>CM055116.1:193166037-203166037 GCA_029206835.1 Rana muscosa | reverse complement strand
AGACAAGTCCTTGTATCCCCACAGTAACTTGAATGTCCACACCAGCTGAAACTCCAACGTAGAGTTTATTCTCTTGTAAAACAAAGTCTCTGACAGAAAAAGTTGGAGGGAGGACAGGACAGCTTAAGGTGTGGAAGAGGTCCAGGCACAAACGTAACCCAATTCACTGCTCCAATTCTCAAGCAGACTCAGCCCATTCGGAGAGTCTCCCTAGCTTGGGACTAGCAGCTGATATGGTACTCAAACTTTACACTTGGTCTCTGCCACAGACCTGATGAACTTGGTCTCTGCCACAGACCTGGTGAACTTGGCCTCTCTTAAGGAGAAGACATCCCTCCAGAGAGTTACCGGGACCCTTCCCTCACCGTGACTTCTGCACCAGTTCCTCGGAACGGTCCCTCCCCCGGCCTCCTCATCTAGGATACGGGTCCCCTCACAAGGCAGCACCCTGAGACTCCTCGATCCTTGGTGGGCTCCAGCCGAAGGTGCTGGGCCCAGACCTTTGTTGCAGCCCCGGGACTAAAGGTGCCTGGGACTGATCCACGACCTCCGCCCCTGGGCCAAAGGTGCCCAGGACGGACAGGAACACACACCCTGGGGTAGGACCCCCAACAACGAACCCTGAACAGGCAGCGTCTGCCCCTTTTATATCCTCCCCCAGCATGCACAGCAAGCCTGCCACACCCACCATACGGCTGCTAAGAGGGGACACACAAGGGACAGCACTGGATTAGCGGTTCGACCCTGGCCTACTATGGCAGAGCCACCTGCAGGCCACAGGGAACTATACACCAATACTCTCTCTGCAGACACAAATGGTTGCAAGAACTCTAACAATTGGGGTGTTTGGGTACAACTACCACCCAACACTTCCCCTAAATTTAGCACCCCGCTACATACTTATCCCCAATGTCCCGCTTCTCCCACTTATTCCAAATGTTCCTCATTTCCCCCCCACTTAGCACCAATGCCCCCTCCCCCCACTTAGCAACAATGTTCCAACTCTACCCCAGGTTAGAAATTATCACATTACCCCCCCCCCCATTTAGCACCAATGCCCCATTAACTTAGCACCAATGTCATCCCCTATCCCCTCTCTTTGCACTAATGCCCCCTCTCTCCACTTAACATTGCACTCCTACTGTAAGTTGTAGTTGCTTTTCTGTAGCAGCCCCTCTCTCTGATACTATGTAGGTGGCGAAGAGAAAACTTGGGAGTGGAAGGAGAGCTCTGTACTAGAAGGGGGGGTTGTAAACTGTCCTGTGAGATATGCATTCCTAATCCCTGCAATTTGTACGTAGCACAGTCATGAACTCTGCACTCTGTGTGCAGTGCACTCCTGAACTCTGCTCTCTCTGCATAGCACACTCCTGAACTCTGCACTCTATACATAGTACAATCTTGATCTTTGCATTTTGTATATAGCACACTCCTAATCTTTGCATTCTGTATGTAGCAAACTCCTGAACTCTGCAAATGGTATTTAACAATGCCCCATTAAGACTCTCCCACTGTTGTGGTGGTGGCATGGTTAAGTTCCTGCACCTATTATCTGAGAAAAATAGCCCTGCCTATAGTATGTCTGCAGTCTTTCACTGCCTCCTGTAGTATGTCTGCAGTCTCTCACCATCTCCTGTATCATGTCTGCAGTCACTCACCATCTCCTGTATCATGTCTGCAGTCTCTCACCATCTCCTGTACTATGTCTTCAGTCTCTGACCATCTCCTGTACTATGTCTGCAGTCTCTGACCATCTCCTGTATCATGTCTGCAGTCTCTGACCATCTCCTGTATTATGTCTGCAGTCTCTAACCATCTCCTATATCATATCTGCAGTCTCTGACCATCTCCTGTACTATGTCTGCAGTCTCTAACCATTTCCTATATCATATCTGCAGTCTCTGACCATCTCCTGTACTATGTCTGCAGTCTCTGACCATCTCCTGTACTATGTCTGCAGTCTCTAACCATTTCCTATATCATATCTGCAGTCTCTGACCATCTCCTGTACTAAGTCTGCAGTCTCTGACCATCTCCTGTACTATGTCTGCAGTCTTTGACCATCTCCTGTGATATGTCTGCAGTTTCTGACTATCTCCTCTAATATGTCTCCAGCCTCTGACTGTCTCCTGTAGTATGTCCAGCACTAAATATTATGCACAACCCTTAGGCCGGGGTTATTATTAGCTGCCTACTCTGCCGTATATAAGTGCTCCTCGTTATTTACAACCTGAGCATCTGATTGGCTACCTGCAGTCTTTTATTATTGGTTGATAATGAGAAGATATCTCTTTGACTACTGTAGTCAAAAAGATATCTCAGATCTAACCAATAATAAAAGGCTGCAGGCAGCCAATCAGAGGCTCAGGCTGTGAGTGGAGGAACCCTTTGCGTTTCAACAGCCACAGCAGGTAAGCAGCAGCAGAGCAGTCCCTGGGCCCCCATTCTTAGGTGCTTAAAGTCCACAGGTTAGGGTAGCGCAAATTACTTGCCCTGTCCCGGGTGCTGAGTAATTACGCTCCAAAACAAGCATTTTTCTGCCAGTATTGTAATACGTCTGTGTGCATGCAGCCCTCAAGAAAATTCAATGGAATCAGCACACCTCCAATGTTTTATGGACATCTTTGGGTCACTAAGTGATTTTACTTTGTTTTAGGATTCCTATTTAGGATATTGATTAGAAACAAAGCTATATTCAAGTCAGACTTATACACTTGATCAAAAACTCGAAAGAGTGTGTAAAGTTGGTATTTTTCATGTCACCCTCAAAATATCATCTTTGTCGCACTGTGTGCATTTATTTTGTGCTGGACAGTCATTGGTAACTGCAATACTACTACTCCCTCCGCTCTTCCAATGCCTCTTCCTGACAGATGCTTCATTTCAGCACGTAGTGTGAAAATTCGCAGTCATTTATAGATAACCATCTGTGAACAACAATTGGCGATTTCATGCTGACTAGGAATAGCTCAGTACCACTCCCCTGTGCCACAGTTTATTTACATGAAACTCGCATTCACTGGACTAGGCCCCCTGCACATTGATACATATGATGCATACACATATGTAGCACTTACCCCCATTTAAGGGCGCGGATGGTTTTGTTTTGGGTTATGAAAACTACCTCCAAGGCTTCCGTTGTCAGGGTATATAGAGTTTTTAGAAAAGCCAATGTCCACACAGATGTAAAGGCTTTATATTCCTTTTGCAGTGGAAACTTGAGGAGAAAGTAGGAAACAAGAGAAGTATAGGGGAAGGTTCAGGCACGCAACACTAAAATCACACAAAGTCTTGTAAACGTTGCCACTCAAGCCTGAGTGGGTATTGCTCACCCGGATAGTTCAGTTTTCTGGTCCTAGCAGCCGGAATGACGCACGGATCTATTTCTAACGGTCTCTGTCACAGACCCTGAGGTGAATCTGAAGATGCGTTCAGGAATCCTCTGCCACAGGATTATCAAAGTCCCGAACCTCCTAACCAAGCAATAAGAGAGAGCTCAAGAGTAGGCTTCCCGAAAATGAGTAGCATGGGATCCTCTTCAAAGGTATAGACCCCAGCCAGCAGAGCTGGGCCTACCAGGCAGCGATGCAGCCTCGGGCTGAAGGTGCCTGGGGCTGGAACACACACGCACACCAACCCCGAATCAATGGCGTCTGCCCCTTATGTACCCCTTCCCAGCACGCACAGCAGGCTAACCACGCCCACCGCATGGCTGCCAAGAAAGGACTCCCAATGTGGTGTTATACCCCTGTATTTCAACCTGGGCCGGTGGTGGCAGTGCCACCTACAGGCGAACAGGGAACACAACCGCCAGGCAGTATCACACCCAGAGCAGAAGCAAAATTTAGAACAATCAGCTGGTCTGAGCTTAACTACTGACTCAGACTATCCCATAAATTTAACATAGTGTCCCAATTATTTGGGAGGGTCGCAACACCCTATACAATATATATATTTATAGGAAAAACAGACCCTGCATGCAAAATGTGTTTGTGTTTATATATATATATATATTATCATGTCAATATGTACCAAAATCTATAAGGAATGTTTCCAACACCTTGTTGAATCTACAGTGCCTTGAAAAAGTATTCATACCCCCTGAAATGTTCCACATTTTGTCATGTTACAACCAAGAAACGTAAATGTATTTTATTGGGATTTTATGTGATAGACCAACACAAAGTGGCACATAATTGTGAAGTGGAAGAAAAATCATGAATGGTTTTCCAAATTTTTTACAAATAAATATGTGAAAAGTGTGGCGTGCATTTTTAGTCATCCCCCTGAGTCAATACTTTGTAGAACCACCTTTCTCTGCAATTACAGCTACAAGTCTTTTTGGGGATGTCTCTACCAACTTTGCACATCTAGAGAGTGAAATTTTTGCCCATTCTTCTTTGCAAAATAGCTCAAACTCTGTCAGATTGGATGGAGAGCGTCTGTAAACAGCAATTTTCAGGTCTTGCCACAGATTCTCAGTTGGATTTAGGTCTGGACTTTGACTGGGCCATTCTAACACATGAATATGCTTTGATCTGAACCATTCCATTGTAGCTCTGGCTGTATGTTTGGGGTTGTTGTCCTGCTGGAAAGTGAAACTCCACCCCAGTCTCAAGTCTTTTGCAGACTCTAAAGCCCTGTACACACGATCAGATTTCCTATGGATTCAAATCCGATCGGAATTCCAATGAAGCTGACTTCCATCAGTCTTGCCTACACGCCATCAGTCAAAAATCCGACCGTCCCAAACTCTGTGACGTAAAACACTCAGACGAGCCGAGAAAAATTAAGTCCAATGCTTCTGAGCATGCGTCGACTTGATTCTGAGCATGTGTGGGTTTTTTCTCCGATGGAGTTCCACACAGACGATCGGAATTTGCTATCGTTTTTTTTCCATCGGATACATTTAAAACATGTTCTATTTTTTCTCACCGATGGGAAAAAGGCAGATGAGACCAATACACAATTGGTTTGTCCGATGAAAAAAGTCCATCGGACTGTTTTCATCGGTAAAACCGATTGTCTGTACGCGGCATAACAGGTTTTCTTCTAAGATTGCCCTGTATTTGGCTCCATCCATCTTCCCATCAAATCTAACCAGCTTCCCTGTCCCTGCTGATGAAAAGCATCCCCACATCATGATCCTCACACCACCATGGATGGTTCAGGGTGATGTGGAGTGGGAGTTTTCCGCCACACATATCGCTTTGCTTTTAGGCCAAAAAGTTCAATTTTGGTCTCATCTGACCAGAGCACCTTCTTCCACATGTTTACTGTGTCCCCCATATGGCTTCTCGTATACTGCAAATGGGACTTCTTATGGCTTTCTTCTTGCCACTCTTTCATAAAGGCCAGATTTGTGGATTGCACAACTAATAGTTGTCCTGTTAACAGATTCTCCCACCTGAGCTGTGGATCTCTGCAGCTCCTCCAGAGTTACCATGGGCCTTTTGGCGGTTTCTTTGACTAATGCACTCCTTGCCCAGCCTGTCAGTTTAGGTAGACGGCCATGTCTTGGTAGGTTTGCAGTTGTGCCATACTCTTCCCATTTTCAGATGATGGATTGAACAGTGCTCAAAGATGTGAGATGTTCAAAGCTTAGGTTCTTTTTTTATCCTAACCCTGCTTTAAATTTCTCCACAACTTTATCCATGACCTGTCTGGTTCTTAGCCTTCATGATGCTGTTTGTTCACTAAGGTTCTCTGAAAAACTTCTAAGGGCTTCACAGAGCAGCTGCAGTTATACTGAGATTATATTACTCTATTTACTAATTAGGTGACTTCTGAAGGCAATTGATTCCACTAAATTTTAGTTAGGGGTATCAGAGTAAAGGGGGCTGAATACAAATGCACGGCACACTTTTCAGATATTTATTTGTAAAAAAAAATGAAAACGATTTATCATTTTCCTTCCACTTCACAATTATGTGCCACTTTGTGTTGGTCTATCACATAAAATCCCAATAAAATACATTTACGTTTTTGGTTGTAACTTGACAAAATGTGGAAAATTTCAAGGGGTATGAATACTTTTTCAAGGCACTGTATGCCAAGAAGAATCAAGGCACTTCTGAAGGCAAAAGGGAGTCCAACCGGATACTAGCAAGGTGTGCCTAATAAAGTGGCCCATGAATGTATATACAGTTAAGTCCATATATATTATTTGGACACAGGCATTATTTGGACCAAAACATATTCAAGCTATAGTTATATAATGGATATGGGTTGAAAGTGTACACTCTCTGGTTTATTTTAAGGGTATCTACATTTAAATCTGGGGAAGGGTTTAGGAATTACAGCTCTTAAGAATAGCCCCCCCCCCCTTTTCAAGGGCCAAAAGTAATTAGACAATTGAATCAAAAAAGCTGTTTCATGGCCAGGTGTGGCTACTCCTTTGTTATTTCTTCATCAATTAAACAGGTAAAAAGTCTGGAGTTGACTCTAAGTGTGGTATTTGCATTTGGAATCTTTTGCTGAAATTACATTATGCGTTCAAAGGAGCTGTCCATGCAAGTGAAACAGGCCATTGTAAGGCTTCAAAAATGAAATAAATCCATCAGAGAGATAGCAGCAACATTAGGAGTGGCCAAATTAGCAGTTTGGTACATTCTGAGGAAAGAAGAATGCACTAGTGAGCTCAGCAACATAAAAAGGGCTGGACATCCACAGAAGACAACAGTGGTGGATTGCCACTGGATCCTCTATGGTAAAGAAACATTCACAACATCCAGACAAGTGAAGGTCACTCTCCAGGAGGTGGGCGTATCATTTTCAAAGTCTACAATCAAAAGAATACTTCACAAGAGCAAATACAGAGGGTTCACCACAAGGTGCAAACCATTTATAAGCCTGAACAATAGAAAAGCCAGATTGGATTTTGCCAAAAAACATCTAAAAAAAGCCAGACCAGTTCTGGAAAAGCATTCCTTGGACAGATGAAACTAAGATTAATCTGTACCAGAATGACAGGAAGAAAAAAGTGTGGAGCTTGCAGTGTGATGGCATGGGCATATTTGGCTTCCATTGGCACTGGGTCATTGGTGTTTATTGATGATGTGACAGAAGATAGAAGCTGCTGGATGAATTCTGCAGTGTTTAGAGATACAGACAGGTCCATAAATATTGGGACATCGACACAATTTTAATCTTTTTGGCTCTATACACCACCACAATGGATTTGAAATTAAACAAACAAGATGTGCTTTAACTGCAGACTTTCAGCTTTAATTTGAGGGTATTTACATCCAAATCAGGTGAACGGTGTAGGGATTACAACAGTTTGTATATGTGCCTCCCACTTTTTAAGGGACCAAAAGTAATGGGACAGATTAACGATCATAAATCAAACTTTCACTTTTTAATACTTGGTTGCAAATCCTTTGCAGTCAATTACAGCCTGAAGTCTGGAACGCGATGACATCACCAGATGCTGGGTTTCATCCCTGGTGATGCTCTGCCAGGCCTCTACTGCAACTGTCTTCAGTTCCTGCTTGTTCTTGGGGCATTTTCACTTCAGTTCTGTCTTCAGCAAGTGAAATGCATGCTCAATTGGATTCAGGTCAGGTGATTGACTTGGCCATTGCATAACATTCCACTTCTTTCCCTTAAAAATCTCTTTGGTTGCTTTTGCAGTATGCTTCGGGTCACTGTCCATCTGCACTGTGAAGCGCCGTCCAATGAGTTCTGAAGCATTTGGCTGAATATGAGCAGATAATATTGTCCGAAACACTTCAGAATTCATCCTGCTGCTTTTGTCAGCAGTCACATCATCAATAAATACAAGAGAACCAGTTCCATTGGCAGCCATACATGCCCACGCCATGACACTGCCACCACCATGCTTCACTAAAGAGGTGGTATGCTTTGGATCATGAGCAGTTCCTTTCCTTCTCCATACTCTTCTCTTCCCATCACTCTGGTACAAGTTGATCTTGGTCTCATCTGTCCCTAGGATGTTGTTCCAGAACTGTGAAGGCTTTTTTACATGTTGTTTGGCAAACTCTAATCTGGCCTTCCTGTTTTTGAGGCTCACCAATGATTTACATGTTGTGGTGAACCCTCTGTATTCACTCTGGTGAAGTCTTCTCTTGATTGTTGACTTTGACACACATACACCTACCTCCTGGAGAGTGTTCTTGATCTGTCCAACTGTTGTGAAGGGTGTTTTCTTCACCAGGGAAAGAATTCTTCTGTCATCCACCACAGTTGTTTTACTTGGTCTTCTGGGTCTTTTGGTGTTGCTGAGCTCTTTCTTTTTAAGGATGTTCCAAACAGTTGATTTGGCCACACCTAATGTTTTTGCTATCTCTCTGATGGGTTTGTTTTGTTTTTTCAGCCTAATGATGGCTTGCTTCACTGATAGTGACAGCTCTTTGGATCTCATATTGAGAGTTGACAGCAACAAATTCCAAATGCAAATTGCACACTTGAATTGAATTCTGGACCTTTTATCTGCTCCTTTTAAATAGGATAATGAGGGAATAACACACACCTGGCCATGGAACAGCTGAGCAGCCAATTGTCCCATTATTTTGGTCCCTTAAAAAGTGGAAGGCACATATACAAACTGTTGTAATTCCTACACCGTTCACCTGATTTGGATGTAAATACCCTCAAATTAAAGCTAAAAGTCTGTGTCAATGTCCCAATATTTATGGACCTGACTGTATACTGTCAGCCCAGATTCAGCCAAATGCAGCAAAGTTGATTGGAAAGCGCTTCACAATACAGATGAACAATGATCCAAAACACACTGCAAAAGCAACCCAGAAGCTTTTGACAGAAAAGAAGTGGAATATTCTGCAATGGCTGAGTCAATCACCCGATCTCAACCCAATTGAGCATGCATTTCACTTGCTGAAGGCAAAAATAAAGGCAGAAAGAGCCACAAACAAAGAACAACTGAAGACAGTTGCAGTTAGAGCCTGGCAAAGCATCAGAAAGGAGGAAACACAGTCTATGGTAATGTCCAGGGGTTCCCTAATGGTATCCCTAATTCAGGCAGTCCTTTGCCAGTAAAGGATTCTCAACAAAATATTAAAAATTAACATTTTATTTATGCTTATATTCATTTGTCCAATTACATTTGAGCCCCTGAAAATGGGGGGACTGTGTATAAAAATGGTTGCAGTTCCTACAATTTGTACTTGATATTTATGTTCAACCCCTTGAATTAAAGCTGAAAGTCTGCACTTCAAATTCTTTGCAGGATATAGATGTCTGCACGCAGTGTTCATAGAGTGTAAAGCCTGACTTCAGTGGCACCACAAGTACCAGAAAGCTGGATTAAGTAGATGATGTCTATTTGAAGTGTTCTAATGAATCTATATGGGCAGATGCCCGCTCACCACACTGGTTACAGAAGCCCCTGGCAGCGATGCAGGTGATGGTGATAAAGGCTTTTTCAGGAACTCCCCCTGATTCCTGGCTCTGGGAATGGCATCTGACCCCGTCACAACGCGCCGCAACCTACTCGGATCTGGAGTGCAGGCATCGCTGGAAGATCTGGAACAGTCTCCGGTCCACTGTAGTGGAGAAGCAATGCTGTCTGCAGAGATCCCTCTGGATGCAGCTGTACGACTCCCCGCTGTGCAGGCCACAAATCAGCAGCATCTCACACTGACACAGAGGTCCTGCTGGCAGAATCTAAGCCGGCGTCCCAAGAGAGCGATGTAGGCCTAAGCCAGCCCTTTTATATCCTCTCCCAGCAGACTGTTCTGTCTTCTCAGCATTCTGGTAGTGGTAGTTTAGATCAGTCCTTTTGAAATTGAAACATCAGCATTCTGAACTACACATTCCACGATACTTTGCTCTACTCTAAGTTCTGTCTAAAAGGAAATGACACATTGAGTCCAAGCCAACACTAGAGGGAGACAGCCCCTCATTAATACCGCTGCACACTGTCCCTGAATTGCAGGTATAATAGCCAGCTCCTGGCTACACATAGAATGATCATGTTACAGCTGTGTATGGAGAAGAGCTGAATAGAGCACAGGATGAATGTGCAGCTGTTGGGATGACATTACTGTAGCAACCCTGCCCTGCATAGTTGTGTCTATAATACATTCAGAACATTTTGCTGCTAGGCTGTAACCAGCCTGAGCTGATATATACCTATTCTTTGTTCTGTAGGTTTTCCCTAAGCCTGGTGGATTGATTGCTTCAATCTGTTGCTGGAAGGAGGTTCCCGTAATTGGTATGGGAAGAATTAACAAATAGATCATGAATATTTATCTGGGAAGATGATAAAGGGTTTTTGAGCACCTTTCCAGAGCTTTCTCTCCATTGGGGGTTCTTCCTAGAAGGAGGCTTGTGTGAAGAACTGACCTCAGGGCCTGTCTTTAACATGAGCTTTGCTCTGAGGGCCCTGAATACCAAACCACTTACTGGAGTGCATGGCTGAAAGGAGCTGGGCTGAACAGAAATAAACATAGCTGAAGAAGATCACAGAGGATCTGGGAAGAAGGATGCTGTCTGGACCTTCACCCATGGGTTTAGGTATTTTTGTCTGCTAACAGAGGGACCAAAGTCAGATTCAGGAGCAATGGAAACACTGTAACTGCTCTTTGAAGGGTCAGCAATGTATCTGGATGAAAAAAAGTGAGAAACATTTTGAGCTTGCATATGTGCACTTTATTGGAAATGGGGTTGTTTTAGTAATTTTTTGAACTCTTCTGAAGATAATCTGTGCCTGTAAGCGTTGGTTTTCTATGTACAGTTGATCTCTTTCTGCTGAGGGTGACAGATTGTTTCCAGCTGCTGGGTTTATTCACATTTCATTAAGGATGGTTCTAGTGCCCTGGTATTGAGTATAAAGATTTATCTGGATGTCCTCTGTCTATCAGCATCTATTTAGAGGTCACTTTCATAGGATCTACTGCTGATTTAGTGCAGCTGTTCTCCCATTTGTGTTTTCTAATCCTGCACCCCAAACCCTCTCCCCAGCGTGAGTATTGCAATATATAGTAAAAAAGACCCTAGTGAGCAGAGCCTGATCATTATCAGAGAGCTGTGGGAGCCAGATAAAGGGCATGTAGGTGGGGTGCAGTGTGGTGCGGCAGCAATATCACACACAGTCCTACTCCGATGAAAGAACTTGTATTGAAATAATGTAAAGATAGTTCACAATCAACCAGGTGGGAATGCAGTCCAGTTGGGAACACTCACAGTTACATCAGCATGTAGAGAGCAGGATTCAGCCGAAATGACAGCATCTGTAAAGAGGGGTAGAATGGGGCCTGGCCATCTTGTGCCCAAGCAGGATGATGTCCAGAGGAGTTGCGAGCCTTATGCTTTCTCTACTTAGGGAACTTTTTCCTGCAGCTAGTTCTGTCCCTACCAGACGGGGTACCTGTCCCTGCTCTACCAACTTGAAATGGGCACCAAACCTGGGAGCCAGTGCCTTTAAAGGCTCTACCTGACCCAAGATGGCTGCTAGAGTAACATGGGGTGGCAACATCCAATGTGACAGCTTCCTCAGTGACCTAGAAAACCATTGAGGAACCATGTTCCTTTTGACTTCCTCTTCAACTGCTGTGCTGCTGCGGAAGAGCCCCACCTGCAGTAGAGAAAGTAGACTGCACCTGCCTATAAGCAGGTAGCCACTGGACAGGTGAGAGAACCCAATTATTTCCACTGGCTCTCTAGTATCGCTGTGCATTTATTGACTGATATCCTGGAGAGCGGGTGGAGACTCTGCAGATGTAGCTAAAGGGAAAGATCAGAACCAGGTAGTGCCAGCTACGATCATACTGCCTTCCTGATTTAGAAGGTCTACCTACCTTGTGGATAAGCTGTCTGTTCATCAAACCATTTTTGGTCAAATTGCCCCATAAACCAGGAGCTCTTTCACCTAGTTAGGGAGGAGCAAGTGCAACGGTGGCATAGAAACTATCTATACTACTTGATGGTTTACATTCTTCTCAGTATGCCATGTTCCAGCCAGAGCCCACACACCTCATTGTCATTGACCAGACCAACTTCTCTAAAGGGACATATAAGGCCAATGCAAAGGCATTCTGCTATAATAACAATTTCCCATTAGTTATGGCAAAGTGACACAGGGAACATTTACTGGATTATCCAAATTGCCTCAATTGCATGCATGATGACCTTGTCCCTTCAATGGACAGAGAAAATGTTTCACTATTGGAATCATTACTAATTTATAGGTTGATGGGTTTAAGATGTAAATCTAGTTAACGTTACCCCTAATCACTGAGACATTAATCACATAAACCATGGCACTAATATTTATTCCTTCCTTTGCCCATTCCTAAACTCTTTAGCAGAATTCCCTTTGGCAGGGAGCACAGAGTCTGTCTCTCCTGTTTGGTTAGTCTTTATATATCCCTTCGACTATGCACATTAAATGCAAAGTCATTCCTTGCAATTTACAAATTCATAAAGAGGCCCCTTTGTTTGACAAATACTTGATTCATTATTATTCAATTTTTGTGTGTTCCTAAAGGCAACATAAATGACCAAGTGCCCTCTGTTTTTCTCCATAATACACAGGTTTCTTCTCTGGTTACAATCATATGTTCATCTAGAACAGTATTCCTATTGTGTTTGCTGGACTTTTTGCTAATTGCCAGTTCCTGCTATTATGTAAATATCGATGATCATTCTATTTTTAAGAAGAACAAGTTATTAACAACTGACTGTAATAATTCTTCAAAAAGATTCTGATACCAGATGTGTAGGCAAATAGCTTAATTACTATACTGTAAGTCTTCCTAGGATCTGGATTTAATAGAGAAAGAAAAACACAGACACAAATTGTGGATACTCTAGTAAGGGAAACATTAATTTTAGGTTTATACATTTATAATTCTTAGTTAATACATTTATGAATTGATACTTGTATACTTTTTCAAAATAGTTTATAAATCTAACCTTTTATTTAAATAAAATTATTAGAGTATGTGATCATGATACTTAAGAAAAAACTGAGAAAAACAGGCGCCACTTAGTTTAAAACTGTTACACTTTAATTACAAAGGCATCAAAGCACTCACTTTTAAGATTTCTGGAAAAGGCATATTGGGGTCCAAACGACGATCAAACTCCGCTGGTTGGTGGTCTCAGAAACTGACAGACATCTGCTTGTGTGGAGCAGGGGCCGGTATTGTGTCCATGTCGGATGTTTGCCGGATGTCGCTGCAGTTAGCCAGGGAGAGGGCTGGAACACAGACTCAGAGTCTTTGCTGAGACGCAACGCACGGCGGAGTGACGTCACGACCGGCATGCAACGCGTTTCAATGCAGGCACAAAAAATGTTGTTTGATTTTATGTTCCAGTATGCGCCAGTTTTGTATATAATTATCTGTGATCATGATACTCACTTTGCAAAGTTTGCTAGACTTTCCATAAAGAAAAACCAGCACTGACTGCATGTCTTTTGGCCTCCGTTTTTAAAGGAGCATATTCAAGGATACTTGTACTCAGAGAAATATAGGGGACTGATCTTTTTCTGGAAATGCTTTTTGCCTGACCCATCAGTGACTTTAAAACTTTCCCAGTAACCATCCCACAAATTAGTATATAGCAAATAGAATCAGAACTTCTGATCTGCGTACTTGGCATACCACCATTTCTGTTAGTATGGGTTTGCATTGGGCTATTGCCATCTCTGCTAGGAGAGAAGTAATAGATGCGAATGGTGTTCAGGCTGCATGAAGAGCTTTCATAGAACATAGAGCTCCACCTGATGGCTGCTGGTGCTAAATGAGAGATGCCTCCATCGAAATGGTTTTGTTTCCTTAACCACTTAAAGCGGTTGTGTACCGCAAAACTTTTTTTTTTTTTTTCAACCTGCAAGGCAAAGGCATAATGAGCTAGTATGACTAGCATACTAGCTCATTATCAATCACTTACCTTAGATCGAAGCCCCCGCAGCAGTCCTCGGACACGTCCTCTGTCGCCGCCATGATACCCGGAGTGACTTCCGGGTATCGCCGCTAAGGCACTGTGATTGGCCGGAGTGGCGATGACGTCACTCCCGCGCATGCGGGAGGAACGGCACAATCCCCGCGCATGTGTGAAATCTGGCAGTGTCCGGTGGGCTGCCATTCAAGAGCCGCCGCACTCAGTGCACCTGCGCCGTAGATATCGGTACAGACTTTTTTGCAAATATCTCCGAGACCATGTAGGTCTCGGTGATATTGCAAGCACCTACAGGTAAGCCTTAATGTAGGCTTACCTGTAGGTGCATGTCATTATTTTGGTTATACAACCGCTTTAAGGACTAGCCACTGTATATATACGTCGGCAGAATGGCTCGTACAGGCACAATCACGTACCGGTATGTCCCCTTTAACTGCCCGACGTCGGGGTCGCGCGCGCGCCGCCGGCGGCGCACTTGCGACCCCCCTGCCTTCCCGTGAGTCGGACCGCGGGTCCCGCGGACTCGATCGCCGCGGGGATCCCCGCGATCGTCTCACGGAGGCATGGAGCGGGGAGATGTTAGTGTAAACACAACATCTCCCCGCTCCCCTACTGACAATGTCACCGATCTCCACTCTGTTTAATGAGAGCGGAGATCGGTCACGTGTCACTCGTAGCCACGCCCCCACACAGTGGTAATCACTCCCCTAGGCACACTTAACCCCTTCAGCGCCCCTAGTGGTTAACCCCTTCACTGCCAGTGTCATTTTTACAGTAACCAGTGCCTTTTTTTTGCACTGATCGCTGTAAAAATGACAATGGTCCCAAAAATGTGTCAAAAGTGTCAGATGTGTCCGCCATAATGTCGCAGTCACAAAAAAAATCTCTGATCGCCGCCATTACTAGTAAAAAAAAAAAAATCTTAAAAATGCCATAAAACTACCCCCTATTTTGTAAATGCTATAACTTTTGCGCAAACCAATCAATAAGCGCCGATTGCGATTTATTTTACCAAAAATATGTAGAAGAATACTTATCGGCCTAAACTGAGGAAAAAAAATGTTTATTTATATATTTTTGGGGGATATTTATTATAGCAAACAGTAAAAAATATTGCATTTTTTTCCAAATTGTCGCTCTATTTTTGTTTATAGCGCAAAAAATAAAAACCGCAGAGGTGATAAAATACCACCAAAAGAAAGCTCTATTTGTGGGAAAAAAAGGACGTCAATTTTGTTTGGGAGCCACGTCGCACGACCGCGCAATTGTCAGTTAAAGCGACGCAGTGCCAAATCGCAAAAAGGGGCCTGGTCTTTATGCTGCGTATTGGTCCGGGGCTTAAGTGGTTAAAATAGTTAACTTTTTGAAGACTCCTGTGCCTACTGGAGTTTCCCTCACCCTGACAGCATACGAGCAGTGATGCACCAAAGACCAGAGATCTAGGGGTGGTCTCTCAATGGTGTATGACTCGCTTCTCACTCCAACTCAGAAACAACCATTCATGCTGGCTTGAGAGAGACCTTGATTGTGAAGTGGAGCCAGAGTCTTTGTTTTCCAGACTTTAGGTTTCATATACAGGGCATTCTGAATGTATCCTTAATAGAGATCAGTCTTAGGGTCGTGACAAGATCCGGTCCCCACTCGCCTAGCCAGAATGTACCAAACAGCATCTGCAGAGTGTTTTAGGGATTGTAAGTTGCATGGCAACATCTTCCACATTTGGTGGGAATGCCCGAAAATCAGGAACTATTGGAATAAGATGTTTCCCAAGCTCCGCAAATAAACGTGGTTTCCAATCGAACAGCATCCACATCTTGCGTTGCTTGATGACCTGCCATCAGGGTTACCACGTTCAATGAAATGTTTGGTGTATTTCATCCTACTGGCAGCCAAAATACTATTGCAGGTGCATCGAAGTCCCCTTCAGTATCCTTCAGGCGATTGAAACACAAGATCTCTTGGATCATGATCCTTGAAAAGGTTGCCAGCATTATTAAAGCGGAGCTCCGCCGTAAAAAAAATATTAAAAGCCAGCAGCTACAAATACTGCAGCTGACTTTTAATAAATGGACACTTACCTGTCCTGGAGTCCAGCGACGTCGGCAGCAGAAGACGAGCAATCGCTCGTCTCTTGGCTGCCCCCACCGCCATCATCGGTGAGTGAATCAGGAAGTGAAGCGTTGCGGCTTCACTGCCCGGTTCCCTACTGCGCATGCGCAAGTCGCGCAGCGTCGTCCTCACAGGTCCCCACTGTGTTCTGGGAGCCTTGTGTTTCCCAGAACACAACAGGGGGGGGAAGTGGCGTAATGCCCGCAGTTTCCTGCAGAGTCTATGCCCGGAAGTGGGTGCAAATACCTTAGACAGGTATCTGCACCCCACTCCCCCCTGAAAGGTGCCAATTGTGGCACCGGAGGGGGGGGGTTATCCGATGAGCGGAAGTTCAACTTTAGGGTGGAGCATCGCTTTAATGACAAACAAAATTAATTTGAACAGACTTGGGAACCGTGGGCAGCTTACATACATCTGCCACTCTTTTTAACGCAGGTGTATAACCAGATTCTAGGCACCTCTTACTCATCCTACTGTAGGTCTTCTTCTGATTTATCTCCTTTTTCACTCTCCTTTTCCCCTCTCTATCCCCCCCCCCTCATTTTCTTCTCTCTTGAGTTTTCTCCCCCTCCCCTTTTTTTTATTTTTATTTTTTTATTTTGTTTCATTGTGTATCTGTATTGGATCTTGAAGTAATAGTTAATACTAACTCCTGTTGAGATATGGTTTGTGGACAATTGCTCTCTCTAGACTGCTAGTTTAGACGCCTATAGACTTGCAGGCACTTTTCTTTTGGTTCTGGTTTTTCATATGTCCCTTTTTAATTTGTATTTTTTTTTATACATTTACATTGTATTTGGATTGTTAGTCTTGTGCCTTTGTATCATTTATTACACGTTCCTATTCTGTTTTAGACCCATGTACCCTTTGTTCAGATGGCTGACCTTATGTTATGTTGATAATCTGTTGATATAATTAATACTGAAAATAAAAATCTTTGAACGTAAAAAGGAAAGCACGAAAGATGCTGCTTATCTTGTGCTGCCTGCCCCATTTATAAGCAAGAAAAATGTACCCTGGATAAAAGGCCTGCTTTAATAAAGTTATAGTAATACAAGATGTATTTTGGGAATGTTAAATTATTATTTTTGAATGATACAAAGTGGGAAAAAATGAATCTATGAACATAAGAGAAGGTCTCTTTAACAAACGTACAATGATTGTCATCATGACACATACCGTAATTTATACAACAAAAAATCATATAATATAATGGATATATATGGAGTTTCCTTTCTGTCTCATGAGCCAGTTATGGTGATGCAGTTCTAAGGTTGGGCACAGTAGTTTATACCATTTCCAGACCAGGCCTTTTCTGGTAGTTTTTGTTTACATGTAACATGTAACAATCAGTATTTTTTGCTAGAAAATTACTTAGAGCCCCCAAACAGTATATATTTTTTTTTAAAGCAGAGGCTCTAGAGAATAAATTGGCGGGTTTTGCAAATTTTTATGTTACATGTCACATGCATTTTTAAAAGCAATTTTTGGGGGGAAAAACACTTTTTGGAATTTTAATGCAAAAACACAATGCATAGCTCACTTTTTTTGTAAACTATAAAAGATGATGTTATGATGAGTAAATAGGTACCAACCATGTCACGCTTTAAAATTGAACGTGCAACAGCGACAAACAATGGAAATTTTACTATCCATAGGTGACACTTTAAAAGCCTTAACAGGTTTCCACTTTAGATTTACAAAGGAGGTCTAGTGCTAGAATTACTGGCCATGAACACGCTCGTTCACCTTTGTGCACAAGCACGGGTGGGCCGGGGCACTTACATTTCTTTTTTTTATAAATTTCTTAATTTTTTTTTATTTTTACACTGATGCTTTAAAAAAAAAAAAAATGTGATCACTTTTAATGCTGTCACTAGAAATGTATACATCCTTGTGTAGCGGCCATTCTTTAGCTCAGAATAATTGTGTAAAATTCTGGTTTCTGTTCCAGACCAGCTGTGTTGCGCATTATTTCCACTTGACAGTGGGTGTCGCTGTCCCCACAGGTCAAGGTCGGAAATGCAGCAGGCTGGATGTATTGGGTACCTCTTGCCCAGAAGCAGGTCAGTGGGAATGCTGTGCATTCTGGGGGAGGGTACTTAAGGGACAGACACCATTTTCCGGGAGCTCTGACCTAATGGCCCTCTTGGCCTAAGGTGTGCCATGGCAGTTTCTCGCCTCGGAGCCGGATGGCCCGAGGCCTCGTTACTGGAAGTAGGCCCAGGAGTTCTGGGGCCTACTAATCAGGGGTGGTCCTTGCTGTCTTGCCTATGGGAAGAAGCCGAGCAATTGAAGAAACCAGGGGAGGACTTTTCCCAAGAGAGGACCGAGCAAAAAGGCTGGTGCCTTGGGAAGAGCCTGGAGACTCAATTGGAGGGCGCATCCCTACATACTGTATCTACCTCACAGTATTGCCGGATCGGCTGAAAGAAACTGGTACTGTGTGACTGAACCTAGACTATGTGTATTCTTCAAGTCTGTGGCAGAGACTATTCGTGTTCTTCAAGTCTGTGGCAGAGACTATTCGTGTTCTTCAAGTCTGTGGCAGAGACTATTCGTGTTCTTCAAGTCTGTGGCAGAGACTTTTGGCCGAGCACCACACCGGCTGCTAGGTCAGTGAGAGAGGCCTATCCGGTGGTTACTATATCCAGCGTGGAAAACTGTTTGTCCTCTGGATTAGGAAGTACCCGTGATCCGCAAGCAAGGTACCTGAATCTCCCCTAACCCTCCATCCCTCTAAATTACATTTTGTTTAATAAAACAATTGGAAAAGAGACTATGTGTTGGTGATGACATCTGTGAGAAACTCTTTAATGGAACCCCTATGACAGACAGTGGTGTCTCCAGCTTTCATATTTAGGGGGGGCACATGGGGGGACAGCGACAAAAGTAGGGGGGCCAACTATAAAATGCATTTATATATATATATATATATATATATATATATATATATATCCTGGGGCCCTTTACTATGATCCCACAACGGCCCTTTCACATGTTCTGCAGTGAGCTCCCTTCCTACTATACTGGGGCCCCCCAGGGTGGCAGAAAACAAGAGATATATGTCACCAGCACACCAAGAAAATATAAGGGTCCAAAGCAGTGGGAGAACTATCAGGGTTGCAAAGGTTGTCTTGCCACCGGGCCCTGGTGTTCTGCCACTGTGGGGTTCCCCAGCTGTCCTGTCCCTGCTATTGACAGCACTGGTCTGGCATCTGTCTCCTTGGCAGCAGCGGCAGTCTATTAGGACCTAGTACTGGTGACGTTATGGGTGCATGCAGGGGAAGGCTGGCACTATTGGTTATAGACATGGGCGTCCGCTGAAATTTTTTCAGGGAGGGGCGATTCGGCAGCGGCGATAGTTGCATTTAACCCTTTCTTCGACCACTAGCGGGGGTTAAAAGTGCGCCCCCCCCCCACGTTAAAATGTAAAAAACAGCCACTGTGCCCCCTGCCTCTTTCAATATCTCTTTGTCACTACTGTGTATCCCCTCTCCACAACTGCACCTCTAGATCCCTTTACGTTACACAGCACCCCACAGCTCTGGACCCTTTTACATTACACAACCCCCTGCACCTCTGGACCCCTTTACATTACACAACCTCCTGCACCTCTGGACTCCTTTACATTACACAGCACCCTGCACCTCTGGACTCCTTTACATTACACAGCACCCTGCACCTCTGGACTACTTTACATTACACAGCACCCTGCACCTCTGGATTCCTTTACATTACACAGCACCCTGCACCTCTGAACTCCTTTACATTACACAGCACCCTGCACCTCTGGACTCCTTTACATTACACAGCACCCTGCACCTCTGGACTCCTTTACATTACACAGCACCCTGCACCTCTGGACTCCTTTACATTACACAGCACCCTGCACCTCTGGACTCCTTTACATTACACAGCACCCTGCACCTCCTGGACCCCTTTACATTACACAGCACCCTGCACCTCCTGGACCCCTTTACATTACACAGCATCCCTGCACCTCTGGACTCCTTTACATTACACAGCACCCTGCACCTCTGGACTCCTTTACATTACACAGCACCCTGCACCTCTGGACTCCTTTACATTACACAGCACCATGCACCTCTGGACTCCTTTACATTACACAGCACCCTGCACCTCCTGGACCCCTTTACATTACACAGCATCCTGAAGCCTTTGGACTTCTTTACATTACACAACCTCCTGCACCTCTGGACGCCTTTACATTACACAGCATCCTGAAGCCTTTGGACTTCTTTACATTACACAACCTCCTGCACCTCTGGACGCCTTTACATTACACAGCATCCTGAAGCTTTTGGGTTCACACTGGTGTCCTGAAGTTTGTCGCAGTGCTGGGGTATTGACAGTTTTTCTGCATTTTATCCCCATTTTTAGCTGCAGTCCCACAGACTTCTATTAGCTTGTGTAATTTTACTGTGTTTTCTGAAAGCACACCAAAGATGCAGTATAGAGAACATTTGGTGCGCTTTCAGAAAATGTTGCAAAAATGTGAAATCTAATAGAAGTCTGTGGGACTGTAGTGAAAATGGATGTAAATGCCGGAAAACTGTGTATACACCAGCACTGCCACTGAACCACAGTGCATCAGTGTGATCCCACTTGAGTCCTGGTTCACATATATGCGATGCAAGGATCAGCACGCTTCCAGTCTGGATTCCTGCATTGCATGTTGCTTGTCGGTTGTTTACGCTGCCCTTTGCAAACTGTTATGGGTGTCAATGTAAAATGAATGACCCCCCAGATCGGTTTGCAGATTGCAGTGAGAACTGTGAAATAGTGCAGGAATCGGATTGCATAGGTGTGAACACCCATCCACTCCGATACCAGTGCGGAGCAAAAAAAAAAGGGTCTTGCACCAATCGCTTTTGGTGCAAATGCGATTTCAGCCATACAGTTTGTTTGGTTGAATTTGCATCGCACAGACATCGCATGTGATTTGCACAGTAATGCAGGGCAAATCACATGCAATGTCTATGATCACACACTAGTGAAAACCCTGGCTAAAGGAACATGATGGGGGCAAACTATCAGCATAGAGTTAATGAAAGACTCTGCTGGAGGACAACAGAGGAAAGAGGGGGAGTGAAAGATTTGGGAGAGAGAGAGAGGGCAGAGTCTGGACACAGTGACAGTGCTGATACTGTAACTCACTTGATGTTCCCAGGATGCTCAGTCTCACACTAGATCAGTCGGCAGCTCTTTAGCTGTCTTCTACTTGTTTAAATGTTCCCGCCCCCACATTCCTTTCAGACGGGCTGCACAGAGCATGGACAGGAGACAGAAACAGAGGGGAGGGGGGAGGCAGAGCCCATGCAGACTCTTCCATTCCTGTGGAGAGGGGGGGGAGTTGTACTCGCTGAGCTCTTAGAATTTAACAGAGAGTGAGATGCAGAGTAGTGTGTGACAATGGGTCAGTCCGCCTGAGCTGTCAGCATATCACATCGCTGCATTACCAAGCTCTCACTGTTTCATACAGGGGAGGATGGGGGGGCCGTCTGACACCCCCCCCCTAATGTGTGTCTCCCGGGGCGGTGGAGAGCAGCCCCAGCCAGCAGGCAGCAGACTTAGAAAAAAAAAGTCTACGGCTGCCGCAGCAGCCATCACAGGGGGCAAGTGTCACTGTCTAATCTTAGGATTCTAGGGGGGGGCAAACGACCCCCCTTGCCCCATGGAGCGGACGCCCATGGTTATAGAGAGCCGAGCCCCCAGCTGGTCACCTAGCAGCAGTAATGCTGTATAACCTTCTCTGTTGACATGCTGATCGGGATGTGATCCTGGTGCTGCTCCCAGTCAGATCTAATAAACACAGTATTTATTAGCATCAAGAGTACAACCGGCAGCCATGTGGGCTCTATGCCTGTAAGGTGTGGGCTTTGATCAATAAAATCACTGATATTTAACACTAGGATTTGACTAGGAGCATCACCTGGATTGCATCCCGATCAGCATGTCAGAGAAGGCTCCACTGCTGCTAAGCAACCTGCAGGGAGCTCAACTGTCTACAACCAATAGATGGGCTCGGGTGTGTTTGAAATCCCACATGCCCGATCCCGCCAGGAAGCTGACACTCCACAGCGCTAATCACAGCCAGTGAGACATTTCCTGATCTGTGCAGCTGCGGACCGGGAAATGTCTCACTGCCTGTGATTAGCGCTGTGCAGTGTGGGCTTCCTTGCAGGCTCTGGCATGTGGAATTTTGAACATGCCCAGCCCATCTCTAACAACAAATTGTGCTGGCCCTCCTGTATAATATCCGCAGTCTCTCTCCTGTATAATATCAGCAGTCTCTCTCCTGTATAATATCCGCAGTCTCTGACCGTCTCCTGTATATTATCCGCAGTCTCTCTCCTGTGAATTATCCGCAGTCTCTCTCCTGTATAATATCCGCAGTCTCTGACCGTCTCCTGTATTATATCCGCAGTCTCTGACCGTTTCCTGTATAATATCCGCAGTCTCTGAACATCCTCTGTAGTATGTGGGCAGTCTCTGACCATCACTCTTTCCAAAACGCACTCCTGAACCTTGCACTCTCTACATAGCATCCTCTTGAGCCCAGCATCCAGCACCCACCTGCACTCTGCATGTAGCACCAGCATACAGGGGCACACTGACCGCCAATATGCATGGCAAGTGGTTACCAGTATACAGAGGACATAACAAATCAGGTAAATCAATTACCATGCAACTAAAAATATCTCAAAAGCAATAAGAGAATCTTTTTAGCTGGTTCCCTCATCTAACGCAAATCAATAAAAAGCAAAAAATGCAGCGCTGCCCTACACTTCATCTATAAAATTGTACAAATGGACATATAAGTGATATAGTAACACCTATAAATGAATATCCAGTGAAAATCAACCAATGTATTGCAATATAGTAGTGATGGTGTCACCCCCTCTGCAAAAATATTTCGAGAAATTGCAGAGCTTCAATGTGCAAATAGCGGTGACACCTCCTACATACAATAATTATAATAACAAAGACACAAATCAACCCATGTATTAGAACATAGCAGTGATGTTGTCACCCTCTCTGCAAGAGGTAATACATTTTTCAGAGCTGCAATGTGCAAATAGTGGTGAAACCACCTTTATATAATCATAATAATAAAATGTAAAATATATACATCAAGTGTACATTTTATTATTATCATTATTATGATTATATATAGGTGGCTTTACCACTATTTGCACATTGCAGCTCTGCAATATTTCTTACCTTTTGCAGAGAGGGTGACACCATCACTACTATATTCTAATACATGGGTTGATTTGCATCTCTGTTATTATTTTTGTATGTAGGGGGTTTCACCATTATTTGCTCTGCAAATTCTCAAAATATTTTTGCAGAGGAGGTGACATCATCACTACTAAATTGCAATACATTGGTTGATTTGCATTGAATATTCATTTATAGGTTTTACCATTTCACTTATAAGTCCATTTGTAGAAATGTATAAATGAAGTGTAGTGTTGTGCTGCATTTTTTGGCTTTTTTATTGGTATACAGAGGCCAGGACATACTGATCATCATTGGACGCCATGATGAAACCGCATTACCCCCCTCAGTTTTACTTCAAGCACCACCATAGCACCCCAAAACAACATTGTCTGGAGCCACCCCTGCCTGGATTGGATTTAAATTTTGGGGCCCCATCCCTCCCAAGTTTTTCTCTATCTTCTCTTCATAACATTTGGTAGTCATATCCCCAAAAATTCTAAGAAGTATTTTTTTTTTTTTCATCTCATGGACGAAATGTGGGAAAGAACGTATATATCGTACAATCATTCCATAAACACCACATACACTGCATATATCATTTGAGGGAAATATGCTTATAAAATAGTTTACCATTAGCCAATAAAAAAATAAAAATAAAATATGTCCCCGGATTTCATTTGAAAAATCTGGTCACCTTACTGTACATCAGCCCCATAAAGTAACCAGCACTGGGTTACAATGTGCTGCCGCCGCTGCCATGGAGACAGAGACCAGCGCTGTGAATAACCGGGACAGGACAGCAACTCTGGTTGTTCCAGCACTGGTCCACACTGGGAACATTCCCCCATCCAGATATAATGTGTAGATGGGGGAATTGGATCATTTTCTTTTTTTTTTTCATTCAACCTAATAGTTGAATGAAAAAAGTGATCAATGTATGGGCTGCCTAAGAGCTAAGACCAGCCATAGACAGTTTAAATCTCAGCTGGTTCAGCAGGAACAAGCTAAGATTTGAACCATTAATTAGCAGATTCTCTTATGTTTATCACTAGTGGTTGCTATAGCCACTAGTGATAATCACTGTTTGTCGGGAGAATACAATTGCTGGGCAGGAGGGATATTCCCCTGTCAGCACTGTCTGTGTTGATGGGGGAATTATGCAAGTTTCTTTCCTGCAATCTGTGGATGCAGGAAAGAAATGTGCACCGTATATTACCTGCCTAACTGAAAGTGGAAGTAAATTGTGAATGTCTTGAAAGAACAGGAGAGGGGGAGGGAGACAGATGGGGGAGAGAAGGGATGGAGATAATGCAGTTCAGTGATTACAGTGTACTGCAGTCTGCAGTGCACACACTTACCCACGGTCCAGGCTAGAATCTCAGGCATCATTCACACACAGCCAGGAATGCTGCTGATTTTCATATTTCCCGCCCACACATCCCCTCTCTTCAGATACAGCACGCCGGGATAGTGTGGGCGAGACTGGAAGGAGGAGGAGGGGCTGTATTCCTCCCTGCTCGTATGTGAGGAGAGTGAGGGGGGGATGGCTGGACCCGCTGGGCTGTGAAAGAGTGTCATAGACTGACACTCAGCTCAGCTTGCAGTCACCACTCAGAATTTACAGGCTGGTTCTCCTGTTCTAGGGACGGGAGAAATCAGTCTGTTTTTTCAGTAACTGAGATGAAGGCTTGGGCCCCCCTCCCCCCCACAGTGCTCGTGGAGTCCTTCCTGCAACCGGCTCTTCTCCGTGCCAATGAGGATGCAGGGGAAGGAGCAGATCGGGCGGCTGTGGTTGTGTGAGCGCTCGCATTATGCAGTGTCAGCGAGCAGAGGGAGGGGGAGGAATCCCCTGCAGGAGCTGACTGGGGACGCTCTGCCTCTCAGGAGAGACTATGTTACCCCAGCAGCAGCCCGAGCGAAATACAAAAATGCAAAAAAAAAATTAAAAAAAAAAAAAATTTTTTGGGGGGGCACATGGTGGGGCACAGCATAATGTTGGGGGGGCCAGGGCCCCCTCTGCCCCCCCTAGGGACGCCATTGATGACAGATAAGGTGGAACAGACAGGTAACGGCATGACCCAAAAATATAACCAGCAGCTCCTACGGGGGTAGTGCTACACTTGTTACAGCAATAGGCACGTGACAGGTACTCTTTATGAAGTACTGTGTGGTCCAAGATAGCCTGGGCTCAGAGGAAGTGGGTTAAATGATGCTGGCCATCAGACTGAGAACACAAGAAGTACTGCAGAGGATACTGTACTGGATTAAAAGTGAATACTGCAGCCAAAAAGCTGCCTTTTTATGTTATCTTTTTTTTTTTTAACAAGAAGTTTTATGTTATCTTTTAAACTGTATCTTGGAGTTCTTGGGCCTACTAATCAGGGGTGGTCCTTGCTGTCTTGTCTACGGGAAGAAGCCGAGCAATTGAAGAAACCAGGGGAGGACTTTTCCCAGGAGAGGACAGAGCAAAAAAGCTGGTGCCTTGGGAAGAGCCTGGAGACTCAATTGGAGGGCGCATCCCTACATATCTACCTCACAGTATTGCCGGATCGGCTGAAAAAAACTGGTACTGTGTGACTGTACCTAGACTATGTGTACTTCAATCAAATTCGCACAGTGTTTACTAAATTTATATGGGCCAGTAAACGGCCAAGGATAAGTAGAATACTGTTGACCCTACCTAAGAGAGTAGGAATATCAGCATCAGATATGTATAAATACTATTTGGCTACTCAACTAGGTAGGATAGTGGACTGGAACAGACATGGGGATTATAAACTTTGGGTTAATATGGAGCAGCAAATGAGCCCAGTTCCTTTAAATAGGGCAATATGGTGTTATACGGCCCTACCTTCCTTTTCTAAAAACACATCCAACGATAGGACCAGCATTATGAATAGGGAATAAAGTAAGCCATAACCCTAAATTTTCTACCAAAAATTCACCCCTGTTTCCGATATTAGGTAACCCAGATTTCCCACCGGGTATAGAATACCAAATTTTTAAGAAACTTAGGGAAAAGGGCTGCTTTCAAGCTTCACATTTTCTAGGAGACAGGGGGTGGTTAACACTCGGGATGCTAACACAACAAGGTGGGCATTGGGCAATATGAAATTCCCATATGGCAAGCACGACAGGTCCGACATTACTTAGAAACTCTGGGATCTGCAGAGAAGTACAGACGAACATGAACGAAGTTCGAGGAATAATGTGAGGGAGGAGAGCCCCTCCCTCATGTGTTTTTAAAATGTATACAGTGTTGACGGCACCCCCAGTGGACTTTAAAATGGCATGCTTGACCAAATGGGAGAGAGATATAGGCCAAACCTTTTCTCCAGCACAATGTCAGAGTATTATAGACGTATTTCTAAAATCCTCAAGATGTTCGAAAACACAGGAATCAAACTATAAAATTTTAACACGCTGGTACTACATGCCATCGATTTTGAATAAATTCTTTCCAGAAGTATCAGATAGATTTTGGAGAGGATGCGATGAAAAAGGGACAATGATACATATTTTTTGGTCATGCCCAGTAATTAGACAGTTCTGGCAGACAGTACATAGAATCAATCAAACATTCACCAAATACCAGATTTTGGAGGAACCAGACTTTTTTTGTTACACAATACACAAATTCCACCAAAAAGATACCGTATATGAATTCAGTTGTATGCCATCTGATGAATGCGGCAAAAAGCTGCATTGCAATAAACTGGAAAGATACAAGAGCTCCTTCGATTTCGATGTGGCTTAATAAAGTTAGAAGAGTGGGAATAATGGAAAAACTTTTACCCATGACGATGGATAGAAAAAAACAAATTAAAGAAACATGGGCGCCATGGGAGTTATTTGTACAATCAGAAGAAGGTAAAAGGCTATTAGGAGAAATAAGAGAAGAGTAGGTAGGAAGGGAAGGGAGAAGGAGCATCCTGAAAAGGCCTATATTATGGGAAACAAATGTTTTCTTCACCGCCCTCCTGCCCCCCTTTTTTTTTCTTTTTTTTTCCTTCACCCATAGCGGAGATAAGGAAAGGAAGAGGTCAGGGTTTAGGGGAAGGGATATGGGGAGGGATAGGGAAACAGAGGAAGGGAGTTGGGGAGAAGAGGAATATAAGATATTAAAATAGTGGGGAATGTATAGACTAAAGAAATCTCTTCGAACAAATTATATAGATAAAATGAACTTAATTTGAACAATGTGTATAATTTGAGTAATTTGTTGTAATCTAAATGTAATGATGTACCTCTATACCCTGATAAAGGAAAAAAAAAAAAAAAAGTAAACTATATGTAATATTGACCTGAATTGATATACCTACTGCTGGGGCTAGGAATATGAAAGACATGGCAGTATTCTATAGCAATGTATAAGGAGATAGTCGAAAGTCGAGTGTTGGGGAAAGAGAAAGCATAGACAGAGAGAAGATCAATGGAAAGACTGGAGACAAGTCACCAGTAGGTATCAGGCAGTTCCTCCTAAGGCATGACACCTAGGATTGCTGGTCTTCATATCTGTCTCTGATGGTGAGGATAGGTTCTCAGACTTTGCTTCTCAAAATCACACTTTTTCCAGTGATGTAAGGTAGAAGAAAAGTAGATGCTATGAATTAATACTGGGAACAGACAGAATAGCTACATGCAGAGCTGTGGATAATTTAGAGGCTAAACTTAGCTGGAAAAAACTGTACTCAGGACCAGGAGGGAGGATATACTGTAGGTGACATCACCACCTTATTATATGACTGCTTATGCCCTGCTATGTATATTATGTAGCGACCTCACCCCTCTCACCCCTTCTTCTTCTCGGCTTGTTGTCTCGTCTAGGGGGGAGTATGGGAGGAGGGATGAGATACACCACGGCCCATGTCCTCTTTTTGTATAAAGGTGAAGGCCAGAACCTATTTTACCATCGGGTCCTGTGTGTATAACCCAGAGCCAAGTCTTTTCTGTAAATGACCCCCTCTGCTCCCAGTAACTGGAGTTCCACACCGCTGAAAAGGTCCAACTCGTATTTATTCTCCAACAGCAATAAATCGTCACTTAGCACAGACAGGTTGTGACCTAAGAACAGTTCAGTATAGGTGGGGAGTAGGCCGAGGCACAATCCTTAGATAGAACCAACCATTGTTGTGTCACCAACGGTTATGGCGTACAGTCGCTGCCACCGACTGTGTAGAACAGAATGTGAATTACCTGCACTAAGCGCAGCCCCTGTCAGAGGGAAGACATCCATCCAAGAGAGTTACCAGAGGCCCTGCCGTCACCAGCAATGCTGCACCGGACTGTTCGGAGGGGTTACGCTCCCTGGCCTCCTCATCTCAGATTCGGGCACCCAAGGCTTTAGGGCCCCCTCAGATTCCTCCACCCTTGCGGGACCCAGTCGAAGGTACCGGGCCCCAGGCCTTCTCAATAGTACCTCACCCCAGGCTAAAGGTGCCTGGGATGGACTCCATCTCCCGCTCCGGCCAGGTCAAGGGCACCTGGGCCCGCAACTCCGGAACGCCGGCACCCAGGCTGAAGGTGCCTGGGCGCGACTCTGACCTCCGACTCTGAACCCCGTGTTTAGGGCATCCGCCCCTTTTATCTCCTCTCCCTTTGCGTCACAGCAGGTTCCCTGCCCTGCCGTACCAGCGCCGGAAAAGGACAAAAAGGATGCAGTCTTGTGGTGAGGGTTCAACTCCGGCCCAGGGCAACAACGCCACCTGTTGGCCGCAGGGAACTTCACATCACCAGAGTCATCCAAGAACCATAAAAGGGTCCCAGATTCCCCAATAATCAGTGCATTGGGTCATACTACCACCCTTGCACTTCCCCTAAATTTTAACCCCCGCTACACGCTTCCCCCAGTGATTTGACACTGGTCCCCTGTATCTGGTGCAAACCAATGTCTCCCAAAGAGTGGTAACATGAGTCCAACCCAGAGACCAACTACACGTAGAACCAAACCCTACAACTTAACCATGAATTGTGCCAGGACCTAAAAATGGGAAAGGGAAACAGAAATATAAAACAATGAGCTTGTATCAAAAATATTTTAAGTAATTTTACACACTGACATTTCCCCCCCTTTCTGCTATCTAAGGACCACCACATTCTCAGCAGCCTTGATAGATGAGTCTCCTGCAGAGGGAAAAAGAAAAGAAAACACACATCCTAACACAATGTACCGTATATACTCGAGTATAAGCCGAGATTTTCAGCCCTTTTTTTGGGCTGAAAGTCCCCCCCTCGGCTTATACACGAGTCAGTGTACCTTGGGCGTCCATTTTTTAAAATTCGCACTCCCTCCTGGTCCCGTGCGGTTCCGTGATATACGATTGACACTGTGTTTAGTGATCCGCCAATCACGGACCTTCTCCTCTTGTTCGAGGATGAAAGAACGTCCGTGATTGGCGGATCACTAACAACAGTGTCTGCTGGGAAAGACCGAGGATGAGAAGATGGCCGTGATAGGCGGAACACTGAACACAGTGTCAATCGCCTATCACGGAACCGCACGGGTCCAGGAAGAAGCCGTGAATTTTAAAAAATGGACGCCCGCAGCGCAATGGACATGGGAGGTGATCTTTCCTTAGAAGCCTGGCTGCCTCTTACAAAAATAGATCTTCGCTGTAGCAAGCAGAAGGTGAGTGTGGAGGGTAATAATGTGCTGTTTATCTCCATGGTAATGGGCACAGTGAGGTAATGGGCACAGTGTGGTAATGGGCACAGTGAGGTAATGGGCACAGTGAGGCGTGCAAATGGGCACAGTGAGGAGATGGGCACAGTGTGGATATGGGCACAGTGTGGATATGAGCACAGTGAGGTAATGGGCACAGTGAGGTAATGGGCACAGTGAAGTAATGGGCACAGTGAGAATGGGCACAGTGAAGCTGCAAATGGGCATTGTTGACCCTCTTTTCCGCTTACAGTAGCTGCTGCATTTTTACCCTAGGCTTATACTCGAGTCAATACGTTTTTCCATTTTTTGTGGTAAAATTAGGGCCTCGGCTTATACTCGGGTCGGCTTATACTCGAGTATATACGGTATGTGTTTTCTTGGAAGGAATGGGTCTATCCGTAAAGAAACCCATTCGCTCCAATAAGTATAGTGCAGAGTGTAAATCAAACAATCGTTGCGCAACACCGCCACCCGGTGGCAACGCCTCGGTAAAGACACTTGTCAGATCCAGATGAACTTTACTTCTCTGTGCTGTGGCCCTATACTGGCTATGCCCCATAGCCACTGATTTTTTTTTCTGATAGGAGGAGAAGGAGGGAGAACAAACAACAGCAACTGCTCCCATTTCTCCAAAGAGTAAAACACCCCAAAAAATAAATAGGTAGGGCACAGTCCCTGTGTTCCAGCAAACACTCTGAAAGTCCAGCAATAAAAGAGAATATAAAGGAGACTTTTCCTCCTATAAGTAGAACTTTGGGTGCGGCAGGACCAAAGGCTTTAAATGCTTGTCAAAGGTCTCCACATTATATTCAATGTTCTCTCCATCCTTCCGACAGATAAGCACCCTGTCAGCATGGATGTGCCTCCCAAGCATCCACTCTGCCCTACAGTCCTTGAATTTCCTGGTAACTGTAGGTGAACACGAGAGGTATCTGCATGCGTGAGGTACCTTAAGCTTTGTCCAGACGAACTCATTGTACCACCGCTGCCGCAAAACTTCCACCTCATAGAGCAAGTCTCGTGGCAAATATGGGTATTCCCACCCATATTCACAGGCAACCTTTTGGCAAAAGAGACGCTGCAGCCTGGCCAAAGGTGACATTGTGGCACGGTCTCCTTCTCCAGGCAGAACGATGGATTCTGGATGACGAGGTACTTTCACTACCTCTGTAGATTTGGGCTTAGGAGCCTGCAGTGATGCACAATACACTCCCACAACAGGAGCAGGTGAAACATCTGATGATTCAAGATTGGTCAGGTAGACAGGGGACCAGATTCCTCCCTAGGCTCCGAGGCCTCCACCCGGGGTGTACTATCCCCAATGGACATAGGTGGGTCCCTTGTTGCACGGGACGAGGGTAGCGGCATCTTGTCCCATCCCTTCTTGTGAAAGATCTCATCTATCTCCCCGTCATCACTGGCGTCAGATAATGACTCCAGGTCGGAGGTGTCAAGAAACTCCGCGGGCAGGTAATTCCTGGTAGACACGGAATCACCCCCCTGAACGGCTCCCACCGACTCTGGGCTGCCGACACCTCCAACCGCACACACAGTCCCAACCCCTGGCTCACCTGGGTCTTTAGTAGAACAGGGACGTCCAGGGCTCTTCCCTCCGGATACATCCAGGCCAGGCAAGCGACGGGGCGAAGCTATTCCACGACCACAGGATGCCTTTACCAGGCCGACTTTCCTCTTCGGCGGTGGGAGCAGGGAGATTGTGGTGACCAAGGCAGCATCCTCGGATTTCTCTCTCTCAGTCTCCGCTGGGGCCTTCACCTCGCCCCGGTCAGTGCGCGCAGGAATGCCCGCATAGGCTTCGATCTCTCCCTCCGGAGTGGCAGTACCTGTGAGGTAGTTGAGGTGGTAGGCGCGAGGCCTTTCTGTGGATGGCTCCACCTCAAAAAGAAATTCCCTGCAAGCCTCACATCGCCCGAACGGCTTCAAGTGGACCACCAGTCCCGAACAGCCGGGACAGATCACACCGAGGGCCTCTATGTCTCTGCATGTGTACAGAGCCAAACGTCCTCGGGGCCTTAGCCTTATTCTTGTGTCCATGATCGGAGCAGCAAAATAAGTCATCTCCGTGGTAGAAGGAACCGAAATCCACAGAGTATTTGAGGTCATCCCGACTGTCTGCTGCTCCATTGCGCACTGACCAATTTGCGCCGAAATCTCCATGTGTGTCCTTCCACATGGCCAGACTCCTCCCATATTCTGCACTTGTTCGCGGGCTTTCTCTTCTCCCCGCCCACGAACTGCGCAGCTATGGTGTGCCTCGTGGCGCGCTGGCCAACATGGCCGACCTACTCGGAACTCCTCCGGGCAGCAAAGTTCAAATTCAGACATTCTCAGCTCCATATGTATAACACACATCCCGGAACGATGCCCCCACGTGTAGCGACCTCACCCCTCTCACCCCTTCTTCTTCTCGGCTTGTTGTCTCGTCTAGGGGGGAGTATGGGAGGAGGGATGAGATACACCACGGCCCATGTCCTCTTTTTGTATAAAGGTGAAGGCCAGAACCTATTTTACCATCGGGTCGTGTGTGTATAACCCAGAGCCAAGTCTTTTCTGTAAATGACCCCCTCTGCTCCCAGTAACTGGAGTTCCACACCACTGAAAAGGTCCAACTTGTATTTATTCTCCAACAGCAATAAATCATCACTTAGCACAGATAGGTTGTGACCTAAGAACAGTTCAGTATAGGTGGGGAGTAGGTCGAGGCACAATCCTTAGATAGAACCAACCATTGTTGTGTCACCAATGGTTATGGCGTACAGTCTCTGCCACCGACTGTGTAGAACAGAACGTGAATTACCTTCACTAAGCACAGCCCTTGTCAGAGGGAAGACATCCGTCCAAGAAAGTTACCAGAGGCCCTGCCGTCACCAGCAATGCTGCACCGGACTGTTTGGAGGGGTTCCGCTCCCTGGCCTCCTCATCTCAGATTCGGGCACCCAAGGCTTTAGGACCCCCTCAGATTCCTCCACCCTTGCCCGGATGTGCCCGCTGCCTGTCCAGATGTGTCTGTACCTGCTGCTCAGCTCAGGCTGCATTTTGTTTGGTTTAAAGCCATGGACTTTCCTCATGCCCAACCTGATGTGACTTTGCCTGTTGCCCAGCTTGTCGCCATGGTCAAGGTCACCTGGGCCCGGAACTCCGGAACACCGGCACCCAGGCTGAAGGTGCCTGGGCGCGACTCTGACCTCCGACTCTGAACCCCGTGTTCAGGGCGTCCGCCCCTTTTATCTCCTCTCCCTTTGCGTCACAGCAGGTTCCCCGCCCTGCTGTACCAGCGCCAGAAAAGGACAAAAAGGATGCAGTCTTGTGGTGAGGGTTCAACTCCGGCCCAGGGCAACAACGCCACCTGTAGGCCGCAGGGAACCTCACACCACCAGAGTCCTCCAAGAACCATAAAAGGGTCCCAGATTCCCCAATAATCAGTGCATTGGGTCATACTACCACCCTTGCACTTCCCCTAAATTTTACCCCCGCTACAATTATATATGTAATGGGAGGAACTGCTGCACCACTGTCAATGGTAAAACACCTACCACTCAAAGTGATTGTATAGAAAAGATTAATGGTGCGCTATTCTGACATATACAAATAAAGATAAACACTTAAAATACACAAATATACTTGTACTATTCCATATGACACTGTGCTCTGTGATACCATATACAATACACTAGATATTAGTAATAATGGACTTCCAGAAAGTATTACATAAAAAAATATTTTATAGTCCACTGTCAGGAAAGGTTCCATCCGCTGGTAATATTTATTATTTGGCTTGCAGTACTGTGGTCCACCAGCAGGTGTCTCCTGGCAGTTTGGAACTGTCAGGAGAACTTCTCCCTGCTGGTGTTATATCATCTTTGGGACGCAGTACTGGTCTCCACCAGCGGATGGATCCTGGCAGTGTGGAGCGGACTGCTCTTCCTGCGGACAGGTGTCACCTAGCCTAATCACTGGCAGATACTTAACCACTTAACGACCGCCCACTGTAAATATACGTCGGAAGAATGGCACCGACAGGCAGAATCACGTACATATACGTGATTGCCTTTGTATAGATGGGGGGTCCGATCGGACCCCCCTTCTTTACAGTGGGTGGTCGTTTTACCTTCAGGAGCGATCCGGCATGAGGGGACGGCCGTTCGATTCCGCCCCCCCCCCCCCTCTCGATCGCTCCCGGCGAATGAGAGAGCTTCCCCTGCCTGTGTACTGTTTACACAGGCAGGAGGAAGTGATGTCATCTCTCCTGCGGCGCTCACATATACCGAGCGCCGTACAGGAGAAGATGCAGGTTAGTGCACAAAACAGCACACTGACACCAGGACACATAGGCACATAAATCGCCCCCCCAGGCCGCCCCAGATCACCCCCCAGATCACCCCCCAGCCCCCAGTCACAGTGTCACTGATTGCAGTGACCATTTATTTAGTGATCACTGCAATCAGTGACATTTGTGACTGTAAAAGTGTCACTACATTTAGTTTTAGGTCCAGTGTAGCCCCCTAACCCCCCCTTATAAAGGTTTAACCCCCTGATCACCCCCCAGATAACCCTTTCACCCCCTAGCACCGCCGTCGCTAAGCAATCATTTTTCTGATCGATGTCTTAGCGTCGGTGATGCTGATCGGTAGCCAGTAATTTTTTTTAGGTTCGCCGCAGATTTTTATAGCGTCGGGTACCCCCATATATTACCTAATAATGGTTTAACCCCCTTGATCGCCCCCCCCCCAGATAACCCTTTCACCCCCTATCACCACTGTCGCTAAGCGATCATTTTTCTGATCGCTGTCTTAGCGTCGGTGATGCAGATCGGTAGCCAGTAATTTTTTTTAGGTTCGCCGCAGGTTTTTATAGTGTCAGGTACCCCCATATATTACCTAATAAAGGTTTAACCCCCTTGATCACCCCCCAGGTAACCCTTTCACCCCCTATCACCACTGTCACTAAGCGATCATTTTTCTGATCGCTGTCTTAGCGTCGGTGATGCAGATCGGTAGCCAGTAATTTTTTTTAGGTTCGCCGCAGGTTTTTATAGTGTCAGGTACCCCCATATATTACCTAATAAAGGTTTAACCCCCTTGATCACCCCCCAGGTAACCCTTTCACCCCCTATCACCACTGTCACTAAGCGATCATTTTTCTGATCGCTGTCTTAGCGTCGGTGATGCAGATCGGTAGCCAGTAATTTTTTTTAAGTTCGCCGCAGGTTTTTATAGCGTCAGGTACCCCAATATATTACCTAATAAAGGTTTAACCCCCTTGATCGCCCCCCAGGTAACCCTTTCACCCCCTATCACCACTGTCGCTAAGCGGTCATTTTTCTGATCGCTGTCTTAGCGTCGGTGATGCAGATCGGTAGCCAGTAATTTTTTTTAGGTTCACCGCAGGTTTTTATAGCGTCAGGTACCCCCATATTTTATCTAATAAAGGTTTAACCCCCTGATCGCCCCCCAGGTAACCCTTTCACCCCCTATCACCACTGTCGCTAAGCGATCGTTTTTATGATCGTTGTCTTAGTGTCGGTGATGCCGATAGGTAGCCAGTAATTTTTTTTTAGGTTCGCCGTCAGGTTTTTATATAGCGTCAGGTACCCCCATATATTACCTAATAAAGGTTTTAACCCCCTAATTGCCCCTAGTTAACCCTTTCACCAGTAATCACCATATAAGTGTTACGGGTGACGCTGGTTAGTTAGTTTGCTTTTTATAGTGTCAGGGCACCCGCCGTATATAACCCAATAAAGGTTTAACCCCCTGATCGCCCGGCGGGTGATATCAATTAGGTTTTAGCGTCAGAGAGGGTCTGCGTCACACCCCAGGCAGCGTCAGGTTAGTGCCAGTAGCGCTAACACCCACGCGTTAAGCATACACCCCCCTTAGTGGTATAGTATCTGAACAGATCAATATCTGATCTGATCAGATCTATACTAGCGTCCCCAGCAGTTTAGGGTTCCCAAAAACGCAGTGTTAGCGGGATCAGCCCAGATACCTGCTAGCACCTGCGTTTTGCCCCTCCGTCCAGCCCAGGCCACCCAAGTGCAGTATCGATCGATCACTGTCACTTGCAAAACACAACACACATAACTGCAGCGTTCGCAGAGACAGGCCTGATCCCTGCGACTCCAGTGCTGTAGGAGGTGATTTCACCACCACAGTTAAAAAAAAAAGCATATATGCCGAAGAATTGGGGCAGCAGGGGCGGAGGAGCGATTTTGCTCCTAATGCCGCGTACATACGGTCGAAATTCCGACGGAGGCTTGCCCGTGGAAAAGTCTGACCATGTGTACGCGGCATAACTTTTGCGGGAAGATGCCCCCATGCTTCGGCATATATAAATGGTGCATGTATGCCCATCATTAGAAGTGGGTGGATGAAGGGCGGTATTCTAATGGTGGGCATACCCACCGATCAATCTTTTTTTTTTCGTTCAACCAACAGGCTGCATGAAAAAAAAGATTACAATACATGTCCAACAAGGACCAGCAACGTACTGGTATGTTGCTGGACTTTGAATGTTTATACCAGAATGATGCCTGCGGGTTTAGGTATCATCTTGGTATCATTCTTTTCAGCCAGCGGCCGGCTTTCATGTAAAAGCAATCCTAGTGGCTAATTAGCCTCTGGACTGCTTTTACAAGCAGTGGGAGGGAATGTCCCCCCCCCGGATATAAAAAGCGCCATTGGGAAATTGGGAAAGCATTTTATCACACCGATCTTGGTGTGGTCAGATGCTTTGAGGGCAGAGGAAAGATCTAGGGTCCAATAGACCCCAGTTTTTTCAAAAAAGAGTACCTGTCATTACCTATTGCTATCATAGGGGATATTTACATTCCCTGAGATAACAATAAAAATGATAAAAGAAAAAAAAATATGGAAGCAACAGTTTAAAAATAAAATAAAAAAGCAAAATTAATAATAAAAAAAAATAAATAAAAAAAAGCACCCCTGTCCTGCCCTGCTCTTGCCCAATGGCGAACGCAAGCGTCGGTCTGGCGTCATATGTAAACAGAAATTGCACCATGCATGTGAGGTATCACCGCGAAGGTCAGATCGAGGGCAGTAATTTTAGCAGTAGACCTCCTCTGTAAATCTAACGGCGTAACCTGTAAAGGCTTTTAAAAATGTATGTAGTTTGTCGCCAATGCGCGTTTGTGCGAAATTTTAAAGCTTGTCGTGTTTGGTATCTATGTACTCGGCCTAAGATCATCTTTTTTATTTCATCAAACATTTGGGCAATATAGTGTGTTTTAGTGCATTAAAATTAAAAAAAGTGTATTTTTCCCCAAAAAATGCGTTTGAAAAATCGCTGCGCAAATACTGTGTGGAAAAAAAAATTGCAACACCCACCATTTTAATCTGTAGGGCCTTTGCTTTAAAAATATATATAATGTTTGGGGGTTCAACATAATTTTCTTGCAAAAAAAAAATATGTTTTCATGTAAACAAAAAGTGTGAAAAAGGGCTTTGCCTTCAAGTGGTTAGAAGAGTGGATGTAAGCTTCCTAATGTTGTGTATAAAATGCCAGAACAGTTCAAAACCCCCCCAAATGACCCCATTTTGGAAAGTAGACACCCCAAGCTATATACTGAGAGGCATGTCGAGTCCATGGAATATTTTATATGTTGACACAAGTTGCGGAAAATAGACAATTTATTTTTTTATTTTTAATTTTTTGCACAAAGTTGTCACTAAATGATATATTGCTCAAACATGCCATGGGCATATGTGGAATTACACCCCAAAATACATTCTGTTGCTTCTCCTGAGTACAAGGATACCACATGTGTGAGACTTTTTGGGAGCCTAGCCGCGTACGGGACCCCAAAAATCAATCACCGCCTTCAGGCTTTCTAAGGGTGTAAATTTTTGATTTCACTTCTCACTGCCTATCACAGTTTCGGAGGCCATGGAATGCCCAGATGGCACAAACCCCCCCAAATTACCCCATTTTGGAAAGTAGACCCCCCAAGCTATTTGCTGAGAGGTATGGTGAGTATTTTGCAGATCTCGCTTTTTGTCACAAAGTTTTGAAAATTAAAAAAAAAAAAAATATTTTTTCTTCATTTTCAAAAACAAATGAGAGCTGTAAAATACTCACCATGCCTCTCAGCAAATAGCTTGGGGTGTCTACTTTCCAAAATGGGGTCATTTGGGGGGGTTTTGTGCTATTTTGGCATTTTATGGCCTTCGAAACTGTGATAGGTAGTGAGGAGTGAAATCAAAAATTTGTGCCTAGAAATCCTGAAGGCGGTGCTTGGTTTTCGGGGTCCCGTACGCGGCTAGGCTCCCAAAAAGTCCCACACATGTGGTATCCCTGTACTCAGGAGAAGCAGCAAAATGTATTTTGGGGTGTAATTCCATATATAACCATGGCATGTGTGAGCAATATATCATTTAGTGACAACTTTTTGTAATTTTTTTTTTTGTCATTATTCAATCACTTGGGACAAAAAAAAAATATTCAATGGGCTCAACAGGCCTCTCAGCAATTTCCTTGGGGTGTCTACTTTCTAAAATGGGGTAATTTGGGGGGGGTTTGTGCTATTTTGGCATTTTATGGCCTTTGAAACTGTGATAGGTAGTGAGGAGTGAAATCAAAAATTTGCGCCCTTAGAAATCCTGAAGGCGGTGCTTGGTTTCCGGGGTCCCGTATGCGGCTAGGCTCCCAAAAAGTCCCACACATGTGGTATCCCCGTACTCAGGAGCAGCAGCAAAATGTATTTTGGGGTGCAATTCCACATATAACCATGGCATGTGTGAGCAATATATCATTTAGTGACAACTTTTTGTAATTTTTTTTTTTTTTGTCATTATTCAATCACTTGGGACAAAAAATAAAAATATTCAACGGGCTCAACATGCCTCTCAGCAATTTCCTTGGGGTGTCTACTTTCCAAAATTGGGTAATTTGGGGGGGTTTTGTACTGCCCTGCCATTTTAGCACCTCAAGAAATGAGATAGGCAGTCATAAATTAAAAGCTGTGTAAATTCCAGAAAATGTACCTTAGTTTGTAGACGCTATAACTTTTGCGCAAACCAATAAATATACGCTTATTGACATTTTTTTTTTACTAAAGACATGTGGCTGAATACATTTTGGCCTAAATGTATGACTAAAATTGAGTTTATTCGATTTTTCTTATAACAAAAAGTAGAAAATATCATTTTTTTTCAACATTTTCGGTCTTTTTCCGTTTGTATCGCAAAAAATAAAAATCGCAGAGGCAATCAAATACCATTAAAAGAAAGCTCTATTTGTCTCGTCCTTTCCTATCTTCTGATCTCCTTGTGTATGACCTTAGCCTGGCTTGTTTACGATTACGGTATCTCCCATCATTGTACATATATGTCTATTGTTATCTGTGGGTCTTGGTTTTAGGGTTGGTTATTGCACTGTGTTTATTTGAGGTGGTTGTATTCATCTTTACTTACTTAAATAAAATATTATTATATTTTCACTCACATGCGTTTTTGGTTTCCTCTGTGCAGTCCACACAGTCTGGTCTGCTAACTTCCCTGACAGTATACCAAGGCCATCTCTGATCAGACGTGGCTGCATAGAGGAACCATCCTGGTGTTGTGCGTTTTTGCTGATATGGATTTTGATGCAATCGTTTACTTTTCTCTGCTGGCAGCAGAGGATGGTGAATATTATCGCCAGATTTTAAAAGGGTGGACTAGTGACCAGCTGATGGAAGCCATCCGATCAGCTCATTCCCTAGTGGATCAGGGTCATATGTTATTTGAGAATGTTCAGCCTCTAATCCAAATGTGTAAAGCCAGCCCTGTCATGTGTTCCCAAAGGAAGTGATGATTTCTCTCCTCCCTTCAGTCGTGACCAAGTTGAATCCCTGGTATGGTTGGTGGATGACGATCTGGCCTTTTTTTTTTATTCCTCCTGTTCCTAGCAGGTGCTATCTGATTGCATTTGTTCAGTACAATCTCTGATTAGACAGGGTGTGTGTGAACCAGCTTTTGTTCAACCTGTGCTACAGGCATGGTCAGATCTCCTGTATTTAGCCAAGCCACAACAACCCAGCCCTGCCATTAGTCACCTCCCTTCCCAAGAATCTATCTCCCCGTCACCCATGGCAACCTCAGCTACAGCCCAGTATACTCAGCTTCCTACCAAGTACTATTACCCAGTCTCTACTTGCTGCACTTATCCTGTCTTCAATCCACCTGCCTCTTCCCTTCCACCTGTGAAGCCCTATACACACGGCCGAGATTCTGGTCAGGTAAAAACCGTTGTTTTTCCTGATGAGAACCTTGACAAGAAACTTGTCCCGGTCGAGTGTACACAGGTACGATTAAAAAAAAACGCCGTTCTTTTGAATGGCACGAACGCGGTGACGTCATCGACTACGACGAGCGTGCGCTCGTCACATTCAATGCCGTCGCCGCCATCTTGCTACACCCTATGCCTATGCCTAGGAAGCTACCGCGCATGCGTCAAAGTCATTTCGAGCATGCGCGGGTTTCCACGGCGACAGGTAAGTGTACACACGCTCGGGTTTCTCGTCGAGAAACAGGCCGACGAGATTCTCAACGAGAAAAAAGACCGCAGGTCATCTTTTTTCTCGTCGGGGAATCTGGGCAGTTTTCTTGACGAGAAAACTGAAACCCGCGTACACACAGCCGGTTTTCTCGACAAGAAAGCTCTCCCGACAGTTTTCTTGTCGTTTTTGCCGAGAAAACCGGTCGTGTGTACGCGGCCTAACTATTCCACAAAAATCCCCGTGTCTCCACTGCATTCCAGCCCTTCCTTTTGCCCAATTACATCCTTTTCTTACATTTCTCCAGTTACTTACAAATCTGCAGTGGCTAAGCCAAAAAAGAGACAAAAGTTCTTTCCGACCCACACAATCCTGCCAGTAACCCAACTTGCCTCCACACCGACCAGCCTGCGTTCATGCCAGTTGAAATCTGATGACCCACTTAAATCTACCAACTCTTTGCCTGTTACCCAGCCTGACGTCCCAGTGCCTGTTACCAAGTCTGACGTCCCAGTGCCAGCTACCCAGTCTGAAACTCCAGTACCTGCTGCCCGGTTTGGAGTGCCAGTGTTCCAGCCTGAGGTGCCAGTGTTCCAGCCTGGGGAACCGGTACCAGCATTCCAGCCTGAAGAGCTAGAGCCAGCGTTCTGGCCTGAGGTTGTGGTGCCCATTTCCCAGCCTCAGGTTGTGGTGCCTGTTTCCCAGCCTGATGAGCCTCTGTCTGCTGCCCAGCCTGATGAGCCTCTGTCTGCTGCCCAGCCTGATGAGCCACTGTCTGCTGCCCAGCCTGATGAGCCACTGTCTGCTGCCCAGCCTGATGAGCCACTGTCTGCTGCCCAAACGAAACATAAATGTGTAGCGCTAAATTAGATAAGAACTGCACTATGACAAGTGTAGTATATAACAGTGATATAAAACAATCAAAAAAACATCTAATAGCAATTATATCAAAATATACAAATAGTCCACCGTGATGTAAACTATTCCATAATAAAAGTGTTCAAATAATCCACAATAATGTGAACCATATACAAAATACCCCTAAAAGGACAAATATGGAGTTCATGTGTGCATATACATAAATGCTTGATGAAATAAAATGGTGAATGGTAATCCAAGGAATGGTGCTCCCAACAAAAACTTGACGTGAAGTGACCACCACCAATCGGTTGTAAAAAAGGCTTACCAGAGAAAGTGGACCCCAAAAACGTACGTTCAGAGGGTCAACCAAGCATGGGTAAGCCACTGTAGACAGTGAATCCTCAGCCGCAATTCAAACGGAAACTCCAAGCCTCAATCCAAGATGGAAACCAGATTGTCATTCGTGTCCAAACGTGCGATGAAGCTTGTGGACATTGCTCAATACAGGCCAGGCAGTGTTAACCGATGAATAACGAAAAAGTGAAAGGAAAGAGAAGGCACATAGTGTGATACTGTATGTAAAGGTATTTTAATGTAGGTAAGAACACTTATATTTAGAAGGGTGTAACAGCGCTTATCAAATGATCAAAAATGGCAACAGTAGGGTCTACCGACGCGTTTCGCATCCAAATGCATCATCTGGGGTGATCCCCGACTGCTGCCCTCCATGTATTTATAGATAATATGACCCCCAGAGTGGGAGGCCATCTCCTGGGCGTCCATGTGTTGATGGATTGCTTCCTGGTTCAACCAAAATGGATTCCTCGTGTTCAATCTGGAACACATCCAGACGTGATACTACCAAGTTCAGAGGTGTACCAAAATAACGGCCCACCATGTGTGTTAAGCCTCCCTTTGATTCTAATTGGGAGTTCTAAACTATCTACTTAATAATGTATTTCATGAGTGATCAAAATTATATAATCAAAATGGAATTTACCAGGCCTGTATACATATAAAGTGATGAGCCCTATATTGATTGGCCAACTATGTGCGGCGAAAAGTCCGCCCGGTGTTAAATACATAAGCAGCAATAAATAACTGGCTTGTGTATCAAGCCTCATTCTGAATGCCGGAGGCGAGTCTAACCTTGTCATGACAATGAGGAAGTGACACAGAACTGCGTGTGCGTCACACCTCGTTCTGACGAGCGGACGCACACCAAGCCTCGTTGTGAGACGGATGACAATAAGGAAATGACACAGGACCACTTGCGCGTCACGCCTCGTTCTAATGAGCGGACGCACACCAAGCCTCGTTTTGAGATCGATGACCCCGCACGACCGCATATGAAAATGTGACACGACGTTACCTACGTCGTCGTGCAGAGACAGCCGCCCAGGAGAAGAGGCTGACGGCATGAGTGTGATCACATGACACCCAGCCGGCCTATGGAAGTCCTTGCAGTGTCTCAATAATGATGGATTATATGTGGCAAAATAAATTGCGCTCCATAGAATGTATATATTAACAACTTGAGGGCTGTCACGTGACGCCCGATTAACCTATCCCCGTCCGGATATCAAATAATGTTAAAGTATACTATGTCAGAACCCAGAATTCAATATGATCAAACAGGGACTGACAACAAATTACTCAATGAGAGCATTTGGTATGAAATATAAACGGAGTATACACTAATGCAAGTGGTGCTACCTCAAAATTAAAAAACAATATAAAAGTTTATTTATAAAGCGGAAATGACTCATTCTATGTGGTCATTAGTCCCTGTAGTGAAAACTATGCTCAAGGTATAATATTAAAAAAATTTAATTAAAAAACTTATTCTAAAAAGAACTGAGTGTGATATAATGGAATTATAAAATTAGAACTGAAATAGAAGTCAGTTCATATTGAATTGTGTGGAGGTGTGCAAAATAAAACGCAGTCCTCCACACAACCTATATATACCACCTGTGTTGTTCCAAGGGCCACATTGACTGACCAGGAGCAATGCATACAACACTGAGTGATATTAACACACACCCAGGAATTGTACTCCCACACAACACATATAATAACATAATATACATATCCATATATATATAGCCTAATAAAATGCACATATTATGAAAATAAAATAAAATTGTGCGACAAGATAAAGTATTTTCTGGAGAAGGAGCCTTCCTTGGCCCCTTTTCAATGTCAGTTTATCATGGAATTGTTAGAGTTTGCCACTAAACACAATTATTTTTGGTTTAATGATAAATTTTATTTGCAATTACGTGGCGTGGCTATGGGGGCAAAGTTTGCCCCAGCCTCGCCAACCTTTTTTTGGCTAAGTGGGAGGAGGATGCCGTCTATACCCATGACACCCCTTCATTGGTGCTGTGGGTGAGATATATAGACGACATCCTCCTCCTCTGGGATGGCGATATGACGTCACTGGAGACCTTTATGTGCCATCTTAACCTCAATGATAGAGGTATCTCCTTAACATACACAGCCAGTAGAGACAAAATACAATTTTTGGACTTAGAGATCAGCATTGTAGATCATATGTTTCAGTTTAAAACCTTTTTTTTAAAAAAATTATCGAAACGGGTTCATCCCCGTTGATAGCTGTCACCATCGCTCCTGGCTGAATTCAGTCCCACGCAGCCAGTTCTTAAGGCTCCATAGAAATTGCACTACTATAGAGTCATTTAAAGCACAGGCTGAGGTTCTTAAACTTCGTTTTATTGAGAAAGGTTATAACCCCAGAGACATTGAACTAGATCTTGAAAGGACTCTTGAGGTTGACAGGGGTTCTCTTTTGGAGGTCAAACCGAAGAGAGAGCCAGATGACAATTTCAAATGGGCAATGCTCACCTCTTTCTCTACTCAACATAAACAAGTTAGAGCCATTATATCTAAACATTGGGCAGTGCTGAGAAATGATAAAGTCCTACAGAGTGTGTTACCGGAACAAGCTAAAGTTGTGTTCAGAGGTGTTCCCACACTTCAGAGTAAAATTGCTCCAAATATTATCAATCCCCCAGTGAGACCATCCTTTTTTTACCAATTAGTGGGTTATCACCCTTGTAAGAAATGTTCCGTGTGTAAATTTAACTCTTTAGGGAGACGCAAGACTCTGGAATTCAATTCCACTGTCACGGGTAAAACTTATCCTATCAAGCGTTTTTGCACATGCGCTACCAAATACGTGGTTTATCTCATAACTTGTCCATGCGGCAAACAATATGTCGGCCGCACCATACGATCCTTTTCTGTGCACGTTGGAGAGCATGTAGCCCTCATTCTTAGTGGTGACACACAACACACAGTACCGAGGTACTACAGGGCATATCATAACAGAAACCCCGCTGGTACACAATTCCTGGTCATAGATCAATTTGTCCCCCCATGGAGGGGTAGCCCTAAGACCAGGGGTGTATCACAACTGGAAACTTTCTGGATTTATGAATTACAGTCACACACGCCTTTAGGCTTAAATGTGGAGTGGGATATTAATTCATTTATTAACAAATCCTAGATATATACGGGTCCTTTTTAATTTTCTCCTTCAAACATATTTTATCTTGTCGCACAATTTTATTTTATTTTCATAATATGTGCATTTTATTAGGCTATATATATATGGATATGTATATTATGTTATTATATGTGTTGTGTGGGAGTACAATTCCTGGGTGTGTGTTAATATCACTCAGTGTTGTATGCATTGCTCCTGATCAGTCAATGTGGCCCTTGGAACAACACAGGTGTTATATATAGGTTGTGTGGAGGACTGCGTTTTATTTTGCACACCTCCACACAATTCAATATGAACTGACTTCTATTTCAGTTCTAATTTTATAATTCCATTATATCACACTCAGTTCTTTTTAGAATACGTTTTTTAATTAAATTTTTTAAATATTATACCTTGAGCATAGTTTTCACTACAGGGACTAATGACCACATAGAATGAGTCATTTCCGTTTTATAAATAAACTTTTATATTGTTTTTTAATTTTGAGGTAGCACCACTTGCATTAGTGTATACTCCGTTTATATTTCATACCAAATTCTCTCATTGAGTAATTTGTTGTCAGTCCCTGTTTGATCATATTGAATTCTGGGTTCTGACATTATTTGATATCCGGACGGTGATAGGTTAATCGGGCGTCACGTGACAGCCCTCAAGTTGTTAATATATACATTCTATGGAGCGCAATTTATTTTGCCACATATAATCCATCATTATTGAGACACTGCAAGGACTTCCATAGGCCGGCTGGGTGTCATGTGATCACACTCATGCCGTCAGTCTCTTCTCCTGGGCGGATGTCTCCGCACGACGACGTAGGTAACGTTGTGTCGCATTTTCATATGCGGTCGTGCGGGGTCATCGATCTCAAAACGAGGCTTGGTGTGCGTCCGCTAGTTAGAACGAGGCGTGACGCGCAAGTGGTCCTGTGTCATTTCCTTATTGTCATCCGTCTCACAACGAGGCTTGGTGTGCGTCCGCTCGTCAGAACGAGGTGTGACGCACACACGGTTCTGTGTCACTTCCTCATTGTCATGACGAGGTTAGACTCGCCTCCGGCATTCAGAATGAGGCTTGATACACAAGCCAGTTATTTATTGCTGCTTATGTATTTAACACCGGGCGGACTTTTCGCCGCACATAGTTGGCCAATCAATATAGGGCTCATCACTTTATATGTATACAGGCCTGGTAAATTCCATTTTGATTATATAATTTTGATCACTCATGAAATACATTATTAAGTAGATCGTTTAGAACTCCCAATTAGAATCAAAGGGAGGCTTGACACACATGGTGGGCCGCTATTTTGGTACACCTCTGAACTTGGTAGTATCACGTCTGGATGTGTTCCAGATTGAGGCTTGGAATACATACGAGGAATCCATTTTGGTTGAACCAGGAAGCAATCCATCAACACATGGACGCCCAGGAGATGGCCTCCCACTCTGGGGGTCATATTATCTATAAATACATGGAGGGCAGCAGTCGGGGATCACCCCAGATGATGCATTTGGATGCGAAACGCGTCGGTAGACCCTACTGTTGCCATTTTTGATCATTTGACAAGCGCTGTTACACCCTTCTAAATGTAAGTGTTCTTACCTACATTAAAATACCTTTACATACAGTATCACACTATGTGCCTTCTCTTTCCTTTCACTTTTTCGTTATTCATCGGTTAACACTGCCTGGCCTGTATTGAGCAATGTCCACAAGCTTCATCGCACGTTTGGACACGAATGACAATCTGGTTTCCATCTTGGATTGAGGCTTGAAGTTTCCGTTTGAATTGCGGCTGAGGATTCACTGTCTACAGTGGCTTACCCATGCTTGGTTGACCCTCTGAACGTACGTTTTTGGGGTCCACTTTCTCTGGTAAGCCTTTTTTACAACCGATTGGTGGTAGTCACTTCACGTCAAGTTTTTGTTGGGAGCACCATTCCTTGGATTACCATTCACCATTTTATTTCATCAAGCATTTATGTATGTGCACACATGAACTCCATATTTGTCCTTTTAGGGGTATTTTGTATATGGTTCACATTATTGTGGATTATTTGAACACTTTTATTATGGAATAGTTTACATCACGGTGGACTCTTTGTATATTTTGATATAATTGCTATTAGATGTTTGCCCAGCTTTATGTCCTGTTGTCTGCCTCCCAGTCTGATGTCCCGGTGCCGGCCTCTCAGTCTGGTGTCCCGGTGCTGGCCTCTCAGTCTGGTGTCCCGGTGCCGGCCTTCCAGTCTGGTGTCCCGGTGCCGGCCTTTCAGTCTGGTGTCCCGGTGCCGGCCTTCCAGTCTGGTGTCCCGGTGCCGGCCTTCCAGTCTGGTGTCCCGGTGCTGGCCTTCCAGTCTGGTGTCCCGGTGCCTGCCTTCCAGTCTGGTGTCCCGGTGCCTGCCTTCCAGTCTGGTGTCCCGGTGCCTGCCTTCCAGTCTGGTGTCCCGGTGCCTGCCTTCCAGCCTGATGTCTGGGTGCCCGCTTTCCAGCCTGATTTGCCTGCTTTCCAGCCTGCCTTCCTGCCCGGATGTGCCCGTCGCCTTCCCGGATGTGCCTGTCGCCTGCCTGGATGTGCCCGCTGTCTGCCCGGATCTGCCCACTTTCCAGTCTGATGTGCCTGCTGTCTGCTTGGATGTGCCCGCTGTCTGCTCGGATGTGCCCGATGTCTGCCTGGATGTGCCCGCTGCCTGTCCAGATGTGTCTGTACCTGCTGCTTGGCTCAGGCTGCATTTTGTTTGGTTTAAAGCCATGGACTTTCCTCATGCCCAACCTGATGTGACTTTGCCTGTTGCCCAGCTTGTCGCCATGGACTTTCCCCAGCAACAGTTAGTTGGAGCGTCCGGAGGCCGCTCCTTCGAGGGGGGTACTGTCAGGAAAGGTTCCATCCGCTGGTAATATTTATTTGGCTTGCAGTACTGTGGTCCACAAGCAGGTGTCTCCTGGCAGTTTGGAACTGTCAGGAGAACTTCTCCCTGCTGGTGTTATATCATCTTTGGGACGCAGTGCTGGTCTCCACCAGCAGATGGATCCTAGCAGTGTGGAGCGGACTGCTCATCCTGCGGACAGGTGTCACCTAGCCTAATCACTGGCAGATACTTAAATACCCGGCAAGCCCTCACATGTTTGCCTTGGTATCTCTCTCCCTGACCTTGACCCTGCGATCCTGACTTCTGAGCCTGTATCTGACCAGATCTGATCCCTATCCCGAGCCCATCCTGGTTCTGTCCCACCTGCTTCCCCATTACCTTGGATACCTGTCCCCTTGTTACCTGATTAATTTGGATCCCTGCTCTGCAGCCTATCCACCCGTCCTCTCCCTGTTCCTGTTGATCTCCCGTCCTTACCTATCTTCTGATCTCCTTGTGTATGACCTCAGCCTGGCTTGTTTACGATTACGGTATCTCCCATCATTGTACATATATGTCTATTGTTATCTGTGGGTCTTGGTTTTAGGGTTGGTTATTGCACTGTGTTTATTTGAGGTGGTTGTATTCATATTTACTTACTTAAATAAATTATTATATTTGAACTCGCATGCGTTTTTGGTTTCCTCTCTGCAGTTTACACAGTCTGGTCTGCTAACTTCCCTGACATCCACTATAGGTAAAAACAATCCTTCAAAAGGTGGAAAAAGCAAAAAAAAAAAAAAAAACAGAGGAAGTCACGTGACTAGTGACCCAACGCGTTGGGAGGCGATCTACCACTGTGGAGTTTATCTATTATCTATGTGCTACAAACAAAAGTTTCTTGTAAGTGATTTTTAATCCATTTAAAAAGAGGTCTTATAAAAGGCATAATACGCTATGAGTATATGTATTCTTTTCACATATCCTGAGCACTTGTCCTTAAGCGGAGCTGAAAGCTTAGCACAACAGGAGGCTACCCAGTTGGAGGCATACTAAGGAATCAGCATAAGTTTCAGCATAAGTTTCAAAGGCGCAGCAACACCTGTAATGGGTCAAAATTTGAGGTGAGCAGGCACTGCACCCAGAGGTGTCGGGTGATAGCTTCAAAGCATGCAGTCATTACTACGTGGATGGACATCACATTTTTATGTTTGTTTTTTGCTTTTTCCACCTTTGAAGGATAGTTTTTTTACATATAGTAGACTATAAAATATTTTCTATGTAATCCTTTCTAGATGTCCATTATCACTAATATCTCACTGTATTATATATGGTATCACCGAGCACAGTGTCATATGGAAAAGTACAAGTATATTTGTGTATTTTAAAGTGGTTGTAAACCCCTCCTTACAACCTTCACCTCCAGATAAACCTAGATTAAGGCTTACCTGTAGGTGCAAGAAATATCTCCTTAACCTACACGGTTAAGGAGATATTTGTTTTTAAAAACCGCGGCGATGATGTCACGCGCACTGCGCGTTGCCGGTTTTCTCAATGGAGACTGACGGTTGTCTCAATGGAGAAAGCCGGCCCCGCGCACATGCATGTGACATCATCGCCGCTCCGGCCAAGCACAGCGCCGGAGCGGCGATAACAGAAAGACAATCAGAGCTGACATGGAGGCAGAGGGGGACGAGGAGCGCTTCGGAGGCTTCGATCTGAGGTAAGTGCCACATAATGAGCTAGTATGCTATGCATACTAGCTCATTATGCCTTTCTCTTGCAGGGAGTATGTTTATCTCAAAATGTTGAGGAGGGTTCACTTCCTCTTTAAGTGTTTTTATTGTCTTTATTTGTATCTGTCAGAATAGCACACAATTAATCTTTTCTATGACATCACCATCTTGCCTCTCCACCTTGCCCAATCAGAGAATTTTGAACAAAATACATGGCATTCTCTGAATGGCAGCATTGTCAAGTGAGTGACCCTCTGTGGTTAATATGCAGAAGGGCAGCTGCTTGGCACTGGACCTGGAAGACTGCCGCTATCATTGTAGTAGCATCAACTACCACAGTGACTTCCAGCTTCCAAGAGGATCAGTCAGGTAGGAGATATACATAATTACATTGGTCAAAGCTGGACCAATATAATTATGCAAGGAAAATCATACCAAAACTTCATCTTGAAAGTCCAATTGAACTTTCAGTTGACTGTGGGGTATCAGACCTCTACAAACAGTCCAATTGCCAGGGGACAGGCTTTTCTACTCAGGATGTGGCTGATTTCTAATGCAAAAAAAATGAAAACCTTTCATGCCTTTTTGTTTTAATTCACCTGGAAAATATTTAGCTGATTTAAACGGAAGGATAATTTGGCATTTAACATATAACCTTGACACAGAGTGCGCGAAGCCATGGGGATATGGTGCCCATTCCAAAAGCCTACTTACTGCTATGAAGGAAGGAAAGGCAATTTTATAAAGAGATGCAAGAGACACAACGTCCAGGGTAATCTACCACTTAGTATTCTGTGCGTATTGCTCATCATAACCTTCAAGATAAATCAAAGCAGCAAAAGCAGTTGTTTATATAGATGACCGGCAGAAAGACTTGAATTTCTTCTTTTATTAATGTATAACATAGAATTTTACTCTGCTAATGAAGAAGTAACTAGCAAAGTAAAGGTTAAAGTGTATCTAAACCCCAAAACAAAAATTGACCGGTCTTTTGATGTGGTGGCTGCATTTGTTTTTTTCAAACTCTTGTTTTCTTTTCTTTTAACCTGGCTATACTGTTATTAACCACTTGACCTCTGAAAGATTTTACCCCCCTTCATGACCAATCCATTTTTTGCGATATGGCACTGCATTAATTTAACATTTAACATTAACATTAACATTTAACAATTTAAAATTTGACAATTGCGTGGACGTGTGACACTGGACCCAAATAAGATTTATGTCCTTTTTTTCCCCACAAATAGAGCTTTCTTTTGGTGGCATTTGTTCACCTCTGCGGTTTTTATTATTTACGCTATAAACCAAAAAAGACCGACAATTTGGGAAAAAAAACAACAATATTTTTTACTTTCTGCTATAAAACATACCTAATAAAAAATTTAAAAAAATCTAATTTCTTCATAAATTTAGGCCAATATATATTCTGCTACATATTTTTGGAAAACAAATCCAAATAAGCGTATATTGATTGGTTTGTGCAAAAGTTATACGGTCTACAATCTATAGGAAATTTTTATGTATTTTTTTAATTTAATTTTTTTTTTACTAGCAGTGGCGGCGATCAGCGACTTATAGTGGGACTGCATTTTTGCGGCGGACAATTCGGACACCTGACACTTTTTGGTGACCAGTGACTCTACTACAAAGATCAGTGCTAAAAAATATGCCCTGTCACTGTACTAATTATTGTTATTATACAGGATTTATATAGCGCCAACAGTTTGCGCAGCGCTTTACAACATGAGGGCAGACAGTACAGTTACAATACAATTCAATATAGGAGGAATTAGAAAGCGCTGCTCATTAGACCTTTACTAATGACACTGGCATGGAAGGGGTTAATGTCAGGGATGATCAAAGGGTTAACTGTGGGCCTAGTCAGTGCTTACTCACTGTGTGGGAGGTGATTTGACTAGGGGAAGGCAAAGATCTGTGTCCCTGCTTTGCAGGAACACAGGTTCAATACCTTCCGTTCTGACAGAACCGCAATCTGCCTTGTTTACATAGGCAGATTGTTGTTCTGCCTGTGTACTGTGTAATCGGCGTGTGCCGGCGGACATTGAGGCCGCCATACCCACCGTTGGGCTACTGCTGTGTGATCACATTGGGAGCGGGTCGCCGGCAGTGCACGCGCTCCAGACTCGAAAGTGTCATATCACGTACTAGGTACGTGATCTGTCACAGAGCAGCCGCCCTGCCATAGTATATGTACGATGGGCAGTAGACAAGTGGTTAACACTTTCTATGCTAGGGTGATACCCGTACTGATCAGTTTTGTGGAATTCTATCGACAACCCCATGGCTGATATTTATAGGATTATTGATCAGCCGAGTTGCATTCTTTTTCTCCCTCTTCCCTTGGCATAAACATGCTATCTTGGTGACCCTGAGCGGGCATGGCTCTGGAAGAGCAGATTCTACCTGTAGATGCAATCATGATATGATGTCAAGAGTCACCTTCAATCATTGTTGAACAGATATTCTAAAATGCTTTCAATGCTAAATTTAACCAAAAGGGAGCAAAAATATATATATATTAAAATGTTAGAGTTTAGATACACTTTAAATTAAAACTCTATCAAATTCAAAACCAGGGTACTACCATGAAATGAGGTGCTGATATCACTAGATATAACCAACTATTTATTTATGTGCTTTTCCTGCAGTTAGACAAGAGCTATATGGAAAGCTGTGCCTGGTTCTCCCATAAATCGCATGTCTTAATCCCTCTACTAAATGACTCCAATTGACAGAGCAGCTCTTGAAGGAGTGCAGCACGGAAAGTTCTAACTATTATGAGATGTGAACTTTTTATTCCAGTCGAGGTCTACTAACATTCTACAATTTGTACATATTAACCCCCCCTATCCCCCACTCTAAGACTTTGCATTACGTGTAATTATTAATGACATACTGTATATGATGGAGTCAGTGTTTCTTTTTTTTACAACATTTAATAAAATGAACAATGCAAAAATGGGAAGAAATTTGGCACAGCCGCACTCCAAAAAAGTTTTTGCCATTTATTCAAAAATGGACATCAAAAATGCATGCCACAGCAGAACAGAACGGACAGAATATGACTATGCATATGACTAAGCACTGTTTGTTAGTGTGAAACGCGTCAGTTCTTCTGTCCGTTCTGATCTGCTGTGGCATGTATTTTTGATGTCCATTTTTGAATAAAAGGCAAAAACTTTTTTGGAGTGCGGCTGTCCAGAATTTCTTCCCATTTTTACATTGTTGCCAGCACCTGGGGCTTCTAATCTGGAGGAAAGGCTTTTACTTTTGCTTGAACTTCCTGGAGCGGTGATATCCCTTTCTCTAATAAAATGAACAATCGCTAAAACAACCAGAATCACATGAAAAGATTGATCGATGTGCCAAACACTTATCGATGATAATGATTTACCTGCTTTCCTCAGACTGAATTTTCTATTCAGACCTATCAGAATAATATTGATGATATTCAGTTTTCCTTACAGGGTAACCCTACTTTCGTGGGGAAAAAAACCTAATATAACAGATACAATTGCTACAAAATTAATCTTGTAATTGAATGTTATTTAAATATGATCTTTTCTTTTCAACCTGCAGCACTGTAATTTTCTGTAAAATGCAATATGGCTACCTGGAGGTGTTCTGTACACAGATGGTGCACAGAACACCCCCTAGAAATGTAATTTTCTGCTTGTGCGATTGGCTCACTGATTTTCCAAGAAGTCTGGACTAAAATACAAATCAGATTTTAGGCATCTTCTGCAGCAAAAATTATTTTTTTGGTGAGATACTCCCAAAGGGAAATCAGGTCTAAAGGGATTCAGACAATAGAAGAAAAAAGGTGCTACTTCCCCAGATTATGTAGAGATCCTCCTGAGCTGTCGGTTGCAGGATGTGCAACGAAGTAAATGGATATAAGATGGTTAACGCGTTTCAGCCATAATGGCCTTGTTCACAACATTTATGTACAAAAACAGCACAACATATATAGTGTAAAAACACCCCCCTCCTCCATTGATCACAGAAATTTCCAATTAACCAAAAAAATTGTCAAACTGAAACAATTAAACCAGAAAAAGAAGAGGATTAAAAATTGTTCTTAAAGGACAACCACAAAACAGGAATAATAATAATCAAAAGAAATGAATAATAAGTTAAATATATATATATTGCAAAATAATAATAATTGATCAGTATGAAAAAAATAGAAAAAAGTGAATGACTATGGGGAAAGGAGAAATCAAAAATAAAGACAACAGAATATGAGAATTGGTGTTAAGGGAATTATCGTAGATGTAGGTCCAGGTCTCATCTGATGTTTAACCCTTGGGGGACTCTGTTTTTAAGCCAATAAATCCACCAAGCTTTCTTATTCAAAGGTCGCATACCTTTGTCCCCACCCCTGGGCATTGGAGTTAATCTTTCGATGCCAGTAAACCTAAAGGGGGAAAAATTCCCAGCATGACATTCTCTGAAATGACGCAAAACATTAAAAATGTGTGTTGGCATTAGGATTAACAGTATCGCAATAATGTTCACCTATTCTAGTATGTAGGGCACATGTAGTGCACCCCACGTATTGCAAATTACAAGCAACACAGAGTACATCAAGTACACTACATACCGAGTCCCGCAATTTATATAATGTTTACTTTCAAATTAATTTTCCCCTGAATCAGATGAACTAAATTACTTAGTAGTAAAGGGATTCAGACTCTGCCAGTATCCTCATTAGAACCCTGCACTTGCATAAGCTGATTGATAGTTATGAAGTCACTCCAATTCACATTGACTCTACACATGGACACAGACAAACAAATGGCTATTTCTTCAGAATAACAAAAAGGTAGAAATCTGCAACAAAGCTGCTACAAATCTGCTACAAAGTTGCAAATCCTTGCAATGTACATACAGGGGTTGGACAAAAATATGGAAACACTACATGATTTGCAGGTTTGAAAGTGACCACGTTTCATCTTAAAAGCAAAAGGGATTTATCATTGGACCATATTGCGACATAAACTTCAAACATACAAATAACACTAGATGCACCAAACTGGATGCGGCCTTGTTTATTAGTTTTCACAAATATAAATGTAGCGACCTCACCCCTCTCACCCCTTCTCATTCACGGCTTGTCTGTCTCGTCTAGGGGTTAGCACTGGGGGGAGAGATGAGATACACCACGGCCCATGTCCTCCAACGTGTAGAGGTGAAAGCCAGAGCTATCGGGTTTTGTGTATGTGTCCCAGAGTCAAATCCTCTCCTCGGATTGACTCCCCTTTGCTCCTAGTAACCAGAGTTCCACACACTGAATAGGTCCAACTCGTATTTATTCTTCTCAATAAATAGTCATACAGCACAGACAGGTTGAGACCCATATAACACTTCAGTCTTTGTGGGGAGTAGGCCAAGGCACAATTCTTTTAGATAGAGCTAACCACTGTGGTGTCACCAATGGTGAATAGTCACTGCCACTGACTATATTGAACAGAACGTGGATTACCTTCGCTAACGTAGCCCCTATCAGGGAAAGGACATCCGTCCAAGACAGTTACCGGAGGCCTCTCCTTCACCAGCAATGCTGCGCTGGACTCTCCGGAGAAGTTCCGCTCACCGGCCTCCTCGTCTCAGACACGGGCACCCAAGGAGTTAGGGCCCCCTTGGATTCCTCCACCCTCGCGGAACTCAGTCGAAGGTACTGAGCTCCAGGCATCCGCCATAGTACCTCACCCCAGGCTAAAGGTGCCTGAGATGGACTCCATCTCCCGCTCCGGCCAGGTCAAGGGCACCTGGGCCCAGAACTCCGGAACGCCAGCACCCAGGCTGAAGGTGCCTGGGCGCGGCTGCGTCCTCCGACTCTGAACCCCAAGGTCAGGGCGTCTGCCCCCTTTATCTCCTCTCCCTTTGCGTCACAGCAGGTTCCCTGCCCCGCTGTACCAGCACCAGGAAAGGACAAAAAGGGATGCAGTCTTGCGGTGAGTGTTCAGCTCCGGCCAGGGCGACAGCGTCACCTGCAGGCCGCAGGGAACCTCACACCACCAGAGTCCTCCAAGAACCACAAAAGGGTCTCAGATTCCCTAACAATCAATGCATCTGGGTTACACTACCACCCAGATGCCTCCCCTAAATTCAAATACCCGCTACATAAACAATTAGCAATTCACCATAACTCTTTTAATCAATAAATACTTTAAAACTGCAAACAAAATCAGCCAAAATCAGGGGGGCGTTCTTCAAATATCCCTCTGGTGACTGGCGATGACCCCCCTCAGCTTCCTGCTTAAATAGTGGTCCTGGGAATTTCTGGAATGTTCTGGGGGTCAAATGACCTTAAATTACCTATCCTGGAGGACCCCCGAGAACTTTAAAGTGGTTGTATACCCGCTGACTTTTTTTTTTTTTTTTTACATCTGTAAAGGAAAAGGCATAATGAGCTAGTATGCACAGCATACTAGCTCATTATGAAATACTTACCTTAGAACGAGGCGTCGGTGTCCCTCCCGGTCCACCCCGAGGCAGCTGACATTATGCCTCGGTGTGTCTTCCGGGTATCGCGGCTCCAGCGCTGTGAGTGGCTGGAGCCGCGATTCGTCACTCCAGCACATGCGCGCGGGAGACTTCTTTCCGGCAAGGTCCGGTGTCTGCAGGGCCTTCAGCCGAGAATCCCCTGTGCGCATGCGCCGCTGCAGTCAGCGGCGCAGTGCAAGGGGAATATCTCCTAAACCGTAAAGGTTTAGGTGATATTTTTTTACCTACAGGTAAGCCTTAGTATAGGCTTACCTGTAGGTAAAAGTAAAAAAAAAAGACTATACAACCGCTTTAAGAACATTTCCAAATCAGGTGACCTCTTTTGACCTATCACAAAACCCAGGGCCGTCTTTAATGTTGATTGGACCCTGGGCAAAAAAATTCTTGGGGCCCCCCATGCAATTTTGCTCTCCACCTGCTCTGAGATACAATAAATATCAGCTAGACTTCAAATCAGTTTACTGTATCAGATCAGGCAGCAATTGCGATTGGTTGCTAGAGGTTACAGCACACATTATGGCTCACTGATTCGTTGCTAGAGGTTACAGCAAATGATTTCTTCTTGTTGATTGGTTGCTAGAGGTTACTGTACAGTAATACTGCTCAATGGTTGGTTGCTAGAGGTTACAGCACATCATCTCTTCCCTGCAGAGGGGCATGATATACATATGAATGCTGCCGGCCTCAGCTATTTACATATGAATGCTACCGTTATATACATATGAATGTTCCCGTTATTTACATATGATTGACGGGTTTTTACATGTACGTTTACATTACACAACAATAGAGCAGAGCTGGGCAGCATTAGTAACAGAACTTCACACTGAGATATCAGGACACAGCACAGGACTAAAACTTCAAGGGAATTTAAACTGGGATAGTTGGCAAGTATGAGACAGTTGCTTTGGGCCCCACAACACTGACAGGGCCCAGGGCAGCTGTCCCTTTTGCCCTGCCTTTAAGACGGCCCTGACAAAACCCCCCATTGAAATAAATCAATGGGGGGCTTGAAACTCCTACCGCCACCATCCCATGAGTGAAAGGGGGAATTTAAAACAGGCTATCCCCCCTTTCTTCACATTCTTTTGCTTCCATTGCCGCTACAAATTTTAGCCGACCATGTGCACTTCATGGTGCAGACATTGTTTTCCGAAGACAATGCCATTTACCAAGACAATAATGCTCTGATTCACAGCTGGTGAGGTCAAATCGTGGTTTGACGAGCATGCAGATGAAGTCACACACCTTCCCTGTGTGCTGCAGTCGGTAGACCTCAGTATCGTAGACCGATTATGGTCAATTTTGGAGAACAAGGTTCGGGCTCGTTTTCTGCCTCCGTCATCTCTGCGAGAACTGGAACAATTTTTGCCTGAAGAGTGCTATTGGATTCCATTATCCACCATCCAAGACTTACTGTATATTTGTCAATTCCCAGGAGAATTCAGGCCATCTTGGATGCCAAAGGCTTTCCAACACCATATTAGGTAACGATTTTGTTCTTTTACCTGGTGTTTCCATCATTTTGGCCAACCCCTGTAGATAACTCAGAGGGGAATGTTTTTTTTTTCTCAACAAAAGTAAACTTACTCCTTAGAATCATTTGATAATCCAGTATGTGTCTTTTCGATAATTCATAGATGCAATCATATTGTCCGATTTACATGAAAGGCCACCGTTAGAGAGTCTTGAAGTACTTGTAACAGCATTCCAACCAGACAACTAACAATTCTAGCAATGGCAAAATATATTATTTTCACAGCTACTGTTTAACTGTTTGCAATAAAATTTTAGATGGTTTGCAGTCAGTAGTGAACGAGTTATTGCTGGAGATTTGTATAACCTCTTCTAGAACTCCTGTCAGAAACATTGGAATATAATATAAGAGGTGTTCGCTTTCTCAGAATGACTCAGGCTTTATTTAACCATTTTATATATAAGGTGGAGTTCTTCTTTATAATGAAGTTATGCACAAAGACTAATTTGTAACGATCATTAGCGAGCCCTAGTAAATGAACAGGAGCATACTGCTTCCTGTGACAGATGCATAGAATAGATCTATTCATGGAGTCTGTGAATGGCCAGGTTTAGGATGTGTTGGGATTCAGAAACAGAACAAGGGTCAGAGGTGCCATTTACAGCAATCTTACACAACTGTAAAAACAAATTACACTCTGTTAGAAATAACTGTTTGGCTTTCACTGGTAATTATTTCCTGTTTCTCTGCCCCCCCCCCCCCCCACACGCACACACACCTCGCCATGCTAGGAAGGTATGTCATTTATACCACTGTCGCACACGGAATAGAAGGCTTTAGTGGTAATTTAATTCTCCCAGGTCCTTTTAGGATGATTGCAGAAAATGATTTCCAGGGCTTTTAACAGTATGTCTTTCAATTGAAGAACCAAGGGCAGCCAAATAAACATTTTCTATGGGAACACTTACTGCCATACAGGGATATAGAGAGGCAGATTATGATCAAAGAATAGAGGTATAAGGTAGGCTGAGATCCTTACTTTGCAGGCTGATTAAAGGTGACCCTTGACATCAGATGGTGATTGCATGTACAGGTAGACTATGATCATCCAAAGCCATGTCTGCTCGGGGTCACCAAGTTTGCATGTTTATGCAAAGAGAGGAGGGAGGAATGCAATCTGGCTGATCATTAATCCCATAAATACCAGTCATGGGGTTGTCAATAGAATTCACAGAGTTCCCGTAGCTGTGTTTCCCAGTCTGAATGTAACTGGTTGGATCATTTGAGAGTAACATAGACACAAGTCAGCAAATGCCTAACCCAGAGTGGCATTGAGTGCAATATTTTCCCAAACTAAACAATGTGCTCCTATCCCTTCTAATAATAAAAGGGAATATAAATTGACTCATTAGGGGTGTCAGTTTTGTTTTCTCCCCCCTCTCTGTGCATGGGATTTATTCCATTCTGTCCTATGTATCCTCTTTGTTTTCTATTACTGTTACCCTGCCCACTCGGCCCAAGTTGGGTTCACTTTTTTTGCGTTGCAGTCACACTGTATATTTTATTTAAAGCTTGACTCCAGGCAAACAGCTGAATACACAGTTGAGATACCCCTATGGGAACTGCTTTACTTGCCAAAAGATGTGTCATCTTTTCCAGCCAGTCATTAAATTAACACAGCCCTGTCAGACAGCAGAGCCTGCTCAATGACCTCCCTTTTCTCTGCTGCTGTTTAACAGTACAGCTAGGTCACCTCCCTACCCACAGCCTGTGATTGGACAGTAAAAGAGAAGCAGATACTGATCAGTTCATCTCCTTCCTATCTCTTTCTGTCAGTGCAATTCTTGTTATTACTTGGGTATGCAGCAGAGGCTGATTGGCTCAGAGCAATGCCCCTCCATCTCCCAGTCTGAGTGTTGCTGTGTTGGGATTATAGGAAGGAAGAATTTGTGGGACTTTAAATGAGGGACCGCCATGTGTGGGGATTATCTCAGGGTGATAAAGGGACAATGCCTCCTGTTCTGGTCAGTGACTGGGGCTGACTCTATACAACAGGTACTGACATCATATGTTTAAAAGTCAGAAGAATTCCTTAATAAGATCTTTTCCCCATTAACATCTAAAATATGGTTGTAATTTTTTTTTTACTGTAACTGGAAAAAAAAAAGGAAACATTTCCCGTACTTCGACTGATGTATATTTATGCTCTTTGGATATAATTGTGATTTGACTTGCTCGTCTCAATTATTATAAATGTGAATGTATGAATCCACTATGAAATGATTGCTTTGTATCTTGTTCCTTTATTTGATTCATTATTAAAATTCATCATTTTCTTTTTGTTTGTTATTTCTATGCTGATCTAAAGCTGCACTCCAGGAATGATCTGTATCACATAATCACATTGGTCCAGCTTGGCACAGTGTAAGTATTGATGTGTAAGGGCTTACTTGATTGGATAACGATAGTATGGGTTGTTAGGCAAGGCCCACATACTACATAGTTATTAATAAATCTAAAAGAGATTGCACAGATATTGTACAACCACACTGTAATGTGTGTGTTTGAGCATCGGATACCACTTGTATGTAGAATCAAACATTATCAATCTATGTACAGTGCACCAGAGACATGCAGTCAGGAGAGGCAGGTGAGGCAGAGACTCACCTGCAATGAACAAAAAAAAATTGAATTTCGAAGGTCACAGAGACCCCAAAGATGAAGTTCTACCCAACCACTGGTCAGAATTTGGGTCTCCTAAAACCTATGGTTCCGGAGATACGGGGCTCCTTGTGCAGCCGCTACATACAGAGTGGCCAGTTTAAATACAAGCTGACACACTCTGTTTGCAGCAGACTGAGAGGATGAGCTCACAGTGCCTCTCACTTCTTGTCAGAAGCACTGAGCTCAATGGACAGCTTGGAGTCTTGGACCAATGGTAAAGTACCATTGGCCCAAGCTGTCCAATAAAAATGCTGCAGTGGAGGCACGCCTCTCACTGCAGGGTCATAGAAGGGGCATGTGTCTAAAAGACAAATGCTCCCTTCCAGCCCAGCCTCCTTAACTAGAAGGAAAAAGCTTGTGTTTATGGGTATAAGATTTACCCACAATCCCATGTTTTTCTCACACAGTTAGGAAGGAGAATGAGAATCTACTGATGAAAAGGTACTGTTTTAATCAAGTTAAATCATATATTTTTATGCTATATAACATAATAATTTATTATTTATCTATTTACTGTGAAATTACTGGTTGGAAGTTATAACTTTAAACTTCAGTAATTTGTTCGTTAAGTCACCTGCTTGAGTACGGTTTTTGAAAATATAGTAAATTACCTTAAAAATAATATATTATAATTATTTGTATATTACTTACTTATGAGGCCTCATGCCCACGGACGTTTTTACAGCCGCGTTTTTGAGCGTTTTTTACAGCTTAAAAACGCCTGTCCATGTTAGTCTATAGCTTCATGCCCACCTAGACGTTTTTGAGCTGCAAATAGCATAGACGTTTTTAAGCTGTAAAAAAAACCCAGGACCAGTGCGTTCCTCAGCGTCGGAGTTAGGCAGAAAAAAACGCGAGCGTCAAAAAACGCGCACTAACGCGCACTAACGCGTGGTCGCGTTTTTTAGCTCCGACGTTTTGTTTTTTTTCTCCAAAAAAAATGTACAATAACATGGACAGGCGTTTTTAAGCTGTAAAAAAACGCAGCTGTAAAAACGTCCGTGGGCATGAAGCCTGATAATTAACCACTTGCCACCCAGGCCAATTCTGACACTTCTCTCCTACATGTAAAAATCATAATTCTGTTGCTAGAAAATTACTCCCCAAACATTATATATATTTTTTTAGCAGACGCCCTAGGGAATAAAATTGAGGTCGTTGCAACTTTTTATGTTACATGGTATTTGCGCAGCAATTTTTTAAACGCGTTTTTTTTTTTTTTGGAAAGAAATTGTTTTATGAATAGTAAAATAAAAAAAAAAAACACAAAAGTTAGCCTGAATTTTTTTGTATAATGTGAAAGATGATGTTACGTCGAGTAAATAGATACCTAACATGTCACGTTTTAAAATTGCGCACTCTTGTGGAATGGCGCCAAACTTCAGTACTTAAAAATCTCCATAGGCAATGCTGTACAATTTTTCACAGGTTACATGTTTAGAGTAACAGAAAAAGTCTAGTGCTAGAATTATTGCTCTCGCTCTAACAATTGCGGCGTATGTAACCTGTGTGTATCTGGCTCTGATACTAGCCAGTGCCTCACAAGCCACCGACCTCACCGCACGTCCCTGCAGTGCACATAAAAGTTCTTGCTTAAGCAAATGGAGACTTGGAAAATCCTGAGCCTCCTTTGTCACAAGTAGAGTACATAAAAGCAACATTTTAGATGGTATTTTATTGTTGGATAAGGACTTATTTAATTGAAAACCCATACTCTATTGTTTTGATTCATATTTTTCGTTTTTCAATGATCTGTATCTTGGTCTTCTTATCCAAATCTCCTTATTGTTTATTTAATAAACTTCTGTTCTTTGCTGTCCAGTGTACTTATATATACATATCCAGTATATGTGTGTTTATATATTGAATCAAATCAAGGAACAAGATACAAAGTAATCATATTATAGTGAAAACATACATTCACAAATATAATTGAGATGAAGTAAATCAAATCACAATTATATCCAAAAATAATAAATATACCTCAGTTAAAGTATGGAAAATGTTAATTTTTTTTTCTAGTTACATCTTTTGCAACCATTAGGTGTGTTAATGGGGAAAAGATCTTATTATGGGATTCTTCTGACTTTTAAACATTTGATGTCAGTACTTGTATAGAGCCATCACCAGTCACTGACCAGAACAGGAGGCACTGTCCCTTTATCACCCTGAGAAAATCCCAACACAGCAACACTCAGACTGGGAGATGGAGGGACAGTGCTCTGAGCCAATCAGCCTCTGCTGCATACCCAGGTAATAACAAGAAATGCACTGACAGAAAGAGAAAGAAAGGAGATGACCTGATCACTATCTGTTAGTCAAATAGTTAGTAGTAGTTTACAGAGGCGTGACTAGAACCTTCGGGGCCCCGGTGCAAGAAACCATGAAGGGCCCCCCCGACCTCTGGCCCCCGGGCCTTCCCTCCGAGCCCAGGACCCTTCCCACTAATTCCAGGGCGCTATACTTCCATCACAGGGGCCCTTTATTATGGTCCCGCAATGGGACCCTTAAACATGTTCTGCAGCAGGCCCCCTTCCTGTCGTCTTGGGTAGGGTTCCCACATTATCTTCAAGCCAAACCCGAACACTTTAGCGGCACCACAGCAATTCTTTTGTAATTTACAAATATTATGTCATTAAATAATATTTCTAATCATATGGTTTTAATGACAAGTGTTCCCCCACCCCCCTTACGTTAGAGTCCACAGAGTTCCCCTTTACATCTGAATCCACAGAATTCCCCTTTACATCTGAATTCGCAGAGTTCCCCTTTACCTCTGAATCTGCAGAGTTCCCCTTTACCTCTAAATCTGCAGTTTCCCCTTTACATCTGAATCCACAGAGTTTCCCTTTACATCTGAATACACAGAATTCCCCATTTCACCTGAACTTGCAGAGTTCCCCTTTACATCTGAATCCACAGAGTTCCCCTTTACATCTGAACTCACAGAGTTTTCCCTTTACATCTAAATCCGCAGAGTTCCCCTTTACATCTGAATGCACAGAATTCCCCATTACATCTGAACAGACTCTGCTGTAAAGGAAAAACTCTGGGGACTCTGATTTAAGGAGGAACACTGAGAACCCTGATGTAAGGAGGGAACTCTGATGTTAGGGGGAACGCTGCAGACTCTGTTGTAAAGGAAAACTCTGATATAAAGGGGGTCTCTGGTAACCAGAGCCCCCACATACATCAGGGTTCCAAGAGTCCCCTCTACATGAGAGTCCAGAGAGCCCTCCTTATATCAAAGTCTGCAGAGCCCTTCTTATATCACAATCTGCAGAGCCCCCTTTACATCAGAGTCCGCAGAGCCCTCCTTACTTTAGAGTCCGCAGAACCCCCCTTTCAGCAGAGTCCATAGAGCCACCCTTACACCACAGTCCCCCTTATATCAGAGTCTGCAGAGCCCTCCTTACATCACAGTCTACCTTACATCAGAGTCCGCAGAGCCTCCCTTACATCAGATTCCACAGAGCCCTCCTTACATCACAGTTTGCAGTGCCCCCTTACATCAGAGTCCGCAGAGCTCTCCTTACATCACAGTTCACGAACCCCCACTTACATAAGAGTTCGAAGAGCCCTACTTACACCACAGTCTGCAGAGCCCCCCCTTCCATCAGTGTCTGCAGAGGCCTCCTTACATCAGAATCCGCAGAGCGCCCGCTTACATCGGAGTATGCAGAGCCCTACTTACATCACAGTCCGCAGAGCCCCCTTCCATCATATTCCGCAGAGCCCCCCCTTACATCACAATCCCTCTTACATCAGAGTCGGCAGAGCCCCCCCTTCCATCAAAGTCCGCAGAGCCCCCCCTTCAATCAGAGTCGGCAGAACCCCCCTTCCATCAGAGTCGGCACAACCCTCCTTTACATCACAGTCTGCAGAGCCCCCCCTTACCTTACATCACAGCCCTTCTTACATCAGAGTCTGCAGAGCCCCCCTTTACATCAGAGTCTGCAGAGCTCCCCCTTACATCAGAGTCTGCAGAGCCCCCTTACATCAGAGTCTGCAGAGCCCCCCCTTACATCAGAGTCTGCAGAGCCCCCCTTACATCAGAGTCTGCAGAATTTCACTGTAAGGGGGAGCTCTGTGGACTCTAATGTAAAGGGGAACTCTGATGGAAGTGGTGTTCTGGCAATTCTGATTTAAGAGGGTGCTCTGATGTAAGGGGGAATGCTGTGGGCTCTGGTGTAAAGGGGAACTCTGATGTAAGGGGATCTCTGCTCACCAAAGCCCCCTTTACATCAAAGTCTGCAGGGCACCCCTTAAATCTGAGGTCCCCTTACATTATTGTACTAATTCAGAGGCAGGAGAGAAAAGGGAGGGGGTGAATGGATGGATGTGAGCTCACTCACCCCAAGGAGAAAGGAGGCTCATGCAGTCTGCATATCCTCCACGTTCATTCTCCATGCTGCTTCCAGCTGCTGGGCTTCCCTGACCACTCTTCCCCGGCTTTCCCGCCAATCCGATAGAAGTGTGGGCGGGGCCGCGGGCAAACACATGAGGACAGGGGCGGGAGGAGGAGTAGATCTAGCTCTCTCTTATCTCTGCTGTCCGTGCGAGAAGAGGGGGGGGGAGGGGGCGGCGACTGTGACTGCAGCCAGTAACACTGCCGTGGATCCGCAGAACGGGCTTTTGGGCCCCCCTGCAGTGGCGGAACGACAGGGCCCGGTCGCATGTGCGACTGCTGCGACTCTGGTAGTTCCGCCACTGGTAGTTTCTTTTGAACATGTAAAAAAATATAAACATAAAAAAGAAATAGCAAAAAAATCATACAGTAAAGCCCTGTACACACGATCGGATAACCTATGGATTTTCGTCCGATGGATTTGACCATCGGAAATCCGATGAAACTGTTTTTCATCAGTCTTGGCCACACACCATCAGTTTAAAAACCGACGGCAAGAAAACGACGGCACGTACAAAACGTACGACGCGCTATAAAAGGGCCGAACAAATCTTGGGCTGCTTTTGCTGATTTCGTGTTACCGCGTGTTAGTAAAAGTTTGGTGAGAGCCGATTCGCGCTTTTCAGTCTCCGTGCTTTGCAGATCGTTTCCTGTTGTTCAGTTTGTGCTTGTGGGTTTGTATTTGTGATTCAGTGCGTGCAGTCAGGTCGTTACTGCCTTGCAGTGCCTTCTTGGCCGTTCGTTTCCTGTTTTTCAGGTCGTTCTTCTCAGGCCTTGCTGTTCCACGGTGCGTTCTGTTTGAGTTCGTTCTGACCAGCTGACCGGTTTAAAACCATGTTTGAAGTGCGTTCTCATTCTCGAGCTCGTGCTGGCTTTGGGCTTGGTGTTGCAGTTAACACTGTAACCCGAGTTCAGTCTGTGAACAGGGTGAGGAGGTGTTCATGGACTAAGAATTGGTTGCTCCAGCGGGACCAATTCTCTCATATGCCTCTGCTGCGGGAAATCCATGAGAATAATCCTGATGATTTCAGGAATTATCTCAGGATGACGGACCCCGTTTTTCACCGTCTGTTGGATTTGCTGTCCCCCTATATAACGAGGCAGGACACTGTGATGCGCCAGGCCATCACTGCCGAGCAGAGGCTTATTGCCACGTTGAGATACCTGGCGACTGGGAGAAGCTTGCAGGACCTCAAGTTCTCAACAGGCATCTCCCCCCAGGCTCTCGGGATCATTATCCCTGAGACGTGTTCGGCCATCATTCAGGTCCTGCAGAAGGACTATATGAAGGTAATTTTGCTCCTTTAATATCACATTATATGTTTTGATTGTTTTTGAATCTTCTTATTTTTTCCCTCCTAACCCAAATTTGCCTGTTTGTAATATCCTGGTAATGTCCCAATTTTCCCCATGCATTTTTTGACCTGTAAAGGCCTTTTTGGGCCCTCCATGCCTATTTCCCTTCACTAACCTCTCCAGCATGCTATCGTGGGCGCAAACCCAGCTAGCCTTCTATTTTCCTTTTCCTTTTTGGGGGGTCATTGCCCGCGTAGTTTGACAACCCTCCCTCCCCCCCTAAAGATGTAAACTATTTTTTAGTTCTCAATCAAGCTCAGCAGAGTGGTAGAGCCTTTTTTTGGGTCCCCCACAATCACCTTAGGCCCCCCCCTTAGATTATTTTAGAATGTCCACTCAGCGGGGGTGAGGCATCTGCTAAGTGGGCCTTTGTTTATTGGTAGGAAATACTCCCCTAAATAATAATGTTAGAATGATGTTGGTCAACAATGTTTTTGTGTGTAATCTGCTTGCACTGTAAACATAAACCGTACTAATGTCTTCTTTTTGTTTGACTCCACAGTTCCCTAGCAAACCACAGGAATGGCTGACTGTGGCCTCCCAATTTGCCCAGCGGTGGGATTTCCCCAACTGCGGAGGGGCAATTGATGGGAAGCACGTCCACATAGTGCCGCCACCCCCCGTTCGGGGTCATACTATTTTGACTATAAAGGTTTTAATAGCATAGTGTTAATGGCGGTGGTGTCGGCACGGTACGAGTTCCTGTATGTGGACGTGGGGAAGAACTGCCGGATGTCCGATGGCGGAGTATTCGCTGAGACGGAGTTCGCTCACCGTCTGCAGGCTGGGGGTCTTGCACTGCCTCCAGATGCAGAGAACGTGGAAGGGCTACCGTTCGTTTTCATCGCGGATGAAGCTTTTGGACTAGGACCACACCTCATACGGCCGTTTCCCCAATGCACCCTCACCCCGGAGAGGAGGGTTTTTAATTACCGGCTGGCCAGAGCCCGGAGAGTTGTGGAGAATGCCTTCGGGATAATGGCCAGCCGGTTCCGCCTGTTCCAGACAGCTATCAATTTGGCGGATTATAAACTCAACAACATTGTGTACTGCTGCTGCTTGTTGCACAATTTTTTAAGAAAATACTCCACAAATTATGTGTCATCAGTTGGGTCTGAGGCCGGTCCCTCTGAACTGATAAATCTGACCGGCCTCAGCATGCCCGTACTGGCTTGACCCATCAAAGTGCCCGTGAAGTACGTCAGAAATACGTAGAGTACTTCACGGGTAGGGGGGCCATCACAATGCCAGACCACATCTGACCTTTGTTTTTACCTTTTTTATATAAACAAAAATATTTGATTTACTACAAACTTGTGTTGTCATTCTTTTATTTGTGGTTTATGTGTCTCCCAGGTTCTAGTAGTGCCAAGTGTATTTCTCCTTAGTAAATAGTCTCCAATCTCAGAGGTAAAAACACTCATTTTGCATCTTCAGAACTGCTATTGAGCATAGAAACAACAAGGCACACCTTTTTTCGACTTCCCCAATGTTTTTATTGATTGCAACACAGTTTGTTTTTTTTTTCTAAAGATTTTTTTGGGGTGTTTTGTGCGGCTTTTTTGGCAGAAACATGCATGGGTCAAAAGCCACATTTTTTTTCATTAAAAAGTAAAAAAATAACACAGTGAAAAATACAAACAGGAGATGGGGTGATGTTACCCCTGATCCATCCCAAATGTGAAGAAACACACTTTCTTTTTGGGGCTCAAATGGGTATCTTCAACATGATCCCATGGCTAGGGTAAACATGTGCTATCTGCCATCATGGGGGATCAATGGACGTGCTTTGGGGGTGAAAACCCTTCCTCTCCCCTACTTGAGGAGGGAGGAAGAGGTTGCACCCCCAAAACAGGGACATAGATATCCTGTGACGGCAGATAGCAAATGTTGAGTCTTCAGTGTGTGCATCTTCATATTTGGGCTGGTGGAAATCACATAGAAAAATTCCAACACATAACAAAACACACAAAAAGGGGGGGGGTCACACTATTCTCCCCAAAATATCTATCATGTTTTTATATTTTTGCTCAATCACAATCATTCTCTTTCTCATAATGTCCATTTCGCTACTGCATTCCATGATTTCCTGAATGATTATTTTGGCGCTGGCACTCGAGAATGGAGGATTTGGATTTCCTGACACACCCCCACGTTCAGTCCCTAAAAAGAAAAAAATATTTTAAAACTATGCAGGCCTACATCTGTATTTACCTTGAAGTTGTGGTGACAGACACTGACCTGTTGTGCTGATAAGCTCCACCTCCCCTTCCTCCACCTCCCCTTCCTCCACCTCCGCTTTCTCCCCCTCCGCTTCCTGAACCTGCTGATCTTTGTCTGCTTTGGGATCTTCAGGGAGTTTCTGTGGTGTTGGGTTCCTCGTCTCATGAGCATGGTGTCCTCCCACTCTCCTCTCCCCTATGGGAATAGAAAAAAAATGTATCCTTTTAGCCCACAGACTTTTTAGGCCTGAAAATGGATTCTCAATGTTTTAAAGTGGGGTCCAATTGATATTTGGCCCTGAGTTTCAAGATGAACATATGAGATCTTGCAAACTCAACAAAGCAACATGTTATTTTGGAGGACACTCACAAATTCACTTGGATAAACACCAAGGTATCCACTGGAGCACCTGTGTGTGACACCGTTAAGAAATTTCGTCATGTGGCCCAGAGTATAGTATCTTGATGAAGAACAAAAAAGAGTACACAACTGCTGGAGTGTCATCTCCTTTACCCAGAATACAGTTTATTCTTTCATTCACATTCTAAATTTCCTTACAACACATCATCTAGCCAACAATGTGTAGATAAACATTGTTGAAGTAAAATGAGGCATGCCCACATGTAGTTTACGTGGATATGTGCCAAACATGTTTGGGGGAAGAGCAGCAATTTTTTGTTCAACACATTTAGCAAATAAGTGGACTCTCCACTTAACAGAAAAGTTGAGATTTTAAAATGTGAAACCAGTCAAGCCAAGCACATGGTGCAAAACATGGAAGAATACATATTACAATGTGAAAGAACACAGTAAAATAAACTTACTTTTTTCAATGCTTTTTATAAGCTTCCTATACTGCTCCGGCTCCCTGAGCTTCAGGTCTGACCACCTTTTACAGAGTTGTTCCTTGGATCTCCTGACCCCATATTTTTTATAGAGAGTCTTCGCAACTTTGTCCATAATTTGTGACTTCCGGAGATTAGGGGTGTCGTATGGGCCATGCTTGCCGTCGTAATCCTTCCTCCGCAGAATGTCCGCCATCTCAGAAAAAGACATATTAGTCGCCTTGTATCTTTTTTGACTGGATCGTGACGTTTCCGCCTCCGGGCTTTCCTCGTCGGTAATTTCAAGTAAAGAAGCCACCTGTGTCTGCGACATGTCGCCGTCTCACACTGTGCGCCGATCGTTAAGGGGCGGGGAAATCCTGGAAAAGTCCGTCATGGGCGGGCGACGAGGGCGGAGTTACACGCATGCGCAGGGTATAAAAAGGGGAAAGAAGTTATTAGGGATGCGCGGAGTAAGGACGACCGGAAGTGAACCAACGAAGTGAACTAAGGTAAGAAGGGAACTCGGGCCTGCAGTGGCCTATAATGGTTCATGATTGTAAAGGCCAATATTGTGATAAGTTGAGGAGAATCAATTCTGATCCTTTACTTATTTTTTCTTTTTTTTTTTACTTGTTGTTCAAAAAAGATGCAGAAACTACGAGAGACGGAGGTGATGCTGATTTTTATAGAACAATATAAGGAACAGCGCAACCTGTGGGAACTGAAACACCCAGCGTACCACAAGAGTGATGTACGTCGGGCAACTATTACCAAGTTAGCAGAGGATATGAAGCCATGGATCCCAGATGCAGACTACACTATGATCAATAATAAAATCAACAACCTGCGTAATTCCTATAAAAAAAAATACAAGGAAGTGCGCCAGTCAAAGAGATCAGGAGCAGCAGCCGACGATGTAGTAAAGCCCAAGCTGTGGTACTACAGACATCTTCAATTTCTGGATGACCAGATCGAGGCCAGGGAATCTATTTCCAGCCTTCCCTCAACCCTTCCTTCCACCCTTCCCTCCAGCGTTCCTTCCACCCTTCCCTCCACCCCTGCAGAGGCGGAGGAGGAGCCTCCCGAGCTAGAAGAGCCAGATCTTCACATCTTCAGCCCGGTATAGTATTTTTGATCATAATTATTGTCCACTAAGTAATATTGTGTTGAAATGTTTGGATTAGCCATAAATTATATCATACCCCCCCCCCCCCCCCCAAAAAAAAACCAGGAAAGAGATCAAAATTGTGTGTGATAGATTCCCCAAATAATCCAATTTTTAATTTTCTTTAAAAAACAGGATGAGGCAAGCCAGGAGGAAGAGGGTCAGGAGTGTGGCAGGCAGGAGGAGGCAGGGCCAAGTGGGACTCAGCAGGTCCCCGGGCCTAGTGGCAGCACCGTCTCCCAAGTGGCTCCCCTCCACGTCAGACTGCCAAAACAACGGCGGATGACACAAGTGGAGGAGGAGTCACTAAAGATGATTCAGGAGGCTGCTGCTATCATGAGGGCCCCCCTCAACCCTACGGAAGGGTTTAGCACCTATCTGGCGGATAAGTTGCTCAGAATGGAGGCGGGACAACGGGCCCTTTGTGAGCACCTTATATATATGGCCGTACACATGGGGGCGAGGGGGCTGCTGACTGAGGCCACCCATATCTCGCAGCAGGCCAATCCCTCTCCTCCTTCTCCTCCTCCTCCTGCCACATCACCACCCACAGTGGCCCAGCCTGCAAGGGTGCGTGGACGGGGCCGTGGAGAGAACGCTGCAGAGAGGCGTGGAAGGAAGGCTACAGGGAAGAGCAGGAGGTGATTCCCTGGCCTCGAGCTGCTCATCCAGAAATTGAAGGTTGATGGAGTACCACAGCTTGGGATGATGTATGTCTTTGGCTGCTGCTCCTGATTTCATGCTGTTGTTGATTTTATTATTGATCATAGTCAGGTCTGCATTTGGGATCTAATGACTTTATATTCTCTGCTAATTTCTGAATAGTTGCCCTTTTTGTTTGTTTTTTGTCCGAAATAAAGGGAAATTTGATTTCAGCCAACATACATGCCTGATGTGTTTTTTTTGGAAGTAGCAATAAGATTTCATAAATACAATGTGTAATTAATAACAAGGGACACCAACCTCCATGAGTAAAAAATAAAAATAATATGTTGTTCTGAGAAATTGACACACCAAAAAATGCACAACAAATTTAAAGACAAAAACAAAAAAAAGGTGTAATTTGTGAGGTCGGCCTTTAAGAATTAAACAAATTATTCCTAAGATCACAAGAAAGAAGAAAGACATACGTTTGTCAGAACTTAGGAGAAAGATCTGCTGCCAAAATGACATTTTAAAGACCGTTCTAAAGCAACAAAACATGCGCTGCATTAAACGAAGCAATAACTTGCAGAATGACGAATGTGCTCTCTCCATTAGGAACGCTAGTTTTACCAGAACGAGCGCTTCCGTCTCCTAATTCAGTCTGAGCATGCGTGGGTATTTTAACCGATGGACTTGCCCATAGACGATCGGAAATTCCCATCGGTTTTTTATCCATCGGAAAAATTTAAAACAAGTTCTATTTCTTGTTCATACATCACGGGACACAGAGCAGCATAGTCATTACTATGTGGGTTATATAGAATTACCTTCAGGTGCTGGCACTGGCAACTTCCAAAACAGGAAGTACCCTCCCCTATATAAGCCCCTCCCATCCGGGAGTACCTCAGTTTTTTGCCAGTGTCTAAGGTGTTGGCCAAGGTTAACATGTATTCATCTGGGCTTGTGTACAGGTTCTCTGGGCCTTAGCAAGCTATTCCGGATCCGACCAAAAAAGCTTCATAGCTAAAAGGTCGGTACCCGGGCCTTGCAGAGAAGAGCAGGGTTTTGCCTGTAATGCCTCTCTTAGGAGGGCTGGACCCTGGGATCCAGAGCTCTGGTCATACCCAAAACCAAGAGGCTATCTGTGCAGGGTGCTATACAGGTCCAGGGGAGTGGAATCCTTGGGAACCCGGTCCCTGAAGGTCTAGTACAATGCCTGCCGTGAGAGGTGAAGTTTGGGCTTCTGTGGACCAAACAAAGTCCTGCGGCGGGGAAAAGGTAAGTGGGGGCCCCTCAGGAACTTGGTTCTATTGAGGGGACCCCCAAGCCTAATATGTCTTTCTGCCTGTTACCTAAAGGGTATTCCCGCTAATAGCTGTATATGCCTAAGAAATCCTAGAAATGTCTTTTCATAAGGGAAGTTTTAAAAAAAACTGTAAACCTGGAAATGTTTTTTCATAAAGGAGGTTTTAAAAAAAAAAAAAAAGACAAAGGTGCGGTACCTGTGTTTGTCCACTAGAGGCCGCTGTGGAACGTCTTTTTTCTTGGGACTATTCCTTCCATGGTGAAAGTCCAGGCAGATGAGTGAGCTCTCTATCAGGGAAGCTGCATTCCTCTGTCATGCTGCCAAGTAGTTTCCTTCCATCCCCGAGTCCTGGTGAAACAGGGACCCTGGCTCCTCTCCCTACATGGCGCCAAGAGCGCACATGTGCACGCGCACGCGCGCGCACACATACTTTCCTTTTATAAGGTTTAGCTTCAAAAAAGGGGGCGGAGCCTGGCGGATGACGCGCTCTGTGCGCCCAGCGCTTCTGCGCATGTGCGGGCGTCCCAGCAAGATAAAAGGACTCAGTCCACGCTGCTTGCTATGGACACAGAGCATGAAAAGGAGCTGGTAGCATGGTATAGGGGCTTACAGCGGGCGGTTGATACAGGCATCCCCAGAAAGACACATTAGTAGACACCCACTGATGTACATAGCAGCAAATTGCATTAGACTATTTCAGTAAGGGGTGTATTGCGGCTGGAATACCTCAGCTTTGAACTAAGGAATATGCCGCCTAAAAAACTCCGAGATATACCTCTCAGGAAGTGTAGGGGGTCTCCATCGGGCTCTGAGGATCTGGAGCAGTCATCTGCACCCTCCTCCCCTGAGAAATCAGAGGTTAATACCCATAAGGAACCCCCGGGAGTGCCAGGTACTGCGGCTGTCCTCAGTCCACCTGCTCCTGCATATATAACAGAGGAGGTTTTTTCCTCAACTCTGGAGGGATTGGAGCAGAGATTGGCAGCATTGATCGCTTCTTCTCTACAGGAAAGAAAGCGCGCCAGATCTCCATCACCTCCATTAGAGTGCCTGTTGGCAGAGCAACAGTCCCAGGAAGGGACCGACCTACCTGAAGGGGATCAGGAGGAGGTTAGCTCTGTTTTTGAGGAATCGACAGTAGATGAACCATTTTCAGCATCGCAGACTGAAAGATTGTGGGTCCAGACCCTAACTGACATGGTTCGATCTGCATTTAAAATGCCTCTTGTTGAACCATCAACTACTGCTGTCTCCTCATTGGGGTCACTAAAAGCTCCCCAGGTTAATTGCTCCTTTCCAATACATCCATTATTGGAAGGACTTATATACCAGGACTGGGAACATCCTGATAAACTATTTGTTCCGCCTAAAAGGTTTCCGGTGATCTATCCCGTGGAGGAAAAGTTCACCCAGAGATGGAATGTTCCTACGGTGGATGCAGCCATCTCTTCTGTGAACAAATCACTGACATGTCCAGTAGATAATGTTCAAATGTTCAAAGATCCAGTGGATAAAAAATTGGAATCTTTATTAAAATCTGCTTTTTCCACAGCAGGGGCTGTTACACAGCCAGCAGTGGCAGCTATTGGGGTCTGCCAAGCTTTAAAGGATCAAATGAAAATGGTCCTGAGGGATTTGCCAGACCAGCAGGCCCAGGCTCTGGCTGATCTGCCTAGAGCATTATGCTTTGCGGTTGACGCCATCAAGGATTCTATCCATCAGGCCTCCCGCCTCACGCTGTCTTTGGTACATATGCGTAGGCTTCTGTGGCTCAAAAACTGGTCTGCTGAGGCTCCCTGTAAGAAGCTCTTAGTTAGCTTCCCATTTCATGGGGAACGCCTTTTTGGCGAGGACCTGGATAAGTATATCCAGAAGATTTCCAGTGGTAAAAGTACTCTCTTACCGAGTAAAAAGAGGTCTAGGGGTCCATCTTTTAAGAGGACTACCTCTCCTATCCCTGCGACGTCTGCTACTAAGCAGTTCCGACGGCCTCCTCGGTCAAACTCAGGAGGTAAAAATCAGGGACAGCCACAGGGTAATAAAAAGCCCTGGATCCGAAGAGGTACTAAACCAGCCTCCAAGTCAAGCCTATGAAGGGCTGCCCCCACTCAAACGGGTGGGGGGAAGACTTCAGTTGTTCACAGAGACCTAGCGGGAGACGATCAAAGACAGATGGGTGCTCTCCGCAGTAACTCTGGGATACAAGTTGGAGTTAAAAGAGTCTCCTCCGTCCCATTTTATGTGGTCAGGCATGCCAAGAGACCCTCTGAAAAGAGGGTCTCTCCTATTGGCGTTAGAACAACTATTGCTCCAAGGAGTAATTATGGAGGTTCCTATGGAAGAGTGGGGGTTGGGTTTCTACTCAAACCTTTTCACAGTCCCGAAGCCAAACGGGGACATAAGACCCATATTGGACCTAAAGAGTCTAAACAAATTTCTAAACGTCCGGTCTTTCCGGATGGAGTCGATCCGATCGGTCACCGCTGCCCTACAAGGGGAAGAATGGTTAGCCTCGATCGACATCAAAGATGCTTACTTGCATGTTCCCATCTTTCCAGGTCATCAAAAATTCCTACGCTTTGCAGTAGAAGGGCGCCATTTTCAGTTCAGAGCCTTACCATTCGGTCTGGCCACAGCACCACGAGTGTTCACAAAAATTCTGGCCCCACTGTTGGCCGATCTAAGAACACGGGGTGTAACGATAATGGCATACCTAGACGACCTGTTGTTGATGGACCACTCAGTTGCCAAGCTAGAAGTGGTAATTGTCGATACAATCAAGTATCTAGAGTCTCACGGTTGGGTCATCAACCTGGACAAGTCAGCCCTACAGCCAGTGAAAAACCTGGTATATCTAGGGCTACGGCTGGATTCAGACCAGAGGAAGATTTTCTTACCTCTAGACAAGGTATCCTCTTTGAGGGCCTTGGTCCGTCTGCTTTGTGCAAAAAGACAGCCGTCCATACGCCTGTGCATGAGGCTGCTAGGAAAGATGGTAGCATCATTCGAAGCTGTACCATACGCCCAATTCCACTCAAGGAATTTACAAAGGGCCATATTGTCAGCCTGGAACGGAAAAGTTCAGGCTCTAGACTTCCCGATGGCTTTGTCCCCTTCCGTTCGGAAGAGTCTCTGCTGGTGGTTGATCCCCCAGAATCTCCAGAAGGGAAAACCCTTCAGCCCGATATCTTGGAAGGTGGTCACTACAGATGCCAGCCTTATAGGCTGGGGAGCAGTACTGGAGCAATGGTCTCTCCAGGGCAGATGGTCAAATGTAGTAAAAACCCTGCCCATCAATCTCTTAGAGATACGAGCAGCCCGGTACGCCCTAGTAGCCTGGACATCCAGACTCCAAGGGTCCCCTGTCAGAATTCAATCAGACAATGCCACAGCAGTGGCATATATCAATCATCAGGGAGGCACCAGGAGTCGTGCAGCCCAGAGGGAAGTAAGTCACATCCTGGAATGGGCAGAAAAGCATGTCCCATGTATATCAGCTGTCTTTATTCCAGGGGTGGAGAATTGGAAGGCGGACTTTCTGAGTCGCCAACAGTTATGCCCAGGGGAATGGTCCCTTCATCCCGAGGTCTTCCGAGCAATATGTCAGCGGTGGGGAACACCGGATGTAGATCTGCTAGCATCCAGATTCAACGCAAAGGTGGACAGATTTGTCTCCCGGACAAGGGATCCCCTCGCTTGCGGCTCGGATGCTCTGGTGTTCCCTTGGGATCAGTTCAGACTGATATATGCATTCCCTCCGCTACAATTGTTGCCTCGACTCCTTCGCAGAGTCAGGTTGGAGAAGAAGCCGGTGATCCTGGTGGCTCCAGCGTGGCCCCGAAGGGCCTGGTACGCGGAGATCATCAAAATGTCTGTGGGGAGTCCTTGGACCCTTCCACGTCGTCCGGACCTGCTTTCGCAAGGACCGATATACCACCCTTCCTTACTAACTCTAAGTTTAACGGCCTGGCTATTGAATCCCACATCCTAAAGAAGAGAGGTCTCTCTAACTCTGTGGTATCAACTATAATCAATGCCAGGAAGCCTGTATCCAGGCAGATCTACTATAGAGTTTGGAAGGCGTACATCACTTGGTGCGAGGCCAGAAAATGGCATCCACGTAAGTACGTTATAGGCAGAATTCTGGACTTCCTGCAGTGGGCTGTAGACAGGAAGTTTGCCTTAAGTACTATCAAGGGCCAGGTTTCGGCCTTGTCAATACTATTTCAAAGGCCCCTGGCTATGCATTCACTTGTCAAATCCTTTATGCAAGGTGTGACTCGTATTATTCCACCGATTAAGGCTCCCATATGCCCATGGGATCTAAATTTGGTTCTGTCGGTTCTGCAGAAGCAGCCATTTGAACCTTTGCGGCACATTTCCTTGGTTCTACTCACCAGGAAATTGATATTTTTAGCAGCCATATGCTCGGCTAGAAGAGTGTCGGAATTAGCCGCCATGTCCTGTAAAGAGCCATATCTGGTTATCCATAAGGACAGAGTAGTATTACGTCCTCACCCAGCCTTTCTTCCTAAGGTGGTATCGAGGTTTCACTTGAACCAGGATGTGGTTCTTCCTTCTTTTTTCCCCAAACCAAGCTCGGTAGAGGAAAAGTTATTGCATTCTTTGGATGTAGTAAGAGCAGTTAAAGCTTATCTAAAAGCCACTGCTCAGATTCGTAGAACGGATTCTTTGTTTGTTCTGCCGGAAGGCCCCAGAAAGGGTCAGGCAGCATCAAAATCTACTTTAGCCAAGTGGATTCGACAGGTCATAATACAAGCCTATGGCTTGAGAAGTAGACCGCCTCCGTTCAAAGTTAGGGCGCACTCCACGAGAGCAGTTGGAACTTCATGGGCAGTGCATCACCAGGCCTCCCTGGCGCAAATTTGTAAGGCCGCAACATGGTCTTCAGTACACACGTTTACTAGGTTCTACCAGGTGGACGTTAGAAGTCAGGAGGATGTCGCCTTTGGGCGCAGTGTGTTGCAGGCCGCAAAAGATCCTCATGCCTGATGGCGCCCAGCTTATGTATGGTGTATCCCCCCCCTCATGTGGCATTGCTTTGGGACGTCCCACATAGTAATGACTATGCTGCTCTGTGTCCCCTGATGTATGAACAAGAAAGTAGGATTTTTAAAACAGCTTACCTGTAAAATCCTTTTCTTGGAGTACATCACGGGACACAGAGCTCCCACCCCTCTTTTGGGGACACGTATTGCTTTGCTACAAAACTGAGGTACTCCCGGATGGGAGGGGCTTATATAGGGGAGGGTACTTCCTGTTTTGGAAGTTGCCAGTGCCAGCACCTGAAGGTAATTCTATATAACCCACATAGTAATGACTATGCTGCTCTGTGTCCCGTGATGTACTCCAAGAAAAGGATTTTACAGGTAAGCTGTTTTAAAAATCCTACTTTTTTCCATCCGATGGAAAAAAGACTGATGGGTACCATACACGATCGGTTTGTCTGATGAAAACCATCCATCGGACGGTTTTGATCAGTTAAACCGATCGTGTGTACGGGGCTTTAGGCTTGGTTCACACTACTGCGACCTGAAAGTCGCGACTTTGCAAGGCGACTTGAGTACTACTTTGAGGCGACTTTAGAAGCGAATTTTAGGAATGCCTGAGTATTCTTCCTGTAATGTCGGATCCAAATCACATCAGTATAGATGAGGATCCGACTAGGAGATGACTTTAATTAAAGTCTATGGGCACAAGTCAGAAGTTGCCTTGAAGTAGTACAGGAATCTCTTCTAAAGTCGGAACTACTTCAGTAGTGCTAATTAAAGTGATATTAAGGCTTCATGCCCACTGACGTTTTTACAGCTGCGTTTTTTACAGCTTAAAAACGCCTGTCCATGTTATTGTAAATTTTTATTTTATAATTTTTTTTTGAGAAAAAAACAAAAAAAAAAAAGTTGGAGCTAAAAAACGCGACCGCGCGTTAGTGCGCGTTTTTGAGCATTTTTTGACGCTCGCGTTTTTTTCTGCCTAACTCCGACGCTGAGGAACGCACTGGTCCTGGGTTTTTTTTACAGCTTAAAAACGTCTATGCTATTTGCAGCTCAAAAACGTCTAGGTGGGCATGAAGCTATAGACTATCATGGACAGGTGTTTTTAAGCTGTAAAAAACGCTCAAAAACGCGGCTGTAAAAACGTCCGTGGGCATGAGGTCTAAAGCTTCCCTTTTAAAAAAATAAAAAATAACAAAACATGTCATACTTACCTCCACTGTGCAGTTCGTTTTGTTTTTTTCTGGGGTCCGACGGTGGCTCTTGCGGCTCTCCCCTGCATTAGATAACCCCTTCTGGGAAACTCTCACCTGAGGGGGTTACCTTGCAGGTGCGCTCCTGTGTCATACACTCGGCGTACATAGCCTCCTTGTGTATGACTCTGTCCCTCCCCCTGGTGCACGCGTCATTGGATTTGATTGACAGCAGTGGGAGCCAATGGCTGCGCTGCTATCAATCTATCCAATCAAAGTCGGGACTCCAAGGAGTGAAGGACGGCGGGGACGCGCCCACGGAAATTCGGGGCTCAGGTAAGTAAAACGGGGGGGGGGGGGGCTGGGGGGCCGGGACACTGCAAGGTGTTTTTTTACCTTAATTCATAGCATGCATTAAGGTGAAAAAACATGTAGGTTTACAACCCCTTTTAAGACAGCTCTCATTGACTAACATGGGATTTCACATGTCATGCGACTTGTGGTCTCACAAATCGGATCCACAGTCGCAGCAGTGTGAACCGAACCTTATAGTCAGACACATAAAAAATAAACAAACATAAAACTGTAAACAAAACAAAATAATATGGTGTACATATCCGGAGTGGGAAGAAGTACCTGCTTCTCCTTTATGGTTCAATCAAAGGTTGTGGGTACGGAAATGACCTCGCTGTAATGCTGTACAGCAGTAGAGAAAAGTGAGCTCACTTTGATGACAGATACGAGAATATGGCCAGTAGTTCACTGTGGCCGTACTTTTCCTATAATTTCCTGGAGAGAAAAATAGTGCAGGCAGGTATTTACTACGTAAATTAAGAGGCCACAAGTGACGCAAGACAAGGCCCAAAGTTACTAGAAACAAAAAGCTCAGCCTGGGGCTTTACTACAAGAATTAAAATACTGCAGAGGATACAGCAGTGTAAAATTTTCCAGCAGCATATTTAATCAGGGATAATAGTCCTAACTGGTGTACACCTAACTTTTATATTGTTTTTGAGGGTAGGGCAGTGTGTTGAATGTGAATGATATAATATGAGATGATTTAGGTGCAGTGCACTGTTTACTGTTATGCCGCGTTCACACATACGTTTTTAATGTCATTTTAAAAAACAACGTTTTTCTCGACGTGATTTTTCTTGTTTCCTCTCAAGCCTGTCTTGCATACACATGTTCATGAAAAAAAAAACGCTTGAGCAAAGCGTAGTGACGTACAACACGTACGACGGCACTATAAAGGGGAAGTTCCGTTCGAATGGCGCCACCCTTCATGTTAGTAAAGTTTGTTGAGCGGCGATTTGCGCTTTTCAGCCTCGTGCTTTTCAGTCCGTTACAGCGTGACGAAAGTGCTATCTCCATTACGAACGCTAGTTTTACCAGAACGAGCGCTCCCGTCTCATACTTGATTCTGAGCATGCGCGTTTTTTTCCCCTCATAAAAGCCTGCACACTACCGTTTTTCACGACGTTAAAAAGAACGACGTGAAAAAATAGAGCAGGTTCTTATTTTTTTTAGGCCATTTTTCACGTCGTTAAAAATGCTCTGGAGCCTACACACGATCGTTTTTAATGCCCAATTAAAAAAATGGCATTTTTAACGTCGTGAAAAACAGTCGTGTGTACGCGGCATCACTGTTCGTCCACTTTTTTTTTTTGACCTTCGAGTGCTGCAGTGGTGTGTTGTGAAAAAAAGGCAGCTTAAAGCGGAGGTGCAGCTTCTATTTTTTTTTTTAAAAGTCAGCAGCTACTAACAGTGTAGCTGCTGACTTTTAATAAGGACACTTACCTGTCCTACTAGCCCGCGATGTCGGTCCTGCCACGGCAATCGATCGCTGCTGCCAGGCTCCCGGCTCCTCCATCCTGACTAAGGGAAACAGGTAGTGAAGCCTTATGGCTTCACTGCGCGTTTCCTACTGCGAATGCGCCACTCGCACGGCGCTTTGTGAATGGGCGGCTTGCCTCCTGGGATACACACAGTTCCCAGAAGGCAGCGCACCCCATTCACAAGAAGAGGAAACGGAAGTTCTCAATCCAAGGACAAGGAAGAGGCACAGCAGAAGGCAGATTAGAGGACTTCCGCATAGCAACAGGCATTTCGGGTGAGTATAAAAAAATATTTTTTTCTATACATTTTTTTCTTTTTTTTTTTGGATTTTTAATGTATTTTTTTATTTTTATTTTCTGGGTGGACCTCCGCTTTAAAGAACAGATGGTCAGTAACAAGTGAATGTTCAACTTTAAGCACCCCAATTATTAAAAAAGGCCATATCAACAAAAAATAAAGAAGGAAAGAAACGAAAACCTCAAAACAATACCCCATGAAACAAAAGCTCAATTTTTAACGGAAGCCTTGCTGTAAAAAAGTTATATAAAAATAAAATAAAAGCCATATCACTATAAAATAATAAACAATATACACCCAAAATAAATGAAAATACTCTGCCCTGCACCAAAAATAAAAAAAAAGCCAGTTTTTTTAAAGAAAGCCTTGCAGTTTGCTATGGAAGGGGGAGAGCAGTTAAAGGTAACCACTAACACTAAATCATCCTAAGGCCCCTTTCACACTGAGGCGTTTTTACAGCATTTCACGTTAAAAATAGCGCTGTAAAGATGCCTGAAATAATCCTGCCCCAGCATTCTCAATGTGAAAGCCCTGAGGGCTTTCACACTGAGGCGTTTTTCTGGCTGTGCGTTGGAAAAAATCCTGCAAACAGCTTCTTTGGAGCATCTTTGGGGCGCATAAAATAGCGCTGTAAAAACGCCTATCCCCATTGAAATGAATGAGTACCGCTGTAAAAACGCGGTAAAAACGCATATGCGTTAGCGCTATTTTTACCGCGAACGCGGTAAAAACGCGGTAAAATCGCGGTAAAATAACGTATGATTTTTTAGCGTTTTTTTCAACGCCTCAGTGTGAAAGGGGCCTAAGGCTGCATTCACATTTCAGCGTTTTGAATCGCTGGCAGATTTGCCGCGATTCTGCCCGTGATTTGAAAGCGCCGATATGTGAATGACATGTAGCGGCCTCACTCTCTCTCCATCTTTACCGGTTACACACCAACTCATGTCTAGGGGTTCCTGGGTTGTGAGAGTGAGATGCGCCACGGCCCATGTCCTCCCCATTGTAGTAGGGAGGTGAAGGCCACTTACTGATGTTTCCTCGGGCCGCTGTGTTCTGTGAATGCACTGAGTCTGTAATTGCAAGCTCACCAGCCTCCCCTTTGCTTCCAGTAACTGGAGTTCACACACCGGAGAAAGGTCCAACACTTGTTTATTTGACACTCCAATAAGCAAAGCACAATAAAATATGTTTTTACTATAGATCGGAAAATTCAAGAAAAAAAAAACAGCCACCACTTCACCATTTTACAATGTAGACAAGTGGTTAAAAACAAAAAAACACTTCTAATAATAACAAAAAAATAGCAATGGGGTTGATTTCCTAAAGAGTTAGGCCCCTTTCACACTGGGGCGGGAAGGTGCGCTGTGGGTATAGCGGCGCTATTTTTAGCGCCGCTATACCTTCGTTTTTACTGCGGTGTTCGGCCGCTAGCGGGGTGAATTTAACCCCCGCTAGCGGCCGAAAAAGGGTTAATACCGCCCGCAATGCGCCTCTGTAGAGGCGCATTGCGGGCGGTATTACCGCGGTTTCCCATTGCTTTCAAAGGGCAGCAGCGGTAAAGGAGCGGTGAACACACCGCTCCTTCACCGCTGTAAAGAAGCGGCTAGCAGGACTTTTGGAGTGGTCCTGCTAGCGCACTGCTTCAGTGTGAAAGCCTTTGGGCTTTCACACTGAAGACTGCAGAGCACGATTTTTTCAGGCGGTAAAGCAGCGCTATTATTAGCGCTAAACCGCCTGAAAAACGTGTCAGTGTGAAAGGGGCCTTAGCGAATCTCAAACCCGCCAGATCTGCCTCAATCCATGGTAGTGGCTATAGAACCTTACCCTCCGGGTACTCTGGTTTCCTCCAAAACGCCAAAGACATGCTGGCAGCTTAATTGGCTCCTGTCTAAATTATTCCTAGTATGTGTATGTATAAATGGGAGTTAGGGACCTTAGAATGTAAGCTCCTTTACTCCTTGAGGGCAGGGACTGATGCGAATGTACAATATATGTAAAGAACTGTATAAATTGTTGGCACTATATAAGTGCCATAGGTGTGCACACAGGGTGTGCCAGGTGTGCCTGGGCATACCCTAATCACCCTGTGCTGCACAGATTCCCCCTGATATTTGGCTGCAGAGAAAGAGACTGGGGAATCTCTGTCCTCGGTCCCTTTCTCTGTCTCAAAAGTGGGACGTCAGGGGTCTGTTTAGACTCCTGATATTTCACCAAAGCCCCCCAATGGGGCTCCTAAAAAATTGTAAAAAATAAATATATATATATATATATATATATATATATATATATATATATATAAAAAATTGTAAAAGAGCAAAAATAAAAAATAATTAAAATAAACTACTGACACCAATCTCTGCCCTACTGACATCGCCCATTGCTCTCTCTCTCTCTCTCTATATATATTTGTTGGTTTCTAATGTTGCCTATATTTTTTTGTGGGTTATATAGATTGTACTATTTTTCTATACTAAAGGTATTAAACCCAAAACCCAAAATATAATATATTGCAGCTTACCAATCATTAGATGGGGTGGCTGCATTTGTTTTCTTATTTGAGAGCGGATTCACCCCAGAACTCAGCGCACGAAGCACACTTCATGCATGTTTGCTGCAATGCATTTGAATGCACTGCCTTTGTGATCTGCATGAGGGTGCCAATGTAATGGTAATGGCACCCCATATACAGATTGCGTGCGGGAACCAAATCGTATTGTGCTGCAGTACCATGTGATTTGATGCGGTGTGTTTAACAATCACGCTTGCACTCATTTCCTGTTCTGGTGCAATTCAAATAAAGGGCTACAAAATTGCACCCAATGGGAATATGTGTGAATCCAGGTGTGAACCGCCCTTAGGTTTTTTTCCTTCTGTTTTCACCTGGTGATCTCCTCCTGTATTAGAGTACCTCAACTCTGGATGAAGGAGCACAGGGGGGACATTTCAATGGCAGTATTGTCAGTTTGGGTGGAGTGGAGTGTTAGAAGTATTAGCAGATTTAAATACACTAATACATTAAAGCCGCACTCCAATTTACACTTTATAATAAATTACAACAAACAATGTTTTCCCTTTTGGGATAAAGGTTTTACATAACAAAATGAAAGCTGATCATAGTAAGGACCCCCGCCATTGTTAAATGGTTTGTCTCATCCCTGTAACTGATACATCTGGGGGGTCAGCTTGTCCTGTTGAAAAACGCAGCCCATAGACCAGAAGAAGAATGAACAATCTCTGGAATGAAAAGAGAAAATTCCATTCAATTTAACAAGGGAAGCGATAGTCCCATTGATTTTTTCTGGAACAAGTTCCTATTAATGATAAAAAATCCCGAATGTTCCTTTGATCCGTTTTAATGGTGACATGAAAATCATCTGCTGCAGCCGGAACACTAATTATGGTGACAATCGTACGATCGGTCCGTCTATTGGAATCTTCCATCTATTGCTGATGATCGGAGATCGGAGAATGAGGAGATCGGATCATGGTGACATCCCCACAGACGGAGCATATCGGGGTCCTCCATCCAATCAGGTCTCTTCCCATCTCTGACCCCTGCGATATGTCTGTACACCCCAATCAGGGACACACAGGTAGGTGTCTCCGGGGATCGGTAGGTGTGCCGCACACGGAGTGACACCTCCCGGCACGTGAAGGGTGTGTGGTGTGGATGGGAGGCGGTCCGGGGTGTGGAGGGCAGGATGATGCTCGGAGCCTTCATCCCGGCACGTGGACGGACAGTGTACACAGCGCCGAGCTGGGAGGGAGCCGTACACCGGGGATGGGAGCCCGCTGAGTATGTTATCATTACAACAGTTCACCACCATTCCGGGAGAGGAGACCTACCGGCCCGTCACCGCCACCGACAGGGTAAGACCGACCTCACTCATTTACCGAGCGATATAATACAGAGAGCGATGTAATACCGAGCGATATAATACAGAGAGCGATGTAATACTGAGCGATATAATACAGAGAGCGATGTAATACTGAGCGATATAATACAGAGAGCGATATAATACTGAGCGATATAATACAGAGAGCGATGTAATACTGAGCGATATAATACAGAGAGCGATATAATACAGAGAGCGATATAATACAGAGAGCAATGTTATACACAGCGATGTTATACAGAGAGCAATGTTATACAGAGAGCAATGTTATACACAGCGATGTAATACAGAGAGCGATGTAATACTGAGCGATATAATACAGAGAGCGATATAGAACGTCGCATGATCCACTAATATAGTACAGTATTTGTATTATCTCCTCTCTTATAGTACTGTACCAGCTTTATTACTATGTATAGTGGCTACTCCTTTCCTATAGTATAATGTATATAGTGTATATAATGTATATAATACAGTGTATAGTATAGTGTATACTGTCTGTATATAGTGTGTAGTATATTTGTATGGTGTATTATAGTATAATGTATATAGTATATTGTATATAATATAGTGCATATAAAGTATATGTATAGTATAGTGTATATTGTATTGTATACTGTATATAGTATAGTGTATACTATAGAGTATAGTGTGTATAGTAGAATGTATAGTGTTTACATAGTAAAATGTATAGTATAGTATAGTATAGTGTATATATGGGTCTTCTCCTATAGTATAATGATGGGTCCTCTCCTATAGTATAATGATGGATCTTCTCCTATAGTATATTGATGGGTCTACTCCTATAGTATAATGATGGATCTTCTCCTATAGTATATTGATGGGTCTACTCCTATAGTATAATGATGGGTCTTCTCCAATAGTATAATGATGGGTCTACTCCTATAGTATAATGATGGGTCTTCTCCAATAGTATAATGATGGGTCTTCTCCTATAATATATTGATGGATCTTCTCCTATAATATATTGATGGATCTTCTCCTATAGTATATTGATGGGTCTACTCCTATAGTATGTTGATGGATCTTCTCCTATAGTATATTGATGGGTCTACTCCTATAGTATGTTGATGGATCTTCTCCTATAGTATAATGATGGGTCTTCTCCAATAGTATAATGATGGGTCTACTCCTATAGTATATTGAGGATCTTCTCCTATAGTATAATGATGGGTCTTCTCCAATAGTATAATGATGGGTCTTCTCCAATAGTATAATGATGGGTCTTCTCCTATAATATATTGATGGATCTTCTCCTATAGTATATTGATGGGTCTTCTCCTATAGTATAATGATGGGTCTTCTCCTATAGTACAGTGATGGGTCTTCTCCTATAGTACAGTGATGGATCTTCTCCTATAGTACAGTGATGGGTCTTCTCCTATAGTACAGTGATGGGTCTTCTCCTATAGTACAGTGATGGGTCTTCTCCTATAGTACAGTGATGGGTCTTCTCCTATAGTACAGTGATGGGTCTTCTCCTATAGTACAGTGATGGGTCTTCTCCTATAGTACAGTGATGGATCTTCTCCTATAGTACAGTGATGGGTCTTCTCCTATAGTACAGTGATGGGTCTTCTCCTATAGTACAGTGATGGGTCTTCTCTTATAGTACAGTGATGGGTCTTCTCCTATAGTACAGTGATGGGTCTTCTCCTAAAGTACAGTGATGGGTCTTCTCCTATAGTACAGTGATGGGTCTTCTCCTAAAGTACAGTGATGGGTCTTCTCCTATAGTACAGTGATGGGTTTTCTCCTATAGTACAGTGATGGGTTTTCTCCTATAGTACAGTGATGGGTCTTCTCCTAAAGTACAGTGATGGGTCTTCTCCTATAGTACAGTGATGGGTCTTCTCCTATAGTACAGTGATGGGTCTTCTCCTATAGTACAGTGATGGGTCTTCTCCTAAAGTACAGTGATGGGTCTTCTCCTAAAGTACAGTGATGGGTCTTCTCCTAAAGTACAGTGATGGGTCTTCTCCTATAGTACAGTGATGGGTCTTCTCCTATAGTACAGTGATGGGTCTTCTCCTATAGTACAGTGATGGGTTTTCTCCTATAGTACAGTGATGGGTTTTCTCCTATAGTACAGTGGTGGGTCTTCTCCTATAGTACAGTGATGGGTCTTCTCCTATAGTACAGTGATGGGTTTTCTCCTATAGTACAGTGATGGGTCTTCTCCTATAGTACAGTGATGGGTTTTCTCCTATAGTACAGTGATGGGTCTTCTCCTATAGTACAGTGATGGGTCTTCTCCTATAGTACAGTGATGGGTTTTCTCCTATAGTACAGTGATGGGTCTTCTCCTATAGTACAGTGATGGGTTTTCTCCTATAGTACAGTGATGGGTCTTCTCCTATAGTACAGTGATGGGTCTTCTCCTATAGTACAGTGATGGGTTTTCTCCTATAGTACAGTGATGGGTCTTCTCCTAAAGTACAGTGATGGGTCTTCTCCTATAGTACAGTGATGGGTCTTCTCCTATAGTACAGTGATGGGTTTTCTCCTATAGTACAGTGATGGGTTTTCTCCTATAGTACAGTGATGGGTCTTCTCCTAAAGTACAGTGATGGGTCTTCTCCTATAGTACAGTGATGGGTTTTCTCCTATAGTACAGTGATGGGTCTTCTCCTATAGTACAGTGATGGGTCTTCTCCTAAAGTACAGTGATGGGTCTTCTCCTATAGTACAGTGATGGGTCTTCTCCTATAGTACAGTGATGGGGTTTCTCCTATAGTACAGTGATGGGTCTTCTCCTATAGTACAGTGATGGGTTTTCTCCTATAGTACAGTGATGGGTCTTCTCCTATAGTACAGTGATGGGTCTTCTCCTATAGTACAGTGATGGGTTTTCTCCTATAGTACAGTGATGGGTCTTCTCCTATAGTACAGTGATGGGTTTTCTCCTATAGTACAGTGATGGGTCTTCTCCTATAGTACAGTGATGGGTTTTCTCCTATAGTACAGTGATGGGTCTTCTCCTAAAGTACAGTGATGGGTCTTCTCCTATAGTACAGTGATGGGTCTTCTCCTATAGTACAGTGATGGGTCTTCTCCTATAGTACAGTGATGGGTCTTCTCCTATAGTACAGTGATGGGTCTTCTCCTATAGTACAGTGATGGGTTTTCTCCTATAGTACAGTGATGGGTCTTCTCCTAAAGTACAGTGATGGGTCTTCTCCTATAGTACAGTGATGGGTCTTCTCCTATAGTACAGTGATGGGTCTTCTCCTATAGTACAGTGATGGGTTTTCTCCTATAGTACAGTGATGGGTTTTCTCCTATAGTACAGTGATGGGTCTTCTCCTATAGTACAGTGATGGGTCTTCTCCTATAGTACAGTGATGGGTTTTCTCCTATAGTACAGTGATGGGTCTTCTCCTAAAGTACAGTGATGGGTCTTCTCCTATAGTACAGTGATGGGTCTTCTCCTATAGTACAGTGATGGGTTTTCTCCTATAGTACAGTGATGGGTTTTCTCCTATAGTACAGTGATGGGTCTTCTCCTAAAGTACAGTGATGGGTCTTCTCCTATAGTACAGTGATGGGTCCTCTCCTACAGTGAGGGAAAAAGTATTTGATCCCATGCTGATTTTGTACAACGCCTACTGAAAAAGAAAAGATCAGTCTATAAATTTAATGGTAGGTTTATTTTAACAGTGAGAAACAGAATAACAAACAAAAATATCCAAAAAAATGCATTTCAAAAAAGTTATAAATTGATTTACATTTTAATGATTGAAATAAGTATTTTACCCCTTCGCAAAACATGACTTAGTACTTGGTGGCAAAACCCTTGTTGACAATCACAGAGGTCAGACATCCCTTGTAGGTGACCACCAGGTTTGCACACATCTCAGGAGGGATTTTGTCCCACTCCTCTTTGCAGATCCTATCCAAAGTCATTAAGGTTTCGAGGCTGACGTTTGGTAACTCGAACCTTCAGCTCCCTCCACATATTTTCTATGGGATTAAAGTGAAGTTCCGCTCATTTTTGTGTTTATTAAAAGTCAGTAGCTACAAAGAGTGTAGCTGCTGACTTTTAATAAACACACACTCACCTGTCTCACGGTCCAGTGATGTGGTCGCCTGAACCCTCGCTTCTCTCCCTCGCCGGCATTGCAAGTGTGGGCAGCTGGCTGTGACAGCTTTTCGCTTCACAGCCGCGTGCGCCATGCCTATACGCGAGTCGCGCAGCGCCACCCTATTTGTCGGGCAATTTTCTGTGACCTGTGACGTGTTCCAAAAGATTGCAAAGAGGGAGGGGGAGAGGTCAAAACTAGGTACATGCTCCCCTCCCAAAAATGACATGCCTAATGTGGCATATTTGGGGGGGGGGGAGTGCTTAAAGCGGAACTTCCCCTTTTGGGTGGAGCTCCGCTTTAAGGTCTGGAGACTGGCTAAGCCACTCTAGGACCTTGATGTACTTCTTCTTGAGCCACTCCTTGGTTGCCTTGGCCGTGTGTTTTGGGTCATTGTCATGATGGAATACCCATCCACAACCCATTTTCAATGCCTTGGCTGAGGGAAGGAGGTTCTCACCCAAGATTTGACAGTACATGGCCCCGACCATCGTCCCTTTGATGCAGTGAAGTTGTCCTGTCCCCTTAGCAGATAAACACACACAAAGCATAATGTTTCCACCTCCATGTTTGAAGGCGGGGATGGTGTTTTTGGGGTCATAGGCAGCATTCCTCCTCCTCCAAACACGGAGAGTTGAGTTGATGCCAAAGAGCTTGAATTTGGTCTCATCTGACCACAACACTTTCACACAGGTCTCCTCTGAATCATTCAGATGTTAATTAGCAAACTTCAGACGGGCTTGTACATGTGCTTTCTTGAGCATGGGAACCTTGCGGGCGCTGCAGGATTTCAGTCCTTCACGACGTAGTGTGTTATCAATTGTTTCCTTGGTGACTGTGGTCCCAGCTACCTTGAGATCATTGACAAGATTCTCCCGTGTAGTTCCTCAAGATTCCTTATCATTCTCAGGATCATTGAAACTCCACAAGGTGAGATCTTGCTTGGAGCCCCAGACTGAGGGAGATTGACAGTTATTTTGTGTTTCTTCCATTATAGCACCAACTGTTGTCACCCTCTCACCAAGCTTGGCAATGGTCTTGTAGCCCATTCCAGCCTTGTGTAGGTCTACAGTCTTGTCCCTGACATCCTTGGACAGCTCTTTGGTCTTGGCCATGATGGAGAGATTGGAATCTGATTGATTGATTTTTTCTGTGGACAGGTGACTTTATACAGGTAACAAGCTGAGATTAGGAGCGCTCCCTTTTAAGAGAGTGCTCCTAATCTCATCTCATTACCTGTATAGAAGACACCTGGGAGACAGAAATCTTGTTGACTGATAGGGGATCAAATACTTATTTCACTCACTAAAATGCAAATCAATTTATAACTTTCTTAAAATGTGTTTTTCTGGATATTTTTGTTGTTATTCTGTCTCTCATTGTTAAAATAAACTTACCGTATATACTCGAGTATAAGCCGACCCGAATATAAGCCGAGGCACCTAATTTTACCACAAAAGAATGGGAAAACTTATTGACTCGAGTATAAGCCTAGGGTGTCCATCTGCATGCCTCACTGTACCTCACTGTTACCATGTGCATGCCTCACTGTGCCCATGCCTCACTGTGCCCATGCCTCACTGTGCCCATGCCTCACTGTGTCCATGACTAGACTGACGTTTAACATGGGAGTCTATGGAAGGGGTGCCCGGCTTTGAAAAATCAGTGCTCCCCGGTCGTAGGTCTCCCAGACAAAAAACTTTGCACACTTTTAGAGTAGAAATTTGGCTACATGTATGCTAAGTGTTGGGTCCAGGGAACCTACGACCGGCTGGTACCGGGTCCCCAAAGTCACCGGAGAAATTACCGTTTAACATGGGAGTCTATGGAAGGGGTGCCCGGATTTGAAAAATCGGTGCTCCCCGGTCGTAGGTCCTCCGGACAACAAACTTTGCACACTTGTAGAGAAAGAGTGAGGCTACATGTGTGCCAAGTTTAGGGTCCAGAAGACCGACGGCCGGTACTGGGTCCCCAATATCCGGGAGATCAGGCGCAAAAAGGTGACTCGAGTATAAGCCGAGGGGGGCATTTTCAGCACAAAAAAATGTGCTGAAAAACTCGGCTTATACTCGAGTATATACGGTACCATTAAAATTATAGACTGATCATTTCTTTGTCAGTGGGCAAACATACAAAATCAGCAGGGGATCAAATACTTTTTTTCCCTCTTTGTATAGTATAATGATGGGTCTTCTCCTATAATATAATGATGGATCTTCTCCTATAGTACAGTGCTAGGTCCTCTCCTATAGTATAATGGTGGGTCCTCTCCTATAGTATATTGATGGATATTCTCCTATAGTACAGTGCTAGGTCCTCTCCTATAGTATAATGATGGGTCCTCTCCTATAGTATAATGATGGGTCTTCTCCTATAATGTAATGATGGATCTTCTCCTATAGTATAATGATGGATCTTCTCCTATAGTATAATGATGGGTCTTCTCCTATAGTATAATGATGGGTCCTCTCCTATAGTATATTGATGGATATTCTCCTATAGTACTGTGCTAGGTCCTCTCCTATAGTATAATGATGGGTCCTCTCCTATAGTATAATGATGGGTCTTCTCCTATAATGTAATGATGGATCTTCTCCTATAGTATAATGATGGATCTTCTCCTATAGTATAATGATGGGTCTTCTCCTATAGTATAATGATGGGTCCTCTCCTATAGTATATTGATGGATATTCTCCTATAGTACTGTGCTAGGTCCTCTCCTATAGTACAGTGATGGGTCTTCTCCTATAGTACAGTGATGGGTCTTCTCCTAAAGTACAGTGATGGGTCTTCTCCTATAGTACAGTGATGGGTCTTCTCCTATAGTACAGAGATGGGTCTTCTCCTATAGTACAGTGATGGGGTTTCTCCTATAGTACAGTGATGGGTCTTCTCCTATAGTACAGTGATGGGTTTTCTCCTATAGTACAGTGATGGGTCTTCTCCTATAGTACAGTGATGGGTCTTCTCCTATAGTACAGTGATGGGTTTTCTCCTATAGTACAGTGATGGGTCTTCTCCTATAGTACAGTGATGGGTTTTCTCCTATAGTACAGTGATGGGTCTTCTCCTATAGTACAGTGATGGGTTTTCTCCTATAGTACAGTGATGGGTCTTCTCCTAAAGTACAGTGATGGGTCTTCTCCTATAGTACAGTGATGGGTCTTCTCCTATAGTACAGTGATGGGTTTTCTCCTATAGTACAGTGATGGGTCTTCTCCTATAGTACAGTGATGGGTCTTCTCCTATAGTACAGTGATGGGTTTTCTCCTATAGTACAGTGATGGGTCTTCTCCTAAAGTACAGTGATGGGTCTTCTCCTATAGTACAGTGATGGGTCTTCTCCTATAGTACAGTGATGGGTTTTCTCCTATAGTACAGTGATGGGTTTTCTCCTATAGTACAGTGATGGGTCTTCTCCTAAAGTACAGTGATGGGTCTTCTCCTATAGTACAGTGATGGGTCCTCTCCTACAGTGAGGGAAAAAGTATTTGATCCCATGCTGATTTTGTACAACGCCTACTGAAAAAGAAAAGATCAGTCTATAAATTTAATGGTAGGTTTATTTTAACAGTGAGAAACAGAATAACAAACAAAAATATCCAAAAAAATGCATTTCAAAAAAGTTATAAATTGATTTACATTTTAATGATTGAAATAAGTATTTTACCCCTTCGCAAAACATGACTTAGTACTTGGTGGCAAAACCCTTGTTGACAATCACAGAGGTCAGACATCCCTTGTAGGTGACCACCAGGTTTGCACACATCTCAGGAGGGATTTTGTCCCACTCCTCTTTGCAGATCCTATCCAAAGTCATTAAGGTTTCGAGGCTGACGTTTGGTAACTCGAACCTTCAGCTCCCTCCACATATTTTCTATGGGATTAAAGTGAAGTTCCGCTCATTTTTGTGTTTATTAAAAGTCAGTAGCTACAAAGAGTGTAGCTGCTGACTTTTAATAAACACACACTCACCTGTCTCACGGTCCAGTGATGTGGTCGCCTGAACCCTCGCTTCTCTCCCTCGCCGGCATTGCAAGTGTGGGCAGCTGGCTGTGACAGCTTTTCGCTTCACAGCCGCGTGCGCCATGCCTATACGCGAGTCGCGCAGCGCCACCCTATTTGTCGGGCAATTTTCTGTGACCTGTGACGTGTTCCAAAAGATTGCAAAGAGGGAGGGGGAGAGGTCAAAACTAGGTACATGCTCCCCTCCCAAAAATGACATGCCTAATGTGGCATATTTGGGGGGGGGGGAGTGCTTAAAGCGGAACTTCCCCTTTTGGGTGGAGCTCCGCTTTAAGGTCTGGAGACTGGCTAAGCCACTCTAGGACCTTGATGTACTTCTTCTTGAGCCACTCCTTGGTTGCCTTGGCCGTGTGTTTTGGGTCATTGTCATGATGGAATACCCATCCACAACCCATTTTCAATGCCTTGGCTGAGGGAAGGAGGTTCTCACCCAAGATTTGACAGTACATGGCCCCGACCATCGTCCCTTTGATGCAGTGAAGTTGTCCTGTCCCCTTAGCAGATAAACACACACAAAGCATAATGTTTCCACCTCCATGTTTGAAGGCGGGGATGGTGTTTTTGGGGTCATAGGCAGCATTCCTCCTCCTCCAAACACGGAGAGTTGAGTTGATGCCAAAGAGCTTGAATTTGGTCTCATCTGACCACAACACTTTCACACAGGTCTCCTCTGAATCATTCAGATGTTAATTAGCAAACTTCAGACGGGCTTGTACATGTGCTTTCTTGAGCATGGGAACCTTGCGGGCGCTGCAGGATTTCAGTCCTTCACGACGTAGTGTGTTATCAATTGTTTCCTTGGTGACTGTGGTCCCAGCTACCTTGAGATCATTGACAAGATTCTCCCGTGTAGTTCCTCAAGATTCCTTATCATTCTCAGGATCATTGAAACTCCACAAGGTGAGATCTTGCTTGGAGCCCCAGACTGAGGGAGATTGACAGTTATTTTGTGTTTCTTCCATTATAGCACCAACTGTTGTCACCCTCTCACCAAGCTTGGCAATGGTCTTGTAGCCCATTCCAGCCTTGTGTAGGTCTACAGTCTTGTCCCTGACATCCTTGGACAGCTCTTTGGTCTTGGCCATGATGGAGAGATTGGAATCTGATTGATTGATTTTTTCTGTGGACAGGTGACTTTATACAGGTAACAAGCTGAGATTAGGAGCGCTCCCTTTTAAGAGAGTGCTCCTAATCTCATCTCATTACCTGTATAGAAGACACCTGGGAGACAGAAATCTTGTTGACTGATAGGGGATCAAATACTTATTTCACTCACTAAAATGCAAATCAATTTATAACTTTCTTAAAATGTGTTTTTCTGGATATTTTTGTTGTTATTCTGTCTCTCATTGTTAAAATAAACTTACCGTATATACTCGAGTATAAGCCGACCCGAATATAAGCCGAGGCACCTAATTTTACCACAAAAGAATGGGAAAACTTATTGACTCGAGTATAAGCCTAGGGTGTCCATCTGCATGCCTCACTGTACCTCACTGTTACCATGTGCATGCCTCACTGTGCCCATGCCTCACTGTGCCCATGCCTCACTGTGCCCATGCCTCACTGTGTCCATGACTAGACTGACGTTTAACATGGGAGTCTATGGAAGGGGTGCCCGGCTTTGAAAAATCAGTGCTCCCCGGTCGTAGGTCTCCCAGACAAAAAACTTTGCACACTTTTAGAGTAGAAATTTGGCTACATGTATGCTAAGTGTTGGGTCCAGGGAACCTACGACCGGCTGGTACCGGGTCCCCAAAGTCACCGGAGAAATTACCGTTTAACATGGGAGTCTATGGAAGGGGTGCCCGGATTTGAAAAATCGGTGCTCCCCGGTCGTAGGTCCTCCGGACAACAAACTTTGCACACTTGTAGAGAAAGAGTGAGGCTACATGTGTGCCAAGTTTAGGGTCCAGAAGACCGACGGCCGGTACTGGGTCCCCAATATCCGGGAGATCAGGCGCAAAAAGGTGACTCGAGTATAAGCCGAGGGGGGCATTTTCAGCACAAAAAAATGTGCTGAAAAACTCGGCTTATACTCGAGTATATACGGTACCATTAAAATTATAGACTGATCATTTCTTTGTCAGTGGGCAAACATACAAAATCAGCAGGGGATCAAATACTTTTTTTCCCTCTTTGTATAGTATAATGATGGGTCTTCTCCTATAATATAATGATGGATCTTCTCCTATAGTACAGTGCTAGGTCCTCTCCTATAGTATAATGGTGGGTCCTCTCCTATAGTATATTGATGGATATTCTCCTATAGTACAGTGCTAGGTCCTCTCCTATAGTATAATGATGGGTCCTCTCCTATAGTATAATGATGGGTCTTCTCCTATAATGTAATGATGGATCTTCTCCTATAGTATAATGATGGATCTTCTCCTATAGTATAATGATGGGTCTTCTCCTATAGTATAATGATGGGTCCTCTCCTATAGTATATTGATGGATATTCTCCTATAGTACTGTGCTAGGTCCTCTCCTATAGTATAATGCTGGGTCTTCTCCTATAGTATATTAATGGATCTTCTCTATGTAGTATATTAATGGATCTTCTCTATGTAGTATATTAATGGATCTTCTTCTATAGTATAATGATCGGTCTTCTCCTATAGTATATTGATCGGTCTTCTCCTATAGTATATTGATCGATCTTCTCCTATAGTATAATGCTGGGTCTTCTCCTATAGTATATTAATGGATCTTCCCCTATAGTATATTGATGGATCTTCTCCTATAGTATATTGATGGATCTTCTCCAATAGTATAATGATGGATCTTCTCCTATAGTACAGTGATGGGTCTTCTCCTATAGTATATTGATCGGTCTTCTCCTATAGTATATTGATGGATCTTCTCCTATAGTATATTGATGGATCTTCTCCTATAGTAAATTGATGGATCTTCTCCTATAGTATAATGGTGGGTCTTCTCCTATAGTATAATGATGGGTCTTCTCCTATAGTATAATGATGGATCTTCTCCTATAGTATATTGGTGGATCTTCTCCTATAGTATATTGATGGATCTTCTCCTATAGTAAATTGATGGATCTTCTCCTATAGTATAATGATGGGTCTTCTCCTATAGTATATTGATGGAGCTTCTCCTATAGTATACTGATGGGTCTCCTCCTATTGTATATTGATAAATCTTCTCCTATAGTATATTGATAAATCTTCTCCTATAGTATACTGATGGGTCTCCTCCTATAGTATATTGATGGATCTTCTCCTATAGTATATTGATGGATCTTCTCCTATAGTATACTGATGGGTCTCCTCTTATAGTATATTCATGGATCTTCTCCTATAGTATAATGATGGGTCTTCTCCTATAGTATAATGATGGGTCTTCTCCTATAGTATAATGATGGGTCTTCTCCTATAGTATAATGATGGGTCTTCTCCTATAGTATAATGATGGATCTTCTCCTATAGTACAGTGATGGATCTTCTCCTATAGTATAATGATGGGTCTTCTCCTATAGTATAATGATGGGTCTTCTCCTATAGTATAATGATGGGTCTACTCCTATAGTATATTGATGGATCTTTTCCTATAGTATACTGATGGGTCTCCTCCTATAGTATACTGATGGATCTTCTCCTATAGTATATTGATGGATCTTCTCCTATAGTATATTGATGGATCTTCTCCTATAGTATATTGATGGATCTTCTCCTATAGTATATTGATCGGTCTTCTCCTATAGTATATTGATCGGTCTTCTCCTATAGTATAATGATGGATTTTCTTCTATTGTACAGTGCTGGGTCCTCTCCCATAATAACATAATGGGCCTATAGTATAATACTGGATCCTCTCCATTAAGACAGGGAATACTCCTCTACTATAGTATAGGACTCGGTAGTATGTTATAATACAGTGCTAGGTCCTCTCCTAGAGTACAATGCACCATCCTCTCCTTAAAGCAACATTAAACCCCAAACTTAAAATGTAATATAGTGCAGCTTACCAGTCATTAGATGTGGTGGCTGCATTAGGTTTCTTTTTATAGGCTTTTTCACCTCCGTTTTCACCTGTGATCTGGCCAATAACACACCTCCTGTATTAGAGTGTGTCCTCTCTGGATGAAGGAACACATGGGGCACCTTTGCAACAGTACCATTGTCAGTCTTAGGAGGAAGTGAGTGCTAGATGCACTAGCAGATTTAGATACACTAACACATTGAAGCCAAACTCCAGCTAACACTTTATAAGCAGTTAAAGAATTTTTTTTTTCCTTTGGGATAAAGCTTTTGCATAAAAAACTAAAAGCTGATCATTGTAAGCACCACTGTCAGCGGTAAATGGTTTGTCTCAACGCTCTAAAAACATTTGCTGGAGAGCTTGTTCTTTTAAACATACAACATACTTACTGGCAGGATCACTGGATGAAAATAGACGAAAGAAAGCCTAAAAAAGAAAACTAAACACCTCTAAGAAATGGTAAGCTGTAATATAATAAATGTTTGCTTTTAGGCTTAATACTGCTTTAAGTATAGTACTGGGTCTTCTACTGTAGTACAGTTCCAGCTCCACTCCAATAGTACAGTAATGGGCCCTCTCCAATAGTACAGTGCACTCTCCTCTAGTATAGTCCATTGCTACTTACTCTCATACAGTCATGGCCGAAATTGTTGGCACCCCAGAAATTTTTCCAGAAAATCAAGTATTTCTCACAGAAAAGTATTGCAGTAACACATGTTTTGCTATACACATGTTCATTCCCTTTATGAGGATTGGAACAAAACAAAAAAAGGGAGGAAAAAAAGGAAATTGGACATAATGTCACACAAAACTCCAAAAATGGGCTTTAAAATTTGTGGATAAATAAGATTGTTTCAAGCATGTGATGCTCCTTTAAACTCACCTGGGGCAAGTAACAGGTGTGGGCAATATAAAAATCACACCTGAAAGCAGATAAAAAGGAGAGAAGTTCACTTTGTCTTTGCATTGTGTGTCTGTGTGTGCCACACTAAGCATGGACAACAGAAAGAGGAGAAGAGAACTGTCTGAGGACTTGAGAACCAAAATTGTGGAAAAATATCAACAATCTCAAGGTTAAAAGTCCATCTCCAGAGATCTAGATTTGCCTTTGTCCACAGTGCGCAACATTATCAAGAAGTTTGCAACCCATGGCACTGTAGCTAATCTCTCTGGGCGTGGACGGAAGAAAACAATTGATGAAAGGTTGCACCGCAGGATAGTCCGGATGGTGGATAAGCAGCCCTAAACAAGTTCCAAAGAAATTCAAGCTGTCCTGCAGGTTCAGGGAACATCAGTGTCAGCGCAAACTATACGTCGACATTTAAATGAAATGAAACGCTATGGCAGGAGACCCAGGAGGACCCCACTGCTGACACAGAGACATAAAAAAGCAAGACTACAGTTTGCCAAAATGTACTTGAGCAAGCCAAAATCCTTCTGGGAAAACGTCTTGTGGACAGAGGAGACCAAGATAGAGCTTTTTGGTAAAACACATCATTCTACTGTTTACCGAAAACGGAATGAGGCCTACAAAGAAAAGAGCACAGTACCTACAGTGAAATATGGTGGAGGTTCAATGATGTTTTGGGGTTGTTTTGCTGCCTCTGGCACTGGGTGCCTTGAATGTGTGCAAGGCATCATGAAATCTGAGGATTAATAAAGGATTTTGGGTCGCACTGTAGAGCCCAGTGTCAGAAAGCTGGGTTTGCGTCCGAGATCTTGGGTCTTCCAGCAGGACAATGACCCCAAACATACGTCAAAAAGCACCCAGAAATGGATGGCAACAAAGCGCAGGAGAGTTCTAAAGTGGCCAGCAATGAGTCCAGATCTAAATCCTATTGAACACCTGTGGGGAGATCTTAAAATTGCTGTTGGGAAAAGGCGCCCTTCCAATAATCCAAAGGAAGAGTGGTTCAAAATTCCGGGTGAGAGGTGTAAGAAGCTTATTGATGGTTATAGGAAGCGACTGATTACAGTTATTTTTAGGCTTGTGCAATTCGTTTCGTAACGAATCGAAATTCGTCCGAATTTAGCAACTTTCGGACATTCGGAAGCATTCGAATTTCCGAACAAAGCAATTACGAATAAAACCGTATCCGAAATAAATTATACCGCAAATAGCGAATGACAGAATGTCTTCGGCATAATTCGTTATGAAAAAAGTTACGAATGTACGAATCCATACGAAGCACAATAACACTCACTCTGCTCTCTGCTTCTCCCTCACCATGCTGAACTCCCTCTCAAAATGGTGTACAGGGGCGGAGGCTATAGCCGCATGTAAAAAACGAAAGTAAAATACGAGATTTCTAATCCATTCGAAGCACAATAACACTCTGCTCTGCTCTCTGCTTCTCCCTCACCGTGCTGAACCCTCTCAAAATGGTGTACAGGGGCGGAGGCTATAATCGCATGTAAAAAACGAAAGTAAAATACGAGATTTCGAATCGTTACAAATAACCGCTATGTATTTAGAAAAGTACAAATCCATTCGAAGCACATTAGGCATAATAGGCAGCGTCGTTGTGAGAGAGACACGGAAAATTACGAATCAACAAACCCAAAAAAAGTTACAAAAGTAGGAGTTGTGTCCAGAATCAACGAAAAACAATGTACCCTACCGAAAGTACGAATTATAAATCAACTAAAAATTCAACGAAAAATGTCGCTTGCGAAAATACGAATTAGTCCGAACACGGAAAATCACGTCTAGCAAAATTACGAATGATTATGAATCAACAGGACCGAAAAGAAACGAACCGAAACTAAACTAATTTTTCCGTTGTGCACAAGTCTTGTTATTTTTTCCAAAGGGCGTGCAACCAAATATTAAGTTAAGGGTGCCAAGAATTTTGACCAGCCCATTTTTGGAGTTTTGTGTGACATTATGTCCAATTTACTTTTTTTCCCTCCCTTTTTTTGTTTTGTTCCAATACACACAAAGGGAATAAACATGTGTATAGCAAAACATGTGTTACTGCAATACTTTTTTGTGAGAAATACTTGATTTTCTGGAAAAATTTCTGGGGTGCCAACAATTTCGGCCATGACTGTATAGTACAGTGTTGGGGTCAAATTTTATAGTACATATAGTACAGGACCCACACTCCGTTCCTATAATAGGCTGTCTCTGGATGAAACACAATGGCCGTGCAAGGAATTCTTGGATAAACCTATAGTCCGGGCTGGTTTTGAGCAAGATATCTACTATATCTGCCCTGGCCACACTAATATAGAGCCAAGTGACTATTGTCCATCTATTCTTTCCGTGGCTTCCTTGGAGCATTCTTTTCCCAACTGTCATACCTCATATTCTCTAGGTTTGACACAACTTTTTGGAGGCACACATGACATTTTCAATTGAGTCAAACATGCTATGGTCAGTCCATCTGGAATAACCCTGATGAAGGGACCCTCAATAAGTCCCGAAACGCGTCGGCTGGAATTCTGACTGCATGAATATCTCAATATTGTATATTGGTGATTTTATGATGTTATAGTGTTGGTGTTGTTTACACCTTATAAACATTTATATTTTTTCATTAAATGATATCAATCAATCGATCAATTTGTTTAATCTAATCTTGTTGCCTAAAAAGTCCCTAAACTCTTATTTTGGGGATATTTGCTTTTCTGTTGTATCAATACTGGAATTGGCAACCACTGGGCCCCCCCTGGTGAGTCTACATCTATATATATATATATAATACAGTGCTGGGTCCTCTTCTATAAAACTATGCTAGGGCCTCTCCTATAATACAGTACTGGGTCTTCTACTATAGTACAGGGCACACTCCATTCCTATAATACAGCGCTGGGTTCTCTCATATAGTAAAGTCCCAAATTTTGGGTTGACATCAGAACAGGAATAGAGGGGGAAGAATTAGGGTTGGGTTCAGACTGGAGCACCATTTCAGGTCGGATTTCAGCCCAAGTTTTTGGCTGAATTCGGACCTGAACCAGACCAAAAGACGCACAGGACTCCTGTGCAATTTGCACCGGAGCCGCTGCGGAGATGTGTGAACCGACTCCATAGAGAGCATGCAAATTGAATGCGAGGAAACCCACATCCAATTCTCAATAGTGTGAACTAGTTTTGGTGATACCCCTGGATTCCTTCTCTTTGGAGGGATTTCTTTTCACTTCCTGTTTTAGCTATGGGACAGGAAGTGAAATCTCCCCCAGTGGAACAAAGATGGCAGAAAAATGATTGGGTTATAACCCCTTCCCTTCTATCCTAAATCCTACACTTTAAACATAACTTTTGATGCTGACAGACATTTTGGAGGGTTACTGCACCCCAAACATTAAACGTTATGAATGAATTAGTATTACTGCTGCAAATCTTTGTTAAAGTGATTGTAAAGTCTCATTTTTTTTAAATAACAAACTTTTTATACTTACCTGCTCTGAGCAGTGGATTTGCACAGAGCAGGCCCGTTTCTCCCCTTCTTTGGGTCCCTCTTCTGTGCTCCTGGCCCTTCCCTCCTGTTGAGTACCCCCCACATCAAGCAGCTTGCTATGGGGGCACCGGAGCTGAGTCACAGCTCCATACCTCCCAACCTTTGGAGATTGGAAGGAGGGACACCTATTAGCAAAAGTATGTAGCCATAGGACACACCCTGCCCTAAAGGAGAATTATACAAAAAAAAAAAAATATTAGCTAAACCAACAAGTGCTTTTTCTACCACTACTATTCCATTATATTGGCTTTTGACATTTACAAATGCAGCAACTTAGTCATACCTCCCAACATTTTGAGATGGGAATGAGGTACACCTACTAGCAAATGTATGTAGGCATAGGACACGCCCCCTGCCACACCCCCTTAAAGGAGAATAAACAAAAAAAAAAAGGTTAATTAAATCCACAAGGGCTTTATTTTACCACTACCATTCTTTTATATTGGCTTTTAAAATTTACAAATGCAGCGATTTAGAAACTGGATGAAAGGTTTAGCACTGGGAAACACTTTTTGAAAGCTAAAAAGTGCATTTTATATACAACTACATAGATCAAATCAAAATTAGGGACAAATGAGGAGGAATGAGGGACAGAGGGACATTGCTCCAAATCAGGGACAGTCCCTCGAAATCAGGGACAGTTGGGAGCTATGACTTAGTAGATGGATGAAATGTTTAGCACTGGGAAACACTTTCTGAAAGATAAATAGTGCAGTTTATATACAACTGTATAGATCAGACCAAAATGAGGGACAACTGAGGAGGAAAGAGGCATAGAGGGGCTTTGTTCCAAATCAGGGACAGTCCCTCGAAATCAGGGACATTGAGAGCTATGCAGCTCCCTGTGTCCATCCTCATTGGCTGACTGACTTTGATTGACGGCAGTGGGAGCCAATGGCGCTGCGTTGCTGTCTCAGCCAATGACGAGGGGAGTTCTGGGCAGCCGAGACACTCACTCCTACAACATCGCTGGATCTAAATGGGGCTCAGGTAAGTATTAGGGGGGCTGAGGGGGGCTACTGCACACAGAAGGTTTTTTCATCTTAATGCATAGAATGCATTAAGATAAAAAAACTTCTGCCTTTACAACCACTTTAATGTCTCCTGGTACATCTACATGAGTTACACCCAGTTTCTGTGTGCCAGTGCCCTCTAAGCTAGATGACACACACTGACTGTAATTGTTGTCCTGTGCCTATCCTATGTACATATCCAGTTCCAAGTTCTGTGCTCTATTGTAGCAGTCTCGTAGACTCGGGATCTAGAAGGGATGAACTGTGTAAAGTGGTTACAAAAATGTATTATTGTAGATTACAGTTATTCTATGTTTGTTTCAGAAAGTCAGATGCAGAAATGTATCACAGATCACAATGCCTGGAGTGGGGTGGTAAATGCCCTCATTATATTCCATTACCTCCAGACAGAGACGTGACTTTATTAACAGTAAAGGCAGCCCAGAGCCGAGAAGAGGCAGCAATCTGTTGTAGAGTGTTAGAGAGTACAAGGACCGCACTTGAAAAGAGCCGTACTTCTTTTATCAGAATAATGGATTGAGTGTGAGTGATGAATGGCTGAATAATCACAACTTCGTGTGAATATTATCTCCACCAATCACATGGCTCTGTGAAACAGCTGATTGAGACATACGGGAACAATCGATGGGATTTGGTTGACACATGTCATTAGATCAGGTTATTATAGCAGGGAATGTGTAGGGTTAAATAGTGGATGTACATAGAATGTATCCTGTTGAGTAGGAGGCATTGATTATTGGGTGTATACGGTACTACGGAAGGAAGCGTCATTTTCTGAATGGTAATATTTCAAATTCCTATAGACTAGCAGTAGTTCACATTCCCGATTAAATGATATATTCATCTGTACATTGGATCATCCCGCACCTTCCAACATACATAGCTCATTTTATATTCTTGCCTTTGCCAAGCTACTTCCAAAGCAAACTTTTATTATACTGCATGCAGGTAGTGGTTGCATTCTTCTTTTTTTTTTTTTTTTTGGCTTTCCTTCTTTTATTTTCACCTGCTTATCCTGCCAGTAAGCCCTCATTCACATTGAAGCGACTTGTCATGTGATTTGCCAGGTCAATTGCCAGCAATCGCACTGTTCAAACTGGTGCAATGCCAACTTTGTGGTGCCACGTCGATTTGCACTAACTGTGGCCTTGAAATTGTGCGATTTCAGATGAAGTCGCACGATTTCAAAGCTGCAGTCAATGTGAATGAGGGCTAATGCGGCGTACACACAATCGTTTTTCATGCCATTTTTTTAAACCGACGTTTTTCTCGTCGTTTTTTGTCATGTTTCCTCTCAAGCCTGTCTTGCGTACACACGATCATTTTAAAAAACGTTCAAGCAAAGCGCAGTGACGTACAACACGTACGACGGCACTATAAAGGGGAAGTTCCGTTCGGATGGCACCACCCTTCATGTTAGTAAAGTTTGTTGAGCGGCGATTCGCGCTTTTCAGCCTCGTGCTTTTCAGTCCGTTACTGCGTGACGAATGTGCTATCTCCATTACGAACGCTAGTTTTACCAGAACGAGCGCTCCCGTCTCATACTTGATTCTGAGCATGCGCGTTTTTTTCCCCTCGTAAAAGCATACACACTATCGTTTTTCACGTCGTTAAAAAAAACGTGAAAAAATAGAGCATGTTCGAAATTTTTAATGGCCATTTTTCACGCCGTTAAAAATGCTCTGGAGCCCACACACGATCGGTTTTAATGCCCATTTTTAAAAATGGCATTTTTAACGGCATGAAAAACGATCGTGTGTACGCCGCATAAGTCTACTTCTTTTTTTTTTTTTTTTCAACAGAACAAGCTGTCTTGCAGATGTTGTTGTTAAGGGGGTGATATAAACCATTTACCATTGATGGGCATGCTTGCCGTAATCAGCTTTTATTTATTTATGTGAAACCTTTATAAAACTGGAACACAACTGTTTGCTGTAACTGCTTATAAAGTGTCATCTGGATTTTGGCTTTAATTTGTTAGTGTATTTAAAGTTGATCTTCAATCATTTTTTTCAACTTTCCATCTATTAAATCTTCTTCCCTTGTTGTTTTAACTTTTTATAGTAAAACATTTTTTTTTTTTTGCCAGTAAATACCTTATACAGCCCACTTCTTATGTCTGGTCATTAGCCTAGGCTTATGACATCATGCACAGCCCTCTCTCTCACTCTCGTGAGAGTTTGCCAGGGAGGGAGGGGGGGATGAGCCATAAGAGGGCCAATGAGAGCTGTAGAGCTGGAGGCGTGCCTCTGTGTAAATCCAGGAAGTGAACAGGCAGCAGCTTCAGCTGCCCACATTTAAAATGAATGCAGCCATTTTTAGTGGAGGGAGATTTCTACAGCAAGTACAGAATCACAGTATGCATAAAATAATATGCAAAGTGGTTGGAGGGAAGCTTCAGAATGGCAGAGATGTTTTTTTATTACAAATTATGCGAGCAGACTGCAGTTCCTTTTTTAAATTTGCTAGTACATCTAACACTACCCTCCCCCAGACTGACAATGCTGCTGTCCAAAGGTGTCTCTGTTGCTCTTTCATCCACAGTGGAGGCGCTCTAATACAGGAGGTGTGTTATTGGCCAGGTCATCAAGCGAAAACTGAGGGGGAGACTAAAAAAGAGAGAGAATGCAGTCACTGCATCTAATGATTGGTAAGCTGAATTATAGTACAATACAAGACATGTCTGGGTTTAAGCCCAGGTTCACACTGGGCTGCGGGAGTGAAGCCGTGCAAGTTCAGCTGAACTCGCACGATTTCACTCTCGCTGGCAGTCCCGATTTCAGGCGCGATTACAAAGACATCTGACACAGATGTCAATGAAAATCCTGGCCGAAATCGCAAAAAGTAGTACAGAAACTACTTTTTGAAATCGGTGCAGCGCCGCAGATGCGGCGTCGCACCGATTAGGACGGTGCCATTGCCGGCAATTTGCGGCAAATATCGGCGTTTTGACATGCGATTTGACATGCCAAATCGCATGTCAAAACGCACCAGTGTGAACCAGGGCTTATATTGCTTTCATTTCCAAAGAAAAAAAATCTCTGCAGTTAGATTGGAGGAGTATATACACGGAAAAAAAAATATGTATATATATATAGATAGATATAAATATATATATTTATATAATATGCTCCTTGACTAATGTATTGTATTTTGGACTGTCTTTAGTTATTCAGTCTTGCTTGTTTGAAAATAAAGCACCTCCTTTGTGTATAAATATATACACAAAACACACAAGTTATAAATAAATATAAAATGAAACGAGCAGAAAGCATGCCTTTCCTATGATGTTTTCTCATATTTCAATAACTATATCTTATACAAGCATCTTTGTAAGCTACATTGGCACTAAATAAATCCTGTATTATAATAATAATAATAACATTCACAGTCATGTTTAGAAAATGTATTTAATACAAATATTTTTGGCATTATGTCCTGAGCTGCCAACAATTTTTATTTTTATTTCTTTATTTTGTTATATTTGGCTCGGCTTTTATACTTCTTTTTTTTTCTTTATACGGGTTATCAGTGGCATCCATGCTTTTCTGTGTTTTCCATCTTGTCTTCCCACATGTGTTTCTGAAGTTAGACAACGTTATGTTCTGCAGCGTCGTGACGTGATACTCCTGGGAGGACGATTCTAAAAATAAGAGTGTGGCCAAATCAAATTATTGGTCAGAATGAACAGAAAGGGCTTTGTATTTTGAAGGCAGGTTGTATAAAGTTATCCGTTTTATAATGTATACACTTTTCATTCTTTACAAAATAAAATAACTTTATATGACTTGCCTTCAAAATACAAAGCCCTTTCTGTTCATTCTGACCAATAATACTTGATTTGGCCAAACAAATAATTTGGCGATCGTTCATGTATTTGCTGACCGTTCACAGCAGCTTGATTGTAGTATTGGTTGTCATTAATAATAAATTAATAGGTAAATATATTTAGTAACTGTTTTTTTTTTTTTTTTAATAACCAACAAATCAGGAATAGTTAAGACAGCGGCATGTAAGAAGAGACCTCCTGTATGTAAATACTTCCACATCTGTACACAATAGGAGGTATTTGGAATGTTTGCATACAACCACAGCTTTTTTTTATTAGCCAGTTTAGGGTAGGTATGTAAATCTCTCCCTGACAACAGCAGACGATTGTCCGTCCTTAGATTGTCCGTCCTTAGATTGTCCGTCCTTAGATTGTCCGTCCTTAGATTGTCCGTCCTTAGATTGTCCGTCCTTAGATTGTCCGTCCTTAGATTGTCCGTCCTTAGATTGTCCGTCCTTAGATTGTCCGTCCTTAGATTGTCTCTCCTTAGATTTACCATCTTTAGACTGTCTGTCCTTAGACTGTCTGTCCTTAGACTGTCTGTCCTTAGACTGTCTGTCCTTAGACTGTCTGTCCTTAGACTGTCTGTCCTTAGACTGTCTGTCCTTAGACTGTCTGTCCTTAGACTGTCCGTCCTTAGATTGTCCACGCTTAGATTGTCCGTCCTTAGATTGTCCGTCCTTAGGTTGTCCGTCCTTAGATTGTCCGTCCTTAGATTGTCCGTCCTTAGATTGTCCGTCCTTAGATTGTCCGTCCTTAGATTGTCCGTCCTTAGATTGTCCGTCCTTAGATTGTCCGTCCTTAGATTGTCTGTCCTTAGTGCTCACCGACAGGGTCTGTCACAATCTTCTAGCCGAGCCATCCAATGTAGGAATTGGTAAGACGGCTGCTGGAGGAGAATAGTTGCCCATATTACTAGGATGATTTATTGAAGAAGAAGTTCTTACAATGGCGTGGGTTCACATTGTGGGAATTTTTACAAAAGTTCACATTTTTAAGATGTCGCTTTTGAAGTGCTTTTAACCACTTGTCTGCCAGTTTTTTTCTGAAACTTTTTGTTTACAAGTTTAAATCAGTATTTTTTGCTAGAAAATTACTTATAACCCCAAAACATTATACATTTTGCAATTTTTGTCACAGGGTATTTGCGCAGCAGTTTTGCAAATGCAATTTTTTGGGAAAAAATACACTTTAATGAGTAAACAAAAAAACATAACAATAGTTACCCCAAAATTGCGCACGCTTGTGGAATGGCGGCAAACTACGGTACTTAAAAATCTCCATAGGCGGTGCTTTAAACGCTTTTACAGGTTACCTGTAAACATCATAGAAATAAGGATGACAGATCCTCTTCATAAAGAGATCTGGGGTCAAAAAGACCCCCAAATCTTTTTGTTTACCTTTTAAAAGCAAAAGATCAAAAACATTTTTTTTTTGATCTTTCGCTTTAATTTTTTTTTCTTCCAGCCTGGAGCAGAAGTTCCTCCAGGGCCATAGAGTCAATAAAAGTGTGTTTAACTTTTTTATCGCCTATGGGTGCAGACGGCAGCACTGTCGGATCGTTTCTTGGAAGAAACCGACGGTAACGGTTAGCTCGAGAAGCACCGGCGAGTGGCGTACCCTACCGCTGCTTATGAAATGAGCCGCTCAGACTGGTTTCATTAGAAAGTCGGCTGTCTGCTGAAAAAAACGTATATATACGTATTGCGGCCGGCAAGTGGTTAATGGTAGATTTGCGTAGATAATATAAATACCATCGTAAGTTGAGGTGCTATTAGAGTTAAAACGGTGTTAAACCCAAAAACAAAAACGTAATATACTGTATTGCAAATGATCAATTCTTGGATGTGGTGCCGCATTCGTTTTCTGTTTTTAGGCTTGTTTGCAATATTTTCACCCGATGATTTGGCCAGGAAGTCTTTGCCACTGACTTGGGTACTTACAATGATCAGCTTCTATTAATTTATGTAAAATCCTTATCCCAAAAGAAAAAATAAAATACAATTTTGGTAAAACTGCTTTTAAAGTGTCAGCTGTTAGTCAAGTCCATCTAAATTTGCTAGTACATCTAAAACCGGCCATAGACCACGGGTTGCTGAAGGAATCCCTCCCAAGTTGATCAATCGATCAGCCTGTCCATACATGGTTGGAATCTTGGCCGGTTCAGCAGGAGATTTGAACTGTCTATGGCTGGCTTAACAGTACCCTCCCCCAAGATTGACAAGGCTGCTGTCCAAAGGTGTCTTCTTTGCTTCTCAATCCAGAGTGGAAACACTCTAAAGGTCCGTACACACGATCTGACTTTTTGACAACAAACCTCAGACGAACCTGTTTTTGCAGACAATCCGACCGTGTGTACACTCCATCGGACAAACTTTTTCGCTTTTTCATCGGACAAATGTTCGCTGTGAGAACAGATAAACTTTCCGGCAACAAATGTCCTACGTCGGCTAATCCGATCGTGTGTACACAAGTCCATCGGACTAAAGTCCAAAGTACAAACACACATGCTCAGAACCAATGCTAAAGATCAGACAACAATAGCAGAAGTTGCCCAAAAGGTGGCGGTAAAGAGCAGAAAAACCACGTAGTACGTCTATTACGTCTATTACGTCACTACGTTCGTGTTTGTTGGCAGAAAATACCCTACCGTGTGTATCTATTGGAGGTTGTGCAATCAGATTGGAATGTGTGTGATGTGCTTTTTTCTGTACAAAATGGGCAGAGACATGGTCCTTTAATTAGTGAACTGCCATATGTTCATGTGTTCTTTTCTCTGGACACAAATTCCCTACAAGTTTTATTTTTTTGATTTTGTAATCTGATCAGCCATAGAGTGTGGAAAATGTTGGACTCCAAGTCTGGAAAACTGACACACTTTGTACAAACATTCTCAGCTCATCACATGGCAGCTTGTACCCATGACAGCGTTGGCTTGGCAGGGAATGTGTTAAACAGCTGGGGGTTTCCCCTTTTGCGTCAAAGAATCCCTAAACTGAAAGGTTTCCTCGTTAGCATCAAATTTGATGACTTGGGGCTGACAGATATGTAATCCTTCCTCTTTTTTTTTTCCACGACCCCTAAAAATAGCAGCCAAGATGAGATTTCATATTCCCCCCAAATGACCGTCTAGTGTCACCCAATAACGCCTGAGTGGAAAGTCTGAATGCAGAAATACCTCTTTATAAATAGACAGGGTGCGGGTGCGTTCAGTGTTTTGTATCAAGTCACTCAAGCCTTATCTCTCCTGAATCCTGATATAATTGCTAGTTATTTTAACAGCAAAGCCAAACAGTTGTGGGTGCTTGTGGTCTTCTGCATTCAGGACTGTGTCAATGTGTCAATGTGTGCGCATCAGCAGATTTAACACTCTTTACTGTAGTCAGATCAATTAAGAGGAGATTTTTTTATTAGTTTCTATGAATAAATGCCATTCACATTCCCATTGTTTTTTGCACTTACTGGGGATGATTTACTACAGGAGTAGAGCATATTCAATTTGCAAGGGAACTGTAGTCTTTGCAAAGTGAATTTTCACTTTGCAAAGACTACACCATCACAAGCATGGAAAAAAAAGATTGTATATTCAAAGGGAACACAGCTACAGTTTATTGAGTTGAAGAGTCCCAGCTCATTTAGTAAATCAGCCCTTATATTTCTCTATCTTAAGTCCATAGCTCTTTAATACAAGAAAGTAACCTATCCACACTAGCTGCACATTGGCATTGCATGTTGTTATTACGTCTAAAATCTGCTGGAACACCCAGATCCTTCTCCATTATTGACTCGCCAAATTGTACTCTAACTAAATTGTATATGCAAAACTTTACATGTATAAGCACCCATTCCAGAGCTGGCAAGGTTAGGGATATTACAAGTAAGTGGAAATGTAAGTGCAGGTAGACTGGGGGCTGGATAAGTGGGTGGTGAGGTGTCTGGCCAAGGAAGAATGGATGTGATCTAGGGAAAAGATTTCTGGATGGGGAGGGAGGCATGAACACAGAGGTAGAGGTGTATAGCCAGGGAGGGAGAGGTGTCTGGATGGAGAAGGAGGAATGAACGAACGGGGTAGAGGTATATGGTCAGGGAGGGGTGGGTGTCATTGAGGGATAGGTGTCTGGATGGAGAGGGAGGAATGAACATGGGGGTAGAGATGTATGGTCAGGGAGGGGTGGGTGTCATTGAGGGATAGGTGTCTGGATGGAGAGGGAGGAATGAACATGGGGGTAGAGGTGTTTGGTCAGGGAGGGGTGGGTGTCATTGAGGGATAGGTGTCTGGATGGAGAGGGAGGAATGAACATGGGGGTAGAGGTGTATGGTCAGGGAGGGGTGGGTGTCATTGAGGGATAGGTGTCTGGATGGAGAGGGAGGAATGAACATGGGGGTAGAGGTGTTTGGTCAGGGAGGGGTGGGTGTCATTGAGGGATAGGTGTCTGGATGGAGAGGGAGGAATGAACATGGGGGTAGAGGTGTATGGCCAGGGAGGGGTGGGTGTCATTGAGGGAGAGGTGTCTGGATGGAGAGGGAGGAATAAACATGGGGGTAGAGGTGTATGGCCAGGGAGGGGTGGGTGTCATTGAGGGAGAGGTGTCTGGATGGAGAGGGAGGAATAAACATGGGGGTAGAGGTGTATGGCCAGGGAGGGGTGGGTGTCATTGAGGGAGATGTGTCTGGATGGAGAGGGAGGTATGAACACAGGGGGAAGAGGTGTATGGCCAGGGAGTGGTTGATGTCATCGGGGGAGAGGTGTATGGAAGGAGAGAGAGAAATGAACACAGTAGTTAGGGGTGTATGGCCAGGGAGGGATGGATGTCATCAGGGGACAGGTGTCTGGATGGAAAGAGAGGAATGAACACAGGAGTAGGGATGTATGGCCAGGAAGGGATGGATGTCAGTGGGGGAGAGGTGTCTGCATGGCGAGGGAGGAATGAACATGGGGGAAGAGGTGTATGGCCACAGAGGGGTGATGTCATTGGGGGAGAGGTGTTTGTATGGCGAGGGAAGAATGAACATGGTGGTAGTGGTCTATAGTCAGGGAGGGGTGGATGTCTTCAGAGGAGAGGTGTCTGGATGGAGAGGTAGGAATGAACACAGTGGTAGAGGTGGATGGCCAGGTAAGAATTGATGCCAAGGGGGAGAGGTGCCTGGAGAGAGAGAGGAATAAACACAAAAGTAGAAATGTCTGATCAGGCAGGGATAACCATCAGTAGTGGGTAAGGAATTTGGTTAGGGTTGTATGTTTGGATGGCAGGAAAGTTCTGTAATGGTGGGAGGTGAGGTGGATGGCAGACACGTTGTGTAAGGGGGGAAGAGGAGCTAGGTGGAGAGGCTTTGTTTTTTTTTTATGTAAGGAAGGTAGTGGGAAAGGGTCGGTAAAGTGGGTGGTGGGAAGGTTCTGTTACGGGTGGGGGTGAGGTGTAGCAGGAAAGGTCTGTGAGGAATGTGAGGTAGATGATGGGGTCTCTTTTGGGGAGGGGGTGAATGGGGAGATGTGTGGCGGGGATGAACTGTAGGGGAGGATGTGACATGGAGAGTCTGTGGGGGGTGCAAGTTGGGTAACATGAATGTTGGTGGTGGAAAGGAGATGGGTGGTGGGGAGTCTCTGTAAGCGTAGGTGAGGTGGGTAGTATGGTGACTCTGTAAAGGCAGCCATAGATGGTTCAAATCATTGCTGGTTCAGCAGGTACCAGCCAAAATTCTAACCATTAATGGACAGGCTGATTGTACCCATCAATCGACTTGGGTAAAGCATGTTGGATATTTACATGCGATTACTGTCAATGGCTATAGGCGCTAGCAATAATCACTGTGCTCTTCCTGCAGAGATGGCTTCCCATGTCCCACCCCCGGCAGAACACAATGGCTCAGCGGGATGGATTCCCCCATCAATACTGACCTGCGGTTGCAGGAAAGAAAATCACATCATCTATGGCCTGTTTAAGGAATTACTGAGATGGGAGTGATCTGTAAAGAAGGGGTAAACAGGGTTAAACCTCAATTCCTGCATTGTTGCCCAATCAAACTGGCCAAAGACAGGGAAAGAATAATATATTAACCAATCAGATTAGTAACATCAGCTATCTAGCTGGAGGCATTTCCCTCAACTATAATATAATAATATATAAATTGAAAAAAGACACAAGTCCATCTAGTTCAACCAAAAATAAATAAAAAAATCCAATCCCATATACACAATCCTTCACCCACAGTTGATCCAAATGAAGGCAAAAAACCCCAGCAAAGCATGCTTCAGTTTGCTACAGCAGGGGAAAAAATTCCTTCCTGATCTCCCGAGAGGCAGTAGGATTTTCCTGGATCAACTTTACCTATGTAGCGGGGTGCTAAATTTAGGGGAAGTGTTTGGGTGGTAGTTGTGCCCAAACACCCTAATTGATAGAGTTCTTGAAACCATTTTTGTCCACAGGTGGAGTATTGGTGTACAGTTCCCTGTGGCCTGCAGGTGGCGCTGCCATAGTAGGCCAGGGTTGAACCACTGATACAGTGCTGTGCCTTGTGTGTCCCCTTTCGGCAACCATACAGTGGGTGTGGTCTACCTGCTGGGCATGCTGGGAGAGGATATAAAAGGGGCAGACGCTGCCTGTTCGGGGTTCTCTCGTTCCTGTCCGCCCTGGGCACCTTTAGCCCAGGGGCGGGTCTGCGGTTCATTGTCAAGGGTCCCAGGCACCTTTAGCCCTGGGACTGCGCCAAAGGTCTGGGCCCAGCACCTTCGGCTGGAGCCCACCGGGCATCGAGGAATCTCAGGGTGCCGCCTTGCGAGGGGACCCGTATCCTAGATGAGGAGGCCGGGGGAGGAACGGTTCCGAAGGACTGGGGCGGAAGTCACAGTGAAGGAAGGGTCCCGGAAGGGTCCCGCCGGTAACTCTCTGGAGGGATGTCTTCTCCTTCGGCTGCTAGTCCTAAGTTAGGGAGACTATCCGAATGGGCTAAATCTGCTTGAGAATCGGAACAGTGAATTGTGTAACGTTTGTGCCTGGACCTCGTCCACATCTTGAGCTGTCCTGTTCGCCCTCCAACCTTTTCTGTCAGAGACTGTGTTTTATAAGGAATAAACCTCTACGTTGGAGTGCAGCTGGTGTGGACATTCAAGTTACTGTGGGGATACAAGAACTTGTCTTTATTAAAACTAGAGGTGAGAGACATTCTATGGTTGTCTAACTGTGGAAGACCCATCAACAACACCGCTCAACCTCTTCACATAGGAGGGTACGGGCTTGTGGTGCTATGTGCCTCTCTCTTCCTGCGAGGAGCCAAAGTTAATGCAGGTAAAGAAATGGGTCTGTGCGCTACACGTGGGGGCTCGAGTCCGGGATTTCCACAGTGGAGAGAAGCCCAGAGTTTGAACTTGTTTCCCCAGTGAAGTTCCGTGGAGGTCGGCCATCTTTGGAGAAAAGTAACTGCGCCACGAGGAGAGCTCCAGCTGTGTAGTTCGTGGGCGTGCCTAAGGAAAGAAAGCCCGCGAACATTGCAGAGAGATGGGAGGAGCCTCGCCATGTGAAGAGTTGCACGTGGTGACTTTGGCGTCAGAGAGACAGTGCACGATGGATCGGCGAGTGGGTAACATGGCGTCTAATGCCGCATGGATTCCGAATTCAACTACCATGAACGTTACCTCCTTTGCTGCTTCTGTGACCGATACGGGGATTCGACTGAAGCCTCAGGGTCGTTTCGCTCTCTATGTCTGCAGAGAGGCGGAGGCCCTTGGAGTGGTTTGTCCCGGATGCGAGGGACTGGTGGTTCATCTTCTGCCTTTCGGGAGATGTGAGCAGTGTAAGGAGTTTTTATTCGAGGTGGAGCAGCCTACTGAAAAGCCTCGGGCCTTTCATCTAAACTGCCTTACAGGCGTCACCACTTTGGAAGAAGGAACCAGAGCTTCCGCAGTCACCCCTACGTGCACTGTTGAGACTTCAAAGAAAGTCGCGGATGAAAATGTTCCGGTTGCTGAGGAACAAAAGTCAGAGAAACCGAAGGATGCTGTTTCGGTCTTTACGAAGTCCTCACTCCCACCGCCCAAGAGGAAGGTCGGCTATGTTACAGCTTCCTGCGGCCGTGGTAGAGTCACACCCCAGTGCTTGCCCCGATCGGATGCATCCACAGGGAAAAGTCCCGGACATCCTGCTTCAGCTACAAGCCGAGGTAAGCCGGGGAAAGGGACCTTGGCTAAGGTCCGAAGTGTTGGGGATGCGTGGGCCAGGGACCCCAGGGCCCTTGAACTTGTTTGAGGCAGTGATTCGTCATCCACCCGGAGTTACCTGCCGGCGGAGGAATGTGATACCTCCGACCTGGAGTCAGTCTCCGATCCAGGGGATGATGTGGCCATTGATGAGTTATTTGAGCGGAAGAGTTGGGATAAGATACCCCTGTCCTCGTCCCGTAGGAAAAGGGACTCACCCATAGTCACTGGGGATGCTACACCCCGAGTGGAGGCCCCGGAGCCTGAGGAGGGATCTGTCCCATTGTCTGCCCTTCCACCACTGGAGATGCCTGTACCTGTTGCTGAGGTAGCGAGAGTGTCATTGTGGGCCCCTATGTCTGGTCCGGAGGCAGTGAAAGTGCCTCGACACCCGGATACCATAATTTTACCAGGGATGGGAGATCGAGCAACCGTGTCACCATTGTCCCGGTTACAGAGGTTATTCAACCAGAAAGTTGCAAGCGAGTACGGATGGGAATACCCATACCTGCCTAAAGAGTTGCTGTTTGAAGTGGAGGCCTATAGATATCGGTGGTACACGGACTTTGTCTGGACTCATTTGAAGGTACCTCAGACCCGTAGATATTATTCTTGTTCTGCCGCAGCTACTAAGCGGTACAAGGAATGTAGAGCGTCATGGATGCTCGGCAGACACATATTTGCCGATAAAGTGGTCATTTGCCGAAAAGATAAAGACAATGCTGAATATCACATTGACACTTTTGATAAAAACTATAAACCATTGGTATTGCCACATCCGCAGTACTATCTTTAAAAGACTGAACTCTTAGGTTTGCCTTTGTTTCTTCTGGAGTATATTCTCCTGGAGCCCAAGAACTTTAGTCCTTGCATATGGGGTTGTCTACTTATTGGAAGAGCGGGAGTAGTTGTTTTTTTCCTCCCTCTCACAGCGCCTAAGAGACAGAGACTTTTGGGGTAGAAGTAGCTCAGGGCCAGGGCCAAAGGAGAAGAAGGAAGATTTACTCTCAAGAAAAAAAAAAAGTTTTAGGACAAGTGTCTTGACGGTGACGCTTCCACTAGGTGGCGGTGTTGCATAACTTTTATATTGCATTTTAAGTGTAACTTACTTTTTAGAATGAAAGGGTTTTTCCTTCGGGGAGAATTCTTTCACTTCTAGTGTAAATAGGTTGGAATGTCAATTATTGGTTGCATGTTTTCTTTTTCTTCCTCTGCAGGTGGACACCAAGCAAATCACTGAGAATGGGGTGGGTTTAGCTATTGCAGAGGGAAGGGAAAATGTAAATGATAAATTTGTTTTATGTGACATTGAGAATGTGATGTACACATGTGTTTTCTCTGCTCTTCTTTCATTTCTGCATTTAACTCCCTTTTTCCCATGTTCAGGTTCCGGCACAAACAAACATCTTTTTTTTTCCAAATTGTTTTTGTAGATAGTTTCTGGAATAGGTCTATGTTGACTCAGGCTTGAGGGACATAGGTTTGCTCCAGACACTGGGGACCAGTGTCTATTTAGTGGGGGAAGTATGTAGCGGGGTGCTAAATTTAGGGGAAGTGTTTGGGTGGTAGTTGTGCCCAAACACCCTAATTGATAGAGTTCTTGAAACCATTTTTGTCCATAGGTGGAGTATTGGTGTACAGTTCCCTGTGGCCTGCAGGTGGCGCTGCCATAGTAGGCCAGGGTTGAACCACTGATACAGTGCTGTGCCTTGTGTGTCCCCTCTCGGCAACCATAGAGTGGGTGTGGTCTACCTGCTGGGCATGCTGGGAGAGGATATAAAAGGGGCAGACGCTGCCTGTTCGGGGTTCTCTCGTTCCTGTCCGCCCTGGGCACCTTTAGCCCAGGGGCGGGTCTGCGGTTCCTTGTCAAGGGTCCCAGGCACCTTTTAGTCCTGGGACTGGGCCAAAGGTCTGGGCCCAGCACCTTCGGCTGGGGATCGAGGAATCTCAGGGTGCCGCCTTGCGAGGGGACCCGTATCCTAGATGAGGAGGTCGGGGGAGGAACCGTTCCGAAGGACTGGTGCGGAAGTCACAGTGAAGGAAGGGTCCCGGGAACTCTCTGGAGGGATGTCTTCTCCTTGAACAGAGACGGAGTTGACCAGGTCTGTGGCAGAGACCGAGTTCACCGGGTCTGTGGCAGAGACCAAGGGTAAAGTTCGAGCATCATTTTGGCTGCTAGTCCTAAGTTAGGGAGACTATTCAAATGGGCTGAGTCTGCTTGAGAATCGGAGCAGTGAATTGTGTAACGTTTGTGCCTGGACCTCGTCCACATCTTGAGCTGTCCTGTTCTCCCTCCAAGACGAAGCCACTGTGTACGGCGAAACGCGTCGACGTCACTAGCCGACACTAGTTACGTGACGCCGAGCGGTGTCTGAATGGTGAGGATGGGACAAACGTACATCCAGCTAATAACGAACGACGAACGAGCTCCGCTGAGGAACGTACGGTAGGAATTAACTACATCTCCCAGCGTGAGGAAACTGTATCGTTCCATATTAACAACTACTACAACAACCGAGAGATGTACGAATGACGAGGACGGGACGAATCAATCTTCATTTAACCTGCACTACCAGTGAGGTACAGCTACAATAGCGGCAATCATAGCTTAAACCCGGAAGTGGAACTCACAACGTCAACGGTTTGGTAATGTAGAAACTTTCATTACTATACTTCAGTTGTTCCGTTCCAGTAGATAGGACACATTAAGGGATTGCTAATACCCTGGTTGATATTTCAAGCAACGAATATGCAAATGCTCAAAATGACCAATTGATGTATAAAAAGAGCAGAGCTATAATATCAATGTGCACTATGAGTTTGACTTCCTTAAAAGCTTTACAGTGTTGACCTATGGATGGACAATGACAAATTGCTTTGAATCTACCATATATCAGTAAAGAGACTTCAACAATTGGCAAGACCTATTGATCAACTAATTTGAAAGGGATATTATTCTTTGGCATTTTTTTGAATTTTTTGGTTGTTCAAATTGACAATACTGATAGAGACTTATATACGAGAATCAAGTATAATTCAACCAATTAACAACACAGCACATCCCGGGAACCCCGATCTTCCCCTCCCCCTTCTGATACCCTCCCCTTTGAGGTTTAGCCTCTGGATCATTGCACCCATTTGACAGTAACAGTTAGGGTTGCCACCTCATCCCTTTAAACCCGAACACATATGAATTACGCAGGTTCTGAGGTTAATTTAATGCAGGTAAGGCACCAAGTGAGTTTAATTACCACCTTAATCAGCCACGCACCCTGTGTAATTAATATGTGTTCGGTTTTAAAGGGATGAGGTGGCAACTCTAGTAACAGTGCATATTGCACACACTGATTAAATGTATCCCTTATCAGGGGAACAATTTGGGTACTTCCCAGCAGGCTGCACATTTCCCTTGGCTGAACCACAGCGTCCGGACCAGTGTTTATATGTTACATGTTTGTCTGAGTATGTCCTATCAGTGATATATGTGATCGGTACCAATGGCACCTTTTATTGTTTGATAGCACTCTGGTGTTTGTACTTAATTTTATTTAATTTTGATAACAATAAAACTAGCCAATTAACTCTCTCCTTTGGCTAATGGTTATATTATTTGTTGCCTTAAAGGAGCACTAAAGCTTCCCTTTTTTTTGCCTAAAAATAACAAACATGTTATACTTACCTCCACTGTGCAGCTCGTTTTGCACACAGTGGCCCCGATCCTGGTCTTCTGGGGTCCCTCGGCGGCTGTCTTGGCTCCTCCCCGCAAGGACTCCACACCATAATGCGAGTGAGCTCGCATGGTGTGGAGTGATTGCGGGCGCGCTCCCGTGATACAGCGACTGTATCACTCGGCCCCGCCCCCCGCGCGCCGCGTCATTGGATGTGATTGACAGCAGCGCCAGCCAATGGCTGCGCTGCTTTCAATCCATCCAGTGTAGCCAATCGGCGGCCAGGCTGAAAAACGAAGAGGATGACGGGGACGAGCATGGGACTTTCGAGGGGCCAGGTAAGAAAAACGGGGGCTCGGGCGGGGGGGCGGTATTGTCGAATGTTTTTTCACCTTAATGCATAGGATGCATTAAGGTGAAAAAACATGTAACTTTACTACTCCTTTAAGTAACCTCTGCGCCTGTTCTTAACCAGGCAAAAACCCTCTTTTTGATCCTGTTCTCCCTCCAACCTTTTCTGTCAGAGACTGTGTTTTATAAGGAATAAACCTCTACGTTGGAGTTTCAGCTGGTGTGGACATTCAAGTTACTGTGGGGATACAAGGACTTGTCTTTATTCAAAATAGAGGTGAGAGACATTCTCTGGCTGTCTGACTGTGGAAGACCCATCAACAACACCGCTCAACCTCTTCACACAGGAGGGTACGGGCTTGTGGTGTGGTGTGGTGTGCCTCTCTCTTCCTGCGAGGAGCCAAAGTTAATGCAGGTAAAGAAAGGGGTCTGTGCGCTACACCTATAAATGTTAGTACTCAGTTATATTATGTACATTTAGGAAAGAATCCAGACCTTTTTTAAAGCAATCTACTGAGCTGGCCAGAACCACCTCTGGATGGAGTCTATTCCACATTGTTACAGCTCTTATGCAGCGTACACACGCTCGGAATTTCCGACAACAAATGTTCAATGGGAGCTTGTTGTCGGAAACTCCGACCGTGTGTAGGCTCCATCGGAAATTTTCTGTCGGAATTTCCGACAACAAAAATTTGAGAACAAAATCCGTTCTCGTAAATTCCGATCGTGTGTAGACCATTCCGATGCACAAAATTCCACGCATGCTCTGAATCAAGTACGAGACGTAAGCGCTCGGTCTGGTAAAACTAGGGTTCGTAGTGGAGAAAGCACATTCGTCACGCTGTAACGAACTGAAAAGCACGAGGCTGAAAAGCGCGAATTGTCTCTTACCAAACTTCTACTAACACGAGATTAGCAGAAGGAGCCCAAAGGGTGGCTCAATTGGTATTGAACTTCCCTTTTTATAGTGCCGTCGTACGTGTTGTACGTGACCGCGTTCTTAGCGATCGGAATTTCAAACAACATTTCTGCAACCGTGTATATGCAAGACAAGTTTGAGCCAACATCCGTTGGAAAAAAATCCACGGTTTTGTTGTCGGAATGTCCGATCGTGTGTACGCGGCATTACTGTGAAGAAACCTTTTTGTATTTTTTCCTCTAGGCGTAAAGAGTGCACCCTTGTCCTCTGTGATGACCTAAGAGTGAATAACTCAACACCAAGTTCAATATTTGGACCACTTTTGCATTTGTACATGTTGATCATATCCCCCCTTAATCTCCTCTTCTCAAGAGTGAATCAATTCAGTTCCTCTCATCTTTCCTCATAGCTGAGCTCCTCCATGCCTCTTATCAGTTTGGTTGCCCTTCTCTGCACTTTCTCCAGTTCCCCAATATCCTTTTTGAGAACTGGGGCCCAAAACTTAACTGCATATTCCAGATGAGGTCTTACTAATGATTTGTACAGGAGCAAAATGATATCTCTCTCTTAATACAAGAAAGGACTTTGCGTGCAATGGAAACTGCAGCTTGGCATTGCATGCTATTATTGAGCTTATGTTCTACCAAAACCCCCAGATCCTTCTCCACTATGGACGCCCCCCAGTTATACTCCCCCTAGTATGTATGATGCATGCATATTCTTAGCCCCCAAGTGCATAACTTTACATTTATCAACATTAAACCTCATCTGCCACATAGTCGCCCAATTAGACAGTGGATTGAGGTTGACTTGTAAATTAGAGGAGGTATACTCTATATATAATATATATATATATATATAGATCTATACATAGCTATATATATAGCTATATATAGATCTATCTATCTATATCTATCTATCTATCTATCTATCTATCTATCTATCTATCTATATATATATATATATATATATATATATATATATATATATATATGTATGTATATATATATATATATATATACATATACACAGTGGGGCAAAAAAGTATTTAGTCAGCCACCAATTGTGCAAGTTCTCCCACTTAAAAAGATGAAAGAGGCCTGTAATTGTCATCATAGGTATACCTCAACTATGAGAGGCAAAATGTGGAAACAAATCCAGACAGACAATCACATTGTCTGATTTGGAAATAATTTTTGTTGCAAATTATGGTGGAAAATAAGTATTTTGTCAATATCAAAAGTTCATCTCAATACTTTGTTATATATCCTTTGTTGGCAATGACAGAGGTCAAACGTTTTCTGTAAGTCTTCACAAGGTTGTCACACACTGTTGCTGGTATGTTGGCCCATTCCTCCATGCAGATCTCCTCTAGAGCAGTGATGTTTTGGGGCTGTCGCTGGGCAACACAGACTTTCAACTCCCTCCAAAGGTTTTCTATGGGGTTGAGATCTGGAGACTGGCTAGGTCACTCCAGGACCTTGAAATGCTTCTTACGAAGCCACTCCTTCGTTGCCCTGGTGGTGTGTTTGGGATCATTGTCATGCTGAAAGACCCAGCCACGTTTCATCTTCAATGCCCTTGCTGATGGGAGGAGGTTTGCACTCAAAATCTCACGATACATGGCCCCATTCATTCTTTCATGTACACGGATCAGTCGTCATGTTCCCTTTGCAGAGAAACAGCCCCAAAGCATGATGTTGCCACCCCCATGCTTCACAGTAGGTATGGTGTTTTTTGGTTGCAACTCAGCATTCTCTCTCCTCCAAACACGACGAGTTGGGTTTCTACCAAACAGTTCTACTTTGGTTTCATCTGACCATATGACATTCTCCCAATCCTCTTCTGGATCATCCAAATGCTCTCTAGCAAACCTCAGACGGGCCCGGACATGTACTGGCTTAAGCAGGGGGACACGTCTGACACTGCAGGATCTGAGTCCCTGGCGGCGTAGTGTGTTACTGACGGTAGCCTTTGTTACGTTGGTCCCAGCCAGGGATGAGCCGAACACCCCCCTGTTCGGTTCGCACCAGAACCTGCGAACAGACAGAATGTTTGCGTGAACTTTAGAACCCTATTAAATACAATGGACTCGAACGTTCGAAATCTAAAGTGCTAATTATAAAGGCTTATATGCAAGTTATTGTCCTAAAAAGTGTTTGGGGACCCGGGTCCAACGTAACAAAACACACACACCTTGGAAAAGTCCTTTATTAAAAAATAAATAAAAAACAAAACATTCCAGTGGTGAAATCCAGTGTCCCGCGGCGATCCGCTGTCCAGCGCTGTCCGTCATTGGCTGAGCCTGAGCGGACCTGATGGGGAACTTCCTCCGCAGTCTATTACATGTATAGACCCGCCCCTTCTAAAGTTCCCCATCAGGTCCTCAACCTTACACTGAGTCATTGGCTGAGCGGACCTGATGGGGAACTTTAGAAGGGGCGGGTCTATACATGTAATAGACTGCGGAGGAAGTTCCCCATCAGGTCCGCTCAGGCTCAGCCAATGACGGACAGCACTGGACATCGGATCGCCGCGGGACACTGGATTTCACCGCTGGAATGTTTTTGTTTTGTTTTGTTTATTTGTTTTTTTAATAAAGGACTTTTCCAAGGTGTGTGTGTGTGTGTTTTTTTTTTTTAATTTTTTGACACTTTCTTTGTGAAATGGTAGGGGTACAATGTACCCCTTACCAATTCACATAGAGGGGGGGGCCGGGATCTGGGGGTCCCCTTTGTTGAAGGGGTCTTCCAGATTCCGATAAGCCCCCCGCCGGCAGACCCCCACAACCACCGGGCAAGGGTTGTGGTGATGAGGCCCTTGTCCCCATCAACATGGGGATATCCTCCCCATGTTGAGGGCATGTGGCCTGGTATGGTTCAGGAGGGGGGGTGCTCTCTCGTCCCCCCCTCTTTTCCTGCGGCCTGCCAGGTTGCGTGCTCGGATAAGGGTCTGGTATGGATTTTTGGGGGGACTCCACGCCATTTTTTTTTAAATTTGGGGTGGAGTTCCCCTTAAAATCCATGCCAGATCTGAAGGGCCTGGTATGGATATTTGGGGGAATCGCACACATTTTTTTTTTAATTTGCGGCGGGGTTCCCCTTAATATCTATACCAGACCTAAAGGGCCTGGTAATTGAATTCTGGGGGACCCCCACGCTATTTTTTATTTTTTTTTATCAATGACTTTTGTATGTATTGCCGGGAGCCGACAATTCATTAATAGCCGTGAATGAGTTTTAAATTACTTTTTTTCCTTCAAAAATGACATTTTATGCAGGGACAGTTCTAAGCACGGGAAACATGCGCCACTTTACATTCATATCATACACACCCCCTAGGTACGAAATTTAAAGGAATATTTCACTTTTATTGTTTCACCTTAACCACTTGTCCACCGCCCACTGTCAATTGACGGCGGGCGGAGGATACTCTCGTTCTGGGAGGACGTCATATGACGTCCTCCCTTTAAAACGAGCTAGAAGGCGCGCGCTCGCCGCCAGCGGCGCGCGCGCGCGCCCGCCGCGTTCACAAGGCCCCGGTGCGCGCGCCCGGCGGCCGCGATTGCCGCCGGGCACCCGTGATTGCCCGGGAAACGAGCAGGAAAGTGGGTCTCTGTATGTAAACACAGAGATCCACGTCCTGTGAGGGAGAGGGAACCGATGGTGTGTCCCTTGTACATAGGGACAACCATCGGTCACCTCCCCCAGTCAGTCCCCTCCCCCCACAGTAAGAACACATTGAGGGAACATATTTAACCCCTTCCCGCCCCCTAGTGGTTAACCCCTTCCCTGCCAATCACATTTATACAGTAATCAATGCATTTTTATAGCAGGGATCGCTGTATAAACGTGAATGGTCCCAAAAATGTGTCAAAAGTGTCCGATGTGTCCGCCGCAATATCGCAGTCACAATAGAAAATCGCAGATCGCCGCAATTACTAATAAAAAAATAAAAAAATAAAAATGCTACAAATCTATCCCCTATTTTGTACACGCTATAACTTTTGCGCAAACCAATCAATATGCGCTTATTGCGATTTTTTTTTTTAACCAAAAATATGTAGAAGAATACGTATCGGCCTAAACTGAGGAAAATTTTATTTTTTTAAAAAAAATGGGTATTTATTATAGCAAAAAGTAAAAAATAGTGTTTTTTTTCCAAACTGGACGCTCTTCTTTTGTTTATAGCGCAAAAAATAAAAACCGCAGAGGTGATCAAATACCACCAAAAGAAAGCTCTATTTGTGGGAAAAAAAGGACACAAATTTTGTTTGGGAGTCACATCGCACTACCGCGCAATTGTCATTCAAAGTGTGACAGCGCTGAAAGCTGAAAAATGGCTTGGGCAGGAAGGGGGTTTTCGTGCACAGTAGGGAGGTGGTTAAGCATTATTAAAATAACTGCTCCCGAAAAAACGACAGTTTTTAAAACTTTTTTTTGCATTGATACATGTCCCCTGGGGCAGGACCCGGGTCCCCAAACACTTTTTAGGACAATAACTTGCATATAAGCCTTTATAATTAGCACTTTAGATTTCGCTGTTCGGCGAACGGGCGAACAGGTAATGTTCGACTCGAACTCGAAGCTCATCCCTAGTCCCAGCTCTCTGCAGGTCTTTCACTAGGTTCCCCGTGTGGTTCTGGGATTTTTGCTCACCCTTCTTGTGATCATTTTGACCCCATGGGGTGAGATCTTGCGTGGAGCCCCAGATCGAGGGAGATTATCAGTGGTCTTGTATGTCTTCCATTTTCTCATTATTGCTCCCACAGTTGATTTCTTCACACCAAGCTGCTTGCCTATTGCAGATTCAGTCTTCCCAACCTGGTGCAGGTCTACAATTTTGTTTCTGGTGTCCTTCGACAGCTCTTTGGTCTTCACCTGAGTGGAGTTTGGAGTGTGACTGTTTGAGGTTGTGGACAGGTGTCTTTTATACTTGTAGCGGGTGTTTGAATTTAAGGGAGGCATCTGGGTGGTAGTGTAACCCAGATGCACAAATTGCTAGGGGATCCGAGACCTTTTTCTGGTTCTTGGAGGACTCTGGTGGTGTGATGTTCCTTGCGGTCCACGGGTGGCGCTGTTGCCCTGGGCCGGAGCTGAAGTCACACCGCAAGACTGTACCTTTTTGTCCTCCCCTGGAGCTGGTACAGCGGGGCGGGGAACCCGCTGTGACGCAAAGGGAGAGGGGATAAAAGGGGCGGACGCCCTTATCACGGGGTTCAGAGTTGAGAGTTCGGAGTGGGAGTTAGAGGACTCGGCCGCACCCAGGCACCTTCAGCTCGGGTGCTGGCGTTCCAGTGCTCCAGGCCTAGGTGCCCCTTGGCCTGGCCTGAGCGAAGATGGAGTCCATCTCAGGCACCTTTAGCCTGGGGTGAGGTACTATGGCGGACGCCTGGGGCTCAGTACCTTCTACTGAGTTCCGCGAGGGTGGAGGAATCCGAGGGGGGCCCTAACTCCTTGGGTGCCCGTGTCTGAGTTCGTGAGATCTGGTGTGCGGAACTCCTCTGGAGAGTCCGGCGCAGCACCGCTGGTGACAGAGAGGCCTCCGGTTTCTCCCTTGGACGGATTTCCTTCCCCTGACAGGGGTGGTGCTAGCGAAGGTAATTCATGTTCTACCTCACATAGTCAGTGGCAGTGACTATTCGCCACTGGTGATATCACAGTGGTTAGCAGGAGAAGGGAAAGGATTGTGCCTCGATCTATTCCCCATTACTACTCAGTAGAAGAAACTGTTTGTTGTTTGCCAAGAAGAATAAAACTGAGTTGGACCTATTTACTGTGTGGAACTCTGGTTACTAGGAGCAAAGGAGTCAGGGACGAAGTACTGGACTTGACTCTAGAACACCTACACAAAACCCAATCTTCTGGCCTTCACCTCTTAGCTATGGAGGACATGGACCGTGGTGTATCTCATCCCTCCCCCCCCAGCACTGAGACCCCTAGACAAAGAAAGACAAGCCGAGTATGAGAAGGAGAGAGAGGGGTGAGGCCGCTACATACTGATAACAAGTTCAAACAGGTGCCATTAATACAGGTAATGAGTGAAGGACAGAGGAGCCTCTTAAAGAAGAAGATACAGGTCTGTGAGAGCCAGAAATCTTGCTTGTTTGTATGTGACCAAATACTTTTCCACCATAATTTGCAAATAAATTCTTTCCAAATCAGACAATGTGATTGTCTGGATTTGTTTCCACATTTTGTCTCTCATAGTTTAGGTTTACCTATGATGACAATTACAGGCCTCTCTCATCGTTTTAAGTGGGAGGACTTGCACAATTGGTGGCTGACTAAAAACTTTTTTGCCCCAATGTATAATATAGATTACCCCCAAAATTTTCTCTTTAGTAGGACACTACAAATACAGTGATGTGCAAAATTATTTTTTTACCTTTTTGTAACTATTCTGGTTTTTGTTTACCGTTGTCAGATCAGTGATTGGTAAGAGCCCATTCACACAGGGGCAACTTTGGATCCGACTTCAAGTCGCCTCAAGTCGCGCTACATGAGAAAATCAATGTAAGTGAATGGAGCAGTCTTAATGCACACTACTGCAGTCGCTCTGACTTCAAAAAAGGTTCCTGTACTACTTCAATCCGACTTCTAGGCGACTGCTAGGCGACCTGTACCCATTGATTTCAATGGAAGTCGCCTCAGAAGTCAGATCCCCTGTCTTAACAGAAGCAACTTTCCAAGAAGAGAACATACATTTCTCAGGCAAACCTCCCACTCCCCCTCCCTCCCACAGAGCTGATTCATGTTTGATTGGCCACTGGAATGTCTCCTGTCCTGGAGGCAACTTGAAGTTGCCTTGTAAGTAGCTTCATGTCGCACTGTGATTCATACTCAAGTCGTGTCCAAGTTGCCTCCCAAAGTCACGCTGGAAGTCGTGTTGCCCCTGTGTGAATGGAGTCTGACTGTGGGTTATTGATCTTTGCTTTCTTTGACTCTGAAAAAGTCAGTTATTAGAGATATGATTTTGTTCAGTTATTAGAGATATGATTTTGTTATTCCAAACAAGTTCTGTTGGATGTCTTATGCTGAATTCCATGCAGAAAAAATAAGGCTTTTTTCTTTGTTGTAAATTCCAAGTATAAAATGCCGTTTGAGTTTTATGACCATATAAAGTTTATCCGTGGGGCTTTGTATGCAGGTAATCTGTCATATTTAATATTTAGAAATAGTTCCCAGATTATGTTTCAAATAAAAATGTTTTCCTTAAAAAGCAAACAGAACAGAACTTTCTTCTTTTTTTCCTTTTTGCTGTGTTTATCATACCTTCATAATAACAATAGTTGGAGTTCAGGCATGTTCCAAACCGCCTTAAGAGCCAGTTCACACATGGGCGACTCGTCAGGCGACCTAGCCGCCTGACAAGTCGCACTCCGCTCTGTACAATGGAACCGTTCTAATAGGAGCGACTCAAGTCGCTCCGACTTAGAAAAAGGTTCCTGTACTACTTTGGGGCGACTTCAGGGCGACTTGCATTGACTTCAATACAGAAGTCATTTTGCAAGTCACCTCTGAAGTCGTGTGGAGATCGCCCGGCAGAGTCGCGGGACAAGTCGTGCCGCCCCAGTGTGAACCGGGTCTAAATGGTTCAAATTTGACAGCTGAACCATTAGATAGGAGCTGAAAGCTACTATTTTCTTGAATATTTTAGGTGCTTTATTATAATTGTTTATATAACTGTCTAAATAGCCGTGATGCAAAAAAGGGCATCAAACACAAATGCAGCACTGTGACAATCAGAGGTGCCTTAAAGAATATGTTACCCCAACATTTCATATTCCTGATATGCATACTGTATGTTGTACCATGTGCTTGTGTTAAAAATGATCCTGTTCTCTTTGTATTTCTTCCTTTCTGTGAAATACCTGGTGCATAAGATCACACCCATCCTAGCAAGGTCAGCTTTCTAGCTCTGTTGGGAGCTCAGCCTGCCTGTGCTCCAATGGCCAAGGCTTTTGCTGACCCCCCCCCCCCACAGCCATTTACTGGGAAGATCAGTGTTCTGCTCTTTCTCCACCCCCACCTCTCCAAGCCCCTTATGTTGTTGGGAACAAAGGTTATGTTAGATATTTATAATGCGATGTGTGTGTGTGTGTATAATAGTGGCCCTGCAGTTAGGGAGGGAGCCAAGAGGAACACAGTTATTATCCTGGGTCCCTGGGAAAGCCATCTGATTGGATGCTGCTTCCTCATGTGACTCTGGCAGCCTTCTTGGGTCAGGCAGGAACTATTTAAGGCCCTGGCTCCCAGGTTTGGCATGCATTTGCGAATTGGTAGAGTAGGGACAAGTACCGCCTGTTAGGGACAGTAAGAGTGGTAGGGAAAGGTTCCTGTCAAGGAGGGAAAGAGTAGGGTTACAACTCCTTTGGGCATCATCCTGCTTAGGTAAGAGAGGGCCAGGCCACATTCTACTCTATTAACAGATAATGTCAGCAAATACCTGCTCTCTTCTCAATACTGGAAACTGTGAGTGTACCTGGTTAGGGCAGCCTTCCCATCTGGTTATTTGTGAACTGTTGCTGTACAATTCAAATACAAGTTTTCCATTGCACCTGACTGTGTGAATTATTGCCGCCTTACCACGCTGCACTCCACATATATATATATATATATATATATATATATATATATATATATATATATGTAGTGGCCTCCTCTCTCTCCTCTTTTTATCAGCTCATCTGTCTCTTGTCTAGGGGTACCTTAGAGGAGAGAGTGCGGGGTCACCACGCCAAGCCTTCACCGCAGATGTTTGTGTGGTGTAAGCAAAGTTCTTGTTTTACCTTCGGCTCGGTGTTCTGCACCTGGAACCTCCAAAGAGAGTTAACTTGAACAATGTCTGCCAGAAAACGAGCCCCACACCATTAAAGTCCAACACTCCTTTATTCTTCTCAATGCAAAAGTGAACACAATCAGTTGGACTCCCTTAGAGAACAGAACAGACAAGGAGGTGTGAATGCGAGTAGGCCCAGCCACAATGAACTCTCCACTTTCCTCCCTGAAAGTGGGTTGCGGTCTCCGAGCGAGGGGGGATTTCCTTCCAGGCGGTCTCCGATGAGAGGCCCACCTGTCACTGGCAATATGCTGCACCAGGTCTTCAAGCAAGTATCTCCCACCGGTCCATTACGCCTTCCGGATTCGGGTACCCACTCCCGGGGTTCCCTAGGACCTCCTTCCCTCGCGGAACTCAGTGGTGGGCACTGAGCTCCAGACCTCCATCCGAGTACCTCACCCCAGGCTAAAGGTGCCTGGGATAGAACACGACCTCGGAACGTCCTCTAGGCCTAGGCCGCCCAGGGGACCCACACGAACCACCGCCCTCAGGCTGAAGGTGCCCGGGACTCGACTCCCACCACCAAAAATGTCCGCCCCCTTTATACCCCCTCCCAGCAAGCACGGTGGGTTCCCCGCCCCACCATACAACCGCTGAGAGAGGCCAAAAAGAGGTACGCCACCGCAACGATGGCTCAACCCCGGGCCCAAAGTGACAGCACCACCTGGTGGGCCCCAGGGAACCATACATCACAGTTTCCCCACCAGATTCAAAAATAGGGAAGCATATACCCGCTACACTCGCCCCCTGGTGATTTGACACTGGTCCCCAGTGTCTGGAGCAAACTATGCCCTCAACGGCTGGCATAGCCCAGTCCAGAAACCAACTACAAATTTTACAAAATAAAACTTTTGAAAAACTTTGTAAACTGAAGCAATTGTGTCTGAGCCTTACATGAAAGGGAAGGGAAACAACAACATTTTAACCATAACTTTAGAATCACATATTCACATTACACTTTTCCCCCACCCATCCTGACTAAGACCCACCCCATTCTCAGTGGTCTTGATGGGATGCTCTCCTGCAGAGGGAAAAAGAAAATTAACACACATAAACCCTGACACATGTATTCGTGTAAGAGGAAAGAAACTTCTTCGTGAAGAAATCCCTTTTCTCCAAAGAGTGAGTGTGTGAAAAGTGTTAACTATGCACAACACTGCCACCTGGTGACAGCGTTGCGGTAACTGCACTCATGGAACTTTCCTTCTTCTCTTGCGCCCTATCTACCCCAGAGTCCATGATCTCTTGCTGGAAAATTGAAGAACAAAAACAGGAACAGTCCTTCATTCCTCTGGATAACAAGGACAACAAACCCCAGAAAGTTCAGCAGCATAAAGAAACAGGAACAGAGTCTCTTTCCTCCTACAGATAGAAGTGGGGATGCGGCAGAACAAGTGGCTTCAAGTGCTAATCCATGGTCTCCAGATGATACTCAACATCCTCCCCTTCCTTCCGCCGGACCAGCACCTTGTCCGCGTGGATGTGCCGTCCCAACATCCATTCTGCCTTGCAATCTTTAAAACGCTGAGAGGCCTTGGGGGAGCATGCCAGGTACCTGCGGGCATGTGGAACCTGAAGGTGGGTCCACACAAAGTCATTGTACCAGCGCTCCCGGCACACTTCCACCTCATACAGAAACTCCTTGGACAAGTATGGATACTCCCATCCGTACTCAGCAGCAACCTTCTGGCCAAATAGGCGTTGTAGTCTCGCCAGAGGAGGCATAGTGGCTTTGTCCCCTTCGCCAGCAAAACTATTGAGTCCGGGTGACGAGGGACCTTGATTACATCTGATCTGGGCATAGGTGCCCGCAACAGCAGTCTCTTTTCCCCGGTCCCAGGTGTAGGGGGTACCGGGGATGTAAGGGCAGGTTGAAGACGGGACCCCTCTTCAGGCGCTGGTGCCTCCACCCGGGGTGTACTATCCCCCGTAGACATGGGTGGGTCCCTGGTTCTGCGGGACGAGGCAAGAGGTACTTTGTCCCAGCCCTTTTCTGCAAACAGTTCATCAATAGCAACATCGTCTCCCACATCCGAGAGCGACTCTAGGTCAGAGGTGTCACACTCCTCCGCGGGCAAGTAGCCTATAGTGGAGACTGAATTGCTACCTCTTCCCACACACCAAATCTCTCCGCCTGGCTTACCTCGGCCTTTACTTGAAGCGGGACGTCCGGAACTCTTATCGACGGATCCATCCGGGCCGGGCGTAAGCGGGCGAGATGGTCCACCACAACCGCTGGTCGGGCCTACCATACCGGTCTTTCCCTTCGGTGGTGGACGCTGCGAGACAGTGGTGACCGAGTCAGCATCCTCGGATTTCTCCCGTTGAGTACTCGCGACCTCCTCCGCGGTCGCTGCAGTGCGCGCAGGGATGGCTGTCAAAGCAGTGATTCGGGCGGCCGGGGTAAATGGCTCTCGGCTTCTCAACTGCTGGATCTACTTCAAATAGAAACTCCCCACAGGCCTCGCATCGCCCGAATGGCTTCAGTTGGCACACCAGTCCCGAACAACCGGGACAAATCACACCCAGGGCCTCAACGTCCATGCACGAATACAAGGCAAATCGACCCCTTGGCTTTAGCCGGATCCCCGTATCTGTAACCGGAGCAGCAGCAGTCAGGGTCGTGGTGGAAGGGTGAACCGGAATCCACGATGTATGTCCGAACATGGTGACCTGCTGCTGATCCATCGCGCACTGCAAAGTTTTGCGCCAACGTCCCACGTGTAGTCCTTCACACGTATTGGACTCCTCCCCTTTGCTCCAGTTCGCGGGCTTTTCTTTTTCTTTCTGAGTCACGCCCACGAACTAAGCGGTGGGGGTGTGCCTGGTGGCGCAGTGCAAATAGAAGCCCCCACGTGTAGTCCTTCACACGGCTGAGCTCCCCCCTTTCTCGCTCTTCTGCGCGGGCCTTTCCCTTCACTGGGTCATGTCCACAAAATCGAGCAGGGATGCACTTTGGCCAATAAATTGGCCCACCTACTCGGAACTCCTCCCGGCAGACACGTTCAATTCTGTAGTAACACAAACACCATCCCGGACCCGAGCCCCCACGTGTAGCGGCCTCCTCTCTCTCCTCTTTTTATCAGCTCGTCTGTCTCTTGTCTAGGGGTACCTTAGAGGAGAGAGTGCGGGGTCACCACGCCAAGCCTTCACCGCAGATGTTTGTGTGGTGTAAGCAAAGTTCTTGTTTTACCTTCGGGTCAGTGTTCTGCACCTGGAACCTCCAAAGAGAGTTACCTTGAACAATGTCTGCCAGAAATGAGCCCCACACCATTAAAGTCCAACACTCCTTTATTCTTCTCAATGCAAAAGTGAACACAATCAGTTGGACTCCCTTAGAGAACAGAACAGACAAGGAGGTGTGGATGCGAGTAGGCCCAGACACAATGAACTCTCCACTTTCCTTCCTGAAAGTGGGTTGCGGTCTCCGAGCGAGGGGGGATTTCCTTCCAGGCGGTCTCCTATGAGAGGCCCACCTGTCACTGGCAATATGCTGCACCAGGTCTTCAAGCAAGTATCTCCCACCGGTCCATTACGCCTTCCAGATTCGGGTACCACACGAACCACCGCCCTCAGGCTGAAGGTGCCCAAGACTCGACTCCCGCCACCAAAAATGGCCGCCCCATTTATACCCCCTCCCAGCAAGCACGGCGGGTTCCCCGCCCCACCATACAACCGCTGAGAGAGGCCAAAAAGAGGTACGCCACCGCAACGATGGCTCAACCCCGGGCCCAAAGTGACAGCGCCATCTGGTGGGCCCCAGGGAACCATACATCACAGTTTCCCCACCAGATTCAAAAATAGGGAAGCATATACCCGCTATATATATATATATATATATATATATATATATATATATATATATATATATACACAAATGTTTTGCCTTTCATTTCTATTTTAAACTGAATAGGTTGTCATACAGGGCTCACATATGCATTAATCAATATTGCTGCTGCTAGTAAATTCTATTAAAACTGAGAAAGAAAGGAAGAGATTCAAAAAAATAAGTTCCCAGATAAGTTTTCAATATGTCTACTAGAATTAGATTTGATGCTATAAGCACCAGATGTGATTTTCTCAAATATGAGCCAGATTTTTTTTTAAAGTAGCAGCATACAGCTTACCTCCTGTACATTCCTGGCTGGTGAGGGTGTATTCATGTTGATGGGTTTGACTATGCCTGGCCCAGTTCACCCCTCTTGGTCCTGAAAAACATAGTGGGTTTATATAAAGAATTTTAATAATGTACAGGTGCCTGAGAAAACACAATAGTATGCATCCCAACAAACGAGCTTCAAGATCAAGATTACACAATATAGACACCTATATTCCTCCAGTGCTAGTAGATAAAAAAATAACCCATCTAAGTGTATCCCTAACTAGCAGTAAAACATACCCAAAGGAAAGGATTCACCTGATCCTGATGCTGGTAAACTTGGCACAGGCGCTGTTTGTTAATATGTTCAAATCTGGTCCTTTCCTGTGGTTATGTTCTACAGCTGGTTACAGAAAGACTAAAGCCCCGTACACGCGGGCCGAATATTGGGCAATAGAAACCGGCAGACATTCAGCCTGTGTGTACAGCACCTGGCCACTCGGCCAGCTTCTGACGAAGGGTCATGACCAGAAAAGGTCTGCAGACCAGCTCTCAGCCAATCGCTGAAAGCGCTGACTGGAGTGTTCTGGCGGGGGGGCCGTCCCTCTGAACACAATAGCACAGCAGGGGAGATCACTGTACTAACATCGGATTGATAGTACAGCAGCTCGAACCACCGACCGACTTTATTCAGCCTGCTGAGTTGAACAGAAAAAAAAGCTTGTAGTGTGTTCAAGGCTTTGGATGGTTTGTATGTTGTTTACATTCTTTATTTTAATCCACTGATACTTTTAGAAGTTCTCAGTATTTTTTATTTTTTTTGCCCATCAGAATGGTCTGGGTTTTTAGGATGGGGTAGGGTTGTGGGGCATGGAGGCTGATGCAACTATAGGTGGGCATTTTATACATAATAGAATTTTTTTTGTTTTGTTTTTTCATGTCCAAATTAACCAAAATATACCAGTGCAGGCAGTCCAGACAGTTTGCAAAGTCCAGATAGTCAACAGAAAAGACCCACGTTAACTTTTATCTGGGAAAAAAAAAAAAAAAGTATAACAAAAAGATAAATACTTTTTTGCTAGATGATGTCTTAAGTCTTCAATGTATGAAGGATCTCTGGTGGCTACTACTATCCTACACTTCCAAGTTAAACCATGTCCCCAGGACATGAGTGTAAATGACACTGCTCCAGGCAAACATATACAGCGAGCGAGCGCTCAAAATCCGCTTCCTTCCCTCCAGGCGATGAAACACTAAGTTTTTTGCCACCTCTAATGATTAATCCCGTTGGGTGAAATGTGTCTGAGGGTGAAGTCATATCTGAGGGAGGGAATGTCTGTCTGACTCAGGAAGAAAAAGACAGCGGAGGGTGGCTCATGTGTTGGATACTTTGTACCTTTAAGGTGGAGCTCTCAGCGGCTTCTCTACTCAAGGTGGGAGCCGAGGTCTGTTGGTAACTTGAAAAGGCAAAGGTTGTTGCAAGGTGAGTATCGCTTTAAGGAAAGGTCTTGACAGCTTGGATTCATTATGACATTTAATTTTTTGGAAGTTTACAGAAAATTGTCAATGCTTTTTGGGGTTAAATCCACTCTTCAAAGCTAAAGGCTGGTGGTGGTAACAGTACATTGGAAAAACATGAAATAAAATTAAAATTTCATAAAATTACATATGGAAACCAGAAACTAGAGAACCTTTACCCTGCCTTACTCTTTTGAACACAATAAAAAGTTTTGGCTGGATGGAGCTGCATTTTAATCAGATAAGTGGATGAAGTAAGTAATATTAAACTGGAAATGTTGGACTTATCCAATAATAAAACAAAATATTTCATTATTGCATGGTTATCTTGGATATAATTTCAGGACTTCACAGACCTTCCTGCTTTCCTATCCTCATCATAGCTGTTCTTAATACATTTTCATGGTATAATCAAATACTATAGTGTTTTTTTCTTTTGTTTTTTTGCATCAAGATGATTTTGTTATGCCGTATCGGCCTGTCCACTATTTTTCTGGTTTGTTTCGGCTTTGTCTGTTACTTTTCGTCCATCTTTCTTGTTTGCAATAAAATAGTTGAAAAGCTTTCTTTCCATAAGTTTAAAATAAGAACACAACTAGCTCATGCTCTGGTAAAAAGAGAATTTTTGGAATGAGTATTTCATTGTTGTACATTGTACAGATACAAAGGAAAAAGATCTTTTATATATCAAAGGTTGTACGGAAATTGTATTCATATATGAGTTTGTCAACAGTATAACAAACCTGTCACACTATACAATGTGTTTAATCAAAGTCTAGACAAGCAGGAGCCACAGTGTCCTGCATGTTTCTTTAGTGCTTAGCAAAGATTGGTACTTGGGCACTCAGTGGCTGCAGTATTTGATTCTGTATTCAAGATAGAGCATTGCCCATTCCTGGTGTCCCACACTGAAATCGAGCACCTCTTTATTGGCCAATGAGACCCCCACATTGAATTGTGGGATGCTGGGATTTCAAGGTACATTCAGGATATTATTGGTTGTAATTAGTGATGAGCCGAACACCCCCGGGTTCGGTTCGCACCAGAACCCGCGAACGGACCGAACGTTCGTACGAACATTAGAACCCTATTAAATACAATGGATGCGAACGTTCGAATTCTAAAGTGCTAATTATAACGACTATTATGCATGTTATTGTCCTAAAAAGGGTTTGGGAACCCGGGTTCTGCACCAGGGGACATGTATCAATGCAAAAAGAAGTTTTAAAAACGGTCGTTTTTCGGGAGCAGTCATTTTAATGATGCATAAAGTGAAAAAAAAAAAGTCAAATATTCCTTTAAATATCGTACCTGGGGGGTGTCTAAAGTATGCCTGTGAAGTGCCACGTGTTTCCCGTGTTTAGAACTGTCCCTGCACAAAATGACACTTCTAAAGGAAAAAAAAAACCATTTAAAACTGCTTGCGGCTTTAATGTAATGTCTGGTCCCTGTAATATGGATGAAAATCTTTAAGAAAAATGGCATAGCTACCCCATTACCAGCCCCTTTGGGTCTTGTATGGATATTAAGGGGAACACCGCACACAAAATAAAAAAGGCCCTATATACTCTGAACAGCCGTATACAGGCGGTGCATACAAGACAGGGACTGTAGGTTTGTTCTTATGTAGAATGTGTTTGTAATTTTGAACAGGTACATTGTTTAAATGTAGCTCCAGCCCAAAAATCTATTTTTAAACTTTTTGGAAAACATAGGTAAGGGTTATCACCCCTGTAACATTTGTTTTGCTGTCTGTGCCCCTGTTCAGAACATTTCACCTCACTTTCCGTCCCAATGACAACTGTTTTTGAAATGTGGTGTTTTTCTTGAAACAAGGATTGGTGATAAAGCATCAGTACAGAGGAGACACCTTTCTCCCATATTAATTCTTACAGGAGAGAATTTTCCTTCCTAGGGGTAGATTTCCTCTCACTTCCTGTTGTCTTCTTGCGTTTGCAAGTAGGAGTCGTTTGTAAGTTGGATGTTTGAAAGTAGGGACCTGCCGTATATACTCTGCAGAAATAGGCCCCTTAGTTGTTGGTGTTGGCACAACACTGTAAGCACTCACAGTTACTCTTGGTTGGTGCTGGAACGCCCTGCTGTCAACTATTATATCAGGAATTGTAATTACATATAATTGTTGAACAGTGGTAGTAAAAATTGGGCCTTTGATGGTGGTGCTGGTGCCACAACACTGTAAGCCCTGACAGTTACTCTTGGTGGGTGCAGCAATGGGCCCTGCTGTGAATTATTAGATCAAGAATTGTAATTGCATGCCCCTGTTGAACAGGGGCTGAAAAATTGGGCCTTTCGTGGTGGTGGTGGTGTTGCCACAACACTGTAAGCCCTCAGAGTTACTCTTGGTGGGTGCAGGAATGGGCCCTGCTGTGAATTATTAGATCAAGAATTGTAATTACATGCCCCTTTTGAACAGGGGCTGAAAAATTGGGCCTTTCGTGGTGGTGGTGGTGGTGGTGGCGTTGCCACAACACTGTAAGCCCTCAGAGTTACTCTTGGTGGGTGCAGCAATGGGCCCTGCTGTGAATTATTAGATCAAGAATTGTAATTACATGCCCCTGTTGAACAGGGGCTGAAAAATTGGGCCTTAGGCACTGGTGGCACAACACTGCAACCCCTCACAGATACTGTACTTGGAGCACAGCAATGAGCCCTGTTGCAAAGTATTGCTTCAAAAATTGTAATGACACGCCCCTGTTAAACAGGGGCTGAAAAATTGGGCCTTAGGCACTGGTGGCACAACACTCCAACCCCTCACAGATACTGTACTTGGAGCACAGCAATGAGCCCTGTTGCAAAGTATTGCTTCAAAAATTGTAATTACACGCCCCTGTTAAACAGGGGCTGAAAAATTGAGCCTTAGCCACTGGTGGCGGCACCCATAAACAAAAATGATCTTCCAAGCTATCATCATCAATCGTATCATTGAGGACTCGGAGGAGGAGGATAGCCAGTCAACATAACAGCACAGGCACTCAGCATCAGCATCAGTCTTGAAGGGATGTGACATGTTAAAATCAATTAGTCTGTTATATCAGCATCAGGTGTGTGGTAGCTGGTGGTGATCCAAGACTGGTTCATCTTGATGAAAGTCAGTCGATTAACCGAGTCGGTGGACAGGCGCACCCTGTGATCCGTGACAAATCCTCCAGCAGCACTGAATGTGCGTTCCGAAAGAACGCTGGATGCAGGACAGGCCAGTAGCTCAATTGCATACTGTGCAAGCTCTGGCCAGTGATCCATCCTCAAGACCCAGTAAGCCAGAGGATTTTCGGTGGGGAAGGTGTCCAAGTCTGACCTTGCCCCTAGATATTCCTGCACCATGTTTATCAGACGCTGGCGATGGTTGCTGGAACCGATCATACTTTGGGGCTGCGGACTAAAGAATTGTCTGAACGCATCGGTCAGACGGCCACCTTCCCCACCGCTCCTTCTTTGACTGGCCGAAGCCTCAGCAACTCGTTGTCCAGGACCAGGAGTTTGTAACCTCCCAGTCTCTGGGAACGCGTTGCACAGACCTTTCTGCAAGGCCTCCCGGAGTTGTCTCATCCTCTGCTCCCTCTGCGACGGTAACATAAGGTCCGCAACCTTACCCTTGTACCGTGGATCAAGGAGAGTGGCCAGCCAGTAATGGTCCCTCTCCTTGATCTGAAGAATACGAGGATCCTTCCGCAGACTTTGCAGGATCAGGGAGGCCATGCAGCGTAGGTTAGCTGAGGCATTCGGTCCGGAGTCCTCTGGGTCACTAAGGACGACATGATCCGCAGCCACCTCCTCCCAGCCACGTACAAGTCCACTGGTTTCTTGGGACTGTAAATCATCCCTAAAAGACTGCTGCTGATGATGCTGAGTGCCAGCCTCCACCTCCATGCTGACACAATCCTCCTCCTCCTCCTCCTCCTCCTCTTCCTGTGCGATGGGTGGGACAGAAGGAACACTGTCTGGGTAAAGGGGGCCTTGAGAGGCAAGGAAGTCCTCCTCTTCCTGCCTCTGTTCTGCCTCAAGTGCCCTGTCCATTATTCCACGCAGCGTGTGCTCCAACAGGTGGACAAGAGGTACAGTGTCACTGATGCATGCACTGTCACTGCTCACCATCCTCGTGGCCTCCTCAAATGGTGCCAGGACAGTGCATGCATCCCTGATCATGCCCCACTGGCGTGGAGAAAAAAAACCAAGCTCCCCTGACCCTGTCCTGGTGCCGTAGTCGCACAGGTACTCATTGATGGCCCTCTGCTGCGTGTGCAGCCGCTGCAGCATGGCCAACGTTGAGTTTCACCTGGTGGGCATGTCACATATAAGGCGGTTCTTGGGCAGGTTCAACTCCTTTTGCAGCTCAGCCAGGCGAGCACTGGCATTATAAGATCTGCGGAAATGCACACAGACTTTCCTGGCCTGCCTCAGGACATCCTGTAAGCCCGGGTACCTGCCCAAGAACCGCTGCACCACCAGGTTAAGGACGTGAGCCACACAGGGCACATGGGTCAGTTGTCCCTGTCGGAGGGCGGAGAGGAGGTTGGTGCCATTGTCGCAAACCACCATTCCTGGCTTAAGCTGGCGTGGCGTCAACCACCTCTCGGCCTGGCCCTGCAGAGCAGACAGGACCTCTGCCCCAGTGTGGCTTCTGTCCCCCAAACACACCAGCGCAAGCACGGCATGGCATCTTTTTGCCTGCGTACTTGCGTAGCCCCTTGAACGGCTACGGAGCACCGCTGGTTCAGAGGACAAAGCACAGGAAGAGGCCATGGAGGAAGAAGAGGAGGGGGTGGAGGAGAGAGGTGTGTCACAACCAGTAGTAGCATTTTGGAGGCGTGGCGGTGGAACAACCTCCAACACTACTGCACCTTGTCCTGCATCCTTCCCAGCTGCCAAAAGAGTGACCCAATGGGCCGTGAAAGAAAGGTAACGTCCCTGTCCATGCCTGCTGGACCATGAGTCAGCGGTAATATGCACCTTACCGCTGACCGCCCTGTCCAGCGAGGCCAAGACATTGCCTTCCACATGCCGGTAGAGAGCCGGAATAGCCTTCCGTGAGAAAAAGTGGCGTTTGGGAACCTGCCACTGAGGAACCGCACATTGCACAAACTCACGGAAGGGGGCCGAGTCTACCAACTGAAAAGGCAGCAGTTGAAGCGCTAGCAATTTAGCCAAGCTAGCATTCAACCGCTGGGCATGTGGATGGCTGGGAGTGAACTTCTTTCGACGGTCCAGCAGCTGGGGCAGGGAAATTTGCCTGCTAGAATCGGACGTCGGTGTACTGCTAGCAGAGTGGCCGCAAGTACTTGGCTGTGACACACCTAATTCTACACCTTCATTCCTCTCAGTGCATGTTTCAGAGAGGACTGAAGTTATAGTGGGGTTGGAGATCCCAGCTGATGCGGTGCAAGGAGAGGTCCGCTTTGTTCTTTGGTGTGGGTCTTTGAGGTAGGCTTGCCAACGAGCTGCATGGCAGGTCAACATATGTCTGGTCAGGCATGTGGTACCCAAGCGGCTGATGTTTTGGCCACGCGATATACGCTTGAGACATATGTTGCAAACAGCAGCTGTGCGATCTGATGCACTAGCCTCAAAAAAGGCCCACACCAAAGAACTTTTTGAATGACGGGCAGAGGCAGCGCCCTGCACAGGCGGAGCTCTGCGGTGTGATTCCGTTGGTGTACTGCCCTTACGCTGGCCACCAAAGGGCATCCTGCCTCGTTGGAGATGTGCCTCATCCTCCTCCTCCTCCTCTCTCCTATTAGGCACCCACGTGGAGTCAGTGACCTCATCATCCCCTCCCTCCTCATCACTGGAGCCAATCTGGCAGTATGCTGCAGCTGCTGGAACATGACTGCCAGATTGGTGTCCTTCTTGAGCATCCCCTCTGTCTGCTCTCACGCTACTGCCTTCCTGTAGCTGGGTTTCATCATCAGACCCTTCGAAACGCTGGGCATCCTCCTGGAGCATGTACCCAACACTGTGCTCAAACAGTTCGGGGGACTCCTCAGGAGGAGGACATGGTGGGTCTAGGGAAGGAGTGACTGATGATGAGTCTGACATTGATACCAGGGAAGAGGACGCTTTGGCAGCTGCTTTGCCAGTACCCTGAGCCTGGGTGAGAGAGGATGAGGAGGAGGAGGAGGGCTTGGTCATCCACTCTACCAAGTCTTCGGCATGATGTGGCTCAACATGTCCAGCTGCCGAAAAGAAGGACAAGCGTGTCCCATGGCCATGTGCTGATGACAATGCACCGCGTCCACGACCAGCACTGTTGCCCCCAGACACAGAGCCTGCTTGCCCTCTTTTATTGCCTCCTGACTGTCTGCCTCTCCTTGTTTGCCTTCCAGACATTCTAATGGATGGCCTGCAGGGAGATGGGAAAAAGCAATAAGGGCTACCTTCAGGTGTCCTTCTCTGTCCCTTTACTTAAGGATTTCTAAATATGGTTGAGGATGATTGCTTTCGCACAGAATAGCACAACGACAATTTCCCTGACTGTCCAAAAAACAAGGATTTCAAAGATGGTTGATGAGGAATGCTTTAGCACAGTATAGCACAAGGAGAATTTCCCTCACTGTCCTTCCCTGTCCCTACAAACAAGGATTAGCACAGTAAAACACACTGACACTCTCCCTACCTATAGTTTTCTGTCCCTATAAAAAATGTTTTTTTAAAGATGGTTGATGATCAATGCTTTAGCACACTATAGCACAAGGAGAATTTCCCTCACTGTCCTTCCCTGTCCCTACAAACAAGGATTAGCACAGTAAAACACACTGACACTCTCCCTACCTATAGTTTTCTGTCCCTATAAAAAATGTTTTTTTAAAGATGGTTGATGATCAATGCTTTAGCACAGTATAGCACAAGGAGAATTTCCCTCACTGTCCTTCCCTGTCCCTACAAACAAGGATTAGCACAGTAAAACACACTGACACTCTCCCTACCTATAGTTTTCTGTCCCTATAAAAAATGTTTTTTTAAAGATGGTTGATGATCAATGCTTTAGCACAGTATAGCACAAGGAGGATTTCCCTCACTGTCCTTCCCTGTCCCTACAAACAAGGATTAGCACAGTAAAACACACTGACACTCTCCCTACCTATAGATTTCTGTCCCTATAAAAATTTTTTTTTAAAGATGGTTGATGATCAATGCTTTAGCACACTATAGCACAAGGAGAATTTCCCTCACTGTCCTTCCCTGTCCCTACAAACAAGGATTAGCACAGTAAAACACACTGACACTCTCCCTACCTATAGTTTTCTGTCCCTATAAAAAATGTTTTTTTAAAGATGGTTGATGATCAATGCTTTAGCACAGTATAGCACAAGGAGAATTTCCCTCACTGTCCTTCCCTGTCCCTACAAACAAGGATTAGCACAGTAAAACACACTGACACTCTCCCTACCTATAGTTTTCTGTCCCTATAAAAAATTTTTTTTTAAAGATGGTTGATGATCAATGCTTTAGCACAGTATAGCACAAGGAGAATTTCCCTCACTGTCCTTCCCTGTCCCTACAAACAATGATTAGCACAGTAAAACACACTGACACTCTCCCTACCTATAGTTTTCTGTCCCTATAAAAATTTTTTTTTTAAAGATGGTTGATGATCAATGCTTTAGCACAGTATAGCACAAGGAGAATTTCCCTCACTGTCCTTCCCTGTCCCTACAAACAAGGATTAGCACAGTAAAACACACTGACACTCTCCCTACCTATAGTTTTCTGTCCCTATAAAAAATGTTTTTTTAAAGATGGTTGATGATCAATGCTTTAGCACACTATAGCACAAGGAGAATTTCCCTCACTGTCCTTCCCTGTCCCTACAAACAAGGATTAGCACAGTAAAACACACTGACACTCTCCCTACCTATAGTTTTCTGTCCCTATAAAAAATGTTTTTTTAAAGATGGTTGATGATCAATGCTTTAGCACACTATAGCACAAGGAGAATTTCCCTCACTGTCCTTCCCTGTCCCTACAAACAAGGATTAGCACAGTAAAACACACTGACACTCTCCCTACCTATAGTTTTCTGTCCCTATAAAAAATGTTTTTTTAAAGATGGTTGATGATCAATGCTTTAGCACAGTATAGCACAAGGAGAATTTCCCTCACTGTCCTTCCCTGTCCCTACAAACAAGGATTAGCACAGTAAAACACACTGACACTCTCCCTACCTATAGTTTTCTGTCCCTATAAAAAATTTTTTTTTAAAGATGCTTGATGATCAATGCTTTAGCACAGTATAGCACAAGGAGAATTTCCCTCACTGTCCTTCCCTGTCCCTACAAACAAGGATTAGCACAGTAAAACACACTGACACTCTCCCTACCTATAGTTTTCTGTCCCTATAAATTTTTTTTTTTTAAAGATGGTTGATGATCAATGCTTTAGCACACTATAGCACAAGGAGAATTTCCCTCACTGTCCTTCCCTGTCCCTACAAACAAGGATTAGCACAGTAAAACACACTGACACTCTCCCTACCTATAGTTTTCTGTCCCTATAAACATTTTTTTTTTAAAGATGGTTGATGATCAATGCTTTAGCACAGTATAGCACAAGGAGAATTTCCCTCACTGTCCTTCCCTGTCCCTACAAACAAGGATTAGCACAGTAAAACACACTGACACTCTCCCTACCTATAGTTTTCTGTCCCTATAAAAATTTTTTTTTTAAAGATGGTTGATGATCAATGCTTTAGCACACTATAGCACAAGGAGAATTTCCCTCACTGTCCTTCCCTGTCCCTACAAACAAGGATTAGCACAGTAAAACACACTGACACTCTCCCTACCTATAGTTTTCTGTCCCTATAAAAAATGTTTTTTTAAAGATGGTTGATGATCAATGCTTTAGCACAGTATAGCACAAGGAGAATTTCCCTCACTGTCCTTCCCTGTCCCTACAAACAAGGATTAGCACAGTAAAACACACTGACACTCTCCCTACCTATAGTTTTCTGTCCCTATAAAAAATGTTTTTTTAAAGATGGTTGATGATCAATGCTTTAGCACACTATAGCACAAGGAGAATTTCCCTCACTGTCCTTCCCTGTCCCTACAAACAAGGATTAGCACAGTAAAACACACTGACACTCTCCCTACCTATAGTTTTCTGTCCCTATAAAAAATGTTTTTTTAAAGATGGTTGATGATCAATGCTTTAGCACAGTATAGCACAAGGAGAATTTCCCTCACTGTCCTTCCCTGTCCCTACAAACAAGGATTAGCACAGTAAAACACACTGACACTCTCCCTACCTATAGTTTTCTGTCCCTATAAAAAATGTTTTTTTAAAGATGGTTGATGATCAATGCTTTAGCACAGTATAGCACAAGGAGGATTTCCCTCACTGTCCTTCCCTGTCCCTACAAACAAGGATTAGCACAGTAAAACACACTGACACTCTCCCTACCTATAGATTTCTGTCCCTATAAAAAATGTTTTTTTAAAGATGGTTGATGATCAATGCTTTAGCACACTATAGCACAAGGAGAATTTCCCTCACTGTCCTTCCCTGTCCCTACAAACAAGGATTAGCACAGTAAAACACACTGACACTCTCCCTACCTATAGTTTTCTGTCCCTATAAAAAATGTTTTTTTAAAGATGGTTGATGATCAATGCTTTAGCACAGTATAGCACAAGGAGAATTTCCCTCACTGTCCTTCCCTGTCCCTACAAACAAGGATTAGCACAGTAAAACACACTGACACTCTCCCTACCTATAGTTTTCTGTCCCTATAAAAATTTTTTTTTTAAAGATGGTTGATGATCAATGCTTTAGCACAGTATAGCACAAGGAGAATTTCCCTCACTGTCCTTCCCTGTCCCTACAAACAAGGATTAGCACAGTAAAACACACTGACACTCTCCCTACCTATAGTTTTCTGTCCCTATAAAATTTTTTTTTTTAAAGATGGTTGATGATCAATGCTTTAGCACAGTATAGCACAAGGAGAATTTCCCTCACTGTCCTTCCCTGTCCCTACAAACAAGGATTAGCACAGTAAAACACACTGACACTCTCCCTACCTATAGTTTTCTGTCCCTATAAAAAATGTTTTTTTAAAGATGGTTGATGATCAATGCTTTAGCACACTATAGCACAAGGAGAATTTCCCTCACTGTCCTTCCCTGTCCCTACAAACAAGGATTAGCACAGTAAAACACACTGACACTCTCCCTACCTATAGTTTTCTGTCCCTATAAAAAATGTTTTTTTAAAGATGGTTGATGATCAATGCTTTAGCACAGTATAGCACAAGGAGAATTTCCCTCACTGTCCTTCCCTGTCCCTACAAACAAGGATTAGCACAGTAAAACACACTGACACTCTCCCTACCTATAGTTTTCTGTCCCTATAAATTTTTTTTTTTTAAAGATGGTTGATGATCAATGCTTTAGCACACTATAGCACAAGGAGAATTTCCCTCACTGTCCTTCCCTGTCCCTACAAACAAGGATTAGCACAGTAAAACACACTGACACTCTCCCTACCTATAGTTTTCTGTCCCTATAAACATTTTTTTTTTAAAGATGGTTGATGATCAATGCTTTAGCACAGTATAGCACAAGGAGAATTTCCCTCACTGTCCTTCCCTGTCCCTACAAACAAGGATTAGCACAGTAAAACACACTGACACTCTCCCTACCTATAGTTTTCTGTCCCTATAAAAAATTTTTTTTTTAAAGATGGTTGATGATCAATGCTTTAGCACACTATAGCACAAGGAGAATTTCCCTCGCTGTCCTTCCCTGTCCCTACAAACAAGGATTAGCACAGTAAAACACACTGACACTCTCCCTACCTATAGTTTTCTGTCCCTATAAAAAATGTTTTTTTAAAGATGGTTGATGATCAATGCTTTAGCACAGTATAGCACAAGGAGAATTTCCCTCACTGTCCTTCCCTGTCCCTACAAACAAGGATTAGCACAGTAAAACACACTGACACTCTCCCTACCTATAGTTTTCTGTCCCTATAAAAAATGTTTTTTTAAAGATGGTTGATGATCAATGCTTTAGCACACTATAGCACAAGGAGAATTTCCCTCACTGTCCTTCCCTGTCCCTACAAACAAGGATTAGCACAGTAAAACACACTGACACTCTCCCTACCTATAGTTTTCTGTCCCTATAAAAAATGTTTTTTTAAAGATGGTTGATGATCAATGCTTTAGCACAGTATAGCACAAGGAGAATTTCCCTCACTGTCCTTCCCTGTCCCTACAAACAAGGATTAGCACAGTAAAACACACTGACACTCTCCCTACCTATAGTTTTCTGTCCCTATAAAAAATGTTTTTTTAAAGATGGTTGATGATCAATGCTTTAGCACAGTATAGCACAAGGAGGATTTCCCTCACTGTCCTTCCCTGTCCCTACAAACAAGGATTAGCACAGTAAAACACACTGACACTCTCCCTACCTATAGATTTCTGTCCCTATAAAAAATGTTTTTTTAAAGATGGTTGATGATCAATGCTTTAGCACACTATAGCACAAGGAGAATTTCCCTCACTGTCCTTCCCTGTCCCTACAAACAAGGATTAGCACAGTAAAACACACTGACACTCTCCCTACCTATAGTTTTCTGTCCCTATAAAAAATGTTTTTTTAAAGATGGTTGATGATCAATGCTTTAGCACAGTATAGCACAAGGAGAATTTCCCTCACTGTCCTTCCCTGTCCCTACAAACAAGGATTAGCACAGTAAAACACACTGACACTCTCCCTACCTATAGTTTTCTGTCCCTATAAAAATTTTTTTTTTAAAGATGGTTGATGATCAATGCTTTAGCACAGTATAGCACAAGGAGAATTTCCCTCACTGTCCTTCCCTGTCCCTACAAACAAGGATTAGCACAGTAAAACACACTGACACTCTCCCTACCTATAGTTTTCTGTCCCTATAAAAATTTTTTTTTTAAAGATGGTTGATGATCAATGCTTTAGCACAGTATAGCACAAGGAGAATTTCCCTCACTGTCCTTCCCTGTCCCTACAAACAAGGATTAGCACAGTAAAACACACTGACACTCTCCCTACCTATAGTTTTCTGTCCCTATAAAAAATGTTTTTTTAAAGATGGTTGATGATCAATGCTTTAGCACACTATAGCACAAGGAGAATTTCCCTCACTGTCCTTCCCTGTCCCTACAAACAAGGATTAGCACAGTAAAACACACTGACACTCTCCCTACCTATAGTTTTCTGTCCCTATAAAAAATGTTTTTTTAAAGATGGTTGATGATCAATGCTTTAGCACACTATAGCACAAGGAGAATTTCCCTCACTGTCCTTCCCTGTCCCTACAAACAAGGATTAGCACAGTAAAACACACTGACACTCTCCCTACCTATAGTTTTCTGTCCCTATAAAAAATGTTTTTTTAAAGATGGTTGATGATCAATGCTTTAGCACAGTATAGCACAAGGAGAATTTCCCTCACTGTCCTTCCCTGTCCCTACAAACAAGGATTAGCACAGTAAAACACACTGACACTCTCCCTACCTATAGTTTTCTGTCCCTATAAAAACATTTTTTTTAAAGATGCTTGATGATCAATGCTTTAGCACAGTATAGCACAAGGAGAATTTCCCTCACTGTCCTTCCCTGTCCCTACAAACAAGGATTAGCACAGTAAAACACACTGACACTCTCCCTACCTATAGTTTTCTGTCCCTATAATTTTTTTTTTTTAAAGATGGTTGATGATCAATGCTTTAGCACACTATAGCACAAGGAGAATTTCCCTCACTGTCCTTCCCTGTCCCTACAAACAAGGATTAGCACAGTAAAACACACTGACACTCTCCCTACCTATAGTTTTCTGTCCCTATAAACATTTTTTTTTTAAAGATGGTTGATGATCAATGCTTTAGCACAGTATAGCACAAGGAGAATTTCCCTCACTGTCCTTCCCTGTCCCTACAAACAAGGATTAGCACAGTAAAACACACTGACACTCTCCCTACCTATAGTTTTCTGTCCCTATAAAAAATTTTTTTTTAAAGATGGTTGATGATCAATGCTTTAGCACACTATAGCACAAGGAGAATTTCCCTCACTGTCCTTCCCTGTCCCTACAAACAAGGATTAGCACAGTAAAACACACTGACACTCTCCCTACCTATAGTTTTCTGTTCCTATAAAAAATTTTTTTTTAAAGATGGTTGATGATCAATGCTTTAGCACACTATAGCACAATGAGAATTTCCCTCACTGTCCTTCCCTGTCCCTACAAACAAGGATTAGCACAGTAAAACACACTGACACTCTCCCTACCTATAGTTTTCTGTCCCTATAAAAAATGTTTTTTTAAAGATGGTTGATGATCAATGCTTTAGCACAGTATAGCACAAGGAGGATTTCCCTCACTGTCCTTCCCTGTCCCTACAAACAAGGATTAGCACAGTAAAACACACTGACACTCTCCCTACCTATCCTTCTCTTTCCCTAAACTAAAGGAATCCAGGTTAAGCAAGAAAAAAAAATGTCACTGTCCCTGCCTATGCTTCTCTTTCCCTGCTCCGGAACACACTACACTAGGCCGCCGTGCTGGCGGCCTTTTATAGTGTGGGGCGTGTACTAAACACCCTCAGCAATAATTGGCCACAGGCATCCTGCCTGTGGCCAATCATTGCTCTCCTCGCTGCCGGCGCTGTGATTGGCCAAGCATGCGGGGTCACAGTGCATGCTTGGCCAATCACAGCGCCTGGATGACACTGCGATGGCGTAGTGCATTGTGGGCCGTTCGCGTCACTCGAATTAGGCGCGAACGGCCCAAATCGTTCGATCTTTGTCGAACGATCGAACAGCCGATGTTCGAGTCGAACGTATGTTCGACTCGAACACCGAGCTCACCCCTAGTTGTAATATATAAACTGGAACTATTTTTTCATGTTTTCCTTGTCAAAATATTTTATTGATTGAGTAAGCAAGTAAATTACAATACAGTTGTAATAAATATTACAATGAGCCATACGTGTTTAACAGATATGGTAAAACTCTAAGGTCCAACAGTAAACTACCGATTGGTAGGTTATTTAACTACTATAGAAAAAGAAAAAGTACATTAGTTAATAAAACTTGAGATATCTAACTGCGGTGGAACTTATGCTACTGTAAGAGGTAATAGCTTGGACCAGAACTATTAAACCGTTAAGTAGAATAATACTTTTTGACTCTTTAGAAAATAAGGAAAAAAATAAGATAATACCAAAAAAAAATAAAAAAAAAAAATAAGAGAGTACAGGAGTTCACTGGATTGGCAAGAGTAACATGGCTTTTTGCCTGAGGACTTAAAAAGAGCATTATGATCTTCACAGTAAAGAGTAGGGTAACATTTAGGTTCTAAGAGTTTGGGTTTGGGTTTGTAAGTCACTTTTATCTGGGTAGGGTTGGCAGCTACTAGGGATGAGCTCGGTGTTCGAGTCGAACATACGTTCGACTCGAACATCGGCTGTTCGATCGTTCGCCGAACAACGAACGATTTGGGCCGTTCGCGCCTAATTCGCGGCCCACAATGCACTACGCCATCGCAGTGTCATCCAGGCGCTGTGATTGGCCAAGCATGCACTGTGACCCCGCATGCTTGGCCAATCACAGCGCCGGCAGCGAGGAGAGCAATGATTGGCCACAGGCAGGATGCCTGTGGCCAATTATTGCTGAGGGTGTTTAGTACACGCCCCACACTATAAAAGGCCGCCAGCATGGCGGCCTAGTGTAGTGTGTTCCGGAGCAGGGAAAGAGAAGCATAGGCAGGGACAGTGACATTTTTTTTTCCTTGCTTAACCTGGATTCCTTTAGTTTAGGGAAAGAGAAGGATAGGTAGGGAGAGTGTCAGTCTGTTTTACTGTGCTAAACCTTGTTTGTAGGGACAGGGAAGGACAGTGAGGGAAATTCTCATTGTGCTATACTGTGCTAAAGCATTCCTCATCAACCATCTTTAAAAAAAAAAAATTATAGGGACAGAAAACTATAGGTAGGGAGAGTGTCAGTGTGTTTTACTGTGCTAAACCTTGTTTGTAGGGACAGGGAAGGACAGTAAGGGAAATTCTCATTGTGCTATACTGTGCTAAAGCATTCCTCATCAACCATCTTTAAAAAAAAAAATTTATAGGGACAGAAAACTATAGGTAGGGAGAGTGTCAGTGTGTTTTACTGTGCTAAACCTTGTTTGTAGGGACAGGGAAGGACAGTGAGGGAAATTCTCATTGTGCTATACTGTGCTAAAGCATTCCTCATCAACCATCTTTAAAAAAACATTTTTTATAGGGACAGAAAACTATAGGTAGGGAGAGTGTCAGTGTGTTTTACTGTGCTAAACCTTGTTTGTAGGGACAGGGAAGGACAGTAAGGGAAATTCTCATTGTGCTATACTGTGCTAAAGCATTCCTCATCAACCATCTTTAAAAAAAAATTTTTTTATAGGGACAGAAAACTATAGGTAGGGAGAGTGTCAGTGTGTTTTACTGTGCTAAACCTTGTTTGTAGGGACAGGGAAGGACAGTGAGGGAAATTCTCATTGTGCTATACTGTGCTAAAGCATTCCTCATCAACCATCTTTAAAAAAACATTTTTTATAGGGACAGAAAACTATAGGTAGGGAGAGTGTCAGTGTGTTTTACTGTGCTAAACCTTGTTTGTAGGGACAGGGAAGGACAGTGAGGGAAATTCTCATTGTGCTATACTGTGCTAAAGCATTCCTCATCAACCATCTTTAAAAAAAAAATTTTTTATAGGGACAGAAAACTATAGGTAGGGAGAGTGTCAGTGTGTTTTACTGTGCTAAACCTTGTTTGTAGGGACAGGGAAGGACAGTGAGGGAAATTCTCATTGTGCTATACTGTGCTAAAGCATTCCTCATCAACCATCTTTAAAAAAAATTTTTTTTATAGGGACAGAAAACTATAGGTAGGGAGAGTGTCAGTGTGTTTTACTGTGCTAAACCTTGTTTGTAGGGACAGGGAAGGACAGTGAGGGAAATTCTCATTGTGCTATACTGTGCTAAAGCATTCCTCATCAACCATCTTTAAAAAAACATTTTTTATAAGGACAGAAAACTATAGGTAGGGAGAGTGTCAGTGTGTTTTACTGTGCTAAACCTTGTTTGTAGGGACAGGGAAGGACAGTGAGGGAAATTCTCATTGTGCTATACTGTGCTAAAGCATTCCTCATCAACCATCTTTAAAAAAAAAATTTTTTATAGGGACAGAAAACTATAGGTAGGGAGAGTGTCAGTGTGTTTTACTGTGCTAAACCTTGTTTGTAGGGACAGGGAAGGACAGTGAGGGAAATTCTCATTGTGCTATACTGTGCTAAAGCATTCCTCATCAACCATCTTTAAAAAAAAAAAAATTATAGGGACAGAAAACTATAGGTAGGGAGAGTGTCAGTGTGTTTTACTGTGCTAAACCTTGTTTGTAGGGACAGGGAAGGACAGTGAGGGAAATTCTCATTGTGCTATACTGTGCTAAAGCATTCCTCATCAACCATCTTTAAAAAAAAAAAATTTTATAGGGACAGAAAACTATAGGTAGGGAGAGTGTCAGTGTGTTTTACTGTGCTAAACCTTGTTTGTAGGGACAGGGAAGGACAGTGAGGGAAATTCTCATTGTGCTATACTGTGCTAAAGCATTCCTCATCAACCATCTTTAAAAAAAAAAAAATTATAGGGACAGAAAACTATAGGTAGGGAGAGTGTCAGTGTGTTTTACTGTGCTAAACCTTGTTTGTAGGGACAGGGAAGGACAGTGAGGGAAATTCTCATTGTGCTATACTGTGCTAAAGCATTCCTCATCAACCATCTTTAAAAAAAAAAAATTATAGGGACAGAAAACTATAGGTAGGGAGAGTGTCAGTGTGTTTTACTGTGCTAAACCTTGTTTGTAGGGACAGGGAAGGACAGTGAGGGAAATTCTCATTGTGCTATACTGTGCTAAAGCATTCCTCATCAACCATCTTTTTAAAAAAAATTTTTTATAGGGACAGAAAACTATAGGTAGGGAGAGTGTCAGTGTGTTTTACTGTGCTAAACCTTGTTTGTAGGGACAGGGAAGGACAGTGAGGGAAATTCTCATTGTGCTATACTGTGCTAAAGCATTCCTCATCAACCATCTTTAAAAAAAAAAAAATTATAGGGACAGAAAACTATAGGTAGGGAGAGTGTCAGTGTGTTTTACTGTGCTAAACCTTGTTTGTAGGGACAGGGAAGGACAGTGAGGGAAATTCTCATTGTGCTATACTGTGCTAAAGCATTCCTCATCAACCATCTTTAAAAAAAAAATTTTTTATAGGGACAGAAAACTATAGGTAGGGAGAGTGTCAGTGTGTTTTACTGTGCTAAACCTTGTTTGTAGGGACGGAAGGACAGTGAGGGAAATTCTCATTGTGCTATACTGTGCTAAAGCATTCCTCATCAACCATCTTTGAAATCCTTGTTTTTTGGACAGTCAGGGAAATTGTCATTGTGCTATTCTGTGCGAAAGCAATCATCCTCAACCATATTTAGAAATCCTTAAGTAAAGGGACAGAGAAGGACACCTGAAGGTAGCCCTTATTGCTTTTTTTCCCATCTCCCTGCAGGCCATCCATTAGAATGTCTGGAAGGCAAACAAGGAGAGGCAGACAGTCAGGAGGCAATAAAAGAGGGCAAGCAGGCTCTGTGTCTGGGGGCAACAGTGCTGGTCGTGGACGCGGTGCATTGTCATCAGCACATGGCCATGGGACACGCTTGTCCTTCTTTTCGGCAGCTGGACATGTTGAGCCACATCATGCCGAAGACTTGGTAGAGTGGATGACCAAGCCCTCCTCCTCCTCCTCATCCTCTCTCACCCAGGCTCAGGGTACTGGCAAAGCAGCTGCCAAAGCGTCCTCTTCCCTGGTATCAATGTCAGACTCATCATCAGTCACTCCTTCCCTAGACCCACCATGTCCTCCTCCTGAGGAGTCCCCCGAACTGTTTGAGCACAGTGTTGGGTACATGCTCCAGGAGGATGCCCAGCGTTTCGAAGGGTCTGATGATGAAACCCAGCTAGAGGAAGGCAGTAGCGTGAGAGCAGACAGAGGGGATGCTCAAGAAGGACACCAATCTGGCAGTCATGTTCCAGCAGCTGCAGCATACTGCCAGATTGGCTCCAGTGATGAGGAGGGAGGGGATGATGAGGTCACTGACTCCACGTGGGTGCCTAATAGGAGAGAGGAGGAGGAGGAGGATGAGGAGGAGGCACATCTCCAACGAGGCAGGATGCCCTTTGGTGGCCAGCGTAAGGGCAGTACACCGACGGAATCACACCGCAGAGCTCCGCCTGTGCAGGGCGCTGCCTCTGCCCGTCATTCAAAAAGTTCTTTGGTGTGGGCCTTTTTTGAGGCTAGTGCATCAGATCGCACAGCTGCTGTTTGCAACATATGTCTCAAGCGTATATCGCGTGGCCAATACATCAGCCGCTTGGGTACCACATGCCTGACCAGACATATGTTGACCTGCCATGCAGCTCGTTGGCAAGCCTACCTCAAAGACCCACACCAAAGAACAAAGCGGACCTCTCCTTGCACCGCATCAGCTGGGATCTCCAACCCCACTATAACTTCAGTCCTCTCTGAAACATGCACTGAGAGGAATGAAGGTGTAGAATTCGGTGTGTCACAGCCAAGTACTTGCGGCCACTCTGCTAGCAGTACACCGACGTCCGATTCTAGCAGGCAAATTTCCCTGCCCCAGCTGCTGGACCGTCGAAAGAAGTTCACTCCCAGCCATCCACATGCCCAGCGGTTGAATGCTAGCTTGGCTAAATTGCTAGCGCTTCAACTGCTGCCTTTTCAGTTGGTAGACTCGGCCCCCTTCCGTGAGTTTGTGCAATGTGCGGTTCCTCAGTGGCAGGTTCCCAAACACCACTTTTTCTCAGGGAAGGCTATTCCGGCTCTCTACCGGCATGTGGAAGGCAATGTCTTGGCCTCGCTGGACAGGGCGGTCAGCGGTAAGGTGCATATTACCGCTGACTCATGGTCCAGCAGGCATGGACAGGGACGTTACCTTTCTTTCACGGCCCATTGGGTCACTCTTTTGGCAGCTGGGAAGGATGCAGGACAAGGTGCAGTAGTGTTGGAGTTTGTTCCACCGCCACGCCTCCAAAATGCTACTACTGGTTGTGACACACCTCTCTCCTCCACCCCCTCCTCTTCTTCTTCCTCCATGGCCTCTTCCTGTGCTTTGTCCTCTGAACCAGCGGTGCTCCGTAGCCGTTCAAGGGGCTACGCAAGTACGCAGGCAAAAAGATGCCATGCCGTGCTTGCGCTTGTGTGTTTGGGGGACAGAAGCCACACTGGGGCAGAGGTCCTGTCTGCTCTGCAGGGCCAGGCCGAGAGGTGGTTGACGCCACGCCAGCTTAAGCCAGGAATGGTGGTTTGCGACAATGGCACCAACCTCCTCTCCGCCCTCCGACAGGGACAACTGACCCATGTGCCCTGTGTGGCTCACGTCCTTAACCTGGTGGTGCAGCGGTTCTTGGGCAGGTACCCGGGCTTACAGGATGTCCTGAGGCAGGCCAGGAAAGTCTGTGTGCATTTCCGCAGATCTTATAATGCCAGTGCTCGCCTGGCTGAGCTGCAAAAGGAGTTGAACCTGCCCAAGAACCGCCTTATATGTGACATGCCCACCAGGTGGAACTCAACGTTGGCCATGCTGCAGCGGCTGCACACGCAGCAGAGGGCCATCAATGAGTACCTGTGCGACTACGGCACCAGGACAGGGTCAGGGGAGCTTGGTTTTTTTTCTCCACGCCAGTGGGGCATGATCAGGGATGCATGCACTGTCCTGGCACCATTTGAGGAGGCCACGAGGATGGTGAGCAGTGACAGTGCATGCATCAGTGACACTGTACCTCTTGTCCACCTGTTGGAGCACACGCTGCGTGGAATAATGGACAGGGCACTTGAGGCAGAACAGAGGCAGGAAGAGGAGGACTTCCTTGCCTCTCAAGGCCCCCTTTACCCAGACAGTGTTCCTTCTGTCCCACCCATCGCACAGGAAGAGGACGAGGAGGAGGAGGAGGAGGAGGATTGTGTCAGCATGGAGGTGGAGCCTGGCACTCAGCAGCATCAACAGCAGCAGTCTTTTAGGGATGATTTACAGTCCCAAGAAACCCGTGGACTTGTACGTGGCTGGGAGGAGGTGGCTGCGGATCATGTCGTCCTTAGTGACCCAGAGGACTCCGGACCGAATGCCTCAGCTAACCTACGCTGCATGGCCTCCCTGATCCTGCAAAGTCTGCGGAAGGATCCTCGTATTCTTCGGATCAAGGAGAGGGACCATTACTGGCTGGCCACTCTCCTTGATCCACGGTACAAGGGTAAGGTTGCGGACCTTATGTTACCGTCGCAGAGGGAGCAGAGGATGAGACAACTCCGGGAGGCCTTGCAGAAAGGTCTGTGCAACGCGTTCCCAGAGACTGGGAGGTTACAAACTCCTGGTCCTGGACAACGAGTTGCTGAGGCTTCGGCCAGTCAAAGAAGGAGTGGTGGGGAAGGTGGCCGTCTGACCGATGCGTTCAGACAATTCTTTAGTCCGCAGCCCCAAAGTATGATCGGTTCCAGCAACCATCGCCAGCGTCTGATAAACATGGTGCAGGAATATCTAGGGGCAAGGTCAGACTTGGACACCTTCCCCACCGAAAATCCTCTGGCTTACTGGGTCTTGAGGATGGATCACTGGCCAGAGCTTGCACAGTATGCAATTGAGCTACTGGCCTGTCCTGCATCCAGCGTTCTTTCGGAACGCACATTCAGTGCTGCTGGAGGATTTGTCACGGATCACAGGGTGCGCCTGTCCACCGACTCGGTTGATCGACTGACTTTCATCAAGATGAACCAGTCTTGGATCACCACCAGCTACCACACACCTGATGCTGATATAACAGACTAATTGATTTTAACATGTCACATCCCTTCAAGACTGATGCTGATGCTGAGTGCCTGTGCTGTTATGTTGACTGGCTATCCTCCTCCTCCGAGTCCTCAATGATACGATTGATGATGATAGCTTGGAAGATCATTTTTGTTTATGGGTGCCGCCACCAGTGCCTAACGCCCAATTTTTCAGCCCCTGTTTAACAGGGGCGTGTAATTACAATTTTTGAAGCAATACTTTGCAACAGGGCTCATTGCTGTGCTCCAAGTACAGTATCTGTGAGGGGTTGCAGTGTTGTGCCACCAGTGCCTAAGGCCCAATTTTTCAGCCCCTGTTTAACAGGGGCGTGTAATTACAATTTTTTAAGCAATACTTTGCAACAGGGCTCATTGCTGTGCTCCAAGTACAGTATCTGTGAGGGGTTGCAGTGTTGTGCCACCAGTGCCTAAGGCCCAATTTTTCAGCCCCTGTTCAACAGGGGCATGTAATTACAATTCTTGATCTAATAATTCACAGCAGGGCCCATTGCTGCACCCACCAAGAGTAACTCTGAGGGCTTACAGTGTTGTGGCAACGCCACCACCACCACCACCACGAAAGGCCCAATTTTTTAGCCCCTGTTCAAAAGGGGCATGTAATTACAATTCTTGATCTAATAATTCACAGCAGGGCCCATTCCTGCACCCACCAAGAGTAACTCTGAGGGCTTACAGTGTTGTGGCAACACCACCACCACCACCACGAAAGGCCCAATTTTTCAGCCCCTGTTCAACAGGGGCATGCAATTACAATTCTTGATCTAATAATTCACAGCAGGGCCCATTGCTGCACCCACCAAGAGTAACTGTCAGGGCTTACAGTGTTGTGGCACCAGCACCACCATCAAAGGCCCAATTTTTACTACCACTGTTCAACAATTATATGTAATTACAATTCCTGATATAATAGTTGACAGCAGGGCATTCCAGCACCAACCAAGAGTAACTGTGAGTGCTTACAGTGTTGTGCCAACACCAACAACTAAGGGGCCTATTTCTGCAGAGTATATACGGCAGGTCCCTACTTTCAAACATCCAACTTACAAACGACTCCTACTTGCAAACGCAAGAAGACAACAGGAAGTGAGAGGAAATCTACCCCTAGGAAGGAAAATTCTCTCCTGTAAGAATTAATATGGGAGAAAGGTGTCTCCTCTGTACTGATGCTTTATCACCAATCCTTGTTTCAAGAAAAACACCACATTTCAAAAACAGTTGTCATTGGGATGGAAAGTGAGGTGAAATGTTCTGAACAAGGGCACAGACAGCAAAACAAATGTTACAGGGGTGATAACCCTTACCTATGTTTTCCAAAAAGTTTAAAAATAGATTTTTGGGCTGGAGCTACACTTAAACAATGTACCTGTTCAAAATTACAAACAGATTCTACATAAGAACAAACCTACAGTCCCTGTCTTGTATGCACCGCCTGTATACGGCTGTTCAGAGTATATAGGGCCTTTTTTATTTTATGTGCGGGGTTCCCCTTAATATCCATACAAGACCCAAAGGGGCTGGTAATGGGCTGGGGTGGGGGGGGGGGGGGTCATGGGGTAGCTATGCCATTTTTCTTAAAGATTTTCATCCATATTACCGGGACCAGACATTACATTAAAGCCGCAAGCAGTTTTAAATGGCTTTTTTTTCCTTTAGAAGTGTCATTTTGTGCAGGGACAGTTCTAAACACGGGAAACACGTGGCACTTCACAGGCATACTTTAGACACCCCCCAGGTATGATATTTAAAGGAATATTTGACTTTTTTTTTTCACTTTATGCATCATTAAAATGACTGCTCCCGAAAAACGACCGTTTTTAAAACTTCTTTTTGCATTGATACATGTCCCCTGGTGCAGAACCCGGGTTCCCAAACCCTTTTTAGGACAATAACATGCATAATAGTCGTTATAATTAGCACTTTAGAATTCGAACGTTCGCATCCATTGTATTTAATAGGGTTCTAATGTTCGTACGAACTTTCGGTCCGTTTGCGGGTTCTGGTGCGAACCGAACCCGGGGGTGTTCGGCTCATCACTATCAGCTACCATGGCATGAGAATTCTGTTATCGCAGGATGGTGGTAGTTAATCCAAGGATTCCATATTTTTTCAAAAACAGGAATTTGGTCCCTTTCTATTGCTAACATTTTGGCATGAGACATAAAAACATTTAGTCTACTTTCAGTCTCGGGTATCTCTAGGTCAGGGGTCCTCCATGCATTTTTTAATGTTTTCAATTTTTTTTTATTTTTTTATTTTAACATAGCACTTTTTTCCTTGGGACTAAAATCACTTTTTCTGTTGTTGGGGCAGATGGTGAGGCAGCCATCAGGGGTGCACTCAAGAGAATATTAAACTGGGATTTTAGACAGGATCCAATTAACCTACCAGCTTGTCTTTGGAATGTGGTAGGAAATCATACTACGCAAAGTAAACGCTTGCAAAAACAAGGAGAACGTGCAAACTCCATGCAGATATTGTCTTGAACATCCTGTTACAAGGCTTGCTCTGACTGGCTGAGATGGAGGGGTGGGAGTATGACATCAAAATCTCCACCCCAGCCACTCAGAGGAAGCCTTGTATTCTTTGATAAAATACAAGGCTTCCTTTGAATTGCTGAGGAGCGTTAACCTTACTAATTTTTGTTCTGGGAATGGGACAGGAAGCCTCCGTACTGCTTCTGGAACACAACACTGCATACAGTATGTAGCTGATGCTACATACAGTTTATACAGCGATGACAGCAGCCTCAGCAATAATTAAAGGAAATAGTTCCACAAATCCTGGAGTTAGGCTTTAAGATTGCTTTATGCTTCTGTAACGTGAGGGCCCATGGAACCCAGAATCTCTTGGAAAGTACGGCATACCCTTGCTTCAGCTCCCCATGCACCTCTTATGTCTAAATCACCCTGTGTCTATTAGGGGCACAGGGTGAGCAAGAAAATAATGGACATTAAGAATATGTCTTGGATTACTTCAAATGGGACAGTAATATTCATTAACAATATCTCTCAAGAAATATGAAGATGTTATCCCCTGTACTCTGTGAGGGCTATGCCCAGGAAGTATAGCTCATTATATGGGCATTCCAGGAAGTTCAATTTAACAGTCATTAGATCTCATTGTGCTAATTGATCCTGCAATTGTGTGAAGGTGTATTTGTGATAATGTTGATTGTGTCTTCTGAGCTACCAGACGGCAAGTCTAGCCTAAAGGTCATGTCTCTGAGTCATCAGCTGCTGTAAGGGATTAGTTAATTAGCTCATGTTAATTAGGTCTGGTCACAGGTGTATTTTCAGAGTAATATGAGCAGGATATGTATGCACCTCCTCTTTTACTGTATATAGGCCTGTAGTCTTTAAATAAAGATTGTGTTTTCCTGCTTGAACCTCAACACGGAGCTTCGTCTCGTATTTGGGGAGAATTATTCGTATGGGGTCTTATTCGGCTGGTTGGAGTGTTTGGTAGCTGCCTTGTGTTCAGGAATGGAATATCCTAAACGACTTTAACCCCTTTCATACACGGGGTGTCGTTACAGCTTCCAATTCAGTTCACAAGAAATGACCAGGACTCTGCATTTCTGGCAAGATCAAGAGGTATTTTTGTACTTGCTGAAAATGTTCTTGGCCCGAAAAAGAATACTAATATAGTCATCATATCACAAGCAATGGTTAGCTACAGTATTTTACCTTTTTATTTGTAAAAAATTGCCAACAGGTAAGTATTTCTAGTAGAAGATGCTTTGTGTGTAACTTCTGCCATAAAAGCTCTTTCCTGCCAGCTTGCATTTTTTTTTTTTGACTAATTGTACACTGACAGCTGTGCATGCTTAGCTTAGTGTATAATTTTGGCCTGCGGTAGAGTAGTCTGCAGAAGACTTCACACCCTGAAGAAGACCAGGAGAAGATGGCAGAGGCAGAAACAAAGCATCAAGGGGAGCATGAATAACAAACAAGTCTCTGGAGGATGTAAATTTGGGAGGTAAGTCTATCAAAATGTGAAAGTATGCTGTGCTGTGGTAAGAGCACTAGGCCCAAAAAAATATAGATCTCCTTTAAGAACAAAGAGGCAGCTTATTTATTGGTTTCACATGTCTGGAATTGATTTTTAATGCTCTATGCAGATTGAAAGGGAGTGGCCGAGGGGTTTGTATGATACACTATGCTTTATTTATGTTGTAGAGCGGGGATGTCCAACCTGTGGCCCAAGAGCCAAATGCGGCCCTAGATGTCTATGAATGCGGCCCAACACAAAAACGTAAACTTACTTAAAACATTTTTTTATTTATTTTTTGTAAAAATGCATTTACACTTAGACACATGCAGCCGCAGAAAAATTTCACAGTGTCTCTTTAATGGACTTGAGTTTTGTCTTCCCAAAGAAAAATATCCCAACCTTCACAACCACATCTTATTCAGGTCATCAGTTTTCAGCAGCACCTATATCTGTGAACACCTATTTTCAAGGATGATGAGCAAAATTAGAACCAATCTGATGAGCACCTTGAGAATTCATTGAGATTGCAGCTACATCCATGGAACGGGTTATACTGATGCTTTAGTTTAGCAAATATTACGATAGTTTTATATTGCTCTCTTTTACTTTTATAAAAAAAAATAAAAAATTAAGTTTAATTACCCAGATAGGTACATTATCTATATCAGTGATCGTTAACTTGTAATCTGCCCGAGTTTTCTGCTCATCTGCTATACTTATTGTTAGTGTATTTTATGTGTGGCCCAAAACAATTCCTCTTCCTCCAGGCCCAAGACAATTCCTCTGTGGCCCAGGAAGGTCAAAAGGTTAGACCAGTGTTTCTCAACTCCAGTCCTCAAGGCGCCCCAACAGGTCATGTTTTCAGGCTTTCCATCATTTTGCACAGGTGATTTGAACAGTTTCACTGCCTTGGAAATTACCACAGCCGTTCCGTCTGAGGGAAATCCTTAAAACATGACCTGTTGGGGCGCCTTGAGGACTGGAGTTGAGAAACACCGGGTTAGACACCCCTGTTGTAGAGAATACCAAGATGCTGGTAGTCTGAGGATTGTGTTCATCTAGATGGCCTGGACAAATATCAAAAACTCCAGACTGGGATCTGCTTCAGTAATGCCCTGTACACACGATCGGATTTCCGATGGAATTTTCCGTCGGAATTCCGATGAAGCTGACTTCCATCAGTCTTGCATACACACTGTCAGACTAAATTCCAACCGTCCAAAACACGGTGACGTAAAACACTACGACGAGCCGAGAAAAATGAAGTTCAATGCTTCCGAGCATGCGTCGACGATCGGAATTTCCCATCGGAAAAATTTAAAACATGTTCTATTTTTTTACTCCGATGTAAAAAAGTCAGATGGGGCCCACACACGATCAGTGAAAAAGGGCCATCAGACTTTTCATCGGAAAATCCGATCGTGTGTACAGGGCATAAAAGTGTAAAAAACTGAGGATTTAGTTGCACAACATTTGCAAATATATGTGCAAGTCGCACTGCCTTTTTATGGCCCCTCTGTAAAGTGCAGTCCTAAGTCTAAAGCCCTGTACACATGGCCGAGATTCTCGTCAGGAAAAAAACGTAGTTTTTCCTGACGAGAATCTTGACAAGAAACTTGTCCCGTTCTTTTGAATGGCACGAACGTGGTGACGTCATCGACTACGACGAGCGTGCGCTCGTCACATTCGATGCCGTCGCCGCCATCTTGCTACACCCTATGCCTAGGAAGCTACTGTGCATGCGTCAAAGTCATTTCGAGCATGCGCGGGTTTCCACGGCGACAGGTAAGTGTACACACGCTCGGGTTTCTCGTAGAGAAACAGGCCGACGAGATTCTCAACGAGAAAAAAGACCGCAGTTAGTCTTTTTTCTCGTCGGGGAATCTGGGCAGTTTTCTTGACGAGAAAACTGAAACCCGCGTACACACAGCCGGTTTTCTCAGCAAGAAAGCTCTCCCGGCAGTTTTCTTGTCGTTTTTTGCCGAGAAAACCGGTCGTGTGTACGCGGCCTCACATTTCAGAGTCTCCATGTTGGAGCATATACCATAAAGCAATGGATTAATTAAGGACATGTATGCCCAGAGGGAACCCACTCCTCATAAAGGTGCAGGGACACACTAGAAGCCCAGCAAACCACAGTGGCAGCTGAAGGCATCCAGTGTGTTTCCACGCCTATTCCAAGCTATACATAAATGGCAACAGCCCCAAATTATAACTAGCTTTAAAAGTAAGGCGCACAAAGGCTTTGCACAGCACAACAAAAAAAATTTTTCTAGCACACTTACCAACTAGCCCGCAATAAATAAATAAATAAATAACCCTGTCTAACAATAAGCGTTAATACAAGAAGATAAGTTGGACAACATTGTGAAAACACAGGTGGGATTTTCATCATAAAGGTCTCTGCTAGCCTGGGTTTGTATTTTAGTTGAGCACTTTGCTGTCCTAACAGAGATTGGCCCGGGAACGCTGTAATCTTTGTTTTTCTCATTACTTCTAAAAATAAACCTGTTCCCTTGGTGGGATTTTCCTTTGCTCCCACAACAAAGTGCCAGAGGACAACATTGGGCAGACAGAAAAGTATACAGATTGACTATTATGGGAAACAAGAACATTCATGACACTCCCTATCGACTCCTTCATGCTACATTCTAAAATATCTTAGAATATTTAAGGAATTTAATGCATACGTAGATTGAAAGAATCATGCAGGTAGCTGTAAAGATAATTGGAGGCATTCTGTAATAATATTTATAAGTTTAAATGTCACAACACCATGAAAATTACTTTTGATTTTACCTGTGAATATACCATGTTTACCATGGAAACTAAAAAAAACATTTTCCATATTTTTCAAAGTGTAGATTAAAAAGACTGTCAGCTGGATAAAAAAGACAAAAAACTGCTGTATATAAAAAGTGCTGGTATATTGAAGTGCCTACATTTTTCTGCCAAAGCCAAAGCCCTGCCTTTATGGAGAAGTCTTAGGTCAGTCTGACAGACAAAGTGGCATGTGCAATGCAATATGTTTAATTAATACTGGTCATTGTCAGATACAATTGCAGTATTTAAAAAAGTTTCAAACGTTTAGAAAATAGAAAGAAAAGTACTGTACATTTTTTTTTTTTTTTTTTTTGTGAATTTGCAAGCCTATAATAATAATAACAAAAAAAAAAAAAAAAAATGAGCAGAATTTTTGTTTAAACTGTGTACTGCATAATAGATCATTTTAAGTATGGAGAGCAATGCATAAGTATGCATTAGTAACCACTGTTTGGAAAAAAGGGTTAAAAGTAAAACTGTGCTGTAGAAATATAAATGTGGCCATTGCTGGCAGCTCCTTCTGAAAATACTAACTGCCTGGCTTTCATGTTGATGCAGAGTCCTGCAGTCAGAATACAATGTCTCGGTAGGGGGTTGTTCCTCCATCCATCTCCATCTCACTTGTGTGGATGGAGAAATCTGTTGACTTCACAACAAAATAAAATAAATACCCATCTAAGGCCAGCTTAAGTCAGTGAGCCAAATCAAGTATGAAGGCAAGGAGTTCAGACCTCACTTTTGCTTTCCTAATCTGCACAATTGATATAGAAAATAGAAATGGCAGTACCTACTCTCAGTACAGGTTCCCTCAGGGCCCATTCACACTTTAGCAACCCTTTGCTTTGCATTATATCGCACGTTAACATGCATTGCTTTAAGGCAGCCCATTCATTAGGAGGTGGGCTGCCAATGCACCACAGGGGATCAAAGGCGCAACACAGTATGTGCATTGTGGTGCACTACAGTGTGTGATACATTGCAGTCTACTATCTGGTGTGTTTTACTGCAAAAATCAGATTTTTTCTTTATTTAAATTCGATTTTTTGGATTTTTATAATTTTTTTTTTAAATAAAATGCCTTTGGAGTAAAAATCTATCTAAAGATAGTTTTCTATTTAAAATACATTAATAATTTAGTTTATCCAACATGAAATGGAGCTTAGTTATGTAGCATGAGGCTGTATAGTCTGCAATAGTTATATTTTTGGTAAACTCATTCAATGAATCCAAGCTCTGCAAGCTGAGATAACATGCACTGCATGCAATTTCACAGTAACCATGAGATAAAACAAAGTTCAGGAATATTCATTTATCCCATTGTTTTGCAAATCTATGTACACTACAAACTGTATTATTGAATCAGTTCTGATACCGCTGTTTTACTAACCTGACAGCTTATTATTCTAAAAAGGAAACCTTAATTTTGTTTGCAAATATTAAAAATTCGAACTACCAGCAAGAATAGGTCCTTTAATTTAAAGAGCACCTGTCATTTCAGATCCATTATAGCAGCGCTTGTTAGCGGGCATCCACTCACCTGCTGCCACCATGTCCCTCACCTTGTTGTGTCACTGCCGCATCACCAGCCATCCCAATAAAGTAAATGGGACTATCGGTGAGTCAACAGCGGGTCAAAGGAGGAGTCGCTGCGGGACAGAGATGACAGTTGCTCTTTAAAAATTATGATTTAAATCAAGCCTTTTTACTAGTCATTTAAATCAAATCCACCCTGATTCTGTTGCAATGTAAACGTTTTAATGGACCCCTAAAGTAAATCACAGCAAAATATTTTGGTTGCTTCAGGTAAACACTATACCTGCTTTGTTAGAGGGCTTTTCAGAAAAGTATAACAGTTTTAAAACAAAACCACTAGAGGGCGTATTTATTTTTTATTTCTATTAATGCATGAAACATTTGTAATATACTAGTTTGTAATGATACTTTTTTTGAAAACCAGCTAACTGGGTGCTAATTTATCATGGAATCTGGAGAATTACCCGATTTATAACTACAATATAATTGACTGTCAATATACAGTGCAGACTTGCATTAATTGGCTATTATAGGAAAATAGAGATTAAACTGGTTGTAAAAGTCAGAAGTTTTTTTTATCTTAAAGTGGTTGTTAACCCACTACTATGAAAACCTCTTATCCACTCTGTTACATAATAATAATAAGTAAAATATGCCCATCGGTACCTATATGAGAGCGTCTCCCAGCGCTCAGGTGCCTCCTCTCTCCTCTGCCCTGCTGACAGTTCCAGCAGGCGGGGCCGAGCACTGCCAAGACGTCAGCCGAGGAGGAGGGATCGCAGGGAGTCGCTCTCATATAGGTACCGATGAGCATATTTTTTTACATAAGGCAGGGACACTTATTATTATGTAACAGAGGGGATGGGAGGATTTTTTAGTTTTTGGGGTGGTCACTGTCATGAGCAGACAGGCATGGAGAGGAGGGGGGAGGAGGACACAGTACTCTGACCACTGTGTCAGGGCTCAGCAGCCCTGATATATTGTGGTCAGCATACAGAGGAGGGCAGAAACTGGCAGGATCAGCCAGGTATTTCAGGTGATAGAAAGGACCAAATTACACAGCACAAGCACTGTGCTGTATATCGTGCTTTAAAAAAACAGGATCTGTTTTATTTTTTGGGGGGTTTACAAATGCTTTAATGCATTCTATGCATTAAGATTAAAAGCCTTCTGTGTGTAGCAGCCCCCCTAATACTTACCTGAGCCCATCTTGATCCAGCGATGTTGCAGGAGTGTCTCGGCTGCCCCAGACTTTCCCTTCTCATTGGCTGAGACGGCTGTGAGCCAAGAGGAAAGAGAGAGGGGGTGGGGCCAAACCGCGGCTCCGTGTCTGAATGGACACACAGCCCAGCGGCTTGGTTCGAGTGCCCCTATAGCAAGCTGCTTGATGTGGTGGCACTCGGCAGAAAGGATGGGCCAGGATCACAGGAGGGACCCCAGAATAGGAGGATCGGTGCTGCTCTGTGCAAAATCACTGCACAGAGCAGGTAAGTATACCATGTTTGTTATTTTTAAAGAAAAAAACTGAGACTATGGCCCCTTTCACACTGTGGCGGGAGGTGCGGTGGCGTCAAAGCGCCGCTATTTTTAGCGGCGCTTTACCGTCACATTTGCGGCGGTATTTGCCCACTAGCGGTGCGGTTTTACCCTCCGCTAGCGGCCGAAAAAGGGTTAAAACAGCCCGCAATGTGCCTCTGCAGAGGCGCATTTCCGGCGGTATAGCCGCGGTGTCCCATTGCTTTCGATGGGCAGGAGCGGTAAACACACTGCTCCAAAGATGCGGCTAGCAGGACTTTTGGAGCGGCCCTGCTAGCGCACCGCTCCAGTGTGAAAGTTCTCGGGCTTTCACACTGGAGAAACAGCAGCCGCTGTTTCAGGTCGGTTTGCAGACGCTATTTTTAGCACAATAGCGCCTGCAAACCGCTCCAGTGTGAAAGGGGTCTTAAGTATCACTTTAAAGTGACACAAAACAAAACAAAAAAACATTTCAGGATGCATTCTTACCTCCAAAAAGAACTTTCAATTGCTCTCAGCCCCTCCTAATCTCCAAATTCTGTTTATTTATTTATTTTATTTTTCCGCTGGTCAGACTCCCAGTTAGAAGTTAGTTACGTTTGTTCTCAAGGTCCCACTTTATGTAGGAACATAGCCATCCACTCTTGCTTGCTCCTGAAATGCAGTTTGGACTATTGGATGTGCATAGAGCAGTGCACATAATCGCAACTAATGTGTACTGCTTGTTCCAAACCAACGGAAATGAGGGGGAAAAGGAGAAGTTCTGGACAGTTTTTCCCTAAGACCCCTTTCACACTGGGGCGGGCAGGTGCGGTGGCGGTATAGCAGCGCGATTTTCAGCGCTGCTATACCGTCGTTATTACCGCGGTATGCGGTCGCTAGGGGGGTTAATTTAACCCCCGCTAGCGGACGAAAAAGGGTTAATACCGCCCGCAAACCGCGCTGTCCCATTGATTTCAATGGGAGACCTCGGTAAAGGAGCGGTGAACACACCGCTCCTTTACCGCTGTAAAGAAGCGGCTAGCAGGACTTTTGGAGCGGTCCTGCTAGCGCACCGCTTCAGTCTGAAAGCCTTCGGGCTTTCACATTGAAGGCACAGGGCAGGATTTTTTCATGCGGTATAACAGCGCTATTATTAGCGCTAAACCGCATGAAAAACGCCCCAGTGTGAAAGGGGCCTTATGCCCCATACACACGATCGTTTTTCATGCCGTTAAAAATGCCATTTTAAAAAATGGCCATTAAAAATGATCGTGTGTAGGCTCCAGAGCATTTTTAACGACGTGAAAAACGGGCATTAAAAATTCCGGACATGCTCTCTTTTTTCACGTCGTTTTTCATGTCGTTTTTTTTAACGACGTGAAAAACAATAGTGTGTATGCTTTCACGACGTGAAAAAAAACGCGCATGCTCAGAATCAAGTATGAGACGGGAGCGCTCGTTCTGGTAAAACTAGCGTTCGTAATGGAGATAGCACATTCATTACACAGTAACGGACTGAAAAGCGCGAATCGTCGCTCAACAAACTTTACTAACATGAAGGGTGGCGCCATTCGAACGGAACTTCCCCTTTATAGTGCCGTCGTAAGTGTTGAACGTCACTGCGCTTTGCTTGATCGTTTTTTTTAATGATAGTGTGTACGCAAGGCAGGCTTGAGAGGAAACGTGAAAAAAAACGAGGAGAAAAACGTCGGTTTAAAAAATGACATTAAAAACGATCGTGTGTACGGGGCATTAGTCACAGGTAAAGTCAAGGAGTTGATCCCACATTAGTTAGCTGGTGTGTGTGGGGGCATAATGTGTCTCAGCCCCAAACAGTACATAAATACATAGAACAACAATGCCCAAGGGCATTTTTTTTTCTCCTGTGTCCCTGAGTTCCTATTTCCCGTGGAGTTGCGATCCCACTTGTTTTTTTTAGTGGCTGCTTTAAGAGGACTGGTCCCTTCTCAGAGCTGCGCAACACTCTTCCCCTACACATGCACCACCTTTTTGGGGCACTAGTGGTGCCAAGGGGTCTTCTGCCCATTAACTCTGGTATGCTGTTTTTGAGTGGGTTTTTTTCTTGGTAAAATAAATATTTACAATTTTGCAACTCTCTTGTTGCGGAGTCACTGGTGCATATTGGCATCAGTTGGGAAGGGAGGAATGTTGTTTTAATTTTTCTTTATTAACAAAAATAGTGGCAGACATCTGCCAAATGCAATTTAACCCAGTCTAAGACTGGCCATACATGGTTAGGAAATAGTTTGAAAAAGTGTTCGATGTGCTCGATCATTCAACTTTCGAAGCTTAAGTGGGCTCATTTCAATTCTCAAAAGTTTTTATGGCAAAAAAGAACCATCATGTTGGATTTTGGTAGCATAAACGTTAGCAGTAGAATCGATTGGAAACAGTTTGAAAAATCTACAGATATTGTGCGTGTTAAAAGGTCCAGGAAGTTAAAGCAACTAAAAGAAAGATCATTCTTTAAAACACAGTACAGTTGGCGACTGGGAGGGTTTGCAAAAGTCAAAAAATGTTAACATTATTTCCACTGATCAATGAAAAATGTATAATTTATATTGTTAACAAATGATATGTCAGCAATTGGGGGACATATATTGATACAATGATGGCGCGATCGCATGCACGGTCGACAGAGCTTTATCAAATTTGACTGTTTTTTTCTAATGATTTTCTAACTGTGTATGGCCAGCCTAATGCTGGCCATACACTATACGAAAATTCGGGCGAAAATCGGTCGTTCAGACAGTTCTTTCGTTTTTCGAACAGTTAATGGGCACAAAATCGATAATCTTCGTTATTGAGCCGAAAAAACGAAGGACAAGTTTGGAAATTTTCTGCCGAACGAACGATAAATCGGAAGGTTAATGTGTTTCCCGTCCGAACTTTCTGCACTAGGTATATGAAAAAAAAAATAAATTTTTTTTTTTTATGTCCACTGAACGATTTATCGGTCATTACATGATGGCACTATCGTTTGCGCTCACGACCGAACATTCGTTTTTTGAAAGTTTGTTTGGACGATTTTTCGTATAGTGTATGTCCAGCATTAGTCTAATTTCAAATAAGATGCTGGAGATTAATTTAAAAAAATTAAAGGGGTTGTAAAGGTTCGTTTTTTATTTTCTAAATAGGTTCCTTTAAGCTAGTGCAATGTTAGTTCACTTACCTTTTCCTTTGATTTACCTTCTAAGGCCTCTTTCACACGGGACGGATCCGTGCAGATCCGCCCCGTGAAGCTCCGCTTGCTCAGCGGGGATCGCTCCGTTGATCCCCGCTGAGCCGACGGATGACTGGGCGGTCCCCGCACACTGTGCAGGGACCGCCCTGTCAGAGCGCCGCTCTCCCCTATGGGGAATCGGATGACGACGGACCGTAGAGTCCGTTGTCATCCGATCCGCTCCGCCGACGGAAGGAAAAATAGGGTTTTCCTCCGTCACACTTTGGCGGAGCGGAGCGGGTCGGATGTCAGCGGACATGTCTCCGCTGATATCCGTGGCTCCATAGGGGTACATGGAGGATCCGTTTCAGGTCCGCCTAAAAAACTGACAGGCGGACCTGAACGGACCTCCGTGTGAAAGGGGCCTAAATGTTTTTTTTTCTTTGTCTGAATTTCTCACTTCCTGTTTCTCCTCAGTAAACTTCACACCATCATCTGAGTGGTGTTTAGTCAGCCAGAACAGCTTACTGAACAGCTTACTGAGGAGGAACAGGAAGTGAGAAATTCAGACAAAGAAAAAAAATATTTAGAAGGGAAATCTAAGGAAAAGGTAAGTGAACCAACAATGCACTAGCTTAAAGGAACCTATTTAGAAAATAAAAAACGAACCTTTACAACCCCTTTAAGCAGCAATGGAATTATTACCTAATCTTACTGAGGAGGAACCAGGAAGTGAGAAATTCAGACAAAGAAAACAAAGAAAAAAAATATTTAGAAGGGAAATCTAAGGAAAAGGTAAGTGAACCAACAATGCACTAGCTTAAAGGAACCTATTTAGAAAATAAAAAACGAACCTTTACAACCCTTTTAAGCAGCAATGGAATTATTACCTAATCTATCAATTATTCTTTTGTCTGAAAAAACAAACAAATCTGTTGCTATGGGTAACAGCTTTACTCCAGTTTTCTTTTCTCGAATGTAACATTTCCAGCCTTTTTGTGATGCATCATGAAAGCAAATGCAGAGCGGTCTGCTGGGTCAGGTGAGGAAAGATCACACACATTAGTCTTTCACTTGATATGCCCTACTGAAAGGTCAGATGTGCTGGAAAATGTTTACTAAGAAAACTGCTGCAGGTTCTGATAATGTGGAAGGAATTTATCTCAATGGTGTAATGGAAGCGGAACGGGAAGTATCAGTAACATTAACCACCCGGACTGCACCTTAATTACAGATAATCCATTATTAACTGATAGCCACCCCTATAAAGTTATATTTATATTGCTCTTTCATTCTTTGATGGACATAGCTTTATCTATTTTTTACTATTGGGTTATACTGCCACCTGCAGGAGTGCAACACTAGGTATAACTATAATTCACAATAAACACTCAAACCTAGGTAGGGGCATCCTCTACTAAATCCCCTTACTTCCTGAAGAGCTCAGATTTTGGTCTAGTGCAATCCCCTTCCGGGATTTAGTTCCCTGTTCTTTCTATTTTTCCTCAGAAGAAAGCCTTTTTTATTCATCTCTACTACTGAAGATGATCTTCTGTCGAGCTGTTTACTGGGTGACAGGCTGGATAATCTAGATCCCTGCAGTATCCCCAGTTGTAGTCTGGCAATTCCTGGCTACATGTGGGATTGGCTGCAACAGCCCTGGCAAAGGCAGACTGTGGAGTTTTTGCTCCAGGGGAGACATATGGTCGGTTGGCCTTGAGCTTTCCTTTCCCAGTGTCCCCCTCTTGTGAGCACCACCCTGGGTACAGCAGGGGCATCCTGTTCCCTGCTCCTCCTCCTGGCAGGAGCCAGACATTGGTATCCTGACTTGGACAGTTATGTGGTATGTGGAGGGTCTCCTCATGTGGTGTATTTTCTCCCCTTTCAAGGGCCACACTGTGAGGGTCCACCTTGACTATATGGGCAAAATGCTTACTTATATGTCCTCCGAGGATTTTCTGTCACTGCTGCTACCCCTTTTGGTGGCAGAGTTATTGGTCATATCCTGTGTGCCAGCTGCAAACACAGGATATGACCCTCGGTTTTAGGTCCCTCTGGAGAAGCTTTCCGTACCACTTTTATCCCTTGGAGAGCCTTTGGAGACTCTCTGGACGATGGCCTGGATGGTGGCCACAGTTGGAGTTCACTTCTGTGGGCATTGCCAGCATCATCTTGGTTTTGGGTACTATGCCCTTTCCTACTCCACTGAGTTTCTCAGTTACTGGGACAGCCGTTCCCTCTCAGAAAGAAGGCAGGTCCTTCCTCATGTGCATGACGCATTGTTTGCACTGTTATGGGCAACATGGCACATGAGGGGATTGCTCCTTTGCTTCTGGGACAAGCTTCTGCTACTCTTTCTGCTTACTATTGTGCTGTTTTATAGGGGTGCCTGGGGGGTGTTTCACCTGCAAAACCCTTTATTCTCTCCTCAATCTCTTCTGATATAGGGGCATCATTCCCATCCTTGGATTTTATTCCTGCTCTTATTGACGGTTTTTCCTCCCCAAAAAGCACTCCTTCTTCCTCTGCTGCTTTTGATGATAATGAGTCACAGGCTGCAGGGGTGACTCCAGCACAATCCGCTGACGCAAACTTTACCTACTCTGGAAGCGAGAACTAAACTTTCTCCTACAATTTTCTTCAGCAAAAAGAGCTGGTACCAGCTTTGATTGAATGAAAGTTTTTGGTTAGTTAGCTCTTTAAGAAGGACTTTACTATGTCTCCATTGTTTCTGACCAAACAAGTGCACAAAGATTGCCATGGAAGTATCTCTCTCCTTTATAGTGATATTAAAGGTAAATTTTTTTTTTCAATAACAAACATGTCATACTTACCTGCTCTGTGCAATGGTTTTGCCCAGAGCAGCCCCGATCCTCTTCTTCTCAGGTCCTGGCTCCTCCCCCTTGATCAGTGCCCCTATAGCAAGCCGCTTGCTATAGGGACACTGGTGCATGCTTGCTCCTGAGCCCCGCTCTATGCATCTGTGCTTCTCCAGGTGGGGATATATCTTCATTCCTTCCCAGTCTTTTGGCTGATCCAAATCTCAGACAAGTTGGCTGAGAGCTGGTGGTATACAGATACAAGATAGAGTTACTATCCCTTTCACTAGAGTGGTTCTTCCACTCCAGTCTTTATCCTACATCCTCAACATCTGGGAGATTTGCATTGGCAGTGTGGGGTTCTCAGGTGTAGGGGGTGATACGTCACTGATTCAAACCTGTTAACTGTCCCAAGGAAAGATAGAGTTTGGCCCATTATGAACCTCAACCCCACTTATACTTAGACTGTACATCTCCATCAGGGGGACCTGATAGTCTTGATCGACTTCAAGGATACTTACTTGCATGTTCCCATTTGTCCCGATCACCAGTGCTTCCTCTGCTTTGTGATGGGAGGATCATTACTGGTATTATGGCCCTTATTATTACTGGTATTATGGCCCTTTTTTTTGGCTTGGCTTATTGTATATTCACCCTGTTTTAGCCTTATTTAGACTAGGAGGGATCTTGCTAATTGGCTACCTGGACTACCTCGTGCTTTAAGCAGCGTCTGTTGTGGCCCTGGAATCCAATCTCTTGCTGTTCATCTGGGCCCCAAAGGAATTTGGCTGGTCTCTTAACCTTTAGAAATCAGTTGTTGTCCCCTCTTTCTATGAGACTGGCTATTGTGTTTTTCACTGGACAATCTTGGTGACAGATTCTAGCTCACTAAGCTGGAAAGGTGTTCTGGGCCACCTAATCAAATTCTGGCTTTTCCCATAAAGTACATTCCAGACATGGAATATTGGTAGGTTGATTATCGAAGTCGTCAGAGCCTAAATCAAGAAGAGAGGTCTCTCCACCTGGAAACTTTTTTAAGCAGTTGTGACTTTGTTGAGGGACGCCAAACATATGGTACTGATGGTGTCTTGCCTCAACTGCAAGGTGGACACGCTTGTAGCCAGGAACAAATAGAAACAAAGTGTTGAATTTCGATTATCAGTAGACTGATCAGATTGTATTAAGGCACAGTAGCACAGTAGCGCTGATAAAGTTGTCCTCAAGAAAATGGAAAATTCACAAGCACACAGTCAATTGAGAGTTGCAAAGTAAACATCTTAAAGTCCAAAAGCTTTTTATATCGATATTTGTTCACAATAGGACAACATAGAACAGCCAACACATTTCAGAAGTTTAAAGGCCTCCCCCTTCTGCAGGGCTTAGATATGAAATCATAATAATTCCTATGTTGATTTTATTGGTACTGGGGTATATTATATTCTAAATATAAATATAAAAAATTCATAAGCACTTAAATATAAATATAAAAAATTCATAAGCACTTAAATTGATATTCAGCTGATATCAACACACATATGTATATATCAAATCATAACTTATTTCACATACAAATCCAATAAAATAATATTTAATTGTAAGCAATATTATTAATAAAAAAATATTGTGTGTATAATTGGATAAAATAAAAATAACAATAATAATACAAATTATAAAAAGCATTGGGAATGAGTTAAAATCCATAATGAATGATAAATAAATGGAAACCACATAAATGATTCCTATTTAAAACCCATAGGACAACTATTGGCAGCCAGCCAATATTACAGTTCACTAAACTCTAAAGCCCCGTACACACGATCGGATAACCTATGGATTTTCGTCCGATGGATTTGACCATCGGAAATCCGATGAAACTGTTTTTCATCAGTCTTGGCCACACACCATCAGTCAAAAAACCGACCGTTCCAAACGCGGTGACGTAAAACACTCCGATGAGCCGAGAAAAATGAAGTTTAATGCTTCTGAGCATGCGTCGACTTGATTCTGAGCATGCGTGGGTTTTTGATCCGATGGACTTGCCCATAGACGATCGGAAATTACCATCGGTTTTTGATCCATCGGAAAATTTTAAAACAAGTTCTATTTTTTAAAACCGATGGAAAAAAGACCAATGGGTACCATACACGATCGGTTGGTCTGATGAAAACCATCCATCGGACGGTTTTCATCAGTCAAACCGATCGTGTGTACGGGGCTTCAGCCGCAGGGTGAAGCTGAAACAAAAGCAATGGCAAATAATTAGTAGGAATAACACTGATAACAAAGGTTTATATGTCACCTAATAAGATTGCTGAGTGTTATAAATGTGTGATGCTTGCACTGGGGACTGTTAAATAACTGTGTGTGTGTAGACAGGACTAAGGATCCCTGGCCAGGGACGATAGACGCACTGGTGTCTCGATGGGACTAATACTCTGATTTGTGCTTTTTCTTCTGATATAACTTCTATCTTGGCTTCCCCTAAAAATCAAAACTGAAGGGAGTCCACTAATTCTGATAGCTCCAGAATGGCTTTGTTGGTATTGCTACATGGACCTAGTTTGTCTGTTGATAGATGCTGCCTGGTGCCTTCCTTTTTGTCCAGACTAGGGATGAGCTCGGTGTTGGAGTCGAACATACGTTCGACTCGAACATCGGCTGTTCGATCGTTCGACGAAGATCGAACGATTTGGGCCGTTCGCGCCTAATTCGAGTAACGCGAACGGCCCACAATGCACTACGCCATCGCAGTGTCATCCAGGCGCTGTGATTGGCCAAGCATGCACTGTGACCCCGCATGCTTGGCCAATCACAGCGCCGGCAGCGAGGAGAGCAATGATTGGCCACAGGCAGGATGCCTGTGGCCAATTATTGCTGAGGGTGTTTAGTACACGCCCCACACTATAAAAGGCCGCCAGCACGGCGGCCTAGTGTAGTGTGTTTCGGAGCAGGGAAAGAGAAGCATAGGCAGGGACAGTGACATTTTTTTTCTTGCTTAACCTGGATTCCTTTAGTTTAGGGAAAGAGAAGGATAGGTAGGGAGAGTGTCAGTGTGTTTTACTGTGCTAATCCTTGTTTCTAGGGACAGGGAAGGACAGTGAGGGAAATTCTCCTTGTGCTATACTGTGCTAAAGCATTGATCATCAACCATCTTTAAAAAAACATTTTTTCTAGGGACAGAAAACTATAGGTAGGGAGAGTGTCAGTGTGTTTTACTGTGCTAATCCTTGTTTCTAGGGACAGGGAAGGACAGTGAGGGAAATTCTCCTTGTGCTATAGTGTGCTAAAGCATTGATCATCAACCATCTTTAAAAAAACATTTTTTCTAGGGACAGAAAACTATAGGTAGGGAGAGTGTCAGTGTGTTTTACTGTGCTAATCCTTGTTTCTAGGGACAGGGAAGGACAGTGAGGGAAATTCTCCTTGTGCTATACTGTGCTAAAGCATTGATCATCAACCATCTTTAAAAAAACATTTTTTCTAGGGACAGAAAACTATAGGTAGGGAGAGTGTCAGTGTGTTTTACTGTGCTAATCCTTGTTTCTAGGGACAGGGAAGGACAGTGAGGGAAATTCTCCTTGTGCTATACTGTGCTAAAGCATTGATCATCAACCATCTTTAAAAAAACATTTTTTCTAGGGACAGAAAACTATAGGTAGGGAGAGTGTCAGTGTGTTTTACTGTGCTAATCCTTGTTTCTAGGGACAGGGAAGGACAGTGAGGGAAATTCTCCTTGTGCTATACTGTGCTAAAGCATTGATCATCAACCATCTTTAAAAAAAACATTTTTTCTAGGGACAGAAAACTATAGGTAGGGAGAGTGTCAGTGTGTTTCACTGTGCTAATCCTTGTTTCTAGGGACAGGGAAGGACAGTGAGGGAAATTCTCCTTGTGCTATACTGTGCTAAAGCATTGATCATCAACCATCTTTAAAAAAACATTTTTTCTAGGGACAGAAAACTATAGGTAGGGAGAGTGTCAGTGTGTTTTACTGTGCTAATCCTTGTTTCTAGGGACAGGGATGGACAGTGAGGGAAATTCTCCTTGTGCTATACTGTGCTAAAGCATTGATCATCAACCATCTTTAAAAAAACATTTTTTCTAGGGACAGAAAACTATAGGTAGGGAGAGTGTCAGTGTGTTTCACTGTGCTAATCCTTGTTTCTAGGGACAGGGAAGGACAGTGAGGGAAATTCTCCTTGTGCTATAGTGTGCTAAAGCATTGATTATCAACCATCTTTAAAAAAACATTTTTTCTAGGGACAGAAAACTATAGGTAGGGAGAGTGTCAGTGTGTTTTACTGTGCTAATCCTTGTTTCTAGGGACAGGGAAGGACAGTGAGGGAAATTCTCCTTGTGCTATACTGTGCTAAAGCATTGATCATCAACCATCTTTAAAAAAACATTTTTTCTAGGGACAGAAAACTATAGGTAGGGAGAGTGTCAGTGTGTTTTACTGTGCTAATCCTTGTTTCTAGGGACAGGGAAGGACAGTGAGGGAAATTCTCCTTGTGCTATACTGTGCTAAAGCATTGATCATCAACCATCTTTAAAAAAACATTTTTTCTAGGGACAGAAAACTATAGGTAGGGAGAGTGTCAGTGTGTTTTACTGTGCTAATCCTTGTTTCTAGGGACAGGGAAGGACAGTGAGGGAAATTCTCCTTGTGCTATAGTGTGCTAAAGCATTGATCATCAACCATCTTTAAAAAAACATTTTTTCTAGGGACAGAAAACTATAGGTAGGGAGAGTGTCAGTGTGTTTTACTGTGCTAATCCTTGTTTCTAGGGACAGGGAAGGACAGTGAGGGAAATTCTCCTTGTGCTATACTGTGCTAAAGCATTGATCATCAACCATCTTTAAAAAAACATTTTTTCTAGGGACAGAAAACTATAGGTAGGGAGAGTGTCAGTGTGTTTTACTGTGCTAATCCTTGTTTCTAGGGACAGGGAAGGACAGTGAAGGAAATTCTCCTTGTGCTATAGTGTGCTAAAGCATTGATCATCAACCATCTTTAAAAAAAACATTTTTTCTAGGGACAGAAAACTATAGGTAGGGAGAGTGTCAGTGTGTTTTACTGTGCTAATCCTTGTTTCTAGGGACAGGGAAGGACAGTGAGGGAAATTCTCCTTGTGCTATACTGTGCTAAAGCATTGATCATCAACCATCTTTAAAAAAACATTTTTTCTAGGGACAGAAAACTATAGGTAGGGAGAGTGTCAGTGTGTTTTACTGTGCTAATCCTTGTTTCTAGGGACAGGGAAGGACAGTGAGGGAAATTCTCCTTGTGCTATACTGTGCTAAAGCATTGATCATCAACCATCTTTAAAAAAACATCTTTTCTAGGGACAGAAAACTATAGGTAGGGAGAGTGTCAGTGTGTTTTACTGTGCTAATCCTTGTTTCTAGGGACAGGGAAGGACAGTGAGGGAAATTCTCCTTGTGCTATAGTGTGCTAAAGCATTGATCATCAACCATCTTTAAAAAAACATTTTTTCTAGGGACAGAAAACTATAGGTAGGGAGAGTGTCAGTGTGTTTTACTGTGCTAATCCTTGTTTCTATGGACAGGGAAGGACAGTGAGGGAAATTCTCCTTGTGCTATAGTGTGCTAAAGCATTGATCATCAACCATCTTTAAAAAAACATTTTTTCTAGGGACAGAAAACTATAGGTAGGGAGAGTGTCAGTGTGTTTTACTGTGCTAATCCTTGTTTCTAGGGACAGGGAAGGACAGTGAGGGAAATTCTCCTTGTGCTATAGTGTGCTAAAGCATTGATCATCAACCATCTTTAAAAAAACATTTTTTCTAGGAACAGAAAACTATAGGTAGGGAGAGTGTCAGTGTGTTTTACTGTGCTAATCCTTGTTTCTAGGGACAGGGAAGGACAGTGAGGGAAATTCTCCTTGTGCTATAGTGTGCTAAAGCATTGATCATCAACCATCTTTAAAAAAACATTTTTTCTAGGGACAGAAAACTATAGGTAGGGAGAGTGTCAGTGTGTTTTACTGTGCTAATCCTTGTTTCTAGGGACAGGGAAGGACAGTGAGGGAAATTCTCCTTGTGCTATACTGTGCTAAAGCATTCCTCATCAACCATCTTTGAAATCCTTGTTTTTTGGACAGTCAGGGAAATTGTCATTGTGCTATTCTGTGCGAAAGCAATCATCCTCAACCATATTTAGAAATCCTTAAGTAAAGGGACAGAGAAGGACACCTGAAGGTAGCCCTTATTGCTTTTTTCCCATCTCCCTGCAGGCCATCCATTAGAATGTCTGGAAGGCAAACAAGGAGAGGCAGACAGTCAGGAGGCAATAAAAGAGGGCAAGCAGGCTCTGTGTCTGGGGGCAACTGTGCTGGTCGTGGACGTGGTGCATTGTCATCAGCACATGGCCATGGGACACGCTTGTGCTTCTTTTCGGCAGCTGGACATGTTGAGCCACATCATGCCGAAGACTTGGTAGAGTGGATGACCAAGCCCTCCTCCTCCTCCTCATCCTCTCTCACCCAGGCTCAGGGTACTGGCAAAGCAGCTGCCAAAGCGTCCTCTTCCGTGGTATCAATGTCAGACTCATCATCAGTCACTCCTTCCCTAGACCCACCATGTCCTCCTCCTGAGGAGTCCCCCGAACTGTTTGAGCACAGTGTTGGGTACATGCTCCAGGAGGATGCCCAGCGTTTCGAAGGGTCTGATGATGAAACCCAGCTACAGGAAGGCAGTAGCGTGAGAGCAGACAGAGGGGATGCTCAAGAAGGACACCAATCTGGCAGTCATGTTCCAGCAGCTGCAGCATACTGCCAGATTGGCTCCAGTGATGAGGAGGGACTGACTCCACGTGGGTGCCTAATAGGAGAGAGGAGGAGGAGGAGGATGAGGAGGAGGCACATCTCCAACGAGGCAGGATGCCCTTTGGTGGCCAGCGTAAGGGCAGTACACCGACGAAATCACACCACAGAGCTCCGCCTGTGCAGGGCGCTGCCTCTGCCCGTCATTCAAAAAGTTCTTTGGTGTGGGCCTTTTTTGAGGCTAGTGCATCAGATCGCACAGCTGCTGTTTGCAACATATGTCTCAAGCGTATATCGCGTGGCCAAAACATCAGCCGCTTGGGTACCACATGCCTGACCAGACATATGTTGACCTGCCATGCAGCTCGTTGGCAAGCCTACCTCAAAGACCCACACCAAAGAACAAAGCGGACCTCTCCTTGCACCGCATCAGCTGGGATCTCCAACCCCACTATAACTTCAGTCCTCTCTGAAACATGCACTGAGAGGAATGAAGGTGTAGAATTAGGTGTGTCACAGCCAAGTACTTGCGGCCACTCTGCTAGCAGTACACCGACGTCCGATTCTAGCAGGCAAATTTCCCTGCCCCAGCTGCTGGACCGTCGAAAGAAGTTCACTCCCAGCCATCCACATGCCCAGCGGTTGAATGCTAGCTTGGCTAAATTGCTAGCGCTTCAACTGCTGCCTTTTCAGTTGGTAGACTCGGCCCCCTTCCGTGAGTTTGTGCAATGTGCGGTTCCTCAGTGGCAGGTTCCCAAACGCCACTTTTTCTCACGGAAGGCTATTCCGGCTCTCTACCGGCATGTGGAAGGCAATGTCTTGGCCTCGCTGGACAGGGCGGTCAGCGGTAAGGTGCATATTACCGCTGACTCATGGTCCAGCAGGCATGGACAGGGACGTTACCTTTCTTTCACGGCCCATTGGGTCACTCTTTTGGCAGCTGTGAAGGATGCAGGACAAGGTGCAGTAGTGTTGGAGGTTGTTCCACCGCCACGCCTCCAAAATGCTACTACTGGTTGTGACACACCTCTCTCCTCCACCCCCTCCTCTTCTTCTTCCTCCATGGCCTCTTCCTGTGCTTTGTCCTCTGAACCAGCGGTGCTCCGTAGCCATTCAAGGGGCTACGCAAGTACGCAGGCAAAAAGATGCCATGCCGTGCTTGCGCTGGTGTGTTTGGGGGACAGAAGCCACACTGGGGCAGAGGTCCTGTCTGCTCTGCAGGGCCAGGCCGAGAGGTGGTTGACGCCACGCCAGCTTAAGCCAGGAATGGTGGTTTGCGACAATGGCACCAACCTCCTCTCCGCCCTCCGACAGGGACAACTGACCCATGTGCCCTGTGTGGCTCATGTCCTTAACCTGGTGGTGCAGCGGTTCTTGGGCAGGTACCCGGGCTTACAGGATGTCCTGAGGCAGGCCAGGAAAGTCTGTGTGCATTTCCGCAGATCTTATAATGCCAGTGCTCGCCTGGCTGAGCTGCAAAAGGAGTTGAACCTGCCCAAGAACCGCCTTATATGTGACATGCCCACCAGGTGGAACTCAACATTGGCCATGCTGCAGCGGCTGCACACGCAGCAGAGGGCCATCAATGAGTACCTGTGCGACTACGGCACCAGGACAGGGTCAGGGGAGCTTGGTTTTTTTTCTCCACGCCAGTGGGGCATGATCAGGGATGCATGCACTGTCCTGGCACCATTTGAGGAGGCCACGAGGATGGTGAGCAGTGACAGTGCATGCATCAGTGACACTGTACCTCTTGTCCACCTGTTGGAGCACACGCTGCGTGGAATAATGGACAGGGCACTTGAGGCAGAACAGAGGCAGGAAGAGGAGGACTTCCTTGCCTCTCAAGGCCCCCTTTACCCAGACAGTGTTCCTTCTGTCCCACCCATCGCACAGGAAGAGGAGGAGGAGGAGGTGGAGGAGGAGGAGGATTGTGTCAGCATGGAGGTGGAGGCTGGCACTCAGCATCATCAGCAGCAGTCTTTTAGGGATGATTTACAGTCCCAAGAAACCAGTGGACTTGTACGTGGCTGGGAGGAGGTGGCTGCGGATCATGTCGTCCTTAGTGACCCAGAGGACTCCGGACCGAATGCCTCAGCAAACCTACGCTGCATGGCCTCCCTGATCCTGCAAAGTCTGCGGAAGGATCCTCGTATTCTTCGGATCAAGGAGAGGGACCATTACTGGCTGGCCACTCTCCTTGATCCACGGTACAAGGGTAAGGTTGCGGACCTTATGTTACCGTCGCAGAGGGAGCAGAGGATGAGACAACTCCGGGAGGCCTTGCAGAAAGGTCTGTGCAACGCGTTCCCAGAGACTGGGAGGTTACAAACTCCTGGTCCTGGACAACGAGTTGCTGAGGCTTCGGCCAGTCAAAGAAGGAGTGGTGGGGAAGGTGGCCGTCTGACCGATGCGTTCAGACAATTCTTTAGTCCGCAGCCCCAAAGTATGATCGGTTCCAGCAACCATCGCCAGCGTCTGATAAACATGGTGCAGGAATATCTAGGGGCAAGGTCAGACTTGGACACCTTCCCCACCGAAAATCCTCTGGCTTACTGGGTCTTGAGGATGGATCACTGGCCAGAGCTTGCACAGTATGCAATTGAGCTACTGGCCTGTCCTGCATCCAGCGTTCTTTCGGAACGCACATTCAGTGCTGCTGGAGGATTTGTCACGGATCACAGGGTGCGCCTGTCCACCGACTCGGTTGATCGACTGACTTTCATCAAGATGAACCAGTCTTGGATCACCACCAGCTACCACACACCTGATGCTGATATAACAGACTAATTGATTTTAACATGTCACATCCCTTCAAGACTGATGCTGATGCTGAGTGCCTGTGCTGTTATGTTGACTGGCTATCCTCCTCCTCCGAGTCCTCAATGATACGATTGATGATGATAGCTTGGAAGATCATTTTTGTTTCTGGGTGCCGCCACCAGTGGCTAAGGCCCAATTTTTCAGCCCCTGTTTAACAGGGGCGTGTAATTACAATTTTTGAAGCAATACTTTGCAACAGGGCTCATTGCTGTGCTCCAAGTACAGTATCTGTGAGGGGTTGGAGTGTTGTGCCACCAGTGCCTAAGGCCCAATTTTTCAGCCCCTGTTTAACAGGGGCGTGTCATTACAATTTTTGAAGCAATACTTTGCAACAGGGCTCATTGCTGTGCTCCAAGTACAGTATCTGTGAGGGGTTGGAGTGTTGTGCCACCAGTGCCTAAGGCCCAATTTTTCAGCCCCTGTTTAACAGGGGCGTGTCATTACAATTTTTGAAGCAATACTTTGCAACAGGGCTCATTGCTGTGCTCCAAGTACAGTATCTGTGAGGGGTTGGAGTGTTGTGCCACCAGTGCCTAAGGCCCAATTTTTCAGCCCCTGTTTATCAGGGGCGTGTCATTACAATTTTTGAAGCAATACTTTGCAACAGGGCTCATTGCTGTGCTCCAAGTACAGTATCTGTGAGGGGTTGCAGTGTTGTGCCACCAGTGCCTAAGGCCCAATTTTTCAGCCCCTGTTCAACAGGGGCATGTAATTACAATTCTTGATCTAATAATTCACAGCAGGGCCCATTGCTGCACCTACCAAGAGTAACTCTGAGGGCTTACAGTGTTGTGGCAACGCCACCACCACCACCACCACGAAAGGCCCAATTTTTCAGCCCCTGTTCAAAAGGGGCATGTAATTACAATTCTTGATCTAATAATTCACAGCAGGGCCCATTCCTGCACCCACCAAGAGTAACTCTGAGGACTTACAGTGTTGTGGCAACACCACCACCACCACGAAAGGCCCAATTTTTCAGCCCCTGTTCAACAGGGGCATGCAATTACAATTCTTGATCTAATAATTCACAGCAGGGCCCATTGCTGCACCCACCAAGAGTAACTGTCAGGGCTTACAGTGTTGTGGCACCAGCACCACCATCAAAGGCCCAATTTTTACTACCACTGTTCAACAATTACATGTAATTACAATTCCTGATATAATAGTTGACAGCAGGGCGTTCCAGCACCAACCAAGAGTAACTGTGAGTGCTTACAGTGTTGTGCCAACACCAACAACTAAGGGGCCTATTTCTGCAGAGTATATACGGCAGGTCCCTACTTTCAAACATCCAACTTACAAACGACTCCTACTTGCAAACGCAAGAAGACAACAGGAAGTGAGAGGAAATCTACCCCTAGGAAGGAAAATTCTCTCCTGTAAGAATTAATATGGGAGAAAGGTGTCTCCTCTGTACTGATGCTTTATCACCAATCCTTGTTTCAAGAAAAACACCACATTTCAAAAACAGTTGTCATTGGGACGGAAAGTGAGGTGAAATGTTCTGAACAGGGGCACAGACAGCAAAACAAATGTTACAGGGGTGATAACCCTTACCTATGTTTTCCAAAAAGTTTAAAAATAGATTTTTGGGCTGGAGCTACACTTAAACAATGTACCTGTTCAAAATTACAAACACATTCTACATAAGAACAAACCTACAGTCCCTGTCTTGTATGCACCGCCTGTATACGGCTGTTCAGAGTATATAGGGCCTTTTTTATTTTGTGTGCGGTGTTCCCCTTAATATCCATACAAGACCCAAAGGGGCTGGTAATGGGCTGGGGTAGGGGGGGGGGGGTCATGGGGTAGCTATGCCATTTTTCTTAAAGATTTTCATCCATATTACCGGGACCAGACATTACATTAAAGCCGCAAGCAGTTTTAAATGGCTTTTTTTTCCTTTAGAAGTGTCATTTTGTGCAGGGACAGTTCTAAACACGGGAAACACGTGGCACTTCACAGGCATACTTTAGATACCCCCCAGGTACGATATTTAAAGGAATATTTAACTTTTTTTTTTTCACTTTATGCATCATTAAAATGACTGCTCCCGAAAAACGACCGTTTTTTAAAACTTCTTTTTGCATTGATACATGTCCCCTGGTGCAGAACCCGGGTTCCCAAACCCTTTTTAGGACAATAACATGCATAATAGTCGTTATAATTAGCACTTTAGAATTCGAACGTTCGCATCCATTGTATTTAATAGGGTTCTAATGTTCGTACGAACATTCGGTCCGTTCGCGGGTTCTGGTGCAAACCGAACCCGGGGGTGTTCGGCTCATCACTAGTCCAGACTTGCTGTCTCAAGGACTCATCCTCCATTCTGCCCTACAGTTGCTGGTTTAATGGCCTATGGTCTTATGCACACAGAGCGTTTGCTCTGCTCCTCTAAAGGCCTTTTTTTCCTGGCAAGAGAAAAGCTGCTTAAAGAATGCAGTAAAAATCACGTTTTGCACACGTGTTTTTATGTGTTTGGTGTTAAAATATTCTATTGTGAAACTTATATGGGCACACCGTCCCTTTAAGAAACATACATATCTCAAGTGAACAAGTTAAAATAAATTTCATATATATGTAGCGGGGTGTTCCCCTTTAATGCAGAGAGACAAGAAGTTCCAGGTGAGAGGTGAGTCGGGAGGAAGTAAAGAGACATTATGGAAGTGAAAGCAGAGGAGAGAGAGACTACATCTCCCAGTACATCTTGCAGCACCCAGGGTGCATTGCTCCAGAACAGAGACTGCTGGGGGAGACTTTATAAAGGGGAGGCAGAGTTTTGGTCGGTCTCTTTGGACCCCCCCTCTCCTAGCAAGAGGATGTCTGTGCTGAACTGCTGTGTGCACAAGGCCTGAAGCCCGGGCCGTGTGCTCCTTTCCAAAGAGCCCTCTGCCAGCCTAGCAGAGCCTTAGAGACATCTAATCCTCCTTGCTGCAGTACACCAGAAGGATTGAAGACTTGGATGTCGGTGGATTCCTGTTCCTAGATGAATCGATGGAGGAAACGGACTTTGACTTGCCCGGGTGGTGAGAGCTGTTTAAAGACAGATACTTTATCTTTACTATTCGTTGGGATTACAAAGTTGTTCTTCAAGTGCACCACCGAAAAGATTGCTAGCGAATATTGTTTCACTGAACTTCCATTTAGATCAGTCAGGCCTGACTGCATAGGTAGACATTGCTGGGTGTTAGTCTACCCATGAGGGGAAGTAGCTGTAAAAGGGCAGCGCTAGAGTTGCATAGCAATACTTTATTATTCTGATTACTCTGTTTATCTTTATTACTGTTTATTGCAGGGATCTGCAACTTGTTATACTGTTGTTCATTACTTGCCCATTAGCCTCAGTAAAATATCTGGGTAAAGTACATTTGGTGTCAGTTCCGCTTACTTTAATAGGAGTTTTAAAGTATATTCTGTGTATGTTTGTTATAGGACTGCGTCACCAACAGTTGCGGTCACGCGGTCCTATCCCTCTATCACCAGCTGTGCCACAGGAGGTTAGAGCCGATTGCCAGGGGTTGACAGCAGTGCACTACAGGGCCCAAATCAATATCAGCGGCTCTCTTAACTGGGGGTAGCGCTACACGTGGGGGCTCGAGTCCGGGATCCTTGTACGTTGCACGCTGCAATCAAGCCGGTCAGAAGTACCAGCATGGACCCGCTGGCAATGTCACAGTGGTGCGCAGCGATTGGCGCCGATCCAACCGCGGCGGTAGTCATTGTACTCCCGGGGGAAAGATGGAAGGAAGAGGAGATAAAACAGCTCGTATTGTTACTGTCTCCGAGCCACAAAGCATGGGTGATGGATTTTAGGCCAGATCCAGTGATCTCGTTTACATACGCACTGGTAGAATGGAAAAACGAAATCCCAGAGCATTTTAAAAGTCAGAGTATACAAGCCATAGATAATCAGATCTATCACTTGATACATACGCTGCCAGTGAAGGAAGAATGGTTTCAGACACCAAAGCCATCACTCCCACAATTATCTCCACCACTATCCCCTAAAGCAGAAAAGCTTAAGGAACTATTAAGCCCGGGATCACCGCTGGCCGCTATAGGGCCTGAATTGTTGAATGCTCTAGGAGACCTTGTAATTAAGTGCCAGAAAAGCAGTACGGTGCATGTGGAGGCCGGTTACCGGAAGCTTAGCACCTTCTCAGGGAAGCTCCCCGTCCCTGCGGGGGAGGAAGATTTTGACACTTGGGTGGAACAGGCATTGCAGGCAGTAGAAGCATGGGAGGTGCCTGAGGCACAGAAGAGACAGCGAGTCTTAGAAAGTCTGAAAGGTGCCGCGGCAGAAGCGGTGAAGAGCTTCCGGTTTGGAAATGAAAACTGTACAGCTCAAGATTGCCTGGCCATGCTGCAGGAAGAGTTTGGTCAGCTGGAGAAGGTGTCAGAGATGATTTATCAAATTGAACACACTCTCCAGCAGCCGAATGAGAAACTGTCAGAATATGTTAGAAGGCTGAACAGGCAGTTATGCAAGATTGTACTGAAGAAGGGAATGCTGCCCAAAGATGCAGATGAAGCACGCATGAAGCAGATCATGAGGGGAGCGCGGCGCTCAGACCCGGTCTGGCTGCACCTGAAAACCTCAGGAGCAGGGATGAGCTTCGTGTTCGAGTCGAACATACGTTCGACTCGAACATCGGCTGTTCGATCGTTCGACGAAGATCGAACGATTTGGGCCGTTCGCGCCAAATTCGAGTGACGCGAACGGCCCACAATGCACTACGCCATCGCAGTGTCATCCAGGCGCTGTGATTGGCCAAGCATGCACTGTGACCCCGCATGCTTGGCCAATCACAGCGCCGGCAGCGAGGAGAGCAATGATTGGCCACAGGCAGGATGCCTGTGGCCAATTATTGCTGAGGGTGTTTAGTACACGCCCCACACTATAAAAGGCCGCCAGCACGGCGGCCTAGTGTAGTGTGTTCCGGAGCAGGGATAGAGCAGCATAGGCAGGGACAGTGACTGTTATTTCTTTCTTGCTTAACCTGGATTCCTTTAGTTTAGGGAAAGAGAAGGATAGGTAGGGAGAGTGTCAGTGTGTTTTGTGCTTGTGCTATAGTGTGCTTAAAAAAAACATTTATTCTAGGGACAGAAAACTGTAGGTAGGGACAGTGTCAGTTTCTTTCACTCTGCAAGTCCTTGTTTCCAGGGACCTGGAAGGACAGTGAGTGAATTGTCCTTGTGCTATATTGTGCTTAAAAAAACATTTATTCTAGGGACAGAAAACTGTAGGTAGGGAGAGTGTCAGTTTCTTTCACTCTGCAAGTCCTTGTTTCCAGGGACCTGGAAGGACAGTGAGTGAATTGTCCTTGTGCTATATTGTGATTAAAAAAAACATTTTTTCTAGGGACAGAAAACTGTAGGTAGGGAGAGTGTTTTTTTTCTTTCACTCTGCAAGTCCTTGTTTCCAGGGACCTGTAAGGACAGTGAGTGAATTGTTCTTGTGCTATATTGTGATTAAAAAAAACATTTTTTCTAGGGACAGAAAACTGTAGGTAGGGAGAGTGTTTTTTTTCTTTCACTCTGCAAGTCCTTGTTTCCAGGGACCTGGAAGGACAGTGAGTGAATTGTCCTTGTGCTATATTGTGCTTAAAAAAACATTTATTCTAGGGACAGAAAACTGTAGGTAGGGAGAGTGTCAGTTTATTTCACTCTGCAAGTCCTTGTTTCCAGGGACCTGTAAGGACAGTGAGTGAATTGTCCTTGTGCTATATTGTGATTAAAAAAAACATTTTTTCTAGGGACAGAAAACTGTAGGTAGGGAGAGTGTTTTTTTTCTTTCACTCTGCAAGTCCTTGTTTCCAGGGACCTGTAAGGACAGTGAGTGAATTGTCCTTGTGCTATATTGTGCTTAAAAAAAACATTTATTCTAGGGACAGAAAACTGTAGGTAGGGAGAGTGTTTTTTTTCTTTCACTCTGCAAGTCCTTGTTTCCAGGGACCTGTAAGGACAGTGAGTGAATTTTTCTTGTGCTATATTGTGATTAAAAAAAACATTTTTTCTAGGGACAGAAAACTGTAGGTAGGGAGAGTGTTTTTTTTCTTTCACTCTGCAAGTCCTTGTTTCCAGGGACCTGAAAGGACAGTGAGTGAATTTTTCTTGTGCTATATTGTGATTAAAAAAAACATTTTTTCTAGGGACAGAAAACTGTAGGTAGGGAGAGTGTTTTTTTTCTTTCACTCTGCAAGTCCTTGTTTCCAGGGACCTGTAAGGACAGTGAGTGAATTGTTCTTGTGCTATATTGTGATTAAAAAAAACATTTTTTCTAGGGACAGAAAACTGTAGGTAGGGAGAGTGTTTTTTTTCTTTCACTCTGCAAGTCCTTGTTTCCAGGGACCTGTAAGGACAGTGAGTGAATTGTTCTTGTGCTATATTGTGATTAAAAAAAACATTTTTTCTAGGGACAGAAAACTGTAGGTAGGGAGAGTGTTTTTTTTCTTTCACTCTGCAAGTCCTTGTTTCCAGGGACCTGTAAGGACAGTGAGTGAATTTTTCTTGTGCTATATTGTGATTAAAAAAAACATTTTTTCTAGGGACAGAAAACTGTAGGTAGGGAGAGTGTTTTTTTTCTTTCACTCTGCAAGTCCTTGTTTCCAGGGACCTGTAAGGACAGTGAGTGAATTGTTCTTGTGCTATATTGTGATTAAAAAAAACATTTTTTCTAGGGACAGAAAACTGTAGGTAGGGAGAGTGTTTTTTTTCTTTCACTCTGCAAGTCCTTGTTTCCAGGGACCTGTAAGGACAGTGAGTGAATTGTTCTTGTGCTATATTGTGATTAAAAAAAACATTTTTTCTAGGGACAGAAAACTGTAGGTAGGGAGAGTGTTTTTTTTCTTTCACTCTGCAAGTCCTTGTTTCCAGGGACCTGTAAGGACAGTGAGTGAATTTTTCTTGTGCTATATTGTGATTAAAAAAAACATTTTTTCTAGGGACAGAAAACTGTAGGTAGGGAGAGTGTTTTTTTTCTTTCACTCTGCAAGTCCTTGTTTCCAGGGACCTGAAAGGACAGTGAGTGAATTTTTCTTGTGCTATATTGTGATTAAAAAAAACATTTTTTCTAGGGACAGAAAACTGTAGGTAGGGAGAGTGTTTTTTTTCTTTCACTCTGCAAGTCCTTGTTTCCAGGGACCTGTAAGGACAGTGAGTGAATTGTTCTTGTGCTATATTGTGATTAAAAAAAACATTTTTTCTAGGGACAGAAAACTGTAGGTAGGGAGAGTGTTTTTTTTCTTTCACTCTGCAAGTCCTTGTTTCCAGGGACCTGTAAGGACAGTGAGTGAATTTTTCTTGTGCTATATTGTGATTAAAAAAAACATTTTTTCTAGGGACAGAAAACTGTAGGTAGGGAGAGTGTTTTTTTTCTTTCACTCTGCAAGTCCTTGTTTCCAGGGACCTGTAAGGACAGTGAGTGAATTGTTCTTGTGCTATATTGTGATTAAAAAAAACATTTTTTCTAGGGACAGAAAACTGTAGGTAGGGAGAGTGTTTTTTTTCTTTCACTTTGCAAGTCCTTGTTTCCAGGGACCTGTAAGGACAGTGAGTGAATTGTTCTTGTGCTATATTGTGATTAAAAAAAACATTTTTTCTAGGGACAGAAAACTGTAGGTAGGGAGAGTGTTTTTTTTCTTTCACTCTGCAAGTCCTTGTTTCCAGGGACCTGTAAGGACAGTGAGTGAATTTTTCTTGTGCTATATTGTGATTAAAAAAAACATTTTTTCTAGGGACAGAAAACTGTAGGTAGGGAGAGTGTTTTTTTTCTTTCACTCTGCAAGTCCTTGTTTCCAGGGACCTGTAAGGACAGTGAGTGAATTGTTCTTGTGCTATATTGTGATTAAAAAAAACATTTTTTCTAGGGACAGAAAACTGTAGGTAGCGAGAGTGTTTTTTTTCTTTCACTCTGCAAGTCCTTGTTTCCAGGGACCTGTAAGGACAGTGAGTGAATTTTTCTTGTGCTATATTGTGATTAAAAAAAACATTTTTTCTAGGGACAGAAAACTGTAGGTAGGGAGAGTGTTTTTTTTCTTTCACTCTGCAAGTCCTTGTTTCCAGGGACCTGTAAGGACAGTGAGTGAATTGTTCTTGTGCTATATTGTGATTAAAAAAAACATTTTTTCTAGGGACAGAAAACTGTAGGTAGGGAGAGTGTTTTTTTTCTTTCACTCTGCAAGTCCTTGTTTCCAGAGACCTGTAAGGACAGTGAGTGAATTTTTCTTGTGCTATATTGTGATTAAAAAAAACATTTTTTCTAGGGACAGAAAACTGTAGGTAGGGAGAGTGTGTCAGTTTCTTTCACTGTGAAAGTCCTTGTTTCAAGGGACAGAGAAGGACACCTGAAGGTAGCCCTTATTGCTTTTTTCCCATCTCCGTGCAGGCCATCTATTAGAATGTCTGGAAGGCAAACAAGGAGAGGCAGACAGTCAGGAGGCAATAAAAGAGGGCAAGCAGGCTCTGTGTCTGGGGGCAACAGTGCTGGTCGTGGACGCGGTGCATTGTCATCAGCACATGGCCATGGGACACGCTTGTCCTTCTTTTCGGCAGCTGGACATGTTGAGCCACATCATGCCGAAGACTTGGTAGAGTGGATGACCAAGCCCTCCTCCTCCTCCTCATCCTCTCTCACCCAGGCTCAGGGTACTGGAAAAGCAGCTGCCAAAGCGTCGTCTTCCCTGGTATCAATGTCAGACAAATCATCAGTCACTCCTTCCCTAGACCCACCATGTCCTCCTCCTGAGGAGTCCCCCGAACTGTTTCAGCACAGTGTTGGGTACATGCTCCAGGAGGATGCCCAGCGTTTCGAAGGGTCTGATGATGAAACCCAGCTAGAGGAAGGCAGTAGCGTGAGAGCAGACAGAGGGGATGCTCAAGAAGGACACCAATCTGGCAGTCATGTTCCAGCAGCTGCAGCATACTGCCAGATTGGCTCCAGTGATGAGGAGGGAGGGGATGATGAGGTCACTGACTCCACGTGGGTGCCTAATAGGAGAGAGGAGGAGGAGGAGGATGAGGAGGAGGCACATCTCCAACGAGGCAGGATGCCCTTTGGTGGCCAGCGTAAGGGCAGTACACCGACGGAATCACACCGCAGAGCTCCGCCTGTGCAGGGCGCTGCCTCTGCCCGTCATTCAAAAAGTTCTTTGGTGTGGGCCTTTTTTGAGGCTAGTGCATCAGATCGCACAGCTGCTGTTTGCAACATATGTCTCAAGCGTATATCGCGTGGCCAAAACATCAGCCGCTTGGGTACCACATGCCTGACCAGACATATGTTGACCTGCCATGCAGCTCGTTGGCAAGCCTACCTCAAAGACCCACACCAAAGAACAAAGCGGACCTCTCCTTGCACCGCATCAGCTGGGATCTCCAACCCCACTATAACTTCAGTCCTCTCTGAAACATGCACTGAGAGGAATGAAGGTGTAGAATTAGGTGTGTCACAGCCAAGTACTTGCGCCCACTCTGCTAGCAGTACACCGACGTCCGATTCTAGCAGGCAAATTTCCCTGCCCCAGCTGCTGGACCGTCGAAAGAAGTTCACTCCCAGCCATCCACATGCCCAGCGGTTGAATGCTAGCTTGGCTAAATTGCTAGCGCTTCAACTGCTGCCTTTTCAGTTGGTAGACTCGGCCCCCTTCCGTGAGTTTGTGCAATGTGCGGTTCCTCAGTGGCAGGTTCCCAAACGCCACTTTTTCTCACGGAAGGCTATTCCGGCTCTCTACCGGCATGTGGAAGGCAATGTCTTGGCCTCGCTGGACAGGGCGGTCAGCGGTAAGGTGCATATTACCGCTGACTCATGGTCCAGCAGGCATGGACAGGGACGTTACCTTTCTTTCACGGCCCATTGGGTCACTCTTTTGGCAGCTGGGAAGGATTCAGGACAAGGTGCAGTAGTGTTGGAGGTTGTCCCACCGCCACGCCTCCAAAATGCTACTACTGGTTGTGACACACCTCTCTCCTCCACCCCCTCCTCTTCTTCTTCCTCCATGGCCTCTTCCTGTGGTTTGTCCTATGAACCAGCGGTGCTCCGTAGCCGTTCACGGGGCTACGCAAGTACGCAGGCAAAAAGATGCCATGCCGTGCTTGCGCTGGTGTGTTTGGGGGACAGAAGCCACACTGGGGCAGAGGTCCTGTCTGCTCTGCAGGGCCAGGCCGAGAGGTGGTTGACGCCACGCCAGCTTAAGCCAGGAATGGTGGTTTGCGACAATGGCACCAACCTCCTCTCCGCCCTCCGACAGGGACAACTGACCCATGTGCCCTGTGTGGCTCACGTCCTTAACCTGGTGGTGCAGCGGTTCTTGGGCAGGTACCCGGGCTTACAGGATGTCCTGAGGCAGGCCAGGAAAGTCTGTGTGCATTTCCGCAGATCTTATAATGCCAGTGCTCGCCTGGCTGAGCTGCAAAAGGAGTTGAACCTGCCCAAGAACCGCCTTATATGTGACATGCCCACCAGGTGGAACTCAACGTTGGCCATGCTGCAGCGGCTGCACACGCAGCAGAGGGCCATCAATGAGTACCTGTGCGACTACGGCACCAGGACAGGGTCAGGGGAGCTTGGTTTTTTTTCTCCACGCCAGTGGGGCATGATCAGGGATGCATGCACTGTCCTGGCACCATTTGAGGAGGCCACGAGGATGGTGAGCAGTGACAGTGCATGCATCAGTGACACTGTACCTCTTGTCCACCTGTTGGAGCACACGCTGCGTGGAATAATGGACAGGGCACTTGAGGCAGAACAGAGGCAGGAAGAGGAGGACTTCCTTGCCTCTCAAGGCCCCCTTTACCCAGACAGTGTTACTTCTGTCCCACCCATCGCACAGGAAGAGGAGGAGGAGGAGGAGGAGGAGGAGGAGGATTGTGTCAGCATGGAGGTGGAGGCTGGCACTCAGCATCATCAGCAGCAGTCTTTTAGGGATGATTTACAGTCCCAAGAAACCAGTGGACTTGTACGTGGCTGGGAGGAGGTGGCTGCGGATCATGTCGTCCTTAGTGACCCAGAGGACTCCGGAGCGAATGCCTCAGCAAACCTACGCTGCATGGCCTCCCTGATCCTGCAAAGTCTGCGGAAGGATCCTCGTATTCTTCGGATCAAGGAAAGGGACCATTACTGGCTGGCCACTCTCCTTGATCCACGGTACAAGGGTAAGGTTGCGGACCTTATGTTACCGTCGCAGAGGGAGCAGAGGATGAGACAACTCCGGGAGGCCTTGCAGAAAGGTCTGTGCAACGCGTTCCCAGAGACTGGGAGGTTGCAAACTCCTGGTCCTGGACAACGAGTTGCTGAGGCTTCGGCCAGTCAAAGAAGGAGCGGTGGGGAAGGTGGCCGTCTGACCGATGCGTTCAGACAATTCTTTAGTCCGCAGCCCCAAAGTATGATCGGTTCCAGCAACCATCGCCAGCGTCTGATAAACATGGTGCAGGAATATCTAGGGGCAAGGTCAGACTTGGACACCTTCCCCACCGAAAATCCTCTGGCTTACTGGGTCTTGAGGATGGATCACTGGCCAGAGCTTGCACAGTATGCAATTGAGCTACTGGCCTGTCCTGCATCCAGCGTTCTTTCGGAACGCACATTCAGTGCTGCTGGAGGATTTGTCACGGATCACAGGGTGCGCCTGTCCACCGACTCGGTTGATCGACTGACTTTCATCAAGATGAACCAGTCTTGGATCACCACCAGCTACCACACACCTGATGCTGATATAACAGACTAATTGATTTTAACATGTCACATCCCTTCAAGACTGATGCTGATGCTGAGTGCCTGTGCTGTTATGTTGACTGGCTATCCTCCTCCTCCGAGTCCTCAATGATACGATTGATGATGATAGCTTGGAAGATCATTTTTGTTTATGGGTGCCGCCACCAGTGCCTAACGCCCAATTTTTCAGCCCCTGTTTAACAGGGGCGTGTAATTACAATTTTTGAAGCAATACTTTGCAACAGGGCTCATTGCTGTACTCCAAGTACAGTATCTGTGAGGAGTTGCAGTGTTGTGCCACCAGTGCCTAAGGCCCAATTTTTCAGCCCCTGTTTAACAGGGGCGTGTCATTACAATTTTTGAAGCAATACTTTGCAACAGGGCTCATTGCTGTGCTCCAAGTACAGTATCTGTGAGGGGTTGCAGTGTTGTGCCACCAGTGCCTAAGGCCCAATTTTTCAGCCCCTGTTCAACAGGGGCATGTAATTACAATTCTTGATCTAATAATTCACAGCAGGGCCCATTGCTGCACCCACCAAGAGTAACTGTCAGGGCTTACAGTGTTGTGGCACCAGCACCACCATCAAAGGCCCAATTTTTACTACCACTGTTCAACAATTATATGTAATTAAAATTCCTGATATAATAGTTGACAGCAGGGCGTTCCAGCACCAACCAAGAGTAACTGTGAGTGCTTACAGTGTTGTGCCAACACCAACAACTAAGGGGCCTATTTCTGCAGAGTATATACGGCAGGTCCCTACTTTCAAACATCCAACTTTCAAACGACTCCTACTTGCAAACGCAAGAAGACAACAGGAAGTGAGAGGAAATCTACCACTAGGAAGGAAAATTCTCTCCTGTAAGAATAAATATGGGAGAAAGGTGTCTCCTCTGTACTGATGCTTTATCAGCAATCCTTGTTTCAAGAAAAACACCACATTTCAAAAACAGTTGTCATTGGGACGGAAAGTGAGGTGAAATGTTCTGAACAGGGGCACAGACAGCAAAACAAATGTTACAGGGGTGATAACCCTTACCTATGTTTTCCAAAAAGTTTAAAAATAGATTTTTGGTCTGGAGCTACACTTCAACAATGTACCTGTTCAAAATTACAAACAGATTCTACATAAGAACAAACCTACAGTCCCTGTCTTGTATGCACCGCCTGTATAGGGCTGTTCAGAGTATATAGGGCCTTTTTTATTTTATGTGCGGGGTTCCCCTTAATATCCATACAAGACCCAAAGGGGCTGGTAATGGGCTGGGGTAGGGGGGGGGGGGGTCATGGGGTAGCTATGCCATTTTTCTTAAAGAATTTCATCCATATTACCGGGACCAGACATTACATTAAAGCCGCAAGCAGTTTTAAATGGCTTTTTTTTCCTTTAGAAGTGTCATTTTGTGCAGGGACAGTTCTAAACACGGGAAACACGTGGCACTTCACAGGCATACTTTAGACACCCCCCAGGTACGATATTTAAAGGAATATTTGACTTTTTTTTTTCACTTTATGCATCATTAAAATGACTGCTCCCGAAAAACGACCGTTTTTAAAACTTCTTTTTGCATTGATACATGTCCCCTGGTGCAGAACCCGGGTTCCCAAACCCTTTTTAGGACAATAACATGCATAATAGTTGTTATAATTAGCACTTTAGAATTCGAACGTTCGCATCCATTCTATTTAATAGGGTTCTAATGTTCGTTCGAACTTTCGGTCCGTTCGCGGGTTCTGGTGCGAACCGAACAGGGGGGTGTTCGGCTCATCACTACTCAGGAGGAGGAATGTCACTAACCTACTCTGATCTAATAAAAATTATTAGGGACGAAGAGGCGCTGGAGGAAGATCAGCAGGTGGCCAAGGCGAATGTCACACCTGTACCAGTGTTGGTCCATTCGGTCAAGAGCCCAGAAAGAGATGCGGAGGTTGACACTCTGAAATCGCAAATGGCCCAAGTGTTGGAGATGCTGACCTCTTTGATGGAGAAAGATCAGAGAAGACGAGAGAAACCAAGCCCAAGAAAGGAGTTGTTCCCGAACACCTCAGCACCGGCCTCCCTACAGGACCGGGAAGAGGTGATTTGCTATAACTGCGGAGGGAGTGGCCACTTTGCTAACGTATGCTCAAGCCCAAAGAAGAAGAGAACAGATAATTGCAAGCCGGCGGGAAACTCCAAAGGGGCCCCGGTGAAGGAGTCAACCGGGTGCCCATCATCTTCAGTGCGCTCCAAACTAAAAAAAAAGGCCAAGAATGGAGGAGACAAAACTCCTAGGAGGAGGTATAGTACACCCCCACCAAGATGTACCCCAGAGGGAGGGGGCAAGACCCCTCAGTGGAAGTACAGCACCCCAAAGAAGGAACATCCACCTAAAAGGAACAATAACATCCCTCAGCGGGTTTGTGCCCCCATTGAGAGGGAGAAAGTCAATGCATGCCAGGCTCAGGAAAAATTAAAGTCCAAAAGGAGCAGGGCAAGGGTCGAAAGCAAAAAAAAAGAGGTGACCCCAGTCCGGCCATACCCAAAGGAACTGGTGGGCCCGTCTCCTACTGTGCCCATTCAAGTGGAAGGAGTCTATACTAAAGCTCTTTTGGACACCGGAGCACAGGTGACTTTACTATACCGGGACTTCTATGATAGGCACTTGAGTCATCTGCCTATCCAGAAGATAGAAGAGCTGGAGATATGGGGACTTGGAACCCAGAGTTTCCCTTATGATGGGTACCTGCCCATAAAGATGACTTTCGACCCATCCGTGGCTGGGAAGGCTGAAGTGTTTGACACCCTGGCAGTTGTGTGTCCCCGGCCGCCTGGAGCCAGCAAGATTTCCCTGATCATTGGGACAAACACGGATCTAGTCAGGAGACTCCTGACCCCTCTAGTGAAAGAGAGAAACCATTCAGCCACCAAAATCCATCCCATGCTAAAGACGGCCTACCAACGACTGGTCTTAGAGCAGAAGACCCCGGGAGAGGGGATAGGGAAGGTGTGGAGACTTGGCAGAGAAGGAGTAGTGCTACAGCCCGGAGAAGTAACCTGTCTTAGGGCCACTGTGAAGCTTTCGTGGGAACAACCTGGCCCCTTTGTCATGCTGGAATCAGACCCAAGGGAAGAGTCCTCAGGCCTGGAAGTGATACCAGAAGTGATTCCGTTCAAGGCCCTGAAGAAGGCCCATGGCAGAGTTCCGGTGAGTGTTAGGAACACTACGGGAGGACCCATGGAGATCCCTGCCAGAGTGTTGCTTGGTCAGGTGAGCCCTGCTGCCCCGGTCACTTGGTCCGAAGTCAAGGGGACGGGTGACGGAGGAGATGTTTGGGAGAAACTGTCCGTGGAAAACCCGAACCTACCCAGGGCTTGGAAAGAAAGAGCCAAGGCCCAGCTGACCAGGTGGGAGAAGATCTTTTCCGAAGATGAATTCGATGTGGGGTGTGCAAGAAGTGCCACCCATCGGATCCGCCTCCAAGAAGATAAGCCCTTCCGAGAGAGGGTCAGGCGGGTCCCCCTGGCAGATCTGGAGGATCTGAGGGAACAACTTGTAGAACTAAAGAAGACTGGTGTGATCCGGGAGTCTAGAAGTCCCTATGCCTCCCCAATCGTGGTGGTCAGAAAGAAGAATGGGTCGTTGAGGCTTTGTATCGATTACAGGACTCTCAACAGGAGAACCATCCCTGACCAATACACCACGCCAAGGATAGAAGATGCCCTACAAAGTTTGTCTGGAGCCAAATGGTTCAGTGTGATGGACCTCAAGAGTGGGTACTATCAAATCCCTATGCACCCAGAAGACAGGGAGAAGACAGCCTTCATAACCCCGGTGGGATTCTTTGAATTCAATAGGATGCCTCAGGGTCTGTCTGGAGCTCCTGCTACCTTTCAACGCCTTATGGAGAAGACTGTTGGAGACATGAATCTTATAGAAGTCCTTGTGTACTTGGACGATGTCATTGTCTTTGGAAGAACCTTGGAAGAACATGAAGCCAGGTTGGAGAAAGTATTGAGAAGACTCAGCGAAGAGGGACTTAAGCTTTCCCCCGAGAAGTGTCGGTTCTACCAGTCTTCTGTGAACTATCTGGGGCACATAGTGTCTGAAGAAGGGGTGGCCACAGATCCTGAGAAGTTGGAAGCAGTCACTTCCTGGCCACGACCCACCACAGTAACAGAGCTCAGATCCTTCCTGGGGTTCTGCTCCTATTATAGGAGGTTTGTGGAGGGGTTTGCTCGGATTGCCCGCCCGTTGAATGAATTGCTAAAGGCAGAAGGGGAAGAGGATGACTCAGGGCCCAGGAGGCCTGGTGAGTCAGTTCAAGATCAGTGGAACCCAAGGTGTGAAGAGGCCTTTCATGCTCTGAAGAGGAGCTTAACCACTGCCCCAGTCCTGGCCTACGCCGACCCTACCAGACCTTATGAATTACATGTGGATGCCAGCCATGAGGGTCTAGGTGGTGTACTCTACCAAGAACATGAAGGACAACTGCGACCAGTGGCCTATGTGAGCAGGAGCCTGACCCCCTCAGAAAAGAATTACCCCACTCATAAGCTGGAATTCCTGGCCCTCAAATGGGCGGTAGTAGACAAGCTAAAAGACTACTTGTATGGGGCAGAGTTTACTGTGAAGACAGACAACAACCCCCTGACCTACCTCTTCACCACCGCAAAACTAGATGCCACCGGACACAGGTGGTTGGCCGCATTGTCTGGATTTAACTTCAGTCTGAAGTACAGACCAGGAGCCGGAAATAGGGATGCAGATGCCCTGTCCCGGAGGTCTCATGCCACGACAAATGACTGGGAAGATTGGACCCAAGTGGCACCGGACGGGGTGCGGGCCCTTTGTCAAGGGGCTGAATTCCAAGCCAGAGGAGGCTCCAGAGCAGAAGAAATAGGGGTTACCATGGTAGGAGTCCCCAAACACTATTGTGGGGTAACTCAACTGGAGGAAGACAACCTACCGAGACTGTCCAAGAAGGAGTTGAGGTGTGACCAATTGGAAGACCCCATGGGGAGATTGGTCCTCGAAGCCCTGGAGAATCAGGATCCCAACAAATTCCTACATCACCCCTCAAAGGAGGCTCGCCTGTTGAGGAAGGAATTGGACAGGCTACAGGTACATCAGGGAGTGGTCTACCGAAGGGGCCCCTCTGATGACTCAGAAGATAAGTGGCAGTTATTTCTTCCAGAGAAGCACCGAGAGACTGTACTAATTGCCCTGCATGACCATCATGGTCACCTAGGGGCAGAAAGGACCTTCCAGCTCGTCAGAAATCGGTTCTATTGGCCCTGCATGAGGGCAGAAGTAGAGGAGTATTGCCATTCCTGTGCACGATGCATTCAGAGAAAGACCCTACCCCATCAAGCTGCCCCAATGGGCCACTTACAGAGTCAAGGCCCAATGGATCTGGTATGCATTGACTTTCTCTGCCTCGAACCCGACCTGAGTGGATTGGGGAATGTTCTGGTAATAACCGACCATTTCACCCGCTATGCTCAAGCTTTCCCAACCAAAGACCAGAAGGCATCCACCGTGGCCAAGATACTTATGGAGAAGTATTTTGTCCATTACGGACTACCACAGAGACTCCACTCAGATCAAGGAAGGGACTTTGAGAGTCGGTTGATCCGAAGACTTTTGGATTCATTAGGAATAAAGAAGACCAGAACCACGCCTTACCACCCACAAGGAGATGCTCAGCCGGAGAGATTTAACCGGACCCTGCTCAACATGTTGGGAACCTTAGAAACAGAGAAGAAGCAACACTGGAGTCAGCACATATCAGCCCTAGTACATGCCTATAACTGTACCACAAGTGACGCCACTGGCTACTCCCCTTATCGACTTATGTTTGGGAGAGAAGCAAGGCTACCTGTGGACCTGGCCTTTGGCACTTCTATAGACAATACCTCAGCTACATCCCACAAGGGATACGTGGACAGACTTAGACGTAGCTTGCAGGTGGCCTATAAACAAGCCCAGGCGGCTTCGGATCAAAGGGGGGCCCGCAACAAGAGAAATTTTGATCTGAAGGTTCGAGTGCAAGATCTGCAGCCCGGGGACCGAGTACTGCTACGCAATCTGGGGGTCCCTGGAAAACACAAGCTTGCCGACAGGTGGAGATCTGAGCCCTATGTTGTCTGTAGGAAGTTGCCCGGTTTGCCTGTCTACAAACTAAAGCCAGAAGGAAAGGTGGGTCCACTGAAGATGTGGCATCGGAACCACCTGCTCCCACTTGCTGAGGCAGTCAGAATACCTCCCGTGAGAGACTCCCCTGAACCGGCCTCTATCCTGGATATTCCTAGGCCGAACACTCGGTCCCAGACCTCTCGAGCCAAAGATGGGGAGGCCTCCCAATTGAGTACAGAAGAAGGTGGAGAACTGGACTGGCTGTGGCCTCCCTCGACTCTGGGAACGTCCGCCATAGATCTCCCAAATGGAGGGGATACCCCAGATGCAACGCTGAATCCGGAGGCTACTGAATTCATACCCTTCAGTCCCTCAGCTGATTACTGGGAAGATGTTCCTGACACTTGCGCAGAGGAGGACTCTAGAGATTCCATACGTCAGTCGACTTCTGAATCAGAGGTTCCAGAACCAGCAATGTTACCTGAACTTACTCCTGAAGAAGAGCCTGTGGTGCCAGAGTCAGAAGCACCAAGAGAGCAGAGGGCTCGCAGAGTCATCAGGCCTCCCAAGAAACTAACTTACCCCCAAATGGGGACGAGCTCAGAGGACTCTGTTGTAACGGCTAGGAGAAGTGTTGAACAACCTGATCCTTCCACCGTCCATTTGGTGGAGGGCAACCCCAGCTCACTCTCTGGCACAGTTAGGCAGGCCACTCATGGTAGTGTGACCTGTGGGCAAGAGAGTTCCATCCCAAAGTTTTGGTGGGAATTCCCTATGCCAACATCATGCTCGACATTGTCCAAAATGGTAAACAGTATTTGTTGAAGTTTATCTTTGGGGACCAAAGAGTTCAAGTGGGGGGAGTGTGTAGCGGGGTGTTCCCCTTTAATGCAGAGAGACAAGAAGTTCCAGGTGAGAGGTGAGTCGGGAGGAAGTAAAGAGACATTATGGAAGTGAAAGCAGAGGAGAGAGAGACTACATCTCCCAGTACATCTTGCAGCACCCAGGGTGCATTGCTCCAGAACAGAGACTGCTGGGGGAGACTTTATAAAGGGGAGGCGGAGTTTTGGTCGGTCTCTTTGGACCCCCCCTCTCCTAGCAAGAGGATGTCTGTGCTGAACTGCTGTGTGCACAAGGCCTGAAGCCCGGGCCGTGTGCTCCTTTCCAAAGAGCCCTCTGCCAGCCTAGCAGAGCCTTAGAGACATCTAATCCTCCTTGCTGCAGTACACCAGAAGGATTGAAGACTTGGATGTCGGTGGATTCCTGTTCCTAGATGAATCGATGGAGGAAACGGACTTTGACTTGCCCGGGTGGTGAGAGCTGTTTAAAGACAGATACTTTATCTTTACTATTCGTTGGGATTACAAAGTTGTTCTTCAAGTGCACCACCGAAAAGATTGCTAGCGAATATTGTTTCACTGAACTTCCATTTAGATCAGTCAGGCCTGACTGCATAGGTAGACATTGCTGGGTGTTAGTCTACCCATGAGGGGAAGTAGCTGTAAAAGGGCAGCGCTAGAGTTGCATAGCAATACTTTATTATTCTGAGTACTCTGTTTATCTTTATTACTGTTTATTGCAGGGATCTGCAACTTGTTATACTGTTGTTCATTACTTGCCCATTAGCCTCAGTAAAATATCTGGGTAAAGTACATTTGGTGTCAGTTCCGCTTACTTTAATAGGAGTTTTAAAGTATATTCTGTGTATGTTTGTTATAGGACTGCGTCACCAACAGTTGCGGTCACGCGGTCCTATCCCTCTATCACCAGCTGTGCCACAGGAGGTTAGAGCCGATTGCCAGGGGTTGACAGCAGTGCACTACAGGACCCAAATCAATATCAGCGGCTCTCTTAACTGGGGGTAGCGCTACATATATATATCCACATTACTTATACATAAAATCAAAATCAATAAATATAGTGCAAGGCTATGAAAATCTGTGACAATAGATCCAAAAATTGTGAAACAAATCAAACAAATTAAGTACAAAGAAAGAAAAAGTCCAAAATAACAGTGATCCACTACTTCTATAATGTGATAAAAGTGCCGTGAGGAAGGAAGGGTGCCACCAGACCACTCCACACAATAGTAAAGTAGGCTCCTTACCAAACTTATAGATCCCCCAAAGAGAACTTGAAGCTCCATGTTGCCCCACAGCAACACTCCCTTTGGTCATATAAATCTGGACACACCAGCTCTGGATGGATGCGCTCAATAGATAGTATCATTAGAAGAAAAAGGTTCCATAGTGCAGTATATTTAAAGATATGCTTTAATAAATGAAAAGACTCTTACATAATGCTCCTGCATAAACCGCATAACAGGTAGGCTATACCTTGCACCGGCGTGCGTGATGACGTTATATGTTATACCCTCCCAAACGCATTTCTCTGTAACCAGCATTTTCAGGGGATAGAGGCAATTGTTTAACTGTAGGGCAAAGGTAAAACGTTTGACTTTACCACTTTAAGCAATTCCTTAAAGTGTGTGCAAAGATTATTAAAGCGCTGATGTGAATAAAGGTGAACCAAAAAATAATGTGAACCAAAAAAATTAAGATAATCAAATGGTGATTGCTGCTAATATTGTGTAGTGTACTGATGTCACAAAAATAAATGAATTAGGGGTTAATACAGCGCTATCATCAATCTTAATAATTATTGCACAGTGATCCAATATGTGCTGCCGAGATAATAATAAATAAAATGCTTCCAAACTGGTATGTATAAAATGGTTTCCAGAGTTCTGATAATATAAAACCAAGTCAGGCACCACTTCTAGGTGAAAAAGAAATCAGGAGGATAACGATACCCAGATGATCAGGTTTCTGGTCTCCAATGCTGTAATGGATTGCTCTCAATCCTTCATAGACCCGTATTGCTCAAAAAATAAAAAATTACAAACTCATTGCGCAGATGGACTAAACTGGGAGTGACATAAATGAAATACACCACAGTTGCACTCACACATGCCCCGCAATATGATCGCATGTAAGAAGGTCAGTTGCATAAATAGAGCTCCTCGCTTGGCTGTCCATGCTCATACAGCACTAAGGTAGATGGCTCCTCCTTACGCATTACATCACTGGACACTTTGAAAAAGTCACGTGTCCAGTGATGTAACGCGTAAGGAGGAGCCATCTACCTTAGTGCTGTATGAGCATGGACAGCCAAGCGAGGAGCTCTATTTATGCAACTGACCTTCTTACATGCGATCATATTGCGGGGCATGTGTGAGTGCAACTGTGGTGTATTTCATTTACCGTATATACTCGAGTATAAGCCGAGTTTTTCAGCACAATTTTTTGTGCTGAAAATGCCCACCTCGTCTTATACTCGAGTCACCTTTTTGCATCTGATCTCCCGGATTTTTGGGGACCGGTACCGGCCAGCTGTAGGTCCCCTGGACCCCAGACTTGGCACACATGTAGCCTCACTCTTCCTTTACACGTGTGCAAAGTTTGTTGTCCGGGGAACCTACGGCCGGGGAACACCAATTTTTCAAACCTGGGCACCCCTTTTATAGACTCCCATGTTAAACGGTCATTTCTCTGGTGAATTTGGGGACCCGGGACCGGCCAGTCGTAGGTCCCCTGGATCCGAAACTTGGCACACATATAGCCCCATTTCTCCTCTCTAAGTGTGAAAAGTTTTTTGTCTGGGGGACCTACAGCCGAGGAGCACCAATTTTTCAAAGCCGGGCACCCCTTCCATAGACTCCAATGTTAAACGTCAGTCATGGACACAGTGAGGCATGGGCACAGTGAGACATGGACATGGACACAGTGAGGCAAAGTGAAGCACAGTGAGGCATGCAGATGGTCACCCTAGGCTTATACTCGAGTCAATAAGTTTTCCCATTTTTTTGTGGTAAAATTAGGTGCCTCGGCTTATATTTGGGTCGGCTTATACTAGAGTATATGCGGTATGTCACTCCCAGTTTAGTCCATCTTCGCAATGAGTTTGTCATTTTTTCTCATTTTTTTCATTTTGAGCAATACGGGTCTATGAAGGATTGAGAAGTTAACCATTACAGCATTGGAGACCAGAAACCTGATCATCTGGGCTCCTGATTTCTATTTCCCCAAGCAGTTGTGTCTGACTTGGTTTTATATTATCAAAACTCTGGAAACCATTTTATTTATACCAGTTTGGAAGCATTTTATTTAATATTATCTCGGCAGCACATATTGGATCACTGTGCAATAATTATTAAGGTTGATGATGGCGCTGTACTAACCCCTAATTAAATTCCTTAAAGTGACTGTGTTGCTATTAAGGAAAAAATTTATAAAAAAACTCCTGTGCAAAGAAAAAAATGAACACTTACCTGCCCTACCTCCTTCATCCTGGAACTTAGCTCTCTTGAAGAGCTAAGCTTGTTGAAGAATCTTAAGCATCTAAAACTTCCAGGCGTGTCTCCCTGGAGGTCCCTTCCTGGTTCTGGTGCTGGGTCAGAGCTGCAGAAGTGAGTGGGATCCGGGTGCAATCAGAGGTATTGGGTCATTGCTTACACACACAAACACTCAAAACTTAGAGCTGCTTAAAGGTAAGTGTAACCACTCAGTTTTTATTATTATAGGCAACAGCACCAGATGAGATTTAAATAGGTTTAGTATATATCTGGGTTTAGGTCAGAGTTATTACATGAGGTTGTAATGGCAAAATCAGTAATGAATTAAAAAAAAAGAATAAATGATTTTCTTACAGTAATGATACACACATTTTGAATTACTTAGGATGGTGTAATGTTGATCCAAAGAATTAATCTAACTGCCCTTGTGAGGTCAGGACAGATGTTTTTCACTGCGATTAAAAATTGACCATGGTTTCCCAGGGGGGGGGGGGGGGGGGGTTGTTTTTTCTTTTTTGACCAACATTTGAGAAGGGTAGAACTTGATGGATATGTGTCCTTATTCAGCCTAAGTAACTGTGAAAAGTCTTTTCAAAACATTCTCATTAAAGAAGTGTAGCATATGCTAATGTACTAAAACAATGTAATGCTGATAGGTTTACCTTTTTTGAGTCAGGTCTATATTTTTGCACAGCACTATTTTTTTTTATATTTGTTTTTAAAAGGTATGGCTTGGTATTTTATTTTAATTTATACTTGTGAGCTGTAGATATTTGCACATAAATATCCTGTTTTTTTTTTTATATTTAAAACTGCTATACTGTACATGTGTATTATAAGTTAAACATTTTAATAACTTTTTAGTTTGGTTTAACCCATAGATTACTCTATTCTTTTTTTGTTTGTAAAAATTAGAGGTAGATTGGACTTGAATATAAGAATTCAATTTTTTATTACTAATCGATATTGCCGCTGGACTCAAGTCAGATACATAACTGATTATGAAATTGCCTAAGGGACAGTAAAAATATTTTTTTTTGCTATTTCTCAATATATTTACAAAAATAATGTAGGCACAATATATGCAGCATATTGTTATTTATTGCTATTTCTCAATATATGTAGAAAAATAATTTAGACACAATATACGTAGCATATTGCTATTTATTGCTATTTCTCAATATATTTACAAAAATAATTTAGACTCATATACGTAGCGGATCGGTTTAACCATAAATACATTACGAAGTAATGCATTTTTTCTTGAATTATGTACAAGATTATAAAAAAATGTCATATGTAGAATCTATAACATAGCTATTGTTTTCATTGACATTTTGGAGCTATTTACATGCCTAAACTTAGGTAAAAATAAAAACGACTGGTGGCAAGAATATCCAAGTGATTTATTTTTGTTTCTTTTTTTTGTCTTGCCTATTTTTTGTAAGAAAACACTTTAATATTGTGTACCTAAACAGTTATACTGGATAATAGCAATACTGCAAATGTACTTTTAATATCAAATATATATTAGAAGTATTATCACTAAAAAGGTATTTGTCAGTCAATAACAAGATAATTATGTACCTCCAAAGACAGAGGCAGAACAGAGGCAGTCATTCAAAAAAACTGAAAGTATTGCTCTGGGATGAGGATTTTATTTTTCAACATTAATTTTGAATCTGTCACATATCCAAACTTGCAATTATGTGTGTGTGTGCTTTTATTGGTGCTATGGCTTTCAATAATTGTTTTATTTTCTCTATATATTTATTTAAAAGGTAAAAAAATAAATATATGCACATAAGTTCATCATGGGTCATTTGAAAACATCTAGGGTGAGATTAGTTACAAAGGACAAATTTTATCTTAAATATTGTTTTCTTTCTGTATAGTCACATTACACATTACACACAGCAAATTTATTTACAAATATATTTTTTTCCAATGAGTATTTTTGTTTAAAAAAAAAAAAAAGGTGAAATGAATAAAAAAAAAAAAAAACGAAAATCTATTGAAAATGAATGGTAAATAAAACTGTTTACTAAGCAGAGAAAGAGGAATAGCTAATTAGGTAGCATTAGGGGTTAATACGGAATTAAAGAAGGAAAAATTGTTGTACAGCTTTTGCTGCAGCTGTTGTCATGATCGGAATCAGAAAAAACCTGTGATTTGCAATGACAGGTGCTAAAGCAATGTAACTTTGCAACAATTTATAAAGTTACACTGTATGATTCCTGCTGCTGAAATTCAGTGATAAAGCAGTGAGGAACTAGGCATAGGTAAATAAATGTCCTGAAGGAAAATTACACTTTTTTTAAATATAACAATTATAATTGCATGATAAGTAATGTGATTTAGTGTTATTAAAATGTTTACATTATTAACCACTTGACCTCCAGAAGATTTACCCTCCCCTTCATGACCAGGCTACTTTTTGCGACACGGCACTGCGTTATTTTAGCTGACAATTGCACGGTCATGCAACTCTATACCCAAAATTAAATTAATGTTATTTGTTTCCCACAAATAGAGATTTTTTTTGGTGGTATTTGAACACCACTGTTTTTTATTTTGTGTGTGACAGTATCTCACAAAAGTGAGTACACCCCTCACATTTTAGTAAATATTTTATTATATCTTTTCATGTGACAACACTGAAGAAATGACACTTTGCTACAATGCAAAGTATTGAGTGTACAGCTTGTATAACAGTGTAAATTTGCTGTCCCCTCAAAATAACTCAACACACAGACATTAATGTCTAAACTGCTGGCAACAAAAGTGAGTACACCCCTAAGTGAAAATGTCCAAATTGGGCCCGAAGTGTCAATATTTTGTGTGGCCACCATTATTTTGAAGGGGACAGCAATGGAATGGGAATGGGACCAAATGTGCCTTTACCCTGCACAAGACCCGTATTGTCCTGACTCCTGACTGAGCTGCAGCTGAATGGAGATTCATTCTGTCTTTCAGCAAAGCTGTGGCTGTGGGACTTTTTCTGCCGGTTCGGGGAACAACATAGTGCCCCACATTTTCTGAGGACAGCATTACTGTAAGACGTTCATGACACACTAGTCATTCCCTGGCGGAATAGTATGCATTCCGCCTCTCCGAGCACAGACTGCTTTCTTTATTCTGGTAGGAAAAGGAGACAGTGGGAGAGAGACAGTATCTTCTGGGTCACCACTCTTGACTGCTGGGATGGCTAGCCTGCCTTACTGCATAGGAAGATACTGTTTGAAGTGGTTGTCAAAGCATATCATTCTATAGTGTGTACTTGCCTCAATCCAAAGCATTCAGTGTCATTTCTTTCTGATCTCTCTTCCCTCTGCTATCTGTATGAGTCACTCCTAGTAGGTTAAGCCGACACTACAGAATCCCAGGTGATGCCCCCCATTACACAGCACGTAACTGACAGCCTCAGTTGTGGATGTTTCCGTATGAGCCTGTGTACAGGAGGCTGTGTCCCTTCTCTGCATTCAGCTCTGTGCTGTAGCTGTGCAGTGTGTAATGTCAGATCTCCGCCCCCTGACTTGTGCTGCTCAGAAATAACCTTTGTTCTGTGTACCTTGAACAGATCTGGAGAAAAGACGGTTGCAGATAAATGGGTACAACTTATGTAGTATTTGTTTATTTTCTATGTATCCCCTGAGGCCAGTCACTTCACTGGGTATATGTAGGGATTTACAATCCATTTAAGTATTCTGCAATAAAAAAGGCCCCCTGCCATACCAAGTCAATTGTCCAAAGTCCTGTGACCAGAGTCCAGGGTCCTGTGACCAGAGTCCAGTGTCCTGTGACCAGAGTCCAGTTGTCAGGATAGTTATCCACAGACCTGGCACAGTAGCTAATTCCCAATATGGCCACACCCGCCATGGTGAACACGTTTGTGTGTGGACACACGCAATGCATGCCTGATTCTGCCGCCCTCAGGCCTTTAAAAGGATGACTGAGACACATGGACATTGCTGACTGGTCTTCAGCTTCCTGTGTCCTGTTTCTCTGTTTGCTACTGTTTCTGATCACCTGTTACCGATCCAGGTTGCCCTTGGATACCTCTTGTCTTGCTTCCAGCTCTGACCACGGATTTCTCATGGATCTTCTCTTGTCTCCTGTCCTGTGTATGACCCCAACTTGACTAACCACGATTCAGATACCCCATCTGCTGACCACTGACTTCCTGACCTCTGCTATCATCCCTGACTACGCCTTCTACTGTGCCCTGTCTGCTGTGATCCACCTTGGTGCCCACCTGCTGTACCAAGCCTGCAGAACCTATCTACAGTACTTACTTGTTGCTCCAGCCTGCAGCACTTACCTACTGTATCCAGCCTGCTGCACTCACCATTGCAACCTGCTTCCTGCTGTGTGCAGTCTGCACCTCCTGGGTCCTACTGCACCCCTCATCTGGGATTTACCTGCAGAGAGATCTCCACACCACCGTCTCTCATCTGTGGCACAGCTGGCTACCCCTCCTTCTTTTGGCTTTGTGTCCTGTTATCATTTTCATAAGCACTCAGCCACAAGCAGAGCCCTCTCAGCATTTCGGCTTCAGGACCAGGTATGTGATACCAGTGTCCTGTGTCCAGCGGCCTGTATCCAGTGTCCAGAGTCAAAAGTTCTGTGTCTAGAGTTCAGTGCCCTGTGTCCAGTGTCCTGTATCCAGAGTCCAGTGTCCTGTGAGCTGTGTCCAGTGTCCTGCATCCAAAGTCCAGTGTCCTGCATCCAGAGTCCAGTGTCCTGCGTCCAGAGTCCAGTGTCCAGTGTCCTGCATCCAGTGTCCTGTATCCAGAGTCCAGTGTATAGTGTCCTGCATCCAGTGTCCTGTATCCAGAGTCCAGTGTCCTGTGAGCTGTGTCCAGTGTACTGTGACCAGAGTCTAGTGACCTGAGTCCAGTGTCCTGCATCCAGAGTACTGTACCCAGAGTCCAGTGTCCTGCATCCAGAGTCCAGTGTCCTGCATCCAGAGTCCAGTGTCCTGCATCCAGAGTATAGTATCCTGCATCCAGAGTCCAGTGACCTGTGTCCAGTGTACTATACTTAGAGTCCAGTAACAAGTGTCCTTTGTCCAGAATCCAGTGACCTGTGTCCAGTGTACTTTACTTGTATCCAGAGTCCAGTGACCTGTGTCCAGAGTCCAGTGACCTGTGTCCAGAGTCCAGTGACCTGTGTCCAGAGTTCTGTGTCCTGCGTCCATTGACCTGTGCTGTGAGTCCACTGATGTGTGTCCAGAGTCCAGTGACTTGTGTCCAGAAGCCAGTGTCCTGTGTCTAAAGTTGTCACCTGTGTTCAAGGACCATATCTTTTTGAGCCACGCCCCCCTATAATCAGTGCAATTCAAACTACACCCAATTTTTGTTGTGAAACATTGGCATTGCACACGCTGCATTTTCCTTTTTCTCAAAAAAGGAGGCTTAATTTATGATTTTGCACACAAAACCACTGAATTCAGAAAACACCCCTGAAACAGCTACAGTATGTCTTCAGAACAGAGAAAGGCGTGAATCTGCCACAAATTTGCCAAAATCCTTGTAATCTATATATTTCACCTAGTTTTTGCTTTTCTTAACAAAACTAGAGTTACACTTTAAAGTGCAAAGCCCACAAGTGTTTACATTTTTGCCCCTCATCTATGGTATGTCAAAACATCCCTGTACACTGTACACCATATAACAATTGCAGCGTGTGTATGGGCGATTATCACTGCAGTCTTTATGCCAAGCACTAGCCTATGAAAGTCTGCTTGTACTTCTGTGTATGTGCAGAAACATCCATACATGTCAGTACAAACCCGTCTGCATACAGCTCACCAACACTTTTGACAAAGTGCTTATTTTACAGTCCCCTTTAATGATAGTCATGAACATAAGATGTGATTTTATTCTCATATAATCAGGGTGGATTTGATTTAAATCACTAGTAAAAAGGCTTGATTTAAATCAAGTCGTTTGAAATCATAATTTTTTAAGAGCATCTGTCATCTTTGTCCTGCAGCGGCTCCTCCTCTGACCCGCTGTTGACTCACCGACAGTCCTATTCACTTTAATCAAGGTGAGGGACGTGGCGGCAGCAGGTGAGTGGATGCCTGCTAACAGGCGCTGCCATAATGGATCTGAAATTAAAGGCGCTCTTTAAATGTAAGGACCTATTCTTGCTGGTAGTTAGAATCTTTAATATTTGCAAACAAAATTAAGATTTCCCATTTAGAATAATAAGCTTGTCCGGTTAGTAAAACCGCAATATCAGAACCGATTCAATCATACAGTTTTTAATGTACATACAGGGCCGGTGCTACCATTAGGCAAACTAGGCAGCCGCCTAGGGCGCACTGCTGCTTAGGGTGCCCGGCCACTGGTGTTCCTACTCTCTTCTCTCTGCAGCAAGCAAATAAGTCTCAGAATCGGCAGGCAGGCCCCACTCCGTTCGCACAAAGTGTCTGAGGCGCAGCGGCAGCGGAAGACTGTGTCTGTGTTCTGACTTCCGAATGAATGAAAGAAAGCAAACATTCATTGATGGGCACTCGTAGGCTGCATTGATGAGCGCTGGTAGGCTGCATTGAAGGGCACCGATAGGCTGCATTGATGGGCGCTGGTAGGCTGCCCATCGATGGGTGCTGGTGAGGCTGCATTGATGGGCTCTTGGTAGGCTGCATTTGATGGGCACTGGTGAGGCTGGATTTGATGGGTGCTAGTGAGGCTGCATTTGATGGGCGCTGGTGAGGCTGCATTTGATGGGCACTGGTGGGCTGCATTTAATGGGCGCTTCATTAAAAAGGTGGGGTATACATGGGCAAGGCAAAGGGGGTGGAGTCAGGGGTGGAGCCAGTGTGTGGCGACAAAATGAGGTTTTGCCTATGTAGCGGGTATTACTTTTAAATTCTGGTGAGGACACCAGTGATGCATAGTTCCCTGTGGCCCAGCAGGTGGCGCTGTCACTTTGGGCCGGGGTCGAACCATCGCTGCAGTGCGGTACCCATTGTGGCCTCTCGCAGCGGTTGTACGGCGGGGCAGGGCACCCACCGTGCATCCTGGGAGAGGGTATAAAGAGGGCGGACATCTTCACCACGAGGTTCGAGTCCCAGGCACCTTCAGCCTGTGGGCTGCTGTTCGCGGTCGGGGTCTAAGTAACTAAGGCTTCGTATGCAGTGAACAGACCCGGAGGTAATTCAAGTAACTCTGCTCAACCCTCATACACATACGAGGGGAGAGCTTGGCGTAGTGTTCCTGCACTCTCCTCTCCAAGGTACCCCTAGACACAAGCCACTCTAACGAGAGGGAGAGTGAGGCTCCGCTACACCTAGAGTGTCAAAAATCCTTGCACCAGCCCTGTGTACATAGATTTGCAAAACAATGTGATAAAGGAATTTTCCTGAACTTTGTCTTATCTCATGGTGGTTACTGTGAAATTGTGTGAATGCATCAATGCAGTGCATGTTATTTCAGCTTGCAGAGCTTGGATTTCTTGAATGAGTTTGCCAAAAATGTAAATATTGCAGAATATACAGCCTCATGCTACACAAATACTGTAAGCTCTATTTCACGCTTAATAAACTAAATTATCAATGTATCTTAAATAGAAAACTATCGTTAGATAGATTTTTACTCTAAAAGCATTTTATTAAAATAAGTTTAATAAAATAAAAAAAAATCTGATTTAAATCAAAGAAATCTGATTTAAATCAAAAAAATCTGATATTTTTTTATTTTTTTTAAATCATTGATTTTTATCCACCCTGTGGATATGCTTGTTTAAAACTGCTAATGGTAAAGAAAACTCACATTGTTATTTTAGGGATGCCAGAGCTTAGCTGGAGCTTGCATTCCATTGAAAAGCAACGCTGATGTTAAATTCCATGTACATAGGCTGTGTGTGGATGTTTGCACACGTTGGGGGGCATGTACTAAATACTGTGAACGTTCGATCTGCATTTTCATGCAGTAGAGAGGCAGTCATGCCCACATACCCTTAATAAATCAATGCCACAGTGATTTTTCCTTCTTGTGTCTAGACCCCATGAAGAATCATTTGACGTGGCCACATCCAGTGTGAAGTATTTCATTTCTAGGGCAGCTTTGATATATATCACTAAGCACGGTATTTAGTAATGTATTACTAAAATCAATGTAGCAGTGCTAGTGCAATATTTCTTTTTCTGACCGTTCACATACAATGTGATATACTGTATACTGTACACACAGGACTTAGTTTAGGGCTAAGAGTAAACTGTTGATCCAGGTGTTTTTGATCTCTTCTGGATGTTTCTGCCATATATGTGTATGTATTTGTATGCCAGTGATATATGAAACACGCTGTTATGTAGAGAGAATTCCCAGCGCCTTATTAAAAGTAAGTATAGGTTTTTATTTGTTTGTATAGCAGCAATATAATCAACTTTATAGAACTTATATAGACTATTCAGTTTGAGGGAAGTTTTCATTGTAATGTATCTACAGCAATAGTGCAAATATAAATACTATCTGGCCAGTTTTTGGTGGAAGTCAATTAACCTTCCAGTTTGTGTTTGGTTGTAGGCGTTAACAGGAATAACAATGTTAGTAAAGTAACCTATAAATTCCATGGAGACATTGCTACTAGTGAGATTTTAATTTGTGAAAGATTGGAAATTGCTTAAAGTGGATGTAAACCCTCCATACACCCAGTAAAGTGAACAGCCTCAGATGATACACAGGGATGAAACCAATCTCCCTACATAGGTTTTACATCCATATCTGTTGTCTTCACATTTATATACTGTTTAGAAAGTTCAGATTGTGTTAGGAAATTTTCTCTTCCTGTTTAACACAGTGTGATGTCTGGGCATACAGCCAAGATAGCTAACATTTCTGATTGGAGGAAAGGCACACACCCTCTCTCATCATAGGCAGAGACTCTGAGAGGTGTTTTGTAATAGGGCCAGCTCCCTGCTAATCTATTTATAGCAACCTCCCCGGACAGAAATTTCAGGCTGCTTTTATCTGATGTGTCCAAGAATTTGTCAGGAGTTATCTAGCTGATAACAGAGGAACGGTTCAGGAGAGAGCTACGGGACTTAGATCTTTGAAGAGAGATAACAAAATACTGCAGATATATGTGCCCAGCTCAAATTTCATGAATTGGGTTTACATCCACTTTAAGTGTCATGTCAGACTAATCTGATTGAATTTTGTTACTATATTACCAATGTTTTGAACTAGAGTGGTGCTGTGGACATGGCATATATTGATTTCAGCAAGGCATATGATACAGTTGCGCATAATGATCTAATGCAAAAGTTGTGCCAGCTAGGACTTAAACCTTGAGTGAACGGTTCAATGGATACGCAGTTGGCTAAAGGATAGATACCAGAGAGTGGTTGTAAATGGGGTTCACTCAGAACAGAGACCAGTCACTGGGGGTTACTAAAAATGATATGATGTGAATGTAGATATATTTTCTTTTCTATGTTTGCCTAACTCCAGGAAGATATTTAGTTGCAGACTAAAAAACGTCCTCATTGTACAACAGACGTGTGTAGCACGTCCAGTCTTTCTACCCTGCTTCCGGGTGCCCCTCCCAGTATACAGTAATTGTCGACTGTGATCAATCAAACCTGGGATCACTGTATACTCAGAGAAGGTGGGAGTTCACCGCTCCAAGGTAATCACCTCTCCTACAATCAGCTGTCTCCGCAGTTAAACAGGGTGCTGGCTCTGTTTCCAACAGAGATGATTGGAAAAGAAATAGCTGGATAGCCGCACTCCAAATATTCACCTTTTATTGTAAAGTTAAAATCAAGGCATCAAAAGTCAGTACAGACGTAGGGCTCTTTCACACGGACGTTCCGTATGTCCGTTTTTCATCCATCCGTTTTCGGATGAAAAGCGGACATACATGTATCCCTATGCCCACGTTCTTACTGTGATATTGCGGTGGACAGTTAGGACATTAACCTCCCTGGCGGTATGATTATTTCAGACTTTAGGTGCTGAAAGCGGTACCATTATTTTGCATGGAAATTTGGCGTTTTATATTGTAGGCCTGTAATTCTTAAGAATAACTCACTTAAACCTGACCAAACCAGAGTCTAGTAGACATCTCGGGTATGATAAAGTTTGAAACACAAAATCATAAATTATAATATAATAAATAACTATAAATAATTATAACAAATAATAATATAATAATAATAAAAATTATTCAATAATGTAATCAAATCAAAAACACTGAAATTTGTTCAGTTGCAGAATTGTCGCTGTCATTAGATTTAGTGTTTGATGATGAATTTCCCCACAAATCGCTATCACTCAATTCTGCAAGTGATTCAAATTTATTATCGCTGTTTTCTAGCTGGTCTAAAACCACTTTTGACATAAAGGGACACTTTTTGGTTGCTACGGACAATCTCCAGTTTCCAGGCAGAAAGAAAAGTATTTATAATATAAAACTGCATGCAGAGCAGTGGACAGACGACTAGGGACAAAGGGGATGTGTAATTATTTTATACAGTACTGTAATCTGTAAGATTACAGTGTACTGTATGTGTTTTGTATTTTTACTTCTTTGAATTTGGCGCCGATCTCCGCCCCGTGCGCCGCAACATCGCAGGGAACAGAGCTCGGCGACATTCGGGTGCTGTGTCAATCGAGCGAGACACGGCTCGCACACACAGTGGGGAGACACCGCAGGATCCAGGGAACAAGGTAAGTAACTCTCCCTGTATCCTGCGATGCAATCCCTAGTCTGTCTCTGGGTTACCACTAATGGTACTGAAATTCCACCCCGAGCCAGACTCGGGAATACCGCTAGGCAGGTTAACTGACACTTTTGACACTTTTTGAGGACCAGTGATACTAATACAGTAATCAGAGCTAAAAAAGATACACTGTCACTGTACTAATGACACTGGCAGGGAAGGGATTAACATCAGGGGTGACCAAAGGGTTTAACATGTGCCTGACCAGTGCTATAATACTGTGGGGGAAGTGCTTGTACTAGGAGAAGGCATGGATCGGTGCCCCTGCTCAGCAGAGACACAGGATCCATGTCTACTGTAGTGACAGAAGGGCGATCTGCCTCTGTATCGAAGCACTGGTGGGTGCCAGCGGACATCGAGTCCACTGTCCCCGACAATCAGCTCCCGATGTGTCTAATCGCAGGGGGCGGGCCTCTGGCGGCGCGCACGCGCTCCAGACTTCGAAGTGCAGGATCATGTACTAGGTACGTGATCCTTGGCGGGAGAGCGTATACAGTGGGCAAGTGGTTAAAGCAACCTGACAAGTATCAAAAAAGAAATATATATATTTTTTTGGTAAAAATTTCCTCTGTTTCACTCCTTATTAACCCTTAGTTTACTCTAATCAGCCCTAATGTACACTACAGCTCCTAAACTTGATTTTAGGAGCTTTTGGCATTTTTTTGGGGCCAAAGCTCCTAAACTCAACTTCATAAAAACCAGAGTTTAGGAGCTGTTATAAAAAATTTAGTTTTCTCCTTCACTGACGGGCACTAATGAGGCGACACTGATGGGCACTGATGAGCACTAATGAGTAGGCACTGATGGGCATTGATGAGAGGGCACTGATATGTAGAATTGATGGACACTGATAGGCGGGACTGATATGCAGCACTGATGGGCACCGATAGGTGGCACTGATATGCAGCACTGATGGGCACTGATAGGCGGCACTGATAGGTGGCACTGACAGGCGGCACTGATGGGCACTGACAGGTGGAACTGACAGGCGGCATTAATAGACACTAATAGATGGCACTAATGGGCAGCACTGATAATTAAGTACTGACAGGTTTTAATAATGGGCAATGCTTGGGACTGTGATAGGCGCTGATTGGCACTGTGGTGGACACTGATTGGCACTGTTGTGGGCACTGATTGGCACTGTTATGGGCACTGACAGGCATTTCTGATGGGGCGATGACTGGCAGCTGATGGGCACTAATTGGCATGGTTTGTGTCACATCTAATGGGGCTGTGATGCAGGGAAACAAAAGTAGGAAGAGCTTCTAGTCCTCTGCTGCTGGTCACATGTTAAAAAAAAAAACAGCCTTTGGAATACAGAGTAAAAATAAATACCCAGCGCATCACGGATCATAGTAAATGGCCGCTGACAGCTGACGGATCGATCACTTGTAAACAAACCGGCTTCATGTCTGGTTCCTCTCTCCCCTCTCTGTACCGATCGGTACAGTGTGAGAGGAGAGGAGAGAGAACGGTTGTAGCAGCACTGTGGGCTGCATGTATATTGCCCACAGCGCTGCTCTGTGACAATTGCAGCACTCATCCCAGCCATCCATCCATCCATGCTCAGCTATCCCTCTATTACTCAGCTATCAATACTCATCCATCCATGCTCAGCCATCCCTCTATTACTCAGCCATCAATACTCATCCATCCATGCTCAGCCATTCCTCTATTACTCAGCCATCAATACTCATCCATCCATGCTCAGCCATCCCTCTATTACTCAGCCATCAATACTCATCCATCCCTCCATCCATTCTCATCCATTCCTCCATCCATACTCTGCCATCCCGCTATCCATACTCTGCCATCCCGCTATCCATACTCGGCCATTCCGCCATCCATACTCGGCCATTCCGCCATCCATACTCGGCCATCCCGCCATCCATACTCGGCCATCCCGCCATCCATACTTAGCCATCCATACTCATCCATTCCTCCATCCATACTCATCCATCCCTCCATCCATACTCATCCATCCCTCCATCCATACTCAGCCATCAATACTCATCGATCCCTCCATCAATACTCATCCATCCCTCCATCCATACTCATCTATCCCTCCATCCATACTCAGCCACCCCTCCATCCATACTCAGCCATCCCTCCATCCATACTCAGCCATCCCTCCATCTATACTCATCTATCCCTCCATCCATACTCGGCCATCCCGCCATCCATACTTAGCCGTCCATACTCATCCATTCCTCCATCCATACTCATCCATCCCTCCATCCATACTCATCCATCCCTCCATCCATACTCATCCATTCATCTATGCTCAGCCATCCCTCTGTCATACTTATCCACCCATCCATGCTCAGCCATCCATACTCAGCAATACTCATCCATCCATGCTCAGCCATCCCATCACCCCCCAGCCATACTCAGCCGTACCAAGCCATGCTCAGCCATGCTCGGCGATACTCAGCCATACCCACCCATGCTTAGCCGTACCCGGCCATGCTCAGCCTTACCCAGCCATGCTCAGCCTTACCCAGCCATGCTCAGCCTTACCCAGCCATGCTCAGCCTTACCCAGCCATGATCAGCCGTACCCAGCCATATTCAGCCATACTCAGCCATATTCAGCCATACTCAGCCAGACTCAGCCATACTTAGCCGTACTCAGCCTCTGTATGTGGCCAGGCTGTGGAAAAGTCTCACACGTGTGGTATCGCCGTACTCGGGAAGAGTAGGAGAATCTATTTTAGGGTGTTATTTTTGGTATGTACATGCTATGTGTTAGAAATATTGTATGAATGGACAATTTTCTGTTAAAAAAAAATAGTTTTTATTTTCTTTCCACATTTTCCAAAAATTTGTAGAAAAAAAATGACATTTTCAAAAGACTCATTATGCCTCATAGATTATATGTTGGGGTGTTTTCTTTCCAAAATGGAGCCATTTTTGGGGCGTTTCCATTGTCCTTGTGCTCCAAGGCCTTCAAAAGTGTAAGAGGTAATCAGGAAATTAGATGTGTAATTTATGCTCCAGAACGCCTCAAGGTGCTCCCTGCATGTTGGGCCTCTGTATGTTGCCACGCTGTGTAAAAGTGTCACACATGTGGTATCGTTATACTCAGGAGTAATAGCAGAATGTGTTTTGGGATGTAATTTGTGCTATGCATATGCTGTGTGTGAGAAATAACCTGATAATATGACAATTTTGTGAAAAAAAAAGAAAAAAAAATCTTGATTTTGCAAAGAATTGTGGGAAAAAATGACAACTTCAAAAAACGCACCATGCCTTTTACTAAATACCTTGGAATGTCTACTTTCATTTGGAGGGTATTTGTACTTTCCTGGCATGTTGGGGTCTCAAGAAATGAGACCCTAACATCAGTACATCAGGTGTGATCAATTTTCAGTGATTGGCCCCAGAGATTGTGGACTCTATACTTTCACAAATACCAAATAATATACACTAATTTGGGTTATTTTTACCAAAGATATGTAGCAGTATAAATTTTGGGCAAAATTTATGAAGAAAAATTACTAATTTGCAAAATTTTATAACAGAAACTAAGAAAAATGCATTTTTTTTACAGAATTTTCAGTATTTTTTCTTTTATAGAGCAAAAAATAAAAAACCCAGAGGTGATTAAATACCACCAACAGAAAGCTCTATTTGTGTGAAAAAAAGGACAAAAATTTCATATGGGTACAGTGTTGCATGACTGAGTAATTGTCATTCAAAATGTGAGAGCACCGAAAGCTGAAAATTGGTCTGGTTAGGAAGGGGCCCAGTGGTCAAGTGGTTAAATTGGCATACAAATATATAGTTGAAATCAAATCTACAATTTTTTTGACAATAGCATGCTGTGGGCGGATTTCTGCCAGTCACAGCTGTGTCACGGCCCTCCAGCCTGTGTCTTAGAATAAGGGGGAGGTGAAGCCACCATTAATTACATGCAATATCCCACCCCCATTGTGTTAACTGGTTAGTGGGTATGAAGGACGAGGGAGGGAGTGGACTGTCATTTACCACTGTGTATACACCCACATGTGTGACTCTATAGCAGTGGTCTCCAAACTGCGGACCGAGGACCAGATGCGGCCCTTTGCTTGCTTTTCTTTGGTCCTTGAAACATTATTCCTGCCACTGACAACAACAATGGGGCAAAATTGCTCTCCCTGACAGTGACACCAATGATGGAGCACTATTTCTCCCCCCACTAATACCAAAGATGAGGCATTGTTTACTCCTACTAGGCACAGTTCGGCCCCCCTTAAGTCTGAAGGACAGTAAACTGGCCCTTTATTTGGAAAGTTTGGAGACCCCTGCTCTATAGCCACATGGGCTGCTTAGATGTGATAGGGAGGAAATGCTCAGCATAGAAACTCACTGAAAACTGAGCATGTGCAGAGTTGCCACCACAGTTGCAAAATCCCTAGCTGAACTAGGGACATGGACAGTTTTTTTTCAGAATACAGAAAACAAATCTCATAGTGACTGAGTGAGTATGAACAGCATTTAATAAACCATTTATTGATAGTTTTTTTATGATATGGGTTTAGTGACACTATTAATATTTAACCTCCCTGGCGGTATGATTATGTCAGATTTTAGGTGCTGAAAGCGGTACAATTATTTTGCATTGAAATTTGGAGTTTTATATTGTAGGCCTGTAATTCTTAGGAATAACTCGCTTAACCTTCCTAGCGGTATTCCCGAGTCTGGCTCGGGGTTAAATTTCAGCACCAAAAGCGGTAACCCCGAGCCAGACTCGGGCTGCATCGCAGTGATCCAGGCAGAGTTACTTACCTTGTCCCCTGGATCCTGCGATGCCTCTCCGCTGTGTGATCGAGCCGTGTCTCCTCGCTCGATTCACACACTTCCGAGTGCCGCCGAGCTCCGTTCCCTGCGACGTTACGACGCACGGGGACGGAGATCGGCGCCAAATTCAAAAAAGTTGAAACACAGTATACATACAGTACACTGTAATCTTACAGATTACAGTACTGTATGTAATAATTACACATCCCCATTGTCCCTAGTGGTCTGCCCAGTGTCCTGCATGCACTTTTATATAATAAAGACTTTTCTTTCTGCCTAGAAACTGGAGATTGTCCATAGCAACCAAAAAGTGTCCCTTTATGTCAAAAGTGGTTTTAGACCAGCTAGAAAACAGCGATAATAAATTAGAATCACTCGCAGAATTAAGCAATAGCGATTTGTGGGGAAATTCGTCATCAAACACTGAAAAACACTTTTATTATTATTATTATATTATTTGTTATAATTATTTTATAGTTATTTATTTTATTATAATGTATAATTTTGTTTTTTGAACTTTATCATACCCGGGATGTCTACTAGACTCTTGTTTGGACAGATTAAAGTGAGTTATTCCTAAGAATTACAGGCCTGCATTATAAAACGCCAAATTTCCATGCAGAATAATGGTACCCGCTTTCAGCACCTAAAATCTGACAGAATCATACCGCCAGGGAGGTTAAATCTGTCCAAAGAAGAGTCTAGTAGACATCCCGGGTATGATAAAGTTTGAAACACGAAATCATTAATTATAATATAATAAATAACTATAAATAATTATAACTAATAATAATATAATAATAATAAAAATGATTCAATAATGTAATCAAATCAAAAACACTGAAATTTGCTCAGTTGCAGAATTGTCGCTGTCATTAGATTTAGTGTTTGATGACGAATTTCCCCACAAATCGCTATCGCTCAATTCTGCGAGTGATTCTAATTTATTATCGCTGTTTTCTAGCTGGTCTAAAACCACTTTTGACATAAAGGGACACTTTTTGGTTGCTATGGACAATCTCCAGTTTCCAGGCAGAAAAAACTGTATTTATAATATAAAAGTGCTTGCAGGGCACTGGACAGACCACTAGGGACCAAGGGGATGTGTAATTTTTGTATACAGTACTGTAATCAGTAAGATTACAGTATACTGTATGTGTATTGTGTTCTTACTTTTTTGAATTTGGCGCCGATCTCCACCCCCGTGTGCCGCAACGTCGCAGGGAACGGAGCTCGGCACTGTGTGAATCAAGCGAGATGACGGCTCGCACACACATCAGGGAGACATCGCAGGATCCAGGGGACAAGGTAAGTAACTTTCCCTGTATCCTGCGATGCAGCCTGAGTCTGGCTCGGGGTTACCGCTAATGGTACTGAAATCTCACCCCGAGCCCGACTCGGGAATACCGCCAGGGAGGTTAAACTTTTTTTTTGTTTTGTTTGTTAATATTTTTACAAATCTACCATATATTTACACATTTCCCTTTTAAGAAGGCAAAAAAAACAAAACAATTTATTTCAATTGTAAGTAACTTTGAAATACTACGGGGGTGATTTACTAAGAAGAAGGCACTGAACCAATTCATAAATTAATTGGTGCGCCGGAAAAGTCATTAATTTAAAGTGCAAACCGGTGCACATTGAAGTGCAAATAGCGCTAATAAATACCCGCATATGTAAACTGCAACTGGCGCTAGGGTAACTGCGGTTTTATTATTGATAACAGCGCACGCCCAATACAATTGGTTAATTTCATCTCATTGGATGTGTCTTGTTAGGCAATTAGTAGGTGTTATCAGTTAATTAACCCCTTTGATGCTAATCTCATTCCTATCACTTCTAATATATCTTTGAAATTCGTTTTTTTTTCTTTTTTCACCCAAATCTTTCAATACTTTACAAATTAGATTTAGAGCAAGAGCCTGTTTGATTTCCTATAATTTGAATTTATTGTTCAAGTGCGTCTTCCTATTACCTATTTTGCCTAAATATCGAGTTGTACAGAGATTGGCCAATCAGATTGCATAGTGCATGACCATCTTAAGTGCCAAATTTGGAATGTAGATGTGCCATGACCCACTTGTATTTTCCAAACGATATTTCTTGGGCATTATACAAGGCACATGAAAAAACACCTTTTTTTAAGACATGCTACAGTGATCAGGAATCTTCAAACTACGCCTCTCCAGCTGTTGCAGAACTACACATCCCATGAGGCATTGTAAAACTCTGACATTCACAGACATGACTAGGCATGATGGGAATTGTAGTTTCTGAACAACTGGAGGGCCGTAGTTTGAAGACCTCTGTGCTAGACCATTATTATGCCTCCAGAATTGGGAGTGTGGCATCTACCCAACTTCTCTCTGCTGGTGGACACAAGAACGTACATCTATAGATATCTATATCTATATATACACACACTCTGAAGCAGGAAGCAATATACATTAGCCCGGAAGTGAATCTGTACACAGGAAGTAGGTGCGTGTTTTGGGACCAGATCATTTGGACATACACACATGACCCACACAAACACCACCCCATGTAAAAATACATGAAAAATTATCTTAATTTGCAAATAAGGATCATCTCTTCCTCAGAACAGTGAGCGGGGCATGGTGGTGGGAAGAAATTGGCAGCAGTACAAGCAACTTCCTGGAGGGGCGTGATGTCTTTCATGTGTGCTGTCCGCCGCTTCCGAAAACCAGACATGCGCCATGGGTACATACCTACGTGCACACAGCACTCGCGTATCTCGCATACACTGCGGTTGCGCATCTAGATGCATTTAGCTGCAGTAATCCATTTTTTTTAGGGAAATTAATAGTAAAGCTGATGCAGATTTCCAGCACTGGACTAACAAAATGTTTCTAGTGACAGGCAACTGGTGTTTTATGAACATCAAGGCCTTAATGAGTGGAGAGTGATTTTAAGTCTGAATTTTTTTTGGGGATGTCTGCACCCCTGATAGGGTAAAGACACCTCCCAAATTTGGCCGGTTTCTCCTTCAAGTTTGTTGACAAAGTCCAAGATACCTTTAAAATTTGCGGTGTCCCCAGAAAAGTGCTAGAATGCAATTTGCCTAATGGGGACACTAGTTAGATTGACCTGTGTGTCCTCAAGGGAATATATTGGTAGGGCTTTACCCTCACTTCCTGTTTGGCTATGTGACAGATAGTGAAGCTAATTTGAGGAAAATGGACACAAAGACCAACCTAAAAAGCCAAGCAGGGGTTCTAACACTCACTTGGTTTCCCTCAAATGCCCACAATTAGAATAGGATTGTCCTAAGCTAGATTTTATTTAGCTCAGTGCTCAAATCATAAGATATAATTACATATATTTTTTTCCCCTTCTTTGCAATTACAATTAAATTAAAAATAAAAGATAATTATATATAATAATAAATTATAAATTTCCAAAAAAATTGGATAGGTACCTAAGGAAAGGGAAAAAAATATATGGGCATTCTCTGTCCTATTTTCATATTCGCCAGTCCAGTGGTTGTCTGTATATATTTTTTTGATATTGCACCTTAGTTGTATATGCATCCAAGTTTGATTTTTATCATGTCATGATTTTAACTTTCCAAAAGGGAAGGCATGGATCCTGTGTCTCTGCAAAAGCAGGAACATACGCCTTCCCCTAGTAAAAGCACCTCCCCCCACAGTGAGAAACACAGGCTAGGCACACAGTTAACCCTTTGATCGCCCCTGATGTTAACCCCTTTCCCAGCCAGTGTCATTAGTACAGTGACAGTGCATATAATTTAGCACTGATCCCTGTATAAGTGTCACTGGTCCCCAAAAAGTCTCAAAAGTGTCAGTTAGTGTCCCGACTGTCGGCCACAATATCGCAGTCCCACGCTAAGTCGCTGATCACTGCCAGACCATTTTGCAGAGGAAATTAACAGGAGTTAAAAGGACTGCGCCCACAAATGGACAGTCTCTTAAGGATTTAAACATTTATTAGTCAAAACATCTTGAGGAAGATTTTGCAAAATAATGCAGCACAGACAATTAAATTGGACGATCGCTCTTCTCGCCCCTTTCCTAGCCGGCCCTGTTGTATGCTCTGAAAAAGGATGTGGTTTGGATTGGTGAAGGCAGCTCACAGCCTTTTGAGAATAGAGTGGAGTGTGGAGATCCCCTTTAAAAGCAAAAGTTAGCCCAAGGAAATCCAAGGAGTTAGAGGGGGGAGACAAGAGCATTGGAGAATGTAGTGTGGGGTTCCCCTTTAAAAGCAAAAGCTAGCCCAAGGAAATCATATGAATTAGAGGGGGAAGGTTAAATGCCCTTTTAGGAGGAGCTAGAGGAGCGAGAGTCTTTTTACATAATTTTACCAAGGTGCATGTCACATGTTGGGAACGTAACATGCTAACATGACCTATGTGCAAATCTCCTTAAAAAAATACATAAGGGTGAACCAGCGTAAAAAAAAAAAAATTGTCAAAATTAGAGATGCGCTCGTTCAACCCATGCAATTGCATGTATGTTGCTTAACATTTACTAAGATTTTGGCCGCGCAGTGAACAAACGCATGAGAATGAGCGCAACAGCCGCTTGCGCATGCGCACTGCTTACATTAATCTGACGCAGTTCTAAACGTACTTGCAGGCACAGGCTTTCTCTGAAAAAGTTACTTTATCCTTCTATTTTGGGCATATTTGTTACTTGGGCGGTTGTTACTAAACTTCCTCACATCATTTCTTGTTAACCACTTCGCACCCGGGCCAATTCTGACACTTCGCTCCTACATGTAAAAATCCTCTTTTTTGCTAGAAAATTACATATAACCCCCAAACACTATATATTTTTTTTTAGCAAAGCCCCTAGAGAATACAATGGCGGTCATTGCAACTTTTTATCTAGCACGGTATTTGCGCAATCATTTTTCAAACGCATTTTTTTGTGAAAAAATATTAAAACATTAAAGTTTGCCCAATTTTTTTGCATAATGTGAAAGATGAAGTTACGCCGAGTAAATAGATACCTAACATGTCACCCTTCAAAATTGCACACGCTCGTGGAATGGCGCCAAACTTCGGTACTTAAACATTCTCATGGACGACGATTTAACATTTTTTACTGGTCACATGTTTTGAGTTACAGAGGAGGTCTAGGGCTATAATTATTGCTCTCGCTCTAACGTTCGCTGCGATACCTCACATGTGTGTTCTGAACACCGTTTTCATATGTGGGCGGGACTTAAGTGTGCGTTCGCTTCTGCGTACGAGCTACCGGGGACAGGGGCACTTTACTTTTTTTTTTTATTATTTATTGTTAATTTTACTTTAAACTTTTTACTTTGACACTTAAAAAAAAAAAAATCACTTTTATTTCTATTACAAGGAATGTAAACATCCCTTGTAATAGGAATAAGCATGACAGGTCCTCTTTACAGTGAGATATGGGGTCAATAAGACCCCACATCTCACCTCTAGGCTGGGAAGCCTAAAATAAAAAATAAAAATAAAAAAAAGATCACAGCTTCCTAGCCGAAGCGGCGCCGTTTTTTTGAATGCAGAGGCCGGGCGTGACGTCATAGTTACATAGTTACATAGTTAGTCAGGTTGAAAAAAGACACAAGTCCATCCAGTTCAACCATAAAAAAAAATATATCGTACAATCCCATATACCCAATTCTATACCCACAGTTGATCCAGAGGAAGGCAAAAAACCCCGGCAGAGCATGATCCAATTTGCTACAGCGGAGGAAAAAATTCCTTCCTGATCCCCCAAGTGGCAATCGGATATTCCCCGGATCAACTTTACCTATAAATGTCAGTACCCAGTTATATTATTTGCATTTAAGAAAGAATCCAGGCCCTTCTTAAAGCAATCTACTGAGCTGGCCAGAACCACCTCTGCAGGAAGTCTATTCCACATTTTCACAGCTCTTACTGTGAAGAAACCTTTCCGTATTTGGAGGTGAAATCTCTTTTCCTCTAGACGCAAAGAGTGCCCCCTTGTCCTTTGTGTTGACCGTAAAGTGAATAATTCAACACCAAGTTCACTATATGGACCCCTTATATATTTGTACATGTTGATCATATCCCCCCTTAATCTCCTCTTCTCAAGAGTGAATAAATTCAGTTCCTCTCATCTTTCCTCATAGCTGAGCTCCTCCATGCCTCTTATCAGTTTGGTTGCCCTTCTCTGCACTTTCTCCAGTTCCTCAATATCCCTTTGGAGAACTGGGGCCCAAAACTTAACTGCATATTCCAGATGAGGTCTTACTAATGATTTGAACAGGGGCAAAATTATATCTCTCTCTCTGGAGACCATACCTCTCTTAATACAAGAAAGGACTTTGCTCGCTTTGGAAACCGCAGCTTGGCATTGCATGCCATTATTGAGCTTATGATGTACCAAAACCCCCAGATCCTTCTCCACTACGAATCCCCCCAGTTTTACTCCCCCTAGTATGTATGATGCATTCATATTATTAGCCCCCAAGTGCATAACTTTACATTTATCAACATTAAACCTCATCTGCCACATAGTCACCCAATTAGACAGAGCATTGAGGTCGGCTTGTAAATTGGCGACATCCTGTAAGGACGTTATTCCACTGAATAGCTTGGTGTCATCTGCAAAGACAGAAATGTTACTTTTGATCTCAGACCCAATATCATCTATAAACATATACGTCATAACATCGCGCCCGGCCTCCGAACGATCATAGAGACTCTGGCGACCATCTGGTCCGCCGGAAATCTCTATGGTAAGAAGCTGGGGCCGGCGGATCCTGTCACCGACTTACCGATTGCACAGGTGAGTCGGTAGAAGCGCCAGAGGGCGGCGGGAGGGGGGGGGATGTCCCCTCTCGCCGCCTGTAAGAACGATCAAGCGGCAGAACAACCGCTATGATCATTCTTACGGTACACAGAATCGCCGGCTCTAAAAAACGATATCTGAATGATGCCTGTAGCTGCAAGCATCATTCAGATATCCCGGCTCAAAGTCCAGGACGTCCATGGACGTCCTTGGGCACGAAGTGGTTAAAAAAAAAAACTTCCTCACATCACCCCATTGAAATCAATGGGCAGCGCCGTCGAACCGCCAGGAAAGCGCCGCTGCAGCGACGCTTTGCGGGCGGTTTTAACCCTTTTTCGGCCGCTTGCGGGGGTTAAAAGCGCCCCGCTAGGGGCCGAATAGCGCCACGAAAACGGCAGTAAAGAGCCGCTAAAAATAGCAGCGCTTTGCCGCTGACGCCTCAGTGTGAAAGTGGCCAAAAGGTATATCATTTAGGGCAGTGGTTCTCAACCCTGTCCTCAAGTACCCCCAACAGGCCATGTTTTGGGAATTTCTCTTAGATAAATTTGCTGTCCAAAATACCAAGCTGTTGACTCTGATTTAAAGCACCTGTGCAAGATAAAGGAAAACCTGCAAACATTGCCTGTTGGGGGTACTTGAGGACAGGGTTGAGAACCACTGGTTTAGGGTATCGTTTAGACACAATTAATGTTTGTAGATGTTCCCTATAACATTATAAATATTTACTTTTTAAATCCAAGTCCACTTTAAATACAATTGGCAGATTCCTAGCACCTAACGATGATCCATTGAGCACAAATGAGTTGTTTCCCATAAAAAATATTAGAGTTCTTGTTTCGTTTTCCAAAAATTAAAGGTGGAATTTGATGGGTTTCTTTTGATAACAACTTCTAATTTGTTGACCCATTTCCTCGATCTAACACCTCTAGCAATGCTGTAGATCAGGGGTCTCCAAACTTTCCAAACAAAGGGTCAGTGTATTGTTCTTCAGACTTTAGAGGGGCCGGACTGTGGATTGCACGAGTGGATATTTTGCTGGCTGATGCATTAGTATTAGTTGGTATTAGTTGGTATCCTGCAACTAATACTAATTGGTATTAGTTGCAGGAATAGTGCCCCATCATTGGTATCTTTGGGGGGAATAGCACCCGATTGTTGGTGCAAATGGGAGAAATGGTGCCCAAATGTTGATGCCTGTTGACAGAATAGAGTGTCCCAAAGGGCTGGATTAAGGCAAGTAAAGGGCCGCAGATGGCCCCCGGGCCACAGTTTGGAGACCACTGCTGTAGATGAACATTTTCTTGTCTTTTAGGCCTCTTTCACAAGGGGCAGAATCCGTCCAAGCAGATCCGTCTGCTTAGCAGGGGATCTCTATGACCTTTTCCCGCTGAGCAGGCGAATGACAGGTCGTATCTGCTCAACTATGTAGAGTGGACACGGACACAGCCCGCTGTTCTCTATGGGGAGGTCTGATGGAAACAGACTGCATGTTCGTTTCCATTTTCCATCTGACTGTCATTCAATTCAATCCACAAGACGGTTGACAAACTTATACCCATCCGTTTTTAGTGGATCGGATCCCGGCGGGTGACAGGGGACATATGTCCACTGACATCCACTGCCCTATAGAGAACAATGAGTGGTCTCATCCGGTCCACCTGAAAAAATGAGAGATGGACCCGATCGGTCCACCTGGTTATATTATAATAATAACTACCTTTATTCTGTTTGCTCGAGTCCCAAATCCCTTCTGATTTTTTCTGGGGTGCCTTGGCAAAATGCCAAAATATTGCCCAGAATCACCCAAAAATAGTCAAAAAGCAATTGGGTGGATCATGCTTGCATTTATTTGTTACACAAAGCCACAAGTTTTATTATTGTACAGCATTACAACCTTGGCACCGTGCAGGAAAGCTGCTGGCATCTTAACCATTGATAACATCATTGGTTAATATGGAGGACTTTGGGCGCCTGAGGACATCCTTTATTTTCCCTTTCCATCAGCACTAGGTTTATGTTAGCTAAATGAGGGAGAGAAACTGAGGGAGGTGAGAAACGCTAGAATACAAGTCAGTACCAGTGTACAAAGGTATATTTTGTAAAAATAAATCTCTAATATTGGGTGTCCTACATGTGTGGATGCTGCTGTGATATGGAAAATTATTACTTTTTTTACATTTTAGAATGGTGTGCCTCCAGATTTTGCATGAAAGGGTGTTGCAACTGAAAAAAGGTTGAGAAACAGTGTTCTAGAGCAGGGGTCTCAAACTGGTGGCCCTCCAGCTGTTGCAGAACTACAATTCCCATGAGGCATTGCAAGGCTAAACAGTTACAAGCATGACTCCCATAGGCAGAGGCATGATGGGACTTGTAGTTCCGCAACAGCTGGAGGGCCGCAGGTTTGAGACCCCTGTTCTAGAGTATCATCATTTCATTGTGTTACACTAATTTCTAAACGCAGGTTACTTTACCTCTTCTTTGGCCTAATTTTGCTTGAATGGCCAATGCTTGTATTAAGGTTTTAAAGCAGTATTTAAACCACTACTGGCAACCATCCAAAACAACGCAAATATAGGAGGAGTGAAGATTGGAGACAAGGAACACAAAGTAGCAGCATATGCCAATAATATTCTGTTCTACATCTCTCACCCTAGAATAACAAAGCCAAATGTAATAAAGGAGTTAAAATACTATGGAGAACTTTCAAATCTAAAAAATTAATCCTGTAAAATCAGAAATTTTAAATATATACATGGGCATGAAAGAAGAACAGGCTTTACAAAGGGAATTCCCATTTACATGGAGGAAAACAGATTATTATTATTATACAGAATTTATATAGCGCCAACAGTTTACGCAATGCTTTACAATATAAAAGGGAGACAATACAGTTATAATATAATAAAATACAAGGATTAACAAGGCCCTGCTCAGAAGAGCTTGCAATCTAATAGGGTGGGGCAGGTGGTACAAAACATTGTAACTGTGGGGAAAGAGCTGATGGAAGTGGTAAAAAATTTGTTGGAAATGTGATAGGCTTCCCTGAAGAGAAGAGTTTTCAAGGAATGCCTGAAGGTAGCAAGAGTAGGGGATAGCCAGACAGGTTGAGGTAGCGAGTTCCAGAGGATGGGAGAGGCTCTGGAGAAAACATGGAGACAAGCATGGGAGCTTGACAGTAGGAGGTCTTCAGAAGAGCGGAGAGGAGGTTTGGGTGATATTTGGAGACAAGATTGGTGTTGTAGCTCGGGGCAGAGTTGTGAATGGCTTTGTATGTTGTGGTTAGTATTTTGAATTTAATTCACTGGGTGATTGGGGGCCAGTGTAGGGATTGGAGGAGAGGGTTGGCACAGACACTGAGCGGTTGGTAAGGTGGATAAGTCTGGCAGCAGCATTCAGATCTAAAATACTTAGGACTAACGCCCTCCTTAAAGAGTATATACCAAGCAAATTATATTCCACTACTAGCCGAGATTAAAGCAGAAACTAAAAAGATAGCTTCAAGACCAGATAGGACAGATAAATATGGTAAGAGTATTACCGGAAATCCTGTATAAGTTCCAAATGTTACCAATTTTTCTACCCCAGACATATTTTAAAATGCTAAAGGCAGTGATATCAAGGTTTATATGGCTAAATAAGAAACAGAGAATACAGTTTTCAGTACTAAGTAAAGATAAAGCACAAGGAGGTCGAGCCATATTAGATTTTAAAATGTGCAATAATGCGGTACTATTATCATGAAAAGTAGAGTGGACTAAAAAAAAAAAAGTGATAAAAGATGGGTGAATATTGAAAATACACTTAGTAATGCACAGTTGAGTAATAATATTTGGATTCCATAAAAATACAGAAAGTTAGGAGAAGGAGAAGGAATATTGGGAAGATTATGGTAAAAATGCTTGATATATTTGTCTTTTTTCTATATTTTTTTTGTAATTTTTTTTTTTTTAAATAAAAATAAAGCAGTATTAAACCCAAAAACAAAAGTTTAATATATTGCTGCTTACCAGTCTTTAACCCTTTCCAGCCCTGGCTTCCCTTTAAAAAGTTCTGAACAGCCAGGGCTGTCACAGTGGTCACATAATTGGGAGCCAGTCCCACCTGATTACTGATACTGATTGACTGCTAGTGGGGATCCAGAGCTGTCTTTGACCACATGGTCTCTGCGTGGTGAACGTGCTCTCAGCATAGAAACATCGGTCACCTGGTAATGCATAAGTGCGGTGTGTGGGTATTAACACCCTTTTGCCACAGCACATATGTGTTATGCTGGTGACAACATGTTAAATGTGGTGGCTGTTTTAGTTTTTTTAGGCTTTATTTCCTTTATTTTCACTTGGTGATCCAGCCAGTAATACATTTTCTGTCTTGGGTTGTCTACACTCCACTGGTGGAGCAATGGAGACACCTGTGGACATAGCATTGTGAGTCTGGGGGGGAAGGTGGTGTCAGACTAGCAGATTTAAATAGACCTATCTAAAAAGTTAAAGCCGAACTCCAGGCAAAATGTTTTAATCGGTTACAGCAACAGCTTTTTTTCCTTTTGGGATAAAGGCTTTACATAAATAAATAAAAGCTGACCATTGTACACACCCCTGTCTGTGATAAATGGTTTGTCCCAACACTTATTTTTTCAGGACAACTTGATCTGTTAAAGAAAGCTTAAAAAAAAAACAAGTTGCTTGACTGATCAGTAGGTGAAAAAAGTAAAAAAAAAAAAAAAAGCCGAAAAGGGAAACTAATGCACCCACTATATTTAGGAATGGGTAAGCTGCAAAATATTACATTTTTCTTTTTGGATTTAACACCACTTTGAAAACAATAGCACTAAAAATTCACCATACAAGCCAATGTTTTGTTTCTGACTGTATGTAGTGAAAGGCATCAAGCTTCCAATTTTTTCCCTGTCTGTTTCAACATTTTAAATATAACAAGAATGTCCTGTAACAGTATTAATGGTTTGTAATGAATAGCACATTTCTCTGAGCTTGGAACCATGCGGAAATTGTCTTCACTATTAGTTTATTTTCGCATTGAGGTTCACTCAAGCCAAACATTTTGTATTTAGACTGATTTTTTAGGCTGGTATTTGTCTTGGGTTGTTAGCTACCCACTTGTGAAACCCATTTTAGCTGACAGTGTTCTCACCCTTCTACTGGCCCTCATTCTGATCCTGTAATAATGTAGACCAAGTAGTAATAATCACTAATCATTGCTGTCAAAAAATGCACATGAATAAGCAAAAATACAATAACGCTTTACCGAAAAAAGAATAAGACAAGTCATTCATAATAAATAAAGTGAAGTTAAAGTTCTTTTTGGAAAATGGTCCACTTTTAAATGCAATAAAAACTTCAAGATAGAATATAACCACAAACTAGACAGGAACTCACCAAAAGGTACGACATTCTTAACTGAAGTTAGAACTTGTTCAAGTGACTATTGCATAATGTCTACAGTATCTTCTGCCCCATCAGGGTATAAAAGACTAAAGAATTCATCCAACGATCCAACTCCAGAATTATGTGTACAGGAATGAGCTCAGATAGAAGAGAACCTATCACTGGTACTATTTTATTCAAATGAAAGCCTAAAATCTATGCAAAACTGGCATGCGCTTACTGCAAAATTTACTATAGGTAGACTTGTGGCTCAAGCTGAATTGTTCTACAGCAGAGGATTCAGCAGACACATAGGGGGAGATTTACTAAAACTGGTGCACACAGAATCTGGTGCAACTGTCCATAAAAAACAATGGTAGCTTCAGCTTCTTCAATTAAAGGAGAAGTTCAGCCAAATCAAAGTTTGTTCTGTACTCCTGTGACCCGTTTATGGCTGACAGCGGGCTGAAGTCCACTGCCTGCTGATGCCACAAAGCCGGCCCAGGCTCGGGAAGGATCATGACCATCTGCTGAGAGCTTGAGCTGGCTGCCCCCACCCCCTCCACAGCCCAGCGCTCCAGTGAGCGAGGGGGCCGAGCAGAAAACAGTGACTGACAGTCACCACCTCTCTGCTCATGGAGCTGTTAGAACTGAGTGATGAACGGTGTTTGATCGCTTGGTTCTCAGTCTTAGAGCTGGATGGGGACAGATGCAGCATCGGACCAATGCTGCCTCCACCTAGGTAAGTATGATTCTCTAAAAAAAATAATCTAATACTGCTCTTTTAAGCTTTTACAATAAAACCTGAAAGCTTATTGGTTACTATGTACAGCTGTACCAGATTCTGTGTGAAACCAGTAAATCGTCCCCATACTCTACATTGCCAACGCAAATGTGGCTCAGCAGTGTGGTAACCCCCAATCTCCACATCCTGCTCAATGCACCTCATCGTTAGTACTTTGTCAGGGACACAGGAGGAAAAAGGAAAAAAATCATGAATTATCGTAATGATGCTTTTGGCCAATCAATTAATTATGTTTTCTAGGTTTAGGATTATTTAACTAGAAATATGTTACATTAATGTAGCGATACCCCCAGTTAAGAGGGCTGCCTGTATGATTTTGGGCCCTGTAGTGCACCGCTGTCAACCCCTGGCAATCGGCTCTAACCTCCCTTGGCACAGTTAGTAGGGGTGAATAGGACTGTGAGGCCTGTAACTCACAGCGGCACTGTCCTATGACAAGAACACACAGCAATATATTAAAACTTCCTTTAACTGTCTCTTCTGTAAAGTAAAGGACACAGACACCAATAGACTTAACCCTTGTATATTTACTTAGACTAGTGGGTAAGCAATAAAACAGGAATGTACATGTCATGTGCAGAGCCCTGCAATAAACAGTGTATAAATGAGCAGACAAGTATATAATGCTACACAACTCTAACAGTCCCCTTTGCAGCTATTTCCCCTCGTGGACAAAATGGCGCCAGGAAAGTCTACGCTACACAGTCAGGCCTGACTGAACTAAGTGGAAGTTCTGTAGGGAAAATCTTCGCCAGCAATGGTGGTGCACTTGAAGAATAGAAATTGTAATCCACCAATGTAACAGGGTTACTGTGTCTGTCTATGAGCAAGTGCTCTCTCACCCAACCGGACCAGTCCGCATCCGTTTCTTCCGCTGCTGTGTCTAAGTACACAGATCCCTCGACATCCGGGTCTTCGGTCCTCCTGGCAATGGTGTAGTAACAAAGGAGAGACGTTCCTCGGTGCGACCGGAAGGCTCTTTGGAGAAAGGCCCAGGCTTTGGGCCTAAAGTCACAGGAGATCAAGCAGTAGTTCAACCTGCTGGGCAGGCAGTGCCCAAAGAGAAAGACTGGGCTCCGCCTCTCCCTTATAAAGTCCACCCCAGCAGTCCTTGCGTGGGGCAATGCACCCTGGGTGCCTTAAAGTGTACTGGGTAATGTAGTCTCTGAGAGATAAAAGGGCAATACCCCGCTACACACTCCCCCCACCTAAAATCTTTGGTCCCCAAAGATAACGTAAGCATTATTTAACAGTAATGCAATTGACCATGGCAAAAGAACTTGGCAGGGGAACCTCCCACCAAACTTGGTATTAGAGGTTGCTCTGACCACAGGCCACATTAGCAGAAGTGACCTGTCTAACTAACTAAATGCACGGTGGAGGGACCGGGCTTTTGAATTGTCCTTCTTGCGGTAGTCACTGTGTCTTCAGAGCTTTCTCCCATCTGAGTGTATGTCAACTTCCGAGGAGGGAGGATCATTCTTTTCACCCTTTGCTCCCTGGGAGTTATGTGTTCTGGCTCCAAGGGTGTTTCCATTAAGACAGGTACAATGGGGCCTTCTTCTTCAAGGACATCCGATTCAGGTGCAGGGAGGTATAGAGAGTTCCTTGGACCTTCCTCCGAGACTGATTCTAGTGCATCTTCCCATTCATCACTCTGGGCATTAGAAGGAATAAACTCTGCAGCTTCTGCATTCAAAATGTCATTTATGGGGGATTCAGGTAACAAAGGATCCACTATCAGGGATTCAGGCACCTGGGGTGGCCACAGCCAACTAAGCTCTGCTTCCTCTTCTTCACTTTTGTCTGAAGTTTCTTCTTCCCTTAATAGAGTTGTCTGAGACCTGGTGTTGGATCTAGGAGTACGAGGAGCGGAAGGTAACTCAGAGGAATCCAGAGTAGGGGGCATCCTGACTGCTTCAGAAAGGGGCAGCAGATGGTTTCTGTGCCAGGTCTTTAGTGGCCCCGCTCTTCCTTCAGGCTTCAACTGGTACACGGGCAACCCAGACAGCTTCATACAAATTACATAAGGTTCTGACTTCCATCTGTCTGCCAGCTTGTGCTTCCCTGGGACGCCTAAATTTCTCAGCAACACTCTGTCTCCAGGCTGTAAATCTTGAATACGGACCCTAAGGTCAAAGTTCTGTTTGTTCCAGGCTCCTCTCTGATCGGAAGTTGATTGGGCCTTCTCATAGGCCAGCCTTAAGCTCTTCCGCAGTCTGTCCACGTATCCTTTGTGTGAGGCGACAGATGTATGGTCCATGGAGGTGCCAAAGGCCAAGTCCACTGGTAGTCTGGCTTCTCTTCCAAACATAAGGCTGTAAGGGGAATACCCTGTGACATCACTGATTGTGCGTGCACTATGGCAGCTATGTGCTTGCCCCAATGTTGCTTCTCCTCACTATTCAGAGTCCCCAACATATTTAACAGAGTCCTGTTGAATCTTTCTGGTTGGGCATCACCTTGGGGGTGATAAGGGGTAGTATGAGTTTTTTTTATTCCTAAAGAGTCCAGCAACTTCCCAATCAGTCGGCTCTCAAAGTCTCTCCCTTGGTCTGAGTGAAGGCGTTGAGGTAACCCGTAATGCACAAAGTACTTCTCCACCAAGATTTTGGCTACACTGGAGGCCTTCTGGTCTTTAGTTGGAAAGGCCTGGGCATAACGGGTGAAATGGTCGGTTATCACCAGAACATTTCCGTGTCCACTCAAGTCAGGTTCCAGACAGAGAAAGTCGATGCATACCAAGTCCAAGGGCCCGTGACTCTGCAGATGGCCCATTGGGGCAACTTGACGTGGCAATGTCTTCCTCTGTATGCAGCGAGCACATGAGTGACAGTACTCCTCCACTTCAGCTCGCATACAAGGCTAGTAGAATCTATTCCTTACAAGCTGGTAGGTTCGTTCGGCCCCTAAGTGGCCATGGTTGTCATGTAGGGCAGCTAGGACAGTCTTCCTGTGTTTTTCTGGTAGAAACAGTTGCCACTTCTCTTCTAGGTCATCAGAGGGGCCCCTTCGGTAGACCACCCCTTGATGCACCTGCAACTTGTCCCATTCTTTGTGGATTAATCGAGCCTCCTTTGAGAGATCTTGCAAGAGCCTATCTGGATCCTGGTTTTCCAGAGCTTCCAAAGCCAATCTTCCCCAGGGGTCTTCCAACTGATCTCTTCTTATGTCCTGCTTGGATAGTTTTGGCAAGTCGTCTTCGCCAATCTGGGTTACATCACAATAGCATTTGGGCACCCCCACTACCGAAACTCCAATTTCTTCCGCCCTGGATCTGCCACTAGCTTGAAGTTGTGCTCCTTGACACAAAGCCCGCACCCCATCTGGGGTTACCCGGGTCCAGTCTCCTGTATGGTAAGTGGGAGCATGAGACCTTCTGGACAATGCATCAGCATCTCTGTTTCCAGTTCCCGGCCTATACTTGAGGCTAAAGTTGAATCCAGAGAGGGCCGCCAACCAACGGTGGCCAGTGGCATCCAGCTTGGCTGTGGTGAAAAGGTAGGTGAGTGGGTTATTGTCTGTCTTTACTATAAAGTCAGCTCCATACAGATAGTCTTTGAGTTTATCCACAACTGCCCACTTTAGGGCCAGGAACTCCAATTTGTGGGTGGGGTAATCCTTTTCCGCTGGTGTTAGACTCCTACTTACATAGGCGACTGGTCTTAGCTGTCCTTCATACTCCTGGTACAGTACACCCCCCAGACCATCATGGCTGGCATCCACATGTAGTTCATATGGTCTCTTGGTATCAGCATAGGCCAAGACCAGGGCAGTGGTCAGACTTTTCTTCAGCATTTTGAAGGCCTCTTCACACTTCTCTGTCCACTGGTCTTCCACGGACTCTCCGGGCTTCCTGGGGCCAGTATCATCCTCCTCTCCTTCTGTCTTCAGTAACTCATTCAGAGGTTTGCCAATTTTTGCAAACCCTTCTACAAATCTGTGGTAGTAGGAGCAGAACCCCAGGAAGGATCTGAGCTCAGTCACTGTAGTTGGTCGGGGCCAGGAGGTAACTGCTTCCAGTTTGTCAGGGTCTGTAGACACTCCCTCTTCAGACACTATGTGTCCCAGATAGTGGACTGAGGACCGGTAAAACTGACACTTCTCCCTGGAGAGTTTAAGTCCCTCTTCACTGAGTCTCTTAAGGACTTTCTCCGGCCTTTCTTCGTGCTCCTCCAGAGTCTTCCCGAAGACAATGATGTCGTCTAGGTACACCAGGACTTCAATAAGATTCATGTCTCCCACTGTCTTCTCCATCAATCTCTGGAAAGTGGCAGGGGCCCCCGACAGGCCCTGAGGCATCCTGTTCAGAATCCCACTGGGGTGATAAATGCTGTCTTCTCCCTGTCATCAGGGTGCATTGGGATTTGGTAATACCCACTCTTCAGGTCCATGACGCTGAACCACTTGGCTCCAGACAGACTCTGTAAGGCATCTTCTATCCTGGGGGTGGTATACTGGTCAGGTATGGTCCTCCTATTGAGAGTCCTGTAGTCTATGCAGAGTCTCAGCGACCCATTCTTTTTCCTGACTACCACAATAGGGGAGGCATATGGGCTTCTGGACTCCCGAATAACCCCAGTTCTCTTAAGCTCCGTCAGCTGTTCACATAAGTCTTCTAAGTCAGCCAGGGGAACTCGCCGGACCCTCTCCCGGAAAGGTTTGTCTTCCTGTAGACGGATCTTATTGGTGGCACACCCTACGTCAAACTCGTCCCTTGAGAATATTTTTCTCCATCTAGTCAGCTGGGCCTTGGCTCTTTCCTTCCACACCGGTGGTAGGGTGGTGTTCTCTAGGCAGTTTCTCTAGAGTGTGTTCTCCTCCTTCTGTCTTCTCCAAGTCGGACAGTGCCACTGGGGTAGCAGGGTTTACTTTCCCCAGCAACATCCGGGCCAGAATCTTCATGGGAGAACTAGTGACATTCCTGATGCTCACTGGGATCTGGCCCTTCGCCTTCTTCAATGCCCTCAACGAGACCACTTCGGGATCACTTCCAACCCTGGGTGGGTGTCTAGGGGGTCTGGTTCCCGGACCACAAAGGGGCCAGGCTGCTCCCATGAGAGTTTCACAGTAGCCTGCAGACAGGTCATCTCACCAGGCTGCAACATCTTCTCCTTCCTTGACAGTCTCCAGCCTTTCCCCACCCCCTCTTCCGGGGGCCTTCTGTTCCAGGACCAACTTCCGGTAGACCTGTCACAGCATAGGGTGGATCCTGTCTCCTGAGGTACCCTGCTCCTGTGCTAGGGGAGTCAGCAGTCTCCTGACCAGATCAGTGTTGGTCCCTATAATCAGGGAACTCGTGTTGGCTCCTGGTGGGCGAGGGCAAACTACTGCCAGGGCATCAAAGACTTCTGCCTTTCCTGTCACAGAGGGATCGAAGGCCAGTCTGATTGAGACATAACCGTCGTAGGGAAACCTATGAGTACCAATTCCCCATATCTCTAGGTCTTCCAGCTTTTGTAGGGGCACGTGACTCAGGTGTTTCTGGTAAAAGTCTTTATACAAAATGGTCACTTGGGCTCCTGTGTCTAGGATGGCCTTGGTGTAGACTCCCTCCACTTGAATGGGGACAAGGGGGGAGGGCCCTATTAACTTGGCTGGAAAACTCTTCTGGGGGGGCTCCTTCTTTGGACTCTTGGACTTTCCTTTTGAGGTTTTCTTTTTTTTTCCATTTCTTTCTGGATCTCAACCCTTGTTGGGCCTGGTATGCATTGATTTCCCGCAGATTGTTAGATTTCCACTCCTGACAAGTGGCATTGGGTATTTTAGGAGGGGCATTGTTTGTCTTTTCCTTTGCCTCTTCTGGCTTTTGGATCTTTTTGGAGCTTTCTGCAAATAGTGGGCGCCCGGCTGACTCCTTCACCGGGGCCCTCTGAAGTTTTCCGCCGGCTGGTGGTAATTGCCCCAGTTCTTCCTTGGACTGGGGCATACTCTTACGAAATGGCCGACTCCTCCACAGTTGAAACAGACAGTTTCTTTTCTTCCCTGCGGGGATGTTGAAGTGGAAACACTCTGGCGTGGTTCCTTCCTGATCTCCTCTTGCTCTTTGGCTCCAGTGTTCTTAGCCAGTAGGGAGGTCAATAGATCCAGCACTTGAGTCATCTGGGACTTTAAGGTCTCCACTTATAAGTCCTGTTCAGTGGTTACTGCTGCTATGACTCCCACCGAGGGGAGGGGAGTGATCTTCTCAACCACCTGTTGGTCCTTCAACAGGGCTTCTTCGTCCCTTATGATCCGCACAAGGTCTGGGTAATTCAAAGCCATGACTCCTTCAGAGGTCTTCAAGTGGAGCCAAACTGGATCCGAACGTAAAGCTCCCCTCAGGATCTGCTTCATCCTAGTTGCGTCTATGACTTGGGGCAGCATTCCCTTTTTGAGTACAATTTGGCACAGCATTCTGTTTAACCTCCGGACATATTCAGATAATTTCTCTCCCGGCTGTTGGAGGGTATGCTCGAACTGGTACATTAGTTCAGTCACCTTCTCCAGCTGGCCAAATTCCTCCTGCAACATAGCCAGATAGTCATATGCAGTACAGGCAGCATTGCTGAACCTAAGATTCTTTACAGCCTCAGCAGCAGCGCCCTTCAAACTTTCACTGATGCGTTGCTTCTCCTGCGCTTCTGGTACTTCCCATCCTTCCACTGCCTGCATTGCCTGTTCAATCCAGGTGTCGAAGTCTTCTTCACCGGATGGTACAGGTTGCTTCCCTGAAAAGGTCCGGAGCTTCCGGTACGCACCTTCTACGTGCACCGTATTGCTCTTCTGGCACTTAGTGACAAAGTCTCCCAGAGCATTCAATAGTTCCAGCCCTATGGCGGCCAGGGGCGTCCCCGGGGTGATCGTCTCTTGAGACTTTTTTATTTTAGGGGATGATGGTGGAGATAATGGCGGAGGTGATGGCAGGGGGGTTTGCGAATATTCCTGACCTCTAAAGTCTTCCAGTACTTCATATTTCCATTCCACTAGTGCGTAGGTACACGAGACATCTGGCTTTATATCCATCACCCATGCTTTCTGGCTCGGAGACAGTGACATTATGAGCTGCTTTATCTCGTCTTCTTGCCAGATCCCCCCCGGGAGTTCAATAACTACCGCCTCGGTTGAATCAGCGCCAACCGCTGCGCACCACTGTGTCATTGCTAGCGGGTCCATGCTGGTACTTTTGACCGGCTTGATTGCGGCGTGCAGTGTACAGGGATCCCGGACCCGAGCCCCCACGTGTAGCGATACCCCCAGTTAAGAGGGCTACCTGTATGATTTTGGGCCGTGTAGTGCACCGCTGTCAACCCCTGGCAATCAGCTCTAACCTCCCTTGTCACAGTTAGTAGGGGTGAATAGGACTGTGAGGCCTGTAACTCACAGCGGCACAGTCCTATGACAAGAACACACAGCAATATATTAAAACTTCCTTTAACTGTCTCTTCTGTAAAGTAAAGGACACAGACACCAATATACTTAACCCTTATATATTTACTTAGACTAGTGGGTAAGCAATAAAACAGGAATGTACATGTGCAGAGCCCTGCAATAAACAGTCTTTAAATGAGCAGACACGTATATAATGCTACACAACTGTAACAGTCCCCTTTGCAGCTATTTCCCCTCGTGGACAAAATGTCAGCAAAGTCTACGCTACACAGTCAGGCCTGACTGAACTAAGTGGAAGTTCTGTAGGGAAAATCGTCGCCAGCAACGGTGGTGCACTTGAAGAATAGAATTTGTAATCTACCAATGTAACAGGGATAATGTGTCTGTCTATGAGCAAGTGCTCTCTCACCCAACCAGACCAGTCCGCGTCCATTTCTTCCGCTGCTGTGTCTAAGTACACAGATCCCTCGACATCCCTCTTCTTCGGTCCTCCTGGCAATGGTGTAGTAACAAAGGAGAGACGTCCCTCAGGTTCCTCGGTGCGAGCGGAAGGCTCTTTGGAGAAATGCCCAGGCTTTGGGCATAAAGTCACAGGAGATCAAGCAGTAGTTCAACCTGCTGGGCGGGCAGTGTCCAAAGAGAAAGACTGGGCTCCGTCTCTCCCTTATAAAGTCAACCCCAGCATTCCTTGCGCGGGGCAAAGCACCCTGGGTGCCTTAAAGTGTACTGGGTAATGTAGTCTCTGAGAGATAAAAGGGCAATACCCCTCTACATTAAGATCAATAGAAATAACAGAGCAGAAATAAAAACATAAAGTAATGAGTATATCTGCAGCTAAGATCATAGATTACTTTTTTTCCCCCCATCATTTATTTATTACACTGTTAAAAATGTTGTCTGTGTGTACTTTTTAACCATTGCTGTTTGCTGAGAAAGAAAATCTCAGGCTAGGTTAACATTACTGCGGGTTGGGAGAAATCCTGCATGTTCCTGACCTGCAGGACAACACACTGCTTTTTTGTGCACTGGTCCAAATCATTTGGTGGAGGGGGGATTATGGTGTGGGATTGGCCCCTTAGTTCCAGTAAAGGAAACTCTTAAGAAGTCAGCATATCAAGACATTTTGGGCAATTTGCAAATGCGCTTCTGGAACAATGGTCAAACCTTCCCATAGACACACTCCTAAACCTTGTGGACAGCCTTCCCAGAAGAGTTAAAGCTATTATAGCTGCAAAGGGTGGGCCAACTCAATATTGAACCCTATGAACTAAGACTGGGATGCCATTAAAGTTTATGTGTGTGCAAAGGCAGGTGTCCCAATACTTTTGGTAATATAGTGTATGTTAAAGTAATTGTAAAAGAAAATTCATTCTCTCTTTTTTTTTCTTTTTTTTTTTTTAACAAACATGTTATACTTACCTGCGCTGTGTAAAGGTTTTGCACAGATAAGCCCCATCCTTCTCTTCTGTTGTCCCCCGTTGGCGCTCTTGGCTCCTCCCCACTGCCTGCTTGCTATGGGGCGCTTGTGCATGCTCCCTACTGAGCCCCACTATGTGTCTGTAATATTCACAGAGCATAGCTTCCTCCCCCCTCACTGGCTCTGCGCCAATGAGGAGGGAGAGAGCCAAGAGCCAATGTCATGTACATTGCTGGATCAAGATCGAGCTCAAGTATATATAAAGGAAGGCTGGAGAGGTGGGAGGGTACAAGCGGAAGGTTTTTCACCTTAATGCATGTAATGCATTAAGGTGAAAAACCTTCTGCCTTTAGAGGCACTTTAAATTCTGTATTTTTTTGACAGGATTACTGAAAATCTTTACTTTTGGGTGGGCTTCGTTTGTAACATATCCTTTAACATTCTGCTAAAACGCAGCAAAACCACAATTTTCTTCTGTTTATTTGTCTGTTTATACATGAGGGCAATCCATTATTGCGAGACTAAATATAACACATTAAAGTATGATCAGTTACTCCATTAGAGATCTCTTGTTACGTTTTATTAGCAATTTAAGTCAGCTTTGGCTTGCACCCAAGGGAAGCATGCCCATCTGGAACAACAAACTTTTTGTATCTTATTTTTAGTTTTCTTTCCGCTCAGTTAGTGTGTTTATGCCTGCTTACATTGTTTGGATTGGAACTCAGGGATATTGCAGCTTTCATGGCTTTTAATAACCTTCTTAAAATATTCTTTGATGTTATTTTAGGAATTTCTGACATACAGCCCTTGTATATTGTGAGGTCTGTGAAACCCTTTTCATTTCTTTATCATCGATACCTCTTGGCACACAACAACATTTTAATTATTGGAACTACACTTTACTATACATCACTGCAAGTGATAGCTATATTGATTCCCTTTGAAAGGAAGAAATAATTATCATTTGTTTTGCCATATTTCATTTGTTCATTGCAAGTCATGTATATTTGAAGTATTATTTTACCTCTTGTTGTTTGTTTGTTAGTATATTTGGTATCTTTATATACCTCATCATGCTCTGTATTTCATTTTTTACCTATACAATACATTTTATTGTGAAAAAAAAAAAAAAAAAAGAATTGTTAACACTGCTTGGTCGTTATCACAGCCTTTTTAGTCACTGGAAATTAACTCAGAGACCCTATCGCCAGACCATTAATTTCATCAAAAATTTTAAGTGATACTAAAGGCTTACGGTATTTTTTTTTTCCAGTAAAAAAAGAATTAATACCTACTCTGTGCAACCATATTGCACAGAAAAGTCACTGCCCTCCACTTCTGCCAATCCCCTGCTGGCATTGTCAGGTTTTCCCTCTTCTGGGTGCCTCCTGCAGGCAAGGCAGGTGCTAAGGTGGCACCCCTGCATGCATGCTCACGAGCCGGACTGTGTGCATCCATGAACACATATGGCACCAGTAAGCCACGCCCCCACTCCCTCATCACAGGAGTTTGACTGACAGCAGCAGGAGCCTATGACCCAGCTGCTCTCAGCTTCTCCTGTGAAAGCAGGAAGTGAATGGAGCAGTGCTGGAGCCAGGTACAGTGCTAAGGTGGTCACAAGGAGCCAGGTACAGTCAGTGTTTAGGGACAGGGGAAGTAGGACAGATAGTGGGAAGTTTTTTTGCCTAAAAGCAGAGATTGCAGAGAATGCATAAAGATAAGAAATGTAGACTTTAGAACCAATTTAGCCCAGGTTCACACTGGGCTGCGGGAATGAAGACGTGCGAGTTCAGCTGAACTCGCACGATTTCACTCCCGCCTGTCAGATTTCGCCCGCGATTACAGAGACATCTGTGCAGGTCTCTGCACAGATGTCAATGTAAATCGCGGGCTGAAATTGCAAAAGTAGCACAGAAACTACTTTTTGAAATCGGCGCAGCGCCACAGATGCGGCGTTGCACCAATTAGGATGGTGCAATTGCCGGCAAATGCCTCCGATTTGACATGCGATTTGACATGTCAAATCGCACCAATGTGAACCAGGGCTCAATGTATATTTTTATGTATGTTATTAAACGTTATTATATTGTTATTACACTTTTATGTTATTGTATAGCTGTAAAAGCCTATATGGTGTAAACGTCCAAAAGCCTTGAGACTGCTGCTAGGATCTTGGCAGTCACTCAAGTGACATTCTCTAGTATGCCCCTTTAAACTTCCCCCAGCAACTACATAAAAGGTTATGTAGGATGGTGAGGGGTGGAGGAGCTGGGTCAACACAGACAGCAATTTATTTCTAGAAGGGGAGAGGGCTATGACATAGCAGGAGAGAGAGGGCAGTGCTGGGGAATTGACTCTTCCTTGATTAGTCAAATTTTCTAGCAAGCTCATGTGCACATTGCAAGTTATTAAAGATCATTTAAAGTGAAAGTCAACCATGAAATATGAGCAAAGCATATCCCTCTATAGTGTGTATCTGTCTCAAGTGTCACTTTTGTCTGCAGCTTTGTTCCTTTGCTATCAGCATGAATTACTTCTGGCAAGTTTTCCTGACACCACTAAAAATGGTGACAGGGGAGGGAGCTACAGCTGATTGACAGCTTCAGCTCTGTCCCTGTGTGCTGTGTGAAGGGGGGTGTGTCCCTTCCCTCCAATCAGCTATCAGAGCTCCCCTCATTGAGCTATGCAGAGTGTAACTTCAGCTCTCCACACCCTTTTTTCTGAAATTTCAAGCTTTACACTTCAGCACTTTGAACAGATGTAGAGACAGGGGCAGATCTTTTCTCGGGAGGGGCACTGCCAAAAAATGTTGTTTTTTTTTGTGGGAAATTTATCGGGGAAATGGCTGGTGTCGGCGCTTCAATCATCCCGGCACCATGGTTGTTATGGTGTCAGGATGATTGAAGCGCATTATTTCTATTATTACATTGTAATATAAAATTAAATAGTTCAATGCAGAATCAGTGGGAGCCCCGAGTGTGTCACTTGCCACCGTCGCCTGCAATTAGTGGGAGCCCTGAGCGTGTCACTTGCCACACGTTGTGGATTGTCACTTGCCACATCACCTGCCACACCTTGCGGATTGTCACTTGCCACGTCACCTGCCACACCTTGCTGACTGTCACTTGCCTGCCACCAGATGCAGATTGTCATTTGCCACGTCGCCTGCCACACCTTGCGGATTGTCACTAACTTGCTTGCTAAGGTGTAGTTTTGGTTGTCTCTTGCTGTGTCCCAGACTCCCAGAGTCAGGCAGCAGAGAGATAATGTAATCTCTCTGCTGCCTGCATAGTGAGGGTGGAAGTCACTGCAGGAATGCAGGGCAGGCATGGGCGGTGAGAGATGATCTCATCTCTCTGCTCCCCCGCTCCCGGCTAGCTGATTGGCCAGCTGCCACACTGAGCCTGCTCTCTCACTCTCCCCTGCGCTGCCAACATACTGAGCAGCACGGTCTGCCCACGAACCATTCCGCCCGCCCACAAACCGCGCCGCAAGCGGAGCCGCCCGCTTTCTTACCCGTCTGTGGAGCCGCACGCTATCGCACCTGCCCGCAGAGCGGCCCGATGTGACTCACTGACGTCACTCGTTGCTAGACGCCAAACGGCCCAAGCGTTAGCAACGAGTGCAGGGAAGAGGCTCCACCCACCTCCTCCTCCGCTCCTGGTATCGTGTCAGTGCGCCGCGTAACTACATTAGACGAGTCTCTCTCTCGGAGCCGCTGATCGGCTGATTTGAGAAACTGAGAGAGAGACTCAGAGAGGCAGCGGCAGCCGCAGAACAAGTACTGTATATACTCGAGTATAAGCCGACCCGAATATAAGCCGAGGCACCTAATTTTACCACAAAAAACTGGGAAAACTTATTGACTCGAGTATAAGCCTAGGGTGTCCATCTGCATGCCTCACTGTGCCTCACTTTGCCTCACTGTGCCTCACTTTGCCTCACTGTGCCCATGCCTCACTGTGCCCATGCCTCACTGTGCCCATGACTAGACTGATGTTTAACATTGGAGTCTATGGTAGGAGTGCCCGGCTTTGAAAAATCGATTCTCCACGGTCGTAGGTCTCCCAGACACCAAACTTTGCACACTTGTAGAGGAGACATGGGGCTACATATGTGCCAAGTTCAGGGTCCACAAACTCACCGGAGAAATGACCGTTTAACATTGGAGTCTATGGAAGGGGTGCCCGGCTTTAAAAAATCAGTGCTCCCCGGCCGTAGGTCCCCCAGACAACAAACTTTGCACACTTGTAGAGGAAGAGTGGGGCTACATGTGTGCCACGTTTGGGGTCCAGGGGACCTACGACCGGCCGGTACCGGGTCCCCAAAATCCAGAGCAAGCGAGTGTGACAGATGGTCTCGGGGGGGGGCAATTGCCCTGTTGCCCCCCCTGGATCCGCCCCCTGTGTAGAGAAGAAAAGACTGCAGATAGACAGGTACAACTTGTAGATGGATTTATTTAATCTCTGTGCATCACCTGAAGCCAGTCACGTCACTGGCTATATGGAAGGGTTAACAACCACTTTAAGGAAAAGAAAACAATACAAGTAAGCATTGAAAATACAATTCCAGGCCAACAGCTACATTCAAAGTTGAAATACATGTAAAGGAACAGTTTTTTCCTGCCAGTGAATTCATTTTTCTCTCCAGCCAGTCCTGAAATTTACCTTAGCAGACAGCAGAGCCGGGCTTCTGATGTGACATGTCTCCCCTGCAGTTATGCAAAACATATTGGCTTCTCCCTGTCCCCAGATTGGATAGTGAATGAACAGCAGTGCACTGTGCTGTCTCTTCCTTTCAGCATGTTCCTTGTCAGCATGATTGCATGCAGCATTGGCTACTAGTGCTGTCATTCAGTCTGAGTGCTGTGGTAAAGGGTAAAAGAGTTTTATAGTCTACAGCAGGGGTATGGATATTTTAAAAAAAACTGCTTGACCAAGGGACTAAATCGGAGTCTCGGTCTACTTGCCCCTCATGACAATCTACTTGTCCTGATAAAACATTTTTTTATTTTTTTTGCCAAAACTGTATTTAATTAAGGTTTTCGAGCAACAAGCTCCACATAGTGCGAGTTGCCGCAATTGCTGTGTGATAAATTGAACAACAATCACGGCAAAACTGCCCACGCCTTAGGTGCCATTGAAAATAATGGCACCCGAACCTATGTTTTGTGATTGTAGTGCATTTTGAGATCGTGGGCAGAATCACCGTGTGAATGGAACCTAATGCCTAATACACACGATCGGAATTTCCGACAACAAAACCGCAGATTTTTTTCTGACGGATGTTGGCTCAAACTTGTCTTGCATACACACGATCGCACAAATGTTGCTCGGAAATTCCGAACGTCAAGAACACGGAGACGTACAACACTACGACGAGCCGAGAAAAATTAAGTACAATGATTCCGAGCAAGCGTCAAATTGATTCCGAGCATGCGTAGAACTTTTGTGCGTTGGAATTGGATACACACGATCGGAATTTCGGACCACAACTTTTGTTGCCGGAAAAATTGAGAACCAGCTCTCAATCATTTGTTGTCAGAAATTCAGACAGCAAATGCTCGATGGAGCCTACACACGGTCAGAATATCCGACCAAAAGCTCACATCGAACATTTGTTGTCGGAAATTCAGATCGTGTGTACGCGGCATTAGTCCTGGTTCACACTGATGCGAATCTGATACGGATGAGATTGATCCGAAATACATAGATTTGCATGGCATCTGAAAATACATTGTTTTCCATGAAAGACATTCACATCTATGCTGTGTGATCTTTGATCCGGTTTAAAAAAGGGTCCTGTGTGAGTTTGGAGCATGCGATGTAGCAGAATACATTTCGGCCTCCATTTATGAAGAAATTTAATTTTATTGGACATATTTTACAACAGAAAGTGGGAAATATTTATTTTTCCAAAATTGTCAGTCTTTTTAATTTTATAATAAAAAATGCAGTGGTGATCAAATACCACCAAAAGAAAGCTTTATTTGTGTGAAAAAAAAACATATAACTTTAATTTGGGTGCAAAGTTGCATGACGGTGCAGTTGCCAGTTAAAATAGCGCAGTGCTGAATAGCAAAAAATGGTCTGGTGATGAAGGGTAAAATTCTCCGGAGGTTAAGTGGTTAAAGGGGTTGTAAAGGTTAGCTTTTTATTTTCTAAATAGGTTCCTTTAAGCTAGTGCATTGTTGGTTCACTTACCTTTTCCTTAGATTTCCCTTCTAAAAAATGTTTTTCTTTGTTTTCTTTGTCTGAATTTCTCACTTCCTGTTCCTCCTCAGTAAGCTGTTCAGTAAGCTGTTCTGGCTGACTCCACACCACTCGGATGATGGTGTGAAGTTTACTGAGGAGAAACAGGAAGTGAGAAATTCAGACAAAGAAAAAAAACATTTAGAAGGGAAATCTAAGGAAAAGGTAAGTGAACCAACAATGCAGTAGCTTAAAGGAACCTATTTAGAAAATAAAAAACAAACCTTTACAACCCCTTTAAGGACCGCCTGCCGTCATTGTACGTTGGCTGTTTGAAGAGGAATACCGTTGTTATGGCAGCAGCTAGCTGCCATAACCCCGGTATCCTCTTCAAGAGCGGACAGTCCTTTTTTAGATTAAAGGGGTTTCACCCCTCACAGGCTGGATGCCGAGTGAGGGAATTATGGCCCCCGCTCGGCTCCATAACATTGGAGGGCAGAAGCGACATCAAACGTCACTTCCACCTCCCCAGTCTTAAAGGGGACTTTTTTTTTGTTTTCTTTGTCTGAATTTCTCACTTCCTGATCCTCCTCAGTAAGCTGTTCAATAAGCTGTTCTGGCTGACTCAACACCACTCGGATGATGGTGTGAAGTTTAGTGAGGAGAAACAGGAAGTGAGAAATTCAGACAAAGAAAAAAAACATTTAGAAGGGAAATCGAAGGAAAAGGTAAGTGAACCAACAATGCACTAGCTTAAGAGCCGGTTCACACAGGGGCAACACGACTTCCAGCACAACTTCCAGAAGCAACTCAGACACGTCTTGAGCATGAATCACAGCTAGACTTGGAGGAGACTTCAGCGCGACTTGTGGTCATTAACAACACGACTTGAAGTAAATTCCTTGTGGCTTCTGGGTAAATTCCTTTCTGCTTCCTGTAAAGTTGCCTTCAAAATGAACACTGATCAGACTTCTAAGCGACTTCCATTGAATTTAATGGGTACAAGTCGCCTAGAAGTCTGATTGAAGTAGTACAGGAACCTTTTTTGAAGTCGGAGCGACTGCAGTAGTGTACATTAAAACATCTCCATTCACTTCAATTAGTTTTAAAAATAGCGCGACTTGGGGCAACTCGGGGCGACCTGAAGTCGCGTCCGGAGTCGCCCCTGTGTGAACCGGGTCTAAAGGAACCTATTTAGAAAATAAAAATACGTCCCCTTTAACCACTTGAGACCCGCGCTATAGACGAAAGACTTCTGCAGCGCGGCTCTCAAGTGCCGGGCGGACGTCCCATTGACGTCCTGCTGTTTACATCCCACCGCCGAGGGCACGCGGTGGGGAACAGCTGTGCCCGCTGTGTCACGTGATGCCGGTGCGCGTGCCTGGCGGCCGCGATGTCCACCAGGTACACGCGATCGGCTGTTACAGAGGCAGGACGTGGATCTGGGGAGGTGACCGATCTGTGTAAACACAGAGATCCACGTCCTGTCAGGGAGAGAGGAGACCGATGCTGTGTCCCTTGTGTCCCTTGTACATAGGGACACAGATCGGTCACCTCCCCAGTCAGTCCCCTCTCCCCACAGTAAGAATCACTTCCAGGGAACATTGTTAACCCCTTGATCGCCCCCTAGTGTTAACCCCTTCCCTGCCAGTCACATTTATACAGTAATCAATGCATATTTATAGCACTGTTCGCTGTATAAATGTGAATGGTCCCAAAATAGTGTCAAAAGTGTCCGATATGTCTGCCGCAATATCGCAGGCCTGACAAAAAACCCAGATAACCGCCATTACTAGTAAAAAAATAAATATATAATAAAAATGTCATAAATCTATCCCCTATTTTGTAGGCGCTATAAGTTTTGTGCAAACTAATCACTATACGCTTATTGCAATTTTATTTACCAAAAATAAATAGAAGATTACGTATCGGCCTAAACTGAGAAAAAAAATAGTTTTTTAAAAAAAAATTGGGATATTATTATAGCAAAAAATAAAAAATGTTGTGTTTTTTTTCGAAATTTTCTGTCTTTTTTTGTTTATAGCGCAAAAAATAAAAACCGCAGAGATGATGAAATACCACCAAAAGAAAGCTCAATTTGTGGGAAAAAATGCTAAAAATATAATTTGGGTACAGCGTTGTATGACCGCGCAATTGTCATTCAAAATGCGTCAGCGCTGAAAGCTGAAAATTAGTCTGGGTACGAAGGGGGTTTAAGTGCCCAGTAAGCAAGTGGTTAAGACAAAGAGCAAAGCAATCGAGTATTAATCATGGTTTTCACTGCTCCAAACCTATAGAAAGGGAAATTGGTGCTATAGGCAACTGCATTTTGCACAAGATTACTACTTTTTCACTGTCTCATTAATCACACCTACTATAGATGCAATGATATGCATCCAGGTATCTGAATTGCCTGTATTTCCTGTTGGTGATTCGGTATGTTGCTATCCAACACAATGCAGAGGTCTGTTTAATATTTGCACAAAATGAATTATGCGCTGGACAAAACAGCGCGTAGCTTGTTATCCCCATAATTTATACTAAACAATTGAAAAATAAGTTTGGATGTTTTAAGTTTTAATGTATTACCACTCTTGGAAAGACATCCATGTAGAATGTGGTTATACAGTGAGGTGGCAAACAGTATGTACTGCAGATGTTTGTAAAGTCAAATTAGACAGAATTCTGTAAGGAACAGTTAATGCATCAAACATGTTTTTGCTGGCAAAAATAATGTCAATGGTTATTTTTTAATGTATTCAATGTCAAACTACCATTTAGTATTTCATGTAAATTTGACTGAATTTCTGTTTGTGGTTTTCGCACATGTAAACATCTGAAGAAGTGTGTATTGTCTTTTAACCTCCTTGGCAGTATGATTCTGTCAGATTTTAGGTGCTGAAAGCGGTACAATTGTTTTGCATGGAAATTTGGCGTTTTATATTGTAGGCCTGTAATTCTTAGGAATAACTCACTTAAATCTGACCAAACAAGAGTCTAGTAGACATCCCGGGTATGATAAAGTTCAAAAAACAAAATCATAAATTAGAATATAATAAATAACTATAAATAATTATAACAAATAATAATATAATAATGATAAAAATTATTCAATAATGTAATCAAATCAAAAACACTGAAATTTGCTCCGTTGCAGAATTGTCGCTGTCATTAGATTTAGTGTTTGATGACGAATTTCCCCACAAATCGCTATCGCTCAATTCTGCAAGTGATTCTTAAAGTGGTTGTAAACCCACTTTTTAAACAAACACCTACAGGTAAGCCTAGATTAAGGCTTACCTGTAGGTTCATGAAATATCTCCTTAACCTACACGGTTAAGGAGATATTTGTATGTAAATGCGGTGACGCTGACGTCACCCCATTCACAAATTCGGCTAGGTCGCAACATTCGACGACGTAGCCGAATTCGACAGCTCACGCGCGCATGTGCAGAGTCACGTCTTCGCCGCTCCGGCCAATCACAGTAACATTCCGGCTATCGCCGCAGCGATGGATGCGGCTAGAGGAGGGACACGGACGACTTCGGGGGCCCCGATCAAAGGTAAGTGGTACATAATGAGCTAGTATGCTAGTCATACTAGCTCATTATGCCTTTGTCTTGCAGGTTAGTAAAAAAAAAAAAAAAAGATATAAAAGGGTTTACAACCACTTTAAGCCCCGTACACACTGTCGGACTTTTGCCCAACAAACTTCGTTTTAAGCAAGTTGGACCAACAATCCGACCGTGTGTACGCTCCATCGGACAAACTTTTTTTCGTTTGGTTTTGTTTTCATCGGACAAAAGTTGGGTCTGCAAACGGACAAACTTTTGCCCAACAAAAGTCCGATGGAGCAAAGTCCGACCGTGTGTACAGAAAACCATAGGACTTTTGTCCGATGGACAAAACAACTAATGTTAAAATCAACCAACAATAGCAGAAGTTGACCAAAGGGTGGCGGTAAAGAGCAGAAAAGAGCAGAAAAACCATGTGATGTTGCAAAAAGTTTTGGGAAAGTTTGCAGAAAAGTCCTGTGGTGTGTATGCTATGGGTGTGCCCGGCCAACTCCGTTCGGACAAAAATCCACGGAAAAGTCCGATGGAAGTCCGACCGTGTGTACGAGGCTTAAGAATAAATGAAGGGTTAATAAGGGGTTAAATAGAGGAACATTTAATGAAAAAAAATATATATATTTTTTACTTGACAATGTTGTTCTTTTTAAGGACAGTTTTGCCCGCACAGTATTTATTATTAAGTAATGTTCAACGAGGATATCTTTAAGATACAAGATAATCTATATGACACAGTCTATGCATATGAAACGTATTCACGGAGACATGTGATCATACAAAATAGTTACATTTATTGGTTGACAAAAAACAAATATTTACATGAAATTAAAATACCAATTGCGTTACATGAACGACTTGACAATCAATAAAAACACCCGCAAAAATGGGCATGCAGTCCCTTTGACATAATACTGCCATGGTAACTTCTCACTAGAATCAATAACCTTGTGTAAATTACAATTAAACTGAACTCTGTATTTCACACATCCAACCGTTACTATACTGCAGGTAAGTAAGTGGTTAACTGACTTCATCTGCAGATCGAAGTTCATCCCTTTGATCTGTAGATGAAGAAAAACAGTAAGATACCAAAATAAATAATGTTTCTTTTTATCTTTCAGTTGAGCAGTGTTGTTGATAAACATTGCCCAGCTGCTATTTTTTGTTGTTGTTTGACAGCTTCAATTGACGGGACTTCAGTTTATACTTCAGCTGTCAACAGGGGAACCCCACTGACAGCTGAATGAGTCACAGCGGCCCCACTCATTAACAATAGCTAGAGAATGTACTATATGAGCAGTTCATAGTGCCTTTAAGATTTGAAAAGTCTTTTTTAAACCCTAACATAGGTCTCCTATTGCATTTCATTGTAATTCTAATAATATCCACTGCTCGAGCCCTGAGGAAGGGAGAGACCTTTCGCTCAAAACAAATTGCCTGTGTTTGACACTCCAAATCGGCCATTCTCAACCAGGGTTCCTCCAGTTACTAGGAGTTCCTTGAGCTGTGGCTGATTGCCCTCTACTTTGATTATGCCCACATAGTTCCAAGGCCAACACCACTTGTCCCATTTTGAGGCATGACACCAATAATCCTTAGTAGTGATATTCTGACCAGCACTGTAGAGATTTCTTCTTAACACCAGTGTAAGGGTAGTTTTACCCACTGACCCCTGATAAATTGGTTTTAGCAGTGCTTCCCTAAACCTAATATTTGTTTCAAGGGTTCCTGTAGGGTGTAAAGGCTGAGAAAGGCTGTTCTAAAACTATAAACATTTCAGAAAGACCTCAGAGTGATATGAAGGTTTGTACTAGGCGCTCCTCATTACCCACCTCTCAGAGTTTATCATCTCAAATATGGAGGGAAGAGAAGCTGCACAAAGTGAAGGGGGCGCACAAGGTGGGGGGGGGGGGGGCAGCGGGAAGCTGCAGAAGGTGAGGGGGGAGAGAAGGACAAGGCGAGGAGGGTGTCAGGGATGCACAAGATAAAATGGAGGATGGATAAGCTGCAGACGGTGAGGGGGGGGGGGAGCTGCAAAAGGTGAGGGGAGGGTAGAGGAGGACAAGGTGGGGGTGCACAAGAGTGGGGGGAAATTGAGAAGCTGCACATAATGAAGGGGAAGAGGAACATAAGGTAGGGGGTATCCGGGAGTGCACACAATGAAGGGTAGGGTGGGGAAGCTGCAGGAGGTGAGGGGGGGGGGGTGGAGAAGCTGCACTGAAAGCTGGGTGGATCAAGAGGGTGGTGAGGCTGGCTGCTGAGCTACTGCTTCTCCTGGGACTTCTAGTCCAGCCAATGTCAGCTAGGTGAAACCCATCAATAGTTGCTGTATGATCAAATAGCCCCCTGTGTGCTCCCTTGTTTCCCTGTAGTGCTGCCAGATCCCCTCCTCTTCTCCCCTGCCAGCTGCTGCGGGGGATGTTTTAGGATGAAGGGTGGGGTAAGGGGCTGGTGAGTATGGAATTTTCTGGCCCCTTCCTTATGTGAATGAACACGGTGAGTGGTCAGTACTGATCACTTACTGTGTTCATTCATAACTGAAGCATAGTAAACTGTGTTCACTATGCTTCAGTTTATGAATGATTAGGAAGATGCTCAGTACAGAGCACTTCCCATTCATTCAGTGTCCAGTGCAGCTGAGGCTGCAGAGAAAAAAAAAGAAGAATCTGTGTCTTCAGTTCCTTTCTCTGTCTGAAAAGTGAGACATCAGGGGTCTGTTTAAACGAACCCTGATATTTCACCAAAGAGCCCCCAACTGGGCTGCAAAAAAATTGTATAAAAAAATAAAAATGAAATTTTAGAAAATACTGACACCAATACTGACACCAACCTCTGCCCTACTGACACTGTCCTCTTCAGCATGGGGGGGGGGGGGGGTGCCAAACTGATTCTTTGCCCTGAGTGAAAGAATGTCTAGCTTAGCCACTGCAGACAAGCGCTGAGTGTTGTGCACTTCCAAACTGGCAGATATTCCTCTTTTATTCTGGCAGGCTTTCTAGGGGGGCACTTAGATGATCAGTAGAAGTAAGTAGGACCTACATCAGCAGTGCCAACAGATACCACAGTCATTATTCCTTCTAAAATGATGCAGCTCAAATGCTTCTCTAATCCCTTATTTGCATTGCATTATTGCCTCCTATACTGAGACAAACATTCTTGTCTTGGCCAATTTCTTCCCCCTATCAAATTGGAAGAATACTACGATAAACCAAAGCCATTTTCCTATTGTGGACACAACTAGCAGGACATAAAGGCATGCTAACATTTTTGTCTCTATCCATCACTAGAGAAAGCTTGAGCCAGCTATATTGCCATGTCCTAAAGCTGAATTTCAGCAAAACAGTCTTGAAGGCCAGAAGACAGTGGCGGCCCGTAATGCAGGGCGCCCGGCCCCTAAACTCCATGGGGGGTGCCGGACGCATAGATTTCAATGTTTGTTTGTTTTTTTGGAAGCGCATGATTAGAGCCTGAGGCTCTAATTGGCTTAAAAAAAGGGTGGGCTCGGGTGCAGAGCACTGTGCCTGAGCCCACCCAGTTGTGTGGCAATAGCGAATTGTCTTCCTGACTCTCCTCCCCTGCCAATCAGGAAGCGGGTCCTGGAACCCGATTGGCCAGGGATTCTTAGGACCCCTGGCCAATCGGGTCTCAGGACCCACTTGTTGATTCTTCTCCCGACCAATAAGGATGTGGGTCCTGAGACCCAATTGGCCAGGACTACCGGCCAATCGGGTCTCAGGACCCACTTCCTGTTTGGCCGGGAGGAGAAACAACGTCTGTTCGGCTGGGAGGAGAAGCCCGGCTCTTCATGGCTGGAGCGAGGACCTCATCATTGACATCTAAGGTAAGGCCGCCTTTCAGTCTGTCTCCAGCGGGGGATGGCGGAGGTGCGAGTGAGGGGGGGAGGTTTGATTGTGCCCCCCCCAAATATTAAGCGCCAGCTGCCACTGCCAGAAGATATGATTTTGCTCTGCTGCAGTTTTGTAACATTTAAAGGTCATGTCCCTCCCCAACCCAGAAAGTGACTGGACTGTCTAAGGAGAAACAGCAGCCACATTACAGGCGGTCCCCTACTTACAAACATCCAACTTACAAACGTCTCCTACTTACAAATGGAAGGAGACAACAGGAAGTGAGAGGAAATCTACCCCATGGAAGGAAAATTCTCTCCTGTAAGAATTAATATGGGAGAAAGGTGTCTCCTCTGTACTGATGCTTTATCAGCAATCCTTGTTTCAATAAAAACACCACTTTTCAAAAACAGTTGTCATTGGGATGGAAAGTGAGGTGAAATGTTCTGAACAGGTGCACAGACAGCAAAACAAATGTTACAGGGGTGATAACCCTTACCTATGTTTTCCAAAAAGCTTAAAAATAGATTTTTGGGCTGGAGCTACACTTAAACAATGTACCTGTTCAAAATTACAAACAGATTCTACATAAGAACAAACCTACAGTCCCTGTCTTGTTTGTAATAATATAAATTATTCTGTGATGTAATAAAAAATATATGGGTTGTAGCCAGTGGTGATATATGTGAGTGTCCACCATATTGTATTTAGTTTACTGTAACTTCTCAGACCTTACAAGCAGAAGCTATTTATGAGTCTTTCCCACTGAGCACTTCCGCTCCCTGTCCAGTAAGAAGGCTCTGTCCACTTTTATAGTATCACACCATTCCATCAGTAATAGACGGAGTTCCCCCTGTATAAATAGCCTTGTCATGGGTCAGATTAGTAGGATCAGTTACTAGCTATGTAAATAATTGTAAAAGTCTCCTAATATAGACGCTGCACTCATCAACAAACAACTTATCCATACTTTCCAGCTGAAAAACAGTTTATATATTTTGTCTTGCTGGATGTCCAGAGACACAGATGATTAGAACCTCTTAAGGTTATTAACAGTATGAGAATGATGCAAATAGTTACATGGGATAATGAGTCCAGCAAAGACCAGATCTTCAGTGGGCAGGCTGGAAAATCTGATAGCCTGACTGTCTATACATATAGTCGTCTTGTGTTTTTTGCCCCCAAAAAATGGTCCATTGGGTACGTTGAAAGGTTAGTTGGCTGGGTTGAATCATTGGGCAGCTTCTTGTACCTCTTGGAAATCCCGATGGCAAGATCTCTGCACTCACCATTACATCATTTGTGGGGAAGTTTGACTTTTTAGATATTTTACATTGCGGCGTATGAAGCGGGAAATGTGAGTCTGTTTGGTGGATCTCTCCAACTATGAATTGTGGAGAAAGCTCATTGTTGAAGTCCATAACAGACACGAGAATGCAAAGGGTAATTATGTCAGCTGTCATACATGGAGGGATTTACTAAACCTGGAGCATGCAGAATCTGGTGGAAACCAATCAGCTTCCAGGTTTTATTTTTAACCACTTCCCTACCCGCCCATAGTCAAATGACATCCACAGATGGGATCTCCCATCCTGGGTGGACGTCATTTGACGTCCTGAGTTTTGTGGGTAGGATATCTGAATGATGCCTGCAGCTAGAGGCATCATTCAGATATCCTTCTATTCTGCCGACGATTCTGCGCACAATAAGAATGATCATAGCGGCGGTTCCGCCACTTGATCGTTCTTATAGGCGGCGGGAGGGGACATCCCCCCCTCCCGCCGCCATCTGGTACTTCCCTGGGCTCTCCCGTGCCATTGGGGGCCCGCAGAATGAATCGTCCAGCACCGGATAGGAAGCATATAGATGACTGGTGACCAGATGGTCACCAGTCATCTCTATGACCGTCGGAGGCCCGGGTGCGATGTGATGACTTCACACCCGGGTTCTCAAAAGTAAACAAAGCCGCCATTGCAGCTAGTAAGCATGAGATCGGTGAAATTTTTTTCACCGATCTCATGCTTTCTAGCCTGGAGGAGAGATGTGTGGTCTTATTGACCCCGCATCTCTCCATAAAGAGGACCTGTCACACACATTCCTATTACAAGGGATGTTTACATTCCTTGTAATAGGTATAAAAGTGATAAAAAAAGGTAAAAAAAGTGTAAAAATAAAAAAAATGAAGTAAAAAAAAAAAAAAAAAAAATTTTTTAAACGCCCCTGTCCCCGGTAGCTTGCGATCAGAAGCGAATGCACACGTAAGTCCCGCCCACATATGTAAACGCCGTTCAAACCACATATGTGAGGTATTGCCGCGTGCGTTAGAGCGTGTGCAATAATTCTAGCACTAGACCTCCTCTGTAACTCTAAACTGGTAACCAGTAAAAAATTTCAAAGCGTCGCCTATGGAGATTTTTAAGTACCGAAGTTTGGCGCCATTCCATGAGTGTGCGCAATTTTAAAGTGTGACATGTTAGGTATCTATTTACTCAGCGTAATACCATCTTTCATATTTTACAAAAAATTGGGCTAACTTTACTGTTTTGTTATTTTTTAATTCATGAAACCATTTTTTTTCCCCAAAAAAGGCGTTTGAAAAATTATTGCGCAAATACTGTGCAAGAAAAAAAGTTGCAATGACCGTCATTTTATTCCCTAGGGTGTCTGCTAAAAAAACATATATAATGTTTGGGGGTTCTGAGTAATTTTCTAGCAAAAGAATGATGATTTGTACATGTAGGAGAGAAGTGCCAGAATAGGCCCGGTATTGATGTGTATAAAAAGCCTGGTGTTGAAGTGGTTAAAGCTTAATTGAACAAGCTGAAGCTAGAAGCTGATTGCCTACCATACAGAGCTGCACTGGATTCTGAGTGCTTCAGTTTTGGCAAATCTCCCACAGTCTCCTTTTGTGACTTGGTTCTACCGGTGTATGGTCAATTGATGTAAAATGAGTTCAGCTGGTTTAGTGTTTTTTCTTTGCTTGGTAATAATTGAGAGTATGTAGACGAGTATATGTATATGTATACATAGCAGCTGGAGACATACATCTTGGAAACAATCCAACTTAATAACAGTGCACTGTTTTTCCTTTCTGTTCTTCAGGTTTTTGGAACAGATGAAGATAATATGGGGAATGGATGTTCTCAGAAGCTGGCATCTGCCAAGTACCTGCGGGTTTTGCTGCTAATTCTAATTCCATGTATTTGTGCTCTTATTCTTTTGCTGGTAGTACTACTTACTTTTGTAGGTAAGTAAAACACAAATTAACTTCTAGTTATAATTGCTTGAAAGTCCTGAAAGTGATATTAAAGGTTCAAGTTAAAAAAAAAAAAAGATAACAAACATGTGCAGTTCGTTTTTCACAGAGTGGCCCTGTTCTGGGGTCCTACGGCGGCTCTCGCGGCTCCTCCCCGTATTAGATAACCCCCTCTGGGAAGCTCTCTCCCGAGGGGGTTACCTTGCGGGCGCGCTCCTGTGTCATACACTCGGCGTCCATAGTCCTACCCCGGCGGCCGCGTCATTGGATTTGATTGACAGCAGCGGGAGGCAATGGCTGCGCTGCTATCAATATATCCAATGAAGAGCCGAGAAGCCGTGGAGAGAGTGACGTGGGATCACGCCCACTGCAAGGTGTTTTTTAACCTTAATGCATCCCATGAAAAAAACATGAGGGTTTACAAACCCCTTTAAAAGAGAATCCGTGAGCAAGAAGCTTGAGTGTTTGTCTGGGTGACACAAAAATATAAACATATGCAGTACATCTCTGCAGTTCATGCACATTCCTCATGATTCGTCTTTTGTAGATGGAGAGTCAATAGTAGACTGTGGAGGTAATTTACTAAAGACAAATTGTTCACTTTGCAAGTGCAGTTGCTCTTTGCAAGGAAATTTTCCCCAGAGCTTAGTGAATGAGGTGATGCTCTGCTGCCTTCCATCATCCAGTCATGTGCAAGCAAAAATGCTGTATTTTTTATTTTCCCTGCATGTGATTAGGTATTCTCTGTAAAGTGCAGTTTTCCAACATTCAGTAAGCTCTGAGGAAATTTCCCTTACAGGATGCAGCTACCTTTGCAAAGTGAACAGCCTATTTGTCTTTAGTAAATAAACCATTATGCCTCCCCAAAATGACATGCCTGTCTACATGTCCTCCATATTGCCTTGGTTCTCCCATACCCATCAAAGATATAATGACGACCCCCCTCCCTTTTCTTCCTCCACTGGGCTATGTCTGGAGCCAGCTCTACTAGGAGGAATTATCTACCTACCACCAACGCTGTATCCTAGCCTAGGCCAACAAGGCCCAGGCCTAGGGCAGCACTTTGCAGGGGGGCAGCACGGAAAGAGTCCCCGCCGGCTTGCTGCTTCCGGTATGCGAGCGGCCGGGGGGTCCGCAACTGTGGGGGGGGCACCGCTTCTAATTTAGACTGTCCTATCATCCTGGACCACAAACCTTCCTCACTGTGCTGTATGTTTTCTGCTGCACCATTGGCATGGTTATATCTTCTTAGTCCTCTCCATAAAATTATCAGAAATTTGTGCTTAAAGTAGAACTATAGGCAACACATTTTGGATAGAGTAAGGGAGGGTTATAGCCCCTGTCAGTTTATCTTTTACCATCCCTGTCCCATTGCAGAGATTTCCCTTCACTTCCTGCCCCATAGCCAAACAGGAAGTGAGAGGAAATCTATGCAAATTAAGCTATCCATTGCCCCCCGCCCTCAGAACTAGTGTCCCCAAATTTTAGTGTGGGTCTTAAACAGCAAGGGGTGTGGCCTTGACAGGAAGGGGTGGGTCATATCTAAATTAGGGGGTGCACGAGTTTAGTCAGACCTAGGGCAGCAAAAAACCTAAATACACTTCTGCCTACCACCACATGAACTTTTACACAAGTGGAGACAACAATGTGAACACCAGTATTATAGGGCTTACTTTTATTTGTCTTTGAATAAAAGACAAAGTTGTGATTTTATCTTTTGTTTATTTTTTTCTTCGGCTGTGCCTTCATGATTCTATGCCAGCATAATACACTTTGGGCTTGATTTACTAAAATAGGCAGTTCACTTTGCAAGCAAAGTTGCACTTTTCATTGGAATTTTCCCAAGAGCTTAGTGAATGAGGTGAAGATTTGCTGACTGCCAACATCCAGTTATGTGCATGCAAAAATACTGTTTTTTATTATTTTCCTTGCACGTGATTGGGTATTCTTTGAAAAGTGACATTTCACTGTATTCACAAAACCCTGGGGAAAATTCCCTTGAAGAGTGCAACTTCCCATGCAAAGTGAACAGCCTTTAGTAAATCGGGCCCAATGTGCAATACATTGATATACAACATGTATAGCATAGTCAAAGAAAAGATCAACAAAAGAAGAATGCAACTTTTGTGGTTTTCTGTGTACCCTACACATAAAACAAGTCCCTATAATACTGGTGTTCACGTTTTCTATATAGTTTTTTACTGTTAACATGAAGAAGACCATTATTGCCTATCATCGCTCTGTTATGAATAGAAAATGAATATGTAATTCTGCCAAATAGCGTGCACAGTTCTTTGTGTATAGTGGAACAGAAGTAGTTACATGTAACCTAATGCAGGCATTTTTGTCGACATGATCCACTGAAGTGCAGTTGCTGGGTGACTTTTCTAACCAGTTGCTTAGGTGGAAAACTATCTTCTCCAATGCACTTGAAACAGACACAAATAGCACTAAGCTCAATGTAGCCAAAAGTCAAGGCTGCGAATAATATAGATTGCTTTCTGAAAATAGTTTAAGATGGGAAAACATGTGTGATTGTAATTTGGTTGTGATGTTACAGTGGATTTTCTATTTTCACATGAAATAAAAGCTTTGTGCAGCATTGCATTTGACTCAATCAGGTTATTTTACTCATTTGGGGAAATCTGACTTGTGTAAGCAACAGACGTGTTTACAGAAATAAAATATAGGCTCCCGCAGGTGCATTCACGTACCTTTTTTCAGCTTTAACCAGCTTAACAAGCCCTAAAACAGAGAGGGATCTAATATTTTTTGACCTGATCCAGCTGCCTATCGCTCCTCGCTATTGGCCATTGAGACAACAAATCATAATAATGCACCAAGAAAAAAATGCTTAACCACTTAAGCCCCGGACCATTTCGCTGGCCAAAGACCAGAGCACTTTTTGCGATTCGGCACTGCGTCGCTTTAACTGACAATTGCGCGGTCGTGCGACGTGGCTCCAAAACAAAATTACGTATTTTTTCCCCCACAAATAGAGATTTCTTTAGTTGGTATTTGATCACCTCTGCGTTTTTTTTTTTTTTTTGCGCTATAAACAAAAAAAGAGCGACAATTTTGAAAAAAATGCAATATTTTTTACATTGTGCTATAATAAATATCCCCAAAAAATCTATAAAAAAACAAAAATTTTCCTCAGTTTAGGTTGATATGTATTCTTCTACATATTTTTGGTAAAAAAAAAATCGCAATAAGCGTATATTGATTGGTTTGCACAAAAGTTATAGCGTCTACAAAATAGGGGACAGTTTTATGGCATTTTTATTATTTATTTATTTTTTACTAGTTATGGCGGCCACCTGCGATTTTAATCGTGACTGCGACTTTATGGCGGACACATCGGACACTTTTGACACATTTTTGGGACCATTGTCATATTTACAGCGATCAGTGCTATAAATATGCACTGATTACTGTGAAAATTACACTGGCAGTGAAGGGGTTAGCCACTAGGTGGCGCTGAAGGGGTTAAGTGTGTCCTAGGGAGTGATTCTAACTGTTAGGGGGCAATGAGAGGGAGCATACGATCAGTGACAGTGTCACTAGGCAGAACGGGGAGATGCTTCTTTACACGTGCCTCTCCCCGTTCTGCAGCTCTATGACCTGATCGCGGGACACCGGCGGAGATTGAGTCCGTGGGTTCCGCGGCACGGTCACGGAGCTTGCGGCAGGGGCGCGCGCGCGTGCCTCAGCACGGCAGGAATTTCAAAGTGACGTATATATACGTTACTTTTCCCAGCCACGCCATTCTGCCGATGTATATGTGCAGGAGCCGGTCCTTAACCGGTTAAAGTGTTACTAAACCCAGCAATATGAAAATAGTTAATCTGCCCCCCACAGTGCCTACAGCTTATAAATCTTCTTTTTACAATACAATATTGCCAATATATACCTTTTTGAATGATCTGTATACCATGGTCAGTGATGAACTGCACAGTTTCTCCAGTTCAGGTAGAAGGAGATTTCCACTGCAGCCTGTATACATGCCCACATGTGTGATACCAATATCACGTGACCTGGCTATCTCTGAGAGCAAGTAAATGTTCTCTCCAGCATAAAAGCCACAACTGATCATGTGCAGGTTGGCTACTGCCTGTGTGTTAGCTGGCCTTCCCAAGATAGACAAGAAGGGAAGGATCTGTGTATACAGGATAAACCAGCCTTTTTTCACAATGCAGAGGATTAACCCCTGAGTTTGGAAGCACCGGATGGAGAGGAGAGGTAAGGGTGGAGTGAGAGAGGGATGAATGTGTTTTAAGGGGTAACCTCCAAGTAAGAAATTGAGATACAAAAGAGAAAAAGAAGAGGGATAGAGTTCCCTCAGTCACTTGGAAGCAGGGCTGGGGCACGGGGTGGGCAGGAGAGGCAGCTGCCCTGGGTACTGTGGTATTGTGTGAGGTGTGGGGGCACCGCAATGAGGTTGGGGGAGGGGATTTGTGTTGGAAAGGGATATTTGGGGGGAGACAGGGGGTAAGGACTCTTCTAGGAGGGAAAATTTGGGGGGGTGCTAAGAGTGGGGATTGAGGGGGATTTGTGTTGGGAGGGGGGATGGGGAAGAAGATTTGTGCTAAGAGGGGGATTGAGGGGAGGGGACTTGTGCTGGGAGGGGGGGATTTGGAGTGGGGTGGTGATGTGTACTCAGAGGGGAAATATTAGGAGTAGAAGATTTGTGCTAGGAGGGGTGATTTTTTTTTTGGGGGGGACGGGACATTTGTGCTGGGGAGATGGGGGGGGGCAAAGATTTGTGCTGGGAGGGGGAATTTTTGGCAGGGGGGCAGATTTGTACTGGGAGGAGGGGGAATGTATGCTTAGGGGATAAGCATGCAGATTAGTGATCATTTTTTTTGTGGGGGGATATTTGCTGACACATAATGCTCAGACATCTTGGGGGGGGGGGGGGTGTGCAGTTTGGCATGTTCGCCCTGGGCTCTAGATGACCTTGCCCCGGCACTGCGTTGTAAACCCAATCTGCCTAGGATTTTTATTCATTGCATGAATTAAGTAATGTTTTTGTGAGAATTGCGTAGTTGGTAACTTATATGCTCTACAGGATCATCTGAAACATGAATTTCAATGTAGAGTTCATTATAAGAAAATCACAGAAGAAAGAATTGCTAATCTAAACTTAGCCATATTCGTGGGAGTTTAAGAGCTTTCGGGTTGAGTATCAAACTAGGTTCAGTCACAGTAAAGAGTTGTGTCTTTGCCCTTGCTGGCACACTTTTTGCAGCAGATGCCCTTTTTGCCCAGGGACCACACAGGGGACAATGAGAAAGTTATTTCACTGCAGTTTAATGGAACGGAATATAAATTTAGTTACATGGGCAGCCCTCCAATAAACAAATCACACTAGCAGATACCAAGCTTGGTGATTACCCCACTGCTCTAATGTCCATATCTACTGTTCTCTAGTGAAAATGTAAAGTTGTTCTACACAGGATGCTATTCTCTCAACACTATTTTAAACTTAGGGGCAGATTTATAACAGAGAGCGGAGATAGCTATCTGCTCTATAATATACGAAACTATGGTGCTTTACCATAGCCTGCATTTTACATCCCATTCAAAAAAATGTTGGCTGCAGCGTGGCTGTGTTGGCTGTGTTGGCTGTGTTGCCCCATGGAGTTCTTAAACAGCAGGAAGAGCTTTGGAATTGGAGAACTGGTCATGGTATTTTATATAACTGACTCTCCTCCATGCTTTTTTTTTTTTTTAACACCCCTCCATTCAGAGGAGTATCATCACTGTGCATTAGAAATGTGAAATCCGTATTTTTTTCTTAAAGCTGCAGTATGCCTGCTTTTATGGATCGTCCCTTTAGCTGTGACAGTTCTATTGCTCATATTGGGAAGGGAGTCTATTACAAGCAGAAGAATCGGGTCATCTGCAGCTTTGCTAGTATTGAACATTACAGCAGGATGGCATATACTTTACTACTCACACCATCCAGCATCTGTGTCCATTTTAGAGTGCTTTCCCATCACCTCCTATTCTGCCGGGAAGTGAAGTCAAATTTCCCTAGTACGGACACAGATAGCAATAAAAACCTGAAAAAAGGCTTCACTGCTCTTTCCAAAACTAAATAAAAACTTTTGCCTGAATTTTTTAGGCAGCACTCTTGAAAATGTTTACCCTGGTCCCTTACCCTTGCCCCCTGCCCCCACCTTTCCATCATCTTCCCTTACCCTTTTTGTCTTTTTTTTTTCCTCTCTCTCTCTTTTCTTTTGGGAACAGCCTGAGTTGAGACATTTATTTATATAATGTTTTTATTTTAGACTTCAACAGAGTGGAACAAATAGGACAGTAAACATATGACGTGTGATAAGAAACATAGTAAAGAAAATGAGCCATTACAAAACATCTGCAAGGCATATATCCCCTCAATATAATTTGTGAGTTCCATTTCCCTTTTTCTAATAACACAGAAGAAGAGTAATCAGAACCAGAGTAAAAAAGTGAAAGGAAAATATAGGGGGGGGCAAGTGCCCCCTCTGGGATCGGCAGCTCCACCGTTAGGGTACTTGTAAACAAATCAAGGGATCCAGATCTGGAAGTGTCTTTCTGATTGATCTTTCATGTCAGCCGTCAACTGCTCCATTAGCTGAAGATTGGCCCCTCGTTCCAGCCATTGATCAGTGGTTGACTGGGAGGATTTTTTCCACAAGACTGGAATACAAGCCTTGGCTGCACAAAGAAGGCACTTGAGGAGGGAATTTTTGAAATTCTTGCTTAACATCCGAGATACATGCAGCAGGCAGGCTTCCAAGTCCTCCACAAGAGAAACGTCTGTCACCCTATGGATCGTGAAAGGTGTGTACCGCTCCAAGCTGTGAAGCTCCAAGGAATGCTCCCGCCCTAATACTGGAACAGGTGCTGGCTCTGCACTAATGCATGGGAAAGAAAAAAGCCCTGGACTGCCGCACTCTGTAAAAACGATTTATTTTCAAAATTCCAAAATTAAAATCCAAAGTTGATCCATAGATTCAAAAGTCCAAAAACAGACGAAAACAGAAAACTGACATGCAGGGGTGGATAGCTGACGCGTTTGACATCAAAGATAGATGCTTACTCATTACCCTATGGATCGTATCGGTGACCTTCATCCAAAACTCCCATAAATTAGAACAAGACATTGGTCAGTGGTCAGCATGTTGTAGGATAGTGATAAACAAGGGCGCAGCAGGGTTTTGTCTAAGCAATTTTTCTTGAAAGGAGTAAGCGGGGCGAAGGGCTTGGAGTTGTGCACCCAGTTGTTTGCACTGCATAAGAAAAATGCATTAATCTAAAAGTAGGTCAAAAAAATCACGCGCACCCTGATTAATTAAACCACCACTGCGCACATGAAAAAGTGAAATGAATGAAGCTAACAGCTGCCAACTTAAACAAGATAATAATGTGAACCGTATTTTTAGTAAAAAATAGTGGCGCTAATCCATATACGATGAGTATATAACTAAACAAATGTATATATCTCAAACCCACACCACGTGATGATGTGCAAAAATAATATACATAAATATCATACATATGTGATATATTGAACATATAACATCCTTTTGTGAATCCCAAAGTAGAGTGTAAACTAAACTTTGAAAAAAGAAAAAAGGAGAAAAAAAGGGGGGTAAAAATAAGTCCAAAAGCAAAAAGAAATTTTCTTATATGTGCATCCAAGTGTTTCAGCTTAAATCAGCACTCAAAGTCCATACATTAACTTGAACAAAAAAATCCTTCCACCAACACCGCTGTGACTGATTCCTCTCCCAAAGGTATTGCACTCACCAGAAAAAATGACCTAGCATTCTCATGCATAGGCAATCAGGCTTAAACACATCACACACAGTGATTGCAGCTTTTCCAACGGTGTCCACTCAATGCTCGATGTGAATATGTAAAAGAATAAATGGTGCTTCCAATAGTGAAATACTGTTAAAAAACACTTTATTAAAAGGCACTCGAAATCTTCAAACATTCCACTCACATCACTGCAAAGGATAAAGGCACTTCTCAAATAGAAGATATATCACAGCAAAACTTCAGGTAGAATCTTCACACAAGAGGATTGTTGCGGTGTACTATATGTATCACGGCCACGGCGGACCCAGAGCAAAAACCAGCACTCTCACCCTTCACACGTCCGCCTCCTCTCCTGGACCTTTAACTCACTCAACAGCCGGTGCTTGCGAACGTTATTCCTCACTTCACGCTAACCGCATAAGCCACGCCCAGACATGTTTCGTCATCCAGACGGCACTCTGCAGTGTGCATCGAGCGAGGAGACAGCTCACACACACTGCAGGGAGACTTCGCAGGATCCAGGGAACAAGGTAAGTAACTCTCCCTGTATCCTGCGATGCAGCCTGAGTCTGGCTCGGGGTTACTGCTAATGGTACTGAAACCTTACCCCTTAAAGTATTGATTAAACAACCCGTGGTGTCACTAGGGTTGGTGTCACCTGGTGTGGAAAAAATTGGTGTCACCCCCTCTCCACCAACTATAGTCCCCACTCAGTACAGACCCCCCTCCACTAACTACAGACCCCCCTCCCGCAGTATAGATCCCCCTCACTAAGAACAGACCCCCCTTCCTCAGTACAGACCACCCTCCGTCAGTATAGACCCCCCCACTAAGTACAGACCTCCCTTCGTTAGTATAGACCCCCTCCCTTAGTACAGACCCCCCTCATCAGCACAAACACCCCCATCGGTGTAGAATCCCCCCCATCAGTATAGACACCCCCCCTTAGTACAGACCCCCCCATCAGTATAGCCCCCCCTTAGTACAGACCCCCCATCAGTATAGACACCCCTTAGTGCAAACCCCCACAGTATAGACACTCCCCTTAGTGCAGACCCCCCATAGTGCAGACCCCCATCAGTATAGACACCCCCCATAAGTATAGACACCCCCATCAGTATAGACACCCCCCCTTAGTACAGACCCCCGCAGTATAGACACCCCCTTAGTGCAGGCCCCCGCAGTATAGACACCCCCCCTTAGTGCAGACCCCCCATCAGCATAGGCACAATAGATTGTACAGTACAGACCTCAGAACAGCGCGGACGTATACACACAGCGGTGTGTGTCCCTCGGCTCCTCCTTCTCCTCATTGTATGTAAAGAGGAGGCGCCGGCGGCTTCAGTCCGCTCCACTGAAACAGAACAAGGTCAGATCAACAGGGCAGTGGGCGGTGTTAGCGGTGCCATTATCCACGGGTGTTACCCCCTCTGGTGGGTGTCACCCAGGTGCGGTCCGCACCCCCCGCACCCACCTAGCAACGCCAGTGTAAACAACACCACAGTGACTCCATAAGCAGTCCATAATGAGTGAAGATCCCACCACCAAATGTAATAGCCGCTTACCAGAGGGCAAGCTCAATTTTGCATTCGGCTATAGCACAGCCGCGGCCTTTCACCTCCAAAGGAACAGAACACCAAACTTCCTTTGAAGGTGAAAGGCCACGGCTGGGCTATAGCCGAATGCAAAATTAAGCTTGCCCTCTGGTAAGTGGCTATTACATTTGGTGGTGGGATCTTCACTCATTATGGACTGCTTATGGAGTCACTGTGGTGTTGTTTAATCAATACTTTAAGAACTAGTATATGATTATAGACTGTTGTTCGGTGTCCCAAACCTGACACACACCTACCACACTCCGTTTCCTGTGTTTGAGAACTTTTGAACTTTAATGTTTGGCGCAGCTTAATTTTTTCTATTTCTGGTTTAAGTCATAATGTGCTAGTATGCGATGCATACTAGCACATTATGACTTAAACTTATGACTTTTTTTTATGTGGTTTACTACCGTTATGAGTAATGAATATTTACTCATACCCAAGCTCAACAAATGTTAAGCCCTGTACACACGATCGGATTTCCTATGGATTCTAATCCGATGGATTTTTCCATCGGAAATCCGATGAAGCTGACTTCTATCAGTCTTGCCTACACACCATCAGCCAAAAATCCGACCGTCCCAAACGCTGTGATGTAAAACACTCCGACAAGCCGAGAAAAATTAAGTTCAATGCTTCTGAGCATGCGTCGACTTGATTCTGAGCATGCGTGGGTTTTTTGTCTGATGGAGTTCCACACAGACGATTGGAATTTGCTATAGTTTTTTTTTTCCCATCGGATAAGTTTGGATGGAAAAAAGACCGATGAGAAAAGTCCATCGGACTGTTTTCATCGGTAAAACCGTTCGTGTGTACACGGCATAAGTATGCAATACAGATATTTACTGGAGTTCAGCTTTAATACTTTGTGAATTGAGCATCGTATTTAAAAACTAGTAGAGGGTACATTTTACATACCTGCATATGTACAAAATAGTATTAGGTTCATAGTGACTGTGGCTGAATTATTATCCCATGGTGTCCCTTAGTTCCTATAATTATCATATTTTTTTGTACTGTATGAATTAACGGCATGCCTGCCAATAATGTGGCTATATGTTACACTATAGGTCAGTTACTCCATCACACCATAGAATTAGTCAGGTTTTTATTGGGTGCTGCAGATTTCTTCCCGAATAACTCTGTTCATGTTAGATAATGGCACTCTCTGTTTTTTCCATGACCAGTGCAAAGCATAGCTCAGCTGCTTTCTCCTACAACATGCACCCTTCATCACTCTTAAATCTTGTTTCTTCTGGTGCCAATTTCTCATCTCAGATATCTCTGAGTTACTAAACTCTCGCTCTTGGATCATCTCAAGTGTAAAATATTCAGATGCATTACTAAAATGAATAGTTAAAACCTACTTATCTCTGGTGTGTGCTTTTCAAAGAAAATGTAAATTCTCTCCTTTAAAGACCAGGTTTCTGATCCTCAGGAATACAAAAGGGGACTGTTTTGGAGGATGCAGCGAGTCTAAAGTTACCTATAAACAGTTTCCTTAAAAATAAATTAGATATACTCAGGGCCGGTGCTACCACTAGGTAAACTAGGCCGCAGCCATGGCCAGTTGCTGCTGGGTCCAAACCCCCCTTTAGAGCATCCTGCCCAAAAACCTAGTCAGCGTCCCTGCTGCCACAGCCGCGCCGCTCGGCAACAGCGTAGGCTGTGCAGCAATCAGAGCTGTCTCTGAATGTATAGAGGTTGACAGCATCCACCGCCCAGTATTCTCATCGCTAGGGTTTGGATGCTTGGACCGCCCATGTCCTAGCAACCAATCAAGTGCTTGCCCCTCCCCCAGGGCCTGGCATTCAGAGGAGGAGGAAGTTCCTCTTCCAAACCTATCCAGTCCCAGTGCCCAGCCTTCCAGCTTGCACCTGTCCTGTAGCCAACTGCTGCAATGAGAAGGAACAGATCCTCCCCGTCCACTACCCCAACTATTCTCTTAAACCTCTCCACTCTCCTTACCCTACTCTGCTCTTCCATGCTAACTTTGGAGACCCTATTGAAAGGGAGCGGACTCTAGGGACCATGATGTAAGGGGTTTATGGGGACACTGATGTAAGGTTGCTTTAGGGACCCTGGTTTAAGGTTGCTTTAAGGACCCTGATGCAAGGGGGCCCTGGGGACCCTGATGTAAGGGGAGTGACTTTGGGGATCCTAATGAAAGGGGGACTCTGATGTAAGGAGAAACTCTGTGGTCCCTGATTTAAGGAGGGAGGACTCCGGGAATCCTGAGGTAAGGGGAGATTCTGGGGACCCTGATGTAAGGGGGGGCATTGGGATCCTATGGTTAGGGGAGAGTTTGGGGACCCTAAAGGAAGTGGGGTCTCTGATGTAAGGGTGAACTCTGGGGACCCTGATGTAAGGGGGGACTCTGGGGACCCTGATTTAAGGGAGGGGTGACTCTAGGGACACTGATGAAAAAAAAGGAGGACTCTGGGGACCCTGATGTAGGGGGGTCATTGGGGACCCCTATCAAAGGGGTAAACTCCAATGGGGGTCAGGCTTGGGGGGCCCAGGCCTAAAACTGTCTAAGGGGTCCCAAAATTTCTGATGACTGCCCTGTCCTCAACACACTGTGCCGATGTTCCGCATACCGCTGCAGGATTGGATGATATTAGCTGGCAATGAAACCGTCTCCTGCAATCTTTAGCCAATCTGTGAAGAAGAGGTATCCAGCCAATGAGGTGCCACGCAAGCCATGCTGTGCGCAATATCACTTCCACCCAGCTCCCTAGTCAGTCTTTACACAGAACTAACATTGGCAAGGTGAGAAAGCATCCCTGCACAGACTGCATCTGCAGTCTTTTTTTTTTTTTTTTTTGGGGGGGGGGGGGTGCAAGTAGCTGGTCTTGTCTAGGGTGCAAAATAGTCTAGCATCGGCCCTGGATATACTATTGCTGCAAAAAACAGTTTGTTATATATTAGAACACTGCATTCGGAATGGAAACATTAAAGTGGATGTAAACCCACTCTCATCCTTTCTAAACTGCTGCCATAGTGCTGATCTATAAGGATATAGATGCCTCCTGCATGTATCCTTATTAGGGTTGTCCCGATACCACTTTTTTAGGACCGAGTACAAGTACCGATACTTTTTTTTATGTACTCGCCGATACCGATTACCGATACTTTTTTTTTAATGCCATGTGACAGTTTGACTGATGGGCACTGATAGATGGCACTGATAGACGGCACTTATGGCACTGACAGGCAGCACTTATGTGCACTGATGGCACTGACAGGTGGCTGGCACTGTTAGATGGCACCGACAGGTGGCTGGCACTGACAGGCGGCACTTATGGGCAATGATGGCACTGACAGGCAGCACTTATGTGCACTGATGGCACTGACAGGTGGCTGGCACTGTTAGATGGCACCGACAGGTGGCTGGCACTGACAGGCGGCACTTATGGGCACTGACAGGCGGCACTTATGGGCACTGACAGGCGGCTGGCACTGATAGGCAGCACTTATGGGCACTGACAGGCGGCAGTTATGGGCACTGATGGCACTGACAGGTGTCTGGTACTGACAGGTGGATGGCACTGAAATGCAGAAATAAATGACATGACTAAATGATACACCCTGCACTTGGCATCAGCAGACATCTTGTTACACCCAGCCCAAATAGTTCGGGCTGGGTGTAACAAGATGTCAGCTGCTGGCCAAGTGCAGGGTGTGCCAAGATGGGCGTCGGGATTTCCAAGCTGACCGGTGACCGAATGTGACAGTCCGGTCACCGATCCTGATGCGGCTGCACTCTGACAGCTTACCTAGCTATTTCTCTAGTGCAGGTGAGGACTCTCCGGCCCGCTGACTTCACCCGCTCCGCCCACTGACGCCGCCCGCCCTCTCCGCCTCTGACGCCGCCCGCCCTCTACGCCTCTGACGCCGCCTCTGACACTGCCCGCCCTCTCCCCCTCTGACGCTGCCTCTGACACCGCTCGCCCTCTCCAACTCTGACACCGCCTCTGACACCGCCCGCCCTCTACGCCTCTGACGCCGCCTCTGACACTGCCCGCCCTCTCCACCTCTGACGCTGCCTCTGACACCGCTCGCCCTCTCCGCCTCTGACACCGCCCATCCTCTCCGCCCACTGAGTCCGCCCACCGATCAAGTATCGGGTCAGGCATCGGGAGCATTTGTGCGAGTACAAGTACTTGCACAAATGCTCGGTATCGGTCCCGATACCGATACTAGTATCGGTATCGGGACAACCCTAATCCTTATCTGTCAAATGTCTCCCCTCTGTCTGTTATAAGAACTGAAAAACTGCAGATTCTGTGGGTGGATCTGTTGTCTGGAGCTCGGTGGGTGGAGTCGTGATGTCAGTAGACTCCCCGCCCACCTCTACACTCCCCTTGTCAACATGCATTTTCTCCTGTGTATTCCTTCTGCTATGATCACTAACATCCAGTCAAAATCCAGAAAAGTAACCACATGACTTCAGAAAAGGAGTGGGGGTGGGAATTAAAAAATAAGGCCTGTCTAAAGCTAGTGCATGAGATATGTAAATAACCTGTCACTCAAAGCAAGGGGGTGGAACGGACAAAGGTTTTTCTCTGTTTGTCCATTTTATCTCACTGAACAATAAAAGAGGGTTGCTCAGAGCTGGATTAACTCTTTGTGGCAAGACCTGGCACAAATAATAGGAAATCTTATACTCTACATTGTGACAGCAAAAAAAAAAAAAAAAACATTTTGGGTTTACATCCACTTTAAGCTTTAAGGTGCATACAAGCTACATTTATACCTTGGAAAGAGGGAAAGGGTTTGTCAGGGGTTACACCAAAATGCTATCCCACAACACTTAGTAATGTTTAGGACTATCTCGGTACCCAGGGATTAGGACAAGATATTTAAAAGAATATACATTTTATTAAGACAAATTTCATAAAAAAACACTTAATACAACAAAACACAAGTAAAGAGGATTGATTGTTGTATAGAATTCCATTTGGTTAATATTTGATAAACATAGAGACCCCACTGGTAAGTGGGGAGAACACTAATGTAGATTCGGACGTGGTCCTCTACATGTTTCACGACAAATGTCGCTTCTTCAGGAGGAGTCGACCATGCATATCTAGAGAAAAATACAATCTCATAATTACAAAGTCAGGGATATTTAGACCCTGAATCTACATTTATACCTGTTTGTACTTCTGTCTTTCATCCAGGTGTAGTTAACCAGTGGACTTCCTTTTGTTGGTAATTTGATGATACTGGAGCACACCTGTTAGGACTGTTGAATACAAAATGCAGGTTTCTTGCTTCTCTCATGTATAGGAAAACCTAATGTTTAAAAAGTGCCAATGCTATGAAGTTTATTGGATGTACCTCCTGCCTTGAAAGTCTGAATGATCAAGAAAACCTAATCCGTAAATAAAATGTGTTTGTCATGATTTACCTACTGCCTACCCACCTGGTATGGACGGATGACTCGAGTCCCAGTGATTTGGTGTGCAGCATCTCCTCGTTCTTAAGGGAACATGGTAGCATCTATGGGCATACTTATATGGATGGAGTTACAGTTGGGCCCTACTCACCCTGGCAGTGTCAAACTTGTGTTTGTATTATTATAACCAACCAGAAACATAATGGGACTTTTTAGGTACAATTTATACAATATGACATACAAATGTAGTGTTCATATAAATATTCATTTTTTTTTCCAACAGAGGCTCTCGTTCTCATCAAAAACACCTTAAAATATAAAATGGAAAGTGCATAACATAGAAATCAACCCTTCACTTAAGATCATAGATTTCTATCTAGTACTTTCATAAAATACTTGTCCACTGATACAACCATTCCATTACCCCAGAGTTTTATTACAAAAATATGTATCAATAAAGAAGTATATTCCCTTAAGTTGTATAGCTGACAGATCTATCCCTGGGGTTATGGTGTGTTAATCTTTGACGCATTTCATAGGTATTCCACCTGCTTTATCATGAAACTGGAATATCTTTACCAGAGTATAAATGATTTGTGTGTGCAGATGCAAAGCGCCAAAGGAGAGATCACGGAGCCAACATCCATGAGGATAGCTGGTATACAGTGAGGGATAAAAGTGTCTCAGATAGTCCTGGGGAGAAATAATGGCGGGGTGGGAGCAAGTTTTACATTTACACTAGTAAATGTGACTAACCAATTCTGGTCATTCCAGCACTTGTATCGTGGCAGACTCTCCTACATGACCCACTACATAGGGTAGAAATTAGTCTGTTTCTGAACCTATTTTTGAAAACAGTTTGCGTAACTCTTAGGTAATTAAAATCAGAAAAGCAAGATTCAAGATATCCCTAATGGGGGCCACGTTGGAGCTTAAGGGTAAGGGTATTACGTTATTTCCCTAGTTTTTGTTCAAATACAATTTGATCCTTCTATTCAGTATTCCTTTGATAATGATTACATTACTACTTATTACCACAGGCAAGTCTGGAGGCCGAGAAGAATGTTTCTTTCTATAGTTTTAAAATTCTATTTTTTTTTCTTTTTTTTTTTTAAACAACTAAATTGTTTTTATTTGTATTTAATTCAGAATACAGTCACTTGCCATATGGCATTGTTGGTACTGCAAGGTTCTCTAGATCGGAGGGGTGAAATAGATGTAATGTACATAATTACACTCACCTTACTTTAATCCAGGGATGTGCCCATTGAGTTCCCTTAACAGATTACACTGAAGCCCTGTACACACGGCCGGGATTCTCAGCGGTATAAAGTCCGCCGGGAATCCCAACGGGAAAACTGCGGGGAGAGTATTGGCCGGGAATCCCGGCCGTGTGTACAGGGCTTATGCTCCCTCGGCACTGCCTCGCAGTGTTTTCCATTGGCAAGTGTAGTAAATCTTGCGGGAAAAAAAAACGCCGGGGAATCCAGGTGGGAAAATAGAGAGCAGGTTCTCTATTTTTCCCACCGGGATTCCCGGCAGTTTTCCAGGCGAGGGAGCATACACACGCCCGGTTTTCATGGCAAAAAGCTCTCCCAGCAGTTTTCTTCCCGGGAAAACCGGTCGTGTGTACGAGGCTTCACGTGTATTGCATGTCTGAGAAAAAAACTTGAAAAAGTATTACATATTTCCTTTAACCACTTCCCGCCCAGTCAATAGCATATTGACGTCCGGGAAGTGGTTCTGTTATCCACACTGGACGTCATATGACGTCCTGCAGGATAACAGCCGCCGCGCACCTGGGGGGCGTGCATCGCGGCGATCGGTGGATCAGTGTGTCAGTCTGACACACCGCTACACTGATCTCGGTAAAAAGCCTCCGGCGGAGGCTTTATATCACGTGATCAGCTGTGTCGAATCACGGCTGATCAGGATGTAAACAGGAAGAGCCTTTGATCGGCTCTTCCTCACTCGCGTCTGACAGACGCGAGTAGAGGAGAGCCGATCAGCGGCTCTCCTGACAGGGCGGTTCGCGCTGATTGTTTATCAGCGCAGCCCCCCCTCGGATACCCACACTGGACCACCAGGGAAGCCCCCAGGAACACCAGGGAAGTCCCAAGCATGTGGATGGCCCCCATGGCCATCCACATGTAGTAAAACACAAAAAATATAAAAAATACATAAAAAAATATGCCAATCAGTGCCCACAAATGGGCACTGACTGTGGTCGTGCCATGATAGTGCCAATGTGTGGTGGCTGGCATTGCTGGGCATCAGTGTCACCAGTGCCACCTACTAGTGTCCATCAGTGCCACCTATCAGTGCCCATCCGTGCCCATCTGTGCCCATAAGTGCCCACCTATCAGTGCCCGTCCATGCCACCTATCAGTGCCACCCATAAGTGCCGCCTATAAGTGCCCATCAGTGCCGCCTATGAGTGCCAATCAGTGCCACATATCAGTGCCCATCAGTGCCACCTCATCGGTGCCACCTCATTGGTGCCACCTCATCGGTGCCCATCAGTGTCGCCTTATCAGTGCCCTTCAGTGCCGCCTTATCAGTGCCCGTCATTGAAGTAGAAAATGTACTTATTTACAAAAAAAATTAACAGAAACAAAGAAAAACTTAGTTTTTTTCAAAATTTTCGCTCTTTTTTTATTTGTTGTGCAAAAAATAAAAATCGCAGAGGCGATCAAATACCACCAAAAGAGAGCTCTATTTGTGGGAACAAAATGATAAAAAATTTGTTTGGGTACAGTGTAGCATGACCGCGCAATTGTCATTCAAATTGCAACAGCGCTGAAAGCTCAAAATTGGCTTGGGCAGGAAGCTGTATAAGTGCATGGTATTGAAGTGGTTAAATAAGTTGCAGAACAGCATTAACGGGACAAGCGTATAATTGAAGTCACCTGAATGCCAACAACCTTTCAGTGTCCTACTCTTTGTCTCTTCCTCAGCATGTGAAACCAGTTTTCCCTTTACTTTCACCTACCTGCTGTCTGTTAGCATCCCTAAGGCTTTCTCAGTAGTGATTAACCTTTGCTTCATCTGGACTTCTCAGCCACGTACTTCAAAGGGACTATGAACGAATAGGTCAGAGACTTCTTATGAAGGAATCCTACTTGTTTAAATTTAAGTAAAACCACTTCCAGATTTCATACAAAGAAAAACGATGTAATTGAAACCAATGGAATATTTTTTGTATTAAAAGACAAGACCCTAGGTAATGTACTGAAACTACATAATGCATATTCTCATCGTACTTTTTATCTAACCGTGCAAAACAATACATTGATTAAACACATCAGAGACACTAATTACATTTCTACAGAATCTGCAGTATATCTACATATTTCTTTGACCAATTGCCTACCGGGCCAATTCTGTAATTTCTCTCCCACATGTAAAAATCATAATTTATTTTCTAGAAATTTACGCAGAACCCCCCCAATTGTTTTTTAGCAGAGAACCTACAGAAAAAAAAGGCAGTCGTTGCAACTTTTTATCTCGCACGGTAATTGTGCAGCAATTCTTCAAACGCGTTGTTTTTAAAAACAAAACAGTTTCATGCATTAAAAAAAAAAAAAAAAAAAAAACAGTAAAGTTAGCCCAGTTTTTTTGCATAATGTGAAAGATGATGTTACACCAAGTAAATAACATGTCACGCTTCAAAATTGCACAAGCTCGTGGAATGGCGCCAAACTTCAGTACTTAAAAATCCCCATAGGCGACACTTTAACAATTTTTACAGGCTACATGTTTTGAGTTAGAGGAAATTTTGGGCTAGAATTATTGCTCTTGCTCTAACGTTCGCGGCGATACCTCACATGTGTGGTTTAAACGACATTTACATATGTGGGCGCGACTTACCTATGAGTTCACTTTTGCGAGGGCGGGCACGCGGGGACAGGAATGCTTTAAATTTCTTAAATTTTTTTTGTTAATTTTACTTTTATTTTTCTAGTTTGACGTTTTTTTTACATTTATTTATTTTTTATCACTTGTATTCCTATTACAAGGAATGTAAACATCCCTTGTAATAGGAATAGTGCCTGACAGGTCCTTTTTACAGTGAGATCTGGTGTCAATAAGTCCCCAGATCTCACCTCTAGGCTGGGAAGCCTGAAATAAATAAACAATCCTGGCTTCCCAGCTGAGGCGGCGGCATTTTTTCATCATAACATCACGCCCAGCCTTCGAACGAACATAGAGACTTTGCGGACCATCTGGCCCGCCGGTCGGTTCCTTCTCCAGTTTGCCGATCGCAGGGGCGAACCGGAAGAAGCACCGGAGGGAGGCAGGACTGCGGGGGGTGGGGGGACAGGACATATTTCTAGCAGGATCAACTGGCAATTATTTTTTTATTATCGAACAGATATAACATAAAGCTTTTTATTATATATTTAACAAACCAAAGCAGAGCAAAAAAGGGAAGTTTATTGTTAGGGTTTAGTTATGTATCACTGCCTGAAATCTATACAGTAGTTGCAAACTTCCTTTAATTCACCACCTGCCAATACAGTACTAGAAGGAAGTTCTTCCAATGGGTACACTTGTTCCCATGACGACTGTCTAAGAGTCTTTATTTATCACATTGGAAAGATATGCTCTCATTTCCTGTTGAGTCTACAGCAGTGGTCCCCAACCTTTTTGGCACAGAGGACCGGCGTTCTGAAATAAAATTGTGCCAAGGCCCGGGGGGGGGGGGGGGGTTGTTATGCGGCTTTTCGTGGGCAATTTGTCGGGGAAATGGCTGGTGTTAGCGCTTTAATCATCACAGCACCATGGTTGATATGATGTCGGGATGTTTGAAGCACATTACTTCTGTCATTAAAATGAAATAGTTCAACTCACCATAAGCAGAATCTGCCACCAGATGCCACGTGTCATTTGCCCCACGTTGCCTGCCACCAGATGCGGTTTGTCATTTGCCACGTCGCCTGCCACCAGATGTGGTTTGCCACGTCACCTGCCACCAGATGTGGATTGCCGCTTCACCTGCCACCAGATGTGGATTGCCGCTTGCCACGTCACCTGCCACCAGATTTGGATTGCCGCTTGCCACGTCAACTGCCACCAGGTGTGGATTGTCGCTTGCCACGTCGCCTGCCACCAGATGTGGATTGCCACTTGCCACGTCACCTGCCATCAAATGTGGTTTGCCACCTGCCATCAAATGTGGTTTGCCACCTGGCACCAGATGAGGTTTGTCACCTGCCGTGGTGGCAGCACAGGCCAGTGAGGGAGAACAGCGGTGATCCATGCGGGCGGTGAGAGATGATCTCATCTCTCTGCTCCCCGCCTCACTGCAGTGTAGCGGCCCGCTGTGTGGGCGGAAGTACGGTGATCCGTGCGGGCGGTGAGAGATGATCTCATCTCTCTGCTCCCCGCCTTACTGCAGTGTAGCGGCCCCGCTGTGTGGGTGGAAGTGCGGTGATCCGTGCGGGCGGTGAGAGATGATCTCATCTCTCTGCTCCCCCGCCTCACTGCAGTGTAGCGGCCCCGCTGTGTGGGTGGAAGTGCGGTGATCCGTGCGGGCGGTGAGAGATGATCTCATCTCTCTGCTCCCCCGCCTCACTGCAGTGTAGCGGCCCGCTGTGTTGGTGGAAGTGCGGTGATCCGTGCGGGTGGTGAGAGATGATCTCATCTCTATGCTCCCCACCTTACTGCAGTGTAGCGGCCCCGCTGTGTGGGCAGAAGTGCGGTGATCCGTGCGGGCGGTGAGAGATGATTTCATCTCTCTGCTCCCCTGCCTCACTGCGGTGTAGCGGCCCCGCTGTATGGGCGGAAGTGCGGTGATCCGTGCGGGCGGTGAGAGATGATTTCATCTCTCTGCTCTCCTGCCTCACTGCAATGTAGCGGCCCGCTGTGTGGGCGGAAGACGGGCAGTGACCAGGCCGGGCGGTGAGAGATGTCATCTCTCTGCTTGCCCACCGCTGAACATCAGACAGTGCAGCCTTTGCGGTCCGGCTGCAAATAGGCCACGGCCGGGCAGTGGGCCGCGGCCCGGGGGGTTGGGGAACCCGGGTCTACAGGACAGGAAGTAAAGGAAAATCTCTCGTTTGAAACACAGATGGCAAAAAACTGACAGCAGCTTTAACTCTTCCCTACGCTAACTAAAATAAAAAAAAGTTTTAGATTTAGGTATGCGTTAATATATACATTAAATCTATATATACGTTAATATTTTTGTCCCTATAAACAGCTTAGGTATCCTTTTTATATTTTGCTGTGTATTTAGCTGTCATCAATTTAGACCTACCAGCACCTACAAATGTTCAATGGGATAATTGAAACGCTAGTAAACTCACAATTTTTAACAAGAACAATCCAAACTTAGTGTAACTGGGAAAATGGCAAGCACATCTAATGCATATGTATGGATAGTAATTAAGAAAACATCCTTCTGATTTTATTGGTTCCTGAGAATTTGCCTCTTTTTAATAAATTGCACATTTCTCCATGCTGGGGAAGATACCTTAGTCAGTGGGAACTCAAATCATCAGCATGGGGGAAACATGCTGACTGCATGAAGTACACATTCCATCAGTTGCCTTTTTATTTTGTTCCTAGCAAAAACAATTGTATTTTTATTGAGATTAGAACAGAACACTGAGAGAAATATGGAGGCTGCCATTTCTGATCTCCTTCTGAAAATTCTAATTGCCTGTCTTTGGCTTTACAATTTGGAGTCACTGTCTAGGAAATCAGGAAATCCATAGTTAAGTCAGAGTGCCTGCTCAACATTCTTGTTTTGAATGAATAACTCAAAATAAATCAGTATGTCAGTTCTGCCTCTCCGCCAGGAGTGCTGGCACCACCACAGGTTTGTCCACACCAATTAAACCTTACTTTAAAAGAAACTTGAATACTCCAGATTTTTCTGCTTTACCGTTTCTTGATAAGAAGTCACATACTTCCACCTAAGCCCCACCCTCTAATGCATTTAAAGTGGTTCTAAAGGCAGAAGTTTTTTTTTATATCTTAATGCATTCTATGAAGAGAGAGGGGCCAGGGCCAAGCCACGGCTCTGTGTCTGAATGGACACACAGAGCAGCAGCTCCGCTCGGGTGCCCCCACAGCAAGCTGCTTGCTGTGGGGGCACTCTGCAGGAGGGAGGGGCCAGGATCACTAGCGAGGGACCAGAGAAGAGGAGGATCTGGGTTGCTCTGTGCAAAACCACTGCACAGAGCAGGTAAATATAACATGTTTATTTTTAAACAGAAAAAATAAGACTTTAAAACAGTGGCGGCTGGTGGGTTCTTCTTTTGGGGAAGAGCAGCAAACAAACAACCCCCCATCCCGGCGGCACGGTACTGAGACAACAACCCCCCCGCCCGGCGGCGCGGCACTGACAGCCGCCCACCTCCCCCTGCAGGCGGTCCAGCACTTACCCACTTGTGTGGTGGGCTTTGGTGTCCTCTCCTGCGCTCCTGGAGTGCGGGCAGCGGCGGCTCCAGTGTCCGTAACTCAAGCTTTCTCCGCCATGTGTCTCCTCTTCTGCCAAAGCGCTAGGTATCCAATAGGATGGCGGGGAGGAACTTTAGTGTGAAAATAGCGAAAATATATTTGCTATCATCACACAACAGGGTGGGATCAGAGCGCAATGCTCTGTGCTCCCAGTCCACCCTTTTTTGAAGCCTTTTGGAGCTTCTGGCTCTAATCAGGGGCTTCAAAAAAACACCCACCCCGCATTGGAATCCATAGTCCGGTGCCCTGATATGTAGATCAGGGGGCCAGACTCATGGATGGGGGGGCGGTGCCCGTGCACCCTCTATGGATGGGCCACCACTGCTTTAATATAATTTTAAGCTGGGATTAATCATAGAGGGGATCTAAGCCAAACTAAGGGTAAAATACTGTACGAGGTGTGTCTATTAAATAACGAGACTGATTAAATAACTCACCTTTATTTATATGTATTACAAATTTAATACTTGTCCCCTTCAAAATATTCCCCATTTGCACTAATACATTGCTGCAGTCTTGTTTTCCACTGGTCGCAGGCATGGAGAAAATCTATTTCTGTCAGCTGTTTCCACACATCCGCCATTTTCTTCTTTACAGCATCAACTGACTCAAAATGTGTCCCTTTAACTACCTCAATACCAGGCACTTAAACCCCCTTCCTGCACAAGCCATTTTTCAGCTTTCAGCGCTGTCACATTTTGAATGACAATTGCGCGGTCATGCAACACTGTACCCAAATTACATTTTTAGAATTTTTTTCCCCATAAATAGAGCTTTTCTTTGGTGGTATTTGATCACATCTGCGGTTTTTATTTTGTGCGCTATAAACAAAAGAAGAGTGACAATTTTGAAAAATTTATTTAACTTTTTGCTATAATAAATATCCACATTTTTTTTCCCCTCAGTTTAGGCTGATATGTATTCTACATATTTTTGGTAAAAAAAATCGCAATAAGCGTATATTGATTGATTTGCGCAAAAGTTATAGCGTCTATAAAATAGGGGATAGATTTAATGGCATTTTTATTATTTATTTATTTTTTACTAGTAATGGCGGCGATCTGCGATTTTTATCGTGACTGCGATATTGCGGCGGACATATCGGACACTTTTGACACTATTTTGGTATCATTCACATTTATACAGCGATAAGTGCTATAAAAATGCACTGATTACTGTATAAATGTGACTGGCAGGGAAGGGGTTAACACTAGGGGGCAATCAAGGGGTTAATTGTGTGTCCTAGGGAGTGATTCTAACTGTAGGGGGAGGGGACTCACAAGGGGAGGAAACCGATCGGTGTTCCTCTGTACTGGGAACACACCATAGGTCTCCTCTCACCTGACAGGACGTGGATCTGTGTGTTTGCACACACAGATCCACAGTCCTGCTCTGTTATCGGGCAATCGCGGATGCCCGGCGGACATCGAGGCCGCCGGGCACGTGCATCGGCTCCTGAGTGACGCGGCGGGCGTGCGCGCGCCACCTAGAGGGCCGGGGAGCTAAAGACGTCATATGACGCCCGCCCAGAACGAGAGCCACACCGTCCAGCCGTCATTTGACGGCCGGCGGGCGGCAAGTGGTTAAGCACTGATTTAGCTTTTGGGAATTCATTCTCACGTCCCTCACTGAATCTTTTGTGCCACTCAAACACATGGCACAAGACAGGTTGTCATTCCCATAAGCTGTAGTACCCATTTGAAAACATTCTGTTTTATGCAATTTTACAAAAAAGTTTAAATTGGCACGTTGTTCAACTTTTAAATTTAGCATTTTTTCGGCACACTACAGAAAACACAACCAAACTAAGTGGCTACTCACAATCAGCTGAATGTCATAGAGCAAGGGTGTCAAACTCAATTTCATCATGGGCCGCATCAGCATTATGATTGCCCTCAAAAGGGCCAGTTGTATCTGTAAGATTAGATGTCCAGCGCATCCCCTCCCCTTACATTAGATGTCAAGAGCCACCCCACCATCAGAAGTTGAGTCCCCCACCCTCCCTTACATCATAGTGCACCCCCTTACTTTATGCTGCTGCTGGGAAGAAGATGGATGCATTGCTTGAAAGCAGAACGTACAGGGTCTGGAGGAGGACCAGAGAAGGGCTGGAACTCTCCTGCAGCTGCGAGGTGCGAGGGCCACATGAAATGGCCTGGAGGAATCCTTTTTTTTTTTTGGACACTGGGGAATAACACGGGCTTGGAAGGAATGAAAGGGGTAGATGGGGGAGGGAAGGGATGGGGGAGTAGGTACTCCTGTTGAAGTTCCCCCAAGAAAGGCGAGAGAAAATTTGGACATAATGCCAACAGTGGTGTGTTTTTTTTTTGCTTTTGCGGGCAGAATGTTAATAAAGATGGAGGTTTTATTATTATTATTTTTTTCTGGATTTGAAGAAAGGGAATGGGATGGGCACAGGTAGGGATCTCTACCTTTTTGGGAGGGGGGGAGGGGGGGACTTGGACTCCTATCTGGAACAAGATGTGTACATAGTTACAATAGTTACAATAAAATAGAGGGATACTGGTGAGGGGGATCCCCCCTTTTTTTTTTTTGAGGAAGGCAAGGGGTGAGCACAAGGGTGGGATCTATCCCGTCGTGGGGGTTGTGGGGAGGGGGGAGCTCAGACTCTTGACGGGAGTAGAGTTGTACATATATGCGAATAAAGCAGAGGGAAAATGGAAGAAATAGAAATGGAGGGAGGAACCTGAATACAAGTCAGGCATATATGACTATAAAGAATGCTATAATGTAAACGTTTATATAAGTGTATTTTTTATTTTCATTTTTTTTCTTGCTGTGTTATCATAAGGAGATAAGGTTGACGCGATGAAAATTGATAAAGATATGTTGATTGGTTAAGGTATATACAGGAGGGGAATGATAGGGGCTACGGGGGACAGAAGAACAGAAACTGTATAGGATGTAAGGTTATAAGATAAAGATAAAGGGTAAATATGTGGATCATGGAAAAGTCTATGGAGGCACAGAACGAGGGCACTGTCTGGGGACCCCAGGCACAAACTCTGGCCTGACCTACAACACCCCCCACAATAAACGCCTCTCCTCCGAGTGGAGGATAAGTCAGAGGCGTTACAGGGTTTTTGTTTTTGTTTTTTTTTGTGTAGTGGCGTGGTCCCGGTGTTGCACCAGGTCACCATACACGCAGGGAGTTTGATCTCCCAGGGGTAAGTAAAAGAAGAAGGGTTTTTTTCCCCTCTCTCTCCCTCTCACCCTTCCGCTCCTCCTCGCTCTCGCCCTGCCCTCCCTCCGCCTCCCCTATCGGACGGCCCCAATCAGGACAGAAATGACTAAAATAACTTTTACCTCATATAACGTTAAGGGACTTAATACCCCATAGAAACTAATAAGGCTGTTTGGGGAACTAGGTAGACTTAAATCACATATAATTTTTTTACAAGAGACACATTTTAAAGGGGACAAAATCCCGAGCCTTAAAAACAACAGATTCCCGACAAGATACCATAGTACATCACAGAGTTCAAAATCCTGTGGAGTCTCTATCTTGATGTCCAAGAAGATAGCATGGAAGGAATCTGGGGTAGTGAGGGATGAGGGAGGACGTCTCTTAATAGTGAAGGGAACTCTGAGTCAACAAAAAGTCACACTAGTGAATATATCCTTACCGAATGTAGACCAGATAAATTGAAAATATACCTGCAATTGGTTCATCAACATAAGGAATGAATTCTGGTGATGGGTGGCGATCTTAACATGGCTTTAGACCCTATAAAGGACACTTCGAAAGGTACCTCCCATCTGTCATATACCAAACTAAGAAAAGAAAAGAAACTTTTACAAGAGTTACAATTGATAGATAGCTGGAGGACTTTTCATACGCAGGACAGGGATTACACATTTTTCGCAGCGAGATATAAGTAATATACTAGAATCGACTATGTTTTAGTATCCCAGAGCCTAGCCACATCTCTTGTAGATGCCTCTATTGGATCTATCACCCTCTCAGACCACGCTCCAACAAGCTGCACAATAAAATTAGGGAAGACGGATACGAAGGAATGGCATTGGAAGATAAATGAGACACTATTAAGCACTTAACGACCGCTCACTGTACATATACGTCGGCACAATGGCACCGACAGGCACAATCACGTACAGTGTACGTGATTGCCTTTGTACAGTTGGGGGGTCCAATCGGACCCCCCTTCTGTACAGTGAGCGGTTGGAATTTGTCTGGGAGCGTTCCGAGATGGGGGGCGGCCATTCGATTCCGGCCACCCCCCCGCGATCGCTCCCGGCGAATGAGAATGCCCCCTCTGCCTGTGTAATGTAAACACAGGCAGAGGAAGCAGGAGGAAGTGATGTCATCTCTTGTGCGGCGCTCACATATACCGAGCGCCGTACAAGAGAAGACATTAAGGTTAGTGCACAAACACTACACTAACACCAGCACACATAGGCACATAAATCGCCCCCCCAGGCCCCCCCAGATCACCCCCAGCCCCCAGTCACAGTGTCACTGATTGCAGTGACCATTTATTTACTGATCACTGCAATCAGTGACATTTGTGACTGTAAAAGTGTCACTACAGTTTAGTTTTAGGTCCAGTGTAGCCCCCTAACCCCCCCTAATAAAGGTTTAACCCCTTGATCACCCCCAGATAACCCTTTCACCCCCTAGCACCGCCGTCGCTAAGCGATCATTTTTCTGATCGCTGTCTTAGCGTCGGTGATGCAGATCTGTAGCCAGTAATTTTTTTTAGGTTCGCCGCAGGTTTTTATAGCGTCAGGTACCCCCATAAATTATCTAATAAAGGTTTAACCCCCTTGATCGCCCCCCAGGTAACCCTTTCACCCCCTATCACCACTGTCACTAAGCGATAATTTTTCTGATCGCTGTCTTAGCGTCGGTGATGCAGATCAGTAGCCAGTAATTTTTTTTAGGTTCGCCGCAGGTTTTTATAGCGTCAGGTACCCCCATAAATTATCTAATAAAGGTTTAACCCCCTTGATCGCCCCCCAGGTAACCCTTTCACCCCCTATCACCACTGTCGCTAAGCGATCGTTTTTCTGATCGCTGTCTTATTGTCGGTGATGCAGATCGGTAGCCAGTTATTTTTTTTAGGTTCGCCGCAGGTTTTTATAGCGTCAGGTACCCCCATAAATTATCTAATAAATGTTTAACCCCCTTGATCGCCCCCCAGGTAACCCTTTCACCCCCTATCACCACTGTCGCTAAGCGATAATTTTTCTGATCGCTGTCTTAGCGTCGGTGATGCAGATCAGTAGCCAGTAATTTTTTTTAGGTTCGCCGCAGGTTTTTATAGCGTCAGGTACCCCCATAAATTATCTAATAAAGGTTTAACCCCCTTGATCGCCCCCCAGGTAACCCTTTCACCCCCTATCACCACTGTCGCTAAGCGATAATTTTTCTGATCGCTGTCTTAGCGTCGGTGATGCAGATCAGTAGCCAGTAATTTTTTTTAGGTTCGCCGCAGGTTTTATAGCGTCAGGTACCCCCATAAATTATCTAATAAAGGTTTAACCCCCTTGATCGCCCCCCAGGTAACCCTTTCACCCCCTATCACCACTGTCGCTAAGCGATAATTTTTCTGATCGCTGTCTTAGCGTCGGTGATGCAGATCAGTAGCCAGTAATTTTTTTTTAGGTTCGCCGCAGGTTTTTATAGGGTCAGGTACCCCCATAAATTATCTAATAAAGGTTTAACCCCCTTGATCGCCCCCCAGGTAACCCTTTCACCCCCTATCACCACTGTCGCTAAGCGATCATTTTTCTGATCGCTGTCTTATTGTCGGTGATGCAGATCGGTAGCCAGTAATTTTTTTTTAGGTTCGCCGCAGGTTTTTATAGCGTCAGGTACCCCCATAAATGATCTAATAAAGGTTTAACCCCCTTGATCGCCCCCCAGGTAACCCTTTCACCCCCTATCACCACTGTCGCTAAGCGATAATTTTTCTGATCGCTGTCTTAGCGTCGGTGATGCAGATCGGTAGCCAGTCATTTTTTTTAGGTTCGCCGCAGGTTTTTATAGCGTCAGGTACCCCCATATATTATCTAATAAAGGTTTTAACCCCCTAATTGCTCCTAGTTAAACCTTTCACCAGTGATCATCATATAAGTGTTACGGGTGACGCTGGTTAGTTAGTTTGCTTTTTATAGTGTCAGGGCACCCGCCGTATATAACCCAATAAAGGTTTAACCCCCTGATCGCCCGGCGGGTGATATCAATTAGGTTTTAGCGTCAGAGAGGGTCTGCGTCACACCCCAGGCAGCGTCAGGTTAGTGCCAGTAACGCTAACACCCACGCGTGAAGCATACACCCTCCTTAGTGGTATAGTATCTGAACAGATCAATATCTGATCTGATCAGATCTATACTAGCCAGGCGCGGGCTGGGGCGGGTGGCAAGGTGGAGATTTCCCCCCGGGCCGCTTCCATTATCTTTTAAAACGTCTCTGTCCCTCTGTCAGCTCAGCCCACCCCGTCAGCCCTGCTCTCTCAGCCCACCCCCACTCTCAGCCCACCCCCCTCTGTCAGCCCACCCCTCCTCTATCAGCTCCTCTCTGTCAGCCCACCCCCCCTCTGTCAGCTCACTCCCCCCTCTGTCAGCCCACCCCCGTCAGCCCACCCCCCTCTCAGCCCACCCCTCCTCTATCAGCTCCCCTCTGTCAGTCCACCCCCCTCTGTCAGCTCACTCCCCCCTCTGTCAGCCCACCCCCTCTCTGTCAGCCACAGCAGGGAGCCAGGCCAGCCACCTGCAGCAGGGTGCACTGTGCCAGCCAGCCACCCACCCACTGACCCACAGCAGGGAGCCAGGCCAGCCACCCACCCACAGTAGGGTGCACCGTACAAGCCAGCCACTGACCCACAGCAGGGAGCCAGGCCAGCCACCAACAGCAGAGTGCACTGTGCCAGCCAGCCACCCACCCACCCACCCACTGACCCACAGCAGGGAGCCAGGCCAGTCACCCACAGCAGGGTGCACATTGCAAGCCACCCACTGACCCACAGCAGGGAGCCAGGCCAGCCACCAACAGCAGAGTGCACTGTGCCAGCCAGCCACCCACTGACCCACAGCAGGGAGCCAGGCCAGTCACCCACAGCAGGGTGCACAGTGCAAGCCACCCACTGACCCACAGCAGGGAGCCAGGCCAGCCACCCACAGCAGGGTGCACCGTGCAAGCCAGCCACTGACCCACAGAAGGGAGCCAGGCCAGTCACCCACAGCATGCTGCACCGTGCCAGCCAGCCACCGACCCACCCACTGACCCACGGCAGAGAGCCAGGCCAGCCACCAACAGCAGGGTGCCAGGCAGCCACCCACAGAAGCCAGCCACCCAGGGTGACCCACCCAGAGCAGGGCCAGTGTGCCAGCCACCCATGGTGACTCATCCACAGCAGGGCCAGGGTGCCAGCCAGCCACCCACGGTGACCCACCCACACCAGGAAACCAGCCAACCACCCACAGGAGCCAGCCAGCCATGGTGACCCACCCACAGCAGGGAGCCAGCCAGCCACCCACAGAAGCAAACCAGCCACGGTGACTATCCACAGCAGGATGCCAGCCAGCCACCCACGGTTACCCACCCACACCAGGGATCCAGCCAGCGACAGCAGGGTGCCAGCCAGCCACCAACAGGTGCCAGCTAGCCACCCACAGGAACCAGCCTCAGAGGATGCGGGAGCCAGCCACAGCTACAGCACCCATAGTTAAGGTAAGAGTAGTGCTAAAATTTTATTTCTACTTTGTGAGAGGTTGGGGCAGGGGTTAGAGTCATGGCACAAAGAGGGGGTCCCATTAGACTCTGTTGTAGCCTGACAGGGGGCCCTTGCTTTATTTGGTCTGTGGGCCCTGGGTGTTGCATACCTCCCAACCTGCACGGATTCTGTGGGTTAATCCCGCACAGCCACTTGCCTCCCGCATTCCCGCGATAGAGTCAGAATTCCCGCACAGAAGAGGAGGCAGAGTGCAGGCAGCAGGAGGAGGAGGTAAGCTTCTGACTTTTGACCCATGATTTTTAAAACGTCCGTCCCGCCGTAGCTCCCCCGCTCTAACCCTTCGTTCCTGCGGCAACACCTCCCCCCCCCTCCACGACTCTTATCAGAACACTTGTCCCGCGGCAGCTAGCCTCCCCAGGCCCCCCCCCCGCTCAACAAGTTCAATTGAATCTGAATGTCAGTAAAAGTAGAAACACTCATCCCGCGGCAGCACCCCCATCCCGCTCAACAAGTTTAATTGAATGCCAGTAAAAATAAAAACACTCGTCCCGCGGAACAACCCCCCCCCCCCCCCCTGTCAACAACTGCTATGGGAGAGGAAAATTGTTGATGACTGTCCCGCAGAGGACATTTGAAATGTTGGGAGGTATGGTGTTGTCAGTCTACCCCTGGGCAGCAAGGCGCGCCAGGGAGTTGGGACCCACATGACTGGCTTGGGCTGCAAGTTTACTTGACCCCAGGACAGGAGCATCACTTCACACCCCCAGGATCGGAGGAGGCCATGCAAGGACCTGCTGAGCTGGTACTGGCAAGGGCAGCTGCCATCACTGAGGTGAGAGACCCTGACACCCGCAGCTGAACCCCACATCCCATCTACCCCCCCCATACACCCTATTTACCCTGCCCCAGGCAAGTGCCCACCCAGTAACCTAAAAATCGCCCTCAACAATGTGGGTCCTGCTGGGAGCTGGTCCGTAGCCAGCAGGACCCCCAGGTGCACAGGCAGCTACCAGCAGGACCCACATGTGTGGGTCCTGCTGGGAGCTGGCCACTGACCTGTGGGTCCTGCTGGCCACTGACCTGTGGGTCCTGCTGGCCACTAGCCTAGGGTGACCAGACATCCCCGCACTGAGGACACTGTCCCTGGACCAAGTCTGGCCAATTGGGAGCGGGTGCACCGCGAGATGGGGCAGTGGGAGGGCGCCCAGGGTCTGTGCCCATTGGGCTGCCTCGGAGGGGGAGCGCCACCAGATTTCACAGAGCGGGGATCTCCCACTTACCTGGCGGCCACTGTCATACAAAGTCGCGCCTCCTGGACTGGCTCTTATGATAGACAGCACACTGATGACTTCCATCATGGGAGTGGCCACGCTGGGCAAGTGGGAGATCTCCACTCTGTGTAATCCGGCTGCTCTCCTCTCTAATCCCCATGCACTGAACAGACTGCGCTGATGGGCACTGGTGAGGCTGCGCTGATGGGCACTGGTGAGGCTGCGCTGATGGGCACGGGGGATGGTGAGCTTATTCGCTGGTTCAAAGGGCCACTTGACTGGACTTGCCCCCCAGGCCTAAGGCTGCCAGCCCTCCCCTGATACTAGCGTCCCCAGCAGTTTAGGGTTCCCAAAAACGCAGTGTTAGCGGGATCAGCCCAGATACCTGCTAGCACCTGCGTTTTGCCCCTCCGTCCAGCCCAGGCCACCCAAGTGCAGTATCGATCGATCACTGTCACTTGCAAAACACAACACACATAACTGCAGCGTTCGCAGAGACAGGCCTGATCCCTGCGACTCCAGTGCTGTAGGAGGTGATTTCACCACCACAGTTAAAAAAAAAAAGCAAATATGCCGAAGCATTGGGGCAGCAGGGGCGGAGGAGCGATTTTGCTCCTAATGCCGCGTACATACGGTCGAAATTCCGACGGAGGCTTGCCCGTGGAAAAGTCTGACCATGTGTGTGCGGCATAACTTTTTTGCGGGAGGATGCCCCCATGCTTCGGCATATATAAATGGTGCATGTATGCCCATCATTAGAAGTGGGTGGATGAAGGGCGGTATTCTAATGGTGGGCATACCCACCCGATCAATCTCTTTTTCATTCAGCCAACTGGCTGCATGAAAAAAAAAGATTACAATACATGTCCAACAAGGACCAGCAACTTACTGGTATGTTGCTGGACTTTGAATGGTTATACCAGAATGATGCCTGCGGGTTTAGGTATCATCTTGGTATCATTCTTTTCAGCCAGCGGCCGGCTTTCATGTAAAAGCAATCCTAGTGGCTAATTAGCCTCTGGACTGCTTTTACAAGCAGTGGGAGGGAATGTCCCCCCCCGGATATAAAAAGCGCCATTGGGAAATTGGGAAAGCATTTTATCATACCGATCTTGGTGTGGTCAGATGCTTTGAGGGCAGAGGAAAGATCTAGGGTCTAGACCCCAGTTTTTTCAAAAAAAGAGTACCTGTCACTACCTATTGCTATCATAGGGAATATTTACATTCCCTGAGATAACAATAAAAATGATTAAAAAAAAAAAAAAAATATGGAAGGAACAATTTAAAAATAAAATAAAAAAAGCAAAATTAATAATAAAAAAAAAAAAAAAAAAAGCACCCCTGTCCTGCCCTGCTCTTGCCCAATGGCGAACGCAAGCGTCGGTCTGGCGTCATATGTAAACAGAAATTGCACCATGCATGTGAGGTATCACCGCGAAGGTCAGATCGAGGGCAGTAATTTCAGCAGTAGACCTCCTCTGTAAATCTAACGGGGTAACCTGTAAAGGCTTTTAAAAATGTATGTAGTTTGTCGCCAATGCGCGTTTGTGCGAAATTTTAAAGCATGTCGTGTTTGGTATCTATTTACTCGGCCTAAGATCATCTTTTTTATTTCATCAAACATTTGGGCAATATAGTGTGTTTTAGTGCATTAAAATTAAAAAAAGTGTATTTTTTCCCCAAAAAATGCGTTTGAAAAATCGCTGCGCAAATACTGTGTAGAAAAAAAAAATGCAACACCCACCATTTTATTCTGTAGGGCCTTTGCTTTAAAAATATATATAATGTTTGGGGGTTCAACATAATTTTCTTGCAAAAAAAAATATGTTTTCATGTAAACAAAAAGTGTCAAAAAGGGCTTTGTCTTCAAGTGGTTAGAAGAGTGGATGTAAGCTTCCTAATGTTGTGTATAAAATGCCAGAACAGTTCAAACCCCCCCCAAATGACCCCATTTTGGAAAGTAGACACCCCAAGCTATATACTGAGAGGCATGTCGAGTCCATGGAATATTTTATATGTTGACACAAGTTGCGGAAAAAATTAAAAAAAATATTATTATTTTTTTTTTTTGCACAAAGTTGTCACTAAATGATATATTGCTCAAACATGCCATGGGCATATGTGGAATTACACCACAAAATACATTCTGTTGCTTCTCCTGAGTACGGGGATACCACATGTGTGAGACTTTTTGGGAGCCTAGCCGCGTACGGGACCCCAAAAACCAATCACCGCCTTCAGGCTTTCTAAGGGTGTAAATTTTTGATTTCACTTCTCACTGCCTATCACAGTTTCGGAGGCCATGGAATGCCCAGATGGCACAAAACCCCCCCAAATGACCCCATTTTGGAAAGTAGACACCCCAAGCTATTTGCTGAGAGGTATTGTGAGTATTTTGCAGATCTCGCTTTTTGTCACAAAGTTTTGAAAATTGAAAAAAAAAAAAAAAAAAATGTTCTTTCTTCATTTTCAAAAACAAATGAGAGCTGTAAAATACTCGCCATGCCTCTCAGCAAACAGCTTGGGGTGTCTACTTTCCAAAATGGGGTCATTTGGGGGGGTTTTGTGCTATTTTGGCATTTTATGGTCTTCGAAACTGTGATAGGTAGTGAGGAGTCAAATCAAAAATTTGTGCCTAGAAATCCTGAAGGCGGTGCTTGGTTTTCGGGGTCCCGTACGCGGCTAGGCTCCTAAAAAGTCCCACACATGTGGTATCCCCGTACTCAGGAGAAGCAGCAAAATGTATTTTGGGGTGCAATTCCACATATAACCATGGCATGTGTGAGCAATATATCATTTAGTGACAACTTTTTGTAATTTTTTTATTTTTTTTGTCATTATCACTTGGGACAAAAAAAATATTCAATGGGCTCAACAGGCCTCTCAGCAATTTCCTTGGGGTGTCTACTTTCTAAAATGGGGTCATTTGGGGGGGTTTTGTGCTATTTTGGCATTTTATGGCCTTCAAAACTGTGATAGGTAGTGAGGAGTGAAATCAAAAATTTGCGCCCTTAGAAATCCTGAAGGCGGTGCTTGGTTTCCGGGGTCCCGTACGTGGCTAGGCTCCTAAAAAGTCCCACACATGTGGTATCCCCATACTCAGGAGAAGCAGCAGAATGTATTTTGGGGTGCAATTTCACATATAACCATGGCATGTGTGAGCAATATATCATTTAGTGACAACTTTTTGTAATTTTTTATTTTTTTTAGTCATTATTCAATCACTTGGGACAAAAAAAAAATTCAATGGGCTCAACATGCCTCTCAGCAATTTCCTTGGGGTGTCTACTTTCCAAAATGGGGTCATTTGGGGGGGTTTTGTACTGCCCTGCCATTTTAGCACCTCAAGAAATGAGATAGGCAGTCATAAATTTAAAGCTGTGTAAATTCCAGAAAATGTACCCTAGTTTGTAAACGCTATAACTTTTGCGCAAACCAATAAATATACGCTTATTGACATTTTTTTTACTAAAGACATGTGGCTGAATACATTTTGGCCTAAATGTATGACTAAAATTGAGTTTATTTGATTTTTCTTATAACAAAAAGTAGAAAATATCATTTTTTTTCAAAATTTTCGGTCTTTTTCCGTTTATATCGCAAAAAATAAAAATCGCAGAGGCAATCAAATACCATTAAAAGAAAGCTCTATTTGTGGGAAGAAAAGGACGCAAATTTCGTTTCGGTACAACATTGCATGTCCGCACAATTTACAGTTAAAGCAGCGCAGTGCAAAATTCTGAAATCACCTTTGGTCCTTTAGCTACCAAATGGTCCGGGGCTTAAGTGGTTAAAAGACAGTGAATATGAGGGAAAACTGAGGAAAGCGTTAGAGGCTTTTTTTGCAGTGAACGATACAGGAGAAACAACTCCCTTTTGTCTGTGGGAAACACATAAGTGCGTAATGAGAGGCAATTTTATCTCGATGGAGGCACATAGGAAACGGAAACTAAATGAACAGATAGACTCGATGTTTAAACGTATTGGGGAGCTAGAAACGGTACATAAAAAATCCCAGGCACAATTAATAGGACAAGAACTAGATGCTATATGGGAAAAGTTGAATCTATTACTAATTGATAAAGCGAAAGCCAAACTAACCAGAGGGAGGCGAACATTCTATGAGTTTGGGAACAAACCAGGTAGAATGTTAGCAAATGCTCTGAGAGAGAAGTCAACACACGTAATCATATCACACAAATTAAGACACAAAATGATGTAATGATTAATGCCCCACAGAAAATCGCACAATGCTTTAAGGAGTATTATGAGGGACTATATCAATTAGAAAAGAATGCCCAAAAGAAACTGGAAGCAGCCAGGGAGTATATCAGAAAAACACATATGCCAGAATTACCAGAGGAAATAACTAGAAAATTGGACGAACCAATTACAATAGAGGAGTTCATGGAAGCAATAAAAGTACTAAAATTGGGTAAGGCACCAGGCCTGGATGGGTATACCTTGTCATATTATAGAATGTTCGCTGTAAAACTGGCTCCGAGATTTATAGCACCCTACAACTCACTGCGGGAGGGAAAGAAAATACAGAAGGAGACGCTGTTGGCACATATAACAGTCATCCCAAAAGAAGGCAAAGATCCATCACAATGTGCTAGCTACCGTCCCATATCATTGTTGAATGTGGACCTGAAAGTGTTCACCAAGATCCTCGCCATAAGATTAATAGATTATATCCCGGACTTAATACATCCAGATCAAGTGGGATTTACCCCGGTGCGAGAGGAAAGAGAAAATACACAACAGGTAGTAAGTGCGATTTATTTAGCACAAAAACTGAGGAAACAAATGATATTAGTATCTGCTGACGCAGAAAAAGCCTTCGATAGAGTGGAATGGATGTTTCTAAAAGCAACGCTACAGCATATAGAACTGAGAGAAAGGATGATGAGCTGGTTTTCCAACCTATACTCAGGACCGAGTGCGAGGGTTAAAATAGATGACAAAATCTCTGAGCCATTTCTTTTTCGAAATGGGACAAGACAAGGTTGCCCACTGTCGCCGATTATTTTTTATTTTAACAATAGAGCCCTTTTTAAGGAAGATATAGGCAAATCCGAACATTAAGGGGATAATAACAAAGGGAGAAGAACAGAAAGTGGCGGCATATGCCGATGACTTAATTTTCTTTATAACGTCCCCGATTATAGCCCTGCCTTCCCTACTGGTAGAACTAAGAGAATATAGAAAATTGTCAAATTTTAAGGTTAACTATGGGAAATCAGAGGCAATGGGAATAGAAATAAAATCCTCACTACTATATCAGATAACTATGCAATTTGATTTTAGATGGACAGAATCCCACATAAGCTACTTAGGAACTAAGATATCGAGGAACTTAAACAAACTATTTGAACTTAACTATGTAGCACTGAGTAGCCGAATAAAACTAGACTTACTGAGATGGGATAAAGAAATCTTTACTTGGTTCGGGCGGACAAACATAATAAAGATGAACGTACTACCGAGACTTCTGTATTTAATACAGACTTTACCAATTAAGATCCCCCAAAGTTTTCTATGGGATCTTAGGTCAAGGTTCTTGAAATTCATATGGGCGGGGAAACCGGCGAGGATACGAAGATCCATCTTGTCATTGCCCAAAGAAGAAGGAGGGATTGGGCTCCCGGACCCAGTAAAGTATCAGGAAGCATCTCTTCTAGTTAGAGTAGTGGAGTGGTGTGGGCTTAATAAGAAACCCTGGATAAAAATGGAACAAGCGACTGTGGATATACCCCTGGAAGGCCTAGTGTGGATTCCAGAAGTTGAAATGTCAGTAGAAATAAAGAAACACCAGACAATAGGGGCCACTATACGAACAATTAAAAAGTTTTTTTTAAAAACGAACATGTCTATATACCCGAGTTCGATGACTCCGATTTTGGGCACTAGGGCATTTCATCCAGGGCTGATAGATCAAAGATTCAATGCTCTACGACAAAGAGGTATTAGTAGAATTACAGTACTCACTTTTCAAAAGACAACCGACTAATGACAAAGAGAGAGATTGAAAGAGAGGTAGCACCAGAATTTAATTTTTTTTCGGATGATGCAACTAAAAGCATTTTTATGGACAAAGGCAAAGATATATACAGAAGTCAAAATATTGTCAAAATTTGAGCAGATATGCCTGAAGGGGAACCCCTTGAGACACACACTGTCTTATTTCTATGCAATACTAATCAATCTAGAAATACCACAAGAACTTACGTTCCTTCAGGCATGGGAGAGGGACTTGGGATTAACATTCTCCCAAGAACAGAGAGACAGGATCTTGTTATTTACCCACAAGGCCTCAGTAGCGAGCAGATACCAGGAGGGAGGATACAACATTTTAACTAGATGGTACAGAACACCAACAGTATTACATCAAATAAATCCTCAGACGCCAGAGGTCTGCTGGTGGTATCACGTGGCAGAAGGGACTTTACTACATATTTTCTGGGAGTGTGTGAAAATGCAGGAGTTTTGGAAAATGGTAATAGAAACTATCAAAATAATAACAGGAGTGTCTTTAGAAGACAGGCCAGCAGCCATTCTAATACTTGATATCCCTATATCAGTGGAAAAATACAAAAACTCACTGCTAAGACACCTTATTATAGCCGTGAGGGCGTGTATCCCTGTCCTGTGGAAAAAGGAGAGTCCTCCATCCAGAGCACAATGGTTCGCTAGAATCGCAGAGATTCAACAAATGGAGAACCTCACAACGGCAATGAAAGATCAGGTTGGGAGATACCGGACGATATGGGCACCCTATCTGAAATATAGGGAGGAACGGGGGGGGGGGGATGAGGAGGGAGACGGAGGTTGGGGAGAGGTGGAGACGGAGGATGTGTGAGGGGGAAGAGGGGAGAGGCGTGTAATCTCTCCCACCCTCTTTTCCCCTGTTTTATTTTTTTTCTTCTTCCTTTTTTTTTTATGGGGAGGGAGGGGGGCAATACGGAGAAGGAAGGTAGAGGTTATAGAGGAAAAGAGAAGTCACACTGAATTAATGAAGCATTAAGGAGACAGGAAAATACAAGAGTGTGTTTTTTTTTTTTCTTGGTTGATATAATCAGATGGTATAAAATGTGAAAACTTGTAATGTGAAATCTATGAAAAAATAAAGAATTTCTTAAAAAAAAAAAAAAAAAAGCCTGGAGGGCTGGATTCGGCCCGCGGGCCTTGTGTTTGACACCTGTGTCATAGAGTGTTGCTGCTTGTCGTGCGAGTTCAAACATGTTCAAGGTCACCATGCATGCAGTTATAACCGGTTCTAACTGCTTTGTTTCCTAGGTGGGATCACAGTCTCGTTATTTAATAAACACACCCCATATTTTTAGAGGAGCTCTAACTGAAGTATGCAACTTCTTATTTATAGGCAGTAAAGCAAAAGAATTTGGAGTGTGGCAGTGAAGTTCATATGAAGCCAAGGAACTAATTTTTTCAGTGTGAGAGGTTAGACATGGCAGCCTTCATACTTCCTCAGTACAGGTCTCCTCTGAAGGCTGTTCTGCTTAACCACTTGACAACTGGGCACATAACCCCCTTCCTGCCCAGGCGAAATTTCAGGTTTCAGCGCCGTCACGCTTTGAATGACAATTGCGCAGTCGTGCGACGTGGCTCCCAAACAAAATTGACGTCCTTTTTTTCCCACAAATAGAGCTTTCTTTTGGTGGTCTTTGATCATTTCTGCGGTTTTTATTTTTTGCGCTATATACAAAAATAGAGCGACAATTTTGAAAAAAACACAATATTTTTTAATTTTTGCTATAATTAATATCCCATTTTTTTTAAAAAAAACTATTTTTTTCCTCAGTTTAGGCTGATACGTATTCTACATATTTTAGGTAGAAAAAAAAAAAAAAAAATCGCAAAAAGCGTATAGTGATTGGTTTGCGCAAAAGTTATAGCGCCTACAAAATAGGGAATAGAATTATGATTTTTTTTAAATTATTTTTTTATTTATTTTTTTACTAGTAATGGCGTCGATCTGCGATTTTGTTTTGTGACTGTGACATTACGGCGGACACATCGGACACTTTTGACACATTTTTGGGACCATTCACATTTATACAGCAAACAGTGCTAAAAATATGCACTGATTACTGTATAAATGTGACTGGCAGGGAAGGGGTTAACCACTAGGGGGAGATCAAGGGGTTAATATGTTCCCTGTTAGATGTTCTTACTGTGGGGGGGAGGGGACTGACTGGGGGAGGTGACTGATGGTTGTCCCTATGTACAAGGGACACACCATCCGTCTCCTCTCCCCGACAGGACGTGGATCTCTGTGTTTACACACAGAGATCCACGTCCCTGGCTCTGTGACAGCCGATCGCTCGTACCTGGCGGACATCACGGCCGCCAGGCACGCGCATTGGCACTCGCCTGACACGGCGGGCACAGTTTTTCCCCGACGCGCGCCCGCGGTGGCGCGCATCGCGGAAGTAAATAAGAGGACGTCCATAGACGTCCTATCAGCAATTGACGACCGCTTTGCGGACGTCTTTTGCTTATAGCCCGGGCGCAAAGTGGTTAAAACTCATATTTCAGTTCTGCAAGGGCACCAATACCATAAGCTGGATCACCCTCTTAATTCTACTGTATATCTCAAGGCCTCCATTGTTGAGATTTTCCTGCAGTTCTTTGTTTCTCTGTATCACAGCTGGATTCACCATTTGTTCATTATTCTACCAGATGCAGCTGTACAGACTTAGAAATTCTGGTGGTGGTATCTGACCACCATAGTCTGCAAGAGATGCCGTTAGTGATTGGCAACCATATTTTGTTATTTATGGGATAGGTCTCAGTCTGTTACAAACTGGCTAACGTTTTTAAATATCGGTCAAACTTGGGCCCTTAATTTTATGAAAAAAAAAGGGGGAAGGTTGCCTGGTTGCATTACATAAACATTTGTGAATGTGAGACAGGTACATATTAATAGTTGCTTCTCTTTTAGTATGCAAAATTCCTTGTTTGATCTAACTAATAGCAGACCCCAGTCATCAGCATCACCTGCCTAAGTAGATTTCACCCACCAACAAACTCAAAACATATTTGCCAAAGAGTATATATTGGATGATGCAAGCTTCTGAGGACTTCCTGGACATGTTTATTAGCAGAATTCATTGCATCTCTACATATGTTTTCTTTTGTATCCAGAGCTATATAAACAGATGCAAGTTATTTCTATATAGATCTTAAAGCGGAGTTCCACCCACTTTTTCATCTTAACACTATCAGCTTCAGAATTTACCAAAAAAAACAGCATTGGGCATTTTGTTTCCTCTTCCTTTACCTTGTTTCCACGGCTTTAATTATAGCTTTCTGTTTCACCTGTCCGTGGCATTTACGTCACCTCCTGCGGTGCACTGGCTCCTGGGAGATGTGTGTCATGATTCCCAGGAGTCAGTGGACATCACCGTTATATACAACAGAAGTGACGTTGTGTCGCGGCCATCTTGGTACACCCGCACTCGTCCGCAGTAAGCCGGGAGTTAGAAGTCGGCAAGCGATCATCATAATACACCCACCGGAGTATTGCTTTTCACAGTTATTTTTTATTAGTAAGCTCAGCTTATATAATGAAATAATAGGATTTTTTAAAACAGCTAACCTGTAAATTATTTTCTTGAGAGTACATCACAGGTCACAGAGCTGATGTACCTGTGATGTACTCTCAAGAAAAGGGTGGAGACTACTGAACGGACAGACTCCATGCAGAACGATCGAATGTTCAGAAATTGATTCAAATCTTTCAGATCCAGATTGGGTCTGACATCCCGTTTGGTTTTGGAACCGTAAAAAGGTTTGAGTAGAACCCTGAGCCTTGCTCCTCTGGGGCTACTTCTATGATGAGCCCTTGGGCCAACAGGCACTCCAGGGCCAAAAGTAAAGGTTTTCTCTTTTCTGGATTTTTGGAGATACTTGATCTCAGAAAGCGGGATGGTGGAAGTTCTTGGAACTCTGGCATGTAGCCTACAGATACCGTGGAGATGATCCATTTGTCCTGAACCTCTTCCCGCCAGGCGTCTGCAAAGTGCAGCAGCCTTCCCCCTACTCGGTCGAGCGGGGGCGTCCCTTCATAGGGAAGTTTTGGGGTTCTGCGTAGTGGCTCTTGAACCCCAAGATTTTTTCTGCCCTTGGGCTTGGCTCTGGGCTTTTCCCCTAGTAGTTGCCCCTGCCTGGAAGTCGAAGCTCCAGGGGCTGGGGAAAGAGAACGTTTAAATTAGGGACGTTTACTCTTCTTCTTAACCGGCAACAACGTGGATTTGCCTCCGGTAATCTTTTGGATATATTTGTCCAAGTCATCCCCAAACAGGTGTTCCCCATGAAATGGGAATGCCGCCAGGTATCTTTTGCAAGAAACCTTGGCTTCCCAATGCTTTAGCCAAAGGGACCTGCGCATGTGTACCAACAGGAGATTTAGGGGGGATGCTTGCTGAACAGAGTCCATAATCGCATCAACTGCAAAACACAGGGCCTGAGGAAGGTCTGCATAAACCTCAACTTCCTCTGCAGGGAGAAGGTTAACCACCTGTTTCATTTGTTCCTTGAGGAACTGACATATGCCAATTGCTGCAACTGCAGGTTGGACTACAGCACCGGTCATAGAGAAGGAGGCTTTAAGCAAAGATTCCAGCTTTTTATCAGTTGGATCTTTGAAGCCCTGAGCATTGTCCACAGGACAGGTCAGGCTTTTATTCTCAAAAGAAATAGCCACGTCTATAGCCAGAACCCCTCATTTCTTGGTGAATCTTTCCCCCACTGGTAAAGGAGAGAAAACATCTTGGGAGGAGAAAACCGTTTATCTGGGTCGTCATACATCAACTTCTTCAACAAAGGATGAGTTGGGAAGGAATATGCAGCCTGTGGGGATTTCCGGGATCCCAAGGAGGAAACAGAGGGCATGGCAGCTTCAGCAGAAGGCAATTTGTATGTGGTATGCACCATCTCTGTATAATATTGCACCTGCATCTTAAGCACCTGAGAGGTAGAAGAGATCCTTTCCTAAACCTCTGAAACCTCAGACTGGTCATGATTCCCCTCTACAGATAGGGATATATCATCATCAGAATGTTCCTTTGATAAGGAACCCAGAGCAGAGGAAGGGGATCTACCCCGCTTTCTGACATCTTTTAAGGAGGTTGCGATTAATGAAGCAATCCTTCCTTCCAAGCCATCCAAGGCAGCTTTCATAGTGTCTTCAGTGACATATGCAGGAGCTGCAACATTAGGAGAGGCTGCAAAGCCGCACAAGGGTACAGGTTCATCCTGTGAGGCTGCTACCGGTCTGTCAGGGGGGGGTGGTAATCTACCAGCACGTGCAGAGCCCTTAGCACTAGGTGGGGATCTGTTAGTGCCTCCCTTACCTGCCCCTGAATGCCTCTTACTGGGAGACATAGCCTAAGCTGCAAAGCAGAGGTACTAGTTGTGCTCTAGTCTTACAATACATATATATATTAGCTCACTGCACAACTTGGAGCCAAGTAGGTGTCTTAGGTATACCTGGATTCGATCTTCTGAGATGCTTACAGCCCACAGCTCTGTGTCCCACCGCTTACAGAAGGCTCTGGCGTGCTGGGCATTTAAAACATGCCGCTTTGGCGCCTGCGCAGTGATGCACCATGCACGCAACCACGTCTCCCCCCTGCATTTCCCTGCACACCTGTACAGTCAAAAGTGTGCCCCATCGGCGGCCAGAAGTGAGGGGGAGAGAGAAGACCACTGGAAGACTTTATGGAATCTGTGGACTACGTGGGGTCTCTCTATTATGAAATGTGGCAGAGCCTGCAGCGGAGGAGTTGAGCAGTTTTATAATAGACCAACTTCACTGAGCGTGTACCTGGATGGCATCTAAATATACACCAGGTATGTTACTTACTCCCTCTGGTGGGGGAAACCAGGTAAGACATACAACTACTCAAAAAAAGATAATACTTAAAAAATTATCTTCACTTACCTTATCCCCGCCGCAGGAAAACTGTTGGGAACAACAGATCCAGCCTTCACCCATCACGGCGGGTAGTGTTGTGCCAACCTTCAGGGTTCTGGATCACTATTTTAAGGAACCTCTTCCCTGGACCTGAAGAAGACTCTGCCAGGAGCTTTTTGTGCCACTTAGATTAGTACACCAAAGACTGGATCACAGAGCCCTGACCTCCGAAGAGAGTCATTACAGGCAAACCTTGTTTCTTCTTTACACAAGGCCCGGGTACCATCCATTTTAGGCGTTTGGTAATAGCCCGAGGTATGGATCCGGTTGTATAGCTCCTAGGCCTCCACAGAGACTATTGAGTGAGTGAGTGAGTGAGAACTTGTATAGCGCTACAAATGCAAACTAAATCGCCTCAAGGCGCTTGTCATGCTGTGTCGTTGAGATCCTTTATCATTAAACAGAACTTTCTTCTTAGCACATGTACAACGTGACCAACCACCTTAGACACTGGCGAAAAAACTGAGGTACTCTCCATATGGGAGGGGTTATATAGGGGAGGAACTCACCCTGTAATTAGGGTTGCCAGTGTCCAATCACCTGATGGTGACTATCTAATCCACTAAGTAATTATCTAAGCCTCTGTGTCCTGTAATGTATGATCAAGAAACTGTATTTAGACGTCCGTCTGATTGTTTTGATGTTTAATTTTAAAAGCAGCAGTGTTCTGTCACAACATCAAACCTGTGGGATCAGTAGGCTTGCCGCTGCTTTTAAAATTCAACATCAAAACAGTTTTAAGGACTTCTAAATACAGTATTTCACTATATAAGCCGAGTTTACTGTTGACAATAACTGTGAAATGCAAGACTCTGGTGGGTGTATAAAGATGTCCGCTTGCCCACTTCTAACTCTAGGCTTACTGCGGACGAGTGTGGGTTTACCAAGATGGCCGCGATGCAACGTCACTTCGGTTGCCTATTATGATGGGCAGCGGCTTACTGATAGAACACTGCCTCTTAGCATCACAATGGCAACCAGCGACAATCCCTTTGCTGCGCCCTGTGGGTAATGTGCATGCGTGAGATCAAGAGGTGCATACTGGGTAGCCAGCAGCACCTTATCCGGAAAAGAGACCTAGTGGGCTTCACATGCCCAGAAGCAAGATGGAACCGCGCAGCAAAGGAAAGACAGGTTAGTTTGAAAAATTAAAAACAGGAAATACAGCGGTGGTTTCACTGACATCATCATTTATAAAATGAGATTAATAACAGCAGAATGGGTAACTTTTATCTTTTATAAAAATACAAAAAAATGTGGGTGGAACTCCACTTTAACAGTTTGGTTAGGTAGAATGCTGCTGTTTCATTTAATTGCAGAACACACAACAGTATCACCCTGTTAAAGCGTGTAAAAAATAAACAAATTCACTGGCAGGATCAACAGATAATTAAACATTTAAACTGGGGCAGACTGCAGCATATATGCGATATTTCAATTTAGCCCATACTTCTACTTTACATTTTAAAGATTTTTACCATGTTGTATTAATGTCTTTAGTCTTTTTTAGATACAGCTAATAATTTACTACACAAAGGACCATTTACAATGAATGGGGGCAGCTGATAAATTGATATATTATAAAGTAATGACATTTTATATTTTTCTAACCTCAAGCATGTTATTCTAACTGCAGTCAATGACATCAGAGTCAGTGCTTCCATTTCCCTCCCAGCAGTTCTTGAAAAAAGGAAGTAAAAAAACAAATTGTTGCCTTCTTCTAGAATTTTATTTCTCATTTTAACAGGGCATAGCTAAAAATAGTTTACCATGAAAAGCCTGGGATATATTTACACACACAAGATTGAAAGTGAGTTATGGCAGAAGCAAGACTGATTAAATTTAAAAAGCTTTTTTTTTTAACTTTTTTTTTTTTTTTCAAAAGAAAACGGATGTTAGATTATAGCATGGACTCAAAAGCGCCATACAAATCATTTAATTTGCTTTATGGCTTTAGTTCCACTGAAGGGAAAGCAGAAAGCTGCCACAACAGCTGCATTGTGTGCGGGCACAAACATTATTATTTGTTAAAGCAATATGCAACCCACACAGGGTTGGAGTTTTTTAATTATCCTACATGACAAATAAACTTCATACAACAAAAATGGGTAGCACCATTTTCCGCATAGCCGGTTTCTAAATATACAAAGTGGCAGAACGATGCCCTTTCAAACACCAGTACTGAGCAAGATAATCTTAAAATACATGACATTTAAAGTCTGATGAAGAGGAAATGTTATCTCAGTTCAGGAAACTGAATAAGCTACAGTAATCTAATTGCAATTAAAGTAAAATGACACAGTATCATTATGTGCAATCACAAGTGGGATAAAGGTAATTGCCCATTGAAACAATATATTAGATTCACTGCGAACACCTTGAGATATAGAAATGAGGGTAACCTGTTATTTTCAAGCCTGGTAATGTTGCTTTGCATTCCATTAGTTGAAAGAGTAACGTGAAACTGTTAATTTACGTCTTTGTTTTATAGAAATGATTGTAGGCTATAATTAGATTATGTAATTTTTCAATCTCTAAATTCATTTACATGCATCAAGCTTATAGCTGAACTCCAGGCAAAGAGCTATATGCAGAGTTGAAATACAGATTAAGGAGCTGTTTTATATGCCAAGAAGTTTGTATTTTGTCCATCCAGTTCTGGGATTTACACTACACAGCACAGAACTGTTCAGCATGGCAGGAGACCTGATTCTATTCTTTTTTAATAAATACTTTATTTACAAGAAATAGCATTGAATTACAGAAAAAGTTTTCACAGTATGGTACAAAACAGATTAAAGAGAGTTACAAGGCATTATGACCAAATTAGCATCACTGAGCAAAAGTATAACATACGTAGAAAGTTACGTTCGTAGTGGACATACACAGTTTAGATACTTTGTTCAAGGTGAACAATTGCCGTTCTCAATTTTTCTTTTCATCATTTTCTGGGGAGGGGATTGGTAAAACATGTACATCTTAATGCGGAGGTTCGTCTAGAAAAAATAAAATAAAAGCTAGCAGCTACAAATACTGCAGCTGCTGACTTATAATAAATGGACACTTACCTGTCCTGGGTGCCCGCGATGTCGGCAGCCGAAGCCGATCAATCGCTCGGCTCTCGGCTGCCCCCGCTGCCATACTCGGTGAGGGAATCAGGAAGTGAAGCGTTGCGTCTTCACTTCCCGGTTCCCTTCTGCGCATAGCGTGAGTCACGCTGCGCGTCATAACTGGTCTCCGCTGTCTTCTGGGACCTGTGTGTTTCCCAGAAGACAGTGTGGGGGAAGGGGCGTGACCCCCGCGGGAGTCTATGCCTGGAAGTGGGTGAAAATACCTGTATTACACAGGTATCTGCACCCCCCTAAAAAGGTGCCAAGTGTGACACCGGAGGGGGGGAGGGTTACGAAATGCGGAGGTTCCATTTTTGTGTGGACCTCCGCTTTAAAGTAATGGAGGGAGGATGGCCAGGGTGGGGGGTTTATAGAAGAGTAGGAACCTTTTGAGGAAGGTGAGGAGGACGAAGGACAGAGGTAGACCAGGAATAAAGCCCCATACAACCCTTCATACATAACTTTACTGTAGAAAAATCTGAGGCTCCCTAGGGCCCAAGTACATGTGAAGAAACCTTACATACAGTATATATTAGACATAGCCCACCATGTCAAAGCAATGTCCAATGAAGATTTCTCCCAGGGGCCGAGCTGTAGCAGACCCAACTAAATATCTGTGGATGGTGGGCAGCTCTTAGTGGGAAGGATCAATGAAGAGCTCAAGGAAAGCCTGTTTTATTTGTTTTAAAGATATCTTTTTAAAAACAGTTTTCTATTTTTCTTAGGCAATTAGGTATTATGTTTTAACTCAAAATACACAGATGAAATACACATAAGGGAACAGTTTTACCTGCCAAAGCATTTACAGCTCTATACATTAGGTCCAGAGACTTACACATCCCAATTACACAGTACAGCCAGGCAGATAACACCACTTTCCCTGTTAGAATTGCTGATACCACCTTGCCCCCAGCATGTTTATTAGACAGTGCAGGAGCAGCAGCAGAATAAAGCAGTCCATAGATGTGTAAGGGCTCTTTCACACGGGACGGATCCGTGAAGATCCGCCCCGTGAAGCTCTGTTTGCTCAGCGGGGATCGCTCCGTTGATCCCCGCTGAGCCGGCGGAGGACTGGGCGGTCCCCGCACACTGTGCAGGGACTGCCCTGTCAGAGCGCCGCTCTCCCCTATGGGGGGATAGGATGAACACGGACCGTCTGTCCGTGTTCATCTGATCCGCTCCGCCGACGGATGGAAAAATAGGGTTTTCCTCCGTCACACTTTGGCAGAGCGGAGCGGGTCGGATGTGAGCGGACATGTCACCACTGACATCCGTGGCTCCATAGGGCTACATGGAGCATCCGTTCAGGTCCGCCTAAAAAAACTGACAGGCGGACCTGAACGGACCATCCGTGTGAAAGGGGCCTAAGTTGCTCAACCAGTGGGTTGAATGAAAAAAAAAAAACCTTGATTCCCCCATCCACACATTCCAGGTGGATGGGTGATTGCTCACTGCTGAGCTATTGTATTTTGACAGCAGGGAGACTTCCCCGCCGCAAGAATACACTGATCAGCACTGAAGTCTGTAGCTTGCAGCACTGATTGAGTGGGGGAAATCCAACAGGGTGGTTAGCACACAGTCTTACATTTGTCATGTTATTCTCCATAATCATCACCATAAAAACAACCACTATAAAAAATGTCAATAGAGCGATTGAGACCCCTCATGATGGATATGGCAAGTAAATGTATCAGTTGATTTTAGGGCATAGACATCATGCAGCAGTCTGAAAAGATACAAGAAGCCAGTGGGGGAATCAACCCTATGGCATGTATCCAAACCTGAAATACCTCTTGTAGACTGATTCTAATATATACAGTGGGTACGGAAAGTATTCAGACCCCCTGTAATTTTTACTCTTTGTAATATTGCAGCCATTTGCTAAAATCATTTAAGTTAATTTTTTTCCTCATTAATGTACACACAGCACCCCATATTGACAGAAAAACACAGAATTGTTGACATTTTTGCAGATTTATTAAAAAAGAAAAACTGAAATATCACATGGTCCTAAGTATTCAGACCCTTTGCTCAGTATTTAGTAGAAGCACCCTTTTGATCTAATACAGCCATGAGTCTTTTTGGGAAAGATGCAACAAGTTTTTCACACCTGGATTTGGGGATCCTCTACCATTCCTCCTTGCAGGTCCTCTCCAGTTCTGTCAGGTTGGATGGTAAACGTTGGTGGACGGCCATTTTTAGGTCTCTCCAGAGATGCTGAATTGGGTTAAAGTCAGGGCTCTGGCTGGGCCATTCAAGAACAGTCACGGAGTTGTTGTGAAGCCACTCCTTCATTATTTTAGCTGTGTGCTTAGGGTCATTGTCTTGTTGGAAGGTAAACCTTCGGCCCAGTCTGAGGTCCTGAGCACGCTGGAGAAGGTTTTCGTCCAGGATATGCCTGTACTTGGCCGCATTCATCTTTCCCTCGATTGCAACCAGTCGTCCTGTCCCTGCAGCTGAAAAACCCCCCCACAGCATGATGCTGACACCACCATGCTTCACTGTTGGGACTGTATTGGACAAGTGATGAGCAGTGCCTGGTTTTCTCCACACATATCGCTTAGAATTAAGGCCAAAAAGTTCCATCTTGGTCTCATCAGACCAGAGAATCTAATTTCTCCCCATCTTTGAGTCCTTCAGGTGTTTTTTTTTTTAGCAAACTCCATGCAGGCTTTCATGTGTCTTGCACTGAGGAGAGGCTTCCGTCGGGCCACTCTGCCATAAAACCCCGACTGGTGGAGGGCTACAGTGATGGTTGAATTTCTACAACTTTCTCCCGACTGCATCTCTGGAGCTCAGCCACAGTGATCTTTGGGTTCTTCTTTACCTCTCTCACCAAGGCTCTTCTCCCCCGATAGCTCAGTTTGGTCGGACGGCCAGCTCTAGGAAGGGTTCTGGTCATCCCAAACATCTTCCATTAAAGGATTATGGAGGCCACTGTGCTCTTAGGAACCTAAAGTGCAGCAGACATTTTTTTTGTAACCTTGGCCAGATCTGTGCCTTGCCACAATTCTATCTCTGAGCTCTTCAGGCAGTTCCTTTGACCTCATGATTCTCATTTGCTCTGACATGCACTGTGAGCTGTAAGGTCTTATATAGACAGGTGTGTGGCTTTCCTAATCAAGTCCAATCAGTATAATCAAACACAGCTGGACTCAAATGAAGGTGTAGAACAATCTCAAGGATGATCAGAAGAAATGGACAGCACCTGAGTTAAATATGAGTGTCACAGCAAAGGGTCTGAATACTTAGGACCATATGATATTTCAGTTTTTCTTTTTAATAAATCTGCAAAAATTTCAACAATTGATTTTTATTGGGATTTTATGTGATAACCAACACAAAGTGGCACATAATTGTGAAGTGGAAGGAAAATGATAAATGGTTTTAATTTTGTTTTACAAATAAATATGTGAAAAGTGTGGCGTGCATTTGTATTCAGCCCCCTTTACTCTGAATCCCCTGATGGGAAGATGGATGGAGCCAAATACAGGGCAATTTTAAGGCCCATACACACGATCAGACTTTTTGACAACACGGACGTGTTTTATATTACAATCCGACTGTCTGTATGCTCCATCGGACAATTGTTTTCGGTTTTTCAACAGACAAATGTTCGCTGTGCATGCTCTCAAACTTTCCAACAACAAATGTCTGATGGAGTATCATCCGATCGTGTGTACACAAGTCCATTCGGACTAAAGTCCAAAGTACAAACACGCATGCTCCGAACCAATGCTAAAGATCAGACAATAGTAGAAGTTGCCCAAAGGGTGGCGGTAAAGAGCTAAAAAACGACGTGATTTGGTTACTGTTGGCTGAAAAAGTACCAAGTTTACGGCCAACGCCCCTTCGGATCAAAATCCATGGAAAAGTCAGATGGAAGTCCGATCGTGTGTATGAGGTTTTAGAAGAAAACCTGTTAGAGTCTGTAAAAGACTTGAGACTGGGGCAGAGGTTCACCTTCCAGAAGGACAATGGCCTAAACATACAGCCAGAGCTACAATGGAATGGTTTAGATCAGGGATATGCAATTAGCGGACCTCCAGCTGTTGCTAAACTACAAGTCCCATGAGGCATTGCGAGACTCTGACAGCAGCAAGCATGACACCCAGAGGCAGAGGCATGATGGGATTTGTAGTCTTGCAACAGCTGGAGGTCCGCTAATTGCATATCCCTGGTTTTGATCAAAGCATATCCATGTGTTAGAATGGCCCAGTCAAAGTCCAAATCCAAATCCAATTGAGAATCTGTGGCAAGACCTGAAAATTGCTGTTTACAGACGCTCTCCATCCAATCTGACAGAGCTTGAGCTATTTTGCAAATAAGAATGGGCAAAAATGTCACTCTCTAGATGTGCAAAGCTGGTAGAGACATCCCCAAAAAGACTTGCAGCTTTAATTGAAGCTAAAGATGGTTCTACAAAGTATTGACTCAGGGGGGCTGAATACAAGTGCATGCCACACTTTTCATTTATTTATTTGTAAATGAAATTGAAAACCATTTATCATTTTCCTTCTACTTCACAATTATGTGCCACTTTGTGTTGGTCTATCACATAAAATCCCAATAAAATACATTTACGTTTTTGGTTGTAACATGACAAAATGTGGAAAATTTCAAGGGGTATGAATACTTTTACAATGCACTGATTATATATTTTTATGTATAGGTAGAGACAGGTTTTAATTCAGACAGTGTTTTAATTGTTTATTTTTCTTTTTTAGGTGTAATAGACAGAAATTGTTTTGCCTTTAATAGAAGTGACCCATTAACCAACAGCATTGAAATAGGACCTAATCGCATTCCTTTTGTAAAGATGGGAGACAATGCTTCAGAAAGGACGCTTGAAAAATGGAATGCACAGACTCCTTTGTGGAACTCTATTACTCAAGATGACCAAAATATTAAAAACTTTGGAACTGAGAAAGAGACTGTGCATCAGAATCCGATTTCCCCCTTTACACCCAGCACAGTGGAGGAACATAGCACGAAGCAAGGGATGGAAAAGGCCACAGAGCACCAAGGAGTTATTAGTATGCTAGAAAGAGCAAGCCGCTGGCCCACCACAGTTGCTTCAAAGTTCTTGGGAGATGAAGATACCACTCCAATGGCTCCTGCATTTGTCAAAGAAGGTGAGAATCACATCTATTCTTCTTTCATATACCCCTGAACATCTTTGGCTTGCAGAAAAAGAGATAATAGGGTCAGTGTTGGCAGGGTTTTCAGCAGCTGAAGCAGGTATATGCAGGTCAACTGCACCTTCAACAAACTCTGAATAATCTCAGAAATGTTTCAAGCTAATGTCAAAAGCATGTTGCATTTGCCCTTTGAAGATTGTGAACACAGGCCCTCAATGTGCTCCCATATCACTCCTGAACTGAGCAGAGTTTGCTGTCTGATGGCAAGAACTGGAGTTCTTCATTATGTTAAGGATTGCCCTGTAGGTCCATTTTCATTGCAGCTAAGGGAACAGAAGCAGTGGGAGGTCAGTACATAACAATCACCTATATTCATGAGTGGCCAGTAAATTCATGTTGAGTGGTCAGCTGTGTTTTTGAGGACCAGAAGAATATTAGCATTGAGTTTATCCACCCTGCCTAGATTAATTTAGGTCTTGTCTGCTTGTTGAACACCATACTGGAAGGTAAACTGACTTCTGTTCAAACTGGCCCTAATGGGGATTTATATTTTGTAAGACTGTAGTAGACAAATGAGGCTTAAGGGCAGAGGCTAGTGAAAGTGAATGAATAAAATACTTTATTCAGTTGTTATTTAGAGTTGGACAGGACTATATTAATAAATGATGTTTTTTACAAATCAGGAGGATTTAATGAGTATGCACAACACCTCATTCATTTTAATGCTCCTCCATGCCAGTGGTAGAAATGTCAGTCATATACCATACATTTGCATGCATTCATTTGCTCAGTGCAGCTTAATGTATATATAGCATACTGTTTTAGACATATTTCAGGCTGATGAAAACAGCACTATAACAGGTTAAGGGCTGAGAATCACAGACACCGGGTTACCTGAACTGTGAAAATAGGGATTCTTAAAGAGTATATAAACCCAAGAGCAAAAATGTATAGTATTGCAGCCTCCCCATCCTTAGATATTGTGGCTACATAAATTTTATTTTTTTACCCTTTTTCTCCTTTATTTAACCTGGTAATCCTACCATAAACTCACTTCCCGTCCTTGGGTGACAACTGAACTGTACTGAGCAGCGTTGCCACACTAGTAAAAGGGGTGTGTATGGATTATACACCACAATGTTAGGACTACACATAACCTCACTCTCTTCTCCATAAAAGAGGGAGGCCTTTTGTAGTCCAGGGAACAATGCTAACTGACAGCGGTCCAGAGCCATAAAGCATAGGAAGTTATTAACTCTCAAGATTTCTGGGTAGATAAACAGCTACGACCTTCCTGTGCTTGCTGTGCCCCTCTGCCACTCTGTTCCATTGACTCCTGAAATTATGTATGCTCTGTGTTGATAGTGTGGAAACTTACACGGGGGTTGATGATATTACACCCTTTCTCAAGTGACAGTGTTTCGGCATTTGGCATCATAGGTAGAGGTCACATGCTTCCCCAAACACAGAAATTCTTGATGGAGCAAAAGAGCAGTGTGGAAGTGTGGCAGACTTGAGAATAGGTGAGTCATGCCTAGTACACACGGCTGGTTTTTCCGACGGGAAAAAGTCCGGCGGGAATCCCACTGGGAAAAGAGAGCTGCTTCTCTTTTTTTTCCTGGCTGTGTCCGGCAGTTTTCCCTTCGGAAAAACTGCGATGGAGCATACACACGGCCGGGATTCCCGGCCAAAAGCTCTCATCGCAGTTTTCCCGTCGGTAAACCCGGCCGTGTGTACGAGGCATAAAAGTGTTTTTAAGGCCTCATACCCACTGGCGTTTTTACAGCTGCGTTTTTTGCAGCTTAAAAACGCCTGTCCATGTTATTGCAAAATATTTTTTTTTATTTATTTTTTTTGTGAAAAAAAAACAAAAAAAAAAACGTCGGAGCTAAAAACGCGACCGCGCGTTAGTGCGCGTTTTTTGCGCGTTAGTGCGCGTTAGTGTGCGTTTTTGCGCGTTTTTTGACGCTCGCGTTTTTTTCTGCCTAATTCTGACGCTGAGGAACGCACTGGTCCTGGGTTTTTTTTACAGCTTAAAAACGTCTATGCTATTTGCAGCTCAAAAACGTCTAGGTGGGCATGAAGCTATAGACTAACATGGACAGGCGTTTTTAAGCTGTAAAAAACGCTCAAAAACGCGGCTGTAAAAACGTCCGTGGGCATGGGGCCTTAAAGAGACTCTATCACTTCGTTCAGGCTGGACAAAACTGACAGATTCTCTTTTTACAAAATTCTCAAGGGCTGAAGACTATTCATTTATGATGCGTGACTCCTAAAATTGCATTATCGTATGATATCACATATCTGTGGTGGTGAATTAAGAACTGATAGCAGTATCGACCACAAAGGAATAGAGAGAAATATCAGAAACAGAATATGCTATAGAAGGAATTTGAAAAAAAAAATGGGCTAAAATGTCTTTTAGTATTATTTTTAGTCAATTGACTGGCTTGGCTTTGACAGCAGAAGTCATAGTACAAGTACTGGAACTCCTGAAATCTAAGAACTGGGTATAGCTTTACGAACTTATGTCCAAGTTCTTCAACATAGCAAGAAAAGGCAATTGTACTTGACACATCACTCAAACTGCTTATTCCAGTGGTGACAATGGGCAAAGATATTTTCTTTAGTACATACAGATCCTTTTGAAATTTATGCAAACTATCTTGTTGGTGTCGCTTAGGTGTCCATTGAGACAGTAGGAAACAAAATATGTTAATTTTAGAAGCACTGAGATGCACTAACACTTTTAATTAAAAAAATTAAAAAAAACTGGCAGAATTAGTACTATGGAGCTTCACAACTAATAAATCCTTCTAACTCGCGATAGAGCACCTTCTGTGCTAAGCGTATTGCCAACAATTCTAAGAAATAAGTATAATACTGTTGCAGGATCTGATTTCATTATAATTGCCATAATCACAAAAATGTATGTGGGAAGTGAAAAAAATAAAACATTATTTTGAACAAAGCGACACTTGTTTTCCCAATGGTCTAAACAATTACCAATGTAATACCAGCATGATGCCAGTGAAGTTCAACTGGCCATAGAGAATTAAAAATAGCACCACCTTTTTTTCATTATATGTCTTATATTCTTAAAATGGAATGTGTAAAAAATGCAAGATCTACTCATTCTTTCAGATTTTCAGACCCATGTGCTTTATTCACCTTTATTCCGTCTAAATATTTCTGGACTATATAAATTTTGAGCCATTGTGGCTCATTTGGGGCTGTGTCAATACCATCCCCATTATGGACATAAGCTCCATCATGCTCCTTTGTATACACAGAGCTGAAGAAGGTATTTAATAAATTTGCCTTCTCTTTGTCCCCAGTCACCCACTCTAAATACATTTGTAGAGGGCCTACATGCTCAGATGGGTTAAGATCCTTTTTTCTTCCTCAAATAGTAAATGATGTGGAATATACTAGTGCTATATAAAAAAAACAGTAATGATAACCATATTGTTTATATTAGAAGGCAGCTCCTTGGTTTTTAAAGATACCACAGAAAAAGGAAAAGGACACAGTAAGATAATTGAATGTGACAAGCAGAAACAAACCCAGAACTGCATTTAAAAAATACATGCAACAGTCCTTCTATAATCTTCCATGTGAGATTAAACATTTTCTATGGATTATGTGGACCCCATCAGACACATAAAGACAAATATACTGTAGCTGCCTCTTTTTAATGTTATTTAAAGGGTAACTCCACTTTTGTGGGAAAGAAAAATAGCAAATAAAGAAAAAATAATATAGCACATAGAATTGCGACACTAGTCATATTGTAATTGAATGTTATTAGAAATTACCTTTCCTTTTCAATCTGCAGCCACTGTAATTTTCTGAGAATACATTGCAATATGGCTACATGAAGTTGTTCTGTACACAGAGTGTGTACTGACCACTCCCCAGAAACATCATTTCCTGCTTGTGTGATTGGCGCACCAATTTTCCCAGAAGTCTGCCTAAGATACAAGTCAGATTTCAGGCATCCCCTGCAACAAAAACGTTATTTTTGGAGAGATACTTTCAATTGGGGCACATCTAAAGGGATACAGGCACAGCAGATTTCCTTAATAGTGCCCTGCAGCTGCACACCTGACAGTTAATTATGAAACCACCCCCATTAGACCCACTCGGTACAGAAGCACAGACAAACACACATGGATTGCTTCAGAATAACAAAAGTTAGGAATCTGTTGTTATACTCCTTGCAATGTACATAGATCACCCAGCGGGGAATTTTGTTTTCTCAACAAAAGTGGAGTTACGCTTTAACCTAGTCTTATGACAACTGTTTAGGTGTCATTAATCTTTACTAATAAAAGATAATTCACTCTTCAGGATGGTCCTTTAAAGCTTATTATTTATTATCTACTTCCAGCATCTGCAAATTAGTCTAAAAGTGGGTCAGTGAGGTTTAGATTTATTTCTACAGCACATCACTGATTCCCATGAGTAGTATATAATGCAATGGTTTGTCAATGACTGTGTGAGCATACTGAGCAGCCAACAGTAGAAATACTATCCCCTATGATAGCTATAGACAGATGTTTTCCACTAACCAGTGGCAGAACTGTAGTCACAGCAACCCATTTTGCTGCTATAGAGCTTGGAGGTGGAAGGGAGCCCACTTAGGGAGGTTGGCAAATTAAATGTATGTAGCACTTCCCCCGGAGGAGCCGCTTAAGTTTGTGCAGTCGGTTACTCTGCCTCTCAACCCCATTAACAGTCTCAGCCCCCTCTGGCACACCTGGCAATAGTGTAAGTTCAATAACCAAAAAGAAACACACACTGCAAAATTTGTTTTTACTGCAATATTTCTGTGGAAAAGTAACAAACAGTAACAATATAAATGTTCAGGGAGTGCAATGGGAGAGCAATAACTGAGGTTATGAGCAATATAACTCAATACTAAATGGAAAGGGGAGGGAATGTGGCGCTTACTTAAGTCTCCAAAAATATATATTAATTAAATCACTACAAATGCAGTATAAATAAATATTGTGTACGATAATCCTGTGTAAAATTTCAAATGGTAGCAATGAAGTGATAAAAAACAATCTGTGCCCAATTTTCTGTGCAAGGATGCAAAAGGTATAAATGTGCAAAATGACAATTGCGTGCCCAATACTTCTGTGCAAAATTAAAAGAATGTGCAAATAAGCAGGTAAATAAGTGAACAACAATTGTGCAAAAAAAAAAAGGAATAGTGCAAATGATGTGCAATTCATAGTTCCAAGTGTTCAGACACAGGATTTGTACAAAGAAAGTCCTCTGTGCCAAGAAATATGTAAAATCCTGTTCTGAGTTTCCAATCAAAAATATTGCAAAAAATCTCTGTGCTGGGTAGAATGCGTCACTGTCCAAGTGACTTTCTCAAAAAGACACCCTTTGTGAAAGTCACGTGGACAGTGACGCAACGCGTCAGAGAAACAGAGCCGTGGAGACGTCACTTCCGCTCGCGGCCGAGATCGGAAGTTTTCATTTATGCTGTTTGTTTTCTACCTAACTGTAAGTGCATCTATTTATTATGAATAAAATATTTTATTAAACATACTGCACTTTTGAGCCCCCTCTTCCTTTTTATGGTACTGAGCATGAATATTCGGGGAATCTGACTGTTGTTGAACGAGCAGGGGATCGATCTGCCAGTGACCGTTTGGCCAGTGTGGATTTACCAAATAGGCTTATTTATGAGGCATATGAGGTGAGAGGCTGGGGGAAACGTGAGCACCCGCACTATATGGAGGCACATGCACTTTGCATTTGATGAAATTGGATTCAGCGCTTGCACTTGGACTGTATGCACTTTATATGGGATTGTTTTTTATCACCTGATGTATAACATTCTACCCAGCACAGAGATTTTTTGAACTATTTTTGATTGGAAACTCAGAACAGGATTGTACATATTTCTTGGCACAGAGGACTTTATTTGTACAAATCCTGTGTCTGAACACTTGGAACTGTGAATTGGACATCGTTTGCACTATTGCTTTTTTTTTTGCACAATTGTTGTTCACTTATTTACCTGCTTATTTGCACATTCTTTTAATTTTGCACAGAAGCATTGGGCACACAATTGCCATTTTGCACATTTGTACTTTTTGCATCTTTGCACAGAAAATTGGGCACCGATTTGTTTTTTTATCACTTCATTGCTACCATTTGCAAGTTTGCACAGGATTATCGTACACGATATTTATTTATACTGCATTTGTAGTGATTTAATTAATATATATTTTTGGAGACCTAAGCGCCACATTCCCTCCCCTTTCCATTTACTATTAGCGTGTGAACAACGTTTTTGTTGGCTGCTGCTTCTATTTAGCTTTTTAGATTATTATCATTATCACCCTTGTAGTTTTGCGGTGACAGCTGTTATATAGGCAAGGATGGGGTCAACCAGTGATGTAACCAAGTGACCCCACCCCTTCTGACGGCATTTACAGTCAGAAGGGTACAGGGTCATCTGGTTAAGTCAGCGGGGGGCCCTGCCCTTGCCTTCATAACAGCTGTCACCGCAAAATAAGAGCAGTCAGCAGGACATGATTGAAGAAGGATGGACATCGCGGGACACTTCGTTTTTGACAATTCCTTTATTAAAAAAGAAAAAAAAAAGTGTCCCGTGATGTCCATCCTTCTTCAATCATGTCCCGCTGACTGGGGTCACTCGGTTACATCGTAAAAAGGTAAACAAAGATAAAAACCTGATACTTCTGCAAGATGGGGAGAGGGGTGGAATAAAAGGAATTTGAGTAAGAGGGTGAAGGCCTGCTTTATTTTGTGTCTCTGAATCGTGAGTATGAACAGTGTTTAACACTAATCAGAGGATCTGTTTTTGTCTGAAGTGGCTAGAGCTGGCTGCAGTATTTACAAGTCTTCCTGTCATTTTGACAGCCGCTAATTGCTTGTGAAAGCGTCAGGAGACGCATCTAAGGCACAAAAGTGAACCTTGTGTACAGACTATTTACACTAAAATAGCCCTCATTCATCTGAAAGCTACAAGCAATAAGAAGAAATTTATCTTCAAAGTTAACAAAAGAAGCACAGAAATCATCTTTTTTATTGAGAGAAGAGTCTTGGCAGCCTGCTCGCCCTCTAATATAAACACACAGCAGGTGTTTCTAAGCTGTTAGAAAACCCATTTTTAGAGTCTTTGGCCTCGTACACACGACCGATTTTCTCGTCGTAAAAAACACGTCGTTTTTTTCGACGAGATTCTTGTTAAGCTTGTCGATTTTCTCGTCAAGCTTTCTATGCGTACACACTGTCATTTTCCAATTTCCTCGTGGTTCTCTGCGCTCACGTCCAGCACGTACGACGGCACTATAAAGGGGAAGATCTTTTTTCTTGGCGCCACCCCTTGGGCTGCTTTTGCTGATCTCGTGTTACCGCGTCTGAAGTAAAAGTTTGGGAAGAGACGATTCGCGCTTTTCAGTCTTCGTACTTTTCAGATCGTTTTCTGCCGTTCAGTTTGTGCTTGTGGGTTCGTATCTTGACTTTCAGGGCGTCTAGGCAGGTCGTATCTGTTTTACAGTGCGTTATTGCCTGTTCGTTTCTGAATTTCAGTTCGTTATTCATAGGCCTTGCTGTTCTAAAGTGCGTTCTGTTCTGTACGTTCTGATTAGACGACCGTTTCCTAGCCATGTCGCCTGGACGTTCTCGTCGTCGAGTTCGTGCTGTGCGTGCGCTTGGTGTTGGTCTGCTTGTTTTGGACCAAGACCAGTCCATGAATGGTGTGAGGAGGAGTTCATGGACCAAGAATTGTTTGCTCCAGCGGGACCAATTCTGCCACATGCCTCTGCTGCGGGAGATCGTCGAGAATAATCCTGAGGACTACAGGAATTTTCTGAGGATGTCTGACCCCGTTTTTCAGGAACTGTTGGCTTTGGTGTCCCCCTATATTACCAGGAAGGACACCGTTATGCGGGAAGCCATCAGTGCTGAGCAGAGGCTCATCGCCACGTTGCGTTACCTGGCGACAGGGAGAAGTCTTCAGGACTTGAAGTTCACCACAGGCATCTCCCCCCAGGCTCTGGGCCTCATAATCCCAGACACCTGTTCTGCTATTATACAAGTCCTGCAGGAGGACTATATTAGGGTAAGTTTTCTCCCTTCACATCACATTTTATGTATTACATGTATGCTAATGTATTGTATTTCTTTCATCCTTTCCTAATTACCATGATTGTAATATGCTGAGAATGTCCCCTTTGTCCCCATGCATGTTGGAAGCTTTAGATTGCCCCTTTTTTATCCTCCCTAAATATTTCCCCTCACTAACTTTTCCAGCAGGGGCGCCTGTTGCTCCAAATGTTGGGGGGTTACAACCCCAATTTCGGAAATAAACTTCCTCCTTTTTTGCTCTGTTGCCTAATAAACGCCCCCAGTTGTCCCCTCCAATGCAGCCATTTAGTCCCCTCTATTGCAGCCAGTTTCCCCCCAGCCCTGCACTTACCTTCTTGTGGTCAGCGCCATCCTTCTTCTGTCCTTGATGTCTTCTCCTTCCCTTCATGTTGCATCAGCCAATCATGTTACCATTAAACAGACTTGGTGAACATGATTGCCAGAGCTGCCTGTCAGTGTTTACACAAGGAATGCCCCCTCCTTGCGTCCCCGATTTTTCTTTGAGGAAGCCAATTACATCCCTCAGGTTGTAATTTGCAAGACTTTTTTAATACCTGTTTCTGCTCTGCAATTTTAACCCCCTAAATGACGCAATTAATCATATGTCGGTCGCTTTACAAGAGGCCATCCACCTGAATAGTGTGCGGCATAGACAATACATAGGTTCATGCAACGCATGAACCTATGTATTGTTCTGAGTGATGGGCACAGGAGAGAGGGGACAGTGCTCCAGCGCCCACTCTGGACGCACCGCCACTGCAATGCTATCCTGTGGCCAAACACATCTCCCCCCCCCAAAATAATTTAGTAATGGCCCATCAGAGGGGGTGATGAATATGATAAATGAGCCTTCCATTATACTTTTTTTACACACCTTAATAAACGTATAATTAGATTGATGTTGGTCTCTAATTTTTTGGTCTTGAATTTGCTTGTAATGTATGCCTTTGTTTTTCTAATATTATTTCATCTTGTTTCACTCCACAGCTTCCTTCAACGCCACAGGAATGGCAGACTGTGGCATCGGAGTTTGCCACGCGGTGGGACTTCCCCAACTGCGGTGGTGCCATAGACGGGAAGCACGTCCGCATCGTGCCGCCACCCCCGTTCTGGATCCTACTACTACAACTACAAGGGGTTTCATAGCATTGTGCTGATGGCGGTGGTGTCAGCACGGTATGAATTCCTCTATGTTGATGTAGGGAAGAATGGCCGGATGTCCGATGGGGGATCCTTCATCCAGACGGAGTTTGCCCTCCGTCTCCAGAGTGACGACCTTGCATTGCCACCGGATGCAGGGAATATTGAAGGACTCCCCTTTGTTTTCTTGGCTGATGAAGCCTTCGGACTCGGACGGCATCTTATGAGGCCATTTCCACAGAGGACCCTGACCCCAGAGAAGAGTGTGTTCAATTACCGGCTGGCCAGGGCCCGAAGAGTCGTTGAAAATGCCTTCGGCATAATGGCCAGCCGGTTCCGCCTTTTTATGACTTCCATCCACTTGGCGGACTACAAAATAAACTATGTAGTGTTATGCTGCTGTGTGCTACACAATTTTCTTTGCCGCAAAGCGAATTCATATATGGCCTCAGTTTTGCCAGAGGCTGGACTTTCCCCTGCAAATCCCCTTCCGGGCCTGGAATCTGCCCGTCTTGGCTTGCCCCCCCAAAATGCCCGTGTGGTTCGGGACAAATACATGGAGTATTTCACGGGTAGGGGGGCAATTCCTATGCCAGCCTATGTCTAAGTATCCCAATAAAAATCTTCTTTAAACCTTTAATTATTTGTTCTTTCCTGTCTCCTAGTTTGTCTTTGTGCATTTGTAGTGGCAAGTGTATTTTACTTTAGTAAATAACAACCAATTTCACTATGTTACCTTACAAAAGAACCAAATAAGCTTAGAGTGTATTATAAAAAGAAGCTACACGTTGTTTGTGTTCAAATATTTTACTCTCTGCACATTTTTTTTTGTTTTACTTTGGGGTTGGCCTGACCACAACCCGTCAAATTTTGGCTTATGAAAATACAAAAATACCACTTGCATTTCTAAAATGACAACATTGGATACCTCTGAGCAATCTGAGACATTCAGTTACACAAACTATGTCTCTATGTGCCCGTCCTAATATGGGGTCCTGCCACCCCTTGCCCAGTCAAAAATTCAATATGCACACATTTTTACTTTTTTGCAAATAGGAAGTTTACAATCTTGATCCCTATTGTCAACATGTGCTATCTGCCATCAGGGGTGATCAATGGATGTGTTTTGGGGGTGCATCCCCTTCCTCAGTTCACCGACTTTTGATACGAGGAAGGTGTTGCACCCACAAAAGACGTACATGGATATCCCCTGATGGCAGATAGCACATGTTCACACACTGTGTGCATATTCAATTTTTGGCTGCTTTGTTACTCAAAAAATTAGTAAAAATATAAAAACAAACATGTAAAAACAAATGTGTTTGGATGGCTTATTGAATTCTCCCCAAAACATCGAGAATGTCTTTAAATGTTTGTTCCATCACATGGATTCTTTGTTTAATTAGGTCCAGTTCCGTGCTACATTCCATCACTTGCTGGATGAGGCGGAGGGCACTGTCAGCAGAGAACGGTGTGCTATCCTTCACAACATTTCCATCCCCTAAAAACCATAAAAAAAAATTAATAAAACTCTGCAGGCCTACCTCGCTTACCTTAAGCTGTGGTGTCAGATACTGACCTGTTGTGGTGACCAGATCCACAACGTCATCCACCTCTCCTTCCTGCACTTCTCCTTCCTCCACCTCAACTTCCTGCACATCTTTCGGTTGTGGATCTTTGGGAGTTTGGGGTTGCTTGGAAGTTGTGGGGTGCATGTGCTCCCTGGAGTGTCCTCCTCCCAGTCTTCTCTCCCCTATGAGAATAAAACCAAAGGTCTATTTATCACACTGTAAAAATCTCATTTTTAAACTTAAAACAGGCTAAATTGTTTGGAAGTGGGGTACAAGTGTGTGTTTGTGCGGAATTTAAAGAAAAATGCATTCTTTATGACCCCAAATATGTTTATTATTCACATTTGGATGTAATTTTTTGGACATGGAGGCACCACAAATAAACTCTGATGCACCTGTGTGGGACACCCAAAAAAGGCGGGTCTGGTGGCCCACACTATAGTGCTCCAAAGTACAGATGTGGAAGCAGCTGCTGAGTGTCCTCTCCTTTACACTGATTAAAGTTTGCATTTCATTCTCCTTACAAACACATCATCTAGACTTAAAAATTATCCACAATACTTGATCAAAAATGGCAGATGTCTAATTACTTTTGGGGGTCTTAAATAAGCCAAAACCACGGATAGTGGCCGAACGAAGTGTCGGTAACGTAACGAACGATTACTGTGCCCAACCTAGTTCAAAATAATACATTTTGGAAGGGAGTCCAATATGCTTTAAAAATAAAAAAAAGTAAGTTTCTAAAAAGATTAATAGCAGAAAGGTCGTCATTTTACTTACTTTTAGCGAGCATCCTCTTTATGCTCCTCAACTGGTCTGGCTCCCTCAGTTTGAGGTCTGACCACCTCTTTCTGAGCTGCTCATTTGAGCGTTTCACCCCGAACTTCGCCCTCAGACTCTTCACAACTTTAGTGAGGATTTTGGCCTTCCTTCTATTTGGTTTGCTATACGGCCCATGCTTGGCATCATAATCAGCCTTGACCAAGATGTCCACCATCTCCGCCATCTCCGCCAAAGACATATTCGATGCCTTGAATCTCCTCCTTGATCGTGACGTGTCCTCGGTCTCCGGGCTTGTCTCCTCGCTAGTTGCGGAATTATCAGACACCTGCTGTAACTCCGCCATATCTGTCTGCGCGCTGAAAGAGAAGGGGCGGGGAAAAGATGTTAGTTAGAACGTCATGGGCGGGCGACGTGTGCGGAGCGACGTGTTCCAATTTGGACGCATGCGTGGTGTGTATATAGCAAACACACATGTGACTATAGTACGTTCGGTGTGCGGAGAGAGGAGTTCAAGTGACGGACGTGCGAACGAAGGTATGTGATTTTGTGAGACTTGTTAAAATTGTTGGCCTATACTGTCTTGAGATTGTTGGAGGATATATATGGTGACTAGGATGTGAAGGAGGTTAGACTGTTTGCCTCACATTATTTAAATATAATTTATTTTACTTGCAGATACAATATGAATGTATTTATTAGCGACAAAGAGTTCCTGGCGGAATTTATTGACCGGGTAAGGGAGCTGCCGGCTCTGTGGGAGACCAAAAACCCCATCCATAAAAAAAAGGGGTGAGAAAAGCAGCGCTGGATAAGCTGCTCCCATTTGTGCATACCAAGGTGCCCACAGCCACAGCAAAACAAGTGGACACTAAAATTGGGAGCTTGAGAGGTACCTACAGGACTGAACGCTCTAAGGTGCTGGCTTCTCAGAGGTCAGGAGCAGCAGCAGATGATGTTTATGTCCCGGTTTTGTGGTACTACAGCAGGATGTCCTTCCTGGATGACCACATTGAGCCAAGGCCATCACTCTCCACTCTTCCCCCCAGACTTCCCTGCAGCCAACCTGAGCCTTCTCTGGAGCAAGAGGAGGCAGCCATCCTGGATGATCCTGATTTGGCCATCTGGAGCCAGGTATAGTATTAACTGAAAATGTAGTGGGATAAAATTAATGTTTCCCAAATATGTCAGGATGAGAAACATACATTATTTTGTATTCAACAAGTGAAATCATGATCTGTAGACATTATTCTGCACTTAATTGTGTGGTAAATAGTCAAGCTGATGTAGTGGTAAATTTAAAGCAAGGATTTATGCATTTACATTCTAATTGCTTCCATCAGGATTACAAAGTTTGATGCAAAGATTAAACCAACATATTAAACTATGTTTCTTTTTCATACACAGGATGAAATCAGCCAGGAGGAGGGTCTGGAAACTGTCAGGCAGGAGGAGGAAGGGCCCAGTGGCAGCCAGGAGGTGGCAGGGCCCAGTGGCAGCCAGGAGGTGGCAGGGTCCAGTGGCAGCCAGGAGGTGGCAGGGCCCAGTGGCAGACAGGAGGTGGCAGGGCCCAGTGGCAGACAGGAGGTGGCAGGGCAAAGGAGAAGCAACAGATCCCAGGTGCCTCCCATCAGGCTTCACAAAAGAGGCAGGAGGGACAGGACCACCAGTGAGGCAGCAATGGCCCTTATTAAAGAGGCCCATGCCACCCTCAAGGAGCCCACATCCCCTGAAGAGGCCATTGCCGGCCTAGTGGAGGCTAAGTTCAAGGTGATGAGCATGGAGCAACGCCTCCTATGCGAACCCCTGCTCATCACCTTGCTCAACAAGGGGGTGATGGAGCAAATTACCCCCAATACCGCCATATGTGAGGTGGCCCAACTGACCCAACCTCAACCTCCACCTCCACCTTCCTCTTCTGCCCCACCCCCTTCTGCTACCCCTCCACCTTCTGCCCCACCCCCTTCTGCTACCCCTCCACCTTCTGCCCCACCCCCTTCTGCTACCCCTCCACCTTCTGCCCCACCCCCTTCTGCTACCCCTCCACCTTCTGCCCCACCCCCTTCTGCTACCCCTCCACCTTCTGCCCCACCCCCTTCTGCTACACCTCCACCTTCTGCCCCACCCCCTTCTGCTACACCTCCACCTTCTTCTTCTGCCCCACCCCCTTCTGCTACACCTCCACCTTCTTCTTCTGCCCCACCCCCTTCTGCTACACCTCCACCTCCTCCTCCTGACAGGAGTACCCCTCCAGTGGGCCAGCCTCCAGCTAAACGAAGAAGGAAGGCTTCAGTAAAGGCTGCAGGGAAGGTTGCCAGGAAGAAGAGGAAGTGATGGCCTTGCTTCATTGTGGTCGCACTGGTCGGACAGAAGGCAGCCTGTTGTAGTACCACACACTTGGGACATATATCTCACCTGCTGCTGTTCCTGACCTCTGGGAGGCCAGCATCAGATTGTGTTCTGAAATGTGGGCCTTCTCAAGCTCCCAATTTTAGTGTCCACACAGGGTTGCTGTGTGCTCTGGGGTCCCTGGGATGCACAAATGGCAGCAGCTTCTCCAGCGCTGCCTTCTCTTTATTTAATTTATAAACATGAATAAATGTGTTTTTTGTTTAAGTTCATACTTGACTATGTGTATTTTTAAATAAAAAAAAACAAGCTTTGGAGTAAGCAGATACATTTGACTGACAATAAAAGGCACAGATATCACCCCCCCAAAAGAATAACTAAATCTGATTAGCTCAAAAACATGGTGTGAAATTTTAAAAATATAGATTAGAAAATTAAATGGGAGATCGCTATCAAAACATTGAGAAATTATAATTAACATCATTTTGAAAAATCTAACCATTTAAATTATTCCTAAAAACTTGCACGATATAATACACATAAATCTTATAAAGAGCAGCATGAAAAAGGTTAAAAATAAGGCATAACTCTGTGTGAATATCAGCAGCAAAAGAAGGTCTCTCGTTTTGATTAATGTAACATTCTAACGAAGAATTCAATGCAGAACATTTAAACGATGAAATATTTATGAGCGTGACGAATGTGCTCTCTCCATTATGAAGGCTTGTTTTACCAGAAGATGCGCTCCCGTCTCATAGTTGCTTGTGAGCATGCGCGCTTTTGGAAGAGTCGTAAAAGCATACACACGAACCATTTTCTCGTCACAAAACAGGCCGACGAGAAACACGACGAGGAAATCTGGACTCCTGACGAGAAAATAGAGAGCAGGTTCTCTATTTTCTCGTCGAGATTCTCGTCACGTTTCTCGTCGTAAAACCATACACACGAACGTTTTTCTAGACAAAAAAACTCTCGCGGCACTTTTCTTGACTGTTTACGACGAGAAAATCGGTCGTGTGTACGAGGCCTTTGTTGTTTGCACAACCAGTGACTAGTTTTAGATTCATTAGCCAGCTTTGCTATACATCACTTAGGGGTCTATTTAAAAAAAAAAAAAGTTGCTATGTGAATGTCACAAGCAATTGACACAGCTCTTACAAATTATCCCCCTTTAATACGTTTATTTCCTATGATTTTCAGCTCCATCTATTGGCCAAATTGTGGTATTTTCATGATTGAGGTATTTCAGGAATGTACCGCATTGTGGCCGCTAGATGGTGCAGATGATTATAGAAAATAAATGTGTTATGCAAATTATGGGGATTATTCGTGTTATCTGTGGCAATGCTTGAGACGTTCGCAAAGCTAATTAGGGCCCTTCCACTTTTGGGTGTATGTCATACATGGAACTCTATAAGTGATGAAGCACACATGTGTATGGTAATATTGGAGAGATTGTTGGATGAACACTAGTTGCTGATGTTGATAAAGAAAAATAAATGGGATCTCCATGTATTCTTGCACATTTGTAAAATTTGCTTTAAAGAAAACTATGCTCATCTGTAGTGAAATTACTTTTGTAACTGAAGCCCAGTCCTATAATTTTTCTTAACAGTAAGTAGCTGGATGGTTGCTAAAGGCATTAACATTCATTTCCTTAAAGTCCGATTCCCAGGGATTTGAAAATACACTCTTGCAGTGGGCCTGTGTAAGGGTTAACTGCTTGTTTATTCTAGTGGAGAGTAAAAGCAGTTTACCTACCTGATCCTCCACTCCCTTGGCAGACCACGCTCCTTAACTCTCTGGCGGTGGACTGTGCCTTCAACGTCATCATGTCCAGTGGAGGGCTATGGACCCAGCTTTGATCTTGATGACATCAGGACCTTAGACTGCTTGGAGCATGGGGGAGAAGATGCTGTGAGGAGCGGAGAATCTGGTAAATAAATCTTTTCTATGCCCCCTAAACGTGCAGTAAACCCTTGCAGTTTGGGCACAGCCTCACTGCAAGGGAGAATTTTTAAGGTTTCCGGTGCTGGGCTTGAAAGTGTTTGTAAACCCTTACATATACCCACTGATGTGACTTGTAGCCTCAGGTGATACACAGAGATTAAAGGAATCCTCCTACATAAGTTGTACCTTTTATCTGCAGTCCTCTCTTCTCTACAACCTTCTAAAACACACAGATCAAATGTTATTTTAGATGTCACACATTGCACATTACAGAGAGGAGAGCTGAGTGTAATCTGAGACCTGAGTTGAGCCTCACACACACACACAGTCTCATAGGGAAATATGCACAGCTGAGGCTGTCAATTTCCTTTTGTGTGCTGGAAGGAGGGTGTGCAGATAGCGAAGGGAAGAGAGAGGAGACAGTGCTTTGGATTGAGGCAAATACACACTATAAAGGAATATGCTCTGTTCATTTTTCAATTCAGAGGCTTACAACCACCCTAAGCATTACTTCTTGTGTACTACTTCCATATGCCACCCAGACAGACATATCCTCTGCGTTATATATGGTAAATTCTGAAATGCCCTTTTTGCTCTCAGTGTAGTGCTTGTGTTGATTTTGACTTTTTTTTTTTTTCCTTTACTTTTCAGAAACTTGTGTAAACGTCACATACAGCCAGTGCCAAATGCTACCATACAATCTGACTGTTCCAAAATCTGTGTTCTCCTTTGTGAAGAGCATTGATATGGAGATGTTCTTAAAGTTCTTTGGTTATCTCAACCGCCTCAGCTGCTATCAACACATCATGCTGTTCGGCTGTAGCTTGGCTCTTCCTGAATGCATCCATCTTGGCGATGACAGGTATTTGGGAGCTCGAATCATCAATGATTACAATCACTCTCTGTGGAATACTTGTTATCTAATCTGTACTAAAACTATTTGTGTGCTAAACACATGACTTAGCAGAGGAGGCATGACAGCAAAACATTTGTCACATTGCCTGAAATCAGGCCTTGGGAGGATTTCCTTGGAAGTTACTTTGTAGTGGGTGAACCAAAGACACATGTGGTCCTATGCTGGCCATACAACGGGCATTTTCTAAATTACTTTCAACTAGTTTTTGATTAATAAAATATGGATAGGTAACTGTACACAATGTAGTTCATCTTATATATTTAATATACAAGCCCAAATATCGTCAATATGATGTACTGTATATGGCTTAAAGGGAACGTGTAGTGTATTTCATTGAGCCAGCTTTAAATGATTATTTTAGCATTTATTTATCTGACTCACATTTTTGCATGCTTTCTGTCCCATCTTTTTGGTATATTAGCCCCTAAAGTGGCCAAACACTCAATTTTCAACAACCCCACCACCCTTAAAGTGGTTGTAAACTATCACCTTGTAAAACAACACACTTAGGCCGCGTACACACGACCGGTTTTCTCTGCAAAAAACAACAAGAAAACTGCCGGGAGAGTTTTTTTGCCGAGAAAACCGGCTGTGTGTACGCGTGGGTTTCAGTTTTCTCGTCGAGAAAACTGCCCAGATTCCCAGACGAGCAAAAAGACGACCTGCGGTCTTTTTTCTCGTCGAAACCCGAGCGTGTGTACACTTACCTGTCGCCGTGGAAACCCGCGCATGCTCGAAATGACTTTGACGCATGCGCGGTAGCTTCCTAGGCATAGGCATAGGGTGTAGCAAGATGTCGGCGACGGCATCGAATGTGACGAGCGCACGCTCGTCGTAGTCGATGATGTCACCGCGTGCGTGCCATTCAAAAGAACGGCGGTTCTTTTGAATCGTACGTGTGTACACTCGGCTGGGACAAGTTTCTTGTCAAGATTCTCGGCAGGAAAAAGGAAGTTTTTTTCCTGACGAGAATCTCGGCCTTGTGTACAGGGCTAAAGTCTTAAAGCAGAGTTTCACCCAAAAATGGAACTTCCGCTTTTCGGATTCCTCCCCCCCCCCCTCCGGTGTCACATTTGGCACCTTTCAGGGGGGAGCAGATACCTGTCTAATACAGGTATTTTGCTCCCACTTCCGGGCATAGATACCCGAGCCACCCGCGGGTATCTACGCCACTTCTGGCGTCTTTTCCACCCCCCCCGCTGTCTTCTGGGAGACACACAGGTCCCAGAAGACAGCAGGGACCAGTGGGAAAGCACAGCGCGAGTCGCGCATGCACAGTAGGGAACCAGGAAGTGAAGCCGCAAGGCTTCTCTTCCTGATTCCCTTACCGAAGATGGCGGCGGCAGATCGGCAGAGCCAAGGGATAGATCGGCTTCGGGTGCCGACATCGCGGGCGCCCTGGACAGGTAAGTGTCCTTATTTTAAAAGTCAGCAGCTGCAGTATTTGTAGCTGCTGACTTTAATAAAAAATATAAAATCGGTGGAGCTCCGCTTTAAATAGAAATGAAAGGCAAAACATTTGTGTTTAGATTACATTTTTTTTTTTTTTTTTTTTTATAAAAACCTTTTTTTCAATTTTTTTTTATAAGTGATCACATTCACTCTGTTCCTCCTATACTCCGCTACATAAGAGCTGGGGGAGGAGAAGCAGCAGGACACTGAGCTTCCAAGTGAAAGGCTATGCAGAAGGGGCGTGTCAGGGCAAGTCTGATCATTGAAGGAGAGTACACCGGGTTCCCAGCATAGCTAGAGAACTGACTATGGTGTGATCTTTTGCTTAGTGTGGTCAGTTTTTAATAGAAAAGCAGAGGGACTGGCAGGATCACCAGGGATTTCACACAAAGGAAGCTATACAAAGAGAACAGGCTACTTTCTCATACAAGTACATGGTACAGCGGGCACATATCAGGAATATGAAATGTTGGGGTAACAAACGCTTTAAATACTGTTTAGATAGAATATCAACCACATAGGGAGTGCATTATTTTCCAGGAGTCAGCTGACTTAAAAACTTGCATTATTAGAAGGAACAGTAAAGCAGAACTGTTGCTTAACACTGCAAAGTAAGAAGAAAAGTCTGTATTATCAAGATATGGCTACGCCATGTTCATATGTAATTACAACGTAAACACAGGAACAAAATGTTTTCCTTTTTTTAACATTAATATGTATTGATTGTATTACTTACATCATACTAGTCTTTTTTTTCATGGATATGTAAAACATAATTAAAAAGGACTATGCATGTTCTTTGCTCATACAAAGCAAAATATCAGGTTCTTGTTTCTTTAGGGGACCATAAAAGTCTTCCTACACCCTTTGCAGGCTAGTTTTAGCTACTTTTGCTGTGAGAACAGGATTGCACACTTTCCCCCACATGACAGTGATTGGGTATACAGGCACCAAAGGCTACTTTGGGGTGATCACATATTCCACCATACCCAAAAGCTGCAGGTATTTGAACAGATCTGGTCTTTGTGCTCTATTTTTTATATTTTTTTAAATAAATGTAATTTGGTATTTTTATATATATTTTTTTAATATTTAAAATTATTTCGGTTTATAATGATTCCTGGCTTTCCTCTTTTTTTTATTGCTCATGCCCTTGCTTTTCTAAGATTAAATAATAATTTCTTTGGACTTTTAAAGTGTTAACATACTGTATATAAGCATCTGAATGGTTAAAACCTGATTTAGTTAGATTTTTGCCCATTCCTTGTACTGTAAAAAAGGAAAGCCTATTCGTTTTTTTTTTTTTATGTAGTTGTAGAAATATAAAAAGAAAACTGAAGGAATCAAGGCAACTCACCACAGATAAATTACTTATTTTTTATGGTACCTAAAATGAATGTGAGCAAAATTCCAGAAAACTGTTTTATATATCTCACAAAAGTGAGAACACCCCTCACATTTCTGCAAATATTTTATTATATCTTTTCATGTGACAACACTGAAGAAACGACACTTTGGTACAATGCAAAGTATTGAGTGTACAGCTTGTATAACAGTGTTAATTTGCTGTCCCCTCAAAATAACTCAACACACAGCCATTAATGTCTAAACCGCTGGCAACAAAAGTGAGTACACCAGAGTTGCCAACTTTCAGTAAATTTACAAACAGTTTGTAAAATCCATAATTGTTGCATCTGTCCATGAATGTCAGTTACGGACATGCAACCTACATGTCCGTAATGGACATACAAGGACAGATGCAAAAAGTACAGATTTTACAAACTGTTCGTAAATTTACTGAAAGTTGGCAACCCTGGAGTACACCCCTAAGTGAAAATGTCTAAATTGGGTCCAATTAGCCATTTTCCTTCCCCGGTGTCATGTGACTCGTTAGTGTTACAAGGTCTCCTGTGTGAATGGGGAGCAGGTGTGTTAAATTTGGTGTTATCGCTTTCACTCTTTCATACTGGTTACTGGAAGTTCAACATGGCACCTCATGGCAAAAAAACTCTCTGAGGATCTGAAAAAAATAATTGTTGCTCTACATAAAGATGGCATCGGCTATAAGAAGATTGCCAAGACCCTTAAACTGAGCTGCAGCACGGTGGCCAAGACCATTCAGCGGTTTAACAGGACAGGTTCCACTCAGAACAGGCCTCGCCATGGTCGGCCAAAGAAGTTGAGTGAACGTGCTCAGTGTCATATCCAGAGGTTGTCTTTGGTAAATAGATGTATGAGTGCTGCCAGCATTGCTGCAGAGGTTGAAGGGGTGGGGGGGTCAGCCTGTCAGTGCTCAGACCATAAGGAAGCCTCTTCTAAAGATGACAAGATCACAAGAAAAACCGCAAACAGTTTGCTGAAGACAAGCAGACTAAGGACATGGATTACTGGAACCATGTCCTGTGGTCTGATGAGACCAAGATACATTTATTTGGGTCAGATGGCGTCAAGCGTGTGTGGTGTCATGGTCTGAGGCTGCATGAGTGCTGCCAGCACTGAGGAGCTACAATTCATTGAGGGAACCATGGATGCCAACATGTACTGTGACATACTGAAGCAGAGTATGATCCCCTCCCTTTAGAGACTGGGCCGCAGGGCAGTATTCCAACATGATAACGACCCCAAACACACCTCCAAGACGACCACTGTCTTGCTAAAGAAGCTGAGGGTAAAGGTGATGGACTGGCCAAGCATGTCTCCAGTAGGGATGAGCTTTATGTTCGAGTCGAACATGAGTTCGAATCGAACATTGGCTGTTCGCCCGTTCAGCAAACAGCGAACAATTTGGGGTTTCCGCTGCAAATTCGAAAAGCCGCGGAACACCCTTTAAAAGTCTATGGGAGAAATCAAAAGTGTTCATTTTAAAGGTTAATGTGCAAGTTATTGTCATAAAAAGTGTTTGGGGACCTGGGTACTGCCCCAGGGGACATGTATCTATGCAAAAAGAAGTTTTAAAAACAACAGTTTTTTTTTGGGAGTAGTGATTTTAATAATGCTTAAAGTAAAACAATAAAAGTGAAATATTCCTTTAAATTTCGTACCTGGGGGGTGTCTAAAGTATGCCTGTAAAGTAGCGCATGTTTCCCGTGTTTAGAACTGTCCCTGCACAAAATGTAATTTCTGAAGGAAAAAAAGTAATTTAAAACTACTCGCGGCTGTAATGAATTGTGACTTTTATCTGTATTGCCGGGACCTGACAATTCATTAATAGCCACGAGTAATTTTAAATGACTTTTTTTCCTTCAAAAATTACATTTTGCGCAGGGAACCAAAATGTAAAAAAAAAAATGTTTGCGGGGTTCCCCCAAAAATCCATGCCAGACCCTTATCCGAGCACGCAACCTGGCAGGCCGCAGGAAAAGAGGGGGGGAACAGAGAGAGCGCCCCCCTCTCCTGAACCGTACCAGGCCACATGCCCTTAACACGCTAGCCGCCACTACGAACGATACAGAACAATACAGCCTCCTCCATAGAAGGCTCCCGGGCGAATGACGCGCAAGTCGTGGGACATTTATTTTATAAACAAGGGCGGGGCCACTTGTGACATAGACGAGTGACCCCACCCCGCCCTCGGTTATAAAAGAAATGTCACACGGCTCACGCGTCATTCGCCCGGGAGCCTTTCCTTTGGAGAAGGCTGTATCGTTCGTAGCGGCGGGTAGCGGCAGTCCTGGTCGTGGAAGGATGTACATCGCTGGAATTATTTTTTTTATTTTTTATTAAAGGACTTGTCCCAAGCTGTCTGTGTGTTTTTTTACCTTTTTTGACACTTTTTTGTGAAATGGTAGGGGTACAATGTACCCCGTTACCAATTCACATAGGGGGGCGGAATCTGGGGGTCCCCTTTGTTAAAGGGTGCTTCCAGATTACGATAAGCCCCCCGCCTGCAGACCCCCACAACCACCGGGCAAGGGTTGTGGGGATGAGGCCCCCAAAGACCCCCAAAGCATCCTCCCCATGTTGAGGGCATGTGGCCTGGTACGGTTCAGGAGGGGGGGCGCTCTCTCGTCCCCCCCATCTTTTGCTGAGGCCTGCGAGGTTGCGTGCTCAGATAGGGGTCTGGTATGGATTTTTGGGGGGAACCCCACGCCATTTTTTTTTAAATTACGCAGGGTTCCCCTTAATATCCATACCAGACCTGAAAGGCCTGGTATTGGAATTTTGGGGGGACCCCCAGACATTTTTTTTAAAATTTTGGTTCCCTGCCCAAAATGACATTTTTGAAGGAAAAAGTCTATTAAAATTACTTGCGGCTATTAATGAATTGTCGGGTCCCGGCAATACAGAGAAAATTCATTTTTTTCAATGACTTTTCTCTGTATTGCCGGGACCCGACAATTCATTACAGCCACGAGTAGTTTTAAATTACTTTTTTTCCTTCAGAAATGACATTTTGTGCAGGGACAGTTCTAAACACGGTAAACATGCGCTACTTTACAGGCATACTTTAGACACCCCCCCCAGGTACGAAATTTAAAGAAATATTTCAATTTTATTGTTTCACTTTAAGCATTATTAAAATCACTGCTCCCAAAAAAAAAAAAAATTTGCATTGATACATGTCCCCTGGGGCAGAACCCGGGTCCCCAAACACTTTTTAGGACAATAACTTGCCTTTAAAATTCGCATTTTTGATTTCTCACGTTCGAGTCCCATAGACTTTAACGGTGTTCGAATGTTCGCAGGAACTTTTGGTCTGTTCGCATGTTCTGGATGCGAACCGAACCAGGGGGGTGTTCGGCTCATCCCTAGTCTCCAGACCTAAACCCTATTGAGCGTCTGTGGGGCATCCTCAAACGGAAGGTGGAGGAGCGCATGGTCTCTAACATCCACCAGCTCCGTGATGTCATTATGGAGGAGTGGAAGAGGATTCCAGTGGCAACCTTTGAAGCTCTGGTGAGTGGGCTCAATTTGGACATTTTCTCTTGGGGTGTACTCACTTTTGTTGCCAGCGGTTTAGACATTAATGGCTGTGTGTTGAGTTATTTTGAGGGGACAGCAAATTTATACATTTACACTGTTATACAAGCTGTACACTCACTATTTTACATTGTAGCAAAGTGTAATTTCTTCAAAAATGTGAGGGGGGTGTACTCGCTTTTGTGAGATAATGTGTGTGTGTGTATATATATGTAGCGCCTGCCCCTCTCCTCTCTCCATGCGGCTCGCACTTTCTCTCGTCTAGGGGTATCTGGTATGGTGGAGAGAGAGAGAGTGGGTGGGCTACGCCTAGCTTCCACCACGTGGGAATACCTGTGGTATCAGCAATGTCTCATTTACCTTCGGGTCTGTGTTGCGCACCCGGATCCTCCCTCCAAGAGTCACCATGAACTTCGTCCGTCAGGAAGTGAACCTCACACCATTAAAGTCCAACACTCCTTTATTAGAACACACCATACAGGGACTTCCTTGATAGTTAGGACAGAAAAGGAGGTGTGAGTGTGAATAGGCCCAGACACAAATTCGCTCCTCCACTCTCCTCCTGAAGAGTGGACTATGGTCTCCGCACGAGGTGAAGGGGATCCTTCTGGACGGTCTTCGACAAGAGACTCACCCGTCAGCGGCAGTCTGCTGCACCAGGTCTTCGAGTGAGGAGCTCTCCCCGGTCCATTGCGTCTTACTCAGATTCAGGCCTCCATCCCCGAAGTGCGTTAGGACCCTTCCCTCGCGGAACTCAGTGTTGGGCACCGAGCTCCGGACCTTCTTGCAAGTATCTCACCCCAAGGCTGAAGGTGCCTGGGGTGGAACACGATCTCCGGTGGTCCCCTAGGCCGAAGCCTCCTAGGGGACTAGCGCGAACCCACGTCCGCAAGCTGAAGGTGCTTGGGACGAAGACCCCGTGACCAAGATGGCCGGCCCCCTTATCCCCTCTCCCAGCAAGCACGGCAGGTTCCCCGCCCCACCATACCTCTACCGAGAGAGGACAAAAAGGAGGCTCAACACACAGTGAGATTCGTCCCTCCGGCCACGGTGACAGCGCCACCTGGTGGACCGCAGAGAACATAGCATTGATGTCACAGCTAGATTCAAAAAATGCACCCGGGAAAGTAAGTACCCGCTACATATATATATTGTGAGGGAGTTAGCTCGGCAGCGGGTGTGTGTGACCCCCTGGATGGGCTCCCCACACAAAAACAGGCCCAGCAGACGGAGGTTATGGTTTTCAAGATCAAAAAGGTGCGGTTTATTTCTCTATTTACAGTGACAAAAACACAGCAAAGCAAAAAGAAACATAAACAAAATAAACCCTGGTCAGCTTGACCTCTGACTAAACATGCAGGTTTCCTAAACTAACAACTGGGACCAGCCTGGTGCTGTCCTAGTCCCTAAGTCCCTGGTTTAGTAAATGTCCAAACAAATAGCCACACAGGCTTTGTCTCACCGCACAGGGGTTCACTCTCCCTAGACAGTCCACACAGGTCTGGTTCCAGGCATGAGCAAACACCTAATGAAGCTGGGAGTTTTTATAGAGGCCTTAAACGAGCTGACAAGCTTCAGCTGGTCTCATCAACTCCCTGCCTGCACGACGCCCAGCACTCTCCCTAGAGGTATGAATCATCCATGAGCCCACTAGCCTCAGCTGGGCTTCATCAACTCTCTCCCTAGTTGTATAAGTCGGCATAAAGCCTGAATCTGGGAGAAATATACCTACCCCCCTGGATGCAACCAGGTGACTTTACCTTCCTGCTGTCACAATATATATATATATATATATATATATATATATATATATATATATAAATATATATAGTCTTACAGTATGTACACATTTATGCTGCAGCGTTATTACCTCATCATAACAACCATGGCACACATGATAGACAGTCTCTCCTTAGGGATGAACCAGATTTATTTGCAGAAGAAGTGAAGTAATTTACAGATCTCCAGGACTGTGGACAGGTGGTTTTAAAACTTTGGGGGGTTTTAGGAGGGAGTAGGCAGTAGTTATATTAATGAGTAACTATAAAACAGTAAAAACCTTAAGAAGCATCAACAGGAATATCTAGATTTCATATCATTGTGTAGAGTGGGTGAAGATATGAGAAGTGAAATTATAATACAAGCCTCAATAACTGTAATATTCTTTGCTGATAACTTGTCTTTGAACATACTTCCCAACTTTCTGAGATGAGACAGAGGGACACCTTTTAGCACACAGCTTGTTAGACAAGTCACACACCCCTGCCCCAGCCTCAGTTACATAGACCATAATGAAGTAAAAAAAAAAAAGAACATTTTGGGTAAACCCCGTACTTTTTCCGTCGGAAATTCCGACGGACTTACATAGAGAACATGTTCTCTTTTTTTCCGATGGAAATTCCGTTCGTCTGTATGCAATTCCGACGGACTAAAAACCACGCATGCTCGGTATCATTTTGACGCATGCTCGGATTCATTGGACTTAATTTTTCTCGGCTCATCGTAGTGTTGTACGTCACCGCGTTTTTGACGGTCGGAATTTGGTGTGACCGTGTGTATGCAAGACAGCTTGAGCGGAACTCCGTCGGAAAAACCCAGTTTATTCAGACGGGAAAACCGGTCGTGTGTAAGCGGCATTAGTGTTTTTTTCATTACTTTTCCATTGTATCTGCTTTATACTCTATAGAATGCAATAACTTAGATGTTGGATATAACATTTAATGAAGTACAACACTTTTAGTAGATAAGCAATATATTTTTTATAGAGGTCTATACATCAGACCAAAAAAGGACAACAGAGGGCTACATTCCATTTGCGTTCACATCGGCTGTAATGTATAGAGACAACCATGACTAAAGACCTCAGGTGTTTAACTCACAGTAAAGGTTCATTGTATTTCTTATAAAATAAATGCGTCACTGTAAACTACTGAGAACTGCATATATGACATAATCCTTCAATCCAGATGTGTTTTACCTTTACTGGCAGTTCTGTGTTCCATCCTGGAAGACTTCCATACTCAGTAAGTGACTTTAATGACAGCATTAACTGACAGACACAAATAATGACTTTATTGAGTACTGACTCATGAATGAGTCAGTTAAAGAGACCCTGTCATCAACTTAAAAAATTGCAGGTAAAAGCGCAGAAAAATCAAGTGTACATTTTTTTGTTTTCTTTCCGTAAATTATTATTTTTTGCCTTTTATTGTGCCTCTGAATTTTCTACCAAATTTGACTACTTCAGCAGGAGTCTATTCCCTAGCACAGTCCTCTCCTTCCTTTTACGTCTGTAGCGGGGTTTCTAAATTCAGGTGGGGTACACCTGGGTGGTAAAGTATGGGAGTAATTGGACCATTTGTATTCGTGGAGGATTGAGCGGTGTAATAATCTCCTTGGACTGTGGGTGGCAGGTGCCCGCAGGCTCGAGGTAGATTTGCCGCCACAGTTCTGTCCTTTTTGTCCCTTCTCGGAGATGGTACGGCGAGGGCGGGGAACCTGCCGTGGCGTCAGAGGAGGGGATAAAAGGGGGAGACGCCCTGGTCACGAGGTCTTGCTCTGGTGGAGGTCCTTCATCACGCACCCAGGCACCTTAGGCCTGGGTGCAGGTGGTTCGGAGTTCCGGCTCAGGTGCCCTAGGCCTGACCGGAGTGGAGTTGGAGACCATCCCAGGCACCTTCAGCCTGGGGTGAGGTACTAAACCAGGAGGCCTGGGGCCCAGTGACTTCGACTGGGTCCCGCGAGGGTGGAGAAGTCCGAGGGTCCCTGAGGTGGATGGGGCCCATGTCTGAGGCGAGGAGGCCGGGGAGGTTACCCATTCGGAGAGTCTGGAGCAGTATCAACCCGGTGACGGATGGGCCTCCGGTAACTCCCTTGGAGGGACATCTTCCCCTGACAGGGGCCACAACGCAGCGAAGGTACTCCTATCTACGGTCTCGCTGGTAGAGACTCTCAAGTTCTAAGTCCTTTCTAGCCAAGGCTATAGTAACCGCTGGTGAAACCACAGTGGTTTAGCTGACAATCAGGATAGTGCCTCGACCTGCTCATTCCCCTGTATCAAACTGTTATTGAGTCCCAACCAGTTGGCTACTGAAGCACTGTTTATTGTGAGTTATGCAATAAAACAAGAGATGGACTGTGATCGGTGTGTGGAACTCTGGTTAATGGGAGCAGAGGGAAGTGTTGGCACAGCAGGACTTGATCCTTAACAGAAGCACACAGGCCCGAGGAAATATCTGGTACTGGCCTTCACCTCACCCACAGCTATGGGGAGGACATGGGCCGTAGCGCATCTCACTCTATCGTGTGTGATACCCCTAGAAGAAAGAGATGGGGTGAGGCCGCTACACGTGGGGGCTCGCCCGGGATGATGTGTGTTTTGACTTTGGAAGTAAGAATGGCTGTGTCTGGACTTTGCTGCCCGGAGGAGTTCCGAGCAGATCGACCATGTGATCGGCCAAAGTGCATCCCTGCTCAAAGTCGTGGGAATGACCCTAAGACGGGAAAGACCCATGCGGAGGAGCGAGAAGAGGGAGAAGTCCAGCCATGTGACGTACTACATGTGGGGGCTTTTACTGCACTGCGCCATGAGGCACCCCGTGACTACACAGTTCGTGGGCGGAGTTTGATGGAAAACGTGCAAGTCATGGGAGGAGTCTGGCCATGTGGAGGAACTCACGTGGAGACTTTGGCGCGTGGTCATTGCGTGATGGAGCAGCAGACAGTCGGGATGGCCTCAAGCTCCCTGTGGATTCCGGTTCCCTACCCCACAAAGATGACTACCTTTGCTGCTCCCCTTATAGACACGGGGATAAGACTCAGGCCCCGAGGACAGTTGGCTCTGTGCACCTGCAGAGACACGGAGGCTCTCGGCGTGATCTGTCCCAGATGTTCGGGACTGGTGGTCCACCTGAAGCCATTCGGGCGTTGCGAGGCATGCAAAGAGTTCTTGTTCGAGGTGGAGCTATCCACAGTAAGGCCCTGGGCCCTTCGCCTCAACAGCCTCACAGGTACCGCTACTCCGGAAGGGGAGATCCAGGCCTTTGCGGAGGTTCCTGTACGCACTGACCGGGGCAATGTGACTGCCCAATCAGAGACCGAGAAAGAAAAATCCGAGGATGCTGCTTCGGTCACCACAGATTCTCTGCTCCCAGCTCCGAAGAGGAACGTCGGCTTGGTGCAGGCCTCCTATGGTCGTGGAAGAGCTTCACCCCGTCGCTTGCCTGGCCTGGATGGATCCGGTTGGAAGAGTCCTGGACATCCCAGTTCTACAAAAGGTCAAGGTGAGCCAGGGGCTGGGACTGTGGTGGTGGTTGGAGGTGTCGGGGGTCCACAGTCGGTGGAGCCCGCTAGGGAGGGTAGTTCCACGTCTACTAGAGACTACCTTCCCGCGGAGATGTATGACACTTCCGACCTAGAGTCACTGTCGGATTGTGGAGATGACGGTGAGATCGATGAACTGTTTCACCAGAAGGGCTGGGACAAACGCCCATTACCTATGCTACGTGCACCCCAAGATTCGCCTATGTCCATAGGAGACAGCACGCCCCGGAGTCTACGAGGAAGCCTAGTCCTCCAATTGCTCTTCCACAATCCACAGCATCACCCGTTTTGTTGGCGGGGAAACAGCGAGCATCGCTACGGGCACCGAGAGAAAAGCCATCAGAGGTAGTGAAAGTACCTCGGCACCCGGAGGCCATTGTTCAACCAGGAGAAGGAGAGCGGGCCACAATGCCTCCCTTGGCCCGATTGCAACGACTCTTTTCGCAGAGGGTCGCTCACGAGTACGGATGGGAATATCCTTACTTGCCCAGGGACTTACTGTTTGAGGTTGAAGTTCTGCGGCAGCGGTGGTACGATGAGTTCGTTTGGGAGAAACTTAAAGTGCCTCATGCCCAGCGATACTTGTCCTGTTAACCACCTGTGTCGAAAAAGTTTAGAGACTGCAGAGCAGACTGGATGTGGGGCCGCCATATCCACGCAGACAAGGTGCGCATCTGCAGGAAAGATGGAGAGGACACTGACCATTCGATTGAGGTTTTCGATAAGCATCTGAAGCCTTTGTTCTTGCCTGACCCGAAGTTTTACTTGTGAGAATAGACTTACTTGTTTTTTTTTTTCTGTAGCAACTTTTTGGAAGTGTTCTTGCCAGAGCATCGAACTGTTCCCTGGTTTTTTTATTTGGGTTTTTGTTTTTTTTCTACTCTTTTGGAGGAATGAGAGCTGTTTGTTTGTTCTCTCTTCTTTCACAATTTAAAGACCGAGACTTTGGGGGTAGAATCAGAGTAGGGACGCAGGAAGACTGAAGACTTCACCAAGTGTCATCACCGTGGCATCGTTACTAGGTGGCGGTGTTGCGTAACGGCTGTTGTTTGTACATTTGCATCACTTTACTCATTGGAGCGAATGGGTCTCTCGGCTGAGAGACCCATTCATTCCAAATTAACACAGAATGTCAGGATGTGGCTTTTCTTGTGTGTTGTTTTTTTTCCCTTCTGCAGGAGATTCGTCTCTCAAGACTACTGAGTATGGGGTGGTTCTTAGACAGTAAAGGGAGGGATTGTATATGTGTACATGCTTAGAGGGTTTTATGAAAAAGTTTATTGTTTTATGTTCCCCTCCCCTTTGAGCAGGTCTGGCATGGTTAAGGTTCAAAATTTTAGGGATAGCCTCTGGGGCCAGGCTTATGTCACCACTCTATGGGAGACATGGGTTTGCACCAGACGCTGGGGACCAGCGTCAAATCACAGGGGGGAGTATGTAGCAGGGTTTCTAAATTCAGGTGGGGTACACCTGGGTGGTAAAGTATGGGAGTAATTGGACCATTTGTATTCGTGGAGGATTGAGCGGTGTAATAATCTCCTTGGCCTGTGGGTGTCAGGTGCCCGCAGGCTCGAGGTAGACTTGCCGCCACAGTGCTGTCCTTTTTGTCCCTTCTCGGAGATGGTACGGCGAGGGCGGGGAACCTGCCGTGGCGTCAGAGGAGGGGATAAAAAGGGGAGACACCCTGGTCACGAGGTCTTGCTCTGGTGGAGGTCCTTCATCACGCACCCAGGCACCTTAGGCCTGGGTGCAGGCGGTTCAGCGTTCCGGCTCAGGTGCCATAGGCCTGACCGGAGTGGAGTTGGAGTCCATCCCAGGCACCTTCAGCCTGGGGTGAGGTACTAAACCAGGAGACCTGGGGCCCAGTGACTTCGACTGGGTCCCGCGAGGGTGGAGAAGTCAGAGGGTCCCTGAGGTGGATGGGGCCCATGTCTGAGGCGAGGAGGCCGGGGAGGTTACCCATTCGGAGAGTCTGGAGCAGCATCAACCCGGTGACGGATGGGCCTCCGGTAACTCCCTTGGAGGGACATCTTCCCCTGACAGGGGCCACAACGCAGCGAAGGTACTCCTATCTACGTTCTCTTGAGTCGCTGGTAGAGACTCTCAAGTTCTAAGTCCTTTCTAGCCAAGGCTATAGTAACCGCTGGTGAAACCACAGTGGTTTAGTTGACAATCAGGATAGTGCCTCGACCTGCTCATTCCCCTGTATCAAACTGTTATTGAGTCCCAACCGGTTGGCTACTGAAGCACTGTTTATTGTGAGTTATGCAATAAAACAAGAATTGGACTGTGATGGGTGTGTGGAACTCTGGTTAATGGAAGCAGAGGGAAGTGTTGGCACAGCAAGACTTGATCCTTAAAGCGGAGCTCCGCCGGAAAAAAAAATTATTAAAAGCCAGCAGCTACAGCTACAGCAGCTGCTGGCTTTTAATATTTGGACACTTACCTGTCCTGGAGTCCAGCGACGTCCACAGCAGAGGGAACCAGGAAGTGAAGCCCTGCGGCTTCATGCCCGGTTCCCTACGGCGCATGCGCGAGTCACGCTGCGCCGTTCTGATTCGTCCTCCTGTGTTCTGGGAGCCGAGTGTCTCCCAGAACACTACGGGAAGTCTGGGGGAAGTGACGTCACTCCCGCAGATTCCCGGAGAGAGGACTCCCGGATGTGGGTGAAAATACCTGTCTTAGACAGGTATCTTCACCCCCCTCCCCCCTTAAAGGTGTCAATTGTGACACCGGAGGGGGGGAGGGTTCCAAATAGCAAAAGTTTATATTTATGGTGGAGCTCCACTTTAACAGAAGCACACAGGCCCGAGGAAATATCTGGTACTGGCCTTCACCACACCCACAGCTATGGGGAGGACATGGGCCATAGCGCATCTCACTCTATCGTGTGTGATACCCCTAGAAGAAAGAGATGGGGTGAGGCCGCTACACGTCCAAGACCACTCATCTTCTGGGAGTGTGTGATTACCTCAGTGCTGGCCCAGCTTATCCACCCCTCACCTCCCTACAACATTTTGTGTAGCTGTTGAAGAAGCAAAGGGGAATCCTATAGATTGTCACTTGAGACAGCTCTGAGTCTGCTGGGATTGCCGACATCACATTCAGGGCCATCTTTTCCATTGGGCACGCTGGGCAGTTGCCCAGGGGCCACACTTGCCTGGGGGGCCCCACCGGCTGCCCAGCGACCCCAGTAAAAAAATGGTGGGAATCGGCGGGTCAGAACTGTGCATGCGCAGTTTGTGGATATCGCCGAGAAGATCCGATCCTCCACGAGTGCTGCCTCTGTTTGTCCGCCGATGATGACGTTAGCCACACCCGCCAGACTTAAAAAAAAAAAAAAGCAGGAGGAGCTGAGGGTGAATGGAAAGAGTAGAGTGGTCAGAGCAGACAGCACAGCAGGCTTGAAGCAGAGTGTGGCGGAGTCGGACCCCTGTCGGCAGTGCCGGTTTTCGTGAGCCTGTAACCTGCCCAGCCACCAGCCAGTACAGACACGGAGTGCCCTGGTCGGTGTCGTACGGTGAGTGGCTGTCTGGCTGACTGTGCAGCTTGCACAAAGAGATCGGGGGGTGGTCTGTTGCTCTGATGTAAGTGGGAACTCTGATGTAAAGAGAAAGCAGTGGACTCTGATATAAGGTGGTCTCTGGTCACCAGAGCCCCCTTACATCAGCGTTTCCCCTTACATCATGATCTGCAGCATTCCCCTTTGCATAAGAGTTCCCTTTCACTGTAAGGGGGAATCCTGCAGACTCTGATGTAAGAGGAAACTCTGTGCTGGCTGGGTTATAGTAACCTAACCTTCATGTCAATGAAGAAATGTTTTTTGTTTTACTTTTGTTTAACTTAAACACATTGCTAATAGCAGAATCTATATGTTTATAGTTTAAATACTGACATTTGCATGGTTTGGCACTGAAAACTGTAATTTTAGGTACCTTTTTGCAGTGTCAGTAAAAAATGTGGTTCTGCCAGTAAATGTCATGATTTTTGTCAGTAAAAAATTCTCGTGCGTGATTGTGTAGACAGGGCCCCAGTGCACCGTATTGCCCGGGGGCCTATAATGCTCTTAAGATGACACTGATCACATTCAAAATGGTGGGGCAATGGAGGATTTTACAGGTAAAAAAACATACCTAAAATATATTAAATGCACATATACAGTACTCTTATGGATAGAACGTTGTTGAAATTAATGGTCTGCCGACAGGGTTTCCTTGACAATTATGCTGTGCTAGGCACAGATGAATTGCACATGCTCCTCTACATGCCCCACCCCTTTTTTATGTATAAAGCATTCAGGCTTATTTCAGAGGTGTCATTAGGGTAAGTTAGGAAAGTATGTCCATTGCTTCAAGCCCACCCCTGAGAACCTTCCCATTGTATAGTGCTCCCCCTTCCCCCACTGGAAACACCCCCTGGTTATATTTCTCAAGGTTTTAATTTATACTTCCCATTTTCAGATGTCTTCAGGCAGGTCATGTTTCACACAAGGTTCTTTTACTCTTTGGATCTTCTTCGGCAGTTCTCAAGAATGCAGAAGTGCAGCGCTGTCCTGGTGATGTCAGCATCACTCTATGCATAATTGTATGTTAGTACAGGGCACTGTGGTGAGGCCCCAAGGGGTAATGGCAAGTGTATGAAACCCCGCACTCACAAGATGTCCTTAGTCTTCCGGGTTGAATGATGCTAGGCATCATGCAACCTGAAAAACTGGGATCATCTAGTGGTGGAAAGGAATTACTGCATGCAGTAAGGGCCAGAGAGTAGGTAAGTATTGTATGCAGAAGTGTTATTTTTGCTTTAAACTCTTGATGGGGGGCTTTTTTATTTATCCACAAGTTGAGCTTTAAAGTACAACTGTGGCCATGCTATAAACCTTCAAATATAATAATTACAGATTTAAGCACTAAATGATCTCTGTAGCTGCAGGAACTTTGGAGCAATGCAGTGAAGTTCTGTAAGTTAGGTCTCAACAATCTGCTCCCACCCCTGTGGTTTGTTTGGCATTTACATGAAAGATTAGAAGGCTAGCAGGTTGCCAACTCTCAGCTGGCTGGAGAAAGCAAAAAACAACTGAGAGAAAATGAAAGTGTTTTTGTAGTGAACTTTTAGGCTCCATGCACACTGGGCTTAAAAAAACATCTCTTCTCTTTGGAGTAAAAAACGCTCATATATTTTTGTACAAAGTTTAGACGAGTTTAGGAGAGTTTTATGTTTTTTCTGCCAGTAAGCTCCAATGAGGAACGCGAACCAGAAGGCTTTTTTTTCATGCCTCTAAACTTTGAGCTCAAAATATGCCTCTAATCATCCTAATGTGCATGGATACATAGAACAACAAGGAGCTGCTTCTACAGGCAGAACACAAAACTCCTGTAGAAGCAATGTTTTTTAAGCCAGTGTGCATGGAGCCTAATGCCGCGTACACACGATAATTTTTCACGTCGTGAAAAAGAAAAAAAAAATTTTCAACAAGAAAAACGACCGTGTGTGGTCTTTTTGTCATTTTTCCCGACGTGAAAAACGGCATTAAAAACGACGAGAAAAATTAGAACATGCTCTAATTTTTCTCGTAGTTTTTCCCGTCATTTTTTTCCGCTGCAGTTTTCCCATAGGAAAACACTGCCACGGAGCCTACACACGGTCGTTTTTCTCGACAAGAGAAAAAATGACAGGAAAAACGACCGTGTGTGGGGGAACAAGCCGTTCCCTAGTTTTTCATGTCATGATTCACGGCGTTTTTTTAACCGCCGTGAATCACAATCGTGTGTACGCGGCATTAGGATGATTTACTCCACAGTAACTGCAACTGCAGGGGTCAGTGTAGGCTTATTCGAAAGCATTTACTGCTTGTTAATGATATAAATATCCATGACCTAGCCCCAGGTTACCTTAAAGCAGCCTTTCTCAACCTTTTTAACAGAGAGAAACCATTAAAATAACTTTCCGGTCTCAGGAAACCCTGCTAAAAATGTATATATCTACAACTCATAATACATTAGTGTGATGGTCCGTGGGAAGAATGTTCCTTATGTAGCGCTACCCCCAGTTAAGAGAGCCGCTGGTTTGTTTTTGGGCCCTGTGTGCAGTCCCGCCAACCCCCGGCAATCTTACTCGACCCCCGCTGGCACGGTTAGTCTAGGGCAGTGGTTCTCAACTCCAGTCCTCAGGGCCCACCAACAGGCCAGGTTTGCAAGATAACTGAAATGCATCACAGGTGATATAATTTGCTGCTCAGGGATTGCAGTATTCTAGTCTGCATCTCACCAAGGTAATACTTAAAATCTGGCCTGTTAGTGGGTCCTGAGGACAGGAGTTGAGAACCACTGGTCTAGGGCTATACTTATACCACATTTAATTGTATTGCATGAATTAATCTCTAAGCAGTAAGACAACACACTAAGGCGAGAGATTGATTATAACGGTTTTACTCTTATGGTAAATAGCATAGGTATAACATCACACATGCAACTGGCTTGCAGAGCCCTGCAGCAATCAATTCAGCACACTATAATGGCGCTGCGCGGTACTCCACCACGCTTGGCTATTATGGTGTGCGCGCCCTATGGCGCACTAAACAATATACTATCTCCCCACCCGAGTCAGGCCTGACATGGAGTAAATCTCAGTCACTTCCTATAAGGATTTCTTTGCGTGCCAGCTTTCGGTGGTGCACTTGATGAAATTCTAGTTTGTAATCCACAACGGGCAGTAACTTGAAACAACTATACTGGGAGGGGGACACTTCAACTCTGTCCTGCTACCGGTCTCCCCGTGGAACAGCAGATAAACGAACTGTGGGCCTATGCAGTTCTATAGGCCTGAACACGACACAGTCTATTGGTCTGGGCAGGTGCCCGCTCACCACTCCGGACGCGATATCAGTCCGGGACTTCCACCTGCTGTGTATCCGCACACAGCGTCTGCCACGATCGGGTCCCCGATCCAACTGATGTCCTCACTCGACAAGACAGGATCCACCCAGGCTCTGCAGTGGGGTGGAAGGCTCTTCGGAAGTCACGCAAGGCCCCAGGCTTCGGGCCTTGCACCGCAGCAGATCCGCACAGGAAGACTGGTTGCTTGAAGCGCGGTGTCTAAAGAGGCCGAGCTCCGCCTCCCCTCTTCCTTAAATAGCCTCTCCCATGAGTCTCTGCGGTGGAAACTTTCCCCTGAGGCCGGATGGGGTTCTGGGTAACGTAGTCCCGGGGCCTTAAAGGAGACCCCGCTACACACTCCCCCCACTTAAACTCTTTGGTCCCCAAAGATAACATAACCTTAAATTACAGAATGTACAACATCAATCAAAGTCTCGTATGATGTTGGCAGGGGAAATTCCCACCAAAACCGAAGTAATGAACTCCCCTGCCCACAGGACACACTATCATTAGTATCCTGCCTAACTGTGCCAGAGAGTGAGTTGGGGTTGCCCCCCACCAAATGAACAGTGGGAGGATCAGGGTCTTCCATACTCCTTCTGGCAGTAACTACAGTGTCTTCTGCACTCCTCCCCATCTGTGGGTAGGTTAATCTCCTGGGGGGCTTTACGGCCCTTCGCTTCCTCTGTCCTCTTGGACTTTCTGCTGGAACAGGCTCCTCTCCTGGAACTGACTTAGGAATTTCCTCTGGTTCGGGAGCACTGGGCTCCGGGGCAGGGAGATACATGGATTCCCTTGGATCATCCTCTGGGAGTAAGTCACAGGCACTCTCCCAGGCATCTGACCAAGGACTGGACGGGATGAATTCAGTAGCTTCTGCATTCAGTGTCTGATCTTCGGCATCTTCTTCAGGTGGAAGATCAATAGCAGAAGTTGCCGGGGCCTGGGAAGGCCAAAGCCAATCAAGTTCTTCCCCCTCATCTTCACTTATCTCCGAGGCCTCTGTATCCCCGGTCCGAGGGGTCTGAGACCGAGTGTTTGGTCTGGGAGTATCCAGGATGGACGTCGGCTCAGGGGAATCTACCACAGGGGGTATTCGAACTGCCTCAGCTAGTGGGAGTAGGTGGTTCCGATGCCAGGTCTTCAAAGGCCCCACCTTCCCTTCTGGTTTAAGTCTGTAAACGGGTAGGCCCGGCAGTCTTTTGCAAACGACATAAGGTTCAGGTCTCCATCTGTCTGCAAGCTTGTGCTTTCCAGGGATCCCCAAGTTTCGCAGCAACACTCTGTCTCCTGGTTGTAGATCTTGGATCCTAACCTTCAGGTCAAAGTTTTTCTTGTTGCGGGCCCCCCTTTGCTCCGAGGCCGCCTGGGCCTGTTCATAGGCAAATTTCAAATTGCGTCTGAGTCTATCGACATACCCCTTGTGGGAAGCAGCAGAACAATGGTCTATGGAAGTGCCAAAGGCCAGATCCACTGGTAGTCTTGCTTCTCTCCCGAACATAAGTCGATAGGGTGAGTACCCTGTAGCGTCACTGGTGGTGCTATTGTATGCATGCACAACTGCCGCTATGTGGTTGCTCCAATGTTGCTTCTTCTCACTGCTTAAAGTCCCCAGCATGTTGAGCAGGGTTCGGTTGAACCTCTCCGGCTGAGCATCACCTTGTGGATGGTAGGGGGTAGTCCTTGTCTTTTTAATCCCCAAGGAATCCAGGAGCTTCCGGATCAGTCGACTTTCAAAGTCCCTTCCCTGGTCTGAATGGAGTCGTTGTGGTAGCCCATAGTGTACGAAGTATTTCTCCATAAGCACTTTGGCCACAGTGGAGGCCTTTTGGTCTTTGGTTGGGAAAGCCTGGGCATACCGGGCGAAATGGTCGGTTACTACCAGAACATTTCCTAGTCCACTCAGGTCGGGTTCGAGGCAGAGAAAATCAATGCATACCAGGTCAAGCGGGCCCTGACTTTGCAGATGGCCCATTGGGGCAGCTTGATGAGGTAGAGTCTTTCTCTGGATGCATCGTGCACATGAGTGGCAGTATTCCTCAACTTCAGCCCTCTGCAAGGCCAATAGAAACGGTCCCTAACGAGTTGGAAAGTCCTTTCCACTCCTAGGTGGCCATGGTTGTCATGCAGAGCAATCGTGACAGTCTCCCTGTGTTTCTCCGGCAGGAACAACTGCCATTTGTCTTCCAGGTCATCAGAGGGGCCCCTTCGGTAGACCTTCCCTGACGCACCTGCAGCCTGTCCCACTCCTTCAACAGGCAAGCTTCCTTTGAGGGGTGACGTAGGAGTCTGTTCGGATCCTGGCTCTCCAGGGCCTCTAGGACCAATCTCCCCATAGGGTCTTCCAATTGGTCGGATCTCAACTCCTTTTTGGACAGTCTTGGCAAGTCATCTTCCCCCAGTTGGGTCACCCCGCAGTACTGCTTGGGAACTCCTACTACGGTAACCCCTATCTCTTCTGCTCTTGAACCTCCACTGGCTTGGAGTTCAGCCCCTTGACAGAGGGCCCGCACCCCGTCGGGTGCCACTTGGGTCCAGTCTTCTGTACTGCAGGTGGGGGACATGGGATCTTCTGGACAGGGCGTCCGCATCTCGATTCCCCGCCCCAGGTCTGTATTTCAGGCTGAAATTGAAGGCAGACAGCGCCGCCAGCCATCTATGTCCTGTGGCATCTAGCTTTGCTGTGGTGAAAAGATAGGTGAGGGGGTTGTTGTCTGTTTTCACAGTGAAGTCTGCCCCATACAGATAATCTCGTAGCTTGTCAACTACGGCCCACTTAAGGGCCAGGAACTCCAGCCCTATGAGTGGGATAGTTCTTCTCAGAGGGGGTCAGACTTCTGCTCACATACGCAACAGGTCTCAGTTGCCCTTCATGCTCCTGGTAGAGCACTCCTCCCAGACCATCGTGACTGGCATCTACATGGAGTTCGTAAGGCTTCTTTGGGTCTGCATAGGCCAGGACAGGGGCAATGGTTAAGTTATTTTTCAACATCTGGAAGGCATCCTCGCACTTCTCATTCCACTGGTCTTTGACTGACTCCCCTGGCTTCCTAGGTCCTGAGTCATCCTCTTCCCCTTCCGTCTTGAGCAGCTCATTCAGAGGCCTAGCTATCCGAGCAAACCCCTCCACGAACCTCTTATAATAGGAACAGAATCCCAGGAAGGACCTGAGTTCTGTCACAGTGGTGGGCCTCGGCCAGGAGGTGACTGCCTCCAACTTTTCAGGGTCCGTGGCCACTCCATCTTCAGACACTATGTGTCCCAGATAGTTGACTGAACACTGATAGAATTGGCACTTTTCAGGTGATAGCTTGAGTCCTTCCTCACTCAGCCTCTTCAAAACTTTCTCCAGCCTCTCCTCATGCTCCTCCAAAGTTCTTCCGAAGACAATGATGTCATCCAAGTATACGAGGACTTCGATGAGGTTCATGTCTTCCACAGTCTTCTCCATGAGTCTTTGGAAGGTGGCTGGGGCTCCAGACAGGCCTTGAGGCATCCGGTCGAATTCAAAGAACCCCACCGGGGTTATGAAAGCCGTCTTCTCTTTGTCTTCTGGATGCATCGGGATCTGATAGTACCCACTCTTAAGGTCCATAACACTGAACCACTTGGCTCCAGACAAGCTCTGTAGGGCATCCTCTATCCTCGGAGTGGTATACTGGTCCGGTATGGTTCTCCTGTTGAGGGTCCTATAGTCTATGCACAGCCTCAATGACCAATTCTTCTTCCGGACCACCACTATGGGGGAGGCATAGGGACTTCTAGATTCCCGAATCACTCCTGTTCGCTTGAGCTCGGCGAGCTGCTCCCCACCCCACATCAAATTCATCTTGGGAAAAGAGCCTTTCCCACCTGGTCAACTGGGCCTTGGCTCTCTCTTTCCAAGCCCTAAACAGGTTTGGGTTCTCCATGGAAAGTTTCTCCCACACAGTACTTTCTCCATCTGTCTTCTCCACATCTGATGAAGCAACTGGTGTAGCTGGACTCACCCGGCCCAGAAACAGCCTGGCTGGGATTTCCATGGGACCACCCATGGTGTTTCTGACACTCACAGGAACTTTACAGTGGGCCTTCTTCAGGGCCCTCACCGGGACCACTTCTGGGACTACTTCTAAGCCCGAAGGCTCTTCCCTTGGGTCGGGTTCCAACATGACAAAAGGACCGGGCTGCTCCCAAGTGAGTTTCACTGTGGCTTTCAAGCAGGCTACTTCACCGGGCTGCAGCACTATCCCCCTTCTTCCCAGTCTCCAGACCTTCCCTACCCTCTCTTCCGGGGCCTTCTGTTCCAAGATCAGCCGTTGGTAGGCGGTCTTCAACATTGGGTGGATCTCAGTGACTGTGGGGTTTTTCCTTCTTGTCAGAGGGGCCAGAAGTCTTCGGACCAGATCCGTGTTGGTCCCTATTATCAGGGAACTCTTGTTAGCTCCAGACGGTCGGAGGCACACCACAGCTAAGGTGTGGAACACTTCCGCCTTGCCGGCTATTGACGGGTCGAAGGTTAGTTTTATAGGCAAATAGCCATCATAAGGGAAACTCTCTGTCCCAATTCCCCATATCTCCAATTCTTCAATCTTCTGGATGGGTAGGTGACTTAGATGCTTGTCATAAAAGTCTCGGTACAACAGGGTCACCTGTGCCCCAGTATCCAATATGGCTCTTGTGTAAACTCCCTCCACTTGAACAGGTACTATTGGGGAGGGACCCACCAGCTTCTTCAGGATATCGCTTCGGAGGGGTCTCTTTCCTTTGATCTTTGCATTTCCTTTTTTGACTTGTTTTCTTCCATTTCTCTTTGGACTTAAGTCTCTCTTGGGCCTGGTATGCATTGATCTCCCTCCTTTTTATGGGTGTAGCTACCCGCTGAGGGACATTACTCTCTTTCTTTGGAGTGCGTTCCCTCTGAGGAACGTTCTGTTTCTTCTGAGGGGTCTTGTCCACTCCTTTCATGTGCTTCTTATTCAGTTTGGAGCTCACTGAAGATGATGGGCACCCGGTTGACTCCTTCACCGGGGCCCGCTGAAGTTTTCCGGCGGCTTGCGGTTATTCATCTTTTTTTTCTTTGGACTGGCACATACTTTGGCGAGATGGCCAGCTCCTCCACAATTGAAACAGATCACATCCCCCAATCTTCCAGGGATGCGGGCGCTGAGGTATTTGGGAACAGTTCCTTCCTCTGACTTTCCCTCTCTGGTTCCCTTGACTTCTTTTCTATCAGGGAGGTTAGCATCCCCAACACCTGGGACATCTGCGACTTCAAAGTATCCACTTCTGAGTCTCTTTCCAGGGTCATGGCCGCCCTGACCATCACCGGAGGAGGATTTACCGACTCAAATGGTTGGCTCCTCTTCTTCTCCTCCAGCATAGCTTCTTCCTCTCTGACTACTCGGATCAAGTCAGGGTACTCCAGGCTCTTCCCGTCCTGTCTGGTACGTAGCGCCAGTGCGATGGGGTCCAGGGGCTGAGATCCTCTCATCACCTGCTGAACACGGGCCTCATCCACCTTCCGCGGATCAATCCCCTTCTTCAGGATCATCTTATGCAGAATCTTATCCAGGCGCTTCATGAACTCTGACAGTTTCTCTCCTGCCTTTTGGTAACAGTGCTCTAGCTGGTACGTGAGCTCCGTGATTTTCTCTGTTCCACCGAACACATTCTGCAGTATGTCCAGATAGTCCTGTGCATCACAGTCTGTCTTGCTCATCTTGAGGTTGCGTATGGCCTCTAGAGCAGGGCCCTTCAAGCTCTCAGCAATTCTCTGCTTCTTTCTGTGGTCTGGGACTTCCCATTCTTCTAAGGCCTGAGTGGCACCGTCTAACCACTCTTCAAACCCTTCTTCGCCCGAAGGTACAGGTTTCCTCCCTGAAAACATCCTGAGTTTTCTGTATCCTGACATTTTGTAGTCTGTAGGATCTTTCTTACACTGGGCTATGATCTCCCCTAGGACTGCGCATAATTCGGTGCCGAGGGTGGCCTGCGGCGACCCGGGACTCTCTTTCTTCTCCCGTCTCTCTGCTTTTAGGGTGGGTGGTGGGGATGGTTTTGGTGTCTGAAGCCGTCCTCCTAGCTTGGGCGGCGGCGCGTGTATTAGGCTATAAGTCTGATCATCTATGGCTTCTACACTTGGATTCTTGAAATGCTCTGGGACTCCATCCTTCCACTCTATTAGTGCGTGGGTCAGTGAGGAATTCGTCCTGACATCCACCACCCATGCCTTCTGATATGGGGACAGCGACATCACTAGCTGCTTCACCGCTTCTTCTTGCCAGATCCCTGGGAGTTCTATAACTACTACCCCAGCTGGATCTGTGCCAACTGTCTTGCACCACTGTTCTACTTCTAGTGGGTCCATGCTGGTACTTTTTGGCGCGTTACTTGCTGCACCAGGATCCCGGAACTCGAGAGCCCCCACGTGTAACTCTGTCCTGCTACCGGTCTCCCCGTGGAACAGCAGATAAACGAACTGTGGGCCTATGCAGTTCTATAGGCCTGAACACGACACAGTCTATTGGTCTGGGCAGGTGCCCGCTCACCACTCCGGACACGATCCCAGTCCGGGAATTCCACCTGCTGTGTATCCGCACACAGCGTCTGCCACGATCGGGTCCCCGATCCAACTGATGTCCTCACTCGACAAGACAGGATCCACCCAGGCTCCGCAGTGGGGTGGAAGGCTCTTCGGAAGTCACGCAAGGCCCCAGGCTTCGGGCCTTGCACCGCAGCAGATCCGCACAGGAAGACTGGTTGCTTGCAGCGCGGTGTCCAAAGAGGCCGAGCTCCGTCTCCCCTCTTCCTTAAATAGCCTCTCCCATGAGTCTCTGCGGTGGAAACTTTCCCCTGAGGCCGTATGGGGTTCTGGGTAACGTAGTCCCGGGGCCTTAAAGGAGACCCCGCTACACTTACATGTGTGGTCATTGGGAAGAATTACCTCTTTACAGATAGCTAAAAAGATCAATGGTGTCAGTGGGAACTTATCTGAGAGGCAGAAATTGCTCAAGGAACCCGAAGTAACCTCTCGAGGAACCCTGGTTGAGAAACCCTTCCTTAAAGGATCCCTAGAATATTTTTTGAAGGTATGAATTGGTTAATATTTGCATTATCCTAACTATACAGACACTTTGTACCTCTAAACTAGTCTTAGCCCAACTATTTTATGGTGAGGTTTAAAAAAAAAAATTCTTCACAGTGCAGGTCAGAAGTAATGCATGTTAATTCACCCGTCAATAAACCCTCAGGGTACCTGCATATGGCTGGATGAAAATATTGCAGCTAGTATGCAGAATTACGCTGGCAAAAATTGGCAGCAAGGTCCTGCGTAAAAAGTGCTCTGTACACATGTAACAGTTGAGCAACATATAGTATTACAGCATAAATGGCCTTTTGTTGCTAGGATGCAGACAATTTCTGAAGGAAGCTCCCTATTGTCCTGTTGCTAGGATGCAGGCGGCTCTTGCACTTGTGCTGTATGCATGTGAACATTATCATTAACATTTTCAATATGTGCAGCATAAAATTCAGTCCTTACGCAGAACCCTAGAGGCAGACTTGGCAGATTTTTTTTTCTTATTTTTTTTAGATGTGAATGCAGCACGTTTGCTGCTCATTATGTGGCTGTATAGTAAACTATACAGCTGCATTCACATCCATTATAAAAGTGCTGAACAAACTAAAATGCTGTGTTTTTCATGCCCAGGTGCATGAACCCTTATGCCGCGTACACGCGACCGTTTTTAATGTCATTGAAAAAAACGACGTTTTTCTCGACGGGATTCTCTGAAGCCTGCCTTGCCTATACACTATCATGAAAAAAAATGCTCGAGCAAAGCGTGGTGACGTATGAAATGTACGACGGCACTATAAAGGGGAAGTTCCATTCGGATAGTGCCACCCTTTGGGCTGCTTTTGCTGATCCTTGTGTTAGTAAAGTTTGGTGCTCTTCAGTCCGTTACAGCGTGATGAATGTGCTATCTCCATTACGAACGCTAGTTTTACCAGAACGAGTGCTCCAGTCTCATCACTTGCTTCTGAGCATGCGCGTTTTTTTCACACGGCCGTTTTTCATGATGAGAAAAATGACGACGTGAAAAACGACGAGAAAAATTAGAGCATGTTCCAAATTTTCCAAACGATCTGGAGCCCACACACGATCGTTTTTAATGACCAAATTTAAAAATGGCATTTTTCTCATCATGAAAAACGGTCGTGTGTACGCGGCATTAGTGTATTCCTTCAGTTTGATTTTAGTTAACAGAAGTTGACTGTTAACTGTTGAAGTTAACAGAAAGTTGGGTGTAGACAGTGAGGGGGTGAAAATGCCAATGTTGTTACCAGTCACTTGACTTCCTGATATTTTAGTGATGATGAAAATCTGGAACACATTTTTTTTCTCATGAATTCAATGTTTATATGTCTTTGTGTATTCAGATAGACAGATTCGACTGTAAAAATAAGTAACTCAGCAAAGGGACAATCAATACTGCTAACAAATGGCTAAAACTGACATGGGACATGGGGGGTTATTTACGAAAGGCAAATCCACTTTGCACTACAAGTGCAAACTACAAGTGCAAAGTGCACTTGAAATTGCACTGAAAGTGCACTTGGAAGTGCAGTCGCTGTAGATCCGAGGGGGACATGCAAGGAAAATAAAAAACAGCATTTTAACTTGCACATGATTGGATAATACAATCAGCAGAGCTTCCCCTCATTTCAGATCTTCCCCTCAGATCTACAGGGACTGCATTTCCAAGTGCACTTTCAGTGCAATTTCAAGTGCAAAGTGGATTTGCCTTTCGTAAATAACCCCCAATGTGTCACTAATACAAAGTAAATTTGTCTTCTCTACACAATGCATGTGTTTGTGGCAAATGTAGGGTAATGTAGAGTATCCCTTAATATTTGTTTCAACTGGTTTGGGAAAAATATTCAGGTTTATAGCTCTGTGAGGTGTCTGAAGATAAGTTGAAAACATCTAGAAACTAATATAATCTACAATTGACAATTAAGTGGTCTCTCTGGGAAAACGTACTATACTTATACACATATTTGGCACTTACGGACATGGTATACATTTAGATAGAAGTAACTGCTTCTGTTTATAGCCCCCAGAACCTCAATAAAACACATTTTTCTAGTTAGACAGGTGGGCTTCCTGTCCAGTGTGTCTAGGCAACAAACATAACCCTGAAAAGCTTAATGAAAGCACGCTTTTCAATTTATAGTAAAGACTGTAAAGGATGCAAAATTGATATTTAGTAGCAGCCAGGAACCACTTTTATTTCCTGCAAATATCCTAAAATGGCACCAGATATTGAACATATGATCAACGGTTAAAAAAAAAAAAAAAAATACTGAGCAACTATTGAACAGTTTAATGTCATCTTTGTGGAGATTGACTCTCACTTCCTGTCTACTTCAATAATGATCTGACAGAGTTTCTATCCTTTCCCGGTGCTTTGATTACTGCCTGTGCCTATGTTTTTATAGATTCCACTCAGTTCTTATCCCATTTACCACACATGAAATGAGGTCAAATCTCTCAATGGACATGCAGACAGCAGTATAAATCTTACATAAGTTCCAACTCTTTCTCACTATATCCAAAACCAAATAAAATTGCTTAGGGGTTCCACCTTAAAGCTGAACTACGGGATAAGCAGATATTGTTTAAATACAAGAGGCATTTTTTTTACTGTAAAGATAGCCATAGATGGATCGGAATTAGGCCGGTTCAGCAGGAACTGACCGAATTTCGATCCATATATAGTATGGGCATAGTTTATTGCTTAATCGCCCCAACCAGCCTGTTGGGTTTTTTCATGCGAACACTGCCGGCAGCTATAGCAGCCGACAGTGATCATTGTATTCTGATGGCTGGAAAACCTCCCGCTGTCAGAATACAAAAGCTCCATGGGACTGACTACCCTTATCAACAGTGACTTTATTGATGGGGGAATCGAACAATTTTCTTTCTATGGTTGCAGAAAAGAAAATTACTTAACCTCTTCACGACTACCCCACGCAGATGCAGCGGCCGCTCTGCGCAAGAGCGCGTACTAGGTACGTGATATTGCACTTTCTGGTCTGGCGCGCACACACGTGCCGCCTGTGACCCACTCCCACTGTGCTTGGACACAGCGGGAGCCAATCAGCGGACGCTATGCCCACCGGGACCGGCCGATCGTTCGGGAAACAGACAGAACGGCAGTCTGCCTATGTAAACAAGGCAGACCACCGTTCTGTGTCAAAGGCAGTGATCTTGTGTTTCTGCTAAACAGAAACACAGATCTCTGCCTTCTCACAATACAACCACCCCCACACAGTTAGAAAGCACTCCCAGGGAACACAGTTAACCCTTTGATCGCCCCATATGTTAACACCTTCCCTGCTAGTATAATTAGTAAAATGACAGTGCATATTTTTTAGCACTGATTGCTGTATTAGTCTCACTGGCCCCCAAAAAGTGTCAAAGTGTCAGTTAGGTGTCCAATTTGTCTACCGCAATATTGCAGTCCTGCTATAAGTCGCTGATCACCGCCATTACCATTAAAAAAAAAAGAAAAAAAAATATCCCACAGTTTGTAGACGCTATAACTTTTGCGCAAACCAATCAATATACGCCTATTGGGATTGTTTTTATACCAAAAATATGTAGAAGAATACATATTGGCCTAAATTGATGAAGAAATTTGATTTTTAAATTTTTTTATTGAATATGTTTTATAGCAGAAAGTAAAAAATATTGTTTTTTTATCAAAAATTTTTTTTTATTTTTTTTTATGTTTATAGCGCAAAATGTGAAAACCGCACAGGTGATCAAATACCATCAAAAGAAAGCTCTAATTGTGGGAAAAAAAGGACAAATGTTTTATTTGGTTGCAGTGTTGCACGTCTGCGCAATTGTCAGTTAAATTAACACAGTGCCGCATCACAAAAAATGGCCTGGTCATGAAGAGGGGTAAACCTTCTGGAGCTGAAGTGGTTAAAGTAATTGTAAAGGTTTGTTTTAAAAAAAATAACAAACATGTCATACTTACCTGCTCTGTGCAAGGGTCTTGCACAGAACGCCCCCTATCCTCCTTTTCTGGGGTCCCCCGGCGGCTCTCTTGGCGCCTTCCCTTCATTGGGTGCCCCCACGGAGAGCCGCTTTCCATGGGGGCACCTGGGCTCGTCCTCGACGCTGGAAAGATGGGGTTCAGGTAAGTAAAAGGGGGGTTCTGGGGGACTGCTGCAGCACAGAAGGTTTTTCATTTAATGCATAGAATGCATTAAGGTGAAAAACCTGACCTGCTTAAGTTAAGAGGTATGAGTTGACCTACTTGCATTTTTGGCGTTCTTTGTGTATTTCTTCCAGAACAGTGCAGTAATCCATTGTGACACTTCGTGACTGTGCAGGAACTTCCTGTAATAAAGACCGGTTACTGCTGCTCTCTCCACTTGTGCAGGGTGACTGGTCTTGTATCCGCCCCCTCCTGTAGTTCTCTAGCTGCTGGGCCCTTCTAACAGCTCTGCTCTCTGCACAGAGCAGCACAGTGATGATGTCATTGCTACTTTTACAAGGCAGCGTCGGGGTTGTCAGAGCCATTTAGTGCACACAAAGCATATTTATATCCTTTGTGACTAATATAGGAGAAATAGTAGGAATATTTGAAAATTAAAACTTTTGTGCCTGGAGTTCATCTTTAGGAGTTTTTCAAGCACTTTTGTGTTAAAAACAAAAGCACCTGAAAAGCTCAAGAAAAATGTTTCCCTTTAAAAATCAATGATAGGATCACCCAAGCTTTGATCCACAGTAAGATTGAGGTGACCATCTGAGATAAGATCCCACGGCACCTGAAAATCTGGCAACCAGAGGTGGATTATTTCCTCCCTGCACAGTTTGACCCCAGGCTCCTGGGACCCTAGAGTTGCGAAACGACTTTTCTACCTCGGTTAATCCCCTGTCCTATTGCGGAGCATAAGAAGGGGAGGGGGGGGGCGCCAACTGAGATAGTCCTACTGTTATTTAAAATGTCAGTGTAGTGTGTACACTTACAGGTTCACTGGGTGAAGATGTCCGTCAGGGATGGAGGTATCCTGGTGTATGTTGATGCTGCTCTGCAGGCTCTGGTAACGTTTCCCTCGGCCGTAGAGGTGTAAAGCCCTGTACACACGATCGGATTTCCTATGGCAGGGATATGCAATTAGCGGACCTCCAGCTGTTGCAGAACTACAAATCCCATGAGGCATAGCAAGACTCTGACAGCCACAAGCATGACACCCAGAGGCAGAGGCATGATGGGACTTGTAGTTTTGCAACATCTGGAGGTCCGCTAATTGCATATCCCTGTCCTATGGATTCTAATCCGATGGATTTTTCCATCGGAAATCCGATGAAGCTGACTTCCATCAGTCCTGCACGGTAACATTTTGTGAACTCTGAACCTAGACACCACCACTGAGGCTGATACGACTCTGGCCGGGAAGGAGAGCGAGCAATTGGAGGGTGAGATCTGCTGGTTATTCTGGGTCCACCGTGACCGCAATTCCTAGTACGCCATTGCAAGCCTCCTTCATTCATTTCTGTTGCTTTTTATTTGAAGTGCCTGTTTGAATTTTGAACAATGTGAGTACGATGGTTGAAGATGTGTGTGCAATTTTAAAATAAATAGTTTTTACTTACTTCACCATTGGAAGCACTTATTCATTTTTTACATGTGGAGTGGATTCTCTTGTAAAAATTCCGGTGGATTTGTCTATTAACCCCGGTGGGGTATCAAGCTTTTATGCCGAACATGAGAGTGTGAGGCATATCTATCTGGTGAGTTTTTTTCCTTTGGGAGTGGATTCACAGACACAAGTGGTGTGGTGAAGGAGCTTAATTACATTTTCAAGATTAAGCATATTTGTTGAAAGCACTCGAGTTTTCATCACCTGGATTTCTTGATCACTTGTACTTTGCTTTATGGACTTTTTATTCATGAATATTGTTTTATGGACTTTTATTTATGATTCACTGCACATATATTTCATTACTTTTGTTGCTTGATTATACGTTTTGGATACATAGGACTACTATATTTATCATTTGTCCACTTTCACTTGGTGGAATATTATTTACTGTATATACTCGAGTATAAGCCGACCCGAGGATAAGCCGAGGTACCTAATGTTGCCACAAAAAACTGGGAAAACTTACTGACTCGAGTATAAGCCGAGGGTCAACAATGCCTTACTGTTCCCATCCTCACTGTTCCCATCCTCACTGTTCCCATCCTCACTGTTCCCATCCTCACTGTTCCCATCCTCACTGTTCCCATCCTCACTGTTCCCATCCTCACTGTTCCCAGCCTCACTGTTCCCATCCTCACTGTTCCCATCCTCACTGTTCCCATCCTCACTGTTCCCATCCTCACTGTTCCCATCCTCACTGTTCCCATCCTCACTGTTCCCAGCCTCACTGTTCCCAGCCTCACTGTTCCCAGCCTCACTGTTTCCTAGCCTCACTGTTTCCTATCCTCACTGTTTAAATTTTACATTGTAAATAGTACCTGAAAAAAAAGTTGCGGCTGCGGCGTCCATCGTTCAAATCCCGCGGTCTCTACCTGGTCCCTTCCGTGATAGGCGATTCTCATCAGACACTCTCCGCCTATCACGAACATTCTCTCATCCTCAGTTTCTCAGCAGACACTGTGTTGGGTGTTCCGCCAATCACAGACGTCTGCTGGGAAACTGAGGATGAGAGAACGTTCGTGATAGGCGGAGAGTGTCTGCTGAGAATCGCCTATCACGGAAGGGACCAGGAAGAGACCGCGGGATTTGAACGATGGACGCCGCAGCCTCAACTTTTTTTCAGGTACTATTTACAATGTAAAATTTCCCTGACTCGAGTATAAGCCAAGGGGGGGACTTTCAGCCCAAAAAAAGGGCTGAAAATCTCAGCTTATACTCGAGTATATACGGTATATACACATTATAGTATTTTTGATTTGTATATCACTTGTTAGGACTGTTTTTGCATAAACAGGACCCACAATATAGCAAAAAACTTGATTACAAAACTTTTACAATAAAAAAACAATTGTTTTAATAAGGAATGTGAGAAATATAAAGCTAAAAACGTCATAAGATTATGAATCAAAAAAATATAATAATAAATAAAAATGAAAAATGTAAAAAGATTTTTTTTTAAAATTAAATGCACTGTACAAAAAATGAAAAAAAAAAAAAAAAAAATTAGTGATAAGCGATGGGACACATTGTTTGGGGGTAAGATGAGAAAGGGACATGAAAGAAATCTACATATGAAAAACATATACCTGTACATACATACATACACACATATATATATATATATATATATATATATATATATATATATACACACACATATAAATATATATATACATATAGGGAGGGGGGAAGCGGGAGGTTGTTTTTTTTTAATAAAAGGGAGGGGGAGATGAAAATAAAAATAAAAAAATAAAATAAAGATGAATAAAATAAAAGGAGAAAATTAGAAGGAAAAATTAGGGAAGGTGTTTTTATTATTGGGACAGGTTGTTACTTACTATGCATGCGAAAGGGTACCATCCCCAGATAGCAAAAGACTCGATGTCCGGGGTTAAGTACAAACGACCACAAAAAAAAATCTTTTGCTGCAAAAAACAGCAAAAGAGAAAACATGGAAAGAAAAGAATCGGTAAAAAAAAAGGGGGGGGGGGGGGACTACAATAAGGAATGTGTCTGTATTTCCTCGTTGAGTCCCCCGGGCCATGTTCTCTCTTTTGGTGTTTTTTGTAGCGAAAGTTTTTTTTTTTTTGTGGTCGTTTGTTCTTAACCCTGGACATCGAGTCTCTTGCTATCTGGGGATGGTACCTTTTCACATGCATAGTAAGTAACTACCTGTCCCAATAATAAAAACACCCTAATTTTTCCTTCCAATTTTCTCCTTTTATTTTTTTTTCTTCATTTTTATTTGTATTTTCATCTGCCCCTCCCTTTTATTAAAAAAAAAAAAAAAACCCAAAGAAGATGGACTATAAAGAAAAGCGGTTATAGCAGTTTGGTGTTTTGAATCATTTGGGTGCTACCTACTGTATATTTCTGAAGGACTCTTGAAATGAGATCTCCCAGCTCCATTCACATGCTCTGGAGTCCTACTCTGATATATTTATTTTTTTATATATTAAAGCAAATTAAACAGGAAGACTCTAAGCTAGCTGGGCTGACTCTTTAACATCCAAGGAAACATCAAGTCATGTTTTCTATGCCCTCATACTCATAAAATCTGTTTCGTTGGTATCCAGTAGTGATGAGCCGAACACCCCCGGGTTCGGTTCGCACCAGAACCCGCGAACGGACCGAAAGTTCGAACGAACATTAGAACCCTATTAAATACAATGGATGCGAATGTTCGAATTCTAAAGTGCTAATTATAACAACTATTATGCATGTTATTGTCCTAAAAAGGGTTTGGGAACCCGGGTTCTGCACCAGGGGACATGTATCAATGCAAAAAGAAGTTTTAAAAACGGTCGTTTTTCGGGAGCAGTCATTTTAATGATGCATAAAGTGAAAAAAAAAAAGTCAAATATTCCTTTAAATATCGTACCTGGGGGGTGTCTAAAGTATGCCTGTGAAGTGCCACGTGTTTCCCGTGTTTAGAACTGTCCCTGCACAAAATGACACTTCTAAAGGAAAAAAAAGCCATTTAAAACTGCTTGCGGCTTTAATGTAATGTCTGGTCCCGGTAATATGGATGAAATTCTTTAAGAAAAATGGCATAGCTACCCCATGACCCCCCCCCTACCCCAGCCCATTACCAGCCCCTTTGGGTCTTGTATGGATATTAAGGGGAACCCCGCACATAAAATAAAAAAGGCCCTATATACTCTGAACAGCCCTATACAGGCGGTGCATACAAGACAGGGACTGTAGGTTTGTTCTTATGTAGAGTCTGTTTGTAATTTTGAACAGGTACATTGTTGAAGTGTAGCTCCAGCCCAAAAATCTATTTTTAAACTTTTTGGAAAACATAGGTAAGGGTTATCACCCCTGTAACATTTGTTTTGCTGTCTGTGCCCCTGTTCAGAACATTTCACCTCACTTTCCGTCCCAATGACAACTCTTTTTGAAATGTGGTCTTTTTCTTGAAACAAGGATTGCTGATAAAGCATCAGTACAGAGGAGACACCTTTCTCCCATATTTATTCTTACAGGAGAGAATTTTCCTTCCTAGTGGTAGATTTCCTCTCACTTCCTGTTGTCTTCTTGCGTTTGCAAGTAGGAGTCGTTTGTAAGTTGGATGTTTGAAAGTAGGGACCTGCCGTATATACTCTGCAGAAATAGGCCCCTTAGTTGTTGGTGTTGGCACAACACTGTAAGCACTCACAGTTACTCTTGGTTGGTGCTGGAACGCCCTGCTGTCAACTATTATATCAGGAATTGTAATTACATATAATTGTTGAACAGTGGTAGTAAAAATTGGGCCTTTGATGGTGGTGCTGGTGCCACAACACTGTAAGCCCTGACAGTTACTCTTGGTGGGTGCAGCAATGGGCCCTGCTGTGAATTATTAGATCAAGAATTGTAATTACATGCCCCTGTTAAACAGGGGCTGAAAAATTGGGCCTTAGGCACTGGTGGCACAACACTGCAACTCCTCACAGATACTGTACTTGGAGCACAGCAATGAGCCCTGTTGCAAAGTATTGCTTCAAAAATTGTAATGACACGCCCCTGTTAAACAGGGGCTGAAAAATTGGGCCTTAGGCACTGGTGGCACAACACTGCAACTCCTCACAGATACTGTACTTGGAGCACAGCAATGAGCCCTGTTGCAAAGTATTGCTTCAAAAATTGTAATTACACGCCCCTGTTAAACAGGGGCTGAAAAATTGGGCGTTAGGCACTGGTGGCGGCACCCATAAACAAAAATGATCTTACAAGCTATCATCATCAATCGTATCATTGAGGACTCGGAGGAGGAGGATAGCCAGTCAACATAACAGCACAGGCACTCAGCATCAGCATCAGTCTTGAAGGGATGTGACATGTTAAAATCAATTAGTCTGTTATATCAGCATCAGGTGTGTGGTAGCTGGTGGTGATCCAAGACTGGTTCATCTTGATGAAAGTCAGTCGATCAACCGAGTCGGTGGACAGGCGCACCCTGTGATCCGTGACAAATCCTCCAGCAGCACTGAATGTGCGTTCCGAAAGAACGCTGGATGCAGGACAGGCCAGTAGCTCAATTGCATACTGTGCAAGCTCTGGCCAGTGATCCATCCTCAAGACCCAGTAAGCCAGAGGATTTTCGGTGGGGAAGGTGTCCAAGTCTGACCTTGCCCCTAGATATTCCTGCACCATGTTTATCAGACGCTGGCGATGGTTGCTGGAACCGATCATACTTTGGGGCTGCGGACTAAAGAATTGTCTGAACGCATCGGTCAGACGGCCACCTTCCCCACCGCTCCTTCTTTGACTGGCCGAAGCCTCAGCAACTCGTTGTCCAGGACCAGGAGTTTGCAACCTCCCAGTCTCTGGGAACGCGTTGCACAGACCTTTCTGCAAGGCCTCCCGGAGTTGTCTCATCCTCTGCTCCCTCTGCGACGGTAACATAAGGTCCGCAACCTTACCCTTGTACCGTGGATCAAGGAGAGTGGCCAGCCAGTAATGGTCCCTCTCCTTGATCCGAAGAATACGAGGATCCTTCCGCAGACTTTGCAGGATCAGGGAGGCCATGCAGCGTAGGTTTGCTGAGGCATTCGCTCCGGAGTCCTCTGGGTCACTAAGGACGACATGATCCGCAGCCACCTCCTCCCAGCCACGTACAAGTCCACTGGTTTCTTGGGACTGTAAATCATCCCTAAAAGACTGCTGCTGATGATGCTGAGTGCCAGCCTCCACCTCCATGCTGACACAATCCTCCTCCTCCTCCTCCTCCTCCTCCTCCTCTTCCTGTGCGATGGGTGGGACAGAAGGAACACTGTCTGGGTAAAGGGGGCCTTGAGAGGCAAGGAAGTCCTCCTCTTCCTGCCTCTGTTCTGCCTCAAGTGCCCTGTCCATTATTCCACGCAGCGTGTGCTCCAACAGGTGGACAAGAGGTACAGTGTCACTGATGCATGCACTGTCACTGCTCACCATCCTCGTGGCCTCCTCAAATGGTGCCAGGACAGTGCATGCATCCCTGATCATGCCCCACTGGCGTGGAGAAAAAAAACCAAGCTCCCCTGACCCTGTCCTGGTGCCGTAGTCGCACAGGTACTCATTGATGGCCCTCTGCTGCGTGTGCAGCCGCTGCAGCATGGCCAACGTTGAGTTCCACCTGGTGGGCATGTCACATATAAGGCGGTTCTTGGGCAGGTTCAACTCCTTTTGCAGCTCAGCCAGGCGAGCACTGGCATTATAAGATCTGCGGAAATGCACACAGACTTTCCTGGCCTGCCTCAGGACATCCTGTAAGCCCGGGTACCTGCCCAAGAAGCGCTGCACCACCAGGTTAAGGACGTGAGCCACACAGGGCACATGGGTCAGTTGTCCCTGTCGGAGGGCGGAGAGGAGGTTGGTGCCATTGTCGCAAACCACCATTCCTGGCTTAAGCTGGCGTGGCGTCAACCACCTCTCGGCCTGGCCCTGCAGAGCAGACAGGACCTCTGCCCCAGTGTGGCTTCTGTCCCCCAAACACACCAGCGCAAGCACGGCATGGCATCTTTTTGCCTGCGTACTTGCGTAGCCCCGTGAACGGCTACGGAGCACCGCTGGTTCATAGGACAAACCACAGGAAGAGGCCATGGAGGAAGAAGAAGAGGAGGGGGTGGAGGAGAGAGGTGTGTCACAACCAGTAGTAGCATTTTGGAGGCGTGGCGGTGGGACAACCTCCAACACTACTGCACCTTGTCCTGAATCCTTCCCAGCTGCCAAAAGAGTGACCCAATGGGCCGTGAAAGAAAGGTAACGTCCCTGTCCATGCCTGCTGGACCATGAGTCAGCGGTAATATGCACCTTACCGCTGACCGCCCTGTCCAGCGAGGCCAAGACATTGCCTTCCACATGCCGGTAGAGAGCCGGAATAGCCTTCCGTGAGAAAAAGTGGCGTTTGGGAACCTGCCACTGAGGAACCGCACATTGCACAAACTCACGGAAGGGGGCCGAGTCTACCAACTGAAAAGGCAGCAGTTGAAGCGCTAGCAATTTAGCCAAGCTAGCATTCAACCGCTGGGCATGTGGATGGCTGGGAGTGAACTTCTTTCGACGGTCCAGCAGCTGGGGCAGGGAAATTTGCCTGCTAGAATCGGACGTCGGTGTACTGCTAGCAGAGTGGCCGCAAGTACTTGGCTGTGACACACCTAATTCTACACCTTCATTCCTCTCAGTGCATGTTTCAGAGAGGACTGAAGTTATAGTGGGGTTGGAGATCCCAGCTGATGCGGTGCAAGGAGAGGTCCGCTTTGTTCTTTGGTGTGGGTCTTTGAGGTAGGCTTGCCAACGAGCTGCATGGCAGGTCAACATATGTCTGGTCAGGCATGTGGTACCCAAGCGGCTGATGTTTTGGCCACGCGATATACGCTTGAGACATATGTTGCAAACAGCAGCTGTGCGATCTGATGCACTAGCCTCAAAAAAGGCCCACACCAAAGAACTTTTTGAATGACGGGCAGAGGCAGCGCCCTGCACAGGCGGAGCTCTGCGGTGTGATTCCGTCGGTGTACTGCCCTTACGCTGGCCACCAAAGGGCATCCTGCCTCGTTGGAGATGTGCCTCCTCCTCATCCTCCTCCTCCTCCTCTCTCCTATTAGGCACCCACGTGGAGTCAGTGACCTCATCATCCCCTCCCTCCTCATCACTGGAGCCAATCTGGCAGTATGCTGCAGCTGCTGGAACATGACTGCCAGATTGGTGTCCTTCTTGAGCATCCCCTCTGTCTGCTCTCACGCTACTGCCTTCCTCTAGCTGGGTTTCATCATCAGACCCTTCGAAACGCTGGGCATCCTCCTGGAGCATGTACCCAACACTGTGCTGAAACAGTTCGGGGGACTCCTCAGGAGGAGGACATGGTGGGTCTAGGGAAGGAGTGACTGATGATTTGTCTGACATTGATACCAGGGAAGACGACGCTTTGGCAGCTGCTTTTCCAGTACCCTGAGCCTGGGTGAGAGAGGATGAGGAGGAGGAGGAGGGCTTGGTCATCCACTCTACCAAGTCTTCGGCATGATGTGGCTCAACATGTCCAGCTGCCGAAAAGAAGGACAAGCGTGTCCCATGGCCATGTGCTGATGACAATGCACCGCGTCCACGACCAGCACTGTTGCCCCCAGACACAGAGCCTGCTTGCCCTCTTTTATTGCCTCCTGACTGTCTGCCTCTCCTTGTTTGCCTTCCAGACATTCTAATAGATGGCCTGCAGGGAGATGGGAAAAAAGCAATAAGGGCTACCTTCAGGTGTCCTTCTCTGTCCCTTGAAACAAGGACTTTCACAGTGAAAGAAACTGACACTCTCCCTACCTACAGTTTTCTGTCCCTAGAAAAAATGTTTTTTTTAATCACAATATAGCACAAGGACAATTCACTCACTGTCCTTCCAGGTCCCTGGAAACAAGGACTTGCAGAGTGAAATAAACTGACACTCTCCCTACCTACAGTTTTCTGTCCCTAGAATAAATGTTTTTTTTAAGCACAATATAGCACAAGGACAATTCACTCACTGTCCTTAGAGGTCCCTGGAAACAAGGACTTGCAGAGTGAAAGAAAATAAACACTCTCCCTACCTACAGTTTTCTGTCCCTAGAAAAAATGTTTTTTTTTAAGCACAATATAGCACAAGGACAATTCACTCACTGTCCTTCCAGGTCCCTGGAAACAAGGACTTGCAGAGTGAAAGAAAAAAAACATTCTCCCTACCTACAGTTTTCTGTCCCTAGAAAAAATGTTTTTTTTAATCACAATATAGCACAAGGACAATTCACTCACTGTCCTTCCAGGTCCCTGGAAACAGGGACTTGCAGAGTGAAATAAACTGACACTCTCCCTACCTACAGTTTTCTGTCCCTAGAATAAATGTTTTTTTTAAGCACAATATAGCACAAGGACAATTCACTCACTGTCCTTACAGGTCCCTGGAAACAAGGACTTGCAGAGTGAAAGAAAAAAAACACTCTCCCTACCTACAGTTTTCTGTCCCTAGAAAAAATGTTTTTTTTAATCACAATATAGCACAAGGACAATTCACTCACTGTCCTTCCAGGTCCCTGGAAACAAGGACTTGCAGAGTGAAAGAAACTGACACTGTCCCTACCTACAGTTTTCTGTCCCTAGAATAAATGTTTTTTTTAAGCACACTATAGCACAAGGACAATTCACTCACTGTCCTTACAGGTCCCTGGAAACAAGGACTTGCAGAGTGAAAGAAAAAAAACACTCTCCCTACCTACAGTTTTCTGTCCCTAGAAAAAATGATTTTTTTAATCACAATATAGCACAAGGACAATTCACTCACTGTCCTTACAGGTCCCTGGAAACAAGGACTTGCAGAGTGAAATAAACTGACACTCTCCCTACCTACAGTTTTCTGTCCCTAGAATAAATGTTTTTTTTAAGCACAATATAGCACAAGGAGAATTCACTCACTGTCCTTCCAGGTCCCTGGAAACAAGGACTTGCAGAGTGAAAGAAAAAAAACACTCTCCCTACCTACAGTTTTCTGTCCCTAGAAAAAATGTTTTTTTTAATCACAATATAGCACAAGGACAATTCACTCACTGTCCTTCCAGGTCCCTGGAAACAAGGACTTGCAGAGTGAAATAAACTGACACTCTCCCTACCTACAGTTTTCTGTCCCTAGAATAAATGTTTTTTTTAAGCACAATATAGCACAAGGACAATTCACTCACTGTCCTTACAGGTCCCTGGAAACAAGGACTTGCAGAGTGAAAGAAAAAAAACACTCTCCCTACCTACAGTTTTCTGTCCCTAGAAAAAATGTTTTTTTTAATCACAATATAGCACAAGGACAATTCACTCACTGTCCTTCCAGGTCCCTGGAAACAAGGACTTGCAGAGTGAAATAAACTGACACTCTCCCTACCTACAGTTTTCTGTCCCTAGAATAAATGTTTTTTTTAAGCACAATATAGCACAAGGACAATTCACTCACTGTCCTTAGAGGTCCCTGGAAACAAGGACTTGCAGAGTGAAAGAAAATAAACACTCTCCCTACCTACAGTTTTCTGTCCCTAGAAAAAATGTTTTTTTTTAAGCACAATATAGCACAAGGACAATTCACTCACTGTCCTTCCAGGTCCCTGGAAACAAGGACTTGCAGAGTGAAAGAAAAAAAACACTCTCCCTACCTACAGTTTTCTGTCCCTAGAAAAAATGTTTTTTTTAATCACAATATAGCACAAGGACAATTCACTCACTGTCCTTCCAGGTCCCTGGAAACAAGGACTTGCAGAGTGAAAGAAACTGACACTGTCCCTACCTACAGTTTTCTGTCCCTAGAATAAATGTTTTTTTTAAGCACACTATAGCACAAGCACAAAACACACTGACACTCTCCCTACCTATCCTTCTCTTTCCCTAAACTAAAGGAATCCAGGTTAAGCAAGAAAGAAATAACAGTCACTGTCCCTGCCTATGCTGCTCTATCCCTGCTCCGGAACACACTACACTAGGCCGCCGTGCTGGCGGCCTTTTATAGTGTGGGGCGTGTACTAAACACCCTCAGCAATAATTGGCCACAGGCATCCTGCCTGTGGCCAATCATTGCTCTCCTCGCTGCCGGCGCTGTGATTGGCCAAGCATGCGGGGTCACAGTGCATGCTTGGCCAATCACAGCGCCTGGATGACACTGCGATGGCGTAGTGCATTGTGGGCCGTTCGCGTCACTCGAATTTGGCGCGAACGGCCCAAATCGTTCGATCTTCGTCGAACGATCGAACAGCCGATGTTCGAGTCGAACGTATGTTCGACTCGAACACGAAGCTCATCCCTAGTATCCAGGTGAATAGCATTATTATACATCATCTGCAAAGAGGATTTAGAAATTCCAGAGATGCCCAGATCCCAAGTGTAGAAAGCAAAATAAACATTTGGATGTTTAACACTACCTGTTTATGTAATTTATTCCCAAGTCATTCGTTGGCTGTATTTATTCAGTGTCCATAGTAATTCCGTAGACTTGTCTAACCTGCTACTTGAGAAACGTCTATGTCTGCCTGCCCAAGGAATCATTTAACATCTGTTCAGACCACATGCCTCCCCTCCACCAGATCTTCCCAATACGTAGAATGGTGCACAGATGTGACTGCTTGTTATCTGTACCGAATTCTTCCCAGAAACCAACTTCTATTCTCAATGTAAACATCTAGGAAAACAGTTAAATGGCCAACCTCTATTCTGCTTTCGTTATTGTTAACATGATGGTTGGTTATTTTGTCCCTGGACCTGTATTTTGTTTTGTACATCTGTGCAGTACAGGGCAAAGGAGCATATTGGGAGATGACAGTGAACGGAGACATCTGACAACATTGTATGTGCAGTTACATAATACAGGCTTAGGCTATACCTTGGTGTTACTGTCCTCAACACAGCTGTAATGGGGCTCGGGGGTGGGAAGGGGCCCTACTGGGAAGGTTTTCTGATACCTCCATTCCAGAATAGTTTATCAGATGTACAGGAACGTGCTTTGGGATCATGCTGCTGTTAGTCACAGATCTCCTATGCATCCCCCATCCCTAATCAGTGAGTAGATTTATTACCTACAGAGCTTCTAATCATGCTGCTTAGCGCTTTCATGTTAACAATGTGTCTGCCAAGCACAGTATTCCTGAGGCTGAAAATCCCAGAATATCTTCTCAGCTTAAAAGTGTTAAGATATTTGAGGTTAGTAGTTCTTAAAAAAATAAAAAGCCAGCATTTAACCACCTCAATACCACCATAAGTACATATACATCATGAAATTGAGGTGGTTATACCAGGATCACGATTGAGGCTTCAGCCATGATTCCGATATAATTTTTTACATCGGGAGATCCCCGTTTATGTAGAAGTAATCCTAGCAGCTAAACAGCTGCTTGATTTCCTTTCCTAGGTGGCTGAAGGGAGTCCCCCCCCTCCAGCCGCCGCCTCCTTTTCCGGGCTTTCCCGAGTGATCGGGGAGGCATCTGCTTCCTCAGACACACTAATGCCGCGTACACACGATCGGACATTCCGACAACAAAACCGTGTATTTTTTTTCCGACGGATGTTCGCTCAAACTTGTCTTGCATACACACGGTCACACAAATCTTGTCGGAAATTGAAAACGTCAAGAACGCGGTGATGTACAACACTACGACGAGCCGAGAAAAATAAAGTTCAATGATTGTGAGCATGCATCGAATTTATTCCGAGCATGCATCGAATTTTTGTGCGTCGAATTGTGTACACACGGTCGGAGTTTCCGACAACAAGTTTTGTTGTCGGAAAATTTGAGAACCAGCTCTCAAATTTTTGTTGTCGGAAATTCCAACAGCAAATGTCCGATGGAGCCTACACACGGTCGGAATATCCGACCAAAAGCTCCCATCGAACATTTGTCGTCGGAAATTCCGAGCGTGTGTACGCGGCATTAGAGGAAGTGAAGTTGTTCCTCCCATTGTGTGACGTCAAAAACTAGAAGCGACGAGGATTTAGTCACATCCAGTTTTGGTTTGTTTGTTTACAAGCCGTTGCCGGCTTGTAAACAAACAATTTGTTCACAAATCTGCTGCTATGGAGGCCAGAAGAGAGATCTGAGGTCTTGTAGACCCCAGATCTCACCATAAAGAGGACCTTTCTTCTTTGTTGCCATTCCACGGGCATGCACAATTTTAAAGCATGGCATGTTTGGTATCCATTTTCTCTGTAACATCATATTTTTATATTTTATCAAAAAAATTGGTATTATATTTTGTTTGTGTTTACTAAATAAAATTAATATTAAATAGGGTGTGAAAAACCGCTGCGCAAATACCATGTGACATAAAAAATTGTAACACCCACAATTGTATTCTCTAGGTTCGATGCTTAAAAAAATATGTCATGTTTGGGGATTCTAAGTAATTTTCTAGCAAAAAAATCCGACTTTTACACTCATGACAGAAATGTCAGAATTGGCCTGGTAAGCAAGTTGTTAAAAAGCAAACATTTATTTTATTCCAGCTTATCAATTCTTAGATGTGATGGCTGCATTTTTTTTTTTTTAGGCTTGCTTTCTTTTAAATTTACTTGGTGATCTGGCCAGTAAGTCTGTTGTTTTTCAAAAGCACAAGCTCTACTGCAGAAGTAGCAGTTATAAGGATGAGACAAACCATTTACAGTACCACTGACAGGAGTGCTTACAATGATCAGCTTTTATTTATGTAAAACCTTTTATCCCAAAAGGAATAAAACTGCATATAAACTGTTAGTTAGACTTCAGCTTAAATTTGTTAGTGTATCTAAATCTGCTAGTACATCTGCATCACTCCAAAACCGCTTTTTAGAGCCGGCGTTCGGCTTTCTTGTGATAACAACCGATGAAGCTAAGCAGCCACTTCATTGCTATCACAAGCAGCGGGAGTGGACATCCCCCCCTTCCCGCTACCTTCCATCGCTCTACCCGGGAGGCCCGAGCAACCATCTGGCTGGCCAGAGACCCGAACAAAGCCATAATCGACTTTGATCTGGTCTCGGATCTAGAAACCTGAAAGCGACGTCACTTCCGGTTTAATGGAGCCTTAAAGGCGCCAGATTTTAAAACATTTCAGTATTTAAAACAGCCAACCTTGGCATTTTGAATGCCTTTAAGTACAAAGGAGGGATTTGGGATCTTATAGACCCCAGATCCCTCCAAAAAAATACCTGACACAAGACTATTGGTGTCACAAGGGATGTTTACGTTCCTCTTTAAAAGGAGTTTGTATTTAGTTGTAGATTAATTGTACATAGGAACACTAACAATTGTTTTACATAAAATTTTAATTTGTTTACTGATGACTCAACCACAAAGTTCAGCAGAAAAAGGGGGTGATAAAGCTATTGTGGGGAATTTGTAGCTCATTGGTAAAGACAAGCAGTGAAGTTACCCCGCGCCAGAAGTACTTTCAGAGCTTTTTCTGACCACTTTTATTTGCAAATAACAGAAAAGTTCACATGAAAGTCTTCCCACGCAGGGGGTTCTCACCATCAATGCAACAAAACATAGAATTCAGCCTTGTGGCTCTTTTTGCAACTTCACTGCTCAGGCCTCATGCCTTGGTCCTCCAGACCGTCAAACACAGTCCCAGTACTCGTGCACAAAATGCTGTACCATTATCAGCTTGACTATTTCTCCTGCAGCTCGCTGCTGCTACATCCTCACAGGGAAGGGACCAGGAGGAGACCGCGAGTTTTAAACGATGGACGCCCGCAGCCTCTCAATATTTTCAGGTACACTGACTCGAGTATAAGCCGAGTGGGGCATTTTCAGCCCCAAAAAAAGGGCTGAAAATCTTGGCTTATACTCGAGTATATACGGTAATTTATCTGGGCACAATCACTTTATAACCCTAATACAACTGTCTTTAAACGTTGGCTTCTGTGTCTGACATCAGCTCTTTTAGGCTGGAGACCTCACTGTGTTGCCAGTGCCAGCAACTGCAATTTCTATAACATCTCAAACCTCTAATGACACACCATGGAATCTGTTATATGCACATGCTCCCCAGGCCCCATATCAGCTGCATGAGCTGTTGTGGTTATTGTTATGCCAGTGCTCCTGGGTCTCTACTGTATTCATAGTTTTTTTTTTTATATTCCATAGTACAGGTAGCATGACTTTTCAGACCTGAGGTCTTCATTAGGTGCTGTAACAAAGGAAGGATATGCGAGCCTATATACACGCATAACCTCATTCACTCTGGTTGGTGGTCCATCAAATTAACCCTTTACAATCTTAGCACCTGTAACGGCAATCCCAATACGAAAGGGGTTAACGCCGTTTAGGATATTCCCTTTCCGAACACAAGGCAGCTACTGACACTCCATAGTCAGGCGAACGAGATCCATAATGATAATTCCCCCCCTAATAACAAGACACAGCTCTGTTGTTAGGTTTCCAGCAGGTCTGACAATCTTTATTGAGAGCAGGCTCTTTTATACACCAAAATCATACTGCATTAACCTAATGAACAATGGCCCAACTCCACCCACAACATCACACAATGATTACATAACGAGCCCCCAATACACATTATTCTGACATCTCTTAGCAGACAACAGGTGAGTTCATTAGCTAATCCCTTTACAGCTTAAATTACTACTATGCATGACCTTTTACGTTTCCCAGACTGGCTGTCTGCTACCTTACAATATCATAAATATACCTTTGACCAGACCTAATTTACATGAGCTAATTACCTAATTCCAGAGTTAATTATCACAATCCACAATGAACAGATCTTTAGACGTTAGCCTGGACTCATTTACATTACACAGGCAGCCAGGTGGCAGTGTTGCCAACCCCCCGAAGTGAAATTTACTGGCAGAAAGCCAAAATTTATGAACGGCACCAATTTTTTACTGCCACATGCAAAAAAGTAACAAAAATTGACCTTTTCAGTGCCAAACCATGCAAATGTTAATATTTAAACTATAAACATGTAGCTAGTGCTATTAGCAATGCGTTTAGGTTACATTAGAGTTCCCCCTTGCACTGTAAGCTGGGAATCCTGCAGACTCTGATGTAAAGGGGAATGCCGAGAATTCTGATGTGGGGGGGTCTGGTGACCAGAAACCACCTTCTTCAGAGTGAATACACTAAGGTAAGGGGGGGTTACTGATATAAGGGGGGAACCTTTATATTAGTGCCCCCTTACATTATTGCATTCACTCCCTCCCTTACATCAATGACCCCCCTCTTCAGACTGCCTGGCGCTGTCACTGACCTCCTCTCAGGTGCACCGTGCAGGGCTCAGTCAGACTCCAGGTTGGTGGCTCTGTTTTTTTCCATAGTCTCCTTTCCACAGTCCACACACATCTGATTTTTTCCATGACCCCCATCCTGGTGTCACTCTCACTCTTGACTACTCTCCAGACTCCCCCCCTCAGAGACTGCAGACATGATAAAAAAAACAAGAGATGGTCAGAGATTGCAGACATGATACAAGAGGTGGTCAGAGGATGGCGGACAGGATACAGGAGGCGGTCAGAGGATGGCGGACAGGATACAGGAGGCGGTCAGAGGATGGCAGACAGGATACAAGAGGCGGTCAGAGGATGGCGGACAGAATACAGGAGGCGGTCAGAGGATGGCGGACAGAATACAGGGGGCGGTCAGAGGATGGCAGACAGAATACAGGAGGCGGTCAGAGGATGGCAGACAGAATACAGGAGGCGGTCAGAGGATGGCAAGACAGAGATTGTGAACATCTGTAATTCTGTACAATCACACCACTACCATTCTTGTCTGATAACTGCTGCCTGTTGACATCACATAAATAGCATCCATCCCAAGTGATGGATGGATGGATGTTGCAGCCAGGCCAGGGGTCAAGTTAGTGTGTGTGTGTATATATGCACTCTCCACTCACTCACCAGGCAGGGGGCTGCAGCCAGGGCACTGGTCAGGAGGCTTTGTGTGTCCATCTGGGGTAGGGGGGAGGGTCAGCTCTGTCCATCCATCTCTCTCACGGTGATAGTGCATTGGTGCTGCCAGTCCTCCGGCTCCACTGTACTGTCCACATACTGCAGTGCACACTGCACAGGCTGCTCTACCATTAGCCCGCTCCGTTCGGCTCCCGGCATTTGAAATTTTCTGGCCGGCGCCGTGTAGCGGGAAATGCGGCTTGCGCGTGACATCATCAGCAGGCGGGGACGGGCCGGGCGGCACAGACTCAAGTCTCAGGATCCGATAGTCTTGGGGAATTCCGGAGCTGCGCATGCGCAGTTCACACCCGCGACAATCACAACCATTTTTTGGAAGGCATTCCCCTTCCCACGGACATTTACGGACGCCAGGAAAGTGCCCTGATTTTACGAACTGTCCGTAAATCTACAGACGGTTGCCAACACTGCCAGGTGGTTGGAGGTGATGACATTAACATCTTTCAATTAACCTGTTGAGTTCAGAATCAACAACCAGTAAATAGTTATTTTACTTATATCCTGGGGAATATTGTGGATTAATATTACAGACCCATTTTAAAGCAATCCAAGACATATTCTGAATGTCCATTATTTTCTGGCTCATACTTTCTAAGAGCTTCTGGGTTCCACGGGCCCTCCCGTTACAGCACCTATACACACATTTGTTTAATCAATGCAATGCATATCACAATTGATATGATTCAAACTATATGTCTCCAATGCACCCAACACAGACTGTAAAAAATGTCCCAAAGCTGTTTATTCAAATCTCTCTTGCTGCCTGATCACATCAGTAACCTGACAATAGGTCTGTCAACTCACATGTAAGGGTTTAAAAGACCATTCAGTGCTCCTGTGCTCTCTACAGCACAGCCACACAAATGGAAATGTTCAACATGGACAATGAGCTCCATGAGCTTCCAGTTTATTAATTGCATAACATTTTTTTGGCAGCTAGATTATGATCAGTTTGATAATGATTGTTTTCCCTGCTTCTGTTGCCGCATACATGGGTTGGTTGTCCTATCCAGCAAAAATGACCAACACAAGCAGTAGTCCTCCATGCCCAGCTTAGTAGCCTGGCCCTCACTGCAGACATTGCTCATTAAAATACAGCAATGTATCCTTCTACCAAGGATTTTTTTTATAGTAGTACTACCTTTTTTGGGGCAGAGAAATTATGCCTTCTGACTAGCTATTATATTAGAACCCATCCTTTGTTGATGTGGATTGTGGAAGCCTACAATTTTAATTCATAACAGCTATCCTAGGCAGCTTTTGTAAGTCCATCCATAAAATGTAGCAGTTCCCGAAGACATGCATATAACTTTACACATACCCAACTGAAAATCAGTTCCCATCCCTCCTTGGGGTCTTCTTTATTCTTGTACCACCAGCAAGCAAATAACCTTTGCTGTTGCTTAGAGATAAAGCATTCAATATTATTTGAGACCAGGAGAGGGGAATGAGGACACACAGACATCAACAACATTCCATTTCAGAAAAGGGCAATGACCGTGTAGAAGATTTAGTATTTTTTATTTAACCTTAATGAATTGGAATTATTATGCATTACAACAATAACAGTTGCAATTATCTTATTTTATATATTCCATGTCACTCAAAAATAATTATTTTATAATGAGATTTTCTAATTTTGTAATAGGATGGAGGATTTACTTCTTGGGTTATGTGAACTTGCAACCAATCATGGTGTCAATTTTAATACTTTTGACAGCAAAATTTGCATCGTAGTTGAATGATGGTTTAAATTAGAACTGGTTTCTCCTGCATTTCATTCACCATTAAATTCACCATTCGGGAATTTGCTTCTGAACATAACAGCTGTTACTTTCTGTACAGCTCAGTCTTACTGTCCTCAATGTGTTGGGATTACAGCGTAAAAACACTTCCTTAAAAAAGTCTATTACGCATTACCATCCCTCCCTCCTGGGACCAAAAAAAAGTGTATATGATTTTATTATAACATATGTTCTGTCTTGTTTAAACTCTGCATCTATATGTTATAAACTGTCAGAAGAGCACAGCTTGTCTGAGACTTGTACCAATCAAGATGGAATGTAGAACTAAAACTCTGTAATGGCAACCATTCCTCTCTGCAGAAAAAAAAGTGAGGCATATGTCTGTTTTATTAATACTTTACAATAATTGTCACATTAATAGTAACAAAGTGACTAAATAATATTTTAAAACAGCGTTTTATAGTCTGCCATTAAGAAAGAATGGCTTAAAGTACTTAAAGTGTTGTGAACTTTTGGGGATTATAGCTCCACGGGACTAAGTGCATAAACCGTTGACTTTTAAACAGAAAGGCTTTTATTTGTGAATAAAGCAAAAATAATGCTTAATTCAGCACACAGAAAAGTATAAACTAAAGTCCACTTATCTTCCAGCATAAATCAAAAGTCCTGCTTGTCTTCAGCACAAAAATAAACCAAAGGAAAGACACATACAGTTTTGTAGGGGAACTTCCAGAGCCCTTGCTGAATCTTTCCAAGCTCCCAGCAAACAGACAGCTCCTCTCCACAGGTGCAATCCTCATACTCCTTTCACACACCTTTAGCATCACTTCCTATTTTATGAGCTGTCTTCCTGGAAGCCCTTAACCCCCTGTGTGCTGACTCCCAGTGGTCAGGAGTGGAGGCTCTATCCCACCCGAATGTCACTTTAGAGCCTCCGAAATTCCGGGCCCCAAATACCTCTCTATTAAGACAAAGAGGACTGCGAGCCAGTCCTCTCTGGACTATTTATTTTGCCAGAAATTCCTCACCCATTGGGTGACCTCCTGAACACTATTACCACTCGTTAAAGGGACCATAACCCAAATATTGGTGCTACATAGCACCCGTCCAGGACCCAACCTTGGCGTCCTGTACATTTCCCCCCCCCCTCTGCCTCAACGCGGAGGTGTTGGAGGCACCACTCGACACCATACAATGGACTCGGGAGAGGGCATCGGCATTCTGATGTTGTCTCCCGGGTCTGTGTTCTACCTCGAAATTGAACTCCTGGAGAGAAAGGAACCACCTTGTCACCCTGGCATTGGTGTGCTTGTTTTGCCTCATCCAGGTAAGGGGAGCGTGGTCTGACATCAAGCGAAACTTCCTACCTAGGAGGAAATATCGTAGGGAGTCCAAAGCCCACTTGATGGCGTGACACTCCCGCTCTACCACAGCGTAGTTTTTCTCAGCTGCTGTCAGCTTCCTACTAAGAAAAACTACGGGATGCTCTTCCCCATTGCTTTCCTGCGACAGGACTGCTCCCAATCCCTCACTTGAAGCATCTGTCTGCACTACAAAATCTTTTGCGAAATCCGGAGCTACAAGCACCGGATCCTGGCACAATGCCGTCTTAAGCTTTTGAAAAGCTTTCTCGGCCTCGGCATTCCACTTTATCATCACTGACTTTCTGCCCTTGGTCAAGTCCGCCAGCGGTGCAGCAATGGTGGCGAAGTTGGGGACAAACCACCTATAATAGCCAACTATGCCCAGAAACGCTCTGACCTGCTTCTTGGTTAGGGGACGGGGCCAGTCCTGTATGGCTTCCACCTTACTCATTTGGGGCTTCACCAACCCCCTACCCACAATATACCCTAGGTACTTGGCTTCCTCCATCCCAATGGCACACTTCTCCGGATTGATGGTGAACCCTGCTCTTCTCAAGGAGTCTACCACTGTCTGAACCCGGGGAAGATGGGACTCCCAATCAGTGCTGAAGATGACTATGTCATCTAAGTAGACGGAAGCGTACTGTTGATGTGGGCCCAGAGTTTTGTCCATGGCCCTTTGGAACGTGGCAGGGGCAGAGTGTAGACCAAATGGTATCCTTTTGTATTGGAAGTGGCCTTCCGGGGTAGAGAAGGCCGTTTTCTCCCTGGCTTCCTTGGTCAGGGGAATCTGCCAGTACCCTTTTGTGAGGTCCAGCGTGGTGATGTACCTGGCAGGACCTAACCTCTCAATTAGCTCATCTACTCGTGGCATGGGATACGCATCAAACTTGGAGACTTCATTAAGTTTTCTGAAGTCGTTACAGAAGCGGAGGGTGCCGTTGGGTTTGGGTACCAACACGATTGGACTTGACCACTCGCTTTGTGACTCTTCAATGATTTCAAGTTTGAGCATTCTTTTAACCTCGTCAGATACCGCCACCCTATGAGCTTCTGGGATACGGTAAGTCTTTAACCAGATTTTTACATTGGGTTCGGTTACGATGTCATGCTTGATGACGTTGGTGAGACCAGACAATTCTGAAAACATGACCCTATTTCTTTGCAGAAACTCTTTTGCTTGCTGGGTTTGGGGTCTAGTCAGGGTGGCAGCAACCTGCACCAGGTCGATCCCTGCATGGTCCCCTGACTGTACCCCTACCACCGCAGATACCTGTTCCCTGTCTCTCCAGGGTTTCAATAAATTCACGTGATAGATTTGGTAGGGTTTTCTTTTCCCTGGCTGGTGTATCTTGTAGTTCACCTCACCTACTTTCTCTACTACCTCAAATGGGCCTTGCCACTTGGCCAAGAATTTGCTCTCCACCGTGGGTATTAGAACAGCCACCCGGTCTCCTACTTGAAACTGTCTAATTTTAGCCGACCGGTTATACACTCTTCTTTGGGCATCCTGAGCCTTCTGTATGTGCTCCCTCACCAGCGGCATCACCTTAGCCACCCTCTCTCGCATTTGAGAGATATGTTCTACCACAGTTTTATGTGGTGAGGACTCACTTTCCCATGTTTCTTTTACTAGGTCGAGCAACCCCCGGGGCCTTCGTCCATACACTAGCTCAAACGGCGAGAAGCCCGTGGATGCTTGTGGAACCTCCCGGATGGCAAACAACAAGGCAGGGAGTAACATATCCCAATCCTTCCCGTCTTTCTGGACCACTCTTTTCAACATGGACTTTAGAGTTTTATTAAATCTCTCGACTAGGCCATCGGTCTGCGGATGATAAACGGACGTCCGCAACTGCTTAATCTGAAACAGTTTGCATAAGTCCGCCATCACCTTTGACATAAAAGGGGTGCCCTGGTCCATCAGTATCTCTTTGGGGAACCCAGTCCGTGAGAACATTTGAAACAACTCCCGGGAAATGGCCTTAGAGGAAGCTTTCCTCAAAGGGATTGCTTCTGGATACCTAGTTGCGTAATCTAGTATGACCAATATGTATTGGTGCCCCCTTGTCGACTTTACCAGGGGTCCCACCAGATCCATAGCGATCCGCTCGAATGGGACCTCAATAATTGGCAAGGGTACTAGAGGGTTTCTATAGTGGGGCATCGGGGCAGTTAACTGGCAAATGGGACAAGATGCACAATATTTTTTAACCTCGGCCTTTACTCCTGGCCAATAAAACCGGTCGGTTATCCTGGCCTCTGTTTTCTCTGCCCCCAGGTGTCCTCCTAGTGCGTCGTTGTGGGCTAGATCAAGGAGCATCCGCCGATATGGTTGGGGAACCAGCAACTGCTCTACAGTTTCCCCTCGGCTCTCAGCTACTCGATATACCAAGTCCCCCTTCAATGCAAAATGAGGAAACCTCTGATCTGCCCCTGGCATTTGTAAGACCCCATCAATAACAGAAACCTGCTCTCGAGCATTGATCAAGGTAGGATCCTGTAATTGGGCGGTGCCGAATGCACCCCTGGATACATCCAGGTCTGGATGCACTGGCCTCGAGGATGTTTCCCCCTCCTCCTCCTCAGCCGGAGAGAGCTCCTCATCTTCCTCCCCCAGCATGACTTGTAATGGGAAAACTCCCCCCCCCCTCAGAGATCAACTCGGTTTTAAGACCTAGAACAGAAACATTATCACCCACATTAGTATTCTCTGTAACTTCACTATCAGTGACAGGTATCTCCATATTAGAGGGGTGTGTTGTGGGGGTTTCAGGCCCGGATCCCTCAGACTCTGTCCCTTCCAGGCCCAGTGTCCCCAGTACTCCGGGCAGCCCCATCTGTACCTGGTTCCATAGTTCAAGAAATAGAGGACAGTCCCGCCCCACTATGATGTCATGTATTAAGCTTTTCACCACCCCAACCTCTTGTGTAACTGAAATATGGCCATAGGAAACCGTTACTGGGACCAGGGGGTACTCCCTGGTGTCCCCATGGATACACACTACCCGTAGAGTCTTATTCACTGGGCCGAGTCTCCCGAGCACCCTGGCATGTACCAGTGTTATCATGCTGCCGGAGTCCAGTAGCGCCTTGGCAGGAAGGTGGTTCACCCACACTTCACACTCGAACCGTCCTTCAGCCAGATCAAGATGAGTGGCACACACTCTTTGCACATAGAAGGAGCTTCCCCGACCGGTCCCACAGTCCATAGGCTCCTCCTGCAGCGGGCACTGTGCCCGGGTATGCCCCCAGGACCGACATCGCCAACACTGTAGGTCCCCCATCCGTGGGACAGGAACCAACCTTCGTGGTTCTGCGGAGGATGATGCAGGTTTGCGGGTTCCAACGTCAGGCAGGGCTTCTCTCCTCGGTGCTGTGGCTGGTCTGGTTGCCCTTGGTGTGGGTTCCCGACGCTTGGCAGGCCCAAGCAGGTCCTCTACCACGGTGTACCTTTCGACCAACTCAACCAGCTGGTCAGCAGTTGCAGGGTCTCCGTGGCTTACCCAACGCTGTAGGTCATCTGGCAGGGACCGCAGGTACCAATCCATCACCACCCGTTCCACCATTTGTGGGCCTGACAATTTTTCCGGCTGCAGCCATTTTTTCACCAGCTGCACTAGTTCGTGCATTTGGGACCTAGGTGGTCGGTCAGGTTTGTACTGCCAGCGATGCACCCTCTGAGCCCGGACGGCTGTGGTCACTCCCAGGCGGGCCAGGATCTCTGCCTTCAGCCGTTCATAGTCGCTGATGTGCTCAGATGGGAGATCAAAATAGGCCTTTTGCGGGTCACCGGTGAGGAAAGGGGAGATAATGCCAGCCCATTGGTCACGGGGCCACCCCTCTCTCTCCGCTATTCTTTCAAAGGTGGTGAGAAAGGCCTCTGCATCATCGCTGGGTGTTAGTTTTTGTAAGAAATGGGTGGCTCTCACGGACACTTGGTTGCCAGCGGCAACGACCGCTTACTCTCGTCCCTGAGCCAGCCGCTGTACTGCCTCCTGCAAGGCAGCCACCTGTGCTCGAGTGGACTCCTGCTGGGCCGTAAACTGGGTAGTTAGCAGCAGTGTGCTTTCCTCATGGCGACGGTTTGCCTCTGCTAAAGCTTGCTGTTGGGTCGCAATGGCTTGTTGCTGGGTCGCAGTGGCTTGCTGCTGGGTCGCAGTGGCTTGTGCCAAAGCCTTGATGACCTCCTCCATGCCTTTGTCTGCTGTTTGCAATGTCTGAGCTGACTTCACCCAAGACATGCCATAAGCACACGGTCTCTTTAAGTGTCAGTTTGTTTTTAAACGGTTTTTGCAGCTGCAAATGCACTTTGCCAGCATCCAAGACACCAGTTGTGAACTTTTGGGGATTATAGCTCCACGGGACTAAGTGCATAAACCGTTGACTTTTAAACAGAAAGGCTTTTATTTGTGAATAAAGCAAAAATAACGCTTAATTCAGCACACGGAAAAGTATAAACTAAAGTCCACTTATCTTCCAGCATAAATCAAAAGTCCTGCTTGTCTTCAGCACAAAAATAAACCAAAGGAAAGACACATACAGTTTTGTAGGGGAACTTCCAGAGCCCTTGCTGAATCTTTCCAAGCTCCCAGCAAACAGACAGCTCCTCTCCACAGGTGCAGTCCTCATACTCCTTTCACACACCTTTAGCATCACTTCCTGTTTTATGAGCTGTCTTCCTGGAAGCCCTTAACCCCCTGTGTGCTGACTCCCAGTGGTCAGGAGTGGAGGCTCTATCCCACCCGAATGTCACTTTAGAGCCTCCGAAATTCCGGGCCCCAAATACCTCTCTATTAAGACAAAGAGGACTGCGAGCCAGTCCTCTCTGGACTATTTATTTTGCCAGAAATTCCTCACCCATTGGGTGACCTCCTGAACACTATTACCACTCGTTAAAGGGACCATAACCCAAATATTGGTGCTACATAGCACCCGTCCAGGACCCAACCTTGGCGTCCTGTACAGTGTATATAAACCCAATAGTGAACTTCTCCTACCTGTTCCCTTATGGTCTGTTAAAAATCCCATTAAAAGTGCTTTATTGTGTGTTTAATAAGTGCAAAAATGCATATTTATCATACCAGAAATCCCATGAGCTCCCAACTTCTGTGGCTCTGCTACACTGAAATTTCAAGCACTGTCATTAGCACTACCCAGTTCTCCTCTATGAACTAGCAAATGTTGGTTTATGTTTATGTTATCTGTTCATTAGATGTACTGATATTACTGTTTACAGTTTGCATTGTTTAGGATATGTCAGGGGAGTCAAACTCAATTTCATTGTGGGCTGCATCGGCATTATGGTTGTCCTCAAAGGGCCAGTTGTATCTGTAAGACTAGATGTCCAGAGCACCTCCCTCCACTTACATCAGATGTCCAGAGCAATAGGCAAGCTATAGACAAGGGACACAGAGAAGGTCTGTAGATGAGGGGAGCAGAGGAGACCAGCAGGTGCAGAGATGTGGTGGGGGGTGCACAAAGATGAGCTGTGGGATGGGGAGGTGTAGAGGTGGGCTGTGAAAGAGGGGATCAGAGGTGAGCAGTGGATGGTTTTGGTGGTGTGGCTCAAGGAAGGATAAGTCCACTCCCATCCCAAAGTGCCCCCCAGCACTTATCTGATCTCTTCCTCTGCCCCACCTTTATGCCCAAGTCCTCTCCCCTCCCAAAGCGTACCCCAATACATGTCTGACCCCCCTCCACCCCACCTTCTAGCAAATGTCCTCTCCCCTCCCAAAGGCCTCCCCAGCACATATTCAACCCCCCATGCCGCCTTCTAGCACACATCCCCTCCCCTCCCAAAGGACACCCCAGCACATATCTGACCCCCCACCCGCCTTATATTACAAGTCCTCTCCCCTCCCAACGCACCCTCCCAGTATATATCTGTCCCCCACTCTACTCCACATTCTAGCACAATCCTGTACTCCCCAAAGTGACTCCCTGGCACATACCCAAAGCTTTTTTTTTTTAACCATGCCCCTCAAGCCCCTCCCACTGTAACGTTTGGTCACATCCATATGCGCGCCACAAGTGTCCCTCATTCTCAAGTTTAAAAATTGGAAGGTATGTAAATGTCAATTTTCTTCGACTCATGTTACTAGTCCATGTATTTGAATAGGCTGCCTCAACACAATTTGCATGAACATTTCGTCATTAGTGCAGCACACCACACCACCAAGGTGTGAATGGACTCTAAATGTTTGTTCTTGGGTTTAGATAAACATATAATTATAAGACTATATATTTTGGAAATTGTATAAGGCAAATAGCCCTGAAAATAATAAGCAAAAGGCCAGTTTTAGCTACTGAAATTGCTAAATATATAATATATATAATAGTTTTTCCCATTTTCCTTGCAGTAGTAGAGCATTTACTGTATAAAACCCAATGTCCAGCACCCTCACATTTTAAACATATCTATCTACCATCTAAGTATATTCATGTAAAAAGATTATACCTTTGATCCTGGGAGTACATTGATGGCACATATGTAGAAGATTACTCTGTATGTATGCAAACAAACAGATATGAAAGAATCTGTTCCTCTCTGATGTTTAATATTTTCTTTTTTTCATAAAGCAAAACTAAAGTAGGAATTGGAAACATAATCCTTGCACAGGGCAACATTTCAAAGTAAATACAAAAAATGCAACATAATGTGTGAATGTGTTTGCATAAACAATGGCATGTAACATTCTATACTTACTTATATTAAATAATAAATAACTTGCAATATATAACTTCAAGCCTGAAAGAAAATTCCAAGATTCTCAACCGGGGTTCTGCAAGAAATCCCTAGGGATTCCGCAGCGATCAACCTGTTGTTCACATGTAGGTAATGGGTAGATTGTGTCCCCACCTAGCCAATACAGTGGAACCTTGGATTACGGGCATAATCCACTCCAGGAGAATGCTTGTAATCCAAAGCACTTGCATATCAAAGCGAGTTTCCCCATAGAAGTCAATGGAAACTAAAATAATTTGTTCCACATTGACTTCTATTGCATGCAATACTGCATGTGGCCAGAGGTGGGGGGGCGACAGGGAGACTCATAAATACTCACAGACAGCTCTGCTGCACAGAAACCTTCGGAAAGGCTCGGAAACACGCGGGAACTGAGTATTTCCGAATGTCTCCAAGTATTTCTGAGTGATTCCAAGTATTTGCGAATGGCTGTGTCAACGGCGCCCCCGCACCTCTGGCGAAATATGGTACTGCACACCGCAGAGGCTTGAATCCTGCTTGCTTTGCAAGACAACACTCGCAAACCGAGTCAGGATTTAAAAAAAAGAATTGCTCGTATAGCGAAAACGCGCGTTAACCGCGTTACTCACAATCCGAGGTTCCACTGTACTAGGAAATGCTCCTGTCCCGCATGCAGGGCACGAAAGCAACATCAAGTGTCTCCACTGTTTCCCGCCGGTCCTTCCCCTGCCCATCCCCAGTGCTTGTTTGTGATTGGTGGAAAACAGCGCACCAGGACAATACTTACAGCAGCTTCTCTGCCCCGCTCTGCATGTGAAGGAAACCACTCCACTACTGTAATGTGCCCCGCTGTGTCTTGATTTTGATTGATATTAATGAGTTAACCTATCTGTGGCTTCTGCCAAATTAGCAGGTGGCCGTAATAGCAGCACAAACTATGTCTAGGAGGTTTGTCATTACATATATTGGCATTTGAAACACAACACCCCTTTTTAGCTGCAGATGATTGAAACAGAGTAAAACAGAGTATTAGTAATGTTACTTTGTATCTCTAAGGGTAGATTTAGATATGCGTCTAAACCCCCCTTGCCTCTAAAGCCTGATCCTCATTCAAATCATGCTCCAGAGGCTACTGACAGGCAATAAGGAAGCAATGCGATGCCTCCTCAATGCCTGTTTGCGTGCAGTGCATGCGGTTGCGAGGCGATTGCAGGGCTTCTCCATTTACTTGAATATCTAGCATTCAAATGGACTTGCCGCCTGCCTAACTCTACATGTTGGATCAACTTTACCATGAGCACAAAACAAAGTATCACACCCACAGCATGTAAACATCACCATTTGCTGCCTAGTGCACATTTTGAAGGGGGGCAGTTGGCAATAAGCAAAACTGCCCCCCAACTCCAACTCTAAACAAAGCCTTATGCCACGTACACACAATCGGAATTTCCGACAACAAAACCGTGTTTTTTTTTTCCAACGGATGTTGGCTCAAACTTGTCTTGGATACACACGGTCGCACAAATGTTGCTTGGAAATTCTGATGGTCAAGAAGGCGGAGATGTACAAGACTACGACGAGCCGAGAAAAATGAAGTACAATGATTCCGAGCATGCGTCAAATTGGTCCCGAGCATGCGCAGCACTTTTGTGCATCGGAAATGGCTACACATGATCGGAATTTTCGACAAGAACTTTTGTTGTCGGAAAAATTGAGAACCAGCTCTCAAACATTTGTTGTCGAAAATTCCAACAGCAAATGTCCGATGGAGCCTACACATGGTCAGAATATCCGACCAAAAGCTCACATTGAACATTTGTTGTCGGAAATTCTGATCGTGTGTACGCGGCATTAGCCATGGTTGTAAAGGCAGAAGGTTTTTTATCTTAATTCAGATGAAAAACCTTCTGTGTGCAGCAGCCTCCCTCAGCCCTCTTAATACTTACCTGAGCTCTATCTCTGTCCAGCGATCTGCACGAGTGCCTTGGCCTTCCAGGACTCTCCCTCCTGATTGGTTAAAACACAGCAGTGGCACCATTGGCTCCTGCTGCTGTCAAAGTCAGTGAGCCAATCAGGAGAGAGAGGGGACAGGGCCAAACAGCGGCTCTGTGTCTGAATGGACACAGGGAGCTGCGGCTAGGCTTGGGTGCCCCCCATAGCAAGCTGCTTACTGTGGGAGCACTCGACAGGAGGGAGGGGCCAGGAGCACCAAAAAAGCAACCAAGAAGGGAAGGATCTGGGCTGCTCTGTTCAAATCCACTACACAGAGCAGGTAAGTATAACATGTTTGTTATTTTTAAACAAAAAAAGAGACTTTAGTATCACTTTAACATTTTTTACAAACACTGATCAGAAGGTCTGTTTTTGACAGCGGTGGTTGGAACGATCTGCTCTATTTACACAGCAAGCCTCAGCTGACATTTTGACAACCGGAAATTGCTGATAAAATGGGAGGGGCGGCATCAGAGGGAAGGGACAGGGCATTCTGTGTATGCCCTATGTACTTTTATGACATTTTAGGGCATATGTAGCATGTCTAAGGTACAAGACTGGTTAAAAAATACTCTTCAGTTCCAGTTTATATTTATTTTTAGAAGGCTTAGATAAGCTTCAACACTACTTGGGTCGTATTGAAATAGAGAAGTGTTAAGTGCCATAATTCATTCACATAAATCATCTATATCATGCCGTTTTATTTTTTAAAATCCTCTAATGCCTTGTACACACGATCGGAATTTCCAATGGAAAAAGTCAGACAGAATTTTTTCATCGGATATTCCGACAGTGTGTGTACCCCATCAGACCTTTTTCCGTCTGAATTTAGAAAGAGAGAGAACATGTTCTCTTTTTTTCCGATGGAAAAAATTCCTATCGGAAATTCCGTACGTCTGTGTGGAACTCCGACGAAGAAAAAAACCCCGCATGCTTAGAATCAAGTGGACGCATGCTCGGAAGCATTGAACTTAATTTTTCTCGGCTCCTCATAGTGTTGTGCGTCACCGCGTTCTCGACGGTCGGAATTTGGTGTGACAGTGTGTATGCAAGACAGCTTGAACGGAATTCCGTCTGAAAAATCCGTCGGAGTTTATCCCGACAGAAAATCCGACCGTGTGTACAAGGCATAAACCTTATTCCTGCAGCCCTGTTCAGGTCACATGATCTTTCCCTGTTCTTTGGCATCTGGAGAGAAATATCTTTTGGAGGAGCTTCTGAAGCTCTGCTGATGAATGTTCTCTAGCATATGAGTCTGTGCCTGGCCAACACTGATCGGTGCTGTGCCAGTCACATGACTAAAAAAAAACTGTTTCAGAAGAGCAATTCAAATGAAATTGTAAATATCAAAAAACAGTTTTATAGTTCCCTATAAATCTTTATTGAACATCCAATGTGTATTGTTTGTGCATTAATATGGTGTAGGTGGAGTCAAAGATGATTGACACTAGCTTTCCTTTTGTTCATATGGAATTTGCATCCAAGGCTCTTTTTTTACTTTGCAGGTATTAGCAATTACATTTGATATATTTAATACCATTTTTTATTAAAACAACGTGTTTTTTTTTTTTTTTTTTTGTGAATGTAATCAGCATACTACAGTATACTATATTTTGCCCCCACGGAGTTTTGCAATAGGAGGACATGGAGGAGGAGGGGAGTGTCATTTTCCACTGTGTATACACAAATATGTGTGACTTTAGGCCGGGTTCACACCTATGCGAATTGGATGCAGCTTAAAACGCATCCAATTCGCATGTCATTAGAAAATACATACATTTTTATGAGGCTAGTTCACATATGTGCGATGCATTCGCACTGCGCAGTGCCGAAAAAAAACGTGTGCATTTTCTAGGCATTGCGGTGTGGCTCAGGTGCGAATTCAGGCCCATTATCTTCTATGGGCACGCATCTGATTTGCAGATGTGTTCCGTTATGAACAGGGATTCTCTCCCTGAATCATGAGGGGGAACTCCACGCCAAATTTTAAATAAAAAAACGTCATGGGTTCCCCTCCAGGAGCATTCCAGGCCCTTAGGTCTGGTATGGATTTTAAGGGGAACCCCTACGCCGAAAAAACGGCGTGGGGGTTCCCCCAAAATCCATACCAGACCCTTATCCGAGCACGCTGCCCGGCCGGTCAGGAAAGGTGGTGAGGACGAGTGAGAGCCCCCCCTGAACCATACCAGGCCGCATGCCCTCAACATGGGGGGTAGGTGCTTTGGGGCAGGGGGCGCCCTGCGGCCCCCCCACCCCAAAGCACCTTGTCCCCATGTTAATGAGGACAAGGGCCTCTTCCCGACAACCCTGGCCGTTGGTTGTCGTGGGCGGGGGGCTTATCGGAATCCGGGAGCCCCCTTTAATAAGGGGGCCCCCAGATCCCGGCCCCCCACCCTATGTGAATGAGTATGGGGTAAATCGTACCCCTACCCATTCACCTGGAGGAAAAAAGTGTCAATAAAAAAACCACACTACACAGGTTTTTAAAGTAAATTATTACGCAGCTCCGGGGGTCTTCTTCCGACTTCAGGGGTGTCTTCCGACTTCGGGGGTCTTCTTCCGACTTCTCCGCTCTCTTCTCCCGCTCTCCGGTGTACCTTCTGCCAGGCTCCTCCGCTTTCTTCTTTCAGCTCTTTTACTAGCGTTGGCCCGGTCTTCGTCGTCTTCTTCCCTCTTCTCTTCTCTCCGATGTTGACACAAGGCTCTCTCCCGCTGTAAAGCCGTGTGCGCGGTGCGCAATGATTTATATAGGCATGGGGCGTGGTCACCGGGTGATGTCACCAAGTGACCCCACCCATTATGGTGTCACAGTCCCATCATGCCCCGGGACTGTGACGCCATAATGGGCGGGGTCACTGAGTGACATTACCCGGTGACCACGTCCTATGCCTATATACGTCATTTCGCACCACGCACACCGCATTACAGCGAGAGAGAGCCTTGTGTCAACATCGGAGAGAAGAGGGAAGAAGACGACGAAGACCGGGCCAACGCTAGTAAAAGAGCTGCAAGAAGATAGCGGAGGAGCCCGGCAGAAGGTACACCGGAGAGCGGAGAAGTCAGAAGAAGACCCCCGAAGTCGGAAGAGACCCCCAAAGTCGGAAGAAGACCCCCGGAGCTGCATAATAAATTACTTTAAAAACCTGTGTAGTGTGTTTTTTTTATTGGCACTTTTTTCCTCCAGGTGAATGGGTAGGGGTACGATGTACCCCATACTCATTTGCATAGGGTGGGGGGCCGGGATCTGGGGGCCCCCTTATTAAAGGGGCTCCCGGATTCCGATAAGCCCCCCCCCCCGCCCGCAGACCCCGACAACCAACGGCCAGGGTTGTCGGAAAGAGGCCCTTGTCCTCATCAACATGGGGACAAGGTGCTTTGGGTGGGGGGGGCCGCAGGGCGCCCCCTGTCCCAAAGCACCCACTCCCCAAGCACCCACTCCCCATGTTGAGGGCATGTGGCCTGGTACAATTTAGGAGGGGGGCGCGCGCTCATCCCCACCCCCTTTCTGACCGGCCGGGCTGCGTGCTCAGATAAGGGGCTGGTATGGATTTAGGGGGGACCCCCACGCCGTTTTTTTGGCGTAGGGTTCCCCTTAAAATCCATACCAGACCGAAGGGCCTGGTATGCTCTTGGAGGGGAACCCATGCCTGTTTTTTATTTAAAATTTGGAGTGGAGTTCCCCCTCTTGATTCATACCAAACACAGTGCCTGGTATTGGCGATCTCGTCGATAACAGCGGCGAGATTGACACAATATCGCGGTCACCTACTGCACACTTCCCTCCCTCCTCTCTCCCTCCCCTCTCCGAGGTCAGAAAATGCGCATCTACAACGCAGACGAACTGCTAAACTACTGATTGATATCTTGCCAAAGACTCCAGAGCTCAAAAAACGCAACGCACAAGTGTGAATCCGGCCTTTAAAGTTATGTGGGCTGCACAGTTAAGAACAAATGAAGAGCTTAGAAGGGATCTGAAATTGAGCATGCCCAGTAGAGGACACCAGCTGGTCTACACAATCTTAGCCTGCAATGGGAACACGGAGAAGATGGGAGGGAAAGCTGAAGGCAGGATCAGCCAGGTATATTTCACTCTACACAAAGCAAATGCTTTAGTAGCTTTGTGAGTATGCGCACTCTGTTATATAGCATGTGTAGCGCCCTGCTCCTGATGACCAGGCGCTATGTTTAAATTTAATGGGTGTCTGAGCTGGTAATTAGCTCAGACTTTGATGATTCAGGCTAAATCAGTCTCTGTTCCGGCTCTGGCTGTGCTTGGAGGAATTTCCCATTGTTTGCCTGAAGGTGGCGTTACCACCACAGGCCAATGTTGGAACACAGGCAGGCCAGAGTGTATTGGGTATTTTTCCCCAGGGACAGCCCAGTGGGAGTGGTCTCCCCGCTGGGCATGCTGGAGAAGGGTACATAAGGGGCAGACACCATTTTTCGGGGCTTCTCTTCGCCTCATTTCATGTGATAGTGAAATTTCAGCCACAGAGCCATGTTGGCCCGAGGCTGCATCTCTGCCAGGTAGGCCCAGTTGTCCTTACTGGGGCCTGCACTATGAAGGTGATCCTGTGCTGTCTATCCTGCAGGAGGAAGCCACTCAATGGAGGAAACCAGGGGAGGACCTGTCCTGGAGAGGACCAAGTGGAAGGCTGGTGTCTCGGGGAAGGCCTGGTGACCTTGTTGGAGGATGCACCGTAGCTTATGTTACCTTACAGTGTGCCGGGTTGGCTTAAAGGCTCTAAAACTGTAAGGCTGGATATCCGGGTACTAAAAATTCTGTGGCAGAGGATTATTGAACAGTTCATCTTTATCGTCCTAAAGTCTGTGGCAGAGACTGTTATTTCTTCATTTTGTTCGTGCATCATCCCAGCTGGTAGGCCAAGTGAGAGGGGCCTATCTGGGTGAGCAACACCCACTTGAAGGAGAGTGGTGAGTGTGATTTTTGAAGCTTAGAAGTTTCCCCAGTGATCTGCATCGTGTGCCTGAACCTTCCCCTGACCCTCCATCCCTCTACCTATGCAAGTTTGTGTGAAATAAAACCTAGCGAAAAGGATTTATAACTTGTGTGGACATTGAAGTTTCTATAGACTCTCATCCCTTAGACAACGAATGGTGAGGTACGTGCAAGGCCCAAATCTAAACCAGCAGCTCCTACGGGGGTAGTGCTACACATGTATATATCACCCCCTATTTGAACCCCTGCACTAGCATGCTGCAACCGTGTGCATTGCACACCGTTTGGGGCGGGGCAGTAAAAACGTGGCTCAGCCATGGATTTTACGCACCCCCCAAGCACAAGTTTAAACGAGGCCTAAAGGCTTCTACGAAGCTTGCTGAAATCTCTGCAAATGCTTTGTAAATGCTTACTGCTCTTATACAAGCCGAAGCCTGTGTTAACAAGGTCTAAAAGCGAACACATATGAATTTTATAGGCTATATTGCTAATCAGGTGCAGATAATTTACTGAGTTGTGGATGGGGTAACTCGCCCTGCACGTGGGGATACATTTCACCGTGAATGTGCTCATCAATACCCGGGACCAGGCGAGGACTGCGAGAATGAGCTTTGGATGTACTTCCCCTTTAAATTGTAAGTGGATTAAGAAGGTATATCAAAATTGGCATTGGTGTACAAAAGGAGTGAAGGTCTTCCCTTAGCAAATTGAATGTTCAGTTTGAAAAGTATACATTCGCTTTGCAAAGTGAATAATAGAAAGTAAGTCTCACTTTTGAAGAACTAATCTAGTACAAGTGGAGTCAAAATAACAGGGTTCCTGCTTGCACTTGATTGGCTGATTGAAGTGAACACAGATTCATCCTATTTTCTAAGTTTAATGGACATTCATTTAACAAAGTGAACAATTCCAATTCTTTTGTATATCAACCTAATTTTGTCAGTGCATCTCCACGCTCACTCTTTGTGGGGTTGATGGAAATTTATAAGCCAGAAAGCGCCTACTCAGCTCACATGCTGCTTCAGTGCCTCTGTAACCCTTATTCTGTATACAAACATGAAAAGGATTATATTACACAACTGCAAACACAAAATAATAAAAAAATAAGATATAAGAAAATAAAAATAACTATTCGATAATTAAAAAGGTTTGTAGCATCCTTTGTAGTGTGTACCATTGTACCTTTTACATATTTACAGTTTTAAATATGTCTTTCATATGTCTTATATTTATATTTCATTTTTTTTTTTTTACTACCTAAACACTTTCACAATTCATGTTCAGAGAATCATGCAGTGCAATTATTCAAAACATATGGAGTCATGTGAGAGATTATCATGTTTATAGATGTACATATGGCACATTCAAGACCCTATTTGGGTGCCAAAGGCTTTGTAGACCGCAGTGTAAGGTGTGCTGTGGAAGCTGCCTGATCTAAATGGGAATATTAAAGTGTTACTAAACACAGGACCCTACATTCACAATATCTGGTCTCCCACAGTACACAGAACATGGAAATGCAATTATTTTAGAAAATATAAACTGCTAAATACCTTCTCTCATCAGCAGTATATAGCAGTCTTGTGACTTCTATCAGTGTCTGGTTAAAGCTTGTAGGAGGAGTTTACATTCTCCCCTGATTGTCCTATGAGGCTGTAGGACCCCTGACCCTCTGTCTGGACAGTGGTGATTGGCCCTGTGCTGATTGCATGCACTCTCCCAAGATAAAGAAGAAAACTATCTAGCAATACATTCCAAACTGAGCATGTGTAGCTTGTCCCCAAGCCTCTGTACTATCAGTAGATAGATTGGGGACTGTGGAAGAGGGTGGGGGGGGGTTAGAGAAGAAAGGATCAAACAGCTTTTTTGCACAATGCAGAGGATTAACACCTTAGATTCCACACTAAAACTAGCATGATTTCCTGCATATATACAGGTCCTTCTCAAAAAATTAGCATATTGTGATAAAGTTCATTATTTTCTGTAATGTACTGATAAACATTAGACTTTCATATATTTTAGATTCATTACACACAACTGAAGTAGTTCAAGCCTTTTCTTGTTTTAATATTGATGATTTTGGCATACAGCTCATGACAACCCAAAATTCCTATCTCAAAAAATTAGCATATCATGAAAAGGTTCTCTAAACGAGCTATTAACCTAATCATCTGAATCAACTAATTAACTCTAAACACCTGCAAAAGATTCCTGAGGCTTTTAAAAACTCCCAGCCTGGTTCATTACTCAAAACCGCAATCATGGGTAAGACTGCCGACCTGACTGCTGTCCAGAAGGCCATCATTGACACCCTCAAGCAAGAGGGTAAGACACAGAAAGAAATTTCTGAACGAATAGGCTGTTCCCAGAGTGCTGTATCAAGGCACCTCAGTGGGAAGTCTGTGGGAAGGAAAAAGTGTGGCAGAAAACGCTGCACAACGAGAAGAGGTGACCGGACCCTGAAGAAGATTGTGGAGAAGGACCGATTCCAGACCTTGGAGGACCTGCGGAAGCAGTGGACTGAGTCTGGAGTAGAAACATCCAGAGCCACCGTGAACAGGTGTGTGCAGGAAATGGGCTACAGGTGCCGCATTCCCCAGGTCAAGCCACTTTTGAACCAGAAACAGCGGCAGAAGCGCCTGACCTGGGCTACAGAGAAGCAGCACTGGACTGTTGCTCAGTGGTCCAAAGTACTTTTTTCGGATGAAAGCAAATTTTGCATGTCATTCGGAAATCAAGGTGCCAGAGTCTGGAGGAAGACTGGAGAGAGGGAAATGCCAAAATGCCTGAAGTCCAGTGTCAAGTACCCACAGTCAGTGATGGTCTGGGGTGCCATGTCAGCTGCTGGTGTTGGTCCACTGTGTTTTATCAAGGGCAGGGTCAATGCAGCTAGCTATCAGGAGATTTTGGAGCACTTCATGCTTCCATCTGCTGAAAAGCTTTATGGAGATGAAGATTTCATTTTTCAGCACGACCTGGCACCTGCTCACAGTGCCAAAACCACTGGTAAATGGTTTACTGACCATGGTATTACTGTGCTCAATTGGCCTGCCAACTCTCCTGACCTGAACCCCATAGAGAATCTGTGGGATATTGGGAAGAGAAAGTTGAGAGACGCAAGACCCAACACTCTGGATGAGCTTAAGGCCGCTATCGAAGCATCCTGGGCCTCCATAACACCTCAGCAGTGCCACAGGCTGGTTGCCTCCATGCCACGCCACATTGAAGCAGTCATTTCTGCAAAAGGATTCCCGACCAAGTATTGAGTGCATAACTGAACATAATTATTTGAAGGTTGACTTTTTTTGTATTAAAAACACTTTTCTTTTATTGGTCGGATGAAATATGCTAATTTTTTGAGATAGGATTTTTGGGTTTTCATGAGCTGTATGCCAAAATCATCAATATTAAAACAAGAAAAGGCTTGAACTACTTCAGTTGTGTGTAATGAATCTAAAATATATGAAAGTCTAATGTTTATCAGTACATTACAGAAAATAATGAACTTTATCACAATATGCTAATTTTTTGAGAAGGACCTGTAGACTGATTTTACTGTTGTGAGTTTAATAACACTTTAACAGATGACTACTGCCCTGACAGGTTCACCTTCAAGAGGAACTTCACCATTATTATAAAAATTTCCCCTTTAGAAATGTTTAGTATTATGAATCCACAAGCAGATGCTTATAGATTCAGTAATGGCAAGCTTTTTATTCTTTACATTTTTCTCACAAGGGCCCTTTTCATTAAAGCGGTAGTAAACTGCCACAAGAATAAGAAAAAATTGGGCCCTCCGGCAGGTTTAAGTCATAATGTAGTAATATGCACTGCATACCAGAACACTATGACAGACTTACCTGCACATGGAACCCTCCAGTGCAGAGCTGTCACGGCTCTCCGGCACTTCCTTCTTCATCCGGTCTTCCTTCTGGGTTTGTGGACTCCAACTCTTCGAATGGCCGGGGCCGCGATGACATGTGCGTGGGAGCCCCAGGCCATGGCACGGCGCTCTGCATTCTGCAGCATGCTGTAAGCCCTCAATGCTGAGTGTCACGTGCATGCTATTGCTAATGTGAATATCTCCTAAATGGTGCATGTTTAGGAGACATTCATTGTACCTACAGCTAAGCCTGATTGTAAGCTTACCTGTAGGTGTAACTTGAAAAATAGAGTTTACCACCCATCTCGTGATGTCACCACGCCCGACATCCTTCCTGTTCTGGTCCCATCACTGGCCTGCATTTCAGTGTGGTTACGATTCCAGCTTGCGGATTCCAAGCAGATGAACTTTTTTCATATTAATGGGTTTGGTAACAGTTTAAGGGCAGATTAATCCATCTCCCTTTACATCCTGAAACTCTAGGTCTGCCTCCTGGAACATGTGACAGGAACTTCCAAGCCATGAGTTACATCACCATTGCCTGACTCAACCAGGAAGTGGAAAAACAGTAATTGTAAATAAAAGCAAAAATTATTTGTTGAACTAGTGAAAGTAAGACCTTTTTAGATCAACATGCAGAGCTGTATGCTGATGGGATTTTTTACTGAAAGAGGGGAAAGGTCCACTTTAAGCTAGAATTTGTATTATCATTATTAGTAGTAGTAGTAGTAGTAGTTGTAGTATTATTTTGTCTTTTCGTCGACTTCATACTGTAATTACAGGAAATTAATGTGGAACAACAGTTGGTACATAATGGATAAAATCCAAAGAGGTTAATGATTTTCGCACATGTGTATAGACTCAAGCCTCGTACACACGAACGAGTTTCTCGGCAAAAACCAGCAAGAAACTTGCTGGCAGAGATTTCTTGCAGAGAAATTCGTTCGTGTGTATGGTTTCTCGTCAAGAAAAGCGACAAGAATCTCGACGAGAAAATAGAGAACCTGCTCTCTATTTTCTCGTCGAGATTCTCGTCAGCCTGTTTCTCGACGAGAAAATTGAGTGTGTGTACACTTACCTGTTCGCCGGGAAGCCCGCGCATGCTCGAAATGACTTCAACGAATGCGCGGTAGCTTCCTAGGCATAGGTAGGGTGAACAAAGATGGCGGCGACGGCATCGAATGTGACTAGCGCATGCTCGTCGTATTCGATGAAGTCACCGCGTTCGCTCCATTCAAAGAACCGCGGGTTCTTTAAAACGAGCGTGTGTACACTCGGCCGGGACAAGTTTCTTGTCCAAGAATCTCGTCGGAAAAAACGACATGTTTTTTTTGACGAGAATCTCGGCCGTGTGTACGAGGCATCAGTCTTGCCTTTGGGCCTCCCAAACTGTGCATGTTTTACAGATCTCTTTACAAGAGCACATAGAAAGCTAGCTGCTTAGCTCAATCAGTAATTAACCCACCTGTTTTCCTGATAGAAAATCTACAAAATATACACGGTCAGGCCTCAAGACAGTTTTTTAATAATTTATAGATGTACCTGCATTGGAATCCTTCTTGAGGTTACACTAGCAAAACTGCGCCTGTTTTTTTAATGTTAAATCTAGAAAAGACAACGACAAAGGTGCGCATCAAAAAGTAATCGCGTAATGTTTTTTTTTTTTTTTCATTGCACAAAAGCACAGTTATTTCTTTCTTATATTTATCATTTAACAACCAGTTATACTTTTGTTGGTGTGACATGATAGAAGGCTCTGAGGAAAAACTAAGTCCAAGTAAAGTTTCCTAGTATGTTATAGTGAACCATGTGTAACCCGGGGGGGCGCACCCTGTGCTCCCTGTGCACCCAATGCTAGGTATAGACCGTATCAGGTGCCTTGTCCAGACATTTCCTGTCATTGGATAAATCCTTCTGTCTCCACCTCGCAATTGTGCTCCTGTGTTTAGCAGAATAAAGCCTGGTACACACACGCTGGGTTGAACAAAAAAAAAAAACTGACAGCTCAGGTCGGAGCCACTTTACTAACAATCCCATGTTAGTACAGCGATTACCCCTGCTGACCTATTGTGTTCTGACAAGGGGATGGCCCCCCCACCAGAACACTCCGGTCAGCTCTCTCAGCCAATGGCTGAGAGCGCGGATCAGTAGCCGGTCAGCTATTGGTTTTCCAGCATGCTCATCCGACAGAAGTCGGCCAAACGCCCGGCTTCTGTCAGATCAGCTGCTTTACAGGGGCCAATTGTCGGATGGTTTTTATTGAACCGCCCGATGTCGTCCAACATTCGGCCTATGTGTACTAGGCTTATGCCCTGCTTCTGTCAGACCAGTTGCTTTACAGGGGCCAGTTGTCGGATGGTTTTTATTGAACCGCCCGATGTCGCCCAACATTCGGCCCACGTGTACTAGGCTTAAAGTGATACTAAAGCTTTGTTTTAAATAAAATTAAATAACAAATATGTCATACTTACCTCCACTGTGCAGCTCGTTTTGCACAGAGTGGCCCCGAACATCCTCTTTTGGGGTCCCTCGGCGGCTCTCGCAGCTCGTCCCCGCATTAGATAACCCCCTAGGAGAAGCGCTCTCCCGAGGGGGTTACCTTGTGGGCGCACTCCTGATTCATTCATTCGACATCCATAGATGCCGAGTGTATGAATCGGCCCCGCCCCCGGCGCCTGCATCATTGGATTTCATTGACAGCAGCGGGAGCCAATGGCTGCACTGCTATCAATCTATCCAATCAAAGCCGGGACTCCGTGGAGAGAAGGATGGCAGGGACGCGCCGAGGAGATGAAGGGGCTCAGGTAATTAAAATGGGGGGGGCTAGGGGGCTAGTGACTGCCAGGTGTTTTTTTCACCACTTCCCATCCGGGCCAATTTTGGCACTTAGCTCCTACATGTAAAAATCATATTTTTTTTGCTAGAAAATTACAAAAAAAACCAAACCATTATGTATGTTTTTTTAGCAGAGACCCTAGAGAATACAATGGCGGTCATTGCAACTTTTTATCTTGCACGGTAATTGCGCATCAATTTTTCGAATACGCTTTTTTGGGAAAAAAAACAGTTTCATGCTTTAAAAAAAAAAAACATTAAAGTTTGCCCAATTATTTTTTGCATAATGTGAAAAATGATGTTACGCTGAGTAGATAGATACCTAACATGTCACCCTTAAAAATTGCACACGCTCGTGGAATGGCACCAAACTTCGGTACTTAAAAATCCTCATGGGCGACGCTTTAAATTTTTTGAATGGTTACATATTTTGAGTTACAGAGGAGGTCTAGGGCTAGAATTATTTCTCTCCCTCTAACGTTCGCGGCGATACCTCACATGTGTGGTCTGAACACCGTTTTCAAATGTGGGTGGGACTTACGTATGTGGTCGCGTGTGAGATACCAGGGACAGGGGCACTTAAAAAAAAAAAAAAAAAATGTTAATGTTAATGTTAATTTTACTTTAAACTTTTTACTTTGACACTTTAAAAAAATGTTTTATCACTTTTATTCTTTTTACAAGGAATGTAAACATCCCTTGTAATAGGAATAAGCATGACAGGACCTCTTTACACTGAGATATGGGTTCAATAAGACCCCACATCTCACCTCTAGGCTGGGAAGCCTGAAATGAAAAAAAAACAAAAAACGATCCTGGCTTCCCAGCCAAGGCGGCGCCGTTTTTTTTTTTAATGCAGAGGCCGGGCGTGACGTCATAACATCGCACCCGGCCTCCGAACGATCATAGAGACTCCGGCGACTTACGGGTGGGAACGTCCCCTCTCGCCACCCGTAAGAACGATCAAGCAGTGGAACAGCCGCTATGATCATTCTAAAAGACGATATCTGAATGATGCCTGTAGCTGCAGGGAGGAGGAGAGCAGCCACAACGAGCCGCGCTTACTAAGGGACCCAGAGGCTTACACTGAGCGTTACACAGGAGGAGCGGTACATGACGGTATGTGACAGTAATGTTTTCTGAACTCTAAAGTTTACTGCCAGCGTTGTCCCACGGCCAGGAGAGGCAGGTGGCACCCTCCCAATAGGTGGCACTCTGGGCGGACCGCCGATCCCCGCCCCCTGTTGGTAAAAAAACAGATATCGGTGTGCAACACGCAGGTACGGTTTACCCTCTATTTTCAGGGTAAAAAAGTATATATATTGTAAACATCATACGTTGTAGATAATGGGTCTGAATAAATTCCTATTAACAGGCATATGACTGCATCCTAAATGTCCAACGCGTTTTGTGTATCACACACTTCCTCAGGGGCGGATGGTCAAAAGTATATGGGATAAAGTACATTGGTGTGAGGTGAGTATGGAGCCAGAGCCAGACAGATTTGTCTCTCCCGGGAGCTGAGGTAGTATAAGGCCACGCAACAGTGGGGCGCAAACAACAGGGTCCCCAGAACATAAATCAAAGGTCTTCATGGTATATGCAGGTGGGTAAGTGATAATATTTAACAGGTCTAGGGTATGTGCATGAAGCAGGGAGTTCCTATGAAGGACATCCTGTCCAGGTGTTTTTATAACATATGCAATCATGATTTTCTCGATGTCCATGCCCTGAATGCATGTATGTGTATATAAATGAAATTCAGAATTTTTACTTGTTTTTTAATAATTGTTATGCATCTATACAATTATCCATGCTGATTAAATGTTTTTACAACCCATACCTCCACTAGTCAATGTGCTTCACTTAAGCCGTGTACACACGATAGGTTTTACAGATGAAAACAGTCCGATGGACTTTTTTCATCGGACAAACCGATCGTGTATGGGCCCCATTGGTCTTTTTCCCATCGGTGTTTAAAAATAGAACATGTTTTAAATTTATCCGATGGTTAAAAAACCGATAGCAAATTACTATCATCTGTGGGGAACTCCATTGGATAAAAAACCCACGCATGCTCAGAATCAAGTCGACGCATGCTCAGAAGCATTGAACTTCATTTTTCTCGGCTCATCAGAGTGTTTTACGTCACCGCGTTTGGAACGGTCGGTTTTTTAACTGATGGTGTGTAGGCAAGACTGATGGAAGTCAGCTTCATCGGTTTTCCGATGGAAAAATCCATCGGTTTAAAAACCATAGGAAATCCGATCGTGTGTACAGGGCTTAAGTGTCATTCAGTTGGGGTGAACATCCACTTCAGGAGCGTAAATCTACAGCAAAATAATTTTGCTCCATCTTAAATGGCTGGAAGCTCATATTGTATTGATTTCAATGGGTAACACAGTTTAATAATTACTAACGTATGTTTTTTCCAAATGCTAAATGGAATAAACGTATCAAGCTGAAACTCCAGCTGGAAGTGTGAGAAAATTATTTAAAACAAATTCCTGCCAACTGATTTATTTTTCTGGGTAGGGCAAATGCTTTGTTAATCTCCTCAGTCCATCTGGAGGGGTGAAATAATAAACTTGCTCTCCCACTAGGTTCTGAAATAAATGTAATAATTGTTTAGGGTAAGCAAGCTTAAAAATGTTCTGAGGCGTACAGATGCAACTTTCTACCCAGTTATGCGGATATGAAGGTCATGGTCTAATGGTGGACGTGGTTAAATATTATCAGCTCCCGTGCTGGGACCTAATTGAAGCGTGGACATTGAGCAAGCCTGTGCCATTTTGAAGGGAGCAGCTGTTGTATGCCAACGCCAATTCCTGTGTGAAATTCGGGGGAAACAAATTCTAATTCAAATCTGTAACCATAATAATAATAATAATATTGCTTTCATAATCATTCTTTTGATTGACATGGTGATTACATTCAAGGGAAAAGACAAACAACATGTGCTTGTATCATGAGAAAGGCTTGTTATAAGATTGGATAGGGAAGTCAAAAGTTCATATGCCCCAAAATAACATGTTCTGAACTCTGTTGAATATTAAGTTGATATTTCTAGTTCCAACTGTTATTTTTATTTAATTTGAACATTAAAGGGAAGTTTTGGTCAAATTTATCTTATCCTTTTAGACAGTTTATAAACTATTTTAGTATTATTTTTAGCATTTGTATAAAATATTGTATTCACAAATAATACCTTGAATAAAAACACATTTAATAGCAGGTGTTTCCATTCTTTAGTGTTTTTAGTGCATTATGGGCTATTTAATCAAAAAGCCCAATACTTGGTCTGCATTTACAGTGGAACCTCGGATTACGAGCATAATCCGTTCCAGGAGAATGCTCGTAATCCAAAGTACTCGCATATTAAAGCGAGTTTCCCCATTGAAGTCAATGGAAATGAAAATAATTTGTTCCGCATTGACTTCAATGGCATGCAATACCGCATGTGGCCAGAGGTGGGGGGCGCCGGAGAGCCTCGGACACAAACAGAAAAGCCCGAGGACAGCTCGGCTGACCTCGGCAAGGCTCGGTAATGGAGTATTTCCGTGTCTTTCCGAGGATTTCCAAACGGCTCCGGCGCCACCCCACCTCAGGCCAAACGCGATACTGCACACCGATTTGGCTTGAATCCTGCTTGTTTTGCGAGACAACACTCGCAAACTGAGTTAGGATTTTAAAAATACAGTGCTCGTATTGTGAAACGCTCGTTAACCGCATTACTCGCAATCCGAGGTTCCACTGTAGTATCTTTTGCTGCAGACTGAATATCTAGATAGCGCAATTTCTGGTGGGAGAGGAGGAGTGGGGTTTGGGCTTCCCCTGATGACTTCCTGATGACACCTTTCTGGTGAAATGCATTGAGGTCTTAGTAGTGACGGAACTTCCGGGTCTTGCTGACGTCACATCCGACTCAGATGGAATGCACGCCGGCTCACAGAGGAGCGGCAAGGATTGTAACTTCCCAAGCATTGTACAGTGGGTGCCACTTCATGGCATATGGAAATGTTAGTGCATTGGCATATGTTTTTTAACTAGGAATTTTATAAATAAACATATTGCACGATTATCGCGCCATTGATTTTTCATTCTGGGACTTCCCGGTTGGTGATATTAGATGTAAGAGCAAAGGAGGTAGATGCCAAGTATACACCAACCTTAGGATTAACCACATAAGCAGTGAGGGTCCTGGTGGCCCAAAGATATCTGGTGAGTGGCCCCCCTTATATTAGGTGGTGGAACACATCTATAAAGTGGAGCACTGTAAAGCGAGAAGAGTATGCATCACTAATGCACACGTGGTGATAGAAAGAAGTTAAATAAAAGATTTCTTCCTATTTATATACTGTATTTATCGGCGTATAACACGCACAGGCATATAACATGCACCCTAACTTTAAGAGGGAAGTTTAAGGAAAAAAACTTTCCACAGACCCCTGCGTATAACACGCAGGCACAGTTTACCCTCTATTTTCAGGGTAAAAAAGTGAGTGTTATACGCCAATAAATACAGTATGTACTATTTCAGGACTTTTATTTTTTATTTGTTAATAATTTGGTTACACGGATTTGTCTATATATTTTTTTTGCATAGTGATTATGGTTATTGGAATATTCACATTCTGATTTTAAGCTAGCGCCTCAACACACGGATTATGCGTATGTTTTTTTGTGGAACAGGCAACAGTTTAGTACATTTTTGATTACACATTTGTATGAGATTTGTTTGAATTTGTACTAAAAATTCTCAGTGCATTTGATGTCTTGATGAATGTCATTTGAAATCAATTCAAAACTTTACTATTAACATTCTATTTTGGACACTGTTCATGAAAATGTTTTTATCCTGACCCTTTGAATTCTCATGAAGTTTTTAAAATTCAATTCTACTAATGTATGGCCAAGTTATTCAGCTGTCTCGTGTATGTGATCCGAGATCCGGATATTCTGATCTGTATTTGCAGCATAGCAGTACCAGATAAACACTGTTGCTGGCTGGAAGAAGTATTTATGAAATATTTCTAGCTAAATTTTATAGATTCTTAAACAGATATATGAATATTTTCAGACATGATGTTTGTTACTCCTAAACATAAGACATAAGGAAAATATGTAAAAAAAAAAAGGCAATTTGCTCCCCTTAAAGAAACCAAACACTTTTCGTTTTATATGTAAGAAAATATTTTAACACAAAAAAGATCAGTGCTCCAGACATGATGGACATTATGGTGGCCTAGTTTCTTAATCTGATCTCAAGTTCATTTCTGTCAAGAGCCAAATTATTTAGATTAATATTGTACCTTATAGGCTTGGGCTGGTGCTGAGTAACATGGTAAATAATATGGCTAAAGCCAAAAAGGGTAGCCGCTGCCACATTTGGCACCTTTCAGGGGTTTTGACATGTACCCGCTCCCACTTCTAGCTCAGTTCGGCCCCCCTCCTCCTTCCCTAACAGCTTAACCATTCAAAATGCAGCACGCTTCACACACGTGCAGCAGGGAACCAGCTTCGAAGCCACAATGCTTCACTGAAGGTTTCCCTTAGCAGAGATGATGGCGGCAGCACCCAAGAGCCGATTGAAAAATTGGCTTGGATGAGGACACTGCTGGATTCGTGGACAGGTAAGTGCCCTAATATTAAAAGTCAGCAGCTACAGTATGTGTAGCTGCTGCCTTTTATTTTTTTCTGAAGGAGCCTGGAGCTCCACTTTAAGATAAACTCAATTAAAAACAATCCATATATCACTTTTTGGGAAGGTTAGCATTTTTATTTTTCAAAAATAAAGCAGTGAACTTTCTATATCTTTACTCTTTAGTTTTACTACAAATTGAGTTAATGGACAGGATGTACATTGGATGCATACTATTTACTGTACATGCTTCGACCTCTGGCTGACATAGAAATAACTGATTTTGGGTGGTGGGGGGGGGGGGGGGGTGTTGGTTCTATTGGCACTGGGTTCTCTGTCTAACTGAAGGATGGAAATACACATATTTATATGTAGCCGAAAAGGACTCAACGTTACATCCATTGTGACAGGGTACACGCTCAGTTGGTAGCTCCATGGCAGGAAGGCAACGTACAACAAAGTCTTTTTGAAGGATTTTTGGTCCCACGTCTATTTTCATGTATGGACTTAGCTGAACACTTAACCTCAGTAGTAAAAACAAAGAAACAAAGTCCTGCCTATGTCAGCAAATACGCCAGAGTCCATATAGTAGGCTTCTGCTCAGCCTAAACAAGTCACAGTCTGATAGCCAAATCTGTCAGTTTACTATCCACAGAATTGTTAGAATCAGAACACAGCCTCTTCCCGTAAAGCTTCACAGCCCTTCTAAAAATGAGCCAGGTATTGTGGCAGTGAACTTTGGACCAAAGTGGCCAGGCTGCAGAATCTCATCTGCAGCCTGAACTCCAGGCCCAACAGAGGGATTTTACAATTATCTTTTTTTTTTTTTTTTATCTAATTTAACAATTAGATTACTTAATTTTACAATAAGCTGACAAATAGGAAAGACTGACTGGGCTTACCTGGAGCCCATAACTGCTCCAACCCACATTCTGGGTAAAAAAATGTCTTCTATTCGCCAACTTATCTGCCAATTTAGCCAAGATTCTGTCACACCATGTGCAAAAAATTGGGATATCACATATAGCTTTGGCTCGTAATCAGTGTTGTCAGCATGACTTTTGCATTAAGGGCATGTTGGCATGATGCAGCTGGCTTGCTGGCGAAACTGGTCAAAAATCAGCTCTTTAAACACCTAACCTGATTATATGCAAGCCTGATCAAAAAGAAATCCAATCAAATACAATAGTACTCTAGGATATGGTAGCTGGATAGGACTGAGGAAGACCGAGAAGACATACATGCAGTCCTTCCTTCCTTGGTGCTTTCTCAACTAGACTCATTCAACTTATATTCCTACATTTCATTTATTTTACAGCTGTTAGATTTTATAAAATGGACCCATCAGATTTCAATTTTCAGTATGGTTCAGATTTTAAATATGTTCACTTGCATTTCTGCATGTGTCAGTGGCCATGTTCTGAAGATTTGCTTTGTTAAACAGAATAATGAAAATTCCTTTCCTGTTGGACCCTGTTCTGATTCCCCTAGGAGTTAGAAGAAACCCAGCTCTGTCTATATGTGAAAAGCATTTGGTTGATTTGTTAATATGTTGCTTCAGTGGAGATAATTGATTAACATAGTTATAAATAACAGCTCATTGCAAAGAATCTTGGATCACTTTCATAAACCAGGCTCCTCCTTCATAACATCCAACTTATCTCAGTTGCAGCTGTCAAAAATGAGATACTATGTATTCCACTGAATTACAGATGTAGTTTTAAAGTAGTTGTACTAGCTCATGTAGCTTTGTAATTATTATTCTATTTTGTAATCTTGCCATTGTTTGAACTTCATGTGCTTTGGTAGTTCCCTTTGCACTTTTATCTTTGTTTTGTTGTTATATTGGTTTTGTAACCTCACATGTAACTTTTGCATGTAAAATTTAAATATGTAGGGAACTTTGTCCCAATTGGAAGTGATGCTGGTTGTTATAGACAAAGAACAACTCATGTTTCATACTTATTAAAAGAGTAACTTCCCTTTGGTTGGGAAAAAGACAATCCCCTGTGGGTGATCAATGTACATTGCAGTGATTTTAGCAAACATTGTAGGAGTTTACCTCCTACCTTTTGTTGCTGTAAAAAATAGAACATACTCATTATGAATGGGAGTGACTGGTTCATTATAATCAACTGGTGCACTTCCTGTGTTTTAATGCGGAAAGCTGCAGGGTCTTCATCCCTTTAAAAGTATTTAACCATTAGGGCTTGTTCACACTTCATGTCTTCTTCGTATCACTCTTCGGGGAGCATTTAACAGGTGGTGAGGAAACAATGTATTGCCTCCTCACTGCCAGCTTTAACCCCTTGATCCTTGCACTAGTATACAGCCACCGCAAGCTTTGCACATGGTTACAAGGTGTTTTGCCCTATTTTCATGTATTGTTTATGTCTTGTATTGAACTGCACAAGGTTATCATTTTTTTGTGTGGTACATACTGTATATTGATAGGGAACTAAGTTAAAGAAAACTGCATTTAAAAAGGTAAGCCACAATTTTTTATTTTTTATTCTAGTTGTAAATGCTAAATTTTTGTAATTAAAATAATAGACACATATTACTTACCTGCTCTGCGCAATGGTCTTGCATAAAGAAGCCCCGATCCTCCTCTTCTGCCCGCCCCCTGCTCACTGGCAGGAGAGAGAGAGCCAGGAGGGCCTCTGCTCTTGTGCACATCCCTAGATCAGAATTGGGCTCAGGTCAGTATAAGAGGCGCTGGAGGGGAGGGGAGGGGTCCTAGAAGTTTTTTAAACTTAATGTATAGAATACATTAAGGTAAAAAGCCTTCTGCCTATAGAACCACTTTAAGATGTGCTTTGTGTATGGGGACATGTAACAAATATAAAGTAGGTGATATTCGAATTTGCCTGCAAAAATATAAATACACTTTAAGCAATGACAGAATGATCTTTTGGGGTAGGATTTCCTGCCGACATCCAGTGCCAGGGGGTCACTTCAACAGTGGCAAAGCAATAGAACCACCAATGTAGGAGGGCATGTCTCCACTGAACCACCATTTCAGGGGGCATTTTTCTATTGGCTATTAGTGTAAGTAGGTGTTTTGCTCTACTGACTGGTGTAAGGAAACACTACAATTTCCATTGATTGTGTTTATTTCTGTTCATTACTGTTATTATTTTTCACATTGTGATTGTTAGTGAAATTATAGGGGGGATATAGAGCAGAAGGTTGCTATTAAATAATCTGCTGTAAAAGTCACATAAACTACCGTATATACTCGAGTATAAGCCGAGTTTTTCAGCACATTTTTTGTGTGCTGAAAATGCCCCCCTTGGCTTATACTCAAGTCACCTTTTTGCGCCTGATCTCCCAGACTTTGGGGACCCGGTACCGGCCAGCCGTAGGTCCTCTGGACCCCAAACCTAGCACACATGTAGCCCCACTCTTCCTCTATACGTGTGCAAAGTTTGTTGTCCGGAGGACTTACAGCAGGGGAGCACCGATTTTCCCATGTTAAACAGTAATTTCTCTGGTGATTTTGGGGACCCGGTACCGGCTGGTCGTAGGTCCCCTGGACCCAAAACTTGGCACACATATAGCCCCATTTCTCCTCTACAAGTGTGAAATGTTTGTTGTCTGGGGGACCGGGGAGCAACGATTTTTCAAAGCCTTCCATAGAGACTCCCATGTTAAACGTCAGTCTAGTAATGGGCACAGTGAGGCATGGGCACAGTGAGGCATGGGCACAGTGAGGCATGGACACAGTGAGGCATGGGTACAGTGAGGCATGCACATGGACACCCAAGGCTTATACTCGAGTCAATACGTTTTCCCATTTTTTTGTGGTAAAATTAGGTGCCTCGGCTTATATTCGGGTTGGCTTATACTCGAGTATATACGGTATATATTTTTTCTGCAATTTACTGATTACTCGAATGTACCTTTCCGGGGATTAAAGGGCTCTATCTTTTTCATATAAAACAACCAGATTTTCCTACTAATTATTGTCCCTAATAAGAATCCAATAGATTTAGGATGCACAGTAATCAGTATGTGGAAATGTCAGTTCTTTCTGTTATGTCATTTAAGTAGAAAAGAGTTAAAAAAAAAAAAAACGTAAAAAGAAAACCAGCAAGTCTTTAAAATACACATTTTTCAAACCACAAGTTTCTTACATGTCAATTTAATTATACCTCAATTTTCATTCACTGCATGAAAGGAAACCACAGAACAAGAAGACAGCTTATACAGGGTGCAGGCAGCCATGAAAATCTGTTCTTGCCATTTCATAATATTTTAAGACATACAAAATTAATATTTAGCTAGCATACATGGAATATTCATTATTTTGTACAAAAACATTTAAAAGCATCAAACTTTAAAAAGTAATAGTGGTTGACAGTAGTGCTTTGTAGGCTGGATTGGTGGCTGGGGACAGACACATCTGGAAAATGTCATTAAGTATTTGGAGCAACATTTTAATATTGTTGAAAATTGCTAAAATTGTGTAATTCGTTTTTGTCATTGCTGAAAATTATTTAGTAAGTTTGGATGATGGGTATCTGAATTTATGTGAAGAGCAGGATTCATGAAGCCTAATCTAGTAACTAATAGACAATATTAACAATTAGGCTACCCCCCGTTGGCATAAGCTGCTTTTAAATTTACTAGTTTCCATATGTAGGCAGGCACCCAATTGTCTATTCTAGGGGAACTAGAGTTTTGCAGGCATGTTTGGCTGGATTTCTCTTTCCCTCCTTCAAAGCAGGGCTGGATCTCTGGAGGTGCTCAGGTGGGCTGCACCCCTTAGATTTTAGCTGTGCCCTCAGGACCAATGACATTAGGTTCAGGAAGTGGAGGAGCCAGGGAGAAGCACAGCCTTAGGCAATGCCAAGTTAATAGGTCTGCACAGTGACCTACCCCTATCTGCCACACTGCATCATTATTTTCCATTGTGCAGAAGGCACGTCCATCCAAAGTGGAGATTCAAAAGAATAAGGAAGTCCTGCTTCCACCCAGACCTCTGATGTGATTGGGGCACTCTTATATTAAGGGAGGACTGTAATGTAATGAAAGGACTCTGATGTTATGGGGGGGGGGGGGCACTAATGTGAGGATGAGGATACTGATGTAATGAGTGAGTCTGATGTGATAAATGTAGGGATGCTGATGTGAAGGGGGCTTGGGTGGACTGCGATGTAAATGTGGCCAACTCTGATGTGATGGGAGGACTCTATTGTGAAGGAGGAATTCCCAATGTGTTGCTAAGGAGAAGGTAACATTGTCATCCTGTACAGATGTCAGTATCCTTCAGCCCAATAAATGCAATTTAGGACTGGGGTGCCTCACAATTTTACATACTGTACTTTTAAAGGGCGTCGTGACTGAAAAAGATTGAGAAATGCTGGATACTTTTATCAGACTTTTTTAATGTTATATTTATTAATAAATTCAAGGTTACTGTTACATGGTACGATTATCCACATAGTTCAGAACTGTAGTGCCACATAAGTATTGTGTGAAACAGAGACATATGAGGTCAGGATTCTCAAATTTACATTAAGATTAAGAATTGCAAGCATAAAACAAAACCATATAGTATACAGATATTTAGTATAACCATGGTTAGTATACACTAAATATTGCCAAAGAGAGAAACAACCTTCTTACTTGGATGCCTTTATGGTATCCCAGAACCCATATGACAGAATTGATGGTCTAAATGCTGTGGTTAGTATGGTTAGGACGTGAAAGGTTGCTCAGAAATCATTGAAACATGATACCCAATTCCCCCCAAATCTTGTTAAATTTAGCAGGTCAACCTCTGGTCTCATGTTATTCTTCAGAGAGGGGAGACAGTGTTTGCCAGCCTTTTCTAGTCAATAATATCAAAGGGTTCTAGGAAAATCCAATGTAATACTATAGTCTTCCTAGCATAAAATAAAAGCAATCCTAGAAAGTTTTTTGAGCACATCCAATATCACCAAATGCCCCCAATGGCAACCACTTTGGGTTACTAATATTGGGGATTTAAAGTTCTGCATTCTGAAATGCAAATGTTCTAACCATAGGGGAGTTCAACATTCTATGCAGAAGATCCTCTTTAGCTCCCTGAGACTTTGGACATAAAGGGGTGACCCGTTTCCCCATTTTGAACAGTCACGCTGGTGTATAAAAATACTGTATTTGGATAAGTTTGTCTCTCGCAGAGATGGCTGTAGAGTAATAAGAAGGATAGATCTCACCCCAATCCTGCTTATCCATATTCAGAATGTCTCTGTACCATTGTGCATGAAAGTCTAGAGCAGGGATATGCAATTAGCGGACCTCCAGCTGTTGCAAAACTACAAGTCCCATCATGCCTCTGCCTATGGGTGTCATGCTCGTGGCTGTCAGAGTCTTGCTATGGCTCATGGGACTTGTAGTTCTGCAACAGCTGGAGGTCCGCTAATTGCATATCTCTGGTATAGAGGATTTCCTTGCAATAAAGTACTGTACAGTCAAGATATAAATTGAGTGAGATGACTGCAGAAGTAATTTTTAAAGATATGGGGTTGGAAAACGATGTCTTGTAAACCAAACAGGGCCTTTAGTTGCTTTACCTGTAGGTATTGCAGATGCTATATATGAGGGAGTGCAAACTCCTGCTGTAGGCTCTTATCAGCCTTCACTGAAAAAACAACTTGGTAGCTTTGAGTAAAGATCTTCTTTACAGTGGGACGTTACATATTAATGAAAATGGTGCTTTATTGACATTTACGCAATTACAGTCTAGATTTGGTATCCCCCCCCCCCCGAATCTGCTATTCTACTATGTTCTACTGAAACATGCTGTTAAAGCACAGAGGTCTATAGAGGCATTGGAATTCTCCCCTACCCCGGTCTTTGGTCCAATGCAGCAGTCAAACTCTACTAAGAGCCTTATTTCTTTTTTTTTTCTTTTTTGTTTGTTTCAAACAGTAACTTTTATTAAAAGTTGTACAAGTTAAAGGATACAGACAATGTATTTCGTACACATTGACAATAAAGTGAGTGAATATCAGAATCTTACATCCCTTATAAAAGCGAGATATTACAAGACACAAGTCAACATAAAAAAGAAAGTGGTTATTATGCATTCACCTTTAAAGTAAACAGACCTAAATATGGGTACCGCATTACTACTGGTGACAGTGGTGAAGATAAAACGTCTGATTAGGTACACGTTTCAGGGGCTTGAAGCCACCTATGCCATATTTTAATGAATTTAGATGGGCAACCTCTATGAATGTATTACTCATTGTTGATGTCTAGTATCCAGGTATTCAGGTGGTGTATTCCTCATCCATTGTCTGGCAATAATTTTCCTAGCAGAAAATAGGGTTTCATGCAGAAATATCTTAGTAAATTCGTCTATTGTTTGGTTCAGGAAATATTCCCAGTAGACACAGTTTAGGGTGGTGCAGAAATTGGACTACTTGTGTCCAGAATCCTTGTATTCTTGGGGAATTTCTCAATAGGTGGTAGAACGACCCCACATCACTGGAGCACTCTGGACACATAGTACTGTGGTCCCTTTTGTACCTGGCTGTCCTAAGAGGGGTCAGATAAGAGTGATGTAGTATATATATTTGAGTAAGGCGATCAGATAGTTTGGATAAAACTACCTTCCAAGCGTCCAAAGCATCACTCCATTCCTCATCCTCCATTGCGCCAACATCTCTCTCTCACCTTGATTTAAAGCGGAGTTCCACCCAACTTTACTACTTGGTCTTAAACGAAAGACCACCCCTCGTTTTTGGATATACATTTTTTTTTCTTACATTAGTAGTAAACAGATGAACTTCTATCTCAGCTTCGCTGCGGCTAGACACGTAATTTAAATTTCCAGCTCTGCCCCTCCTCCTTCCCCCCCACTGCATTATGGGACCTGTGTGTGACCCAAGAGACGACGGGGCCATTCAAATGCACTACACGACATACAGGAAGTGGCAGGTTCATTTTTTTTTTTACAGTTTAGAGGGGGGCAGATTACACAGCACAAGCACTGTGCTGTTTAATCTGCTTTAAAGTTGTTGTACACCCTGTACAACCACGTTTACCTACAGGTAAGCCTGGATTAAGGCTTACATGTAGGTGCTAGAAATATCTCCTAAACCTACACGGTTTAGGAGATAATTACAATAGAGACTTGCGCCGATGTCTACGGTGCAGGCGCACTTTAGAAACAGCGATCATCCTGTTTCTAAAGGAGGTCATGCCGTGACTGGCGGCTCCCGCGAGGGACGTCATCGCGGCTCCGGCCAATCACAGCGCCGGAGCCGCGATACCCGAAAGTAACTCCGGGCGACATGTCGCCAGCCGGTGCTGTGTTGGGTACAGCAGCGGGGGCTTCGATCCCAGGTGAGTATTACATAATGAGCTAGTATGCTATGCATACTAGCTCATTATGCCTTTGTCTTGCAGGTGTTAGTTTTTTTTTTTTTTTAAGTGGGTTTACACACACTTTAAGGGACCAGGAAATCATTTTTTTTTTAAAGTTAACAAGTTAACAAACACTTTAAACCACTATAACTATGCATTTACCATACCTGACCAATGTCTCTGGAAGCTGGGAATCACTGAAGTAGATACTGCTGCTCCAGTGATTTCCACTTTCTCCTGAGTTCCGTGCCAAGCAACTTTTATGCTGCATTTTAAATGCAGGAGGTTGGCCGCTCGGCACAAGCACCATTCAGAGAATGCTTTGGGTTTTCTAAATGAATGCAAAGCATTCTTTGATTGGAGGAGGTGAAGAGGTGGGTTGGTGATGTCACACTTTTCACCTTGTCCAATCAGGGAATGCTTTGCATTTATTAAGAGAATGCAAAGCATTCTCTGAATGGTGCCTGTGCCATACAGCCGACCTCCTGTGTTCAGAATGCAGCAGATCAGCCACTCAGTATGGGACCCAGAAGCAAGTAGAGATTACCAGAGTAGCGGTGTCTACATCAGTGATTTTCAGCTTCCAGAAGCATTGGACAGGTATGGTATATATATAGTTATATTAGTCCAAGCTGGACCAATGTAACTATTTATAAAATATCCTGGAATTCTTCTTTAAGATTATTAGAAAGTTGCTCCAACTATTTACTAAGTAGAACATTCTATTAATTTTGACTGATTAACAATGTTGTTTCTTATTGCAGATGGCAATGCTTAGAACTTTGTTTTCTTCTTTTTCTCTCCAGTCAACCATTGCTACCATGCCGATCATTCTGTGAGGCGGCACAAGATGGCTGCGGGCCAGTGCTAGACATGGTGAATTCTTCCTGGCCGGAGTTCCTAAGATGTTCCCAGTTCCAGAACAAAACAGAAAATAGCAACCTGAGCCGTGTGTGCTTTTCTCCACAGAATGAGAAAGGGCGACAGTGTGAGTGCAGACCTAGTTCCAAGCATGCCTATGCTGTTTGCTTAGGAAAATTGTGATATCTGATATAGTGTAATATGAGTCAGATTCATTACATTACTGCTAAATGTGTATTTTACAACAAAAAGTACATTTGTGTATGGTAAAGATATATGTACAGAAAGTTAAATAAAAATCTCCAAGCGTATATACAATACCAGGGGTTTATGTAGGTATTTTTTTAAAACAGCCATTACATCATTATAGATAGTATACGTGCCTGAATCAGTCTATATTTTAGCTTCCTGTTATCCTTTACACAGACTGGGAGAGGGACATGCAGGCAACACTACACTGCACAGTGCTGTCAATCTATCAGATCTTGCTGATAAAAAATGAAAGAAGAGTAATGACCTTATTAGGGTGGTGATGCTCCATTATTGTACTGTACATTCACGAGGCTGGGGTTGGGTTTTTGACACAGCCATATTGCTTAAATGCTTTTGAGGAATATAAAGTCACTAACCTGGCTATGTCGTCTGATGGAAGTGCCTGAGTGAGAAGACTACTAGAATTGCAAGTATTTGTACCAACTGCACACTAAACCACAGTAAAACAATGCAGACTAGCCCAGGCCCCACTGCACCCTTTGACTGGACAGTGAAGGAGTAGCAGCAGACTAGTTAGGTCGTTCCTCTCTGCCCATCTGTAAGTGTGCTGACAATGTTAGAATGAAAACATTATTCAAAGCAATAGGCTCAGTGGGGTTGATTTATTAAAACTGGAGAGTGCAAAATCTGGTGCAGCTGTGCATAGTAGCCAATCAGCTTCTAACTTCAGCTTGTTCAATTAAGCTTTGACAGAAAAACCTGGAAGCTGATTGGTTTTTATGCAAAGCTGCACCAGATTTTGCACTCTCCAGTTTTAGTAAATCAACCCCAGTGTGCTTACCCTTCTTCTCTCTGAATACTTTTAAACAGACTAAAATCAAGACATATATGGCTACTTAAACTAATTGTATTACAAATATGCATATAGTATGAACATGAATATCACCCACTGAGCCTTTTTTTTTTTTGTAAGGTCCAGTAAAGGGTGTGTCTCCGGTGGGGCTTAAAGGGTATAGTGGGAGGGAAACAGGTGGGGGGTTACTAGTTTTTTTTTTTTTTTGTTACTCTTGGGAAAGGGAGATGGAGAAAGTTAAGTTTACTTCTTTGAATGTTAAATGACTCAATGTCCCGGAGAAAAGAAAGATGCTTTTGAATGACCTGAAACGATCGGAAACAGATGTAGCATATATTCAAGAGACACACTTTAGGGAAGGTGGGCTCCCACTTCTTCAAAATAGATTTTTTCCATATGTTTACCATGCACCAAATCAACAAGCAAAATCAAAGGGGGTCTCTATACTTATCTCTAATCGGATCCCTTGGACCCTGGTAGATAAATGGGCTGACCCCAATGGGACATTTCTCTTCCTTAAGGGTTGCATTGGTAGTATGAAAATGACGTTTGCTACACTATATGCTCCGAATACACACCAAGATAATTTTGTTAAGAAAACTCTTTCGGACTTAGAGAAATTTGTAGAGGGTAAACTGATTCTGGGAGGTGATTTTAATATCGCTCTAGATCCTAGAATAGATTCCTCCTCAGGGATATCGTCAATCCCAGGAGGTATCAGAAGAAGTATATTACGAAAGATGCATGAACTACAATTAGTAGATGCCTGGAGGATTTTCCATACAGAAGAAAGAGACTATACCCTTTTCTCTAACCCTCACCAAGTATATTCCCGTATAGATATGTTTTGGATGCCACACTATCTATTACCATCTATTTTAGAAACTACTATCGGAAATATAACTTGGTCTGACCATGCCCCGATTTCTTTGTGTCTCTCCCTCTCCAATACGGCTAACTCCCGGGAAAGAAATTGGCGATTGAATGAAAGCCTACTTCAGAATTCGGAAGTAAGAGAAGACGTAATTAAAGAAATTATATCATACTTTCAAATAAACGATATCCCGGAGAGCAACCCGTGTATGGTGTGGGAGGCACATAAGACAGTGATTAGAGGGATTTTGATCAAACATGGATCAATTCTGAAAAAGAAACGAGAGAATCAGACCAGGGCTTTACTTGAGCAAATTCAAGTATTGGAAATGCAACATAAAAACAATCAAACCTCCTTAGTAGGAAGGGAATTAGGTCACCTGAGAAGACAGTTAACTGATATCTTACGGTTTAAAGCTAAAGTCTTAATTCAACGAGGTAAGAAAATAAATTATGAATTGGGAGATAAATGTGGCAGGTTGCTAGCAGGGAAACTCAAAGAAAAAAGTAGATCAACGTATATACCACAAATAAAAGGAAGAGAGGGACAATTAATACATACACCAGAAGATATTGCCCATACCTTTGGAGAATACTATTCTACCATTTATAACCTGACACAAACCCCTACCCCAATTCCTTTAATAGAAGAATATCTCTCATCAACCGGTCTTACTAGGTTACCTTCCCCAACTCGTCGACATTTAGAAAAACCTATCTCTGTTGAAGAATTGAATGAGACATTAACCACTTCCCTACCCAGCCATAGTCAAATGATGTCCACAGATGGGATCTCCCATCCTGGGTGGACGTCATATGACGTCCTCGGCTTTGTAGGGGGATATCTGAATGATGCCTGCAGATAGAGGCATCATTCAGATATCCTTTTAAAGTGCCGGCGATTCTGCGCACCATAAGAACGATCATTGCGGCGCTTGATCGTTCTTATAGGCGGCGGGAGGGGACATCCCCCCCTCCCGCCGCCATCCGGTGCTTCTCCGGGCTCTCCCGTGCGATCGGGGACCCGGAGCGAATCTTCCGGCGCCGTTGGTGGGTCACGTGATGAGCATAGAGATAACTGGTGACCAGATGGTCACCAGTCATCTCTATGATCGTCGGAGGCCCGGGCGCGATGTGATGACGTCACGCCCGGGTCCTCAAATGTAAACAAAGCCGCCATTGCGGCTGTAAGTATGAGATCAGTGAAAAAAATTTCACTGATCTCATGCTTTCCAGCCTGGAGGAGAGATGTGGGGTCTTATTGACCCCGCATCTCTCAATAAAGAAGACCTGTCACACACATTCCTATTACAAGGGATGTTTACATTCCTTGTAATAGGAATAAAAGTGATAAAAAAAAAAAGTAAAATAATTGTAAAAAAATAAATAAATAATAAAAAAAAATAAAAAAATTAAAACGCCCCTGTCCCCGATAGCTCGCGATCAGAAGCGAATGCACACGTAAGTCGCCCACATATGTAAACGCCGTTCAAACCACACATGTGAGGTATCGCCGTGTGTGTTAGAGCGCGTGCAACAATTCTAGCACTAGAGCTCCTCTGTAATTCTAACCTGGTAACCTGTAAAAAAAAATTTAAGCGTCGCCTATGGAGATTTTTAAGTACCGAAGTTTGGCGCCATTCCATGAGTGTGCGCAATTTTAACACGTGACATGTTAGGTATCTATTTACTCAGCGTAACATCATCTTTCATATTTTCCCCAAAAATTGGGCTAACTTTACTGTTTTGTTATTTTTTAATTCATGAAACCATTTTTTTTTTAAAAAGGCGTATGAAAAATTATTGCGCAAATATCGTGCAAGAAAAAAAGTTGCAATGACCGTCATTTTATTCCCTAGGGTGTCTGCTAAAAAAACATATATATAATGTTTGGGGGTTCTAAGTAATTTTCTAGCAAAAGAATGATGATTTGTACATGTAGGAGAGAAGTGCCAGAATAGGCCCGGTATTGAATAGGTACAAAAAGCCCTGTATTGAAGTGGTTAAAAAGAGTTAAACATGGAAAATCCCCTGGCCCCGATGGCTTTAGCATAAATTATTATAAAGAATTCTCTGAGATACTGAGTAACCAATTGACAAAGGTTTTTAATGCGGTGGGCCTGACTTCCGCTTTCACCCGGGATACGCTTAGTGCCCATATTACTGTTGTCCCCAAAGAGGGGAAAGACCCGGCGGAGTGTGGGAGTTACAGACCCATCTCATTACTCAACGTGGATTTAAAACTTTTTACCAAAATATTGGCGACCAGACTTCAACCATGGCTCTCTTATATAATAGACTTGGATCAAGTAGGTTTTGTCCCTACAAGGGAGGGGAGGGACAATACAACAAAGGTACTTAATTTGGTCCACTATGCTAATAAGACAAATACACCCTGTGTGTTTTTGAACACTGATGCTGAGAAAGCATTTGATAGGGTTAGTTGGCGGTTCCTTTTTGAGGTACTGAAACAGGTGGGTCTGGGGGAGCGTATGATCGGCTGGATCACAGGTGTCTATACGATCCCCCAAGCTACGGTAAGGGTTAATGGGGTCTTTTCAAGGCCTTTCAGAGTCTCGAATGGTACCCGCCAGGGATGCCCCCTATCTCCCCTACTTTTTGCTCTGTCATTAGAACCCCTATTAAATAAAATTCGCCAAAATCCAGACATACAGGGATTACAGGTAGGAAAGGGCCAGTATAAGATTTCTGCTTATGCGGATGACCTAATGTTCTCTATGTCACATCCACACACCTCTCTACCTAACTTAGTACGAGAAATTGAGAATTACGGCTCTTTATCCAACTTAAAAATAAATCATAGTAAATCAGAAGCTATGAGTATGGCTATGTTGCCTCAATTACGAAATACTATTCAGTTAAATTTCGGTTTTAAATGGGGAAAGTCACTTAAGTATCTGGGTATAAATATACCTGCAAAGGAAAAATATATTTTTAAGGTAAACTTTCCTCCGGTATATAATTTAATTCGATCACTCTTGGATAAATGGCAACATGGTCTACACTCATGGTTTGGCCGTATTATTATTATAAAAATGTCCATTCTCCCAAAAATTCTATATCTACTTCCGGCACTGCCAATTACGATTCCCAAGGCTTTCTTACATCAGGTACATGCACTTTTTATGAAATTAATTTGGGCAGGGAAACGGCCTAGGATTAAGCGTGATCTTTTGACCTTGCCTAAGAGTTTTGGGGGGATTGCCGTACCTGATGTAACAAAATATTATTGTGCTGCTCACCTACTGAGATTAGTAGATTGGTGCAGACATACTGACCTCAAGAGATGGGTAGACCTGGAACAGCAGATGAGTCCCATCCCTCTAGGTAGAGCCCCATGGTGCTTTATGCATTTGCCAATTTCTCTTAAGAAACACCCCCTAATTGGAACGACATTACGGATTACAGCAAAGATCTGTCAAGCACCTAAGTTTTCATCAAGACAAACACCTCTATAACTTATCTTGGGAAACCCAAGTTTTACTCCAGGTATGGAAGTTGGAGCATTTCAAAATCTTAAAGATAAGGGTATATTCCAAGTCTCACACTTCCTTAAATCTGAAACGTGGCCAACTGTTGAAACATTGACTCAAATAGGAGGTCTATTTTAAAATTAACTTTTGGCAAACCCTCCAAATTAGTCACTTCATGAGATCCTTGGGACCCTCTATAAATTTCCAGCGTCAACTAACAATTTTCGAATCATACTGTAATGAGAAAGAACCATTATCACATGGGATCTCTAAGATGTATAAATTGTTAAATAATCCCATCGAGGACTATTCGATGCCGTGCTTTAGTAAGTGGGAGAGAGATCTAAAGAGATCTTTCACCCCGATGCAACGTAAACAAATTATTTACCTGACTTTTAATTCTTCAGTAAGTCTTCAGGAGTCTAATTATAAACTTTTGACACAGTGGTACTACACCCCTGCACGACTGAATACTTTTTCAAATGAAAACTTAGACAAGTGTTGGAGATGTGGAGAAGAAAGTGGATCGTTGGTACATATATTTTGGTCTTGTAGGAAAATAGGGCAATATTGGCTTGATATTCAAAAAATTATACAAGACATAATGGACTTATTAATACCTGATGACCCTGCATTTCTCCTCCTTCATTGTTCACAGATTCCCGTCCAAACTTATAGAAGATCAGTAATGTGTCATATGATTAATGCAGCTAAAGCAGGGATCACATTGCACTGGAGAGAATCTCGACCCCCAGCAATTTCAGAGTGGTTAAATAGGATTCTTGAAATAGAAGCTATGGAGGACCTTGTCCTCTCAGCTAAGAATAAGGAAAACCAATACAAACAAACTTGGTTGAGTTGGATCAGATTTAAGAACTCTGAAACTGGGAAGAGATTACTGGCAGCATGAGTAGTAGTAAAATAAAGACATTTATAATGGGAGCTATATAGTTATATAGTTACATAGTTTAATTAAAAAGGGAAATTTACATTTCAATAAGTTGACAATAGACTTTCACCCTCTCCCATCCCCACTTTTTTTTTTTTCCTTCTCCCTCCCTCTCTCGCTCTCTTTCTCTCTGACACCCTCTTCTATGGAGGGGTGACATGGGGAGAGGAGGGGGAGGGCGGGGGTTGTGGGAAACTGATTATTATAGGGATTGGGTAGGTTGGGCTTCGGTAGAAAGAGGGATGGAAATACATTTTTTGTCAAATTATTTTCCTATTGCATAGGAAAGAATGCTGTAAAATATTTTCCTCTTGTTTTTGTTAATGACAAAATTGGATAAAAAAAAAAAGAATATTAAATCTGAATAATTTTTAATAAATACATCACTAAATTAAATTATGTTTTTTACATCTGTCCGGCAGACCTTGGCTTTATTTTTGCCATGATGTAATCCGATAAATTCTCTTTTGCTGATCTTTTTTTATAAGTGTATAGAATTTCATATATTTACACGTGTAGCACACGGACCTTTTTCTCGCCTGGCTCACTTGTAAGACAAGGCACACCGTGCTATATGCCCGTACCCTCCTGTTTGAAGAGGTTAAGCGGTGTTCACAAATTTTGGGTCTTTCAGCGAATTACCTTCTCCACTGGTTCTCTTCCCCATAGTATGGGGTCAAGTCTCTATTTCTTCCCCCAAAGAAAACAATGTCCAGAAGTACTTTAACTCCAACAGAGAGTTTATTTTCTATTTGCTGCGTAGTAGATAGAGATAGATGGATGAAAGAAGGAGTAGTGTGAGGAATAGATCCAGGCACAACCAGTAACCTCGTCGTCACTCAATCTCGAGTGGGTTTAGCTCACCCGGATAGTTCGCTCTCACAGTCCTAGCAGCCAGTGTGGAGCTTGAACAGTTCTGCCACCCTATCCCCTCCAGGGACGGGTACTAGAAATCCTCTATCTAACCTCTGTAGACTTTAAGAACAGACAATGCCAATGGGCACTCTACAGGTTAGCTTCCCTGAATAACGAATCCTTCCCTCTGACAGGTCACCAGGCCTCTCCCGAGACAGCAATCTTCTATTACTCATCTCCTCAATGGGACCGATCCTCCCCTGGCTTCCTCTCAGGCAGAGCGAGTACCCTCCCCCGGGCACCCTGGGACTCTTCTTTCGGGGGTAGGCCCCAGCCAAAGGTGCTGGGCCCACTAGTAGAGTTGCAGGCCCCAGGCTAAAGGTGCATGGGCCTGAACACACCCACACGTACCCCTGGCCATGAAGGCCACCGAAGGTGGGGTACGTGTCTCACTCCTACTCCTCCGACTTCTCCCCCCAGCCCTAATGGCGTCTCCCCCTTAAGTACCCTCTCCCAGCATGCACAGCAGGTTGACCACGCCCACTGTACCACTGGCGAGAGAGGACACCCAAAGGCGTAGTAATGCCACCCCTGGCTCAACCCTGACCTGATATGACAGCGCCACCTACAGGCCGCAGGGAACCATACACCAGGCAGCATCACATAGGCAGAAGCAAATACCTAGCAATCAGAATGGTCTGAGCCTGGCTACCAGCTCAGACCAACCCCTAAATTTAGGCACATAACACCCCTAAAAGTAAAAGGGCGCTACACACATATGCTGAAACCGATGCTGGAATGAACAACACCCCGATGTGTGTGTTTTTTTCTTTACAGTTGCCTTACAATGTATCTCTAGCCAAAACGTGTTCTACTGGTGGGATTTTCCTTCATTTTTGCCCCAGAGACATACTTAAAAAGTGATATTCCCTCACCTCCTGTTTCAGTGATAACATAAAAGTTTGGATGTCTCATCACATTTTGTCCCATTGACAATGGTTAGCAGGACAAACAGAGAGGACAAATCTCCCAACGAGAACATAAGCAGCAATAAAAACCTAACAGGAGCTCTAACCCTTTCCCATTTTATCAAACTAAATAAGTTTTGGACAGAGATTTTTGATTTAATGTATTCAATGTTATTAGTAAATTAGGTAAAACAGGGTAAAATGATTTGATTCTTCAGTCTGCATGTGTCTAAATCCCATAAATATAAGAGAACAATGTATTTTCTGAAGTTCAGTTGAATCACATTTCATTGTTTTTCTTTTCTTTTTTTTTTTCACCATTAGATAACCAAAAAAAAGAAAAGAAATAGAGGTTATTTCTCTATTTCACTGGAATTTCATATGGCATTCCATACAAAAATTGATTTCCTGTTTTAAACTATAGCAATTCATTTTTTTTTTCTTATATGTGTTTCAACATGAGCTATTGATGGTAAATGTATTCCAAAATGCACAAGAATTACTATTTCTTTTTTTGCAACTCATTTTATATAATTTTGGTCATTTGAGTAATTATAGAAATAATGACTAGAAATTATGAGAATAAGCATTTCAAAATTAAATATTTCTAATAGAAGCTTTGTATAAAAACAATATTAGGTCAACTCTTATCTGGTTTTCCTTTGGACGTGCAGTACTTCTAAGGTGAGTCCACTAAAAATAAATGGAGTATTTGTTGATTCAAATACATTTTAGGGGTCTCCAAGCTCCCAACAGAGAGAATCCATCCTGGGAATCCCGGTTCTGCATTACTTGGGGAAGGTGGTCAATCCCAAACCTAATTTCTTCTGTGAGTTCCAACTAAGTTTTAGCATCAGGCAAATTATCGGACTCTGTTTTTGGTTAAGTGTTACATTGCATTTGTGTTTTAGTCTTTGAGGTCCGGTCCATACCACTCCAACTACTCTCTGGTAGACTGATAATTTTACATAGCCTTGCACTGCTGCTACTGCTGTGTTGGGTGCCTTTGTCTTGGTTGGAGATATTTGTTATCTCTTTATGTCCCAGTGACAATTTTACTTGTGAGGAGAAATCTGATGGTTGCTAGTTGTCATCAGAAAAGGAAAATGGCTGTTCTGGTGATGACTAGGGATGAGCTCGGTGTTCGAGTCGAACATACGTTCGACTCGAACATCGGCTGTTCGATCGTTCGCCGAACAACGAACGATTTGGGCCGTTCGCGCCTAATTCGCGGCCCACAATGCACTACGCCATCGCAGTGTCATCCAGGCGCTGTGATTGGCCAAGCATGCACTGTGACCCCGCATGCTTGGCCAATCACAGCGCCGGCAGCGAGGAGAGCAATGATTGGCCACAGGCAGGATGCCTGTGGCCAATTATTGCTGAGGGTGTTTAGTACACGCCCCACACTATAAAAGGCCGCCAGCACGGCGGCCTAGTGTAGTGTGTTCCGGAGCAGGGAAAGAGAAGCATAGGCAGGGACAGTGACATTTTTTTTTTCTTGCTTAACCTGGATTCCTTTAGTTTAGGGAAAGAGAAGGATAGGTAGGGAGAGTGTCAGTCTGTTTTACTGTGCTAAACCTTGTTTGTAGGGACAGGGAAGGACAGTGAGGGAAATTCTCATTGTGCTATACTGTGCTAAAGCATTCCTCATCAACCATCTTTAAAAAATTTTTTTTATAGGGACAGAAAACTATAGGTAGGGAGAGTGTCAGTGTGTTTTACTGTGCTAAACCTTGTTTGTAGGGACAGGGAAGGACAGTGAGGGAAATTCTCATTGTGCTATACTGTGCTAAAGCATTCCTCATCAACCATCTTTAAAAAAAAAAAATTTTTATAGGGACAGAAAACTATAGGTAGGGAGAGTGTCAGTGTGTTTTACTGCGCTAAACCTTGTTTGTAGGGACAGGGAAGGACAGTGAGGGAAATTCTCATTGTGCTATACTGTGCTAAAGCATTCCTCATCAACCATCTTTAAAAAAAAATTTTTATAGGGACAGAAAACTATAGGTAGGGAGAGTGTCAGTGTGTTTTACTGTGCTAAACCTTGTTTGTAGGGACAGGGAAGGACAGTGAGGGAAATTCTCATTGTGCTATACTGTGCTAAAGCATTCCTCATCAACCATCTTTAAAAAAAAAAATTTATAGGGACAGAAAACTATAGGTAGGGAGAGTGTCAGTGTGTTTTACTGTGCTAAACCTTGTTTGTAGGGACAGGGAAGGACAGTGAGGGAAATTCTCATTGTGCTATACTGTGCTAAAGCATTCCTCATCAACCATCTTTAAAAAAAAAAAAAATTATAGGGACATAAAACTATAGGTAGGGAGAGTGTCAGTGTGTTTTACTGTGCTAAACCTTGTTTGTAGGGACAGGGAAGGACAGTGAGGGAAATTCTCATTGTGCTATACTGTGCTAAATCATTCCTCATCAACCATCTTTAAAAAAAAATTTTTTTATAGGGACAGAAAACTATAGGTAGGGAGAGTGTCAGTGTGTTTTACTGTGCTAAACCTTGTTTGTAGGGACAGGGAAGGACAGTGAGGGAAATTCTCATTGTGCTATACTGTGCTAAAGCATTCCTCATCAACCATCTTTAAAAAAAAAAAATTATAGGGACAGAAAACTAGAGGTAGGGAGAGTGTCAGTGTGTTTTACTGTGCTAAACCTTGTTTGTAGGGACAGGGAAGGACAGTGAGGGAAATTCTCATTGTGCTATACTGTGCTAAAGCATTCCTCATCAACCATCTTTAAAAAAAAAATTTTTTATAGGGACAGAAAACTATAGGTAGGGAGAGTGTCAGTGTGTTTTACTGTGCTAAACCTTGTTTGTAGGGACAGGGAAGGACAGTGAGGGAAATTCTCATTGTGCTATACTGTGCTAAAGCATTCCTCATCAACCATCTTTAAAAAAAAAAAATTATAGGGACAGAAAACTATAGGTAGGGAGAGTGTCAGTGTGTTTTACTGTGCTAAACCTTGTTTGTAGGGACAGGGAAGGACAGTGAGGGAAATTCTCATTGTGCTATACTGTGCTAAAGCATTCCTCATCAACCATCTTTAAAAAAAAAAAATTATAGGGACAGAAAACTAGAGGTAGGGAGAGTGTCAGTGTGTTTTACTGTGCTAAACCTTGTTTGTAGGGACAGGGAAGGACAGTGAGGGAAATTCTCATTGTGCTATACTGTGCTAAAGCATTCCTCATCAACCATCTTTAAAAAAAAAAATTATAGGGACAGAAAACTATAGGTAGGGAGAGTGTCAGTGTGTTTTACTGTGCTAAACCTTGTTTGTAGGGACAGGGAAGGACAGTGAGGGAAATTCTCATTGTGCTATACTGTGCTAAAGCATTCCTCATCAACCATCTTTAAAAAAATTTTTTTTATAGGGACAGAAAACTATAGGTAGGGAGAGTGTCAGTGTGTTTTACTGTGCTAAACCTTGTTTGTAGGGACAGGGAAGGACAGTGTGGGAAATTCTCATTGTGCTATACTGTGCTAAAGCATTCCTCATCAACCATCTTTTTAAAAAAAAAAATTATAGGGACAGAAAACTATAGGTAGGGAGAGTGTCAGTGTGTTTTACTGTGCTAAACCTTGTTTGTAGGGACAGGGAAGGACAGTGAGGGAAATTCTCATTGTGCTATACTGTGCTAAAGCATTCCTCATCAACCATCTTTAAAAAAAAATTTTTATAGGGACAGAAAACTATAGGTAGGGAGAGTGTCAGTGTGTTTTACTGTGCTAAACCTTGTTTGTAGGGACAGGGAAGGACAGTGAGGGAAATTCTCATTGTGCTATACTGTGCTAAAGCATTCCTCATCAACCATCTTTAAAAAAAAAAATTATAGGGTCAGTAAACTATAGGTAGGGAGAGTGTCAGTGTGTTTTACTGTGCTAAACCTTGTTTGTAGGGACAGGGAAGGACAGTGAGGGAAATTCTCATTGTGCTATACTGTGCTAAAGCATTCCTCATCAACCATCTTTAAAAAAAAAATGTTTTATAGGGACAGAAAACTATAGGTAGGGAGAGTGTCAGTGTGTTTTACTGTGCTAAACCTTGTTTGTAGGGACAGGGAAGGACAGTGAGGGAAATTCTCATTGTGCTATACTGTGCTAAAGCATTCCTCATCAACCATCTTTAAAAAAAAAATTATAGGGACAGAAAACTATAGGTAGGGAGAGTGTCAGTGTGTTTTACTGTGCTAAACCTTGTTTGTAGGGACAGGGAAGGACAGTGAGGGAAATTCTCATTGTGCTATACTGTGCTAAAGCATTCCTCATCAACCATCTTTAAAAAAAAAAAATTATAGGGACAGAAAACTATAGGTAGGGAGAGTGTCAGTGTGTTTTACTGTGCTAAACCTTGTTTGTAGGGACAGGGAAGGCCAGTGAGGGAAATTCTCCTTGTGCTATACTGTGCTAAAGCATTCCTCATCAACCATCTTTAAAAAAAAAAAAATGATAGGGACAGAAAACTATAGGTAGGGAGAGTGTCAGTGTGTTTTACTGTGCTAAACCTTGTTTGTAGGGACAGGGAAGGACAGTGAGGGAAATTCTCATTGTGCTATACTGTGCTAAAGCATTCCTCATCAACCATCTTTAAAAAAAAAAAAATGATAGGGACAGAAAACTATAGGTAGGGAGAGTGTCAGTGTGTTTTACTGTGCTAAACCTTGTTTGTAGGGACAGGGAAGGACAGTGAGGGAAATTCTCATTGTGCTATACTGTGCTAAAGCATTCCTCATCAACCATCTTTAAAAAAAAAATTTATAGGGACAGAAAACTATAGGTAGGGAGAGTGTCAGTGTGTTTTACTGTGCTAAACCTTGTTTGTAGGGACAGGGAAGGACAGTGAGGGAAATTCTCATTGTGCTATACTGTGCTAAAGCATTCCTCATCAACCATCTTTAAAAAAATTTTTTTATAGGGACAGAAAACTATAGGTAGGGAGAGTGTCAGTGTGTTTTACTGTGCTAAACCTTGTTTGTAGGGACAGGGAAGGACAGTGAGGGAAATTCTCATTGTGCTATACTGTGCTAAAGCATTCCTCATCAACCATCTTTAAAAAAAAAAATTTTATAGGGACAGAAAACTATAGGTAGGGAGAGTGTCAGTGTGTTTTACTGTGCTAAACCTTGTTTGTAGGGACAGGGAAGGACAGTGAGGGAAATTCTCATTGTGCTATACTGTGCTAAAGCATTCCTCATCAACCATCTTTAAAAAAAAAAAAATTATAGGGACAGAAAACTATAGGTAGGGAGAGTGTCAGTGTGTTTTACTGTGCTAAACCATGTTTGTAGGGACAGGGAAGGACAGTGAGGGAAATTCTCATTGTGCTATACTGTGCTAAAGCATTCCTCATCAACCATCTTTGAAATCCTTGTTTTTTGGACAGTCAGGGAAATTGTCATTGTGCTATTCTGTGCGAAAGCAATCATCCTCAACCATATTTAGAAATCCTTAAGTAAAGGGACAGAGAAGAACACCTGAAGGTAGCCCTTATTGCTTTTTTCCCATCTCCCTGCAGGCCATCCATTAGAATGTCTGGAAGGCAAACAAGGAGAGGCAGACAGTCAGGAGGCAATAAAAGAGGGCAAGCAGGCTCTGTGTCTGGGGGCAACAGTGCTGGTCGTGGACGCGGTGCATTGTCATCAGCACATGGCCATGGGACACGCTTGTCCTTCTTTTCGGCAGCTGGACATGTTGAGCCACATCATGCCGAAGACTTGGTAGAGTGGATGACCAAGCCCTCCTCCTCCTCCTCATCCTCTCTCACCCAGGCTCAGGGTACTGGCAAAGCAGCTGCCAAAGCGTCCTCTTCCCTGGTATCAATGTCAGACTCATCATCAGTCACTCCTTCCCTAGACCCACCATGTCCTCCTCCTGAGGAGTCCCCCGAACTGTTTGAGCACAGTGTTGGGTACATGCTCCAGGAGGATGCCCAGCGTTTCGAAGGGTCTGATGATTAAACCCAGCTAGAGGAAGGCAGTAGCGTGAGAGCAGACAGAGGGGATGCTCAAGAAGGACACCAATCTGGCAGTCATGTTCCAGCAGCTGCAGCATACTGCCAGATTGGCTCCAGTGATCAGGAGGGAGGGGATGATGAGGTCACTGACTCCACGTGGGTGCCTAATAGGAGAGAGGAGGAGGAGGAGGATGAGGAGGAGGCACATCTCCAACGAGGCAGGATGCCCTTTGGTGGCCAGCGTAAGGGAAGTACACCGACGGAATCACACCGCAGAGCTCCGCCTCTGCAGGGCGCTGCCTCTGCCCGTCATTCAAAAAGTTCTTTGGTGTGGGCCTTTTTTGAGGCTAGTGCATCAGATCGCACAGCTGCTGTTTGCAACATATGTCTCAAGCGTATATCGCGTGGCCAAAACATCAGCCGCTTGGGTACCACATGCCTGACCAGACATATGTTGACCTGCCATGCAGCTCGTTGGCAAGCCTACCTCAAAGACCCACACCAAAGAACAAAGCGGACCTCTCCTTGCACCGCATCAGCTGGGATCTCCAACCCCACTATAACTTCAGTCCTCTCTGAAACATGCACTGAGAGGAATGAAGGTGTAGAATTAGGTGTGTCACAGCCAAGTACTTGCGGCCACTCTGCTAGCAGTACACCGACGTCCGATTCTAGCAGGCAAATTTCCCTGCCCCAGCTGCTGGACCGTCGAAAGAAGTTCACTCCCAGCCATCCACATGCCCAGCGGTTGAATGCTAGCTTGGCTAAATTGCTAGCGCTTCAACTGCTGCCTTTTCAGTTGGTAGACTCGGCCCCCTTCCGTGAGTTTGTGCAATGTGCGGTTCCTCAGTGGCAGGTTCCCAAACGCCACTTTTTCTCACGGAAGGCTATTCCGGCTCTCTACCGGCATGTGGAAGGCAATGTCTTGGCCTCGCTGGACAGGGCGGTCAGCGGTAAGGTGCATATTACCGCTGACTCATGGTCCAGCAGGCATGGACAGGGACGTTACCTTTCTTTCACGGCCCATTGGGTCACTCTTTTGGCAGCTGGGAAGGATGCAGGACAAGGTGCAGTAGTGTTGGAGGTTGTTCCACCGCCACGCCTCCAAAATGCTACTACTGGTTGTGACACACCTCTCTCCTCCACCCCCTCCTCTTCTTCTTCCTCCATGGCCTCTTCCTGTGCTTTGTCCTCTGAACCAGCGGTGCTCCGTAGGCGTTCAAGGGGCTACGCAAGTACGCAGGCAAAAAGATGCCATGCCGTGCTTGCGCTGATGTGTTTGGGGGACAGAAGCCACACTGGGGCAGAGGTCCTGTCTGCTCTGCAGGGCCAGGCCGAGAGGTGGTTGACGCCACGCCAGCTTAAGCCAGGAATGGTGGTTTGAGACAATGGCACCAACCTCCTCTCCGCCCTCCGACAGGGACAACTGACCCATGTGCCCTGTGTGGCTCACGTCCTTAACCTGGTGGTGCAGCGGTTCTTGGGCAGGTACCCGGGCTTACAGGATGTCCTGAGGCAGGCCAGGAAAGTCTGTGTGCATTTCCGCAGATCTTATAATGCCAGTGCTCGCCTGGCTGAGCTGCAAAAGGAGTTGAACCTGCCCAAGAACCGCCTTATATGTGACATGCCCACCAGGTGGAACTCAACGTTGGCCATGCTGCAGCGGCTGCACACGCAGCAGAGGGCCATCAATGAGTACCTGTGCGACTACGGCACCAGGACAGGGTCAGGGGAGCTTGGTTATTTTTCTCCATGCCAGTGGGGCATGATCAGGGATGCATGCACTGTCCTGGCACCATTTGAGGAGGCCACGAGGATGGTGAGCAGTGACAGTGCATGCATCAGTGACACTGTACCTCTTGTCCACCTGTTGGAGCACACGCTGCGTGGAATAATGGACAGGGCACTTGAGGCAGAACAGAGGCAGGAAGAGGAGGACTTCCTTGCCTCTCAAGGCCCCCTTTACCCAGACAGTGTTCCTTCTGTCCCACCCATCGCACAGGAAGAGGACGAGGAGGAGGAGGAGGATTGTGTCAGCATGGAGGTGGAGCCTGGCACTCAGCAGCATCAACAGCAGCAGTCTTTTAGGGATGATTTACAGTCCCAAGAAACCCGTGGACTTGTACGTGGCTGGGAGGAGGTGGCTGCGGATCATGTCGTCCTTAGTGACCCAGAGGACTCCGGACCGAATGCCTCAGCTAACCTACGCTGCATGGCCTCCCTGATCCTGCAAAGTCTGCGGAAGGATCCTCGTATTCTTCGGATCAAGGAGAGGGACCATTACTGGCTGGCTACTCTCCTTGATCCACGGTACAAGGGTAAGGTTGCGGACCTTATGTTACCGTCGCAGAGGGAGCAGAGGATGAGACAACTCCGGGAGGCCTTGCAGAAAGGTCTGTGCAACGCGTTCCCAGAGACTGGGAGGTTACAAACTCCTGGTCCTGGACAACGAGTTGCTGAGGCTTCGGCCAGTCAAAGAAGGAGCGGTGGGGAAGGTGGCCGTCTGACCGATGCGTTCAGACAATTCTTTAGTCCGCAGCCCCAAAGTATGATCGGTTCCAGCAACCATCGCCAGCGTCTGATAAACATGGTGCAGGAATATCTAGGGGCAAGGTCAGACTTGGACACCTTCCCCACCGAAAATCCTCTGGCTTACTGGGTCTTGAGGATGGATCACTGGCCAGAGCTTGCACAGTATGCAATTGAGCTACTGGCCTGTCCTGCATCCAGCGTTATTTCGGAACGCACATTCAGTGCTGCTGGAGGATTTGTCACGGATCACAGGGTGCGCCTGTCCACCGACTCGGTTGATCGACTGACTTTCATTAAGATGAACCAGTCTTGGATCACCACCAGCTACCACACACCTGATGCTGATATAACAGACTAATTGATTTTAACATGTCACATCCCTTCAAGACTGATGCTGATGCTGAGTGCCTGTGCTGTTATGTTGACTGGCTATCCTCCTCCTCCGAGTCCTCAATGATACGATTGATGATGATAGCTTGGAAGATCATTTTTGTTTATGGGTGCCGCCACCAGTGGCTAAGGCCCAATTTTTCAGCCCCTGTTTAACAGGGGCGTGTAATTACAATTTTTGAAGCAATACTTTGCAACAGGGCTCATTGCTGTGCTCCAAGTACAGTATCTGTGAGGGGTTGCAGTGTTGTGCCACCAGTGCCTAAGGCCCAATTTTTCAGCCCCTGTTTAACAGGGGCGTGTAATTACAATTTTTGAAGCAATACTTTGCAACAGGGCTCATTGCTGTGCTCCAAGTACAGTATCTGTGAGGGGTTGCAGTGTTGTGCCACCAGTGCCTAAGGCCCAATTTTTCAGCCCCTGTTTAACAGGGGCGTGTAATTACAATTTTTGAAGCAATACTTTGCAACAGGGCTCATTGCTGTGCTCCAAGTACAGTATCTGTGAGGGGTTGCAGTGTTGTGCCACCAATGCCTAAGGCCCAATTTTTCAGCCCCTGTTCAACAGGGGCATGTAATTACAATTCTTGATCTAATAATTCACAGCAGGGCCCATTGCTGCACCCACCAAGAGTAACTCTGAGGGCTTACAGTGTTGTGGCAACGCCACCACCACCACCACCACGAAAGGCCCAATTTTTCAGCCCCTGTTCAACAGGGGCATGCAATTACAATTCTTGATCTAATAATTCACAGCAGGGCCCATTGCTGCACCCACCAAGAGTAACTGTCAGGGCTTACAGTGTTGTGGCACCAGCACCACCATCAAAGGCCCAATTTTTACTACCACTGTTCAACAATTATATGTAATTACAATTCCTGATATAATAGTTGACAGCAGGGCGTTCCAGCACCAACCAAGAGTAACTGTGAGTGCTTACAGTGTTGTGCCAACACCAACAACTAAGGGGCCTATTTCTGCAGAGTATATACGGCAGGTCCCTACTTTCAAACATCCAACTTACAAACGACTCCTACTTGCAAACGCAAGAAGACAACAGGAAGTGAGAGGAAATCTACCCCTAGGAAGGAAAATTCTCTCCTGTAAGAATTAATATGGGAGAAAGGTGTCTCCTCTGTACTGATGCTTTATCACCAATCCTTGTTTCAAGAAAAACACCACATTTCAAAAACAGTTGTCATTGGGACGGAAAGTGAGGTGAAATGTTCTGAACAGGGGCACAGACAGCAAAACAAATGTTACAGGGGTAATAACCCTTACCTATGTTTTCCAAAAAGTTTAAAAATAGATTTTTGGGCTGGAGCTACACTTAAACAATGTACCTGTTCAAAATTACAAACACATTCTACATAAGAACAAACCTACAGTCCCTGTCTTGTATGCACCGCCTGTATACGGCTGTTCAGAGTATATAGGGCCTTTTTTATTTTATGTGTGGGGTTCCCCTTAATATCCATACAAGACCCAAAGGGGCTGGTAATGGGCTGGGGTAGGGGGGGGGGGGTCATGGGGTAGCTATGCCATTTTTCTTAAAGATTTTCATCCATATTACCGGGACCAGACATTACATTAAAGCCGCAAGCAGTTTTAAATGGCTTTTTTTTCCTTTAGAAGTGTCATTTTGTGCAGGGACAGTTCTAAACACGGGAAACACGTGGCACTTCACAGGCATACTTTAGACACCCCCCAGGTACGATATTTAAAGGAATATTTGATTATTTTTTTTTTCACTTTATGCATCATTAAAATGACTGCTCCCGAAAAACGACCGTTTTTAAAACTTCTTTTTGCATTGATACATGTCCCCTGGTGCAGAACCCGGGTTCCCAAACCCTTTTTAGGACAATAACATGCATAATAGTCGTTATAATTAGCACTTTAGAATTCGAACGTTCGCATCCATTGTATTTAATAGGGTTCTAATGTTCGTACGAACTTTCGGTCCGTTCGCGGGTTCTGGTGCGAACCGAACCCGGGGGTGTTCGGCTCATCACTAGTGATGACTGTCAAAGGTGGGATTTTCCCCTACTTCGACATAGACAATAAAAAAAACAAGAGGTTCTTCTCTACTGCACCAAATCTTTTGGCTGGAAAATTACAACCCATCTGTTTTAGAAAAGCTGGAGATTGAGTACCCCAGGCGTTTGCCAATGGGCAGTGCAGGCCAGATCATTCCCTCTTCCCTGTAGGGTAAATAGGGCATTTTTGGATCTGGTAAAACTAATACCTCTGAAGCTATGACATTGAATTGCAGAACTCCTTTATGGACAGTTATTATTATCATTAATATTATTATACACTATTTATATAGCACCAATAATTTGCACAGCACATTACAACACAAGGGCAGACAGTACAATTGCAAGGAATCAGAGGGCCCTGCTCGTTTCATAGGTAACCTTGAATATAGACACTAGTCCATCCAGTTCAACCTGTGTGGGTGTGTGCCATAGGTGTGCGCAGCCTTTGGCATTAGGGTGTGCACCCCAAAGCTCAAACACACTCTACCGATCACTCACAATGTTCATTTAGAAAGGGAAGGGGCCGGTAAATGGCATATTTACTGGCCCCTTCCCCCACTCATCCAAAAACATCCACAGCAACAACCGGTGGCAGAGGAGGGAAGCTGGCAGTGCTGTGGGGGGAAGGAGGGGGAGCCAGGTCAGTAGGGGGAATCTGTTCTGCACAGGGTAATTAGGGTGTGCCTGGACACACCTGGCACACCCTGTGTGCACGCCTATGGTGTGTGCGTTCATGTCGATAATCATTTCCCATATCCCTGTATATCGTTAGAGCTTACAATCTAAAAGGGAATGTTAAGGGATACAAAAGATAATAACTGTGGGGGGGGGGGGAAGAGCCAATGGAGAAAGTGAAAGTACAGATGTTAGGTGGAGGCGGGATAGGCTTCTCTGAAGACAAGGGTTTTCAGGGATCCCCTAAAAGTGGACGGAGTAAGATATAGTCAGGCAGATTGGGGTAGGGAGTTCCATAGAATGGGAGAGACTTGGGAGAAGTCCTAGAGGTGAGCACAGGGGGAGGTGTAAACTCCACAATCATATATACACTAAGTAGAACGTGCAAACTCCTTGTTTTTCCAAAGTAACTGTGCTGCTGTTGGTGGACTGCCCACCCTAGAAATAATCCAGTAGGAAATGGAGGACCAAAGCAGTACTAAGGAAAAAGGTATTTGACATTCATAAATACGTATTTTTTTGGGGGGCGGGGAGGGAAGTTTATGCTTTTATTCCTTTTTAAGGAAATACTGCGCACTTGGCTTGGTATAGATCTGAAATCCTACTTTTGGCTGCCCATCAGGGACCTTTGGTCCTAAGAATGACAAATGTCAACTTTCAGTCTAATCTGTGACTTAAAAAAATAAACTTAACTATAATTTCTCACTGTAGCAAAAGCTTAATGCAACATGGATGAATCTCCACAGTGATGACTGACTTGTCTGGCAAAGATCTCTAAATTTTATGGACTACTGGGTGTTCTCTGAGAACCTACTTAACAAAGCAGGTCAAGCCATCCATGTTCCAAGAATTGCATTCTGTACAATATAGTCTGCTTTTTTACCGTTTGTTTATGTAAAAGGTCAAGGGCTTCTTAAGACATATGAGGGTTATAAAAGCTCATAATGACATTAAGTAGAATGCTTTATTAGAGAAATAAACCAAATATGCTGAACTGCACAGATTGTACAGACTGTGCTAACCCAATTTCAGCATCATTTTTACTGTTTGTTTAAACAATTTACAGAGAATTATGGAAAAACTATTTGTCAGGGCTATTTGGTTGTCATATTTGAGTTTGTTATCAGTAGACATGGCAATACTATGGCAGAGCTCAATATGACAGTGGTCATTTATCACTATGCTGTAGCCTCCTAGTTAACAGTAAGGATCTTCAGAACTGGGTATTGCATAGGGCAGTGAAGGCAAACCTTGGCACCCCAGATGTTTTGGAACTACATTTCCCATGATGCTAATGCACTCTGCAGTGTAGTTGAGCATCATGGGAAATGTAGTTCCAAAACATCTGGGGTGTCAAGGTTCACCATCACTGGCATAGGGTATGGGTGTTTAAAATAAGGTTGACATTTTTGCCGATTGCTCATAGTGTATGTGAACCCCAAATCTATTTTTTAGTATGCTTGACATCATACTCCACTGTATTAAATTTTCTTAAGCTAATTGATTTTTGGCAGTTAGTTACAAAGCTCCTTGCCTGGAGATCCTGCTAGTAACCATACTTCCTGGTGTAGGCTAATGCCTTGTACACACGCTCGGAATTTCCGACAACAAATGTTCGATGGGAGCTTTTGGTCGAAAATTCCAACCGTGTGTAGGCCCCATTGGACATTTTATGTCGGAATTTCCGACAACAAAAATTTGAGAGCTGGTTCTCAAATTTTCCGAAAACAAAGCTTGTTGTCGGAAATTCCGACCGTGTGTACACAATTCCAATGCACAAATTTCAACGCATGCTCAGAATCAAGCGGAAGAGCCGCACTGGCTATTGAACATCATTTTTCTCGGCTCGTCGTACATGTTGTACGTCACCGCGTTCTTGACGTTCGGAATTTCCGACAACATTTGTGTGACCGTGTGTATGCAAGACAAGTTTGAGCCAACATCCGTCGGAAATAAATCCACGGTTTTGTTGTCGGAATGTCCGATCATCTGTACGCGGCATAACAATGCTAAGACACTGCGTCACAATTAACAGCGGCATTGACAACCAGCCTGTCGGCTGTCTATCAAGTCTATCAGATAGGTAGTCCAGTGACCAACTAAAAGAACACACACAGCAGGCTGTCAATGTTGATTAAAGTTGTAAGACATTGGATTACCATTGTTAACCTGCAAAAGGAAGTGCTGTTCCTGGCAGAATCTCCTGGTAAGAAACTATGCAACAGATTCATCAAAAACAATTTGCTTAAGAAAACAGTATACAGTGAGGCATAATGTTTAACATACTGAAGAAACTTGACTCGACATACTGTACTGTGGTTCTTTAATTAATCCTGTATTTATAATGATTGAGAGAACTGGAAATAAAGAGTTGTGAAGATAAATAAAGAGCACAAATCCCTAACAACAAACCAGATTCCACCTTTATATTATTTAACTGCAATATTTTGTATTTCCCTTTTACTTTCTGCTTTGGTGACAGTGGTCACCAGGACAAATTGAGATGATAAATCTACTCAATGGCAACACAGATAGCAATGAAAGCATGACTTCAGTCCCTCCCTATTTAAAACAAAAACTTTTTTGATACACTTTCAAGACAAAAGGGATTTCAACTTTCAAAAACAACAGTGTAACTAATTGACAGGAAAACATTAAAAAAAATAACTAAACAAGATAAGGCAATGTCAATGGTAAATTGCCAGAATATACAGCTATCATACTACATAGACTAGACTATAAATCCTTGTTTTTTCTCATTATTTACATGCATTCTGAGAATTCTGTTTGTGCAAATGTTCAAATGTCATTCAGAAGATGCTTCTGGAGATTTTATTAAGTTAAAACTGCAAAGAATTGTTGGCCACAGGGAATAAATGCTCTGCCAAGTTACGTTTCCTTTGAGAGCTATTCCCCCCCCCCCCCCCGGGCTATGTTGCCTGTTAACGGTTTCTTTCTTACTTTCTTTTTTCTTTTTTATAACAGATCCTGCTAATGAGTTCAACATTTTGCCCCTATTAGGAGTATAGTCAAAATATTTAAAGCCCAACCCTGGGCACATTTCTCTCCGCTACTGTGCCTTCACCCCTCTTTTACCCGTTCACTCACTGCTAAAACATGAAATCTGCCATATGTGCTCTTTGTTGGTGCCACTTCTGGTGAATCCAGTGCTGCAGTAGACTAGTCATCTTCTCCCAGTGTTTTCAGCTGCCGCATTTTTCAAAGGACCCTGGTCCTGTATAGCCACTATAAAGTGTCCCATCACCCAGGCAGTGTTATTGACAACTGGAGAAAAATCCACTGCAGAAGAGAAGAGAAAAGACTCAAGTCCTAGAGTGTCACATAATTACATATTTGATTGAGTAGTATGGGCATGTAGAATATTTTTGTTTTTTTGTACAAACTCAGTGATTAGATAGATTGGTGATGAGGAGCAAGGGGTTAGGTTTGGGTGTGCCCAGAGTTCAGCTTTACTAATATAGTGCAATGGTCCTACCCACAGCAATAATCAGCCTTTAGAGGGTGGGCTACTGAAGAATGACTTTTGAATAGTTGTTATGGTCTAAAGCACATAGCATTTAAAATGCTCTTTAAATGGTCCAACACAAAATCAGCCATTGGGTCAATTTTAATAGCCTATAATGTTACCATTGATATTGACTAAAAAAAATTATATATAAGTAGTTTAATCACAAAAACAAGATTTAAACACCATATAATATATGTGGAGTTCAATATTTAAGCCATAAACCATTAAAAAAGGTTGCTAGCACCAGGATTCAATAGTCACTTGCTACCATTGTTGTAATGGTGAGATCCACTAATCTCTCTTGTTTAGAGGGATTCACTAAACCTAAGGCTGGTCATACTTGGACAGTTTTTTTGATCAGCCAGGTGGCTGATCAAAAAAAAAAAGGGATTCCCCCATTCACACAAGCAAGGTGGATGGAGGAATCCTCCCTGATGTGTTATTGTGTTCTGACATCAGGGACAGATTGACTGCAGTGCTGATCCAAGGAAAAGTTTCAAACAAGCAGATTTGAGAGAAGTTGATTATTAGACCAAATTCTCTGGAACAGGAATGGCCAATGATGAATCAAAATTCACCTGGTCACTACTGAACTAGCCAAATTTCGATCCATCTATGGCCAGCTCAACAGCAAAACCCTATGTACTCCTATAGAGTGGCACTCACAAAGCATTAGAAGACTGTTAAGCATCTGAACAAATGTTTCTATACTGTAATTATGCTATACCTGATATATGAAATATGCTTCAAATTAAAATATAAAATCTATATTTAAATAAATTTAAAAAGCTTCTATTTTATTAATTTGTAAAAAAAATTAACTGCTGTCAAATTTCCCTTACTATTAGTCAAAATGAGAATCATAGATGTCCTAGAGTTTATATGAGCCAAAATTCTATACAGGTGATACTCGAAAAATTAGAATATCGTGCAAAAGTTCATTTATTTCACTAATGCAACTTAAAAGGTGAAACTAATATATTAGATAGACTCATTACATGCAAAGCAAGATAGTTCAAGCCGTGATTTGTCATAATTGTGATGATTATGGCTTACAGCTCATGAAAACCCCAAATCCACAATCTCAGAAAATTAGAATATTACATGCAATCAATAAAACAAGGATTGTACATAGAACAATATCGGACCTCTGAAAAGTATAAGCATGCATATGTACTCAGTACTTGGTTTGGGCCCCTTTTGCAGCAATTACTGCCTCAATGAGGCGTGGCATGGAAGCTATCACCCTGAGGCTCTGCTGAGGTGGTATGGAAGACCAGGATGCTTCAATAGAGGCCTTCAGCTCTTCTGCATTGTTTGGTCTCATGTCTCTCATCTTTCTCTTGGCAATGCCCCATAGATTCTCTATGGGGTTCAGGTCAGGCGAGTTTTCTGGCCAATCAAGCACAGTAATCCCACGGTCATTGAACCAGGTTTTGGTGCATTTAGAAGTATGGGCAGGTGCCAAGTCCTGCTGGAAAATGAAGTCAGCATCCCCATAGAGCTAGTCTGTGGAAGGAAGCATGAAGTGCTCCAAAATCTCCTGGTAGATGGCTGCGTTGACCCTGGACTTAATGAAGCACAGTGGACCAACACCAGCAGATGACATGGCTCCCCAAATCAACACAGACTGTGGAAACTTTACACTGGACTTCAAGCATCTTGCAATGTGTGCCTCTCCATTCTTCCTCCATACTCTGGGTCCTTGGTTTCCAAATGAGATGCAAAATTTGCTCTCATCAGAAAAAGAGGACTTTGGACCACTGAGCAACTGTTTTTCTTTAGCCCAGGTAAGACACTTCTGACGTTGTTTGTTGTTCAGGAGTGGCTTGACAAGAGGAATACGACATTTGAAGCCCATGTCCAGGATCCGTCTGTGTGTGATGGCTCTTGATGCACCGACCCTAGCCTCAGTCCACTCCTTGTGAAAGTCTGCAACACTTTTGAATGGCCTTTTCCTGACAATCCTCTCCAGGCTGCGGTCATCCCTGCTGCTTGTGCACCTTTTTCTTCCACACTTTTCCCTTCCACATACCGTATATACTCAAGTATAAGCCGACCCGAATATAAGCCGAGGCACCTAATTTTACCACAAAAACTTATTGACTCGAGTATAAGCCTAGGGTGTGTCTCACTTTGCCTCACTGTGTCCATGCCTCACTGTGTCCATGACTAGACTGACGTTTAACATGGGAGTCTATGGAAGGGGTTCCCGGCTTTGAAAAATCAGTGCTCCCCGGCCGTAGGTCCCCCGGACAAGAAACTTTGCAAACCTGTAGAGGAACAGTTGGGCTATATGTGTGCCAAGTTTGGGGGCCAGAGGACATACGACCGGCCAGTACCGGGTCCCCAAAGTCACCAGAGAAATTACCGTTTAACATGGGAGTCTATGGAAGGGGTGCCCGGTTTTAAAAAATCAGTGCTCCCTGGCCGTAAGTCCTCCGGACAAGAAACTTTGCACACTTATAGAGGAAGAGTTGGGCTACATGTGTACCAAGTGTGGGGTCCAGAAGACCTACGGTCGGCCGGTACCGGCTCCCCAAATCTGGGAGATCAGGAGCAAAAAGGTGACTCGAGTATAAGCCGAGGGGGGCATTTTCAGCACAAAAAATTGTGCTTAAAAACTCGGCTTATACTCGAGTATATACGGTAACTTTATATTAATGTGCTTTGATACAGCACTTTGGGAATATCCAACTTCTTTTGCAATTACCTTTTGAGGCTTTCCCTCCTTATGGAGGGTGTCAATGATGGTTTTCTGCACAGCTGTCAGGTCAGCAGTCTTTCCCATGATTGTGATTCCTACTGAACCAGACTGAGAGACCATTTAAAGGCTCAGGAACCCTTTGCAGGTGTTATGGCTTAATTAGCTGATTAGAGTGGGAAACTTTGAGCTTAGAATATTGCACCTTTTCACAATATTCTAATTTTCTGAGATTGTGGATTTGGGGTTTTCATGAGCTGTAAGCCATAATCATCACAATTATGACAAATCACGGCTTGAACTATCTTGCTTTGCATGTAATGAGTCTATCTCGTATATTAGTTTCACCTTTTAAGTTGCATTAGTGAAATAAATGAACTTTTGCACAATATTCTAATTTTTTCGAGTTTCACCTGTATTTGTCACTTTTACTGAACGTATCATGCTTTGACAAGGCAGGGCAATAGCAATAGAACAACTGGTAAGTAATTGCAAGCAGGTGCAGAATCAAGGAATACAGTATTTATGTTTATATTTGCACATATTTTATTTTTCATTAGTTCATTAGACAAGTGCTTAGTCATATGGTTCTGTACCTTTGGATGTACTATTTTTTCCTATGTGGATCCTGCTGACTTTGTACAATACTCTTCTGTAAGTTAATAATAGTAATATGATGATATTTAGACTATGCCCCATGCCTTATATAGTAGATGAGGTTTAAAAAAGCTATGTGTGTGATTATATGTCAGTATTACATTGTATATCCCTTTATGTTGTGGTTGTTCATATCATATGGATGTTGAAAATGCCAGAACTGTGATACAGTATATTATTTTACATACCGTATATACTTGAGTATAAGCCGACCCGAATATAAGCCGAGGCACCTAATTTTACCACAAAAAACTGGGAAAATGTATTGACTCGAGTAAGCCTAGGGTGTCCATCTGCATGCCTCACTGTGCCTCACTTTGCCTCACTGTGTCCATGTGCATGCCTCACTGTGTCCATGCCTCACTGTGCCTTACTGTGCCCATGCCTCACTGTGTCCATGCCTCACTGTGCCCATGCCTCACTGTGCCCATACCTCACTGTCACTGTGCCCATGCCTCACTGTGTCCATGCCTCACTGTGCCCAATCTCCCTACCTGATCTCCGGCACTGTGTGACTAGACTGACGTTTAACATGGGAGTCTATAGAAGTCCATCTGCATGCCTCACTGTGCCTCACTTTGCCTCACTGTGTCCATGTGCATGCCTCACTGTGCCTCACTGTGTCCATGCCTCACTGTGCCTTACTGTGCCCATGCCTTACTGTGCCCATGCCTCACTGTGTCCATGCCTCACTGTGTCCATGCCTCACTGTGTCCATGCCTCACTGTGTCCATGCTTCACTGTGTCCATGCTTCACTGTGCCCATGCCTCACTGTCACTGTGCCCATGCCTCACTGTGCCCAATCTCCCTACCTGATCTCCTGCACTGTGTGACTAGACTGACGTTTAACATGGGAGTCTATGGAAGGGGTGCCCGGCTTTGAAAAATCTGTGCTCCCTGGCCGTAGGTCTTCTGGACTACAAACTTTGCACACGTGTAGATGAAGAGTGGGGCTACGTGTGTGCCAAGATTGGGGTCCAGGGGACTTAGGGCCGGTCGGTACCGGGTACCCAAAATCACCAGAGAAACTACCGTTTAACATGGGAGTCTATGGAAGGGGTGCCCGGCTTTGAAAAATCGGTGCTCCCTGGCCATAGGTCCCCTGGTCAACAAACTTGGCACACTTGTGGCTACACGTGTGCCAAGTTTGGGGTCCAGGGGACCTACGGCTGGCCAGAATCAGGCGCACATAATGAAGATGGATACAGACTCGAGTATAAGCAGAGGGGGGCATTTTCAGCCCAAAAAATGAGCTGAAAAACTCGGCTTATACTCGAGTATATACGGTACATATTAGAATAAATCTACAAATATAGTAGTTAATAATATGTCAATTTGAGTATACTGTAATATTCTGCTTATTATATTCACTCATACAATATTAAATTCTAGTCCTACAAGTAGAAATCTATACCCACTTAGACTGTACATTGGTGTTTAAAAAGAATTAGAAAGATGCTTGTGCAGGAAATATATAGCAAGCCATTGTACATAATGCTTCACAATCTAAGCCAGCCTTTGTTAACCAGAGTTCTGTGAAACCTTATGCCCTGTACACACGATCGGATTTCCGATGGAATAAAATCCGATGGAATTTTCCGTCGGAATTCCGATGAAGCTGACTTCCTTCAGTCTTGCATACACACCATCAGACAAAATTCCGACCGTCCAAAACGCGGTGACGTAAAACACTCCGACGACCCGAGAAAAATGAAGTTCAATGCTTCTGAGCATGCGTCGACTTGATTCTGAGCATGCGTGGGCTTTTTCTCTGTTGGAGTTTCACACAGACGATCGGAATTTCCTATCCTTTTTTTTCCATCGGAAAAATTTAAAACATGTTCTATTTTTTTACACCGATGGAAAAAAGTCGATGGGGCCCACACGAACTTTTTTCTGATGAAAAAAGTCCATCGGAATTTTTTCATCGGAAAAAACGATTGTGTGTACAGGGCATTAGGGTACCTGCAGAGGTTAATGGGGTTTTATTGAGCAATGGATAGTGATGGATTGATCTTTCATCTTATGATGCCTGCATAATTACAGAATCAACCTCACTTGCCAGAACCAGTGCTTTGGGTCCAGTGACAATACATGTAAGGAGGCATTCTTTACACAGACCACCAGTGTAAGGCCCCTTTCACACTGAGGCGCTTTGCAGGCGCTATTGCGCTAAAAATAGCGGCTGCAATGCCGCTATACCGCCAGCGCATCCAGCGCCTCAGTGTGAAAGTAGCCTTAGGGATTTTTCATCCACTGATCGCTGTTCTATGTGGCCACCTCTTCCATAGACCAACAATTTAAGGGTGCATTTCTCCCACTGACCACTAATGTAAGGGGACAGATCTCAAACTGACTACCAATAGCAGGGAGCACTATATTAGGACCCCACTGTAAACAGATACAGTATTTTTTATTGACCAACAAAGTAGTGGAGAAGTTCTCTACTAACCTCCAATGTAAAAGGATGCTACAATTTTTGCTGCTGGCGTTTCTTTCCTGGTCATTATTAATGGTTTAATTCTATGGGGTTAGTTTACTAAAACTGGAGAGTGCAAAATCTGATGCAGCTCTATAGTAGCCAAGGAAACCTAGAAGCTGATTTGTTTCTCACCAGATTTTGCACTCTCCAGTTTTATTAAATCAACCCCTATGTCTATTAGTCAAAATAAATTTTGCCATGAATTGAAGGGGATGTTAAAAATTCCCTGGGTGCCAGAGAGGCTTTGTACGCTGCATTCTTTACGCTTTTATTTTTTTATTATACCTACAATGTACCGACTATGTGCGTATGACCCGTATATATATGGGTAAGACCTGAAGAGAGCTCAAATTTATTTAAAGGTTCCTTCACTGGTAAAAAGTTTTAGAAAGGCTGATCTAAGAAGATGCTCTTTGAAATTTATAGCAATCTGCTATTCTTGATATTTTCACACACAATTCAACTTGCTTGAAAACGGTTATTGTTCTTATTCTGTTCATTAAAGTTGCAGTGATATAATAAGCCCCTCCAGGTGACACATCTTTATAGATGACTGCAGCTGTTAAGGAGAACAGAGAAAATCTATTTCACAAGTGGGTTGTCACATCAAATACGCATAAAATTGTTGAATTACAAGATACTTGAAAAACAATTTGTTATAATGGTATCACATGTACCATTTTATGTATGCACAAATGCAGTGCCAATAACAACAGTTACATATTTCTTTAGACTGAAGAAGGAACATGTAATAAAGTATTAGTGAATCCCTCAGCTGATGACCTCAGTGGTTCCCATATTTAATGGGTGCCTTCTTTGTCAGTCTTGTCATTTCTCAGTATTTCATTTGTTAACGCTATCTCCTTTGCTTCCTGTTTTAATGGTAACTACATTGCATTACAGTGTCCCATGGAGCCCCATCATAGACACACTTGCGTTCACGCTCTCGGCTGGGACTACAGCCGCACGTCCACCCAAATGTGGAGTTCTAGTTACAGTGGGAGTCTGGTGGGCTGAAACAAACTGGCCTCTTTTATCTTTTGATCAAACCCATGGGGAGATCTCCTTGCTATAATATTTGTTCTGTGTCCCTCCATCTTTGGGTTTTGGTAGCATTTCCTAGGAAAAAAGAAGGGGGGAAAAAACGCGCTGTCTACAAATAACAAACAATAGCAGCCAGCACCACAAAGGGTCAATCTGTGTGTGAATAAACAAAGTGGTAAAGTGCAGCGCTAAATATGATAAACGTGAACACCTACTACTCAAACATGTATTGATAGCAGAGAGTCACTGTGGTGCATACAACAAATATACAATATAAATCAAATATTGTCATTCAATAAAATATATAGTGAACAGTGACACATTTACATATGACGAAAAGTGCTTGTGCATAATATTTATATAGTCCATAAAGTGTTTCCAGCGGATAAAGTGACTCTCCAAGATGAGTGATAATAAAAAACAGTTGTCTGTAGGTATTCCACCACCGATAAAAAAGAGAGGCTTACCAGATATGTTGAACCCAACTAGGCATACACCCAAAGAGTCAACAGAGCTTGTGGTGTAGCACACCCAGGGGAGGAAAGTATATCAACATACACAGCTTCCAATGTAGACATATGAGGCGAAAGACCGTCACAATATTGTTGCCAGTAGGGTTCAACCAAGGATGCAGTGACACAAACTCAAAGGCAATTCATCCAAATAATAAATCGATAGAAGGAGAGAAAATAGGCCACATAGTGTGATACCATTTCAACAAGAAACATTTATTGTATAAGTATAAAATGGACACTCACATTTGAGAAGATATTAAAAGCATGTAGATAAAATCAAATGACGCAGTAGCATCAGCCAAGCCCGTCCCGACGTTTTGTCCTAAAAAGGCATCCTCTGGGGTAGCATTTCCTACTTTGGGGTGTTACCAAACTTCTTTTTGCATTTTGCACAGTGTAAAATATAATTCAACAGAGATAGTGGGAGTCCATCATAATGACCACAGCAGATACGCAGAACCCAAAAAATCAAACATCAATAAAGTTCCCAGTACATAACAGAAACACAAACATCAGTTTTGGATGGACTCCGCTTTAAAGTGGTTGTAAACCCTTTTTTTTTTTTTTGACTAACCTGCAAGACAAAGCTATAATGAGCTAGTATGACTAGCATACTAGCTCATTATGTACCACTTACCTTCGATCGGGGCCCCCGAAGTCGTCCGTGTCCCTCCTCTAGCCGCATCCATCGCTGCGGCGATATCCGGAATGTTACTTCCGGGTATCGCCGCTGCAGCCAATCACAGCGCCGCTCCGGCGCTGTGATTGGCCGGAGCGGAGAAGACGTGACTCCGCGCATGCGCGCGTGAGCTGTCGAATTCGGCTACGTCGTCGAATGTTGCGACCTAGCCGAGTTTGTGAATGGGGTGACGTCAGCGTCGCCGCATTTACATACAAATATCTCCTTAACCGTGTAGGTTAAGGAGATATTTCTTGCACCTACAGGTAAGCCTTAATCTAGGCTTACCTGTAGGGCTTTGTTTAAAAAGTGGGTTTACAACCACTTTAAGGAAAAGAAAATGTATTTAAATAATTATTTGGAACTCAGCACATTCATGTTTTATTTATTTTTGTGTTTCAGCACTGTGCGGGGACCAAGAAAGCTTTCTGTGCAGCAATGGAATCTGCATAGCCAAGAAACTGACATGTAACAGCTACAATGACTGCGATGACTGGAGCGACGAGGTACATTGCAGTAAGTCCTTCACACTAATACCAATAAGCCTGTGCAAAGGGTTTACTTTAATACTCAACAAAAACTATTAATAAAATGTTTCATATTGAAATTGTCAATTTACTTTGTTTAAAAAAGCCTTTTATAAAGGAGAATACAGTAAAACCTTGGTTTGAGAGTAACTTGGTTTGAGAGCGTTTTGCAAGACAAGCAATCTTTTTAAATAAATTTTGACTTGATATACAAGCGATGTCTTGATATAAGAGTAACGGCATGTCACAACTGAGTATAAAAGAGAAGAGAGACGCCTCTAAGTGTAGCAATATGGTTACATTTAATGAAGGTACAACATTTTGCAACATATTGCTACACTTATGCCCTGTACACACGATCGTTTTTTCCGATGAAAAAAGTCCGATGGACTTTTTTCATAGGAAAAAACGATTGTGTGTGGGCCCCATCCTACTCTTTTCCATCGATGTTAAAAAACAGAACATGTTTTAAATTTTTCCGATGGAAAAGAAACAATAGGAAATTCCGATCGTCTGTGTGGAACTCCAACAGAGAAAAAACCCACGCATGCTCAAAAGCATTGAACTTAATTTTTCTCGGCTCGAGTGTTTTACGTCACAGCGTTTTGGACGGTCGGAATTTTGTCTGATGGTGTGTAGGCAAGACTGATGAAAGTCAGCTTCATCAGAATTCTGACGGAAAATTCCATCGGATTTTATCCCATTGGAAATCCGATCGTGATCTATTCTCTTTAATACTCTGTAGCTCCTATTGGATTTTGCTTCTAATCCCTTTGTGGAGGCTTCCATTTGTAGATGGACATTTTAATCTTTTTATATGGACTATAAACTGAAGGATCTATGAATAAATGGTTGTGGAACGAATCATTTGAGTTTACATTATTTCTTATGGAGAAATTTGCTTTGATATACAAGTGCTTTGGATTACAAGCATGTTTCTTGAACGAATTATATTCGCAATCCAAGGTTTAACTGTAGTGTCATCACTACTTCTTAAAATCAAAGACACCTACTTCCCTCTTCTTTTGTAAATATAAAAGATTATCTCTTCAGGACCTAACAATCTTTTTATGAGATCTGTGCTTTAGAAAAAAATAGGTTTTGGGGTTCTTTAATGAGCACACCCTCGCTTTTTTTTATTTTTTTGCTAAAAAATGATTACATACTGCATATACCTATGAGAAAAAGACCAAGGCAGTGAGAGGGTTAACTGGAGGGGGACAACCAGTTACAAAATCTGTACTGCGGAATCAATTACAATAATGTAAAGATGCTTAGAGAGGGAAAACATAGCTCATGAAGAATGTAGCTGATATCCTCTTACGATCTTACCACCCATTGACACTAGGCACAGTGGTGTCTCTTAGGTTTTCATTAAAAGCATCTGAGTCTATGGCAGATTTATTGCCCTCATAATCACTCTGAATGTACCCCTTCATTTTAAGCAAACATAAAGTCCCTTCATGGCGTAGGCACTTTTTATTGCAAACATAAGTCACGTTATTCCACAGAGCACATGCAGATTTTCTGCGAATTCTAACATTGACATCATTTTTAATTACAGATTGCAGTGAACATCTATTCCGTTGTAACACCGGAAAGTGCCTTAATCATAGCTTTGTCTGTGATGGATATGATGACTGTGGAGACCTGAGCGACGAGCAGAACTGCGGTATGCCAGCAAAACTTCCTGAACAGCTTACCTGTGATTAACGGAGACAGTTTTTATATTTTACATTAATTCATTGCATTTTATACATCATTCAGGTTATTCCCTGGTTTAGCAACAGGTAATTGCAGCTTTGACATAGGAAGGGTGAGGAGTGAATAAAGTCTGAATGAGTGAACATTCACTTCAATTATTCAATCATGTGACAAGGAAATTCCTGATCACTTTGAACACCCAATCTGTGCATATGCTTTTTTGGACAACTGAAGTGAATGTTTACACATTTTTGGAGCGAAGATTCTTAACCTGGTCAGTCGGCCTTATTTTTTTATTACTGGTATTGACAATTTATGCAGCGCTTTACATATACAGGAAGTCCCCGAGTTACGAACGGGCTAGGGACTGTAGGTTTGTTCTTAAAGTGGATGTAAACCCAAATAGTTTTTTTTTTTGCTGTCACAATGTAGTGTATAAGATTTCCTATCATTTGTGTCAGGTCTTGCCACAAAGAGTAAATCCAGCTCTGAGCAATCCCCTTTTATTGTTCAGTGAGATAAAATGGACAAACAGAGAAAAACCTTTGTCCATTCCGCCCCCTTGATTTGAGTGACAGGTTATTTACATATCTCGTGCACTAGCTTTAGACAGGCATTATTTTTTAATTCCCACCCCCACTCCTTTTCTGAAGTCATGTGGTTACTTTTCTGGATTTTGACTGGATGTTAGTGATCATAGCAGAAGGAATACACAGGAGAAAATGCATGTTGACAAGGGGAGTGTAAAGGTGGGCAGGGAGTCTACTGACATCACGACTCCACCCACCGAGCTCCAGACAACAGATCCACCCACAGAATCTGCAGTTTTTAAGTTCTTATAACAGACAGATGGGAGACATTGGACAGATAAGGATACATGCAGGAGGCATCATTATCCTTATAGATCAGCACTATGGCAGTAGTTTAGAAAGGATGAGAGTGGGTTTACATCCACTTTAAGTCAAATCTGTTCGTAAGTCGGAACAGTACCTTTTTTGATGTTCTGTCGAAATGTGCCCGCCGTCGATAAGTGGCCGCGCATGCGCAGAATGGCAGAGACGTCGCGCCGCCTACCATTCGTAAGTAGGAGTCGTTTTCCAATGTTCTATTGAAATGTGCCCAATGTCGAAAAGTGCCAGCGCATGCGCAGAACGGAAGAGATGTCACGCCGCCTCCCGTTCGTAAGTAGGAGTCGTTCGCAAGTCGGATGTTCGTAACTCGGGGACTGCCTGTACTGTATTGTACATTCACATTTTTCCCTGTCCTAAAGAGCTTACAATCTAAGGACTATACTTAACATACAGTACATACATAAATGGGACATTTTAGTCAGGAGCTAATTAACTTACTAGCATATCTTTGGAGTGTGGGAAGAAAACAGTGTATTTGGGGGAAACCCACAAAAGCACAGGGAGAGCATGCAAACTCTATGCAGGCAGTAAAACACAAGGATAACACCATGCGAAAAGGAAAACTCGACAAGAAAAATGTTCTCAGCAAACTTGATCTTGAAAACCAATTTCAAGCAAAATGTCCTTGTATGAATAGAGCATGAAAGGGTTAGAACCTGTCAGGGTTTTATTGCTATACAGATGAACAACAAAGAAAGCAATACCCTGTGAAAAAAGAGTGGACAACACCTTGTCTCCAAAACAAACCTACAGAATCTTGTTTGTAACCCGGGGAACTGACTGTTTTGTCCAAGAATTGTTAAAATATATTTATGCATACTTGGTGTAAGCTAGATTGTCTTTTGTACAATTATTGGTTCTGTTTCCTCAGACTGTAACCCTGCACATACTTATAAATGTGGAGACGGACGATGCATAGCATTACGATGGGTGTGTGATGGAGACCATGACTGTGCCGATAAGTCAGATGAAGTCAACTGTAGTAAGCTTTTTTTTTTCATGTTAAAACTTTTTTTTAAATACATGGGCGAGGTTTATATGTAGGCTAATGTAAAAGAAAATTAGTAAAGAAACAGAAGTGTGTTGATTGTTGCATAAAAGATAAAAGATGAGGCACATCCGCAAAAAAAAAAATTAAGGGCAATGGACTATAAATTGCTGCAAATTAGCATAACTAAATATTGCTCTACATTTGTTTATCATCATTATGCATTATGACAATGGGGCACATACAACAAGTCAGGAAATGCTGTCCTCACTGAAAATTCACCATTCGTGTTAAATTTTTGTTTGTTTTGTTTATATATTGTGAGGGGGTTAGCTCGGCAGCGGGTGTGTGTGACCCCCGGGATGGGCTCCCCACACAAAAACAGGCCCAGCAAACGGAGGTTGTGGTTTTCAAAATCAAAAAGGTGCGGTTTATTTTCTATTTACAGTGACAAAACACAGCAAAGCAAAAGAAACATAAACAAAACAAATCCTGGTCAACTTGACCTCTGACTAAACATACAGGTTTCCTAACTAACAACTGGGATCAGCCTAGTGCTGTCCTAGTCCCTAAGTCCCTGGTTTTAAATGTCCAAGCAAATAGCCACACAGGCTTTGTCTCACCGCACAGGGGTTCACTCTCCCTAGACAGTCCACACAGGTCTGGGTCCAGGCATGAGCAAACACCTAATGAATCTGGGAGTTCTTATAGAGGCCTAAATGAGCTGACAAGCTTCAGCTGGTCTCATCAACTCCCTGTCTGCACGACGCCCCACACTCTCCCTAGAGGTATGAGTCATCCATGAGCCCACTAGCCTCAGCTGGGCTTATACAACTCTCCACCTAGTTGTATAAGTCGGCGTAAAGCCTGAATCTGGGTGAAATATATCTACCCCCCTGGATGCAACCAGGTGACTTTACCTTCCTGCTGTCACATACCCCCCCCTCTTGTTTTAACCTCGGGGTTGGAACACCAGCAATCAGGCATTCATGTACTCGAGACAAAGCATCCACATTCCCCATTTGAACGCCAGGGCGATGCTTTACTGTGAAGTTGAATTCCTGGAGGGCCAGGAACCACCTATTCACTCTTCTATTTGTTTCCTTGTTTTGAGCCATCCACTTTAACGGAGCGTGATCCGTAACCATGTCAAAGTGCCTACCTAGCAGGTAGTACCGAAGGGAATCTAGAGCCCACTTCACGGCTAAACACTCCTTTTCAACGGTGGCGTAATTTACCTCATGGGACTTCAACTTCCTGCTGAGGTAAATGACTGGGTGCTCTTCCCCGTTCCAGACCTGGGACAATACTGCTCCTAACCCCACATCTGACGCATCACTTTGTACGACAAAGTCTTTAGAGAAGTCGGGTGAGTACAACACTGGCTGGCTACATAAGGCTTGTTTCAAGAATTGGAATGCTGCCTCAGCCTCGGGGGTCCATTTAATCATGACCGACCCTTTCCCCTTCGTCAGGTTGGTTAGGGGCACAGCCTTAGAAGCAAAGTGGGGAATGAATCGCCGATAATACCCAGCGATTCCCAGAAAGGCTCGTACCTGCTTCTTGCTGTTGGGACGTGGCCAACTCTGGATGGCCTCGACTTTGTTGAGTTGGGGTTTTATTACTCCCCTCCCAATGGTGTACCCAAGATATTTGGCCTCCTCCTGCCCAATGGTACACTTCTTGGGGTTAGCCGTAAACCCCGCTTCCCGAACAGAGTCCAGGACTGCTTGCACTTTTGGCAGATGTGAGGCCCAATCTGTGCTATGGACAATTACGTCATCCAGGTAAGCCGCAGCATACTTCCGATGGGGCCTCAGCATCTGGTCCATTTTCCGCTGGAATGTGGCCGGCGCATTCTGTAACCCGAACGGCATTCTTTTATATTGGAACGCCCCGTCTGGGGTTACAAATGCGGTTTTCTCTTTGGCCGACTTGGCCAGGGGGATTTGCCAATACCCTTTTGTGAGGTCAAGAGTCGTCATGTATCGGGCTGTTCCCAGCCAGTCGATCAACTCATCTATACGTGGCATGGGGTAGGTGTCAAATTTTGTAACTTTGTTCAACTGACGAAAATCGTTACAAAATCGCCAGCTCCCATCCGGTTTAGGCACCAACACAATGGGACTAGACCAATCACTTTGGGACTCCTCTATCACCCCTAAGTTCAGCATTTTCTGTACTTCCTCCCGTATTGCCTCCCGTCGGGCCTCTGGGATCCGATAGGGTTTTAACTTCACCCTTTCACCGGGCGGGGTAATGATGTCATGCTCTACCCCAGATGTTTGTCCCGGCAGCTCAGAGAATACCTCCTTGTTGCGAAGCACAAACTCCTTAACCTCCTGTTGTTGGGGTTGTGACAAGGTGGCTGCTATTCCAACCTCAGGAATCACGCAACCAGTTTGAGCTGGTGACCAAGTGTCTGCGACTAGGGACTCTCTATCCCTCCAGGCTTTCAACAGATTAACGTGATAGATCTGTTCGGGCTTTCGCCTTCCTGGTTGTCTGACCTTGTAATTCACTTCGCTCACTTTTTCCATTATCTCATAGGGGCCTTGCCATTTGGCAAGGAATTTACTTTCAACCGTAGGGACAAGTACCAGTATCCTATCCCCCGGGGAAAAGGTACGGGTCTTGGCTCCACGGTTGTACACTCTCTGCTGTGCTAACTGTGCTTGGGCCAAATGTTTCTTCACGATGGGCATTACCTGTGCAATTCGGTCTTGCATCAGGGCGACATGCTCAATCACACTCCTGTGGGGAGAACTCTCACTTTCCCAAGTTTCCTTGGCAATATCCAACAGCCCTCTTGGGTGTCTCCCATACAGTAACTCAAAGGGGGAGAATCCCGTAGAGGATTGGGGCACCTCCCTAATAGCAAACATCAGATAAGGAAGTAGACAGTCCCAATCCTTTCCATCTCTATCCACCACTTTCTTCAACATTTGTTTTAGGGTTTTGTTGAATCTTTCAACCAGCCCATCGGTTTGGGGGTGATACACAGATGTACGTAATTGCGTCACTTTGAACAATTTACACAGCTCCTTCATAACCCGGGACATAAAGGGTGTACCTTGGTCCGTAAGCAGTTCTTTACAAATACCCACCCGGCTAAACACAAGAGATAGCTCTTTGGCTATGGTTTTGGCCGAGGTATTTCGGAGAGGGATCGCTTCTGGATAACGGGTGGCATAGTCCATTATAACTAATATGTACTGGTGCCCCCTAGCGGACTTGATTATAGGACCTACCAAATCCATGGCGATCCTCTCAAACGGGACCTCAATGATGGGTAGAGGGACCAGCGGGCTACGGAAATGTGGCATCGGGGCCGACCTCTGACACACAGGGCAGGAGGAACAATAATTTTCTATGTCCTTCATCACCCCCGGCCAATAGAATCTCTGTAATACCCTCTCTCGGGTTTTCTCTGTCCCCAGATGACCTCCAAGAATGTGCCCATGGGCCAACTCCAACACCAACTTCCTGTAAGGTTTGGGCACCACAAGCTGCTCAACGGTTTCTTCTGCCCTTTTTGCCACCCGATACAGTAGGTCCTTCTCTACGCTGAAGTATGGGTAAGTGCATGTATTATCTGGGTTCACTAACTCGCCATCTATTTTCACTACGTTTTCCCGTGCCTTTATTAGGGCGGGGTCTTTCAACTGTTCTGTGGCAAAGTTTTCCCTGTGAACCTCAAGATCAGAAAACTCCACAGACGGTAGGTTTTCGTCTGAGGAGGTGGGCTCCTCTCCAGTTTCTTGAGTCTCCCCTGCCAATACTGATAAGGGAAATTCCGGAGAGTCCTCACCACTCTCAGGGGAGTTCTGGCTATCACATTCCTGGTACATAGGGGCACCAGTGGGGGGCTCAGGATCATCCCACAGTTCCCAGAACTTCGGAAAATCCCTTCCCACAATGGCGTCATGCGGTAACTGAGATACTAAGCCCACTGGATGAGAGAGGGTACCTTTGGGGGTCTCGAAACACACTGTAGTCACTGGATACTCTCGGGTGTCCCCATGCACACAAATAACAGCTACCTTGCTATTCCCAGAGACCTCTGTTTTAACTAACTCAGCCTTTATCAGGGTCACAAGGCTACCTGAATCCAGCAATACCACAACATTTCTACCATTAACACACATTTTGCATAAATGTTTCTCAGTTCCTCGAATGGCAGTGCATGCGACTGTCGCACACAGCGACTGGCGTCTGCCCGTCAGAAAGTCACACTGCATGGGTTCCTCCACAACCGGGCAATTGGCTGCAATATGTCCCGCTTGCCGGCAGCGGTAGCAAACGATCCTTCTTGCCGTCTCTTGAGCCGCTGATTTCCCAGGCTGTTCTTGCCAAACTTGGGGTAGAGCTCCCACCCTCTCACTCTCTCCACCCTCACCCCTTGGAATCCTCTTATCCGCCCCTGGGGATGGTCTGGTCTTAGGGTGGAAAGTCCGAGTGTCTCTGGAAGAGGCCGTCAGGTTCTCTGTAGCCAAGTATTTCTCCACACGATCCACAAGACCATCGGCCGTCTCTGGGTCTCCATGGCTTACCCACTTTTGGATGGCAGTAGGAAGAGCTCTCAAAAACCGATCCATTACAACACGTTCCACAATCTTTGGTGCGGACAAAGTCTCTGGCTGTAGCCACTTTCTGCTCAGGTGAATGAGATCATACATTTGAGACCTGGGGGGTTTTCCAAGCTGGAAAGTCCAGTTATGCACACGCTGAGCCCGGACAGCCTGGGTGACACCCAGCCTTGCCAAAATTTCAGCTTTTAGCATCACATAGTCTTTTGCTTGGTTAGGCTCTAGGTCATAGTAAGCTTTCTGCGATTCACCAGTTAACAGAGGAGCCACCAGTCCAGCCCACTGCTCCTCAGGCCACTTTTCTCTTTCAGCGGTCCTTTCAAATGTGGTCAAAAATACCTCTGGATCATCCTCTCCAGTCATTTTTGTCAATAAACGACTCACCCCAAAGGACGCGGTATTAGTGGGACGGCTTTCCTCACTGGTCTGCGGACGTTGCTGCATTACTGCTTCCATCTGTTGTTGTAGTCTCTGCTCTTGCTTCTGCAACAGGTCTATGAAGCGGGCCTCAGATTGCTGCTGGGCTTGTTGCTGAGCCTCCAGACTCTGTTGCAAAGTTGCGTTTGTCTGCTGCTGGGCTGCAAGGCTCTGTTGATGAGCTTGCTGCTGGGCTGCGAAGTTCTGTTGTTGAGCTGCAAGGCTCTGTTGATGAGCTGCAAGGCTCTTTTGCAAACCTGCATTTGTCTGCTGTTGATTGGCATTTGCTAGAGCCAGCTGCTTCAGTATCTCCTCCATGCTGGCTTAAAAAAAAACTGCCACTGGTTCTCCACCAACTGTGAGGGGGTTAGCTCGGCAGCGGGTGTGTGTGACCCCCGGGATGGGCTCCCCACACAAAAACAGGCCCAGCAAACGGAGGTTGTGGTTTTCAAAATCAAAAAGGTGCGGTTTATTTTCTATTTACAGTGACAAAACACAGCAAAGCAAAAGAAACATAAACAAAACAAATCCTGGTCAACTTGACCTCTGACTAAACATACAGGTTTCCTAACTAACAACTGGGATCAGCCTAGTGCTGTCCTAGTCCCTAAGTCCCTGGTTTTAAATGTCCAAGCAAATAGCCACACAGGCTTTGTCTCACCGCACAGGGGTTCACTCTCCCTAGACAGTCCACACAGGTCTGGGTCCAGGCATGAGCAAACACCTAATGAATCTGGGAGTTCTTATAGAGGCCTAAATGAGCTGACAAGCTTCAGCTGGTCTCATCAACTCCCTGTCTGCACGACGCCCCACACTCTCCCTAGAGGTATGAGTCATCCATGAGCCCACTAGCCTCAGCTGGGCTTATACAACTCTCCACCTAGTTGTATAAGTCGGCGTAAAGCCTGAATCTGGGCGAAATATATCTACCCCCCTGGATGCAACCAGGTGACTTTACCTTCCTGCTGTCACAATATGTATAAAAAAAAGCCCCACTCTGGGCTCAGCCCTCACCAGTGGATCACCCCCTTGATTCCCCTCTGCGATGTGTTATGAGGTTTTCGTTTAGTATACCTCCCTTTTTTCTGAAATGTTCAGGTCACATGATATGCCAGAACTTTTTCTTTATAGTCTTCACGTGGTGGGTGGTTCTCCAGAGGCAGAAAGAGGTGCTAATGTGATGATGTGGGTGCCACTGCTTGCACCTATATATTAGTGTAGCGGGTATTTAAATTTAGGGGGAGCATCTGGGTGGTAGTATGACCCAGATGCACTGATTGTTAGGGAATTTGGGACCATTTTTATTCGCGGAGGACTCCAGTGGTGTGCAGTTCCCTGTGGCCTGTGGGTGGTGCTGTCGCCCTGAGCCAGGGTTGAACAATCACTGCAGTGCTGTGCCCTTTTTGTCCTGTTTCGGCAGCGGTACGGCAGGGCGGGGAACCTGCTTGACCTGCTGAGACGAGGAGATAAAGGGAACAGACGCCCTCAACGTGGGTTCAGTCGTCGGAGGTGAGAGCCGCACCCAGGCACCTTCAGCTTGGGTGGTGGCGTTCCGGAGTTCCGGGCCCAGGTGCCCTTGACCTAGCCGGAGCGGGAGATGGAGTCCATCCCAGGCACCTTCAGCCTGGGGTGAGGTACTACTGAGAAGGCCCGGAGCCCAGTACCTTCGACTGGGTTCCGCAGGGGTGGAGGAGTCCGAGGGGCCCTAAGGTGTTGGGTGCCCGAATCTGAGAGGAGGAGGCCAGGGAGCGTAACCCCTCCGAACAGTCCGGTGCAGCATTGCCGGTGATGGCGGGGCCTCTGGTAACTCTCTTGGAAGGATATCTTCCCTCTGACAGGGGCTGCACTTAGCGAAGGTAATTCTGTTCTTGTTCTACACGGTCGGTGGCAGCGGCTGTGCGCCATAACCGTTGGTGACACTACAATGGTTAGTTCTATTTGAGGATTGTGCCTTGACCTACTCCCCACTTATACTGAACTGTTCTTTGGGTCACAACCTGTCTGCTGTTAAAGGACGATTTATTGCTGTCAGAGAATAAATAAGAGTTGGACCTTTTCAGTGGTGTGGAACTTCAGTTACTGGGAGCAAAGGGGGGTCATCTGCAGAACATACTTGGCTCTGGGTTATGCACACAGCCCGAAGGTAAACAGGTGTTGGCTTTCACCTCTACACATTAGAGGACATAGGCCGCAGTGTACCGCATCCCTCCTCCCTGATCCCCCTAGACAAGACAACAAGCCGAGAAGAAGAAGGGGTGAGAGGGGTGAGGCCGCTACATTGTAAATAAAGATCACCCTGGTGATGCCTCTTCAGGGAGCAGGTTATACCATATATATTCGAGTATAAGCCGAGTTTTTCAGCACATTTTTTTGTGCTGAAAATGCCCCCCTCAGCTTATACTCGAGTCACCTTTTTGTGCCTGATCTCCCATATTGTGATGACCCGGTATCGGCTGGCCGTAGGTCCCCTGGACTCCAAACTTGACACACATATAGCCCCACTCTTCCTCAACAAGTGTGCAAAGTATTTTGTCCAAGGAACCTATGGCTGGGGAGCACCAATTTTTCAAAGCCGGGCACCCCTTTCATAGACTCCCATGTTAAACGGTAATTTCTCCGGTAACTTTGGGACTTTCTGTCTATGGGACCTACGGCTGGAGAGCACCGATTTTCAAAGCCGGGCACCCCTTCCATATACTTCCATGTTAAACGTAAGTCTAGTCATGGACACAGTGAGGCATGGGCACAGTGAGGCATGGACACAGTGAGTCATGGACACAGTGAGGCATGCACATGGACACAGTGAGGCACAGTGAGGCATGCAGATGGACACCCAAGGCTTATACTCGAGTCAATAAGTTTTCCCATTTTTTTGTGGTAAAATTAGGTGCCTCGGCTTATATTCGGGTCGGCTTATAATCGAGTATATACGGTACATATGTTGTCCTCAGGCTTTCGGTTTGAATTATGCTGGGTGACATTTAACCAATCGAACTGGAAGACTGAGGACATCTTGTGGCGGCAACAGTCCTATGGGGGATAGTTCTGCATTGAAGGTCAGTTTTGCAGCCTGCGTTGCTCTTTTTTTTTTTTTTTTTTTAACTGACTAGGGGACCAAAGGAGTAAAAAAATATATCCTGGAGTTGGTGTGTTAAAGACTTTTCCCCATCAGTATCAGTCAATGCTCTCATTATTTCAAATCTTATTTAAAAGTATTTTTTCACCATTTAAATTTTTTAAATTGTATTTTTATGCTTTTATGAGCATTTAGAAGATCAGTTTTACAGAATAAGTCCACTATGTAAAGGAAGCAAACCTGGGAATTTAGGGAAGTGGAATCAAATTAAATGCATATAAGGGAGTTGTTTTACACGCCAAATTATTTGCATTTCTGTCTAACCAATCCTGACATTTATACAGTTTTACCACACAGCACAACCTGTCTGATGTAGCAGCAGGATGTCTGATTTTCTAATTCTGTAGTATAGTAATGAAATTACGTCTTGTCTCTTCCCCAGTCTGTGACTGGACATTAAAAATGGAGAAGCAGAAGACTAATTAGCTTATCTCACTTACACTCTGCTGTCTCCTCGTATCAGCATGTTCCTTGTTAGCATATGAGCACAGCGACACAGCTGATTGGATCCTTGTGCTGCTTTTCCCTTGGCCTCTGAGCTTTGCTGTACAGTGGATTGCAGGAAGCTGATATAAACCCAAATCCGGGAACATATACTGCTTGCATTTAAAAAAATCATTTAATGATGTATCAATAAATGTCGAACTGAAATAATTTGTGTCCTTTATATATGTATGGAGTTCATCTTTAAAACTCCATATAAAACTCCATATAGTATGGAAGGATTATTAACATTAACCATTAAGGGCGCACGGGTGCCACCTCCCCTTTCCATTTTTGAAGCACCTGATTAGAGCCATAGGCTCTAATAGGCTTAAAAATAGGTTGGGCTCTGGATGCAGAGCATTGCGCTCGGAGCCCACCCAGGTGTGTTAAAATAGCCCATGAATATTCGCTATTCTAACACTGAATCGCCTCTCCGCCAATCAGGATGCGCTTCCCGTTTCCCGATTGGCTGAAAGGTCAGGCGATCCTATTGGACGCCTAGGAGGTGGAGGAGGAAGCCGCCGTGATCCACAGGAGGAGGAAGGAAGAAAGCTGCCGCCCGCCAGACAAGCTGCCCGCCAGCTTCCTAGATGGGACTTTGATGTCCCAATCGTTGCCACCGACAGACCGACCGGGGGAGGAGGTGCGGTTGTTTGCCGCCCCCCAAAAAGAAAAAAAACACCAGCCACCACTGATTAATAATAAAAATAATGATAATACCATATAGATCATTACTATTCCTAAATATTGATTAAATAAAAATTTAAGGTATGGCATGCTAAAAAATATACATGCCTTTTGTATGTAGACAATATTTGTATAGCTTGAAGTTCAGTTTTATTTTACTTAAAATTTGAACTACAATAATAAAACATGCTATTTTGATTAGTTGAGTCATTGAAATCCTCCATATATCTCATACAGAATCTTTCAGCTCTCCAGGTGCTTATTTGTAATAAAATTGGGCAATAGTTAATATTTTTTAATCCTTATAAGCTTAGTAGCAGCTCAGACATAGCAGATAAGAGAACAAAGAAAGGTGGCAAGGAGATATTGTGCAGTACATAATTAGAGCATACAGGTAATAAATAGGCACAGTAAGCAGTTTCCCCTTTGATGCCCCCTGTAGTTTCCCCTTTGATGCCCCCAAGATAATGGTTGCACTGAATCAAACAATATCTTACTAAAATACAAAACAGAGATTATGTTATGAATGTCTTTAGGGTTTGCATAATTGTCTAGATATTTAGACAGAACACAATTGAGAGAATAGGAATTATACAACATAGAACATGAATATACGATTTGTAGCAATTATATATACCGGTAATCATTTTACGGCAACCAACTTTTGTATGAGATTGTAAAACAGATCAGCTAGCTATTTCTGATTCATTTCTTCTTCTTTTTTTCATAGCTTGTCATAGTCAGGGTCTTACGGAGTGCAAGAATGGACAATGTATTCCTAGTGCCTTCCGCTGTGATGGAGATAATGACTGTAAAGATGGTAGTGATGAAGAAAACTGCACTGAGCACAAAGGTTAGGAGGATACAGTATCCTTTAATGTAATTCTCTATTCTTCTGCATCTTTATCTATGTTCCAAACACTTGTGTCAGATATATGTAATGCTTCTTTATACTAACCCTAAAACTCATAATTCTGCCATGGTATGGGAGGATCTTCAAACGAAACACCTCTTTTGAGTATATTTCCCATTGTCTCCCCTACACATTCCAAAATTTTCATTAACAGTTCTAAGTATTGGCAAAGATCGAACCATGTTTTCATATGGTGTGACTCAGATCCATTTTTTTTATTAGTGATGCTCAGAAAAAATCCAGTTGCAACTAGGCTTATTCAAGAACATGAATAATAATTGTATTTAACTCAGCGGTCTCCCCTTTGAGTATCACCAGCAGACACATTGAATGGCTGCTGGCTGTCAATCACAGCTGCCCCAGACAGCTCAGGTCCATAATAAAATAGAAGTGGTTCTCGATCATGTGATCACTGTCAGTTATAACAAAGTGTTAACTTGCAAGCTGGATGCTTTGTTGAGAAAATAGAAGCCTGCAGCCTGCATTGGAATACTGCCACCCGCAGTGATATCTACCATGCATCTACTGTGTATGTTTATGTTAGATACATTTATAAGTATTAAAGGTGAAGTATAGCCAAAGATTTTTTGGCTATACTTCGCCTGCTGAAGCCCACTGTCGGATGATGCCACGGAGCCGGTCCAGACTCTGAAAAGATGCCAACCTTATGGTCGGGATCCACTCAGAAGCCTGGACTGGTACCTGGTTCAGCCTCTCAGCGATCCACTGAGAGCCTGAGCCAGCTGCTCCTGCCCTTTCACAGCCCACCACTCATTGAGCGCTGGAGGGGCAGGGCAGAAAGTTGTTGACTGACTGTTACCGACTCTCTGCTCATGAAACACTGAGTATTGAGCGATCAGCTGTCTTTGATCCCTCAGTTCTCAGTTTTAGAGCTGGTGGGGGACAGATATAGCGTCAGTCGATGATGCAGCATCCACCTAGGTGAGTATCATTTTTTTTTTTTTTTTTTTTACCTAACCCATACTCCTGTTTTAATCATTGTCATCAAACAATAAAAAAAAAACTGAGCACGTTTCTTTTTATTAAAACAATGTTGCAAATTAAAGTCCTCAATGTCCTTAAAAATATAAACATTTTATCTAGGCATGCAAATTAGTCATAAGTCTTTTGTCAAGTTAGCCGACACATGGTAGTGCTGCTAAATTTGAACTGGGTGTCTAGGCACAACTGAACACTGGTTAACTAACCTCCTCACCCCTCTCCCACCCCATAGCTGCATACTTGCTGAGTTCTTGAAGCTGCGCTCCACCGCAATGTCTTCTTTGTGTGGTTCAAGTTTGCCCAGTAGAAAGCCATAGACTTCTATGAGGCCGTCTCCTGAGCATCCTCCGCATTGAGAGGAAATCCCATAGAAGACTATGTAGTATGTATGGTTATAGCGCACTTACTACTGAAAGCATAATTAACCACCTGCCTACCGGGCACGAAAACCCCCTTCCTGCCCAAGCCATTTTTCAGCTTTCAGCGCTGTCACACTTTGAATGACAATTGCGCGGTCGTGTGACGTGGCTCCCAAACAAAATTTGCGTCCTTTTTTCCCCACAAATAGAGCTTTCTTTTGGTGGTATTTGATCACCTCTGCGGTTATTATTTTTTGCGCTACAAACAAAAGAAAAGCGTCAAGCTTGAAAAAAATATATTTTTTACTTTTTGCTATAATAAATATCCATTTAAAAAAAAAAAAAAAAATGTCCTCAGTTTAGGCCAATATGTATTCTTCTACATATTTTTGGTAATAAAAAATCGCAATAAGCGTATATTGATTGGTTTGCGCAAAAGTCATAGCAGATACAAAATAGGGGATAGATTTATAGCATTTTTTTTTTTTTTACTAGTAATGGCGGCGATCTGCGACTTTTATCATGACTGCAATATTGTGGCGGACACATCGGACACTTTTGACACATTTTTGGGACCATTCACATTTATACAGCGATCCCTGCTATAAAAATGCATTGATTACTGTATAAATGTAACTGGCAGGGAAGGGGTTAACACTAGGGGCGAGGAAGGGGTTAAATGTGTTTCCTAGATGTGTTCTAACTGTGGGGGGAGGGGACTGACTGGGGGAGGTGACCGATGGTTGTCCCTATGTACAAGGGACACACCATCGGTCCCCTCTCCCTGACAGGACGTCGATCTGTGTGTTTACACACACAGATCGACGGTTCTGCTCGGTTACTGGGCAATCGCGGGTGCCCGGCGACCATCGCCGGTTGACAACTGGTTAAAGATAAAATTATATTTTAAATTAAGTGTATGTGAGATAAATAATAGAAGCTTGATTGTAATGACTAAATATAGAGCAAAGCATGGAAATCACAAAAAGCTGCATATTTCTTATTATACGTCTCCCTCATGAATGATTACAAAAGCATAAGAACTTCAATTTGAACCTGTCAACTGTAAAATTGCAATAGATCAGTGTTGAAGAACAGGCAGAGCTAATGAAAAAAAATACATTTAGTAAATTTAAGCTACCAGTAGTAGAAAATCATTAGTCTTCAGGTCTACTGTTATAGTATAAAAATCCCTAGAGCTCAGTGTCATGATCAGGGGTCAGGCTCAGAGGCAAGTAGCTATAGCAGTAGAGCTACTTCCACCGACCAACAAGATTGGCATACAAGCAGGTCCCACTGGCAAATAAGTACTAACTGGTGTTTACCAGAGCTCCTGATGGGGGAGATGAGTTTAGCTGTGTGTTAGTACCAGGTCACGGTCCTCATGATCACCCAACCATGGGTGAGCAAGCCAAGGTTCAGTAGTGGATATGGCAGGTAAGGATCAAACAGAAGCAGTGTCGGTAAACAAGCCACAGGTTGGTAACACGTAGTTGCAGGTTGGGATCGAGCTAAAGCGTAGTTGAAGAACAAGCCAAGGTTCAGTAACGAGTGGTAGTAAAGATACTGATGGCAGCAGAAAAGGTAAAAGCGAGATACTGGCTGGAGAGAGCACAATAATCTTGCAAACAGGCAGTGTAGAGCTATGGCTTAAATCAGGAAGTTCATGGGAGGAGCAAAGAGTTCAAGGTTCAAGACAAACAAGGTTCAAGGCAAAATCATTCAAGCAAATTGTCCGGGGAACTGTCCAGCATTCCAGGTGGCTCAGGAAGAAGAAACTGATTCAAATTTAGGCCCTGACACTCAGTGTTCGTTGTTTAGTGATGCATTTGCCATAAGTAATTTTAGAGCAACAGAAAAAGAGGGAGAAGTTCGATAGCACAACGTTTTTAATATAGATTCTTGGCTTTAAATTATTTTACCTTGTTTTTTCTTGCTTTGACACTTGCAATATAAGGCTCTGCATATACAGTAGCCATCATACAACCTTCAACAGTAGATTTTGTTTTTTATTTGCAAACAATATTCATGTAACAAGACTGTTAAAAAAAATAGAAGAGCCTGGCTTAAATGTTCTCCAGCATCTATGTTTGCCCTAGGCAGCTTGGTTCTGTCCAGAAACTTTATACCACAAATTATTATTCAGAATGGCAGTGTTCATTTATTTAGTTTTGTATGGCAAAAACATGTTGCATCTAAATTGTGAACTATTAGAAGGAATAATAAGGGACCATATACAGAAATTTGCTGGGAAAATAGTAGTATTAGCAGTAATCAACATGGATTTATGAAAGATTGTAATTGCCAGATCAACTTTTTAACATTCTATGAAGAGGAAAGTTGTAATTTGGATAGAGGAAGGCCCGTGGATGTAGTGTATCTAGATTTCGCTAAGGCATTTGATACATTCAGCCATAACGCTAAATTTACAAATAAGGATATTTCGGCATTTATGAGATCATATCTACCTGGATAGAAAATTGGTTGCAGGATTGTGTGAAGGTGGTGATTAATGGCATATTTTCCCAATGGTCTAGAGTTGTGAGCAGTGTACCCCCAGGGCTCTGTCCTGGAACTAATTATGTTTAACATGTTCATAAATGAACTAGAGGCTGGAATAAATAGTTAAATTTCAGTGTTTGCTGATTAACCACTTGCCGACCGCCGCACGCCAATGTACGCCGGCAGAATGGCACGGGCAGGCATATGGGCGTACAGGTACGTCCCTTTAAATTTGCCACCCTGCGGGCGCGCGCCTCGCGAGTGCGGCCGCGGGTACCGGGAACTCGATGTTCCTGGGAGTCCCGCGATTGCGGTCTGCAAGAGCAGAACAGGGGAATGCCTTTGTAAACAAGTCATTCCCCTATTCTGCCTAGTGACACTGTCACTGATGACCGTTCCCCGTGATCGGGAAGGGTCATCAGTGACGTGTCATGTGTAGCCACGCCCCCTCACAGTAACAATCACTCCCTAGGAAACACTTAACCCCTGCAGCGCCACCTACTGGTTAACCCCTTCACTGCCAGTGTCATTTTCACAGTAACCAGTGCATTTTTATAGCACTGATCGCTGTGAAAATAAATGACAATGGTCCCAAAATGGTGTCAAAAGTGTCCGATGTGTCCGCCATAATGTCGCAGTTACGATAAAAAACTGCTTATCGCCGCCATTACTAGTAAAAAAAAAAATTAATAAAAATGACATAAAACAGTCCCCTATTTTGTAGAAGCTATAACTTTTGCACAAACCAATCAATAAACGCTTATTGCGATTTTTTTTATAGCAAAATTATGTAGAAGAATACGTATCGGCCTAAACTGTGGAAAAAAATATATATATATTTTTTGGTGATATTTATTATAGCAAAAAGTAAAAAATATTGATTTTTTTTCAAAATTATCACTCTATTTTTGTTTATAGCGCAAAAAGTAAAAACCATACAGGTGATCAAATACCACCAAAAGAAAGCTCTATTTGTGGGGAAAAAAGGACGCCAATTTTGTTTGGGAGCCACGTCGCACGACAGCGCAATTGTCAGTTAAAACGATGCAGTGCCGAATCACAAAAAGGGGCCTGGTCCTTTAGCTACAAAATGGTCCGGGGCTTAAGTGGTTAAACAACGCTAAACAGGGCAATACCTTCACAACGGTATATAGCAACTTTAGCAGAAAACCTAGTTAAAATAGAGGGGTGGGCACCTAAATGACAGGTGAGGTTTAATATAGAAAAATGTAAAGTAATGCACTTGGGAGCTAAAAATATGAATGCAAGTTACTCACTGGGGGGGGACCTCTAGTCTAGGGGATTCAAGGATGGAAAAGGATCTAGGGGTTCTAGTAATTACCAGACTCAGCAAATCCATGCAATGCAAAGCTGCAGCAAGCAAGACCAGCAGACTATTAGCTGGCATAAAAAAGGGTATCTACTCAAGCGATAAAACTATAATTCTACCACTTTAAATAACTCTGGTTCAGCCACATCTCGAGTTTGCCATCCAGTTCTGGTCACCAATCCTTAGGAAGGATGTGCTGGAACTGCAGAGTGTCCAGAGGAGGGCAACAAGGCTAAAAAGGGTCCTGAGGAGTTATGAGGAACGCCTACAAACATTACATTTATTCTCCCTGGAGAAGAGACACTTTAGAGGGGATATGATCACAATATACAAATCTTTGAATGGTGACTTTAGGATTGGAAAGAAACGATTTAACCTGAAGTCTCTAAAGAAGACATGCAGCCACAAAAAAGGTTGAATGAGAAACGGTTCATAAGGGGTTCTTTACTGTTATGCCGTGTACACACGATCGGTTTTACCGATAAACAGTCCGATGGACTTTTCTCATCGGACAAACCGATCGTGTATGGGCCCCATCGGTCTTTTTTCCATCGGTGAGAAAAAATAGAACATGCTTTAAATTTATCCGATGGGGAAAAAAAACGATAGCAAACTCCGATCGTCTGTGTGGAACTCCATCGGACAAAAAACCCACGCATGCTCAGAATCAAGTCGACGCATGCTCAGAAGCATTGAACTTCATTTTTCTCGGCTTGTCGGAGTGTTTTACGTCACGGCGTTAGGGACGCTCGGATTTTTGACTGATGGTGTGTAGGCAAGACTGATGGAAGTCAGCTTCATCTGATTTCCGATGGAAAAATCCATCTGATAAAAATCCATAGGAAATCCGATCGTGTGTACAGGGCTTTAGAGTAGTAAGGATGTGAAACTTTTTTACAGTTGGTTTAGACAAATTTAATAAAAAAGCTTTTATATGGGTTTCTTTGTGAACGCAATGTACAGGGATATTAAAAATGGTAGTGACATGCACTCACACACACACACTCAGGTTGAACTGATAGACTGGTTTCTTTATTCAACCTTACCAACTATGAACTGCTCTTTTATCTGCATAGATTGCTTTCAAGACCCTGTAAGAACCCCCTTGTTTGCACCCTGCATAGTATATCTACAGTCTTTGTTTTTATTGTTTGCAATTCAATATGGTAAATCAACATACTGTATATTAATGGCCTTTCTTTGCACAGGTCACTCATGCCAAGATGGGGATTCTAAGTGTGTGTTGGCGGGCTGCTCTGAATCATGCGCCAATGACACCAACTGTGAAATACCTCAAAACAAAACCAACTGCAGTATGTACATTCAATTCAACTACCATTACCTTTAAGTACAAATCAGGGCCAACAACTAAATGCAAGGTTGAAATATATATATATAATTACTGTTTTACCTGCAAAATTATTTCTGATTTTGGTCAGCCATTCTTGTGATATGTACACTTTTTCTAGTCTTTAGAACTACTCTTCTCTTTCCTATTTTAATATTATTACTCCTAAAGTCAGGCTTACTGCTGCCTAGTTTAGCTCCTCGTTCACTGGACTGAGTGAATTGATCCACTATCCACTGAAGAGGTGGAGAGAAGCTGTAGAAAGATGAATTGTTTCATTAGGAACTTTGGATTCATTAGGAAATCAGCTTATGTACTTTAAGGCTGTTTCCCTGTCCCAGGAGGAAACATGAGCAATGAACCATGTTACCATAGGGATTTACTGCAATTTGGCACTTGTGGCCTATTCCAGACCCGTCCTGCCCACGGCCCTACCCGGCAGAATGGAATGAATGTCCACAGCTGTCAAATAAACGCTAACTACTATTTTTTTTTTACTTAAAAGGGGTTGTTTGGGTTCGTTTTTTTTTTTTTTTAAATAACAAACATGTTTTACTTACCTCCACTGTGCAGTTCGTTTTGCACAGAGTGGCCCCGATCCTCCTGTTCTGGGGTCCCTCAGCGGCTGTCTCGGCTCCTCCCGCAATAGCTAACCCCCCACTGGGAAGCTCTCTCCCAAGGGAGTTAGCTTGCGGGCGCGCTCCCTGTCATACACGCTGCGTCCATAGACATAGAGTGTATGACTCGGTCCCGCCCCCCGGCAGCCGCGTCATTGGATGTGATTGACAGCAGCGGGAGCCAATTTCTGCGCTGTTATCAATCTATCCAATCAACAGCCAGCCTCCGTGGAGAAGAGGACACCGGGGGACGTGCACAGCAGGTGAACGGGCTCAGGTAAGTAAATGGGGGGGCTGGGGGGGCCGTCATTGCCAGGTGTTTTTTCACCTTAATGCATAGGATGCATTAAGGTGAAAAAACACAAACCTTTACAACCCCTTAAGATACCTGAACTACAGAATGAGCTTTATTAGAGGGCAGGGTTCAAAGACACCTTAACCCTGGCATGTCAAACTCTGTGGACCACATTATCTTTATTGAAGGCCATGTTATCTCTACTGAGGGCTGCACTGTACTTAATTCCAGAAAAATATGTCTCTTCTGAATTTAACATTTTAGTAAATTGCAAATTACAATATTTAAGCACAGAGAAAGGAGCCATAAACAATTCCAAGAAATATGTAGCTTCAAAATTAGATAATGGAGTATGACTTATTAACTGCCTTACCCAAGTTTATCTTCTGTAATTTAACTCTAATGGCAACATTGTTAATGGATGAAGTCAATCTAGCCCCATCCACACAGCTGGTGTCAGGTCACCTGAGTTGCCAGATGACAGATGCACACTGTAGGTCAGGAGTGCACCACAAGGTAGTGAACCCTATGGCTGACTGCTGCGGGTGGAACACTGGGTAGTTAAGGAAGGCCGATCCACTGGAGCACAACAGGGATCCCACAGGGAGCTAGAGCCCAAGATTCCCCAGGGGGCGGAGTCTAAGATCCAGCAGGTGTTGACCAGAGCCTCTAGTGGTGAGGATGGCCTAAGCTGCAGCTGGATCCAGGTCGCGGCCCCCAGATTCCCCTAGCTCACGCTCCGTAGGGTATAGAGGATAGAGGGGAAGCAGCAGCTCAGGATACAAGAGATAGTGAGGAGATAAGCCAAGGTCAGGGCGACAAGCAGACAAGGATAAACAAAGGACAAGCCAAAGGTAAAGGTCACAAGCAGACAGGGATAGTCGAGATTAAGCCAATATCGTTAACACAGAGACAGACCTAGCACATGGCAAACAGGAACCCAAACACACAATGCTTAACAAACAACGTTGATCAGCAAGGCAGACTTGCAGTGCACAGGTTAATATAGAGTTCTCTGATAGGGCCTGGGGTGGAGACATTCTGGGAGGAGAGATTATAAAAGCAGCCAGGTGAGAGTATCTGGCCTCTAAGGTGAACACATGGAGAGAAAGGTAAGCTGACAGACAAACATTACTGCATATCCATGACAGCTGGCTCATGAGTTTACTTTGCCTGACACTCACATGTGAGTTAGGCCCCTTTCACACTGAGGAGTTTTTCAGCGTTTTAGCGATAAAAATAGCGCCTAAATAACGCCTGAAAAAATCCTGCCCTGCAGTCTCAATGTGAAAGCCAGAGTGCTTTCACACTGAGGTGATGCGCTGGCAGGACGATAAAAAAAGTTCTGCTAGCCGCATCTTTGAGGCGGTAAAAGAGCGGTGTGTATACCGCTCCCTTACCGCTGCTGCCCATTGAAATCAATGGGACAGCGTGGCTATACCGCCAACAAACTGGTTTGCAGGCGGTTTTAACCATTTTCCGGTCGCTTGCGGGGGTTAAAACCGCACCATTAGCGGCCGAATACCGCCGCAATTCCACGGCAAAAACGACGGTATAGCGCCGCTAAAAATAGCGCCGCTATACCGCCAGCACACCTCCCCGCCCCAGTGTGAAAGGGGCCTTAAGGTGGCCATATACAGTAAGGCTACTTTCACACTGAGGCACTTTGCAGGCGTGCCTGCAGTGCGTCCTGAAAGAGCCGCTACTTTGTATCCAGTGTGAAGGGCTTTCACACTGGAGCGGTGCACTGGCAGGAGGGTATAATAAGATTGCCAGCCGCATCTTTGAGGCGCGGTAGGAGCGGTAAAAATATTGCCCCTATAGCGCCCCTACCCATTGAACTCAATGGGGTAGCGCCTCCAACCCGCTCGAAAAACGCCGCAAATCAGCGTTTTTGCGGGCGGGTTTAACCCTTTTTCGGCCGCTAGCGGGGGTTAAAATCACCCTGCTAGCGCCCGCAAATCGCAGCAAACATGATGGTAAAACTACGCTAAAAATATCTGCATTTTACCGCCAGCGCACCCAGCGCTTCAGTGTGAAAGTAGCCTAAAGATTAATCAGACTTAAATGTATGATCCAAATTTCAAATTATGCCTAATTATATCTTCTTGGCCAGTAATTTGAGTCTTCCTATTAAGAGCAATGGAGAGGGAAAGGGGGAGTTGCGTGTGGATAATAAGCATTAGGCAAGATTGTGAAACCTGTCTGATGCTTTTAGTTCCCCCAACAACACTCATATGAAGGTATTTTACACTACTCCTCAGATGTGATACCTTTAAACAAAAGGCCAAAACAGGAGACTATCATCGAATATCTGTAGGTACCTGTCAATAGGGGCATATCTTTCCTGGAACAATGCTACCGGACCACAAACCACAACCAAGAAATCCCTGCATGGAGACTAGGCAGGAACTTTCCTTATTGCTAATAAAAATGGCAGCTTCATGTAACTGTTAACTCACATGGTTAAAAAGAATATATTTTCTGCCTCTTGCTTGACCCCACATTATCTAACCCTCCCATTTACCCAACTACTAATAAATATTCAGAAGGAAATCCTTTTAAATATGACGGTTGTAACGGCTGCCCAAGTATGAAAGGGGTTAACGCTGTTTAAGATATTCCCTCTCTGGACACACATCCACTGCTGATCCTCTACAGTCAGGCGACCGCTTCCCATAGGATTAATCCTTCCAAGCATACGAGACAAACACTCTGTGTTGAAGTTCCAAAAACAGGGAATGAATTTATTACAAGCACATGGTAACACATTTCTCTTCAAAAACCCTTCCCTCCCATCCTTGGGGAACAGGGCGGGTTAAACTGTCCAATGACAATGGTCATACAGGTCAGGTGTGTTCAAACTTCTCTTTCAGTAAACAGTCTTAGCAGGAGGGGTGATTCCCCCCCCCCCTCCTCACAGAAAGACACTTAAGCCTCGTACACACGATCGGATATCCTATGGATTCTAATCCGATGGTTTTGTCCATCGGAAATCCGATGAAGCTGACTTCCATCAGTCTTGCCTACACACCATCAGTCAAAAAACCGACCGTTCCAAACGCGGTGACGTAAAACACTCCGATGAGCCGAGAAAAATGAAGTTCAATGCTTCTGAGCATGCGTCGACTTGATTCTGAGCATGTGTGGGTTTTTTATCCGATGGACTTGCCCATAGACGATCGGAGTTTTCGATCGGTTTTTTATCCATCGGAAAAATTTAAAACATGTTCTATTTTTTAAAACTGATGGAAAAAGACCGATGGGTCCCATACACGATCGGTTTGTCTGATGAAAACAACCGATCGTGTGTACAGGGCTTCAAACATCCCATAATAGGCAGCCAGACGGTCTACCAAGCTCCAATCCACATCACCACAGTAGCAGACTTAATTACCACAAGCCACAATAGACAATAGAATGCAATCACACCCCCTTATCACAGCAAATATTACACAACAGCCCACACACAATATACACCCAATATATACCATGTATATACAGCCTTGAATATGACTATCCCAAATCATGGTGGGGTTCTCATTCCCCCTGTGCCCCAAGTGACCCCTGTCACAACGGTAAACTGTTTCTTGTTGTAAAAACAATATTTCTCTTAAATAGGCATTTCCTGAAGTATTAAATTACAGTTCTGTGTTCTTTTACAAATGGATCTTGACCATATGATTTACTGCCTTCTTGTAAACTACACACGCCTGAGTTATGCAATAGCACTGAGTCACTCATGAAAGAAAGCAGTTTTCTACAGATTTAGGACAGAAAACTCCAGCCGTGAAAATAACATGGGACCTTTCCTCCTCCATGGACTGGAATCATCTGCAGAAACAGCTGTGACGCAGAACACAAAGAGGGCTTTCCTAAATGTTACACATATTTGCTGCATCTGTGACTGGTTGACTAGAGTAAATAAACTTTTTTCTAATCTAAAGCATTTAAGGCTGGGGATTATTATAGCAAAAGTTCATCATTAAAACATTTTCGACTTATGAATCCAAAACCCCACTCCACGCTAGTTATTTTGAATGTTGTGAATCTTCTAATAAGAAACCCAATTCTAAAAGAATCACACTGCTACTACAAATAACTCCCACATACAATTCTAAAAATTGATTAACTGAATACTAAATCAATATATACAATATATATAGTGCTTTGGATCCACATTAGTCAGAGTCTTCAGGTTCACTTTGTCACATATCAACAGAGCTTCTCAATCTCTACAGCAATCATCACAATAAAAAAGAGAAATTTGATAGTGTAATTACTTCAAAACGTCATATAATTAAAAATAATTGCACTTACAAGGGTTAGCACATAATTGGCATAAACCATATTGCATGTAACTGCCACCGAGACTAAAGTCAAGTTCTAGTCTGTTTTTGGCAGCTTTATCTCCCTCTTGCCTCCTTTCTGCATTAATTTGAGAGCTTCACATCCCTCTAAACACAAAGCACATTCTTCCCCTTGACTGCACCTGCCTTGGAGAGGCTGGGAGGCTTCAAAGTCATTGGTGGGCTGCTAAGAAACATTCTAGAACTCAACTTCAGTGCACCTGTTGTTAAATCTGAGAATGAGTTGTTTCACGGTGCTTGCAGCTACAGAGAACAGTGAGGTCTTGTTAAAAACAAAAACAAATTTACTGCTTAAGAATATGCCAATGCTTAAATACCCATTGCAAGGCCACTGGTTCTCTTTAAAAAAGAAGCCCAGTGCCCAATTCCAGACCCTGCACATGTTTGGTCAAACACCATAGTCTTAGCAGAGCTGGTTGCAAGTGGTGTGCCAATAGCACAATTAAGCCAGTTTGGACATCTGTGGGGATCTCCATTCCAAGTATGTGTCATATATTACAAACATGCTCATAATATTAAGAGTTGGCAGCTGAGAACAGTGCACTGAAGGTGCACTTTTCATTTAAAGAGACACTCTCACCTTCCCCATGCAGGGCAAAGTGACAGTGTCCTTACAAAAGGCACCCCCAAACTCCCTATGCCTTACTTGAATTTCCTCACAGCTCCTTGCTCCTCAGCAGCCAAAGCTGAAACTGACTGTGATCCAGGGGAGAAGTTACATCACGTCTGTAGTCACGTGACAGTGCCCAGGCCAAGCAAAATATAAAATCTTAAAAATAACCTTTATTCCAGGCATTTGGGAACTAAACATTTATTGTACTGTATTAGTGAAGTTGATTGATTAGTCTTTTTCATTTGGAACTATATTGTTATATATCAAGACCATTTTTTTCCTTTTCTTTTTCACTTTGTTAAAACTTTAGGTCAATGTGAACCAATAACTCTGGAGCTGTGTATGAATCTCCCCTATAATTATACACATTTCCCAAATTACCTTGGACACAGGACTCAGAAAGAAGCCTCCATAAGCTGGGAGTCCTCTCTCTTTCCAGCTCTGGTTCAGACCAACTGCTACAAGTACCTCATGTACTTTGCTTGCACTATCCTGGTACCAAAGTGTGAACTCGAGTTAAACCAGCGGATACCACCCTGCAGGTGATGATGCCCTTTAAAAATAATGTTTGAGTGTTTGAATGTATTGTAACTAATATTTGGGGGTAAGATAGAGCCTCTTGTTATCCCATGTTATGAGACTCTTTCCATTAAAAATGAAACTGACATTAATTGTGCTGTGGCTAATCAAAATCAGTGCATGGACAGGAGGGGTATGAAACATAGAAGAGTGACAGCAGAAAAAGACCAAGTGGTCAATTGATGCTGCCCCATTATTTTTTTTACTTTAACTTTCTTTTATCTGAGTATAGTTGTGGGTTTATCCCAAGCATATTTGAATCTATTTACTTACTCACTACCTCTGCTGGAAGCCTATTTCAAGCTCTATTCCATCTACCGTATATACTCGAGTATAAGCCGACACGAATATAACCCGAGGCACCTAATTTTACCACAAAAAACTGGGAAAACGTATTGACTTGAGTATAAGCCTAGGGTGTCCATCTGCATGCCTCACTGTGCCTCACTTTGCCTCACTGTGTCCATGTGCATGCCTCACTGTGTCCATGCCTCATTGTGCCCATACCTCACTGTGCCCATATCTCACTGTGCCCATACCTCACTGTGCCCATGTCTCACTGTGCTGATGCCTCACTGTGCCTCACTGTGTCCATGCCTCACTGTGCCCATGCCTCACTGTGTCCATGACTAGACTTACGTTTAACATGGGAGTATATGGAAGGGGTGCCCGGCTTTGAAAATCGGTGCTCCCCGGCCGTAGGTCCCACAAACAGCAAACTTTGCACACTTGTAGAGGACAAGTAGGGCTATGTGTGTGCTAAGTTTGGGGACCCGGCCAGTCCCCAATGTTCAGGAGATCAGGCGCAAAAAGGTGACTCGAGTATAAGCCAAGGGGGGCATTTTCAGCACAAAAAAATGTGCTGAAAAACTCGGTAGTATATACGGTAGTTCCAAGTCAACTACTCTTTTGGTAAAATAATATTTTCTAAGATTAGTTTTGGCCTCAGAGCTGTGTATACTCTGACAAATGTATCTCCTAATTAATTTGTACAGGCAGCTTTACGCAACACCTGTGGCTCTCGGGTGGCAAAATATGGCCTTATTTTTAGTATTTTTTATTTTTTTTTGTATAATCTTTATTTATGGAAGGCAGGACATTACAGCACAGATTTCAAGATCTAAAGGCAGAAACATCAAGTAATGCACCAGTCCTTCCCTTTTTTCTTTTTTTAAGTTATACCACAACAGAGGTACAGAAACATTAAGAACATAAATGACAAAAATTTACAAGAGAAAAACAGTTAAATCAGTCATAAGCATAAGGAATGCAAAAAATAAAAATAAAAATTCAAGTGATATATCAGCGGCGAGGACTCCAACCGCCCAACTAGCGAGCCGAGTCCCCAATCGCCAGGGTGCAGAATATAAGACAAAATTTCAACCTATCGAAGAGATGTCAATAATCATGCAGCTAGGCCGGCCAGCTCCCCGGACCGGACCAATAGTGCAGGGCATAGCAAATGTAGAAGGGAGGGTCAGGCGAGCGCGCACAGGAGGAGGGGGGCGACAAAACACCTCCAACTAACCTCCCCCCACAACACACCTATGCCCGGGCCCCCTTGATTCGAGGCCCCCCTACCACGGTGACACAAAAGTGTCGGTCCCCCGAACTGTCCAGGGGATCACGCGGAGGGGGTCTCTTGATGATAAGGTGCCTCAGTCCGTCAAGCCAGCCGGTCCTCCAGCTCCGCACCCATCACCTAATGCACATCAAGCGGACCGCCCACCAACAGACGGCCCGTACAGACTGAAACCAAAGTGAACCAAGAAAAAAAAAAAAGGGGGGGGGAGGTACAGACTGAGAAAAGAAAGAGAACAAGATAGTATAGAGCATACCTGGAATCCCGCGTCCAGCTCCGTCTCTGCCCCGGGCCCTGCCAGCCTCCCAGCACCTATTTTGTAGCCGGAAAGGGGGAAAAAAGGGAGGAGAACCACTCGGCCTAACTCCCACCTTCAGCTAGACAACTATGTGATATTCCCAAAACGTTTCAGCCCACTGCTCCCGCCTGAGAACCTCGAGGCCGCCCTTTGAGGGACGGATCCGCAAGCTCCAACAGGGCCACATCCAAGCTGGAGGACACGTGGCCGAGATCTAGGACATGTGCATCCCAGGTCGACCAGGTAGCAGAGAAGCGATCCCGGGTACCCCTGCAGGTGGAAATCCAATCCTCCGCCTCCCTGATGTCACCCACCTTACGACGCCATTCCTCCCTGCCAGGAATTTGCGAACGCTTCCAGTATATAGGAAGCAACCGCTTAGCCGCGTTCAATAAGTGAGGGAGTACACTTTTCCTGTACCGGCTCACCGGCATGGGAGGAACGTGAAGCAGGAAGTGAACCGGAGAGAGAGGGATGTCAATACCCGTTATCTCTGTGATTTGGGCCCTAAAGTCCTCCCAGAAGGGTCTAATCACCGGGCAGTCCCACCATATGTGCAGAAGGGTGCCCCTATGACCGCAACCCCTCCAGCATCGATCTGACATGGAAGGGTAAATCCTGGCAAGATCCGCTGGTACACGGTACCAGCGTAGCAGTAGTTTGTAATTTGTTTCCTGCGTCTTGGAGTCAATAGAGCTAGACCGAGCCAGTTGGTAAAGAGAAGATAATTGGTTAGTCGAAAAGACCAGCTCCAGGTCCCTTTCCCAGGCCCTGATGTACGCAGGTTTCATTACTGAGGCAGTGAACCCGAGCAGGCGGTAGAGCTCAGAAATCATGTGTGGGACCGGTTCTTCTGCTACAAAGAGACGTTCAAAGGGCGTGAGGTTGGAGATATCTCGTATGGAATTCCCCTGAGCCTTAAAAAAATGGTGGAGTTGTCTATGGCGCCAAAAGTCCATAGGGAAACCCCCCTTACGGTCTCTAAGGGCCGCCAAAGAGAGTAGCTTACCATCCTGCATAAGTTTTCCACAACTGGCGCTACCATCGTCTACCCAAGGGCCAAAAAAGGCCGTCTGTTCCCCAGGTGGGAACCAAAGGTAGCCTCCCAGGGGGGCCAACGGGGAGACAGGGGGCGCCATCAGCAGAGTGGCATTGAGGCGATCCCCGGACCGGAGGGCCTGGACCGTCAGCGGAGAAACAAAATCAGACAGTCCCCTGTGCTCCCGGGCCAACCACGGGGCATAGGATAAGTTCCTGCCCGCCATGTATTTTTCCAGGGAGACCCAAAGTTTGGATTTAGTGTGAAAGCGCCAGTCAAGAATCCTCTGGAGGACGATAGCCCTTTAATACCGCTGAATATCCGGGAGGCCTAGACCCCCCACGTCCCTCGGTCGGTTCAACAGTCGGAGCGCAACTCTCGGCCTCCTATTATTCCACACAAAGGTCGAGATCAAGCTGGACATCTGTGTGAAAAATCGCCTAGGCAAGGACATGGGTATCATTTGCAAGTAGAACAGTATGTTCATTTTTATGATACTAAGTCGCCCCATCCAGGTGAAGGCCGTCTTGGTCCATTGGGCCAGGTCAGTCTTCACAGTTGTCATCAAGGAAGGAAAGTTAGTCGCGTAAAGAGTGTCAAACCTATCCGTCAGCCGTATACCCAAATATTTCAAGGACGATTTAGCCCAAGTGAAAGGAAAGGCAGTTTGTAGCCTGCCCGCCAGAGAGGGCGGCAACTGGATGGGCAGTATTTCTGACTTGGCGTAATTGATCTTGAAATTTGAGATTGACCCGAAGTGTTGAAGTTCCCGCATCAGATTAGGCAAAGAGATCAGGGGGTCCGTCAGGTGGAAGAGCACATCATCGGCGTACGCCGAAAGTTTGTGCTCTGTACGACCCACCGTCAGTCCTTTGATATCAGTGTTCGCCCGTACAGTGTGTAGAAATGGTTCCAGCACCAGGGCAAACAGAAGAGGCGAAAGAGGACACCCCTGTCTCGTGCCATTTCTGATCGAGAATCTAGGGGAGAGAAAGCCATTGACCTTGACCTGAGCACTCGGGTCCGAGTACAAGGCCATGATCCATGTCAACATATGCTTGCGCAAGCCTAGAGCCTCCAGTACAGTGCGCAAGTAAGTCAGTCCACCCGATCGAAAGCTTTCTCTGCATCGGTGGACAGGATCAGGTAGGGGGGGTATCAGGAGCAGCACAAGCCCAGTGAATAAGGTGTATGGCCCTGATGGAGTTGTCTCTAGCCTCTCGGCCCGTGACAAACCCTGTCTGGTCCGGGTGTACAATGAGTGGGATTAGGTATTTCAGCCTAGACGCAAGGATTTTAGCAAGAATTTTTATGTCTACATTGAGAAGGGATATAGGCCTGTAGCTCTGGGGCACGGTGGGGTCCTTCCCCTCCTTGGGAATGACAGTGATGTGGGCCAGAAGGGCCTCACTAGGGATCGCATGCCCATTTAGTATTTATTTTAAACTGTTCAAGGACCCCTGTATTCATTCTCCTGGGAGGGTGGATATTTCAGATAAAGTGGGATTCTAGATTCAATTCTAAGTTCACCACACATATTTCCCCCATATCCTTCTTGGGGCATTGAATGTGAGGCAGAGGTCCTTGATCCTTAACATTGGGACAAGGTGCCTTGCAAGTGGGAGACACTTTGCTGCCCCCCAAACACAAACACCTATTTTTTAATGTGTGCTGTCACTTTTAAAGGACAATATTGCACTGTTCCATAATGTAACATGTGGTTTAAACACATCCAGCAAGCATGTTATTTAAAGGATTTGTGTGTTTTCAATGTTGCCCTTAAGCCACATGTACAATATTAGAAAAAAAAAAACGATTTGCATGCGCTCCATGGCAGTTCCCATCTCCTCGTGCCCTTTTTTCAACAATAGCTTATTATGCCGCGTACATACGATGGGAATTTCCGACAACAAAACCGTGTTTTTTTTCTGACGTATGTTGGCTTAAACTTGTTTTGCATATACACGGTCGCACAAATGTTGCTCGGAAATTCCGATGGTCAAGAACACGGAGACGTACAACACTATGACAAGCCGAGAAAAATTAAGTACAATGATTCCGAGCATGTGTCAAATTGATTCCGAGCATGCGCAGCACTTTTGTGCGTTGGAAATGGGTACACACGGTCGGAATTTCCGAAAAAAACTTTTGTTGTCGGAAAAATTGACAACCAGCTCTCAATCATTTGTTGTCGTAAATTCCGACACTAAATGTCCGATGGAGCCTACATACGGTCGGAATATCCGACCAAAAGCTCACATCGAACATTTGTTGATGGAAATTCTGATCGTGTGTACGCGGCATTAGTCTTAAAAATGGTCAGAAAAAAGAATTAGATTTATCTACCATAGATTTGGGGTTTAGTACTAAGTTTGGGGTTTGTAAACTTCATGCTGGGTTTGGTGAGCCTTGCAAGGTTGACTCCATGCTAATGAGCAAATATGAGGTCTATTGGAGGCAGTGGGTATCATGGGACACAACTGCATTGAGGAGCAAAGATCAAGCTGGTACGAGTAACCTTGGAGTGAATGATTTATAGAGGAATGATTTAAGAGGGACAGTTGATCAATCTGTAATGAAAAGACTCCTGCCACATCACAACACAAATACAGGGTTGTCTCACTTTCTTTATAAAAAGTCCTTTAAATAGTGGATGGAGAAACTTGCCATGACCACATTACATACATTTTTTTTACACAGGAGTTAGTGTTATGAAGGAATGTTAATGCTCAATGTGCATTCATTTATGCCTTCCCAGATCACTTTGTGAGCATTCGAAAGAGCGATGTGAAACTGTACTGGGCATTGTTGGACTACAATGGCCAGAGGACACAGACTGCAGTCAGTTTCCTGATGAGAAGTCAGATAATCAGACTTGTCTTATGCCTGATGAGGATGTTGAAGGTACATTTTAATTTTCAAATATTGTGGCATATATTTGGAAGTATGCATTTGGATGCTTTTCCTGTCTGCCATATTGTATTAAAACAAAGCAAAAGAATGTCAAGTAATGAGCTCATTGTTATGCAATTATGCCATACCAGTACGAATTAATCGACTTAAAGCCCTGCCTATCAACCAATACCATGAATATGTTTACATGGGTGCAAAAAATCCCATTTTAGAGAGAGTACTGCACTCAATTTAAAGATGTCGCATTTCCAATGCAATACTGATATGAACAAGATGAGTGAATATAAATACAAAGTAACACATACATTACATAGTGTATACAGCATGTTTAATAAGCATGTATCTTAAAATGTCATTGGGGTTGCTATAACATTGATCTGGGTTGTAATTTAGTACACATGGGTGCTATAAAGTGTTGTAGCGGCCTCACCCCATCTCCTTTTGCTAGGGGTATGTCACATGACAGGGTGAGATGCGCTACGGCCCATGTCCTCCCCATAGCTGTGGGTGAGGTGAAGGCCAGTATCAGTACATTCCTCGGGCCAATGTGCGTTAGTTATGAAGCTCAGTCCTGCTATGCTGAAACCTCCCTTGCTCCCATTAACCAGAGTCCATACACCGATGCAGGGTCCAACACTTGTTTATTATACTTCCACAACAAACAGTTCTTTCACAGCCGACTGGTTGCGACCCATAACACAACGCAAACGGTGGGATGAGCAGGTCGAGGCACTATCCTGATTTCAATCTAAACCCCTGTGGTTTCACCAGGGGTTATAGCAACTTTGCTTAGCACAGAACATGGAACTTGTGAGTCTCTACCAGCGACTCCATAGAACATAGATGGGAGTACCTTCGCTGCGTTGCGGCCCCTATCAGGGGAAGATGTCCCTCTAAGGAAGTTACCGGAGGCCCAGCCGTCACCGGGTTGATGCTGCTCCGGAATCTCCGGACGGGTGACCTCCCCGGCCTCCTCACCTCAGATGCGGGTCCCCTCGCAATGCGGCACCCTGGGATCACTTCGCCCTCGCGGGACCCAGTCGAAGTTACTGGGCCCCAGGCCTACGATATAGTACCTCACCCCAGGCTGAAGGTGCCTGGGATGGACCCCAACTTCATTCCGGTCAGGCCTAGGGCGCCTGGGCCGGAACCTTGAACCGCCCGCACCCAGGCCTAAGGTGCCTGGGTGCGTGAAGAGAAAATCCTTGAATACCTCGTGGCGAGGGCGTCTCCCCCTTTTATCTCCTCCCTTCAACACCACGGCGGGTTCCCCGCCCCAGCCGTACCATCTCCGGAAAGGGACAAAAAAAAGGTAGCACTGCGGCAGTGATTCTACCTTGAGCCTGTAGGTACCCCGCCACCCACAGGCCAAGGAGAATAATACACCACCCAATCCTCCACGAATTACAAAAGGGGTCCAGAACCTTCACAATTACACACCTGGGTCACACTACCCCCAGGTGTACCCCAACTAAATTTAAAGACCCCGCTACAGTGTTGTAAGGTTTTTTTTTTTGTTTTTTTTTTTTTGGGGGGGGGGGGGGCTGTGTCCCATCAATAGACTAGCCCCTTCCTTACCTGTTCCAGGTCATTACGGTGGTATGAATTGAGGGAAAATCCAAAGTGGGAACACAGACATCAGTAATAAGCCAGCAGAGGTTATAGTCTTTCTCCATCTAATTAAAAAAAACTGGGACCACAGACAGCAAAAAAAAAAAAACTGACAGGGGTTCTAGCCATTCCTTACTGTATCCAGAACTATAAATAAAAGTTTTTTTTATAGATTGACTGTAATCATGCCTCAAGGTAAAGATGGACATGTAAATATCATTGCATATACCTCCATCAGTAATGGTCTACGTGGCAGTGGGATGTTTTAAAGACATTCTGTGTAAAGCAAGTGTGTGTAAAACCATTCAAACTAATGTGATTTGAGATGCCCACAACACTCAGCAGACATCAGAAAGGTATGGTAAGAAGTTACTTGTGTACTAGACCTTTTTTCTCATCAGGTTTAGACCAGCAATAAATGGAATCTAACTGGTTGCTAAGGACACAACACCCTCTAATTTTTTGTCGGTTTCCTTAGTGACACTCTGTTTGTGAAGGCAGGGAAGCAAAGTAATCAGCTTCCTAAATCATATTTATTATCCTTATATGCTAAACTTTAATAAGTAGTGTAAACAGGGAGATTGCGTTGCTACAGTGATACAGCTGGAATGTTTCAAAAATAGCAATGCTCCTTGTGATTTAATCTTATCTTCTGTTCCTTCAGAATGTTCACCCAGTCATTTCAAGTGCCTTTCTGGCCGCTGTATCTTGGCATCCAGGAGATGTGATGGAGAGGCGGACTGCGAAGATGACAGTGATGAAGCAAACTGTGGTATGTAACAATCTGGCTGCATGGACCGTATTTGGGCACCTGACTGTTAAAATAGACTTCTTGTGATAAAAGATGTTTTGATATATATGGCTCACTCCACATAATACGTAGTGCCATACATGTTACATACAACAACTCTGATACCTGTGCCTGTACTCCTGAACACACCATTTGCCTCTGGAAGTGGAGCTATACTCTTGACCACAGCATTTGCTGGTGATAGAGGATTTATATTCCTGAGCACAGCTTTTGCCTGTGTCAGTGGATCTATACTGCTGAGAACCATGGTAGTGGAGCTCTATGCCTGAGTACAGCATTTGCCTGTGGTAGTATAGCTATACTCCTGAGCACAGCATTTGCCTATGGTAGTATATCTATACTCCTGAGCACAGCATTTGCCTGTGGTAGTGAAACTATACTCATAAGCATACTTTTTGCCCTGGTTGTAGAGCTGTGTTCCCTGAACACAGGATTTGTGGGTGATAGTATATCTATACTCCTAAGCACAGTTTTTGCCTGTGGTAGCATATGTACTCCTGAGTATATCATTTGCATGTGGTAGTGGAGCTATATTTATGAGCTTACCTTTTGCCCCGGTTATAGAGTGTTTATGGGTGGTAACAGATTTATACTCCTGAGTACAGCATTTACCAGTAGTAGTTGAGCTTTACACGTGAGCAGACATAAAATGTAAAGTGATATTAAATGAATGTGCTGGTCTCATTAGCCCTTAGCACTGCTCTCTTCTCTAAGATGCTTGTGCCTACAGATCCTCTTATCTCGGTAGAGATTGAGGTGTGAATGGTTGCTATGGGCAACATCTTGTTGTCCTTTTCACAGCAGCCCATCTGGTAACCAAAGCTTTCCTCAAAAAAATTTGTTTACAGAATAAAAAATGAATGAATTGACTGGTAAAATTTCACTTGATAAAGGCTTATGCACAATAACTATTTGGCTACTTCTTCATAGAGAACATATCCCTTTAGGCTATATTATTGCATATATATATATATATATATATATATATATATAAAACAAATGATGAGTAATAAAAACTCAGTTAAAATATATACACATCAAAGCAGCGCTATTTATCAGTTAACCAAAACTGACAATTTATATATGCACATCACCATATACATATGAAAAAGGTAACAGACACAGAAGGTCAATAGTTGATGGTAGGATAAAGTCTCTGGTAGAGATAGGTGGTGATCAGAAAGACTTTGTAATTGATGGTGACACCTTTCACCGAATTCCTTCACCCCGCTCCACACACCCCCTAGGGGTTTACACTCACAGCAATGATGAGAAGAGTAAGCCTTAATGAATATCCAACCAGCTGCTAGGTCTAAGCCTCATTAATACCTTCCGACATCCAGGGACATAGGGAAAAAAGTCTAGTTCCGTTTTCATCATTTATTAAAGTTCATTCAAATTTCCATATGCACAAACGTTGTGGAGGTTCACAGGTGATCGTATGGCTCAGTATCAGTATTAAGCGCTCGCACTCTTACTGTCAGTCAGAGGAAACAGCCGTGCTCCCGGGAGAGATCGTAATAGAAAACTCAGCTTTCCACACTTCCCCCTTCCGACCTGATCACTGAGTCCTGGAACGCACAACGTCAGTGGTGTAGCATCCGAGCGCCGTGAGGTCACTCCCTGACCGGTTTCGTCATTACGACTTTGTCAAAGGGCGTGGTCTCACGGCGCGGCATCCAAATATATATATGTAGAGGCCGCAATTGAATTTAACCAAGTGCATGCCAGCAGCCATCACAATAATAGATATACTATGCTACAGGCTGTGTTATACTAATATGTAAGCTTGTGTAATCCTTTTAGGTAACTGAGACCAAGTCATACAACACCACAAATCCAACTTTTGTTTAGTCAAGGCTTATACATCAATACAGTATTAAAACATAATAATGATATTAAAAATGCAGTTTAAAATCTCAATTGCTAATTATGTGTAGCAGATACATATTGTATATCTTAAGATCATTATAAATCAAATTAAACAAATTAAAAAGAAAGAGGTTATGACCAAAAAAATGTGATGACTCATAAAATCACATATATGTTAAGTAAAATCAATCTCTTATCAGAACTGGTATAATAGCATTACTTAAAGTGATATCACACCCCAATTGATCTCAAACTCATCAATATAATTATAAGGCAGTTCTCGATAATCATTTAAGAGCTAAAACTAAAAATTCTCCTCAACCTCGAACAATAAAGAGTTCACAAATATAAAAGATACTAAATAATCGCGCCCCCCTTCATTAGTATCACTCTGCGCTAAATAGAAAAACCACAAAGCTAAAAGCACCAGAAAAAAAGTAAAACAATAAAATCTAAAAGAACAGCAGCTGCTAAAAGATAGGCATAAAATATAAAAAGAGCAGTATATATATAAACTTAAAATAAAAAGTTCAGAATAAACTGCAGCAGCGCTACGGACAAAAGTTCAAATGTACGTCTTCTATATAATCCAATTTATATAGGTGGTGTAGATAGTGAATGAAGAATGTGGTTATAGCTGGTTTAAATCTTAGTTCCTGTGCTCCTTATCATCAATATGTGTTTTCACCACGTGGGGGGATTAGGGTCCCCTAATGGGGATGCACTCACCAGATATTAAAACAATAAAGGCATGTATAAACCATCCTTCTTTAGTATGTTCTGTCTTCTTCTACTGTACAGGCACTTCTGGCATATGTGAGGAGAAAGGAACAAACTACATAGGGTAGTACTGTTTGGTAATTTTTATTAATATTCCCCAAAACAAACAAGCCCCTTTGCATATGTGCGTACCAATAAAAAGAATAAAACAGGCGTATATAATGTATATGAGATAAATGGACGCTTGCAGCGCTTTCAGACTTGCCCCTAGAGAACGCCACTTCCTGGTTCCTCTGGCGTCTTCCTGGTATGGTCCTGGAGCGCAGATGCGTCACTTCCGGTTTGCTGGGTATTGCTGGTCACGCCCTGACGTTTCGTTTCGCCCAAATTAAAAACAGATCATCTATATAGCGCTTATAAAAAATGAGTTCAGCTTTTCTGTCTTTAAAAATCACTTTGTCCTCCCACTCTGCCATAAATAGATTTGCGATGCTGGGGGCAAACTTGGCCCCCATAGCAACGCCCCTCTGCTGCAGATAAAATTTACTGTTATACCAGAAATAATTATGCGAGAGGCAATAGTCCAGGGCATGGCCAATGAACACTTTTTGATTGTGAGGTAGGTCTTCTCTTTTACTTAAAGCCCAATTCAGGGCCAGTAAGGCATCATCATGCTGAATGATGGAATAAAGAGAGGCCACATCTAGTGTTACTAGTAAAACATCTTGATCTCCGGTTATTGTGACATTCTGTAGGCAGTTCAGAAAGTCTTTAGTATCCCTTAGGTATGCTCGTGTGGAGGTTACACGAGCATACCTAAGGGATTACTGGCCCTGAATTGGGCTTTAAGTAAAAGAGAAGACCTACCTCACAATCAAAAAGTGTTCATTGGCCATGCCCTGGACTATTGCCTCTCGCATAATTATTTCTGGTATAACAGTAAATTTTATCTGCAGCAGAGGGGCGTTGCTATGGGGGCCAAGTTTGCCCCCAGCATCGCAAATCTATTTATGGCAGAGTGGGAGGACAAAGTGATTTTTAAAGACAGAAAAGCTGAACTCATTTTTTATAAGCGCTATATAGATGATCTGTTTTTAATTTGGGCTGGCACAGTTGAATCTTTTTATGAGTTTTTAAAGGTTTTAAACAGAAATAGTAAAAACATCAGACTGACCTGTGAATGGCATAAAGAAACAATAAACTACCTGGATGTCACGGTATATCGCCAAAATTTGACGTTTGGGACTAAAGTCTTTTTTAAGCAAACCGACAGAAACAGCTATCTCCCAACCACAAGTGGCCATCACCCGCAATGGCTTAGGAATATCCCTAAAGGACAGATCATGCGAGTGAAACGTAATTGTTCTGATAAATGATAACTTTCTCACACAATCAAAAGTGCTCACCGACAGATTTGCGGCAAAAGGATATGCCCCCGAAACCTTACGAAAAATCGTTGAAGAAGTGGCACTAATCCCGAGGGAAACATGTCTTGAAACAAAACCCAAGCAAGGAACAAGTGGAACCAACACAAAGGAATGGGCATTCATCTCACAATTCAATGTGCAATACAAGGAAGTGGAGGCAATTTTTAACGATCACTGGCACATTTTACTATTAGATAAAAAACTGGGCCCTGTCCTACAACCGAAACCGCAGTTTATATATAGGAAGGCCTCTAATCACGGAGACCGGGTAGTGAAAAAAGTACTTGACCCTCCAAGCAAACCACCAACATTCTGGAACCAAAAAGTTTTTTTTGCGTGCAGAAGGTGTAAAGCGTGTAGGGAAGTGGCACTACCGATAAGAGGTCTGGAAAATTTTGTATCCCCCTCCAACCAGCAGCAATTCAGCATTGAGCAATTCATTACCTGCAACACTAGCCATGTAGTATATGCGCTGAAATGTCCATGCGGACTTCTCTACATTGGGCGGACTAAGAGACTCCTTAGAATAAGGATAGCAGAACACATTCATAATATTAAGATTGGCTTCAAAGACCACAATGTGTCGTTACATTTTAAGCTCAAACATGATCAAGACGCCTCAGGGCTACAATTTTGGGGCATAGAATGCCTAGAAGCTAATTGGAGAGGCTCGCACAAAATACGAGAATTGTCTAAAAAAGAAACCAAGTGGATTTTTCTTACTGACGTTTTAGTACCTAAGGGCCTCAACGTTGAGCTTGACATTAATTGTTTTATAAGTAACTCTTAATTAAGGATGAACTACCTCTGCTATTACTAATTGTTGGTGATCAATTTAAATTAAACAGTGTCCACAAAAATAAGGCATCACACTAACAGGATAATGACTAATGCATATGCATGTACTATTGACATATAGATTTTATATAATTTTGATATATATTTATATACTCTATATTTTAGTTTTATCTATTTATGTTTTATATGCATATTTTAGGAAATGAGCATGGGTTTTATTGGTGTCCCCCTTTTTTAGGCTCTCTCTTTTATAGGTTTTTATACATATACAGGGCTTGATATTGGCCTCTTATGACTTTGGGTGTCTTTCCATCCATTTGTTTGGTATTTTAGAAACCTATGGACCACACAGAACTTTTTATAGTATTTATGGTATTTTATGGTATTTTTATTTATGGACTAAAAAGCATACATACTCTGTAAAATTGGAATGATGTATAGACCCTCAGATAGCGGTCTTCCAGTGCTTAGCATGAAACTAGTTTTCTTATTGCAATATACATATGCTTCAATATTATATGGAGAAATGTCTGTCACACAAAAGGGGTCCAAACATAGTAATACCAATGACTGCCATACCATTGAAACAAACGGTGTTTGACACACTGACATAAACTGTGTTTCTCAGCAGGAAATGACAAGTATTGAGTTTATGCATTTTCATGACACACTTGCTCTTATTGAGCTAATCGCACACACAGGGTCATCACCCATATTGTTGTTATGTATTTTTGCAATGTCTTTGTTTTATTATTGCACATAAATAGGCTCCATCCCATCGGATCACGTATTGGGGATGCGCGCCAATCACGGCAGCGCATCCACGATATGGCGACAGAGCTTCCGCCCACAACAGGGCATAGACGTGGGGCTGAAGTGCGCGGTGACGCAGACGCAACCCGAACGCTCCAACGTCTATAGTGGGGCGGGATCAGAGGAGCATATTTAGTCCGGTTGCTGCGGAGACTGGTCACGCCCTCGGAAGAAGTCAGGAAGTGACGAAACGTCAGGGCGTGACCAGCAATACCCAGCAAACCGGAAGTGACGCATCTGCGCTCCAGGACCATACCAGGAAGACGCCAGAGGAACCAGGAAGTGGCGTTCTCTAGGGGCAAGTCTGAAAGCGTTGCAAGCGTCCATTTATCTCATATACATTATATACGCCTGTTTTATTCTTTTTATTGGTACGCACATATGCAAAGGGGATTGTTTGTTTTGGGGAATATTAATAAAAATTACCAAACAGTACTACCCTATGTAGTTTGTTCCTTTCTCCTCACATATGCCAGAAGTGCCTGTACAGTAGAAGAAGACAGAACATACTAAAGAAGGATGGTTTATACATGCCTTTATTGTTTTAATATCTGGTGAGTGCATCCCCATTAGGGGACCCTAATCCCCCCACATGGTGAAAACACATATTGGTGATAAGGAGCACAGGAACTAAGATTTAAACCAGCTATAACCACATTCTTCATTCACTATCTACACCACCTATATAAATTGGATTATATAGAAGACGTACATTTGAACTTTTGTCCGTAGCGCTGCTGCAGTTTATTCTGAACTTTTTATTTTAAGTTTTTATATATACTGCTCTTTTTATATTTTAATAAAGAGTTCACGATTAAACAATTTATTACATGCAATACAACCCATGTAGTCTATTCCCTACAATGTCCCTGTGGGCTCATTTACATAGGGAGAACTAAACGCCTATTGAGGGTAAGAATTGCAGAACATGTACATAATATTTCAATAGGTTTTAAGAACCACAACGTGCCTCTCCACTTTAGATTGCACCATAACCAGGACCCCTCTCGTCTTAAATTTTGGGGTATAGACCATATTAAACCAGCATGGAGGGGTTGCAATTTAGTAAGAGAACTTTCCCAGCTAGAAACTAAGTGGATCTTTTTGGATGACACTCTTGCCCCGCAGGGGTTAAACATAGAGCTGGACATAAACTGCTTAATAGGTGACTTTTGAGTAGAGTGTGACTTTAACTCGTTAGCTTAACACTTGTAGTAGTATTGCCCATTTACTCTGTGAGACTTATTTCTGGACACTAGAATAATGAGTGGAGACCTTTGTCTAAATTTTAGACACTTGATTGTGTGTATAATTTTAATAGACACTATCTAATATTGATGAGAAGTACTAACTGATATATGGGGTATAACATTAGTTATTTCTCTCTGGGTCTAGACATCATGCCCTTTTAGTTTTTAGTTTTAGTACTTAAATGATTATCGAGAACTGCCTTATAATTATATTGAGTTTGAGATCAATTGGGGTGTGATATCACTTTAAGTAATGCTATTATACCACTTCTGATAAGAGATTGATTTTACTTAACATATATGTGAGTTTATGAGTCATCACATTTTTTTGGTCATAACCTCTTCCTTTTTAATTCGTTTAATTTGATTTATTATGATCTTAGGATATATAATATGTATCTGCTACACGTAATTAGCAATTGAGATTTTAAACTGCATTTTTAATATCATTATTATGTTTTAATACTGTATTGATGTATAAGCCTTGACTAAACAAAAGTGGGATTTGTGGTGTTGTATGGCTTGGTCTCAGTTACCTAAAAGGATTACACAAGCTTACATATTAGTATAACACAGCCTGTAGCATAGTATATCTATTATTGTGATGGCTGCTGGCATGCACTTGGTTAAATTCAACTGCCGCCGCTACATATATATATTTGGACGCTGCGCCGTGAGACCACGCCCTTTGACAAAGTCGTAATGACGAAACCGGTCAGGGAGTGACCTCACGGCGCCCAGATACTACACCACTGACGCTGTGCGTTCCAGGACTCAGTGATCAGGTCAGAAGGGGGAAGTGTGGAACGCTGAGTTTTCTATTACGATCTCTCCCAGGAGCACGGTTGTTTCCTCTGACTGACAGTAAGAGTGCGAGCGCTTAATACTGATACTGAGCCATACGATCACCTGTGAACCTCCACAACGTTTGTGCATATGGAATTTTAATGAACTTTAATAAATGATGAAAACAGAACTAGACTATGTGGAGCATTTTTTCCCTATGTCCCTGGATGTCGGAAGGTACTAATGAGGCTTAGACCTAGCAGCTGGTTGGATATTCATTAAGGCTTACTCTTCTCATTGTTGCGGCGAGTGTAAACCCCTAGGGGGTGTGTGGAGCACGGGGTGAAGGAATTTGGTGAAAGGTGTCACCATCAATTACAAAGTCTTTCTGATCACCACCTATCTCTACCAGAGACTTTATGATGCCATCAACTATTGATATGGTGATGTGCATATATAAATTGTCAGTTTTGGTTAACTGATAAATAGCGCTGCTTTGATGTGTATATATTTTAACTGATACACAGTTTTTATTACTCATCATCTGTTTTTCATACCAGATTTTTTAAGTGGCTGCTGACGGACAAGTTTGTCCATTGTGTTACAGATATATACATATATATTTTTTATGTTTATATTTTTCATTTTACATTGCAGTTTCTGTTTTTTTATTTACTTGATTGCACCATAGCGCTGAGATAGGAGGAGTTAGGTAGTGCGAATAGTTTTCTTTCTTTTTTAAACAATATATATACATATATATATATATATATATATATATATATATATACACCAGAAATCTTTAATTTTCCATACTTTTCCCCTAAATAAGAACAGAAATTATTATATTTTTATTATACAGGATTTATATAGCGCCAACAGTTTGTGCAGCGCTTTAAAACATGTGGGCAGACAGTACAGTTACAATACATTTCAATACAGGAGCAGTCAGAGGACCCTGCTCATTAGTACCGGTATTTTGAGACTAGGTTAGTGATGTAGCTGGGGGCCTAGTTGTGGATGGATTTGTAAGTTACTGTTAGTATTTTGAATTTATTTTGTTGGGTGAATGGAAGCCAGTGGAGGGATTGACAGAGAGGAGTAGCAGACACTGAACGGTTGGTAAGGTGGATGAGTCTGGCAGCAGCATTCATGATGGACTGAAGGGGGGATAGACAATGTAAGGTTAACCCCATGAGGAGGGGGTTGCAGTGGTCGAGGCGAGAGATGACCAGGGAGTGAACTAGAAGCTTTGTGGTGTCATTGGTTAGGAAGGGGCATATTCTGGAAATGTTGTAGAGGTAGAGGCGGCAAGATTTGGACAGTGATTGCATGTGGGGCCCAAATTAGAGTTCAGAGTCCAGAATTACACCTAGAACTTTGGCATGTGGGGACAGGCTGATAGTAGTGCTATTGATCTTGACAGAGAAATCAGGTGAAGAGGCACGTGGGGAGAAAAAATGAGCTCGGTTTTGGATAGATTGAGTTTGAGGAAGTGGTGTGACATCCAGGCTGATATGTCTGTTAGTAAATTAGCAGCAGATAGGTCCAGGAGTAGAAGTACAGAACAGTGTCCATTGGATTTAGCTGTTAGCAGAACGTTTGTGAGGTTTAGGAGAGCGGTTTCCGTGGAGTGTTGAGGGCAGGATCCTGACTAAAGGGGATCAAGAAAGTTATTCTCTGCAATGTGGACGCTCAGTAGGTTCAAGTAGTTTGGATAAAAAGGGGAGCAAGGAGATGGGGTGTAGGTTGTTAAGGTTGCTGGGGTCAAGTGAGGGCTTTTTAAGTATGGGGTGACTAGTTCAGGTTTTAGAAAGTTGGGGAACATGGAGAGATTGAAGATGTGAGTTAGAGAGTGTAGAATAGGGCCAGAGGGTGAAGCCCATCATTGGTCATATATTTTGTAAATTGTATTACACCATCATTAAAAATATTACAGTTACATAGTAGGTGAGGTTGAAAAAAGTCCATCAAGTCCATCCTATGTGTGTGATTATATGTCAGCATTACATTGTATATCCCTGTATGTTGCGGTCGTTTAGGTGCTTATCTAATAGTTTTTTTATACTATCGATGCTCCCCGCTGAAACCACCGCCTGTGGAACGGAATTCTATATCCTTGACGTTCTTACATTAATGAATCCTCTACGCAGTTCAAGGTTAAACCTATTTTCTACTAATTTAAGTGAGTGGCCGTGTGTCTTATTAAACTCCCTTCCGCGAAAATGTTTTATCCCTATTGTGGGGTCACCAGTATGGTATTTGTAAATTGAAATCATATCCCCTTTCAAGCGCCTCTTCTCCAGAGAGAATAAGTTCAGTGCTCACAACCTTTCCTCATAACTACCGTATATACTCGAGTATAAGCCGAGATTGTCAGCCCTTTTTTTGGGCTGAAAGTCCCCCCCCCCCCCCCCTCGGCTTATACTTGAGTCAGCGAAATTTTACATTCTAAATAGTACCTGTAAAGAAGTTGCGGCTGCGGCGTCCATCGTTCAAATCTCGCGGTCTCTTCCTGGTCCCTTCCGTGATAGGCGATTCTCATCAGACACTCTCTGCCTATCACAAACGTTCTCTCATCCTCAGTTTCCCAGCAGACGTCTGTGATTGGCGGAACACCCAACACAGTGTCTGCTGAGAAACTGAGGATGAGAGAATGTTCGTGATAGGCGGAGAGTGTCTGATGAGAATCGCCTATCACGGAAGGAACAGGAAGAGACAGCGGGATTTGAACGATGGACGCAGCAGCCGCAACTTCTTTACAGGTACTATTTAGAATGTAAAATTTAAACAGTGAGTATAGGAAACTGAGGATAGGAAACTGAGGATAGGAAACAGCGAGGATAGGAAACAGCGAGGATAGGAAACAGTGAGGATAGGAAACAGTGAGGATAGGAAACAGTGAGGATAGGAAACAGTGAGGATAGGAAACAGTGAGCTAGGGAACAGTGAGGATAGGAACAGTGAGGATAGGAACAGTGAGCTAGGGAACAGAGAGGATAGGAACAGTAAGGATGGGAACAGTGAGGATAGGAACAGTAAGGATGCGAACAGTAAGGCATTGTTGACCCTCGGCTTATACTCGAGTCAGTAAGTTTTCCCAGTTTTTTGTGGCAACATTAGGTACCTCGGCTTATACTCGAGTCGGCTTATACTCGAGTATATACAGTAATATCCTCCAGACACTTTATTAGCTTTGTTGCCCTTCTTTGCACTTGCTCCATTTCCAGTACATCCTTCCTGAGGACTGGTGCCCAGAACTGGACAGCATACTCCAGGTGAGGCCGGACCAAAATCTTTTAGAGCGGGAGAATTATCGCTTTATCCCTGGAGGTAATCCCCTTTTTAATGCATGCCAATATTCTGTTTGCTTTGTTAGCAGCAGTTTGGCATTGCATGCCATTGCTGAGCCTATCATCTACTAGGACCCCCAGATCCCTTTCCATCCTAGATTACCCCAAAGGTTCACCCCCTAGTGAGTAGATTGCATTCATATTTTTGCAACCCAAATGCATTATTTTACATTTTTCTTAAACCTCAGATGTCCTTCCTCATTCTTCATGGGGCCAATATGGTCTGTCCTCCTTTTTTTACTTTTTATATACTTAAAGAATTTCTTGGGATTTTTTTTGCTCTCCTCCGCTATATGTCTTTCGTGTTCTATCTTAGCCACCCTAATTGTACCCTTACATATCTTGTTGCATTCTTTGTAAAGTCTGAATGCTGGTGATGATCCCCAAGCCTTGTATTTTTTGAAGGCCTTCTTCTTTGCTTTTATATACATTTTTACATTAGAGTTAAGCCATCCAGGACTAGTGATGAGCCGAACACCCCCGGGTTCGGTTCGCACCATAACCCGCGAACGGACCGAAAGTTCGCACAAACTTTAGAACCCTATTAAATACAATGGATGCGAACGCTCGAAATCTAAAGTGCTAATTATAACGACTATTATGAATGTTATTGTCCTAAAAAGGGTTTGGGAACCCGGGTTCTGCACCAGGGGACATGTATCAATCCAAAAAAAAGTTTTAAAAACGGCCGTTTTTCGGGAGCAGTCATTTTAATGATGCATAAAGTGAAAAAAAAGTCAAATATTCCTTTAAATATCGTACCTGGGGGGTGTCTAAAGTATGCCTGTGAAGTGCCACGTGTTTCCCGTGTTTAGAACTGTCCCTGCACAAAATTCAATTTCTAAAGGAAAAAAAGCCATTTAAAACTGCTTGCGGCTTTAATGTAATGTCTGGTCCCGGTAATATGGATGAAAATCTTTAAGAAAAATGGCATAGCTACCCCATCACAGCCCCCTACCCCAGCCCATTACCAGCCCCTTTGGGTCTTGTATGGATATTAAGGGGAACCCCGCACACAAAATAAAAAAGGCCCTATATAATCTGAACAGCCGTATACAGGCGGTGCATACAAGACAGGGACTGTAGGTTTGTTCTTATGTAGAATCTGTTTGTAATTTTGAACAGGTACATTGTTTAAGTGTAGCTCTAGCCAAAAAATCTATTTTTAAGCATTTTGGAAAACATAGGGAAGGGTTATCACCCCTGTAACATTTGTTTTGCTGTCTGTGCAGTGTGCACCTGTTCAGAACAGTTCACCTCACTTTCCGTCCTAATGACAAATGTTTTTTGAAAATTTGGGTTTTTTATTGAAACAAGAATTGGTGATAAAGCATAAGTGGAGAGGAGACACTTTTTTTTCCCATATTAAAGCGGGGGTTCCGCGGCCAAACTTTTTTTTTTTTTCTTCAGCATTCACTGGGGTATATGAATAGGAAGGTACACTCACTACTTTGGTCGCTGTATATAACCGTGGTCCGTTTTATCGGCAAAGAAGGACTTATAAAATCTGTTTGAGGGAGTTTCCATTTTGCTTGTGGGCATTGTGAAGCCCACAAGCAATCACTTCCTGGAAGCGGTGAAATCTCTCGAGATTTCGCGTCACGGTGTCTTGTCACATTCGGCTCCCCATCACAGATTGTCCAGGAAGTGACGTTTCGTCGCCGCCATCTTGCTACACCCCAAACTCCTGCACAGTAATGATAGAGTGAGCAGGGGGCAAGCGGACATCTTGTTACACCCAACGGAGTTTTAGATTTCACAGTTATTTTCAACACAAAACGGATTTGCAAATATTGTATTTAAGCATATAAGCTCCGTTTTATGTTTAAAATAACTGTGAAATCTGAAACTTCCTGTGGGTGTAACAAGATGTCCGCTTGCCCCCTGCTCACTCTATCATTACTGTGCAGGAGTGTGGGGTGTAGCAAGATGGCGGCGACGAAACGTCACTTCCAGGACAATCTGTGATGGAGAGCTGAATGTGACAAGACAAGTCCCACATCGCATTGCGGCGCCGGGGAAAAGATAAGATACGCCTACTCCCGCGGGAGGGGAATCCCGGAAGTCACAGTTTAGATGGCTATATTAAGGTAATTATTTAAAAAAAAAAAAAAATGTTGTGGCAATTCAGTATGTGTGCTGTGCAATGATTGTTTTAGAATAATGTTGTCAGTTTGGGTGAACCTCCACTTTAACTCTTACAGGAGAGAATTTGCCTTCCTAGGGGTAGATTTCCTCTCACTTCCTGTTGTATCCTTCCGTTTGCAAGGAGGAGTCGTTTGTAAGTTGGATGTTTGAAAGTAGGGGCCTGCCGTATATACTCAGCTGAAATTTGCCTGTTACATGTTGGTGTTGCCACAACACTGTGAGCCCTCACAGTTACTCTTGGTGGGCGCATGAATGGGCCCTGCTGTGAATTATTAGATCAAGAATTGTAATTGCATGCCCCTGTTGAACAGGGGCTGAAAAATTGGGCCTTTGGTGGTGGTGGTGGTGGTGTTGACACAACACTGTAAGGCCTCACAGTTACTCTTGGTGGGCGCAGGAATGGGCCCTGCTGTGAATTATTAGATCAAGAATTGTAATTACATGCCCCTGTTAAACAGGGGCAGAAAAATTGGGCCTTAGGCACTGGTGCCACAACACTGCAACCCCTCACAGATACTGTACTTGGAGCACAGCAATGAGCCCTGTTGCAAAGTATTGCATCAAAAATTGTAATTACACGCCCCTGTTAAACAGGGGCTGAAAAATTGGGCCTTAGCCACTGGTGGCGGCACCCAGAAACAAAAATGTTCTTCCAAGCTATCATCATGAATCGGATCATTGAGGAGGATAGTCAGTCAACATAACAGGACAGTCTCTCAGCATCAGCATCAGTCTTGAAGGGATGTGACATTTGAAAATAAATTAGTCTGTTATATCAGCTTCAGGGGTTTGGTAGCTGGTGGTGATCCAAGACTGGTTCATCTTTATGAAGGTCAGTTGATCAACAGAGTCGGTGGACAGGCGCACCCTGTGATCCATGACAAATCCTCCAGCAGCACTGAATGTGCGTTCTGAAAGAACGCTGGATGCAGGACAGGCCAGTAGCTCAATTGCATACTGTGCAAGCTCTGGCCAGTGATCCATCCTCAAGACCCAGTAAGCTAGAGGATTTTCGGTGGGGAAGGTGTCCAAGTCTGACCTTGCCCCTAGGTATTCCTGCACCATGTATATCAGACGCTGGCGATGGTTGCTGGAACCGATCATACCTTGGGGCTGCGGACTAAAGAATTGTCTGAACGCATCGGTCAGACGGCCACCTTCCCCACCGCTCCTTCTTTGACTGACCGAAGCCTCAGCAACTCGTTGTCCAGGACCAGGAGTTTGTAACCTCCCAGTCTCTGGGAACGCGTTGCACAGACCTTTCTGCAAGGCCTCCCGGAGTTGTCTCATCCTCTGCTCCCTCTGCGACGGTAAGATAAGGTCCGCAACCTTACCCTTGTACCGTGGATCAAGGAGAGTGGCCAGCCAGTAATGGTCCCTCTCCTTGATCCGAAGAATACGAGGATCCTTCCGCAGACTTTGCAGGATCAGGGAGGCCATGCAGCGTAGGTTAGCTGAGGCATTCGGTCCGGAGTCCTCTGGGTCACTAAGGACGACATGATCCGTAGCCACCTCCTCCCAGCCACGTACAAGTCCACTGGTTTCTTGGGACTGTAAATCATCCCTAAAAGATTGCTGCTGATGATGCTGAGTGCCAGGCTCCACCTCCATGCTGACACAATCCTCCTCCTCCTTCTCCTCCTCTTCCTGTGCGATGGGTGGGACAGAAGGAACATTGTCTGGGTAAAGGGGGCCTTGAGAGGCAAGGAAGTCCTCCTCTTCCTGCCTCTGTTCTGCCTCAAGTGCCCTGTCCATTATTCCACGCAGCGTATGTTCCAACAGGTGGACAAGAGGTACAGTGTCACTGATGCATGCACTGTCACTGCTCACCATCCTCGTGGCCTCCTCAAATGGTGCCAGGACAGTGCATGCATCCCTGATCATGCCCCACTGGCGTGGTGAAAAAAACCCGAGCTCCCCTGACCCTGTCCTGGTGCCGTAGTCGCACAGGTACTCATTGATGGCCCTCTGCTGCATGTACAGCCGCTGCAGCATGGCCAACGTTGAGTTCCACCTGGTGGGCATGTCATGGGAGAAAAAGAAACCCTGGACTGCCGCACTCTGTATAGACAGTTATTTATTCCAAAATTTCAAGTAAAAAATCCAAATTCAAAATAAATCCATAAATCCAAAACAACAAATGCAGATAGTGTGCATGCAGGGAAGGGTGGCTAACGCGTTTCACGTCACGAATTGACGCTTACTCATAGCATGGTGGGCATGTCACATATAAGGCGGTTCTTGGGCAGGTTCAACTCCTTTTGCAGCTCAGCCAGGCGAGCACTGGCATTATAAGATCTGCGGAAATGCACACAGACTTTCCTGGCCTGCCTCAGGACATCCTGTAAGCCCGGGTACCTGCCCAAGAACCGCTGCACCACCAGGTTACGGACGTGAGCCACACAGGGCACATGGGTCAGTTGTCCCTGTCAGAGAGCGGAGAGGAGGTTGGTGCCATTGTCGCAAACTACCATTCCTGGCTTAAGCTGGCATGGCGTCAACCACCTCTTGGCCTGCCTCTGCAGAGCAGACAGAACCTCTGCCCCAGTGTGGCTCCTGTCCCCCAAACACACCAGCGCAAGCACGGCATGGCATCTTTTTGCCTGCGTACTTGCGTAGCCCCTTGAACGCCTACGGAGCACCGCTGGTTCCGAGGACAAAGCACAGGAAGAGGCCATGGAGGAAGAAGAAGAGGAGGGGGTGGAGGAGAGAGGTGTGTCACAACCAGTAGTAGCATTTTGGAGGCGTGGCGGTGGAACAACCTCCAACACTACTGCACCTTGTCCTGCATCCTTCCCAGCTGCCAAAAGAGTGACCCAATGGGCCGTGAAAGAAAGGTAACGTCCCTGTCCATGCCTGCTGGACCATGAGTCAGCAGTAATATGCACCTTACCGCTGACCGCCCTGTCCAGCGAGGCCAAGACATTGCCTTCCACATGCCGGTAGAGAGCCGGAATCGCCTTCCGTGAGAAAAAGTGGCGTTTGGGAACCTGCCACTGAGGAACCGCACATTGCACAAACTCACGGAAGGGGGCCGAGTCTACCAACTGAAAAGGCAGCAGTTGAAGCGCTAGCAATTTAGCCAAGCTAGCATTCAACCGCTGGGCATGTGGATGGCTGGGAGTGAACTTCTTTCGACGGTCCAGCAGCTGGGGCAGGGAAATTTGCCTGCTAGAATCGGACGTCGGTGTACTGCTAGCAGAGTGCCCGCAAGTACTTGGCTGTGACACACCTAATTCTACACCTTCATTCCTCTCAGTGCAGGTTTCAGAGAGGACTGAAGGTATAGTGGGGTTGGAGATCCCAGCTGATGCGGTGCAAGGAGAGGTCCGCTTTGTTCTTTGGTGTGGGTCTTTAAGGTAGGCTTGCCAACGAGCTGCATGGCAGGTCAACATATGTCTGGTCAAGCATGTGGTGCCCAAGCGGGTGATGTTTTGGCCACGCGATATACGCTTGAGACATATGTTGCAAACAGCAGCTGTGCGATCTGATGCACTCGACTCAAAAAAGGCCCACACCAAAGAACTTTTTGAATAACGGGCAGAGGCAGCGCCCTGCACAGGCGGAGCTCTGCGGTGTGATTCCGTCGGTGTGCTGCCCTTACGCTGGCCCCCCGAGGGCATCCTGCCTCGTTGGAGATGTGCCTCCTCCTCATCCTCCTCCTCCTCCTCCTCTCTCCTATTAGGCACCCACGTGGAGTCAGTGACCTCATCATCCCCTCCCTCCTCATCACTGGAGCCAATCTGGCAGTATGCTGCAGCTGCTGGAACATGACTGCCAGATTGGTGTCCTTCTTGAGCATCCCCTCTCTCTGCTCTCACGCTACTGCCTTCCTCTAGCTGGGTATCATCATCAGACCCTTCGAAACGCTGGGCATCCTCCTGGAGCATGTACCCAACACTGTGCTCAAACAGTTCGGGGGACTCCTCAGGAGGACATGGTTGGTCTAGGGAAGGAGTGACTGATGATGACATTGATACCAGGGAAGAGGACGCTTTGGCAGCTGCTTTGCCAGTACCCTGAGCCTGGGTGAGAGAGGATGAGGAGGATGAGGAGGGCTTGGTCATCCACTCTACCAAGTCTTCGGCATGATGCGGCTCAACACGTCCAGCTGCCGAAAAGAAGGACAAGCGTGTCCCATGGCCACGTGCTGATGGCGATGCACCGCGTCCACTGACTGTCTGCCTCTCCTTGATTGCCTTCCAGACATTCTAATGGCCTGCAGGGAAATGGAAAAACCAGCAATAAGGCCTAGTTTCAGGAGTATATTTTGCAGGAATCACACTACGCCTGCTATAGGTGCTGCAAATGCCTGTTGGTGTAACACACCAGGAAAAAGCAGCAATACAGGCTAACTTCAGGTGTAATATGATCAGGAGGCACACTCCGCCCGCTGTAAGTGCTGCAAATGCCTGTTGGTGTAACACACCAGGAAAAAGCAGCAATACAGGCTAACTTCAGGTGTAATATGATCAGGAGGCACACTCCGCCCGCTGTAAGTGCTGCAAATGCCTGTTGGTGTAACACACCAGGAAAAAGCAGCAATACAGGCTAACTTCAGGTGTAATATGATCAGGAGGCACACTCCGCCCGCTGTAAGTGCTGCAAATGCCTGTTGGTGTAACACACCAGGAAAAAGCAGCAATACAGGCTAACTTCAGGTGTAATATGATCAGGAGGCACACTCCGCCCGCTGTAAGTGCTGCAAATGCCTGTTGGTGTAACACACCAGGAAAAAGAAGCAATACAGGCTAACTTCAGGTGTAATATGATCAGGAGGCACACTCCGCCCGCTGTAAGTGCTGCAAATGTCTGTTGGTATAACACACCAGGAAAAAGCAGCAATACAGGCTAACTTCAGGTGTAATATGATCAGGAGGCACACTCCGCCCGCTGTAAGTGCTGCAAATGCCTGTTGGTGTAACACACCAGGAAAAAGCAGCAATACAGGCTAACTTCAGGTGTAATATGATCAGGAGGCACACTCCGCCCGCTGTAAGTGCTGCAAATGCCTGTTGGTGTAACACACCAGGAAAACGCAGCAATACAGGCTAACTTCAGGTGTATAAGGTGCAGGAGGCTTAGCAACAATGACACTGACACTGTCCCCTGCCTATCCTTCTCTCTCCCTGCACACAAGGTTTATCAAAGTATATGACACTGACACTCTCCCTGCCTATCCTTCTCTCTCCCTGCACACAAGGTTTAGCAAAGAATATGACACTGACACTGTCCCCTGCCTATCCTTCTCTCTCCCTGCACACAAGGTTTATCAAAGTATATGACACTGACACTCTCCCTGCCTATCCTTCTCTCTCCCTGCACACAAGGTTTAGCAAAGAATATGCCACTGACACTGTTCCCTGCCTATCCTTCTCTCTCCCTGCACACAAGGTTTATCAAAGAATATGACACTGACACTCTCCCTGCCTATCCTTCTCTCTCCCTGCACACAAGGTTTAGCAAAGAATGTGACACTGACACTGTCCCCTGCCTATCCTTCTCTCTCCCTGCACAAGGTTTAGCAAAGAATATGACACTGACACTCTCCCTGCCTATCCTTCTCTCTCCCTACACACAAGTTTGAGGTACAAATAGCACTGACACTGTCCCTGCCTATGTAACTCTTTCCCTGCGCCGGAACACACTACACAAGGCCGCTGCGCTGGCGGCCTTTTATAGTGTGGGGCGTGTGCTAAACCCCCTGAGCTATAATTGGCCACAGGCAACCTGCCTGTGGCCAATTATGGCTCTCCTAGCTGCCGGCGCTGTGATTGGCCAAGCATGCGGGGTCACAGTGCATGCTTGGCCAATCACAGCGCCGGGATTGCACTGCGATGGCGCAGTGTATTGTGGGCCGTTCGCGTCACTCAAATTTGGCGCGAACGGCCCAAATCGTTCGATGTTCGCCGAACGGTCGAACAGCCGATGTTCGAGTCGAACTTATGTTCGACTCGAACACCGAGCTCATCCCTATCCAGGACTTTTGTTCGCTCTTTTAAATTTATTTCCCAATGGGATGCACTGGCTAATGCCCTTATTTAATATGCTCTTAAAGCAAACCCATCTCTCCTCCGTGTTCTTTGTTTCTAAGATTTTATCCCAATTTATATCTTCTAGCAAGGTTTGTAGTTTAGGGAAGTTGACTCTTTTGAAATTCAGTGTCTTTGTGTTCCCCTTGTGTTTCCTATTTGTGTGATTTAAATTGAAGCCAACTGACCTGTGATTGCTGTTTCCTAAATTGCCCCGTATTTCCACATCCGTGATCAGGTCTGTATTGTTGATAATCAGTAGATGTAGTAACGCCTTGTTTCTAGTGTGTGTGTCAACCATCTGACCCATGAAATTGTCCTTTTGAACCTTTTACTGTTATTTATTTTTTGTATTTACATATGCACCAGAGCACTGAGCACTTTATTAGTACATGTTGCACCCCTGAAGAAGCCGCAAATGTGATGAAACATGTTGAGTTGTTTAATTAGATGTAGGAGTTAAAGCTTCTGGGTTTTTTAACCTTAATGCATCCTATGCTATGGCCGCCGACTATATCACACGGAGCGCGCCCGCAAGCTAACCCCCTTGGGAGAGCGCTTCCCAGAGGGGGGTAAGCTCTTGTGGGAAGGAGCCGAGACAGCCGACGAGGGACCCCAGAAGACGAGGATCGGGCCCACTCTGTGCAAAACGAACTGCACAGTGAAGGTAAGTATATCATGTTTGTTATTTAAAAAAAAAAAAAAAAGGAACCCATACAACCCCTTTAAGCTGGCCATACATGGCTGAACTGGCCAATTTTTGATCCATATATAGGCAGGGTGGTTGTACAGCAGTCAACCTACAGATCATCCCTGTCAGATTTTTGTACAACAGCCCTGTCAGATTTTCCCAGATGAATCAGTGCTGCCAGCTATAGCCATTCTGATAGTGGGTAAGTCTGCTCACTGTCAGAATACAATAGCGCAGCACGTGAGTAATTTTTTCTTTATTCAACCCGCTAGTTAAAAAAAAAAAAAGACTAATTTATGGCCAGCCTTCGAGTGCTAATGACAACATGAGTCTGTCTATTTAAGAACGTCCTTTAAGAATTTTGTAAATAATTTGTACTCTAAACCAAAACTTGGAAAGGTGCAATATACAAAAGTACACATATTAGTTAAACATCTTTTTATTGGAGATGTAATAATATTCACAAAATATATGATTCATTCTTGTTACTTCTTCATCTCTCTTTCCTTCCATCACACCACAACTCACCAACATATTTTTTTCTTCTTTTTTTTTTTTTGTCCTCTCCTTACTCTACCCAACTTTTTTACTGTGCTGTTTGCTGTTCTTGTTTTGTTTAATTGGTAAAATGAGCACTGCCAGTTATCAGAGCTCTGTCGACCCACCCTGGTTTAATTGAGATTATGAGGAAATTGTTCTTCTAAGTTTACAATTTTATCTTCTTCATAGAGGTCAGTGATTATGTAATTGGTCTGTGTCATGCTGGAAATCTCACGACTTTTGTGTACTATTTTGTGTTTACAATGCCATGCATCTGGTGTGATTGTCACATAGCTGATCTGCTGAATGCTTCTTTTTTTATTGGCTCTGTATCTGAGAATTTTTTTTCTAAGTAAAGGTCATAATTAAAAAAAATATATATATCTATATATATATAGATATATAGATAGATAGCTATATATATATCGTATCTGTAACACTAAATGCTTTTGTTATTAGTAGGTACTGGAAAGATGCAAACCTGGCAATCACTCCCCATTCTGAGGCAAAGGGTAACCGGTACTGAGCCTGTTGTAAAAAATAGATAATACAACCAGCAATAAAACCCCATATATAAATGGTTTAAAAAATGGATAATAAATCAAAAATCAATAAGCAATTAATCAAACAAAAATTATATATTCATAGAGAATCCAGGAAAATAATAATATCAATGAACTACTTAATAGTCTATTACAGAAATTTGTAAGATATTATCAAAACTTATTTAAAGTGGAAGTAAACACTCCTATCGTTTTCAGACAAGGAAGCTGCCATCTTGGCCTCTGTTTACTCTACAACTGCCATGATGCTGCACATGTGATCAGCTATGACACCAGCCATTGGATGGTTTGACAGTTTGGTTGAGAGCACAACCAATGGGAGTGTTACATTCCCGGCATGTGTCGGAAATGTAACGTTTTTTTAAAACTGTTAAATGGATGGGTTTACTTCCGCTTTAATATCCCTAGATGACACAAATATGAACCTTTATATCACAAAAACAAATGTAGATCGAAGTCAGAGTTCAAGCCCCTTGGAATAAGGGTATCTGAACGATGGATCCATTCTACTTCTAGTTTTTATTTTATTTAATTCACGATCTCCTCCTCTTTGCCTCATCAATTACCATATATTTCGATTGTAAAACTGAGTGTCCTTCTTCAACAAAGTGCCTAGCCAGAGGCAACAGTCAATTTATCCCTAACAGAGTATTATGTCAGGCAATTCGATCTTTCACCTTCTGGGTTGTCTCACCCACATAGAGTAAACCGCAAGGACATTTAATAATGTACAGTATCTCACAAAAGTGAGTACACCCCTCACATTTTTGTAAATATTTTATTGTATCTTTTCATGTGACAACACTAAAGAAATTACACTTTGCTACTGTAAAGTAGTGAGTGTACAGCTTGTATAACAGCTTGTAAATTTGCTGTCCCCTCAAAATGACTCAACACACAGCCATTAATGTCTAAACCTCTGGCAACAAAAGTGAGTACACCCCTAAGTGAAAATCTCCAAATTTGGCCCAAAGTGTCAATATTTTGTGTGGCCACCATTATTTTCCAGCACTGCCTTAACCCTCTTAGGCATTGAGTTCACCAGAGCTTCACAGGTTGCCACTGGAGTCTTTTTCCACTCCTCCATGACGACATCACTGAGCTGGTGGATGTTAGAGACCTTGCGCTCCTCCACCTTCCGTTTGACGATACCCCACAGATGCTCAATAGGGTTTAGGTCTGCAGACATGCCTGGCCAGTCCATCACCTTTACCCTCAGCTTCTTTAGTAAGGCAGTGGTCGTCTTGGAGGTGTGTTTGGGGTCATTATCATTTTGGAATATTGCCCTGCAGCCCAGTCTCCGAAGGGAGGGGATCGTGCTCTGCTTCAGTATGTCACAGTACATGTTGGCATTCATGGTTCCCTCAATGAACTGTAGCTCCCCAGTGCCAGCAGCACTCCTGCAGCCCCAGACCATGACACTCCCACCACCATGCTTGACTGTAGGCAAGACACACTTTGTACTCCTCACCTGGTTGCCGCCACACACACTTGACACCATCTGAACCAAATAACTTTATCTTGGTCTCATCAGACCACAGGACATGGTTCCAGTAATCCATGTCCTTAGTCTTCTTGTCTTCAGCAAACTGTTTGCAGGCTTTCTTGTGCATCATCTTTAGAAGAGGCTTCCTTCTGGGCCGACAGCCATGCAGACCAATTTGATGCAGTGTGCAGCGTATGGTCTGAGCACTGACAGGCTGACCCCCCACCCCTTCAACCCCTGCAGCAATGCTGGCAGCACTTATATGTCCATTTCCGAAAGACAACCTCTGGATATGATGCTGAGCATGTGCACTCAACTTCTTTGGCCGAACATGACGAGGCCTGTTTTGAGTGGAACCTGTCCTGTTAAACCTCTATATGGTCTTGGCTACCGTGCTGCAGCTCAGTTTGAGGGTTTTGGGCATCTTCTTATAGCCTAGGCCATCTTTATGTAGAGCAACAATTCTTTTTTTCAGATCCTCAGAGAGTTCTCTGCCATGAGGTGCCATGTTCCAGTGACCAGTATGAGAGAATGAGAGTGAGAACACCAAATTTATCACACCTGCTCCCCATTCACACCTGAGACCTTGTAACACTAACTAGTCACATGACACCGGGGAGGGGAAAATGGCTAATTAGACCCAATTTGGACATTTTCACTTAGGGGTGTACTCACTTTTGTTGCCAGCGGTTTAGACATTAATGGCTGTGTGTTGGGTTATTTTGAGGGGACAGCAAATTTACACTGTTATACAAGCTGTACACTCACTACTTTACATCGTAGCAAAGTGTAATTTCTTCAGTGTTGTCGGATGAAAAGGTATAATAAAATATATAAAATATATACAACAATGTGAGGGGTGTACTCACTTTTGTGAGATACTGTGTATATATGGTACATTGTTTCATATTAATGCACATATTTGATCATACTGTAGACATACAGAGGCCTTTCACTTTTAGTGCTGCGCATATCTTTAAAACTTTGTTGTTCAACCTTGTCTCTTGCTGTGCTGGCTGCTTTACATATTTTGGGTTGTCAGCGCTGTATTTCTTTATATAAATCACTCACTATTCGGTTCTCATATACCCTTAAAGACGTATCGAGGAAGGAAATCTGTTCTTTACGCCATATACAGTAGTATTGAATTTTAAACTAGGTAATATATACCGTATTTATCGGCGTATAACACATACTTCTTTCCCCTGAAAACAGAGGGTAAACAGTGCCTGCGTGTTATACGCTGATATCCAGGGAGCGGGGATCGAGTGGTCCGCCCCAGGAGCGGAGCCACCCATTGGGGGGGTGTCAGGCCAGCCGTCCCACCTCTCCTGGCCCTGGAACAGTGCTCCCTGCATAATCTGAAGTTGAGAAAAAAAAAGTCACTTGCCAGCCCCTTCTACACCGCTCCTCCTGTGTCAGTGTCATTGTAAAACGAAGCTTGTAAATATCTCTATAGCTCAGTTTTTTCTAGCTGCTCCCCTCCTCCTCCGAGTGTAGCTTTGATTGGAGGAGGAGAGCGGTCACCTGACCATCTGTGTAACATCAGAGGAGAGAAGTCATGTGACCAGGTCAGTGAAAAAAACGGAGCTATTGAGGTATATGGAAGCTTTGTTTTGCAATAGGAATGACACAGGAGGATCAGTGTGGAAGGGGCTGACAGTGATTTTTTTTTTACTTAACTGTAGAGAATGCTGGCAGCACTGTCCCAGGAGACTGGGGGTCTCCTGGGAGTGCAGGGGGGCTGTGTACTGGATGGGGGGTGTATAATGGATGGGGGCTGTATACTGGGGAGGGGTGGCTGTATAATGTATGGGGGGGCTGTGTACTGGATGGAGGGGATGTATAATGGATGGGGGCTGTATACTGGGGAGGGGTGGCTGTATAATGTACGGGGGGGCTGTGTACTGGATGGGGGGATGTATAATGGATGGGGGGCTGTGTACTGGATAGGGGGCTGTGTACTGGATGGGGGGATGTATAATGGACGGGGCTGTATAATGTATGGGGGGATGTATATGTATACTGGGGAGGGGGGCTGTATAATGTATGGCGGGGCTGTGTAATGGATGGGGGGCTGTGTACTGGATAGGGGGGCTGTGTACTGGATGGGGGGATGTATAATGGACGGGGGCTGTATACTGGGGAGGGAGGCTGTATAATGGATGGAGGAATGTATAATGGATGGGGGGATGTGTACTGGATGGGGGGGGGGGCTGTGTACTGGATGGGGGGCTGTGAAAACTTTTTTTCCTTAAACTCCCCTCTTAAAATTGGGGTGCGTGTTATAAATACGGTAATTAATGTAGGCATGGAACAACTTTAGAGTCTCATATGAGCTTGACATGATAATTGTTAATGGATATCAATTTTTTTTATGCCAGATATAATTATTGTGCAATTATACTGTCTGCACAAATTCTTTATGGTAGAATGTAGGTATAGGGGGCACACATAGTACAACTTTCTACAGGACAATGAGTCCTATGTGCTCTCATTTATCCGCCATGTGCTCAATTTGTATTTACAACAGAATCAGAGTTTCTCTTTCCTTTATATCAAATTTGCTGTTATGAGTTATTTGAGCATCCAGTAGACTTTTTAGGCTAAAAAAAATTACATTGCACATGACTTTGGTAAAGGGCGGAATAGGACCATCAATGGTTTTTAGTATGATATATAAGGGGTCCATCTGTGGTCCATCTGTGGTTTGGACTATCACCATGTGACTTTCAGTTACACCTGTGTACATCCCTGTGTACAGCAATATTACTTGAAAGGTATGCATTCATGACATCCTGCATTTTCCATTAATTGGGGTTGTACTAATGAGTGTCTGTCAGCCCTTTAGTTGGCATCAAGCTTTGCGTGTATCCGTACAATAAATGTGGGTAAATCCTAAAGAAAGAAACTCAGAAGCTGGAAATGCTGACTTCTTCTGAAAATGAAAATTGCCTGGCTCTCATGCTGGGCCTCTTGCTTCAATACTTGGTGTGACAAACGCGGGTCAGACCAATGCCCCTTTCACCGACTGGTGACAAATGACATGGTCAAACTCACACGTGCTGTCACTGATTCACAACAATGACACTCTCAGCCTCACCCTGCACATAGATTTTCCAGCTTGCGGGACCCCAATCTAAGTGGTAACAGGTTGAGAGCGATTCTTACTGGATTTAGTTAACTCTTTAAACCCCAAACTACCACTATATAGCTTTGACTCTATCAACCCTTCACAATAACAGCAATGACAATTATGATTTTAGAATAAACGTCTGTAACACACAACGTCCACACAGACTGGTGTGTTCAGAGATTTACATTACAATAGCACTCTTCAAGAGACAGGGATTATTTTAGTTTGTGTTAGCACATTAGAGACAGTTTTAACACTTTTCAAAATATGGCTTAATAATGAAAAAGTAAAAAAAAATGGTGCAAATAAAATATTTAAAAAATAAAGTATTACAAAGAGACAATAATTCAACACAGAAATAAAAAGGAGATGAAAATGAAAATACTTGTAAGTCCTGGTTTCAGCAGAGTTCATTCAATGAACAAGGTGATATATTGGCTCACATAACTTGCCAGATCTTCGTTTGTTTGATGGTACATGAGAGCTGAACAATGTGATTGCAGTCCACTTTTTTTTGCCATCAAGGAGGTGTTGACAGAGACCATCTCGCCCTGGGTTATCACTATGTTTATGACTGTATCCCAACTACAGTTTTCTATAAGTATTAATTTCTCTGAATACCTACAGGTTACAGTCTGCTAATCTGCATATTATTGTCCAGCATGAAATTAGCTTCAAAATGGTTATAAATATGGCAGGTTTGGGATGCCTACTTTACCCTGGAGGGATAAGGTGTTTCAGTGGTTCCCAATATCAGCTAATATAGGGGTGTTTGGACTTAAAAACTACATATTAACTGAGGGAGGTAAATATGTCCTTATTCTGGCTGTTATTATTTAATGAGTTATGAAATATACTAAAGTTATAGAGTCTTGGCTGATAACCAGTCTATTAGGAATGTGTATTGCTACGGTATTTATGATAGGTGAGAGAGAGCTGGCAGGTATCTGTTAAAGTTCCAGTCACTCAAGGGGGACCACTGTTGCTATTCACCAACTTGTGTTAAAAACTGTCATTGGCTGATTTCTGAACAACATGACACCCTTGCCCTTTCACACAGCTTTGTGAGCGGCCCAGTAGGCGTTACCATTATACTTGGAGTCTTCAATCCAGAACAAAAAATGCAGATAGAGACTTATAACATAACCCTGGTTTGTATGCTTATTCCAGGCCAATGACTCAGAGTGTATTCATGCCAATGAGTCAGAATAATAGCCAAGTAACAAGCATTTTGAAAAGAAAGTCAGCAGTGGCAGCCCCCACTTTTTCATGAAGAGTTTACTTTACCCGGTTCCTATTATAGTTTACGGTATGCTTAATGAGAATGTACTTTTGCACTTAGCTAACTTTTTGGACATGTTGGTATTATCTGATAGGCAAAAATAGTTTTACACTGTACGTAAAAATATTTTTTCTTTTGATACAGTTAGCCAATGTTTTCACATGTATCTTGGATGCTCACAAAGTCTTAATCAAAGTGAAATTCTGAACAAACTGTTACTCATTTGTTGCATGCCATTTGCTGTAATCTTTCATCCAAGGCAGGCCACGTGGCATAGAAATGTAATGCTTTTATTTGCAGAACTCTTGATAAAAGTCGCTTTCAAGAAGATAATCAAATTTGTTCTGAAAGCCTTGTCTTGCTTCCCCTCTCCAGTCAATTCTTATCAATTTCTATAAATCTGGAAGGCAGTGCAACAGCTGGAAAATTACCAGTGTCACCGTGACATTTGTATGACCGCGGCGAAATGTGCCGCAGAGGAACTGTCTGCTCCTCACAGCTCAAGGTCTCATTCATATTCCATGTATGCAAGAAAGACAAACTTCTCCTTTCTCTTTATCCAAACCGATCATGTCTCTATTACCATAAAAGGATTCAGCTAGATTGCTAGCTATTTCTATTACATTTATATATGATGCCCTTAAAGCGACAAAGCATAAACCTTAAAAAAATTCATCACTGGTAAATACAGCCAGGTGCCTTGGTTGTAGTCATCCATTTTCAATTTCACTGAATTTTCATATGTGTTTTTAAAGGTTAATATTTATTATTTAAATCAATCAATCGTGCACTTGAATAAAAAAGAATATTTACAATGATAAAAAACATAGGTATTGGTGCACTCAAATCAGAAAATAATATATTGCATTTATGTTTACTTGTGGCATAGCCAGCCTGCTGAGTTGCTACATTGACCACCCAGGCATTTATTCTCACTGTACCTGTGTGTACTTAAAATCCGTTGATTTTCTGGTATACTTATCTCCTGAATATCCCTACATCTAAGCAAGTGAAAATACTGATCAGTGTGTTTTGCGGTTCTGGCATAGCCGTCTAAGCCCACTAAAGCATTAGACCAGGATTTTCAACCAGGGTGCCATGGAACCCTAGGGTTCCTCCAGAGGTTGCTAGGGGTTCCTTGAGCAATGAGCAATTTATAAATCTCATGTTCCTACTGACACCAATTTTAGCTATTTGTAAAAGAGTATTCTTGCCACTGACCATAACACTAATGTATCATGAATTGTAGATATAGTCATTTTTAGCAGGGGCTCCCTGAGACTGGAAGGTTATTTCAATTGTTCCTCTGCATTGAAAGGGCTAAGAAAGGCTGCATTAGACGAGAACCCCAACACAAAATCATTTGATAAAGGGCTATCATGTAGAAACATTATAAAAGCTACTCTATGCATTCCTGCCCTTGGTCCTATTACATTAGAGAAGGCATATGGATGCATAAGGCAGTATCCCTGTCCTATTATTTAGAAGTTTTACTCTCTGCCATGCCCGATCTTATGCATCCTCTCCACTGATGTGTTCTGTATATGTTTTACCAGTAATATTGGGGTGTAAAAAAGGGAGCAGTCTAGAATTTGCACCAGGCTCATGTAGTCAATCTTGTATTGCCAAGTAGAATGGAGCTGTCTACTCCCTCCATATCAGACCTAAGCACTGACTTATGCCGGCCATAGATGATTCAAAGCCAGTTCAGCAGGAAATCATGTATGGGCAGGTTGAATATACCCAAGTCGATTGATCAATCAACTTGGGTACAACCGGTCTGCCGGATTTTACATGCGATTATTGCAAGTTGCTGTTATAGGCGCTAGCAATAATCACTGCCGGGATGGCTCCCCGGGAGAACACAATGGCTCGGTGGAAGGAATTCCCCTGCCAACCCCGTCTGTTGGTTGCAGGAAAGAAATTTGCTTGACTATGACTGACCTTAGGTCTTATGCACACAGGCATGTTAAAATATTCTAAAATGCTTGTTTTGGTGCATAATTATGCACATTTACAGGCATATGGTGTTGAGCATAAACACATTCTACTGGCCAGAATATTAGTTTAATCTGGCCACTGGAATAAATGTATACGTGTTTATGTGCATTTAGGCCTGTACGCATGTAAATTATGCTCATAAGCTCCTCTCTAAACACAGCTTTGGGGTATTTTTTATGCCTCCAAATGCTGCTCTTAAAATATGGATCTAAATACCTAATACGCATTGCCACATAGGCTAACATCGCATTGCATTAAAAAAAAAATGCTGGGTGCCTATTAAATCTGTTTTTTTTTTTATGCCTGTGTGCATGAGACCTTACTGTTGTCATACAGAGCGGTTATTTTGTGTTATGCCGTGTACACACAATCGGATTTTCCGTCGGAAAAACCATCCAAGGTTTTTCCGACGGAAAATCCGATCGTGTGTATGCGACATAACACAAAATACCCGGAATTTTGCTCTAGCTTGGCTTGCATACACACGGTCACACAAAAGTTCTCGGAACTTTCGCCCGTCAAGAACGCGGTGACCTACAACACTACGACGAGCCGAGAAAATTAAGTTCAATGTTTCCGAGCATGCGTTGAATTGTTTTTGCTTTTGTTGGCGGAAATTCCGACAGCAAAAGTCTGATGGAGCATATACACGGTCGGAATTTCCGTCCAAAAGCTCACATCTGACTTTTCTTGTCGAAATTTCCGATTGTGTGTACGGGGCATTAGAGAGTGGCTCATTCCATGTCCTGGCTGCAATGTCAACTCCTCCCTCAGTCTGTCCTTCATATCAGAGTTTGAGAAAATCATATTAAAATTGAGAAGAACGATCAGTTTTTAAATCCTTTAGAACAGGGGTCTCCAAACTTTCTAAACAAAGGGCCAGTTTACGGTCCTTCAGACTTTAGGGGGGCCGGACGAGGGCCATTGGGAGTAGAAAATCTCCAGGTGTCCAGTGGGAGTAAATAATACCATATCTTTGGTGTCAGTGGGAGGACTAGTGCCCCATCGTTGGTGTCAATGGAAAGAATTGATGGTGTCAGTTGGAGGAGTAGTGCCCCATTGTTGTCAGCAACAAGAATTATGCCCCATTGGAGTTGGATGGAATAGTGTCCCAAGGGCCGCATTAAGGCACACAAAGGGCCGCATTCGGCCCCAGGGCCAGAGTTTGGAGACCCCTGCTTTAGAATATCCAATTGTGAAGCATTTGTACTACACAAGTACGTATTTAAATGCTGTTGGAGTGGAATCTAAAGATGTTCTTTAACCACTTCCCTACCCAGCCATAGTCAAATGACGTCCACAGATGGGATCTCCCATCCTGGGTGGACGTCATATGACGTCCTCGGCTTTGTAGGGGGATATCTGAATGATGCCTGCAGCTAGAGGCATCATTCAGATATCCTTTTCTTGGGCCAGCGATTCTGTGCACCATAAGAATGATCATAGCGGCGGATTCCACCGCTTGATTGTTCTTACAGGCGGCGGGAGGGGACATCGCCCCCCCTCCCGCCGCCATCCGGTGCTTCTCCGGGCTCTCCCGTGCGATCGGGGACCCAGAGCGAATCTTCCGGCGTCGTTGGTGGGTCACATGATGAGCATAGAGATGACTGGTGACCAGATGGTCACCAGTCATCTCTATGATCGTCGGAGGCCCGGGCGCGATGTGATGACGTCACGCCCGGGCCTCAAATGTAAACAAAGCCGCCATTGCGGCTGTAAGTATGAGATCAGTGAAAACATTTTCACTGATCTCATGCTTTCCAGCCTGGAGGAGAGATGTGGGGTCTTATTGACCCCGCATCTCTCAATAAAGAGAACCTGTCACACACATTCCTATTACAAGGGATGTTTACATTCCTCGTAATAGGAATAAAAGTGATCAAAAAAAAGTAAAATAATTGTAAAAAAATATATAAATAAGTAAAAAAATAAAAAAATAAATAAAAATAAAAAAACTGAAATGCCCCTGTCCCCGGTAGCTCGCAATCAGAAGCGAATGCACACGTAAGTCACCCACATATGTAAACGCCGTTCAAACCACGCATGTGAGGTATCGCCGCGTGCGTTAGAGCGCGTGCAACAATTCTAGCACTAGACCTCCTCTGTAATTCTAACCTGGTAACCTGTAAAAAAAATTAAAGCGTCGCCTATGGAGATTTTTAAGTACCGAAGTTTGGCGCCATTCCATGAGTGTGCGCAATTTTAAAGCGTGACATGTTAGCTATCTATTTACTCGGCGTAACATCATCTTTCATATTTTCCCAAAAAATTGGGCTAACTTTACTGATTTGTTATTTTTTAATTCATGAAACCATTTTATTTTTTTTAAAAAGGCGTTTGAAAAATTATTGCGCAAATATCGTGCAAGAAAAATGTTGCAATGACCGTCATTTTATTCCCTAGGGTGTCTGCTAAAAAAACATATATAATATTTGGGGGTCCTGAGTAATTTTCTAGCAAAAGAATGATGATTTGTACATGTAGGAGAGAAGTGCTAGAATAGGCCCGGTATTGAAGTGGTACAAAAAGCCCTGTATTGAAGTGGTTAAACTCCATTTAATCTAGGGCCTTTTTTTTTTTTTTTTTAAAGAATCCAAATGATGCAAAAGAAATGCAGGTTTTGCAAAGTCTGGACCCCTCTGTGTTGCTAATAGGTTATGGAAAAATGTTTGAATGTTATTGAAAACATGCGATTCATAAATGTTGTTCTTACCCTGAAAGGTTGCACGGAGAGAGGTCTCTGGGAGTGTCCAGGAAGTAAGAAATGTATCAAGTATTCCATGATCTGCGATGGCTTTCCAGATTGCCCCGAACAGCTAGAAGAGACCAATTGTTGTAAGTTGTATACAGTTGTTATATAAAAGAGGACCTGTAAAGACACATGATCGTGAAGCATGTTCATGATTCCCTATTCATTCTACAGCCTCCTGCACACATAATGAACTGGAATGTGCAAACCATAAGTGTGTATCCCGTGACCAGTGGTGTGATGGTCGAGTGGATTGTGCTGATAGTTCTGATGAATGGGATTGTGGTAAGTAGGACAAGTAGGCAACTAAACATACATAGTAGCGGGCAGAGTGGCAGTTTAGCAACTCAGGCACATGCCTGAATGGCTGGTGTGTGTTGTTAGAGTATTGTAAGTCTGTGTGAGCCGTACATGTCCGATCTAAGCAAGTAGACGCATTGCTGTATCCTTATTTGACAACTTAAGATTTTTATGATCAGCCAGCCTCCCTAAAAATAGGCCATTACTGCTGTGCTATATTCTTAACATTCTTACTTATACAGCTGTGTTGGCTGCATAGAACAACTCACACATCACAATTTTATGAAGTTTGAGCACGGTGGTCATCATGAGATGTATTTAAAGGAACTCAAAGTGCATTTAAGACCTAACAATTAACTTTTTTATTTACTGACCTATGGCCTTTAAAATATACCATTAAAAACATTATGTATTTGATGACTTCCAGGCAGAGGTGACATACAGTGCCTTGCAAAAGTATTCACCCCCCTTGGCATTTTCTGTGTTTTGTTGCCTTACAACCTGGAATTAACATGGATTGTTTGAGGATTTGCATCATTTAATTTACAGAACATGCCCACAACTTTGAAGATGTTTTCTTTTTTTTTTTTATTGTGAAGCAAACAACAAATACTTTGTAGAGACACCTTTTGCAGCTATCACAGCTCCAAGTCACTTTGGATAAGTCTCTATGAGCTTGCCACATCTTACCACTGGGGTTTTTGCCCATTCCTCCTTGCAAAACTGCTCCAGGTCTTTCAAGTTGGATATTTGCACTTGTGAACAGCAGTCTTTAAGTCTGACCACAGATTTTCTATTGGATTGAGGTCTGGGCTTTGACTAGGTTATTCCAACACATTTACATGTTTCCCCTTAAAGGGGTTGTAAAGCTTCATGTTTTTTCACCTTAATGCATCCTTAATACATACGCACATGCCAATTATCAGTTTTTTATTTCTGAAAAATAGTTTTATGTATATATTTTTCTAATTTTACTTCACCAACTTAGACTATTGTGTTCTGATCCATCACATATAATTCAGATTAAAAAAAAGATTGAACTAAAGGCTGTAATGTAACAAAATAGGTAAAAAGCCAAGGGGGTGAATACTTTTGCAAGGCACTGTAGGAAGCTGTCCATGCTTCAGACACACAGGAAGAAAAAAGAAAGAAACAAGCTGCAGCACACCAATGACATCACATAGATCCTGTTTTTTTAGAGCTAACAACCACGGCAACACTCCCCACCCGTGGGACCTCCCTTTACCGCGTTTCACCTACTTGTGGACTGAGTACTCTACATCTAATAAACCAGGATCTATGTGATGTCAACAGCGTGCAGCAGCTTGTTTCTTGCTTCCATTGAAAGCATTACATTATATCTCTTCAACAAGTGAAAAACTCAGTGCCGTCTTATCTTTCTGCCCAGGTTATCTCTATCAACTACAGAACACCTTACTCATTTGTTGTGGAGATTAGGAGTTGGGAAGGCGCCCTGTAGTTATATCACATTTCCTTTCCAAAGGTGACAATGTTGCTTCTCCATAGATACAACACAGTGAGCGAGTGTATGAAGTACCTCAGCCCAGTTATATGGGTTTAAAGCTTTTTCCAAAGTGTAAGCACTCCTATGGAAAATAGTTTTGTATGCAATCAACTGCCCCTCACAGCTAAATGGAAAGAGACTGGGGCCCACTTAATTTTTTCCAAAATAGTATAGGCCTCCTGCACACTTGGCTTTTGGCCCCTGTGCCTTGGATTCTGGCATTTTCATGCAGCCAGAATGTACAGAGCACTGTCCAGCCCCATTACCACCAGCATGTACAAGTCTATAAAAAGCTGAATAATGGGACTGGACGCTGTACCGAGTGGTACTATGTTATGGGCTGTATGTTGGAATGCCTGTCCCTGGGTGCATACAGCTATAAGCGCTACTATTGCTTGGTACAGGGGCTAAATGTCCAATTTGCATGGAGCCATAAAGTTTGATGCCTAAAATGTAGTTGTAAATATTTTTGAGATCCAATTGCTGACTGTGTATACTCCACTGTCTCCTGGAATAAATGAGAATTGGGTCACCACTGCATATATTTTTTTTTGCAATCCCTTCTTTTTGTTTAATCTTTTCTATCCTCTATTTCAATAACTGTTTTTGTTGAATGTTTTGTCTTTTAAAGTGGATGTAAACCCAGTTTATAAAATTTGAGCTGGGCACATATATCTGCAGTATTTTGTTATCTCTCTTCAAAGAGATAAGTCCCATAGCTTTCTCCTGAACTGTTGCTCTGTTATCAGCCTGACAAATTCTGTGACACATCAGATAAAAGCAGCCTGAAATTTCTGTCAGGGGAGGTTGCTAAAATAGATAAGCAGGGAGCTGGCCCTGTTACAAAACACCTATGAGAGTCTCCGCCTATGATGAGAGGGGGTGTGTGCCTTTCCTCCAATCAGCAATTTTAGCTATCTTGGCTGTATGCCCAGACATCACACTCTGTGTTAAACAGGAAGAGAAATTTTCCTAACACAATCTGAACTTTCTAAACAGTATATAAATGTGAAGACAGCAGATATGCCTGTAAAACTTATGTAGGGAGATTGGTTTCATCCCTGTGTATCATCTGAGACTGTTCACTTCACTGGGTGTATGGAGGGTTTACATCCACTTTAAGCCTTTTTGCAGTTTATGCGTTGCCCATTAATTATTTGTTGTGGCTGTTTTATGCTCAAAGTTTGAGATTAGACAAGCCTCTTTTGCCAGTGCTAGCCCTCAACTGCTAGAGAAAGCCATATGTGTGTTTGCAAAGCCTTTGTACTAACCTGTTATCTTCAGGGGAGCAGGGTGAAGGGGGTCTGTTTCAAGTTTGTAGGTTCTGAGTGGTTGCAACCTGTGTGCATGTGTTTTTCTTGTGTCTGGATTGGATGACTTGTGTTTTTACATTATTAGCTAGAATGAATATTGTAAATATTCATGAATCAAGACTTTTCCTTGTTGACTTCATCTTCCCTTGTCTGTGACAGATGATGAGGTCTATCTGTGTTACTGAATAAAGTGCTTTACAACAGAAGTCTACCGTTTAATTGTGTAAAATGTATTCTGTCCAGCCACTTTGTAAATCATACACCTCTGCCAGACAGCACAGCCAAAAGGATGATACTTTTTTCAATCAATGAAAAAACTGTACATTTACTCGGGTCCCCTCCTGAACCAAAGCTTGCTGATTGCATAATAAAGATGCTACAAAGCAATTGGGCCAGGTGATGGTATGGTGGCGGCTGCTAGAACCGCCTAAACCAATGAAAATCACCTAGAAAGAGGGGGTATTTTTGTGGACTTTCTCGGTACTGATAACAAAACACAAAAGTTCATAAAAAATTATTTATTACACATAAAACTATACAGAATTAAAAACACATGAGCCAGACCCCACATTCAAAACAGCAGTTGTTACTAACGGGTAACCCCGTAGGGTGTCTGTTGCAGTGGAGAATGGCCAAAAAACCTCTACCGGTTTCGCGGGCACAGCCGCTTCTTCAGGAGGGTTATCGGGTTCGGGTCATGGACCAACCGAAGGTTCATGAGAAGACCCCCCGCGGCGAACGAGGGGGAATGTATACCACTCTCAGTAAATATAAGTGCTCCGTCCGGTGAAATGTGCCCAGGGAGAGTCGTACGAGGCCACCATACCATCACCTGGCCCAATTGCTCTATATGTTATTTGGATGAAGGTACTTGTCTATTTTATTACTAACTAGTTCTACTTGAGGCTATACTCAAAATTTTGTCAAAGATGCTACAAAACACTGATAAACCATAAAATCTGCTCAGCCTGCCACCCCCCCCCCCCCCATTCTGCACATGGGCATTCATTAGAGCTTGATTAGCTCTTAGTGCTGCTCCTCCATCATCTGAGGGCTGTTTTGCAAAGAATAGCAGGCTGATAAGACAGATCAAAATATTTACTGTATGCTAGTTTCATGTGAAATTATTATGAATACATTGTTATAATACATTGTGTTTTAATATCTGTCTGAGCTTGATGCTGCAATTTGGTACACATTTTAAAGTTTTGTGTTCAGCGATTAAGGTTGCAAATAGGAACACTGAGCTTCAAGCTTCGCACCACTGCAACCCATAAGAGTTAATAAGACATACAGTATACAGTATAATGACATCATATCAGTGAAACCTGTATTCTGATTGGCCTTTGCATAACAAATAAGCCCATGTAGGAAAAAGGTAATTTAGTAACACTTTTCAGCATTATACTATTACAAGGAATGAATCTGGTGTTATTTCTAATATACTGTAGTTGATGTCACTAACGTTTCTTAATTTTTATATTTCAGTCTCTGTCTCTAGCAATATGAGCTCCCTGACATCCCTGGTCATTCACAGATCAGCTGACAATTACCATGTTTGTGCTGACGACTGGGAAGAAGAGTTGTCTCAATGGGTCTGCAAGCTAATGGGTTTAGGGTAAGGTCAGTAGTGTGTAGAAATAATAAATATTATGGGCTATAAAAAATTTTTTTAGAACGGATTGTTTCCCCCCCAAAAAAAAAATTGGAATTGCAAAACACTGATGATTTTAGTTTTTTGAAATGTGGAGTAGCTGCACTCAAAATTAATTTCTTGGGTGTAAGATTAATTTTCCTCACTGCATAATTACTGCTGTCCAGGACCAACTAAACTGTTGAGACAGGCCATGGTTAGTTTTTTCCATTGAACCTACAGTTGTCACAGAGCTCTTCATATAATTTTATAAAAATGATCATGTTGCAGCATTTTTGTGCTTGGGTTCTTATAGTGCAGGGGTGTCAAACGCCATTTCATCATGTCCCGCATCAGCATTATGGTTGCCCTCAATGGGCCGGTTGTGCCTGGGGTGCGATACGTAAAAAGTGCTGGGCTCAAGAGTACGTTGCATACATAGTGCAGAACTCAGGAGTGCGCTGTGTATACAGTGCAGAGTTCAGGAGTGCATTATGTACAGAGTTCAAGGGTGTACTGTGTACAGAGTGCAAGGCTTAGGGGTGCGCTATGCACCCCCAACCACCCCCCCCCCTCGAAAGCTTCCTTGCATCTCTCTCCTACCTTGCCTGGCTCTAGTACCTCCCTGTGTGGGCGACTTTGCCTCACCTTGCAGGGAGCGGGAGCTAAGGGTGAAAGATGGAGGTGGCAGAACAGAGTACCACCACGTTCCAGCTGCAAAACTGGCTGCGAGGGCCACATGACAAGGCCTGGGGGGCTGGTTTTGGCCTGCGGGCCTTGTGTTTGACAAATGTGTTATAGTGGATAACTAAAAGGCAATGTTCAGGAGACTGCTGTAGCATTAATCTTAAAAAGATGTAGCAAACTAGAACAATCTCATGCTATTAGTATGTCTCCTATGCTTGTGAGTAGTAGGAATGATTTAAATTACTAATACTGTATGTATTACTTGCCTAATGTTCTATGATTGAATTAACCTCCCTAGCGGTAATCCCGAGCGTGACTCGGGGTTGTTTTTTTATGCTAGGATCGGTAACCCCGAGTCACGCTCGGGGTAGACATTGCAGAGCTCGCAGCGGAGTTTCCCTACCTTCTCCTGGCGATCCAGCGATGATGTCCTCTGCTGTGATCGCCAGCGAGATCTCCGGCGAGTGTCGGCACTTTCGACCCCATCTGACTTCCTAGTTCCGTTCCCTGCGAGCCGCAGCGGCGCATGGGAGCGGAACTAGGCGGCAAATTCAAAAAGGTAAACACATAGTATACATACAGTATACTGTAATCTTACTGATTACAGTACTGTATGTAATAATTACACATCCCCTTTGTCCCTAGTGGTCTGTCCAGTGTCCTGCATGCACTTTTATATAATAAAAATCGTTCTTTCTGCCTGTAAACTGGGGATTGTCCATAGCAACTAAAAAGTGTCCCTTTATGTCAAAAGTGGTTTTAGACCAACTAGAAAGCAGCGATAATAAATTAGAATCACTCGCAGAATTGAGCGATAGCGATTTGTGGGGAAATTCGTCATCAAACACTAAATCTAATGACAGCGACAATTCTGCAACTGAGCAGATTTCAGTGTTTTTGATTTGATTACATTATTGAATAATTTTTATTATAATTAGATTACTATTTTTTATAATTATTTATAGTTATTTATTATATTATAATTTATAATTTTGTGTTTTATATTTATCATACCCGGGATGTTTACTAGACTCTGGTTTGCTCAGGTTTAAGTAAGTAATTACTAAGAATCGCAGGCCTATAATACATAACACCAAATTTTCATGCAAAATAATTGTACCGCTTTTGGTACATAATTCCAGAAAGAATCATACCGCCAGGGAGGTTAAAGAGAACCTTCAGTAATTTTTTCAACGTTCCATCTATTAAATCTTCTGCCCTTGTTGTTTTAACTTTGGATAGTACATTTTTTTTTCTGCCAGTAAATACCTTACAAAGCCCACTTCCTCTTTCTTGTCTGGTCATTAGCATAGGCTTTTGACATCATGCTCATCTCTCTCTCTCTCTCTCTCTCTCTCTCTCTCTCTCTCTGAAGCCTGGGCATACAGCCAAGACAGCTGATTGGAGGAAAGGCACACACCTCCTCTCCTCTTAGGTAGAGACTTTCAGCTCTGGTAGTTAGTTGAATAGTTCAGGGCTCTGCTAATCTATTTAGCAACCTCCCAACACAAAACTCAGGCTGCTTTTATCATATGTGACGGAGAACTTGTCAGGATTTATCAGGCTGATAACAGAAGAACGGAGCAGGAGACAGCTATGGGACAGAGAGCTTGGGAGAGAGATAAGAAAACACTGCGAGGAATTGGAAAGACCTTAGTGCCCCTACGGTCTCAATGTGGTTAAATAAAGTTAGAAGGGTGGGAATAATGGAAAAACTCCTACCAATAACATTAGATGGAAAAAAACAAATACAAGAAATATGGGCACCTTGGGAGCAATTTGTAAAATCAGAAGAAGGGAAGAGGCTATTAGAGTAAAAGATAAAAATTAGGCCGATAAGTAGAAAGAGTAAGTAAAAGGTTGTCCGAGAAATGCCATTACCGGGGTGGTTGTATTTCCTTCTTTCTTTTTTTTTCTCTTTCTTTCACCTCCCTTTCCATGTATGTGACGGTATAATGTAACATTGAGTAAGCAAGGGTAAGGGAGGATGGAAATTGGGGTCGAAGGAAAGGGAGGGGGGGGATTAGAGATAGGGGAACAGGGATAAAGGAAGAGAGAGACTCTGAGGGGGGGAAGAGGGAAAGGGGGAGAGAGTGGGGGAGAAGAGAGAAGGGAAAGGAGGATAATAGGAAGAAGAGGTTAGAAGATGATAGCAAAACAATGAAAGCGAGATGATATGGTTTAAATGAGTCTTAATGATATATTTTCTCTAATTGGTTATGATATATCTGTATACCCTGTTTTAAAAAATTAAAATAAAGAATTAGAAAAAAAAAAAAGAAAACACTGCAGATATACAGTCAGGAGAAGAAGAATTTGATACACTGCCGATTTTGCAGGTTTTCCTACTTGCAAAGCATGTAGAGATCTGTAATTTTTATCATAGGTACTCTTCAACTGTGAGAGACTGAATCTAAAACAAAAATCCAGAAAATCACATTGTATGATTTTTAAGTAATTAATTTGCATTTTATTGCATGACATAAGTATTTGATACATCAGAAAAGAAGAACTTAATATTTGGTACAGAAACCTTTGTTTGCAATTACAGAGATCATACGTTTCCTGTAGTTTTTCACCAGGTTTTCACACACTGCAGCAGGGATTTTGGCCCACTCCTCCATACAGAGCTTCTCCAGATCCTTCAGGTTTCGGGGCTGTCGCTGGGCAATATGGACTTTCAGCTCCCTCCAATGATTTTCGATTGGGTTCAGGTCTGGAGACTGGCTAGGCCACTCCACGACCTTGAGATGCTTCTTACGGAGCCACTCCTTAGGTGCTCTGGCTGTGTGTTTCGGGTCGTTGCCATGCTAGAAGACCCAGCCACAACCAATCTTCAATGCTCTTACTGAGGGAAGGAGGTATTTGGCCAAGATCTCGCGTTACATGACCCCATCCATCCTCCCCTCAATACGGTGCAGTCGTCTTGTCCCCTTTGCAGAAAAGCATCCCCAAAGAATGATGTTTCCACCTCCATGCTTCACGGTTGGGATGGTGTTCTTGGAGTTGTACTCATCCTTCTTCTTCCTCCAAACACGGCAAGTGGAGTTTAGACCAAAAAGCTCTATTTTTGTCTCATCAGACCACATGACTAGGGATGGGCCCGGTGCTCGATTCGAACCCATGTTCGAATCGAGCACCGGGCGTTCGCTCGCTCGTCGAGCCCAGAACTATTTGGGCCGTTCGCATCACATTCGTGTGATGCGAGCGGCCCCGCAATGCATTGCGGCCGGCGCGGCCGGCGCAGTGCATTGCTGGCTGATGATTGGCCAAGCATGCACTGTGACCCCGCATGCTTGGCCAATCACAGCGCCCGAAACTCGGAGAGCAATAATTGGCTACAGGCAGGACGCCTGTAGCCAATTACAGCTCAGGGGCTTTAGTACATGCCCCACCATTTAAAAGGCCGCCACGCCATCGGCCCCGGTCACATGAGTTCTGGCTTTAGGAGAGATCAGTCTGCTGATTCTGTCTTTGCTTGATACTGAAAGATTTGCTCTTCTTTGCTAAACCATTGGCTATTTCTTTGCTAAACCATTGCTACCTAAGTCATTGATCGTTCATTGCTGCTGATTGCACAGTTAGCGTGTTATTAGCTGCTGCTGGGGATTAGTCTGGTGCGTGCTTACTGTTAGTACAGTATTGCAGTAGTACCAACCGCAGTGCTGTTAGCACAGCATTGCACCCCAACAGCACCCATAGGACTTCTAGTGTGTTAGTGGCAGCAAACAGAGCTCCTATATTTTCTTCTCAGCAGCACCCATAGGACTTCTAGTGTGTTAGTGGCAGCAAACAGAGCTCCTATATTTTCTTCTCAGCAGCACCCATAGGACTTCTAGTGTGTTAGTGGCATCACACAGAGCTCCTATATTTTCTTCTCAGCAGCACCCATAGGACTTCTAGTGTGTTAGTGGCAGCAAACAGAGCTCCTATATTTTCTTCTCAGCAGCACCCATAGGACTTCTAGTGTGTTAGTGGCAGCAAACAGAGCTCCTATATTTTCTTCTCAGCAGCACCCATAGGACTTCTAGTGTGTTAGTGGCATCACACAGAGCTCCTATATTTTCTTCTCAGCAGCACCCATAGGACTTCTAGTGTGTTAGTGGCAGCAAACAGAGCTCCTATATTTTCTTCTCAGCAGCACCCATAGGACTTCTAGTGTGTTAGTGGCATCACACAGAGTTCCTATATTTTCATCTCAGCAGCACCCATAGGACTTCTAATGTGTTAGTGGCATCACACAGAGTTCCTATATTTTCATCTCAGCAGCACCCATAGGACTTCTAGTGTGTTAGTGGCAGCAAACAGAGCTCCTATATTTTCTTCTCAGCAGCACCCATAGGACTTCTAGTGTGTTAGTGGCAGCAAACAGAGCTCCTATATTTTCTTCTCAGCAGCACCCATAGGACTTCTAGTGTGTTAGTGGCATCACACAGAGCTCCTATATTTTCTTCTCAGAAGCACCCATAGGACTTCTAGTGTGTTAGTGGCAGCAAACAGAGCTCCTATATTTTCTTCTTAGCAGCACCCATAGGACTTCTAATGTGTTAGTGGCATCACACAGAGTTCCTATATTTTCATCTCAGAAGCACCCATAGGACTTCTAGTGTGTTAGTGGCAGCAAACAGAGCTCCTATATTTTCTTCTCAGCAGCACCCATAGGACTTCTAGTGTGTTAGTGGCATCACACAGAGTTCCTATATTTTCATCTCAGAAGCACCCATAGGACTTCTAGTGTGTTAGTGGCATCACACAGAGCTCCTATATTTTCTTCTCAGCAGCACCCATAGGACTTCTAGTGTGTTAGTGGCATCACACAGAGCTCCTATATTTTCATCTCAGAAGCACCCATAGGACTTCTAGTGTGTTAGTGGCATCACACAGAGCTCCTATATTTTCTTCTCAGCAGCACCCATAGGACTTCTAGTGTGTTAGTGGCAGCAAACAGAGCTCCTATATTTTCTTCTCAGCAGCACCCATAGGACTTCTAGTGTGTTAGTGGCATCACACAGAGCTCCTATATTTTCTTCTCAGCAGCACCCATAGGACTTCTAGTGTGTTAGTGGCAGCAAACAGAGCTCCTATATTTTCTTCTCAGCAGCACCCATAGGACTTCTAGTGTGTTAGTGGAATCACACAGAGCTCCTATATTTTCATCTCAGAAGCACCCATAGGACTTCTAGTGTGTTAGTGGCATCACACAGAGCTCCTATATTTTCTTCTCAGCAGCACCCATAGGACTTCTAGTGTGTTAGTGGCAGCAAACAGAGCTCCTATATTTTCATCTCAGAAGCACCCATAGGACTTCTAGTGTGTTAGTGGCATCACACAGAGCTCCTATATTTTCATCTCAGAAGCACCCATAGGACTTCTAGTGTGTTAGTGGCATCACACAGAGCTCCTATATTTTCTTCTCAGCAGCACCCATAGGACTTCTAGTGTGTTAGTGGCAGCAAACAGAGCTCCTATATTTTCTTCTCAGCAGCACCCATAGGACTTCTAGTGTGTTAGTGGCATCACACAGAGCTCCTATATTTTCTTCTCAGCAGCACCCATAGGACTTCTAGTGTGTTAGTGGCAGCAAACAGAGCTCCTATATTTTCTTCTCAGCAGCACCCATAGGACTTCTAGTGTGTTAGTGGCATCACACAGAGCTCCTATATTTTCATCTCAGAAGCACCCATAGGACTTCTAGTGTGTTAGTGGCATCACACAGAGCTCCTATATTTTCTTCTCAGCAGCACCCATAGGACTTCTAGTGTGTTAGTGGCAGCAAACAGAGCTCCTATATTTTCATCTCAGAAGCACCCATAGGACTTCTAGTGTGTTAGTGGCATCACACAGAGCTCCTATATTTTCATCTCAGAAGCACCCATAGGACTTCTAGTGTGTTAGTGGCATCACACAGAGCTCCTATATTTTCTTCTCAGAAGCACCCATAGGACTTCTAGTGTGTTAGTGGCAGCAAACAGAGCTCCTATATTTTCTTCTCAGCAGCACCCATAGGACTTCTAGTGTGTTAGTGGCAGCAAACAGAGCTCCTATATTTTCATCTCAGAAGCACCCATAGGACTTCTAGTGTGTTAGTGGCATCACACAGAGCTCCTATATTTTCATCTCAGAAGCACCCATAGGACTTCTAGTGTGTTAGTGGCATCACACAGAGCTCCTATATTTTCTTCTCAGAAGCACCCATAGGACTTCTAGTGTGTTAGTGGCAGCAAACAGAGCTCCTATATTTTCTTCTCAGCAGCACCCATAGGACTTCTAGTGTGTTAGTGGCATCACACAGAGTTCCTATATTTTCATCTCAGAAGCACCCATAGGACTTCTAGTGTGTTAGTGGCATCACACAGAGCTCCTATATTTTCATCTCAGAAGCACCCATAGGACTTCTAGTGTGTTAGTGGCATCACACAGAGCTCCTATATTTTCATCTCAGAAGCACCCATAGGACTTCTAGTGTGTTAGTGGCATCACACATAGCTCCTATATTTTCTTCTCAGCAGCACCCATAGGACTTCTAGTGTGTTAGTGGCATCACACAGAGCTCCTATATTTTCATCTCAGAAGCACCCATAGGACTTCTAGTGTGTTAGTGGCATCACACAGAGCTCCTATATTTTCTTCTCAGCAGCACCCATAGGACTTCTAGTGTGTTAGTGGCAGCAAACAGAGCTCCTATATTTTCTTCTCAGAAGCACCCATAGGACTTCTAGTGTGTTAGTGGTATCACACAGAGTTCCTATATTTTCATCTCAGAAGCACCCATAGGACTTCTAGTGTGTTAGTGGCATCACACAGAGCTCCTATATTTTCTTCTCAGCAGCACCCATAGGACTTCTAGTGTGTTAGTGGCATCACACAGAGCTCCTATATTTTCATCTCAGAAGCACCAATAGGACTTCTAGTGTGTTAGTGGCAGCAAACAGAGCTCCTATATTTTCTTGTCAGCAGCACACATAGTACCTATAGTGTGTTAGTGTCAGCACCCATAGGACCTACAGTGTGTTGTGAGCACACATAGGAGTTCTATTTTTTATACTATATACACTACCGACTACAATGGCTGGAAGACCGCCAAGGAGAGGCAGAGCGTGCCGAGGCAAGAACACAGGGCAGGCAGGCTCTGTTTCTAGAGACAACAGTGCTGGCCGTGGACGTGGTCGTGCATCGTCATCAGCACGTGGCCATGGGACACGCTTGTCTTTGTTTTCGGCAGCTGGACATGTGGAGCCGCATCATGCCGAAGGCTTGGTAGAATGGATGACCAAGCCCTCCTCATCCTCCTCATCCTCTCTCACCCAGGCTCAGGGTACTGGCAGAGCAGCTGCCAACGCGTACTCAATGGCATCATCAGACACCCCTTCCCTAGACCCACCATGTCCTCCTGAGGAGTCCCCCGAACTGTTTGAGCACAGTGTTGGGTACATGCTCCAGGAGGATGCCCAACGATTCGAAGGCTCGGATGATGATACCCAGCTTGAGGAAGTCAGTAGTGTGCGCGCAGAGAGAGGGGATGCTGAAGGACAGCAATCTGGCAGTAGTGTTCCACCAGCTGCAGCTTACTGCCAGGTTTGCTCTAGTGGTGAAGAGGGAGGGGATGATGAGGTCACTGACTCCACGTGGGTGCCTGAAGGGAGAGAGGAGGAGGAGGAGGAGGATGCAGCGTCACATGTCCAACGAGGCAGGATGCCCCCTGGAGGCCAGCTAGAGGCCAGCACAGCAACTGTACCACACCGCAGAGCTCCGCCTGTGCAGGGCGCTGCCTCTGCACGTTATCACAAAAGTTCTTTGGTGTGGGCCTTTTTTGAGACGAGTGCATCAGAACGCACCACTGCTATTTGCAATATTTGTCTCAAGCGTATCTCGCGTGGCCAAAACATCAGCCGCTTGGGCACCACAAGCATGAGCAGACATATGTCGACCTGCCATGCAGCTCGTTGGCAAGCACACATAAAAGACCCACACCAAAGAACAAAGCGGACCTCTCCTTGCTCCTCATCAGCTGGGATCTCCATCCCCACTATATCTTCAGTCCTCTCTGAAAGCTGCTCTGAGAGGACTGAAGGTGTAGAATTAGGTGTGTCACAACCAAGTACTTGCAGTACACCGACGTCCGATTGTAGCAGGCAAATTTCCCTGCCCCAGCTGCTGGACCGTCGAAAGAAGTATACTCCCAGCCATCCACATGCCCAGCGGTTGAATGCTAGCTTGGCTAAATTGCTAGCGCTTCAACTGCTGCCTTTTCAGTTGATAGACTCGGCCCCCTTCCGTGAGTTTGTTCAATGTGCGGTTCCTCAGTGGCAGGTTCCCAAACGCCACTTTTTCTCACGGAAGGCGATTCCGTCTCTCTACTGGCATGTGGAAGGCAATGTCCATGCCTCGCTGGACAGGGCGGTCAGCGGTAAGGTGCATATTACCGCTGACTCATGGTCCAGCAGGCATGGACAGGGACGTTATCTTTCTTTCACGGCCCATTGGGTCACTCTATTGGCAGCTGGGAGGGATGCAGGACAAGGTGCAGTAGTGTTGGAGGTTGTTCCGCCACCACGCCTCCAAAATGCTACTACTGGTTGTGACACACCTCTCTCCTCCACCCCCTCCTCTTCTTCTTCCTCCATGTCCTCTTCGAGTGCTCTGTCCTCGGAACCAGCGGTGCTCCGTAGGCGTACAAGGGGCTACGCGAGTACGCAGGCAAAAAGATGCCATGCCGTGCTTGCGCTGGTGTGTTTGGGGGACAGGAGCCACACTGGGCCAGAGGTTCTGGCAGCTCTGCAGGGGCAGGCCGAGAGGTGGTTGACGCCACGCCAGCTTAAGCCAGGAATGGTCGTTTCTGATAATGGCACCAACCTCCTCTCCGCCCTGCGACAGGGGCAGCTCACCCATGTGCCCTGTATGGCTCACGTCCTCAACCTGGTGGTGCAGCGGTTCTTGGGCAGGTTCCCAGGCTTACAGGATGTCCTGAGGCAGGCCAGGAAAGTCTGTGTGCATTTCCGCCGATCTTATAATGCCAGTGCTCGGCTGACTGAGCTGCAAAAGGAGCTGAACCTGCCCAAGAACCGCCTAATATGTGACATGCCCACCAGGTGGAACTCAACGTTGGCCATGCTGCAGCGACTGCACACGCAGCAGAGGGCCATCAATGAGTACCTTTGCGACTACGGCACCAGGACAGGGTCAGGGGAGCTTGGCTTTTTTTCCCCACGCCAGTGGAGCATGATCAGGGATGCATGCACTGTCCTCTCACCATTTGAGGAGGCCACGAGGATGGTGAGCAGTGACAGTGCATGCATCAGTGACACTGTACCTCTTGTCCACCTGTTGGAGCATACGCTGCGTGGGATAATGGACAGGGCACTTGAGGCAGAACAGAGGCAGGAAGAGGAGGACTTCCTTGTCTCTCAAGGCCCCCTTTATCCAGACAATGTTCCTTCTGTCCCACCCATCACACAGGAAGAGGAGGAGGAGGAGGAGGAGGAGGAGGATTGTGTGAGCATGGAGGTGGAGCCTGGCACTCAGCATCAGCAGCAGCAGTCTTTTAGGGATGATGTACAGTCCCAACAAACCAGTGGACTTGTACGTGGCTGGGAGGAGGTGGCTGGCGATCATGTCATCCTCAGTGACCCAGAAGACTCCGCACCGAATGCCTCAGCTAACCTACGCTGCATGGCCTCCCTAATCCTGCAAAGCCTGCGGAAGGATCCTCGTGTTCTTCGGATCAAGGAGAGTGACCATTACTGGCTGGCCACTCTCCTTGATCCACGGTACAAGGGTAAGGTTGCGGACCTTATCTTGCCGTCGCAGAGGGAGCAGAGGATGAGACATCTCAGGGAGGCCTTGCAGAAAGGTCTGTGCAACACGTTCCCAGAAACTGGGAGGTTACAAACTCCTGGTCCTGGACGACGAGTTACTGAGGCTTCGGTCAGTAGCAGAAGGAGCGGTGGGGAAGGTGGACGTCTGACCGATGCGTTCAGACAATTTTTTAGTCCGCAGCCCCAAGGTATGATCGGTTCCAGCAACCATCGCCAGCGTCTGATATACATGGTGCAGGAATACCTAGGGGCAAGGTCAGACTTGGACACCTTTCCCACCGAAAATCCTCTGGCTTACTGGGTCCTGAGGATGGATCACTGGCCAGAGCTTGCACAGTATGCAATTGAGCTACTGGCCTGTCCTGCATCCAGCGTTCTTTCCGAACGCACATTCAGTGCTGCTGGAGGATTTGTCACCGATCATAGGGTGCACCTGTCCACCGACTCGGTTGATCGACTGACCTTCATAAAAATGAATCAGTCTTGGATCACCACCAGCTACCAGACACCTGAAGCGGATATAACGGAATAATTTATAATGTCACATCCCTTCAAGACTGCCTATGCTGATGCTGAGTGACTGTCCTGTTATGTTCACTGACTATCCTCTTCCTCCTCCTCAATGATCCATGCCACCACACCAGTGCCTAAGGCACAATTTTTCAGCCCCTGTATAACAGGGGCGTGTAATTACAATTTTTTAAAAAGATGCTTCGCAACAGGTGTGACTGCTGTGCTCAGAGTACAGTATCTGTGAGGGGTTGCAGTGTTGTGGCACCAGCACCAGTGCCTAAGGCACAATTTTTCAGCCCCTGTTGGGGCGTGTAATTACAATTTTTAGGCAATGCTTTGCAACAGGTCTCATTGCTGTGCTCAGAGTACAGTATCTGTGAGGGGTTGCAGTGTTGTGGCACCAGCACCAGTGCCTAAGGCACAATTTTTCAGCCCCTGTATAACAGGGGCGTGTAATTACAATTTTTTAAAAAGATGCTTCGCAACAGGTGTGACTGCTGTGCTCCAAGTACAGTATCTGTGAGGGGTTGCAGTGTTGTGGCACCAGCACCAATGCCTAAGGCACAATTTTTCAGCCCCTGTTTAACAGGGGCGTGTAATTACAAATCTTGATCTAATAACTCACAGCAGGGCCCATTCCTGCACCCACCAAGAGTAACTGTGAGGGCTTACAGTCTTGTGGCAACACCGTCCACCACCACCACCACCACCACCAAAGGCCCAATTTTTCTGCCCGGTTCAACAGGTGCATGCAAGTACAAATCTTGATCTATTAACTCACAGCAGGGCCCATTCCTGTGCCCACCAGTCTTGTGGCTACACCAACATCTAATAGGGCAAATTTCTGCAGAGTATATACGGCAGGCCCCTACTTTCAAACATCCAACTTACAAACGACTCCTACTTGCAAACGGCAAGAGAAAACAGGAAGTGAGAGGAAATCTACCCCTAGGAAGGAAAATTCTATCCTGTTAGATTTAATTTGGGAAAAAGGTATCTCCTCTCTACTGATGCTTTATCACCAATCCTTGTTTCAATTAAAACCCCACTTTTCCAAAAACATTTGTCATTGGGACGGAAAGTGAGGTGACATGTTCTGAACAGATGTGCAAAGACAGCAAATGTTACAGGGGTGATAACCCCTCCCTATGTTCTCCAAAAAGCTTAAAAATTGATTTTTTTGGGATGTAGCTACACTTCATAATGTACCTGTTCAGATTCTACTTAAGAACAAACCTACAGTCCATGTCTTGTTTGCACCACCTATATACTGCTGTTCAGAGTATATAGGGTTGTAGGTATAGGGTTTTATTTTGGGTGCGGGGTCCCCCTTAGTATCCATACAAGACCCAAAGGGGCTGGGGTGGGGGGGGGGGTGATGGGGTAGCCATGCCATTTTTCTCAAGGATTTTCAGCCATATGGCGGCCAGGACAAGACATGACATTAAAGCCGCAAGTGGTTTTAAATGGCTTCTTTTTTTCCTTTACAAATGTCATTTTGTGCAAGGACAGTTCTAAACACGGGAAACACATGCCACTTCACAGGCATACTTTAGACACCCCCCAGGTACCATATTTAAAGGAAAATTTCACTTTTTTTTTTTTCACTTTATGCATCATTAAAATGACTGCTCCCGAAAAAACTTTAGTTTTTAAAATTTCTTTTTGCATTGATATATGTCCCCTGGGGCAGGACCCGGGTCCCCAAACCTGTTTTATGACATTAACATGCATATTGGCCGTTGTAATTAGCAATTTTGATTTCGAACGTTCGCGTCCATTATAACGAATAGGGTTCGAAAATTTGCGCGAACTTTCGGTCCGTTCGAAGGTTCTGGTGCGAACCGAACCCGGGGGTGTTCGGCTCATCCCTACACATGACCTTCTCCCATTTCTCCTCTGGATCATCCAGATGGTCATTGGCAAACTTCAGACAGGCCTGGACATGAGCTGGCTTGAGCAGGGGGACCTTGCGTGTGCTGCAGGATTTTAATCCATGAAGGCGTAGTGTGTTACTAATGGTTTTCTTTGAGACTGTGGTCCCAGCTCTCTTCAGATCATTGACCAGGTCCTGCCGTGTAGTTCTGGGCTGATCCCTCACCTTCCTCATGATCATTGATGCCCCACGAGGTGAGATCTTGTATGGAGCCCCAGACCAAGGGAGATTGACCGTCATCTTGAACTTCTTCCATTTTCTAATAATTGCGCTAACAGTTGTTGCCTTCTCACCAAGCTGCTTGCCTATTATCCTGTAGCCCATCCCAGCCTTGTGCAGGTCTACAATTTTATCCCTGTTGTCCTTACACAGCTCTCTGGTCATGGCCATTGTGGAGAGGTTGGAGTCTGTTTGATTGAGTGTGTGGACAGGTGTCTTTTATACAGGTAACGAGTTCAAACAGGTGCAGTTAATACATGTAATGAGTGGAGAACGAGGGCTTCTTAAAGAAAAAATAACAGGTCTGTGAGAGCCGGAATTCTTACTGGTTGGTAGGTGATCAAATACTTATGTCATGCAATAAAATGCAAATTAATTACTTAAAAATCATACAATGTGATTTTCTAGATTTTTGTTTTAGATTCCGCCTCTCACAGTTGAATAGTACCTATGACAAAAATTACAGATCTCTACATGCTTTGTAAGTAGGAAAACCTGCAAAATCGGCAGTGTATCAAATACTTGTTCTCCCCACTGTATGTGCCCAGCTTAAATTTCATGAATCGGTTTTACATCCACTTTAAGGAAACTATAAGGGTCTATGCACACTGGCTTAAAAAAATGCTGCTCTTAGAGGAATTTTGTGTTTTTCCTGTAGAAGCAACAAATGTTTTCCTATGTGTCCATGCACATTAGGTAATTTTGAGGCATATTTTGGGCTCAACGTTTAGAGGTAGAAAAAGAAACCCTTCTGTTCTGCATTTTTGAGAGCGTTTTTCCGGGAAATGGTAAATGCTGCTAAACCCTCCTAAACGCTTCTAAAAGCTAGTACAAAAAAACGCTCAAAATTTGCATTTTTTTCTTCCAAGAGCACTGGCCTTTTTTAAGCCAGTGTGCATAGACTCTTATGCCGCACGATCGGAATTTCCGACAACAAATGTTCGATGGGAGCTTGTTGTTGGAAATTCCGACCGTGTGTAGGCTCCATCGGTCATTTGCTGTCGGAATTTCCGACAACAAATGATTGAGAGCTGGTTCTCAATTTTTCCGACAACAAACGTTTTAGTTGGAAATTCCGACCGTGTGTAGCCAATTCCGAAGCACAAAAATCCTACGCATGCTCGCAATCAATTCAACGCATGCTCAGAATCATTAAACTTATTTTTTTCTTGGCTCGTTGTAATGTTGTACGTCACCGCGTTCTTGACGTTCGGAATTTCCCAGCAACATTTGTGTGACCGTGTGTATGCAAGACAAGTTTGAGCCAACATCCGTCAGAAAAAAATCAACGGTTTTGTTGTCGGAATGTCCGATCGTGTGTACACTGCCCTGTGTGTACAGGCCCCATGTACACTGCTGCTGCTAGAAGGAATTTCAGAGGCAGTTGGACACTTTTGTCAACTACCCCTGAACTCATTCAATGTTATCTTATATGTACATGTACACAGGTGTGTTTACTGTCGTTTTTAGGCAGTTGCGTTTATAGGCATTTTTTTGAAGGCAAAAAAATTAGTTCAGACGCCAAAGTTTCCGACGTTTCAGGCGCCAAGCGCTTCTAAACGTGGCTAAATGCGGCAACCCGCATTTAGCAGCGTTTCGTTTATAGGCGTTTTTCGTTTTTGGCCATTTAAAAAAAAAAATCTATATTTTTTTAAAACGCTTCTACACGCAAACGCGGCAAAACGCTGCTGAACGCGGCATGTAAACGCATGTAAACGCAAAACGGACGTTTTAAATGTGGGTTATCTGTCAAGGTTAATCCTTCAGAAGAGGTTGTAAAAACGTCCTGTGTACATGAAGCCTTAGGCCTCGTACACACGGCCGAGATTCTCGTTGAGAAAAACATGTCGTTTTTTTCGACGAGATTCTTGGACAAGAAACTTGTCCCGGCCGAGTGTACACACGCTCGTTTCAAAGAACCCGCGGTTCTTTGAAAGGAGTGTACGCGGTGACGTCATCGACTACGTCGAGCATGCGCTCGTCACATTCGATGCCGTCGCCGCCATCTTGGTATACCCTACGTATGCCTAGGAAGCTACCGCGCATGCGTCAAATTCATTTCGAACATGCGCGGGCTTCCGGGCGGACAGGTAAATGTACACACACTCACTTTTCTCGTCGAGAAACACGCCGAGGAGAATCTCGACGAGAAAATAGAGAGCAGGTTCTCTATTTTCTCGTCGAGGTTTCTTGTCGGTTTTCTCGACGAGAAACACGCTAGCAGCGTACACACGACCGATTTACTCGGCAAGACCTCTCTGCCAGCAAGTTTCTTGCTGGTTCTTGCCGAGAAAATCGGTCGTGTGTACGAGGCCTTTCTCTCTTTTTATGGTCTAAAGCAGGGGTCTCAAACTCAAATTACCTGAGGGCCACAAGACAAGTTTTCATATCCCATGGGGGGCCGCATGCAAACATTCAAACTTCAAAAACAGCAGCACTGTTGTCAGCAGACACACTATTAACCCCCAGCACTGGTGTCAGCAAACGCATTATTAAACCTGACCACTACACTGCACACTGACCACTACACACTGACCTCTACACTGCACACTGACCACTACACTGCACACTGAACAATACACACTGACCACTGCACACTGACCACTGCACTGCATACTGACCACTACACTGCACACTGAACAATACACACTGACCACTGCACACTGACCACTACACTGCACACTGAACAATACACACTGACCACTACACTGCACACTGACCACTACACACTGACCACTACACTACACACTGACCACTACACTACACACTGACCACTACACTGCACACTGAACAATACACACTGACCACTGCACACTGACCACTACACTGCACACTGACCACTACACTACACACTGACCACTACACTGCACACTGACCACTACACACTGACCTCTACACTGCACACTGACCACTACACTGCACACTGAACAATACACACTGACCACTGCACACTGACCACTACACTGCACACTGACCACTACACTACACACTGACCACTACACACTGACCACTACACTGCACACTGACCACTACACACTGACCTCTACACTGCACACTGACCACTACACTACACACTGAACAATACACACTGACCACTGCACACTGACCACTACACTGCACACTGACCACTACACTACACACTGACCACTACACTACACACTGACCACTACACACTGACCACTACACACTGACCACTACACACTGACCACTACACTGCACACTGCACACTGACCACTACACTGCACACAGACCACTACACACTGACCACTGCACACTGACCACTACACTGCACACTGACCACTACACTGCACACTGACCACTGCACACTGACCTCTACACTGCACACTGACCACTACACTGCACACTGAACAATACAAACTGACCACTGCACACTGACCACTACACTGCACACTGACCACTACACTACACACTGACCTCTACACTGCACACTGAACAATACACACTGACCACTACACTGCACACTGACCACTGACCACTGTACACTGACCTCTACACTGCACACTGACCACTACACACTGACCACTGCACACTGACCACTACACTGCACACTGACCACTACACTACACACTGACCACAACACACTGACCACTACACTGCACACTGACCACTACACTACACACTGACCACTACACTACACACTGACCACAACACACTGACCACTACACTGCACACGGACCACTACACTGCACACGGACCACTACACTGCACACGGACCACTACACTGCACACTGACCACTACACTGCACACTGACCACTTCACACTGACCACTACACTGCACACTGACCACTACACTTCACACTGACCACTACACTGCACACTGACCACTCACCATTAGGGCACAGCACATCAGGGCACAGAGCCCAGCACATCAGGGCACAATCAGGGTACATGGGGCACATCAGGGCACAATCAGGGTACATGGGGCACATCAGGGCACATTTAGGGTGCATGGAGCACATCAGGGCACATTTAGGGTACATGGGGCACATTTAGGGTACATGGGGCACATCAGGGCACAATCAGGGTACATGGGGCACATCAGGGCACATTTAGGGTACATGGGGCACATTTAGGGTACATGGGGCACATCAGGGCACAATCAGGGTACATGGGGCACATCAGGGCACAATCAGGGTACATGGGGCACATCAGGGCACATTTAGGGTACATGGGGCACATCAGGGCACATTTAGGGTACATGGGGCACATCAGGGCACATTCAGGGTACATGGGGCACATCAGGGCACATTCAGGGTACATGGGGCACATTCAGGGTACATGGGGCACATCAGGGCACAATCAGGGTACATGGGGCATATCAGGGCACAATCAGGGTACATGGGGCACATCAGGGCACAATCAGGGTACATGGGGCACATCAGGGCACAATCAGGGTACATGGGGCACAGGTCAGCATTTACTTGTTGTCGTTTTCTTCAAATGCAGAGTAGCGCACGAAGCGTCTGTCATAAGTTCACTTCTCTCTCATGTCACGTTGTTGCTCCCCGGCGGCCCCTCCTCTCTTCGTCCATCCCAGATGATGTCACAAGCAAATGGGGATGGACGAAGAGAGGAGGGGCCGCCGGGGAGCAACAGCGTGACATGAGAGAGAAGTGAACTTATGACAGACGCTTCCTGCGCTACTCTGCATGCATCTCATCTCGATCTACCCTTCAGGCGCCAGCAGTAGGCGATTGACGGGTATATCGCTGCGGATCTCCGGCCAGTACATGCCTGGCAGTAGAACACTGCCAATTTGCGCCCCCCCTTCCGCGGCACCCCCGCGCTGCCTGCGGGCCATTTATAACCGGTCCGCGGGCCGCAAATGGCCCGCGGGCTGGTACTTTGAGACCCCTGGTCTAAAGGATCAGGTTTTACCCTTTCCTGTTAAAGTTCACTCTACCTAGATTTGCAAGGCTGCCATCTTGCTTTCAGTTCACACATTTTCACAGTTTACCAGGTGGATCTCCGGGCCTCATCTCATTCCAACCCCAGGCATAAAGTCCTTTAGGCAGCTCTTTATGCTGCAGGCAGATCTCAGTTTTATTTTGTTATGTGGGCTGTTTAGCGCTTCTTTGCTTTTCTGTCTACCCCTCAATTGGATAGTTTTTGGGCATCCCAATTGTCCCTGAATCCTGTGTCCCTTACCGAATGAAAAAGAAAATAGGGTTTTTGCACTTATCGTTAATTCAGAGTTTACTAAGCAGCCCATGCAATTGCTCGATTTCTCATTAACAGTCAGTGTTGATGGGGGAATCCCTCTCTCGGTGCTGTTGTGTTCTGCCAGTGGGAACAGAATGATCACTGATGTCTGCTATAGCCACCAACAGTGATTACAAGGAAAAAGATCCGACAGGCTGGTTGTACTGAAATCGATTGATGGATCAACTCAAGTATAACCAGCCTGCCCATAGATGGATTAAATCTCAGCCAGTCCCTGCTGGACCGGCCGAGATTCTATCCATGTATGGCTAGCTTAATGGAAGCTCCCACCACTTTCTGTTTTATGATCTACTGTTAGTACTGCTTTTCTACAAACTGAGGCATGCTGGGAGTGGAGGGGTTATACCAGGCTGGTCACTGTTTTTTTGTTGCCAGTGTCCAAATCCTTCTGTAGGCAGCTGTATAACTCAATTGACTCTTAATCCTGTGTCCCTTAATGAATTCCAAGAACCAGATTTTATAGTATGAACAAAAATAAAGAGATAATAAAGAAAATATATACAAACACACACTGTACATCGCCCTACAAGTTTTAGCTCATGTATTACAAGAGACACAAGTGGTGTGGAGATCAGTAGTGAGAGCTGTAGGGGAGCCAAAGAAACTGACACTCCAGGAAGTGTTGGTTTCCCAGTGCACTTCGGGGCCATTTATTTTGAAGGACTGGCATTTGGCGTCACATGCAGGGAAAAGGTCTGTATAAGCCTGTAGCGACCTCACCCCTCTCACCCCTTCTCATTCTTGGCTTGTCTTTCTTTGTCTAGGGGTGTTAGTGCTGGGGAGAGGGATGAGATACACCACGGCCCATGTCCTCCATAGTGAAGAGGTGAAGGCCAGAAAGATCGGGCTTTGTGTAGGTGTCCTAGAGTCAAGTCCCGTACTTCGTCCTTGACTCCTTTGCTCCTAGTAACCAGAGTTCCACACATTGAATAGTTCCAACACAGTTTTATTCTTCTCAGCGAATAAACACACAGCACGGTTAAGTTGGATTCTTTTGCAACAACTTAGTCTTAATGGGAATAGGTCGAGGCACAATCCTTTCCCTTCTCTTTGCCAACCACTGTGGTATCACCAGTGGCGAATAGTCACTGCCACTGACTATGTGAAGTAGAACGTGAGTTACCTTTGCTAGCAAGGCCCCTGTCAGTCGAAGGATGTCCGTCCAAGGGAGATACCGGAGGCCTTTCTGTCACCAGCGATGCTGCGCTGGACTCTCCAGAGAAGTTCTGCACACCAGACCTCACAAACTCAGACACGGGCACCCCAGGAGTTAGGGCCCCCTCGGATTCCTCCACCCTCGCGGAACTCAGTCGAAGGTACTGAGCCCCAGGCATCCGCCATAGTACCTCACCCCAGGCTAAAGGTGCCTGAGATGAACTCCATCTCCGCTCCGGCCTGGGTGCAGCCGCCTCCTCCGACTTCAACTCTGAACCCCGTGGTAAGGGCGTCCATCCTTTTTATCTCCTCTCCCTTCGCGCCACAGGGGTTCCCCGCCCCGCTGTACCAGCTCCAGGGGAGGACAAAAAGGCACAGTCCGGCGATGTGAGTTCAACTCCGGCCCAGGGCAACAACGCCACCTGTAGGCCGCAGGGAACGTCACATCACCCGAGTCCTCCAAGAACCATAAAAGGGTCTCAGATTCCCTAGCAATCAGTGCATCTGGGTTACACTACCACCCAGATGCTACCCCTAAATTCAAATACCCGCTACACTCTCCCCCCGGTGATTTGACACTGGTCCCCAGTGTCTGGTGCAAACCCATGTCTCCCAAGAAGTGGCAACATAAGTCTGACCCAGACACCATCTACACAATTTAACCCTGAATTGTGCCAAGACCTAAAATGGGAAAAGGGAAAATAGAAATGTAAAACAATAAAACTTTCAATAAAATACTCTTTAACATTTACACATGTACAATTCCCCCCCTTGCTATCTAAGGACCACCCTCTTCTCAGAAGCCTTGACAGACAAGTCTCCTGCAGAGGGGAAAAAAACAATACACATCCTAACATCATATGTGTGTTTGCTTGGAACGAATGGGTCTATTCGAGAAGAAACCCATTCACTCCAATGAGTGTTGCATAGTGTTAAAAAAAAAAAAAACAATCATTGCGCAACACTGCCACCTGGTGACAATGCCGCGGTAAAGACACTTATCACTTCCAGATGAACTTTTCGCTCTTGATTTTTTTTTTCTCTGTGACCCTACACTGACTAAAACCCCAAAGTCAATTATTTATCTGAAGTGCAAGGAGAATGAGGGAGAACAAAACAGTAACAGCTCCCATTTCTCCAAAGAGTAGAATGCCCAAATACAAAAAAAAACTAGGGCACAGTCCTTGTGTTCCGGCAAAGGCACTCCGGAAAGTTCAGCAATGAGCAGCAAGAAAGAACACACAGGAGTCTTTGTCTCCTAAAGGTAAAACTTTGGATGCGGCAGGAACACAGGCTTCAAATGCTTGTCAAAAGCCTCCACGTTGTACTCAACATCTCCTCCATCCTTGCGACAAATCACCACTCTGTCCGCATGGATATGCCTTCCCAGCATCCACTTAGCTTTGCAGTCCTGAAATTTCTTGGTGACCGTTGGTGAGCAAGAAAAGTATCTGCCCGCTTGAGGTACTTTGAGTTTGTCCCACACAAAGGTATTGTACCACCTCTGGCGAAAAACTTCCACCTCGTAGAGCAATTCTCTAGGCAGGTATGGGTACTCCCACCCATACTCTTGGGCAACCTTCTGGCACGGTCTCCTTCTCCAGATGACACAATTGCTTCTAGATGGCGAGGTGCGTTCACCACCTCGGTAGATCTGGGCACAGGAGCCCGCAGTGACTGGCGTTGCACTCCCGCAACAGGAGCAGGTGAAATGGAGGTTGAATCCAGAAGAGGGATTGCAGACAGTGGACCAGATTCTTCCCCCGGCGCCGAGGCCTCCACCCAGGGTGTACTATCCCCAGTAGACATAGGTGGGTCCCTTGTGACACGGGACGAGGGTAACTTAATCTTGTCCCATCCCTTTCGGTGGAAGATTTTGTCTATCTCCCCATCATCGCCATTGTCAGACAATGAATCCAGGTCGGAAGTGTCATAAAACTCAGCGGGCAGATAATTCCCAGTCACGGAATCATCCCCCTTGACGGCCTCCACCGACTGTGGGCTTCCGCCACTTTTAACCACACAGACAGTCCCAACCCCTGGCTCACCTGGGCCTTCAGAAGAACAGGGATGTCCAGGGCTCTTCCCTCCGGATCCATCCAGGCCAGGCAAGCAGCGGGGCGAAGCTCTTCCACGACCACACGAGGCCATCACTAGGCCGATTTTCCTCTTCGGTGGTCGGAGCAGGGAGCTGCTGGTGACCGAAGCAGCATCTTCGGATTTTTCTCTTTTAACTTCTGTTTGGGCAGTCACTTCGCCCTGGTCAGCGTGCACAGGAATACCCGCCATGGCATCGATCTCTCCCTCCAGAGTGGCAGTACCTGTGAGGTAGTTGAGGTGGAAGGCGTGAGGCCTTTCTGTGGATGGTTCCACCTCGAAGAGAAATTCCTTGCAGACCTCACATCGCCCGAATGGCTTTAACTGAACCACCAGTCCCGAACAGCCGGGACAGATCACACCGTGGGCCTCTATGTCTCTACAGGTGTACAGAGCCAATCGCCCCCGGGGCCTTAGTCTGATTCCTGTATCCATAATGGGAGCAGCAAAGGAAGTCATGTCCGTGAAAGAAGAAGCTGAAATCCACAGAGTATTTGAAGTAATCTTTCCTGTTCGCTGCTCCAATGCGCACTGACCCACCCGCGCCGGAATCTCCACGTGCGTACGTCCACATGGCCAGACTCCTCCCACATTCTGCACCTGTTCGCGGGCTTTCCCTTTTCCCCGCCCACGAACTACGCAGCTGTGGTTTGACTCGTGGCGCGTTGGCCAATATGGCCGACCTACTCGGAACTCCTCCGGGCAGCAAAGTTCAAATTCAGACACCATACACATCCCGGACACGATGCCCCCACGTGTAGCGACCTCACCCCTCTCACCCTTTCTCATTCTCGGCTTGCCTTTCTTTGTCTAGGGGTGTTAGTGCTGGGGAGAGGGATGAGATACACCACGGCCCATGTCCTCCATAGTGAAGAGGTGAAGGCCAGAAAGATCGGGCTTTGTGTAGGTGTCCTAGAGTCAAGTCCCGTACTTCGTCCTTGACTCCTTTGCTCCTAGTAACCAGAGTTCCACACATTGAATAGTTCCAACACAGTTTTATTCTTCTCAGCGAATAAACACACAGCACGGTTAAGTTGGATTCTTTTGCAACAACTTAGTCTTAATGGGAATAGGTCGAGGCACAATCCTTTCCCTTCTCTTTGCCAACCACTGTGGTATCACCAGTGGCGAATAGTCACTGCCACTGACTATGTGAAGTAGAACGTGAGTTACCTTTGCTAGCAAGGCCCCTGTCAGTCGAAGGATGTCCGTCCAAGGGAGATACCGGAGGCCTTTCTGTCACCAGCGATGCTGCGCTGGACTCTCCAGAGAAGTTCTGCACACCAGACCTCACAAACTCAGACACGGCACCCCAGGAGTTAGGGCCCCCTCGGATTCCTCCACCCTCGCGGAACTCAGTCGAAGGTACTGAGCCCCAGGCATCCGCCATAGTACCTCACCCCAGGCTAAAGGTGCCTGAGATGAACTCCATCTCCGCTCCGGCCTGGGTGCAGCCGCCTCCTCCGACTTCAACTCTGAACCCCGTGGTAAGGGCGTCCACCCTTTTTATCTCCTCTCCCTTCGCGCCACAGGGGTTCCCCGCCCCGCTGTACCAGCTCCAGGGGAGGACAAAAAGGCACAGTCCGGCGATGTGAGTTCAACTCCGGCCCAGGGCAACAACGCCACCTGTAGGCCGCAGGGAACGTCACATCACCCGAGTCCTCCAAGAACCATAAAAGGGTCTCAGATTCCCTAGCAATCAGTGCATCTGGGTTACACTACCACCCAGATGCTACCCCTAAATTCAAATACCCGCTACACTCTCCCCCCGGTGATTTGACACTGGTCCCCAGTGTCTGGTGCAAACCCATGTCTCCCAAGAAGTGGCAACATAAGTCTGACCCAGACACCATCTACACAATTTAACCCTGAATTGTGCCAAGACCTAAAATGGGAAAAGGGAAAATAGAAATGTAAAACAATAAAACTTTCAATAAAATACTCTTTAACATTTACACATGTACAATTCCCCCCCTTGCTATCTAAGGACCACCCTCTTCTCAGAAGCCTTGACAGACAAGTCTCCTGCAGAGGGGAAAAAAACAATACACATCCTAACATCATATGTGTGTTTGCTTGGAACGAATGGGTCTATTCGAGAAGAAACCCATTCACTCCAATGAGTGTTGCATAGTGTTAAAAAAAAAAAAAACAATCATTGCGCAACACTGCCACCTGGTGACAATGCCGCGGTAAAGACACTTATCACTTCCAGATGAACTTTTCGCTCTTGATTTTTTTTTTCTCTGTGACCCTACACTGACTAAAACCCCAAAGTCAATTATTTATCTGAAGTGCAAGGAGAATGAGGGAGAACAAAACAGTAACAGCTCCCATTTCTCCAAAGAGTAGAATGCCCAAATACAAAAAAAAACTAGGGCACAGTCCTTGTGTTCCGGCAAAGGCACTCCGGAAAGTTCAGCAATGAGCAGCAAGAAAGAACACACAGGAGTCTTTGTCTCCTAAAGGTAAAACTTTGGATGCGGCAGGAACACAGGCTTCAAATGCTTGTCAAAAGCCTCCACGTTGTACTCAACATCTCCTCCATCCTTGCGACAAATCACCACTCTGTCCGCATGGATATGCCTTCCCAGCATCCACTTAGCTTTGCAGTCCTGAAATTTCTTGGTGACCGTTGGTGAGCAAGAAAAGTATCTGCCCGCTTGAGGTACTTTGAGTTTGTCCCACACAAAGGTATTGTACCACCTCTGGCGAAAAACTTCCACCTCGTAGAGCAATTCTCTAGGCAGGTATGGGTACTCCCACCCATACTCTTGGGCAACCTTCTGGCACGGTCTCCTTCTCCAGATGACACAATTGCTTCTAGATGGCGAGGTGCGTTCACCACCTCGGTAGATCTGGGCACAGGAGCCCGCAGTGACTGGCGTTGCACTCCCGCAACAGGAGCAGGTGAAATGGAGGTTGAATCCAGAAGAGGGATTGCAGACAGTGGACCAGATTCTTCCCCCGGCGCCGAGGCCTCCACCCAGGGTGTACTATCCCCAGTAGACATAGGTGGGTCCCTTGTGACACGGGACGAGGGTAACTTAATCTTGTCCCATCCCTTTCGGTGGAAGATTTTGTCTATCTCCCCATCATCGCCATTGTCAGACAATGAATCCAGGTCGGAAGTGTCATAAAACTCAGCGGGCAGATAATTCCCAGTCACGGAATCATCCCCCTTGATGGCCTCCACCGACTGTGGGCTTCCGCCACTTTTAACCACACAGACAGTCCCAACCCCTGGCTCACCTGGGCCTTCAGAAGAACAGGGATGTCCAGGGCTCTTCCCTCCGGATCCATCCAGGCCAGGCAAGCAGCGGGGCGAAGCTCTTCCACGACCACACGAGGCCATCACTAGGCCGATTTTCCTCTTCGGTGGTCGGAGCAGGGAGCTGCTGGTGACCGAAGCAGCATCTTCGGATTTTTCTCTTTTAACTTCTGTTTGGGCAGTCACTTCGCCCTGGTCAGCGTGCACAGGAATACCCGCCATGGCATCGATCTCTCCCTCCAGAGTGGCAGTACCTGTGAGGTAGTTGAGGTGGAAGGCGTGAGGCCTTTCTGTGGATGGTTCCACCTCGAAGAGAAATTCCTTGCAGACCTCACATCGCCCGAATGGCTTTAACTGAACCACCAGTCCCGAACAGCCGGGACAGATCACACCGTGGGCCTCTATGTCTCTACAGGTGTACAGAGCCAATCGCCCCCGGGGCCTTAGTCTGATTCCTGTATCCATAATGGGAGCAGCAAAGGAAGTCATGTCCGTGAAAGAAGAAGCTGAAATCCACAGAGTATTTGAAGTAATCTTTCCTGTTCGCTGCTCCAATGCGCACTGACCCACCCGCGCCGGAATCTCCACGTGCGTACGTCCACATGGCCAGACTCCTCCCACATTCTGCACCTGTTTGCGGGCTTTCCCTTTTCCCCGCCCACGAACTACGCAGCTGTGGTTTGACTCGTGGCGCGTTGGCCAATATGGCCGACCTACTCGGAACTCCTCCGGGCAGCAAAGTTCAAATTCAGACACCATACACATCCCGGACACGATGCCCCCACGTGTAGCGACCTCACCCCTCTCACCCTTTCTCATTCTCGGCTTGTCTTTCTTTGTCTAGGGGTGTTAGTGCTGGGGAGAGGGATGAGATACACCATGGTCCATGTCCTCCATAGTGAAGAGGTGAAGGCCAGAAAGATTGGGCTTTGTGTAGGTGTCCTAGAGTCAAGTCCTGTACTTCGTCCCTGACTCCTTTGCTCCTAGTAACCAGAGTTCCACACAGTGAATAGGTCCAACACAGTTTTATTCTTCTCAGCGAATAAACACACAGCACGGTTAAGTTGGATTCTTTTGCAACAACTTAGTCTTAATGGGAATAGGTCGAGGCACAATCCTTTCCCTTCTCTTTGCCAACCACTGTGGTATCACCAGTGGTGAATAGTCACTGCCACTGACTATGTGAAGTAGAACGTTCGCTAGCAAGGCCCCTGTCAGGGGAAGGATATCCGTCCAAGGGAGATACCGGAGGCCTCTTTGTCACCAGCGATGCTGCGCCGGACTCTCCAGAGAAGTTCTGCACACCAGACCTCACGAACTCAGACACGGGCACCCAAGAAGTTAGGGCCCCCTCGGATTCCTCCACCCTCGCGGAACTCAGTCGAAGGTACTGAGCCCCAGGCATCCGCCATAGTACCTCACCCCAGGCTAAAGGTGCCTGAGATGGACTCCATCTCCGCTCCGGCCAGGTCAAGGGCACCTGGGCCCAGAGCACCGGAACGCCAGCACCAAAGCTGAAGGTGCCTGGGTGCGGCCGCGTCCTCCGACTTCAACGCTGAACCCCGTGGTAAGGCGTCCGCCCCTTTTATCTCCTCTCCCTTCGTGCCACAGGGGTTTCCCGCCCCGCTGTACCAGCTCCAGGGGAGGACAAAAAGGCACAGTCCTGCGATGTGAGTTCAACTTCGGCCCAGGGCAACAACGCCACCTGTAGGCCGCAGGGAACCTCACATCACCAGAGTCCTCCAAGAACCATAAAAGGGTCTCAGATTCCCTAGCAATCAGTGCATCTGGGTTACACTACCACCCCGATGCTTCCCCTAAATTCAAATACCCGCTACAAGCCGTTTAGAACTGCAATAGCAGTTTTAATATTTATTTTTCAGGATTGTCAATGACAGCTCCCATGTGCCTCTCAGGAAAGGTTTGCTTTAACATACATTTCCTGTTTGGGTTTTCCAGGGGGTTGGCTTTTTCCTATGTATGAGTGTATATTTAATACAAGTATAGTGTAGCGTACATTCAAAACCATGCAAGCATATGGATGGTGAACTTTGTGGTAATTTCAGCAAGCAGAATTAAAAAAACTTTAAGAAAACCATGTGGTTAAAAACTGTATGCCTAAAAATAATTTTACAGAACTCTCTGTGAACTTTATGTACATAGGGGTAAACAAACTCAGACATTGCATTGGTGTGATATCCTGTAACTATTAATGCTGTGCAAAGACAACTTTAAATGACATGTTTATCTCTGTTTTATGAATACTGTATGCCCATGTGTATCTGGCTGTTTGACTTGTGTTATGTTTAAAGTGGATCTTCACTACATCTGAGCACCACAAACCAAAAACTCTATTTAATTCATTTTTAATATGCAAAGCAAACTCACCAAGCCATCCTTGTCTCCGTGCTTTATTTTGTTGAGAAATCACTTTGAAAACCAACCCCCTAGCATTTCTGGCTATGACCATCTTGAGTAATGGCAAATGATTCATATAGCATTTACTTCCTGGAATCCATCTGCCCTTAGCTCAAGTATACATGCAGGAGAGTGTGCTTAGCTGACAAAAATCTCTCCTCCTCCCCATCCCACCTGAAGACTGCTGGACATCATTTGCCTAGGCAAGAAACCAGGAAGTAACTTACATAGTTACATAGTTACATAGTTACATAGTTAGTCAGGTTGAAAAAAGACACAAATCCATCCAGTTCAACCATAAAAAAAAAATAAAAAAAAATATAATATCATATAATCCCATATACCCAATCTATACTCACAGTTGATCCAGAGAAGGGCGAAAATCCCCAGCAGAGCATGATCCAATTTGCTACAGCAGGGGAAAACATTCCTTCCTGATCCTCCAAGAGGCACTCGGATTTTCCCTGGATCAACTTTACCTATAAATGTCAGTACCCATGTTATAATATGTACATTTAGGAAAGAATCCAGGCCTTTCTTAAAGCAATCTACTGAGCTGGCCAGAACCACCTCTGCATGGAGTCTATTCCACATTTTCACAGGTCTTACTGTGAAGAAACCTTTCCGTATTTGGAGATGACATCTAGACGTAAAGAGTGCCCCCTTGTCCTCTGTGTTGACCGTAAAGTGAATAACTCAACACCAAGTTCACTATAGGGACCCCTTATATATTTGTACATGTTGATCATATCCCACCTTAATCTCCTCTTCTCAAGGGTGAATAAATTCAGTTCCTCTAATCTTTCCTCATAGCTGAGCTCCTCCATGCCTCTTATCAGTTTGGTTGCCCTTCTCTGCACTTTCTCCAGTTCCCCAATATCCTTTTTGAGAACTGGTGCCCAAAACTGAACTGCATATTCCAGATGAGGTCTTTTTTTTAAATTTAAATATTCTTCATATTCGGATGAGGTCTAACTAATGATTTGTACAGGGGCAAAATGATATCTCTGTTTCTGGAGTCCATACCTCTCCTAATACAAGAAAGGACTTTGCTCGCTTTGGAAACCGCAGCCTGGCATTGCATGCCATTATTGAGCTTATGATCTACCAAACTGAAGAAATGTAAAAAAAAAATATATACTTTCCTATTTACTAATGCTAGCAGCAGTAACTTATGTAAATAATGAACACATATCAAAGACACACATCAGCCGAGACTTTGGCAGTTCTAATGAGTAAAAAAAATTATTCTGATGATTTGCTATAAAGTGATACATTTTGCATATAGGGGTCATGTTCAAAAACGTATGAACAATGGAGCAGTCCTCTGTTGCCACCAAACAGATTATATATGTAAATCATTGGGAAAATTAAAAGCGGAATCTGATTGATTACTTTGGACGATGAATCCTTGGGTTTTTTCTTCCTTGAATTTTTCACTTCTCTATTAAGTTGCATGGCAGGTTACAGATGGAGCTATGCAGACAGAAAAATATCTTAGCAGATGATTTCAAAGTAGAACTGTCTTGGGGAAAGTCTTATTAGCATCCTCCATACAGGTCCTGGCAAGGGTCAGAGGTGATAATCATTTAATAAGCTTGGTAAGGATTATAAGAAATACAGCATGCAATATATATATAGACTAAGATCTGGGCACTGGAGACTAGTTGGCTTTGCCAGTTACACTAGAATCATTCTCATGTGGCAGCTATAACTTGCCGTGGTGCCAAGATTTTATTCCCAATGCGGCTGTGTCGTCCAAGTTGTACTATACTTATCTAACAAAGAATTATGTGCAAAGCCATGACTTATAGTTGGGAAATACTACAAACACATTAATATATCAGTCCAATCGCTGGACAAGTACAGGCTATGGCTATATCGTATTCCAACATTGACGCACTGAAACTCCTGCTGTGTTAGTGTGCTGAACATGGCAACATAATAACCTCCAATAATTCAGTCATTTTCCAAGCTGATTCACAATTCAAGGTTTGTAGTTCAGTTTTCAGCAAGATGATGATTTGTCTTTCTCTGATTTAAAGGGACACTAAAATACACCATCAACTTAAAAAACAAACAATCAAAAAAACAACTAAAAAACAGACATATTACAAAGCTCATTTACCACATCTGCCTGATTTAATTAAAATGTATGCTTTCTTATTTTTTTTATTTTATAGATTATATATATATGTAGCGGGGTCTCTAAATTTAGGTGGGGTACACCTGGGTGATAGTATGATCCAGGTGTGTAAATTATGGGAGTAATTGGACCATTTGTGTTTGTGGAGGATTGGGTGGTGTAATAGTCTCCTTGGCCTGTGGGTGGCAGGTGCCCGCAGGCTCAAGGTAGATTTGCTGCCATAGTGCTGTCCTTTTTGTCCCTTCTCGGAGATGGTACGGCGAGGGCGGGGAACCTGCCGTGACGTCAATGGAGGGGATAAAAGGGGGAGACGCCCTGGTCACGAGGTCTTGCTCTTTTGGAGTTCCTTCATCACGCGCCCAGGCACCTTAGGCCTGGGTGCGGGCGGTTCTGAGTTCCGGCCCAGATGCCCTAGGCCTGACCGGAATGGAGTTGGAGTCCATCCCAGGCACCTTCAGCCTGGGGTGAGGTACTAAACCAGGAGGCCTGGGGCTCAGTGACTTCGACTGGGTCCCGCGAGGGTGGAGAAGTCCGAGGGTCCCTGAAGTGGATGGGGCCCATGTCTGAGACGAGGAGGCCGGGGAGGTTACCCATTCGGAGAGTCTGGAGCAGCATCAACCCAGTGACGGATGGGCCTCTGGTAACTCCCTTGGAGGGACATCTTCCCCTGACAGGGGCCACAATGCAGCGAAGGTACTCCTATCTACGTTCTCTTGAGTCGCTGGTAGAGACTCTCAAGTTCTAAGTTCTCTCTAGCCAAGGCTATAGTAACCGCTGGTGAAACCACAGTGGTTTAGCTGACAATCAGGATAGTGCCTCGACCTGCTCATCCCACCGTTTCAAACTGTTATTGGGTCTCAACCAGTTGGCTACTGAAGCACTGTTTAGTGTGAGTTATGCAATAAAACAAGAGTTGGACTGTGATCGGTGTGTGGAACTCTGGTTAATGGGAGCAAAGGGAAGTGTTGGCACGACAGGACTTGATCCTTGACTAAAACACACAGGCCCGAGGAAAATATCTGGTACTGGCCTTCACCTCACCCACAGCTATGGGGAGGACATGGGCCGTAGCGCATCTCACCCTGTCGTATGTGATACCCCTAGACAAAAGAGATGGGGTGAGGCCGCTACACGTGGGGGCTCGTGAGTCCGGGATGATGTGTGTTTTGACTTTGGAAGTAAGAATGGCTGTGTCTGGACTTTGCTGCCCGGAAGAGTTCCGAGCGGGTCGGCCATGTGATCGGCCAAAGTGCATCCCTGCTCAAAGTCGTGGAAATTACCCTAAGACGGGAAAGGCCCATGCGGAGGAGCGAGAAGAGGGAGAAGTCCAGCCGTGTGACGTACTACATGTGGGGGCTTTTACTGCACTGCGCCATGAGGCACCCTGTGACTACACAGTTCGTGGGCGGAGTTTGATGGAAGCCCGCGAAAACGTGCAAGTCGTGGGAGGAGTCTGGCCATGTGGAGGAACTCACGTGGAGACTTCGGCGCGTGGTCAGTGCGTGATGGAGTAGCAGACAGTCGGGATGGCCTCAAGCTCCCCGTGGATTCCGGTTCCCTACCCCACGAAGATGACTACCTTTGCTGCTCCCCTTACAGACACGGGGATAAGACTCAGGCCCAGAGGACAGTTGGCTCTGTACACCTGCAGAGACACAGAGGCCCTCGGCGTGATTTGTCCCGGATGTTCGGGACTGGTGGTCCACCTGAAGCCATACGGGCGTTGCGAGGCATGCAAAGAGTTCTTGTTCGAGGTGGAGTCATCCACAGTAAGGCCCGGGCCCTTCGCCTCAACAGCCTCACAGGTACCGCTACTCCGGAAGGGGAGATCCAGGCCTTTGCGGAGGTTCCCGTACGCACTGACCAGGGTGATGTGACTGCCCAATCAGAGACTGAGGAAAAAAAATCAGAGGATGCTGCTTCGGTCACCACAGATTCTCTGCTCCCACCTCCGAAGAGGAAAGTCGGCCTGGTGCAGGCCTCCTATGGTCGTGGAAGAGCTTCACCCCGTCGCTTGCCTGGCCTGGATGGATCTGGTTGGAAGAGTCCTGGACATCCCAGTTCTACAAAAGGTCAAGGTGAGCCAGGGGCTGGGACTGTGGTGGTGGTTGGAGGTGTCGGGGGTCCACAGTTGGTGGAGCACGCTAGGGAGGGTAGTTCCACGTCTACTAGAGACTACCTTCCCGCGGAGATGTATGACACCTCCGACCTAGAGTCACTGTCGGATTGTGGAGATGACGGTGAGATAGATGAACTGTTTCACCAGAAGGGCTCGGACAAACGCCCATTACCTGTACTACGTGCACCCCAAGATTCGCCTATGTCTATAGGAGATAGCACGCCCCGGGCGGAAGCCCCGGAGTCTACGAGGAAGCCTAGTCCTCCAATTGCTCTTCCACAATCCACAGCATCACCCTTTTGTTGGCGGGGAAACAACGAGCATCACTACGGGCACCGAGAGAAAAGCCATCCGAGGTAGTGAAAGTACCTCGGCACCCGGAGGCCATTGTTCAACCAGGAGAAGGTGAGCGGGCCACAATGCTTCCCTTGGCCCGATTGCAACGACTCTTTTCTCAGGTCGCCCACGAGTACGGATGGGAGTATCCTTACTTGCCCAGGGACTTGCTGTTTGAGGTTGAAGTTCTGCGACAGCGATGGTATGATGAGTTTGTTTGGGAGAAACTTAAAGTGCCTCATGCCCGGCGATACTTGTCCTGTTCGCCACCTGTGTCGAAAAAGTTCAGAGACTGCAGAGCAGACTGGATGTGGGGCCGCCATATCCATGCAGACAAGGTGCGCATCTGCAGGAAAGATGGAGAGGACGCTGACTATTCGATTGAGGTTTTTGATAAGCATCTGAAGCCCTTGTTCTTGCCTGACCCAAAGTTTTACTTGTGAGAAGAGACTCACTTTTGTGTTTTTTTTTCTGCAGCAACTTTCTGGAAGTGTTCTTGCCGGAGCATCGAACTGTACCCTAGTTTTTTATTTGTTTTTTGTTTTTTTCTACTCTTTGGAGGAATGAGAGCTGTTTGTTTGTTCTCTCTTCTTTCACAAAAAAGTTCAGAGGCTGAGGGGGTAGAATCAGAGTAGGGACGCAGGAAGACTGAAGATTTCGCCAAGTGTCATTACCGTGGCACTGTCACCAGGTGGCGGTGTTGCGCAACGGCTGTTGTTTGCACATTTGCATCGCTTTACTCATTGGAGTGAATGGGTCTCTCGGCTGATAGACCCATTCATTTCAAATTAACACAAAATGTCAGGATGTGTTTTTTTTTTTTTGTGTGTGTTGTTTGTTTCCCTTCTGCAGGAGATTCGTCTGTCAAGACTACTGAGTATGGAGTGGTTCTTAGACAGTAAAGGGAGGGATTGTATATGTGTACATGCTTAGAGGGTTTTATGAAAAGGTTATGAAAAGGTTTATTGTTTTATGTTCCCCTTCCTTTGAGCAGGTCTTGGCACGGTTAAGGTTCAAATTTTTAGGGATAGCCTCTGGGGTCAGGCTTATGTCACCACTCTTTGGGAGACATGGGTTTGCACCAGACGTTGGGGACCAGCATCAAATCACAGGGGGAAGTATGTAGCGGGGTCTCTAAATTTAGGTGGGGTACACCTGGGTGGTAGTATGATCCAGGTGTGTAAATTATGGGAGTAATTGGACCATTTGTATTCGTGGAGGATTGGGCAGTGTAATAGTCTCCTTGGCCTGTGGGTGGCAGGTGCCCGCAGGCTCAAGGTAGATTTGCTGCCATAGTGCTGTCCTTTTTGTCCCTTCTCGGAGATGGTACAGCGAGGGCGGGGAACCTGCCGTGATGTCAATGGAGGGGATAAAAGGGGGAGACGCCCTGGTCACGAGGTCTTGCTCTTTTGGAGTTCCTTGATCACGCGCCCAGGCACCTTAGGCCTGGGTGCGGGCGGTTCTGAGTTTTGGCCCAGGTGCCCTAGGCCTGAGCGGAATGGAGTTGGAGTCCATCCCAGGCACCTTCAGCCTGGGGTGAGGTACTAAACCAGGAGGCCTGGGGCTCAGTGACTTCGACTGGGTCCCGCGAGGGTGGAGAAGTCCGAGGGTCTCTGAAGTGGATGGGGCCCATGTCTGAGGCGAGGAGGCCGGGGAGGTTACCCATTCGGAGAGTCTGGAGCAGCATCAACCCAGTGACGGATGGGCCTCTGGTAACTCCCTTGGAGGGACATCTTCCCCTGACAGGGGCCACAACGCAGCAAAGGTACTCCTATCTACGTTCTCTTGAGTCGCTGGTAGAGACTCTCAAGTTCTAAGTTCTCTCTAGCCAAGGCTATAGTAACCGCTGGTGAAACCACAGTGGTTTAGCTGACAATCAGGATAGTGCCTCGCCCTGCTCATCCCACCGTATCAAACTGTTATTGGGTCTCAACCAGTTGGCTACTGAAGCACTGTTTATTGTGAGTTATGCAATAAAACAAGAGTTGGACTGTGATCGGTGTGTGGAACTCTGGTTAATGGGAGCAAAGGGAAGTGTTGGCACGGCAGGACTTGATCCTTGACTAAAACACACAGGCCCGAGGAAAATATCTGGTACTGGCCTTCACCTCACCCACAGCTATGGGGAGGACATGGGCCGTAGCGCATCTCACCCTGTCGTATGTGATACCCCTAGACAAATGAGATGGGGTGAGGCCGCTTCATATAGATGAAAAGATTTATCATATAGCTTCTGCCCCTCATTACACCCTTATGTTACCCTGGAAAACAATCAAACTTCAGGGAATAAATAGAAAAGAGCATCTGCTTTTCTTGAGATTGGAGTAGATCTGATATGTATTACAAAATAAATCAACTGAAATGTGATATACACGGAGGATATACAGATACCGTATATACTCGAGTATAAGGCGAGTTTTTCAGCACTTTTTTTGTGCTGAAAATGCCCCCCTCGGCTTATACTCGAGTCTGTGTCCATCTTCACATTTGTGTGCCTGATCCTGGCCAGCCATAGCACATGTAGCCCGACTCTTCCTCTACAAGTGTGCAAAGTTTGTTGTCCGGGGGACCTACGGCCGGGGAGCACTGATTTTTCAAAGCCGGGCACCCCTTCCATAGACTCCCATGTTAAACGGTAATTTCTCTTGTGAATTTGGGGACCCGGTACCGGCCGGCCCTAGGTCCCCTGGACCCCAAACTTGGCACACATGTAGCCCCACTCTTCATCTACAAGTGTGTAAGTTTGTTGTCCATGGGAACTATGGCCGGGGAGCACCGATTTTTCAAAGCTGGGCACCCCTTCCATAGACTCCCATGTTAAGTCAGTCTAGTCACACAGCGCAGGAGATCAGGTAGGGAGATTGGGCACAGTGAGGCATGGACACAGTGAGGCATGGGCATAGTGACAGTGAGGCATGGGCACGGTGAGACATGGACGCAGTGAGGCATGGACGCAGTGAGGCATGGACGCAGTGAGGCATGGACACAGTGAGGCATGGGCACAGTAAGGCACATTGAGGCATGGACACAGTGAGGCAAAGTGAGGCACAGTGAGGCATGCAGATGGACACCCTAGGCTTATACTCGAGTCAATACGTTTTCCCAGTTTTTTGTTGTAAAATTAGGTGCCTCGGCTTATATTCGGGTCGGCTGATACTTGAGTATATACAGTAAGTCTTCTCCTCTCTCCCACAAAGCATAAATGGCAATAGTGACTTTACCAGAATTAAAGAATTAGGTACTGCTAAATGGCGGTCTTCATAATTCTAAAAATATATAATAAAAATAGACGGAAATTAAAAAAAATTAATAAATAGGAACCACATATTAAAGTGTAAATAAAGGAAAAGTGTTTTTTTTTTTATCTTAATAGAGTAAGGTAGGGTTATAACCCCTGTCCGTTTTTTTACATGTCCCTCTGGGGAGATTTCCCTTCACTTCCTATCCCATAGCCAATACAGGTAGTGAGAGGAAATCCCTCCAAAGTAAGGTAATATCAGGGTGTCAGGGACGTGTTCATGTTCTGGTGTTAACCCAACCCTCACTTTCACTTTCAGTGATAACGGTAAACAGGACAATAGAGAGGGTGAATCTCACTAACAGGGACACAGACGGCAAAAAAAGCATAACAGGTGTTCTAATCCTTATCTACGCTATCCAAAACTAGAAAGAAAAAAAAATCATGCCTTAAGCTCTCGTTCACACCGGGCCGATTTGACATGTCAAATTTCATGCCAAATCAGAGCCTATTGCCAGCAACAGCACCATCCGAATTGTAGTTCCTGTGCTATTTTTGGCGACTTGGAGGGCGATTGGAATAGACATGTGCATGAACCCGCACAGATGTCTCTCAAATCGCTCCCGAAGTCGGACTAAAATTCTGGTTTGAAGTCGTACGATTTCAGCTGTACTCGCACGATTTCAAAGCCGCATTTAGTGTGAACCTAGGCTTAGTTACACATTGAAAGTAAGCAGATATATCTTGTTACTGAAAACTACTACTACGTTAATGTTTTCTAGAATTAATTAGAATTAGCATTTGTGGTAAAAGAGATTCCCCGTCACTTCTTTTATTTAGCATGGGCAGTGACCTGTGACTTTATATTTCAAGGACATTACCACCTGCAGGTAAAACCTGGTACTACAGCCGGATATTAGTCTGCTAAGCAAATATAAATAACAATGGAAAGCTGCAACAGTGATCAACCATAACTCTCCAATTTTTAGTAATCAAGTAAAACTCATTTAAATATAGTGCCTAATGCACTTTTTAGAAAAAATAAGGCACAGCTCTGAGGTACATGTTTAAAAAGTGTCCAAAAGTAATGTGTTCTACGTTTCATTTCTTTTTTTAGTGCTGTAAATTGTAAAAAACATACGAACTGGCTAGCCAACACAAAGTAGGACAAATTGTATGAAGATTTACAAAGTGTTAGGGCTTGTGCACACTGGGCTTAAAAAAATGCCACTTTTATAGGTTTTTGGTAAAAAAAGAAAATTCTGCCTATAAAAGCACCTCTATGTTAGTCTATGTGTCCATGCACACATATGCATTTACTGTACAAGCATACTAGAAGAGGAGTGTTCACAGGCTGGGAAAAAAAGACATCACCAGACAGAAAAAATTACGCACCTGAACGTGTGTTATTGCCTCTAAACACGACTAAACACTAGATACAATTAGTGCTTGAGTATTTATTCATTCCAGTGGCCATAATAATAATATTTTGAACAACAAAACCCAAAACCGCTCACACATTTGGTTAATTTAAACTAAACAGCGCTTGCCCCACCACACTTCTATCAGATAAAAGCTTTTCCGTGACAAACTATAAATTAATAACTCGTATTGTTACATGAATGGCTAGTAATAGTGATTCGATTTAGATAATAAAGTGACTTGTGATGATACAGTTGTGCTCATAAGTTTACATACCCTGGCAGAATTTATGATTTCTTGGCCATTTTTCAGAGAATATAAATGATAACACAAAAACGTTTCTTTCACTTGTGGTTAGTGTTTGGCTGAAGCCATTTATTATCAATCAACTGTGTTTACTCTTTTTAAATCATAATGGCAACAGAAACTACCCAAATGACCCTGATCAAAAGTTTACATACCCAGGTGATTTTGGCCTAATAACATGCACACAAGTTGACACAAAGGGGTTTGAATGGCTAATAAAGGTAACCATCCTCACCTGTGATCTGTTTGCTTGTAATTAGTGTGTGTGTATAAAAGGTCAATGAGTTTCTGGACTCCTGACAGACCCTTTCAGATGAAATACAGGACTCTCTGAAAACATGTGGTGTGGCTGTTTCAAGATGCACAATAAGGAGGCACTTGAAGAAAGATGGCCTGCCAGGAGCGAGTCGCCAGAAGCAAGCCATTACTACGCAAATGCCACAAAGTATCACGCTTACAATACGCCAAACAGCACAGAGACAAGCCTCAAACCTTCTGACACAAAGTCATTTGGAGTGATGAGACCAAAATTTAGCTTTTTGGCCACAACCATAAACGCTACATTTGGAGAGGAGTCAACAAGACCTATGATGAAAGGTACACCATTCCTACTGTGAAACACGGAGGTGTATCACTGATGTTTTGAGGATGTGTGAGCTACAAAGGCACAGGAAATTTGGTCAAAATTGATGGCAAGATGAATGCAATATGTTATCAAAGAATACTGGAGGAACATTTGCATTCATCAGCCAGGAAGCTGCGCATGGGTCATACTTGGACATTCCAACATGACAATGTTCCAAAACACAAAGCCAAGTTGATCTGTCATTGGCTAAAGCAGAATAAAGTGAAGTCTCCTGACCTCAATATCATTGAGCCACTCTGGGGATATTTCAAACGTGCAGTTCATGCAATAATTTACAGAAACTGAAGGCTTTTTGCCAAGAGGAATGGGCAGCTTTACCATCTGAGAAGATAAAGAGCCTCATCCACAAATACTGCAAAAGACTTCAAGCTGTCATTGATGTTAAAGGGGGCAATACACAGTATTAAGAACTAGGGTATGTAAACTTTTGATCAGGGTCATTTGGCTAGTTTATTTTGTCATTATGATTTAAAAAGAGTAAACACAGTTGATTGATAATAAATGGCTTCAGCCAAACACTAACCATGAGTGAAAGAATTTTTTTTTTGTTATCATTCATATCCTCTGAAAAAAGGTCAAGAAATCATAAATTCTGCCAGGGTATGTAAACTTATGAGCACAACTGTATGTGCAAATGCAGCAAAACAAAGTGCTTGGTGCTCCGTGCTCAAAAGGTGACTGTAATTCCACCACTGTGTGGTTCCACACTCACCAGATGGGTTGAACACCTCTGCCATATGGCACGAAGAGTCAACTGTGCTTTAGGTCTCTTAAGGGGGAGACCTATCCCTCTGCGATTATCACTGATCACTTCCACTGTATGGGCTGGCCTCCTAGAGTGGTGCTCAGAATCCAGGATATGCAGGCATGGAATATATAGACAGAGCATAAGATCCTTTAAAAATCTTTATTCAGCTTAGACATCTTATGATAAAAGCTCTTTTAAAAGTATTAAGATGAAAATATCTGGTAAGAAATTGCCCCGTGCATCTATTGGTGTCTATTAAATAACACTGTCTGCAGACCAGCGTATGTTCCAACGTATCGGGACTTCAAGCTTGACGCGTTTCATCATCAAAGTACAACATTATCAAACGCTCACACATTTGACACGCCTAAACGGCACCTTATTTTTGTCTTCCCCGGACATTTGTGTAAATACCTAGCCAGGGTTCTATCACTGTAGCTTGCCACCTTAGGCATCCAAGGCATCCAAGGCATCACCACTTTGGTAGGATATTTTACACAGAACAGTTTCTTGTTTTCCTAACCTAGATTTAAATACTGTAACTGCATGTACAGAGATGTGGGTAGTAAGGTGTACAGCCCTACTGGATAACTAACCAGTTCTTCACAGTTTATGTTTATTACCTGCTGTGAGATATAATTCAGGTTGTTTTTCTTATGTCAGGGGCCCATCAATGACAGTGGTCACACCAGATTATCATCACTACAAGAACAATGACTGGCTGCATTTAAAGTCTGACTGGAAACTACAAAATGGATCAACCTTTCATGAACTACTAATAAAAGGGTAAGTTATGTGCAAACTGATAATGATGACAGTGTCAGGTAGTTCATGGCATTGGAGCATTCATATCCTAGGTCCAGTTACCACCAAGCGTCTAATTGCATGGGACTTAAAGCATTGTAGGTTTCTGCATCAATCCATAAAATTGGTACATCAGTTCAGATCACATTGAACCAAGTATATATTTTCTTGTATGGAGAGGACCTATGACTGTAAAGTGCGTTAGAGACAGAAATTGATATGAAGTGCTGTACATACTCTGTGAAGTATTGGATATTATTTATACAAAACCTCATGTTGCAGTCCTGTAGATTTTCTGCATGTATACTCTATTCAGTGTACAGTATCTGGTGTGGGGTTCTACCACGTATGTGCAGGAGGTGTGCACACTGGCAAGAACATTTATGATCCATGAAATGGTGGACACTTGTGTCTGGGAATTAATCTTGCAAAAATATTATTTGTCCCTTTATGAGATTGCCTGTCCAGGTGGAAATGTGCACAATGAATACAGTCTAAAATGGCTCAGTAAATTCCTTTCCACTATCTGTACAGATTAGACGTTCCCAGCCTATCATAGCTCGATCAACAACATCAAATATATAAAATTGTCAGTGAGCCACACTAAAGCTGGCCATACAGAGGACAAGCTGACAAATGTACCATTATTATTCAGTGTAGATAGGAAAGAAACTTATAGGCTATAAATCGTGGTTACACTTTATTCCAGCAGCATAAGTGGAGAACAGTGGGGCACAAATTTGCAGATAGCCAGATTTTTCTTCTCAAAAAACTGTTCATGATAGTAAATATTGTAGTTTGAAATGACTATTAAGCCCTGTACACACGATCGGATTTCCTATGGTTTTTAAACCAATGGATTTTTCCATCGGAAAACCGATGAAGCTGACTTCCATCAGTCTTGCCTACACACCATCAGTCAAAAAACCAACCGTTCCAAACGCGGTGACGTAAAGCACTCAGATGAGCCAAGAAAAATTAAGTTCAATGCTTCTGAGCATGCGTCGACTTGATTCTGAGCATGCGTGTGTTTTTTAACCGATGGACTTGCCCATAGATGATAGTAATTTGCTATCGGTTTTTTATCTATCGGAAAAATTTAAAACATGTTCTATTTTTTGACACCGATGGAAAAAAGACCGATGGGGCCCTTACACGATCGGTTTGTCTGATGAAAAAAATCCATCGGACTGTTTTCATCGGTAAAACCGATCGTGTGTACGCGGCTTTAGACTACTAAAATCAAATTATCAAATCAATTTCTTCCTTTTTATATTTTGCATAAAAAACAATGTTCTTGTTCTTAAGGTGGTTCTAAAGTCAGAAGGTTTTTTTCATCTTAATGCATTCTATGCATTAAGATAAAAAAAACTTCTGTGTGCAGCAGCCCCCCTAATATTTACCTGAGCCCCATCTTGATCCAGCGATGTTGCACAAGAGATTTGGCTGTCCAGGACTCTCCTTCCTCATTGACTGAGATGGCACTGAAGCACCATTGGCTCCCACTGCTGTCAATCAAAGTCAGCGAGCCAATGAGGAGAGAGAGGGGGTGGGGCCGGGCCGCAGCTCTGTGTCTGAGTGGACACAGGGAGCTGTGGCTCAGGTGCCCCCATAGAAAGCTGCTTGCTGTGGGGACAGAAGCACCAAAGAGGGACCCGAGAAGAGGAGGATCTGGGCGGCTCTGTGCAAAACCACTGCACAAAGTAGGTAAATATAACATGTTTGTTATTTTACAAAGTTGCAGCTGATTGGTTGCAGCACTGATCGAATGAAAATTTTCCAACAAGCCTGTTCATGAGAAGTCAGATTGACTTTTCACAAATGGAATGGAAGCTGTGAATGGATCGAAATTGTACCCACCTATGGCCATCTTTAAAGTAATCCTGTACCTTTCCCATGCAAAGCAAATTAACTGGTTTACATAAACATATCCTCCCTAGAAGCACTTGAACACCTTTGTTTTGTTCTCCAGCTGCTTTGTTCAGCCGCCGAAAGTGAAAAGTGTAAAACTTTTAAGTAGAAAAACTTTCATTTTTATGCCTAGTTTCGTAAGTACTGTTTACCATCATTTAGAAACCTGAAAACAGATATTATTTTATCATGTTAGGTATCTAAAGCCTCTATTTTATTTCTTCCAGAGTGTTAATCATGCATTTCCACTACAAGTAGATATGTTAAATATATTAACAAGAAATGCAATGTCTCTTTGCTTTAGTCATCAAAATCTGTTATGTCCCTTGTATAATAATCCAGAGTCATTACAGCAGTTTTATTATAATCCCCATTCATGTTTAAAATCATTGTAAAAATGTTATTGTGAGGTCTTAAAAACCATAATTAGTTCTGACCCTGAATGCACAATTAAATTGTCCTTATTGCCAATGTGTACAACTTTTATATGCGCTATTATTGCATCAGTTAAACATGGGCAATATTTCTGTTTGATCATAGGAATATAACTTAAAATGGGAACACCCTTGTAGATCTGTTTTATATTACATTATACAATATGCTCAAAATGCTTCTTTTTTTTATTTCTTTTTTTGGAGAAAGGGGACTTTTGTACTATATTTAACTAATATGATGCTGGCAGCTCCACTAAGCTATTTTTATGACTAAGCAGAAACAATTCCAAACTGAGGTTTTTTAATATTGTTGTTTAGCATCTCAAAGCAAAAATAAATAAAAACTAGAAAAGACAGCATCAGAGAAAAGAGTAAAGTTTGGGATTAATAAAATGATTCTTTCACAGTTCATTAATGCTGCTAGTTCTACCAAACACTTAAAAGCAGAAAAACTCCCTTTTAAGGATTGTAAAAATGCTGTCTGAGAAGTGTGCTGCTCTTTTGAAAAATCAGGGTTGTCCATGTCTTTTTGCTGTTTTTCACATCTTTCTGAATTGCTAGTGTTGTGTTTCTAAGCTGAGGGGCATAGTAGATTTGGCTCCACTGGGCCAGCACTTCTAGCATATGTTGGGATGGTGGCGCTGAGTTCAGATACTTTACAATTCAGAAATGAATCTGAGTGGTCAGTGACGCATGCTGGGCATTATATACAGTATCTACCTGTGTCCACACAGACCTGCTGTCAGGACTTGTGTCATTACCTGGGTCACCTGCTGGTGGCACTGTTGTGCCCGGAGTTAAAGGGCGCTGTTCCAGTGGCCAAAAGCGGGTGTCCGAGCTGTCCGAATAATTTAGCTGCACCTGACGTGGGCTGCTGGAAGGTGTATAATCCCACCCTTGACTGAAGTTCAGTGCTTCAATGTTCTTCCTGTGAGCCTTGTCCCTGCCTGATCTTGATGCTTGCTCCTGTACCTTCTCTTGAGACCTGCTCCTGTGACCAGTTCCCTGTACCCTGCTCCCAGTACTTTGCTCCCTGCTACCCTTGTTTCCCATCTCTCTCCTGTCCTTGCCCTACCCAGGTGTGCTCCCTCCTAATGACATGGTCTGGCAAATGGAAATCTTCCAGCTCCAAATTTTTTGGGCTCTGAAATGTCATACAACAGAATGCCAAGAGTTGCAATGGAAGCTGATGTGAAAATGTGTGTCCCAATAAAATAGCCACTTTTTACAATGCCCACCAATCAATGCAGCACCATAGCACAATTCTCATAATATAATTTCTTTAGCCTACAAAAATTTGCCCCTATCATGAAAGGGCTAGTTGGTTGTGGTGCCCAGAGTTTCTCAGTCCTCTTATTTGGACTCCAGTTATTGTAATAGTGACTTATCTCCTAAGACCTCCATGCTTTGCCTGAATGTAGCAGAGAGAAAAACCGTTGACAGTCTTCATTGGCATACACAAATATCTTTATTGTGTGCAGGTGAGTTGAGGCAAACAATATGATACAGTAGATGTTGACATTAGTGTTTGAAGGCCCAAATGTAATATTTCTTTCCGAGCCTCCATGCAGGAATAATTCAGGGACTCACAATGAGGTAGGAAGCACCATACGAGGAGGATACATAGAAAATTGAGCGTAATAAAACAATGACTAAAGGGCGGCAGCATAGCCCTAAACAATAAACTACCGTATATACTCGAATATAAGCCGACCCGAATATAAGCCGAGGCACCTAATTTAACCACAAAAAAATGGGAAAACGTATTGACTCGAGTATAAGCCTAGGGTGACCATCTGCATGCCTCACTGTGCCTCACTTTGCCTCACTGTGTCCATATGCATGCCTCACTGTGTCCATGCCTCACTGTGTCCATGCCTCACTGTGCCCATGCCTCACTGTGCCCATGCCTCACTGTGTCCATGACTAGACTGACGTTTAACATGGGAGTCTATGGAAGGGGTGCCCGGGTTTGAAAAATCGGTGCTCCTCGGCCGTAGGTTCCCCAGACAAAAAACATTGCACATTTATAGAGGTCAAATGGGGCTACATGTGTGCCAAGTCTCGGGTCCAGGGGATGTACGACCGGCTGGTACTGGGTCCCCAAAGTCACCAGAGAAATTACCGTTTAACATGGGAGTCTATGGAAGGGGTTCCCGGCTTTGAAAAATCGTTGCCCCCCTGCCGTAGGTCCCCTGGACAACAAACTTTGCACACTTGTAGAAGAAGAGTGAGGCTACATGTGTGCTAAGTTGGGGTCTAGGGGACCTACGGCCAGCCGGTACCGGGTCCCCAAAGTCTGGGAGATCAGGCGCAAAAAGGTGACTTGAGTATAAGCCGAGGGGGGCATTTTCAGCACAAAAAAATGTGCTGAAAAACTCGGCTTATACTCGAGTATATACGGTACTTGCGGACCACCTGCCTGTAATATATTGCGGACAGGCAGCCCGTACAGGCAAAGCGACGTACTGGTACTTTCCCACAAAACAATCAATATACACTTATTGGGAATGTAGCAGAATACATTTTGGCCTAAATTTATGAAGAAATTTTATTTTTTTATTTATTTAACCACTTCAATACCATGCACTTATGCACCTTCCCACCCAGACCAATTTTCAGCTTTCAGTACTCTCACACTTTGAATGACAATTACTTAGTCATGCTACACTGTATCCAAACAAAATTTTTATCATTTTCTTCTCACAAATAGAGCTTTCTTTTGGTGGTATTTAATCGCCACTGGGTTTTTTATTTTTTGCGATATAAGCAAAAAAACAGCAATTTTTTTTAAAAAAAAAACACTTTTTTTTAGTTTCTATTGTAAAATTTTGCATATAAGTAATTTTTCTTCATAAATTTGTGCCAAAATGTATACTGCTACATATCTTTGGTAAAATGAACCCAAATTAGTGTATATTATTTGGTCTTTGTGAAAGTTATAGAGTCTACAAACTATGGTGGCAATCACTGAAAATTTATCACATCTGATCACGCCTGATGTACTGAAGGGATATCTCATTTCTTGAGACACTAACAAGCGAGGAAAGTACAAATACCCCAAAATTACCCCTTTTTGGAAAGTAGACAGTCCAAGGTATTTACTAAGAGGCGTGGTGAGTTTTTTGAAGTTGTATTTTTTTCCCACAATTCTTGGGAAAATTTAATTTTTTTTACACAAACTGGTCATATTAACAGTTTTTTTCTCTCACACAGCATATGCATAATTGCAACTACACCCCAAAATACATTCTGCTACTCCTCCTGAGTGTAGCGATACCACATGTGTGAGACTTTTACACAGCCTGGCCATATACAGAGGCCCAACATTGAAGTAGCACTTTCAGGCGTTCTACAAGCATAAATCGCACATATCCTTTCTCAACCACCTATTACAAGTTTGAAGGCCCTGGAGCACCAGGACAATAGAATTTTCCACAAAATGACCCCATTTTTGAAAGCACACACCCCAACGTATAATCTATGAGGCATTATGAGTCTTTTGAACGGTTCATTTTTTTCCAGAAGGTTTTGGAAAATGTGGAGAAAAAATTAAAATGCATTTTTTTACACAAAGTTGTCAATTTATAAGATATTTCTAACACATAATATGTACATAGCAAAAATTACACCCCAAAATGCATTCTGCTACTCCTCCTGAGTATGGCGATACCACATGTTTGAGACTTTTACACAGCCTGGCCACATACAGAGGCCCAACATCCAAGTAGCACCTCCAGGCATTCTAGCAGCATTAATTGCACATATCATTTTCTGACTACCGATCACATTTTTGAAGGCCCTTCATATATCTAACACATAGCAGGTACATACCAAATAACAAAAGATTACCTGTGGTTTTAGAAGTGCAGTGGTCCACAGAGGAGAGCATCGGTCCAGGCAGCAGGCAGGGATGAGGTCAGCGACAGCAAAAGCAATCATCCAGGCAGCAGGCAGGAATACTGTCCATAGTTCGCACAGGCAGAGATACTGTCAGCACAGCCAGAGCACAGCCAAAGCACAGGTCCAGGTAGCAGGCAGAGGTGTCCCGGCAGAAATGCTGTCCAAAGTCAGTAGAGGCAGCAGGCAGATATATGGTCAACACAGCCAAAGTATTGGTCCAAGCAGCAGGAAGAAACATGGTCCATAATGTCATGGGTCATTACAGGCAGTAATATGGTCAGCACAGCCAAATTATTGGTCCAGGCAGCAGGAAGGACCATCAAGCTTAGGGCCAGGGGGACAGGGGTAGAGGCTTCTCCCACCCAAATCGCTTTGAAGCCTCCGGGCAACCAGACCCTGTTCTTGGAGCACAGAAAACGAAAAACTGGTTTTCTCTACTCAGAACGCTATTCTGAAGCCCCTCACATATGTGAGACCCCTGTGTACTAAAAGTAGATGGCCAAAAGATCAGTCCAAGTGGCAGGCAAAAACATGGTCGATTAACAGGCCAAGGTCGGTACACGTGGAAGTCAGAAACGTGGTTTAAATCGGCAGGCAGAGGCATCGTCGGTAAACAGGCCAGGGTCAGTTAATTAACATGGAAGGTAGTTAGTAACATGGTAGCAGGCAAATAGGGAAATGGCAGTCTGTTAATAATAAGGGGAACTAATGGATGTATGATAATTTTTGAAGCAATTTCCGATGCACAGGCCAGGTTGGGAGGGACAATCGGGACAATAATAGCTGGTGTCTCTTCTTACTCCTCCTCTGCTGCATACACGGCATTTCTTTTGGCGTCTTCTTCCAGATTCTGTGGGGGGGATGCTAAAGGGATAGTGTCGCTCGTGAAGCCGACTCACACTATCAGAGCGAATGCTTCCTGGGGCGGGATCTTGTTGGTAAATGAGGGCATCGATGATATCTTCGATATATTGGAGGTAGTGGAGTCGGTGATTTTGAGTTGCTTTTTGGTAGCAGACAAACGAATTAAAAAGGGCCATGTGAAACAGGTGAAACGCAACTTTTTTGTGCCAATAATGGGACTTTCTGGTTGATAAGTAGGGCTGTAGCATCTGGTCGTTTAAATACACCCCCCCCCATGTACAAATTGTAGTCGTGGACACATTCAGGCTTTACAATGGAGCCGCGTCTTCTTGGGATCTCCACCATGGTGTCATTGTGGATCGTAGAGAGGATGTGGACATCTTTCTTGTCCCTCCACTTCATGGCCAACACCTCCTCGTTCCTCATGGATGCCGATTCTCCAGGTCGCAATTTTTTGTCAATAAATTTTGTGGGAATCCCTTCCGTTTTTTTTTTAAGGTACCGCAGGCCGGGGTTTGTTTAGTGTAAAGGTGGCGAAAAAGGGGCAGGCTGGTATAATAATTATCAACATATAAATGGTAACCTTTTCCGAACAGGGGGTATGCCAACTCCCAGACAATTTTCCCACTGGTTCCAATATATGTGGGGCAATCACGGGGCTGGAGCTGGGAGTCTTTGCCTTCGTAGATCCTGAATTTGCAGACGTATCCAGTGGCTCGATCACATAATTTATTTAATTTTAACCCATACCTGGCTCTCTTGCTTGGTATGTACTGCTTGAACTGCAGTCGGCCGGTGAAATGTACGAGGGACTCGTCCACACAAATTTTTTGGTCTGGGATGAAAACTTCTTCAAATCGCTGGGAAAAGGCATTGATTAGGGGGCGTATCTTGTACAATTTGTCGTAGTTGGGATGATCTCGGGGAGGGCACTGTGAATTGTCATTGAAGTGGAGAAAGCGCATAATCATGTCGTATCTTTTCCTGGACATGACAGAGGAATATATGGGCATGTGTTGGATGGGGCGTTTGGACCAATATGAATGGACTTCGTTCTTTTTTGTAAGCCCCATATTGAACATAAGGCCCAAAAATAATTTAAATTCCTCCAATGTTAGACGCCGCCACTGGAACATGCGGGCGTAGTTAGAATCGGGGTTGGCAGCAATAAATTGGGATGCATACAGATTCGTTTGATCCACTATATTCTGCAGCAAATCTTGTGGGAAAAATAAACAAAAATAATCAAATTTAGAAAAATTTGTAGTGTCGGGCTGCACACCTGGCTGTGCGGTGAAAGGGGGGATGATAGCGGATCCTGAGTTGGCAGGCAACCATAAGGGGTTTGCCAGGGCATCGGGAAGGTAGGATTGGGGCTGGATTCTTCGGGTTGGGCATGCATTTCCATTGCTTGTACTGGGCTCCTCTTCCTGGGGTATGGCGCTGCTGGTGGTGGGCAGTTCTCCTGATCTTGGTGCTGATCTTGGTGCTGATCTTGGTGCCGATCGCATTCTTTTGGGAGGGACAGTTTCCTCCGGGGACTCGGACTCTGAGCCACTATCCTCCACTGGCTCGTATTCCGAACCAGAATCGGATAATGGGAGCTCCCCGCTGCTCTCATCATCCGACATGGCAAGAATGGCATATGCCTCCTCAGGTGTGTAAACCCTTTGGGACATTATGGCAGTGCTTATTGGTGGGCCTGTGTAATGGTACTGCTGGTGGTAGTGGTGGCGGTCTGTGTGGTAGTACCGATGGAGGTATTAGTGGTGGGCCTGTGTGGTGGTACCGATAGCCTTATGGGTGGTGGTGGTACCAATGGCGGTACAGGTGGTGGTGGTACCGATGGCGGTACAGGTGGTGGTGGTGGCGGCGGTACCGATGGCGGTACAGGTGGCGGTACGGGTGGTGGTGGTAGCGATGGCGGTTGACAGATGGGTTGATTGACAGATGGGCTGATTGACAGATGGGCTGATTGACAGATGGGCTGATTGACAGATGGGCTGATTGACAGATGGGCTGATTGGCTGGGCTGATTGATGTGCTGGGCTGTGTGACAGGTCCTCTTTATGGGGGGGGGCGTGTTGTGCACTGTAAACTTATGTAGACAAACTCCACTGAGCTAACTTACTGATCTCTTCTCTCTCCTCACAGATCGGTGTGTGAGGAGAGAGCAGGGATCAGGTAGTAACTCCTGTGGAGTTTGTTTACATTTGTGACCGGCTGTGATTGGACACAGCCGGTCACGTGGTAAACAGCCAATTCATTGGCTGTTTACTCTGATCGGGGACGCGCTGTGTCCAAGGGAGACTCGCCTTCCCCGATCCCCGCTCTGCAAGCCTGTGGCGGCGCGCACGGAGCGCGCCGCCGAGTTTGTTTTGACAGGTGATCGGCTGTGACTTTGACACAGCCGATCACATGGCAAACAGCCAATGAAATTGGCTGTTTACCGTGATCGGGGAAGCGCTGTGTCCGAGGGACACATGCCATCCCCGATCACCGCGCTGCGCGCCCCCGCGGGCGCGCGCAAGGCATTATCCTGCAGGACGTCATATGACGTCCAGTATCGATATTGCAACCACTTCCCGGACGTCAATTCGCTATTGACTGGGCGGGAAGTGGTTAAATTGGATATATTTTATAGCAGAAAATAAAAAATATTGTTTTTTTAACTTTTTTTTAGTTTTTTTAATTTATATAATAAAAAAATAAAAAAAAAAACAGTGGTGATCAAATACCACCAAAAGAAAGCTCTATTTGTGTAAAAAAAAAAATATATAAATGTAATTAGGGTACATTGTTGCATAACTGCGCAATTACCATTTAAAGTAGCACAATGCTAAATACCAAAAAATTGCCTGGTCATGAAGGGGGTAAAACCTTCTGGAGCTGGGGTGGTTAACTTAGTGAAAAAGCATAAGAAAAAAAAACATAGATGCAACTGCATTGCTCATATAACTGGTGGATGCATTACACCTCCCCTGGGTTCCAGTGTTCTAAAAAGGTAAATGCTTCATCTTATGTAGACATATTTACATTATACCACCAGCTATAGTGGAGGCATTTTACTTCAAAATCTATGCAAAATTCTAAGTACATAGAGAACTCTTTTCATAGTTGCAAGGAAACAAATTGTTATTTATTTTCGCACGGTTTTAGATAATCACAGCCGCCGGATGTATATAAACATTTCATTAAGTTTTGGATAGATTAGGGGAAGGGTTATAACTAATATCAGAATAATACAGTAAGAGCCAAATTCGTTGTTGGTTTTAGAACGTATTGTTTATATTTTTAGATATTTATTATCATTGTATGCTGTTGTGCGGAGGACACTGATGTCAAACTAATGTTTTGCTGTGTTTTAACACGATAATTAAATCTTTTCTATCTTATTTTATCATATCTTATCTCTTCCAGGTTATTTTTTGCTGTTTGTTGAGCATTGGGGAAATTTCTCCTGCACATCCAGTCCCAAAGACACAGGAGGAAGTTAGAGGAAATCTCCCAGAGTCAGATTGTCCCCAGTAAAACATTTTTTATGCCAGACCCTTATCCTAGATAAGGAGGACACACGCAAAATCCATACCAGAACCTTATTTAGGCCAGGAAGGAGAGGGGCAGCAGGCATGCGACCCCCCCCTCCTCCTGAACCCCAACTCGTCCACATGGCCTCAACATGGGGAGGGTACTTTGCCGAGGGGGGGGGAGAAGGGGTCAACAGGCTGCAGGTTAGCCAGCAACGCCATTTGACTTGTGTGAGGAACAACTTGGTGGGTGGGCCAGGAAGTGACTCATTTAGTGGTGGTAGTGAAACTGTCACTAAATGAATCACTTCCGCCTGCAGCAGGGTTCAGGTGGATGAACAGATCAAATAGCCTGTTTTGAGAATCTCAAACAGCTAGAGCATGGGTCACACTCTCCACTGACCTGAACCTGAAGCTCATCTCCTACCCACTTTCTATCTTGATGACAATAGACCTCAGGACAAACAGAGTGAACCTCCCCCAAGGGGATACAGACAACATTAAAAACGTTAAAATTTTTTAAAAAAACTGCGCTTAGTGCACAACTGCAAACAAAACAAAGAAATAAGGTGAAAAACAATATTTGACCCCAAAATGCAAGAGGTCTTGACAAGCTTTATTAGACCAGGGCACTGTAGAGATGCTTTAAACCTTGTATTAGCCACCCAGGACTTCAATTAAATCAATACAGATGGTATCCCAGATAGCTAATAAAACAGAGGAATGCCATAGTGCAGTGATGGCGAACCTCAGCACCCCAGATGTTTTGGAACTACATTTCCCATGATGCTACTGCACTCTGTGGTGTAATAGAGCATCATGGGAAATGTAGTTCTAAAACATCTGGGGTGCCAAGGTTCGCCATCACTGCCATAGTGTGTCAAGTAAACATCCTGATTATTAAAAAAAAAAAAGAAAAGATACTCACATATGTAACTACACAATACAGCATGTCAAAAAATGCCTCCGTCTACCTGAGTGTCCCCGCTAGGCTCCATCTAACGTGTTTTATCAAAACCAACATTGTCACCCGACAACTAACTCCTGTGCCCCGTGAGGAAGTTGGTTGTGACGAAACGTGTCAAGGGCATTTTTTGTGCCTTTATAAGTGTTTTTCATTTGTATGCACTGCAGTTTGACACAATTACTGCACTTTATTTTTCATTATGTTCACTGATATGTTTATATGTTGCACAGTTTAGTTTTTTAGCATCCTTATTGTTTGTTGTTGATTCACATTGAGTTTATATTAGTGACACTATTTAGCCATTAGCATTAAAAACTTGACAGAGCGTCACACCTTTCCCCACTGTATTCAAAAAAGGCCTGGAGATAAACTTTAATTGAAAGGTAATTTTTAATTTGAGACAGTGGATCCCCACCCAAATAGTGTAATATTTTATACAACAAATTTCCTGGGCAAGGAATTATAGCAACCTGGTCAAGGGGTACACCCCAAAACACAATTCCTGTCTTACACTGGGAAATGATAAGTAAAAAATGTCTCTGCTTCAGTCACACTGCCAATGCTGGATACATTGGTGGGTTTGGTTCCTTACAAGGATCTCCAAATGGTTCTGCAGTCTAGGCCTTGGTGGAAACATTTTTATGCAGTTAAGCTAGTTGTTAATAACATTTAACTGTAAACTGAGTTGTTTAGCAATTATATAGTATGTTATCTTAATTTTTCAAGAAAAAGCTGAATTTTCCTTGAAGTTTAGTTTGATCATTCCACGTGAAGTAAGAATGTGTTTTGTGATATTTTATGGTACTGTCTACAATGATGGGAGTGATAATAATGTAAAAAAAAAAACATAATATTATTTAATATTTATCCTTGTAAATGACTAAATAACCTTCACTACTAATAAAACCATTATTAAATATTTGTTTCAGTTGAGCCTCATAATTTAAAAAAAATATTTTCTCTGTTAGAGTACTGATATTGTAATCCTCAATCCAATAAAATTTTTGCCTTTACAAACAGGTTTGCTAACTTGTAATTCATAAACTTTTATAGATAAAAACTCCTGTCCATGATGTTACCATATCTTCTCGTACTATATCTGTCACCCAAACAGCTTTCTTTTTCTTTCTAGGCAACCGTGTGAAAGTAGAAGCAAAATTTCACTTATATGCACCAAGGAAGGTAAATAAACATATTGTTGTTTTATGTACCTCATTTAGGTGAACATCTAGTAACATTAGCTGTATAGAACAGTTTTTCTTATTGCTAAGTATAAGCCATGGGACCAGCCTTCCTATTTCCATTGATAGTCTGGCATGTCAGTCATTCAGATCATTTTGTAGTGCTACTCAAGATTTTGTTTGACCCAATAGACAATCCTGACATTTATGGTGACACATTTTTGAAATTATGGAATCACTGCAAACCCCCCATCCCTACCGATTCCTAAATGTGCTGGTTGTCTTATGCCCCGTACACACGAGCAGAATTTCCGTCGGAAAAAAGTTGGATGGTTTTTCCGACGGAATTCCGCTCAAGCTTGGCTTGCATACACACGGTCACACAAAATTTCTCTGAACTTTCAGGTGTCAAGAACGCTGTGACGTACAACACTACGACGAGCCGAGAAAATGAAGTTCAATGCTTCCGAGCATGCGTTGAATTGTTTCTGAGCATGCGTCGGAATTTTGCGTGTCGGAATTGCCACAGACGAGCTCTCAATCTTTTGCTGGCGGAAATTCCGACAGCAAAAGTCCGATGGAGCATACACACGGTCGTAATTTCCGACGAAAAGCTCACATCGGACTTTTGCTGGCGGAAATTCCGATCGTGTTTACGGGGCATAAGACAAAACAGAAAAACACATAAATGTATACACTCACAATATAACACAAGGACAATTCACTCACTGTCCTTCCAGGTCCCTGGAAACAAGGACTTGCAGAGTGAAATAAACTGACACTCTCCCTACCTACAGTTTTCTGTCCCTAGAATAAATGTTTTTTTTAAGCACAATATAGCACAAGGACAATTCACTCACTGTCCTTACAGGTCCCTGGAAACAAGGACTTGCAGAGTGAAAGAAAAAAAACCCTTGCTTCTCACTGCCTGTTTCCCCAGTGTGAGTGTATACATTTGTGTGCTTACTTTTTTATAATAAAATTGTGCTATACCAGTGGCTGTATTAGCCTTGTATTAGCCTTGGTGGTTGTATTAGTCCTGCCAGTAAGTCTGTTGTTTTTTCCAACAGAACAAGTTATCCTACAGATGTAACAGTTTGAGGGTTGAGACAAACCATTTAGCACCTAAATAGGTGCTTTCAATGATCCGCTTTTATTCGCTTATGTAAAACCTTGTTCCAAAAGGAACAAAATTTGTAAGGCCTGTTTCACACGAGCTTCAGTCTTTATAAGAGCAGTGTGAACAGCAAGCTTTGACAAACCATTTGTAGAACTTTCAGTAAGCTTTGTTGAAGCTTTTAAAGTACCATTCAACTCCAGTTTGTAAATGTTGAAAACAGATCCTAATGGAAGTATTGATTCCCAATTTAAACGTGTTGCTAGCAGGCTTTAGAATTTTTTTTTGAAGCTTGTTGGAAGCCTGCTAGAAGCTTGTTTAAAGTGGCAATCAACACACCCATTAGGATCTGTGTTCAACATTTACAAACTGTAGCTAAATGATACTTTAACCGATTGCCGACCGTATAACAAAGACCTTATACCTAGTATGTGATCTGCCACTTCAAGGTAGGGGGTTTGCGCATGTGCTGCCAGCGATCCGGCTCTGCTGTGATTTTAAACAGCAGATGGCATTCAGCGGGTGAGGGCCAATAGATTACCGGTGGCACCCACTGATCATCCGGAACATACACAGAACAGGGCTCTGCCTATGTAAACAAGGCAGAGCTCTGTCCTGTCAGCGGAGAAGTAATGGATTTACTTTCCCTGTAAAGCAGGGTCTAGAATCCATCTCTTCCCCTAGTAAAAGCAGCACACGTGTACACATAAACACTGGCTAGGCACACAATTTACCCTTTGATCACCCTAGATATTTAACCCCTTCCCAGCCTTCCCAGCCAGTGTCATTAGTTCAGGGATAGTGCATATTTTTAGCACTGATCACTGTATTAGTATCACTGGTTCCCAAAAAGTGTCAGTTAGTGTCAGAATGTCTGCCGCAATATCGCATTTCCGCTATAAGTCACTGATCACCGCCATTACTAGTAAAAAATAAATAAATAAAAATACCCCATAGTTTGTAGACTCTATAACTTTTTGCGCAAAGCAATCAATATACCGTATATACTCGAGTGTAAGCCGACCCGATAATAAGCTGAGGCACCTAATTTTACCACAAAAAACTGGGAAAACGTATTGACTTGAGTATAAGCCTAGGGTGTCCATCTGCATGCCTCACTGTGCCTCACTGTGTCCATGTGCATGCCTCACTGTGTCCATGCCTCACTGTTCCTTACTGTGCCCATGCCTCACTGTGCCCAATCTCCCTACCTGATCTCCGGCGCTGTGTGACTAGACTGACGTTTAACATGGGAGTCTATGGAAGGGGTGCCCGGCTTTGAAAAATTGGTGCTCCCCGGCCGTAGGTCCCCTGGACAACAATCTTTGCACACTTATAGAGAAAGAGTGGGGCTACATGTGTGCCAAGTTTGGGGTCCAGGGGACCTACGGCTGGCCAAGATCAGGCGCACAAATTTGAAGATGGACACAGACTCGAGTATAAGCCGAGGGGGGCATTTTCAGCACAAAAAAATGTGCTGAAAAACTCGGCTTATACTCGAGTATAATACGGTACGCTTATTGGGATTTTTACCAAAAATATTATGTAGCAGAATACATATTGACCTAAATTTATGAAGAAATTAGATTTCTTTCAATTTTTATTGGATATGTTGTATAGCAGAAAGTAAAAATATTGTTTTTTTTCCCCAAAATTTTCTTTTTTTGTTTATAGCCTAAAAAACCCTGCAGAAGTGATCAAATACCACCAAAAGAAAGCTCTATTTGTGGGAAAAAAAGGACATACATTTTATTTGGGTACAGCGTTGCATGACGGGGGGTAAATCTTCCGGAAGTCAAGTGGTTAAACGCTTCAACAAAGCTTGCTGAAAGCTGCAAATGCTTTGTCAATGCTTGCTGGTCACACTGCTCTTATACAAGCTGAAGCCCATATGAAACAGGCATTAGGGCTCATTTACTTTCCTTCAAAATGTGGCATTGGACATAGCACCTACCACTAAACACTGTTTGCTTTACTTTGCTTCAAAAATGATATCCCATGTTGCCTTTTTGGTGCTTCAAAGCTTCTCAAAAGTGTCCAAAGAAATCTATCACAATGCTTGCTAACAGCACCTGCAACATTTGAGTGGCTTTTATTGAGTTAACTTTGCTTTTTTTTGGAGATATTGAAGGTGTAAAATATCCCAGGATACACTGGGAAACCAATAAGAGAACCAGAAAGACATTGTCAGTTGTCACTTCAGGTTCCTGCAATGTGGGAGCGCTATAGCGAAAGGTGAGCGGGGACCAGAGAAATAGGAGGAGTGGCGGAGGATCATCAGAGCTGGGGGACCCGAGAAGGAGAAACTTGTAGATGTTACATATGGTGAGCAGCATGGGAACAATATAGCAGGTGGTGAGCAGGGACTAGAGAGATAAAGGACTGAGTGGTGGAGAATCACAAGAGCTGGGGGACCAGGGGGGAGAAACTAGCAGATGTCACATCTGATGTGCAGCATGGGAGCAATATAGTGGAAGGGGGGGGGGGGGGGACTGGAAAATTAGGAGGATCAGCAATGAGGAGGTTTTTTATAATTTGATTATACTTTTTTTAGATTTATACACCCTTTGTTTTGCAAGTAAACATACAGTATAATATGACACACTGTTTCCAGAGCACTGCCTCAAATCAGGCTGCCTTCATTTTAGCAGCGTCTATGCTACAGTTTTTGCATGCATTTGCAACCCGGCCCCTGTAATCAACAGAAGCGGTTTGCCTTTAACCTCCCCTGTCCAATTGAAAGCTTAGACACAGTCATAAGGAAGAAGGGAGAGGGGGGACAAGTCACTGCTCTGCCTCATTCACTTGTGTGTGTACATTTCATCTTGAGCTATTGAGCTCTGTTAAACAGTTTTTTTACAACTAGAGGTGGAAAGAAAACTTGAAGACCTCTGAAAAGCAGCATAAATCTCCACATGCTGGGTCTATATGTAGCAACCGGTCCTCTTTCTCAACTATCCTTGGCTCACTCACAGGAGAAAAAGGCACACAGTCCCCACCATGCCCATACCCCCTGGTTTGCAGAGGTTAAGCACAATTGTTTTCACTTACGGGTCTTGCATCAGGGTTCCCCTTAAAGTTGGTTTCCGTCCCTAGAATGTAAGGACAAAGTCTCTATACCCCAAGTAACTCCAAGGTCCACATTATGCATGAACATCCACAAAGTTGAGGAGAAGAGAAAGGTGTTGGAAAGACAGATCAATTCAGGCACTCTTGTTTCTTTGCCACTCGATCCCGAGTGGGTATAGCTCACCCGGATAGTCACACAAGGGCACTAGCAGCCGGCGTGTAACTCGAACAGTCTATTAGATTCCCTAATGGATGCGTTCAGGAGATCCTCTGCCACAGAATCTATAGTGTCCCTAATGGTCCTGTTGTTTAGATCCCTGTTTTCGGATGGATGACATCCCTCCAGAGAGTTACTGGGCCCCTTCCTTTACTGTGATCTCTCACCAGTCCTTCGGAACGGTCCTCCCCCAGCCTCCTCTTCTAGAAACGGGTCCCCTCGCAAGGCGGCACCCTGGGATTCCTCCTCCCGAAGTGGGCTCCAGCTAAAGGTGCTGGGCCCAGGGCTGAAGTTGCAGTCCCAGGACTAAAGGTGCCTGGGACTGAAGCGCACGTGGCCCCATGGCCTGGAGGGCCATGCGCCACGCACCAGGACTCCGACTCTGGAACCAAGAAGAACCGACAACTCCCAGGCGGCGTCTGCCCCTCATGTATCCTCTCCCAGCATGCACAGCAGGTAGACCACACCCACTGTACGGCTGCCGAGAGAGGACACCAAATCGCTGCTCCATCACCTGTGGTTCAACCCCGAGTACAAGTGACAGCGCCACCCATACTTCTTAGGGGAACTGCACGCCAGGTGAAACAGCAGCAAGGCAGAGTCCAGCAATTGAAAGATTCGAGCCAACTACCACTCGAATCACCCCTAAATTTAGCATAGTAATCCCTAAATTTAGGACCTCCGCTACATATGTAATATAATATTTATTTACAGTAATAATTATTTTTACCTAACAAAACGATTTTTAGGCATTTATTTTTTGGTCCTGATTATAACATTATGTTTTTTTTTTGCTAGTTACATTGTTGCATCATTGTAATATTAAAAATAACCCAAGTAGTTCAATGGTTGCTAGTCAGTGAAACTGTTAATATGACGACGCCCCCCCCCCCCCCCCTTAATCACATTTCTTTGGCAGAGATGCATGTTATTGTGTTCAAACCACTAGATAATGATGATAATGATATTGTAGGAAACCAAGAAGCACTTTAATAGCAATAACTATACCAGTCCATTAGACATGCCGTTATACAATTTCAGCCTGTTATGAACTTACTCGATTTACACCCGGAATGATGTTCAGAGGACATAACAGAGGTCAGTTGCCTGCTGCTTCTTGAAGGAGTGATGCAGGAGAATCTAATGCAGAAGAGGGAAGAGAAAATAGAACTTAAATCAAACTTAAAAAGCAGACATTTTTCAGTAACAATCAGGTCAGGTACTGTGAAAAGGGCAACCCTTGACTGAAAAGCCTTTTAAATAAATGAATTAGTCTGACATGAGATCCATTAATCAAAATGAATTGGCTGGATCCAACGCTGCAACAATATTAATAACAGTACAAAATGTGTCTTTATTGTTTAGTAACAAAAATTAAGATCCGGCGTTAGTCCTAAAGAAGATTTATCTCTGATAGCAGGCCTAGCTTGAGGAAGAACTTGTCTCAAATAATTGCAAGGATAAAGGTTTTTTTACATCTGTACCTTTTTATTCTCTGCAGGTTTTATTAATTATTGGATGATTTATGGGGGCAATCTTTTAGAAAATATTGCATATTTTGTAGATCCAATTCAGACGTACATAACAATGATGGCTAGGAATAATATTGTACAGTTGCACAGTGAAAACTAGAGGTTGACCGATCTGGGTTTTTCTCTGGCCGATGACGATATTTAGAATTTGGGACGGCCGATGGCTGATATATGAGGCTGATTTTTGCAGCTGATATTTTAGGCCGATTTCAGATTTTTTTGGCAGGTGGCACTGATTGGCAATGGCAAGTGGCACTGGTTGGCACTGGCAGGTGGCACTGGCAGATGGCACTGATTGGCACTGGCAAGTGGCACAGATTGGCACTGGCAAGTGGCACTGGTTGGCACTGGCACTGGTTGGCGCTGGTTGGCACTGGCAGGTGGCACAAGTTGGCACTGGCAGGTGGCACAGGTTGGCATTGGCACTGGTTGGCACTGGCAGGTGGCACTGTTCTGCACTGGCAGATGGCACTGGTTGGCACTGGCAGGTGGCACTGGTTGGCACAGGTTGGCACTTACAGGTAGCACTGGCAGGTTTCACACTGAGCAGATATAGTGTAACTGTGTGAAACTGACATATGTAACTGAATGCAGGGAGAGACACCCTGTAAAAATTCAGCGGTGATGTCGGGGGTGGGCGGGACCCAGCAGCTATCAAACACCAGCCAATGATTGGGCTGCTTACTCGTAGTGGCCCGCCCAGATCCCATCATATTGGCTTGTATTTGATAGTCGCTGGTCCCACCCACTGGGTCCCGTCTACCCCCGACATCAATGCTGAATTCTGACAGCTCCTCTCTCTCTCTGCATTCAGGTATAAATGTCAGTTTCACACACTCGGCGACTCTGGCTGCTCTGCCAATGGAGTGTGAGGAATGGAGGAGGAACATTTGTGGGTCGACGGGCACGGTGCGTTTATCGGATGAATTTGCAAAATAATCTGCTGATTTCTTAAAAAAAGGCCAAATATTGACCGATATATCGGCCTGAAAACCCTGCCCATGAACTTTCCATTAACCAGTACAGTACCTATTATATAAACCCTATAATCAGAGGTGTAACCATTTATTTTTATTTTTGTGCCATGGGCAATGAATTTTTGATAATGCTCCTCTATTCTGATATTTTTAGTATCATGTGCCATTTACATTTCATATTCACTTAGAAACTATAAGCTATTCTAGTAGTATTTTGAGCACAGGATTCTAGGGGACTTCAATGCAGTAATTCCCACGCAGTCATTTTTAGCTACTTTATTAAACAACAGGAAACATTTCTGTTATAATGCATCTCTATTTTTACTCTATATTTGTCTTGGTTGAACATATATGCGATCTTTACCTTTTTATGGGGCAGAGAATAGCAACTAAGGGCAATTAAGTTGTGAATAATCACCCCACATTCCTATGATACAGTTTTGGGGGTGCATGGGGTAAAGAAGTCAAAGGCCATCACCACTGAGCTAGTATTATTCTATTTGAGGCCCTTCCCGAAGCCTGTACATACTGAAAGTTATATGGGCTGTTAGCTACAGCCAAAGACCCAACACTTATGGTGTCTTTAAATACATGTTTTTTGTTAATGTTACATGTATCTAAGAAAGTTATACCCTCCAATTTGAATGATTTATAGTGGGCATCAAATGAAAATAAACCTGGAGCCATGTCAGTTTTATGTGGAAAAGTCTGGTTATATCTTGTGATGGAATAATGCACTCACTATTGATTTATCTGAGATTAGTAACAGGCATATACATCATATTACCCTTCTAGTCTCCTTGGAGTTTGTAAATTACCTTTCCAATGAGTTTAATGTTTCACTCCAAGGGGACATAGAGGCCAGGCTGTTTATTTGCATAGCAGTCAGTACATTCTCCTTAGCACACTAGGGTCAGTTCAGTAGGTTAGAACACGGGTGATATTTGTCATAAGGATTGTTTTTTTTGTAAAATTTGTTTATTGAATTTTATCAAGTTACAGAGAAATAATAAAAAAAAAAATAATAATAATAAAGCAACAATCACAATAATCACTACATTAGGTTCAAAATTAGCATATGAAATTATATATATATCATGGATTAAGAGACAATTGCTTCACTCAATAATCAAAGTGGGTTACTTTACATAGTCTAAATAAAGTTTAGACTCAGAATAAGAATTACAATTTAAGCTTTAAAGGTAAACATCTAAGGAGGATAAAGATAATGTATTAAAGCTTCAAATAGGTAGGAGACAATACTAATGCTACAATATAACAGTGTTTCTCAACTCCAGTCCTCAAGGCGCCCCAACAGGTCATGTTTTCAGGCTTTCCATTATTTTGCACAGGTGATTTGATCAGTTTCACTGCCTTCGTAATTACCAAAGCTGTTTCATCTGAGGGAAATCCTGAAAACATGACCTGTTGGGGTGCCTTGAGGACTGGAGTTGAGAAACACTGCAATATAACTATTAAAGATCTTGTATCTGTGCTTAAAAATTTAAAAATTGAGAGGAGCATATGTAGGTATATTTGTTGAACCTATTCATCCGTTTGGATGTTATTTTAATCTCTTATTGACTACCGTTGTTGAAAATAATGGTTGTTCTGAAACTAAGAAGCTTTCTGCTAAATTGAGCCTATAGGGTAAAGTTCAAGGATGTCCACATACAAACAGATATTTCTATAAAAAAAAAAAACAAGAAATCAGAGAACTGACCACCGTAATCCCAATTGCTGATAAGAGGTCCCACTGTCATTTCACTTCCCAGCTAAGACAATGTTCCTTTTTGATACAAAAACAGTAAAGTTATACCTATTTCTTTGGAAATACTGCCAGAAATCAGCTAGTAGCATTTAGTCACATTGAACAGGGCTTATGTAATGTTGAAGATGTTCCACCACTAATTCAGGTGGCTTCCTTGGCTCTAATGGATGTTGGGAAAATACTCCAGCATTTATAGCAACATTGGCTACTCAGTCACATTATTTCAGTTCCCAACACTTATTGATCACTGTCCATGATACTTGTTTTATTTACACTAACATCCAAATATGCAGAACACGCTTTCAGGGTGTGTCCCCCTTCTTCAAGGTCCAAGCAGTAATTTTGAAGTGGAAGGAAAATGATAAATGGTTTTCATCATTTTTTCCAAATGCATATCAGAAAAGTGTGGCGTTCAATTGTATTTAGCCCCCTTTACTCTGATACCCCTAACTAAAAGTTAGTGGAACCAATTGCCTTCAGAAGTTGCCTAATTAGCAAATAGTGTCCACCTGTGTGTAATTTCAAAGTCAGCTGTTCTGTGATGCCATCAGAAGTTTGGTAGAGAACCTTAGTAAATAAACAGCGTCATAAAGCCAAGGAACACACAAGACAGGTAAGGCACAAAGTTGTGGAGAAGTTTAAAGCAGGGTTAGGCTATAAAAAAAATATCCAAAGCTTTGAACATCTGACTGAGCACTGTTCAATCCATCATCCAAAAATGGAAAGAGTATGGCACAACTGCAAACCTACTAAGACATGACCGTCCACCTAAACTGACAGGCCGGGCAAAGAGAGCATTAATCAGAGAAGCAGCCAAGAGGCCCATGGTAACTCTGGAGGAGCTGCAGAGATCCACATCTCAGGTGGGAGAATCTGTCCACAGGACAACTATTAGTAGTGCACTCCACAAATCTGACCTTTATGGAAGAGTAGCAAGAAGAAAGCCATTGTTGAAAGAAAGCCGTAAGAAGTCCTGTTTGCAGTTTGCAAGAATCTATGTGGGGAACACAGAAATCATGTGGAAGAAGGTGCTCTGGTCAGATGAGACCAAAATTGAACTTTTTGGCTTAAAAGCAAAACGCTATGTGTGGCGGAAAGCTAACACTGCTCATCCGACTATGTGTCAAGAAAAAGGTTGAACAGGGTGGGACTTTGTGTGTGCCTCAGAGGAGTAAATAAATAGAGATACTAGAGTTATAGAAAAATAAACAACTTTTATTTTTATGCCATAAGGCAGTAATACCAAAAGATCAAAACATGAATTAAAACCAAGTTACAGTTTAGGAGTTTGAAGTTCAGGGTGTGCGATTCCCAAGCATAGAAGGTAGTAGGGCCTACGCGTTTCGCGGATTTCTTCTTCGTCAGGGCCTTTGAAAATGGCACAATGAAATATTGTATAAACTCTAAAAACAGAGAGTGTTGATAGAGAAATATATAAATACCATATTTGATATAATTCAATACAAATAAAGAAGGAAAAAGAAAAACAAACATATAAAAATGTACACATGATGATATTTGTACATTCATTAGATATGCATTTATAATTTTCGACATAGATTATTACAGACTATATATTACATTGTATTAAAAAGCTATGTGCACGGTTGCATGTATGTACAGCACTGTTTTGTGTGTCAGGAAGATAGAAACAGAGATTTTTGCAATAAAAATTATCAATGTATGTTAGCATGATATTAGGTGTGTATCTGTGATTGTCAGGGGTGTTGCTGTTAACCCCCCCCCCCGATGCATTGCTAGTCAACGGCAGTGCTGGTAGCCCTCTCACTTTGCATTGCTGGTCATTGACAGTGACCCCCCCAGCCTGGCAATGCTGGTCATTTGAAGTGTTGTTAACCCACCTCTACCTTGCCTTGCTGGTCTGTGGCAGTCCTGTTATCCCCCACATTAGTGGTCAGTGTTTACTTACCTGATCACATGCTTCCACACCACTCTCTGTATCCAGCTAGGGACTATTCTTGCGCCATCAGACAAAGATTCCTCTGCATGACAGTAATACAGGTGTTCTTTTAGTGCTGGATACTGGAATACCGAGAGCGTTCCTGCAACTGCCCACAGGTGCTTAACAGGACACATGTTACTTCTACTTCTGTCCTTGTGACAATTGGAATATTCTGGATTTTAGTCACCAGGACAAAAATGGTATGATCCTTTCATGTGTTTTTCAGACTGCGGACGTCGCCCTGCAGCCAGAATGAGCAAGAGGATCCTTGGTGGCAGAACCAGCCGACCTGGGCGATGGCCTTGGCAGTGTTCCCTACAGAGTGAACCAAGTGGGCACATCTGTGGCTGTGTGCTTATAGGGAAAAAATGGGTTTTGACTGTTGCCCACTGCTTTGAAGGGTAAGTAAGTTTCTAAATTATATTTTCAAACATTTTAGAGCATGATATGAATATGAATGAACGATCAATCAGTATAAAGTAAAAAAGTTCACAATAAGTAAATACAGTCCTCCATGATAGGAGCAGTAAAGCATATGTGAAAAGTCCAGTAAAATGATAAAGGCTTGTTAAAAAAAACAATGCGTTAGTGAAGAGAAACACTAACACCTTTTGAAGTGAACATAAGTTTTCAAACAAAGTACATCCCAGGGAAATGGACACTCACCAGATTGGATGGCTGCCATTACAACAGCATGTAGGCTTTGGATAAAGTCTTGTACACACAATCAAATTTTCAGACGCCCGTTTTTTGTGGCATGATAGTCTCATGTCGAAAGTGAAGAGGTTACTCACAATACGAAAATTTTCGTACGACAGAATACATTGTCAGAAGTGATGTAATGTTTTGAACAGTTTTGTATGTATTCTTTAATTTCTGAGCATCCGTAGTCTTGCTCTTATGATTTTTTTCGTACAAAAAACGTACTAATGAAACGAATATCGGACGTTGAGTTCACATCCGACAAAAATTTTATAGTCTGCACATCCAGCTTTTGTCTGTAGAAAAAGGGAAATTGGCTGTCGAATGCACCGTACTAACAATCCAAAAATCAACAGACAGCTCGTTGTACGAATTTTCCCATCCGATTTTCTTATTGTGTGTACGGGCCTTTAGTGTCTGTCATCCAGTGAAAAGTAAACCCAGTGAATCCGTCCAGCGACACTCCACATCAGGGTCTAACTAAAATAAAGCTCACCATGAGCCGAATTAATCCTCATGATGTAGTTTTAATAAAGATGCATGTACACATAAAAACAAAAAGTAGCATAAAATCCTTACATTGAAAGTAGCTGCCGACCTGGAATCGAGCAGTGGCGTGATGTCAGCACTAGTGTCTCCTCCCCACTTATTGAGGCCTTTTTTACTTTATATTGATTGATAGTTCATTCATATTCATATATTTGGTGCTACACCCTTTTCATACATTGTTTTTTAAGCTGGGTATACTACTTGTTTGTGCCAGTGGCCTACCTCACCACAGCGCAGAAACATTTTTTGTTTTGATTTACAGGTACTTTAAATTTACTTCTCTGTTTGACCTGTTGACCATTCTCAGTGGACCTAAAAGTAATGGGATGAATGTATATACACTGCCACATCTGTCTGCCACTTGGCCTAAAGCAGAGCTCCACCCAAAACGGGAAGCTTCGCTTGTTTGGTTTGCCCCCCCCCCCCCCTCCATTGGCACATTAGCTGCGGAAAACTGAGCTGAAAGTTTATGGACCACTAAAACTGCTTGTTTTTCACATTATCCCATAGACACACAGCTACATTAATTGTTAACCTTTGTAAGGCCCATATCACAGTAAGGTTTAATAATTTGTCCACACATTGTCCCCTAGAGTGTCTTTCCCTTCCCAGCTAAACCAGTAATATATTGTTCAGTCACAACTCCCTCACTAGTAATTGAGGTTCTGCAGTGTTTTGGCCAATGAGAGAGTGTCTTCCTTTAAAGCTAATTTCCTAACTCCACCCCACTTTATCGATTTAGGCCCCTTTCACACTGCAAGCCCTCTCGGATCCGCCTGTCCGTTTTTCAGGCAGATCCGAGGGGGCCACCCATTGACTCCTATGGGCAGGCGGATGTCAGCGGAGATGTGTCCGCTGACACTCGTATGCTATTCGATCCGCTTAAAACAGACGTATGGCGATACGTTCACCAATCCGTCCGGCGGATCGGATGGGATCTGATGAAAACGGACATGCTGTCTGTTTTCGTCCCATCTCTCTATAGAAATCAGTGGGGCTCTGACAGGTTCCTCCCCACTCAGTGAGCAGAGACGGACCTGTCATCCACTGGCTCAGTGGAGATCAACGGAGTGATCTCCTGCTGAGCTAGCGGAGCCCGCTGAGCAGGTCCACCCGTGTGAAAGGGGCCTTATACGTTATTATACTTTATTATTTTTATAATTTTTTTTTTTTTTAGGGGATTTTATTTTTTTCTTAAAAAATAAAGTACATATGCAGTTGAAGAGGGAACTAGGTATTTTGTGTTCTTTTTGTCATTGCACCATGATGTTCTCAATGTGTCCAGGAACAATTCTGATTGTCTCACCTGTGAGTCATTGAGGAGTACAGTATGCACTGTAAAGGGTCTTCAGGACTAAAGCAGAATTTAGAATACAACATATACTGAAGGCTTCCACCATGCGTGGTAAAATACTAGGTGTATAGAGGTAGATAGTTTGTGTAGTGATACTACAATATCTGTATTTGTCCTTTTTTTCTAAATAATCACTCTGCACTATAAAATTCCAATAATCTGTTCCTACTGACTTGAACAACTTTAGTCACATGGTTTTGTTGAGTGATTGTTGAAAGATCTTACCTCCACATGCCCAATTTAAATCTTTTGAAGGTTAAACCATATTTCCTGCTCTTAATTTGAACTATAATATCATAGTCTTTTTTGGGCGTTTTTATTTTTCGATTTATAATTCAATCTGCATTTCTATATTGTAATCCACATTTTAGCATTTAGCAGAAAACACAATTACAAGCAACATTAAGCAGTAGGAACGTAACTTGTCATATGCTGAGAGAAATTGCACAATGCACAGTAATCTGTTGAACTAACGTCGAGTAATAAGGGCTATTTATGGTTAATGGTTCTGTGTAAGGGCAATAATCCTGGTAGGAAAACAATCTGTAAAAGAGTAAGGTTTTATATGATAGTAATTCTGAAGTGTGTTGATAATGACTTCAGGATTTCTGCCCTTGGGGAGTGGCACAAGTCTACGGTTTCTCATTCTTCTCTTTTGTAATAACGCAGAGAGTTTCCCTGGAGTGTCCTGTTCTTTCAAAATATTACCAGCTATGGTCTTGGAAAATGCTTGGCAGGGAAAATGAAAAGACATTAAGAAAATCTAGTTTGTCATAAAGTTTTCATTAAGCGACAGAGCTGAGACCAATACAAGGATACTGTTTACCATCTGTGACATTGATAGATTTTTTATGCCCGTGTATTTATGAAGCTTTTTATTTTGTTCTTAAAGCTCTGTAAAGAGATAGCGCTACACAGTATGATACATGACCACCATAAAGCAGAATATGAGGCCATGCTGATTTTTAAACCATAAAACTGCTTGGAATGTACAGAATGTAAATTGTATGCTCCTAGGAGCAGGACTTTGGGAAGGCAACGTACTGTATATATCAAATAAAGAGAACCCATCCAATTCATATTCACTGAATACTTTATATCGGTAAGGTAACTATTTTGTATATTATTTAAAGCTGTATTTACCCAAAAACAAAAATGTATTACAGTTATGCTCAAAAGTCTACATACCCTCTGAAAAATATACAGTATGTACCATTTTTAAAGAAAACATGAGTTAGCGGGCAAAACACATTTATTTATTTTGGGGTTCATATTCAACTGTAGGTCATCACAGAATGCCACAATCATAAAGCAAAGCATGGCAACAAGTAAACAGATGAAATTACCCCTGTTCAAAAGTCTGCATAAGCTTAGTTTCTAATATTGTGTATTGCCCCCTTAAGCATCAATGACAGCATGCAGTCTTTTGTAATAGTTGTCTACGAGGCCCCGAATTCTTGCAGGTGGTATAGCTGCCCATTTGTTTTGGCAAAATGCCTTGAGGTCATGCAAAGTCTTTGGCTGTCTTGCATGAACCGCACATTTGAGATCTCCCCCGGAGGGGCTCAATGATATTAAGGTCAGGAGACTGTGATAGCAACTTAAGAAACCTTCACCTTTTTCTGCTGTAACCACTGGAGGGTCAACTTGACCTTGTGCTGAGGGTCATTGTTTTCTGATAACATGGGGCATTCATCTTGCCATCAGTTTTAATAATTTTTCCCATGCCTTTACACACTCCCAAATTGTCAGTAAGCTACCACCATGCTTCACAGTGTGGATGGTATTCTTGTCACTATAGGCGATATTGACTCCTCTACAAACATAGCACTTATGGTTCTGACCATAAAGCTCTATTTTGGTCTCGGCACTCCAGATTACAGTGTGCCAGAAGCTGTAAGTCATGTCAAGGTGGCATTGCCGCAGTAAAGACTTCTTTCTTGGAACGCAAACATGCAGCAAATTTTTGTTCACGTATCTTCATTTTGTGCTCCTTGAAATAATCACACCATTTAACCTGTTAGTTTTTCTTTGTATCCCAAACAATTCTTCTGGCAGTTGTGGCTGCAATTTTTCTTGGTCTACCTGACCATGGCTTGGTATCAAGAGATCCCCAAATTTTCCACTTTTTAAATAAGTGATTGAACAGTACTAACTAGCATATTCAAGGCTTTTGTTATCTTTGTATATACTTTTCCATCTTTATAAAGTTCCATTACCTTGTTACGCAGGTCTTTTGACAGTTCTTTTCTACTCACCATGGTTAATATCTAGCCTGCTCAGTGCATCCACATCAGAGCTAACAAACTCATTGACTATTTATACACAGACGCTAATTGCAATTTAAAAAGCCACAGATGTGGATGGATTTTATGCCCAGGAAGCTGAAGAAGAGGAAGTGAGTTTGGAAAGAAAGAAGAGTGGGAGGCGGGATAGTAGATCAGGGTGACAAAGTATGTAAGAAGGTGAGGTTTGGCGAGAAGGTGCACAACTCATTTGCGGCAAAAGGGAAGGAGATGCCCTCTGCATATAGGTATAGTTTCCACTTACCCTAATTTTAATGCAGTTTGGTCTACTGGGACGCATTTTGTATTTGTGCACCTGGGGGAAATTTCCCCTTTCAGTCTGTAGTTGAAAAAGCCAGTCTGGTGAGTATCACAGGTGCTACATACTGTTAAAGAGTGTTGATGTCACTCTTTTTTTTTTTCTGTTTAAATATATTTTTATTAAAAAAAAATGTATACATACATACATACATATATCTTTTATATCCTTGCCAATCGCCACATATACATTACAAAAGAAAAAATATACAAAACATACACTTACAACAAAAATGGGTCCATCCTTTAACATCATTTATTCTTCTCCCCTCTCTTCATTCCCTTTTAATTAACTTACATGGCCTTTATGATAAATCTTTCTCCCTTTTTCTCCTTCTTTCTTTTCCTTCCTTCCTTCCCCCTCCCTCCTCTCCCCTCCTGACCCCCTCTCTCTCTCTATAAAATAAAATAAAAATTCCTCTGCCTTCCGCTTCCTCCCTTACCCTCCTTCCCTCTACCAACTCACAAAACCACCTTATTTTAACTTTTAGTGCCTTCTTTCCCTTTACTTATTCTACCCTCCCCCTCCCTTTTTCCCCTTTACACAGATTTTCATGTCTTCTGTGTTATACCTCTCTCTGCCTCCGAAATGAGAAACAGAGAGAAAAGAAAAGAAAAAAAGGGGGGGGGGGGAAAGAAAACATTTGGAGAGAGAAAAAAAGAAAAAAACAACTCTCTCCACCTACTTTTATTTCAAATTTGAGAAAACAATGTGCCCTCCTTGCCCTTTTTTATTTACCCTACCCTTCCTCCCTCTCTCACCCTCCCCCCACCCCTTTATATGACTTCCGTGACATGTGTGTTTTTTATTAATTATTGGGAGGGCCCGGGTATCATGTGGGAAGAGAGAAAAAAAAAAAAAGGGGGGGAGGGGGTGGGAAAGGGGGACACTTTTCCCTCGCAGGGAGTCCAACCAAAGTGCCGTTAGGTGCCACCCTCTTTTCTCATATATCTTTCATATACCTTCGAGTGTCTAAACTCCTCCCAGCCCTTCCAAATTCTAATAAATTCAGTTTTAGAGTCCTTATGCAAATGTGTTACCTCTTCCATATATCTTATTTTATCTACTTCCCTCAACCATTCCTGTATCGTTGGAGCCTGCTTTATCCTCCATTGTCTTGGAATTAATATCTTTGCTGAGTTCAATAAAATCGGGGTAATTATTGCTCTATATTTCTTCCTTGGGATATTCGTTGCATGGAGCAAACATTGCCATGGGTCCAATCTAATTTCCGTCCCGCTAATCATGTTTATTAGGTCTATTATTTCCTCCCAGTATGGTTGGATCTTGGGGCATTGCCACCATATGTGGGCATGAGTTACCTCCTCCCCACATTCCCTCCAGCATAGGGTTGGTGTCTGGGGATTTATTTTATGTAATTTTACTGGAACGTAGTACCACTTAGTTAATAATTTGTAGTTCATTTCTTTTATCCGTGCGTCCACAGACGTGGAATGATCATAGTCTAAAACTCTACCCCTCATTGTTTCTGGTAATGAAAGATTTAGTTCCAACTCCCAACTTACCGTTGGACACACGGATCCTCCATCTAGGTGTTATCAACATTTTGTATAGGCTAGAGATTCCATACTTATCTATCCCTCCTTGATCTGCCAATTTTTCCCATATATTCAGACTACCCGTCCCCCGAAGGGGTTTTGGGAGGGACTGTACAAAATGTTGTAGTTGTTTATATCTCCAGACTTCCCATGGGGTTGTCCCATATCTTTCATGTAGTTCCAAGAGGGAGCAGAGAGCATTCCCTTTCATAACATCTTTTAGTCTCAAAAAGGTTGATGTGGTCCATTTTAAATATAACTTATTATCTTTCCCCGGTGGGAAATAACTGTTGCCTGTTAGGGCCATTAAAGGGCTATTATATTGTCCCTGTATATTTTTTAATAATTTGTCCCACATTCTCAATGCTTCTAGCATAATTGGTGCCACATCAACTAGAGAGCCTCTGTACTGCCTTGGGATCCAAATCATCTGTCCCAGCTTCAATTTTCTAATATTGTCCTCCAACTCCACCCATTATTTTTGCCGAGGAGCATGGGCCCAGTCCATGATCCTCCATAAAATTGCTGCCTCATGGTATTTTTCGAGGTCGGGGAGGAATATACATATATACCTCCCTTCTCTTTTGGTCTGGTCAGTGTCTTATAGGAAATACGGTTACTTCTATTATTCCACACAAATCTCTGTATTATTAATCTCAGGGTTTTAAAATACGCCACCGGAATATTAATTGGGAGACTTTGAAAGATATACAAGGCTTTTGGTAGAATCATCATTTTAATCACACTTATTCTACCAAACCATGACAGTCAATGTGCGGGATATCCTTTCAGTTCACTTTTAATCTTATTCAGGAGAGGTATATAATTATCTTGATATAAATCTAATGTTGATGTCACTCTTAACTACTTAAGCCCCGGACCATTATGCAGGTTAAGGACCAGAGGTGTTTTCAGAATTTGGCACTGCGCTGCTTTAACTGGAAATTGTGCGGACATGCAATGTTGTACCCAAACAAAATTTGCGTCCTTTTCTTCCCACAAATAGAGCTTTTTTTTAATGGTATTTGATTGCCTCTGCGATTTTTTTTTTTTTGCGATATAAACGGAAAAAGACTGAAATTTTTTTTTAAAAATTATATTTTCTACTTTTTGTTATAAGAAAAATCGAATAAACTCAATTTTAGTCATACATTTAGGCCAAAATGTATTCAGCCACATGTCTTTAGTAAACAAAATGTCAATAAGCGTATATTTATTGGTTTGCGCAAAAGTTATAGCGTCTACAAACTAGGGTACATTTTCTGACATTTACACAGCTTTTAATTTATGACTGCCTATATCATTTCTTGAGGTGCTAAAATGGCAGGGCTGTACAAACCCCTGCCCCCCCAAATGACCCCATTTTTGAAAGAAGACACCCCAAGGAAATTGCTGAGAGGCCATTGAATATTTTTTTTTTGTCTCAAGTGATTGAATAATGACTAAAAAAAAATAAAAAATTACAAAAAATTGTCACTAAATGATATATTGCTCACACATGCCATGGTTATATGTGGAATTGCACCCCAAAATACATTTTGCTGCTTCTCCTGAGTACGGGGATACCACATGTGTGGGACTTTTTAGGAGCCTAGCCGCGTACGGGACCCCGAAAACCAAGCACCGCCTTAAGGATTTCTAATGGCACAAATTTTTGATTTCACTCCTCACTACCTATCACAGTTTTGAAGGCCATAAAATGCCAAAATAGCACAAAACCCCCCCAAATGACCCCATTTTGGAAAGTAGACACCCCAAGCTATTTGCTAAGAGGCATGGTAAGTATTTTACAGCTCTTATTTGTTTTTGAAAATGAAGAAAGAAAATAATTTTTTTTTTGTTTTCAATTTTCAAAACTTTGTGACAAAAGGCGAGATCTGCAAAATACTCACCATACCTCTCAGCAAATAGCTTGGGGTGTCTACTTTCCTAAATTAGGTCATTTGGGGGGGGTTTGTGCCATCTGGGCATTCCATGGCCTCCGAAACTGTGATAGGCAGTGAGGAGTGAAATCAAAAATTTATACCCTTAAGCCTCGTACACACGGTCGGACTTCCATCGGACTTTTCCTTGGATTTTTGTCCGAACGGAGTTGGCCGGGCACACCCATAGCATACACACCACAGGACTTTTCTGCAAACTTTCCCAAAACTTTTTGCAACATCACATGGTTTTTCTGCTCTTTTCTGCTCTTTACCGCCACCCTTTGGTCAACTTCTGCTATTGTTGGTTGATTTTAACATTAGTTGTTTTGTCCATCGGACAAAAGTCCTATGGTTTTCTGTACACACGGTCGGACTTTGCTCCATCTGACTTTTGTTGGGCAAAAGTTTGTCCGTTTGCAGACCCAACTTTTGTCCGATGAAAACAAAACCAAACGAAAAAAAGTTTGTCCGATGGAGCGTACACACGGTCGGATTGTTGGTCCAACTTGCTTAAAACGAAGTTTGTTGGGCAAAAGTCCGACCGTGTGTACAGGGCTTTAGAAAGCCTGAAGGCGGTGCTTGGTTTTTGGGGTCCCGTACGCGGCTAGGCTCCCGAAAAGTCTCACACATGTGGTATCCCCGTACTCAGGAGAAGCAACAGAATGTATTTTGGAGTGTAATTCCACATATGCCCATGGCATGTTTGAGCAATATATCATTTAGTGACAACTTTGTGCAAAAAAATAAAATAAAAAAAATAAGTTGTCTTTTTACGCAACTTGTGTCAACATATAAAATATTCCATGGACTCGACATGCCTCTCAGTATATAGCTTGGGGTGTCTACTTTCCAAAATGGGGTCATTTGGGGGGGGGGTTATGAACTGTCCTGGCATTTTATACACAACATTAGAAAGCTTACATCCACTCTTCTAACCACTTGAAGGCAAAGCCCTTTCTGACACTTTTTGTATACATGAAAACATTTTTTTTTTTGCAAGAAAATTATGTTGAACCCCCAAACATTATATATATTTTTTAAAGCAAAGCCCCTACAGATTAAAATGGTGGGTGTTGCATTTTTTTTTCCACACAGTATTTGCGCAGCGATTTTTCAAACACATTTTTTGGGGAAAAAATACACTTTTTTTATTTTAATGCACTAAAACACACTATATTGCCCAAATGTTTGATGAAATAAAAAAGATGATCTTAGGCCGAGTACATAGATACCAAACACGACATGCTTGTGGCGACAAACTACATACATTTTTAAAAGCCTTTAAAAGCCTTTACAGGTTACCACGTTAGATTTACAGAGGAGGTCTACTGCTAAAATGACTGCCCTCGACCTGACCTTCGTGGTGAAACCTCACATGCATGATGCAATTGCTGTTTACATATGATGCCAGACCGACGCTTGCGTTCGCCATTGCGCAAGAGCAGGGCGGGACAGGGGTGCTTTTTTTTTTTTTTATTATTAATTTTGCTTTTTTTTTTTTTTTTTTTAAACTGTTCCTTCCATATATATATTTTTTTTTTTAATCATTTTTATTGTTATCTCAGGGAATGTAAATATCCCCTATGATAGCAATAGGTAGTGACAGGTACTCTTCTTTTGAAAAAACTGGGGTCTAGACCCTAGATCTTTCCTCTGCCCTCAAAGCATCTGACCACACCAAGATCGGTGTGATAAAATGCTTTCCCAATTTCCCAATGGCGCTTTTTATATCCGGGGGGGACATTCCCTCCCACTGCTTGTAAAAGCAGTCCAGAGGCTAATTAGCCGCTAGGATTGCTTTTACATGAAAGTCGGCCGCTGGCTGAAAAGAATGATACCAAGATGATACCTAAACCCGCAGGCATCAATCTGGTATAACCATTCAAAGTCCAGCAACATACCAGTACGTTGCTGGTCCTATTTGGACATGTATTGTAATCTTTTTTTTCATGTTGGCTGAACGAAAAAAAGAGATTGATCGGTGGGTATGCCCACCATTAGAATACCTCCCTTCATCCACCCACTTCTAATGATGGGCATACATGCACCATTTATATATGCCGAAGCATGGGGGCATCCTCCCGCAAAAGTTATGCCACACACACATGGTCGGACTTTTCCACGGGCAAGCCTCCATCGGAATTTTGACCGTATGTACGCGGCATTAGGAGCAATATCGCTCCTCCGCCCCTGCTGCCCCCATGCTTCGGCATATATGCTCTTTTTTTTTAACTGTGGTGGTGAAATCACCTCCTACAGCACTGGAGTCGCAGGGATCAGGCCTGTCTCTGCGAACGCTGCAGTTATGTGTGTTGTGTGTGTTGTGTTTTGTAAGTGACAGTGATCGATCGATACTGCACTTGGGTGGCCTGGGCTGGACGGAGGGGAAAAACGCAGGTGCTAGCAGGTATCTGGGCTGATCCCGCTAACACTGCGTTTTTGGGAACCCTAAACTGCTGGGGACGCTAGTATAGATCTGATCAGATCAGATATTGATCTGTTCAGATACTATACCACTAAGGGAGGTGTATGCTTCACGCGTGGGTGTTAGCATTACTGGCACTAACCTGACGCTGCCTGGGGCGACGCAGACCCTCTCTGACGCTAAAACCTAATTGATATCACCCGCCGGGCAATCAGGGGGTTAAACCTTTATTGGGTTATATACGGCGGGTGCCCTGACATTATAAAAAGCAAACTAACTAACCAGCGTCACCCGTAACACTTATATGGTGATCACTGGTGAAAGGGTTAACTAGGGGCAATCAGGGGGTTAAACCTTTATTAGGTAATATATGGGGGTACCTGACGCTATATAAAAACCTGACGGGGAACCTAAATAACAAAATAACTAACTGGCTAACCAGTGTCACCAGTAACACTTATACGTTGATCACTGGTGAAAGGGTTAACTAGGGGCAATTAGGGGGTTAAAACCTTTATTAGATAAAATATGGGGGTACCTGACGCTATAAAAACCTGCGGCGAACCTATAAAAAATAACTGGCTACCTATCGGCACCAGCATAACTAATACGGCGATCAGAAAAACGATCGCTTAGTGACACTGGCAAAAGGGGGTGAAAGGGTTACCTGGGGGGCGATCAAGGGGTTAAACCTTTATTAGGTAATATATGGGGGTACCTGACGCTATAAAAACCTGCAGCGAACCTAAAAAAAATAACTGGCTACCTATCGGCATCACCGACACTAAGACAGCGATCAGAAAAACGATTGCTTAGTGACACTGGCAAAAGGGGGTATAAAGGTTAGCTGGGGGGGGCGATCAAGGGGTTAAACCTTTATTAGGTAATATATGGGGGGTACCTGACGCTATAAAAACCTGCGGCGAACCTAAAAAAAATAACTGGCTACCTATCGGCACCAGCATAACTAATACAGCGATCAGAAAAACGATCGCTTAGTGACACTGGCAAAAGGGGGTGAAAGGGTTACCTGGGGGCGATCAAGGGGTTAAACCGTTATTAGGTAATATATGGGGGTACCTGACGCTATAAAAACCTGCGGCGAACCTAAAAAAAATAACTGGCTACCTATCGGCATCACCGACACTAATACAGCGATCAGAAAAATGATCGCTTAGTGACAGCGGTGCTAGGGGGTGAAAGGGTTACCTGGGGGGCGATCAAGGGGTTAAACCTTTATTAGGGGGGGTTAGGGGGCTACACTGGACCTAAAACACTCTGCCCTGACACTTTTACAGTCACAAATGTCACTGATTGCAGTGATCAGTAAATAAATGGTCACTGCAATCAGTGACACTGTGACTGGGGGCTGGGGGATGATCTGGGGGGGCCTGGGGGGGCGATCGTGTGCCTATGTGTGTGGTGTCAGTGTGCTGTTTAGTGCACTAACCTCTGTGTCTTCTCTCATGCGGCGCTCGGTAAACATTACACAGGCAGAGGAAGCTTTTCATTCGCCGGGAGCGATCGCGAGGGGGTGGCCGGAAACGAATGGCCGTCCCCTCATCACGGATCGCTCCCGGAACGATGCCGACCGCTCACTGCATAGAACTATATGAAGGCAGTCACGTACAGGTACGTGATTGTGCCTGTCCGTGCCATTCTGCTGACGTATATATACAGTGAGCGGTCGTTAAGTGGTTAAAGTTGAACTTCGGGGGAAAAAAGATTTAAAGTGCTTCTAAAGCCTCAAGTTTTTTTTTTTACCTTAATGAAAAAAACCTACTGTGTTACAGACTCCCTCATTATCCACCTTATGCTTGCGTGAGCCCCACTGCGATCCAGAGCTGTGCATGCGAGCTGTGGCTCTCCTGGCTCCCACTCAATCAACTCCAGTGACGAGAGCACAGGGGTGGGGCCGAGTCCCGCTGTCTGTGTCAATGGTCTCGGGAGCGAACCTGCATGGGTGCCCCATTAGAATTGGCTTCAAAATACGGGCAGAATTTTTTTTATTTGATCTGGGTTTTATTTATTTTAAAATATTTGGAGAGAAGTGAGGATGTTGTATTTGTAAAAGTCCACCGTAATATAGCAGTCCCACTATAAAGTATTAAAAAAAAAATTAATTAAAAATCCATAAATATATACCATAGTGTAATGCTTGAAACGTTTGCGTAAACTATGCAATGTACGTATTTTTTTTTACCAAAAACATGTAGCAGAATACATATTGGCCTAAATTTAGGAAGGAAATTGATTTACCTTTTTTTATTGGATGTATTTTATAGCAGAAAGTAAAAATGATTTTATACATACAGTATCTCGCAAGAGATACCGCACTGACAACCCAAAATATGTAAAGCAGCCAGCACCGCAAGAGACAAGGTTGGACAGCAAAGTTTTAAAGATATGCGCAGCACTAAAAGTGAAAGGTCTCTGTATGTCTACAGGATGATCAAATATGTGCATTAATAGGAAACAATGTACCATATATACACAGTATCTCACAAAAGTGAGTACACCCCTTATATTTTTGTAAATATTTTATTATATCTTTTCATGTGACAACTCTGAAGAAATTACACTTTGTTACGATGTAAAGTAGTGAGTGTACAGCTTGTATAACAGTGTAAATTTGGTGTACCTTCAAAATAACTCAACACACAGCCATTAATGTCTAAACCGCTGGCAACAAAAGTAAGTACACCCCTAAGTGAAAATGTCCAAACTGGGCCCAATTAGCCATTTTCCCTCCCTGGTGTCATGTGACTCACTAGTGTTACAAGGTCTCAGCTGTGAATTGGGAGCAGGTCTGTTAAATTTGGTGTAATCGCTCTCAATCGTACCTCATGGCAAAGAACTCTCTGAGGATCTGAAAATTTTTATTGTTGCTCTACATAAAGATGGCCTAGGCTATAAGAAGATTTCAAGACTCTGAAACTGAGCTGCAGCACGGTGGCCAAGACCATACAGCAGTTTAACAGGACAGGTTCCACTCAGAACAGGCCTCCCCATGGGTGACCAAAGAAGTTGAGTGCACGTGCTCAGCGTCATATCCAGAGGTTGTCTTTGGGAAATAGACATATGAGTGCTGCCAGCATTGCTGCAGAGGTTGAAGGGGTGGGGGATGAGCCTGTCAGTGATCAGACCATACACCACACACTGCATCAAATTGGTCTGCATGGCTGTCATCCCAGAAGGAAGCCTCTTCTAAAGATGATGCACAAGAAAGCCCGCAAGGAAGCCTCTTCTAAAGATGATGCACAAGAAAGCCCGCAAACAGTTTGCTCAAGACAAACAGAATAAGGACATGGATTACTGGAACCATGTCCCGTGGTCTGATATGACCAAGATAAACTTATTTGGTTCAGATGGTGTCAAGCATGTGTGGTGGCAACCAGGTAAGGAGTACAAAGACAAGTGTGTCTTGCCTACAGTCAAGCATGGTGGTCGGAGTGTCATGGTCTGGGGCTGCAGGAGTGCACTGGGTAGCTACAGTTCATTGAGGGAACCATGAATGCCAACATGTACTGTGACATACTAAAGCAGAGCATTATCCCCTCCCTTCGGAAACTGGGCCGCAGGGCAGTATTCCAACATGATAAAGACCCCAAACACACCTCCAAGATGACCACTGCCTTGCTAAAGAAGCTGAGGGTAAAGGTGATGGACTGGCCAAGCATGTCTCCAGACCTAAACCTTATTGAGCATCTGTGGGGCATCCTCAAACAGAAGGTGGAGGAGCGCAAGGTCTCTAACATCCACCAGCTCTGTGATGTCATCATGGAGGAGTGGAAGAGGACTCCAGTGGCAACCTGTGAAGCTCTGGGGAACTCCATGCCCAAGAGGGTTAAGGCAGTGCTGGAAAATAATGGTGGCCACACAAAATATTGACACTTTGAGCCCAATTTGGACATTTTCACTTAGGGGTGTACTCACTTTTGTTGCCAGCAGTTTAGACATTAATGGCTGTGTGTTGAGTTATTTTGAGGGGACAGCAAATTTACACTGTTATACAAGCTGTACACTCACTACTTTACATTGTAGCAAAGTGTCATTTCTTCAGTGTTGTCGGATGAAAAGATATAATAAAATATTTTCAAAAATGTGAGGGGTGTACTCACTTTTGTGAGATACTGTATTTTGTTTTGTTTTTCTGTATTTGTTCTCTGTATTTTTTTGTTGTAGCGCAAAAAAATTAAAAATACAGAGGTGATCAAACACCACCAAAAGAAAGTACTATTTGTGGGAGAAAAAGGACATCAATTTTATTTGTGTCCAGAGTTGCACGACATTTGTCACGCATTTGTCAGTTAAAGTAACGCAGTGCCGTATTGCAAAAAATGGCCTGGTCATGAAGGGGGGTAAATCTTTCAGAGGTCAAGTGGTTAAACTTTAATATTGAGTTTCGTTTTCTTTTAAGTATGCTTAAAGGTAAATATTACGTGCTCAAGACGTATAATATCTTTTTAAAGCGAAACTCCTCTGGTGATCTATGTACATTGCAAGGATTATAACAACTTTTGTTGCAGATTCCTACCTTTTGTTATTCTTCAGAAATCCCTGTGTGTTTCTCTGTGCCTCTGTACCAAGTGGGTCTAAAGCAGGGGTCTCAAACCTGCGGCCCTCCAGCTGTTGCGGAACTACAAGTCCCATCATGCCTCTGCCTATGGGAGTCATGCTTGTAACTGTTTAGCCTTGCAATGCCTCATGGGAATTGTAGTTCTGCAACAGCTGGAGGGCCACCAGTTTGAGACCCCTGATCTAAAGGAAGTGGTTTCATAATTAACCACTAAAAGCGGAGGTGCAGCCAGTTAAAAAAAAAAAGTGTAGCTGCTGACTTTTAATAAGGACACTTACCTGTTCTACTCGCCCGCGATGTCGGTCCCGCCACGGCGATCGATCGCTGCTGGCAGGTAACGGCTCCTCCATCCTGACTAAGGGAAACAGGCCTTACGGCTTCACTGCCCATTTTCCACTGCGCATGCGCCACTCGCACCGCGCTTTGTGAATGGGCGGCTGCCTCCTGGGATACACACAGTTCCCAGAAGGCAGCAAGAAGAGGAAACGGAAGTTCTCAATCCGAGGACAAGGAAGATCTAATAATCTATTAATTTTTTTCTTTTTTTAGGTTTTTTTAAAGTAAAAAAAAATTCTGGGTGGACCTCCGCTTTAAGCCCCGGACCATTTGGCTGGTCAAAGAGCAGGCCACTTTTTGCAATTCGGCACTGCGCCGCTTTAACTGACAATTGCGCGGTCGTGCGACGTGGTTCCCAAACAAAATTTGCGTCCTTTTTTTCCCACAAGTAGAGCTTTCTTTTGGTGGTATTTGATCACCTCTGCGGTTTTTATTTTTTGCGCTATAAACAAAAATAGAGCGACAATTTTGAAAAAAAAAGCAATATTTTTTACTTTTTGCTATAATAAATACCCCCAAAAAATATATAAAAAATGTTTTTCCTCAGTTTAGGCCGATACGTATTCTTCCACATATTTTTGGTAAAAAAAAAAATCGCAATAAGCCCTTATTGATTGGTTTGTGCAAAAGTTATAGCGTTTACAAAATAGGGGATAGTTTTATGGCATTTTTATCGTGACTGCGACATTATGGCGGACACATCGGACACTTTGACGCCATTTTGGGACCATTGTCATTGATACAGCGATCAGTTCTATAAAAATGCACTGATTACTGTAAAAATGACTGGGAGCTTTGATCAGTGTCCTGTCACAAGGAAGAATGGGGAAATGTTTGTTTACGTTAGCATGTCCCCGTTCTTCCTCTCCGTGAGACGATCGCGGGTAGCCTCGCGGACATCGAGTCCGCAGGAACCGCGGTCGGACTCATGGAGCTCGCCGGCGCACGCGCGCCCACAATGCCACATATTAAAGGGGACGTACAGGTACGTCCATCTGCCCAGCCGTGCTATTGTGCCGATGTATATCGTCGTGCGCTGGTCCTTAAGCGGTTAACTGTCAGGTGTGCAGCTGCAGGGCACTAATGAGGAAATCTGATGGACCTGCATTCCTTTTGATGTGTTCCTATTGAAAGTATCTCTCTAAAAATGACATTTTAGTTGCAGGGGATGCCTGAAATCTGACTTGTATCTAAAGCCCCGTACACACGGAGCAGAAAAGAGCAGAAAAACCACGTGATGTTGGAAAAAGTTTTGGGAAAGTTTGCAGAAAAGTCAGAGCGTGTGTATGCTATGGGTGTTCCTGACCAACTCCGTTCGGACAAAAAAAACATGGAAAAGTCCGATAGAAGTCCGACCGTGTGTACGAGGCTTTAGGCAGACTTCTGGGAAAATTGATGAGCCAATCAATCACACAAGCAGGATGTTTCTGGGGAGTGGTCAGTACACACTCTGTGTACAGAACAACTCCAGGTAGCCATATTGCAATGAATTCTCAGAAAATTAAAGCGGCTGCAGATACAAAAGGAAAGGTCATTTTTAATAACATTCAATTACAATATGATTAGTGTCGCAATTATATGCGCTATATAATTTTTTTATTTGCTATTTTTTTTCCCCCACGAAAGTGGAGTTACCCTTTAAAGTAAGCCTATCAGGATAAATAATTTGCAACCCAAACTTACCACCCTGTCATAGGCACTCTTTACTACCTATACTAACCTTTACTGCCCTCCCCAACCACTCCAGGTGCCGCCATAAACCCTTGCAAAGTAACCTGCAATCACTCTCTCTATGAAGTGCTGGGCAATAAAGAAAAAATGAAGGAATCTGGACAGCCGCACTCCAATCCAACGTGGCTTTTATTGGAAAAATATAATAAAATAAAACAGGCACTACATGTCACAGCAACGGGGTAACAGGGGCAGCTAACGCGTTTCACACTCAGAAGTGCTTACTCATAGCTGAGTGTGAAACGCGTTAGCTGCCCCTGTTACCCCGTTGCTGTGACATGTAGTGCCTGTTTTATTTTATTTTTCCAATAAAAGCCACGTTGGATTGGAGTGCGGCTGTCCAGATTCCTTCATTTTTTCTTTATTGCCTTGTGCATTGCCAGCACTCTTGGTTCCTGGAGAGGTCTTTGTTGTTGGGGTGAGTCCATTTGGAGCGGCAATCTCTGTTTTGTCTATGAAGTGCTGGGGCTTGGCAATTGGCGGTTTGAGCCCCAAGCGCTGCATTTTCCCCAAGAAGTATCGGCATTTTTGGATAGTAGTTTCCAAAATGACAGGGAAGCAGTGATAAAGTCAAGTATAAGCACCAGGGGATGCCTAGGAAATGATAGCTTTGGACTTTTATTTGACAAGTTTGCTTTAACCACTTCAATACCAGACACTTACCCCCCTTCCTGCCCAGGCCAATTTTCAGCTTTCAGCGCTGTCGCTGTTTAAATGACAATTGCGTGGTCATGCTACACTGTACCCAAACAGAATTTTTATCATTTTGTTCCCACAAATAGAGCTTTCTTTTGGTGGTATTTTATCACCTCTGGGGTTTTTATTTTTTGCTAAACAAATAAAAAAAGACAGAAAATTTTGAATTTTTTTTTCTTTTGTTTCTGTTATAATTTTTTTTAAATAAGTACTGTAAGTTTTTTCCTTCACTGACAGGCACTGATAAGGCGGCACCGATAAGGTGGAACCAATGAGGTGGCACTGACGATGGGCACTGATAGGCAGCACTGATGGGTGGCACTGATAGGTGGCACTGATGGGCACTCATGGGTGGCACTGGTGGGCGGCACTGGTGGGCACTGATATGCATCACTGATAGATGGCACTGATAGGCATCCCTTGTGGCACTGGCAGGCATTGTGGGTGGGTACTGAGTGGCAGCTGCCTGGGCATTGATTGGCAGCTGCCTGGGCACAGATTGGCATTTCCCTGGTGGTCTAGGTGGCATACCTGGTGGTCCAGTGGGGTGGCCATCCCTGGTGGTTCATTCCGGCATCCTGGTGGTCCTGGGCGGGCATCCGAGGAGGGACTGCGCTGATAAACAATTAGCACAGACCCCCCCTGTCAGGAGAGCAGCCGAATGGCTCTCCTCTAATCGTGTCTGTCAGACGCAAGTGAGGAAAAGCCGATCAACGGCTCTTCCTGTTTACAACGTGATCAGCCGTGATTGGACATGGCTGATCACGTGGTAAAGAGCCTCAGACTGACACACTGCACCACCGATCACCCTCACGGGCGCACGGCGGCTGTTATCCTGCTGGACGTCATATGGCGTCCAGTCAGGATAACGCAACCACCGCCTGGCGTTAAGTGGTTAAAGTTTCACTAAACCCACATCATAAAAAACTATCAATAAATGGTGTATTACATGCTGTGCATGCTCACTCAGTCACTATGAGATTTGTTTTTTGTATCCTGCAAAAAACCTGCTTGATACTGCTTTTCTCCATCTCCCCCTTCTGTCCAAGTCACCTCAGCAGTTGGGGATTTTGCGGAGCAGTGTTGGCAGCTCTGCACATGCTCAGTATTCAGTTTCTATTCTGAGCATTTCCTCCCGATCACATCTGAGCAACCCATGTAACTATAGACTCACACATGTTGGCGTATACACAGTGGTAAATGTTAGCCCACTCCCTCCCTCCTCCTCCATGCTCACTAACAAGCTAAACCCAATGGGGGGTGGGATGTTACATGTAGATTGATGGTGGCTTCACCTCCCTCTTATTCTAAGATTCAGGTTGGAGGGCCGTGACACAGAAATTCAGCCACACCATTTTATTGCCAAAAATAATAAATAATTTATTTAAAATGTATATTTGTATGACAATTTAAAACCGTTTATTGATATTAATTATTTATTCTTACTCTGTATCCCAAGGTTGTTTTCTTTTTTATTTTGAACACGTAATGACCAGCAGCCAGGGCAATCTTTAATATTGATTGGACCCTGGGCAAACATTTCCTTTGCGGCCCCCCCCCCCGCTCCGAGACATACAATAAATAGCAGCTGGACTCAAAATCAGGTCAGGCAGTAATTGCGATTGACTGGATACTAGAGGTTACAGCATACATTATGACTCAATTAGTTGCTAGAGGTTACAGTGCATAATTTCTGCTAACCGATTGGTTGCTAGAGGTTACTGCACATCCTTACCGCTCACTGATTGGTTGTTAGAGGTTACATGCTTACGGCTCACTCATTGGTTGCTAGAGGTTACATGCTTACCACTCACTCATTGGTTGCTAGAGGTTAATGCGCATTATAACTGCTCAGTGATTGGTTGCTAGAGATTACTGTGTATCATTACCACATACTTATTGGTTGCTAGAGGTCACAGCACATCAATGCAGCTCACTGATTGGTTGCTGAAGGTTACAGCACATCATCTCCTCACTGCCTGCACACCATGGACTGGGGAGGTGAGGGGACCCGCCAATAGACAAAAAAACTCCTAGACTTGCTATTAGCAATGAGCAGAGCACACACAGCTATGAAGGTTAACTTAGTGCAGCTAGGAACAGTATCTCTGAGGACAGGCTGACAGAAATAAATGACACCTGCAGTAGAGCAGTTATGCCACCTGCAGTAGAGCAGTGTGGAGGGGTGAGCTATGTACAGAGTGCAGAGTTAAGGGGTGTGCTATGTACAGAGTGTGGGATTCAGGGGTGAGCTATGTACAGAGGGCAGGTTTGATGGGTGAGCTTTGTACGGAGTGCAGGATTGAGGGGTGAGCTATGTATGGAGTGCATTATTGAGGGGTGAGCTGTGTACAGAGTGCAGGATTGAGGGGTGAACTATGTATGGAGTGCAGAGTTCAGGGGTGAGCTGTGTGCAGGGTTCAGGGGTGAGCTGTGTGTGGAGTGCAGGGTTTAGGGGTGAGCTGTGTACGGAGTGCACCGTTTAGGAGATATTTATTTTAGATGCAGCCGGTGATGCCCCTGGCGCATGCGCTCTGAAGGAATTGAATACCCATGAAGTTTCTTCAGAGCTGTGCTGTAAACAGAGACTCCCGTGTGCATGCACGGGATTGATGTTATCGCCGGCTCAGCCATTTAACTCACCAAAGCTTGCGAACCTGGAAAGAAGATCGGGTGAAAATCGAAGCGCCTTCAGTGGTGACAGCACGCCACTGGAGGGATTAGTTTTTAGGTAAGCCTGTTTTAATGTACTAGGGTGCGATGCATTTTTTTTTTAATGCAGTTTACTACCACTTTAATTGGCTTTATATCAGTAAAGTCTTACTAGAGACCAATAGTTTTTTAATGAAGTGGAATTTAAAGCTCCAGTCACACTTGTGCGACTTGTCATGTGACGTTGGACACATAAAGTTGCATGACAAGTCGCAGCCCATGTATTTCAATAGAAGCCATTCAAATCTATGTGACTCAAAGTTGCAGCAACTTTAAAAGGTTCCTGCACTACTTTGATGCGGCTTTCATGCGACTTGCGTACCATAGACTGCAATGTAAATTCTCAAAAGTCGCATGAAAGTCACATATTAATGTTATCAATGTGAGAGTTTTAAATTAAAGTGGTTGTAATCCTTAGACATGAAATATGAACAACACATATCCCTCTATAGTGTATCCTTGTCTCAATTAAGAGCACTAAGTGTCATTTCTGTCTGCTGCTTCTTTCCACTGCTATCAGCATGAATCACTTCTGACAAGTTTTCCTGCAACTAAGAAAAGCTGTGAGCTGTGTGTGTGTGTGTGGGGGGTCTCTCTTCCCTCAAATCAGCTCTTAGAATTATCCTTACTGCGTGTAACTTCAGCTCTCTGCCCACTTTTTCTGAACTCTCAGACAAGCTTTATAAATTCTGCACTTTGAACAGATGTACAGAAGAGAAGACTGCAGATAATCAGGTACAACTTATGTAGGAGGGTTTGTTTCATCTGTGAGGTCAATCACTTCATTGGGTATATGTAAGGGTTTACAACCATTTTAAGTATGATTTTTTTTACACCTTTTGGTGGAGCTTTCATATAGGAATAATGTTCAGAAGAATGTGACATGTAATCTTTCCTCAGGCGGGAACATGCTGCTGTATGGAAAGTTGTATTCGGTATAAACAACTTGGATCATCCATCTGATTTCATGCAGACACGTATGGTCAAGACAATAATCCTTCATCCGCGCTACAACAGAGCTGTGGTAGACTATGACATCAGCATAGTACAGTTAAATGAAGACATTGAGGAGACCAGCTATGTAAGGCCTGTGTGCTTACCTTCCAAGGGCCAGCTGGTGGAACCAGACACATACTGTTATATTACAGGATGGGGACACATGGGCAACAAAAGTAAGTACTGGTACAATGATATTATGAAATTTATGACTTTGTGTTGTATTACTGAAAAAAAAAGCTATGTCAAGAGATGCAAAGTCAAAGTTTTTGATCCCAGTTGCCTATGAGGTGTCTTTGTATTTTTCTATTGACCTCATCATTAGTCTAAGGCCACTTTCACACTGAGGCGCTTGAAAAACTGCCAGTAAAACACTGATCGCTTTTGAAGCGCTTTCAATTCCTTTTAATGGAGAGAGGCGTTTTTTCAGCGCACTGCCCCAGTGTGAAAGGATTCATTGATTTTAAGTTTTCGGGCGCTTTTTTTAGCGTGAAAGCGCCTGAAAAGCGCCTCAGTGTGAAAGTGGCCTAAGAGAAAGAGGGGCTATCAGTTTAATCCCAAACACATCACCACCTGCATGGAGATTGCATGTTTTACCAGTGCTTGTAGAGGTTTCCTTCAGGTACTCCAGTTTCCTCCCACACTACAAAGACATGCTGGCAAGTTTTCTGGCTCCTCACCCAATTTGCCATAATGCGTGTATGTATGCATGTGCGATAGGACCTTGGTTAAAGTGCTGCATAAATTGTTGGCGTTTTTTAAATACCTGAAGAAATAAATGGGGTATGGAACAGTGGCAGCTGGTGCTCAATATTTTGAGGGGCAGCAAACAAACCTGCCTCCCTAGCTCGCACAGATAACAGTCCCCAGGAGGCGGACGGGAAGGCAGGGGTGTAGATGCCTTACCGTGAAGCGGAAGATGACACGAAGGATGATGACATGGAGGGCTGCTGCCCCTTTCGCTCCAGGAGGATCCGGGAAGAGCCACGGCTTCTCCTCCCAGCCAATCAGGAAGTGGGTCCTAAGATCCGATTGTCCGGGAGTCCTAAGACTCCCTGGCCAATCAGGTCTCAGGACCTGCTTTCTGATTGGCTAGGAGGAGAATCAGGAAGACAATAGCAAATATTAATTCGCTATTTTCACACAACTGGGTGGGCTTAGGGTGCAGTGCTCTGCGCCCCAAGCCCTCCCTTTTTTAAAGCCAATTCGAGCCTCATGCTCTAACCTTGTGTTTAAAAAAAAAAACCTCCATTGAAATCCATGCATCCAGCATGTAAATTAGGGGCCGGCTGCATGGATTAGGGGGGGCGGCACCCCTGCACCCCTTATGGACAGGACCCTACTGGCAGATAGAAGTGTTTAGTTCTTGGAAAGAGGGGAAAACAACTTGGAAAGGACCTGGAACAAGTTTACAGGATATGCATCTTTGTTTTTATTGGCTGCAATGGTTTTACAGGGATTGAAAAAAAAAAAAAGAACTTTAACCATAAAAAGTCCTCAATTTTCTTGTAGTTTTGTTAACATGCTGGGTTTTACCACTTCCTTGTCTGTCTTCATGAAAACATTACAGTTACAGATTGAGAAAAAAGATAAGTATCTTTGGCAGGTTTTATTGATTACTATAGCAGTTAAAAAGCAAGTCTGAGATGGTCCATTTATAAACATATGTAAGAAGACAATATTCAATTAAATCTGATTAAATGCATCCAAGCATTTTCTTTCATTTCCACTCTTCGGATTATCATAAACAGATGTATGTTGAGTAACAGGCCTTCTAACATGATCTACAACAATAAGGCAATCTACCTTGATCTAGCATTTTTTGTACCTTAACACGATCATTTCAACATCTGAGTTAGTATTAGATGCAGCGAACCTCCCATTACTTACAGTAGATCACTTACACCCTATCTGGGAACAGTGCTAAGAGAGGAACTGCTATCCTTTTTAATGCCCAACTATATATAGAATTTAGTTAAAGCGGAAGTAAACCCATCGATTTAACAGTTTCAAAAAGCAGTTACATTCCCGGCATACCGGGAATGCCAACTGTCACATTGGTTGTGCTCTCAACCAAACTGTCAAACCAACCAATGGCTGGTGTCATAATTGATCACATGTGCAGCATCATGGCAGTTGAAGATTAAACAGAGGCCAAGATGGCAGCTTCCTTGCCTGAAAATTATAGGAGGGTTTACTTCCACTTTAACAAGCTTTTAAATATACAGATAGGCCTTTTTGAAGTCTCACTTCAAATTGATTTTACTGAATTGGTCATGTAAACCCAAATACGGAAACATTTATTATAAGCCTTAATATGGTAAAGTAGTTGTCAACCCTTACATATACCCAGTGAAGTGTTTAGCCTCAAGTGATACTCAGCGATGAAACAAATCCTCCAACGTAAACTGTACTTGTATATATCTGCAGCCCTCTCGTCTATAGCCTCCTAAAGCACAGATTTTATGCAGCATTTCTGAGCTTTAGAGGTCAGGGGGCGGGGATCTGATGCCACACACTGCACAGCATAGAGCGGGAGCTGAGTGTAATCTGAGACATGAGTAGAGGGAATGGACACACTATCTCCACACAACCTCATAAGGAAACATGCACAGCTGAGGCTGTCAGTCACCTGCTTTGTGCTGGGGGAGGGGGGCGCAGAGCCGTCTGCCAGACTCTGTGGAGTTGACATAGACCAGGGGTCTCCAAACTTTCTAAACAAAGGGCCAGTTTACTGTCCTTCCAACTTTAGAGGGGCCAGACTGTGGCCAGCAGGAGTAGAAAATGTCCTGTCATCAGTGAGAGTCAGTTCCCAGCTTCAGTATCAGTGAGTGGAATTGTGTCCCATCATTGGTGTCTTTGAAAGAATCGTGCCCCATTGTTGGTGGCACTGGGAGGTATTGTGCCTCATTGTTGGTGTCATTAGAAAGAATCATGTCCTATTATTGGTGTCATTGGAAAGGATCATGTCCTATCATTGATGTCATTGGACCCCATTGCTGGTGTCAATGGGAGGAATTGTGCTCCATCATTAGTGTCATTGGGAGGAATTATGCTCCATTGTTGGTGTCCTTAGAAGGAATTGTGCCCCATCACTGGTGTCATTGGGCTCCATTGTTGGTGTCTTTGGGAGGAGCTGTGCCCCATTCTTGATGTCATTCAGAATATTTATGCACCATTGTTGGTGTCGGTGGATGAAACATTGTCCCAAGGGCTGGATAAAGGCAAGCAAAGGGCCACATCCGGCCCCCGGGCTGCAGTTTGGAGACCACTGGCATAGACTGTCAGAAGTGACTAATGGAGATAGCAGATAGAGGAGAGAGAGGAGAGAGCAGATAGGACCCACACTAAGTGCATTGGATTGAGGCACGTACACACCATAGAGCGATATGCTGTGTTCCTTTTTCATTTCAGAAGTTTATAGCTACTTTAATGTAATTTCATTAGATATAATGATGGGGCTATTCAGCCACAGAGGGCCTTCTTGTTATAAGGTGACAACACTCTGCCCCTGTCTGCCAATTGTTCCTCCAATTTGCCATGATGTCTCACTCTCTACCAATGAAGATTATAAGTAGCCATGTCGACGAACATTGCATAAGATGGTCAACTGTAGTCCACCTGGAAACTCACCCTGAGAAATGACATGTGTCCGTTGCTGAAGTGCATGCATGTAGCATGCAAGTGGGTGCAAGAAGACTGCATGGGATCAGCAAGAAATGCCCTGTTTCTATTTTTCTACCATGGTGTGCTGGTGGTAACTTATTGCTTTATCAATGAAGAACTTAATGTATGTTTACAGGACAATTGCTAACAGACATTCTAGGAAATTAGAATCAAATGCTGAGCAAGAGAAAAATGATGTTCTCTCTACTGATGTAGCTTTCATCAAGTGTACCACAACTGCACTGAACTTTCCTATCCTATTTTAGAGCAGGAAGTAACAATATACAATGCCATTTTTTATTTCAATTTAATGTATTTCTGATGTTTGTTAAAACTGAAAAGAACTTTCTTGAAGGTAACATCTTTTTTTTTTTTTAAAGTGATTCTAAAGCTAAAACATATTTTTACCTTAACGCATTCCCGGCATTAAGGTAAAAAATGTTACTCTTTCGTTCATGGACGGACACAGCTTCCTCTTGACAAGTGGGTATTATCCTTCATTTAGCAGGGACTAGGTAGAAAACTTGTAGAAAGTGTTAACACATCACATCTTCTACAGTACGAGAGGACCCTCTGGGTATAATCCCTCTCTCTGCACCTTGCAGATCAGTTTTTTTCTGCCTAGCATAGGAGAAGGACATGGCTCCCTTCGGGCCCATTGGTCTGGGGGGGGGGGGGGGGGTTCTACATTTTTTTTTTTTTTCCTGCCATCTTCGATCAACTGCCGACTGGGTGACAGGCTGGATCCCAGATCCTTGTAGTCTCCCCATCGAGCGTGGTTGCAACTCCTCAGTGAGGAGCTCTGTTTTGTTTTGGGGTGAAGTTTATTTTTATGCTGTTCCAACCCCTCATTTTTTGACACCGCTTTGGGACGTCCCACTTGTCAACAGGAAGCTGTGTCCATCCATGATCGAAAGAGTAAATAGGATTTTTGTACTCACCGTAAAATCCTTTTCTCTGAATTCATGGACCGATACAGCACCCACCCCTCGTTTTTTAAGTTTGTACTGCTTTTTGACTAACTGATCTGCGAGGTGCAGAGACAGGGATTATACCCAGAGGGTCCGCCCCCTGGGCGGTACTGTATAAGGTGTGAAGTGTTAACACTTTCTAGAAGTTTTCTGTCTAGTCACTCCTAAATGAAGGATAATACCCACTTGTCAAGAGGAAGCTGTGTTCATCCATGAACTCAGAGAAAAGGATTTTACGGTGAGTACAAAAATCCTGTTTTTGTAACTTGCTGTGCTCCATTCCCCCCCCAAACCTACCTGAGTCCTGTCTCAATCCACTGCTGTTCCTATCTGCAGGTCCTCTCTCTTTTGTCTTCTCACAAGCTGTTCATGCAGGAGCCATTCGCCCCTGCTGCTGTCCTTCAAATCCTGTGATCAGGGGGCGGGGCCAAGATGCCCTGTGTGTCTATGGACACACACAGCCCAGCTCGGGAGTGAGCCTGCATGTCTGTCCCTTAGCAAGCAGCTTGCTATGGGGGAAGACACAGAAGAGGAGGAGTGGACAGTGAAGGCAGGGGAAACAAGAAGAGGAGAAAGGAGGCCGCCCTGTGCAATTTCACTGTACAGAGCAGATAAGTATAACCTGTTTATTTTAATACAAAAAAAATGCATTTAGAAATGCTTTAAGTTTTATTGCATCCCTTGTATTGATTTCTTTGCACAGCATTTATTTTGCTACAATTTATTGGTAGTTGGTAGTAAAATCAACAGAGAAAAACAGAGGAGAAAAGCCTACAGTAGGGCATTGTCAAGTTGCATCAGAGGAACCACAGTTTCACTTTAAAAAACCCACTAGTACCCCAACATCTCCCCAGATCGTTTACTTAATACAATCTAGAAACTCCCTCCCTAACCAAATGTTTACTTAAATCTTTATGACAGTGGAAAACTCCTCTGGATTTTAGATCCTCATGTCATTGCTTCTGTAGCATATGGACATTTAAAAAACCACCCACATTTGAGGTGAGGATTGTGCCTGGACTTATCACTTAGTTACCCAAATAATAATTCTAATCTCTATAGTCTAACCCTTTACAATATTTACTACTCAAGTGTGTAATTTTTTTTTTCTTTATATTTATATTTTATTGCTCCTCCTAATGACTGCATATAAAGATGTGGGGTTCAGATGCATTTCCTGAAAGCTTTTATCTTTAAAAATGTAATTTAGCCAATAAAGGGTATCATTAAACCTCCAAACTTTCTGCATTAATTAAAGAGGAAGTAAACCCTGATGGGTTTTACTTCCTCTTTGTTCCCTGCATTGCATACTAGCCCATCATGTGCCACTTACCTGCAGAAGAAGCCCGCAATGTCAGCGCTGTCTAATTGCGTCCATCTTCAACCCCTCTTCCTTCCGGGGGCCGTTGATTCCGGCTCTGCTATCTGCCGGAGGCGTGTGATGTCACTCCTGCGCATGTGCGCGGGAGCCGCCGGTCACGGCACAAGCACTATAGAAACGGCGTAGATCTTGCACTTTCTTCAGTGCGAATGCGCAGATTATGTCGACACCGGTGTATATGGTGAATATCTCCTAAACCGTAGAGGTTTAGGAGATATTTCCAGTACCTACAGGTAAGTCTTATTATAGGCTTACCTGTAGGGAAAAGTGGTTATACAGGGTGTACAACTACTTTAATGACTAACAGTACAATTCCCTACTACTAATCTCAGGTCCCAAATCTTACATTCAATACATTAACTCCCCAAATACTTGAGCAGGGCTGAACCCCTTGCTTCCCAAAGAGCGACCTTTATCACCAGCATTATTTTAATGAAAGCTGCATATTTAAAAAGATTGAAAACCACTTTTGAAATTACATTTACATGTTAAAGCTTATAAGAAACTATAATGCTTGGGTTTTTACTTAAATACAAGGTAAAGTATAAGTAATCCTCACTACAATCTAAAAAAAAAAGCTTTAGGCTGGGTTCACACTATTGCCAATTGGATGCGTATTTCCCTGCATCTAATTCGTATAGCAGGAGATTGTGACCGACTCTATGGAGTCAGTTCACACATCTCCGGAGCAGTACCGGTGCGAATTGCACAGGAGTCTGTGCGTCTTTTGGTCCATTTCAGGTCCAAATTCAGCCCAAAATTTGGGCTGAAATCAGACCTCAAACAGTGAATGGGGACATGTAAAACAAGAGTGCAGCGCTGGATAACGTCAATGTGTAAACTATGTGAGATGTACAAAAACAATTATCAAACTATAATAAAATCACATAGTATTCAAACAATGTGCAAATACTTGAGCAAAGATAATGACCAACACTGTGAACTACTACAGTGCTCTAATATGTGCTAAAGTAGTCCTCAAAATTTAGTTCTGCGGCTGTGAATCTCATATAAAATGCATTAAACAGAAAAAAACAACAAAAAAAAGTTCATAGCCTTGTTTGACCCCCCTGAGTAAGGGCGGTCGCAGGCTTTCTGGTAAGCCTTTAATCCTATCAAGGTGACGGGCAACACAAGTGGTGAATGTTATATCTATACATCTGCACTGGAAGTCATTTACTGGATATCCCACGTCTATGAACTTTTTTTTTTTTTTTTTAATGTTTATGCGTTTTATATGCGATTCACAGTAGCCGCAGAACTAAATTTTGAGGACTACTTTAGCACATATTAGAGCACTGTAGTAGTTCACAGTGTTGGCCATTATCTTTGCTCAAGTATTTGCACATTGTTTGAAAACCATGCAATTTTATTATAGGTTGAGTATTGTTTTTGTGTTTGTACATCTCACATAGTTTACACATACACATTATCCAGCGCTGCACTCTTGTTCTACATGTGCTTTCTGTGCCCCCTATCAGGGTTATAGTGTTCAGCTGCAGGATATCTTTCACAGATTTTTTCATTTCACTTTTAATTAATCACGGACCTAGCGCAAATTTTCCTTTATAAAAGTGAACACACTGGACTCCTGCTGTGAGCCGGAGTGTGCTGCAGTGTGAACCCAGCCTGCATGTGTTACTAAACCCACAACAGTAAAATCAGTCTGTGTATGCAGCATAGCATGCTTGTTATACTCTCTGTGGAACTTAAGGGGTTAATCCTCTGCATTGTGTAAAAAAGGCCGTTTTATCCTGTATGCACAGATCCTTCCCTCCTATACTATCTGGGGAAGGCAAGCGAACACAGGCAGGGTAGCCGACCTGCACATGCTCAGTTGTGTCTTTTACGACAGGCTGTAGGGGAAATATCCTACCTGAACTCTCAGCACTGGCATTTTCATATTACTGGGTTTAGTAACACTTTAACATGTTCAAGTAATTTCAAAAATAAACTTTAATATTTTTAAATACGCAGCTTTAATTAAAATATCACCTGGTAATTCTACCATAAAGGTTCCGGTTATGGAGTGACCTTGCTCTGTCCCCATCTTTCAATTGTGACCCTGCAATGGCACCTTGTTACCCAGGTTTCTGATGGAGACTCAATGGAAACCTCAATTTGTCCTCTTTCACCAATGTACACAATACAGAGTATATTAGCAACATTCTTGTTTCTTATAGTGTATATTATATATATATATATATATATATATATATACACACATACACATACACACACACACACACACGACATTATCTTACCTTTTTCTTGTAATGTTTTTGCTTTCCACCAGTGCCATTTAAACTGCAGGAAGGAGAAGTTCGTATCATATCCTTGGAGCGCTGCCAATCCTATTTTGACACAATAACATCCAGAATGCTGTGCGCTGGTTATGAGTCTGGTACTGTAGACTCCTGTATGGTAAGTTACTGTTGGATGATCTTATTTTTCCACATACTGTTTGCACTTCACATCTATCTGCTGGCCAAGACGGGAGGCCTTTACAACACCCTGTCCTTTTAGTGTAGGACAAGGTGCATGTAAGAAAACGTATGTTTTGTAAATAGCTTATAGTGGTACGAGATTCAGAACCAAAAATTTTATATATTATAGTTAACCAGTCATAAGTGGTGGCTGCATTTGGTTTCTGTTTTTAAGCGATTTTCCCTGTTTTTTCACCTGGTGACCTGGCCAGTAACACACCTCCTTTATTGCCTACACTCAGGATGAAAGAGCACAGGGGCATCTTTGGACAAAATTGTTATTCCGGGGCAGAGGAATGTTAATATATCTAAATCTACTAGCACATCTAACAAATCGAAGCCCAATTTCAGCTAACACTTTATGAGCAGTTACAGTTTTTTTTTCTTCCTTTTGTGATAAAGGTTTTACATAAATAAAAACTGACCCTGTCGGTGGTAAATGGTTTGCCTCAACTCTGCAACTGATACGGCTGCAGGAGAGCTTGTTCTTTTGAAAATCAACAGACTTATTGGCCAGATAACTAGGGGAAAATAAAAGGAACAGCGATGGGTGGTGCTCAATATTTTGGGGGGGGCAGCAAACGAACGCCTTCGCCCACGGGAGGCGGACAAGAAGGCCGAGATCCCAGCACCCCCCCCTAGGAGACAGATGGGAAGACAGCGATCCCTCAAACCACCCGCCCCACGGGAGACAGACGTGAAGGTGGCGATCAAGCCCCCCGTTGGAGATGGACAGAGGCCTCTGAAGGACCTTAGGAGGCAGATGACATAAATCTCATTCCGGGGCCGTTGCTTCTACTCCTGGCCGAACAGGAAGTGGGTCCTGAGACCCGAGAGTCCTAAGACTCCCTGGCCAATCTGGTCTCAGGACCCATTTCCTGATTGGTCGGGAGGTGAATCAGGAAGACCATAGCAAATATATGAATGTGCTATTGTCACACAACTGGGTGGGCTCAAGGTGCAGTGCTCCCCATTCACACCCAAGATGACACCGGGGAGGGAACACAGCTAATTGGGCCCAATTTGGACATTTTCACTTAGGAGTGTACTCCCTTTTGTTGCCAGCGGTTTAGACATTAATGGCTGTGTGTTGAGATATTTTGAAGGGACAGCAAATTTACAATGTTCTGCAAGCTGTACACTCACTACAGGAACGTGATTTTGCGGCAAGTGGTTAAATAAACCACTACAATAAATATGAATTCATCTGTCACCAGTATGTCTTCAGTAAATTGCAGACCACCCAATTGCCATTGGTTATTGTACTTTATCTTTGCATTTTTTTTTTTATAGAATATATGTCATAACTGTGCCTTTAACACATCCTTATTCTCTGACAGGGAGACAGTGGAGGTCCTCTGGTCTGTGAACAGACACCAGGACAATGGACATTGTTTGGTCTCACTTCTTGGGGATCAGTGTGTTTTTCCAAAGTTCTTGGACCCGGGGTCTACAGTAATGTGTCACACTTTGTGGATTGGATTGAAAGACAGATATACATTCACAGCTTTTTGACTGACTGAAGAAACAGATGTTATGAAGAAAAATCTACACTTTACAGAGACTGTTCAGAAACACGCCTTAGCCTCCATGGAGGTTTTAAATGTGCAAATATTTGTTGTGTGTATCTATGAAATTCTATATATTTTTGGTTTCAATATTAGATATTTTAGTCAAATTTTGGAACTTTTTGTACATATTTGGTCACAGTTCTGTTCCACTGTGTGAGCATTCCTAAATGACACAGGACTTCAGGAAGTGTACTTTGCGGTCATTCACAGGGTTGGGTAGGGGAGAATGTGTGGGGGCAGTCCCCCTCTTTATTTTCAAATAGAAGTAAATTCGTTTTAAGCTGCTGCACATATTAAATATCCTTCTTTAATTACAAGTGTTGGGCAAATGTTTTGCACAGCCAAGATATAAAGTGTCATTCTGATGTTTGTCATTTATGTCTACATCCACATTTACCATTAAAAACCTATTTTTTGTACAAAAGATTGCATGGCACATTATGGCATGGGGAAAATTGATTGAAGACAGAAATACAAGCAGCTCTAAAATAGTCCCATTTAAATTGACTGTTGCAACCAAAGACATTTTTGGGAGATGAATTGGGAGCCCTGTAAGCTGGTCATAGTTCACAACACCGGAAAGCTGGCTGATAGGAAGGCAAAGTACATCAGATCAGGGTGTTCACTATCCAATTACATTAAAGTGGATGTAAACCCGAAATGTTATTTTTATTTTTTTTGCTGTCACAATGTAGAGTATAAGATTTCATATCATCTGTGCCCAGTCTTGCCACAAAGAGTTAATCCAGCTCTGAGCAATCCTCTTTTATTGTTCAGTGAGATAAAATGGACAAACAGAGAAAAACCTTTATCCGTTCCGCCCCCTTGATTTGAGTGACAGGTTATGTACATATCTCGTGCACTAGCTTTATTTTTTAATTCCCACCCCCACTCCTTTTCTGAAGTCACGTGGTTACTTTTCTGGATTTTGACTGGATGTTAGTGATCATAGCAGAAGGAATACACAGGAGAAAATACATGTTGACAAGGGGAGTGTAGAGGTGGGCGGGGAGTCTACTGACATCACGACTCCACCCACCAAGCTCCAGACAACAGATCCACCCACAGAATCTGCAGTTTTTCAGTTCTTATAACAGACAAAGGGGAGACATTTGACAGATAAGGATACATGCAGGAGGCATGTATATCCTTATAGATCAGCACTATGGCAGTAGTTTAGAAAGGATGAGAGTGGGTTTACATCCACTTTAACTGCAGCAGAGAGTGTGGTCAGAACTCGGCGGTGTTGCTCAATAAGGAGGTCTGGGTTAGTAATTTTTTGCAGGTAAGACCATTCTCATTTATAAATTTAAGTTATGAATTTAAGAGTTTGCTTTCACTTCCACCTTAAAGTGATTGTAGGGTCTTGTTTTTTTTTTTTCCCTATAAAAAATAACAAACATGTTATACTTACCTGCTCAGTGAAGTGAGTTTGCACAGGAGAAGACTGGATCCTCCTCTTTTAGGGTCCCGTGTTGAGTCACAGCTCCCTGTGTATATTCAGACATGGACCCCTGCCCCCTATCCCCCCTGATTGGCTAGCTGACTTTGATTGACAGCAGCGTGAGCCAATGGCCCTGCTGCTGTGTCTCAGCCAATCAGGCTGGACAGACAGGGACCTCAGATAAGTGTTAGGGGGGCTGCCGCACACAGAAGGCTTTTTATCTTAAAGCATAAAATGCATTAAGATAAAAAAAAAACTTCTGCCTTTACAACCCCCTTAAGCCAAACCTCAGGCTCCCTGCTCCCCTCAATGATTCCCCCATCCTTTGAAATGTTATACCTTTTGTTTTTTTTCTCATGTTTCGTCAAATGTGGACAGTGCCCAACCACGAAAGCTGCCTTATAGAATCTTCAAAAAGGTATACACTGAAAAACTCAAGGCTCTCAGGAAGTCTTCCAGGAACTATAAAATGGTAGGATTCTTTGGAACATAGCATACGCTTCTACCAGACTAAAGACTTGACAAATTCCTACCACAGCCACCGCAAGCTGCAGGGTGGCTCCTACCGAAGAGAAAGGCCAGGAACTTATCCAGTGGGATCATCAGGGTCTTCTTTAAAGGCAAAGCTCACGTTTAGTAACATGGTACACCCATATTTAGAGTGGAACATGTTGACCAGTGCCGATCCCTCTTCCCACACCCGTTGTCACAATTTTAAAACTGCATAGCGCCCACACACACACACACACCATTTATTCACAGGAATCTGTGAACTACAAGTCCCATCTTCCACCCTGTCACACAGATTGTAGTTCTCAATGAACTACCAGGCTGATGCCCACTACTTAGTGTCCTCTTAGATCACTGACAGTTCCTGTAGCTGTCTGCCCATACAGGAAATTTGAGCAGAGAGCTCTGAACATTGGCTGCATCCATGATCCACTGATTGCAGGGTCTACAGACAGAGAACCCCTTTTTAGAATTCCTCTTCCATGGGGTACTGGTGAGTGAAGCACTTTGCTGCTGTAAACACCTTCACGTGGCGGCCTTAATGGCATACATCACTTCATGCACAGTGGATATGAAAAGTCTACACACCCTTGTTAAAATTAGGTTTCTGTAATATAAAAAAAATGAGACAAAAATAAAAAAGTGTACAACTCAAATGAGAAATAAACCAAAATCTTTTTTTTGGGGGGGGGGGGGGGGGAGCGTACACTCGACCGTTTTTCATGACGAGAAAAATGCCATTTTTTTATTTGGTCATTAAAAACTATCGTGTGTGGGCTCCAGAGCATTTTTCACGACGTGAAAAATGGGCATTAAAAATTTGGAACATGCTCTAATTTTTCTCGTCGTCTTTCACGTCGTCGTTTTTCTCGTCATGAAAAACGGCCGTGTGTAGGCTTTAACGACGTGAAAAAAATGCGCATGCTCAGAAGCAAGTGATGAGACGGGTAAAAGTAGCATTCGTAATGGAGATAGCACATTCGTCACGCTGTAACAGACTGAAGAGCACGAGGCTGAAAAGCGTGAATCGTCTCTCACCAAACTTTACTAACACGAGGATCAGCAAAGCAGCCCAAAGGGTGGCGCCATCCGAATGGAACTTTCTCTTTATAGTGCCGTCGTACATTTCGTACGTCACTGCGCTTTGCTCAAGCATTTTTTTTCATGATAGTGTGTAGGCAAGGCAGGCTTGAGAAGAATCACGTCGAGAAAAATAGGATTTTTGAACTCACCATAAAATCCGTTTCTCTGGCATCCATGGACTGACACAGCGTGTCTTTTACACCTTTACACGTGGGTTATGTCCCTGCTTGCAGGAGAAGACCTAGGCAGAATGTGAGATGTTATACATACATTCTAAACAGCCAGAGCTGAACAGCGCCGCCCAGGGGGGCGGTCCCTCCAGACATAACCCTCCCACTGCAGTCAGCAGACCTCAGTTCGTAACAAAGCAGTACAAACTTAAAAAGGGTGGGTGCTGTGTCAGTCCATGGATGCCAGAGAAACGGATTTTACGATGAGTACAAAAATCCTATTTTCTCTGGTCATCCATGGACTGACACAGCGTGTCTTTTACACCATTACACGTGGGATGTCCCAAAGCAGTGTCAAGAGGGATGGGAGCAGTATAAATGGAAAACCAAAAACTTCACTCCAAACAAGGCAGAGCTCCTCAACGGAGGAGTTGAAACTTCAAACAGCGGCCTGCAACACCTTGCGGCCGAAGGAAGCATCCGAAGATGCAGCCACATCAACCTTATAAAAAAAACTTAGAAAAGGTATGAACAGACGACCAAGTCGCCGCCTTGCACACTTGTGCAACCGCCGCTTGATGTCGGAAAGCCCAGGAAGCACCAATTGCCCTGGTGGAATGTGCCGTAACCGGAAAGGGAGGCGCCCGCCCCTTGAGAGCATAAGCTTGAATGACGGTTTGTCTGATCCACCTAGAAATGGTGGCAGACGAAACCGCTTGGCCCTGTTTTGGACCAGAGACAGCCACAAACAGTGAGTCAGACTTCCGAATAGAAGCAGTAGAAGACAGGTACACCCGCAAGGCTCGTACCACATCCAAAGTGTGAAGCGCAAACTCTCTGGGATGCGATGGGTGAGGACACAAGGACGGGAGGACCATGTCCTCATTTAAGTGGAAGGCCGAGACCACCTTTGGCAGAAAAGAAGGTCGCGGACGTAACACCACCTTATCCTTATGGATGACCAAAAAGGGCGACTTGCAGGACAAGGCCGCCAACTCAGACACTCGTCTAACGGAAGTAATGGCCACCAAGAAGGCCACCTTCTGAGACAAAGTCAAGAGGGGAATATCTCTAATATTTTCAAAGGGAGCTTCCTGGAGAACCGAGAGCACCAAATTCAGATCCCACGGGGGGAGAGGAGGCTTGACAGGGGGGAGCACATGGCGAACCCCCTGCACAAAGGTGCTAACCAAGGGATGACCCGCCAGCAGTCGCTGAAAGAAGATGGCCAAGGCCGAAATCTGACCCTTAATGGTACTCAAAGCGAGCTTTTGGGTCACGCCACGCTGCAGAAAATGCAGGATTCTGGGAACGGAATACGTTCGTGGGCGCCAGTCCAGCTCTTCGCACATGACGATGTAAGCTCTCCAAGTACGGTGATAGATCTTTCTGGAGGAAGACTTCCGTGCCCTTAACATGGTCGAAATGACCGAATCCAAGAGACCTCGGTCTCTCAGCACCTGGCTTTCAATAACCATGCCGTTAAAGCCAGAGACTGTAAAGCAGGATGAAATATAGGACCTTGAGACAGAAGGTCCCCCCGTATTGGTAACCGCCAGGGAACGTCCGCGACGAGACGTACCAGATCGGCGTACCAGTGACGCCGAGGCCAATCCGGAGCAATGAGGATCACCGGAATTCCCTCGGTCGCTACCCTGCGGAGCAGGCGAGGGAGCAACTGCAGCGGAGAATAAACGTATATCAGTTGATACTGACTCCATGGGGCCACCAACGCATCCGAGGCATCCGCCCAGGGATCCCTGGATCTGGCCACAAACCTTGACACCTTGCGATTGAGTCGAGAGGCCATCAGGTCCACATCCGGCGTGCCCCACCGTCTGCAAAGGAGAAAAGAAAGACCTCCGGGTGCAAGGACAACTCTCCCTGGTCCAGCGTCTGGCGACTTAGATAGTCCGCCTGCCAATTGTCTACGCCCGGGATGTAGACGGCCGACAGAGCCGGCACGCTTCTTTCGGCCCCCCTCAGGATGCGGGCAACCTCGGAAGCCGCAGCTGAGCTCCGAGTCCCCCCTTGATGGTTGACATATGCCACCGCTGTGGCGTTGTGCGATTGGATCCTGATGGAGTGACCCTGTAATTTCTCCGACCATGAGGAGAGGCACAGTCTGATTGCCCGTATCTCCAGCACATTGATTGGTAAGAGGGCTTCGTCCAGAGTCCAAAGCCCTTGGGCCAACAGGACTCCCCAGACTCCCCCCCAGCACGTCAGGCTGGCGTCCGTCGTGATCACCGTCCATTGGATGGGGAGGAACGACTTCCCGGACCGAAGAGCCGGGGACCTAAACCACCACGTCAGGGACGCCCTGACCAGGTGACTCACCTGGATCTGAAGATCCAAGGACAATGGGGATTTGTCCCAAGTGGACAAGATCTCTTTCTGTAAAGCCCTGGTGTGCGCTTGGGCATAAGGAACGGCCTCAAAGGAGGCCACCATGAGTCCCAGGACTCCCATGCAAAAGCGGATTGACGACCATTTCCGGGACGTCAGCACCCGTACTGCAGACTGAAGTGTCAGTAGTTTGTCTGGAGGTAGGAAGACTTTTGCCTCCAAGGAGTCCAGAATCAGACCTAGATACTCCAGACGCTGAGTCGGGACCAGAACCGACTTCTGAACGTTCAGGAGCCACCCAAAGTCCCTGAGGGTCTGACTGACGATAGTCACACTTTCTCCCAATTCTGAGCCACTGTCTGCTCTTAGAAGAAAATCGTCCAGATAGCCCACGATAGCAATGCCTCGCTGTCTCAGCAAAGCTAGGGCGGGAGCAAGCACCTTGGTGAACACCCTTGGTGCCGAGGCTAGGCCGAAGGGAAGAGCCACAAATTGATAGTGGACTTCGCCGACCGCAAAGCACAGAAACTTCTGGTGGCTTGCGCAGATCGGAACATGCAAGTAGGCATCCTTGATGTCCAAGGATGCCAGAAAATCCCCTTGATGGAGTGTAGCGATCACCGTGCGAATGGATTCCATGCGGAATTTTTGCACCTTCACGAAGGCATTCAGGGCCTTGAGGTCCAGGATTGGCCGAACCCCATCCTTTTTTGGAACAACAGATTCGAGTAGAACCCCTGAAACCACTCCTGGGACGGAACCGGCACAATTACTCCGGACCCGATCAAATCCTGTACAGCCCCCAAGAGGGCTGCCCGACGGGCAGGAAGGAGAGGGAGATTTGAGGGAAAGAATCTGTCTGGGGGGCCAGGAGCGGAACTCTATTCTGTATCCTGAGGTGACCACCTCGCACACCCACCGGTCGGAGATCCGGGAGGTCCACCGATCCGTGAACCTGCAAAGTCGTCCCCCCACCCCAGAGACGGGCGGGGGCAAGACTTCACACGGAGCCTTGTTCGGCTTACTCACCCAGGGGCGCTTGTGCCCACCAGCCGCACTGTTGTCAGTCTGGGATGGCTTACCCGTGGACTCTGACGGACGAAAAAAAACCTTTTTTGCTGGAAAGGAAGGACCCGGTTTACGTCGGGCCTCCTTACCCTTGATAGTTTGAGGAAGGAGAGTGCTTTTACCTCCCGTGACATCCTTGATGATGTCATCCAGAGCAGCACCAAAAAGTCTACCACCCTTCTTAGAGGCTAGGTCAGCAGACCAGCATTTCAACCAGATAAGACGACGCAATACCACCGCCGAGACAGAGGCCCTGGATATTAAAGGGGCCGCGTCCAACGTGGTGTCGCACACATATATCAGACCCTGCACCATCTGGTGGGCCAGAGCAATAGTGTCTGGAGGAAGGTCATGCTCTTGCACAGTTTGGTGCAAAATTTTTGCCCATTCCATGAGTGTCTGAGACACAAGGGTCGCCGCTACTACGGGCCATAGGGCGGATCCCAACAAGGCGAACATGGCTCTACTCACCACTTCTGACCTCCTATCAGTGGGGTCCTTAAACGCAGGAGTCCCCTACATCGGGAGAGTGGTGGCCTTGTTTAAACGGGCGACTGGAGGGTCGACCACCGGGGGAGAAGCCCACTTTTTAAGCAGGGCGTCTTCAAAGGGGTATCTAATAGACAAACGCCGCGGGACCATAAAAGTCTTCTGCGGCTTTTCCCAGACCTGGTCAATGAGCTGGTCAAAGAAGGGTACATATGGAAAAACCTTTTTAGAAGGCTTGGCCTTAAAAGAACCAAAAGGAGACTGTATCCGCCTGAGGTTCTGCAGTCGCAGCATTTAGCTTGAGAGTGTCCCTCACAGCATCAATGAGTTCACCAAAAAGCGCCCTGTCATTTACTGACTCAGAACTGGAGTCTTCCTCACAAGGAATGTCCTGTTCAAAACCATCCAAATATTCAGAGCTAGGGTCCTGAGCAGCAATAGCTAGGCCCATATCTGAATCAGAGCACTCCCCTTGTGGAGATAAAGTGGGGAGAGGGCGCTTTTTTGCTCCCTTGTGCTCACACACAGCTTCCATCCTGGTCAGAAATGATTCCAGGACTGCCGACAACTGGTCCATAGGGACCGCAGGTGCTGGAGCACTGGCTGCTGCCTCTGGCATGTGAGGGGAAGCTGGTGACTCTGACTCCATAATGTCCCTCTCTGAGACCACCCACAGGCTGTGCTGACTGAAGTAGGGGAATGCCCAGGGGACCCACCAACCTGACCAGGACCGCTCGGTTCCGCTGCCCTGTCTCTCCGCGCCGTGCTGCTCAGCGTGAGTGAGCTGAGAGGAGAGAGTGTGAGGAGATTCGCGCCGTTCCCAGCGGCGCTAGAGGCCAAACTAGTGCTAGAAAAACGTGCGGCTACAAGAAAATGGCCGCCGCAATGTGCTCCGGCGGACTACGGCAAGATGGCCGCCAATGTAAAAACAGCACACACACTAAACATGGCGCCGAACGGCGCCCAGGCCCCTCACATCCAAAAAAAAAAAAAAACAGCCCCAGCGAAATGCAGAGCAGCATGAGCCCCCCCCAGGACCGTATGGCCCCCAGGCACCCCACACAGTACAGCGCCAGCAATAGTGAACAGAGTGACATTAAAAAACACAGGGGGAGACAGGGAAATCCCCCACACAAGAAACACACAGCATGTACTCACCTGCAGCCAGGAGAGACTACTTACCCGTCCCCTGAGGGACCCACTGGTGTGTTTCTGACAGAAGTATCACAGTGCGGTACTGAGTAGCTGTCGGCCCGGTCCACCGCGAAAGATACAGCCGGACTGTTCAATCTTGAGAGGATCGCGGAGCTGGAAGCCCACCGGCCACCCCTGGAGTCATGGGGCATGTCGTGAACTGAGTCTCACGCACACAAGGCGAGGATCAGCACGCTCGATGGTCGGACAGGGAAGACTACGAGGATATCTTGTACCCAACCTGTTGCCCAGCCGACAGTTGATAGAAGATCTCAAAAAATAAAATGAGAAAAATTCCAAAAGGAATAAAAATAGGTCAGGAGACTGGCTCCTGAGAGAGCCACGTCTTCTCCTTCTGCTAGGCAGAAAAAAACTGAGGTCTGCTGACTGCAGTGGGAGGGTTATGTCCGGAGGGACCGCCCCCCTGGGCGGGGCTGTTCAGCTCTGGCTGTTTAGAATGTATGTATAACATCTCACATTCTGCCTAGGTCTTCTCCTGCAAGCAGGGACATAACCCACGTGTAAAGGTGTAAAAGACACGCTGTGTCAGTCCATGGATGACAAGACAAAACGTTGTTTTTTTCAATGACATTAAAAATGGTCGTGTGTACGCGGCATTAGTTTAAGGGTGTGCACGCTTAAGCAACCATATTAAATTTTATTTTTTTGAGTTTTACTTCCCTCCACCTAAAAGATTTCAGTTTGTTTTTCAATTGAGCTGTACAGTTTATAGGTCAAATTAAAAGGTGGAAAAAGTTCGGAAATGATTTAGCTTTGTCTCATTTTTTTTTTACACCACAGAAACCTGACATTTTAACAGGGGTGTGTAGACTTTTTATATCTATCCCCTGTAAGTAAGGATGCACTGGAAACTACTTGGGAATTTTTAGTGAGTGAGTAGTTAGTGCGTACTCCTTTTCCTTCTCGAGAGAACTTGCCCACAGAGCATTTCTGATCCTCAAGGGCTTCCACCACTTCCTCTTCTTGAGGAATTTCCTCCGATGCCTCGTCCTCTATCAAAAGGGAAGGAGGAAGGTATACTCCTCCAATGTCTGCAACACGCGCACTTATATCGAAGACTATGGCAAAAGACTACCATCAAAGCATGCATGGGTAGAGGAATTCAAGTATAGGGGTGAAGGAGCTGTTAGCCAACATGACAGGTATCCGACATTTGTGACATTGTGGTACACTTGCATTGACTTTTCTACATCTTTCAAACTTCAATCCTTTCTATGACAATTCACAGCAGTGTCAGTTATGCTGTTGGTGGTTTTGGTGACATCTCAGTCAGGAATTCTCCTCTCTATACTGCTCTTTTCTACATGTTCAATTTTGTCTTCATTCTTTCTCTCTACTCAAGACACTAGTTTTGCTCAGGCTTAGGTTCTAATACCACTGGTACAGTGACTAGACCAAATGTGTTGCCACAGCATGCCCCTACGATACAAAAGTGTCTTGATGAAGCTTCAATGCCACAGGATGTAATTGAATATTTACACTGGCAACATTATGGACTTGTATTAATGCACTAAAGTGCCCATTTCTCTGTTCCCATAATCCTTACTGTCTTTCAAACCTTTACCGTTCTTTAAAAAAAGGGGGGGGTGGCCCACGTTTGCGTACCAGGCGCTTCAGTTCAGTGAGAACCTCTGTGTCCTGTGACGTACAATTGAAAAAGCTGATTTTTCTACATTCACTTTAGCTGGGTAACTGATTTTTATTATTACCTGGAGCGTTGCTTTAAGTATTGGGCAGATCAGTTGTACTTCTCTCTCTTTCCGATTTAAACGTACCTTTAAATTACATTACACAGCTAGTACCTTTCGTCTACACAGGTTACAAAATAACTCAGAAAGAGATTTAAAGCATTACTTACTATGGAAGACATTAGGCAAATATATCACTGCAAAATATATTGAGGTTAAAAATATGAACAATCCCCACAGGAAAATGTAGCAGTGCTAACATAACCCAAACAGATAACCATGCTATGGGTTCATTGCAGGACAAAAGCCACTATGCAGAAGTTCATTGTCCAGAACATATTATCAAAAGAAGACAGGATGTATAAATTTACAAGAACAAGTTATTAAACAAGTTATTAAAGCTGAGGGAACAAACAGGATTAGTTAGAGAGACCAAGATGAGGAAATTGTAACAGCTCCAGTGTGTTTTTAAAACCCAAATACTACAGCTAAATTTTTTGTTTTTGGATATTATTGGAAGAGTTTTATTGCAAGCTGTACCCATATTAGAGCGATTTCTGCTCACTTGTGTGTGGGAACAGAGAACACAAGAAGAAGAGTTTTAATGTGAACCTGTGCCCAGACATTGCACATTAAACAATTTACATGTTCTGAACAAGCCTTCACGAACCTCTGTAACTATAGGCAATGTGGAAGAATTAAGCCTCAAAAGTATCAACACACAATCACAGCTTCTTTCCTCCTTACTTCCTATGGAAGCTGAATCTCATATCCTGCCAATGTTCTAATGTAAACACGCACGCACGACATGCTTGCAAGTTATTAGAAACAAACAAACCTGACTTTAGAGTCTCTGTTGTCATCTTAATTAATTGCTATACACTACATTCAGCTAGAGGGGTCAGGGCGGCTTGTTCTATAGCTTTTACTGCTTTGTTAGAATATGTACTAAATACTTTAATGTCCCTGTTAGGGATGAGCTTCGAGTTCGAGTCGAACCCATGTTCGACTCGAACATCGGCTGTTCGATCGTTCGGCGAAGATCGAACATTATGGGCCGTTCGCGACAAATTCGAGTGGTGCGTCACGGCCCATGATTCCCTGCGGCATCGCAGTGCATTGCTGGCTGTTGATTGGTCAAGCATGCACTATGACCCGCATGCTTGGCCAATCACAGCGCCGTCTGAACAGAGAGCCGTAATTGGCCAAAGCCAGGGTGGCTTTGGCCAATTATGGCTCAGGGGGTTTAGTACACGCCCCACACTCTATAAGGCCGCCGGCTCTGCGGCCTTGTGTAGTGTGTTGGAGTTGTGAAAAGAGAGCGTTTACAGAGACAGTGTAATTTATATTGAGTTAGAGCAGGCAGGCGAGTCAGTTAGCTGCAGTTACAGTGTGTAGAGGATATATATGCATCCTAGGTGTTGTATATATACTGTATTTATGCACTGTATTGAGTTTAGCTAGATCCGTTCCTGTTAGTCTCTATACTGTGACAGGCAGGCAGGTGATTGTGCTAGCTGCAGACAGTCAGTGTTTCACTTAGTGTACTGTGCGCTTTGCATAGCGTTCACCTAAAGCTTACCTGAATACAGTTAGTGACTATTATAGTGGTGTTCTCATAATAAAACCACAAGCAGAGAGCTGCAAGTATTTTCAGTGTACTGTGTCCTCTGCACAGTTTTCACCTAAAACTAACTGAAAATAATTGCTGCTTTTCCCATACTAACACCACAGCAGGCAGTTGATTCTGATAGCTGCATTATCAGTACAGACAAATATATATATATATACACACACACACACACACACATATATACACACACATATATATACACACATACACACATATACATCCCACCTTTGTGCAGCTACATCTCACTGCAGGCCATTAGTATGTCTGAAAGGCAAACAATGAGAGGCAGACAGTCACGAGGCAATAAAAGAGGGCAAGCAGGCTCTGTGTCTAGAGGCAACAGTGCTGCTGGTCGTGGACATGGTGCATCCTCATCAGCATGTGGGACACGCTTGTCCTTTTCGGCAGCTGGCCATGTTGAGCCGCAACATGCCCAAGACTTGGTAGAGTGGATGACCAAGCCGTCCTCCTCATCCTCTCTCACCCAGGCTCAGGGTACTTTGGCAAAGCAGCTGCCAAAGCGGCCTCTTCCCTCGGCTCAATGGCATCAGTCACTCCCTCCCTAGCCCCACCATGTCCTCCTGAGGAGTCCCTCGAACTGTTTGAGCAGTGTTGGGTACATGCTCCAGGAGGATGCCCAGCGTTTTGAAGGCTCCGATGATGGAACCCAGCTGAAGGAAGGCAGTAATGTGAGCTTAGAGAGGGGGTAGTAACGTGAGCCCAGAGAGAGGGGGTGCCCAACAAGGTCAGCTATCTGGCAGTCATGTTCCCCCAGCTACAGCATACTGCCAGATTGGCTCAAGTGATGAGGAGTGAGGGGATGATGAGGTCACTGACTCCACGTGGGTGCCTGATAGGAGAGAGGAGGAGGAGGCACATCAACGAGGCAGGATGCCCTCCAGGAGCCAGCTTAAGGGCAGCACACCGACTGCATCACACCGCAGAGCTCCGCATGTGCAGGGCGCTGCCGTCTCTGCGCGTTCTTCAAAAAGTTCTTTGGTGTGGGCCTTTTTTCAGACGTGTGCATCAGATCGCACCGTTGCCATTTGCAACATATGTCTAAAGCGGATCTCGCGTGGCCAAAACATCAGCCGCTTGGGCACAACGTGCTTGACCAGACATATATGTTGACCTGCCATGCAGTCCGTTGGCAAGCTTACCTAAAAGGCCCACACCAAAGAACAAAGCGGACCTCTCCTTGCTCCGCATCAGCTGGGATCTCCGACCCCACTATACCTTCAGTCCTCTAAGAAACCTGCACTGAGAAGAATGAAGGTGTAGAATTAGTTGTGTCACAGCCAAGTACTTGTGGGCAATTTGCTATCGGTACACCGACGTCCGATTGTACCAGGCAAGTTTCCCTGCCCCAGCTGCTGCACCGCCGAAAAAAGTTTGCTCCCAGCCATCCACATGCCCAGTGGTTGAATGCTAGCTTGGCTAAATTGGTAGCACTTCAACTGCTGCCTTTTCAGTTGGTAGACTCTGCCCCCTTCCATGAGTTTGTGGAATGTGCAGTTCCTCAGTGGCAGGTTCCCAAACACCACTTTTTTTCACGGAAGGCGATTCCAGCTCTCTACCAGCATGTGGAAGGCAATGTCTTGGCCTCGCTGGACAGAGCGGTCAGCGGTAAGGTGCATATTTACCGCTGACTCATGGTCCAGCAGGCATTAAACAGGGACGTTCCCCATCTTTCACGGCGCATTGGGTGACTCTGCAGGCAGCTGGGAAGGATGCAGGACAAGGTGCAGTAGTGTTGGAGGTTGTTCCGCCACCACGCCTCCAAAATGTTACTACTGGTGATTCTGACACACCTCTCTCCTCCACCCCCTCTTCTTCTTCCTCCATGGCCTCTTCCTCTGCTGATTTGTCCTTGGAACCAGCGGTGCTCCGTAGGCGTTCAAGGGGCTACGCAAGCAAAAAGATGCCATGCGGTGCTTGAGGGACAGGAGCCACACTGGGGCAGAGATTCTGTCAGCTCCGCAGGGGCAGGCTCAGAGGTGGTTGATGCCACGCCAGCTTAAGCCAGGAAAGGTGGTTTCCGACAATGGCACCAACCTCCTCTCCGACCTCCGACAGGGACAACTGACCCATGTGCCCCATTTGACTCACATCCTTAACTTGGTGGTGCAGCGGTTCTTGGGCAGGTACCTGGGCTTACAGGAGGTCCTGAAGCAGGCCAGGAAACTGTGGGCATTTCCGCCAGTCATATAATGCCACTGCTCGGCTGTCTGACCTGCAAAAGGATTACAACCTGCCCAAGAACCGCCTAGTCTTTGACATGCCCACCAGGTGGAACTCTACGTTGGCCATGCTGCAGCGGCTGCACACGCAGCAGAGGACCATCAATGAGTATCTGTTTCAATATGGCACCAGGAGTGTCAGGGGAGCTTGGATTTTTTTTTCCCACGCCAGTGGGCCATGATCAGGGATGCATGCACTGTCCTGGCACCATTTGAGGAGGCCACGAGGAGGTTAGCAGTGACAGTGCATGAATCAGTGACACTGTCCCTCTTGTCCACCTGTTGGAGCGCACGCTGCGTGGGAATAATGGACAGGGCACTTGAGGCAGAACAGAGGCAGGAAGAGGAGGACTTCCTTACCTCTCAAGGCCCCCTTTATCCAGACAGTGTTCCTGCTGGCTCGGCTATAACACAGGAAGAGGACAAGGAGGAGGATTGTGTCAGCATGGAGGTGGAGACAAGCACTCGGCATCAGCAGCAGTCTTCAAGGAATCAATTACAGTCCCAAGACACCCATGGACTTGTACGTGGCTGCGGATCATGTCGTCCTCAGTGACCCAGAGGACTCCGCACCGAATGCCTCAGCAAACCTACGCTGCATGGCCTCCCTGTTCCTGCAAAGCCTGCGGAAGGATCCTCGTATTCGTGCGATCAAGGAGAGGGGTCATTACTGGCTGGCAACCCTCCTTGATCCACGTTACAAGGGTAATGCTGCGGACCTTATCTTCCCGTTGCAGAGGATGAGGCATCTTCGGGAAGCCTTGCAGAACGGTCTGTGCAACGCGTTCCCAGAGACTGGGAGGTTACAAATTCCTGGTCCTGGACAACGGATTGCTGAGGCTTCGGTCAGTTAAAGAAGGAGCGGTGGAGAAGGTGGCCATCTGACCGATGCATTCAGACAATTTTTTAGTCCGCAGCCCCAAGGTATGATCTGTTCCAGCAACCATCGCCAGTGTCTGGTTTACATGGTGCAGGAATACCTAGGGGCAAGATCAGACCTGGACACCTTTCCCACCGAAAATCCTCTGGGTTACTGGGTTTTGAGGATGGATCACTGGCCAGAGCTTGCACAGTATGCAATTGAGATACTGGCCTGTCCTGCATCCAGCGTTCTTTCGGAACGCACATTCATTGCTGCTGGAGGCTTAGTAACCGATCACAGGGTGCGCCTGTCAACCGACTCGGTTGATCGACTGACCTTCATAAAAATAAATCAGTCTTGGATCAGCACCAGCTACCAAACACCTGATGCTGATGTAACAGAATAATTTTCTTTTAAATGTCAGATCCCTTCAAGACTGCCTATGCTGATGCAGAGTGACTATCCTGTTATGCAGAGTGACTATCCTCTTCCTCAATCATGCTGATAGCTTGAAAGAACATTTTGTTTCTGGGCACCGCCACCAGTGGCTAAGGCCCAATTTTTCAGCCCCTGTTTAACAGGGGCGTGTATTTACAATTTTTGATGCAATGCTTTGCAGCAGGGCTCATTGCTGTGCTCCAAAGTACAGTATCTGTGAGGGCTTACAGTGTTGTAGCAACACCACCACCAAAGGCCCAATTTTTCTTTCAACAGGGGCATGTAATTACAATTCTTGATCTAATATTTCACAGCTGGGCCCATTCCTGCACCCACCAAGATCAACTGTGAGGACTTACAGTGTTGTGGCACCAGCACCACCACCAAAGGCCCAATTTTTCAGGCACTGTTAAACAGGGGCATGCAATTACAATTCTTGAGCTAATAATTCACAGCAGGGCCCATTCATGCGCCCACTAAGAGGAACTGTGAGGGCTTACAGTGTTGTAGCACCAGCACCACCAAAGGCCCAATTTTTCCTACCACTGTTCAACAATGGCATGTAATTACAATTCCTGATAGAATAGTTCACAGCAGGGCGTTCTAGCGCCCACCAAGAGTAACTGTGAGGGCTTACAGTGTTGTGGCAACACCAACACCTAAGGTACAAATTTCTGCAGAGTATATACGGCAGGCCCCTACTTTCAAACGGCTCCTACTTGCAAACGGAAGGAGACAACAGGAAGTGAGAGGAAATCTACCCTTAGGAAGGGAAATTCTCTCATGTAAGAGTTAATATGGGAAAAAGGTGTCTCCTCTCTACTGATGCTTTATCACCAATCCTTGTTTCAATAAAAAAAACAAATTTTCCAAAAACATTTGTCATTGGGACGGAAAGTGAGGTGAAATCTTCTGAACAGGTGCACAGACAGCAAAACAAAGTTACAGGGGTGATAACCCTTCCCTATGTTCTCCAAAAAGCTTAAAAATAGATTTTTTGGCTGGAGCTACACTTAAAAATGTACCTGTTCCAAAATTACAAACAGATTGTCCTTAAGAACAAACCTACAGTCCCTGTCTTGTTTGCACCGCCTGTATACTGCTGTTCAGAGTATATAGGGCCTTTTTTTATTTTGGGTGTGGGGTTCCCCTTAATTATCCATACAAGACCCAAAGGGGCTGGTAATGGGCTGGGGGGAGGGGGTACCCATGCCATTTTTCTCAATGATTTTCATCCATATTGCCGGGACCAAACATTACATTAAAGCCGCAAGCAGTTTTAACCCCTTCCTTACTGGGCACATATACCCCCTTCCTGCCCAGGCGAAATTTCAGCTTTCAGCACTGTCACGCTTTGAATGACAATTGCGCGGTCGTGCGACGTGGCTCCCAAACAAAATTGACGTCCTTTTTTTCGCACAAATAGAGCATTCTTTTGGTGGTATTTGATCACCTCTGCGGTTTTTATTTTTTGCGCTATGAACAAAAATAGAGCGACAATTTTGAAAAAAAAGCAATATTTTTTGATTTTTGCTATAATAAATATCCCAATTTTTTTTTTCCTCAGTTTAGGCCGATACGTATTCTTCTACATATTTTTGGTTAAAAAAAAACGCAAGCGGCGTTTATCGATTGGTTTGCGCAAAAGTTATAGCGTTTACAAAATAGGGGGTAGTTTTATGGCATTTCTATAATTTTTTTTTTTTTACTAGTAATGGCGGCGATCAGTGATTTTTTACGTGACTGCGACATTATGGCGGACACATCGGACACTTGACAGTATTTTGGGACCATTCACATTTATACAGCGATTAGTGCTATAAAAATGCACTGATTACTGTATAAATGTGACTGGCAGGGAAGGGGTTAACACTAGGGGGCGAGGAAGGGGTTAAATGTGTGCCCCATTAGTGATTACTACTGTGGGGGGGAGGGGACTGACTGGGGGAGGTGACCGATCTGTGTCCCTATGTACAAGGGACACAGCATCGGTCCCCTCTCCCTGACAGGACATGGAACTGTGTGTTTACACACACAGATCCATGTCCTTGTCTGTGTAACCGCTGATCGCGGGTGCCTGGCGGACATCGCGGCCGCCAGGCACGCGCATCGGCATTGCAGTGACGCGCCGGGTACGTGCGCACGCGCCCCCCAGTGGCCAAATTAGCGGAGGCCATATAAACACGGCCTCCCGGCATGCAACAACCACCTCGCAGCCGTATACAGTCGTACGGCGGGCGCGAGGTGGTTAAATGACTTTTTTTCCCTTTAGAAATGTCATTTTGTGCAGGGACAGTTCTAAACACGGGAAACACGTGCCACTTCACAGGCATACTTTAGACACCCCCCAGGTGCGTTATTTAAAGGAATATTTCACTTTTTTTTTCACTTTATGCATCATTAAAATCACTGCTCTCGAAAAAATGGAAGTTTTTAAAACTTTTTTGCATTGATACATGTCCCCTGGGGCAGGACCCGGGTCCCCAAACCCTTTTTAGGACAATAACTTGCATATTAGCCGTTATAATTAGCACTTTTATTTCGAACGTTCGCGTCCATTGTATTTAATAGGGTTCTAACGTCCGCGCAAACTTTCGGTCCGTTCGCAGGTTCTGGTGCGAACCGAACAGGGGGGTGTTCGGCTCATCCCTAGTCCCTGTACCCAGATGATGATCTGGAGGGCTGATGATCACATGGTAGCGTTTACAGTGTGGATCCCTTCCCTTTACAACAGGGGAAGGAGAGAGATCCTGTAATTGTGAAAATAATCAATGGATCAGCAGTTGCAAATCCATGTATTCTGTTTCACTGACACTATGATCGTTATTAGCCTTTTTCATGCCCGTCTCCTCTCTTACAAGTTATAACTCCATGCTCTCTCTCTAATGACCTGGATATTAACCATTTTACCTTTACATCTGAACAGTTACCCCTTCCCTCTCCATGATGCCACGGTTCGTTCTGTGTATGACCTGTACATTAATGTATCTATTGCACCATTCTCAAGCTCCATGTTTAGCCACCCAGTACCAGCATGGTTCTTCGTTCCCCAAAAATTAAGGAAAGCCGTTTTTATGTGCCATTTTTTTTTTTTACTATAAACAGCGGTTATTAATACCACCAAAAAAAGCTCCATCTGTCACAAGAAAACAAAAAAAATTGATATAAAACTAATTTGGGTACAGTGTTAATATTTATGAAGCAATTGTCAGTCAGTGCTGAAAATGGCCTGGTAATGAAGGGGTATTGCTGGCTGGTACTCAAGTGTTTGAGCAGAATGAGGAAGGCTCAAGACCTCTGTCAGGCTTTTAAGTCCTGTATCATCATGGAGGACATTTTGGCTGGTGTTGGACTTCAATTTTTTTGGAGCTTAAGGAGGTTAAATCACATAAATATAGGTTATTTTAGTGAAAAGCGCTCTATGAATGGAGGTGGCCATCCATCGGTCGTCCTCCATTCATAGAATGCTTTTCATTGTGGAGATGGATAGTATGGCTTCTATGGATTGAGCGTGGAGGTAAAAAGGGTGGGCATAGTTGGCACTTTGTGAGTGCCGTCCAAAAAGGTGCAACCGCTCATAATAACCCCCCACAGCACCAGGAGATTACTGCTGTGGGGGTTTCCAGGAGCAGAGGACTTCAGATTTCAACCCAACACACTTTTTTTAACCAAAAATAAAATAAAAATCTAACTTTAGCTTTAGGGCCAGTTCACACCAGACGCAGTTCCGTGTGCTTTTTTTTCTGCACAAAATGCATGCAGTGTTTTTCCATGTATTCCAATGGCTCTAGTTCACACCATGCAGTCAGTTTCTGGACCGGAAACTGACTGCATGGTGTGAACTAGAGCCAACAAGAGCCATTGGAATACATGAAAAACACTATGCATGCATTTTTAGTGCAGAAAAAATGCGCACGAAACTGAACGGAACTGCGTCTGGTTTGAACTGGCCCTTAAAGTGGTTCTAAAATCAGAAGTTTTTTTTATCCTAATGCATCAAGATAAAAAATGAATGAACAAAAACGCAGCGCTATTGGAAATGTGGTAAACACACCACTGTGAAAAAACGAAAATACTGGCCTGGGATATCCAGTTAATAAATATAAATAATGTACAAATCAAAGTAAATAGAATATATAAAAGTGAAAAATATGTCAGTACAAATACGTATAAATCCACAACACACTAAAGTGCTCTAGTGCAAGAACATGCATATGAATATATAGCAGCTTTAATTTATTCTAGATTGAGCATTTAGCTTTTAGGAAGCATTTAGGAGTGGTGGCTCGCAGGATCTTTTTTGCATTTAGCATCAAGATTAAAAACCTCCTGTGTGCAGCACCCCCCATAATACACGAGCCCCATCTCGCTCCAGCAATGTTGCACGGGAATCTCAGCTGTCTCCGACTCTCCCTTCTCATTGGCTGAGACAGCAGCAAAGCACCATTGGCTCCCGCCGCTGTCAGTCAAAATAAGTGAGCCAATTAGGAGAGCGAGAGGAGGGGCAGAGCTGCGGCTCTATGCCTGAATGGACACAGAGCAGTGACTCGGCTCAGGTGCTCCCATAGCAAGCTGCTTGCTGGGGGGGCAATCAGCAAGAGGGAAGGACCGACAAGGGATCCGAGAAGGAGGAGGATCTAGGCTGCTCTGTTCAAAACCATGGCACAGAGCAGGCAAGTATAAGGTTGGTTATACCGAAAAAAAATAAAAATAAGACTTTAGTATCTCTACGTTCAATGTGAAGCACATTCCTCCTGCTCCTCTGTCCGGCACCCCCCTAAGCTCCTAATAGCCCCCCCTCAGTCACACTAGTGATGCAGCACAGGCTGACCAGGCATGATGCATGTCCTTTTGTAGTACATAAAATCCACAACATATTTTTCAATTTTACATTGTGCAAAATCTCGAGTTTTATTATAAAAATACTGCAAATTTTACTTGGAAAAATGACAAAGATTTAAACAATAAACCATTTTCTTTATTTTGATATACAATAAATATAATATACAATAGCTACTGTGCGAACAATAACAAAGCATAAAAATAAAAAAAAAGCTCTAAAAACAATAAGAAATACTTTTTGATGGGAATACCTAAACATTACCAGAATGTAGGCCAGGAAATGCATACAAAATTCTGGATTATTTTGTAGTCAAGGACAAACAGATACAGGCACTACAGTAAATACACATGCATAATAGCCAACCCATCCCTGTATTAGGGTCATGTCTGAAGCTGGCCACAGATGGATAGAATTTCATATGAAAATTCTATAAAAAATAAAAATAAAAAAATGCATACGAAATTTTCAGAACATTAGAATATCATTCAAAAGATTCCTTGCTTTCAACATTTGATTTTGGAATGAATGGACTTTACCAACCGCAAACCACATATACAATGTTAGAAATTTGTTCATTAGAAAAATAATTTCCTTCCCGATCCTTCCTACTTTCTCAGCACTGCAGTCGAAATTGAACCTCGATTTGACTCCACTAATGATTACAAAAACAAACAACCTTTCTTAGAACATTCTTTTCCCAAGAATTTTCATTCAAACTTCTACCCATCTATGGCCAGCTTGAGGGATACACGGCCTGTAATAGATTCAGCCAGTACCTTACCTGTGTTAAATCAGCAGAGAATCTTTATATTGTGCAGTGTAAGAAATCACAGCAATGAGTTGGCAACTGAGTATGTAAATTCATAATACACCATCATGGGTGTGGGATGCATAGAATAAAGACAACCCTGAGAACTGAATTTAAATTATATGCTTTACAAACTCTGCAAAAGTGACTTTGAGAACCAGAGTATCACTGCTGGAGGATACCAGTTATCTGTTAGTCATTAAAGTAATTATATACACACACATAATGCTGACCATTAAAAGGTGGATTCCATCCAAAAGATAATTTATGGAGAACAAAGACTTGTCACCACTGCAATGTTGGTCAAGCGCTAATTTTTATATATTTTTAAGCATTGCTAGGGATAGATAAGTGGAAAAGCGATTAAAAAAAATTAAAGAGTATTTAGAAATAAATTCAGTACTGCTCACAAAAATACTCAAGCATGACGGAGAGCAGAATTCAATTTTAGAGATGTTTTTACAGTAATTATTTTACTACTGTGCACTAGCTAGAAGAAAAGATGATTTAAATCCAGATAGTCCGTGGGGTTTGTAGTCAGATGATCTGACTGTACAGTATATGGTCAGTTTAGGACTACTGTATATACACAGAAGGAAGGGGTTGAAAATAAGTTGTCAAATTCGATTTCACGTCTATCAAAATCCAGGTGGTGGCGAGTTTAAAGTACAACTAAAGGCAAAACAGAGTGGAGATGGATTACAACCCATCAGTTTTTATTGCTGTCTGTAAGCCCAAATAGGGAGATTCACTTGTCACGTTTATCATTATCATTTAAAAGGACATTAGAGTAAATCTCTATAAGGGCTGGTTCACACCAGCAGTTGAGGGGCAGTAAGACTGTGGTTGAGCATTTTTACCGTGATGCTTTGCTTCATGGCAATAGTAGGAAGTATACCCTCTGTTGCTTATGGCAAGCACAGCGTCCGCAGAACCATAACCCATTCAAGTGAGGTGTTCAAGGGTATAAAGCAGGTAGTGAAGAGGTGGTACAGTGCCCCCTCACTTCCTGTCAAATGCTCTCTGAAGAGCATAGATCTCTCTTCAGAGAACAAAGCAAGTGTGAACAACACTAATGGTGCCCAGGACTGCAGTTCTAACCCCTTTCCTATTCCATCCACAAACATTTTTTTTACTTGTACATATGTGAAATTTCAAGATAGCATGAACGTTGGCAGGGTGTCTTAATGTCATTTTTTGCAAAACAAGATCACATTTAGAAATACAGATACGTGTGGAGTTAAACCCCTTGCCCCCACCTGTATTTTGACAAGACTTGAATTTGCTGCTGGGTCAAAAAGGAAACCCCCTCTCCCCAACCCAATGAGACTGGGTGGTGGCATCACAATGGGGGTTTTGTTATAGCCGTCATTTCTGGGTGATAGTAAGTATCACAAAACAAAAAACTGTAATTTTACATAAAAAGTTTATTAAAATTTAGAATATTTGAAAAAACTAAAACCTACCAGTTATAGGAACTGTAGGAAGAATGGGCCCAGTCACTTCAATATTTCTGGTAAGCTAATCCCTTAATACTCTGAATAAGCATTCAAGTTCCCCCCCCCCCCCCCCCTAGTAATCGTTAATACATTTGTTCATCTATGCTACAGTACTTAACACTTTTATTATGTTTATTTGGTGCATAGCATTACTTTTTTTTTTTTTTTTTTTTTTACATTTTAGTAATAAACTTGTAACTGTATTTCTACATGTAACTACAGGCTGAGATGATCAGTAGTTTTGGATATAAAGGCAATTGATTTTACCTTATGGACAGGTAGGTGTAAAACTGACTTGTGTCCGCTTACACCTGCCTACCTTCGGGTCCGACCAGGCCCACTAAAAAATAAACAAAAAATAAACAAAAAAAAAGGAAGAGGATGGCTGTCTTTTCCAATCTGGCTTGACCGGATTGGAGGTAGCAGATGTAAATTGGGCAGCGGAGTCCATTCACACCCGGCCGCCGATAGAGCAGAGTGGGCTCTGTCTGTGTCCGCGCCGCATAAACTGAGTGAATACGGATGTGACATTCATCCTGATAAATCCCCTGCTTATTGCAGCCGAATCCGCTCCATATAAAAGGGGCCCAAGTCTACTTATTGTGCTGTCCTGTGGTTTACATCATATCAGACTGAATGGCTCAGTTTGGTTGCGGGTTTACTTTAAACAGGAAAAGAGCCACAGTAAGTTGAGCAAAAGAATAAAAAATAAATAAAAAAATTCCCCATTAACACCAATCTGTTAATTACTGTTCTAACTTTTGTACATGGGGATCTGACCTCTATAGGTTACTGAATTTCGTACAGAATTGTCCTCAATTAAATTTTTTGTTGGATAAGGCAAAAGAGAAGCAGGCAAAATTAAGTAACTGACATCAGCCAATCAGATGCCATTGTGCATTACCTACCTGCTTTAGAAAGCAGAAAATAATTGCTCTTTGGGCCTGTGGATAAAGAAGATTTGTAGTGATCTAAACATAACAGTAAGAGTTCACATTTACATACAATGTTATATATAAGGACATGCAGTAATGTTCATTCAGCCCATTTTGAGTTCAGCAATGTTTTCTAGACAAAAATGCATAATCTTATAAAAACAAGCGGTTAGCAAAATTTTCAAGTTAAGCTGCAGAATAGCAAAATGTACAAAAATGGCAGTTCTTTAAATATAAAACAGTAATACATGAACCAGCATAGTTTAGACCCAATTGGTCCTAGAGGTGCTGCACAGCAGCCATTATTATGTATCACTATGTATAGCTTCCTTCTGGAAGTGTAGGAGAAAACATCTAATGTGTCCGATCTAGAAATACTACATAATACAAATCCGCTACACAAAACAACTGTAACGAAACATGCTGGAATAAAGTATTTGGTAATGAAGTGGCTGTATATGAAAAGATTATTTTGGAAGCTTGGAAGGACAGCGATCTCAGTCCTTATGGATGTACATACAGAATGAGCGCATTCAGAGCACACTAGAGAACTAATGAATGCTTCCTGAATAACGTCAAGATCAGCCAAACAGTTTGAACTAGAAAGAAAGCAAAAATTGGGCACACGTGGCCAGATTTTTTTTTTTTTTTTTTACAAACAAGTGCAAAGAGCTCCGACGATGGGCTAAGATTTGTGACTGCCTGCTCTGGGGTACTGCTGTGTGTACAATAATCCTAGTCTTACTTAAGGAGGTAGGTCATCTATATATCCAATTTAATTCAACCTCTCCACCAAGCAACAAGAGCTCTCTTCCTAACCAAGTGTAAAGAGCAGTGATGAAAATTAAGATGGTGGCTCTTAGCAGTAAAGGGTAATTAAACCTATTGGTTGATACTGCACTGTGAACTTTTTATTAAAAGGGTCCTTTATATTATGAAATGTAACAAGTCTACTGTAAAATACTCAAGCGTGTCTTTACCATAAGGTTTTTGTGATCCAAATTTGCACACCGCTTCTGGCTTCTCTGTACAGTGTGTTTCCCAGTCCAAACGCACGCATCGGCCCCATTCCCAACACACTTGTTACATGTATGTCACTTGTGTGTGACCATTCAGATGTAATGGCTCTCAGAGCATCACTACATCAATGGCTTGCTCATAATACCCGACCAGCAGGTGGTGCTGTAGGAGAGTGCTGTAGGTCTAATTTGTATCCGGTCAGCTGTCCAAGAAAAATTGACAAACACTTGTAGAAAACAGAAAAGTAGACTTCTCGGTCATACTCTTAAAAAGATTTTCTTCAAGTACTGAGCAAAAACTAGTAACGAATTAGCACAGGTCGTTGGAAAAATATTTAACACTGTATTATAAAATGTACAAAGTGCAACTAGATAAGCTGGAATGATGAATAAATTGCAGCCTCTACATTCAACCAGTTATCCCGTTATTTATGGCCAAGTCTTAAATGCCCAGCAGATTCCTTTTAGAGACAGGTAGATTGGGTCTAGGCTTTGATCTATAGATCCCAAAACCTTAAAGTAGCAGATAACCTCCTTCGTCATACTTAAAATATTAGCACCATGCACATAATACAAGTATATTTTAGCAATACACAATGACTGTGCAATCGCTTGAGCAACAAATGGTCAATGTCTTCTGTCTTAACAATAAATATGTTATGCAACCTTCTTAGACAGAAAAAGCTTCTTCATCCTCTGTTGCTATGCTGCCTCCTGCTGGCACAGTATAAAATGAGGTACTGTTACGCCGCACAATCTTTGGAGTATACCAATGTTTAATGGCATGTAAACGCTCTTCAGCAGTCATCACATCCAGCTGCTTAGCCCTTTGCTGGGGAGTGGGGAACAATGACCCTTGAAATATCCTGTAAACATACCTAAAATAAAAAAATATGATGCAGTTAAAGGTTAAAACAAAATAAACAAAAACTAAAACTCGCGCTTATGGAGACATACAAAAATAAATGACAAGTGAAAAGAAATTATTATATGCACAGCTGCTACAGCATAAGGCACTAACACCTTGAGAGATAAAAAATTATAAAATGCAGCGCTAGCGAATATAAATGTGCTCAATACAAACGTATGTGTGAATGTCAACCATCTAAACCTTTCGGGATGATGGTACACACTATTAGTGAAAAGATTATGCACCAATGATTGGTGTCACCAGAAATGCAGTGGGTGTAATACTAAATGTTACCACTAAAAAGTGATCAACTAAGTAAAACCAGAAAATATACTGTGCAAAACATTAAATGAACTGAACAACCAGGCAAATAGCTCTAGGAGTAATTCACAGTACTACAGATGGTTTTCAACATCAAATAAATAATGTCCCATTTGCAACAGTGGTTGTAATATAGAAGGAAGGGGAAAAAAAAAAAAAATGCTTTAAAATAAAATAAAAGTCACCCAACATCCAACTTCTAGGACCAATAATGTTCGGTGAAATTCAACAGTTGGCTCAATAGCAGCAGAGATCAGAGGACCATGTGGGGAATAAAAAGAAAAAGCAACTTGTGAAGTACCGCTTAGGAACAGATTAACAATACGCTGTTATTGGGAAAACTCACAAGCCTTCAATGATAACCGAGCGTCAGTGTGTTCCGGGTTCACAACGGCGTGCGTTCCACAAGAACCGGAAGCAGCGTCACTGGTTCTTAGTGTTGACCGGAAATTTGTCAATGCATTTCGCCCCTCCTCCAGGGCATCAAGGACATAGTCCTTGATGATGCCCTGGAGGAGGGGCGAAATGCATTGACAAATTTCCGGTCAACACTAAGAACCAGTGACGCTGCTTCCGGTTCTTGTGGAACGCACGCCGTTGTGAACCCGGAACACACTGACGCTCGGTTATCATTGAAGGCTTGTGAGTTTTCCCAATAACAGCGTATTGTTAATCTGTTCCTAAGCGGTACTTCACAAGTTGCTTTTTCTTTTTATTCCCCACATGGTCCTCTGATCTCTGCTGCTATTGAGCCAACTGTTGAATTTCACCGAACATTATTGGTCCTAGAAGTTGGATGTTGGGTGACTTTTATTTTATTTTAAAGCATTTTTTTTTTTCCCCTTCCTTCTATATTACAACCACTGTTGCAAATGGGACATTATTTATTTGATGATGAAAACCATCTGTAGTACTGTGAATTACTCCTAGAGCTATTTGCCTGGTTGTTCAGTTCATTTAATGTTTTGCACAGTATATTTTCTGGTTTTACTTAGTTGATCACTTTTTAGTGGTAACATTTAGTATTACACCCACTGCATTTCTGGTGACACCAATCATTGGTGCATAATCTTTTCACTAATAGTGTGTACCATCATCCCGAAAGGTTTAGATGGTTGACATTCACACATACGTTTGTATTGAGCACATTTATATTCGCTAGCGCTGCATTTTATAATTTTTTAAAGGTTAAAACAGACCACCACCCATAAAATGTCTTCTCCCCTCTCCCTCTTGCACAATTGCAGATATTTTTTTATTTTAGGAAAAGTAAATCACCCTCTTTATTGATTTTATAGTGCCACTTGCCGATTCCTTACATGTTTGCCATTTAAAAAAAAAAATACCTTTAATATCAATTTAACGCTAATGCAGATGGGAAATATTTTTTTTATTTGAAAAAATCACCTCTAAAAGAACATTTATTACTTGAAAACCAATCAATACGCAGTGCATAAATAAATTAGCTGATCTGCAAAATTGATCAGTGCATTCTTGTGCATGCCCGGAGGGTCTGGTCGGCAGTGCTGATCAGTGTATTCTGATGGCAGGGAAGTCTCCCTGCTGTCAGAATTCCCTCATCCCTCTTGAGTGTGGATGGGGAAATCGAGTCATTTAAAAAAAAAAAAAAATGAATTACCCATCTATGGCCGCCAATTTAGGGCTGCAACCAACGATTATTTTCATAATCGATTAGTTGGCCGATTATTGTTTCGATTAATCGAGTAATCGGTTAATAAACGTAAAAAAAATAAAAAATAATAATTTTGCTGCGATTTGCATTTTTTATGGCCAATTTCTTGTTGGGCAGATTACAACACACAAATTGCCGCAAAAACACATTACATGCTTTTCTGCAGCTTCTCCATTGAAGTATATTAAACCCAAAAAACAAAATAGCACCGTTTTGCGTTAAAAAAAGTCCTTGCCCTTTCCAAATACGCAGCAGCTGAAAAAATCATGGATGTGAACGTGTCCCATAGAAAACCATGTAAATGAACTGTAGTGTGTTTCTGAAAAAAGCACCAAAAAACAGAGGAGTGACCCCGGCCTGAGACCCCATTATGTTACTGGCCGATTAATCGATTATGAAAATTGTAATCGATTAATTTCATAATCGATTAATTGTTTCGGCCCTAGCCGCCATTATTCCCTGCTGTACCAAATTGCCGTCTGTCCTTCACTGTGCCTGGATTGTTGCCCTGTGACCCTAGAATTCGTCCCTTAAATATCAGATTGCTGTCTGTGCCTCACTTTGCTTGGATTGTTGCCCTGTGCCTTTGGATCTCTCCCTTATCCTCCTATATTACTGCCTGTCCCCCACGGTATCTGGATTATTGCCCTGTGGCTTTCTGAGCTCCCTCCAAATAAAGAATCCCCTGGCCAGGGGCCTTAATACCACTCTTGTTCTCCAAGTGTATTTTGAGAACAAATGTCACAAATACCAGTCTAGTAAGATCTCGTATAATCTAGCATAGCAAACCATATCATACCAAGGGGTATATAAATACTACATCGCCATTTTCCACTGTCATCAGATATTTGCTTAAATTTTCTACTCTACACTAGAAGTCGGATTGGTTAGGACTGAAAATACAGCCGTTTTCCTCTTCTTTTTTAATTGAGCCCTTATAACACTATTGTAGTGTACAAATGAATGTACTTAGAAACCGGTATATCTTTATGCTGAACATTTCAGGAGTCAACCTACCAATAATGGTAGGCGATGACCAAGAAATCACTGCGCTTAACAAAATCATATTACGTATACATACCTTGGTAAAAGTGCAACTACTACAGTCATGATGCACACAAGATAGAACACTGGGTCAGCCAAATGAGTGTGCAAGATCCAGTATACATTTGCTGGTGGGATACAGTTCACACAAGCTGCCGAAAGAGCCAAGGAGAAGACAAAGTAGGCGAGAACACTGAGAACCATCACTGTCCAGTGAATCCATGTCTGAAATAAGAAATAAGAAGTAGAATGAAAAGTCATTTCATTGAGAAATATATGCTTAAAGTGGTTGTAAACCCATTAAAAAAATAAAAACCTGCAAGACAAAAGGCATAATGAGCATAGCATACTAGCCCATTAATAAACACTATGAAATCCTTAGATCAAAGCCCCCGCAGCAGTCCTGGCACACTACTCTGCCCAGCGGCATGTCTCCCGGAGTTATTTCCGGGTATCGCGGGCTCCGATTGGCCGGAGCCGCAATGATGTCACTCCCGCGCATGAGCCACCGGTAACGGCACATCAGCTGAAGCAACAGCACGACCGTGCCGATGACATGCTGATACAGGGGATATCTCCTAAACCGTGCATGTTTTATCTTCTGGCAAGCCCTGGCTGCATGTGGACAGTACAGCCTTTTTTTTTTTTATAAGAGTTTGTTCACCTTTAAAAATAACACATTTATGCTCCACACCTTTAGGCCATATGTGCACGGAGTGACGCCTGCCCCAAAACACTTCTGACAGTTTTCCCAGCTCCATCCTATCCTCTTCTCTAGGCCGGACCAGCCATCAGGATGAGTGCCTCCTAGTGGTACAAGACTGGGCGCTGTCCTTCTGAGCTCCACACATGCACAGTGCTATCTCTTGCCACTACAGATGACCTCAGCAGCTGCAGCCGCTGAGCTAATATGTTCAGCGGAGTGCACAATGTGCATTTATGGGCCTGGGAAGAAACGCACTTGATCCAGTACTGCTACATTGTCTGAGAGATCGCTGATCTTTTTTGGGTCTGGATTTCACCTATTAGCTGGTAATACCTATATTCTTATACATGTGCATCACTAACTCTAGAATTGTCTCGTTGACATGGAAACTGCCTATCTGATTAAATAAAATATTTTAAATTAACAAAAACACAAAAATAAAAAATGTATCCTCTTTTTTAGATTTTTTTTCTCATAAATTGAAAGCCGGCTATACACGGACAACTATAAATTTCGAAAGAAAAGTCTAAGGGGACGGGTGGGAAATATGTCAGTCGAATGCAGTCACTGTTGGGGTATTCAGGCAGTCAAGGGTGCCGTCCATCAAGAATACAATAGTTGGCAGGGGAGATTCTTTCATCCAGGCTGTTTAGTATGGATGGTGGAATCTGTTTAGATTTTTTTTCCTTCAGCCTGTAGAGTTTAAACTAGAGTTGTCCCGATACCGATACTAGTATCGGTATCGGCACCAAAACGAGCATTTCCCCAAGTACTTGTACTCGGGGGAAATGCTCCGATGCTTCACCCGATACCTGGGCAGTCAGGGATGATCGGTGCGGTGGGGGGAATTACAAGCACTGATCTGCCTGTATACATTTCAATAAAGCCTGACAGCTTCTCCCCGGACCCCCCCCCCCCTTTTTAGCTGCTTTAGTGAAATTTATACAGCGGTGATCGGTGCTTGTAACTCCCCCCCAACACGCACTGATCACCGCTGACTGTCACTGTATCTTTCTCTGTGCTGCTATACTCCACGCTCTGTGTCCCCCTGTGTGCTGTTCTCCCCCTCCGTGCTCTGTGTCCCCCTTGGCGCTGCTCTCCCTCTCCGGTTCGTTGTCCCCCTCTGTGCTGCTCTCCCCCTCCGTGCACCCCTCGGTGCTGCTCTCCTTCTCCTGGTGTCCTTGTATCCCCCTCCGTGCTGCTGCTGTCGGCGCTCCGTGTCCCGTGTCACCCTCCTGCTGCTCTCCCCCTCTGCGCTCCGAGTCCCCCCACCATGTCCTCCTCCACCCCCTCTGTCCTCGGTATCTCAGGATGGAGAGCGGAGGTAGGAGCCGCTAAACCCGGCTCCTTCCTTTTCGAATGAACAGAGTCAGTGATCACTGACTCTGTTCATTCATATAACTGAAACATCGTAACCTGTGTTTACGATGCTTCAGTTTATGAATGGAGAGGAGCCTCCTGTCCATTCATTTTAGCTGAGGCTGCAGAGAAAGGGACTGGGGAATCTGTGTCCTCAGTCCCTTTCTCTGTCTCATAGGGGAGATGTCAGGGGTCTGTTAAGACCCCTGAAATCTCACCAAAGCCCCCCCAACAGCGCTTAAAAAAAAAAAGAAAAAAAAAAAAGAAAAGGGAAAAAAAAATGAATTGTTAAAAATAATAAAAAAAAAAAAGAAAAAAAACACACTGACACCCCCCCCCCCCTAAAAAAAACGTAAAAAATAAAGCACTGTAGAAAAAAAAAATAATAAAATACTGACACATGACATTAAAAAAAAGTATCGGTAATCGGTATCGGCGAGTACTTGAAAAAAAAGTATCGGTACTTGTACTCGGTCTTAAAAAAGTGGTATCGGGACAACCCTAGTTTAAACGAATACCAAATAACTTTAAACAACTAAAAGAGAATGCCCTTTAGAGAGACACGGTCATCTTGCACACACAAGATAAGCTGAAACCGTCTCTGCAAAGGGTTTTAAGCATGTATTGCAAGCTATTGGGATTGAGCAAATGTATATATTTTCTCTGCTGAAAAGGGTCTTGGACCCCATTCCTCTATAGTCCTCTTATCTGAGCCCCTTTGCTTCTCCAACCTCTTCCACAGCCAGGACTAAAATGACCGGTGTTGGTGACCTAAGGGAGGGGTGATGCCAAGCCCCTGGACATGTTACAGTACTTGGACTCAGCATTACAGGGCGAGAGGTCACATGCTCCTCCATACCCAGAAACGCCAGTTATTTTGGAAGGAGAGGCAGGGAATCACTAGTAAGTGGGTCAGAATGTACTTTTTGCAGAGCATGGACAAAGTAGCAGGGTCTCTTTTAGCAAGTAAAAGTAACGACAACATATCAATAGCAAAATTATAATGTCTCCACCCTGGTTTAAAGTCGAATGTCTAGTAAGGAAAAAAAAAATAAAGCCTTTTAAATGAAATTTCATTGTAGGAAAAGCAAGAAATAGAAACGTTAAAACAGAACAAATGACCCAATGGCTCCAGAACAAGACTGGATATTCTTCCATCAGATGTCTTGCCCAGCCTTCCAGCAGCAGTCAGCATTGTGTATTGACTCACCAGGCTCTTGCTTTCAATTAGAAGGTGTAGCAAAACCACAAACAGCGTTGCTGTTATGATGAAGCTCCCAAAAGAAAAGATATCCATATCAGAGCCAAAATAAGCCTGCAAAAATAAAGGAGGAAAATAATAAGTTACTAATGGTTTTCATTCAATGTTATGAAGAGGTTTTTTGTAGGTGTAAAAAAATGCCCTATATTTTCTTTATGGTTTGTATAAAACCTGGGCTTTCTATCTCCCATCTACAAGGATAACTGATCCACTAGCATTTATATGCTGCTTATTCACGTGTAAAACCATATGAAGCCATTGTCACACACTAGCAATGCATTTATGTACATTTCATTCATTTTTAATTTGTTACCAAGAGTCAGAAACCCAATGGAAAGTCTGCTGTAATACACTGTATAGTGAGTTGGAATGCAATTCACAATCATTCCTTCTTTTATTCACGTTACTGCAATGCATAATTTGATGGGACCATAGAGATCCCGACAAAGATGAGCGGGGAGTTTTAGAGTAATTAAACCTTGCACTTGTGGGGTCAAAATGGAGTGTCCAAACTATCCTGCAACAAGTTTATTTGAAGTTCTAATGGATCCAAGTATAAAATGCATGCAACTCACAGGCAAAGGAAGAGGCAACAGGTGGACCTCATCTCTACAATATCCCTGAGAGGCAAGTCTATTATATGCTCATTAAGGACTCCACAACACCAGAGCAAAATCAGAGCTACCGTCCATACAAAACAGGGCCAAATCTAGCCTATTTGATCTGAAGGCGCAGTTAAAAAAAAAAAAAAAAAAAGTCTGGGGGATACATTTTCCTCTCTTCGATCCCTACATCCAATGCAAAGCATGTATATTAGGCCAACACTTCACTACTTTCTTTTTTTTTTTTTATTATTTAATTATGGCACCTTTTAAAATTATGCAGAAATCCAGAGACAGTCCAGTTCTGAACGTTTCTTATTGGGCTGAAAGACACTGTATGATGTTGTTACCCACTCCTTAGCACCATATGGGGTTTTCCCCATTTACATCAGCATTCCCCCTTCACAACAGATTACACCCAGCACTTGAGTCAGCCCCCTTTACATCACTGGCCCTTATTAAATCACCTCTTTGAAATCAGCCATCTCTTTCCCATCAGAGTCACCCTTCCTATTGGAGTCCCCCCCCAATCACAGCAGAGTATCTCCCCCATCACATCATGCAACAAATTAATAGCGAATAGGGGCAGGGCACTGTACAGGCATGCCAACTTCGCACTGCTGAGGCTGTGCACTGCCCCCCAGCCCCTTTACTTCCTGATACCAATGTCATTGGTCCTGGGAGTGTAACACTAAAATCTGGGAGGGGCAAAGCCCACCTCAGCACCGCCCAAGATTCGGTCCACATACAAAATCATCATGGTTTCATCTTTCTGGTACAATCATTTTTATTGTCCGCTCATCGGATTCCTCCTCCCCTCCGGTGCCACAATTGGCACCTTTCAGGGGGAGGGTGGTGCAGATACCTGTCTAAGACTAAGACAGGTATTTGCACCCACTTCCGGGCATAGATTATGCGGGGAACTGCGGGTAGTACGTCAGTTCCCGTCCACCCCCGTTGTGTTCTGGGAAACACACGGCTCCCAGAACACAGCGGGGAACAGTGAAGATGGCGCAGCGCGACTCGCGCATGCGCAGTAGGGAACAGGGCAGTGAAGCCGCAACGCTTCACTTCCTGATTCCCTCACCCACGATGGCGGTGGGGGCAGCCGGGAGACAAGCGATTGCTAGTCTTCTGCTGCTGATGTCGCTGGACTCCAGGACAGGCAAGTGTCCATTTATTAAAAGTCAGCAGCTGCAGTATTTGTAGCTGCTGGCTTTTAATATTTTTTTTTTTTTTACGGCGGAGCTCCGCTTTAAGCCTAGGTTCACACTGCTGCGATGTGATGTACTGCAAATTTGATCCGTTTTTTTTTTTTGTCCTGTGTGAGGTGCGAATTTGCCTTGCGTTTTGAGGTGGACAGGTGCAAATTTACTGCGAATTTCAGGAGGCAGACAGTGAGCAATTCGCAGAGATGTGAACTGTATGCTGCGAGTTTACTGCAAGTTCAATTTAAGCTTAAGATAAAATTCACACTGCACTAAAAAAAATTGCATCGCACCTGCAGTCAACACACACTGGACCCTTTTTTTCCCCCCTTGCACCAAATTTGCAACCAAAGCCATGCAATACTATGCTTTTTACATGACCTGCGAATCTGCATGTAACTAAACACATCAAACCAGCTGTAAATTCACATCAGTGTGAACCCAGGCTAAAAATGAAAGTACAGCTGAACACCCACACAGGCGTTACACAAGAAACAAATCATAGAAACATAAGTGAAATCTTGTGCAACTAATCATTTTGGTAGTATGAAACTTCCACTGAACGACCACGGACTTGGGTAATTGTGGGTCCGTGTAAAATATCAAAGTCAGCGGGCTTAGGAATCATGGTATCATCTTTGAAATGAAATCGGATTGCTCCATTTATACTTTATTCCTGATTAACCAGCCTGCTAAAGTAATATAAATAGGTGTGTATGATAGAAAAATACAAAAGAAAAAAAGTTCTATAAAGAAATAGTCTGCAATCTACTTACAAAGTAAGGAATGAAGAAACATGCCAAGCTTTGGTAGAAAGCATCCACTATGGTGACCCAGAACGTTGACGACCGGTAAGCCTAGGAGGAGAAAAACAAAAATGACAGGAGTAATATTATGATATAGGGTAAAACCAGTTTAAGGTTTTTTCTCTTAACTGTCCCACCCCCATAACCAATGTATACAGCATGTCATTACCAGAGCTGCTTTTCCGCTTTCTTCTCAATTCAGCAGCTAATGCATCAATCAGCCTGCTTTGAAATTCAATTTAGTGTGATGCGAATTTAAAGCTTAAATCCAGATACATAAAGTTTTGGAAAGAGTGTAGGTCATTATGTTTTTTCAAGGCTGTGTCCCCATTGAAACTTCCCCTCACTACTCGTTATGACATGTATAACCTGGGGACAAGGACAGCTATAAAAATATGTTTGCTTGATCTAAATGTTCCCCTGAATCTTCCAAGTGAATGTGTTTTATAAATGCAGAAAAAAAAAAATTCACTGATGCAGTGAACGTTCAGTAACTGTCACATTCATCAATGTTAAATATTCCCATAAAAGGACCAAAGAAGAAATCAAAACCCTTTGTCACCAAATCTTTAAAAGTTATTGGGCTAGGACAATAATATGAGAGGCCATAAGGTCCCAGCTGCTCTCACCTCTGAGGTTTGTCCTGATTTGTAGAGCTCTGGAAGCGCAATAAGGGTTTCTGCAGACAAATCTTGATCGAGAATACCATAAATTATAGGCGGCACAGATGTGAAGATCAGGTTAAACAAAATTAGCATCCAAAAATCTGTCATTGCTGTTCCTGAGAAACCACAGAAGAACTGGTACCAGAAAAGAAGATTCACAAACATCTGGAGGGAGAAAACCACAACATAAATGCACCAGATACTGTGTTGGTAACAAAAGTGCTATCGTCATCATAGTACTCAGAATAACCAGGTGCACAAAAGCAAAGTCTGGGGGTAACTCTGTATGCATACATGTAACAATAATAAGCATAGTAATAAAATTAATAGGAATAATCATAGTAGTAATAACATTAATAATAACTATAGCTAACCTAAATCTATGTGTAATAGTCTTTCTGGGGTTTATAAAAAGGAACAGAAGGATTGGAATACACACCTTTCCTAAAGAGAAATGTGTCTCTCTCCATGCCTAGACATTTGATGATGTGATTAGGCAACATGAACTCTAAATATCCCCATCAGAAAAAATAAAATAAAATCACATGACCAAATGCCTAGACAGTGGGCACAGGAATGAGCCTGCACAAGGATTCAGAAAAGGCAAGTACTTCTGCCCTACTTTTACCCAATCAGCAAGGTAGTTACTATAGCTTTAAATTAAAGTGGTTGTAAAGGCCCAAGGTTTTTTTTATCTTCATGCATTCTATGCATGAAGGTAAAAAACGTTGTGTGCAGCAGCGCCCCCAGCACCCCCTAATACTTACTTGCGCTCCATTTTGATCCAGCGATGTGCACTAGTGCCTCAACTCTCCAGGGACTCTGCCTTCCCATTGGCTTAGACAGTCAATCACACTGTGCCAATCAGGAGAGAGGAGGGGGGGGGCGAGCCATTGTGTGAATGGACATGCAGACCTGCAGCTTGGAAACTAGCATGTTCAGGTGCCCCATTGCAAGCTGCTTGTTCTGGGGGCACTGGGCAGGAGGGAGGGGACAGGAGTGCCGTCGGGGGACCCGAGAAGAGAAAGATCAGCAAAAATCACTGCACAGAGCAGGCATAACATGTTTTTTTTTTTTATATAACAAAGATAATAGACGTAAATATCACTAACTTTGAAATATAGCACCCTATAAAATTCAATAAAACAGTAAAGTGACACTACCTGAATTACAACCACAATATAAAAAAACTTTCTATTCTGATAGGTCACAGTTAAATGGTCAGTAGACTGAGGGATTAGCAATAACTATAGTAAAACAATCTTATTAAAAAGAAAGCAGATGTACTTGTATTCCCGGATAAGTTAAATTACTGTGCCGAGGCAAATCTTCCATACACTTTAAATATTTTGGGTACTCTCTGCAGCATCATTTACAATAAAAATTCCCAAATAACTGGATCTCATGCCGCGTACACACGATTATTCACGGCGGTTAAAAAACCGCCGTGAATAATGACAGGAAAAACGAGGGAACCGCTTGGTTCCCTACACACGGTCGTTTTTCCCGTCATTTTTTCACTTGACGAGAAAAACGACCGTCTGTGGGCTCCGCGGCAGTGTTTCCCTATGGGAAAACTGCCGCGGAAAAAAATGCTGGAAAAAACGATGAGAAAATTTAGAACATGTTCTAAATTTTCTCGCCGTTTTTTATGCCGTTTTTCTAGACGAGAAAAACGACATAAAGCCCACAGACGATCGTTTTTCTCGGCGAAAAAAAAAATGCCGTTTTTCTCGTCGAGAAAAGCGGTCGTGTGTACGCGGCATTACTATTGAATTTTTTATTTCACATCATTGTAAATCTAGGAATTGAGAGATTCCACCAACAGCAGTATGCAGGGTAAGACTTCAAAGCAAACTGAAGATTATCCAGCCGGCACTGGGACCTCAAATACTAAATTTGTTTGGCGTGAAGAATAAAAAATAACACTAAATTCAGTTAGCTCACTGGCTCCGGCTTGGCTGCTCACATAAAACAAGAGATCCCCCCCCAAGCTGTAAACACTGACAAAACAGAACATTTAATATACATCTAAATACAGATTTTGTTTGCTAAAGAGGACCCCTGAGTCCATGTATACTTGTTTAAAATTCTAAACCCAGATAAAGTTTTTTTTGTTTTGAACCAATAAAGCATTTTGTACTCTTTACCTCTGGCTTGGTGCTGCTGTTGTATTCGTGTGATTCAAGGCAGAAGGAGTAGTTTTCACCCATAACTAGAAATATCATTTTTGACTTGATGTAAAAACTCACTTGGAGTGCATTAAAAAGACACAGAAGTAGTCAGGTACATAGGGTTATGCAGTTGCTTTCAGGGGATTGGACATCCTGTAAGGGTGTCAGCCCAGTCCAACCTGTTACTCCCAGCATGCCTGAGTTTTATAGTTAGCAATAATAGTAGTGGATCTAAAAGAAAAACAGAAGGGATGGACCTGTGTCCCAAATGTACTCCAAGGAAAGGATTTTTTGTACAAAAAACTATTTTCTTAATCGTACAATACAGGGCACAAGCAAAATAATCAGGTACATAGGGGCGTTCAAAGGAAGTTCAACTGAGGGGTGGGAGACAGCAAATGAAGGGTAAAGGGCTTATGAAAGTCGAAGATTACCCGAGTCGCCTGAAGAACCTTATGACCGAAGCTTGCATCAGTTGAGGCCTGAACATTCACCTGGTAAACCATAAAGTGGTTCTAAACCTAAAACATTTTTTACATTAATGCATTACCTTTGACAGTCTGACATTGGAGGTGTGAGTGCAAGCATTAAAATAATTAACATATCTGACTGTAAGCTACTGTACTGCTATCTATGAAATGATGATCCAAAGACATGGTTTTTCTGCCTCATGCTAAATATTTAGTTGTAATGGTCTGGAGAGGAATTGGGAAGATGGAAGGGCCTTGAAGGCCCTTGTGACCCAACAAACTATGGCAAGCGTGGTTTTGCAGGTCAGTTGGATATGATGGTCCAGAGACTAAGCTCTCATCTTAGGCAGTCAGAATGGCAAGTTGCAAAAAATTGTTGAGTTGCAACAGTCTGGAGTAGAATTGGGCAGTACAAATTGCCTCCTAGGAGGCCACCATTAAAAAAACACAGAACCATCATGCAAAAGTAGGGGGATGGATGTCTCCTGGACTGCTGATTTCAAACATGAGACTTAAGGAGCTGCAGTTTGTCCCAAGTGAGAAAAACTTTGGACTGAGCCATATGCAGGATCAGGCACAGATGCTCCAAGGGTTGAAATGGTCCCAGTGCTGCTTTCTGGAGATTTATGATCCACCTGAAATTTCAAATGGTCTGGACAATCCATTGAGTTTACGGCTGACAGAGCCTAAGCTGACTGTTCTTGCAGAAGGTGATCGTCCAGATAGCTCATCACAGGAATGCCCTGACACAGAAGCAGGGCGAGGTACAGAACTAGAACCTTGGTGAAAACCCAAGGCGCAGCGGACAAACCAAAGTAAAGGATGACAAACAGATAATTTTGCGAGCCCACAGTAAAATACAGAAAGCAATGGTGCATTGTAAATATTTGAGCCATAGGGTCCTCTACATGTGTACCAAAAGGAGGACCATTCTAGTAATTTGATGATTAATATCTGACCAGCTTGTTAACACAATAGAGCAGGGCAAAAGGTATGAGCTTCAGATAAGACAGAAATATCTATCATCAGAATAGAACTAGGACCCCCAGACAACTTCTTGGACCAGACAGCTGCAGATGGACATAGTTGCAATGATAGGTTGCAGGTAGGGCCTTGCAAGTGAAAACAATACCTTCGAAAAGCTTCCAAGCTTTTATCCATTGAAGTTTATAGACTAGGCTGTCCTTCACAGGTATAATTAAATTTTTGGTAAGACAGGAGATGGCTGGGTCCACAACTCATCCTTAATAGGATATTCCTGGGAAAAGCACCTGGAAGGGGTGAAAATCTCTTCAGCATGAGACCAGTTATCGTACAAAACAGACTGCAAAAGTGAGCGAGTATACAGGAAAACATTTGCAGGTTGGGGACTTTTTAAAGAATCCACGCTGTTGACTTTTGGCATGATCCACACAGGTTTCTCCAGGTCAAGACGCATGTGCACTGCTTCAGTAAGGGCCACAATGGTGTCCTTAAATTTTAGGGGAAATGTTAGTAGACAGTCATTAAAAATAGACAAGGAACAACCATCATCCTCAGGAGCAGTAGCAGCTGGAGTAAAATCAAAGATGGATTCTGGAGGAGGGAATGTGGGTGCTTACTTGCGGCCCCAGCATTCTGAGTCAGCCAACACAGCTGAATTCTTCCTGATAAACTTGGATACAGTAGCAAAAAAACAGCACTCGATATAAGCAGGAGAAGGGAACCACCCTTTAAGTGGTTAAAGAAGCCTTTGAGGAGGGTAGCAACTCAAGCAGTCCAGGCTACTGGTGTCAGGACCACTTGGGGTGCACTGCAACCCCCCCAGGACTGTTGGCAGACTGTAAGCCAGCAAGGTCCACTGGCTAAAATCAATAGAAGGAATCACCGCTCCAGGCAGGTGCATAGACCAACAGCCCCTCCACACATCAGCAGGTGCCGGCCTGATCCATGATCTAAGTGATCAGTTATGATCAAGTACATTTTTGTGTGAAATGCTTTAACGGTCCTCTGTCCATATTGGGAGATGTGAGGTTTGCATTTTATATGCTTTGAAGATTTAAATAAACTTGGCTTAACGCATCACTGAAGTGCGGCCAGCCTTTCATCGCTGTTTCCCAATTGCCACAGGGCGAACGCCTTTGCATTTATTGTCCACCTTATTAATGCTGCAGGTGAGGGATACCCACAAGGGGTACAAATGATAACCCTTCCTGTTCTGACAGTGTAACACCACCTGTGAATAGTCATTTAGAGGCAGCAGGGAGTCCAGTTATGTCCTGGAGGATGAGCGCTAGAACTGTTGAGCTGTTGGTGGAACAGAGAGAGTGTCTAATGTATGTGTAGTTCAAAAAGGCATGCACATGAACAGTACAAGTCCCCAGGAAAGAGGCTGTGCAGGCTCTGTAGGTGCCCCCGGGCCAAGCAGTTAGAAAAAGGCACAGAATTTAAAAGTGTTGTAGCAGCTACTTTGGACCCCTGAAGTCACAGCTGGCGCTCCAAAGATTAGACCAAATAGGAGATTTTGATCAGCAATCCAGGATCCTAGAAGGGATGGAGTTCTGACTTACTGCAATAGTGGTTTTAGACTCCTGTGGTGTCTAGGAGCTGGATAGGCAGGATCTAGGAGACATGCCCCAATATCCAGCAGTCTTCACTCTGTCAGCATACTCCCTCAGGAGTCTTCAGGAACAGGGTTCCCAGACAGGTGGATTACGGCTCTCTACCTGTAATGCACTCGTTTAACTCATTACACTACATCATGGTGAGCTCTCAAGCAGAATTCAATGCCTAAAGACACACTTTTAATGCTAGACCTGCTTATTCCTAGTGGGGTCTGGGTACAGCTTCCAGGGCAAATCTTGATAAATGTAAAAGAAATAAAGGACATGGCAAAAAACTGAGGCATGCAGGGAGTAAGAAAGGTCATACTGGGTTGTTCTTACCTTACAGCGCATGCCGGTCAGGGTGCAATCTTGTGAAGGCAGCTGCATAACCTTAGCTACCCATTTGTCCTGTGTCTCGTAATGTACGTGCCAATTGGGCAAAACTTCAGTTTTCTTTAGCACGCACAACACTCCACACCACAAAGCTCAACCTTTCTTTAGCTGGACAGAAGTAGAATTTTGTACTAGTCAATTAAAGATTTAACAGTAGATTTATGTAACCCAGACTCTTCAAAGGCTTTGTAAAAGAAGAAAATAAAAAAAGGATTTAATAAAGTCGGTTACTATGGTTTACAGCGCATGTATTATATATATATATATATATATATATATATATATATATATATATATATATATATACACTGTATTTATTGGCGTATAACACTCACTTTTTTACCTTGAAAATAGAGCAGGGATATGCAATTAGCGGACCTCCAGCTGTTGCAAAACTACAAGTCCCATCATGCCTCTGCCTCTGGGTGTCATGCTTGCTGCTGTCAGAGTCTCGCTATGCCTCAAACTGTGCCTGCGTGTTATACGCAGGGTGCTGTGGAAAGTTTTTTTCCTGAAACGTCCCTCTTAAAGTTAGGGTGCGTGTTATACGCCAATAAATACGGGGGTATATATATATATATATATATATATATATATATATATATACATATACAAAATGTGTCTCCATGTATTGCTTACTGTCCTCCTTCTGGGGTATTACCATGAGATCATCATATAATCTCCCACCTGATCGTAATACAGCATTCAGACCCCTTCAGAAACTCTAATAACTCATGGTGATGAACAAGCTTCATCCCCATTTCTACATTTTTTTTATTCTTTACAATGCCATTATGGTGCAATTTGCATACAGTACCATTCATCCCCACAGAAGATACACTTTGGAACACATCACCCTGAATACAAATGCACCCTTACAAATGGGTCCCTGATGTGTACATTAGAAAGTGACCATTTAAACTGTTGTAAAGGTTATGCTTTCTTGCATTTCTGTAAAGTACCCATTGGCTTATTGCTTTTTTGGCTCATGCACCCATTTTTTTTACTGCCGAATACGTGCCTCACATCGTGTCATGTTTTTATTGTACCGATAATTTGTGTAAACCGCATGAATAAGAAACTTTTTGGAAAAGGACCTCCGTGTAAGCTATGGAACCCTTTGTTTCCACATCAACAAGTTTCCCCTTGAGGTCTTCCCACAGTGGCAGGGGGGGCTATTGGTACCAGTAGGGTGGAGGCAAAGAGTCTACCTTTTCATCAATGAGACTATGTATTTTTGTTTCCCCAATTTGTGAGCCCCTCCCATCTCAGCTTCTGGGCTTTTTATGGCACTCTCCTTTGTTTCAAGACTTCATCTCAGTCCACAAATCCTTTGGTTCTGACCTGGCTTTAGACTTCCTTCGTGGCCTTCGTAATCCTAGCCATAGGGACAAAGTGTTCAACTATCTTGTGGTCTTTGAAAACTAAAGGGCTTGATACGCTGTCATTATGAAGTGTTGTTTTCACAATTGGATGTTACTGACGATTGTATTTGCTGCAACTTTGTATACCTTTAGGCCCTTGGGCCCATGTACCCATGTACCTACACTTCTCGTTAAATAAAGTTTGTGGCAATAAAAAATTACCACTTGGCCTGTAGTATTAAATGTTGGTAGGTGACAAACTAGACAACATTGTCCTAAAACATTTCAATTTCCTCTAATAGCTTTGCTATGGAGAGTTATCAAATTAGGAAAACTCCTTCAAAACATTGATACCACTGCTCAGGAATGAATATAACCAACATGAACTTTGTGATATCATTTAGGCAAGTGAATAAAAAAAAAAAAAAAAAAAAAGCTTGAATTTTTATTTATTTTTTTACTTACAACATTTTTGTAGAAAAAGTTTAGCATCATATTGGCAAGGCGAACATAACACCAGTGACCATGAACAAGCAGTAACTTCCTCAGGTGCTTGAATTGAGACACTGCAAAGTCACTTGACATTACTGCCTGCAATACACAAAAAAATATATCAATGAATAGAAAATGCTATATAATGCTCCACTGCATGGTATAAGTAACTGATTGTACAGTCCCTACCTATTAATAAAAATGTAATAAATACATGATCGCTTGTTGTGTTTAATTGATTTCTAAACCTATAGCTTTAGCTCATCTAAATTGCAAATTAGCTACCCTAAAGCCAAATTTTACTTGAATATTTACATGAATGAACAAATGCTACTTATATAACCAGTTATAATTAGCACAAATACACCTGCTAATTACATATACAGACTAAACATTATGCAAGGTTCATCCTGATTGGCACAAAACGTATATGATCATATTAAATCACACCTTAGAATAAAGGCGTTGAGCTATACATAAGCAAGTGATTATGCATGTGTGTCTGTTTTTTTTTGTGCTATAAATAATAAAATGCATATCTCATATCCAAGATGAAAAAGACAAAAAAGTTTCTACATTGATGTGACACCCATGGCAACTCACACAAAGATGATCGTGCTGCAGCTAGAGGGCATCAATCGATCCATGTTCATAGGCCAAGGATGCAATAGTGTGGCCATAGAAAATGAGAAAATATAAAAACTGCTGTCATTGAGTTGTTTTTCTGAAAATGCTTTAGGACTTGTGCTATACTAATCAAATGGCTTCAGTACTTTCTGAGTAACAGACCCAGACATGTATGCAGATCATAAGTTAAAGTAGTATTAAACTCTGAGCATTTTTTATCCTGACGCATTAAGCACAGTAAAATAAGGCAGTGTGTTAGCTTGGAGAAAAGGTTGGGTTTGGGGGGGGCGGGGGGGGGGGATGGAGGATCAATGAAGAGCCTTGCTATTTTAAGCTATGGGGCTGTATGTTTCTATTGATGCACATGTGTGCATTGCTACACAGCCGTTGATCACTTTAACAGTGCAAGCGGCGCAGTCCCCCATCCACGTGAGGTTCCTGGGGACTCCTGCCGTAGCAGGAGTCCAGGATCACATCAATACGCTTCAATATGGCGGGAGGAGACTGAAGAATGTCAGGTCTTTGATCTCCTTTGCCCGGAATAAAACTGGAAGCGATGAGGAATTAGTCACTTCCAGTTTTTGAGCTGTCAGCCTCTGGCTGATGCAGCCTGAGAAGCATATAACCGATCAGTTGCATGCATTGGTGGGCAGGCGAGACATTGGGATTTTTTTTAGACCCTCAAGGTCTCCACAAAAAAAGTACCCCATCACTTGCCCAATACTATTACACAGGGCTTTGTTAAGCCCTTGAGTAATAAAGTTAAATTAAAAAAATAAAATACAATTATAATAAAATGTATTAAAAACAAAATGAACCGCACACACCCACAAATGCAAATGCTCACTCATGGTGTGTATGTAAACCAAGGTTGCACCACACAGGAGAGGTATCCCCACGAATGTCAGAGTGAGAGCAGTAATTCCGGTGCCAGAGCTCACAATTAACTCTAAAACGGATGATGACCGAAAAGGATTTTAAAGCGTCACCTATAGAGATTCTTGGATACCATTTTTTTGCAATATCATGGGCACACACAATTTTAAGACTTGGCATACTTGACATCCATTTACCCATCTTTCATATTTCACCAAAAAAACTGGGTATTATATTGTGTTGTGTGCACTAAATTTCATATTTTTTCATTCATTTAAAAAAAAAAAAAATCCTGAAAAAATGTGTTTGATAAACAATTGCACAAATATCTTGCTACATAAAAAATTGCACCTGCTAGCTTATTCTACAAGGCCCCTGCTTTCAGAAAGAAAATGTTCTAGGGGTTTTACTGCCAAAAACTAATTTTTAAATCCGAAAATTGCTCTAGTAAGTGGTTAAAGGATAAGTTCACCTTTGGGAGCACGTTACACATTATACCAATATTAAGGGTGTAACATGCAACATGCTTCAGCAGTCCCAACCCCCGATTCCCACCCTGTGACAGCAGGCAAACGGTCTTCTCCCCGCACTCGCTATCACAATTTTAAAAGAACGCGGCCAGACGGGGTTCTGCCCACATAACTGCGTCATTCATTCACAGAGTCCTGTGAATGAAAGAACTACAACTACCATCTGCCATTGTGACAGATGGCTTGTAGTTCTCAATGAACTTAGGAGGGTGCTGGTGAGCGCTTTCGTAGTTCATTGCTCTTCCTGCTCTTCAGTAACTGTCTGTTCATATGGGAGGTACGAGCAGACAGCTATAATGAGAGTCTGCAGGACCCTGGCATTGCACCCGTGATCATGGGTGCAACGCTTTTCAGGCTTCTGCAGGAACAAATAATAAATGCACTTTTTTCTTCTGCAGAAATATGTGCATTTATTATATTTTCCCAAGAAATTAACTTAGCCTTTAAGTACACTTATTTCTCTTAACCTCTTCAATACAATTTGGGTCAATGTCCAGTTTGCATCCCTGCATTGTCATATGCAGATATACTGATCCTATAAATCTTATGCACATGGGAACTACAACCAAAAACCACTCTACATTGTACATTAGTGGCACCAACCTTACAGCAGTAATGCTAAAAATGCTGCATACTGACAGTAGGGAGTTCTGTTTGGCATCACTGGAAAAATAGGATTTTTATAACAGCTTACCTGTAAAATCCTTTTCTTGGAGTACATCACGGGACACAGAGCGGCATAGTCATTACTATGTGGGTTATATAGTTTACCTTCAGGTGCTGGCACTGGCAACTTCCAAACCGGAAGTACCCTCCCCTATATAAGCCCCTCCCATCCGGGAGCACCTCAGTTTTGTAGCAAAGCAATAAGTGTCCCCAAAAGAGGGGTGGGAGCTCTGTGTCCCGTGATGTACTCCAAGAAAATAGGATTTTTATAACAGCTTACCTGTAAAATCCTTTTCTTGGAGTACACCACGGGACACAGAGCTAGTCATTACATAATGGGTTAAGGGTCACCAGCGGTGATTGGACACTGGCACAACCAATGGAAGACAGTTCCCCTCCATATAACCCCTCCCATCAGGGAAGTACCTCAGTTTTGTAGCAAAGCAGTAAGGTTCCCATAAGAAGGGGGGGACCTCTGTGTCCCGTGGTGTACTCCAAGAAAAGGATTTTACAGGTAAGCTGTTATAAAAATCCTATTTTCTTTATCGTACACCACGGGACACAGAGCTAGTCATTACATAATGGGACGTCCCAGAGCAATGCTCATATGAAGGGGGGGGAGACACAGATCAAAACAGGCCGCTTGCGGACCAGAAGCCCTATACTGCTGCCTGCAGCACACTTCGCCCAAAGGCGGAATCCTCATGTCCTTTCACATCTATTTGATAGAATTTGGAAAATGTATGGACTGAAGACCAAGTTGCAGCTTTACAGATCTGAGCCATCGAAGCCTGGTGGTGCACTGCCCATGAAGCACTTATCGCCCTGGTAGAGTGCGCCTTAACAGGAAAAGGAGGAGTCCTGTTCTTTAAACCATAAGCTTGAACAATTACTTGTCTAATCCACCTGGAAATGGTGGATTTTGATACCGCTTGGCCCTTCTTGGGCCCATCTGGTAAAATAAACAAAACATCTGTTTTACGTATCTGAGCGGTTGCTTGCAGATACACCCTTACCGCTCTCACTAGATCTAGAGAGTGTAATAATTTTTCCCCCGCCGTCCGCGGGTTTGGAAAAAAGGAAGGCAGAACAATGTCTTGATTCAAGTGAAAAGCCGACACCACCTTAGGTAGAAAAGCCGGATGGGGTCGTAGTACGATTTTGTCCTTGTGACAAATTAGATAAGGCTCTTTACAAGAAAGAGCTGCTAGCTCTGATACTCTCCTAGCAGAAGCTATAGCAATCAGAAAGGCCAACTTCCTACTCAATATAATTAAAGGAATATGGCGAATAGGTTCAAAAGGTTGCTTTTGCAACACTGACAATACCAAATTCCAATCCCATGGACACAAGGGAGTCCTAACTGGAGGATTTATCCTCAGTACCCCCTTAATGAATGTCTGAACTAGGGAGTGAGATGCCAATGGTCTCTGAAAGAAGACTGATAGAGCCGATATTTGCCCTTTGATGGTGCTAAGGGCTAAATTCATATCCACTCCTAACTGGCAAAAAGCAAGAATCCTACTTATTTCATATTTCTGAGGATTCCAACATCTGGATTCACACCAGGAAACGTATGCTCTCCAGACTCTCTGATAGATGAGTCTGGAGGCTGGCTTTCTAGCATTAATGAGCGTAGAAAGAGCCGGACCAGAGACCCCTCTCTTTTTCAAAATGTGGGTCTCAGCAGCCAGGCCGTCAACTTTAGCCTTTGTAAGGAAGGGTGGAATACTGGACCCTGTGACAACAGGTCGTGTCGAAGTGGAAACTTCCAGGGCCTTCCTATCGCCATTTTTACAATCTCGGCGTACCAAGGCCTCCTGGGCCAGTTTGGGGCCACTAGGATTACTGGTATTCCCTCCTCCTTGATCCTGCGAAGCAGTCTTTGTAGAAGAGGGATCGGAGGGAATGCATAGATCAGTGAGAACTGATTCCATGGAGTTATTAGAGCGTCTGTATTATTAGAGCGTCTGTCCCGTAGGCTAGAGGATCTCTCGTTCTGGACACAAAGTTGTCCAATTTCTTGTTGAACCTGGCAGCTAGCAGGTCTACATCTGGGTTTCCCCATCTCAGACATATGGCCTGAAAGATCTCGGGGTGAAGAGACCACTCTCCTGGTAGCAGCTGCTGACGACTCAGGTAGTCTGCTTGCCAATTTTCTATCCCTGGAATGAAGATTGCAGAAAGGCAAGGTACATGCTCTTCTGCCCATGCCAGGATCCGGTTCACCTCTCTTTGGGCTGCCCGACTGCGGGTGCCTCCTTGGTGATTGATGTAAGCTACTGCAGTAGCATTGTCGGATTGAACCCGAACTGGGTAGCCCTGTAACCTGTATGTCCAGGTTTTGAGGGCTAGATATACCGCCCGGATCTCTAGCACATTGATGGGCAGGATCCCCTGAGTCTTGGCCCAGGTTCCCTGGGTAGAAGCCTCCTCGAATACTGCACCCCAGCCCGATAGGCTGGCATCCCTAGATACCACCTTCCAGGCCACTGGGAGGAAGGACTTTCCCTTCCGTAAATTCATGGCTTCTAGCCACCAATCGAAGCTGTGGCGTACTTGTGAGGACAGGCGCATGGGTATATCCAGAGCTTGGCTCTTCCTGTTCCAGGAAGCTAAAATATTGCCTTGAAGTAGTCTCGAATGAAACTGGGCGTAAGGGACCGCCTCGAAGGAGGCTACCATCTTTCCCAATAGTCTCATGCAAAGGCGAATAGACGGCCTCTTGTTTGCTTTGACCTTGTGGATCAGGTCTTTCAGAGACTGTATCTTCGGTTCTGGCAGGTATACCCCGTTTTGGGCTGTATCTATGATCATGCCCAGGTACACTATCCTTCTTTGGGCCTGGAGAGAGGATTTTTGTAAATTTATAATCCATCCTAAATGCTCCAGGTATCCTACTGTAGTGTGTACAGCGTGACCCAATCCCTCCTTTGACTGATCTATTACTAGTAGATCGTCCAGATAGGCTGTTACCGCAATGCCCCGTGTTCTTAGGTTTGCTAACAGAGGAGCTAGCACCTTTGTGAATACTATGGGCGCGGTGGCTACACCAAACGGCAGAGCCACAAATTGAAAGTGGCGATCTTCTACCGCAAACCTTAGGAATCTTTGGTGAGCGGGGAGGATGGGTATGTGTAAATGTGCGTCCTTGATATCTATGGGCGCCATGAATTTTCCGCCCTTTAAAGTGGCGGCCACGGATCGGATCGTTTCCATTCGAAAATGGCGATCGTTCAGGAACCGATTTAGGGATTTTAGATCCAGGATGGGTCTGACATCTCCATTTGGCTTTGGAATCACAAAGAGGTTTGAGTAAAAACCTGCACCTCGCTCTTTTTGGGGTACGTCTGTAACTACCCCTTGAGCCATTAAGTGATTCAAACCTTTGAAGAAGGATTCTCTTTTTTGTGGATCCTTGGAGAGTCTTGAACCTCGGAATTGAGAAGGTGGGATCTCTCGAAATTCCAGTTTGTACCCTGAGGATATTGTGGATACTACCCAATTGTCCTGGATTTCTGACCCCCAAGTCGCTCAGAACTGATAAAGCCTTCCTCCCACTCGGCCGAGCGGGGGCGCCCCTTCACTGAGAGGCTTTGGGGGCTTGCTTATTAGCTCTTGCACCCCACGGCTTCTTGTTCTTCTGAGCTTGCCCCTTGGCTTTTGTGGGCGGCTAAAACAGGCCGCCGCCACTGGTTGGAGTCAGATTTCCCGGGAGCTGGGGAGAGAGAGCGTTTAAAACAAGATCTCTTGTTTTTCTTTCTCTCAGGTAAAAGTCGTTTTACCACTTGATATCTTCTGTATATATTTTTCTAAATCTTCCCCAAATAGGCGTTCGCCATGGTACGGGAACTTGCCAACAGCTTTTTGCATGGGGTTTCCGCTGACCAATGCTTAAGCCAAAGTACTCTGCGCATCTGTACCAGCTGGAGTGTAAGGCGTGATGCCTGTATGATAGAATCTCTCATGGCATCCACTGTGAAGCATAAGGCTTTAGGCAAATTTTCCCAATTTCTAGCCTGCTCTGAAGGCAGTTCCTTCAGCCCCTGCTTTACCTGTTGGCTGATGACCTGACACATACCGACTGCTGCTACTGCAGGTTGGGTAATTGAGCCGGCCAAAAGGAAGGAGGATTTCAACTTCCTCTCAGAAGGATCTTTTAAACCCTTGTACATTATCCACCGGACATGTCAGGTTTTTATTTACACAAGAAATAGCCGCAACTACCGCAGGCAGGCTCCATTTCTTTAAAAAAATTTCCCCCATAGGATAAAGAATGTTAAACCTTTTTGGAGGTGAGAAACGCTTATCTGGATGTTGCCAGTTTGCGTATATTAGATCCTCTAGTAACTGATGAACCGGGAAGGAGCATGCACCTTGCAGGGATCTTAATGACCCTAGGGAGGAGACAGGTAATTCCGTTACCTCCGCAGAGGTTAACTTAAATGCACTGCTATAGCATTGTACCTGTGACCTTAAAATCTGGCTCCTCATCCTCTGCTGATGTAGCCTCCTCCTCCTCATCCTCCTCCCTCAGGTACTTCTGAAGGGAGGTCCAATACTGGAAGAGACCTGCTTCGCTTATTGTCCTTTTTAGAGGACTTAGCGATTAAGGTAGCAATTTTTTCCTCCAGATTATTTAGGGCAGCTGATAAAGTGTCCTCAGTGACATATACAGGCCCAGGCTTCACTGGGGAAGCCGCCATACCTGACAGAGGTAATGGCTCATCCTGTACAGGTGCATTTGGCAACACAGGAGAGGAAGGTACCGAGTCAGCACAGCTAGAGCCTCCTCTCAGGCGGTGGTGCTTTCTTATCTCTTTTTGTCCGTATTACTTCCCCTGGAAGGCTTACTGTTTAGACAAAATACAAGGTACCTAAATGCATATACTACCGTGTTCAGTTTAGCAAATACATTAAGTATGCAACTTTTAACACATAACTATGCATAACATGGATGTCTTCTAGGAAGTACCCAATCCAACCACATGGAGTCTTACGTCCCTGTATAGCTGCTGTGTTTCTCTGCCAGGAACAAGAGAACTAACGAGCTTGCTTGCTGCTGCAGTGCTTCTCACACTGACAGTCTTTTAAATTTGGCGCCGTTTCTGTGCCTGCGCGCGCCACGTGCCCGCGCACGCCTTCGCCCCCCCCTCCGATAAAGCGCGCTCCCGCGCGCGCGGCCCTTAGCGCTATGGCCATAGTGAGAGAGGACTCTCATCAGCCCTTGTTCCCACTTACCTGCATCTGCAGGTGTCTGGTCGGCCACCGAAAGGAGGATCGGGGTGCCCCAGCAAGCTCAGCAGCGGAGGTGACGAGCAGTGTACTTCGCCGAAGCCGACACTGAACAGAGTGAGGTGAGTATATTCAGCTCTTTACTCCCCCCAGTGGTGGAAAAAAAGAAGACATCCATTTTTTGAAAAAGGTCCCAACCTAGTTATGGACCTTCTAATCTCACCTTATCCACGCCGCAGGTTTTTCTGCTGAAAGATTTCAGACAGATACCAAACTTCACCCTTCACGGTGGGCTATGTGTGCCAACCTTCAGGGATATGGGTTCCTATTTAAAGGATACCTCTCCCCTGGGCCTTGTACAAGACTCTTACCAGGACTTTATAGCGAAATAGCGAAAGTGCTGGATCTTAGAGCCCAGTCCTCCGAAGAGAGACATTACAGGCGACGCCTCATGGATGAGGCCCGGATCCCATCCAGATTCAGCTCATTTGTAGGCGTCTTGGATGGATCCGAAAGCATAGCTCTTTTACCCCCAGAGGGTCTCTTTGGTAGAGCTTTCCTTTAGCACCTCCTAACGCGTCCAACACCTTTCGACACTGGCGAAAAAACTGAGGTACTTCCCTGATGGGAGGGGTTATATGGAGGGGAACTGTCTTCCATTGGTTGTGCCAGTGTCCAATCACCGCTGGTGACCCTTAACCCATTATGTAATGACTAGCTCTGTGTCCCGTGGTGTACGATAAAGAAAAGGATTTTACAGGTAAGCTGTTATAAAAATCCTATTTTCTTTCTCGTACATCACGGGACACAGAGCGGCATAGTCATTACTATGTGGGACATCCCAAAGCAATGCCCAATGAGGGGGGGGATACACCATACATAAGCTGAGCGCTATCAGACATGAGGATCTTTTGCGGCCTGCAACACACTGCGCCCAAAGGCGACATCCTCCAGACTTCTAACGTCCACCTGGTAGAACCTAGTAAACGTGTGTACTGAAGACCATGTTGCGGCCTTACAGATTTGAGCCAGGGAGGCCTGGTGATGCACTGCCCATGAAGTTCCAACTGCTCTTGTGGAGTGCACCCTAACTTTGAACGGAGGCGGTCTCCTTCTCAAGCCATAGGCTTGCATAATGACCTGTCGAATCCACTTGGCTAAAGTAGATTTTGACGCTGCCTGACCCTTTCTGGGGCCTTCCGGCAGAATAAACAAAGTATCCGTTCTGCGAATCTGAGCAGTGGCTTTTAGATAAGCTTTAACTGCTCTTACTACATCCAAAGAATGTAATAACTTTTCCTCTACCGAGCTAGGTTTGGGGAAAAAAGAAGGAAGAACCACATCTTGGTTCAAATTAAACCTCGATACCACCTTAGGAAGAAAGGCTGGATGAGGACGTAACACTACTCTGTCCTTATGGATAACCAGATATGGCTCCTTACAGGACATAGCGGCTAATTCCGACACTCTTTTAGCCGAACAAATGGCTACTAGAAAAATCAATTTCCTGGTGAGAAGAACCAAGGAAATGTGCTGTAATGGTTCAAATGGTTGCTTCTGTAGAACCGACAGAACCAGGTTTAAGTCCCATGGACATATGGGAATATTAACCAGAGGGCTAATACGCATCACTCCTTGTATAAAGGCTTTGACTAGTGAATGCGAAGCCAAGGGCCTTTGAAAAAATATTGACAAGGCCGAAATCTGACCCTTGATAGTACTCAAGGCAAGCTTCCTATCTACAGCCCACTGTAGGAAGTCCAGAATCCTACCTATTACGTACTTACGTGGATGCCATTTCTTGGCCTCACACCAGGCGATGTACGCCTTCCAGATTCTATAGTAGATCTGCCTGGATACCGGCTTCCTGGCATTGATCATGGTAGATACCACAGGATTAGAGAGACCTCTCTTTTTTAGAATGTGGGCTTCAATAGCCAGGCCGTCAAACCTAGGGCTGGTAAGGAAGGGTGGTATATCGGTCCTTGCGAAAGCAGGTCCGGACGATGTGGGAGGGTCCAAGGACTCCCCACAGACATTTTTACAATCTCCGCGTACCATGCTCTTCGGGGCCACGCTGGAGCCACCAGAATCACTGGTTTCTTTTCTACCCTGATTCTGCGGAGTAATCGAGGTAACAATTGTGGCGGTGGAAATGCATATATCAGCTTGAACTGATCCCAAGGGAACACTAGGGCATCCGAGCCGCAAGCTAGGGGATCCCTTGTCCGAGAGACAAACCTGTCCACCTTTGCGTTGAATCTGGATGCTAGCAGATCTACATCCGGTGTTCCCCACCGCTGACATATTGTCCGGAAAACCTCGGGGTGAAGGGACCATTCCCCTGGGCATAATTGTTGGCGACTTAGAAAGTCAGCCTTCCAATTCTCCACTCCTGGAATGAATACTGCGGATATGGCTGGGACATATCTTTCTGCCCATTTCAGGATGCAATTCACTTCCCTCTGGGCTGCACGACTCCTGGTGCCACCCTGATGATTGATATATGCCACTGCCGTGGCATTGTCTGATTGAATTCTGACAGGGGCCCCTTGGAGTTTGGATGTCCATGCTACTAGGGCATACCGGGCTGCTCGTATCTCTAAGAGATTGATGGGCAGGGCCTTTTCTGCATCCGACCACCTGCCCTGGAGAGACCATTGCTCCAGTACTGCTCCCCAGCCTATAAGGCTGGTATCTGTAGTGACCACCTTCCAAGAAATCGGACTGAAGGATTTCCCTTTTTCCAGATTCTGGGGAACCAACCACCAACGGAGGCTCTTGCGCACGGAAGGGGACAAGGACATTGGTAAGTCTAGGGCCTGAACTTTTTTTTTCCAGGTTGACAGTATGGCCCTTTGCAAATTCCTTGAATGGAATTGACCGTAGGGTACTGCTTCGAATGATGCCACCATTTTTCCCAGCAGCCTCATGCACAGGCGTATGGATGGCTGTCTTTTTGTACCCACTAGGTGGATCAAATCTCTCAAAGACGACACCTTTTCTTAAGGCAAGAAAATTTTTCTCTGGTCTGAATCCAGCCTTAGCCCCAAGTATTCCAGACTTTTGACTGGTTTTAGGGCTGACTTGTCTCGGTTGATAATCCAACCGTGAGATTCCAGATACTCGATTGTCTCGTGAACAACCACTTCTAGTTTTTCCACTGAGTGGTCTATCAGCAACAAGTCGTCTAGATATGCCATTATCGTTACACCTCGTGTTCTTAGATTGGCCAATAATGGGGCCAGAATTTTTGTGAACACTCGTGGTGCTGTGGCCAGACCGAAGGGTAAGACTCTGAACTGAAAATGGCACCCTTCTACTGCAAAGCGTAGAAATATTTGGTGGACTGGAAAGATGGGAATGTGCAAATAAGCCTCTTTGATGTCGATCGAGGCTAACCATTCCTCCCCTTGTAGGGCAGTGGCCACCGATCGGATCGACTCCATCCGGAAAGTCCTGATATGTAGGAATTTGTTTAGCCCTTTTAGATTTAATATGGGCCTCACGTCCCCGTTTGGCTTCGGGACTGTAAAGAGGTTTGAGTAAAACCCGAACCCCCATTCTTCCAGGGGAACCTCCATAATTACTCCTTGGAGCAATAGTTGTTCTAGTGCCAACAGGAGGGATCCTCTCTTCCGGGGATCCCTTGGCACGTTTGACCTTATAAAATGGTTAGGAGGGGAGTCTTTTAACTCCAATTTGTATCCCAGACTTACTGCGGAGAGCACCCATCCTGTCTCTGATCGTGTCCCGCCAGGTCTCTGCGAACAACTGAAGTCTTCCCCCCACCCGATTGAGTGGGGGCAACCCTTCATGCATTTGACTTTGGGGGAGGTTTTGTACCTCTCCTGACCCAGGGTTTCTTGTTACCCTGCGATTGTCCCTGATTTTTACCCCCGGGATTTGACCGAGGAGGCCGTCGGAACTGTTTTACAGCCGATGTCCTAGGGACTGGAGAAGCAGGCCTCTTAAAAGAGGGACCTCTAACTCTGTTTTTAACCGGCAAGAGTGTACTTTTACCGCTGGAAATTTTCTGGATATATTTGTCCAGGTCTTCCCCGAATAAGCGTTCACCATGAAATGGGAAGCTGACCAGCAATTTTTTACAGGGAGCTTCAGCAGACCAGTTTTTGAGCCATAGAAGCCTGCGCATATGTACTACAGACAGCCTAAGGCGGGAGGGCCTGATGGATTGAATCCTTTATAGCGTCAACCGCAAAGCATAAGGCTCTAGGTAGATCAGCTAGGGCAAGAGCCTGCTGATCTGGCAAGTCCCTTAAGACCTGTTTCAACTGATCCTTCACTGCTTGGCAGACCCCAATAGCTGCCACTGCTGGTTGTGTCACCAAGCCTGCTGTAGAGAAAGCAGATTTTAATAAGGACTCCAATTTTTTATCTATTGGGTCCTTGAACATTTGGACATTATCTACTGGACATGTCAGTGATTTATTCACACAAGAGATGGCTGCGTCCACTGTAGAGACCCTCCATTTTTTGATGAACTTATCCTCCATGGGATAGACCACCGGAAATCTCTTGGGGGGGAGTAAATATTTTATCAGGATGTTCCCCATCCTGGTAAATGAGCCCTTCCAGTAAAGGATGGATTGGAAAGGAACAAACAGTCTGGGGAGCTTTTAGCGACCCCAACGAGGAGACAGAAGTGGATGATGGCTCCGCCAGGGGCATTTTAAATGCTGATCGGACCATGTTAGTCAGGGACTGAACCCATAATCTTTCAGCATGTGATGCTGAGAATGGCTCTTCCACTGTTGATTCCTCTACAACAGAATCAACCTCATCCTGATCCCCTTCAGGTAGGTCGATCCCTGTATGGGACTGTTGCTCTGCTAACAGGTACTCTGAGGGAGGAGACGGAGATCGGGCGCGCTTTCCCTCTGACAGGGAAGCAGCGATCAATGTTGTCAATCTCTCTTCCAGTCCTCCCAGAGCTGAGGAAAAAACCTCCTCTGTTATATACACAGGAGCAGGTGAACTGAGGACAGCCACAGTACCAGGTACTCCTGAGGGTGCTCTACGGTCACTAACCTCTGATTTTTCAGGGGAGATTGGTGCAGCCGAAGCATGCCCAAGATCCTCAGAGCCCGATGGAGATCCCCTATGCTTCCTGGGATTCTTCGTCCCGGAGACTTTAGACGGCATATTCCTAAGCCCAAAGCTGAGGTATTCCAGCCGAAATACACCACTTACTGACAATAGTCTAGCACAATTGCTGCTATATAAACAGTTGGTGTCTACTAATGTGCCTTTCTATGCGGATGCCTGCATCAACCGCCTGCTGTATGCCTTTCTAAATGTTGCCAGCTCTGTTTCTGCCTTCCATAACCAGCTGACAACACCTAATTGTGCTTTTTATCATGCTGGGACGCCCGCACATGCGCAGAAGCGCTGCGGCGCGCACAGAGCGTCATCCACCAAGCTCCGCCCCCTTTTTCCAGCTCACCTCTATAAATAGAGGCGCGGGCACGTGCGCCTTCGGCGCTCTTTTTTGAAAGGAACTAGGGACAGAAGCCAGGGCCCTGTTTGCCACAGGGCCGGGGGATGGACGAGCATTGCAACATGGCAGAGGAAACAGTTTCCCATCCAGAGAACTCACCATCTGCCTGGATTTTGACTTGGAAAGAAAAAATCCACGTCAAGAAAACAACGTTCCACAGCGGCCTCTAGTGGTTTAACACAGGTACCGCGGTTTAACCATTTTTTTTCTTTTTTTTTCTTGACCACTCTTAAAATTATTAAATTTTTTAGTAGTTACAGGCATGCACAGATATTTAGCGGGAATACCGTTAGGTAACAGGCAGAAAGACATATTAGGCTTGGGGGTCCCCTCAATAGAACCAAGTTCCTGAGGGGCCCCCACTTACCTTTTCCCCGCCGCAAGACTCTGTTTGGTCCACAGAAGCCCAAACTTCACCTATCACGGCAGGCATTGTAATTAAACCTTCAGGGACCGGGTTCCCAAGGATTCCACTCCCCTGGACCTGTATAGCACCCTGCACAGAAAACATCTTGGTCGTGGGTATGACCAGAGCTCTGGATCCCAGGGTCCAGCCCTCCTAAGAGAAGCATTACAGGCAAAACCTTGCTCTTCTCTGCAAGGCCCGGGTACCGACCGTTTAGCTATGAAGCTTTTTTGGTCGGATCCGGAATAGCTTACTGAGGCCCAAAAGAACCTGTACGCAAGCCCAGTGAAACACATGTTACTTCTTGGCCAACACCTTAGACACTGGCAAAAAACTGAGGTACTCCCGGATGGGAGGGGCTTATATAGGGGAGGGTACTTCCGGTTTGGAAGTTGCCAGTGCCAGCACCTGAAGGTAAACTATATAACCCACATAGTAATGACTATGCCGCTCTGTGTCCCGTGATGTACGAGAAAGAAAACACTCTTCCCAAGCATAAATAAAAAAAGCAGTTTGTTAACTGGGGTTCTAATTTTAAAGTCATACAAGGTAATAGTCTGATTTTAGTTGGTGGAAGTTAAACAGTACCTGCATGCCTTCTTGGCCAGAAATGCCAATCCCAACGTCAGCTACCTGAATCATGCTCACATCATTGGCCCCATCACCTTGAAACAGAAATTAAAGTGGGGTAAAGAAAAAATAAATAAATTTAAAAGGCAAACCAGTATAGGTATACTAACCGATAGCTAGAGTCATGACCTGCAAATTATTCCGGACCAGTTTAACCACTTGGCTCTTTTGCAGCGGAGTTGCCCTGCAGCAGATGACAGCTCTGCACAGCTTGGTGAGGTAGAGGAACCTTTTCTGTATGATTTCATGCAGTGCAAACTCCAGGCTCTTTCCATCTATGATCAAGGCAAAGTGCTGCTCTTTCTTCATAGGGTCACTTGAGTTAACATGGCTTTCGATCTCAGCAATCATGTGGTTCATCAACACTTCACAAGTTCCCTGAAGTAGACCAGAGAGTGGAAGTGAGTGTATAGCCATATAAAGCACAATAAAGCGCTCACATGTCATGTCCAGTGCAGGTGGGGAAATGTACATTATTTTTGCTGAACTGTACATAGGGTAGACATTGTGTACTTATACAGAGTGCTGTCAAATGTAAATATTCCAGAAATAAAAAAAATACATCAGGGGTGCTGAATGTGGCCCACAGAGTCGTTTGATGTGACCCGCAACCTCAAACCAAGGGAGCGCATGCCCATGCTCTGGGATGACAGGTCGGCAAGCCCAGATTGCGATCAACAGGTTTCTGACCCACCATCCCAGAGCATCATAATGCACGGAGCTTGCAGCGGAGAAAAACGTAGCCGCATAAGCGGATGCTTTCTCTGTAGCATCAGCTCCTGTCCCAGGCCGAGTGATACCAAATGCACATCGCCAGGGGATTTTTTTTAGCAGCCTGGAAAGCGATGCAAGCAGAAGCTATAAGAGGGAAAATGTCGGTGTATTAAACATCATCATGTACACTGCACTTTTGCAATGGGCATATTGGCACTTATAAAAAGGGTTATTAGGCTGATTTTACACTGATGCACTGTAGTTTACACACACCATGGGTGCAGCGCAGTGTGGGTTAGCTGCACTGAGCCACAGACTTCTATTATATCGTGCGTGTTTAGTGCACTTTCAGAAAGTGCACCACACCCGCAAGATGTAATAGAAGTCTATGGCTCAGTGCAGCTAACCCACATTGCGCTGCACCCACGGTGTGGGTAAACCACAGAACATCGGTGTGAACGCAGCCTTATAGGGGGCTCAGGAGAGTAGGGGCTCGTTTACATTTGCGGTCTGGGGGGAGCGGGGGGTGTTAAAATCCTGTAGCTCATTGTGGCCCGCAAATGGTTACCAAATCACTTAAGTGGCCCTCGCTCTTTAAAAGGTTGACACTTCAACAATAGGACCACTCAAAAATATGCTGCAAGTCTATAAACCCCTGGACAATCATTAGAAAAGAGGACATATATACCATATATACGCTCGAGTATAAGCCGAGGCACCTAATTTTACCACAAAGAAAACTGGAAAAATGTATTGACTCGAGTATAAGCCTAGGGTGAGAATGCAGCAACTACTGTAAGTGGAAAAGAGGGTCAACAATGCCCATTCGCAGCCTCACTGTGCCCATAAGCAGCCTCACTGTACCTTATCCGCCGTGTCAGTATTGATGAGGAGGGAAGGAAAGCCATATTATGCTGTACATTGTGGACTCCGATTCACAGCAGGGCTGTGTGCATGGGAAGTCCGCACCGTACACCAACAAAGCTCCGCCTCCTCCTCGTCACGGACGGACGAGGAGGCGGCGGGATGGCGTGGACTTCCTATACACACAGCGCCGCTGTGAATCAGGGAACAATGTAAAGCATAATCAGGTTTCCTTCCCTCCGCATCAAGACTGACACGGCGGGAGAGAAAACCTGACTCGAGTTTAAGCCGAGGGGGGCTTTTTCAGGACAAAAAAAAAAAAAAATGCTAAAAAACTCAGCTTATACTCGAGTATATACGGTAATAATTATATCCTTCAAGATTCATGAAAGAAGCACTATTGTTAAAAAAAAGTTCAGAAAAATTATTTTGTAGTTCGATTTTTACCAATCCATACACACCAAGTCAATGATTAAGTTCTGCTTGGAGTGAAACATGTCAGAGGGAGGAGTCCAGGTGGGTATGCGATTTGGTAAGCTATACGGTAGAAGATTTTGGAGCTTGACAATTGTTTTTTCTTTAACAGCAAGTCTACGTTGCTAAAAATCAACTTCATCGTAAGCATCGTGTATATAATTTCAAAGGGGCTTAAACGCCATTTTGATTTTCAATAGACTTTGCCAGCTCTCCGCTGTTTAGATTACCAATCTTTGTACTTTTCATAATTTTTACACTACTTGAACCTTCCATTACAAACAGTTATAAAATGGAAAAGAAAATACCTTTGGGTTGATCTCCAGGCATACAGCTAAATACACAAATGAAAAACATATTTGAGAGATGTCTTCTCTGCAAAAGGATTTGTTTTTTTGTCCACCCAGTCCTGAGATTTACTCAGCCCTAAATCATAAATCAGGATTCTTCCTGTGGGATCCTAACTGGATGTCTACTTTCAGGTCCATTTTAAGAGCACCACAATGGCAGCCCCCATATACTTCTCAGCACATATTTCCTTTAAAATAGCTTCATACTCACATTGTCCAGTCTGCTCAGGGTCAGTATTTTGTCACTGTGTTCCAGCAGCTTGCAGGCATAGGCAATATTTACTGCTGTTTCTTCTTTGTCCCCAGTAAGCATCCAGATTTTAATAGCAGCTTCTCTCAAGGACTCGATTGTATCTGGAACTCCTTCCTGCAGACGATCCTCTATTCCAGTGGCCCCTGAAAGTTTTAGATTTTTGAAGGATATAATTTTAAACCACAAAAAACACAAAATTCCAGGAGAAACCGGACTTGATTTATAAAAAAGTCAAGGGGAACAAAACATTCCTGCTTTTAGTCAGGCAAGTCTGAATTGTTTTGAAAATAGGTTTTGTGTACTTGCTATAAAAATTATTTTCTCTAAGTTCATCAAAATGGCACAGCCGAGTTCTTGAACTTTAACTGCTTGGTTATAGCACCGCATGAAGGTGGTGCTATAACTCAATGGTTACAGACCAAGAGCTCGACTGTGCCCTTCAATAAGCAAAAGAGAAACCTATATATTTTAGAGCTCACCTTTAGACCAAATTCCTAGCCAATGTAATAATAATAAAAAAAAAATTCCCAGCACACGCAAAACTTTCCTAGCCATTCACAAGCAGGGCCCACTTTCTTTTCTACTTTGGTGGGTGGTCTTTAAAGCTGAAGAGAACAGTGCTCATGACTCATGTTCTAATGTCAATGCCATTCTTAAGCCTCGTACACACGGTCGGACTTCAAACAAACTTTTCCGTGGATTTTTGTCCGAAGGGAATTGGCCGGGCACACCCATAGCATACACACAGCAGGACTTTTCTACAAACTTTCCCAAAACGTTTCCAACATCACGTGGTTTTTCTGCTCTTTACCGCCACCCTTTGGTCAACTTCTGCTATTGTTGGTTGATTTTAACATGGATTTCTGTACACACGATAGGACTTTGCACCGTAGGACTTTTGTTGCCGAAAAGTTTGTCCGTTTGCAGAGCGAACTTTTGTCCGATGAAAACCAAAAAAGTTTGTCCGATGTAGCGTACACACGGTAGGATTTTTTTGAAAACGTACTCATTTTGAAGTCCGATCGTGTGTATGGGGCTTTAGGAGCACTGTGCTGTGATGATTACGCAAGTCTAGAGAGTATGTCTAACACAGTGTTTCTCAACTCCAGTCCTCAAGGCGCCCCAACAGGTCATGTTTTCAGGCTCTCTATTATTTTCCACAGGTGATTTGATCAGTTTCACTGCCTTAGTAATTACCACAGCCGTTTCAACTGAGGGAAATCCTGAAAACATGACCTGTTGGTGCGCCTTGAGGACTGGAGTTGAGAAACACTGGTCTAACATCCTAGGCTCAGGAGAAGGGTTAAATAACATTGGGCAATTATTCAACCCAAGAGGAACAATGCTGAAGGGTGCAGCTAAGTGTCTGTGGGGACAGTGTTGAAGGACGAGTATTGCAGCAAAAGCGGTTTGCTCATTTTATTTTTTACAAGTGCTGAGCAATTCATATTTTATCTATTAAGAATAAGAAGCCTGGAGTTAGATTTTAAAGGGTGTTCCAGGGTAAATTAAGAACTTTTTTTGGTCCCCCAGCGCATTCAATCACATTGCCCCTTCCTCTGATGTTCCTCAGCCTAGGAATGGTGGTTGATGGAAAGACATCTTCATATTTTTACCTTGGTTAGTAAAGGGTCTTGTCTCAGGAACAGCTCTATTTACATCCATAATAATGGGCTCTGGAGGAATGCTTTGCTCTGCTGTGTTTCCCGAGAGAACAATAAAATACTGCTACGTGGAACCTTGCAGGGAGGAAAATTCTGAATGCCTCCATGTAAAGAAACACAATCATTCTTCCCATTCAGAGTATATTGATACTATCACCCAATAGCCCACCTTTGGATCCCAAGTTTTACTCACTGATGCACTCTACCTTGGGCAGTTCACTGTGGGAATAAGCTCCAATGTCTGAGCTTACCTGGTTTGGCAACTTCACTGTCTCCACTTGAAAGTGTTCAGAACTGGTGACTGGCTACTTAAGAGCGGGCACTGTCCCATGGCGAAAGTCACATGCTCCAAATGTGGGGGGGGGACACCGACAGAGCAGGAAGGTGGCGAGGAAGTGTAGATCGATCATAATAGCTTGCTGAGGGGGAGATGCTGGGCGTCAATGTCTTAAATGTTCTTAGTGTAAACAGTGGCCGTATGGCTTAGAAAACCACTGTCTCAAACAAGATTCCTATCTTATCTTCTTGTGGGTACGGTACTGGCAAATATAGTATGCCAGTGGCGGAACTATAGGGGGGCGCTGAAGTCGCAATAGGGACTGGGCCCTGTCATTCCGACGCTGTGGGACCCCCCTCCCCCCAAGACCCGGCATCTCCCCCTGCAACTCTGGCTGTCCGTTTAACATGCAGGGGGGAGGTGGGAGGCGGCGATTGGCAGCTCTATGGTGCCCACGAGTCGCGGGATCTTCCTGGGGCTTGTAGTTCTCTCTCTCCGACTGTATCCACTGGAGAGGGGAGGGGCCTCTGACCCGGGCATGTATCGGCTTTACTCTTCAGTGAGTCGCTCTGCTTCTACACTCTTACCGATACATGCCGGGTCAGAGGCCGCTCCCCTCTCCAGTGGATAGTCAGAGAGAGAACTACAAGCCCCAGGGAGATCCTGCCGCCTGTGGACACCATAGAGCTGCCAATCGCCACCTCCTACCTTCCCAAGGTGCACAGCGGAGACCAGCCAGGTACAGGGGAACCTCTGGAAGGGGGAGGGGGGCTCTGGGGACCCTGATGCAAGGAAGGGGCGCTCTGGGGACCCCGACGTACGGGGGGGGGGGGGTCTCTGGGGATCCTAATGTAAGTAGGGAGGCCCTCTGAGGACCCTGAAGTGGGGATCCGCACTATGCAACGATTGTGTATAAATATATATATATATATATATATATATATATATATATATATATATATATATATATATATTATATTCTATTATATTATATATTATATCTCACACACACGTATATTATATACTTGCGCCAAGCGTATGACTTTCTTTACTCCGCTGCCATGGGCTCTTCATGGTTTCTTGCACCAGGGCCTTAAAGATTCTAGTTACGCCTCTGCAGTATGCGTTAAAATTAGAGAGATGTGAGCCTTGTTTTTAAAGTGAAGTGAGAAAAAAACATAGGTTGCTATGGTAGGCCTTATTCTGATATTTAGCTGCCTAAGTGCCAAAGTTGACCCTTTGACTTCAGTACCTTCAGAATCACCAATCTGGAAAACAGAATTTTACATAAAATACTAAAGTACTGAAGCAGAAGGATCAGTATGAGCCGGGGAAGTAGCATGTCAGAAGGAGTTTGGCAGTGACCAAACTCATCGATCATGACATGTTGGTATCTTGGTATAGTCTTCAAAGCAGATTACAACCCAAAATACAAAGAAGTGGAGAGCCACCTGTCTAAAACATTAGAACCCTTGCATACACTTTTTCTCCTAAGCAATCTAAGGCCAGCCATAGACGGAAAAGGTTGCTTCCTCTGATTGGCTGAGATAGGCAAATGACATATTGATCTCCACCTCAGCCAAGCAATGAAGGCTTTGCATTCATAAAAATACAGAGCTTCCTGTGAATGGCTGAGGAGTGCTCAAGCCCAACTTAATTTTGTTCCAGAAATTGAATGGGAAGTTCTCGTATTGATGCCAGAAAACAGTACTGCATACTGTATGTAGCGAACTTGGGTAGATTCAGCCTGCCCATACATGGTTTTGAATCTCGGCAGTTTCCTGCTGAACATGCGGAGCTTCGAACCGCCTATGGCCGGCTTAAGGGAATATATGTGAGGTTTTTATCGGCAATACATAAAGCACACAGAGATAGTGAAAAAACACTTAGGCCTCGTACACACGACCGATTTTCTCGGCAAGAACCAGCAAGAAACTTGCTGGCAGAGAGGTCTTGCCGAGTAAATTGGTCGTGTGTACGCTGCTAGCGTGTTTCTCGTCGAGAAAACCGACAAGAAACCTCGACGAGAAAATAGAGAACCTGCTCTCTATTTTCTCGTCGAGATTCTCCTCGGCGTGTTTCTCGACGAGAAAAGTGAGTGTGTGTACACTTACCTGTCCGCCCGGAAGCCCGCGCATGTTCGAAATGAATTTGACGCATGCGCGGTAGCTTCCTAGGCATACGTAGGGTGTACCAAGATGGCGGCGACGGCATCGAATGTGACGAGCGCATGCTCGACGTAGTCGATGACGTCACCGCGTACACTCCTTTCAAAGAACCGCGGGTTCATTGAAACGAGCGTGTGTACACTCGGCCGGGACAAGTTTCTTGTCCAAGAATCTCGTCGAAAAAAACGACATGTTTTTCTCAACGAGAATCTCGGCCGTGTGTACGAGGCCTTAGAGTTAAAACCACTCACTTCATTAAACTGCTTGTCTGCATATCTGTAGGTACAATCTGAAAAGTGTCACGTTACCTTTTATGTGAAAGAACTAGAGTTTCTATAAAAACGGTGTCCTTTTAGTAACCTCACCAGACTGTTATGCCTTTACAAATATCTGATCTGGATATTCAGCAACCCGTGCAGGTTATACAAGATGTAGCAAGAACAGACTTACCAAGTAGGGTAAGATTCGTTTCCAGTCTGAGCGCAGACTCGTACAGCAGCTCTTCTCTATTGTCAATACTGGTCTCTGCTAGAAAGTGGGACTGTAACCATTCGGCATACTCTCTGTCATTCATCACCTGCACAAAGCAGGCCAAAAGTAGATTTACAAACACATTTTAAAACTACAGGTTCACGTTTTATAAAACACACACCTATTTAGGGGCTGGCTAGTGTTACAATATGTTCCTGAAATTAAAGCTGAACTCCAGGCACTAACATTTTATTATTGAAATATATTCTTCTAAAGTCATAAAGAAAATCCAATTTGTGTGCCCCAAATGCTTTTGTAAACCCCGACATTACCTTGTAAAAGTAGCCGTGACATCATCACTGTGGGAGGGACCCAGCAGGCTCCACCCACTAAAGGCAGAAAACTACAGGAGGGGGCGGAGACAAGACCAGTCACCCTGCACAGGGAACAAGAACACGGGTCTGGAAGAAATGCCCAAAGCACACCAAGATCCAACTAAGAATACACATGCCTCTTGTGTTTGGACACTTGTAGGCCTGTTTATTTGGTGGTATCGTTAACATAACTTTAGTAATACATATATTTTTTTTTTTGGAGGGGGTAAACCGCGTTAGATCCCTATAGTTAATTTTAAAACCACACTTAAGCCTCGTACACATGATCGGATTTTCCGCAGACAAAGCGTCAGACTTTTGTCCAAAGGGTGTTTGGCCATGAACTTGTCTTGCATACAAATGGCACACAATTGTCGGCCAACAAACACGAACATAGTGACGTACTACGTGAGATTTCAGCTCTTGAGCGCACCCTTTGGGCACCTTCTGCTAATGTCATGTTTGGGGAGCATTGATTCCGTGCAAGCGCATTTTTACATTAGAATTTTGTCTGACGGACTTGTGTACACACGACAGGAAAATCTGACAACAGACGGTTGTCCACAGAAAATTTATTAGCCTGCTATCCAACATTTGTCCGTGGAAAGTTGGACAACAATTGTCTGATGGAGCGTACAAACGGTCGGATTTTAGGCCAACAGTCGGTCATCACACAATTCCCGTCGGAAACTCCGATCGTGTGTACGAGGCTTGAGCTAGAGGCGATTTGTCCCATTTAAAATGGCCCCCGGCCTCATCAGCTCGGGGCTGCAGGCTGAAACAGCAACAACATCCAGACCTGGAGATGAATGAATTTTATGGGTATGCTGACAATTTACTACTCATTGGCAGGCTTATGTTTCTACTCTTAGGACAGCATCTCATCCCTTAGGTCTTATAATATGGTCTTTAATTATTACACATTTCTCCTTATGAGCAATTGTTTGCCTCTATAACCTCAAAATGTATTCTGATTTAATGCAATATGACTACATCCAGAGCTCTTGAGCTCATTGCTGTATATGCCTTTATCTATTCTTCAATAAAAAATCTTTTGGCAATGGAAAGTCACACTATTGTGGTAACATTTTAAAATCATTTATGATTTATCTTTTGTAGTAAATATAAAGGGTGCTGAAATTACGTAAAAGTTATGTTGGGGAAAATGCATTTTATTCTAGTTTTTTTACTGTTTTACTATTTATGCCCAATACAAGCTAAAGCATAAAAAGTATATATGTATCAACATTTTCTACCAATTAAAGTCCAATCTGTCCAGAAAAAACAATAAATAATACGTTAGGAAAGACTACACTAAAAGTATAGTGCGTGGAACATAGACATTGCCAAAAACGGAGGAAAAAAATGCTCTACCGCTCAGGGGATAAAAGAAAAAAGGTATGATGACTTTGGGTTTGTGTTACTTTCATTATGGGCCTAAATGTTTTTCTGAATGAATACAAGGCTGAGACATAGAAGCAGGCAGATGACATCACAATCTCCACATCAGCCAATCAAAGGAAGCTTTGTATTCATTCATAAAAATTAAAAGCTTCCTGTGAATGGCTGAGCAAGGTTCAAGCCCAACTTGGTTTTGTTCCAGAAATGGGGCAGGAAGCTCTTGTATCGGTACCAGAACACAGCACTGTATATTGTATGTAGCAAAGGATGACATTTCTTATTAATGGAAATAGTTCCAAGCTGGCCCAAAGCAACTATTTAAATGAAATCAGGCTGTAGAGTTGCAATTTTCTTTCCTGTAAACATGGGTTGCAGGAAAGAAAAACCTCTTTATTCCCCCCCCATCAACACAATCAGTAATGATGGGGAAATCCCTTCCACGGAGCTATTGTGTTCTCCTGACGGGGGGCCATCCCTGCTGGGAGAACACACTGATTACAGCTAGTGGCTATAGCTGTTGGCAATAATCGCATGTAAAAATCTAACATGCTGATTATACCCAAGTCAATCGATGCATTGATTTGGGTACAATCAGCCTGCTGAAACGGCCTAGTTTGATCCATCTATTGGCGGCTTAACACAAAACTTGGAGTTAAACTTTAAGTTTTTTTATTTTCAATGCAATCTACAGAAAAAAAAAAAAATACATAAAAAATAGGATTTTTGTACTCACCGTAAAATCCTTTTCTCTGACATCCATGGACTGACACAGCATCTCTTATTCACTGTACACGTGGGTTATGTCCCTGCTTGCAGGAGAAAGACCTAGGCAGAATGTGAGATGTTATACATACATTCTAAAAGTCAGAGTTGAACAGCCCCGCCCAGGGGGCTGGTTATCCGGACATAACCCACCCCCTGCAGTCAGTAGACCTCAGTTCGTAACAAAGCAGTACAAACTTTAAAAGGAAGGGTGGGTGCCGTGTCAGTCCACGGATGTCAGAGAAAAGGATTTTACGGTGAGTACAAAAATCCTATTTTCTCTCATCATCCATGGACTGACACGGCGTCTTATTCACTGTACACGTGGGATGTCCCAAAGCAGCGTCAAGAGGGATGGGAGCAGTCTAAATGGAAAAATCAAAAAACCTCACTCCAAACAAGGCAGAGCTCCTCAACGGAAGAGTTGCAACTCTAAACAGCGGCCTGCAACACCTTGCGGCCGAAGGAAGCATTCGAAGATGCAGCCACATTAACCTTATAAAACGTAGAAAAGGTATGAACAGACGACCAGGTCGCTGCCTTGCACACTTGTGCAACCGACGCTTGATGTCGGAAAGCCCAGGAAGCGCCAATTGCCCTGGTGGAATGCGCCGTGACCGGAAAGGAAGGCGCCCGCCCCTTGAGAGCATAGGCTTGAATGACTGTGTCTGATCCACCTAGAAATGGTGGCAGACAAAGCCGCTTGGCCCTGTTTTGGACCAGAGGCAGTTACAAACAGTGAGCCAGACTTCCGAATAGAAGCAGTAGCAGATAGGTACACCCGCAAGGCTCGTACCACGCCCAATGTGTGAAGCACAAACTCTCTGGGATGTGATGGGTGAGGACATAAGGACGGGAGGACAATGTCCTCATTTAGGTAAAAGGCCGAGACCCCTTTTGGCAAAAAAGAAGGTCGCGGACGCAACACCGCCTTATCCTTATGGATGACCAAATATGGCGACTTGCAGCACAAGGCCGCCAACTCAGACACTCGTCTAGCAGAAGTTATTGCCACTAAAAGGGCCACCTTCGGAGACAAAGTCAAGAGGGGACTATCCCTGATATTCTCAAAGGGAGGTTCCTAGAGAACCAAGAGCACCAAATTCAGATCCCACGGGGAGAGAGGAGGCTTGACAGGAGGGAGCACATGGCGAACCCCCGGTACAAAAAAAGGTACTAACCAAGGAATGACCCGACCCGCTAGTGGTCGCTGAAGGAAGATGGCCAAGGCCGAAATCTGACCCTTAATGGTACTCAAAGCGAGCTTTTGGGCCACTCCATGCCGCAGAAAACGCAGGATTCTAGGGACGGAATACGTCCGAGGACGCCAGTCCAGCTCTTCGCACATGGCGATGCAAGCTTTCCAGGTACATGATAGATCATTCTGGAGGAAGACTTCCGTGCCCTCAACATGGTCAAAATGACCGAGTCCGAGAGACCTCGGTCTCTCAACACCTGGCTTTCAACAGCCAGAGACTGTAAAGCAGGATAAAATATAGGACCTTGAGACAGAAGGTCCTCGCTTATTGGCAACCGCCAGGGAACATCCGCGACGAGACGTACCAGATCGGCGTGCCAGTGAAGCCGAGGCCAATCCGGAGCAATGAGGATCACCGGAATTCCCTCGGTCGCCACCCTGTGCAGCAGGCGAGGGAGCAACTGCAGCGGAGGATAAACTTATATCAGGTGATAATGACCCCATGGGGCCACTAACGCATCAAAGGCACCCGCCCAAGGATCCCTGGATCTGGCCACAACCCTCGACAACTTGCTATTGAGACGAGAGGCCATCAGGTCCACATCCGGCATGCCCCATCGTCGGCAAAGGAGTTGAAATGCCTCCGGGTGCAAGGACCACTCTCCCTGGTCCAGCGTCTGGCGACTCATAGTCCGCCTGCCAATTGTCTATGCCCAGAATGTAAACGTCCGACAGAGCCGGCACGCTTCTTTTGGCCCACTTCAGGATACGGGCGACCTCGGAAGCCGCAGCTGAGCTCCGAGTCCCCCCTTGATGGTTGACATACGCCACCGCCGTGACGTTGTGCGACTGGATCCTGATGGAGCGATCCTGTAATCTCTCAGACCACGAGGAGAGGCACAGTCTGATGGCCCGTATTTCCAGAACATTGATCGGTAAACGGGCTTCGTCCGGAGTTCAAAGCCCTTGGGCCGACAGGACTCCCCAGACTCCACCCCAGCCCATCAGGCTGGCGTCCGTCGTGAACACCGTGAATTGGATGGGGAGGAACGACTTCCCGGACCGAAGAGCCGGGGACCCCAACCACCATGTCAGGGACACCCTGACCAGGTGACTCACCTGGATCGGAAGATCCAAAGACAACGGGGATTTGTCCAAAGTGAGCAAGATCTCCTTCTGCAATGCCCTGGTATGTGATTGGGCATACGGAACGGCCTCGAAGGAGGCCACCATGAGTCCCAGGACTCTCATGCAAAAACGGATTGACGACCATTTTCGGGATGTCAGCACCCGCACTGCAGACTGAAGTGTCAGTAACTTCCCCGGAGGTAGGAATACCTTTGCCTCCAAGGAGTCCAGAATCAGACCTAGATACTCCAGACGCTGATTCGGGACCAGGACTGACCTCTGAATGTTCAGGAGCCACCCGAAGTCCCTGAGGGTCTGACTGACGATAGTCACACTGTCTAATTCTGAGCCACTTTCTGCTCGAAGAAGATCGTCCAGATAGCCCACGACAGCAATGCATCGCTGTCTCAGCAAAGCTAGAACCGGCGCAAGCACCTTGGTGAACACCCTTGGTGCTGAGGCTAGGCCGAAACGAGGAGCCACAAATTGATAGTGGACTTCGCCGATCGCAAGCGCAGAAACTTCTGGTGACTTGCGCAGATCGGAACATGCAAGTAGGCGTCCTTGATGTCCAGGGCCGCCAGAAAAATCCCCTTGATGGAGTGTATCGATCACCGTGCGAATGGATTCCATGCAGAATTTTTGCACCTTCACGAAGGCATTCAGGGCCTTGAGGTCCAGGATAGGGCCGAACCCCGTCCTTCTTTGGGACGACAAACGGATTCGAGTAGAATCCCTGAAACCTCTCCTGTAACGGAACCGGCACAATCACTCCGGACCAGATCAAATCCTGAAAAGCCCCCATAGGGATGCCCGACGGGCAGGAAGGAGAAGAAGATTTGAGGGAAGAATCTGTCTGGGGCCAGGAACGGAACTCTATCCTGTAACCTGAGGTGACCACCTCGCACACCCACCGGTAGGAGATCCGGGGAGGTCCACCGATCCGTGAACCTGCGAAGTCGTCCCCCCACCCCAGAGTCGGGTGGGGGCAAGACTTCATGCGGAGGCGGCTTGTTTGGCTTACGCACCCAGGGGCGCATGTGTCCACCAGCCGCACTGCTGTCAGTCTGGGAGGGTCTACCCGTGGACTCCGACTGAGAAAAAAAAAAAACTTTCCTTGATGATGTCATCCAGCGCAGCACCGAAAAGCCTACCACCTTTCAATGGTAGATCCGTCAGAAGCTTCTTAGAGGCTAGGTCAGCAGACCAGCATTTCAACCAGATGAGACGACGCAATACCACCGCCGAGACAGAGGCCCTGGATATTAAGGGGCCGCGTCCAACGTGGCGTAGCACACAAACCAGGCCATGCACCATTTGGTGGGCCAGAGCAATAGTGTCTGGGGGAAGATTATGCTCCTGTACAGTTTGGTGCCAAATTTTTGCCCATCCCGTAAGCGTCTGAGACACAAGGGTCGCCGCTACCACAGGCCGTAGGGCGGATCCCAACAACGCAAACATGGCTCTGCTCACCACTTCTGACCTCCTGTCAGTGGGGTCCTTAAAATGCAGCAGTCCCCTCCATCGGGAGGGTGGTGGCCTTGTTCAACCGGGCGACTGGAGGGTCGACCACTGGGGGAGAAGCCCACTTTTTAAGTAGGGCATCTTCAAAAGGGGTATCTGACAGACAAACGCCGCGGGACCATAAAAGTCTTCTGCGGCTTTTTCCCAGACCTTATCAATGAGCTGGTCAAAGAAAGGTACATATGGAAAAACCTTTTTAGAAGGCCCGGCCTTAAAAAGAACCAAAAAGGAGACTGTCCGCCTGAGGTTCTGCAGCCGCAGCATTCAGCTTGAGAGTGTCCCTCACTGCATCAATGAGTTCACTAACAAGCGCCCTGTCAATTACTGTTCAAAACCATAAAAATATTTCAGAGCTAGGGTCCCGAGCGGTAGTGGCTAGGCCCATATCTGAATCAGCGCACCCCCCTTTTTTTTTGTGGAGATACAGTGCCTTGCGAAAGTATTCGGCCCCCTTGAACTTTTCATCCTTTTGCCACATTTCAGGCTTCAAACATAAAGATATAAAATTTAAATTTTTTGTGAAGAATCACCAACAAGTGGGACACAATTGTGAAGTGGAACGAAATCTATTGTTTTTTTGAAACTTTTTTTAACTAAGAAAAAAATGAAAAGTGGGGCGTGCAAAATTATTCGGCCCCCTTGCGTTAATACTTTGTAGAGCCACCTTTTGCTGCGATTACAGCTGCAAGTCGCTTGGGGTATGTCTCTATCAGTTTTGCACATCGAGAGACTGAAATTCTTGCCCATTCTTCCTTGCAAAACAGCTCGAGCTCAGCGAGGTTGGATGGAGAGCGTTTGTGAACAGCAGTTTTCAGCTCTTTCCACAGATTCTCGATTGGATTCAGGTCTGGACTTTGACTTGGCCATTCTAACACCTGGATACGTTTATTTGTGAACCATTCCTTTGTAGATTTTGCTGTATGTTTGGGATCATTGTCTTGTTGGAAGATAAATCTCCGTCCCAGTCTCAGGTCTTTTGCAGACTCCAACAGGTTTTCATCCAGAATGGTCCTGTATTTGGCTGCATCCATCTTCCCCTCAATTTTAACCATCTTCCCTGTCCCTGCTGAAGAAAAGCAGGCCCAAACCATGATGCTGCCACCACCATGTTTGACAGTGGGGATGGTGTGTTGAGGGTGATGAGCTGTGTTGCTTTTACGCCAAACATATCGTTTTGCATTGTGGCCAAAAAGTTCGATTTTGGTTTCATCGGACCAGAGCACCTTCTTCCACATGTTTGGTGTGTCTCCCAGGTGGCTTGTGGCAAACTTTAGACGAGACTTTTTATGGATATCTTTGAGAAATGGCTTTCTTCTTGTCACGCTTCCATAAAGGCCAGATTTGTGCAGTGTACCACTGATTGTTGTCCTGTGGACAGACTCTCCCACCTCAGCTGTAGTTCTCTGCAGTTCATCCAGAGTGATCATGGGCCTCTTGGCTGCATCTCTGATCAGTCTTCTCCTTGTCTGAGCTGAAAGTTTAGAGGGACAGCCAGGTCTTGGTAGATTTGCAGTGGTCTGATACTCCTTCCATTTCAAAATGATCGCTTGCACAGTGCTCCTTGGGATGTTTAAAGCTTGGGAAGTCTTTGTATCCAAATCCAGCTTTAAACTTCTCCACAACAGTATTACGGACCTGCCTGGTGTGTTCCTTGGTCTTCATGATGCTCTCTGCGCTTTCAACAGAACTCTGAGGCCTGGTTCACACTGGGGCGACAAACGCTCCGACATTGGGAGCTCATGTCGCATGACGTGTGAAAATCAATGTTTCCCTATGGGAGCCGTCTTAACTGGTCCGACACATGTCGGTCCGACTTTGAGAATGCTCCCTGTACTACTTTGGTCCGACTTTGATCCGACTTCAGCCCATTGAATATCATTGAAGTCGGATCAAAGTCGGACCGCAGTCTTGCATGGTCCGACTTTGGCATGCGACTTGTGCTGTACTGCTCTTGAGGGGGAACTCCAGGCCAAATTTTAAATAAAAAACCGGCGTGGGTTCCCCCTCCAGGAGCATACCAGGCCCTTGGGTCTGGTCTGGATTTGAACGGGCACCCCTACGCCGAAAAACGGCGTGGGGGGTCCCCCCAGAATCCAAACCAGACCCTTATCCGAGCACACAACCTGGCAGGCCGCAGGGGAAGAGGGGGGGACGAGAGAGCGGCCCCCCTCCCTCCTGAACCATACCAGGCCGCATGCCCTCAACATGGGGGGTTTGGTGCTCTGGGGCAGGGGGGCGACCTGCGGCCCCCCCACCCCAGAGCACCCTGCCCCCATGTTGATGAGGACAGGGCCTCTTCCTGACAACCCTGGCCGTTGATTGTCGGGGTCTGCGGGCGGGGGGCTTATCGGAACCCGGGAGCCCCCTTCAATAAGGGGGCCCCCGGATCCCGGCCCCCCCACCCTATGTGAATGAGTATGGGGTACATCGTACCCCTACCCATTCACCTGGTGGAAAAAAATTGCAATAAAAAAACACTACACAGGTTTTTAAAGTAATTTATTATACAGCTCCGGTGCTCTTCTTCCGACTTTCGGGAGTCTTTACCGACTTCGGGGGTCTCCGGTGTCGTCTCCGCGCTCTCCGGTTCTTTCTTCCGCCGGGCCTCCGCTAACTTCTTTTTAGCTCTCTTGCTAACGGAGGCCCGGTCTTCCCGTTGTCTCGTCCGGCTCTCCGTTGTCCTTCTGCCGGCCCATCCACTAACTTCTTGGTAGCTCTTTCACTAGTGGAGGGGCGCGGTCTTCCCGTCGTCGCCGTCGGCTTCTTCTTCCCTCTTCTCCTCCTCGATGTTGACACGTCGCTTCCTCCCGCTGTAATGCTGGCTGTTCGCTCCGCTCCGCATTAATATAGGCTTCTCATGACTTCACAGTCACATGTTCCCATGACGTCACAGTCACATGCTCCGGGGCCATGTGCCCCGGAACCTGTGACTGTGACGTCATGAGAAGCCTATATTAATGCGGAGCGGAGAGCCAGTATTACAGCGGGAGGAAGCGACGCGTCAACATCGAGGAGGAGAAGAGGGAAGAAGAAGCCAACGGCGACGACGGGAAGACCGCGCCTCCGTTAGCAAAAGAGCTAAAAAGAAGTTAGCGGAGGCCCGGCGGAAGAAAGAACCGGAGAGCGGGAGACGACACCGGAGACCCCCGAAGTCGGAAAAGGCCCCCGGAAGTCGGAAGAAGAGCGCCGGAGTCGGAAGAAGACCCCCGGAGCTGTGTAGTGTTTTTTTATTGCAATTTTTTCCACCAGGTGAATGGGTAGGGGTACGATGTACCCCATACTCATTCACATAGGGTGGGGGGGCCGGGATCCGGGGGCCCCCTTATTGAAGGGGGCTCCCGATAAGCCCCCCGCCCGCAGACCCCGACAACCAACGGCCAGGGTTGTCGGAAAGAGGCCCTGTCCTCATCAACATGGGGGCAGGGTGCTCTGGGGTGGGGGGGCCGCAGGTCGCCCCCCTGCCCCAGAGCACCAAACCCCCCATGTTGAGGGCATGCGGCCTGGTACGGTTCAGGAGGGAGGGGGGGCCGCTCTCTCGTCCCCCCCTCTTCCCCTGTGGCTTGCCAGGTTGTGTGCTCGGATAAGGGTCTGGTTTGGATTTTGGGGGGACCCCCACGCCGTTTTTTCGGCGTAGGGGCGCCCGTTCAAATTCAGACCAGACCCAAGGGCCTGGTATGCCTCTGGAGGGGAACCCACGCCGTTTTTTTTTATTTAAAATTTGGCCTGGAGTTCCCCCTCAAGATTCATACCAAACACAGTGCCTGATATTGGCGGGGATCCAAGTCGGATCCCCGTTCATTGAAAGTCGGACATATGTCGGCTTCATGACGCAGGGCAAAGTCGGATCCAAAGTAGGACGGATGTCGTGTCGCACTAGTGTGAACCCAGCCTGAGACTATCACAGAGCAGGTGCATTTATACAGAGACTTGATTACACACAGGTGGATTCTATTTATCACCATCAGTCATTTAGGACAACATTGGATCATTAAGAGATCCTCGCTGAACTTCTGGAGTGAGTTTGCTGCACTGAAAGTAAAGGGGCCGAATAATTTTGCACGCACCACTTTTCAATTTTTTATTTGCTTAAAAAGTTTAAAATATCCAATAGATTTTGTTCCACTTCACAATTGTGTCCCACTTGTTGGTGATTCTTCACAAAAAATTAAAATTTTATATCTTTATATTTGAAGCCTGAAATGTGGCAAATGATGAAAAGTTCAAGGGGGCCGAATACTTTCGCAAGGCACTGTAAAGTGGGGAGAGGGGCTTTTTTACTCCCTTGCACTCGCACACCGCTTCCCTCCTGGTCAGAAATGATTCCAGGACTGCCGACAACTGGTCCATAGGGACTGCAGGTGCTGGAGCACTGCCTGTTGCCTCTAACATGTAAGGGGAAGCTGGCGACACTGACTCCATATTGCCCCTCTCTGAGACTCCTCAGATAAAAAAAGTCCACCCACAGGCTGTGCTGACTGAGGGGGCGCCCAGGGGACTCACCAGACAGGACCAGGACCGCTCAGTTCCGCTGTCTGTACCGCGCTGTGTCAGCGCGAGTGAGCTGTGAGGAGATTGTGAGGAGATTCGCGCTGTTACAGCTGCGATAGAGGCCAAACTAGTGTTGAATTTAAAACAGCACACATACAGCGCCAAATGGCGCCCGGGCCCCAAAATAACACAAAAGGCCCCCAGCGATATACAGACCAGCATGAGCGCCCCCCCCCCCCCAGGACAGTATGACCCCCAGGCACCCCCCACAGCACAGCGCCAGCAATGGTGTCAGAGAGTGACAATAAAACACAGGGGGAGACAGGGAAAATCCCCCACAGAGAAACACACATCATTTTGTACTCACCTGCAGGCAGGAGAGACTACTTACCCGTCCCCTGAGGGACCCACTGGTGCGTTTCTGTCAGACCTATCACAGAGTAGTACTGCGTAGCCGTCGGCCCGGTCCACAGCGAGAGATACAGTCCGCCAGGTACTGTTCAATCTTGAGAGGACTGCGGAAGCATGAAAGCAACCCGGCCACCCCTGGAGTCATGGGGCATGTCGTGAACTGAGTCTCACGCACACAAGGCGAGGATCAGCACGCTCGATGGTCGGACAGGGAAGACTACAAGGATACCAGTGTACACAACCTGTTGCCCAGCCGACAGTTGATTTAAAGGTCTCAAAAATAAAATAAAATTCCCAAAGGAATAAAAATTAAAAGTAAAATCTTCCAGGAGACTGGCTCCTGAGAGAGCCACGTCTTCTCCTTCTAGGCAGAAAAAAAACTGAGGTCTGCTGACTGCAGGGAGTGGGTTATGTCCTGAGGGACCGCCCCCCTGGGCAGGGCTGTTCAACTCTGGCTTTTAGAATGTATGTATAACATCTCACATTCTGCCTAGGTCTTCTCCTGCAAGCAGGGACATAACCCACGTGTACAGTGAATAAGAGACGCCGTGTCAGTCCATGGATAAGAGAAAATAGATTTTCATCTATTTTGACCACAGTTTGTCTTAAAATACAATACGAAAGGGGAGATTTACTAAAATTGGTGCACACGGAATCTGGTGCAGCTGTGCACAGAAACTAATCAGCTTCCAGGTTTTATTGTCAAACGCTTGAGGCTGGGTTCACACCTAATATGGATGCGGCTCACAGCAGGGGTTCCCAGTTCCTGTTCCCTGTTCTTGTATAGGGATGAATCAGGCTCAAATTTTTGTCTGAATTCGGACCTGAAATGGAGCCAAAGACGCACAGAACTCCTGTGCAATCTGCTCCGCAGCCGCCCCAGAGATGTGTGAACCGGCTCCATTGAGAGCCGGTCAGTCTCCTGTCACATGAATTGGATGTCAAGTATGATTCACAAAAGAAAAGAAAATCCCATACTTCTCTTAAAGTATAACTAAGGGCAAAAGTTTATTTTTAGTTTTGGCTAGGGTGGAGAGGGATTAGAACGCCTGTCAGTTTTTATTGCTGTGTGTGCCCTCATTAGGGAGACTCACCCTCTCTATATCCTGTTTACTATTAGCATTGAAAGTGAGAGTAAAAGAAAATCCAACATTTTGAGTTGTCCCCAGAAAAGTAAGAGGGGAAATCTTCCAATAGGACCACTAGTTCTGGTGACCCGGGGGTCCCCAAGGAATTTCCTCTCAATTCCTGTTTGACTATGGGACAGTAAGTGAAGGGAAATCTCCGCAATGGGACACAGATGACGAACAAAACAAATCTGACAGAGGTTATAACCCTCCCTTGCTCTATCCAAAATGAAAAAAACGTTTTGCCTATAGTTCTACTTTAAGTTTAAGATTGTAAGTGCAATTTTGATGCGACGTTCATGTGACATTATACTCGCTGGCATTCAAGTCGCAAGAAAGTTGCATCAAAGTAGTGCAGGAACCTTGACCAAGTCCCATAGATTGGAACGGGTGCCATTGAATAGTGGAATTAGTGGGAATGGAGCTGTACTGTGTATAAAAAAAGTGCACATTTTATTTGTTGATAATTTTAACCAAAAATGTTAAAATAAACTTTTTTTTTTTTTAATTAAAGAAAAATAAATCTGCACAGGATTGGGTACTCAATGTGAACACAGCTACAATGTCAGATTTTTGTGCGTTTTAACTTACACATGACCCCGCCCCCCCCCCGTCCCGCTGACCTGCATGGCGACGGTCGCCTGTTCGGAGGCCAGGTATAGTCGCCTTACGACTCCGGGGCTTAGAAATCACTGGAGCTTAATCTCCTAAATGTACCTCATCAGGAGGGACGTTTAGGAGCATTCTAATTGGTAGGCACCGTCACATGCACGTCGCCGACCAATCAGAACCCGCATAGCCAGTCCTTTCAGCGGGGAAGAAGAGAAAGCTGAGGGGCTTTCCAAGCGCCAGAGCCATGAGGCAGCTATAGCGGGGCTCAGAAAAGGCGATCGCCGCAATGTAGGTCAGCGGGACAGGAGGGGGCGAGATGAGGATACTGTGTAAGTTCACCTTCCAGATTTTTCTGTAAAGGTGAACTTGCACTTTAAGCTTTGAAGGTAAACACAATATAAAATAACTGAAAATAGGTGATCAATGAAAACACATTATACTTTCCCCTTTAAAAGCTCAGCACTGCCTTTTAAATCTAAAAGCCATTGTATGCAAGCTAAAATAAAATTTTATGTACCTGGAGACATTTGTGAATAGTTTGTTAAGGACCTGTGGACAAATGTACATCCTAAACCAACTGGGATGGCTAGACAAAATACAAGATGAAATGCAAGATATCATACAGGAACACTTAAGCCTCGTACACACAACCGGTTTTCTCGTCAAGAAACGACAAGAAAACTGCTGGGAGAGCTTTCTTGCAGAGAAAACCGTTTGTGTGTATGTTTTCTCATCGAGAACCTGCTCTCTATTTTATCGTCAGGATTCTCGTTTTTCTCGTCGGGATTCTCGTCGGCCTGTTTCCCGATGAGAAAACCGGTCGTGTGTATGCTTTTCCGAGTCTTAAAAAATCGCGCATTCGCTCAGAATCAAGTATAAGACAGGAGCGCTCCTTCTGGTAAAACTAGCGTTCGTAATGGAGATAGCACATTCGTCACGCTAAAACGAACTGAAAGCACGAAGACTGAAAAGCGTGAATAGTCTCTCCCCAAACTTTTACTAACACGCGGTAACATAAGATCAGCAAAAGCAGCCCAAGGGGTGGCGCCATTGGAATCAAACTTCCCCTTTATACTGCCGTCGTACATGACCGCGCTTTACAACGACGAGATTTGGAATAGACAGTGTGTATGCAAGGAAAGCTTGACAAGAATCTCGTTGAGAAAAACAACAGGTTTTTTTACGCCAAAATTCTCGGTCGTGTGTACGAGGCTTTAGGAGTGAGCACAACCTACTGGGAAAGACTCAGTGAACACAATCAGCATCCGTTAACGTTCTCATCATTTGTGAAATGTTATTTCTGCTGTTGTGTACACCAAACAATGCAGGAATATAGGAAGAGCCAACCCACATGCAACACACAGTCAGTACGAGAGATTTCCTTATAAACTGCATGAAGTATTATAATCTACCGTAACAATTTATGGTACGCAGGTAACCGGTACATTTTACAAGTAGCAAGAACATTATTTCAAACTCCTTGTTGGGCTTTGGTAACGGGGAGAGTTCCAGGTCAGATAATGCTATGTGCACATGATTTATATACAAACAGGCTGCCAACTGCTATAATCTGAATTACAGAAAAAAATTGCAGAAATGTTAAAAATAAAAAAAATTCAAAGCTAATCTTTACCTTTTTAGCAATACATAAAGTGCGGAGTCCGCTTCTGGCATATCGATCTAAATGTCTTTGTGTTAACATTCGGATGTCAGTTTGCAAGACGTCTGTTTTGTTATCTAAAAGCACAATATATGCGACACAAGATTCATAAAATTAACCTAATATACACATTGGCATATTCTACAATAAATACATTCAGTCCATATTCCTCATTTTAAGTTTCACAGGGATATTGGGTGAAGAAAAAAAAATACAGCATTGTTCTATGATGGTAAAATTATTCAGCGAGGCATGAGAAATGGTGCCATTGAGAATCATAGTACGTTATAGTTGTATTGCAATACCAGGTTATACCAGCAGGTTGTCCAGTTTTACAGCTGCAAATTCAGGTAAAAAAACTGGAGAAAAGTGAGCAAACCTAGCTGAAAGGAATTCTATTGTGCAAAGAAGAACAACACTGCTAACATGTAGGGTTTTGGTCAGTGGCAGCTCAGCTGGTGTTTTTTTTTTAGGGGGGGGGCTGCGTGGCAAACAACCCCCCCCCCCCCGAGTGGTCCAGTACTTACCCCATCTAGGTGGTGGGCAGCGGCTCCGGTGTCCTCTGCTACAGCACAGCAGACCTGATCTAGGTGGCGGGCTGCAGGCAGCAGCTTCAGTGTCCTCTCCAGCATGGCGGCTTTCGCAGTGCGTCTCCTCTCTCCTCCTCCTAGACGCTACTTGCCCAATAGGATCGCCTAGCGTTTTGGCCAATCGGGAAACGGGTCTAACGACCAGCTATTTGATTGGCGGGGAGGAGATTTGGTGTGAAAATAGCAAATATTCATTCGCTATTGTCACACAATGGGCGGGCTCAGGGCGCAGTGCTCTGCGCCCCGAGCCCACCCTTTTTTGAAGCCTATTAGAGCCTCTGGCTCTAATCACGCGCTTCAAAAAAAACCAAAAACACCCCCCCCCCCCCATTTGGAATCCATAGTCCGGCGCCCTGTATGTAGGATCAAGGGGCCGGACGCCCGTGCACCCCTAATGGACGGGCCACCATTGGTTTTGGTGGGCATGACTAGTACATGAAGTGCATTTACAGTAAGTTAATTTGGACCTACTAAAATTAACAGTGTAGATATGCCAACAATGATTGTCAGAAACTGTGAACATCCTCAAAAAAGTGTGGTTGGAAACTGGACACATGTTGCAGAAGAGAGTCTGAAACTGGGGACAAGTTACTGCTGAAGTCCACTGCCATTACAGTCCCTCTACAAATCAAAGCTCTAACTCACACAACTGACTGCTGGGGTCCAAAAGCCACACAAAGTATCAAAGGGCCAAAAATTGAGCACCAGTTATTTGGAGCCATCGGGTGCCATTAATAAAATAACAACACGGGGGTCTTATCTTAAAGTGACACTAAATCCACATCATAAAAAATAAAAAAAAGTATCAATAAATCTATTACATGCTGTTCATACTCGCTCGGTCACTATGAGATTAGTTTTTTTTTTCTGTATTCTGCAAAAAAACCTGGTTGATCTTTCTGCTCTATCTCCACCTTCTGTCCAAGTCCCCAATGTGGTTGGGGATTTTGCAGAGCAGTGTTGGCAACTCTGTACATGCTTAGTTTTCAATGAGTTTCTATGCTGAGCATTGCCTCCCTATCACATCTGAGCAGCCCATGTGACTATAGAGGCACACACATGATAAATTACAGCCCACTCCCTCCCTCCTCCATGCCCACTAACCAGCTAAATACAATGGGGTAGGAGATTACATGTATCTTAATGGAGGCTTCACATCCCTGTTATTCTAAGACAATAATAATGATTTGATATGATAGATTTGTATGACAATTTAAAACAGTTTATGTATATTATTTATTTTTACTCTGTATTCCAAAGGCTTTTTTTTTTAAACATGTGACCAGCAGCAGAAGACTAGAAGCACCTTCTGCTTATGTTTCCCTGTGGAAAGGGCGGGAAAGAGCTGGGTCACGTGACAGCTGTATATCATAATAATAATAATAATAAATCGGCTGTATATCAGTAAGGACAGTGCCATCATCCACATACAGAAATAGAAGGGACAATGTAAATTAAACAGTGTGTTTAGTATAACTTTAATACACAATAAAAATTATGGCAAAATGGTTATTGGGTTTGGCTTTGCAGTGAGACAGGCAATATAAAAAGTATGCTAAAGAAAACAAAGTTGACAGTGATGGTCAAACATCTTTTCCATACTCTGATAATAACTGTAGTATCTGGGTAGCTGTAGCCATCTGATGCTAATCAATGATAGAATATTTACGTCCGCCGCGATGACTGGGTCATTGACACTGTTTATTTATTGTTGCAGCCGATATGACAGCTATTGATCCCAGCTGTCACCAATAAATAATGATGTACTCTACAAAATTAAAGTCTACATGTCCAGCTGTAAATCTACAGCCATTGAATATTGGCACATAAGAATGGTTGTCAAATGTACAATTTATATATTCTAAGATTGGAACATGTAAACAGGCAATCCAATTGAAGAACATGTCAGCATAAAGAAAGTATCGTGTTCCAGAATTCTTAAATTCTTGGGAATACATCATTTTTACTGGAACACTGTCATTTCCGCAGTAATCCTTGTAAGAGACAGACTTAATTAGCAAAAAAATAAATAAATGGATAGCACACATACAACAAAACCTACTTGGCTTTTGTTTAGTATAGCTTGGGCATAGTTTAAAACCAATCTGGATCGCAGACAAGAGTGGTAATGTTTCCAAAGTATTAGAAATGTTGATAGCTGTCACCACAGCAAGTGCCCCAAATTATTATCCAGGATTTATATAGCGCCAACAGTTTGCACAGCGCTTTACAAATGGAAGATTTCCCTTCACCACCTGTTCCAGTAGCAACTGCAAAATTTTGTATTTTCCTACATTCTTAATACAGTGAGTACAGAACAAATAATTTAAAAAAAAGGGGAATTTTCAGAATGGGAACACAATAAAAAGAGGTAATAACCCCTCAACTACTATTTTTTTTGCACTGGAATGGGACCTTAGAGGCATAATATATATCTAAAAACACCATTTATTTGATATCAATAATCATAAAATGGATTTCCCACACTAATCCACAACATTTATTAGAATATCCAAATGTAGCACAAAATGTTAAAATATCAATGTGATAAAGTAAAACATTGTATCAGGAATGATTGATTTCTTGTTGCCTGACGCATTTCATGGATTTGATCCACTTCTTCAGGAGCCATCAAAAACGCTTATTCACACAATAATCTTAATAAAAACAATCAAAAATGTATTATCCCAGTTATTCCCATCATTACCGGGATGATGAATAATTTTTATGGTTTTTATTTAGATTATGTGAATACGTGCTTTTAACGGCTCCTGAAAAAGTGGATCAAGTCTATGAAACGCAACGACCACAAAGAATCAATCATTTCTGATATAATATTTTGCTTTATCACATTGATGTTTTAACATTTGTACTACATTTAGATATTCTATGATATTTTGTGGATTAATGTGGGAAATCCATTTTATGAATATTAATATCAAATAAATGGTGTTTTTAGATATATGTTGTGCTTTAAAAGTCCCACTCCAGTGTACTTTTCTTTTGCTTGATACGGTAGTAGAGAGGGATCTGCCACTATTCTTTTTAACCACTTCACTACTTAACCATTTTGGCTGGAAATCTACTCTAATACAGCTAAACTGTAATCGGATTCATGACTACTGATGACTGGTATTAAATTATCTTACTAGAAAAAAAAAAAAAATCACATTAATAATACCGTGTTTCCCCGAAACTAAGCCCGGGTTATATATTAATTTTGACAACAAAAGACACAGTAGGGCTTATTTTCGGGGTAGGTATTATGCCATATGCTGTCTCTCTCTCTTTCCCTCCCTCCCTGCCTGTCACGAATCCCCTGTGTAAAAGTGCTTGTAGAATGTTGGTATCACACAATGCAAAACTGCTGCATGCTGAGATGTAGTGCCACATACCTTCTTATATCGCCTGTGACACACCGGAGGTCTGCAGAGGAAGGGGGGCCCGAGATTCCCCACTGACATCTTGGAGAGGGAGAGATTAGCTGAGTGCAGCTCGTCGCTTCCTTAGCCTGCCGGAGCTCTGCACAGGGAGGGGGGCCGAGTTCCACCGCTGACATCTCGGAGAGGGGGAGATCAGCTGAGTGAAGCTCATCACTTCTTTAGCCCGCCAAAGCTCTATACAGGGAGGGGGGGGGGTCGAGATCCCCCGCTGATATCTCGGAGAGGGGGAGATAAGCTGAGTGCAACTCGTTGCTTCCTTAGCCTGCCGAAACTCTCCTCCCTGCTTCGAGCACTGTAGGGGGGCGAAATCCCCCGCTGACAGCTGGGAGGAGAGGAGCAGGAGATCAGCTGATCGCAGAGTGGCTGTATTCCAAAGGTACCGTACTTGGCACAATTGACACACACAGTTTACACTATACACTACTGCAACTGGAAACAGTGGAAATTGCCTATCAATCACTGGTTAAAGGGTTAATTTCAAATTTATATTATACCGTAACAGAGTAGTGTATACACTATACACACACAAGCACTCTACACTAGGGCTTATTTTCGGTGTAGGACTTATATTGCAGCCCTTCCTGAAAATCGCAGTAGGTCTTATTTTCGGGGAAACACGGTAATGTGCACAATATGAAAACTGACCTAACACATATTAACCCCTTCCTTTAGAGCCTTCAGGGATTTTATGGGCTCTGACAACGGTTTCATCATATATTGTATATATTTTTTTCTGCTCTCAATATGTACTAACTGCAAATCTTAGACATTAGATATGGGAGCGGACCCTGCCGACTTGTATTTCTAGGTGAAACACTGAGGAAGGAATCATACAGTGTTAATTTTGTCAGCAAATTTCGATTTAGTTTTTGTCTTAGGACTAAAATGGCATTTTAGTTTTTGTCCCATTTTAGTCTTCTGCAATTGTTTTAGTCATATGTAGTCAACTAAATCTCCAGAAGATTTTAGTTGACTAAAATGCCCTACGTTTTAGTCGACTAAAATCTACAGTACATTTTAGTTGACTAAAATCTAATGGGTGTAATTAAATTGTAATGCATTAGTTAACATTTCTCTACAATTTCCAAAGTCATTATTTACTGCTGGAGTGAAGAATCAAATATGTTGTTATTCATGATATTGAGGTATGAACATGCACTACAGACCAGTGTTAATTTTGAAGTCAAATTTCAATTTAGTTTTAGTCTTAGTCTTGACTAAAATGCCATTTTAGTTTTAGTGGTATTTTAGTCATCTCAATTGTTTTAGTCGTATTTTAGTCGACTAAAATAGTAATCATTTAATCATTTAGTCGACTAAAATGTTTGTCGTTTTAGTCGACTAACACTGGAATCATAGGGATGCCCTAACTGCACCTACCAAATTCAGATACAAATCAGCAACACAGCAGATCCAATATTAATTCAGTTGACCATTACTTATGATGTATTCTGATGTCATATATTGGTTGTCACTATCTTAATGAATAATCAAATTGTATTATAAAATGTAAAAGGGTGCAGAGCTTACCATCAGATGTAGGGAATAGGAGATCCATTATAACAGAATCTGCTCCTTTAGTGTACACCACAACCTTATTTGCCAGTGGATGGCGAACTACAATAGACATCCTTTTTCTGACAGAATCAAATGGTAGAATGTGCAGCAGCTGAAATGTCAAGGACCCAACAGTGCCCAGTTCAACAGTGACTTGATCAGGTGTCCGGGACATAAGAATGCATTTATAAGCTCTGGCAGCATGCACCAGTGCAGCTTCATCAGGAGACTCGGCCTCATAGTCCACCTCACTTTTGCCAGGCTTATCTTGGTCATCAACAGGATTTGTAAGGTCAGATTTCTCCAGGCCTTCCGGCAATGTCTCCCCGGTAGAGTCTAAGGTGGCCTCCAAGGTTTTGTCCCCCTCAACAGGAGAAGTCAACTTCAGTTTGCTGAAAAAGGGCAGTTTATACACAAAGTTATTGGAGGATTCTGAAGAAGAATCTTTTGCACCCAGAAGTGAGGCTGCACTTATCTTGCGGACAGAGAACCTCTGAAACATCTGCTTGATTTCCTCCAGGGATTTCATTGGGCTTCGTAATAGAGATGTCATTCTTCCCTGTTTGCAAATCATAAAAAGGCAACAACAATTACACGCTAATGTAACTGCAACAGATTCTGATCAAAGGTAAGACAGTTAAAGAGCACTTGTCACTTGAAGGATTCCAGGTATGAAAATGTTACACATAGTTACATTGGTCAAGCTTCGACTAATGCCACCACCATGTATATACACCTTACCTGACCGATGCCCCCGGAAGCTGAAAATCACCGAGGTAGACACGGCTACTCCAGTGATCACCACTTGCTTCCAGGCCCTGTGCTGAGCGGCTGACTTGCTTCATTCTATAATCAAGAGGTCAACCACTCAGCAGAGGCGTCATTCAGAGCATGCTTTGTATTTTCTAAACGAATGCAAAGCATTCGCTGATTGGACGAGGTGGGGCAATGACGTCACTATGCATTAAATATCCATACCTTGCAGACACCTTTAAATAAGCACATAAAAGTCAAGGCTATAGTATATACTTGTTGTAACACTAACGAGTCACGTGAGACTGGGGAGAGAAAATGGCCAATTGGGCCCAATTTGGACATTTTCACTTCTGGGTGTACTCACTTTTGTTGCCAGCGGTTTAGACATTAATAGCTGTGTGTTGAGTTATTTTGAGGGGACAACAAATGTACACTGTTATACAAGCTGTACACTCACTACAATGTAAAGTGTAATTTCTTCAGTGTTGTCACATGAAAAGATAATAAAATATTTTCAAAAATGTGAGGGGTGTACACTTTTGCGAGATATTGTATAATACCGATGGCAGATGGCTTCCTTTTATAATGAGCACTGAATATCATTCCTCATACAATGTATGCACATTTTGACATTAGCTCCTTCCCTAACTTGTGCCCAGCCTTGTTTTGCTCAGTTTACAAGAATACAGTACTCTACTATGTGCCCCTGCTTGGGAGATGTCCCATCACTGTCATATCTCCCATCACTGGGACAGGATGACAACATAAACCCTAATTTGGGCACCTAATAGAGTGTGAAGGTGTTAAGCCTGGTACACACTAGAAGTTTCTCTTCATTCAACCCAGAAAAGCTGAAAAAAAAAAAAAAACCTGACGGCTCAGGAGGAGCTGCTGTACTAACTGTTCAACATTGGTACAGGGATCTCCCCTGCTGTTCTAATGTGTTCTGACAGGGGGGACTGCCGCTACACCAGAACACTCCAAACCGGTCATTGGCTGAGAGTACTGATCGGGAGACGGTTGGCAGACATTTTTCGGCCATGCCTCTTTAACAGGAGCCAACTGAAGGACCGACTCCAGTACACACAGGCCGAATGTCAGCTGGGTTCTATTGAACCAGTCGATGCCGCCCGACATTTAGCACGTGTGTACTAGGGATACAAACTACTGTTTTGTTGTGGTCTTCACTTTGCCCTCGATTCCTATATTAGTGACACGCTGCAAGACCCCTTTCACACTGAGGGCGTATTGCAGGCGCTATAGCGTTAAAAATAGCGCCTGCAATCCGCCCTCAAACAGCTGCTCCATTGTTTCCAGTGTGAAAGCCCGAGGGCTTTCACACTGGAGCGTTGCGCTAGCAGGACGGTAAAAAAAGTCCTACTAGCCGCATCTTTGGAGCGGTGAAGGAGCGGTGTGTTTACCCACTCCACCACCGCTCCTGCCCATTGAAATTAATGGGACACCGCGGCTATACCGCCGGCAATGCGCTGCTTCAGCAGTGCATTGCGGGCGGTTTTAACCCTCCCGGCCGCTAGCGGGGGTTAAATGCGCCCCGCTAGCGGCTGAAATGCGCCACAAATCCGCCCATAGCATCGGTGGTAAAAATAGCAGTGTTTTACCGCAGACCCTATGGGCGGCTCAGTGTGAAAGGGGTCTTAGTCAGGGTGCCACTGGAACAGGAGTAAGGGGAAAGCTCTGCACTGGGGCATAGCTAAAAAAATATGATAAATATTCTAAACCCTTTTCACAAGATAAATACATTTTGGTTGGTGTCAGAAAGCAAACATTATGCCACCACATATTCATTATCAGGAAAAAAAGAGTACCTTCTGCCGGGGCTGATTAGGTAATGACACTACCACAGTGTTGCAGATGGCTAAAGCAAGAAAGAAGTCCAGGATGTAGGAGGCCTCCAGTGTCATCTCTTCACAATGATTTGAGTGGTAAAGAGCCGGAGGGCTGATCTGGTAAAACTTTCCCTCTAGTCCAGGATCTGGAAACACATCCCTTTCCTGGTAACCGAATGCAAACAAGCCAGTTACTACCTTGTAATGGATTTTCGGACATAATCTCAACATTGGAACAGCTTCAATAGAAGTAAAATAAGAATGTTACTCTTCCATTGACAACCTTTTAACAAAGAAGTTAAAATGAATTATACATATGATTAAACAAGATGTGTGGATAAAATCTGTTAAGGCCCCATGCACACGAGACGCCGGTGCAAACTCTGCTGAACGCATGATTTTAAAGGCTGAAACCAGCGTTTAGAAACGCCCGTTTTGCAGCGATTTTAACGGCGTTTTACTGCGTTTGCGTCTATAAGCGTTTAGTTAAGAAACATAAGACCCGCCCTAAGCTCAAAAAACAGTTTTAGCCATTTTGTAAGACCAGAGTGAGTAGCAGCAGCTGAGAGAACAGCAGTGTACTTGTATTTAGCGTGTCACTTGCCACGTCACCTGCCACAAGTTGTGGATTGTCCACCTGGCCACGTCACCTGCCACAAGTTGTGGATTGTCCACCTGGCCACGTCACCTGCCACAAGTTGTGGATTGTCCACCTGGCCACGTCACCTGCCACAAGTTGTGAATTGTCCACCTGCCATGTCACCTGGCCACAAGTTGTGAATTGTCACCTGGCCACAAGTTGTGGATTGTCACCTGGCCACAAGTTGTGGATTGTCACCTGGCCACGTCACCTGGCCACAAGTTGTGGATTGTCACCTGGCCACAAGTTGTGGATTGTCACCTGGCCACAAGTTGTGGATTGTCACCTGGCCACAAGTTGTGGATTGTCACCTGGCCACAAGTTGTGGATTGTCACCTGGCCACAAGTTGTGGATTGTCACCTGGCCACAAGTTGTGGATTGTCACCTGGCCACAAGTTGTGGATTGTCACCTGGCCACAAGTTGTGGATTGTCACCTGGCCACAAGTTGTGGATTGTCACCTGGCCACAAGTTGTGGATTGTCACCTGGCCACAAGTTGTGGATTGTCCACTTGCCATGTCACCTGGCCACGTCACCTGCCACAAATTGTGGATTGTCCACTGGCCACGTCACCTGCCACAAGTTGTGGATTGTCCACCTGCCACGTCACCTGGCCACGTCACCTGCCACAAGTTGTGGATTGTCCACTTGCCACGTCACCTGGCCACATCACCTGCCACAAGTTGTGGATTGTCCACTTGCCACAAGTTGTGGATTGTCCACTTGCCACAAGTTGTGGATTGTCCACTTGCCACAAGTTGTGGATTGTCCACTTGCCACAAGTTGTGGATTGTCCACTTGCCACAAGTTGTGGATTGTCCACTTGCCACAAGTTGTGGATTGTCCACTTGCCACAAGTTGTGGATTGTCCACAATGCAATGCAAGCAATTACAGTTTTTTTTTAATATTTAATGGTTTTTCATCATTTGCCATAATTTGAGATTTCTAATGTAAAAAAATAGGTGACCTTTAAAAACGCTTTTAAACAAAAACGCGGCAAAACGCCGGTACCGCGTTTAGCGCCTGAAACGTGGAAATTTTTTGCGTCTGAACCCATTTTTTTGTTTTCAGAAAAACGAGGTTAAACGCAACTGCATATAAACAGCAATAAACGAGACTGTGTACATGATCACATAGGATAACATTGAATAGGTTCAGGGGCAGTTGAAAAAAGTGTCCAACTGCCTCTGAATGCGAGTTAAACAGCATCCCGTGTGCATGGGGCCTAACTCTCTCCTATTAAGAGAAAAGTTGATATATCAACAAAGGGACTGTCCTAGCAAATTTTCTAAAATATGGAACAAATGGCTAGAAACGCCAGGCCTGGTACCAACCCAATTAATTGTGGATAGATATTTATTAAGCTGCTAGCATCAAAATGATACTAAAGTCTTGTGCGTGTCTCCCTGTGTCCATTCAGACAGGCCCCACCCCCTCTCTCCTCTGATTGACAGCAGCGGGAGCCAATGGCGCTGCAGCTGTGTCTCAGGAGGGAGAGTCCCGGACGGCCGAGGCAGACGTGCACATCGCTGGAACAAGATGGGGCTCAGGCAAGTATTAGGGGGGCTTCTGCACACTGAAGGGTTTGTTTTTTTGATCTTAATGCATAGAATGCATTAAGATAAAAACCTTCTTAGAATGACTTTAACAGAACATTTTCTCACATATACTTATTTTAATCTTATTTTTTTTTTCACATTTCTTCAGTTGCATCCTGGTTTCCAGGCCTAGGCAAATGATGTCATAAATGTCGGGAGTCTTCAGGAGGATAGGTTTTCCCAGCTAAGCACACCCTCCTAGCTGCATGCCTGAGTGAAGAGCAGATGGATTCCAGAAAGTAAGTGATACATGAATCATCTGCCCTTACTCAAGATGGCCACGGGCAGAAATTCAAAGGGGGTGTTTTTTAAGTGATTTCTCAGCAAAATATAGCATGGAGACATGGATGGATGGGTGAATTTGCTTTGAATTAAAAAAAAAATGTAATTGTGTTTTTGCTTTGTGGTGCTCAGATATGGTGTAGTTCCGCTAGGAGTAACAAATGCTGGCTCTCTACCTGTCTTAACTAAATAATAGGCAATCTCTGATTAACTTTCTCCATCAATTTGTAGGACCTTAGTTCTATATTTGTATACTAATTCAGCTTTAATGAGAAGCATTCCCACCCCTTATACTTAGAATTAATGGGTATATTAGGGGAGTTTATTGGTGATCAATTAATATCTCAATGGATAGGTGCTGATACAGCATCTCTATGATCAGGCGGTTGCCCAAATACCAAACTTTGACTTGCATATTGTGTTCCAAGGTGAGGATGCAAATATTTAAACAGTTGTATTTGTCTCTGCTCACCCTCTGTATGAATGCACAAGTATTGTAAAAAAATATATAATTATTGAGTGAGGGAAAGGGGTGGATGAGTGGAGTTTGATATATTGTGCCAAGAAAACTTTATTGCAACAAAATGATCTGACTTAAACAAAATGTAAAAAATTGACAGATTTACAAAAAGCATCACAAGGCTATAAAACCTCACTATTGAGAAGTACAAACCATAGGGCTGCTGAATGCAAAATGTCTGGGTTGTGGCAGAGAACTAGTTCCATCGCCTTCTCCTCTCAGTTCTAAACCACTTGCCGACAGCTTGTTTAGGGACTTGTTGCTTGGCATGCTCCTCACTGATTTGGGGCTTTGACTCTTGCACTTGAAAGCTGGACTTCTGGAGGAGAATGGATCCACAGATTCTTCACAGTGTAGATCAGGATCGTGATAAGACTGCAGTCGTTTGGCTTTAAAAGCAAAAGGCAACACTATGAACCTAAAGAGTATGTAACAGAATATCATATTCTTGATATGTGCCTGCTGTACCATGTACTTGTATGAAAGAGCATCCTGTTGTCTTTGTATTGCTTCCTTTATGCTTCCTTTATGTGAAATCCCTGGTGTTCCTGTCAGTCCTCCTGCTTTCCTATTAAAAACTGACCACACTAAGCAGGGTAACACAACGTGGTCAGTTCTCTAGCTATGCTGGGAACACACACACACTTTGCCTTTCATTTGTAATTTAAACTGAATGTTTTTTTTGTTTTTTTTTACAAGATGATTGTTTACAATCACTTTAATGACTTCAAAACACAAAAGCATTGTAAAACAAATAAAACACATAAGGCCCGGTTCACACAGGGGCGGCACGACTTTGGGGGCGACTCTCAAGACGACTTGAGAGGCCTGGTTCAGACGATTTGCATAATGACTTCTGTATAGAAGTCAATGCAAGTCGTCCCGAGTCGCCCCCAAAGTAGTACAGGAACCTTTTTCTAAGTCGCTCCTATTAGAACGGTTCCATTCAACAGAGCGGGACGCGACTCGTCAGGCGACCGAGTCGCCCCTATGTGAACCGGGCCTAAAGACAAAAGAGCGGAGCATTTTAACTTTTGTGCATAATAAAATCATAAACCCTTTAACAATAAAATGCACTCAATAGCATACAGGAATGTGGCTTGGACATTTTTTTTCCCCACAGGCTTCTGTGTGGCTGAAGTAGTGATGGGTACAGTAGATACCCAGAATGCCATTTACCAAACTGGAAAGATACGAAACAATTAGGACCCATTTGCACCTATTCCTTTAATGAACATTAAACAAAAATCAGTCATTGTTTAAAATAGTGCTCCACATCTGTGTGACGTTTTGGGCAAAAAAAAAAAAAAAAGTAATTCATGTCATTCCCCTCTCTCTGTAATCCTGTAAACCAGGAGTGACGAGTAGTTAGTCACTTCTGGTTCCGCCCCTTTGTTTACCTGGCCACCAGCGGTCAGGAAAGAAGCCGATCGGACCGATCTCTGTCTGATCAGCTGCATGGGGGGCCAGAGGAGAGATTTTTCTCCATAAAAAGGGAGGACCCATCACAGCGGTCACAAGGGATGCTATTCATCCCTTGTGAGAGCAATAAAGTTAGTACAAAAAATAAAAATAAAAGCCCCCCTGTGCTTACGCGCAAATGCGAACGCATACGTTACTCCCACACGCATATGAAAACATTGATCACACCACACGTGAGGTATTGTCGTGAATGTGAGAGCAAGTGCAATAATTTCAGCACCAGACCTCATGTGCAACCCTAAACTGGTAACTTGTAAAAGGCGTTTAAAGCGTCAGCTATAGAGAAATTGAAGCACCGTATTTGCCGCCATTCCACGGGCAGACGCAATTTTAAAGCGTGACACATCAGGTATCTATTTACTTGGCGCAGCATCTTTTACATTACACAAAAAAATTGTTCCAACTATAATTTTTTTGTTTTCTTCATTTCAACTCATGAAAGTGTTTTTTTTTTCCCTAAAAAAATTACGTTTGAAAAATCGCTGCGCAAATACTGTGCCACATACAAATTTGCAACACACACCATTTTTTATTATAGGGTCTCTGCTTAAATTATATATACCGTATATATGTGTGTGTGCTTGTGTAATGTTTGGGGTATCCAAGTAATTTATTTATTTTTTGCTAAAAAGGAGTAGACTTTTACATGTAAGGTGAAGTGACAGAAATTGCTTTGGTACAAATTGGTTAAAAATGCACTAAAAAAATATCTCATGTGTTAAAAATGGATATTGCAACACAGCATTCTTTGCTTGTGTTAAAATATATTATATATATATATATATATATATATATATATATTAGTCCAGAACAGCCCTATAAAAACATAGGCCTAAATTTTACATGATGAGCAGTGGATGAATTTTCATACAGAGCCAGAAGCACCGCTTGCATTTGACACGTTTGGGTGTGTTGAAAAGCGTGTCTTCCTTTAGTGCTATTAAATCCCTACAGCAGGACACAGTATTATATTGCTTTGATTTTCACAATGAGCACTAAAGTATATTCAATAAAGATGTACCATTGGCTTCATGGGAATATTCCACACCCGCAATGCTGCATCTACGAAATACCATCTTGTTCTCTGTAAGAGTGCCAGTTTTGTCTGAGAAAATGTACTGCACTTGGCCCAGGTCCTCCGAAATGTTTAGTGCCCTGCACTCGATCAAAGAATCAGACTTTTCACAGTAGAAATCTTGGTCGTTCTGGATGAAGTACATTTGCCCCAGTTTAACAATTTCAATGGAGACGTAGAGGGAGATTGGAATCAACACCTAAACAAAAGCAAAACAGTTTAACAATAAAAAAAATAAAAAAAACAGCAAACTGAAGTACTAATAAAACCCTAACGTTTTGGCCAAATGGTAAAAATAACAAAATGTGTATAAACAGATCCAAAAAAAAAATCTAAACTCACTGCATCAAATCACTAACAGGCATTCCCCACCAGAATCTGTGAATGGTTTATGAAAAATCGAATGTGGATTGCGGCCAATTGCAATTGGATTTCAGCTGTATAGCAGGGCTAAAATCTGAAATCAGTTGCTGTGAACACCACTTTCACTTGTACTGAATAGCAGCATTTATAGATCAGCCTGTTACTTTAACAAAAAAAATAAAAAAATCAAGAGTTAAATCTTTATGATGCAAAAGACGATCTTACTTTGCAGTGACCATGTTTTAGGTCTTGTTCACATGGAGCTTTTATAAGGGTACTTCCCATGGAGGGCTTAGTTTACCAGCGTTGTGTGCTGTGCATCCCTGTGCGGGTAAACATGGCACTCAATGGGGGTACCCTTATGTACACCCTGTGTGAACGAGGCCTTAGGGTTATGTGTTATTTGATACAAGTAACAAAACATGAATAAAATCTTTTTAGTTTTTAGGAAAAGGGGTCTCTGGCATTTAGCTGTGGGCAGAGGGCACAGGTACACCGTCCAGCCCCGCTACAGGCAGCCTGTCAAAGTCTATGAGAGAAGGACAGCTGCACTGGCTGGACAGGGCACTTTGCAGTATGCACAAAGGGATGAATGAGCCAAAAGCAGACTTCTTGCATTCAGGTCATTTGTCTTAGGTTACATACTTTCTAAATTGCTAGGTGCACTGTCAAGCTACAGCAGTGGTCAGCCTCTTTTAGAATTTGACAAGCTGCCTGCAGCAGGCTGGGTGGTGCCCCCTGCCCAAATCGAAATGCCAGAGCCACATGCACTGGGGCTAAACGCCCAGTGTGCATGGTGCCCAAAAAGGGCCAATTTCATGCCATGAAATAAAAAAAATAAGAACATCACACAGATTATATGAAGACAGTGAACCAATTGGAGCCTTTAAACATTAGGAGCACCTGAATTGGGAAAATGTGGGATGATTAGGGAGCAGTAGTAAAAGTAATTTCAAAAAGCACTATTTTATGGTGTGGTTTTAAACAGCCCTGGGCAGAAGTGGGTTAAAAAAAATATTATCTTTCTTTCAGCTTACCAAAAGGCCAACATTTTGGCTTGAATACAACTACTCATAATGGCAGTCATTATTTGATACTCCCAGCATTACATGTTATTTATTTTTCCTGGCAGGAGGTAGGCATTTAGCATATCTGGCCCTGAAAATGTTTCACTGTGTACAAGGAAGACATTGTTTCAGCTCCATAAATTGTATATGCAGCTGAAAAAAAATATACTGTAAATACTAAACTATCATAAAATGTACCTGCAGAAGGATTATCATTGTCCAAAACATGTAAAAGGCAGCCAATGCTGGAGAGGTGTGCTGGCCGCTCGGTTCGGGAACGCTGAAAATTGGAGGTTCATGAAAACGTATCAGCCAGATCCCATGCCCTTTAATTTGGAAGTAAAGAGTGTCAAATCAGAATGTTTGAGAAAAATTATAACATGCACCTGAACTATAAATTCTACCTGCCCAATATAAATAACAATATAACCTCAACAGTATGTCCTTTCACTGACTATGATTGCTGAGTGAACTGGGGAGGAAGAAAAGAACAGTAAAATATATCTTAATACAGTATTTAAGGTGGTTGTACACCTAGTTACACCACTTATACCTACAAGCAAGCCTATAATAAGGCTTACCTGTAGGTACTGTAAATCTCTCCTAAACCTGCACGGTTTAGGAGATATTTACCATATACCCTTGCGTCAATGTCATTGGCGCATGGGCTCTAAAGAAACGGCCTTGAGGGCCATTTCTTCACTAGCAAGTGCCGTGACTGACTGCTCCCACGCGCATGCGCCAAAGTGACGTCACATGACTCCAGACAGTCTCAAAGCTGGAGTCCGCGGCCCCGAAACGAAGAGGGGCCGCGGATGGATGCGGCTACCAGCGGGGACAACGCGGGCTTCGTGTGCAGGTAAGTGCCACATAACGGGCTAGTATGCGATGCCCATTATGCTTTTACTTTGCAGGGGTAAGAAAAAAAAAAAAAAAAAGAGGAAGTAAAACCCATCGAGGTTTACTTTCTCTTTAATGCTGAACTCCAGACAAACAGCCAGAAACACACCTGAAATATGGTGGACAGTGATAGGCTTCGTACACACGAATCGGTCGTGTGTACGCTGCTAGCGGGTTTCTCGTCGAGAAAACCGACAAGAAACCTCGACGAGAAAATAGAGAACCTGCTCTCTATTTTCTCGTCGAGATTCTCCTCGGCATGTTTCTCGACGAGAAGAGTGTGTACACTTACCTGTCCGCCCGGAAGCCCGCGCATGTTCGAAATGAATTCGACGCATGCGCGGTAGCTTCCTAGGCATACGTAGGGTATACCAAGATGGCGGCGACGGCATCGAATGTGACGAGCGCATGCTCGACGTAGTCGATGACGTCACCGCGTACGCTCCATTCAAAGAACCGCGGGTTCTTTGAAACGAGCGTGTGTACACTCGGCCGGGACAAGTTTCTTGTCCAAGAATCTCGTCGAAAAAAACGACATGTTTTTTTCAACGAGAATCTCGGCCGTGTGTACGAGGCCAAAGAGTAGCACCAGAATAATTAGGCCATGTCTCCGTTTACTTTGCTCTCCGCCCTCCTTTCAGCATGTTTCTGCTTGATTAAGTGTTAAAAAAATAAAAGGTTTGACTAGGAACAGATATCAGATAGGACCCCAAACTTTTTGCAAATTTATGCGCTTTTTTGCATTTCGACAGTATAGCCCATTTTAACCACTTGCCTACCGTAGGATGTCATATGACGTCCTGGACTTTAGGGGGGGATATCTGAATGATGCCTGCAGCTTCTGGCATCATGCAGATATCCTTCTTTTCTGCCGGCGATTTTGCGCACCATAAGAATGATCATATCGGTAGTTCCGCCGCTTGATCGTTCTTATAGGCGACGGGAGGGGACGCCACCCCCAACCGGTGCTTCTCCGGGTTCTCCCGTGCCATCGGGGGCCCGGAGAACAAATCAGCCGGCGTCGGTTGAGGACCAGAGAAATTTCTGGTGACCAGATGGTCACCGGTCATCTCTATGACCGTCGGAGGCCCGTTATGACGTCACACCCGGGTACCCGGAAGTAAACAAAGCCGCAATCGCGGCTGTAGGCATGAGACCGGTGATTTTTTTTTTACCAATCTCATGCTTTCCAGCCCGGAGTAGAGATGTGGGGTCTTATTGACCCCACATCTCTCATAAAGAGGACCTGTCACTAACAATTCCTATTACAAGGGATGTTTACATTTCTTGTAATAGGAATAAAGGTGATCAAAAAAATAAAAATGTAAAATAAAGTGTAAAAATAGAAATTAAGTAAAATAAAAAAATTAAAAACGCCCCTGTGCCCAGTAGCTCGCGCTCAGAAGCGAACACACACGCAAGTCCCACCCACATATGTAAATGGTGTTCAAACCACACATGTGAGGTATCGCCACGTGCGTTAGGGCGCGTGCAACAAGTCTAGCACTAGACCTCCTCTAACTCTAAACTGGTAACCTGTAAAAAAAATTCAAGCGTCGCCTATGGATATTTTTAAGTACCGAAGTTTGCCGCCATTCCATGAGTGTTCGCAATTTTAAAGCGTGACAAGTTAGGTACCTATTTACTGGGCGTAGCATCATCTTTCACATTATACAAAAAAAATTGGGCTAACTTTACGGTTTTGTTATTTTTTAATTCATGAAACCGTTTTTTTCCCCCAAAAAATGGCGTTTGAAAAATTATTGCGCAAATACCGTGCAAGATAAAAAGTTGCAATGACCGCCACTTTATTCCTTAGGGTGTGTGCTAACAAAATATATACAATGTTTGGGGGTTCTGAGCAATTTTCTAGCAAAAAAATATGGGATTTTTTGTACTCACTGTAAAATCCTTTTCTCTGACGTCCATGGACTGACACAGCTCTAATACTGAAACACGTGGGTATATGTCCCTGCTCGCAGGAGAAGATCTAGGCAGAATGTTCGATGTTAGAAACATACATTCTAGAAAAAAACAGAGCTGAACAGCCCCGCCCAGGGGGGCGGTCCCTCCAGACATAACCCTCCTACCTGCAGCTAGCAGCCTCAGTTCGTAACAAAGCAGTACAAACCTTGAAGAAGTGTGGGTGCCGTGTCAGTCCATGGACGTCAGAGAAAAGGATTTTACGGTGAGTACAAAAAAACAGGATTTTTATAACAACTTATCTGTAAAATCCTTTTCTTGGAGTACACCACGGGACACAGAGCCAGTCATTACATAATGGGTTAAGGGTCACCAGCGGTGATTGGACACTGGCACAACCAATAGAAGACAGTTCCCCTCCATATAACCCCTCCCATCAGGGGAGCACCTCAGTTTTTGTAGCAAAGCAGTAAGGTTCCCATAAGAAGGGGGGGGCCTCTGTGTCCCGTGGTGTACTCCAAGAAAAGGATTTTACAGGTAAGCTGTTATAAAAATCCTGTTTTCTTTATCGTACACCACGGGACACAGAGCCAGTCATTACATAGTGGGACGTCCCAGAGCAATGCTCAATATGAAGGGTGGGAGACCCAGATCAAATAGGCCGCTTGCGGACAAGAAGCCCTATACTGCTGCCTGCAGCACACTTCGCCCAAAGGCGGAATCCTCATGTCCTTTCACATCTATTTGATAGAATTTGGAAAATGTGTGGACTGAAGACCAAGTTGCAGCTTTACAGATCTGAGCCATCGAAGCCTGGTGGTGCACTGCCCATGAAGCACTTATCGCCCTGGTAGAGTGCGCCTTAACAGGAAAAGGAGGAGTCCTGTTCTTTAAACCATAAGCTTGAACAATTACCTGTCTAATCCACCTGGAAATGGTGGATTTTGATGCCGCTTGGCCCTTCTTGGGACCATCTGGCAAACTAAACAAAACATCTGTTTTACGTATCTGAGCGGTTGCTTGCAGATACACCTTTACCGCTCTCACTAGATCTAGAGAGTGCAACAACTTTTCCCCCGCCGTCTGCGGGTTTGGAAAAAAAGAAGGCAAAACAATGTCTTGATTCAAGTGAAAAGCCGACACTGATAAGGCTCTTTACAAGAAAGAGCTGCTAGTTCTGATACTCTCCTAGCAGAAGCAATAGCAATCAAAAAAGGCCAATTTCCTACTTAATATAATTAAAGGAATATGGCGAATAGGTTCAAAAGGTTGCTTTTGCAACACTGACAATACCAAATTCAAATCCCATGGACACAAGGGAGACCTGACTGGAGGATTTATCCTCAGTACCCCCTGAATGAAGGCCCGAACTAGGGAATGAGATGCTAATGGTCTCTGAAAAAATACTGATAGAGACGATATTTGACCCTTGATGGTACTAAGGGCTAATTTCATATCCACTCCTAACTGGCAAAAGGCAAGAATCCTGCTTATTTCATATTTCTGAGGGTTCCAACTTCTAGATTCACACCAGGAAACGTATGCTTTCCAGACTCTATGATAGATGAGTCTGGAGGCTGGCTTTCTAGCATTAATGAGCGTAGAAAGAGCTGGACCAGAGACTCCTCTCTTTTTCAAAATGTGGGTCTCAGCAGCCAGGCCGTCAAATTTAGCCCTTGTAAGGAAGGGTGGAATACTGGACCCTGTGACAGCAGGTCGTGTCGAAGCGGAAGCTTCCAGGGCCTTCCTTTCGCCATCTTTACGATCTCTGCGTACCAAGGCCTCCTGGGCCAGTTTGGGGCCACTAGGATTACTGGTATCCCCTCCTCTTTGATCCTGCGAAGAAGTCTTTGTAGAAGAGGGATCGGGGGGAATGCATAGATTAGTGAGAACTGATTCCATGGAGCTATTAGAGCATCTACTCCGTAACGGGCCAGAGGATCTCTCGTCCTGGACACAAAGTTGTCCAACTTCTTGTTGAACCTGGAGGCTAGCAGGTCTACATCTGGGTTTCCCCATCTCAGACATATGGCCTGAAAGACCTCGGGGTGGAGAGACCACTCTCCTGGTAATAGCTGCTGACGACTCAGATAGTCCGCTTGCCAGTTTTCGATCCCCGGGATGAAGATTGCAGAAAGGCAAGGTACATGCTCTTCTGCCCATGTCAAAATCCGGTTCACCTCCTTTTGAGCAGCCCGACTGCGGGTGCCTCCTTGGTGATTGATGTAAGCTACTGCCGTAGCATTGTCGGATTGAACCCGAACTGGGTGGCCCTGTAACCTGTATGTCCAGGTTTTGAGGGCTAGATATACTGCCCTGATCTCTAGTACATTGATGGGCAGGATCGCTTGGGTCTTGGCCCAGGTTCCCTGGGCAGAAGCCTCTTCGAATACTGCACCCCAGCCCGATAGGCTGGCATCCGTAGACACCACCTTCCAGGAGACCGGGAGAAAGCATTTTCCCTTCCGCAAGTTCTCGGCTTCTAGCCACCAATTGAAGCTTTGGCGTACTTGCGAGGACAGGCGCATGGGTATATCCAGAGCTTGGCTCTTCCTGTTCCAGGCGGCTAAAATATTGCCTTGAAGCAGTCTCGAATGAAACTGGGCGTAAGGGACAGCCTCGAAGGAGGCTACCATCTTCCCCAGTAGCCTCATGCAAAGGCGAATAAACGGCCTCTTGTTTGCTTTGACCTTGTGGATCAGATCTTTCAGAGAGACTGTATCTTTGGCTCTGGCAGGTATACCTTTGTTTTGGGCTGTATCTATGATCATGCCCAAGTACACTATCCTTCTTTGGGCCTGAAGAGAGGATTTTTGTAAGTTTATAATCCATCCTAAATGCTCCAGGTATCTTACTGTAGTGAGCACAGCGTGATCTAATCCCTCTTTTGACTGATTTATCACCAGTAGATCGTCTAGATAGGCTGTTACTGCTATGCCCTGTGTCCTCAGATTTGCCAACAGGGGAGCTAGTACCTTTGTGAATACTCTGGGCGCGGTGGCTACACCAAAGGGCAGGGCCACAAATTGAAAGTGGCGCTGTTCCACCGCAAACCTTAAGAATTTTTGGTGAGCGGGGAGGATGGGTATGTGTAAATATGCGTCCTTGATATCTATGGACGCCATGAATTCTCCGCCTTGCAAGGTGGCGACCACGGATCGGATCGTTTCCATTCGAAAATGGCGCACGTTCAGAAACCGATTTAGGGATTTTAGATCCAGGATGGGTCTGACGTCTCCATTTGGCTTTAGAATCACAAAGAGGTTTGAGTAAAAACCTGAACCCTGCTCTTTTTGGGGTACCTCTGTAACCACCCCTTGAGCCAGTAAGTGATTCAAACCTTTGAAGAAGGATCCTCTCTTTTGTGGATCCTTGGAGAGTCTTGAACCTCGGAATTGCGAAGATGGGATCTCTCGAAATTCCAGTCTGTACCCTGAGGATATTGTGGATACAACCCACTTGTCCTGGGTTTCTGTCCGCCAAGTTGCTGAGAACTGACGGAGCCTTCCCCCCACTCGGCCGAGCGGGGGCGCCCCTTCACAGAGGTCTTGGGGTCCTGCTTATTAGCTCTTGCACCCCACGGCTTTTTGTTCCTCTGAGCCTGATTTCCTTTGGCTTTTGTGGGTTGCTGAAAATGCCGTCGCCACTGGCTAGAGGCAGGTTTCCCGGGAGCTGGGGAAAGAGAGCGTTTAAAACAAGGCCTCTTGTTTTTCTCTCAGGTAAAAGAGTCGTTTTACCACTTGATATCCTTTGGATATATTTTTCTAAATCTTCCCCAAATAGGCGTTCGCCATGGAAGGGGAAACAGCTTTTTGCATGGGGCTTCCGCTGACCAATGCTTAAGCCACAGCACCCTACGCATATGTACCAGTTGGAGTGTAAGGCGTGATGCCTGCATAATAGAATCTCTCATGGCATCTACCGTGAAGCATAAGGCTTTTGGCAAATTCTCCCAATTTTTAGCCTGCTCTGGAGGCAGCTCCTTCAGCCCCTGCTTTACCTGTTGGCTGATGACCTGACACATACCGACTGCTGCTACTGCAGGTTGGGTAACTGAGCCGGCCAAAAGAAAGGAAGATTTAAGTAGGGATTCCAATTTCTTCTCCGAAGGATCTTTAAATACTTGCACATTGTCCACCGGACACGTCAGGTTCTTATTTACACAAGAAATAGCCGCATCTACGGAAGGCAGGCTCCATTTCTTGAAAAAAATTTCCTCCATAGGATAAAGAATGTCAAACTTTTTTGGAGGTGAGAAACGCTTATCTGGGTGTTGCCAGTCTGCGTACATTAGATCCTCTAGCAATGGATGAACCGGAAAAGAGCATGCACCCTGCAGGGATCTTAATGAACCCAGGGAGGAGACAGGCGATTCAGTTACCTCCGAAGAGGGTAACTTAAATGCAGATCGCACTGTTCCTGCATAACATTGCACCTGCGACTTCAGAATCTGGGATGCAGAGAAAGGCTCATCCGATATCCCTGATCCGTCTGACTCCTCATCCTCTGCTTGTGTAGCATCATCCTCATCCTCCTCCTCCTCAGATACTTCTGCAGGGAGGTCAACAACTGGAGGAGATCTGCTTCGCTTATTGTCCTTTTTAGAGGATTTAGCGATCAAAGTAGCAATTCTCTCCTCCAGATTATTTAGGGCTGCTGACAAAGTGTCTTCAGTGACATACGCAGGCCCAGGCTTCACTGGGGAAGCAGCCATACCCGACAGAGGTAATGGCTCATCCTGTACAGCTGCGTCCGGCAACACAGGAGAGGAAGGTACCGAGTTAGCACGGCTAGGGCCTCCTGTCTCAGGCAGCGGTGCTTTATTATCTTTTTTGTCAGCATTCTTTCCCCTGGAAGGCATACTGCTCAGAAAAAAACACAAAGGTACTCTAATGCATATATTACTGTGCTCAGTTCAGCAATTTACATAAAGTATGCAACCTTAAAAAACACACAGCTATGCATAAAGTGGATGTCTTCTAGGAAGTACCCAGCCCAACCACATGGAGTCTTACGTCCCTGTATCGCTGCTGTGTATCCCTGCCAAGAGAGAGAGAAAAACGAACTTGCTTGTTCTGCAGCGCTTCTGCACACTGACATCTTTTTAAAATTTGCGCCGTTTTCGTGCATGCGCGCGCCCTACGTGCCCGCGCACGTGTCATTTGCGGCCTCCCCCCCTCCGATAAAGCGCGCGCGCGGCTCTAATGGCGGCGGTAACAGTGAGAGTGGAGCTCCCTCTCACCAGCCCTTGTTCCAACTTTACCTGCTTCTGCAGGTGTCTGGTCAGCCATCCGAGAGGAGGAGGGAGGCGCCCAAGCCAGCTCAGCAGCAGAGGGACAGACAGTGTACTTTGCCGAAGCAGAGCGAGGCGAGCTTTACACTCAGCTCTTTACTCCCCCCAGTGGCGGAATAAGAGAAGACATCCACTGTTTTCTTTGGAAAGGTCCTTAAACCTAGTTTTAGGACCTAACCTCTTACCTTATCCACGCCGCAGGTTTTTTCTGCTGAAATTTTCAGACAGATACCAAACTTCACCCCTCACGGCGGGCTATGTGTGCCAACCTTCAGGGATATGGGTTCCTATTTAAAGGATACCTCTCCCCTGGGCCTTGTACAAGACTCTTACCAGGACTTTAGAAAGGTAGCGAAAGTGCTGGATCTTAGAGCCCAGTCCTCCGAAGAGAGACATTACAGGCTAAGCCTCATGTACGAGACCCGGATCCCATCCAGTTTTGGCTTAACTCGTAGGCGTCTTGGATGGGTCCGAAAGCATAGCTCTTTCTACCCCCAGAGGGTCTCTTTGGCAGAGCTTTCCTTTAGCACTTCCTATCGCGTCCAAAACCTTTAGACACTGGCGAAAAGACTGAGGTGCTCCCCTGATGGGAGGGGTTATATGGAGGGGAACTGTCTTCTATTGGTTGTGCCAGTGTCCAATCACCGCTGGTGACCCTTAACCCATTATGTAATGACTGGCTCTGTGTCCCGTGGTGTACGATAAAGAAATCCCATTTTCTCTTATCGTCCATGGACTGACACAGCTCTAATACTGAAACACGTGGGACATCCCAAAGCAGTATCAGAAAAGCGTGGGAGCAGTAGTAAAGGAAAAACCAAAACTCCACTCCAAACAAGCAGAACTCCTCAACGGAGGAGTTGCAACTTTAAACAGCGGCCTGCAACCCTTGCGCCTGAAGGAAGCATCCGAAGATTCAGCCACATCAACCTTATAGAACTTAGAAAAGGTATGAATGGACGACCAACCGACGCTTGATGTCGGAAAGCCCAGGAAGCACCAATTGCCCTGGTGGAATGCGCCGTAACCGGAAAGGGAGGCGCCCGCCCCTTAAGGGCATAGGCCTGTATAACGGTATGTCTGATCCCATCTAGAAAAGGTGGCAGACGACACCGCTTGTCCCTGTTTTGGACCAGAGACAGACACAAACAGTGAGTCAGACTTCCGAATGGAAACAGTAGCAGACAGGTACACCCGTAAGGCTCGTACCACAGCCAATGTATGAAGCGCAAACTCTCAGGGATGCGATGGGTGAGGACACAAGGACGGAAGAACAATGTCCTCATTAAGGTGACAGGCCGAGACCACCTTTGAGAGGAAAGACGGTCGTGGGCGCAACACCGCCTTATCCTTATGAAGGACCAAGTAAGGCGACTTGTGGGACAAGGCCGCCAACTCAGACACTCGTCGAACAGAAGTCATGGCCACTAAAAAAGCCACCTTCTGGGACAAGGTCAAGAGAGGAATCTCCCTGATATTTTCAAAGGGATGTTCTTGGAGAACCGAGAGCACCAAATTCAGATCCCAAGGAGGGGGAGGAGGCTTGACAGGGGGGGGGATCACATGGCGAACCCCCTGCACAAGGTGCTAATCAAGGAATCGCCCGCTAGCAGTCGTTGAAAAAAAGACAGCCCGGGCCGAAATCCGACCCTCGATGGTACGCAAGGCCAGCTTTTGGGTCACACCACGCTGTAAGAACAGCAAAATCTTGGGAACGGAATACGTCCGTGGACGCCATCAAGCTCCTCGCACATAGTGATGCAAGCCTTCCAGGTACGGTGATAGATCTTTCTGGAGGAAGATTTCTGTGCCACAACATAGATGAGATGACCGAATCCAAGAGACCTCGGTCCCTCAGCACCTGGCTTTAACAGCCGTGCCAAAGCCAAGGACTGTAAGGCCGGATGAGGTATGGGACCATGAGACAGAAGGTCCACCCAAATAGGCAGTCACCAAGGAACGTCTGCGACTAGCCGAACTAGATTGGCGTACCAATGTCCCCGTCCCGGAGCAATGGAGGATCACCGGAATGGCCTCGACCACTACTCGGCGAGGCAACAACAGTAGCAGAGGGTAAGCATACATCAGGCGATACTGCCCCCACGGGCCACCAACGCGTTTGACGCGTCTGCCCAGGGATCCCTGGACCTGGCCACGAATCTCTTCATCTTGCGAGTGAGTCGAGAGGCCCAAAAGGTTCACATCCGGTGACCCACCTCCGGTAAAGGAGGTGAAAACACCTCCGGACGAAAGGACCCTTCCCCTGGAAGGCACATGGCCGACAGAACCGTCCTGCAGCGGGATGGGTACGATAAACCCAAGGAGACCCCGCAATGTATCGGAGAAGGGAGGCCCCGGCTTACGGGGTGCCTCAATTGTTGGCCAAGAAAGGCAACCTGACAGAGCTTCCCTAGAAACTCGGTCAGAGGACCAGTAACTCAGCCTCTACAGGTGGCGCAGACCCATCCCGGACACAAAGACCCTAGAGGCTAAAGCAGTTGCAGTGCACCTGCTGGTCAACTGATAGATGAAGCAGAGGCTTTAGCCCAGTCATTGAGATTCAGGAACGCCAGAGACGCAGCCACTACCGGGCGTAACGCTAACCTCAGCATGGCGAACACAGTCAAAGCCAGCGCTTCTGCTCCATTGATAAGTGCTGATTGTACAAACACATAGTTTATACTGTGTATTGCGTCAAAACACGCAATTAGAGCGTGGGAGGAAACCCCCTCAGCCCCAAGGAGCATAGTACAACCACATACGGCGTATGTAGTTTAGTATGTGTGGATAAACATATTAAATATGTTTATACAGTGCCAGCGACGAAGGCGCGCACATCATTGGGACGTAGGTGGAAACCAGCCGCGCAGACTGCGTACACAACCGTGTAGGCATGTTAGCATGCGAATAAACAAATTTCACATGTTTATGCTGTGCATAGCACTGAAAATGCGCACACCATTGGAGCGCGGGGGAAAAACCGGAGCACCCGGATGTAACCACGCAGACCGCATACGCATAGCGTGTAGGTACTATAGTATGTGTGATGAACATTTTGAACATGTCTATGTGTTCATAGCGCCGAAGGCGCGCACACCGTTGGCACGTGGGAGGAAACCTGAGTACCCGGAGGAACCGCACGCAGACCCAGAGAATACAATACATACATATACTGTGAATGTATTTAGTGTTGTGTATAAACATAATGTGTATGTTTATACTGTGTGTGGCCCCGAAGGCGCGCATGTCATGTAGCATGGGCGGAGACCGGAGGACCTGGAGGAAACCCACGCAGACTGCACACACATACCGTGTAGGTATGTTAGCATGTGGATAAACAAAATCGCACAAGTTTCAGACTGCATACCCATACCGCGTAGGTATTCTAGTATGCGTGATAAACATATGGAACATGTTTAAACTGCGCAGAGAGCCAAAGGCGCCCATACCGTCAGAGCGAGGGAGGGAACCGGAACACCCGGAAGAAACCCACTCAGACAGCACACAGATACCGTGTAGGAATGGTAGCATGTGAATAAACATATTGCACATGGTTATGCTGTGCATTACCCTTGGGAGCGTGGGAGGAAACCGGAGTACCCCGGAGGAAACCGGAGTACCCCGGAGGAAACCCACGCAGACAGTATACACATACTGTAAGTATTTATAGCATGTGCAATAAACATATTGAACATGTTTATACTGTGCAGAGAGCCAAAGCGCATATACCGTGAGAGGACACCGGAGCACCCGGAGGACACCCACGCCGACCCAGAGAGTATAATACATACATATACTGTGAATGTATTTAGAGTCGTGTATAACCATATTGTGTATGTTTATATTGTGTATGGCACTGAAGACACAGCAATGGAACGTGGGAGGAAACCCACGCAGACACAGAGATCAATAACACATACCTACACTGTGAAATGTATCCAGTGTAGAGTTATAAGATAAGTTTTAATTATGGCGCTGAGGCGCATAATCTTCTCTGTTATCATTCCAGCCTGCTTAAAATGTGTGTATGCAGGTAAAAGGTAACCTCTGACACCGCAGACCGTGGTCCTGTCAGAGCTCAGAACGCCCCCCAGGAAATGGCGGGACAACAGGTGCAGAGACCCTGTTGTTGCCTCTGAGACATCACACAGAAGGCTCACAGGGACTATAGAAATAAATGAATAAAGTGCCAGCCCCCCAACCATGCTGCACCGACCAGGAGGGGGGGGGGGGGGAGGCACTGTGTACCACTGTATCATCCACGCTGTTCTCGACGCAGCGTGTGAAGAAACAGTGAGGAAGCTGTGTAATAGAAAAGCTTGAAAAGAACCAAAGGAGAAAGTGTCCGCCTGAGGTACCACAGCCACAGCATCCAGCTCGAGAGTGTCCCACACAGCATCAATGAGTACACTTACAAGCGCCCTGTCATTTACTGACTCAGAACTGGAGTGAAGTCTGAGGAGAGTGTGAGGAGAGTGTGAGGATAGTGTGAGGATATTTGCGCCGCAGCAGCGGCGATAGAGGCCAAAACCGAAAGTGAAAGCGCCGCGGCTTCAAGAAAATGGCCACCGGCCGCGTGTAAGCAGCGCTATTGATCCGCGGTAAGATGGCCGCCGAGCGCAGCTTAAACAGTAAAAGCCATGCCAGCTAGTGGCTTTTCCAAACACTCACATCTCACAGCCCCAGCACACAGACATGAGCGCTCCCCGCCAGGCCAGAGTGACCCCCAAGTACCCCCACACAGCACAGCGCCAGTACAGGGTGCAGAGCAGCATAACCGGGGGGAGACAGGGCAAAACACCCCAGACAAACACAGCCAGCATGTAATCACACGAAGGAGGAGAGACTACACACCCGTCCCATAGGGACCCACTGGCTTGTTTCAGACAGACCTATCACAGAGTAGTACTGAGTAGCTGTCGGCCCGGTCCACCGCAAAAGATACAGCAGGCACTGTTCAATCTTGTGAGGACCGCGGGAGCATAAAAGCCACCCGGCCACCCCTGGAGTCATGGGGCATGTCGTGAACCGAGTCTCACGCACACAAGGCGAGGATCAGCACGCTCGATGGTCGGACAGGGAAGACTACGAGGATACCAGTGTACCCAACCTGTTGCCCAGCCGACAGTTGATCGAAGGTCTCAAAAATAAAATTATAAAATTCCCAAAGGAATAAAAATAAAATCTTCCAGGAGACTGGCTCCTGAGAGAGCCACGTCTTCTCCTTCTGCTAGGCAGAAGAAAAAAACTGAGGCTGCTAGCTGCAGGTAGGAGGGTTATGTCTGGAGGGACTGCCCCCCTGGGCGGGGCAGTTCAGCTCTAGTTTTTTCTAGAATGTACGTTTCTAACATCTAACATTCTGCCTAGATCTTCTCCTGCGAGCAGGGACATATACCCACGTGTTTCAGTATTAGAGCTGTGTCAGTCCATGGACGATAAGAGAAATTATGATTTTTACATGCAGGAGAGAAGTGCCAGAATTGGCCCGGTATGGAAGTGGTTAAACAAAATGTACCAGGGGTGAAAGGCAAACTGCAGTCTACCTACGTTTGTTTTTGTTTTTTAGTTCATTACTAAAACTACAAAAACACAGAACCAACATCGGCCAGTTCTGTTTGGCCACTCTTGTGATCCAGGCACCTCTGCCAAAGTATAGCCAAGTTGGCGACATCCATTTTTTTTCCTCTGTAGCTAAGCAATACAGACACCCTCACAGGTGGTGATTGGACAATAAAAGGAGCAATAAAATTGTCAAAATGCCCACGCTACGGTTTTATGTGCTACACTATCTGTGGAATAATAGTTTTTTTATAACAGCTTACCTGTAAAATCCTTTTCTTGGAGTACATCACGGGACACAGAGGTCCCTCCCCTCTTTATTGGGTGATGTATATACATAACTGAATTAAATGCCGATTTTACCATATCTACCTAGAGTTCAACTTTAAATATGAAAAATAATAATTAACATTCTTTCAATGGGACAGACTAGACTAGACTAGCTGGGCTCTTTATCACTTTCTGTCCATTCCACTAAGCAAACAAATTGGATAATAATGGTAACACTTTGCTCTGACTATGTGTGATAAATAGGAAAGGGAAGGAGGTCACTATACAACAAATTTTTCTGCGATTAAAACATGTTATGCCTTGTAGAGTATAGAAACACATTCCTTATTTTATCAGCTCATCTCTGTGGCAGCTGAGTTAATAACAATCAGGTTTTATAGGAAAGGAAATAAGAACAGGCACACCTTGCATTTCTACCTGATCACACTATGGAATGTGCTCATTACAAAAATATTCATTTAACTGTATTCCTCATAAACCACAAAAGGATATGAATCTATTTCTGTGGCCCTTGCAAAAGAAAATGTTACCTTGTAAAATAGTAAAAAAGCAGTAATATTGTGACTGCCATAAACAACCTGTGCAGAGAGCAGAAGTGTGGGGCAGGTTGCCTGTAGAAAGCTACAAGAGGGGGCGGAGACAAGACCAGTCACCCTGCACAAGGTGAGCTAGCAGCAGTGACCGGTCTTTATTAGAGGAAGCTCCTGCATAGAGGTAAAAAGACTCACACTGGATTACTGCACCAACTGGAAGAAATCCACAAAGAACACCCAGATTTATTTAAGAATACACTTGCCTCTTGTATTTAGACAATGTTTGCTTATCCTGAAGTTCAGCTATAACTTGATGTTAAAATCATTTCTGAAGATTTCATAATTCTGTTCTATCGGTTTAAACTCACCGATAGCTCCAACCAGGCACATTGTCAACAAAAGGAGAACACACCACAGTATATCCGAGTTAAGCCGTCTCTCCAGTCTACTGCGCTTGTATCTTGGTCCGCTGTTATTTAGCATTGTTTTAGTCTCATGTCCTTATACAAAAACAACAAAAAATAGCTTACTTTCATGCACCTTATTCAATTAAAAATTTGTCAGAGGTTTGCAAATTTCCAAGAAATACCAATACTCATACTCTCCCTTTACTGTATACACCCCAGTTCAAAATGATTAAACAGTGTTCACTTAGCTCTGATTCTCCGGAGTAGGCATGAGCTTGGGTTAGGTTTAAATCCAGATGTTAACCGTTATTGGTGGGCCAATGAGCTGTGGGCAGGCAATTCCCCACCTGCATGCATACAAGGGGGTAGGGATGCTCATGCCATCATTGACCTATTATGGTCAATGACAATGATCTAATATGGCCATGTGCCCAAATAAAGTGAATGCTGTGACAAGCATCCCTGCCTCTGTGTATGTCAGCTGTGCGGCGGGGAATTTTATTGAACCAGCAACTTCTAGATTTGGACGAAACTCAACCCCAAACCCAAGCTCATCACTACTCATGATCAACCATTGAAACCATTCCTGGCCAACCAATATCGCACAGTACAGAAGAAGAAAAAAAAAAGAAAAAAAAAAAAACACAATTTTTTTTCTGCATATTCCCTCCATAGCTTTCAATTTGGTCAACACGTGTAATCTGTTGAGCAGAAGTCATTGGGGTTCATTTATTAAAACCGGAGGGTAAAAATCTGGTTCAGCTCTGCATAGAAACCAATCAGCTTCCAGGATTTTGTCAAAACTTATTCGAACAAGCTGAAGTTGGAAATGGATTGGTTACCATGCAGACCTGCATCAGATTTTGCACTCTCCAATTTTAGTAAATCGACCCTTCTGAGTACTAAAAGTAAAATTCAGCAGGTAACCGTGTAGACAGCGTACTATACATAAGTACAGAGTAGGTATGCTGGTAGGAAGGATACAAGACATGAGGTTTAATCTGTAAAAGGAAATTCTCTATGAATGCTGGCTTTCATTTCCCCAGCAATATACCCTACCCTACCCTACATGAAATGCCAGCTGATCCCCATGGACCCTAAAACAAACATGCCCACGTGCCACACATAATTGTCAGAACAAGAAAATGTGTAAGGGTACTAACCGGCATATACCACAATACCAATGACAGCTTCTGTATTCCTCACAACGCATCCTCTCAGTAACACATTTTCTTTATTCAGTCCAATTTTTTCCTTGTCTGGATATGACCTTTCACTATCAGAAAAAAAAAAAACAGAACATAATTTAAAAGTACATTTACTATTTTTGAAGGGTGTGCAAACCTAAACAATGAACCTTTCATTCCTTTTGGTCTGTTTATTATACCATCAATCGTTTTTCTGTTATATTTGCTTGATAAGTTAAAAAAAAATCCTGCCTGAAGTCTTGCGAGGCAAAAAAAAATATAAATCAATCAACAAATCCACCACATGAAAGCCTACGATGTTGAAATATAATACATTTTTGTCTTTAAAGCTAGATATGCTTTAAACCACAGGTGTCAAACGCACGGCCCGCGGGCCGAATCTGGCCCTCCAGGCCATCACACCTCTCCTGCAACTGAAGGAGAGCTCCAGCCCTCTTCTGGTCCTACTCCAGACCCTTACTTTCTGCTTTCAAGCAATGCATCCAGCTTCTTCCCAGCAGCAGCATAAGGAAAGGGGGGAGCACTGTGATGTAAGGGAGATTGGGGGACTCAACTTCTGATGGTGGGGTGGCCCTTGACATCTAATGTAAAAGGGAGGGGGATGTGCTGGACATCTAATCTTAGATACAACCGGCCCTTTTGAGGGCAATCATAATGCTGATGCGGCCCAGGATGAAATTGAGTTTGACACCCCTGCTTTAAAGGATAAGTTCACCTTTTCGTACCAGGTTATGTTACGCCCATATTCAGGATGTAACATGTTAGGAGCGTAGCTGACATAATGGAGGAACTCGAGTTGCTATTACACCAAGTCCTCCTTACACTAAGGAGGACTTAGACTGGGAATAACTGAAGCTTGGTTTGACAGCTCACACGATTGGCTGGCAAATATACAGGAATATTTCCTGTATCGAAAAGAGGGAAGGTAGAAGAGAGGGAGGGGTGTGTCTATATAAAAAAACTATGCATGGGTGGTAGAGAGGAGCGATATTATGGGTAGAACATCAAAAAAGAGAAGAAGTTGGAAATTACTAGTGGGTGTATGTTATTAGCCACCCAACCTGAAGGAGGAGGAGCGGGACCTACTATCACACAGTTAGAAATGGCAGCGAGGCAGGGAATTGTCATCATAATGGGGGACTTCAATTATTGAGTCGATATTGACTGGGCAAAGGGGACAGCTCACTCATTAAAAGCCTGTCATTTCATGAATGTCTTACAGGACAACTTCATGTCCCAATTGGTGGATTCCCCAACTAGAAAGAATGCCCTGCTAGATTTATTAATTACAAATGATCCTAGTCTGATCACAGATGTGGAAATACGGGACAACTTGGGATCTAGCGGTCATAGGATGATCACATTTAACGTAAAACATAGAAAAAAAGGAGGCACGAGGGAAGCACAAAAAATCTAAAATTTCAAATGAGCTAATTTTTCTGAACTGCGGTCATTACTACATGACATCAATTGGGACCAAATCCTAGATACATTGAACACAGAAGAAAAATGGGAATGTTTTAGGAGCATGTTAAACAAAAAGGTATCACAGTGCAATCCAATGAGCAATAAATATAGAAGAGCGAAGGTGAAACCTGGGTGGCTAAACCGTAATGTAAAAAGCCTTATTAAAAATGGCATGGGTCACCATCAGCATTCCAACACTACAAGGAATGCAATAAGAAGTGTAAGAACACAATCAAAGTGGCCAAAAAAAGACTACGAGAGACATAGCAGAGGAGAGTAAAAAAAAAATCCAAAGATTTTTTTTTTAGATGCATTAACCGTAAAAAGGCAAAATCCCACATAAAAGACGAGGATAGGAGGATGGTTACGGATGACACAGAGAAGGCAACTGTACTAAATGCCTTCTCAGTTTTTGCGCAGGAAAAGGAGGGGTATAACAACCGCTACAGTACAGTTAGTGACACATCACAGAGCATACCCTCAAGGCTAACAGAGGCCGGAGTTAAGGAAAATAGGATTTTTATAACAGCTTACCTGTAAAATCCTTTTCTTGGAGTACATCACGGGACACAGAGCGACATAGTCATTACTAATGGGTTATATAGATACCGTCAGGTGCTGGCACTGGCAACTTCCAAAACCGGAAGTACCCTCCCCTATATAAGCCCCTCCCATCCGGGAGCACCTCAGTTTTGTAGCAAAGCAATAAGTGTCCCTAAAGAGGGGCGGGAGCTCTGTGTCCCGTGATGTACTCCAAGAAAAGGATTTTACAGGTAAGCTGTTATAAAAATCCTATTTTCTTTCTCGTACATCACGGGACACAGAGCGACATAGTCATTACTAATGGGATGTCCTAAAGCAATGCCAAATGAGGGGGGGGATACACCATATATAAGCTGAGCGCTATCAGACATGAGGATCTTTTGCGGCCTGCAACACACTGCGCCCAAAGGCGACATCCTCCTGACTTCTAACGTCCACCTGGTAGAACCTAGTAAACGTGTGTACCGAAGACCATGTTGCGGCCTTACAGATTTGAGCCAGGGAGGCCTGGTGATGCACTGCCCATGAAGTTCCAACTGCTCTCGTGGAGTGCGCCCTAACTTTGAACGGAGGCGGTCTACTTCTTAAGCCATAGGCTTGTATTATGACCTGTCGAATCCACTTGGCTAAAGTAGATTTTGACGCTGCCTGACCCTTTCTGGGGCCTTCCGGCAGAATAAACAAAGTATCCGTTCTGCGAATCTGAGCAGTGGCTTTTAGATAAGCTTTAACTGCTCTTACTACATCCAAAGAATACAATAACTTTTCCTCTACCGAAGTAGGTTTGGGGAAAAAAGAAGGAAGAACCACATCTTGGTTCAAATGAAAACTCGATACCACCTTAGGAAGAAAGGCTGGATGAGGACGTAACACTACTCTGTCCTTATGGATAACCAGATATGGCTCCTTACAGGACATAGCTGCTAATTCCGATACTCTTTTAGCCGAACAAATGGCTACTAGAAAAATCAATTTCCTGGTGAGAAGCACCAAGGAAATATGCTGTAGTGGTTCAAATGGTTGTTTCTGTAGAACCGACAAAACCAAGTTTAGATCCCATGGACATATGGGAATATTAACCGGAGGACTAATACGCATCACTCCTTGTATAAAGGCTTTGACTAGTGAATGCGAAGCCAAGGGCCTTTGAAAAAATATTGACAAGGCCGAAATCTGACCCTTGATAGTACTCAAGGCAAGCTTCCTATCTACAGCCCATTGTAGGAAGTCCAGAATCCTACCTATTACGTATTTACGTGGATGCCATTTCCTGGCCTCACACCAGGCGATGTACGCCTTCCAGATTCTATAGTAGATCGGCCTGGATACCGGTTTCCTGGCATTGATCATGGTAGACACCACAGCATTAGAGAGCCCTCTCTTTTTTAGAATGTGGGCTTCAATAGCCAGGCCGTCAAACCTAGGGCTGGTAAGGAAGGGTGGTATATCGGTCCCTGCGAAAGCAGGTCCGGACGATGTGGGAGGGTCCAAGGACTCCCCACAGACATTTTTACAATCTCCGCGTACCATGCTCTTCGGGGCCACGCTGGAGCCACCAGAATCACTGGTTTCTTTTCTACCCTGATTCTGCGGAGTAATCGAGGTAACAATTGTGGCGGTGGGAATGCATATATCAGCTTGAACTGATCCCAAGGGAACACTAGGGCATCCGAGCCGCAAGCTAGGGGATCCCTTGTCCAAGAGACAAACCTGTCCACTTTTGCGTTGAATCTGGATGCTAGCAGATCTACATCCGGTGTTCCCCACCGCTGACATATTGTCCGGAAAACCTCGGGATGAAGGGACCATTCCCCTGGGCATAATTGTTGGCGACTTAGAAAGTCCGCCTTCCAATTCTCCACCCCTGGAATGAATACCGCAGATATGGCTGGGACATATCTTTCTGCCCATCTCAGGATGTAATTTACTTCCCTTTGGGCTGCACGACTCCTGGTGCCCCCCTGACGATTGATATATGCCACTGCTGTGGCATTGTCTGATTGAACTCTGACAGGGGACCCTTGGAGTTTGGATGTCCATGCTACTAGGGCATACCGGGCTGCTCGTATCTCTAAGAGATTGATGGGCAGGGCCTTTTCTGCTTCTGACCACTTGCCCTGGAGAGACCATTGCTCCAGTACTGCTCCCCAGCCTATAAGGCTGGCATCTGTAGTGACCACCTTCCAGGAAATCGGACTGAAGGATTTCCCTCTTTCCAGATTCTGGGGAACCAACCACCAGCGGAGGCTCTTGCGAACGGAAGGGGACAAGGACATTGGTAAGTCCAGAGCCTGAACTTTTTTGTTCCAGGCTGACAGTATGGCCCTTTGCAATTTCCTTGAATGGAATTGACCGTAGGGTACTGCTTCGAATGATGCCACCATTTTTCCCAGCAGCCTCATGCACAGGCGTATGGATGGCTGTCTTTTTGAGCCCACTAAGTGGATCAAATCTCTCAAAGACAACCCCTTTTCTTGAGGCAAGAAAATTTTTCTCTGGTCTGAATCCAGCCTTAGCCCCAAGTATTCCAGACTTTTGACTGGTTTTAGGGCTGACTTGTCTCGGTTGATAATCCAACCGTGATATTCCAGATACTTGATTGTCTCGTGAACAACCACATCTAGTTTTTCCACTGAGTGGTCTATCAGCAACAAGTCGTCTAGATATGCCATTATCGTTACACCTCGTGTTCTTAGATTGGCCAATAATGGGGCCAAAATTTTTGTGAACACTCTTGGTGCTGTGGCCAGACCGAAGGGTAAGGCTCTGAACTGAAAATGGCGGCCTTCTACCGCAAAGCGTAGAAATTTTTGGTGGGCTGGAAAGATGGGTATGTGCAAATAAGCATCCTTGATGTCGATCGAGGCTAACCATTCCTCCCCTTGTAGGGCAGTGGCTACCGATCGGATCGACTCCATCCGGAAAGTCCTGATATGCAGGAATTTGTTTAGCCCTTTTAGATTTAGTATGGGCCTCACGTCCCCGTTTGGCTTCGGAACTGTAAAGAGGTTTGAGTAAAACCCGAACCCCCACTCTTCCAGGGGAACCTCTATAATTACTGCTTGAAGCAATAATTGTTCTAGTGCCAACAGGAGGGATCCTCTCTTCTGGGGATCCCTTGGCACGTTTGACCTTATAAAGCGGGAAGAAGGGGAGTTTTTTAACTCCAATTTGTATCCCAGATTTACTGCGGAGAGCACCCATCTGTCTCGGATCGTGTCCCGCCAGGTCTCTGTGAACAACTGAAGTCTCCCCCCACCCGATTGGGTGGGGGCAACCCTTCATGCATTTGACTTTGGGGGAGGTTTTGTACCTCTCCTGCTCCAGGGCTTTTTGTTACCCTGCAACTGTCCCTGATTTCTGCCTCCGGGATTTGACCGAGGAGGCCGTCGGAACTGTTTCACAGCCGATGTCCTAGGGACTGGAGAGGCCGGCCTTTTAAAAGAGGGACCTCTAACTCTATTTTTAACCGGCAAAAGTGTACTTTTACCGCTGGAAATTCTCTGGATATACTTGTCCAGGTCTTCCCCGAATAAGCGCTCCCCATGAAATGGGAAGCTGACCAGCAATTTTTTACAGGGAGCTTCAGCAGACCAGTTCTTGAGCCATAGAAGCCTGCGCATATGTACTACAGACAGCGTAAGGCGGGAGGCCTGATGGATTGAATCCTTTATAGCGTCCACCGCAAAGCATAAGGCTCTAGGTAGATCAGCTAGGGCAAGAGCCTGCTGATCCGGCAAGTCCCTTAAGACCTGTTTCAACTGATCCTTCACTGCTTGGCAGACCCCAATAGCTGCCACTGCTGGTTGTGTCACCAATCCTGCTGTAGAAAAAGCAGATTTTAATAAGGACTCCAATTTTTTATCTATTGGGTCCTTGAACATTTGGACATTTTCCACCGGACATGTCAGTGATTTATTCACACAAGAGATGGCTGCGTCCACTGTAGGGACCCTCCATTTTCTGATGAACTTATCCTCCATGGGATAGACCACCGGAAATCTCTTGGGGGGAGTAAATATTTTGTCAGGATGCTCCCAATCCTGGTAAATGAGCCCCTCCAGTAAAGGATGGATCGGAAAGGAACAAACAGTCTGGGGAGCTTTTAGCAACCCCAACGAGGAGACAGAAGTGGAGGATGGCTCCGCAAGTGGCATTTTAAATGCTGATCGGACCATATTAGTCAGGGACTGAACCCATAACCTTTCAGCATGTGATGCTGAGAACGGCTCTTCCACTGTTGATTCCTCTGCAACCGAATCGACCTCATCCTGATCCCCCTCAGGTAGGTCGACCTCTGTATGGGACTGTTGCTCTGTTAACAGGCACTCTGAGGGGGGAGACGGAGATCGAGCGCTTTTCTCCTGTGACAGGGAAGCAGCGATCAATGCTGACAATCTCTCTTCCAGCCCTCCCAGAGCTGAGGAAAAAACCTCCTCTGTTACATACACAGGAGCAGGTGAACTGAGGACAGCCACAGTACCAGGTACTCCTGAGGGTGCTCTACGGTCACTAACCTCTGATTCTTCAGGGGAGACTGGTGCAGCCAAAGCATGCCCAAGATCCTCAGAGCCCGATGGAGACCCCCTATTCCTCCTGGAATTTCTAGTCCCGGAGTTTTTAGACGGCATATTCCTAAGCCACAAAGCTGAGGTATTCCAGCCGAAATACACCAGTTACTGATAATAGTCTAGCATAAATGCTGCTATAAGAAACAGTTGGTGTCTACTAATGTGCCTTTCTAGGGGATGCCTGTATCAACCGCTTGCTGTATGCCTTTAAATGTTGCCAGCTCTGTCTCTGTACTTCATAGCCAGCTTACTACAATATTGTGGTTTTTTTAAACTGCTGGGACGCCCGCACATGCGCAGAAGCGCTGCGGCGCGCACAGAGCGTCATCCCCCAGGCTCCGCCCCCTTTCCCGGCTCACCTCTATATATAGAGGCGCGTGCACGCGCACGCGCGCGGCCACGTGCGCCTTCGGCGCTAATTTCAAACATGGAAACAAGGGACAGGAGCCAGGGCCCCTCTTTGCCGCAGGCCGGGGGATGGACGAGCACTGCAACATGGCAGAGGAAGCAGTTTCCTATAAGAGAACTCACCATCTGCCTGGACTTTGCTCTGCTGAGAAGAAACTAGTCCACATGACAAGAAAACATTCCACAGCGGCCTCTAGTGGACAAACACAGTTACCGCAGTCTAATATATTAAATATATATATAAAAAAAAATTTTTTTTTTTTTTTCTTGACCACCATTAAAAATTATTACATTTTTTTAGTAGTTACAGGCATGCACAGAATTTTGCGGGAATACCATTAGGTAACAGACAGAAAGACAAATTAGGCTTGGGGGTCCCCCAATAGAACCAAGTTCCTGGGGGCCCCCCACTTACCTGTTCCCCGCCGCAGGACTTTGTTTGGTCCACAAAAGCCCAAACTTCACCTATCACGGCAGGCATTGTAATCAAACCTTCAGGGACCGGGTTCCCAAGGATTCCACTCCCCTGGACATGTATAGCACCCTGCACAGAAAACATCTTGGTCGTGGGTATGACCAGAGCTCTGGATCCCAGGGTCCAGCTCTCCTAAGAGAAGCATTACAGGCAAAACCTTGCTCTTCTCTGCAAGGCCCGGGTACCGACCGTTTAGCTATGAAGCTTTTTTGGTCGGATCCGGAATAGCTTACTGAGGCCCAAAAGAACCTGTACGCAAGCTCAGTGAAAAACACATGTTTCTTCTTGGCCAACACCTTAGACACTGGCAAAAAACTGAGGTGCTCCCGGATGGGAGGGGCTTATATAGGGGAGGGTACTTCCGGTTTTGGAAGTTGCCAGTGCCAGCACCTGACGGTATCTATATAACCCATTAGTAATGACTATGTCGCTCTGTGTCCCGTGATGTACGAGAAAGAAAGACTTAATGAACCGAATACAAATAAATCACCAGGACCAAATGGCTTACACCCGATAGTCCTCAGGGAACTCAGTCAGGTTATAGCAAGACCATTGTTCCTAATCTTTGTAGACAGCATACTGACAGGATATGTACCAGCTGATTGGAGAAAAGCCAATGTGGTACCAATATTCAAAAAAGGACAGAGACAATCATCAACTAATATCAATTGTTGGTAAATTATTGGAGGGGATGAAAAGGAACTATATCCAAAAATTTACTGAGAAAAAAAAATCGAAGTAGTCTGCAGTAGGGATGAGCTCAGACGTGTTTCCCGATCTCTGCAGCCGAGCATGGGGACAATGTCTCCCTGCCTGCGATTAGCACAGCGTGGTTCCGACGGTGCCAACTTCCTTGGCGGGCTCTGCACGTGTTCAATGCGAACACGCCTGAGCTCATCCCTAGTCTGCAGCATGGGTTTATAAAAGGTCGTTCTTGCCAGACCAATCTGCTAACATTCTACGAGGAAGTGAGCTGCCATCTAAACAGGGGGAAGGTCTGCGGATTTAGAGTACCTGGATTTTGCAAAGGCATGCGATACAGTCCCCCATGAGCGCTTAATCTACAAGCTGAGGTCTGTAGGCATGGACCATAAGGTTTGTTCTTGGGTAAAAAACTGGGGGGAGAACCACTGGGAGAAATGGAGGGTGGAGAAAGATTTGGGGGTCCTAGTAGATGACAGATTGAGCAATAGCATGCAATGTCAAGCTACAGCTACCAAAGCCGGCAGCATATAAGCATTCATAAAAAAAAAAAAAAGGGATATACTCCAGGGATAAAAGTATAATCATATCACTTTATAAAACTCTGGTTAGACCACATCTGGAGTATTCTGTCCAGTTCTGGTCCCCCAGTCCTCAGAAGGGATGTACTGGAACTGCAGAGTCCAAAGAAGGGCAACAAAACCAAAGTGGCCGGGCAGGCTCTGCCTGCCTGGCCACTTCACTCATTGACAGGGCTCTGTGCATGGAAAACGACAAGGTCCAGCGGCCTTTGCTGCTGTGGGCTTGTAGTGTTCAATGAACTGCCGCTGTGCTGTGGAGTGCCATGGTAGTTCATTCATGCTTCCTATCCGATTGTATCTGCTTACCCCTACAGGATGTACAGGGCAAGCAAACACTGGAAGATCTACAGGAGACCTGCATGGCACCAGCGATCTTCTGATCGCTGGTGCAATGCTTTACAGGCTCCAAAAAAATAAAGAAAAATGTATTATTTTTTCCAAAAACTGAACTTATCCTTTAACCACTTAAGCCCCGGACCATTTTGTAGCTAAAGGACCAGAGGTGATTTCAGAATTTTGCACTGCGCTGCTTTAACTGTAAATTGTGCGGACATGCAATGTTGTACCCAAAACGAAATTTGCGTCCTTTTCTTCCCACAAATAGAGCTTTCTTTTAATGGTATTTGATTGCCTCTGCGATTTTTATTTTTTGCGATATAAATGGAAATAGACCGAAATTTTTTAAAGAAAATGATATTTTCTACTTTTTGTTATAAGAAAAATTGAATAAACTCAATTTTAGTCATACATTTAGGCCAAAATGTATTCAGCCACATGTCTTTAGTAAAAAAAATGTCTATAAGCGTATATTTATTGGTTTGCGCAAAAGTTATAGCGTCTACAAACTAGGGTACATTTTCTAGAATTTACACAGCTTTTAGTTTATGACTCATTTCTTGAGGTGCTAAAATGGCAGGGCAGTACAAAACCCCCCAAATGACCCCATTTTGGAAAGTAGACATCCCAAGGAAATTGCTGAGAGGCATGTTGAGCCCATTGAATATTTTTTTTTTGTCTCAAGTGATTGAATAATGACAAAAAAAAAAAAAAAAAAAAAAATTACAAAAAGTTGTCACTAAATGATATATTGCTCACACATGCCATGGTTATATGTGGAATTACACCCCAAAATCAATTTTGCTGCTTCTCCTGAGTACGGGGATACCACATGTGTGGGACTTTTTAGGAGCCTAGCCGCGTACGGGACCCCGAAAACCAATCACCGCCTTCAGGATTTCTAGGCACAAATTTTTGATTTTACTCCTCACTACCTATCACAGTTACGAAGGCCATAAAATGCCAAAATAGCACAAAACCCCCCAAATGACCCCATTTTGGAAAGTAGACACCCCAAGCTATTTGCTGAGAGGCATGGTGAGTATTTTACAGCTCTCATTTGTTTTTGAAAATGAAGAAAGAAATTTTTTTTTTTTTTCAATTTTGAAAACTTTGTGACAAAAAGCGAGATCTGCAAAATACTCACAATACCTCTCAGCAAATAGCTTGGGGTGTCTACTTTCCAAAATGGGGTCATTTGGGGGGGTTTGTGCCATCTGGGCATTCCATGGCCTCCAAAACTGTGATAGGCAGTGAGAAGTGAAATCAAAAATTTACACCCTTAGAAAGCCTGAAGGCGGTGCTTGGTTTTTGGGGTCCCGTACGCGGCTAGGCTCCCAAAAAGTCTCACACATGTGGTATCCCCGTACTCAGGAGAAGCAGCAGAATGTATTTTGGGGTGTAATTCCACATATGCCCATGGCATGTTTGAGCAATATATCATTTAGTGACAACTTTGTGCAAAAAAAAAAAATTGTCTTTTTTCTGCAACTTGTGTTAACATATAAAATATTCCATGGACTCGACATGCCTGTCAGTATATAGCTTGGGGTGTCTACTTTCCAAAATGGGGTCATTTGGGGGGGTTTTGAACTGTTCTGGCATTTTATACACAACATTAGGAAGCTTACATCCACTCTTCTAACCACTTGAAGACAAAGCCCTTTCTGACACTTTTTGTTTACATGAAAACATTTTTTTTTTTTGCAAGAAAATTATGTTGAACCCCCAAACATTATATATATTTTTAAAGCAAAAGGCCCTACAGATTAAAATGGTGGGTGTTGCATATTTTTTTTCTACACAGTATTTGCGCAGCGATTTTTCAAACGCATTTTTTGGGGGAAAAATACACTTTTTTTAATTTGAATGCACTAAAACACACCATATTGCCCAAATGTTTGATGAAATAAAAAAGATGATCTTAGGCCGAGTACATAGATACCAAACACGACATGCTTTAAAATTTCTCACAAACGCGCATTGGCGACAAACTACATACATTTTTAAAAGCCTTTACAGGTTACCCCGTTAGATTTACAGAGGAGGTCTACTGCTAAAATTACTGCCCTTGATCTGACCTTCGCGGTGATACCTCACATGCATGGTGCAATTGCTGTTTACATATGACGCCAGACCGACGCTTGCGTTCGCCATTGGGCAAGAGCAGGGCAGGACAGCGGTGCTTTTTTTTTTTTTTTTTTTTATTATTAATTTTGCTTTTTTATTTTTAAATTGTTCCTTCCATATTTATTTATTTTTTATCATTTTTATTGTTATCTCAGGGAATGTAAATATCCCCTATGATAGCAATAGGTAGTGACAGGTACTCTTTTTTGAAAAAACTGGGGTCTTCTAGACCCTAGATCTTTCCTCTGCCCTCAAAGCATCTGACCACACCAAGATCGGTGTGATAAAATGCTTTCCCAATGGCGCTTTTTATATCCGGGGGGGGGGGGGGACATTCCCTCCCACTGCTTGTAAAAGCAGTCCAGAGGCTAATTAGCCACTAGGATTGCTTTTACATGAAAGCCGGCCGCTGGCTGAAAAGAATGATACCAAGATGATACCTAAACCCGCAGGCATCATTCTGGTATAAACATTCAAAGTCCAGCAACATACCAGTACGTTGCTGGTCCTTGTTGGACATGTATTGTAATCTTTTTATTTCATGCAGCCAGTTGGCTGAATGAAAAAGAGATTGATCGGGTGGGTATGCCCACCATTAGAATACCGCCCTTCATCCACCCACTTCTAATGATGGGCATACATGCACCATTTATATATGCCGAAGCATGGGGGCATCCTCCCGCAAAAAAGTTATGCCGCACACACATGGTCAGACTTTTCCACGGGCAAGCCTCCGTCGGAATTTCGACCGTATGTACGCGGCATTAGGAGCAAAATCGCTCCTCCGCCCCTGCTGCCCCAATGCTTCGGCATATATGCGTTTTTTTTTTTTAACTGTGGTGGTGAAATCACCTCCTACAGCACTGGAGTCGCAGGGATCAGGCCTGTCTCTGCGAACGCTGCAGTTATGTGTGTTGTGTTTTGTAAGTGACTGATCGATCGATACTGCACTTAGGTGGCCTGGGCTGGACGGAGGGGCAAAACGCAGGTGCTAGCAGGTATCTGGGCTGATCCCGCTAACACTGCGTTTTTGGGAACCCTAAAACTGCTGGGGACGCTAGTATAGATCTGATCAGATATTGATCTGATCAGATACTATACCACTAAAGGGGGTGTATGCTTCACGCGTGGGTGTTAGTGTTACTGGCACTAACCTGACGCTGCCTGGGGTGTGACGTAGACCCTCACTGACGCTAAAACCTAATTGATATCACCCGCCGGGCGATCAGGGGGTTAAACCTTTATTGGGTTATATATACGGCGGGTGCCCTGACACTATAAAAAGCAAACTAACTAACCAGTGTCACCCGTAACACTTATATGGTGATCACTGGTGAAAGGGTTAACTAGGGGCAATTAGGGGGTTAAAACCTTTATTAGATAATATATGGGGGTACCTGACGCTATAAAAACCTGCGGCGAACCTAAAAAAAAATTACTGGCTACCGATCTGCATCACCGACGCTAAGACAGAGATCAGAAAAATGATCGCTTAGCGACGGCGGTGCTAGGGGGTGAAAGGGCTATCTGGGGGGTGATCAGGGGGTTAAACCTTTAATAGGGGGGGTTAGGGGACTACATTGGACCTAAAACTAACTTTAGTGACACTTTTACAGTCACAAATGTCACTGATTGCAGTGACCATTTATTTACTGATCACTGCAATCAGTGACTGTGACTGGGGGGTGATCTGGGGGGGCCTGGGGCGGGCGATTTATGTGCCTATGTGTCCTGGTGTCAGTGTAGTGTTAGTGTACTGACCTGTGTGTCTTCTCTTGTACGGCGCTCGGTATATGTGAGCGCCGCATGAGAGATGACATCACTTCCTCCTGCTTCCTCTGCCTGTGTAAACTTTACACAGCAGAGGGAGCATTTCCATTCGCCAGGAGCGATCGCGGGGGGGGGTGGCCGGAATCGAATGGCCGCCCCCTCATGTTGGATCGCTCCCCAACGAATAACGACCGCTCACTGTATAGGAGGGGGGTCCGATCGGACCCCCCAACTGTACAAAGGCAATCACGTACACTGTACGTGATTGTGCCTGTCGGTGCCATTCTGCTGACGTATATATACAGTGAGCGGTCGTTAAGTGGTTAAAGTGGAACTAAAGGCTCAATACTCACCTTCCAACTGTCCAGTGCCAGTGTCAGCATCTTCTTCTGAGTGCTGATCTTCCGGTCTATTTATTGGCCAACAGGGGATGAGGTCATTTGTGGGCATGCAGAGCTCAGTTTATAGCGCTGGAGAAGACAGAAGAGGGGCATTTTATTGTAGAAGAGACAGTGTAGGTTTCTTCTGTAATAAAAGCCTGCCTACTCGCTGTTTGTTAAAGCGCAACTCCAGTTCCGATTTAAAGTCGATTAAGGAAAGCAAAGGTCATACAAGCAAAAAAAAAAAGCTTTTACACGATACACCACAAAAGTTGATGACTATAGACAAAGACACACACGGATCTGGTTTCCATAAGAATAGTTCCAAGGTCCTGGACCTGTATAGCACCGTGGCCAACTACACACTTTGCACAAAGTGCCAAGCTGAGCTCCCAAACAGGACGCAGTGCCTGAAGCAACATTACAGGCCTTTCCCACAGCATGGGATCCAGGTATGGCTTCCAGGGTTTTACCAAGATTGCACCGGTCCGGATGTACGACTTCTATTTGTGGCAACTGAAGAAAGTGAAAAAAAAGTTGAAGAATCCGAAGATGAAATAATAAAAGTAGTTATGCTAATGAGTAATTTCTCCATAAAGGTAGGAGAGGTCCATTACCTTAGGAGGACTCACAAAATGTCCAATCACCTGAAGATGCAAGCATATAGTATAAAAAATGTCCTGTAATGATGATGTATATACAGGCTAGTAGTTGAATAAAATCTTTCCTGCCTGCACTTCTGCATGTAATGCAGGCAGATAATGGCTGGTGGCAGTGGCTAGCAGGGGAATGCAAAAAGCTTCCTGAAAACATCACAGCACCCTGCCTCAGAAAACTTCTCAGCCCTGATGCAAGCAGTGGCCTGGTTCATTGGAAGGAGTTGTTCAAATATCAAAATTCCCTAATGGATGGATGCAAGCCTATAGAACTGGGTGTTCTTAGGCAGATTGTAAAAGTAGGCTGGCGGCTCTATGTAATGTCCACATCTAATGCTGAACCTCTATGGTTGAAAGAACTGAAATATAATGAATATAAAGAGGGGAGGGTCTGGGACAGCATGGTTGGAAAGACCTAGATGATGCCACATGTCCTACAGTAATTAAATAAATAGGGCTCTGACTGTGGCAGCTTCCAAAGCACATTGTGAGATGCTTACAGTGTGCAGTGAAATCAGAGTAGACAATTTCAATACAGAAGCAGCCTGTACTACAGCACAAGATTAAAAAGTTAAGGCAGGAAGGAGTTCAACTAGAATACAAAAGGTGTGCGTTTAATAAGCCACAATGCAGCGTGCCTTTACACATTGCGGCTATTCATGGCATATAAAGCTCTCACAGGAGAGCACATTTCTTACCAAATGTACTTTCCTCTGAGAAGAGAAGGTAATGGTATACAGCAATGAATAGCCATGATGTTTAGTAGAAACGTGAAAGGTAATTCGTGCCCATAATCTTGCGAGATTATAGTTACATAGTTGGCACGGTTGGACAAAGACACCAGTACATCCAGTTCAACCTGCGTGGGTGTGTGTGTCCATATGTCAATACCATTTCCCTTATCCCTGTCAAGATGTCCATCTAAAAGTTTTTTTAAACTATTGACACTTCCTGACACCACTGTTTGTGGCAGGGAGTTCCATGTTCTTACCGCTCTGACAGAGAACCCCATATGCAGTTTTGAAAGCTGGGAGTTTGACCCTCTCTTTCTTCTGCCGCAGACAACCATTCACAGGGCGCAGCGTGCTTTGCGCATGAGCAGTAGGGAACCGGTTGTGAAGCCTTAAGGCTTCACTGACAATTTCCCTCAGTGGAGATGGTGGCGGCAGCACCCGACTGCTGAATTCCTGAACAGGTAAGTGTCCTAATATTAAAAGTCAGCAGCTACAAATACCTCTGAGGTGGAGAAATAGAGAGGGAGGATCATTTGCACAAACGGCCAGTCTGGTGCTTACATCACACCTTTTTAAAAACGTCCCATTTGCATTGCATTCACAGCCCGCTTCTCCCTGTACTGCAATGAGAAGTGGAGAATAGCACCTCCGCTCCTCATCCATCACAGCTAAATAAACTGCTGAACAGTGGAGATAAGCCCCAATAGTCATTTTAGACCCTTATCTCGGTTTCATAAAATGGACACCTAAATGCACTATAGATTATTTATGCAGCATACAAATTAAAGTGGTTCTAAAGGCAGAAGGTATTCTATGCATGAAGGTAAAAAAACATCTGTGTGCAGTTCTCCCACCCTCCGCACCATCTTATACTTGCCTGAGCCTGATTTTGATTCAGCGATGTGCATGAGAGCAGCTGCTCTCCCGGCTCTCTCCCTCATCGTTGCCTCGAACACCGCAGTGGGGGTCATTGGCTGCTGTCAATCACAGCCAATCTGGGAGGGAGCAGGTTCTGAGCCCAGTTGTGTGTGACTATAGACGCACAAAGCAGGGCTCGGGAGCAAGCATGCACAGGTGCCCCTATAGCGAGCGACTTGCTATGGGGGCATTAAGCAGAGCACCGGCAGGGGACCTGAGAAGAGGAGGATCTGGGCTGCTTTGTTACATAGTAGGTGAGGTTAAAAAAAAAGACACAAGTCCAACCTGTGTGTGTGGTTATAGGTCAGTATTTCATTGCATATCCCTGTACGTTGCGATCGTTCAGGTGCTTATCTAATAGTTTTTTGAAACTATCAAAAACCACTGCAGGCAAGTATGACATGTTTGTTATTTTTTTTCACCTTTAGTATCACTTGAATTAAATATGGCCTTTTTTTTACACAGTAAACGATCTATACAGTACAAGTACTTACAGAAATCCCTTGAACCTGCCAATGTCACTATTGGGCATTTCACACTGTATTCTGCTTGAAAACTTTTCAGGCTCAAACTCAAAATCCTTAAAAAAAAAAAAAAGGATAAAGAATATCCGGTTATTTTTTTCACATAAACAATAGCATATGATATTTTTTCTTACTGTACATTTAGTTTATGTAAAAGTAAATGGCATGCGATTCTGATCATTTAAACCTACAACCAAAACGTATTTCTTTTATCTTTGGGTGGACGGTAAAGACAAATTCCTGTCCAACTTGAAATTTAGCCCTGAAATGCACACAGGAAATGTCACACTGCCCAGGGGGTGTGGCTGTTCATCCAGGTAGATCTGTATTGCACCAAAGAAGCCTGTGCTTTGTTGGCAATCTGAGAACCCAATTCACTTGCATGAGAGACATTCTTAAAAATACCCACCTTGTAAGCCCTTTGTAGTCTCTGAATGCAGAAAACCTGATAGAGTGTTCTTTTACAAAACTCAGGGAATTATCTTATCACAGTCACTATCAGATTCAAATATGCCTTTAAAGATAAAGAAGTCACACTATAGGGGCCGTGGGAGCTCTCTGGAGTAATTATCTCATAGAAATCATAATAAAGCCCAATTACACATAAAAATAAATAAAAAAGTATATATACACACACACACACACACACACACACACATACATACACACATATATGTGTGTGTATATATATATACACACACACACACACACACACACACATATATATACACACACACACATTATATATATATATATATATATATAGTGTGTGTGTGTGTGTACACACGTACACACATACACACAGTATATTTTTTATCCTCACTGAATTCATTAAAATGATAAAATGTAATATACATAAATCTATTCGGAGACAATCTCCCTATAATTCCCTGCACAGCAGTAATCACACTGACAGAGGGAAAAATAGCATTGCAGGCTAGTCTGGCTCTGCTGTAAAAAAAAACCAATGCTGTCCATTTAACACTGGAAGCTGCTCTACAGGAGGAGGGAGCAGAGAGATGACCATGAGTGTACTGCTGATCCTTCGCTTCCTCATTTCAGGGTAGGGCAAGTCTTAATTTTGTAGCTGGTTGCCCCTGAAACTCAGTTTTATGGAAATTTAGTGATCTTTGACTTTTTGATTTTAACCAGTTTCCTTGAATTGCTCCAAAAGAATCAAGAACCAAACTTGTCTGCACTTTCTGTATCCTTGTTGCAGATTAGAGATTAGTTAGACCGCTCTATAAGTCCCTTTTCACACTGAAGGCACTTCTCAGGCATTTTTAGCACTAAATATTTTTAGCGCCTGAAAAGCGCCTCTCAAGCCTCCCCTGAAAGTAGTTCCTGCAATCGCACAATTTCAAACCCGCCCTCAGTGTGAACGAGGGCTCAAAGTGATTGTAAACGATCACCTTGTAAAACGCAAAGTGATCACATTCCCTCTGTTCTCAGCTGCATAAGAGCTGGGGAGGAGAAGCAGCAGCAGCACACTGATCTTACCAATGAATGGTTGTGCAGCAGGGGCGTGTCAGGATAAGTCTGATCATTGGAGAAGAGTACACAGAGTTCCTAGCATAGCTAGAGAACTGACCATGTTGTGTTCTCCGGCTTAGTGTGGTCAGTTTTCAATAGGAAAGCAGAGGGACTGGCAGGAACACCAGGGATTTCACACAAAGGATGCAATACAATGAGAACATAAGACTTTCTCATACAAGCATATGGTACAGCAGGCACATACCAGGAATATGAATTGTTTGGGTAACAAACACTAAGTTTTGAAAATGAAAGATAGATGCTCACTTGTTCATGCATAACTACTCCAAATTCTGTTTGGTCCAGTTTTGTTAAACGTCCCTCGTTGTTAGTTTGGGGCCAGGCACATGTCCTGCATGCATGTCAGACTTGGATGTGCAGGGGAGTCTCCATTAACTAACACAGGCTGCCAGTACACATCTTCAAACACCCATGTGAATAAACCCTAAATTCAACTTTTTTCTCAGTTAAAACTACGTGAGAGAATTATTCCAGGTATGCTATATTATACATAGTTACATTGTTCCAGCTTGGGCCATTGCAACCATGTATATACCAGAAACGAAGACAAAAAACAAACAAAAAAAAAACTGCACTTCGTACTTCTAAACCAATAAAACACAAATGAAAATCTTCCACAGCTGTATTCAAGAAACACTCAATACTAGTACATGAGATAAGTAAAATGCAATAAATGTTGCGCAGTGTCATAAAAGTGAATTATGCATAGAAGCGTCACCACTCACCATGTTTCATGGAATCACATCCATGATGGAGGTGGAGTGCTTGTAGTGAATCTCTGCTGATGTGCCCTGCGGTTCTCAAACACCTTTGGACTATCCCACTGCTGTGATCCTCATTGATGGTCTCCGATCCGTGGGTGGATGATCCCCAATTCAAACATGCCGTTTTGGACCACCTAGAATTTGGGGTCTACTCAATTGGTAAGAGGCTTTATGTAGTGGTGGTGAAATTCACTGAAGGCATTGCTACTCATCACAAGTGGCGGAAGCAGTTTGCATCTGTGGCGTGCTGTTGGAACTCTCCTGAATTCAGCAGTCTTTTCTGTTTTGGACTTTACTTGATTTAGGTCAGTAGTGGGGGTGGAACGCACCGATTGTTCATGTATTTTTTGAGGTTATGTTTATTGCACTATTGAAATAGTGGGGTTACTTACTGGGTTATACAAAACGGAGTTAACCTGATACTGGAACAGTTAGAGTGGTGACATACAGTATATGCACGATTCACTTTTAAGACACAGAGCAACATTTATTTGCTTTTTATGTATATACCATACATGGCCTATGTCCCTGGAAGCTGGAAATCACTTAAAGCGGTAGTAAACTCCCACTATAAAATTTTCGTTTTAGGGCCCCCCAGCTGGGTTATGCCATTATGTGCTGGTATGCACAGCATACTAGTACATTATGACAGACTTTACCAATCAAAAGGTGCCCTCCAGCGCTGCGGTGGGATCCATCCAGCTGGCCCCATCTCCTCCGTTTTCCATCCGGGTTTTGTGTCTTTGTCTGTTTGATGGGTTGGGCCACGATGACATCACTCCCATGGCACAGATCAGGGGCATAAATGTTCACTAAGCTGTGCATGCGTAGCTCAGTGTACATGACAACTGACAGGCAGGAGAATGCATTTATGGCAGAAGAGACCAATAAGGCCTGTCAGCACATTTAATTTTTTTTTTTTATTATTTTTTATCAGGGGAAAGCGCGAACGCAGTCATTTTTTTTTATTGCCTTTACTTCCACTTTAGGGCTGTTTACATGGGCTGTCTGATCAGGTCCGCCTGTCAGTTTTTCAGGCGGACCTGATCGGACTTTGCAGTCACCTCTATAGAGCGGTGGATGTCAGCAGACACGCGTCCACCAACACCTGCTGCTATCCTATCTGTCAAAACCAGACGAATGGTGGTCCTATTTTCTATCCGCCTGGCGAATCAGATCGAGACAGATAGGCGACCAGTTTCTATCCGATTTCCCCATATCACCCCCCCCCCCCGCGTGCACTCAGTGTTTTCACTCCCCTTTGGTTAAAAACTCACCAAATGGCGATGCCTTACACTCTCATGCTCGGCAAAACAGCATCAACCCTTACAGGGTTAGATACCCACTGATATCCAGACGTGACACCCAATATCATGGACTCTCCATACATAATGAAACCAAGTGCTCCAATAGTGCAGTATTGTTGTAAAAAGTTTATTCTATTAAAACGGCTTCAAACAAACATTTCACTCACATAAGCTCAAATCAATGAAGCCTGGAGGCAGCAAGTACTGCTGTAATGTGGTCTCAGCGGACAGCATAGGTGAACTAAATCTCACCAGCGAAAGATCGTGATCCTCTAAACGTCACTTCCGGTATAGCGTCAAGCGTGAAAAACTGGTTGCCGTACAGCCACGTCCCGACGTTCCATCACAACGACTTGCTCATGAGATCCCGTGAGTAAGAATAAACTTTTTACAATGATACTGCACTATTGGAGCACTTTGTTTCATTATATATGGAGAGTCAATGATACTGGGTGTCACGTCTGGATATCTGTGGATATCTAACCCTGTAAGGGTTGATGCTGTTTGGTGAGTTTTTAACCAAAAGGGGAGTGGAAACACTGAGTGCACGCGGTGGGGTGAAAGTTTTGAAGATCTCACATCAGGATATATTCAGCTTTTCCTTGTTTGTTCAAAAATAGGCCATAAAATGAGATTGGATTGTCTCAAACTTTATTATTAGTTGGTTATTTAGGTATTAGTGTTGAGCACTATCACCTGTCACTGGGTTTATTTATACCGTTTAGATCTATTATTTACTTTACACTGTAAATGCAATATATATATATATATATATATATATATATATATATATATATATATATATATATTGCATTTACAGTGTAAACTAGTATTTACCACACAATAAGCACCTCTGAACATCTGAAAAATGCTGGACCACATTAGCAGCGCTCCATAAGGTAAAACAATCATAATAAAAACATAACAGATGAATGGGATGGACAAAACCACTCGTAGAAATTACCGTGACACATCCTTTCACCACCTGCCTCTGTTTCAAGTTTGTTTCTCCGTCAAGGCTTGATGTCTCTATATGACAAATCCCATCGGGATCTGAGGAGTGTAGCAGCACCATGTCAGCAGGGATATCCTCGTCACAATGGAGCTTGACAAAATTCCCCACCCTAACATCTTTCCAGTAGCACTCCACATATTTCTTATCCTTCCTGAGAGAAAGAAAAATGCAAACATTTTATGAAATTTCAGGCCTGAGGAACAAAGTAAAATAAAATTATCCCAAATAAATTTAAACTCAAAACAGAATGGCATTTAGTTTTCTAAATCACAAAAAAAAAAAACCCTCTATGCACACCAGAAGGTGACAAAACAGGAGCACAACTAGGAAGGACAGATCTTTGGCAACCTAAACAGGAAGTGCCTGAACAAGGACATTACTCTAACAAATGCTACAGATAAAAAAAAAAAAAGAAAAAGACTTCTGAAATTAAATTACACTTTAAAACCTTATATGAGATTTAACGCTGAACTACGAGCAGCACATGGTCCCAGAACTACCCTACAGCATCCTGAAATTTGACAGCAAGCACTGATGTACTTACAAATTCCAGCACAAAATTGTGCATTTATTTATTTTTCTTTAATAGGCTAACACAGCTCAAGCTGCAGTATTTGCATGCAGACCGCTCTATGAAGTGCTTATATGGGATGCTGACCCTCCTAAATAAAAGAACTGAACTCCAATGAATGAAAGGGTGAGCCTTGGACAGTCAGGCTGGGGAGGAAAGGGCTAGATAAGCCAGCCATAAAATGAGATGTGCTCTGACTGACTTGCTGCAATTCTAATGCAAACATGTGAGAAGCTTACAGGGTGCAGTGAAATCACACTAAGCAATTTCAGTACATGAGTCTGTACAACCGTGCAATTCTGAACGTAATGCTGGAGTTGAGCTGCAAGGCTGAGCAAGGGTTTAGCCACTCACAATAGGTGTACTACAATTCCCTTTGGCATGAAAATGGCTTAGAACATGTACAAAAAATTGCATTTGGCTATAGGAAAAGGGTCTTTGTAAAAATTTAATAAAATAAAAAAGCCAACTAGATCATTTTACTTCTCACGTCATACAGAGGTGCGCTCCCACCCAGGGAGGGGGTTTATGGGCTATTTACTCTGCCCGTGTACTAATTCTATGCAATTTAATTAAACAGCTCAGCAGAATAACAAATGCCTCAGCAGATACTCTGAGAAAACTGCTCACATCAGCATCTGGGAGAGCCAGCAAGAGTGACTAATATAAGCCTTTGCAGGATAACCTGAATCCACCACAAGAACAAACAGCCAATGCACCTTGAACAATTTTTTCAGGATTCTATTCAAACAAGATAAGAGACACTTAGGCCCCTTTCACACTGAGGCGTTTTTACCGCGTTTTCGCTGTAAAAATAGCGCTGTAATAACGCCTGAAATAATCCTGCCCCAGCATTCTCAATGTGAAATCTCTGAGGGCTTTCACATTGAGGCGTTTTGCTGGCCGGGCGTTGAAAAAAATCCTGCAAACAGCTTTTTTAGAGCAACTTTAGGGCGCATAAAATAGCGCTGTAAAAACGCCTATCCCCATTGAAATGAATGGGATTCGCGGTAAAAAACGCATAGGCATAAGCGTTATGTTAAAAAATAGCGCTAACGCCTATGCGTTTTTACCGCGTTTGCGCTAATTTTAGCGCGAACGCGGTAAAATCGCGGTAAAAACACATACGCGTTAGCGCTATTTTTACCGCGATCGCGGTAAAATAGAGGTACAAAATCCTATAATTTTTGAGCATTTTTTAAACGCCTCAGTGTGAAAGGGGCCTTAGGCCCCATGCACACAGGGCATTTTTACAGCCGCGTTTTTAACAGCTTAAAAACGCCTGTCCATGTTTTGTAAACATTTTTTGACCTTTTTAAAAAAAAAAAAAAAAAAAATCCTGGAGCTTAAAAACGCAAATCGCGGCGTTTTTGCAGCTCAAACCTGGAGCTCCAGAACGCACTGGAGCTGGGGGTTTTTTGCAGCTGGAAAACGCCTATGCCACTTGGAGCTCATAAAAGCTCTATGTGTGCATGACACAAAAGAACAACAAGGATGGGCGTTTTGCAGCTGTAAAAAAAAAAACGTCTAACGCTGCTGTTAGCAGCTGCAAAAACGCCCTTAAACAAATTACATTGCAGCATGTATTCCAAAGTGTTTGTAAAAGGTAAAATATTTATTATATATATATATATATATATATATATATCTATATCTATATATATATCTATCTATCACACACACACATACATACACACACATATATACATACACATATATACATAATCCCTCTACCTTAGGTAGGTGCTAAGTGTAAGGGTTTTTGTGTAAGCTGCCAGTGCAGGTAAAATTTAAGCAGGCCTATGCTGTGAGCTAGGCCTGTTTGTTTTGATCTGGGGGCAGGGAGTGGTTTAGTGTAGCAGTAGGTGACTGACAAGTACTTCAGCTCTTGGGCACCTCCTCTGTTTCCAGGGAGAATGTTCTGGAAAAGGGGCAGGGCAGAGAGCTAGAGTGACATGGGGTACATGTGAGGAGCTCTGACCAACCCCCGAGTAGGATTGGCAGGGGACAAGCCACTTCATTAATCTATGTAGCAAGTTTTGTTCAGTTATTTTAATTATATATATATATATATATATATATATATATATATAATATTTCTGTTTTCTTTATAATTTTCTGTATATAAGAATAATCTTATAAACCAATGTAACAAAGTTGGTTACAAATGACTAACGTAACAATGTCAAGTTGTATTGTTAAGTAAATAAAATAGGATTTTTTACTCACCGTAAAATCCTTTTCTCTGAGTCCATGGACCGACACAGCTTCTCTATTGACAAAGTGGGTATTATCCGTTAATTAGGAGTGACTAGGCAGAAAAACTTGTAAAGTGTTGCATCACACCTTCTACAGTACCGCCCAGGGGGCGGACCCTCTGGGTATAACCTCTCAGTCTGCATCTCGCAGATCAGTTCGTCAAAAAGCAGTACAAACTTAAAAAGGAGGGGTGGGTGCTGTGTCGGTCCATGGACTCAGAGAAAAGGATTTTACGGTGAGTAAAAAATCCTATTTACTCTTTCGTCCATGGACCGACACAGCTTCTCTATTGACAAAGTGGGACGTCCCAAAGCAGTGTCAGAGAAAAAAAACGAGGGGTGGTAACAGCATAGAAATAAACTTCACCCCAAAACACAAAACAGCACTCCAACGGAGGAGCTACAACTCTAAACAGCCGCTTGCAAAACCTTGCGGCCGAAAGAGGCATCCGAAGATGCACCTACATCAACTTTGTAGAATTTTGTGAAAGTGTGAGCGGACGACCAAGTCGCCGCTTTACATAATTAGGAAACAGACGCTTGATGTCGGAAAGCTCAAGAGGCACCTATTGCCCTGGTCGAATGCGCCGTGACAGGAAAGGGGGGCGCTTGACCCTTTAAGGCGTAAGCCTGGATTACTATCTGTCGGATCCACCTAGAGATGGTGGCCGACGAGACTGCTTGGCCCTTCTTGGGACCAGCCACCGAAACAAACAGTGAGTCTGACTTCCGGAACAGGGAAGTAGCAGATAAGTATACTCTCAAAGCTCGGACAAGGTCCAAGAAATGCAACGCCGACTCTTTAGGATTCGACGGATGAGGACACAAGGATGGAAGTACAAATGTCTTCACTGAGATGAAAAGCCGAAACAACTTTCGGAAGAAAGGAAGGCTGCGGCCGCAGCACCACCTTATCCTTGTAGAAAATCAAATAGGGAGCCTTGCAGGACAAGGCTGCCAGCTCATAGACTCGTCTGACGTAACAGCCACCAGAAAGACCACTTTCTGAGAAGTGTCAACAGGGGAATATCTCTAATCTTCTCAAACGGTGCCTTCTGAAGCACTGAGAGGACCAGGTTCAAGTCCCACGGGTAGCAGGGGACGGACCGGAGGGGCCACATGTCAAACCCCCTGCACAAATGTACTCACGAGAGAGTGAGTCGCCAGGGGTCGCTGAAAAAAAGACAGCCAGGGCAGATATCTGTCCCTTAAATCGTACTTAAGGCAAGCCTTTGGTCCACCCCATGCTGTAAAAACAGCAGGATTCTGAAAACCAAATAAGTACGCGGATGCCATTTCATTTCCTCACACCAGGAGATGTAGGCCTTCCAAGTGCAGTGATAAACCTTCCTAGAGGACGGTTTCCGAGCACTTCTCATAGTAGAGATTACTGAGTCTGACAGGCCCCGGTCTCTCAGTACCTGGTTCTCAACAGCCATGCCGTTAAAGCCAATGACTGTAAAGCAGGATGGAGTATGGGACCTTGTGATAGCAGGTCCTTCCGTAGTGGTAGGCGCCAGGGGATGTCTGCTACCAGACGTACTAGATCGGCGTACCAAGGACGCTGAGGCCAATCTGGAGCGATTAGGATCATTGAAATTCCCTCTGCCTCCACTCTGCAGAGCAGAAGAGGAAGAAGCCTTAAGGGAGGGAAGGCATAGATTAGCCGATACTGACCCCACGATGCCACCAACGCGTCCGTTGCGTCTGCCCATGGGTCTCTTGACCGGGCCACAAACCTCAATACCTTCCGATTGAGTCGGGAAGCCAGAAGATCTACGTCTGGTGTGCCCCATATTTGGCAGAGGAGTTGGAACACCTCCGGGTGTAAGGACCATTCTCCCTGGTCCAGCATCTGGCGGCTCAGGTAGTCCGCCTGCCAGTTCTCCACACCCGGAATGTACACGGCCGACAGTGCCGGCAAGCTCTTCTTTGCCCACTTCAGGATGCGAGCAACCTCCAATGCTGCAGCTGAGCTTCTTGTTCCTCCTTGATGATTGACATATGCCACCGCTGTGGCGTTGTCTGACTGGATCCTGACTGGACGCCCTTGCAGCCTCTGAGACCATTTGAAGAGGCACAGCCTGATCGCCCGGATTTCCAGGACATTGATCGGCAGGAGGGCTTCCTCTAGGGTCCAGCGACCTTGCGCCGACTGAACACCCCAGACTCCCCCCCCCCCCCCCTAACCTGTAAGGCTGGCGTCCGTCGTGATCACTATCCAGTAAACCGGAAGAAATGACTTCCCGGCCATTAGAGCCGGTGCTGTCAGCCACCATACCAGGGAGCTCCTGACTAGGTGGCTCACTCGGATTTAATAATCCAGAGATGAAGGGCATCTGTTCCATCTGGACAGAACTTCCTTCTGTAACACTCGAGTGTGGTATTGAGCATATGGGACCGCCTCGAAGGAGGCTACCATGAGGCCCAACACTCGCATGCAAAAACGGAGTGACGACCAATTCCTGGAAGTCAGGTGCCGTACTGCAGACCCGAAGGGTCTGCAACTTCTCCACAGGGAGGAATACCTTTGCCTCTGAGGAATCCAGAATCAACCCCAGGTACACTAGGCGTTGAGTGGGCACCATACTGACCTTTGCGTGTTTAGTATCCAACCACAGTCTCGAAGAGTCTGACAGGTAATGGACACGCTTACCTCTAAATTCTGAGCTTGAAGACGCCTTCAGTAGAAGGTCGTCCAAGTAGCCCATGATATCGATACCCCGCTGTCTTAGAAGTGCCAAAATCGGAGCGAGCACCTTGGTGAACGTCCTGGGTGCTGAGGCAAGGCCAAACGGGAGGGCCACAAACTGGTATTGGTCCTTCCCGATAGCAAATCGCAGAAACCTCTGGTGTCTGGAGTATATGGGGACATGCAGGTATGCGTCCTTGATGTCCAAGGAGGCCAAAAAGTCCCCCGGATGGAGAGCGGTGACTACAGATCGAACCGACTCCCTCCGAAATCTTTGTACTTTCACAAAGCAATTGAGGGCTCTGAGATCCAAGATTGGACGAACCCCCTCCTTCTTCGGCACAATAAACAGATTTGAGTAAAAACCCTGACCCCGTTCCTGTTCTGGAACTGGAATAACTACCCTGCGTTCCAGTAGACCCTGGACCGCCCCATACAGGGCCTCCAGACGGGTCGGTAGTAGCTGGAGATTGGAGGTGATGAATCTGTCCGGTGGACAAGAGAGAAACTCTATCTTGTAGCCTGAGGAGATTACTTCGCAAACCCACCTGTCCTTGATGATGTCATCCAGAGAAGCCCCAAAAAGTCTGTCGCCCTTAAAAGGCAGATCCAACAGGGCTTTCTTGGAAGTCTGGTCCGCAGACCAGCCTTTTAGCCAGATCAGGCGGCGTATTGCTACTGCATAAACCAAAGCTTTAGACAGCAGGAGAATAGTATCCATGTCTGACTCACAGACAAACCTAAGGCCCTGGACCAACTGGTCGGCCAATTTTATTTCATCAGGAGGAGCATCTCGCTCCTTAACCCCTGGAGTAGCAATCTTGCCCATTCAGTAAGTGTCTGAGACACTAGGGCCCCCGCCAAATGCCGGGCGTACTGCCGAGCCTACCACTGAGTATAGGTAGCAAGCGAGTGCTTCAGCCTTCTTATCCACAGGGTCCTTGAAAACAGGAGCCCCTTCTACAGGAATTGTGGTGGCTCTATTAAGTCTGGACACCGGAGGGTCCACTATAGGGGGAGAGGTCCATTTCTTCAGAAAACTCTCCTCAAAGGGGTACCGTACCGCAAACCTCTTTGGGGCTGTAAAGACCCTCAGTGGGTTCTCCCATTCCTTGTATAAGAGTTTATCAAAAGACACACAAGGGAACACCTTAGCAGTGCGGACAGGTCTATGAAACCCAAGTGGACCGGAGTCTCTGCTGCTTCTGCAGTATTTTCCAACTTTAGCGTATCCCGCACTGCAGTAATAAGGTCAGATACCAATGCCGTCTCGCGTACTGACCTGGACTTGGAGTCATCCTCACTGTCCGGTCACGGTCTGCAGTCTCTGATGCGTCAGAATCTGGGCCCTGAGCCGTAGCTGGACCTGGTTCTGCATCAGAATTATCCCCAGAAGCTTGCAGGGGACGGGGCGTTTACTACCCCCTGTATTCCCGTGTGCTGCTTCCACCCTGGCAGCAAACACCTCTAGGATTGCCGTCATAGCGTTCATAGACACCTCAGGGGCACCAGTTGCTAAATCTGGTGTTTCAGGGGAGAAGACATCTGGCTCAGATGCCATGCTGACCACACGCTGACACCCACAGGGCTCCAGGCAAGATATCAATAGGCCACCCTCCTGCGCTGCAGAGATGCTGGGTTACCCAGGACTCACCACCCTGGACCGGTACTGCTATGCTGCCGTGTGCTGCTGTCCCACTGCTGCTGTGTCAGTCTGCTTCTTTTATCAGCACTCAGATGCACTCAGATGCAGACTGAGAGGTTATACCAGAGGATCCGCCCCCTGGGCGGTACTGTAGAAGGTGTGATGCAACACTTTTTACAAGTTTTTCTGCCTAGTCACTCCTAATTAACGGATAATACCCACTTTGTCAATAGAGAAGCTGTGTCGGTCCATGGACGAAAGAGTAAAGTTTGTTTAACCACTTCCCATCCCGCCTATTATCATATGACGTCCACAAAGGTGGCTCTGCCATCCCCGGTATTGAAGTGGTTAAAAAAAAAAAAAAAAAAAAAGAAGACGACTTGAGGCTAATTTACTTCAAAGGTGCTTCAACGAAGTATTGAGCAAGGGCTGTGAATAGTTATGTACTTGTGATTTTTTTGGGTTTATTTTTAATAAATTTGCAAAGATTTTAAACAAACTTTTCACATTGTCATTATGGGGTTATTGTTTGTAAAGTTTTGAGGAAAATAATGAATTTAATCCATTTTGGAATAAGGCTGTAACAGAAAATGTGTAAAAAGTGAAGCGCTGGGGGGCGTGGCCTGGCGGTGAATGGAGTAGGACGTGTGTGACACAAGCTCCGGCCATTAATCCTTCTAATTACTAATCCTCTTGCCCTTGGACCTTCTAATTACTCCTGAACAGTGAGGAATAGAACTGGGCATACTTCCAGCCATGTCACAGGTGAGAAGCAGCGCGGCACTTGCTAAATTGAACCAGTACCGCCGACAGGACAAGGACGCCGAGGGGGAAGATGGCGGCGCCACGAGTTCAGAGCAGGCCGCGCCGGGAGGAGATACTGAGAAGCTGCTGGACGCTATCACGTTCTGCCGCACATCCCTTGCCACCCAGATTGAGGAGGTCAAGATTGATCTATCCCTCATGCGGCAGGACTTTCAAAAGCTACGGGAGCGGGTAACGGAGACGGAGACACGCATCAGTGACATAGAAGATGCCATACCTCCTTTACAGACGAGCTCCGACCGCATGCAGCGGCAAATCCTTCAACTGATGGGGAAGCAGGACGAAATGGAGAATAGGCAGAGGAGATCTAATCTCCGTTTCATTGGATTACCTGAGGGGGCAGAGGGGAAGGATCCGACCACCTTCCTGGAACAAATCCTGATCTCCAAATATGGTCGTGAGGCCTTCTCCCCGACCCTGGCGGTAGAGAGAGCACACCGCATTCCGGCCAAGGCCCCACCACAGGGAGCCCCCCCTCGCACGTTTATAGCCAAGCTACTGAACTTTAAGGATAGAGATGCAGCACTACGGATGGCGAGGGAGAAGGGCAACATGGAGATTGGGAACAGCAGAGTTGCCATTTTCCCAGATTTCTCCGCTGATGTACAACGTCGCCGCCAGGGCTTTACTGAGGCGAAACGCAGACTCCGGATCAAACACCTCAAATACTCCATGCTGTTTCCGGCGCGCCTGCGAGTGGAGAGAAACGTCCGGGCCTACTTTTTTGAGGATCCGGAAGAAGTTCTTTCCTGGATGGAGCGGCCTGAACCCGACCGACAGGCGGACGACAAGTAGCCCACATCTGAGCGGGGTCTTGACTGCCCTCCCCATCCTGATTGAGTCCTCATAATCACCCGGAGTGTGGGTATGTCTATCTGGTGTTTTTTTTTTTTTTCTTCTCCCCCGCTGGGGAATGTCAGGTTCTCCTTATGACTGTCGCCCCTTCTCCCACCTGCCATGTCCGCGGTCTTCGGAGACCCTCAATCCACACCAGAATGTCCCCTCCTCCTTCCCTAATGGTAGTTTTTCACATTATGTTCCCCAGTCCTTCACTTCTACTGCCCGGTTCGAGATAATTTTCCTCTCATCCTAGTTTACAGTCCACTGGGGCCCTAGCATGGGAGCACACTCCGTCCTACCTTCTAAAAACTGAGCAGCGATTTTTTCGCCCCCCTGTGCAACCAGGATCTCCGTTGGACCCTCTACGGTCCGGACTGCCAGCGAGTGCCTTGGGTCATGCCTCTGGTTTACGGCATGGTTGGGGATGATCACTCATGCTGGGACTGTGACTATTCGATACACCTATTGTCTGCTTTTTTGCTTTGTTATAGCACAGTCTGAACAAATGTCACGCGGCCATGAGCCCTTCCTGGTTGCTAGTTTGTTTTCTGTTTTGGGTCATACCCGCATCAGTTGGGGAAGGTGCAGGGTGGGGAGGGGGGGGGGGGGTTAGTTGTAGTTCGATATCTAAACGGCAATGTACATGACTACTGGTTGTATGTTACTCTATCCAAGGTGTATGGGTTATGCTTATTTCCAATGAATACTTTATTGTTTAAATACTTTAAATGTGCGGTTGATATTGCACTTATTGTCACACTCCTGTGGTTCCTGGGATGCGTGGGCCCGGGTACGCCGCATCTCTCCCCCCCTCTCGGATGGCTAGCCTGAAGTTCCTTACCTGGAATGTCCGGGGCCTTGGGGATAGGGTGAAGAGATCTGCCGTATTTACTTTCCTGAAAAAACAAAGGGCTGATGTGGTGGTTTTGACCGAAACCCATGTGGACGGCCGACTTCAGTTGGCACTCAAAAAGCCATGGATAGGCTGGGTGTATCATTCCACTCACTCTACCCAGGCCCGAGGCGTCTCTATACTTGTCGCTAAGACAGTCCATTTTGAAATTTGTAGTGTGGAGTCTGATCCACATGGTAGATATGTGTTTCTCTCTGTAAGGCTGTATGGGGAGTCATTTCTTATCCTGGCATTTTATGTACCTCCTCCGTTTAACGCCACTGTCATTACCACAGGTCTGCTGTTCATGGCTCGTCATCCTTCGGTTCAGGCGATCTGGCTGGGGGACTTTAATGCAACCCTCAACCCAGCCCTAGATAGACCCCAGACGACCCAACCTACTGGTCCAGTCCCGTCGAGTTCCCGATTCGGCAGACTTATTTCCACCTTTAACCTCATTGATACCTGGAGACACAAATTTCCCCTCTCTAGAGCCTATTCCTGTTTTTCAGCCTCCCACAATACAATGTCACGTATTGACTATATACTGTTAACTAAAGCACTTATTCCGCGCCTACTAGAAGTAAAATTCTCTCCTAGGCTGCTTTCGGACCACTGCCCTTACTGGATCACCCTTTCCTTCACTATTGATAGACCCCAGCGGACGTGGCGACTGAACCCGTTTTGGCTGTCCCTGTTACCGGAGGATGACGAGCTACTGAATGAATGGACTACCTTTTTCGCTGACAATGCCAATTCGGCCTCCCCGGCTGTGGTCTGGGAAACCTTTAAGCTACACGTCCGCGGGGTTCTGACTTCCAGGATCAGATTTAAGGCAGACTCGGCTGCTACCTTTGATAGAGCTCTAGGGGTATTGTCAGACACTGAACAGTCCTACCTGACGGATCCCTCCCCAGCTAATGCAGACTTGCTGAAGTTACACACTAGGGTGGTAGAACAACTGCAATACGAGGCAGCCAGACGCAAGTTATTTTTTACAAAACAAAAATTCTTTGAACAGGGGGAAAAGGCAGGCAAATTACTCGCTTATCTAGCTCACAGCGAAGACAGGCCCCCGACTGTCATTTCCCTTACTAGCCCAAGTGGGGACGTGGTTTCGGATCCTCAGGAGGTCTCTGACCGATTAAGAGGGTTTTTCTCACAGTTATATACTTCCCAGTTGACTGACCCTGATGGACATTTAGAGAACCTGCTAGCGGGGATTGCCTTCCCGAAGTTAACAGACGAACAGGTTGAGGCCCTGGACGCGCCCCTCACGACCGACAAAGTATCCGCAGCTCTCACTAGCTTCCACAAATCTAAGGCCCCAGGTTCAGATGGACTGCCTATTGAATTCTACCTGCAATATAGAGAGATGCTTTCTCCCAAATTGCTAGAATTATACAATGACCTTTTTGACACATTTTCTCTCCCTCCGTCTATGAGGGACGCGACCATTGTTCTTATACCTAAGCCTGGTAAGGACCCGGGTCAGCCGGAGTCATACAGGCCCATTTCACTCTTGCAGGTGGATGTTAAGATCCTGGCCAAGATTTTGCCACTTCGATTGAATCAGGCGATACTGAGTCTTGTACATACTGACCAGGCAGGCTTTATGCCGGGCCGCAACACCTCATTCAACCTTAGAAGACTTTATATTAACCTGCAAGCGATACATGACGAAGTTGGATCACGAGTGGTGGTGGCCCTGGATACGGCCAAAGCATTCGACTCAGTCGAATGGCAGTATCTTTGGGGATGCCTTAGAGGGTTTGGGTTTGGCCCAAAATTTATTAAATGGGTCCAACTACTATACCAGGCCCCAAGAGCTAGAGTTGTGTCCAATGGTTACGCCTCCAAACCCTTCGATCTCACTAGGGGCACTAGGCAGGGCTGTCCTCTGTCCCCACTATTGTACGCCCTTGCGGCGGAACCTCTTGCAATATCCATTAGGGAAAATCCCAAGATTCGTGGCCTCCAGGTGGGTGCAATCGTGGAGAAAATCAGCCTGTATGCTGATGACACGTTGTTATATCTGGCAGACCCGGATGCCTCTCTTCAAACGGCATTGCAGACGATAGAATACTTCGGATCGTTTTCTGGCCTCAAAATTAACTGGGGTAAATCCCAAATCCTGCCCATTGACAGCTTCCCCTTCCCCAGACCACGGGAACACTTCCCCTTACAGAGGGTCGACTGCATTGAATATTTGGGCGTCTCTGTGTCCAGGTCCCCGTCGGATTATATCCCCCTGAACGTTGAACCTCTCTTTGCCCTGATTAAATCTAGGACTCAGGTCTGGGCCAAGTTACCGCTTGGGGTCTGGGGCCGAATCAACATCATAAAAATGATACTGCTACCTAAGATTCTTTACACTCTCTGGCACACACCAGTATACATCCCCCTCAAATACTTCAAAATCAGACATTCTGCTGAACTCGTTTATATGGGGGAAGAATAGACATAAACTGACCTGGAAAGCCCTCAAAAACCCCACTGATTTAGGGGGTACAGCCCTGCCTGATTTTAATTCCTATTATTTGGCGTCCCAGTTATCCCAGTTGTATCACATCGATAAGACAGATAGGTGGCGATTCCTTGTCCTCGTCTGTCCGCATTGGGCCCAGTGCACTGCCGACCCCATAACGGCGGTGGCAGTTGGACTGGGAGGCAACGAGTCTGAGGGTAACCGCAAATCACTTTTATATCAATATAGACGGATCTGGGACATAGCTGCTGGGCTGATTGGGACCCCTGTATTTAATGATTACACCCCTTTGTGGCATAACAAATCCCTGCCTGAGCTTAGGTTGCTCCCGGACGTGGAGCTATGGAGTAGGAGGGGAGTGTTTTATCTGCACCACATCTTTTCTGGTGGGTCCCTCAGGTCTTTCCTTGAACTTCAGGAACAATACTCATTGCCTGACTTCATGCAGTTCAGGTTTCTTCAGCTGGTCCATGCGGTCCGCTCCCAGTTTCCAGCAGATATTCCACAGCCAGCCCCAAATGCACTGATCGCAGTGATCAAGGGATCAGATCCCCGTAGGCTCATATCCGATTTCTATAACATGCTCATCACCCCGACGGCCACCACACTAGCATATAACTTGAAGCCGAGGTGGGAGAGAGATGTGGGGCCGCTGGAGGATGAGGAGTGGAGCGAGGCTTTAGATACATGTAGACTGGTGTCACCCAGGCTCTCTGATCGGCTATCGCAACTGTTTATTTTGCACCGATCATACCTCACCCCTCTTAGGTTGACGCGCTTTAAACCTGATGCCCCGACGGTCTGCCCAATGTGCAGACGTGATCCGGGCACGTTCTTCCATTTGATTTGGTCGTGTCCCAAACTCCAGGTACTCTGGAAGCAGGTTGTGGACTTCCTACACGATGATATGGGCTCCCCCCTGTCCTTGGACCCTAAACAGTGCCTGCTGGGTATTTTCCCTGACTCCGAGCTTAATAAATTTACGAAAACATTTTTGCATGAGACACTCTTCTCAGCTCGAAGGATCATAGCCAGGCACTGGATGAGGCCCATACCGCCCTGTTCGTCTGAGTGGAAAGCCGACATTAATGCTGCCCTCCCGTATAAAAAAATCATATATATTAACCGTGGTTGCCCCGATAAATATAATAAAATCTGGGATAGATGGCTCGAATCCGCTGACACTCGTGTGAACTGGCCCTGAGAACACACCAACATAGTTTCTTAAAAAAGGGGGGATCTGCTGTGTTGTCCTTATTGTTATTGACTGGCCCGGAAGCCCGGTTGCTCACTCCCTTCTGACTTAAATAAGACCTCTATGTTGTACTATGTATTCAGTGGAATAATATGGAGTTGATTACGTTGTCTGTATACTATTTCTGATGGCTTGACATGCTAGGCTTATTGTCATGTACGTTGTATTGTCATGTTTCACCTGAACATTGTTCAATAAAAACCGTTTAATATTAAAAAAAAGTGAAGCGCTGCAAATACTTTCCAGATGCACTGTATGTTCATTCTCCATTGTCCCACTGTATGTAGGAATGTAGCCACCCTCTCTTGGTTGCTCCTGAAATGGACTATGGGATCTATAGTGTGTTTGGAATGAGCAATGCATATTAGTTGTGGCCATGTCTACTGCTCTATGGAAATGGAAGCGGGGAGGGAGGAAGCTCACAGAGGACCACACAAGGAGTCCGAAAGTCACAGCAAAAAACGATTTAATGAAAAACAGATTACAGGGCCATTAAAGCGGGGTTCCACCTGCGATTTTTTTTATTTTTTAAAAGTCAGCAGCTACAAACACGGTTGCTGCTGACTTTTAATAAGGACACTTACCTGTCCCTACTTGCCCGCGATGTCAACCCCCAACCCCCCAGGCCGATCCCTCGATCCTGGCAGCTCCCGGCGCCGCCATCCTCAGTAAGGGAAATCAGGCAGTGAAGCCGTGCGGCTTCACTGCCGTTTCCTACTGCGCATGCGCGAGTCTCGCATTGTTTTCTGAATGGGCGGCTTGCTCTCTGGGATACACACAGTTCCCAGAAGGCAGCGCGCCCCATTCACCAGAAGTCAAGGCGAGGAGGATGCGGAAGACGACCAGCCGCGGATAAGGAAGAGGCAGATTAGGGACTTCAGCATAGCAACCGGTATTTCTGGTGAGTAAAAAATTATATTTTTTTTCTATTTTTTTGCAGGTTTTTTGCGATTTATTTTTTTAGGGTGGAACTCCACTTTAAGCATTGGATGTGAATGGATTATTTTTAAAGTATAAGCATATTGTTTCGTGTCACTTTAAACTAGCCATAAACTGGTAAAATATTGTTCCGTCCGTTTCAAAAAGGTGTGTTATAAAATTGGCAATTATTTTATATTGTGTAAAGAAGCCCATCGTCAAACTTTTTTGGGGGAGTAGATTTATACTTTTGTTGGACAGCTGTAAAGCGGGAATTGTGTGATGACAGGCTTTCGGAAAATCATACCGTTTGTACGCTCCATCGGACAATTGTTGTCGGATTTTCCGCCAACAAATATTGGATAGCATGCTTTAAAATTTTACGACAATAAATGTGTGTTGTCGCATTATCCGATTGTGTGTATGCAAGTCCTTCGGACAAAACTCTGAAGCACAAACACGCATACTCAGAAGCAATGCTCACCATAACACAACATTAGCAGAAGTTGCCCAAAGGGTGGCGCTAAAGAGCTGAAAAGAGCTTTCGTGTTTGTTTGCCGACAATTCTTTGTCGTCTGTATGCAATCCAAGTTCCTGGCCAACACCCTTCGGACAAAAGTCCTACGCTTTGTCCGCAGAAAATCCGATCGTGTGTACCAGGCTTTAGATTCTTTTCACACGGGGTGGATTCTGTTCTGATCAGCAGGGGATAAGCTCACAGATCTCCCTGATCAGAGCAGAGCAGGTGGAGCACACATCCGTAGGTTTCTGCAGAGTGGACATGGACAGAGCCTGATCTGCTCTATGAAGGGCTGGTAAACAGACTGCTGTTCATTTACACCCGACTACCTCCAATCCAATTTGCCTAAACAGAAGAGAACAGATCCTAGTTTTTTTTTTTTTGTAATGGACCAATTCAGCCCAGGGGTAGGCGGGTGTAAAACGGACACAATATCTGTTTACACCCACCTGTCCATAGAAATGCATGGACCTTCTGATCAGGTCCACCTGAAAAACTAACAAGCGGATATAAACTGAATTGCATGTGTGAAAGGGGCATTATTATTTGAAGGGAAACATTCCACTATCGGGTGCAAAACAATGCAGGAACTGCAATCAACATACCTACAGTACACCTGAGTCAACAAATGATTGATGACCTTGTCCAGCTTATATTTTCTGTAGTCTTCCAGTCCATCTTTGATAGCAATAATAGTGAGGACGGCCAGCAAGGGGAGCATAGTGATCTCCTTCTGGAACGCTTCCACCAGCGGGACCCAGTTCAAGAACACCAGAAAGAGGAAGTACAAATTGGCTGCTCTAAAAAAAAGAAAAAAAAAATTGGGAACATTCCATTTTCTCACAGGTTTGCTAAAATACTGCAAATCATGAAAATCAAACTTATGAAATACAGAGGTGCCTGCATTCACATTTCCAAGTCAGCAAGTGTCTCTTGGCACAAAAAAAAACAAAACTTCAGAACAAAATAATTTTTTTGGACAAAGTGGAGATGGATTAGACCACCTGTCGGATTTTTATTGCCGTGTCCCCATTAGAGCCGGTTCACACCAGGGCAACGCGACTTTGGCAGGCGACTGGGACACGACTTGTGCATGAACCACAGCGTGACTTGGAGCGACTTACAAAGCGACTTCAAGTTGCCTCCAGGACAGGTGACTTTGCCAGTGGCCAATCAAACAATAATCAGCTCTGTGGGAGGGAGGGGTTTGCCTGAGAAAACTAGTTTCTCTTCCTGTAAAAGTTGCTTCAGTTAAGACAGGGGAACCAACTTTGGAGGCAACTTCCATTGAAATCAATGGGTACAAGTCGCCTAGAAGTAGTACAGGAACCTTTCTGAAGACGGAGCGACTTCAGTAGTGTGCATTAAGACGGCTCCATTCACTTGAATGTAATTTGACATGTCGTGCGACACAAGTCGGATCCCAAGTAGTGGTAGTGTGAACGGGCTCTTAGGCTCCATGAACACTGGAGCTCAAAAACTGCAGTTTATTGGCGTTGGGGCATTTTCTTTTTAAAAGCCCATAAACTGCACTCTGTTAGCCTATGCGTCCATGCACACATGGAAGTTTTTTTGCGGTAATGAGCAGGAGATTATGGGCTTTTTTCTGAACACCAGAAATTCGCGTTCAAAGTGCCATTTTCGGTGGAAAAAAACGCTTAAAACGCAAAAACGCTAATAAACGCCAAAAACGCTCAAAAATGCTCAAACGCACATAAACGCTCAAAAAACGTGGCTCGCCAGCGTTTAGCGTTTTTGATCCATTGAAAAAAATAAAAACCGCTAATGCTGAAAAACGCAAAAAAAATGCTAATAAACGCTATTGCAAAAACGTTAAAAAACGTTGAAAGATTCCCTGCAAAGCTACTGGCGTTTTTATAACATTATTTTAGCGTCCAGTGTGCATGGAGCATTAGGCTGGATTAACACCTATGTAGTTTTCGTGCTTTTTGCACTACAGTCCATCTAACATGGTTTCCGACGGAACACATTCTGTAGTGCAAATCTGCAAAATGCACTATAAATGCATAGGTGTGAATGCAGCCTTAGGGAGCTTCACATGCTCCATTTTTCCTTTTAGGGAAGTGAAAGAAAAACCCAAATTTTGGGTTGTCTCCAGAACAGGAAGAGAGGGGGAATCCTCCAATGAGGACACTAGTTCTAGTAACAAGGGATTCCCTCACTTCCAGTTTTGGCTACAGGACAGGAAGTAAAGGTAAATTTCCCCAATGAAACAGACAAAAAAGAAGCTTGCAAGGATTTTAACCCTTCCTTATTCTATCGAACATGGAAAAAAAAGAATGAATAACGTTTTACCTTTAGTTCTACTGTAAACACTGACAATGGCTATTAAAACATGCAGTATTCAAATGCAACACTTAATTAAAGTGGTTCTAAAGGCAGAAGGTCTTTTACCATAAAGTGGTTGTAAACCCCAATGCTAGGTTCACACCTATGCGAATTGGATGAGAGTTTCTTTGCATCCAATTCGCATAGCAGAATAATGTGACCGGCTCTCTATGGAGCCGGGTCACATATCTCCGGGGCAGCTGCGGAGTGCACTGTGCGTCTTTGGCCAAAGATTCGGGCCCGATTCGTCCCTGAACCGGAGAACAGGGACACACACCCTTCCTGTGTGATCCGCAGCTGGTTCCAGTGTGGACCGAGCCTTACATATACCCATTGAAGTGACCTGCCTCAGATGATACACAGAGATAAAAAAAAAAATCCTCCTACATTGGTTGTACCCGGTTTACCTGCGGTCTTCCCTTCTCTACACCTGTTCAAAGTGCTGAATGAGGCCAGAAAAAAAAAAAAGGGGGGTGGAGAGCTGAAGTCACACACTGTAGAGCTCAGTGAGGAGAGCTCTGAGAGCTGATTGGAGGGAAGGGACAAACCCCCTCCACACAGCACACATGAACAGAACCAAGACTTGTCAATCCCTCCTCTGTCACCATTTTTCTCTTGGTGTCAGGAAAATTTGTCAGCAGTGATTCATGCTTAGTGCGCTTTATTGAGACAAGTACACACTACAGGGGGTATATGCTTGTTCATATTTCATGTCTGAGGTTTACCACCACTTTAGGGCATTCTATGCATGAAGGTTAAAAAAACAAAACAAAAAAAAACACCCTTGTATGCAGCTCCCCCTCCCAAGCCCTTCTTATTCTTGCCTGAGCCAATCTCAATCCAACGCTGTGCCTGCGAGCAGAGTATCTTTTCTCTTCTCATTGGCTCAGGCACAGCAGCAGAAGCCATTGGCCAGTAAGGAGGGAGTGGAGGGCCAGGCTAAGACATGTTCACCGTGTCTTATGGACACACAAAGGCGGCTCAGGAGCGAGAATGCACGAGTGACCCCCATAGCAAGTGGCTTGCTATAGGGGCACTCTAAAGGAGAGAGGGGGGTCAGGAGCACCTAGGGGGGGGGACCCCAGAAGAGGATCTGGGCTGATGTGTGCAAAACTATTGCACAGAGCAGGTAAATAAAACATATTTGTTATTAAAAAAAAAATAATAATAATAATACTTTGCCTTTGGATTTACTTTAATTGTCTTGACTAACAGGCTCCTAAAGTGAAAAGAAGTTTTAAATAGATTTGAGGTGTCTAGATTTATTATTCGAGGGATCCAGATTTGTCATTCTATCTGGCAATGCTTACAGAGCTCTGGCATTACAAATCCCGCAGCTTAACAAGTGTGTCAACTAGAATGCTGGCTTCCCTTCCAAAGCTTCTGCTTGAATTTCCTAAATGGATTGTATAAAGAGGCTCAGCCAGTAGAAGGAGACAATGACATTAGAAAGGTGCGGGCACCAAGTTCTATACAAGTAGCATAATGCTTTCCATATATAAAGAGTGGCATATCAAGTCTACATGAAATATTAGTGCAGTTGTGACAATCACTGACCTACTCATGGTATTTGAAGCAGAAGAAAGAATAAAAAAAAATAGAGGCATACACAGGAACTTCACCAGCAATGACCGCTGAACACACAAGGCTGTGCAGGAACCTACCTGTGAAACTGTTCAAATAGGTTCCGTGGTATGAAGTTCAGTAGAGTGTAGTTAGTGGTCCGTATCTTGTTGTTCTTGTAGCCTTTAGTTAGCCTGTCATACTCATCCTTGAACTGATCCAGGTATGGGACAACCACCCTATGTTTAGGAGTGCCGTCCTCCGTCTCGGTAGTTCTGCAGCATTTCAGGTACGATCGCGTCGCTGAGGCACTCCTCTGGGTTTCGTTGCTGTTGCTCTCGGTCTGTGCCACTTGCTGCCATTTGTGACGGGCCCACTGGAGGGGTCTGGCCATATCGATCAAACTTGTGGTGGAAGCCTTCTTTAGTCTAACAAGAGAAAAGGTCAAATATTGTTTGCAATATTGTGTAATATAGTTACATAACATTGTGTACAATGGAGCATTGGCCTGGAAGGGCTGAGAGGGAAGACCACCCTGGGTGGATCTTCACTGCATCTGAACACCACAAACCAAAAACACTATTTAATCCATTTTTAATATTCAAAGCAAAGTCCCCCATCCATTTATGTCTATTTACTTAATCTATGCTTTATTTTGTTGAGAAATCACTTGGAAAAACACCCCCTAGCATTTCTGGCCGTGGCCATCTTGAGTAAGGGCAAATGATTCATGTAGCATTTATTATCTGGAAACCATCTGCCTTTAGCTCAGGCATGCATGCAGGAGAGTGTGCTTAGCTGAGAAAACCACCCTCCTCTTCTACCCTCCTGAAGACTCCTAGAATGTGTGACATCATTTGACCAGGCAAGAAACCAGGAAGTAACTGAAGAAATGTCAATAAAGAAAAAAAAGTTTATAACAAATAAATAGGATATACCTTCCTATTTACTAATGCTAGCAGCACGAGGATTAAAAATAATCAATGTTGATTGGGAGACTGAAGTTCCTCTTTAAGGCCACGAGCCATGTTTGTGTGGGCACGACAGTCCATTTACGTGAATGGGCTGCTATGCCTGCTTTTCATGCTGGAAAATGGTTTCTGAACTATTTTGAAAACAGCGGCCAGGAAATGTTGCTTTTGCACAATGAGATGTCAGAGGTTCCCACAAACGCGCTGCGCTTTGAGATGCATTTCATGAAGCATAAATTGCAGTCCAGCGCGTTTTTAAAAAGGAGCGTGTTTTGCCTGTGGACGGTTGCGGGAACAGGAGCGATTACAGCATCCGCAATAATGTGAACCAGGCCTAAAGCAGAACTAAACTCACCGATAGAATGGCTTCCCAAAACAATTACATTGAAGGCACGCTGTGAATCATAACTGTCACAGTTGCTTGTGTTATCTACTGAATGGTCAAGCTATTAAATGACTGGTCATAACTGATCACATGTGCAGCACCTTGATAACTACGGATCAAACAGAGGCTAAGACGGCAGCTCCCTTGGCGGTAAAAGAGAGAAGGTTTCGTTCCACTATACTACCTAGGAACCCATCAACTAAACACTAAGGATGAGCCAAGGTGTGTTCGCAACTAGCACGTGCAGAGCCCACCAGGAAGTCGGCACTGCACATCGCTAATCACAGGCAGTGAGACATTCCTCGATCTCTGCAGCCGCGCATCAGGAAAATGGCTCACTGCCTGCGATTAGTGCTGTGCAGACTTTCTGGCAGGCTTGGCACCTGCTAGTTGCGAACACGCCTGAGCTCATCCTTACTAAACACCACTTGTACCACACCCGGTCACATCAATTAGAGCAGGAGGGAAGGAAACTAGAGGTAAATTAGCTTTCTGGCACCAAGAACCCATGTTAGCGAGGAAGTTTTGAGCACAAAAAAAAAAAAAAAAGAAAAAGTCATACATTTTGAAAGTGGTTCAAATATAAAAAAAAAAAAAAAAAAAAAAAAAAACTACCCAAATCCATCTCACGAGTCAGAAATCTTAAAAACGGATGCAATGCTTTTCTTTATTGGGCGCAGGTCTTTTTAAAGGGGCCACAACGCTTGTACAGTATGGCAAATGCTTTATTAAAGTTCCACTCTGAAATATAATATAATTATAGAGACATTCCTGCTCTGAATACCATTCATCAAAACATAAATTATATGACCTTTATGAATTCCCCTGTATGTCTAAAGGCACACATTGAAATTGTAACATGCCTCCACCCAAGGAATGAGTGTCGGTTGTAAACAAGTACATGAATCTGGGGCGCACACTGTGAGCGGAGGGGCACTCCGACCATATGGGCACTCTGTTCTCAGTGCAGCCTAAAACTAGTCCATCATCAGGTAAGTAGACAGTAGGCAGATCCATAGCCAATGGACAGCCAATGGCTATAGAATCTGCCCAATGCCAATTACAAGGAGGGAGTGGACCCGTTGGGGAACTAGTGTTTCAGCTTTCCCATTTGGCTCCATCCACTGTCAACATAACTTGTTAATAGAAGGGGGGTCAGCTGTGATGCGGAGTGTCCCGCGTCCTTTATGGCCATTTCACACTGGAACGTGCATGCTTTTGCATGTTCCATTTTTGACAACCCATTCATTTCATGAAAAATGTATGGCAGGCATGACTTAAAATCAAGCCTTCACCAAACTGCATGGTACTGCTGTACAATGCGTTTTGGTGGCTGCAAATGTGTGCGTTTGATAGATGCATTTAAGGTGCCATTAACAATTAATGGCGCCCAAGCATGTCCAACAAGGGGAGCACGTTCCTGAACAGTATGGGAAATGCGCATATGCCCCAACACATATGGTGTGAACCAGCCCTTACAACCAGTGACTGGTGGGTAGGAGGCAGAGGTGGTCAACATGCCACCTGCTACACAGCGTACAGACTCTGCCTGTCTCTGTACACAAACTTAGAGTTGGTCCTCGTTACCTCCAGTTTGGCCATCTATGAACTAGAAATATTTATTTTATGAATCTGGTGCAGTAAAAGTGGCACTAGTAAAAACGACCTGAATCAGCCGCACACATAGGTAAACCTACCAAAATGGGCGGAAAGGATTTTGGAATCTGGCGCAGGCCATTTTAAAAGGGCCATACCGCCAGAAAAGTGTGAAGGCTTTTTAAATTCCCCAGTGTGTTACAAATCTTTTTATGCTTTTAATTTGGGTGCAAAACACACACACATGCTAAAGAGTGAAAAGCACAGTGCTGGTATTGTAATGGCAGAATTCTCTGCTCTATAAGGAATGTTGCACTGCGGAGTAAGTTCCAGTTATATGAAAGTTTTTCAGACAACAACTGGTGAAGGAAATAACAAAGCATGACCCCTTTATTATCCCACGCATTCATCCAATGTTACAGTGATTAGGATAAACTAATGAAACAAACATGACCATTCCCATAGCTTATTAGAGTAAAACTACTAAAGATCCCATGAAAGACGGGAAACCATCTTATCACATGCTTTACATTACAGAAGTACGCCCGCCATACTTGGACATTTTACAGGGAAAGTCAAGCCCATCAACAAGCTTGCTTCTGCGTTAACCACTTCAGCCCCGCGAGGTTTACCTCCTTCATGACCAGGCCATTTTTTTGCGATACGGCACTGCGTTACTTTAGCTGACAATTGCGTGTCATGTGACACTGTACCCAAATAAAATTTATGTCCCTTTTTTGGGACAAATAGAGCTTTATTTTGGAGGCAATTGATCACCCCTGCGGTTTTAATTTTTTGCACTATGAACAAAAAAAAAACTATTTTCTGCTATAAAAACACACCCAATAAAAAAAAAAAAATCAAATGCCTTCATCAATTTAGGCCAATATGTATTCTACATATTTTTTGGGTAAAAAAGCCCAAATAAGCGTATATTGATTGTAGATGCTATAACTTTTGCGCAAACCAAACTATGGGATATTTTATGGAATCTTTATAATAAAAAATCTCTTTTTTTTTACTCGTAATGGCAGAGATTAGTGTCTTTTAGTGGACTGCGACATTACGGCGGACAAATCATACACTGACACTTTTTTGGGGACCAGTGACACTAATACAACGATCAGCGCTAAAAATATGGATGGTCACTGTACTAATGACACTGGCAGGGAAGGGGTTAATATCGGGGCAAGAAAAGGGTTAAATGCGTCACTATGGGGTGCTTCCCAACTGTGTGGGGGGTGCTTGCACTGTGAGAAGAGAGATCTGTATTCCTGCTTAGCAGGAACACAAGATCTGTCTTCTCCTGTCAAAAAGATGATCTGCCTTGTTTACATAGGCAGACCGCCGTTCTGTCTGTCTCGGGAACGATCAGCGGGTCCCGGCGGACATCAGGTCCGCCTGACACACTGATTGGCTCCCGCTGTGTCCAATCACAGCAAGAGCGGGTCACCTGCAGCGCATATGTGCACCCCAGACCCCAATTATTATTTTTTTATCACGTACAGGTACACAATTTCCTGTGAAAAGGGCCATCCTGCCATAGTATATGTATGTGGGGATGGGGGGTCCCCAAAGCGGTTAAGATGAACTCTGGGAATTAGACAAAATCTACCACCACCCCATCCCAGACTGCATCGGTTAAATGCTTGTTTAGTCTAGAGATGCAGGGGTTAGGTGCAATACCTAATTTCTAGCTCCAGAAAGCTTCCTCTGTCCATGTGTTCAGTCAAACGCACTGTCCTCTCTAAGGGCCAGTTTACACCACATGCAGTCCAGTGCGCTTTTTTTTCTGCATCAAAAACGTATGGAAAGTAGGTCATATGGTTTTCATTGGCATAGTTCACACCAGTGCTTGCAGTTCCAGTAAAAAAAAAAACAAACAAAAAAAAACACCAACATGCTGCATTTTTTCTGCACTTGAACACTGTTAAATGCACCAAAAACGCATCGAAACACACATGTCCTTATTCAAGGCTAAGGGGAAAAAAAAAAAAAAAAAAAGCACGGTACTGCATCAAAAACGAGCATGCAAAAAAAAAGCACCTGGAAAGCCGCAAGGGTCCATTCACACCATAAACTGTGAATTTTTTACTGCATTTGAAGCGTGCTTGAACGCGTTTTTCACTGTGTTTGCAGTGCATTTTTCTACAAGTGTTTGGGGTTGGCTTTTTTGGCTTGGGGGCACAGCGAGGTGCATATGAAGCGTGTTTCTTGTATTTGCGGTGCGGAAAAATGCAGCATGCTCTATTTATAGCACTGAACTGTACTGATGTAAACTAGTACCATAGATTACCTTAATTTGGGCCGTCTATGCAGTTGAATATGCATTCAACTGCATCAGACTGCGTTCAGTGTGAAAGGGCCCTAAGGCAGCCCATAAAAATTTTATGCGTTCAACTAACATGCTGAAAACAAATTAATAAAAAAAAAAAACCCACACACCAATTCGAGTGCCCCATCCACATCGAATTCTCCCCGCTGAGCTACTGTATTCTGACAGCAGAGAGACTTCCCCACCGAATACACGATCAGCATTGACAGATATAGCCTGCAAAGCTGATCCAAGTGGGGAAAATCCAACAGGGCAGTTGTACAGAACTTACTCGTAGATTGACTTCTGTACAACCACAGTGCCCATACATGGATCGAAAGTGAGTAACTTGTATAGCGCTGCAAATGCGAACTAAAATCACCTCAAGGCGCTTTGCATCCAGTGTCGTTGAGATCCTTCAGAAGAGGTGGGTCTTTCGTTTTTTCCTGAAAGCCCGATGGTTTTCTTCCACGCGGAAGTTCGTGGGTAGTGCATTCCATTGCCTCGGTCCTTGGACAGCGAACCTTTGTTCTCCCTTAGCTTTGTAAGGAGTCTTGAGGATGTGGAGTAGGTTTGAAATTGGGCCAATCTCTGCTGAACTGACCAAATTTAGTTCCATGTATGGCCAACGCTTTTAAGCTTGCATTCTCACATACAATGCAGGGTTAACAGCCCTGATGCCAATGGACTGCGCACACCCTCCCTGGAATTTAGGGCAGAAGAGAACAGCGCTGGTGCCTGCTGGACCAAGGTATAGATTTTTTTTTGAACATTTGCAGAATATGCGATGATCGCTGCTGGACGCACACAAAGTGAAAAGGGCCGCACCAGAAATCTCAGATTCCTGCCCCTACAATTCACACCAACCTAAATCACCTATTTAGCCTAACAGACCAAAAGGGAGAACATAAGAAGTTAAATGGTTGGAAGCTCCACTCTTGGCTTGCCATTACATCTAGGAATTGCCTGCATCTTTGCTGTGGGTTGATGCCAGGGTTCTCTTAAATTTTCCTCTTATTTCAAAACACGATTAGGAGTTAAAGTAGAACTATATTCAAAACTTTTTTTTTCATATTGGATAGAGCAAGGGAGGGTTATAACCTCTGTCAGATTTTTTTTTCCCACTATCTGTGTGCCATTGGGGAGATTTCTCTTCACTTCCTGTCCTATAGCCTAAAGCTCCATACACAGATCAGGATATCATACAAAAAAAATACAACTTTTATGATTGTATGATAAGCTGATCCTTAGTACGCAGCTTTCGGACAAAATTTGGTGACAAACAGTAAAAACAAAATTTTCGCACGATACTACAATACAAATACATCACTTCTGAATTTTTATTCTGTCGTATGAGAATTTTCGTACTTTAGTAACCCATTTGTTTTCAATATGGAGACTAGCATACAAAAACAAAACAAAACAAAAAAAAATAAAAAAGACGATCATTCGTCCGATAATCTCATTGTGTGTTCTAGGCTTTGACCTCATCTACTGCCAAGATTCCAGACAACTGATCACACAATGCAGCAGTCACCACGGCCTGCAATTGTCACTTTCCATTTCTCTATCTACACTCTTTAGGTGCAGAGTATAGAGCTCAGTTTTGCTGAGTATTTTCCTGTTTGTCAGGATTTACGGATACACAATACTATAGATTGTCCTTGCCCTTCAGCTCTGACCTAAAGCTGGCTATACGCTATTCAATCGGATTGTAGAAAAATGCAGAAAAGCATTCGGAAAGCCCCAAGGATCCATTCACACCATAAACCGCACATTTTTTACTGCATTTTTGCATGCATTTGAAGCATTTTTTTTAGACTGCAGTAAGTCATTTGAGGACAAAGCCAAACAATCTATCAAAACAGAACCAAATCAGGAAGGCCCTTGCACTAGTCAATAGAAGACCTTAAAAAAGGAGATTGTACAGTGCCTTGAAAAAGTATTCATACCCCTTGACATTTTCCACATTTTGTCATATTACAACCAAGAACGTAAATGTAGTCTATTGAAATTTTATGTGATAGACCAACACAAAAGTGGCACATTATTGTGAAGTGGAAGGAAAATGATAAATGGATTTCCACATTTTTTACAAATAAATATCTGAAAAGTGTAGCGTGCATTTGTATTCAGACCCTTTTACTCTGATACCCCTAACTAAAATCCAGTGGAACCAATTGCCTTCAGATGTCACCCAATTAGTAAATAGAGTCCACCTGTGTGTAATTTTGTCTCGGTATAAATACAGCTGTACTGTGAAGGCTTCAGAGGTTTGTTAGGGAAACTTAGTGAACAAACAGCATCATGAAGGCCAAGGAACACCAGACAGGTCAGGGATAAAGTTGTGGAGAAGTTTAAAGTAGGGTTCAGTTTAAAAAAAATATCCCATGCTTTGAAGATCTCACTGAGCACTGTTTTTCCATTTTCGGATGATGGATTGAAGAGTATTGCACAACTGCAAACCTACCAAGACATGGCCGTCCACCTAAATGGACAGGCCAGGCAAGGAGAGCCTTAGTCAAAGAAACAGCCAAGAGGCCCATGGTAACTCTGGAGGAGCTGCAGAGATCCACAGCTCAGGTTGGAGAATCTGTCCACAGGACAACTATTAGTTGGCCTAAAAGCAAAAACGCTATGTGTGGTGGAAAACGAACACTGCACACCACCCTGAACACACCATCCCCACTGTGAAACATGGTGGTGGCAGCATTATATTGTGGGGATGCTTTTCTTCAGCAGGGACAGGGAAGCTGGTCAGAGTTGATGGGAAGATGGATGGAGCCAAATACAGGGCAATATTGGATGTAAACCTGTTAGAGTCTGCAAAAGACATAGTCAGGGCTACAATGGAATGGTTTAGATCAGGAGTCTCCAAACTGCGGCCTGAGGGCCTTTATCCGGCCCTTGGGGCACTATTCCTCCCAATGATCTGAGGAACTATTCCTCCCACTGACACCAGCAACGGGGCACCATTTCTTCCACTGATACCAATGATGGAATACTACTCCTCCTACTAATACCAATAATGGGGCACTACTCCTCCTAATACCAATAAGAAGGCACTACTCCTCCTACTAATACAAATAATGGGGCACTACCCCTCTTGCTGACCACCAACCCTGAGGCCATATTTATTCTCACCAATGCTGGGCCCAGGACATTTTCTACCCCCACTGGCCACAATCCGGCCCTCCTAAAGTCTGAAGGACAGTAGACTGGCCCTTTGTTTGAAAAGTTTGGAGACCCCTGGTTTAGATCAAAGCAAATTCATGTGTTAGAATGACCCAGTCAAAGTCCAGACCTGAATTCAATTGAGAATATGTGGCAAGACTTGGAAATTGCTGTTCACAGACACTCTCCATCCAATCTGACAGAGCTTTTTGCAAAGAAGAATGGACAAAAATTTCACTCTAGATGTGCAAAGCTGGTAGAGACATCCCCAAAAAGACTCACAGCTGTAATTGCAGCAAAATGTGGTTCTACAAAGTATTGACTCGGGCGGCTGAATACAAATGCACACCACACTTTATTTGAAAAAAAAATTTGAACACCATTTATCATTTTCCTTTCACAATTATGTGCCACTTTGTGTTGGTCTATCACATAAAATCCCAATAAAATACATTTATGTTTTTGGTTGCAACATAACAAAATGTGAAAAATTTCAAGGGGTATGAATATTTTCTCAAGGCACTGTATAGTGTATGCTCAGTAAGGGCACATCTGTGACAACTCACCAGTAACAGGATCGCTAAAAAGTAAAATACTGAGCGGCTTCCACAGCGTCACTCCCCCGCAGATAGAAATGATAGATTGTCAATTGATAGCAACAAAATAATAGCTAGGGGCCAGTTCACATTTGTGTGGTGCGTTTTACAAACATTTTAGGTGCCTTATTACTGAACTATGCTAAATGCTGAGCACATTTTTGTTTGTAGATGCAGCTGTGTGAATGGCCCCATTGATCACTATAGTGCGGCTGTTAAATGCCCAAAAAAAAAAAAATACGAAAAGTACGCATTTAACAATTCTGTAAAAAATAAAAACCCATACCCTGTACATTCTCAATAGGACTGTAGGAATTCAGCCATCTTTCCTATTTTCTCACGTGACGCTATTCCCTCCCGGAGCAGTGTGAACCTCTATGTGTCTAATTAAAGCCATTGTTTGTTCTACACGGCTGGGGTGTTAATTACTCCGCTCTGAGATCGATGTCTGGGGAAACGCTTACAGATCAAACAAACAGGAATGCTGCAAGGTCAGCACCATGTGCATGAGCAAGATGTAGCAATATTAAGATCTTGTATACAAAATATCTACTGCAAGTACACAGAGTTACTGCAAATGTCTAAACATTTAGAACAAACTACTTGAATGTTCTTCAGCTGCAGAACACAAAAAAGGAAGCTGTCAAAGCCACAGATCACATAGAAAGGAAGGGAGGGGCGGATTTTACACTGAATTTAGGAGTCTGTAGGCTTTGTTAGCCTTTAGGCCCCGATCACACAGATTGCGTTTTTCTGTGCGTTTTCGGCGTGGAACCATTCATTTTAAACAGGCCTTCCTCCACTCTAAAGAAGCTCATACACCATGGATATGCAATTAGCGGACCTCCAGCTGTTGCAAAACTACAAGTCCCATCATGCCTCTGCCTCTGGGTGTCATGCTTTCTGCTGTCAGTGTCTCGATATGCCTCATGGGAGTTGTAGTTTGGCAACAGCTGGAGGTCCGCTAATTGCATATCCCTGTCATACACCAAAATTCAGTACTGAGCCAGGCGTGTTTAGTGCCACATTTTTTTGCTGCAACAATCGTGGCAAAATGACACTGTGTTTGGTGTGCTATTAAAAAAATAATGGTACCACAAGCGTGTTGCAAATTTTGCTGCAATTCTGAAATCGTGGGCACAAACTAACAAATTGGAATCGTGGACAAAATTGCTGAAGTGTGAATGCGGCCTTAAAATAGAAATACAGCTAAAACTTTAGCCTCGCAGTCAGCCGATGTCAGAGAGCCGCTCTAGAGTGTAGAAGCAGAGGGGGGCTGGTGCTAAATATTATTTTGGGGGGGGGCATCAAACTAACGAGCCCCCCCCTCCCACAGGGGAAGACGGCAAGTGCCGCAAGCTCTGCGGGAGAGAGATGGACCTTACCTTAGGAAAGGGGGGGGGGGGAAGAGAGTCGGGGCCTTTGCTTCTCCTCCCGGCTGAACAGGAAGTGTGTCCTGAGACCTGATTGGCTTAAAGTGGTTGTAAACCCACTTTTGCAACTTGCACCTACAGGTAAGCCTAGATTAAGGCTTACCTGTAGGTGCAAGAAATATCTCCTAAACCTACACGGTTTAGGAGATATTTGCTAAAAATGACATTGCTCCGTGTCTACGGCGCATGCACGCCGTAGACAACGGCACATTCATGGGGTTAATCCCATTCACAAATTCGGCTAAGTCCCAGCAATGCTTGGGCTTAGCCGAATTTGACGGCTCCCGCGCGCATGCGCAGAGTGACGTCTTCGCCGCTCTGGCCAATCACAGCGCCGGAGCGGCGCTGTGATTGGCTGGAGCGGCGATACCCGCAATGGCTGCGGCTGGAGAGAGGGACACGGACGGCTTCGGGGGCCCCGATCTAAGGTAAGTGGTACATAATGAGCTAGTATGCTAGTCATACTAGCTCATTGTAGCTTTGTCTTGCAGGTGGGCTAGAAACAAAAAAAAAAAAAAAAGTTATATGGGTTTACAACCACTTTAAGCAGCAGAGAAGCAGCCAAGAGGCAAATCTGGCCTTTATGGAAGAGTGGGCAGAAGAAAGCCATTGTTGAAAGAAAGCCATAAGAAGTCCCATTTTCAGTTTGTGAGAAGCCATGTGGGGGACACGGCAAACATTTTCCCGCCACTTCACAATTATATGCCACTTTGTTTTTGGTTGTAACATGACAAAATGTGGAAAATTTCAAGGGGTGTGAATACTTTAAGGCACTGTACAATACAAAGCATATTTAAGCTGGGTGCACCTGGGTAAAAAAAAAAAAAAAAACTCCATGTAGTTTTTGAGCTGTAAATGGCATAGCCGTTAAGCTGCAAAAAAAAAAAAAAAAAACAACAGGACCAGTGCGTTCTGAAGCTCCAGTGTTAGCGCTGTAAAGACGTCAGTCGCCGGCAAAGGGTGTAAAAACGCAATGTAACGAGGCTTAACGCTGTGTTAAGCCTCGTCCGGCGTTTCTTTCTCTATTCCAAATCAATGGTTCCCTATGGGAGCCCATTGATTTGAATAGAGGTCGCACCAGAAGTCGGCTCAAGATGATCCGACTTGCGGGGCGACTCGTGTGCAGAGAATCTTGAAGCGTCAGGTTCCCCCTCAGGACGATACCGGTCTGGTATGAATCTTGAGGGGAACCCCCACACCAAAAAAAAAAAAAAAAAGGCGTGGGGGTTCCCCCAGGATCCATACCAGACCCTTATCCGAGCACACAGCCCGGCCGGTCAGGAAGGGGGGGCAAGGGGCTCCCAGATTCCGTTAAGCCCTCCGCCCGCAGACCCTGACAACCAACGGCCAGGGTTGTCGGGAAGAGGCCCTTGTCCCTATCAACATGGGGACAAGGTGCTTTGGGGTGGGGGGGGGCCGCAGGGCGCCCCCCTGCCCAAAGGCAACCAACTCCCCCATGTTGAGGGCATGCGGCCTGGTACGGTTCAGGGAGGTGGGGCGCTCGCTTGCCCCCCCCTTCCTGACCGCCCGGGCTGCATGCTCGGATAAGGGTCTGGTATGGATCCTGGGGGGAACCCCCACACCATTTTTTTTTTTTTGGTGTGGGGGTTCCCCTCAAGATCCATACCAGACTGGAGGGTCTGGTATCGTCCTGAGGGGGAACCTCACGCAAATTTTTTTTTACATTTTCGCGGAGTTCCCCGTCAAGATTCTCCACACGAGTCGCCCCGCAAGTCGGATCATCGTGATCCGACTTCTGGTGCGACCTCTATTCAAATCAATGGGCTCCCATCGGGAACCATTGATTTGGAATTGCGAAAGAAAAACGCAGCTGAAAGCTAGCGCTGGGAAACGTGCATTGAATTCAATGCAAAACGCGGTAAAAATCGCATTAAAAACGCCACTTTTTTCCCTGGCGTCTGTACTAGCTTTACAGCCCGTTTTTTTTTTTTTAAAACGTCCGTGGGCATGAGGCCTTAAAGTCAGCAGCTACAAATACTACAGCTGCTGACTTTTAATATAAGGACACTTGCCTGTCCTTGGAAGCCCGCAATGTCGGCTCCCGAAGCCAACTCGTCCCTCGGCTCCGGGTGCAGGCGCCGGCATCATTACTAAGGGAAACAGGAAGTGAAGGCTTGCGGCTTCGGGGCTAATCCGATCAGCGGAAGTTCCAATAAATGACAAACGATTTTTCACAAAACAGTGATTTCAAAAAAGGTCATGTGTCTTACATCCTTTTTCCTGCTGTAGGAAATACAGAATGGCTTATAATGCAGTTATTGTTATCTTGCTGTTCTTTTTTATAATGTGGTTAGGTGACACAGCTCTATGAAGCACCCCTGGAATAGTACTCAAAGGGCAAGGAATAATTAATGGGATTTTCACAGGGCTTTAGAAATTATAGATAAAACATTCATGATATTAAAAAAAACACTTAAGTTAAAAAAAAGTCTATACACGTTACATAATCACTTGTGTATTCACATAGATGGTAACATCGTGGTACCTATTCCTAACTTGTTTCAAGCCCCCAGGGCGAGTGCTGTTCTTTATTGTTTCAGTACCTTGATAAAGTTTCACTGCCATTATACAAATCGTTTAAAAGGCATAGTCCACCTTTTGCATAGAAAAAACACTGAATGCACCCATATTGAATAATCTAAAAAATGTGCGTTTATCATTTGCTTCTATTGGAGCCTGCAAAGCATTGCAATTAGTGGATCAAAGGTGAAACACTCTGGCCAATGCAGACTATTCCTCCAGCTGCTGGTCCCTACTATGAATGAGCTTAGGTGGGTTTAGACACGTGTCCGAACCCACCCGAGCTAGCCTATTCCACCAGGAAGCAGTCAAAACCGACAGCCAATCAGACGGCTGGAGACATTCCCTGCCCCACAGCCACATGTGATTAATAGCATTCTCCTATTGAAAACAATTGGAACAAATCACACCAATTATTGCAGATGATATTAAAGGATAACTAAACCCAAGAACAAACATGCAATATTTTTCAGTTTACAGTCCTTCAATGTAGTGGCTGCATTAATTTACCTTTTTTTATTTCAAGCCAAGAACATTTTCAGCAAATAACTCTTGATCCTGCCAGAAATGCAGCATTCTCTTCACTTCCTGTGAGCTGCACTATAGAATATATCTTAAATTACTAAAATTTATTTGGGGCAACTCAGGTTACAGAATTCCCCAACACACCCTGTATCTCCATAGGAAAAGAGGAGGCCTGGGCTTGCCGCACCTATATAAATACTATTTAGCCGCCATACTGACCCAACTATCCATGGTATATTCTCAACTTGAAAAGCCCGATTGGGTCCACATAGAAAGGCAGGCAAGCCCCCCTTTTCACCCTGGACTACCTACTCTGGTGTCCCCAAAAACAGAGACCGCCAATTTTGTACCCCTCCCTCTCATTCTTATGCTCTTTGGGATAGCATCCGTAATCTTCCAGCCCTGGTATCAAACGGACAACCTCTGGCCAACATATTTCATAACGCAAACTTTCCCCCCGGAATGGACATTAGAGCCTTCAGATGGTGGCTGGATAAAAGGACTTTACCGCATAGGACACTACTTCACAGCTAGGGGTTCGCTCTCCCTGAGCCACTGTATAGACAACCTTGATCTCCCAGACTCAGAAAAATTAAGATTCGGACAGATCTCCCACTTTCTTCGCAAAATCTGGGCAGAGAAGCCTCTCCCACCCAAATTCACAGAATATTAGCTCTGGTGCGGGCAGGCCATGGGGCAAAGGGGAGGCATATCTGTCATCTACTCGTTACTCAGCCGCCCGACAGTTAAATCTACATACAGTTGCAAAAAAAAGTATGTGAACCCTTTTGAAAGGGTATGGATTTCTGCACAAATTTGTCATAAAATGTGATCTGATCTTCATCCAAGTCACAACAATAGACAATCACAGTCTGCTTAAACTAATAACAAACAAAGAATTAAATGTTACCATGTTTTTATTGAACACACCATGTAAACATTCACAATGCAGGTTGAAAAAGTATGTGAACCTTTGGATTTAATAACTGGTTGAACCTCCTTTGGCAGCAATAACTTCAACCAAACGTTTCCTGTAGTTGCAGATCAGACGTGCACAACGGTCAGGAGTAATTCTTGACCATTCCTCTTTACAGAACGGTTTCAGTTCAGCAATATTCTTGGGATGTCTGGTGTGAATCGCTTTCTTGAGGTCATGCCACAGCATCTCAATCAGGTTGAGGTCAGGACTCTGACTGGGCCACTCCAGAAGGCGTATTTTCTTCTGTTTAAGCCATTCTGTTGATTTTCTTCTATGCTTTGGGTCGTTGTCCTGTTGCAACACCCAACTTCTGTTGAGCTTCAGCTGGTGGACAGATGGCCTTAAGTTCTCATGCAAAATGTCATGATAAACTTGGGAATTCATTTTTCCTTCGATGATAGCAATCCATCCAGGCCCTGACACAGCAAAGCAGCCCCAAACCATGATGCCCCCACCACCATACTTCACAGTTGGGATGAGGTTTTGATGTTGGTGTGCTGTGCCTCTTTTTCTCCACACATAGTGTTGTGCGTTTCTTCCAAACTACTCAACTTTGGTTTCATCTGTCCACAGAATATTTTGCCAGTACTGCTGTGAAACATCCAGGTGCTCTTGTGCAAACTGTAAACATGCAGCAATGGTTTTTTTGGACAGCAGTGGCTTCCTCTCTGGTATCCTCCCATGAAATCTATTCTTGTTTAGTGTTTTACGTATGGTAGATTCGCCAACAGGGATGTTATCATATGCCAGAGACTTTTGTAAGTCTTTAGCTGATACTCTAGGATTCTTCTTCACCTCATTGAGCAGTCTGCACTGTGCTCTTGCAGTCATCTTTACAGGACGCCCACTCCTAGGGAGAGTAGCAGCAGTGCTGAACTTTCTCCATTTACAGACAATTTATCTTACTGTGGACGGATGAACAGCAAGGCTTTTGGAGATACTTTTATAACCCTTTCCAGCTTTATGCAAGTCAACAATTCTTAATCGTAGGTCTTCTGAGAGCTCTTTTGTGCGAGGCATCATTCACATCAGGCAATGCTTCCTGAGAAAAGCAAACCCTGAACTGGTGTGTGTTTTTTATAGGGAAGGGCAGCTGTAACCAACACCTCCAATCTCATCTCATTGATTGGACTCCAGTTGGCTAACACCTCACTCCAATTGGAGATCTCATTAGTCTAGGGGTTCACATACTTTTTCTACCTGCACTGTGAATGTTTACAAGGCGTGTTCAATAAAAACATGGTAACATTTAATTCTGTGTGTGTTATTAGTTTAAGCAGACTGTGATCGTCTATTGTTGTGACTTAGATGAAGATCAGATCACATTTTATGACCAATTTGTGCAGAAATCCCTATCATTCCAAAAGGGTTCACATACTTTTTTTGTACTGTACAACTTGGGAGGCCGACCTACAATACGAATGGGACCTGGAGACCTGGCAAGCGGCATGCTCTAGATCATTCCGGGGTATCCTAAACACATCCCAGATGGAGGCAAATTTAAAAGTACTCATGAGGTGGTACATGACTCCCACCAGGCTGGCGGCCATCTACCCAACAGCAGATCCCAGGTGCTTCAGGGGATGCCAACTCCTGGGCTCGATGGTGCACGCCTGGTGGGAATGTCCCAGAATCCGACCATTCTGGAAGACAATCTTTAACCTTATTCACAAGATCACCGAGTGCTCGGTCCCCAGGCCTGCATCTGTCGCCCTCCTTAACGCCGATATCCCACATATCTCCAAGCCTAATCAAAAGTTGATCCACTTTATACTCCTAGGGGCAAAACTCACCATCGCTAGGGCATGGAAACAGCCAAAGATTTCCATTACAGCGGTACTTCGCAAGATTTCATGGATTATGGCTCAAGAAAAATTAGCAAGTATCTTATCAGACACAACCCAAAAATTTGAATTAGTGCGGGAACCCTGGGGGCCACCCATCGTGGAATCTTCCTAATTCCGGAGGTTCACCCCGCCTGCTGAAGTGAGGCACAAGCTCCCTACCTCACCCCTCTCTTCCTTCCCCCTCCCCCCCCCCTTTTCTTTTTATCTGTTACCCATGTTAGTTTGGTACGACTTAAGGGTTTATTGTAGTTGGTCTGTTCCATTGTCAATTCAGCAGCAACATTGAAAGTCTGGTAGCGCAAGATATACGGAGCCAGAGGCGCAATGGAGCCACCTCTGGCATCAACTATCCCCTGGCAATAACACTTAGGGGCGGTTCGCTGCTAGGGGGGAATCCAGCCAGGGCACAGGATGATTCCGTTAGGGGTGCTCTGGATGGGTAGGCCCCCCAGACCAACTGCTCCCTTAGCCAGTGTTCCTACTACCCTTGTTTACCCACTAGCCAGGGGTAAGGACTTAATCTTCTACCAGACGACCCCCCTGCGGTGACCCGAAACAGCAGCTGGGGTCTTGTTGCCGATACCTTGTTTTATTCACACCTTTTACTGTGGTTATGCATCTTTCCTTATGTCGTGGTGATATGTCATGCCTACTTGTTGATTTGAAAAATAAAAACCTATTGAAAGAGAATATATATCTTTCTTCTGTAAACAAACAATTGTCCTGCTCCCCAAGTAATGGAGATGAAGCGATACAGACCTGTTTGTAGTCCATATCAAGAGAGCAACTTAGGCTGCATTCACACCTGAGCGTAGCGATTCGGGCGTTTTTACCGTCGTTTTTACCATTGTTTTGTCGCGCGAATTTGCACCCGTCGAAACGCTCGTTGTCGCGCTAGACGCTTGAATCGGGCGTTTCCATTACAATATATGAATCCTAAAACGCCCAATCTGCCCGATTCGCGCGACAAAAAAGGGTCCGGAACTTGTTTGAGCTTCAGGCGTTCGGCTTTAGACGTTTTTGAGTGGAGATGTGAACCATCTCCATAGAGAATAATGTATTTTTTCCCCTCTAGCGTTTTGTAGCTTCAGGCTTAGGGCTACAAAACGCTCAGGTGTGAATGCAGTAGGGTGACAACCATATCTCCCTACATGGATACAGTTGAGCGTGATTTGGTAGTGGGTATAGATACACTTTAAGTGTTCCCCTGATGAGGTTTACAGTCAGGAAACATTTGTTTGTTTCTTGACACTTTTAATACCTTGGCTGATGTTCCCTGGTCAAGACTGCACGGGGCGTAAAAATCGTAGAGAAGGGTTTGGTTCGTCGATTAACAAGGAAATTCTGGATTTTCCAGACCAAATCACTATGGTTTTCTTGACATAATTGCATTTCTCTCCTTAACATAGATACAAATTTACAAAGTTGTTCAACACAAGCTTGCATGTTTGTATAATGATCATGTCCAAAAAGGCTTATTTGGCATCCAGATGCATTGCCAACCAGTCTAAGGTCTGCGGGTAGTTTAAAAGAGAAGTATGGTTAAAGTTTGTTTGGTCATAATTCTCATGTGGGTCACAGGAGTGCACTTACTTGTGCTCTCCTGTGACCCACAATCAGCCATCAGCGGGCTAAGGTCCACTGACAGCCGACCCTACAGAGCTGCTCCAGGCTCTGAAAGGATCCTGGTGTTTTATCGAAAAATGCTTCCCGTCGAAAAATGCCCGAGTACCAAACGTCACTTCAGCTATGTTGATCAGCTGGCGTGACGTAAACACAGCACATGCGAAGATAGTCTGTGGCATTTTTCGACGGGAGAAAGTATTTGATGGGCACCATTCAAAGCTAGGCAAACAACGGAGAGAGACTGTAATTGTCAGATTGTGCCTTGCTGTTGCGCGGTAAGTTTTCCATGTGCTTACGTTTTGTCTGTGCTGCAGGATGGGTTTGGTGTGTTGAACAGCGGGTTTTGCCTGTGTGTAAGGGTGGGTTGCAACACACACAAATCCCACCCTTCAACACGCCCACAACCCGCCCCGCAACAGCGAGGCTCAATCTGACAACTACACCCCCCAGCTGTTTGCATAGTGTCGGATAATGCCTCAGACGATCTGCGCATGCACCATTTACATCATGCCAGCTGAGCAACGTATCAGCTGGAGTGACATTTGTGCACGCACAGACCCATCGGGGGATTTTTCGACGGGAGGCATTTCTCGATGGAACACCGGCAAGAATGTCAGCATCCACCCAGATGCCTGACCAGCAGTTGGCTCAGCCTCTGAGTGCCAAAACCACTGAGAGCCTGAGCCAGCCTCTCCCACTTTAAAACAATATATTTTGTGTTCGGTGAAAATGAAAGAATGCCTATAGGCATTATTTAGGATGCAGGATCCTTTCCATATGCTGGTCAATTTCTCCTAGCCCCTATATTTCGAAAAGCACAAACAATGTTTTTTTCACAGGAGCAAACACTATGCAATATATTCAAATACAGATATCTCTTGCTCTTGTAAAACTCTCCAAAGTAAGGGCCAGTACAAACAGACAGCTCAGGTCGGAGCTGTACTAACAATCCAAGCGATCTCCCCTGCTGTGCTATTGTGTTCTGACAGGGGGACAGCCCCCCACCAGAACACTCTGGTCCAGCGCACTCATCCATTGGCTGAGAGCACTGATCCGGAGCCGATCGGCAGACTGTTTTTAGTCATGAGTCATGACCCTTGAACAGAAACCAGCCAAGCGGCCAACTTCTGTTGGTCCAGCTGCCATACACATGGGTCGAATGTCAGGCGTGGGCAACTGATACAGTTTGGACTGGCACAACCACATGCTTGGAAAAGCACCTACCACACAAGTATAATCACCCACAACACCACAATACTAAATAACTGCACCATTTCAGTTCCTGATTCAGTGTTTTAAACCCTCACCACTTCCTCTTTACAGAAATACAAACAGTGATCAAAAGCACGTTCATTTTAGTACCTTGGAGAAGGATTATAAACAATTTTTCATATTGTCATGTACATCACCTTTAAAAAAGGATTTGTATCATCTCCTATCCAGCAGATAATGGAGACTGGAACAGGAAATAAGAGGGTTACATTTCAAATTGACATTTCAAATTGAGAAACAGACAGAAATAAAACCTGATGGAAGTTGTAGGTTCTGTCCCACTCTATGATCATTCTTTAGGCCTTGCCCACATGGGGCGTATGAATTTGTGCCGTGTGAGGGCCATGTTTACCTGCACCAGAATGCACAGTTTTTCCATACATCCCCATGTAGGCAGTGCTATTGCTGTCAACTGGACTGCATAGACCAGTGATGGCGAACCTTGGCACCCCAGATGTTTTGAAACTACATTTCCCATAATGCTCCTGCACTCTGCAGTGTAGTTGAGCATCATGGGAAATGTAGTTCCAAAACATCTGGCGTGCCAAGGTTCACCATCACTGGCATAGACAAAATAGCTGCTCCCAATGTGACATCTGTGCGAGTGCACGCCCTGAATGCACCGAATAGTGACGTGGGCGTTGGCGAGAGGAACCAGGGTGCGGGACCAGAAGACGGACATTTCTGGAAGGGTTCGTTTCTGAAGAGAATTTCAGGGACGATTTGGTCTTCATCAGGGTGACATTTGATATTGGAAAAGGTGCTGTAACCCCTAAAAGGTTCCCAAGACTCCAATACAAAAACATGTAGGGGTTCCTTCCTCACATAACACTAGATGGTTGTGGAACACACAACTGTACACATTTTTCTGTAAATTCACTTTTAATGAAAATAACATACAATTTCCAAAATAAAAGCACCAGTTAACAATCCAAATTTATAGAAGCACACCAGAAGGGGCAAATCAGTTCTGTGTATTATCTGTGCTACACTATACTGCCTATACACCGCAGTTCCGATTTCACACAAGTCATCGGTTATGAGCAATTCCTGTTTTCACATCCGCTCTGCTACAAAAGGAGCACCAAACTCATCTTACAGAAAGAATTGGAACTGTTAACAGAGAAGGACTACTACAACTACAGCCTAGTACACACTAGTTTTTTTGTCGGTCAACACAGCAGGGCTCAACAAAAACAAAAACAAAAACCTGACAACTTCGTGCGCCTATGCGATGTTAGTACAGCAAACTCCCCTGCTGTGCTATTGTCTTCTGACAGGTGGACATCTCAGGTCTGTCAGCTGGACTCGCCTCTGGATTCTCCTCAGCCTTCCTTCTGGATCTTCTGACCTCTCCTCCCACCCCTTTATTTCCCCTCGTCGCGGTCCTCCTTTATGTGGGTAACGTTGCCCACTTTGTGGGGGGACAGTGGGTAGTCCGCTGTTATTTGGTTGGTATAAAATATTGCTGCTCGAGTCTTGGTGACTAAGCATGTCGGTCTGTTATTGGTTAACAGTTCTGTTTGATATTAAAAAGGTCCATCTTTATTAATGTCACCCACTTTGTGAATTATACATTTCCATAGCTCGTTATAAAACAAGCAGATAATTTTTCTCCTTCACTGATGTGTGCTGATGAGGCTGCACTGATGGGCACTGGTGATCACTTATTAGCAGCACTGTTGGGACAAATGTCCCTATAACAGAAGCCGGTTACCAACTTTCTTCTTTTCTCCTCACGCTCCTTTATATCAAACATATCAAACCAAGGTTCAACGTACACAACTGTCTAAAAATGTCTTTGAATGCTGTAGCAAGACCAGTACCCTTTACTGGAAATACTTGAACTTGCCCAAAGACCTGCTTGCCCCCTCCTGAGCAGCCTTAGCAGAAGAGTTACTTTGAACAGCCAATACATGGACACCCATGTTGCAGTGTACCACCAGACTCTTCAAATAAGTTTATAGCGGAACATCAGATGTGCAGGAAGAGAAAAAAAAATAAATAAGATTTTTGCACTCACCGTAAAATCTGTTTCTCTGACGTCCATGGACTGACACCGTCTCTTAATATTTGACAAGTGGGTTTATGTCCCTGCTTGCAGGAGAGAACTAGGCAGAATGTTAGATGTTACAACATACATTCTAAAAACCAGAGCTGAAAAGCCCCGCCCAGGGGGCGGTCCCTCCGGACATAACCCACCCACCTGCAGCCAGCACCCCTCAGTTCGTAACAAAGCAGTACAAACCTTAAAAAAGGAAGTGTGGGTGCCGTGTCAGTCCATGGAGGTCAGAGAAACAGATTTTACGGTGAGTACAAAAAAAAAAAATCGTATTTTCTCTTACCGTCCATGGACTGACACAGCATCTTAATATTTGACAAATGGGATGTCCCAAAGCAGTGTCAAAAAGAGGGGTGGGAGTAAAGGGAAAGGAAAACCAGACTTCACTCCAAACAAGCAGAGCTCCTCAATGGAGGAGTTGCAACTTAACCACTTAACGACCGCTCACTGTGTATATACGTCGGCAGAATGGCACCGACAGGCACAATCACGTAGAGCTTCCGTGATCGCGTTTGTACAGTTGGGGGAGTCCGATCGGACCCCCTCCTATACAGTGAGCGGCCGTTTATCGTTGGGGAGCGATCAGAGATGAGGGGGTGACCATTTGATTTCGGCCACCCCCTCGCGATCGCTCCCGGCCAATGAAAATGCTTCCTCCGCCATGTGATGTAAACACAGACAGGAGGAAGTGATGTCATCTCCCTCGCGGCGGTCTTTTCGATTCCGGCGCTGAGGAGAGAGGAAGCAGGTTAGTGCACCAACAGTCCACTGACACTTAGGTACACATAGGCACACATTTCACCCCCCAGTCACCCCCAGGTCACCCCCAGGTCACCCCCCAGCCCCCAATCACAGTGTCACTGATTGCAGTGATCATTTATTTTACTGATCACTGCATTTAGTGTCATCTGTGATAGTAAAAAGTTGCAGGGCAGTTAGGATTAGGCCCCTTTAGGTCCAGGGTAGCCCCCTAACCCCCCCTAATAAAGGTTTAACCCCTTGATCGCCCCCCAGGTAACCCTTTCACCCCCTAACGCCAGCGTCACTAAGCGATCGTATTTTCGATCGCTGTATTTAGTGCCGGTGGTGCCCTAGATAGCCAGTTATTTATTTTTAGTTTCGCCGCAGGTTTTTAGAGCGTCAGGTACCCCCATATATTATTTTAACCCCCTGATTGCCCCTAGAGTTAACCCTTTCACCAGTGATCACCATATAAGCGTCACTGGTGACACTGGTTACCCAGTTAGTTATTTAGTTATTTAGGTAACCCGTCAGGTTTTTATATAGCGTTGGGTACCCCCATATTTAACCTAATAAAGGTTTTAACCCCCTGATTGCCCCTAGTTAACCCTTTCACCAGCGATCACCATATAAAGGTTACGGGTGACGCTGGTTGGTTAGTTTGCTTTTTATAGCATCAGGGCACCCGCCGTATATAACCCAATAAAGGTTTAACCCCCTGATCGCCCGGCGGGTGAGATCAATTAGGTTTTAGCGCCAGAGAGGGTCTGCGTCGCCCCAGGCAGCGTGAGGTTAGTGCCAGTAACGCTAACACCCACGCGCAAAGCATACACCTCCCTTAGTGGTATAGTATCTGATCAGATCTATACTAGCGTCCCCAGCGGTTTAGGGTTCCCAAAAACGCAGCATTAGCGGGATCAGCCCAGATACCTGCTAGCACCTGCGTTTAGCCCCTCCGCCCAGCCCAGCCCACCCAAGTGCAGTATCGATCGATCACTGTCACTTACAAAACACATAACTGCAGCATTCGCAGAGACAGTCCTGATCCCTGCGACCGCTAACAGTTTTTTTTGTAGCGTTTGATATATTTGCTGACGACAGTCAGGTGCTTTTTTTCCTGTGAATCTTACTAGTGTACCCCTAAATTTAGAGCCCAAAATGGCAAGACGAAGGTACACTAGTAAAGAGGCCTACGAGATTCTGACCATGACAGATAGTGAAGAGGAGGTCACGTATCTGTCAGATTCAGGCTCAGAATATCTTCCCGTAGAAGACAGTGACATCAGCGGCCCCACTTCAGATAGCTCTGACGACGAAGTTGAGGTCCCTGCTAAGGTCAGGCGTACCCGATCCCGATCTTCTGAGGTTGTTGAGGAGCAAGAACCGCAGGGCTCTCGTATCATGGAGCAGAGTAGTACTAGCGCCGCTATTCCTTCTGGTGAATTGGCAAGCACCAGCGGCCTAGTACAGCCTGGGCGTACATCCAGCACTGCAGTATCACGTGGCAAGTCCCATAAGTGCAGTTCAAGCTGGCGAGGTGGCAAGCACAAGTAGTGTCCCGCTGCCACCAAGAAGACAAAGGCAGGCCCGTCGTGCCCATAGTGCCCTTCCTGCAGAATTCGCCTATCCTGATTGGGTCCCCACCACTTCTGCAGAACCCGTACTTCCCCCATTCACTGCCCAACCCGGTATTCAGGTGGAAACAGCTGATTTTATGCCAATCATTTTTATTCGCTGTTTTTCACGGAAGATCTCTATAGATCTATTGTGGACCAGAGTAATTTATATGCTGGTCAATTCATCGCCGCTAATCCCCAGTTGCCTTCCATTGCCAAAGATTGGAAACCAATTACGGTTTCCGAATTTAAGACCTTTCTGGGCCTTTCCCTCAACATGGGCACACAAATTCCCGTCATTGCGTGCTTATTGGTCCACGCACCCAATTGACCACATGCCCGTGTTCTCTGCCTCCATGCCAAGGAAACGATACGAGCAGATTTTGCGGTTCATGCACTTCAACGACAATGAACTTTGTCGTCCACGTGGGGACCCTGAATACGACCGGCTCTATAAAATTCGGCCCCTCATAAACCACTTCAACGAACGTTTTGCAGCCTTGTTTATTCCCGATCAAGCTGTCTGCGTTGATGAGTCCCTGATTAAATTTTCTGGCCGCTTGGCTTTCAAGCAGTACCTTCCCAGCAAGCGTGCCAGATACGGGGTCAAGCTCTATAAGTGCTGTGACAGGGCAACAGGCTATGTATGGAGCTTTATGGTTTATGAGGGAAAAGATAGTCAGGTTGAGCCGGTCAACTGCCCGGATTACATAGGGAGCGCTGGCAAGATAGTGTGGAACTTGGTGTCACCCTTATTCGGAAAGGGGTACCACTTGTATGTGGACAATTATTACACGAGCGTGCCACTGTTTAGTCACTTGTTTGATCATCAGATTGGAGCATGTGGCACCGTGCGACCTAATCGCCGGGGCTTTCCCCAGCGGCTTGTAGATGCCCGTCTTAGGCTGGGGGAGAGAGCCTGCGTAAAGTGTAATAACTTGCTTGCTATGAAGTGGAGGGACAATAAGAATGTTTTCCTTCTTACCTCCCTTCATGCAGACACGACAGTCCAAATTCGGACGGTGACTGGTGTTGTGGAGAAACCCCTCTGTGTCCACGAATATAACAAAAATATGGGAGGGGTGGACCTCAACGACCAGTTGATGGCGCCGTATCTAATAGACCGTAAAGCGAGACGCTGGTACAAAAAAAGTGTCTCTATCCTTATTCCAATTGGCTTTGCTGAACGCTCATGTGCTATACAGAGCTTCAGGCGGGACGTTATCTCTTCTAAAATTCCAGAATGAGATAGTCATAGAACTCCTGTATCCAGGCGGTTCTGCATCTCACCATCCCCTACCAAATGCAGTAAGCCGGCTGCATGAGAGGCATTATACGCATCTCCTCCCGAGTACCCCTACCCAACGAACCCCCCAAAAAAGATGTTGTGTCTGTAGCAAGCGCGGATTTAGGCGTGACACCCGTTATTATTGTCCACTCTGTCCTGACAAACCTGGTCTTTGCCTTGGTGAATGTTTTGAACGCTACCACTCAAAAGTGAAGTTTTAGCGTAGGGTACAGCATTTCACAGACTAGGACACACTTACACAGTCAGAGAGTCTCTCCCCCCCCCTCTCTCTCCCCCCCCTCTCTCTCCTCCCCCCCTCTTCCCCCCCCCCTCTCATCATGCTTGCTTTTCAGGTATGTAATTTTTTGTTTTCAGGTGCACCATTCAACTGCAGCGCGGAATTATTTATCTTGACAGCAACAGCGTTTGCTCCCACAATACATAAAGCCGCAACTCCAGTGCTGTAGGAGGTGATTTCACCACCACAGTTAAAAAAAAGAGCATATATGCCGAAGCATGGGGGCAGCAGGGGCGGAGGAGCGATTTTGCTCCTAATGCCGCGTATATACGGTCGAAATTCTGACGGAGGCTTGCCCGTGGAAAAGTTCGGCCGTGTGTACACGGCATAACCTTTTTTGCGGGAGGATGCCCCCCATGCTTCGGCATATATGCCCATCATTAGAAGTGGGTGGATGAAGGGAGGTATTCTAATGGTGGGCATACCCATCGATCAATCTCTTTTTTTCGTTCAGCCAACAGGCTGCATGAAAAAAAAAAAAAAAAAAGAAGATTACAATACATGTCCAACAAGGACCAGCAACGTACTGGTATGTTGCTGGACTTTGAATGTTTATACCAGAATGATGCCTGCAGGTTTAGGTATCATCTTGGTATCATTCTTTTCAGCCAGTGGCCGGCTTTCATGTAAAAGCAATTCTAGCAGATAATTAGCCTCTAGACTGCTTTTACAAGCAGTGGGAGGGAATGCCCCCCCCGGATATAAACAGCGCCATTGGGAAATTGGGAAAGCATTTTATCACACCGATCTTGGTGTGGTCAGATGCTTTGAGGGCAGAGGAAAGATCTAGGGTTTAACCCCCCATTTTTTTTCAAAAAAAAAAAAGAGTACCTGTCACTACTTATTGCTATCATAGGGGATATTTACATTCCCTGAGATAATAAAAAAAAAAAAAAAAAAAATTATGGAAGGAACAGTTTAAAAATAAAAAAGCAAAATAAATAAATAATAATAAAAAAAAAACACCGCTGTCCCCCCCTGCTCTTGCGCAAAGGCGAACGCAAGCGTCGGTCTAGCGTCATATGTAAACAGCAATTGCATCATGCATGTGAGGTATCACCGCGAAGGTCAGATCGAGGGCAGTAATTTTAGCAGTAGACCTCCTCTGTAAATCTAACGTGGTAACCTGTAAAGGCTTTTAAAAATTAATGTAGTTTCTCGCCGCTGCGCGTTTGTGCGCAATTTTAAAGCATGTCGTGTTTGGTATCCATGTACTCGGCCTAAGATCATCTTTTTTATTTCATCAAACATTTGGGCAATATAGTGTTTTTTAGTGCATTAAAAATAAAAAAAAAGGGTGTTTTTCCCCCAAAAAATGCGTTTGAAAAATCGCTGCGCAAATACTGTGTGAAAAAAAAAAAAATGCAACACCCACTATTTTAATCTGTAGGGCCTTTGTTTTAAAAATAGGATTTTTATAACAGCTTACCTGTAAAATCCTTTTCTTGGAGTACATCACGGGACACAGAGCGACATAGTCATTACTAATGGGTTATATAGATACCGTCAGGTGCTGGCACTGGCAACTTCCAAAACCGGAAGTACCCTCCCCTATATAAGCCCCTCCCATCCGGGAGCACCTCAGTTTTGTAGCAAAGCAATAAGTGTCCCTAAAGAGGGGCGGGAGCTCTGTGTCCCGTGATGTACTCCAAGAAAAGGATTTTACAGGTAAGCTGTTATAAAAATCCTATTTTCTTTCTCGTACATCACGGGACACAGAGCGACATAGTCATTACTAATGGGATGTCCTAAAGCAATGCCAAATGAGGGGGGGGATACACCATATATAAGCTGAGCGCTATCAGACATGAGGATCTTTTGCGGCCTGCAACACACTGCGCCCAAAGGCGACATCCTCCTGACTTCTAACGTCCACCTGGTAGGACCTAGTAAACGTGTGTACCGAAGACCATGTTGCGGCCTTACAGATTTGAGCCAGGGAGGCCTGGTGATGCACTGCCCATGAAGTTCCAACTGCTCTCGTGGAGTGCGCTCTAACTTTGAACGGAGGCGGTCTCCTTCTCAAGCCATAAGCTTGCATAATGACCTGTCGAATCCACTTGGCTAAAGTAGATTTTGACGCTGCCTGACCCTTTCTGGGGCCTTCCGGCAGAATAAACAAAGTATCCGTTCTGCGAATCTGAGCAGTGGCTTTTAGATAAGCTTTAACTGCTCTTACTACATCCAAAGAATGCAATAACTTTTCCTCTACCGAAGTAGGTTTGGGGAAAAAAGAAGGAAGAACCACATCTTGGTTCAAATGAAACCTCGATACCACCTTAGGAAGAAAGGCTGGATGAGGACGTAACACTACTCCTGTCCTTATGGATAACCAGATATGGCTCCCTACAGGACATAGCTGCTAATTCCGACACTCTTAGCCGAACAAATGGCTACTAGAAAAATCAATTTCCTGGTGAGAAGAACCAAAGAAATATGCTGTAATGGTTCAAATGGTTGTTTCTGTAGAACCGACAGAACCAAGTTTAGATCCCATGGACATATGGGAATATTAACCGGAGGACTAATACGCATCACTCCTTGTATAAAGGCTTTGACTAGTGAATGCGAAGCCAAGGGCCTTTGAAAAAATATTGACAAGGCCGAAATCTGACCCTTGATAGTACTCAAGGCAAGCTTCCTATCTACAGCCCATTGTAGGGAGTCCAGACTCCTACCTATTACGTACTTACGTGGATGCCATTTCTTGGCTTCACACCAGGCGATGTACGCCTTCCAGATTCTATAGTAGATCTGCCTGGATACCGGCTTCCTGGCATTGATCATGGTAGATACCACAGAATTAGAGAGCCCTCTCTTTTTTAGAATGTGGGCTTCAATAGCCAGGCCGTCAAACCTAGGGCTGGTAAGGAAGGGTGGTATATCGGTCCTTGCGAAAGCAGGTCCGGACGATGTGGGAGAGTCCAAGGACTCCCCACTGACATTTTACAATCTCCACGTACCACGCTCTTCGGGGCCACGCTGGAGCCACCAGAATCACTGGTTTCTTTTCTACCCTGATTCTGCGGAGTAATCGAGGTAACCATTGTGGCGGTGTGAATGCATATATCAGCTTGAACTGATCCCAAGGGAACACTAGGGCATCCGAGCCGCAAGCTAGGGGATCCCTTGTCCGAGAGACAAACCTGTCCCCCTTTGCGTTGAATCTGGATGCTAGAAGATCTACATCCGATGTTCCCCACCGCTGACATATTGTCCAGAAAACCTTGGGGTGAAGGGACCCTTCCTCTGGGCCTAATTGCTGGCGACTTAGAAAGTCCGCCTTCCAATTCTCCACTCCTGGAATGAATACCGCAGATATGGCTGGGACATATTTTTTCTGCCCATTTCAGGATGTAATTTACTTCCCTCTGGGCTGCACGACTCCTGGTGCCCCCCTGATGATTGATATATGCCACTGCTGTGGCATTGTCTGATTGAATTCTGACAGGGGACCCTTGGAGTTTGGATGTCCATGCTACTAGGGCATACCGGGCTGCTCGTATCTCTAAGAGATTGATGGGCAGGGCCTTTTCTGCATCCGACCATCTGCCCTGGAGAGACTATTGCTCCAGTACTGCTCCCCAGCCTATAAGGCTGGCATCTGTAGTGACCACCTTCCAAGAAATCGGACTGAAGGATTTCCTTTTTTCCAGATTCTGGGGAACCAACCACCAACGGAGGCTCTTGCGAACGGAAGGGGACAAGGACATTGTAAGTCTAGGGCCTGAATTTTTTTGTTCCAGGCTGACAGTATGGCCCCTTGCAAATTCCTTGAATGGAATTGACCGTAGGGTACTGCTTCGAATGATGCCACCATTTTTCCCAGCAGCCTCATATACAGGCGTATGGACGGCTGTCTTTTTTGTACCCACTAAGTGGATCAAATCTTTCAAAGACAACACCTTTCCTCGAGGCAAGAATATTTTTCTCTGGCCTGAATCCAACCTTAGCCCCAAGTATTCCAGACTTTTGACTGGTTTTTAGGGCTGACTTGTCTCGGTTGATAATCCAACCGTGAGATTCCAGATACTTGATCGTCTTGTGAACGACCACGTCTAGTTTTTTCACTGAGTGGTCTATCAGCAACAAGTCATCCAGATATGCCATTATCATTACACCTTGTGTTCTTAGATTGGCCAATAAAGGGCCAGAATTTTTGTAAACACTCGTGGTGCTGTGGCCAAACCGAAGGGTAAGGCTCTGAACTGAAAATGGCGCCCTTCTACTGCAAAGCGTAGAAATTTTTGGTGGACTGGAAAGATGGGAATGTGCAAATAAGCATCTTTGATGTCGATCGTGGCTAACCAATCCTCCCCTTGTAGGGCAGTGGCCACCGATCGGATCGACTCCATCGGAAAGACCTGATATACAGGAATTTGTATAGCCCTTTTAGAATTAATATGGGCCTCCCGTCCGCGTTTGCTTCGGGACTGTAAAGAGGTTTGAGTAAAACCCGAACCCTCATTCTTCCAGGGGAACCTCCATAATTACTCCTTGGAGCAATAGTTGTTCTAGTGCCAACAGGAGGGACTCTCTCTTCCGGGGATCCCTTGGCACGTTTGACCTCAAAAATGGGAAGGAGGAGAGTCTTTTAACTCCAAACTGTATCCCAAACCTACTGCGGAGAGCACCTATCTGTCTTGATCGTGTCCCGCCAGGTCTCTTGCGAACAACTGGAGTCCTCCCCCCACCCGACTGAGTGGGGGCTTCAATGAATTTAACTTTGGGGGAGGTTTTGTACCTCCCCTGACCCAGGGTTTCTCATTACCCTGCTACTGTCCCTGTTTTTTACCCCCGGGATTTGACCGAGGAGGCCGTCGGAACTGTTACACAGCCGATGCCCCAGGGACTGGAGAAGCAGGCCTCTTAAACAGGGACCTCTAACTCTGCTTTTAACCGGCAAGAGCGTATTTTTACCGCTGGAAATTTTCTGGATATATTTGTCCAGGTTTTCCCTGAATAAGCGTTCACCATGAAATGGGACGCTAACCAGCCATTCTTTACAGGGAGCTTCAGCAGACCAGTTTTTGAGCCATAGGAGCCTACGCATATGTACTATAGACAGCGTAAGGCGGGAGGCCTGATGGACTGAATCCTCTATGGCGTCAACCGCAAAGCCTAAGGCTCTAGGTAGATCAGCTAGGGCAAAGCCTGCTGATCTGTCAAGTCCCTCAAGACCTGTTTCAACTGATCCTTCACTGCTTAGCAGACCCCAATAGCTGCTACTGCTGGTTGTATCACCAAGCAGATTTTCATAAGGACTCCAATCTTTTATTTATTGGGTTCTTGAACATTTGGACATTATCCACTGGACATGTCAGTGATTTATACAAGAGATGGCTGCGTCCACTGTAGGGACCTTCCATTTTTTTTTTTTTTTTTTGATGAACTTATCCTCTATGGGATAGACCACCGGAAATCTCTTGGGGGAATAAATATTTTCTCAGGACGTTCCCAATCCTGGTAAATGAGCCCTTTCAGTAAAGGGTGAAGTGGAAAAGAACAAACAGTCTGGGGGCTTCTAGCGACCCCAACGAGGATACAGTAGTGGTTGATGGTTCCGCAAGGTGCATTTTTAAATGCTGATCGGACCATGTTAGTCAGAGACTGAACCCATAATCTTTCAGCTTGAGATGCTGAGAAAAGGTTCCCCCACTGTTGATTCCTCTATAACAGAATCAACCTCATCCTGATCCCCTTCAGGCAGGTCGATCCCTGTATGGGACTGTTGCTCTGCTAACAGGCACTCTGAAGGAGGAGACGGAGATCGGGCGTGCTTTCCCTGACAGGGAGGCAGCGATAAATGTTGACAATCTCTCTCTAATCCTCCCAGAGCCGAGGAAAAAACCTCCTCTGTTACATACACAGGAGCAGGTGACTGAGGACAGCCACAGTACCAAGTACCCCTGCGGGGTCTCTACGGTCACTTACCTCTGAACTTCAGGGGAGACTGGTGCAGCAGGAGTATGCCCAAAATCCTCCGAGCCCGATGAGACCCCCTTCGCTTCCTGGAAGATTCAGTTCCGGAGCTTCTGGACGGCATATTCCTAAGCCTAAAGCTGAGGTATTCCAGCCGTAATACACCACTTTTACTGAGAATAGTCTAGCACAATTGCTGCTATATCACAGTTGGTGTCTACTAATGTGCCTTTCTAGGGGATGCCTGTATCAACCGCTTGCTGTATGCCTTTAAATGTTGCCAGCTCTGTCTCTGTACTTCATAGCCAGCTCACTACAATATTGTGTTTTTTTTAAAACTGCTGGGACGCCCGCACATGCGCAGAAGCGCTGCGGCGCGCACAGAGCGTCATCCCCCAGGCTCCGCCCCCTTTCCCGGCTCACCTCTATATATAGAGGCGCGGGCACGTGCGCCTTCGGCGCTAATTTCAAATATGGTAACAAGGGACAGGAGCCAGGGCCCCTCTTTGCCGCAGGCCGGGGGATGGACAAGCACTGCAACATGGCAGAGGAAGCGGTTTCCTATAAGAGAACTCACCATCTGCCTGGACTTTGCTCTGCTGAGAAGAAACTGTCCACTAGAGGCCGCTGTGGAATGTTTTCTTGTCATGTGGACTAAACACAGGTACCGCAGTCTAATATATTAAATATATATATAAAAAATTTTTTTTTTTTTTCTTGACCACCATTAAAAATTATTACATTTTTTTAGTAGTTACAGGCATGCACAGAATTTTGCGGGAATACCATTAGGTAACAGACAGAAAGACAAATTAGGCTTGGGGGTCCCCCAATAGAACCAAGTTCCTGGGGGCCCCCACTTACCTGTTCCCCGCCGCAGGACTTTGTTTGGTCCACAAAAGCCCAAACTTCACCTATCACGGCAGGCATTGTAATCAAACCTTCAGGGACCGGGTTCCCAAGGATTCCACTCCCCTGGACCTGTATAGCACCCTGCACAGAAAACATCTTGGTCGTGGGTATGACCAGAGCTCTGGATCCCAGGGTCCAGCTCTCCTAAGAGAAGCATTACAGGCAAAACCTTGCTCTTCTCTGCAAGGCCCGGGTACCGACCGTTTAGCTATGAAGCTTTTTTGGTCGGATCCGGAATAGCTTACTGAGGCCCAAAAGAACCTGTACTCAAGCTCAGTGAAAAACACATGTTTCTTCTTGGCCAACACCTTAGACACTGGCAAAAAACTGAGGTGCTCCCGGATGGGAGGGGCTTATATAGGGGAGGGTACTTCCGGTTTTGGAAGTTGCCAGTGCCAGCACCTGACGGTATCTATATAACCCATTAGTAATGACTATGTCGCTCTGTGTCCCGTGATGTACGAGAAAGAAAATATATATAATGTTTGGGGGTTCAACATAATTTTCTTGCAAAAAAAATTTTTTTTTCACGTAAACAAAAAGTGTCAGAAAGGGCTTTGTCTTCAAGTGGTTAGAAGAGTGGATGATGTGTGACATAAGCTTCCTAATGTTGTGCATATAATGCCAGGACAGTTCAAACCCCCCCCCCCCCAAATGACCCCATTTTGGAAAGTAGACACCTCAAGCTATTTGCTGAGAGGCATGTTGAGCCCATTGAATATTTTTTTTTTGTCCCAAGTGATTGAATAATGACAAAAAAAAAAAAAAAAATGTAAAAAAAGTCACTAGATTATATATTGCTCAAACATGCCATGGTTATATGTGGAATTGCACCCCAAAATACATTCTGTTGCTTCTCCTGAGTACGGGGATACCACATGTGAGACATTTTGGGAGCCTAGCCGCGTACAGGACCCCGAAAACCAAGCACCGCCTTCAGGATTTCTATGGGTGTAAATTTTTGATTTCACTTCTCACTGCCTATCACAGTTTCGGAGGCCATGGAATGCCCAGATGGCACAAAACCCCCCCAAATGACCCCATTTTGGAAAGTAGACACCCCAAGCTATTTGCTGAGAGGTATGTTGAGTATTTTGCAGATCTCGCTTTTTGTCACAAAGTTTTAAAAATTGAAAAAAAAATAAAAATATATGTCTTTCTTCATTTTCAAAAACAAATGAGAGCTGTAAAATACTCACCATGCCTCTCGGCAAATAGCTTGGGGTGTCTACTTTCCAAAATGGGGTCATTTGTGGGGGTTTTGGGCTATCTTGGCATTTTATGGCCTTCAAAACTGTGATAGGTAGTGAGGAGTCAAATCAAAAATTTATGCCCTTAGAAACCTTGAAGGCAGTGCTTGGTTTTTGGGGTCCCGTACGCGGCTAGGCTCCCAAAAAGTCCCACACATGTGGTATCCCCGTACTCAGGAGAAGCAGCAGAATGTATTTTGGGGTGTAATTTCACATATGCCCATGGCATGTGTGAGCAATATATCATTTAGTGACAACTTTGTGCAAAAAAAACAAAGTTTGTCATATTCCCGCAACTTGTGGCAAAATATAAAATATTCCATGGACTGAACATGCCTCTCAGTAAATAGCTTGGGGTGTCTACTTTCCAAAATGGGGTCATTTGGGGGGGTTTTGTGCTATTTTGGCATTTTATGGCCTTCGAAACTGTGATAGGTAGTGAGGAGTGAAATCAAAAATTTATGCCCTTAGAAATCCTGAAGGCGGTGCTTGGTTTTTGGGGCCCCGTACCCGGCTAGGCTCCCAAAAAGTCCCACACATGTGGTATCCCCGTACTCAGGAGAAGCAGCAGAATGTATTTTGGGGTGCAATTCCACATATAACCATGGCATGTGTGAGCAATATATCATTTAGTGACAACTTTTTGTACATTTTTTCTTTTTTTTGTCATTATTCAATCACTTGGGACAAAAAAAAAAAAATGTTCAATGGGCTCAACATGCCTCTCAGCAATTTCCTTGGGGTGTCTACTTTCAAAAATTGGGTCATTTGGGGGGGGGGGTTTGTACTGCCCTGCCATTTTAGCACCTCAAGAAATGAGATAGGCAGTCATAAATTAAAAGCTGTGCAAATTCCAGAAAATGTACCCTAGTTTGTAGACGCTATAACATTTGCGCAAACCAATAAATATACGCTTATTGACTTTTTTTTACTAAAGACATGTGGCTGAATAAATTTTGGCCTAAATGTATGACTACAATTGGAGTTTATTCGATTTTTCTAATAACAAAAATTAGAAAATATAATTTTTTTTCAAAATTTTCGGTCTTTTTCCGTTTATATCGCAAAAAATTCAAATCGCAGAGGCAATCAAATACCATTAAAAGAAAGCTCTATTTGTGGGAAGAAAAGGACGCAAATTTCGTTTGGTACAACATTGCATGTCCGCACAATTTACAGTTAAAGCAGCGCTGTGCAAAATTCTGAATTCACCTCTGGTCCTCTAGCTACCAAATGGTCCGGGGCTTAAGTGGTTAAACAGCGGCCTGCAACACCTTGCGGCCGAAGGAAGCATCAGAAGATGCAGCCACATCAACCTTATAGAACTTCGAAAAGGTATGTGCGGACGACCTGGTCGCCGCCTTGCACACTTGTGCAACAGACACTTGATGTCGGAAAGCCCAGGAAGCACCAATTGCCCTGGTTGAATGCACCGTGACTGGAAAGGGAGGCGTCCGCCCCTTAAGGGCATAGGCCTGTATGACGGTCTGTCTGATCCACCTAGAAATGGTGGCAGACGACACCGCTTTGCCCTGTTTTGGACCAGAGACAGCCACAAACAGCGAGTCAGACTTCCGAATAGGAGCAGTAACGGACAGCTACACCCGTAAGGCACGTACCACGTCTAGCGAGTGAAGCGCAAACTCTCTGGGATGCGACAGATGAGGACACAAGGACGGCAGGACAATGTCCTCATTAAGGTGAAAGGCCGAGACAACCTTTGGTAGAAAAGAAGGTCGCGGATGCAACACAGCCTTATCCTTATGGATGACCAAGTAAGGCGGCTTGCAGGACAATGCCGCCAATTCAGACACCTGTCTGACAGAAGTGATGGCTACCAGGAAAGCCACCTTCTGAGACAAGGTCAAGAGAGGGATATCTCTGATGTTTTCAAAAGGAGGTTCTTGAAGAACCGAGAGCACCAAATTCAGATCCCAAGGAGGGAGAGGAGGTTTGACAGGAGGGGCCACACGGCGAACCCCCTGGACAAAGGTGCTAATTAAGGAATTGCCCGCTAGCGGTCATTGGAATAAGACAGCAAGGGCCGAAATCTGACCCTTGATGGTACTCTAAGCCAGCCTTTGGGTCACACCACGCTGTAAGAACAGCAGAATCCTGGGAACGGAATACGCCCGTGGACGCCAATCTAGCTCCTCGCACATAGCGATGTAAGCTTTCCAGGTACGGTGATAGATCTTGGTCGAGATGACCGAATCTGAGAGACCACGGTCCATCAGCACCTGGCTTTCAATAGCCATGCCGTTAAAGCCAAGGACTGTAAAGCAGGATGAAGTATGGGACCTAGAGACAGAAGGTCCTCCCTCAATGGCAGCCGCCAGGGAACGTCCGTGACGAGGCGCACCAGATCGGCGTACCAATGACGCTGTGGCCAATCCGGAGCAATGAGGATCACCGGAATCCCCTCGGCCTCTACCCTGCGAAGCAGCAACTGTAGCGGAGGGTAAGCATATATCAGGCGATACTGACCCCACGGGACTACCAACGCGTCTGAGGCGTCTGCCCAGGGGTCCCTGGACCTGGCCACAAACCTAGACATCTTGCGATTGAGTCGAGAGGCCAAGAGGTCCACATCCGGCATGCCCCACCGCCGGCAGAGGAGTTGGAACACCTCCAGATTCAAAGACCATTCCCGTCTGGGTCCAACGTCTGCCGGCTCAGATAGTCGGCCTGCCAGTTGTCTTTTCCTGGAATGTACACGGCCGACAGAGCCGGCACGCTTCTTTCCGCCCACCTTAGGATGTGGGCGACCTCGGATGCCGCAGCTGAGCTCCGAGTTCCCCCCTGATGGTTGACATAAGCCACCGCTGTGGCGTTGTCCAACTGTATCCTGACCGAGTGGCCCTGTAGTCTCTCCGACCACGAGGAGAGGCACAGTCGGATCGCCCGGAGTTCTAGGACATCAGTAGACGGGATTCGGCCTGGGTCCACAGCCCCTGAGCTGAGAGGACCCCCAAAACTCCACCCCAGCCCGTCAGGCTGGCGTCCGTCGTGATCACCGTCCACTGGACAGGAAGGAACGACTTCCCCGACCGAAGAGCCGGGGATCTCAACCACCATGTCAGGGTCGCCCTGACCAGGCGACTCACCTGGATCTGATGATCCAATGACAACGGGGACTTGTCCCAAGTGGACAGGATCCCCTTCTGTAAGGCACGAGTGTGAGATTGGGCATACGGCACTGCCTCGAAGGAGGTCACCATAAGTCCCAGGACCCTCATGCAAAAGCGGATTGATGACCATTTTCTGGGAACATCAGAAGCCGTACCGCAGATTGAAGAGTCTGTAATTTCTCCAAGGGTAGGAATACTTTCGCTTCCGAGGAGTCCAGGATCAAACCTAGATACTCCAGACGCTGAGTTGGGACCAGGACCAACTTCTGGGCATTCAGAAGCCACCCGAAGTCCCGGAGAGTCTGACTGACAATTGTCACACTTTCTTCTAACTCTGAGCCAGTGTCTGCTCTTAGAAGAAGATCGTCCAGATAGCCCACGATAGAAATGCCTCGCTGTCTCAGCAAAGCCAGAATCGGGGCGAGCATCTTGGTGAAAACCCTCGGTGCCGACGCCAAACCGAAGGGAAGTGCCACAAATTGATAGTGGACTTCGCCTATCGCAAAGCGCAGAAACTTCTGGTGGCTTGCGCAGATTGGGACATGCAAGTAGGCGTCCTTGATATCCAAGGATGCCAGAAAGTCCCCTGGGTGGAGCGCAGCAATCACTGTGTGAATGGATTCCATGCAGAATTTTTGAACCTTCACAAAGGCATTTAAAGCCTTGAGGTCCAAGATTGGACGCACTCCGTTTTTCTTTGGGACCACAAACAGATGCGAGTAAAACCCCTGAAACCTCTCTTGTGACGGAACCGGCACAATGACTCCGCACCTGAGCAAGTCCTGCACTGCCCCCAAGAGGGCCGCCCGATGTGCTGGAAGGAGAGGGAAATTTGAGGGAAAGAATCTGTCTGGAGGCCAGGAACGGAACTCTATCCTGTACCCCGAGGTGACCACCTTGCACACCCACCGGTCGGAGATCCGGGACGTCCACCGATCCGTGAACCTGCAAAGTCATCCCCCCACCCACGAGTCGGGCGGTGGCGGGTTTTGGAGCCGGCTTGGTCGGCTTAAGCACCCAGGGACGCATCTGTCCACCAGCCACACTCTTTTCAGTCTGGGCGGGCTTACCCGTGGACTCTGACCGACGAAAAAACCTCTTCTGGGCTGGAAAGGAGGGGCCCGGCTTACGGCGGGGCTCCTTACCCTTAGAAGTCTGAGGAAGCGGGGTGCTCTTACCCCCCGTGACATCCTTGATAATGTCATCCAGGGCAGCACCGAACAGCCTACCGCCCCTAAAGGGCAAGTCAGTCAGGAGCTTTTTAGAGGCCAGTTCAGCAGACCAGCATTTTAACCAGATAAGACGCAATACCACCGGATACACTGCGACCCTAGAGATTAAGAGAGCAATGTCCAAAGTGGCATCACACGCATACACCAGGCCCTGCACCATTTGGTGGGCTAGTGAAACGGTCTCTGGAGGAAGATTATGCTCCTGCACAGTCTGGTGCAAAATCTTTGCCCATTCCGTGAGTGTCTGAGACACTAGGGTCGCCGCTACAACAGGACGTAAGGCGGATCCCAGCAAGGCGAACATGGCTCTGCTCTGCTCACCACTTCTGACCTCCTGTCAGTGGGGTCCTTAAAAAGGCAGAAGTCCTCTCCATCGGGATAGTTGTGGCTTTATTTAAACGGGCGACCGGGGGGGGGGGGGTCGACCCCCGGAGGAGAGGCCCATTTTTTAACCAGGGCCTCCTCAAAAGGGTACCTAGTAGATAGACGCCGCGGGAGCGCAAAAGTCTTCTGCGGCTTTTCCCAAACCTGAGCAATGAACCTGTCAAAGAAAGGCATGCAAGGAAAAACTTTTTTAGAAGGCTTGGCTTTGAAAGAACCAAAAAAGGAGACATCGTCCGCCTGAGGTTACGCAGCCGCAGCATCCAGAGTGTCCCTCACAGCATCAATGAGTTCACTTACAAGCACCCTGTCCTTTGCCGACTCAGAACAGGAGTCTTCCTCACCAGGAATGTCCTGTTCAAAAATATCAAATAATTCAGAGCTAGGGTCCTGAGCTGCAGCTAGACCCATATCTGAAACAGAGCACTCCTCCACTAAAGATTGAATGGGGAGAGGGCGCTTTGTAGCTCCTGTGCGCTCACACACCGCTTCCATCCTGACAAGAAATGATTCCAGGACTGCAGACAACTGGTCCATGGGGACTGCTGAAGCACTGCCTGTTGCCTCTGACATGAATGGGGAAGCAGGTGACTCAGACTCCATACCTCGCCACTCAGACTTTTTCTCTCTCTTTTTTTTTTTTTTTTTTAAAACACAAAGTCCACCCTCTGGCTGTGCTGGGTTACCCAGGGGACTCACCGACCCAGTGGGGACGCTCGGTTCCGCTGCCTGCGCTGCGCTGTATAGCGCGAATGAGCAGTGAGGAGAACGTGAGGAGAACCGCACGTTCCAGCCGCAATAGAGGACAAACAGAAAAAACGCTTGCGGCTCCAAGAAAATGGCCCCCACAATAGTAACTGCGCCATAGCGAATCCGCGGCAAGATGGCTGCCACGACCGCCATAGAAGTATACAGAGACACAGTAAAACATGGCACCGAGCGGCGCACAGTCCCAAAAGAACACACATTCCTCATGCAGAGCCATGAGCCCCCCCCCCCCCCCCTGGGACCGAGTAACCCCCCAGGCAGCACAGCGCCAGTTACCAGGTGACAGAGAGCAGCAACAAGGGGGAGACAGGGAAAATCCCCCATATAAAGGAACACACAGCACTGTACTCACCTGCTGAAGCAGGAGATACTACTTACCCGGCCCGGAAGGACCTACCGGTGTGTTCCTGACAGACCTATCACAGTTCGGTACGGAGTAGCTGTCGGTCCAGTCCACAGCGAAAAGAGACAGCAGGTACTGTTCAATCTTAGCGGACCACGGAGCATAAAAAGCCCACCGGCCACCCCTGGAGTCATGGGGCATGTCGTGAACTGAGTCGCACGCCGCAGCGAGGATTCAGCACGCTCTATGGTCGGACTGGGAAGACTACGAGGATATCCAATGTACCCAACCTGTTGCCCAGCCGACAGTTGATAGAAGATCACAAAAATAAAAGAATAAAATTCCAAAAGGAATAAAAATTCTTCAGGAGACTGGCTCCGAAGCGAGCCACATCCTCTCCTTCTGCTAGGCAGAAAAAAACTGAGGGCTGCAGGTGGGTGGGTTATATCCGAAGGGACTGCCCCCTGGGCGGGGCTGTTCAGCTCTGGTTTTTAGAATGTATGTTGTAACATCTAACATTCTGCCTAGTTCTCTCCTGCAAGCAGGGACATAAACCCACTTGTCAAATAGTAAGAGGCTGTGTTAGTCCATGGACGGCAAGAGAAAAAGCAGATAACCGGCTTCTGTTTAATTCCATGATCAGCAGTCATTAGCTGATCACATGGTAAAGGGCCACTGTTATGGGTCCTTTACCCTGTTCTGTGATCAGCCGAGTCCAAAGGATTTGGCAATCACAGACCGCAGGGGGCGCACGAGCAGCACGATCACAGGAGGACATCTATGGATGCTCTCCTGGGAAACTGAAAGCCTGCGCTGTAGCCGTCTTTCGGCTATAGCATGGGTGGAAAGTGGTTAAGGCACTGTATGTTCTTATGGTATGATGGTTGTTAATGAGGTGTACAATCCCATACATATGCGATAGCCACCGCTGACAGCAACTGCTGTTCGCACATTGTGTGCATGCAGCGTGTAGTTCCGCTGGCAAGAATCTATCTATTCTCGAAAGCGGCTGCCCCTGCCCGCTTGTACGAATGTAGCCTTAGGCGTAATGCACACAGATGGTTTGAGGCTTAAAGTGGAGCTCCACCCTAAATAGCAACTTTTGCTATTTGGAACCCTCCCCCCCTCCGGTGTCACAATTGACACCTTTCAGGGGGGAGGGGGGTGAAGATACCTGTCTAAGACAGGTATTTTCACCCACATCCGGGAGTCCTGTCTCCGGGAATCTGCGGGAGTTACGTCACTTCCCGCAGACTTCCCTTGGTGTTCTGGGAGACACTCGGCTCCCAGAACACAGGAGCACCAATCAGAACGGCGCAGCGCGACTCGCGCATGCGCCGTAGGGAACCGGGCATGAAGCCGCAGGGCTTCACTTCCTGGTTCCCTCAGCGAGGATGGCGGAGGGAGCAGCAGAGCGACGAGCGGTCGCTCGTCCTCTGCTGCGGACGTCGCTGGACTCCAGGACAGGTAAGTGTCCAAATATTAAAAGCCAGCAGCTGCTGTAGCTGTAGCTGCTGGCTTTTAAAAAAATTTTCCCGGTGGAGCAACCCCTTTAAACAAATGCTCTGGTGTAAATGCTCCCAGCATTGTTTCCCTGCCCGGAGAGCCATAGATGGTATATATAGCCAGCCATAGAAGTGAATGGCTGTACAAGGCCGTACTCTGGTATACACTAGGGCTGCAACTAACGATTATTTTCATAATCGAATAGTTGGCAGATTATTGTTTCGATTAATCGACTAATCGGTTAATAGCAGTAAAAAAAAAAAAAGGTAATTTTTTGCATTTTTTTTTTTTGTTGGGCCAATTTGTTGTTGGGCAGATTACAAAACACAAATTGCCGCAAAACACATTACATTACATGCCTTTCTGCAGCTTCTCCATTGAAGTATATTGAACCAAAAAACTAAAATAGCACCGTTTTGCGTTTTAAAAAAAGTCCTTGCCCATTCCAAATATGCAGCAGCTGAAAAAATCATGCATGTGAACGTGTCCCATAGATACCATGTAAATGAACTGTAGTGTGTTTCTGCAAAAAGCACCAAAAAACACGGAGGTGTGACCCAGGCCTGAGATGTTTAGTAACATAATGGGGTTAAAAAACAAATTAGTACAAAAAGAGCAAATAATCGCTACTGTGTAAGGGGTTCATTTTTTACTGAGGGACAGTAAAAGGAATCTTTACAGTAGCAATTGCTCTTTTTGTACTATAAAGGGTTAATTTTAGTTTATTTTTAACCTCATTATGTTACTGGCCGATTAATCGATTATGAAAACTGTAATCGATTAATTTCATAATCGATTAGTTGTCGATTAATCGATTAGTTGTTTCGGCCCTAGTATACACCAATGCTTTTATGCACTGATATAAAAACACACGCATTCATAAAACACAGAACTTTAATTTTTGCATAAAAGCATCAACATATACCAAATGAAGCCCTTGTACAGCTATTAACTTCAATGGCTTGGCTGTACGTGCCATTTACAGCACCTAGGTGAAAAAATGCCAGGATTTTACACTAGAAAATATTTTAAACCTTAAACCGTTTTTCAGGCGGATCTGAGCAGGCCATCCATTGACTTCCTAAGGGCTTGGAGATGTCAGCAGAGATGTGACCGCTGACACCCATCTGCCATCCAATCAGCTAAAAACAAACGTATGGCGATACATTCGTCATCCGTCTTGGCGGATCGGATCAGATGAGATCTGATGAAAACGAACATGCTGTTTGTTTTCATCCGATCTTGCCATCCCTCCCCGCTCAGTGAGGCTCAGCGTAGATCAACGGAGCGATCTCCTGCTCCGCTGAGCGGATCCACCTTGTGTGGAAGGGGCCTTAGAAATCACCCCTACTTCCGGTTACAGTGACAACATTTTAAATGCAGTCCAGTTACTAAACTATATAGTGTGCGTGTGGTTATATACACACACACACACACACACACACACACACACACACCTCGATGTGTTACTGCATTAAAGTGGTTCTAAAGCCTTAAGGTTTTTCACCTTAATGCATTGCATTTCCTATGACACGAGAATGGGGGGGCAGTGCCGAGTCCTGCTGTCTATGTCAATGGAGGCAGCAGCGGAATTTAGGAGCGAGCCTGCACACATGCCCCAAGGAAAGTTGCTTTCCGTGGAGGCACCCGATGAAGGAGGGGCCTGGAGTGCAAGTGGAGGACCCCAGAGGAAGAGGAATAGGGCTGCTCTGTGCAAAACCATTGCACAGAGCAGGTAAGTGTAGGAATGTTTGTTATTTTGTATTACAAAAAAAACTGTCTAAAAAAACAACTCTACCCGTAATGTATATTTCAGATTTAATTACACACCAATTCGATTTCACAGCTCTAAAATGACATAGCCATTACTAAGCCAAGTGATAGCATCTCATAATAAGCACTATGGAGCCCAAATAAAAAAAAATGAGGAATCCATCACAGCCTTGTAGGTTTGTATGAGGGACAGAAAAACCTACCATGAGAAAGTTCTACCATGAAACTTTCCAAGAAAATCAGAAGCAAGTGAGTGATTCATTGGTCACCCCAAGCTACAGTAAAAATAGGATTTTTTACTCACCGTAAAATCCTTTTCTCTGAGTCCATGGACCGACACAGCTTCTCTATTGACAAAGTGGGTATTATCCGTTAATTAGGAGTGACTAGGCAGAAAAACTTGTAAAAAGTGTTGCATCACACCTTCTACAGTACCGCCCAGGGGGCGGACCCTCTGGGTATACCCTCTCAGTCTGCACATCGCAGATCAGTTCGTCAAAAAGCAGTACAAACTTAAAAGGAGGGGTGGGTGCTGTGTCGGTCCATGGACTCAGAGAAAAGGATTTTACGGTGAGTAAAAAATCCTATTTACTCTTTCGTCCATGGACCGACACAGCTTCTCTATTGACAAAGTGGGACGTCCCAAAGCAGTGTCAGAGAAAAAACGAGGGGTGGTAACAGCATAAAAACAAACTTCACCCCAAAACACAAAACAGCACTCCTCCAACGGAGGAGTTGCAACTCTAAACAGCCGCCTGCAAAACCTTGCGGCCGAAAGAGGCATCCGAAGATGCACCTACATCAACTTTGTAGAATTTTGTGAAAGTGTGAGCGGACGACCAAGTCGCGGCTTTACATAGTTGGGAAACAGACGCTTGATGTCGGAAAGCCCAAGAGGCACCTATTGCCCTGGTCGAATGCGCCGTGACAGGAAAGGGGGGCGCCTGACCCTTTAAGGCGTAAGCCTGGATTACTATCTGTCGGATCCACCTAGAGATGGTGGCCGATGAGACTGCTTGGCCCTTCTTGGGACCAGCCACCGAAACAAACAGTGAGTCTGACTTCCGGAACAGGGAAGTAGCAGATATGTATACTCTCAAAGCTCGGACAACGTCCAAGGAATGCAACGCCGACTCCTGAGGACACAAGGATGGAAGTACAATGTCTTCGTTGAGATGAAAAGCCGAAACGACCTTCGGAAGAAAGGAAGGCTGCGGCCGCAGCACCACCTTATCCTTGTGGAAAATCAAATAGGGAGCCTTGCAGGACAAGGCTGCCAGCTCAGAGACTCGTCTAACTGACGTAACAGCCACCAAAAAGACCACCTTCTGAGAAAGTGTCAACAGGGGAATATCTCTAATATTCTCAAACGGTGCCTTCTGAAGCACCGAGAGGACCAGGTTCAAGTCCCACGGAGGTAACGGGGGGCGGACCGGAGGGGCCACATGTCGAACCCCCTGCACAAATGTACTCACGAGAGAGTGAGTCGCCAGGGGTCGCTGAAAAAAGACAGCCAGGGCAGATATCTGTCCCTTAATCGTACTTAGGGCAAGCCTTTGGTCTACCCCATGCTGTAAAAACAGCAGGATTCTGGAAACCAAATAGGTACGCGGATGCCATTTCATTTCCTCACACATGGAGATGTAGGCCCTCCAAGTGCGGTGATAGACCTTCCTAGAGGACGGTTTCCGAGCACTTCTCATAGTAGAAATTACTGAGTCTGACAGGCCCCGGTCTCTCAGTACCTGGTTCTCAACAGCCATGCCGTTAAAGCCAATGACTGTAAAGCAGGATGGAATATGGGACCTTGCGACAGCAGGTCCTTCCGTAGTGGTAGGCGCCAGGGGACGTCTGCTACCAGACGTACTAGATCGGCGTACCAAGGACGCTGAGGCCAATCTGGAGCGATTAGGATCATTGGAATTCCCTCTGCCTCCACTCTGCGGAGCAGAAGAGGAAGAAGCCTTAAGGGAGGGAAGGCATAGATTAGCCGATACTGGCCCCACGATGCTACCAACGCGTCCGTTGCGTCTGCCCATGGGTCTCTTGACCGGGCCACAAACCTCAATACCTTCCGATTGAGTCGGGAAGCCAGAAGATCTACGTCTGGTGTGCCCCATCTTTGGCAGAGGAGTTGGAACACCTCCGGGTGTAAGGACCATTCTCCTTGGTCCAGCATCTGGCGGCTCAGGTAGTCCGCCTGCCAGTTTTCCACACCCGGAATGTACACGGCCGACAGTGCCGGTACGCTCCTCTCTGCCCACTTCAGGATGCGAGCGATCTCCGATGCTGCAGCTGAGCTTCTTGTTCCTCCTTGATGATTGACATATGCCACTGCTGTGGCGTTGTCTGACTGGATCCTGACTGGACGCCCTTGCAGTCTCTGAGACCATTTGAAGAGGCACAGCTTGATCGCCCGGATCTCCAGGACATTGATCGGCAGGAGGGCTTCCTCTGGGGTCCAGCGACCTTGCGCCGACTGGACACCCCAGACTCCCCCCCAACCTGTAAGGCTGGCGTCCGTCGTGATCACTATCCAGTAAACCGGAAGAAATGACTTCCCGGCCATTAGAGCCGGTGCTGTCAGCCACCATACCAGGGATCTCCTGACTAGGTGGCTCACTCGGATTTGATAATCCAGAGATGAAGGGCATCTGTTCCATCTGGACAGAACTTCCTTCTGTAACACTCGAGTGTGGTATTGAGCATATGGGACCGCCTCGAAGGAGGCTACCATGAGGCCCAACACTCGCATGCAAAAACGGAGTGACGACCAATTCCTGGAAGTCAGCTGCCGTACTGCAGCCCGGAGGGTCTGCAACTTCTCCACAGGGAGGAATACCTTTGCCTCTGAGGAATCCAGAATCAACCCCAGGTACACTAGGCGTTGAGTGGGCACCAATACTGACTTTTGCGTGTTTAGTATCCAACCACAGTCTCGAAGAGTCTGACAGGTAATGGACACGCTTACCTCTAATTCTGAGCTTGAAGGGCCCTTCAGCAGAAGGTCGTCCAAGTAACCTGTGATAGCGATACCCCGCTGTCTTAGAAGTGCCAGAATCGGAGCGAGCACCTTGGTGAACGTCCTGGGTGCTGAGGCAAGGCCAAACGGGAGGGCCACAAACTGGTAGTGGTTCTTCCCGATAGCAAATCGCAGAAACCTCTGGTGTCTGGAGTATATGGGGACATGCAGGTATGCGTCCTTGATGTCCAAGGAGGCCAGAAAGTCCCCCGGATGGAGAGCCGTGACTACGGATCGAACCGACTCCATCCGAAATCTTTGTACCTTCACAAAGCAATTGAGGGCTCTGAGATCCAAGATTGGACGAACCCCCTCCTTCTTTGGCACAATGAACAGATTTGAGTAAAAACCCTGACCCCGTTCCTGTTCTGGAACTGGAATAACTACCCCGCGTTCCAGTAGACCCTGGACCGTCCCATACAGGGCCTCCCGACGGGTCGGTAGTAGCTGGAGATTGGAGGTGATGAATCTGTCCGGTGGACAAGAGAGAAATTCTATCTTGTAGCCTGAGGAGATTACTTCACAAACCCACCTGTCGGAGACTAGAGCAGTCCACTGAGTCGCGAATTTGCGAAGACGTCCCCCCACCCGAGAGCTGGGTGGGGGCGGACCTTCATGTGGACGCAGATTTGTCCACAGGCTTGTTGGGTCTGCGGGACCAAGGACGCTTTTGTCCTTGGGCAGGCGCTTTATCGGCCTGGGGTCTTTTCCCTGTCGCCTTAAGAGGGCGAAAAAACCGCTTACGTGCAGTAAAGGAGGGCCCTTGCCCTTGGCGTGGTCCCCTACCCTTGCTAGTTTGGGGAAGCAAAGTGCTTTTACCTCCTGTAGCATCCTTGATGATGTCATCCAGAGAAGCCCCAAAAAGTCTGTCGCCCTTAAAAGGCAGATCCAATAGGGCTTTCTTGGAAGTCTGGTCCGCAGACCAGCCCTTTAGCCAGATCAGGCGGCGTATTGCTACTGCATAAACCGAAGCTCTTGACAGCAGGGGAATAGTATCCATGTCTGACTCGCAGACAAACTTAAGGCCCTGGACCAACTGGTCGGCCAAAGTTATCTCATTAGGAGGAGCATCTCGCTCCTTTAACCCCTGGAGTAGCAATTTTGCCCATTCAGTAAGTGTCTGAGACACTAGGGCCCCCGCCAATGCCGGGCGTACTGCTGAGCCTACCACTGAGTATAGGTAGCGAGCGAGTGCTTCAGCCTTCTTATCCACAGGGTCCTTGAAAACAGGAGCCCCTTCTACTGGAATAGTGGTGGCTCTATTAAGTCTGGACACCGAAGGGTCCATTATAGGGGGAGAGGTCCATATCTTCAGAAAACTCTCCTCAAAGGGGTACCGTACTGCAAACCTCTTTGGGGCTGTAAAGACCCTCAGTGGGTTCTCCCATTCCTTGTATAAGAGTTTGTTAAAATAAGACACACAAGGGAACACCTTAGCAGTGCGGGCAGGTTTACGAAACCCAAAGGGGACTGGAGTATCTGCTACTTCTTCAGTCCTTTCCAACTTTAGCGTATCCCGCACTGCAGTAATAAGGTCAGATACCAAAGCCGTCTCGCGTACTGACCTGGACTTGGAGTCCTCCTCACTGTCCGATCGGTCACGGTCTGCAGTCTCTGATGCATCAGAATCTGGGCCATGAGCCGTAGCTGGACCTGGTTCTGCATCAGAAATATCCCCAGAAGATTGCAGGGGACGGGGGCGTTTATTACCCCCTGTATTCCCGTGTGCTGCTTCCACCCTGGCAGCAAACGCCTCTAGGATTGCCGACATAGCGTCCATAGACACCTCAGGGACACCAGCTGCTAAATCTGGTGTTTCAGGGGAGAAGACATCTGGCTCAGATGCCATGCTGACCACACGCTGACACTCACAGGGCTCCAGGCAAGATATCAATAGGCCACCCTCCTGCGCTGCAGAGATGCTGGGTTACCCAGAGGACTCACCACCCTGGATAGGTACTGCTATGCTGCGCCTATGATGCTGTCCCCTTGCTGCTGTGTCAGTCTGCTTCTTTTATCAGCACTTCCTGTGTGAATTTTCGCGCCAGTGTAATGCACCCTAGAGGCCGGAGGCTCTCGCAAAATGGTTGCCAAAACCGTCTGTATGGAAGATAATGTGGGCTCTAAGAAAATGGCCGCCGACAGAAGATAGAGGTCAGGCAGCCATAGCCCACAAAAAAGATGGCCGCCGAACGGCAATATCTGCATACAGGGTGGACAAACATGGCCGCCGATCACCTGATAGGGGCCAGTGGGTGTGGCCGAACTACAGGAAGATGGCAGCCAGGCAGTTACAAGAGGCCAAACTTGGCATGGACCACCTCAAAATGGCCGCCGACAGCATGGAGACACAAACACAGGTAAGCAAAAATGACATTTCTTTTAAATGTTAGTTACAGCCAGCCCCGCTCCAGTGGGACCCCCTAGGTGACCCCCAGCACCCAGCAACCTTTAGCTAGAAGCCCAGGGAGGAGGGAAAGGCAGGGAGAGAGGGAAGAAAGGGGCCACAACCACTTACTTGATCTCTCCAGGAATGTCCAGCTAAATCACCCAGCCGAGGCAGGGGAGTTTTACTTACCTATCCTGCATGTATTCTGCTGGAAGACATTCCAAACAGATCATCGTCCGCGCACGGAAGGTGACTGTTGGCCAGGCATGCTGTGAATGGACCCAGAAGGGACGATCATATGTATGCCCTGGAGCATGACGCTCACCGGACAGGCTGCTGCGACTCGGCCGTAAGGTCAGCCGAAGCTGAGCGGTCCGATGCAAGCCTTGGAGCGTAAGCTCACCGGCCAGGCTGCTGCGACTCGGCCGTAAGGTCAGCCGAAGCTGAGCGGTCCGATGCAGGCCCTGGAGCGTAGGCTCACCGGCCACCCGTGGAGCGACGGGCATGTCGTGGAAAACCCAGCGCGTAGCTAGGGTCGGCACACGCTCGATGGCCGAAACTGGGGAGACTACAAGGATCGAGGATCCAGCCTGTCACCCAGTCGGCAGTTGATCGAAGATCGCAGGAAACAACAAATGTAGCAAAAAAATAAAAAATATATATATCTTTTTTCCCCGGACCAATGAGCCCGAAGGGAGCCATGTCCTACTCCTTGCTAGACAGAAAAAAACTGATCTGCGATGTGCAGACTGAGAGGGTATACCCAGAGGGTCCGCCCCCTGGGCGGTACTGTAGAAGGTGTGATGCAACACTTTTTACAAGTTTTTCTGCCTAGTCACTCCTAATTAACGGATAATACCCACTTTGTCAATAGAGAAGCTGTGTCGGTCCATGGACGAAAGAGTAATCTCACTTTACGGCTCCGCGCACACCGATCTCTTTTGGAGCAGTGATCCTAGGGAGGGATAGGTAGGGTGTTCAGCCCCACTGCAGGTGGCCTGTCAAAGTCTATGGCAGGCTGCTTGTGAACAGGTCTGAACGCTCTGCCAAGTGGTACCGATGTTTAGGATCCTGTGCATTCAGAGACACTTCTTCTGTGTTCCAGGACTTTGTCGCTGAATGCATAGGGCCATATACACCGGTAGCACCCTATACCAGCCTTTTTCAACCAGGGTGTCCAGACATCCCAGGGTGCCTTCAGGTTTCTTCAGGGGGTGCCTTGGAAAAATGGCTAAAAATTGTATACAAGCCAGCAAGTGGACCAAACCTGCCTTTTAGTTACACAGAAAAAAAGACAGTTTTTTATTGTGCACCACTAAAACCTTCTAGCCACTGGCATCCTAGCAATCAATGATGTCATCGTAAACGTCATTGCCTGCACAGAATCCTTTTTTGCCTCTCTCCATTTGCACTGGGGTCACATTAGCTGAATGAGGGAGTTAAAATAACAGAAGAGAAACCAGTTTGCAAAGGTGTGTTTGCTTTGGAAGAATAAATCATCTCTAATGTTGGGTGTCCTACTGTACTTATGCAGATGTTTCTGCGTTGTAAAAAACTAAAATAGTTTTACATATTTTAGAATGGGGTGCCTTGACTGAAAAAAGGTTGAGTAACACTGCTCTATATACAGGGCTCAGCCCAGCCTAGCCTCAGCCTGCCAAAGACTTTGGCAGATCACTTGCAGCAGGGCTGAGCACCCAACCTATCCCTCCCGGGCACAATAAAACCAGGAGGGACCCACTGCTCCTAGACAACTCCTGAGATGGGAATGTCTTGTATAAGTAGAAGTCCGCCTTTCAGACAAATGTTTTAGAACAAAGATATAGAACGACAATAATGCCAACCATGTTTAACTGCTACATGAAGTCCACAGTGGGTTCTGTCAGTTGGAAAATGGCGACACTCAAGGATGACACACATGACTGTCATGCACAATGATTGTCATTTAAAGTATGTTTACAAGGAATTATTGGTCAGTTTTTTACTGCTTAATTGTTTTCCTCACTAACAGTATAATGAGGAAGTTGACTCAAACCATGCTGGCCTACATAATAAAAGGTAGTCATTACTTATCACGTGCCTAACTGGTGGTTGTCAGTTGGGGATCGCAATTAAAAAAGGAATACAGTATCTCACAAAAGTGAGTTTTTGTAAATATGTTATTATATCTTTTCATGTGACAACACTGGAGACATTACACTTTGCTATAATGTAGTGAGTGCACAGCTTGTACAACAGTGTAAATTTGCAGTCCCCCTCAAAATAACTCAACACACAGCCATTAATGTCTAAACCGCTGGCAACAAAAGTGAGTACACCCCTAAGTGAAAATGTCCAAACTGGGCCCAATTAGCCATTTTTCCTCCCCGGTGTCATGTGACTCGTTTGTGTTACAATGTCTCAGATGTGAATGGGGAGCAGGTGTGTTAAATTTGGTGCCATCGTTCTCACTCTCTTACTGGTCACTGGAAGTTCAACATGGCACCTCATGGCAGAGAACTCTGAGGATCTAGTCTCCCGATTCACATACCTGGCCAAAAAAAATGCAGCCACCCCTCAGCACATGCAACAAAGAACAGCATTGCCTTGTGGTGTTTGGGAAAAATATTCATAATGCGGCTCATGGTTACATGTTGGGGGCCCACTAAAAAAATAAATAAATAAATAAATACAAAAAAACACAAGTACAGAAGACACATGCACAAGTTGAAATGGGCTCGAACACATTTTCATTTGATTATTTCTGCCTGTGGTTCTTTAGATTGCTGCTAATGGATGCTCAACATAATTATTGTAACATTTACAGCCGTCTGCACAATGTAAGAGCACAATCAGTGACCTTGACATGAACACAGCGAAATACACAGCTCCCAGTCACATCTACTGCAAACAATGTGTAAAACATGCTTTAATCAACTTCAGTTTTTTTTAAAGTGGTTGTAAAAAAGGTAGAAGGTTTTTTTACCCCAATGCTTACAATGCATTAAAAAGGGTCTGTAAACCCTCAAGGTTCATCACCTTAATGCATTCATTTGACCACCCCGTGCATTTTTTCTCCGCTGTATGTATTACAGAGGGAGGTCACATGACCGTCCAGCAGATGTCAGAGGGAGAGCTCAGCCCCTCCCTCTGAAATACATACAGCGGAGAAAGACAGCGCCGGGCGGTCACATGATCAATGATCGTGGATAAGAAAAGAAAAAAATAGGATTTTTGTACTCAACATAAAATCCGTTTCTCTGACGTTCATGGACTGACACAGCCTCTTCATACTGAAACACGTGGGTATATGTCCCTGCTCGCAGGAGAAGATCTAGGCAGAATGTTAGATGTTACAACATACATTCTAAAAAAACAGAGCTTAACAGCGCCGCCCAGGGGGCGGTCCCTCTGGACATAACCCTCCTACCTGCAGCCAGCAGCCTCAGTTCGTAACAAAGCAGTACAAACCTTAAAGAAGGGTGGGTGCTGTGTCAGTCCATGGACGTCAGAGAAACTGATTTTACGGTGAGTACAAAAATACTATTTTCTCTTATCGTCCATGGACTGACACAGCCTCTTCATACTGAAACACGTGGGATGTCCCAAAGCAGTATAAAGAAGAGGGTGGGAGCACTAGTAAAGGAAAAACCAAACTTAACTCCAAACAAGGCAGAGCTCCTCAACGAAGGAGATGCAACTTTAAACAGCGGCCTGCAACACCTTGCGGCCGAAGGAAGCATCCGAAGATGCAGCTACATTAACCTTATAGAACTTAGAAAAGGTATGAATGGACGACCAGGTCGCCACCGCCCAGGAAGCACCAATTGCCCTGGTGGAATGTGCCGTAACCGGAAAGGGAGGCACCCGCCCCTTAAGGGCATAGGCCTGTATGACGGTCTGTCTGATCCACATAGAAATGGTGGCAGACGACACCGCTTGGCCCTGTTTTGAACCAGAGACAGACACAAACAGTGAGTCAGACTTCAGAATGGAAGCAGTAGCAGACAGGTACACCCATAAGGCTCGTACCACATCCAACGTGTGAAGCGCAAACTCTCTGGGATGCGATGGGTGAGGGCACAAGGACGGAAGAACAATGTCCTCATTAAGGTGAAAGGCCGAGACCACCTTTGGAAGGAAAGATGGTCGCGGGCGCAACACCGCCTTATCCTTATGGAGGACCAAGTAAGGCGACTTGCAGGACAAGGCCGCCAACTCAGACACCCGTCTAACAGAAGTAATGGCCACTAAGAAAGCCACCTTCTGGGACACGGTCAAGAGAGGAATCTCTCTGATATTTTCAAAGGGATGTTCTTGGAGAACCAAGAGCACCAAATTTAGGTCCCAAGGAGGGAGAGGAGGCTTGACAGGGGGAATCACATGGCGAACCCCCTGTACAAAAGGTGCTAATCAAGGAATGAATGGCCTGCTAGCGGTCGTTGAAAGAAAACTGCCAAGGCCGAAATCTGACCCTTAATGGTGCGCTCAAAGACAGCTTTTGGGTCACACCACGCTGCAAGAACCGCATGATTATGGGGACGGAGTACGTCCGCGGACGCCAGGCTAGCTCTTCGCACATAGCGATGTAAGCCTTCCAGGTACAGGGATAGATCTTTCTGGAGGAAGACTTCCGTGCCCTCAGCATGGTCGAAATGACCGAATCCAAGAGACCTCGGTCCTTCAGCACCTGGCTCGCAATAGCCATGCCGTTAAATCCAGAGACTGTAAAGCAGGATGAAAGAGAGGACCTTGAGACAGAAGGTCCTCCCTCAGTGGCAGTCACCAAGGAACGTCTGCGATGAGACGTACCAGATTGGCATACCAATGACGCCGAGGCCAATCCGGAGCAATGAGGATCACCAGAATGCCCTCAGCCGCTACCCTGCGCAGCAGACGAGGAAGCAGCTGCAGCGGAGGGTAAGCATATATCAGGCGATGCTGACCCCACGGGGAAACCAACGCGTCCGAGGCATTTGCCCAAGGGTCCCTGGACCTGGCCACAAACCTCGACACCTTGCGATTGAGTCGAGAGGCCATCAGGTCCACATCCAGCGTGCCCCACCACCGGCAAAGAAGTTGAAAAACCTCCGGGGTGTAAGGACCACTCTCCCTGGTCCAGCGTCCGGCGACTCAGATAGTCCGCCTGACAGTTTTCTACGCCCGGAATGTAAACGGCCGACAGAGCCAGCACGCTTCTTTCCACCCACCTTAGGATGCGGGCGACCTCGGATGCCGCAGCCGAGCTCCGAGTGCCCCCCTGATGGTTGACATAGGCCACTGCCGTGGCGTTGTCTGACTGGATTCTGATTGAGCGGCCCTGTAGCTTCTCCGACCACGAGGAGAGGCACAGTCTGATCGCACGCAATTCCAGGACGTTGATCGGTAGACGGGATTCGTCCGGGGTCCAGAGCCATTGAGCTGACAGGACTCCCCAAACTCCGCCCCAGCCCATCAGGCTGGCGTCCGTCGTGCCCACCGTCCATTGAAATGGGGAGGAACGACTTGCCGGACCGAAGGGCCGGGGATCTCAGCCACCACGTCAGGGACGCCCTGACAGAGTGACTCACCTGCATCTGAAGATCCAATGACAACGGGGACTTGTCCCAAGTGGACAGGCTCTCCTTCTGCAATGCCCAAGTGTGAGATTGGGTATACGGAACGGCCTCGAAGGAGACCACCATGAGTCCCAGTACTCTAAGGCAGAAACGGATTGACGACCATTTTCAGGACGCGAGGACCCGTACTTCCGACTGAAGTGTCCGCAACTTCTCCGAGGGCAGGAACACTTTTGCTGCCGAGGCGTCCAGGAGCAGACCCAGATACTCCAAACGCTGAGTCTGGACCAGAACCGACTTCTGACGGTTCAGGAGCCACCCGAAGTCCCAGAGGGTCTGACTGACTATTGTCACATTTTCTTCCAACTCTGAGCCATTTTCTGCTCTTAGAAGATCGTCCAGATAGCCCACGATAACAATTCCTCGCTGTCTCAGCAAAGCTAGAACCGGGGCAAGCACCTTGGTGAAAACCCGTGGTGCCGACGCTAGGCCGAAGGGAAGTGCCACAAACTGATAGTGGACTTCGCCTATTGCAAAGTGCAGAAACTTCTGGTGACTTGTGCAAATCGGGACATGCAAGTAGGCGTCCTTGATATCCAAGGACGCCAGAAAGTCCCCTTGATGGAGTGTAGCGATCACCGTGCGAATAGATTCCATACGGAATTTTTGCACCTTCACAAAGGCATTCAAGGCCTTGAGGTCCAGGATTGGCCGGACCCCTCCTTTTTCGGGACAACAAACAGATTTGGGTAGAACCCCTGAAACCTCTCCTGTGACGGTACCGGCACAATTAATCCACACCTGAGCAAATCCTGTACAACCCCCAAGAGGGCCGCCCGACTGGCAGGAAGGAGAGGGAGATTTGAAAGGAAGAGTCTGTCTGGGGGCCATGAACGGAACTCCCGAGGTGACCACCTCGCACACCCACCTGTCGGAGATCCGGGAGATCCACCGAACCGTGAACCTGCAAAGTCGTCCCCCCACCCCAGAGTCGGGCATGGGCAAGACTTCATGCGGAGGCAGGCTTGGGAGGCTTACGCACCCAGGGACGCTTCTGTCCACCAGCCGCACTGTTGTCAGTCTGGGAGGGCTTACCCGCAGATTCTGACTGACAAAAAAAGACAAAACACCTTTCTTGCTGGAAAGGAGGGGCCCGGCTTACGGCAGGGCTCCTTTCCCTTAGTAGACTGAGGAAGGAGTGCTCTTACTCCCTGTGACATCCTTAATGATGTCATCCAGGGTAGCCCCAAACAGTCTACCGCCCTTAAAGGGCAAATCAGCCAGGAGCTTCTTGGAAGCTAGGTCAGCCGACCAGCACTTCAACCAGATAAGACGACACAACACCACCGCAGAGATAGAGGCCCCAGATATTAAAAGGGCCGCGCCCAAAGTGGCATCGCACACATACACCAGACCCTGGACAAGTTGGTGGGCCAGGGCAATGGTATCTGGAGGGAGATTATGCTCCTGCACAGTCTGGTGCAAAATCTTTGCCCATTCCGTGAGTGTCTGAGACACAAGGGTCGCCGCTACGATATGACGTAAGGCGGCCCCCAACAAGGCAAACATAGTTCTGACCTCCTGTCAGTGGGGTCCTTAAATGCAGGAGTCCCCTCCATTGGGAGAGTGGTAGCCTTATTCAAACGGGCGACCGGGGGGGGGGGGGGGGGGTCGACCACCGAGGGGAGAGCCCACCTTTTAACCAGGGCCTCCTCAAAGGGGAAATAGATAGACGCAGCGGGACCGTCAAAGTCTTCTGCGGCTTTTCCCAGACCTGATCAATAAATCCATCAAAGAAAGGCGTATAAGGAAAAAACTTTTTTGAAGGCATGGCTTTAAAAAGGAACTAAAAAGGAGACAGCTTCCGCCTGAGGTTCCGCAGCCGAAGCATCCAGCTTGAGAGTGTCCCTCACAGCATCAATGAGTTCACTTACAAGCGCCCTGTCATTAACCGACTCAGAACTGGAGTCTTCCTCACAAGGAATGTCCTGTTCAAAAACATTAAAATATTCAGAGTTAAGTCCTGAGCAGCAGCAGCTAGGCCCATATCTTTATCAGAGCACTCCCCTACTGGAGATTGTGTGGGGAGAGGGCGCTTTATAGCTCCCTTGCGCTCGCACACCGCTTCCATCCTGACAAGAAATATTTCCAGGACTGCCGACAACTGGTCCAAGGCGACCGCAGGTGTCGATGCACTGCCTGTTGCTTCCGACAAGAGTGGGGGGAAGCAGGTGAACCAAACTCCATACTCGCCACCCTCTGAGACCTTAATGCACAAAAGTGAATAAAAGTCCACCCACTGGCTGCGTTGACTGAGGAGGGGATACCCAGAGGACTCACCAACCCGGAGAGAACCGCACAGTTCCGCTGCCTGTACCGCACTACTAGCGCGAGTGAGCCGTGAGGAGAGTGTGAGGAGATTTGCGCCGCAGCAGCAGCGATAGAGGCCAAAACGACGAGAAAAGCGTGCGGCTTCAAGAAAATGGCCGCCGGCCGAATGTAACTGCCAGCGATCCGCAGCAAGATGGCCGCCGAGTGCGCAGTAAAATGGCGCCCATGCCCATACACACCAAAGGTCCCCCAGCTCCACGCAGATAGTCATGAGCACCCCCCCGCCAGGCAAGAGTGATCCCCAGGCACCCCCACACAGCACAGCGCCAGATTAGGGTACAGAGAGCAGCATAACAAGGGGGGAGATAGGGAAAATCCCCCCTACTGAGAAACACACACAGCATGTACTCACCTGATATCAGGAGAGATTACTTACCCGTCCCAGAGGGACCCACTGGTGTGTTTCAGACAGACCTATCACAGAGTAGTACCGAGTTGCCGTCGGCCCGGTCCACCGCAAAGGATACAGCAGGCACTGTTCAATCTTGTGTGGACCGCGGAGCATAAAAGCCCACCGGCCACCCCTGGAGTCGTGGGGCAAGTCGTGAACTGAGTCTCACGCACAAAAGGTGAGGATCAGCACGCTCGATGGTCGGACAGGGAAGACTACGAGGATACCCTGTACCCAACCTGTTGCCCAGCCGACAGTTGATTGAAGATCTGAAAATTAAAATAATAAAATTCCCAAGAGAATAAAAAAAAAATCTTCCAGGAGACTGGCTCCTGAGAGAGCCACGTCTTCTCCTTCTGCTAGGCAGAAAAAAACTGAGGCTGCAGGTAGGAGGGTTATTTCCGGAGGGAACGCCCCCTGGGCAGGGCTGTTCAGCTGTTTTTTTTAGAATGTATGTCATAACATCTAACATTCTGCCTAGATCTTCTCCTGCGAGCAGGGACATATACCCACATGTTTCAGTATGAAGAGGCTGTGTCAGTCCATGGACGATAAGAGAAAACAGGATAGAGAGAAAGAGAAATCTATCTCTCTATCTCATGTAATCCTAGCAGAGGGGCTGGCAGTGGCTGTGTGCACTGCTAACCCCCTTAAGGTGGGGGAGTGGGGGGCAGACTTGAGTATACCCTTGGCAAAATACACTTTGATGACCCAGGGGTCAATTCACCAAGACCCCTTTCACACTGGGGCCGCGTTAGTGTTAAAGCGCTGCTTGTTTTAGAGGCGCTTTAGTGCCGTTTAATCTGCGCTTTATGGCTGCTAGCAGAGTGCTTTTGACCCCAAAGAAGGGGTTAAAAACTCCAGTTTTGCAGGGCTTTCAAGGCGATTTGAAAGCGCTGCCCATTCATTCCAATGAGCAGGGGCGTTTTGGGAGTGCTGTAAACACCGCTCCTAACCCACCCAAAGATGCTGCTTGCAGGACTTTTTTTTCCCCATCCAGCCCCAGTGTGAAAAAAAAAAAAAAAAAAAATAAAATCACACTGGAACAAATGGGAGGCGGTTTTCAGGCGCTTAGCAGGGGATATTTCCAGCACTAAAACGCCTGAAAACCACCCCAGTGTGAAAGGGGTCTAATAGATAAATGCCACAAGAATTTATGAGTAAACACAACTTGTGCGTAGTAGACAATTCACTAAAAAGCATGCATTACTTATCGAATGTAATATTTATGTTTTGAAATATTTATCACTTAAATTTTGTGTTATTTTTGGCATTGATGTTTCCCTTTTTTCTTTTTCTTTTTTTTAACATGCTTAACACTGCACTAGAGGAAGAAATACAGTAAATGCACATAAAAATACTAAACAAAAATCACCCTCTGGTGAAATGTTACAATGTATTTTCATTCCTGAGCTCAGGGCAGGACATTACTACACTGATACATTGTATACTGTTACTAGGGTTGTCCCGATACCGATACTAGTATCGGTATCGGGACCGATACCAAGCATTTGCGCGAGTACTTGTACTCGCGCAAATGCTCCCGATGCCCAGTCCGATACTTTTTTTTTCTCAGAGCGGGGGGTGGAGAGCAGGGCGGAGACCGGGGCGGAGAGTGTGCGGCGGGGGGCGGAGAGTGTGCGGCGGGGGGCGGGACGGAGAGCAGGGCGGAGAGCGTGGCGGGGGGCGGAGACCAGGGCCGAGAGCGGGACGGAGAGTGTCCGGCGGGGGGCGGAGAGCGGGGCGGAGAGCGGGGCGGGGGGGCGGAAACCAAGACGGAGAGCGTGGCAGAGACCAGAGCGGAGAGCAGAGCGAGTCTTCAGGCGGGTAAGTAAAATTAATCTGATCAAATTGCCTTGCCTGTCTGCTGCTCAAATGCTACCTGTTCCCCCTTCACCTCCATGCCGCTGTGCCCCCTTCACTTCCATGCCGCCGTCCCCCTCCGTGCTGCCGCCCCCTCCGTGCCCCTCCTCCACCCCCTCGGTATCTCAGGATGGAGAGCGGAGGTAGGAGCCGATAAATCCGGCTCCTTACACTGACTCTGTCCATTCACATAACTGAAACATCGTAAACTGTGTTTACAATGTTTCAGTTTATGAATGGAGAGGAGCCGCTGTCTTCTCTCCATTCATTTTCAGCGCAGCTGAGGCTGCTGAGAAAGGGACTGGGGAATATGTGTCCCTAGTCCCTTTCCCTGTCTCAAAGGGGAGATCTCACCATAGCCCCCCACAACAGGGCTGATAAAAAAAAAAAAAAAAAAAAGAATAAAATAAAAATGAATTGTAAAAAAAAGAAAAGAAAAGAAAACACACACACACTGACACTGTCCACCCCCCCCCCCCCCCTTAAAAAAATAAAGCATTGTAAAAAAAAAATAAATAAATACTGACACATGAGATTAAAAAAAAGGATCGGTATTCGGTATCGGCGAGTACTTGAAAAAAAGTATCGGTACTTGTACTCGGTCTTAAAAAAGTGGTATCGGGACAACCCTAACTGTTACTATACTGTGCGGAGTTCCCCTAATAGTTATTTTGTACTTTGCCAAGACAGACTGCCTACTGCCAGGTGATAAATACCCAATGGGGGTTATTTACTAAAGGAAAATCCACTTTGCACTGCAAGTTCACTTGGAAGTGCAGTCGCTGTAGATCTGAGGGGGACATGCAAGGGAAAAAAAATTAATAAATAGCATTTTAGCTTGTACATGATTGGATTATAAAATCAGCAGAGCTTCCCCTCATTTCAAATCTACCCCTCTGATTTACAGCGACTGCAGTTCCAAGTGCACTTGTAGTGCAAAGTGGGTGTGGGGGGGGGGGTTCTTTCTGCTATAAAACCTATCAAAAAAAAATAAAAAAATATTGCATTTCTTCACCAATTTAGGCCAAAATGAATTCTGGTACCTATTTTTGGGAACACAAAATCCCAATAAGTGTATATTGATTGGCTTGCACAAAAAAAAAAAAAAGGTATAGGGGGTTGATTTACTAAAGGAAAATCCACTTTGCACTTGAAAGTGCACTGAAAGTGCACATGGAAGTGCAGATGCTGTAGATCTGAGGGGGACATGCAAGGAAAATAAAAAACAGCATTTTAGCTTGCACATAATTGGATGATAAAATCAGCAGAGCTTCCCCTAATTTCAGAGCTTCCCATCAGATTTACAGTGATCTACAGCGACTGCACTTCCATGTGCACTTTCAAGTGCAAAGTGGATTTTCCTTTAGTAAATCAACCCCATAGTGTCTACAAACTATGGGATATTTTTATGGAATTACGTTTTTTTTTTCTAGTAATGGTGGCGATCAGTGACTTAAAGTAGGCCTGCAATATTGTGGCTGACAAATCGGACGCCTAACTGACACGCTTAACACTTTTTTTGGGAACCAGCGACACAAATACAGTGATCAGTAGAGGTCGACCGATATGGGTTTTTCGCTGGCCGATGCCGATATTTAGAAATTTGGGCGGCCGATGGCCGATTTTTGTGGCCGATTAAAAAAAAAAAAAAAAACCCTCACCCACTCCACTCCTTCCTGCTTACTCCCGTCACTCTAGCACACACTTGATGTCCTCAGTACAGATGGCACTGGCAGGTGGCACTGGTTTGGAACTGGCAGGTGGCACTGGTGTAGAACTGGCAGGAGGAACTGGTGTAGAACTGGCAGGAGGCACTGGTGTAGAACTGGCAGGAGGCACTGATTAGCACTGGCAGGTGGCACTGATTGGCACTAGCAGATGGCGTTGGTTTGGAACTGGCAGGTGGCACTGGTTTGGAACTGGCAGGTGGCACTGGCAGGTGGCACTGGTGTGGAACTGGCAGGAGGCACTGGTGTGGAACTGGCAGGTGGCACTGATTGGCACTAGCAGATGGCGCTGGTTTGGAACTGACAGATGGCACTATTGGCACTGGCAGGTGGCACTGATTGGCACTAGCAGGTGGCACTGGTTTGGAACTGACAGATGGCACTGGCAGGTGGCACTGGTTTGGAACTGACAGATGGCACTATTGGCACTGACTGGCACTGATTGGCACTAGCAGGTGGCACTTGTTTGGAACTGACAGATGGCACTAGTTTGGGACAGATGGCACTGATTGGCAGTGGCGCTGGCTGGCGGTGGCGGGTGGCGCTGGCTGGCGGTGGCTGGCGGTGGCAGGTGGCGCTGGCTGGCGGTGGCGGGCGGCGCTGGCTGGCGGTGGCGGGCGGCGCTGGCTGGCGGTGGGTGGTGCTGGCTGGCGGTGGCGGCGGGTGGTGCTGGCTGGCGGTGGCGGGTGGCGGTGGCGTTGACTGGCGCTGGCGGGTGGCACTGGCTGGAGGTGGCGGGTGGCACTGGCTGGCGGTGGCGGGTGGCACTGGCTGGCGGTGGCGGGTGGCACTGGCTGGCGGTGGCGGGTGGCACTGGCTGGCGGTGGCGGGTGGCACTGGCTGGCGGTGGCGGGTGGCACTGGCTGGCGGCACTGACAGATTGCACTGATTTTGCAGACCCAGCAGCTAAATTACATCAGCCAATGATTGGGCTGCTTTAGAAAGGGGGCGGGGCCACATACACATAGCGACCCGCCCAGATACCATCCCATTAGCTGGTGTAATATAGCTGCTGGGTCCCGCCCACCCCGGCCGGGTCCCGCCCACCCCGACATCGAGCTGACAGCTCCTCTCTCTCTCTCCTTTCTGCTCACACACTCAGCGGCTCTGGCTGCATCAAGCGCCGCGCTGAGTGTGTGAGCAGAGAGGAGAGAGAGACAGAGAGGAGCTGTCAGCTCGATGTCGGGGTGGGCGGGACCCGGGCCGGGGTGGGCGGGACCCAGCAGCTATATTACACCAGCTAATGGGATGGTATCTGGGCGGGTCGCTACGTGTATGTGGCCCCGCCCCCTTTCTAAAGCAGCCCAATCATTGGCTGGTGTAATTTAGCTGCCGGGTCCCGCCCACCCCGGCCGGGTCCCGCCCACCTCCGACATCAAGCTGACAGCTCCTCTCTGTCTCTCTCTCCTCTCTGCTCACACACTCAGCGCGGCGCTTGATGCAGCCAGAGCCGCTGAGTGTGGAGAAGGAAGAATGAGCGGAGGTCAGTCTGAAATATCGGCCTAATCTTGATAATAAATCGGCCGATGCCGATTTATCAAAAATGGCCAAATATCGGCCAGCCGATATATCGGTCGACCTCTAGTGATCAGTGCTAAAAATATGCACTGTCACTGTACTAATGACACTGGCTGAATCAAGGGGTTAAACTTGTGGGCAACATGCATTACTGTGTGCGCGCGCGTTTTTTTTTTTTACTTCCTGCTTTGCAGGAAAAAACAAACAGCACATTGCTGCCGTCAGAACAGGGCTCTCTTCGGTAATGTCTGGAGCCGATCGTTGGGTGCCGGCGACCAATCAGCGTTCGGCACCCACTGATTGGTTTGTGCTGGAGCCAATTGCAGCACAGCCAGGGCGCAGATCACGTACTAGGTACACGATCCTGTGCAGGAGAGCCGCCGTATATGTACTGTATACGGTTGGCAAACGGTTAACATAGTGACTAGGTAGCAACCAGCAAGGGTTGTACAATATTAGCATAAAGAGGGCAGCGGTCAGGAGCATGTCATACACAGTGCAGTGATCACAGAAAGGCACTGGCTGGGGGGCAAAAGTTTACAAAACTAGACTTAAAGCAAGATTACCTGCAACTACACCCAGATTCACGCCATCTGTTGACCATTAACACCCAGAAAAGGATTATTCCAATATAAACCGCATGGTTTTTGGCATAGCCCCAGCTCCAGCCATCTGGCAGCGAATCATGGATGAGGTCCTGGCAGGCATACCTTTCACTCAATGTCTACTAGATGACATGCTCATCACTGGTCCCACTGATGAAGAACACAGAAAGAATGTTGAAACTGTGCTAGAGACTCCAAAAAGGTATGGATTACGTGTCAATCTTTCAAAATGCAAATTTCTAAAGTCTCGACTGGAATTTTGTGCCCACACTGTGGACCGACATGGGTTACACACTACTGAAGAAAAGGTTAAAGCCCTTACCCATGCCCCTACTCCCCAGAATGTCACACAGCTCAGGTCCTACCTTGGAATCCTAAATTACTACCACCGTTTCTTGCCGAACCTAGCACATCAGCTTTACCCATTACATGGCAAGAGCTAAATGGATATGGACAGCCAAATGTGAAGAAGCTTTTCGGCTTTCTAAAGAACTCATTCTGTCTTCGAGTTCTGGTACACTAGGATTTAAAGAAACCCGTCACCTTGGCTTGTGACGCCTCGCCTTATGGACTGGGTGCTGTGCTTTCCCATGTCATGCCAGATGGCACAGAGCGCCCCATTTCTTTTGCCTCCAGGTCTTTAACCTCAGCAGAGCAAAACTACTCCCAGACAGACAAGGAAGCTTTGGCCATTGTTTGGGCCACAAAAAATGTCATACGTACATCTATGGTCGGGAGTTCACACTTATCACTGACCACAAACCTCTGTTGTCAATACTGAACCATCAGAAGGGAATTTCTACAACTGCATCTCGCTTACAAAAGGTACGCTTTATTCTTGGGAGCTTATACTTATTCTATCAGATACCGCTCCCATGATGCCCATGGAAATGCAGATGCATTTTCCAGATTGCCCATTGGAGACCACTCACCAAGAGACGTACGCATAGTGGAAATACACAGGCCGAAATCCTGCATGTCCACCTCCCTAATTGCCAGACATACAGTCACAGATCCCTTCCTGTCTCAGATATTCTCATATGTTCAGGCTGGATAGCCAGAGAAAGTCCCAGGTGAATTTCATCCGTACTTTGCCAGAAAATGTGAGCTTGTGACTAATGCTGGTTGCCTACAGTGGGGCAATAGAGTGATTATACCTCAGTATTTGCAACCAACCATGCAAAGGATACTGCATGAGGGCCATCCTGGAGTGGTGCGCATGAAGCAGCGAGCCCGGAGCTATGTTTGGTGGCCACAAATGGTCACAGCAATTAAAGATTATGTGGCTCAATGTCCTGGACACTGTCAAGCTCAGCAACCCCAAATGAAAGGAACCCTGCTGCCTTGGCCATGGCCGACAGACCCGTGGTCAAAACTCCATCTCAATTTTGCTGGCCCAATCCAGGGTAAAATGTATTTGATTGTGGTAGATGCACATTCAAAATGGCCGGAGGTTTTTCAAATGCCTTCTGTTACCTCCGCTGCTACCATTCGTCTTAAGGAAGCTCTTTGCTCAATATGGCTTGCCAACAGCCATAGTCTCGGACAATGGGACTCAATTTACATCGCATGAATTTCAATCTTTCCTCAGTTGCTTGGGCATTCAACACTACAAAACAGATCCTTATCATCCAGCCTCGAATGGACTGGCAGAACGGTTTGTGCAGACATTTAAGAAGCATTTACTTTCCACTCTGGACCAGGTCGGAATGTCAGAGAAGCTGCTGGAGTCCTTGACCATGTACCGAAACACAAAAAACGCTACTACTGGGCTGTCCCCAGCTTTTCTTTTCTTATGTTTGGCAGGCATCTCCGCACCAAACTGGATTCAGTTCGACCACAGGAACAGTCACAGGAACAGTCACCAACAACTCATCCGCCAGGCCGTCTGGGATTCTGTGCCCGTGATCTTGTTTGGTTTCTGAATTAGAGTTTTGCCTCATTGGCTTTGTGGCATTATAAATGGACCTCTTGGACGACGAATGTACCTTGTTCGCCTGGAAAATGGCGTTTGTGTTCGAAGACACCTTTTGCAATTGAGAAAGCGCATTTGCCTGCCAGTAGAAAACAAACCCGACCTCTCTTTCTACCCAACCATCAGAGTCTACTCAGGGCTTACTGGTGACATATGGCATGGTGTCTGGCATGATCCCACAAGTTTACAACCAAACCCTGAAGCGGTTGGTGACCATATTCCTGAGGAGCCCGGAGTTGCAGAGACTGATTTGTCTGTTCGACACCCACTGACATCTCCAGAACCTTTAACAGCCTCTAACGCTCCTAGTGCTGTGCCACTTCGTAAGTCTGACCGCCAAAGATATCAAACTCCTCGTTGGCAAAGCACTGAAATCTTAAGGGACACTTAGGAGGTCAGGAAACAGAGACAAAGGGCTCATAACGTAATGCGGGAGCCACAGAACTGAGTTGGAGATACTACTTGCTGAACTGATCCTGCTTGCCTTGTTATTTTACGTGTTGAGTATTTTATGTGTTGAGTATTTTGTTCTCGTTAGGTTTTTTTTGGGGGGGGGGGGGGGGGGGGAGAGGAGGTGTGATGTTTGTGCTGATCACTGTGACCCTTCACCCTTTTCTCCTGATGCATGCTGGGAGGAGGGGCTGTACCAGGAAGAGTGTGTGTGGGACTGGAAGCAGCAGCATGGATGCATAGATCTGGTAATGACAGAAGCCTGTTGTGTTAAGACTCCTCCATGTAACAAAGTCATCATGTTCTGAGTGAGTAATAAACCCTCTCCATGGTTAAGAAGTTCATCTGGCCTGTGTGCAACTTGCTGAGCAGATACTGGCAGCATTGCTAGCAGCACCCTGAGAGACCCCGTGTCTAAGGGACATAACAGAAAGCAGTCTATAAGGACCGTGCCAGCAGTGTCGGCCCAAGACATTGTGCTGCCTGGTACCAAAAATGAAATGCTGCCCCCCCCCCCCCAAAAAAAAATCACGCCCACCAAAATGCCCCCACATCCATTATTTTATATTATGATAACTAAAGTGGACCTGTCATGGCTCTATACATGTATATAAGAGTGTAAAGAGGACCTGTTATGGCTCTATACATGTATATAAGAGTATAAAGTGGACCTGTCATGGCTCTATACATGTATATAGGAGTGTAAAGAGGACCAGTCATGGCATTATACGTGTATATAGAAGTATAATAAGGACCTTACATGGCTCTATACATGTATGTAGGAGTATAAAGAGGACCTGTCATGGCTCTATACATGTATGTAGGAGTATAAAGAGGACCTGTCATGGCTCTATACAGGTATATAGAAGTATAAAGAGGACCTGTCATGGCTCTATAAATGTATATTGGAGTATAAAAGGACCTGTGCTTGGCCGGCGGCCGCGATGCCACCCACGATCGCTCCACAGAGAGCCAGAACGGGGATCTGTCAATGTAAACAGACAGATCCCCATTCTGACAGGGGAGGAGAGACAGATCTGCTGTTCCTAGTGATTAGGAACAGAGATCTCTCTCCTCCTCCAGTCAGTCCCATCCCCCCCAGTTAGAAACACCTCCCCATTTAACCCCTTTCCAGACAGTGACATTTACACAGTAATCAGTGCAGTTTTATAGCACAGATCGCTGTATAGATGTCAATGATCCCAAATATGTGTTAAAAGTGTCCGAACCTGTCCACCGCAATGTCGTAGATCACTGCCATTACTAGTAAAAAAGTTAATAATAAAAATGCTTGAAGTGCAGCGGGGAGTGGAGCGGGCAATTTGCCTCACAGTGCAGGGGGCAGTGCCGGGACAAAGTCAACCAGCACCCAGGGCGAACATGCCAAGCTGCGCCCCCCCATGACCAATTATCTCACACACACACACACACACACACACACACACAAATACATTATATATATATATATATATATATATATATATATATATATATATATATATATATATAGTGCAGAGGTCAGAATTGGATAGATTACAAAGTACAAGGATCAGGAGCAGTGTGTACAGTGTTCAGAGGTAGAGTATGTACAGTAATATACAATGTGCAGAAGTCAAGAGCAGTAAACTGCAGAGTACAGAGACCAGGAGTATATACACCCTAGTGTATAACAGTACCCCTATAAATTATATCAAATTTAGTGTATGTGTCATTATCAAATCTGACCAAGTGAAATATATAGCACATGAATATGGAACCAAAATACCAGTGCTGCAAACAAAATTATGAAGGGGCGAATCCCAAAACATATAATGCGAACAACTCATAAATATTCAATTACATATCACATGTGGGACCAAAATCCCTGTGTGAGGGAACTGTAAATAAAAAATGTAAAATACTATAACATATAATCTGAATAACTCCCAAATATTCAAATAACTCTAGTCAAATTCTTATGGTTCATTTGTACACAATTTGGTTTTGGAGTTACTACCAAACTCCCAGTGCTGCAAATCAAACACACAGTGCAAAGTAATATTAAAGTGCACTATAAAAAAACAGTCCACTAGAGCAGTGGTCTCCAAACTGCGGCCCTGGGGCCAGATGTGGCCCTTTGCTTGCCTTTATCTGGCCCTTGAGGCATTATTCCTGCCAATGACACCAATGATGGGGCATAATTCCTTCTACTGACAAAAAAAGGGGCACTATTCCTCCCAACGACACCAGATCGCACATTGTTAACTCCCACTGGGCACAGTTCGGTCCCCCTGAAGTCTGAAAGACAGTAAACTGGCCCTTTAGAGAGTTTGGAGACCCCTGCACTAGAGAGCAAGTGCTCTTGTGCACATTGCTGGATCGAGATGGGGCTCAAGCAAGTGGCTGACAGATTCCTCCATCCACACAAGTTGGATGGATGTGGGAATTGTATTCTGACAGCAGGGACTCTCCCCTATCAAAATACACTGATCAGCACTGCTTCCGTTTGGCTGCAAACAGCTAATCGAACAAGGATTTCCAGCAGAAGTGGATATAACAAATCGGTTTCTGTCTAACAGAGAGGGTTACACATCGATCAAAAATTCAGCCCCTGCTGAACCCAATGAATTCTTTGCTGTGTATTCAGTTTTACCTTGTACTTTGCTTCAGCGGGCTCTCTGCAGTTCTGTTACTGGTCCCCTGCAGCTCCTGTGTCAGTTAGGAGTGACAGTGGTCACACTCCAGCCTCCAATTTAGACCATACAGGGTTAATCTTCCTCTATATGTGATAGGGAGGAGGAGGAGAGCACTGGAGCTGGCTGAAGCATAGAATCAAGTAAAAAAAGACTATACAGTGCCCCCCTTCTCCCCCCTCCCCCACGCTGCAAGAGTGGACTTTCTTGAAGTTGGGCTGGGATAAGAAATCACATCCTTTGCTGTGTAATGTTATATTCTTGAACAGGTTAGGGATTAGTGTGATATTTCAGGTGCTACATATATGTAATCCACATACACATTATATCTTATTAAAAAATCATTCTTTTTAGAAGATATAATGTGTATGTGGATTACATATAATGTAGCACCTGAAATGTCACACTAATTCCTAACCTGTTTAAGAATTTCACTTTCAATAAACCTGCAGTGAAAAGTTCAGGGCACGTTTATAATCACAGTATATGGAATGCAGAGCAGTCGGGACTCACAGTAGAAGAGGATCCAGCCTGTCATCCGTGATTTACACACCTTCACTCTGCTCTGGAGGAGGAGCGCTTTGCTGTGTGCTGGGCGGGAACCAAAGATCGATGCTGCAGTGTGAGGTTCTCTCCCTGCTCCGCCCACATGCACTTTCGCTGGGACTATACCAGCTCCGATCCAGGGGGGGGGGGGGGAGACTCATAGGAACTCAAGAAGGGAGCCTAGAAAGGGGTGCATCTTCTGCCGCAGAGCAGTGAGCAGGAGCGCATAATCCTTAAATTAGGCAGGCAACAGGGGCATACAAGTTTTACAGCTACATTTTGTGGATAGATTTTTCTGCTCACAGCTTTGCCGCCCCCCTAAAAGTGCCGCCTGGTACAATGGTACCATCTGGTCCCATGGTAGGGCCGGCCCTGCGTGCCAGTCATATAATGCGTCAAGTATAGAACAACATCCGTTTATATAAGATCACATATATAAAACACTAATATAAGCTGTAATGTCACCAACAGCAAAACACATTCACAGGAGCCATTCAAGAGACCATGCAGGCTTCTTAAGTGCCTGCTTCCATCATCCTGCCGTGTTGTCCCTTTTAATCTAGAGGGCCACTGTCACCCATGAGGTCCCTCTAACCCGGTCTGACTATCTGCACACTGCATATCATTGAGCTCTATTCAGAATATCTCCCAGACATATGAACTAGGCCAATCCAATTAAGGACTTATCTGAGGCTTGTCCTGTTCATAATGAACATTCTCCTGTTTCAATTTTCACTTTATGCACAGATATACCTCCTCAGACCCAGTCTGTCCTGACAGTATGGTCACCTGCTGACTTGGCACTGTCCACAGGCAGCCTAACTCTTCAATGGAACAGAGAAGTTGTAATCCAATGCTATTTTACTTAACTAAAGCCGGCCATAGACGGTTTAAATCTCGACCAGTTTAGCAAGAATCGACCGAGGAGTGGAACCATGTATGGGCAGGCTGAATGTACCCAAGTTGATCGATCAACTTGGGTACAACCAGCCTGCTGGATTTTACATGCGATTATTGAAAGCAGTCGTTCTAGCAATAATCACTGTGTTCTCCCAGCGGAGACGGCTTCCCCCAACCCCTCCTCCGGGAGAGCACAGTGGGTCCGTGGGAGGATTCCCCTGTCAACTCGTGTTTGCAGGAAAGAAATTTGCTCCACCTATGGCCAGCCTAAGGGCAGTACAGAGGACATTTTTCCAGTATTTGGAAGTGCAAGAAGACCATGACTTTCCTAAACCCTGTCTCTGTGAATACCGAACAGTGACACAGGGAACATGCACTAAACAGAAGGGGAGGACAGAGGAAGATACCAAAATCAAAAATAGTAAACAAGTTACCGTATATACGCGAGTATAAGCCGAGTTTTTCTGCACATTTTTGTGCTGAAAACGCCCCCCCCCCCCCCCCCCCTTCGGCTTATACGCGAGTCTGTGTCCATCTTCAATTTTGTGCGCCTGATCCCGGCCAGCCGTAGGAGCCCAAACTTGGCACACATCTAGCCCCACTCTTCCTCTACAAGTGTGCAAAGTTTTTTGTCCGGGGGACCTACGGCCAGGGAGCATCAATTTTTCTAAGCCGGGCACCCCTTCCATAGACTCCCATGTTAAACTAATGTCTCTGGTGATTTTGGGGACCCGGTACTGGCCGGCCCTAGGTCCCCTGAACCCCAAACTTGGCACACATGTAGCCCCACACTTCATCTACACGTGTTGTCCAGGGGACCTACGGTCGGGGAGCACCAATTTTTCAAAGCCGGGCACCCCCTCCATAGACTCCCATGTTAAAACGTCAGTCTAGTCACACAGCGCCGGAGATCAGGTAGGGAGATTGGGCACAGTGAGGCATGCACATGGACACCCTAGGCTTATGCTCGAGTCAATACGTTTTCCCAGTTTTTTGTGTTAAAATTAGGTGCCTCGACTTATACTCGAGTATATATGGTATAATGGCCTAACACCACTACTAGATGTCAACATACTACAGAAAACTGATAACCTGATGCAATTCAACACAAAACACATAAAAGTGGGGCAGAAAGAACATGCCAAGCCTAGGAGAGGTATCCGAATGAGAAAGCAGATCTGCCAGCTGGGCTTTCCTTATCTGTCAAGTCTGCCGATTAATGCTCTGCGGTGGGGGTGTTTGGAGCCCCCATCCCCTCCCTTATCTACACCACAGAGTTATCAGGTTATTACCTAACCTCCTGCTCTACCTACAACTCAAAGTCTGTATTTCCTCATCACTCTGAATGGGTTAAGCCAGGGGTGCCCAACAAGTAGCCAGGGGCCACATGTGGCCCGCGACCTCCTGCTCTGGAATGGAACTCTGTTATTAGGCCTCATGCCCACTGGCGTTTTTACAGCTGCGTTTTTTGCAGCTTAAAAACGCCTGTCCATGTTATTGAAATATATTTTTTTTTTTTTTTTTGTCAGTGCGCGTTTTTTGCGCGTTAGTGCGCGTTAGACGCTCGCGTTTTTTCCTGCCAAATTCTGACGCTGAGGAACGCACTGGCCCTGGGTTTTTTTTACAGCTTACAAACGCCTATGCTCTTTACAGCTCAAAAACGCCTAGGTGGGCATGAAGCTATAGACTAACATGGACAGGCGTTTTTAAGCTGTAAAAAACGCTCAAAAACGCGGCTGAAAAAACGCCCGTGGGCATGAGGCCTTAAAGGCAAGTTTATTACTAAAATCACAGTGTATTTATGGGCATATGTGTTCTGCAGTGGTTACTGGGCTGCTTTCAACTGATCCGCAGGTGAAGAGCAGTGCCCCTGTGGGTTACCTGCACTGAGCCTAGACTTCTATTAACTGTGAATTTGGTGTGCTTTCTGAAAGTGCACCACACCTACAGGATATAATAGAAGAAGTCTATGGCAAAGTGCAGCTAACCTGCAGCAAAGCCACAGGTGAACCCGCGGTGCGGGTAAACAGTGCATCAGTGTGAAAGCAGCCTTAGGCCCCTTTTACACGGTCAGTCCGACCCAATCGGACCCTCCATTCACCTCTAAGGAGTGGCAGAGGTAAATGGACTGCCATCCACCAGCTCCACTCATTGATTGTGGCCCACGACTGGTTACCAAGTCGCTTAAGTGGCCCCCGCTCTTCAAAAGGTTGGGCACCCGAGTTAAGCTTACCATTACTGCTAAACCGGACAAAATTTGAGCTGTACTTGGCCCTGCAAGCACCACTCCACTCAATAAAACTCAATTAAAAATTGGGTGGAAAAGGACTGGCTGAGCAGCAACGTCATCATATCAGATGCAGCGCCTGTTTGTGTATTCAGACGTCTGTGGGTGCAGGGACCGCCTGAGTACAATAGCAGACACGGAAGATTCTTCCATCTATCAATATCACAGATGTCCTGTTCAGCCAATAGAATTTTAGCAGTCTATGACCAGCACTATTGGTACCCATACACTAGATGAAAAATTGTTTGAAAATCTGTCATTTTGTTTGTTTGTTTTCCGTCCAGTTAATGGGCACAAATCCAAAAATCGGTAGTGACCTTTAAGACCTAAAAATAAATAAAAAAATAAGGAAAAGTTTGGAAAACTTCTGCCAAATGGATGTAGCACCACCCTCTCCTCCTAGGGTAAAGGAGAGGCACCCATGCCACAAGCCCGTGTCCTCTAGTTTAGAGGTCAGGCGGTGTATATGTACCTGGGTCCCACAGCGAGTTACCTCCTTCCACTGGTTCCCATCTCCAGAGTGTAGAGACGAGTCTGTACTTTTCCCTCTTCAAAAAAGTCAATGTTCAAAAAACTCAACGTTGGAGTTTAAGTGGATTTTATATCTTTGCTTGATAGGTAAGAGAGTAGATGATAGTTGAACTAGAGCAGATTCAGGCACAGAACTCCCAGATTCATCACCACTCGGTCCCGAGTGGGTACAGCTCACCCGGATAGTCCCTCAATGGTCCTAGCAGCCGATGTGGAGCACGAAAAAGCTATTTAAATCCTCCAAGAACAAGTTCAGTATGTCCTCGAAGAGCAGCAGCACTCTGCAGGGTCAGTTCTGCGGAGCATAGGATCCTTCCCACCGACAGGTCACCAGGCCTTTCCCGAGACAGCAATCTGACTATCACTCATCTCCTGTTATGGGACCGATCCTCCCCTGGCTTCCTCTTGGTCGGAGCGGATACCCTCACCCGGGCATCCTAGGACTCCAAAGTTCTGCCTGTAGACCCAGTTGAAGGTACTGGGCCTACCCGGAACGTTGCGGTCTCGAGCCGAAGGTGCCCGAGACTCCTCAGCCGGGGTACGCACCCCCTTCCTTAGGGGGCACACTCCTCCCGGTACTAGTCCCCGGGTCTCTCCCCTATAAAAAAAAATGGCGTCTGCCTCTTATCCTCTCCCGGCATGCACAGCAGGCAGAACCAGCCCACTGCATGGTAGCCGAGAGAGGACATCCAATAGCACCAATGCAACCTATGGTTCAACCCTGACCCAACATGGCAGCGCCACCTGCAGGCCACAGGGAACTCTACATAGGCACCACAGCAATAAAGCAGAGTCCAGAACAATTAGAAGGCCCGAACCATACTAGTGCTCGGGTCATCCCCCTAAATTTAGACAAAGGGACCCCCCCCCTAAATTTGGAGTACCTGCTACATGGACAAAAAATTGAAAGGTTAATGTGTTTCTCGCCCCTTGGAAAATGAACGGTTGGTACTGCGCATATGTGACCCAGAAGCAAAAAACAAATGAGAAACCGATTCATGTCCATAGAACTATTTACCGTTCAAAATCCGGCCATTACACAATGGCAAAATCATTTGCTCTCACGACCGTGTGTTTTTCAAAAACAAGTTTGAATGATTTTTCGACTGGTGTATGGCTAGCATAAGACTACATTCACACTTGTGCGACTACCACCTCAATATAGGGCACTTAAACCCCTTCCTGCTCAATCTATTTTCAGCTTTCAGTGCTGTCACAATATGAATGACCATTGCGCGGTCATGCGACGTTGTACCCAAATAAAAAAAATTTCCCCACAAATAGAGCTTTCTTTTGCTGGTATTTGAACACCACTGCGGTTTTTATTTCTTGCGCTATAAACAAAAGCAGAGCGACTAGTTTGAGAAAAAAAAAAAAAAACACAGTATTTTTTACTTTTTGCTATAATAAATATCCCAATTTTTTTTTTTAAAACAAATTTTTTCCTCAGTGTAGGCCCGATATGTATTCATCTACATATTTATTTTTTTTACCAAAAATGCAATAAGCGTATATTGGCGGCTTGGAGCCTCTGTCTCCCCCTCCCTCATCTCTTGCAGTACGGGAAACCACATGCGATTCAGACAGGAATCAAATCGCTCAAACCGCACTGCACAGGTGTCGGTATTATGTATCAGAGTATTTGCAAGTACTCGTACAAGTGCTTAGTATCGGCATCAATACCGATATCAGTATCGGTGCAACCCTACTCCCCACTGAGCTCTTGTATTCTGACACCGGGGAGACTTCCACACTAAAAACACTAAATCAGCACTGACGGCTATAGCCTGCAACACTGATCAAGTAGGGGGGAAAAAAGAAATCGGACAGGCTGGTTGTACGAAAGTTGACTCATAGATCAACTTCTGTACAACCAGCCTACCCATACACGGATTGAAATTATGCCAGTCCCTGCTAAAACCGCCAAATTTCGACGTATAGCTGCCTTAAGTCACCTCCTCCCCACTTGTTTCAACCCCTTAAAGCCTGCACCACACCATGTGCATTGCAAGAGGTAGTAGCACGGTCCCATTCACCTTGAGTGGGTCATGTTTAGCAAGCAGTACTGCCCACCAAGTGCGATGGTGGGGATCGTTTTTGAATTGTGGCAGCAGCATGTTGTCCCCAGATGGCGGCCTTCGCAGCCTACAATGTGTCGATGGAGGACTGGAGTCATTTTCTTTCATTCAACCTGCGGACTGAACTAAAAATAAAATGATATGCATAATGTATGGGCTGCCTAAGCCCAATACCTCCAGATGATGACGTCTGAGATTCAGTGCTAATGAAAGTGAAATGTGAGGAGGAGAATGGTGCAGACAGGATGAGGGGAAGGACGCGATGTGTGAGGAGTTACAATCGCCCAGGCCTGGATTTGTGAGGTAATATAAATAAATCAGTGCGGGAGCTGTAGGCACAGTGTAATTAAATACAATTGAAGGCATTTTTATTCGCCATATACACATGGGTTGGCAAATGATTAAGAACCGGTTAGGAGTTAATCACAGGTGGAGAACATGACACTGTGTGAAGGACACAAAGCCTGCCTGTGTGACTGGGAACGCTGAGGCCATTCAGAAGTGAAAGGAAAACACTGTACACTCCATGGGAGATACCAGAGATATAGGGGGGGGGAGATTGTATCGATTTCAGAAGGCTGCCCATAGACAGGCAGATGTCTCAGGCGCAACCAAGGCTGGCCACTTTTGCATGTATAGCCATGTAAAACTTTAAAAATAGGAGCCCCATGTGCTGCTCAGGGGCTCTGGGCTTCAGCAACATGGCAGCCTCCAGCAAGAAGAGACAGGAGCAATGCTGGAGGCAATTTACAGCACACATTTTGGTAGTATAATCATTATTGTGAAATGCATGTTCCTTGCTATAAAAAAAACAAACAAACATTTTTTAATCAAGTTGTTATGGGCAAAGTTCCACTTTTAGCCCCCGTTCACATCGGCGCGATTTGACATGCCAAATCACAGCCTATTGACGACTTTGCGGCGCCACAACGATTCACAAAAGTAGTTCCTGCACTATTGGTGACTTCAGGGGGCGATTTCAATTGACATCTGTGCAAATGTCTTTCGAATCGCCCCCAAACTCGCACTGAAATGCAGTTTTGAAATCGTGCGAGTTCATCTAAATTCGCACGGATTTCAAACCCGCGTTCAGCGCAAACGTACCCTAAAAGTATAAACTAAAAAAAAATGTTTTTTTCGTTTTGGATAGAGTGGAGAGGGATTAGAACACCTGTGTTTTTATTGCGGTCTGTGTGCCAGTAAGGCCCCTTTCACACTACTGCGACTTCAAAGTCGCACCATTTGCCGGCTGCGATTTCAGGGAATGCCTGTGTAAGTGGGACCAAAGTAATGCAGGGACTACTTTGAAGTCGTACTAATAGGAATGGTTGTCATGGGAAACGACTTGTCATGCTACTTTGCCATCACAAATCGTATTAGTGTGAAAGGGGCCTTAGGGAGATTAACCCTCTCGTTTTGTCCTGTTTGCCATCATCGAAAGTAAAAGAAAATCACAAATTTTGGGTTGTCCCCAGAAAAGTAATAGAGGAGAAATCATCCAATGGGACACTAGCTCTGATCCTAAAGGATCCCCAAGAGATTCCCCTAATTTGCAGGGCTTTCCTCTAACTTCCTGTTTATGGGACAGGAAATGAAGGGAAATCTCCCCAATGGGATAATGATGAAAAAAAAAAAATACCTTACAGTGGTTATAACCCTCCCATACTCTATCCCAAAAAAAACAAACAAAAAAAACAAAAAAACACATTTAACAAGCTTAGCCCCGACGATTACGTATTCACGCTGGAACGCACTAAAATGCATGTGCCCCAAAAAATAAAAATGCCCAAAAAGTTTTTTTATTGGCCAACATAAAAAATAAATAAAAAAAGCTTGACACATGAAAACACATCATAAAAGGGTGTCAAGGCATGTACAAAATGCACATTGAGCGTTAGAATGCATGGGAATGCAAAGGTGTGCGTTTACGCAGGCCTTTTGCTACACTGTCGTTCCCGGCTGCACCAATCTATTGATTTCCACGGCTGGGGTTAACATTATAGGATAATATGACGGTTCTTGTTCAGGCACTTCCTCTTATAGGGTGACAATTCTCTTTTCTTATGTGGTCTCCCTGTCACATGGGCTTCTGATAAGAGGGTGTTTCAACACACACATTAGGCAGACACGACCCACTAATGGTATCTAGATGCAGGGAACTGTTCTGAGAAATGCCATGCAGCCATCTCCAGAGTGCATGTGTATAGACCAAAAGAAGCTAAAGGAAATCAGTAGCATTGAGGCGCAACCAAGAATGGAAAAAAATACATGGAATTAACATATGAAATTGTATTCAATTAAAGTTTATTACATCTACTGCAGCCCTGCGAAAGGTAACCCACGCACTATCCAATGGCTGGTCCATGTGCGAATCTCATGCTATGGATGGCCATTTAAAAGCTGACAAGACCCAGTCTGTGTACAACCTGACCGGCCTCAAGGCGAGCTACACACAGGTCACATAATGATGGTCAATCGGCAAATGGGAGAGCCGGGGACATGAGGCCAGTGCTGCTCCCAGGATAATAACACTGATCAGATTTTCAGCCAACAGTAGTTGGGGCCCCCCATAGACATCTCATTTTTACGTAAGCCAACAGTGGCTTAAAAACATCTGTTTTTCAGTTAACAGGGGTTGAGGGCCCCCCATAGACATCTGATTTTCCACCAACGGTGGTTGGAGACCCCCATAGACATCTGATTTTCCACCAACGGTGGTTGGAGACCCCCATAGGCATCACCAACGGTGGTTGGAGACCCCCATAGGCATCACCAACGGTGGTTGGAGACCCCCATAGGCATCACCAACGGTGGTTGGAGACCCCCATAGGCATCACCAACGGTGGTTGGAGACCCCCATAGGCATCTGATTTTCCACCAACGGTGGTTGGAGACCCCCATAGGCATCTGATTTTCCACCAACGGTGGTTGGAGACCCCCATAGGCATCTGATTTTCCACCAACGGTGGTTGGAGACCCCCATAGGCATCTGATTTTCCACCAACGGTGGTTGGAGACCCCCATAGGCATCTGATTTTCCACCAACGGTGGTTGGAGACCCCCATAGGCATCTCATTTTCCACCAACAGTGGTTGGGGCCCCATAGACATCAGATTTTTAGGCAACATTTGCTAGATCCCCCCATAGACACCTGACTTTCAGATAACAGTGGTTGGGGCCCCCCATAGACATCTGATTTTCCACCAACAGTGGATGGGGCCCCCACAGACACAAGATCTGACAACTGAGCCCATGTCCATCTGAACAGGATTCTGCTGCAGACTTCTTCCCGATCGTTATCTCCTGGTTACATCTTACCCCAGTTATCCAGATTGGAAAGTGTCAGGATCTCTGTGACCCCGAGCTAAAAAAAAAAAAAAAAAAAAAAACCAACACCTTTTATTTTCTCCCAAATCTCAGAAGTCCTTCATACCCCACTTAGCAGAGAGCTGTATGTGATGATTGGATGACGTGCAAAAAAAGAAAAACAACAGCTCATGAACAATTATTATTATACAATCAATTGTTAAAAGTTACTATTATAATGACCCCATCAATGACCTGCAATGTAGAACTTCTAAAAACTAATGATGTGTCAGTTCAGTATTGGGGGGGGGGGGGGGTACACAACCTGCTATAAGTGGAAGAACTACAAGTCTCAGCCAGCCCTAATGAGGAATGCTGGGAAGTGGTTGAGATGCTGTCAGCTGTATACAGAGCATTGCTGGTGATTTCCTAATTCCCCCGCCCCCTCCTCTATACACACAATGGAGAGTGTGATCCGGATGATATCAGTGGTCTGTACACCATCACACGGCTCTCACCATGCCCGGGACTCCTCCACATCAGCGGCCTGTCCGGTCCATTGTCTGCTCTCCCCGGTACAGATAGAAGTCTCCCTCTCCGGATCTCTATCACTCTCGTCTCTATCACCGGGCACGAGCCGCTCTGTGTGTGCTCAGCGCTCTGGTTCAGGGAAGCGCGTCTCAGCCAATCACCGCCGGCCTCTCGGCGATGAACTATTTTCGAGTCTCCTCCCCTTCCAGGCAGAGCAGAAGAGCAGCATTCTCCTGTCCTGAGGGTGTCAGAGACAAACACCTGGATGTGGAAGAATTTCTCACCAATGGAAAATATTTTAACTATCACTAGATTTGAAAACGTATAAAATAAAGTGTATTTATATAATTAATGAGATAGGCATTCCCTTTAATCACTTAAGCCCCGGACCATTTGGCTAGCCAAAGACCAGTCCACTTTTTGCGCTTCGGCACTGTGTCGCTTTAACTGACAATTGCGCGGCCCCCAAACAAAATTGACGTCCTTTTTTCCCCACAAATAGAGCTTTCTTTTGGTGGTATTTGATCACCTCTGCGTTTTTTTTATTTTTTGCGCTACAAACAAAAATAGAGCGACAATTTTGAAAAAAAGCAATATTTTGTACTTTTTGCTATAATAAAATATCCCCAATTTTTTTAAAAAAGGCTAATTTTTTCTCAGTTTAGGCCGATACGTATTCTTCTACATATTTTTGGTAAAAAAAAAAATCGCAATAAGCGTATATTGATTGGTTTGCGCAAAAGTTATAGCGTCTACAAAATAGGAGATAGTTTTATGGCATTTTTTTTTTTTTTTTACTAGTAATGGCGGCAATCAGCAATTTTTATCGTGACTGCGACTTTATGGCGGACACATCGGACACTTTTGTCACATTTTTAGGACCATTGTCATTTTTACAGCGATCAGTGCTATAAAAATGCACTGATTACTGTGAAAATGACACTGGCAGTGAAGGGTATAACCACTAGGTGGCGCTGAAGGGGTTAAGTGTGCCCTAGGGAGTGATTCTAACTGTAAGGGGGAGGGGCTACCAGTGACATGTCACTGATCACTGTTCCCGATCACAGGGAGCAGTAGATCACTGACGTGTCACTAGGCAGAACAGGGCAGAACTAGGCAGAACTTGTTTACAAAGGCATTCCCCTGTTCTGCCTTTGCCGACCATAATCGCGGGCCGCCTGGGAACATCGAGTTTCCGGGACCCGCGGGCGCACTCACGAGGCACGCGGCGGGCGCGCGCACCCACTGGGTGGCAAATTTAAAGGGACGTACAGGTACGCCCATTTGCCTGTCCTTGCCATTGTGTCGACATACATCGTCGTGTGGCGGTCGGCAAGTGGTTAAGTAATGCTTTACACAACAGAATGGTTTTCAGTTGATACATTGGGGATGATTTATTAAACTTGGAGTGTGCAAAATTTGGTGCAACTCTGCATAGAAACCAATCAGCTTCCAGGTTTTATTGTCAAACCTTAATTGAACAAGCTGAAGTTAGAAGCTGATTGGCTACCATGCACAGCTGCGCCACAATTCCGAGTGCTCCAGCTTTAGTAAATCTCCCCTATTGTTTATAGATGTTGTGTAAACATCTCAAATTTTAGGCTAGGTTCACACGGGTCAGGATTACATGCATTGGTGTGCGCAGCCTATTACATACACACATGCGTGTATATCAACTGAGCCATGGACGGTGTCAGTAGAGCAGAGATTGGTGTCAGTAGGGCAGTGGACGGTGTAAGTAGTTTTTTATTTTTATAATTTTTTACAATATTATTATTATTATTATTATTTATTTTTTTTACAATTTCTTTAGGAGCCTCATTGGGGGGCTTTGCTCAAATATCAAGGGTCTTAACATAGAGAAAGGGACTGAGGACAGAACTTCCCCAGTCCATTTCTCTGCAGCCTCAGCTGCACTGGACAGTGAATGAATGGAAAGTGCTGGGAGGCTTTTTGTTAATTCACAAACTGAAACATAGTAAACATAGTTTACTATGCTTCAGTAAAAGCGCTTGTTAACCCCCAAAAAAAGAAATGAATCCTGCTTTAAAGCATGTTATATAAAACAGTGCTTGTCCTGTGTCATTTGGCCCCCTGTAACACCTAAAAAACCTGGCTGATCCTGCCAGTTTCTCCCCACCCCTCTGGTTTACTGACCACAGTGTATTATGGCTGCAGAGACCAGACACCGTGGTCAGTTTACGTGCCTCTGTCATCAGCAGCCTGCTATCTGCTCCCCTCTCTGCTCCTGTGTCCTCCTCCCCCTCCCCTCTCTGTCTGTGTGTGAGCCGCCCCTCCCCCCTCCTGCTGCTCTTATAACACTAACCTGTATACACCATCAGCAGTGCCTCCCTTTGCAGTGTCCCCCTCTGTGAATGATTTATAAATATAAATGCTGTAAATACCTAATTTAAGAGCCGAGATTGCGATCACATGGCCAGCCAGCTATCTCCTCCTCTTCTCCTCCCCTCCAGACTGACATCAGCAGAGGAATCTCAGCTCCGCCCACTGCATCTCTCAGAGGAGGAACAGAGAAAGCTGGCCAGTCATGTGATCGCAATCTCGACAGTGAAATTAGGTATTTACAGCATTTATTTTTTATAAATCACAAATAGAGGGGAATACCACAATAGGAGGCAGTGCTGGTATAGGTTAGAGTGGCTTAACAACCACTTTAACCACTTAACAACCACCTGCCGACAAATAACGTCGACAAGGTGGTTGCTTAACTCTGGGAGGACGTTATATAACGTCCTCCCAGAATCGCGCTCCCGCGCGCCCCCTGGGGCGCGCACACGGGAAACTCCGTGACCGCCGGGTGGACCCGGCGGATCACGAATCGCGGTAAATCGCCGCTGATAGCGGCCGTTTACCACGTGATCGCTCCGTCAAATGACGGAGCAATCACTTGAAAACAGACCGGCGTCATTTGATGACGCCGGTTCCTCCCTCCCCTCTCTGTACCGATCGGTACAGTGTGAGAGGGGAGGGGGAGGGAGCGGATGGCAGCAGCAGCACTGTGGGCTGGATCTGTGACAATTGCAGTCACAGATCCAGCCATCCATCCATCCCTGCTCAGCCATCCCTGTGCTATACCCTGCCAATACTCTGCAATACACCCTGCCAATACTCTGCAAAATACCCTGCCAATACCCTGGTGCAATACTCTGCAATACCCTGGTGCAATACTCTGCAATACCCTGGTGCAATACTCTGCAATACCCTGCGAAATACTCTGCAATACCCTGCGAAATACTCTGCAATACCCTGGTGCAATACTCTGCAATACCCTGGTGCAATACTCTGCAATACCCTGGTGCAATACTCTGCAATACCCTGCACAATACTCTGCAATACCCTGCACAATACTCTGCAATACCCTGCAAAATACTCTGCAGTACCCTGCAAAATACTCTGCAATACCCTGCAAAATACTCTGCAATACCCTGCGCAATACTCTGCAAAATACTCTGCAATACCCTGCAATACCCTGCACAATACTCTGCAATACCCTGCACAATACTCTGCAATACCCTGCACAATACTCTGCAATACCCTGCACAATACTCTGCAATACCCGCCACAATACTCTGCAATACCCTCCACAATACTCTGCAATACCCTCCACAATACCCTGTGCAATACCCTCCACAATACCCTGTGCAATACCCGTGCAATACCCTGCCATACACCGCAATACCCTGCCATACACCGCAATACCCTGCCATAGTCCGCAATACTCCGCAATGCCCTGCAATACTCCGCAATGCCCGGCAATACTCCGCAATGCCCGGCAATACTCCGCAATGCCTGGCAATACTCCGCAATGCCCGGCAATACTCTGCAATAACCACTTCCCGCCCTCCGGCCGTCATATGACGTCCTTGACTTTGTGCGGGGATATCTGAATGATGGGAGCAGCTACAGGCATCATTCAGATATTAGCTTTTTCAGCCGGCGATTCCCTACACCATAAGAACAATCATAGCGGCTGTTCCGCCGCTTGATCATTCTTACGGGAGGCGAGAGGGGATGTCCCCCCCCCCCCGCCGCCCTCCGGTGCTTCTACCGACTCACCGCTACGATCAAAGCCAGGATTGTTGTTTTTTTTTTGTATTTTTTTCAGGCTTCCCAGCCTAGAGGTGAGATGTGGGGTCTTATTGACACCCCCCCCCCCCCCATATCTCACTGTAAAGAGGACCTGTCATGCCATATTCCTATTACAAGGGATGTTTACGTTCCTTGTAATAGGTATAAAAGTGATCAAAAAAATGTTTAGGGCGGAAAAACATGTCAAACTAAAATAAATAAAGTAAAATGAAGAATACATTTTTTTTTTTTTTTAAAGCGCCCCTGTCCCCGTGAGCTCGCATACAGAAGCGAACGCATACGTAAGTCCCGCCCACATATGAAAACGGTTTTCAAACCACACATGTGAGGTATCTCTGCGAACGTTAGAGCGAGAGCAATCATTTTGGCCCTAGACCTCCTCTGTAACTCAAAACATGTAACCAGTAAAAATATTTAAAGCGTCGCCTATGGGGATTTTTTAAGTAGCGAAGTTTGGCGCCATTCCACGAGTGTGTGCAATTTTTAAGGGCGACATGTTAGGTATCTATTTACTCGGCGTAACTTCATCTTTCACATTATGCAAAAACATTGGGCTAACTTTACTGTTTTTTTTTTTTTTAAGCACAAAACATTTTTTTTCCGTAAAAAACCCGTTAAAAAAATTGCTGCGCAAATATCGTGCGAGATAAAAAGTTGCAACAACCACCATTATATTCTCTAAGGTCTTTGCTAAAAAAACATATATAATGTTTTGGGGTTCTATGTAATTTTCTAGCAAACAAATGATGATTTTTACATGTAGGAGAGAAATGTCAGAATTGGCCTGGGTGCTCCAGAACGCCTGAAGGTGCTCCCTGCATGTTGGGCCTCTGTATGTGGCCACGCTGTGTAAAAGTCTCACACATGTGGTATCGCCATACTCGGGAGTAATAGCAGAATGTGTTTTGGGGTGTAATTTGTGGAATGCATATGCTGTGTGTGAGAAATAACCTGCTAATATGACAATTTTGTGAAAAAAAAAAAAGAGAAAAAAAAAATCTTGATTTTGCAAAGAATTGTGGGAAAAAATGACAACTTCAAAAAACTCACAATGCCTCTTTCTGAATACCTTGGAATGTCTTCTTTCCAAAAAGGGGTCATTTGGGGGGTATTTGTACTTTTCTGGCATGTTAGGGTCTCAAGAATTGAGATAGGCCGTCAGTACTTCAGGTGTGATCAATTTTCAGATATTGGCACCATAGCTTGTGGACTCTATAAGGGCTCTTTCACACGGAGGTCCGTCCAGGTCCGCCTGTCAGTTTTTTAGGCGGACCTGAAACGGATCCTCCATGCACCCCTATGGAAGCACGGATGTCAGCGGAGACATGTCCGCTGACATCCGCTCCGCTCCGCTCCGAAAAAGTGTGACGGAGGAAAATCCTATTTTTCCTTCCGTCTGCGGAGCGGATCGGATGACAACGGACTCTACGGTCCGTCGTCATCCGATTCCCCATAGGGGAGAGCGGCGCTCTGACAGGGCGGTCCCTGCACAGTGTGCGGGGACCGCCCAGTCATCCGTCGGCTCAGCGGGGATCAACGGAGCGATCCCCGCTGAGCAAGCGGAGCTTCACGGGGCGGATCTTCACGGATCCGCCCCGTGTGAAAGGGCCCTAACTTTCACAAAGACCAAATAATATCCACCAATTTGTACTTATTTTTACCAAAGATATGTAGCAGTATAAATTTTGGCCAAAATTTATGAAGAAAAAATAGTAATTTGCAAAATTTTATAACAGAAACGAAAAAAAAATCATTTTTTTACAAAATTTTCAGTCTTTTTTCTCTTATAGCGCAAAAAATAAAAAACCCAACAGTGATTAAATACCACCAAAAGAAAGCTCTATTTGTGTGAAAAAAAGGACAAAAATTTCATATGGGTACAGTGTTGTATGACTGAGTAATTGTCATTCAAAATGTGAGAGCACCGAAAGCTGAAAATTGGTCTGGTTATTAAGGGGGTTTAAGTGCCCAGTGGTCAAGTGGTTAAGAATGAAGACAGGGGGGGGCGTGTCCGGATGTAGAGCGAGGAAGACGTGCTGCTGAGGAGCTCCGCACATCCTGATTCAATCTGATGCCATCCTGCCTTCCCACCGCCCTGGTAAGCCCCCAAACTTACCCTGCGGGCTCCTGAACGTCCCCTGCCTCGGCCCCAGCTTGTATTTTCTGCCCTGGTCACCCGATCGTGCCGCTACCGGGACCCGCGGCTGGCTCTGTGCTCCTGGGACCCGCCGCCATCTTGCGGCCTGCTGACACTCCCGAATCCTCTGAGCTAAATTGCCGCGATTCGCGGGGCTGGAGGTGCCTCATCCACACACACCAAGGGCGCCAGTGGCGAGGAGGGTGCTCCGGACCTGCGCTGCGACCACCGGGGGGCCTCGGGAGGTTGATTGCCCCGGCCCGCGGCCTACAACCATCTTGCGGCCTACCGCACTTCCCGCAGCCTCCGTCCTCAATTACTTTATGCCGCGGGACGAGCAGTGGACATTCACATCCTCCTGAGACACCATCCGTGCGGGGGGGGTTGGCAGTGCATCCGAGGACTTTTAGAGAGCTGCTCCCCCGCACCCACACCTGCGGCCCGCTGCCATCTTGCGGCCTGCAGTGCCAGCCCCATCCACCAGACACTGTGGGACAGCCATACCTTCCCTCCTCCTGTGATCCTTGGGTAACTGACTGCTCCGCAACACTGCGGGGGGGCTGTCCCGCTCCTGCACCTCTCCACCTTGTCATTACTATGGCCGCCATCCTCCCCCTTGGACTGAGCCCCCTGCCCACGAACCCCCCCCGGACTCTCCTTAATCTTGGGGTAAGGCTTGGATGGGCCGCCCTAAGACCCGCTACTCCACAAACAAGGGCCCGAAGGCTCCTCATATCCCCCCGTCAGCGGTTGCTTCGTCTGCACGGCGATCCTCGGCTGGGATGGCGGCCAATACACAGATGGCTGCGGAGTCGGGGGTGGCGGCGCCCCCCACGGGAGTGGAGATCCTGGCAGCCATCACATCCTGTAAGGAAACTCTGACATCTAAGATTGACTTCTTGACAGTGGATGTCGGTCTCATCCGTCAAGATATGGATAAATTTCGCTCTTGCATCGCGGAGGTGGAGGACAGGGTCTCCATGGTGGAGGATACGGTCCGGTCGGACTCCAGGGAGGTACGGGCCCTCCAACTTCAAGTGAAAGCGCTGCAGGAGCGCAATAGATACCGAGAACCGCCTCAGGCGGAACAACATCCGCATAATTGGACTGCCCGAGAGGGCTGAGGGCCCTAGACCTGCTGAATTTACTGAGCAATTACTGACCACCCTGTTTGACCTGGGTGCCACGCCATCTACCTTTGTGGTTGAAAGAGCCCACAGGGTTCCGCCGCTCCCTCCGAGACCTGGGGCCCCTCCACGCCCCTTCCTGCTACGAATGCTGAACTACCGGGACTGGGACCGCATTCTGGCGGCGGCACGCGCCATGCCTGAATTTAAATATGAGAGTACCAGACTACTTTTCTTCCCAGACTTCTCTCAGGAGGTACATCAATGTCGCAAGTCCTTTACTGATGTGAGACGCCGGCTCCGGCAGAAGGGAATACGCTTTGGCCTGTTGTATCCCAGCAGACTGCGAATCACCAATGGTAGCGACACTCACTTCTTTGACACCCCGGAGGCGGCAACGGCGTGGCTAGACGCCCGTTAACTACACAAAGCCGAGGACCCATGGTGGAATACACCCGGCAGGGAGCAGATGCGCATCAACTATCCCATCAATGGACATCTCTCCGGCCTCATGGTGAATCCCAGCAATATCCCCTTCTGTGTCCCCAATCCTGTTTATCCCTGCTGACTTCCACCTTTACTCCATCTACATAAGTGTTAACTTCTGCTGGCTAGACTGCCACTTACTCCTGCCTAAGTGTCATGGATATGCAGTAGTGTTTGTCTGTCAGCTTACCTTCCTTCCCATGTGTTCATCTTAGAGGCCAGAACCCTTTCACCTGGCTTCCTTTATAATCTCCTCCCAGCCTGACTCCACCCCAGGCCCTATCACAGAACACTATATTAACCTGTGCACCTCAAGCCTGCTTTGCTGATCAACGTGTTTGTTAGGCATTGTGTGTTTGGGTTCCTGCCTGCCGTGTGCTACGTCTGTCTCTCTGTTACATATTTGGCTTGTCCCCGACTATCCCTGTCTGCTCGTGACCCTTGACCTTCGGCTCGTTCTTTCGTTATCCTTGTCTGCTTGTGGCCCCTGACCTTCAGCTTGTTATTCGTTTCTCTCATATCTTGTGCTGCTGCTTCCCCTCTTTTCCCCTTATCCTACGGGGCGTAAGCTAGGAAACTCCAGGGGCCGCAACCTGGTCCCAGCCTGCAGCATAACATCCTCACCACTAGAGGCCCTGGAGAAGACCTGCTGGGTCTTAGACTCCGCGCCCTGGGGAATCTTGGCTCTAGCTTCCGTTAGGATCCCGGTTGTGCTCCTCTGGTCCCGCTTTCCACAACCACCCAGTTTCCTATCCGCAGCAGTCAGCCATAGGGTTCACTACCTTGCGGTGCACTCCTGTCCCCCTACGGTGTGCATCTGTCACCTGGCCACAGGTGACCTTGACAGTTTGATCAGCCATGGACCCGGCTGACATCCCGTTCCCCGCGGATGATCCATTGTGGGGCATAGTCCACAGACTTGAAACCCAGGAATCGAATCAGACTCAGGTGATGCGATTCCTCCAGGATCTGGCTTCTCGATTCGAGCAGCTTCAGGCCTCCTTGGGAACCCCGAATCTGCAACCTCAAGTACAACCAGCGGTGGTACCTATCGCACCAGTCGCAGCCACACACTCACTAACACTGCCAGCTCCGTTCCGTTTCTCTGGGGACTCCAAGGCCTGCAGAGGGTTCCTTAGCCAATGCACGATTCATTTTGAGCTTCAGCCTCAAAACTTTCTGTCTGATAGGGCAAAGGTAGCCTATATCATTTCCCTCCTCTCCGGTGAAGCTTTAGCCTGGGCAGCCCCTCTGTGGGAACTGAATGATCCAGTGGTTTCTAGCCTGTCTGGCTTCTTGAAACTTTTTCGGAATATCTTCGAAGAACCGGCTCGTGTCTCTTCAGCGGCCAGCGCCCTTTTACGTCTTCGCCAAGAGTCTGCTTCTGTGGGACAGTATGCCCTTCATTTCCGCATACTGTCGGCTGAGTTGAGCTGGAACAATGAGGCCTTAGTCGCAACCTTTTTGCATGGCCTGTCTGATAGAGTGAAGGATGAATTAGCAGGAAGAACCATCCCCACTGATCTGGCCTGCGTTATCTCCTTGTGTAACCAGATCGATATTCGCTTTCAGGAGAGGACCTTAGAAAAGCAACGCCAGCACTCCTTGGTTCTTAGTCAGCCTGAGCTCCCCTCTCTTCGACCCGTAGAGCATCTCCTACCAGCTGAGGAACCCATGCAGCTGGGTCGGACCAGGCTATCCCCCGAGGAACGTGATAGGCGCAGAACTCTTGGTCTGTGTCTTTACTGTGGGGGCAAAGGTCATTTTCCTGACACTTGCTCTCTTTGTCCAGAAAAACGTTCGGGTCCACTTCATCTGGAAAGTGGAGTATTGGACCCAGAAATATCACCTTCCCCTTCTCGTCTTCTGCTTTCTGTGTTCCTTCATGTTGGTGCTTCTTCTCATTCGGTCTCAGCATATCTGGATTCCGGAGCCGCTGGTAATTTCATGGACTGGGAAATCGCATCGTCCATGAGACTTACTCTTTTGCCCCTCACCACGCCATTGGTGGTCTTGGCGATTGATGGTACTGTTCTCCCAGGGGGACCTATCCGCTTCCAGACCCTCCCTGTTAAGATGTCGGTAGGGACACTCCACCAGGAGTGGATATCCTTCCTTATCTTACCCAAGGCCTCAACGCCTATAATTTTGGGTCTCCCATGGTTACAGCTCCATTCTCCTCATGTGGACTGGACTACTGGACAGATCCTGGCTTGGGGTCCCTCCTGTTCCTCGTCCTGCCTACCCAAGGTTGCCCCCTGTGAACCTGAGCCGGTCATTCATTCCAGGTTGCATAACCATTTACATTTCTCTGTCCCTAACCACCCTTGGACGCACAGCCAGGCTAGCTTGTCTACAAGTCCTGCAGTCGCTACGTCTTGCAATGCGATTCAGGTAGTCGCTACACCTGACTCAGCTATTCACTCTGCCTCTGTACTAGTTATGCCAGTCCAGCCCATGCCCAGTGAGCCTCCTACTTTTTCTTGTTCAGGACATTCTGCTTGTCCTTCAGCTATTCAGCTTGACTCCGGCGACATGTCACCTTCTAACCAACCTGACTTCAGGGTTCCACTGACATCTGCCCAGTCTGATGGTCCTGTGCAAGATGACCAGTTCCCCTTTAAGGGTCTAGGGGACCCTCCTCAGATTCCTGTTGATCCTCTCATGCCCTTGCTTATTCCTAGAGAGCCTTTGGTCCTCAATAGATCTTCTTGTCATCTCCCTACCTCGTTTTCGGTCTCTGAGGATAATCTTAAGTATGAGGTTAGACAAGTTCTGGATTCTCGGCTCTGCAGAGGCATTCTTCAGTACCTTGTGCATTGGAGAGGTTTTGGTCCTGAGGAGTAGTGATGAGCCGAACACCCCCGGGTTCGGTTCGCACCAGAACCCGCGAACGGACCGAACGTTCGTACGAACATTAGAACCCTATTAAATACAATGGATGCGAACGTTCGAATTCTAAAGTGCTAATTATAACGACTATTATGCATGTTATTGTCCTAAAAAGGGTTTGGGAACCCGGGTTCTGCACCAGGGGACATGTATCAATGCAAAAAGAAGTTTTAAAAACGGTCGTTTTTCGGGAGCAGTCATTTTAATGATGCATAAAGTGAAAAAAAAAAGTCAAATATTCCTTTAAATATCGTACCTGGGGGGTGTCTAAAGTATGCCTGTGAAGTGCCACGTGTTTCCCGTGTTTAGAACTGTCCCTGCACAAAATGACACTTCTAAAGGAAAAAAAAAACATTTAAAACTGCTTGCGGCTTTAATGTAATGTCTGGTCCCGGTAATATGGATGAAAATCTTTAAGAAAAATGGCATAGCTATCCCATGACCCCCCCCCCCCACCCCAGCCCATTACCAGCCCCTTTGGGTCTTGTATGGATATTAAGGGGAACACCGCACACAAAATTAAAAAGGCCCTATATACTCTGAACAGCCGTATACAGGCGGTGCATACAAGACAGGGACTGTAGGTTTGTTCTTATGTAGAATGTGTTTGTAATTTTGAACAGGTACATTGTTTAAGTGTAGCTCCAGCCCAAAAATCTATTTGTAAACTTTTTGGAAAACATAGGTAAGGGTTATCACCCCTGTAACATTTGTTTTGCTGTCTGTGCCCCTGTTCAGAACATTTCACCTCACTTTCCGTCCCAATGACAACTGTTTTTGAAATGTGGTGTTTTTCTTGAAACAAGGATTGGTGATAAAGCATCAGTACAGAGGAGACACCTTTCTCCCATATTAATTCTTACAGGAGAGAATTTTCCTTCCTAGGGGTAGATTTCCTCTCACTTCCTGTTGTCTTCTTGCGTTTGCAAGTAGGAGTCGTTTGTAAGTTGGATGTTTGAAAGTAGGGACCTGCCGTATATACTCTGCAGAAATAGGCCCCTTAGTTGTTGGTGTTGGCACAACACTGTAAGCACTCACAGTTACTCTTGGTTGGTGCTGGAACGCCCTGCTGTCAACTATTATATCAGGAATTGTAATTACATATAATTGTTGAACAGTGGTAGTAAAAATTGGGCCTTTGATGGTGGTGCTGGTGCCACAACACTGTAAGCCCTGACAGTTACTCTTGGTGGGTGCAGCAATGGGCCCTGCTGTGAATTATTAGATCAAGAATTGTAATTGCATGCCCCTGTTGAACAGGGGCTGAAAAATTGGGCCTTTCGTGGTGGTGGTGGTGTTGCCACAACACTGTAAGCCCTCAGAGTTACTCTTGGTGGGTGCAGGAATGGGCCCTGCTGTGAATTATTAGATCAAGAATTGTAATTACATGCCCCTTTTGAACAGGGGCTGAAAAATTGGGCCTTTCGTGGTGGTGGTGGTGGTGGCGTTGCCACAACACTGTAAGCCCTCAGAGTTACTCTTGGTGGGTGCAGCAATGGGCCCTGCTGTGAATTATTAGATCAAGAATTGTAATTACATGCCCCTGTTGAACAGGGGCTGAAAAATTGGGCCTTAGGCACTGGTGGCACAACACTGCAACCCCTCACAGATACTGTACTTGGAGCACAGCAATGAGCCCTGTTGCAAAGTATTGCTTCAAAAATTGTAATGACACGCCCCTGTTAAACAGGGGCTGAAAAATTGGGCCTTAGGCACTGGTGGCACAACACTCCAACCCCTCACAGATACTGTACTTGGAGCACAGCAATGAGCCCTGTTGCAAAGTATTGCTTCAAAAATTGTAATTACACGCCCCTGTTAAACAGGGGCTGAAAAATTGGGCCTTAGCCACTGGTGGCGGCACCCATAAACAAAAATGATCTTCCAAGCTATCATCATCAATCGTATCATTGAGGACTCGGAGGAGGAGGATAGCCAGTCAACATAACAGCACAGGCACTCAGCATCAGCATCAGTCTTGAAGGGATGTGACATGTTAAAATCAATTAGTCTGTTATATCAGCATCAGGTGTGTGGTAGCTGGTGGTGATCCAAGACTGGTTCATCTTGATGAAAGTCAGTCGATCAACCGAGTCGGTGGACAGGCGCACCCTGTGATCCGTGACAAATCCTCCAGCAGCACTGAATGTGCGTTCCGAAAGAACGCTGGATGCAGGACAGGCCAGTAGCTCAATTGCATACTGTGCAAGCACTGGCCAGTGATCCATCCTCAAGACCCAGTAAGCCAGAGGATTTTCGGTGGGGAAGGTGTCCAAGTCTGACCTTGCCCCTAGATATTCCTGCACCATGTTTATCAGACGCTGGCGATGGTTGCTGGAACCGATCATACTTTGGGGCTGCAGACTAAAGAATTGTCTGAACGCATCGGTCAGACGGCCACCTTCCCCACCGCTCCTTCTTTGACTGGCCGAAGCCTCAGCAACTCGTTGTCCAGGACCAGGAGTTTGTAACCTCCCAGTCTCTGGGAACGCGTTGCACAGACCTTTCTGCAAGGCCTCCCGGAGTTGTCTCATCCTCTGCTCCCTCTGCGACGGTAACATAAGGTCCGCAACCTTACCCTTGTACCGTGGATCAAGGAGAGTGGCCAGCTAGTAATGGTCCCTCTCCTTGATCCGAAGAATACGAGGATCCTTCCGCAGACTTTGCAGGATCAGGGAGGCCATGCAGCGTAGGTTAGCTGAGGCATTCGGTCCGGAGTCCTCTGGGTCACTAAGGACGACATGATCCGCAGCCACCTCCTCCCAGCCACGTACAAGTCCACTGGTTTCTTGGGACTGTAAATCATCCCTAAAAGACTGCTGCTGATGATGCTGAGTGCCAGCCTCCACCTCCATGCTGACACAATCCTCCTCCTCCTCCTCCTCCTCCTCTTCCTGTGCGATGGGTGGGACAGAAGGAACACTGTCTGGGTAAAGGGGGCCTTGAGAGGCAAGGAAGTCCTCCTCTTCCTGCCTCTGTTCTGCCTCAAGTGCCCTGTCCATTATTCCACGCAGCGTGTGCTCCAACAGGTGGACAAGAGGTACAGTGTCACTGATGCATGCACTGTCACTGCTCACCATCCTCGTGGCCTCCTCAAATGGTGCCAGGACAGTGCATGCATCCCTGATCATGCCCCACTGGCGTGGAGAAAAAAAACCAAGCTCCCCTGACCCTGTCCTGGTGCCGTAGTCGCACAGGTACTCATTGATGGCCCTCTGCTGCGTGTGCAGCCGCTGCAGCATGGCCAACGTTGAGTTCCACCTGGTGGGCATGTCACATATAAGGCGGTTCTTGGGCAGGTTCAACTCCTTTTGCAGCTCAGCCAGGCGAGCACTGGCATTATAAGATCTGCGGAAATGCACACAGACTTTCCTGGCCTGCCTCAGGACATCCTGTAAGCCCGGGTACCTGCCCAAGAACCGCTGCACCACCAGGTTAAGGACGTGAGCCACACAGGGCACATGGGTCAGTTGTCCCTGTCGGAGGGCGGAGAGGAGGTTGGTGCCATTGTCGCAAACCACCATTCCTGGCTTAAGCTGGCGTGGCGTCAACTAGACATGTGCACAACCAAAAAATTAGTTTCCTATCGTTTCGTTTCGTCTCGTTCCGTATGTTCGTAAAGATTCGTAATTTCGTAAGACGCGAGTTTTCCTATTCGGACTCGTTCGTATTTTCGTAACAGTTTAATTTTCGTTGATACTGAATGATTCGTAGTTCTGTCTAAGTTATTTTCGTTGATTTGAAATTCGTAATTTTGTTGATATTGAATGATTCGTATTTCTGTTTAAGTTATTTTCGTACTTTCGTAACAGTTTGATTTTCGTTGATACTGAACGATTCGTAATTCGTAATTTTGTTAGATAATAATTTTCGTTTTTCTGTACACTACTCTGCCGTTTCTGTTGATTCGTAACATTGTTTTGTTTTCCTTGATTCGTGTCTACTACCGTGCTTCGAATGGATTCGTAATTTTTTTATACTTTCGTAAATACATCTCGGCGCGGTCATTCGCAATCTCGCGTTACTAGTTATTTTTATTTTCAACACGCGGCTATAGCCGCGTGTTGAAAATGAAACTAAAATACGTCCACGTGCTTCGAATGCATTCGTACTCCCGTAAATACTCGCGGCCATTCGCAATCTCGTATTTTAGTTTCGTTTTCAACAAGCGGCTATAGCCTCCGCCCCTGTACGCCATTTTGAGAGGGTGTAAGTGGTGTGGTGAGGGAGGAGCAGAGAGCAGTGCAGAGAGTGATATTGTGGTTTTTGTAGTTGTTTTTGTGTGGTTTGGTGTAGGGTTGTCCCGATACCACTTTTTTAAGACCGAGTACAAGTACCGATACTTTTTTTCAAGTACTCGCCGATACCGATTACCGATACTTTTTTTCAATGTCATGTGACATTTTGAAAGATGGGGACTGATAGGTGGCACTTATGGGCACGGATCGATGGCACTTATGGGCACTGATAGGTGGCACTTGTGGGCAGTGATAGATGGCACTTGTGGGCAGTGATAGGTGGCACTTGTGGGCATTGATAGGTGGCACTGATTGCACAGAAAGGTGGCACTTGTGGGCACTGATAGGTGGCACTTGTGGGCACTGATAGGTGGCACTTGTGGGCACAGAAAGGTGGCACTTGTGGGCACTGATAGGTGGCACTTGTGGGCACAGAAAGGTGGCACTTGTGGGCACAGATAGGTGGCACTTGTGGGCACAGAAAGGTGGCACTTGTGGGCAGTGATAGGTGGCACTTGTGGGCATTGATAGGTGGCACTGATTGCACAGAAAGGTGGCACTTGTGGGCACTGATAGGTGGCACTTGTGGGCACTGATAGGTGGCACTTGTGGGCACAGAAAGGTGGCACTTGTGGGCACTGATAGGTGGCACTTGTGGGCACAGAAAGGTGGCACTTGTGGGCACAGAAAGGTGGCACTTGTGGGCAGTGATAGGTGGCACTTGTGGGCATTGATAGGTGGCACTGATTGCACAGAAAGGTGGCACTTGTGGGCACTGATAGGTGGCACTTGTGGGCACTGATAGGTGGCACAGAAAGGTGGCACTTGTGGGCACAGAAAGGTGGCACTTGTGGGCAGTGATAGGTGGCACTTGTGGGCACAGAAAGGTGGCACTTGTGGGCACAGAAAGGTGGCACTTGTGGGCAGTGATAGGTGGCACTTGTGGGCACTGATAGATGGCACTGATTGCACTATTAGTGCAATCAGTGCCATCTATCAGTGCCCACAAGTGCCACCTATCAGTGCAATCAGTGCCCATAAGTGCCACCTATCAGTGCAATCAGTGGCATCTACCAGTGCCACCTGATAGGTGGCACTGGTAGATGGCACTGATTCCACTGATAGGTAGCACTTGTGGGTACTGATAGGTGGCTGGCACTGAAATGCTGCGGGGGGTGGGGGGGAAATGACACAGGATTTAAGAAAAAAAAAAAAACTGCTGCAACGCCCATCTTGGTACACCCTGCACTCGGCTGCAGTAAGCAACAGCAGACATCTTGTTACACCCAGCCCATATAGCTCGGGCTGGGTGTAACAAGATGTCTGCTGCTGCTTACTGCAGCCGAGTGCAGGGTGTACCAAGATGGGCGACGGGACGTTCAGCCGCTGACGGCGACCGAATGTGACAGCACCGGTCACCGATCCTGATGCGGCTGCGCCCTGAACCCCTGCCAGCTTACCAGGTTCAACTGCAGGTGAGGGACTCGCTCTCCGCCCGCGGACTCCGTCCACCGACTGTGCCCGCCCTCTTCAGCCAGACTCCGCCCGCACTTTCCTCTTCCGCCCTCCCCAGCCACTGACTCCTCCCGCCCTCTCCGGACAGACTCCGCCCGCACTCCCCCGCCCTCTCTCCTGCCCTCCCCAGCCACTGACTCCTCCCGCCCTCTCCGGCCACAAAAAAAAAAAAGTATCGGGTGAAGCATCGGGAGCATTTGCGCGAGTACAAGTACTCGCGCAAATGCTTGGTATCGGTCCCGATACCGATACTAGTATCGGTATCGGGACAACCCTAGTTTGGTGGTTTTATTGCAATTAGAATGTCATAGTTGCCAACAGTCACGGATTGGCCAGGACGTTCCCGGGATTCAAACCCTTTTCCCGGATTTATTTTGTCCCGGCCAATGTCCCGGCCAATCCGATTTTTCCCGTTTTCCCCGAATTTGGACGCCGCAGGCCGCCGCCGCTAGAGGTCCACGGCTGGCGGAGACAATGTCTCGGCCGGCCGCCATGTTCAAGAAGACCAAAACACGGATGTAGTACAATAGAAAATAAAGCCGCTGCAGCGCCGCCCACACCCCGCACCTCCCCGGGGGTGGGCGGCGCCGCAGCAGCTTTATCTTCTATTATACTACATCTGTGTTTTGGCTGGCCGGCCGGCCACCCCCCCCCACCCCGCCCCGGGTCGGCAGCGCCACAGCTTAATTTTTTATTTTTTTTGCAGCCACACTGTCGGCTCCGCCTCTATTTTGTTCCCCTTCGGGGAAGGGGAAACAATAATGGCGGCCGAGACAGGAGACGCCTGTGGTTAAGGGGGGACTCCGCTGGGGATGCCTGTGGTAACTGGGGACTCCGCTGGGAACGCCTGTGGTAAGGGAGGACTCCGCTGGGGACGGCTGAGGTAAGGGGGGACTCCGCTGGGGACGCCTGATGTAAGGGGGGACTCCGCTGGGGACGCCTGATGTAAGGGGGGACTCCGATGGGGACGCCTGATGTAAGGGGGGACTCCGCTGGGGACACCTGATGTAAGGGGGACTCCGATGGGGACGCCTGATGTAAGGGGGGACTCCGCTGGGGACGCCTGATGTAAGGGGGGACTCCGCTGGGGACGCCTGATGTAAGGGGGGACTCCGCTGGGGACGCCTGATGTAAGGGGGACTCCTCTGGGTACACCTGATGTAAGGAAGGACTCCGCTGGGTACGCCTGATGTAAGGAGGGACTCCTCTGGGGACGCCTGATGTAAGGAGGGACTCCCCTGTGGACACCTGATGGCATCTGGTGGCAGGCGACGTGGCAGGTGACACACTCGGGGCTTCCACTGATTCGGCATTTTGGTGAGTTGAATGATTTCATTTTATATTAAAATGTAATAAGAGAAATAATGCACTTCAGTCATCCTGACACCCTAACAACCATGGTGCCGGGATGATTAAAGAGCTAACACCAGATGTTTGGATTATCTTTATCTGTTGATTGTTAAACTCTGGAATACACATATTTCTATTATGGTGTAGGATCTGTGCCTGCTGTCCTTCCATCCTTCCTTCTCTTTCCTTCCCTCCCTCTTTCTTTCTCCCTTCATCCCTCATTCATCTCAGACTTTAACCACACCCCCTTTGAGCCACGCTCATTTAAGCCACTCCCACTACCCGCGTAAACCACGCCCACGCTTCGTGCGCCACTTTTTTCTCCTAAAGTATAACACACCTTCAAATGAATGCCCCACCCCCTAATTATACCAAGGCTCCGCCCACATGCGAAAAAGTGTCACGGATTTTTTTTTTGCAATGTTGGCAACTATGGAATGTCTGGGAGTGAGAATGGACGTGTGAGTCTTGTAAGTGAGAATGTTGGTGTTAGTGAGTGTGTTGGTATGAGAGTTGGTGTTGGTGTGACTGAGAGTGGAGGGATTGAGGACTGGAGTATTCTTATTTTACCGGTCCATGCAAAAAAAAATATATACTAATCTACTTCTCCTACCATGAATACGTAGTATATGCTGCCTGGGCTGGCCTAGTAGTGGCACTGGCTAACACAACAAAAAAAATAGGTAGGGGCAGACAGACAGCAATATAATAAAACACAGTCCCAGAAAAGGGAAAAAAACTAACTTTAGAAAATCCTAGGAGTAATAGAAATAGTAAGAAATTTATAATTTCTATATCAATCTCTTTGAATGACTCACAAATCAAACACCACTCACACCCTGTCTAGAATGTAGTCTGACAAAGAAGAAAAATACAATATGTCAGAGATATTACATAAATAAAATTATAAATTAGAATGTAGACTCTAGAATCTCAATCTAATATCCTTAAGAAACAAAGAATTTCTCTCTCCCAAGTAAAAAATTTACTCACAAAATCCAACAGAACAGTGCAACCTACCCAACCACACCCTATCTGGACTCTGGATGGAATGCACTGCAGTCTAACACAGAAAAACACACATACACACACATTATAGCACATGTCTATAAGAAACAAGCTCATTGGGGGAAGAGACAACCTCTTCAGGGGAAGGGACAAGCTTATTGGCCATTGGCCAAAGTCCAGAACTAATTCAGAACTAACGAAATAGAATTTAAGTTTTTACGAATTGTCGTTGTTTTCATTTCCGTTTTCCGAAGATTCGTAATTTTTTTTCGGTTCATTTTGATATTCGTTAATATGGATCTTTGTTCGTTATTCGTTGTTTTGTTTTTCGAATATTCGTAATATCTCGTTTTCGTTCATTTTTATTTTCGTTATTTTTTATCTTTTTTCTGTGTTTTCGTTGTTTTTATGTTTTCGTTTTTCACTTTTTCGTTTTTTGTTTGTTTCAAATTTACTAAATTCGTATTTTATTTGTTTTCCATATTCGTTCGTTTAGATTATTCGTTGTTCGTTTGTAATGTTATCGAACCGTTCGTTCATTCGTATGTTTACGAATCAACGAATATAACGAATTTTGACGGATAACGAATTCGTAACTAAACGAATTGCACATGTCTAGCGTCAACCACCTCTCGGCCTGGCCCTGCAGAGCAGACAGGACCTCTGCCCCAGTGTGGCTTCTGTCCCCCAAACACACCAGCGCAAGCACGGCATGGCATCTTTTTGCCTGCGTACTTGCGTAGCCCCTTGAACGGCTACGGAGCACCGCTGGTTCAGAGGACAAAGCACAGGAAGAGGCCATGGAGGAAGAAGAAGAGGAGGGGGTGGAGGAGAGAGGTGTGTCACAACCAGTAGTAGCATTTTGAAGGCGTGGCGGTGGAACAACCTCCAACACTACTGCACCTTGTCCTGCATCCTTCCCAGCTACCAAAAGAGTGACCCAATGGGCCGTGAAAGAAAGGTAACGTCCCTGTCCATGCCTGCTGGACCATGAGTCAGCGGTAATATGCACCTTACCGCTGACCGCCCTGTCCAGCGAGGCCAAGACATTGCCTTCCACATGCCGGTAGAGAGCCGGAATAGACTTCCGTGAGAAAAAGTGGCGTTTGGGAACCTGCCACTGAGGAACCGCACATTGCACAAACTCACGGAAGGGGGCCGAGTCTACCAACTGAAAAGGCAGCAGTTGAAGCGCTAGCAATTTAGCCAAGCTAGCATTCAACCGCTGGGCATGTGGATGGCTGGGAGTGAACTTCTTTCGACGGTCCAGCAGCTGGGGCAGGGAAATTTGCCTGCTAGAATCGGACGTCGGTGTACTGCTAGCAGAGTGGCCGCAAGTACTTGGCTGTGACACACCTAATTCTACACCTTCATTCCTCTCAGTGCATGTTTCAGAGAGGACTGAAGTTATAGTGGGGTTGGAGATCCCAGCTGATGCGGTGCAAGGAGAGGTCCGCTTTGTTCTTTGGTGTGGGTCTTTGAGGTAGGCTTGCCAACGAGCTGCATGGCAGGTCAACATATGTCTGGTCAGGCATGTGGTACCCAAGCGGCTGATGTTTTGGCCACGCGATATACGCTTGAGACATATGTTGCAAACAGCAGCTGTGCGATCTGATGTACTAGCCTCAAAAAAGGCCCACACCAAAGAACTTTTTGAATGACGGGCAGAGGCAGCGCCCTGCACAGGCGGAGCTCTGCGGTGTGATTCCGTCGGTGTACTGCCCTTACGCTGGCCACCAAAATCTCCTGCCTCGTTGGAGATGTGCCTCCTCCTCATCCTCCTCCTCCTCCTCTCTCCTATTAGGCACCCACGTGGAGTCAGTGACCTCATCATCCCCTCCCTCCTCATCACTGGAGCCAATCTGGCAGTATGCTGCAGCTGCTGGAACATGACTGCCAGATTGGTGTCCTTCTTGAGCATCCCCTCTGTCTGCTCTCACGCTACTGCCTTCCTGTAGCTGGGTTTCATCATCAGACCCTTCGAAACGCTGGGCATCCTCCTGGAGCATGTACCCAACACTGTGCTCAAACAGTTCGGGGGACTCCTCAGGAGGAGGACATGGTGGGTCTAGGGAAGGAGTGACTGATGATGAGTCTGACATTGATACCAGGGAAGAGGACGCTTTGGCAGCTGCTATGCCAGTACCCTGAGCCTGGGTGAGAGAGGATGAGGAGGAGGAGGAGGGCTTGGTCATCCACTCTACCAAGTCTTCGGCATGATGTGGCTCAACATGTCCAGCTGCCGAAAAGAAGGACAAGCGTGTCCCATGGCCATGTGCTGATGACAATGCACCGCGTCCACGACCAGCACTGTTGCCCCCAGACACAGAGCCTGCTTGCCCTCTTTTATTGCCTCCTGACTGTCTGCCTCTCCTTGTTTGCCTTCCAGACATTCTAATGGATGGCCTGCAGGGAGATGGGAAAAAAGCAATAAGGGCTACCTTCAGGTGTCCTTCTCTGTCCCTTTACTTAAGGATTTCTAAATATGGTTGCTTTCGCACAGAATAGCACAACGACAATTTCCCTGACTGTCCAAAAAACAAGGATTTCAAAGATGGTTGATGAGGAATGCTTTAGCACAGTATAGCACAAGGAGAATTTCCCTCACTGTCCTTCCCTGTCCCTACAAACAAGGATTAGCACAGTAAAACACACTGACACTCTCCCTACCTATAGTTTTCTGTCCCTATAAAAAATGTTTTTTTAAAGATGGTTGATGATCAATGCTTTAGCACAGTATAGCACAAGGAGAATTTCCCTCACTGTCCTTCCCTGTCCCTACAAACAAGGATTAGCACAGTAAAACACACTGACACTCTCCCTACCTATAGTTTTCTGTCCCTATAAAAAATGTTTTTTTAAAGATGGTTGATGATCAATGCTTTAGCACACTATAGCACAAGGAGAATTTCCCTCACTGTCCTTCCCTGTCCCTACAAACAAGGATTAGCACAGTAAAACACACTGACACTCTCCCTACCTATAGTTTTCTGTCCCTATAAAAAATGTTTTTTTAAAGATGGTTGATGATCAATGCTTTAGCACACTATAGCACAAGGAGAATTTCCCTCACTGTCCTTCCCTGTCCCTACAAACAAGGATTAGCACAGTAAAACACACTGACACTCTCCCTACCTATAGTTTTCTGTCCCTATAAAAAATGTTTTTTTAAAGATGGTTGATGATCAATGCTTTAGCACACTATAGCACAAGGAGAACTTCCCTCACTGTCCTTCCCTGTCCCTACAAACAAGGATTAGCACAGTAAAACACACTGACACTCTCCCTACCTATAGTTTTCTGTCCCTATAAAAAACGTTTTTTTAAAGATGGTTGATGATCAATGCTTTAGCACACTATAGCACAAGGAGAATTTCCCTCACTGTCCTTCCCTGTCCCTACAAACAAGGTTTAGCACAGTAAAACACACTGACACTCTCCCTACCTATAGTTTTCTGTCCCTATAAAAAATGTTTTTTTAAAGATGGTTGATGATCAATGCTTTAGCACAGTATAGCACAAGGAGAATTTCCCTCACTGTCCTTCCCTGTCCCTACAAACAAGGATTAGCACAGTAAAACACACTGACACTCTCCCTACCTATAGTTTTCTGTCCCTATAAAAAATGTTTTTTTAAAGATGGTTGATGATCAATGCTTTAGCACAGTATAGCACAAGGAGAATTTCCCTCACTGTCCTTCCCTGTCCCTACATACAAGGATTAGCACAGTAAAACACACTGACACTCTCCCTACCTATAGTTTTCTGTCCCTATAAAAAATGTTTTTTTAAAGATGGTTGATGATCAATGCTTTAGCACAGTATAGCACAAGGAGAATTTCCCTCACTGTCCTTCCCTGTCCCTACAAACAAGGATTAGCACAGTAAAACACACTGACACTCTCCCTACCTATAGTTTTCTGTCCCTATAAAAAATGTTTTTTTAAAGATGGTTGATGATCAATGCTTTAGCACACTATAGCACAAGGAGAATTTCCCTCACTGTCCTTCCCTGTCCCTACAAACAAGGATTAGCACAGTAAAACACACTGACACTCTCCCTACCTATAGTTTTCTGTCCCTATAAAAAATGTTTTTTTAAAGATGGTTGATGATCAATGCTTTAGCACAGTATAGCACAAGGAGAATTTCCCTCACTGTCCTTCCCTGTCCCTACAAACAAGGATTAGCACAGTAAAACACACTGACACTCTCCCTACCTATAGTTTTCTGTCCCTATAAAAATAGGATTTTTATAACAGCTTACCTGTAAAATCCTTTTCTTGGAGTACATCACGGGACACAGAGCGACATAGTCATTACTAATGGGTTATATAGTTACCGTCAGGTGCTGGCACTGGCAACTTCCAAAACCGGAAGTACCCTCCCCTATATAAGCCCCTCCCATCCGGGAGCACCTCAGTTTTGTAGCAAAGCAATAAGTGTCCCCAAAGAGGGGCGGGAGCTCTGTGTCCCGTGATGTACTCCAAGAAAAGGATTTTACAGGTAAGCTGTTATAAAAATCCTATTTTCTTTTTCGTACATCACGGGACACAGAGCGACATAGTCATTACTAATGGGATGTCCTAAAGCAATGCCAAATGAGGGGGGGGATACACCATATATAAGCTGAGCGCTATCAGACATGAGGATCTTTTGCGGCCTGCAACACACTGCGCCCAAAGGCGACATCCTCCTGACTTCTAACGTCCACCTGGTAGAACCTAGTAAACGTGTGTACTGAAGACCATGTTGCGGCCTTACAGATTTGAGCCAGGGAGGCCTGGTGATGCACTGCCCATGAAGTTCCAACTGCTCTCGTGGAGTGCGCCCTAACTTTGAACGGAGGCGGTCTACTTCTCAAGCTATAGGCTTGTATTATGACCTGTCGAATCCACTTGGCTAAAGTAGATTTTGACGCTGCCTGACCCTTTCTGGGGCCTTCCGGCAGAATGAACAAAGTATCCGTTCTGCGAATCTGAGCAGTGGCTTTTAGATAAGCTTTAACTGCTCTTACTACATCCAAAGAATGCAATAACTTTTCCTCTACCGAAGTAGGCTTGGGGAAAAAAGAAGGAAGAACCACATCTTGGTTCAAATGAAAACTCGATACCACCTTAGGAAGAAAGGCTGGATGAGGACGTAACACTACTCTGTCCTTATGGATAACCAGATATGGCTCCTTACAGGACATAGCTGCTAATTCCGATACTCTTTTAGCCGAACAAATGGCTACTAGAAAAATCAATTTCCTGGTGAGAAGCACTAAGGAAATATGCTGTAATGGTTCAAATGGTTGTTTCTGTAAAACCGACAGAACCAAGTTTAGATCCCATGGACATATGGGAATATTAACCGGAGGACTAATACGCATCACTCCTTGTATAAAGGCTTTGACTAGTGAATGCGAAGCCAAGGGCCTTTGAAAAAATATTGACAAGGCCGAAATCTGACCTTTGATAGTACTCAAGGCAAGCTTCCTATCTACAGCCCATTGTAGGAAGTCCAGAATTCTACCTATTACGTATTTACGTGGATGCCATTTCCTGGCCTCACACCAGGCGATGTACGCCTTCCAGATTCTATAGTAGATCTGCCTGGATACCGGTTTCCTGGCATTGATCATGGTAGACACCACAGCATTAGAGAGCCCTCTCCTTTTTAGAATGTGGGCTTCAATAGCCAGGCCGTCAAACCTAGGGCTGGTAAGGAAGGGTGGTATATCGGTCCCTGCGAAAGCAGGTCCGGACGATGTGGGAGGGTCCAAGGACTCCCCACAGACATTTTTACAATCTCCGCGTACCATGCTCTTCGGGGCCACGCTGGAGCCACCAGAATCACTGGTTTCTTTTCTACCCTGATTCTGCGGAGTAATCGAGGTAACAATTGTGGCGGTGGGAATGCATATATCAGCTTGAACTGATCCCAAGGGAACACTAGGGCATCCGAGCCGCACGCTAGGGGATCCCTTGTCCAAGAGACAAACCTGTCCACTTTCGTGTTGAACCTGGATGCTAGCAGATCTACATCCGGTGTTCCCCACCGCTGACATATTGTCCGGAAAACCTCGGGATGAAGGGACCATTCCCCTGGGCATAATTGTTGGCGACTTAGAAAGTCCGCCTTCCAATTCTCCACCCCTGGAATGAATACCGCAGATATGGCTGGGACATATCTTACTGCCCATCTCAGGATGTAATTTACTTCCCTTTGGGCTGCACGACTCCTGGTGCCCCCCTGACGATTGATATATGCCACTGCTGTGGCATTGTCTGACTGAACTCTGACAGGGGACCCTTGGAGTTTGGATGTCCATGCTACTAGGGCATACCGGGCTGCTCGTATCTCTAAGAGATTGATGGGCAGGGCCTTTTCCGCATCCGACCATCTGCCCTGGAGAGACCATTGCTCCAGTACTGCTCCCCAGCCTAAAAGGCTGGCATCTGTAGTGACCACCTTCCAAGAAATCGGACTGAAGGATTTCCCTCTTTCCAGATTCCGGGGAACCAACCACCAACGGAGGCTTCTGCGAACGGAAGGGGACAAGGACATTGGTACGTCCAGAGCCTGAACTTTTTTGTTCCAGGCTGACAGTATGGCCCTTTGCAACTTCCTTGAATGGAATTGACCGTAGGGTACTGCTTCGAATGATGCCACCATTTTTCCCAGCAGCCTCATGCATAGGCGTATGGATGGCTGTCTTTTTGAACCCACTAAGTGGATCAAATCTCTCAAAGACGACCCCTTTTCTTGAGGCAAGAAAATTTTTCTCTGGTCTGAATCCAGCCTTAGCCCCAAGTATTCCAGACTTTTGACTGGTTTTAGGGCTGACTTGTCTCGGTTGATAATCCAACCGTGAGATTCCAGATACTTGATTGTCTTGTGAACGACCACGTCTAGTTTTTTCACTGAGTGGTCTATCAGCAACAAGTCGTCTAGATATGCCATTATCGTTACACCTCGTGTTCTTAGATTGGCCAATAATGGGGCCAGAATTTTTGTGAACACTCTTGGTGCTGTGGCCAGACCGAAGGGTAAGGCTCTGAACTGAAAATGGCGCCCTTCTATCGCAAAGCGTAGAAATTTCTGGTGGGCTGGAAAGATGGGGATGTGCAAATACGCATCTTTGATGTCGATCGAGGCTAACCATTCCTCCCCTTGTAGGGCAGTGGCTACCGATCGGATCGACTCCATCCGGAAAGTCCTGATATGCAGGAATTTGTTTAGCCCTTTTAGATTTAATATGGGCCTCATGTCCCCGTTTGGCTTCGGAACTGTAAAGAGGTTTGAGTAAAACCCGAACCCCCATTCTTCCAGGGGGACCTCTATAATTACTGCTTGAAGCAATAATTGTTCCAGTGCCAACAGGAGGGATCCTCTCTTCTGGGGATCCCTTGGCACGTTCGACCTTATAAAGCGGGAAGGAGGGGAGTTTTTTAACTCCAATTTGTATCCCAGATTTACTGCGGAGAGCACCCATCTGTCTCGGATCGTGTCCCGCCAGGTCTCTGTGAACAACTGAAGTCTTCCCCCCACCCGATTGGGTGGGGGCAACCCTTCATGCATTTGACTTTGGGGGAGGTTTTGTACCTCTCCTGCTCCAGGGCTTCTTGTTACCCTGCAACTGTCCCTGATTTTTACCTCCGGGATTTGACCGGGGAGGCCGTCGGAACTGTTTCACAGCCGATGTCCTAGGGACTGGAGAAGCCGGCCTCTTAAAAGAGGGACCTCTAACTCTATTTTTGACCGGCAAGAGTGTACTTTTACCGCTGGAAATTCTCTGGATATACTTGTCCAGGTCTTCCCCGAATAAACGCTCCCCATGAAATGGGAAGCTGACCAGCAATTTTTTACAGGGAGCTTCAGCAGACCAGTTTTTGAGCCATAGAAGCCTGCGCATATGTACTATAGACAGCGTAAGGCGGGAGGCCTGATGGATTGAATCCTTTATAGCGTCCACCGCAAAGCATAAGGCTCTAGGTAGATCAGCTAGAGCAAGAGCCTGCTGATCTGGCACGTCCCTTAAGACCTGTTTCAACTGATCCTTCACTGCTTGGCAGACCCCTATAGCTGCCACTGCTGGTTGTGTCACCAATCCTGCTGTAGAAAAAGCAGATTTCAATAAGGACTCCAATTTTTTATCTATTGGGTCCTTGAACATTTGGACATTTTCCACCGGACATGTCAGTGATTTATTCACACAAGAGATGGCTGCGTCCACTGTAGGGACCTTCCATTTTCTGACGAACTTATCCTCCATAGGATAGACCACCGGAAATCTCTTGGGGGGGAGTAAATATTTTGTCAGGATGCTCCCAATCCTGGTAAATGAGCCCCTCCAATAAAGGATGGATCGGGAAAGAACAAACAGTCTGGGGAGCTTTTAGCGACCCCAACGAGGAGACAGAAGAGGAGGATGGCTCCGCAAGTGGCATTTTAAATGCTGATCGGACCATATTAGTCAGGGACTGAACCCATAACCTCTCAGCATGTGATGCTGAGAACGGCTCCTCCACTGTTGATTCCTCTACAACCGAATCAACCTCATCCTGATCCCCCTCAGGTAGGTCGACCTCTGTATGGGACTGTTGCTCTGTTAACAGGCACTCTGAGGGAGGAGACGGAGATCGAGCGCTTTTCTCCTGTGACAGGGAAGCAGCAATTAGTGCTGACAATCTCTCTTCCAGCCCTCCCAGAGCTGAGGAAAAAACCTCCTCTGTTACATACACAGGAGCAGGTGAACTGGGGACAGCCACAGTACCAGGTACTCCTGGGGGTGCCCTACGGTCACTAACCTCTGATTCTTCAGGGGAGACTGGTGCAGCCAAAGCATGCCCAAGATCCTCAGAGCCCGATGGAGACCCCCTATTCCTCCTGGAATTTCTAGTCCCGGAGTTTTTAGACGGCATATTCCTAAGCCACAAAGCTGAGGTATTCCAGCCGAAAATACACCAGTTACTGAGAATAGTCTAGCATAAATGCTGCTATAATAAACAGTTGGTGTCTACTAATGTGCCTTTCTAGGGGATGCCTGTATCAACCGCTTGCTGTATGCCTTTAAATGTTGTCAGCTCTGTCTCTGTACTTCATAGCCAGCTTACTGCAATAATGTGGCTTTTTAAAACCTGCTGGGACGCCCGCACATGCGCAGAAGCGCTGCGGCGCGCACAGAGCGTCATCCCCCAGGCCCCGCCCCTTTTTCCGGCCACCTCTATATATAGAGGCGCGTGCACGCGCACGCGCGCGGCCACGTGCGCCTCGGCGCTAATTTCAAACATGGAAACCAGGGACAGGAGCCAGGGCCCCCTTTGCCGCAGGCCGGGGGATAGACGAACACTGCAACATGGCAGAGGAAACAGTTTCCTGTAGGAGAACTCACCAGCTGCCTGGACTTTGCTCTCTGAGAAGAAACTAGTCCATATGACAAGAAAAACATTCCACAGCGGCCTCTAGTGGACAAACACAGGTACCGCAGTTTAATATACTAAACATATATAAAAAAACATTCTTTTTTTTTTTTTTTTTTCTTGACCACCATTAAAAATTATTACATTTTTTTAGTAGTTACAGGCATGCACAGATATTAGCGGGAATACCGTTAGGTAACAGACAGAAAGACAAATTAGGCTTGGGGGTCCCCCAATAGAACCAAGTTCCTGGGGGCCCCCACTTACCTGTTCCCCGCCGCAGGACTTTGTTTGGTCCACAAAAGCCCAAACTTCACCTATCACGGCAGGCATTGTAATCAAACCTTCAGGGACCGGGTTCCCAAGGATTCCACTCCCCTGGACCTGTATAGCACCCTGCACAGAAAACATCTTGGTCGTGGGTATGACCAGAGCTCTGGATCCCAGGGTCCAGCTCTCCTAAGAGAAGCATTACAGGCAGAACCTTGCTCTTCTCTGCAAGGCCCGGGTACCGACCGTTTAGCTATGAAGCTTTTTTGGTCGGATCCGGAATAGCTTACTGAGGCCCAAAAGAACCTGTACGCAAGCTCAGTGAAAAACACATGTTTCTTCTTGGCCAACACCTTAGACACTGGCAAAAAACTGAGGTGCTCCCGGATGGGAGGGGCTTATATAGGGGAGGGTACTTCCGGTTTTGGAAGTTGCCAGTGCCAGCACCTGACGGTAACTATATAACCCATTAGTAATGACTATGTCGCTCTGTGTCCCGTGATGTACGAAAAAGAAAAATGTTTTTTTAAAGATGGTTGATGATCAATGCTTTAGCACACTATAGCACAAGGAGAATTTCCCTCACTGTCCTTCCCTGTCCCTACAAACAAGGATTAGCACAGTAAAACACACTGACACTCTCCCTACCTATAGTTTTCTGTCCCTATAAAAAATGTTTTTTTAAAGATGGTTGATGATCAATGCTTTAGCACACTATAGCACAAGGAGAATTTCCCTCACTGTCCTTCCCTGTCCCTACAAACAAGGATTAGCACAGTAAAACACACTGACACTCTCCCTACCTATAGTTTTCTGTCCCTATAAAAAATGTTTTTTTAAAGATGGTTGATGATCAATGCTTTAGCACAGTATAGCACAAGGAGAATTTCCCTCACTGTCCTTCCCTGTCCCTACAAACAAGGATTAGCACAGTAAAACACACTGACACTCTCCCTACCTATAGTTTTCTGTCCCTATAAAAAATTTTTTTTTAAAGATGGTTGATGATCAATGCTTTAGCACACTATAGCACAAGGAGAATTTCCCTCACTGTCCTTCCCTGTCCCTACAAACAAGGATTAGCACAGTAAAACACACTGACACTCTCCCTACCTATAGTTTTCTGTCCCTATAAAAAATGTTTTTTTAAAGATGGTTGATGATCAATGCTTTAGCACAGTATAGCACAAGGAGAATTTCCCTCACTGTCCTTCCCTGTCCCTACAAACAAGGATTAGCACAGTAAAACACACTGACACTCTCCCTACCTATCCTTCTCTTTCCCTAAACTAAAGGAATCCAGGTTAAGCAAGAAAAAAAAATGTCACTGTCCCTGCCTATGCTTCTCTTTCCCTGCTCCGGAACACACTACACTAGGCCGCCGTGCTGGCGGCCTTTTATAGTGTGGGGCGTGTACTAAACACCCTCAGCAATAATTGGCCACAGGCATCCTGCCTGTGGCCAATCATTGCTCTCCTCGCTGCCGGCGCTGTGATTGGCCAAGCATGCGGGGTCACAGTGCATGCTTGGCCAATCACAGCGCCTGGATGACACTGCGATGGCGTAGTGCATTGTGGGCCGTTCGCGTCACTCGAATTAGGCGCGAACGGCCCAAATCGTTCGATCTTCGTCGAACGATCGAACAGCCGATGTTCGAGTCGAACGTATGTTCGACTCGAACACCGAGCTCATCCCTACTGAGGAGGCGTCTTGGATCGCTGCATCTGATGTCGCTGCACCTCATCTGTTGAGGAGGTTTCATCAGAGATTTCCCTTTAAGCCTGGGCCCAGGCGGGGGAGGGCCCATAAGAGGGAGGGTACTGTCATGGATATGCAGTAGTGTTTGTCTGTCAGCTTACCTTCCTTCCCATGTGTTCATCTTAGAGGCCAGAACCCTTTCACCTGGCTTCCTTTATAATCTCCTCCCAGCCTGACTCCACCCCAGGCCCTATCACAGAACACTATATTAACCTGTGCACTGCAAGCCTGCTTTGCTGATCAACGTGTTTGTTAGGCATTGTGTGTTTGGGTTCCTGCCTGCCGTGTGCTACGTCTGTCTCTCTGTTACATATTTGGCTTGTCCCCGACTATCCCTGTCTGCTCGTGACCCTTGACCTTCAGCTCGTTCTTTCGTTATCCTTGTCTGCTTGTGGCCCCTGACCTTCAGCTTGTTATTCGTTTCTCTCATATCTTGTGCTGCTGCTTCCCCTCTTTTCCCCTTATCCTACGGGGCGTGAGCTAGGAAACTCCAGGGGCCGCAACCTGGTCCCAGCCTGCAGCATAACATCCTCACCACTAGAGGCCCTGGAGAAGACCTGCTGGGTCTTAGACTCCGCGCCCTGGGGAATCTTGGCTCTAGCTTCCGTTAGGATCCCGGTTGTGCTCCTCTGGTCCCGCTTTCCACAACCACCCAGTTTCCTATCCGCAGCAGTCAGCCATAGGGTTCACTACCTTGCGGTGCACTCCTGTCCCCCTACGGTGTGCATCTGTCACCTGGCCACAGGTGACCTTGACACTAAGGAGCTCCAACAGCAACTACTGAACTGCCCCGCCCGTGAACCGAGGTGACCCAAGTTGTTCCTTGTCTCCCTTTCCACACTTTGGACCCCCACCCAGAGTCGAGACGGACTTCCCTGGAGACTTCACCTTCACCTGCGGTCCTACGGGCTGACTTCTTGAGGTCGCAGTGACCTAAAGATTCTATGTTTTTTTCAGTTATGGGACGAAACCCTGCATCAGTTTTTATGGCTCTTGGGCCCCTTTTTTTTTGGCCCTTGAAGCTAGGTTTGTATGATGTTTGGGTAGGGTGTTCTATGTTCTGGGGAGGAGGGTTTAATTGTTATGAAGGTCCAGATAATTACTGTGTTGCTCAATTAACTTATGGGTCTCTGACCCTATTGAATAGGTGTGCCAATGCTGAGTTTAATTATATGTGTTGGGTTAATGGGCTCATCCTGCTTCTATTTCCCCCTGGTGTTCCTTGATGGCTCCCCCGGACGCTGAGCTCCTGACCATTCTGTCATGGAATGTTCGGGGGCTCAACTCAAAATTTAAAAGGTCACTATTTTCTTTCTCGTACATCACGGGACACAGAGCGACATAGTCATTACTAATGGGTTATATAGATACCGTCAGGTGCTGGCACTGGCAACTTCCAAAACCGGAAGTACCCTCCCCTATATAAGCCCCTCCCATCCGGGAGCACCTCAGTTTTTTGCCAGTGTCTAAGGTGTTGGCCAAGAAGAAACATGTGTTTTTCACTGAGCTTGCGTACAGGTTCTTTTGGGCCTCAGTAAGCTATTCCGGATCCGACCAAAAAAGCTTCATAGCTAAACGGTCGGTACCCGGGCCTTGCAGAGAAGAGCAAGGTTTTGCCTGTAATGCTTCTCTTAGGAGAGCTGGACCCTGGGATCCAGAGCTCTGGTCATACCCACGACCAAGATGTTTTCTGTGCAGGGTGCTATACAGGTCCAGGGGAGTGGAATCCTTGGGAACCCGGTCCCTGAAGGTTTGATTACAATGCCTGCCGTGATAGGTGAAGTTTGGGCTTTTGTGGACCAAACAAAGTCCTGCGGCGGGGAACAGGTAAGTGGGGGCCCCCAGGAACTTGGTTCTATTGGGGGACCCCCAAGCCTAATTTGTCTTTCTGTCTGTTACCTAATGGTATTCCCGCAAAATTCTGTGCATGCCTGTAACTACTAAAAAAATGTAATAATTTTTAATGGTGGGCAAGAAAAAAAAAAAAAAAAAAAAAAAAAAAAAAAAATATATATATATTTTTTTATATTTAAGATATTAGACTGCGGTACCTGTGTTTGTCCACTAGAGGCCGCTGTGGAATGTTTCTTGTCATGTGGACTAGTTTCTTCTCAGCAGAGCAAGTCCAGGCAGATGGTGAGTTCTCTTATGGGAAACTGCTTCCTCTGCCATGTTGCAATGCTCGTCCATCCCCCGGCCTGCGGCAAAGAGGGGCCCTGGCTCTTGTCCCTAGTCTCCATTTTTCAAAATTAGCGCCGAAGGCGCACGTGGCCGCGCGCGTGCGCGTGCACGCGCCTCTATATATAGAGGTGAGCCAGGAAAGGGGGCGGAGCCTGGGGGATGACGCTCTGTGTGCGCCGCAGCGCTTCTGCGCATGTGTGGTGAGCTGGCTATGAAGTACAGAGACAGAGCTGGCAACATTTAAAAAAAGGGCATACAGCAAGCGGTTGATACAGGCATCCCCTAGAAAGGCACATTAGTAGACACCAACTGTGATATAGCAGCAATTGTGCTAGACTATTCTCAGTAAAAGTGGTGTATTACGGCTGGAATACCTCAGCTTTAGGCTTAGGAATATGCCGTCCAGAAGCTCCGGAACTGAATCTTCCAGGAAGCGAAGGGGGTCTCATCGGGCTCGGAGGATCTTGGGCATACTTCTGCTGCACCAGTCTCCCCTGAAGTTCAGAGGTAAGTGACCGTAGAGACCCCGCAGGGGTACTTGGTACTGTGGCTGTCCTCAGTTCACCTGCTCCTGTGTATGTAACAGAGGAGGTTTTTTCCTCAGCTCTGGGAGGATTAGAGAGAGATTGTCAACATTTATCGCTGCCTCCCTGTCAGGGAAAGCACGCCCGATCTCCGTCTCCTCCTTCAGAGTGCCTGTTAGCAGAGCAACAGTCCCATACAGGGATCAACCTGCCTGAAGGGGATCAGGATGAGGTTGATTCTGTTATAGAGGAATCAACAGTGGGGGAACCTTTTCTCAGCATCTCAGGCTGAAAGATTATGGGTTCAGTCTCTGACTAACATGGTCCGATCAGCATTTAAAAATGCACCTTGCGGAACCATCAACCACTACTGTATCCTCGTTGGGGTCGCTAGAAGCCCCCAGACTGTTTGTTCTTTTCCACTTCACCCTTTACTGGAAGGGCTCATTTACCAGGATTGGGAACGTCCTGAGAAAATATTTATTCCCCCAAGAGATTTCCGGTGGTCTATCCCATGGAGGATAAGTTCATCAAAAAAAAAAAAAAAAAAAAAAATGGAAGGTCCCTACAGTGGACGCAGCCATATCTTGTATGTATAAATCACTGACATGTCCAGTGGATAATGTCCAAATGTTCAAGAACCCAATAGATAAAAGATTGGAGTCCTTATGAAAATCTGCTTGGTGATACAACCAGCAGTAGCAGCTATTGGGGTCTGCTAAGCAGTGAAGGATCAGTTGAAACAGGTCTTGAGGGACTTGACAGATCAGCAGGCTTTGCCCTAGCTGATCTACCTAGAGCCTTAGGCTTTGCGGTTGACGCCATAAAGGATTCAGTCCATCAGGCCTCCCGCCTTACGCTGTCTATAGTACATATGCGTAGGCTCCTATGGCTCAAAAACTGGTCTGCTGAAGCTCCCTGTAAAGAATGGCTGGTTAGCGTCCCATTTCATGGTGAACGCTTATTCAGGGAAAACCTGGACAAATATATCCAGAAAATTTCCAGCGGTAAAAATACGCTCTTGCCGGTTAAAAACAGAGTTAGAGGTCCCTCTTGAAGAGGCCTGCTTCTCCAGTCCCTGGGGCATCGGCTGTGTAACAGTTCCGACGGCCTCCTCGGTCAAATCCCGGGGGTAAAAAACAGGGACAGTAGCAGGGTAATGAGAAACCCTGGGTCAGGGGAGGTACAAAACCTCCCCCAAAGTTAAATTCATTGAAGCCCCCACTCAGTCGGGTGGGGGGAGGACTCCAGTTGTTCGCAAGAGACCTGGCGGGACACGATCAAGACAGATAGGTGCTCTCCGCAGTAGGTTTGGGATACAGTTTGGAGTTAAAAGACTCTCCTCCTTCCCATTTTTAAGGTCAAACGTGCCAAGGGATCCCCGGAAGAGAGAGTCCCTCCTGTTGGCACTAGAACAACTATTGCTCCAAGGAGTAATTATGGAGGTTCCCCTGGAAGAATGAGGGTTCGGGTTTTACTCAAACCTCTTTACAGTCCCGAAGCAAACGCGGACGGGAGGCCCATATTAATTCTAAAAGGGCTATACAAATTCCTGTATATCAGGACTTTCCGATGGAGTCGATCCGATCGGTGGCCACTGCCCTACAAGGGGAGGATTGGTTAGCCGCGATCGACATCAAAGATGCTTATTTGCACATTCCCATCTTTCCAGTCCACCAAAAATTTCTACGCTTTGCAGTAGAAGGGCGCCATTTTCAGTTCAGAGCCTTACCCTTCGGTTTGGCCACAGCACCACGAGTGTTTGCAAAAATTCTGGCCCTTTATTGGCCAATCTAAGAACACAAGGTGTAATGATAATGGCATATCTGGATGACTTGTTGCTGATAGACCACTCAGTGAAAAAACTAGACGTGGTCGTTCACAAGACAATCAAGTATCTGGAATCTCACGGTTGGATTATCAACCGAGACAAGTCAGCCCTAAAAACCAGTCAAAAGTCTGGAATACTTGGGGCTAGGGTTGGATTCAGGCCAGAGAAAAATATTCTTGCCTCGAGGAAAGGTGTTGTCTTTGAAAGATTTGATCCACTTAGTGGGTACAAAAAAAGACAGCCGTCCATACGCCTGTATATGAGGCTGCTGGGAAAGATGGTGGCATCATTCGAAGCAGTACCCTACGGTCAATTCCATTCAAGGAATTTGCAAGGGGCCATACTGTCAGCCTGGAACAAAAAAGTTCAGGCCCTAGACTTACAATGTCCTTGTCCCCTTCCGTTCGCAAGAGCCTCCGTTGGTGGTTGGTTCCCCAGAATCTGGAAAAAAGGAAATCCTTCAGTCCGATTTCTTGGAAGGTGGTCACTACAGATGCCAGCCTTATAGGCTGGGGAGCAGTACTGGAGCAATAGTCTCTCCAGGGCAGATGGTCGGGTGCAGAAAAGGCCCTGCCCATCAATCTCTTAGAGATACGAGCAGCCCGGTATGCCCTAGTAGCATGGACATCCAAACTCCAAGGGTCCCCTGTCAGAATTCAATCAGACAATGCCACAGCAGTGGCATATATCAATCATCAGGGGGGCACCAGGAGTCGTGCAGCCCAGAGGGAAGTAAATTACATCCTGAAATGGGCAGAAAAATATGTCCCAGCCATATCTGCGGTATTCATTCCAGGAGTGGAGAATTGGAAGGCGGACTTTCTAAGTCGCCAGCAATTAGGCCCAGAGGAAGGGTCCCTTCACCCCGAGGTTTTCTGGACAATATGTCAGCGGTGGGGAACATCGGATGTAGATCTTCTAGCATCCAGATTCAACGCAAAGGGGGACAGGTTTGTCTCTCGGACAAGGGATCCCCTAGCTTGCAGCTCGGATGCCCTAGTGTTCCCTTGGGATCAGTTCAAGCTGATATATGCATTCACACCGCCACAATGGTTACCTCGATTACTCCGCAGAATCAGGGTAGAAAAGAAACCAGTGATTCCGGTGGCTCCAGCGTGGCCCCGAAGAGCGTGGTACGCGGAGATTGTAAAATTTCAGTGGGGAGTCCTTGGACTCTCCCACGTCGTCCGGACCTGCTTTCGCAAGGACCGATATACCACCCTTCCTTACCAGCCCTAGGTTTGACGGCCTGGCTATTGAAGCCCACATTCTAAAAAAGAGAGGGCTCTCTAATGCTGTGGTATCTACCATGATCAATGCCAGGAAGCCGGTATCCAGGCAGATCTACTATAGAATCTGGAAGGCGTACATCGCGTGGTGTGAGGCCAAGAAATGGCATCCACATAAGTACGTAATAGGTAGGATTCTGGACTTCCTACAGTGGGCTGTAGATAGGAAGCTTGCCTTGAGTACCATCAAGGGTCAGATTTCGGCCTTGTCAATATTTTTTCAAAGGCCCTTGGCTTCGCATTCACTAGTCAAAGCCTTTATACAAGGAGTGATGCGTATTAGTCCTCCGGTTAATATTCCCATATGTCCATGGGATCTAAACTTGGTTCTGTCGGTTCTACAGAAACAACCATTTGAACCATTACAGCATATTTCCTTGGTGCTTCTCACCAGGAAATTGATTTTTCTAGTAGCCATTTGTTCGGCTAAAAGAGTATCGGAATTAGCAGCTATGTCCTGTAAGGAGCCATATCTGGTTATCCATAAGGACAGAGTAGTGTTACGTCCTCATCCAGCCTTTCTTCCTAAGGTGGTATTGAGGTTTCATTTGAACCAAGATGTGGTTCTTCCTTCTTTTTTCCCCAAACCTACTTCGGTAGAGGAAAAGTTATTGCATTCTTTGGATGTAGTAAGAGCAGTTAAAGCTTATCTAAAAGCCACTGCTCAGATTCGCAGAACGGATACTTTGTTTATTCTGCCGGAAGGCCCCAGAAAGGGTCAGGCAGCGTCAAAATCTACTTTAGCCAAGTGGATTCGACAGGTCATAATACAAGCCTATGGCTTGAGAAGTAGACCGCCTCCGTTCAAAGTTAGGGCGCACTCCACGAGAGCAGTTGGAACTTCATGGGCAGTGCATCACCAGGCCTCCCTGGCTCAAATCTGTAAGGCCGCAACATGGTCTTCGGTACACACGTTTACTAGGTTCTACCAGGTGGACGTTAGAAGTCAGGAGGATGTCGCCTTTGGGCGCAGTGTGTTGCAGGCCGCAAAAGATCCTCATGTCTGATAGCGCTCAGCTTATATATGGTGTATCCCCCCCCTCATTTGGCATTGCTTTAGGACATCCCATTAGTAATGACTATGTCGCTCTGTGTCCCGTGATGTACGAGAAAGAAAATAGGATTTTTATAACAGCTTACCTGTAAAATCCTTTTCTTGGAGTACATCACGGGACACAGAGCTCCCGCCCCTCTTTGGGGACACTTATTGCTTTGCTACAAAACTGAGGTGCTCCCGGATGGGAGGGGCTTATATAGGGGAGGGTACTTCCGGTTTTGGAAGTTGCCAGTGCCAGCACCTGACGGTATCTATATAACCCATTAGTAATGACTATGTCGCTCTGTGTCCCGTGATGTACTCCAAGAAAAGGATTTTACAGGTAAGCTGTTATAAAAATCCTATTATTCCAATATTTGAAATTACATAATCCCCACATAGTGTTACTGCAGGAGACACATTTAACCGGTAGCAAGGTTCTGGCTCTGAAGAAGCCCTGGGTGCAGAGGGTGCTTCATGCGACCTACTCTTCGTATTCTCGTGGGGTATCTATCCTGATTAGCAAACGTATATCGTGTGTGATTCATGATGTTCATCTGGACCCCCAGGGAAAATTCGTTATGGTAGTGCTAAGTGTATATAACAAAAAGTATGTTATTGTGAATGTCTATCTGCCTCCCCCGAGTCAGATACAGACTTTGTACGCTCTCTATGAGAGGCTGGCTCCGCATTGCCCAGCGCAGGTTCTGTTCATGGGACATTTTAATGCTACACTGTCCCGTGACCTGGACAGGCCTTCCCCCCAATCCAATTTTAATTCTGATCTCGGAACGTGGGCTCAGGCCACGGAGTTCCAGGAGGCATGGAGGTGGCTTCATCCCCATGATAGAACATACTCATGCTTTTCAACCACATTTCAAACCTCCTCCCGCATTGATCTGGCTTTTGCCAATTCCACCATGCTGGCTAACGTTCAAGAGGCATGTTACCTTCCCTCTGGCCTCTCTGACCATCACCCACTTAAATTGATCATTAGGACCACCAGGTCGCGGAACAATACCCTTTGGAGGTTACAACCCCTTTGGATCAACAACGATGCTGTCCATGACAGAGTTCTCTCTCCCCTGGGGGAATATTGGGCGCACAATGCGGGGTCGGCTTCTCTGGAGATGACCTGGGACGCCTCCAAGGCTCACAGCAGGGGTCAGTATATCTCGGCTGTGGCGGCGGTAAAGGCGGAACTGGGAGACGGGGTATCTGACCTGCAGCGTAGGGTGGACGAGGCACTGAGTCAGTATTCAGCCTCGCCAACGGTCTCCAATTTTGAGCACCTTTCATCGCTTAGGCCAGAACTACATCTCCATGTTTCAGATACCACTAGGCTTGGTATACAAAGTAGCAGACAGGAATACTTTGAACATGGAGACAAAAATAGCAAACTACTAGCGCTGCTAACGCAGCAGGACAGGCCCTCAGCGGTTATACCGGAGATCCTCACGACAGATGGCGCTTTAGTCACCTCTCAGGAGGATATTCTGGCTGCGTTCACCACATTTTACACCTCTTTGTATGTCTCTTCACTTCCTGACGGGTTTGACCCTACACCTATGATCTCCCTACTGGACACGCTAGCCCTGGGATGGCTCTCTGACACGGAGAGGCAACTCCTTGTCTCGGAGATCACTCCAGAAGAGGTCACACTGGCCATTAAGTATTTTCCGGCAGGTAAAACCCCATGGCCAGACGGCCTGCCCATTGAGTACTATAGGGCCCACGCAGAATTGCTCGCCCCCAAACTAGCTCAGATGTTTCAAGCTTGCTTGAACCAAGACTCCTTACCGCCCTCTATTAGAGAAGCCCACGTAGTTCTCATTCCAAAGCCTAATAGGGACCCTAAGTTATGCGCCTCCTACAGGCCAATTGCACTTCTCAACTGTGACCTTAAAATCTTGACCAAGTTATTGGCCACTAGACTTAACGTAGTAATAAAATCCCTGATTGACTCTGACCAAACGGGCTTTATGCCCGGTAGATCTACAGACATTAACATACGCAGATTATTCACTAATATTCATGCCCCCCCATACTAACCAAGGTACTAGAACCATTGCCACCTTAGATATAGAGAAGGCATTCGACACAGTGGAATGGGTCTATCTGTGGGAGGTGCTTAGAAGAATGGGGTTCCCGTTAAAATTCATAGGTTGGATACGCACACTTTACACTGGTCCCACGGCATGCATTAAGCTGAATGGCTCCCTGTCTCCTCCGTTCCCCCTGCAGGGGGGCACCAGACAGGGATGCCCTCTCTCCCCGGATCTCTTCGCCCTGGCCATGGAGCCTATTGCTGAAGCCCTTAGGAGCTCGGCCGGGGTCCGTGGTCTTAGGGTGGGCTGGCTGGAGGAGAGAGTGGATCTCTACGCGGACGATATGCTCCTGTTCTTGAATGACGCTGGTGACTCTCTGCGGGGCGCACTTGGTATCATGGATGCCTTTGCCGCCTTCACGGGGCTGAGAGTGAACTGGCACAAGTCGCAGTTGTTTCCAGTGGATGCGGGGGCCAGGTCCTCCTCACCCTCCTCTCTCCCGCTTCAATGGGTTGAGCAGTTCACCTACTTGGGAATTGTTATCTCAAGAGAGAGTGGGGATTTTGTGCGGCTCAATCTCGACCCTGTCTTGGTAGCCATTAAAGCCAAACTTAAGGCGTGGAGTAATCTCCCCCTTTCTCTCATTGGGCGTATTAACTTGCTCAAGATGAAAGTCCTCCCTAAACTCACATACATTTTTCGGAACTCCCCTCACTGGCTGACTAAAGTTTTCTTTAATTCCCTCAGGCAACTCTTCCTCTCCTTTATTTGGGGGTCCAGGCCACCTAGATTCAAATATTCCACCTTGACCAGGCCTGTGGACAGTGGAGGCCTGGCTCTCCCTGATTGTTACAAGTATTATTTGGCCACTCAGCTTGTGACCGCCCATTGGTGGCTACGACGGGACCTGACCAACTCTGCAAGGGTGCTGGAGGCAGCCATAGTGGGGTCCGTGGAGGCACTGGAGGGGCTGCTATTCAGGGGGCCTAAAACGCCTCACAATCTCACCCCTTCGATGCGTACCACTATGCGGGCATGGAAGGCGGGTGAGGCGCTGAGGGCACCCCAGCCGAACTCTTGGTCTCCTCACACCCCCCTGTGGCTGAATCCTAACCTATCGCAATTCCACACTATCCCAGATCCGCAGGCCTGGGCCAAATACAAAATACTGACCCTCAAACATATCATCACCAACGGAGATCTCACCCCCTTTCACACTTTATGCGCCAAATTTAACGTGCCTGAACGAGCCCATTTTAGATATCTCCAAATTGCACATGCCTACAGGTGCCAATTTTTGAGCAGGCCAGTTGAACTGGCATACTCCGAGCTAGAATCTACCATCCGGGTGAAAGACATGGAGAAGCCCACGTCTCAGATCTATGGATCCCTGCTGGTTGCTGCTGTCCCCGAGCTGTCTTCCCTCCGCAGGAAATGGGTGGAGGACATACCGAGGCTGGACGAAGACGACTGGAGGGAGGTTTGGGACTTTCCCTTCTCCCCCCTGGTCTCAGCGAGGGATAAATTAGTCCAATATAAAATTGTACACAGAGCTCACTACACACCTCACAGGCTACACCAGATGTCGCCGGAGCATTCTCCGGAGTGCTGGCGTTGCTCCTACCAACCAGGGGGTTTCTACCACATTTTCTGGGCTTGCCCAGCAATTGTACATTATTGGAATGACGTGCTACGGGTGATCACTAAGGCCACTGGGACTTGCGTCCCATATGAGCCTATATACTGTTTGCTAGGACTAGTTGACCAACTGCCAATGATCAGAGCCAGGAAAACACTCATATCCCTGCTACTATACTATGCGCGCAAAGCCATTACGATGAACTGGAAACAACCATCTCCCCCCTCTGTTAAATTCTGGAAAAGCTTAGTTAATGCCAGTTTGCCCCTATATAAAGCCACTTACTCGTCCAGAGGTTGTCCGCACAAATTTGAAAAGGTGTGGAGTTGTTGGCTAGATGACAGAAGCACGGCAAGTGATACAGTGACCAATGCCTAGACTTGTAATGTATCATTAGATTATCACTTTATTAACCCAAATAATTTTTTCAGGCTACCCTCCTCTATTGATATCACTTTGAGCATGACTTATCTTGAATGGACCCTCTCCCCAAGTTTGGGGTTATAGTATAAGTTAAGTTAAAGTGTATGTGTTATTTGTTGCCCTGTGGCGGTATGTTGCCGAAACAGGGTAACGGCCCCTACGTGGGAAGATGTTGTGCCTATGTGTGGGCAAAATGTGTGTGTCTATAAAACTTCAATAAAAAGATTTTACAAAAAAAAAGAATGAAGACAGGAGCGATTAGTACAGATCACTCACTGTGCATTCATCCATCCTGAAACATCCCCCGATGCAGCTGGCAGAAGAGGAGAGGAGGGAAGTTGGCAGCACTGCAGGGGGAAAGAGAGGGTACATCAGGAAACAGGGGGAATCGGCACCGCACAGGGGAAATATGGTGTGCCCAGGCACACCCAGCACAACCTGTGCGCATGCTTATGATTGCATACATTCCCAACCCTGATCTTTAGCAAATGCGCAGGGGTGACATTAAATAGATTGTAAAGTTTAATATTTTTTTTACTTTAATAATTTTTTATTGAAAATGTTCCTATTGTAGCGCACCCACCCCAGCCTTTACCTGATTTTCTTCTATTTGGCTCCTTCGCAGGAAAGACTGAGGCACACCGCACCACAAGCCCGTTCCCCCCTGGATGGCGGAGGTTGAGCGGTGTTAGTTTCTCGGGCCTGCCTGCAGCCAGTGTTTGAAAACCACCAGAGCTGATCTCGTTTCTGGGGTAGCCAGAAACAAGTCCTTAATTCTCCCCAGTAAGCAACTGTCCACACCAACTGAAAAGTTCAACTTCTTATTTATTCATAAGGGCAATAAATAGTCTCTTTGAGAGCAGACAGGTTGAGACAAACACGGGTCAGATAAGGTGGGAGGAGGTCCAGGCACAAACTTAATTTAGGGTTTCTCCTGCTCTGATTAGCACGAACAGGCTTGGCGCATGGTCCCTGCCACAGACCATGAGGTTGGTCACTGCCATTGACCTGGTGAATAGTTGCAAGTCACTGCCACTGACCTGGTGTGCATAGAGTCACTACCACTATGACATAAAGAACCCGCACTTCCTTCTTTGAGTAACTTGGCCCCTTTTTAGGATAAGAACATCCCTCCGGAGAGTTACCAGAGGCCCCCTCTGTCACCACGACTCTGCGCTGGGTCTTCAGAAAGGGTCACCTCCCTGGCCTCCTCGATCCTGGATACGGGTCCCCTCGCAAGGCAGATACCTGGGAGCCTCGATCCTTAGCGGACCCCAGCCGAAGGTTGCTGGGTTCCAGGCCCTCGCCAAAGTACCTCACCCCAGACTGAAGGTGTCTGTGATGGAAACAGCAGCTCCGTCTCCGGGCCTAGGGCACCCGGAGACACCACGCTCGCCCAGGCCTCCGGGCCTAGGGCACCCGGAGGCGACACACACACCCAGGCCTAAGGTGCCTGGGCGCGGAACCGACGACGACCCCTCTGGAAGATGGCCTCCCCCTTTTATATCCTCTCCCGACAGGCACAGCACAGCAGGTTCCCCACCCCGCCGTACTGCTGCCGAGAGGGGGCAAGAAAAGGCACAACCCTGTACCACGGTTCAACCCGGGCCCATGGCAACAGCGCCACCTATAGGCCCCAGGGAACTGCACATCAGTACTATCTCCCAGGGACAGAAATTGTCCATGAAACCTAACAATTAGTGCATCTGAGCCTAGTTACCACTCAGATGCTCCCCATAAATATGACACCCCGCTACACTATTATAAACACGTAGAAAAAAGATAGAACAAAGAAAAATAAAAAACACGACAAAGCCCGGGATATAGTCGAAGCAATAAATGTGTATATAGAAAAGAATAAATATCAAACAATGCAAATGGAGCCTACTTTTAATAACCTAGGCAATGCAGTTATGACGAGTGTCCGAACTCAATACCAGACTCATATGGACTAACCATGGTGACCAAATTGAATCAAACCTCTTAGATGAATTTCTAAGAAAGAAAATATGTCTCTCATAGGAAATACACATCATTTTTTTTTTTAAATAAAACATAAAAAATGTTTTACCTACTTGCTCTGTGCAATGGTATTGCACAGATCGGTCTCTTACCAGTTCCATGCCAGCGCTGTCCTCTCCTCCTTCCTGTGTGTGTCCCTAAGCAAGTAAGATGCTAAAGGGACACCCATGCAGATGCACTCCCAAGCTGGGCTGTGTGCATCCATAGACACACACAGCGCCTGAAAGCCACACTCTTGCTCCCTCCTCACAGGAGTTTGACTGACAGCAGCAGGAGTCTATGGCTCCCGCTGCCCTCAGTGTCTCCTGTGAGATCAGGAAGAGAAAGGAGAGCGGTGCTCAGTCAGGTAAGTGGTTAGGGGTGGGGTATGTAAGGTAGGAAGCGTTTTTTTTTTTTTACCTTAATGCAGGTAATGCAGTAAAAATGTTAATTTTAGAACCACTTTAATTCTAAATGGTACGCCCCACAGACCCGCAAACTACCAAAGTTTTAGTGCGCACAAAAACGCAGCACCGTGCAATTCCATGCAACACAGTTTTATAAAAGGATCCAGAGCTTCTTCTTTACCCACGTTTCTACTGGTGGGGCAGACCATGAAATTAAAGGGCTGCCCTACCCGCAGAACATGGGTCACACTGATGTGAACGGAGCCTTATCCAATAAAAGATTTGCTGGTTTTACATATGCTTGTACACAAAAAATATTTTTTTTTCAAAGTCATTCAAGATTATGCTTTGTTCATAAGGGCGCTGACAAGCATCCTGCGAGCCTCCCTTTGTAATTGCTGTGCTGCGTGTAGGCAGCCTATATATGTGAATGCAGACACAGTGCCTGTATGAACACAACCATGTGTCAAAATTTAACACGCAAGCAGGAGAGGATGCACTGTACCGAAATCAGACAATATGCGTTCAGATCTGTGCATCAGCGCCTGCCTGCATGTCAAATTTTGATCTGAAACTGTGTCCGTGCAGACGCTGCATTTATATTCACCTCTATAGGCTGCCTGCGTGCAGCCCAGGGCAGATGTGGGTGCAATAACAAAGGGAGCCTACACCTATGATAGGTGTTAGGCTGCATTCACACCTCAGCGTAGCGTCTATGAGCGTTTTTTACGCGTTTTTGCGCAACTTGCGTGTTTGTATGCCGTTTTTGTGCTTTGCCGTTTTTTTTTATTAGCCAATAAAGAAAACTATTATCTGTTGCATCATTTTGTTAGGGAATGAATGGGAACCGGACCTGCCAGTATCGCCGCTTTCCTGCGCGCATGCGCGGCAGAGCGGCGCTTTGGCGCATACGAGTGCGCGATCCAACGGAATGGCGGGCGCATGCGCACTGGTGCATGCATAACATGAGTTCCCTTGCCGACCTATAAAAGGCTGTTCAGCTCCATGTTTAATTGCTGGTATCTTTCAGCTTCCTGTGTTCCTTGCCTCTGTGTCCTGCCTTGTGATTACCTGTTGTGACCCAGATTGACCTTGACCTGCTCTGATCTTGTCCTGCACCTGACCCCCGGCTTGCTTAAAGGACTTTGCTACCAGTCTCCTGTGTTTGACCCCCGGTTTGCTTAACCACTTCTCCACCGGGCCTATTCTGGCACTTCTCTCCTTCATGTAAAAATCATAATTTTTTTGCTAGAAAAGTCATCAGAACCCCCAAACATTATATATTTTTTTTTTTACAGATTTTTTTTTTATTTTGACACTTTTTTTTTTTTTTATCACTTTTATTCCTATTAAAACAGTAAACATCCCTTGTAATAGGAATCATTGTGACAGGTCCTCTTTATGGAGAGATGCGGGGTCAATAAGACACCACCTCTCTCCTCCAGGCTGGAAAGCATGAGATCGGTGAAAAAAAAATCACCGATCTCATGCTGACAGCCGCAATTGCGGCTTTGTTTACTTCACAACGTCGCGCCCGGGACTCCGACGGTCATAGAGATGACTGGTGACCGTCTGGTCACCGGAAATCTCTATGATCTTCATGCGACGCCGGCCGATTTGTTCTCCGGGCCCCCGATGGCACGGGAGAGCCCGGAAAAGCACCGGATGACGCCTATAAGAATGATCAAGCGGTGGAACTGCCACTATGATCATTCTTATGGTGCGCAGAATCGCTGGCATGACAGAATGATATCTGAATGATGCCTGTAGCTGCAGGCATCATTCAGATATCCCCACTCAAAGTCAAGGATGTCATATGACGTCCTTGGTGGAGAAGTGGTTTTTAAAGGATTTTGCTATCAGTCTCCTGCGTTTGACCCCCGGCTTGCTGAAGGACTCCTCCATTCACCTATCCCCTTGGGTTGGCACCTCAGCCAGGCCTGTTACACCAACCAGTGCCTATCCATCCCTGCACAGTTACCAGCTTCCCAGCGACCTTCACGCAAGTCCTGCCCTGCCTGCTGGTGACTCGTGCCTCTTTGTGCCCTTCACCCTCTGTACCACCTCCAGGGGAGGAGTGCGCTTAATCGCAATAGAGAACCGCTCTCAGCATCTCGGCCAAGGTGAGTACCCTTTCTGACACATTGTAACTAGGTATTTCAGCTTTTTTAGCTTTTCCATTAGCTTTTATTTCTTCTTTTATTATTATTATTCATTTATTATAATGTTTTTTCATTAGAGTAAGGGGTTTGAGTTCAGTTTAGGTTAGGTTTGGCTTATCTGTATTTTAACAGCCTCTGCTGTGAGTATGCTGTATATAATTTTTTCAATGCTATCCATTATTTATGTGATGTCTTTCCCATCACAATGATTATTTACTGTATATATACACTTTCTAACGTTCTTACACTTTATAAGTTATGTACTCTTTGTTAATCAACTACTGGAATATTAACATATTACATCATATATATATGTATATATGTATATTGTGAGGGGGTTAGCTCGGCAGCGGGTGTGTGTGACCCCCGGGATGGGCTCCCCACACAAAAACAGGCCCAGCAAACGGAGGTTGTGGTTTTCAAAATCAAAAAGGTGCGGTTTATTTTCTATTTACAGTGACAAAACACAGCAAAGCAAAAGAAACATAAATAAAATAAATCCTGGTCAACTTGACCTCTGACTAAACATACAGGTTTCCTAACTAACAACTGGGATCAGCCTAGTGCTGTCCTAGTCCCTAAGTCCCTGGTTTTAAATGTCCAAGCAAATAGCCGCACAGGCTTTGTCTCACCGCACAGGGGTTCACTCTCCCTAGACAGTCCACACAGGTCTGGTTCCAGGCATGAGCAAACACCTAATGAATCTGGGAGTTCTTATAGAGGCCTAAATGAGCTGACAAGCTTCAGCTGGTCTCATCAACTCCCTGTCTGCACGACGCCCCACACTCTCCCTAGAGGTATGAGTCATCCATGAGCCCACTAGCCTCAGCTGGGCTTATACAACTCTCCACCTAGTTGTATAAGTCGGCGTAAAGCCTGAATCTGGGCGAAATATATCTACCCCCCTGGATGCAACCAGGTGACTTTACCTTCCTGCTGTCACAATATATATATATATATATATATATATATATATATTGTGAGGGGGTTAGCTCGGCAGCGGGTGTGTGTGACCCCCGGGATGGGCTCCCCACACAAAAACAGGCCCAGCAGACGGAGGTTGTGGTTTTCAAAATCAAAAAGGTGCCGTTTATTTTCTATTTACAGTGACAAAAACACAGCAAAGCAAAAAAAACAAACAAAATAAATCCTGGTCAACTTGACCTCTGACTAAACATACAGGTTTCCTAACTAACAACTGGGATCAGCCTAGTGCTGTCCTAGTCCCTGGTTTTAAATGTCCAAGCAAAATATAGCCACACAGGCTTTCTCTCACCGCACAGGGGTTCACTCTCCCTAGACAGTCCACACAGGTCTGCTTCCAGGCATGAGCTAACATCTAATGAATCTGGGAGTTTTTATAGAGGCCTAAATGAGCTGACAAGCTTCAGCTGGCCTCATCAACTCCCTGTCTGTACGACGCCCAGCCCTCTCCCTAGAGGTATGAGTCATCCATGAGCCCACTAGTCTCAGCTGGGCTTATACAACTCTCCACCTAGCTGTATAAATCGGCGTAAAGCCTGAATCTGGGCGAAATATATCTACCCCCCTGGATGCAACCAGGTGACTTTACCTTCCTGCTGTCACATACCCCCCCCTCTTGTTTTAACCTCGGGGTTGGAACACCAGCAATCAGGCATTCATGTACTCGAGACAAAGCATCCACATTCCCCATTTGAACGCCAGGGCGATGCTTTACTGTGAAGTTGAATTCCTGGAGGGCCAGGAACCACCTATTCACTCTTCTATTTGTTTCCTTGTTTTGAGCCATCCACTTTAACGGAGCGTGATCCGTAACCATGTCAAAGTGCCTACCTAGCAGGTAGTACCGAAGGGAATCTAGAGCCCACTTCACCGCTAAACACTCCTTTTCAACGGTGGCGTAATTTACCTCATGGGACTTCAACTTCCTGCTGAGGTAAATGACTGGGTGCTCTTCCCCGTTCCAGACCTGGGACAATACTGCTCCTAACCCCACATCTGACGCATCACTTTGTACGACAAAGTCTTTAGAGAAGTCGGGTGAGTACAACACTGGCTGGCTACATAAGGCTTGTTTCAAGAATTGGAATGCTGCCTCAGCCTCGGGGGTCCATTTAATCATGACCGACCCTTTCCCCTTCGTCAGGTTGGTTAGGGGCACAGCCTTAGAAGCAAAGTGGGGAATGAATCGCCGATAATACCCAGCGATTCCCAGAAAGGCTCGTACCTGCTTCTTGCTGTTGGGACGTGGCCAACTCTGGATGGCCTCGACTTTGTTGAGTTGGGGTTTTATTACTCCCCTCCCAATGGTGTACCCAAGATATTTGGCCTCCTCCTGCCCAATGGTACACTTCTTGGGGTTAGCCGTAAACCCTGCTTCCCGAACAGAGTCCAGGACTGCTTGCACTTTTGGCAGATGTGAGGCCCAATCTGTGCTATGGACAATTACGTCATCCAGGTAAGCCGCAGCATACTTCCGATGGGGCCTCAGCATCTGGTCCATTTTCCGCTGGAATGTGGCCGGCGCATTCTGTAACCCGAACGGCATTCTTTTATATTGGAACGCCCCGTCTGGGGTTACAAATGCGGTTTTCTCTTTGGCTGACTTGGCCAGGGGGATTTGCCAATACCCTTTTGTGAGGTCAAGAGTCGTCATGTATCGGGCTGTTCCCAGCCGGTCGATCAACTCATCTATACGTGGCATGGGGTAGGTGTCAAATTTTGTAACTTTGTTCAACTGACGAAAATCGTTACAAAATCGCCAGCTCCCATCCGGTTTAGGCACCAACACAATGGGACTAGACCAATCACTTTGGGACTCCTCTATCACCCCTAAGTTCAGCATTTTCTGTACTTCCTCCCGTATTGCCTCCCGTCGGGCCTCTGGGATCCGATAGGGTTTTAACTTCACCCTTTCACCGGGCGGGGTAATAATGTCATGCTCTACCCCAGATGTTTGTCCCGGCAGCTCAGAGAATACCTCCTTGTTGCGAAGCACAAACTCCTTAACCTCCTGTTGTTGGGGTTGTGACAAGGTGGCTGCGATTCCAACCTCAGGAATCACGCAACCAGTTTGAGCTGGTGACCAAGTGTCTGCGACTAGGGACTCTCTATCCCTCCAGGCTTTCAACAGATTAACGTGATAGATCTGTTCGGGCTTTCGCCTTCCTGGTTGTCTGACCTTGTAATTCACTTCGCTCACTTTTTCCATTATCTCGTAGGGGCCTTGCCATTTGGCAAGGAATTTACTTTCAACCGTAGGGACAAGTACCAATATCCTATCCCCCGGGGAAAAGGTACGGGTCTTGGCTCCACGGTTGTACACTCTCTGCTGTGCCAACTGCGCTTGGGCCAAATGTTCCTTCACGATGGGCATTACCTGTGCAATTCGATCTTGCATCAGGGCGACATGCTCAATCACACTCCTGTGGGGAGAACTCTCACTTTCCCAAGTTTCCTTGGCAATATCCAACAGCCCTCTTGGGTGTCTCCCATACAGTAACTCAAAGGGGGAGAATCCCGTAGAGGATTGGGGCACCTCCCTAATAGCAAACATCAAATAAGGAAGTAGACAGTCCCAATCCTTTCCATCCCTATCCACCACTTTCTTCAACATTTGTTTTAGGGTTTTGTTGAATCTTTCAACCAGCCCATCGGTTTGGGGGTGATACACAGATGTACGTAATTGCGTCACTTTGAACAATTTACACAGCTCCTTCATAACCCGGGACATAAAGGGTGTACCTTGGTCCGTAAGCAGTTCTTTACAAATACCCACCCGGCTAAAAACAAGAGATAGCTCTTTGGCTATGGTTTTGGCCGAGGTATTTCTGAGAGGGATCGCTTCTGGATAACGGGTGGCATAGTCCATTATAACCAATATGTACTGGTGCCCCCTAGCGGACTTGATTATAGGACCTACCAAATCCATTGCGATTCTCTCAAACGGGACCTCAATGATGGGTAGAGGGACCAGCGGGCTACGGAAGTGTGGCATCGGGGCCGACCTCTGACACACAGGGCAGGAGGAACAATAATTTTCTATGTCCTTCATCACCCCAGGCCAATAGAATCTCTGTAATACCCTCTCTCGGGTTTTCTCTGTCCCCAGATGACCTCCAAGAATGTGCCCATGGGCCAACTCCAACACCAACTTCCTGTAAGGTTTGGGCACCACAAGCTGCTCAACGGTTTCTTCTGCCCTTTTTGCCACCCGATACAGTAGGTCCTTCTCTACGCTGAAGTATGGGTAAGTGCAGGTATTATCTGGGTTCACTAACTCGCCATCTATTTTCACTACGTTTTCCCGTGCCTTTATTAGGGCGGGGTCTTTCAACTGTTCTGTGGCAAAGTTTTCCCTGTGAACCTCAAGATCAGAAAACTCCACAGACGGTAGGTTTTCGTCTGAGGAGGTGGGCTCCTCTCCAGTTTCTTGAGTCTCCCCTGCCAATACTGACAAGGGAAATTCGGGAGAGTCCTCACCACTCTCAGAGGAGTTCTGGCTATCATATTCCTGGTACATAGGGGCACCAGTGGGGGGCTCAGGATCATCCCACAGTTCCCAGAACTTCGGAAAATCCCTTCCCACAATGGCGTCATGCGGTAACTGAGACACTAAGCCCACTGGATGAGAAAGGGTACCTTTGGGGGTCTCGAAACACACTGTAGTTACTGGATACTCTCGGGTGTCCCCATGCACACAAATAACAGCTACCTTGCTATTCCCAGAGACCTCTGTTTTAACTAATTCAGCCTTTATCAGGGTCACAAGGCTACCTGAATCCAGCAATACCACAACATTTCTACCATTAATACACATTTTGCATAAATGTTTCTCAGTTCCCCGAATGGCAGTGCATGCGACTGTCGCACACAGCGACTGACGTCTGCCCGTCAGAAAGTCACACTGCATGGGTTCCTCCAAAACCGGGCAATTTGCTGCAATATGTCCCGCTTGCCGGCAGCGGTAGCAAATGATCCTTCTTGCCGCCTCTTGAGCCGCTGATTTCCCAGGCTGTTCTCGCCAAACTTGGGGTAGAGCTCCCACCCTCTCACTCTCTCCACCCTTACCCCTTGGAATCATCTTATCCGCCCCTGGGGATGGTCTGGTCTTAGGGTGGAAAGTCCGAGTGTCTCTGGAAGAGGCCGTCAGGTTCTCTGTAGCCAAGTATTTCTCCACACGATCCACAAGACCATCGGCCGTCTCTGGGTCTCCATGGCTTACCCACTTTTGGATGGCAGTAGGAAGAGCTCTCAAAAACCGATCCATTACAACACGTTCCACAATCTTTGGTGCGGACAAAGTCTCTGGCTGTAGCCACTTTCTGCTCAGGTGAATGAGATCATACATTTGAGACCTGGGGGGTTTTCCAAGCTGGAAAGTCCAGTTATGCACACGCTGAGCCCGGACAGCCAGGGTGACACCCAGCCTTGCCAATATTTCAGCTTTTAGCATCACATAGTCTTTTGCTTGGTCAGGCTCTAGGTCATAGTAAGCTTTCTGCGATTCACCCGTTAACAGATGAGCCACCAGTCCAGCCCACTGCTCCTCAGGCCACTTTTCTCTTTCAGCAGTCCTTTCAAACGTGGTCAAAAATACCTCTGGATCATCCTCTCCAGTCATTTTTGTCAATAAACGACTCACCCCAAAGGACGCGGTATTAGTGGGACGGCTTTCCTCACTGGTCTGCGGACGTTGCTGCATTACTGCTTCCATTTGTTGTAGTCTCTGCTCTTGCTTCTGTAATAGGTCTATGAAGCGGGCCTCAGATCGTTGCTGGGCTTGTTGCTGAGCTTCCAGACTCTGTTGGTGAGCTTGCTGCTGGGCTGCAAGGCTCTGTTGCTGAGCTTGCTGCTGGGCTGCGAAGTTCTGTTGTTGAGCTGCAAGGCTCTTTTGCAAACCTGCATTTGTCTGCTGTTGATTGGCATTTGCTAGAGCCAGCTGTTTCAGTATCTCCTCCATGCTGGCTTAAAAAAAAACTGCCACTGGTTCTCCACCAACTGTGAGGGGGTTAGCTCGGCAGCGGGTGTGTGTGACCCCCGGGATGGGCTCCCCACACAAAAACAGGCCCAGCAGACGGAGGTTGTGGTTTTCAAAATCAAAAAGGTGCCGTTTATTTTCTATTTACAGTGACAAAAACACAGCAAAGCAAAAAAAACAAACAAAATAAATCCTGGTCAACTTGACCTCTGACTAAACATACAGGTTTCCTAACTAACAACTGGGATCAGCCTAGTGCTGTCCTAGTCCCTGGTTTTAAATGTCCAAGCAAAATATAGCCACACAGGCTTTCTCTCACCGCACAGGGGTTCACTCTCCCTAGACAGTCCACACAGGTCTGCTTCCAGGCATGAGCTAACATCTAATGAATCTGGGAGTTTTTATAGAGGCCTAAATGAGCTGACAAGCTTCAGCTGGCCTCATCAACTCCCTGTCTGTACGACGCCCAGCCCTCTCCCTAGAGGTATGAGTCATCCATGAGCCCACTAGTCTCAGCTGGGCTTATACAACTCTCCACCTAGCTGTATAAATCGGCGTAAAGCCTGAATCTGGGCGAAATATATCTACCCCCCTGGATGCAACCAGGTGACTTTACCTTCCTGCTGTCACAATATATATATATATTCCAGCTTGGGCTCACTGGACCATTACTGGCCTTTATGTGCGCCACCTGGTGAGTGTTGTCGTGTACTTGGCATCCAGTTAGTCAGGAGAGACCTGATGTGGGTAAGTGGTAATGAGATGGAGCATGGCGGCTGACATTTAAATCTATTGTGTTTTGTAAATAAATGCTGTATCTGTTCTAAATTATGTTTTGTTTTATGCAGTGATACATCTTTTGTCTTTAATATATCCCCTGAAGAAGCCCATGGTGGGGAAACATGTCAGGATAACCATCTATTTGTCACCTTCCAGTGACTATATAAAACCTTTTTTAAAGACAAGATGTCTCCAATGTATATATCTATTTAAAGCATAACAAATCTTAAAATTATGTGTTGTATGTAACAATAAAATTACTATTATTTTATATATACTGGAATATATGTATTATTTGTTTGCTGGCACCCTTGAAAATCCAACCAAAAAATTATCTGTTATTTTATTATTATTATTATTATTCATAATAATAATAATAATAATAATAATGTATTTAATATTTTTTAAGGTTAGAGTTTAATTATTATTTATTAATGTATTATTACATATTATTAATTAATTTTACTTATTTATGATGATTTTTAGTTATTTGTGTATTTATTTAACATTTATTTTTTCATATATTAATACTATTTTATTTTCAAAAATTTTCATTTGAGCAGAAAATCGCAAAGAAACGCCCGGCAAGACGCGCGAATAAGCACAAAAATACGCGAATGGCGCGTTTCCATTCATTTCTGTGAGAATAGAAACGTGCCAAAAATGCCCAAATCTGCCCAAATTGAGCGACAAAAAAATACTCCAGAACTTGTTTGAGCTTCAGGCAACATGGAGTGGAGATGTGGACCATCTGCCCATCTCCATTTTTGAACTTCAAGCTTCAAGCTACAAAACGCTCAGGTGTAAATGCAGCCAGTGCCCGGCTAAAGAAAACCTTATGCCACGTACACACGAACGGATTTTCCGTCGGTAAAAACTTGGATGGTTTTTCCGACGGAATTCCGCTCAAGCTTGGCTTGCATACACACGGTCACACAAAAGTTCTGTAAACTTTTGACGGTCAAGACTGCGGTGACGTACAACACTATGTCGAGCCGAGAAAATGAAGTTCAATGCTTCTGAGCATGCGTCAAATTGTTTCCGAGCATGCATCGGAATTTTGCGCTTCGGAATTGCTACAGACGATCGGAATTTCCGATCGGAATTTTTTTTTTTTCACTTTATTTGAAGTGTTGCCATGAAACTTTATGCAGACATACTGCATGTTTACACAGTTTATCACACCGCACATCACACCAGCATTGTGCTATGAAGGGGGCACATAGTAAACAATTGGTTTCTATATGTCTTACTAATGACCTTCATTTATCCAGTGCAGAAAAATATAGGTCACTTCTGATAAGGTGAACAAACTATTAAGGCTGGTACACACTGGCCAAATATTGGCTGGTATCAACCAGTTCAGTGGTGTATTTTGGTTTTGTTTTACCTTAGGCAAAGCTAAAATTTGGCACCCCCCCCCCTTCCATTTAAATTTGTCCCACCCCTTCCTAGTTGGGGTGGCTATAGTGGCTATTCGGGGGCTCTGGTAGATGTGGGGGTCTCTGGTGGCTGTGCGGGGTCACTGGTGACTGTGCAGGGTCTCTGGTGGATGTGCGGAGTCTCTGGTGGCTGTGCAGGGTCTTTGTTGGATGTGCAGAGTTTCTGGTGGCTGTGCAGGGTCTCTGGTTGCTGTGCGGGGTTTCTAGTGGATGTGCAGGGTCTCTGGTGGCTGTGCGGGGCCTCTGGTGGATGTGCATAGTCTCTGGTGGATGTGCAGGGTCTCTGGTGGCTGTGTGGGATCTCTGGTGGCTGTGCAGGGTCTTTGGTGGGTGTGTGGGGTCTCTGATAGATGTGCGGGATCTCTGGTGGCTGAGGTGGATGTGCAGGGTCTCTGGTGGATGTGTGGGATCTCTGGTGGCTGTGGTGGATGTGTGGGGTCTTTGGTGGCTGTGCTGGGTCTCTGGTGGCTGTACGGGGTCTCTGGTGGATGTGTGGGATCTCTGGTGGCTGTGCAGGGTCTCTAGTGGCTGTGCAGAGTCTCTGGGGGCTGCGCAGGGTCTCTGGTGGATGTGCGGGATCTCTGGTGGCTGTGGTGGATGTGTGGGGTCTCTGGTGGATGTGCGGGATCTCTGGTGGCTGTGCAGGGTCTCTGGTGGATGTGCAGGGTTCCTGGTGGCTGTGGTGGATGTGTGGGATCTCTGGTGGCTGTGCGGGGTCTCTGGTGGATGTGCGGGGTCTCTGGTGGCTGTGCGGGGTCTCTGGTGGCTGTGCAGGGTCTCTGGTGGCTGTGCAGGGTCTCTGGTGACTGTGTGGGGACTCTGGTGAATGTGCTGGGTCTCTGGTGGCTGTGTGGGGGTCTCTGGTGGCTGTGCAGGGTCTCTGGTGACTGTGTAGTTGTACCCCCCCCTGCTAGTCTGCCACAATGCCCCCCCCCACAAACCTGCCACAGTGCCGCCCCCCCCCCCCCAGGGGGAGAAGAGATAGGAATAGAAAGGAGAGAGAGATGGGGGACATGGAAAATGAGAGAAATGGAAGAAGGGAAGAGAGGAGGGGGAGAGAGGTGGGGGGAGCATGAGAGAGAGGGGGGTGGGAGAGACACCCCAGTGTCCACACTCACCTCACACTCCGACCCCCACACTCACTCCCAGTGCCCACACTGACATGTCTCCAGAGGACAGCAGATTACCCCAGCATCACCCAGCATCATCTCTGCAGTGGGGGTCTGGGGCTGATCCTGATGACAGCTAGGGGGTGCCCGATGTCTGAGCTATGTTCCCCCCACCCTGGCTCTCCTGCACTCCCTTTCCAAGGATGGATCATAAAGCCCTCTGCAAGCAAGTCTCTCCTCCTGCTTCCTCCTCCTCCCTCCTTAAGGCCGCGGCCACAGTTTAGGAAGTAGGATGCAGCTGTGGAAGAGGGGGGGAACCGCAGCCTTGCCCAATCCCAGTGCGAGGCAGGGACAGTGCTAGGAAAGAGGGCAGGGTCACAGGTTGCCGCTGTCAGGTACGGCGTGGAGCGGTGAGGTCAGCGGCTAAAAATGCTAGGAATGCAGGGATGGCGAGTGAATGGGGGGCTTTGTGGTAGATACACTCCTGGGCTAGTTTAACAGAAACCGGCCGACATTCAGCCCTTGTGTACAGCAGCCTGTCCGACAGAAGCCGAATGTTAACCACTTCCGGACCGCTGCACGCCGATATACGCTGGCTGTTTGAAGAGGAATATCTCTGTTATGGCAGTGGGAGAGGGCCCCCCCTCACGCCGCTCTCCCATGCCCTCTGCCGCTTACCGGAGCCGTCGGCAGCGGCAGAGGCGATTGGGTCCTTCCTGTGGCTGGGTATGGAGATGAGTGATGGGAAGATGGCCCCCACCCGTCTCCATACCATAGCAGGGTGGAAGCGATGTCAAAACTTCACTTCGGCCCATAGCTCTTAAAGGGCCATTTTATTTTTTTTATTTTTTCAAATGACAAAATGTTTTATTTTATTTTTTATTGCATTTTAGTGTAAATATGAGATCTGGGGTCTTTTTGACCCCAGATCTCATATTTAAGCGGACCTGTCATGCTTTTTTCTATTACAAGGGATGTTTACATTCCTTGTAATAGGAATAAAAGTGACAATTTTTTTTAAAAGAACAGTGTAAAAATAAAAATAAATGGTAAAATAAATAGAAAAAAAAAACGTGCCCCGTCCCGCCGAGCTCGTGTGCAGAAGCGAACACATACGTGAGCAGCGCCCGCATATGAAAACGGTATTTAAATCACACATGTCAGGTATCACCGCGATCGGTAGAGCGAGAGAAATAATTCTAGCTCTAGACCTCCTCTGTAACTCAAAACATGCAACCTGTAGAATTTTTTAAACGTCGCCTATGGAGATTTTTAAGGGTAAACGTTTGTCAGCATTCCACGAGCGGGGGCAATTTTGAAGCGTGAAATGTTGGGTATTAATTTACTTGGCATAACATTATCTTTGACAATATAAAAAAATTGGGCTAACTTTACTCTTGTCTTATTTTTTAATTAAAAAAAGTGTATTTTTTTTTTAAAAGTGCGCTTGTAAGACCGCTGCGCAAATACGGTGTGACATAATGTATTGCAACAACCGCCCTTTGATTCTCTATGGTGTTAGAAAAAATAATGCATAATGTTTGAGGGTTCTAAGTAATTTTCTAGCAAAAAAAAATGTTTTTAACTTACAAAACAACAAATCTCAGAAAGAGTCTCGGTCCTTAAGTGGTTAAAATGGGCATGCTGTAAAACCAGCAGCTGATCGGCATCCAAGCCTGTGCCTCCTGTCCAGAACCTTCATGCTTTCTTGAGCAACCCCCCCAGACTGGAGAGCTCCCTCAAAGGCCCCGACAGCCTATCATGACATCTGGAAGCCAGCTGGGCTGACCCTGGGTACTTAAGGAATCCTGCCCTCTGCCAATCCAAGTTGGGGATTGGTCAGGGCTCCTTAGAGTACCCCAGGCAGCTCCACCTCTCCTCTCCTCCTCTCTTTCCAGTACCATATAGAAAGCTCTAGAAAGAAGAGGGAAGTCTTAGTGATGCTGCCTGTGAGTCACCAGCCGCTATCCTGAGCCACTCCCAGCCCAGATCAAAGCAAACAGGCCTGGCTACCAGCCAAATTTGCCTACCCTAAGGCAAAAAAATCCTACTCTAGCACCTGCTTACATAGAGGGTGCTACATACAAATAAAATGTATGTTTTAAAAAAATGTACATTGCCATCACTGTAGCACCTGAAAATTTCCCTAAAGCCTCTTACACGCGACCGAGTTTCTCGTCCAAAACCGACAAGAAAAGTGCCGCGAGAGCTTTATTGTCGAGAAAACCGTTCGTGTATATGGTTTTACGACGAGAAAACTGCCGTGAATCTCGACGAGAAAAATAGAGAACCTGCTCTCTATTTTCTCGTCCGGATTCTAGATTTTCTCGTCGTGTTTCTCGTCGGCCTGTTTTGCGACGAGAAAATGGTTTGTGTGTATGCTTTTACGACTCTTCAAAAAGCGCGCTTGCTCAGAATCAAGTATGAGACGGGAGCGCATCTTCTGGTAAAACAAGCCTTCGTAATGGAGATAGCACATTCGTCACGCTGTAAATTATTGCATCGTTTAAATGTTGTGCATTTAAATCTTCTTTAGAATGTTACAATAATGAAAACTAATGAACTTGTTTTGCTGCTGATATTCACACAGAGTTATGACTATCTATTTTAAACCTTTTTCATGCTGCTCTTAAGAAGATTTAGCTGTATTATATCGTGCAAGATCTTCTTAATATTTTAATGTTTTATATTTTTGAGACAGATGTTAATTGTAATTTGTCAATGTTTTGATAGTGATCTCCCATTTATTTTTTTTATTTAGTTGTGTCAAGTTTACACCCTATATTTTTTAAGAACACCTTTAATAAATTTTTTTGGTGTTATCTGTCCCTTTTTTTGGGGGGTCAAATGTATCTGCTTACTCCAAAGGTAAATAAATAATTATTATAAAAACACATAGTCAAGTATGAACTTAAACAAAAAAAACATTTATTCATGTCTTGAACAAAATAAATAGAAGGCAGCGCTGGAGAACCTGCTGCCATTTGTGCATCCATGGGACCCCAGAGCACACATCAACCCTGTGTGGACACTAAAATTGGGAGCTTGAGAAGCACAACAGTTGTGAGCACAATCTGATGCTGGCCTCCCAGAGGTCAGGAACAGCAGCAGGTGATATATATGTCCCAAGTCTGTGGTACTACAACAGGCTGCCTTCTGTCCGACCACAATGAAGCAAGGCCATCACTTCCTCGTCTTCTTGGCAGCCTCCCCTGCAGCCTTCCCTGAAGCCTTCTCTGCAGCCTTCCTTCTGCGTGTGGCTGGAGGCTGGGCCACTGGAGGGGTACTCCTGTCAGGAGGAGGAGAAGGAGGTGGAGGAGAAGGGGGTGGCGCAGAAGAAGAAGGTGGAGGTGGAGGAGGAGGTGGAGGAGGAGGTGGAGGAGAAGGGGGTGGCGCAGAAGAAGAAGGTGGAGGTGGAGGAGGAGGAGGAGGTTGAGGTTGGGATAGTTGTGCGACCTCACATATGGCCGTATTGGGGGTAATTCTCTCCATCACCCCCTTGTTCAGCAAGGTGATGAGCAGGGGCTCGCATAGGAGGCGTTGCTCCATGCTCATCACCTTGAACTTGGCCTCAACTAGGCCGGCAATGGCCTCTTCAGGGGATGTGGGCTCCTGGAGGGTGGCATGTGCCTCTCTAATAAGGGCCATTGCTGCCTCACTAGTGGTCCTGTCCCTCCTGCTTCTTTTAGGAAGGCGGATGGGATGCACCTGAGATCTAGTGCTTCTCCTCGTGCCGGCCACCTCCTGTCTGCCACTGGACCCTGCCACCTCCTGTCTGCCACTGGGCCCTGCCACCTCCTGGCTGACAGTGGGCCCTGCCACCTCCTGGCTCACAGTGGGCCCTGCCACCTCCTGGCTCACAGTGGGCCCTGCCACCTCCTGGCTGACAGTGGTCCCTGCCTCCTCCTGCCTGACAGTTTCCATACCCTCCTCCTGGCTGATTTCATCCTGTGTATGAAAAAGGGACATAGTTTAATATTTTGGTTTATTATTTTCACACAAATTTGAGATCATGAATGTAGCAATTTGAATGTAAATCAAGAGAAAAGACAAATATTTTTAGGACTACATCAGATTGACTATTTTGCACCCAATTTATGGCAGACTAATGTCTATAGATCTTGATTTCACTTTTGTATCCCAAAATAGTTTAGGATTTTCATCTTGACTTCTTTTTCCTGCATTAAGTTTCTCACAATACATTTTCATTTAATACTATACCTGGCTCCAGATGTCCAAATCAGCTTCTTCCAGGATGGCTGCCTCCTCTTGCTCCAGAGAAGGCTCAGGTTGGCTGCAGGGAAGTCTGGGGGGAAGAGTGGACAGTGATGGCCTTGCCTCAATGTGGTCATCGAAAAAGGACATCCTGCTGTAGTACCACAAATTGGGGACATACACATCATCTGCTGCTGCTCCTGACCTCTGAGAAGCCAGGACCTTAGAGCGTTCAGTCCTGTATGTGCCTCTCAAGCTCCCAATTTTAGTGTCCACCTGTTTTGCTGTTGCTGTGGGCACCTTGGTATGCACAAATGGGAGCAGGGTCTCCAGCGCTGCTTTTCTTACCCCTTTTTTTCTATGGATGGGGTTTTTTGTTTCCCACAGAGCGGGCAGCTCCCTTACCCGGTCTATAAATTCCGCAAGGAATTCCTTGTCACTTATGAAGACATTAATTTTGGGTCTGCAAGCCAAAAAAAATAATAAAAAATAATGTGAGGCACACAGTCTAACCTCCTGTAAATCTTAGTCACCATATATATCCTCCAACATTCTCTAGACAGTATAGGCCACCAATTTCTCAAAGTCTACAAATCACATACCTTCGTTCGCACGTCCGTCACTTTTACTCCTCTCTCCGCACACCGAACGTAGTATAGTCACATGTGTGCTTGCTATATATACACCACGCATGCGTAAAACTACGCACACGTCGCTCCGCACACGTCGCCCGCCCATGACGTTCTAAGTAACATCTTTTCCCCGCCCCTTCTCTTTTGGCGCGCAGACAGATATGGCGGATTCACAGCAGGTGTCTGCTAATTCCTCAAATAACGAGGAGGAGACAAGCCCGGAGACTGAGGAAACGTCACGACCAGGGAGGAGATTCAAGGCATCTAATATGTCTTATGCGGAGATGGTGGACATATTGCTAAAGTCGGATTATGACGCAAAGCATGGGCCGTATAGCAAACCTAATCGAAGGAAGGCCAAAATCATGAAGAAAGTCGTGAAGAGTCTGAAGAAGAATTTCGGGGTGAAACGATCAAACGAGCAGCTCAGAAAGAGGTGGTCTGACCTCAAACTGAGGGAGCCGGAGCAGTTAAGGAGCATTAAGAGAATGCTTGAAAAAAGTAAGTACTTTTTCCCCATTTTTCCTATTATTGTATTTCACAACTTGCATGTTGCTCCATGTTATTGCATTTTTCTATTGTACTACCTTACAAAATGTCATAGTTTGAACTTGGTTTGGCACAGTAATCGTTCGTTACAGACACATCGTTCGGCCACTATCCTCGATTTTTATAGATTTTACAGGGTTAAAATAATTTACACATCTGCCTATTTTTATTCAATTGTTGTTCTTACATTGTTGGCTAGATGATGTGTTTGTAAAGAGAATGAAATGCAAACTTTAATCAGTGTAAAGGAGAGGACACTCAGCAGCTAGGTTCCACATCTGTACTTTTGAGCACTATAGTGTGGGCCACCAGAACCGCCTTTTTTGGGTGTCCCACACAGGTGCATCAGTGAATTTTTGTGGTGCCTCCATGTATAAAAATTGACAGCCAAAGGTGAATAGTAAAGAAATTATTTGGTAAAAATAATGTCTTCATCTTGAAATCCTGCCCAAACAGACACTTGTACCCCACTTCCAAGCAATTTATCATGTTTTTATTTTTTATAGAGAATTTCTGTATGATAACTAGACCTTTTGTTTGATTCTCATAGGGGAGAGAAGACTGGGAGGAGAACACTCCAGGGAGCACAGGAACCCCACACCTTCTAAACAACCCCAATCTCACAAAGACCCACAACCTGAGGATGTTGAGGAAGTTGAAGAGGTGGAGGAAGGAGAAGTGCAGGAAGGAGAAGTGAATGACGTGGTGGAACTGGTCACCACAACAGGTCAGTATCTGTCACCACAGCTTCAGGTAAGAGATGTAGGCCTGCAGAGTTATAATACCTTTTGTATTTTTTTATAGGGGATGTAAATGTTGGGGTGAAAGAAAGTACGCGTTTCTCTCAGCAAGTGATGGAATGTAGCACAGAACTAGACAGAATTAAGCAAAGAATTCATGTGATGGATCAAACCTTTAAAGACATCCTAGATGTTTTGGGGAGAATTGAATAAGGCAACAAAACCCCCATTTTTGGTTTGAGATTGTTCTTCCCCCTTTTTTTTATCTTTTAGACAATCAATCCAGCCAAAATTTGAATATGCACACAGTGTGTCAACATGTGCCATCTGCCATCAGGGGATATCCATGTACGGGTGTCATGGATATGCAGTAGTGTTTGTCTGTCAGCTTACCTTCCTTCCCATGTGTTCATCTTAGAGGCCTGAGCCCTTTCACCTGGCTTCCTTTATAATCTCCTCCCAGCCAGACTCCACCCCAGGCCCTATCACAGAACACTATATTAACCTGTGCACTGCAAGCCTGCTTGGCTGATCAACGTGTTTGTTAGGCATTGTGTGTTTGGGTTCCTGCCTGCCGTGTGCTACGTCTGTCTCTCTGTTACGTTATTGGCTTGTCCCCGACTATCCCTGTCTGCTCGTGACCCTTGACCTTCGGCTCGTTCTTTCGTTATCCTTGTCTGCTTGTGGCCCCTGACCTTCAGCTTGTTATTCGGTTCTCTCATATCTTGTGCTGCTGCTTCCCCTCTTTTCCCCTTATCCTACGGGGCGTGAGCTAGGAAACTCCAGGGGCCGCGACCTGGTCCCAGCCTGCAGCATAACATCCTCACCACTAGAGGCCCTGGAGAAGACCTGCTGGGTCTTAGACTCCGCGCCCTGGGGAATCTTGGCTCTAGCTTCCGTTAGGATCCCGGTTGTGCTCCTCTGGTCCCGCTTTCCACAACCACCCAGTTTCCTATCCGCAGCAGTCAGCCATAGGGTTCACTACCTTGCGGTGCACTCCTGTCCCCCTACGGTGTGCATCTGTCACCTGGCCACAGGTGACCTTGACAACGGGTTTTGGGGGTGCAACCCCTTCCTCGTATCTCAAGTAGGTGAACTGAAGAAGGGGTCGCACCCCCAAAACACGTCCATTGATCACCCCTGATGGCAGATAGCACATGTTGACAATAGGGACCAGGAGTCAAAAATCCCTATTGAAAATGACTTCAAATTGTGTGCATATTCAAATTTTGCCTTGGCCAGGGGTGCCAATACCCCATATTAGGATGGCCAGATAGAGACATATTTTTGGTAATTGAATGTCTCATATTGCCAAGAGGTATCCAATGTTGTCGTTTGTTGAATGCTACTGATGTTTTTGTATTTTCGTAAAAAAACAAAAGCCGGTTTGTGGCCAGCCAAAAAAAAATGTTCTATTTACCATGTGTGTGAATGTGCACAGAGTAAAATTTTGGAAAAAAAACAAAGTGTAGCTTCTTTTTCAAATACGCTCTAACCTTATTTGTGTATATTTTTGTGGTTCATAGTGAAATGGTTGGTATTTACTAAAGGAAAATACACTTGGCACTACAAATGCAATAAGACAAACTAGGAGACAGGAAACAAAAAAAGTTACTAGATTAAATCTGATTTTTATTGAGTTCTTTCTCCACGAATCTTTACACATGGCCTGGCATAGGAATTGCCCCCTACCCGTGAAATATTCCAGATACTTCTCACGAACCTCACAGGCATTTTGGGGGGCAAGCCAGGACGGGCAGATTCGAGGCCCGGCAGGGTATTGCCATAGGAAAGTCCTGCCTCAGGCAATATTGAGGCCATATAATTACTGGATTTTCGGCTCAGAAAATTATGGAGCACACAGCAGCATAAAACGACATAGTTTATCTTGTACTCCGCCAAGTGAATAGGAGTCATAAAAAGGCGGAACCGGCTGGCCATTATCCCGAAGGCATTTTCAACGACTCTTCGGGCCCTGGCCAGCCGGTAGTTGAACACCCTCTTCTCTGGGGTCAGGGTCCTCTGGGGAAATGGCCTCATGAGGTGCGGTCCGAGCCCGAAGGCTTCATCAGCCAAAAAAACAAAGGGGAGTCCTTCAACATTCCCTGCATCCGGTGGCAATGCAAGGTCGTCACTCTGGAGACGGAGGGCAAACTCCGTCTGGATGAAGGATCCCCCATCGGACATCTGACCATTCTTCCCCACATCCACATAGAGGAATTCATACCGTGCTGACACCACCGCCATCAGCACAATGCTATGAAACCCCTTGTAATTGAAGAAGTAGGACCCAGAACGGGGTGGCGGCACGATGCGGACTTGCTTCCCGTCAATGGCTCCACCGCAGTTGGGGAAGTCCCACCACGTGGCAAACTCCGATGCCACAGTCTGCCATTCCTGTGGCGTGGAAGGAAGCTGTGGAGTCAAACAAGATAAAAATATATTAGTACTTTTGCACATAACATTGCAAGCAGATTATAATAAAATACATTCAAGCCCAACATCAATAAAAATCTCAGTTTAATGTGTTTTTTAAAAGTATAATGGAAGGCTCAAGTATCATATTCATCACCCCCTCTGATGGTCCATTATACTCAAATTTGGGGGGGGGGGGTAGATGTGTTTTGGCATTGCAGTGGCGGTGTGTCCAGAGTGGGCGCTGGAGCGCTGCCCCGTCTCTCCTGCGCCCGTCACTCAGAACAATACATAGGTTCAGGCCTTGCATTAACCTAGGTATTGTCAATGCCGCCCACTATTCAGGTGGATGGCCCCCTGTTGAGCGACGGCCATATGAATAACTGCAGCATTTTTGGGGTGAAAATTGCCTATCAGAGACAGGGGGCAAATAGCCTTGGCGATTACAGCCTGAGGGATGTAATTGGCTTCATAAAAGTTAACCAGGGGACGCAGGGGGGGGGGGGCATTCCTTGGGTAAACACTGACAGGCTCCTCTGCCAATCATGTTCACCAAGTCTGTTTACCGGTAACATGATTGGCTGATGCAACATCGAGGGCAGGAGAAGACATCAAGGAGAGAAGAAGGATGGCACTGACCAGAAGAAGGTAAGTGCAGGGCTGGGGGGGAACTGGCTGCATTTGAGGAGGCAAAATGGCTGCATTGGAGGGGGCAAAATGGATGCATTTGAGGGGGAAAAATGGATGCATTGGAGGGGGCAAACTGGTGGCGTTTAATAGGCACAGTTGAAAAAATGGAGGAAGTTTATATATATAATTTTGGGGTGGCCCCCCAAGCATTTGGAGCAGCAGTCACCACTGATGGAGAGGTTAGTGAAGGGAAATATGCATTGTGACAGCAGGAAGGTAAAGTCACCTGGTTGCATCCAGGGGGGTAGATATATTTCGCCCAGATTCAGGCTTTACGCCGACTTATACAACTAGGTGGAGAGTTGTATAAGCCCAGCTGAGGCTAGTGGGCTCATGGATGACTCATACCTCTAGGGAGAATGTGGGGCGTCGTGCAGACAGGGAGTTGATGAGACCAGCTGAAGCTTGTCAGCTCATTTAGGCCTCTATAAGAACTCCCAGATTCATTAGGTGTTAGCTCATGCCTGGACCCAGACCTGTGTGGACTGTCTAGGGAGAGTGAACCCCTGTGCGGTGAGACAAAGCCTGTGTGGCTATTTGCTTGGACATTTAAAACCAGGGACTTAGGGACTAGGACAGCACTAGGCTGATCCCAGTTGTTAGTTAGGAAACCTGTATGTTTAGTCAGAGGTCAAGTTGACCAGGATTTATTTTATTTATGTTTCTTTTGCTTTGCTGTGTTTTGTCACTGTAAATAGAAAATAAACCGCACCTTTTTGATTTTGATAACCACAACCTCCGTTTGCTGGGCCTGTTTTTGTGTGGGGAGCCCATCCCGGGGGTCACACACACCCGCTGCCGAGCTAACCCCCTCACAGCATGTAGGAGAAAAAAGGGGCATTTAAAAGCTTCCAGCATGCATGAGGACAAAGGGGACATTCTCAGCATATTACAATCATGGTAATTAGGGAAGGATGAAAGAAATACAATACATTATCATACATGAAATACATAAAATGTGATGTTAAAGGAGAAAACTTACCCTAATATAGTCCTCCTGCAGGACTTGGATGATGGCAGAACAGGTGTCTGGGATTATGAGGCCCAGAGCCTGGGGGGAGATGCCTGTCGTGAACTTCAAGTCCTGCAGACTTCTCCCTGTCGCCAGGTAACGTAAGGTGGCGATGAGCCTCTGCTCAGCACTGATGGCTTCCCGCATAACGGTGTCCTGCCTGGTAATATAGGGGGACACCAAAGCCAACAGATGCTGAAAAACGGGGTCAGACATCCGCAGAAAATTCCTGTAGTCCTCAGGATTATTCTCGACGATCTCCCGCAGCAGAGGCATATGGCAGAATTGGTCCCCCTGGAGCAACCAATTCTTGGTCCATGAACTCCTCCTCACCCCGTTCATGGACTCGTCTTGGTCCAAAACAAGCAGACCAACACCAAGCGCCCGCACAGCAGGAACTTGACGACGAGAACGTACCCGCGACATGGCTAGGAAACGGTCGTCTTATCAGAACGTACAGAACAGAACGCACTTTAGAACAGCAAGGCCTATGAAGAACGAACTGAAATTCAGAAACGAACGGGCAAGAACGCACTGTAAAACAGATACGACCTGCCTACACGCCCTGAAAGACAAGATACGACCCCACAAGCACAAACTGAACCGCAGAAAACGAACTGAAAAGCACGAAGACTGAAAAGAGCGAATCGTCTCTTCCCAAACTTTTATTTCACACGCGGTAACACGAGATCAGCAAAAGCAGCCCAAGGGGTGGCGCCAGGGAAATCGATCTTCCCCTTTATACTGCCGTCGTACGTGCTGGACGTGACCGCGCAGAACAACGACGAAATTTGGAATTGTCAGTGTGTACGCATGGAAAGCTTGACGAGAAACTCGTCAAGGTTAACAAGAATCTTGTCAAGAAAAACGACGTGTTTTTAACGACGAGAAACTCGGTCGTGTGTACGAGGCTTAAGGCTACACTTACACCTAAGCATTATGTTTTTAAGCATTTTTTTAAAACGTTTTTGAGTGTTTTTAGAGCGGAATTGAAAGTTTTTGCAACTTTTGTCAGGTGTTTTTCAGCTAAAAGGTGTGGAGTACTGCTGAAAAAGGGGCGGAGAGCTGCTGTTTGAGCAGAAAACACGCGAAAAACACGCTTTACCGGTGCTTTGCAGGTGTTTCTATTAAAGTTCCCAGGGGGGTCAAAAATGCTCAATTCTGCCTGAACACTAGCTCATGTATTTTTCCGAGTGACAAACGTTTTGCTACAAGCAACAGGAAGCTCAGATGTGAACATGGACTATTGAAAACAATAGTTTTTTGCTTTTGTGTTTTTGAGCTTCGAGCTACAAAATGCTCAAGTGTGAGTGGGGCTTTCCATGTGTTATTGTTCTTGTCAGTGCTAATGAAAGTGAAATGTGAGGAGAATGGTGCAGACAGGGTGACGGGAAGCGATGTGTGAGGAGTTACAATCATCCAAGTCGGGATTTGTGAGGTAATATAAATAAATCAGTGCGGGAGCTGTAGGCACGGTGTAATTAAATACAATTGAAGGCATTTCTATTCGCCATATACACGGGTTGGGAAATGATTGAGAAGAACCGGTTATAAGTTAATCACAGGTAGAGAACATGACACTGTGAAGGACACAAAGCCTTCCTGTGTGACTGGGAACGTGGAGGCCATTCAGGAATAAGAAGGAACGCACACCACACCACGGTGGAGGGCGGATATATAGAAAGAGGGGGTTGAAGGCTGCCCATTGACAGGCAGATCTCTCACCTGCCACCATGGCCAGAGAGAAATTCAATCACTGCTATCAGGGCTGCACTCTATAAGACTTTACTTCCCTAAGCTGGCGCATATATATTGTGTCGGAGTTGATCAAAGAGGACAATGTCTGGCAGTCAAAGATTTTCTAAGGCAAACAATACATGATGCACATTTCTTTCCTGCAACCTCGGGTTGCAGGAAAGAAATTTGCATGATTCCCCCATCAACACAGACAGTGTTGACGGGAATCAGCAATCAATTGCACCCACTGTGCCCAACAAATGCAGCCACTGTGCCCATCAAATGCAGCCACTGTGCCCATCAAATACAGCCACTGTGCCCATCAAATACAGCCACTGTGCCATCAATTGCAGCAACTGTGCCCATCAATTGCAGCCACTGTGCCATTAAATGCAGCCACTATGCCATCAATTGCAGCCACTGTGTCATCAATTGCAGCCACTGTGCCCATCAAATGCAGCCACTGTGCCCATCAAATGCAGCCACTGTGCCCAAAATTGCAGCCACTGTGCCTCATAAAATGCAGTCACTGTGCCCATCAAATGCAGCCACTGTGTCCATCATATGCAGCACCTGTGCCCATCATATGCAGCCTCTGTGCCCATCATATGCAGCCTGTGCCCATCATATGCAGCTTGAGCCCATCATATGTAGCCTCTGTACCCATCATATGCAGCCTGTGTGCCCATCATATGTAGCCTCTGTACCCATCATATGCAGCCTGTGTGTCCATCATATGCAGCCTCTGTGCCCATCATATGCAGCCTCTGTGCCCATCATATGCAGCCTGTGTGCCCATCATATGTAGCCTGTGTGCCCATCATATGCAGCCTGTGTGCCCATCATATGCAACCTGTGTGCCCATCATATGTAGCCTGTGTGCCTATCATATGCAGCCTCTGTGCCCATCATATGCAGCCTCTGTGCCCATCATATGCAGCCTCTGTGACCCATCATATGCAGCCTGTGTGCCCATCATATGCAGCCTGTGTGCCCATCATATGCAGCCTCTGTGACCCATCACATGCAGCCTGTGTTCCCATCATATGTAGCCTGTGTGCCCATCGTGTGCCCATATGCAGCCTCTGTGACCATCATATGTAGCCTGTGTACCCATCATATGCAGCCTCTGTGACCCATCATATGTAGCCTGTGTGCCCATCATATGCAGCCTGTGCCCATCATATGTAGCCTGTGTGCCCATCATTTGCAGCCTCTGTGCCCATCATATGCAGCTTCTGTGCCCATCATATGCAGCCTGGACGAGAGAGCGCCTCCCCCCTCCTGAACCGTACCAGGCCACATGCCCTCATTATGGGGAGGATGTCCCCATGTTGATGGGGACAAGGGCCTCATCCCCACAACCCTTGCCCGGTGGTTGTGGGGGTCTGCGGGCAGGGGGCTTATCGGAATCTGGAAGACCCTTTTAACAAAGGGGACCCCCAGATCCCGGCCCCCCTATGTGAATTGGTAAGGGGTACATTGTACCCCTACCATTTCACAAAGAAAGTGTAAAAATAAAAATGTAAAAAAAACACACAGACACCTTGGAAAAGTCCTTTATTAAAAATAAGAAAAAAATAAAAATAAAAACACATTCCAGCGATGTAATCCAATGTCCCGCGGCGATCCGATGTCCAGCGCTGCAGTCTCCACTCGAAACGTCATTGGCTGAGTGGACCTACACTGCGGAGGAAGTTCCCAATCAGGTCCGCTCAGCCAATGACATAGGCGGGGTCTGAGGTATGAGGGGGCGGGGGCGCCCTCGTATCTCAGACCCCGCCTACGTCATTGGCTAAGCGGACCTGATGGGGAACTTCCTCTTCAGTGTAAAAAAATTAATAGACCCGCCCCTTCTCACGTTCCCCATCAGAAGCGGACCTGATGGGGAACGTGAGAAAGGGCAGGTCTATTAATTTCTTTACACTGAAGAGGAAGTTCCCCATCTGGTTCGCTCAGCCAAGACATAGGCGGGGTTTGTGATACGAGGGCGCCCCCGCCCCCTCGTACCTCAGACCCCCCCCTACGTCATTGGCTGAGCGGACCTGATGGGGAACTTCCTCCGCTCAGCCAATGACGTTTCATGTGGAGTGGAGACTGCAGCGCTGGACATCGGATCCCCGCGGGACATTGGATTACATCGCTGGAATGTGTTTTTTTTTTTTTTTTAATAAAGGACTTTTCCAAGGTGTCTGTGTTTTTTTTTTTTTTTACACTTTCTTCGTGAAATGGTAGGGGTACATTGTACCCCTTATCAATTCACATAGGGGGGGCGGGATCTGGGGGTCCCCTTTGTTAAAGGGGTCTTCCAGATTCCGATAATCCTCCTGCCCGCAGACCCCCACAACCATCGGGCAAGGGTTGTGGGGATGAGGCCCTTGTCCCCATCAACATGGGGACATCCTCCCCATAATGAGGGCATGTGGCCTGGTACGGTTCAGGAGGGGGGGTGCTCTCTCGTCCCCCCCCCCTCTTTTCCTGCAGCCTGCCAGGTTGGGTGCTCGGATAAAGGGTCTGGTATGGATTTTTGTGGGAACTCCACGCCATTTTTTTTTTATTTGGGGTGGAGTTCCCCTTAAAATCCATACCAGACCTGAAGGGTCTAGTATGGATATTTGGGGGGCACCCCACATCTTTTTTTTTTTAATTTGATGCAGGGTTCCCCTTAATATCCATACCAGACCTGAAGGGCCTGGTAATTGAATTTGGGGGGACCTCCACGCATTTTTTTTTTTTATCAATGACTTTTCTCTGTATTGCCCGGAGCCGACAATTCATTATAGCCGCGAGTGGTTTTAAATGACTTTTTTTCCTTCAGAAATGACATTTTGTGCAGGGACAGTTCTAAGCAAGGGAAACAAGCGCTGCTTTACAGGCATACTATACACACCGCCCCCCCCCAGGTACGAAATTTAAAGGAATATTTCACTTTTTATTTTTCACTTTATGCATCATTAAAATCACTGCTCCCGAAAAAGTGGCCGTTTTTAAAACTTTTTTTGCATTGATACATGTCCCCTGGGGCAGGACCTGGGTCCCCAAACCCTTTTTAGGACAATAACATGCATATTAGCCTTTATAATTAGCACTTTAGATTTCTAACGTTCGAGTCCATTGTGTTTAATAGGGTTCTAAAGTTCACGCAAACTTTAGGTCTGTTCGCAGGTTCTGGTGCGAACCGAACAGGGGGTGTTCGGCTCATCCCTAGTGCCCATCATATATAGCCAGTCTGCCCATCATATGTAGCCTCTGTGCCCATCATATGCAGCCTCTGTGCCCATCATATGCAGCCTGTGCCCATCATGTGTAGCCTCTGTGCCCATCATATGCAGCCTGTGCCCATCATATGCAGCCTCTGTGCTCATCATATGTAGCCTGTGTGCCCATCATATGCAGCCTGTGTGCCCATCATATGCAGCCTCTGTGACCCATCATATGCAGCCTGTGTGCCCATCATATGTAGCCTGTGTGCCCATCATATGCAGCCTGTGTGCCCATCAAATGTAGCCTGTGTGCCCATCATATGTAGTCCCTGTGCCCATCATAATCAGCCTGTGCCCATCATATGCAGACTCTGTGCCCATCATATGTAGCCTCTGTGCCTATCATATGCAGCCTGTGCCCATCATATGCAGCCTCTGTGCCAATCATATGTAACCTGTGTGCCCATCATATGCAGCCTCTGTGCCCATCATTTGTAGCCTCTGTGCCCATCGTATGCAGCCTGTGCCCATCATATTCAGCCTCTGTGCCCATCATATGCAGTTTGTGCCCATCATATGCAGCCTCTGTGCCCATCATATGCAACCTGTGTGACCATCATATGTAGCCTATGTGCCCATCAAATGCAGCCTGTGTGCCCATCATGTGACGCCACTGTGACCCATCATGTGCAGCCTGTGTGCCCATCATATGCAGCCTGTGTGCCCATCATATGTAGCCTGTTTGCCCATAATATGCAGCCTGTGCCCATCATATGCAGCCTCTGTGACCCATCATATGCAGTCTGTGTTATAGATGAATCCGCGCAAAAGTATTTAGAAACACCAATGACAGCAGAGGTATGGGAGGTTATTAATTATGTGTGTTTCAAGGGGATCAATAGCTGCCTCTGCCGATTACGTCCACCTGGGTGGAGCAAATGAATAAATGAGGAAAAAAAGCAGAACTGGCGCTGGTCTATTAACGCCCTGTGAAGCCTGATGCTACACTTAAAAAAGTCCTTGTGTTTAAAGTGCGGTGTGCAACTTAGTGGTACTTTCTGAAATGACTAAATTAATAGATAAATAAATAAACAAACCAATACAACAGAGTGCTGAAAAATCCAAAGTGCTATAGTGCCTGTGCAAATTACTGCAAGAAAGGAGATATGATGTGCAAAACCATTTAGAATTCCTTATAAATAAATCCAATATTGCATTGGGGTACCTGTGCCCCCTGCTTAGTGCAAAAATAAATATATGTGCAGGTTACCAAAAAAATAATAATACAAAATTAAATATTTGTGCAGGTTAACAAAAAATGCAATTAGTGCAATAAAAAAGTCCTTATGTAAACCATGGTAAGTAAATCCAATCAAGTTTTCGGGTGCTGAGTGATTCTGAAGGTGCTTAGTGCCCAGTGTAAAGAAGCCCTGATCACTGCAATCTGTGCTCTTACAAAGCCAGCACTCACCAGCTTTTCCACCCCCTCTTGGGGTATGGTGCCTTCACAGTGTGGGCCACTGTGTAGCCCTTTGGTGGTCACTCGTCCCTCTGCGCTTGATGATGGTATTTCAGCAATGACCCATGCATAAGAAAAAAGGAGCCCCGAATAGTGTAATAAAGTTTTTAACTTATTTATTAATCAAAGACGAAAAATAGGTACTCACAATTAGACAATATAAAAAAGGCATGCAATGCTGACAATCTAGTCCGCCAGCCGCAAGCGATGCGACATTCTATCGGCGTGTTCTACCGGTTTCGTCGTGTGACGTCGTCTGGAACACCCAGAATGTCAACATCCCTTCCTATTTATAGCGCATCGTGACCTGTCATCCGCCATTTTGGGTGTGTTATTGAAGACCAAAGCCCAGATGGATCGGCCGCCATTTTGCATAGGATATTGAAGACCGGAGCCCAGAACAGTCAAATAGTCGTTCGGCTGCCATTTTTGGTAGGATTATGGGGACAGAAGCCTAACCCAATATGATAATAACAATAACATTAGCCTGGCGGCCATTTTCTGTGAGATATTGAGAACATAAGCCGTATCTGTGCATCCTCACTAACAAGGATCACTTTATAAAGCTGGGATTGTTTCGAAACTTATATCCAGGTCACGATCTGACACATATTAAAAAGCGGATAACAACAATATTAAAAACATGATTAAAAACATGATTAAAAACATATGTAAATAACATATATACTGTTCTACTTATACCCATTTGCACTACAATTAGTGGTGTATTCTGATGCAAAGATAGATCAAGGGATTGGTGAGCTGCTCTTAATGTCCGGATATACACTAGGACCTTCCGTAAATACTTAAATTAACAGTAGCAGGTGAACTTAAAAATGGTGGTGTATATATATATATATATATATATATATATATATATATATATATATATAAAGGTACCCAAAAAGGAGGGGGGAAGGGGGGGGAAAGAAAAAAGGAAGGAGAAGAAAAATAATAATAAGGGGGGTTTATGATACTGGACTTGTATAAAATTTAAGAATTTAAAATTAAAAATTAAAAATGGAATGTGGTGTAAAAACGGTGGAATAAAATATTAGAAATTGGTCAGAAAGCAATTCAGATCTAGATCTATATTCATGCCTATGGGCTGGAGGGTATCTAACTGAAAAATCCATTGTGTTTCATTCTGAGATACCTTAATCTTTTTATTTTCCCCTGTAGATGTAGGATCTCGATTGTGGTAGTCTCTAAAATGTCTGGAAACACTGTGTTTATTGAACCCGTTCTTTATATTGGTTATGTGTTCCCATATTCTGACATGTAACTCTCTTGTAGTTCTGCCCACGTATTGCTTCCGGCATTCAATGACATAAGTCACATGTGTGCTTTTGCATGTGATCAGTTCATTTATGTTATATTCTGATCCGTTTGCCAAAGAGGTGAACTTCACTTGTTTTTTATTTGTTTTCTTGCTTACCCTACAAGGTAAACAAGTGCCACATTTAAAAAAACCTTTAAGGTGCTTAAAGATTTTAATTTGCTTTGGGGGGTCTAGGGCATTATGGACAAGCCGGTTTCTTAAATTTGGTGCCCTTCTATAGACGAAGGAGGGTGTCAGAGAACTCACCTTGCTGGACGTGCTGTTCGTCGCCTTGGGGCGCGCGCGCCGACACGAGCCACTGTTGTGCGTTCTCCTGTGCGTTCTCCTGTGCACGCGCGTGCGCACGTGCCGTGTGCGCACGCGCCGATGCGCGCCAAACGGCCTATTTAAATCCCTGGAACACTTCAGCCCAGTGCTGTCTGATCTGCAGCTCCCTGTGTACCCTGCCCCTGCTGTTTGCCTGAAATCTGACCCTCTGACCATCCGGCTTGTTACTTGGACTTCTCCTGCCTTCCGCCTGCATCTGACCACGGCTTGCCCTTGATCCTGAACCTGTCTGCTCCTCTATACCACGTTGCCTGACCGTTGCCAAGCCCTGCCTGTTATTTGACCATTCTGTGTTGCTCCTGCTCAGCTTCACCCTCCAGCATCCCTGCCTGCCTGTCTGCAGCCTGTGAGGCTCATCTTCCCTTCTGCATCCGGATCCTGAGCCGTCCTCCAGCAAATATCCATAAGGCTCTCTTACCCTTCCGTACTCCTGTGCCTCCTGTCTGCACTACCAGGGGCCGCGAGTCGGATCCGTACGGGGGACCTTCCTCTGCTCCGTTGGGCTCGTCGACCAGATACGTGTAAGTCTGACAGTATCAGACAGCCATGTCCGAGCCCGAGCAGGGAAGGGATCCCATGGAGGAACTGTGCAGGCACCTGAACGGATTGACGCAAGCTGTGAAGGACCTCCAAGCTGGTTACACTAGACTGGAGGAGAGAGTTCAAGTTCTGTCCACACCTGCCAGCTCACAAGGAGCTACGTCCGCTGGATACCCAGCTGCACCTTCCATAGTGATGCTTCCTCCAGAACCCAGGGTCCCCACGTCCGAGAAGTTTGCGGGCGAAGGCTCCAAATATCGTTCCTTCCGCAATGCCTGTGAACTTTTCTTTGCCCTGCAACCTCGCACCTTTTCTTTGGAGGTCACCAAGGTGGGCTTCGTCATCTCTCTACTGACCGGCGAACCACAGGCCTGGGCCCACCGCCTCCTGGAGCAAAAGGATGCATCTCTGGAGAACCTAGCTAACTTCTTTGCCGCCATGTCTCAGCTATATGAGGATCCGCAACAAGCTGCCACGGCAGAATCCGTTCTCCGTTCCCTCCAGCAAGGACGCAGAGCGGCTGAGGATTATGCAGCCCAGTTCAAGCGGTGGAGCTCCGACACCGAATGGAATGACGCCGCCTTGCGCTGTCAATTCCGGATGGGCTTGTCGGACCAGCTCAAGGATGAGCTAGCACGTGTCAGGGTTCCCCTAACTTTGGACAAGCTCATTGAGCTATCGATCCAGATCGACCGGCGACTGAGAGAGCGTCGCTCCGAAAGATCCTCCAGCCAATACCGACCCACCTGGTTGCTCCCTAAGGTTCCTAGCCCAGCCAGCCTGGCACCGCGGGCTCCTCCGCCCCCGGCTCTGGACGTTCCTGAACCCATGCAGCTGGGCCTACTTCGCCCTTCTCTCTCCCCGGAGGAACGCCAACACAGGCGAAGCAACCATCTCTGCATGTAGTGTGGTGAACCAGGAAACTACCTAAGGACTTGCCCAGCTAAGATGCATAAGTGCCTGCCCTTTTCTTCTACCTGTGCTTCTATGTCTCCTAACCCAACCGCTCACCTAGCTCTTTCCATCTCATTACAGCTTCCCGGAAGGACTACCGCAATCCCAGTGTCCGCTATAATTGACTCTGGAGCATGCAGCTGCTTTATTGACTTGACGTTTGCTGCCAACCATCATATCCCTCTTCAACCAAAATCCCGGGGACTTGGAGTCCACCTTGCTGATCAGGGATGAGCCGAACACCCCCCTGTTCGGTTCGCACCAGAACCTGCGAACAGACAAAATGTTCTTGTAAACTTTAGAACCCTATTAAATACAATGGACTCGAACGTTCGAAATCTAAAGTGTTAATTATAAAGGCTAATATGCAAGTTATTGTCCTAAAAAGTGTTTGGGGACCCGGGTCCTGCCCCAGGGGACATGTATCAATGCAAAAAGAAGTTTTAAAAACGGCCGTTTTTTCGGGAGCAGTGATTTTAATAATGCTTAAAATGAAAAAATAAAAGTGAAATATTTCTTTAAATTTCGTACCTGGGGGGTGTGTATGATATGCATGTGAAGTGGCGCATGTTTCCCGTGCTTAGAACTGTCCCTGCAAAAAATGTCATTTTTGAAAGAAAAAATTGCATTTAAAACTCACTCGCGGCTATTAATGAATTGTCGGCTCCCGGCAATACATACAACAGTCATTGATTAAAAAAAAAAAAAAAGCGTGGGTGTTCCCCAGAATTCAATTACCAGGCCCTTCAGGTCTGGAATGGATATTAAGGGGAACCCCGCCGCAAATTAAAAAAAAAATTGACGTGGGGTTCCCCCAAATATCCATTCCAGGCCCTTCAGATCTGGCATGGATTTTAAGGGGAACTCCACCCCAAATTTAAAAAAAAAATGGCGTGGAGTCCCCCTAAAAATCCATACCAGACCCCTTATCCGAGCACGCAACCTGGCCGGCCGCAGGGGAAAAGGGGGGGACGAGAGAGCGGCCCCCCTCCCTCCTGAACCGTACCAAGCCACATGCCCTCAACATGGGGAGGATGTCCCCATGTTGATGGGGACAAGGGCCTCATCCCCACAACCCTTGCCCGGTGGTTGTGGGGGTCTGCGGGCGGGGGGCTTATCGGAATCTGGAAGACCCCTTTAACAAAGGGGACCCCCAGATCCCGGCCCCCCCCCCTATGTGAATTGGTAAGGGGTACCTTGTACCCCTACCATTTCACGAAGAAAGCGTAAAAAAATGTTTAAAAAAACACACAAACACCTTGAAAAAGTCCTTTATTAAAAAAAAAAAAAAAGCGGTGAAATCCAGTGTCCCGCGGCGATCCCGATGTCCAGCGCTGTCCTTCATTGGTTGTGCCTGAGCGGACCTGATGGGGAACTCCCTCTCAGTATTTTAAAATGTATAGACCCGCCCCTTCTAAAGTTCCCCATCAGGTCCGCTCAGCGGACCAGATGCGGAACATGAAAAGGGGCGGGTCTATACATGTATTACCAAAGTGAGAGCAGTCCCCCATCAGGTCCGCCCCCTCGGTATGTCAGACCCGCCTACGTCATTGGCTTGAGCGGGGAACTTCCTTCACTATGTAAATTTAAATTACATAGTGAAGGAAGTTCCCCGCTCAAGCCAATGACGTAGGCGGGTCCGACATACCGAGGGAGCGGACCTGATGGGGAACTTTAGAAGGGGCGGGTCTATACATTTAAAATACTGAGAGGGAGTTCCCCATCAGGTCCGCTCAGGCACAACCAATGAAGGACAGCGCTGGACATCGGGATCGCCGCGGGACACTGGATTTCACCGCTTTTTTTTTTTTTTTTTTAATAAAGGACTTTTTCAAGGTGTTTGTGTGTTTTTTTAAACATTTTTTTACGCTTTCTTCGTGAAATGGTAGGGGTACAACGTACCCCTTACCAATTCACATAGGGGGGGGCCGGGATCTGGGGGTCCCCTTTGTTAAAGGGGTCTTCCAGATTCCGATAAGCCCCCCGCCCGCAGACCCCCACAACCACCGGGCAAGGGTTGTGGGGATGAGGCCCTTGTCCCCATCAACATGGGGACATCCTCCCCATGTTGAGGGCATGTGGCTTGGTACGGTTCAGGAGGGAGGGGGGCCGCTCTCTCGTCCCCCCCTTTTCCCCTGCGGCCGGCCAGGTTGCGTGCTCGGATAAGGGGTCTGGTATGGATTTTTAGGGGGACTCCACGCCATTTTTTTTAAAAATTTGGGGTGGAGTTCCCCTTAAAATCCATGCCAGATCTGAAGGGCCTGGAATGGATATTTGGGGGAACCCCACGTCAATTTTTTTTTAAAATTTGCGGCAGGGTTCCCCTTAATATCCATTCCAGACCTGAAGGGCCTGGTAATTGAATTCTGGGGAACCCCCACGCTTTTTTTTTTTTTTTTATCAATGACTTTTGTATGTATTGCCGGGAGCCGACAATTCATTAATAGCCGCGAGTCAGTTTTAAAAGACTTTTTTTCTTTCAAAAATGACATTTTTTGCAGGGACAGTTCTAAGCACGGGAAACATGCGCCACTTCACATGCATATCATACACACCCCCCAGGTACGAAATTTAAAGGAATATTTCACTTTTATTTTTTCATTTTAAGCATTATTAAAATCACTGCTCCCGAAAAAACGGCCGTTTTTAAAACTTCTTTTTGCATTGATACATGTCCCCTGGGGCAGGACCCCGGTCCCCAAACACTTTTTAGGACAATAACTTGCATATTAGCCTTTATAATTAGCACTTTAGATTTCTCCCATAGATTTTTCGAATTTGCCGCGAACACCCCTATTTGTTCGCTGTTCGGCGAACGGGCGAACAGGCAATGTTCGAGTCGAACATGAGTTCGACTCGAACTCGAAGCTCATCCCTGTTGCTGATGGTTCCATCATAAAATCCGGTCCTGTTACCCAGGAAACTGTACCCTTGCTTGCTTCCATGGCAACCCACCACCAGGAGTTCCTAAGTCTGGATGCCATCTCCTCACCGTTGTTCCCTATCATTTTGGGGATGCCCTGGCTGCAAGCCCATAATCCCAGCATTGACTGGACTCTGGGGAGGGTCAAGTTCCTCTCAAACTACTGCCAGCAACACTGTTTGCAACCAGCCCCAACCAACTCTTCTCATCTGCTCTGTCTGGATATAGACCCTGAACTCCAACAATCCATCCCTGAACCCTACCATGACTTCCTGGATGTGTTCAGTAAGAAGGGGGCCGAAACCCTTCCTCCTCAGAGACCGTATGACTGCCCTATAGAACTTCTACCTGGAACGGAAGTGCCCTATGGGAGAATCTTCCCCTTGACTAAGCAGGAATTGGGCACTCTGAAGGTCTACATAGATGACAACCTGAAGAAAGGGTTTATCCGCCCTTCCACCTCACCAGCCGGTGCGGGTATCTTTTTTGTGGAAAAAAAGGATCATTCCCTACGCCCCTGTATAGACTATCGGGAGTTGAATAAAATCACTATAAAAAAACGTTATCCGTTACCTCTCGTGCCTGAACTCTTCCAGAGGTTGGAAACTGCGGTCATCTTCACCAAACTTGATCTCCGGGGGGCTTACAATCTGATCCGCATTCGAGAAGGAGACGAATGGAAAACGGCCTTCCATACCCGATTCGGGCACTATGAGTATCTAGTTATGCCGTTTGGACTGTGTAATGCCCCGGCCACCTTCCAACAATTGTCAATGACATTTTCCGTGACTACCTGGACTTATATGTCATAGTATACCTGGATGACATCTTAATCTTCTCCTCTTCAGTAGACATCCACCGCAGGCACGTCCGAAATGTTCTTGCTCGGCTCAGACAACATGGAATTTACGCCAAGCTGGAGAAATGCGAATTTGAACTTTAATGTATCCAGTTTCTCGGATTAATCATCTCCGTTGAGGGCATCAAAATGGACCCTCAGAAGGTGTCTGCTATCCTGAACTGGCCTGCTCCCACGGATAATAAAGGGGTCCAACGCTTCATCGGTTTTTCTAACTTTTATCGGAAGTTTATCAGGGGTTTTTCTGCAATTATCGCCCCCTTACCGAATTGACCAAACAGGGAACTCGATTCTCCTGGTCTACTAGAGCTCAGTCTGCCTTTGAAAAGCTGAAGGAATTATTTACCTCTGCCTCCATCCTGAAACACCCTGCATTACCCTTCGTCCTCAAAGTGGAGGCGTCTGAAATCGCAGTGGGGGGCTGTGCTATCCCAGCGACAAGGGGCCAAAGCCCTACTCTTTCCAGTGGCCTTCTACTCTCTCAAGCTTTCGACTGTGGAAAGAAACTACGACGTGGGAGACCGGGAACTTCTGGCTATCAAGGCCGCGTTAGAAGAGTGGCGTTATCTGCTTGAGGGTGCTGCTCACCCTATTCTGGTCTACACGGACCACAAGAACTTGGAGTACCTGAGGACAGCTAAGAGGTTGAAACCAAGGCAGGCAAAGTGGGCACTCTTTTTCTCAAGATTTCTGTTCCACATCACTTACAGACCTGGATCGAAAAATATTAAACCGGACGCACTTTTCCGCATGTTCAGCGACTCTGAAGAGACCTTACCCATTGATACCAACTGTCAAGGTCACCTGTGGCCAGGTGACAGATGCACACCATAGGGGGACAGGAGTGCACCGCAAGGTAGTGAACCCTATGGCTGACTGCTGCGGATAGGAAACTGGGTGGTTGTAGAAAGCGGGACCAGAGGAGCACAACCGGGATCCTAACGGAAGCTAGAGCCAAGATTCCCCAGGGCGCGGAGTCTAAGACCCAGCAGGTCTTCTCCAGGGCCTCTAGTGGTGAGGATGTTATGCTGCAGGCTGGGACCAGGTCGCGGCCCCTGGAGTTTCCTAGCTCACGCCCCGTAGGATAAGGATAAGGGGAAAAGAGGGGAAGCAGCAGCACAAGATATGAGAGAACCGAATAACAAGCTGAAGGTCAGGGGCCACAAGCAGACAAGGATAACGAAAGAACAAGCCAAAGGTCAAGGGTCACGAGCAGACAGGGATAGTCGGGGACAAGCCAATAACGTAACAGAGAGACAGACGTAGCACACGGCAGGCAGGAACCCAAACACACAATGCCTAACAAACACGTTGATCAGCAAAGCAGGCTTGCAGTGCACAGGTTAATATAGTGTTCTGTGATAGGGCCTGGGGTGGAGTCTGGCTGGGAGGAGATTATAAAGGAAGCCAGGTGAAAGGGTTCTGGCCTCTAAGATGAACACATGGGAAGGAAGGTAAGCTGACAGACAAACACTACTGCATATCCATGACACCATCCTTCCTGCTGGGAACTTCCTATTGCTCCAAGAGGATCTCATGTCTTGAATTAAGCGGGCTTCTGCTGACCTGACCTCACTCCCGGAGAACTGTGTTAGGGCACAAGATGGTCTGATCAGGCATGAGGCCAAAATTGTGGTCCCAGAGAACCTATGGGTGGAACTTTGCCACGACCATAAACTGGCCGGACATTTTGGTACCCTGAAGACGGCCGAGCTGATTAAGCGTACGTTCTGGTGGCCTCAGCTGGGTAGCGACTTCAGGAGCTATGTGGACTCTTGCAACACTTGCTCTCGGAACAAGAATAGCCGGATGAAGGCCTGGGGTCTACTAAAACCCCTACCTGTCTCTGAAAGACCCTGGAAGATGGTGTCGATGGACTTCGATGGACTTCATCGTGGAACTCCCCCTGTCCGAAGGATTTTCTACGGTTTTTGTTGTCGTCGACAGGCTATCCAAAATGGCCCACTTTCTGCCTATGAAAGGCACACCTTCGGCCATGGAGACGGCGAAGGTCTTTATCAAGGAAGTAGTGAGGCTCCATGGAGTTCCAGCAAGTATTGTCTTGGACCGAGGTATCCAGTTCACCTCCAAGTTCTGGAAGGCTCTGTGCGGTTCCCTTGAGATCGAGTTGGCATTTTCATCTGCTTACCACCCTCAGACGAATGGTCAAACAGAAAGAACCAACCAGACGTTAGAACAATACCCCCGGTGCTTCTCTTCCTTTTCTCAGGACGATTGGGCCTCTCTATCACCCATTGCTGAATTTGCATACAACAATTCTCTGCACTCTGCCATTAAACAGACCCCGTTTTTTGCCAACTACGGTTTCCACCCTTCCTTTTTACCTAGTACCGTACCAGAATGTACTATCCCTGCGGTGTCTGAAACAATGGACTTTTTCATCTCAAATAACAAACTCCTACAGGAAACCATGTCCAAAACTCAGGATTACAACAAAAAAATGTTCGATAGGAAAAGGCGAGGGGAACTCACTCTGGAACCTGGCAACCAGGTGTCCATCAAGGAAGCTGGGTCCTAAATTCATGGGACCATTCTCGGTGAAGAGGAAGATCAATAATGTGGCTTATGAGCTCGACTTACCTAACACCCTGAAGGTCCATCCAGTTTTTCACGTGACACTGTTAAAACCGGTTGTCCCTAACCCCTTCGCTGGCCGTAACACCGGCCCACCTGAGCCTGTTGTGGTTGACAATGAGGAGGAATTTGAGGTGGAGGCGATTCTGGATTGTAGATTGTAGGAAAAGATAAAACCAGACCCAATATTTTATAAAATGGAAGGGCTATGGACCAGAGGATAATTCCTGGGAGCCCGAAAGCAGTATACATGCTGAAGAACTCATGCAAGCCTTCAAGAGGTCCCATGTCGTGAAAATTGACCAATTCGGCATCCGGAGGCTGCCCTTGAGGGGGGCACTGTCAGAGAACTCACCTTGCCGGACGTGCTGTTCGCCTTGGGGCGCGCGCCGATGCGAGCCGTTGTGCGTTCTCCTGTGCATTCTCCTGTGCGCGCGGGTGCGTGTGCGTGCGTGCCGCGTGCGTGTGCGCCAATGCGCGCCAAATGGCCTATTAAAATCCCTGGAACACTTCAGCCCGGTGCTGTCTGATCTGCAGCTCCCTGTGTACCCTGCCCCTGCTGTTTGCCTGAAATCTGACCCTCTGACCACCCGGCTTGTTACTTGGACTTCTCCTGCCTTCCGCCTGCATCTGACCACGGCTTGCCCTTGACCCTGAACCTGTCTGCTCCTCTGTACCACGTTGCCTGACCGTTGCCAAGCCCTGCCTGTTATTTGACCATTCTGTGAGGCTCATCTTCCCTTCTGCATCCGGATCCTGAGCCGTCCTCCAGCAAATATCCACCAGGCTCTCTTACCCTTCCGTACTCCTGTGCCTCCTGTCTGCACTACCAGGGGCCGCGAGTCGGATCCGTACGGGGGTCCTTCCTCTGCTCCGTTGGGCTCGTCGATCAGATACGTGTAAGTCTGACAGAGGGTCTGGTAGGTATTATGGTTTTTAGCACTTTATCTGATTTCAGGATAGGCCAGTGTTTTTTTATTATGGTTTCTAGGGCTTTGTGTTGTATATTGTATCCTGTTAGAAAAGCCATGTCGATGCGTTTATTCTTTGCTGTCTTCTTTTTTGGAATACTTTCTGTCATGAGATTTCTGTTCATTTTCTTCACATTCTCTTTCAGTGCCAGCAGGTCTTTTTTCTTATATCCCTTTTCTATGAATTTATTTATGATGGTGTCTGCTGGATGTCGTAGTCATTAATGTTACTGCAGTTTCTATATATTCTCATCAACTGTCCCTTTGGAATGTTGCCTATCCACTGTCTGTGGTGGCAACTGTTCGTTGGTATATAGTTACATAGTTACATAGTTAGTCAGGTTGAAAAAAGACAAAGTCCATCCAGTTCAACCATAAAAAAAAAAAAAATAAAAAAAAATAAATAACTAAAATAAAAAAAAAATATCGTGCACTCCCATATACCCACTTCTATACCCACAGTTGATCCAGAGGAAGGCAAAAAACCCCAGCAGAGCATGATACAATTTGCTACAGCAGGGGAAAAAATTCCTTCCTGATCCCCCGAGAGGCAATCGGATTTACCCTGGATCAACTTTACCAAGAACTGTTAGTACTCAGTTATATTATGTACATTTAGGAAAGTATCCAGGCCTTTCTTAAAGCAATCTACTGAGCTGGCCAGAACCACCTCTGCAGGGAGTCTGTTCCACATTTTCACAGCTCTTACTGTGAAGAAACCTTTCCGCATTTGGAGATGAAATCTTTTTTCTTCTAGACGTAAAGAGTGCCCCCTTGTTCTCTGTGTTGACCGTAAAGTGAATAACTCATCACCAAGTTCACTATATGGACCCCTTATATATTTGTACATGTTAATCATATCCCCCCTTATTCTCCTCTTCTCAAGAGTGAATAAATTCAGTTCCTCTAATCTTTCTTCATAGCTGAGCTCCTCCATGCCTCTTATCAGTTTGGTTGCCCTTCTCTGCACTTTCTCCAGTTCCCCGATATGCTTTTTGAGAACTGGTGCCCAAAACTGAACTGCGTATTCCAGATGAGGCCTTACTAATGATTTGTACAGGGGCAAAATTATATCTCTCTCTCTGGAGTCCATACCTCTCTTAATACAAGAAAGGACTTTGCTCGCCTTGGAAACCACAGCTTGGCATTGCATGCCATTATTGAGCTTATGATCTACCAAAACCCCCAGATCCTTCTCCACTACGGATCCCCCCAGTTGTATTCCCCCTAGTATGTATGATGCATTCATATTCTTAGCCCCCAAGTGCATAACTTTACATTTATCAACATTAAACCTCATCTGCCACATAGTCGCCCAATTAGACAGGGCATCGAGGTCGGCTTGTAAATTGGAGACATCTTGTAAGGACGTTATTCCACTGCATAGCTTGGTGTCATCTGCAAAGACAGAAATGTTACTTTTGATCTCAGACCCAATATCATTTATAAAGATATTAAAAAGTAAGGGTCCCAGCACTGAACCTTGGGGTACACCACTGATAACCTTAGACCATTCAGAGTAAGAATCATTAACTACTACTCTCTGAATTCTGTCTTTTAGCCAGTTTTCTATCCATTTACAAATTGATATTTCCAATCCTGTAGACTTTACCTTACACATGAGCCGTGTGTGGGGAACTGTATCAAACGCTTTTGCAAAATCCAAGTATACCACGTCCACAGCCACGCCTCTGTCCAAGGTTTTACTTACCTCTTCATAAAAAGAAATCAGGTTTGTCTGACAACTTCTGTCTTTCATGAATCCATGCTGTCTGTTGCTTAAATAGTTTTTTTCCAGCAAGAACTCATCTATGTGGTCTTTTATTAATCTCTCCAGTATCTTCCCAACTATGGAAGTTAAACTAACAGGTCTATAGTTACTTGGTAAAGAGTGACTTTGTTCCCTTTTTAAATATAGGCACCACATTGGCCCTGCGCCAATCCAGTGGTACTATTCCTGTCATTAATGAGTCCCTAAAAATTAGATACAATGGCTTTGAAATTACAGAGCTCAATTCTTTTAGGATCCGTGGGTGTATGCCATCTGGTCCAGGTGCTTTATCCACCTTTATTCTGTCTAAATATTTCTGGACCATATCACTTTTGAGCCATTGTGGATTTGAGGCTGTGTCACTACCACCCCCATTATGGACATGAGCTCCCCCATGCTCCATTGTATACACAGAGCTGAAGAAAGTATTTAATAAATTAGCCTTCTCTTTGTCCCCAGTCACCCACTCTAGATTATTTTGTAAAGGGCCTACATGCTCAGACTTGACCTTTTTACTATTAATATATTTGAAGAATTTTTTGGGGCTTGTCCTACTATCTTTTGCAATCTGTCGTTCGTTTTGAATTTTTGCATCCTTGATTTCCTTTTTACATATCCTGTTATATTCTTTGTAACATTTAAACGACACTAGTGTTCCTTCATTTTTATATTTTTTAAAAGCGCTTTTCTTATTGTTTATAGCTTTTTTAACTTTAACTGTGAGCCACATAGGTTTTATTTTTAGCCTTTTAAACTTATTGCCCATGGGAATATACTTTGCAGTGAGTTCACAAACAGTCTTTTTGAAGAATTCCCATTTCTGTTCTGTGCCCATTGATGCCAATATTCTCTCCCAGTCTAAGTCCTGGAGAGCAGCCCTCATCCTTGGAAAATTTGCTTTATTGAAATTAAGTGTTTTTATCCTTCCTGCATGTATTTCTTGCTTACAGCTAACATCAAATGAAATCATGTTATGGTCACTGCTACCCAGGTGTTCCTTTATCTGAACATTAGTAATATGCTCTGCATGGTTTGAGATTACCAGGTCCAACAGAGCATCATTCCTAGTTGGGGCCTCAATAAACTGGACCATAAAATTGTCCTGCAATAGGCTTATAAAATTTTGCCCTTTAACTGTCCCAGCAGTGCCATTACTCCAGTCAATTTCTGGGTAGTTAAAATCCCCCATTATTACCACCGTCCCAGCCCTTGCAGCCCTTTCCATCTGTGCAAGGAGCTGAGTCTCCACCTCCTCATTAACATTGGGTGGTCTATAACAAACTCCAATGATTAACTTTGAACTACGCACATCTGTATGCAGTTCCACCCATAATGCTTCAGCCTCATCACACTCTCCATCAACCAGGTCCTCTTTCACACTCGCTTTGAGATCACTTCTCACATAGAGACAGACCCCGCCACCTTTCCTTTTTGCCCTGTCTCTCCGAAAGAGTGCATAGCCAGGAATATTAATAATCCAGTCATGTGAGGATTAAAGCCACGTTTCAGCAATACCGATTACGTCATAGCTCTCCTCATGCACCAGAGCTTCCAACTCACCTATTTTGCTTGGCAGACTTCTGGCATTGGTGAACAAACACTTTAATGTATTACATTTTTCTCTGGTATTTTTCATATAATTTTTAGTAGTACAAATGGCACTATAGTTTCCAATGGCTGTTTGCAACATGGGAACTTTCTTGTCACCTGCCATAACCCTCCCCCCATCTATCCCCATTCCACTCTCCATTAATGTCTGACCACTAACTGACCTGTGTGCCCGATGTAATTCTAGTTCACCCTCCCCCCTCAAACCTAGTTTAAATACTCCTCCAGCCTTCCCATAAACCTCTCCCCCAGCACAGCAGACCCCCTTCCATTCAAGTGCAAACCGTCTTTAGCATATAGGTTGCACCCCAATGAAAAGTCAGCCCAGTGCTCTAGAAACCCAAATCCCTCCTCCCTACACCAGGTCTTTAGCCATGCATTCAGCTCTCTAATCTCCCCCTGCCTTTCCTGTGTTGCGCATGGCACAGGCAATATTTCAGAGAATATCACCTTGGAGGTCCTTGCCTTCATCTTGCAGCCTAGTTCTTTAAATTGATTCTTAAGGAGCCTCCACCTTCCATGTATACTGTCATTGGTTCCAACGTGGACCAAGACAGCTGGGTCATGCCCAGCCCCTCCCAGTAATTTATCCACCCGGTCCACCACATGCCGAACCCTGGCACCAGGGAGACAGCAAACCATTCGGTTGAGGCGATCCTGGCGACAAATTATTCTATCAGTCCTTCTGATTATAGAATCCCCTATAACCACCAACTGTCTTGGCCTACCTGCACTCCCCTCACCACCTCTACTAGATGGGTTGCTGTCCCGGCTGTTAGGGGTAGCAGTGACATCTAGGGCTGCCACCTCTGTGTTTGCCACCTCCACATCTTCACCCAACGTGGAAAATTTGTTTTGATGCACAAATACAGGACTGGCCTTCCTTTTCTGCAAGCCCCTTCCACTCCCTCTAACTACATTAACCCATCTTCCTATCTGATAATCCTGACTTGCCACTCCACCCTCCACATCAGCCCTACTGACCACCTGCTCAGCGAGCAGAGGACCCCTTTCAAGGTTGTCCTTTCCGCCCAGTGTTGCAACTTGCTCTTCCAGATCTCTAATGTGAGCTTCCAGAAGGGCAACCTGCTCACATCTGTCACAGCGGTATCCATCCTGGAGCTGTTGCACCAATTTTGCATACATGTGGCACACTGTGCACTGAGCAAAACCTTCAACCCTGCTAGCACTCATTTCCCAGTTGCAATATAATTACTTGTAGGAAGTTTATATTGTTACTCACAGTTTAGAAGACTCCTGTTTTAAACTCCTGGTTTTTAACTCTCCACTGTAGTTCAAAATTCCACTGATGTTCACAAAATCCACATGCAAGCCACCATCAGCAGGGAGCCAGCTCCTAAGGGAGTTTGTACAGACACTTATATACTCACCTGTGAACAATTAACCACTCCCCTTAATTAGCAGAAAGAAAAAAAGCTGTTTAAAAAGTGTCAGAGAAAGGAGTGGGGGGGGGGAAGTATTTTTAAAACTGATAAACGTATCAAATAAAGGACAAAAAAAAAGAAATAAATCAACACTTGCAAGCAGAAGCAGTTAAAAGCAAGTCCTGGTTTTTAACTCTCCACTGTAGTTCAAAATTCCACTGATGTTCACAAAATCCACATGCAAGCCACCATCAGCAGGGAGCCAGCTCCTAAGGGAGTTTGTACAGACACTTATATACTCACCTGTGAACAATTAACCACTCCCCTTAATTAGCAGAAAGAAAAAAAGCTGTTTAAAAAGTGTCAGAGAAAGGAGTGGGGGGGGAAAGTATTTTTAAAACTGATAAACGTATCAAATAAAGGACAAAAAAAAAGAAATAAATCAACACTTGCAAGCAGAAGCAGTTAAAAGCAAAAGTCCTGGTTTTTAACTCTCCACTGTAGTTCAAAATTCCACTGATGTTCACAAAATCCACATGCAAGCCGCCATCAGCAGGGAGCCAGCTCCTAAGGGAGTTTGTACAGACACTTATATACTCACCTGTGAACAATTAACCACTCCCCTTAATTAGCAGAAAGAAAAAAAGCTGTTTAAAAAGTGTCAGAGAAAGGAGTGGGGGAAGTATTTTTAAAACTGATAAACGTATCAAATAAAGGACAAAAAAAAAGAAAAAAATCAACACTTGCAAGCAGAAGCAGTTAAAAGCAAAAGTCCTGGTTTTTAACTCTCCACTGTAGTTCAAAATTCCACTGATGTTCACAAAATCCACATGCAAGCCACCATCAGCAGGGATCCATTTCGATCTGTTTGTTTAAAAAGGGTCCTAGTGTTAATAAGACCGTTGTTCCTGAACAGTTGGAGATCTAGGTAGTCGATAGTCTGTTTATTCCAGGTGTCCGAGAATGTCATGCCATATGCATTTTGATTTATTTAATCAAAAAAGATTTGCAGTTCGACTTCTGTTCCTCTCCAGACAATGATAATGTCATCGATATACCTACGATATAGCCTCAGACTCTTTCGTTGGACACTATCAATTTGTTCTTCCTCCCAATGGTTTAGGAAGATATTTGCTACCCTGGGTGCATACTTTGCCCCCATGGCTACACCTTTGGTTTGCGTGAAGTATTCTCCCTTATGCCAGAAATAATTATGGCTCATGGCTAACTTCAGCCCTTCGATGATGTATTTAATTTGCTCATCTTTCATATCAGTCTGTTTATATAATGCCCATTCAACACTCTGCAATCCATCTTCTTGCACTATGTTAGTGTATAAGGCGTTCACATCTATGGTTGCTAGAATGTCATTTTCCTCCACCTCAATGTTTTTTAATTCCTCAATTAGCTGTCTACTATCTTTTAGATAGGACTTCCCTTCTTTTACTAATGGCTGTAAAAAAACATCCAAATAAGCACCTAATCCTGAGAACAGTGAGTCAATGCCACTGATTATTGGTCTTCCTGGTGGCTTGTTTTGGTCCTTGTGGATTTTGGGCACATAATATATGACAGGTGTCTTTGCCGCCTCTGGTCTTAGAAACATAGCTTCCTTTTTGGTGAGGATGCCCTTTTCTTCCCCTTTTTTGACAAACATTTTTAATTTATTTTCATATTCGCCATTCGGATTACCTCTCAGCTTCTTACACGTGTCTGGTACGCTCAAAAGATTCTTCATTTCAAGTTCATAGTTCTTTTTGTTCAAAATGACCAGCCCCCCCCCCCTTTTATCAGCTGGTCTGATTATTATGTTCTTATTTTTTTCTATTTCCTTTATTGTTTTCCAGATATTGTTTCTTTTGGACTTGTGTAATTTCAATTTTCTGATATCATCTTCCACCATTTTCTTAAAGACTATAAGGCTTTCATTTTGCTGTGTCTTTGGATTAAAAATTTAATTGTTCCTCAAATTTGAATGTTTATATAATGTAGTGTTGTTCTCTTTCTTCTTTTCTTTGTTGGCAAATCATTTTTTAATATTCATCTTTCTCACAAATTTTTGTAGGTCTATGTAGGTTTCAAATTTGTCCAATTCCTTACCAGGGGCATATTTAAATCCTAAGTCTAAAACTTTAATTTCCTCTTCATTAAAAACTGTATCACTTAGATTAAAAATCTTTTTTCCCCAGGGGATACAAGGGACGACCACCAGCAGCAAGAAATGGACCTTTCCAACCACAAGGATGAAAGACATCATTCAGATACCCACCCAGAAACCAATATCAAGGGGACCCCGGACAGCAAGGGGGACAACAGTGGTAGAATCCAAGAGCAACCAGAAATACTGGGCGACGAATGATTGACTGGAAACAAGTAGAACCCGAATGGGAAGAGAGAAGAGACCAGATATACAGACCCCAAAGATGGGAAAGAGGAAACGGACAAGAGGAAAATGAGGGGGCATCAAGAAAAAGAAGGCGAGAGTACTAGGAGGAGGGATTTTTAGGACTTAAATATGCCCCTGATAAGGAATTGGACAAATTTGAAACCTACATAGACCTACAAAAATTTGTGAGAAAGATGAATATTAAAAAATTCTTTGCCAACAAAGAAAAGAAGAAAGAGAACAACACTACATTATATAAACATTCAAATTTAAGGAACAATGTAAATTTTAACCCAAAGACACAGCAAAATGAAAGCCTTATGCCGCGTACACACGATCATTATTCACAGCGGTTAAAAAACCGCAGTGAATAATGTCATTTAAAACGGGGGAACAGCTTGTTCCCCACACACGGTCGTTTTTCACGTAATTTTTTCTCTTGACGAGAAAAACGACCGTCTGTGTGCTCCACGGCAGTGTTTCCCTATGGGAAACACTGCCGCGGAAAACATGTCGAAAAAAACTACGAGAAAAATTAGAACATGTTCTAATTTTTCTCGTCGTTTTTAATGCCATTTTTCTCATCGAAAAAAACGACAGAAAGCTCACAGACTATCGTTTTTCTCGTTGAATGGGAAAAATTTCGTTTTTTTCGACGAGAAAAACGGTCGTGTGTACGCGGCATTATAGTCTTTAAGAAAGTGGTGGAAGACAATATCAGAAAATTGAAAGTACACAAGTCCAAAAGAAACAATATCTGGAAAACAATAAAGGAAATAGAAAAAAAGAAGAACATAATAATCAGATCAGCTGATAAAGGGGGGGGGGCTGGTAATTTTGAACAAAAAGAACTATGAACTTGAAATGAAGAATCTTTTGAGCGTACCAGACACGTATAAGAAGCTGAGAGGAAATCCGAAGGGCAAATATGAAAAGAAATTAAACATGTTTGTCAAAAAAGGGGAAGAAAAGGGCATCCTTACCAAAAAGGAAGCTATGTTTCTAACACCAGAGGCGGCAAAGACACCTGTCATATATTATGTGCCCAAAATCCACAAGGACCAAAACAAGCCACCAAGAAGATTTGTTATTGTTATTATCATATTGGGTTAGGCTTCTGTTCCCATAATCCTACCAAAAATGGCAGCCGAACAACTATTTGACTGTTCTGGGCTCCGGTCTTCAATAGCCTATGCAAAATGGCAGTCGAAAACTTGATTAGATTTACTTACCATGGTTTACATAAGGACTTTTTCATTGCACTAATTTCATTTTTTGTTAACCTGCACAAATATTTAATTTTTTATTTTTTTTGGTAATCTGCACATATATTTATTTTTGCACTAAGCAGGGGGCACGGGTACCCCAATGCAATATTGGATTTATTTAGAAGGAATTCTAAATAGATTTTGCACATCATATCTCCTTTCTTGCAGTAATTTTGCACAGGCACTATAGCACTTTGAATTTTTCAGCACTCTGTTGTATTGGTTTGTTTATTTATTTATCTAGTCATTTAGTCATTTCAGAAAGTACCACTAAGTTGTACACCGCTCTTTAAACACAAAGACTTTGTTAAGTGTAGCATCAGGCTTCACAGGGCGTTAATAGACCAGCGCCAGTTCTGCATTTTTTTTACTCATACGCAGCCTGTGCCCATCATATGTAGCCTTTGTGCCCATCATATGCAGCCTGTGCCTATCATATGCAGTCTCTGTGACCCATCATATGTAGCCTATGTGCCCATCATATGTAGCCTGTGTGCCCATCATATGCAGCCTGTGTGCCCATAATATGTAGCCTGTGTGCCCATCATATGCAGCCTGTGGGCCCATCATATGTAGCCTGTGTGCCCATCATATGCAGCCTGTGTGCCAATTATATGCAGCCTGTGTGCCCATCATATGAAGCCTGAATGCCCATCATATGCAGCCTCTGTGACCCATCATATGCAGCCTGTGCCCATCTAATGCACAGGCTGCACACTTACCCCATCCTGGTGGCAGGTGACGACGGCGAGCAGTGGGACATGCAGCAGGTGATGGCGACGAGCTCCTGTGTCCTCCATGGCTCTCTGTCTTCCCGTTCTTCCATTCTATTAGGTGTCCAATCAGGGCGCCTGTGCCTTCAGCCAAGCAGGTGATGGGTATTAGATCCGTGCATCCTGATTGGCTGAAAGGCAGTTCAGTGTTAAAAAAGCAAATATTAATTTGCTTTACTAACCCACCTGGGTGAACTGCGAGTGCAATGCTCTGCACTGTAATTCAGGCGCCCGGCGTCCGAAAAGGGTCCGGACGCCTGAATAGGGGGTGACTAAAGCGGCCATGGCTAGATTCATGCAATGCATGAATCTATCCATTCTACACAGAGGGGGTGGCTGGAGAGAGGACGCACTGCCACTGGTTTAGGTGCTCTTGAACCTTTTCTAGAGCACCTCAATAATAATGATACAAATTTAAATTTTACAGGACAGTGTGATAGAAGCAAGATTAGTTTCTTGGATGTTCATCTTTGTAGTGACGGTTCGATTATTTACACCAGCCTCTATAGAAAGCCATTGTCTGGCAACACTCTGTTGATGGCAGGATGGGGTCACCCGCGGCACAGCATTAAGGGCATCCCGGGCAGTCAATTCCTGAGAGTTCGTAGAATATGCAGTGATCAGAGTACATATGAAAAAGAGGCCCGGGCTTTATATTCACGTTTTATACAAAGAGGGTATCCCAGATGGATGCTCGACAGGGCTCTCTCTATCGCAATCACCAAAAATAGAGGGGATCTCTTAAAAGGCAGCAAGGTTTGTGACAGAAAAAAAAAGAGTAAATCGGTTCAGTAAAGAGAGACCCACACTTAGTACGCCCTTCAGTGAGGAGTTTGGGGATATTAGTAAGATCGCAAATAAATATTTACCTAACCTCTCGGAGAACAACATTTGTGCAGACCTCCTAAACGTTGGCATTTATTTTATTTCAAGACGAGCCCCCACATTGGGCAATTCCCTGCCCCCCAGTCTCTTCAAACCTGGTACCATCAGGCATAGGCGTGCGCAGCCTATTGCATTAGGGTGTGCACCCCAAAACTCAAACAGACAAAAGTATTGGGACGCCTGCCTTTACACGCACATGAACTTTAATGGGACCCCAGTCTTAGTCCGTAGGGTTCAATATTGAGTTGCTCCACCCTTTGCAGCAATAACAGCTTCAATTCTTCTGGGAAGGCTGTCCACAAGGTTTAGGAATGTGTCTATGGGAAGGTTTGACCATTCTTCCAGAAGCGCATTTGTGAGGTCAGGCACTGATGTTGGTTGAGAAGGCCTGGCTTGCAGTCTCCGCTCTAATTCATTCCAAAGGTGTTCTATTGGGTTGAGGTCAGGACTCTGGGCAGGCCAGTCAAGTTCCTCCACCCCAAACTCGCTCATCCATGTCTTTATGGACCTTGCTCTGTGCACTGGTCCAAATCATTTGGTGGAGGGGGGATTATGGTGTGGGGTTGTCTTTCAGGGGTTGGGCTTGGCCCCTTAGCTCCAGTGAAGGGAACTCTTAAGGTGTCAGCATACCAAGACATTTTGGACAATTTCATGCTCCCAACTTTGTGGGAACAGTTTGGGGATGGCCCCTTCCTGTTCCAACAGGACTGCGTACCAGTGCACAAAGCAAGTTCCATAAAGACATGGACTAAGCAAGGGTGGTGGAAAATTACCTTCACGTGCAAAAATTCACATTATAGTAGTAACGAAAACATATAAAATTAAGTGTAACAATCTAAAAAATTAAAATTCCAAAGTGCTATAATGGTGGGAACCCCCCAACTAAAAAGTTGTTGCACTTGAAATTAGTCTGTATGGTAAATATCTATAGGAGGAGTTTCCACCATCCCTGCTAAAGCCTCGTACACACGACCGATTTTCTCGTCCAAAACCGTCAAGAAAAGTGCTGCGAGAGCTTTTTTGTCGAGAAAAACGTTCGTGTGTATGGTTTTACGACGAGAAAATTGCAGAGAATCTCGACGAGAAAATAGAGAACCTGCTCTCTATTTTCTCGTCAGGATTCCAGATTTCCTCGTCGTGTTTCTCGTCGGGCTGTTTTGTGACGAGAAAATGATTCGTGTGTATGCTTTTACGACTCTTCCAAAAGCGCGCATGCTCACAAGCAACTATGAGACGGGAGCGCATCTTCTGGCAAAACAAGCCTTTGTAATGGAGAGAGCACATTCGTCACGCTCAAAAATATTGCATCGTTTAAATGTTCTGCATTGAAATCTTCGTTAGAATGTTACATTAATCAAAACGAGTGACCTTCTTTTGCTGCTGATATTCACACAGAGTTATGACTTTTTTTTTTAACCTTTTTCATGCTGCTCTTAAGAAGATTTATGTGTATTATATCGTGCAAGTTTTTAGGAATAATTTAAATGGTTATATTTTTCAAAATGATGTTAATTATAATTTCGCAATGTTTTGATAGTGATCTCCCATTTAATTTTGGAATCTATATTAGTTAAATTTCCAACCATGTTTTTTTGCAAATCAGATTTAGTTATTCTTTTGGGGGGTTGATATCTGTCCCTTTTTTTGTCAGTCCAATGTATCTGCTTACTCCAAAGCTAGATTTTTAATTTTTACAAATACACATAGTCAAGTATGAACTTAAACAAAAATCACATTTATTCATGTTTCGAAATAAAATAAAGAGAAGGCAGCGCTGGAGAACCTGCTGCCATTTGTGCATCCCAGGGACCCCAGAGCACACAGCAACCCTGTGTGGACCCTAAAATTGGGAGCTTGAGAAGGCCAACATTTCTGAACACAATCTGATGCTGGCCTCCCAGAGGTCAGGAACAGCAGCAGGTGATATATATGTCCCAAGTGTGTGGTACTACAACAGGCTGCCTTCTGTCCGACCACAATGAAGCAAGGCCATCACTTCCTCTTCTTCCTGGCAACCTTCCCTGCAACCTTCCCTGAAGCCTTCCCTGCAGCCTTCCTTCTTCGTTTGGCTGGAGGCTGGGCCACTGGAGGGGTACTCCTGTCAGGAGGAGGAGGAGGAGGAGATGTAGCAGAAGGGGGTGGGGCAGAAGAAGAAGGTGGAGGTGTAGCAGAAGGGGGTGGGGCAGAAGAAGAAGGTGGAGGTGTAGCAGAAAGGGGTGGGGCAGAAGAAGAAGGTGGAGGTGTAGCAGAAGGGGGTGGGGCAGAAGAAGGTGGAGGTGTAGCAGAAGGAGGTGGGGCAGAAGAAGAAGGGGGAGGTGTAGCAAAAGGGGGTGGGGCAGAAGAAGAAGGTGGAGGTGTAGCAGAAGGGGGTGGGGCAGAAGAAGAAGGTGGAGGTGTAGCAGAAGGGGGTGGGGCAGAAGAAGGGGGAGGTGGAGGTTGAGGTTGGGTCAGTTGTGCCACCTCACATATGGCGGTATTGGGGGTAATTTTCTCCATCACCCCCTTGTTGAGCAAGGTGATGAGCAGGGGCTCGCATAGGAGGCGTTGCTCCATGCTCATCACCTTGAACTTAGCCTCCACTAGGCCGGCAATGGCCTCTTCAGGGGATGTGGGCTCCTGGAGGGTGGCATGGGCCTCACGAATAAGGTCCATTGCTGCCTCACTCATGCTCCTGTCCCTCCTGCCTCTTTTGGGAAGCCGGATGGGAGGCACCTGGGATCTGGTGCTTCTCCTTTGCCCTGCCACCTCCTGTCTGCCACTGGGCCCTGCCACCTCCTGTCTGCCACTGGGCCCTGCCACCTCCTGTCTGCCACTGGGCCCTGCCACCTCCTGTCTGCCACTGGGCCCTGCCACCTCCTGTCTTCCACTGGGCCCTGCCACCTCCTGGCTGCCACTGGGCCCTTCCTCCTCCTGCCTGACAGTTTCCAGACCCTCCTCCTGGCTGATTTCATCCTGTGTATGAAAAAGGGACATAGTTTAACATGTTGGTTTAATCTTTGCATCAAACTTTGTAATCCTGATTGAAGCAATTAGAATGTAAATCCATAAATCCTTGCTTTAAATTTACCACTACATCAGATTGACTATTTAGCACCCAATTAAGTGCAGACTAATGTCTACAGATCTTGATTTCACTTGTGGAATCCAAAATATTTTATGTTTGTCATCTTGACATATTTGTCAAACATTAAGTTTATCCCAATACATTTTCAGTTAATACTCTACCTGGCTCCAGATGGCCAAATCAGGATCATCCAGGATGGCTGCCTCCTCTTGCTCCAGAGAAGGCTCAGGTTGGCTGCAGGGAAGTCTGGGGGGAAGAGTGGAGAGTGATGGCCTTGTCTCAATGTGGTCATCCAGGAAGGACATCCTGTTGTAGTACCACAAAATCGGGACATAAACATCACCTGCTGCTGCTCCTGACCTCTGAGAAGCCAGCACCTTAGAGCGTTCAGTCCTGTAGGTACCTCTCAAGCTCCCAATTTTAGTGTCCACTTGTTTTGCTGTGGCTGTGGGCACCTTGGAATGCACAAATGGGAGCAGCTTCTCCAGCGCTGCTTTTCTCACCCCTTTTTTTTTGTGGATGTCAATAAATTCCGCCAGGAAATCCTTGTCGCTTATAAAGACATTCATATTGTATCTGCAAGTTAAATAAATTATATTTCTTGTTCATACATCACGGGACACAGAGCAGCATAGTCATTACTATGTGGGTTATATAGAATTACCTTCAGGTGCTGGCACTGGCAACTTCCAAAACAGGAAGTACCCTCCCCTATATAAGCCCCTCCCATCCAGGAGTACCTCAGTTTTTTGCCAGTGTCTAAGGTGTTGGCCAAGGTTAACATGTATTCATCTGGGCTTGTGTACAGGTTCTCTGGGCCTTAGCAAGCTATTCCGGATCCGACCAAAAAAGCTTCATAGCTAAACGGTCGGTACCCGGGCCTTGCAGAGAAGAGCAGGGTTTTGCCTGTAATGCCTCTCTTAGGAGGGCTGGACCCTGGGATCCAGAGCTCTGGTCATACCCAAAACCAAGAGGCTATCTGTTCAGGGTGCTATACAGGTCCAGGGGAGTGGAATCCTTGGGAACCCGGTCCCTGAAGGTCTAGTACAATGCCTGCCGTGAGAGGTGAAGTTTGGGCTTCTGTGGACCAAACAAAGTCCTGCGGCTGGGAAAAGGTAAGTGGGGGCCCCTCAGGAACTTGGTTCTATTGAGGGGACCCCCAAGCCTAATATGTCTTTCTGCCTGTTACCTAAAGGGTATTCCCGCTAATAGCTGTATATGCCTAAGAAATCCTAGAAATGTTTTTTCATAAGGGAAGTTTTAAAAAACTGTAAACCTGGAAATGTTTTTCATAAAGGAGGTTTTAAAAAAAAAAAAAAAAAGACAAAAGTGCGGTACCTGTGTTTGTCCACTAGAGGCCGCTGTGGAACGTCTTTTTTCTTGGGACTATTCCTTCCATGGTGAAAGTCCAGGCAGATGAGTGAGCTCTCTATCAGGGAAGCTGCATTCCTCTGTCATGCTGCCAAGTAGTTTCCTTCCATCCCCGGGTCCTGGTAAAACAGGGACCCTGGCTCCTCTCCCTACATGGCGCCAAGAGCGCACACGTGCACGCGCGCGCACACATGCTTTCTTTTTATAAGGTTTAGCTTCAAAAAAGGGGGCGGAGCCTGGCGGATGACGCGCTCTGTGCACCCAGCGCTTCTGCGCATGCGCGGGCGTCCCAGCAAGATAAAAGGACTCAGTCCACGCTGCTTGCTATGGACACAGAGCATGAAAAGGAGCTGGTAGCATGGTATAGGGGCTTACAGCGGGCGGTTGATACAGGCATCCCCAGAAAGACGCATTAGTAGACACCCACTGATGTACATAGCAGCAAATTGCATTAGACTATTTCAGTAAGGGGTGTATTGCGGCTGGAATACCTCAGCTTTGAACTAAGGAATATGCCGCCTAAAAAACTCCGAGATATACCTCTCAGGAAGTGTAGGGGGTCTCCATCGGGCTCTGAGGATCTGGAGCAGTCATCTGCACCCTCCTCCCCTGAGAAATCAGAGGTTAATACCCATAAGGAACCCCCGGGAGTGCCAGGTACTGTGGCTGTCCTCAGTCCACCTGCTCCTGCATATATAACAGAGGAGGTTTTTTCCTCAACTCTGGAGGGATTGGAGCAGAGATTGGCTGCATTGATCGCTTCTTCTCTACAGGAAAGAAAGCGCGCCAGATCTCCATCACCTCCATTAGAGTGCCTGTTGGCAGAGCAACAGTCCCAGGAAGGGACCGACCTACCTGAAGGGGATCAGGAGGAGGTTAGCTCTGTTTTTGAGGAATCGACAGTAGATGAACCATTTTCAGCATCACAGACTGAAAGATTGTGGGTCCAGACCCTAACTGACATGGTTCGATCTGCATTTAAAATGCCTCTTGTTGAACCATCAACTACTGCTGTCTCCTCATTGGGGTCGCTAAAAGCTCCCCAGGTTAATTGCTCCTTTCCAATACATCCATTATTGGAAGGACTTATATACCAGGACTGGGAACATCCTGATAAACTATTTGTTCCGCCTAAAAGGTTTCCGGTGATCTATCCCATGGAGGAAAAGTTCACCCAGAGATGGAATGTTCCTACGGTGGATGCAGCCATCTCTTCTGTGAACAAATCACTGACATGTCCAGTAGATAATGTTCAAATGTTCAAAGATCCAGTGGATAAAAAATTGGAATCTTTATTAAAATCTGCTTTTTCCACAGCAGGGGCTGTTACACAGCCAGCAGTGGCAGCTATTGGGGTCTGCCAAGCTTTAAAGGATCAAATGAAAATGGTCCTGAGGGATTTGCCAGACCAACAGGCCCAGGCTCTGGCTGATCTGCCTAGAGCATTATGCTTTGCGGTTGACGCCATCAAGGATTCTATCCATCAGGCCTCCCGCCTCACGCTGTCTTTGGTACATATGCATAGGCTTCTGTGGCTTAAAAACTGGTCTGCTGAAGCTCCCTGTAAGAAGCTCTTAGTTAGCTTCCCATTTCATGGGGAACGCCTTTTTGGCGAAGACCTGGATAAGTATATCCAGAAGATTTCCAGTGGTAAAAGTACTCTCTTACCGAGTAAGAAGAGGTCTAGGGGTCCATCTTTTAAGAGGACTACCTCTCCTATCCCTGCGACGTCTGCTACTAAGCAGTTCCGACGGCCTCCTCGGTCAAACTCAGGAGGTAAAAATCAGGGACAGCAACAGGGTAATAAAAAGCCCTGGATCCGAAGAGGTACTAAACCAGCCTCCAAGTCAAGCCTATGAAGGGCTGCCCCCACTCAAACGGGTGGGGGGAAGACTTCAGTTGTTCGCAGAGACCTGGCGGGAGACGATCAAAGACAGATGGGTGCTCTCCGCGGTAACTCTGGGATACAAGTTGGAGTTAAAAGAGTCTCCTCCGTCCCATTTTATGTGGTCAGGCATGCCAAGAGACCCTCTGAAAAGACGGTCTCTCCTATTGGCGTTAGAACAACTATTGCTCCAAGGAGTAATTATGGAGGTTCCTATGGAAGAGTGGGGGTTGGGTTTCTACTCAAACCTTTTCACAGTCCCGAAGCCAAACGGGGACATAAGACCCATATTGGACCTAAAGAGTCTAAACAAATTTCTAAACGTCCGGTCTTTCCGGATGGAGTCGATCCGATCGGTCACCGCTGCCCTACAAGGGGAGGAATGGTTAGCCTCGATCGACATCAAAGATGCTTACTTGCATGTTCCCATCTTTCCAGGTCATCAAAAATTCCTACGCTTTGCAGTAGAAGGGCGCCATTTTCAGTTCAGAGCCTTACCATTCGGTCTGGCCACAGCACCACGAGTGTTCACAAAAATTCTGGCCCCACTGTTGGCCGATCTAAGAACACGGGGTGTAACGATAATGGCATACCTAGACGACCTGTTGTTGATGGACCACTCAGTTGCCAAGCTAGAAGTGGTAATTATCGATACAATCAAGTATCTAGAATCTCACGGTTGGGTCATCAACCTGGACAAGTCAGCCCTACAGCCAGTGAAAAACCTGGTATATCTAGGGCTACGGCTGGATTCAGACCAGAGGAAGATTTTCTTACCTCTAGACAAGGTATCCTCTTTGAGGGGCTTGGTCCATCTGCTTTGTGCAAAAAGACAGCCGTCCATACGCCTGTGCATGAGGCTGCTAGGAAAGATGGTAGCATCATTCGAAGCTGTGCCATACACCCAATTCCACTCAAGGAATTTACAAAGGGCCATATTGTCAGCCTGGAACGGAAAAGTTCAGGCTCTAGACTTCCCGATGGCTTTGTCCCCTTCCGTTCGGAAGAGTCTCTGCTGGTGGTTGATCCCCCAGAATCTCCAGAAGGGAAAACCCTTCAGCCCGATATCTTGGAAGGTGGTCACTACAGATGCCAGCCTTACAGGCTGGGGGGCAGTACTGGAGCAATGGTCTCTCCAGGGCAGATGGTCAAATGTAGTAAAAACCCTGCCGCCCATCAATCTCTTAGAGATACGAGCAGCCCGGTACGCCCTAGTAGCCTGGACATCCAGACTCCAAGGGTCCCCTGTCAGAATTCAATCAGACAATGCCACAGCAGTGGCATATATCAATCATCAGGGAGGCACCAGGAGTCGTGCAGCCCAGAGGGAAGTAAGTCACATCCTGGAATGGGCAGAAAAGCATGTCCCATGTATATCAGCTGTCTTCATTCCAGGGGTGGAGAATTGGAAGGTGGACTTTCTGAGTCGCCAACAGTTATGCCCAGGGGAATGGTCCCTTCATCCCGAGGTCTTCCGAGCAATATGTCAGCGGTGGGGAACACCGGATGTAGATCTGCTAGCATCCAGATTCAACGCAAAGGTGGACAGGTTTGTCTCCCGGACAAGGGATCCCCTCACTTGCGGCTCGGATGCTCTGGTGTTCCCTTGGGATCAGTTCAGACTGATATATGCATTCCCTCCGCTACAATTGTTGCCTCGACTCCTTCGCAGAGTCAGGTTGGAGAAGAAGCCGGTGATCCTGGTGGCTCCAGCGTGGCCCCGAAGGGCCTGGTACGCGGAGATCATCAAAATGTCTGTGGGGAGTCCTTGGACCCTTCCACGTCGTCCGGACCTGCTTTCGCAAGGACCGATATACCACCCTTCCTTACTAACTCTAAGTTTAACGGCCTGGCTATTGAGTCCCACATCCTAAAGAAGAGAGGTCTCTCTAACTCTGTGGTATCAACTATAATCAATGCCAGGAAGCCTGTATCCAGGCAGATCTACTATAGAGTTTGGAAGGCGTACATCACTTGGTGCGAGGCCAGAAAATGGCATCCACGTAAGTACGTTATAGGCAGAATTCTGGACTTCCTGCAGTGGGCTGTAGACAGGAAGTTTGCCTTAAGTACTATCAAGGGCCAGGTTTCGGCCTTGTCAATACTATTTCAAAGGCCCCTTGCTATGCATTCACTTGTCAAATCCTTTATGCAAGGTGTGACTCGTATTATTCCACCGATTAAGGCTCCCATATGCCCATGGGATCTAAATTTGGTTCTGTCGGTTCTGCAGAAGCAGCCATTTGAACCTTTGCGGCACATTTCCTTGGTTCTACTCACCAGGAAATTGATATTTTTAGTAGCCATATGCTCGGCTAGAAGAGTGTCGGAATTAGCCGCCATGTCCTGTAAAGAGCCATATCTGGTTATCCATAAGGACAGAGTAGTATTACGTCCTCACCCAGCCTTTCTCCCTAAGGTGGTATCGAGGTTTCACTTGAACCAGGATGTGGTTCTTCCTTCTTTTTTCCCCAAACCAAGCTCGGTAGAGGAAAAGTTATTGCATTCTTTGGATGTAGTAAGAGCAGTTAAAGCTTATCTAAAAGCCACTGCTCAGATTCGTAGAACGGATTCTCTGTTTGTTCTGCCGGAAGGCCCCAGAAAGGGTCAGGCAGCATCAAAATCTACTTTAGCCAAGTGGATTCGACAGGTCATAATACAAGCCTATGGCTTGAAAAGTAGACCGCCTCCGTTCAAAGTTAGGGCGCACTCCACGAGAGCAGTTGGAACTTCATGGGCAGTGCATCACCAGGCCTCCCTGGCGCAAATTTGTAAGGCCGCAACATGGTCTTCAGTACACACGTTTACTAGGTTCTACCAGGTGGACGTGAGAAGTCAGGAGGATGTCGCCTTTGGGCGCAGTGTGTTGCAGGCCGCAAAAGATCCTCATGCCTGATGGCGCCCAGCTTATGTATGGTGTATCCCCCCCCCCTCATGTGGCATTGCTTTGGGACGTCCCACATAGTAATGACTATGCTGCTCTGTGTCCCGTGATGTATGAACAAGAAAGTAGGATTTTTAAAACAGCTTACCTGTAAAATCCTTTTCTTGGAGTACATCACGGGACACAGAGCTCCCACCCCTCTTTTGGGGACACGTATTGCTTTGCTACAAAACTGAGGTACTCCCGGATGGGAGGGGCTTATATAGGGGAGGGTACTTCCTGTTTTGGAAGTTGCCAGTGCCAGCACCTGAAGGTAATTCTATATAACCCACATAGTAATGACTATGCTGCTCTGTGTCCCGTGATGTACTCCAAGAAAAGGATTTTACAGGTAAGCTGTTTTAAAAATCCTACTATAACTAATGTGAGGCAAACAGTCTAACCTCCTTAACATCCTAGTCACCATATATATCCTCCAACATCTTCAAGACAGTATAGGCCAACAATTTGTACAAGTCACAAAATCACATACCTTCGTTCGCACGTCCGTCACTTGAACTCCTCTCTCCACACACCGAACGTACTATAGTCACATGTGTGTTTGCTATATACACACCACGCATGCGTCAAAATACGAACACGTCGCTCCGCACACGTCGCCCGCCCATGACGTTCTAACTAACATCTTTTCCCCGCCCCTTCTCTTTCGGCGCGCAGACAGATATGGCGGAGTTACAGCAGGTGTCTGATAATTCCGCAACTAACGAGGAGGAGACAAGCCCGGAGACCGAGGAAACGTCACGATCAAGGAGGAGATTCAAGGCATCGAATATGTCTTTGGCGGAGATGGCGGAGATGGTGGACATCTTGCTCAAGTCTGATTATGATGCAAAGCATGGGCCGCATAGCAAACCAAATAGAAGGAAGGCCAAAATCCTCACTAAAGTCGTGAAGAGTCTGAAGGCGAATTTCGGGGTGAAACGCTCAAATGAGCAGCTCAGAAAGAGGTGGTCAGACCTCAAACTGAGGGAGCAAGAGCAGTTGAGGAGCATAAAGAGAATGCTCGCTAAAAGTAAGTAAAATGTAGACTTTTATGCTATTAATCCTTTTCTAAACTGACATGTTGCTCTTTATTTTGGTTTCTCATATTGGACTCCCTTCCAAAATGTAATATTTTGAACTTGGTTGGGCACAGTAATCGTTCGTTACGTTACCGACACTTCGTTCGGCCACTATCCGCGGTTTTGGCTTATTTTAGAGCCACAAAAGTAATTAGACATCTGCCATTTTTGCTCAAATATTGTGGCAAAATTTTTAGGCTAGATGATGTGTTTGTAAAGAGAATGAAATGCAATCTTTTATCAGTGTAAAGGAGAGGACACTCAGCAGCTGCTTCCACATCTGTACTTTGGAGCACTATAGTGTGGGCCACCAGACCCGCCTTTTTTGGGTGTCCCACACAGGTGCATCAGTGAATTTTTGTGGTGCCTCCATGTCAAATAAATTACATCCAAAGGTGAATACTAAACATATTCTTGGTCATAAATAATGCATTCTTCTTTAAATTCCGCCCAAACACACACTTGTACCACACTTCCAAGCAATTTAGCCTGTTTTTATTTTAACATTGAGATTTACAGTGTGATAAATAGACCTTTTGTTTGATTCTCATAGGGGAGAGAAGACTGGGAGGAGAACACTCCAGGGAGCACATGCACCCCACAACTTCCAAGCAACCCCAAACTCCCAAAGACCCACAACCGAAAGATGTGCAGGAAGTTGAGGTGGAGGAAGGAGAAGTGCAGGAAGGAGAGGTGGATGACGTTGTGGATCTGGTCACCACAACAGGTCAGTATCTGTCACCACAGCTTCAGGTAAGAGATGTAGGCCTGCAGAGTTATAATACCTTTTGTTTTTTGTTTTTAGGGGATATAAATGTTGTGAAGGATAGTACACGGTTCTCTGCTGACAGTGCCCTCCGCCTCATCCAGCAAGTGATGGAATGTTGCACGGAACTGGACCTAATTAAACAAAGAATCCATGTGATGGAACAAACATTTAAAGACATTCTCAATGTTTTGGGGAGAATTCAATAAGCCATCCAAACACATTTGTTTTTACATGTTTGTTTTTGCACATTTTCGAATATTTTTGACAATCAAACCAGCCAAAAATTGAATCTGCACACAGTGTGTCAACATGTGCTATCTGCCATCAGGGGATATCCATGTACGTCTTTTGGGGGTGCAACCCCTTCCTCGTATCTAAAGTCGATGAACTGAGGAAGGGGTTGCACCCCCAAAACACGTCCATTGATCACCCCTGATGGCAGATAGAAAGAGAGGGGGAGGGGAGGAAACTCCCCCTGCACAGTGAAAATGTGGAAACTAATATCATAATAATGGACAGTATTATGCTTGATTAATGAAGGCATTTATATCCCAGTCTATGTTAAGGCCGGAAGGCCTATAACTTTTAAGCTGGTATATCCAATAAGTCTCCAATCTGGAGACCCCCTTAAGGCAAGATTCACCCCTCCAATGGGGAGCGAATTTATCTATGATCTGAAACTTCGTGCCTGTGGGGTCCTTGCTATGAGACTCCAAGTAGTGTCTGGGGACGCTATGGTTGGTTTTGCCTTTCTTAATACTGGTGAGATGTTCCCCTACCCTAATGGAAAACGTACGAATGGTGCATCCCACATACTGTTTTCCACAAGGGCAGGTAAGCAGGTACATGATGCACCTGGTCGCACAGGTTGTGAATTGTTTCATCTTATAGTTGACCCCAGTAGATGTGGAACAGAAAGTACACTCCCATATCAGCAACTGATTCATCTACTGTTTTACTAGCAATCACGTTTACAACTTTTTACACCATGCCATTTCATTGCACTGTGCCGCCCAAAGGATTCATGTATATGTATGTGTATAGAAAAATATAAATAGTTGCGCTAGTTATGAAATCAATCAAAAACACCAGTAATTGTAAATCTAAACAGATACAACAATAATGAATAAACAGTGATATATAGAAATATGCATTGCTCGGTGAAGCAAAAAAGGTTAATAAACAATGTAAGGTATTGTGTTATTGAAAAAACAATTGAATAGTCCGCCGATCATATAGATCAAGGCTACTTGTTGAAACACGTGAGCCGTTTTGTATACTCACCACCATCTCTGTGCAGGTACGGGAAAACAGAGGAACTTTCCTGCAGTGGCGTCTCCTGATTGCTCCGCCCATTTGGCTCACGGTGTGATACGTAGCAAATAAAGAGTCACATGACTGCAGAAAATAAGGTGTGGAACACTTGCAACTGGATGAGGCTATATGGGCTGTCTGGGATCACTAATTGGGATCATACTATGCGGTGTGAAGTCTGGCGGATTTGATCAAGACCCAATACATGCTGGTCAAGGTCCTTTGTGATAGGGGACCAGCATTTTCCGGTAAGCAGGATCACTCAGCATTGGTGGTGGATTGTCACGATTGATAACTTTTCAATGAAGTTTGGATTAATTTTCCTTCTTTGCCTTATTGGATATCATCACGGGTGTTTTTTGTCACAATACATGAACTTTGATCTATATCATGGATATGCAATTAGCGGACCTCCAGCTGTTGCAAAACTACAAGTCCCATCATGCCTCTGCCTCTGGGTGTCATGCTTGCTGCTGTCAGAGTCTCGCTATGCCTCATGGGACTTGTAGTTTGGCAACAGCTGGAGGTCCGCTAATTGCATATCCCTGATCTATATGATCAGCGGACTATTCAATTGTTTTTTCAATAACACAATACCTTACATTGTTTATTAACCTTTTTTGCTTCACCAAGCAATGCATATTTCTATATATCACTGTTTATTCATTATTGTTGTATCTGTTTAGATTTACAATTACTGGTGTTTTTGATTGATTTCATAACTAGCGCAACTATTTATATTTTTCTATCCAATTTCACTGATGACTGTTTTCAGATTAGTTGCTGCTTTCTAGTATTTATTTATATCTTAGCGCAGTTACTTTTTTTCACTATGTATGTGTATGTTCATGGGAGCTGCTCATCTATTTTCCACACTGTCGTGTATCTTCAGTTGATATTATTTTGAATCCTTGATGTCCATGTTTTATATGTATTGCCATATTGTCATGAGTTTCCAAGTTGATATGAATCCATGTCCTCAGTGTCCACGACATATGTGTATCTTTGTGTGCAACCCCACCATCCAGATGCTGTATCATTTCCAATTACATGTCAATAAACATGTGTTTCCTTTAATATACCCCTACCATGTCTTGAACTTCATTTAAAGTCCCAAACTCCCTCTTTTCTACATACATTAATTTGACACACTTTAAATTTTCTACATTACGGTATGATTTTTATCTCTCTTCGTATATAAGCATGGGGGGTAGAAGGCTGACGTGTACCCCAGTTGATGTCTTTTGCAGATGAAACGCGTCGGATTTACACGCCAGCTCCAGCTGCCCATTCCACGCTCTTTTATCTGTTATTTCGGATTTATACTTGTTCAGTTGTTTGAACTTTTTATGGATTTTTAATAAATTCCAAACCATTTGGATTTACACTATGTGGAGAATTTACGTTTTTATCCATTTCGTATTTGGTGCAATCTAAACTTAAATACCTGACCTTTCACGCCTGAGTTCCGCTGCCTGCTTTGGAGTTTCTGACCCGGTTGGAGGTGCCACCAGCTGAGAGAGGAGGAGATTCGCGGATCCCTATCCCTTGAGTCCCCACAGTGGACATAAGCGCAGCCGATCCACCATCGTATGGTGAGCTGGATCCACACTGTTCGGTAAGAGTATTTACTTCTTCTCTACTGTTCCAACATGAAGGCACTCCCGGGTGATGCTCCAGAGTATATATCTTTCTGTCTATCAAAGACTATTTAAGGTAATCCTTTTTTTCATCACAAGCATGCCAGCATTTGATGCAGGTTCCATCTCGGATTCCCATTGATGAATACCTCAGGGTCAGATATTACTGAACCCTGTGAACTCTATATACACCTACCTGTGACTGTTTTTTATTATAACAGCTGTTTGGTTTTTATGTAATCACCATTGTGGGTTACTCCATGATATATATATGTCTTTTTTTCAGCTTGATGTGTATTATATGTGAAGTTGCATATCACAGAGACCGGTATTGTAGTAATATTGAAGTTTTGGATTTTCATAAATTCGAGGGTTCTACCATTATTGTTAAGTTATTGATCAGTAAGTTAGCTCTGCACTTTTTTTTTGTGGTGTGGGAACACATAACAGTGCTTAGCGGCAGGCCTTTTACTGACACTTTTTTATTTTACCTCCAGTAGTTTATTGTAAATAGTAGTGTGGTGATAACCTATTATACTAAAGATTGGCATGTGGCATTAAAATACATCAACAGATTTCAGTTGTGCCCCACCAGGCCGGCACCCCCTCGGACAATGTGCCTGGCTGCTGAGTTCATCTCCCCATCCCTGCACTCGGTGCACTGATGGGCACTGAATAACAGCACTGATAAGCGTCACTGATTGGCACTGCCAGGTGGCACTCATTTACACTGATGTGGAACTGACTGGCACTGACAAGTGGCGCTGATTGGAAGCACTGATTGGCACTGACAGGCAGCATTGGCACTGATTGGCATTGACAGGCGGCACTGATTGGAAGCACTGCTTGGCACTGACAGGTGGCACTGATTGGAAGCACTAATTGGCACTGGCAGGCGGCACTGGCACTGATTGGCACTGACAGGTGGCAATGATTGGAAGCACTGATTGGCACTGGCAGGTGGCACTGATTGGAAGCACTAATTGGCACTGACAGGCGGCAGTGGCACTGACAGGTGGCACTGATTGACACTGACAGGCAGCACTGGCACTGATTGGCACTGACAGGTGGCACTGATTGGCACTCAATGGCACTGATTGGAAGCACTGATTGGCACTGACAGGTGGCACTGATTGGAAGCACTGACAGGTGACACTCATTGGCACTGACAGGTGGCACTGATTGGAAGCAATAATTGGCACTGACAAACTGACAGGCGGCACTGGCACTGACAGGTGTCACTGATTGGCACTGACTGGCATAGACAGGTGGCATTAGTTGGAAGCACTGACAGAGGAGAGGGGGGTTTCACTTTGTGCCGATATTGGGGCTTGTAAGATCCCTCAGTGTGTGACACTGTCATGTATTGTAACTGCATGCAGAGAGAGAGAAGAGCTATCAGAATTCAGCGGTGATGTCGGGGTGGGTGGGACCGAGCAGCTATCGAACATCAGCCAATAATTGAGCAGCTTGAGAAAGGGGGCGTGGCTACATACACGTAGCGGCCCGCCCAGACCCCATCCCATTGGCTGGTGTTCGATAGCTGCTCGGTCCCGCCCCCCCAACATCACTGCTGAATTCTGACAGTTCCTCTCTCTCTGCATGCAGTTACAATACAGGACAGTGTCACACACTGAGGGATCTTAAAAGCCCCAATATCAGCACAATGTGATAATGTCTCACAGGCAGCGTGGGATACACATTGCTTGGATAAAGCATTTCACATCAGCCCAGGCAGATCTCGGGATACAGCCAGCATGGGGCTACACAAACACTGCATGGGTGATTAGGGTGTTCCCAGGCACACCCTGTGCGCACGCCTATGCAATCAGGTCCACTAAGTGGTTACATTTTAAGGACAATTATGGGTGTGGAGGGGGTAGTTGCCCCCCTGTCAGGAAAGGTTCCATCCGCTGGTGATATTTATTATTTGGCTTGCAGTACTGTGGTCCACCAGCAGGTGTCTCCTGGCAGTGTGGAACAGTCAGGAGAATTTCTCCCTGCTGGTATTATATTATCCTTTGGACGCAGTACTGGTCTCCACCAGCGGATGGATCCTGGCAGTGTGGAGCGAACTGCTCTTCCTGCGCTCAGGTGTGACTTGAAGCCAATTACAGGCATTCCTATTTATACCCGGCAAGTACAAACACACCTTGCCCTGGTATCTCTCATCCTGAGCCTGTATCTGACCCTGAGCCTGCATCTGACCCTGAGCCTCCATCTGACCCGACCCGACCCGACCTGATCCGTTCTGATCCCTATCCCGAGCCCATCCTCGACCTGCCCCTCCTGTTACCTGTTTGCCTTTGATCCCTGCCCTGCAGCCTGTCCATCCATCCTCTCCCTGTCCTGTTGTTCTCCCATCCATACCCATCTGCTGATATCCCTTGGTGTATGACCTCGGCCTGGCTTGTTTACGATTACGGTATCTCTCCTTTATTTGTACTATTGTATACTATTTGTTGTTGGTTGTTGCACTGGTTGTTTTCACCTGTTTTTCACCTTTTTAATAAATTATTATATTTTCACCTACATCCGTTTGGTCTCCTCTGTGCAGTCACACAGTCTGGTGGTCTACTAGTTCCGTGACACCCTGTTGTAAACATATCACCAAGGGTAATGTGATACGCTCGTGTTCGAACGAAAGAGAACATAGAATTCAATCATTCTATAACTGCAATACCAAATACATGATTTATATTATCACTTGTAAATTATGCAATGTGCAGTATATAGTACATACCACAAGGTGACTTAGAGATAGATTTCAAGAACATCTTTATAGCATAGAGAAAAACCAATCTACCAATATTGCCCGACATTTTAATCAATTCCATTATGGGGACACTTCTGTGGTGGGGGTCCAAGTTATTGAAAAGATTGTTACACCCAAGAGAGGGGGAGATGTCTTTAGGCTTCTTTGTAAATGGGAAGTTTTTTGGATTTTCCAATTCACGTATACCTTATGGGTTAAATTTTGAATGGGACATCACACACTTTTATGAGTAGATGCTTTTTACTTTTATCAGTATTATTGTTATGTATTCATTTACTTTGGTCCCCTTTGTAATATGAACCGCTTCTCTTATCATAAGCTACAATGACATCTCTCCCATATCTCTATATATTTTGAATTTTGCCTTTTGCCTCTGGGAGGAGGGGTGTCTCTTCACCCTTTTTTGATTATTTGATTGATATTTTATTTTTTTTATCTCATTTGATGATTTTTTGATTTTGACTTTGAAGAGCGATTTGTGGGGCTATACAATGGCATCTCTAGGGGGGGCTAGAGGGGGCCCTGGCCCCCCCAACATTATGCTGTGCCCCACCATGTGCCCCCCCCCCAAAAAAAAAATATTATAATTTTTTTTTTTGCATTTTTTGTATTTTGCTTGGGCCGCCGCTGGAGTAACACAGTCTCTCCTGAGAGGGAGAGTGTCCCCAGTCAGCTCCTGCGGGGGATTCCTCCCCCCTCCCTCTGCTCGCTGACACTGCATAATGCGAGCGCTCACACAACCACAGTCGCCCGATCTGCTCCTTCCCCTGCATCCTCATTGGCACGGAGAAAAGCGAGTTGCAGGAAGGACTCCACGAGCACTGTGGGGGGGGGGGAAGGGGGGCCCAAGCCTTCATCTCAGTTACTGAAAAAACAGACTGATTTCTCCCGTCCTTAGGACAGGAGAACCAGCCTGTAAATTCCGAGAGTGGTGACTGCAAGCTGAGCCGAGTGTCAAGCCCTGTACACACGATCGGTTTTACCGATGAAAACAGTCCGATGGACTTTTTTCATCAGACAAACCGATCGTGTATGGGCCCCATCGGTCTTTTTTCTATCGGTGTTAAAAAATAGAACATGTTTTAAATTTATCCGATGGGAAAAAAAATGATAGCAAATTACTATAGTCTGTGGGGAACTCCATCGGATAAAAAACCCACGCATGCTCAGAATCAAGTCGACGCATGCTCAGCATAGAACTTAATTTTTCTTGGCTTGTCGGAGTGTTTTACGTCACGGCATTTGGGACAATCGGTTTTTTGACTGATGGTGTGTAGGCAAGACTGATGGAAGTTAGCTTTATCGGATTTCCGATGGAAAAATACATCGGTTTAAAATCCATAGGAAATCCGATTGTGTGTACAGGGCTTCAGTCTATGACACTCTTTCACAGCCCAGCGAGTCCAGCCACCCCCCTCACTCTCCTTACATACGAGCAGTAAGGAATACAGTTCCTCTTCCTCCTTCCAGTCCCGCCCACACTATCCCGGCGTGCTGTATCTGAAGAGAGGGGATATGTGGGAGGGAAATATGAAAATCAGCAGCATTCCTGGCTGTGTGTGAATGATGCCTGAGATTCTAGCCTGGACCGTGGGTAAGTGTGTGCACTGCAGACTGCAGTACAATGTACTCACTGAACTGCATTATCTCCATCCCTTCTCTCCCCCATCTGTCTCCCTCCCCCTCTCCTGTTCTTTCAAGACATTCACAATTTACTTTCACTTTCAGTTAGGCAGGTAATAGACGGTGCAAATTTCTTTCCTGCATCCACAGATTGCAGGAAAGAAACTTGCATGATTCCCCCATCAACACAGACAGTGCTGACAGGGGAATATCCCTCCTGCCCAGCAATTGAGTTCTCCCGACAAACAGTGATTATCACCTCACCAGTGGCTATAGCAACCACTAGTGAGAATCATAAGAGAATCTGCTCATTAATGGTTCAAATCTCAGCCAGTTCCTGCTGAACCAGCTGAGATTTAAATTGTCTATGGCTGGTCTTAGCTCTTAGGCAGCCCATACATTGATCACTTTTTTTCATTCAACTATTAGGTTGAATGAAAAAAAAAGAAATTATCCAATTCCCCTATCTACACATTATAGGTGGATGGGGGAATCCTCCCAGTGTGGACCAGTGCTGGAACAACCAGAGTTGCGCTGTTACTAGTGATAGAATCAAATAGTAAAATTAGATAACTGATATCACCAGAATGGGAGTGCAACAGATTGCTAAACGCATGATCAAAAGGGAGGAGCAGCCACCCCTGTGATATATATATACACATATATGCGGTTGTCCTTTTACCGCAAGGTAAGAGTCCACTCTCACTGGTGTGTCCTTTGCATGAAGAGGAGACTGTTACACCTCTCCAGCACTTTTGCACATGGAATCTGTTTGCACACTGAAGAAAGAATATCAGATTGCTATGTTCACAATTTGATTGCGATTTTGCACATAGTTTTTGGACTTTGCACTATTTATTACAGATTGGACATTTTTATATTTTGCTTTGCACAGTTGCACCTAGTGTTTGTTTTGCACTTTGCACAGGATTACATATTGGACTTTGCACATTTATTTTGCACAGCCCCTATGGATATTTATGTATATTCCAGATTCTGAGTTTCATATGCACGCTGCACTTTGTTATTATTGTTTTTTGGATTTATGTATATGCGTTTAGCATTCATGCGTTTAGCAATCTGTTGCACTCCCATTCTGGTGATATCAGTCATCTAATTTTACTATTTGATTCTATCACTAGTAACAGCGCAGCACCACCCCCCCCCCACTCAATCTCACATTAACGGGTTGGTTTGACCCTTTTCGGTGCCTGCAGCAGCTCCACTTTCTTACTATATTATTCCACATGGTAGCGCGAGAATAAACATATTACTCAGCAACCAGAGTTGCTGTCCTGTTCAGGCTATTCACAGCACTGGTCTCTGTCTCCATGGCAGGGGCGGCAGCACATTGGAACCCAGTGCTGGTTAACTTATGGGGCTGATGTACAGGAGGGCCAGCACAATTTGTTGTTAGAGATGGGCTGGGCATGTTCAAAATTCCACATGCCAGAGCCTGCCAGGAAGCCCACACTGCACAGCGCTAATCACAGGCAGTGAGACATTTCCCGGTCCGCAGCTGTACAGATCAGGAAATGTCTCACTGACTGTGATTAGCACTGTGGAGTGTCGGCTTCCTGGCGGGATCGGGCATGTGGGATTTCAAATACACCCGAGCCCATCTCTATTGGTTGTAGACAGTTGAGCTCCCTGCAGGTTGCTTAGCAGCAGTGGAGCCTTCTCTGACATGCTGATCGGGATGCAATCCAGGTGATGCTCCTAGTCATATCCTAGTGTTAAATATCAGTGATTTTATTGATCAAAGCCCACACTTTACAGGCATAGAGCCCACATGGCTGCTGAACATTTGGTTGATTATATATATGGGGTTGTACTCTTGATGCTAATAAATACTGTGTTTATTAGATCTGACTGGGAGCATCACCTGGATCACATCCCGATCAGCATGTCAACAGAGAAGGTTATACAGCATTAATGCTGCTAGGTGACCAGCTGGGGGCTCGGCTCTCTATAACCAATAGTGCCAGCCTTCCCATGCATGCACCCATAATGTCACCAGCACTAGGTCCTAATGGACTGCCACCGGTGCCAAGGAGACAGATGCCAGACCAGCGCTGTCAATAGTAGGGACAGGACAGCTGGGGAACCCCACAGTGGCAGAACACCAGGGCCCGGTGGCAAGACAACCTTTGCAACCCTGATAGTTCTTCCACTGCTTTGGACCCTTATATTTTTTTGGTGTGCTGGTGACATATATCTCTTGTTTTCTGCCACCCTGGGGGGCCCCAGTATAGTAGGAAGGGAGCTCACTGCAGAACATGTGAAAGGGCCCATTGTGGGATCGTAGTAAAGGGCCCCAGGATATATATATATATATAGCGGGTATTTGAATTTAGGGGAAACATCTGGGTGGTAGTGTAACCCAGATGCACTGATTGCTAGGGAATCTGAGACCCTTTTATGGTTCTTGGAGGACTCTGGTGGTGTGAGGTTCCCTGCGGCCTATAGGTGGCATTGTTGCCGGGGGCTGGGGTTGAACTCACACCGCGAGACTGTGCCTTTTTGTCCTCCCCTGGCGCTGGTACAGCGGGGCAGGGAACCCGCTGTGATGCAAAGGGAGAGGAGATAAAGGGGGTGGACGCCCTTACCACGGGGTTCAGAGTGCAGAGTCGGAGGATGCGGCCGCACCCAGGCACCTTCCGCCTGGGTGCTGGTGTTCTGGAGTTCCGGGCCCAGGTGCCCTTGACCTGGCCGGAGCGAGAGATGGAGTCCATCTCAGGCACCTTTAGCCTGGGGTGAGGTACTATGGCGGATGCCTGGGGCTCAGTACCTTCGACTGAGTTCCGCGAGGGTGGAGGAATCCGAGGGGGCCCTAACTCCTTGGGTGCCCGTATCTGAGTTTGTGAGGTCTGGTGAGCAGAACTTCTCTGAAGAGTCCGGCGCAGCATTGCTGGTGACAGAGAGGCCTCCGGTAGCTCCCTTGGACGGATATCCTTCCCCTGACAGGGGCCGAGCTAGCGAAGGTAATTCATGTTCTATTTCACATAGTCAGTGGCAGTGACTATTCGCCACTGGTGATACCACGGTGGTTAGCTTTATCTGGAAGGATTGTGCCTTGGCCTACTCCCACTAAACTGTTGCAACGGTCCCAACTTGACTGTGCTGTATGTTTATTCGCTGAAAGAATAAAACTGTGTTGGACCTATTCAGTGTGTGGAACTCTGGTTACTAGGAGCAAAGGAGTCAAGGACGAAGGACAGGACTTGACTCTAGGACACCTACACAAAGCCCGATCTTTCTGGCCTTCACCTCGTCACTATGAAGGACATGGGCCGTGGTGTATCTCATCCCTCGACCCAGTACTAACACCCCTAGACAGAGAAAAGACAAGCCGAGAATGAGAAGGGGTGAGAGGGGTGAGGTCGCTACATATATATATACAGTATATATATAATTGCATTTTATAGTTGGCTCCCCTACTTTTGTCCCTGTGCCCCCCCCCCCCTAAATATGAAAGCTTTACCATTTTACCATTTACCATTGTTACCATTTTCATCAAATGTTTCCTCTCTCTAGTTTTGTTCTTGCGTTTTCTCTGTTATACTAACAGTTTAGTTGGCAACATCATATTTTTTATCATCATTGTGCAGGTTTTTGCTACTTTTTTTTTTTTATCTTTTGAAGCGGTTATTTATATTTATGTAGCAAAATAACGGAAAATTTATTACCAAATACTTACCGTAATTTTCCTTTCCTGATGGACTCCATGGCAGCCTACGTGTGGGTTAACCCCGTCTCCTCTCCAATGCTATAGGACCCCATACCCATAAAAGTAAGCTCACCTCTCAGCACTGTGTTCCATAACTAGCCGACTCTTGGACACTTACTTTCTTTTATTAATATTTTCTTTCAGGGTGGGAACTCCGTCTGCCATGGAGTCCATCAGGAAAGGAAAATTACGGTAAGTATTTGGTAATAAATTTTCAGTTTTCCTGACTGACTCCATGGCAGCCTACGTGTGGGAAATAACTAGCCAGACCACACGGGTGGGTATGCTGAACAAAAAAGCTTTAATTTGTCCTGTCAACCGACAGGATTCTTAACCCAAAATTAACAGACGACAATGATGCCGGTTCAATGCAGTAATGGGCCATAAATGTATTGATAGAGGCCCACGAGGCCACTTTACAAATGACATCTGGAGCCACATGTTGGGCTGCCACCCAGGAAGCTGCCATCCCTCTCGTGGAGTGTGCCGTCACCGCCTGTGGAGGAGCCAAGCCCTTAGCCCTGTATGCTTGCTGGATTGTTTGGACGATCCATGATGCAATTGTTCTGGTTGATGCTTTCTTCCCTCTGTTGTTTCCAGAATGTAGAACAAACAGATGATCAGATCGTCTGAAGGAAGAAGTAATTTGTAGATACTCCTTTAGGATTTCACCCATATCCAGGGGATGAGTTTCACTGGAATCTGGAGTCTTAAATGTAGGTAGAACAATTTCTCGATTTTCGTGAAATACCGAAGACACCTTTGGATTTGAACCCAACATGGGTATAAGGACTACTCGATCCGGAAAAAATGTTAGAAAAGGTTCTTCATGACCTAGAGACCCGATCTCAGAGACCCTCTTAGCCGAGGTGATGGCTACTAAGAAGGCTACTTTTGCTGAAAAGTCCTTAATGGAGGACGGGGAGGGCCCCGACATACTGAGTCCAGTCAGAGAATCTAGAACGAGTGGAAGATCCCACTTGGCAAATCTTGGTTTTCTTTGGGGCTTAATTCTTGATGCCCCCCGAAAGAATTGTCTGACTAAGGGATGGACTGCCCATGAGACTCCAGAGAAGGCCGACAAGGCCGAAACTTGTACTCTTAGAGAGCTAACAGATAAGGGTAAGTCTAGTCCTGTTTGCAGAAAACTAAGAACATCCTGAACTCCTGGATTTTTGAAGGAGGGGAAACCAAGGCCTGTTTGGCCAGTAAGGAGCCACTTCTGTTATTTCGGCTGATTCCGCTTGAAGTCTCCTCAGGAACTTGAGGATTATCGGGATCGGGGGAAAAGCGTATGCCCGCCTGAACCTCCATCTGTCCGTCAGGGCATCCGTTCCGACTGCCTGGCTGCAACGGCCCAGAGAATAGAACTTCACAGTTTTGTGATTGTAGGGGGAAGCGAATAGGTCCACTTCGGGATTGACTCCCAGAGACAGAATCCAGTTGAAGGACTGTACATGGAGGGACCACTCGTTGTCTAGACGAGTTCGAGAGAGGAAGTCTGCCTGGGAGTTCTGGACTCCCGGAATGAAAACTGCCGAAATATTGGCCAGGTTTTTCTGGGCCCATGTTATTATAGGCTCGACCTCTAGAAGGAGAGTAGAACTCCGAGTCCCCCCTTGCCTCTTCACATACGACACTGCTGTTGTGTTGTCCATCCTTAACAATACCGACTCTCCTTTCAGGAACTGGGAGAAAAATTGGAGGGTGCACCAGGCCGCCCTGAGCTCCAGGACGTTTGAGCCTGGGTTGTGAAGACGAGCATCCCATCTGCCCTGAGCTAGGTTCTGACCACAGAGAGCCCCCCAGCCTGAGCCGCTGGCGTCGGTTGTGACTGTAACCCAGGAGATGGGGGCAATGGAGTGACAATTTTGCAAATTCTTGAGTTGGAGCCACCAGAAGAGGCTGTTTCTCATTTTTGCGGATATGTGGATGAGTTGACTCTTGTCCCCTGACTTCCACTGCCGGAGGAACCCTGACTGAAAAGGGCATAACCTCCATAGAGCCCATTTGACCATGGGGGACGTGGAGACCATTGTGCCGATAATTCTTAGGCATTGTGATGCTTTCAGATGAGGAGCATCCAGAGCACGAGAAATCCTCTTCCGAATCACCGGAATCGTATCTGCCGGGAGGGAGATGGTGTTCTCCACTGTGTTGAACAGAGCCCCTAAGTAAATTAAGTTTTGGGCTGGATCCAGGTGGCTTTTTTCCAAGTTTAGAAGCCATCCAAAGCTGGAAAGGGTTGAGATCACTTGTTCTCTGTGCACCATAAGCCGTTCTCTGTTTTGAGACAGAACTAGGAGATCGTCTAAATAATGGTAAAGACGCACACCTTTTAGCCTGATGAGGGCCACTACGGCCAAGAGGACCTTGGTGAAAACTCGAGGAGAAGTTGTCAAACCGAACGGTAGGCAGATGAATTGAAGATGTTCTTGCCCGATATGGAACCGGAGGTACTTTAAAAAGTCCTTTGCCACTGGTACATGGAAATAGGCATCTTTCAGGTCTATCGAAATCATCCAGTCGCACGGTTGAATGGCTTGCTGGATTGTTGACAGCGTTTCCATTTTGAATTTTCCGTGCCTTATGAACCTGTTCAGGTACGTCAGATCTATTACCGGGCGCCAGGCACCGCTTTTCTTTTGGGCTAGGAAAAGGGGGGAGTATACTCCTTGGAATTGTTCTTCCTCTGGGACACGTACTACTGCTCCCTGGGTTTTCAGCAGGTCTACGTAGGACAGTAAGGCCTGTTTTTGTTCTTCCATAATTGGAAGTAGGGTTGAGATAAATCTGGGGGGAGGAATGCTGGAGAAGGACCATGCGTGACCTGACGACACTGTCCTGACGACCCAGAAGTCTGAGATTGAGGCCACCCACGCCTGCCGGAAGAGGAGCAGGCGTGCCCCTACCCGACCCGCCTGGGCGGGCAAAATCTCAAAAGGATTTAGCCTGATCGCGACCACTGGACGCTTGGTTGTTTGCTGGCTTGCGGAAAGACGCTTGACCTCTGCTCCAGTTTCTTCTGAAGTCCCGGCCAGGTCTATAGAAGCGTGCTTCTCTTGAGCGCTCCGGACTGCGTCTTCTGAACTGGGGCCTTCTTCGATTCTGAGGACGCCTGTCCTGTGGAAGAAAGCCAGATTTTCCGCCTGTGGCCTTTGCTATGGCGTCATCTAGTTTATTACCAAACAGGGATGATCCTTCGAAAGGAATCTTGTACCATGTTTGCTTAGAAGATGGGTCAGCCTGCCAAGGGCGTAGCCATAGGGCACGTTTAGCTGTAACTGAGGATAGCATAATCCTGGACAGTAGACGGATCAGATCAACTGATGCTTCACCCAAGAAGGCCACTGCTAGTTTAGCTCTGCTGCTGCTGAGTTATTTGCCAGATCTTCTGAAACACCTTTGAGAAATTAATCTACATTCTCAGTCCATGCCTCCATAGCCTTAGATACGGCTGCCAAGGCTAGAGCGGGTTTACAAGCTGTCCCAGCAAGACCGTAAATTATTTTAAGGTCCTGATCCATTCTTCTGTCAAGACTGTCCTTAAAGGAGACTGTGTCTTCAAGAGGGAGCATGACGTGTTTAGCCAGACGCTTTACCACTGCGTCCACAGGAGGAATATTCTCCAGGTATTTCACCTCTTCTGCCTTGAATGGATACATTCTGGAGGCCTTATTTGTCATAGAGGACTTCCTGTCCACTTTGCTCCACTCTTCATCAAAGATGCCCTTTAGTTCGGCTAAAAGCGGAAAGCTTGGGCGCTCTTTCCCCAGGCGCTTGAAAAACTTTTTCTGTTTAGCTGGGGGAGTAGAAGGGTCTTCCCACATAAGGGCCTCTTTGACCGCTTTAATGAGCGGAGTAACTTGAGAGAAATCAAATTCCACACTCTCTTCATCACTCTCTAATTCTCCTTCCGAAGGAAAAGGCGAGGATGCGTAGGGCTGGGAAGGACCTGGAACTTCACGGACCACATCAGCCGGGGAGCCAGATCGAATAGTGCTGGACTGGCTTTGTGCGTGGGAAGCATCCATCTCCTTAAGAGAACGTTGCACCACCTGTTTTACTAGAGACTCGACCCGTTGGTCTTCTGTCTCTTTTTCCCCAACCGCATGGGCATAGCAATCTGTAACTAACAAAAGCATTTATTAATGTCCATTGGATGTTTTCTATATAAACTACTGCTACAAAATGTCCTGCTATGTGTATGCAGACCAAGCCATCTCCTCACTACCAGATTCGGTCCATTATTTTGACAGATCTGATCGTTACGTGTATTGCAACCATTTTGGTGCAGTCACGATACGCTTTGACTGATCTCTAAACATTAAAGGTATTCTTTAGTTGTGAACTTTTAAACCCTGGGTAGTCCGCAAAATACAGTGTGATGCACTAGTTTTTGTTTCACAGAAGAAATTCCCCCTCGATGAATTTAGCGTGTACATTCTTTTGTCCAATTTTTGATCTTTCCATGCGATTTATTTGTTCTGAAACCGATGAGCTGAGTGCCGTGATAGCTTTTAACTGCAGCAGAGACCGTCACTGGCAAGCAGCTACCATTTTGAAATAATATTTATAGATTAATTATGAACACTGCGCTTAATAGTTCCCTGTATGGCTACTCTTGGTATAATGAAAAGGCTGACTGATAGTTTGAGAAGATGGAATAATCTGTAACTAACAAAAACATTTATTAATGTCCATTGGATGTTTTTTATATAAACTACTGCTACAAAATGTCCTGCTATGTATATGCAGACCAAGCCATCTCCTCACTACCAGATTCGGTCCATTATTTTGACAGATCTGATCGTTACGTGTATTGCAACCATTCTGGTGCAGTCACGATACGCTTTGACTGATCTCTAAACATTAAAGGTATTCTTTAGTTGTGAACTTCTAAACCCTGGGTAGTCCGTAAAATACAGTGTGATGCACCAGTTTTTGTTTCACAGAAGAAATTCCCCCTTGTTTTTTATTTAATTTCTCTATAGTCTTCAGTGACACAATTGTTTGAATTAGCATGAATGGTGGTGTGATTGATCCACATAAGCAACAGGTGATTATATTTGAAACACCTGTTTAAACCATCTATATTAGGACAGACACCAGACCAATGCGCATGCTCCGATGAAGCTTGATGAAAGCGAAACATGTAAGCAGTTTAGCAGTTTGATGCTACATTTTATGTAGTTCCTGAACATGGATGTTCCACCCACATAACTAACTACCGAATCATCTGCCCCGATCTCAATACCATTGCCTTTTGATGTGAAGATACTTCACCGGCACGTCAAATACCGAAGCTCTACAACCCCGGCATGGTCTATAGCTACTCTATGGAAACATCTACTGATTCAAGTAAATGAATGGGTGCGAAGCAGCCCCACACAAGAGAATTTAGATGTGAATTATCGAATCCTTATTGGACTGACACGCAGCAAAGTGGTGAGTGTTTGTTACATATGGGATCATATGCAAATCAAAAGACTATCGATCTGGATGGCTGAGTGACCGAGTGACCCAGTGAAGACATCTAAGGTGAGCTGTAGGATTGCGTTTTCAGCATCAGGCACTATTCTCATAGCATGCTCCTGTGTACACCATGTCCAGCCAAGCTATCCCTTCATCACCCAGCAAATATGCGTGAATACTAACCGGTCATCCTTTCTGACCCATCAAATAGACCAACCCGGTAATCCCACTTTTGGAGCCATTACTTGAATTATCTCCATTCACCAGGACTATTCAATTGATATTGATGAATTCACATAAAAAATCTTTACATTCTCAATACCGGTATTACTATTCAAGATCATTAGCGGATGAATGAATGCGGTGTGTATGGTTGATCGGGTGGCCATCCCTGTTTAGTGTTTTTGTTGACTAGTCTCATTTTAATCAGGTGTTTTTTATGTTGTGTATTGTTTAAAACTAATTGAATAAATAAATGAAATTTTCTACTACACTAACCGCGGTTCACTCATTACAAGTCTGTATAATTAGTTGAGCCTTGTTGAAGAATTCTTTTTGCTGAAGGACTCTTGATCCTTCAATTTTCTCCCCCTTCTTTCTATATGGTTTTGCAATTCAGAGGCCAACAATGGATAAATCCCTAAATTATTGGGTAATTAAAAATAGTGGTTTTTATACCCAGTAAATCACTTATATTACCTAGCATTATACATTGGATGAGCTCAATATATACCTACCTTTTTGTTTTTTGCATAGCAATGGCTGCATAATGATTTGCCCTCTGGGACTCGTGAGCCGCATCCCCAGCAGGCTCTCCGATCAGAATGACTGTCCTGGTGGTGGGAGCGGTGTCTGGAGGAGGAATGGGAACTTCTCCTCTGGTGGTGAGATGCAGACGGGGAATCACGTCTGTGTTTTGATTTTGATGAATGCTGCGGCATGGCAAGGTCTGAGTCGAGATGAAGATCTGCGGAAGGGCTAAAAAAGGAAAAAAGGGGGATTGGGGAAAAGAGATAAGCCGTCAAGCAACAATACTTGCGACTGAACCCCACGCCCTCCCCTCTCCTGCACATACCTTGTGCGTGAGGGCTGGCCACATGTAAGCAGTGAATTGTCCATAACTTCTGGACTAAGGAGTCACAACAGAGACAGGTCGACCAAAAAAACCTACAGTATTTATACAAAAAAATAAATTGGTAACTTCCCCTTTAAGGAAAGTGCACTATATAATGATAAGCGATATATGTTGAAAAGACACATTATGTACATATACACCTATATGTATAACCAAAGACTGTGATTGGAACAGACAAAAAACAAATCCGCACTGCCTTTAAGTCTTTTAAATAGTGCACTGACCTGATTGAGAGACAAGAGCCTCAGCAGGGAGATCCAAGTAGCCTCTGCTCGCCTGTCAGGGGAGATCCCAAAATGACACAGGCGAGCCTAGCTTTTAAATTCCCCGCCCGCGACATCACCGCTGTCAATCCAGCTCACCTGCGTGTGGGAGGATCTCCCATCTGCGCCTGTGCGGCCGCCTAGCGACCCGCTGGACCGCGCATGCGCGAACCAAGCCTCGCTCTGGGAGCGGGCACTGCGCATGCGCGAATGGCGGCGGCGCCCGAGAATTGGGTCACCGTTGTGGGCTGGAACGCAGAGCGTTCCAGCCGCCATTGGGGAGAGCAGGGGCATGTTTTAACAAACAAACAGACAACAAATATTAAAAAGATGCGACTGCCATGGAGCATGGAAAAAATAAGTAGCAGACCTGCCAGCCGGGGGAATTCAGGGCACACCGCAGCAACTTCCATTCAAACCTTCATGGTTGCTGTAAGCTCTCCACCCGCCCATGGCTGGGTTCCGAGCTGCACCGCTAAAGGTGTGCCAATCATCCATCGATCCATCCATCCGGAAATCTGCACAGCCGTGCATGCTTCAGGTCCATTGGAGGAGGACAAAAAAGGAACACAGTGCTGAGAGGTGAGCTTACTTTTATGGGTATGGGGTCCTATAGCATTGGAGAGGAGGCGGGGTTAACCCACACGTAGGCTGCCATGGCGTCAGTCAGGAAACATGTATTGCAATGTGGTGTGATGAGAGAGAGATTTTTTTCCTTTCTCTTGAATATAGGCTCTTTTCACAATATGGTCATTTTCATATATATTTTTGTTTATTTGGATATATTTATTTATATATGAATATTTGTTATGTCCATATAGCTTCCACATTTCATTGGTCTCTGTCATCAGTGTTTTACCTGTCTATTTGTTTTTTTCACTGATCATTTTTTTAATCTCATGGATATACCTGTAGGTGGTGACACTGCTGATGTTTCTTCCTTTTTTATTTTTTGTTTTTTATTTTATTATTTATTTTCCCTGTTTTTTCTTCTAATGTTTTTTTTTAAGTTTCTTTTCCTAGTTACCAGACTATGAAATGCTTTTAACTTATTTGTATGTGATTGTTCGTGTATATCATCTGCTTCTTCTACATGGGTTATTTTGGTTTGATTTGGGTGCACACTATAATTAACCAAAGTTGAAGCTATACCAATGTTGTGAACAAGCATGGAATATCCATGTGAAACGTTAACCTTGGTCCTGTATCGTCTGGCATGCGACAATAAAGATTTCTGTCAAGCAAACTTCTTGTTCCAGTGTGCGGCCACTTTCTTTCTTCTACACCACTCCCCAGGGGGCCTGGTCACCCTGGTTAAAAAGACTGTACCTGCATCAAACAAAGGTGGAGACAGAATTCTAAAGCCTCGTACACACGATTGGATTATCCAACGGGAATTGTGTGATAACAGACTGCTGTCGGAAAATCTGACCATTTGTTTGCTCCATCAGACAATTGTTGTCGGATTTTCCGTGGACAAATGTGGGATAGCATGCTTTAAACTTGTCCGGCAACAAATGTGTGTTGTCGGATTATCCGATCGTGTGTGCACAAGTCCTTCGGACAAAACTCCAAAGTACAAACATGCATGCTCAGAAGCAATGCTCACCATAACACAACATTAGCAGAAGTTGCCCAAATGGTGGCGCTAAAGAGCTGAAAAACCACATAGTTTCGTGTTTGTTGGCCGACAATTCTCTGCCGTTTGAATGCAAGACAAGTTTCTGGCCAATGCCCTTCGGACAAAAGTCCTACGCTTTGTCCACGGAAAATCCGATCGTGTGTACCAGGCTTTACACTAAAAAAAGAAAACAGAAGTGTGGTGGATAAATAAGCTGAACACTTTACATCCCTGGGATCTTTACAGAGATTATCTATCTGTTTTTGTGAATTATTGTTATCTACTGTACATATGCTCTCATGGAAATGTTTAGAGTTTAATCCAGTAGGAGATTTGGTTTTGCATAGAGAGAACATCAACACGCAACATTATATTTCACTGTATGAACTGGATCAATGAATAGAAAGCTGGTGTATAGATTTTGTGTATACTTTGTTTCCATTTTTATATGCTGGTGGTGTTTGGCTAATCAGAGTATTAGTAGCAAGTTTATGAAACACTTTAAAGAGGAACTGCAGTCTGCTCACATAATTTGTAATAAAACATCTTTGCCATTCTGAAGCTTCCCTCCAACCACTTTGCATATTATTTTATATATACCGTGATTCTGTACTTGCCAATTATGCTGCAGAAATCTCCCTCCACTAAGTCTGGCTGCAACCATTTTAACCGTGGGCAGCTGAAGCTGCTGCCTGTTGACTTCCTGGATTTACACAGACACACAGAGGCACACCTCCAGCTCTGCAGCTCTCATTGGCCCTCTCTTGACTCACCCCCCTCCCTTCCTGGAAAACTCTCAGGAGAGTGAGGGAGAGAGCTGTGCATGATTTCATAAGCCTAGGCTTTTTACCAGACAAGAAACCGGAAGTGGGCTGTATAAGGTATTTACTGGCAGAAAAAAAAACCAACAAGGGCAGAAGATTTAATAGATGGAAAGATGAAAAAATGACTGAAAGTCCGCTTTAAGTATTAGTAATAAGGTTTGGTAGAAATGGGAGGAGAAAACAGAGGTCCGATACTGTGTAGCTTCTGTTGTCAGCTGTGTTTAAACAAGCTGTGATTAAAAGGGTTGTAAACCCTGTATTTTCACCTTAATCCATACTATGCATTAAGGCATAGGTGTCAAACACAAGGCCCGCGGGGCCGAATCCGGCCCTCCAGGCCATTTCATGTGGCCCTCGCACCTCCAGCCCTCCTCTAGTCCTCCTCAAGACCCTTACTTTCTGCTTTTAAGCAATACATCCAGCTTCTTCCCAGCAGCAGCATAAGGAAAGGGGGGTGCACTGTGATGTAAGGGAGAGTGGGGGACTCAACTTCTGATGGTGGGGTGGCTCTTGACATGTAATGGAAGTGTAGCAGGGGTGTTCAATTTAGGGGAAGTGTCTGAGTGGTAACCAGACTCAGACACATTTAATTGAAAGGATTCATGGACCATTTTCTGTTCTCAGGGGTTAATGCTGGTGATGTGTTCCCTGTGGCCGATGGGTGGCGCTGCCATTCTGGGCCAGGGTTGACCCGCAAACGCAGTGCTGTGCCTTTTGTGTCCCCTCTCGGCAGCTGTACGGTGGGGCGGGGAACCTGCTGTGCATGCCGAGAGAGGATATAAAAGGGGCGGACATCTTCTGAGAGGGTTCTTCATCCGTCCACGCCCAGGCACCTTCAGCCTGGGTGTGTGGGAGTGGGATTCGTCATCTCCGGGTGCCCTAGGCCCGGAGGCCTTGTTCCGGTTTCACCTCAGGCACCTTTGGCCTGGGGTGAGGTACTACCGCACCGCTCCTGTTCGCCTGGGCATGGAGGCCCAGGAGTTGCGTGATGGCCTGGAGCCCAGCAGCCTTCGGCTGGGGGCCGCAAGGGATTGAGGAGTCCAGGGTGCCGCCTTGTGAAGGGACCCGCACCCTAAGAGAAGGGAGGACCTGTTCCGAAGGACCGGTGCTGTGGACACGGTGAAGGAAGGGGTCTGTTGGCTCTCTGGGGGGATGTCTTCTCCCTAAAAGGGGCTATGTCCTAGGAAGGAAGTCCATATTCACCAGGTCAGTGGCAGTGACCATATTCACCAGGTCAGTGGCAGTGACCCTGTTTGCCAGGTCAGTGGCAGTGACCTTATCCACCAGGTCTGTGGCAGAGACCATGTGCCAAAACTGTTTGAGAATCTGAACAGTCCTAAGAGTTTGAGCTACGTTTGTGCCTGGACCTCCTTCACACCTTAAAGCTGTCCTGTGTCTTTACTCCAACCTTTCGTCTATCCAAGAGAATATGTGTTGTGCAAGTGGAAAATAAAGATTGAGTTGGACTTTCAGCTGGTGTGGACATTTATGTTCCTGGGGAAGTCAAGGACTTGCATCTACACACTGTAGAGGTGAGAATCATTCTCAGGAGGACTTTATGCCCCGGCTGCAGACAAGGCCCAAAAACAACACCGCCTAACCTCTTAACACAGGAGTGTATGGGCTTGTGGTGCGGTGTGCCCCTTTCTCCTGAGAGGAGCCGAAACAGACAAGGAGAAGGGGGTGTGTGCGCTACATAAGGGGAGGGGGTGCGTTGGACATCTAATCTTACAGATAAAAACCGGCCCTTTTGAGGTCAATCATAATGCTGATGCGGCCCACAATAAAAATTGAGTTTGACACCCCTGCATTAAGGTGAAAAAACACCTGGCAGTGACAGGCCCCCCCTAGCCCCCCCGTTTTACTTACCTGAGCCCTGGCATTTTCCACTGCGGGGACACCCTGTCCCTCTGCCCGGGGTTCTCCGCTCTTGATTGAATAGATTGATAGCAGCGCAGCCATTGGCTCCCGCTGCTGTCAATCAAATCGTGGGCACCGGGGGGCGGGGCCGAGTCATACATTCGGCGGCTATGGACACCGAATGATGGACTCTGGAGCGCACCAGCAAGGTAACTCCCTGGGAGAGCTCTTCTCCTTGGGGGTTATCTGATGCGGGGAGGAGCCACGAGAGCTGCCGATGGACCACAGAAGATGGTGTTCAGGGTCACTCTGTGCAAAACTAACTGCACAGTGGATGTGAGTATGACATGTTTGTTTTTTTCCATAATCAAAGCTTTACAATCACTTTAAGGGCCGATTTTAGCCATATAGATACTATGGCTGAATTTGCATCGCATTTGGGCCAAACTCGCACAGGACCCTTTTTTTGGTCCGCAGCAGAATCGAATCGCATGGGTGTTTACACCCATGCGATCCGATTCCTGTCCGAGTTTGCAGAGCGCACTGCGATATGCGAACTGATTTGAGAGTGTCATTAACTTTGAACTGACACTCCCAGCAGTTCGCATAGGGCAGTGTTAACTGCCGCCAGGAGACATGCGATGCGGGAACCCGCAGTGGATTCGCAGGGTCCCCACATCGCAGCAGTGTGAACCGGCCCTAATCGCATCGCACGGACATCGCATGTGATTTGCACTGCAGTGGGGTGTGAATCACATGCGATCTCACACCGCGAAGCAGTGTGAGCCGGCCCTAATTTTTAATTGCTCAGCCCCTGACGAAGAGTGGGGATGCTCAAACTGTGGTGGTTTGTACAGAAAATAAAATTTGCCATAATGTCTGCTAATGTGCAGCATACTTAAATATTATAGAAAACATACTCCTAATTTGTCCAGCAAATATAGGCCTGTGCTTCTTGATGCTGCTTAGTTTCTGTTGCTGCTGTCTTCTTGTACAGCTTGGATTCCACTTTTCCAACCACTGGGCAGCCATGGATGATGTAACTCCCATATGTGAGCCCAGGAATGGCATTATCCTAGCACTGGATTAGCTGTATAGCATCTAAGTTATGCCGCATACACGCGATCGTTTTTAATGTCATTTTCAAAAACACCGTTTTTCTCGACGTGATTTTTCTTGTTTCCTCTCAAGCCTGTCTTGCATACACACGTTCATTAAAAAAAATGCTCGAGCAAAGCGCAGTGACGTACAACACGTACCACGGCACTATAAAGGGGAAGTTCCGTTTGAATGGCGCCACCCTTCATGTTAGTAAAGTTTGTTGAGCGACGATTCGCACTTTTCAGCCTCATGCTTTTCAGTCCGTTACAGCGTGACGAATGTGCTATCTCCATTATGAACGCTAGTTTTACCAGAACGAGCGCTCCCGTCTCATACTTGATTCTGAGCATGCGCGTTTTTTTCCCCCTCGTAAAAGCATACACACTACTGTTTTTCACGACGGGAAAAAAAACGTCATGAAAAACGACGTGATAAAATAGAGCAGGTTCTAAATTTTTTTAGCCCGTTTTTCACGTCGTTAAAAATGCTCTAGAGCAGTGACGGCGAACCTTGGCACCCCAGATGTTTTGGAACTACATTACCCATGATGCTCAACTACACTGCAGAGTCCAGAGGCATCATGGGAAATGTAGTTCCAAAACATCTGGGGTGCCAAGGTTCACCATCATTGCTCTAGGTCAGTGATGACGAACCTTGGCACCCCAGATGGTTTGGAACTACATTTCCCATAATGCTCTTGTACTCTGCAGTGTAGTGGAGCATCATGGGAAATGTAGTTCCAAAACATCTGGGGTGCCAAGGTTCGCCATCACTGCTCTAGAACCTACACACGATCGTTTTTAATGCCCAAGTTAAAAAATTGCATTTTTAACGACGTGAAAAACGATCGTGTGTACGCAGCATAAGACTAAATTACTAGTATATGGATAAAAGATTGTTTTGGCACAAGAGACATACAAAGTCTCTTCTACCCAAAACCTACTGGCAACTTTTTTTATGTTTTTTTTTTTTTACCTCTCAAGCTGATAGCTCAGTCCTGGAAGATTGCAGCTCTCCCTGTTAAACTTCTTGCCACCCGGCCAAAGTACATTTACTGCAGCAGCGCAGCACGGGCAGGCAGGATCACATACATATATGTAGCGGCCTCACCCCATCTCCTTTGTCTAGCGGTATGTCACACGACAGGGTGAGATGCGCTACGGCCCATGTCCTCCCCATAGCTGTGGGTGAGGTGAAGGCCAGCACCAGATATTTCCTCGGGCCTATGTGCTTTTGTCTAGAATCAAGTCCCGCTGTGTCAACACTTCCCTCTGCTCCCATTAACCAGAGTTCCACACACCGATCACAGTCCAACTCTTGTTTTATTGTATATCTCACAATAAACAGTGCTTCAGTAGCCAACTGGTTGCGACTTGATAACATTTTGATACGGGGAATGAGCAGGTCGAGGCACTATCCTGGTTATCAGCTAAACCACTGCGATCTCGCCAGCGGTTACTATAGCATTAGCTAGAAAGGATTTAGAACTTGAGAGTCTCTACCAGCAACTCAAGAGAACGTAGATAGGAGTACCTTCGCTGTGCTGCGGCCCCTGTCAGGGGAAGATGTCCTTCCAAGGGAGTTACCAGAGGCCCATCCGTCACTGGGTTGATGCTGCTCCAGACTCTCCGAATGGGTAACCTCCTCACCTCAGACATGGGCCCCATCAACCTCAGGGACCCTCGGACTTCTCCACCCTCGCGGGACCCAGTCAAAGTCACTGGGCCCCAGGCCTCCTAGTTTAGTACCTCACCCCAGGCTGAAGGTGCCTGGGATGGACTCCAACTCCATTCCGGTCAGGCCTAGGGCGCCTGGGCTAGAATCCGGAACCAGCCGCACCCAGGCCTAAGGTGCCTGGGCGCGTGAAGAAGATCCTCCTGAAGACCTCGTGATTAGGGCGTCTTCCCCTTTTATCTCCTCCCATCGACACCACAGCAGGTTCCCCGCCCTCGCCGTACCATCTCCGGAAAGGGACAAAAAGGCTAGCACTGTGACGGCCAATCTACCTTGAGCCTCCAGGTACCCCGCCACCCAGAGGCCAAGGAGATTATTACACCGTCCAATCCTCCACGAACACAAATGGTCCACTATTCCCATACTTACACACCTAAGTGTCCCACCTAAATTTAGAGACCCCACTACATATATGTTATCCTACCTTTTCTGGGTTAGGGGTGCACAGACCGTGGTGGACAGAAAAAAAAATCGAGTCATCTATGGGCTGCTTAACTGGCTGGATCATTAGGTGAAAATAAAGGAAAAGAGCCTTAGCCACATCTAAGATATAAAGAGATGCAATTTAATACATTTTTGGTTTTAATATCGCTTCTATTTCTGTGTTTGTAAAGTTACACAAATTTGGTGCACACAAAGGGGATTTATATCCTTAATCGCTATTGACAAATATATTTCAATTAAATGTTTTGTGCCTAGAGGTCATCTTTAATAACTCTTTGCACAATGGCATTGATTATAAAGATTTGCTGGATAACATTTCACAATTCATGGTGAAATGTGACTTTTGCATATATTTTGTTGCCACCTAGTGGACAGATGAGGACATGCATGTTGAAAATAGCAGGTACAAGGTAGGAAAAAAGCATCTGCAAAGTAAATCTGCTATTGCTGCCTGGGTTTTTACAGCGGTATTAAACTCCAAATCAAAATTTTAATCTATTGCAGCTTACCAATCATTAGGTGTTGTGGCTGCTTTTGTTTTTTTTTTTTTTAGGTGTTCCCCCTCTGTTTTCACCAGGTGAACTGGCCAGTAACACACCTCCTGTATTAGAGTGCCTCCACTCTGGCTGAAGGAGAACAGGGGGCGCCATTGGACAGCAGCATTGTCAGTCTGGGGGAGGAGAGTGTTAAATGTACTAGCACAGTGGTCCCCAACCTTTTTGGCACCGGGGATCGGCTGGGTGGAAGAAAATTGTGCCAAGGCCCGGCGAGGGGGTGGGGGGATGTACGCACATGCAGGGGGGAGTAAGCGATTTTTCGCAGGCAATTTATCGGGGCAACAGCTGGTGTTCTGCTGTTGGTGCTTCAATCATCACAGCACCATGGCTGGTATGGTGTCAGGATGATTGAAGCGCATTATTTATTATATTACATTTTAATATAAAATGAAATAGTTCAACTCACCATAATGGAGAATCAGTGGGAGCCCTGAGTGTGTCACTTGCCACGTTGCCTGCCATGTCGCCTGCCACCAGATGCAGCTTTTCACTTTCCACGTCGCCTGCCACCAGATGAGGAATGTCACTTGCCACGCTGCCTGCCACCAGATGAGGAATGCCACTTGCCACGCTGCCTGCCACCAGATGTGGAATGCCCCTTGCCACGCTGCCTGACAACAGATGTGGAATGCCACTAGCCACGCTGCCTGCCACCAGATGTGGAATGCCACTAGCCACGCTGCCTGCCACCAGATGTGGAATGCCACTTGCCAAGCTGCCTGCCACCAGATGAGAAATGCCACTTGTCCTGTCACCTGCCAGTGCCACCAGATGAGGAATGCCACTTGCCATGCTGCCTGCCACTAGATGTGGAATGCCTTTTGCCACGCTGCCTGCCACCAGATGAAGAATGCCACCTGCCATGTCACCTGCCAGTGCCACCAGATGAGGAATGCCACTTGCCACATCAGCTGCCAGTGCCACCAGATGAGGAATGCCACTTGCCCCGTCACCTGCCTGTGCCACCAGATGAGGAATGCCACTTGCCACATCACCTGCCAGTGCCACCAGATGAGGAATGCCACTTGCCACGTCACCTGCCAGTGCCACCAGATGAGGAATGCCACTTGCCATGTCACCTGCCAGTGCCACCAGATGAGGAATGCCACTTGCCACGCCACCTACCAGTGCCACCAGATGAGGAATGCCACGTCACCTGCCAGTGCCACCAGATTTGGATTGTCACTGCATTGGTGGCACTGGTTCAGTGGTCGTTCTTGAGTAACGGAAGGAGAGCGGAGATGTGGGGCGGGCGGGGGCCGAGAGATGATGTCATCTCTCTGCTCCCCTCCGCACCTCCGTCATTCCGCATGCTGTGAGGGCGGAAGAGCGGTGATGCTAGGTAGGCTGAGAGAGATAATGTCATCTCTTTGCTCCCCGCCGCACCTCCGACATTCCGTACGCTGTGAGTGCGGAAGAGTGGTGATGCTAGGCGGGCCGTCCACCTAGCATCACCGCTCTTCTGCCCTCACAGCATGCGGAATGTCGGAGGAGCGGCGGGGAGCAAAGAGATGACATCATCTCTCTCCGCCCGCCTAGCATCACCTCTCTGCTCGCCAGCCCGCCTGCCTCTCTGATCCACCGGGCTCTCTCTCTCTCTCACCCGTCCGCCCCCCTTACAACGTCATGCCGCCCGCCACAGCCCGGCTGCAGAGACGCTATGTACTAGCAGATACACTGACAAAATGAAGCCAAACTCCAGCTAATACTATATAATCAGTTACAACAAACCATTTTTTTTTCCTTTTGGGATAAAGGTTTTACATAAACAAAAAATATCGGATCATTGTAAACATCCCTGACCCAGTGCTAAATGGTTTGTTTCATCTCTCTAACTTATAAATCTGCAGGAGAGCTTGTTCTTTTGAAAAATAACAGACTTACTGTTAAAATAAAAGGAAAGAAACTCTTAAAAAAAAGAAAGAAAATGAATACAGCCACCACACTGAACTGGTAAGCTGTAATATAATAAATGTTTGCTTTTGGGTTTAATACTGGTTTAAAGTGGTTCTTCAGTTAAAAAATAAATTAAAAAAAAGAAAAATTAAAAGTAAACAGCTACAAATACTGACTTTTAATAAATGGAAACTCACCTATCCGAGGATCCAGTGCCATCCTCACCTAGGCTGGTTCTTTAGCGGTCTTCGTGTCCCTGGCACTGCCATGTTTACTAAGGGAAGCCTGCTGTGACTCCTTGGGGCTTCACAGCCAGCTTTCCACTGTGCATGCGTGAGCAGCGCTGAGCTTTGTGCATGGTCCTGCAGCCTTCTGGCACCTGTGATCTGTCCCAGAAGGTTGCAGGAAGGGAGAGGAGGGGGAAGAACTTCCGCTCCAATTGCCAAGATGGTGTTGGAGTGGAAATGGGAGCGGGCACCTGCTAAAACTGAGTATCTGCCTGTACTAGCTGTCACTTTTTGAAAACAGCTCTGTGTGTAAATGAACTACAAGCATCAAACATCCTTTGTAGCATTCGGCTTGTAGTTGTTAATAATAAAATAGATTCTTCCTATCAGATTGTATCAGCTTGCCCCGTACAGGATGTACAGGCACACAGATACACTGGCAGATCTGCTGGAGACCTGCATGGCACCAGTGATCTGCTGATCACTGGTGCAATGCTTCACAGGCTCAAAAAAAAAAAATATGTAGCATCCCCTAGCTAGGTATGCTAGTGTACATAGTTGTTAGTGTAGGAAAATTTGGCCTGACTCTGGGTTGAATCTGTGTCAGGGCTGAGTGACTCAGGAAGGCTGGATGACTCAACAAGCGGCATCTCTGGTAACTCCCCCTGCTCTCTGGAAACCTTGGAGAAGCTTCCAGAAGTAGAAGGTGGAGTTTAGGAGGAGCTGCTTGAAATATTGATGAGCGGTCCATCCAATCCCCAGCAAAATAAGCTGGCAGGGGGCAGGTACCTCATAAATACTCATGGGTCATGCCAGCAGGGGCAGTCAGGTGGAAGATGAAGAAGGAGTGCAGAGAAGGCTGTCAGTGGCCCTTGAGGGTGCCCCCTAGTCTGGGGGGTGACCTCACCATGGGGCTCGGGTGCTGGAGGGACCCTCTACAACACATGGAGAAAGTTATTCCTGGAAGCACGGGAGCAAGGCGAGGACAGCAGGAGGAGGTCGGCACATCCAGGAGTTCTCCAGAAGAGTCACCCAGGTGGGATGGTGAGTGATCAGTCTGGGAGGACTGAGGAGAAGTAACCAGGAGTAGACATGTGCACTGCCGAAATTTTTTTTTCTTTTTTCGGAAATTCGGCAAATTCGCTTTTTTTGTTTTCGTTTTTTTGCTTTTTTCGGAAATTCGGGAGATTCGAAAAATTGGTTTTTTTCCTTTTCGTTTTTTGCTTTTTTTGGAAATTCGGGAAATTCGGAATTCGGAATTCGGAATTCCTGAATTCCGAATTTTCACATTTCCGAATTTCCAAAAAAACAAATAAAATGAAAACAAAAAAAACAAATTTTTCGAATTTCCGAAAACAGCAAAAAAATGAAAAAAATAGGATTTTTTACTCACCGTAAAATCCTTTTCTCTGAGTCCATGGACCGACACAGCTTCTCTATTGACAAAGTGGGTATTATCCGTTAATTAGGAGTGACTAGGCAGAAAAACTTGTAAAAAGTGTTGCATCACACCTTCTACAGTACCGCCCAGGGGGCGGACCCTCTGGGTATACCCTCTCAGTCTGCACATCGCAGATCAGTTCGTCAAAAAGCAGTACAAACTTAAAAGGAGGGGTGGGTGCTGTGTCGGTCCATGGACTCAGAGAAAAGGATTTTACGGTGAGTAAAAAATCCTATTTACTCTTTCGTCCATGGACCGACACAGCTTCTCTATTGACAAAGTGGGACGTCCCAAAGCAGTGTCAGAGAAAAAACGAGGGGTGGTAACAGCATAAAAACAAACTTCACCCCAAAACACAAAACAGCACTCCTCCAACGGAGGAGCTGCAACTCTAAACAGCCGCCTGCAAAACCTTGCGGCCGAAAGAGGCATCCGAAGATGCACCTACATCAATTTTGTAGAATTTTGTGAAAGTGTGAGCGGACGACCAAGTCGCCGCTTTACATAGTTGGGAAACAGACGCTTGGTGTCGGAAAGCCCCAGAGGCACCTATTGCCCTGGTCGAATGCGCCGTGATAGGAAAGGGGGGCGCCTGACCCTTTAAGGCGTAAGCCTGGATTACTATCTGTCGGATCCACCTAGAGATGGTGGCCGATGAGACTGCTTGGCCCTTCTTGGGACCAGCCACCGAAACAAACAGTGAGTCTGACTTCCGGAACAGGGAAGTAGCAGATATGTATACTCTCAAAGCTCGGACAACGTCCAAGGAATGCAACGCCGACTCCTTAGGATTCGACGGCTGAGGACACAAGGATGGAAGTACAATGTCTTCGTTGAGATGAAAAGCCGAAACGACTTTCGGAAGAAAGGAAGGCTGCGGCCGCAGCACCACCTTATCCTTGTGGAAAATCAAAATAGGGAGCCTTGCAGGGCAAGGCTGCCAGCTCAGAGACTCGTCTAACTGACGTAACAGCCACCAAAAAGACCACTTTCTGAGAAAGTGTCAACAGGGGAATATCTCTAATATTCTCAAACGGTGCCGTCTGAAGCACCGAGAGGACCAGGTTCAAGTCCCACGGAGGTAATGGGGGGCGGACCGGAGGGGCCACATGTCGAACCCCCTGCCCAAATGTACTCACGAGAGAGTGAGTCGCCAGGGGTCGCTGAAAAAAGACAGCCAGGGCAGATATCTGTCCCTTAATCGTACTTAGGGCAAGCCTTTGGTCTACCCCATGCTGTAAAAACAGCAGGATTCTGGAAACCAAATAGGTACGCGGATGCCATTTCATTTCCTCACATATGGAGATGTAGGCCCTCCAATTGCGGTGATAGACCTTCCTAGAGGACGGTTTCCGAGCACTTCTCATAGTAGAGATTACTGAGTCTGACAGGCCCCGATCTCTCAGTACCTGGTTCTCAACAGCCATGCCGTTAAAGCCAATGACTGTAAAGCAGGATGGAATATGGGACCTTGCGATAGCAGGTCCTTCCGTAGTGGTAGGCGCCAGGGGACGTCTGCTACCAGACGTACTAGATCGGCGTACCAAGGACGCTGAGGCCAATCTGGAGCGATTAGGATCATTGGAATTCCCTCTGCCTCCACTCTGCGGAGCAGAAGAGGAAGAAGCCTTAAGGGAGGGAAGGCATAGATTAGCCGATACTGACCCCACGATGCTACCAACATGTCCGTTGCGTCTGCCCATGGGTCTCTTGACCGGGCCACAAACCTCAATACCTTCCGATTGAGTCGGGAAGCCAGAAGATCTACGTCTGGTGTGCCCCATCTTTGGCAGAGGAGTTGGAACACCTCCGGGTGTAAGGACCATTCTCCCTGGTCCAGCATCTGGCGGCTCAGGTAGTCCGCCTGCCAGTTTTCCACACCCGGAATGTACACGGCCGACAGTGCCGGTACGCTCCTCTCTGCCCACTTCAGGATGCGAGCGATCTCCGATGCTGCAGCTGAGCTTCTTGTTCCTCCTTGATGATTGACATATGCCACTGCTGTGGCGTTGTCTGACTGGATCCTGACTGGACGCCCTTGCAGTCTCTGAGACCATTTGAAGAGGCACAGCTTGATCGCCCGGATCTCCAGGACATTGATCGTCAGGAGGGCTTCCTCTGGGGTCCAGCGACCTTGCGCCGACTGGACACCCCAGACTCCCCCCCAACCTGTAAGGCTGGCGTCCGTCGTGATCACTATCCAGTAAACCGGAAGAAATGACTTCCCGGCCATTAGAGCCGGTGCTGTCAGCCACCATACCAGGGATCTCCTGACTAGGTGGCTCACTCGGATTTGATAATCCAGAGATGAAGGGCATCTGTTCCATCTGGACAGAACTTCCTTCTGTAACACTCGAGTGTGGTATTGAGCATATGGGACCGCCTCGAAGGAGGCTACCATGAGGCCCAACACTCGCATGCAAAAACGGAGTGACGACCAATTCCTGGAAGTCAGCTGCCGTACTGCAGCCCGGAGGGTCTGCAACTTCTCCACAGGGAGGAATACCTTTGCCTCTGAGGAATCCAGAATCAACCCCAGGTACACTAGGCGTTGAGTGGGCACCAATACTGACTTTTGCGTGTTTAGTATCCAACCACAGTCTCGAAGAGTCTGACAGGTAATGGACACGCTTACCTCTAATTCTGAGCTTGAAGGGGCCTTCAGCAGAAGGTCGTCCAAGTAACCTGTGATAGCGATACCCCGCTGTCTTAGAAGTGCCAGAATCGGAGCGAGCACCTTGGTGAACGTCCTGGGTGCTGAGGCAAGGCCAAACGGGAGGGCCACAAACTGGTAGTGGTTCTTCCCGATAGCAAATCGCAGAAACCTCTGGTGTCTGGAGTATATGGGGACATGCAGGTATGCGTCCTTGATGTCCAAGGAGGCCAGAAAGTCCCCCGGATGGAGAGCCGTGACTACGGATCGAACCGACTCCATCCGAAATCTTTGTACCTTCACAAAGCAATTGAGGGCTCTGAGATCCAAGATTGGACGAACCCCCTTCTTCTTTGGCACAATGAACAGATTTGAGTAAAAACCCTGACCCCGTTCCTGTTCTGGAACTGGAATAACTACCCCGTGTTCCAGTAGACCCTGGACCGCCCCATACAGGGCCTCCCGACGGGTCGGTAGTAGCTGGAGATTGGAGGTGATGAATCTGTCTGGTGGACAAGAGAGAAATTCTATCTTGTAGCCTGAGGAGATTACTTCGCAAACCCACCTGTCGGAGACTAGAGCAGTCCACTGAGTCGCGAATTCGTGAAGACGTCCCCCCACCCGAGAGCTGGGTGGGGGCGGACCTTCATGTGGACGCAGATTTGTCCGCAGGCTTGTTGGGTCTGCGGGACCAAGGACGCTTTTGTCCTTGGGCAGGCGCTTTATCGGCCTGGGGTCTTTTCCCTGTCGCCCTAGGGGGACGAAAAAACCACTTGTGTGCAGTAAAGGAGGGCCCTTGCCCTTGGCGTGGCCCCTTACCCTTGCTAATTTGGGGAAGCAAAGTGCTTTTACTTCCTGTGGCATCCTTGATGATGTCATCCAGAGAAGCCCCAAAAAGTCTGTCGCCCTTAAAAGGCAGATCCAACAGGGCTTTCTTGGAAGTCTGGTCCGCAGACCAGCCTTTTAGCCAGATCAGGCGGCGTATTGCTACTGCATAAACCGAAGTTTTAGACAGCAGGGGAATAGTATTCATGTCTGACTCGCAGACAAACCTAAGGCCCTGGACCAACAGGTCGGCCAATGTTATCTCATCAGGAGGAGCATCTCGCTCCTTAACCCCTGGAGTAGCAATCTTGCCCATTCAGTAAGTGTGTGAGACACTAGGGCCCCCGCCAATGCCGGGCGTACTGCCGAGCCTACCACTGAGTATAGGTAGCAAGCGAGTGCTTCAGCCTTCTTATCCACAGGGTCCTAGAAAACAGGAGCCCCTTCTACAGGAATTGGGGTGGCTCTATTAAGTCTGGACACCGGAGGGTCCACTATAGGGGGGAGAGGTCCATTTCTTCAGAAAACTCTCCTCAAAAGGGGTACCGTACCGCAAACCTCTTTGGGGCTGTAAAGACCCTCAGTGGGTTCTCCCATTCCTTGTATAAGAGTTTATCAAAAGACACACAAGGGAACACCTTAGCAGTGCGGGCAGGTCTATGAAACCCAAGTGGACCGGAGTCTCTGCTGCTTCTGCAGTATTTTCCAACTTTAGCGTATCCCGCACTGCAGTAATAAGGTCAGATACCAAAGCCGTCTCGCGTACTGACCTGGACTTGGAGTCCTCCTCACTGTCCGATCGGTCACGGTCTGCAGTCTCTGATGCATCAGAATCTGGGCCATGAGCCGTAGCTGGACCTGGTTCTGCATCAGAAATATCCCCAGAAGCTTGCAGGGGACGGGGCGTTTACTACCCCCTGTATTCCCGTGTGCTGCTTCCACCCTGGCAGCAAACGCCTCTAGGATTGCAGTCATAGCGTTCATAGACACCTCAGGGGCACCAGCTGCTAAATCTGGTGTTTCAGGGGAGAAGACATCTGGCTCAGATGCCATGCTGACCACACGCTGACACTCACAGGGCTCCAGGCAAGATATCAATAGGCCACCCTCCTGCGCTGCAGAGATGCTGGGTTACCCAGAGGACTCACCACCCTGGATAGGTACTGCTATGCTGCGCCTGTGATGCTGTCCCCTTGCTGCTGTGTCAGTCTGCTTCTTTTATCAGCACTTCCTGTGTGAATTTTCACGCCAGTGTAATGCACCCTAGAGGCCGGAGGCTCTCGCAAAATGGTTGCCAAAAACGTCTGTATGGAAGATAATGTGGGCTCTAAGAAAATGGCCGCCGACAGAAGATAGAGGTCAGGCAGCCATAGCCCCCAAAAAGATGGCCGCCGAACGGCAATATCTGCATACAGGGTGGACCAACATGGCCGCCGATCACCTGATAGGGGCCAGTGGGTGTGGCCGAACCACAGGAAGATGGCCGCCAGGCAGTTACAAGAGGCCAAACTTGGCATGGACCACCTCAAAATGGCCGCCGACAGCATGGAGACACAGAAACACAGGTAAGCAAAAATGACATTTCTTTTAAATGTTAGTTACAGCCAGCCCCGCTCCAGTGGGACCCCCTAGGTGACCCCCAGCACCCAGCAACCTTTAGCTAGAAGCCCAGGGAGGAGGGAAAGGCAGGGAGAGAGGGAAGAAAGGGGCCACAACCACTTACTTGATCTCTCCAGGAATGTCCAGCTAAATCACCCAGCCGAGGCAGGGGAGTTTTACTTACCTATCCTGCATGTATTCTGCTGGAAGACATTCCAAACAGATCATCGTCCGCGCACGGAAGGTGACTGTTGGCCAGGCATGCTGTGATTGGACCCAGAAGGGACGATCATATGTATGCCCTGGAGCAAGACGCTCACCGGACAGGCTGCTGCGACTCGGCCGTAAGGTCAGCCGAAGCTGAGCGGTCCGATGCAAGCCTTGGAGCGTAAGCTCACCGGCCAGGCTGCTGCGACTCGGCCGTAAGGTCAGCCGAAGCTGAGCGGTCCGATGCAGGCCCTGGAGCGTAGGCTCACCGGCCACCCGTGGAGCGACGGGCATGTCGTGGAAAACCCAGCGCGTAGCTAGGGTCGGCACACGCTCGATGGCCGAAACTGGGGAGACTACAAGGATCGAGGATCCAGCCTGTCACCCAGTCGGCAGTTGATCGAAGATCGCAGGAAACAACAAATGTAGCAAAAAAATAAAATAAATATATATATATATCTTTTTTCCCCGGACCAATGGGCCCGAAGGGAGCCATGTCCTACTCCTTGCTAGACAGAAAAAAACTGATCTGCGATGTGCAGACTGAGAGGGTATACCCAGAGGGTCCGCCCCCTGGGCGGTACTGTAGAAGGTGTGATGCAACACTTTTTACAAGTTTTTCTGCCTAGTCACTCCTAATTAACGGATAATACCCACTTTGTCAATAGAGAAGCTGTGTCGGTCCATGGACGAAAGAGTAAACTAGTTTCGAATTTTCGGAAATTCAAAAAATTCGGAATTCGGAAATTCAACTTTCCAAATTTCCCATTTTCGAATTTTAGATTTTCGAATTTTGCAATTTCGAATTTCCGAATATCGAGTTTTCGAAATTTCCAATTTTCAAAAATCCGAAAAACTCGAAATTCCGAATTTCAGAAATTTGAAAATTTCAAATTCGGAAATTTGGAATTTCGAACATCCAAAAATTCGGAAATTACGAATTTTCGGATTTCCGAATTTTTCAATTTCCGAATTTTCTGATTTCCGAATTTTTCAAATTGAAAAATTCGGAAATTCGACATTTCGGAAATCCGAAAATCCGAAAATTCGGAAGTTTGAAAAATTCGGAAATTTCGGAATTAACAAATTTCTCTAAATTCATGAAAAACGAATTAGAAATGAAGCGAATTGCACATGTCTAGCCAGGAGGGCTAGTGAAAGGGACAGCTGCAGCCAGGGTAGGCTGGCAGCGCCTGAAAAGGTGGTGCTGGGATCAGTAGCCACAGAAATGTAAACTGGACACTGACTTTTGCTACACATTTAAAGGGGCCCTGGGTTCCTGCCTATAACAGGCTGTTATGTTGCTATGTCAAAGATCTGACTGAGTGCTGTGTCAGAATTATTTTTATCAGTGTGCCAGTGGAGTTCTGCAAGCAAGTGTGCTGGAGGAAAGAGACAAGTGTATGTAGACTGTATATAGGAAAGTTGTCCCTGAAGTCAAGTGGGCATCCCATAATACATCTACTCCCCATCCAAGTTTTATCCTCTCAATAAAATACAAAAACAAAGTGCTGGACTCTGGGAGACTGTGAAAAGTCAGTGTGCCTGGCTGTGCAGGGTGGGGAATCCCATGACTATTGTAAAACCAATGTATTCCAGTACTGCCCACCACATTATACCCCATACCTTACTTATCTTAATCAAAGAGACCACACATTGCTGTTTTGGAGTAAAACATGGCTGTAGCAGCCTCCTTTATTTTTTTTAACTGTTCCATCAGTTATCAAAAACTTTAACCATCAAAACACATAAACCCAGAAACATAACAGAAAAGCAGAGTTAGTTTCTTACCGGTAACTCTGTTTCCAGTAGTCTTCCAAGGCAGCCCTTGAGAGATGGAGCTCCTCCTCACAATCAGGAAACACATTGCCATTAATTTTTCCTCCCCTTAAGAGGCGGTCCCTCAGGTCCCTGGTCAGTCATCCCCGAGAACCGAAGGCCGGAATCTGAAACGATATAATACACAACACAACCCCACGAGGTTAGACATTTTAGGGTGGGATCGTGCTGCCTTGGAAGACTACTGGAAACAGAGTTACCGGTAAGAAACTAACTCTGCTTTTCCCCCAGTCGTCTTCCAAGTCAGCCCTTGAGAGGATAACCAAGAACTCACCAGATCTAGGGTGGGACAACGGCTTGGAGGACTTTCCTACCAAAAGCCTGATCCTGGCTGGAAATCAGATCCAGTCTGTAATGATGAACAAAGGTCGAGAATCTTGACCAGGTTGCAGCCCTGCAGATTTGTTCTGGAGTGGCTCCTGCCGTCTCTGCCCATGAGGCTGCTGAAGCCCTTGTTGAATGAGCTTTAAGTTCTTTAGGTGGTGTAGTCTCCATGACCCTATAGCACTCTAGTATGGCTGTCTTGATCCATCTAGCTATTGTCCTTTTGGAGGCTTGTTTACCCTTTAGTTGGCCTGCGTATAAGACAAATAGGGCATCTGATGTTCTAAATTCATTAGTGATTTCTAAATATTGAAGTAGACACCTTCTGATATCAAGAAGACTTAGTTCCTGCTCTTTGCTGTTATTGGGAGAACTGCAAAATGAAGGCAAGACTATATCCTGGGATTTGTGAAAAGTTGACGTCACTTTTGGAGTAAATCCCGGATCTGTTTGAAGGACGATACGATCGTCATGAATCTTCAAAAAAGGTTCCCTAACGGATAGAGCCTGTATTTCCCCTATCCTACGTGCCGTTGTGATGGCTACTAGGAAAACTGTTTTAAGAGTCAGTAATCTTAAAGATGTATCTTGTAGTGGCTCGAAGGGATGTTTAATGATTCCCCTGAGGACCACTGACAAATCCCAAGTGGGACATTTTTGTGTCTTGGGCTTTTTGTATTTTGCCAATGCCCTGCAAAAACGAGAGACCAAAGGGTCCTCTTGTAGTGTCCTTTCTAGATACACCGAGAGCGCTGCAATCTGTACTTTCAGAGTACTGAGCGCTAACCCTTTATCAGCGCCCTGCTGTAAAAATTCAAGGATGGTGGGTGTATCCATTTTTAGTCTTTTATTTTCAGTGCACCAACTGTTAAATTTTCTCCAGGTCTTTCTATAGATGGCTCTGGTGTTTGGTTTCCTAACGCTCAGAAGCGTTGTCACCACCTTATCTGAGAGTCCTTTAGATCTCAAGAGGTCCTCCTCAGTAACCAGGCCGCCCATTTGAAACTCTCTTGTTTTAGGCCTGTCAGGGGTCCCTGACACATCAGGTCTTCCCTGTGAGGTAGAAGCCACGGCTCTGCTGCCGAGAGACTGAGGAGTTGAGAGAACCAGGCTCTCTTGGGCCAGTATGGTGCGATCAGTATCAGTTTCGTCTGTTCCTGTAGAAACTTCTTTACCACCCGTGGTATCAGATGAACTGGAGGGAAGGCATAGCATAGTTTGAAGTTCCAAGGGTTTTGTAGAGCGTCTATCCCAAGAGGCTGATCTTGTTGGGTTAGCGAGAAGAAATGTTTCACCTGAGCATTCTTCCGAGAGGCAAACAGGTCTATGTTTGGCATTCCCCAGCGGGCTGTAATTTCCCTGAACACCTCCGGGTGTAATACCCATTCCTCTTGGGAGATATCCTGGCGGCTGAGGAAGTCCGCTACTTGGTTGTCTTCCCCTTTTAGATGGACTGCTCCTAGTGATAGTAGATTTCCTTCTGCCCACCTGCAAATTTGGTTGGAGATGTGGCTTAGGGATGGGCTTCTTGTGCCCCCTTGCTTGTTCACATAAGCCACTGCTGTGGCATTGTCCGAAAGAATCAGAATGTGACGACTTCTGAGTTGGTTTTGGAAAAACTCCATGGCCTTGGCTATCGCCATCAGTTCTCTCCAGTTCGAAGATGCCTTGGCTTATTCTGGGGACCATCTCCCCTGAGCAGGTTGCCCTGCTAGGTGAGCTCCCCAACCCCAACTGCTTGCGTCTGTGGTCAATTTCTGTGAGGTCGGAAATGACCAAGCCAGACCCTGATTTAGGTTCATGTGGATCCTCCACCACCACAGCGACCTTTTTACGGATGTCGGGAGTAAAACTGACCTGTCCAGATCTTCTCTTTGTTTTTTTAAGAGAAATACTTGAAGTGACCTTAGATGGTATTTTGCCCACTGAACTGCTGGTATCGATGATGTCATCAGACCCAGAACCGACATTAGCTCCCTGATAGATATTGGGAGGTTGTTCTGTATTGAACTCACCCTCTTGATGAGTTTTTGGACTTTCTCCTCCGGTAGAGAAGTCTTTTGTTTTATGGAGTTGAGTAGATACCCCAGGAACCGAATGTTCTGAGTGGGACACAGATTGGACTTTTCTACGTTTAGAATCCAACCTAGTGACTTTAACCACAGTTGAGCTTCTGTGAGGTCTTTTGTCAGCTGTGTTTTCGAAGGTGCTGCAAACAGTAGATCGTCCAAGTATGGTATTACGGTCATCTTTTTTAACCTTAGAGGGGCCAGAGCTTCTGCTAACACTTTGGTGAATATCCTTGGGGACGAGGATAACCCGAAAGGAAGAGCTCTGCTCTGGAAATGATATTCCTTTCCCTCTATCTCCACTGCTAACCTCAGATATTTCTGGGACTCCTGTCGGATGGGAATGTGGAGATATGCATCCCTGAGATCCATGGTCGCCATGAAGGTTTCTGGTTGCAAAATGTTTGACCGAAAATATGGACTCCATGCGAAATTTTTTGTACTGAATCGCTTGGTTTAACGGTTTTAAGTTTAGTATTAACCAAAACTTCCCGGAAGGTTTTTTGATCACAAAAATGTGAGAGTAAAAACCCTTTCTTTTTTCCTTCTCTGGGACTGGAGTAAGGACCTTCTGGTCCACCATCTCCCCTAGTAACAGTGGAAGGGCCCTGGCTTTCTCTGGATCCCTGGGAAGTCTTGTTACTAGAAATCTCTCTGGAGGATGACAATTGAATTCCAGAGAGTAGCCCCTTGCGATAATGTCCAGAATAAATTGATTGGCTGTCGCCTTCTGCCATTGAGGTAGGAAGGTAGCCAGTCTTCCCCCTACTGGCACTCTGTTGTCATTGTTTGGAAACTTGGTTAGAAGAGCCAAAGAGGACATTACTCTTTGGTTTCCCCTTGTGACCTGTCCAGTTTTTCTTAGGGTACTCTTTCTTTTCTTCCTGGGGACGATCTCTTCGCCCACGAAAAAACCTTTTTTGTGGAGGTTTTCGTTTTTCAGCAGGAAAGGCTTTCTTCCTGTCTGCTGTTCTTTCCAAGGCCTCGTCCAGGCAGGAACCAAAAAGCAAATCCCCAGTAAATGGGAGATTGCACAGCCTTGTTTTGGATGCAGCATCACCTGTCCAGGTCTTCATCCAAATCGCACGCCTTGCTGCAACTGCTAGTCCACCTGACCTTGCTGCCAGCTTGACGGATTCTGCGGATGCATCCGCAATATAGCCGACCGCTTTGGAGAGAACTGGAAGTGTATTCAGAATCTCCTCCCTAGGCATACCATTTTTAATATGGTCTTGCAGCTGTGAGAGCCAAAACTCTAAGTTTCTTGCCACGCAAGTGGTGGCTAGGGCTGGCTTCAGACTAGCGACACTAGTCTCCCAAGCTCTTTTTAGGATAACGTCACACTTTTTATCCATGCCATCTTTTAGGTGTCCCATGTCTTCAAATGCCAATGAAGAATTTTTTGAGACCTTAGAAAGTGGCGCGTCCAATTTGGGATTTTGTATTCCAAACCTCTTTTGGATCTTCACTAAAAGGAAATCGCTTTTTGTGACTGGCAGCAAAAAAAGGTTTCCTTTCTGGGTCTGCCCATTCGTTTGTCACGGTATCTGACATTACCGGATGAACTGGGAATACTTTGGATTTTTTCTTCCTCAGACCCTGGTACATTAGGTCATGTTTGAAAGGCAGTTCTTTTTCATGATCAATTTCCAAAGTTTCGTAAATGGCCCCAAGCAAATCATCCACATCTTCTAGAGATAACTTGTATTTGGGTCCCTTTCTTTCTTCTCTCCCATCTTCCTGCTCTGGATCTGAGCTATCGGCAGCCATAACACTAGCTGTGCTGCTGCCCGCTCGCTCCCTCACCGACTCGTGCGACCCTGAGGCGACTTCTGATCTGGGTGAGGCCATGGGAGAGGAAACTCCAGTAGGGACTGCTGGAGATTTAGCTTCTGCAATAAACTTTTTGAGATCCTTAAAGGTGTTAGCCATATCATCTCTTACGGATCCAAAAATCTTCGCATAAACTGCATCTGACTGTTTTTCAACCAGTTTGTCAATGCATGTTTTGCATAGCGGCTCTGTGTCTTCCAAGAGCATCTTGGTATTACACTTTGCACACCGCTTCTTGGGAGTGGGCTTTGGCTCTTTAGGTGGTTTCACCTGCCAAAAGATAAACACAGGGGGACCCATGGCGGTGAGAAAAAAATACACACTGCACCACACATTACTAAAGTGCACACCCAGTGACATTAGTAACCCCCTGGCCCCAGCTTGCTAGTGCACCATCACCACCTAGCTGCTGTCCCAATACAAAGGATACAAAGGTCACCCACTGGTGCCTACCTGCATCCTGCTGGTGCTTTTGCCTCCTGGAGCCTGGGCCGATGGAATCTCATCCTCTTCCAGCATCCTGGCTTGCTGTGGCGTTCGGTACTGTCGTCTGAAGCCGCGTCCACGCTACTAGCACCAGCCGACCGTTCGAATTTCCCGCGCCTTTAAGGGGATTGGACCAGCTTCCCCGGCGCACGCCGATTGCGTCATTCCTACCCGGAAATGACGCCCCGCGTCTTCCGGGTCAAGCGGCGTTCAGACGTGGGTACACGCCCCCCCTGACGCCGCCAAGGGAACGCAGCAATGGCGCCTTTCTCCTCACCTGGGCACAGAGGAAATTCGAACCCGGGACACCTCCTGCACTCAGCCTAAGGAGGGTTGCCCGTGGTCAAGATCCGTCCTCCTCCACGCCAGTGACGCGGCTCCGGTAAGGTCCACTGACCCCCTGCCGCACAGGGACTCCATACAGTCAGCCCTGCTGACATACACTGCTGCACCCGCAGACACCTGTCCCGGTCAGCCCATGAGAGATGGAGCCCCCCCTCAGGTACTTTTGGCAACATGTCTCCTCCGGACGGAGGAAACACTAAGACTGACCAGGGACCTGAGGGACCGCCTCTTAAGGGGAGGAAAAATTAATGGCAATGTGTTTCCTGATTGTGAGGAGGAGCTCCATCTCTCAAGGGCTGACTTGGAAGACGACTGGGGGAAATATTGCCCCCTAGTGTTGGTCTTTGCAGGAACCTCAAATTCGCCATAATCATATTAACCCGATATTCCTCATCATATTAAATTCTTATTATCCCGTGACACTGCGGTACCTTACCAATGGTCATAGGCCTCAAGCCGATCAGCTACTCAGAGACGACCACTGACCGCAGTGCCCGCATTATCCAACTCATCCAGCTAAACTCCTGTTAGCTGGAAACCATCCTCAGAACCCATACCACCGATGGTTCTTGACCACTTGCTTATTCGAGGTACTTCCTTCTCCCGCAAAGACCAAACACCCGCCACTGCTACGACAATCCGTCCACCTGTAAAGAAAAATTGACAACAGAAAACCATACTGTGACCACATTAAAATTCCTCCTTCCTACATTGCTTATAAGGGAGGGTGGGTGGGAAACTTTCCCCTGTGCTGTGTTAACTCAGAGGGCGGGGTCTTCCTTTTATCTAGCCTTAACCCCTCCCCTCTATATTTCCATTAGCCAATAGTTAATCTTCTCTTATTACATACTCTGTTCACCCAGTCATGCCCAGCCCTCCGCCTATGGCATTCTGTCTTTTTTCTCCGGGCTTTTCTTGACTATTGTAAAACCGATGTATTCCAGTACTGCCCACCACATTATACCCCATACCTTACTTATCTTAATCAAAGAGACCACACATTGCTGTTTTGGAGTAAAACATGGCCGTAGCAGCCTCCTTTATTTTTTTTAACTGTTCCATCAGTTATCAAAAACTTTAACCATCAAAACACATAAACCCAGAAACATAACAGAAATATTGCCCCCTAGTGTTGGTCTTTGCAGGAACCTCAAATTCGCCATAATCATATTAACCCAATATTCGTCATCATATTAAATTCTTATTATCCCGGGACACTGCGGTACCTTACCAATGGTCATAGGCCTCAAGCCGATCAGCTACTCAGAGACGACCACTGACCACAGTGCCCCCATTATCCAACTCATCCAGCTAAACTCCTGTTAGCTGGAAACCATCCTCAGAACCCATACCACCGATGGTTCCTGACCACTTGCTTATTCAAGGTACTTCCTTCTCCCGCAAAGACCAAACACCCGCCACCGCACCGAAGGGAAAACACCTTTACCATTTGGTGCCCCTCCAAACCTTAAGGGCTCGCTGAATCCCATCCTGCAAACCCAAAGACCATAAATCAGTCCCTACATCGTTCAGATGGACCCCATCCCTTCGTAGATACCGCCATGTATCCACCTCCAATTCGAAATGTCGGACCACCAACCCACCATTCCGTACCACAAACTTGCCCATGTCTCGGTTAATTTTCCTCCGGGCCCTGTTGATTCCAGCCACGGACCTAGCCCCCCTCCACTCTACCCATGCCACCATGTCTGACCAGACGATAATCATGTCCGGGAATGACATCCTTAGCCTCAGGAAATCAGACTTCATATCCCGAGTCACTTCTAGCATGGACCTGAAACCCAAGTCGTTGCCACCTACGTGCAGTACCAGAACGTCAGGTGGCCTGTCCAAACGCACAAAACGGTGCACCTCCGGAACCATCTTACTCCACAACATTCCTGGAATTCCCAGCCAGCGCACACACGCCTCCGGTCTTGGGAACCCCAGCTGCCGACCCTCATGACGAACATCGGCTCTCTTAGCCCCCCAGAAAACAAACGAATGGCCCAGTATCTAGACCAATGCCTGCATTTGACCTGTAATTGCAAGAAGACATTCCCCATGAGAATCTCCCATCACCCTTATATATTCCCAGCAATCCGAACAGAAACCCAAACCAAAACATAAACAACGCCCCATGACTTGTACCCCCACATTATTCCAGTCCCACCAGTAGCTGTGGGCGTACGTATAACCGGAACCTCCTGGATTCCCAGCGGCCTATCTTCTTAACCGCCTCCTCATCCATCCCACATCTGGCTGCCTCCGTAGCTGCCCCGATCCTAAAAGAGTGCGAGGAAAATTCATTTTCCTTGAGTCCCAAAGCCCGAAGGGACTTCCTGAACACCGCAATGAACTGATACCTTGAAAGTGGGATTCCGTCCTCGTGTGCCAAAAAGGAACCCACCCCCGACGGTCGCACCTCCAAGTACCCTTTTACAGCCCTTACTGGGCACAACAGGGAACCTGGGACCGGAAAAACCTGGACCAACTTACCTCTGCCCATCTGGTCCGTCTTAGACGTCCTCAGCACCAGCGACACCCCTTGCTCCGTCCAGCCCACCTCGCTATCAAGCAACCCCCCGTGTACTGCTTTTGACGGGCTGACCAACTCACCTATTCTGAATGCTCCAAAGAATGCCAGTGAGAATGCCACCGTGAACAACAAAACTTCATATGGGGATGAACATAAGCCCTGTAACTGCCCCATGATCTTGACCAAGAGAGCAAACGAAACCGGTCACCTGCCATCCGGCTTCTGCCCCCCCCCCCGCCCATAACCCTTAAGTGCCTGCCGCACCCAAAAATCTTTTGTAAAATCGGGGCAACCTTGCCATTTGAACAAAAAGGCCAAGCCTGCCATCTTCTTACCCAAACTGGACCTGGACACACGGGCCTCCATGTTTCTAGCCAGGAAATACAGCACCAATAACCTGACATTGGGACCCACAGTATCCTCTCCTGCTTCCCGAACCATCTCTTTCCATTCCAGCCACAACTTCTCATACGCCTCCCATGTGCCCGTACTCACCGATTTTTTGATCCAACCTGACACTATTCCAACGGAATCTTCCACAGCCAGCCTGGACAAGGGACCCCACGTTGCTCCGCCCCCGGTGCCAACTCTCGGAACCTGTCCCACTGAAAGCGAGACAGCGCATCAGCTATGACATTGTCCACCCCCGGAAGGTGCACCGCATACACAAACACATTGAGCTGCAAACATCTCAACACCAGATGGCGCAGAAGACGCACCACCGGGGGGGAAGATGCTGACACTTTGTTGATGACTTGTACTACCCCCAGGTTGTCCCCATGAAAACGCACTTTCAGATCCCTGAAACACGTCCCCCACAACTCCACCGCCAGCACCACCGGGAACAGTTCCAACAGAACCAAATTCTTGGTGAAACCAGCGTCCATCCAGGACTGCGCCCATGGGCCCGCACTCCACCTGCCCTGAAAGTAAGCCCCAAAACCTGCCCCCCCCAGCCACATCTGTGTATAGTTCTAAATCAAAATTGCTAATAGGGCCAGACATCCATAACGCTCTCCCATTGAAAGACTCTAAGAATGAATGCCAAACCCGCAAGTCCGCCTTGTGTTCTCTGCCCAAACTCACAAAGTGCGTGGGGGACCGTACCCCAGCCATGCTAGCCGACAGCCGTCTGCAAAACACCCTGCCCATTGGCAGAATGCGGCACGCAAAATTGAACTTTCCCAGTAGCGACTGTAAAACCCTAAGCTGCACTTTCCTTACCCCCATCATGACCTTCAGCTCAGTCTTGAGCGACTCCAATTTGTCCAATGGTAGGCGGCACTCCATGGCCCCCGAATCCAGGACAATACCCAAAAACGTGATAACCGTGCAAGGTCCCTCAGTTTTGTCAGGTGCCAATGGTATCCCAAACCGCTCTGCAACATGCTCCAATGTGGCCAGGAGCACAGCGCAGATTCTGGATGAGGCCGGACCCACGCAAAGGAAATCGTCCAAGTAGTGAATGATTGAATTTACCCCCGACACATCCCTGACCACCCATTCCACAAACGAACTGAACTGTTCGAACAGTGCGCACGATATGGAGCATCCCATAGGCAAGCACTTATCCACATAGAACTCATTGTCCCACTTACAACCCAGGAGGTGAAAACTATCCGGGTGAACAGGCAACAATCTAAACGCCGCCTCTATGTCTGTTTTTGCCATCAGCGCCCCCTGGCCATACCGGCGAACCTACCCCACCGCAGCATCAAAGGAAGTGTAACTGACCGTACATGCTTCCGGATCAATAGCGTCATTGACCGACCTGCCCTTCGGGAAAGACAGGTGGTGAATGAGGCGGAACTTTTTGGGCTCCTTCTTAGGTACCACCCCGAGCGGGGAGACCACCAAGTTCACCAGGGGAGGGGACCGGAAAGGACCCCCCATCCGGCCCAAAGCAACCTCCTTGCGCAGCTTTTCCGTGACCACTGCAGGTTGCTGCAAGGCCGATCGCAGATTGCGTGCGATCGGGGGAATAACCTGCAAAGAACATGGAATGCGAAACCCCTCTGAAAACCCTTGCTCCAACAACCTTGCCGCCCCCTTGTCCGGACACCTACCGAGGAACAGCCGCATCCTTTCCACCATCACCGGAGTCCTCCCTTTTCTGCCCAGAGTCCCCGGCCCGCCCCTTACCTCGCTTAAAGCATCTAGCCTGTGTATGGGAGCCTCCGCAACCGGAGCACTCATGCTTGAAACGACAGGACCCCCCAAACTTGCAGGAGCCCTCATTATATTGCCAGCACACCCCCTTTTGTTTCCCGGCCGATTGTCCTGGGGAAGAGGTTCCACCGCCCCCCCCCCCCTGAAAAAACTGACTAGAAGCCCTCGGCGCCGGCATCAACCGCATCCATAAGCTTATGTCCTTATTATCCCACCGCAGACCAGGCCTCACCGCTCTCCTCTGCCTGAATTGTTCATCATATCTGAGCCACCCCGTGCCCCCGTACACTCTGTATGCTTCCCCTATAGAGTCCTGATAACCAAATAGTGCCGAACAATGTTCCGGGTTCTTCTGCCCTATAACACTAGCCATGATGGAGAACGCTTGCAACCAGTTTGTAAACGTCCGTGGGATCAGCCTATATCTCCTCTTCTCCTCATCCTCTTTTTTTGAATCATCCGGTTTTACCCTGTCCAGATGAAACTTCTCTAATGGCAGAAGTGAGAACATCTCCACATACTCACCCTTCCATATCTTTTCCTTCACTTCGGGTTTCAGGTGAGATCCCAGCAATGCCTCATAACACACATACATCTCACATTTAGCAGCATCATCCAACCTAATGACATCCTGCCTTGCCGCCTATTCCACCGCACCACCCTCTTTTGTGGCCACAGCTGCAGAAACCAACCCTACAGCATCCCCCACCCCAAAATTCCCCGCAGGTGTAACCGGTGACCCCACCACGGCAGCGGGCCCAGCCGTCCCTGTTGGCGGGACCCACGCCGCCGCCGGACTGACTCGCCCGCCATCCCCCTGTTCAAATTGGCTGACTAAGGATTTGATGCCCGCAAGAAACCCCTGCAGCCCGTCCGGCCGTGCACCTCCCCCATCCTGGAACACACCCCCCCGCCTGTCCATCATCTTGAACCTGAACTTGCACCGCAAAACCCACACCCGCAGCCGACATACCCACCTGGGCACCATTCCCCTCCTGGCCCCCAGCAGAAACAATTGAAAGGGACTTACCGGGCTGCCTGGAAGAACTCACACCAGCCGATCCACTCGAATCCACCGCTGCCTCCGACCGTCCGGGTCTCCGATCCTCCTCCGAGCTGCACACTTCACCCTCTGACAGCACACCAGCCAGCTCCTCACCACCGGACGATAGCTCACCAGGTGACCTGTCCCTGTAAGCCGAGGGGTCAGGACCCGATTGGTCCCACCTCCGCGCACCTGACCCGCCCGCCGATTTCTTAACCGCCTTGCCTCCACGCTGTCTCTGGTCACCCACACCGCCGTCATCACTCACTGGCACACCACCTCCCGCAGCCTCCTGCACCCGATGTCCGGCCAAGGGGGGGGTGCCCGGACGCCGCGGCCACTGATGACCCCCGCAGGAGCCCCAAACCCGCCGGGGACCCCCGAGGGGCCGGGCACGCCTGATCCGACTCCACGCGCCGCACGGGCCTATCGGCCACACCGGAACTCCCGGTGCGGCCCCCCGCTGAGCTCCGCACTTGAGGGGGATTCCTTCCGGTACCCCCCGCCTTGGGCAATGCGGCGCGCTTAGCCGGGGGGCCCGAAGGGGCCCTAGGGGGACTCCCAATCTGCCGCTGAGCTCTCAGGGAGGGGCCCGGTGAGTAGCGATCCGGGGGTCTAGACCTCCGAGCTCGCCCAGCCTCTCTCCCCGCGGTACCTTGTGACCCGGCCGGACTTGAAAGCATCGGCCCCAGGGTCTCCTGGAGCCAATCCTCGCCCCGTGTCGCAGCCTCTGCCCAAAGCTGGGCCAGAAGTTTGTCTACAGCAGACATGCTGCTGGAAACTTTCCCCTGCGCTGTGTTAACTCAGAGGGGCGGGGTCTTCCTTTTATCTAGCCTTCACCCCTCCCCTCTATATTTCCATTAGCCAATAGTTAATCTTCTCTTATTACATACTCTGTTCACTCAGTCATGCCCAGCCTCCGCCTATGGCATTCTGTCTTTTTGCTCCGGGCTTTTCTTTCCACCTGCAGCTCCCTAGGGGGTGCACTACAAATAATAAATGAATGCACTTTTTTTACCTGCAAAAAAAATGTGCATTTAATTATTTCTTTTTTTCCTAAAAAGTGAACTTATCCTTAAGACCCCTTTCACACTGAGACAGTTTTTAGGCATTTTAGCGCTAGAAATAGTGCCTGAAAACTGCCTCCCATTCACTTCAATGTGTGTTTTCACACTGGGCAGTGCAATTGAGGGACGGTAAAAAAAGTCCTGCAAGCAGCATCTTTGGGGCGTGTTTGGAGCGTTATAAATAGCGCTCCAAACACGCCCCTACCTGTTGAAATGAATAGGCGGCGCTTCCAAAGCGCCTTATAAGTGATTTGAAAGAGCTGCAAAACAGTTTTTTTTCCTTTTTTTAAGATCACGTTGTCACATGACCTTAAAAAAAACATCCCGCTAGCGCCTGAAAAGCTCTGCAAAAGTGCTGCTAAAACGCTGCCAAAGCTCTGCAAAAATGACCGGCGTTTTTGTGCTGTTTTAGCGGCGCTCCAGTGGGAAAGAAGTCTTAAACTCTGACAATGAAAGATAGAAGCTGATTGGTTCCCATGCACAGCTGCTCTAATATAATTGGGTGACTGTCAGCTCATCCAGCTGTACACAGTAGAAGATAAAGGGGATCCAGGCAGCAGCACTTCCACAAAATCATCCAGCTTTATTGAAAACATAGAAACGCCAAATTGCATGTAAAAGATCACTGCTAGAGAGAGAAGTCCCCTCACTACATATATCTGTGTCTCTCCGCCCCTCTGTCCAGGCTCTGGCGCTGTTCTCTTGGTACTGTACTCGATGATAACCTGCAGAACTCAGAGCTCCGCCCAGCTGTCACCCCTGGTTCCGCCCATCGGCTGCAAGATCACCTGACCACACCCACGGGTCTGGCCGCTGATTGGTTGGTCTGCCAGGAAGTGATGGCTATGGTCATGTGATGTGAGGATCGGTGTGGAGGATGGAGGGTTTGGGGCTCCTGTCTAGGCTGTCTATAGAGCAATGTCCGGAGGTGGGTGAGTTCGGTGCCGCCTGTGTGTGATTGGTAGGGGGTCTTCTCTCCTCTAGTGACATGGTGGGGCGGGGAGCTCTCACTAGTCTGTACAGAGGAGACAGGAATCCTGACTGAGTGACATCGTGTTAGAGGCACGTCTTCTCTCACCCAATGTTGTTGTATCTGATCTCATGGTCTCTTGCAGACACTTCCTGTGCCCCTGAATACTGCTGATGGCTGATTGGTATTTCTCAGAGCAACTTTTCTGATGGTGACTACAGGGGACCATGTCTGACTAATGTTGTCACAAACACTTGTAGTCTGGACACCCATGTGCACTAGAAGATGCAGCAAGTCAGAGCCATCCTTAGGATGGAGGATGTTCTGCATTGTCCAGCCCAGGGGTGTCAAACTCCATTTCATTGCAGGTCGCATCAACAGTGTGGTTACCCTCAAATGGCCGGTTATATCAGGGGTGCCCTATAAGCAGAGGGCAGGGCTCGGGGGGTGCCCTATAAGCAGAGGGCAGGGCTCGGGGGGTGCCCTATAAGCAGAGGGCAGGGCTCGGGGGGTGCCCTATAAGCAGAGGGCAGGGCTCGGGGGGTGCCCTATAAGCAGAGGGCAGGGCTCGGGGGGGGGGGGTGCCCCATACGCAGGGCTTGGGGGGGGTGCCCCATACGCAGGGCTTGGGGGGGGTGCCCCATACGCAGGGCTTGGGGGGGGTGCCCCATACGCAGGGCTCGGGGGGGTGCCCCATACGCAGGGCGCGGGGGGTGCCCCGTACGCCCAGAGTGCAGGGCGCGGGGGGTGCCCCGTACGCCCAGAGTGTGGGGCGCGGGGGTGCCCCGTACGCCCAGAGTGCGGGGGGGGGTGCCCCCGTGCGCCCAGAGTGCGGGGCGCGGGGGGTGCCCCGTGCGCCCAGAGTGCGGGGCTCGGGGGGGGGGGGGGTGCCCCGTGCGCCCAGAGTGCGGGGCTCGGGGGGGGGGTGCCCTGTGCGCCCAGAGTGCGGGGCTGCCCTATGCGCATTACGTACAGAGTGCAGGGTTGTCGGGGGTGCGCTACGCACAGAGTGCCGGGTGCGCTACATACAGAGTGCAGAGTTTAGGGTGCCTTGTCTTGCAGGGAGATTGTTCTGTCTCTCCCTGCTGTGAGGGATCTGCTGCATCCGGGAATCACTGAGGGCAATGCTGTCCCTTATAAACATAGAAGGTTTCTGGGTTTACAAGTGACAGCGGGGAGTGGAGGGCGAGAGCCAGAAGTGGCAAAATGGAGTTCCACTATGTTCCGGTTGCAAAACTGGGTGCAAGGGCTACATGATCCAAATCCGGCCCACCAGGCTTTGTGTTTGACATATGTGGTCTAGCCCTTTCCCTCCCAGCCTTAGGGCTCATTCACACCATGGGGGTTATTTACAAAAGGCAAATCCACTTTGCACTACAAGTGCAGTTGCTGTAGATCCAAGGGGGACATGCAAGGAAAATAAAAAACAGCATTTTAGCTTGTACATGATTGGATGATAAAATCAGCAGAGCTTCCCCTCCTTTCAGATCTACCCCTCAGATTTACAGTGACTGCACTTCCAAGTGCACTTTCAGTGCCATTTCAAGTTCACTTTGCACGTGTAGTGCAAAGTGTATTTGCCTTTCGTAAATAACCCGCCATGAGTGGCATTGATCTGTATGGACACAAGGGCACCTAGAAAATAATTGCCATAAGCTGCATTCAGGTGTGTTGTATATACGGTAAATGCGGACGTGCTGCACTCATACACATCCGGTCTCACAGAGGACCAGGTTAGTAATCCTGATTTTCCCAGCCCCCTGGATGTAAAGAAGCATTTAAAGGGGTTGTAAAGGTTCATTTTTTATTTTCTAAATAGGTTCCTTTAAGCTAGTGCATTGTTGGTTCACTTACCTTTTCCTTCGATTTCCCTTCTAAATATTTTTTTTCTTTGTCTGAATTTCTCACTTCCTGTTCCTCAGCTGTTCTGGCTGACTAAACACCGCTCGGATGATGGTGTGAAGTTTACTGAGGAGAAACAGGAAGTGAGAAATTCAGACAAAGAAAAAAAACATTTAGAAGGTAAATCGAAGGAAAAGGTAAGTGAACCAACAATGCACTAGCTTAAAGGAACCTATTTAGAAAATAAAAAAACAAACCTTTACAACCCCTTTAACCTCTGCAGTGCAGGGGCAGCCCCACTACAAGGGAGGATTTTTACTCTCCCCCGGAGTTAACCTTTTTAACTTTTTTGTTGGTCTTCTGGACAAAACAGCTGCAATAGATTGATTATCTAAATTAAATGTATTTTATTTTTTTGACCTTTTCAGTTCCTTCACAAAGTTGTTGATGGAATCTGTGGGCGGTCATATCCTCGATTTCAGGATTATGGCAACGTCTGGAACCTGCGAGAATGGCTGCAAGTTTTAGAAGATACAAAAGCATTTATTAAAGCCGTCGTTGGTAAAGATGAACCTCAAGAGAAGGTAAATGAAAACTTTTTTTTTTTTTTTATTCATTTGTACCTGTGGAAAATCCTCTAGACAAAAATGCTGACATACTCAGTTGTTTAGTTTGTTGGTAACATAGACCTTATATAAGGAAAAAATAATAATTTTAGCTTAATGTAATTTACTTACTCAGCTTTGCAAATTAGTATTTCTCATATGGCGACAACATATAACTCAGAGGCCCCTTTCACACTGGGGCAGTTTGCAGGCGCTATTGTGCTAAAAATAGCGCCTGCAAACCGACCCTAAACAGCGGCTGCTGTTTCTCCAGTGTGAAAGCCCGAGGGCTTTCACACTGGAGCGGTGCGCTAACAGGACGGGAAAAAAAGTCCTGCTAGCCGCATCTTTGGAGCGGTGTGTATACTACTCCTTCCCATTGAAAGCAATGGGAAACTGCGGCTATACCGCCGGCAATGCGCCTCTGCAGAGGCACTTTGCGGTGGTTTTTAACCCTTTTTCGCCGGCTAGCGGGGGTAAAACCGGCCCGCTAGTGGCCAAATACGCCGCAAAATTAGCGGTAAAGCGCCACTAAAAATAGTGGCGCTTTGCCGCTACCGCCCCAGTGTGAAAGAGGCCTTAGGACTCATTCACACTGCCTACATTCTAAACACTGTAGGGGGATTTACTAAAATAGTTTGTATTTCACTCTGAAGTTGTGACTGGCTCAGGTGACACAGGTCTATCTGCTCTAATAATTTGTAGCTCACGCCACTTTCCTATGCCAATATAATTATAAAAATTAGTTCCCCAGTTTGTGTTTGCACTGGTTAGTCCCTACCACTATAAACTAATTCAGATAGTAAACAAAAAAGTAGAAATCACCACTGCCATAGCCACATACTGAAATAGAGGATCACCAAATACATGAAGTTATCTCCACTCCTTAACCACTTAAGGACCGAGCCTCTTTCTGAGATTTGTTGTTTACAAGTTAAAAACATTTTTTTTTTTTTTTTTTGCTAGAAAATTGCTTAGAACCCTCATACATTATAAAAAAAAAATTCTAACACCCTAGAGAATAAAATGGCAGTTGTTGCAATACTTTGTCACACCGTATTTGCGCAGCGGTCTTACAAGCGCACTTTGGAAAAAATACACTTTTTCCTTGTTAAAAAATAAGACAACAGTAACGTTAGCCCAATAATTTTTTTTTTATATTGTGAAAGATAATGTTACGCCAAGTAAACTGATACCCAACATGTCACGCTTCAAAATTGCGCCCGCTCGTGGAATGGTGACAAATTTTTACCCTTAAAAATCTCCATAGGTGACGTTTAAAAAATTCTACAGGTTGCATGTTTTGAGTTACAGAGGAGGTCTAGGGCTAGAATTATTGCTCTCGCTCTACCGATCGTGGCGATACCTCATATGTGTGGTTTGAACACCGTTTTCATATGTGGGCGCTGCTCACGTTTGCGTTCGCTTCTGCATGCAAGCTTATTTTACCTATTATTATTATTTATTATTATTTTTTTTACACTGTTCTTTCAAAAAAAATAAAAAATTGTGTCAGTTTTATTCCTATTACAAGGAATATAAACATCCCTTGTAATAGAAAAAAAGCATGACAGGACCTCTTAACTGAGATCTGGAATCAAAAAGACCTCAGATCTCATATTTGCACTACAATGCAATAAAAAAAAAATTCTGGGGGGAAAAAATGCAAAAAAAAAAAAAAAAAAATGGCCCTTTTTAAGAGCTATGGGCGGAAGTGACATTTTCCGCCCTGATATGGTATGGAGACGGGTGGGGGCCATCTTCCCCCTCACTCGTCTCCATACCCAGCCAGCTGAATGACCCGATCTCCTCCGCCACTGCCGACGGCTCCAGTAAGCAGCAAAGGGCACGGGAGAGTGGCGGGAGGGGTGGGCCCCTCTCCTGCCACCGATAAAAGTGATTTTGCGGCGAATTGACCGCAGAGACCAGTATTATCGGAAATCAGACCGGCGGCTGAAGAGGAGGATACCTGGGTTATGGCAGCTAGCTCTTCAAACAGCTGACGTATATCGGCGTGCGGCGGTTCGGAAGTGGTTAATCCCTATACCTCCTGATTACATCAGGTTTGGTCTTTTTGAAGGAAAAGCATATAGAAAAAAAGTTGAGGATGGCAGATCCTCACAGTAACCTTCTATAGAGACACTAGGGTTATAGGAAAAATAAATACATTTGTAGCGATACCCCCGAAGGAGCTGCTTAAGTTAGTTCAGTCCGTTACTCTGCCTCTCAACCCCGATAACAGTCTCAGCCCCCTCTGGCACACCTGGCAATAATGTAAGTGCAATGACCAATGAGAAATACACACGTTATAATGAAACACAGAAATTGTCTTTACTGCAATATTTCTGTGGAAGAATAACAGACAGTAACTGTATATATTCAAGTAATCAACTAGAGAGCAATAACTGAGATTTAAGTAAATCCTATATTCAAGCTGCTCTCAGGGGATTCTGAACCTGAGACTGTTCACAAGAGCAGAGGCACACTTAAATGGTAAACAAATCACAATATGACACTTTAAATTAGATTGGTTACCTCTACTCAGATTGACTCTGAGTCCAGGCAGGAGGAGAGCAGAGGAATGACTCCCTTTGTGTCAGGCCTCTCTCTCCTGTCCCCTGACGCCACAGGCCCAACTTTAAACACTTATTTAAGTCAACAAGTAATGGCTTAACTTTTTCTGTCCCACACACCAAATGCATATGCAGAGCTCTGAATAGGTGTGTGTGTGTGTGTGTGTGTGTGTGTGTGTCTCTGTATGGCACTAGTAGCTTCAGTCCTTTTGAAGAAAAGATGATTTCTCTTTTCGTCCATGGACGGACACAGCTCCTTAATTCTTGACAGTTGGGTTATATTCCTGTTCATAGGAGAGTACTAGGCAGAACATGTTAGTTATCTTAAAACATGTAACTTTAACAGAGTTGAACAGGCCCCGCCCAGGGGGCGGTCCCTCCGTACATAACCCTCCTACCTGCAGTCGGCAGCCTCCATTTTTTTTCTGCCTAGCAGAGGAGATGGACGTGGCTCCCTTTTTGGGACCTGAGTTCTGAAGAAATTTTTATTTTATTTTATCTTTTATTTTTAAGATCTTCTATCAACTGCCGGCTGGGCATGACAGGCAGGATATTATAGATCCTTGTAGTCCCCCCAGTCCGGCCATCGAGCGTGTTACAGTCCCTTGCAAATAGGCGTTGAGTCTGTGACGACATACCCCATGACTCCAGGGGTGGCCGGTGAGCTTCTGCTCCAGGGTCCACATATGACTGGGCTGCTTGCTGTCTCACTCACAGTGGACCGGGCCGACAGCTACTCCGTACCGCTCGGTTGTAGGCCTGTCAGGAACGCACCAGCAGGGCCTCGTTTGGACGGGTAAGTACAGTTCCCCCTGCCTCGGCGGGTGTGAACAGCTGGGCATTCCTGGGAAAGGGGGTTCTCCTGTCCTCCCCTTCCCTGTTTTCTGTCACCTTTTTATCCCTTCTGCCCCAGCGGAGCTGGCTGCGACCGGGGCGTACCTGTGGGGGGGCTCTGGGTCCCGGTGGGGGTCTGTGTGGTGTCGTAGCTCATTCTTCTGTGGGGGGTGCTCTACTCCGGGGAAGCCCATGCCTGGCCTTCTCGTCCACATTGCGGTGCTCGGGCGCCATTTTCAAGGTGTTTTCTATTGCATTACTTTTTCCCATTGTCGGCCATCTTGCCGTGGCCGCTCTCTGGCCCAGTTGCTATTGCGTGCGGCCATTTTCTTGTGGTCGCGCCCTTTCCTTAGGTGTCCGACGGCCATCTTTGGCGCAGTGTGGGCCTATAGTGCTGGCTCCTGGATGGCAAGCACGATTCTCCTCACAACTTCCCTCACTGTTTCCACACACGCTGTTAATAGAGCAGCATGGATATTACAGTGATACACAGTCTTAGTGTATAGAGGCGGGCAATGGCGCTGAGCGGTCTCATTCTGGGCAGGTGTGTCTAGGGGCCGGCCGATATTTGGGCTTTTTTTGATAAATAGGCATCGGCCGATTTATTATCAAAACTGGGCCGATATTTTACACTGGCTGCCCTTCCTCCTCCCTTCTCCACACTCAGCGGCTCCGGCAGCATCAAGCGCCGCAGTGTGTGTGTGTGTGTGTGTGTGTGTGTGTGTGTGTGTGTGTGTAACAGAGAGGAGACAGAGAGAGGAGCTGTCAGCTCGATGTCGGGGGTGGGCGGGACCCGGCCGGGGTGGGCGGGACCCAGCAGATATATTACACCAGCCAATGGGGTGGTATCTGGGCGGGCCGCTACGTGCTTATGGCCCGCCTCCTTTCTAAAGCAGCCCAATCGTTGGCTGGTGTAATTTAGCGGCTGGGTCCCGCCCACCCCCACATCGAGCTCAATTCTGCAGCTCTCTCTCTCTCTCTCTCCTCTGTTGTCAGTTTCACACAGTTTGTTACACTCGGCTTAGTGTGAAACCTGCCGGTGCCACCAGCTAGTGCCATCTGTCAGTGCCAACCACTGCCAGCCAGTGTCACCCGCCAATCAGTGCCATCTGCCAGTGCCAAACAGTTCCAATTGCAAGTGCCACTGCCAATCAGTGCCATCTGTCCCAAACTAGTGCCATCTGTCAGTTCCAAACCAGTGCCACCTGCCAGTGCCAATAGTGCCATCTGTCAGTTCCAAACCAGTGACACCTGCCAATGCCAACCAGTGCCACCTGCCAGTGCCATCTGTCAGTTCCAAACCAGTGCCACCTGCTAGTGCAACCTGCCAGTGCCAATCAGTGCTATCTGTCAGTTCCAAGCCAGTGCCACCTGTACTGAGGACATCAAGTGTGTGCTAGAGTGATAGAAGTAAGCAGGAAGGAGTGGAGTGGGTGAGGGTTTTTTTTAAAAATCGGCCTAAAACATCGGCCACAAAAATCGGCATCATATATCGGTCGACCTCTAGGTGTGTCCCCTTTGGTCATTAGTTTGACTAGTCCTGAGAGCTTTCTGTGTGACATGGAGTCAGTATCTGAGAGGCAACAGCCAGTGGTTTCCCGCCATTTCCTGAGGGATGCTCTGACTCTGACAGGACCACTGTTCTGAGGGTGAGGCCTCGTACACACGACCGATTTTCTCGGCAGAACCAGCATGAAACTTGCTGGCAGGGATGTCTTGCCGAGTAAATCGGTCGTGTGTACGCGGCTATCGGGTTTCTCGTCGAGAAAACCGACAAGTAACCTCGACGAGAAAATAGAGAACCTGCTCTCTATTTTCTCGTCGAGATTCTCGTCAGCCTGTTTCTCGACGAGAAAAGTGAGTGTGTGTACACTTACCTGTCCTCCGGGAAGCCCGCGCATGTTCGAAATGAATTCGACGCATGCGTGGTAGCTTCCTAGGCATAGGTAGGGTATACCAAGATGGCGGCGACGGCATCGAATGTGACGAGCGCATGCTCGTCGTAGTCGATGACGTCACCGCGTACGCTCCATTCAAAGAACCGCGGGTTCTTTGAAACGAGCGTGTGTACACTCGGCCTGGACAATTTTCTTGTCCAGGAATCTCGTCGAAAAAAACAACATGTTTTTTTTCGACGAGAATCTCGGCCGTGTGTACGAGGCCTCAGAGGTTGTTTTTTGTGTGCAGTTTGGTGCTTGCTTTGGCAGCACTTATACTCATATTGGATTCAGAGAGGATTAAGCGCCCTCGGCGCCATAGTTTAAACATACACAATTATGTTTATAGTGTCTGCGTGGGTTTCCTCTGGGTGCTCCGGTTTCCTCCTAAGCTCCTATGACAAGCGCGCCTTCGGTGCAATGCATATTATAAACGTAAACAATATGTTTATATATGACACTAAATACATTCACAGTATGTGTATGTATGGTTATTCTCTGTGTCTGCGTGGGTTTCCTCCGGGTGCTCCGGTTTTCTTCCACGCTCAATGTCATGCGCGCTTTCGGTGCAATACACAGTATGAACATACGCAATATGTTTATACACAACACTGAATGTATGTATTATTGCTCTCTGTGTCTGCGTGGGTTTCCTCCGGGTGCTCCGGTTTCCTCCCACGCTCCAATGGTATGTGCGCCTTCTGGGCTATGCACTGCATAAACATGTTCAATATGTTCACACATACTAAAATACATACACCGTATGTCTATGTACTATGCTCTCTGTGGCTGAGTGGGTTTCCTCCCACGCTCCAATTGCGCGTTTTGGCGCAATACACAGTATAAACTATGTGTTTGTACAATCAGCACTTATCAATGAAGTAGCTGCTGGAAGGTGTCAGTCCCTTTTTTGGGTCGCACTCGAGCCACTCTATATTGAAGACGACTCTTCATAGATGGGGACTGGGTTTGTCGCAGAGGTCCTTTTTGGTCCCTCAACGCACGTCATTCCTTGTAGAGCATTTTCATAAGGATATGTTTTTTTGCCTATGAAGTTGACCCCTGGTATCAGGGGTAGGGCTGAAACGATTAATCGATAAAATCGATAATGAAAATGGTTGTCAAAGATTTTCATTATCGATTAGTTGGTCTAGCGGCATGCACCTTCCTCCCTGCCAGTCCCGCCTCAGATCCAGTGTGAGAATCCCGTGTACAAGCCGGCGGTGCCGCTGTATTCATGAGAATACAGCGGCACTCGTGACCAGGCACGTCCCCCTCTCTCCTCCTCGCTGATGTCAGCCCCCCCATATTCTCAGCCCCGCCCGCTGCTGCCTCAAGGGAATGGAGACTGGAGTGAGAGAGGCGAGAAGCAGCCGTAAGCGCCGTGCTGCACCTGCAATATAAGGTAGCGACTATGGTAATATTACAATACAATACTTAGTGTACTTTAATTTCTGTGATGACAACAAGTACCCCATCATAAGTATTTATGGGGGGGGATAGTGCCCCATCATTGGTTTTCCTGGGAGGATGGGGGAAATGGTGCCCCATTGGTGTTCCTGGGAGGGGGGAAATGGTGCCCCATTGGTGTTCCTGGGAGGGGGGAAATGGTGCCCCATTGGTGTTCCTGGGAGGGGGGAAATGGTGCCCCATTGGTGTTCCTGGGAGGGGGGAAATGGTGCCCCATTGGTGTTCCTGGGAGGGGGGAAATAGTGCCCCATTGGTGTTCCTGGGAGGGGGGGGGGGATAGTGTCCCATTATTGGTGTTCCCGGGAGGAATAGTGCTTCCCCATTATTGGTGTTCCCGGGAGGAATAGTGCTGCCCCATTATTTGTGTTCCCGGGAGGAATAGTGCTGCCCCATTATTGGTGTTCCCGGGAGGAATAGTGCTGCCCCATTATTTGTGTTCCCGGGAGGAATAGTGCTGCCCCATTATTGGTGTTCCCGGGAGGAATAGTGCTGCCCCATTATTGGTGTTCCCGGGAGGAATAGTGCTGCCCCATTATTGGTGTTCCCGGGAGGAATAGTGCTGCCCCATTATTGGTGTTCCCGGGAGGAATAGTGCTGCCCCATTATTGGTGTTCCCGGGAGGAATAGTGCTGCCCCATTATTGGTGTTCCTGGGAGGAATAGTGCTGCCCCATCATTTTCATTATTATTTTAAATAAATGAAAAAATTGCATATTACGTTTTTTTTTTAATTATTTTATCCGATTAATCCAAGCAATAATCGGCAACTAATCGATTAGGGCTGCAACTAATGATTATTTTCATAATCAGGGGTGCCACTTTCCTGGCAGGGGGGTCACCTGCCTTTCGGAGGTGATCAGAAGGACTGTGTTCGCCATGCTGAGATCAGCGTTACGCCCGTTAGTGGCTTTTGTACCAGGCAGTGGAGGAGCATTGGCTTCCTCTATAAGTCTACCAGCAGGTGCACTGCGACTGATTTAGCCTCTAGGGCCTCTGTGTCCGGGGTGGTTTTGCGCCACCTGAAAAAGCTGATATACTGGTCCGCTGACCGAGTTTCCAGGGAAGCTCTGACAGATTTGCCTTTCTTTGGCTAACAGTAGAGGCGCCCTGTAAGCTGGGACATTCCTTCTCCAATATATTGCGGTGTTTCTTGGGGGTTGTCATACCCATACCACTGCAGGACAGATTCAGATCTGTTCATGGCTATTAGGCCTCAAGGCCCTTAATGCCTTTGTGTAGCCGTCCGGTTTTTCCGACCATGGTGTTTGTGAAGTGATCGCTTCATAAAATATCGATGTTTTCTTTCTTGTTCACCGGATGGTTTCTTTGTCCTACAGTCTCGTCTGGCTGCCCTGATGGGGCAGTTCAAGACTGGGTGGGGATTTGTAAATTCAGGATGGAGTCGGTTCGCTCCATCCAGGGACGTCCCTGGACTTCAGGGACGCGAGCTGGCATGTCCCCAGATGCGACCGGAGGTTCTTGTGATTAGCGGTCAGGGATAACCACTATTAATTTATGTCTCTCCTTTTTGACCTAGCGGCACCGGGAGTTTTCACCAGGGTGCTCGCTTCGATTCTAGCCTTGCTGAGTCAACATGGCATTGTCATCATTGGTCTCTGCATGGTCTTCTTTTTTAACCTGTTTTCAGTTTAGAATTAAAGGAAGACATGTCTATAGTCAGTCACCATCCTGGGGCTGGTTCTGTGCTCATCAGAGGCGAGAATTTTTCTTCCTCCAGAAAAGTTGTGGATGCTCCAGTGGGCAGTGAAATTGGTCTCATGAGTGCCTCCTTTTGAGGCAGCACCGTTTGTCCGAGTCCACACTCGGAGGGGGGATTCGGTCCTATGGGACACATCCCCATTGTCTCTGGATCATCAGATTCAGATGAATTGCCTAGTCAGGGCCTCTCTGACTTGATGGCTGACATTCCGGCACTTCTGTCCGGAAAGTTTTTTTCCCCTTCTTTTCTATTGAAGGGAGGTTGGGGGGTCCAGTCGGTCCAGGTCGCTGGACTCTGGACGAATCACGTCTGCCGGTCAATGTTCTGGAACTTCGGACGATCAGGAAGTCCTGGAGACTACAAGGCTGCCCGATCAGGTTCCAGTCGGACAATGCCACGGCTGTGGCTTATGTCAACTTTCTAGTTGTCCTGTGGTGGACGGGAAGAAGCGTGCCGGCTCTGTCGGCCGTCTACATTCAGGGTGTAGAACTCTAACTGGCGGACTATTTGAGTCACCAGTTGTTGAACAAGGGGAATGCTCTTGCACCCGGAGAGGTTTCTACTCCCTTTGCCGGAGGTGGACGTCAGACGTTTTAGCGGTACTATGCCCGCGACCTTAGTTTCTTCCACGGGTGATTTCGGCTTTTCACCTGAAAGAGGACATTGTACTTCCATCCTTGTGTCCTCGGTCATCGCATCCCAGAGAGTCTGCGCTCCACACTTTGGATGTGGTACGGGCCTTGAGGGTGCACCTGTCTGTTACGGCTCACTGTTTGTGTCGGTGTTTGGTCCACAAAAGGGGCCTGGCGGTCTCGTCGGCCACCATTTCTCGGTGGATCAGGCGGACCGTCATCCAGGCCTATGCCCTTAGGGGCGGGCGCCTCTCTTTCCCGTTATGGCGCGTTCGACCAGGGCTTTTGGTGCCTCTTGGGCTTTCCGACTTCATCTGTATCACAAGTGTGTAAGGCGGCGACCTGGTCGTCCGTTTATGCTTTTTCCAAATTATACAAGATTTGATGTGAGTGCATCTTCGGATGCTGGCTTCGGCCGCAAAGTTTTGCAGGCGGCTGTTTTGAGGTTGCAACTCCTCCGTTGAGGAGCTCTGCTTGTTTGGGGTGAAAATGTTTTTTTGATGCTGTGCCCACCCTTTTGACACTGCTTTGGGACGTCCCAACTGTCAAGAATTAAGGAGCTGTGTCCATCCATGGACAAAAATAGGATTTTTATAACAGCTTACCTGTAAAATCCTTTTCTTGGAGTACATCACGGGACACAGAGCGACATAGTCATTACTAATGGGTTATATAGTTACCGTCAGGTGCTGGCACTGGCAACTTCCAAAACCGGAAGTACCCTCCCCTATATAAGCCCCTCCCATCCGGGAGCACCTCAGTTTTGTAGCAAAGCAATAAGTGTCCCCAAAGAGGGGCGGGAGCTCTGTGTCCCGTGATGTACTCCAAGAAAAGGATTTTACAGGTAAGCTGTTATAAAAATCCTATTTTCTTTCTCGTACATCACGGGACACAGAGCGACATAGTCATTACTAATGGGATGTCCTAAAGCAATGCCAAATGAGGGGGGGGATACACCATATATAAGCTGAGCGCTATCAGACATGAGGATCTTTTGCGGCCTGCAACACACTGCGCCCAAAGGCGACATCCTCCTGACTTCTAACGTCCACCTGGTAGAACCTAGTAAACGTGTGTACTGAAGACCATGTTGCGGCCTTACAGATTTGAGCCAGGGAGGCCTGGTGATGCACTGCCCATGAAGTTCCAACTGCTCTCGTGGAGTGCGCCCTAACTTTGAACGGAGGCGGTCTACTTCTCAAGCTATAGGCTTGTATTATGACCTGTCGAATCCACTTGGCTAAAAGTAGATTTTGACGCTGCCTGACCCTTTCTGGGGCCTTCCGGCAGAATAAACAAAGTATCCGTTCTGCGAATCTGAGCAGTGGCTTTTAGATAAGCTTTAACTGCTCTTACTACATCCAAAGAATGCAATAACTTTTCCTCTACCGAAGTAGGCTTGGGGAAAAAAGAAGGAAGAACCACATCTTGGTTCAAATGAAAACTCGATACCACCTTAGGAAGAAAGGCTGGATGAGGACGTAACACTACTCTGTCCTTATGGATAACCAGATATGGCTCCTTACAGGACATAGCTGCTAATTCCGATACTCTTTTAGCCGAACAAATGGCTACTAGAAAAATCAATTTCCTGGTGAGAAGCACTAAGGAAATATGCTGTAATGGTTCAAATGGTTGTTTCTGTAGAACCGACAGAACCAAGTTTAGATCCCATGGACATATGGGAATATTAACCGGAGGACTAATACGCATCACTCCTTGTATAAAGGCTTTGACTAGTGAATGCGAAGCCAAGGGCCTTTGAAAAAATATTGACAAGGCCGAAATCTGACCTTTGATAGTACTCAAGGCAAGCTTCCTATCTACAGCCCATTGTAGGAAGTCCAGAATTCTACCTATTACGTATTTACGTGGATGCCATTTCCTGGCCTCACACCAGGCGATGTACGCCTTCCAGATTCTATAGTAGATCTGCCTGGATACCGGTTTCCTGGCATTGATCATGGTAGACACCACAGCATTAGAGAGCCCTCTCCTTTTTAGAATGTGGGCTTCAATAGCCAGGCCGTCAAACCTAGGGCTGGTAAGGAAGGGTGGTATATCGGTCCCTGCGAAAGCAGGTCCGGACGATGTGGGAGGGTCCAAGGACTCCCCACAGACATTTTTACAATCTCCGCGTACCATGCTCTTCGGGGCCACGCTGGAGCCACCAGAATCACTGGTTTCTTTTCTACCCTGATTCTGCGGAGTAATCGAGGTAACAATTGTGGCGGTGGGAATGCATATATCAGCTTGAACTGATCCCAAGGGAACACTAGGGCATCCGAGCCGCACGCTAGGGGATCCCTTGTCCAAGAGACAAACCTGTCCACTTTCGTGTTGAACCTGGATGCTAGCAGATCTACATCCGGTGTTCCCCACCGCTGACATATTGTCCGGAAAACCTCGGGATGAAGGGACCATTCCCCTGGGCATAATTGTTGGCGACTTAGAAAGTCCGCCTTCCAATTCTCCACCCCTGGAATGAATACCGCAGATATGGCTGGGACATATCTTTCTGCCCATCTCAGGATGTAATTTACTTCCCTTTGGGCTGCACGACTCCTGGTGCCCCCCTGACGATTGATATATGCCACTGCTGTGGCATTGTCTGACTGAACTCTGACAGGGGACCCTTGGAGTTTGGATGTCCATGCTACTAGGGCATACCGGGCTGCTCGTATCTCTAAGAGATAGATGGGCAGGGCCTTTTCCGCATCCGACCATCTGCCCTGGAGAGACCATTGCTCCAGTACTGCTCCCCAGCCTAAAAGGCTGGCATCTGTAGTGACCACCTTCCAAGAAATCGGACTGAAGGATTTCCCTTTTTCCAGATTCCGGGGAACCAACCACCAACGGAGGCTTCTGCGAACGGAAGGGGACAAGGACATTGGTACGTCCAGAGCCTGAACTTTTTTGTTCCAGGCTGACAGTATGGCCCTTTGCAACTTCCTTGAATGGAATTGACCGTAGGGTACTGCTTCGAATGATGCCACCATTTTTCCCAGCAGCCTCATGCACAGGCGTATGGATGGCTGTCTTTTTGAACCCACTAAGTGGATCAAATCTCTCAAAGACGACCCCTTTTCTTGAGGCAAGAAAATCTTTCTCTGGTCTGAATCCAGCCTTAGCCCCAAGTATTCCAGACTTTTGACTGGTTTTAGGGCTGACTTGTCTCGGTTGATAATCCAACCGTGATATTCCAGATACTTGATTGTCTCGTGAACAACCACTTCTAGTTTTTCCACTGAGTGGTCTATCAGCAACAAGTCGTCTAGATATGCCATTATCGTTACACCTCGTGTTCTTAGATTGGCCAATAATGGGGCCAGAATTTTTGTGAACACTCTTGGTGCTGTGGCCAGACCGAAGGGTAAGGCTCTGAACTGAAAATGGCGCCCTTCTACCGCAAAGCGTAGAAATCTTTGGTGGGCTGGAAAGATGGGAATGTGCAAATAAGCATCTTTGATGTCGATCGAGGCTAACCATTCCTCCCCTTGTAGGGCAGTGGCTACCGATCGGATCGACTCCATCCGGAAAGTCCTGATATGTAGGAATTTGTTTAGCCCTTTTAGATTTAATATGGGCCTCACGTCCCCGTTTGGCTTCGGAACTGTAAAGAGGTTTGAGTAAAACCCGAACCCCCATTCTTCCAGGGGGACCTCTATAATTACTGCTTGAAGCAATAATTGTTCCAGTGCCAACAGGAGGGATCCTCTCTTCTGGGGATCCCTTGGCACGTTCGACCTTATAAAGCGGGAAGGAGGGGAGTTTTTTAACTCCAATTTGTATCCCAGATTTACTGCGGAGAGCACCCATCTGTTTCGGATCGTGTCCCGCCAGGTTTCTGTGAACAACTGAAGTCTTCCCCCCACCCGATTGGGTGGGGGCAACCCTTCATGCATTTGACTTTGGGGGAGGTTTTGTACCTCTCCTGCTCCAGGGCTTCTTGTTACCCTGCAACTGTCCCTGATTTTTACCTCCGGGATTTGACCGGGGAGGCCGTCGGAACTGTTTCACAGCCGATGTCCTAGGGACTGGAGAAGCCGGCCTCTTAAAAGAGGGACCTCTAACTCTATTTTTGACCGGCAAGAGTGTACTTTTACCGCTGGAAATTCTCTGGATATACTTGTCCAGGTCTTCCCCGAATAAGCGCTCCCCATGAAATGGGAAGCTGACCAGCAATTTTTTACAGGGAGCTTCAGCAGACCAGTTTTTGAGCCATAGAAGCCTGCGCATATGTACTACAGACAGCGTAAGGCGGGAGGCCTGATGGATTGAATCCTTTATAGCGTCCACCGCAAAGCATAAGGCTCTAGGTAGATCAGCTAGAGCAAGAGCCTGCTGATCTGGCACGTCCCTTAAGACCTGTTTCAACTGATCCTTCACTGCTTGGCAGACCCCTATAGCTGCCACTGCTGGTTGTGTCACCAATCCTGCTGTAGAAAAAGCAGATTTCAATAAGGACTCCAATTTTTTATCTATTGGGTCCTTGAACATTTGGACATTTTCCACCGGACATGTCAGTGATTTATTCACACGAGATGGCTGCGTCCACTGTAGGGACCTTCCATTTTCTGACGAACTTATCCTCCATAGGATAGACCACCGGAAATCTCTTGGGGGGAGTAAATATTTTGTCAGGATGCTCCCAATCCTGGTAAATGAGCCCCTCCAGTAAAGGATGGATCAGAAAAGAACAAACAGTCTGGGGAGCTTTTAGCGACCCCAACGAGGAGACAGAAGAGGAGGATGGCTCCGCAAGTGGCATTTTAAATGCTGATCGGACCATATTAGTCAGGGACTGCACCCATAACCTCTCAGCATGTGATGCTGAGAACGGCTCCTCCACTGTTGATTCCTCTACAACTGAATCAACCTCATCCTGATCCCCCTCAGGTAGGTCGTTCTCTGTATGGGACTGTTGCTCTGTTAACAGGCACTCTGAGGGAGGAGACGGAGATCGCGCGCTTTTCTCCTGTGACAGGGAAGCAGCAATTAGTGCTGACAATCTCTCTTCCAGCCCTCCCAGAGCTGAGGAAAAAACCTCCTCTGTTACATACACAGGAGCAGGTGAACTGGGGACAGCCACAGTACCAGGTACTCCTGGGGGTGCCCTACGGTCACTAACCTCTGATTCTTCAGGGGAGACTGGTGCAGCCAAAGCATGCCCAAGATCCTCAGAGCCCGATGGAGACCCCCTATTCCTCCTGGAATTTCTAGTCCCGGAGTTTTTAGACGGCATATTCCTAAGCCACAAAGCTGAGGTATTCCAGCCGAAAATACACCAGTTACTGATAATAGTCTAGCATAAATGCTGCTATAATAAACAGTTGGTGTCTACTAATGTGCCTTTCTAGGGGATGCCTGTATCAACCGCTTGCTGTATGCCTTTAAATGTTGCCAGCTCTGTCTCTGTACTTCATAGCCAGCTTACTGCAATAATGTGGCTTTTTAAAAACCTGCTGGGACGCCCGCACATGCGCAGAAGCGCTGCGGCGCGCACAGAGCGTCATCCCCCAGGCCCCGCCCCTTTTTCCGGCCACCTCTATATATAGAGGCGCGTGCACGCGCACGCGCGCGGCCACGTGCGCCTCGGCGCTAATTTTCAAACATGGAAACCAGGGACAGGAGCCAGGGCCCCCTTTGCCGCAGGCCGGGGGATAGACGAACACTGCAACATGGCAGAGGAAACAGTTTCCTGTAGGAGAACTCACCAACTGCCTGGACTTTGCTCTCTGAGAAGAAACTAGTCCATATGACAAGAAAAACATTCCACAGCGGCCTCTAGTGGACAAACACAGGTACCGCAGTTTAATATACTAAACATATATATAAAAAAACATTCTTTTTTTTTTTTTTTTCTTGACCACCATTAAAAATTATTACATTTTTTTTTTAGTAGTTACAGGCATGCACAGATATTAGCGGGAATACCGTTAGGTAACAGACAGAAAGACAAATTAGGCTTGGGGGTCCCCCAATAGAACCAAGTTCCTGGGGGCCCCCACTTACCTGTTCCCCGCCGCAGGACTTTGTTTGGTCCACAAAAGCCCAAACTTCACCTATCACGGCAGGCATTGTAATCAAACCTTCAGGGACCGGGTTCCCAAGGATTCCACTCCCCTGGACCTGTATAGCACCCTGCACAGAAAACATCTTGGTCGTGGGTATGACCAGAGCTCTGGATCCCAGGGTCCAGCTCTCCTAAGAGAAGCATTACAGGCAGAACCTTGCTCTTCTCTGCAAGGCCCGGGTACCGACCGTTTAGCTATGAAGCTTTTTTGGTCGGATCCGGAATAGCTTACTGAGGCCCAAAAGAACCTGTACGCAAGCTCAGTGAAAACACATGTTTCTTCTTGGCCAACACCTTAGACACTGGCAAAAAACTGAGGTGCTCCCGGATGGGAGGGGCTTATATAGGGGAGGGTACTTCCGGTTTTGGAAGTTGCCAGTGCCAGCACCTGACGGTAACTATATAACCCATTAGTAATGACTATGTCGCTCTGTGTCCCGTGATGTACGAGAAAGAAAAGAGAAATTAGGATTTTTGTACTCGCTGTAAAATCCTTTTCTCTGTCGTCCATGGACGGACACAGCACCCACCCCTCCTTTTTTAGTTTGTACTGCTTTACTACGAACTGAGGCTGCTGACTGCTGGTACGAGGGTTATGTACGGAGGGACCGCCCCCTGGGCGGGGCTGTTCAACTCTGTTTTAAGATAACTAACATGTTCTGCCTAGTCCTCTCCTATGAACAGGAACATAACCCAACTGTCAAGAATTAAGGAGCTGTGTCCGTCCATGGATGACAGAGAAAAGGATTTTACGGTGAGTAAAAAAATCCTATTTGGTGTCTTCAGCTAGCCACTTTCGTTGGTGCACTTAAACTCCTGTATAGCGGGCCCAAACAACACAACTGGCCCAAATTTATCAAGTGAAATAGGCAGGATCCTCCTCAGCAAGGTGAGAGTACAATGATGTATGTATACAGTGTCCCAGCAATGGATAACCTTATCGTTTATCCCTGTGGCACTACAAGTGTCAGCAAGATGACTACCAGCAACGATGTCTGTATACAGTGTTCATACTCCTCCTTCTATGGTGCAGTGTCTCTGTTCCCTGCAGAAGGGCAAAATGCCCTCTAACCAAATCCTGTGATCAAGGCCCAAATGAATGTCCTGGAACAGTAGGCTTTCCTGGTGACCCGACTAGTCACCTCACACTGGAACGCTTCTCTGTCGGTGCAGGTGCACCTGGAATCCCCCTCTCTCAGGCTGGATATCCAACTGGCGGTGGAGGCCTGAATTGTGTGTGGAGATCATCTGAGAGACAGTATCTCTGCTACAGGTCTGATCTCTCACATTTATCATTGCGACTGACTTTCCCTCAGGACACAATGGAGTCCTCAGCTCCTTTTTGTGCAGATCATCCAGGGCTTTGTAGTTTCTCTCCGTATACCAGTCTATTGGGCCATTTTGTAAGGGAACTGCATGTCTCAGAATCCATTGCTGCTGCTTCCTGTAGTTCAGTACAGTCTCTCTCTGGCTGCTGTAACTGTGCCTTTAATTGGCTTTCTTCTTCCTGTCAATAGGGGCACAAGGGAGGCTACAGAATGAGCAGCTGTGTGTGTGTGTGTGTGTGTGTTCACTTCTATTACATTAGTCTCAGTCAGTGAAACAGGAAAAAGGGGGGGGGGTGGTGAAAAAGCCCATGCAGATACTGACAGGTGCTTTCTCCCTAACTCAAGCTGGAAAGCCTGTGTATTTTCCTCGGGCCGGGAAAAAAAGAGATTGAATTTCAATGGAGCTGAATGATGTAAAGCACAGATTGTACAATGAAGATTGCAAATAGCTGCTGAAAAGCCGTGTATAGGTTGCTGTTCATGGATCTGTCATTGAATGGTCACCCCCAAGGACAGGAAGTGCCCATAATTCGAGATGGGTGTCACAGAAAGTTGAAGCGTGGGTGGATCACTGCTGCAGGACAGCGATGCAATTGTGCAATGAAAAGGCTGGAACTGCACTCGGGTAGAGGATACAAACAATGAAATCCTCCCCAGAGAGACTCAACGGTCTCTTGGATTGGGAATTTACAGGCAGATCAGGTGTCAGTATGTCCACTCAATGAAGACAGGAGGCGGTATAAGAAAACCATCATTGCCAAACCTTGGAAGGTAAGATCTTTACTCACTGTCGGTGAGATTTCACCTTTGCTTTCACTGTGTCTGTCAGTCCCGTATTGATGGACATAGTCCAGGCAAATAAACAATTTGTTGTTTTGTTTGCCGGCTAGTTTAGATCCATATTCAACAGCTATAATATCAGCATGGGTGTCCGTATAAGCTGCTCTCCGACCATGGTAATGATGTCACGCTGACATGTTTCGCCCGCCAATGAGCGCAAGCTTCTTCGGGGGGAGCAATGGAGAGTTTTTGTTTTGGTGGTATTTTCTTCCAAAAGTGTTATTTATTTTATTTTTTATATATGTTGCTACAAAAAATAAACACAGAACAGGCAATGTAAAAAAATGTTTGTGCATGAATTGTATAATTAAGCTAAAGCAAAAAATTTGTAGTTTGATCTTATTTTTTTTCCCAGCTGGATAATCATCTAAATGGACAAACTGCAGAGCATCAAAGGGTAATAATAAGATGTATAAAGGGCAGAAAACCTGAAATAAGAGATGCCCTCCTGCAGAAAGTATGTGGCATGTCCTCAGCATACCTACAAGACTTTGATTGGCAACTCAAGGTACGATCTTAAGCTCTGACTGTATTTCAGGATACCTTATTCCATTCAACACTTTTTTTTTTTTTTTTTGGAACGGCAATATTTTCACACACACATACAGGGGAATTAAAGTGGTTGCAAACCCTTAAAAATAAAAAAAAAAACAAAAACAAAAAAAAAAACCTAGCTCATTTATGTATTACTTCAGATCGAAGCCCCCGGAGCCGTCCTCGACCCCCCTCCGGCCGCGGACATCTCTCCCGGGGCTTACTTCTGGGTATCGCGGCTCCGGCGCTGTGATTGGCCGGAGCCGCGATGACGTCACTACTGCGCATGCGCGCGGGAGCCGCCGGTAACAGCACATCTAACTGAAGCAACGGCACGACGTGCCATTGCTTCAGTGAGCATGTGCCGATCACTTCGGCACATGCAGACATGGGGATATCTCCTAAACTGTGTAGGTTTAGGACATATCCAGGGTAGCTACAGGGTAAGCCTTTAATATAGGCTTACCTGTAGCATAAAGTTGTTTATAATGGGTTTACAACCACTTTAACTATGCTCCCTGTTCTGCTATAAAGATGGAGGAAATGGTCTGGAGTGGCTGGCACCACATTAACTAGGCAGATAGACCTGGTGCAGCACAGCTCCAGCTCTCATATACTTTGTGCTGTATCTGTCAGGCATGGCAGAACAGGGGACTGTGCTCCTAATTAAAAGGGCTTGTGCCCCTTTTTTGTTAGGAGCGACCTCTGCTCCCTTTTTTTTTTTTTTTTTTTTTTTTTTAGCTTAGAGTGCTTGCATCATTGAAGAGGTTGTAAACCTCAGATATGAACAAAACATATCCCTCAATAGTGTGCAATTGTCTCTATCTAGAGCACTAAGTGTAATTTGTCTGCTGCTTCATTCTTCTGCTATCGACATAAATCGCTTCTGACAAGTTTTCCTGACACCAAGGGAAAAATGGTGACGGGGGAGGGATCTCCAGCTGGTTGAAGGCCTCAGCTCTGTTTTTGTGTGCTGTGTGAAGGGGGGTGATTCCCATCCTTCCCATCAGCTCTCCCCACTGAGCGCTGCAGAGTGTAATTTCAGCTCTCTGCCCATCCCCCCCTTCTTTTTTTTTTTCCTTCCTTCTGACAGTTCAGACAAGCTTATACATTTGGGATTTTGAATGGCTGTATCATCTCTGTGTATTACCTGAGGCCAGGCACTTCACTGGGTATAAGTAAGGGGTTAATAGACAGTGCTGCACTATAAAAAAACAAAACAAAAAAAAAACACGAATAATAAAAGTGTAAAAATGGTAATCAATAAACATATATATTGCTGAAAGTTCATAAATAGTTTCTGTGAGTGATACCTTACCTTTTTTATATATTTTTAAACGGAGAGCACTAGATTCTGCCTTCCTTCTTTTGCATATCCATCATATTTGGTGCATTAAGATGAAAAACCTTGAGGGTTTACAACCCCTTTAAAGCCAAGATCTGCTCCTGTTTTTTCTTCTCTGTGTTTATGCCAGACATGGCATAGAGAGTCGGACCCACTTGCTCCGGCTCTCTCTCTGTTAAGCTGGCCATACATTATATAATCTGCTTATTCAATATCCTTTAAGTCGCTTTCACACTGGGGCGCAGGCGATGTCGGCGGTAAAGCGCCGCTATTTTTAGCGGCGCTTTACCGTCATTTTTGCGGAAGTATTCGGCCGCTAGCGGGGTGCTTTTAACCCCCGCTAGCGGCCGAAAAAGGGTTAAAAGCACCCGCAAACCGCCGCTGCAGCGGCGCTTTGCCGGCGGTTCATTCTGCACTGACCATTCATTTCAATGGGCAGGAGCGGTGTACACACCGCTCCAAAGATGCTGCTTCCAGGACATTTTTTAACGTCCTGCCAGCGCACCGCTCCAGTGTGAAAGCCCTCAGGAGTGAAACTGCAGTGATCCTTTTTTGTTAATTATGTGTGGGTAAGAGAGAGAGCTGGAGAAAATGGCTCCTGCTCTCTATGTCTTGTCTTGCCAAAGAGCGGATCAGTCTCAAGCCTCGTAAACACGACCGAGTTTCTCGTCGGAAAAAACATGTCGTTTTTTTCTACGAGATTCTTGGACAAGAAACTTGTCCCGGCCGAGTGTACACACGCTCGATTCAAATAACCCGCGGTTCTTTGAATGGAGCGTACGCGGTGACGTCATCGACTACGACGAGCATGCGCTCGTCACATTCGATGCCGTCGCCGCCATCTTGGTATACCCTACCTATGCCTAGGAAGCTACCGCGCATGCGTCAAATTAATTTCGAACATGCGCGGGCTTCCCGGAGGACAGGTAAGTGTACACACACTCACTTTTCTCGTCGAGAAACATGCCAACGAGAATCTCGACGAGAAAATAGAGAGCAGGTTCTCTATTTTCTCGTTGAGATTCTTGTCGCTTTTCTTGACGAGAAACCATACACACGAACGAATTTCTCGGCAAAAAATCTCTGCCAGCAAGTTTCTTGCTGGTTTTTGCCGAGAAACTCGTTCGTGTGTACGAGGCCTTAATTAGCAAAAAGGCTTACACCCCCCTTTCTCAATTTCAGCAAGGTCTGCTCCGTTTTCTCAGTTGAGAAGAGTGGTGCAGGCTTTATGCCTGCATCACTCTGTTAATGTGCCCCCCATGAATTGAAAAGATAAAAAAAAAAAAAAAAAATTCTGGAAACGGGAAGGTTGTCTATAGTCTGAGTAGATTTTGCTGATGTAGGTACTTTTGCTTGGCTTCCAGCCTCCTCTGACTCAGTAATAGCCTCTTGTAATTACACAGATGGTGAGGGTCATCCGTATTCTTGGAGGCCTTCACACCTGTGAAATGCAATTACAACAAATGTGTTCCTACAAAGAGGATATTCATTAAGTTAAATTGAAAGCAACATGCACAGAGCACTGAAACATACAGCGATGATCCTCACTATACTAGTTGAAAATAAATGTCTTGAACAAAGATCTAATATCAGCATAAAATGTTTAATGGTCCTCAGTGGCTAGCTGACAGTCTGTTTCTTTAATGTGATGCTTCTCAAACATTGTTTCTAGCTGGACCTGAGATCCTAATGAGGTCTGGGTCAGAGACTTATTACTACATCTGTTATGTGATCTGTCAATTCAATGACCAGCTGCATTAAACTGCACTATAATTTAGTAGCAAACAAAATACAGAAAAGAAAGGAGACATGATGGGAATAGATGCATGTTTGTCAAGCATGAAGGTGTATTTTGCAATGTATTTAAGAGTATCTGACCTTTATATAAAACAAATGTTTTATTTTTTTTCACTGGAAGAACTAATGATGAGTTTGCCGTTTTTGTCTTTTCCTTAGCAGTAATAAAATAGAGAGGTTATAAATTGTGACAGGGTCTCTTAAAATACCACACTGCATTTTAGGTTCTGTAAAAACGAATGCTGTGCTGAAATCTACAGAAGCAGACAGGAGTAAAATATCAGTTGCTACTTCATAGCCATAGGTTGGGTTTAAGACCTAGAACTTTTGTAGACTAAAGCCTTGTTGTACACACGGTACGATTGTTGGCCAACCAAGCGTCTGATTTTTGTCTTCAGGGCGTGTGCCAGGATTTTGTCTTGCATACTAACGGTACACAATTGTCGTGCCACAAACTCGAACGTAGTGACGTACTACGAGGAATTTCAGCTCTTGAGCGCAACCCTTTGGGCTCCTTTTGCTAATTGTGTGTTTGGGCATTGATTCCGAGCATGCGTGTTTGTACTTTCGACTTTTGTGTACTGACCATACGAAAAATCAGACATGGAGCTGTCATCCAACATTTGTTGGCCGAAAATTGGACAATTGTCAAAAGGAGCGTACTAACTGTAGAGGTGCACATCTTCACTGGCCTCACGATTCGATTCGATTACGATTATCAGGTCAACGATTCGATTCCACGATGCATCACGATTTACAGCGCAAGTGCGCATGGTTTTCATCAAAAAAATGTAAGCAGTCAGGAGATCTCCATTTTTTTTATTATATCTGTTCTTTTAAAAAAAAAGACAACACTCCCTGCATGTAGCAAAGTCTAAACAAAGCAGACAACAACTTGTACATAGTACAGGAGATGGTCAGAGAGTGCAGACATGCTACAGGAGATGGTCAGAGAGACTGCGGACATAGTACAGGAGATGGTCGGTGACTGCAGACATGCTGCAGGAGATGGTCAGAGAGACTGCAGACATGCTACAGGAGATGGTCGGTGACTGCGGACATGCTACAGGAGATGGTCGGTGACTGCGGACATGCTACAGGAGATGGTCGGTGACTGCGGACATGCTACAGGAGATGGTCGGTGACTGCGGACATGCTACAGGAGATGGTCGGTGACTGCGGACATGCTACAGGAGATGTGGCACTTTAATGAACTTTATTCACATTACATTAAAAATATGTAAGCTGCCTTTAATTGTACTGTGTCTCTTCTTTACCCTATTCTAATCCCTAACTAATTCCTACTTCTAAACTAACCTTTTCTGCAGTAGTGATTGCTCCCCCCGCCGGATTCTGTTCCCCTATCGGCTCCTATCGGAACTCCGCCCCCCAGCCCTGTACACATTGCCGCTCCCTCCTCCTACGAATGCTAATGCTCCTAATACCGCCCGCCCCTCCAGCCCTCTGCTCATTAGCATTAGTTAAACAGTAGGCGTAAGCAGAGGGCTGGAGAGGCGGGGCGGTATTAGGAGCATTAGCATTCGTAGGAGGAGGGAGCGGCAATGTGTACAGGGCTGGGGGGTGGAGTTCCGATAGGAGCCGAGAGCCAGGGAAACAGAATCCAGCGGGGGTGTGTACATGACACGCTCATGTGACTGCCCTCTCTCCTCTCTGCTTTCACGTCTCTCCTGACGCCAGGAGAGACGTGAGACGTGAAAGCGGAGAGGCGGGCCGGGCAGTCACATGAGCGCATCAAAGGAAAAAACAACAAATGAGATAACGGCTCTCTCGGGAGGAGGGGGCGGGGCTAGACATTGTGTTAATCGATTATTAGGTTTCCCTGCATCGGTGCCGCATCGGGGACGCTCGAATCGCGATGCACCGATTAAATTCCGCACCCCTAACTAACGGTAAGAATTTAAGACCACAGTCTGTCAACAGACAATCCCCTTCCAACAATCGTACCGTGTGTACGAGGCTTTAGGCTCTATGCACACTGGCTTAAAAAACGTTGCTTCTACGGACGTTTTTTATGTTCTGCCTGTAGAAGCAGCTCAATGTCATCCTATGTGTCCATGCACATTAGGGCGATTTACAGGCATATTTTGAGCTCAGCGATTAGAGGCAGAAAAAAAATCCCTTCTGGATTGCGTTTCTAAATAGAGCTTACTGGCAGAAAAAACGTAAAACCCTCCTAAACTTGTCTCAACTTTTGTTTTAAAAAATAAATAAAAAATGCTCTATATGAGCGCTTTTTACTCCCAAGAGAAGACTTTTTTTAAGCCCAGTGTGTATTGAGCCCAGGGCCCCTTTTACACTGATGTGGTTCAGTTTGTCTGCCGCAGGTGTAGAGCTGTGTACCCGCTGGTTTGGTGTGTGCTAGCTGAGTTTTACCTTGGAATGTCCTATTATTCTATTCTGCTTTCATAAAGCGCACACAAACCATGGAACATAACAGAATTCTTTTGAGAAAATGCAACTTGCCCGTACCAAACCAACGGGTACACTGTGCTACATCTGTGGTGCAGTCAAACCACACTGCGTCAGTGAGAAAGGGGCCATGGTTAGTGTTATGAAAAAATAAAATACATCTGCCCAATATAAAGGACTTTAGTTGTAGCAATATAACTGGTTTAGTATGTGGATAAACATAGTTTATGCTAACAGATTTGTATCATATAAAATGTCTTAACCGGTTCCCGACCGCCCCCTGTACATTTACATTGGCAGAATGGCACGGCTGGGCAAAGTAACGTATATTTACGTCACTTTGAAATTCCCGCTGGGCACGTGCGCGCGCCCCTGCCGCGAGCTCCGTGCCCACGGGACCCGCGGACTCTGTCTGCCGGTGTCCCGCAATCGGGTCACAGAGCTGTGGAACGGGGAGAGGCAAGTGTAAACAAGCATCTCCCCTTTCTGCCTAGTGACACTGTCACTGATCGTATGCTCCCTCTCATCGGGAGCAGCGATCAGTGACGTGTCACTCGTAGCCGTGCCCCCTAACGGTAAGAATCACTCCCTAGGACACACTTAACCCCTTCAGCGCCACCTAGTGGTTAACCCCTTCAGCGCCACCTAGTGGTTAACCCCTTCACTGCCAGTGTCATTTTCACAGTAATCAGTGAATTTTTATAGCACTGACCGCTGTAAAAATGACAATGGTCCCAAAAAATTGTCAAAAGTGTCTGCCATAAAGTCGCAGTCACGCTAAAAATCGCAGATCGCCGCCTCTACTAGTAAAAAAATAAATAAAAAAAAATGCCATAAACCTATCCCCTAATTTGTAGATGCTATAACTTTTGCGCAAACCGATCAATATACGCTTATTGCAATATTATTATTTTTTTTTTTTTTAACAAAAATATGTAGAATACGTATCGGCCTAAATTGTGGAAACCTTCTTCTTCTTCTTCTCTTTTTTTTTTTTTTTTTTGGGATATTTTATTATAGTAAAAAATATTGCATTTTTTTTCAAAATTGTCGCTCTATTTTTGTTTATAGCATAAAAACCACAGAGGTAATCAATTACCACCAAAAGAAAGCTCTATTTGTGGGGGAAAAAAAGGACGTCAATTTTGTTTGGGAGCCACGTCGCACGACCACGCAATTGTCAGTTAAAGCGACGCAGTGGCGAATCGCAAAAAATGCTCTGGTCTTTGGCCAGTCAAATGGTCTGGGGCATAAGTGCTTAAATTGAAATGCATATGTTATAGAGCATGATCCTTTGGGTAGAACTATAGGCAAAACTGTTTTTACTCTTTCGTCCATGGACCGACACAGCTTCTCCATTGACAAAGTGGGTATTATCCGTTAATTAGGAGTGACTAGGCAGAAAAACTTGTAAAAAGTGTTGCATCACACCTTCTACAGTACCGCCCAGGGGGCGGACCCTCTGGGTATAACCTCCTCAGTCTGCATCTCGCAGATCAGTATTTTTCTGTCTAGCAAGGAGTAGGACATGGCTCCCTTCGGGCCCATTGGTCCGGGGAAAAAAAAAAAAAAAAAAAAAATATATATATATATATATATATTTATATATTTTTGCTACATTTGTTTCCTGCGATCTTCGATCAACTGCCGACTGGGTGACAGGCTGGATCCTCGATCCTTGTAGTCTCCCCAGTTTCGGCCATCGAGCGTGTGCCGACCCTAGCTACGCGCTGTGTTTTTCACGACATGCCCGTCGCTCCACGGGTGGCCGGTGAGCCTACGCTCCAGGGCCTGCATCGGACCGCTCAGCTTCGGCTGACCTTACGGTCGAGTCGCAGCAGCTTAGCCGGTGAGCGTCACGCTCCAGGGCATACATATGAACGTCCCTTTTGGGTCCAATCACAGCATGCCTGGCCAACAGTCACCTTCCGTGCGCGGACGATGATCTGTTTGGAATGTCTTCCAGCATAATACAAGCAGGATAGGTAAGTAAAACTCCCCTGCCTCGGCTGGGTGATTTAGCTGGACATTCCTTGAGAGATCAAGTAAGTGGTTGTGGCCCCTTTCTCCCCTCTCTCCCTGCCTTTCCCTCCTCCCTGGGCTTCTAGCTAAAGGTTGCTGGGTGCTGGGGGTCACCTAAGGGGTTCCACTGGAGCGGGGCTGGCTGTAACTAACATTTAAAAGAAATGTCATTTCTGCTTACGTGTGTGTGTGTGTGTGCTTCCTCCATGCTGTCGGTGGCCATTTTGAGGTGGTCCATGCCGAGTTCGGCCTCTTGACTGCCCGGCGGCCATCTTCCTGTGGTTCGGCCACACCCACTGGCCCCTATCAGCTGATCGGCGGCCATGTTTGTCCACCCTGTATGTATATATTGCCATTCGGCGGCCATCTTTTTGTGGGCTACGGCTGCTTGACCTCTATCTTCGGCTCCGCAGCCATTTTCTTAGAGCCCACATTATCTTCCATACAGATGTTTTTGGCAGCCATTTTGCGAGAGCCTCCGGCCTCTAGGGTGCATTACACTGGCGCGAAAATTCACACAGGAAGTGCTGATACAAGAAGCAGACTGACACAGCAGCAGTGGGACAGCATCACAGGCGCAGCACACGGCAGCATAGCAGTACCGGTCCAGGGTAGGGAGTCCTCTGGGTAACCCAGCATCTCGGCAGCGCAGGAGGGTGGCCTATTGATATCTTGCCTGGAGCCCTGTGGGTGTCAGCGTGTGGTCGGCATGGCATCTGAGCCAGATGTCTTCTCCCCTGAAACACCAGATTTAGCAGCTGGTGCCCCTGAGGTGTCTATGGACGCTATGTCGGCAATCCTACAGGCGTTTGCTGCCAGGGTAGAAGCAGCACACGGGAATACAGGGGGCAGTAAATGCCCCCGTCCCCTGCAATCTTCTGGGGATATTTCTGATGCAGAACCAGGTCCAGCTACGGCTCATGGCCCAGATTCTGATGCATCGGAGACTGCAGACCGTGACCGATCGGACAGTGAGGATGACTCCAAGTCCAGGTCAGTACGCGAGACGGCTTTGGTATCTGACCTTATTACTGCAGTGCGGGATACGCTACAGTTGGAAAATACTGCAGAAGTAGCAGATACTCCAGTCCCCTTTTGGTTTTCGTAAACCTGCCCGCACTGCTAAGGTGTTCCCTTGTGTGTCTTATTTTGACAAACTCTTATACAAGGAATGGGAGAACCCACTGAGGGTCTTTACAGCCCCAAAGAGGTTTGCGGTACGGTACCACTTTGAGGAGAGTTTTCTGAAGATATGGACCTCTCCCCCTATAGTGGACCCTTCGGTGTCCAGACTTAATAGAGCCACCACTATTCCAGTAGAAGGGGCTCCTGTTTTCAAGGGCCCTGTGGATAAGAAGGCTGAAGCACTCGCTCGCTACCTATACTCAGTGGTAGGCTCGGCAGTACGCCCGGCATTGGCGGGGGCCCTAGTGTCTCAGACACTTACTGAATGGGCAAAATTGCTACTCCAGGGGTTAAAGGAGCGAGATGCTCCTAATAATGAGATAACTTTGGCCAACCAGTTGGTCCAGGGCCTTAAGTTTGTCTGCGAGTCAGACATGGATACTATTCCCCTGCTGTCAAAAGCTTCGGTTTATGCAGTAGCAATACGCCGCCTGATCTGGCTAAAGGGCTGGTCTGCGGACCAGACTTCCAAGAAAGCCCTGTTGGATCTGCCTTTTAAGGGCGACAGACTTTTTGGGGCTTCTCTGGATGACATCATCAAGGATGCCACAGGAGGTAAAAGCACTTTGCTTCCCCAAACTAGCAAGGGTAAGGGGCCACGCCAAGGGCCCTCCTTTACTGCACGCAAGCGTTTTTTTCGCCCCCTTAGGGCGACAGGGAAAAGACCCCAGGCCGATAAAGCGCCTGCCCAAGGACAAAAGCGTCCTTGGTCCCGCAGACCCAACAAGCCTGCGGACAAATCTGCGTCCGCATGAAGGTCCGCCCCCACCCAGCTCTCGGGTGGGGGGGACGTCTTCGCAAATTCGCGACTCAGTGGACTGCTCTAGTCTCCGACAGGTGGGTTTGCAAAGTAATCTCCTCAGGCTACAAGATAGAGTTTCTCTCTTGTCCACCGGACAGATTCATCACCTCCAATCTCCAGCTACTACCGACCCGTCGGGAGGCCCTGTATGGGGCGGTCCAGGGTCTACTGGAACGCGGGGTAGTTGTTCCAGAACAGGAACGGGGTCAGGGTTTTTACTCAAATCTGTTCATTGTGCCGAAGAAGGATGGGGTTCGGCCAATCTTGGATCTCAGAGCCCTCAATTGCTTTGTGAAAGTACAAAGATTTCGGATGGAGTCGGTTCGATCTGTAGTCACGACTCTCCATCCGGGGGACTTTCTGGCCTCCTTGAACATCAAGGACGCATACCTGCATGTCCCCATATACTCCAGACACCAGAGGTTTCTGCAATTTGCTATCGGGAAGAACCACTACCGGTTTGTGGCCCTCCCGTTTGGCCTTGCCTCAGCACCCAGGACTTTCACCAAGGTGCTCGCTCCGATTCTGGCACTTCTAAGACAGCGGGGTATCGCTATCACAGTCTACTTGGACGACCTTCTGCTGAAGGCCCCTTCAAGCTCAGAATTAGAGGTAAGCGTGTCCATTACCTGTCAGACTCTTCGAGACTGTGGTTGGATACTAAACACGCAAAAGTCAGTATTGGTGCCCACTCAACGCCTAGTGTACCTAGGGTTGATTCTGGATTCCTCAGAGGCAAAGGTATTCCTCCCTGTGGAGAAGTTGCAGACCCTCCGGGCTGCAGTACGGCAGCTGACTTCCAGGAATTGGTCGTCACTCCGTTTTTGCATGCGAGTGTTGGGCCTCATGGTAGCCTCCTTCGAGGCGGTCCCATATGCTCAATACCACACTCGAGTGTTACAGAAGGAAGTTCTGTCCAGATGGAACAGATGCCCTTCATCTCTGGATTATCAAATCCGAGTGAGCCACCTAGTCAGGAGATCCCTGGTATGGTGGCTGACAGCACCGGCTCTAATGGCCGGGAAGTCATTTCTTCCGGTTTACTGGATAGTGATCACGATGGACGCTAGCCTTACAGGTTGGGGTGGGAGTCTGGGGTGTTCAGTCGGCGCAAGGTTGCTGGACCCCAGAGGAAGCCCTCCTGCCGATCAATGTCCTGGAGATCCGGGCGATCAGGCTGTGCCTCTTCAAATGGTCTCAGAGGCTGCAAGGGCGTCCAGTCAGGATCCAGTCAGACAACGCCACAGCGGTGGCATATGTCAATCATCAAGGAGGAACAAGAAGCTCAGCTGCAGCATCGGAGGTTGCTCGCATCCTGAAGTGGGCAGAGAAGAGCGTACCGGCACTATCGGCCGTGTACATTCCGGGTGTGGAAAACTGGCAGGCGGACTACCTGAGCCGCCAGATGCTGGACCAGGGAGAATGGTCCTTACACCCAGAGGTGTTCCAACTCCTCTGCCAAAGATGGGGCACACCAGACGTAGATCTTCTGGCTTCCCGACTCAATCGGAAGGTATTGAGGTTTGTGGCCCGGTCAAGAGACCCATGGGCAGATGCAACGGACGCGTTGGTAGCATCGTGGGGTCAGTATCGGCTAATCTATGCCTTCCCTCCCTTAAGGCTTCTTCCTCTTCTGCTCCGCAGAGGGGAGGCAGAGGGAATTCCAATGATCCTAATCGCTCCAGATTGGCCTCAGCGTCCTTGGTACGCCAATCTAGTACGTCTGGTAGCAGACGTCCCCTGGCGCCTACCACTACGGAAGGACCTGCTATCGCAAGGTCCCATACTCCATCCTGCTTTACGGTCACTGGCTTTAACGGCATGGCTGTTGAGAACCAGGTACTGAGAGACCGGGGCCTGTCAGACTCAGTAATCTCTACTATGAGAAGTGCTCGAAAACCGTCCTCTAGGAAGGTTTATCACCGCACTTGGAAGGCCTACATCTCCTCGTGTGAGGAAATGAAATGGCATCTGCGTACCTATTTGGTTTCCAGAATCCTGCTGTTTTTACAGCATGGGGTGGACCAAAGGCTTGCCCTAAGTACGATTAAGGGACAGATATCTGCCCTGGCTGTCTTTTTTTTTTTCAGCGACCCCTGGCGGCTCACTCTCTCGTGAGTACTTTTGTGCAGGGGGTTTGACATGTGGCCCCTCCGGTCCGCCCCCCCCGCTACCTCCGTGGGACTGGAACCTGGTCCTCTCGGTGCTTCAGAAGGCACCGTTTGAGAAGATTAGAGATATTCCCCTGTTGACACTTTCGCAAAAAGTGGTCTTTTTGGTGGCTGTTACGTCAGTTAGACGAGTCTCTGAACTGGCAGCCTTGTCCTGCAAGGCTCCCTATTTGATTTTCCACAAGGATAAGGTGGTGCTGCGGCCGCAGCCTTCCTTTCTTCCGAAAGTCGTTTCGGCTTTTCATCTCAATGAAGACATTGTACTTCCATCCTTGTGTCCTCAGCCGTCGAATCCTAAGGAGTCGGCGTTGCATTCCTTGGACGTTGTCCGAGCTTTGAGAGTATACCTATCTGCTACTTCCCTGTTCCGGAAGTCAGACTCACTGTTTGTTTCGGTGGCTGGTCCCAAGAAGGGCCAAGCAGTCTCATCGGCCACCATCTCTAGGTGGATCCGACAGATAGTAATCCAGGCTTACGCCTTAAAGGGTCAAGCGCCCCCCTTTCCTGTCACGGCGCATTTGACCAGGGCAATAGGTGCCTCTTGGGCTTTCCGACATCAAGCGTCTGTTTCCCAATTATGTAAAGCGGCGACTTGGTCGTCCACTCACACTTTCACAAAATTCTACAAAGTTGATGTAGGTGCATCTTCGGATGCCTCTTTCGGCCGCAAGGTTTTGCAAGCGGCTGTTTAGAGTTGCAACTCCTCCGTTGGAGGAGTGCTGTTTTGTGTTTTGGGGTGAAGTTTGTTTTTATGCTGTTACCACCCCTCGTTTTTTCTCTGACACTGCTTTGGGACGTCCCACTTTGTCAATAGAGAAGCTGTGTCGGTCCATGGACGAAAGAGTAAATAGGATTTTTTACTCACCGTAAAATCCTTTTCTCTGAGTCCATGGACCGACACAGCACCCACCCCTCCTTTTTAAGTTTGTACTGCTTTTTGACGAACTGATCTGCGAGATGCAGACTGAGAGGTTATACCCAGAGTTAAGGCCCGTACACACGATCGGATATTCCGACAATTGTCCAAAGGACGTGTTTTGTCAGATAATCCGACCGTCTGTATGCACCATCGGACAATTGTTGTCGCTATTTCCGACAACAAATGTTGGCTGAGCATGCTCTCAAATTGTCTGACAACAAATGTGTTCCGTCGGATTATCCGATCGTGTGTACACAAACCTGTCGGACTAAAATCCAAAGTACAAACACACATGCTAAACATCAGACAACAATAGCACAAGTTGCCCAAAGGGTGGCGGTAAAGCGCTAAAAAAACACGAAGTTTGGTGTATGTTGGTTGAAAATGTTCTGCCGTCTGTATGCAGAATAAGTTCACGGACAACGCGGATTTGTCCGATGGAAATCTGATCGTGTGTATGAGGCTTAAGGGAGGGTTATATCCTCTGTCTATTTTTGTTTTTGTTGCCATCTGTGTCCCATTTGGGAGATATATCCTGATTTGGCTAGGATGTGAAGGTACGAGAGGAAATCCCTGCAAATTGAGGGATTCATTTGCGGTCCCCCAGGTCACCAGAAATGGTGTCTCCCATAGAAGGTTTACCCTCTATTACTTTTCTGGGAACAACCCAGAATTTTGAAATCTTTCTTTTACCTTCACGAATAATGGTCAAGGGGACAAATGGATGGTAAATCTCTCTAACGGGGACACTGACAGCAATAAAAACCTAAATCCATCTCCACTCTGTCCAAAACTATAAAAAAAAAAAAAAAAAAAAATGCCCTTTTAGTTGTCGTGGGGTTTTTTTTTTTTTTTTTTAGTTATCTATCCATTTACAAACTGAATTTTCCAAGCCTGTAGACTTTAATTTACATATTAGCTGCATGTGGGGAACTGTGTCAAATGCTTTGGCAAAATCCAAGTAAACTACGTCCACAGACGCTCCTTTTGTCAAATTTTTTTTTTTTTGCTCATCTCCTCATAAAAAGAAATCGGATTTGTTTGACAACTTCAGACAAATTTCCGTTAATCTAGCAAAAACAGTTCTATATGGTCCTTTTAGTAAACTCTCCAGTATCGTCCCTACTATAGAAGTTAAACTAACAGGTCTGTAGTTATTTGATAAAGACTTTGATCCCTTTTCAAATATAGGCACCACATTGGCCCTACGCCAATCCAGTGGTACGATCCCAGTCATTAAAGTGGTTGTACACCCTATACAACCACTTTTCCCTACAGGTAAGTCTATAATGAGGCTTTCCTGTAGGTACTACGGTTTAGGAGATATTCGCCATATACGCCGGCGCCGACATAATCGGCGCATGCGCACTGAAGAAAGGGCACGATCCGTGCCGGTTTTATAGTGCTTGTGCCGTGACCGTCACCTCCCGCGTGCATGGGCGGGAGTGACTACGCGGCTCCGGCCAATAGCAGAGCCGGAGTCCACGACCCCGGAAGGAAGAGGGGTTGAAGGTGGACGCGATTAGAGAGAGAGGAGACAGCGCTGACATCGCGGGCTTCTTCTGCAGGTAAGTGGCACATAATGGGCTAGTATGCGATGCAGTTCATCCTGCTGGCCACCAGTCAGATTCTTTTTGGAGGATACTTTTCTTCTGAAGATGTAACGCATAAGCTGGCATTCTCACCAAGTCAAAGAATAGTGCTTCAATAATGGGTTTTGTTAATCTACTTGATCACTTAATCACTGTTTTGTGAAATCTGACCACTAAAGTGCTGATACTACAAAACAAATACATTTTGTACCCCCTCCCATTTGTTACATGGGGGGGTCTAAGCTAAGGGGTTAATGCATAGATCAGAAGTAGAAAAGTGACACTCCCCTTTGGCAAATTGCGACATGCCTGCCAATTTTAATTACTGCTTTCTCATCATCTGTGACCAGAATCGGCAGATGCAAAAAGGGAATTTGGTTAGTTAGGAAAATTTGACCTTTCTGACCCATGTAAACTCCATATCTCCAACATACTTGTCAGTATCACATTATTTATGTCTACTAACAGGAAGGAAATCTCTGGTATAAATAAATATCTGGAACCCACGATCGCCAATTTGAAGTAAAAAAATAAATAAAAATTATTCAGTTTTCAGAGCTAAAATCAGAATGCCAGTGAATTGAGTGTGAAATGTGCTTTGATCTGCACATACTCTCTACTATACCTGAATTTTACTTGTTGGCACCGCTGCTCTTTGGTCACCTGGTAATGATGTGGTGGGTCCCAGTTGAAGTATTTTTATCTTTTTTATTTATTTATTTTTTTATTTGCTCAGTTCTGAAATTAAATTGCAAATGTAATTTGGTTGACAGTGCTAAGGTTAGACTTCAATCGTGTGCGTTTTTTTTTTTTTTCATCCTTGGATAAGTAGAGGTTCTTTTATTCCTGTATGTGTATGTGTGTGTTTTTTTTTTTTTTTTTTTTTTTCCTTCTAAAAATTGGTTTTGAACAAATGAAGCAGTACAAAATACTGAATTTTAAGTGAATATCTGACCTGAAATAGCTCACACAGAAATAACAGAAAAACATCATGTAAGCTGAGCCCATCCACCGCCTGATATTGATTTATCTCCTTGATTGAATTGTAGCACTGGCCAGAATGAAACTGAGAATCAGAGAAACTGAGAACATTCCCTTCATTAGGCAGCTATGTTTAAGAGTCTTGCTGATTTCATACATTTATTCATTGATGTGTCAGTGGAATGCTGCTGCTAAGGACTGAATGGAAGAGTCTTGGCTCATAGTTCTGAGATAATTAAAAGGATTTTACTGTAGCGCTGAAGGTGAAAGGAAACATTTTAAAAACTCCACATATACAGTGGGTACGGAAAGTATTCAGACCCCCTTAAATTTTTCACTCTTTGTTCTATTGCAGCCATTTGCTAAAATCATTTTAAGTTAATTTTTTTCCTCATTAACACAGCACCCCATATTGACAGAAAAACACAGAATTGTTGACATTTTTGCAGATTTATTAACCACTTAACGACCGCCCACTGTAAATATACGTCGGCAGAATGGCACCGACAGGCAGAATCACGTATATCTACGTGATCGCCTTTGTATAGTTGGGGGGGTCCGATAGGACCCCCCTTCTTTACAGTGAGCGGTGGTTAAGTGTTCGGGAGCGATCCGGGATGAGGGGACGGCCGTTCGATTCCGGCCACCCCCTCGCGATCGCTCCCGGCGAATGAGAGCTTCCTCTGCCTGTGTAATGTCATCTCTCCTGCGGCGCTCACATATACCGAGCGCCGCACAAGAGAAGATGCCAGGTTAGTGCACAAAACACTACACTGACACCAGGACACATAGGCACATACATCTCCCCCCCAGGCCCCAGTCAGTGTCACTGATTGCAGTGACCATTTATTTACTGATCACTGCAATCCGTGACATTTGTGACTGTAAAAGTGTCACTAAAGTTAGTTTTAGGTCCAGTGTAGCCCCCTAACCTCCCCCTAATAAAGGTTTAACCCCCTGATCGCCCCCCAGATAACCCTTTCACCCCCTATCACCACTCTCGCTAAGCGATCGTTTTTCTGATCGCTGTCTTAGTGTCGGTGATGCCGATCGGTAGCCAGTAATTTTTTTTTAGGTTCCCCGTCAGGTTTTTATATAGCGTCAGGTACCCCCATATATTACCTAATAAAGGTTTTAACCCCCTAATTGCCCCTAGTTAACCCTTTCACCAGTGATCACCATATAAGTGTTACGGGTGACGCTGGTTAGTTAGTTTGCTTTTTATAGTGTCAGGGCACCCGCCGTATATAACCCAATAAAGGTTTAACCCCCTGATCGCCCGGCGGGTGATATCAATTAGGTTTTAGCGTCAGAGAGGGTCTGCGTTACACCCCAGGCAGCGTCAGGTTAGTGCCAGTAGCGCTAACACCCACGCGTGAAGCATACACCCCCCTTAGTGGTATAGTATCTGATCAGCTCAATATCTGATCTGATCAGATCTATACTAGCGTCCCCAGCAGTTTAGGGTTCCCAAAAACAGTGTTAGCGGGATCAGCCCAGATACCTGCTAGCACCTGCGTTTTGCCCCTCCGTCCAGCCCAGGCCACCCAAGTGCAGTATCGATCGATCACTGTCACTTACAAAACACTACACACATAACTGCAGCGTTCGCAGAGACAGGCCTGATCCCTGCGACTCCAGTGCTGTAGGAGGTGATTTCACCACCACAGTTAAAAAAAAAAAAAAAAAAGCATATATGCCGAAGCATGGGGGCAGCAGGAGCGGAGGAGCGATTTTGCTCCTAATGCCGCGTACATACGGTCGAAATTCCGACGGAGGCTTGCCCGTGGAAAAGTCCGACCATGTGTGTGCGGCATAACTTTTTTGCGGGAGGATGCCCCCATGCTTCGGCATATATAAATGGTGCGTGTATGCCCATCATTAGAAGTGGGTGGATGAAGGGCGGTATTCTAATGGTGGGCATACCCACCGATCAATCTCTTTTTTTCGTTCAGCCAACAGGCTGCATGAAAAAAAAAGATTACAATACATGTCCAACAAGGACCAGCAACGTACTGGTATGTTGCTGGACTTTGAATGTTTATACCAGAATGATGCCTGCGGGTTTAGGTATCATCTTGGTATCATTCTTTTCAGCCAGCGGCCAGATTTCATGTAAAAGCAATCCTAGTGGCTAATTAGCCTCTGGACTGCTTTTACAAGCAGTGGGAGGGAATGTCCCCCCCCCCGATATAAAAAGCGCCATCATTGGGAAAGCATTTTATCACACCGATCTTGGTGTGGTCAGATGCTTTGAGGGCAGAGGAAAGATCTAGGGTCTAGAAGACCCCAGTTTTTTCAAAAAAGAGTACCTGTCACTACCTATTGCTATCATAGGGGATATTTACATTCCCTGAGATAACAATAAAAATGATAAAAAAAAAAAAAAATGGAAGGAACAGATTAAAAATAAAATAAAAAAAGCAAAATTAATAATAAGAAAAAAAAAAAAAGCACCCCTGTCCTGCCCTGCTCTTGCCCAATGGCGAACGCAAGCGTCGGTCTGGCGTCATATGTAAACAGCAATTGCACCATGCATGTGAGGTATCACCGCGAAGGTCAGATCGAGGGCAGTAATTTTAGCAGTAGACCTCCTCTTCCTAATGTTGTTTATAAAATGCCAGAACAATTCAAAACCCCCCTAAATGACCCCATTTTGGAAAGTAGACACCCCAAGCTATATACTGAGAGGCATGTCGAGTCCATGGAATATTTTATATGTTGACACAAGTTGCGGAAAAAATAATTTTTTTTTTTTTTTTTTTGCACAAAGTTGTCACTAATTGATATATTGCTCAAACATGCCATGGGCATATGTGGAATTACACCCCAAAATACATTCTGTTGCTTCTCCTGAGTACGGGGATACCACATGTGTGAGACTTTTTGGGAGCCTAGCCGTGTACGGGACCCCAAAAACCAAGCACCGCCTTCAGGCTTTCTAAGGGTGTAAATTTTTGATTTCACTTCTCACTGCCTATCACAGTTTCGGAGGCCATGGAATTCCCAGATGGCACAAAACCCCCCCAAATAACCCCATTTTGGAAAGTAGACACCCCAAGCTATTTGCTGAGAGGTATTGTGAGTATTTTGCAGATCTCACTTTTTGTCACAAAGTTTTGAAAATTGAAGAAAAAAAAAAAAAGAAAAAAAATATTTTCTTTCTTAATTTTCAAAAACAAATGAGAGCTGTAAAATACTCACCATGCCTCTCAGCAAATAGCTTGGGGTGTCTACTTTCCAAAATGGGGTAATTTGGGGGGGTTTTGTGCTATTTTGGCATTTTATGGCCTTCGAAACTGTGATAGGTAGTGAGGAGTGAAATCAAAAATTTGTGCCCTTAGAAATCCTGAAGGTGGTGCTTGGATTTCGGGGGCCCGTACGCGGCTAGGCTCCCAAAAAGTCCCACGCATGTGGTATCCCCGTACTCAGGAGAAGCAGCAAAATTTATTTTGGGTTGCAATTCCACATATAACCATGGCATGTGTGAGCAATATATCATTTAGTGACAACTTTTTGTAATTTTTTTTTTCTTTTTTTAGTCATTATTCAATCACTTGAGACAAAAAAAAAAATATTCAATGGGCTCAACATGCCTCTCGGCAATTTTCTTGGGATGTCTACTTTCCAAAATGGGGTAATTTGGGGGGGGTTTTGTACTGCCCTGCCATTTTAGCACCTCAAGAAATGAGATAGGCAGTCATAAATTAAAAGCTGTGTAAATTCCAGAAAATGTACCCTAGTTTGTAGACGCTATAACTTGCGCAAACCAATAAATATACGCTTATTGACATTTATTTTTACTAAAGACGTGGCTGAATACATTTTGGCCTAAATGTATGACTAAAATTGAGTTTATTCGATTTTTCTTATAACAAAAAGTAGAAAATATCATTTTTTTTTTCTAAATTTTCGGCCTTTTTCCATTTATATTGCAAAAAATTAAAATCGCAGAGGCAATCAAATACCATTAAAAGAAAGCTCTATTTGTGGGAAGAAAAGGACACAAATTTTGTTTTGGGTACAACATTGCATGTCCGCACAATTTACAGTTAAAGCAGCGCAGTGCAAAATTCTGAAAACAGCTCTGGTCCTTTTAGCTACCAAATGGTCCGGGGCTTAAGTGGTTAAAAAAGAAAAACTGAAATATCACATGGTCCTAAGTATTCAGACCCTTTGCTCAGTATTTTGTATTTGCACCCTTTTGATCTAATACAGCCATGAGTCTTTTTGGGAGAGATGCAACAAGTTTTTTCACACCTGGATTTGGGGATCCTCTGCCATTCCTCCTTGCAGATCCTCTCCAGTTCTGTCAGGTTGGATGGTAAACGTTGGTGGACGGCCATTTTTTAGGTCTCTCCAGAGATGCTCAATTGGGTTTAAGTCAGGGCTCTGACTGGGCCATTCAAGAACAGTCACGGAGTTGTTGTGAAGCCACTCCTTTGTTATTTTAGCTGTGTGCTTAGGGTCATTGTCTTGTTTAAAGGTAAACCTTTGGCGCAGTCTGAGGTCCTGAGCACTCTCTAGAAGGTTTTCGTCCAGGATATCCCTGTACTTGGCCGCATTCATCTTTCCCTCGATTGCAACCAGTCGTCGTGTCCCTGCAGCTGAAAAACACCCCCACAGCATGATGCTGCCACCACCATGCTTCACTGTTGGGGCTGTATTGGACAGGTGATGAGCAGGGCCTGGTTTTCTCTACACATACTGCTTAGAATTAAGGCCAAAAAGTTCTATCTTGGTCTCATCAGACCAGAGAATCTTATTTCTCACCATCTTGGAGTCCTTCAGATGTTTTTTTAGCAAACTCCATGCAGGCTTTCATGTGTCTTGCACTGAGGAGAGGCTTCCGTCGGGCCACTCTGCCATAAAGCCCGACTGGTGGAGGGCTGCAGTGATGGTTGACTTTCTACAACTTTCTCCCGACTGCATCTCTGGAGCTCAGCCACAGTGATCTTTAGGTTCTTCTTTACCTCTCTCGACAAGGCTCTTCACCCCCGATAGCTCAGTTTGGCCGGACGGCCAGCTCTAGGAAGGGTTCTGGTTGTCCCAAACGTCTTCCATTTAAGGATTATGGAGGCCACTGTGCTCTTTGGAACCTTAAGGGCAGCAGAAATGTTTTGTAACCTTGCCCAGATCTGTGCCTTGCCACAATTCTGTCTCTGAGCTCTTCAGGCAGTTCCTTTGACCTCATGATTCTCATTTGCTCTGACATGCACTGTGAGCTGTAAGGTCTTATATAGACAGGTGTGTAGCTTTCCTAATCAAGTCCAATCAGTATAATCAAACACAGCTGGACTCAAATGAAGGTGTAGAACCATCTCAAGTATGATCAGAAGAAATGGACAGCACCTGAGTTTAATATATGAGTGTCACAGCAAAGGGTCTGAATACTTAGGACCATGTGATATTTCAGTTTTTCTTTTTTAATACATCTGCAAAAATGTCAACAATTCTTTCTGGCAATATGGGGTGATGTGTGTACATTTAATGAGGAAAAAAATAAACTTAAATGATTTTAGCAAATGGCTGCAATATAACAAAGAGTGAAAAATTTAAGGGGGTCTGAATACTTTCCGTACCCACTGTATTTATGTAGAAATGCACATTATATTCAAAACTATATCACCGACTGTTTTTGGATAGAATCGGCAACAACTACAGGCTCTGTCACACTCACCCCTTTGTGATTCATCTCTGGGTCTCGTCTATATGGAGCGTTCTACTTGGAGCACTGGCACCTCGGGCAGTCAGGCGAAAACTGTCCTGACTAATGCCAGGATGAGTTGGAGGATAGCTCTCCTGACTGGCACAGCTTCCAATTGTGAAGCAACACATGGTTTGGCATCCAAGCAATGCTTTGCTGTTCCTATTCTATGCCCAGTTTGGCTACTTACCTGCCCCTGTGACTCCTAGTGACCTTCTGGGTCATCTGGTGACTCCTAGTGACCCCTAGCTTGACCAAAGTTAATTTTTAAAGTCTGAGCTGGGTTATACATTTCTGACTGAACAGAGACTGCATCCTGTCAGATGCAGCAACAGCCCAGCAAGCTCTGTATTCAGGCAGCCGCAGGTGCAGCAACTGCCTGAGTACAATGGCCAGCAATAGAGATCCCTCTTATTCGGATGCACACCTGCAGCAGCCATCTTGGATCTTAGATTGTTTTGAGGCCTCATTTGGCCCTCGTAATGAAGGCCTAATCCTAAGGTGACTGACTGTACACCTTTTGGGGGGATTCCTGCTGGGCATATTTACATGGATCATGATTTGAACACAGACTTGTATAAAGTTGATGTTTTTTTATTTGGTTGTGTATACATATTGCACTTTACAACATTGATTGTTTTGTTTTTTTATTTTACAAAATGATTGCACCTTTTTTCACACTACCTGTACTTTTGGATGGCATGGAGTTTTTTGCACTTTATTCGATTCTATGGTGATACATAAAACCTGTACTTGTACTGTTTTTTTTTAATGAAATTTGATTTGAGGGAGTGAGGAAAATAAAGAGTCTGTATTTTGAGATGCTTTTACTTGGAAGAGCATCTACCAGTCCATTGCTGGATCTCCTCCAAGTACCAGGTCCATCACTGGTGTGACACCGTTTTCTGGGCCAAGACGTACGGTTGGGTAGCATTTTATTTTAGGGTAGTGGCACAATGAATTTCAGTAAATACATTCTGATGCTTATCCAGAAAAATACTGGGCAACTCTGTGAAACTGAAAGTTTATCCCCACCATAAGGGAAATGTTTTTTTTTTTTTATTTAGATTTTATTTTTGTTTAACTGAATTATGAATATTTGATAAGAAATTTCAATAGGAAAATCATGACTGAACAGAAAAAAAATTGGGTATAGGCTTGTTGCAAATTTTCAGCTGCTGTCTAAAGTCATTAGGGATAACCTACTTGCTTCTTGTGTAATCTAATATTCTACATATTGGCTGAATGCCTCTGCTTTTTGTTTAGTATGCAGTCTATATAATCGGAAGGTAAAAAAAAAATCTACAGGGATTTCCTCTGCTTATCAGACTGAAAATGTTCTGTCAGGTGTAAAATTGAGGCAAGAAGGAGTTCCCGTTTTCTTGGTTTCTGTGCAGTACTGTATCTTTACAGTGTTATTTGTTCTCATTATTAAAGATTTATATGGCACCATTATCTCCAGTGATGCTTTTCAATGTAAGTAATACAAATAGGTGAGCGTAATACAGGTAATAAGCGAGAGTAATACAGGCAATACATATACATAAATGGCAATTGCAATCAGATGTCTAGTAATGAAATATAAAGCTCTAACAAAATGGGATTTCTATGTGCAATACTGCCTTTTAGAAGTGTTCCAGTTGGTGCCTAGACCCAGCATTTATCCATTTTCTAGCTGCTAAGGCTTTATTACAGAAGTTTTTTACCTTCAAGCAGCTAATAATTGGATTTATTTTTTATTTTATTGTGCTACATCAGATCCATCACTATAATAAAAGTAGATCGGAGTCCTCCTTAGAGTCCTGCTGTCTGTGTCCCGGAGATGATTTCCCCTCGCTTCCCTTTGAGAATTTTCACTGAAACAGGTGTGTCTATTGGGTGATTTCCCAATGGATAAAAATGTAGCCTTTCCCTCAGAGGGAGTAAATTTCTACAAAGTGCATACAGACATCAGTAAAACTTTATAACCATTTTTACACTTCCTAGTACAATAAGTCTTTTTGCCAAGAGGAATGGGCAGCTTTACCATCTGAGAAGATAAAGAGCCTCATCCACAAATACCACCAAAGACTTCAAGCTGTCAATGATGTTAAAGGGGCAATACACGGTATTAAGAACGGGGGTATGTAAACTTTTGATCAGGGTCATTTTGGTAGTTTCTGTTGTCATTATGATTTAAAAAGAGTAAACACAGTTGATTGATAGTGTTTGGCTGAAGCCATTTATTAACCATGAGTGAAAGAAAAGCTTTTGTGTCATCGTTCATATTCTCTGAAAAATGGCCAAGAAATCCTAAATTCTGCCAGGGTATGTAAACTTATGAGCACAACTGTATACAAGGATTTAAAGCAGGGTTTCAGCCACCTGTGGAAAAAAGTCAGCAGCTACAAAAACTGTAGCTGTTGACTTTTAAAAAAGGGCCACTCACCTGTCCCACGATCCAGCAGGGTGCTCACCCCAGTCGGTCTTACCCACTGTCTTCGGTCCCCTGCGCCATCATCTTCACTATGGACATCCGGCTGTGACAGCTTGCGGCTTTACAGTCGGGTGCCCACTGCGCATGCGCGAGTCACATTGTGAGTGGTGGATTCAGTCTTCTGGGTGTCCCAGAAAACTGCAGGGGGGGGGGGACTTCTGAACGGAAGAGGGAAGTAGGTACATGTCAAAATCGGGTACCTGCTCCCCCTCACTACTCAAAAGTGGCAATTGTTCAAGAGGAGCGGGGGGAGCTCCACTTTAAGGAAAGCTAAAAAGACTTGGTTTAGTACAAGAGGAATGCTTATTTGTTTTCTAGAGTTGATGCTCCTGTTAATACCAAAGAGGCAGTAACTAAAAAAGAGAAATAAAAAAAGTTCTCCTTAAGAACACCTGCCATTTTGTTCGCTCCTAGTGCTTAGTACACACAATGAGAATATTGGATGGGGAAAAAAAGCATTTGAGAATCGATTGTTCAATAGTCTATTTGTTGGTACACAGCTATTGTGAGCCGATGACAGTTCATGTGAAAATATCCAAAGGGACATGCATTAAAAATTTTCTCGTAAAGATAACAGAACTAACTATTTTTTTTTTTTGTAATTGATAGAGTATTTGTACGAAAAAATCATGTGACCAAGACCTCACATGCTCGAAAACGAAAGAATACATTACATCACATCTGAAGTTCTTCTGTCTTATGAGAATTTTCGTAACTTTAGTAACCTATTTGTTTTCCATATGAGACAAGCATACAAAGGAAAAATAAAATGGACCCTCATTTGTCTGGTATTCACTGTGTGTACCATGCTTAACCACTTCCCGCCCGGCCTATAGCAGATTGACGGCCAGGAGGTGGTTCGGTTATCCTGACTGGGCGTCATATGACATCCAGCGGGGGCGCGCGGCAATTGCGGTGTATCAGTCTGACACACCGCATCTCCGCTCGTGGTAAGAAGCCTCTGTCAGAGGCTTCTTACCACGTGATCAGCTGTGACCAATCACAGCTGATCATCGCGTGAACCAGGAAGTGACGGTAAACGGCATTCCTCAGTTCGTGCTGACAGAGAGCCGATCGACGGCTCTCCCTGTCAGAGGGGGAGTCTGTGCTGATAATCAGCACATTGATTATCGGCACAGCCCCACCAGATGTGCCACCACAGTTACTAAAAAGTGCCAATAAGCTTCCAGTTGGTGCCCCTTAAAAAACTGATGACAGTGCTAGTCAGTGCCCAGCAGTAAAACCTGTCAGTACCTCATCAGTGCTGCCCATCAGTGCCACCTGTCAGTGCCCATCACAGCTGCCTGTCAGTGCCCATCACTGCCCATGAATTCTACATAGTGCCGCCTCATCAGTGCCCGTCAGTGAAGGAGAAAACAACATTTTATAACTGAAACGAAGAAAAAAATATAGTTTTTTTCAAAAATTTCTTCTTTTTTTTTTTATTTTTTATTTTTAGCAAAAAATAAAAACCGCAGAGGTGATCAAATACCACCAAAAGAAAGCTCTATTTGTGGGAACAAAATTATTAATTTTGTTTTGGGTACAGTGTTGCATGACCGTGTAATTGTCATTCAAAGTGCGACAGCGCCGAAAGTTGAAAATTGTCCTGGGCGGGAAGGGGCGAAAGTGCCCGGTATTAAAGTGGTTAAGGATGCAGAATAATGTGTTAAGAATGGTGACTGTTTAGTAAACTGTTGGAAGTAATTTTGTGTTTTTTTTTTTTTTGTTTTGTTTTTTGGGGGGGGGGGGGCCCTTATACAATATTTTTTTATAGAACCTGTATGTGGCTGGGATTACTGCAAATTGCTTTAAAAGTTACTGTATTTATTAGCATATAACACTCACTTTTTTACCCTAAAAATAGAGGGTAAACTGTGCCTGTGTGTTATACGCAGGGGGCTGTCAAGTTTTTTTTCATGAAACTTCCCTCTTAAAGTTAGGGTGCGTGTTATACGCCGATAAATATGGTAATTTATAACATTACTCCTCTTTCCTCTTTGTAGCTTGCCATGTCGAGTGATAAGCTATCCACATTGCAAATGCCACTTGTGAACCTGGATCTGGATATTGTCAAAAATAGAACAACAACACCGATTTCCATTGAGCTGAATAAAGAGGAGCTGCAGAATCTTATCAATTCTTTAGAAGCAGCTAATAAGGTATTGTATTCCTTTTTATAACCTTTTTCTTTTCTGTCTGTTGGTGCCATTTTGGGTTGCTTTTTCAATGTGGAGGTGACAATGGATCCCAAAATTTTTAAAGTGTATGTTTGCAGTATGCACTTTGTACTACATATCCTGAACAGATGTCATAAAAACCAGTTCTTTGCCAAGTAAACATCTCTGCACTGTCCCTTTTGTTTAGGTGGCATGGCCTCTTCATAGAGATTTCTATGGAAATTTCCCATCTTGTATAAGATCCCTTACAGCTCTGGTCTCAGATTTTACCTACACTGTCAGGCTACTAGTTGTACCCGAGTACTCACTGATGTCTTCATCCAACCCCTTTTTATGTCTAATTTAACTTTTTTCATTTTTTAGCTTAGAATGGATCTTTTTTTACTTTAGGATAGAGTGGTGAGGGTTGGAGCCTCTTCTATGCATGGTTTTTTTACTTCTGTGTCCTTCTTGGCGAGATTTCCTTCACTTTGGGTCGCCCATGTGAAAGGGGCCCAATCAGGTTCGCCTATAAAAAACAAACAAACTGACAGGCGGACCTGATCAAACCATCTATTGCCCTCTATGGAGCAGCGGGTGTCAACAGACATGTTTCACATTCGTCTAGTGCAAGGCTTGATAAATTTGTTTTAAATCTAGGAGCCAGTTTGTGCACGGCGATATGTAACGTCTATTCCAGTCGACAATTTTTTTATGTGTAGGGGCCCCAGCGCGTGCGTTTGTTTGTCCATGCGTATATGTGCATGTCTTCTCTGTGCTCCACTGAATGTAATGCAATACAGATTGCACTGCATTACATTTTTTCATGGGGGGGGGGGGCACTTTACACAACGCAGTGGAAGGCATGTGGACCATCACCAGTAGAACACAGGCCCAATGCAGAAAGTCAGCTTTATAGCCTGTCCATCACCTGGCCATCATATGCATGTAAAGCCTGGTACACACTGTCAGTTTTTTGTTTCTTTTTCAACCCAGCGGGATGAGCAAAAAAAAGCTAACCGCTCAGGTTGGAACCGCTGTACTAACAATCTGATGTTAGTACATCGACCTCCCCTTCCCCCTTTGGGTTCTGACGGGGATGCCCACCCACCAGAAAACTTTGGTCAGCGCTTTCAGTCATTGGCTGAGAGTGTTTGATTGGGGGCCGATCAGCTGCTGGTTTCCCAGCATGAATGGGCCGGCTTCTGACGGACTGGCTGACACACACGCACACACGACAAATGTCGGCCAGTTTTTATTGAACTGGCCAATGTCGCCCGGCATTCGGCCTGTGTGTACTAGACTTGATGGTGTGATGGGCAGTGGCTCACTAGGGAAGGAAAGTGCAGCAAGGTGGGGGCCATAGGAGATCCAGTGAATCATGCCACCTTGGGGTCCTTTTACATGGGCACCTCCATTAAGTAAAATCCGCTTGCTCAGCAAATAGAACTCTCCCCTACTGAGCAGGCGGATGACAGGTCAGTGTCCAGCTCTCCTTTTATGGTGCTATCGGATGGAAATTAACCACCTGTCCGTTTTTTTTTGTTTTTTTTTCAATCTGATCCGCCGGATGGAAAATAGCCCGTGTGAAAGGGGCTTTCTGCTGTGTGGCTGCAGCATGACAGGGAGAATATGCAAAACTGAAGAGAATGAAGAAGAATAAAAATGTATTTTAATGAAAAAAAAGAAATAAAAAATTTATAGAAAACTTTTTCCATTTTTGTGGGAGTGTACCTGGAACTAAGGCCATTCCAATCAGCTGCCCCACACTCCCTGTCCACTCACTGTTAAGGAAAAGGCACCATATCTAGCTCATAACACCTTCAACCTCTTCCCTCTTGGGAAAGATGTCAGAGGTGGGCGGACAGTGAGAGGAGGCAGGGGAAGCCCTCAGCGCCATCAGTAACTGCTTGTCGCAGCCCCGGAAAAGGGCGCTAGTTCCCTGGCCAATGTTAGCAACTCGCTCCAGGAGGCCGCAGGCTCCAGGAGAATTAGCAGGCTGCTAATTCTAGTCGCCAATGGTGCCTGGAGTTTGTCGAGCCCTGGTCTAGTGGGTCGGATGGCTGTTGGGTGTAAACAGTGTTTTATGTCCGTCTGCCCATAGAGGGCAGTGGGCTGTGTCCGCTCTGCATAAGCGGAGTCCAAGACATGGACAAGCCATCTGCCAGCTCGGCGGGTATCAGCGGACATAGTCCCTGTCTGCAGAGTCCACCCCATGTGAAAGGGGCCCTTCTGTTATGTTATTAGGAAGTGAGATAAAAGGGGGAGATTTACTAAAACCTGGAGCACTCACAATCTGATGCAGCTGTGTGTGGTAGCCAACCATCTTCTACCTTCAGGTTGTTCAATTTAGCTTTGACCATTTAAACCTAAAAGTTGATTGGCTAATATGCACAGCTGCACCAGATTCTGTGTGCACCAGTTTTAGCAAATCTCCCCCTAAATGTCATGGATGCACCCTATATTATATGGCCAAAAATGTGTGGACATCTGACCATTGCGCCCATATGATCTTGTTGGAAATCCTATTCCAAAACCACCATCTTCATTTTACAGTATATGAAGCTGGATGAGAAGACCTGCCTTGCAAACCTGTGTTCTAATTCATCCCAAGATGTTGAATAGTACAGAGATCAGGGCTGTCTATAGACCACTTGAGTTCCTCCACATAAAATGCAACAAACCATGTTTATATGGACATGCAAGGGGCATGTAATAGAAAAAGGGCATTCTCCAAGGTGTTGCAACAAGGTTGGAAGAGCACAAACGTCTAAAATATATTTGTATGTTGTAATATTCACATCATTATACTTTCCCTTAATTAGTTTTTGTCTGTGCTATTGTAGGTACGGTATGTGTTTTTGGCTTGTTCAGTCCTGTGTGAATATTACAATTTTTTCTTCTCAGGTTGTCCTACAACTGAAGTAACTGAAGACAATTTTTCTTATTCTTGAACAATATGGATGTCTCTACTGAACAGCCTCAGAAAATTAGGCATAAGATATAATTGTTTATGTAAGGTGGCCATCATGCTCAAGCAATTTGTTGAGTTGTGCCATATGCTGCTGGTAATTAAGTCAGTTGTTAAAGTGTTTTGGCACAGACTTTTCACTAGTTTTTGGTTTAACCATTGGTATAATTTCATAGTATTATTTTCTTGTTATAACCTACAGTATGTAGCTCATTTTTATACATGAAATTTTTTATTTTTTTTGTATTCGGTTCATAGCTACAATAACCTGTTCTATTTTTTTCATACTGAAGTTTGTCTTTTATGTGGTTTAAGTGCAAGAAAATTGAAGTTTAAATTTGAAATGGCATTTTTTTTTTTTTGCCAGAATCTCAGAAAAATATAATTAGTCTTTAACAAAAAGGTAAATTATGTTAAAGAATTATCTGGATATTACTCTTACAGTTATTCCACGCTTTGGTATTCAAATAGGGTGCAATTAAATAAATTTTTGATACACCGTATTGCATACAAGCAGGCTGTGTATGTTAATGGTTAAGAATGGTTCTGAAGGTGCAGGGGAAGCTCCTGATGTCCTTTTTAACTTGTGCCACATGGGATTGCAAAAGCCCTTGTACCAAACAGCCAACTTCCTGGTTCTTCTGAGAGATAAGGTGCCCATAGATGCCACCAGACAGTGCCTGCATAGTTGCAGCACCCGTGTCCCTGAGCCCGCTGAGCCATTGGAATGGGACCAATGACTACCAATTCAAGAGGGTACTTCAGTGACCACCAATGTAACAAAGCATTCTGTCCAAAGACCATGGGTGATAGGAGGGGTCTTTCTAACTTATTACTGATGTTAAGGAGGGCTTTTCTCACTGACCACCAATTAAGAGTGCACATCTCCCACTGACCACCAATGTATGGGGTCAGTCCTCCCACTGAACACCAATATAAGGGATCCTTCTCCTTGGATCACCAATGTAAGAGGACCCGTCTCCCACTGATCACTAAAGTAAGGGATCACCTTTCCCACTGATCACTAAAGTAAGGGGGCCAATCTCCAACGACTGCCAGTTTAACAATGCTATCATATTTTTTGTAGCCATTGTAATCATAAGTTTAATTTCAAAACTATTCTAAAAATAATTCAGTCAAAGTCCATAGGTGAGTGTTAAAAAAAAAAATCAAAATAAAAAAAATTCTGTTTTTCACATATACGAAATATATTAACCTTTTCTTCTTTTCTTCTTTTTTTTTTTTTTTTTTTTATAATTCCTTTAGCTATAATTTTTCTGTTAATACGCACATACATGCACAGCAATAATTTTCACCTGAAAATGTATTCTGTGGTATAAAAGGTTGAGAGGCTGCAACAGAGGGGATTTGGGCATGCATGTCCAATGCCGTCACCCTCAGGAACGTCTCTTGTTTTGCAAGATATTTTTATGGCACTTACCATGGTTATATCAGAGCTATCTTAATAAAATACTTTAAAAAACAAAGTGTTTTTTCACTAAAATCTATTAAAAATTTTCACTGAATCTAGTGAAACTTATAACAGGATCATCTCACCCCAGATGGATCCCCAGGACTAATACTGCACAAATGAGCAAACCTACATTTGAAAAATCTTGAAAGAATGAATTGTTGTTGGAAGGTACATTTTAAAAATTTAGAGAATGTGAAAACTTTAGGGGCTGCAAAAGCTGTCCTCAGTCTGAAAATGCCAATTATCTGGCTTCTGAAAACTACACGGCTAATTGAAGTCTAAAAAAATGTCAGAATTTCTTATTATGCCTATCCTGTTTTAAAGGAGGAGAGGTGTTAAAGCAAAGCATTAGCATGGCAGCCAGGCAACTAGCATTCTTCTTAGTACATAATGGCATCCCAAAAATATCTAAATTTTTCTCTGCCCTGTCTGCGCCCCTGTTAGGGAGCGTTGCCTCATTTGTCCTGGCGTTCGTTATCCCCGAAAATGTAAAAAAAAATCTAAAATTTTTGAGTGGTCACCACAACAGCCATAGAGGAGAAATTTTCCAGTGGAGATACTAGTTCTAGTGATTTATCATGGATTTTCCTAATTTTGGATGGATTTCCTCTCGTGTCCCATTATGGCTATAGGACAGGAAGTGAAGGGAAATCTTCCCACTGGAGCACTGAAGGCAAAAAACCTAAAACAGTTTGAAACTCTCCCTCTAAAAAAGGTTTTGCCTTCAGTTCTGCTTTAAATTCATTGCAGAGTTGTCCAGTTGTGTAAATTCTACTGGTCTCCCTGGATTTATTTGATAAAATAAGAACCGTTTTAACCACTTCAGCCCTGGAAGATTTGGCTGCTCAATGACCAGGCCATTTTTTGCGATACGGCACTGTCGTTTTAATAGATAATTGCACGGTCGTGCGACACTGTACCCAAACAAAATTGACGTCCTTTTTTTGTTTTTTTCCTCACAGAAATAGAGCTTTCTTTTGGTGGTATTTGATCACCTCCTGCGGTTTTATTTTTTGTGCTATAAACAAAAGAGCGACAATTTTGAAAAAAAACACGGTTTCTTTATCGTACATCACGGGACACAGAGGCTTAATCATTACATAATGGGTTATATCCACCGTCAGGTGCTGGACACTGGTGTAATCAATTAGACAGGAAGTTTCACCCTATATAACCCCTCCCCTACTGGGCGCGCCTCAGTTTTTTCGCTAGTGTCTAAGGTGTTGGTCACGTTTAAGGATGTGCTAAGCAGAAGCTCTATTAAGAATCCCTCCAGGGGTTAGGGAGCTACACACCGATCCATCCAAACCGCTTATTAATTACGCCAAATGGATGGTACCCGGGCCTCACAGAAGACCGAGGTGTTGCCTGTAATGTCTCTCTTCGGAGGACTGGGCTCTGGGATCCAGTACTTTTGCTATACACAAAAAGCGCAAAAGTTTCTGGCAGAGTCTTTTACAAGATCCAGGGAAGAGGTCTCCTTTAAGTAGGAACCCATACCCCTGAAGGTTGGCACAACATACCTGCCATGATGGGTGAAGATTGGTACTGTCTGGTCTTCAGCAGACCTGCGGCGGGGATAAGTTAAGCCTGGGAAAGGTCCTAAGCAAGTATCTTAAGGACTTTCCTTTTGAGTGGGATGTCTTGTCTGTGTCCACCACTAGAGGGAGTAAAGAGTTGAGTTTTCACTCACCATGCTCCAGAAATAGTGTCAGCTCCTCCTCGGACAGCTCACTTCTTCCGCTGCAAGCTCTCCCATGGGTAAGCTTCTCTGTGGTTGGATTCAGGCACTCCCGGACACCTACTCGGCATCAAACTGTGTGGTTGCATACTTTATGTAGATTGCTAAACTAGCACAGTAGTATATGCATTGTTTGTACCTCTGCTTTTGCATTGGACTATGTCTCCCTGTAAAACAGGTTCAGGGGCAGGAAAGCATGATACCATCCTCCCCTAAGAGACTTGAGGCAGCCGCACAGGTTAAGCCATCGGCCCTGTCAGGCATTGCAGCCTCTCCCAACATTGAAGCCACTCTGCATATGTAATTTTGGACTCTTCTTTGCATTTGTTAGTCCATAAGAGAGGTTAAACTGCTATAAATCACAGCGTCCTCAAAGAGAGCAGAAAGCTGGGTGTGTCCCTTCCCCTGCTCTGAAACCTCAAACGAAAGGATTAAAGTCCGGAGAAGGAGAGTTCACTCTCAGAGGATAAGGGAACAGGTGAAATTTGACGAGGCGGAGGTATTAGAAACCTCACAAGCTCTGAAGTTTCAGCTACAATCTTTTTCAGAGATTCTTGCTGCGTATAACTTCCCCTCAGCTTAACGGCCGAAAGCCTGTCTTATCCTTGTGGTTTTAAAAAATGTTTTTTTTTTGTTTTGTTTTTTCCATAGGTTGCTTGTACCTTCCCACTCCCTCACTGCAACAGTTTATACCTGCTGGTTGGGCACCCGCATAAGCTGTTTTCTCCTCCTAAAGATGTGGGGGGTGTAACAGTTGCTGGTGCACATTGCTGCTAAAAAGCTAAATCGCATGTTTGCGGAGGATCTTCTTTTACCAACCCACATGTTTTTGTGTTGATTGATTGACATGCCTTGTCTAAAAACGCATAAAGATGCTTGTTTGCATATAGATGCGGGGTCGCACAAAAGTGCTTGGTCTCACAAAGTCCTTGGTTACCCATGAGTGCTTAATCGCACAAAGATGCATGTGGGGTAAAAACAAGAACATGTTTGCTGGTATGGATATTTATGGTTTTTACATAGTCGCATGAGGATCCTTGGTCACATTTGAGTGCTTAGTCACATAAATATGTTTGACCGCATAGACATGCTTGGTCGCACAAGAGTCCTTGATACTCAGGGATACTTGATCACACAGAGAGGCTTGTTTTCACAACAATGCCTAAAAATCGCATAAAATCGCTTGACTGCATAAAAAATGCTGGATCACAAGGGGGGTTTGGTCACACAAGGGTTCTTAGCCGCACAGTAGTGCCTAAAATGCATAAGATGTTTGATTGCATAAAAAATGCTGAATCGCATAAGGATGCACGATTGCCTAAAGTTGCATGTTCCCCTAGATTTTGCATGGTTGCATAATGGGGCCTTGGTTCTTGGTTACCCAAGAGTACTTAATCGCACGTAGAGGCTTGTTCCACAGAGATGCCTGAAATCGCTTTAAGATGCTTGATGGCATAAAAATTGCTGATTCGCACAAGGGTGCCTGATCACTCAGGAATCCTTGGTCTCACAAGGATACTTGTCCGCACGATAATGCTTAACCACTTGCCGCCCGCCCTATAGCGGATTGACAGCGGCAAAGTGGTTTCAAAATCCTGACTGGACGTCATATGACGTCCTCAGGATTTTGAGCCGCATGCGCGCCCCCGGGGGCACGCATCGCGGCGATCATTGTTGCAGGGTGTCAGTCTGACACCCCACAACACAGATCTAGGTAAAGAGTCTCCGACGGAGACTCTTTACCACGTGATCAGCCTTGTCCAATCACGGCTGATCACGATGTAAACAGGAAAAGCCTGTCATCGGCTTTTCCTCACTCGCGTCTGTCAGACGCGAGTAGAGGAGAGCCGATCGGCTGCTCCTCTGACAGGGGGGGTTTGTGCTGATCGATTATCAGCGCAGCCCCCCCGAGGATGCTCACACTGGACCACCAGGGATGCCACTGGACCACCAGGGATGCCCACCACCAGGTATGCCTCCCTAGACCACCAGGGATGCCATTCTGTGCCCCTAATGGATGCCATTCTGTGCCCCTAATGGATGCCATTCTGTGCCCCTAATGGATGCCATTCTGTGCCCCTAATGGATGCCATTCTGTGCCCCTAATGGATGCCAATCAGTGCCCACAATGGATGGCAATCAGTGCCCACAATGGGCATCACTGATTGGCAGGCATTATTGTTTGGCATCCATTAGTAACACATTACAGTACAGTGCCACCTATTGGTGCCCATCCGTGCCGCCTATCGGTGCCCATCAGTGCCGCCTTATCAGTGCCCGTCAGTACAGCCCCATCAGTGCCCATCAGTGAAGGAGAAAACTTAATTATTTACAAAGTTTTGTAACAAACAAAAAAAATACGTTTTTTTTTTTCAAAATTTTCGGTCTTTTTTTAATTTTTTTAGGAGAAAAAAAAATCGCAGAGGTGATCAAATACCATCAAAAGAAAGCTCTATTTGTGGGAACAAAATGATAAAATTTTTAGTTTGGGTACAGTGTAGCATGACCGCGCAATTGTCATTCAAAGTGCAACAGCGCAGAAAGCTGGAAATTGGTCTGGGCAGGAAGCTGTATAAGTGCCCAGTATGGAAGTGGTTAAGATGCATTAGGTGTTGATCGCATCAAGATGCTGAATCACATATAAGTTGCATGATCGCCTAGATTTTTGCATGGTTGCATGATAATTTAAGGGTTCTTTAAATTATACAAGATTCCTTATGTTCGCATAAGAATAAGTGTCTACATGGATACATGTTGGGTGATGTTGCATAAACACGTTCGTAAACGTATGCTTGCTCGCAAGATGCCCGTTCCATAGCATACGTGATTTATATATATATATATATATATATATATATATAGCTGATAACTTTGTTTTGAGATTTCCATTCAGTGTACAGGAAGTTACAAGGACTCTGGATTTATATCTGGATCAACAGGAATTTGTCTATGCATAAAAATGCAGCCACCACATCTAGTTACACATAAGCTACAATATATAATATTTTTGTTCTTGGGTTTAGATATACTTCAGATAATCTCTGTGTTGGGTTTTATTTGGACTTGTTCCTCAAAAACTTTTGTTTTTAAATCTGAATAGTGTTCCCTTTAATTCAGTAATTGCTTGATGCTTCATCTGGCAACATCTGACAGTGCAGCAATTTACTAAAGTTAAAAAATAGATGGTTGCTACCTGCAGCTGTTGTAACTAGAAATTTAAAATGCCACTAGGGTAACCACAAAGTGAAATTGCATTCTGTCATTGTATTCCGTCTAATAACATTCCAATTATAAATGTGTCAGAACCATTAAATGGAATGATTAAATGGCTAAGTGCATAGCATATGTTCAATAAATGTTAAATTAACTGAAATGTCATTGTGTGTAAAATGCCTATGAAACGCAGTCAAATATGCACCAGGATATTAGTCATTAGCAATGTCAAAGCACATCTCAACGTGTGTGTGATTTGTATAGAGCCAACCATTTACAAGGCACGCCAAAGAACACTACATACCTAAACTTTCTATTCTTTAAAGGAAAACGCCAGGCAATAGGCAAAATATTTCAGTGAACTGGAAACATTTGCCAGAATCCCAAAGTCAATGTCTGGAAGTAAACTGTTCATGTGAGAAATGCAGAGGTGGCAATGCTAAGTTCTATAAATGCTACTTGCCTGGTTGTCCTGCTGACCACCTGGCTTCTGTACTTTCTGAATAACTGACCTGGTGGGTCAGTGACTCAAAGTTTTAAAGTCAAAGACAGCCAGGCAACAAACATTTGTAAAAGAAGGTCAGCAATGAGGAGTTCTGACTTCTTTTGCTGTATACGGAAAGTCTTGATGTCAAAGACAGGCAGACAACAATTCCAGGATGTTAGCAATGGTAGGCTTTGTATTTCTATGACATTAAAAATAGTTTTATCTAAATTGCTTTGATGCTTAGCCAGGTGAGTTAAGACTTTTATATTGAATTGGACGCGACTGCAGCCTCTTGACAAAGGTTCAGTGCTGTACACATTTCTTTCCTACAATCTACATGCAGCTTGCAGCAGTGTGTGTGAAGGAGGAAGAGCTTAAAGTGGTTGTAAACCCACTTTGACAACATGCACCTACAGGTAAGCCTAGATTAAGGCTTAACTGTAGGTGCATGAAATATCTCCTTAACCTACACGGTTAAGGAGATATTTGCTAAAAACACTGCACCGATGACGTCACACGCATGCACACTAGCGGGCTGGCATCATTGCCGGTTTTCTGAATGGGATCTTGCCGGCCCGAGCGCGCATGCGTGTGAAGTCATCACAGCTCCAGCCCATCACAGCTCCAGCCAATCATCCAGACTTTGTGGGCTTTGATTTCAGGTAAGTGCCACATAATGAGCTAGTATGCATAGCATACTAGCTCATTATACCTTTCTCTTGCAGGGGTATGTTTAACTAAAACAGTTGTGGAGGGTTTACTTCCTCTTTAAAGCAGAACTCCACCTAAAAGGGGAAGTTCTGCTTTAAAACATCCTTTACCTTCCCTCCTCTGCCTAACCTGGTATGTCATTTTTTTGGGGGGGAGCTCACGCATGCAAAGTGGGTAGCTGGCTGTGTAGCCGGAAGCCACACAGCTGGATGCCGATCCCGGTAACCCGCAAGCTAGTGAAGTTCTAGCCCGGGTGAGAATGGCGCTGGCTCCTTGGACAGGTAAGTGTCCATTTATTAAAAGTCAGCAGCTATAGGATTTGTAGTTGCTGTTTTTTTTTTTTTTATATACAGACTGAACCTCCTCTTTAACATAGTATTAAAAGTATACGTTTTTAAACAGCAACGCTTCATTAATCGTTAATTCTATTGAAGTGAATTATTACCAGACATAAATATACTTGCACGTTTATTATTGCTCCCTGCATCCTCCGGCTTCCAAGTACTGTTTAACTAAACTGTGTGTTGGAGAGCACATACCTAAAGTGATCGTATTAAATGCATCAAGATTACATTTACCAGCATGCCAACACAAATATGCATGCATGCATGCCCCTTCTGATAAAGGTAAGTGATATTTTTTTTTTATTGGCCCCACATCTGCAGTCAGTTAAATATTTAAAGGGGTTGTAAAGCTTCATGTTCTTTCACCTTAATGCATCCTATGCATTAAGGTGAAAAAACACCTTGCTGTCTCTGGCCCCCCCCCCCCTGAGCCCCTGTTTTACTTACCCGAGCCCCGAATCTCCGTGGGCGCAATCCCGCGTTGCTTTCTCCCAGCTCTTCATTGGATGATTGATAGCAGCGCAGCCATTGGCTCCCGCTGCTGTCAATCAAAGCAATTACGTGGTGCCCCAGGGGGCGGGGCCGACTGTATCACATGGGAGCGTGCCCGCAAGCTATAACCCCCTTGGGAGAGCGCTTCCCAGAGGGGGGTTAGCTCTTGCGGGGAGGAGCCGAGACAGCCGCCGAGGGACCCCAGAAGACGAGGATCGGGGCCACTCTGTGCAAAACGAACTGCACAGTGGAGGTAAGTATGGTATGTTTGTTATTTTTAAAAAAATGAAACCTTAAGACCCCTTTCACACTGGGGCGGGCAGGAGCGGTGGCGGTATAGCAGCGCGATTTTCAGCGCTGCTATACTGTCGTTCTTACCGCGGTATGCGGTCGCTAGGGGGGTTAATTTAACCCCCGCTAGCGGCCGAAAAAGGGTTAATACCGCCCGCAAACCGCGGCTATTGCCGCGGTTTGCGGGCGGTATTACCGCGCTGTCCCATTGATTTCAATGGGAGACCGCAGTAAAGGAGCGGTGAACACACCGCTCCTTTACCGCTGTAAAGAAGCGGCTAGCAGGACTTTTGGAGCGGTCCTGCTAGCGCACCGCTTCAGTGTGAAAGCCTTCGGGCTTTCACATTGAAGACACAGGGCAGGATTTTTTCATGCGGTATAACAGCGCTATTATTAGCGCTAAACCGCATGAAAAACGCCCCAGTGTGAAAGGGGCCTTACAACCCCTTTAAATTCTTTCAACCAGGCTTGGAAGGTTAGCCATAACCTCTTTAACATCTCAGAACACACTTTTTTTAATTTTTTTTTAACTGTTTGAATACATTTCTGATGTGCTTACAATATAGACTACTACATAGGGTTATCTAAGCATATGGGATCTGCAGCAATACTTTGCGAACAAAAGGAGACAAACTGTTGAATGTTATTGTTGAAAAGATATTGTTTAATGGATATATGTATTCTTATCTGTTTGGAATTTTATATGGATATGTGATCTTCATCCAAAAGCAGTAAATATGTGGAAGAGAAAGCGAGCACTAGATGGCACTGCAGCATTAGATTTCTTTCTATTACCGTTAGGCAATCAAAACTATTTTTCCCCACTAATGTTTTTTACAACACAGTAACAGTTTTGTTCTGTACTGACTGAAAGAGAAAAAAACGAACACAAATATTTGAGAAAAAAATGACTGTAAATAATTGTATAACATCACAAAATAACATTGTATCCACTGGTGGTTTCTATTTTCTAGTGATTTGTGTAATTAAAAAAAAAAAAAAGATCTCCCATCGTGTATTTAGCTTTACTTTATGAATAGAAGCCAACCACAGTAACAACAGAATATGTAATTGCATGCTACTGATTGGCTGGCTTACTTTCCTTTTATTGTCCCTTCCTGCTGTCAATCTTCCTAGAAAAAATGAAATTTCTTTTACATAAAAAAACACTAGAAGATGAGATAAAGCCAAGTCAGGTATATTAGAAATGTTTTGTCTGTAAGCTGTTGCCATTGCGTTGGCTCTTTTTTTATTTTAACATAGAGCTACACCTATTTCAGCTGCTGGAGACCTAACAATTCCCCCAGGATTCACATGCAAAGCTTTACTTAGGAATTGTGGAACGGCTTCTCACATATCACCAGTTATGAAAAGGTGACCTTAAACTTGACCCCAGACCTTGAAGAGTTTTAGCAGTGATTTAGTTAAATCTCAAGAGTTCAAAGGTCACATGGATTTTACCATCCACCTAAGTCATATACTGTATAAGAAACAATAAAGGCATTTCTTAACCCATAATAAAGCAACCCAATTAGAAAATCAAAATGCAATAGCAATACAGTCCTATAAAAAAGAAGAATCCTTGTATAAATGTCCACAACTTCAACCCTGTGCAGCAATGAATGTCTCTTCAATAAAAAAAAAGTCTAAATACTGTACCATCACACATAATTCATACAGATACTCTATAAAGAATTCTTAATAAAACATCAACCTCCATATTTAGATGATTGGGACTAAACGAGTCTAATTGGTATATCAAATTTTCCAATATTTTTTTAAATATCCATAGTAAGGTGCCTTGGCTGAGTACAGCAGAGCAAAAAACGGAATTTAGGGTAACCAGAGCAAGGTGCTACACAATAAAATGAAAGGAGTTGTAAAGGCAGAAGATTTTTTATCTTAATGCATCCTATGCATTAAGTCTAAATAAACCTGTGTGTAGCAGCCCCTCACTAATACCCGAGCCCCATCTCTCTCCAGCAATGTCCACGAGTGTCTTAGCCATCTGGGACTTTTCTCCTGATTGGCTCAGACACAGCAGTGGCACCATTGGCTCCCATCAAAGTCAGTTAGCCAATCAGGGGAGAGAGGGGGCGAGGCTGGGTCAGAGCTCCATGTCTGAATGGACACACAGAGCTGTGACTCGGGTCCCCCCATAGCAAGCTGCTTGCTGTGGGGGCACTCTACAGGAGGGAGGGGCCCGTAGCAGCGAAGAGGAGGATCAAGGCTGCTCTATGCAAAACCAACTGCACAGAGCAGGTAAGTGTAACATGTTTAACCACTTGGAGCCCCGGCCATTGTAAAAAGACGGCCACAAGGTGGCTCTACAATGCCGGGAGGACTTCTATTGACGTCCTCAGCTCCTCCGGCCACTGGGGGGCGCGCGTGCGCCGCCGCCGGCGGCGTGCGCGCGTGCCCACCGCATCACTGAGGTGCTGATGCGTGTGCCTGACGGCCCCGATGTCCGCCAGGTACCCGCGATCGGCCGTTACACAGCCAAGGACGTGGATCTGTGTGTGTGTAAACACACATCCATGTCCTGTCAGGGAGAGGAGACCGATTCTCTGTCCCTTGTACATAGGGACACAGATAGGTGACCTCCCCCAGTCAGTCCCCCTCCCCCACAGTTAGAATCACTCCTTGGACACACATTTAACCCCTTCCTCGCCCCCTAGTGTTAACCCCCTTCCCTGCCAGTCACATTTATACAGTAATCAGTGCATATTTATAGCACTGATCGCTGTATAAATGTGAATGGTCCCAAAAAAGTGTCAAAAGTGTCCGCCGCAATGTCACGGACCCAATAAAAATCACAGATCGCCGCCATTACTAGTAAAAAATAAATAAATAAATAAAAATGTCATTCTCTCCCCTATTTTGTATACTATACTATCACTATACGCTTATTGTTTGTTTTTGTTTTTTTTACCAAAAATATGTAGAAAAATACATATCGGCCTAAACTGAGGAAAAAAAATGGGATATTTATTATGGCAAAAAGTAAAAAATATATTTATTTCTTTTCAAAATTGTCGCTCTTTTTTGTTTATAGCGCGAAAAATAAAAACCGCAGAGGTGATCAAATACCACCAAAAGAAAGCTCTATTTGTGGGGGAAAAAAAGGACGTCAATTTTGTTTGGGAGCCACGTTGCACGACCGCGTAATTGTCAGTTAAAGCGACGAAGTGGCGAAAGCTAAAATTTCGCCTGGGCAGGAAGGGGGTATATGTGCCCAGTAAGCAAGTGATTAATATTATTTAATTTGTTTTTAAACAAGACTTTACAATCACTTTAAGACTGAAATAAAGGATCATTTAAGAAAGGTTCTTTAAAAGAATAGTTTATCTGCATATTTTAAACAATTCTATATAAAATTCTACAGCCCTGGCCAAAAGTTTTGAAAATGGAACACATATTAATTTTCACAAAGTGTTTTTTAGATCTTTTGTCAGATGTTAATATGGTATACTGAAGTATAATTACAAGCTTTTCATAAGTGTCAAAAGCTTTTATTGACAATTACTTTAAAGGGGTTGTAAAGGTTTGTTTTTTATTTTCTAAATAGGTTCCTTTAAGCTAGTGCATTGTTGGTTCACTTACCTTTTCCTTAGATTTCCCTTCTAAATATTTTTTTTCTTTGTTTTCTTTGTCTGAATTTCTCACTTCCTGTTCCTCCTCAGTAAACTGTTCAGTAAGCTGTTCTGGCTGACTCAACACCACTCGGATGATGGTGTGAAGTTTAGTGAGGAGAAACAGGAAGTGAGAAATTCAGACAAAGAAAAAAAAAACATTTAGAAGGGAAATGGAAGGAAAAGGTAAGTGAACCAACAATGCACTAGCTTAACCACTTGACAACTGGGCACTTAAACCCCCTTCCTAACCAGACGAATTTTCAGCTTTCGGTGCTCTCACATTTTGAATGACAATTACTCAGTCATACAACACTGTACCCATATGAAATTTTTGTCCTTTTTTTCACACAAATAGAGCTTTCTTTTGGTGGTATTTAATCACTGTTGGGTTTTTTATTTTTTGCGCTATAAGAGAAAAAAGACTGAAAATTTTGTAAAAAAATGAATTTTTCTTTGTTTCCGTTATAAAATTTAGCAAATTAGTATTTTTTCTTCATACATTTTGGCCAAAATTTATACTGCTACATATCTTTGGTAAAAATAAGTACAAATTGGTGGATATTTTTTGGTCTTTGTAAAAGGTATAGAGTCCACAAGCTATGGTGCCAATATCTGAAAATTGATCACACCTGAAGTACTGACGGCCTATCTCATTTCTTGAGACCCTAACATGCCAGAAAAGTACAAATACCCCCCAAATGACACCTTTTTGGAAAGAAGACATTCCAAGGTATTTAGAAAGAGTCATTGTGAGTTTTTTGAAGTTGTCATTTTTTCCCACAATTCTTTGCAAAAATCAAGATTTTTTTTTCTTTTTTTTTTTTTTCCACAAAATTGTCATATTAGCAGGTTATTTCTCACACACAGCATATGCATACCACAAATGACACCCCAAAACACATTCTGCTATTCCTCCCGAGTATGGCGATACCACATGTGTGAGACTTTTACACAGCGTGGCCACATACAGAGGCCCAACATGCAGGGAGCACCTTCAGGCGTTCTGGAGCACCCAGGCCAATTCTGACATTTCTCTCCTACATGTAAAAATCATCATTTATTTGCTATAAAATTACATAGAACCCCAAAACATTATATATGTTTTTTTAGCAAAGACCTTAAAGAATATAATGGTGGTCATTGCAACTTTTTATCTTGCACGGTATTTGCGCAGAAATTTTTCTAACGCGTTTTTTACGGAAAAAAACTGTTTTGTGCCTAAAAGAAAAAAAAAACAGTAAAGTTAGCCCAGTGTTTTTGCATAATGTGAAAGATGAAGTTATGCCGAGTAAATAGATACCTAACATGTCACCCTTCAAAATTGCACACGCTCGTGGAATGGCGCCAAACTTCGCTACTTAAAAATCCCCATAGGCAACGCTTTAAATATTTTTACTGGTTATATGTTTTGAGTTACAGAGGAGGTCTAGGGCCAAAATTATTGCTCTCGCTCTAACGTTCGCAACGATACCTCACATGTGTGGCTTGAACACCGTTTTCATATGTGGGCGGGGCTTACGTATGCGTTCACTTCTGCATGCGAGCTCGCGGGGGCAGGGGCGCTTTAAAAAAAAAAATATATATTTTATTGTTCATTTTACTTTATTTATTTTAGTTTGACATGTTTTTCCGCCCCAAATTTTTTTTTTAGCACTTTTATTCCTATTACAAGGAATGTAAACATCCCTTGTAATAGAAATATGGCATGACAGGTCCTCTTTACAGTGAGATATGGGGTCAATAAGACCCCACATCTCACCTCTAGGCTGGGAAGCCTAAAAACAAAACAAAAAAAAAAACAATCTTGGCTTTGATCGTAGCGGTGAGTCGGTAGAAGCACCGGAGGGCAGCGGGAGGGGGGGGGCATCCCCTCTCACCTTCCGTAAGAGCGATCAAGCGGTGGAACAGCCGCTATGATTGTTCTTATGGTGTAGGGAATCGCCAGCTGAAAAAGCGAATATCTGAATGATGCCTGTAGCTGCTCCCATCATTCAGATATCTCCGCACAAAGTCAAGGACGTCATATGACGGCCGGCGGGCGGGAAGTGGTTATTGCGGAGTATTGCCGGGTATTGCGGAGTATTGCCGGGTATTGCGGAGTATTGCCGGGTATTGCGGAGTATTGCCGGGTATTGCGGAGTATGGGCAGGGTATTGCACAGGGTGTATTGCAGAGTATTGCACAGGGTGTATTGCAGAGTATTGCACAGGGTGTATTGCAGAGTATTGCACAGGGTGTATTGCAGAGTATTGCACAGGGTGTATTGCAGAGTATTGCACAGGGTGTATTGCAGAGTATTGCACAGGGTGTATTGCAGAGTATTGGCAGAGTATTGCACAGGGATGGCTGAGCAGGGATGGATGGATGGCTGGATCTGTGACTGCAATTGTCACAGATCCAGCCCACAGCTGACATGGGGGAGGGAGCGGACATGATCCGCTCCCTCCCCTCTCCCCTCTCCTCTCACACTGTACCGATCGGTACAGAGAGGGGAGGGAGGAACCGGCGTCATCAAATGACGCCGGTCTGTTTACAAGTGATCGCTCCGTCATTTGACGGAGCGATCACGTGGTAAACGGCCGCGATTAGCGGCCATCTACCGTGATGCGCCGGGTCTTCCGGACCCGGCGGTCACGGACATATCCTGGAGCGCGCCCCGGGGGGCGCGCTGGAGCAAGATTCTGTGAGGACGTCCCTGGGACGTCCACTCAGGATAACTCGACTGCGCTGTGGACGTCTTTTGTACATGGCGCGGTCGGGAAGTGGTTAAAGGAATCTATTTAGAAAAAAAAAAAATCCGAACCTTTACAACCCCTTTTAAGTTTATGTAGAGTCAATATTTGCAGTGTTGATGCTTCTTTTTGAAGACCTCTGAAATTCCCTCTGGCATGCTCTCAATCAAATTCTGGGCCACATCCTGACTGATGGCAGCCCTTTCTTGCATAATCAATGCTTGGAGTTTGTCAGAATTTGTGTTTTTTTTGTTTGTTTACCAGCCTGTTGGGGATTGACCACAAGTTCTCAAAGGGATTAAGGTCTAGATGTTTTGTTCCCCAAAGCCACTTAGTTATCACGTTTAACTTATAGCAAGGTGTTCCATCATGCTGGAAAAAGCATTGTTCGTCACCAAACTGTTCTTGGATGGTGGGGAGAAGTTTCACTCGGAGGATGTTTTTAAACCATTCCTTATTCATGGCTGCGTTCGCAACCCCACACATGAATGGTTTCAGGATGCTTTACTGTTGGCATGACACAGAACTGATGGTAGTGCTCACCATTTCGTCTCTGGACAAGGTTTTTTTCCAGATGCCCCATACAATCGAAAAGGGGATTCATCAGAAAAAAATTACTTTATCCTAGTCCTTAGCAGTCCAATCTCTGTACCTTTTGCAGATTATCGGTCTTTCCCTAAAGTTTTTCCTGGAGAGAAGTGACTTCTTTTGCTGCCATTCTTGACACCAGGCCATCCTCAAAGACTTGGAATGGAAGGTTAGCCATAACCTCCTTAACATCTCAGAACACACATTTATTTTACTGTTTGAATACATTTCCGATATGCTTACAATATAGACTACTACATAGGGATATCTAAGCATTTGGGATCTGCTGCAACACTTTGCGAACAAAAGGAGACAAACTGTTGAAAGATATTGTTTAATGGGATATATGTATTCTTTTCTCTTTGGAATTTTATATGGCTATGTGATCTTCATACAAAAGCAGTAAATATGTGGAAGAGAAAGCGAGCACTAGATGGCACTCTGCAGATGCACTCACACCTGCCTGCTGCAGCATTGGGAACATGTGTTACATGTTACACCCGTTTTTAAGATGGAACATGTAACATATTCACAAAGGGGAAACAAATCAATACTTGCGCTAAGTAACAAACCGTGACAAATTACCCATTATGTGAAATGGAAATAATCTGCAGCTGCTGCCCACTAGGTGCTAGATCGCCTCAAATGACAATCAAAATAATAATGCAGCGCTTACAGTTTATGATATGATATAAAATCATTCCTGTGACAAAAAACAATTGTAAAAAACAGCCTCTTATAAAGTGCTCGGTGCTCCAAAATGATTAAGAAGGTGCCGAAGTGCTTCATGAAAACAAGCTGTGCCGTGTGTCACTCTCCCCTCTCGTATCCCCACTCACCAGAAAAAATGGACCCTCAGCTTTGCAGTCTGGGGGTCAAAGACGCCTCTTACTGGTGTGAAGGAGACGGGACTCTGTAACTCCTTAATGGGATCTCCAAATAGAGGTTTCAGGGGTAGCTAAGATATCCACCAGGCTTGACAAAACAAAAAAAACTCATAGTGAAGTACTGTATAAAAGTTTTTATTTGTGCAATCATAAGCAACACTTACAGGATTTCAGATAAAAACGAGCATAGGACAAAGAGTAAGGCTTTTCTGTGTTCGCCACGACTCAGCGTGCGTTCCACGGAGGGCGGAAGTGGCATTGTTGGTTAGGAAACCGTAAATGCATCAACGTGTTTCGCTCCTCCTCCAGGGTGTCATTAAGGACATCACTTCCCGTTTCAAGATGATCAAATTTATATCCGAGGAGAAAGAACCTCCTCTCTAATTGATCAATAGGATATAATTACTGTTGGGAGTACTAGCTCCAACTTCTTCCACCCAAATTACATAATTTTCTGGGTACAAATTGGTTATTAACATCTTTAAAGTAAACACTGTTTACATATTACAACTACTACTATGCATATATAAAACTCCTCTAACTACAGGTCCTGAATGCAATTCAAATCTCTAAAATAAACATAAGAAATACTTCACTATGCATAAAGTACCTACATATGATACATTTATTAGCAAACCACACAGATAAGTGAAAATTAAAAAATTTCAGCCATGACCCAAAATTTCTATGTTTTGTTCCCCAAGCTGCTTAGTTATCACTTTTACCTTTTGGCAAGGTGCTCCATCATACTGGAAAAGGCATTGTTCGTCACCAAACTGTTCTTGGATGGTTGGGAGAAGTTGCTCTCGGAGGATGTTTTTGTACCATTCTTTATTCATGGCTGCGTTCTTAGGCAAAATTGTGTGTGAGCCCACTCCCTTGGCTGAGAAGCAACCCCACACATGAATTGTCTCAGGATGCTTTACTGTTGGCATGACACAGGACTGATGGTAGCGCTCACCTTTTTCGCCTCCGGACAAGGTTTTTTCCAGATGCCCCAAACAATTGTAAAGGGGATTCATTAGAGAAAATGACTTTACACCAGTGCTTAGCAGTCCAATCTCTGTACCTTTTGCAGAATATCAGTCTTCTGAATATAAGTCTTCTGATGGGGACAATGGTCTAAGAGGGGGGTGAGATATTTCTTCCCAAGTAATGAAGGGAAATCTCTCCATTGGAACCCTTCCTGTAGCAGTATAGGAAATACTGAGATAATGGCTTGCAATTAGCAGCAGAATTTGTCAGTTGGCTGACTTTTCAGTTGACCGTTGGGCAGCCAATCAAATTTGAAGTAGACAGGTGTGAGCTGACAGATATCAGGTGTAAAGGAGATGCACAGACCTGATAGGCAGCCCAATTGTAAATGCAGGCTCCATTCACACCAATGTGTTTTTTTTCATGCTTTTTGCAGAAATGCAGGACATTTTTTTAACATGGGTTCCTATGGAACATGTTCACATCAATGCATTTTGTGCCTCTGCATCTTTAGAAAGGGTTAGGGACTTTTTTTAAACATAAAATGTTGCCTTCTTCCTTTTCTCCGTTCAATAGATTTCAACGGAGAAGGTGCAGAAAAGCAAGTTTTTACCGCAATCTTGCTGGAATTTTTCCTAGAATTGTGTCTTGCATTTTTAAATCTGCCCAACAACAAATCCCACCCCACCAAAAAAAAAGATAAAAAATGCAAATGCAGATCGTGGCAAAATCTCGGTAAAAAAAATACAGAAAGCACTGCAGAAACGCTAAAAAGCAACTTGCATAGATGTGAATGAAGCCTAAGGCCCCTTTCACACAGAGCGGATCCGCTGGATGGACTCCGCTAGCTCAGGGGGGATTGCTTCGTTGATCCCCACTGAGCAGGCGGATGACCGGTCTGATTCTGCTCACTGTGCAGGGACGGACCACCCGATCCCATTCGATCTGATCCGGATGGCAGGTGGGTGTCAGCGGATACATCTCTGCTGACATCCGCCTGCCAATAGAAGTCAATGGGTGGCCTGCTCGGATCCGTCTGAAAAACAGACATGCGGATCCGAGCGGGCCGATCATGTGAAAGGGGCCTAAAGGATTGCACATGGCAGGCTGACAGAGCTGCTGCCCCATCACTGCCATCCCCATCATTGTCACTGGGAGTTGTCATGTGGACAGTCGTGTTCTGGGCTCTGTATGGGGGCTGCAGGAGAAGATTCATTCTATTTTGTCATATAGTGTCCAGAACATGGCTGCCCACAGGACTCATCCCTCTACTCCATCAGACACCCCACTCTTTATTGTTCAATTACATAGTTTTAATGTGTGCACTATATATATTTCTGTCTATAGTGCATCACTACAGTTCAGGTGGCACCCTTGTTGTACAACTGCTGAGATAAAACCAATATAGAATATTGGAATGATTATTAATTAGGATATATGTCCTGTTGCGGGATTTTGTCCTTCTACGCTCAGATCAATAATAAACCACTAACCCTGCTAGGGATTGATTTGGAAAAGGCCTATGAAAAGATGTCGCACGCATTTTTGTTTAGAGTCCTAGAGAAAATGGGCCTGCCAGGGCCGCTTCTGAATGTCCTGAGGGGTCTGTATTTGGGAGTGGTGAGCCAGGTCCTGGTATACAGGAACCTGTCTGATTTCTTCCTGGTTTCTTTCCGGTCTGTTCAGGGGTTAGACAGGGGTGTCCCCTCTAGCCTATTTTATTAATTTGTGCCATTGAGCCTATGTTGAAGCATGTACAGAGGGACAAGGTATTGAAGGGGATGTTCATCCCAGGTAGTAATCGCGGATGTGTCAAATTAGTGAAGAAAAAGGATATGATTGTCTAACACCACCACGGACAAAAAAAAAAAGAAAATATTTGTCTGTGTTGTCTCTCACCTCACAAAGAAAGACACATGCTCAAAAAAAATTAGCTTTAGGCAGTTCTCTTCTGTGCAAAGGGCTAAAAAAAGATTGTAGACAGTCCACTTTGGGACTACATTACATGAGAGTACAGTGTTTTCTGTACATCTCTTCTCTGCTGTCCAGCCTGTGTGCGCAGTCTCGGCTGTAAAGTATGGAAAGAGGGTGTACCCCTTTACAGTGGATAGACAGCAGGACCTGTTCGCCAAGAGTACAATGAATTGTCTGGAGATGAGAAGAGAGCAAATTGGGCAAAAGACACAAAAACCAAAGAACACATTGCAGTACACAACTACTTCTCTCAGAAGATGAAGCCACACAGAGAAGGATGATCCACATTTTGTCCTGTCACAGTAGGATATGTTTGTCTGTCTTGCACCACTACGGAGAAGAAAAAATAAATTAAATATTTGACTGTGTTGTCTCTCACCTCACATAGAAAGACACATGCTCAAAAAATTTGCTTTAGGCAGTTCCCTTCTGTGCAAAGGGCTAAAAAGAGATCGTAGACAGTCCACTTTGGGACTACATTACATGAGAGTACAGTGTTTGCTGTACATCTCTTCTCTGCTGTCCCATCTGTGTGCGCAGTCTCGGCTGTAAAGTGTGGAAAGAGGGTGTACCCCTTTACAAAGAATAGACAGCAGGACCTGTTCGCCCAGAGTACGGTGAATTGTCTGGAGACAAGAAGAGAGCAAATTGGGCAATAGACCTATAAAAACAAACACACATTGCAGTACACAACTAATTCTCGCAGAAGATGAAGCCACACAGAGGAGGATCCACATCTTGCCCTGTCACGGTAATATATGTTTGTCTGTCTTGCACCACCGTGGATAAGAAAAAAAAATATTTGTCTGTGTTGTGTCTCACCTCATATAGAAGGACACATGCTCAAAAAATGAGCTTTAGGCAGTTCTCTTCTGTGCAAAGAGCTAAAAAGAGATTGTAGACAGTCCACTGTGGGACTACACCAGTGTTTCTCAACTCCAGTCCTCAAGGCGCACCAACAGGTCATGTTTTCAGACTTTCCATTATTTTGCACAGGTGATTGGATCAGTTTCACTGCCTTAGTAATTACCACAGCCGTTTCATCTGAGGGAAATCCTGAAAACATGACCTGTTGGTGTGCCTTGAGGACTGGAATTGAGAAACACTGGACTACACTACATGAGAGTACAGTGTTTGCTGTACATCTCTTCTCTGCTGTCCCGTCTGTGTGCGCAGTCTCAGCTGTAAAGTGTGGGAAGAGGGTGTACCCCTTTACAGAGGATAGACAGTTCCTTGTTCTGACAGACACCCATCAAACAGGAACTGAGGAGAAATCTCCCAGATGAGGGCCAATGATAGGAAGTATGAAAATACAGGTTTCCCCTAGGGGTGGGACTTTAAAGGCACAGATTGTGACAACAATATTCTAAAATTCCATTTGTAATGACACCCCGCGTATGAAAGAGGTTAACGTCGTTTAGGATATTCCATTCCCGAACACAAGGCAACTACCAGACACTCCAACCAGCCGAATAAGACCCCATACAAATAATTCTCCCCCAGATATGAGACAAAGCTGCGTGTTGAGGTTCAAACAGGAGTGAGACTTTATTGCAAGCACATGGTAACAGATATCTCTATCCTCCCACCCTTGGGAAACAGGGCTGGTTAACCTGTCCAATGACAATGGACACACAGGTCAGGTGTGTTCAAACTTCCCAGTAAACAGTCTTAGCCGAGGGGGGGTTGCTGGAGAAATTGCTCCCTCCCCTTTCCTCACAGCAAGACACACATCCCATAATAGTTGAGGCAGCCAGCCACAACAAAACAATAGAATACAATCACACCCCACCCCATCACAGCAAATAGTACACAACAGCCAACACACAATATACAGGTCCTTCTCAAAAAATTAGCATATTGTGATAAAGTTCATTATTTTCTGTAATGTACTGATAAACATTAGACTTTCATATATTTTAGATTCATTACACACAACTAAAGTAGTTCAAGCCTTTTCTTGTTTTAATATTGATGATTTTGGCATACAGCTCATGACAACCCAAAATTCCTATCTCAAAAAATTAGCATATCATGAAAAGGTTCTCTAAACAAGCTATTAACCTAATCATCTGAATCAACTAATTAACTTTAAACACCTGCAAAAGATTCCTGAGGCTTTTAAAAACTCCCAGCCTGGTTCATTACTCAAAACCGCTATCATGGGTAAGACTGCCGACCTGACTGCTGTCCAGAAGGCCATCATTGACACCCTCAAGCAAGAGGGTAAGACGCAGAAAGAAATTTCTGAATGAATAGGCTGTTCCCAGAGTGCTGTATCAAGGCACCTCAGTGGGAAGTCTGTGGGAAGGAAAAAGTGTGGCAGAAAACGCTGCACAACGAGAAGAGGTGACCGGACCCTGAAGAAGATTGTGGAGAAGGACCGATTCCAGACCTTGGAGGACCTGCGGAAGCAGTGGACTGAGTCTGGAGTAGAAACATCCAGAGCCGCCGTGAACAGGCGTGTGCAGGAAATGGGCTACAGGTGCCGCATTCCCTAGGTCAAGCCACTTTTGAACCAGAAACAGCGGCAGAAGCGCCTGACCTGGGCTACAGAGAAGCAGCACTGGACTGTTGCTCAGTGGTCCAAAGTACTTTTTTCGGATGAAAGCAAATTTTGCATGTCATTCGGAAATCAAGGTGCCAGAGTCTGGAGGAAGACTGGGGAGAGGGAAATGCCAAAATCCCTGAAGTCCAGTGTCAAGTACCCACAGTCAGTGATGGTCTGGGGTGCCATGTCAGCTGCTGGTGTTGGTCCACTGTGTTTTATCAAGGGCAGGGTCAATGCAGCTAGCTATCAGGAGATTTTGGAGCACTTCATGCTTCCATCTGCTGAAAAGCTTTATGGAGATGAAGATTTCATTTTTCAGCACGACCTGGCACCTGCTCACAGTGCCAAAACCACTGGTAAATGGTTTACTGACCATGGTATTACTGTGCTCAATTGGCCTGCCAACTCTCCTGACCTGAACCCCATAGAGAATCTGTGGGATATTGGGAAGAGAAAGTTGAGAGACGCAAGACCCAACACTCTGGATGAGCTTAAGGCCGCTATCGAAGCATCCTGGGCCTCCATAACACCTCAGCAGTGCCACAGGCTGGTTGCCTCCATGCCACGCCGCATTGAAGCAGTCATTTCTGCAAAAGGATTCCCGACCAAGTATTGAGTGCATAACTGAACATAATTATTTGAAGGTTGACTTTTTTTGTATTAAAAACACTTTTCTTTTATTGGTCGGATGAAATATGCTAATTTTTTGAGATAGGATTTTGGGGTTTTCATGAGCTGTATGCCAAAATCATCAATATTAAAACAAGAAAAGACTTGAACTACTTTAGTTGTGTGTAATGAATCTACAATATATGAAAGTCTAATGTTTATCAGTACATTACAGAAAATAATGAACTTTATCACAATATGCTAATTTTTTGAGAAGGACCTGTATACAATGTATACAGCATTGAATCTGACCAGCACAGATCAGACTAGGGTTCTTATTCACCCTGTGCCCCGATTAGAGACACAGGGTGATCTACACATAAGAGGCGTCGGGGAAGCTGGACAAGGAACCTCCAGAACTCTTCAGGGCAAGCTGAGCCGCACAAACCCCCGACCCAAAGTGACTCCTGTCACACATCTCCCTTTTCGGCAGGAGACTAACGCAGGAGGAGACCCCAGACGGGTTGACTCCAAAGTTAGTCCATAGTTCCATTTCCCCAATGCCGGTATCCACACAGTACCCCAAACAAATTGCTCCAAACAGAGCATTACTCACCCAGCCAACCTCTGCCTCTCTCCGAGAACATACCCACCGCTGGGGAGAGGCCTGGACTGGCCCTTCTCCCTGGAGTTCTTTCAGCCGCTGAAGAGAAAACAGGGTGACTGGGCTCCGTCCGTCATGCTGTTGGGGATCTGGGCCAACTGCCCAGGAGTGGTGGAGAAGGCGGCCTCCTAAGTGATGCATTTCTCAAGTTTTTTTAGTCCTCGCCGCCCAGTGCTGTCAGCTTCCACATCTTATCGGCAGCATCTGCATCACATGGTGGACGATTATCTAGGTGCGAAAACAGAGATGGAGAGCTTTCCAGTCGATGATCTTACTGGGTTATGAGAATAGACCACTGGCCAGGACTTGCCCAGTATGCTATTGAGCTGCTGGGCTGCCCTGCATCCAGCGTGCTTTCCAAACAGGCATTCAATGCTGCTGGAGGTTTTGTTACTGATCATAGAATGCATCTGTCCACAGACTGCTCGGACCATTGGATTGCCAGCAGCTATGAAGCCCCTGATGCCGATGTCGCTGATTAAGTGTTTTTGGGATGTGGAATCTCTGCAGAACTTCTAGGCTGCCTAGTGTTGTGGGTGTTGATTTCATCTGCAAGAATGTTTTTGGTGTAGGTTTCATGGGCACAATTAAGACCAATTTTTCCGCACCTGTTTGACAGGTGCATATCATTGCAATTTTTGACAGCAAGGCCAATTCTTGCTTTCATCAAGAGTACTTCTATAGGGACAGCGCCACCGACACCGAAAGACCAATTAAAAATGAAATTTTTTACTATTTATTTTTTCCTTGATACATGTCCCCCAGGGCAGTACCCAGACCCCCATAATCATTGTATGCCCAATTACTTGCATATATGCCTTCAAAATGGTCACTTTGGATTTTTCACGTTCAGGTCCCATAGACTTCAAAGGGGTTCGTTATTCAGTTCCGAACTTTCAAAATGTTCAAAAGTTCTGGTGCGAACCTAACGGGCGGTCATTTGCCCCATCCCTAAAGGTCACCAAAAGTCCCACTGCCCCTCTACAAACCCAAAAGACACAAAACTGGTTCCGTTGGTTAGTGCTACGTTTGCGCTGCTAATATTTTTATTTGTGCTGTTATGTTTTTTTAGTTATAACAGCTTGTTCTTATTTGATCACACCCCACCCACTTTGCATCCCATGTTATTAAATCTTAAAAATAAACATACCATATGTTCGTGCCACATTTGTGCTTTTTTGAGTCATAAAAATTTAAATTTGTGCTGCATATATTTTTAAGATAATAGCAATCATTTTTTCCAGACAATGACATCACCCCGCCCTCCTGTCACGTACCTGGTTAGTGAGCTCTGGCTCGGGTGCCACTGATAGTGAGGCAGTGTTGTAGGAGGGCTGGGTGATGTCATAGCCTGGAAAATAGTCTGGAAAAAACATTTTGCTAATATCGTAAAAATAAAAGCAGCACAAATGTAAATTTTTACGGCACAAAACAGCACAAACGTAGCACTAACCAACAAAACCAGTTTTGTGTCTTTTGGGTGTTGTGGGGGGCTGAGAGACCTTTGGTAACCTTTAATAAATCATTAATAATGCAAAAACGATAAAAGATAGAACGGAAATTTAAACAGCACAAACCAGCACAAACGCGGCACTAACCAACCAGCCCGGTTTTGTGTCATTTGGCTGTTGTGTAGGGGGGCCATTTGATGTCATAGTCTGGAAAAAACAATTGCTAATATCATAAAAATAAAAGCAGCACAAATGTAAATTTTTACAGCACAAACGTAGCACTAAAGAAACACACTTGAGTTTTTATTTGTGCTGATTGTAGGGGGAAAAGTGGGTGGGGTTTAATAAAAAAAACTGTTATAACTAAAAAAACATAACAGCACAAATAAATTTTTTAGCAGCACAAACCAGCACAAGCGTAGCACTATCCAACGAGACCAGTTTCATGTCTTATGGGTGTTGTAGGGGGGCTGAGGGACCTTTGGTGACGATAAAAGATAGAACGGAAATTTAAACAGCACAGACAGCACTAACCAACCAGCCCCGTTTTGTGTCATTTGGCTGTTGTAGGGGGGCCAGGTCATAGTCTGGAAAAAACAATTGCTAATATTTGAAAAAAATAAAAGCAGCACAAATGTAATTTTTTTTATGGCACAAAACAGCACAAACTTAGCACTAGAGAAACACAATTGAGTTTTTATTTGTGCTGATTGTAGGGGGGCCAGCTTCACTAAACTGGTTGCATGTAGCCCATGGGCTGTAGTGTGTAGGTCCTTGATCTAGTTCAACGTACCGTCACTCTGTGCATAGCTACATCAGCTTCGTACCGCATTGGGGGCACACATCCTAGGGACAACAATGTGCCATCATAGACACATACTAAAACAGCAATGTAACCCTAGGAACAGAAGGTACAGGCAACGCTGCTACTGGCTACATCATTACCAGTAGGGATGAGCCGAACACCCCCCGGTTCAGTTCGCACCAGAACCTGCGAACGGACCGAAAGTTTGCGTGAACTTTAGAACCCTATTAAAGTTTATGGGACTCAAACTTTCTAAATCAAAAGTGCTAATTATGAAGGCTAATATGTAAGTTATTGTCCTAAAAAGGGTTTGGGGACCCGGGTCCTGCCCCAGGGGACATGTATCAATGCAAAAAAAAGTTTTAAAAACTTCAGTTTTTTCGGGAGCAGTGATTTTAATGATGCTCAAAGTGAAAAAATAAAGTGAAATATTCCTTTAAATATCGTACCTGGGTGTGTTGCGTTTGTTAAAAATATGATTTTTTATATTAATCAGACATAGGATACATGGGACAATATTACATTAGTGAGTTGGTCAGATTACTGTCAGTTTTTTGGTTTGAGTAGATTTCTCAGACAAATGCTGTTTACATATGTATCGGGTATGTACTTTTCAGAGTGTTTGGGTCTGGTGAAGACATCAGTGATGTCCAGTTCCCTGCGGCCCAGCAGGTGGCGCTGTCACTTTGGGCTGGGGTTGAACCATCACTGCAGTGCCGTACCCTTTGTGACCTCTCGCAACAGTTGTACGGCGGGGTGGGGAACCCCGCTGTGCTTGCTGGGAAAGGGTATAAAGGGGACGGACATCTTCGCCACAAGGTTCAAGTCCCAGGCACCTTCAGCCTGAGGGCTGCTGTCCGGGGTCGGTGTCCAGGTGGCCTAGGCCTGGACACTTGGAGTTTGTGTTCCATCCCAGACACCTTCAGTCTGGGGTGAGTTACTTGGCCGGAGGCCTGGGGCCCAGTACCTTCCGCTGGGTCCCGGCAGGGAGGGATTGTCCTAGGGTGCCCCGGGTGTTGGGCACCTGAATCCTGAGGTGTAAGGGACCGGAGGAGGGATTCATCCGAAGACCTGGTGCAGCATATTGCCAGTGACGGGTGAACCTCTGGAGACCGCCCGGAGGGATATCTTTCCCGAACAGGGGCCAAGTTCATAGAGGAAGGTGGTTCATGTTCAATGACTGGTGGCAGCGGTCCAACTAGTCAACTCAGGTCGGTGGCAGAGACCTGCTATTAGGCTTGTGGCAGGGGCCTCAACAGTTCACCCGGTCGGTGGCAGCGACCAATCTCACGGTCGGTGGCAGAGACCGTGCGCCAGGCCTATTCGCTTGCAAAGGAATAGGAGAATTCATTTGTGCCTGGGCCTACTCGTATCCACACCCCTGTCTGTCTGTTACTGAAAGTTCAACTATTATGTTCACCCTGCAATGGAGAAATAAAAGAGTGTTGGACTTTTAATTGGTGTGGGGCTCTGTTACTGGCAGACACATTTCCACGGAACAAGCAGAAGCTTTGTATGCAGTGAGCAGACCCGGAGGTAATTTAAGTGACTTTGCTCAACCCTCATACACATACGAGGGGAGAGCTTGGCGTAGTGTTCCTGCACTCTCCTCTCCCAGGTACCCCTAGACCACACCAGCCAACCAGGTGATAGAAGCGGAGAGGGAGAGTGAGGCCCGCTACACATACAATGGGGTTAGATACCATTGTTGTATTCAACAGGCTATTGTCTCTATAGCTACAATAAACAAGTAAGACATTACTTGTTTGAGATTTCTTTCAGCTCTCAAACTGAAAGAATGGCTGTTAGATTACTGACAGGTTTGATTTGAGTAGACAATGGGTAGATAGCATTGTTGTATTCAACAGTCCATTGTTTCTACAGCTACAGTAAACAGGTATGTTTTCTGTTGTTTTGGTAACTATGGTACAGCCTGACACATAAAAGGGGGATTCAGGCATAAGCTAGGACACACACATCATGTTGCTATAAGATCAGAAGAAGCCACTCATGATAGAAGAACAGAACCTGGTCTCCAAGAAGAGTCATTGCCAATGGAGATCACGAACATACCGTAACAGAAGATAAGTAACTTAAATGTATTTGTAGTTATAGACCATAGGCTGTTCTATTTTCTAGGCATTTTGCTTGTTATAGATATCTGTCAGTCTTGTATTGTATTTCTAAGATTGTAATAGTTTTGTATGTACAGCATCTTTGTATAGTAAAAGCACATTTACACACTGCAGAAGTCTCAGCTTCCTTGTTATACCACAGAGTAACCTTGCTAGATAGACACAAGCAAAACAGTTGGGGGCTCGGCCGCGATCTGTGCTATAATTCAATTGAAGCAGACTTGTTTTTCTGTAGTGTTTTGTGTAGCTTGTGCTAGGTAAAATGCTGCGTAAGCTGTTTAGGAAAAGCAAGGCTGCAGAGGGTTCTGGTGACCAGAAGAAAGTGTGCAGCTTACCTATCTGGGCCAGAAACAATGAGTGGGAGCCTCTTTCTAAAGAATTTGTGAAGTATGCTTCTCCCTTGAAGCAGACTTGGGGTGATAAAGTCTCAGATCATTTTGTAGATTTTAGCCTTAAGGGGTTGGATTTAAGTAAGAAAGAGAAGAGGACAGTGTCCACAGTGGGTTGGTACTTCCTCCATGCTCTCTATACTGAATCACATAGAAGGGAGAAGGCAGAGGCAGAAGTTAAGGTATTAAAAGACCAGCTAGCAGTTGCTTCAGAGTGTGTACGTTCAACCGCTAGTCGGGCTGATGATTTGCAAGAGCGGTGTGCAGCCCTCATGACCAAATCAATTAATGCCTTAAGGAAATGGAAGGGGCATAAACCTGTTAGTAAAGCCAGGGTACGTGCCATTGTCACATCCCAAAACTGGGATTGTGAGGATGTGCTCTCCTCAAATGATAGTGAGGATGAGGAGATAGAGTTTGATATTTCAGATGATGATCACCCAATGGGAAAGAAAAAGCATGCCAGACCTCTCATTACTTAGCATAGGAAACGGCAACATGATAGAGAGGATATGGCAGATGGGCAGGTGCATTATCGCAACCCCAGAGATGTTGAATTTGAAGAAGTACGGGAGTTTACACAAACTGAACTCCATGAGCTGGCAAAATAAACTGAACTCCATGAGCTGGCAAAACAATACAAACAAAGGTCTGGGGAGCCCCTATTGAGTTGGCTCCTACGCTTATGGGATGAAGGGGCGGACAGTGTTGTTTTGTCAGCTAAGGAAGCAGTGGCTATGGGAGTGTGAACCAATGATCCACTGTTGCTTCATGCAATACGAAAAGCCAGAGAGTTTAGAGTGAATTTTTCATTGTTAGACCTTGTGAGAGATGGAATAGTCCGAGTATACGCTAGTCCTACTGACCTGGAAAATACCTACTCCTGGAGATCAATAGGAGAGGGTATTTCCAGGTTATGTGAGATGGGTTGTATAACCGGATTAAATACATTTCCAGAATGGATAGGTCCAGATATGGAACCCTTTACGTCTGCTCTGCGCTCTAAGCTGATGAAGTCTGCGCCATTTAATCTCAGGGCTTCATTATTGTCCTTGTTGGGAGGCCTGGTATTAAACAGCAAGATTCATGAAGCCACAACCCTTTTAAGCCAGTTGGGGGAGATAGAGGAGACTAAAACAAAACCTGTCAGGGCAGTAGATAAGGTCAAGGCCAGACAGGAAGATTACAAGCAGAAAAGAACAGAGAAGAAACAGAATGGGGTAGAGAAGACAGAAGGTGAAGAAAAAACCAGGCTAGTTATTTCTAGGAAAGAAATGTGGGTGGACCTATTAAAGGCAGGAGTACCTAAAGATGAGATAGATGGCATTTCTACTGCAGAAATGCTGAAGAGGTGGAAACATTTAGTAGGTAAAACTGTCAGGGTTAGAAACACTACTCCTAGTGAAGATAACATCAGCCTAGACTTAGACGAAACAGAACAGACCCCTCCTGTTAGCCCCAAACCAATTCCCAAAACTAAACATGAACCAAAACCCAAATCCCTTTATCCTGGGGAGAAACAGAAAAGGGGATTGGGAGGTTCCTTATCCTTTATGAAGGGAAGGTGAGTCTCCTGTAATAGCAGTGAGGGCAGTGACAGCAGGAGACCGACGCCCATATGCACCTGTCACTGTATGGGGGGGAAGTCATCTTCTCCTACACATGTAATGGCTTTAGCGGAGCTGAAGTTACACTTTTGCAAGGAAATCCTTCCCATCACAAAGGAGAATTGATTTATGTAGAAGGTTTGGGAGGGCAAACTACACCAGCAGTTAGGATACGGGTGAAATTGGCTATTGGCAAGGGATCAGGATTTATGACAAATGTTTTGGTATCAGAGTTACCCGAAAATATTCTTGGGATGGATGTACTTCAAGGTGAGTCAATTCAGACTGAAAGAGGTACATTCACATTCGGGTATCCTGATAAAGCGTATCTGGTAAGGGTGGTGAAGGCTGTGGTCAGAGGTCATGCGAAATGGACCCCTGTCTACATTCCTCCACCAGAGAAGCCTGTCTGTCTCAAGCAGAACAGACTTCCTGGAGGCCACAAAGAAATTGGGGAGACTATTCAAGAACTGTTGAGAGTAGGGATCCTTAGACCTACTGTAAGTCCTTTCTTGTCTCGGTGTTCCCAGTAAAGAAACCTGATGGGACATATAGAATGACTGTGGATTACAGAGAAAACACACCTCAAAAACCAGCGCACAATAGGCTTCAATGCAATTATGAAAATGGCAGATGGCCCTTTATTATATAAAAATCAAGTTAGTCAAGCAGGGGACTTGGCAAGTTCCTGTGTAAATGCACAACATACAAAAAAGTCAAAAACTGAATGAATATAAAAACAGGAGATAATATGTAAAAAGAATGTATAAAATTGGGACCTGACATCCACTGACGAGAGGAGCTGAATCCAGGCTGTAGAAGATCAGCATATGAGCCTGCAGTGGGGGATGGGAGAATGAGAACACAGCCACCTGGCTCACTGGAGCTCAAGTGAGCCTGTAGATGAAAGACCCACAGGAAAGCGGAAGGCACAGGGACTTGTAGTGCAACTGAAACGGCAGGTTGTCATCCGATGATATAGAAGCCGTGGTGGAATCAAGCAGGGTTGCACAAGGTACATGAGAGCAGACAGGCTGAGGTCTGCAGTCCTCTGCGGGTGGACGATCCAGGAGAGCACTCTGTGCAGTGTGTGGTGAACACAATCAGGCAGCTGTGACAAAGCGCTTGAAGCGCGAAACGCGTAGTCGGAGTTACCCAGGACCATCCCTTTTCTCCTTCAAACTGACCCCACTGTCAGCGGAGCATTATTTGATTTTTTATTTTTCCTGCTGTTGTGGCAGCCATCATCAGCTTGCAGCGTGACATCAGAGTTATCCAGAAGCTCCTACAGCCACCATCCCCCCAGGACACGATACCATCCGGGTGACACTGTCCTTTCACCATCAGTGCTTTGTCTTCCTGCCTTGTGGATTTCTCCCTTCCGGAGTCACGGATTTGCGGCTTCCAGCCCTCCCTCCCACTGGCCACGCAGCTGGTCTGCTTTCACCAGTGGAAGTGCTGCCTGATTGTGTTCACCACACACCGCACAGAGTGCTCTCCTGGATCGTCCACCCGCAGAGGACTGCAGACCTCAGCCTGTCTGCTCTCATGTACCTTGTGCAACCCTGCTTGATTCCACCACGGCTTCCATATCATTGGATGACAACCTGCCGTTTCAGTTGCACTACAAGTCCCTGTGCCTTCCGCTTTCCTGTGGGTCTTTCATCTACAGGCTCACTGAGCTCCAGTGAGCCAGGTGGCTGGGTTCTCATTCTCCCATCCCCCGCTGCAGGCTCATATGCTGATCTTCTACAGCCTGGATTCAGCTCCTCTCGTCAGTGGATGTCAGGTCCCAATTTTATACATTCTTTTTACATATTATCTCCTGTTTTTATATTCATTCAGTTTTTGACTTTTTTGTATGTTGTGCATTTACACAGGAACTTGCCAAGTCCCCTGCTTGTCTAACTTGATTTTTATATAATAAAGGGCCATCTGCCATTTTCATAATTGCATTGAAGCCTATTGTGCGCTGGTTTTTGAGGTGTTTTTTTCTGTATGTTTATGTTTGCGTTCCAGCCATAAGTTACCATGCAGCACTGGGCGGTCTGACTATTGACTATTTTTTATTTGCCACACCACATTTCCACCCCATCCCCCCCCCCCTTCCCATCCATTTTACATTGTTTAACACTGTCATTGGTTTTTAGCGCTGATGATTTTTTGATCTGTATTCTCTGTGGATTACAGAGGTCTAAACAAAGTGGCACCTCCATTGAAGTCAGCTGTACCAGATATGATCTCAATTGTTGAGAAAATTGCTAAAGATGCAGGAGAATATCATGCTGTATTAGACCTGGCTAATGCTTTCTTTTCAATTTTGATAGACCCAGAGTGTCAAGACCAGTTTGCTATGGTGTGGGACGGCCGCCAGTACACTTTCACTGTCCATCCGCAAGGCTATCTTCATTCTCCAATGATTTGTCATGGACTGATTGCCCGAGATTTAAGTACCCTGAATTTGAAAGTCGCTGTGTTTCACTACATTGATGACATCATGATCTCTGGGACAAAAGAAGATGTAACAGAAGCACTGCACCTGCTGATACAGCACTTGGAGAACAGAGGGTGGGCTATCAACAGAGACAAAGTCCAAGGACCTGCCACAGAGGTGAAATTCCTAGGAATGATGTGGACTGGGCCACAGAAGAAAATTCCAGAGACAGTTGTGCAAACTATCCAGGCGCTGTCGCCCCCTACTACCAAAAAGGAGGCACAGAAGTTCATTGGAGTTGTGGGATTCTGGAGATCGTTCATCCCACATCTTGGACTGATTCTGAGGCCTATATACAATGTTACCAGAAAAAAGACTGAGTTCTCATGGGGTTCAGAGCAGCGGACTGCATTCCTGGCTGCTAAATAAGCTATTTTGCAGCATCAGGAATTGGGACCCGTGAGACAAGGAGTACCATTTCAGCTGGATGTAGTGGAGCAGAATGGTACCATATCTTGGAGTCTGTGGCAGCCAAATAAAAAGAAAGGAGATACACGCCCCTAGAGAAGTACCTGTTTGGGGCCTACACAGCACTTCAACATGTAGAGACCATTACAGAAAAGGACACAGTCACCATCCATACTGCATTGCCAATAGCAGGATGGGTGAGAGATAATGGACTGACCACTAGGGCAGCTGTAGCCCAGAACCAGACACTGATGAAATGGAAGTGGTACCTTCAAGAAAGAGGGGGTATTGCAGCTGGGGATGTTAGAGACATTTCAAAACAGTTGGCAGGGCTTGTTACTTTTACCAGCACCCGGCCAGAAGAATAAATTCCTGTGCTGCAGTCATCCCCCATTCAAGAGGCTCCACCCTTTGAGTCTCTGTCAGAAGACATAAAGGAGTCAGCGTGGTTCACTGATGGTTCAGCCATAGTCGCCTCGTCTGGGCGTAAATGGACAGCAGCAGCCTACAACCCAAATACAGACACAGTCCTGCAGGAGTCCGGAATCGGAGGGTCCAGTCAGTATGCAGAGTTGAAAGCTGTAGTGATGACTCTTCAGGAGGATTTTTCTTCCCATGTCACTATCTACACTGACAGCTGGGCGATTTTTAAAGGACTGACAACTTGGATGCCCACGTGGAAGTCCAATGAATGGATGATTCATGGAAAGGTGGTGTGGGGAGGCAAGGAAGTCTGGGACTACATCTGGAAGGAAGCTCACTCCCGCACCATAAAAGTGGGGCATGTTGATGCACATGTGCCCCTAGTACCAGACTTTGAGAACTATAACAGAGTTGCAGATGAAATCGCCAAAGTGAAGGCAGTTGTGCCAATTGATCCTGTTTTTGATGAACTTGGCCAACTGGGCCCACAAGCAATCTGGACATTTGGGGCAGAAAGCAACATATGAATGGGCACAGCAGAGAGGATTGCCTATATCCATGGACATGATAAAGACTTTAATAGGGAACTGTACAGTGTGTGGAGAAGTGCGACAATGGCCATTGCAAAAGTACTCCACCGGGTCGATTAAGAGGGGTGAGAGGCCTGCAGAGATCTGGCAGATTGACTTTATCGGTCCCCTGCCCCGGGGAAACAATGGACTGAGATATTGTTGCACTGCAGTGGACACCTATTCAGGACTTATGCTTGTGAATCCTGGCGTGCAGATCAAGCCGCAACGCTTCAACTGCTCCAGAAACTTGTCCTCACACAGGCAGTCATGTTGTTAAATTCTAGGCCATTAACCAAAAGCACACCATATGAGAGGATGGTAGGGGCTGAGGCACAGATTCCACAGCTGGAGTGCAGAGTTCAGTATTTATGTAAGGTTCCTGAAAGAACAGGGTTTTACAGATACCATGTTACTGCTTCCCATGACATAGAAACCAAGAGTGACGTATCTGAAGCTGAAGCCTATCTAGGAATGAGAGGGAATCTGGCAGGAAGGTATGAAGTTATATTTGCATTGGCAGATGAGCTTCAAGACAGTGGCTGGGACTCTGACTGGTTAGTGGATACTTCTCAGCAAGAGTGGAAAGTGAGGCTACATAACATCAAATCTTCCAAAATAAACAGCAGTGATCTTCTGGGAAATATCAGTATATTTCCTCTCCCCCCTATTGATGTTCTTTGGGAGGGTCAGAGGTGCATACAGGCAGGTGGCAAAGTATTGGTCAGATATCCAGGCAAGAGAGCCATTTAGAGTAGAGATTGCAGCTGAAGGGCCAGGATCTACTGTTTATGTATTGTTAGAAGGAACAGATAATCTGCTTTGTTTTCCACTCCACAGGCTGTCTCCGATTTGATCCATAGGAAGACCAGAGAAAAGTGGTTACATGATGGAAAGAATGACGGTAGATCGCAAGAGCTGTGGAGAGCAAGGCCTTTGATGTATTTCAAGCCTGGACTCATTTCTAAAGAACTTTAGAATGGACTTTCTAATGAACTTTTATCCAAAGACTGAAACACCTTCCCAGTGACAGAAATATGGGAGGGGTTGCATTTAAGGAAAATTCATGTGTAGAATGAGTTTTTAGTAATGAAGATATTTTCTGTGTGTAGTCTGAGAGAAAAAAAATCATAGGGCGGAATGTGTTGCGTTTGTTAAAAATATGATTTTTTATATTAATCAGACATAGGATACATGGGACAATATTACAATAGTGAGTTGGTCAGATTACTGTCAGTTTTTTGGTTTGAGTAGCTTTCTCAGAAAAATGCTGTTTTCATACAATGGGGTTAGATACCATTGTTGTATTCAACAGGCTATTGTCTCTATAGCTACAGTAAACAAGTAAGACATTACTTATTTGAGATTTCTTTCAGCTCTCAAACTGAAAGAATGATTGTTAGATTACTGACAGGTTTGATTTGAGTAGACAATGGGTAGATAGCATTGTTGTATTCAACAGTCTATTGTTTCTACAGCTACAGTAAACAGGTATGTTTTCTGTTGTTTTGGTAACTATGGTACAGCCTGACACATAAAAGGGGGGATTCAGGCATAAGCTAGGACACACACATCATGTTGCTATACGATCAGAAGAAGCCACTCATGATAGAAGAACAGAACCTGGTCTCCAAGAAGAGTCATTGCCAATGGAGATCACGAACATACCGTAACAGAAGATAAGTAACTTAAATGTATTTGTAGTTATAGACCATAGGCTGTTCTATTTTCTAGGCATTTTGCTTGTTATAGATATCTGTCAGTCTTGTATTGTATTCCTAAGATTGTAATAGTTTTGTATGTACTGCATCTTTGTATAGTAAAAGCACATTTACACACTGCAGAAGTCTCAGCTTCCTTGTTATACCACAGAGTAACCTTGCTAGATAGACGCAAGCAAAACACTGGGGGGTGTCTATAGTATGCCTGTGAAGTGGCACGTGTTTCCCGTGTTTAGAACTGCCCCTGCACAAAATGAGATTTCTAAAGGAAAAAAAGTAATTTAAAACTGCTTGCGGCTTTAATGTAATGTCTGGTCCCGGCAATATGGATGAAAATCATTGAGAACAATGGCATGGGTACCCCCCCCCCCCAGCCCATTACAAGCCCCTTTGGGTCTTGTATGGATATTAAGGGGAACCCCGCACCCAAATTAAAAAAAGACCCTATATACTCTGAACAGAAGTATACAGGCAGTGCAAACAAGACAGGGACTGTAGGTTTGTTCTTAAGTAGAATCTGTTTGTAATTTGGAACAGGTGAATTTTTTAAGTGTAGCTCCAGCCAAAAAATCTATTTTTAAGCTTTTTGGAAAACATAGTTAAGGGTTATCACCCCTGTAACATTTGTTTTGCTGTCTGTGCACCTGTTCAGAACATTTCACCTCACCTTCCGTCCCAATGACAAATGTTTTTTGAAAATGTTTTTTTTTTTTATTGAAACAAGGATTGGTGATAAAGCATCAGTGGAGAGGAGACACCTTTTTCCCATATTAACTCTTACAGGAGAGAATTTCCCTTCCTAGGGGTAGATTTCCTCTCACTTCCTGTTGTCTCCTTCCATTTGCAAGTAGGAGTCGTTTGTAAGTTGGATGTTTGAAAGTAGGGGCCTGCCGTATATACTCTGCAGAAATTTGGCCCTTAGGTGTTGGTGTTGCCACAACACTGTAAGCCCTCACAGTTACTCTTGGTGGGCGCTGGAACGCCCTGCTGTGAACTATTATATCAAGAATTGTAATTACATGCCATTGTTGAACAGTGGTAGGAAAAATTTGGCCTTTGTTGGTGGTGGTGTTGCCACAACACTGTAAGCCCTCACAGTTACTCTTGGTGGGCGCAGGAATGGGCCCTGCTGTGAATTATTAGATCAAGAATTGTAAGTACATGCCCCTGTTGAACAGGGGCATAAAAATTGTGCCTTAGGCACTGGTGCCACAACACTGCAACCCCTCACAGATACTCTATTTGGAGCGCAGGAATGAGCCCTGCTGCAAAGTATTGCATTAAAAATTGTAATTACACGCCCCTGTTAAACAGGGGCTGAAAAATTGGGCCTTAGCCACTGGTGGTGGTGCCCAGAAACAAAAAATTTCTTACATGCTATCAGCATGATCATTGAGGAGGAAGAAGATGGTCACTCAGCATAACAGGATAGTCACTCTGCATCAGCATAGGCAGTCTTGAAGGGATCTGACATTTCAAAGAAAATTATTCTGTTACATCAGCATCAGGTGCTTGGTAGCTGGTGGTGATCCAAGACTGATTCATTTTTATGAAGGTCAGTCGATCGACCGAGTCGGTGGACAGGCGCACCCTGTGATCGGTTACAAAGCCTCCAGCAGCACTGAATGTGCGTTCCGAAAGAACGCTGGATGCAGGACAGGCCAGTAGCTCAATTGCATACTGTGCAAGCTCTGGCCAGTGATCCATCCTCAAGACCCAGTAACCCAGAGGCTTTTCGGTGGGAAAGGTGTCCAAGTCTAATCTTGCCCATAGGTATTCCTGCACCATGTAAACCAGACGCTGGCAATGGTTGCTGGAACCGATCATACCTTGGGGCTGCGGACTAAAAAATTGTCTGAACGCATCAGGCAGACGGCCACCTTCTCCACCGCTCCTTCTTTGACTGACCGAAGCCTCAGCAACACGTTGTCCAGGACCAGGAATTTGTAACCTCCCAGTCTCTGGGAACGCGTTGCACAGACCTTTCTGCAAGGCCTTTTGAAGATGCTTCATCCTCTGCTCCCTCTGCGACGGCAAGATAAGGTCCGCAACCTTACCATTGTACCGTGGATCAAGGAGGGTTGCCAGCCAGTAATGATTCCTCTCCTTGATAGCACGAATACGAGGATCCTTCCGCAGGCTTTGCAGGATCAGGGAGGCCATGCAGCATAGGTTTGCTGAGGCATTCGGTCCAGAGTCCTCTGGGTCACTCAGATGGACATGATCCGCAGCCACCTCCTCCCAGCCACGTACAAGTCCATGGGTGTCTTGGGGCTGTAATTGATCCCTTGAAGACTGCTGCTGATGCTGAGTGCTAGGCTCCACCTCCACGCTGACACAATCCTCCTCCTCCTCCTCTTCCTGTGTGATAGGCGGGCCAGCAGGAACACTGTCTGGATAAAGGGGGCCTTGAGAGGTAAGGAAGTCCTCCTCTTCCTCCCTCTGTTCTGCCCCCATTCCCCTTTCCATTATTCCACGCAGCGTGTGCTCCAACAGGTGGACAAGAGGGACAGTGTCACTGATGCATGCACTGTCCCTGCTCACCATCCTAGTGGCCTCCTCAAATGGTGCCAGGACAGTGCATGCATCCCTGATCATGCCCCACTGGCGTGGTGAAAAAAAACGAGCTCCCCTGACCCTGTCCTGGTGCCATATTGCAACAGATACTCATTGATGGCCCTCTGCTGCGTGTGCAGCCGCTGCAGCATGGCCAACATAGAGTTCCACCTGGTGGGCATGTCACAGATTAGGCGGTTCTTGGGCAGGTTATATTCCTTTTGCAGGTCAGCCAGCCGAGCACTGGCATTATATGACCGGCGGAAATGCCCACAGAGTTTCCTGGCCTGCTTCAGGACCTCCTGTAAGCCTGGGTACCTGCCCAAGAACCGATGCACCACCAAGTTAAGGACAGGAGCCAAACAGGGCACATGGGTCAGTTGTCCTTGTCGGAGGGTGGAGAGGAGGTTGGTGCCATTGTCGGAAACCACCATTCCTGGCTTAAGCTGGCGTGGCGTCAACCACCTCTGAGCCTGCCCCTGCAGAGCTGACAGAATCTCTGCCCCAGTGTGGCTCCTGTCCCCCAAGCACACCAGCTCAAGCACCACATGGCATCTTTTTGCCTGCGTACTTGCGTAGCCCCTTGAACGCCTAAGGAGCACTGCTGGTTCCGAGGACAAAGCACAGGAAGAGGCCATGGAGGAAGAAGAAGAGGAGGCGGTGGAGGAGAGAGGTGTGTCAGAATCACCAGTAGTAGCATTTTGGAGGCGTAGTGGCGGAACAACTTCCAACACTACTGCACCTTGTCCTGCATCCTTCCCAGCTGCCAGCAGAGTCACCCAATGCACTGTGAAAGATAGGTAACGTCCCTGTCCATGCCTGCTGGACCATGAGTCAGCGGTAATATGCACCTTACCGCTAACCGCCCTGTCCAGTGAGGCCAAAATATTGCCTTCCACTTGCCGGTAGAGAGCCGGTATCGCCTTCCGTGAGAAAAAGTGGCACTTGGGAACCTGCCACTGAGGAACCGCACATTCCACAAACTCACGGAAGGGGGCAGAGCCTACCAACTGAAAAGGCAGCAGTTGAAGTGCTACCAATTTAGCCAAGCTAGCATTCAACCGCTGGGCATGTGGATGGCTGGGAGCGAACTTCTTTGGGCGGTGCAGTAGCTGGGGCAGGGAAATTTTCCTGGTACAATCTGACGTTGGTGTACCGATAGCAGATTGCACGCAAGTACTTGGCTTTGACACACCTAATTCTACACCTTCATTCCTCTCAGTGCAGGTTTTAGAGAGGACTGAAGGTATAGTGGGGTTGGAGATCCCAGCTGATGAGGAGCAAGTAGAGGTCCGCTTTGTTCTTTGGTGTGGGTCTTTTTTGTATGCTTGCCAACGGACTGCATGGCAGGTCGACATATGTCTGGTCAAGCACGTGGTGCCCAAGCGGCTCATGTTTTGGCCACGCAAGATGCGCTTCAGACATATGTTGCAAATAGCAATGGAACACTGCGGTGTGATGCAGTCGGTTGGCTGCCCTTAAGCTGGCCCCTGGAGGGCATCCTACCTCATTGGAGATGTGCCTCCTCCTCTTCCTCCTCTCTCCTATCAGGCACCCACGTGGAGTCAGTGACCTCATTATTCCCTCCCTCCTCATCACTGGAGCAAATCTGGCAATATGCTGCAGCTGGGGGAACATGACTGCCAGATTGCTGTCCTTGTTGGGCACCCCCTCTCTCTGGGCTCACGTTACTGCCTTCCTCTAGCTGGGTACCATCATCGGAGCCTTCAAAACGCTGTTCATCCTCCTGGAGCATGTACCCAACACTGTGGTCAAACAATTCGGGGGACTCCTCAGGAGGACATGGTGGGGCTAGGGAAGGAGTGACTGATGCCATTGAGCCGAGGGAAGAGGCCGCTTTGGCAGCTGCTTTGCCAAACAAAGTACCCTGAGCCTGGGTTAGAGAGGATGAGGAGGATGAGGACGGCTTGGTCATCCACTCTACCAAGTCTTCAGCATGTTGCGGCTCAACATGGCCAGCTGCCGAAAAGAAGGACAAGCGTGTCCCACGGCCACGTGCTGATGAGGATGCACCATGTCCACGACCAGCACTGTTGCCTCTAGACACAGAGCCTGCTTGCCCTCTTTTATTGGCTTGTGACTGTCTGCCTCTCCTTGTTTGCCTTCCAGACATACCAATGGCCGGCAGTGAGATGTAGCTTCACAAAGGTGGGATGTGTATATATATAGATCTCTAGTGATTATACTGCAGCTAGCACAATCAACTGCCTGCTGTGGTATTAGTATGAGAAAATCAGCAATTGTCTTCAGTTAATTTTAGGTGCACACTGTGCAGAGGACACAGTATACTAACTGAAAATACAGCAGCTCCCTGCCTGTGGTATTGGTATGAGAATACCACCAATTGTATTCAGATACCTTTAGGTGAACACTGTGCAAAGGACACAGTACACTAAATGAAATCAATACAGTTCCCTGCCTGTGGTTTTAGTATGAGAACACCACTAATTGTATAGAGGTACCTATAGGCGAACGCTGTGCAAAGGACAGAAGTACACTAAATGAAACTAATGCAGCCTGTGGTATTGGTATGACAACACCACCAATTGTATTCAGGTACACGCTGTGCAAAGGACACAGTACACTAAGTGAAACACTGCAGCTAGCACAATCACCTGCCTGCCTGCCTGTCAGTATAGAGAATAACAGGAACAGATCTAGCTAAACTGAATACAGTGTGTAAATATATATACAACACCTAGGATGCATATACAGTGGGGCAAACAAGTATTTAGTCAGCCACCAATTGTGCAAGTTCTCCCACTTAAAAAGATGAGAGAGGCCTGTAATTGTCATCATAGGTATACCTCAACTATGAGAGATAAAATGTGGAAACAAATCCAGACAATCACATTGTCTGATTTGGAAAGAATTTATTTGCAAATTATGGTGGAAAATAAGTATTTGGTCAATATCAAAAGTTCATCTCAATACTTTGTTATATATCCTTTGTTGGCAATGACAGAGGTCAATCGTTTTCTGTAAGTCTTCACAAGGTTGTCACACACTGTTGCTGGTATGTTGGCCCATTCCTCCATGCAGATCTCCTCTAGAGCAGTGATGTTTTGGGGCTGTCGCTGGGCAACACAGACTTTCAACTCCCTCCAAAGGTTTTCTATGGGGTTGAGATCTGGAGACTGGCTAGGCCACTCCAGGACCTTGAAATGCTTCTTACGAAGCCACTGCTTCGTTGTCTGGGCGGTGCGTTTGGGATCATTGTCATGCTGAAAGACCCAGCCACGTTTCATCTTCAATGCCCTTGCTGATGGGAGGAGGTTTGCACTCAAAATCTCAAGATACATGACCCCATTCATTCTTTCATGTACACGGATCAGTCGTCCTGCTCCCTTTGCAGAGAAACAGTCCCAAAGCATGATGTTGCCACCCCCATGCTTCACAGTAGGTATGGTGTTCTTTGGTTGCAACTCAGCATTCTCTCTCCTTCAAACACGACGAGTTGTGTTTCTACCAAACAGTTCTACTTTGGTTTCATCTGACCATATGACATTCTCCCAATCCTCTTCTGGATCATCCAAATGCTCTCTAGTAAACCTCAGACGGGCCCGGACATGTACTGGCTTAAGCAGGGGGACACGTCTGGCACTGCAGGATCTGAGTCCCTGGTGGCGTAGTGTGTTACTGATGGTAGCCTTTGTTACGTTGGTCCCAGCTCTCTGCAGGTCATTCACTAGGTCCCCCCGTGTGGTTCTGGGATTTTTGCTCACCGTTCTTGTGATCATTTTGACACCACGGGGGGAGATCTTGCGTGGAGCCCCAGATCGAGGGAGATTATCAGTGGCCTTGTATGTCTTCCGTTTTCTAATTATTGCTCCCACAGTTGATTTCTTCACACCAAGCTGTTTGCCTATTGCAGATTCAGTCTTCCCAGCCTGGTGCAGGTCTACAATTTTGTTTCTGGTGTCCTTCGCCAGCACTTTGGTCTTCACCATAGTGGAGTTTGGAGTGTGACTGTTTGAGGTTGTGGACAGGTGTCTTTTATACTGATAACAAGTTCAAACAGGTGCCATTAATACAGGTACTGAGTGGAGGACAGAGGAGCCTCTTAAAAAAGAAGATACAGGTCTGTGAGAGCCAGAAATGTTGCTTGTTTGTAGGTGACCAAATACTTATTTTCCACCATAATTTGCAAAAAAAATTCTTTCCAAATTAGACAATGTGATTGTCTGGATTTGTTTCCACATTTTGTCTCTCATAGTTGAGGTTTACCTATGATGACAATTACAGGCCTCTCTCATCTTTTTAAGTGGGAGAACTTGCGCAATTGGTGGCTGACTAAATACTTTTTTGCCCCACTGTATATCCTCTACACACTGTAACTGCAGCTAACTGACTCGCCTGCCTGCTCTATCTAACTCAAAATAAATGACACTGTCTCTCTCTGTCTTTAACCTCTCTCTTTAACCACCACAACACACTACACAAGGTCGCCACGGAGGCAGCCTTATATAGTGTGGGGCGTGTACTAAACCCCCTGAGACATAATTGGCCAAAGCCACCCTGGCTTTGGCCAATTATGGCTCTCTGTTTTTTGCGCGCTGTGATTGGCCAAAGCATGCAGGTCATAGTGCATGCTTGGCCAATCATCAGCCAGCAATGCATTGCGATGCCGCAATGAATTATGGGCCGTGACGCGCCACTCGAATTTGGCCTGGAACGGCCCATAATGTTCGTCTCGATCTCGAAGCTCATCCCTAATTACCAGGCCAAAACAGCAGAAAAATGATTCTCCAATGAAAAATGATATAATTGGTAACAGACAAGGAGGTGTGTTCTACCCTTTGACATTTTTAAGTTCAGGTTTCACTCACACTTTAGGTTCCTGGGGACAATCGAGTATCATATTTTAATGTAAAATGGTTCAAGCCTTTACTTTTTCTCTCATTTGGTTTGTTAAATTCTAGTTACATCACCCACTGCATCTGGCTAAGCATCATGGGAAGCCTAATTGTAACTCAGCAACAGCTGGAGTGTCAAAGGTTGCCCACTTGTGACTTAATCAATGCAAAATCTGAGCAAAAAGCTTTTGTTTTATTTGACCCATGAAGCTTGTTAGATGGTATGTTGAAAATCACTTGAAATTCATGGCCAGTATGTCAGAGAGCTGTTGATTTTATTATGCATTCTGGTGCTCTTTTTAAATATGCAAGAGAGCTCAAGCGGAAATACTGTGCAGTTTGTGCCTGTCAGGATGTAAATCAAAAAAGTAATACCAACAGTCACTAAGTCAAATAGACTGCAGTTTTAGATGATATTGTTTCAGAAACTATAATAAGTTGAAAGTACGGGTTTCACTTTCTTATCCTGATGTAAAAAGAGCATCTGCACATTATATCTGTTGAAGTTTCTGGTAGAAAATATGATTTGGTTATAAACATCATCAAGCTGGGTAACTATGGAATAAAGAGCCATCTGTCTTCAGTTCCAAAGGCTGTCTGGACCTCTGACAAAAGGATTTGATAAATAATAATGCCAAACCTGCCAGCATGAAATGTATACCAATAAGCATATGCAGGTGTTCACTCAAGATATTGCTCATTCTTTTATGCATTCATTAAAAACTAAAGGTAACTCTAAACCCATTGGGAGACTCCACCTAAAACCAATATTTCGCACTTTTTATTTTCTAAGGATCTCAGGGAGTTGTCCATCATCTTATGACTTCCTGTTTTGCTTATTAGAAAGGAAGTCTGATGTTATAGAGGCGCAAGGAGATGTAGATAATATGGATTATATCCACTTGGTACATCTTTGTGTTGTGAACTTCAGTACTTCCAGTTATTTTAGTAGGTGCTATACTGAGCCACTGTCCAACATCCCTAGTGTTACAACCTTTTGGTTCAAGTACAATCCAATAAGATGGAGTGAGATGTGCGATATCTCTGAACTGCCCTTTTTACAAAGGAACCAAAACTACACTATATTACCAAAAGTATTGGTACGCCTGCCTTTACACGTTTATGAACTTTAATGGCATCCCAGTCTTAGCCGATAAGGTTCAATATTGAGTTGGCCCACCCTTTTGCAGCTATAACAGCTTCAACTCTTCTGGAAAGGCTGTCCACAAGGTTTAGGAGCGTGTCTATGGGAATGTTTGACCATTCTTCTAGAAGTGCATTTGTGAGGTCAGGCACTGATGTTAGAGAGAAGGCCTGACTCGTAGTCTCTGCTCAAATTCATCCCAAAGGTGAAGCTGATTACATGGTAAAGAGCTACTGATTGGCTCTTTACCTCAATCTGTGATCAGCAGTGTCCGGAGAACACTGTGATCACAGAGCGCGCGCCCTTTGTGCTGGGCGTGATCACGGGAGAACATCATGACGGCCTCCCAGAACTGGCCATCCGCGCTGTAGCCACCATCTTGCAAGCAGTTAATGTCATACAAGTTTCCAGTCGTATACTAGAACCAACTCCGCAGCAGTTTGTGTGGGTTACTAATGTAGAACACTTGGTCGGATAAATTTTGTAACAGTTACAAAAGTAAAAAACTGTTAACATGTTTAGTATTTGGAGACAACATCTGGAATAAACAATAATGTTCTAGATCAGGGTTTCCCAACTAGTGTTCCTCCAGAAGTTGCGAGGGGTTCCTTGAGCAATGAGCAAATTCTGCCTCTCAGGTAGGTTCCCATTGACACCATTTTACCTAACTGTAAGGGGGAATTCTTCCCAATGACCACAAGTGTAATGCCTTGTACACACGATCGGATTTCCGATGGAATAAAATCAGATGGACTTGTTTCATCGGAAATTCCGATCGTGTGTGGGCCCCATCTGACATTTTTCCATCGGAGTAAAAAAATAGAACATGTTTTAAATTTTTCCGATGGGAAATTCCGATTGTCTGTGTGGAATTCCATCGGAGAAAAATATACACATGCTCAGAATCAAGTCGACGCATGCTCGGAAGCATTGAACTTAATTTTTCTCGGCTCGTCGTAGTGTGTTACGTCACCGCGTTTTGGACGGTCGGAATTTAGTCTGACAGTGTGTATGCAAGACTGATGGAAGTCAGCTTCATCAGAATTCCGACGGAAAATTCCATCGGATTTTATTCCATCAGAAATCCGATCGTGTGTACAAGGCATAAGGAGCATTCTTCCCACTGGCCATCACTCTAATGTATCATGAATTGTAGATATAGTAATTTTTAGTAGGAGTTCTCTGATATCTTTTTTCAAGAGTTCCACTGGGTTGTAAAGGTTGAGGAAGGCTGTTCTAGATGTTGGCCAGATATACAGAGGGTATAGTAGGCACTACACACAATATACTTTGATCCTCCATCCACTCTATTAGATTACAGAATGATGTTTTTAGCTGTTGTGATAATATCTGCCATATTCATTGCAAGTATAACTGTTGATTTTTTATCATGATTGAAGTGTACTTTTAAAATAAAGCACTGTTATATAACGCATATGTAATATAATATTTATTGGGGTGAAAACTAATCTGGTAAATTGTAATGCCATAACTGCTGCTTTAAAGAATACACTGCATGTTAATTTCTGTACACTGGTATGGCTGAAATGGTCTTACCCAATAGGTATTCTACTGAATTGTGCTTACCTAGATATAGGGAATCAATACAAAATAGACTTTACTTCACAAATGGGGTAACATCTCTTCCTAGCAGCTTTTCTGTTCAATGTTCTATAACTGTACTCCATGGTCTCTGTTCTTGAACCAAAATAATTATACACAGCTTAAATTCAGCTTACCAACACAGACTAAACAAGGATGTTTGTAAAACCTGAAAAACAAATGCTTGCAAACAGTATACTTTTTTCTCAGCATTAATGTTGTCGAGTAAACTGGCAGGGATTATAGCACATCTAAACTGGATCGACAATTGATAATGTATAACCTGTTAGTAGTAACCCTGCAAACAGTTGGGAGCTCTCTAAACACACTCACGTTATATATACCATAGCAGCATACATAAAATCTACAATATTAATTCAAACATTTTTAAAACAAGATTATGAAAACCATATACCATACAAAACCAGCATCCAGGCTAAGTTACTTACTGTATAATTAACCTTGAAACAAAGATATTTTTCATATTATCAGGAATTGTGTTTCCATTCGTGTGTGAATATTAATGTATACCACTTTAACAGAATAATAATTCAATACATGACAAAGAATTCCCAGAGCACAGTGGGTTGGCTAAAGGAATAGTACAGCAAATAAAAAAGGAAATCTTTGCAACTTTCTGATTAAAACCTTCTACTGATCCCTCGGATAAGGAATAGATGATTTACTACTGTGATGAGCGGGGGAAGACTGGGAGGCCTGATGGGCAAATGTGAGTAGCTAACCCTTTCAGTGAAGGGACAGAAATGTGCCATAGCACCTCATTGATGTGAATGCTAAAAAGTGTGTGTTTCATAAAAACAGGGTTTATTTTTACACACCTTTTTTACAACTTCTAGTATCAGCTTATTTGCGACTCTCAGCTTTCAGACACACATCATCTCAGGACCACAGAGGAAACTGGTGTTTGAAGATTTCCCTTTGTCAGACCCTGTGATCACAACAGGTCTGGACAGGTGATTACACCGATCAGCCATAAGATTAAGTTCACTGACAGGTAAAGTGCATAACATTGATTATCTCATTACAATGGCACCTGATAGTGGTTGGAATATGTTAGGCAGTAATTGAACACGTTGTCCCTGAAGTTGATGTGTAGAAAGCAAAAAAAAACGGGCAAGCATAAGGATTTAAGTGACTTTGACAAGCGCCAAATTGTAATGGTTAGATCCATGCTGACCCTTGTCCACAGCCAAAAGCGCCTACAGTGGGCACGTGAGCATTAGAACTAGACCATGGAGCAATGGAAGAAGATGGCCTGGACTAATGAATCATGCTTTCTTACCTGGGGAAGAGATGAAGACAGGATGCACTATGGGAAGAAGGCAAGCCAGTTCTGGCAGTGTGATGCTCTGGAACCTTGGGTCCTGACATTCATATGGATGTTACTTGACATGTACCACAACATACCTTCAGAGGTCTAGTGGTGTCCATGCCTTATCAGGTCAGGGCTGCTTTGGCAACAAAAGAGGCTGTTTTGGTGGCAAAAGGGGGGTTTACTCAATATTAGGTGGCTCATTATAATGTTGTGACTGATTGGTGTATACGTATATTGTCCAGCATGTGCCTCCAACTGCTGCCTAGTCATCCCCTGAAAATGTCTTATTCCAATTCTGTAAACAACTACAGTCTCTCACAAAAGTGAGTACACCAATCACATTTTTGTAAATATTTTATTATGTCTTTTCATGTGACAACACTGAAGAAATAGCACATTGCTACAATGTATAGTAGTGAGTGTGCAGCTTGTATAACAGTGTACATTTGCTGTCCCCTCAAAATAACCCAACACACAGCCATTCATGTCTAAACTGCTGGCAACAAAAGTGAGTACACCCCTAAGTGAAAATTTCCAAATTGCCATTTTCCCTCTCCAGTGTCATGTGACTCATTAGTGTTACAAGGTCTCAGGTGTGAATAGGGAGCAGGTGTGTTAAATTTGGTGTTATCGCACTCTCTCATACTGGTAACTGGAAGTTCAACATGGCACCTCATGGAAAAGAACTCTCTGAGGATCTGAAAAAAAATATTTTTTTGCTCTACATAAAGCTGGCCTAGGCTATAAGAAGATTGCCAAGACCCTGAAACTGAGCTGCAGCACGGTGGCCAAGACCATACAGCAGTTTAACAGGACAGGTTCCACTCAGAACAGGCCTCGCCATGGTCGACCAAAGAAGTTGAGTGCCCGTGCTCAGTGTCATATACAGAGGTTGTCTTTGGGATATTGACGTATGGGTTCTGCCAGCATTGCTGCAGAGGTTGAAGGGGTGGGGGATCGGCATGTCAGTGCTCAGACCATACGCCGCACACCGCATCAAATTGGTCTGCATGTCTGTCATCCCAGAAGGAAGCCTCTTCTAAAGATGATGCGCAAGAAAGCCTGCAAACAAGCAGACTAAGGACATCAATTACAAAATATCTAGTGAAGTTCCCCTGGCCTTCTTTCACTATCCCAGCGCTAAAGATGCTCACAGATGACTTATAACAAACCACAATGAGTATGTTACCATAATCATTAACCCAATATACACTATATAGATAAGCAGCCGCTTAAGAACAAAACAAAAATTTTGCAGTACATATAACTAAAATTTATAAAAAAACAAATCAAGTCCCTGGGTAGGGTAAAATCTAGCAGTGAAGTAGCAGCATAATAGTTAAAAAAAACGCGCTGTTCCACAGGCCCCCACCAAGCGCAGCGTGTCAGCTGGTATAACTCGTGATTACCAGTCTCACTGCTGCTTCCTGTATCCGGAGCGCACTTGGAACGCACAGACGTCATCTGTGAGGTGCCGTTTAAAATCCACTTTGTGGTGAGTACCCACCCGAAAGGGGAAACAACAAATGATTAGAGGTGGATTTTATCATTAATTCTAGAAGACATCTGAAGATCTGTGTCATTCATAACAGTTTTATCACAATTTTTTTATCTACTCTTATGAACTGAAAATAAGAAAGAGTGGTCATGGGAGTGTGCTGACCATTTGAGCGCTGCTATAGAAAACCTTCATTACCCTACCCAGGGACTTGATTTGTTTTTTTATAAATTTTAGTTATAAGGACATGGATTACTGGAACCTGTCGTCTGATGAGACCAAGATAAACGTATTATTTTCAGATGGTGTCAAGCGTGTGTGGCGGCAACCAGGTGAGGAGTACAAAGACAAGTGTGTCTTGCCTACAGTCAAGCATGGTGGTGGGAGTGTCATGGTCTGGGGCTGCATGAGTGCTGCTGGCACTGGGGAGCTACAGTTCATTGAGGGAACTATAAATGCCAACATGTACTGTAACATACTAAAGCAGAGCATGATCCCCTCCCTTCGGAGGCTGGGATGCAGGGCAGTATTCCAACATGATAACGATCCCAAACACACCTCCAAGACAATCACTGCCTTGCTAAAGAAGCTGAGAGTAAAGGTGATGGACTGGCCAAGCATGACTCCAGACCTAAACCCTATTGAGCATCTGTGGGGCATCCTCAAATGGAAGGTGGAGGAGCGCAAGTTCTCTAACATTGACCAGCTATGTGATGTCGTCATGGAGGAGTGAAGAGGACTCCAGTGGCAACCTGTGAAGCTCTGGTGAGCTCCATGCCCAAGAGGGTTAAGGCAGTGCTGGAAAATAATGGTGGCCGCGCAAAATATTCACACTTTGGGCCCAATTTGGACATTTTCACTTAGGGGTGTACTCACTTTTGTTGCCAGCAGTTTAGACATTAATGGCTGTATGTTGAGTTTAAGGGACAGCAAATTTACACTGTTAAACAAGCTGTACACTCACTACTTTACATTGTAGCAAAGTATAATTTCTTCAGTGTTGTCACATGAAAAGATATAATAAAATAGTTACAAAAATGTGAGGGGTGTACTCACTTCTGTAAGATACTGTATCTTCTTTCAGCACATCTGAAGACTAACCATGCTAATGGTTTGAAAGGGAGCCTAAAACTCCACCCGTTGGCTCAATAGAAGACTGCATAGTATTAATATTCAATATTTCATATTAACTTGACTAAAAAAAATGAAAAAAAAACATTTTTATTTTTATTTTTTTTTCATCCCTGACCATATGAAACAAGGCAAATATATACAAACCTCTTTACATTTTCTATAAATAAAGTATTCTTGTTACAGTATAATGCATATCAATAAAGTACATTATACAGTACAGTATAATGCTCGTTCTTTATTTATTTTTCCCGAAAAAACTGAGGAACAAATATCATCAGACAATTTATCACAACCATCATATATAGAACCATTTACATCTACTTTTCCTTCCATCTTAGTACATTTCCATCACCTTAACCATCTATTGTGTTGTACATATACACATACATACAATTTTGGTTACTTATATATTTTACTTTCTGGGGCCACCTTGTACTTTTGGACTGAAGGAATATTAATTAATGACTTCTCGTTATCTACCTCTTTTCCTTTTCCTACCCATTCCCTCCCTCTCTAAGCCAACCGCCCCACCCCCCCGCCCCCCCTCAAAAAAAAAAAAAAACCCACAACAACGGAGAGGATGGAGGGGTTTGATTCCTCCATTTCCTCATTTACAGGTTTGGACTTCCCTTTGTAACATTACAGTATAATGCTAACCTATCAAGACATAGTTACCTACAACAGTTACATGTTATAATGCTAATAATAGGGTTTACTAATTAGGGGCCACTGCCAAAAATAAATTCTATTATTTTTGTTGGTAGTTTGCCAACTGGACATCTCCAAAGTTATCCTTTAACCACTTCCTCCCGCCGGCCATCATAAGACATCCTTGTCTTTGAGCGGTGATATCTGAATGATGCCTGCAGCTACAGGCATCATTCAGTTATCGTCTTTTAGAGCCGGCGATTCCCTACACCATAAGAATGATCATAGCAGCTGTCCAGCCACTTGATCGTTTTTATGGGGGGCGAGAGGGAACGTCTCCCCCTCCCGCCCCCCTCCTGTGCTTCTACCGACTCACCCCCGCCATCAGTGAGTCGGAGAAGGGATCCGCCGGCCCCGGATGCTGACCATAGAGATTTTCGGCAGACCAAATGGCCCCCGGAGTCTCTATGATCGTTCGAAGAAGGGGGTGCGATGTTATGACGTGACACCCGGCCTCTGCATCCAAACAAATGGCGCCGTCTCGGCTCGGAAGCCGAGATAGTTTTTTATTTTTTTTATTTCAGGCTTCCCAGCCTAGAGGAGAGATGTGGGGTCTTATTGACCCCATATCTCACTGTAAAGAGCACCGATTATGCCATATTCCTATTACAAGGGATGTTTACATTCCTTGTAATAGGAATAAAAGTTATCAAAAAAAGAAAATGTAAAAAAAAGTGTCAATTTAGGTAAATAGAAATATACAAAAAATAAAGCTGTGCTCTAAAGGATCCCAACAAACAGATTGGGAATATTGACATGTGATACATTAAACCAATACATGAAATAAGTGATGATAAAGTTACTTAAAACAGATGAAAACCAATTTTGATTAGCCAGTCACCATAAATGTCATACATATAGTGACATGATGGCATAAATAAATTAAACAATATAGGTGAAAAAGTCCATAGGCAGTGAGTGAATAAGTCGACAATATGGATAAAAACAGTCCGTAGGAAATGAGTTGAGTGAAGAGATGACAATCCCCAAAGCACCGGATGGTAATCAAAGTGATAAATTATCCACCAAAAATTTGATTAATATGTGCACCTCCACCCTACAAAATATGAGCTTACCAGAAGCAAGCTAATTCAAACCTGCGGCTATAACCCAGCCCGGGTCCTGTGACCAGGAGATATCAGCAGCACGTCAGATGATCCAGGTGAGCAGACCACAGCAAGTCAATAGGGGGATATCCCGATCGTTATCAAGACTCAGACAGATCAATGATTCACCCTCTACATCCCTGAAGTAGCTGCGGGGGGATGGGGGGTTTTGGGCATTTAGAGGTGTCCAAAAACCATACACTAGGAAACCAGCTCAGTGCCAGGGGGAATCCACTTCCTGAAACCGTTTCCAGCGGTATAGGGGGCATGCGCGTCACTCGGGACCTGATGCGTGTGCCCGGTGGCCGCAATTGCTGGTGAGAGAACAGGAATGTCAATCTGTGTAAACACACAGATCCACGTCCTGTCAGGAGAGAGGAGACCGATCGTGTGTTCCTTGTATATAGGAACACCGATCGGTCATTTCCCCTCGTCAGTCCCATCCACCCACAGTTAGAATCACTCCCTAGGTAACACATTTAACCCCTTGATCGCCCCCTAGTGTTAACTCCTTCCCTGCCAGTGACATTTATACAGTAATCAGTGCATATTTATAGCACTGATCGCTGTATAAATGTCAATGGTCCCAAAATAGTGTCAAAAGTGTCCGATGTGTCCATCACAATATTGCAGTCACGATAAAAATCGCAGATCACCCGCCATTACTAGTAAAAAAAATTATAATAAAAATGACATAAATCTATCCCCTATTTTGTAGACGCTATAACTTTTGCGCAAACCAATCAATGGAATATTTATTATAGCAAGAAGTAAAAGATATTGTGTTTTTTTTTCCAAAATTGTTGCACATTTTTTGTTTATAGCGCAAAAAATAAAATTTTAGCTGCTCTACATGTGCCGGAGTAGTTCATGGGACATTTTGGTGTGTTGCATTTGCTTTTTTTTTACTGTGCATTTTGTTGCGTTTGTGTTTTTTTTTTTTTCACATGGCAAAATGTGTGTTTGCTTTTGTGTTTGGGGTACTGTTAACAGTTAATGGGACCAAAAGCGTAACTAGTTCTTTTTGCATATAGGTGTAAAAATGTGGCCATATAAAATACAATTTGATTGTACAATCTCTGTATAATCTCATTTAGATTTACCAAAACTGTATAATAGGAGGACACACCATCTATCCAATCACTCTGTATTCAATCAAACAGGCTTTTGCACTACATAGTTGATGGTAGATCTAAAAGAGACTGTACAACCAGACTTCTAGGACACACTTCTCCTGGTTTTAATAGTAAAGCTCTGCTCCTCATAGGCAGGTATATGATCACTCAGCACCTGCACAAATGGGCAGTCAATGCAAGAAGACCCTGGCTGTGTATTCAGTGAGAATGATGCTCCTTGACATTGATTGTATGTGGGTCCAGGAAGTAATGGAAACGTTTTTTATTCAACAATCTGGAGGCTGAGGTAATGCCTGGTGGAGGCTGAGGTTAAGCCACGTGTAGGACGTATAGAAAGCTTTTTCTTTCCTGCAAAAGGGGTAATGTAGCACACAGACCCTTTTTTCCTGCTTACCTTCACTCACAGGTTTAAGGCACACCATGCCACATGCCCGTATCCTCCTGGTATAAGAGGTTGAGCGGTGTTCTTGTAATTTTTGGGTCCTGCGGTGAGTTACCTCCTTCCACTGGTTCTCGTCCCTAGAGTGTAGGGAAGGGTCTATCTTTCCTGCTTAAAAAGGTCAATGTCCAGACAGTGTCAACTCCAACAAAAGAGTTTATTTTTCCTTTGCTTGATAACAACAGGGGAGGTTGAAGAGAGAAATAAGTTGGATAGGGAGGTAGATTCAGGCACACAACACCTATCGTTACACTTTGACACTCAAGCCTGATACTGCAGCTGCTGACTTTTAAAATATGGACACTTACCTGTTCAGGGCGCCTGCGATGTCCTCACCCGAAGCCGATCTATTCCTTGGCTCTCGGGTGGAGGTGCCGCCATCTTCGGTAAGGGAATCAGGAAGTGAAGCCTTGTTGTTTAACAGCCTGGTTCCCGACTGCGCATTCGCGAGTCTCGCTGCGCGTCCTTACTGGTCCCTGCTGTCTTCTGGGACCTGTGTGTCTCCCAGAAGACAGTGGAGGAGGGGCCGGACATGGGGTAGATAGCCGTGGCTATCTATGCCCGGAAGTGGGAGCAAATCCCTTTATTAGACAGGTATCTGCTCCCCGTCCCCCCTGAAAGGTGCCAAATGTGACACCGGAGGAAGGGAGGATTCAGAAAAGCGGAAGTTCAATTTTTGGGTGGAACTCCGCTTTAAGTGTGTCATGTATCGCCTGAAATCAGGCTGATTTCAAACGTGGTATGTGTTTTTCTTTGCATTGCTATGGAAACTCAGATAAAAAGAATTCCCCCCCCCCCCCCAAAAAAAAAGAACGGCTCCAGACAACCTAAAAAGCATATCATTTTGAAAATATGTATTGTCAACTGCTAGAGTGAAGTAAAAACTACAGAATTTTAACTTTCTCTGTGTTCTGACAACACATCAAAGTATGGGTCTGTGCTCTCCTACAGTTATACTAACAGGCTTAGACAATTAGATTAGATGTAGACGACAATGTTATGAGCCTGATTATCCAGCTATGACTTGTTAAAAAGCACTGACTGTCCAGAGAATATAATAAAACTATTAGGAATGAAATGTGAAAGTCCAATACCATTCCAAAATCATTGAAACATCAAAAATTTTGTTAAAAGAAAGTTGTAGATTTTCTAACATTGTAGTGTGTTGCAGGGAGAATAATTTCAAGTAAATAAATATTTGAATTGTCTTATTGTGAAGAAACCTTTCCGTATTTGGAGATTAAATCTAATTTCCTCCAGATGTAAGGAGTGCTCCCTTATCCTCTGTCCTTGACCTTAACGTGAATAACTCACCACCAAGTTCACTATATGAACCACTTACATATTTATACATGTTGATCATATACCCCTTAACCTCCTCTTCCTCTAATCTTTCCTCATACCTGAGCTCCTCCATGAATTTATCAGTTTGGTTCCCCTTCTCTGCACTTTCTCCAGTTCCCTGATATGCTTTTTGAGAACTGGTGCCCAAAACTGAAATACATATTCCAGATGAGGTCTTACTAATGATTTGTCCAGGAGCAAAATATCTCTCTCTCTGGAGTCCATACCTCTTTTAATACAAGAAAGAAATGATTTTGTTAGCTTTGGAAACCGCTGCTTGGCATTGCATACCGTTATTAGGCTAATGATCTACCAAGACACCCAGATCTTTCTCCACCACTGGTTCTCCCAGTTGTGCTCCCCTAGTATGTATGATGCATGCATATTCTTAGCCCCCAAGTGCAAAACTTTCCATTTATCAACATTAAACCTCCTTTGCCAAATAGTTGCCCAATTAGACAGTGCATTGAGGTTGGCTTGTAAATTGGAAACATCCTGTAAGGACGTTATTCCACTGCATAGCTTGGTGTCATCTGCAAAGACTGAAATGGTACTTTTAATCCAAAACCCTATATCATTGATAAAGATATTAAAACGTAAGGGTCCCACCACTGAACCTTGGGGTACACCACTAATAACCCTAGACCCAGTGGCGTATCCAGGGTATGGCAGACAGGACACGTGCCATGGGCGCTACATGAAGGGGGCGCTGGTGAGTAGCTGGCAGTCTACACACTGCTCAGATGACCCCCAGCATTACACAGTCGGTGCTCTCCTCCTCTCCCAGGAAGGTCTGGGAAAGTGTTTCGTGTGTGGGTCAGGTGACTCCCCCCTCCTGCACATCCCGATGTTCTCCCTGCAGGGTGGGCGCTCACTCTGCGCTCCGCGGCCGTGCAGTGTATACGGGGGCGGCGGGAGAAAGTTGCTGCATGTGGGAGGAAGAGCGGAGTTATTGCACAGCTGTGCCCCCCAAATGAAAATGATTGTCACGGCAATAGAGCGATTCCCTGTGTGTGTGTCTCCCTTCCCCCCTCCTGTAAGCTCTCAGCTGCTGGAGGGATAGAAACATAGAGAATCGCTCTGTAATTGCTGTGCCGATCATCCATTCCTCAGTGTCGGGGCTCCTGCTTGTCATAATGACAAAAGGCAGGGCCAGCTCCAGCAGAACATCTCCAACCTGTACTGTGAGTGTGTGCAGAAAAGGGTTCACAGCACAGCAGTAAGATGCAGGGGGCTGCACAATGATGATTTCAGTGTCCCGACTCCCAACCATTACAGGGAGGAGGGGGATATTTGCATCTCATCTCACTGTCAGCCAATCATATTTTGCCCATGTTGCAGCCCCTCCCTCTTCCCCTCCCTCCCACCCGCCACATTTTGACTTCAGTTCCAGGAAGAAGAATCAGTCCTCAGCTTCTACCCAAGTGAGTTTTTTTCTTTCTTTATGTTTACTTCAGAGAGCCTGGGGGAGAAGGAGGTTCTACAGCAGCAGCAGGGACACTGGGACAGTCATGGATTCATTTAGACTTTTAGTGCAGCAGGTGACAGAGGATCAGGGTTGCCAACTTTCAGTAAATTTACAAACAGTTTGTAAAATCTGTACTTTTTTGCATCTGTCCTTGATTGTCTATGACGGACATGTAGGCTGCATGTCCGTAACTGACATTCATTACCAGATGCAACAATTATGGATTTTACAAACTGTTTGTAAATTTACTGAAAGTTGGCAACCCTGCAGAGGATGAGATGAACAGGACCAGCATTCACTTATCTATTCATGTTGTCATGTATTTACTCTGGCACTATAACCCCTAACCTGGCACTACACCCCCTAACCTGGCACTACACCCCTTAACCTGGCACTACACCCCCTAACCTGGCACTACACCCCCCAACCTGGCACTACACCCCCTAACCTGGCACTACACCCCCTAACCTGGCACTATACCCCCTAACCTGGCACTACACCCCCTAACCTGGCACTATACCTCCTAACCTGGCACTACACCTCCTAACCTGGCACTATACCCCCTAACCTGGCACTATACCCCCATAACCTGGCACTATACCACCCTAACATGGCACTACCACCCTAACCTGGCACTACTGTATATCACCTAACCTGGCACTATACCACCCAAACCTGGCACTACTGTATATCACCTAAGCTGGCACTTTGTGTTGGTCTATCACATAAAATACATTCACAATTTTGGTTGTAACATGACAAAATTTGGAAAATTTCAAGGGGTATGAATACTTTTTCAAGGCAGTGTGTGTATATATATATATATATATATATATATATATATATATATACACACACACACACACACACACACACACAAATTTTTATAGTTGGGGCCCCCCTAGTTTTGTTCCTGTGCCCCCCCTAAATATGAAAGCTAGAGACACCACTGTTGCACAGAAGACGGAGTGACAGCGCAGTGGCAGGAGACTCAGGGGCCACACACCTGCAGCCAGGGGCCACTTGTGCAGTGATTGGTGGCACAGCGCTGTCCCGGAGTGATCGGCGAGGACGGATGGTGCTGATCGTACCGTTGCTCGGGTATCATGCAGAAGAGTGTGGGCTGTAACAAGGGTCACGCTCTGTACCTGGCTCTCCTTGCCTGCAAGGAGGGCACCAAGAGGGGGCAACACAGCAAGAAGGCGGCCAAGACCAACAGGTGTCACGACAAATGGTTCTCCCTCTTCCAGAATGTCCTCTTCTGCTTCAAGGGAGAGCAGAGCGCCTGACCCTCCGGACTCTACATGCTGGAGGGTGCCAGCTGCGAGAGGATCCCCCCACCCATAGTGGGCAGCGGGGGCAAGGAGAGCATGGAGAAGCAGGTACCCCACCAATGTCTACCCCATTATATATGTATATATTGAGCTCCACTCCTGCCCAGGACACTAGCTACATCGAGTTAGCATATTCTCCCAGTGGGGTTCCTCTTCCACTCCAAACACATGCAGGTAGGTGAATTGTACACTGTATACAGACTGGCGGTGTACATGGCTAATCATATTCTACACTGACCCTACAATCATAGAGGACCCTACACATATCTATGTATACTTCCATCCAGTCCTGTCCAGCTCTTGGCAGATTTTGGGCCAGCACTCATCTTGGATCATTTTTCGGACATGGGGGGGTGGCATGCAGAATGTGATCACCCATGTACATTGCCACTTCATACAGACAGGGGACCATCACCTACCAACATGGCTTTGGAGTGTGCCCACACCAAGAGAACATGCAAACTACATGCAGATAGCTTCCTGGCCCAGATTCAAACCAAGTGAGGCAAGTCCCAACCACTAACCTACTGTTCTTTCTATATACCTGTATTATCTGAAAGATGGGTTTCAACTGTTTTGACAGGGGCGCAGTTTCAGTGCTTGCCATAGGCGCAATTTTCACTAGATACGCCTCTGCCTAGACCATTCAGAGTATGAATCATTATCACTACTCTCTGAATACGATCTTTTATCCAGTTTTCTACCCATTTACAAACTGATTTTTCCCGACCTATAGACTTTACTTTACACATTAGCTGTGTGTTGGGAACTTTGTCAAGTGCTTTGGCAAAAGCCAAATATACCACGTCCACAGCCACTCCTTTGTCTAAGGTTTTACTTACCTCCTTATAAAAAGAAATCAGATTTGTCTGATAACTACTGTCTATAAATCCATGCTGTCTGTTGTTTAAAACATTTTTTTCCAGCAAGAACTCATCTAACTCATCTATGCCGTCTTTTATTAAACTCTCCAGTATCTTCCCGACTATAGAAATTAAACTAACAGGTCTATAGTTACTTGGTAAAGACTTTGATCCCTTTTTAAATATAGGCACCACATTGGCCTTATGCCAATCCAGTGTTACTATTCCAGTCATTAAAGAGTCCCTAAAAAATAGAAACAATGGCTTTGAAATGACAGAGCTCAACACTTTTAGGATCCGTGGATGGATGCCATCTGGTTCAGGTGCTTTATTCACCTTTATTTTGTCTAAATATTTCTGGACCAAATAAATTATGAGCCATACTTAATAGTTCGAACTCATGTTCGACTTGAACATCGTCTGTTTGGTTGTTCGTCGAATTGCCCAGGCTGGCCTCCTTTCCCGGTCGACGCCTCTTACGGAGAAACGCAACGTAGGACGGAGCTCAAGATCCTGACGTCACCACGCCCCCAGCTGCTTGGCTCGAGCCGCGGCGGGGTTTTAGTGCTCTTTTGAACGTTTTTTCCTTTTATCTTCATGTGGATGTCAGTTACCCATTCTAAGCAATAAAGGGTACCCATTTTTTACTAAACCTACTGCACCAAGAAGCTTTATTATTTCTTCCCTTGAACCTGGTTGCTTGCCACGCTGCATGAGCGTTCCCACAGGACGGAAGGTGTTTGATAGCCCCAAATCGGTGAGCAGAGTGAGGATTCAGATGACTACATGAATGGACATCGCTGACACCTGGATCTGGCTTGTGTGCTGAGCTCTTTTGGTCTCCGTCATAGGGACCCATCTGCTCTGGTAAGCGGCTTTTTTGTACATTCCTGCTGAATTGAAGTTTATATTGAAGACCTGCAATCTCCTGTGACTTGGGTCATACACCGGTTTTTGCTTCATTAATTGCTGCCTATATGTTTTGTGTGTGATAAAACCTGGCAGCTGAAGTGAATGGACTTATTGCATCTGTTCATTTCTCTGTGATTTCTCTTTTTTGTGACATTATATACCTATTTGCCTTTCACCTGGATGAGAACCCAGGTGATTCTTTTCACTCACATATATTTAATTAATTTTAATAATTTTTTTGGCACTTTGCTTGCTATCTGTAAGGATGCACATTTATTATTATTTTTTACACATGCTTTCTAGCTGAATATTCCAGCTAATTTTTTATTTGCAGCACCATCATTTATATTTTTGTAATTTAAAGTCTCTTTGAAGAACAGCATATATACACATTTATTTTCACCTTTTTTTGGCTTAGTGTGTTAGCACTCTTATTGATACAGCCAGGGAGGTAGCGCAGATTAACCACATTACACCCAGGGAACTATGCACCAATAATCTCCCATGGCACAGAAATGGTCCATTAACCCTAACAATCGTGTGTCTGAGCCTAACTACCACTCAGACACTCCCCTAAACTGAACACCCCACTACACATATATACACTGTATTCAGTTTAGCTAGATCCGTTCCTGTTATTTTCTTCCTAATATACTGACAGGCAGGCAGGTGATTGTGGTAGCTGCAGTATTTCCAGTCAGTGTACTGTGTCCTTTGCACAGTGTGCATCTAAAGCCAACTGAAGACAATTGCTGGTGTTCTCTTACTAATAATACCACAGGCAGGCAGCTGCAGTATTTTCAGTCAGTTTACTATGTCCTCTGCACAGTGTGCAACTAAAGCTAACTGAAGACAATTGCTGGTGTTCTCTTACTAATAATACCACAGGCAGGCAGCTGCAGTATTTTCAGTCAGTTTATTGTGTCCTCTGCACAGTGTGCAACTAAAGCTAACTAAAGACAATTGCTAGTGTTCTCTTACTAATAATACCACAGGCAGACAGCGACAGTATTTTCAGTCAGTGTACTGTGTCCTCTGCACAGTGTGCACCTAAAGCTAACTGAAGACAATTGCTGGCATTCACTTACTAATAATACCACAAGCAGGCAGTTGATTCAGCTAGCTGCAGTATATTAGTGTACTGTATACTGGGCACAGTGTGTAGCTAAAGCTCACTGCAGACAATTCCTATTGTTTTCTTCCTAATAATACTACAGGCAGGCAGTTGATTCTGCTAGCTGCAGTATAATCAGTATATATATATATATATATACATCCCAGCTTTGTGCAGCTACATCTCATTGCAGGCCATTAGTATGTCTGGAAGGCCAACAAGGAGAGGCAGACAGTCACAAGCCAATAAAAGAGGGCAAGCAGGCTCTGTGTCTAGAGGTAACAGTGATGGTCGTGGACACGGTGCATCCTCATCAGCACGTGGCCGTGGGACATGCTTGTCCTTTTTTTCACCAGCTGGCCGCGTTGAGCCGCAACATGCCGAAGACTTGGTAGAGTGGATGACCAAGCCTTCCTCATCCTCCTCATCCTCTCTCAGGAGGGGGTGCCCAAGAGGGGGTGCCCAAGAAGGACAGCAATCTGGCAGTCATGTTCCCCCAGCTGCAGCATACTGCCAGGTTTGCTCCAGTGATGAGGAGGGAGGGGATGATGAGGTCACGGACTCTACGTGGGTGCCTGATAGGAGAGAGGAGGAGGAGGCACATCTCCAACGAGGCAGGATGCCCTCCAGGGGCCAGCTTAAGGGCAGCACACCGACTGGATCTCACTGCAGAGCTCTGCATGTGCAGGGCACTGCTGTCTCTGCGCGTTATTCCAAAAGTTCTTTGGTGTGGGCCTTTTTTGAGATGAGTGCATCAGATCAACATATGTGCAACATATGTCTCAAGCGTATCTTGCGTTGCCAAAACATCACCCGCTTGGGCACCACATGCTTGACCAGACATATGTCGACCTTCCATGCAGTTCATTGGCAAGCGTACCTAAAAGACCCACACTAAAGAACAAAGCGGACCTCTCCTTGCTCCTCATCAGCTGGGATCTCCCACTATACCTTCAGTCTTCTCTGAAACCTGCACTGAGAGGAATGAAGGTGTAGAATTAGGTGTGTCACAGCCAAGTACTTGCGGGCAATCTGCTATTGGTACACAACGTCAGATTGTACCAGGCAAATTTCCCTGCCCCAGCTGCTGCACCGCCGAAAGAAGTTCGCTCTCAGCCATCCATATGCCCAGCGGTTAAATGCTAGCTTGGCTAAAATGCTAGCACTTCAACTGCTGTCTTTTCAATTGGTAGACTCTGCCCCCTTCCGTGAGTTTGTGGAATGTGCGGTTCCTCAGTGGCAGGTTCCCAAACGCCACTTTTTTTCACGGAAGGCGATTCTGGCTCTCTACCGGCATGTGGAAGGCAATGTCTTGGCCTCGCTGGACAGGGCAGTCAGCAGTAAGGTGCATATTACCGCTGACTCATGGTCCAGCAGGCATGGACAGGGACGTTACCTATCTTTCACGACTCTGCTGGCAGCTGGGAAGGATGCAGGACAAGGTGCAGTAGTGTTGGAGTTTGTTCCGCCACCACGCCTCCAAAATGCTACTACTGGTGATTCTGACACACCTCTCTCCTCCACCCCCTCCTCTTCTTCCTCCATGGCCTCTACCTGTGCTTTGTCCTCGGAACCAGCGGTGCTCCATAGGCGTTCAAGGGGCTACGCAAGTACGCAGGCAAAAAGATGCCATGTGGTGCTTGAGCTGGTGTGCTTGGGGTACAGGAGCCACACTAGGGTAGAGATTCTGTCAGCTCTGCAGGGGCAGGCTCAGAGGTGGTTGACGCCACGCCAGCTTAAGCCAGGAATGGTGGTTTGCGACAATGGCACCAACCTCCTCTCCGCCCTCCGACAGGGACAGCTGACCCATGTGCCCTGTGTCAGGTCACCTGTGGCCAGATGACAGATGCACACCGTTGGGGGTCAGGAGTGCACCACAAGGTAGTGAACCCTATGGCTGACTGCTGCGGATGGGACACTGGGTGGTTGTGGAAAGCGGGACCAGTGGAGCACAACAGGGATCCACAGGAAGCTAGAGCCAAGATCCCAAGGGCACGGAGTCTAATACCCAGCAGGTGTTCACCAGAGCCTCTAGTGGTGAGGATGTTACGCTGCAGCTGGGTCCAGGTCGCGGCCCCTAGAGTCCCCTAGCTCACGCTCCATAGGGTAAGTATGATAGAGGGGAAGCAGCAGCGCAGGATACAAGAATAGTGAGGGGAAAGGCCAAGGTCAGGGCAACAAGCAGACAAGGATAAACGAAGGACAAGCCGAAGGTCAAGGTCACAAGCAAACAGGGATAGTCGGGAACAAGCCAATATCGTAACACAGAGACAGACGTAGCACACGGCAGGCAGGAACCCAAACACACAATGCTTAAACAAACACGTTGATCAGCAAGGCAGACTTGCAGTACACAGGTTAATATAAAACACTCTATGTGGGATCACTTGTAGAGTTACCTATCTGGGCTGAGTGAAGGCGGGCTCCTCTATAGGTAATCCTGATAGTGCATTTATTAAATTGAAATCTTTATTTACATATATTTAATGTCATATGAATTTGATTATTTTGATAGAGCTGGTTATTAAATTTGGGTGGTCAAAGTGTACTCCCCTGAGGAAGCCAGGATTGGCGAAATATATAGGGACATAACATCCCACCTGACCCCCGCCACTTTCTAAATGGGAAGACCAGCGACGCAGACTACCTGTGTTTGTCCAAACTGTGTTTTTATTTTTCTCTCATTGTGTATGTTGTATAATATCCATAGGATATTTTAATAAAAATTAAAAATCTATGATGTTGACTCTGTAATAATTTAGCACCGCTATAATCCCACTTTCTCCTTTCTTCCTATAATTTACTACCTGGGATGAGGTGCATTAACAAATTTTGAAATTACTCGGATCTCCCAACCCATATATATTGCCTACTAGGTGTTTCAATACACCACCTTGATCCGACTAATTTCTTACAGTAATTGTTATGTTTATTAAATTGTATATTCTTGATACATTTTCATCATTTAAGCTTTGAAATTATATTGTTTAACATTGCTTGTATAGTATATTTTGTTCAGAATTATCAGCACTCTGTGTTTTTTCCTTCTTTTTTTCCCTTTCTTTTCTTTTTTTCTCCCCCTCCTTCTTTTTTCTATTGCTAGGACACGATATTCATCATGGCCAGCTTCTGTGGAGAAGCCTGGGAAGGCTTTATGTATAAAATTCAATCTACCAAAAATACAACCGAACTATCTGAGCCAGAGTTAGATAAAGCATTTCTGAGGTTACAGCGTCTACTTGAGAAAAAAGTGACAGTATTTTGGCACAGGCACTATTTTGAAAAATAATCTGAAAATAGAATTACCCCATGGAGACTCAGAATACAAATATTTCCAAATCTCAAAAAAATTGATGATCCACTCAAATTGAAGTGGGAACATAATCTGCAAAGTTGCTCATTTGAGATGATGGCTATTTTATGCCATCAATATGAGAGCGAAATCGCAGACTTAGACACACAAATCAATGCATGGTATGTTGAAATGGTGCTTGCAGTTTCTACTTCTCTCTTTATACAGAAAGAAAAAGCCCTGCGTGAACACTTGGAGGAATACACCTCGGACATAATTAGTGTCAAATAAGGCAAATTTTTGAAGGACAAGTCTGCCTATGACAATAATTATGCATACAAATGGAATCAATCAGCATTTAATAGACCATCTACATACCCTTCCACTCGCATAGTAACTGAGAATATTCCAAATATGCCTAATATGTCTTCTGTTTCAGTTTCCTCAGCAGTATCCAGTCAATCTACGGTCTATCGAGACCTGTCTCATGATCGACTCCCAAAAAAACGAAAGGGCGACCGAAAATCAGCGTCATCAGATTCACTCTCAGGCACTGGCTCTACTATTACTCGGCACTCTCAAGCGAGCTCCTCCCTACTTGATATTGCTCGTCCTTACTCTTCACTTATGCGACTGTAGCGGCCTCACCCCGTCTCCTTTGTCTAGGGGTATGTCACACGACAGGGTGAGATGCGCTACGGCCCATGTCCTCCCCATAGCTGTGGGTGAGGTGAAGGCCAGTACCAGATATTTCCTCGGGCCTATGTGCTTTTGTCTAGAATCAAGTCCCGATGTGTCAACACTACCCTCTGCTCCCATTAACCAGAGTTCCACACACCGATCACAGTCCAACTCTTGTTTTATTGTATATCTCACAATAAACAGTGCTTCAGTAGCCAACTGGTTGCGACTTGATAACATTTTGATATGGGGAATGAGCAGGTCGAGGCACTATCCTGATTATCAGCTAAACCACTGCGATCTCGCCAGCGGTTACTATAGCATTAGCTAGAAAGGATTTAGAACTTGAGAGTCTCTACCAGCAACTCAAGAGAACGTAGATAGGAGTACCTTTGCTGTGTTGTGGCCCCTGTCAGGGGAAGATGTCCCTCCAAGGGAGTTACCAGAGGCCCATCCGTCACTGGGTTGATGCTGCTCCAGACTCTCCGAATGGGTAACCTCCCCGGCCTCCTCACCTCAGACATGGGCCCCATCCACCTCAGGGACCCTCTGACTTCTCCACCCTCGCGGGAACCAGTCGAAGTCACTGGACCCCAGGCCTCCTAGTTTAGTACCTCACCCCAGGCTGAAGGTGCCTGGGATGGACTCCAACTCCATTCCGGTCAGGCCTAGGGCGCCTGGGCCGGAATACGGAACCGCCCGCACCCAGGCCTAAGGTGCCTGGGCGCGTGAAGAAGATCCTCCTGAAGACCTCGTGGTTAGGGCATCTCCCCCTTTTATCCCCTCCCAGGCCTCCTAGTTTAGTACCTCACCCCAGGCTGAAGGTGCCTGGGATGGACTCCAACTCCATTCCGGTCAGGCCTAGGGCGCCTGGGCCGGAATACGGAACCGCCCGCACCCAGGCCTAAGGTGCCTGGGCGCGTGAAGAAGATCCTCCTGAAGACCTCGTGGTTAGGGCATCTCCCCCTTTTATCCCCTCCCATCGACACCACGGCAGGTTCCCCGCCCTCGCCGTACCATCCCCGGAAAGGGACAAAAAGGGTAGCACTGTGACGGCCAATCTACCTTGAGCCTCCAGGTACCCCGCCACCCAGAGGCCAAGGAGATTATTACACCGTCCAATCCTCCACGAACACAAATGGTCCACGATTCCCATACTTACACACCTGAGTGTCCCACCTAAATTTAGAGACCCCGCTACATACTCCCCCCTGTGATTTGACGCTGGTCCCCAGCGTCTGGTGCAAACCCATGTCTCCCATGGAGTGATGACATAAGCCTAGCCCCAGAGGCTATCCCTAAAATTTTGAACCTCAACCATACCAAGACCTGCTCAAAGGGGAAGGGAACATAAAACAATAAAACTTTTCCCTAAAAACATCTATCATGTACACATATACAATCCCTCCCTTCACTGTCTAAGAACCACCCCATACTCAGCAGTCTTGACAGACGAATCTCCTGCAGAAGGGAAAAAAAAACAACACACAAGAAAAGCCACATCCTGACATTTTTGTGTTATTTTGGAATGAATGGGTCCATCAACCAATAGACCCACTCGCTCCAATGAGTAAAGTGATGCGCGTGTAAAAAAAAAAAAAAACAGCCGTTGCACAACACTGCCACCTGGTGACAGTGCCGCGGTAATGACACTTGGTGCAATCTTCATTCTTCCTGCGTCCCTACACTAATTCTACCCCAAAAGTCTGTCTTTGAGCTGTGAGGAAGAGAGAACAAACAAAAACTGCTCTCATTCCTCCAAAGAGTAGAAAACAAAAGCCCAAATAAAAAAACTAGGGCACAGTTCGGATGCTCCGGCAGGAACACTTCTAGAAGATTGTAGGAAAGGAAACAACAAGTGAGTCTCTTCTCACAAATAGAACTTCGGGTCAGGCAAGAACAAGGGCTTCAGATGTTTATCAAAAACCTCAATCGAATAGTCAGCATCCTCTCCATCTTTTCTGCAGATGCGCACCTTGTCTGCGTGGATATGGCGGCCCCACATCCAGTCTGCTCTGCAGTCCCTAAACTTTTTCGACACGGGTGGCGAACAGGACAAATATCTTCGTGCATGGGGTACTTTGAGTTTTTCCCAAACAAATTTGTCATACCATCTCTGGCGTATGACCTCAACTTCAAAAGTAAGTCCCGAGGCAAGTAGGGATATTCCCACCCATACTCACGGGCGACTCTCTGTGAGAAAAGTCGGCCAAAGGAGGCATGGCTTCCCGCTCACCTTCTCCGGGTTGAACGATGGCCTCCGGGTGCCAAGGTACTTTCACTACCTCTGATGGCTTTTCTCTCGGTGCTCGTAGTGATGCGCGTTGCATCCCCGCCACCAAGACGGGCGATGTTGTAGATTGTGGGAAGGTAATTTGAGGACTAGACTTCCTCGTAGACTCCGGGGCTTGTACCCGGGGCGTGCTGTCTCCTATTGACATTGGGGAATCCTGCGGTGCACGTAACATAGGTAATGGGCGTTTGTCCCAGCCCTTCTGGTGAAACAGTTCATCAATCTCACCGTCATCTCCACAATCTGACAGTGACTCTAGGTCGGAAGTGTCATACATCTCGGTGGGAAGGCAGTCTCCGGTAGACGTGGCACCACACTCCCTTGCGGGCTCCACCGACTGTGGACCCCCGACACCTCCAACCACCACCACAGTCCAAGCCCCTGGCTCACCTTGACCTTTTGTAGAACTGGGATGTCCAGGACTCTTCCAACCGGATCCATCCAGGCCAGGCAAGCGATGGGGTGAAGCTCAACCACGACCACAGGAGGCCTGCACCAGGCCGACTTTCCTCTTCGGAGGTGGGAGCAGAGAATCTGTGGTGACCGAAGCAGCATCCTCTGATTTTTCTCTCTCAGTCTCTGATTGGGCAGTCACATCGCCCTGGTCAGTGCGTACGGGAACCTCCGCAAAGGCCTGGATCTCTCCTTCCAGAGTAGCGGTACCTGTGAGGCTGTTGAGGCGAAGGGCCCGGGGCCTTACTGTGGATGGTTCTACCTCGAACAAGAACTCTTTGCATGCCTCACAACGCCCGAATGGCTTCAGGTGGACCACCAGTCCCGAGCATCCGGGACAGATCACGCCGAGGGCCTCCGTGTCTCTGCATGAGTACAAAGCCAACTGTCCTCGGGGCCTGAGTCTTATCCCCGTGTCTGTAAGGGGAGCAGTGAACATAGTCATCTTCGTTGGGTAGGGAAACGGAATCCACGGGGAGCTTGAGGCCATCCCGACTGTCTGCTGCTCCATCACGCACTGACCACGTGCCGAAGTCTCCACGTGAGTTCCTCCACATAGTCAGACTCCTCCCACGACTTGCACGCTTTCGCGGGCTTCCATCAAGCTCCGCCCACGAACTGTGTAGTCACGGGGTGCCTCCTGGCGCAGTGCAATAAAAGCCCCCACATGTAGTACTTCACACGGCTGGACTCCTCCCTCTTCTCGCTCCTCTGCATGGGCCTTTCCCGTCCTAGGGTCATTTCCAGGACTTTGAGCAGGGATGCACTTTGGCCAATCATATGGCCGACCTGCTCGGAACTCCTCCGGGCAGCAAAGTCCAGACACAGCCACTCTTTCTTCCAAAGTCAAAACACATATCATCCCGGACTCACGAGCCCCCACGTGTAGCGGCCTCACCCCGTCTCCTTTGTCTAGGGGTATGTCACACGACAGGGTGAGATGCGCTACGGCCCATGTCCTCCCCATAGCTGTGGGTGAGGTGAAGGCCAGTACCAGATATTTCCTCGGGCCTATGTGCTTTTGTCTAGAATCAAGTCCCGCTGTGTCAACACTTTCCTCTGCTCCCATTAACCAGAGTTCCACACACCGATCACAGTCCAACTCTTGTTTTATTGTATATCTCACAATAAACAGTGCTTCAGTAGCCAACTGGTTGCGACTTGATAACATTTTGATACGGGGAATGAGCAGGTCGAGGCACTATCCTGATTATCAGCTAAACCACTGCGATCTCGCCAGCAGTTACTATAGCATTAGCTAGAAAGGATTTAGAACTTGAGAGTCTCTACCAGCAACTCAAGAGAACGTAGATAGGAGTACCTTCGCTGTGTTGTGGCCCCTGTCAGGGGAAGATGTCCCCCAAGGGAGTTACCAGAGGCCCATCCGTCACTGGGTTGATGCTGCTCCAGACTCTCCGAATGGGTAACCTCCCCGGCCTCCTCACCTCAGACATGGGCCCCATCCACCTCAGGGACCCTCGGACTTCTCCACCCTCGCGGGACCCAGTCGAAGTCACTGGACCCCAGGCCTCCTTGTTTAGTACCTCACCCACCCCAGGCTGAAGGTGCCTGGGATGGACTCCAACTCCATTCCGGTCAGGCCTAGGGCACCTGGGCCGGAATCCGGAACCGCCCACACCCAGGCCTAAGGTGCCTGGGCGCGTGAAGAAGATCCTCCTGAAGACCTCGTGGTTAGGGCATCTCCCCCTTTTATCCCCTCCCATCGACACCACGGCAGGTTCCCCGCCCTCGCCGTACCATCCCCAGAAAGGGACAAAAAGGGTAGCACTGTGACGGCCAATCTACCTTGAGCCTCCAGGTACCCCGCCACCCAGAGGCCAAGGAGATTATTACACCGTCCAATCCTCCACGAACACAAATGGTCCACTATTCCCATACTTACACACCTGAGTGTCCCACCTAAATTTAGAGATCCCGCTACACGACCTTCTCGAGCTGATACACCGTATGCACCGGCTTTACTTTCTGCACAACCTGCCCGGGCTTCGGCCCCACCTTTTTCCTTATCACCTAGAATCACTCCCACCCGAAGGGTAAGTGAACCTAATCTTTCGTCTTTATTTCCACAGAGCACAGCGTCTCTTGATCCTAAATTGGCTCCCATTTTTTTTGCCAAAACTCTGGATCATCCTTGCACCACAATATCACTGACAGCAAAACCTCCACAATAGACACCAAAGTTCAATTGGAAGTTGTTAATCTTTCATCTATCTCCCTAACTCAAGATGAAATTGATGTTCTGAAGTTAGGCTTAACCTTTTGTCCCTCAGTTAGAGGTGACAAGTTTCAGATGATTAAAGATATACATCTATTTGCACATAAACTAATGTTTAAAGTCATATGTGATAGACCATCAACTGACTCTTCCATTTCCTCTGACTCTTCCTCTTTTGAACAACACAAATATGGCGCTGACGAAATTCAAGCCATTGAAGATCTGATGGAACTATGGGAGGAGGGCCACACGGACCTCGGGGGTCCTCTTGCCCCACCCCTTGAGGGCATTTGTGCCCCCGGTGTGACCTTCCCCCCACCTCCGTCATATAGACCCAAATCAATGAATTTTCCTCTTTTAAGCAAAAATGCCAGTATATGGTCCTTTGTGGAACAAACCACTAGAGAGATAGAGAAGCTTGACTTGGGTTTGGATAATTCCAGCAATAATCTTTCTTTGAAACACAAAAAAGCCCTTAAATCTCTTCAGAACAATGGGCATATTGTAATCAAGCCAGCCGATAAAAGCGGCAATGTAGTAGTCATGAATACAGCTGACTACGAAACCATGTGTCTAAAAATTCTCCAAAATAAAGAATGGTACCGTCCCATTTCCAAAACTTTAATCACCCATTTCAATTTGGAATATTATTCTTTAATCACCAAAGCCTTTAAAAACTGACTCATTGATAAAGATACATGGAATTATTTAAACACCAAAGAGCCCAAAATACCGACCATGTACGCACTTCCCAAATTACATAAGTCTATGTCTAATCCACCAGGTAGACCTATCGTATCTGGATGTCAGAGCCTTACAGAAAACGCTAGTGCCCTGGTTGACCGATACCTTCATCCCCATGTGACATCTTTGACCTCATACATTAAAGATACTATTGATTTATTGCAAATGATTGAGGGGACATGTGTTCCCCCTGACACTTGGTTAGTTGCGATTGATATAGAAAGTCTCTACAACGCAATTCTCCATACCCGGGGGATTGAAGTTGTGGGAAATCTTCTAAAAGATAGAGGTAGCTTGGCACAGGCCTATAATACATTTATTTTGGATCTTTTGAAATTTATTTTGACTTGCAATGTGTTCCTTTTCGGTTCCTCCCACTACCTCCAGGTACAGGGGGTCACCATGGGGACCAAGTGTGCCCCTTCGTACGCGAACCTGTACCTAGGGGGTGGGAGAAGGAACTTGTTTCACGTGAGGACGTGTCGCTGTACCTGTCCCACGTTATATCGTGGTACAGGTACATCGATGATGTCCTACTTCTTTGGTCTGGCAGCAGAGTGGAACTAACTCAGTTTATGACCATTTTGGCTGCCAACACATTTTTTTTTTATTGGCTGCCAACACATTTAATTTAAAATTTACCATGGAATGCAGACAGAATTACATTAACTTTCTTGACCTAAAAATTTTGATAGACAAGGATGGTCTCCTATACTCATCGCTGTATCGTAAACCATCCTCTGGCAATACAATTTTACCTGCCTCAAGTGGGCATCCTCAACCTCTGATAAAAAGTATTCCATACAGCCAATATGTACGATTAAAGAGAAACTGTGCCCACAACGACGCCCACAACGACGACTATGAAATGGCAGCAAAAAATCTCTATCACAGATTAAAAGAAAGAGGCTATAGCCATAGAATCTTGGAATCTTGAAACAAGCCTATAATAGAGCCTCAAAATGTGATCGTAATGACCTAATTTTTTCTAAAAAGACTAAATCTACATTACAACCAATTCGGTTAATTACGCTAAATTCTAAACATCATGCGTCTTTTAGAGATATTCTAACCCAATTTTGGCCTCTTTTACTAGCCGACAGCTCTGCCGGTAAATACATCAATAAACACCCTGATAATACATATCAACGCGCTCCTTCTCTTAGAGACATATTGGTCCAAAGCCATTTTGATTCTATAGACCCCATATGTGACATACAAACAGGAACTTTCTCATGTAACAAATGTGACATCTGACAATTTATTTTAAATGGCCAGACTGTCCTTCTTCCGAATGGTCACATACATTCTATTCACCATCGAGTATTCTGTCAAACTATAGGTGTCGTATATTTGGCCAAATGTCTTTGTGGCAGCTTCTATGTGGCAAAAGGCCATTTTTCAAACGTATTAAGGACCACATTGGCCCAATTCGCAAACGATTAATGACTACTGCTATCAGCCGTCATGTAGGTTGCGAACATAACTTTGAGGTGGGAATGATCAAATTTTCAGCTCTTGAGCATGTACCCACACATGTCAGAGGCGGCGGCATTGACCGCACGCTCCTGCAACTTGAGACCAAATGGATTCACCAATTAAAAGCAACTCGTTATCCTGGCTTAAATGAGCATATCAGTTTTAAATCTTTTCTTTAAAAATTTTTTTTACTGTTGAATGAAGCTTATGCATCTATGTCTGTATTAGATTGTATTCTGATATTCTCATATGTATTGTTGACTTAATTATCCTTTTTGGTTCTCAGTCCTTCCCTAATCTCCATCTGGGACTCAATTTATGTTTTATCTGTATCTTGCAATTTTCTTTTCTTTTTTTTCCTTACCTATTCACATTCCCCATTCCCCTTCCTTTTTCCTTGAGATTACTGATAATTTATCTCTAAGAAAGCATATATTTTTTCTTATGTAAAAAATTTAACTACTAAGATGTAATGTGCATATTACGATATATAATCTACTGTACAGTAATAACCATTGTCCAATTGAATTTGGTTACTGTGAGACTGTATTATATGACATTTATGTATGCACTATCGGGTCCTTAATTCCCTCTCTGGGCGCCCTCTCTTTTCTCCTTTTCTCGTCATCCTACATGCACAGTGGAGGTGGTTTCATTCACCCCTCTGATGCAGTGAGATGGCGGGTCTCTAGCACAGCATTTGGAACTACATGTTTAACTAATTGTTTTTTCCCCCATATTTTTTCATCGCTGTGGGACACCAGGCATTGGGGCTTCACTGTTTGTTCAGCCGTATGGACAGCCTAGGGCTTCAAGCTTTGTTTGGAGCCCGACTCTGTGCCATCATTTCATGCCCATTTTGTTATACCACTGCTGACCCGCCCTGTTTACTCTTGCTCCTCCTCTCCTTGCATTCATTGGGCATTCACACGCCCCATCATACCACTGCCAATTAGTTCTGGCATCCCAGTGACGCCGGCTAGAGAATTCTCGCCGCCGTCACCATGGCGCATGCGCACGCCGCAAGGCACCATGGGGACTGTAGGCTCATGGCGGCTCTTCTCTGCGGCGCATGATCAATGGACGCCAGCTTGTCTGCACTCGCTCGGTGACGTCAGACGCCCGAGCGAGCGGGGGGTTTAAATGCCGGCATTATCACCATTAACAGCAGGCTGATACACGGGGGCGACCTCACTCTGCTTTCTCCTGATCCAGGTAAACATCTAGTCCTCCGCACTAATGCTCTGTTTAAGTCTTTTCAATTGCTGTATAACATGGTGTGGTTTTGGATACATGTGATTTGGCTTTTCAATCCATGGCTAATTAACTCTATTTTTGTCAGTGTAAACCATCTCACTGTTTTGATTCCCCCCTCCCCTCTCTCTCCCCCCCTCTCCTCCTCCTTTTCTTATACTTTTCTTTGAAATCACTAAACTATGTATCAACACCTATGTTTGCAATATTTTTTGAATAGCATTTGTATATCTATTTTCAGAATATACTGAACTGCCATGATTGGCTTTGCAGTTACTATTTTCTGGTAATATATGCAGAATTTGCCTTGCTTATCGCCCTCGCTAATGTTTTTGCTCTAATATACTAAACAAAGTAAGTTGCTTTTTGAGCCCACTGCCCTTTTACATATACTATTTATGCTCTTTTGATTTCTATGTTGGAACTCAGCATTCATTAGGATTTCTGTTTTCCTATAGCTGGGTCTTTTCTGCCCCCTACGGCTGAACGTAGCTCCCTGTGTGGTCTCGCAGTTTTGAAAAATGCTAAAACACTCTACGTGGGATCACTTGTAGAGTTACCTATCTGGGCTGAGTAAATGCGGGCTCCTCTATAGGTAATCCTGATAGTGCATTTATTAAATTGAAATCTTTATTTACATATATTTAATGTCATATGAATTTCTGTTTCTGATAATTTGTTTTTGTTTTTGATTATTTTGATAGAGCTGGTTATTAAATTTGGGTGGTCAAAGTGTACTCCCCTGAGGAAGCCCGGATTGGCGAAATATATAGGGACATAACATCCCACCTGACCCCCGTCACATTCTAAATGGGAAGACCAGCGACCCAGACTACCTGTGTTTGTCCAAACTGTGTTTTTATTTTTCTCTCATTGTGTATTTTGTATAATATCCATAGGATATTTTAATAAAAATTAAAAATCTATGATGTTGACTCTGTAATAATTTAGCACCGCTATAATCTCACTTTCTCCTTTCTTCCTATAATATAGAGTTCTGTGATAGGGCCTGGGGTGGAGTCAGGCTGGGAGGCGAGATTATAAAAGCAGCCAGGTGAGGAGAGTCTGGCCTCTAAGGTGAACACATGAGGAGGAAGGTAAGCTGACAGACAAACATTACTACATATCCATGACAGTACCCTCCCTCTTATGGGCCCTCCCCCGCCTTGGCCCAGGCTTAAATGGAAATCTCAGATGAAACCTCCTCAACAGATGAGGTGCAATGACCTCAGATGCAGCGATCCAAGACGCCTCCTCAGGACCAAAACCTCTCCAATGCACAAGGTACTGAAGAATGCCTCTGCAGAGCCGAGAATCCAGAACTTGTCTAACCTCGTACTTTAGATTATCCTCAGAGACCGGAACCGAGGTAGGGAGATGACGAGAAGATTTATTGAGGACCAAAGGTTCTCTAGGAATAAGCAAGGGCATGAGAGGATCAACAGGAATCTGAGGAGGGTCCCCCAGACCCTTAAAGATGAACTGGGCATCTAGCACAGGACCATCAGACTGGGCAGATGTCAGTGGAACCCTGATGTCAGGTTGGTTAGAAGGTGACATGTCACAGGAGTCAAGCTGAATAGCAGAAAGACAAGCAGAATGTCCTGAATAAGAAAAAGTAGGAGGCTCGCTGGGCATGGGCTGGACTGGCATAATTAGTACAGAGGCCGAGTGAATAGCAGAGTCAGGTGTAGCGACTACCTGAATCGCATCGCAAGGCGTAGCGACTGCAGAAGTTGTAGACAAGCTAGCCTGGCTGTGCGTCCAAGGGTGATTAGGGACAGACAAATGTAAATGGTTATGCAAACTGGAGTGAATGATCGGCTCAGGTTCACAGGGGGCAACCTTGGGTAGGCAGGACGAGGAACAGGAGGAACCCCAAGCCAGGATCTGTCCAGTATTCCAGTCAGGGTGTGGAGAATGGAGCCGTAACCATGGGAGACCCAAAATGATAGGAGTTGAGGCCTTAGGTAAGATAAGGAAGGATATCCACTCCTGGTGGAGTGTCCCTACCGACATCTTAACAGGGAGGGTCTGGAAGCGGATAGGACACCCTGGGAGAACAGTGCCATCAATCGCCAAGACCACCAAGGGCGTGGTGAGTGGCAAAAGGGTAAGTCTCCTAGAAGATGCAATTTCCCAGTCCATGAAATTGCCAGCGGCTCCGGAATCCAGATATGCTGCGACCGAATGAGAAGAAGCAGCAACATAAAGGAACAAAGAAAGAAGAAGATGAGAAGGTGAGGGTGAAATTTCTGGGTCCAATACTCCACTTTCCAGATGTATTGGACCCAAACGTTTTTCCGGACAAAGAGAGCAAGTGTCACGTAAATGACCTTTGCCCCCACAGTAGAGACACAGGCCTAGAGTTCTGCGCCTAGCACGTTCCTCTGGGGATAGCCTGGTCCGACCCAGCTGCATGGGTTCCTCAGCTGGCAGGAGATGCTCCATGGGTCGAAGAGAGGGGAGCTCAGGCTGACTAAGGACCAAGGAGTGCTGGCTTCGCTTCTCTAGGGTACTTTCCTGAAAGCGAATATCGATCTGGTTACACAAGGAGATAACTCTGTCCATATCAGTGGGAATGGTTCTTCCTGCTAATTCATCCTTCACTCTATCCGAAAGGCCATGCAAAAAGGTTGCGACTAAGGCCTCATTGTTCCAGCTCAACTCAGCCATCAGAATGCGGAAATGAAGAGCATACTGTCCCACAGAAGCAGACTCTTGGCGGAGTCGTAAAAGGGCGCTGGCCGCTGAAGAGACACGAGCCGGTTCTTCAAAAATATTCCGAAAAAGTTTTTTTTTATCAATAACTGTTTTATTTGAAGCCACATCAGTTACAATTATAATGCATCGGTCTTACAACAAACAGAGTAATTGCTTTTTCTTCTTGGTTACATGTTTGTAATAGTTCCTGAGCGTGCCAGCACCGCACATCTAGCATCTATGCAGATTACTGGTCTCATCAGATTATCTTAACATTTACGTACCGTGCTGTCAACCAAACCTTTAAACCGATAAGGCTATTAGATATTCAAGTATATGGGTCCACTAGGGACTCCCAGAGAAAGGGAAAGAGTAGAGAGGAAAAAGAAGAGAAAAAAAAAAAGAAAGGGAAAGAAGAGAGGGAAGAGGGAGAGAGAAGATGGGGGAGAGAGGGGGGGGGGGTGTCATCAAAGTATACTTGGCTCTGAGTCACCGTGGTCCTCCCGGTGGCGCCACAGCTCCCAGACCATGTTGTGTGCGTCAAGGTGATCATGAATCCTCGCCGTCATCCTCTCCATTGATTCTACATCCCTAATCCTGGCGTACAGCGCTCCCTCTGAAGGAGGGGAGCTGCGCTTCCAGTTCAGTGCCACCAAGCAACGAGCTGCCGTAAGGACATGTCTGGTTAGTTTCTTGTATGGGCGAGGGGCCTTCAGAGACATCAGTCCCAGCAGGAAAAATTTGGGGGTGAATGGTACTTCCGTTTCTAGGAGGTGAGTCAGAAGTTGGTGAACTGAGTTCCAATAAGGGGTTATCAGCGGGCACTCCCAATAGATATGATATAGTGTTCCCTTTGCTCCCTGGCATCTCCAGCAGCGGTCCGAACTGGCCGGGTGGATGGCATGGAGGACATCAGGAGTCAAGTACCAGAAGTACAGTATCTTGTATATATTCTCCTTGTATAGCGTGCATATCGACGTTTTGGACGCTTGGTTCCATATGGCCCTCCATTGTTCCAGGGGTATCTCCTCTCCCAGTGCCTTTTCCCACTTGATCATGTAATTGTGTTTGCCCATTGAGTCAAAGGGCCTCTCATTCAATATTTTGAAAATATTTGAGATCAGACCTCTCTGTGCAAAGCCTACCAGAATGAGGTTCTCAAAAGGGGTAGGGGGGGAAATTGCAGAGCTGGTGCGAAGGACAGGGCATAGTGGCGGATTTGGAGATACCCGTAGAAAGCCTGTTTAGGGAGGCCATATTGGGACTGCAGATCGGCGAAGGGACGCAGTTTACGGGTGCGAGGATCCACCAAATTTCCAAAATGGAAGAGGTTTCTCGTAGTCCAGGGGGAGGACATTTGGTAGGTTAAGCTATCTGGCATTTTGGGGTTACAAGCAAATGAGGTCAGGAGCGAGCTGTCAGAGACCAGTCTATGTTGTTGTGTCAGTTTGCGCCACATCTTTCTGAGCTGCGCCATCGGGCCTAGCAATCGTGCTGGCTCTACCTCTGCGTTCGCATTCCACAGAAGGTTGTTTGGGTGTATCGGAGCTAACCACAGTTTCTCTATCTCGGTCCATTTGTTATAGGAACGGAGTGTGAACCAAGAAGTTATTGCCCTCAGTTGTGCCGCCTGGTAGTATTTAGTGAGGGTGGGGAAAGCCAGGCCCCCATCTGACCTGGCCGCCTGCAATACCGACCGCGGGATTCTATGCCTCCCGTAATTCCAGGTGAATTGTAGTAGGTCGGCTTGTAAGTGTTTCAGTTGGCCATAGGGGACGGGGATGGGCAAGGTCTGAAAGAGATACAACAGTTTCGGGAGGATCGTCATCTTCACAGATGCGATCCTTCCGAGTAGGGAGATGTGGTGCTTTTTCCATTGCTGGAGGAGGGTCCTGATATTGTGGAAGAGAGGGGGGAAGTTTGCTTGGTAAAGAGTAGAGTATTGCGGGGTAATATTAATTCCCAAGTATTTTAGGGCGGTATTTTTCCAGCTATAGGGGAAATTGGCTTTCAAGTGTTCTACCTCACCCTCTGGTATATTGATTGGGAGGGCCTTCGACTTTGATGCATTGATTTTGTATCCCGATAGAGCCCCATAGCGGTCTAGTTCCGCGTGAAGGATTGGAAGGGAAGTCCTGGGTTGAACTAAGGAGAGAATGATGTCATCTGCAAACAGGGAGATTTTAAACTCCCTGCCTCGAACCCCTATGCCCTTAATGTCCGGGTTGCCACAGATTGTCGCTGCTAGGGGTTCAACACATAATGCAAAGAGCAGGGGTGAGAGTGGACACCCCTGTCTGGTGCCATTCTGTATTGGCAACGGGGCGGACAGGGTGAAGGGGGTCCTAACTTGGGAAGATGGGTTTGAATATAGGTGTTGTATGGCTTTATAGAAGGGCCCCCTAAATCCCACATGGCGGAGCGTGGCGAACAGGAAGGGCCACCCCAGGCGGTCAAATGCTTTTTCTGCTTCCAAGCTCAACAGCAGGGCCTGTGCGCCCTCCCTGTTCACCACCTCAACCAGGTCTATTATCTTCCTAGTATTGTCACCCGCCTGGCGGAAAGGGACAAATCCCACCTGATCTTTATGGATCAGGGAGGGTAAGACCGTGTTCAGGCGCATAGATAGGAGTTTAGTGAATATTTTAAGGTCCGAATTCAGCAGGGCAATTGGTCTGTAGTTAGCGCAGAGGGAGGGATCCTTCCCGGGTTTAGGGATCACTGTGATAAAGGAGCTCTGCATAACTCTCGGGATCGGGGTGTCATGGAGGAAGGCATTGAAGAGCCTGCACATGTAGGGGAGGAGGGGAGGGAGAAATTCCTTGTAGTACTCGTAAGGAAAGCCGTCCGGGCCTGGGGCTTTGCGATTGGGTAGGGATTTGATGGTCTGCTCTATTTCCTCTTGCGGGATCGGAGCATTCAAAGCATCCAGATCTGTGGACTGGAGCCGTGCCGAAAAAGTTTTAAGAAGTCAGACAGGCTAGAAACCACTTGATCATTCAGTTCCCACAGAGGGGCTGCCCAGGCTAAAGCTTCACCGGAGAGGAGGGAAATGATATAGGCTACCTTAGCTCGATCAGACAGGAAGATTTGGGGCTGGAGCTCAAAATGAATCGTGCATTGGCTAAGAAACATTCTGCAGGCCTTGGAGTCCCCAGAGAAACGGGACAGAGCTGGCAGTTGTAGTGAATGTGTGGCTGCGACTGCGACCGGAATAGGTGCAGCCGCTGATAGCGGTTGAGGTTGTAATGAGGACTGAACCTGTTCAAAACGGGAGGCCAAATCCTGAAGGAATCGCATGACCTAAGTCTGATTAGATTCCTGGGTCTCAAGTCTGCGGACTATGCCCTGCAATGGATCATCTATGGGAAGCGGCACGTCAGCCGGGTCCATGGCTGATCAAACTGTCAGGTCACCTGTGGCCAGATGACAGATGCACACCGTTGGGGGTCAGGAGTGCACCACAAGGTAGTGAACCCTATGGCTGACTGCTGCGGATGGGACACTGGGTGGTTGTGGAAAGCGGGACCAGTGGAGCACAACAGGTATCCACATGAAGCTAGAGCCAAGATTCCTCAGGGCGCGGAGTCTAATACCCAGCAGGTTTTCACCAGAGCCTCTAGTGGTGAAGATGTTACGCTGCAGCTGGGTCCAGGTCGTGGCCCCTAGAGTCCCCTAGCTCACGCTCCGTAGGGTAAGGAGGATAGAGGGGAAGCAGCAGCACAGGATACAAGAATAGTGAGGGGAAAGGCAAAGGTCAGGGCAACAAGCAGACAAGGATAAACGAAGGACAAGCCGAAGGTCAAGGTCACAAGCAGACAGGGATAGTCAGGAACAAGCCAATATCGTAACACAGAGACAGACGTACAGTAGGTGCTGCCGATATTGTGTTTCTATCACGCTCCCATCGCCGAGATTCTCGGCGTCAAGAGTGCCGAGATGTCGGCAGCAGGGTGGCGACACGTGTCGTGCTCGCTGCAATGGCGAGGAGACGGGGCACTGTATTGAGCGGGGATCCGACGCGGATTCCCGCCAATACCAGGCACTGCGTTTGGTATAAATCCTGAGCGGGAACTCCACGCCAATTTTTAAAGAAAAAAACGGCGTGGGTTCCCCCTCCAGGAGCATACCAGGCCCTTGGGTCTGGTCTGGATTTCAAGGGGAACCCTACACCGAAAAAACGGCGTGGGGGTCCCCCTCAAGATCCAAACCAGACCCTTATCCGAGCACGCAACCTGGCAGGCCGCAGGGGAAGAGGGGGGACGAGAGCGGCCCCCCTCCCTCCTGAACCGTACCAGGCCACATGCCCTCAACATGGGGGGTTTGGTGCTCTGGGGCAGGGGGGCGACCTGCGGCCCCCCCACCCCAGAGCACCCTGCCCCCATGTTGATGAGGACAGGGCCTCTTCCCGACAACCCTGGCCGTTGGTTGTCGGGGTCTGCGGGCGGGGGGCTTATCGGAATCCGGGAGCCCCCTTTAATAAGGGGGCCCCCGGATCCCGGCCCCCCCACCCTATGTGAATGAGTATGGGGTACATCGTACCCCTACCCATTCACCTGGTGGAAAAAAATGGTAATAAAAACACAACACAGTTTTTAAAAGTATTTTATTGCACCGCTCCGGAGGTCTTCTTCCGACTTCGGGGGTCTCCGGTGTCGTCGCCGCGCTCTCCGGTTCTTTCTTCTGCCGGGCCTCCGCTAACTTCTTTTTAGCTCTTTTGCTAGCGGAGGACCGGTCTTCTCCGTCGCCTTCTTCTTCTCCCGCTCTCCGGTTCTTCTCCCGCTCTCCGGTTCTTTCTTCTGCCGGCCCCTCCACTAACTTCTTGTAGCTCTTTTGCTAGTGGAGGAGCCGGTCTTCTCCGTCGTCGCCGTCGGCGTCTTCTTCCCTCTTCTCCTCCTCGATGTTGACTCGACGCTTCCTCTCGCAGTAATGAGAAATCTTCGGTCCGCAGAGATTAATATAGGCTTCACATGACGTCACAGTCACATGGTCCCATGACGTCACAGTCACATGCTCCGGGGCACATGTGCACATGTGCCCTGGAGCATGTGACTGTGACGTCATGTGCACATGTGCCCCGGAGCATGTGACTTTGACATCATGTGAAGCCTATATTAATCTCTGCGGACCGAAGATTTCTCATTACTGCGAGAGGAAGCGTCGAGTCAACATCGAGGAGGAGAAGAGGGAAGAAGACGCCGACGGCGACGACGGAGAAGACCGGCTCCTCCACTAGCAAAAGAGCTACAAGAAGTTAGTGGAGGGGCCGGCGGAAGAAAGAACCGGAGAGCGGGAGAAGAACCGGAGAGCGGGAGAAGAAGAAGGCGACGGAGAAGACCGGCTCCTCCACTAGCAAAAGAGCTACAAGAAGTTAGTGGAGGGGCCGGCGGAAGAAAGAACCGGAGAGCGGGAGAAGAACCGGAGAGCGGGAGAAGAAGAAGGCGACGGAGAAGACCGGCTCCTCAACTAGCAAAAGAGCTACAAGAAGTTAGTGGAGGGGCCGGCGGAAGAAAGAACCGGAGAGCGGGAGAAGAACCGGAGAGCGGGAGAAGAAGAAGGCGACGGAGAAGACCGGTCCTCCGCTAGCAAAAGAGCTAAAAAGAAGTTAGCGGAGGCCCGGCAGAAGAAAGAACCGGAGAGCGCGGCGACGACACCGGAGACCCCCGAAGTCGGAAGAAGACCTCCGGAGCGGTGCAATAAAATACTTTTAAAAACTGTGTTGTGTTTTTATTACCATTTTTTTACACCAGGTGAATGGGTAGGGGTACGATGTACCCCATACTCATTCACATAGGGTGGGGGGGCCGGGATCCGGGGGCCCCCTTATTAAAGGGGGCTCCCGGATTCCGATAAGCCCCCCCGCCCGCAGACCCCGACAACCAACGGCCAGGGATGTCGGGAAGAGGCCCTGTCCTCATCAACATGGGGGCAGGGTGCTCTGGGGTGGGGGGGCCACAGGTCGCCCCCCTGCCCCAGAGCACCAAACCCCCCATGTTGAGGGCATGTGGCCTGGTACGGCTCAGGAGGGAGGGGGGCCGCTCTCGTCCCCCCTCTTCCCCTGCGGCCTGCCAGGTTGCGTGCTCGGATAAGGGTCTGGATTGGATCTTGAGGGGGACCCCCATGCCGTTTTTGCGGCGTAGGGTTCCCCTTGAAATCCAGACCAGACCCAAGGGCCTGGTATGCTCCTGGAGGGGGAACCCACGCCGTTTTTTTCTTTAAAAATTCCCGCTCAGGATTCATACCAAACGCAGTGCCTGGCATTGGCGGGAATCCGCGTCGGATCCCCGCCTATCGGCAATGCGTGTCGGGTGAAAGGAACATTTTTTCCTTTCCTGATGACGAGACAGCTCGGCGCTGGCTCTCGCGACGGAGCTCATAGCGTGTCAATATCGCCGCTAGAAGCGGCGAGATTGACACAATATCGGCGGCACCTACTGTAGCACACGGCAGGCAGGAACCCAAACACACAATGCTTAAACAAACACATTGATCAGCAAGGCAGACTTGCAGTGCACAGGTTAATATAGAGTTCTGTGATAGGGCCTGGGGTGGAGCCAGGCTGGGAGGAGAGATTATAAAAGCAGCCAGTTGAGGAGAGTCTGGCCTCTAAGGTGAACACATGAGGAGGAAGGTAAGCTGACAGACAAACATTACTGCATATCCATGACACCCTGTTTGGCTCACGTCCTTAACTTGGTGGTGCAGCGGTTCTTGGGCAGGTACCCGGGCTTACAGGATGTCCTGAGGCAGGCCAGGAAAGTCTGTATGCATTTCCGCCGGTCATATAATGCCAGTGTTTGGCTGGCTGACCTGCAAAAGCAATTTAACCTGCCCAAGAACCGTCTAATCTGTGACATGCTCACCAGGTGGAACTCAACGTTGGCCATGCTGCAGCGGCTGCACACACAGCAGAGGGCCATCAATGAATATCTGTGCCAATATGGCACCAGGACAGGGTCAGGAGAGCTTGGGGTTTTTTTTGCCACGCCAGTGGGTCATGATCAGGGATGCATGCACTGTCCTGTCACCATTTGAGGAGGCCACGAGGATTGTGAGCAGTGACAGTGCATGCATCAGTGACAATGTCCCACGTTGCATGGAATAATGGACAGAGCACTTGAGGCAGAACAGAGGGAGGAAGAGGAGGACTTCCTTACCTCTCAAGGCCCCCTTTATCCAGACAGTGTTCCTGCTGGCCCGCCAATCACACAGGAAGAGGACGAGGAGGAGGATTGTGTCAGCATGGAGGTGGAGCCTAGCACTCAGCATCAGCAGCAGTCTTCAAGGGATCATTTACAGTCCCAAGAAACCCATGGACTTGTACGTAAGGAACATTCTTCCCGCTGCACAGTTGGGAACGGACGTGTGTTGCAGGAGCTCCTGCCGTCTGCCTTCCAGGGCACATTCCGCGGTTCTTCCTCCCATACAGGGGCTGCCTAACAGGCCACGGCCCCTGGCACCCGGCCCTATCCTTCCACAGCTGCTCCCAGAGCGGAGCACTGCTCGTCCACTCGCCATCGGAAGACGCCATCCGGGCCGCCATTCGCCATTGACCGGCAACTGCCGGCAAGATAGTCCGTGGCTGAGGCCTAGTTCCGGCCTCCTCCAGCCCAGCATCGTCCCCCCTCTCCCCCATCCTTAGCGGGCAAGCCGGGTCTCCCGCATCGGAGCTCCCCCAAGCGGCCCGAAGCCGCAACCACCACCGCCTGTCCTTTTTAGGACAGTCCGCGGCTCCGGCCTAACTTCCAGCCGCGGCGGCCATCTTGGTACACCCGCCCGGCCTCAGCACTTCCTGACTTAATCTAGGCACCAGTGGCCATCTTGGTACACCTGGGCCCATATCTATCAGGACCCTGACAGTACCAAGAAAAGTATAGCAGGAAATATACTCTGCAAATACCATCATCTTCATCCTTATCCTCATTCTCATGACAATACTCATTCTCAGCACCATCATCTTCACCCTCATCATCATCATCATCCTCATCGGTATCCTCATCAGCAGCATCTTCCTCATCATCATCCTCATCCTCATTCACATCATCATCCTCATCCTCCTCTCAGCATCACCACCAGTTGTCCTGGCAAACCTGACAACTAGGTAAGTATACCGGGCTCCTCCATTAGCTAGCTGATCCAGGGCAGACCCGATCGCCTCTAGAGGGATCAGGAAGGAATTTTTTCCCCCGCTCTAGCACTATTGGCCCGTGCTTGGCTGGGGTTTTTCGCCTTCCTCTGGATCAACGGGGGGATTAGATAGTTGGGGAGCAGCGCCGTCTACACCAGGATCATCATCATCATCATCAGTCGTCCATCAAACCTGATAACCAGGTAAGTATATCGGACTCCTTCCATTAGCGGGAAGGTCAGGGTAGCTCCAACCGCCTCCAGGGATCAGGAAGGAATCATCATCACTAGGATCATCATCAGCATTGGATCATCATCAGCATTGGATCATCATCAGCATTGGATCATCATCACTATCGGATCATCATCACTATCGGATCATCATCACTATCGGATCATCATCACTATCGGATCATTCATCACTATCGGATCATCATCCTTGTCAACATCAAACACCAACTTCAAGCATTAGCACACCTCAGCAGCTCTCTCATCGCATCGCTCATCATCATCATCATCAACATCAGGATCATCATCGTTATCAACATCATCTCATCGCCTCATCATTATCAGCACTTTTTCAACATGGTTAACATTATATACTCAGCCGACACCATCCAAAGCCTAAAGAACTTTGCCACAACACTACCAACACCCATCCAAAAAAAATTACAAAAAAAACGAATCGTAAGAATCAGTCGACTATCAACAGGAAAAAACAGAGCACCATGGCATCTACAACATCTATCAAGTGCCCTAATCAACACCAGATCTGCAGTCAAACACAGACAGGAAATCCATGATTTCATAACCCAACACAACATAGACTGCCTCTTCATCACGGAAAGCTGGCTAACACCCGACTGCAATACCATCCTAGCAGAACTAGTGCCGGAGAACTACCGCATCCTAACGGAGCATAGAACAGGACAAAGAGGAGGGGGCCTAGCAGTAATTTACAAAGACCACCTTACGTTCATCAAACCAACTCTACAGAACTCATTGCCTTTCATGGAAACACTCACTCTGCAACTACAAACTACACCCCAGGATACCATCCACATACTGCTCTGCTACAGACCACCGGGACCCAAGACACACCTCCTCACACATTTAAATGAATTTTTCTCGACATACACCATGAAAACCAAAAATCTGCTGCTACTTGGAGACTTCAACCTTTGGGCCAACTCCCCCGAAGACCTTATCGCCACTGCCTGCATTGACCAACTAGAAAAACTAGGCTTGCAACAATTGATAAATACTCCTACTCATGTATCAGGTCACACTCTTGACCTAATCTTCAAACAAGATATGGACATCAACACACTGGACAACCAGCCTCTACCATGGACAGACCATCATGCCATCAAGTTTACTATAACGACCAACACGGCCCTCCAAAAATCAATACAATCAGCAACAACACACTGGACAAGATCACAGAAGAAACTATACTCTGAGCTTTTCAAAACCACGCTATTGAACAATATGGAAATGCTAAACCAAAACCACTCAACAGAAGAAACACTCAACCTCCTGAACAATGCTTTGCTACAGACAGCAGATACAGTTGCTCCAAGACGCAGAGCACTCATCCGCAAAAACAATGCAGGCTGGTTCAATGACGCTCTTACTTTACTGAAACAAGAACGCAGAAGAGCAGAAGGAGCCTGGAGAAGAAATGCAACAAAGGAGAACTACACAATCTACAAAGCACTCACTAGGAAATATCATAAAGCAATCTTCAAAGCAAAAAGAGACCATTTCGCAAACACCATCGCAAAAGCCCTAAACCGCCCCCGCGAACTCTTCAAACTAGTAGCTCAGACCATGAATCCCACCTGTTTGGAGTCTTCAGCAAACGAAACACAGGAATTCTGCAATGAACTATCCAATTTTTTTATCGACAAAATTGATAACATTAGGAAAATAATTCAGCAGGAAAAATCAAACAACCCCACACAGCCAAAGGAAGAAAAGAACCAGATAAATATTCTGCAATCAAAGAAATTTACTCTGGTCCCAATTACAATCGACACTACTAAAAACATCATCAGAAGCCTCCGAGATAGCACTTCACCGAACGACAGCATTCCGGCAAAACTGCTGAAAGAATGTACCGACATCTTGGCACCCCACATAACACACTTCATCAACCAATCGTTCAAAGAAGGTATTGTGCCGACTTCCCTTAAACAAGGAATAATCAAACCCCTCCTAAAGAAACCTAACCTTGACCCGAATGACCCAAATTTTAGAAGACCGGTAACAAGCCTGAACACCATCTCCAAGATTATCGAGAAAGTTGTAACACAACAGCTACAACTTCATTTGGATACCCACAATCTCCTGGACCCACTTCAATCGGGGTTCCGCCCAGGCCATGGGACGGAAACGGCACTTCTCAAAATATGGGACGACGTACTAGAAGCAGCAGATGACGGAGAATCATGTCTCCTGGTGCTGCTGGACCTCAGTGCAGCCTTTGACACAGTAGATCACAAAATCCTACTTACGCGTCTCACCGAAGTAGCAAGAGTCGCAGACACGGACCTACCATGGTTCGCATCCTTCTTAGAAAACCGATCCCAGACAGTGAAACTGGGAGCCTTTACCTCGGCACCACGCACAAATACATGCGGAGTACCTCAAGGATCACCCCTGTCACCGGTACTCTTCAACATCTATCTTCGGCCACTCCTCAAAATCATCAGTGAACAGGACATGCGTTATCACTCCTATGCAGATGACACTCAACTATACTTTCGCATCAACAACAAAAAAGATCAATATTACGGACTGGAAAAATGCCTTACATTGATCAACAATTGGATGACAGAGAGCTCCCTCAAGCTTAATGGATCCAAAACAGAACTGCTCATTTTCCACGCTAACCGAAAGAAAAACGCCAGGACCACATGGACGCCACCCACCATCCTGGGACAAAACAATAACCCCAAGCACCAAAGTTAAAAGCCTGGGAGTTATCTTTGACTCAGACATGACTATGGACGCACAAATAGGATCAGTAGTCAGTGGATCCCACCACCTTCTCCGCCTGCTACGAAGACTCATCCCGTTCATCCCGGAAAAAGACAGAGCAGTAGTAGTCGGAACCATTATCAATTCACGGCTTGACTACGCTAACTCACTTTACCTAGGACTACCCAAATACCAAGTTGCACGTCTACAAGTCGTCCAAAACACAGCGGCCAGACTGGTAACAGGGAAAAAACCCTGGGAATCAATCGCACCATCCCTGAAAAGCCTCCATTGGCTAGCCGTAAAGGATCGGATCACATTCAAGACCCTCTGCCTCACCCACAAATGCGCACAAGGAAACGCTCCTGAATACTTATGCGAGAAAATAAAACACTACACCACTACTCGTGACCTTCGATCAACTAACCAAAACCTCCTCCACATCCCCAAGACCCGCTACAAAGCCAAGGGAGAACGAAGGTTTGCTGTCCAAGGACCAAGGCTATGGAATGCGCTACCCACGAATATCCGCATGGAAGAAAACCATCGGGCCTTCCGGAAAATACTAAAGACCCATCTCTTCTAACGATCTCAACGACACTGGATGCAAAGCGCCTTGAGGCGATTTAGTTCGCAATTGCAGCGCTATACAAGTTACTCACTCACTCACTCACTCTACGTGGCTGGGAGGAGGTGGCTGCGGATCATGACATCCTTAGTGACCCATAGGACTCCAGGCCGAATCTCTCAGCAAACCTACGCTGCATGGCCTCCCTGATCCTGCAAAGCCTGCAAAAGGATCCTCGTATTTGTGGTATCAAGGAGAGGGATCATTACTGGCTGGCAACCCTCCTTGATCCACGTTACAAGTGTAGGGTTGCGGACCTTATCTTGCCGTTGAAGAGGGGGCAGAGGATGAAACATCTTCGGGAGGCCTTGTAGAAAGGTTTGTGCAACGCGTTTCCAGAGCCTGGGAGGTTACAAATTCCTGGTCCTGGACAACGTGTTGCTGAGGCTTCGGTCAGTCACAGAAGGAGCGGTGGAGAAGGTGGCCGTCTGACCGATGCGTTCAGACAAATTTTTAGTCCGCAGCCCCAAGGTATGAGCGGTTCCAGCAACCATCGCCAGCGTCTGATTCACATGGTGCAGGAATACCTAGGGGCAAGATCAGACCTGGACACCTTTCCCACTGAAAATCCTCTGGGTTACTGGGTCTTGAGCATGGATCACTGGCCAGAGCTTGCACATTATGCAATTGAGGTACTGGCCTGTCCTGCATCCAGCGTTCTTTTGGAACGCACATTCAGTGCTGCTGGAGGCTTTGTAACCGATCACAGGGTGCGCCTGTCCACCGAATCGGTCGATCGGCAGACCTTCATAAAAATTAATCAGTCTTGGATCACCAGCTACCAAGCACCTTATGCTGATGTAAACGAATATTTTTTTTTGAATGTGAGATCCCTTCAAGACTGCCTATGCTGATGCTGAGTGACAATCCTGTTATGCTGAGTGACTATCCTCTTCCTCCTCAATGTTCATGCTGATAGCTTGTAAGAAAATGTTTGGTTCTGGGCACCGCCACCAGTGGCTAAGGCCAAATTTTTTAGCCCCTGTTTAACAGGGGCTTGTAATTACAATTTTTGATGCAATACTTTGCAGCAGGGCTCATTCCTGCACTCCAACTACAGTATCTGTGAGGGGTTTCAGTGTTGTGGCAACAGCACCAGTGCCTAAGGCCCAATTTTTCAGCCCCTGTTTAACAGGGGCGTGTAATTACAATTTTTGATGCAATACTTTGCAGCAGGGCTCATTCCTGCGCTCCAACTACAGTATCTGTGAGGGGTTGCAGTGTTGTGGCACCAGCACCAGTGCCTAAGGCCCAATTTTTCTGCCCCTGTCTAACAGGGGTGTGTAATTCCAATTCTTGATCTAATATTTCACAGCAGGGCCCGTTCCTGCACCCACCAAGAGTAACTGTGAGGCCTTGCAGTGTTATGGCAACACCACCACCACCACCAAAGGCCCAATTTTTCTGACCCTGTTCAACAGGGGCATGTAATTACAATTCTTGATCTAATGTTTCACAGCAGGGCCCGTTCCTGCGCCCACCAAGAGTAACTGTGAGGGCTTACAGTGTTGTGGCAACACCAACACCTAAAGCCCAAATTTCTGCAGAGTATTTAGGACAGGCCCCTACTTTCAAACATCCAACTTACAAACGACTCCTACTTGCAAACGGAAGGAGACTACAGAAAGTGAGAGAAAATCTACCCCTAGGAATTCTCTTCTGTAAGAATTCCTTGTTTCACTAAAAACCCTAAATTTTCAAAATCCAATTGTCATTGGGACAGAAAGTGAGGTGAAATCTTCTGAAGAGGTGCACAGACAGAAAAACAAATGTTACAGGGGTGATAACCCTTCCCTATGTTTTCCAAAAAGCTTACACTTTAAAAATGTATCAGTTCAAAATTGCAAACAGATTCTACTTAAGAACAAACCTACAGTCCCTGTCTTTCTTGGGACCGCCTGTATACTGCTGTTCAGAGTATATAGGGCCTGGGGGCCCCACGCCTTTCCTTTTTTTAATTTGGGTGCGGGGTTCCCCTTAATATCCATACAAGACCCAAAGGGGCGGGGTGGGGGGGTACCCATGCCGTTTTTCTCAATGATTTTCATCCATATTGCCCGGACCAGACATGACATTAAAGCCGCAAGCAGTTTTAAATGACTTTTATTTCTTTAGAAATGTCATTTTGTCCAGGGACAGTTCTAAACACGGGAAACACGTTTCACTTTACAGGCATGCTGTAGACACCCCCCAGGCACGATATTTAAAGGAATATTTCACTTTTATTTTTTTACTTTAAGTATCAATAAAATCACTGCTCCCAAAAAAACATCAGTTTTTAATACTTTTTTTTGCATTGATACATGTACCCAAACACTTTTTAGGACAATAAATTCCATATTAGCCTTCAGAATTACTGATGTTCGAGTCCCATAGACTTTAACGGGGTTCGAAAGTTTGCGCGCACTTTCGATTCCATTCGCAGGTTCTGGTGCGAACCGAACCGGGGGGGGGGGGGGGGTTCGGCTCATCCCTAATACTTTGTTTGGGGATGTGTCAATACCATCCCCATGATGGACATGAGCTTCCCCATGCTCCATTGTATACACAGACCTGAAGATGGAATGTAATAAATCCACCTTCTCCTTGTCCCCAGTCACCCACTCCAGATTATTTTCTAAAGGGCCTACATGCTCAGACCTGTCCTTTTTACTATTCATATATTTTAAGAATTAGGGTGGGTTTGTCCTACTATATTTTGCAATCTGTCATTCATTTTGAATTTGTGTGTCCTTGATTTCCTTTTTACATATTCTGATATATTCTTTGTAACATTTAATTGAATATAGTGTTCCTTAATTTTTTTATTTTTTTTAAAACTCTTCTTATTTTTTTATGGGTTTTTAAACGTGGGCTGTTAAATGTATTGCCCATGGGAATATATTTTGCAGTGTATTTACATACAGTCTTTGTGAAGAATTCCCATTTGTGTTCAGTGTTTAGTGTTCACCAATGTCAATATTCTCTTTCAGCCTAAAGCCTCGTACACACGACCGGTTTTCTCGTCAAGAAACGACAAGAAAACTGCTGGGAGAGCTTTCTTGCAGAGAAAACCGTTCGTGTGTATGGTTTTTCGTCGAGAAAACTGCCGGGAATCTCGACGAGAAAAATAGAGAACCTGCTCTCTATTTTCTCATCAGGATTCTCGTTTTTCTCGTCGGGATTCTCGTCTGCCTGTTTCCCGACGAGAAAACCGGTCGTGTGTATGCTTTTCTGAGTCTTAAAAAATCACGCATGCTCAGAATCAAGTATGAGACGGGAGCGCTCCTTCTGGTAAAACTAGCGTTCGTAATGGAGTAAACTTTTACTAACAAGCGGTAACACGAGATCAGCAAAAGCAGCCCAAAGGGTGGCGCCATTGGAATTGAACTTCCCCTTTATACTGCCGCCGTACGTGTTGTACATCACCGCACTTTACAACAATGAGATTTGGAATTGACAGTGTGTATGCAAAGAAAGCTTGACAAGAATCCCGTCAAGCTTGACAAGAAACAACTGTTTTTTTTTTACGACGAGATTCTCGGTCGTGTGTACTAGGCTTTAGTCTTGGAGAGCAGCCCTCATTTTTGGAAAATGTGCTCTTTTAAAGTTACCGTATATACTCGAGTATAAGCCGAGTTTTTCAGCACATTTGTTTGCGCTGAAAATGCCCCCCTCGGCTTATACTAGAGTCACCTTTTTGCGCCTGATCTCCCGGACTTTGGGGACCCCGGTACCGGCTATCTGTATGTCCCCTGGACCCCAAACTTGGCACACATGTAGCCCCACTCTTCCTCTACAAGTTTACAAAGTTTGTTGTCCGGGGGACCTACGGCCGGGGAGCACCGATTTTTTAAACCCGGGCACCCCTTCTATAGACTCCCATGTTAAACGGTTATTTCTCCGGTGACTTTGGGGACCCGGTACTGGCCGGTCGTAGGTCCCCTGGACACAAACCGTAGCGTACACATAGCCCCATTTTTCCTCTATAGGTGTGCAACGTTTTTTGTCTGGGGAACCTACGGCTGGGGAGCACCGATTTTTCAAAGCCGGGCACCCCTTCCATAGACTCCCATGTTAAACGTCAGTCTAGTCATGGACACAGTGAGGCATGGGCACAGTGAGGCATGGGCACAGTGAGGCATGCACATGGACACAGTGAGGCAGAGAGAGGCATGCAGATGGATACCCTAGGCTTATACTTGAGTCAATACGTTTTCCCATTTTTTTGTCGTAAAATTAGATGCCTCGGCTTATATTCGGGTCGGCTTATACTCGAGTATATACGGTAAGTGTTTTTATCTTTCTAGTACAGTGGGGCAAAAAAGTATTTAGTCAGCCACCAATTGTGCAAGTTCTCCCATGTAAAAAGATGAGAGAGGCCTGTAATTATCATCATAGGTATACCTCAACTATGAGAGACAAAATGTGGAAACAAATAAAGACAATCACATTGTCTGATTTGGAAAGATTTTTTTTTGCAAATTATGGTGGAAAATAAGTATTTGGTCAATATCAAAAGTTCATCTCAATACTTTGTTGTATATCCTTTGTTGGCAATGACAGAGGTCAAACGTTTTCTGTAAGTCTTCACAAGGTTGTCACACACTGTTGCTGGTATGTTGGCCCATTCCTCCATGCAGATCTCCTCTAGAGCAGTGATGTTTTGGGGCTGTCGCTGGGCAACACAGACTTTCAACTCCCTCCAAAGGTTTTCTATGGGGTTGAGATCTGGAGACTGGCTAGGCCACTCCAGGACCTTGAAATGCTTCTTACAATGCCACTCCTTCATTGCCCGGGCGGTGTGTTTGGGATCATTGTCATGCTGAAAGACCCAGCCATGTTTCATCTTCAATGCCCTTGCTGATGGGAGAAGGTTTGCACTCAAAATCTCACGATACATGGCCCCATTCATTCTTTCATGTACATGGATCAGTCGTCCTGTTCCCTTTGCAGAGAAACAGCCCCAAAGCATAATGTTGCCAACCCAATGCTTCACAGTAGGTATGGTGTTCTTTGGTTGCAACTCAGCATTCTCTCTCCTCCAAACACGACGAGTTGTGTTTCTACAAAACAGTTCTACTTTGGTTTCATCTGACCATATGACATTCTCCCAACCCTATTCTGGATCATCCAAATGCTCTCTAGCAAACCTCAGATGAGCCCGGACATGTACTGGCTTAAGCAGGGGGACACGTCTGGCACTGCAGGATCTGAGTCCCTGGTGGTGTAGTGTGTTACTGATGGTAGCCTTTGTTACGTTGGTCCCAGCTCTCTGCAGGCCATTCACTAGGTCCCCCCGTGTGGTTCTGGGATTTTTGCTCACCGTTCTTGTGATCATTTTGACCCCACGGGGTGAGATCTTGCGTGGAGCCCCAGATCAAGGCAGATTATCAGTGGTCTTGTATGTCTTCCATTTTCTAATTATTGCTCCCACAGTTGATTTCTTCACACCAAGCTGCTTGCCTATTGCAGATTCAGTCTTCCCAGCCTGGTGCAGGTCTACAATTTTGTTTCTGGTCCTTCGACAGCTCTTTGGTCTTCACCATAGTGGAGTTTGGAGTGTGACTGTTTGAGGTTGTGGACAGGTGTCTTTTATACTGATAACAAGTTCAAACAGGTGACATTAATACAGGTAATGAGTGGAGGACAGAGGAGCCTCTTAAAGAAGAAGATACAGGTCTGTGAGAGACAGAAATCTTGCTTGTTTGTAGGTGACCAAATACTTATTTTCCACCATAATTTGCAAATAAATTCTATCCAAATCAGACAATGTGATTGTCTGGATTTTTTTTTCCACATTTTGTCTCTCATAGTTGAGGTATACCTATGATGACAATTACAGGCCTCTCTCATCTTTTTAAGTGGGAGAACTTGTACAATTGGTGGCTGACTAAATACTTTTTTGCCCCACTGTATGTGGTTGTTGTTTACAGCTAACATTAAATTAAATCATGTTATGGTCACTGCTACCCAGATGTTCTATTATATTAACATTAGTAATAAGTACTGCATGGTTTGAGATTTCCAGGTCCAACAGAGCATCATCCCTAGTCGTGGCCTCTATTAACTGAACCATAAAATTGTCGTAATAGGTTTATATATTTTTGTCCTTTAACTGTTCCTGCTGTACCATTACTCCAGTCTCTTTCACGGGTAGTTAAAATCCCCCATTATTATCACTGTTGCAGCCCTTTCTATCTGTGCAAGGAGCTGAGTCTCCACCTGTGTCATTAACACTGGGAGGTCTATAACAGACTCCAATGATAACCTTTGTAATACACACACCCATGTGCAGTTCCACCCATAATGCTTTAGCCTTATCACACTCTCCATCAACTAGGTCTTCCACACTCGCTTTGAGATCACTTCTCACAAGAAGACAGACACAGCCACCTTTCCATTTTACCCTGTCTCTCCGAAAGAGAGCATAGCGGAAATATTATTAGCTCAGTTATGTGAATTATGAAGCCAAGATTCAGCAATACCAATTAAATCATAGTTCTCTTTCCGCTGGCATCTACATGCGTTTGCAGAAAAAGACAGCTGGACAACGAGCCACTCAGCTGCATCCTCATTCTCCCTCCTCCCTGTACTGGGGTTGTCACTTTTGAAGAGCGCATTTGAGATATCCAGTAAGTATAAACTAAGCATAAACACATAATAAACAAAGAATGGAGAAAACCTTGCAACTGAGCTAAAAGTATAAAGTATAAAAATATAGCATCAAGCATGGACCTGGGGCAACAAACATTGATGCATTGACCACAGTTGCAGTGCTCTGTAGGCCTGAATGCTAAAATGTAATAAAAACATATTTTTATTTTACAGATGTAGCGGGTGTTTACTTTCCCGCCAGTAATTTTGAATTTTTGCGGTGACACCAATGGTGTATCTCCGGCGGTCCACCGGGTGGCGCTGTCACTTTGGGCCGATGGACGAATCATTGCTGGGTCGAATCCTTTTTTGTCTTTCCTCAGCAGCCGTGTGGTGGGGCAGGGAACCCGCTGCGCATGCCGGGGGAAGGTATAAAGGGGGCCGGCCATTTTGTCACGGGGTTCGTTGTCCCTGGCACCTTTAGCCTGCGGACAGAGTTCGTGCTTGTCCCCTAGGCGGCCTCGGCCTAGAGGACCACCGGAGATCGTGTTCCATCTCAGGCACCTTTAGCCTGAGGTGAGGTACTCGGATGGCGGTCCGGAGCTCAGTGCCCAACACTGAGTTCCGCGAGGGAAGGATCCTAGGGTGCTCCGGAGATGGACGCCTGAATCCGAGGTGGAGAGGCCGAAAACCATCTATCCAGGCCGGGCTTCAGGCATTGCCCCACAGAAGGCAGGAATCACGGCAGTAAGAGTCGCCCCTGCATACACTGCAACGACCGCGGAGGAGGTCGTGAAACACCAACGGGAGAAATCCGAGGATGCTGACTCGGTCACCACAGTCTCACAGCGTCCGCCACCGAGGAAGAGAACCAGCGTGGTAGCCCCGACCAGCGGTGGTGGTGGACCGTCTCGCATGCCCACGCCAGGCCTGGATGGATCCGTAGACGAGAGTTCCGGACATCCCAAGAAAGGACAAGGTAAGCCGGCTGAGAAGACTTGGTGTGAGGGAGGATGTGTCAGGAAGGCATGGCCTAGCAAGTCTCCGGAGTGTGGATGTTCTGTTTCCACACAGGGCTACATACCCGCGGAGGAGTGTGACACTTCTGACTTAGAATCTCTCTCTGATATGGGAGATGATGTCCAAATTGACAATCTGTTTGCCGAGAAGGGCTGGGACAAGGCGCCGCTTGCTGCATTCCGTGGGTTTCGGAATTCACCTATGTCCGTGGGTGAGAGCACACCAAGGGTGGAGGCATCAGCGCCTGAAGGAGAATCTATCTCTCAAACTGTTCCCGCATCCCCTGCACCATCTGCATGTGATGCTGGGGTAAAAAGACTGTTGTTGAGGCCTCCAATGCCTAGATTAGAGGTGGCCAAGGCACCTCACCATCCAGATGCGGTCGTTCTGTCTGGTGAAGGGGACAAATCAACCATGCCTCCTTTGGCGAGACTACAGAGGTTGTTTGGTAAAAAAGTTGCAGGAATATGGATGGGAGTATCCCTACTTGCCGAAGGACCTGCTGTATGAGGTGGAGGTGTGCAGGGAGCGTTGGTACAATGATTTTGTTTGGACCCATCTCAAAGTCCCGCACGCTCGCAGATACCTAGCGTGTTCTCCAAAGGCTTCACAGCGTTTCAAAGACTGCAAGGCAGAATGGATGGTGGGAAGACACATCCACGCAGATAAAGTGGTGATAAAACGCAAAGAAGGCGAAGATGTGGAATATCATCTAGAGACTGTAGATCAGCATCTAAAGCCACTAACTCTGCCGCACTCACGTTTCTACCTCTAGGGAGAAAAAGACTCCATTGGTATCATGCTGCTGAACTTTCTGGGGAAATTGTGTTTTAGTGTGCCCAGAAGGAAAAAGAAAAGAACTGTTCCTGTTTGTTTCTTCCCGCAAGGAGATCACAGACTCTGGGGTAGATAGTGTTAGGAAAAAAAAAAAGAAAAGAGAAGATGTTCAACGGGTGCAGTTACCGTGATGCTGTCACCAGGTGGCAGTGTTGCGCAACGTTACAAACACTTTTCACGCACCCACTCTTTGGAGAAAGAGGGATTTCTTTTAGGAGAAATTTATTTTACTCACACACACGAATACATGTGTCAGGATTTTATGTGTTGGTTTCTTTTGTTTTTTTCCCTCTGCAGGAGAACATCCCAGCAAGATTTTAGACTCTGGGGAGGTCTTTAGTCAGGATGGGGAGGTAAAATGTAAATGTTTAATATGCAACCTTGAAATGTTTGATGTTGTCTTTCGCTCCTCTTTCTGTTACAGGGGCACAGACACAATTTCACAGTAGGAAAGTGTTTCCAAAAGTTTGTTGGTTTTTCAATTTGTTAACGGTTTCTGGCCCAAATCATGTCAGCCGTGGAGGATATGGTTTGCTCCAGACACTGGGGACCAGTGTCAAAAGACAGAGGGGAATAAGTAGCGCCTGTTTACTTTCCCGCCAGTAATTTTGAATTTTTGCGGTGACACCAGTGGTGTATCTCCGGCGGTCCACCAGGTGGCGCTGTCACTTTGGGCCGACGGACGAATCATTGCTGGGTCGAATCCTTTTTTGTCTTTCCTCGGCAGCCGTGTGGTGGGGTGGGGGAACCCGCTGCGCATGCCGGGGGAAGTTATAAAGGGGGCCGGCCATTTTGTCACGGGGTTCATTGTCCCTGGCACCTTTTAGCCTGCGGACGGAGTTCGTGCTTGTCCTCTAGGCGGCCTCGGCCTAGAGGACCACCGGAGATCGTGTTCCATCTCAGGCACCTTTAGCCTGAGGTGAGGTACTCGGATGGCGGTCCGGAGCTCAGTGCCCAACACTGAGTTCCGCGAGGGAAGGATCCTAGGGTGCTCCGGAGATGGACGCCTGAATCCGAGGTGGACGTAATGGAGCGGGAAGAGCTCCTCATCTGAAGACCCGGTGCAGCATACTGCCGGTGACGGGTGAGCCTCTTGTCGGAGACCGTCCGGAAGGTGAATTTCCCTTGTGCGGAGACCATTGCCCACTCTTTGGAGGAGAGTGGAGGAAAGAACTTGTGTCTGGGCCTATATACACAGTCACACCTCCTGTTCTGTTTTGTAAAGCAAGTAAGTCCATGCTATGTTCAAATAAAGGAGTGTTGGACTTGCAACGGTGTGAGGCTCGTTTCCTGGCAGATGACTCCTGGAGGGAGGACCCGATACACAATGCAGGCCCAAAGGTAAAAAAACTTCTGCTAACACCACTTATACATCTGTGGTGGAGGCCTGGCGTAGCGGCCGCACTCCCTTTCCTATCATACCCCTAGACCAGAGACATTGCGAGCGAGAACTTTAATAGAGGGGATTGGGAGTGTGGTGGGGGTCGGGCGACCCTGTCCGCTACACAGATAATAGTGCATTTATTAATTTTTTTAAAGTGGAGTATGCCTTTAATTATTACACAGTCTGTAAATTGCCTGTCTCAGAATGTTATATGTATAGTTTTAGGGTAATATTTTATTCTTAGAGCCAGGAAAGATGGCCTTGTCTTAAGCAAGACTTTTGCTCTCTTGTTTTGTGAGTAATATACATAAAGCAGTGAACCACAGCCTTTATAAATATAAAGTTCCAAGCTGTATAAATACCAGTGATGATGATTCAATCAAATAAATAGTGATGTTGCATCCAAGGTACACATTTAAATTTATAATTTGTCTGCATATGCAGGGGCGACTTTATCCTTTGTGCTGCCTGAGGCAAACTATAATCTGAGCCCCCATCCCTGAAATTTATTGAATCCGTATTATCCGTATTTGTGTTATCTATGTAGTCATGCATAGCATGCAAAAAAATTATGCTAAAATTCTTAACACATTAATGATGAGCAAAACATGTCTCGGAAAAGTATTTTTCCTAAATACAGCACCTACACAATGAGAAACTATTAAAAGTTTTTTTTGGTCAGCTTTATTTTATTTTACTTTGTGCTACAGGGCCTGTGCATATGGATTTTTGTTTTCACGTTAGAACCACTTTTCTCCTAATACAGATCAATGGGAAGGCAAAATCAGCTTGATGTAGCTCAACTATTTGCCTACTGGGGCATTTTTGTTAATTTTTTTACACATGTGTTAAAATCTGCATCTTTTTGCTAGAAAATTACTTAAAACCCACACACATTATATATTTTCTGAAAGCAGAGGCCCTGGAAAATAAAATGGTGGCGGTTGCAATTTTTGTATGTCACAGGATAATTTCACAGCCGTTTAGCAAACATACATTTTCAGAAACAAACACTTAAATACATTTTAGTGCACACAAACACAATATAATACACATTTTTATTAAAATATAAAACATGAGTAAATAGATACCAAACAAGTCAAGACTCAAAATTATGCATGTCTGTGAAATGGCAACAAGCTATGGTACCTAAAAATGTCCATAGGTGGTGCTTTAAAAGCCTTTACAGCTTACCAGTTTAGATTTAATTGTAAATTATGGCCTAGAATTATTGCTATCACTCCTACGTTTGTGGCGATACCTCACACGTGTGATGCAATCACCGTTTACATGCGTGCTGGACCTCTCTGCGCGTTAACATTAGTGTGTATGCATGGGGGGATGGGGGTGCTTTTAATTTTTTTTATTATTTTAACTTATTTTTTTTAAATTTTTTTATTCATTTAACTTTATTGCCATGACAAGGGGGCTAACAAGCCACCTTGTGATAGCTTTGGGCAGGTGAGCGGTACTCTTTATGGAGACATTAGGGGTCTATTAGACCTATGATGTTTACCCTGCCTTCCAAAGGAAGTAATCAGGCATTGATCATGCTTGTCGCTTCCGAAATAATTCATTACAGAGGAGAAAGAGGTATGGATGTTCCCCCATCTCCTCTGTGGAAAACGGTCCTGACTGTTTGCGGTAGTTCTAGGCTCCACAAAGGAACAAGAGAGCCCGGGAACCACCGCAGGTGACTGCAGGAGGAGAGGGGGGCCTTTGGAGCGCTGTAAGGCTGGGTTCACACCTATGCGTTGCGTTTTTGAGCTTGGAGTCTTTGCCAAGTTTGCAATCAGTCGTTCAGCGGTTCCATTGCATTTTTAGCTGCGGACTTGCTGACCTGGGAAGTCTCGCCGCTGTTATCATGAGGGTGAACTCCACGCAAAATTTTAAATAAAAAACCGGCATGGGTTCCCCTCCAGGAGCATATCAGGCCCTTAGGTCTGGTATGGACTTTAACGGGAACCCCTACGCCGAAAAAACGGCGTGGGGGTCCCCCCAAAATCCATAGCAGACCCTTATCCAAGCACGCAACCTGGCAGGCCGCAGGAAAAGAGGGGGGACGAGAGAGCGGCCCCCCTCCCTCCTGAACCGTACCAGGCCGCATGCCCTCAACATGGGGGGCGGGTGCTTTGGGGCAGGGGGGCGCCCTGCGGCCCCCCACCCCAAAGCACCCTGCCCCCATGTTGATGAGGACAGGGCCTCTTCCCGACAACCCTGACCGTTGGTTGTCGGGGTATGCGGGCGGGGGGCTTATCGGAATCCAAGAGCCCCAGACCTAAGGGCCTGGTATGCTCCTGGAGGGGAACCCATGCCGTTTTTTTATTAAAAATTTGGCATGGAGTTCCCCCTCAAGATCCCTGTTCAGAACGCAACACATGTGCGAATCAGATGCGTACCCATAGAACATAATGGGCCTGAATTCGTACCTGAGCCGCACCGCAATGCCTAAAGAACGCACACGTTTTTTCGGCAATGCGCAGTGTGAATGCATCGCACATATGTGAACCAGCCTCATTGGAATCAATGTATTTTATAATTTTATGCGAATTGGATGCGGTGTAAGCCACAACCAATTCGCATTGGTGTGAACGAGGCCTCAAAGTTATTTCTACAAGAAAGCCAGTCGCCAAATGAAAATAAAACAATACTAGGATCATGACTGCAGCTGCAGCCATGATCCTGGTATTAACCACTTGCCGACAGAATACTTATACATGTACGTCGGTTGGCAAGTGGTTAAAGCGAGGTCAAATGATGGTCAGAAATGGCACTTAAACCCAAAGTAGTGTTAAACTTTAAAACTGAACATTAATAATTGCAGGTTTCCAATCCTTAACCACTTGCTTACTGGGCACATAACCCCCTTCCTGCCCAGGCGAAATTTCAGCTTTCAGCACTGTCACGCTTTGAATGACAGTTGCGCGGTCGTGCGACGTGGCTCCCAAACAAAATTGACGTCCTTTTTTCCCCCACAAATAGAGCTTTCTTTTGGTGGTATTTGATAATTTCTGCGTTTTTTTTTTTTGCGCTATAAACAAAAAAAGAGCGACAATTTTGAAAAAAACACAATCTTTTTTACTTTTTGCTATAATAAATATCCCAATTTTTATTTAAAAAACTTTCTTTTTTTTCTCAGTTTAGGCCGATACGTATTCTTCTACGTATTTTAGGTAAAAAAAAATCGCAATAAGCATATAGTGATTGGTTTGCACAAAAGTTATAGCGCCTACAAAATAGGGGATAGAATTATGAAATTTTTTTGTAGTATTTTTTTTTTACTAGTAATGGCGGCGATCTGCGATTTTTATTGTGACTGCGACATTATGGCGGACACATCGGACACTTTTGACACATTTTTGGGACCATTCACATTTATACAGCAAACAGTGCTATAAATATGCACTGATTACAGTATAAATGTGACGGGCAGGGAATGGGTTAACACCAGGGGGCGGGAAGGGGTTAAATGTGTACCCTGCTAGGTGATTGTTACTGTGGGGGGAGGGGACTGACTGGGGGAGGAGACCGATCTGTATCCCTATGTACAAGGGACACAGCATCGGTCTCCTCTCTCCCTGACAGGATGTGGATCTCTGTGTTTACACAAAGAGATCCACGTCCCTGCTCTGTGACAGCCGATCGCGTGTACCTGGCGGACATCGCGGCTGCCAGGCACGCGCATCGGCACCCGCGTGACACAGCGGGCACATCTTTTCCCCCGATGCGCGCCCGCGGCGGCGCGCATCGCGGAAGTAAACAGGAGGACATCCATGGACGTCCTCCTGGCAATTGAGCGCCACAATGCGGCCGTCTTTTGAGAATGGCCCGGGCGCGAAGTGGTTGAACGAGGTGGCTTCATTTGTTTTCTTTATTTTAGGCTTTTTTACTTTTTTTTCACTCAGTGATCTGGCCAGGAACACACTTCTTGTTAGGGTGTTTCCACTCTGGATGGGAGAGCAATGGAGACATCTTTGGACAGCAGCATTGTCAATCTGGTGAGAGGATAGCGTTAAATGCACTAGCAGATTTAGATGGACTTGGCTAACAAATTAAAGCTGAACACCAGCCAATACAATATAAGCTGATAAAGCAACAGTTTTTTTCCTTTTGGAATACAAGTTTTTTCTTACACTATTTAAAAGCTGGTCATTGTAGGCACCCCTGTCAGTGGTAAAAGGGTATATTTAAACAGCTGTGTAAAAAAGATGCATATACAGTACTTACCTATTTTCAGCATGCTCTAGTCCAGTCAGTCACGTGATCCAGCTCCATTGTGTCAGCCAGTGGTAGCTGAAGGGGAGAAGAGCGAGCGCCAACAATGACTGGGACATGGGATCCTATGGGTGACATCAACGCTCCAGACTTTACCAACCGTTGCCGAGCACACTTTCCTCTCCCCTGCAGCCACTGCTGGCTGACACAGGGGATCATGTGACCAGACCTGAGCAGGCTGAAATTAGGTATGCATATACATTTTTTACACAGGTTAGTCAGCAATGGTGTTGGTGGCATTTTTAAAATTAGCTGGGTTTAGGCTGGAATTCTACTTTAAACTGTTGTATTTTTTTTACATTGTTTTGCAAAGTGTTTGATTACATGACAGAAAATTCTCAGAGCACTATGGGTTAGCTAAAGTGAAAGCTCAGCTTTGAGGTACTGTTTGTTGAAATTAAACCTACTACTGAGCCATCTGATAAGAGAAGCGTGACTGTTGTAATCTAAAATGAATTCTGGAAACTTCTAGGTACTTTATGCACAGCTAAAAGGAATACAATGCTAATGATGTGAAAAAAAGACTAGAGCACCCCCTGCTGGCTGGATAGAAGATGGCATAATAATGCTATATTTAATATATACGGTACCAATTCTTTTTAAATTTTTCTAGACCTAATCAAAATTAAGAAAGGAAGAAAATATTTAGAAACCACTATACTTTCCTTTTAATACAAATATTGGCTAGCAAACCAATTCAGGAACAATGTATATAGTATACTATGCGTAACATACAACTTAAAGCAGAGTTCCGCCAGAAAAATAAATATTAAAAGTCAGCAGCTATATATATTGTAGCTGCTGACTTTTAAAATGAGGACACTTTCCTGTCCAGGGCGCCCGCGGTGTCCTCACCCGAAGCCGACCCGTCCTTCGGCTCCAGGTGGCACTGGCATCTTCAGTAAGGGAAGCAGGAAGGGAAGTCTTGCAGTTTCACAGCCTGGTTCCCTACTGCACATGCGCGAGTCGTGCTGCACTGAGTGGTCGCTGCTGTCTTCTGGGACCTGTGTGTCTCCCAGAACACAGCGGGGGGACAGAGGAGAGGCCGGACATGGCGTAGATCACCACGGATACTGCGGCGATCTTTCCCTGGAAGTGGGAGAAAATACCTGGATTAGTTGAGTTAAGTTGAGTTGAGAGGTATCCTAATATAGCGCAGCCTTACCCCGAAGGGTCCCGACGCGCATAGCAGAGTTCCTGGGAAAAGAGGACCCAGAAACCAGAAGCAGCACAGAGCGGCAGAAAGGGTGGAAGAGAGAGGCTACGCAGGGAAGGCTTGCGTGAAAAGCCAAGTCTTCAGTAACCCGCGGAAGACCGGAATAGTAGGGCCCTCCTGGAGCTCGACAGGGAGGCTATTCCATGGAACGGCGGTGGGAGAAGGCCCGACCACCACGCCGGATCTTCTTGGGCACCGAGATGTAGAGGAGATATCTGCCGGTAGATCTGAGTGATCTGACAAGAGCTCGTTTATGAAAACAGGAGCAGAGATAGCTTGGGGCCAGGCCTCTCATTATCTTAAACATAATACATCCAGCCTTAAATAAGGTGCGATAGTGGACCGGCAGCCAATGCAAGGCGTAGAGCAGGGGTCTGCAAACTATGGCCCTCCAGTTGTTCAGGAACTACAATTTCCATCATACCTAATCATGTCTGTATATGTAAGAGTTTTACCATGCTTCATGGGACGTGTAGTTCCGCAACAGCTGGAGGGCCGTAGTTTGGAGATCCCTGGCGTAGAGGACAGGGGTGATATGATCCCTCAGCGGGACATCCATGAGTAACCTAGCTGCAGCATTTTGAATACGTTGAAGCTTCTGCACTAACATCTTTGGCAATCCCAGATAAAGAGAGTTGCAGTAGTCTAGGCAGCTACCTATCGTGGCGCAGATGACAGTTTTTCTGTCCGAGATATCCAGATATTTTAACAGCCCCCTCAGGAGTTTTAGCTGGCAGTGACATGCACTGACGACCTTTTTTACCTGAGGAGCCAAGGTTAAACCTGAATCTAGGACAAATCCCAGATCATGGCCCCCGGGGGGCCACCTCCGGAGCAGGACCAAATGAGGGAGGCCAAGGTGGGATATCTGGGGGGGTGGCCAGATCGCTGAAGATGATCACCTCAGTTTTTCCCCCATTAAGTTTCAGGTAGTTGGCAGACATCCATGTGTTGATGGCCTCCAAACAGCTGGCAAGGGTGGCATCAGCCGTCTGGTTCCTAGGAATCTTCAGCTAGACCTGGGTGTTGTCCGCATAAACGTGGTACTGCTTCCCTCTCCCCCTGAAAGGTGCCAAATGTGACACCGGAAGGGGGGGGATCGGAGCAGCAGAAGTTGATGGGTGTACCCCCTAGGGCTTTGGTGAAATATCAGGGGTCTAAATCCATCTCCATCCTGACAGATCCCCTGCAGCAGCTGGCGGGAGGTGTGAGGGTGAAACCTGTCAGTGCTGTGGGGAGGGTGAGGGGGTGGCCAGGGAGACACACAGGGGCCTGGGACAGCAGGACAATGGTAGGAAGGCGGCAGGAGCAACATGTGGAGGAACCGATACCCTCAATTTCTCTGCTGCAGCCACTGAATGTCTGCAGGAGGGAGAGGAGGCGAAGCAGCCATTCAGTGGCTACATGGAGGGATCAGTTCCTCTAAATGTGGCCGCCCTCCTATCCAGGCATATGGGGAGGGCACAGGCCCCCTGGAGCATGGTGCTGATATGCAATGGCGACCCCTGTACGCATGCCCCTGTGTAAACTTAAAATTAGGGAAAAAATCTAAAAAGTATGCTTATCCTGTTTTAGTTGTGTGGATAAAAAAAAATGTTTGTTCTGAAAGATTTCCTTTATTTTTGACCTTTAGATTTTCCCAGGTAGGGTTGACATCAGAACATGAATAAAGGTGAAATCTTGCAATGGGGACACTAGTTCTGGTGACCCTGGTGATACACAGAATTCCTCACTTTGGAGGGATTTCCTCTCACTTTCTGTTTTGGCTATGGGACAGGTAGTGAAGTAAAATGGCAATAAAAACTTGATAGTTGTTATATCCCTTTGTCAGGGATCCCGTGCAGCAGGTGCTCATTCTCATGCAGCAGGTGCTCATTCCCGTTCAGCAGATGCTCCTTCTAGTTCAGCAGTTGCTTATTCTTATACGCATGTGCAGAGTTATGAGCTTAAAAGCTCAAGATGAGCAAGGACTACAAGGCGCATTGGGGCATACATGCAAGCACATGCGGGCATGTGCGCGCACATGTAGGCATGCGCACGCACGCATCCACAGATTCTGCCTGGCTTCAATGCTGGATTGTCTTCAGCTTTGGTTCCTGTGTTCCTGATTCTAACCCATGTCTGCTAACCTTGTTCCTGACCCGGCTGTATCTGACACCTCTCTTGGAGCACCCCTGCCTGCTATATCTGCTTCTCGCTTATGCTACCGACCTGGCTTGAATTTGTAACTACCTCTCCACTTCCTGATTTGATACCCCACTGCCAGTACATCATTTACTTCTGACTGTCTGACTGACCTTGAACCTGATCCTGATTCTGCACCTGTCTGCCTGGCTCCTGCTGAACAAGGCCTGTGACTGGACTCCACGCCACCACTGGAAGGACTCCTGTGTCTCCAAGCTATAGCTCTCTCCTACAGCTTCCAGGCACCTGTGCCCTTCCACTGCCTTAGCAGTCCCTATCTCCACTACCAGGGGTGCTTGGATGGGAATTGTGCAAGAGGCCACCATCATCATCTTGGGCTCCACAGTCAGGTATGTGACACCCTCCCTTACTCTTTTCAAAATGAAAAAAAAAAAGGTTTTGCCTTCAGTTACACTTTAAAGTGTTAGTAAAGGCCGCTGTTGTTTTTTAATAGGAGCTCCCAGATGGGTTATGCCATAATGTGCTATTATGCACAGCATATTCACACATTATGACAGACTTACCTGCCAAAGGAGCCCTCCAGCGCTGTGGTGTGGTTGATCCGACAGGCCCCGGGAGCTTCCATGTTTGCCCGGTCTTCCTTCCTGGTTCGATGTGTTTGACCGATGGAATGGCTGAGCTGCAATGACGTTGCGCTTGCACACGGGAGTCACATTACACAGTTACATAGTAGGTGAGGTCGAAAAAAGACATCAAGTCCTACCTATGTGTGTGATTATATGTCAGTATTACATTGTATATCCCTGTAGATTGTGGTTGTTCAGGTGCTTATCTAATAGTTTCTTGAAACTATCAATGCCCCCCGCTGAGACCACCGCCTGTGGAAGGGAATTCCACATCCTTGCTGCTCTTACAGTAAAGAACCCTCTTCGTAGTTTAACCACTTCCCGCCCACTGTATAGTCATATGACGGCTGCAGGAAGCCTTCGTCCCTCCGGGCAGCCGTCATATGATGTCCTGGAATTCCCTGCAGTGTGGAGAGCGCGCGCGCACTCGCCGTATCACTGGGAACCCGATGCACGTGCCCGGCGGCCACGATGTCCGCCGGTCACCCGCGATTGCTCGTCACAGAGCAGGGATGTGGATCTGTGTGTGTAAACACACAGATCCATGTCCTGTCAGGTGATAGGAGACCGATCCGTGTGTTCCCATTACAGAGGAACACAGATCGGTCTCCTCCCCTTGTGAGTCCCCTCCCCCTACAGTTAGAATCACTCCCCATGATACACATTTAACCCCTTCCACGCCCCCTAGTGGTAACCCCTTCACTGCCAGTCACATTTACACAGTAACCAGTGCATTTTTATAGCACAGATCGCTGTATAAATGTGAATGGCCCCAAAATAGTGTCAAAAGTGTCCGATATGTCACAGTCACGATAAAAATCGCAGATCGCCGCCATTACTAGTTAGGAAATGGATTTTCTATTTGTGCCCATTAACTGGATGAAAAACGAATGAACGGTCCAAATGACAGATCTTTCGGCTAGTGTATGGCCAGCATTAGTGTCACTAATTCCCACAAGGTGTCAAAAGTGTCAGTTAGTGTCCAATTGTCCACCGCAATATTGCAATCCCACTAAAAGTTCCTGATCGTCCCCATTACTAGTATAAAAAAAAATCCATAATTATATCCCATAGTTTGTACACGCTATAACGTTTGTGTAAACCAATCTATATATGCCTATTGGGATTTTTTTCTACCAAAAACATGCAGCAGAATACATGTTGGCCTAAATTTATGAGGGAATTAGATTTTTTTAATTTTTTAATTTGATATGTTTTATAGCAGAAAGTAAAGAATCTAGCTCTATTTGTGAGAAAAATTACATAAATTTTATTTGGGTACAGTATCGCATGACCACGCAATGGTCAGTTAAAGTAACGCAGTGCCGTATCGCAAAAAATGGCCTGGTCATGAAGCGGGGTAAACCTTGCAGAGGTCACGTGGCTAATTAAAGAGGGACAGAGGGTATTGGTTCCAAAAAAGGGACAGTCCCTCCAAGTGAGAATCAGTTGGGAGCTATGCTTTATAAAAGCATACAGAACCTTTCACATCAGCCTTTGCAAGCTGGATTGTGAGCAGAAACCAGAGTACAAAAAGGAAAACCATGAGAACACAGAAAGAACATGCTACCTTTGTTAAGATGGAGTCTCTGGTGGAAAATTAACCTAGAACTCCAATGCTGCAAGGGTTCAGGGTTGGGCTCCCAGCATACCTGCTGTCATACTAACCATGCCTTTACATCTGCTTTACAGCTGACTTGCCCATTGATGGGCATGTTTGAAATTCCAAGAGAGGTTATGTAAGGTCAGTAAATACATGTCACAACACTTCTTTCATGGACTGTAACAGTAATTACAAAGATAGCTATTTCTCAGGCTGTGTACAGAGACAAGGGACTCATCAGTCTTCACAAACCAATTAACCTAGAGCAATAGCCTTGAACAGCAGGCTTATTGGTTTTGCTTACAAAAATATTTACTTTCATAGAAGATGGGTTGTTTGAATGATTTCTTGTAATAGAAATACACATTTATCAGGATTACCAGGAAAAAATTTAGACATTGCTAGACATGTTTTTTATGTCAGCAGAAAAAAACCTTCAAATATGCTTTGCTAAGCTAATCTTTCTATTTAATTTTAATAGGGAAATAAGAAAAATAAAAAAAAATCTGGGTTTTAAGAAACAGTGGACTGAGTATTTTTAGGCCAATTTACATCCTTCACTTTGTTGACTAACTTTCACTATATACTTACTTGCATAAAATAAATTAAATCTATAATACCTCATATAAAAAGTATAGCACAGTGATATATGAGGTGTGTTTATTAAATAACGAGACTGTGATCCCACCGAGTAAACAAAGCAGTCAGAACCGGTTATAACTGCTCGCATGGTGACCTTGAACATGTTTGAACCTGCATGACAAGCAGAAACACTCTGACGTTAAGTTGATTGTGAGTCGCCATTTAGTTTGGTTGTGTTTTCTGTAGTGTGCCGAAAAAAAATGCTAAGATTAAAAGATGAACAACGTGTCAATTTGAAATTTTTAGTAAAATTGCACAAAACACCAACAGAATGTTTTCAAATGCTTACTACAGCTTATGGGAATGGCGGCCTGTCTCGTGTGCATGTGTTTGAGTGGCACAAAAGATTCAGCGAGGGATGTGAGAATATTGAAGATGAACGCCCCGGACTACATTGTACTTCAAGAAACGGCCGCAACTGTGGGAAAATGGTTTAATTCTTCACCAGGACAATGCGCCTGCTCACACAGCACTTTCAGAGAAGCAGTTTTTGACCGACAAGCACATGGCTACACTTGAACATTCTCCATATTCGCCCGATTTAGCACCATGCGACTTTTATATTTTCCCAAAAGTAAAGTGCTTGAAGGGTCACGTTTTGAGTCAGTTGATGCTGTAAAGAAGAAAATGGTGGCTGTGTTGAAACAGCTGACATAAATTGATTTTCTCCATGCCTGCGACCAGTGGAAAACAAGACTGCAGCAATGTATTAGTGCAAATGGGGAATATATTGAAGGGGACAATCATTAAATTTGTAATACATATAAATAAAGGTGAGTTATTTATTCAGTCTCGTTATTTAATAGACAAACCTTGTATAATTCACAGTAAAAAACCTTTTACAGTGATCCTAATAACATAGTGTCCATGAAAACATAAATAAAGATAAAATTACAATGGTGTCCTGTGCTTACATACAAAAGTGAATCCAATAACACACATTGAAGTGAATCCCCCTCAAGTGCGGAGCTCAGCGGGGGGCCGCACCGGGAGTTCCGGTGTGGCCGATAGGCCCGTGCGGCGCGTGGAGTCGGATCAGGCGTGCCCGGCCCCTCGGGGGTCCCCGGCGGGTTTGGGGCTCCTGCGGGGGTCATCAGTGGCCACGGCGTCCGGGCACCCCCCCCCCTCGGCCGGACATCGGGTGCAGGAGGCTGCGGGAGGTGGTGTGCCAGTGAGTGATGACGGCGGTGTGGGTGACCAGAGACAGCGTGGAGGCTGAATAAAGATAAAATTACAATGGTGTCCTGTGCTTACATACAAAAGTGAATCCAATAATGATATAAAATGTTCTGTAAACAGATGTGAACAGAATCAATGTGCTCACAAAGATCATACATATTGCAACAAAAACATTCCACCTTTTGATGATTATCATTCTGTGCACAGCCCCAGAACAATCCACCTTTTCTCCACAAAGATCAGATCCACACTCACCAGATTAAAATGCCTTTCTTTCTCAAGAAAAGGTACACAAGCTCAATCTGTCTCACAAGGCTGTGAGTCGTCTGTCAGCTTCTCGGGACTCCAGTCTGCAGTGTCTCCCCTCCTCAATAGAGCAAAAGCTGTTGCAAGCTGTCTCTCAAGGAATCCTCTGTTTATGTGGATGACTGTTTCAGAATTCAAAGGAGGTTGATTCGCCCACAAAAAGACAATTGTCACCTAGTGTAAAAAATTCTTATAAAGTCAATTATTAAAACAACTAATATACTCACAAATAATAATAAAAGCAGGCATCAAGATATAAATCTGGTCCAGCCCCCAGTAAGCTAAAAGCACTGTGTACACCGGAATTAACAGCTGTGTGTACTGGGACTCCTAGAAACTGGCTTCCGCCCACACTGTCGCTCCACTCCAATGCGTTTACTCACTATGGCGACTACCTCAAGAGGATCCTCCGGTGTCTTCCAGTCCCATAGCCAAAACAGAGAGTGGTAGAAAAGTGAGAGAATCCCTGAACACCAGAATTGGTCTTCCCTTTCAAAGATTACTCCTCCATTACTGTTCGGGGGACAACCCAAAATTTGGTATTTTCTTTTCCATTAATAAAAATGGTAAATAGGATAAATAGGGAGCGTGAATCTCCCTAATGGGGGCGCACACGGCAGTAAAGAACTGTAGTAAAGCATTAAAGTACTCTAACTCTCCAAACTAAAAAATGTTTTACCTTTAGTTATGCATTATAATCATTCTCTAGTCTAGCCCTTTTCAACCAGGGTGCCTTCTAAGTTCTTCAGGGGTGCCTTAGCAAAATGCCTAAAAATTGCCCTAAACTGACCAAAAATGGTCAACAAGGGGGTGGGTCAAGTCTGCCTTTTTCTTAAACAAAGCCACAGGTATTGTGCAGCACTAGAACCTTGAGCACTGTGTGGGCCAGATCCCAGCATCTAAGAACCAATGACATCAAAGGTTGATTAGGTGGACGTCAGGCGCCAGAGGACACCTTAGTTTGCCCCTCCTCTGCTCCTCTCTTTCAGTACTGGGGTCAAGTTAGTTAGCTAAGTGGGGGAGAAAAACTGAGAGAGAAGAGAAACACTAAATACTAGTCAGTACCAGTGTGCAAAGGTGTATTTGCTTTGTAATAATAAATCACCACTAATTTTGGGTGTCATACATGCATGCTGCAATATGTAAAAAATGTAGTTTAGTTTTCTAAAATTTAGAATGGGGTGCTTCGAAACTATGCATAATTTTAAAGGATGCCCTGACTGAAAAAAGGTTGAGAAACCCTGCTCTAGTCCAATATAACAACTAGGAGGCTCTTTGAGATAACGCAAAAAGTGTGCAAATTTCTGGGAGCTGTCCTGTGTCCTTTGAAGTTTTTTGCACTTATCAAACATACAGTATATAACAATATTCTTCCAATGCTATATTAAACAGACCAAAAAGTTACAGTTTACATATACTATGGGATTAATTTACTAATGGCAAATAGGTTGTTCACTTTGCAACTGAATCTTCCCCAAAGCTCAGTGAATGTGGTGATTTAACACTTTGTAATGAATATCCAGTCACATACAAAGGAAAATAAAAAAACAGCATTTTTACTTCCACATGATTGAAAAATGGCAATCCACAGAGCCTCACCTCATTCATTAAGCTCTAGGGCAAATTCCCTTGCAGCGTGCAGCTTCCTTTGCAAAGTGAAGTCTTTTTGCCTTTGTAGACCAACCCCTAAATGTATTTTTGGTTCAGGAAAAGTGATTGCTGTTGGAACCTCCGTAATCCCTGTATACAGTATATAGCAGACAAGAATACGATTTAGGTTTTTCCTTTATAATTTAATGGGTAAATCATGGGTAATAAAATCTCTCATGGAGAAGGATAATTAGCTGTCATAAATTGTCCTCTGTGTTAAAAAATGTCAATCTTTCGAAAATCTTGTGTAGCTGCCCTGTACTAAGCAGTCTAGCAGTGTCTATTTAAAGTGTAAGTAAACCCTCCTATCGTTTTCAGTCAAGGAAGCTGCCATCTTTGCCTCTGTTTAATCTACAACTGCCATGATGCTGCACATGTGAGATCAGTTATCACACAAGCCATTGAATGGCTTGACAGTTTGGATGAGAGCACAACCAATGGGAGTGTTACATTTCCGGCATGTGCCGAAAATGAAACTGTTTTATGGATGGTAAAGGGTATTCAGAGCATACACTTGGTCATATAGATTAGTCAATAGGCATCTACATCCCTGGTAGAGAAATATATGTGTGGAACCCCATGTCCGGGGTATAGAAATGGGATTTTAGGGATGCCTATTGAGAGTAATGGGATGGCTGTCCTTTTGAAAAATTCAAAAAATATATGCATAATACAAAATAATTACGATAAAATGTTGATTTTAATATCAAATGTACAATATCATTAAAAAAGGAGTACAAAAATACACCGTAATGCATTTGTTCCTGCAAAGTAGCATGCTGCTGGTCCTACATGTTTCGCCTATATGCAGGCTTCTTCAGGGACGCAAGCACTTTAACAAGTCTATTTTAATGTCCAGAGATAGTGAGAGTCAGCGGGGAACATATTCTAGAGGGTAGTATTAGGGGCATTAGTGGTAGGGTAACCAAAGCACATAAACCCAAGGTAAGTATAGTAGCAAGTCCTAGTTGCAATCTGGGAACACCCAAGAGGATAGTATGTGACCGGTCAAAATATATTAATGCATTAAAGTGTCTGTTCACCAATGCCAGAAGTCTGCCAAGCAAAATAGGGGAGTTGGAAGCTCTGGTGCATGAGGAGAGCTATGATGTAATCGGTATTGCTGAAACTTGGCTTCATTCCTCACATGACTGGGCTATTAATATTCCTGGCTATGCACTCTTTCGGAAAGACAGGGTAAAAAGGAAAGGTGGAGGGGTCTGTCTCTATGTGAGAAGTGATCTCAAAGTGAGTGTGAAAGAGGACCTGGTGGATGGAGAGTGGGATGAGTCTGAAGCATTATGGGTGGAACTGCATACAGATGTGCGTAGTTCAAAGTTAATCATTGGAGTTTGTTATAGACCACCCAATGTTAATGAGGAGGTGGAGACTCAGCTCCTTGCACAGATGGAAAGGGCAGCAAGGGCTGGGACGGTGATAATAATGGGGGATTTTAACTACCCAAAAATTGACTGGAGTAATGGCACTGCTGGGACAGTTAAAGGGCAAAAATTTATAAACCTATTGCAGGACAATTTTATGGTCCAGTTTATTGAGGCCCCAACTAGGAATGATGCTCTGTTTGGACCTGGTAATCTCAAACCATGCAGAGCGTATTACTAATGTTCAGATAAAGGAACACCTGGGTAGCAGTGACCATAACATGATTTCATTTAATGTTAGTTGTAAGCAAAAATCACATACGGGAAAGATAAAAACACTTAATTTCAAGAGAGCAAATTTTCCAAGGATGAGGGCTGCTCTCCAGGACTTAGACTGGGAGGGAATATTGGCATCAATGGGCACAGAACAGAAATGGGAATTCTTCAAAAAGACTGTTTGTGAACTCACTGCAAAGTATATTCCCATGGGCAATAAGTTTAAAAGGCTAAAAATAAAACCTATGTGGCTCACTGCCAAAGTTAAAAAAGCTATAAACTATAAGAAAAGAGCTTTTAAAAAATATAAAAATGAGGGAACACTAGTGTCATTTAAATGTTACAAAGAATATAACAGGATATGTAAAAAGGAAATCAAGGATGCAAAAATTCAAAATGAACGACAGATTGCAAAAGATAGTAGGACAAACCCCAAAAAAATCTTCAAATATATTAATAGTAAAAAGGTCAACTCTGAGCATGTAGACCCTTTACAAAATAATCTAGAGTGGGTGACTGGGGACAAAGAGAAGGCTAATTTATTAAATACTTTCTTCAGTTCTGTGTATACAAAGAAGCATGGGGGAGCTCATGTCCAAAATGGGGGTGGTAGTTACACAGCCCCAAATCCACAATGGCTCAAAAGTGATATGGTCCAGAAATATTTAGATGGAATAAAGGGGGATAAAGCACCTGGACCAGATGGCATACACCCACGGATCCTAAAAGAATTGAGCTCTGTAATTTCAAAGCCAGTGTATTTAATTTTTAGGGACTCATTAATGACAGGAATAGTACCACTGGATTGGCGCAGGGCCAATGTGGTGCCTATATTTAAAAAGGGAATTAAGTCTTTACCAAGTAACTATAGACCTGTTAGTTTAACTTCTATAGTTGGGAAGATACTGGAGAGATTAATAAAAGACCACATAGATGAGTTCTTGCTGGAAAAAAACTATTTAAGCAACAGACAGCATGGATTCATGAAAGACAGAAGTTGTCAGACAAACCTGATTTCTTTTTATGAAGAGGTAAGTAAGACCTTGGACAGAGGAGTGGCTGTGGACGTGGTATACTTGGATTAGAAAACTGGCTAAAAGACAGAATTCAGAGAGTCGTGGTTAATGATTCTTACTCTGAATGGTCCAAGGTTATCAGTGGTGTACCCCAAGGTTCAGTGCTTGGACCCTTACTTTTTAATATCTTTATAAATGATATTGGGTCCGAGATCAAAAGTAACATTTCTGTCTTTGCAGATGACACCAAGCTATGCAGTGGAATAACGTTGCAGAGGGAAGGTGATGCCTGTTGTGGATACGGGTGCTGCATACCCCTGATAGAAATTGTGAGAAAAGTGAGGGTACCCCTAGGGGTTTTGAGTTGCAGCAATAAGTAAAAGATTAGATTTAATATAAAAATAATTATTTTATTGTGGAGAATTGACATAATAATAATCAGGACATGAGCTTCAAATTGTACATTGAATTGATAAAAAGCTAACACATGAGGCTAAAATAACCCTTCCGGGTGTGATACCACATAGGAGGTTGTAGGAAAAAGGACGCAAAGGCCCCAACGCGTTTCGACCTTGACAGCGGTCTTCTTCAGGGGGAATAGGCTTTGCGTACTAGATTCTATAATAGTAAAACATATATGTGTCAATAGGACATAACAAAAGACAGCCAATCAGACAAATGCATCTTGCAGAGCCACCACAGGGGGTGCATTGCCGGTATACAAATGATGTTGGATGTGAATGTGTTAAATATTCGTATTCCATATTATTACATACATACCCTGAATGGACATCAATGGCCAGGACCGGTGATCGTGGAGTGGCCCCACCGTCGAACGGCACCAGCGTGGACTCCTGAACTTGCAGGAGAAGGGGATCAGATGGAATGACACAGAATGACACCGTGAGGCAAACTGGGTATGCAGACCAAAATACAGGCCTATGAGAGGTCACACTTTGATGGCCCCCACCTTGTGGAAGGTGGTGGGAGGTTGGGGAGGGGACAGGGCTTGGCCCAAGAGGGGAACGGGACCCGTAATCTTGCACGTGCCCAATCTACCCCAATCTACCAAGTAGAGTTGGGGAAAGGACTGGGAGAGGGAGGGGGAAGGGGAAGGAGGTAGGGAAGGATGAACTCGACAGACCAATCGCACAAAAGGCCCTGCAAAGAATATACATCCAAAAAAGAACAATTAGTGCGATATAGAAAGGTATAGGAAATAGCATTTGTTCAAGTAATGAAGAAATAAAGAATTATATAGAAATTTACTGGTAAAGGACCTGTGATAAAAAAAAAAAAGAAAAAAAAAGGGGATTGGTAGATAGATGGATAGAGAGAAGGGGAAAGTGAAGGATAAGTAAAAATTGAGCGTGATTGGTGAAAGACTAAACTAAAAAACAAAAAAACAAAAATACTAAGACAATACACGGGGGTGCTGAGTGAAAGTGGACAGATGGAAATGAGTGTGAATGGAAGACAGTTGTGTGTGAATGTGGGTGATAGACACCATGATGAAAATATATTGTGAATTGTGATGGGAAGCGTGGATGTGAATGTGTGAGTATGAGGGGTGAATGGAAAAAGGAAAAAGAGAAAGAGAGAAAAAGGAAAGGGAAAAGGGATGTGAAGGGAATGGGAGGAAAAAAAGAAGGGAAGAAAAACCGGAGAAGAACAAAAGAAAGTATGATGTGTGTGGGTATGCAAGTAAGAAAAAAAGCAAAATGTGAATTAAGGAACAATATATATATAATATGTACAATGTGCATATTACCTGTGTATATGAGGAGTGAAGGGAAATGAGATGAGTGAACTAGAAAAAATGCAAATTAAGCACTGCAGAAACAGTGTAAGAGAAATAGGGACGTGACAGAGAGAGTGCACGTAAGTAATAGCTAACACAAGAAAAGGAAAAAGAAAAAAGAGAGAAGAAAAAAAGAAAGAAAAAGGAAAACAGGAAATTTGATTACCTGAAATGATCAGAGACAGACATATCTTTAGAACCATAAAGGTTGAGGGATGGAGGAGAGTCCCATAGGCTTTTTTATGGGGTATTGGAGTGTCGTCAGCGTACCCAAGTCGGTATGCTAGCATATAACAAAGGAAAAATATCCATGTTATACAGTAAGGGTATAGGTCCTAAGTAAAATTGCCATAACAATCAGACTATCTACTTACTATTCTGGACCTGTAGTGTGCATGCACCTCCGTCTGAGATCACCAGACGACTCCGTGTGAGACTAGTGCTCAGCTATTGGAGGTTTTAAAACTGGGAGAGCCAATGGGATGGGTCTGTGTGAGGCTTCCCCGCCTCTCCCCAGGGTTGATGCCCTCCCTCAGTGCAAACGGCGGGAAAATGACCCGCGTTTGAACTGGTGCAATGATGGCCCAATAATCTCAATGGCCATGTGAGTCCCGTCCCCTCCCGTCCTCCCCGCCAGAGCTACACGTGTGATGGAAGGGGGGGCCACGTCAGACCGCCATGTGGGGCGGGCAATTGTGTGGCTTCCCCGGCGTTCCGGAAGGACTCGAAAGTCCCTGGCCGCTGCAGTCAGTGACGCCGTCCATAGGACGGTGTAACGTCAACACGCTCCCCGCATGCCGCGCGCATGCGTGGCGGAGCGGGCTCCGTCTTCAGAGATCGCGGGACGCCGCCGGCAAGCTGGACACTCCCCCTGGTGGCTAAAACCCAGAAGCCATCAGGGAGTATGGGTATGTGAGAGACCCAGAACACCTCGCCTGGGTAACACAGCCCCCCTGTATGCCGTGAGGCCTGGGAATACATACCGATGCCAACCAGCATCAAAACCATGACAGGGACCAATGGCTGATGTCCAATGACGTGGAGGCCACAGAGCGACCGGATGTCCAATGGCCAGGTGCCATCCCTAAGGCATAAACACACACAACGGAAAATAATTAGGTTATGTCCAATAAGACACATATATATCATGTGTAGATATGTCATAAGTAAATAACGATCTTGAACTTCCATAAAGAAAAAAGAAATTATAAAAAAAAAAAAAAAAAAAGTTTTTTTAAAAAAAAAAATTATAAAGTGGAATAACGTCCTTACAGGATGTCGCCAATTTACAAGCCGACCTCAATGCTCTGTCTAATTGGGCGACTGTGTGGCAGATAGGGTTTAATTTTGATAAATGTAAAGTTATGCACTTGGGGGATAAGAATATGCATGCATCATACCTACTAGGGGGAGTACAGCTGGGGGGGATCCGTAGTGGAGAAGGATCTGGGGGTTTTGGTAGATCATAAGCTCAATAATGGCATGCAATGCCAAGCTGCGGTTTCCAAAGCGAGCAAAGTCCTTTCTTGTATTAAGAGAGGTATGGTCTCCAAATAGAGAGATATAATTTTGCCCCTGTTCAAATCATTAGTAAGACCTCATCTGGAATATGCAGTTCAGTTTTGGGCCCCAGTTCTCAAAAAGGATATTGGGGAACTGGAGAAAGTGCAGAGAAGGGCAACCAAACTGATAAGAGGCATGGAGGAGCTCAGCTATGAGGAAAGATTAGAGGAACTGAATGTATTCACTCTTGAGAAGAGGAGATTAAGGGGGGATATGATCAACATGTACAAATATATAAGGGGTCCATATAGTGAACTTGGTGTTGAGTTATTCACTTTACGTTCAACACAAAGGACAAGGGGGCACTCTTTGCGTCTAGAGGAAAAGAGATTTCTCCTCCAAATACGGAAAGGTTTCTTCACAGTAAGAGCTGTGAAAATGTGGAATAGACTCCCTGCAACGGTGGTTCTGGCCAGCTCAGTAGATTGCTTTAAGAAGGGCCTGGATTCTTTCTTAAATGTACATAATATAACTGGGTACTGACATTTATAGGTAAAGTTGATCCGGGGAATATCCGATTGCCTCTCGGGGGATCAGGGAGGAATTTTTTCCCCTGCTGTAGCAAATTGGATCATGCTCTGCTGGGGTTTTTTGCCTTCCTCTGGATCAACTGTGGGTATAGAATTGGGTATATGGGATTGTACGATATTTTTTTATTTTTTATTTATTTATTTATTTTTTATGGTTGAACTGGATGGACTTGTGTCTTTTTTCAACCTGACTAACTATGTAACTATGTAACTATGTAATACAAGAAATATATTAATAATACATACATGCATATGAATATATATATATATATATATATATATATATATATATATATTGTGACAGCAGGAAGGTAAAGTCACCTGGTTGCATCCAGGGGGGTAGATATATTTCGCCCAGATTCAGGCTTTACGCCGACTTATACAACTAGGTGGAGTGTTGTATAAGCCCAGCTGAGGCTAGTGGGCTCATGGATGACTCATACCTCTAGGGAGAGTGTGGGGCGTCGTGCAGACAGGGAGTTGATGAGACCAGCTGAGGCTTGTCAGCTCATTTAGGCCTCTATAAGAACTCCCAGCTTCATTAGATGTTAGCTCATGCCTGGACCCAGACCTGTGTGGACTGTCTAGGGAGAGTGAACCCCTGTGCGGTGAGACAAAGCCTGTGTGGCTATTTGCTTGGACATTTAAAACCAGGGACTTAGGGACTAGGACAGCACTAGGCTGATCCCAGTTGTTAGTTAGGAAACCTGTATGTTTAGTCAGAGGTCAAGTTGACCAGGATTTATTTTGTTTATGTTTCTTTTGCTTTGCTGTGTTTTGTCACTGTAAATAGAAAATAAACCGCACCTTTTTGATTTTGAAAACCACAACCTCCGTTTGCTGGGCCTGTTTTTGTGTGGGGAGCCCATCTCGGGGGTCACACACACCCGCTGCCGAGCTAACCCCCTCACAGTTGGTGGAGAACCAGTGGCAGTTTTTTTTTAAGCCAGCATGGAGGAGATACTGAAGCAGCTGGCTCTAGCAAATGCCAATCAACAGCAGACAAATGCAGGTTTGCAAAAGAGCCTTGCAGCTCAACAACAGAACTTCGCAGCCCAGCAGCAAGCTCATCAACAGAGCCTTGCAGCCCAGCAGCAAGCTCATCAACAGAGCCTTGCAGCCCAGCAGCAGACAAACGTAACTTTGCAACAGAGTCTGGAGGCTCAGCAACAAGCCCAGCAGCAATCTGAGGCCCGCTTCATAGACCTGTTGCAGAAGCAAGAGCAGAGACTACAACAACAGATGGAAGCAGTAATGCAGCAACGTCCGCAGACCAGTGAGGAAAGCCGTCCCACTAATACCGCGTCCTTTGGGGTGAGTCGTTTATTGACAAAAATGACTGGAGAGGATGATCCAGAGGTATTTTTGACCACATTTGAAAGGACCGCTGAAAGAGAAAAGTGGCCTGAGGAGCAGTGGGCTGGACTGGTGGCTCCTCTGTTAACTGGTGAATCGCAGAAAGCTTACTATGACCTAGAGCCTAACCAAGCAAAAGACTATGTGATGCTAAAAGCTGAAATATTGGCAAGGCTGGGTGTCACCCAGGCTGTCCGGGCTCAGCGTGTGCATAACTGGACTTTCCAGCTTGGAAAACCCCCCAGGTCTCAAATGTATGATCTCATTCACCTGAGCAGAAAGTGGCTACAGCCAGAGACTTTGTCCGCACCAAAGATTGTGGAACGTGTTGTAATGGATCGGTTTTTGAGAGCTCTTCCTACTGCCATCCAAAAGTGGGTAAGCCATGGAGACCCAGAGACGGCCGATGGTCTTGTGGATCGTGTGGAGAAATACTTGGCTACAGAGAACCTGACGGCCTCTTCCAGAGACACTCGGACTTTCCACCCTAAGACCAGACCATCCCCAGGGGCGGATAAGAGGATTCCAAGGGGTGAGGGTGGAGAGAGTGAGAGGGTGGGAGCTCTACCCCAAGTTTGGCGAGAACAGCCTGGGAAATCAGCGGCTCAAGAGGCCGCAAGAAGGATCGTTTGCTACCGCTGCCGGCAAGCGGGACATATTGCAGCCAATTGCCCGGTTGTGGAGGAACCCATGCAGTGTGACTTTCTGACGGGCAGACGTCAGTCGCTGTGTGCGACAGTCGCATGCACTGCCATTCGAGGAACTGAGAAACATTTATGCAAAATGTGTGTTAATGGTAGAAATGTTGTGGTATTGCTGGATTCAGGTAGCCTTGTGACCCTGATAAAGGCTGAGTTAGTTAAAACAGAGGTCTCTGGGAATAGCAAGGTAGCTGTTATTTGTGTGCATGGGGACACCCGAGAGTATCCAGTGACTACAGTGTGTTTCGAGACCCCCAAAGGTACCCTCTCTCATCCAGTGGGCTTAGTATCTCAGTTACCGCATGACGCCATTGTGGGAAGGGATTTTCCGAAGTTCTGGGAACTGTGGGATGATCCTGAGCCCCCCACTGGTGCCCCTATGTACCAGGAATGTGATAGCCAGAACTCCCCTGAGAGTGGTGAGGACTCTCCGGAATTTCCCTTATCAGTATTGGCAGGGGAGACTCAAGAAACTGGAGAGGAGCCCACCTCCTCAGACGAAAACCTACCGTCTGTGGAGTTTTCTGATCTTGAGGTTCACAGGGAAAACTTTGCCACAGAACAGTTGAAAGACCCCGCCCTAATAAAGGCACGGGAAAACGTAGTGAAAATAGATGGCGAGTTAGTGAACCCAGATAATACCTGCACTTACCCATACTTCAGCGTAGAGAAGGACCTACTGTATCGGGTGGCAAAAAGGGCAGAAGAAACCGTTGAGCAGCTTGTGGTGCCCAAACCTTACAGGAAGTTGGTGTTGGAGTTGGCCCATGGGCACATTCTTGGAGGTCATCTGGGGACAGAGAAAACCCGAGAGAGGGTATTACAGAGATTCTATTGGCCGGGGGTGATGAAGGACATAGAAAATTATTGTTCCTCCTGCCCTGTGTGTCAGAGGTCGGCCCCGATGCCACATTTCCGTAGCCCGCTGGTCCCTCTACCCATCATTGAGGTCCCGTTTGAGAGGATCGCCATGGATTTGGTAGGTCCTATAATCAAGTCCGCTAGGGGGCACCAGTACATATTAGTTATAATGGACTATGCCACCCGTTATCCAGAAGCGATCCCTCTCCGAAATACCTCGGCCAAAACCATAGCCAAAGAGCTATCTCTTGTGTTTAGCCGGGTGGGTATTTGTAAAGAACTGCTTACGGACCAAGGTACACCCTTTATGTCCCGGGTTATGAAGGAGCTGTGTAAATTGTTCAAAGTGACGCAATTACGTACATCTGTGTATCACCCCCAAACCGATGGGCTGGTTGAAAGATTCACTAAAACCCTAAAACAAATGTTGAAGAAAGTGGTGGATAGAGATGGAAAGGATTGGGACTGTCTACTTCCTTATCTGATGTTTGCTATTAGGGAGGTGCCCCAATCCTCTACGGGATTCTCCCCCTTTGAGTTACTGTATGGGAGACACCCAAGAGGGCTGTTGGATATTGCCAAGGAAACTTGGGAAAGTGAGAGTTCTCCCCACAGGAGTGTGATTGAGCATGTCGCCCTGATGCAAGACCGAATTGCACAGGTAATGCCCATCGTGAAGGAACATTTGGCCCAAGCGCAGTTAGCACAGCAGAGAGTGTACAACCGTGGAGCCAAGACCCGTACCTTTTCCCCGGGGGATAGGATACTGGTACTTGTCCCTACGGTTGAAAGTAAATTCCTTGCCAAATGGCAAGGCCCCTACGAGATAATGGAAAAAGTGAGCAAAGTGAATTACAAGGTCAGACAACCAGGAAGGCGAAAGCCCGAACAGATCTATCACGTTAATCTGTTGAAAGCCTGGAGGGATAGAGAGTCCCTAGTCGCAGACACTTGGTCACCAGCTCAAACTGGTTGCGTGATTCCTGAGGTTGGAATAGCAGCCACCTTGTCACAACCCCAACAACAGGAGGTTAAGGAGTTTGTGCTTCGCAACAAGGAGGTATTCTCTGAGCTGCCGGGACAAACATCTGGGGTAGAGCATGACATCATTACCCCGCCCGGTGAAAGGGTGAAGTTAAAACCCTATCGGATCCCAGAGGCCCGACGGGAGGCAATACGGGAGGAAGTACAGAAAATGCTGAACTTAGGGGTGATAGAGGAGTCCCAAAGTGATTGGTCTAGTCCCATTGTGTTGGTGCCTAAACCGGATGGGAGCTGGCGATTTTGTAACGATTTTCGTCAGTTGAACAAAGTTACAAAATTTGACACCTACCCCATGCCACGTATAGATGAGTTGATCGACCGGCTGGGAACAGCCCGATACATGACGACTCTTGACCTCACAAAAGGGTATTGGCAAATCCCCCTGGCCAAGTCGGCCAAAGAGAAAACCGCATTTGTAACCCCAGACGGGGCGTTCCAATATAAAAGAATGCCGTTCGGGTTACAGAATGCGCCGGCCACATTCCAGCGGAAAATGGACCAGATGCTGAGGCCCCATCGGAAGTATGCTGCGGCTTACCTGGATGACGTAATTGTCCATAGCACAGATTGGGCCTCACATCTGCCAAAAGTGCAAGCAGTCCTAGACTCTATCCGGGAAGCGGGGTTTACGGCTAACCCCAAGAAGTGTACCATTGGGCAGGAGGAGGCCAAATATCTTGGGTACACCATTGGGAGGGGAGTAATAAAACCCCAACTCAACAAAGTCGAGGCCATCCAGAGTTGGCCACGTCCCAACAGCAAGAAGCAGGTACGAGCCTTTCTGGGAATCGCTGGGTATTATCGGCGATTCATTCCCCACTTTGCTTCTAAGGCTGTGCCCCTAACCAACCTGACGAAGGGGAAAGGGTCGGTCATGATTAAATGGACCCCCGAGGCTGAGGCAGCATTCCAATTCTTGAAACAAGCCTTATGTAGCCAGCCAGTGTTGTACTCACCCGACTTCTCTAAAGACTTTGTCGTACAAAGTGATGCGTCAGATGTGGGGTTAGGAGCAGTATTGTCCCAGGTCTGGAACGGGGAAGAGCACCCAGTCATTTACCTCAGCAGGAAGTTGAAGTCCCATGAGGTAAATTACGCCACCGTTGAAAAGGAGTGTTTAGCGGTGAAGTGGGCTCTAGATTCCCTTCGGTACTACCTGCTAGGTAGGCACTTTGATATGGTTACGGATCACGCTCCGTTAAAGTGGATGGCTCAAAACAAGGAAACAAATAGAAGAGTGAATAGGTGGTTCCTGGCCCTCCAGGAATTCAACTTCACAGTAAAGCATCGCCCTGGCGTTCAAATGGGGAATGTGGATGCTTTGTCTCGAGTACATGAATGCCTGATTGCTGGTGTTCCAACCCCGAGGTTAAAACAAGAGGGGGGGTATGTGACAGCAGGAAGGTAAAGTCACCTGGTTGCATCCAGGGGGGTAGATATATTTCGCCCAGATTCAGGCTTTACGCCGACTTATACAACTAGGTGGAGTGTTGTATAAGCCCAGCTGAGGCTAGTGGGCTCATGGATGACTCATACCTCTAGGGAGAGTGTGGGGCGTCGTGCAGACAGGGAGTTGATGAGACCAGCTGAGGCTTGTCAGCTCATTTAGGCCTCTATAAGAACTCCCAGCTTCATTAGATGTTAGCTCATGCCTGGACCCAGACCTGTGTGGACTGTCTAGGGAGAGTGAACCCCTGTGCGGTGAGACAAAGCCTGTGTGGCTATTTGCTTGGACATTTAAAACCAGGGACTTAGGGACTAGGACAGCACTAGGCTGATCCCAGTTGTTAGTTAGGAAACCTGTATGTTTAGTCAGAGGTCAAGTTGACCAGGATTTATTTTGTTTATGTTTCTTTTGCTTTGCTGTGTTTTGTCACTGTAAATAGAAAAAAAACCGCACCTTTTTGATTTTGAAAACCACAACCTCCGTTTGCTGGGCCTGTTTTTGTGTGGGGAGCCCATCTCGGGGGTCACACACACCCGCTGCCGAGCTAACCCCCTCACAATATATATATATATACATCGCACAAATCAAAATTTTGGTGAAAAATCAATGTAGATTCTATAACAAAAATCTCTCTACATACATGGACAAATACCTCGTGGCTAGGGATGAGCCGAACACCCCCGGGTTCGGTTCGCACCAGAACCTTCGAACGGACCGAAAGTTCGCGCGAATTTTCGAACCCTATTCGTTATAATGGACGCGAACGTTCGAAATCAAAATTGCTAATTACAACGGCCAATATGCATGTTAATGTTATAAAACAGGTTTGGGGTCCCGGGTCCTGCCCCAGGGGACATATATCAATACAAAAAGAAATTTTAAAAACTAAAGTTTTTTCGGGAGCAGTCATTTTAATGATGCATAAAGTGAAAAAAAAAAAAGTGAAATTTTCCTTTAAATACGGTACCTGGGGGGTGTCTAAAGTATGCCTGTGAAGTGGCATGTGTTTCCCGTGTTTAGAACTGTCCTTGCACAAAATGACATTTGTAAAGGAAAAAAAGATGCCATTTAAAACCACTTGCGGCTTTAATGTCATGTCTTGTCCTGGCCGCCATATGGCTGAAAATCCTTGAGAAAAATGGCATGGCTACCCCATCACCCCCCCCCCCCCACCCCAGCCCCTTTGGGTCTTGTATGGATACTAAGGGGGACCCCGCACCCAAAATAAAACCCTATACCTACAACCCTATATACTCTGAACAGCAGTATATAGGTGGTGCAAACAAGACATGGACTGTAGGTTTGTTCTTAAGTAGAATCTGAACAGGTACATTATGAAGTGTAGCTACATCCCAAAAAAATCAATTTTTAAGCTTTTTGGAGAACATAGGGAGGGGTTATCACCCCTGTAACATTTGCTGTCTTTGCACATCTGTTCAGAACATGTCACCTCACTTTCCGTCCCAATGACAAATGTTTTTGGAAAAGTGGGGTTTTAATTGAAACAAGGATTGGTGATAAAGCATCAGTAGAGAGGAGATACCTTTTTCCCAAATTAAATCTAACAGGATAGAATTTTCCTTCCTAGGGGTAGATTTCCTCTCACTTCCTGTTTTCTCTTGCCGTTTGCAAGTAGGAGTCGTTTGTAAGTTGGATGTTTGAAAGTAGGGGCCTGCCGTATATACTCTGCAGAAATTTGCCCTATTAGATGTTGGTGTAGCCACAAGACTGGTGGGCACAGGAATGGGCCCTGCTGTGAGTTAATAGATCAAGATTTGTACTTGCATGCACCTGTTGAACCGGGCAGAAAAATTGGGCCTTTGGTGGTGGTGGTGGTGGTGGTGGACGGTGTTGCCACAAGACTGTAAGCCCTCACAGTTACTCTTGGTGGGTGCAGGAATGGGCCCTGCTGTGAGTTATTAGATCAAGATTTGTAATTGCATGCACCTGTTGAACAGGGCAGAAAAATTGGGCCTTTGGTGGTGGTGGTGGTGGTGGACGGTGTTGCCACAAGACTGTAGGCTCTCATAGTTACTCTTGGTGGGCGCAGGAATGGGCCCTGCTGTGAACTATTAGATCAAGATTTGTAATTACACGCCCCTGTTAAACAGGGGCTGAAAAATTGTGCCTTAGGCATTGGTGCTGGTGCCACAACACTGCAACCCCTCACAGATACTGTACTTGGAGCACAGCAGTCACACCTGTTGCGAAGCATCTTTTTAATAAATTGTATTTACACGCCCCTGTTATACAGGGGCTGAAAAATTGTGCCTTAGGCACTGGTGCTGGTGCCACAACACTGCAACCCCTCACAGATACTGTACTCTGAGCACAGCAATGAGACCTGTTGCAAAGCATTGCCTAAAAATTGTAATTACACGCCCCAACAGGGGCTGAAAAATTGTGCCTTAGGCACTGGTGCTGGTGCCACAACACTGCAACCCCTCACAGATACTGTACTCTGAGCACAGCAGTCACACCTGTTGCGAAGCATCTTTTAAAAAAATTGTAATTACACGCCCCTGTTATACAGGGGCTGAAAAATTGTGCCTTAGGCACTGGTGCTGGTGCCACAACACTGCAACCCCTCACAGATACTGTACTCTGAGCACAGCAATGAGACCTGTTGCAAAGCATTGCCTAAAAATTGTAATTACACGCCCCAACAGGGGCTGAAAAATTGTGCCTTAGGCACTGGTGCTGGTGCCACAACACTGCAACCCCTCACAGATACTGTACTCTGAGCACAGCAGTCACACCTGTTGCGAAGCATCTTTTTAAAAAATTGTAATTACACGCCCCTGTTATACAGGGGCTGAAAAATTGTGCCTTAGGCACTGGTGTGGTGGCATGGATCATTGAGGAGGAGGAAGAGGATAGTCAGTGAACATAACAGGACAGTCACTCAGCATCAGCATAGGCAGTCTTGAAGGGATGTGACATTATAAATTATTCCGTTATATCCGCTTCAGGTGTCTGGTAGCTGGTGGTGATCCAAGACTGATTCATTTTTATGAAGGTCAGTCGATCAACCGAGTCGGTGGACAGGCGCACCCTATGATCGGTGACAAATCCTCCAGCAGCACTGAATGTGCGTTCGGAAAGAACGCTGGATGCAGGACAGGCCAGTAGCTCAATTGCATACTGTGCAAGCTCTGGCCAGTGATCCATCCTCAGGACCCAGTAAGCCAGAGGATTTTCGGTGGGAAAGGTGTCCAAGTCTGACCTTGCCCCTAGGTATTCCTGCACCATGTATATCAGACGCTGGCGATGGTTGCTGGAACCGATCATACCTTGGGGCTGCGGACTAAAAAATTGTCTGAACGCATCGGTCAGACGTCCACCTTCCCCACCGCTCCTTCTGCTACTGACCGAAGCCTCAGCAACTCGTCGTCCAGGACCAGGAGTTTGTAACCTCCCAGTTTCTGGGAACGCGTTGCACAGACCTTTCTGCAAGGCCTCCCTGAGATGTCTCATCCTCTGCTCCCTCTGCGACGGCAAGATAAGGTCCGCAACCTTACCCTTGTACCGTGGATCAAGGAGAGTGGCCAGCCAGTAATGGTCACTCTCCTTGATCCGAAGAACACGAGGATCCTTCCGCAGGCTTTGCAGGATCAGGGAGGCCATGCAGCGTAGGTTAGCTGAGGCATTCGGTCCGGAGTCTTCTGGGTCACTGAGGATGACATGATCGCCAGCCACCTCCTCCCAGCCACGTACAAGTCCACTGGTTTGTTGGGACTGTACATCATCCCTGAAAGACTGCTGCTGCTGATGCTGAGTGCCAGGCTCCACCTCCATGCTCACACAATCCTCCTCCTCCTCCTCCTCCTCTTCCTGTGTGATGGGTGGGACAGAAGGAACATTGTCTGGATAAAGGGGGCCTTGAGAGACAAGGAAGTCCTCCTCTTCCTGCCTCTGTTCTGCCTCAAGTGCCCTGTCCATTATCCCACGCAGCGTATGCTCCAACAGGTGGACAAGAGGTACAGTGTCACTGATGCATGCACTGTCACTGCTCACCATCCTCGTGGCCTCCTCAAATGGTGAGAGGACAGTGCATGCATCCCTGATCATGCTCCACTGGCGTGGGGAAAAAAAGCCAAGCTCCCCTGACCCTGTCCTGGTGCCGTAGTCGCAAAGGTACTCATTGATGGCCCTCTGCTGCGTGTGCAGTCGCTGCAGCATGGCCAACGTTGAGTTCCACCTGGTGGGCATGTCACATATTAGGCGGTTCTTGGGCAGGTTCAGCTCCTTTTGCAGCTCAGTCAGCCGAGCACTGGCATTATAAGATCGGCGGAAATGCACACAGACTTTCCTGGCCTGCCTCAGGACATCCTGTAAGCCTGGGAACCTGCCCAAGAACCGCTGCACCACCAGGTTGAGGACGTGAGCCATACAGGGCACATGGGTGAGCTGCCCCTGTCGCAGGGCGGAGAGGAGGTTGGTGCCATTATCAGAAACGACCATTCCTGGCTTAAGCTGGCGTGGCGTCAACCACCTCTCGGCCTGCCCCTGCAGAGCTGCCAGAACCTCTGGCCCAGTGTGGCTCCTGTCCCCCAAACACACCAGCGCAAGCACGGCATGGCATCTTTTTGCCTGCGTACTCGCGTAGCCCCTTGTACGCCTACGGAGCACCGCTGGTTCCGAGGACAGAGCACTCGAAGAGGACATGGAGGAAGAAGAAGAGGAGGGGGTGGAGGAGAGAGGTGTGTCACAACCAGTAGTAGCATTTTGGAGGCGTGGTGGCGGAACAACCTCCAACACTACTGCACCTTGTCCTGCATCCCTCCCAGCTACCAATAGAGTGACCCAATGGGCCGTGAAAGAAAGATAACGTCCCTGTCCATGCCTGCTGGACCATGAGTCAGCGGTAATATGCACCTTACCGCTGACCGCCCTGTCCAGCGAGGCATGGACATTGCCTTCCACATGCCAGTAGAGAGACGGAATCGCCTTCCGTGAGAAAAAGTGGCGTTTGGGAACCTGCCACTGAGGAACCGCACATTGAACAAACTCACGGAAGGGGGCCGAGTCTATCAACTGAAAAGGCAGCAGTTGAAGTGCTAGCAATTTAGCCAAGCTAGCATTCAACCGCTGGGCATGTGGATGGCTGGGAGTATACTTCTTTCGACGGTCCAGCAGCTGGGGCAGGGAAATTTGCCTGCTACAATCGGACGTCGGTGTACTGCAAGTACTTGGTTGTGACACACCTAATTCTACACCTTCAGTCCTCTCAGAGCAGCTTTCAGAGAGGACTGAAGATATAGTGGGGATGGAGATCCCAGCTGATGAGGAGCAAGGAGAGGTCCGCTTTGTTCTTTGGTGTGGGTCTTTTATGTGTGCTTGCCAACGAGCTGCATGGCAGGTCGACATATGTCTGCTCATGCTTGTGGTGCCCAAGCGGCTGATGTTTTGGCCACGCGAGATACGCTTGAGACAAATATTGCAAATAGCAGTGGTGCGATCTGATGCACTCGTCTCAAAAAAGGCCCACACCAAAGAACTTTTGTGATAACGTGCAGAGGCAGCGCCCTGCACAGGCGGAGCTCTGCGGTGTGGTACAGTTGCTGTGCTGGCCTCTAGCTGGCCTCCAGGGGGCATCCTGCCTCGTTGGACATGTGACGCTGCATCCTCCTCCTCCTCCTCCTCTCTCCCTTCAGGCACCCACGTGGAGTCAGTGACCTCATCATCCCCTCCCTCTTCACCACTAGAGCAAACCTGGCAGTAAGCTGCAGCTGGTGGAACACTACTGCCAGATTGCTGTCCTTCAGCATCCCCTCTCTCTGCGCGCACACTAATGACTTCCTCAAGCTGGGTATCATCATCCGAGCCTTCGAATCGTTGGGCATCCTCCTGGAGCATGTACCCAACACTGTGCTCAAACAGTTCGGGGGACTCCTCAGGAGGACATGGTGGGTCTAGGGAAGGGGTGGCTGATGATGCCATTGAGTACGCGTTGGCAGCTGCTCTGCCAGTACCCTGAGCCTGGGTGAGAGAGGATGAGGAGGATGAGGAGGGCTTGGTCATCCATTCTACCAAGCCTTCGGCATGATGCGGCTCCACATGTCCAGCTGCCGAAAACAAAGACAAGCGTGTCCCATGGCCACGTGCTGATGACGATGCACGACCACGTCCACGGCCAGCACTGTTGTCTCTAGAAACAGAGCCTGCCTGCCCTGTGTTCTTGCCTCGGCACGCTCTGCCTCTCCTTGGCGGTCTTCCAGCCATTGTAGTCGGTAGTGTATATAGTATAAAAAATAGAACTCCTATGTGTGCTCACAACACACTGTAGGTCCTATGGGTGCTGACACTAACACACTATAGGTACTATGTGTGCTGCTGACAAGAAAATATAGGAGCTCTGTTTGCTGCCACTAACACACTAGAAGTCCTATGGGTGCTGCTAAGAAGAAAATATAGGAGCTCTGTTTGCTGCCACTAACACACTAGAAGTCCTATGGGTGCTGCTGAGAAGAAAATATAGGAGCTCTGTGTGATGCCACTAACACACTAGAAGTCCTATGGGTGCTGCTGAGAAGAAAATATAGGAGCTCTGTGTGATGCCACTAACACACTAGAAGTCCTATGGGTGCTTCTGAGATGAAAATATAGGAACTCTGTGTGATGCCACTAACACACTAGAAGTCCTATGGGTGCTTCTGAGATGAAAATATAGGAACTCTGTGTGATGCCACTAACACATTAGAAGTCCTATGGGTGCTGCTAAGAAGAAAATATAGGAGCTCTGTTTGCTGCCACTAACACACTAGAAGTCCTATGGGTGCTGCTGAGATGAAAATATAGGAACTCTGTGTGATGCCACTAACACATTAGAAGTCCTATGGGTGCTGCTGAGAAGAAAATATAGGAGCTCTGTTTGCTGCCACTAACACACTAGAAGTCCTATGGGTGCTGCTGAGAAGAAAATATAGGAGCTCTGTGTGATGCCACTAACACACTAGAAGTCCTATGGGTGCTGCTGAGAAGAAAATATAGGAGCTCTGTTTGCTGCCACTAACACACTAGAAGTCCTATGGGTGCTGCTGAGAAGAAAATATAGGAGCTCTGTTTGCTGCCACTAACACACTAGAAGTCCTATGGGTGCTGCTGAGAAGAAAATATAGGAGCTCTGTTTGCTGCCACTAACACACTAGAAGTCCTATGGGTGCTGCTGAGAAGAAAATATAGGAGCTCTGTTTGCTGCCACTAACACACTAGAAGTCCTATGGGTGCTGCTGAGAAGAAAATATAGGAGCTCTGTGTGATGCCACTAACACACTAGAAGTCCTATGGGTGCTGCTGAGAAGAAAATATAGGAGCTCTGTTTGCTGCCACTAACACACTAGAAGTCCTATGGGTGCTGCTGAGAAGAAAATATAGGAGCTCTGTTTGCTGCCACTAACACACTAGAAGTCCTATGGGTGCTGCTGAGAAGAAAATATAGGAGCTCTGTTTGCTGCCACTAACACACTAGAAGTCCTATGGGTGCTGCTGAGAAGAAAATATAGGAGCTCTGTTTGCTGCCACTAACACACTAGAAGTCCTATGGGTGCTGCTGAGAAGAAAATATAGGAGCTCTGTGTGATGCCACTAACACACTAGAAGTCCTATGGGTGCTGCTGAGATGAAAATATAGGAACTCTGTGTGATGCCACTAACACATTAGAAGTCCTATGGGTGCTGCTGAGAAGAAAATATAGGAGCTCTGTTTGCTGCCACTAACACACTAGAAGTCTTATGGGTGCTGCTGAGAAGAAAATATAGGAGCTCTGTGTGATGCCACTAACACACTAGAAGTCCTATGGGTGCTGCTGAGAAGAAAATATAGGAGCTCTGTTTGCTGCCACTAACACACTAGAAGTCCTATGGGTGCTGCTGAGAAGAAAATATAGGAGCTCTGTTTGCTGCCACTAACACACTAGAAGTCCTATGGGTGCTGCTGAGAAGAAAATATAGGAGCTCTGTTTGCTGCCACTAACACACTAGAAGTCCTATGGGTGCTGCTGAGAAGAAAATATAGGAGCTCTGTTTGCTGCCACTAACACACTAGAAGTCCTATGGGTGCTGCTGAGAAGAAAATATAGGAGCTCTGTTTGCTGCCACTAACACACTAGAAGTCCTATGGGTGCTGCTGAGAAGAAAATATAGGAGCTCTGTGTGATGCCACTAACACACTAGAAGTCCTATGGGTGCTGCTGAGAAGAAAATATAGGAGCTCTGTTTGCTGCCACTAACACACTAGAAGTCCTATGGGTGCTGCTGAGAAGAAAATATAGGAGCTCTGTTTGCTGCCACTAACACACTAGAAGTCCTATGGGTGCTGCTGAGAAGAAAATATAGGAGCTCTGTTTGCTGCCACTAACACACTAGAAGTCCTATGGGTGCTGCTGAGAAGAAAATATAGGAGCTCTGTGTGATGCCACTAACACACTAGAAGTCCTATGGGTGCTGCTGAGAAGAAAATATAGGAGCTCTGTTTGCTGCCACTAACACACTAGAAGTCCTATGGGTGCTGCTGAGAAGAAAATATAGGAGCTCTGTTTGCTGCCACTAACACACTAGAAGTCCTATGGGTGCTGCTGAGAAGAAAATATAGGAGCTCTGTTTGCTGCCACTAACACACTAGAAGTCCTATGGGTGCTGCTGAGAAGAAAATATAGGAGCTCTGTTTGCTGCCACTAACACACTAGAAGTCCTATGGGTGCTGCTGAGAAGAAAATATAGGAGCTCTGTGTGATGCCACTAACACACTAGAAGTCCTATGGGTGCTGCTGAGAAGAAAATATAGGAGCTCTGTTTGCTGCCACTAACACACTAGAAGTCCTATGGGTGCTGCTGAGAAGAAAATATAGGAGCTCTGTTTGCTGCCACTAACACACTAGAAGTCCTATGGGTGCTGCTGAGAAGAAAATATAGGAGCTCTGTTTGCTGCCACTAACACACTAGAAGTCCTATGGGTGCTGCTGAGAAGAAAATATAGGAGCTCTGTTTGCTGCCACTAACACACTAGAAGTCCTATGGGTGCTGCTGAGAAGAAAATATAGGAGCTCTGTGTGATGCCACTAACACACTAGAAGTCCTATGGGTGCTGCTGAGAAGAAAATATAGGAGCTCTGTTTGCTGCCACTAACACACTAGAAGTCCTATGGGTGCTGCTGAGAAGAAAATATAGGAGCTCTGTGTGATGCCACTAACACACTAGAAGTCCTATGGGTGCTGCTGAGAAGAAAATATAGGAGCTCTGTTTGCTGCCACTAACACACTAGAAGTCCTATGGGTGCTGCTGAGAAGAAAATATAGGAGCTCTGTTTGCTGCCACTAACACACTAGAAGTCCTATGGGTGCTGCTGAGAAGAAAATATAGGAGCTCTGTGTGATGCCACTAACACACTAGAAGTCCTATGGGTGCTGCTGAGAAGAAAATATAGGAGCTCTGTTTGCTGCCACTAACACACTAGAAGTCCTATGGGTGCTGCTGAGAAGAAAATATAGGAGCTCTGTTTGCTGCCACTAACACACTAGAAGTCCTATGGGTGCTGCTGAGAAGAAAATATAGGAGCTCTGTTTGCTGCCACTAACACACTAGAAGTCCTATGGGTGCTGCTGAGAAGAAAATATAGGAGCTCTGTGTGATGCCACTAACACACTAGAAGTCCTATGGGTGCTGCTGAGAAGAAAATATAGGAGCTCTGTTTGCTGCCACTAACACACTAGAAGTCCTATGGGTGCTGCTGAGAAGAAAATATAGGAGCTCTGTTTGCTGCCACTAACACACTAGAAGTCCTATGGGTGCTGCTGAGAAGAAAATATAGGAGCTCTGTTTGCTGCCACTAACACACTAGAAGTCCTATGGGTGCTGCTGAGAAGAAAATATAGGAGCTCTGTGTGATGCCATTAACACACTAGAAGTCCTATGGGTGCTGCTGAGAAGAAAATATAGGAGCTCTGTGTGATGCCACTAACACACTAGAAGTCCTATGGGTGCTGCTGAGAAGAAAATATAGGAGCTCTGTTTGCTGCCACTAACACACTAGAAGTCCTATGGGTGCTGCTGAGAAGAAAATATAGGAGCTCTGTTTGCTGCCACTAACACACTAGAAGTCCTATGGGTGCTGCTGAGAAGAAAATATAGGAGCTCTGTTTGCTGCCACTAACACACTAGAAGTCCTATGGGTGCTGCTGAGAAGAAAATATAGGAGCTCTGTTTGCTGCCACTAACACACTAGAAGTCCTATGGGTGCTGCTGAGAAGAAAATATAGGAGCTCTGTTTGCTGCCACTAACACACTAGAAGTCCTATGGGTGCTGCTGAGAAGAAAATATAGGAGCTCTGTTTGCTGCCACTAACACACTAGAAGTCCTATGGGTGCTGCTGAGAAGAAAATATAGGAGCTCTGTTTGCTGCCACTAACACACTAGAAGTCCTATGGGTGCTGCTGAGAAGAAAATATAGGAGCTCTGTTTGCTGCCACTAACACACTAGAAGTCCTATGGGTGCTGCTGAGAAGAAAATATAGGAGCTCTGTGTGATGCCACTAACACACTAGAAGTCCTATGGGTGGTGCTGAGAAGAAAATATAGGAGCTCTGTTTGCTGCCACTAACACACTAGAAGTCCTATGGGTGCTGCTGAGAAGAAAATATAGGAGCTCTGTTTGCTGCCACTAACACACTAGAAGTCCTATGGGTGCTGTTGGGGTGCAATGCTGTGCTAACAGCACTGCGGTTGGTACTACTGCAATACTGTACTAACAGTAAGCACGCACCAGACTAATCCCCAGCAGCAGCTAATAACACACTAACTGTGCAATCAGCAGCAATGAACGATCAATGACTTAGGTAGCAATGGTTTAGCAAAGAAATAGCCAATGGTTTAGCAAAGAAGAGCAAATCTTTCAGTATCAAGCAAAGACAGAATCAGCAGACTAATCTCTCCTAAAGCCGGAACTCATGTGACCGGGGCCGATTGCGTGGCGGCCTTTTAAATGGTGGGGCGTGTACTAAAGCCCCTGAGCTGTAATTGGCTACAGGCGTCCTGCCTGTAGCCAATTATTGCTCTCCGAGTTTCGGGCGCTGTGATTGGCCAAGCATGCGGGGTCACAGTGCATGCTTGGCCAATCATCAGCCAGCAATGCACTGCGCCGGCCGCGCCGGCCGCAATGCATTGCGGGGCCGCTCGCATCACACGAATGTGATGCGAACGGCCCAAATAGTTCTGGGCTCGACGAGCGAGCGAACGCCCGATGCTCGATTCGAACATGGGTTCGAATCGAGCACCGGGCCCATCCCTACTCGTGGCTAACAAAAAATCCTCTATGCAAGCTGTGGTGTGTGCCTTTCGTGGTGTGGGGGGCATGTTCGTAAGGGTCTCCCCACATAGGTCTCACATTGGGAAGCACACCAAGGAAAATGGTACACGAGGAAGTATCCAAGTTCACAAATATAATTGCCTGGATGGACAAGGAGAAAAGATTTTTTATTTGAGAATTTTATAACAATGACTGAGGTCTATATTGACCTCAGCACTAAACTTCACCTATTAGGTGGAGATATTCTGAAAGATTTGTAGTAAATCTGAGGTAATAAATAAGTAACACTTACATATATATTGTCAGGGATGTTGCAACGCTGGGGAGCCTGTCATGCTCAGCTAGCCTGGGCAGGAGCTCAGAACACAAAGACGTATTTATTTATTTATTTTTTTCTTCCCTTTTTTTCTTCATTTATTTCATATGTACCTTTCACTCATGGATACCAGCTACTTGTGCGATCTCCAATACGTCTTTGTGGAGATATATATATTGTGACAGCAGGAAGGTAAAGTCACCTGGTTGCATCCAGGGGGGTAGATATATTTCGCCCAGATTCAGGCTTTACGCCGACTTATACAACTAGGTGGAGAGTTGTATAAGCCCAGCTAAGGCTAGTGGGCTCATGGATGACTCATACCTCTAGGGAGAGTGTGGGGCGTCGTACAGACAGGGAGTTGAAGAGACCAGCTGAAGCTTGTCAGCTCATTTAGGCCTCTATAAGAACTCCCAGCTTCATTAGATGTTAGCTCATGCCTGGAACCAGACCTGTGTGGACTGTCTAGGGAGAGTGAACCCCTGTGCGGTGAGACAAAGCCTGTGTGGCTATTTGCTTGGACATTTAAAACCAGGGACTTAGGGACTAGGACAGCACTAGGCTGATCCCAGTTGTTAGTTAGGAAACCTGTATGTTTAGTCAGAGGTCAACTTGACCAGGATTTATTTTGTTTATGTTTCTTTTGCTTTGCTGTGTTTTTGTCACTGTAAATAGAAAATAAACCGCACCTTTTTGATTTTGAAAACCACAAGCTCCGTCTGCTGGGCCTGTTTTTGTGTGGGGAGCCCATCTCGGGGGTCACCCACACCCGCTGCCGAGCTAACCCCCTCACAGTTGGTGGAGAACCAGTGGCAGTTTTTTTTAAGCCAGCATGGAGGAGATACTGAAACAGCTGGCTCTAGCAAATGCCAATCAACAGCAGACAAATGCAGGTTTGCAAAGGAGCCTTGCAGCCCAGCAGCAAGCTCATCAACAGAGCCTTGCAGCCCAGCAGCAAGCTCACCAACAGAGTCTGGAAGCTCAGCAACAAGCCCTGCAGCAATCTGAGGCCCGCTTCATAGACCTGTTACAGAAGCAAGAGCAGAGACTACAACAAATGGAAGCAGTAGTGCAGCAACGTCCGCAGACCAGTGAGGGAAGCCGTCCCACTAATACCGCGTCCTTTGGGGTGAGTCGTTTATTGACAAAAATGACTGGAGAGGATGATCCAGAGGTATTTTTGACCACATTTGAAAGGACTGCTGAAAGAGAAAAGTGGCCTGAGGAGCAGTGGGCTGGACTGGTGGCTCCTCTGTTAACTGGTGAATCGCAGAAGGCTTACTATGACCTAGAGCATGACCAAGCAAAAGACTATGTGATGCTAAAAGCTGAAATATTGGCAAGGCTGGGTGTCACCCTGGCTGTCCGGGCTCAGCGTGTGCATAACTGGACTTTCCAGCTTGGAAAACCCCCCAGGTCTCAAATGTATGATCTCATTCACCTGAGCAGAAAGTGGCTACAGCCAGAGACTTTGTCCGCACCAAAGATTGTGGAACGTGTTGTAATGGATCGGTTTTTGAGAGCTCTTCCTACTGCCATCCAAAAGTGGGTAAGCCATGGAGACCCAGAGACGGCCGATGGTCTTGTGGATCGTGTGGAGAAATACTTGGCTACAGAGAACCTGACGGCCTCTTCCAGAGACACTCGGACTTTCCACCCTAAGACCAGACCATCCCCAGGGGCGGATAAGATGATTCCAAGGGGTAAGGGTGGAGAGAGTGAGAGGGTGGGAGCTCTACCCCAAGTTTGGCGAGAACAGCCTGGGAAATCAGCGGCTCAAGAGGCGGCAAGAAGGATCGTTTGCTACCGCTGCCGGCAAGCGGGACATATTGCAGCAAATTGCCCGGTTGTGGAGGAACCCATGCAGTGTGACTTTCTGACGGGCAGACGTCAGTCGCTGTGTGCGACAGTCGCATGCACTGCCATTCGGGGAACTGAGAAACATTTATGCAAAATGTGTATTAATGGTAGAAATGTTGTGGTATTGCTGGATTCAGGTAGCCTTGTGACCCTGATAAAGGCTGAATTAGTTAAAACAGAGGTCTCTGGGAATAGCAAGGTAGCTGTTATTTGTGTGCATGGGGACACCCGAGAGTATCCAGTGACTACAGTGTGTTTCGAGACCCCCAAAGGTACCCTCTCTCATCCAGTGGGCTTAGTATCTCAGTTACCGCATGACGCCATTGTGGGAAGGGATTTTCCGAAGTTCTGGGAACTGTGGGATGATCCTGAGCCCCCCACTGGTGCCCCTATGTACCAGGAATGTGATAGCCAGAACTCCCCTGAGAGTGGTGAGGACTCTCCGGAATTTCCCTTGTCAGTATTGGCAGGGGAGACTCAAGAAACTGGAGAGGAGCCCACCTCCTCAGACGAAAACCTACCGTCTGTGGAGTTTTCTGATCTTGAGGTTCACAGGGAAAACTTTGCCACAGAACAGTTGAAAGACCTCGCCCTAATAAAGGCACGGGAAAACGTAGTGAAAATAGATGGTGAGTTAGTGAACCCAGATAATACCTGCACTTACCCATACTTCAGCGTAGAGAAGGACCTACTGTATCGGGTGGCAAAAAGGGCAGAAGAAACCGTTGAGCAGCTTGTGGTGCCCAAACCTTACAGGAAGTTGGTGTTGGAGTTGGCCCATGGGCACATTCTTGGAGGTCATCTGGGGACAGAGAAAACCCGAGAGAGGGTATTACAGAGATTCTATTGGCCGGGGGTGATGAAGGACATAGAAAATTATTGTTCCTCCTGCCCTGTGTGTCAGAGGTCGGCCCCGATGCCACATTTCCGTAGCCCGCTGGTCCCTCTACCCATCATTGAGGTCCCGTTTGAGAGGATCGCCATGGATTTGGTAGGTCCTATAATCAAGTCCGCTAGGGGGCACCAGTACATATTAGTTATAATGGACTATGCCACCCGTTATCCAGAAGCGATCCCTCTCCGAAATACCTCGGCCAAAACCATAGCCAAAGAGCTATCTCTTGTGTTTAGCCGGGTGGGTATTTGTAAAGAACTGCTTACGGACCAAGGTACACCCTTTATGTCCCGGGTTATGAAGGAGCTATGTAAATTGTTCAAAGTGACGCAATTACGTACATCTGTGTATCACCCCCAAACCGATGGGCTGGTTGAAAGATTCAACAAAACCCTAAAACAAATGTTGAAGAAAGTGGTGGATAGAGATGGAAAGGATTGGGACTGTCTACTTCCTTATCTGATGTTTGCTATTAGGGAGGTGCCCCAATCCTCTACGGGATTCTCCCCCTTTGAGTTACTGTATGGGAGACACCCAAGAGGGCTGTTGGATATTGCCAAGGAAACTTGGGAAAGTGAGAGTTCTCCCCACAGGAGTGTGATTGAGCATGTCGCCCTGATGCAAGACCGAATTGCACAGGTAATGCCCATCGTGAAGGAACATTTGGCCCAAGCGCAGTTAGCACAGCAGAGAGTGTACAACCGTGGAGCCAAGACCCGTACCTTTTCCCCGGGGGATAGGATACTGGTACTTGTCCCTACGGTTGAAAGTAAATTCCTTGCCAAATGGCAAGGCCCCTACGAGATAATGGAAAAAGTGAGCGAAGTGAATTACAAGGTCAGACAACCAGGAAGGCGAAAGCCCGAACAGATCTATCACGTTAATCTGTTGAAAGCCTGGAGGGATAGAGAGTCCCTAGTCGCAGACACTTGGTCACCAGCTCAAACTGGTTGCGTGATTCCTGAGGTTGGAATAGCAGCCACCTTGTCACAACCCCAACAACAGGAGGTTAAGGAGTTTGTGCTTCGCAACAAGGAGGTATTCTCTGAGCTGCCGGGACAAACATCTGGGGTAGAGCATGACATCATTACCCCGCCCGGTGAAAGGGTGAAGTTAAAACCCTATCGGATCCCAGAGGCCCGACGGGAGGCAATACGGGAGGAAGTACAGAAAATGCTGAACTTAGGGGTGATAGAGGAGTCCCAAAGTGATTGGTCTAGTCCCATTGTGTTGGTGCCTAAACCGGATGGGAGCTGGCGATTTTGTAACGATTTTCGTCAGTTGAACAAAGTTACAAAATTTGACACCTACCCCATGCCACGTATAGATGAGTTGATCGACCGGCTGGGAACAGCCCGATACATGACGACTCTTGACCTCACAAAAGGGTATTGGCAAATCCCCCTGGCCAAGTCGGCCAAAGAGAAAACCGCATTTGTAACCCCAGACGGGGCGTTCCAATATAAAAGAATGCCGTTCGGGTTACAGAATGCGCCGGCCACATTCCAGCGGAAAATGGACCAGATGCTGAGGCCCCATCGGAAGTATGCTGCGGCTTACCTGGATGACGTAATTGTCCATAGCACAGATTGGGCCTCACATCTGCCAAAAGTGCAAGCAGTCCTGGACTCTGTTCGGGAAGCGGGGTTTACGGCTAACCCCAAGAAGTGTACCATTGGGCAGGAGGAGGCCAAATATCTTGGGTACACCATTGGGAGGGGAGTAATAAAACCCCAACTCAACAAAGTCGAGGCCATCCAGAGTTGGCCACGTCCCAACAGCAAGAAGCAGGTACGAGCCTTTCTGGGAATCGCTGGGTATTATCGGCGATTCATTCCCCACTTTGCTTCTAAGGCTGTGCCCCTAACCAACCTGACGAAGGGGAAAGGGTCGGTCATGATTAAATGGACCCCCGAGGCTGAGGCAGCATTCCAATTCTAAAAAACAAGCCTTATGTAGCCAGCCAGTGTTGTACTCACCCGACTTCTCTAAAGACTTTGTCGTACAAAGTGATGCGTCAGATGTGGGGTTAGGAGCAGTATTGTCCCAGGTCTGGAACGGGGAAGAGCACCCAGTCATTTACCTCAGCAGGAAGTTGAAGTCCCATGAGGTAAATTACGCCACCGTTGAAAAGGAGTGTTTAGCGGTGAAGTGGGCTCTAGATTCCCTTCGGTACTACCTGCTAGGTAGGCACTTTGACATGGTTACGGATCACGCGCCGTTAAAGTGGATGGCTCAAAACAAGGAAACAAATAGAAGAGTGAATAGGTGGTTCCTGGCCCTCCAGGAATTCCACTTCACAGTAAAGCATCGCCCTGGCGTTCAAATGGGGAATGTGGATGCTTTGTCTCGAGTACATGAATGCCTGATTGCTGGTGTTCCAACCCCGAGGTTAAAACAAGAGGGGGGGTATGTGACAGCAGGAAGGTAAAGTCACCTGGTTGCATCCAGGGGGGTAGATATATTTCGCCCAGATTCAGGCTTTACGCCGACTTATACAACTAGGTGGAGAGTTGTATAAGCCCAGCTAAGGCTAGTGGGCTCATGGATGACTCATACCTCTAGGGAGAGTGTGGGGCGTCGTACAGACAGGGAGTTGAAGAGACCAGCTGAAGCTTGTCAGCTCATTTAGGCCTCTATAAGAACTCCCAGCTTCATTAGATGTTAGCTCATGCCTGGAACCAGACCTGTGTGGACTGTCTAGGGAGAGTGAACCCCTGTGCGGTGAGACAAAGCCTGTGTGGCTATTTGCTTGGACATTTAAAACCAGGGACTTAGGGACTAGGACAGCACTAGGCTGATCCCAGTTGTTAGTTAGGAAACCTGTATGTTTAGTCAGAGGTCAACTTGACCAGGATTTATTTTGTTTATGTTTCTTTTGCTTTGCTGTGTTTTTGTCACTGTAAATAGAAAATAAACCGCACCTTTTTGATTTTGAAAACCACAAGCTCCGTCTGCTGGGCCTGTTTTTGTGTGGGGAGCCCATCTCGGGGGTCACCCACACCCGCTGCCGAGCTAACCCCCTCACAATATATATATTTTTTCATATGCATGTATGTATTATTAATATATTTCTTGTATTAATATAGACTTGTTAAAGTGCTTGCGTCCCTGAAGAAGCCTGCATATAGGCGAAACATGTAGGACCAGCAGCATGCTACTTTGCAGGAACAAATGCATATATTTTTTGTATTTTTCAAAAGGACAGCCATCCCATTTCTCTCAATAGGCATCCCTAAAATCTCATTTCTATACCCCGGACATGGGGTTCCACACATATGTTTTATGGATGGGTTTACGTCCGCTTTAAATTTAGTTGTTCTATGTTGCAATCAGCATAGTTGAATTTATAGTTCAGCTTTATTAGGTTTTTCCTGGGATCTGGTTACTGTTTGTTTCTGTCTGCTACTAGTAGGTGCTGCTTATGCCCCCCCAATAGCATGAGAGCCACACTAATCAGAGCTAGGAATATTTACCTCTCTGGCCAACCACTAGAAGGTTTATTATCAGAGGTACATGCTGGAGAGGACATCATTTATTTGGCTGGAGTGACCTCAGGAAGTCAATGTGTTCTCTCCTGGACCTCCTACCTAGGGAAGGGATGTGTTTGACTGTTGAATTCTCTTCGACCTACTGGGTGAACATGTGACTGGGCAAAGGTCTTGGTTCAAGGCCTAGCTTGTAAATTCTGGGTATGGAGGAAATCCAGATGTCTTGAGAAGCTGGAGAAGCTTGGATCAGAAGCTTGGACCTCACTGGAGTGTGGTGTCTTCTCTCCAGGGTGTTGGCAACTGAACTGACAAGTGCTTTACAGTCAGGAGCTACAGTCGCAGAGTGCTCAAGGTTCAAGGAAGACTGTAAGTACTTTATTTCTCCTATTCTGGAGTCCATGGGTGTCCTGTGCCCTTACCTTCTCTCCTTGGAGTTTTTAATTGGAGATTCAAAAAGCTTCTTTTGTTTGTCAGTTAAAGTAATGCAGTGCCGTATCGCAAAAAATGGCCTGGTCATTAAGGGGGTAAAACTGGCAGCCATTTGTATGCATTGCTCCACTATTCCAAAGGATTACACTCTAAGGTGAAATTCTAGCCCACTCAGTCCCTAGGGGTCCCACTAGTCTTTGGGGGTCAGGGGCGTGCTTACCTAGACCACTGAAATGCTACATAATTGTCTGAATTGCTGTGAGAGCTTTCCTTTGTGTCCAAACCAAAGTAAATAAACCAAAAAGAGAAATAGTATGTCTTGAAATCTATTTATAATGTCATATCGTGGTAATGCCTTACTTTACTTATTGCAGACCGTGAGCCATCTAACTATATTTTATAATGGATGTTACATCATCTGGACCAGGTAAAAGTGCACATTTCACATAGCAGAAACAAAGTCATATCTGTTCAGCATATTATAGACAACCACTTTCTTACCTATATTCAAATAAGCTGCAATACCAATCTTAATGTAATGGATAAATAAAGAGTAAAATATTGGTTCAAATTGATTTCCTACGTGACTGCTGCTCCAGGTTCCCTTCACCAGTGCTGTTCATGTAGTTGAAAGCAAAACAGAAAGGGAAACATTATTGCTGCTGGACATAAGAGATATGTAGACTTGTTAAAACCCTTGGTGCCGACCGCCGCTCGGCCTTTAGAAATCTTAAAGAGCTGGGAGGCGGTTGGGTCATGTGACTGGGGTGATTGGCTGTCACAGCTGTCACAGGACCAGAAACTTCCTAATCACTAGTATGCATCGAGAGCTTACCAATCTCCACCGGCTACCATGCTTGGAGCATGCTGTTAGTGCAGTAAGTGGTGCACACAGGGCCGCATATATGCGGCCACTCAACATTAAGGCCCCCCCCCCCCGCTGAGAGGCCCCATATATGTGTGCTGTTGGGGCCAACAGGTTAAAAAATCTCTGCTAATGATTTGCCAAGTTCCCCCTGCATCTGCCAATCTACTGGTATTTTTCCAATGTTTTCTTCGCTTGTTATCAATTTTTGTGGTTCTCTTCACTAGGGATGAGCCGAACACCCCCCTGTTCGGTTCGCACCAGAACCTGCGAACAGACCTAAAGTTCACGTGAACTTTAGAACCCTATTAAATACAATGGACTCGAACTTTCGAAATCTAAAGTGCTAATTATAAAGGGTCCTTCCTGCCCCAGGGGACATGTATCAATGCAAAAAAAAGTAAGGCTAAGCGGACCAGATGTGGAACGTGAGAAGGGGCGGGTCTATTCATTTATTACACTGTGGAGGAAGTTCCTCATCAGGTCCGCCCCCTCGTATGTCAGACCCCGCCTACGTCATTGGCTGAGCGGACCTGATGGGGAACTGCCTCCGCAGTGTAATAAATGAATAGACCCGCCCCTTCTCACGTTCCGCATCTGGTCCTGATGGGGAACCTTAGAAGGGGCGGGTCTATTAATTTAATACACTGTGGAGGAAGTTCCCCATCGTGTCTGCTCAGGCTCAGCCAATGACGTTTCATGTGGACAGCGCTGGACATCGGATCGCCGCGGGACACTGGATTTCATCGCTGGAATGGTTTTTTTTATTATTATTTTTTTTAATTTTAATAAAGGACTTTTCCAAGTTGTCTGTGTGGTTTTTTTTACATTTTTTTTACACTTTCTTTGTGAAATGGGGTCTTCCAGATTCCGATAAGCCCCCTGCCCGCAGACCCCCACAACCACCGGGCAAGGGTTGTGGGGATGAGGCCCTTGTCCCCATCAACAGGGGAACATCCTCCCCATGTTGAGGGCATGTGGCCTGGTACGGTTCAGGAGGGGGGGCGCTCTCTCGTCTCCCCTCTTTTCCTGTGGCCTGCCAGGTTGCGTGTTCGGATAAAGTGTCTGGTATGGATTTTTGGGGGAACTCCACGGCATTTTTTTTTAATTTGGGGTGGAGTTCCCCTTAAAATCCATACCAGACCTGAAGGTATACCTGAAGGCCTGGTATGGATATTTGGGGGAACCCCACGCATTTTTAAAAAAAATTTGCGGCAGGGTTCCCCTTAATATCCTTACCAGACCTGAAGGGCCTGGTAATTGAATTTGGGGGGACCCCCACGCATTTTTTTTTTTTAATCAATGACTTTTCTATGTATTGCCAGGAGCCGACAATTCATTATAGCCGCGAGTAAATTTTAAATGACTTTTTTCCTTCAGAAATTACACTTTGTGCAGGGACAGTCCTAAGCATGGGAAACAAGCGTGACTTTACAGGCATACTATACACACACCCTAGGTACGAAATTTAAAGGAATATTTCACTTTTATAGTTTCACTTTAAGCATTATTAAAATCACTGCTCCCGAAAAAACGTCAGTTTTTAAAACTTTTTTTGCATTGATACATGTCCTCTGGGGCAGGACCCGAGTCCCCAAACACTTTTTAGGACAATAACTTGCATATAAGCCTTTAAAATTAGCACTTTAGATTTCTCCCATAGACTTTTTGAATTTGCCGTGAACACCCCAAATTGTTCGCTGTTCGGCGAACGGGCGAACAGGCAATGTTCGAGTCGAACATGAGTTTCGACTCGAACTCGAAGCTCATCCCTACTCTTCACCTACTGTTCTGGTGAAAGCCATATCATCTGGTCACCAGGACAAATGGGGAGGATGAATCTTACAGGGAAACAGAGAAAACAGAGGTTCTTGGCCTTCCCCACTCTAACCACAACTAAAGAATATTAAATATTTAACCCATGACAGTGTTTGAAGTGGCGTGTAGGTACAATGCCTTGCAAAAGTATTCACCCTCTGGGCATTTTTTGTGTTTTGATGCCTCGAAACCTGGAATTAACATGGATTGTTTGAGGATTTGCATCATTTAATTTACAGAACATGCCCACAACTTTGAAGATGTTTTTTTTAATTTTTTTTATTGTGAAGCAAGCAACAAATAGGACAAAATAACAGAAAAAGTCAATGTGCATAACTATTCACCCCCCTAATGTCAATACTTTGTAGAGCCACCTTTTGCGGCTATCACAGCTCCAAGTCACTTTGGATAAGTCTCTATGAGCTTGCCACATCTTACCACTGGGATTTTTGACCATTCCTCCTTGCAAAACTGCTCCAGCTCCTTCAAGTTGAATGGTTTGCGCCTGTGAACAGCAATCTTTAAGTCTGACCACAGAATTTCTATTGGATTGAGGTCTGGGATTTTGACTAGGCCATTCCAACACATTTACATGTTTCCCCTTAAACCACTCAAGTCTTGCTATAGCAGTGTGTTTGGGGTCATTGTCCTGCTGGAAGGTGAACCTCCGTCCTAGCCTCAAATCACACACAGAGTGGTACAGGTTTTGCTCAAGAATATCCCTGTATTTGGCACCATCCAACTTTCCCTCAACTCTGACCAGTTTCCCAGTCCCAACTGCTGAAAAACATCCCCACAGCATGATGCTGCCACTGCCATGTTTCACTGTGGGGATGGTGTTCTTTGGGTGATGTGATGTGTTGGGTTCGCACCAGACATAGCATTTTCTTTGATGGCCAAAAAGCTAAATTTTAGTTTCATCGACCAGAGAACCTTCCTCCATACATTTTGTCAATCTCCCACATACCTTTTCGCAAACTCAAAACATACCATTTTGTTTTTTGCTGAAAGTAATGTCTTTCTTCTGGCCACTCTGCCATAAAGCCCAACTCTATGGAGCGTACGGCTTATTGTCGTCCTTTGTACAGATACTTCAGTCTCTGCTGTGGAACTCTGCATCTCCTCCAGGGTTACCTTAGGTCTCTGTGCTGCCTCTCTGATTAATGCCCCCCTTGCCCGGTCTGTGAGTTTTGGTGTGCGGCAGTCTCTTGACAGGTTTGTTGTTGTGCCATGTTCTTTCCATTTAGTTATGATAGATTTGATGGTGCTCCTAGGGATCATCAAAGATTTGGATATTTTTTTATAACCTAACCTGAATTGTACTTCGTTCTTAACAACATTGTGCCTTGTTTGGAGAGTTCCTTGGTCTTCATGGCAGTGTTTGGTTAGTGGTGCCTCTTGCTTAGGTGTTGCAGCCTCTGGGGCCTTTCAAAAAGGTGTGTATATTTAATGACAGATCATGTGACACTTAGATTGCACACAGGTGGACATCATTTCACTAATTATGTGACTTCTGAAGGTAATTGGTTGCACCAAAGCTTTTTATGGGCTTCATAACAAAGGGGGTGAATACATACGCACATGCCAATTATCATTTTTTTATTTCTGAAAAATAGTTTTATGTTTATATATCTCTACTTTTACTTCACCAACTTAGACTATTGTGTTCTGATCCATCACATATAATTCAGATTAAAAAAACATTGAACTAAAGACTTTAACCACTTAACGACCGCTCACTGTATATATACGTCGGCAGAATGGCACCGACAGGCACAATCACGTAGAGCATACGTGATCGCCTTTGTACAGTTGGGGGGTCCGATCGGACCCCCCTCCTATACAGTGAGCGGCCGTTTATCGTTGGGGAGCGATCAGAGATGAGGGGGTGACCATTCGATTTCGGCCACCCCCTCGCGATCGCTCCCGGCGAATGAAAATGCTTCCTCCGCCATGTGATGTAAACACAGGCAGGAGGAAGTGATGTCATCTCCCTCGCGGCGGTCTTTTCGATTCCGGCGCCGAGGAGAGAGGAAGCAGGTTAGTGCACCAACAGTCCACTGACACTTAGGTACACATAGGCACACATTTCACCCCCCAGTCACCCCCAGATCACCCCCCAGGTCATCCCCCAGCCCCCAATCACAGTGTCACTGATTGCAGTGATCATTTATTTTACTGATCACTGCATTTAGTGTCATCTGTGATAGTAAAAAGTTGCAGGGCAGTTAGGATTAGGCCCCTTTAGGTCCAGGGTAGCCCCCTAACCCCCCCTAATAAAGGTTTAACCCCTTGATTGCCCCCCAGGTAACCCTTTCACCCCCTAACGCCAGCGTCACTAAGCAATCGTATTTTCGATCGCTGTATTTAGTGCCGGTGGTGCCCTAGATAGCCAGTTATTTATTTTTAGTTTTGCCGCAGGTTTTTAGAGCGTCAGGTACCCCCATATATTATTTTGACCCCCTGATTGCCCCTAGAGTTAACCCTTTCACCAGTGATCACCGTATAAGCGTCACTGGTGACACTGGTTACCCAGTTAGTTATTTAGTTATTTAGGTAACCCGTCAGGTTTTTATATAGCGTCGGATACCCCCATATTTAACCTAATAAAGGTTTTAACCCCCTGATTGCCCCTAGTTAACCCTTTCACCAGTGATCACCATATAAAGGTTACGGGTGACGCTGGTTGGTTAGTTTGCTTTTTATAGCATCAGGGCACCCGCCGTATATAACCCAATAAAGGTTTAACCCCCTGATCGCCCGGCGGGTGAGATCAATTAGGTTTTAGCGCCAGAGAGGGTCTGCGTCGCCCCAGGCAGCGTAAGGTTAGTGCCAGTAACGCTAACACCCACGCGCAAAGCATACACCTCCCTTAGTGGTATAGTATCTGATCAGATCTATACTAGCGTCCCCAGCGGTTTAGGGTTCCCAAAAACGCAGTGTTAGCGGGATCAGCCCAGATACCTGCTAGCACCTGCGTTTAGCCCCTCCGCCTAGCCCAGCCCAGCCCAGCCCAGCCCACCCAAGTGCAGTATCGATCGATCACTGTCACTTACCAAACACAAAACACATAACTGCAGCGTTCGCAGAGACAGTCCTGATCCCTGCGACCGCTAACAGTTTTTTTTGCAGCGTTTGATATATTTGCTGACGACAGTCAGGTGCTTTTTTTCCTGTGAATCTTACTAGTGTACCCCTAAATTTAGAGCCCAAAATGGCAAGTCGAAGGTACACTAGTAAAGAGGCCTACGAGATTCTGAGCATGACAGATAGTGAAGAGGAGGTCACGTATCTGTCAGATTCAGGCGCAGAATATCTTCCCGTCAGCGGCCCCACGTCAGATAGCTCTGACGACGAAGTTGAGGTCCCTGCTAAGGTCAGGCGTACCCGATCCCGATCTTCTGAGGTTGTTGAGGAGCAAGAACCGCAGGGCTCTCGTATCATGGAGCAGAGTAGTACTAGCGCCGCTATTCCTTCTGGTGAATTGGCAAGCACCAGCGGCCTAGTACAGCCTGGGCGTACATCCAGCACTGCAGTATCACGTGGTGACGTGGCGAGTCCCATAAGTGCAGTTCAAGCTGGCGAGGTGGCAAGCACAAGTAGTGTCCCGCTGCCACCAAGAAGACAAAGGCAGGCCCGTCGTGCCCATAGTGCCCTTCCTGCAGAATTCGCCTATCCTGATTGGGTCCCCACCACTTCTGCAGAACCCGTACTTCCCCCATTCACTGCCCAACCCGGTATTCAGGTGGAAACAGCTGATTTTATGCCAATCGATTTTTATTCACTGTTTTTCACGGAAAATCTCTATAGATCTATTGTGGACCAGAGTAATTTATATGCTGGTCAATTCATCGCCGCTAATCCCCAGTTGCCTTCCATTGCCAAAGATTGGAAACCAATTACGGTTTCCGAATTTAAGACCTTTCTGGGCCTTTCCCTCAACATGGGCACACATAAATTCCCGTCATTGCGTGCTTATTGGTCCACGCACCCAATTGACCACATGCCCGTGTTCTCTGCCTCCATGCCCAGGAAACGATACGAGCAGATTTTGCGGTTCATGCATTTCAACGACAATAAACTTTGTCGTCCACGTGGGGACCCTGAATACGACCGGCTCTATAAAATTCGGCCCCTCATAAACCACTTCAACGAACGTTTTGCAGCCTTGTTTATTCCCGATCAAGCTGTCTGCGTTGATGAGTCCCTGATTAAATTTTCTGGCCACTTGGCTTTCAAGCAGTACCTTCCCAGCAAGCGTGCCAGATACGGCGTCAAGCTCTATAAGTGCTGTGACAGGGCAACAGGCTATGTATGCAGCTTTATGATTTATGAGGGAAAAGATAGTCAGGTTGAGCCGGTCAACTGCCCGGATTACATAGGGAGCGCTGGCAAGATAGTGTGGAACTTGGTGTCACCCTTATTCGGAAAGGGGTACCACTTGTATGTGGACAATTATTACACGAGCGTGCCACTGTTTAGTCACTTGTTTGATCATCAGATTGGAGCATGTGGCACCGTGCGACCTAATCGCCGGGGCTTTCCCCAGCGGCTTGTAGATGCCCGTCTTAGGCTGGGGGAGAGAGCCTGCGTAAAGTGTAATAACTTGCTCGCTATGAAGTGGAGGGACAATAAGAATGTTTTCCTTCTTACCTCCCTTCATGCAGACACGACAGTCCAAATTCGTACGGCGACTGGTGTTGTGGAGAAACCCCGCTGTGTCCACGAATATAACAAAAATATGGGAGGGGTGGACCTCAACGACCAGTTGATGGCGCCGTATCTAATTGACCGTAAGGCGAGACGCTGGTACAAAAAAGTGTCTCTATCCTTATTCCAATTGGCTTTGCTGAACGCTCATGTGCTATACAGAGCTTCAGGCGGGACTTTCTCTCTTCTAAAATTCCAGAATGAGATAGTCACAGAACTCCTGTATCCAGGCGGTTCTGCACCTCACCATCCCCTACCAAATGCAGTAAGCCGGCTGCATGAGAGGCATTATACGCATCTCCTCCCGAGTACCCCTACCCAACGAACCCCCCAAAAAAGATGTCGTGTCTGTAGCAAGCGCGGATTTAGGCGTGACACCCGTTATTATTGTCCACTCTGTCCTGACAAACCTGGTCTTTGCCTTGGTGAATGTTTTGAACGCTACCACTCAAAAGTGAAGTTTTAGCGTAGGGTACAGCATTTCACAGACTAGGACACACTTACACAGAGTCTCCCAAGATGCCATTACATTTTGAGAGACCCGAACCATTACAGTTGTTAAAGTTTAAAAAAAAAAGTGTAAAAAAGAAAAAAAAAAACATAAAAAAAAAAAACACAAAAAAAAAAAAAAAAATAGTTGTCGTTTTATTGTTCTCTCTCTCTCTCTCTCTCTATTTTCTCTCTATTGTTCTGCTCTTTTTTACTGTATTCCATTCTGCAATGTTTTATCATGCTTGCTTTTCAGGTATGTAATTTTTTGTTTTCAGGTGCGCCATTCAACTGCAGCGCGGAATTATTTATCTTGACAGCAACAGCGTTTGCTCCCACGATACATAAAGCCGTGACTCCAGTGCTGTAGGAGGTGATTTCACCACCACAGTTAAAAAAAAAAGAGCATATATGCCGAAGCATGGGGGCAGCAGGGGCGGAGGAGCGATTTTGCTCCTAATGCCGCGTATATACGGTCGAAATTCCGACGGAGGCTTGCCCGTGGAAAAGTTTGACCGTGTGTACGCGGCATAACCTTTTATGCCGCGTACATACGGTCGAAATTTCGACAAAGGCTTGCCCGTGGAAAAGTCCGACCGTGTGTACGCGGCATAACTTTTTTGCGGGAGGATGCCCCCATGCTTCGGCATATATATATTTTAGGCACAGGTTGCGTTAAAAAAATGTTTTATTTTTTACTAGGTTTTGTTTTGGTATTTGCTTTGCAGGTATGGTATGGTCTTACTGTTGTACTGTAATGTTACTTTGTTTTAATGTTAACCATCATTTGCTTAGCAGGTACGCCATTCAGTTGCATCGCGGATTTATTTATCTTGACAGCAACAGCGTTTGCTCCCACGATACATAAAGCCGTGACTCCAACGCTGTAGGAGGTGATTTCACCACCACAGTTAAAAAAAGAGCATATATGCCGAAGCATGGGGGCAGCAGGGGCGGAGGAGCGATTTTGCTCCTAATGCCGCGTATATACGGTCGAAATTCCGACGGAGGCTTGCCCGTGGAAAAGTTCGACCGTGTGTACGCGGCATAACCTTTTATGCCGCGTAAATACGGTCGAAATTCCGACGAAGGCTTGCCCGTGGAAAAGTCCGACGTGTGTACGCGGCATAACTTTTTTGCGGGAGGATGCCCCCATGCTTCGGCATATATGCCCATCATTAGAAGTGGGTGGATGAAGGGAGGTATTCTAATGGTGGGCATACCCACCGATCAATCTCTTTTTTTCGTTCAGCCAACAGGCTGCATGAAAAAAAAGATTACAATACATGTCCAACAAGGACCAGCAACGTACTGGTATGTTGCTGGACTTTGAATGTTTATACCAGAATGATGCCTGCAGGTTTAGGTATCATCTCGGTATCATTCTTTTCAGCCAGTGGCCGGCTTTCATGTAAAAGCAATTCTAGCAGATAATTAGCCTCTAGACTGCTTTCACAAGCAGTGGGAGGGAATGCCCCCCCCCCCGGATATAAACAGCGCCATTGGGAAATTGGGAAAGCATTTTATCACACCGATCTTGGTGTGGTCAGATGCTTTGAGGGCAGAGGAAAGATCTAGGGTCTAGGGTCTAGGGTCTAGGGTTTTTCAAAAAAAGAGTACCTGTCACTACTTATTGCTATCATAGGGGATATTTACATTCCCTGAGATAACAATAAAAATGATAAAAAAAAAATATGGAAGGAACAGTTTAAAAATAAAATAAAAAAGCAAAATAAATTATAAAAAAAAAAAAAAAAAAAAAAAAAAGCACCACTGTCCCCCCCTGCTCTTGCGCAAAGGCGAACGCAAGCGTCGGTCTAGCGTCATATGTAAATGGCAATTGCATCATGCATGTGAGGTATCACCGCAAAGGTCAGATCGAGGGCAGTAATTTTAGCAGTAGACCTCCTCTGTAAATCTAACGTGGTAACCTGTAAAGGCTTTTAAATGCTTTTAAAAATGAATGTAGTTTCTCGCCGCTGCGCGTTTGTGCGCAATTTTAAAGCATGTCGTGTTTGGTATCCATGTACTCGGCCTAAGATCATCTTTTTTATTTCATCAAACATTTGGGCAATATAGTGTTTTTTAGTGCATTAAAAATAAAAAAAGTGTGTTTTTCCCCCAAAAAATGCGTTTGAAAAATCGCTGCGCAAATACTGTGTGGAAAAAAAAATGCAACACCCACTATTTTAATCTGTAGGGCCTTTGCTTTAAAAATATATATAATGTTTGGGGGTTCAACATAATTTTCTTGCAAAAAAAAAATGTTTTCATGTAAACAAAAAGTGTCAGAAAGGGCTTTGTCTTCAAGTGGTTAGAAGAGTGGATGATGTGTGACATAAGCTTCCTAATGTTGTGCATAAAATGCCAGGACAGTTCAAAACCCCCCCAAATGACCCCATTTTGGAAAGTAGACACCTCAAGCTATTTGCTGAGAGGCATGTTGAGCCCATTGAATATTTTTTTTTTTTTGTCCCAAGTGATTGAATAATGACAAAAAGAAAAAAAAAATGTACAAAAAGTTGTCACTAAATTATATATTGCTCAAACATGCCATGGTTATATGTGGAATTGCAGCCCAAAATACATTCTGTTGCTTCTCCTGAGTACGGGGATACCACATGTGTGAGACATTTTGGGAGCCTAGCCGCGTACAGGACCCCGAAAACCAAGCACCGCCTTCAGGATTTCTATGGGTGTAAATTTTTGGTTTCACTCCTCACTGCCTATCACAGTTTCGGAGGCCATGGAATGCCCAGATGGCACAAAACCCCCCCAAATTACCCCATTTTGGAAAGTAGACACCCCAAGCTATTTGCTGAGAGGTATGTTGAGTATTTTGCAGATCTCGCTTTTTGTCACAAAGTTTTAAAAATTGAAAAAAGAAAAAAAAAATATGTCTTTCTTCATTTTCAAAAACAAATGAGAGCTTGGGGTGTCTACTTTCCAAAATTGGGTCATTTGTGGGGGTTTTGGGCTATCTTGGCATTTTATGGCCTTCAAAACTGTGATAGGTAGTGAGGAGTGAAATCAAAAATTTGTGCCCTTAGAAATCCTGAAGGCGGTGCTTGGATTTCGGGGGCCCGTACGCGGCTAGGCTCTCAAAAAGTCCCACACATGTGGTATCCCCGTACTCAGGAGAAGCAGCCAAATGTATTTTGGGGTGCAATTCCGCATATAACCATGGCATGTTTGAGCAATATATCATTTAGTGACAACTTTTTGTAATTTTTTTTTTCTTTTTGTCATTATTCAATCACTTGGGACAAAAAAAAAATATTCAATGGGCTCAACATGCCTCTCAGCAATTTCCTTGGGGTGTCTACTTTCCAAAATGGGGTCATTTTGGGGGGTTTTGTGCTATCTTGGCATTTTATGGCCTTCAAAACTGTGATAGGTAGTGAGGAGTGAAATCAAAAATTTATGCCCTTAGAAACCTTGAAGGCGGTGCTTGGTTTTTGGGGTCCCGTACGCGGCTAGGCTCCCAAAAAGTCCCACACATGTGGTATCCCCGTACTCAGGAGAAGCAGCAGAATGTATTTTGGGGTGTAATTTCACATATGCCCATGGCATGTGTGAGCAATATATCATTTAGTGACAACTTTGTGCAAAAAAAAACAAAGTTTGTCATATTCCCGCAACTTGTGGCAAAATATAAAATATTCCATGGACTGAACATGCCTCTCAGTAAATAGCTTGGGGTGTCTACTTTCCAAAATGAGGTCATTTGGGGGGGTTTTGTGCTATTTTGGCATTTTATGGCCTTCGAAACTGTGATAGGTAGTGAGGAGTGAAATCAAAAATTTACGCCCCTAGAAATCCTGAAGGCGGTGCTTGGTTTTTGGAGCCCCGTACCCGGCTAGGCTCCCAAAAAGTCCCACACATGTGGTATCCCCGTACTCAGGAGAAGCAGCAGAATGTATTTTGGGGTGCAATTCCACATATAACCATGGCATGTGTGAGCAATATATCATTTAGTGACAACTTTTTGTACATTTTTTCTTTTTTTTTTCTTTTTGTCATTATTCAATCATTTGGGACAAAAAAATATTCAATGGGCTCAACATGCCTCTCAGCAAATAGCTTGGGGTGTCTACTTTCCAAAATGGGGTCATTTGGGGGGGGTTTGTGCCATCTTGGCATTTTATGGCCTTCAAAACTGTGATAGGTAGTGAGGAGTGAAATCAAAAATTTATGCCCTTAGAAACCTTGAAGGCGGTGCTTGGTTTTCGGGGGCCCGTACGCGGCTAGGCTCTCAAAAAGTCCCACACATGTGGTATCCCCGTACTCAGGAGAAGCAGCCAAATGTATTTTGGGGTGCAATTCCGCATATAACCATGGCATGTTTGAGCAATATATCATTTAGTGACAACTTTTTGTAATTTTTTTTTTCTTTTTGTCATTATTCAATCACTTGGGACAAAAAAAAATATTCAATGGGCTCAACATGCCTCTCAGCAATTTCCTTGGGGTGTCTACTTTCCAAAATGGGGTCATTTTGGGGGGTTTTGTGCTATCTTGGCATTTTATGGCCTTCAAAACTGTGATAGGTAGTGAGGAGTGAAATCAAAAATTTATGCCCTTAGAAACCTTGAAGGCGGTGCTTGGTTTTTGGGGTCCCGTACGCGGCTAGGCTCCCAAAAAGTCCCACACATGTGGTATCCCCGTACTCAGGAGAAGCAGCAGAATGTATTTTGGGGTGTAATTTCACATATGCCCATGGCATGTGTGAGCAATATATCATTTAGTGACAACTTTGTGCAAAAAAAAACAAAGTTTGTCATATTCCCGCAACTTGTGGCAAAATATAAAATATTCCATGGACTGAACATGCCTCTCAGTAAATAGCTTGGGGTGTCTACTTTCCAAAATGAGGTCATTTGGGGGGTTTTGTGCTATTTTGGCATTTTATGGCCTTCGAAACTGTGATAGGTAGTGAGGAGTGAAATCAAAAATTTACGCCCCTAGAAATCCTGAAGGCGGTGCTTGGTTTTTGGAGCCCCGTACCCGGCTAGGCTCCCAAAAAGTCCCACACATGTGGTATCCCCGTACTCAGGAGAAGCAGCAGAATGTATTTTGGGGTGCAATTCCACATATAACCATGGCATGTGTGAGCAATATATCATTTAGTGACAACTTTTTGTACATTTTTTCTTTTTTTTTTCTTTTTGTCATTATTCAATCATTTGGGACAAAAAAAAATATTCAATGGGCTCAACATGCCTCTCAGCAAATAGCTTGGGGTGTCTACTTTCCAAAATGGGGTCATTTGGGGGGGGTTTGTGCCATCTTGGCATTTTATGGCCTTCAAAACTGTGATAGGTAGTGAGGAGTGAAATCAAAAATTTATGCCCTTAGAAACCTTGAAGGCGGTGCTTGGTTTTTGGGGTCCCGTACGCGACTAGGCTTCCAAAAAGTCCCACACATGTGGTATCCCCGTACTCAGGAGAAGCAGCAGAATGTATTTTGGGGTGTAATTTCACATATGCCCATGGCATGTGTGAGCAATATATCATTTAGTGACAACTTTGTGCAAAAAAAATAAAGTTTGTCATATTCCCGCAACTTGTGGCAAAATATAAAATATTCCATGGACTAATCATGCCTCTCAGTAAATAGCTTGGGGTGTCTACTTTCCAAAATGGGGTAATTTGGGGGGGTTTTGTGCTATTTTGGCATTTTATGGCCTTCGAAACTGTGATAGGTAGTGAGGAGTGAAATCATAAATTTGCGCCCTTAGAAATCCTAAAGGCGGTGCTTGGTTTCCGGGGTCCCGTACTTGGCTAGGCTCCTAAAAAGTCCCACACATGTGGTATCCCCGTACTCAGGAGAAGCAGCAGAATGTATTTTGGGGTGCAATTCCACATATAACCATGGCATGTGTGAGCAATATATCATTTAGTGACAACTTTTTGTAATTTGTTTTTTTTTGTCATTATTCAATCACTTGGGACAAAAAAAATAAAATTCAATGGGCTCAACATGCCTCTCAGCAATTTCCTTGGGGTGTCTACTTTCCAAAATGGGGTCATTTGGGGGGGTTTGTACTGCCCTGCCATTTTAGCACCTCAAGAAATGAGATAGGCAGTCATAAATTAAAAGCTGTGTAAATTCCAGAAAATGTACCCTAGTTTTAGACGCTATAACTTTTGCGCAAACCAATAAATATACGCTTATTGACATTTTTTTTACTAAAGACATGTGGCTGAATACATTTTGGCCTAAATGTATGACTACAATTGAGTTTATTCGATTTTTCTTATAACAAAAAGTAGAAAATATCATTTTTTTTCTAAATTTTCGGTCTTTTTCCGTTTATATCGCAAAAAATAAAAATCACAGAGGCAATCAAATACCATTAAAAGAAAGCTCTATTTGTGGGAAGAAAAGGACGCAAATTTCGTTTGGGTACAACATTGCATGTCTGCACAATTTACAGTTAAAGCAGCGTAGTGCAAAATTCTGAATTCACCTCTGGTCCTTTAGCTACCAAATGGTCCGGGGCTTAAGTGGTTAATGTAACAAAATAGGTAAAAAGCCAAGGTGGGTGAATACTTTTGCAAGGCACTGTAACTGACTAAAATAATGAAAAATAAATGTAGTGCTGGCTGTCCTCCTTTTAGCCGTCCAGCAGAGAAAATAAATTCAACTTTTTCTAATCTTTTGCTGTAATAATCTAGTTTTCGAGATGCCCCATTTCTGCCATTAGACCGCTAGATATTCCTGGGGAAAAAAGGGGTGGGGAAAGTAGAGTGCTGGAGTCGGGATTTAACTTTTTTTCTAATTCAGAGTTTTAAAGAGAAATTTTTACATGTATGCAAAGCAATATTGTTTTGCATGTATTTTGGTTTGTTATGTATAAAATAGGCAAAGTCCAGATGTTTCCACAGCCCTCTGCGTATAACACGCAGGCACAGTTTACCTTCTATTTTCAGGGTGAAAAAGTGAGTGTTATACGCCAATAAATACAGTAATTTTTTAGAAGAATGCAAGGCCTTGGTGAAAAATAGTATGGATGTACACAGTGTATGTGCATGCTAACAAAACAAAAATTGTAATGTGGGTTATTATCCTCAAATGAACAATCATAAACTAATTGCTTATTAGAGACGTTGCATAGTGTATATGGTATGGAGCTATGTGTCTTATTAAATGTGTCACATTGAGATAAGTGCAACCATATAAGACTGTACTAAAGCTAACACAAGAAATGTCCCTTGATGTCAATAACATTCTTGACACAGCAGGCACCTTTCTTTGGAACATTCTCTTCATCCTGTTTTTAATAAAATAGATATTGTAGACTTTTAATATAGAACGGGTGAAGGCACGTTGCATTTTCATGCTGGCTGAACAGTTTGGGGATTTTTGAGATTACCAATCAGCAGGGACTCTGAATGCCTCCAAGCCATTCTTACTAAGATTTACTCATTCACCTGCAAGTTTGTGTTCTGACAATTTCTGCGTGGTAATTTGAAAGGCTGGAAACTTTTAAAGTGAAGTATTATATCCTTCAAGAATAAATGTCTGTAGCGTATAAAATGGATATACAGTAAAATTTACATCAGTAATAAATGTGCACAACAAATCATTATGCATTGTATTGTTTTTATTAAATAAAACCTTTCAATTTCCTGCAAAACAGTTTTGAAACACTGAGAAAACCCAAATTATTTCTTTATTTCAGCAACAGAAAAAATGTGTAAATTAGCGTAACAGTATATAAGAATAAAAAGGGTAATATATACTATTTACTGTATATACTGTATATATACTGTGTGTGTGTGTATATATATATATATATATATATATATATAAATATATACACATACATACATACATATATTCATACATACACACTACACACACACACCAATCAGCCATAAGATTATGATCACCCACCTAATATTGAGTAGTTCTTCCTTTTGCCGCCAAAACAGCCCTGACCCATCAAGGCATGAACTCCAAAGTGACAGCCACATAAATGCCAGGACACAAGGTTTCCCAGCAGAACATTGCCCAAAGAATCACACTGCCTCTGCGGGCTTGCCTTCTTCTCATACTGCATCTTAATGCCATCTCTTCCCCAGGTGACACACAACCAGCCATCCACATGATGTTAAAGAAATCATGATTCCTCAGACCAGGCCACCTTCTTCCATTGCTCAGTGGTCCAGTTCTGATGCTCACGTGCCCATTGTAGGCACCTTTTACTGTGAACACGGGTCAGCATTGACAGCTATGCGGCCCCATACACAACAAACTGTGACGCACTGTGTTCTAGCATTAACTTTTTCAGCAGTCTGAGCTATAGTAGCTCTTATATTGGATTGGACTACATGGGCCAGGCATTGCTCCCCATGTGCATCAATGAGCATTGGCCACCCATGGCCCTGTCACCGATTTGCCAGTTATTCTTCCCTGAACCACTTTTGGTAGGACCTGACCACTGCAGACCGAGAAGTTTCCACAAGAGCTGCAGCTTTGGAGTTGCTATGACTCAGTCATCTAGTAATTACAATTTGGCCTGTGTCAAAGTCACTCAAATCTTTACGCTTGCCCAATTTTTCTGCTTTCAACACATCAACTTCAGAGGCAACATGTTCACTTTCTGCCTAATGTATCCCACCCACTTTCAGGTGCTATTGTAATGAACAAAATCATCAGTGTTATTATCTTTACATGGCAGTAAAGGAAGAAAAATTGCGCTAATGAGTCCAGAATTCAGAAAAAAATATATAATTATAATCCAATAAAGTCCAATGAGGTAGGCTGGTGTAGACCAACACAAGAAATACCAGGTCCTATGTGGATCTGTTAAAATGCATGCTTACCAGAAAATAAGCCAAACAGACAGATGGCTATGACCCAGCCCAGGCCTTTGGTTAGCACACCAGTACTAACTTCTCCAATATTAGTGGGTTTCAGCAGATGGAAGGATGACTCCACAATGTGCGTAGATGTATGAGCCCCAAAGAATATATAAAGAAACAAAAAAGAAGAGAACACATAGCGTGATCCTGCCACAAACGATGACCCTATGATAGGATCAATGCTATGGGGTATGGGAGACACAATTTCACCCAGTGTGTGATAACTAACATAAGTGAGCCACCACCGCACAGAGAGTCTCCTTACCAGACAGATTGTAATCACAAGCGCTGAACCATGTGTGAAAAATGACAACCAAATCCACCACAGTGTGAACCGCCACCTTACACAGAGTCTCCTTACCAGATTGCAGAAGCTATAGGCATATATAGATCAACCGCAGGCTGGTGAATGGCTGGATGGATATAGGCGTCCCGCTGCAGATTGCAGCAGCTATGATGCGTGGATGTAACCTTCTCACTGATAGAGCTATGACTCCATAGGGCCCGTAGTTTTTTTAAGTACCCAGGAAGAAATAAGGACTGGATAGTGTAATACCGTCACACCATTTATTATAAAACGATAAAATTACACTTACTCAGAACACGATAAAAAAGACATGTAAATGAAGCCGGCCGGCTTCAAAGCGAGCTCCCGTCCTATGAGCGTGGTGATGTCAGCGCGTACCCCCTTAGACGCGTTTCGTCATCAAAGACATTATCAATAAGGGACGGGTAGCGAGCTGAATCACCACATTATATAGTACCATGCCTCGTTGTGAGACCCAGACATGGATGTGTGGCCGCCATCTTGAATGATGGCAAACCAAGTTAAAACCAATAGAACTAAATGCGAAATTGCCCATTTTATGTAACAAAACACCGGAAGGATACAAACAAAGGGGATAATCACAGCTAGCCTCAGTCTGAGTCCCGGACCTGAGTCCCTACCCACCATCAGAACTACTGGCAAACCTATTTATTTTAAGTCTCGCACTATTAAGCAGAAAATACTCATAAATTTAAAAAAACGAATGGAATATAAAAAACAAATGGAATATAAAAAAAAATAATTGTAAAGGTTAATCGAGGACAAAGAAAACACTGATCCACCGATATAAGTGGCATGTGTGTATAAAGAAAAGAAAAAATAAATAAAAATAAAAACTTTAAAAACAGTAATTATCCATCAACGTGAATCAGTGAGTAATTAATGTACAAACGACAGTGGATATTCTATTAGAAGTCATATTCCAGACTAAAAGATTATGATTACATAATCAACATAATTTATGGAGTGAATATATCACATGAAGAGATAATTCAACCACGTGCATATTAAAGGTAAGTAACAACTAGTAAATAAGGAGAAGACTCCTCAATAATAGTGATATGGTGAATGTGAAAAATAAATTAGTATACATTAATTCAAATAAATGTGAATAATCCATTAGAAAAAACAGTCAATATTAATTATGATACAAACTGCCTAGACTGATCAAACTAAAATACATTTCTTGTGACCTAAATAACAATTGAGCAAAAATATGAATAAGAATGGATTAAAAATGAATTAAAAAATCAATCCAATTTGTAAGAAACCCCATTAGGACAATGGGAATAGGCCATAGTGGCCAAACCCCCAAATATGTCCCAACGGGTAATAAAGATAACAAGAACCAAAACATAAACCAATAGACTCATGTTAGTGACTCAGACCAAGTTCACAATGAAAAACATCTATGAGTTATCGATAAATGCATTGACATCGATGTTTAAACCGTACGGTACATAAGTCTTGGCCTTAAAAATCCAGGACATCTCTAGTTTGGAAATGTCTCTCACTAAACAACTACCTCTCCACTTGGGGCAAAATTTGTCAATACCTAAAAACAAACAGTTTGAAGGATCTCTCTTATGTACCAATCTATAATGTTTTGATACAGAATGATTTTTGAAGCCTGATTTTATGTTCGTGATGTTCATTTAATCTAACCTGTAGGGGGCGCTTGGTCCTCCCTATATACTGCAATCCACATGGGCACTGAAGTAAATAAACCACGCCTGTTGTGGAACATGTGATAAAAGGTTTAATGTCATGCCTAATTTGTGTATTGGTGGACAAAAAACTAGTTGTCCTCCTGTGGGTACAACTATTAAGAGAGCATACTCTACAACTACGACATTGGTAATATCCCGTAAAATGCCCAAAGAAACTGACTCTAGATGGAGGGTCAAGGATATTCGGAGACACCCTATTCCTCAAAGAGGGAGCCCCTCTAAAAACGACCTGAGGTTTGTCAGGCAGGATGTCTCTCAAGATACGGTCATTGTTGACAATATGCCAATGTCGAGACATCATTTGTGTGATTTTTTTATGTTGTAAAGAATAAGTGGTTATAAATGGAACCACTTGTGAGAAAACACCCTCCTGTTGGCGAGGTCTCTCGACAAGGAGATCTTCCCGGTTCAGTTGTTTAACTGATTCCAGGGTGGTCGTCAAACAGGACTCAGTGTACCCCTTCTCCAGAAACCTCTGGGTGAGTATTTGTGCCTGTTGTAGAAATTCGTCCTGGTTGGAGCAGTTCCTTTTGAGTCTTATGTATTGACTTTTCGGGACTGATCTAAGCCAAGGCCTTTGGTGACAACTAGTTATAAGTATAAACAAATTTCTATCTGTGGACTTGAAATGTGTTGAGGTAATCAATTTATTACCTTCAACCCTAACTTTCAAATCCAGAAAGTTAATCTCAAGTGGGCTTGTTTCATATTTTACTTCTATGCCCCTCTGGTTGTCATTAAGGTAGGTCATAAAGGCATGGAGAGATTAAGAGTCACCCTCCCACAAGAGGAGGATGTCATCTATATATCTAGCCCATAGGACCAGCTGGGGAGTATTTTGGGCATAGATGACATCCTCCTCCCACCTGGCCATAAATAAATTGGCCAGGCTTGGGGCATATTTGGCCCCCATAGCCACCTCCCTATCCTGTCTATAAAACTGATTACAAAACCAAAAATAATTATGAGTAGCTGCAAACTCCAATAATTCCATCAAAAATAAAATTTGATCCAAATGAAGTCCTGAATCTCTACTAAGGAAACCAAGGACTGCCTCAAAGCCCAAATTGTGAGGGATGATTGTGTAAAGGGACGTAACGCCAGCTGTCACCATTAATGTGCCAGGTTTTACCTCTAGTCCAGACAAAATGTTAATGACATGTCGTGAGTCCTTAACAAATGAGGGCATCCATCGGACAAGAGGCTGGAGAAAAAAGTCAATATATCTACCCACCCGGGACATCAGTGAATCAATTCCACTTACAATAGGGCGTCCCGGGGGGCAGATAGGATCCTTGTGGATCTTAGGTAAATAGTATATTGTGTGTGTCCTAGGTGCCCGGGGAACCAAGAATAGACTTTCTTTCTTATTTAGAATGCCAACAGATAATCCTCTGGATATGATTCTAGTTAGATCACGTAAATACACAGATTTGGGGTCCGCTGGCAAGGGGGTATAGTTGTTAACATCACTCAATATTTTACACATTTCGGTCATGTAGTCCTTTTTGTCAAAGACCACAATGCCACCCCCCTTGTCGGCAGGCCTGATCACTGAATCCTTATTTTGACACAAAGTATCAAGTCCTTCTTGCATAATTTTGCTATTTCTAGCTTTTTTTATTTCAAGAGACTCAAGATCCCTGATCAACACATCCCTAAACACCTTAAGCGATGGGGCTAAAACCCCTGGGGGGTTGAAAAGTGAGGCATTAGCCAAGCCAGAATGGAGATAGTCGCCAGTCCCCTGATTGCTAATACCGGTAATAGGATTAATGGTCATATACCTTTTTACATTCAATTTTCTGACAAATCTATGTATGTCCATGTAAGTTTGGACAAAAAACCCACACATGCTCAGAATCAAGTCGACGCATGCTCAGAAGCATTGAACTTCATTTTTCTCGGCTTGTCGGAGTGTTTTACATCACGGCGTTTGGGACGGTCGGATTTTTGACTGATGGTGTGTAGGCAAGACTGATGGAAGTCAGATTCATCGGATTAGAATCCATAGGAAAAACGATCGCGTGTACACGGCTTTACGCTATGTGTTTTTTTTCTTTTATGTTTCTTTATATATTCTTTGGGGCTCATACATCTACGCACATTGTGGAGTCATCCTTCCATCTGCTGAAACCCACTAATATTGGAGAAGTTAGTACCGGTGTGCTAACCAAAGGCCTGGGCTGGGTCATAGCCATCTGTCTGTTTGGCTTATTTTCTGGTAAGCATGCATTTTAACAGATCCACATAGGACCTGGAATTTCTTGTGTTGGTCTTCACCAGCCTACCTCATTGGACTTTATTGGATTATAATTATATATATTTTTTTCAGAATTCTGGACTCAGCGCAATTTTTCTTCCTTATTTTCTACTGTGTTTATCCGACTATTATTGCTGCTTGGAGGGGTTCTAATTAATTTTATCAATTAATTTATCCATTTTTATTTTTTGAAAAATAACAGCAAGCGCAGTTTTTTCCACTTTCCATATATATATATATATATATATATACCCTATATTACCAAAAGTATTGGGACACCTGCTTTTACACGCACATGAACTTTAAAGGCATCCCAGTCTTAGTCTGTAGGGTTCAATATTGAGTTGGCCCACCCTTTGCAGCAATGACAGCTTCAACTCTTCTGGAAAGGCTGTCCACAAGGTTTAGGAGTGTGTCTATGGGAATGTTTGACCATTCCTCCAGAAGCGCATTTGTGAGGTCAGGTACTGATGTGGATGAGAAGGCCTGGCTCGCAGTCTCCGCTCTAATTCACCCCAAAGGTGTTCTGTTGGATTGAGGTCAGGACTCTATGCAGGCCAGTCAAGTTCCTCCACCCCAAACTCGCTCATCCATGTCTTTATGGACCTTGCTTTGTGCAATGGTGCGCAATCATGCTGGAATAGGAAGGAACCATACCCAAACTGTTCCCACAAAGTTGGAAGCATGAAATTGTCCAAAATGTCTTGGTATGCTGATGCCTTAGAAGTTCCCTTCACTGGAACTAAGGGACCAATTCCAACCCCTGAAAAAAAAAACCCACACCATAATCCCCTCTCCACCAAATGATTTGGACCAGTGCACAAAAGAAGGTCCATAAAGACATGAATGAGTGAGTTTGGGGTGGAGAAACTTGACTGGCCTGCACTGACCTTAATCCGATGGAACACCTTTGGGATGAATTAGAGCAGAGACTGCGAGCCAGGCCTTCTTGTCCAACATCATTGTCTGATCTTAAAAATGTGCTTCTGGAAGAATGGTCAAACATTCTCATAGACACACTCCTAAACCTTGTGGACAGCCTTCCCAAAAGAGTTGAAGCTGTTTGCTGTTCATGGTCTAGCTAAGGGGCCTGGATGCTGGAAGCTGAAGAAAGCTGACTAAGGGACTAGTTGGGCATCAAAGATAGAAGGTTTTGCATGGGTGTTGGAAGGAGACAACCAACTTTCCAAGGACAATTGTGAGTACAGACTGGTGAGAGAGATCCTAGAGACTGTGGGCTGCTGCCATACCTCTGGTGCTAGAGAGTCAGCTGTTTGTGTGAAACGAAGGGGGCATCAGCTGGTGTCCTGAGGAGCGCAGTCCATTCAGTTGTTTGTGAAGGGACTCAAAAGAGGAAGCTTTGTCTCTCTAGCTACTGTTATAAAACCAAGTATACTGGCCGCTTTTAAAAGGCCTTTACTTACAGTTCTACAGAAGGAAGTCTAGTGTCCTAACTTTTTACATTTTGGAGTAACCCACTCAGTCCCCAACCCTATCCAAGCCCCCCACCCCCCCAAAAAAAACAAACACCATAATGAACCATCCTGGGCTGTTTATTAAACCAAAGCGTGACTTTGACTGTGTGCCTGGCTGTGGGGTAACTGCTGCGAAAAGGAACCCTGGGCAACTTATAAGCCGATCCTACGGGGGTAGCGCTAGACTTAAAAAAAACTTTGTACAGTGAGATATAATGGCAAACATAACAAAAATAAATGTTTTTGGTTTTCATATACTTGAAGTCATTCCTCTCTAACTGTACAAATGATAAACAATTTCTATGCACATCGTGCATCCTATCTAGCATGATGTTTATTTGTACAAGTAAATAATTCATAAAGATGTCCTATAGCAATACTGAAAAATGAAGCAGTGCTCCCTTTTTCTGTTTTATGTCCTTTGAAAATGAATTGCAGCTTACTCGATTCCTCTGCTGTACAATAATAATCTCAGAGGGGGGCATAACAAATATTATCATACTCTACATCAGTTAGACTTGCACCCTAGACATTTCTCCCTTGCTGTGACCTTCAGAATGCTTTCATCTTTTGCAGTCCATAGCTGACAATTCATATAACCCTTCGTACATTAACGTATGCCTCAAAGTGTGCCTCCAATCTCCATCAGGATTTCACACACTCCCTGCACTATACCTTGCTACAGTAACTGAAAGAGCAGATTACACAAAGAAAATCAGAGAAAGATTGCATTGCTGAGCCTTTTTTTTTTTTTTGGTGATTAACAAATTATACATTGATGAAGAAAATAAGTGATCAGCCATAATGTTATGATGACCCACCTAATATTGAGTACGTCCCCCATTAGCCACCAAAACAGCCCTGACCCTTTGAGGCATTGACTCCACTAGACCTCTGAAGGTATGCTGTGGGATCTGGCACCAAGCCTTCAGTAGCAGATTCTTTAAAGTGGAGTTCCACCCAAAAATGGAACTTCCACTTTTTGGAATCCTCCCCCCCTCCAGTGTCACCTTTGGCACCTTTCAGAGGGGAGGAGCAGATACCTGTCTAATACAGGTATTTGCTCCCACTTCCTGGCATAGATCACCTCGGTGATCTACGCAACTTCCAGCGCCTACTCTGTCCCCAACGCTGTCTTCTGGGAGACACACAGGTCCCAAAACACAGAGGGGACCAGCGAGGATGCGCAGAGTGACTCGCGCATGCGCAGTAGGGAACAGGGAAGTGAAGCCGCAATGCTTTACTTCCTGATTCCCTTACCGAGTATGGCAGCGGCAGCAGCAGCCGATCCTCGAGCGACAGATCGGCTTCGGCTACCGACATCGTGGGCGCCCTGGACAGGTAAGTATCCATATATTAAAAGTCAGCAGCTGCTGTATTTGTAGCTCCTGGCTTTTAATATTATTTTTTTTAGTGGGACCTCCGCTTTATGTCCTGTAAGTTGCACAGAGCAGGAAAGTATATTATGTTTTTTATTTTTTTATTTAAATTTTTCTTGAGATCAATGCAAGCTCAACGCAAGGTCTCTTAGAAAACAATTGTATTCTGTGTGCTTTGTTCACACTAAATACTGCGTTGAGATGGGTTGCAGTATGTTGCATAAAAATGCAGACATGCTGCATTTTTATGCAGCAAAACTCACTGCAACGTGTTAACTTGATCTGTGATGCAAAGACTTGAATAAAGTGTAATTTTGTGACACTACAATAAAGTTAAAATAAGGCAAACGGTGTCTTGCTGTCACGTACCTGGTAGGAGTCTGATATGACGAGGTCGGCCTTCTTTGTATCTCCTACCCAAGCCCCACTGAAGGTGGAACAGATGGTGGCTAGGATCAGGAGGAACACGAGTGCCTGGGAATGTTGCTTGTAGAACCTGCAGTGGATGTAGTAGGCTCGGTGGTACCAGCAGGACAGCAGGTGAAGAGCTGGGGTGGAACTCAGAAGATCAGCGGATGATAAGGAGGAACTCCAACCAACTTGCAGGTTCAGGCTTGGTGGCTTGTCAGTACTTCCTATGGTCAGGAGACAGGAGAGCACTGGACACAGGAGAGCTGAGAAGATAGAGAGCCAGCGCATGTTTCCAGAGGTAGTGTCAGAGCCGGGCAGACGATGAAAGCGGAGTCGTGGAGATAGCTGGGTTCGGTAACAGGCGGGCTGCAGAATACAAGGCATAAGCAAGAGGAAGGTCAGGTGCAGGCCGGAGTCAGGTACAAGTAATCAAGTAAATCAGAGTCCAGAAGCAGAGTCAGAGGAAGCCGGGATCAGTAACAGGTATCAAGCAGGTAATAAGCAGGGTTCAGAGGATCAGGGCACATCTGAAGACCAGTCAGCACTTGTAGAGAGTCAGAGCACCCTTTAAATAGGCCGTCTGGCGCCACTGGCATTCTGGAAGTCTGTTGTTGTCCGGGAACGCGCACATGCATACGTGTGCGTGCCAGACATGAATCAGCAGTTCTCTTACACTTGCATTTCGACCATGGAAAGCATCACCCCTACACAGCACATATTTTAGTGTGCTGGTTAGTGTGCTAACCAGGGCCAACATTGGCAAGAGCAGGGAAGTGATGTACCTGAATAGGTCTGAACTTGACATAAAAGAGCCTGGGGATATTGAGGACTATTGGCCAGTAGGGATAACCTCAGGTGTGTTCAGATCGAAGTCTGAGCCCACCTGAGCATGGCTGCCAGAAAGCTGTTGCTGAACTGGGCTAATCATATGTGGTTGAGGCATTCTCCACCCCGCAGCTGCATGTATAGCTGCCCCTTGTACATGGGTGGCTGCAGGGTGAGGAATGATTGGCCAGTACAGGTGACAGCTTCCTTGTAGGTTCTGAACACACCTTAGCTCATCCTCTACTGGCCAGGAGGGGAAGATCTGCCTGCATCCTGACATACAATAGCAGACTGAGTTGGTTTGAAATATGATAGGTGTGTATGCCGAGAGTATTGGAATTCATGGTGAAGAGTGCTAAAGGTATTGGGAGTTACTGTATCTTTGGGTGTCCTCTGCGTACACTGCGTTGTGTGCAAAATTCTCCAGATTACCTTGTTCTATAAACTGTGCAGTACATTACACAATTCACACTGCCCCAGTCTGAACACTGAGAAACTCAGATCTAAAGATAGAATGGACCCTTGTGAAAAACTGTCATCCAAATAATAACTGCAGCCAATAAGCTATAGTAACTGTTCTGGTATTCTGACAGTCACTGAAGCCAGCTGGGGAAATGCATCCATTTGTGCTGTTTAGAGAAATATATGTGGGTATGAACAGCTTAAGGCACACTCCTAATGTCCTTCCTCCCATTGGTCAGACATACTGGGTGTGGGTGGGGGTTTGCAGGCTCTACAGGAAAGTGAACAGAACAGGTAAGAGGTCCAAAAGATCCCCTTCCTAGTTTACCTGAGTGGATTTGTTTCCTTGGCAAATTGAACAGTTCCAGAAAATACCAGCTTGGTCTATTGCAAATCTCCATTTCAGGCGATATGATCTAGTCATTACTATCACAAGTGAGACACTGGGATTGATTTACTAAAGGAATAGAGCATGTTTACTTTGTAAAATGTATGTTCACATTGCAAAATGAATGTTGAACTTTCTGAGATGAATAAAAGGGCTACCGTTAAACACAATGTATGTAGACAAAACTTGCCCCTGCCATTGCCCCGGAAGCAAACCATGAAGAAACACTAAGGCCCCTTTCACACGGAGGGTCCGTTCAGGTCCGCCTGTCAGTTTTTTAGGCGGACCTGGACGGACGCTCCATGTAGCCCTATGGAGCCACGGATGTCAGCGGTGACATGTCCGCTGACATCCGCTCCGCCAAAGTGTGACGGAGGAAAACCCTATTTTTCCTTCTGTCGGCAGAGCGGATCGGATGAACACGGACAGACGGTTCGTGTTCATCCGATCTCCCCATAGGGGAGAGCGGCGCTCTGACAGGGCGGTCCCTGCACAGTGTGCAGGGACCGCCCAGTCATCCGCCGGCTCAGCGGGGATCAACTGAGCGATCCCCGCTGAGCAAGCGGAGCTTCACGGGGCGGATCATGACTGATCCATCCCGTGTGAAAGAGCCCTAAGTATAAAAATGATGTCCTTGACTTTCAGTGGGGATATCTGAATGATGCCTGCCGGTGCAGGCATCATTCAGATATCATTCTTTTCTTCCGGCGATTCTGTGCACCGTAAGAATAATAATAAAAAAAAATCATTGATCGTTCTTACAGGCGACAGGAGGGGACATCCCCCCTCCCGCTGCTCTTCGGTGCTTATCCGGGCTCTCCCGTGCCATAGGGGACCCGGATAAAGAACCTGCCACCGCGGGATGAAGAGCATAGAGATTTCCAATAACCAGATGGTCACCAGTCATCTTTATGACCGCCCGAGGCCCGGGCGAGGCATTATGACGTCACGTCTGGGCCACAGATGTCAACAAAGCGGCGATCTCGGCTGGAAAGCATCAGATCCGTCTTTTTTTTTTATCTGATGCTTTCCAGCCTGGAGGAGCCTGGGGTCTTAAAAGAAAGTGTAAAAATTAAAAAATTACAATAAAATAAACAATAATTTTTTTTTTAAGCGCCCCCGTCCCCATGTGCTCGCGCACAGAAGCGAGCGCACACGTAAGTCCCACCCACATATTTAAACGCTGTTCAAATCACACATGTGAGGTATCGCTGCGTGCGTTAGAGCTAGAGCAACAATTCTAGCACTAGACCTCCTCTGTAACTCTAAACATGTAACCTGAATTTTTTTTTTTTTTTAATTTAAACTTTGCCTATGGAGATTTTTAAGTACCGAAGTCTGGCGCCATTCCATGAGTGTGCGCAATTTTAAAACGTGACATCTTGAGTATGAATTTACTCGGCGTACATCATCTTTCACATTATACAAAATAATTGGGCTAACTTTACCGTTTTGTTATTTCTTTTTTTCCCCCCAAAAAAAGCGTTTGAATATTTATTGCGCAAATACCGTGTGACATAAAAAGTTACAATGACTGCCATTTTATTCCCTAGGGTGTCTGCTAAAAAATCATATCTAATAATCTTTGTTGGCAGCTAAAGACGGTAGAAAGAAATTGTTTGATTACCACTGGAAAATATGGTCAGACTGGTTTAAGGTAGAATAGGCATGTCTTCATGAACTTATACTGATGATTACAACTCTGCTAGTAGTTCATCCAGATTACTTATCCGGAAACAACTGTTGTTACATCCGCAGCTGCTCATCTCAACCCTCCCCTCCCCTGTTCTTCTTTAATCTTATTGTTCTCTTTACAAATAATGTTCTATTGTTCCACAGAAATACATTGCACTATCTTTGATGTTATGTTATGCTTGGTCAACCTTTGCACTATTGCACCTGATACACCATACCTCGATATCAGATATGATATATACTCTAGCTGTATGCTGTTATATTATGTATTCTCTGTACCTTTTTCTGTACTTGTACTATTTTGTACTGTATGTACTTTATAAAAACCCTTTAATAAAAATAATTGTTAAAAAACAAAAACAAAAAAAAACATATATAATGTTTGGGGGTTCTAAGTAAATTTTGATGAAAAAAATATGATTTTTACATGTAGGAGAGGGGTGCCAGAATAGGCTCGTCATGGAAGTGGTTAAATCCTAAAAAAAATTGTAAAACATAAATAAAAATGAATAATAAAATAATCTTGTAAAAAATTGTTAAAAAAATAAAATTGTAAAAAATAACACTACTGACACCCAGGGCCGTCTTTAAGGCAGGGCAAAAGGGACAGCTGCCCTGGGCCCTGTCATTGTTGTGGGGCCCAAAGAAGCTGCCTCATACTTGCCAACTATCCTGGTTTGAATTCCCTTGTCCCTTGAAGTTTTAGTCCTGTGCTGTGTCCCGATATCTCAGTGGGAAGTTCTGTTACTAATGCTGCCCAGCTCTGCCCTATTGTTGTGTAGGGATGACTCACAGGCTCTCCGTGTTTACATGTAAATAACTGGCATTCATATGTAAATAGCGACGGCATTCCTATGTAAATAGTGGTGTCCGGTGGAATTGATATGTAAATAAAGGCAGCATTCATATGTATATCATGCCCCCTTAAAGGTCATATCCACCATCACCTATACTGAATGCTGCTGGATCCCTAGTAGTTTTCTGTCTATTGATGGCTCACCTCCCCAGTCCATGGTGTGCAGGCAGTGAGGAGATGATGTGCTGTAACCTCTAGCAACCAATCAGTGAGCAGAATTACTGTACAGTAATCTCTAGCAACCAATCAACAAGCAGAAATCATGTGCTGTAACCTCTAGCAACCAATCACAATCGCTGCCTGATCTGATACAGTAATCAGATTTTTGAGACTAGATGCTATTTATTGTATGTCTCAGAGCAGGTGGAGAGTGAAATTTGGGGGCCCCAAGAACATTTTTTCCCAGGGTCCAATCAATATTAAAGACGGCCCTGCTGACACCAATCTTTGCTCTGCTGACACTGTCCACTGCTCTCCTGATATACACACATGTGTGTTTGTGCTCTGGGGTGCACACCCTAATGCAATAGGCTGCGCACACCAATGCATGTTGCCTTTTTATCTTATAGAGGTCTATACATAAGATAATGAGGAATATGGGTCAAAATGAGGGGCAGTTGAAAGAAGAATGAGCAGGCAAAAAAAAAATAGAGCCCAAACGATTTTTTATTTTTTTTTGCATAGGGCCCCTCTGCAAGCAATGTCCTCCATTGATGGGCTAAAAAAATAATTTTAAATCATTCAGATAAGCAGCCACAAATGGAATACTTGCAGGTTTCAGTGTGATCTACTTTAATTCAGCATGGGAACTGACCTGTGATGATTCTTATTAACAATCCCTGTTAGCAATCACTGTGTTTTTTCTCTACCAGCCGCATTTCTTATCTTCAGGATATATATTTTTTTTCCTTATGACATGCTGAAAATGTTCTCGTTGCTATGTATTGCCTTGGTCACTGTCAGGTTGGTAGCTATGGTTACTGATGGTGACGTGGAAAGAATTAAAATTCTCTAAATGTTTTCCAGTTCGCCTGTTTTAAACAAGCTGTGCGAAGAAAAAAAATAAAAAAAACATCTTCTGACAGTGTCAAACATCTGTCGCCAGCAGGATAATAAACTTTTCAGTTATCAAGCAAATTACACATACAGTGCTCTTGGTGTGGACCTTAAAACATGCACATTTGTACATTTTTATAGAACATCATTCGTTGTGACAGAGAGTAAACACATCCGCATTGATTAGTGGCAATGATTGGTTTGGTGCAACAGACCTTTCCTACATGTATGAGTAATGTATTTCTGGATGGATATAGCCGCCTGTGTGATTAGAGATCACTCGTGATCGTGAATGATGTGTCTAGAAACAGCAAAAACAAGCCGGATTATACATGGATTGTATCCTCTGTCATTAAGTGACAGCTCAGATTTTGATGCAAGGGGCTTCCGTTTACATTTAGCACCTGTCTGGCATTTCATCAACTGAATCTTTGATTTTAAATTTGTAACACAATATTCTCCTGTGCCTGTTGCCTTCTGACCCTTGACTGTTGGGTCATATCTTCTATTTCATTTATGAACTGAATTGCTTGGGTTTTCTGTTGATGTGATCATGGCTGATAAAAAACACACACACAATACCATCAAGAAAACACAGGCAGGCATACATATTGACATTACTATATGAAGTCCAGGATTTATTTTGGCCCCCTCTCTCATATCTGATTGCTGGTGTAGCAGTACCCTCAGCTTAAGAGGGCTGCTTGTTTGTTTTGGGCCCTGTAATGCTCCACTATCAACCACTGGCAATCGGCTCTAACCTCTCGTGACACAGCTAGGAAAGGGGGAAAGTGGTATAACTGTATTACCTCTATACTATTATACGGTACAACCCCCTTTGTATACCAGCACAGTAATTGACACTCACAACCAAATTACTTAACTATAACTTTTTACTATAGGTAAAAATATAAAAGGTAATTTGTATACAATATCTTATGCAGATCCCTGCAATATAGGTGCACACATTAAAAGAGTATGACATTCAATAATGCAATGAACATGTATTAACCCCGCTGCAGCTATCCTCCCTCATGAGCATAAAAATGGCGCCCAGCAATGTCCTATACTACCCAGTCAGGCCTGACTATAACGTGGGGTATGGATTATTGAAGAATCTTCGCTAGCAACTGTCGGTGGTGCACATAAGAAACAAACTGTAATCCAATAGGGGTAGCAGATAATCGCAAACTTGGCAAAGCTGGAGAGACTGAAGGAACTCAGTTCAGGAAAACAGTCTCTCCAAAGTATAACTGTGGTCAATGATGGGCCTAGGCAAAGTTAATAGGCAACAAAGTTACTTAGATGTGGTTCTGAGCTGGCGCTCTCTCACCCTGACCGGACTGACTCCTGTCCGGTTCCTCCGCTACTGTGAGTGGCTTCACAGTGCCCACGATGCACCATGTCTTCGGTCCTCCAGAAGATGATGGCACCTCAGGTGGATCGGATGCTTCACAGGCTCCTCAGCGGAACAGAAGGCTCTCTGGAACAAAGTGCGAGGCCCAGGCTTCAGGCCTAGCACGAGCAGCAGGTGAGTGCAGGGATCCTCTTGCAAGGAGGGCGGTGTTCAAAGAGAAAGAATGAGGACTCTCCCTTTTAAATTCCACCCCAGCAGTCCTTGCGCGGGGAAATGCACCCCGGGTGCCTCAAAGCGTGCTGGGAACTGTAGTCTTTCGGGTGAAAACGATACCCCGCTACACACTCCCCCCACTTGAAATCTTTGGTCCTCAAAGACATTATCAACAGTAGGAAAATACAAACTCATTAAGGGCAGCTAGAGAAGTTGGCAGAGGAAACTCCCACCAGTACGGGGAAGGGAGTTTGTCCTGCCCACTGGTTACATCAATGGGGTTGACCTGCCTAACTGTGCCAGAGAGTGAGCTGGGGTTGCCTTCCACCAAATGCACAGCAGAAGGATCAGGTGTTGGTAATTAGTGATGTTGCGAACATAAAATTTTCCGTTCGCGAACAGTGAACGCGAATTTCCACAAATGTTCGCGAACGGGCGAACCGGGCGAACCACCATAGACTTCAATAGGCAGGCGAATTTTAAAACCCACAGGGACTCTTTCTGGCCACAATAGTGATGGAAAAGTTGTTTCAAGGGGACTAACACCTGGACTGTGGCATGCCGGAGGGGGATCCATGGCAAAACTCCCATGGAAAATTACATAGTTTACGCAGAGTCGGGTTTTAATCCATAAAGGGCATAAATCACCTAACATTCCTAAATTGTTTGGAATAACGTGCTTTAAAACATCAGGTATGATGTTGTATCGATCAGGTAGTGTAAGGGTTACGCCCGCTTCACAGTGACAGACCAAACTCTGACAGACCAAAGTCCCCGTTTAACGCACCGCAAACAACCGCAAACAGTCCATTTGCACAACCACAAGGCTTTAAAGGGGTTGTAAAGGTTCGTTTTTTATTTTCTAAATAGGTTCCTTTAAGCTAGTGCATTGTTGGTTCACTTACCTTTTCCTTAGATTTCCCTTCTAAATATTTTTTTTCTTTGTTTTCTTTGTCTGAATTTCTCACTTCCTGTTCCTCCTCAGTAAGCTGTTCTGGCTGACTCCACACCACTCGGATGATGGTGTGAAGTTTAGTGAGGAGAAACATGAAGTGAGAAATTCAGACAAAGAAAAAAAAACATTTAGAAGGTAAATCAAAGGAAAAGGTAAGTGAACCAACAATGCACTAGCTCAAAGGAACCTATTTAGAAAATAAAAAACAAACCTTTACAACCCCTTTAATGATCACCTTAGATGATCACAAAGAAAATTCATGTTTTTTCTATGCAAAATTATCCAGCCGATCGCTTTTGGTCTGTTCACAATGAAGCAACGACCTATCATCTGGGGTGTGCCAACATTGCCATTGCCAACACACTCATAGAGGTGGTCACTTCATTGTGATACGCAAGCCCCTTCACCAGTCACCACAACAGGGTAACGATCACCAAGCGGAATTGACACATGTATGTGCTTTTTTTTTTGATTTGTTTTTGCAGCCACAGTGCCCGAAAAATTAGGCATTGTTGCAGCCGCTGCTGTAGCAGCGGCCAGAAAAAATGATGTTTTCCAGGCAGAAAGTGCCCTAAAACATTTGCGGCTTTGTCATGGATATGCACTAATGTCTGTCTGCCATCTTACCTTTCCTCCTCATGTGTTCATCTTAGAGGCCAGACCCCTTCACCTGGCTTCCTTTATAATCTCCTCCCAGCCTGACTCCACCCCAGGCCCTATCACAGAACACTATATTAACCTGTGCACTGCAAGCCTGCTTTGCTGATCAACGTGTTTGTTAAGCATTGTGTGTTTGGGTTCCTGCCTGCTGTGTGCTACGTCTGTCTCTCTGTTACGATATTGGCTTGTTCCTGACTATCCCTGTCTGCTTGTGACCCTTGACCTTCGGCTTGTCCTTCGTTTATCCTTGTCTGCTTGTGACCCTTGACATTCGGCTTGTCCTTTGCTATTCTTGTATCCTGTGCTGCTTCTTCCCCTCTTTCCCCCTTACCCTACGGGGCGTGAGCTAGGAGACTCTAGGGGCCGCGACCTGGACCTAGCTGCAGCGCAACATCCTTACCACTAGAGGCTCTGGTGAAGACCTGCTGGGTCTTAGACTCCGCGCCCTGGGGAATCTTGGCTCTAGCTTCCTGTGGATTCCAGTTGTGCTCCTCTGGTCCCGCTTTCCACAACCACCCAGTTTCCTATCCGCAGCAGTCAGCCATAGAGTTCACTATCTTGTGGTGCACTCCTGTCCTCCTACGGTGTGCATCTGTCATCTGGCCACAGGTGACCTGACAGGCTTGAACCCTAGTTGGTGGCGGATAAGTCACGCAAGTCATCCGGCATGCAGAGATAAAATACAGCAGCGTGTGGACCATTTTTAGCCCAAGGCAGCTCATCTCATCAGGCCTTTTTTAGTCAAATGTATCGCCCACTGTCAGTCCCTTCGGGATCCATGCCTCATTCATCTTAATAAAGGTGAGGTAATCTAGACTTTTTTGACCTAGGCGACTTCTCTTCTCAGTGACAATACCTCCTGCTGCACTGAAGGTCCTTTCTGAAAAGACACTTGAAGCGGGGCAGGCCAGAAGTTCTATCACAAATTGGGATAGCTCAGGCCACAGGTCAAGCCTGCACACCCAGTAGTCAAGGGGTTCATCGCTCCTCAGAGTGTCGATATCTGCAGTTAGGGCGAGGTAATCTGCTACCTGTCGGTCGAGTCGTTCTCTGAGGGTGGACCCCGAAGGGCTGTGGCGATGCGTAGGACTTAAAAAGCTCCGCATGTCCTCCATCAACCACACGTCTGTAAAGCGTCCTGTCCTTGCCGGTGTGGTCATGGTAGGAGGAGGATTACTTTCACCTCTTCCCCTGTTAGATTCCCGTTGTGTTGTGACATCACCCTTATACGCTGTGTAAAGCATACTTTTTAATTTATTTTGGAACTGCTGCATCCTTTCCGGTAATTCAGTAACATTTCAGGCACTCTATGCTTATACCGGGGGTCTAGTAGCGTGGACACCCAGTACAGGTCGTTCTCCTTCAGCCTTTTTATACGAGGGTCCTTCAACAGGCACGACAGCATGAAAGACCCCATTTGCACAAGGTTGGATGCTGAGCTACTCATGTCCCGTTCCTCATCCTCACTGATCTCACTGAAGGTCTGTTCTTCCCCCCAGCCACGTACAACACCACGGGTACCAGATAGGTGACAACGAGCACCCTGGGATGCCTGCTGTAAATGGTCTTCCTCCTCCTCCTCAAAGTCACATTCCTCCTCTGACTCCTCTTCCTCAGACTCCTCTTCCAGCGTTGCCGCAGGTCCAGCAAGCGATGCTGATAAGGCTGTTTCTGGTGGTGATGGTGACCACAACTCTTCTTCTTCCTCTTCACGCTCATCTACAGCCTGATCCAGCACTCTTCGCAGGGCACACTCCAGGAAGAAAACAAATGGGATGATGTCGCTGATGGTGCCTTCAGTGCGACTGACTAGGTTTGTCACCTCCTCAAAAGGACGCATGAGTCTACAGGCATTGCGCATGAGCGTCCAGTAACGTGGCAAAAAAATTCCCAGCTGCGCAGAGGCTGTCCTAGCACCCCGGTCATACAAATACTCGTTGACGGCTTTTTCTTGTTGGAGCAGGCGGTCGAACATTAGGAGTGTTGAATTTCAACGTGTCGGGCTGTCGCAAATCAAGCGCCTCACTGGCATGTTGTTTCGCCGTTGGATATCTGAAAAGTGCGCCATGGCCGTGTAGGAACGCCTGAAATGGCCACACACCTTCCTGGCCTGCTTGAGGACGTCCTGTAAGTCTGGGTACTTATGCACAAAGCGTTGTACAATCAGATTCAACACATGTGCCATGCACGGCACATGTGTCAACTTGCCCAAATTCAATGCCGCCAACAAATTGCTTCCATTGTCACACACCACTTTGCCGATCTCCAGTTGGTGCGGAGTCCGCCACTGATCCACCTGTGCGTTCAGGGCGGACAGGAGTGCTGGTCCGGTGTGACTCTCTGCTTTCAGGCAAGTCAACCCCAAGACGGCGTGACACTGTCGTATCCGGGATGTGGAATAGCCCCTAGGGAGCTGGGGGGGTGCAGTTGATGTGGAGCAAGACGCAGCAGCAGAAGAGGACTTAGCCGAGGAGGTTATCGAAGAGGATGGAGTAGGAGGAGTAGAGGAGGTGGCAGCAGGCCTGCCTGCAAGTCGTGGCGGTGTCACCACCAACTCCTCTGCAGATCCACGCATTACATGCTTGGCAGCCGTCAGCAGGTTTACCCATTGCGCAGTGTAGGTGAAATACCTGCCCTGACCGTGCTTTGCAGACCAGGTATCAGTGGTCAGATGGACCCTTGCCCCAACACTGTGTGCCAGACATGCCATGACTTCCTTTTGCACAATAGAGTACAGGTTGGGGATTGCCTTTTGTGAAAAGAAATTTCAGCCGGGTACCTTCCACTGCGGTGTCCCAATAGCTACAATTTTTTTGAAGGCCTCAGACTCCACCAGCTTGTATGGTAAAAGCTGGTGGGCTAAGAGTTCCGACAAGCCAGCTGTCAGACGCCGGGCAAGGGGGTGACTCTGTGACATTGGCTTCTTACGCTCAAACATGTCCTTGACAGACACCTGACTGTGGGCAGATGAGCAGGAACTGCTCAAGGCGAGAGACGGAGTGGCGGATGGTTGAGAGGGGGCAAGGAGGACAGCAGTGGTTGACGTGGCTGAAGATGCTGGACCAGGAGGAGGATGGTGGCTTTGAGCTTGTGTGCTGCTTGTACTCGTCATCATGTGTTGATCCCATAGACGTTTGTGATGTGCGATCATGTGCCTTAGCAAAGCAGTTGTACCTAGGTGGGTGTTGGATTTCCCACGACTCAGTTTCTTTTGGCACAGGTTGCAAATGGCATCACTGTTATCAGAGGCAGACACACAAAAAAAATGCCACACTGCTTAGCTTTGCAATGACGGCATTCTGGTGGTGGCAACAGCATGCGTTGATTGGCGTGCTGTCTGGCTGACCCCGGGTGTCGATACATGCTGTCTGACTGTGCCACTAGCTCCTTGCGACGACCTACCCCTGCTTCCAACTCGTCTCCTCCTCCTCTCTGTCTCCCCATCTGAACTTTCCCCCTGTTCTTCTTCTCTTCGAGCGGGCACCCACGTGACATCCACGGACACATCGTCATCATCAACCGCTTCACTTGTATCTGACAACTCAACAAAGGAAGCAGCAGCGGGTACAACATCATCATCATCACACCGTACGTCCATGTGTGTAATGCTTCCTGACTGAGACATATCCCTTTTATCTACATCCTCTGGCAATAATGGTTGCGCATCAGTCATTTCTTCCAACTCATGTGTAAATAACTCCTCTGACAGATCAAGTGAAGCAGCTGTGGTGCTAGTGTTGGTGGTGGCGGCAGGCGGGCGAGTGGTAACTTGAGAGGTGCCCGAAGCTGAGCTGGAGGAGGATAGTGCGTCAAGGTTCCGAGCGGAAGCTGTAGAAGATTGGGTGTCCTGTGTTAGCCAGTCAACTATGTCCTCAGAACTTTTCGAGTTCAGGGTACGTGGCCTCTGAACACTGAAAAAGAGAAGTACCGCTCAAAGCTGTGAGAACTCCAAATGGTTGCTCCCTCCCTGATATTCAAACAGGTGCTGGCTCTGCACTAATGCATGGGAAGAAAAGAGGCCTGGACTGCCGCACTCTTTATTAACAATTTATTCTTCAAAAAATGGTTATATAAAATCCAAAATCAATCCATAAATCCAAAACAAACAAAACAGACAGTAGTCGTGCAGGGGTGGGTGGCTAACGCGTTTCACGTCAGATATTGACGCTTACTCATAGCTAAAGTGTGTGGGGATCCATTAGGAATATAAATAGGAAGTGAAGCTGACTTCATACCAATCAGTGCTAACTAGGCACAGCGGAGTGAAATCAACCTGTGATTATCTCCAACAAACTTTAAGGTGGGAAAAGCACCCATATAGGATACAACAACAATAAAGCAAATAATAAAACAAATAATGCCATAATATATAATATCAAACATACATTTGGATCGAAGATAATATATATGTATGTGTGTGTGTACAGTGCAGTAATGGAAATATGATGTCCAGTGTTATGCAAAAGACACCTATGTATGTGAATGTGTCCCTTCGTATATAAAGAAAAAACGATGTAGGTGACAAAACAACAAAGGTTGTATGAATGTGATATGTGTGAATGTAATTGTGAAAGTAAAAATGTTAGTGGCATAGTAAGACCTAAACTTATGTGGATGGTTTTATGTGTGACAAATGAATGTTAAAAATATGGGAAATGAAAATATAGTAAATGAAAATAGTGAAGAACGTGGAAAAAGGAGGGATGCAAATGTATGGTGATATATAATATTTAAATATTTAATGTTTGCAGAAACTAAATATAAATACACACTAGTGTGAATGCACACCAATGTGTGTGATGGGTTCCATTACCAAAACAGACGCTGTAACAACTGTGCATTAAACCATAAGCGAGCTTGGTGGTAAAATGGGAATGTGATCATGGTCAAAAGAAATCTATATATATACCCATATATATGAATATATAGTCAACATAAACATAAAAATCCGGCTAATATGATAAAGCCTATAGGGATAATATATTATGGAACAAAATATATAGAACTATAATGAAAACATGAAAAAAATGAAAAAATGAAAATAAAGAATAAAGATTATATGTATAAAAAATGTTTATATATGTATATGTAGTTGTACATGTACATGTATAAATAAAATAAAATAAAATAAATAAATATGGAAATAAACAAACATGTATATAAAGGGTTTGCTCATATGTTTTCAAATCTATAATGATATTATTGACAATACACAATAATGAAAACATGTATTTTTGAAAGAGCATGCTTTTATATAGAAGTTTAAGTCCAAATATTATTTAAATAGAAAGAGTTATTAATGATCATGTTTACCCTAGTTGTTGGAGATCTGTTAAAAATGTGTTGGTCACCGCACTACTCTAGAAATCTTAGCAATGCATAAATATATAAATAAAGTGTATACGGTGGCCAGACACATGCAAAAATACTAAAGCCGAACCCTCAAGCTCACTATCATGAGAAGGCATCACCAAGGAACTATATGGAGAGTTGCTGATTATTTTGTTAGTTTATAAACTGCATAATATAATCACTAAAATGTGTGAGTGATTTTATGTAAACAAGTCGCATAAAGATAGCACCTATTAAATCGCATTGATTTCATGGCCAATTTTCAAGTCGACGAAGGGAGGTTCTTGTAGGTGTAAGAGATGGACTGAGTTTGCAAAAATTGCAAGAAAAATGCAAAAATTGCAAGATGCTGGATGCGAATGAAAAAATGCAAAGATCTAAAAAGATTTTTTGCAGGAGTTAAACTCAAAAAACGTATGGAAAACACACCAAAAACCCATGAAAAAACACGCACAAAAAGCACAGGGACCACTGAAAAACGCAGAGAAAAAAACAGAACTATGTAGAAAAATTCTCAGGGAGTATATATGTGATGGATGATGAACACAATCCATTTCAAATATCTTCAACTATTTAGTAGAAATGTGATACATCCCATTCATGGTTTAAACCTGTAGGGCGTCTGGTATCTAATATAAAAATCCACCGAACCTCTTGCCTGCATAATATGTTGAATTTATCTCCACCTCTGAGAGGTTTAACGATCTTCTCCACTCCCTGGATAGTGAGGCTAGAGGTGTCTTTGTGGTGAATCTCATTCCAATGCCGTGCTACGTTGGTCATATGGTTTTTATCGATGTCATAAAGATGATCATATAGCTGATCTTTTAGACGTCTAGTAGTTCTCCCTACATATTGTATAGAACACTGTTTATATGTAATGGCATATATGACATAACTAGTGTTGCAATTTATGAAAGAATCTAGTTTATGTATTTTACCAGTGGACATGGAGGTAATTGTGTCTCCTTTTTGAATAAATGGACAGTAGACACAATTTTTTCCCCCACACCTAAATGTTCCCTTAAATGATAACCAATTATTGGAGGTATTTTTACTCGAGAAGAGACTGGGGGATAGTAAATTGCCCAGGGATGGTGCTCTTCTAGATACCGTACGGATACCTTTCTGTAGAATTTTTTCGTATATTAGGTCATGTGACAATACTGGGAGATATTTAGTCACTATACGTTTAACCTTCTGAAACTCTGCCCTATAGGGGGTGTAAAAGGTGGGAATGAAGTTGTTGGAATTGTGTTTTACACTTTTAAATTTGTTCTTGTTTTTGTTTTTGTTATTTTTGTTGTTCTTATTCCCATCCTTATTCTCATCCTCTCCATGTGTGTTATCCACCTGTTTGCAAAAGAGAGCATCACGAGATACACCCCTAGCGATGGATAATCCTTTGTTAATCACAGGTGTGGGATATCCCCTTTCCTCAAATCTAATGGACATGGCTCTCGCTTCCTGTTCAAAATCTGTATTCTTACTGCATAATCTCCTTAGTCTGAGGAATTGTCCAATGGGAATACTATGGATAGTATGTGTAGGGTGACTTGAGTCTGCTCTTAAAAGGGTATTCCCCGCGCTGGGTTTCCTGTATAGACTAGAGGAGATTACATTGTTTTCACCTGTTAGTCTAACATCTAGAAATTCAATGGTATTTTTGTTGAGTATGCCAGTAAAACGTAGATTGAGTGAGTTGTCATTCATATACAATAACTATGTTTCCAGATCGCATTGTGAATCATTGACAATAAACAAAAGATCGTTTATAAATCTACAAAAGAATACAGTGTCTCTGCGGCGGGGGCTATGTGGTCCAAAAATTGCGGAGCTTTTCCCACCACCCCATACAAAGGTATGCTAACCATGGTGAGAATTTGGCACCCATCGAGGCTCTGCATTTTTGGAGATAATAGCCCCCGTCAAACATAAAAAAATTATGGGTAAGAAGGTATTCCAGACACATTATAACAAATTCCTGTGTGGTGGAGGAGAACCGATCCGATCTCTGTAGGAAATAGGAAACAGCTTGTAAACCTAGGGTGTGTGGTATGGAGGTATACAGGTCAGATCCACTGTGAGTTCTTATCCCATGTAATGTCATCCAATTTTGTCAAGAGGTCATTGGTGTCACTCATGTAACCTGGCAAATGCATAAACAAAGGTTGTAGTTGTTCGTCCACCCACTGTCCCAAACGTTCATTTAAGGAGTTAATCCCTGCTACAATTGGTCTACCTGTGAGAGGTGAAAGACCCTTATGCAGTTTCGGGAGATGATGGAAAATGGGCATGACAGGGAAGGGGGGGATCAAAGTTTCTTTTTCTTTTTCTGTAAAAATTCCTATGGAGATGGCTCTGTCCAATAGTGCAGAGGGTTCTTTCTTAAAGGGTTCTGTGGGATCACCTCTAAGTTTGTGATAAGTGGTGGTGTCCGATAATTGTCTTAAGGCTTCTTGTTTATATGCAATAGCATCTAGGACAACCACTACTCCGCCTTTGTCGGCGTTCTTTATAACTATGGAGGGCTCCTTGTGTAAGTTATCAAGGGACATTTTTTCTTCAACAGATAAATTGTCAATTTTCTTGTTGTTTTTATTGTTAAACGTGTTTTTAGCTAGGAGTGATAAATCCCTCTCTACTAGTTTTTGGTATAAATCCATATCTTTACCTCTAGAGTTTATAGGGTAAAAGTCTGATTTAACTTTAAAGCAGACCGGATTGCAACCTGGACCAAAAGTGTTCATGGTTTCGCCGGTTGTACCTGATTCATCAGCAAGATCTATCAAAACCATAAGAGCACACATATCGGAGAAATGATTAGAATAGAGTGCACACTCAACCATGGAAGAGTTGTCCACAGAGGTATCCGATGATGTATCATTTTGTTCAGAAAAATAATGTTTTTGTAGTGTAAAAACCCGTGCCAATCTGTTTACATCAATGATGGTGTTGAAAAGGTTGAAATGATTTGATGGACAGAAGTTCAAACCTCTTAATAACAGTGAAATATCTGTGTCTGTTAGCGGGTAGGCCGGTAAATTCATCACATTCAATTTTTCTGCTACTTGCGATCCCGTAGAGGGTAGCGATTTCCTCTGTTGTCTTCTGTGTTTCTTTCCGCCTCTCCTGGTTTTTTTGTTGTTTTTTTGGGCTTTTTCTTGCTTTTCTTGTTGTGGCTCTGGCCATGTTGGTTTAAAGAAGCCATTGTATTCTGGCGTGTATGTTCAGGTTTAGGACTGTTGTCAGAGGAGGTATCAGATCCGGTTACTGCAAGTGTGTCATTAAAGGGTTCACCCTCAGTATCTGAGAAACTGACCCGTTTTTTGTTAGGGGTTCTTCGTGAACGGTTTGTGTGGAATGTTGGTCTTTTCCAAATGTAAACCTTGTTGGCATCATAATCTAGCTGGTCTCTAGTTTTTTTCTCTCTCTTAGTGGCAATTACTCCTTTTTCCAGTTTATCCAGTTTTTTATTTAACTGAATGTCTAAGTCGGAATAGCCAGGCAGTCCTTGTTGGTCCACTAGTTCCTTCTGTATTTAGGACATTTCATTCTGTACTCTGTTTAGTTCTTTTTGCTTGAAATCTATGATGATTCTCATCAGTTCAAACGAACAGGCAGAGTGTTTGTCCATTTTGTTTTCGTGTCTTCATCTGGAAAGTCAAAAGTGGGAAATTTCTTTATGCGTAATCCCCGAGGTATCTGTTCCATGGTGATGTATTCAGTAAGAGTGTTAACATCCCAGAACGCCCTTATTTCCTTCGCCATAAGACTTTCAAGTTTACGGAATATGCACCTCAAAGAGAGGTCGCCTGCATCCGGAGTCTGAGAGAAAAGTTGCTGGCTGGAACGTAGGGGGTTATTAGCTGGGGCTGTGAGGGTCCGGCTAAAGTGAAATATAGTAAATGAAAATAGTGAAGAACATGGAAAAGGGAGGGATGCAAATGTATGGTGATATATAATATTTAAATATGAACACTGGGCATTATTCTAGGGCCAAAGGGAATCACAGCACCACGACCACGACGGCCCCTGCGGGGTGGCCTGCCTCTGCCTGTCATTTTTTTTAGGCTAGTTTAGTTGTACTATGCGTGCAAGCTACTGTGACACCAGAAATGAGTGGCACTGTGCACTGGCAGAAGTTGGCAGAGTAGACGCTGTAGGCCTGACACACACGCTGGCAGGCAACTGACTGCTATTCTATTGCAGTCAAAATTGTTTTTTTTTTTTAAATGTAATCTACTGTGACACAAGATATATGAGTGGTGGCACTGGGCAAGTGGGCACAGTATACGCTGTGAGCCTGACACACACACGCTGGCAGGCAACTGCAATTAGATTACAGAGAGAAAAAAAAAAAGCAGACTGATGTACTAGCCCTAAAAAGTGCTTTTTGGGGTGCTGTCAGGACGCTGTCCTTACAGCAGAGATCAGATGAGTCTTTCAGGACTGGAGTGGACACTGAATACACACACGCTGGCAGGCAACTGCAATTAGATTACAGAGAAAAAAAAAAAAAGAAGTAGACTGATGTACTAGCCCTAAAAAGTGCTTTTTGGGGTGCTGTCAGGACGCTGTCCTTACAGCAGAGATCAGATGAGTCTTTCAGGACTGGAGTGGACACTGAATACACGCACGCTGGCAGGCAACTGCAATTAGATTACAGAGGAAAAAAAAGAAGCAAACTGATGTACTAGCCCTAAAAAGTGCTTTTTGGGGTGCTGTCAGGACGCTGTCCTTACAGCAGAGATCAGATGAGTCTTTCAGGACTGGAGTGGACACTGAATACACACACGCTGGCAGGCAACTGCAATTAGATTACAGAGGAAAAAAAAAAAAGCAGACTGATGTACTAGCCCTAAAAAGGGCTTTTTGGGGTGCTGTCAGGATGCTGTCCTTACAGCAGAGATCAGATGAATCTTTCAGGACTGGAGTGGACACTGAATACACATACGCTGGCAGGCAACTGCAATTAGATTACAGAGAAAAAAAAATGCAGACTGATGTACTAGCCCTAAAAAGTGCTTTTTGGGGTGCTGTCAGGACGCTGTCTTGACAGCAGAGATCAGATGAGTCTTTCAGGACTGGAGTGGACACTGAATACACACACGCTGGCATGCAACTGCAACTATATTACAGAGGAAAAAAAAAGCAGACTGATGTACTAGCCCTAAAAAGTGCTTTTTGGGGTGCTGTCAGGACGCTGTCCTTACAGCAGAGATCAGATGAGTCTTTCAGGACTGGAGTGGACACTGAATACACACACGCTGGCAGGCAACTGCAATTAGATTACAGAGGAAAAAAAAAAAAAGCAGACTGATGTACTAGCCCTAAAAAGTGCTTTTTGGGGTGCTGTCAGGACGCTGTCCTTACAGCAGAGATCAGATGAGTCTTTCAGGACTGGAGTGGACACTGAATACAATCACGCTGGCCGGCAACTGCAATTAGATTACAGAGGAAAAAAAAAAAGCAGACTGATGTACTAGCCCTAAAAAGTGCTTTTTGGGGTGCTGTCAGGACGCTGTCCTTACAGCAGAGATCAGATGAGTATTTCAGGACTGGAGTGGACACTGAATACACACACGCTGGCAGGCAACTGCAATTAGATTACAGAGGAAAAAAAAAAGCAGACTGATGTACTAGCCCTAAAAAGGGCTTTTTGGGGTGCTGTCAGGACGCTGTCCTGACAGCAGAGATCAGATGAGTCTTTCAGGACTGGAGTGGACACTGAATACACTGGCCTATCTATAGATTTCCCTATTAAATCAGCAGCAGCTACATTGTCCCTCCTCTCACTAAGACTGCAGCTTCCGAATGAATCTAAAATAGATGCTGTCCAGGAGGTGGGAGGGTCTTGGAGGGAGGGTATGCTGCTGATTGGCTGGAATGTGTCTGCTGACTGTGAGGTACAGGGTCAAAATTTGCTCAATGATGATGAATAGGGGGCGGACCGAACATCGCATAAGTTCGCCCGCCGCGGCGAACGCGAACAAGCTATGTTCGCCGGGAACTATTCACCGGCGAATAGTTTGGGACATCTCTATTGGTAATGTCCTTCGAGCAGTGGTCACTGTATCCTCAGAACTTTCCCCCATCTAGGTATAGGTTAACTTCCTAGGAGGACGAATGGTTCTCTTGGCCCTTTGTTCTCTTGGGGTGGCTGTTTCTTCCCTCAATTTACCTTCTTCTAAAGTGGGTACACTGGGCTCCAATACTTCTGGTACATCCAGTTCAGGTGCAGGAAGATGTTGTGAGTAATCTTGGTGATCCGCAGAAGGTGACCATGTGGCATCTTCCCACTCTTCAGCCAGAGGACTAGACGGAACAAACTCAGTGGCTTCCACATTCAATGTACTATCCACAGTACCTTCAGATGGTGGAAGATCTATAGACATGGGTTCTGGGGCCCGAGAAGGCCGCAACCATCCAAGCGCTTCTTCTTCACTCTGATCCGAGACATCCATTTCTCCAGACTGAGACACCTGAGACCGAGTGTTTGGCCTAGGTGTCTCCAAGCTTGAGGATGGTCCAGGGGAATCTTCTACAGGAGGCATCCGAACCGCTTCTGATAGTGGGAGTAAATGGTTTCTGTGCCATGTCTTCAGCGGCCCTATCTTCCCTTCTGGTTTTAGCTGATACACCGGCAGGTCTGGTAACTTCTTACAGATCACATATGGTTCAGGTCTCCATCTGTCTGCTAATTTATGCTTCCCTGGAATTCCTAGGTTTCGCAGCAGCACTCTGTCTCCTGGCTGGAGGTCCTGGATTCGAACCTTGAGGTCAAAGTTCCTCTTGTTCCGGGCTCCTCTTTGTCCTGAGGCCACTTGGGCCTGTTCAAAAGCTAGCTTCAAACTCTTCCTCAGTCTGTCTACATATCCCTTATGCGAGGTGGCTGAAGTGCGATCCGTGGATATGCCGAATGCCAGATCCACAGGCAGTCTTGCTTCCCTGCCAAACATAAGGCGATATGGAGAGTACCCTGTGGCATCGCTAGTGGTACTGTTGTAAGCGTGCACGATGGCCGCTATGTGCTTGCTCCAGTGCTGCTTCTGCTCACTACTCAGAGTCCCCAACATATTTAACAGAGCCCTGTTGAACCTCTCCGGCTGCGCGTCACCCTGAGGGTGATAAGGGGTAGTGCGGGTTTTCTTGATACCCAAAGAGTCCAACAGTTTCTTGATCAATCGACTCTCAAAGTCTCTCCCTTGGTCAGAGTGCAAGCGCTGTGGCAGTCCATAATGCACAAAGTATTTCTCTACCAGGATTTTAGCTACTGTGGATGCTTTCTGGTCTTTGGCTGGAAAAGCCTGGGCATAACGGGTGAAATGGTCAGTTATCACCAGAACATTTCCTTGTCCACTTAAGTCAGGTTCGAGACAGAGAAAGTCAATGCACACCAAGTCCAAGGGTCCTTGACTCTGCAGATGGCCCATTGGGGCAGCTTGACGTGGCAATGTCTTCCTCTGGATACAGCGTGCACAAGAGTGGCAGTACTCCTCCACTTCAGCCCGCATACAAGGCCAATAGAACCTATCCCTTACAAGCTGGAATGTTCGTTCAGCCCCCAAGTGGCCATGATTATCATGTAAGGCAGCCAAAACAGTTCTTCTGTATTTTTCCGGCAGATACAGCTGCCACTTTTCTTCTAGGTCATCAGAGGGGCCCCTTCGGTAGACCACCCCTTGATGCACCTGCAACTTGTCCCATTCCTTGTGGACCTACCGGGCCACCTTTGAGGGGTCCTTCAGAAGTCTGCCTAGATCCTGGTTTTCCAATGTCTCCAGTGCTAATCTTCCCCACGGATCTTCCAACTGGTCTTTCCTTAAATCCTTTTTGGACAATTTGGGCAGGTCATCCTCTCCGACTTGGGTCACATTGCAGTAACACTTGGGCACCCCCACTGCAGAAACACAGATCTCTTCAGCCCTTGACCCACCACTAGCTTGAAGCTGTACTCCTTGACACAAGGCCCGTACCCCATCTGAGGTTACCTGGGTCCAATCTTCTGGATGGTGGGTGGGTGCGTGGCCTCTTCTGGACAATGCGTCTGCATCACGGTTTCGAGCTCCGGGCCTATACTTCAGGCTGAAGTTGAATCCGGCTAGGGCTGCTAACCAACGGTGACCAGTGGCATCCAGCTTGGCCGTAGTGAAGAGATAGGTGAGTGGATTATTGTCAGTCTTTACTGTGAAGTCAGCTCCATACAGGTAATCTCTGAGTTTATCCACGACTGCCCATTTTAGGGCCAGGAACTCCAACTTGTGAGTGGGGTAGTTCTTCTCTGCGGGTGCCAGACTTCTACTAACGTAGGCAACTGGGCGCAACTGCCCTTCATATTCTTGGTATAGCACCCCTCCTAGACCATCATGGCTTGGCTGGCATCTACATGCAGTTCATATGGCTTTTTGGGATCAGCATAGGCCAGGACTGGTGCAGTGGTAAGACTCTTCTTTAACATCTGGAAGGCTTCTTCGCACTCCCCTGTCCATTGGTCTTCCACGGACTCTCCAGGCTTCCTGGGGCCAGTATCATCCTCCTCTTCTTCCGTCTTCAGTAGCTCATTTAGGGGTTTGGCAATTTTTGCAAATCCTTCCACAAATCTACGGTAGTAGGAACAGAAGCCTAGGAAGGATCTGAGCTTAGTCACTGTAGTTGGTCTGGGCCAGGAGGTGACTGCCTCCAGTTTATCAGGGTCTGTAGACACTCCTTCAGCAGATACTATGTGCCCCAGATAGTGGACCGAAGACTGGTAGAACTGGCATTTTTCTCTGGAGAGTTTCTGTCTTTCCTCACTATGTCTCTTCAGGACTTTCTCCAATCTCTCTTCATGCTCCTCCAGAGTCTTCCCAAAGACAATGATGTCGTCTAGGTACACCAGGACTTCGATCAGATTCATGTCCCCGACTCCCCAACAGTCTTCTCCATCAACCTCTGGAAGGTAGCAGGGGCTCCTGACAGGCCTTGGGGCATCCTATTAAATTCATAGAATCCCACTGGGGTGATGAAGGCCGTCTTCTCCTTATCTTCAGGGTGCATTGGGATCTGATAATACCCACTCTTCAGGTCCATGACACTGAACCACTTGGCCCCAGACAGACTCTGCAGCGCATCTTCTATCCTGGGGGTAGTGTACTGGTTGGGTATGGTCCTCCTGTTGAGAGTCCTGTAGTCTATGCAGAGTCTCAGCGACCCGTTCTTCTTCCTTACCACCACGATGGGGGAAGCATATGGACTTCTGGACTCTCGGATGACCCCTGTCCTCTTTAGCTCTGCCAATTGCTCACACAAGTCTTCCAGGTCAGCCAGTGGAACTCTTCGGACCCTCTCCCGAAAGGGTTTGTCTTCTTGAAGGCGAATTTTATGGGTGGCACTTCTCGCACACCCCACATCAAACTCATCTTCTGAGAATATTCTTCTCCACCGAGTCAGCTGAGCCTTGGCTTTCTCCTTCCATTTCAGAGGCAAGGCGGTATCTTCAAGGCAGAGCTCCTCCAGGGTGGCTTCTCCTCCCTTGGACCCCAATTCAGACAAGGCCACTGGGGTAGCAGGATTCACCTTGCCCAGTAGCACCCGGGCTGGGATCTTCACAGGAGAATTTGTAACATTTCTGACACTCACTGGAATCTGTCCCTTGGCTTTCTTCAGTGCCCTCAACGGGACCACTTCAGGGAGTACTTCCAATCCTTGGTGAGTATTGAAGGGGTCTGGTTCCACAACTACAAAGGGACTCGGCTGCTCCCAGGAGAGTTTTACTGTATCCTGAAGACAGGTCACCTCACCAGGCTGCAGTATCTTCTCTCTTCTAGACAGCCTCCAGACTCTTCCCACCCCCTCTTCCGGGGCCTTTTGCTCCAGGATCATCTTCTGGTAGACCTGTTGCAGCATGGGGTGAATCTTCTGTCTGGGAGAACTCCGTTCTTGCACTAACGGAGTCAACAGTCTCCGGACCAAGCCAGTGTTGGTCCCTATCAACATGGACATCGTGTTGGCTCCTCGTGGACGAGGGCAAACCATCGCCAGGGTGTCAAATACTTCGGCCTTTCCGGTCACAGAGGGGTCAAAGGCCAGCCTGATTGAAACATAACCGTCATAGGGGAAACTGCGAGTGCCAATTTCCCCAATCTTCAGGTCCTCCAACTTCTGCAAAGGCACATGACTCAAATGCTTCTGATAAAAGTCTCTGTATAATAGAATCACTTGGGCTCCTGTGTCTAAGAGTGCCTTTGTGTAGACTCCCTCCACTTGAACGGAGACGAAAGGGAAGGGTCCAACTAATTTGTCCGGGAACTTCTTAGGAGGTATTTTCTCCTTTGGACTCTGTGATTTTTCCAGTGTTTTTTTTTTTCTTTTTCCATTTCTCTCTGGACCTCAACCCTTTTTGAACCTGGTATGCATTGATCTTTTTCTGGTTGTCAAATTGCAACTCCCGACAGACAGTATGGGAGTTTTTAGGAGGGGCATTGTTGCCCTTCTCTTTTAGCTCGAGCAGCAGGTGAGTGCAGGGATCCTCTTGCAAGGAGGGCGGCGTTCCAAGAGAAAGAACGAGGCCCCTCCTCTCCCTTTTAAAGTCCACCCCAGCAGTCCTTGCACGGGGAAATGCACCCTGGGTGCCTCAAAGCGCGCTGGGAACTGTAGTCTTTCGGGGAAAAACGATACCCTGCAACTCTGGGTTAAAGGAGTTGTAAAGAAAATTTTTTTTTCATGTATAATTAATCTCTAGTAGGTACTGATATCGCTAAAAGTAATCGTTTTTATCAAAGTAATGTATATACCTGTTGAAATAGAGCAACTATATAATCATCCGGCTGTCCTGTAATCCTTCTGCCTTCTATTTCCTGGTTTGCGGTGCGCGTTCACTGCAGTGACGTCACCGCAATACTGAAACTACAGTACCCATTATGCTTAGCGGCATCACGCATGCGCAGAGCCGTTTTTTCCCTAATCTACACATCGAGAACGAGCAAAGTTCTCGGACACCCGCCGACATTATTACAAGCTATTAGGCAACTGTAAGGTTTGATTCAACATTACCTTGATGTATGACAAAGTTTTTTGATGTTGCTGCTGTACTTTCTAATAGCCGAGCATTGGATTAGAAATCTCCAGGCAGAAAGGGGGCGGAGTCAAGGCGGGACAGTGAAGAAAAGAAACAAAGGGAGGCCGCGCTGCTGTGTGGTATACACACCCACTAAGACACAGCACTCGATTCTCTCAACGTAGACAGCGTCCTGACGCACACCTGTAGTCCTAGGGAGGGGGTGAGCACGACACTCACCACCAAGCAGAACGGCTCGCCTGGTGGTGGTTAGTTACATACACAGTGACAGGAAGTGCTGAATTCTAAGAAGAAAAAAGGACATTTGCAAGGCAAAACGAAAGAAGAGGTAAGTGAAGCAGCACTCCATTAGGTAATAGGAAGCTAATTAGGAGATAATATTTTTTCTTTTACAATCCCTTTAAGATAAACAAAAGGGAAGCATTGAGGGAAAGCACAGGAGAGCCTTCGGTTTTTGTAGAGATAGGGTGGAGGGAGACAGTGTTGTAGGGATAGGTTTGTGGAAAGTGAAATATAGGTGAGGAAGGTTGGTATGCTTGCATTTATTTGGGAATTGAAAGAGGGTGGAATTGCATTCTTTGTAATATTATCTAAACATATTACATTACATTGAGGGCTTGATATAACATTATTTTTGTATTTGTGTAAGATTTGGGCTTGATGATTTTGTTTGAAAAAGGTTTTCATGTAATAATATTTTGTTTATGAAACATTTTACTTAAAAGAATAAATAAATCATCAAACATGAAACAGCTGTATGTAATTTGGAATGTCTGGCTCTATAAGGCTAGTGCAATTTTTTTTATGCAACTTGAGTTGCATAGAATGACATGACAATGGAAATCACACTGTTTTCAATGGTGTCCATTCACATCAATTCAAATCAGCATGGTAAGTTTTTGGAAAAGATTCCTGTACTACTTTGCAATTCCAGTGCAGTTTTGGCCCCATAGAAGATGCAAACCACATCCAAGTTGCATGACATAATCACACTGAAATTTGATTGTAGCAGTGTAAACCGAGCCTAATAGTATCTAGTTTCTGTGCTGTAAACAAATAGCTCTGAGTGTACAGTTGGTCATAGGACAAAAAAATTATTTGTGTGATTCCTCCTACTATATTAAAATAAGGAATAATCCCCTTATTTCTGGGATTTGTGATGGAATGAGACATGTAAATACCTTTTTACAATTTAGTAAAGTTACTCTGGTTGACTAGAGGAAATACATATTCATAGCTCAGGTTCATGGTGGCATTTCACTCTATTGCCAGAGCTACCAGTGACACCTGCTATCCCTTCCCCCAAAAAACGGCCCCCTAATCCATGCGTCCAGCCCCTAATCTACATGCAGGGTGCCAGATGCATAGATTCCAATGGGGTTTATTTATTTATTTTTGAAGCACATGATCTAATTGGCTTCAAAAAAGGGTGGGCTCGGGTTGCAGAGCACTGTGCCCTGAGCCCACCCTGTCATGTGACAATAGCAAATTATTATTTGCTATTGTCTTCCTGATTGTCCTCCTGGCCAATTGGAAAGCAGGTCTTTGGCTGAGAGGAGAAGCGATCGTATTGGTCGTATTGGGGTAAGTGCGGGGCTGGTGGGGGGACTGACGGACAAGCGAGCGACGGGGGGGAGGGGTGTGTGATGTTGTCAGGTTGTCTTGTTTGCTGCCCCCACAAAATATACAGCACCAGCTGCCACTGCCTAAAAGTACTAAATATTTCTATCAGCACCTAGTGTATCACCTGAGGCCACTTAGGCATGTGTATGTGTGGAGTGTATGTGTGGTGTGTGTGTGTGGTGTGTATGTGTGGTATGTGTGTGTGTGTGTGTGTGTAGTGTATGTGTGGTGTATGAGTGGTGTATGTGTGGTGTGTGTTTTGTGTGTGTGGTGTGTGTAGTGTATGAGTGGTGTATAAGTGGTGTATGTGTTTTGTATGTGGTGTGTGTGTGTGGTGTGTATGTGTGGTGAATTACTCGCAGTGAAGTGGAAGGACAAACGGGATGTTTTCATTACAGCATCTGGTGCAGTTGAAAAGCCTCTCTGTGTCCACGACTATAATCTTAAGATGGGAGGGGGGGGACTTCAATGACCAAAAGATGAAGCCGTATTTATTTTCCTGCAGAGTTCGACACTGGTACAAAGGGTGTCTATTTATTTATTTCTTGTGTGTCTATTTATTTATTAATTTACTATATATAACCAGGGCCGCCATAAGGGGGGTACAGGCAGTACACTTGTAAGGGGCCCGGCGTTCCCCAGGGGCCCGGATTGGCAACCCCCCCTTTTTTTAAAATAATTTTTATTTATTTTTTATTTCATTTTTTTGTAAGGGGCCCAGAGGTCCCCAGGGGCCCGGAGGTCCCCAGGGCCCCGGATAGCAACCCCCCCTTTTTTTTTAAAGTTTTTTTTTATTTCTTTTTTGTAAGGGGCCCAGAGGTCCCCATGGACCCGGATGGCAACCCCCCTTATTTTTTTTAAAATAAAAATATATATATATTTTTAATTTATTATTTTTATAATTTTTTTTCTTTCTTTTTTTTGTAAGGGGCCTAGAGGTCCCCAGAGGCCCGGAAGTCCCCAGGGCCCCGGATGGCAACACCTCTTTTTTTTTTTTTTTCATCAGCACCCAAAGCCCCCCCGACCCCAACAATTAGTGGCGGTTCTCAATTTGCCACGGCAGCACCCCCCGGTTCTCCTCTGCCCCAGGGGGCCCATGCCTGAAGCTGTGTAAGGGGCCCCAAGATGGCGGCCCTGTATATAATGCTTTTGTAATTTACAAAGCAACTGGAAGAAGTAGATGCTTCCTAAATTTTCAGGAAGCCACCATCACAGCCCTTTTGTATCTAGAAGGTGCTGTTGCCCAAACCCCAAATCTAGATGCAGTGAGCTGGCTGCATGAGAGCCATTTTCCTGATGTCCTCTCTGGTACCTCAACCCAAAGGTCACCCCAAAGAAGATGTTGTGTCTGTAGCAGAGACAGAATAAGACAAGAAACCAGTTCTTTCTGTCCCTCCTGTCCTGGTCTCTGCCTCAAGGACTGCGTCTGTCGCTACCACACACTAGTGGAGTATTAGCATAGGGTACAGCATAGTCTAGGGCACACAATTCCCACACAAGAGTCTCGAAAGATGTTAGATGGTTAGAAAACTGTATCGTATTTTTAGAGATCCACAAATCAGAGGCTGGAAAGTTTACGTTTCTGCTAAGTTGCAAAAAAAGTTAAAAAAATGTAAAAACAGAAAAATAAAAAAGTAAATAAAAAGTTGTTGTTTTATAGAGTTAATGTTATATTGTTACAGTGTTTTATTGTTTACTATTTTTGTTTGCTTTGCAGGAATGCCAATCAGCTGAAGCACTGATGTGTTTATTCTGATAGCAGCATGGTGTTGCTCTCAAAATGTATATGTCAGTGCCTGCAGTGTTACAGGAGGAGATTTCTCCTCCTGCAGTTATTAAAAAATGTGTATGCCCAAGCATGAGAGGCCTGGGGTGGTCAGTGGGCAGATCGCTCCTATATTCGACATATGATTTTTTCACTTTTTTTCTGACAGAGGTTTGTTCAACTACATTAATCGGTGTGAATGGAGGAATCTGTTAGGTCCTTTTTTTGGGCTGAATGAAAAAAAAAAACATTACACGTATGCCCAACATTAGAAGTGGGTGGATGCAGGGTGGTAGATTCTAATGGTGGGCATACCACACACTTTTTCTGACAGAGATTTGTTCTTCCACATCAATTGATTTGAATGGAGGAATCTGTTAGGTTCTCTTTTTTCGTTTAGCACACAGGCTGCATGAAAAAAAAAAAAATTACATATATGCCCGACACGGACCAGTGACGTACCGGTACGTCGCTGGATTTTTAGTAGTTATACTGTGATGACGCCTGTTTTTTTTCAGCCGGTGGTCGGCTTTCTTGTAAAAGCAATCCTAGCGGCTGATTAGCCGCTGGACTGCTTTTACAAGCAGTAGGAGGGGAAACCTAACAACGCAGCTGGCGGTTTCGCTGGCTGACCATAGAGCTAATTGGAGACCAGGACAGCTCCAATTATCTCTATGGTCCAAAAAACCAAAGCAATGAGCATTTCATCACTTACGGATTTGTCGAATATAAACAGCGCTATTTTAAAACCCAATAAAAGTGAGTACACCCCTAAGTAAAAATGGCCCAATTGGGCCCAAAGTGTCAATATTTTGTGTGGCCACCATTATTTTCTAGCACTGCCTTAACCCTCTTGGGCATGGAGTTCACCAGAGCTTCACAGGTTGCCACTGGAGTCCTCTTCCACTCCTCCATGACAGCATCACGGAGATGGTGCATGTTAGAGACCTTGCACTCCTCCACCTTCCGTTTGAGGATGCCACACACATGCTCAATAGGATTTAGGTCTGGAGACAGGTTTGGCCAGTCCATCACCTTTACCCTCAGCTTCTTTAGCAAGGCAGTGGTCATCTTGGAGGTGTTTTTGGGGTCGTTATCATGTTGGAATACTGCCCTGCGGCCCAGTCTCCAAAGGGAGGGGATCATGCTCTGCTTCAGTATGTCACAGTACATGTTGGCATTCATGGTTCCCTCAATGAGCTGTAGCTCCCCAGTGCCAGCAGCACTCATGCAGCCCCAGACCAAGACACTCCCACCACCATGCTTGATTGTAGGCAAGACACACTTGTCTTTGTACTCCTCACCTGGTTGCCGCCACACACGTTTGACACCATCTGAACCAAATAAGTTTATCTTGGGCTCATCAGACCACAGGACATGGTTCCAGCAATTCATGTCCTTAGTCTGCTTGTCTTCGGCAAACTGTTTGTGGGCTTTCTTGTGCATCATCTTTAGAAGGGGCTTCCTTCTGGGATGACAGCCATGCAGACCAATTTGATGCAGTGTGCGGTGTATGGTCTGAGCACTGACGGTCTGAGCACTGACAGGCTATGTGTAATTTTCCAAAAACTTGTGTCAAAAAATAAAATCTTCCATGCACTCAACAGGCCTCTCAGCAAATACCTTGGAGTGTCTACTTTCCAAAAAGATGTAATTTTTTGTGTTTGTACTATCCTGGCATTTCAGGGCCTCCAAAATTGTGATACGTAGTCAGGAAATGAAGTGAGGAAATTACACCCTTTGAAAGCCTGAAGGTGGTCATGGGTTTTTGGCCTCCCTACGCAGCTAGGCTCCCAAAAAGTCGGACATATGTGGTATCCCCATACTCAGGAGAAGTAGTAGAATGTGTTTTTGGGTGTAATTTCACATATACCCATGGTACAGTATGTGCGAGAGAAATTTAATTAAAGTGACAACTTTGTGTAAAAAATGTAATACATTTTTTTTTGTCATTTTTCAAGAACTTGTGGCAAAAAATAAAATCTTCCATGCACTCAATATGCTTCTCAGTAAATACCTTGGGATGTCTACTTTCCAAAAAGGGTCAATTGGGGGAAGGGGGTTGTACTATCCTCGCATTTGTGGGCCTCCAAAACTGTGATAGGTAGTAGGAAATTAAATGAGGAAATTACAGCCTTTGAAAGCATGAAGATGGTCATTGGTTTTGGGCCCCTTTATGTGGCTAGGCCCTCAAAAATTCTCACACATGTGGCATCCCCATTTTCATTTTCCAAAAACTCGTGGCAAAAAATTTAATCTTCTATGCAACTCAACATGCCTCTCAGACAATATATTCTGGGGTGTCTTATTTTCAAAAAGGGGTAATTTGGGGATGTTTGAGCTGCCCTTGCATTTTAGCACCTCAAGAAATGTCATAGGCAGGCAGAAAGTAAAAGCTACGTAAATTCAGTATTTATACCATAGTTTGTAGTTGCTATAATTTCACACATATCAATTATTATACACTTATTGTGATTTTATTACCAAAAACTTGTAGCAGAATACATTTTGACATTTAGGAAATGGAGGACCTCATAATGGCAATGAAAGAACAGAGTGAGAAATACTGGAGAATATGGACTCTGTATCTCTTATATAAAGATCAGTCTCCTTTAGTATTAGAGGATTAATTCTTAGGATTTTATTTCAGGTCTGCTAGGACCAGGGAGGGATGCCAGGCGAGAAGTGGAGAGAGACACTTTTGTCTTTTCTTCAGTTTTTTTTTATTTTGTATTTTTTTGTAGGTTAGTGCTTTACAGAAAGAAGAGACAGTAAAGCCCTGTACACACGATCGGATATCCTATGGATTCTAATCCGATGTTTTTTTCCATCGGAAATCCGATGAAACTTTCTTCCATCAGTCTTGCCCACACACCATCAGTCAAAAAACTGACTGTTTCAAACGCGGTGACGTAAAACACTCCGATGAGCCGAGAAAAATTAAGTTCAATGCTTCTGAGCATGCGTCGACTTGATTCTGAGCATGCGTGGGTTTTTTATCCAATGGATTTCCACACAGACGATCGGATTTTGCTATCGTTTTTTTTCCCATCGGATAAATTTAAAACATGTTCTATTTTTTCACACCGATGGAAAAAAGAACAATGGGGCCCATACACGATCGGTTCGTCCGATGAAAACAGTCCATCGGACTGTTTTCATCGGTAAAACCGATTGTGTGTACACGGCTTAAGAATAAGCATGTATATTTATCCTATCAGAGTTTGGAAAAAATATGGGGTAAAAAGACAGTGGTCAAGACTAGAAGGTAGACAGTATGCTGTATAATGTAGGTATGCATATCTTAAATCTTAACATCCAAATAAGTCTGATGTATACCAGCAGTACGTTTACATTTTTTTTGATAAAACGGTGTATTGTTATCTGCAAATTTCCTGGTTGATTGGTAACCTTCTGTTTATGTACCAAGATTATCTTATATATAAATAAGGAGTTCAGAGAAAGGGAAGGAGAAGGGAAGGGGAAGAGAGAAAGGTATATTTAAACTAGGAGGGGAGGAGGAGGGAAAAAGGAAAAGAGAATAATAAGATTATTGCAGTTTGCCAGACTGGAATGCTGTGGCTGCATTGGGTTTCCTTCTTTTTTAAGGCTTTTTTCGGCTTTTTTTTTTCATTTTTCTCCTGGTGTTCTGGCTAGTAATACAGCTCCATTCTATAGGAAGAAGCAATAGAGACACCTCTGGTCAGCAGTATTGTCAATCCATGGAGTAATATTTTATACTGTACCTGTAATTCTTGTGTTTTTTTTTTTTATTATTCTACTTTCCTGCATTGCAGCTGTATTGTATTACAAATTATAAATTCATGATGACGTTCGATTTTATTGGATGTTTTTTATAACAGAAAGTAGAAAATATTGTTTGTTTGTTTTTTTTTAAATTTGTGGGCTTTTTTTTATTTATAGCGCAAAAAATAAAAACCCAGTGGTGATAAAATACCACCAAAAGAAAGCTCTATTTGTGTGAAAAAAATTATATACATTTCATTTGCATACAGTGTTGCATGACTGAGCAATTGCCATTTAAAATAATGCAGTGCTGAATAGCAAAAAATGCTCCGTCATGAAGGGGGTAAACTCTTTGGAGCTCAAGTGGTTAAAATGTATATCCAACAGGTGACATTATCCAATATTGCTGCTATAAGGAATTAGTTGCTTAGCATCAAGAGTATTCACATTCATTTTGGTGTAAAGATAGGAACAGGTATGTGTACCTTTGCAGATCCCAAGAGAAATAAGTAAGAATGAAGCAAGCAAAGAAAAAAGAAAGAGAGGTAGAAAGGAATGCAAAGTGAAAAGATGGTTGGTATGGAGATATCAGCTGTCCAAACTACTTGACATTGTCTGAATTTTTTAGAGAACGTTGAAGGACAGGTTTTCGATATGTTTACAGTACAATAGTAATGTCAATAAGAGAGTGTCACAAGATGAATGGGGGGTCAAATTCTTCTACGCTTACCCAGAGGAGAGTACTTGGTGTAACATGATAAGAGAGCAAGTGGGCTAGTTGGGCTGTGTGGCATTTATTGGAAATATGGGGAATCAAGAGGCCACCCCTATGGCGTGGTTGGAAGAGAAGTAGTAAAATGTGCATTGCAATGTACACCGGGTTGATTTACCAAAGGCAAATAGGCTGTTCACTTTGCAGGAATTTTTTTCCTGGAGCTTAGTGAATGAGGTAAACCTCTGCTGACTTCCATCATCCAATCATATGCATGCATGATTTTTATTTTCCTTGTATGTGAGTGAGTATACTTTGCAAAGTGAAACTTCACCATGTTCACTAAGCTCTGTTGTAAATTTCCTTGCAAAGTGCAACTTCCCTAGCCAAGTGAACGGTATTTGTTGCTATGAAATCAGCCACAGTATTTGGCAGTATGTGGGCTGGGACATATATAGGTAAAACTCTAAAAATGTTTCCAAGACTCCAGTAATTGTTTTGTTTGGTGAAGGAAGGCCCAAATTTCAAATGATGGGAGTCACACATGGCTTGTTACCTGGGCAGCAGGTAGGCACTTTTGTCAACAAGAGGCTGTATATATTTGTGTTTTTATAGATTTTCCAACATAGAATTAAATAATGCTTTTCTTCCCAAGCAACTGCTCCTTCTTCGTTAAAGAAAATAGAATAGGGGAAAGAATATTTGCCCAATGTGATGCAGACAGCAAAAATATATGACAGGGTCTAACCATTCCGTAATTAAACAGAACAAATAACGTTTTGGCTTTAGATACATTTTAACAAGTTTGGAAAGATAAGATGATGGCAGGTATGTCTGTTACTTGCGATTACTATGAGAAAAGATCTGCTTTTTCCTTTAAATCATGCCCCATTTAAGAGGCCCATCTTTTTTATACATGTGTTTTTTAACTTTTTTGGCTACATTTACATGGGAGTTTGTGTGCAGATAAATGCCACCTCTGGACCCACTCTGTGTTATGGCCGTATACAATCTGGCTGATCACCTGCCGGCCAGTTTATGTGCTGCCAAACAAAGGCTGCAGCTAGGGTCAGTATTCACATTTAACCACTCGGATGAGCGAACAGCAGCGGCGTCTGCCATCGATTTGTACAAATTACAAATTTGACAGTCGACGCTGGCAGCTGATTCCTCTCGGCAGCCAACCATGGCGTCAAAAGAACTCCCATGTGAATGTTGCCTTATAGTTATACTATAAATATAGGCCAACTTCTAAACATTTCCTGAAGTGTTTAGCTACAAAATTATGTGAGGAAGTATAACTTTACTGGACAGATTGGGGGTGCATTTTTTTTTTGTATTACTAAAGCACTGTGGGCCAAAGAAAAGAAGTTAGAGGGCCACATATAACATCCTTTTGACATGCCTTTGTCACATACTACCATGTCTAAAAATACCACTTTCGAGACCCAGTGGCACCATTGCTAGGTCTGTCTGCTGGTCTTTGTGTAAAGTTTGGTGGAGGATACCAACAGGCTCCTGCGTACATCATAGCACCATGCTTGTCTTTCAAGGGCATTATTTGAAAACACACATACTTAAGATCCCTTTAGACATGCATGCTCCTCTCTACTACCCACTGAAGGGCTGCAATCTTTAGCTGTGAAATTTGGGAATTGATTGCGTAAGTATGCACTTTGAGGCTCGGTTCACACCATCGCCGCATGCGGCTCACAGCAGGGGTCCTGAGCTATGATTAAGCACTAAGTTTTAGTGCGAAACGTGTCAGTTTGTACCCTGTTTGCTGTGGCATGTATCCTGTGTTTTTTTATTTACAATAAAAGCAACAAGTTTTGGAGTGCGGCTGTCCAGAAATCCTTCCTTCATTTTGCATTATCTGGTGCGTGCTGGTTCACCGTTTCAGGTCCGATTTCAGCCTGAATTTTGGGCTGAAATCGAACCTGAAACGCACCAAAAAAGGCACGCGTTTTTCCGGCACACCGCACCGGACCCGCTGCGGAGATGTGTGAACCGGCTCCATAGAGAGCCAGTCACATTCTCCTGCTATGCGAATTGGATGCGGAGAAACGCGAATTGGATTCGGAGAAGCGTGCATTCAATTTGCATAGGTGTGAACCGAGCCTGAAAGGGATGCTGGGAATGTGTTCTTTTGGGTAAGGCTCAGGAACAAAACTATTGATGGCAGAGAAAGCTATAAGCTGTGACAAGTAGGCCAATGATAGTGCAGATCCGAAGGAAAGGTGATTGATGAAAATCGAAATCATTTAGACAGGAAATAAAGTTGTATTCAAGATATCTGCTTCAGCTTTAGAGGTTGAATTGTGGGCATACAAGTTTGCAGAGAGTTGAGGGTAATCAGTTTCAATACAGGAGAGAACTTGCTACAAGTGTGGGTAAAAAAGCTGAAGTTCATCTATATAGAGACCCTGTTGCCAGAGGATTCATCTCAACAAAAATATTTCCATAAAATGAGATGTATATTTATTGCATTTTATACACATCATGGTAAAAGCCTTGTGTAGACATCCAAGTGCCCTGAGATTGCCGCTAGGGTACTGCCATCTTGTAGCAGCAGACTCAGAGTTGTCACTCAAGTGGAATTCTATAGTATTCCCTTAGGTTCTCTCCCGGCTGCTACATAAAAGATTATGAAGGGATTTGAAGGAAGGGGCAGAGATTCTGGGCCATCACAGAGATAATTTAACACTCCCAGAAAAGGAAATGGCTATGACAAGCAAGGAGGGAGGGGACCGTGCTAAGGAACTGACCAGTCAATTTTTCTTGCTCAGAAAGCACATTTTAAGTGATTAAAACATAATTTAAGCAAAAGGAGGAGAGAGAAGCGCTTGGCGCTTCCCTCTCCTCCTTTTGCTTTCGTTTTATTCACAGTGATCGGGTTCCCCAGCCCGCACCTGAAGCAGTCTCGCTCCCTTTATAGCCTCCATTTAGAGACTTTTGTAGAGACTTATTTTTATGGGTTCATCCCCCAGAACTTTCAATCCACTCGCCATTCACATGGTTGCACCTTCATGTATCAGCATGCAGATGCATGCCTTTTCATTTAAATTTTAAACTTTAATCTTTTTCATAAGATGGTTTAGCGCTGAACATTATACCGATATTGTGTATGTGTTTCCTCCTAAAAACATAATTTAGGAATAGGAAAAACACTGCAAGTAAGCATTCTAAATACTTGATTCCCTTGTGTATTACCTGCAGATTTAACAGCATTTACGTACACTTAAGGGACATACAGTACACATAGCAGCACATTTATACACACACAAACAAACGTACCCTTGTGCGCAAACACATACCATAAAAGCACTAGTACACTGAATATAATGTAAAGAGAAGGAATTTTACTATTTACAGTTAGGTTTACATTTCATTTATTCTTATTTTTCTGCTCCAACAATGACTTCAAATTGCATTTTAAGGCCTTTGACGGTAAATACTTTAGCAATTCCTTTATTCTATACATCCTTGGGTTAGCTTTAACAATCTATTGTATTAACAATTATGGAACACATATTTATTTTGTTCCAAGAACACTGTTTTGAAATAAACCAACATCAACTTTTATGTAAAAATAATCACTTCCTTCAAATTGAATTTCTATGGTTTTTGCTTGGGTAACAACACCCCCTTTATCTTCTGTCTTATTTGAATGCAAATTCCATAAATAGGGTTAATTTTGTAGCAAACTCAAGGAAATGTTTTCACAGTGGGAGGAAAAACACACAGACTGTGCAAGTAATTGATAAAAAATATGTCAGTGATCATGATCCTATACAAGAATTTTAAAAAGAAGCGCATAGAAAGTGTCGGTGAAAATTTGATTCCTCAATAAAAATTTATCTACAGAAGTTTCACGTTCAGATCAGTAAATTTACTCATAAAATGCAGCATATTTTGTGTATGAATTAGAAAATTGAACTAGAAAAGGAACCAATCTGTCAATTCCTTGCACAAAGTTTAATCAAATTTCCTTTTCTCCTTGCACATTAAAAGTAAAAAAAAAAAGCTAAAAATAAATAATAATGCACAGACGTCACTTTTTTTTTTTTAACACAATCAACAGTAGGATAAGGTCATACAAAAATGTTACCCTGTTTTCTTTAAATGGTTAACATCCAACAAAACAGACAGAACAGATGGATGTGAGTTATACACATTAGACAAATACATACTGCTTATTATTAATTGAAAAATAATCTTCCCTGTGGATGAATCAGATTTGTCAAGGCAGAGGTACATAAACAGATTACTTTTTTTGAATGTGTCATAAGTCATTGTGAAAATCTGAGGCTCACATTTTAAACCAATTTCCTGAGTTACTTTTTAGACAAGATACTACATGATGCTGTAAGCGTACTCAGTAAATGTAAAATATTATTACCAGGCATCAGCTTCAAAGTTGGAAACAATTGTAACTAAGCAAATAATTTTTTGATGCTTTCTACAGGTGGGTATTAATGCTTAAATTTTTTGAGTCACAACACTATATTTAAAGCAAACTTGTGCTGGTCTTGTACCAAGTGAATAGGCACAGCATCTATTTGCAAGCCCATCCAGGCACTTGCAGTCAGGGTCAACTTTGTCTCACAGCATCCAGAAATCCTTAAACTAGGAAAATTCCACTAAGCACATTTTTATCTAATCTAGAAAGTTAGTGCTTTCCCCACCTGCATCCCCATCCCGCTTCCTATGCTATCCTACCAGCTAACCACTATGATGAATGACCTCCCTAATCAATAAAGTCTTAGGTGAAGTCATACTTTGCAGAATGCATTGACCATAGAGAGTCTCTGTGCACCCAGCCTAAAGGCACCTTGTAGTGCAGTTGTTGGGTGAAAGTGTCTGTTTGCAAAGTAAGAAACCAGCACAGGTGCACTTTAAATTGCATTGTCAAAAGAATTCAGCTAGAAATGGTAATTACCCTTTTTCTTCATATAGTGGTAATACAGACAATTTCACCTGCTAGTGTGTTTGAATATTAAAAGGACCAAACACTAATTACTCTTATATGACATGACTTTAATTAATTTAAAATATAACTTTAAAATATAATTTGAGATAAAACACCAAATCTTGCAGTAAATATTGTGAGGGGGTTAGCTCGGCATCGGGTGTGTGTGACCCCCGAGATGGGCTCCCCACACAAAAACAGGCCCAGCAAACGGAGGTTGTGGTTTTCAAAATCAAAAAGGTGCGGTTTATTTTCTATTTACAGTGACAAAACACAGCAAAGCAAAAGAAACATAAACAAAATAAATCCTGGTCAACTTGACCTCTGACTAAACATACAGGTTTCCTAACTAACAACTGGGATCAGCCTAGTGCTGTCCTAGTCCCTAAGTCCCTGGTTTTAAATGTCCAAGCAAATAGCCACACAGGCTTTGTCTCACCGCACAGGGGTTCACTCTCCCTAGACAGTCCACACAGGTCTGGTTCCAGGCATGAGCTAACATCTAATGAAGCTGGGAGTTCTTATAGAGGCCTAAATGAGCTGACAAGCTTCAGCTGGTCTCATCAACTCCCTGTCTGTACGACGCCCAGCACTCTCCCTAGAGGTATGAGTCATCCATGAGCCCACTAGCCTTATACAACTCTCCACCTAGTTGTATAAGTCGGCGTAAAGCCTGAATCTGGGCGAAATATATCTACCCCCCTGGATGCAACCAGGTGACTTTACCTTCCTGCTGTCACATACCCCCCCCTCTTGTTTTAACCTCGGGGTTGGAACACCAGCAATCAGGCATTCATGTACTCGAGACAAAGCATCCACATTCCCCATTTGAACGCCAGGGCGATGCTTTACTGTGAAGTTGAATTCCTGGAGGGCCAGGAACCACCTATTCACTCTTCTATTTGTTTCCTTGTTTTGAGCCATCCACTTTAACGGAGCGTGATCCGTAACCATGTCAAAGTGCCTACCTAGCAGGTAGTACCGAAGGGAATCTAGAGCCCACTTCACCGCTAAACACTCCTTTTCAACGGTGGCGTAATTTACCTCATGGGACTTCAACTTCCTGCTGAGGTAAATGACTGGGTGCTCTTCCCCGTTCCAGACCTGGGACAATACTGCTCCTAACCCCACATCTGACGCATCACTTTGTACGACAAAGTCTTTAGAGAAGTCGGGTGAGTACAACACTGGCTGGCTACATAAGGCTTGTTTCAAGAATTGGAATCACGCAACCAGTTTGAGCTGGTGACCAAGTGTCTGCGACTAGGGACTCTCTATCCCTCCAGGCTTTCAACAGATTAACGTGATAGATCTGTTCGGGCTTTCGCCTTCCTGGTTGTCTGACCTTGTAATTCACTTCGCTCACTTTTTCCATTATCTCGTAGGGGCCTTGCCATTTGGCAAGGAATTTACTTTCAACCGTAGGGACAAGTACCAGTATCCTATCCCCCGGGGAAAAGGTACGGGTCTTGGCTGCACGGTTGTACACTCTCTGCTGTGCTAACTGCGCTTGGGCCAAATGTTCCTTCACGATGGGCATTACCTGTGCAATTCGGTCTTGCATCAGGGCGACATGCTCAATCACACTCCTGTGGGGAGAACTCTCACTTTCCCAAGTTTCCTTGGCAATATCCAACAGCCCTCTTGGGTGTCTCCCATACAGTAACTCAAAGGGGGAGAATCCCGTAGAGGATTGGGGCACCTCCCTAATAGCAAACATCAGATAAGGAAGTAGACAGTCCCAATCCTTTCCATCTCTATCCACCACTTTCTTCAACATTTGTTTTAGGGTTTTGTTGAATCTTTCAACCAGCCCATCGGTTTGGGGGTGATACACAGATGTACGTAATTGCGTCACTTTGAACAATTTACACAGCTCCTTCATAACCCGGGACATAAAGGGTGTACCTTGGTCCGTAAGCAGTTCTTTACAAATACCCACCCGGCTAAACACAAGAGATAGCTCTTTGGCTATGGTTTTGGCCGAGGTATTTCGGAGAGGGATCGCTTCTGGATAACGGGTGGCATAGTCCATTATAACTAATATGTACTGGTGCCCCCTAGCGGACTTGATTATAGGACCTACCAAATCCATGGCGATCCTCTCAAACGGGACCTCAATGATGGGTAGAGGGACCAGCGGGCTACGGAAATGTGGCATCGGGGCCGACCTCTGACACACAGGGCAGGAGGAACAATAATTTTCTATGTCCTTCATCACCCCCGGCCAATAGAATCTCTGTAATACCCTCTCTCGGGTTTTCTCTGTCCCCAGATGACCTCCAAGAATGTGCCCATGGGCCAACTCCAACACCAACTTCCTGTAAGGTTTGGGCACCACAAGCTGCTCAACGGTTTCTTCTGCCCTTTTTGCCACCCGATACAGTAGGTCCTTCTCTACGCTGAAGTATGGGTAAGTGCAGGTATTATCTGGGTTCACTAACTCGCCATCTATTTTCACTACGTTTTCCCGTGCCTTTATTAGGGCGGGGTCTTTCAACTGTTCTGTGGCAAAGTTTTCCCTGTGAACCTCAAGATCAGAAAACTCCACAGACGGTAGGTTTTCGTCTGAGGAGGTGGGCTCCTCTCCAGTTTCTTGAGTCTCCCCTGCCAATACTGATAAGGGAAATTCCGGAGAGTCCTCACCACTCTCAGGGGAGTTCTGGCTATCACATTCCTGGTACATAGGGGCACCAGTGGGGGGCTCAGGATCATCCCACAGTTCCCAGAACTTCGGAAAATCCCTTCCCACAATGGCGTCATGCGGTAACTGAGATACTAAGCCCACTGGATGAGAGAGGGTACCTTTGGGGGTCTCGAAACACACTGTAGTCACTGGATACTCTCGGGTGTCCCCATGCACACAAATAACAGCTACCTTGCTATTCCCAGAGACCTCTGTTTTAACTAACTCAGCCTTTATCAGGGTCACAAGGCTACCTGAATCCAGCAATACCACAACATTTCTACCATTAACACACATTTTGCATAAATGTTTCTCAGTTCCTCGAATGGCAGTGCATGCGACTGTCGCACACAGCGACTGACGTCTGCCCGTCAGAAAGTCACACTGCATGGGTTCCTCCACAACCGGGCAATTGGCTGCAATATGTCCCGCTTGCCGGCAGCGGTAGCAAACGATCCTTCTTGCGGCCTCTTGAGCCGCTGATTTCCCAGGCTGTTCTCGCCAAACTTGGGGTAGAGCTCCCACCCTCTCACTCTCTCCACCCTCACCCCTTGGAATCCTCTTATCTGCCCCTGGGGATGGTCTGGTCTTAGGGTGGAAAGTCCGAGTGTCTCTGGAAGAGGCCGTCAGGTTCTCTGTAGCCAAGTATTTCTCCACACGATCCACAAGACCATCGGCCGTCTCTGGGTCTCCATGGCTTACCCACTTTTGGATGGCAGTAGGAAGAGCTCTCAAAAACCGATCCATTACAACACGTTCCACAATCTTTGGTGCGGACAAAGTCTCTGGCTGTAGCCACTTTCTGCTCAGGTGAATGAGATCATACATTTGAGACCTGGGGGGTTTTCCAAGCTGGAAAGTCCAGTTATGCACACGCTGAGCCCGGACAGCCTGGGTGACACCCAGCCTTGCCAATATTTCAGCTTTTAGCATCGCATAGTCTTTTGCTTGGTTAGGCTCTAGGTCATAGTAAGCTTTCTGCGATTCACCAGTTAACAGAGGAGCCACCAGTCCAGCCCACTGCTCCTCAGGCCACTTTTCTCTTTCAGCGGTCCTTTCAAATGTGGTCAAAAATACCTCTGGATCATCCTCTCCAGTCATTTTTGTCAATAAACGACTCACCCCAAAGGACGCGGTATTAGTGGGACGGCTTTCCTCACTGGTCTGCGGACGTTGCTGCATTGCTGCTTCCATCTGTTGTTGTAGTCTCTGCTCTTGCTTCTGTAACAGGTCTATGAAGCGGGCCTCAGATTGCTGCTGGGCTTGTTGCTGAGCCTCCAGACTCTGTTGCAAAGTTGCGTTTGTCTGCTGCTGGGCTGCAAGGCTCTGTTGGTGAGCTTGCTGCTGGGCTGCAAGGCTCTGTTGATGAGCTTGCTGCTGGGCTGCGAAGTTCTGTTGTTGAGCTGCAAGGCTCTTTTGCAAACCTGCATTTGTCTGCTGTTGATTGGCATTTGCTAGAGCCAGCTGCTTCAGTATCTCCTCCATGCTGGCTTAAAAAAAAACTGCCACTGGTTCTCCACCAACTGTGAGGGGGTTAGCTCGGCAGCGGGTGTGTGTGACCCCCGAGATGGGCTCCCCACACAAAAACAGGCCCAGCAAACGGAGGTTGTGGTTTTCAAAATCAAAAAGGTGCGGTTTATTTTCTATTTACAGTGACAAAACACAGCAAAGCAAAAGAAACATAAACAAAATAAATCCTGGTCAACTTGACCTCTGACTAAACATACAGGTTTCCTAACTAACAACTGGGATCAGCCTAGTGCTGTCCTAGTCCCTAAGTCCCTGGTTTTAAATGTCCAAGCAAATAGCCACACAGGCTTTGTCTCACCGCACAGGGGTTCACTCTCCCTAGACAGTCCACACAGGTCTGGTTCCAGGCATGAGCTAACATCTAATGAAGCTGGGAGTTCTTATAGAGGCCTAAATGAGCTGACAAGCTTCAGCTGGTCTCATCAACTCCCTGTCTGTACGACGCCCAGCACTCTCCCTAGAGGTATGAGTCATCCATGAGCCCACTAGCCTTATACAACTCTCCACCTAGTTGTATAAGTCGGCGTAAAGCCTGAATCTGGGCGAAATATATCTACCCCCCTGGATGCAACCAGGTGACTTTACCTTCCTGCTGTCACAATATGTTTCCAAAAGAGTTCTGAGCCTATGACAACTACAAGCAAACTGTACCTTTAAACCACCCTAGCCATAGCTTTTTTCTTTGTGTTCTTTTAAGTGAAACTTCAGCCAACCCTTTTTTAGATAGACTGAAGAAGGTCTAGAACACTGTTGCATTATGCCACACGTTAACGTGTGTTCCTTTAAGGTAGCCTATTAATTTAAATTGCCTAATGCACCAAAACACACCAAAAAAAGTTGCATACACTATTGTTACATGGTAGTGTGCTACTGTGTGTTGCAACACAGGTGCATTGGTAAGGTGTGTTGGGGTGTCATGAATAATGAATGGCATCACAATGCACACAGAGCAGGTTTTCTCATGTTACAGCAGGGCAGCATTGATAAATGAACGTTAAGTGTTTCCAATTGGGAGATCCCTTCTTTCCTATCTTGGTGACATTACAGGACGTGAAAAGAAATCTTAAAGTGGAGTTCCACCCAAAAGTGGAACTTCTGCTCGTTGTACTCCTCCCCCCTCCAGTGCCACATTTGGCCCTTTTTGGGGGAGAGGGGGGACAGGATACCTGTCTTTTACAGATATCCTGTCCCCACTTCTGAGAGCCTCAGCCGTGGGTATTTGCATCATCGCTGGGGCTCCCTCCTCCTCCTTCCCCAGGCCGCCGGGCCAGTAGGAGAGAGGAGCGGATCCTCGTGCATGCGCATTTCGGTTCCCAGTGTGAAGCCGTAAGGCAATGGAGGCGGCATGCACCCGACAGCTGATGGAAGCATCAGCTGCGGTGCCGACATCGCTGGACTCCAGGACAGGTAAGTGTCCTAATATTAAAAGTCAGAAGCTGCAGTATGCGCAGCTGCTGGCTTTTAATTTTTGCAGCGGTGGGCCGACCTTCGCTTTAAGAAGTGCAGTAAAATTTCAATATGAGAGCCAGTGTTTTGCGTTTTTTTAATCCCGTTCTTAAGGTTTGACGTGCACATTCTGCTTTTTCAATGCCATCTAGACAGGTGTTTTGTCTATCTTAATTTTGTTTAGGTGAAACTGTGCCTGGGTAGGATTTGTAAAATTGAAACATAGTGTTACTTCTTTTGTCCTCTCAATGTATATACAGTATCTCACAAAATTGAGTACACCCCTCACATTTTTGTAAATATTTTATTATATCTTTTCATGTGACAACACTGAAGAAATAACACTTTGCTACAATGTAAAGTAGTGAGTGTACAGCTTGTATAACAGTGTCAATTTGCTGTCCACTCAAAATAACTCAACACACAGCCATTAACCACTTGACGACCGCTGCGCGTCGATATACTTCGACAGAATGGCACGGCTGGGCATATGGGCGTATAGGTACGTCTCCTTTAAGATGCGAGCCATGGGTCGCGCGTGCGCCGCTGCCGGGTCACAGAGCTGAAGAACGGGGAGAGGTAAGTGTTAACAAACATCTCCCCGTTCTTGCTAGGTACACTGTCAGAGATTGTTTATTCCCTGTCATCGGGAACAGCGATCAGTGATGTGTCATGCCAAGCCACGCCCCCTAACAGTTACAAGCACTCCCTAGGTCACACTTAACCCCTTCAGCGCCCCCTACAGGTTAACCCCTTCACTGCCAGTGCCATTTTTACAGTAATCAGTGCATTTCTATAGCACTGTTCGCTGTAAAAATGACAATGGTCCCAAAATGGTGTCAAAAGTGTTCGATGTGTCCGCCATAATGTCGCAGTCCCGATAAAAATCGCTGATCGCCGCCATTACTAGTAAAAAAAAAAATATTAATAAAAATGCCATAAAACTATCCCCTATTTTGTAGACGTTATAACTTTTGCGCAAACCAATCAATAAACGCTTATTGCGATTTCTTTTACCAAAAATATGTAGAAGAATACGTATCGGCCTAAACTGAGGAATTTTTTTTTTTTTATATATATTTTTGGGGCTTATTTATTATAGCAAAAAGGGATTTTTTTTTTTTTCAAAATTGTCGCTCTATTTTTCTTTATAGCGCAGAGGTGATCAAATGGTCCGGGGCTGAAGTGGTTGATGTCTAAACCGCTGGAAACAAAAGTGAGTACACCCCTAAGTAAAAATTTCCAAATTGGGCCCAATGTGTCAATACTTTGTGTGACCACCATTATTTTCCAGCACTGCCTTAACCCTCTTGGGCATGGAGTTCACCAGAGCTTCACAGGTTGCCACTGAAGTCCTCTTCCACTCCTCCATGACGACATCACAGAGCTGCTGGATGTTAAAGACCTTGTGCTCCTCCACCTTTTATTTGAGGATTCCCCACAGATGCTCAATAGTATATAAGAAAAATTGTATATTATAGCAAAAAGTAAAAAATATTGCATTTTTTTTAAATTGTCGCTCTATTTTTGTTTATAGCGCAGAGGTGATCAAATACCACCAAAAGAAAGCTCTATTTGTGGGAAAAAAAGGACGTCAATTTTGTTTGGGAGCCACGTCGCACGACCGCGCAATTGTCAGTTAAAGCGATGCAGTGCCGAATCGCAAAAAGTTGCTTGGTCTTTGACCAGCGAAATGGTCCGGGGCTGAAGTGGTTAATGGCTAAACCGCTGGCAACAAAAGTGAGTACACCCCTAAGTAAAAATTTCCAAATTGGGCCCAATGTGTCAATACTTCGTGTGGCCACCATTATTTTCCAGCACTGCCTTAACCCTCTAGGGCATGGAGTTCACCAGAGCTTCACAGGTTGCCACTGGAGTCCTCTTCCACTCCTCCATGATGACATCACAGAGCTTCTGGATATTAGAAACCTCGTGCTCCTCCACCTTCTATTTGAGGATGCCCCACAGATGCTCAATAGGGTTTAGGTCTGGGAACATACCTGGCCAGTCCATCACCTTTACCCTCAGCTTCTTTAGCAAGGCAGTGGTCATCGTGGAGGTGTATTTGGGGTCGTTATCATGTTGGAATACTGCCCTGCGGCCCAGTCTCCGAAGGAAGGGGATCATGCTCTGCTTCAGTATGACACAGTACACGTTGGTGTTCATGGTTCCCTCAATGAACTGTAGCTCCCCAGTGATAGCAGCATTCATGCAGCCCCAGACCATGACACTCCCACCACCATGCTTGACTGTAGGCAAGACACACTTGTCTTTGTACTCCTCACCTGGTTGCCGCCACACGCGCTTGACACCATCTGAACCCAATACGTTTATCTTGGTCTCATCAGACCACAGGACATGGTTCCAGTAAACAATGTCATTAGTCTGCTTGTCTTCAGCAAACTGTTTGCAGGCTTTCTTGTGCATCATCTTTAGAAGAGGCTTCCTTATGGAACAACAGCCATGCAGACCAATTTGATGCAGTGTGCGGCGTATGGTCTGAGCACTGACAGGCTGAACCCAGATGCCTTCAACCTCTACAGCAATGCTGGCAGAACTCATGTGTCTATTTCCCAAAGACAACCTCTGGATATGACACTGAGCACGTGCACTCAACTTCTTTGGTCTACCATGACGAGGCCTGTTCTGAATGGAACCTGTCCTGTTAAACCGCTGTATGGTCTTGGCCACCGTGCTGCAGCTCAGTTTCAGGGTCTTGGCAATCTTCTTATAGCCTAGGCCAATTATTTTTTTCAGATCCTCAGAGAGTTCTTTGCCATGAGGTGCCATGTTGAACTTCCAGTGAGCGGTATGAGATAGTGAGAGCGATAACACCAAATTTAACACACCTGCTCCCCATTCACACCTGAGACCTATTAACACTAATGAGTCACATGACACCGGGGAGGGAAAATGGCTAATTGAGCCCAGTTTGGTGTACTGACTTTTGTTGCCAGCGGTTTAGACATTAATGGCTGTGTATTGAGTTATTTTGATGGGACAGCAAATTTACACATTTACACTGTTATACAAGCTGTACACTCACTACTTTACATTGTAGCAAAGTGTAATTTCTTCAGTGTTGTCACATGAAAAGATATAATAAAATATTTACAAAAATGTGAGGGGTGTTCTCACTTTTGTGAGATACGGTATACCAATGTACATATATCTGCGCTTGTATAACTGTCATGTTAACATTTTTTAACTTGTGGTAATATAAGGGTATACTGTCCTGATTGTCATTTCTAAAAAATAACAATATAAATATAATATAAGAAGTTAAAAAATACTCTGTTGGCTAACACATTCTATTAAGATATTTTATTACTGTGCATATTGCTACTGGTAAAGATTCCCTTTACTTTCTGTTCCAATTATGGTGGTCACAGATAGAGAAAATTAGGGAAAATATATCCAAAGGGGATGCAGATATGACCTTTATGGCTGTCAAAATCTTCATTGGGAAGATTTTACTTTACTTTCTGTACCAGTGACCACTGCAACAGAGACAGGAAGTGAAAGAAAACATCCCTGAAATGATAAAAAAGGTTCTTATAAATTATAGGCATATGGGAATTCATTAAAGACTTCCATTTTCAGATACAGTACATGTACTGAAAGCTAAGTTCAGTATATATAAAGGCAAACAATTCACAGTTTTAAAGACTGACAGACACAGACTGATAAACAATAACAGAACACAGACTGGAATGAATGCACAGAGGCTAACAGACTGAGGCAGACGGACATGTGTGGACTGTGATGGATAAACACAGTCTGGGAAACACTGATGAATATAACCTGTGACAGGCAGACACAAAGGGGTGATTTACTAAAACTGGTGATTGCAAAATCTGGTGCAGCTCTGCATAGAAACCAATCAGCTTCCAATTTTATTTTTTAATCAAAGCTTAATTGAACAAGCTGAAGTTAGAAGCTTATTGTCTACCATGCATAGTTGCACACGATTTTTCACTCTCCATATTTAGTAAATTAACCCCAGACTGACATATACTGATGAACATTGACTGTGGGGGATAGAAACCGATTGACATACATTCTGTTACCCTGCCATATTATAGTCCAGGACCTGACAATTTGTCTTCAGCACTCACCGAGCTCTGATGAAGAAGGACCCTTTGAACCCCCAAAACACGTTGGCTTTTTACAAGATGTGACTATAATTAAATCACTTTCTGGACTATACAAATATGTTTCTGATACTTTCCTCTTTACGTATCAGTTTGCACCCAAGAAATGTGCCAAGCTATGGCCGTGAATTCATGGAAAGCTACCTAAAAAGGATATCCTTTGAACCAGCACCAAGATAACAAACAGAATAGATGATCCAGACGCCCCTAACTTTTTCTTGACCTGACATACTTCATTGGACATAGACTGGAATGGACAGACTCAGATGGACTGATTTTAATGTACTGAGGTGTACAAATGCACAATGACCGATATCAGCAGAAATAAATTCCTGAATTAAGGCTTGGTTATATTAAACAAAATTGGGGATACAAACATCCATACCCATCTCAGAAAGTTCATCCTACTTTTGAGAATATCCAGAAATGGGGTCATGATCATGGAGAGCAGGACTTACTTATAGATTGGGCGGGGATAATTAGACATTTTGAGAAGCGTCCAACTATAAACTTCATGTTCTTACTTCAGACTGTGCTGCTTATAGATACTTTCAGAAAGTGCCTTGGGCACTTATTGGTGTAAGTGTATTACATTGTAAAAATGTTATACTTCTTTTTTTTCTGATATTCAGATTCTAATTTTTATCAATTTTCCTCCAACATACTCTTTACTTGATTATGGTAAAGAAGATGCAAGAATATCAGAAATGTATGTGGTGTTCCTATGCACAAGCTACATCAAATATAAATAGACACAATTTAAATGACACCTACACATATGGCCAAATGTTTGTAGACACATTCAACCATCAAACCTACATAAGCTTGTTGACTAACTTATTTCATAATAATGGACATTAATATAGAGCTGGGCAAAGTTTTGCAGCCATAACAGTCTCCACTCTTCACAGAAGGATTTCCACAAGATTTGTGCCCATTTAGCCTGAGAAGACCTGGCTTTCAAATTCATCCCAAAGGTGTCAGACAGGGTTGAGGTTAGGGCTCTGTGCAGGCTACTTGCCATCCTCCACACCAATGTTGTCAAATCATTTATAAATCTGCCTTGAATTAGAAAAGGGCATCCCCCAAACTGTTGCCACAATGTTCGAAATATACAATTGTACAATATGTCCTAGTGATGAATGCTGTGAAATTAAAATGATTCTGTTGCAGAATTTGAAAATGTAACAAAACAGAACCTGCAATAGAATGGGTTTATAACCACCTGTCTTGCTGCCTGTTGCTCTGATCTTGCATTATTGCACAGCAATAACCCCTTCACATCCAACACACTTCCGAGTGTGTCAGTTGCCTGGTTCCATTAGCCAACTCTTATGTCCTTGGACCAGAGCTTTTGTTAGAAACCATGGGGCCCCATACAGCCAACCTGACAGCCCTCTCAAATAAACATGGTTTAGTATGCTTCAGTTATGAATGAACAAAGGGATTGATTGAAAGCGTTCACTCCTTGTGTTCATTTCGGAAAGGAAAGGGCTGGTAAATATTACATATTTACCAGACATTTCCCCACTCTCCATCCTGAAGGATCCTAATGTGTACTTGCAGCTACAGGCAGGAAGAAAAGAGGGAAGCCAGAAGCCCCTGCAGGGGTGGGGGGCACACATGGGGCCTGGACAGCAGGGGGAAATGTATGGTTCACAGGGAGGGTGATCGTTGCGGCAGAGGAGGCAATTACCTGGAACCGATCCCCTGTATAGCTCTCTCTGCAGCAGCTGAAATCCATCGGGAGGGAGAGGAGAAGAAGCCCGCTTTCAGCTACTGTAGTGAGACCCATACAGGAGATTGGTTCCAGTAATTTCCCCCTGCCATGCGGATCATCCTCCCAGCCCACATCCGATTTAACCTGCTGCCTGGGCCCCCCTGCTGTCCTGGGCCCCATACTGGAGGACTGGTAGTACCTCCTTATCTATGGCCCTGCCTTGGACCACACAGGAATGATACAGGTGATGATGGATGTATGCATCCAACACTCTCAGAAGTGTTCAATGTGAAGATTTTTAGTGGGACGCAGCTCCAGAATAGAGCAAAGATTTGAGGTATGGGCATCAGGATTAGTGAGTATAAACTCCATTTTTTGCCATACTTGTTTTTTATTTTTTATTGTTTACATTTCTTTAAGTGTAAGTTCACCTTTCCTCAAAAACAAATTATTAACTCTCACTGTCAATGCCAATCAGTGCAGTAGTCCTGTGATTTGAAAACCCTACTCTTCTTCCCCATTTTCCTTAGAGCTTCTAGGATGGATCAGAGTGATTCTAATTTGACTTTTCACCAAATCCCAGGACCTGGTAAAATCCCTGGACTCCTGCACCAGCTGTGTAGGCAGTGACAACTCATCACTCAGCGAAGAACGAAGAGTGGAGTTGGGAGGGAGTACAATGTTCACCTTTTCATTTTTTGTGAAAAGGTGAGCCTACATTTTAGGCAATAACCTTCCCTAGAACCACCTGAAATCAACAATTTGGAGGAATGTTATATATTATGTATGTTATTGTTATATATTATGTATGTTATGTATTTATGAACTCACTGTTACTGTATTTTCAGATATAAAACTAAGCCTTAAATGATATATTTCCCATGACTAACAAATGTTGTTAATTTTGTATTCGGACGGTTTGTTACACATAAAATTACTGATTGGTGCATATAGAAGGATAGCATTTTTCTGTAAGTTATTATGGACTCTTTAGTATGTTGTCATAGCTTAATAGACATTTAAGAGTAATATGGTAAATTAATCTGCTATTATTTTACCTTACCCAACCATAAATGTAAATGAAACCAGTTAAGTTAATATGACTTCAAAGCATTCCATTCTCTTAGTCTGTAGCTATCTGTTCATATAACAGCTTTTGATTTCTCTCTCTTGCTCTCTCTCTCAACCTCTTCCCTGTCTTAAAATCAAATTACAAATTAATTTAACTGCATTAGGATACTCTTGTGAATGCATTTCCTAGTGATACAGCTCCCCTGGGAAAGCTACAAATTGCAATTATTTAATTTTTTTTCATCTTTATAGAATAGGATCATACAAAGATGTGATTAACTAGGAAAATAAGTTCAATATACAGGAGCTCCTTAAAGGAATGTACAAAAACACATGCATCGTAATCAAAGTAAGTATACATTGTATTGTTGGTTGTCCTGTTATTATTTGAAAGTCAATCATAAGAATCATAAACTGTAGTAATGAGGATTAATACTGGAGCATTACAGTGTTATAGAGTAAATAGCCTGGATTAATTTTTATGTAGCACCCTCTACTTTAGGTAGGTGCTAGTAGTAGGATTTTTGTCAGTACAGGTATGTTTAATCAGGCTTAGCTGAAAGCTAGGCCTGTTTGTTTCAATTTGTGTGTGCTGGGAGTGGCTCAGAGTAGGCTGGTGACTCACAGATAGCATCATCTTTCGGTTACCTCCCTTCTGCTTCTGAAGGCTTCTAGAAGGAAGGAGGGGAAGAGAGGTGGGGCTGTCTGGGGTGTCTCAGGGGGCCCTGACCAATCCCCAACTAGGATTGTCAGGTGGCAGGCTCCCTTGAAATACCCAGGGTCAGCCAAGCTGGGGAGGAGTTGTCGGGTGGAAGAACTGCAAGATGGAGTACTAACTGTTGTGGCCTTTGAGGAAGCTCCCTAGTCTGGGGGGTGACCTTGGGCCTGGAGCTTGGGAGTGGAAGGGATCATCGTACAAACCACAGGGGTGTCTTAACAAGGAGCAGGAGAGGACAGTGGAGAGTTCTGCCGGGCAAGTCTCCAGGAGGGATCCACTGGGTATCGGTGAGTGACACACAGCCAGAAAAGCTGGGGAGGCATGTCGGAGTGGATTGGGAGGATACAATCTGAGATAAATGTAGAGCCAGTGAGGACTGTGGTGTAATGGGCAGTGGAGACAGGCAGCTGCAGCTAGGAGGGCTGGCAGGGCCTGAAGAGGGCTCACTAGGATTAGTAGTTCACCTAGGACAGCTAGCATTAAAAACTTTCCATTCTTTTTGCTACACCAAAGGGGCCCGCGGTCCCTGCCTGCAAATGGCTGGTGCTGGGGCCTGGCTGAAGCCAGTGTCAGGCCTAACCACATGGTAGCTGTGCCTGAAAAGTTGTGCTGGAGGACGAGTAAGGAATAGTCTGCAGCAAGAGTTGTGCTGGAGAAAGAGAGTTGTTAATTTGTCCCAAGCTATGCAAAAAAATCTTTCTAGGCATCGCATAAATTCCTTAACCCCATCCAAGTTATAATCCCTCAATAAAAACACAAAACAAAGCTAATGGACTGTTCATTGTCTTGGAGTTTCTAGGAGTGAAAGCCGGGCTGGGCAGTGTGACAGGTGGACCACAACATTCAGCAGCCCATACGGGGATACCACTACACGTAGAAATAGAATAAGGTTTGGGGAACAGGCTAAATCTTGCAGGTAGTAGATGGACATCTGAAAAAACTGATTTAATGACTTCAGTACTCCTGATATAATTTTTGAGGATGAATTGTTTCACAGTGCCTGCAGTTACAGAGCCCAGTAAGGGAATGTTTCAAAGCTTGTGTGATACTTGTTTCGAAACTGCAAACACTTGAATGTCCATAGCCTGACCAAAGGATCACTTTAGGCTGGGTTCATACTATTGGTTTCCCCGCATCCAATTCAGAAGATTGTGACCGGCTCTCTATGGAGCCGGTTCATACATCTCTGGAGCTCCTCCGGTGCAAATTGCACAGAAGTCCTGTGCGTCTTCTGGTCCATTTCAGGTCCAATTTCAGCCAAAAATTAAGGCTAAAATCGGACCTGAAACAGTTAACAGGGACGTACCGGACCCCTGTTGTGAGCCGCTTCATGCTGCAGTGTGAACCCAGCCTTAAGGTTTATGTGTTTTTAAAACATACTCATTATTCTCAACAGACAGCAGGAAAAAACTGTGCATTCTTCAGGTCAGTGAACAGATGCTGTTTTTTCTTCTCTCCTTTTTGTTAGAGGTGCAGATTGTCTTCGATAGATTTTTATAGTCAGACCTTTATCTTTTATTATGGGCTGTCTGTCAAATAATAGATGGTTAGAAATATTGCGGGTGGTGGATTTGCCCATTTTAACAATGTTGCTGTACTTACATGCTACTGCAACAGCAGTTACAGCCATAAAGCGTTCTTTAGCCTGGGATATTAGCAAAAGGGGGGTTTTGGGACTTTGAATGAGATGCATGGGGCCAGGCATCTCCATCCCTGCATCTGGTACATATATGAGAAGAGTTGGGACTTTGAGTGAGGTATGTATGATGTGGCTAATCAAAATGGTCATTGTAAAAAAGTATGTTTATTGTCTTAGACATTGAGTGCCATGACATAGCATACAACAATGAATACATAGAAATATTGTAGACATATCAATAATATGTTGCAAACCATGTGTAGAGATATAAACAACAACATCACATGATGCATAGTAAAAAGGACTGTCCTCCATCAATGGGATCACTATAAGAGCAAGATGTAAAAAGTAAACTGAAAAAACAGGCATATAAAGCCATCTGAATAAACATGGTGCATCTGTGTAAGGCCAACGCGTTTCATGGATTGATACCACTCTTCAGGGGCGGGTGCATCATTGTTCCAGAAAAAAATATAAGCATATCAATGTGATCTAATCGTAAACTAAAAGAAGAAAAAATAAGAAAAATGGATAAAGTGAAGTTAAAATACCCGTCCCTTTAAAAACTCACATGTCAGCATTTGGAATGTTTGTTCCACATGCACCATGTTTATTCAGATGGCTTCATGTGCCTGCTTTTTCCGTTTCGTTTTTACATCTTACTCTTATAGTGATCCCATTGATGGAGGACAGTCCTTTTTACTATACATCATGTGAAGTTGTTTATATCTCTACTGGTTTGCAACATATTATTGATTTGTCTACAATATTTGTATGTATTCATTGTTGTACAGTATGTTATATGTTATGGCACTCAATGTCTAAGACAATAAATATATTTTTTACAATGACCATTTTGATTAGCCACATCATACATACCTCACTGAAAGTCCCAATCCTTCTCATATATGCCTGTGAGTGATATAACCCCTTTTGCCACCACTAAAGGGGGTGTAGTACTTCAAATGTTATGACCGATGACCGACTTTCTTTTTGCTCAAAGCAAACAATTAAATTGTGTATGTCTGGGCAAAAAAAAAAAGGAAACACTGTTAAGAAGTAATTTTTCTTAAGGTTTACTGTTGTGACAATTATCTTATATTTTTACTGGGGCCTTTGAAAGTGAGTTTATACTTCTGATGTTGTGTTATGAAATTGATACAGATCAGCTTGAAGAGTTTCTCTCAGATGTTCATTTCTATTATTAATAGTACATGCAGTGATATTTATTTTTAAGACTGTTCATGGGAAGAACTGTCTTTACCTTATTCTGCAATAGTTTGCTGGTGGAATAATAAAGAGCATCTAATTGGTTCCTATGGACAGCAGATGCATTTTAAATGATATCTAAACCCAAGAACAATTGTGTAATATATCTCAGTTTACCAGTCCTTGGATGTGGTGGCTGCATTCGTTTTTTTCTTTTTTTAGGCTTTAATTTTGCTTAATTTTCACCTGGTGATGCTGCGACACAACTCCTGTCCTAGGGGGACAATGTTCCCTCACTGCATTGTATCTATGGAGAAGCAGCATTTTCACCCTAGGATCGGAAATGTGTGGACTACTGAACACCTTCCCCTTTCCTCATCTCCATAACACAGGTAGGAGGAATTCTGTACACCTCATAGACTGTGAACTGTGCAGGGACGAGAACAGTGCAGGACATAAAAGTACAGAATGCACAGGACAGCACTTTCTGAAAGGATCAGCAGGTTTTCTTTGCAACTATCAAACATATAACAAAATATTTTCAATTTTATATTTAACATAACAAAAGGAAACAATTAGGAAAAGTTAATTGAAAAGGTGTAAATACACCTTAAGGCCTTATCTGGTTGAAAACTTGTGAAAAAAGACCACAGTTCAGAGATCAAAGGTAATGTGCTAAGTGTAATAACCATAGTAACCAATCAGATATAATTTTCTTAAAAAGAAGAATTCTGACTTACACATCAAGAAAAATAAACCACCACCATTGAATATATATATATATATATATATATATATATATATATATATATATATATTGTGACAGCAGGAAGGTAAAGTCACCTGGTTGCATCCAGGGGGGTAGATATATTTCGCCCAGATTCAGGCTTTACGCCGACTTATACAACTAGGTGGAGAGTTGTATAAGGCTAGTGGGCTCATGGATGACTCATACCTCTAGGGAGAGTGTGGGGCGTCATGCAGACAGAGATGAGGAGACCAGCTGAACCTTGTCAGCTCATTTAGGCCTCTATAAGAACTCCCAGCTTCATTAGATGTTAGCTCATGCCTGGAACCAGACCTGTGTGGACTGTCTAGGGAGAGTGAACCCCTGTGCGGTGAGGCAAAGCCTGTGTGGCTATTTGTTTGGACTTTTACTAAACCAGGGACTTAGGGACTAGGACAGCACTAGGCTGATCCCAGTTGTTAGTTAGGAAACCTGTATGTTTAGTCAGAGGTCAACTTGACCAGGATTTATTTTGGTTATGTTTCTTTTGCTTTGCTGTGTTTTGTCACTGTAAATAGAAAATAAACCGCACCTTTTTTTGATTTTGAAAACCACAACCTCCGTTTGCTGGGCCTGTTTTGTGTGGGGAGCCCATCCCGGGGGTCACACACACCCGCTGCCGAGCTAACCCCCTCACAGTTGGTGGAGAATGCGGGCAGTTTTTTTTAAGCCAGCATGGAGGAGATACTGAAGCAGCTGGCTCTAGCAAATGCCAATCAACAGCAGACAAATGCAGGTTTGCAAAGGAGCCTTGCAGCCCAGCAGCAGACAAACGCAACTTTGCAACAGAGTCTGGAGGCTCAGCAACGAGCCCAGCAGCAATCTGAGGCCCGCTTCATAGACCTGTTGCAGAAGCAAGAGCAGAGACTACAACAACAGATGGAAGCAGTAATGCAGCAACGTCCGCAGACCAGTGAGGAAAGCCGTCCCACTAATACCGCGTCCTTTGGGGTGAGTCGTTTATTGACAAAAATGACTGGAGAGGATGATCCAGAGGTATTTTTGACCACATTTGAAAGGACCGCTGAAAGAGAAAAGTGGCCTGAGGAGCAGTGGGCTGGACTGGTGGCTCCTCTGTTAACTGGTGAATCGCAGAAAGCTTACTATGACCTAGAGCCTAACCAAGCAAAAGACTATGTGATGCTAAAAGCTGAAATATTGGCAAGGCTGGGTGTCACCCAGGCTGTCCGGGCTCAGCGTGTGCATAACTGGACTTTCCAGCTTGGAAAACCCCCCAGGTCTCAAATGTATGATCTCATTCACCTGAGCAGAAAGTGGCTACAGCCAGAGACTTTGTCCGCACCAAAGATTGTGGAACGTGTTGTAATGGATCGGTTTTTGAGAGCTCTTCCTACTGCCATCCAAAAGTGGGTAAGCCATGGAGACCCAGAGACGGCCGATGGTCTTGTGGATCGTGTGGAGAAATACTTGGCTACAGAGAACCTGACGGCCTCTTCCAGAGACACTCGGACTTTCCACCCTAAGACCAGACCATCCCCAGGGGCGGATAAGAGGATTCCAAGGGGTGAGGGTGGAGAGAGTGAGAGGGTGGGAGCTCTACCCCAAGTTTGGCGAGAACAGCCTGGGAAATCAGCGGCTCAAGAGGCGGCAAGAAGGATCGTTTGCTACCGCTGCTGGCAAGCGGGACATATTGCAGCCAATTGCCCGGTTGTGGAGGAACCCATGCAGTGTGACTTTCTGACGGGCAGACGTCAGTCGCTGTGTGCGACAGTCGCATGCACTGCCATTCGAGGAACTGAGAAACATTTATGCAAAATGTGTGTTAATGGTAGAAATGTTGTGGTATTGCTGGATTCAGGTAGCCTTGTGACCCTGATAAAGGCTGAGTTAGTTAAAACAGAGGTCTCTGGGAATAGCAAGGTAGCTGTTATTTGTGTGCATGGGGACACCCGAGAGTATCCAGTGACTACAGTGTGTTTCGAGACCCCCAAAGGTACCCTCTCTCATCCAGTGGGCTTAGTATCTCAGTTACCGCATGACGCCATTGTGGGAAGGGATTTTCCGAAGTTCTGGGAACTGTGGGATGATCCTGAGCCCCTCACTGGTGCCCCTATGTACCAGGAATGTGATAGCCAGAACTCCCCTGAGAGTGGTGAGGACTCTCCGGAATTTCCCTTATCAGTATTGGCAGGGGAGACTCAAGAAACTGGAGAGGAGCCCACCTCCTCAGACGAAAACCTACCGTCTGTGGAGTTTTCTGATCTTGAGGTTCACAGGGAAAACTTTGCCACAGAACAGTTGAAAGACCCCGCCCTAATAAAGGCACGGGAAAACGTAGTGAAAATAGATGGTGAGTTAGTGAACCCAGATAATACCTGCACTTACCCATACTTCAGCGTAGAGAAGGACCTACTGTATCGGGTGGCAAAAAGGGCAGAAGAAACCGTTGAGCAGCTTGTGGTGCCCAAACCTTACAGGAAGTTGGTGTTGGAGTTGGCCCATGGGCACATTCTTGGAGGTCATCTGGGGACAGAGAAAACCCGAGAGAGGGTATTACAGAGATTCTATTGGCCGGGGGTGATGAAGGACGTAGAAAATTATTGTTCCTCCTGCCCTGTGTGTCAGAGGTTGGCCCCGATGCCACATTTCCGTAGCCCGCTGGTCCCTCTACCCATCATTGAGGTCCCGTTTGAGAGGATCGCCATGGATTTGGTAGGTCCTATAATCAAGTCCGCTAGGGGGCACCAGTACATATTAGTTATAATGGACTATGCCACCCGTTATCCAGAAGCGATCCCTCTCCGAAATACCTCGGCCAAAACCATAGCCAAAGAGCTATCTCTTGTTTTTAGCCGGGTGGGTATTTGTAAAGAACTGCTTACGGACCAAGGTACACCCTTTATGTCCCGGGTTATGAAAGAGCTGTGTAAATTGTTCAAAGTGACGCAATTGCGTACGTCTGTGTATCACCCCCAAACCGATGGGCTGGTTGAAAGATTCAACAAAACCCTAAAACAAATGTTGAAGAAAGTGGTGGATAGAGATGGAAAGGATTGGGACTGTTTACTTCCTTATTTGATGTTTGCTATTAGGGAGGTGCCCCAATCCTCTACGGGATTCTCCCCCTTTGAGTTACTGTATGGGAGACACCCAAGAGGGCTGTTGGATATTGCCAAGGAAACTTGGGAAAGTGAGAGTTCTCCCCACAGGAGTGTGATTGAGCATGTCGCCCTGATGCAAGATCGAATTGCACAGGTAATGCCCATCGTGAAGGAACATTTGGCCCAAGCGCAGTTGGCACAGCAGAGAGTGTACAACCGTGGAGCCAAGACCCGTACCTTTTCCCCGGGGGATAGGATATTGGTACTTGTCCCTACGGTTGAAAGTAAATTCCTTGCCAAATGGCAAGGCCCCTACGAGATAATGGAAAAAGTGAGCGAAGTGAATTACAAGGTCAGACAACCAGGAAGGCGAAAGCTCGAACAGATCTATCACGTTAATCTGTTGAAAGCCTGGAGGGATAGAGAGTCCCTAGTCGCAGACACTTGGTCACCAGCTCAAACTGGTTGCGTGATTCCTGAGGTTGGAATAGCAGCCACCTTGTCACAACCCCAACAACAGGAGGTTAAGGAGTTTGTGCTTCGCAACAAGGAGGTATTCTCTGAGCTGCCGGGACAAACATCTGGGGTAGAGCATGACATCATTACCACGCCCGGTGAAAGGGTGAAGTTAAAACCCTATCGGATCCCAGAGGCTCGACGGGAGGCAATACGGGAGGAAGTACAGAAAATGCTGAACTTAGGGGTGATAGAGGAGTCCCAAAGTGATTGGTCTAGTCCCATCGTGTTGGTGCCTAAACCGGATGGGAGCTGGCGATTTTGTAACGATTTTCGTCAGTTGAACAAAGTTACAAAATTTGACACCTACCCCATGCCACGTATAGATGAGTTGATCGACCGGCTGGGAACAGCCCGATACATGACGACTCTTGACCTCACAAAAGGGTATTGGCAAATCCCCCTGGCCAAGTCGGCCAAAGAGAAAACCGCATTTGTAACCCCAGACGGGGCGTTCCAATATAAAAGAATGCCGTTCGGGTTACAGAATGCGCCGGCCACATTCCAGCGGAAAATGGACCAGATGCTGAGGCCCCATCGGAAGTATGCTGCGGCTTACCTGGATGACGTAATTGTCCATAGCACAGATTGGGCCTCACATCTGCCAAAAGTGCAAGCAGTCCTGGACTCTGTTCGGGAAGCGGGGTTTACGGCTAACCCCAAGAAGTGTACCATTGGGCAGGAGGAGGCCAAATATCTTGGGTACACCATTGGGAGGGGAGTAATAAAACCCCAACTCAACAAAGTCGAGGCCATCCAGAGTTGGCCACGTCCCAACAGCAAGAAGCAGGTACGAGCCTTTCTGGGAATCGCTGGGTATTATCGGCGATTCATTCCCCACTTTGCTTCTAAGGCTGTGCCCCTAACCAACCTGACGAAGGGGAAAGGGTCGGTCATGATTAAATGGACCCCCGAGGCTGAGGCAGCATTCCAATTCTTGAAACAAGCCTTATGTAGCCAGCCAGTGTTGTACTCACCCGACTTCTCTAAAGACTTTGTCGTACAAAGTGATGCGTCAGATGTGGGGTTAGGAGCAGTATTGTCCCAGGTCTGGAACGGGGAAGAGCACCCAGTCATTTACCTCAGCAGGAAGTTGAAGTCCCATGAGGTAAATTACGCCACCGTTGAAAAGGAGTGTTTAGCGGTGAAGTGGGCTCTAGATTCCCTTCGGTACTACCTGCTAGGTAGGCACTTTGACATGGTTACGGATCACGCTCCGTTAAAGTGGATGGCTCAAAACAAGGAAACAAATAGAAGAGTGAATAGGTGGTTCCTGGCCCTCCAGGAATTCAACTTCACAGTAAAGCATCGCCCTGGCGTTCAAATGGGGAATGTGGATGCTTTGTCTCGAGTACATGAATGCCTGATTGCTGGTGTTCCAACCCCGAGGTTAAAACAAGAGGGGGGGGTATGTGACAGCAGGAAGGTAAAGTCACCTGGTTGCATCCAGGGGGGTAGATATATTTCGCCCAGATTCAGGCTTTACGCCGACTTATACAACTAGGTGGAGAGTTGTATAAGGCTAGTGGGCTCATGGATGACTCATACCTCTAGGGAGAGTGTGGGGCGTCGTGCAGACAGAGATGAGGAGACCAGCTGAACCTTGTCAGCTCATTTAGGCCTCTATAAGAACTCCCAGCTTCATTAGATGTTAGCTCATGCCTGGAACCAGACCTGTGTGGACTGTCTAGGGAGAGTGAACCCCTGTGCGGTGAGGCAAAGCCTGTGTGGCTATTTGTTTGGACTTTTACTAAACCAGGGACTTAGGGACTAGGACAGCACTAGGCTGATCCCAGTTGTTAGTTAGGAAACCTGTATGTTTAGTCAGAGGTCAACTTGACCAGGATTTATTTTGGTTATGTTTCTTTTGCTTTGCTGTGTTTTGTCACTGTAAATAGAAAATAAACCGCACCTTTTTTTGATTTTGAAAACCACAACCTCCGTTTGCTGGGCCTGTTTTGTGTGGGGAGCCCATCCCGGGGGTCACACACACCCGCTGCCGAGCTAACCCCCTCACAATATATATATATATATATATATATATATATATATATGTTATATTGTCAAATACATTGTGACTTTTGCCTTTACACGCACATAGACGTTAATGGCATCCCAGACTTAGTCCGTAGGGTTCAATATTGAGTTGGCCCACCCTTTGCAGCTATTAGAGTTTCAACTCTTCTGGGAAGTCTGTCCACGAATTTTAGGAGTGTGTCTATGGCAATGTTTGACCATTCTTTCAGAAGCACATTTGTGAGGTCATGCCCTGATGTGGACGAGAAGGCCTGGCTCACAGTCTCCGCTCTAATTCATCCCAAAGCTGTTTTATCGGGTTGAGGTCAGGACTCTGTGCAGGCCATTTCCTCCACCCCAAACACGCTCATCCATATCTTTACGGACCTTGCTTTGTGCACTGGTGTGCAGTCAAGTTGGAACAGGAAGGGGCCATCCCCAAACTATTCCCACACCATAAACACATCATAAACACCATAATGGTATGCTAACGCCTTTTGAGTTCCCTTTACTGGAACTAAGGGGCCAAGCCCAAGCCCAACCCCTGAAAAAAAAACACGCCATAATCCCCCCTCCACCAAGTGATTTGAACCAGTGCACAAAGCAAACTCCATAAAGACATGGATGAGTGAATTTGGGGTGGAGGAAATTGACTGGCCTACATAGAGTCCTGACCTTAACCCGATAGAACACCTTTGGGATGAATTAGAGTAGAGACTGCGAGCCAGGCCACCTCGTCCAACATCAGTGTTTGACCTCACAAATGCTCTTCTGGAAGAATGGTCAAACATTCCCATAGACACACTCCTAAAACTTGTGGAAAGCCTTCCCAGAAGAGTTAAAGCTGTTAGAGCTGCAAAGGGTGGGCCAACTCAATATTGAACCCTACGGACTAAGACTGGGATGCCATTAAAGTTCATGTGCATGTAAAGGCAGGCATCCCAATACTTTTGACAATATAATATAACTATATATATATATATATATATATATATATATATATATATATATATATATATTTATATACATATATGTAAATAATAGAAGCTGAACTGAGATATGAGATGAATCGCCAGGAACCCATCTGTCATTGTTATATGGTAGCATTGGTACCTGACCTTGGTATACTCTCTTATCTGAACTTCCACTATTCCACTATTTCAAGTTATTCCCAGTGACCATTTATTGGGCTGTTACTGTATATAGATCAGCAACTAGCAGTAATAAATAAAGTTATACTTTTTTTTAACTATTTTGAGAGCTATGGGCTACTGCACTTTGCTTGTTGCTTTGAAAACAAACCCATTGATGTACATACATATGGCTTTTGTACTCTTAAACACCCCTTCATTTTTACTGAGTAACTTCTTACAGCCACTGTAGTATCTAAATTATAAAGTAACAAAAAAGCTTGGATTATAAATCAGAATTTCAAGAATATTATGTTTCAGCCTGTTTCATTAATTAAAGCAGTTTTAATTTTTCTTATATATATATTTACAGTATTAATAGACAAAGTTGTTTAAAATCTTTCAACAACCCAATTATAACAACAGTTCAGTGAAATATATACAGAATTTACAGATATGTTTACACTTTTGACTGCTCAGTCAACAGCCCATCAGTGCCTCAGTCCGCAAATATCAGGTTCCTCTGGCAATGATGAGGTTAATACACAGGAACAGAATACAGAACATTGTTTTTCCTCTTTTCAGAAGAATTCCTGACCTGTTACAAAATTCTGGCAAGCTTACAATCCATTAGATGAACATTCTCCATTAAATGATTTAACATTTTGAAACGTAACAGATTTTTTTTTACAAAGAAAATCAATTTGGTATAATGACCTCCGAGTCCAAAAACAGCTATTTTCTGAGGAGCTTAAAAATGTACACAGGATTTATTTTTTGTTCTTTCTAAATTGATGTCACCCCTATAAAGTATTTTTTACCTATTGGAAGTTGGCTTTTATGTCTAATAAGCTCTCCTAGGCAGGAAGCCTGCTTTGGGGTGACTAAACGGTTGGTCTACCTTAAGGTAGTCATTGAAAACAATGGGCAGTGGTACATTTCACCACAGCAATCTCCTTCCTCAATCAAGGACAAAAAGGTGAAACCTTTGTAACCTTTTCTCCATGGAAAAAAGAACGCATGGCTATTGATCACAAAGAGATTTTCCAAAAGGCAGAAAATATTATGTTTGAAAATGATCACTTCTGAGGAATAAAGGTGCGGTACCACATCTTCACAAAGCCTGAAAGCGATACCTGGATTGATTGCAATGCTTGTGGTAACCAGACCAAGACAGCCCGTATATTACCTTTTTAATCTTCAATATATTTCCTTTACCTAGTCCTTTGTATGATAGCTATTCTATCTCTGCATTACATATCTTGAAATTCTTCCCTGTCCTCTTCTCTAATAAAGTGTGTATTGTAGCCTTTGCACCTTGCATGTAAGAAACTTGCTTCAAGTTGATTTTCTCAGCAACGTTTCCATCTTTAATCATCATATTACACTTCTAATAATTTGCTAAGCACATTCAGTTTCACAAGAGACCCAAGCACATACTTCTTGCAGGTACCTATCATAGTCCAGGATTAATTGGCCTCTCAAGCAATGTTGATATTCTTATGCCTTGTACACGCGGCCGGGTTTTCCGACGGGAAAAAGTCCAGTTCTCTTTTTTTTGCTGGCCGTTTTTGACAGTTTTCCCGTCTGAAAAACTCAGATGGAGCATACACACGGTCGGGATTCCCGGCTAAAAGCTCTCATTGCAGTTTTTCCAACGGGAAAACTGGCCGTGTGTACGAGGCATAAGGCAAAGTAGAGCCACCCTCAAGACATAAATGCCTGAGGCAATAACAAATTCTTTAGAAATCCAAGGGACATTAATATACAGAATTGTGTATTGCATTTTTTTTCTTTTTTATCCATGATTAAATTATATTTGTAGTATAGCAAATGTCTGCATAACTATCAACATCCCTCCCTAATGATGCAGTTTATGAAGACACATGGGTGGAACTTCAAAGCCATAGAGGGCTCTGTCCAGAAATGGACACTCCAAGATCGAATAATGTCATGATAAGACTTAACCATGTCAACATTTTTATTTTATTTGATTGTGCCTTTTTATTGAGTACTCAATTTACATTAGCTTTTAATATTTAAATGTTGTCACCCTGTTGAAACTGCCAACTAGGAAGAGGGGACACATCTTTTGAAAAGGCTAAGTTGACTATTTCCAGAAAAAAGACTATGCAGTCATGGTTGATATTAAAAAACTGTGCAGGTTTTTAAAACATTAATTAATTTTATTGTCATACCTGTAGGCTGCATGCCTGAAAAACACACACATCCAGCCTTGTTGCTGGGATGGTAAAACCTTTGAATGCTCACTACTAACAGTTTTCGCAACCTAGCAACAACACAGGACATGGGGATTGCTAACTAGCTTTTCGACCAGGCTTCTAGGGAAACCCAAATAGCCTACGGGTATGACAATAAAACCAATGTACAGTTTAAAAAGTTAAACTTTTTTTTTCTTATCTACTGGGGCCCCTTGATTGGTTAAGCTATTTTCCGGGGAAAATGAACTTAGCCTTCAAATGTGGAGTAAATTATGCTCCTTGGTTTCCAGGGATGGGGAACTTTTGCTTGAATTATTCCCAAATCAGCTATTCTGCTGCATTACAAAGAAGTCTGCTAGAGAAATCACTATTTCTAGTGGTTCTATAGCAAGTGTTCCTTAAATACTTTGGGTAAAATGTCCCAGGCAGGGGAGGAAAAAAGATTTTAATAATTTACATTTTTTGGGATTTTTAGCCTTTTAGCTTTTTGTTCTTATGCTTCACAGGCTCTTGAAGCACCCATTGTCCTACTAAAACATTTTTAATTTTTTTTATTTATTACCATGCAATGTTGGACAGCTTGAATTATTGTAGCTTGGAAAATGTATTGTGTATAGCTGCAGATAACTCTGAAACCCCATTGCAATTGGCAAAATTTAAACATTTCTGTCAGACAAAATCTACGTTGAAAGCCTTTACATATATAAAATGCAGCAGAGCTTCCTGAAGCTGTTTGATGGGTTCATCAAATTCAGTAGACAGCACACTTGACATGTATACAGGTGTTACCAAAGCCCTTATTTTACTGTACTGCCTTAAAATATCGACATAACAAAGATGTAGTTACTCTCTAAGAATTGACATAGTACTGTAATTTTTATTTAAACTTTAAATACTGTTTTTCATTGCTGTCTGTCCCGTTTATGTATATAACAAAGTGTTGAAAATTGATATCAGTATATGAAAAAAATAAAAAATCTATGGAAAATAAAATAAAGTTATTCCAATTATTCCATAATGGAATCCACTACAGAGAGTAGCAAAGATTGTGAAAAATAGGCTATATAATAATACAGAGAGTATAGAAAAATATATAAATGTATGATTTTTATCTGAACTAATTCTAGACATTTATATATCCAAATGATGATCGTATAAGTTGGCAATTATTGTCACTTCATGTTGCTTTGAAGACTATAGACTTCTCAAACTGTGACTTATAAAATAGGGCAAAAAATGTATAGGCCATAGTTTACTAAAGGGAGTAAGTTACAAGCATCTGTATGATTACAGACTAGGATCCAGGTTGTGGGGAAAGGTACAAACTGACAATGAAGTGTGAAGGTGGGGGGAGATTAGAAGCATTGGCAGGCTGAGAGCTTGCTTTCATGAAGTCAAATGTGAAGACACTGTGAGGTTGATTTTACTAAAGGCAAATATGCTGTTCACTTTGCATTGGAATTTTTACTTTGCAAGGGGATTTTTTCTTAGCTTAGTGTATGAGGTAAAGCTCTGCCGGTGTTCATGATTTACACATAGGCAAGCAGGAATACAGGTTTTGATTTCCTATTTTCCATGCATGTTATTGGGTATTCTTTGCAAAGTGAATTTTCACCACATTCCCAAAGTCAAGGGAACAAAATGCCTTGCAAATTGAACGGCCAATTTACCTTTAGTAAATCAACCTGTGTAAACCAGACTTTTCAACCCAAGCTCCTTTCTGTAGGATCTCTGCAGAGCTAGGTGCAAACTTGATCAAGGCAGTGATGGCCATGTTTTTATGCAGGTCCGAAATGCCTTCCTTAATTGACTTTGATATGGAATGTAAATTCGTGGATGATTCAGATTTGACTCCAGGACTATAGAGGCAAATAAAAGTAGCTACTTGGTCTTTAAGTAGTATGAGCATAGCTTGATATGATATCATCTTATAACAGAGTTCAATGAGTGAGACTTAATCTCCTCCTTTCCCATCTTACAGTCATTCTTCAGTACAGGCCATATTTACTGGAAGTGCATCAGTGTCGTTCTTTGCTTACACATCATGTCTTTTCAATGCAGTCAGTGAAACAACTAGTAGATTGTCATCGTCTGATGTTGTGATGCTGTTACATGATAATGCTGCACACTGAGGCATTTAAACACCATCAGTACTCTAGTCAAAACAGCATCGAGCACACAAATCCTATAATGATTTGTTGTAGAAAACCCACTGATATGTCTGAGCAGGGTGAGGTTGAATAACTGCCAAGGTCTCACCAGCAGGCTTTTCCTTAAGGCAAATGGATACTTCTAATTTGTTCCAGTCTATTGAATAATACCCACTGGATGCATACTGTATATTTCAAGAGAATAACACTGAGCCAGGCATAAGTTCTAATTAAATGAACAGTAAACCCAATATATAATTTACTTTTCCAATAACATCCATAAACATGATTGTAAAAGTTTGCACCAGGGTGAATTAGGTATTTGAGAATTTTGCAGTTGTCAAATATTTCATGCTGGCTGCTGTTTCCTAACAGTGTTCCTAAGAGCAAAATACCTTCCCACAAGACACTGGTTTATATTTAATTTTCTAATATGGAGTTGTGCTAGCGCATATTAAATATATTTTGAGATTTATTTATTTGCTCTCCTTTTAAAGCCTAGTTGACATTTCTTAGTTTTTTTTCCTGTATAGCCCTGTATTCCTGCGTCTTATTATTTGTGAGTGATTTTTGCATGAAAGTGCCGTAAAATACCCCTTTTATTCAGCAAAAAAATGCTTTCTGTGTTCCCACACCAGTGCTCACTACTGGCATAGTTGAGTAACTGTTACACTCCTCACGGGAGAGGAGATTTGTTACTGAGTGCTGAGTGCAGTAGGTTTAATTCTGATGTTGAGTGTATTCAGACACCAAGCACAGCTGCAATAAAAGGAAAAGTGGGAATAGGACTGTAAAACAGGGATGGAATGATGCTAGCTATCTCTGGATTAAAGCTGAATATTGCAGAAAAACTAGCTTTGTTGGCTGGAGTTATGCTTTAACAAAATTCTTTAAGTTTTAACATGGGTCGAATTTCGAAAAAAATATATTTTGAAAATCAGGAATTTTGTGCGTTCTGTGATCCGATGGTGCCACCATTGATTTCGAAATTCAACCAACCAGGCCTTCAATTTCACCTCACCAAAATAATTTTCCTGGCTGGGAATCTTCTTTTCTTTCCGGGAATATTCTTTTCTTGCACTCATGCAGATTTATTTTTCGATTACATTTCTCACACGATTCTCCCATTATTGATTAGAAAATAGTTTGTTTTTCTAAATATTTTCCAACATGCCCAGTTACTCAAATTCGATGGCCACATGAAAATCGGCCCACTAATACTGCGAAATCCGATTCTTAGATAAGATTTTCAAAAGATTTTTTTTTCTAAATTCGACCCATGCCTTACTGGTAGTGTCAGAACATACCTGACCCCTCACCCCTCCCTTACATTTTTATTGGTCATCATATTTCTGGGCCAATAGGAATGTATGGTAGTCAGGACAATGCTGCAGCTCTAACAGAAAATGTGAGAGCTTTCTTTGATCAAAATGGCTCAGCATTCAAAAGGGTACCCTAAATCTCCTGCAGATAGGACCTGACTATGCTCTCTAGTAGAGGAAAGTAATCCTCAAGAATGGTTGAACAGTGTCCACACATTCAAATGTGTATTTAGCTGCTTATAGTTGTGCCTTTTCTAGCACTTTTGCACACTATGGGGTTGATTTACTAAAGGCAAATACACTTTTCAAATACACTCTGCACTCTTGAAAGTGCACTTGGAAGTGTAGCTCTGAGGAGAAGATCTGAAATGAGGGATTTTATCATCCAATCATGTACAAGCAAAAATGCTATTTTTTATTTTGCTTGCCTGTCCCCCGCAGATCTACAGCGACTGCACTTCCAAGTGCACGTCTAAGTGCACTTGTAGTGCAAGGTGGATTTTCCTTTAGTAAATAAACCCCCTGTATTTATTATTTATAGTTAAGACAAACTTTTTTTTCCTTATTTTTTTTTAGTTAGGTCAATATGAAATAGTTCAACCACTCTGCTAACTGCAGGTTTTCTACAGTGGTATTTTAAGTTATGCTGAAAAGATCCTGAATGTGTAATTTGATCTACAACTATTTAGCTACACTCACAATACACACCACATCCCCTTCATGACTGCTCTTGTGCAGTCGTATGGCTTTTCAAAAAGAAACCAGCAGTCGGTGTTGGGCCTTTCTTTTAGGAAGGCCCTGTATGCTCATCTAAAACAATGTAAAGCAAGGGTGCCCAACCCTTTGAAGCGCGAGGGCCACTTAAGCGACTTGGTAACAGGTCACAGGCCACAATAAACGGAGCGGTCAGATGGCAGGTCCACGTCTGCTCTGCATATGCAGAGTGGACACGGACACAGCCCACTGTACTTTTTATTTTTTTTATTTTAGCGTATCGGATTGGAGGTAGGACACAATTCGGTTTACATCTGCCACTCCTTAGAGGTAAATGGAGGGTCCAATTGGGTCGGACTGACCGTGTGAAAGGGGCCCAAGGCTGCTTTCACACTGATGCGCTGTGGTTTACCAACGCAGTGTACCTTTGGCTTTCCTGCACTTTGCAATAGACTTCTATTATATTCTGCAGGTTTGGTGCATTTTCAGAAAGCTCACCAAACTCGCAGGTAATAACAGAAGTCTATGGCTTACTGCAGGTAACCCGCAGGTGTGCTGCTCTGCATCTGCAGGTCAGTTTGAAAGCAGCCCAGTAACCACTGCAGAACAGATATGCCCATATATACACTGTGATTTTAGTAATAAACTGACCTTTAATAACAGTATTCTATTCTAAACCATCCCAGAGCAGGAGGTCGCGGGACACATCAGAGGGCTCCGCGGGCCACACGTGGCCCCCCGGGCCACTGATTGGGCACCCCTGATGTAAAGCATGTATGTATAAAAAAGGTAGTAAACACTCAAAAAAAAAAAACATTTTTAGAGTTTAACAAAACAAAAAAAGTTTTTAGGAAATGTGTTAATTTATATAAGTTCTCATTTTGTGAAAACAAATATTTGAAAAATATGTGCTCACGTGCTTAGAATACAAGGGTTAAATCTATACCTCTCTAGGGCCATCAGTAAAAAAGTTGTCCACACTGCATTTACCTAACCTGCTGGAAATGAGCGCATGGCTGGTAGCAAACAGAAGCTGCTTTCGGAGTAGATAAATCAGGGCACTGGTATATAATAAAAGACAAAGTGTAGATTTTAAAATAAGGCAGCAATTAAAAATGAATAATGTACCTTAATGTAAAACTTCTCTTTACAGGTATGTTTTTTTAATTAAATTAAGTTCAGTATTTTTTATTCATAATGGCTTTTGATTTTAATTAGAATTCTAAAATATCAATTTGATCTCTGCTGTCTATATTTCTGCATTTTACTAAAAGTGTATACCATAGTATTCCTTTATTTGTTTTTCATTTGAAAATCTGATGAGATAATTATGTCTTCAACTACTTGAGAGGTTAAAAACCCAATGCGCAAGAAGAAAACTACCCTTCCAGTGCAGCTTCTCCACGCTGTAAGGGTTACATTTTCCATAAGTCTAGGGGTAGATTAATAAGCAGTAATACTTGCTGTATTCCTCGGTCTAGCAGGCACCCTCCATGTTTGCACTTGGAGCTTCTTCTCTAAGGAGCTCCAACCTGCGGTTGTACATTTACCTTCTCACATACAAAACAGGACTATTAGTCCTGCACCGTATGTCATGGTGCAGAGGGACAACCGACAACCCAGAGCCTCAGGGAAAATAGGAAGTCACTAGAGCCTACTGGAGAGAGCAAAGGGGTAAGTAATATATAATTTTCCTCTACCCACTAGAGTTAATGAGCATGTAACCCTTGCAGAGTGAAGGACCCAACTGCAAGTTTTTTTTTTCTTTTCCAGGAGTTGGGCTTTAAACTGTTCTTTCATGATACAGATGGAAATCTGCTATATAAGGCACTTTATTAGCCAAGGTGTGTAACATTGCAGATCCATGAACTAAACTTTAGCAAAGATCTTTTTTTTTTTTTCTCAGAGGCAGTGACACAGTTGTGAGAACATGTTTGGAAACCTTTTAGACTTAACTTGGTTTCTACATGGATTTTCATCTAATCCATAATAACAATACCTGTAAAGACATTCTTAAAAAATAAGCTTTAACACTGCCTTATTTTACTAAAAACGGTGATTTTAAACACTTAAGGTTATTGGTGGAAAAGGTATGGTGGGCATTTTCATTTAGTAAGTAGTGGAACCTCCTTTACTGACAATAACCTCAACTAAATGATTCTGTAGTTGCAGAATTTAATAGATGTTTTGGTCTATTTCTGTATAGATAACTGTTTCAGCTCATTCTTGGAAGGTTTTACTTGTTTTCCCATGTATGAAATCATTTCTTCCTACAATCCAAAAACATGCCAAGCAAGTAAATTATCTTCCCTCTTAACTGCTGCCATTGTGTTTTTGGGTATGCTTGATTGTAAGCTCCTTTGGACAGGTGATGATGTAATTGCATTCATGTATCCTAAAATTCACTATGAAATGTAGTATGTGTATGTTACATAAATACCTGTAGATCAAATAATGAACAGCCTGCATTGGGTAATATCACAAAATTTCAATGGAACAGAAGTCCAAAACCACAACTTGCCCATTTTGTAAATACAGAATTTCTTTTGCTTGATCCATTCTATTGCTAAATTACTCATGTGTGTTAGATCATTGTCATGTTGCATTACCCAACTTCTTTTCCACTTCAGATTACAGACAAATGTCCTGACACTCTGTTGCTGATTTTTCTGAGACAGCTTGGGATTCACTGGTCCTTCAGTAACTGCAAGCTGTCCAGACCCTGAGGCAGCAAAACAGCCTTAAATTTATCTCACTGTGCTGTTCTTTAAAGTTGGGATGAGGTTTTGGTGTTGATAGGCAGTGATTTGTTTTATTTCTCCAAACATAACGCTGTTTACATTCAGTAAGAATTCAACCAGTTCGATTGGAAATGCTGTAGAACATCTATATGTTTTTTTATTACATTTTGCAGCAATTTTTACGTTTTTTAGATGGCAGTGATTTGCTATCTGTTTATAGTTTATTTTTTGTTGGTCTATTCATAAATTATAAAATGCAAAGATGCCTGTAAATATGTATCAATGCAAGTACAGAGTGTACTTGCATTGATATTTACTGCTAGACAGAGTAATACTTGCTCTGAATGGGCTGTTTAGAAACATGTGGCGTGGATGGGTATTTACGTTACTTAGGTTCTAAATTGCTTAGCTGTCTGCTTGACTGTAGACTGGCCAAGATTTCTAAAAAACATTTTGTACTCCTTCACAACTGCTTTATGCACACGGGTGTATGAATTTTTTCTCTAAATATGCTTTTTTTTCCTGGCAGGACATATGTATGTGCGTTAATGTGCATATGTATGCACTTTTACATGTGTATGGCAATGAGCGTAAATTCATTCCAATTTATCCTGGCCATTGGAATACATTCACACTCATACGTATGTCATTTATGCTCATAAGTTCCTCCCTGAATGCAGCTTTGGTGCATTTTTTTTATGCCTCTGTTCTTAAAATACTGACTTAGGCATCTGATGTGCAGAGTCTGATGTAAGCTATTATAGAAGTGCCTTTAGAGGCATAAAATAAGTCATAATAAATTAAATCTAAATTTATTGGAAAACTTTATTCAGTGACTGTAATATGTGACTCTAATTATTCTCTTTTCAGGAGGTTTAATATTTTAATCATCAGTAACTCTGATTATTTAAACCATTTGATCAGCAAAGCTATGTAACTGTTGTGTGTGTTGTTTATTAACCACTTAAAGCGGAGTTCCAGTCTTTTTATGTTTGTTAAAAGTCAGCAGCTACAAAAAGTGTAGCTGCTGACTTTTAATAAACACACACTCACCTGTCCCACGATCCAGCGATGCGGCCTCTCGAACCCCTCGGTTCTCTCCCTCTCCTTTCTCTGTCGCTGGCATTACAAGTGTGGGCACCCGGCTGTGACAGCTTGTGGCTTCACAGCCAGATGCGCACTGTGCATGCACGAGTCGCACAGCTCCTCCTCAAGGGCCGGGCAATCTTCTGGGACCTGTGACTTGTCCCAGAAGATTGCAAGGAGGGAGGGGGAGAAGAGAACTTCTGCTCGAGTCGCCTAGGCAAAAGTGGGAGCTGGGTTCCTGTCAAAACAAGGTACCTACTCTCCCCCCAAAAAATGACATGCCAAATGTGGCATGTAAGGGGGTGAGGAGTCCTTAACCACTTCAGCCCGGACCATTTTGCTGGTCAAAGACCAGGCCACTTTTTGTGATTCGGCACTGCGTCGCTTTAACTGACAATTGCGCAGTCGTGCGACGTGGCTCCCAAAAAAAATTGACGTCCTTTTTTTCCACAAATAGAGCTTTCTTTTGCTAATATTTTATCACCTCTGCGGATAAATTTTTTTGCGCTATAAACAAAAATAGAGCGACAATTTTGAAAAAAATGCTATATTTTTTACTTTTTGCAATAATAAATATCCCCAAAAATATATAAAAAAAATATTTTTTTCCTCAGTTTAGGCCAATACGTATTCTTCTACATATTTTTGGTAAAAAAAATCACAATAAGCGTTTATTGATCGGTTTGCGCAAAAGTTACAGCATCTACAAAATAGGGGATAGATTTATGGCATTTTTATAAATAATTTTTTCTCACTAGTAAGGCGGCGATCAGCGATTTTTATCGTGACTGTGACATTATGGCGGACACATTGGACACTTTTGACACCATTTTGGGACCATTGTCATTTTTACAGCGATCAGTGCTATAAAAATGCACTGTTAACTGTAAAAATAACACTGGCAGTGAAGGGGTTAACCACTAGGTGGCGCTGTAGGGGTTAAGTGTGACCTGGTGAGTGTTTCTTACTGTAGGGGGCTGGACTGTGTGTGATATGACACCGATCTCCCCTCTGATTACACGGAGCGGAGATCAGTGTCATTGTCACTAGGCAGAGTGGGGAGATGCTTGTTTACATTAGCATCTCCCCACTCTATCTCTCCGTGAGAGGATCGCGGGTATCCCCACGGTGATCGAGTCTACGGGACCCACGGTCGGGCTAACGGAGCTCGCGGCAGGATCGCAAGCGCACCGCCGGCGGCGCGCGCGACCACACGGTGGCATCTTAAAGGGGACGTACCTGTACGCCCTTATGCCTGTCCGCGCCATTCTGCCGACGTAAATAGTCGTGCGGCGGTCCTTAAGCGGTTAAAGCAGCTTTTTAAAACAGCTGGTTTTCTTGACTGCACTGGTTCAGTGGGGTCTAGCACTAATTTTAGAACTACAACTAACTCATATACTCTGTGGCATTATGCAACCACAATGCATCTGTTTTGTGGTTACAGGAGAATCTATGTGATGTCATCTCTATCCAATTTGATTGAATCTTTTCTGAAGTAACAGATCACAGTGATCTTTTCCAGATACCAGCACTTAAAGTCTATCTCTAACTACTAGAAAAGTTCCAGCAGTCTGAATTCATACCCTCTTCCCATTTTACACCCCTCTTGTCATTTTTATTAAATAACAATATGCTTACTTTTTTTTTGTGCTCACATGATAATTGCTGTCTCTTTTTCTGTCGTTCCAACGTTTGCCATAGTAGTGCTCACTTGTTCGAATATTTAGAAATGTAAGCTCTGTTTTGTCACTTTTTCTAGTGCATTAGCATAGGCACAATCATGACCCCACCCCCCAATGTCCAGTAGGCCTGTTCATGATAGCCTGTGCTCATATGACCTGGATAAATTACGCTGGGCATCATTCAATCAGGAAGTGAGGTGGCAGCTGGCAGCTACTGAAGAAGGAAGATGCAGCGAGGGACACAGTGACATCAGTAAGTTAAGTATTACTGAGACAAAGGAGGGGAAAATAATATGAAATAAATATAATAGAAATACAACTGGATTCGGGCGTTAAGCTGATTCAGCAGCCAATGAGGAAAAAAGTGTAGAAAACAATTATACAAAAATGAAATAAAATGCCCCCCTCCCCATTACCTTTCAACCCAGGGATCCATTATTTAACAGGTTTACAATTGTAAGAGTTTCAAAAGTTGAATTTCAGACTTCTGACCACCTGACACTTCACCTTATGTGTAAGACTCAGATAAAGTTAAATAAGAGAGAAGTACACAACTTGAATTAAACCTACATCATTATAATGATGACTGGATGTCCAGATTCCTGAATAAGCACAACCTTTATCATCAATAAACAGTCATTAAAGCTGGGTTCACACTTAAGCGAATTGCCGCATCCAATTTGCATGACAGGAGACTGTGACCGGTTCTCAATAGAGACGGTTCACACACCTCCTGGGCAGCCACGGCCCGTACTGGAAAAGGGTCCTGTGCGTCTAGTTGGTGGTAAACGCACCAACTAGAAACAAAGCGTCACTAGACCTACTGATTACCAACAATACAGACCTGATCACAGGTGTGGAAATACAGGGAAATTTAGGAAACATGGATCACAGGTCAATTAGGGGAAGACAAAGACACTGAATTTCAAAAGATCAAACTTCCCTAAACTACGAGCCTTGCTAAAAGAAACTAATTGGGATAAAATCTTAGGAACAAAGAACACAAAGTAGACATGGGTATGCTTTAAGAGAATATTAAATAAGGGCATTAGCCAGTGCATCCCAAGGGAAATACATTTAAAAGAGCTAATAAAAGTCCTGGGTGGCTTAACTGCAACCTGAAAATGCACATAAAAGCAAAGGAGAAGGCCTTCAAAAAATACAAGGCTGAGGGATCATCATCAGCATTCCAACTTTTCAAAGAATGCAACAAGAAATGTAAGGGTGCAATCAGGGCTGTTAAGATAGAGCACAAAAGGCACATAGATGAGGAGAGTAAGAAAAATCCCAAGAAATTCTTTAAGTACATAAATAGTAAGAAAGGGAGGTCAGATCATATCGGTCCCATAAAGAATGATGAAGGGAATCTAGTTACTAAGGATGGAAAGATGGTGAAGGTATTGAATTTATTCTTCTCCTCGGTCTTCACAAGGGATTCGGGGGGCTTCAGTAACCAAAAATGCAATGTTTATCCTTATGACATGTCACAGGAAGCACCCTTATGGCAAACAGATAACAGAATTATAAATAGACTTGATAAACTTAACATTAATAAGTCACCAGGACCAGAACTGATAACTAAGGAACTCAGTCAAGTAATTGCCAGACCATGGTTCCTAATTTTTACAGTCTACTGACTCGTATAGTACTAGCTGATTGGAGAAAAGCCAATGTAGCACCATTATTTAAAAAAGGGCCAAGATATATCCCTGGGAATTACAGACCAGTTAGCCTAACATCAATTGTATGCAAGCTCTTGGAGAGGATGATAAAGGACTATATACAAGATTTTAGTAATGAAAACAGTATCATTAGCAGTAATAAGCATGGATTCATGAAGAATCATTCTTGCCAAACCAATCTATTAACCTTCGATAAGGAGGTGAGCTTCCATCTAGATAAAGGAAGGCCCGGAGACGTGGTGTATCTGTATTTTGCAAAAGCATTTGATACAGTTCCCCATAAATGTTTACTGTACAAAGTATGGTCCATTGGCATGGACCATAGGGTGAGTACATGGATTGAAAACTGGCTACAAGGGCGAGTTGAGAGGTTAGTGATAAATGGGGAGTACTCAGAATGGGCAGGGGTGAAAAGTGGGGTCCCCCAGGGTTCTGTGCTGGGACCAATCCTATTTAATTTATACTTAAATGACCTGGAGGATGGTATAACCAGTCCAATCTCTGTATTTGTGGACGATACTAAGCTAAGCAGAGCAATAACTTCTCCGCAGGATGTGAAAACCTTGCAAGAAGATTTAAACAAATTAATTGGGTGGGCAATTACATGGCAAATGAGGTTTAATGTAGAAAAATGTAAATTAATGCATTTGGGTGGCAAAAATATGAATGCAATCTACTCACTAGAGGTCGAACCTCTGTGGGAATCTAGGATGGAAAAGGACCTGGGGGTCATAGTAGATGACAGGCTCAGCAATGGCATGCAGTGCCAAGCTGCTGCAAGCAAAGCAAACAGAATATTGGCATTAAAAAGGGGATTAACTCCAGAGATAAAATGATAATTCTCCCACTCTACAAGAATCTGGTCCGGCCGCACCTGGAGTATGCTGCCCAGTTCTGGGCACCAGTCCTCAGGAAGGATGTGCTGGAACTGGAGTACAGAGAAGGGCAACAAAACTGATGAAGGGACTGGAGGACATTAGTTATGAGGAAAGGTTATGAGCACTGAACGTGTTCTCTCTGGAGTAGAAAGGCTTGAGAGGGGATATGATTTAAATGTACAAATACCATACTGGTGACCCCACAATAGGGATAAAACGTTTCTGCGTAAGGGAATTTAATAAGACACGCGGCCATTCACTAAAATTAGAAGAAAAGCGGTTTAACCTTAAACTGCCTGGAGGGTTCTTTACTGTAAGAACGGTAAGGATGTGGAATTCTCTTTCACAGGCAGTGGTTTCAGCGGGGAGCATCGATAGTTTAAAAAAACGATTAGATGAGCACCTGAACGACCTCAACATACAGGGATTTACAATGTAATACTGACATAAAATCACACTCATAGGTTGGAGTTGATGGACTGTGTCTTTTTCAACCCCGCCTACTATGTAACTAAGTAACTATGTCTTCAGCTTCGTACACACGACCGGTTTTCTCGGCAAGAAAACTGCTGGGAGAGCTTTTTGCAGAGAAAACCGGCCGTGTGTATGGTTTCTTGTCGGGAAAACTGCCGGGAATCTCGACGAGAAAAATAGAGAACCTGCTCTCTATTTTCTCGTCGGGATTCTCGTCAGTCTGTTTCCCGACGAGAAAACCGTGCGTGTGTACGAGGCTTGTATGCTTACCTGTCCCCAGGTAAGCCCGCGCATGCTCGATGAGACTTCTACGCATGCGCGGTAGCTTACAAGGGTAGTGTAGGGTGTAGCAAGATGGCGGCGATGGCATCGAATGTGACGAGCGCATACTCGTCAAGTCGATGACGTCACTGCGTTCTTGCCATTTAAAAGAACGGCGGTTCTTTTGAATGTGCCGTGTGTGCACTCGGTGAGCAATGAAAGCTTGCCAGGAATCTCATCGGGAAAAACAATGTTTTTTTTGCCGACGAGATTCCCACCCGTGTGTACAGGGCTTTCAGCTTTGTTTCAGGTCCAAATTTAGGCACCTATATGGACTTGATTAGCCCCTGAAACGGAGAACAGGCCTCCTGCTGCAAACCGTGGCTGCAGCTAGTGTGAACCTGGCCTTACTGTCTAGTTTTCAAATTTCCTTCTCAATAATAATTTTCAAATGTACCTATCTAGCTGATGTATTACATTATTAAGGCGACTTGTCAGCTATCTAGCACAGAAGTCGATTTGTCATGGTGGTCAGTATTCAAATGAGATAGAACTGGAAAAAAAGAAAAGGGATAATTATCAATTTACACAATAGGGAAATAATGGCAAAATGAATTGATATATTTTATGCCAGTCCTAACCCTGCTGATCTAACATGACTCTATATCTGATACCTATAATACTGGCAAGCAGATCATGTGATATTAAGAATAGTTGAGATAAGCATTTCATTAGGTTGAACCATGTCTGGTGTTTTAATTTTCATTGATGCCTCTGTGTTTTGTGTCTTAGTCACAGCTCTTCTTGTCATTTTCATTGAAAGCTGAGAAACTCTAACAGTGTTTCTATATCTCAAGGCATGACAATCATTTACTACTTCTCTTTTCCCACCTCTCAATGCATTAAATAGCAGAATAGCAAAAGGAGTTTTTTTTTTTTTTCATCAGGCATCAGAAAAACCCTGGCTTGGGCTCATTGTTATTCTTGGGTGGGTGGTATTTATAGACGCAGTGGAATAAGAACTAAAAGTAGTAATTTAGTGAAAATACGCTATACTTCTTTTAGTAAGGAGGTACATGAAACCCATTTCTATTATAAACTAAAATTGTGTGTGCTATTTGTTCTTTGCATTGTCTTATTGAGCAAGAACCAACTTTTAAGGTTTGGGTAATTTAACCTTCTATACTGTATGTGTGGCAGAACTGTACACTATCCAATCAGGAGTGGACAAATTATAACGTATAGTGACTTAACCTCCCCTGTGGTATGATTCTGTCAGATTTTAGGTGCTGAAAACGGTACCATTATTTTGCATGGAAATTTGGCGTTTTATATTGTAGGCCTGCAATTCTTAGGAATAACTCACTTAAATCTGTCCAAACAAGAGTCTAGTAGACATCTCGGGTATGATAAAGTTTGAAACACAAAATCATAAATTATAATATAATAAATAACTATAAATAATTATAACAAATAATAATATAATAATAATAAAAATTATTCAATAATGTAATCAAATCAAAAACACTGAAATTTGCTTAGTTGCAGAATTGTCGCTGTCATTAGATTTAGTGTTTGATGACGAAATTCCCCACAAATCGCTATCACTCAATTCTGCAAGTGATTCAAATTTATTATCGCTGTTTTCTAGCTGGTCTAAAACCACTTTTGACATAAAGGGACACTTTTTGGTTGCTATGGACAATCTCCAGTTTCCAGGCAGAAAATGTTTTATTTATAATATAAAAGTGCATGCAGGGCACTGGACAGACCACTAGGGACAAAGGGGATATGTAATTATTTTATACAGTACTGTAATATGTAAGATTACAGTGTACTGTATGTGTACTGTGTTTTTTACTTTTTTTAATTTGGCGCCGATCTCCGCCCCCGTGTGTCACAACTTTGCAGGGAACGGAGCTCGGCGGCACTCGGGCACTGTGAATTGAGCGAGGAGACAGCTCGCACACACAGCGGGGAGACATTGTAGGATCCAAGGTAAGTAACTTTCCCTGTATCCTGCGATGCAATCCCAAGTCTGGCTCAGGGTAACTGCTAATGGTACTGAAATTCCACCCCGAACCAGACTCGGGAATACCGCTAGGCCGGTTAATGTAATTCTTTGTCCTTCCATTGTAGTTAATATTCTGGCAAAGTAGCATACTCTTTGTTTTTGCTTCCTTTTTTACATTTGACATACCTCCCTGTTTTATTGTATATTGTATATTTAATTAAAATGTTAATTTTGTTAAGTATATACACCATGTCAAGGATAAGAAGTACTGTATATACTTGAGTATAAGCCAACCCGAATATAAGCCGAGGCACCTAATTTTACCCCCCAAAAAAATGGGAAAACGTATTGACTCGAGTATAAGCCTAGGGTGAGAAATGCAGCAGCTACTGTAAGTGGAAAAGAGGGTCAACAATGCCCATCTGCAGCTTCACTGTGCCCATTTGCAGCCTCACTGTGCCCATTTGCAGCCTCACTGTGCCCACCGGCATGCCTCACTGTGCCCATTTTCAGCCACACTGTGCCCATCTGCATGCCTCACTGTGCCCATTTGCAGCCTCACTGTGCCCATCTGCATGCCTCACTGTGCCCATCTGCAGCCTCATGTATCTGATCTCCTGCTGTGACATGCAGTCTTAACTGCAGTCGACAGCCGTCCATTGTAACAAAGCCCCGCCCCCTCCTCATCCTCGTCCGTGATAGATTGAACACTGATTCAGTTTCCCAGCAGTGAATCAGTGTTCAGTGTTCCGTCTATCACAGACGAGGATGAGGAGGAGGCGGAGCTTTGTTACAATGGACGGCCGCCGACTGCAGTTAAGACTGCATGTCACAGCGGAAGCCTCGAGTATAAGCTGAGGGGGGCTTTTTCAGCACAAGAAAATGTGCTGAAAAACTCGGCTTATACAGTACTTGAGTATATACAGTAATAGTTGTGCCGACATCGGTTTAGTCATATCGTAAAGGGTCATATTGGAAGAGGGAAGTATTTTCTATATCCCTTTTTTTATGTTGCCTAGTTGTATTGATGTTCTTTACCAATTATGCAAAGAAATTCTCTATTTATAATGGAGGAACATTTCATAAATACATTATGAAATCAAATACACATTTCACAGTTCTGATACTCAGGCTCAGTATTGCACAGATTTGTTTATGGAGTTTACAGTAACTGGTATGGGAAGTGCAGAAAACAAATAGTAAAAGGACGCCTAAAAGTAAAACTAAAAAATGTGTTCGGTATACATTTTGTGTAATATTTTTTGTGCAGCATTTTTTCATTCTCTCAGCTACCAAAAGGAGGCACCAAAAGGTCGGTTGCCACTTTTCTTCTTTGAGATTTACTGGACAGGAATTGCACCTTGTTATCTATTATGTTAAAGTTTTACATATTCACCCATGAAAGTTATTAAAACAGCTAAAAGACACTTTCAATTCTTGTATAGCAGCCATTTAAGTTAAAGTCAGATAAGTTTTAGCTTAGGCACAGCTGCTCACAAAACTAAAACAACAATTTTTTCAGGAGTAGCTTTTCATTCTTTGACATGACTGTGTAATTGTTTTGAAGATGTTCTTATTGAATGTACCATAAGTTGATTATAACACCATGTACAATATATAGTCACAGCAAGCGTTTGGCAGACAAGACAACTTTCTGTGGGACACAGGCTCCGTACTAAATGCAATTACATTTTTCCCTGCCTTTATAGATTGGCTTTTATGTAAAACCCTATATCACTGATCTGGAGTAACTGTGTGAACTACTGCTATACAGAACGCAAGACTTAGATGCACGATTTGCATATATGCTCAATGCATTTTTTCGATTTGATTATTTTAAATGTAATCCATTTTCCTTAAGGAAACTATTATCAACCCATTAGTATTTTCTTTTGTAGACCTACTTCTTTCCAGTTAATGTCAACATTCTACTCATGGAAGTATAATCATGTTGTATAGTCACTTGGTAGGAATCTTATTGGTGATTATTTCTCATCCATACACCCTCTACCATAGGGATGAATCATGGCAGTAGGAAGCCCCTAGGGCTAACTTTAAAGTCTGCAAGTGTGGAAAGGGCCCTGTCACATTCGCGGCTTAGGACCCCATCTTCCACCTACAGTATCTATACAGGTCATACTTTTTGTTCTGAAGGCATGGTTATTCTTGTCTCACATTATAGTATGGTCTTAAAAAACAATTATCTTGTTCCCCCACTTGTACATATTCTTATATCCCAGATTTCCCACATGGTTCTACATGACAGTTATGATGACGATGATGACCCATATGGCAAGGATTCACAAGACCAAAGGTGTTGATATTTAGCTGTAAACCTCATTATATCCTTAAAAGTTATTCTGTGTGTAGTAAAAATACAATGACTGGAGGTGTAAAAAAGACTTTACAGAGGAATCTATTTAAAGTACAAAATGTGAGAGAATGGTGGATTAACCTCTTTGCTGTACTAGGATGCTGGGATTTTTTTCTTTTTTTTTTTTTGGCAGCTGAGAGGTTAATGATGAAAGATGACATGTGATATATTTATAAAGCTTTTTCTTACCATAATGTATTGGAGCAAGTTTTGTCTTCAATTAAGAAGACAATACGCTTTTTTTTCATAAAAAGCTAAACTCTTTCTTCTAAAGAACCTACAATTTGAAAATTAAATGCAGTGTGCAAACACTAAAATCATTTTAATGGCTGAATATCTTACCTTGAATTTGCAGCACTATTGCTAATGCAGTCCCTTCAGGATCAGAAAAATAGACCTAGCATCTTCAAAAAAGTGATCTAACTGCATAAGTTAGTGTACATAATAAAGCCAATACACAACATTAAAGAAGGAAAAAGCAACAGGAAATATCATCCTTGACCACCGGTCTATGCCATTCACATCAGTCAAATCAGGAATTTTAATTTTCATCTGAGAGGCACTTCTCCTCAGTCGCCCTTTTTTGTGAACCATGTGCCTATCCAATGTGCTTCTGCTGTACATATCTCTGTTAGGAATGGGTTTCCGATACTGGATGCTGGCACTGTCATATGAAAACATGGTAGCTCTCGGATCAATAGTGCTGGTTAGGACTTCTGTTCCGCCTACTTCATTTCTCAGTTCCAGTGTTGTCAACAAAATGTTCCCATGTGCATCAACCTGCAAAAAAGGAAAGTGTCTTCAAGAGGAATCTATGCACATATGGGCAAAAGAACTAGTACGTTGTAGATAAAAAAGGTTTTCTTGAGATACATCATCTTTAGAAAGGGTTAACTTTTTAAAGGGATACTATCATTCAAATAATGAAAATATATTTGGTTTAATATAAACATACATCTGCAATGGAAATGAGTGAATGGCTAGATGATGCTAACTATGAAAAATATTAAAAAGGCATTCCCATAGCAACAACCTGTTGAAAATGAAATTATGTCCTTACAGCACAGGATTTACAGCAAGACTAGCCATCCTACTTGATACAGACTAGCTAAACCAATTGGCTTTGGTCCAGAAGATCCTTCAGCAAAAAAAAAAAATTTTTGTTTTGGTTATGGAATCTCTTGCACGTGCTATTTGTTTGCAGGCACAGGAGAATGAGCCTCCTTATGCACACTGTAGTGTTCCACTATAGGATGGTTTGCTTCCTACCCCTGCACAACGTGTCCACCAAGTATATCATATGTTACTCCAGGATAACCAGAGAAGACTGGACCAAGACTAAAGCATTAAGATGCTAACCATAACTACATATCTTTTCTGACATCTATATATACTACAATATTTATCATATGGCTCTAAACAGAAAATATTACTATAGTAAATTGTACAATGTGCATGTAAACCAGATTCATGAAATTTGACCTATGCACCTATATCTGTAGTGTTTTCTCATCTGCTGTTTAGTTCCTCTGTTATAAGAATAATAACTTCTGACAAGTTCTCTGAGACAGGAGATAAAAGCAGCCTGAAATTTGTGTCGGGGTGGGTGCTATAAATAGAACAGCACAGCCCTGAAAGCATCTTTGTTCCTCTGCCCATATGAAGGGGGTGTGGGCCTTTCCTCCAATCAGCTGTGACACGGTGTATGCCAAGAATCCACTCCTACTGCTGAATGAGGAAGTAAGAATTCTACCACAATGTTAGAATTTTAAAGAATATTGCAAGCTGAAGACAGCAGATATACATGTAAGGAGATTTGTTTCATCTCTGTGTATCATCTGAGGCTGTTCACTTTACTGGGTATAGGAGAGGGTTTACATCCACTTTAACACAATACTGCCTACTCTTTCAATATAATTACAAACTAATTAAAATTTTATTTTAGGAAGTTGCATAGTTCCATAGTTAGCCAGGCTGAAAAAAAAACATAAATCCATCTAGCTCAACCAAAAAAAAAACGTTACTTACAGCTGATCCAGAGAAGGCAAAAACAAAACCCTATAAAACATGGTGCAATTTGATTTAATAGGGAAAAAATCTTTCCTGATTTCCCAAAAGGCAATCAGTTATTCCCTGGATCAGTAATCGCTGGTGTTATTACCTATATATAGTACTTTCCAGTATTATTCTTTTAGGAGTGTATGCATCTCTTTTTTTTTTAAACTGATCAAAGACATTATTCTACTACATAACTTGTTGTCATCTGCAAACGCAGAAATTTAATTATTAATTCCAACTGCTATAACACTTAAAATTAGATTAGACTATAAGGGTCCCATTATTGAACCTTGATACGGGAGCTCTGGGACAATGCAGATTTGGAGTGGAAGTGAATATGTTCCACTTTAACAGAACAAATCCTCATGCAGCGTGTAGTTTTTTTACTTGCTTCAATCCATAGCACCTAGTGTGGATCCTGACAGCTTCTCCTTCCTTGGTTCTTCCAGTATTTCCAGACACCAGGAAATCCATGGTGATGCCCCCCCCCCAACCACACAGCAGGTGATTGACATCCTCAGATGTGCGTGTTTTGCAATTAGACTGTGTAGAGGGGACTGTGTCCATACCCTCCACTCATGTGTCAGATTACACTCAGCTCTGTGCTGTGTGCTTTGCAGTGTGTGACATCAGATCCCAGCCCCTATTGTTGGCATACTTTCAAAGGTTGTGGAGGAGGGAGGGATGAAGATAAACAGGATTAGTTATGTAGAAGGATTTGCATCATCACTGTGTATGCTCTGAGGCTAGTTAGTGGGCTTATGTAAGGGTTTAGTATTATTTTAATTTACTAAAGGCAAATAGACTGTGCACTTTGCAAGTGTATTTGCACTCATTTACCATAGTAAATGTAAATGTGGTAAAGCTTCACTTTGTAAATAATACCTATATCAGGTGTAAGGAAAACAAACAGCATTTTTGCTTGCACATGATTGGATGGTGGAAATCAGCATAGCTATGGGGAAAATAAGTGCAACTGCACTTGAAAAGTGCACAATTTGTTTGCCTTTAGTAAATGCCCGCCACTATGTACTTCCATACTTTCACATAGTAGTTCACTGTAGCCCGGTATGAACTTTCCTTAATCCATGTTCTTATTTGAACTATATTTACAGACATTATCTTATGGATTTAATGGACAGATCTGATAGCCAGCATTCAACAATCTCATCAAGTGTTGAGCAGAGCACATATAAAATTATTGTATGAGATTTGCAATCTTGCAGTTGCCTGAAGAGTACAACAGTATAGCTCAAAATTGAGAATGGATGATTTCATTATCTTACGTTTTCATTTTGATAAAGGGATTTTGGAACTGAGAGTTTTAATACTTTTTTTTTACATTATATTCAGACATTTCATGGTTCCACCAATTATACATTAAAAAGGAGAACAGTTACAATGTAATACTCTGATCCAGAGAAAAAAAATGTTATTTATCCCACTGCTCTGTTATTTTGCTAGGAGGGAGGATTTTTCAAGATACTGTAGGTTAAGGTAAAATTTTGGCTATAAAACATTATCTTAAATTTAAAATAGTCAGCAGACATATAATAGAGATGGATTGTTGGAAAAGTAGTTAAAGGCTAAAATCAAAAGGCTAAATGCATAGAGGATGGTTGGAGCTGCTGGTGTCAGTTTGTGCAAAACAATAATTCAACCTGAAAACAGAACTACTTATTTGTGACACAAGGACATGAAACTCTTAGAAATGGATCCCAAAAACATAATACATTTATATGTGTTTAAAGATTACTTATTTCTATTTTGTTAACTGTTGCAACTGAAACACAGCTTACCAGACAGGATTGTAGGTATGAATGCATGTGAGGGTTTTAAGGAAATGTTTTCCAATGTTCACATGGTGGATATAGACACAGATTGTAAAAAGTGCTGATGTGATACCAAAAAGTTAATTTTCATATCAAATCGTTCATGGAATTTGTGTATATATGGCTAAATTATGCTTTTGGACATGTCATGCTTATTTCCATATTTATTCACCATGCACAATACTTTAGGTAAATGGCAGTCCTCTAGTCAATGTTTGCCTCCTTTGTCCCCGGGGGGGGGGGGGGCGGGGGAGTGGGCTGGAAGAATGGGCAAAAAATTCAAGTGGAGTTATTCTGCACTATGGAAAAACATGTCGTTCCTTCTTATGGTTTCCTTACTCTATAAAATAAATTGGTCTTATTCTAGTCCCAATTTAAACCTCATATTCTAGGCATTTACCTGCTCAATCAAAACTAGCATGTTCCTAAATCAAGCTTCCAAACCTTTTAACCAATGGCAGCTGTTGGTAATTTTTTTTGGGTGGGAGACAACAGTGACAACAGTGCACCCACAGCCACCCCCCTGGTCAGTTGGGTAATCCACACCCACCCCCTACCCTGGTCTGGTCAGTCAGTCGGGTCATCAGCAGCACTGGAGCACTTACCCCATCTATGGCGGGCAGTGCTTCACCAGGGTGATGGGCAGTGGCTTTTCCTTCCCCTGCTCTCCTTGGAATCACGGGCATCACGGGCAGCTTCTCCTTCCCCTGCTCTCCTCCTTCACATCATGGGTGGATTCCTCTTCCCCTGCTCTCCTCTGCAGGCATCACAACAGCTTCTGTCTCCTCCCTCCTCCTTGGCGGCCAATCGGAGTGCTTTTCCTTTTGGTCAATTGGGAAACGGGTCTCAGACCCACTTCCTGATTAGCCTGGAGGAGAATCAGTGTAAATATAGCGAATGTTCATTCACTATTGTCACACAATTGGGTGGGCTCAGAGCACAGTGCTCTGCACCCCAAGGCCCCCCTTTTTTGAAGACTATCAGAGCCTCTTGCTCTAATCACATGCTTAACCCCCCCATTGGAATCCATGCATCTGGTGCCCTGCATGTAGATTAGGGGGCCAGACGCATGGATGGAGGCAGCGCCCGAGCACCCCCAATAAATGGGCTGCCACTGCTTTTGCCATTTGTTATCTTTCAGATACCTACTTTCCAGTATGGGAAATAGAACACCCTGCTATCCCAAACCAGACATAGACCTCTCTCTGTCATGGTAATATGGTGAGATATTTGCTATTCCATAAGGATGCTTTTTTTGCAGCACTTTGAATTTCCTTTTGTCAACAGCATTGTTTATTTCCCCATTACCTGGAGTTTATTCTTTTCGTTATTTGCTTTCTCTGCTTTTTCTGCTGCTTTCTTCTGTAGCTGGGGACCTTTTCCAAAGAAGATGTAGTTCACAAAAGCATATTCCAGCAATGCCAGGAACACAAATACAAAGCATCCCATTAGGTAGATGTCTATAGCCTTGACATAAGGGATCTTTGGTAGAGTTTCTCGGAGATGGGTACTGATGGTAGTCATTGTCAGCACAGTGGTGATTCCTGTAAGAAGAAGTTATTCATGACTCAATGATCTATTCTTGTCAGGTACACACCCACATTTCTGCACAGTAGGCTGTGTATGTAAAGGATAACATATTTTCAATTAAGCTTGAGTCCCTTTTGAGGATGAGTTTATATATACACTGTACGGTCAATACAACCTCAATATAATTTTAGAAGACCAAAAAGCATAAACTCCAAAACTTGCATCTGATGAATATTTTTCCTGGAGATAAAAAAAACTTCCAATTATCCTAGGGCTGTCTACCTTTTCCCAAAAAGAGGTATATTCACCAAAGGAAAAACAACACTGCGATTCATAGCATCACATTGTAATTTGCTAGAGACATGCTACTCAGAAAGTATGTTCCCTGTGGTTATATTTGTAGATGTTTGCTGATGCAATACAATAAGAACACCAAAAACTCCTAGAGCCAAATATACAACCTCAATTCCCAAAAAGTTGGGATGCTGTGTAAAATCTACATAAAAACTGAATGCAATGATTTGCAAATCTCAAAAGCCCATATTTTGATCACAGTAGAAAATAGAAAACATATCAAATGTTTGAACTGAGAAATTTTACAATTTTAGGAAACAAAATAAGGTAACTTTGAAATTGATTGCAGCAACTTTTTTGGAATTTGGGTTGTAAGTAAATATGATTTCACTTCTCTGCTACAAACTATTAAGTACCACTCATTCTATCCATTCATAAAAGATTTAATGCTGCAACTCAGGAGAGGAGTGGATGAGCTTGAAAAAAATCCTGTGATCAATGAACTGCTTTAATGGCCTTGAGCACATGGTAAAAATCTCTTCAGTGAATCTTAGCACTTTACAGCAGGGGCACTAAACTTTATATACTTACTAATAAGACATTTTGTTCAGGCTCCCATTTTACATACCAACATTTTGAAACGCCCTTTATCAAGCTTGGAGTAAACTGCAAACTAAAGCATAAATACAGAACATTCATACATCCCCCCCACCAATCACAACAAAGGCTCTTCTCTGACCACTGGTGAGCGCAGTATGTTACCAAAAATTTTATTTTCGTATCCAAGGTTACCTAAAATTTGATTTGTATCTTAGCACAGGGCTCTCAGAAAATCAATGAGCCAATCACACAAACAGGAAATTACATTTCTGGAGGGGTGTTCCGTACACCAAGTGTGTATAGAACACCTCCAGGTTTCCTTACTGCATTGAATTTTACTGAAAATTACAGCACTGCAGATTGAAAAGGATAGGTATTTTTTAATAACATTCAATTACAATATGACTTGTGTAGCAATTGTACATGCTCTGTTTTTTTATTCAAATTAAGTGGAGCTACCCATTAAAATAAACCTCTCCTTGCCTTTGTAGTTAGAGCCACTGTGGAGTAGGGATGAGCTTCGAGTTCGAGTCGAACATGAGTTCAACTCGAACATTTCCTGTTCGCCCGTTCGCCGAACAGCGAACAATTTGGGGTGTTCGCGGCAAATTCGAAAGGCCGCGGAACACCCTGTAAAAGTCTATGGGAGGAATGTAAAGTAAAATTATAAAGGCTTATATGCAAGTTATTGTCATAAAAAGTTTTGGGGACCTGGGTCCTGCCCCAGGGGACATGTATCAATGCAAAAAAAGTTTTAAAAACGGAAGTTTTTTCGGGATCAGTGATTTTAATAATGTTTAAAGTGAAACAATAAAAGTGAAATATTCCTTTAAATTTCATACCTGGGGGTGTGTATAGTATGCCTGTAAAGTAGTGCTTGTATGCTTGCATGCTTAGAACTATCCCTGCACAAAATGTCATTTCTGAAGGAAAAAAGTCATTCAAATCTACTCGCGGCTGTAATGAATTGTCGGTCCCGGCAATACAGAGAAAAGTCATTGTAAGTCATTGATAAAAAAAAATGCGTGAGGGTCCCCCCAAATTCAATTATCAGGCCCTTCAGGTCTGGTATGGATATTAAGGGGAACCCTGCGCCAAATAAAAAAAAATGGCGTGGGGTTCCCCCCAAATATCCATAACAGACCCTTCAGGTCTGGTATGGATTTTAAGGGGAACTCCGCGCCAAATAAAAAAAAAATGGCGTGGGGTTCCACCCAAAAATCCATACCAGACCCTTATCCGAGCATGCAACCTGGCAGGCCGCAGGAAAAGAGGGGGGACGAGAGAGCGCCCCCTCCTGAACCGTACCAGGCCACATGCCCTCAACATGGGGTGAAGGTCCCCATGTTGATGGGGACAAGGGCCTCATCCCCACAACCCTTGCCCGGTGGTTGTGGGGGTCTGCGGGTGGGGGGCTTATTGGAATCTTGAAGAACCCTTTAACAAAGGGGACCCCCAGATCCCGGCCCCCCCTATGTGAATTGGTAAGTGGTACATTGTACTCCTACCATTTCACAAAGAAAGTGTAAAAAAATAAAAAAAAACACACAGACGCGGCTTTGATAAGTCCTTTATTAAAAAAAAAAAAAAAAAGATTGCAGCAGTGTAAATCCACTCTCGATCTCCACTCCAGCAATGTTGGTATCCAGCGATGGATGATCTCCAGGCTCCAGCGATGATGTCCAGCAAGGAACAGCACACGATCCTGTCTCCACCAGAGACACCCCCGGAATGACGCCGCAGAAGTCTGACAGGTCTTATGTAGCCGAGGACGGGGCCACCCGTCACGTGACCCCGTCCCCCTCTGAAGGGTCTGGTATGGATATTTGGTGCAAACCCCACGCCATTTTTATAAATTTGGCGCAGGGTTCCCCTTAATATTACCTGAAGGGCCTGGTAATTGAATTTGGGGGGACCCTACCCTTTTTTAAAAAAAAAATTGGGTTCCCTGCGCAAAATGTCATTTTTGAAGGAAAAAAAGTAATTTAAAACTATACTTACGGCTACTAATGAACTGTCGGTCCTGGCAATACAGATAAAAGTCATTGAAAAAAATGGCAGACCAAAAGGGCCTGGTAATGGACTGGGGGGGAACCCCGGACATTTTTTTTTCAATGATTTTGATCTGTATTGCCGGGACCGACAATTCATTAATAGCCGTGAGTATAGTTTTAAATGTCTTCTTTTCCTTTAGAAATGACATTTTGTGCAGGGACAATTCTAAACACGGCAAACACGCGCCACTTTACAGGCATACTATACAAACCCCCCAGGTACGAAATTTAAAGGAATATTTCACTTTTATTATTTCACTTTAAGCATTATTAAAATCACTGCTCCCTAAAAAAAACGGACGTTTTTAAAACTTTTTTTTGCATTGATACATGTCCCCTGGGGCAGGACCCCGGTCCCCAAACACTTTTTATGACAATAACTTGCATATTAACCTTTAAAATAAGCACTTTTGATTTTTCATGTTCGTGTCCCATAGACTTTAACGGTGTTCGCGTGTTCGAACTAATTTTTTGCCTGTTCGTATGTTCTGGTGCGAACCGAACTGGGGGGTGTTCGGCTCATCCCTACTGTGGAGTAATTCATTATTAAGTTCATAATAGTAGCAGCGCAGCCATAGAGATCAGTGAGGGCTTGTTTTAATGTTTATTTAGTGCAAATATTTAAATGTACATAGCCTGGCCATAGTTCTACTTTAAATGAACCAAAAAGCCCTTGACTAAACCAATGTGAAGGACAACAAAGGCTTCTTAACTGCTTCAATACAGGGCATTTTCACCCCCTTCCTGCCCAGACCAATTTTTAGTTTTCATCGCTGTCGCACTTTGAATGACAATTGCACGGTCGTGCAACGTGGCTCCCAAACAAAATTGATGTACTTTTTTCCCACAAATAGAGCTTTCGTTTGGTGGTATTTAATCACCTCTGCGGTTTTTATTTTTTGCGCCATAAACAAAAGAAGAGTGACAATTTTGAAAAAAAAACACAATATTTTTTACTTTTTGATTTAATAAATATCACAATTTGTTTTTTAAAAAACAAGTTTTTTCCTCAGTTTAGGCCGATATGTATTCTTCTACATATTTTTGGTAAAACAAATTGCAATAAGTGTATATTGATTGGTTTACACAAAAGTTATAGAGTCTACAAAATAGGGGATAGATTTATTGCATTTTTATTTATTTATATTTTTTTACTAGTACTTCCCTAGACGGCCGGGAAGCCCAGGACGTCATATGACGTCCACCCAGGATGGGAGATCCCATCTGTGGATGTCATTGTCACGGGCCGGGCAGGCGACTATAGAGGAGGCAGGAGGTGGATCCACTGTACCAGAGAGGGGATGGTACGAGTCACACCGAGGGACCGGTTCTAAGCAGCTACCGGTTTTCACCAGAGCCCGCCGCAAGGCAGGATGGACTTGCTGCGGCGGTAGCAACCAGGTCGTGTCCCCCAGTAGCGACTCCACCTCTCTGGCGGCTGAGGCTGGTGCGGTACAAAAGGACTAGGCAGAGGCAAGGTCAGACGTAGCAAAGGTCAGGGCAGGCGGCAAAGGTTCGTGGTCAGAGACAAAGGCAGAAGGTCAGGTACACAGGCAAGGTAAACTCAAAATACTTCCGCAAGGTACTAGGACAACAAGATCCGGCAAGGACAGGAAGGGGAAGTGGGTTTAAATAGGTTTTGGGTAGTGGAACCGTAATTGGACCGGGCACCAATCAATGGTGCACTGGCCCTTTAAATTTTAGAAGACCGGCGCGCGCGCGCCCTAGAACACAGCGGGGCCGCGCGCGCCGGGAGGAAGCAGGAAGAGGAAGGTAAGTGGAGAGGAGAGCGGAGCAGCACCCACGGCCAGGGGGGCTGGCCGGAGCGCCGCAGAGGGGATGATGCCGTGAGTGCTCCGGGCTGGATGGGACACCCGGAGCACTCGGCGTTACAGTACCCCCCCCTTAGGTCTCCCCCTTTTCTTGGAGCCCAAGAATCTATGGATGAGCTCTTTGTCTAAAATGTTGGTCTCAGGCTCCCAGGATCTCTCTTCAGGACCACAGTTCTCCCAATCAACTAAAAATAATTTTTTACCTCGGACGACCTTGGAGGCGAGGATATCTTTCACCGAAAAGACATCGGAGGAACCAGAGACCGGAGCAGGAGCGGTGACCTTGGGGGAAAATCGATTAAGAATGAGGGGTTTAAGGAGAGACACGTGAAAAGAGTTGGGGATGCGAAGAGAAGGAGGAAGATGGAGTTTGTAAGAGACAGAATTGATTTGGTTTTTGATTTTATAAGGTCCGAGGTAACGAGGGCCCAGCTTGTAGCTAGGTACCCGAAACCGAACATATTTGGAGGAGAGCCACACTTTGTCACCAGGGAGATAGACAGGGGGAATTCTTCTCTTTTTATCTGCATGTCTCTTCATGCGGGCAGAGGCCAGTGATAGCGAGTTTTGAGTCTCTTTCCAGATAGAGGAAAAGTCCCGGGTTAATTCATCCACGGCAGGAACTCCAGAAGAAGTGGGAATGGGGAGGGGGGGCAAAGGGTGGCGGCCGTAGACCACAAAGAAAGGTGATTTGGAGGACGATTCAGAGTTCTTGAAATTGTATGAGAATTCCGCCCAGGGCAATAGGTCGACCCAATCGTCTTGACGGGCGGAGACAAAATGTCGTAAGTAGTCACCAAGGACCTGGTTAACTCTCTCCACCTGTCCATTGGATTGCGGGTGATAAGCAGAAGAAAAATTCAATTTAATCTTAAGTTGAGTACAGAGAGCTCTCCAAAATTTTGAGATAAATTGAACGCCTCTATCCGAGACGATATGTGAGGGAAGGCCATGGAGACGGAAAATTTGAAGAAAAAAGTGCTTCGCCAACTGAGGTGCAGTAGGCAGACCAGGAAGAGGGACAAAATGAGCCATTTTCGAAAACCGGTCAACGACCACCCAGATGACAGTGTTACCATGAGACAAGGGAAGGTCCATGATGAAATCCATGGCAATGTGGGACCATGGTAGTTCAGGCACCGGTAGAGGAAGGAGAAGACCTGCAGGCTTCAGGCGTGGAGTTTTGTCACGTGCACAGATAGTGCAGGCTCGTACAAAGTCAGTCATATCTCTTTCCTGGGTAGGCCACCAATAGTGTCTGGCCAATAATTGTAAGGATTTTTTGATCCCAGCATGGCCGGCTAGATGGGAGGAATGGCCCCACCTAAGTATCTGGAGACGAAGGCCTGGAGGAACGAAAGTTTTTCCTGGAGGGACTGGCACCAGAGCAGCGGGAGCAGAGGAAATCAGGCACTCAGGGGGTACGATGTGTTGTGGGGGGTTCCCGGTTTCGGAGGCATCAGGGGAACGGGACAAGGCATCCGCCCCGGCATTCTTGTCTGCGGGACGAAAATGGATCTGAAAATTGACTGAAGGTAGGACAAATTCTTATGGTCAGTGTAGATGGAGATGGGGTGAAGAGAACCTTCCAGGAGATGTCTCCACTCTTCTAATGCCAACTTGATGGCCAACAGTTCACGGTCACCTATGGAATAGTTCTTTTCAGGAGGGGAGAAGGTTTTAGAGAAAAAACCACACGTGACGTTTCCTCCTTTAGCATTTCTTTGAAGAAGAACGGCTCCGGCTCCTACCGAGGAGGCGTCAACTTCAAGGAAGAACGGCTTAGTGGGGTCTGGTCGAGATAGAACAGGTGCCGAAGAGAAGGCGGTTTTTAGGTGAGTAAAGGCTTCTTCCGCCTGAGGTGGCCAGGACCTTGGATTCGCGTTTTCTTAGTCAGCGCCACTATCGGTGCAACGATGGTGGAGAAGTGGGGTATGAACTGGCGATAGTAGTTGGCGAATCCAAGGAAGCGCTGGATAGCACGGAGTCCAGAGGGACGTGGCCAATCTAAGACTGCGGAAAGCTTGTCAGGATCCATTTGAAGACCTTGTCCTGAAACCAGATAACCTAGGAAAGGAAGGCTGCTACACTCAAAAAGGCATTTTTCAAATTTAGCGTAAAGATGATTTACACGGAGGCGCTGGAGTACTTGACGGACATGGAGCCGATGTTCCTCAAGGTTGGTAGAGAAAATTAGGATGTCGTCAAGATAGACAACCACACAGGTATATAGTATGTCCCGAAAGATTTCATTGACAAAATCTTGAAAGACTGCAGGAGCGCTGCAAAGTCCAAAAGGCATGACGAGATATTCGAAGTGGCCGTCTCTGGTGTTAAATGCGGTTTTCCATTCATCTCCTTTACGGATTCTGATGAGGTTATAAGCGCCCCTGAGGTCTAATTTTGAAAAAACCTTTGCTCCGCGCAGACGGTCAAAGAGCTCCGAGATGAGAGGCAGAGGGTAGCGATTTTTAACAGTGATCTTATTAAGACCACGATAGTCTATGCAAGGGCGTAGTGAACCATCCTTCTTGGTAACGAAGAAGAAGCCCGCTCCGGCTGGAGAGGATGATTTCCTAATAAACCCTCTCTTGAGGTTCTCCTGTATGTAATCGGACATGGCCTTGGTTTCGGGAGAGGAGAGAGGGTAAATTCTGCCACGGGGTGGTGTAGTACCTGGGAGCAAGTCAATGGGGCAGTCGTAGGGTCTATGTGGAGGTAAGACCTCCGCCTGTTTTTTGCAAAAAACATCGGAAAAGTCCTGATAGGCCTTGGGAAGGCCAGGCAAAGGAGTAGAAATGGGAATTCGACTGGTAGGTATAGACTTAAGACAATGCTTGTGGCAGGAATAGCCCCAGGATTTGATGTCTCCCGTGGTCCAGTCGAGGGTAGGAGAATGACGCTGGAGCCAGGGTAGGCCAAGAAGGATGTCAGAAGTACAGTTCGGCAAAACAAAGAATTCAATCTTTTCTTGGTGAAGGACCCCAACGGACATGAGCAGGGGTTCGGTGCGGTAACGCACGGTACAATCCAGATTCTCTCCATTTACGGAGGAAATGAAGAAGGGTCTGATGAGACGGATAACAGGAATGTTGAACCTGTTGATGAAGGAGGCTTCAATAAAGTTTCCTGCAGAACCGGAGTCCAGGAAGGCCACCGCAGAGAAGGGGGAGCCGGCAGAAGGAGAGATCCGCACAGGAATAGTCAGACGTGGAGAGGAAGAATTCACACCTAGTAACGCCTCTCCCACGCTCACTAGGTGCGAGCGTTTCCCAGACGTGGAGGACGAATGGGGCAGTCCTTTAGGAAATGTTCAGAGCTCGCACAATAGAGGCATAAGTTCTCATTCCTACGGCGAGACCTTTCTTGCAGGGTCAGACGAGATCGGTCGACTTGCATGGCCTCCTCGACAGGAGGCATGGTATCAGGATGCGTAGGATTCAGGAAGAGAGGAGCCAGGCGCGGATAACGCCTGGTACGAACAAGATCTTTCTCCAGGCGAAGCTCTTGGCGTCTTTCAACGTAGCGGATGTCAATGCGGGTAGCTAAGTGGATAAGCTCTGTCAGGGTGGAGGGTATGTCTCGTGCGGCCAGAGAGTCCTTGATGTGGCTGGATAAGCCTTTCTTGAAGGTTGCGCAGAGAGCCTCATTATTCCAGGCTAGCTCTGAGGCCAGTGTGCGGAACTGTATGGCATATTCGCCCACAGAGGAGTTTCCTTGGACCAGGTTAAGCAGGGCGGTTTCAGCGGATGATGCTCGGGCTGGTTCCTCAAAAACGCTACGAACCTCAGCAAAGAAGGACTGAACGGTGGCCGTAGCAGGGTCATTGCGGTCCCAGAGTGGCGTGGCCCAGGCCAAGGCCTTCCCAGACAACAGACAGACCACAAATGCCACCTTAGAGCATTCTGTGGAAAACTGGTCCGACATCATTTCAAGATGCAGGGCACATTGAGACAAGAATCCCTGGCACATCTTAGAATCCCCGTCAAATTTCTCCGGAAGAGACAAGCGGATCTTTGAACTAGACGCGGCTGCTCGGAGAGGAGGAGATGCTGGAGCTTGTCGCGGCAGACGCTGCTGGACCATGGTGGTCAACTGCGCCAGCTGCTGTCCTTGTTGGGCAATCAATTGCGACTGCTGGGCAACCACGGTAGTGAGATCAGCGAGATTGGGCAGCGGCACCTCAGCGGCATCCATGGCCGGATCTACTGTCACGGGCCGGGCAGGCGACTATAGAGGAGGCAGGAGGTGGATCCACTGTACCAGAGAGGGGATGGTATGAGTCACACCGAGGGACCGGTTCTAAGCAGCTACCGGTTTTCACCAGAGCCCACCGCAAGGCAGGATGGACTTGCTGCGGCGGTAGCAACCAGGTCGTGTCCCCCAGTAGCGACTCCACCTCTCTGGCGGCTGAGGCTGGTGCGGTACAAAAGGACTAGGCAGAGGCAAGGTCAGACGTAGCAAAGGTCAGGGCAGGCGGCAAAGGTTCGTGGTCAGAGACAAAGGCAGAAGGTCAGGTACACAGGCAAGGTAAACTCAAAATACTTCCGCAAGGTACTAGGACAACAAGATCCGGCAAGGACAGGAAGGGGAAGTGGGTTTAAATAGGTTTTGGGTAGTGGAACCGTAATTGGACCGGGCACCAATCAATGGTGCACTGGCCCTTTAAATTTTAGAAGACCGGCGCGCGCGCGCCCTAGAACACAGCGGGGCCGCGCGCGCCGGGAGGAAGCAGGAAGAGGAAGGTAAGTGGAGAGGAGAGCGGAGCAGCGCCCACGGCCAGGGGGGCTGGCCGGAGCGCCGCAGAGGGGATGACGCCGTGAGTGCTCCGGGCTGGATGGGACACCCGGAGCACTCGGCGTTACAGTCATTTGACTATGGGCGAGATCTGAAGTGGTTAAAGGACATGATTTTCTTGTTTCTGGTCACTAGCCTAAATGAAGAGTAAACCCCCTCATTATTTGGATTTATGATAGAGGTAATGACACGAAAATAGCGATAAGAAGGCTCTACTGCAGGGGTCTCAAACTGGTGGCCCTCCAGCTGTTGCAGAACTACAATTCCCATGAGGCATTGCAAGGCTAAACAGTTACAAGCATGACTCCCATAGGCAGAGGCATGATGGGACTTGTAGTTCTGCAACAGCTGGAGGGCCGCAGGTTTGAGACCCCTGCTCTACTGTGTTGCTTTCTATGAAAAATAATGAACTATGTTACGAATATGTACATGTTATATGTTATATGGTTTGCTACAAACTGAAATAACCTTACCTAGTGCCACTCTTGCAGCAGATGCATCATAGTTGATCCAGAAAGACACCCAGGACAGAATAGTAATGAGTGTGGAAGGCATGTAAGTTTGTAAGATGAAGTATCCAATATTTCTTTTAAGTCGGAAGCTCAATGACAGCCTAGGATAAGAACCTGGAAATCAAAGCAAACTTGTAAAAATAAACAAGCCACATTAATATTTATTCCTAAACCTGTTTTGCTGAATCCTTACCAGTAGAAAACACGACTTTCTTTGAGACCATTTTGTAATCAACAATGGAGAACTGAGGCAGCTCGATCTTCTCTACTCCTGTGATTGCTTTATCTCCCCCATTCCAGTAGAACTCAATGTCATCTGTTGTATAGCCATCTGCAAACAAGATTTTATAGCAGATTCAGAAAATAAACATATTTTATTCTAAAAGTAGTTCACTGGGATGTCAATGAAATTACAGTCTTATCAGAAAGGGCTTACCCACTTGTCTTGCATTAACTTTACTATCATGTAATTTGTAAAGTACTGCACAAACTATTGGCGCTATATAAATCCTGTATAACAACAATAATTCCTCTTTGTTTCTAAGTTACATTGTGATGATCTGCTTCATAGAACTGCCAAACACAAGCTAGCAAAAGCCTTATTACTTGTGAAGTCAGATCAGTTCGGACAAATGCTCACCAGTTTGTGGTTTGACGAAGGGCGGCCATGGCCTGGTGGATTCTCTAGCTCCCAAGAAAGTGATACGTACCCTACTCTCCTTGCTATTTTATTATTCTAGGAAAATTATTATTTTATTGTGGAAACAACCTGTAGCTCCTACTGTTTCAGCCCGGAAGGCTCTAATTAATAAAATTCTACCATTATATAAAGCTATTTATGCTAGTAGAGGGGTGCTGAACTAATTTGATAAGGTTTGGGGAGGTTGGGTGAATGACATGTCTACAGTGTCTGATTAAATGTTGGTTCTCTCCCTTCTGTGCACTTCCCAAAGCCACTGAGCATTGTATGTGCCTTAGAACCCTAGACGTGTACTGGGATAGAGTGTTTTTAGGATCAGCTGTGGTTTTAACTGCCAGGGTCTTGCAGATTTCTGTTGCTCCTTCCGGGGTCTAGCTACTACTACAACAATTCTTGTACATATATGTACCACTAATGCTCCTTTTGTGATGTTTTTGTATACCTTGATCTTCAAAGCTGTACTGACTACTAGTGCTGATGCATTGTGCTGTACGTTTATGTTGTGGTTGCGGTTGTAACCGTTTTTTTGTACTAATGTATGTGATATACTTAGTTAAAAGCAATAAACAGATTTTTATTAAATTTTTAAAAGGAAGGGCTGCCATGGTGGACTCAACTTGTGTATACCATTAAGGGTCATCAATGAGACAGCGAAACGGGCTCCTGCTTCATTTAAACAATAATGTTACCAACTTGACTTTTCTGGATACACCAGTCATAAGTGTAGCGGGGGTACCAAATTTAGGGACTGCTATGCCAAATTTAAGGGTGATTCGAGTGGTAGTTGGCTCAAGTCTTTCAATTTGCTGGACTCTGCCTTGCTGTTGTTTTGCCTGGTGTGCAGTTCCCCTTAGAAGTGTGGGTGGCACTGTCACCTATACTCGGGGTTGAACCACAGGTAATAGGGCAGTGATTTGGTGTCCTCTCTCGGCAGCCATACGGTGGGTGTGGTTGACCTGCTGGGCATGCTGGGAGAGGATACATAAGGGGTAGACGCCGCCCGGGAGGGGTCTTCTGCTCATTCCTGGTTCCAGAGTCGGAGTCCTGGTGCGTGGCGCGTGGCCCTCCAGGCCATGGGGCCGCGTGTACTTCAGTCCCAGGCACCTTTAGTCCTGGGACTGCAACTTCAGCCCTGGGCCTAGCACCTTTAGCTGGAGCCCACTCCGGGAGGAGGAATCCCAGGGTGCCGCCTTGCAAGGGGACCCGTTTCTAGAAGAAGAGGCTGGGGGAGGACCGTTCCGAAGGACTGGTGAGAAATCACAGTGAAGGAAGGGGCCCAGTAACTCTCTGGAGGGATGTCATCCACCCGGAAAAAGGGAATTTAAACAACAGGACCAGTAGGAGGTTTGGGACACCATAGATTCTGTGGCAGAGGATCTCCTGAACGCATCCATTAGGGAATCAAATAGACTGTTCAAGTTACATGCCAGCTGCTAGTGCCTTCGGGTGACTATCTGGGTGAGCTGTACCCACTCGGGATCGAGTGGCGAAGAAACAAGAGTGCCTGAACTGATCTGTCTTCCTAACACCTTTCTCTTCTCCTCATTTGTGGATGTTCGTGCATAAAGAAATAAACTCTATGTTGGCGTTGATGCTGGTGTGGACCTTGGAGTTACTTGGGGCATAGAGACTTTTGTCCTTACGCTATAGGGACAGAAACCAACCCAGAGGACCTGCTGCAAAGACCGTAAGTGAAACAAGTGTGCTTAACCTTTGCAAACCAGGGGGTACGGGCATGGTGGAGACTATGCGCCTTCTTCTCCAGTGAACGAGCTAAGAGTGGAGAAGGAGGGTGGCGTGGTTGCTACATAAGAATATTATGTAGAAGGATAAAGCTACTGAACCATTATGGCCTCTAACCTTGGATTCTTTCTAGTAGTGGTTTTGGCACAGCTGTAACACTGGCCAATTAATTATGCTGATATATGTGGCCTATTAAATACCATTACTACCCCCCTATTTCTCTTGTTTACTTTATACCATTACCAGTGGCAAAGTAGGTAGGAGATGGTTTTAGTGAGCAGCAGGCAGAGATCCCATTGAGAAAAATGCACTATAATACTGACTAAATGACACCTTGGCTATCTCTTAAGAAATATTTTCTTGCATTACACACAAAAAACAGTGGATACTGATTTATGAAAATATCACATTCTACCTATATAACAATGATATTGTTTTTGTAACTTTTTGGTGTTTTTGAGTATTTCAGTTTAAGATACGGTACTTGTATTCTGTCATATACCAAACAACTAACTTATTTTTTTTCTTCTTATTTTAACATAGGAACAGAAAAAAAAAAAGGAATTGTAAATAATATATATTATTTAACATAGATAATGATCACATAAAATATGTTATTTTCTGAGATATATTTATAATATACTCCAGATATTAGACATGCTTTCATCTGTATATTTCACAATGCCATGTGTGGTGATGTATGATGGCATTTTGAACCACCAGGATGAATGAGACAGAAGTGTTGTATAAGCCACGGAAGGCAATCTGTAACACTGGAGGCACAGATGGCCAACTTGCAATCTTCTGTCCTCTCTGTCTCGTACTTTCCTCTGGGTGTAACATAACATACCGTTTGTGCATTTGCAGCCCCATGATACAGAAATGCCTTCTGTTGCTGCATTGTTTCTTTGTTGATAAAGGAAACCATTTCCTTCTGTTTAGAATGGGGATAGTGCATGATGAGGAGTAATTTGCATCAAGGAGAGCACGGTGTATCTCTTAAGCAGTCTCCAGCTTTAGAGCAGCAGAAGGTCCCTGAAGGTATGCTGATCATTTTCTTCACCGACACTGCTCCAAACCTCCTATGGGATTCTTGTTTATATGTCAGTGTGGTGCTTCAACATAGAATGTTTAGTGTCCACATTAATGTGCGTCTCCTAGACTGGGTAGAAGTGTAGCTATGGATGTTTGTTTTTACAAAAAAAGATTAAAGCGGTACTAAACTCAAAGCTAAAAATGTGATATAATGATGTAACACACCTCCTGTATTCGAGTGCCCCCACTCTGGATGAAGGAACACAGGGGCACAGCAGCATTGTTAATATGGGGGGAGGGGATTGTTTGATGGACTAGCAGATTTAGATACACTAACAAATTAAAGCCAAATTACAGCTCATGCCAAAGTTATACAAGCAGTTACAGCAATGGTATTTTTTTTCCTTTTGGGATAAAGGTTTTACATAAATAAATAAAATCTGATCATTGTAAGCACCTCTGTCCTTGGTAAACACTCTTAAATGATACATTTACAGGACAGCTTGTTCTGTTGAAATACAACAGACCTAATAGTCAGATCACCAGGTGAAAATAAAATAAATAAATCCTAAAATGAAAACGAATGCAGCCACATCTAAGAATGGGTAAGCTGCAATATAATAAATGTTTGATCACAAAGGTGAAAAGATCATTAGTGATACACCAATAATAATCCAAACAAAAAATTAAAAGGCCATGTCCCCTTGTGACGAAGTCGGATATAACGAAACGTGTTGTGACGTCGTTACTGCAAAAGCTTTACCTGACGCCATTTTATGCTAGATGTGTGTTTTATATAGTTTTAAATGTGAGTGTAATTTTTTATAAAATAAAAAACTTGTAGGTTGAAGTAATACACTTTCAGAGGATTTTCTGTTCTCTTTCTTCTGCATATGCTTGCTGAATTGAGAATTGAATAAGGGATATGGAGCTTGAGCTTGAATTCCCAAAATGGAGTTGAATAGCATTTAAGCACTATTGCCACTCATGAGAATGAATGGCAATTAGATTTGGTGAGTGGGACACGCTTTTCTAACTTTGGTGGTGGGTCTATGGTGCATCATCTTCAGCAAGAATAAATACTTGGGTGTGACACTTATATGGACTTTTATGTATAGGACTTATTTATACATAGATTTTTTCTTATATTTATTTGCTGAGCTTTTAGTTTTTTGTTTGTGCTACTATGGATTATTATTGGTGTATCACTGATGATCTTTTCACTATTGTGATTATATTTTTAATATTAAGTAGCAGCAGAGTTAGAAATATCACGGAATAGAGAGGTTTATTTACTAAATGCAAATCCACTTAGATCCGAGGGGAACATGCAAGGAAATGAAAAAAAAAAAACAGCATTTTTGTTTGTACATGATTGGATAATAAAACCAGCAGAGCTTCCCCTCATTTCAGATCTTCCCTCATATTTACAGCAACTGCACTTCCAAGTGCACTTGCAGTGCACTTATAGTGCAGAGTGGATTTGCCTTTAGTAAATCAACCCCATTGTGTTTTACCACTTTAAGAGAGCAGTGGAATTTTGTTATTATTTTTTCTATAATAAATCTTTGCTTTTTGGTTTACTACTGCTTTAAAGTGGTTGTAAACCACGATTTAAAAAAAAACAAAAAAAAAAAACCTGCAAGACAAAGCCATAATGAGCTAGTATGACTAGCTCATTATGCATTACTTACCTTAGATCGAAGCCCCCAAAGCTGTCCTCGTCTCCCCCTCTGGCCACAGACATCGCTCCGGAAGGTTACTTCCGGGTATCGCCACTCCGGCGCTGTGATTGGCCGGAGCGGCGAAAACGTCACTCCGCGCGGGAGCCGTAAAAGTCGGCTTTTATGAATAGGATTCTCAGTGCGCCTGCGCTGTTGTCTACGGCGCGCATGCTCCGTAGACAACGGTGTATTACTTTTGGCAAATATCTCCTAAACCGTGTAGGTTTAGGAGATATTGCAAACACCTACAGGTAAGCCTTAATCTAGGCTTACCTGTATGTGTAACTTCCCCGGAAGGGTTTACAACCACTTTAAGGGATGCCAAGCAGCTCTTACCCACATTTGTTTATAGCATACATTTTGGCTAAGGCCTAAATTGTCAAACCACAGTCCGGGCTTCATATTAGATAAAGAAATGAAAAAAGTGATTGTACACTCTTTATTTAACCCAGACGATCTAGGTTCATAGTAATGTGAGAATTTATCGGCCATGTTCAAGGTTTGTGATCTGTAGGACTTGTTTGTGAGTCAGCATCATTTTTTTCCAGGTCTTGTCAAACATGCAGGTTCATGAGACGAAGGGTGACTACATTTTCACAATGCTTTAAAGAATAAGTTCACCTTTTTTTTCTTCTAAATTCCAGCTCCCCAATGTACTTCTTTTGCAAAAATAAAACAGCTTTCCATTTATTCTACACATGCTTACCTCACTGTCTTGATGGATGTTTCAGAACACTGCTTGATTACTTCTGCCTTACTTCCTGGACAGACTTTAGGTCATGACACAGGAAGGAGTTGACCAGCTGATCTCATTAGCACAAACCCTGCAATATCTACCCTTAGCTGGTCAATTCCTTCTTCTCTCTGTTCCACAGCATCCATTATCCTTAGCAGTCGAAGACAGAGTCCCCGAAGGTAAGCAGAAATGTTAGAGGGTGATGATTGTATATCCTCAAGGGCAAAAACAGGTTTTAGGTCCCCCCCGCAATTAAAAACACTTGTTGACCATGTACCAACTGATAACTAGATAGGTGTGAGCTGTATCCAGGTCTACAAGTGGGAGGGTGCTCAGCAAGTACTTGATTAGGGATGAGCCCGATGTTCGAGTCAAACTTAAGTTCGACTCGAACATCGGGTGTTCGCCTGTTCGCCGAAGCAAATTCGAAAGCCGCGGAACACCATTAAAGTCTATGAGACACTAACATGAAAAACCAAAAGTGCTAATTTTAAAGGCTTATATACAAGTTATTGGCATAAAAAGTGGATGGGGACCCGGGTCCTGCCCCAGGGGATATGTATCAATGCAAAAAACAAAACGTTTTTTTTAAGCATTATTAAAATCACTGCTCCTGAAAAAACAGCAGTTTTTAAAACGTTTTTTTTTGCATTGATACATGTCCCCTGGGCCAGGACTCAGGCCCCCCTGACGTTTTTTTCAATGATTTTTATCTATATTGCCGGTATCCAGAAAATTCATTACAGCCGGCGAGCAGTTTTATGGCAATAACTTGCATATACTGTAAGCCTTTAAAATGAGCACTTTAGATTTTTCATGTGCATGTCCTATAGACTTTAACGTTGTCCGCTTGTTTGTACTAATTTTTTACCTGTTCGCATGTTCTGGTGCGAACCGAACCAGGGGGGGGGGGGGGTGTTCGGCTCATCCCTATACTTGATCCACATCTGGTATAAATGCTCCCCTAATACAGCTGAACATTATGCACAAATGGTATGGACACTCCAAATTACTAATCTGGCTTTTTTTGTGCCACAATCCTACAATCCTTTAAAAATACTATCAAGAACACTGTGATATGCTATTGACAGCCTGGTTTAACTGATAAACTTGGCATCACCACTGCTAGACTTTTGAGCATTGATGGAACACGTAAACATAATCCTCCTTTTTGGTTTTTTATTTAGTTATTTGTCCAAAACTGCATTTGGACATTCAGCCATTTACTAACAAGATATAAAAACTATTTTGTATCAAGTCTTGTAATTGACTGGATTAATCGCAGTATAATGCAAAATTCATTCAAGACTCAGCTATGATAAATGCTCATTGGCAATGTTCCAGTAGGGATCATAAATTAAATCTTAAAATATATTGCAGTTTTCTGAAAGGGTATTAGGGAACTGGATAAAATCTGCATAAACCATTGCAAACAGAACCGGCGCTACCACTAGGTGGATAAGGCAGCCGCCTAAGGCGCATTGCCGCCTAGGGCGCAGCCATGGCCTGTCACCTCCTCATCCCCGCTGGATGTAAACTCTGGAGCCGATGTCCCTGTGTGGCGGGTCTGCAGGAGTGTGTACTGGAGGTCCGGAGGAGGAGAGGGAATGTCCGCTGCCGGGGATCGTGCAGGGGCGCGGGGAGGGAACTATTACATGCAGTACACTGACAGATCCCTCCCCCGGCTCCCCCAGCTGCAGAGCTGTTTGGCAGCTCAGGGCTCTGATGCAGAAGAGCTGGCTGCCTCCTTCATGGTCACTGGTCGGGACTCGTGAGAAGGTGTGGCCAGGCAAGGGCTAATCCTGTATGTCACTGGGGGGCGGGGGGCGGAACAGATGGCGTCAGGGAAGATCGTGTGGTCCTTCTGGGCAGAGCAACATGGAGGTAAAAAAAAGGCTCTAAAAATTTTGTTTTGTCTTTGCAGCCACTGGACTGGGAGAAATTGGGTCGAAAACTTGCTCTGCCCAGTAACTCACACTCAGGACAGTGCTACAGGAAAAAACAAATACCATCTTGATCTTTGACAACTTTATTACTTCTATCTTTAGACTTTTACATAGAAGTAAAAAGTTCTGTTAGCTGACAAAGATCAAGATGTTATCTGGTATCCCCTGTAGCACTGTCCTGATTGTGAGTTACTGTCACCCAGTCCCTTGCTGTCGCCCAGCCCTCTGCTGTCGCCCAGTCCCCTGCTGTCACCCAGTCCTCTGCCCTGCTGTTACCCAGCCCTCTGCTGTTGCCCAGACCTCTGCTGTCGCTCAGCCCTCTGCTGTCACCCAGCTCTGCTGTCGCCCAGCCCTCTGCTGTCACCCAGCCCTCTGCTATCACCCAGCCCTCTGTTGTCATCCAGCCCTCTGTTGTCATCCAGCCCTCTGTTGTCATCCAGCCCTCTGTTGTCACCCAGACCCCTGCTGTCACCCAGACCTCTGCTGTCGCCCAGCCCTCTGCTGTCGCCCAGTCCCCTGCTGTCACCCAGTCCTCTGCCCTGCTGTCACCCAGCCCTCTGCTGTCGCCCAGCCCTCTGCTGTCACCCAGTCTCCTGCTGTCACCCAGTCCTCTGCCCTGCTGTCACCCAGCCATTTGCTGTCGCTCAGTCCCCTGCTGTCACCCAGCCCTCTGCTGTCGCCCAGTCCCCTGCTGTCACCCAGTTCTCTAAAAAAAAAATATATATATATTAACTATGCTTGCTGTGTGCAGCAGTTCAATGAGGGGGAAACAAATATCACAGGGGGGTATAGATAGGGACGGTGCTAGACTGTTTTGCGCCCTTCCTATACTGTATAGAGTTATAGAAATAATATTTTATCGGTACAGAAGTTTTATTTTTTATGGGGGGGGGGGGCGCAAGTAGCTGATCTCGCCTAGGGTGCAAAATAGTCCAGCACCGGCACTGATTGCAAAGGAACTCAGCAAAGGAACCATGAATTTAAAAAAGTACAGTAAAAGTGAATTCTGCAGTCTGCTCTACTATATGTTTTTGTCTTGCTTTTGATTTCTTTGTTTTAAGCACACATTTTCCATTGTGTACCCTATACTTGCACTGATGTACCAGAAGCTCTGGTTGCTGAATCATACCACAGCAATTAAACATACTAATTAAAAAACAAGAGGTTGATGAGTACAGAATCTGTTAACTCAACAGTGCAAAGTTAAAATCGTTCATTGGAGCCATTAATACCCGAGTCTGAGTTTTAGAGTTCATATGTGCTAATCTAACTACGTTACACCGAGCATCATTCATTTACTGTATTCACACTCAATTGACCCTGCACATAATAATAGCTGATATGAGTGTGTTTGCTGTATTAAAAAAGCTGAACTAAGTGTTTGAAATTCTGTAAAGATGACTGATTTAACTTGGAGAGGGTAAAGGTAAACGACCTCACAGACATTAGACCAGCGATAACAATAATAATAAACTGACTAATGGCGCTCTAATAATGGCACTCTAGAGACTTGAAAGTCATTTTGAGAATAATATTTTTAAAGAGACCCCATCACCAGAACAAGATTATCATTTTTAGGCCTTAAGGCATATTTTTTAATACTACTTACAGGATTACTCCTTTTTTAAATAAGATTTAGTACTTTGTAAAATGCAAAAAATTATAATTTCACAGTTAACTATCGTAAATTTGCAGTGATTCCAAGTGAAAAAATATTTGTCCCACCGGAAATCAAAAAGTTTAGGTTATGCACACACTTATGATCTGTTGAACCTAAAAAAGACTGACCCTTTTTTTTTAAATAACCAATAGCAAGCTATGCCAAGCTGCAGCAAGCAAGGCCACCAGACTGTTATCATGCATTAAAAAGGGTATTTACTCCAGAGATAAAACTATAATTCTACCACTTTACAAAACTCTGCATCTTGATCATGCAGTCCAGATTTGGTTACTAATCCTCATAAATGATGTGCTTGAACTGGAGAGTCCAGAGAAGGGCAACAAAGCTATAAAGGGAGCTGGAGGACCTCTGTTTTGAGGAACAGCTACAAACAGTAAGGCTGGGTTCACACTAGTGTGAATTGGATGGTTTGCCCGCATTCCAATTCGCATGACAGGAGATTGTGACCGGCTCTCTATGGAGCCAGTTCACATATCTCTGTTGCGGCTGTGGAGCGGCTTTAGCAGGAATCCTGAGCATCTTTGGTTCAGTTTCAGGGCCGAATTCAGGCAAAATTTGTCACTAATTCGTCCCTAAAATGGAGAACAGGGACGCTCTGAACCCCTGCTGCGAACCACATTCGGCAGCAGTGTAAACCCAGCCTGATTGATTTTTCCTTGCAGAACAGGTGCTTAAGAGGGGATATGATCAAAATCTTTAAATGGTGATTCTAGCATTGAGAGAAAACTATTTATTCTTGGGTCTCAAAAGAAGACACAAGGTCACACAATAAAGTTAGCCAAGAAGCAGTTCAATCCTAAACTACATAAGGAATTATTTTCTGTTAGAACAGCAAGAAGGTGAAACTCCCTTCCACATTTGGAGGTGTCAGTGGGGAGTTTGGATAAACTAAAAAAAAAAAAAAATTGATATATTCATTAGTGAACACAATTTACAGGGATATTGGCATAAACACACAGACACACAAAGTGGATGGACCAATGTCTTTATTCAACTGTAACTATGTAACCAGACAAATGCTATGAACATTCTAAACTTCCTTTAGGTTCCAATGCATTGTAGAGAACAACTACTGTAAGTGATTCAAATCATTAAGGTGGAACTACACTGCATCTGAGAACCACAAAGCAAAATACAAATTAATTCATCTTAATATTCAAAGCAAACTCATCCATCCATCCATGTCTCAATGTCTCCACGTCTCAATGCTTGATTTTGCTGAGAAAACACTTTGAAAAACATGCCTAGCAGTTCTGGCAGTGGCCATCTAGAGTAAGGGCAGATGATTCATGCAGCTTTACTTCCCAAATCCATCTGCCAATAGCTCATGCATGCATGCAGGAGGGTGTGTTTAGTGAGTAAACTCCTCCTCCCCTCCTGAAGACTCCTGGGATGTATGACGTAATTTGCTTAGGTCATAAAACCAAGTAATAACTGAAGAAATTAAAAAAAATGTAAAAAGGTATTTATAAAATACCTTCCTATCTATGTACTAATGCTAGCAGCATGAGGGTTATAAATAGTCAATAATGATTGACAGAGTGACGTTCCACTTTAAATGTATTAAAAGAAAGTCAGAGATAAGAGGTTATGTTTTCAAATTGTTTTAATATTTGTTTTATAAGGTTTTTAATGTTATTTACTTAATTTTTTTTTTTTTATGTTTCTTTATCATGTTCTAAAAGAGACCATGTTACCAAACCATTCATTTCAACATTCTTGTCATAGGAATTATAGATGAATTTAATGTGTTTTAATCGTAATATTTATCTGTAAAAGCCCTAAGACTGCTGCTGGGTATCGCCATCTTGGATGTGATGTCCACAGCCCAAGCAGATTCAGAGGTGTCACCCAAGTGACACTATACAACACTATAACAGCAGCTAAATAAAGGATGTATAGGGAGGGGAGCTGCAAAAGGGCTGGGTCATCACAGACAATAATTAGACATCTTTAGAAGAGGAGAGGGCTATGATGTGCAAGGAGGGAGCAGGTTGTGCTAAGGAACTGACTCTGGTCATATAGTCAAAATTAGCTAGCAAGAGGCACTTGGGGAGTGAATAAAAAATTGCTTTGGGAAGGGAAAAATGCTGCAAGCAAGCATTTTCAATACCCGTTTTTTTTTCTGTGCTTTGATGACAGGGTTGCTTTATAATGTTATGTTTTAAGCATGTTAATATTTCTTACATTACTTTATCACATCTTTTACATTAAGTTCCAGTGTGAAGAAAATGAGAATGTAACATTTTGTCTTAAAAGGGTTGTAAAGGCAGAAGGTTCTTTTATCTTAATGCATTCTATGCATTAACCTGTTGGAGCCCCGGCCATAGACGAATGACGGCCTCAAGGTGGCTCTTAAAATCCGGGAGGCCGTCAATAGACGTCCTCGGCTCCTCCGGCCACTGGGGGGCGCGCGTGCGCCCGGCGCGTCACTGACATGCCGCAATGTCCGCCAGGCACCCGCGATCGGCCGGTACACAGACAAGGACATGTAAACACACAGATCCATGTCTTGTCAGGGAGAGGAGACCGATGCTGTGTCCCTTGTACATAGGGACACAGATCGGTCTCCTCCCCCAGTCACTCCCCTCCCCCACACAGTAGTAATCACTCCCAGGGCACACATTTAACCCCTTCCTCACCCCCTAGTGTTAACCCCTTCCCTGCCAGTGTAATTTTTACAGTAACCAGTGCATTTTTATAGCACTGGTTGCTGTATCAATGACAATGGTCCCAAAATGGTGTCAAAAGTGTCCGATGTGTCCGCCATAATGACGCAGTCACAATAAAAATCGCTGATCGCCGCCATTACTAGTAAAAAAAATATTAATAAAAATGCTATAAAACTATCCCCTATTTTGTAGACGCTATAACTTTTGCGCAAACCAATCAATAAACGCTTATTGCGATTTTTACCAAAAATATGTAGAAGAATACGTATCGGACTAAACTGAGAATTTTTTTTTTTTTTAATTGGGATATTTATTATAGCAAAAAGTAATTTTTCAAAATCGTCGCTCTTTTTTTGTTTATAGCGCAAAAAATAAAAACCGCAGAGGTGATCAAATACCACCAAAAGAAAGCTCTATTTGTGTGAAAAAAAGGACGTCAATTTTGTTTAGGAGCCACGTTGCACGACCACGCAATTGTCATTCAAAGCGTGACAGCGCTGAAAGCTGAAAATTGGTCTGGGCAGGAAGGGGGTTTAAGTGCCCAGTAAGCAAGTGGTTAAGATAAAAAACCTGTGTGCAGCAGCCTCCCACAGCCCTCCTAGTACTCATCTGAGCCCCATCTCAATCCAGCGATGTTTCATGAGAGCCTCAGCTGTCCTCTCCCTTCTTATCGGCTGAGGCAGCAGCAGATGCCATTGGCTCCCACTGCTGTCAATTAAAGTCAGTGAGCCAATGAGGAGAGAGAGGGGGCAGGGCCGAGCCACGGCTCCGTGTCTGAATGGACACACAGAGCAGTGGCTCAGCTTGGCGGCCCCTATAGCAAGCTACTTGCTGTGGGGGCACTCGGCAGGAGTGAGGGGCAGGGAGCGCCAGCGAGTGACCCGAGAAGAGGAGGATCTTGGCTGCTCTGTGCAAAAACACTGCACAGAGCAGGTAAGTATAACATGTTTGTTATTTTTAAATAATAATAAAAAAAAAAAACAAGACTTTAATATAATTTCATGCTTAACATGCCCAGTATATATATCTGAGCCCAAGGACATACACTTTTTCCAAGCTCTCCAAATATTCAGTGGACAAGGATGAGCATGTAGTTCAGTTTTGGGCACCAGATCACAAAAAGGATGCTGAGGAATCGAAGAGCGTGCAGAGAAGAACGACTAAATCCGAATACTTTATTTTTTCCTGCTAGAGCAAATTGGATCACACTTTAAAAGGTTTTTTACCTTTCTCTGGATCAACTGCAGGTTTAAGGTTCTAATGCCGCGTACACACGATCATTATTCACGGCGGTTTAAAAACCACCGTGAATAATGACATTTTAAACAAGGGAACAGCTTGTTCCCCACACACGGTCATTTTTCTCGTAATTTTTTAAAATGACGAGAAAAACAATCGTCTATGGGCTCCGCGGCAGTGTTTCCCTATGGGAAACACTGCAGCGGAAAAAATGTCAGGAAAAACGACGAGAAAAATTAGAACATGTTCTAATTTTTCTCATCGTGATTAATGCCGTTTTTCCCGTCGGGAAAAACGGCAAAAAGCCCACAGACGATCGTTTTTCTCGTCCAAAGGAAAAAATGACATTTTTCCCGACGGGAAAAATGATCGTGTGTACGCGGCATAAGGATGCAAGTCTCTTTTTCCACTCATTTTTTTTTTGTGTTTTGGTTGAACCAACTAAATATGAGTCTTTTTTAAATCTGTGTAGTGGACAAATATACATATTGAACCATAATATTGAGCGAGAATCAATTCTATTGGGAAATAAACATTTTGTCCAAAACATTTTAGGGTTGATTTACTAAAAGCAAATAGGCTGTTTAAGGGATTTTCCATTAGCTTAATGGATGTGGTGAAAATGTACTTTTCAAAAAATATCCAATCACACGCAAAGAAATAAAACTATATTTATGCTTGTATATGATTGGATAAGGTAAGTCAGCAGAGCTTCACTCACCTCATTCGCTAAGCTATATTCAGTTGCAAATTGAACATTCCCTTCTGAAGTGAAAAGCCTTTTTGCCTTTAAATCTCTAAAGCAAAAAAAAAAAAAATAACCTTGCAAAATGAAGATATTTGAAAAGCCATTAAGTGAACAATTATGTGTAGAAATGATTGTTTATTAAAAGACCATTTAATTTTTCAGCAATGCCTATCTTGGTTAATGACTATAGCACGCAGGCAGGAATCTAACCTTTCGTGTGTCATAACTGAAATCTCTGCGCTTGCAGTGCTTTCTGTGACTATAATGTGTTTTCCAGTCGACTGCCAAAGCAGAGAGGAATACACAGGGTGTCATTAAATGTGATGTCCTGCCGGAAGTATTGTTAGTGAAACAGAAAATCAAAGCCCAATCCACCGTCTCTGTTTGATTCCTCGACAGGACAGAATACATATTATTTTTTCTGCTGATTTCAAACCATTTTCAAATAGTTGCTGGGATTGTCTGTGCCTTGCATAGAAAGCATGTCAAATATACTTTAGCACAGAGCTGTGTCTTGACGTCAGCGGAAGAGCTAGGTAGTAATTACAGAGAAGGAAAAAATGAAATAGTGCAAATAGGAAATATCTGCATGATTATCTTACAAAAATGGTACCCAGTGAACTTTTAGAATCTACAAGTGTGATAGCTGTGAGTGCCATCATCTTTGGAATAAATATGTTGCAGAAAAAGCTATAATTTCCCAAAGGAGCCATAGGATTTTCAACTCCCTTAATCCTACCGGATGAGTAAAGGGAACAAAGTTGTCATCTGCATAATTTTTAAGAACATGTAAGAAAGTACCAATGTACTGCTTAGGGAGTGATTTTTTTTCTTGGCACCTCAGTCAATGATAAACTTCCCCACAATTTCCTCTGTATCCTCAAAGCTCTCCAGCCCTAGTTTTGTATGTTTTTTGAGTTTACAGCATGGCCCTTTGATGCAGCAAACATTCTCACTGACACAGGCAGTAGACAATTCAATAAATTTGGCTGTATTTTCTGAATTTTTTCCTCCTTTTAGTCCCTCTGTACTACTGAAAATAACACACATCCTGTTCCTTTGTGTCTACACTCACTTCTCCATGGTATCTTTTGGAAGGACCAATAGTTGTTACACAGGCTGGACGTACACAAAAGAGAGATAACATTGTTTGTGTTTGCTTTTTAGCACACAGGAAGTGACAACGCTTCATTTCTATTAAGATAAACAGGTATGTTCTATACTTGCATATTCAAAAGGAAATGCGTGCAGATGGGTCTCTACTTGCTGTTTATTTTAGTAGCATGCATTTCTTGTTTTGCTGGCCATGTTATGTCTCCCAAAATTCTCAGGATAGAAGTCTCGTAGTGTTTCTCAGGTGTGGCCTCTGCCTAGATGGACTATTTACCAGGAGAAGGGACTTGCACAGCCTCTGGAGAGAGACCTTGGTATAAAAGAAACACATTTCTTTGACTATACTAGTCGACAGTTCCCATTATCTCCATTTTTTTCATCTGGAAACTCTTGATTGTCCAGAACATACTACAGTCTCCTCTCAGACCCATGTGGAAGTTCTGCTTATCTGATTCCCCCCCCCTCCGGTGAGATTTAATACATTAGTCCATCAATAAGTCCTTGAAGTGGTGCCTCTAGGATAGATCTGTAAACATTTTAATGAGATACATGTGCATTATCCACTTACATGGAGGTTAAGGAAGTAAGGCACAAGTTCATCCACACTGGCGTGGCGTTCACTGCAGAGCAGCTGATTTGTCTGCCTGTGGGGGAGAAATCCTAGGCAGCAGGATCTCTGGGACCACAGCGATGAAACCAAGGCTTGGATCAGGCCGATGGTGAGGGCTGGAACGCGGCGCCGGGCGTGTTAACATCACTGGTGGGTTGCAGCAGCGTTTCGGAGCATGCGCACTGGTAAATGGAACTCAGGGAGCGTTCCTTTGTCAAGCTAGTGAGACTTTGGCTGATAACAGCCTTATATATGGCTGTTATCAGCCAAAGTTATCAACCAAAGTCTTCTCATTTGTTTTTTACAGGTACCCAGTCCCCACATCCGGGAGACCGGGCCGTAGCGAAGTACATCAGCAGCTCGGCCCCTTCCTCCTCTCTCGCCTTCTTCCGGGCCAGTAAGAGCACAGCGCTTCACACATGCACAGTAGGAACCCGGGGCGTTAAAGCGGAGCTCCACCCTAAAGTGGAACTTCCGCTCATCGGAACCCTCCCCCCCTCCGGTGTCACAATTGACACCTTTCAGGGGGGAGGGGGGTGCAGATACCTGTCTAAGACAGGTATTTGCACCCACTTCCGGGAGTCCTCCCTGCGGGAAATCTGCGGGAAGCACGTCACTTCCCACAGAATACCCGTAGTGTTCTGGGAGACACTCGGCTCCCAGAACACAGGAGGACCAGTCAGAATGGCGCAGCGCGACTCGCGCATGCGCCGTAGGGAACTGGGCAGTGAAGCCACAAGGCTTCACTTCCTGGTTCCCTCACCGAGAATGGCGGTGGGGGCAGCAGAGTGATGAGCGATTGCTCGTCCTCTGCTGCGGACGTCGCTGGACTCCAGGACAGGTAAGTGTCCTAATATTAAAAGTCAGCAGCTGCAGTATTTGTAGCTGCTGGCTTTTAAGATTTTTTTTTTCGGCGGAGCTCCGCTTTAAGCTTAAAGGCTACACTGCTGGGTTCCCTTACCAGCACTGGCTGCGGAAGCCCCCAACCAGCTGATAGAAAAAACATTGGCTGCAGTGCTGACATCGCTGGACTCCAGGACAGGTAAGTATCCTAATGTTAAAAGTCAGCAGCTACAGTACGTAATTTTTAAAGGGGCGGACAGATATCCTCTTTAAGCCAAGTACACACTATTCATTTTTTTCATTCAACCCAAAACTGTCAGCTCCCTGTCGCCCCCCCCCCCCCCCGCCAGAAAACTCAGATCAGCGTTCTCTGCCATTGGCTGAGAGCGCTGATCGGAAGTCGGTCGGATGCTGGTTTTTCAGCATGTACATCTGACAGAAGCCGGCTGAATGGCCGGCTTCTGACGGACAGACCGACATACTCACAGGATGTCTCTAGAACACTCTATGAGCACACAAGAAAAGTTAACCCTGTCTTTCATAGCATGCCACTACACATACAATTTAAAGGCATTGTAAACCTTCCTACCTGCACCTTGTGTTTTTCTCCTGTATAAAATGTGTATTGATCTTGTAGCTTCGTGGTGCCATTTGTTGGGCAGTACATAAAGCCTATAGTAATGTAAATCTTCACATTCTGATGTCAGAAGTTTCTGTTTGCGTTCAAACATGAGGCATGCAGCGTGACACTGCACAGATTAATGCATGACATTTCCTGTAAAGAAACTACAAATCCCACAATCCCTGGGTCTCCCAGTCACAAACATGGAGATAGTTGAATGAATACATGAACATAAGATAGATGATTAGCCATGACACTGCAAACTGCAACCACAACCCATCATTACAATGTAAGGCAAATAATACACTAATACAAAGTTAAAACATCAAAAAGGCCTTTAAACCTTGCAACGTGTGCAGCTTCCTGACTTCCTTATTTTCTGACTCTTAAACCTTACAGAAAAGGTAAATGCCTACCTAGTTTTAGGGATCTGGAATGTGGACAGAGGTGTGCCTAGTACAAAAGTTCTTCTGACTTTGAGGATTTTTTGAAGCATCTCATTGTTAAATTCTTTTATTGAGAATCAGATCCAGCCTTCTTCAGGGCTTGAGCAATCTGTGTTAATATATTCACGTCAGAATGCACAAAGGGACCTGTATTAAGGTTTGATGAAGACTGGTGTCTCCTGCCAGCACTGTAGGCAGCTGACTCCGTCAGGAGACACTATTTTCATCAAGCCTTAACACACGTCACTTTTCTCCTAACCATTTAATGCTTCAAAAAGTACTCAACGTGTGATGATCAGGCACTCCTCTGTACACATTTAAGAACCAACTACCAGGTGAGTGATTCCTTGTCTCGCTATCCGAGAGGTAGCAGCCTAGGACCAGAACACAGTCCATCCACACTAGACTTCAGTCATGGATTTGTTTAACCATAGATCCATCAGAGCCAATTTTTACATTCATGGGTCCAGCACTATCACACACATATATGAGTTCTAGGGAGAGAAGAATGGCTAACAGTAAAGATCTGTTATCCGTCTTGCTAGAGTTGTTTCATGGAAGACTGCCTACTGCTGTCAGAGCTTTTTGTATCACAGTCCAGAGTTTACCCAGGCTTTACAGATCAACATATTCTGTTTGCCAGGAATCCCATAAAATCCTTATATAAAAGTTTAATGTTTTCCATACTTCAGGTATCACAGTAATTGGAACAAAAAAATATATATCTAACCTGTATTACTTCACTCCTCACCCAATGCATTGAGACCATCCTCTAAACTTCAACATATATAATATTTAATGAATGCATCATCAATTCACATGATTCAAACTGTTGTGTATTTTTGTTATGGTTTTAAGACCATTAATTAGGCAAGTAAAATGCTGTTAGTTATAAAGCAAACAGGCCTAATAAAAAAAAATGTAATTTTAAACACACTTCAATAAAGCAGTTCAACATTATATTTGTAGCACTAACCCCAGTTAAGAGGGCTGCTGGTATTATCCTGGACCCTTATCTTACTGCTGTCAACCCCCAAGAACTGGCTCTGACCCTCCACTGGCACAGCGGTTAAACAAAGAGATGGTGGAACCTACTAACAATGGAAACCACAATAAAGTATACATTCACAGTTCAGAACTAGAGTACCTGTGTTCACCGTCTCTCTCTCTGGAACAGTTAAAACTCCACACAACGTGTTTGCTTAACCATAAAATATCTTTACTAGATAGGAAAGATTAGGTTAACAGACAGGCATTTACATATGCAGGGCCCTGCAAAGTCAAAATTATGCACAATGTAACCAATATCGAGACATACAAATCTTATACACTCTAAAATGTCTAAGAACTACGCTCACGAGCTTCCCCCTAGTGGGCAATATGGCGCCCAAACAATGTCTCCGTGGGTTACAGTCAGGCCTGACTATTTCACACACACAGTTACTCCAATAGAAAGGATCTTCGCTAGCAACATTGGTGCACTTTTATATTGTAATCCGAGGGGTATCAACAGTTAGCTGTGATCCTGCTATAGTTGAGGACCTAAAGTCATAGGCAATAAGACGCCCAACTTTAACTGCGCAACACACTGCTGTAATGGCGGTGGGCCCTATGCAAGGGTCTTGGGCCTAGCAAACAGTTAAGAATTCTGAGCAAGTGCTCTTTCACCCGACCGGATCAATCCGTTTAACCGATCCTGCTGCTAGGCTCCAGCACACGATCTCCCAGTCACCCGTAGTCTCCGATCTTCCAGACAACCGAAAGGGAATGTGAAGGTGACTCGACTCTCGGATGCTTAGAGATGTCAGCAGGCTCTCTGGATAAAGGCTATTTCCCTCTCTGGAAAGCAGGCTTTTCCAGGTTTGGTAGGCCCAGACTCTCCGGCCTAGAGGAGCATGATAGGCCCCAACACAGGTTCCAAGTTGCTGGGCGGGCGATGTCCAAAGAGACCGCGCGTTGCTCCTCCTCCCCTTAAATAACCAATCCCCAGCAGACCTTGCGCCGGGCAATGTATGATGGGTGTACAGTTGCACTGTGGGAACAGTAGTCTGTGTAGTATCCACGCCATTGGAGTCCAATTCTCCCTGTACCACAAATCCCACCATGCACCTTCCTACTCATAGTCAAGCAGTAGTCAGCGTATTATCCAATAGAGAACCAGGGGAGATCCGGGTTCACTTGATGAAATATAGTCTCTATGAACACCATAAAGTGACACCCCGCTACATATTAAAAGCTGATAAGGGCCATGCTGGCAGAGGAGAGAGTAGAGTGAGAAAGGAATGGTCTGATGCTGTTCCTTTACTGTCTAATCACAAGATAGGGACAGTGAGCTGGAGAAGTCTGTCACTAACTCAACAGCACTGTCTGGCAGGACTGTGTAATTCCTAGAATTGGACAAAGAACATTCAAACCATTTGGCATGTTAAACAGTTCCCATATTTGTATTTTAAACAACAGTAAAATCAGTCTGTATATGCAGTAAAGCATGCTTGTTATTAGGGTTGCACCGATGCCACTTTTTTAAGACCGAGTACATGTACTTTTTTTCAAGTACTTTTTTCAAGTACTTTTTTTCAAGTACTCGCCGATACCGATTACTGATGCTTTTTTTTATGTTGTGCGACAGTGGCACTAATATGCAGCACTCATGGGCACTGATGAGGTGTGGATTGTGTCAGTATTTTTTTTTTTACAATTTATTTTTTTACAATATATTTTATTATTTTTTATGTAGCACACGGATCCTTTTCCCCCTCTTACCTTCTCAAGCAGGGGGATAAGACACATCATGCCACATGCCCATGTCCTCTAGATTATAAAGGTCAGGCGGTGTTACGTACTTGGTATTCCTGGAACTATGTACAATGCAAGGATGGTGCCTGAATCAAGACCTGAATTATAGCAAAGAGGCAGAAGGACAAATCAAAAGTTTTCAAATGTACATACACATTATGTAACAATCCCTCCCATCATCCTATCACAACTGTATCCCACCCTTTCTCCGGTGTAGTTGCATGATGGTCTTCCTGCAGGGAAAGAAAAATATTATACACGCTAAATATTCTACCACTATTAACATTCTATCACTATTAACTCAGAAATGAACTATCTCTCCAAGGAAAGATAGCTCCCCTCTAATGAAGCTGCATACACTAAGCCTAGTATATGAAATAACATTTCCCTAAAATAGGTGCATAAAAGAAAAAGTGCGGCAAACCACTACCACCTAGTGGCAGCACACATCATTACCTAGCCTAAGTGCGTACAGACGCACCACAACACAAAGTTATTTTTAATTGATCACGGCGGCTTCCAGCTTTGCCCTGACTAACTCTACCCCAAAGTTCAGCTCTCTTTTTTTCTTTTTTTTCAAAAGAGGGAAGGAGAAAAAAAAAAAAACTTGTCCTCCAAACCTCCAGAGAGTAAATTCCCTGGGCATAGAGTCAAACAGCAGTTCAAGGCATTGTCCCTGAAGTGGTAAAATAAAAAAAACACAAGTCCCACTTCAGAGATAAAACTGGGTTTAGGGAGATCAAGAGGCTTCCAGTCCTTATCCAAGGTTTCTATGGAATAAATCACATCGTCTCTGTTTTTACTGCAGATCACGACCCGGTCCACATGTATGTGCTGACCCAAAGTCCATGGGCGATCCCTTTACACTACGGAGAGAGGTTAGCAAAATTTTGTCCGATCCCTTCCTTGCAAACAGCTCATCTATTTCGACATTATCGCCAACATCAGAGGAAGAGTCTATATCTGAGGTATCGTACTCTTCTGCTGGCACATAGTTCCTGGTCAACACTGACTCTTTTACTTTTAAAAGTTCCCGCGGGTCAGGTACCCAAGCATCCCTAATGGAACGGACGCTGAGCTTCTTCCCTTTCCCCGGAAAAATTGACACAGTTCTCCCAGCCTCCTTACCTTCCCCCTCTGTGGATCGCTTGGAGATCCCTCCAGTGGGACGATCCGGTTCAGGTAGGCGCTGGGTTAGGCCTTGACCATGGCCGCGGGAAGCCTTCACATATCCCACCTTCCTCTTAGCAGGCGGAAGGGAGAACTCCGTTGCAACCGAGGCAGCATCCGCTGTGTTCGCAGCCTCAAGCTCCTTAATGGCTTGAGCTTCAGTCTTTACTTCCGCTATCTCTGCAGTAGTGCGCGTGGGCATGGCTGTGGGAGCACACATTTCCTCCTCAGGAGCAACAGTACCTGAGATACAGTCCAGGCGTCAGACTTTCGGCACCTCCGTTGGCTGTTCTACCTCAAAGAGGAACTCCCCACAGCGGGTACATCTCCCGAAAGGGCGAAGCTGTACGACCAGTCCCTGGCATTTAGCACAAATCATGCCCAAGGCCTCTGCATCTCTGCACATATAGAGGGCAAAGCGACCTCGGGGCTTCAGCCGGATCCCTGTATTCGTCAGGGAGGCCACAACAGAGGCAACGTTCATGGTTGAACCGGGCAAAGGAACACGAGATCCAGGTGAAGTAGACATCCATGGAGCAGAAAACATGTTGTCTCGTCAATGGTTCAGTTGCACTGTCCCTTTGGCGCCAACCGCACCATGTGGAACACACACTTTGGCTGGGGCTCCTCCCCTTTTTCTTCCTTGCTGCACGCAACTAGTGGGCTTTTATAGACTTTGAAACACGCCCACGAACTACACAGCTGGAAATTTCAGCCAGGCCTGTACTTTTCTCTCACTTGTGGCGCAGTCCAATTTTCAAAAATGGTCGACCTCCAAAGAGCCATGCGGGAAAGTAAAGTCTAGCTCCCAGAAACCACTGCAGAATCCCGGACTCGAGCCCCCACGTGTAGCACACGGATCCTTTTCCCCCTCTTACCTTCTCAAGCAGGGGGATAAGACACACCATGCCACATGCCCGTGTCCTCTAGATTATAAAGGTCAGGCGGTGTTACATACTTGGGTCCTGCAGCAAGTTGCTTCCTACTTCTGGTTCTCCCCTCTATGTTTATAGAGGCGAGTCTTTATCTTTCCCAAATTAGGTCAATGTCCACACAACATATCAACTCCAACATGAGTTTATTTTATCTTGCTTTCAGGAACCAGAGAGTTGAAGTGAGAAAAGGTTAGCAGATAGAAGTGGATTCAGGCACACTCTTGGCTTCGTCGCCACTCGGTCCCGAGTGGGTACAGCTCACCCGGATAGTCACTCAATAGCACTAGCAGCCGGCGTGATGCTGGAACAATGACTCAGTCCCCTCCAAGGACCAAGTCAAGGAGATCCCTCCTGAACTTTCAACACTCCGCAGAGGCAGTCTGCGAAGTGAGGAATCCTTCTCTCCGACAGGTCACCAGGCCTTTCCCGAGTCAGCAATACTTTATTACTCGCCCTCTTGTTATGGGATCGATCCTCCCCTGGTTTCCTCGGTGTCAGAGCGGTCACCGTCATGCGGGTTCCCTGAGACTCCTCTTCGGTTGTAGACCCAGTCAAAGGTACTGGGCCTACCTGGAACTCTGTAGCCTCGGGCTGATCAAGATGGGGCGCACCCCCCTCTGAAGGGTAGCTCCCTCCGGGCAGTGGGTCCCGGGAATTGCTCTCCATGTAATGGCGTCTGCCCCTTATATATCCTCTCCCGGCATGCACAGCAGGCCAGAACCGCCCACCAACGGCAGCCGGGAGAGGACATCCAATACCTATTCCATCACCTGTGGTTCAACCCCGGGTATAGGTGACAGCACCACCTATACGCCCAAAGGGGAACTGCACGCCAGTTGACACAGCAGTAAGGCAGAGTCCAAATAATTAAGAGACCCAAGCTAATTATTGCTCTGGTCACGCCTAAATTTAGGTATAGCGGGGTTAAATTTGGGGACCCCGCTACAGTTACAATTTATATTTTTTGTTATTTTTTTTACAATGCTTTCTTTCTTTTTTTTTGTGGGGGGGGGGGGGGTGTATGGTGTCGGTGTTTTTTTATTTTATTTTTTATTATTTTTACAATTTAACCTTTAAATATTTATTTACTACAATTCCTTTTTTTTTATCAGCCCTGTTGGGGGGGGGGCTTTGAGACAGGAAAAGGGACTGAGGACACAGATTCCTTAGTTCCTTTCTCAGCAGCCTCAGCTGCACTGAAGGTGAATGGAGAGGAGACAGAGGGGCTGATTTAAAAAAATGTTGGCGCATTTGCGTGGGCAGGAATGATTATTGCGACATGGCGCATGCTGTCGACTTGCGCCGGATTCGCGGAATCGTTGCGCGTATGGGCGCATACACATTCTTAAATATGAAACAGACATCGGGCACTTGCTCATTGTAATGCTGATCATGTTAATGAGCTTTTCCTTATCACATTAGAATATTGCTTCCACTTTTATTCCTTTCATTCATTTCTTTTTGAAACAACTCAATAATCATTCTAGAGATCTTCCTCCTATCAACAACTGTGCAGATGTTTACTGGATTTGTAATTGTGCATTTTATGGTGATAGTTTATAATCATTGGTGGAGCCAAAACTACCATGAAAACATCTTCTCAAAACATGTCTGTGTATTGTGCATTCTGGACAATTCTTTACCCGTATAAATTAGACATACCGGTAATATATAAATCTATTTCCCTGTGACATACCACATCATGTATCTATTATATCTTTCATATCTCACTCTCACACGAATATTAGGCGAGTCTGAGACATAGTTCTATGCTTTGCCTGTAATTTTCCATGACAGCAGAGAGAGCACCGCACCACTCTGCAGATCTGTTCTCCAGAAGTAAACAGAACTGTTGGTTTTTAATAGACAGCAAAAAATTTACATGTAACCAGAATGGATGTGTGTTCAGTGTAGTGATATAACGCCCAAAAATTGGCAAGCATGAAGAATAAATGAGACCTCTTCTTGGGAGAGGGTGTTCCCTTCCACCGAACTGCCTTTCAGACATGGTTAGGGAGCTCTATATTCCAGCTGCTGTGCTGCTTCTGACTTAAAGATAATTCACACACATCACTTTAGGCTGCTGATTGGCAATTCTGCCCCTTGCATACAGTTACAACAACAGAAAATCAACAGCCAGCTAAGCCCAGGCAAAGCCAATACTACACAAAGAACAAGTAAGAAAATCAATAAACTATCTGTGCTGTAAAGTGTGTCGGGGAATCTTTTTTCTACTTTTTTTGCTCTATTTGTCACATTAGTCCATTCATTTAAGACAGCCTTGACATCTTGTAATGCATTGTACTGGGTTATGCAATGTGACAGGCTATGGTCTCGCTTACTGAATGTGCACGGTAAAGCTGCATTCTGCAGAAGCAAACCCAAATTTTACTTTAGAGCTTTACAGTAGAAGATGTTGGTGTCTGCTATAGTTTATAAAAATTATTAACACTGGTTTTGCTTAGAAAATCTGTAAGAAAAATCAATGAAAGGTCTGTTTTGTATTACAAGGAACAACAAAAATCCATTGGAAAATTTTAAATCCCCTGATTGTCTGGAACCCACTATGTAGGAATACAGAGGGTCATCTTGGACCAAAGTTTTCTCAGGATAAAGATCTTCAGTTTCAGTTTTTACAATTTCATGAAATTTGTTGTGTGCCTTATATTTGTAACAATAATTTATTTGGATTCACTATTGAAAACGGAACATGAGTCTACTACATAGTTACATAGTTTGTCAGGTTGAAAAAAGACCGTCTAGTTAAAAAAAGAAATAAATAAAAAAATCATACAATTCTATATACACAATCCTTCACCCACAGTTGATCCAGCGAAAGGTGAAAAACCCCAGCAAAGCATGATCCAATTTGCTACAGCAGGGGGAAAAATTCCTTCCTGATCCCGAAAGGCAATCGGATTTTACCTGGATCAACTTCACCTATGAATGTCAGTACTCAGTTATATTATGTACATTTAGGAAAGAATCCAGGCCTTTATTAAAGCAATCTACTGAGCTGACCAGAACCACCTCTGGAGGGAGTCTATTCCACATTTTTACAGCTCTTACTGTGAATAAACCATATTTGGAGATGACATTTTTTTTCCTCTAGACGTAAAGAGTACCCCCCTGTCCTCTGTGATTACCTTAAAGCAAATAACTAAACACCAAGTTCACTATATGGACCCCTTATATATTTGTACATGTCGATCATATCCCCCCTTAATCTCCTCTTCTCAAGAGAGAATAAATTCAGTTCTTCTAATCTTTCCTCATAGCTGAGCTCCTCCATGCCTCTTATCAGTTTGGTTGCCCTTCTCTGCACTTTCTCCAGTTCCCCGATATCCTTTTTGAGAACTGGTGCCCAAAACTGAACTGCATATTCCAAATGAGGTCTAACTAATGATTTAAACAGTGGCAAAATGATATCTCTCTCTCTCTCTCTCTGGAGTCTATACCTTTCTTAATAGAAGAAAGAACTTTGCTCGTTTTGGAAACCGCAGCTTTGCATTGCATGCTATTATTGAGCTTATGATTTACCCCCAGATCCTTCTCCACTATGGATTCCCCCAATTGTACTCCCCTAGTATGTATGATGCATGCATATTCTTAGGCTCCATGTACACAGGACATTTTTACAACTGCTCCTGAACGATTTAACTTGACAGATAGTAACACACGTTTAAAATGTCAGTTTTGGCGCAATTACATGCCGCGTTTACATGCTGCGTTTGCGTTTAGAAGCGTTTAAAAAAAAATATTTTTTTAAATGGCCAAAAATGAAAAAACGCCTATAAACAAAACGCTGCTATATGCGGGTTACCGCGGCTAGTCGTGTTTGGCGTCTGGAACGTGGAAATCTTTGACGTCTGAACCCATTTTTTTGCTTTCAAAGAAACGCTGTTAAACGCAACTGCCTAAAAAACGGCAATAAACGAGGCTATGTACATGGTCACATAGGATAACATTGAATGAGTTCAGGGGCAGTTGAAAAAAGCATCCAACTGCCTCTGAACGTACGTTTAGCAGTGTCCCGTGTACATGGGGCCTTAGCCCTCAAGTGCATAACTTTACATTTATCAACATTAAACCTCATTTGCCACTTAGTTGCTCAATTAGTGCATTGAGGTCAGCTTGTAAATTGGAGACATCCTATAAGGACGTTATTCCACTGCATAGCTTAGTGTCACCTGCAAAGACAGAAATGGTACTTTTAATCCCAGACTCTATATAATTTATAAAGATATTAAAAAGTAAGGGTTCCAACACTAAACCTTGGGGTACACCATTGATAACCTTAGACTATTCAGAGTAAGAATCATTAACGACTACTGTCTGAATTTGTTTTTTTAGCCAGTTTTTTATCCATTTCCAAACCTGTAGACTTTACCTTACACATTAGCCGTGTATGGGGAACTGTGTCAAATGCTTTTGCAAAATCCAGGTATACCACGTCCACAGCCACCCCTCTGTCCAAGGTTTTACTTACCTACTCCTAAAAACAAATCAGGTTTGTTTGACAACTTCTGTCTTTCATGAATACATGCTGTCTGTTACCTAAAATATTTTTTTCCAGCAAGAACTCATCTATGTAGTCTTTTATTAAACTCTCCAGTATCTTCCCGACTATATAAGTTAAACTAACAGGTCTATAGTTACTTGGTAAAGACTTTGATCCCTTTTTAAATATGGACACCACATTAGCCCTGCGGCGCCAATCCAGTGTTACTATTCCCATCAATAACGAGTCCCTAAAAATGAGAAACAATGGCTAAGCACTAAGCAACAGCAGAACAAGGTTTCCACTATTGATTGCTAGGAGGGTGTAGGAAATACTGATCCCCCCATGTTACTTACACAGAGGTTGCACAGTCAAAGTGGGTGTCCTTATTTTCTTTGAAGAAGACCTTTGGTTGCTTAATAATGTTAGACATGGATGGATGGATGGGTTCACTTTGATAATAAAAAAATTAATTAAATAGCATTTTTGGTTTGTGGTGCTCAGATTCAGTGTAGTTCTGCTTTAACCCTCCTTTGATTAATCCCGCTCTACAAGACTCTGGTAAGGCCGCACCTGGAGTATGCTGTCCAGTTCTGGGCACCAGTCCTCAGGAAGGATGTACTGGAAATAGAGCGAGTACAAAGAAGGGCAACAAAGCTAATAAAGGGTCTGAAGGACCTTAGTTATGAGGAAAGGTTGTGAGCGCTGAACTTATTCTCTCTGGAGAAGAGACGATTGAGAGGGGATATAATTTCAATTTACAAATACCATACTGGTGACCCCACAATAGGGATAAAACTTTTTTGCGGAAGGGAGTTTACCAAGACACGTGACCACTCATTAAAATTAGAAGAAAAGAGGTTTAACCTTAAACTAAGTAGAGGGTTCTTTACTGTAAGAGCGGCAAGGATGTGGATTCCCTTCAACAGGTGGTGGTCTCAGCGGGGAGCATCAATAGTTTCAAAAAACTATTAGATAAGCACTTGAATAACCACAACATACAGGGATATACATATTATCACACACATAGGTTGGACTTGATGGACTTGTGTCTTTTTTCAACCTCACCTACTATGTAACTATGTAAAATACATACAAGACAAAGGTTTTTTTAGTACTCCTCTGTAGTACTAGGCAATGATACATACAAGAAAAAGGTGTTTTGTACTACTCTTCTGTAGTACTAGGCAATAGTGTATCTGAACAAAGAGCCCAGTATGCCACCAGTGTCAGCAATACTGGCAATCTTAGATTCTTGAAAATGTACATTATACTGTATTAGCAATAAACAATCCAAGGACAATGTAATCTTATTGAGTAGCCCTTACATACATTTTGGCCATTATAAGGTATTTTTGTACCATAAAAACTCCATGTCTCTAGTGGAAATCTGTCACAATGACCAGCGCTGCAAGTTAATTTAGCCCCTCTCTACCACAGGATGGTGAAAGGTTAGTATAAGACTTAGAGTGTGAGTTAACTCCCATGGATGATTTTTACCTAAAGGTACAGTAAATATCTTCTAAACATGCATTTTTCAGGAAATATTTACTAGTGAAGCCACCAGTGACGTCACCGGTGCACCATGAACAGTGGCTTCCACGCGCATGCGCAGGAGTGACGTCAATGTAGCTAGTCCAATAAAAAAAACAGAGTCTGCCAACCCGGAAGGAAGACCGGGTGAAGATGAAAGCCTTGTCAGCGGAGACAGGGTGCCGTTGGACGGCTTGATTTTAAGGTAGGTTTCACATGATGTGCTGGAATGCAATGCATATATTATGCACATTATAACTTTGCCCTGGAAGTTAAAAAAAAAAATAAACAGAGATTTACTACCGCTTTAAAGAAGAGGTTGCTCAGGGGCAACTTTTTAAAGTATATCTTTACTAAAAATACAGTAATCTTTCCATAGTGAAAACCAAAGAACTTTTACAATATAAGGAAACAGATTGTTGTTTAAGTACCTTTCGCAAAAGTGAAGCGTAATTATTTAATGGAAAAGAGAATTATAGCATATATAATTGCTACACATGCCATTTTGTAATTTCATTGTATTAAAGTTACCTATGTCATGAAATGAAATGTGTACCCTGCTTCTCTGTGTGTCAGGGAAATCCGTCCAACAGCGCCAATCAGCGCCCAATGCGCACGCGCGGTGGAATGACGCTTCGGAGCGTGCGCGGGACGGCGCTTCTACGTTCTCGGGTGCGCGCGCCGACGCAGCGGCGCGCACGCATGCGCGGCGGCGCACCAATAGGAATCCAGGCGGGCCTATTTAAAGAAACCCAGTTGCACTGACAAGTTGCTGGTTTGTCAGCTTTCCTGTGTACCCAAGACTCTGGAAAACTATCTTGAAAATCTCCTTGTGACCCGGACTGGCTTGATTCCTCTGATCTCTCTCCTGGACCTGACCCTCGGCTTGTTATACGGACTTCTGCCTTCTCCTGTGTTTGACCCTCGGCCTGTAACTCGGATCTGCTGCCTGTCTACAATCCTTGACCTCCTGCTTGTACCTTTGGACTTCCACGTTTCCTTTGAACTCCTGCCTTGTTCCCGGTATTTTCTGGACTTGTTACCTTTTGCTGTGCTAGACCCCCAGCCGGGACTGTTACCTCTGCAATTGCAACCCGGACTCAGCCTGCACCGGCTTCAATTGTCTCCTGCTGTTTGAACTTTACCAATCCAGCTAGTTCCTGCTTGAAGCCTGTTCTTCAGTCTACTCAGCACTACCGGACTGTCTACAAGTACCCACCACCTGCCGGTAGCCGGTGCCGCTTCTCGCCATCCACTCCCTGTCTCAACTCCAGGGGGGGGAGTGCGTCAAGTCGCAAAGGTGAACCACTCTCGGAGTCTCGGCCTCGGTAAGTACATACCTTAACAGTACAAACCAGCCAGATGTCTGAGGCCGACAGGGTCCGTTCACCGTTCGAGACCCTATGTCAGCAAGTCACCGCACTAACCGATGCGGTTCAGAAATTACAAGAAGGTTATGTCCAAATGGATGGCCGCTTTCAGCTACTTACTGGAGCTACAGGACCAGCATCACCAGCTGCCACCGCTGCCAATGTTGCCTCCACGTCTCAAAATCAGGCAAACCCTACCGTAGTAATGGCTACCCCTGAACCCAGGGTCCCTCTGCCTGAACGATTTTCTGGCGTCCGTAAGAAATATCGGGCTTTCAAAAACGCATGTTCTCTTTACCTCGCCCTTCAACCCAGGACTTTTTCTTCGGAAGTGGAAAAGGTGGGGTTTGTCATCTCCCTTCTAACCGACGAACCTCAGGCCTGGGCCCATGGCCTGATGGAGCAAAGCAGCCCCATACTAGATTCCGTGGACCCCTTCTTCGAGAGTATGGCGCAGCTGTATGACGATCCTCAGCGATCAGCCACAGCTGAGTCTGTTCTCCACAGTTTAACCCAGGGGAGAAGGCCGGTGGAGGACTACAAAGCAGAATTCCGGAAATGGTCAGCTGACACTGGCTGGAATGAGACGGCCCTCAAATACCAATATCGCCAAGGACTGTCTGAGGCTCTTAAAGACGAGCTGGCCAGGATTGGTGTTCCAACTACTCTGGAAGATTTGATCCAGTCTGTCACTCAGCTTGACAGACGCCTGCGGGAGCAGCGTTCTGAGCGTTTCCAGACTACCCGTCCGAACTGGACTTTGCCCCAATCAGCTCCTGCCTATCCACCCATCCAAGTTCCTACAGCATCTTCTCCTCCCGAGCCTGAACCCATGCAGCTTGGTCTGGTTCGTCCTCCCCTTTCTCCTGAGGAAAAGCAGCGCAGGCGTCAGGCCAATCTGTGTCTTTACTGCGGGGGTACTGGCCATTTCCTTCGGAGCTGCCCAGTAAGACCTAGTAAGTGTACCCCCAAAGACACTTTGAACTACCAAGTTTCTGGCTTACCACAGACTTATGTTGTTCTTTCTATTTCTGTACAGCTACCAACAGGAGTAACCCGCCTACCGGCGATTATTGATTCAGGAGCCTGCAGCTGCTTTCTGGACTCTTCACTTGCTTCCCAACTTCACTTTCCTCTGCAAACCAAGGACCGTTATCCTCAGGTTCGTCTGGCGGATGGATCCCTGCCTCGTTCAGGGGTAATTACGCAAGAAACAAAACCCGTCCTTGCTATCACGGATTCAGGCCACCAAGAATACCTCCGATTTGACCTCATCCCATCTCCCATGTTCCCCATCATCCTGGGCCTCCCTTGGCTGCAAGCACATGAGCCTCATATAAACTGGGCCAAAAGGGAAGTTAACTTCACTTCTTCGTATTGTTCCCAACACTGTCTCTCCGCACTTCCAACTGTCTGTGCTACTTTAACCCCTCAACCGGATAACCTACCACATGTTCCATCAGCATACTTGGAATTCCGGGACATCTTTGACAAACAGCAGGCTGACCGCCTACCACCACATTGGCCCTACGATTGCCCCATTGACCTTCTGCCTGGCTCCAAATTTCTATTCGGCCGCATCTTTCCCTTGTCCAAATCTGAGTTGAAGGCCCTCAAGGCTTACATTGAGGAAAATCTGGAAAATAAATTCATTCGCCCCTCTTCTTCCCCAGCCGGTGCCGGAATCTTTTTCGTTGAAAAAAAAGACGGGACTCTGAGGCCCTGCATCGACTATAGGGAATTAAATAAAATTACTATTAAAATAGATACCCGCTTCCTCTCATCCCGGAGTTGTTCCAATGATTCCGATCAGCTCGGATCTTCTCTAAACTGGACCTTCGAGGGGCCTACAACCTCATCCGGATCAGGGCTGGAGACGAATGGAAGACCGCTTTTAGATCTAGGTTCGGTCATTTTAAATACTTGGTCATGCCATTCGGGCTTTGCAACGCCCCAGCTACTTTCCAGCACCTGGTCAATGACATTTTCCGTGAACACCTGGACGACTTCCTAGTAGTCTACTTAGACGATATTCTTATTTTTTCGCCCTCCCTTGAACTGCACCGAATCCATGTCATCAAGGTCCTCACTATTCTCCGAGAACATAGACTTTACCTCAAGGCCGAGAAATGTTACTTTGAGAAAACCACTGTGCAATTTCTGGGATTTATTATTTCTACCAATGGGGTCGCAATGGACCCGCAGAAAGTCAAAGCTATCCAGGAATGGCCAGCCCCAACAGACAAGAAAGGGGTACAACGGTTTATAGGTTTCGCCAACTTCTACAGGAGGTTCATTGTGGGGTTCTCCTCTATTGTGGCACCTATAACCCAACTGACACGCCAGGGCTACCGCTTTCACTGGTCACAGGAAGCTCAGGATGCCTTTGATAAACTAAAAAACGCATTCACATCGGCACCTGTATTGAAGCATCCAGATCCGCTACTGTCATTTACTCTGGAAGTAGACGCTTCCGAGTCAGCCACTGGGGCCATCCTCTCTCAAAGGCAGGGCCCCAAATCCCTTCTTCATCCAGTAGCCTTTGCCTCTCGTAAACTAACTTCTCCGGAACGTAATTATGACGTCGGAGACCGGGAACTATTGGCTATCAAATTCGTCCTGGAAGAATGGCGATACCTTTTGGAGGGAGCCCCTCACCCTGTCATGATATTCACGGATCATAAAAATCTAGAATATCTGAGAACAGCAAAACGTCTTTGACCCAGACAAGCCCGATGGGCCCTCTTCTTCACCAGGTTTAACTTTCATATCTCTTATAGGCCCGGTTCCAAGAACGTGAAGGCGGATGCACTCTCTAGGATGTTTCCCGAGACCCCTCAAGCAGAGGAACCAAGTACCATCCTATCAGCACAAAACTTTCTGCTCATCCCACAGGCTGATCTACTAACCTCCATAAAAGCTGCCTCTAAGCATTGTCCTGACCAAGTAACCCCTTCCCTGGAGAAGCGTAATGACTTGCTCTGGTCCCAAGGTAAAGTCTTCGTCCCTCTGGAAACAAGGCAACTGATTCTGAAAACTTTCCACGACCACAAACTAGCTGGCCACTTCGGAGCCCGAAAAACCATGGAACTAATCTCTCGCTCCTTCTGGTGGCCTGGTTGGAGGCAAGATTGCAAGTCCTATGTTGCCTCCTGTACCCGTTGCCAACGGAATAAGGGACCCAAAACCAAGAGTTGGGGGCTACTCAAACCTTTGCCTATCCCTGAACGTCCATGGGCAGATGTGTCCATGGATTTCATTGTAGATCTACCGCCCTCTGGAGGTTTTACCACGATTCTGGTCGTAATTGACCACCTCTCCAAAATGGCACACTTCATGCCCATGATCGGTACCCCCTCTGCTGCAGATACAGCCAAAGCCTTTTTTCAGGAGATAATCAGGCTCCATGGGGTGCCTAAGAGCATCACCTCTGACAGAGGCGTTCAATACACGTCGAAATTCTGGAAGGAACTTTGCAAATCTTTAGAAGTCAAGATTTGCCTATCATCGGCATATCACCCCCAGAGCAACGGACAGACAGAGAGAACCAATCAAACCCTAGAACAATATCTCCGTTGCTTTTGCTCAGCCTCACAAGACGATTGGTCCTCCCTATTATCCTACGCTGAATTTGCATATAACAACTCGGTGCATTCAGCCACCAGTCAAACTCCTTTTTGGGCCAACTTTGGCTTCCATCCTTCCTTCCTCCCTGATGACATTCCGGAGAGCTCTGTTCCTGCTGTTCAAGATCGGATAGCCTTTGTTCAATCTAATTTTCTGACACTCCAGGAAATGATGCAAAACGCCCAGGAGTCTTACAAGAGACACTATGACAAAGGTAGGAAGGAAAATCCAATCTTCAAAGTTGGGGAGGAAGTATGGCTCTCCGCCACCAACCTCAAATTGCCAATCCCTTCACGGAAATTGGGACCAAGATTCATAGGCCCTTTTAAAATCAAGCGAGTAATCAACTCTGTGGCCTTTGAATTGGCACTGCCCGACTCCTACAGGATACACCCGGTCTTCCACACGTCTCTGTTGAAACCGGTAGTCTCCAGCTCCTTCCCGGGAAGGGATGAGCCACCTCCTCCACCTGTGGAGGTTGATGGTGAAAACGAGTACGTGGTGGAATCTATCTTGGGCTGCAGGAAAAGAGGCAGGCAATTACAGTATTTAATCAAATGGAAGGGGTATCCCCCAGAGGACAACTCTTGGGAACCATCTAGGAACCTACATGCTCCCCGTCTAATTAGACTCTTTCACCAGGAACATCCCGAGTTGATGTCTAGTCTGGGCGTCCAGAGTCCGCCCCTAGGAGGGGGCACTGTCAGGGAAATCCGTCCAACAGCGCCAATCAGCGCCCAATGCGCACGCACGGTGGAATGACGCTTCGGCGCGTGCGCGGGACGGCACTTCTACGTTCTCGGGTGCGCGCGCCGACGCAGCGGCGCGCGCCCATGGGCGGCGGCGCACCAATAGGAATCCAGGCGGGCCTATTTAAAGAAACCTAGTTGCACTGACAAGTTGCTGGTTTGTCAGCTTTCCTGTGTACCCAAGACTCTGGAAAACTATCTTGAAAATCTCCTTGTGACCCGGACTGGCTTGATTCCTCTGATCTCTCTCCTGGACCTGACCCTCGGCTTGTTATACGGACTTCTGCCTTCTCCTGTGTTTGACCCTCGGCCTGTGACTCAGATCTGCTGCCTGTCTACAATCCTTGACCTCCTGCTTGTACCTTTGGACTTCCACGTTTCCTTTGAACTCCTGCCTTGTTCCCGGTATTTTCTGGACTTGTTACCTTTTGCTGTGCTAGACCCCCAGCCGGGACTGTTACCTCTGCAATTGCAACCCGGACTCAGCCTGCACCGGCTTCAATTGTCTCCTGCTGTTTGAACTTTACCAATCCAGCTAGTTCCTGCTTGAAGCCTGTTCTTCAGTCTACTCAGCACTACCGGACCGTCTACAAGTACCCACCACCTGCCGGTAGCCGGTGCCGCTTCTCGCCATCCACTCCCTGTCTCAACTCCAGGGGGGGAGTGCGTCAAGTCGCAAAGGTGAACCACTCTCGGCATCTCGGCCTCGCTAAGTACATACCTTAACACTGTGTGTCAGTTTCCTCTGCAAGAGGAGTCTTGGATTAGCTGGTGTTCCACCATGGACCCTCTAATGGTAGTTTTGTTTAAGCAGCTAGCTATTCCCAGGTCACTTAACAGGTAATTTCAGATGGAAGGAGGATTGATGTCGGGTAACAGAGAACTGGAGTGTGAGAGAAGCACAACATACCTTAACACTGTGTGTCAGTTTCCTCTGCAAGAGGAGTCTTGGATTAGCTGGTGTTCCACCATGGACCCTCTAATGGTAGTTTTGTTTAAGCAGCTAGCTATTCCCAGGTCACTTAACAGGTAATTGCAGATGGAAGGAGGATTGATGTCGGGTAACAGAGAACTGGAGTGTGAACCACTCTCGGCATCTCGGCCTCGCTAAGTACATACCTTAACACTGTGTGTCAGTTTCCTCTGCAAGAGGAGTCTTGGATTAGCTGGTGTTCCACCATGGACCCTCTAATGGTAGTTTTGTTTAAGCAGCTAGCTATTCCCAGGTCACTTAACAGGTAATTGCAGATGGAAGGAGGATTGATGTCGGGTAACAGAGAACTGGAGTGTGAGAGAAGCACAAGGCACTGCGCAGCTGGAAGCAGGAGTAAGGCTGGAGGCTTGGGGAGCAAAGGCTCAGATTGTGGATGCAGTGGAGCCTGTGGGTGCAGAGATGAAGCAGCTGCGGCTGTGGGTACTGCAGAGACAGTGATTGCAGCTGAGACTGTGGACACGTCAAGGGAAGTCAAGCGATGAATCATGTGGTGCATCTGTGACATTCCTGGTAAAACCCAGAAGTGCCAGCAGCCATGGGGCATAGAACAGGTGTAGACACTGGAATGCTAAAGGTAAGTTACTATGACATAATATAAACAAAAAAGTCAGTGCTACTACCCATACATCACATAGAAAGCAAGGCTCCCGGCCTCAGTCGCTGGCTGAGTCGAGTAATGAGGAAAAGATGATCCGCACTCCAGGCGTTGCTCTTAAAAATTTGTGGTATTTATTAACAAGTCACATGGAATGGTTGACGCGTTTCAGCCTATAAGGCCTTAGTCATAACCACATTACAGACATGAAACTTTGAAATAAATAGTAGCTCTAAAGATCACTGGCACCACCCATTAATTGTCTAAATTACTATGACACTCCTTTCCTCTTGTGGGGTCTCCCCACCTGTCAAGGACCTGGTGTCAGAGGTAAAAAGATGGAATTCACACACAAGTGGAGAAGCAAAAACATCTGATGCCAAAGTCCAGGAGTGCTTTTCTGGGCAATAGCCTTTCTATTCCAACAGGTAAAACAACTTGCCCTTGGAATGTTGCAACTTTCCTTGCAAACTGAACAGCATATTTGCCTTTAGCAAATCAATCTCAATTTACCCAAGATATTGTACTTCTTGTAACATGGAAAGAGACTTCTCTGCCTTTGCATTGAGGCCATTTTTCTGCAGGCTATATAAAATAAACTGCATATGCTGAAGATTTTCATGGAGGCTGGAAGAGTAGACAAGAATATTATCAAAATAAACTACCACACCCACATAGAGTAGGTCTTGAAAGACTTCATTAACTAGGTACTGGAAGACCGTGGGCATTAAACCCAGAAGCTTACTTTTGTAGTGCCTTTCGTGAATGTTAAATATGGCCTTCCATTTGTCTCCCTCCTGAGGTGCAGCAGAGACTTTTTACTGTGGATGCAGCAATGATTGTGCTAAGTTGCAGCAGAGACAAAGGCTGTGATGCACCAGTGACTGGGTTGCAGATACATCAAGGACAAGGCTGGGGTTCAGCAGAGACTAGGCAGTGGGAGCCTTGCTAGGCAGTAAAGCAACTTTGGTAGCTCAGGGAGTATAATAAAACTGTGCTCTAGCAGTGACAGAGCATTCTGCTTGAGCTCAAGTTTAAATAGAATACACAGTCATGTAACATGGCAGTGACACTCCATGGGAGACAGAGGTGGCACCAGTGCTGGAATGTGGATGATAAGTAACTATGATATTCATTTTCAATCTGCAATCACTGTAATTTTTTTAAATGGTTAAGAAATTTGGAACATTATGGGAACATAGGAGTGTTTTGTACACCATGTATGGAATGCCCCAGAAATGTAATTTCCTGCTTCTGTGAATATGTACTATGACACATTTACAATTTTAGTCATCCCCTGCTATAGGAACCTTATTTTTGGAGAGAAACTAAAGCGGTGCAGATACAGTGGTGCCTTTGTCATTAGAACACTGAGATTTACTCAGGTGGGTATAATAAACACAGACCCTCCGATTCTGTAATCAGACTGGAAAGGATATCGTGAAACAAATGGCTGCAACAAAGTTTGTTAAAATCCCAATAAAATGATCACTCAGAAAGGAATGGTTTTCTTCTCAACAAAAGTGGAGTTATACTTTTATGCCATTGTCAAAAAAGACTTGAAATATATTCAATAAGCATCTGGAATGACTGCACATTTTCTAGAAGAATTTAGCTGTACTTCTGCTTTTAGTTCCACTAAATGTTTGCTTTATAAAATTATATATCAATTACCGTCATTGTAAATGTAATAGCCACACCTTGACGGAAATTACCGTATTATACTTTAAATTGTATTAACATTTTCTGTGTAAGCTATTGTTTTATTTAATTAAGGTTTTATGTTACTGTTTTATTTTAATAATTCAATTACATTTTATTAAACTGCTAAAAGAAATATAGATTGAACTTACATAATGTGTCATATTTGGAAGGGACTGAATGTGGTTTGCCCCAGAAACTCCTTAGATCTTAGTCCAAAGGAGAATTCTGGGTTTTCTGGGTTTTCTATAATAAGAAATAAAAGGACTGAAAGCTTTACAGTATAAATGCATTCATATATTTTTTCTATAACTAAAGCAAGGGGAATTAAAATAGAAACACCATTTGCTTTAAGTCTAATGTTTGGAAATTTCAAAGAAGAAAGCCAAGTAAAAGGAAATCTGATTATTCTTTAGGGCTCCCCAGTGCATTGTTAGGGTACTGTGGACAGAATCATGTAATGAAATTAACATAGCCATGAAACAAATACAATTTAGAAAACTTGCGTTTAACTTGTCAGATCTGCTAACTTTAGCTGTAGTCTCAGATGTTTGGAAATGGATGGGGTTCCAATGGGTATTGTGAATCCACTTTCAGATGCCTGCTGTAATATGGTCCAGTATTGGAGTGTAATTAGGAAAACAAAAAGAAACTAGATTTGTAGGGACCTGGATAGTTAAATATTTAATCAGTAGCGGCTGTTATAAAATGTAAAAATAATTGAGAAAAAGTTTTCAATTTAAACTGAAGTAAGTGAAGAATGGAGGTGTCAGTTTTGATGTAGTGTTCCTTAAAGGATAACTCCACTTTCATGGAAAAAAAAATAGCAAATTAAAAAATTTTATATAGCGTATAGAATTGCTACAGAAGTCATATTGTAATTGAATGCTATCAAAAATAACCTTTCATTTCCAATCTGCAGCACTGTAATTTTCCAGTAAAATGCAATGCAATATGGCTACTGTACCTGGAGGTGTTCTGTACACAGATGGTGTACAGAATGCCTGCCCCAGATATGTAATTTCCTGCTTGTTTTATTTGTGATGTGTCATTTTTGGTGAGATACTCCCAAAGGAAAATCACATCTAAATGGATGCAGACCCTGCCACTTTCCTCATTAGAACCCTGTAAGTTCAGCAGCTGATTGATAACTATAAAATAACTCCCATTAGATTCCACATGGACAGAGAAAAAGAAACTGCTATGTCTTCAGAATAAAAAAAGGTAGGAATCTGCAACAAAGTTTGTTAAAATCCCTGGACTGTACATAGATAACCCAGAGGGGAATGATTTTTTTTCCTCAACAAAAATGGAGTTACTATTTAAAGTGGAATTGAATTTAAAAATAAAATAAAGATTTGATGGGGAAAAATTTGAAATGTTAATTGTGCCTTAAATTTTTTTTATTTTTTATTTTGTCTTGAATTTCTCCTAAAATCTAGCAGGACAATTCCTGGTATGAGAGTGCCTAGGCACTCCTGTATCTACTGCCTCAAGAATGAAATATAAATTATATTAGTATTTTAATACTTCTAAATTGATGCGTTTTTTCCACCAATAATATTCTATGTTGTAACGTTGGTGTGTAACACCCAGAATTCATACAGTATATCTGAACAAAGTTGTTACCGGTATGTGAAATTCAGAATTCTTAAAGGGTATATAGAACAAGGGAAATAAATTGATGCTACCACACGATTGGTTAATTGACATGAACACAGCTTCAATCTATTTACTAAGCTCAGTAAACATTCAGTTTGCAAAATGAACTGCGACTTTGATAAGTGAACAGCCTCTACTTCTTAAGTAAATGACCCCATTATATTTAGGTGGACATGCCCTTTAATCAGATTACTGCAAATAATGTACAGTCCTAAATTCAACCAGAAGACGATTTTTTTGGATGCCATGATGTTGCATATACTATGGATTTTTATGTATCTTGCATTATATGCCTGTTGAAATTATAGTGTATATTAATGTACCCACATGATTACCCCTTTAAGAATTCTGAATTTCACATAACAACTTTGTTCAGATATAGTGTATTAATTCTGGGTGTTACACACCAACGTTACAACATAGTATATTATTGGTGGAAAAAAACGCATCAATTTGGAAGTATTAAAATACTAATATAATTTCTATTTCATTCTTGTTCATCATTTACCTAATTGTATTATTCCTATTTACTGTTCTTAATTCAAGGGAGGCTATATCAAAATGGCAAATGGACAGACCTGGGAACCCAAGTGAGTTGATCTTTCTGCTACAGGCCTCAGGATATAAGAAAAAAGATGTAGAATTAAAAGTTCATAGTAATATAAAAAAAGAAATTAAGACTCTACAGTATACTGTATGCTCCACAGTCAGAGCCGGTTCACACAGGGGCGTCCTGGGATCCGACTTCAGGACGCCCCAAGTCGTGCTGTTTAGAAAAGTAATGGAAGTGAATGGAGCTGTCTTAATGTACACTACTGCAGTCGCTCCGACTTCAGAAAAGGTTCCTGTACGACTTCAATTCGACTTCTAGGCGACTTGTACCCATTGATTTCAATGGAAGCTGCCTCCAAGTCGGATCCCCTGTCTTAACTGAAGCAACTTTCCAGGAAGTAAAAATAGTTTTACAGGCAAACCCTTCCCTCCCCCTCCTTCCCTCAGAGCTGATTATTGTTTGATTGGCCACTGGAAAGTCGCCTGTCCTGGAGGCAACTTGAAGTTGCCTTGTAAGTTGCCTTGAGTCGCGCTGTGATTCACGCTCAAGTCGTGTCCAAGTTGCCTCCCAAAGTCACGCTGGAAGTCGTGTTGCCCCTGTGTGAACCGGCTCTCACAGTTAAAGCAGTGGGTACTAAGTCTAAACAAAAAGCGGCATAAAAAAAAATAATATACAACAAAACCTCTAAAAGCTAATAATAGCTGTAATTGTAACCCAGTATGGCATTTAGATTAAAATTCAGCGAAAGGGGGGAAAATATGCAAACATTTACTAGATTAACAGTTTTCTTTATCGGGTTAGCTTTGAGAAATAATGATTGCAATCTGAGTGATATATTTCTGCCATTTGTTGACATAAAGTGCTCTTAATGTTTTACAGTCATTTGAATTAGCATAAGAATGCAAACCTTTTAACCCACTCAGCATGGAGATGGGTTATAAATTTATGCTCAGCTGAACACATATATTAAAAGCTGGACCTTTTACAGAAAAAGGTTTACTGGTATTCAAGTCTCAAAGTACAGATATATGAAAGCAATATGACTTAAAGAGACCATGTCAGGGAAGCAAGAAAAATCCCCACCTCACTTCACCTTTCTGGCGACTTGTGTCTTCTACCTCTGCCCTACACCAAAATGTTCTCATCCAGGAGTGTCAAATGCATGTGTCTGCCCCCACATGCTGTAATTTCATCCTCTGACCCCTACCTTGCTGCTCAATCCTATTGTGATGTACAAATAAGAGGATGGAACCATGGCACAAGGCATTCATTACACTTCAGGAAATGGTAAATGCCGAAGAGACTTGTGAAGCCTGCAGTCCTGAAAAAGAGTGGAGGTAGGAGACACAGGTCACTGGATCAGTGAGTATAGGAGCTCTTCTCTTGTGGGGCACCTTCCTTTAGAATTATTTGCAACTCAGATAGGGTTGCTTTAAAAAGACATTGAATATTTGCAATGCTTAGGCATATTTCTTTGAATTTAACAAATAGGGTTTTGTATAGATCTTTGGTATCTGTGGACTCATCTCATTGACAACTAAGCTGCATTGAGAGAATACTTTAGGGGCCTGTGTTGACAGGCATTTGTTTGCATTATACAAGTTTTAGTCCCCATACAAAGCTATGGGAATGCAAATCTCTCTTGATGCAGGTCAAATGCAGATCATAGGAATGTCAACTTCTGGTCAAATGCACCTGTCAGTAAATTCTGAATGATTGCAAAAGTGCCTCAAACTGATGGAAGAGGGATGCCGCTCTAGGAAGGGTGTCTGGAAATGTAACTCTCCTCAGAATAGGAGCAGCAGGTGCAGGCTAAGTATAGGCAATTGGGTGAGGAGAAAATTCTGGACAGCCGCACTCAAAATCAATGCCTTTATTAAAAAGAGGTAATAATCCAAAAAATGCAAGCCACAGCAAACAATGGAATACAGGAGCTGACACGTTTCACACTTCAAAAGTACTTATTTATAGCTGAATAAGCACTTTTGAGGGGGTGAAACGTGTCAGTCCAGTATTCCGTTGTTTGCTGTTGTTTGCAATTTTTGGATTATTACCTCTTTTTAATAAAGGCATTGATTTTGAGTGCGGCTGTTCAGAATTTTCTCCTCACCCAATTGCCTCAAACTGATGTCGAACGAATGCCATTAATACAAGCACAAAGCCTGTGATAAAGTCTGTGATATAGGCAGAACAGTTGTTTTCTTTGGGAAGGTAGGGAGGACATTCAGTTCTTGACCATCGGGACTTGGATATCCCACCAAGAGACTTGCATATAAATGATCTTTAATCGTAGGGCTGTAAATGAGCTCAGCCCCTTGGCACTCTTGGAAACCAAGAGACACCACATTTCTAAGTGGAGGTCACTGTCATCCTAAATATCCTTGATCAAATTAAAAAGTAAGTATAGTGTTTTTGATGTCAGATAAAATGGGGTAGTGTTGGAAGATGTTGCCTTTGCCATTTGTTCACCTAGGCAGGAAGTGAGGGTAAATTTGTCCAAGAGTTAGAACATCAGTATTCAAAATAGAAAACCAAAATGCATGGGCTGGAATTTACATAAACCTCGTCTGCCCAGCCTATACGTTGACCTACAGTGTCTTGAAAAGGGAATTCATACCCCTTGAAATTTTCCACATTTTATAATGTTACAACCAAAAATGTAAATGTGGTTTATTGTTTTTTTGGGGTGTTTGACCAACACAAAGTGGCACACAATTGTTAAGTGGAAGGAAAATGGTAAATGGTTTTCCAATTTTTTTACAAATAAATATCTGAAAGTGTGGTGTGCATTTGTATTCAGCCCCTTCACTCTGAAACCCCTAATCTAGTGGAACCAATTGCCTCAAGAAGTCACCTAATTAGTAAATAGAGTCCACATGTGTGTAATTTAATCTTAGTATAAATACAGCTATTCTGTGAAGCCTTCAGAGGTTTGTTAGAGAACCTTGGTGAACAAACAGCATCTTGGCGGCTAAGGAATACATCAAACAGGTCAACTATTAGTGGTGCACTGCACAAATATGGCCTCTATGGAAGAGTGGTAAGAAGAAAGCCATTGTTGAAAGAAAGCCAAAAGGAAAACTCTATGTGTGGTGGAAAACTAACACTGCACACACCCCTGAACACACCATCCCCACCTGTGAAACATGGTGGTGGCAGCATCATGTTGTGGGGATGCTTTACTTTAGCAGGGACAGGGACAGGGAAGCTGGTCAGAGTTGATGGGAAGATGGATGGAGCCAAATACAGGGCAAACATAGAAGAAAACCTGTTAGAGTCTGCAAAAGACTGGAGACTGGGGCAGAGGTTCACCTTCCAGCAGGACAACAACCCTAAACATATAATCAGAGCTGCAATCAAAGCATATTCATGAGTTAGAATGGCCCAGTCAAAGTCCAGATCTAAATCCAATTGAAAATCTGTGGCAAGACTTGAAAATTGCCATTGGTAGGTTTGCAGTTGTGCCATACTCTTTCCATTTTCGAATGATGAATTGAACAGTGCTCTGTGAGATATTCAAAGCTTGGGATATTTTTTTATAACCAAACCCTGCTTTAAACTTCCCCACAACTTTATCCCTGACCTGTCTGGTGTGTTCCTTGGCCTTCATGATGCTGTTTGTTTGTTAAGGTTCTCTAACAAACCTCTGAGGGCTTCACAGAACAGCTGTATTTATACTGAGGTTAATTTACACACAGGTGCACTCTATTTACTAATTGGGTGACTTTTGAAGGCAATCGGTTCCAACAGATTTTAGTTAGGGGCATCAGAGTAAAGGGGGCTGAATACAAATGCACGCTACAATTTTCACATATTTTTTTGTAAAAAATGTATAATATAAATACCATTTATAATTTTCCTTCCACTTCAAAATTATGTGCCACTTTGTGTTGGTCTATCACATAAAATCCCAATAAAATCCATTCACATTTTTGGTTGTAACATGACAAAATGTGGAAAATTTCAAGGGGTATGAATACTTTTTCAAGGCACTGTACATGCCCATTAATCTGGTTTGTAGTAGGTATTTTTAAAGCCATTTTGCCTAACAACGATGAAGTTCAGGGGCCCAACTGTTCAAACACTTGCTCCCCGTTTATTGTAAGTCGAAGAGTGGGTGGCAACTTGTAAGGGCACTAAGGAACGGTTAAATTGTATATGGGCACTGTAGTCAGAACACACCTCTGATCCAGGGCATGCCTCATCTAGCCTGGAGGAGGCATTATTGGAACTAGCTGAACCGTCTCTCATCGGACACACCCGACACTGCACTTTACCTGATTAGACATTTCCCATAACCTGAGATGGACCATTATTTCTTTAGTACTTCTCATTTGCAGCAACGCTCATTGGTGTGAGCATCCTTTAACATTTTTCTAATGGAAACACAGGTACATGCCCTTGGGAGAGGGTTCACCCCCTTCTCTCTACTATTCTTAATCCTTTTTGTTCGAATACGTTGTTGTTCGTCACAATTACGATCAATGGTGGCATTGATCGGGTATACCATCATAAGACATATGCCCTCTAGTCGCAACCCCTCCTTCCCCTTCTGGTTCTAGGGAGGGGACTTATTTCTGTGTTCTGTCCTGCATTAGCCCGCTTTAGGGGGGGACCTCTGGTTGTGGGAGGTCTGATGGAGGCCTATTAGGTCCCCCCTTTCACCAGAGGCCTGCGGGATAAAACAACGCTGGTCCTATCCCTGTGGACAGGACGATTAATAATGGAATGTTTTAATGCTCACTTGACACTGCCTATGCATGCCTGGGTCGAAATATGTGTTAGTCTGATGTTCTTCTTAGTAAGAAAAGTTCAAGTGGCAGGGGTGTTGGGATCACAAGGCTGATTAAACAGAAATCTGTTTGCAAGTACAACTGTTTGCATATTTTTCAACTTTGTTTATAAAGCTGCTTGCCTGCAGTACAGCTATTTTTTTTCAGCCATGATAAAATAAAAATGGAAGTATGCTTGACAAAGCTCATGCTGATTGGGCAAAACATGTTGGCTGTCACGACGTGAGTGACGCTCTGTCTTTGCCCTTGATGCAATTTTGCATGTCTGAACATGCTCAATGGACTTCTTGAGAACAGCGGTATCCATCTAGAGAAAGGTACGCTGAGTTGCTGCTATAAAGACCAGACCCAGAGCAAGACCGGAGCTACTATCACTGCCTCCATTTGACTCCCAGTGCATTGCTTGGATGAGACACAAGTCTATATTGCCAAAGGCTGGGTGAGCGGACCTGCTGGTCCACGATCTGCTTTACTAGTGCAATACTTTTACATTCATAGTGAACTCTTGATGGCCACGCACAGTTTATTAAACCTATATTTCACTATGGGCACACAGAACATCATACAAAGTCAGTGTACTGCTATGATTGTGATATGTGTTTGTGAGCGGTTCTGAATGTTGCAGCTGCATTTTGATTAGACAACGTTGTCTTTTTTAACTCTTTTGGCTGAGGTGCTGGCGGTGGGAAATTTTTACCCAGTTTTTTGTATTACTATTTGTAATTTTGTAATAAAATTTCCTTATCTTAAGCTGCATGGTCCTTAGTAATCTATTTTAGGTGAGGTACTTCCCCACCTTGTTCTTTTTGTGTTTGACTTGAGACTAGAGTTGAGCGGACACCTGGATGTTCGGGTTCGATGGGTTCGGCCGAACTTCGGAAAAAAGTTTGTATTCGGGACCGTACTTGACCAGAACTTTACCCCGAACCCGAACCCCATTGAAGTCAATGGGGACCCGAACTTCTGAGGACTAAAAAAGTAATGGAAAGGGCTAGAGGGTTGCAAATGGCAGCAACATGTTGTTAAGAGCATGGGAAGTGCTCTGCAAACAAATGTGGATAGGGAAATAACTTAACTTCGGCCTGGGTGCACGTGTTCCTGTTCCATCTCGGGCACCTTTAGCCCGGGGTGAGGTACTATCCTGGAGTTCTTGCTGCCCTGGGTATGGAGGCCTAGGGGCGGGAGTAAATCCTGGGGTCCAGAGCCTTCGTCTGGAGTCCGCTAAGAGTCGAGGAGTCTTTGGTAGGGATGAGCCGAACACCCCCCCCTGTTCGGTTCGCACCAGAGCCTTCGAATGGACCGAAAGTTTGCGCGAACGTTAGAACCCTATTAAATACAATGGACGCAAACGTTCGAAATCTAAAGTGCTAATTATAATGACTAATATGCATGTTATTGTCCTAAAATGGGTTTGGGGACCCGGGTTCTGCCCCAGGGAACATGTATCAATGCAAAACGAAGTTTTAAAAACGGAAGTTTTTCGGGAGCAGTCATTTTAATGATGCATAAAGTGAAAAAAAAAAGTCAAATATTCCTTTAAACATCGTACCTGGGTGGTGTCTAAAGTATGCCTGTGAAGTGGCATGTGTTTCCCGTGTTTAGAACTGTCCCTGCACAAAATGACATTTCTAAAGGAAAAAAAGCCATTTAAAACTGCTTGCGGCTTTAATGTAATGTCTGGTCCCGGTAATATGGATGAAAATCTTTAAGAAAAATGGCATAGCTACCCCATCACCCCCCCCCCTACACATTCTTGACCTCAACTTCAAACAAAACTTGGACATCAACACAATGGAGAACATGCCGTTACCATGGACGGACCACCACGCTATCAAATTTAAAATTACCACCAACACCATCTCGCTAAAACCAGAATACTTAATAACAAAATACTGGACAAGATCTCCGAAGAAATTACACTCGGAACTCTTCAAAACTACACTATCAAAAAAAATCCCGCACACAAAATAAAAAAGGCCCTATATACTCTGAACAGCAGTATACAGGCGGTGCAAACAAGACAGGGACTGTAGGTTTGTTCTTAAGTAGAATCTGTTTTTTAATTTTGAACAGGTACATTGTTTAAGTGTAGCTCCAGCCAAAAAATATATTTTTAAGCTTTTTGGAAAACATAGGGAAGGGTTATCACCCCTGTAACATTTGTTTTGCTGTCTGTGCCCCTGTTCAGACCATTTACCTCACTTTCCGTCCCAATGACAACTGTTTTTGAAAAGTTGGGTTTTTATTGAAACAAGGATTGGTGATAAAGCATCAGTAGAGAGGAGGCACCCTTTTCCAATATTAACTGTACAGGAGAGAATTTCCCTACCTAGGGGTAGATTTCCTCTCACTTCCTGTTGTCTCCTTCCGTTTGCAAGTAGGAGTAGTTTGTAAGTTGGATGTTTGAAAGTAGGGGCCTGCCGTATATACTCTGCTGAAATTTGCCCCTTACATGTTGGTGTTGCCACAACACTGTGAGCCCTCACAGTTACTCTTGGTGGGCGCTGGAACGCCCTGCTGTGAACTATTATATCAGGAATTGTATTTACATGCCATTGTTGAACAGTGGTAGGAAAAATTGGGCCTTTGGTGGTGGTGCTGGTGCCACAACACTGTAAGCCCTCACAGTTACTCTTGGTGGGCGCATGAATGGGCCCTGCTGTGAATTATTAGATCAAGAATTGTAATTGTATGCCCCTGTTGAACAGGGGCTGAAAAATTGGGCCTTTGGTGGTGGTGGTGGTGGTGGTGTTGCCACAACACTGTAAGCCCTCACAGTTACTCTTGGTGGGCGCAGGAATGGGCCCTGCTGGGAATTATTAGATCAATAATTGTAATTACATGCCCCTGTAGAACAGGGGCTGAAAAATTGGGCCTTAGCCACTGGTGCCACAACACTGCAACCCCTCACAGATACTGTACTTGGAGCACAGCAATGAGCCCTGTTGCAAAGTATTGCATCAAAAATTTTAATTACACGCCCCTGTTAAACAGGGGCAGAAAAATTGGGCCTTAGGCACTGGTGCCACAACACTGCAACCCCTCACAGATACTGTACTTGGAGCACAGTAATGAGCCCTTTTGCAAAGTATTGCATCAAAAATTTTAATTACACGCCCCTGTTAAACAGGGGCAGAAAAATTGGGCCTTAGGCACTGGTGCCACAACACTGCAACCCCTCACAGATACTGTACTTGGAGCACAGTAATGAGCCCTGTTGCAAAGAATTGCATCAAAAATTGTAATTACACACCCCTGTTAAACAGGGGCAGAAAAATTGGGCCTTTGCCACTGGTGGCGGCACCCAGAAACAAAAATGTTCTTCCAAGCTATCATCATGAATCGGATCATTGAGGAGGAGGAGGATAGTCAGTCAACATAACAGGACAGTCATTCAGCATCAGCATCAGTCTTGAAGGGATGTGACATTTGAAAATAAATTATTCTGTTATATCAGCTTCAGGTGCTTGGTAGCTGATGGTGATCCAAGACTGGTTCATCTTTATGAAGGTCAGTCGATCAACTGAGTCGGTGGACAGGCGCACCCTGTGATCCATGACAAAGCATCCAGCAGCACTGAATGTGCGTTCCGAAAGAACGCTGGATGCAGGACAGGCCAGTAGCTCAATTGCATACTGTGCAAGCTCTGGCCAGTGATCCATCCTCAAGACCCAGTAAGCCAGAGGATTTTCGGTGGGAAAGGTGTCCAAGTCTGACCTTGCCCCTAGGTATTCCTGCACCATGTATATCAGACGCTGGCGATGGTTGCTGGAACCGATCATACCATGGGGCTGCGGACTAAAGAATTGTCTGAACGCATTGGTCAGACGGCCACCTTCCCCACCGCTCCTTCTTTGACTGACAGAAGCCTCAGCAACTCGTTTTCCAGGACCAGGAGTTTGTAACCTCCCAGTCTCTGGGAACGCGTTGCACAGACCTTTCTGCAAGGCCTCCCGGAGTTGTCTCATCCTCTGCTCCATCTGCGACGGTAAGATAAGGTCCGCAACCTTACCCTTGTACCGTGGATCAAGGAGAGTGGCCAGCCAGTAATGGTCCCTCTCCTTGATCCGAAGAATACAAGGATCCTTCCGCAGACTTTGCAGGATCAGGGAGGCCATGCAGCGTAGGTTAGCTGAGGCATTCGGTCCGGATTCCTCTGGGTCACTAAGGACGACATGATCCGCAGCCACCTCCTCCCAGCCACGTACAAGTCCATGTGTTTCTTGGGACTGTAAATCATCCCTAAAAGACTGCTGCTGTTGATGCTGAGTGCCAGGCTCCACCTCCATGCTGACACAATCCTCCTCCTCCTTCTCCTCGTCCTCTTCCTGTGGGATGGGTGGGACAGAAGGAACACTGTCTGGGTAAAGGGGGCCTTGAGAGGCAAGGAAGTCTTCCTCTTCCTGCCTCTGTTCTGCCTCAAGTGCCCTGTCCATTATTCCACGCAGCGTATGCTCCAACAGGTGGACAAGAGGTACAGTGTCACTGATGCATGCACTGTCACTGGTCACCATCCTCGTGGCCTCCTCAAATGGTGCCAGGACAGTGCATGCATCCCTGATCATGCTCCACTGGCGTGGTGAAAAAAAACGAGCTCCCCTGACCCTGTCCTGGTGCCGTAGTCACACAGGTACTCATTGATGGCCCTCTGCTGCGTGTGCAGCCGCTGCAGCATGGCCAACGTTGAGTTCCACCTAGTGGGCATGTCACATATAAGGCGGTTCTTGGGCAGGTTCAACTCCTTTTGCAGCTCAGCCAGCCGAGCACTGGCATTATGTGATCTGCGGAAATGCACACAGACTTTTCTGGCCTACCTCAGGACATCCTGTAAGCCCGGGTACCTGCCTAAGAACTGCTGCACCACCAGGTTAAGGACGTGAGCCACACATGGCACATGGGTCAGTTGTCCCTGTCGGAGGGCGGAGAGGAGGTTGGTGCCATTGTCGCAAACCACCATTCCTGCCTTATGCTGGCGTGGCATCAACCACTTCTCGGCCTGCCCCTGCAGAGCTGACAGAACCTCTGCCCCAGTGTGGCTCCTGTCCCCCAAACACACCAGCACAAGAACGGCATGGCATCTTTTTGCCTGCGTACTTGCGTAGCCCATTGAACGCCTACGGAGCACCGCTGGTTCCGAGGACAAATCACAGGAAGAGGCCATGGAGGAAGAAGAAGAGGAGGGGGTGGAGGAGAGAGGTGTGTGACAACAACCAGTAGTAGCATTTTGGAGGCGTGGCGGCGGAACAACCTCCAACACTACTGCACCTTGTCCTGCATCCTTCCCAGCTGCCAAAAGAGTGACCCAATGGGCCGTGAAAGAAAGGTAACGTCCCTGTCCATGCCTGCTGGACCATGAGCCAGCAGTAATATGCACCTTACCGCTGACCGCCCTGTCCAGCGAGGTATGGATATTGCCTTCCACATGCCGGTAGAGAGCCGGAATCGCCTTCCATGAGAAAAAGTGGCGTTTGGGAACCTGCCACTGAGGAACCGCACATTGCATAAACTCACGGAAGGGGGCCGAGTCTACCAACTGAAAAGGCAGCAGTTGAAGTGCTAGCAATTTAGCCAAGCTAGCATTCAACCGCTGGGCATGTGGATGGCTGGGAGTGAACTTCTTTTGATGAACCAGCAGCTGGGGCAGGGAAATTTGCCTGCTAGAATCGGACGTCGGTGTACTGCTAGCAGAGTGCCCGCAAGTACTTGGCTGTGACACACCTAATTCTACACCTTCATTCCTCTCAGTGCAGGTTTCAGAGAGGACTGAAGGTATAGTCTGGTTGGAGATCCCAGCTGATGCGGAGCAAGGAGAGGTCCGATTTGTTCTTTGGTGTGGGTCTTTAAGGTAGGCTTGCCAACGAGCTGCATGGCAGGTCAACATATGTCTTGTCAAGCATGTGGTGCCCAAGCGGCTGATGTTTTGGCCACGCGAGATACACTTGAGACATATGTTGCAAACAGCAGCGGTGCGATGTGATGCACTCGACTCAAAAAAGGCCCACACCATAGAACTTTTGGAATAACGGGCAGAGGCAGCGCCCTGCACAGGCGGAGCTCTGCGGTGTGATTTAGTCGGTGTGCTGCCCTTACGCTGGCCCCCGGAGGGCATCCTGCCTCGTTGGAGATGTGCCTCCTCCTCATCCTCCTCCTCCTCCTCTCTCCTATCAGGCACCCACGTGGAGTCAGTGACCTCATCATCCCCTCCCTCCTCATCACTGGAACCAACTGCCAGATTGGTGTCCTTCTTGAGCATCCCTTCTCTCTTCTCTCACGCTACTGCCTTCCTCTAGCTGGGTATCATCTTCAGACCCTTCGAAACGCTGGGCATCCTCCTGGAGCATGTACCCAACACTGTGCTCAAACAGTTCGGGGGACTCCTCAGGAGGACACGGTGAGTCTAGGGAAGGAGTGACTGATGATGGCATTGAGGACGCTTTGGCAGCTGCTTTGCCAGTACCCTGAGCCTGGGTGAAAGAGGATGAGGAGGATGAGGAGGGCTTGGTCATCCACTCTACCAAGTCTTCGGCATGATGCGGCTCAACACGTCCAGCTGCCGAAAATAAGGACAAGCGTGTCCCATGGCCAGCACTGTTGTCTCTAGACACAGAGCCTGCTTGCCCTCTTTTATTGGCTCCTGACTGTCTGCCTCTCCTTGTTTGCCTTTCAGACATTCTAAAGGCCTGCAGGGAGATGGGAAAACCATCAATAAGGGGTAGCTTCAGGTGTATATTTTGCAAGAAGCACACTACGCCTGCTGTAAGTGCTGCAGATGCCTGCCTGTGTTACACAACAGGAAAACACAGCAATAAGGGCTAGCTTCTGGTGTATATTTTGCAAGAAGCACACTACGACCGCTGTAAGTGCTGCAGATGCCTGTTAGTGTAACACAAAAGAAAAAACTACGAGCAATAAGGGGTAGCTTCAGGTGTATAATGTGCAGGAGGCACACTACGCCCGCTGTAAGTGCTGCAGATGCCTGCCTGTGTTACACAAAAGGAAAACACAGCAATAAGGCCTAGCTTCAGGTGTATATTTTGCAGGAGGCACACTACGCCTGCTGTAAGTGCTGCAGATGCCTGCCTGTGTTACACAACAGGAAAACACAGCAATAAGGCCTAGCTTCAGATGTATATTTTGCAGGAGCAAACTACGCCTGCTGTAAGTGCTGCAGATGCCTGCCTGTGTTACACAACAGGAAAAAACAGCAATAAGGGCTAGCTTCAGGTGTTTATTTTGCAGGAAGCACACTACGCCTGCTATAACTGCTGCAGATGCCTGCCTGTGTTACACAACAGGAAAACACAGCAATAAGGGCTAGCTTCTGGTGTATATTTTTCAAGAAGCACACTACGCCCGCTGTAAGTGCTGCAGATGCCTGCCTGTGTTACACAACAGGAAAACACAGCAATAAGGGCTAGCTTCAGGTGTATATTTTGCAGGAAGCACACTACACCTGCTATAACTGCTTCAGATGCCTACCTGTGTTACACAGCAGGAAAACACAGCAATAAGGGCTAGCTTCAGGTGTATACTGTGGAGGAGGCTTAGCAAAAATATCACTGACACTGTCCCCTGCCTATCCTTCTCTCTCCCTGCACACAAGGTTTAGCAGAATATCACTGACACTGTCCCTGTCTATCCTTCTCTCTCCCTGCACACAAGGTTTAGCAGAATATCACTGACACTGTCCCTGCCTATCCTTCTCTCTCCCTGCACACAAGGTTTAGCAGAATATCACTGACACTGTCCCTGTCTATCCTTCTCTCTCTCTACACACAAGGTAAATGAACAAATATCACTAACACTGTCCCTGCCTATCCTTCTCTCTCCCTGAACCAGAACACACTACACAAGGCCGCCGCGCTTTCGGCCTTTTATAGTGTGGGGCGTGTACTAAACCCCCCTGAGCTATAATTGGCCACAGGCATAGTGCCTGTGGCCAATTATGGCTCTCCTCACTGCCGGCGCTGGGATTGGCCAAGCATGCGGGGTCACAGTGCATGCTTGGCCAATCACAGCGCCGGGATTGCACTGCGATGGCGCAGTGTATTGTGGGCCGTTCACGTCACTCGAATTTGGCGCGAATGGCCCAAAACGTTCGATCTTTGTCGAACGATCGAACAGCCAATGTTCGAATCGAACGTATGTTTGACTCGAACACCGAGCTCATCCCTAGTCTTTGGGTGCCGGGGATAGGAGGAACCTTCCGATGGCCTGATGCTGGAGGCACGGTGAAGGAAGGGTCTGTTGACTCCCTGGAGAGATGTCTTCCCTTTGATATGGGCTAGTTCTTAGAAGGAGAAGCTCAAGGTCACCCTGACTGTATCGGTAGAAGAAAAATATATAAATAGTTTATTTCACACACCTCCAGATATGCATAAAACACTGCAAAATATTTTTTGTGGCCCTAAATGGGTGTTTTTGGAAGAGCACAACACACCCACAGTACGTAAACACTGTATCTCACAGCTACAGAACTGCAGAAAATGCTATTCAAAAAAAATGTTTTTGTCCTACAATTATTTTTTTAGGATAGCACAGTAGAAGAAAAATATATAAATTGTTTATTTCACACAGCTCCAGATATGCAGAAAACACTGCAAAATATTTTTTGTGGCCCTAAATGGGTGTTTTTGGAAGAGCACAACACACCCACAGTACGTAAACGCTGTATCTCACAGCTACAGAACTGCAGAAAATGCTATTCAAAAAACATTTTTTTGTCCTACAATTATTTTTTTAGGATAGCACAGTAGAAGAAAAATATATAAATTGTTTATTTCACACAGCTCCAGATATGCAGAAAACACTGCAAAATATTTTTTGTGGCCCTAAATGGGTGTTTTTGGAAGAGCACAACACACCCACAGTACGTAAACGCTGTATCTAACAGCTACAGAACTCCAGAAAATGCTATTCAAATTTTTTTTTTTTTTTTTTTTAGGATAGCACAGTAGAAGAAAAATATATAGAAATTGTTTAGTTCACACAGCTCCAGATATGCAGAAAACACTGCAAAATTTTTTTTTTTGCCCTAAACGGGTCTTTTTGCAAGAGCACAATACACCCACAGTATGGAAACGGTGTATCTCTCAACGTAACATATGCAGTGCTGGTGCACTGAGCTTGCAGATAAAAGTTAGATTTTCTCTGACACTGGGCTCATGGCAGTATAAAAAGACTGTGCACTGCAACACAAACAGGTAAACCTATGCAGATCACTGAGTTATTAGATCTCTGAATCTGGACTCCTATATAAATCTCTCTCCCCGGAAGCACCATCAGGAACCTTCCCCTACACTGTCTCTCTATCTTTTCTCTCAGATTGCAGAATCAGGACTAACTAATTTATTTCAATCTCTCCCTAATAAGCAACAGCAGCCAGGAACCTCTCCCTATCCTGTCTAAAGCAGAGTGACGTGCTGTGCTGTGTGCCTCTAGCTTATATAGAAGCTGGGTCACATGCTGCACTGAGCTGGGTCACATGCTGCACTGGCCAATCACAGCCATGCCATTAGTAGGCATGGCTATGATGGCTTCTAAGGGCACACCAGCTAAACAAAAGGTGATTGGCTGCCCCTGAAGCTTTTCTAAATGCGTCATTACATCGCCGATCACCGGACCCGAACCCGAACATACACACAATTGTTCGGGTTCGGGTCCGGTGCCCAAAAACTCTAATGTTCGGTACGGACCCGAACTTTACAGTTCGGGTTCGCTCAACCCTACTTGAGACTTCTAAATAACCCAATGATGGTTATACCTAAATAGGAACTATAATACGTAGGTTTTATAATAACTTCTAACATTACAAAAAAACACACCTTTATTTGGACTACTAAAAATGTATATAGCTTAGACTTTCTCAGATTCAAATGGATGAAACTGACAAGGAAAAAAATGATCATGTAGAAGATTCTTTTAAGCCATACAATCTCCTGTTCATCGTTATCAATGTTTCACAGAAAACTGTAGAGGGCAATCAAGAACCACATCTGTTTTAGGCAGTGGACAGTGTTTTTTTTACTGAATCCAGGACTTTTTATTCAATTTGCTTAATATATGCATTGAATGGAGTCTTCCCCAAAGGCCTCAGATTGCAGGTTTCAAAGTCAGGCCACTGAGAAAGACTTGAGGGACAGAACGGAACGCAGACTGGAGCACAGTTCACAGGAATACAGCTAAGCCTTGTCAAGAACTACTGTGGCAACGTAGATAACTTAAGATCCTATTCAAACTAAATGTCATATATTTCAAAATGGAATCCTATTGCAAATTTCTATACTATAAATGTGTTTTTGTCTTCTAAGTATAATGTTTAAATTGCAACCTATTTTTTATATAATTGAAAAATGAATATGGTAGATTCAATCTCCACCACAAAGTAAGGACTTGTAGGGAGAAATATTCTCTGTGAAGGTATGTAGGTACTGCTCATAGTCTTAGAAAAATATACTGAAAAGTAAACACGAGGCTTGTGGTGAATCCTTCCAATTTGAGATTCACTGTCCTGGCGAGTTTATGTGCACATTAATCCAGGAGAATTTTTGAACTATGGTGCACCAGGCCAATAAAGAGATTTTTGGTTAAGCCAGTCCCCTCACTAAAAATAAAGAGCACAGAGCAGCCATATTATCAGTGAAACGAGAGCTGTTTTAACCACTTAAGCCCCGGACCATTTTGTAGCTAAAGGACCAGAGGTGTTTTCAGAATTTGGCACTGCGCTGCTTTAACTGAAAATTGTGCGGACATGCAATGTTGTACCCAAGCGAAATTTGCGTCCTTTTCTTCCCACAAATAGAGCTTTCTTTTAATGGTATTTGATTGCCTCTGCGATCTTTATTTTTTGCGATATAAATGGAAAAAGGCTGAAAATTTTGAAAAAAAATGATATTTTCTACTTTTTGTTATAAGAAAAATCGAATAAACTCAATTTTAGTCATACATTTAGGCCAAAATGTATTCAGCCACATGTCTTTAGTAAAAAAAATGTCAATAAGCGTATATTTATTGGTTTGCGCAAAAGTTATAGCGTCTACAAACTAGGGTACATTTTCTGGAATTTACACAGCTTTTAATTTATGACTGCCTATCTCATTTCTTGAGGTGCTAAAATGGCAGGGCAGTACAAAACCCCCCCAAATTACCCCATTTTGGAAAGTAGACATCCCAAGGAAATTGCTGAGAGGCATGTTGAGCCCATTGAATATTTTTTTTGTCTCAAGTGATTGAATAATGACTAAAAAAAATAAAAAAATAAAAAATTACAAAAAGTTGTCACTAAATGATATATTGCTCACACATGCCATGGTTATATGTGGAATTGCACCCCAAAATACATTTTGCTGCTTCTCCTGAGTACGGGGATACCACATGTGTGGGACTTTTTAGGAGCCTAGCCGCGTACGGGCCCCCGGAAACCAAGCACCGCCTTCAGGATTTCTAAGGGCGCAAATTTTTGATTTCACTCCTCACTACCTATCACAGTTTCGGAGGCCATGGAATGCCCAGATGGCACAAAACCCCCCCAAATGACCCCATTTTGGAAAGTAGACACCCCAAGCTATTTACTGAGAGGTATGGTGACACTTTTTGTTTACATGAAAACATATTTTTTTTTGCAAGAAAATTATGTTGAACCCCCAAACATTATATATTTTTTTAAAGCAAAGGCCCTACAGATTAAAATGGTGGGTGTTGCATTTTTTTTTCCACACAGTATTTGCGCGGCGATTTTTCAAACGCATTTTTTGGGGAAAAAATACACTTTTTTAATTTTAATGCACTAAAACACACTATATTGCCTAAATGTTTGATGAAATAAAAAAGATGATCTTAGGCCGAGTACATAGATACCAAACACGACATGCTTTAAAATTTCGCACAAACGCGCATTGGCGACAAACTACATACATTTTTAAAAGCGTTTAAAAGCCTTTACATGTTACCACGTTAGATTTACAGAGGAGGTCTACTGCTAAAATGACTGCCCTGGATCTGACCTTCGTGGTGATACCTCACATGCATGGTGCAATTGCTGTTTACATATGACGCCAGACCCACGATTGCGTTCGCCATTGCGCAAGAGCAGGGCGTCCTTTTTTCTTTATTATTAATTTTGCTTTTTTATTTTATTTTTAAACTGTTCCTTCCATATTTTATTTTTTTTATCATTTTTATTGTTATCTCAGGGAATGTAAATATCCCCTATGATAGCAATAGTTAGTGACAGGTACTCTTTTTTTTGAAAAAACTGGGGTCTATTAGACCCTAGATCTTTCCTCTGCCCTCAAAGCATCTGACCACACCAAGATCGGTGTGATAAAATGCTTTCCCAATGGCGCTTTTTATATCTGGTGGGGGGGGACATTCCCTCCCACTGCTTGTAAAAGCAGTCCAGAGGCTAATTAGCCACTAGGATTGCTTTTACATGAAAGCCGGCCGCTGGCTGAAAAGAATGATACCAAGATAATACCTAAACCCGCAGGCATCAATCTGGTATAACCATTCAAAGTCCAGCAACATACCAGTACGTTGCTGGTCCTTGTTGGACATGTATTGTAATCTTTTTTTTCCATGCAGCCTGTTGGCTGAACGAAAAAAAAAGATTGATCGGTGGGTATGCCCACCATTAGAATACCGCCCTTCATCCACCCACTTCTAATGATGGGCATACATGCACCATTTATATATGCCGAAGCATGGGGGCATCTTCCCGCAAAAGTTATGCCGCGTACACATGGTCAGACTTTTCCACGGGCAAGCCTCCGTCGGAATTTCGACCGTATGTACGCGGCATTAGGAGCAAAATCGCTCCTCCGCTCCTCCCCTCTGCTGCCCCAATGCTTCGGCATATATGCTTTTTTTTAACTGTGGTGGTGAAATCACCTACAGCACTGGAGTCACAGGGATCAGGCCTGTCTCTGCGAACGCTGCAGTTATGTGTGTTGTGTTTTGCAAGTGACAGTGATCGATCGATACTGCACTTGGGTGGCCTGGGCTGGACGGAGGGGCAAAACGCAGGTGCTAGCAGGTATCTGGGCTGATTCCGCTAACACTGCGTTTTTGGGAACCCTAAACTGCTGGGGACGCTAGTATAGATCTGATCAGATCAGATATTGATCTGTTCAGATACTATACCACTAAGGGAGGTGTATGCTTTACGCGTGGGTGTTGGCATTACTGGCACTAACCTGACGCTGCCTGGGGTGTGACGCAGGGTTAACTAGGGGCAATTAGGGGGTTAAAACCTTTATTAGATAATATATGGGGGTACCTGATGCTATAAAAACCTGCGGCGAACCTAAAAAAAATAACTGGCTATCTATCGGCACCAGCATAACTAATACAGCGTTCAGAAAAACGATCGCTTAGTGACACTGGCAAAAGGGGGTGAAAGGGTTACCTGGGGGGCGATCAAGGGGTTAAACCTTTATTAGGTAATATATGGGGGTAGCCGATGCTATAAAAACTTGCGGCGAACCTAAAAAAAATAACTGGCTACCTATCGGCATCACCGACAATAAGACAGTGATCAGAAAAACGCTCGCTTAGCGACAGTGGTGATAGGGGGTGAAAGGGTTACCTGGGGGGCGATCAAGGGCGTTAAACCTTTATTAGATAATTTATGGGGGTACCTGACGCTATAAAAACCTGCGGCGAACCTAAAAAAAATAACTGGCGACCGATCGGCATCACCGACAATAAAACAGCGATCAGAAAAACGATCGCTTAGCGACAGTGGTGCTAGGGGCTGAAAGGGTTATCTGGGGGGCGATCAAGGGGGTTAAACCTTTATTAGGTAATATATGGGGGTACCTGACGCTATAAAAACCTGCGGCGAACCTAAAAAAAATAACTGGCTACCGATCGGCATCACTGACAATAAAACAGCGATCAGAAAAACGATCGCTTAGCGACGGTGGTGCTAGGGGGTGAAAGGGATATCTGGGGGGCGATCAGGGGGTTAAACCTTTATTGGGGGGGGTTAGGGGGCTACACTGGACCTAAAACTAAACTCTAGTGACACTTTTACAGTCACAAATGTCACTGATTGCAGTGATCAGTAAATAAATGGTCACTGCAATCAGTGACACTGTGACTGGGGGCTGGGGGGTGATCTGGGGGGTGTCTGGGGGGCCTGGGGGGGGCGATTTGTGTGCCTATGTGTCCTGGTGTCAGTGTAGTGTTTTGTGCACTGACCTGATGTCTTCTCTTGTACGGCGCTCGGTATATGTAAACACTACACAGCAGAGGAAGCTTTCTCATTCGCCGGGAGCGATCGCGAGGGGGTGGCCGGAATCGAACGGCCGTCCCCTCATCTCGGATCGCTCCCCAAGGGAAAACGACCGCTCACTGTATAGGAGGGGGGTCCAATCGGACCCCCCAACTCAACTATACAAAGGCAATCACGTAGATATACGTGACTTTGCCTGTCGTGCCATTCTGCCGACGTATAACTACAGTGGGCGGTCGTTAAGTGGTTAAGGAAAGCATAGCAAAAAGCTAACAAACTACATAGGGAGAGATAAGGGTCAGCTGGGAAACTGTACTTTAATTCTGATCTCTAGCTCTTTGGGCAATCAAGCCATTTGCTGCTATTTTTTGTTCTTATTATTGGGGGGACTTTTTTGTATTTTCTTTTATTTTGTGGTTGATTGGGGATCATTGGTCACTTTCCGCTGCAAGGTGTATCTTTAAAACAAATAGGCATTTTTTTAGGGGTAATATTTCTGGGTTTTCAGTTCTATTGTGTTTTTTTTACTTATGTTGATAGAGCATTTTTTAAGTTTAGATGCTTAAAGTGAAACATTCACTTGCTACTGACCATTTTTGTTTTGAGCTGCAAAAACAATGTGCACTTAAACCAACTCACATTATTTCATTCACATTTACTGCACCCTCCTATCCCCATAGATTAAAGTTAGCCACACCCCAGTTATCCCTATTATCCCTGATTGGAACTTTCCTGCTGTTGACCAATTTTACACTCCTATATCATCTGCATTTTCTTAATTCTTATAGTAAAACTCTTGTGTTCTTTGTACTTAGTAAATTTGGGCCTAGCCTTGTGTAAACCATGTGCAGTTGTAAGGCTCCCCCCAAAGCATGTTATTTAAAGGATGTGTACATTTTCAATGTTGCTTTCAAAGCTGCATGAATAGACTCTCTCTGTTAAATGGTATTTTCTTGAAAATGTGTTTTGCATTGGTATATATCTCCCAATGGCAGTGCCCAGGTTACCACTGTTTTTTGCCTACTAGACCTGCAAATGGCCAGAATTTTTACAACAAGATTCATTCCCCACAGACTTCATTGGGTTTTGCCTCTAATTTTGGGGTTGTAAAATATCAAGATTTACTAAACCCTTGGCAAATAAAACCCTAGCAGGTTTTCCCAGCACTCTTTTTAAGTAAATTTGCCCTGTATGGCCACATTTCTAAGATGACAGCTCAAACAGCACTAATAGTTTATCTAAATCCAATTTTTATTTTTTTCATTTTAGATAAATTAGAAAATGGCTACAACTCTTTCCAGGTGAGAGGAAATATATCTAAAGTGAAAGAACATCCTTACCTTACAGCCAGTTCCCACACAAAGTACAGCTGCCGGAGAGGTAAACCTTTGTAGTTTTATCTCCGCTGTGTTATTTTATCAACGAAAATATTGTTTTTCAGAGTTTTCACAGTTTTTATCAGCTGTATGTTTTTTAGTGATAAAAACTAAGAGAAAATAAAATTAGAATTAAGTCAATTGATGAAAACTAAGATGAAAATCAATCCTCATTTTCATTTAGTCAACTAAAATCTCCAGTACATTTTAGTCGACAAATCTCCAGTACATTTTAGTCATCTAATCAACTAAAATTGAATGGGTTTAGTTAAATTGTAATGCAATATTTAACCACTTTGCTTACTGGGCACTTAAAGGAGTTGTAAAGGCAGAAGGTTTTTTTATCTTCCTGCATTCTATGCAGTAAGATAAAAAACCTTCTGTGTGTAGAACCCCCCCAGCACCCCAGAATTACCTACCTGAGCTCCTTCTCTCTCCAGTAATGTCCATGATCCCCTCAGCCATCCAGTACGCTCCTCCTGAGTGGCTGAGACAGAGCAGCTGCGCTATTGGCTCCCGTGCCTGTCAATCAAAGTCAGTCAGCCAATCAGAGGAGAGATGTTCAGGGCATCGTGTCTGAATGGATACACGGAGCTCTGACTCGGCTTGGGTGACAACCTGTAACAAGCTGCTGGCTAAGGGGCACTCAAAGGAGGGAGGGGCTAGGAGCAGCAAAGAGGGACCTGAGAAGAGGAGGATCTGGGCTGCTCTGTATAAAACCAACTGCTCAGAGGAGGTAAGTATAACATGTTTTTTTTTTAAGCGAGCCTTTACAATCACTTTAACCACTTGCTTAGTGGGCACATATACCCCTTCCTGCCCAGGCGAAATTTCAGCTTTCGGCACTGCGTCGCTTTAACTGACAATTGCGCAGTCATGCGACGTGGCTCCCAAACAAAATTGACGTCCTTTTTTTCCCACAAATAGAGCTTTCTTTTGGTGGTATTTGATCACCTCTGCGGTATTTATTTTTTGCGCTATAAACAAAAAAAGAGCGACAATTTTGAAAAAACACAATATTTTTTACTTTTTGCTATAATAAATATCCCAATTTTGTTAAAAAAAAAACATTTTTTTTCTCAGTTTAGGCTGATATGTATTCTTCTACATATTTTTGGTTAAAAAAAATCGCAATAAGCATATAGTGATTGGTTTGCGCAAAATTTATAGCGCCTACAAAATAGGGGATAGAATTATGACATTTTTTTTATTATTTTCTTTATACTAGTAATGTCGGCGATCTGCAATTTTTATTGGGACTGCGACATTATGGCGGACACATCGGACACTTTTGACACATTTTTGGGACCATTCACATTTATACAGCGATTAGTGCTATAAATATGCACTGATTACTGTATAAATGTGACTGGCAGGGAAGGGGTTAACACTAGTGGGCGAGGAAGGGATTAAATGTGTTCCCTAGGAGTAATTGTTACTGTGGGGGAGGGGACTGACTGGGGGAGGTGACCGATCTGTATCCCTATGTACAAGGGACACAGCATCGGTCTCCTCTCCCTGACAGGACGTGGATCTCTGTGTTTACACACAGAGATCTACATCCTTGTCTGTGTATCGGCCGATCGCGGGTTCCTGGTGGACATCGCGGCCACCAGGCACGCGCTTCGGCATCAAAGTGACGCGCCGGGCACACGCGCTCGCCGCCGGCGGCGTTAGCGCGCCCCCCAGTGGCCGGAGGAGCGGAGGCCGTCTATTGACTGCCTCCCGGATTTCTAGAGCCACCTTGTGGCCGTCATTTGTATATGGCCCGGGCTCCAGCAGGTTAAACCCCCTTCCTGCCCAGGCCAATTTTCAGCTTTCATCGCTGTCACTCTTTGAAAGACAATTCATGCAACACTGTACCCAAATGAATTTTTTTTTTAATTCCCCACAAATAGAGCTTTCATTTGGTGGTATTTAATTACTGCTGTGTTGTCTTTTTTTTTTTTTTTTTTGCTAAAAAAAGACAGAAAATATGAAAAAAAAACAACAAAAAAAACAGTTTCATAGTTTGTATAAAATGTTGCAAACAGGTAATTTTTCTCCTTCATTGATGTGAGCTGATTAGGCTGCACTGATGAGCACTGATAGGTGGCACTGGTGGGCACTGATGAGGCGGCACTGGAGGGCACCGATGAGGCAGCACTGGTGGGCACTGATAGGTGGCACTGATGGGTGGCACAGATGGGTGGCACTAAAGGGCATTGATAGGTGGCACTGAAGGGCACTGATAGGTTGCTCTGAAAGGCACTGATACTTGGCACTGATGGGCGGCACTGATGGGCACTGCTAGGTGACACTGATAGGCAGCACTGATAGGTGGCACTAATGATGAGGCACTGATGGGCACTTATTGGCAGCACTGATGGGCATTGATAGGTGGCACTGGTGGGCACTGGTAGGTGGCACTGGTGGGCACTGATTGGCAGTATTGCTAGGCACTGGCAGGTGGCACTAGTGGGACTGGCAGGTGGCACTGGTGGGCACAGAAACTTGGGTGATGTCTCACCCTTTTCGGGACCACTGTCCCTCTGACACAAGCCGGTGATCGGCTTACCGATCTTTTGTTTACATCACGTGATCAGCTGTCATTGGCTGATAGCTGATCACGTGGTAAATGGACGGGATCGGCCCCTTACTCCGATCTGTGATCAGCCGAGTCTCAATGACTAGGTGATCACAGAGCACGATGTGCGCATATGACAGCCTCCCGGCAATTAAGGCCTGTAGTCGTCATTTGGCTATAGCGCAGGGGGTGAAGCGGGTTAAGCATTTCCCTAAAATCTCAAAACTCGTATGCTCCTGAACTAAAAATCGAATAACATTTTATTATTTATGGTATTAAGGTTTGAACATACAATACAGATACAGAGTTAGCCATTATGATATATAACGTCTTTATAAATAAAACCAAGTTTCATAAACAAGCAAAAATATTGCTTTTTGACAAACAAAAGTGCAACTTTAAAGTATAAAAAAAAATGTGTAAACTCTATTTGCTGTAATGTCAGTCTGTAAGTGGGGGTGGGGAAGTAAATGGGAGTGAGGGAGTGCACAGGGCAGAGAACTGGACGGTCTGGGGAGGCTGTTATTTTACACAGTGCAAAGCACTGCTAGTGCTACCTTGCTGGGAGGCAGAACACTCACAACATCACATCCAGAAAGACACAAATCCGACAGGGGAGTTCCTTTTCTGTGGTTTGCAGGGTATTGTTTCAGAACTTCCAGGCAGACAGAGGGAGCCTGCGTCTCTCAGCCAATACATCTTTCCGATAGTCAAGAGACTTGGGAATTAACGGACAGGTGGAGCTCTGAGGAAAGTGGAAGTTCAGGTGGGTACTGGAGATTTTAGTTGATTAAAATATACTGGAGATTTTAGTTGAAAAATACAACTAAAATACGACTAAAACTAAAACACTTAAGATGAATAAAATACGACTAAAACTAAAATGACATTTTACTCAAAAGACTATGACTAAAACTAAATTGAATGTTGATGTCAAAACTAACATTGCCTCTCTGGCAGCTGTCCGTGGTGGCATAGGTGGTGGGTGATGTGGTGTGCAGTTCGGGTCACACATGGCTCCCTTTTTTTCCCTCACTTAACTTTATTTGAAGTATACAAAAGTACACTTCATTCATATCACTGTGGAGCAATGCAATGCACTGTGCTACTGTACAGTGACATGTGTCTTTTTTCAACCTGACTAACTATGTAACTATGTAACATGCAATCCTGTACAGTGCGCTAAAATAAAATGCAGCATGTCTGCATTTTATTGCAGTGTACAGCAGCGCAGCTTTGGGCTACATTACAGTGTGAATGGGACGCACAGTGTAAAACGCCAGTCACTGCAAGGACACAGAGAAAACAACTGTTTTCTGTGTGTCCTTGCGGTGACCGGAATTTTACACTGCAAGAAAAAGGTCTGTATACTCGCCGATCGTTCCAGGGTGACAATGCACTATCACTGTACTAATGACACTGGCAGGGAAGGGGTTAACATCAGGGGAAATCAAACGGTTAAACGTGTTCCCTGGGAGTGCTTGCTAACTATGTGGTGGGTGCTTTGATTGGGGGAAGACAAATTTGTGTTCCTGCTTAGCAGGAACACAAGATCTCCATCTTCCCCTCTGACAGAACGGTGATCTTCCTTGGGAACAGTGGCATGCTTTCATCCGTAAATAATTTGTAAAGAAATAGGAAGTAGAAGTGGAACTTTGCAGCTCCTCATAGAAGGTTAATAGATTGGTTTGGCAAGAACGATTCTTCATGAATCCATGCTGATTACTGCTAATGATACCGTTCTCATTAGTAAAATCTTGTATATAGTCCCTTGTCATCCCCTCCAAGAGCTTACATACAATTGATGTTAGGCTAACTGGTCTGTAATTCCCAGGGATGTATTTTGGGCCCTTTTTAAATATTGGTGATACATTGGCTTTTCTACAATCAGTTGGTACCATTCCAGTCAGTGGACTGTCAGTAAAAATTAGGAACAATGGTCTGGCAATTACTTGACTGAGTTCCCTAAATACCCTCGGGTGCAAGCCATCTGGTCCCGGTGATTTATTAATGTTAAGTTTCCCAAGTCTAATTTTAATTCTGTCCTTTGTTAACCATGGAGGTGCTTCCTGTGATGTGTCATGAGGATAGACACTGCAGTTTTGGTTACTGAAGCCCCCGATTCCTTGTGAAGACTGAGGAGAAGAATAAATTCAATACCTTCGCCATCTCCCCATCCTTTGTAACCAGATGTCCTTCCTCATTCTTTATGAGGCCAATATGGTCTGTCCTCCCTTTTTTACTGTTTACATACTTAAAGAATTTCTTGGGATTTTTTTTGCTCTCCTCCGCTATGTGTGTTTCATGTTCTATCTTAGCCGCCCTAATTGCACCCTTACATTTCTTGTATTCTTTATAAAGTCTGAATGTTAATGATGATCCCTCAACCTTGTATTTTTTGAAGGCCTCCTCTTTTGCTTTTATATGCATTTTTACATTGGAGTTAAGCAATCCAGGACTTTTGCTCGCTCTTTTAAATTTATTACCCAATGGGATGCATTGGCTAATGCCCTTATTTAATATGCTCTTAAAGCAAACCTATCTCTCCTCTGTGTTCTTTGTTCCTAAGATTTTATCCCAATTTATGCCTTCTAGCAAGGTTCGTAGTTTAGGGAAGTTGGCTCTTTTGAAATTCAGTGTCTTTGTATTCCCCTTATGTTTCCTATTTGTGTGATTTATACTGAAGCCAATTTAACTGTGATTGCTGTTACCTAAATTGCCCCATATTTCCACATCCGTGATCAGGTCTGCATTGTTGGTAATTATAAAGATAATAAATGCGACGCCTAAAATAGTGAAAAAAGCCCAGAGACACGTATGAATCTAGGTATGTAGTGGGTGAAGAAATAAGTGACTTCAAGTGATCTGGTGAACTGATAACCAGGTGCAGATACACAAATCATAAATTCACACCAAAATCTATATGTCACAATGTAATACGAACATATAACAAAAACAGTTCAGTGAAAATGTCCAGTATGAAAACTAGAATCAAAAGAGTAGGTGAACATCAGAGCGTGGTCTCCACATATGGAATCAAGCTGGCTTATGGTTCATACATAGCATTACTTCAGACCGTTGTGGCACCCAGGGATGTGACTCTAACACCAGGAAGGGGGAGAAGAAATGAATACTCTTACCCCTAAACGTGGACTCACACACCAGCGGTGGTGGGTCAAACAGGCGACAGATGTAGTTGTAAATTCATCTGGGTATCTCCTCACAGACTGGCCATAAAAGGGATGGACTCCCGGGATCAGCTCTCTCCAAGGCAGTGACACAGAATTCCAGACCGTCAGCACATCCTTATCTGTGGGATCGGAGATCGGGCGGCTCTGTGATCGGAGATCGGACGGCTCTGTGATCGGAGATCGGATGGCTCTGTGATCAGGACACAAGCACACTTGTGCTGTCACTGAGCGGAGACGACTGATTCAGGAAATGTACAGCGATCACTGGAGAAGGAGGTGCACAGCGATCAGTGATGAAGGAGGCGCACTACACACTGATCGGTGATGAAAACTTTTGATTGTTGGTAATTAGTAGATCCAGTAACGCTTTATTTCTAGTTGGTGCGTTTACCATCTGACCCATAAAATTGTCCTGCAAGACATTTAGGAACTGGCGAACCTTAGATGTCTGTATAATTAAAATTCCCCATTATGATAACACTTCCCATCCTTGCTGCTAATATGCTTTGTGAGCTGAAGTGATTTTGGTATCTTGTATGGAAGCCTCTGATCCTTACCAGTGTTACCTCCAACTACTAGAATTATTTCTCCTCGCTGATCTGGGACCTCTATAGAACCTCTTCTAAAGAGCTTGAAATTTGAGACTGCACAAAGTGAAGAGCAGGTCAGCCTGATTCCCCAAAAATTCCTAAAGGACCCTTATAGAAATAAGTAGGTGGAAAAATGATAGTAATAATTATACTGTATATAGAATAATATAGCAACAGTTATCCTGTGGAACACTGTATCTCACTAACTTGCAAATAGATTCCAGTATTTCACTCTAATATCATTCCAGTAAAAAGTGTATACATGTCGGTGTATTAGTCAATCAATCAGAAACACATTTCCCCTTCAGGCATTTGCCAGGTTTATGTGACCAAAGTGATTTTAATAAAGATGTAATTGTCTTGCCACTCTTCGACCCTTAAAAGGTCAATCAAGCAAGCATACATTAATTTGAAGTCCACACAGTTTAGGCTACAAGAGCAAAATTAGACAATGCAGTCTCATAAGTGACAATATGAGCTATTATTTCCAATGCAGGGCTAAAAAGTACAAAATTTGCTTAGTAAATTATGGTAAAGTCTGAGTGGAAATCCTTCTTCCTCATCTCACAAGCATATTTCTGAGAAAATATATTGCAAAAACGTACGGATGTTCTCTACTGCAGCTACAGGTAGTGCACACCCACAGATTTCATGTCCCTCAATGAAGAAGAAGCAGCACCCTTTCGGTGATTCATCTGCTCATTTCTCCTGTCAGCATTCCATCACTACAGAGTCTATAACCAAGAAACTGATTTTTTTTTATTTCTCTGCACACAGTTGGATGCTTGAAGTGAACACAAGTTTATTTCACTTCACCTGTTCAATGGGCCTGCACCTCAATTGCACTTTAATAAACCCATCCCTCTGACCTTTTAATGCTTCTAAATAGCACTAGCAGTCCTTGCTGACTTTTCTTGCCACAAAAGATAAAATATATATTTTTATAGGTTCGTTTTTTAGAGATAAGACCCACTGATAATAGTACAATTTAAAGTGTTACTAAATTAAATTAAAATAACAAACCTGTTATACTTACTTGCTTTGTGCGGTGGTATTACACAGAATGGTATAAACAGAAAATTCAGTGCTACTATCCATACAACACATAGATAGCAGAGCTCCCAGGTGCTCGATCCACAGTCGCTGGCTGAGTAGAGTAATGTGAAAAAATGATCCGCATTCCGGTTGTTGCTCTTAAAATTTCTTCATTTTATTGAATAGCCACAGTGGACAAACGCAGATTAAGTCAGTTGACGTGTTTCAGCCTATAAGGCCTTAGTCATAACCGGAGTGTGGATCATTTTTTTCACATTGCACAGAATGGCCCTGATCCTCCTCTACTGCTGTGATCTTGGCTTCTCCTCTTTTTTTTAGCACAACCATAGCCAGCAGCTTTCTATAGGGAGAAACATAGTCTGCGCGCTCCTGACCTGTGTGTCTATGGAGCCGCCCTCCATAGACTTACACAGTGGGACTTAGGCCCACCCCCACTTCCTCTTCACTGCATTTGATTCACAGGAGCAAGAGCCAATGGCTCCTGCTGCTTCTAAAATGCTGTGTAAAGAGGAAGTAAGGGGAGAAGAGATGCAGCCATGCACAAATCTGATCTCTTCTCCTCTCTCTTTCCCTTCACACAGGAAAGGGAGGGCACAAAGAAATGTTTTTTTACCTTAATGTAAACAATGCATTAAGGTAAAAAATGTTTTTAGGTTTAGTAATGCTTTAAGTAGACTTGAAATTACTATTGTAAAACTAGCCAAGAAACATATGAGTGGTGATACTTTCAAAGTCAAAGCAATGTAAAGCGTTGATTTTTCAGGCCATTACTGCTCATATGTATCTTGAGCAGCAATAACTCCAAGTACAGAATGCATTTCCATTATTTTAATTAATCTTTGAAAAATAACTTGTATGTCATGAAATAGTTTCCAGGAAAAAAATAAATATCAATGAGATTCTGCAATTTAATTTCCCTGCCATTCCCTGGACATGGCTGCCTGCTGACAAGATGCCATGAGAGACCCTCAGCTCTCTGCAGAAATATGTTTAGCCATTGATTTTGCGCTTCCTTTCTTGCCAACCAAGGCAATGGCAAATAAATACATATCTCTTTTTAGTCTGTGGAGAAAGTGCATTCAAGCGTATAATAATAACACTCTGTAGACTTAGTGACTTTTTCTGCAGTTTGTGAAAAATAAAGAAATCCATAATGCTGATTTCCAGAAAGTACACAGACTACAACATAATGCCAAAGTTAAAATTTATATATTTAAACCGGATAACACTGTGAGGAGAATGCCACAACAGAAACCCACCTTCATTGTTATCTATAGCCCCATTGTTATCTATAGCCCTTGGGACCATCCCTGTTGCTAACATCTCTCACAGCACTGTATAACCTCCTCTGTCCAGGATTCAAGAACTTCTCTATAGCAGCAGTAATTCCTGTTGATTAATTACTGGTCTGTGAGAGATCACAGGCAAATAACTTGCAGAAACAGCAAAAACTATGTGTAAGCTATATGCTTGGCTTAGTATTTGTTCTGTGCATTGACATACCACCTTATGGCTCATACTCACTATAGGAAAATCGGGCGAACATTTTCGTCTGAGGAACGATCATTTTTTCTGATAGTGTGTACACAACTTTTGACAGCCGATTCTGATCTTTCCCAACAAAAATTTCCAAAGGGACAAACGCCAACATTTTTCTAGTGTGCACGCGGGGACAGGCAGGGACGAGGGCGCTTTAAATGTATTAAATTTTTTTAATGTTTATTTTTTTTTTTTTACACTTTCTCTTTAATTAAAAAAAAATTTGATTTCTTTTATTCTTATTACAAGGAATGTAAACATCCCTTGTAATAGGAATAGTGTGTGACAGGTCCTCTATATGGAGAAATGTGGGGTCTATAAGGCCCCACATCTCTCCTCCAGGCTGGAAAGACAGAGATAAAAAAACAAACTGTCTTGGCCTTTCCAGCCGAGTCCCCGGCTTTGTTTACACCTGCCGGGCCGGACGTGACCTCATAATGTCACGTCCGGGCATCCGAGGGTCATTGGGATGAGTGGGGACCATCTGGTCACCAGAAATCTCTATGATCAACTTCCAGCGACGACCGATTTGTTCTCGGGCCCACACTGGAGGGCGCAGGGAGGGGGGGATGTTCCCTCCCGCCACCTGTAAGAACTATCAAGTGGCTGAACAGCCACTATGATTGTTCTTACAATGCACAGAATCACCAGCCGAAAAAAATGATATCTGAATGATGCCTGTAGCTGCAGGCATCATTCAGATATCCCCACTCAAAGTCCAGGATGTCATATGACGTCTTTGGGCTAGAAGTGGTTAAACATCGGTGAAAGGGTGCTATCAGGGATATTAGGGGTTAAATTCAGAGGTGGCATGCTGCTGCATTTTCCACATCTATCATTGTGACCTCTGGGAGGTTAAATGCATAGTGGATTGAGTGGAACTACTTAATTAGTAGGCAGCCTTGGTAACAGCACAGCCATATGTAGAAGTCAGTGACCTTGGAAAGGGGTAACATATTGGAGCAGGAGAATTGATAAGCCTGGCTGCTGTGCCATGCAGTCATCCCCTGTGACAAAGTCAGAAGTAACAAAACTCATCAGTGTGTAATTATACAGCAACGGAAATGTTGCATCAACATTGTGAGAGCGAGTGGCGTTTCCCTGTAATGGTCGGGAGACAGCGTGGAGTTGGTGAGACAAGTAGGGACCTCTAAACTACACTAAGATACCAACACATTGTACAATGCCTGATGCAAGGTGCTGAATATGTGAGTGAATTGTGAACCATTTTTAATAAATGATTGAGTGATGACAATATCACACTAGTGGAGCCCTTCACTTCTCTTTTATATACCTATTGATGAGAACTCATACTGCAAGAGGGGTGGAGAATTCGAGTGGCTCACTAAGGAGATTATCAACGAATGATCTCTAAGCATATTTACCCACTCATAAGAATGGGGGGGGGCAATAGGATTTGGTAAGTTGCCGTCAGAGTTGACACACAGCAGTGGGTGATTTCTTGGCGACGTGTGTCCAATAGGACATCACCGGGGGTTCACACATCTGCATGGAGTACTTTCAGAGGAATTCATTGGACTTTGTTTGCACTATTTTTTTTTTTTTTGGATCACTGATTTGGTTTTGTGCACTACTGTGGACTTACATTTTTAAGTCACATCAAATTTTTGTATTTTCACTTGTTTGATAATTATCTATAAACAATCTAAGCTTATCGTGGGCATCTCGGGCCGAAATACATGTGAGATTTTGAGTGTTCCTGATTTTGATGGCTAAAGGTACTATGAGAAAGACAAATAGGAGTGGAGTGGGGAGAGTGGACACCCCAGCCTTGTGCCTTGTCTAATTGGAAAAGGAATGGGCCTAAATTGGTAGTATTTTACATAAGCCTGTGGGGAGATGTTCAAGGAAGAGATCCAAGTACAGACATGGGGGCCTATGCTCCACTTTCATAGCAGGCAAAAATCAGGATGTGTTTATTCAGCCTTTAAAGCGGAGGTTCACCCAAATTGAAAGTCTATTTGCACCGCTTCCTTGTACACCTGTGATAGACAAATGACCCCTGTTTTATTAATATGACTTGTAATTACCTTAATAATTAGCACTTCCTGGGTTTCCCTCCAGCGGGAGTAGGCGTGTCCCCGGCGCCGCTGTGTGTTATGGGAGCTTGCCGCACTGTGTACTGGGAGCGCTGATGTTTCACTAGCTGTGAATGCCATCACAACGGGGCGTGTACTTTCAATGACGCCGCCCGTTGTGATGGCAACCAGGATGTTTACGGCGCAGGTCGCCGTAAACAGTGGCCATGCCCGGGATAGAGCGGTGAATGCCGGGAGAAGAGCATTCCCCGCTTCCAGGAAGTAATTGCTTGTGGGCTTCACAATGCCCACAAGCAAAATGGCAAATGCCTAGATCGCAAGATATACGTTTCTCTTTACTAAGAAAACGGACGGGTGATGTTTGAAGACACCTAACAAGTGAGTAATCAATTCAGATATATAACACCACTGATTACACACACACACATAAAAAAAAAAAAACGATTGGTTGCGGAACCTCCGCTTTAACATCCATAGAATGGGCAGAAGTGCACTTTAAAGCAACCACCTGACTGGTTATCATGTCGAAGCCCCTTTTTTCAACTTTTTTGAAATCCAAAAAAAGGCAAAACATTTTCCCAATAAAAAGTTTAAAGTTTTTTGATAAATATTATTTTTAATGTCTATTTTTATTTCTTGTAATGTTAGTAAAACTTCTATTCCAACAGCTTTTACTCCTATTTTGAGCAGTTTGGCAATTGCACATTACTTCAATACCTTGGTCTCCGTTGTCCTCATCTTTATTATCTTTGTTTCTGTAGCCAAATAGCAGAACATGCACCCTGCTGAGATAATTAATATTTTACAGTACATTTTAAATGAATGTCATAAAGAATGGACACTGCTGGTAACACATAGTTGACACATGTATCAAAAGAATTCACATTCACAAGATTTTATATGGTAAGCCATCACACTGCTATAGTAGCATCTTTTAGCCGACATACTTATCTCTCTGCTGCAGAGAATGTTTGACTTATAGTGGCTAGTTAATGAAATATTCCCTGAGCGGAATTACAAATATTTTCAGTAACACAGCTAGATTCTCATGTTGATTTCTCTGTACCTTTGTCTGAAGGCAATAGGAGCTGGCTTCAGACAAAAGTAAACTATGATCCCTCAAGCCTGTGGAATGGGACAATTATTTTCTTTCACTATTCAATCATAGTAAAAGATGAACATGTTCACAATAAATCATGTACTACTTTTCCTGTTATTTTTTTTCTTGGTGAACTATTATGGATGTCAAAAAAAAGTTTCATAAAGAAAATATGTCACCTCTCTGTAGGATATTTATTAATTAGTGCTGTGTGAGAATTTATACCACAGCTGCAAAAAATGCATTTACTAAAACTGGAGAGTGCAAAATCTGGCACAGCTGTGCATATTAGCTAATTACCTTCTAACTTCAAAGAGAAGTATGTTTTTTTTTTGTTGTTTTTTGTCCCCTTTTATACTGACCTGGGGGGATGCAGCATGGGACTGATGCTGCATCTGTCCCCTGGTGTCTCTACACTGAGAACCAAGCGATCAAACACCGACGATGGCTCGGTTCTCACAGGTCCCTGAGAGGAGAGCTGCTGACTGACAATCAGCAGCTCTCTTCTCTGCTCCTTCACGCTCACTGGAAGGCTGAGTTGTGGAGGGGTGGGGATTGGCCATCTCAGTCTCTCAGCAGCTCGCTGAGTGGCTGAGACAGGCATCAGTCCAGGCACCGGCGGATCCAGACTTCATTGCCGTGATGACGTCAGCAAAGAGTGGACTGCAGACCGTTCTCTGCTGAAAACTGGTCACTGGAGTGCAAAAAGAATTGCACTCCTGTGACCCATAGGAGAAGCCCAGTAAAACGAGCTCAGGCTGGACTTCTCCTTTCAGTTTTTTCAATTAAGGCAGTACTATAGGCAAAACTTTTGTTTTTCATTCATTTTGGATAGAATAAGGGAGGGGTATAACTCGGCAGATTTTTTTTTGGCCATCTGTGTCCCATTGCAGAGATTTCCCTTTACTTCCTGTCCGATAGCCAGACAGGAAGTGAGGGCAAAACCCTGAAAATTAAGGGAATTCATTGGGGACCCCCCAGGTCACCAAAACTAATGTCCTCATTGGAAGATTTCCCTCTGTTACTCTTCTGGTGACTAAAGTTGGGCGAACAGTTCGACTCGTGCATCAGTTCGGGGGAACACCTGAATTTGCAGGGTGTTCGGCGGGTGTTTGGCCCGCTGAACACCCTGCAATGCACTGCACACTGCACAGTGCATTTTGCACCCTGATTGGACAAAGCTTTGCCCAATCAGGGCGCAGTATTAACTGGTTGTTAAGAAGCTGGGCTGGGAAGCCAGCTGCGGCGTCCTTAACAACTGATATATTAAAGGTCCTAACACTGAACCTTGGGGTACAATACTAATAACCTTAGACCATTCAGAGTATGAATCGTTAACCATTACTGTCTGAATATGGTCATTTAGACAGTTTTCTATCCATTTACAAACTGATTTTTACAGGCCTGTAGACTTTACCTTACACATTAGCCATGTGTGGGGAACTGCCAAAAGCTTTTGCAAAATCCAAGTATACTACATCCACAGCCCATCCTATGTTCAAGGTTTTACTTACCTCCTCATTAACCACTTCTGGACCGCCGCATTCTGATATACGTCGGCACTTTGAAGAAGGATATCTTTGTTATGGCAGCAGCTAGCTGCCATAACCCAGGTATCCTCTTCTTCAGCCGGCGGTCTGGTTTCCAATAATAGTGGTCTCTGCGGCAGATTCGCCGCAAGATCCCTTTTATCAGTGGCGGGAGAGGGGCTGCTCTTGTGCTTGGTATGGGGATGAGTGAGTTGAAGATGGCCCCCACCCGTCTCCATACCATCGCAGGGCAGAAGCGGCATCAAAACCTGCATTTTAGTGTAAATATGAGATCCAAGGTCTTTTTGACTCCAGATCATATATTTAAGAGGTCCTGTCATGCTTTTTTTTTATTACAAGGGATGTTTACATTCCTTGTAACAGGAATAAAAGTGACACAATTTTTATTTATTCTTTTAAATAACAGTGTAAAAATACAAAATAAAAAGTAAATCTATGGAGATTTTTAAGGCTAAAAGTTTGTTGCCATTCCACGATTGGGCGCAATTTTGAAGCATGACATGTTGGGTATCTGTCATGGATATGCAGTAATGTTTGTCTGTCAGCTTACCTTTCCTCCTCATGTGTTCATCTTAGAGGCCAGACCCCTTCACCTGGGTTCCTTTATAATCTCCTCCCAGCCTGACTCCACCCCAGGCCCTATCACAGAACACTATATTAACCTGTGCACTGCAAGTCTGGATCGCTGATCAACGTGTTCGTTAAGCATTGTGTGTTTGGGTTCCTGCCTGCTGTGTGCTACGTCTGTCTCTGTGTTACCGATATTGGCTTGTTCCCGACTATCCCTGTCTGCTTGTGACCTTGACCTTCGGCTTGTCCTTCGTTTATCCTTGTCTGCTTGTTGCCCTGACCTTGGCCATTCCCCTCACTATTCTTGTATCCTGTGCTGCTTCTTCCCCTCTTAACTCCTTACCCTACGAGGTGTGAGCTAGGAGACTCTAGGGGCCGCGACCTGGACCTAGCTGCAGCGTAACATCCTCACCACTAGAGGCTCTGGTGAAGACCTGCTGGGTCTTAGACTCCGCGCCCTGGGGAATCTCGGCTCTAGCTTCCTGTGGATCCCGGTTGTGCTCCTCTGGTCCCGCTTTCCACAACCACCCAGTATCCTATCCACAGCAGTCAGCCATAGGGTTCACTACCTTGTGGTGCACTCCTGACCCCCTACGGTGTGCATCTGTCATCTGGCCACAGGTGACCTGACAGTATCAATTTACTTGGCGTAACATTATCTTTCACAATATAAAAAAATAATTGGGCTAACTTTACTCTTGTTGTATTTTTTAATTCAAAAAAGTGTATTTTTTCCCAAAAAAGTGCATTTGTAAGACCCCTGCGCAAATATGGTGTGACAGAAAGTATTGCAACGACCGCCATTTTATTGTCTAGGGTGTTAGAAAAAAATTATATTGTTAGGGGGTTCTAAGTAATTTTCTAGCAAAAAAAAATATTTTTAACTTGTAAACAACAAATCTCAGAAAGAGGCTCGTCCTTAAGTGGTTAAAAGAAATCACTGCACCCCACATTGCTTTTAATCTGTGATCACTTTTTTAGTCCATATTTTCGTTATCTGTCTGTATGACATTTTATTTCAAGAAACCTTGATTGGTTGACCTGCACCATTGGGAGCAATCCCTTTTGTCTTTATTATTTTTTGGTTCCAATTTTCCATCTTGGAGCCTGCATGCGGGAAGAGTGCTGTATCAATATCTCAGCCCATTGGACCAGCCTCTTCAGGACCGCTTCAGACCTCTACGGCATCCACAGAGATCCTGTTCCATTGATCCATGTCGTTGAGACCCCAAGCCTTCTTGACTCACTGTTATATGATAGATGAGTCCACCTGTTGCGGTAAGAGTACCCCATCTATTTTCCATTATTTGATCTCAACAGTCAACTTGTTGCTCCTGTTTATCTGGGTCATTCCGAGGGAAGGAATATCACAGAGTGTGGTTATAGTTTATGGACTTTGTCACATCCATTGAAGTTTCTCACATATTCATTGTGTACACTTCCTTTGGACTTTACTCTGAACAGAAGTTCTCACATTTCACTTTTGTGTTTCACCATTGATGTTTGGTTCACTATTTATATCGCATAGTGGTAATATTCTACCATTATTATTATTGTAGTGCTGCACTATTTATTTTTATTTTCAGTCTACTTTGTTTGTTTGAGTGCTGGCAGCTTGCGTTTTGCTTTCTTTTTGGGTTCTAGCGCAGTTTTTTTCTACTTCATCTAAAAGAAATCCGATTTGTCTGACAACTTCTGTCTTACTTGAATCCATGTTGTCTGTTGCTTAAAATATTTTTTTCTAGCAAGAACTTATCTATGTGATCTTTTATTAAACTCTCCAGGATCTTCCCAACTATAGAAGTTAAACGAACAGGTCTATAGTTACTTAGGAAATCCCTTTTTAAATAAAGGCACCACATTCGCCTTAGGCCAATGCAGCGGTATTATGCCAGTCATTAACCACTTGCCACCCGCTCACCATGAAATGGCGGTGGTGCGGCTCTCGTTCTGGGTGGATGTCATATGACAGCGCCCAGAACGACCTCAGCTCTTTAACAATGTGATCAGCTGTGTCCAATCACAGCTGGTCACATGTAAACATGGAGATACCGGTAATCGGCGCTCCTCGCCTCACACTGACAGAGTGTGAGGAAGGGAGAGCCGATCAGCGGCATCTTCTCACAGAAGACATCTAGGCATGTAATGAGGGCACTGATATTCAGTGCCCTGATTACAATAAAGTACCCACAGTGCCAGAAGTGAGTGCCCACCAGTGCCAGCAGTGTGCCCACCAGTGCCAGCAGTGAGTGCTCACCAGTGCCAGCAAACAGTGCCCACAAGTGCCAGAAATCATTACCCATTAGTGATGCCAGTCAGTTCTGGCTATCCCTGCTGACCATCACTGCTGCCCACCAATACCCATCCCTGCTGCCCATCAATGCCACCCATCAATGCCCATCAGTGCCGCTCATTAATGCACATCAGTACCGCCTATCCGTGCTGCCTATCTATCTATGCTATCAGTGCTTATCAGTGCCACATATCAGTGCCACCTACCAGTACCCATAAGTGCGGCATATTCGTGCCTCCTCATCAATGCCACCTAATCAGTGCCCATGAGTGCCGCCTCATCAGTTCCCATAAGTGCCACCTCATCAGTGCCCATTAGTGCAGCCTTAATGTAGGAGAAAACAGCCTGAAATGTATTAGGGTAACAGAGAGGCAGAACCAGCAGGTGTTGTTGACTGGTATCCATGGGTCAGAGATCCTCAATGGCTGTTTAGACCACGGGGTGTTCCGTGGAGCTGCAGATGTTATGAGGCGCCAGTTATGTAGTTGCATGAGAACATCCTTCTGGATAATCCACATATGGTGGGAGTTGCCATCTTAATCCCCCTCCTGGATGGGTAAAGGCCCTGGCTGAGTATAAGCCACAAGTGTCGTTGACCTCCTGTTATAAGAGGTCTATGCAAGCTGGCACTTTATATGGTGGAGGTCGCACTACATTTTTTTGGTGCTGGATGGTGTCAATATCACTGGAAAGACTCCTCGCATTAGAATTTGGACTTAATTTATTTAATCTGTCACTATTTGCACTGGTGGTTCAGTGTATTTTTCAATGATTGCTTAGTAGGGATGGTCATTTTACAGCAGGACTTCTTTTTTATAATTTGGAATATTTTTATTTTTTTTACTTATTTATTATATATGTATTGGTGTTTCAGCGCAGCTCTATTTATGATTGTTCCCTAGTGACTGTGCATATCACACAGCAGAGTTGATGCTCTTAAAGATTACTTAGAATTTCCTTTGTTAACTTTTAGCACAAACTGTGTAGGCCGAGAACATACCCCTGCTAGGACTCCAAATTTCATGAACCAATAGGAAGTAATGTGCAAAAATGTTTTGGTTAAACCCTTGCTATCCTCTGTTCATAATTACTGTGTGCTATAAACTTGCAGCAATACATATTTTCAGCAGAGGTAACTGTTTGTTCAGGCAAAACACTGGAGCTATTGAAACATCATGGAAACATAACACTGGTAGACCTAGTCTGAATATATAAAAATACATACACATGTAAAACAGTATGACCTAATTGTTTTAGTTTTCGCAATTTTATGCAGTAATCTGTCACTGAGTATAATGTTGAAATGATGCTTCAAATGCCTTGTTTCAGATCATCTCATCTGCAGCTGTTTGGTAACTAGGCTGACAGGATAAAGGGATGATTTAAAACTAACTTGATCATAAAGGTGGTGGCATGACAGTTCTTGCCTGTGGCTGTTGAACTGTGATTCCCTATATGCTCTGTCAGTCGCTAACATTATGGATACAAAAACAGAATCTTGGGAGTTTCCATTTCACAACCGTTGATATGTAACTGGAATAGCACTTATGCTTCATGAGCAGATCTTTACACACAAAATCTGGAAGCTGCTTTCAAGGACAACAGTCACAAAAAACGAAAATAATGCAGAATGCCATCTGCACAGTTCAAAGGATAAATCAAATACAAATGTGATGCATCATCTATGAAGCCAGAAACCAGAGTACATTTTGTCTTAACTTTGACTTTCAAAGTGAAATTTCTGAAAAAGAATATCAGAAAAATGCCTTTAGAAGCTAGCACCACCTACATAATTTATTTTTCTGTGCAGCTTACCTTTAGCATTGTCAGCGTACTGTACTGATTTATGTCCCCCAATCCCTGGGCATGGCAATGTTTACTGAGCAGAATGGCTCAGCACACATTATGTTGACATTCTTGGGCCACAGCTAGATATTGACTTGCAATGTTTCTTTTGGTGCCCCCATTCCTACCCCTAGGGAGAGAGCACAGGTGGAACAAGGCACATGTACAAGCCGTGGATTCTTTATTACTTAATTTATTGCCAGTGAACAGAGCTTTAGGCTGGGATCACATCTCTGACGGATGCAGCTCGCAGCAGGGGTCCGATGTGTCCCTGTTCTTTGTTTCAGGGACGAATCAGGGACAAATTTTTGCCTAAATTTGGCCCTGAAACAGAGCCAAAGACGCACAGCACTCCTGTGCAAGCCACTCCGCAGCCGCAACGGAGATATGTGAACCGGCTCCATAAAGAGTCGGTCAAAAATTCCTGTCATGCGAAGAAACCCTCATCCAATTTGCATAGGTGTGAACCCAGCCTTAGACTAAAGCCTAGCACTCACTATCAGTTTTTTCGGTTTGAACGAAAAAAAACTGTCAGTTTAGATCAAAGCCATTGTACTAACAGTCTGATGTTAGTACAACGATCTCCCCTGCTGAGTTATTGTGTTTTGACACCGCCAGAACACTCAGGTCAGCGCTCTTAGCCATTGGCTGAGAGCGCTGATCGGGAGCTGGACGGCTGCAGGTTTTCCAGCATGCTCGTCCTACAGAAACTGGCTGAAACTTCTGTCGGACTGGCTGCCATACACATGGGCCGAATGTCGGACGGTTTTTATTGAACTGGCCGATGTAGTCCAGCATTCGGCCCGTGTGTACTAGGCTTAAGGCCCCTTTCACACATTCCATTGACATATGAAAAACGAACATCAATGCATCTCTATGGAAAAATTGATGTAAACGGATGATCATCTGCTTACATCCACTTTTGTCAATATCTGTTTTTTGGAATTGACCAAAGCCCTGTTTTTCTTCTGTTAAAAAAGACGATTGGACAAAAAACGGATGTAAACAGACAAACAGTCCTTTTTTTTTAATGAAAAAATGCCTCTGGGACTCAAGTGGTTAAGGACTCTAGCTGGCGGATGTAAAAAACTGATGTAAAAACAAATGAGAAACGGATGAAAAACAGATGAAAACTGATATAAATGTCATCCGCTTTTAATTTGAAAAAACATGTGAAAGGGGCCTTACAAATGAAACCGCTTTTTCTAAGAAAGTGGGGTTGATTTACTAAAGAAAAGTAGACTATTTACATTGCAACGGAAGTTGCACATTGTAAAGGAATTTTCCCCAGAGCATAGTGAATGGAGTGAAGCTCTGTTGACTTTCATCTACCAATCATGTGCAAGAAAAAATTCAGTTCGCTTTTATTTCCTGCACATAATTGGTTATTCTTTTCAGAGTGAACTAATAATTCCCTTGCAAACTGCAACTTCCCTTGCAAAATAAACATCACACTTGCCTTTTGAAGAAATATGTATATACCAAACTGAATCCATCTTAGATTCAAGTATCCATCTTATGCCTTCCTCTGTTTTATATGATATCTCATAGCTAGTTAGTTTTGTTTTCCTGTAAAACACATGACTTCCCCAAAATTACGGTTGTATTTTGCTAAGATAAGTTGTCTAGGTCATATGCAAGATGTATTTGTAAACAATGGAAAGCTACTGTGTGACCAGACTTATGTTTGTAAAAGTATTATTCTGTCTTTATAACCAATGCAATAATACAGCATTTCATATTACTTTGAGAGACTACACTGTGTGCGTGTCAAGTTATTTCAGAGTATTCTCCAGGCCTGTGGAGTTCGAGGGTTAACCTGGTCAGGGCATGCGACAAGTCTATATACCCCTAGAAAGAGCAATCGGCAACAGTTTGGGTGCTTCGTCCGAGATGGTAGTGCTGTAGTGAAATCAAGGTTGATTCCGGGATATGGGCAACAAACTCCTTAGATGTAGGACTCATCCAATGTACACCCTATAAGGCCACACTAAAACCAGGGGTGGGTCCAATAAACCATAAACAATACCCATTATCAAAAGAAAAAAAAGAAGGGATGTTACCAATAATCAATACATTTCTAGAAGAAGGGATACTTAGGGAGATTATATCACCCTACAACACCCCTATAAACCCTGTAAAAAAAAGCAGATGGAACTTACCGCTTTGTACAAGACTTAAGGGCAATTAACAGTTTAGTTACACCTATAGCACCAGTTGTATCTGATGTGCCATCTCTACTTACCGCCATACCATCCGATGCTACCCACTTCACAGTGATTGATTTAGCAAATGCGTTTTTTTGTGTCCTGGTGGACGAGGAGACACAGCACATCTTTTCATTTACCTTTCACGGCCGGCAACTAACCTGGTGTAGAATGCCTCAGGGTTATATAGGCTCATCTGCTGTCTACGCAATTGTGCTCCAGACCACACTGAGGGGGTGGGCACCTGCACATAGATCAGTCCTGCTATAGTATGTGGATGATATCCTCCTCTGTAGTTACTCTTTGGAGGCCGGTCAAAGGGACGGGCTGAGTTTGTTGAAGTACTTACATAAATGTGGACACAAAGTGTCAAAGAAAAAGTTACAATGGTGTCAGGAAAGTGTTGAATACCTTGGTTTTGTAGTCACTAAAGGAGAACGAAAGGTCAGTCACAAAAGAGCTGCGGCTCTAGTGGAACTTCCCCGCCCACAAACTAAGAAAGACATGCTAAACTTTCTAGGGATCATTGGTTACTGCCACCAATAGATCCCTGATTGTTCCTACTATGACAATCTCCTGAGACAGGCCACAGGTCAAGAAATTTCAGAAACTATAAAATGGTCACAAGAAATGTTAAATGCCTTTGTGTATCTGAAAAATGCTATGGTGGTTGCACCGAGACTCGGCCTCCCCTGCTATGTAAAAATGTTTAATTTGTATGCAAGGGACGATTGTAAGACTATGGCAGGTGTCCTCGCCCAAGAACATGGTGGAAAACTGCGCCCTGTAGCTTTTTTCTCAAAGATGGTCCCAGTTCAGGTTCAAGGCATGCCTGCGTGCCTCCGAGCATTAGCATCCTGTGCGATGGTAGTCGAGATGGCAACATCATTTACCCTGGGCAGACCTACTAGTTTACACAACACTCACAATGTGTCAATATTACTTAAAAATATTCACACCCAACATATGTCTTCTCAGAGGCTAAGTGGCTATGAAGTCATTTTGCTATCAAACCCTGAGTTAATAATTAAAAATGCATCCCCAAACTCTGGTCCAGCCCCAATCCTAAATGGACTTCTAGGATTAAAAGGTGAAACAGTAGTACCCCAACATGACTGTGTAGAGTTAATTCATCAGGATACCTCACCCAGAACGGACATTTCTCTGCTGCCATGCCGGGAGCAGAGAATGTGTATGTTGATGGGTCCTGCTCAAGACCAAACGATTATACCTACCATGCAGGGTATTCTGTGGTGCAACTACCAGACAGAATAATTGAGGCAAACCCAATACCTTTCCAATCAGCACAAGCAGCTGAACTAATAGCATTAACAAGAGCATGCCAGCAATTTGAGGGCCAGGATGTAAACATATACACAGACTCTAAATATGGGTTCGGGGTAACCCACGATTTTGGGGTCTTCTGGTCTAGGAGAGGGTATGTAGAAGCGGATGGGAAAAGTATTTCACACTCAACATTGGTAAAATCACTGCTCCAAACCATTCAGTTACCTAGGAAAATAGCTGTTATTCATTGCAGAGCACATACAGGAGAACAAACAGATACTCTGCTGCTAGAGCAACCGCTACCTCACAGCCAGCACACACCCAAATGCCAGTACTAATGCCTGAAATAGCACTGCTAGATCATACATTATTAGACCTTAAGACACATGCCACTGACCAAGATCTTGGGGACTGGGCTGGGGAGGATTTGGAAAAGACCGAAATTTGACTTTTCCTCAAAGAGGGGAAACCATGTATCCCCGCAGCAAGTGCTCCCCTATTTATAGCACAGTACCACGCAATGGGCCACAGGGGTTAGCAAAACACCTGTGAGGTCCTCCTTAAGGATTTTTATATTGCAGGACTACCCAAATTAGTCAGAGGTTATGTTGCACGGTGTATTACCTGCATTTGGAACAATCCGAATACTCCTAATAAACCAAAACATGAACACTTACATTATCCTACGACACCTTTCACACATCTCCAAATTGATTTTACTCACATGCCTAAATTAGGAAAGAAACAAGAATATCTTCTGGTCATCATCGATATGTTCTCACGATGGGTGGAAGCTTTTAAAACCACGAGAGAAGACACACAGACAGTGGTTCGCATACTCACACAGGAAATTATCCCGAGGTGGGGATGCCCTCTACAAATTAACTCAGATAATGGCCCTGCTTTTGTTTCAAGGGTTTGCCAAGATCTAGTTAAAACCCTTAAAATAGACTGGAAGTTTCACATTCCCTATCACCCACAGAGTTCATGCATAGTAGAGAGGATGAACAGAACAATTAAAGATAAAATCAGGAAAGCAACAGGTGTGTCCTTCGCTGGGTGGGTAAAAACACTTCCTGTGGTCTTGGCTGAGATCAGTAAGACACCCTCGAAGACTACAGGATACTCCCCATTTTAAGTGTTAATGGGAAGACCGTTCCCCACCCCATGGGCAAGAACACCCCTTATCTTAGAAGCAGGAGATCTTGATCAGATAAAGGAGGAATATGTCCGAAAATTGATTGAAACTTTAGACAGAGTTGAAAGAAATGTTGCTCGCACATCTCCTTTTTCTTCACAGGAACCAACCCATCCTTTCCAAGTAGGAGACATAGTTGTGGTGAAGCAATTGGCACGGAACAGGAAATCTGGATATCCATTTGGACCTCCTACCGCAGTAGTCGCAGTGACCCGAACGGCAGTCCTCGTGGAAAGTCAACAAGCCTGGATCCATGCCAGTCGAGTAAAAAAAGTCAAAGTGGTTTGTGCGAAGCAAGAGAAAGACAAAGACACAGATAAAGCTTCAGTTCCAGATAAAGGAGGTGAAGCAGATGTTGTAATCCTCGAAGAGTGAGTGAAACAGGTGAAACAGTCTGTGAAATATAGCAAAATTACTTTGTTTACTGCTCAGAACTCTGGGTAACTTTGGATACTCCTGGGGGTGATCACACTTTCAGTGTTCATCCCAACATGGATCATAACTAACTGTATATACCACCAAGAAGATTTAGGTGTCAAAGTCACAATTTTTTTTCCAAACAACACTGTTATGTTCCAAACCATGGGTAGAAGCCACTCTCCAGATTGGTGTTTTAAATTAGGTAATTCGACAAGGGGTGCTACAGCGTGCCAACATGCTGCACTTAATTTTTCAGCAACATCACTGTATAGGGCTTTTTTCCGTACCTCAGACCCTTTATTTAATTCTTCGTTGCTAGAATTCCTAAGCGCCAACTCTACCTCTACAGTAGGACAATTGTCGTCAACTATAGCATTCTCCGGTCTCTCTTACGAGCTAAGGAGAATTTTCCAAAAGTTGCCTTTAGCCCTTGGCAATCATATATACATCTGTTGCAAGGAAGGATGTTATCCCTGGATCCCTTTATAATCCCAGGGATGGTGATATTTGGCGACCATGGTCCCTGTAATGGGAGTATTAGGTGATAGTAAAGGAGGACACCTTCTTAAAGCTAGTCTACACCCCAGGTATCCTCTCAAGTATAGAGAAAAAATAGGATTTTTTTGTACTCAACGTAAAATCCTTTTCTCTGTCGTCCATGGATGGACACAGCTCCTTAAATCTTGACAAAGTGGGTTATGTTCCTGTTCATAGGAGAGGACTAGGCAGAACATGTTAGTTATCTTAAAACATGTAACTTTAACAGAGTTGAACAGCCCCGCCCAGGGGGCGGTCCCTCCATACATAACCCTTCTACCTGCAGTCAGCAGCCTCAGTTCGTAGAAGAGCAGTACAAACTAAAAAAGGAGGGGTGGGTGCTGTGTCCGTCCATGGACGACAGAGAAAAGGATTTTACAGTGAGTACAAAAAAATCCTATTTTCTCTTTTCGTTCATGGACGGACACAGCTCCTTAATTCTTGACAAAGTGGGACGTCCCCAAGCAGTGTCAGAAAAAAATGAGGGGTGGGAACAGAAATCAAAAGAAGACTTAACTTCACCCCAAACAAACAGAGCTCCTCAACTGAGGAGTTGCAACTTCAAATAGCCGCCTGCAAAACCATGCGGCCAAAGGAAGCGAAGCATCCAAAGATGCACTCACATGAACCTTGTAAAACTTTGAGAAAGTGCGAACAGATGACCAGGTCGCCACCTTACACACCTGTGAGACAGATGCTAGATGTCGGAAAGCCCAGGAGGCACCAATTGCCCTGGTCGAATGCGCCGTGACAGGAAAGGGAGGCGCCTGCCCCTTAAGGGCATAGGCCTGGATGATGGTCTGCCTGATCCACCTAGAAATGGTGGCCAACGAGACTGCCAGGCCCTTCTGTGGACCAGACACCATCATGAACAGTGAGTCAGAACTCCGGAACAGAGCAGTAGCAGACAGGTACACCCACAGGGCACGTACCACATCCAAGGTATGTAACGCAGCCTCCTGGGATGCGACGGCCGAGGACACAAGGATGGAAGCACAATGTCCTCGTTTAGGTGAAAAAGCCAAAACTACCTTAGGAAGGAATGAAGGTTGCGGGTGTAGCACCGCTTTATCCTTATGGAGGACTAAGTAAGGTGACTTGCAAGACAAGGCCGCCAATTCAGAAACCCTTCTGACCAATGTAATGGCAACTAGAAAGGCAACTTTCTGAGAAAGCATTAAGAGTGGAATCTCCCTGATGTTCTCAAAGGGAGGTTCCTGAAGTACCGAGAGCACTAGAGTCAAGTCCACGGAGGAAGCGGTGATCCAATCGGGGGAACCACGTGTCGGGCCCCTGAACAAACATACTTACCAGTGAGTGAGCCACCAGGGGCCATTGGAAGAAGACAGCCAAGGCTGAAATCTGCCCCTTAACAGTGCTTAAGGCAAGTTTCAGATCCACTCCGCACTGTAATAACAGCTGTATCCGAGAAACCGAATATGTCCGTGGGCGCCAGGCCATTTCTTCACACATAGAGATGTAGGCCTTCCAAGTGCAATGGTAGATCGTCTGGGAAGAAGATTTCCAAGCCCTTAACATGACGGAGATTACCGAATTTGACAGACCACAGTCCCTTAGTACCTGGCTTTTAATAGCCATGCCATTAAAGCCAGTGACTGTAAAACAGGATGAAGTATGGGACCTTGAGACAGAAGGTCCTCCTGCATTGGCAGCCGACACAGAGCATCAGCTACCAGTCTCATGAGGTCGGCGTACCAGGGACGCCGGGACCAATCTGAGGCGATTGGAATCACCAGAATCCCCTCGGCCTCCACTCTGCGGAGCAGATGACGAAGCAATTTCATTGGGGAAAAGGCATAAATTCTCCATGGAGCCACCAACGCGTCCGACACGTCTGCCCAGGGATCCCTGGACCTGGCCACAAACCTCGACACCTGCGATTGAGTTGAGAGGTCAGGAGATCCACAACTGATGTGCCCCAATTCTGACAAAGTAATTGAAACCCCTCCGGGTGTAAGGACCATTCCCCTTGGTCCAGCATCTGGCGACTCAGATAGTCCGCCTGCCAGTTTTCTACACCCGGATGTAAACAGCCGATAGAGCCAGCACGCTCCTGTCAGCCCAACTTAGGATATGAGCGACTTCCGACGCTGCGGCCAAGCTCCTTGTTCCTCCCTGATGGTTGACAGAAGTCACCGCCGTGGCGTCATCCAACTGAAACCTGATCAGACGCCCCTGAAATCTCTGCGACCACTTGGAGAGGCACAGTCTGATCGCTCGAAGGTCATGGACATTGATCGGCAGGCGAGATCTGTCCGGAGTTCAGCAACCCTGGGCCGACTGGACCCCCCAGACTCCCCTCCAAACCGTGAGGCTGGTGTCCGTCGTGATCACAGTCCCATGGAATGGAAAGAATGACCTCCCAGACTGAAGAGCCGGGAATCTCAGCTGCCCTCTCAGGGAAGCCTTGACCAGGTGACTTACCTGAATCTAGAGACAATGGAGATCTGTTCCAAGTGGACAGGATCTCCTCCTCGAGTGTGGAATTGGGCATACGGAACTGCCTCGAAGGAGGCCACCATGAGTCCCAGAACTCACATGCAAAAAACTGAGAGACGACCATTTGTGGGATGCTAACAATTTCACCGCCGACTGGAGCGTCTGCAGCTGCTCCAAAGGAAGGAAGACCTTCACCTCCGAAGAGTCCAGGATCATGCCTAGGTTCTCCAGACACTGAGTCGGTACCAACACCGACTTCTGTATGTTCAGTACCCAACCAATGTCCCGGAGGGTCTGACTGGCTATAGACATGTCCTCCTCTAATTCTGAGCCAGAAGCAGCTCTCAGAAGAAGAACGTCCAAGTAGCCCACGATAGCAATGCATCGCAAAGCCAGATCGGGGCGAGCACCTTGTTAAAAACTCCTGGTGCCGACACTATGTCAAATCGCAAAGTGCAGAAACCTCTGATGGCTGTTGCAGATGGGGACATGCAAGTATGCGTCCTTGGTGTCCAGGAATGCCAGAAATCCCCCGGATGGAGCGCAGGAACCTCCGAACGAATGGATTTCATCCTGAACTCCGCACCCTTACAAGGTATTGAGGGCCCTGAGGTCCAAGATTGAACGGACACGTCCTTCCCAGGGACTACCAACAGATTCAAATAGAATCCCTGAAACCGTTCCACCAGGGGCACAGGTACTGCACCAGAGCAAGTCTTGTACTGCTCCCATCAAAGCAGACTGACGAGCCGGAAGGAGAGGAAGATTTGAGGGAAAGATCTGTTTGGTGGACAAGAACAAAAACTCTATCTTGTACCTCTAAGTGACCACCTCGCAGACCCACTGGTCAGAGTGGCGACTCTGGTGGGACGCGAACCCACAACCTTTGGACTGTTCAAGCAGGGAGGTCCACTGAGCTGCAAACTCGTTAAGCCATCCCCCCACTCTTGAGTCGGGCAGGGGCAAAATTTAATGCGGTAGCATGGCATGTTACCTGGCTTGTTCGTGCACGCCCCCAGGGACGCTTCTGTCCCCCAGCTAGAGCCTTGTCAGTCTGGGAGGATCTGCCGGCTGACCCTGACTGACTAAAATACCGCTTCTGTGCGGAATAGGAGGGCCCCGGCCAACTGCGCGGCTCCTTCCCCTCAGAGGACTGCGGGAGAAGTGTGCTCTTACCTCCAGTGACATTCTTAATAATGTCGTCCAGCGAGGTACCAAAAAACCACTGAAAGGCAATCTGTCAGGGCTCACTTGGATGCTTGGTCAGCGGACCAGCCAATCAGGCTGCGCAGTACCACCGCAGATATAGAGGTTCTGGAAATCATTTACATACACACACTGAGTATGTAGTAGTGTATATGTTTTTACTGTGGTGCCGAAGGCGCGAATGTCTTTGGAGTGTTGGAGGAGACCGGAGTACCCGGAGGAAACCCACGCAGACACAGGGAAAACATGCAAACTTCAGGCAGATGGTGACGGGATCCGGGTCGAACCAGTAACCCCCTTGCTGTCAGGTGAGGGAGATAACCACTACACCACTGTGCTGCCCTCCATTCAGTGAATGTCTGAGACACCAAAGTCGCAGCCAATATAGGTCGCAACACTGTCCCCAGCATAGTGAAGCTGGAGCCGGACACCGCTTCGGACCTCCTATCAGTAGGGTCCTGGAGGATAACGAACCGCCATGCGCTGGGGGACCACAAAGGACCTCTGCAGCCGTTCCCATTCCTTATTTATGAACTTATCAAAGAAAGTAACATAAGGAAACCTGTCACAAAGCGGTCAGATTTGTGTGACCCAAAGGAGACAGACTCCTCTGCGGAAGTCCCAGCTGCATCTACCATCTGGAGAGTGTCCCACACAGCATCAGAAGTGCACTCATAAGTGCCTTGACTAACATTCCCCAGAAGATGGCGGGGGGAGGGGGCGCTTTATTACCCCCCTTACGCCCGCACGCCGTCTCTTCCCTGGCAACAAATGATTCCAGGACTGTCTACAACGTATCCATGGAAACCGCAGGTGCAGGGGAACCATTAGCTGCCTCTGGCAATGTAGGGGAAGAAAGGTCAAATACTGACTCCATAAACACCCACTGACAGCCCTCAGGGACCAAGTGAACAACACATAAGAGTCCACCCTCCATGCTGCACTGACCGGGGGGGTAACCCAGGGGACTCACCACCCAGAAGGAGACCGCTCAGCACCGCTGCCTGCCTTGTATACACAGCGCGTGTGTAATGAAAAAACTGTGAGGAGAATGAACAGCGCCGTTCAGAAAGCCAGTGCTAGGGGACAAACCTACTCCAAAATGGCCGCCAGACGCCTCAGATAAAAAGGGCGTGGACCACAAGAAAATGGCCACCCTGCAATACCGACCTGTGCCACAGGGCGGCCACGCCAAAATGGCTGCCAATGGAAATAGTAATGTAGAAAAAATCACACTAAAAATGGCGACAGCGCCGCAAAAAATAGCGCCCGAGCCCCGGGATGTGGACGAGAAGGCGTGCAGAGACTTCCCCGGAGACAGACCCCCCTCTAACAGAAAGCGGATCCCGGCGCCCCACGGTCCCCCACAGGGACTCAGAGCCCCCCCACAGGTACATCCCGATCGCAGCAGGCCCTAGGGCAGGAGGGGAAGGGGCGACAGAGAGCAGGGAAAGGGAGGACAGGAGAACCCCTTAATCCCGGGAATGCCCAGCTGTTCCATCCTGCTGAGACAGGAGGAACTGTACTTACCCGTCCTTTTGAGGACATGCTGGCGCGTCCCTGACAGACCCACAACCGATGCTACGGAGTAGCTGTCGGCCCCCAGTCATATGTGGACCCCGGAGCATGTGCTCACCGGCCACCCCTGGAGCCATGGGGTACGTTGTGGCAGAATTAGCGCAAAGCTAAGGACTGGCACGCTCGATGGCCAGAACTGGGAAGACTACAAGGATCTATAATATCCAGCCTGTCGCCCAGCCGGCAGTTGATAGAAGATATCACAAAAAATAAAAAATAAAAATTAAACTTAAAATTTCTTCAGGACTCTGGGCCCGAAGGGAGCCACGTCCTTCTCCTCTGCTAGGCATAAAAAAACTGAGGCTGCTGACTGAAGGTAGGAGGGTTATGTACGGAGGGACCGCCCCCTGGGCGGGGCTGTTCAACTCTGTTAAAGTTACTTGTTTTAAGATAACTAACATGTTCTGCTTAGTCCTCTCCTATGAACCGGAACATAACCCACTTTGTCAAGATTTAAGGAGCTGTGTCCGTCCATGGACAGGATGGGGCATAGATTTGATGAAAAGGCTGAATAATTACACTGGGATTATGGATGAGATAATGGAAAAGAATTCTGGTGACATTGCTAATCTAAACATTGAAACTAGAGCAATTAGAAAACAACTGGCGCTTCATGATCTTGCCATTGAAAGTATAAGGCCCCTTTCACACTGGGGCGGGCAGGTGCGGTGGCGGTATAGCAGCGCGATTTTCAGCGCTGCTATACCGTCGTTCTTACCGCGGTATGCAGCCACTAGGGGGGTGAATTTAACCCCCGCTAGCGGGCGAAAAAGGGTTAATACCGCCCGCAAACCGCAGCTATTGCCGCGGTTTGCGGGCGGTATTACCGCGGTGTCCCATTGATTTCAATGGGCAGCCGCGGTAAAGGAGCGGTGAACACACCGCTCCTTTACCGCTGTAAAGAAGCGGCTAGCAGGACTTTTGGAGCGGTACTGCTAGCGCACCTCTTCAGTGTGAAAGCCTTCGGGCTTTCACATTGAAGGCTACAGGCACGAATTTTTCATGCGGTATAATAGCGCTAATATTAGCGCTAAACCGCATGAAAAACGCCCCAGTATGAAAGGAGCCTAAGTGCTGCACTCACTGGCCTATGTGAGGTTACAGAGGACTATGAATGCTGCACTTGGGTTCACAATACATCTATTGAGGTACCTGATTAGTATGACATAATTTCCCAGCATAGAAAGGAAGTAGACAAATTACAACAAGAAGCCAGGGACATTGCTAAAACATGAAGTCCCTTTGGAGGAGGAGGTTTTGGATTCAAGGGAATCTTCTCTTGGCTTAAAGATATTGTAATAACTATTATAATGATTTTGATTCTTGCCCTATTGATCTACCTATGTTTTAAGTGTTGCATGTGTATAGTGGAAAGGGTACAATGACCCCCTGAGGACATATTGCCTTATGCTATGTATATGAAAAATTACAAATCACACAAATAAAATACAGGTCATAAACTATGATCCACACAGTATTTACGGACACGAATAGAGACATAAATTTAGAATAAATCATCTATTAAAAGATGATTTAAGAGGGGATTGAAGGAATATGTATATACCAAACTGACTCCATCTTAGATTCAAGTATCCATCTAATGGCTTGCTATGTTTTATATGATATCTCATAGCTAGTTAGTTTTGTTTTCCTGTAAAACACATGACTTCCCCGAAATGACGGTTGTATTTTGCTAAGATAAGTTGTCCAGGTCATATGCAAGATGTATTTGTAAACAATGGAAAGCTACTGTGTGACCAGATTTATGCTTATAAAAGTATTATTCTGTCTATATAACCCATGCAATAATACAGCATTTCATATTACTTTGAGAGACTGCACTGTGTGCGTGTCAAGTTATTTCAGAGTATTCTCCAGGCCTGTGGAGTTCGAGGGTTAACCTGGTCAGGGCTGAGACAAGTAGCATCTTTGGGGCGGGTTGGGAGCGGTGTATACACCGCTGCCCATTGCAATGAATAGGAAGCACTTCTGAAGTGGCTGAAAAGCACTTCGGAAGCGTTGCAACACGGGAGTTTTTAACCCTCTTTTGGTGCCCCACTAGGGACCAAAAGCGACGCAAAAGTGCCACTTAAACAACGCTAAAGCGTCGCTAAAACTAACAGCACTTTGGCACGAACGGCCAGCATTTTTAGTGTAAAAACAGCCTAATGCCCCTTTTACACGTGCCAGATCCACCTATCATTTTTTTCAGGCGAACCTGAATGGATGCTCAATACACCTCTATGGAGTGACAGATGTCAGCGGTGACATGTCCGCTGACATCCGATCCGATCCGCTCCGCAAACCCTATTTTTCCATCCGTCTGGTGGATCGGATCAGATGAAAATGGACAGACGGTCCGTTTTCATCCGATCCCCCATAGAGGAAAGCGGAGATCTAATGCCACGTACACACGATCGATTATTTCAACGGTGAAAACACCGTCGAGAAAATCGACATGAAAAACGAGGAACAGCTTGTTCCCCCCACACACGGCCGTTTTAAATTACATTTTTTTTTTGGTCGAAAAAAACGACCGTGTGTGGGCTCCACAGCAGTGTTTCCCTATGGGAAAACTGCAGCGGAAAAAAACGACGGGAATCACGACGAGAAAAATTAGAGCATGTTCTAATTTTTCTCGTCGTGATTAATGCCGTTTTTCCCGTCGAGAAAAACGACAAAAAGCCCACAGATGATCGTTTTTCTCGTCCAAATGTAAAAATTTCATTTTTCTCGACGGGAAAAACGGTCGTGAGTACGCGGCATTACCGGTCTGTTTCTGCACAGTGTGCAGAGACGGACTTGTCATCCGCCGTCTCAGCAGGGATCGATGGAGCGATCCCTGCTGAGCAAGCGGATGTCTAAAAACGGATCCGCATGTGTAAAAGGGGCCTAAGAGTGTTGGATTTGCTCTTAAAAACCTGTGACAATGCAGATTTGCTTTTGTGTCACTCATTTCTGCTCTTCAAATCTTTTGCTTTAGCAGCATTGAGAGCACTATCATTGCCAATCTAAAACTAATCAAAGCAAAGGAAAAGATTTACTAGGATCGTTAAAGACTGTCTGTGAAAGAAAAAAAAAACTTCAAACTTCAGTTTTTTTTTCATAGATTAATATACATTGTTCAGGCTGATATTTCTTACATGTTGATCTAAAAATCATCCTGTAAAAAATGTTATGGCAGAGCAATTCCAGCAGAGATCCAGCTCTGTTGGTCATATAATGTATGATACTGGCGCCAATACTGAAACAAACAAAGAAAAGAAGGGTTGCTGCACCTGAAATTAGTGAAGACTAATGAAGAATGAATGCCGTGATAAAAGGCGCTCCCAATACAATCACAAAAAATGCAAAAAACGGAAAATTGTATCATACTTACCAGTAATTTTCCTTTCCTGGTTGCCCATCCATGGCAGCATACCTGTGACAAGCTCCGCCTTGGCTCCTCCCTCAGGACTAGTGAATATTATAAAAGAGTTGGTTAGCACAGCCCCAGCATTCTCCAAGGGTGGGATTGTATGCTGCCATGGATAGGCACCAGGAAAGGAAAATTACTGGTAAGTATGATACAATTTTCAGTTTTCCTGGTGCCTCCATGGCAGCATACCTGTGACAAATAACTAGCTGATATGGGTGGGATGATGCTCAGAGGTTTATTTTAAAGAGATTGCTGGGGCTGTGCTAACCAACTCTTTTATAATATTCACTAGTCCTGAGGGAGGAGCCAAGGCGAAGCTTGTCACAGGTATGCTGCCATGGAGGCACCAGGAAAGTGATTTATACAAATAATGTATATATACGTTCGTAACCGTGTGTAGCGGGGTCTTCAAAGTTAGTGGAATACACCTGGGGGTAGAGAGACCCAGGTGTGTAATTATGTCAGGGATTAGACCCCTTTTTGTTATTCGTGGAGGATTGGGTGGTGCAATATTCTCCTTGGCCTGTGGGTGGCGAGGTACCTACAGGCTCGAGGTAGAATCACTACCATAGTGTTACCCTTTTTTTTGTCCCTTCCTGGAGATGGTACGGCTGGGGCGGGGAACCCGCCGTGGTGTCGATGGGAGGAGATAAAAGGGGGAGACGCCCTCGCCACGAGGTCTTTTGGGGGGGATTATCTCTTCACGCACCCAGGCACCTTAGGCCTGGGTGCGGGCAGTTCAAGGTTCTGGCCTAGGCGCCCTAGGCCTGGCCGGAATGAAGATGTAGTCCATCCCAGGCACCTTCAGCCTGGGGTGAGGTACTATTGAGGAGGCCTGGGACCCGGTGACTCCGACTGGGTCCCGCGAGGGTGAAGTTGCTCCAGGGCGCCCCTTGCGAGGGGACCCGCATCTGAGGTGAGGAGGCTGGGGAGGTCACCCGTCCGAAGACCCGGTGCAGTGTCAACCCGGTGACGGATGGGCCTTCGGTAACTCCCTTGGAGGACATCTTCCCCTGATAGGGGCTACAGCGCAGCGGAGGAGCTTTAATCAAGACTCCTGCAACCCCTGGTCATAGCACAGGGAGTGTAGGGACTAGGAACCTGTACAGTGCCTCGACCTGCTCCCCCATTGTATCATGCCGTTGCATTTGACTGTATGTGGAGATACGCAATAAACCTGAGTTTGGACTTTGATGGGTGTATGGACTCTGTTGATGGGAACAAAGGGAGATTCTGGCACGGAAGGACTGACCCTCATAACCAGCACACATTTGGCCCGAGGAAAAGATTGGTACTGGCCTTCACCTCACCCACAGCCATGGGGAGGACATGGGCCGTAGCGCACCTCACTCTGTCGCTCGACATACCCCTAGCTAAAGAGGTCGGGGTGAGGCCGCTACACGTGGGGGCTCGTCCGGGATGAAATGTGTGTTGACCCTGAGGTTTGGAACGGCTGTGTTTGAACTTTGCTGCCCGGAGGAGGTCCGAGCAGGTCGGCCATGTGATTGGCCAAAGTGCGTCCCTGTGCTCGAAGTCGTGGAAATTTCTCTGAAAAACCGGGAGAGGCCCATGCAGAAAGAGCGGGAAGAGGGAGGAGTCCAGCCGTGTGACGAACTACATGTGGGGACTTTTGCTGTACTGCGCCACGAGGCACCCCGTGACTGTACAATTCGTGGGCGGAGACTGAAGGAAGCCCGCAAAAACGTGCAAGTCGTGGGAGGAGTCTGGCCACGTGTGGAGATACACGTGGAGACTCTGGCGCGAGGTGAGCGCGTGATGGAACAGCAGGTGGTCGGGATGGCATCAAGCTCCCCGTGGATGCCGGTACCTTACCCCACGAAAATGACTGCATTTGCTGCGCCCATTACAGACACGGGGATAAGGCTCAGGCCCCGAGGACAGTTGGCTCTGTATTCATGCAGAGACACGGAGGCCCTCGGTGTGATCTGTCCCGGATGCTCGGGACTGGTGGTCCAACTGAAGCCGTTCGGGCGATGTGAAGCGTGCAAAGAATTTCTTTTTGAGGTCGAATCATTCACAGTAAGGCCCCGGGCCCTTCGCCTCAACTGCATCACAGGAACCACCACTCCGGAGGGAGAGATCCAGGCCTTTGCGGAGGTTCCCGTGCGCGCTGACCAGGGCGATGGGACTGCCCAATCAGAGACTGAGAGAGGAAAATCCGAAGACACTGCTTCGGTCACTACAGACTCCCTGCTCCCACCTCCGAAGAGGAAAGTCGGCCTGGTACAGGCATCCTATGGTCGTGGTCGAGCTTCACCCCGCCGCTTGCCTGGCCTGGATGGCGCCGGTAGAGAAGAGAGTCCCGGACATCCCAGTTCTTCAGAAGGTCCAGGTGAGCCAGGGGCTGGGACTGTGGTGTTGGTTGGAGGTGTCGGGGGTCCACAGTCGGTGGAGCCCGCAAGGGAGGGTAGCCTTCCGTCTACTAGAGACTACCTTCCCGCTGAGATGTATGACACCTCCGACCTAGAGTCATTGTCAGAAGACAGTACGCTCCGGGCGCAGGCCCCGGAGTTCCCGAGGAAATCTAGTCCTTGGGCCAACTTTCCTCATTCAACTACATCACCCACTCTGATGGTGGGGATGCAGCGTGCTTCGTTGCGGGCACCAAAGACAAAGCAACCCGAGATGGTGAAGGTACCTCGGCACCCGGAGGCCATCGTGCAGCCAGGAGAAGGTGAGCGAGATGTGATGCCGCCTCTAGCCAGGTTGCAGAGACTTCTCTCCCAGAGAGTTGCCCGTGAATATGGGTGGGAGTACCCCTACTTGCCTCGGGACTTATTGTATGAAGTCGAGGTCCTGCGACCAAGGTGGTATGACGAGTTTGTATGGGAAAAGCTTAAAGTGCCCCATGCCAGGCGATACCTGTCATGTTCGCCGCCTGTGTCTAAAAAGTTCAAGGACTGCAGAGCTGATTGGAGATTTGGGCGCCATATTCATGCCGATAAGGTGCTCATCTGCAGGAAAGAAGGAGAGGATGTCGAGTATTCGGTGGAAGTGTTTGACGGGCACCTGAAGCCCCTGTTTCTGCCGGATCCAAGGTTCTACTTATAGGAGAAGTGAGCTCCTATCTTGTTGCTGTTGAAACTTTCTGGAAGAGACATTCCCAGACGCCTAGAACTGTGCCCTACTTTTATTTTGATTTGGGCTTTTCTTTTACTCACTGGAGACTTGGGAGCTGTTGTTTTTTTTCTCCCTTTTCTTCATGTGCCAAAGGCAGAGACTTTTGGGGTAGAGTCAGAGTAGGAAAGCAGGAAGAATGAAGATCTCACCAAGTGTCATTACCGCAGCGCTGTCACCAGGTGGCAGTGTTGTGCAACGGTTGTTTGAAATGTTACACATGCATTACTTACTTATTGGAGTGAGTGGGTCTCTCGGCTGACGGACCCACTCGTGCCAAGTTAACATAGAGTGTTAGGATGTGTTTTTTTTGTTTCCCTTCTGCAGGAGATTCGTCGCTCAAGACTACTGAGTATGGGGTGGTTCTTAGACAGTGACGGGAGGGATTGTATATGTGTACATGACAGATGTTTTATACAAAAAGTTTTAATGTTTTATAGTTCCCTTTCCCTGGAGCAGGTCTTGGCACACACAGTATCCAAAATTTGAGGGATAGCCTCTGGGGCCCACTTCATGTCACCACTCCTTGGGAGACATGGGTGTGCACCTGACGCTGGGGACCAGCGTCAAATCACAAGGGGGAGTGTGTAGCGGGGTCTTCAAAGTTAGTGGGATACACCTGGGGGTAGAGAGACCCAGGTGTGTAATTATGTCAGGGATTAGACCCCTTTTTGTTATTCGTGGAGGATTGGGTGGTGCAATATTCTCCTTGGCCTGTGGGTGGCGAGGTACCTACAGGCTCGAGGTAGAATCACTACCATAGTGTTACCCTTTTTTTTGTCCCTTCCTGGAGATGGTACGGCTGGGGCGGGGAACCCGCCGTGGTGTCGATGGGAGGAGATAAAAGGGGGAGACGCCCTCGCCACGAGGTCTTTTGGGGGGGATCATCTCTTCACGCACCCAGGCACCTTAGGCCTGAGTGCGGGCGGTTCAAGGTTCCGGCCTAGGCGCCCTAGGCCTGGCCGGAATGAAGATGGAGTCCATCCCAGGCACCTTCAGCCTGGGGTGAGGTACTATTGAGGAGGCCTGGGACCCGGTGACTCCGACTGGGTCCCGCGAGGGTGAAGTTGCTCCAGGGCGCCCCTTGCGAGGGGACCCGCATCTGAGGTGAGGAGGCTGGGGAGGTCACCCGTCCGAAGACCCGGTGCAGTGTCAACCCGGTGACGGATGGGCCTTCGGTAACTCCCTTGGAGGACATCTTCCCCTGATAGGGGCTACAGCGCAGCGGAGGAGCTTTAATCAAGACTCCTGCAACCCCTGGTCATAGCACAGGGAGTGTAGGGACTAGGAACCTGTACAGTGCCTCGACCTGCTCCCCCATCGTATCATGCCGTTGCATTTGACTGTATGTGGAGATACGCAATAAACCTGAGTTTGGACTTTGATGGGTGTATGGACTCTGTTGATGGGAACAAAGGGAGATTCTGGCATGGAAGGACTGACCCTCATAACCAGCACACATTTGGCCCGAGGAAAAGATTGGTACTGGCCTTCACCTCACCCACAGCCATGGGGAGGACATGGGCTGTAGCGCACCTCACTCTGTTGCTCGACATACCCCTAGCTAAAGAGGTCGGGGTGAGGCCGCTACACGTGTATAAATGTGTATTAGTGAATGGCTTCACTTTAACCCTTTCATGACTAAGCCTATTTCTGTCATTTGGTGTTTACAAGTTAAAATCCGTATTTTTTGCTAGAAAATTACTTAGAACCCCCAAACATTATATATATATTTTTAGCAGAGAATCTAGAGAATAAAAGGGCGATTGTTGCAATATTTTATGTCACACGGTATTTGTGCAGCAGTGTTTTAAATACAACTTTTTGGGAAAAATTAACTTTCATGAATTTAAAAAAAATTAAAAAGTAAAGTTATACTAGTGGAGGCGCTGAGTGAAATTACTCGTGATAAATAGACAAAATACCAAGTGTAAAAACAATACAAATTATAATACCAAAACACCAGCCTGCCTAGCGTGCTAAATTAAACTGTGTATAACCAAAGTGAAATTTATACAAGATTTCCCAGATCTTGCATAGGTATGTGTAAAGTGGGCTCCTGTAAATCAATACAGAAAAAAATATTATCATACCTTAATACAAATTTACATTTGTGAAAAAAATATATAAATGGTGAGTTCATATATCAAGTGTCAATCAAGTCCTTATAATCAATGAATGGAGGATAAATCAAGTGAATAAATCTGAAGAGCTGCAAACAGAAAATCCATAGATTGTGACAACTGTCAGAAATCCACCTTCACCGACTGAGAAAGACGAATCGCCCAAATGTGCTCAAATAAGGATGGCCGCTTACCAAATGAAGTTGACCCTTTTACTTAAAAAAGAAGTCAAATGTGCTTGCAGCAAAAAACTTTGCTTGGGTTAAATGGAGATGATGTCGGACCAGAACCGCTGCCTCATGGAGGCTCAGATAAGGATATGAAATGAAAATAATGCAGTAATAGCGTAATTCCGTTTATTAGGCCAAATCAATGTAAAAGTTAAAAAGCCAAATGCCTGCTTACTTGTATAAGTGCCACAAACCCGGCACTGAGGCTGGATAGCATAACAGGGAGATGGAAAGGTTGTCCCGTCTGTGGATATCTGGCGTGCGTTCCACCTACGATAATGGAGGAGCCAGAGGGACCGGAAGTAGCGTCTGTACGTGACCTAGTACCGCCTCGACGTACGTTTCGTATCACACGTCATCAGGAAGCGTGATGACGTGTGATACGAAACGTACGTCGAGGCGGGTACTAGGTCACGTACAGACGCTACTTCCGGTCCCTCTGGCTCCTCCATTATCGTAGGTGGAACGCACGCCAGATATCCACAGACGGGACAACCTTTCCATCTCCCTGTTATGCTATCCAGCCTCAGTGCCGGGTTTGTGGCACTTATACAAGTAAGCAGGCATTTGGCTTTTTAACTTTTACATTAATTTGGCCTAATAAACGGAATTACGCTATTACTGCATTATTTTCATTTCATATCCTTATCTGAGCCTCCATGAGGCAGCGGTTCTGGTCCGACATCATCTCCATTTAACCCAAGCAAAGTTTTTTGCTGCAAGCACATTTGACTTCTTTTTTAAGTAAAAGGGTCAACTTCATTTGGTAAGCGGCCATCCTTATTTGAGCACATTTGGGCGATTCGTCTTTCTCAGTCGGTGAAGGTGGATTTCTGACAGTTGTCACAATCTATGGATTTTCTGTTTGCAGCTCTTCAGATTTATTCACTTGATTTATCCTCCATTCATTGATTATAAGGACTTGATTGCCACTTGATATATGAACTCACCATTTATATATTTTTTTCACAAATGTAAATTTGTATTAAGGTATGATAATATTTTTTTCTGTATTGATTTACAGGAGCCCACTTTACACATACCTATGCAAGATCTGGGAAATCTTGTATAAATTTCACTTTGGTTATACACAGTTTAATTTAGCACGCTAGGCAGGCTGGTGTTTTGGTATTATAATTTGTATTGTTTTTACACTTGGTATTTTGTCTATTTATCACGAGTAATTTCACTCAGCGCCTCCACTAGTATATAAAATTTATATATTTATCCCAACCAATATTTTGTTCCATTTTTTTGGAATATTTGGAGAGCAGCTTTAATTTATTTTTGTTGTTATATTAGGCGCGAGATTTTCTTTTTTATTCAAAAAGTAAAGTTAGCCCAATTGTTTTGTATAATGTGAAAGATGATGTTACGCCGAGTAAATAGATACCAAACATGTCATGCTTTATAATTGCACGCACTCATGGAATGGCGACAAACTACGGTACCTAAAAATCTCCATAGGTGGCATTTTAATTTTTTTTACGGTTACCAGGTTAGAGTTACAGAGGAGGTCTAGGGCTAGAATTATTGCTCTCGCTCTGATGATCGCGGCGATACCTCACATGTGTGATTTGAACACCGTTTACATATGCGGCGCGACTTCCGTATGCGTTTTCTTTGCTGCGCGAGCTCGCGGGGACGTTTTCTTATTTATTTTATTTATTTTTACACTATTAAATTGTGTTTTTTAAAAAAAAAAATGTTATCACTTTTATTGCTCTCACAAGTAATGTAAACATCCCTTGTGACAGTAATAGGTGGTGACAGGTACTCTTTATGGAGGGATCAGGGGTCTAAAAGACCCCCAATGCCTCCTTTACACTTCAAAGTATTCAGATCGCCGAAAACTGCGATTCTGAACACTGTATATTTTTTAAATCCGGCGCCATTGGCAGCCGAGTAAACAGGAAGTGACGTTGTGATGTCGCTTCTGTGTTTAAAATCAGGAGACTGGCACAAAGCCGTTTACGGCTTCATGCCAGTCTGACACAAGGCGCCGGAAGTGGCGGATCGTGGATCGGGTCTCCCGGTGGGACGGGAGGCACGGTCAGAGCGGCGGGAGGTGGTGGGAGGTGGTGGGAGGGGGGATGTCCCCTCCCACTCCTCCGGTATAACAACCGAGCGGCTTTTAGCTGCATCGGTTGTTATGCCTGGATAGCCAATCGCCCGCTCTAAACAACGGTACCGGGATCATGCTTGCAGCTGTCACCAGAACAGAAGGGGAGGGGAAATTTTTAAATAAGGTCATCTGTTGTCGCAAAGGTCTTAGGCTGGGTTTACACTATTGAGGATTCGGATGCAGTTTTCCCCGCATCCAATTCGCATTTCAGGATTGTGACCTGCTCTCAATGGAGCCGATTGACACAGCTCCAGGTGTGGAGCGAACTGCATAGGAGTCCTGTACATCTTCTGGTCTGTTTCAGGTCCGAATTCAGCCAAAAATTCAGACCAAAATCAGACCTGAAACTGTGAACAGGGACGCACCGCACCCCTGTTGTGAGCCACGCCACACAGCAGCGTGAACCCAGCCTTAGAGGGGAGTTCCCAACACTTTATAGAAGTTTTATCTTGCTTACTGTTGCATTACTGGGACAGGAAGCAGCCCAGATTGGGGCTTTACTTAAAGTGGTTGTAAATCCTTACAGACCACTTAGACCTACAGCTAAGCCCAGATTAAGCCTCGTACAGACGGTCGGACTTCCATCGGACTTTTCCATGGTTTTTTGTCCGAACGGAGTTGGTTGGGAACACCCATAGCATACACACGCTCTGACTTTTCTGCAAACTTTCTTAAAACTTCTTACAACATCACATGTTTTTTCTGCTCTTTTCTGATCTTTACTGCCACCCTTTGGTCAACTTCTGCTAATGTTGGTTGATTTTAACATTAGTTGTTTAGTCCATCGGACTAAAGTCCGATGGTTATCTTTGCTCCATCAGACTTTTGTTGGGCAAAAGTTTGTCCGTTTGCAGACCCAACTTTTGTCCGATGAAATCCAAAACCAAATGAAAAAAGTTTGTCCGATGGAGTGTACACACGGTCGGATTGTTGGTCCAACTTGCTTAAAACGAAGTTTGTTGGGCAAAAGTCCGACCGTGTGTACGGGGCTTAAGGCTTACCTGTAGGTGCAAGAAATATCTCCTAAACCTACATGGTTTAGGAGATATTTGCAAAAGACATGCACCGATGTCGCAGCGCGCAGGTGCACTGAGCGTGCCGTTACTAACGGCGATCATGCCGTTAGTGGCGGCACCTGCGCGCATGCACGGGAGTGAAGTCATTGCGGCTCCGTACACTGATATACCTCGGCTGTTTGAAAAGGGATATCTTTGTTATGGCAGCAGCTAGCTCTTCTTCAGAGGACAGTCCGGTTTCCGTTAATAGTGGTCTCTGCGGCGGATTTGCCTCAAGATCACTTTTATCGGCGGCGGGAGAGTGCCCTCCGCCGCTTACCGGAGCCGTCGGTAGCGGCGGAGGCGATCGGGTCGTTCTGCTGGCTGGGTATGGAGACAAGTAAGGGGAAGATGGCCCCCACCTGTCTCCATACCATCGCAGGGCGGAAGCGATGTCAAAACGTCACTTCCGTCCATAGCTCTTAAAGGGACATTTTTTTTTTTTTTAAATGATAATTTTTTTTTTTTTTATTGCATTTTAGTGTAAATATGAGATCTGAGGTATTTTTGACCCCAGATCTCATACTTAAGAGGTCCTGTCATGCTTTTTTTCTATTACAAGGGATGTTTACATTCCTTGTAATAGGAATAAAAGTGACACAATTTTTTTTTAAAAGAACAGTGTAAAAAATAAAAATAAAAGGTAAAATAAATAAGAATAAAAAAAAAAAAAAATTTAAACGCGCCCCGTCCCGCCGAGCTCGCGTGCAGAAGCGAACAGATACATGAGCAGAGCCCACAGATGAAAACGGTGTTCAAACCACACATGTGAGGTATCGCCACGATCGGTGGAGCGAGAGCAATAATTCTAGCTCTGAACATCCTCTGTAATTCAAAACATGCAACCTGTAGAATTTTTTAAACGTCACCTATGGAGATTTTTAAGGGTAAAAGTTTGTCGCCATTCCACAGCGGGCGCAATTTTGAAGCGTGACATGTTGGGTATCAATTTACTCGGCATAACATTATCTTTCACAATCCAAAAAAAATTGTGGCTAGCTTTACTGTTGTCTTTTTTTTATATTCAAAAAAGTGAATCTTTTCCAAAAAAAGTGCGCTTGTAAGACCGCTGCGCAAATATGGTGTGACATAAAGTATTGCAACGACCGCCATTTTATTCTCTAGGGTGTTAGAAATAAAAAGTATAATGTTTGGAGGTTCTAAGTAATTTTCAAGCAAAAAAAAATGTTTTTACAACAAATCTCAGAAAGAGGCTCGGTCCTTAAGTGGTTAAAGAGGTTGAAACCCTAAAATAATTATCCTGTTCCTTTAACCAGTTCAGCTACGGAAGATTTTACCCCCTTCCTGACCAGAGCACTTTTTACAATTTGGCACTTCGTCGCTTTAACTGACAATTGTGCGGCTGTGCGATTTTGTACCTAAACTAAATTTGCATCCTTTTTTTCCCCCACAAATAGAGCTTTCTTTTGGTGGTAATTGATCACCTCTGCAGTTTTTATTTTTTGCGCTATAAACAAAAAAGAGTGACAATTTTGAAAAATAAAACAATATTCTTTTACTTTTTACTATAAAAAATATCCCCATTTTTTTTTTTTTTAAATAACAAGTTTCTTCATCAGTTTAGGCCAATATATATTCTTGTACATAATTTTGGTAAAAAAATTAGCAATAAGCATATATTGATTGGTTTGTGCAAAAGTTATAGCATCTACAAACTATGGGAAAGATTTATGGCATTTTTATGTCATTTTAATTATTAATTTATTTTTTACTAGTAATGGCGGTGATCTGTGATTTTTAGTGGTACTGCGACATTGCGACGGACAGATCGGACACTTTAGACACTCTTTTTGGGACCATTGACAATTATACAGCGATCAGTGCTATATAAATGTACTGATTACTGTGTAAATATCACTGGCAGGGAAGGGGTCAACACTAGGGGGCGATCAAGGGGTTAACTGTGTGTTCCCTCAGTGTGTTCTAACTGTGTGGGGATGTGAGTGACTAGGAGAGGAGACATATCGTTTTTCCTACTTAGTAGGAACAAACATAATGTTTCCTCTTCCCTGACAGAACAGGGATTCATTTGTGTGTTTACACATACAAATCACCGTGCTGGCCACGTGCATCGGGTTCTGCACCGTGCCCTCTGGTGGCCGTAAAAGATAAGGATGTACCCGTACGTCTGCCGCAGTATATCTGCGTGAGCGGTCGGGAACCGGTTAAAGCATGTTAAACTGCACAGTGCTTGTGCGGTGATATTTTTCCTTTTCTATGCTGTAAAAATCCTAGTTGACCCTGTCTGTTCCTGTGTCCCCCTGTGACTGCTGATCCCTGATTATCGTGCTCTTCTCTCTTCCATCTCCCCCTCCCTCCCTGCCTGTCAGCACCTGTGTGTGAGCCGCCCCTCCCCTCCTACCACTGTTCCGATTAGCAGTAAAGTTACTGCTCGCAATTACTGCCAGCTCCTCTGCTATGACAAAATGTACTACACAGTGTCTTTGTTTTCTTTTAATTCTCCTGCTAAATACCTTATTCCACCTCGTGTGGTCATGTGACTGCCCGGCAGACGTCAGAGGGTGTCCTCCTCTGTAGTCTATTGATCGGAGAAGGAGAGAGGCGGGCGGTCACATGACCGCAGATCGGTGAGGTGGAATAAGGTATTTATCAGGCAAGTTTAAAAAAAAAAACAGACACTGTGTAGTATATTTGTCATAGCAGAGGGGCTGGCAATAATTGTGAGCACTTCCTTTACAACCACTTTAATACAGCTCACACAGTCTTGTAAACTAGGTTGTCAGGAGCTATAATAGTCACAGTCCCTTATATGTATGTACCTAGTCAATACACATAGCACACAGACAAGCTCATTCACATCTATGGAAGTGTGGTAACATACACACATAGGTATGAATGGTCCCTCACAGTTTCCTTGTAAAAGCACACTAAGCTTTACTACAAAAATGTGAACTAGATACATATTAAAGATTAGCATTTCTAATTGCTGCTAGCATTAGTAAATGGATAGGAAAATATGCCATATTTACAGGTTTTAACTTTTTTTATTATTACATTTCTCTAGTTATTCTCTAGTTTCCAGGCCTAGGTAAATTGTGTTATACATCCCAGGAGTCTCTAGGGGGGGGGGGGGGGGTTCTCAGCTAAGCACACCCTCCTACCTGCATGCCTGAGCTAGGGACAGATGGATTCCAGGAAGTAAATGCTACATGAATCATCTGCCCTTAATCAGGATGGCCACAGCCAGAAATGCTAGGGGGTGTTTTTCAAAGTGATTTCTCAACAAAATAAAGCATGAAGACATGGATGGATGGGTGAGTTTGCTTTTAATATAAAAAATTTATTTAGTAGCGTTTTTAGTTTGTGGTACTCAGATACAGCGTAGTTCCACTTTAACAGCTGTTTGTGTAAGATACACACCTTCGGTCTAGAAAAACTACTCAAATTATCAGGTCTTGTAAGTTAAAAGGCAGTAATTTTGCTGCTATAGTATGAGCAATTCATCATCATTATAGCATTCTCCTATCAGCAGAGCAGATAATGACATTTTGATCCCTTGACAGGGAATCAGCTGCAATCCTTTGTGCACTGCTGAGTATCTGATAAACTGGAGGTGGTTTCCTCAATATAGTGTGCATATCTTTAGGAACTATTCTAAAAAACAATTATGAAAATGTTGATGCAATAATATGCTAAAATATTTAAGTAGATATTGTTTGTTGACGTGTTGCAGTTCCTATTTTTTTATTTAGGTGTACTTTAAAATTCAAAGGAACAAAGCGAACAAAAAACCCCCCAAAAAAAACATTCATGTAAAATTTTAGAAAAGACCTTCTTGCGTAGGATTGTTTCATTTATGAATACGATGTTTAGAAATTTGTTTTATATAGTTCTGGATTGACAAAATTGAACTCCAATTTTAACTTTAAACTTGTAAAATGCCTAGTCTACAACTATATGAGCTACTACCTCACTGATAGCAACCTTCTTGACCCCTTTCAGTCTGTCTTTCACCTGCAACACTCCACAGAAACTGTACCCTAAAACTAATGACTTAATAAAACCAATGGCTACTACTCCATACTATTACTCTTATGCGGCGTACACACGATCGTTTTTCATGCCATTTTTTAAACCGACGTTTTTCTCGTCGTTTTTTTTTCATGTTTCCTCTCAAGCCTGTCTTGCGTACACACGATCATTAAAAAAAACGCTCGAGCAAAACGCAGTGACGTACAACACGTACGACGGCACTATAAAGGGGAAGTTCCATTCGGATGGCGCCACCCTTCATGTTAGTAAAGTTTGTTGAGCGACGATTCGCGCTTTTCAGCCTCGTACGCTTTTCAGTCCGTTACAGCGTGACGAATGTGCTATCTCCATTACGAACGCTAGTTTTACCAGAACGAGCGCTCCCATCTCATACTTGATTCTGAGCATGCGCGTTTTTTTTCTCCTCGTGAAAGCATACACACTATCGTTTTTCACGTCGTTTAATGGCCGTTTTTCACGTCGTTAAAAATGCTCTGGAGCATACACATGATCGGTTTTAATGCCCATTTTTAAAAATGGCATTTTTAACGGCATGAAAAACGATCGTGTGTATGGGGCATCAAGCCTCGTACACACGGCTGGGTTTTCCGATGGGAAAACTCAGAGGAGAATCCCGGCCGTGTGTATGCTCCATCTCTCCGAAGGGAAAACTGCCAAAAACGTCCGGGAAAAAAAAGAGAACTGGCTATCTTTTTTCCCGATGGAAAACCCGGCCGTGTGTGTACGAGACATCAGACCTTACTGCTGCCCTTGATACATTTGACCACCACACCTCTTCAAAAACCTCCACTCCTTACCTCATTGCACCTTCAGTGTCACCTACAACTCTACCCCTTCTCTCCTCTCTGCAGGGGTCCCCCAAGTCTCCTCCCTGGATCAGCCTCTCACGGCTTCCAATACCATCTCTATGCTGACTACATAAAATTATCTCTCTACTACTCTGCTCACCCTGTCTCTTTGTGCATCACTAATTTACTAACTGATAGTAAATTAGTAGAAAAAAAATGCACCTGTTACTTCTATCCAAAGTCTGCGAAAGAGACACCAGACTTTATTAAAAAAAAAAAAATGTAATCTTGGCCTGAGTGTACTATAATTTGGCTTCTTCACATAAGACTATGGTGCAAAAATTAGTTATTTCCATCCAAAGTCTGCCAAAGATACACCAGAATTTATCCACAAAATCTATAATCTTGTTCCAAGTGCACTAAATTGTAACCTCATCTTACAGACTGGCTCCCCAAGCCGTTGTTTACGAAATAAAGAAAGCTTGCAGGAAAAATTAACTTAAATGTAATTTTTGTTCTTTATAACGTTTTGCTGCAGCAGGTTCTATACATGGTACAGATGCACCACTTTACAGGCATACTAAGGGGACCCCCAGGCATTATATTTAACCACTTGCTTACTGGGCACTTAAACCCCCTTCCTGCCCAGGTCAAAAATATATTTTTTTACTTTTTGCTATAATAAATATCCCAAATGTAAAAAACAAACAAACAAACACATTTATTCATAAGTTTAGGCCAATATATATTTTTCTACATATTAATGGGGGGGACATATGGGTTGGGACTTTTCAGAGGTAATGGGTCAGATCACCTCACATCCCTATAATTCTATATTGTTAAAAGGGGGGAGGAACGGGACTTTGTGTGAAGCATGTGCGGGAGAAATTACAGTAAGTAGGGGGAAATAAGTATGGCTGGAATACATTTATAAATAGATAATTTATTACTTTCAAATAATGCATCGTGCATGACTAAATTGCATTATTGAAGGACACATTGTGAATGTTTCACAAACTTTGTTGAAAAAGGATAATATAAGCCAAGGACCCGGATATACAGACAAGGAATACAATAAAATAGACTGCAGTGATACATAGTTTCTGAAGCATGAAGCTGTTGGCTCTACGCGTTTCACGACTTTGGTCGCTCTTCAGGAGCACGCATGCAATTTATATCTGTAAAAATGAAAAATGAAAAAAGTAAGTAAGTTAGTGGGAGCCTGATCGGGCTTCACCTCCACACCATTAACATAGGGCTACCTGGTAAGTACCACCGACCCTGACTAGTTCACGGTCCCTTGTTTGTTAAATGCTCCGGTTCAACCCCAAATGTGTCTCTTTTTTCATTTTTCATTTTTACAGATATAAATTGCATGCGTGCTCCTGAAGAGCGACCAAAGTCGTGAAACGCGTAGAGCCAACAGCTTCATGCTTCAGAAACTATGTATCACTGCAGTCTATTTTATTGTATTCCTTGTCTGTATATCCGGGTCCTTGGCTTATATTATTCTTTTTCAACAAAGTTTGTGAAACATTCACAATGTGTCCTTCAATAATGCAATTTAGTCATGCACGATGCATTATTTGAAAGTAATAAATTATCTATTTATAAATGTATTCCAGCCATACTTATTTCCCCCTACTTACTGTAATTTCTCCCGCACATGCTTCACACAAAGTCCCGCTCCCCCCCCCTTTTAACAATATTTTTCTACATATTTTTGGTAAAAAAATTGCAATAAGAGTAAATTGTTTGGTTTGCACAAATGTTATAGCATCTACAAAATAGGGGATGAATTTGGGCATTTTTATTCTTTTTTTATTTTTTACTAGTAATGCCAGCGATCTGCGTTTTTTGGCGGGACTGCAACATTGCGGCAGACAGATCGGATACCTTTGACACTTTTTTGGGACCAGTGACATTTATACAGTGATCAGAGCTAAAAAATAGCCACTGATTACTGTATAAATGTCACTGGTGGGGAAGGAGTTAACACTAGGGGGCGATGAAGGGGTTAAGTGTTCCCTAGGGAGGTGTTTCTAACTGTGGGGGGAGCGTAGTGACTGGAGGAGGAGAGAGATCGCTGTTCCTGATCACTAGGAACAGCAGATCTCTCTCTACTACCCTGTCAGAACAGGGATCTGTTTGTTTTCATACACAGATCCCCGTTCTGGCTCTCTGTGGAGCCATCGCGGGTGGCCAGCGTACATCGCGGCAGCCAGCCACGCGCATCAGCTCTGGCGCCGCTCCGCCCCCTATCGCTGTTAAAGCGGCCGACGTACACCTACAGGGATACAGGGAGCCCTCTAAACGCTATTGTGTTAAATTATATTGTAACTCTACTGACTTTCTTTATTTTGTGAAAGGCTGTTAAAAAGGTTGGGACTATATAAATCCTGTGTAATAAACTAATAATAATTTCCAGAGATGTACAAGTTTTTATTTTTCATTTTGCCTCGATGCAAACTTTAAAGTGGTTGTAAAGGCAAAAGTTTTTTTAGCTGAATGCATTCTCTGCATTAAGGTAAAAAAATCCTTCCAATACCAGCGCTCCCCAGCCCCCTCTTAAAGCGGATTTCCACCCACTTTTTTATCTTCTTCTCGATAGCTTTGATATTGGCTATAGTGTCCGCAATTTTTTTGTTATCTTACCTGGTTTCCAAGGTTTTCATTATCTCTTCCGCCTTCTCCCACCCACGGCTATGTGTGTAATATCCAGCGAGCTCACTGGATTCCCAGGAGTCAGCGGGCATCGACGTCGCTCAGTATCGCAAGAAAAGAGAAGTAAACTGAGCTGCGAGGTGTGCATAATGCACATGCGCGAGATCAGGCTGTGCATGCTGGTTATTTAGCAGCACCATATCCCGGAAGATTATCCTTGTGGGCTTTGTCTGCCCACAAGCAAGAAGGAAACGCACAACAAGGATAAATATAAGGTTAGTTTTTCTATAAAAAATAACTATAGCAGTGTAATTTAAAAGAGTAGAGAGTGCAACATTATAATTATATGATGATAATAGATGGATTTAAAAAAAAAAGCTATATGATGTTGGAACTCCGCTTTAAACACTTACCTGAGTCCTGTATCAATCCAGCGCTGTGCTCTGCTTTAGTTCTCCTCTCCCCTCTCCCTGCACTCACAATCTTTGCTGAGAGCAGCGGGAGCCATTGGTTCCTGCTGAAATCAGTCAAATCATGTGAAGAGGGAACAGGAGGTGGATCAAATCTGCATGAGTGCGGCCATAGCAAGCAGCTTGCTATGGCAGCACTCAGAGAAGATGAGGAGCCAAGAGCTTGGGTGAGTGAACCCAGAAGAGAAGATTTGGGGCCACTCTGTGCAAAACCATTGCACAGAGCAGGCAACTGATTCCTTGCAAATTTTGGAAGTTTGCCCACTTACAAAGAAATGCAGGGTCTATAATGTTTACCATAGGTGCATTTTAAATGATAGAGACAGAAACTCAACCAAAAATCCAGAAAAAAACACACAATACAAATGTTATAAATTGAGTTGAAGTTCAGTGAGTAAAATAAGTATTTGATCCCCTATCAACCAACAATAATTCTGTCTCCCGCAGACTGGCTACAGTATGTGCTCATGTGGTACACAGATTATTCCTGTCAATTTAAGAAGGTGCTCCTAACAATAACTCGTTATGTGTATAAAAGACACCTGTCCACAGAATCTCTTTATTCCACTCAAACCTCAGCATCATGGGCAAGACCAAAGAGCTGTCAAATGATGTCAGGGACAAGAATGTAGACCCACACAAGGCTGAAATGGGCTACAAGACCATCAGTAAGAATCTTGATAAGGAGACAACTGTTGGAGCGACTATTTTCAAATGGAAGAAATACAGGATAACCATCAATCCACCTCGGTCTGGAGCTCCATGCAAGATTCTGCCTCATGGGGTAAGAATGATCTTGAGAAAATTGAGGGATCAGCCCAGAACTAAACGGGAGGAGCTTATGAATGATCTCAAGGCAGTTAGGACCACAGTCACCAAACAAACCATTAGTAACACAATACGCCCCCTTGGATTGAAATCCTGCAGTGCCCGCAAGGTCCCCATCCTTAAGAAGGCACATGTACAGGCCCATCTGAAGTTTGCCAATGAACATTTAAATGATTCAGAGAAGGGTTGGGAGAAAGTGCTATGGTCAGATGTGACCAAAATTAAGCTCTTTGGCATTAACTCGCCATGTTTGGAGGAAGAAAAATGCTGACTATGACCCTAAGAACATCATCCCTACAGTCAAGCACGGAGGTGGAAACATTATGCTTTGGGGCTGTTTCTCTGCTAAAGGCACAGGCTGAATTTGCAGCATTGAGGGGTCAATAGACAGGGCCATGTATTGTAAAATCTTATATGAGAACCTTCTTCCCTCAGCCAGAACACTGAAGATAGGTCATGGATAGGTCTTCCTGCATAACAATGACCCAAAATATACCACCAAGGCAACAAAGGAGTGGTTCAAGAAGAAGCACATTAAGGTCATGGAGTGGCCTAGCCAGTCTCCACATCTTAATCCTGTAGAAAATGTATGGAGGGAGCTGAAACTTTGAGTTGCCAAGCGACTGCCAGGAAACCTTAAAGTGGATGTAAACCCTTACATATACCCAGTGAAGTGAACAGCCTCAGATGATACACAGGGATGAAACACATCTCCCTACATAAGTTTTACATGTATATCTGCTGTCTTCAGCTTTATATACTGTTTAGAAAGTTCAGATTGTGTTAGGATATTTTCTCTTCCTGTTCAACACTGCAGTGAAGCCTGGGCATACATCCAAGACAGCTAATTGGATGAAAGGCACACACCCCCTCTCCTCATAGGTAGAGACTTTCAACTCTGCTTGCTGAATAGTTCAGGGCTCTTCTAATCTATTTATAGCATCCTCCCAACACAAAACTCAGGCTGCTTTTATCATATGTGACGGAGATCTTGTCAGGAGTTATCAGGCTGGTAACAGAAGAATGGGGCAGGAGACAGCTACAGGACATAGTGCTTTGAAGAGAGATAACAAAACACTGCAGATATATGGCCCAGCTCAAATTTCATGAATCGGGTTTACATCCACTTTAACCACTTAAGCCCCGGACCATTTTGCTGGCCAAAGAACAGGCCACTTTTTGCAATTCGGCACTGCGTCGCTTTAACTGACAATTGCGCGGTAGTGCGACGTGGCTCCCAAACAAAATTTACGTCCTTTTTTTCCTACAAATAGAGCTTTCTTTTGGTGGTATTTGATCACCTCTGCGGTTTTTATTTTTTGCGCTATAAACAATAATAGAGCGACAATTTTGAAAAAAATTCTATATTTTTTACTTTTTGCTATACTAAATAACCCCAAAAAATATATAAAAAAACTTTTTTTTTCCTCAGTTTAGGCCGATACCTATTCTTCTACATATTTTTGGTAAAAAAAATCACAATAAGCGTATATTGATTGGTTTGCGCAAAAGTTATAGCGTCTAAAAAATAGGGGATAGAATTATGGCATTTTTATTATTTTTTATTTTTTTACTAGTAATGGCGGCAATTTGCGATTTTTATCATGACTGCGACTTTATGGCAGACACATCAGACACTTTTGACACATTTTTGGGACCATTGTCATTTTTACAGCGATCAGTGCTATAAAAATGCACTGATCACTGTTAAAATGACACTGGCAGTGAAGGGGTTAACCACTAGGTGGCGCTGTAGGGGTTAAGTGTGCCCTAGGGAGTGATTCTTACTGTAGGGGGGATGGGCTGTGTGTGACACGACAGTGATCACCTCTTCCGATTACAGGAAGCTGTGGTCACTGTTCAGTCACTAGGAAGACTGGGGAAATGCTTGTTTACATAAGCATTTTCCCTTTCTTCCTCACCGTGACATGATCGCGGTCGGAGTCACGGAGCTCGCGGCGGGCGCGCGTCCACAATGCCGCTTCTTAAAGTGGATGTATATATATGTCCTTTTGCCTGTCCGTGCCATGCTGCAGACGTATATCTGCGTGCGGCGGTCGGCAAGCAGATTAAGGATTTAGTGAAGTTCTGTAAAGAAGAGTGGACCAAAATCCCTCCCGAGAGGTCTACAAACCTGGCCACTAACTACAAGAAGTGTCTTACCTCTGTGCTTGCCAACAAGGGTTTCTCTACCAAGTACAAACCATGTTTTGCTTGGGGATCAAATACTTATTTTACTCACTGAACTGCAACTCAATTTATAACATTTGTTAATGTGTTTTTCCTGGATTTTTGGTTGATATTCTGTCTCTATTATTTAAAATACAGTTATGATAAAAATTATAGACCATTCATTTCTTTGTAAGTGGACTTACAAAATCTGTAGGGGATCAAATAATTATTTTCCCCCACTGAATATACAATATACTGTATATATATTTCCATAAATTTATGTACACCCAATTCTTTTGACAGTTTGAGCAGACGTGGTGTTTCATTTTAATGTGTCTTAAAGAAAGGCCGTCAGCATTCTCTGCACCCACCAGATTCCAGCTGTCAGATTTAATGTATCAACTTGAATCTGAGTGTTAAAATCTGATCTGGAGCTGTAGGCAGCACACACTGGTATTATTTAAGACACTTTTATAAATTAAAGGGGTTGAAAAGGTTCGTTTTTTATTTTCTAAATAGGTTCCTTTAAGCAAGTGCATTGTTGGTTCACTTACCTTTTCCCTAGATTTCCCTTCTAAATTTTTTCTTTCTTTGTTTTCTTTGTCTGAATTTCTTACTTCCTGTTCCTCCTCAGTAAGCTGTTCAGTAAGCTGTTCTGGCTGACTCCACACCACTCGGATGATGGTGTGAAGTTTACTGAGGAGAAACAGGAAGTGAGAAATTCAGACAAAGAAAAAAAACATTTAGAAGGTAAATATAAGGAAAAGGTAAGTGAACCAACAATGCACTAGCTTAAAGGAACCTATTTAGAAAATAAAAAACGAACCTTTACAACCCCTTTAAGTTGTTTTTTAAAATGTGTGTCAACTAATGTAGACATGCAATTCTTATCATAAGAACCTTTTGGGGAACTTTATCCTAGGAACAGTATTTGATCGACTCTCCACCCCCCTATATTTTCATAGTGAAGGCTGAGATTAGCCAGTGCCGTAGTTAGATATGCATACTGAGCTTAGAGATCATTACAAAATTAAATACCATTACCCAGTAGCCTAAAGCTGAACTTTAGACAAATGGCTAATATGTACAGTATACATGCTGTGCTGCCTAGCCCGCTGCACAGAAGTCTGGCAGACCTTAACCACTTCCATACTGTGCACCTATACAGCTTCCTGCCCAGACCAATTTTCAGCTTTCGGCGCTGTTGCACTTTGAATGACAATTGTGCGGTTGTGCTACACTGTACCCAAACTAAATTTTTATCATTTTGTTCCCACACATAGAGCTTTCTTTTGGTGGTATTTGATCACCTCTGCGATTTTTATTTTCTGCTAAAATAATTTTAAAAAGACCGATTTAAAAAAAAAAAAAAACATATTTTTTTTGTTTCAGTTACAAAACTTTGTAAATAAGTACGTTTTCTCCTTCACTGATGCGTTTGCTCCCACGATACATAAAGCCGTGACTCCAGTGCTGTAGGAGGTGATTTCACCACCACAGTTAAAAAAAAGACCGTATATGCCGAAGCATGGGGGCAGCAGGGGCGGAGGAGCGATTTTGCTCCTAATGCCGCGTACATACGGTCGAAATTCCGACGGAGGCTTGCCCGTGGAAAAGTCCGACCGTGTGTACGCAGCATAACTTTTTTGCGGGAGGATGCCCCCATGCTTCGGCATATATATATATTTTAGGCACAGGTTGCGTTAAAAAAATGTTTTATTTTTTACTAGTTTTTTTTTGGTATTTGCTTTGCAGGTATGGTATGGTAAGGTCTTACTGTTATACTGTAATGTTACTTTGTTTTAATGTTAACCATTATTTGCTTAGCAGGTACGCCATTCAGTTGCAGCGCGGATCTATTTATCTTGACAGCAACAGCGTTTGCTCCCACAATACATAAAGCCGTGACTCCAACGCTGTAGGAGGTGATTTCACCACCACAGTTAAAAAAAAGAGCATATATGCCGAAGCATGGGGGCAGCAGGGGCGGAGGAGCGATTTTGCTCCTAATGCCGCGTACATACGGTCGAAATTCCGACGGAGGCTTGCCCGTGGAAAAGTCTGACCGTTTGTACGCAGCATAACCTTTTATGCCGCATACATGCGGTCGAAATTACGACGGAGGCTTGCCCGTGGAAAAGTCCGACCATGTGTACGCGGCATGCCATGCTTCGGCATCAGGGATGAGCCGAACACCCCCCTGTTCGGTTCGCACCAGAACCTGCAAACAAACAGAATGTTTGCGTGAACTTTAGAACCCTATTAAATACAATGGACTCGAACGTTCGAAATATAAAGTGCTAATTATAAAGGCTAATATGCAATTTATTGTCCTAAAAAGTGTTTGGGGACCAGGGTCCTGCCCCAGGGGACATGTATCAATGCAAAAAAAAGTTAAAAAAATAGACGTTTTTACGGGAGCGGTGATTTTAATAATGCTTAAAATGAAAAACTAAAAGTGAAATTTTCCTTTAAATTTCGTACCTGGGGGGTGTGTATGATATGCATGTAAAGTGGCGCATGTTTCCCGTGTTTAGAACAGTCCCTGCACAAAGTGTCATGTTTGAAGGAAAAAAAGTCATTTAAAACTCACTCGCGGCTATTAATGAATTGTCAGCTCCCAGCAATACATACAAAAGTCATTGATAAAAAAAAAAAAAAAAGCGTGGGGGTTCCCCCAAATTCAATTACCAGGCCCTTCAGGTCTGGAATGGATATTAAGGGGAACCCCGCCGCAAATGTAAAAAAAAATGGCGTGCGGTTCCCCCTAAATATCCATACCAGGCCCTTCAGATCTGGCATGGATTTTAAGGGGAACTCCGCCCCAAATAAAATAAAAGTGGAGTCCCCCCAAAAATCCATACCAGACCCTTATCCGAGCATGCAACCTGGCCAGCGGCAGGGGAAGAGGGGGGGGGGGGCGAGAGAGCGCCCCCCCTCCTGAACCGTACCAGGCCACATGCCCTCAACATGGGGAGGATGTCCCCATGTTGATGGGGACAAGGGCCTCATCCCCACAACCCTTGCCCGGTGGTTGTGGGGGTCTGCGGGCAGGGGGCTTATCGGAATCTGGAAGACCCCTTTAACAAAGGGGACCCCCAGATCCCGGCCCCCCCCCTATGCCCCATCAGGTCCGCTCAGGCACAACCAATGACGGACAGCGCTGGACATCGGGATCGCTGCGGGACATTGGATTTCATCGCTGGAATGTTTTTTTTTTTTATTTTTTTTTTTTTTGAATAAAGGACTTTTCCAAGGTGTTTGTGCGTTTTTATTTAAAAATTTTTACACTTTCTTCGTGAAATGGTAGGGGTACAATGTACCCCTTACCAATTCACATAAGGGGGGGCGGGATCTGGGGGTCCCCTTTGTTAAAGGGGTCTTCCAGATTCCGATAAGCCCCCTGCCCACAGACCCCCACAACCACCGGGCAAGGGTTGTGGGGATGAGGCCCTTGTCCCCATCAACATGGGGATATCCTCCCCATGTTGAGGGCATGTGGCCTGGTACGGTTCAGGAGGGAGGGGGGGGGCGCTCTCTCGTCCCCCCCTCTTCCCCTGCGGCCGGCCAGGTTGCGTGCTCGGATAAGGGTCTGGTATGGATTTTTGGGGGGACTCCATGCCATTTTTTTAAAAATTTGGGGTGGAGTTCCCCTTAAAATCCATGCCAGATCTGAAGGGCCTGGTATGGATATTTAGGGGGAACCGCACGCCATTTTTTTTTAAATTTGCGGCAGGGTTCCCCTTAATATCCATTCCAGACCTGAAGGGCCTGGTAATTGAATTTGGGGGAACCCTCACGCTTTTTTTTTTTTTTTTATCAATGACTTTTCTATGTATTGATAAAAGCCGACAATTCATTAATAGCCGCGAGTGAGTTTTAAATGACTTTTTTTCCTTCAAAAATGACACTTTGTGCAGGAACAGTTCTAAACACGGGAAACATGCGCCACTTTACATGCATATCATACACACCCCCCAGGTACGAAATTTAAAGGAATATTTCACTTTTATTGTTTCACTTTAAGCATTATTAAAATCACTGCTCCTAAAAAAACGGCAGTTTTTAAAACTTTTTTTTGCATTGATACATGTCCCCTGGGGCAGGACCCTGGTTCCCAAACACTTTTTAGGACAATAACTTGCATATAAGCCTTTATAATTAGCACTTTAGTTTTCTCCCATAGACTTTTCGAATTTGCCGCGAACACCCCAATTTGTTCGCTGTTCGGCGAACAGGCTGTATAACAGGCTGCATGAAAAAAAAGATTACAATACATGTCCAACAAGGACCAGCAACGTACTGGTATGTTTCTGGACTTTGAATGTTTATACCAGAATGATGCCTGTGGGTTTAGGTATCATCTTGGTATCATTCTTTTCAGCCAGCGGCCGGCTTTCATGTAAAAGCAATCCTAGCAGATAATTAGCCTCTAGACTGCTTTTACAAGCAGTGGGAGGGAATGTCCCCCCCCCCCGGATATAAACAGCGCCATTGGGAAACTGGGAAAGCATTTTATCACACCGATCTTGGTGTGGTCAGATGCTTTGAGGGCAGAGGAAAGATCTAGGGTCTAACCCCCCAATTTTTTTCAAAAAAAGAGTTCCTGTCACTACCTATTGCTATCATAGGGGATATTTACATTCCCTGAGATAACAATAAAAATGGTAAAAAAAAAAAAAAAAATATGGAAGGAACAGTTTAAAAATAAAATAAAAAAGCAAAATAAATAATAATAATAAAAAAAAGCACCCCTGTCCCCCCCCCCTGCTCTTGCGCAAAGGCGAACGCAAGCTTCGGTTTAGCGTCGTATGTAAACAGCAATTGCACCATGCATGCGAGGTATCACCGCGAAGGTCAGATCGAGGGCAGTAATTTTAGCAGTAGACCTCCTCTGTAAATCTAATGTGGTAACCTGTAAAGGCTTTTAAAGGCTTTTAAAAATGTATGTAGTTTGTCGCCGCTGCGCGTTTGTGCGCAATTTTAAAGCATGTCGTGTTTGGTATCCATGTACTCGGCCTAAGATCATCTTTTTTATTTCATCAAACATTTGGGCAATATAGTGTGTTTTAGTGCATTAAAAATAAAAAAAAGTGTGTTTTTTCCCCCAAAATATGCGTTTGAAAAATTGCTGCGCAAATACTGTGTGGGAAAAAAAAATGCAACACCCACTATTTTAATCTGTAGGGCCTTTGCTTTAAAAAAATGTATACTGTTTGGGGGTTCAACGTAATTTTCTTGCAAAAAAAAAAAATGTTTTTTCTTTCTGACACTTTGTTTACATGAAAACATTTTTTTTTTGCAAGAAAATTACGTTGAACTCCCAAACATTATACATTCCTGTCACACATCATCCACTCTTCTAACCACTGGATGATGTGTGACATAAGCTTCCTAATGTTGTGCATAAAATGCCAGGACAGTTCAACCCCCCCCCCAAATGACACCATTTTGGAAAGTAGACACCCCAAGCTATTTGCTGAGAGGCATGTTGAGCCCATTGAATATTTTTATTTATTTTTTGTCCCAAGTGATTGAATAATGACAAAAAAAAAATGTACAAAAAGTTGTCACTAAATGATATATTGCTCAAACATGCCATGGTTATATGTGGAATTGCACCCCAAAATACATTCTGTTGCTTCTCCTGAGTACGGGGATACCCCATGTGTGAGACATTTTGGGAGCCTAGCCGCATATAGGACCCCGAAAACCAAGCACCGCCTTCAGGATTTCTAAAGCCCCGTACACACGGTCTGACTTTTGCCCAACAAACTTCGTTTTGAGCAAGTTGGACCAACAATCCGACGGTGTGTACGCTCCATCGGACAAACTTTTTTCGTTTGGTTTTGGATTTCATCGGACAAAAGTTGGGTCTGCAAACGGACAAACTTTTGCCCAACAAAAGTCTGATGAAGCAAAGTCCGACCGTGTGTACAGGAAACCATCGGACTTTTGTCCGATGGACTAAACAACTAATGTTAAAATCAACCAACAAGAGCAGAGGTTGACCAAAGGGTGGCGGTAAAGAGCAGAAAAGAGCAGAAAAACCACGTGATGTTGCAAAAAGTTTTGGGAAAGTTTGCAGAAAAGTCAGAGCGTGTGTATGCTATGGGTGTTTCCGACCAACTCCGTTCGGACAAAAAACCACGGAAAAGTCCGATGGAAGTCCGACCGTGTGTACGAGGCTTAAGGGTGTAAATTTTTGATTTCACTCCTCACTGCCTATTAGTTTCGGAGGCCATGGAATGCCCAGATGGCACAAACCCCCCCCCCCCAAATGACCCCATTTTGGAAAGTAGACACCCCAAGCTATTTGCTGAGAGGTATGTTGAGTATTTTGCAGATCTCGCTTTTTGTCACAAAGTTTTGAAAATTGAAAAAAAAAAATATATATATATATTTTCTTTCTTAATTTTCAAAAACAAATGAGAGCTGTAAAATACTCATCATGCCTCTCAGCAAATAGCTTGGGGTGTCTACTTTCCAAAATGGGGTCATTTGTGGGGGTTTTGTGCTATCTTGGCATTTTATGGCCTTCAAAACTGTGATAGGTAGTGAGGAGTGAAATCAAAAATTTACGCCCTTAGAAATCCTGAAGGCGGTGCTTGGTTTTTGGGGCCCTGTACGCGGCTAGGCTCTCAAAAAGTCCCACACATGTGGTATCCCCGTACTCAGGAGAAGCAGCAAAATGTATTGTGGGGTGCAATTCCACATATAACCATGGCATGTTTAAGCAATATATCATTTAGTGACAACTTTTTGTACATTTTTTTTTCTTTTTGTCATTATTCAATCATTTGGGACAAAAAAAAAAATATTCAATGGGCTCAACATGCCTCTCAGCAAATAGCTTGGGGTGTCTACTTTCCTAAATGGGGTCATTTGGGGGGGTTTGTGCCATCTTGGCATTTTATGGCCTTCAAAACTGTGATAGGTAGTGATAGGTAGTGAGGAGTGAAATCAAAAATGTATGCCCTAATGCCGCGTACACACGATCGTTTTTCTTGCCATTTTTTTTCTTGCCGTTTTTCACGTCGTTAAAGCATACACACTATCGTTTTTCACGTCGTTAAAAAAAACGACATGAAAAACGACGTGAAAAAAGAGAGCATGTTCGAAATTTTTAATGGCCGTTTTTCACGTCGTTAAAAATGCTCTGGAGCATACACACGATCATTTTTAATGGCCATTTTTTTAATGCCATTTTTAACGGCATGAAAAACGATCGTGTGTATGTGGCATTAGAAATCTTGAAGGCGGTGCTTGGTTTTTGGGGTCCCGTACGCGGCTAGGCTCCCAGAAAGTCCCACACATGTGATATCCCCGTACTCAGGAGAAGCAGCAGAATTTATTTTGGGGTGTAATTTCACATATAACCATGGCATGTGTGAGCAATATATCATTTAGTGACAACTTTGTGCAAAAAAAAAAAAGTTTGTCATATTCCCGCAACTTGTGTCAAAATATAAAATATTCCATGGACTCAACATGCCTCTCAGCAAATAGCTTGGGGTGTCTACTTTCCAAAATGGGGTCATTTGGGGGGGTTTTGTGCTATTTTGGCATTTTATGGCCTTCGAAACTGTGATAGGTAGTGAGGAGTGAAATAAAAAATTTGCGCCCTTAGAAATCCTGAAGGCGGTGCTTGGTTTTCGGGGGCCCGTACGCGGCTAGGCTCCTAAAAAGTCCCACACATGTGGTATCCCCATACTCAGGAGAAGCAGCAAAATGTATTTTGGGGTGCAATTCCACATATAACCATGGCATGTGTGAGCAATATATCATTTAGTGACAACTTTTTGTAATTTTTTTTTTTTTGTCATTATTCAATCACTTGGGACAAAATAAAAATATTCAATGGGCTCAACATGCCTCTCAGCAATTTCCTTGGGGTATCTACTTTCCAAAATGGGGTCATTTGGGGGGTTTTGTTCTGCCCTGCCATTTTAGCACCTCAAGAAATGAGATAGGCAGTCATAAATTAAAAGCTGTGTAAATTCCAGAAAATGTACCCCAGTTTGTAGACGCTATAACTTTTGCGCAAACCAATAAATATATAATTTTTTTTTACTAAAGACATGTGGCTGAATACATTTGGCCTAAATGTATGACTAAAATTGAGATTATTCGATTTTTCTTATAACAAAAAGTAGAAAATATCATTTTTTTTTTAAATTTTCAGTCTTTTTCCGTTTATATCGCAAAAAAAAAAAAATCGCAGAGGCAATAAAATACCATTAAAAGAAAGCTCTATTTGTGGGAAGAAAAGGACGCAAATTTCGTTTGGGTACAACATTGCATGTCCGCACAATTTCCAGTTAAAGCAGCGCAGTGCCAAATTGTGAAATCACCTCTGGTCATTATGGTCCGTGTTGGTCCGGGGCTTAAGTGGTTAACCTTTGTGTGCTACTTTTTTTTCATTATTAAATGTTTTATAATCTTAAAGCATGTGTATTAACTGTATCTTTGTGGATATGTTACTAGTGGTGTTGTCCCTGTAGAACTAATTGTATCTCTGCAAATGTGTTTCTGAAGGTGTCATTGCAGAACTGGCTATTTCTGTTGACGTGTTTCTGGCAGCATCACCGTGGAGCTGATGGTATCTCTGTAGATGTACTACTGATGATGTCCTGCTTGGTGTTTGTACCATAGCTCAAAAATGGTAAATGACATCACACCACTCTCCCCTAGCACTATGTGGTGGCTGGCTAAGTGGCTCACTAAATTTGTGTGCACCTGTACCCTGCCCTTAAGGCCCCATTCACACTAAGACCCCTTTTACACTGGGGCGGTGAGGGCGTCAGCGGTAAAGTGCCACTAGTTTTAGCAGCACTTTACTGCTAACGCCCGCAGGCGCTTTACTGCTGTTATAGCTGCGCTTTTCGGCCTCTAGCGGGGCGCTTTTAACCCCCCCGATAGCAGCCAAAAAAAGGGTTAATAGCACCCGTGATGTGGCACTGCCGAAGTGCTTTGCAGGTGCTTCGGCAGCGCTGCCCATTAATTTCAACTGGCAGGGGCGGTGGAGGAGCCTGTATACAGTGCTCCCGCACCGCCCCAAAGATGCTGCTTGCAGGACTTTTTCTCCGGCCCTGCAAGAGCACCGCCCCAGTGTGAAAGCACTTGGGCTTTCACACTGGAGTGGCTTGAAAGGCCCTTTACAGGCGCTATTTTTAGCGCTAAAATGCCTGAAAAGTGCCCCAGTGTTAAAGGGGTCTAAGTGATTCTGCCTGCCATTCCAAATCATTATAAAATCGCAGCAAAATGTGTAACGTGTGTTCAGGGCCATTCATCCTCTATGGCACCCCACATGCAGTATGATTTTGCCTCAATTTTCTCTACACAAAATGCACGAGAATTGTCCCAAACCGTGATTGTAAAAATGCGCCTGACTTAGGGCCAAAATTTGGTCCCTGAGCTTCTTTGCCACAACAAATGTGCATAAGAAAGCCCATTTAGGTAAATGCCTACCCTATGCATAACATGTAGAAGCAGGTGAAAATCACCCACACAAGTCGCAAGCAGGAAGTTCCCACTACCAGAAGTGTGCACAGGACTGAACTAGATGTCTGAACACTCAGCAAAAGAATGAGTGATTCTAGCAGTATACCAGTTCTGGAAGGGGCGAGTTGCAGGCTGGCACAGGCTGAGTGAGTCATCTATGAGCTGCTCAGTCTAGACCGCCACTAGCTGGGAGGGGTAGTCTGCTGGTGCAACACAACAGAGCGTCCAAGTCACCAGACAGGTTTTTACTGAAACTGACATGCAAATATATATAAAAAAAGCATTGATAAACCTAAATATGAAAGGTATTTTCTTTTGGTATTAATGTGTCTATAAAGCAGATTTTTGTTCTCTTTCTTACCATTGTTATTAAACAGTTAAGCTTTGGAACATGCAAATTGGCAAGGGCTACAACTGGATAGATTTCTTGAAGTAATCCATCACACTCATGACACTTTATACACTTGTATCTGCTTGCAAACTGGTCAGTTAATTTGTTTATGAGTCACAATTCATGTGATTTAACTCATTTTATGTCTCCTAGCAATGATGATCATCAGAATATTTTCTTAATAATTCAGGAACAATCCATGGACAAATAATGTCTAGCATGGGGCACTAGCCGACCATGTTCATTAAAATTCAGCATTAGGGATGAGCTTCGTGTTCGAGTCGAACATACGTTCGACTCGAACATCGGCTGTTCGATCGTTCGACGAAGATCGAACGATTTGGGCCGTTCGCGCCAAATTCGAGTGACGCGAAAGGCCCACAATGCACTACGCCATCGCAGTGTCATCCAGGCGCTGTGATTGGCCAAGCATGCACTGTGACCCCGCATGCTTGGCCAATCACAGCGCCGGCAGCGAGGAGAGCAATGATTGGCCACAGGCAGGATGCCTGTGGCCAATTATTGCTGATGGGGTTTAGTACACGCCCCACACTATAAAAGGCCGCCAGCGCGGCGGCCTTGTGTAGTGTGTTCCGGAGCAGGGAAAGAGAAGCATAGGCAGGGACAGTGTCATTTTTTTTCCTTTACTAATCCTGGATTCCTTGTGTTTAGGGACAAATAAGGATAGGTAGGGAGAGTGTCAGTGACAGTGTGCTATTCTGTGCTAATCCTTGTTTGTAGGGACAGAGAGGTACAGTGAGGGAAACTGACAGTGTGCTATTCTGTTCTAAAACTATTTTGCTGAACCATATTTTCAATCCTTGAGTTGAGGGACAGAGAGCTACAGTGAGGGAAAGTGTCAGTGTGCTATTGTGTTCTAAAACTATTTTGCTGAACCATATTTTCAATCCTTGAGTTGAGGGACAGAGAGCTACAGTGAGGGAAAGTGTCAGTGTGCTATTGTGTTCTAAAACTATTTTGCTGAACCATATTTTCAATCCTTGAGTTGAGGGACAGAGAGCTACAGTGAGGGAAAGTGTCAGTGTGCTATTGTGTTCTAAAACTATTTTGCTGAACCATATTTTCAATCCTTGAGTTGAGGGACAGAGAGGTACAGTGAGTGAAACTGACAGTGTGCTATTCTGTTCTAAATCAATTTTGCTGTTCCATATTTTCAATCCTTGAGTTGAGGGACAGAGAGCTACAGTGAGGGAAAGTGTCAGTGTGCTATTGTGTTCTAAAACTATTTTGCTGAACCATATTTTCAATCCTTGAGTTGAGGGACAGAGAGGTACAGTGAGTGAAACTGACAGTGTGCTATTCTGTTCTAAAACTATTTTGCTGTTCCATATTTTCAATCCTTGAGTTGAGGGACAGAGAGCTACAGTGAGGGAAAGTGTCAGTGTGCTATTGTGTTCTAAAACTATTTTGCTGAACCATATTTTCAATCCTTGAGTTGAGGGACAGAGAGCTACAGTGAGGGAAAGTGTCAGTGTGCTATTGTGTTCTAAAACTATTTTGCTGAACCATATTTTCAATCCTTGAGTTGAGGGACAGAGAGGTACAGTGAGTGAAACTGACAGTGTGCTATTCTGTTCTAAATCAATTTTGCTGTTCCATATTTTCAATCCTTGAGTTGAGGGACAGAGAGGTACAGTGAGTGAAACTGACAGTGTGCTATTCTGTTCTAAAACTATTTTGCTGTTCCATATTTTCAATCCTTGAGTTGAGGGACAGAGAGCTACAGTGAGGGAAAGTGTCAGTGTGCTATTGTGTTCTAAAACTATTTTTCTGAACCATATTTTCAATCCTTGAGTTGAGGGACAGAGAGCTACAGTGAGGGAAAGTGTCAGTGTGCTATTGTGTTCTAAAACTATTTTGCTGAACCATATTTTCAATCCTTGAGTTGAGGGACAGAGAGGTACAGTGAGTGAAACTGACAGTGTGCTATTCTATTCTAAATCAATTTTGCTGTTCCATATTTTCAATCCTTGAGTTGAGGGACAGAGAGGTACAGTGAGTGAAACTGACAGTGTGCTATTCTGTTCTAAAACTATTTTGCTGTTCCATATTTTCAATCCTTGAGTTGAGGGACAGAGAGCTACAGTGAGGGAAAGTGTCAGTGTGCTATTGTGTTCTAAAACTATTTTGCTGAACCATATTTTCAATCCTTGAGTTGAGGGACAGAGAGCTACAGTGAGGGAAAGTGTCAGTGTGCTATTGTGTTCTAAAACTATTTTGCTGAACCATATTTTCAATCCTTGAGTTGAGGGACAGAGAGGTACAGTGAGTGAAACTGACAGTGTGCTATTCTGTTCTAAATCAATTTTGCTGTTCCATATTTTCAATCCTTGAGTTGAGGGACAGAGAGGTACAGTGAGGGAAACTGACAGTGTGCTATTCTGTTCTAAAACTATTTTGCTGAACCATATTTTCAATCCTTGAGTTGAGGGACAGAGAGGTACAGTGAGTGAAACTGACAGTGTGCTATTCTGTTCTAAAACTATTTTGCTGTTCCATATTTTTAATCCTTGAGTTGAGGGACAGAGAGCTACAGTGAGGGAAAGTGTCAGTGTGCTATTGTGTTCTAAAACTATTTTGCTGAACCATATTTTCAATCCTTGAGTTGAGGGACAGAGAGGTACAGTGAGTGAAACTGACAGTGTGCTATTCTGTTCTAAATCAATTTTGCTGTTCCATATTTTCAATCCTTGAGTTGAGGGACAGAGAGCTACAGTGAGGGAAAGTGTCAGTGTGCTATTGTGTTCTAAAACTATTTTGCTGAACCATATTTTCAATCCTTGAGTTGAGGGACAGAGAGCTACAGTGAGGGAAATTGTCAGGGTGCTATTGTGTTCTAAAACTATTTTGCTGAACCATATTTTCAATCCTTGAGTTGAGGGACAGAGAGCTACAGTGAGGGAAAGTGTCAGTGTGCTATTGTGTTCTAAAACTATTTTGCTGAACCATATTTTCAATCCTTGAGTTGAGGGACAGAGAGCTACAGTGAGGGAAAGTGTCAGTGTGCTATTGTGTTCTAAAACTATTTTGCTGAACCATATTTTCAATCCTTGAGTTGAGGGACAGAGAGGTACAGTGAGTGAAACTGACAGTGTGCTATTCTGTTCTAAATCAATTTTGCTGTTCCATATTTTCAATCCTTGAGTTGAGGGACAGAGAGCTACAGTGAGGGAAAGTGTCAGTGTGCTATTGTGTTCTAAAACTATTTTGCTGAACCATATTTTCAATCCTTGAGTTGAGGGACAGAGAGCTACAGTGAGGGAAAGTGTCAGTGTGCTATTGTGTTCTAAAACTATTTTGCTGAACCATATTTTCAATCCTTGAGTTGAGGGACAGAGAGCTACAGTGAGGGAAAGTGTCAGTGTGCTATTGTGTTCTAAAACTATTTTGCTGAACCATATTTTCAATCCTTGAGTTGAGGGACAGAGAGGTACAGTGAGTGAAACTGACAGTGTGCTATTCTGTTCTAAATCAATTTTGCTGTTCCATATTTTCAATCCTTGAGTTGAGGGACAGAGAGGTACAGTGAGTGAAACTGACAGTGTGCTATTCTGTTCTAAAACTATTTTGCTGTTCCATATTTTCAATCCTTGAGTTGAGGGACAGAGAGCTACAGTGAGGGAAAGTGTCAGTGTGCTATTGTGTTCTAAAACTATTTTGCTGAACCATATTTTCAATCCTTGAGTTGAGGGACAGAGAGGTACAGTGAGTGAAACTGACAGTGTGCTATTCTGTTCTAAATCAATTTTGCTGTTCCATATTTTCAATCCTTGAGTTGAGGGACAGAGAGGTACAGTGAGGGAAACTGACAGTGTGCTATTCTGTTCTAAAACTATTTTGCTGTTCCATATTTTCAATCCCTGAGTTGAGGGACAGAGAAGGACACTCGTAGAAATTATCAGTGTGCTATTCTGTGGTAAATCTTGTTTGTAGGGAGGGACAGAGTAGGACAGTGAGGGAAAGTGTCAGTGTGCTATTCTGTTCTAAAACTTTTTTGCTGAACCATATTTTCAATCCTTGTGTTTAGGGACAGAGAAGGATAGGCAGGGGACAGTGTCAGTGTCATTGTTGCTAAGCCTCCTGCACAATATACACCTGAAGGTAGCCCTTATTGCTGTTTTTCCCATCTCCCTGCAGGCCATCCATTAAAATGTCTGGAAGGCAACCAAGGAGAGGCAGACAGTCAGGAGGCAAAAAAAGAGGGCAAGCAGGCTCTGTGTCTGGGGGCAACAGTGCTGGTCGTGTACGCGGTGCATTGTCATCAGCACATGGCCATGGGACACGCTTGTCCTTGTTTTCGGCAGCTGGACATGTTGAGCCACATCATGCCGAAGACTTGGTAGAGTGGATGACCAAGCCCACCTCATCCTCCTCATCCTCTCTCACCCAGGCTCAGGGTAGTGGCAAAGCAGCTGCCAAAGCGTCCTCTTCTCTGGTATCATTATCTTCATTAGTCAATCCTTCCCTAGACCCACCATGCCCTCCTCCTGAGGAGTCCCCCGAACTGTTTGAGCACAGTGTTGGGTACATGCTCCAGGAGGATGCCCAGCGTTTGGAAGGATCTGATGATGATACCCAGCTAGAGGAAGGCAGCAGCGTGAGAGCAGAGAGAGGGGATGCTCAAGAAGGACACCAATCTGGCAGTCATGTTCCAGCAGCTGCAGCATACTGCCAGATTGGCTCCAGTGATGAGGAGGGAGGGGATGATGAGGTCACTGACTCCACGTGGGTGCCTAATAGGAGAGAGGAGGAGGAGGAGGATGAGGAGGAGGCACATCTCCAACGAGGCAGGATGCCCTTGAGTGGCCAGCGTATGGGCAGCACACCGACGGAATCACACCGCAGAGCTCCGCCTGTGCAGGGCGCTGCCTCTGCCCGTCATTCAAAAAGTTCTTTGGTGTGGGCCTTTTTTGAGGCGAGTGCATCAGATCGCACAGCTGCTGTTTGCAACATATGTCTCAAGCGTATATCGCGTGGCCAAAACATCAGCCGCTTGGGCACCACATGCTTGATCAGACATATGTTGACCTGCCATGCAGCTCGTTGGCAAGCCTACCTTAAAGACCCACACCAAAGAACAAAGCTGACCTCTTCTTGCACTGCATCAGCTGGGATCTCCAACCCCACTATACCTTCACTCCTCTCTGAAACCTGCTCTGAGAGGAATGAAGGTGTAGAATTAGGTGTGTCACAGGCAAGTACTTGCGGGCACTCTGCTAGCAGTACACCAACGTCCGATTCTAGCAGGCAAATTTCCCTGCCCCAGCTGCTGGACCGTCGAAAGAAGTTCACTCCCAGCCATCCACATGCCCAGCGGTTGAATGCTAGCTTGGCTAAATTGCTAGCGCTTCAACTGCTGCCTTTTCAGTTGGTAGACTCGGCCCCCTTCCGTGAGTTTGTGCAATGTGCGGTTCCTCCGTGGCAGGTTCCCAAACGACACTTTTTCGCACGGAAGGCTATTCCGGCTCTCTACAGGCATGTGGAAGGCAATGTCTTGGCCTCGCTGGACAGGGCGGTCAGCGGTAAGGTGCATATTACCGCTGACTCATGGTCCAGCAGGCATGGACAGGGACGTTACCTTTCTTTCACGGCCCATTGGGTCACTCTTTTGGCAGCTGGGAAGGATGCAGGACAAGGTGCAGTAGTGTTGGAGGTTGTTCCACCCCCACTCCTCCAAAATGCTACTACTGGTTGTGACACACCTCTCTCCTCCACCCCCTCCTCTTCTTCTTCCTCCATGGCCTCTTCCTGTGGTTTGTCCTCGGAACCAGCGGTGCTCCGTAGGCGTTCAAGGGGCTACGCAAGTACGCAGGCAAAAAGATGCCATGCCGTGCTTGCGCTGGTGTGTTTGGGGGACAGGAGCCACACTGGGGCAGAGGTCCTGTCTGCTCTGCAGGGGCAGGCCGAGAGGTGGTTGACGCCACGCCAGCTTAAGCCAGGAATGGTGGTTTGCGACAATGGCACCAACCTCCTCTCCGCCCTCCGACAGGGACAACTGACCCATGTGCCCTGTATGGCTCACGTCCTTAACCTGGTGGTGCAGCGGTTCTTGGGCAGGTACCCGGGCTTACAGGATGTCCTGAGGCAGGCCAGGAAAGTCTGTGTGCATTTCCGCAGATCTTATAATGCCAGTGCTCGCCTGGCTGAGCTTCAAAAGGAGTTGAACCTGCCCAAGAACCGCCTTATATGTGACATGCCCACCAGGTGGAACTCAACGTTGGCCATGCTGCAGCGGCTGCACACGCAGCAGAGGGCCATCAATGAGTACCTGTGCGACTACGGCACCAGGACAGGGTCAGGGGAGCTCGGTTTTTTTTCACCACGCCAGTGGGGCATGATCAGGGATGCATGCACTGTCCTGGCACCATTTGAGGAGGCCACGAGGATGGTGAGCAGTGACAGTGCATGCATCAGTGACACTGTACCTCTTGTCCACCTGTTGGAGCACACGCTGCGTGGAATAATGGACAGGGCACTTGAGGCATAACAGAGGCAGGAAGAGGAGGACTTCCTTGCCTCTCAAGGCCCCCTTTACCCAGACAGTGTTCCTTCTGTCCCACCCATCGCACAGGAAGAGGAGGAGGAGGAGGAGGAGGAGGAGGATTGTGTCAGCATGGAGGTGGAGGCTGGCACTCAGCATCATCAGCAGCAGTCTTTTAGGGATGATTTACAGTCCCAAGAAACCAGTGGACTTGTACGTGGCTGGGAGGAGGTGGCTGCGGATCATGTCGTCCTTAGTGACCCAGAGGACTCCGGACTGAATGCCTCAGCTAACCTACACTGCATGGCCTCCCTGATCCTGCAAAGTCTGCGGAAGGATCCTCGTATTCTTCGGATCAAGGAGAGGGACCATTACTGGCTGGCCACTCTCCTTGATCCACGGTACAAGGGTAAGGTTGCGGACCTTATCGTACCGTCGCAGAGGGAGCAGAGGATGAGACAACTCCGGGAGGCCTTGCAGAAAGGTCTGTGCAACGCGTTCCCAGAGACTGGGAGGTTACAAACTCCTGGTCCTGGACAACGAGTTGCTGAGGCTTCGGGCAGTCAAAGAAGGAGCGGTGGGGAAGGTGGCCGTCTGACCGATGCGTTCAGACAATTCTTTAGTCCGCAGCCCCAAAGTATGATCGGTTCCAGCAACCATCGCCAGCGTCTGATATACATGGTGCAGGAATACCTAGGGGCAAGGTCAGACTTGGACACCTTCCCCACCGAAAATCCTCTGGCTTACTGGGTCTTGAGGATGGATCACTGGCCAGAGCTTGCACAGTATGCAATTGAGCTACTGGCCTGTCCTGCATCAAGCGTTCTTTCAGAACGCACATTCAGTGCTGCTGGAGGATTTGTCACGGATCACAGGGTGCGCCTGTCCACCGACTCGGTTGATCGACTGACTTTCATCAAGATGAACCAGTCTTGGATCACCACCAGCTACCACACACCAGATGCTGATATAACAGACTAATTGATTTTAAAATGTCACATCCCTTCAAGACTGATGCTGATGCTGAGTGCCTGTGCTGTTATGTTGTCTGGCTATCCTCCTCCTCCTCCTCAATGATACGATTAACGATGATAGCTTGGAAGATCATTTTGGTTTATGGGTGACGCCACCAGTGGCTAAGGCCCAATTTTTCAGCCCCTGTTTAACAGGGGCGTGTAATTAAAAATTTTGATGCAATACTTTGCAACAGGCCTCATTGCTGTGCTCCAAGTACAGTATCTGTGAGGGGTTGCAGTGTTGTGCCACCAGTGCCTAAGGCCCAATTTTTCAGCCCCTGTTCAACAGGGGCATGCAATTATAATTATTGATCTAATAATTCACAGCAGGGCCCATTGCTGCGCCCACCAAGAGTAACTGTCAGGCCTTACAGTGTTGTGGCACCAGCAACACCATCACCACCACCACCACCACCAAAGGCCCAATTTTTCAGCCCCTGTTCAACAGGGGCATGCAATTATAATTATTGATCTAATAATTCACAGCAGGGCCCATTGCTGCGCCCACCAAGAGTAACTGTCAGGCCTTACAGTGTTGTGGCACCAGCACCACCATCACCACCACCACCACCACCAAAGGCCCAATTTTTCAGCCCCTGTTCAACAGGGGGATGCAATTATAATTATTGATCTAATAATTCACAGCAGGGACCATTGCTGCGCCCACCAAGAGTAACTGTCAGGCCTTACAGTGTTGTGGCACCAGCACCACCATCAAAGGCCCAATTTTTACTACCACTGATCAACAATTATATGTTATTACAATTCCTGATATTATACTTGACAGCAGGGCGTTCCAGCACCCACCAAGAATAACTGTGAGTGCTTTCAGTGTTGTGCCAACACCAACACCTAAGGGGCCAATTTCTGCAGAGTATATACGGAAGGTCCCTACTTTCAAACATCCAACTTACAAACTATTACTACTTGCAAACGGAAGAAGACAACAGGAAGTGAGAGGAAATCTACCCCTTGGAAGGAAAATTCTCTCCTGTAAGAATTAATATGGGAGAAAGGTGTCTCCTCTCTACTGATGCTTTATCACCAATCCTTGTTTCAATACAAACACCACATTTCAAAAACAGTTGTCATTGGGACGCAAAGTGAGGTGAAATGTTCTGAACAGGGGCACAGACAGCAAAAAAAAATGTGACAGGGGTGATAACCGTTCCCTATGTTTTCCAAAAAGCTAAAAAAAAGGAATTTGGCATGGAGCTACACTTAAACAATGCAGCTGTTCAAAATTACAAACAGATTCTACATAAGAACAAACCTACAGTCCCTGTCTTGTATGCACCGCCTGTATACGGCTGTTCAGAGTATATAGGGGCTTTTTTATTTTGTGTGCGGGGTTCCCCTTAATATCCATACAAGACCCAAAGGGGCTGGTAATGGGCTGGGGTGGGGGTGGGGGGGGTTGATGGGGTAGCTATGCCATTTTTCCTAAAGATTTTCATCCATATTACCGGGACCAGACATTGCATTAAAGCCGCAAGCAGTTTTAAATGGCTTTTTTTCCTTTAGAAATGTTATTTTGTGCAAGGACAGTTCTAAACACGGGAAACACGTGGCACTTCACAGACACCCCCCAGGTACAATATTTAAAGGAATATTTGACTTTTTTTTTTTTCACTTTATGCATCATTAAAATGACTGCTCCCGGAAAACGTCCGTTTTTAAAACTTCTTTTTGCATTGATACATGTCCCCTGGTGCAGAACCCGGGTTCCCAAACTCTGTTTCGGACAATAACATGGATAATAGTCGTTATAATTAGCACTTTAGAATCCGAACGTTCACATCCATTGTATTTAATAGGGTTCTAATGTTCGCGCGAACTTTCGGTCCGTTCGCGGGTTCTGGTGCGAACCGAACCCGGGGGTGTTCGGCTCATCACTATTCAGCATATGCATAATACGTTGTAAAAAAACATGGTACTGAATTCATTAACCTTCTGTTTGTCCTTTTTTGTAATGTGGTAATTCATTATATATATATATATATATATATATATATATATATATACATACATATATATATATATATATATATATATATATATATATATATAGAAAGAGAGAGAGAGATAAAGATTTTTTTTTTATAGCAGTCTATGTAGAGGTATCTCCCACACCTAGTGCTTTTATAGTACCAGCACTAAGGGCACAGGGACTGCTAATCATACAGAAAATGTAAGGACATACGGTATCTAATACACTGGGGTAGGCATTATTTAGTGCTGAGCAGGCTTGGCCTCTGTTGTTATGGACAAGATGGTATGACCTGCAGCTAAATGAAGGATGCAAAAGATGTTCAGTACCATTAGTTATTCTTTGTGGCATGCTTTTGTTACAGAGAAGGGATGCAAGAGCTGTTCAGACCCATTAGCTATCCTTTCTAGCATGGTTTTGTTGCCACAATGGAAAAAAGTTGACAACCGTGAAGAATGGTAAGATGAAAAAGGCACAGTTAGACCTTAGTTTAAAGGACAAGGCCACCCAAAACAGTTTTTTTTCGGTTTTGGGTGGTTGCGTCCTTGTTAAAAGTTTCCACTAACTTCCTTAGTTTTTCTGGGTCTGAGATCCCTGCATCTGATTTCTACTCTTTCCGCAGCAGTTACAAAGGGATCTTAACTTGGGTGCTGGATACACCAATCAGTTTACACTATGGAATATACAAGTTTAGCACTGAGGTCAGTTTACCTGAATTTGCAAAGGCTACTGATCTTATTTAGTTAAATTCTTATTGACATTCATAAGGATCCCAACTGTATTCACCTTACAGTGCCCCCTCTTCCCCCTTTAAAACCTGCTAACACTAGATAAAACACTATAGCTAAAGATGTGGACTTGCATATGTGTGCAACTTTCTGGTTATGTACAGTATGTATAGGTGCTTCTGGTCCTCATATTCCCCAGCACCAATACTGCAATTTTTTCATATTATTTATTCATTTAAAGCAATGAATTATCCATACAATCATGAGCCTTAGCTTACAATGAGTCTTAGCATATAAATATACATTACAATTTAGGTGCAAATGATCTAGATACCAAATACTGCATGCCAATGACCCCATTTTAAAAAGTAACAACATTGATGGCGGGCTTCTACTTTCTTAAAGGAGCAGTATAGAAAAAAAGCGGGTGGGACTTTAAATGAGACCATGACTTAGTATCGTCATGTACCTCCAACCCTGTAATATTTGTATAAATGGAAAGGGTTGGGACTATAAATGAGGCATGGGCTACAAACAGGTAAAAAATAAACAATAATATTTATTGACATATACATAAAAATACATGAAGATAAAATATACAATATAGCTATTGTAAAGACCATATAAAATGCATGACTGTACATATATTCCAACATGATAATTGCAAATTGAGTAGCTACATCCTCCCTAATTCCACATGGACAATGTAAAGAAATATGTAAGATCAATCATGGTTATGAAAAACCCCAGTGGGTATTCAGATAATGTACATAAGTATTAGTGACGTCGCATCTAGGAAAGCTCAACACGTTTCGTGTCAGATTCGTCTAAAAGTATCTGAAATATACATAATCAAAGATCTAGTGATCTACCATGGGTAAAAGGGAGAGCAAATGTTTTATAAAAAAAAAATATAAAAAAGAGAAAAGGAGAGAAAACATTAAATACATCTCCATTGTACCTTGCAGATGACCCTAAAAAAATCCCATGGGTATGGAGCCGAGGACATGGCGGGAACATCAAGCATGAAAGCTGAGGCAGTGGTCCGGCTGCAAAAAATCGGCACATGCAACAATGGGCAGACATGTGGAAAAAGTAATGCCACATATAAGATGTAAAGAGGATATTAAATCCAAAGAGTTCTAAATGGTGTGAAAAATCATATGGATACATGTGATAATTTAAGTGCGACCAAAAGCCCAGAGAAATACCGGGGATAGTGAGGCTAGTAAACTAGTATATAGGAATGGTGGTAAACAATTGTTACTCACCATATGTAAAGAGTAAGGGGGGGGGGGTATACTGAGCACCAAGAGACACCAAAGTTGACCCATAAGGGAAATGTGAAAATTAATAATACCTTTATCCATAGAGCCAGAGCAAAGAGTCGTGTGTGTGTGCTTCCAGATCGATCTGGAGTGACAAGAGGCGCTATCCAAGTGGCATATACACCGAGGTGGAAGCTGCAGGCCCCTACCAACGCCACCCAAAGCATGTGAAGATGAGGAGTGGCACCAAACCGAGCAACCAATCGCTCGGCAATAGGCATCCAAATGCTCAATGCAACCGCAGCGGGAAAAACACAGGCCAGCGAATGGCGACAAAATGAGGTTATACGTGCGGCGTGTGGCGTCAATACACGTCAGGCACCCGGAGGGAGCAGGGGGGAAGGGGAGGGCTCCGAGCGTGCATCGCAGCTCCATGAAATGACATGGCAACCAGTGCTCACTAGACCCCAGAGACACCAGGGAAAAGGGCAAACTGACTAGTGTACGCTGGATGGATGTAGATATGCCTTGTTTACATAGGCATCTCCCCGTTCTGCCTCTCCATGTCACGATCGCAGGCCGCCGGCGAACATGAAGTTTGCGGGGCACGCTTGCGGGACCCGGTGGCGCGTGCTACACGGCAAATTAAAGGGGACGTACAGGTACGCCCATTCGCCCACCACTGCCATTGTGCTGACATAAATCGGCGTGCAGCGGTCGGCAAGTGGTTAAGATAAAAAAAACTTCTGCATGCATCTCTGAGCCCCATCTCTCTCCAGCGATGTCCACGGGTTTCTCGCCCGTTCGGGACTCTTCTCCTGATCAGCTGAGATACAGCAGCGGGAGTCAATCAAAATTAATTAGCCAATCAGGAGAGAGAGGGGACGGGGCCAAACCGGGACTCCGTGTCTGAATTGACACAGGGAGCTGTGACTCGGCTTGGGTGCCCCCCATAGCAAGCTGCTTGCTGTGCGGGCACTCAATAGGTGGGAGGGGCCAGGAGAGCCGAAAAGGGACCCGAGAAGAAGTGGCTCTGGGCTGCTCTGTGCAAAACCATTTCACAGAGCAGGTAAGTATAACAAGTATAACACGTTTGTTATTTTTAGAGAAAAAAAAACGGAACTTTACAATCACTTTAATGCCATTCTGCAATCATTAATTTATCACTAAATGTATTTTAAAGGCAGGTAGTGTACCTGAATCGGACCTGGTATAAGCCTTTTGCAGGCCTTGTACAGCAGGGCTAAAGTGACAGAGGAAGAACAAGAAACCATCAGTTCATTTGCTGACAAGAAGCATGCTAATATGAATTGAAAACGGAGTGACAGAGAGGTGAGCTAATTTCTGTACTGCTTCTTTTTTAATTTTCCAGTACAGGTGTAGAAGAGCCTGGGCTCAGGGGAAATAGATTGAAATATAATGGCCATCAGACTAAGGACCTCTAGTGGCAATAAGTACTGTAGTGAAAATGTCTTGATTGAAGCTGAATATTGCAGAAAAATATGTTTTTTTAATTTATATTTTGATGGGCTATTCATTTTTATCTTTTTATTTCTGCTTTAAGATTACTGTCATTACAGTTCCTTTACAAATCAATGCTCTCACTACTGACTTCTTGGGTCCAAGGGCTATATATACAACAAGTACCAAAGGGTCACAGGTTTGGCACCAAGGGTCTGCAGTTTTCACACCACTTACTTATAATCTCTTTTCCAGTTTGTAGTGAATAAGCCATTTTGTGACCTCCAAGATTTCTAATAAATGATGCCTTAGCCATAAAAACTAAAAATGCTGATTCATTGTCTCAGTTCTTTGCTGCACTCTATATAATCTATTTCTACCTTCACACCATAAATCATAGCTGTAAAATAACATCTTTTGTTTTATTAGGTTAGATTATGTTTATTTCCTGTAAAATCAAATGAAAGGAACAATCATATCAACCTGAAGCGGATGCTCTCCTGTCAAAAATATTTTGTGCATAATATAAATTCTTAAGCTGTACCATCAATAAGCTGTTAGTTTCTTACATTTTCTTTGGTGATTGATTTTTATCTTTATTGTCAAGTTACAATGTGCTGTAACTAATTTCTATTCACAATCCTTTGATTTTTTTAAAGAAAAACATCTGCGATCCTATGAAACACCTCTTTTGTAGGGAAAGGGCTGCTCCATTCTCACTGACAACATTTATGCATGCAGTTATTAAGACATTGAACATTGTATACTGTACATCAGCCCTCAACTAAGCCAACAGTCTCCGTACAATCCACTTTGGCAAAGCACTTAATTACTACACTTCTTTTCTAACCCAGACCCTGCCCTTTGGGCATCCAAGGACATTATGTGTCCCGGTCATATCCCTGAAAATACCACCCTGGATATTTGATAAAATAAAACACCAATATGATCTCCCTAACTTGCAATAATTTAGATATTTGCAACTTTATCATGCATACTAATGCCAGTTTTGGGTGAGGGCCCTTAAGGTAATTCCCCCTGAGGTTGAGCCCATTCTGAGGAATGAATAACTAACTAAACCTTTCTCCCCAATTTACAAGGCTCTGCAACTATATGTCCATGATGACCTGGAAACCCTATGCTCCAAATGGCAGGCAAAGTTTTCAGGGCTTGGTACTGAGGATTAGGAGGATATATGGGATTACCCTCCACTTTAATTGGTTTCTGCCAAAGATAAACTAATATAATTCGAAATACTTCATAGGATTTCCACAATGCCCACAATTTCTACTGTTGATATAGTGATAATAGTAGTGTAGCACTGACCCCCAAAGGAGCTGCTGAATTTGTTTGGGCCTGTACTCTGCTAGTGAACCCCCACTGACTTGGCTCAATCCCCTTGACACAGCTGTGGTGCAATGTTGGTGTGGAGCTAATGTTGAAGGATAACCCCACAATATACAATATAATAACAGTATACTTTTGCTATTACCTGTGTATCCAATGGCTCCACCTGCTGCTGAAAAGGGAACAACACTCCACACCAAAGTACTTAACAAAGAACGTATTTTTACTAAGGTTAGTGTAAAGTAATAATTTCAGCAGTTGCACTGTCACATAAACATAACGTAACAGTACAGTAGGTACACACAACAGATTGTATCTGTACAGTTATCCTAGGTGACCTCTGAGAATGTGGCTCCAATTGGGACTAGTGCTCAGAGTGATTACTCCTTACTCTGGGCTCTTTCCCAATTCCAGCACACCCTGGTAAATACAAGAATACAAATGATAAATATAGTACAACACAACTACAAGGGAGCTCCCCCTACTTTAATAAAGGTGCAAGGCCTTACAATACAAGATGCAGTCCTTGATCTTCTTTCTTCTGCTAGCTCTCAGGAATAACACAGTGTTAAAGTCTAGTGAAGGATAGGCTTGAGGCCTGCTTAAACTCAGTCTTTATTATATTCTCCACCGTGGAACTACAGGTCCCAGCAACACTGTGTTAAAGTCTAAGTGTGTGCAAGTGCGTAAGAAACTGTGGGCAACAGCCCTCTCACCAAACTGGGCCCAAAGGGATGGAACAGCTCCGCTGGACACAGTTTTGCTTGTCACCGGCCGGCTTCCGTCACACTGCTCCGCAAGATGAACCGGACCCTCTGATGGCTCCAACAGATGTCTCTGGATCCTTCCCGATCTGGTCAGTCAGTTTCTCCAGTGATCAGATGAATGGCAGAGTCTCTAAATGTTCTGTTCCCAGTGGCAGTAGGCCGCGCTCTCTGGAGACCTCCTCACAGGTCCTTACAGGCAGGCCATGCATCCAGAAAAGACCTAAGATGGCCGCGCGGGGCCCTTTTATATCCTACCCAGCATGCAGTTCAGTACTGGGTGATCATGGGTAGGTCACATAGCATTCTGGGTAGGTAGGTCATGGTAAAATGTAAACAGACAGTCCTTCCTGTATTGGCCACTAGATAATGCCAAATACTAAATTATAACACTGTTCATAGGTTAACATTGCATTACATTAGTAGGCAAAAATACCAGCGCTACAGTAGCATTTGTGGGTATTGTGGACATCATATTTTTTCATAGGTGGTTTATGAAGGAGTATAGTTGAATGACAACACAGATGTTGTACATAATGTTTTTGTGATGGTGGTTGTCACTTAGAGTAGCAATACACTGATTGAGCTGATTAGTCCCTTTAAATTAGATCACTTGTCTGTTGGGTCTGGTGGAATAGTTTGCCCCCACTCATACAGCCAGGACTTTTAGGCCGGTTCACACTAGCTGGGGCTGTGGCTTACAGAAGGGGGTCTGATGCGTCCCTGTTGTCCATTTCAGGTGCAAATCAGGTCTGAATTTTCGCCTGAATTCGGACCTGAAAGGGAGCGTAAGATGCCCAGGAACATTTTCCAGTGCGGACCGCGGCCACCGCGGAGCTGTGTGAGCCGGCTACATTGAGAACCAGTCGCATCTAATTCTCATAGGTGTGAACCCATCCTTAAGATCTTCTTCTTTTTTATTATAGGAAAGCTACTTGAAAAGGCAAACCTTGTTTATATTTCCACTTTTTTCCTTTCTTTTCATACTAACGATACTAACGATATTTAAAAATTGTTAAGCTGAATTTCTGAATCCTCTAACTATAACACTTTTACATTCCTGTCCGGACGTTGCAGTGAGTGATATAGACATTTATTTGAAAAGCTTAGAATTGCAACAGCAGATGTTATGAATATTGCAAAAAAGGAAAAAAATGCAATGCTATTCACTTATAAAACTAAAAATCTCTACCTACAATGTTAACACTGTGTAGAAAATAAATAATAAACACTGGTGTAAGAGCCCATTCACACAGGGGCGTCTTTGGATCCGACTCCAAATCGCCCCAGGTCGCCCCTAGTCGCCTCAGGTCGCACTGGCTGAAGAAATCAATGTAAGTTAATGGAGCCGTCCTTATGCACACTACTGCAGTCGCTCCGACTTCAAAAAAGGTCCCTGTACTACTTCAATCCGACTCCTAGGCGACCTGTAACCATTCATTTCAATGGGAGTCGCCTCTCACTGTCTTAATAGGAGCAACTCTCCAGGAAGAAAACATACATTTCTCCTGCAAACCTCTCCCTCCCCCTCCCACCCACAGAGCTGATTCTTGTTTGATTGGCCACTGGAATGTCTCCTGTCCTGCAGGCAACTTGGAGTTGCCTTGTAAATAGCTCCAGGTCGCGCTGTGATTCATTCTCAAGTCGTGTCTGAGTTGCCTCATAAAATCGCGCTGGAAGTCGTGTTGCCCCTGTGTGAATGGGCTCTAATAGTATACTATGAATGATACAGTTTCAATATTTCCAAAACAAATCAAAATAAATTACACACAAGAAACTTGTACATTGATTCCTTCAAAGGAAATGTATCAGTGCAGTTCCATAGTCCAAAAGCAGTGCCTATAAACTTTACATTTTTCTGGTACAATAATTTTTATTGTAATAGGTCTAACATTTTGACAAAATATTCACCCACGCAGGGGTACAGCACAATGGACTTAACAGGAAGGTGTGGGCTGGGGAAGTCCGTTCAAAGCATTTTTATAAATAATAACTGTCTACAGGGCAACCTAGTGGGATAAACCAAAGGTCCATGAAGGTCACTAAGGGCCATCTAACAGGGGCCCAGGTTGCAGATGTACTGGTTTACAGCAGGGGGCAATGCGTGTACTGGACTATTGGACACCCCCGGCATCAGTCAGGGCGAGCCATCTGTAGAGAGGTACATAAAAGAAGGGACTTTAAAATCCAGCAACAGAGGCCACCTGTCAGCCAAAGATAGACCCTAAGTCCGAGGACTCAGGTAAACGTTACATTTTTGATACTCTTCACACTCAGACATAAAGTGCAGTGTTCCCAGAAAACGACCAACAAGCTTCTTCCACTGAGTGCCAGCCCTTGCTCACCTCTGATATAGACCTCAAGTTAATATAAGAGGTCAAAACAGTGCACACCATATGTAGACAATACTCATTCAGATCTTTCACCAAACTGGCATATCATGGGTTAACTGGGGACTCCTTTAGCAGCTCCACTTGCACATATAATAAACAAACACCAGCCGATAGTGCTCTCTGTTTTATTAAACAACATGTATGCCTTAAAATCTAATTTCATCCATCCAGCCAGCTGTAATAATCATCTGCCCGACCTGGTGAAACTCACATACTTACAGAGATTTATGCCCCCCACCAGCATGTAAAATGAAATTTTTCTTAGTTGCTGGACCATGTTATCAGATGCAGGGTACACATGATTACTGACATATGTTTCAGTAAGCAGAAGGTTTTTGTGGTCACCTTAGGTGGTCATATCCCACCATGGCTTGCCTGGTAGACAGATCCAACATTAGCTAACTGCCCCTTTAGTAAAACCCCCATGCAATAGAACCCAAGCTTTGCCCGGCTTCATAGGCTGCACCAGCAGCATGCCATCAATAAATACCTGTGTGATTATCATTTAAGAACAGGCTCTAGAGAGCTGTTTTTTTTTTCATTGTGTTTATTATTCAGGCCATGTGCAACATTTTGGCAGCTTTTGACTAAAGATGACGTGACCAAACTAATGAGCTTGCAAGTGACAGGGATTGGAGGCACAGTGGCAGGAGGAAGAGGAGGAATATGAGGAGTAAGATTGGTGTGCTCACGGCAAGGAGGAATAGGAAATCGAGCAGGATTCAAGACATTTCAATACCTCCAAAACCCCAGGTGTTATATGTGGATGAGGCGAGATTACTTATTAAAGAGTTGTCCTCAGCAACACTGAGGAATCAGGGTCCTCTGCTTCTGGCAATTTGTGGAGAATGTGGTCTGTTATGATCAGATGTCTGCTCAAGGACTCTAGAATTGGGATCATCAAAGAAAAGGACCACTATTGGGTGGCTGCCCCATTAGATCCCTGATGCAAAGGTAAACTAGTCATAGAAGTGAATAGAAGTGAGTGGAAAACACTTCAACATATTAAGACTCCTCATGAGTTACCATCCCAAATATATAGAAGCATTTACCAAAATCAAGGAAATAAAAGGCATGAAAGAAAGCAAATGGATCAAACACCTGTAGAGTGAATCCCCAAAAACATGAATGGTATGCCTGTGGGAAGGACAAATGAAAGACAGATTCCGGCAGGACTTGAGAAGGAGGCAATTAGGTAAATCAACCACAGAGGCATGGTACAGTCTTATTCCAGAAACAGAACAGGCCTCCAAAAAAGGATCCATACTGTTGATCCAGACATCTCAATGTTGGCCTCACATCTATAAGAGGGACCTTTGATGAGTAATCATAACTGCCCTTCTTAAACCCCTGCAAATTCCACCCTAACCACTGGACTTCCAGTAGCCAGAACTTGCATTTCACACAACAAACTGAGTGTACACAACAGTTGTTTTTTGGCACCCATATGTCTCCTTCTCAAATCCTTCCTGACTATATTAGCCAATTGGCCTCCCCTTCAGGGGGGCCATTGATGCTCTTTTAGATACGCTTTGCATCTGGATTTGAATCATTATGGGTCAATAGCTCTGATCACAGGATTGTCATTCAGGGCTATTGGTTTGTTAAGCAGAGTCTGCTAAACAGTTTTGCCATAAGTTCAGGGCCACTGAAGTGATCGTGAGCTTTTAGCAGAGGAGGAATGTAGCTGGAAGCAGTGCTGTGGGTCCCTGACCTCATAGTATCTTTGTTCGGGGTCATGCACCAACATGGATGTCGGATTGGAAGAAGCGGGTGTGCCCATGCAGCTGCTGTATCCCAACTGACATGAATGGGACACCTGGGCTTCCCCATGTGGGTAAACAGAGCCCTCCATGGGCATACACTTTAGTATGACCCATGTGAATGAGGTATAGGAATTTAGCAGGAGTTTTGTAAGTTATGTTGTGTTTGTGTGCACCAATAATGATTTTAGTGTTTTTTGTGAAAATAGCAGCTTGCTAAACATTTACGCAACTATTGCAGGGCCTAAAAAATCAGTAGAACATTTTTTTTCTTTTTTGGGTCATGTGCTTTCAGAAAATATATGGTTTGGAGGGTCCTTTTTGGGTTCTAAGGTGTGTAAGTGAGATATGGTAACCTCCAGATTTTGAGTAAATTGTTTTTACAATTGTGGAAGACTGGGATTACATGTTTTCATTGAAAGGATGTGAGGATAGGCCAAAATTGCTGAATTGTCTTCCCTACACAAAAGCAGAAGCATTCACATTGGAGGAGATAGACCACGCCAGCTGTCTGGCAGTTGGCGTGGTGTTTCGGTTGGTAACGTTCCCCGTTGGGGAGTGTTACACTACGTGAAGTATTGATAAAACGACAGTAGTTGCAGCCACCACAGGTAAACGTACCTGGATATTTGTAAAGATCTTGTTGTCCACAACTGTTGAACTCACTAGAGACCAGGTGATCTTTAAGAGATTTTGCCCGTTTGAAAGTAAAGGATGGATTCTTTGTCACAAATGGACCTATGAGCGGGTCTATGGTTAAAACATGCCAGCATTCGTTGGTGATCTTCTTGATGATTTCATGTTGGTTGGAAAATCTACAGGTAGTTATGAAAGAAATAGGATTGGTTTTAGTGATTTTAGATGTTGGATTATATAAGAGATCGTTCCGTGTCCTCATGTTGGCTCTCTTATAAGCCTTCTTGAGACATGTATTGGAGTAGCCACGTAGTGACAGCCTTTCCCTAAGTGAGTCAGCTTAATTTTTAAATGTTTGATTGTAAGTGCAATTTCTTTGTACCCTTAGGTACTGACTGTAAGGAATTGATGTTATAAGTGCCCTAGGGTGGAAGCTACTGGCATGCAGTATGGAGTTGCCAGATGTGGGCTTTCTATAGAGACTATAAGTTGATCAAGAAAAGGTTCCAATTGGTCATGTGGGCCCTCCCACACGAGGAAGACATCATCAATATATCTATACCAAATCCCGATATTCCTCATGAAGGGGACCATTGCCTCTGACTGTCCAATCATACGTTCCCATTCCCCCAGGTACAGATTGGCGTACGATGGGGCACATGAAGTCCCCATCGCAACACCCTGTACCTGGAGGAAATGGGAACCATTTGTGCTTGTGATTGTGTTGAAGTACGAACTCAAGTACAGTCAGAGGAAGTGGCTGCCACAGCACACTTACTTGTCCCCATGCTGCTCTTTCCTACACCAGAGAAGGGGAGCAGGGTGTGACCACCTCCAAGGCCAGCCACACCCCCTCCTGAGTCCCACCCAATAAAAATGTGAGCCTAGGTGCAGGCTGTGGCCGTTCTTCTTGTGCGGCTGAGTCTGGATGGAGCCTTGTTAATCTCGCCCTGGTGTCAAGACAGTGCTGGCGCCCGGGGTGATGGCAAAATCAGTGCAACCTTTTTAAGGGCAGCAGAGCGGCCTGGGGGGAAATTGCCACTCTGCCCCCAGGTCCAGTCCGCCCCACCAGGATATCACGTGGCACTTGCGGGTGTCAGCAGCCGAAATTCGGGAGACTCCCACACCTCACGATAGACTTGGAATGTATGCCTTAGTCGTTTTGTTAACAAACCAAACAAAGGAGCTAGGGAGTCATTTACAAGCATTTTAAAGTGCATTTTTTTCATTGTAAATGGCAGTTTTGCTGTAGTAGGTTGTACACATTGTGCAGATGCACTACTTCACAGGCAAGTTCAGGACATCCCAAGGAATGGTATTTAAAGGAATTGTGCATTTCTAATGTTTAATTTTAAGTGTTATGATAATCCCCTACCCCAACAAACAGAATTTTTCATTTTTTTTTTGCTTTGGTACATATTCCCCAAAGTCAGTGCCCAGTACCCCATGCTATTTGTTTGACAATCCCTTGCCTATTAGCCTAGAAAATGGCCATTACTGATTTCTAAAATTCTTCCATTAGGGAGATTTCCCTTGAGTTTTTGTCCCAAAGATGCAACAGGAAGTGAGAGTACATTTCTACAAAACAAGAGGAATTTTCATACAGTTGTCACCGTAATATGTGACCACATTAGAAGATCACCCCCCAATTTTGGTGACAGATGTACAATTGCCATCACTTTCTGTTTTAGTGGTGATAGTCACCAGGACAGATAATAAAAGTGAGCAATTACATTTTGATGAATCCTTCTCCAGTCTATCCAAGCCAAAAAAAAAAAAAACGGCTATGATTACACAACAAATAGTTACAATACTCTTTAGCAGAATAAAAATTCAACATTGACTGCCTCCATGTTTCTCTCAGGAATAGTTTCACTTGCTGACCACCCACAGTACATTTACGTCAATACTTTGACGTTAAACACTGTTGTTATGGCAGCAGCTAGCTGGCATAACCCCAGTAATATTTTGTACTGTGGGCAATTCTCTACAAGATAAAAGTGGTCCCAGTGGTAGATTCGCCACAGGATCACTTTTAGAGGCAGCGGGAGAGGTGTCCCCTGGAGCTGTCACTAAGCCTAGAGCTAATCTGATCCCTCTAATGCCTGGGCAGGAATTTGAGTGAGGGAAAGTTGGCCCCCACTCAGCTCTATGCCCTTGGAGGACCGGAGCGATGTCTGATGTCCCTTCCGCCTCTCAGGCTTAAAGGAATTTTTTTTGGTAAAGTCAATGTTTCTTTTTTTTTGCGTTTAAGGGTAAATGAGAGGTCTGGGGCCTTTTTGACCCCAGATCTCTCAATAAAGAGGACCTATCTTGCTTATTTCTATTACAAGGGATGTTTACATTCCTTGTAATAGGAATAAAAGTGTTAAAAAAATAAAAACAAAGGGACAGTGTAAAAATAAAAAGTAAAATAAATAAATAAAAACATTTTTTTAAAGCGCCCTGTCCCTCCATGCTCACACGCAGAAGCGAACACATACGTAATTAAATGCCTGCATATGTAAATGGTGTTAAAACCACACATGTGAGGTATTGCCACAATTGTTAGAGCGAGAGCAATAATTATAGCACTTGATCTCCTCTGTCACTCTATACAGGTAACCTGTTAAAATTCTAAAAGCGCATATGGAGATTTTTCAGCACCGTTGTCTGTCACCATTCCACGAGCGTGCGCAATTTTAAAGCATGACATGTTACGTTAGGGTGACCAGACATCCCCGGTTTCCGGGGACAGTCCCCGGATTGAGGACATTGTCCCCGGACCAAGTCTGTCCCCGGTTTTGTCCCGGAATGGATTTGAAGAGGGGCTGAGGCAATTTCAAAGACAGCCAGTGCAGAATTAATAAAAAAAAAACAGAATTACACACTCCCGCTCCGCCGCTCCTTCTAGCTTAGGGGGGTCTATTTTTTTCCATTATCTGTGCCCCTTTCTGATGATCATGTGCTGGTCAGAGCGGAGGGAATATTTCTTCAGTTTCGGGTGCATGCCCATCCAGCATGTTCTTCTGCCTTGGCTCAAGTCCTGGCCAGCTGCCTGCCTGTTTATTTTCTTGCCTTCCCTGGTAGATTGATCTTCCTCCGCTCCCCACCCTGTAGTATCTGGGGCCCGGAGAGTAAGACTTGACAGGCTGTGAGGCGGGCGGCAGCAGCGACGGGCAGAGAGTCTCTGATTGCCGCCATTACTAGTAAAAAAAAAAGTATGTCCCTGGATTTCATTTTAAAAATCTGGTCACCTTATGTTACCTATCTATTTACTTGGAGTAACATCATCTTTCACATGCTACAAAACAATTGGGCTAACTTTAGTGATTTTTTTTTATTTTATTCCTTAAAGTGTATTTTTTCCAAAAAATTGCATTTGAAAGACAGCTGTGACATAAAATATTGCAATGATCACCATTTTATTCTCTATGGTCTCTGCTAATATATATATATATATATATATATATATATATATATAATGTTTTGGGGTTCTAAGTCATTTTCTAGCAAAAAATATTAATTTAAACTTGTAAACAAAAAGTTCCAGAAAAGGCCTGCTCAGCAAGTGGTTAACCCTTAACATGGTTACAATGTTCTTTAGTATTTCTGGGGGAACAAGTGACCCCCCATCAGTATGTAGAATTAGTTTATCTATTGCATAGCTGTTGTAACAAAGGGTACAGTTTGTACACCTCTCAAAATGTCACTGTGTGGCCATGCTGAAGATAATAAGTATATATGAATGCCATTCTAAACCTATTCATCATTGCAATTATCTTCAGTACTGATTTGCCTTGACTGTAAGTTATAGTTATGGTTCATAAAATCAGTTTATAGCCAGCTCTGCCTTTCCCTTCTCAGCAAACCTAGATTTGTTAATGTCACCCCAAGGATAATGGAAGCTTAACTGCAATATCTACAAACTTTCAAAGTCTAAAAATACTTTGGAGAATGTCGGGTAAAGTGAAACTAATCATCTGAGTAGATTAGAGGATTTAGTGATACTTTAAACTTCCTATGAGGCTTTCTTTCCTATCCAGGCTTTATACTGTATCTATCCTGCTAAGCAAGGGAGTATTGTAGCAACAGAACAAGGATTTATTGCTTAGAATAAAAGATATGATGCTAGATCAGGTCGAATTTCAGATTAATTATGTGCAGTACTAAAACCAGGAAAGAGCAGTATTTCAGCAAGAGAAAAAAAAAAAGAGACAAGCAAGAAAGCTTTGGGTAATACAACTCTATGGAGATTACAAAAGGGGAAGAAGAGGGAACTCAAGAGATATCAGAAGAGAGAAAATGTAAATAGGATGAAAGGAATAAAAGTAAGAAAGGAAATAATAAATAAAATGCTAGAAAAAAGAAGCAAGGCAATATGACAGAAACCAAAAATTGCATTATGGTGCAGGAGTGAAAAAAAAATGTGACCAAAATGTGTCCAAGAAATAGACTGCTGAACTTAACTATTAGTGATGAGCCGAACACCCCCGGGTTCGGTTCGCACCAGAACCCGCGAACGGACCGAAAGTTCGCACGAACTTTAGAACCCTATTAAATACAATGGATGCGAACGTTCGAAATCTAAAGTGCTAATTATAACGACTATTATGCATGTTATTGTCCTAAAAAGGATTTGGGAACCCGGGTTCTGCACCAGGGGACATGTATCAATGCAAAAAAGAAGTTTTAAAAACGGCCGTTTTTCTGGAGCAGTCATTTTAATGATGCATAAAGTGAAAAAAAAAAAGTCAAATATTCCTTTAACCACTTAACAACCACCTGCCGACAAATAACGTCGACAAGGTGGTTGCTTAACTCTGGGAGGACGTTATATAACGTCCTCCCAGAATCGCGCTCCCGCGCGCCCCCTGGGGCGCGCACACGGGAAACTCCGTGACCGCCGGGTCCAGAGGACCCGGCGGATCACGAATCGCGGTAAATCGCCGTTGATAGCGGCCGTTTACCACGTGATCGCTCCGTCAAATGACGGAGCAATCACTTGTAAACAGACCGGCGTTATTTGATGACGCCGGTTCCTCCCTCCCCTCTCTGTACCGATCGGTACAGTGTGAGAGGGGAGGGGGAGGGAGCGGATGGCAGCAGCAGCACTGTGGGCTGGATCTGTGACAATTGCAGTCACAGATCCAGCCATCCATCCATCCCTGCTCAGCCATCCCTGTGCTATACCCTGCCAATACTCTGCAATACACCCTGCCAATACTCTGCAAAATACCCTGCCAATACTCTGCAAAATACCCTGCCAATACCCTGGTGCAATACTCTGCAATACCCTGGTGCAATACTCTGCAATACCCTGGTGCAATACTCTGCAATACCCTGGTGCAATACTCTGCAATACCCTGCAAAATACTCTGCAATACCCTGCAAAATACTCTGCAATACCCTGCAAAATACTCTGCAATACCCTGCGCAATACTCTGCAATACCCTGCGCAATACTCTGCAATACCCTGCGCAATACCCTGCAAAATACTCTGCAATACCCTGCGCAATACCCTGCAAAATACTCTGCAATACCCTGGTGCAATACTCTGCAATACTCTGGTGCAATACTCTGCAATACTCTGGTGCAATACTCTGCAATACCCTGCGCAATACTCTGCAATACCCTGCGCAATACTCTGCAATACCCTGCGCAATACTCTGCAATACCCTGCGCAATATTCTGCAAAATACTCTGCAATACCCTGCACAATACTCTGCAATACCCTGCACAATACTCTGCAATACCCTCCACAATACTCTGCAATACCCTCCACAATACTCTGCAATACCCTCCACAATACTCTGCAATACCCTCCACAATACCCTGTGCAATACCCTCCACAATACCCTGTGCAATACCCGTGCAATACCCTGCCATACACCGCAATACCCTGCCATAGTCCGCAATACTCCGCAATGCCCTGCAATACTCCGCAATGCCCAGCAATACTCCGCAATGCCCAGCAATACTCCGCAATGCCCGGCAATACTCTGCAATAACCACTTCCCGCCCTCTGGCCGTCATATGACGTCCTTGACTTTGTGCGGGGATATCTGAATGATGGGAGCAGCTACAGGCATCATTCAGATATTAGCTTTTTCAGCCGGCGATTCCCTACACCATAAGAACAATCATAGCGGCTGTTCCGCTGCTTGATCATTCTTACGGGAGGCGAGAGGGGATGTCCCCCCCCCCCGCCGCCCTCCGGTGCTTCTACCGACTCACCGCTACGATCAAAGCCAGGATTGTTGTTTTTTTTTTTGTATTTTTTCAGGCTTCCCAGCCTAGAGGTGAGATGTGGGGTCTTATTGACACCCCCCCCCCATATCTCACTGTAAAGAGGACCTGTCATGCCATATTCCTATTACAAGGGATGTTTACGTTCCTTGTAATAGGTATAAAAGTGATCAAAAAAATGTTTAGGGCGGAAAAACATGTCAAACTAAAATAAATAAAGTAAAATGAAGAATAATTTTTTTTTTTTTTTTTTTAAAGCGCCCCTGTCCCCGTGAGCTCGCATACAGAAGCGAACGCATACGTAAGTCCCGCCCACATATGAAAACGGTTTTCAAACCACACATGTGAGGTATCTCTGCGAAGGTTAGAGCGAGAGCAATCATTTTGGCCCTAGACCTCCTCTGTAACTCAAAACATGTAACCAGTAAAAATATTTAAAGCGTTGCCTATGGGGATTTTTTAAGTAGCGAAGTTTGGCGCCATTCCACGAGTGTGTGCAATTTTTAAGGGCGACATGTTAGGTATCTATTTACTCGGCGTAGCTTCATCTTTCACATTATGCAAAAACATTGGGCTAACTTTACTGTTTTTTTTTTTTTTTTAAGCACAAAACATTTTTTTTCCGTAAAAAACGCGTTAAAAAAATTGCTGCGCAAATATCGTGCGAGATAAAAAGTTGCAACAACCACCATTATATTCTCTAAGGTCTTTGCTAAAAAAACATATATAATGTTTTGGGGTTCTATGTAATTTTCTAGCAAACAAATGATGATTTTTACATGTAGGAGAGAAATGTCAGAATTGGCCTGGGTGCTCCAGAACGCCTGAAGGTGCTCCCTGCATGTCGGGCCTCTGTATGTGGCCACGCTGTGTAAAAGTCTCACACATGTGGTATCGCCATACTCGGGAGTAATAGCAGAATGTGTTTTGGGGTGTAATTTGTGGAATGCATATGCTGTGTGTGAGAAATAACCTGCTAATATGACAATTTTGTGAAAAAAAAAAAAGAGAAAAAAAAAATCTTGATTTTGCAAAGAATTGTGGGAAAAAATGACAACTTCAAAAAACTCACAATGCCTCTTTCTGAATACCTTGGAATGTCTTCTTTCCAAAAAGGGGTCATTTGGGGGGTATTTGTACTTTTCTGGCATGTTAGGGTCTCAAGAATTGAGATAGGCCGTCAGTACTTCAGGTGTGATCAATTTTCAGATATTGGCACCATAGCTTGTGGACTCTATAACTTTCACAAAGACCAAATAATATACACCAATTTGTACTTATTTTTACCAAAGATATGTAGCAGTATAAATTTTGGCCAAAATTTATGAAGAAAAAATAGTAATTTGCAAAATTTTATAACAGAAACGAAAAAAAAATCATATTTTTACAAAATTTTCAGTCTTTTTTCTCTTATAGCGCAAAAAATAAAAAACCCAACAGTGATTAAATACCACCAAAAGAAAGCTCTATTTGTGTGAAAAAAAGGATAAAAATTTCATATGGGTACAGTGTTGTATGACTGAGTAATTGTCATTCAAAATGTGAGAGCACCGAAAGCTGAAAATTGGTCTGGTTATTAAGGGGGTTTAAGTGCCCAGTGGTCAAGTGGTTAAATATCGTACCTGGGGGGTGTCTAAAGTATGCCTGTGAAGTGCTACGTGTTTCCCGTGTTTAGAACTGTCCCTGCACAAAATTACATTTCTAAAGGAAAAAAAGCCATTTAAAACTGCTTGCGGCTTTAAAGTAATATCTGGTCCCGGTAATATGGATGAAAATCTTTAAGAAAAATGGCATAGCTACCCCATCACACCCCCCCCCCCCCCTACCCCAGCCCATTACCAGCCCCTTTGGGTCTTGTATGGATATTAAGGGGAACCCTGCACACAAAATAAAAAAGGCCCTATATACTCTGAACAGCCGTATACAGGCGGTGCATACAAGACAGGGACTGTAGGTTTGTTCTTATGTAGAATTTGTTTGTAATTTTGAACAGGTACATTGTTTAAGTGTAGCTCCAGGCAAAAAATCTATTTTTAAGCTTTTTGGAAAACATAGGGAAGGGTTATCACCCCTGTAACATTTGTTTTGCTGTCTGTGCAGTGTGCACCTGTTCAGAACAGTTCACCTCACTTTCCGTCCTAATGACAAATGTTTTTTGAAAATTTGGGGTTTTTATTGAAACAAGAATTGGTGATAAAGCATCAGTGGAGAGGAGACACGTTTTTTCCCATATTAACTCTTACAGGAGAGAATCTGCCTTCCTAGGGGTAGATTTCCTCTCACTTCCTGTTGTATCCTTCCGTTTGCAAGGAGGAGTCGTTTGTAAGTTGGATGTTTGAAAGTAGGGGCCTGCCGTATATACTCAGCTGAAATTTGCCCCTTACATGTTGGTGTTGCCACAACACTGTGAGCCCTCACAGTTACTCTTGGTGGGCGCATGAATGGGCCCTGCTGTGAATTATTAGATCAAGAATTGTAATTGCATGCCCCTGTTGAACAGGGGCTGAAAAATTGGGCCTTTGGTGGTGGTGGTGGTGTTGACACAACACTGTAAGGCCTCACAGTTAGTCTTGGTGGGCGCAGGAATGGGCCCTGCTGTGAATTATTAGATCAAGAATTGTAATTACATGCCCCTGTTAAACAGGGGCAGAAAAATTGGGCCTTAGGCACTGGTGTCACAACACTGCAACCCCTCACAGATACTGTACTTGGAGCACAGCAATGAGCCCTGTTGCAAAGTATTGCATCAAAAATTGTAATTACACGCCCCTGTTAAACAGGGGCTGAAAAATTGGGCCTTAGCCACTGGTGCTGGTGCCACGACACTGCAACCTCTCCCAGATACTCTAGTTGGAGTGCAGGAATGAGCCCTGCTGCAAAGCATTGCATAAAAAATTGTAATAACACACCCCTGTTAAACAGGGGCTGAAAAATTGGGCCTTAGCCACTGGTGGCGGCACCCAGAAACAAAAATGTTCTTCCAAGCTATCATCGTCAATCGGATCATTGAGGAGGAGGAGGATAGTCAGTCAAAATAACAGAACAGTCTCTCAGCATCAGCATCAGTCTTGAAGGGATGTGACATTTGAAAATAAATTAGTCTGTTATATCAGCTTCAGGTGTTTGGTAGCTGGTGGTGATCCAAGACTGTTTCATCTTTATGAAGGTCAGTCGATCAACAGAGTCGGTGGACAGGTGCACCCTGTGATCCATGACAAATCCTCCAGCAGCACTGAATGTGCGTTCTGAAAGAACGCTGGATGCAGGACAGGCCAGTAGCTCAATTGCATACTGTGCAAGCTCTGGCCAGTGATCCATCCTCAAGACCCAGTAAGCCAGAGGATTTTCGGTGGGGAAGGTGTCCAAGTCTGACCTTGCCCCTAGGTATTCCTGCACCATGTATATCAGACGCTGGCGATGGTTGCTGGAACCGATCATACCTTGGGGCTGCGGACTAAAGAATTGTCTGAACGCTTCGGTCAGACGGCCACCTTCCCCACCGCTCCTTCTTTGACTGACCGAAGCCTCAGCAACTCGTTGTCCAGACCTTTCTGCAAGGCCTCCCGGAGTTGTCTCATCCTCTGCTCCCTCTGCGACGGTAAGATAAGGTCCGCAACCTTACCCTTGTACCGTGGATCAAGGAGAGTGGCCAGCCAGTAATGGTCCCTCTCCTTGATCTGAAGAATACGAGGATCCTTCCGCAGACTTTGCAGGATCAGGGAGGCCATGCAGCGTAGGTTAGCTGAGGCATTCGGTCCGGAGTCCTCTGGGTCACTAAGGACGACATGATCCGCAGCCACCTCCTCCCAGCCACGTACAAGTCCACTGGTTTCTTGGGACTGTAAATCATCCTTAAAAGACTGCTGCTGATGATGCTGAGTGCCAGGCTCCACCTCCATGCTGACACAATCCTCCTCCTCCTCCTCTTCTTCCTGTGCGATGGGTGGGACAGAAGGAACACTGTCTGCGTAAAGGGGGCCTTGAGAGGCAAGGAAGTCCTCCTCTTCCTGCCTCTGTTCTGCCTCAAGTGCCCTGTCCATTATTCCACGCAGCGTATGTTCCAACAGGTGGACAAGAGGTATAGTGTCACTGATGCATGCACTGTCACTGCTCACCATCCTCGTGGCCTCCTCAAATGGTGCCAGGACAGTGCATGCATCCCTGATCATGCCCCACTGGCGTGGTGAAAAAAACCCGAGCTCCCCTGACCCTGTCCTGGTTCCGCAGTCGCACAGGTACTCATTGATGGCCCTCTGCTGCGTGTGCAGCCGCTGCAGCATGGCCAACGTTGAGTTCCACCTGGTGGGCATGTCACATATAAGGCGGTTCTTGGGCAGGTTCAACTCATTTTGCAGCTCAGCCAGGTGAGCACTGGCATTATAAGATCTGCGGAAATGCACACAGACTTTCCTGGCCTGCCTCAGGACATCCTGTAAGCCCGGGTACCTGCCCAAGAACCGCTGCACCACCAGGTTAAGGATGTGAGCCACACAGGGCACATGGGTCAGTTGTCCCTGTCGGAGAGCGGAGAGGAGGTTGGTGCCATTGTCGCAAACTACCATTCCTGGCTTAAGCTGGCGTGGCGTCAACCACCTCTCGGCCTGCCCCTGCAGAGCAGACAGAACCTCTGCCCCAGTGTGGCTCCTGTCCCCCAAACACACCAGCGCAAGCACGGCATGGCATCTTTTTGCCTGCGTACTTGCGTAGCCCCTTGAACGCCTACGGAGCACCACTGGTTCCGAGGATAAAGCACAGGAAGAGGCCACGGAGGAAGAAGAAGAGGAGGGGGTGGAGGACAGAGCTGTGTCACAACCAGTAGTAGCATTTTGGAGGCATGGCGGTGGAACAACCTCCAACACTACTGCACCTTGTCCTGCATCCTTCCCAGCTGCCAAAAGAGTGACCCAATGGGCCGTGAAAGAAAGGTAACGTCCCTGTCCATGCCTACTGGACCATGAGTCAGCGGTAATATGCACCTTACCGCTGACCGCCCTGTCCAGCGAGGCCAAGACATTGCCTTCCACATGCCGGTAGAGAGCCGGAATCGCCTTCCGTGAGAAAAAGTGGCGTTTGGGAACCTGCCACTGAGGAACCGCACATTGCACAAACTTACGGAAGGGGGCCGAGTCTACCAACTGAAAAGGCAGCAGTTGAAGCGCTAGCAATTTAGCCAAGCTAGCATTCAACCGCTGGGCATGTGGATGGCTGGGAGTGAACTTCTTTCGATGGTCCAGCAGCTGGGGCAGGGAAATTTGCCTGCTAGAATCGGACGTTGGTGTACTGCTAGCAGAGTGACCTCAAGTACTTGGCTGTGACACACCTAATTCTACACCTTCATTCCTCTCAGAGCAGGTTTCAGAGAGGACTGAAGGTATAGTGGGGTTGGAGATCCCAGCTGATGCGGTGCAAGAAGAGGTCAGCTTTGTTCTTTGGTGTGGGTCTTTAAGGTAGGCTTGCTAACGAGCTGCATGGCAGGTCAACATATGTCTGGTCAAGCATGTGGTGCCCAAGCGGGTGATGTTTTGGCCACGCGATATACGCTTGAGACATATGTTGCAAACAGCAGCTGTGCGATCTGATGCACTCGACTCAAAAAAGGCCCACACCAAAGAACTTTTTGAATAATGGGCAGAGGCAGCGCCCTGCACAGGCGGAGCTCTGCGGTGTGATTCCGTCGGTGTGCTGCCCTTACGCTGGCCCCCCGAGGGCATCCTGCCTCGTTGGAGATGTGCCTCCTCCTCCTCCTCCTCCTCTCTCCTATTAGGCACCCACGTGGAGTCAGTGACCTCATCATCCCCTCCCTCCTCATCACTGGAGCCAATCTGGCAGTATGCTGCAGCTGCTGGAACATGACTGCCAGATTGGTGTCCTTCTTGAGCATCCCCTCTCTCTGCTCTCACGCTACTGCCTTCCTCTAGCTGGGTATCATCATCAGACCCTTCGAAGCGCTGGGCATCTTCCTGGAGCATGTACCCAACACTGTGCTCAAACAGTTCGGGGGACTCCTCAGGAGGACATGGTTGGTCTAGGGAAGGAGTGACTGATGATGACATTGATACCAGGGAAGAGGACGCTTTGGCAGCTGCTTTGCCAGTACCCTGAGCCTGGGTGAGAGAGGATGAGGAGGATGAGGAGGGCTTGGTCATCCACTCTACCAAGTCTTCGGCATGATGCGGCTCAACACGTCCAGCTGCCGAAAAGAAGGACAAGCGTGTCCCATGGCCACGTGCTGATGGCGATGCACCGCGTCCACGACCAGCACTGTTGTCTCTAGACACAGAGCCTGCTTGCCCTCTTTTATTGGCTCCTGACTGTCTGCCTCTCCTTGTTTGCCTTCCAGACATTCTAATGGCCTGCAGGGAAATGGGAAAAGCAGCAATACAGGCTAAGTTAAGGTGTAATATGGTCAGGAGGCACACTCCGCCCGCTGTAAGTGCCGCAAAATCCTGTTGGTGTAACACACCAGGAAAAAGCAGCAATACAGGCTAAGTTAAGGTGTAATATGGTCAGGAGGCACACTCTGCCCACTGTAAGTGCCGCAAAATCCTGTTGGTGTAACACACCAGGAAAAAGCAGCAATACAGGCTAAGTTAAGGTGTAATATGGTCAGGAGGTACACTCCGCCCGCTGTAAGTGCCGCAAAATCCTGTTGGTGTAACACACCAGGAAAAAGCAGCAATACAGGCTAAGTTAAGGTGTAATATGGTCAGGAGGCACACTCCGCCCGCTGTAAGTGCCGCAAAATCCTGTTGGTGTAACACACCAGGAAAAAGCAGCAATACAGGCTAAGTTAAGGTGTAATATGGTCAGGAGGTATACTCCGCCCGCTGTAAGTGCCGCAAAATCCTGTTGGTGTAACACACCAGGAAAAAGCAGCAATACGGGCTAACTTCAGGTGTATAATGTGCAGGAGGCTTAGCAACAATGACACTGACACTGTCCCCTGCCTATCCTTCTCTCTCCCTGCACACAAGGTTTATCAAAGTATATGACACTGACACTCTCCCTGCCTATCCTTCTCTCTCAAAAAAAAACCATATATAATGTTTGGGGGTTCTGAGTAATTTTCTAGCAAAAGAATGATGATTTGTACATGTAGGAGAGAAGTGCTAGAATAGGCCCGGTATGGAAGTGGTATAAAAAGCCCTGTATTGAAGTGGTTAAAATCTGAGGGTTTAAAAGTACAACTTTTTTTGTCTTGTATAGAGTGGAGAGGGATTAGAATACCTGTTAGTTATTATTGCTGTCTGTGCCCCCCGTTAGGGGAGATTCACCCTCTCTATTTGTCCTGTTTGCCATTATTATTGAAAGTAAAAGTAAAATCCCATATTTTGGGTTGTCCCTAGAAAAGAAATAGAGGGGAAATAATCCAATGGGGACACTAGTTCTGGTGACCTGGGAGTCCCAAAGAGATTCCTTAAATTTGCATAGATTTCCTCTCACTTCCTGTTTGGAAATGGGACAAGAAGTGAAGATAAATCTCCCCAATGGGACAACAGTGGCAAAAATAAACCTTACAGGGGTTATAACTCTCCCTTACTCTTTTCAAAATGAAAAAAAAGTTTTGCCTATAGCTCTTTAATATCGCTTTAATTCTCGGTATCAGTTTTTTATTTGTAGGTACGGATGGTGCTCTGGATATTTTTGCAGCTATAGAAGTATCAGAGCTGTCCAGTAACTATAAAATATGTACGGTATGTAAAAAATAAAATAAATACCAGTGATGCCAGTGATGCTAGGAGATTTAATAATATTACAGAGACAATTAATAAGGTTAATTATTTTACTTTGGAATTATTGTTTTGTTCGTTTTCATCTACCTATTATTATTATTTATTTGTTTTATAGTTCTCATTGATCTCTAAGATAGGAAGGTTATGGGTTTCTCTTTAACAGAGGAGTCTCTTGAAAAATCCATATAAAGCGCTGCTCAACAAGAAACCAAACAACTGCAGTGACCGTCCGTTTAAATTGTTAATGCACATCTTTACAGCCAGAAAAAAAAATAGAAAAAGTTTTGAAGATCTCAAACCTGATATATAGTTCAAGCACCATCTTTTTTTTTTGTTAAATGTAACATTACGAGAGCACAGCATATAAACAGACCTGGACTTCATGAATTGAGAACTACCTTTCCCTGACTTTGACCTATGATCACTTGCAGTAAACATTTTCAGCTTTTATAGAGTAATCAAATCAATTAAGTGGCCACTCTCCTCCCCCCCCCCCATACCTAAACTCTTTCAAATGTTAAGAATAACCGCCCCCTCCTATTTTCTTTCTCTCCTACCCCGTTCATGGCCCTTTCTCTCCTTTTTTTCCCCTCCTTTTCCGCCTCTTTCCTCTCCTGTCTCTTCTTTTTCCCTTTTTTCTCCTTTTTTCCACTTCATATCTGCCACTATTTTATTGATCCCCAATGATTTTTCATTGCAATATCAGTTATTGCAAGTATCTAGGGGCACACATTTAATGAGGTGTACATTGATAAAGATATTATTTGTCTTTACATTTGCCATAATGCACAGCAGTTGATCTAATATGTTCTGTTTTTCCTGGTAATAAATTATTTAATTATTTTTATATAAAAAATAAAAAAAAATACTCTCAATAACACGTTATTAAAGTAGGAGAAACATGAAGGCCTTGGAATAAAGTAGGTTGCAACAAACCTGGGCAAGTGTTTTTATTATCATTAAATAAAATCTAAGTTGATGTAAAAAAATAAAAATACAAAATAAGCACAAGGGACATTATTTACCTTCAGTGTGATGGTGTGATGGTTCCCTTGTGCTGCTGTATCCTTGTTTAGCAAGAATATTCCTCCTCTGATGCCACCCCCCCCCCCGGTTACCATATTATTATGGTGTGTCAGGGGTTAACAGAACTAAGGGAGCTGTCACAGGCAGTCATTAAAAGAGAAGTATGTTTTTTTTGCTATTCATACTTACCTCAGTGGATGGAGCATCAGATCAATGCTGCAGCTGTCCCCTGGCGTCTCTTCACCGAGAACCGAGCCACCGAACACCGCCGATGGCTCGGTTCTCACTCCTCCCCGAGCAGAGCGATGCTGACTGTCAGTCAGCATTGCTCCTGGTCTGCTTCTCCATGCTCATTGGAGCGCTAAGGTGTGAAGGGGCGGGGAAAGGCCGTCTCAGCGTCTCACTGGGACACTGAGACTGCCATTAATCAAGGCGGATCTGGCGGATTTAGACTTGGGAAGTCGGGATGACGCGCTGCCTTGACTGATGGCAGTGACGTCAGCAGAGAGCAGACTTCAGACCGCTCTCCTCTGAAAAGGGGTCACAGGAGTGCAAAACAAATTGCACTCCTGTGACCCTTCAGGAGAAGCCCAGCCTAAAAAGCTCAGGCTGGACTTCTCCTTTAAAAGTGCCCATCTATGCCCTCCCTTTCCACTCATCTTCCCCCTTCAGAGAAGCCGCAGTACAGATTCTATGAAAGCAACACAATCAATTAATGGAGGACAGGTGGATGTTTCAAGGGTCCATGCCCTCCATTCATAGATCATGTTTTTACTGTTGTACCAGCTTTTATAAATGGAGGACCTGGAAGGAAAGGGCAGACATAGTTGGGCATGCTTGATGACTGTGGCAGCTCCCTTAGTTCTATTAACCACTGTCACACAAGAAGGTTATGGCAGCAGGGGTGGGAGGGGCATCAGAGGAGGAAGATTTCTGCTAAACAAAGACACATTTTAAAGAGGAGCTCCAGTCACCTTTGTAAAAATTAAAAGTCAGCAGCTACAAAAAGTGTAGCTGTTGACTTTTAATAAACAGACACTCATCTGTCCCACAATCCAGTGACATGCTCACTCAAGCCATTCTTTGGACTGGTCTTCCGTCCCCGGCGCCGGCATCTCAACTGTGGGTGCCACAAGCTATTACAGCCAGCCGCCCACTGTGCATGCGCAAACCACGCTGCACTTTGTGAATGGTCCCACAGTCTTCTGGCTCCTATGACGTGTCCCAGAAGACTGCAGGGAGGGGGGAGGCGAGGAGAACTTCTTTCCCTTTTGCGTGAAGCTCCACTTTAAGTAAGGTAAATGACATTCATTGTGCTTATTTTTTATTTGTATTTTGTAAGTAAACTTAGGCTTTCATTTTGCACAGAAATAAATGATAAATGGATGTAAATAAGCAAATTATGACTTATAAATTGGGTAGTAAGACAAAAGTAATGTATGACGTGGGGAGCTAAGACTTTAGTTTTGCTCATGTCGGTTATAATTCACCACTTACAAAGACACTGTCAGAGAAAAAGAAATCTGCAGGTATAAAATGCAGGCACATAATGGTACCTGCCCATTCCTGCAGGAGCCTCCACAATGAAATTATATTCAAGATCTAATTGAATCCAATTAAGTAATCAGAGGAGAGATCCCAATCTTAAGCCTAGTACACACGGGCTGAATGTCGGGCGTCATCGGACAGTTTTTATTGAACCGGCTGATGTCGCCCGACATTCGGCCCGTGTGTACTAAGCTTTAGATTGGGATCATCCATCTGATTACTTATAGCACAGCAGGGGAGATTACTGTACTAACATTGGGTTGTTAGTACATCAGCTACTATCTGAGCTTTCAAACTAGTAATGTGTACTAGGCTTTAGAGAGATAGTGAGTGAGTGAGGCAGAGAAAGAGAGAGAAGAGAAAACAGAAAGAGCGGGAAGGAAAGAGAACAGAGAAAGAGAGGGGGAGAGAGAGAGAAAAAGAGAGAGAGGAGGAGAAGGAGATGGAACTGAAAGAGAGGGAGAATGAAAAAGAGAGAGACAGAGAGGGGAACTAATGCCTTGTAAACATGATCGGAATTTCTGATAGAAAAAGTCAGAGGGACTTTTTCCATCGGATATTCCGACCATGTGTATGCCCCATCAGACTTTTTCCATCGTAAATTCTGAGGAATTCCGTCGGAGTTTAGATAGAGAACATGTTCTCTTTTACTCAGATGGAATTCCGTCGGAATCCGATGTGATTTTGGCTGGGCAAAAGTCTGACTGTGTGTATGGGGCATAAGAGTTGGGGCTAGGTATTGTCTGCTATCACATGTCCAGATCTATGTGCAATATACCAGTTAGAGAGATAGTAAGCTCTCATTGCTTATAATAAGCAGTGTTAATTTTGGCAGCAAATTTTCGATTTAGTTTTAGTCCCAACTTAGTATTCTGCAATTGTTTTAGTTTTAGTCGTATTTAGTCGACTAAATCTCCAGTATATTTTAGTCGACTAAAATGTTCTATGTTTTAGTTGACTAAAATCTCCAGTACATTTTAGTCGACTAAAACTCATTTTAGTCAGCTAAAATCTAATGGTGTAATTCAATTGTAATGCATTAGGTAACATTTCTCTACAATGTCCAAACTAATTATATACTGCTGGAGTGAAAAATCTCATATGTTATTATTTATGGCATTGAGTTATGAACATGCACTACAGACCAGTGTTAATTTTGAAGTATAATTTCAATTTAGTTTTAGTCTTATGCCGCGTACACACAACCGTTTTTCCCGTCGAGAAAAATTTCATTTTTTCCTTTGGACGAGAAAAACGATCGTCTGTGGGCTTTTTGTCGTTTTTCTCGACGGGAAAAACGGCATTAACCACTTACCTACCCAGCCATAGTCAAATGACGTCCACAGATGGGATCTCCCATCCTGGGTGGACGTCATATGACATCCTCGGCTTTGTAGGGGGATATCTGAATGATGCCTGCAGCTAGAGGCATCATTCAGATATCCTTTTGAAGTGCCGGCGATCCTGCGCACAATAAGAATGATCATAGCGGCGGTTCCACCGCTTGATCGTTCTTACAGGTGGCGGGAGGGGACATCCCCCCCTCCCGCCGCCATCCGGTGCTTCTCCGGGCTCCCCGTGCGATCGGGGACCCGGAGCGAATCTTCCGGCGTCGTTGGTGGGGTCACGTGATGAGCATAGAGATGACTGGTGACCAGATGGTCACCAGTCATCTCTATGATCGTCGGAGGCCCGGGCGCGATGTGATGACGTCACGCCCGGGCCTCAAATGTAAACAAAGCCGCCATTGCGGCTAGCAAGTATGAGATCAGTGAAAACATTTTCACTGATCTCATGCTTTCCAGCCTGGAGGAGAGATGTGGGGTCTTATTGACCCCGCATCTTTCAATAAAGAGAACCTGTCACACACATTCCTATTACAAGGGAAGTTTACATTCCTTGTAATAGGAATAAAAGTGATCAAAAAAAAAAGTTAAATCATTGTAAAAAAAAAAAAAAAAATAAGTAAAAAAAAAAAAAAAAATAATAAAAAAAAAAAAAATTCAAACGCCCCTGTCCCCGGTAGCTCGCGATCAGAAGCGAATGCACACGTAAGTCGCCCACATATGTAAACGCCGTTCAAACCATGCATGTGAGGTATCGCCGCGTGCGTTAGAGCGCGTGCAACAATTCTAGCACTAGACCTCCTCTGTAATTCTAACCTGGTAACCTGTAAAAAAAATTAAAGCGTCGCCTATGGAGATTTTTAAGTACCGAAGTTTGGCGCCATTCTATGAGTGTGCGCAATTTTAAAGCGTGACATGTTAGGTATCTATTTACTCGGCGTAACATTATCTTTCATATTTTCCCAAAAAAATGGTCTAACTTTACTGTTTTGTTATTTTTTAATTCATGAAACCATTATTTAAAAAATTATTGCGCAAATATCGTGCAAGAAAAAATGTTGCAATGACCATCATTTTATTCCCTAGGGTGTCTGCTAAAAAAACATATATAATGTTTGGGGGTTCTGAGTAATTTTCTAGCAAAAGAATGATGATTTGTACATGTAGGAGAGAAGTGCTAGAATAGGCCCGGTATTGAATAGGTACAAAAAGCCCTGTATTGAAGTGGTTAATCACGACGAGAAAAATTAGAACATGCTCTAATTTTTCTTGTCGTGATTCCCGACGTTTTTTTCTGCGGCAGTTTTCCCATAGGGAAACACTGCCGCGGAGCCCACACACGGTCGTTTTTTTCGACCCAAAAAAAAAATGTCATTTAAAACGGCCGTGTGTGGGGGGAACAAGCTGTTCCTCGTTTTTCACGTTGATTTTCTTGACGGTGTTTTCACCGTCGAAAAAAACGATCGTGTGTACGCGGCATTAGTCTTTTGACTAAAATGGCATTTTAGTTTTAGTCCCATTTTAGTCTTTTGACTAAGATGGCATTTTAGTTTTAGTCGTATTTTAGTCATCTCAATTGTTTTAGTTTTGGCCTTTTTTAGTTGACTAAAATAGTATTCATTTAGTCGTTTTAGTCGACTAAATTAACACCGATAAATAAGGCTTACTTGTAGATAAAATAAATATCTCCTAAACTTGCACCAATTAGGAGATATACAAGCGAGCAGCAGCTGGTGACATCACCGGGGAATGCGCTCTGAAGGAACGGCATACCCGTGCTGTTCTTTCAGAGCTGTGTTCTGCGGCCGAGACTCCTGCGCACATAACGTCATCATGGTTCACCCAATCAAGCGGTCGCATCCCATGAACCCAGAAGGAAGACTGAGTAAAGATAGAAGTCTCTGCAGCAGGGAGGGCTTTGTTTTATGGTAAGTCCTTCATAATGAAATGCATTCTTTTTGCCTATTGCCTTGCAGGGGGAATCTTTTCTTATTTTCATTTTTTAAAAGAGTTTACTACCGCTTTAAGTATTGTACCATCAGAATATAGTGAAATTCCTTAAAATATGCAAACTGTACATTTCAGCTTTCATGATAATAACACTGTGATGTAAAAAATTGTATTTTAAACAAAATCTTCAGTTTCCGGAGCTCCAACTGAGGAGTCCCAGGTTGGTATCAGCAGGGTGGAGGTCTGCCGCCTCTATGAGATTAATATCTTTGTTGATTTACAAAACATTGAATGGTATTTTATATTCTACACATCATGTCAGAGGACTTTTAGAAAAGCATATTTAGGAAAGAATACAACAATAACAAGAATGTATACTTTATGTGTTACTCTGACAATGTGGAATGGCTCATATATTCCATCTGCAATGTCTTCTGTTTTTATTGGAACAATCTGTCATGAATGTTGAGCTAAAAAAGAGAGACAGTTATCTTAAAGGTTACGTTACGTGTCTAGGAAATTGAATGATGCGCTGGTTGGGATCATTAGTTAGATAGTCTCATCCACACACTAAAATGCACCGAACAACGTCATGAAAAGATAATGTTTGCAAAGCTTGCTCCGAAGTTCATTTGAAATACTCTGCCTGACATTAGAGGCTTTCTCATTGTGTATGTGTGTGGCATGAATAATCACAAACTCCCCATTATCAGCATTCCCTTGAATAACTTAAATAACTGCTTGCTGCTTAAAGTGTATTTCCACAAATTGGGATAACACCTTTTTATTTGTTACTGAACATGTTCCCATTCTCATATCAGAACTTAGAAATTGTTGCCTTCATTTTCATATGCTGAAAAACCCTATAAAAGTCTTCTGCCCCGTACACACGATCGGTTTTCCCATCTTAAAAAGTCAGATGAGAGCTTTTGGTCGGGAATCTGACTCTTTCTAATGGAAAAACGGCCAGCAAAAGATAGAGAGCAGGTTCTCTATTTTCTCGTCGGGAAAAAATCAGATCGGAATTTCCTATTGTGTGTACAAATTCCGACGCGCTAAATTCCGACGCATGCTCGGAAACAAATCGACGCACGATCAGAAGCAAAACGTAATTTTCTCGGCTCGTCGTAGTCTTTTACGTCACCGCGTTCTTGGCAGTCAAAAGTTCACCAAACTTTTGTGTGACCGTGTGTATGCAAGGCAGGCTTGAGTGGAATTCCGTCGGAAAAACCATCCAATTTTTTTCAGACGGGAATTCCGCTCGTTTGTATAGGGCATAACTTAAACTTATTTAGGAAAAGACTGAGCAGTTATTTTCCATAATTTACCCTGTCTGTACTGTTCTGGCAGATCTCAATATTAGTTGTAAACTATATGTGCACACTGTCTGTCCTAAGAAAGGGTTAAGCCCTGTACACACGATCGGTTTTACCGATGAAAACCGTCCGATGGATTGTTTTCATCAGACAAACCGATCGTGTATGGGACCCATCGATCTTTTTCCCATCGGTTTTAAAAAATAGAACATGTTTTAAATTTTTCCGATGGATAAAAAAACGATCGAAAACTCCGATCGTCGATGGGCAAGTCCATCGGATAAAAAACCCACGCATGCTCAGAATCAAGTCGACGCATGCTCAGAAGCATTGAACTTCATTTTTCTCGGCTCATCTGAGTGTTTTACGCCACCGTGTTTGGAACGGTCAGTTTTTTGACTGATGGTGTGTGGGCAAGACTGATGGAAGTCAGCTTCATCGGATTTCCGATGGACAAAACCATCGGTTTAGAATCCATAGGATATCCGATCGTGTGTACGAGGCTTTAGAGGTTACAAAAAAAAGGAACATGTTAAAGGAGAAGTATGGCCTAAGCTCCTTAGTTCTGCACTTCTGTGACCCAGATTCAGCTGACAGCGGGCTAAAGCCCAGTACCCGCACAGTTTCCTGACCAGCAGCTGACTCAGACTCTTAATGGTACGGCCAGCCGCTCCCACTCCCTCCACAGTCCAGCACTCAGTGAGCACTGGAGAGGCAGAACAGAGAGCAGGGACTGACCGTTACTGCTCTGTGCTGAGATATTACCCAAGAACTGAGTGATCGGCGGTCTTTGATTGCTCAGTTTTCTGCGTAGAGCCAGTGAGCATGTAGGTTGTGTATTCCCGCACTTCTCTTTTAAGGTTTATAATTGAAAAAGGAATGCAATAATAAAATATCATTAGCAAGACTTACATACATCCATGGAAACTTATTCCCTATCCCCCAGAGTGCCTAACATCTGATGAAACTTTTAGAGCTTGTGTTTATCATACCAGCTTAGAATGGAAAGGGAAATCTTCTAACAGCAGGACAAAAGAAAGAAAGCAATATATGCTGGTTATCCTCTATTTATATGTCATGTTTTTATTTTATCTTTAGTTAATTTATTTTAATTTCATGTCCACTTTTAGAGGACTTACACTAAGTGCCCATTCACATATTGGTGGGCAATAACAAATCCAGCTGAAAGTGATATTAAAGCCTTGTCTTTTTTTTTTCCTTTTTAAATACCAAACGTGTTATACTTACTCGCTCTGTGCAGTGGTTTTGCACAGAGCAGCCCGGATCCTCCTCTTCTCTCGGGTCCCATGCCGGCGCTCCTGGCTCCTCCCTCTGGCCGGGTTTCCCCACAGCAAGCAGCTTGCTCTTGGGGCACCCAAGCAAGCGTGCTCCCGAACCTTGGCTCTGTATGTTTATTCATACACTGAGCCGCGGCTTGGCCCCATCCCCTCCATCTTCTGATTAGCTCACTGGCTGTGATTGCCAAAAGCTCATGGCTCCTGCTGTTGCCAAAAGCCAATCATGAGTGCGAGTCCCTGGAGAGGCAAAGCTCTCGTGGACATCGCTGAAATGAGAGGGGGCTCAGGTAAGTATTAGGGGGGCTGGGGTTCTGCTGGGGTTCTGCTGCATGAAGGTAAAACACCTTGTGCATTTACAACCTCATGCTCATGAAAAGTAAAATCACTCACATAGCCTACTCTTGTACATCTTACTATACTCCTCACAGCCTGTTCTTGTAAGTATTCACTTTCGGTCCTGCCCCCCCCTGCACATTCTTGCTGCAGTCTTCATTCATTTAAATGGAAACCTTATATTCCTTTATTCACCTGTTAGGTATGGACTTTCGCTAGATTAAAATCAGGTTAAGACATGCATGCATGGAAGCAGGGCCACTGATAAGACAGTACAGTTGCTCCTGTAGTACTGGGCCCAGGCCTCATTAGCTAAATAGGGGGGCCCTGGGCAGATTTATTATTGACTTCTGCTTAAATCAGGCATGTCCAAAGTCCGGCCCGCAGGCCAATCCCGGCCCGCGTTCCAGTTTTGAATGGCCCGCCTGGTTATTTGGACATATATATCTTTTATGGCACCCAACGATCTCCCAGCGCCGGGCCACAAAAGATTTATATGCCTTGGAGGGGACAGGGGGGAGGTGGGACGAGCACCGTACACACACAGGAGAATTTCCTGTTTATGGGCGGCCTCTGTAATAGGAAGTCCCGTCTCCGGCGCTGCCATTGGACGACTGTTCTGTCCATCAAAGGAGGCGGGACTTTCTATTAAAGAGGCCACCCTGTAAACAGGAGATTCTCCTGTAGGTAAACTTTGGCGCTCGTGAGTGCATTCCTGGCAATGGTGGGTGCATTCCTGGCAATGGGGAGTGCATTCCTGGCAATGGTGGGTGCATTCCTGGCAATGGTAGGTGCATTCCTGGCAATGGTGCTGCATTCTTGGCAATGGTGAGTGCATTCCTGGCAATAGTGCTGAATTCCTGGCAATGGTGGTGCATTCCTGGCAATGGTGGATGCTGCATTCCTAGCAATGGTGGGTGCTGCATTCCTATCAATGGTGAGGCTACATTCATGGCTATGGTGGGTCAGCAGATGGGCACTGACCCTTATTTTGCTTCACATTTCTTTAAAATGTATTTTTTTTCCTGAAACCTCACTCTTAAAGTGAAGGTGCGTGTTATATGCCAATAAATACGGTATATCCAAATAATACGCCCGAGCTCATCTCTTTACTCACACACAGCCACAAAGGCAAGATAATTCTTGTTGGGCTGTGTATTAGTGCTCGAACAAGCACACTTAGACCGAATTTTAATGGTTCAAAGAATGTCAGGCAAAATGGTCGGCCCTCACGCATGTTCACTTCATCAAATCTGGCCCTCTTTGAAAAAAGTTTGGACACCCCTGGCCTAAACAAATAAATAGATTTTACTAGACCACATCCCCGCTTCTACTTGCTTACCAGTGCTTAACCACTTGCTGACCAGCCGCCGTCATTACACTGCGGCAGATCGGCACGTTCCCGCGAACTATCGTAGCTGTACGTCGGCTCCTTTAACCACTTAAGCCCCGGACCATTTGGCTGGCCAAAGACCAGAACACTTTTTGCGATTCGGCACTGCGTTGCTTTAACTGACAATTGCATGGTCGTGCGACGTGGCTCCCAAACAAAATTGACGTCCTTTTTTTCCCACAAATAGAGCTTTCTTTTGGTGGTATTTGATCACCTCTGCGGTTTTTATTTTTTGCGCTATAAACAAAATTAGAGCGACAATTTTGAAAAAAATGCAATATTTTTTACTATAATAAATATCCCCAAAAATATATATAAAAAAACACATTTGTTCCTCAGTTTAGGCCGATACGTATTCTTCTACATATTTTTGGTAAAAGTCACAATAAGCGTTTATTGATTGGTTTGCACAAAAGTTATAGCGTCTACAAAATAGGGGATAGTTTTATGGCATTTTTATTAATATTTTTTTATTTTACTAGTAATGGTGGCGATCAGCGATTTTAATCGTGACTGCAACATTATGGCGGACACATCGGACACTTTTGGTGCTATTTTGTGACTGGCAGTGAAGGGGTTAACCACTAGAGGGCTAGGAAGGGGTTAAGTGTGTCCTAGGGAGTGATTCTAACTGTTAGGGGGCGTGGCTACGAGTGACATCACTGATCGCTGCTTCCGATGAGAGGGAGCAGACGATCAGTGACATGTCACTAGGAAGAACGGGGAGATGTTGTGTTTATACTGACATCTCCCCGTTCTTTAGCTCCATGACACGATCGCGGTACACCGGCGGACATCGAGTCCACGGCCGCGCTGGCACGGTCACGGAGCTTGCGACAGGGTCGCTCACGCGCACGAGGTGGAAAAATTTAAATAGGGACGTACCTGTACGCCAAGTGGTTAAGCGGGGATAGCAGACACGCGCGCGCCCTATGACCGCTGACCACACGCGATTGCAGGCACGAGAGCCAGAACTGGGACGTGTGTAAACAGAGGGGAAAGGAGAGAGAGATTGTGTGTTCCTACTAGCTAGGAACAGTGATCTGTCATCTCCTCTAGTCATTCACATCCTCCTACACTAACTTTTGCGCAAACCAATCAATATACACTTATTGCGATTTTGATCACCAAAAATATGTAGAAGAACACATATCAGCCTAAACTGAGGAAAAAATGACCTTTTTTTAAAAAAAAAAAATTGAGTTTTTTTCAAAATTGGCGCTCTTTTTTTGTTTATAGCGCAAAAAATAAAAACTGCAGAGATGATCAAATACCATCAAAAGAAATCTCTATTTGTGGGAAAAAAAAGCATGTCAATTTTGTTTGGGTACCACGTCGCACGACCGCGCAATTGTCAGTTAAATCAACGCAGTGCCATATCACAAAACATTAACTGGTCATTGTACAGCCAAATCTTCCAGGGCTGAAGTGGTTAAATTACATTTCCCTGGGCCACATTGGGTCAACTGAGGGGCACAAGAGGTGGGAGCAAAGGAGGGACTTTTTAAAAAAAAAATTGGGCGTAGGTGGATAAAGTCAGTGCCGCTATTTACTGCACGTTGGGGGGTGGGTGGGGTGTAGGCAGAGTTGGTGGGCCCCATCAGGAAGCCCGTACAGGGCCCCAGGATTTCTAACAGCGATCCTGCATGGAAGAAGTAACAGGTGTTGAAGGTGTCAGCAGAATGGGAAGAGGTGTGTTACTTCATAGGGGTGATGATGAGGCATCAGACCCTAATAAGTACACTAAAAGTAAACTTTCACTTTAAGAAATCAGCAGGGTGTTAATTTTGTTAATGGCAGTAAAATTGAGGGTTAAAACGTAGAAGACTGTGCTAGTACATGTCTACATTGATTTAATTAAGTATGCCTGTACAGTACAGGTTTTTATTAGAAAGAATATTCATCCATTTTTGTAAAATTAATATACAGTATATTTTTATATGATGGATAACAGTGTTTCCTTTAAGCCCGGTTCACACAGGGGCGGCACTACTTTTGGGGCGACTGCCGCGACGCGATCTCAAGACGACTTGAGAGGCCCGGTTCAGGCGATTTGCATAATGACTTCTGTATAGAAGTCAATGCAAGTCGTCCCGAGTCGCCCCCAAACGTAGTACAGGAACCTTTTTCTAAGTCGGAGCGACCTGAGTCGCTCCTATTAGAACGGTACCATTCAACAGAGCGGGAAACGACTCGTCAGGCGACAGAGTCGCCTGACGAGTCGCCCCTATGTGAACCGGGCCTAAGGGAATAATACTACTAATTGTATGATTAGGTTTAATCCCAAATCCTATAATGCAAATAGTTTATATCATATATGACAGGTATTTTGTTAAGGCTTTTACAGAACATAGATAAACAGACAACAAAGTGTACGATAATTATGTCGACATGTTGAGATATCCATGAATCAAAGAAATTACAATACTGAGAAAAGTTATTTTTATCTTTACTAATTGTTTCCTAATTGAATTATAACAGTCTTCAAATAGCATGGAGTGTAGGAAGAAAAAAAAAAAAAAAAAACAACCGCTTTAAATTGTTTTGTTCTTCCTAAATGTGAGTTGAAGCTGATGATTTGCATAATTTGCCTACATGCCAATTAGTATCTGCTTTATTACACTGAATTCTGAATGTGACATTGCAGGATTTCTACCCATACAAACCATCTATGCTGGGCCTGATTTGTATCCAGCTTAAAAACATATTGCTGTTTTTCTTAAGCCTCAATCACATGAAAACCGTCAGGGCGATGACTCATACACAGTTTGCTATTAGTTTCTACTGCGAACAAACCTACTGCAGTGATGATCACACAGGATATGAGAATTAGTTTGCACCTTCAGGTACTGAGGATAGATTTAGGTACACACAGTTTTTATGCATCTTTACTTATGTTTAAAGCAGTATTAAATCCAAAGCCAAAAATTGAATATGTTGCAGCTTACCAATCCTAAAATGTCGTGGCTGCATCAGTTTTCTTTTGTTAGGCTTTTTTCCCTCTGTTTTCACCTGGTGATCTGGCCGGTAACCCACCTCCTGTATTAGTGTGCCCCCACTCTGCATTAAAGAACACAGGGGGGCACCTTTAAACAGTAGAATTGTCAGACTGGGGGAGGAGAGTGTTATGCCGCGTACACACGGTTGGAATTTCCAATGGAAAAAGTCAGATGGGAGCTTTTCATCGGATTTTCCGACCGTGTGTATGCCCCATTGGACTTTTCCCGTCGGAATTTCCGACTGAGTTTTGACCGGTCAAAAGTCCGGCCGTGTGTATGCGGCATTAGATGTACTAACAGATTTAAATACACAAACAAATTGAAGCCAAGCTCCGGCTAATACATTGTAAGCAGTTACAGCAAACAGTTTTTTCTTTTTGGGATAAAGACTTTACCAGCGGCGGCTTGTGGGTTCTTCTTTTGGGTGGGCGACAAACAAAGGAACACCCCCCCGGTACGGCACTGAAATAGCACCCCCCGGGCAGTCCAGGGCTTACCCGCCGGGCTGTAGTGTCCTCTCCTCCAGCTTCCTCCGCCGTGTGTCTCCTCTTCCGACAAAGAGCTGGGCATCCAATAGGATCGCCTGACGCTTTGGCCAATTGGGAAACAGGTCTCACAGACCTGCCTCCTGATTGGTGGGGAGGAACTATAGTGTGAAAATAGTGAAAATGTATTCGCTATTGTCACACAACTGGGTGGCCTCGGAGCACAATGCTCTGCGTTTCGAGGCCACCCTTTTTTTAAGCCTTTTAGAGCCTCTGGCTCTAATCAGGTGCTTCAAAAAAACACCCACCCCACATTGAAATCCACAGTCTGGTGCCACTGATATGTAGATCAGGGGGCCGGACACATTGATAGGGAAGGCGGCGCCCGAGCGCCCTCTATGGACGGTCTGCCACTGGATTTATAAGTAAATAAAAGCTGAATATTGTAAATGCCCCTGCCATTGCTGAATGGTCTGTCTCATCTCCGTAACGAATACTTCTGTAAGACAACTTATTCTTTTGAAAAAACAACAGACTTACTGGCCGGATCAACACATGAAAATAAAAGAAAGATAACTTAAAAAAGAAAATGAATGCAGACATCACATACTGTATAAGAACCGGTAAGCTGCAATATAATACATTTGCTTCTGGGTTTAATACTGCTTTAAGAACTATAAACAAAGGGATCCAGGAAGCCATACGCTGTAACAAGTATGTTTTACAAATAGAATAGGCCTGTCTGTTTACACAATTATATCTATACATATATTTGGGCTTAGTCTAATAATAAAGCATAGAACAGGACCCTACTCATTCTCAGTTTTAATACCTTTGGTTCTCTACTTTCTGGTAAGTGTCATAAGAGAATAAGCTCTTCTTAGTTGCCAAAGTGCGAATAGAGATTCAAAGAACCTTCTGTAAATGGCACATACTGTGAAACATGGTGGCTATTTTGTAAAGAACAATGTTTGCATGGAACTTAGATCTCTCTGGGCTGGCAGTGCCCTAGAACAGCCTTTTTCAACCATGAGGTTTCTTCAGGGGTGCCTTGGCAAAATGTCTAAAAATGTATCAAAAATTGTATACAAGCCAGTGTGTGGACAAAACCTGCCTTTAAAGCCCTGTACACACGATCGGATATCCTATGGATTCTAATCCGATGGTTTTTTCCATCGGAAATCCGATCAAACTGTCTTCCATCAGTCTTGCCCACACACCATCAGTCAAAAAACCGACCGTTTCAAATGCGGTGATGTAAAACACTCCGATGAGCAGATAAAAATGAAATTCAATGCTTCTGAGCATGCGTCGACTTGATTCTGAGCATGCGTGGGTTTTTTATCCGATGGAGTTCCCCACAGATGATAGTAATTTTCTATTGTTTTTTTAACCATCGGATAAATTTAAAACATGTTCTATTTTTAAACACCGATGGAAAAAAGACCGATGGGGCCCATACACGATAGTTTTGTCCGTTGAAAACCGTCCATCGGACTGTTTTCATCGGTAAAACCTATCGTGTGTACAGGGCTTTAGTTACACAAAGCCACGGGTTTTCATTATGCACCATTACGACTTTCTAGACACTGGCATCATAACAACCAATGACGTCATCAGTTAACAAGGAGGATGTCTGTTGCCTCCTTGTTTGCCCCTCTTGTGTCCCTCTCCCTCAGCACTCGGGTGACATTAGCAGACTGATAGAGAGAACTTGAGGGAGAAGAGAAACATTGCAATACTAGTCAGTACCAGTGTGCAAAAGTGTATTTGCTTTGGAAGAATAAATCACCTCTAACGTTAGGTGTCCTATGTGTGGATGTTGATGCATTGTGTAAAGCTATAAGAATAGTTTTTAGACTTTAGAATGGGACGCTTCAAATGTCCATAATTTTAAAGGGTGCTTTGAATGAAAAAAGGTTGAGAAACACTGCCCTAGAGACCCATAAGAAAAGAGATGGTAAAAACTCAGCTGTTAGTTATTTATTTATTGCATTTTTAATGCATATTTATTTATTTATTTATTTATTTATTTATTTTAGGTCAAACTGGATCACACATGAAGAGCCCCTACAAAGCAAAAAGACCACATTACGGGTAGGTCCACCATAAAGTGACAACCCTTAAATAGGACTAATAGCCATTAGTATACTGAGTTTCCATAATTTTGTACATTGAAACTTGCATAAAAGCTAGTAAATATACATAGTATTTTAAATAGCTTATTCCTTGATAAAGGGCATTCAATGGAGAATATTATCATCTTGTAGAAATAGATACTATAAATGGTCTATATTGTAAACTTGTGCAAAAGTTGTGCACCTTAAGGTTATTGCAAATTACTATTTTTGCTCAGATGAAAAAGCTTTAACCTGTGCTTCTCTACAGTTAGGCCCCTTTCACACTGGGGCGTATTTCAGGCGGTTTAGCACTAAAAATAGCGCATAAATAACGCCTGAAATAGTCCTGCCACAGTAATCTCAATGTGAAAGCCCGAGGGCTTTCACACTGAGGCGATGCGCTGGCGGGAGGAAAAAAATCTCCTGCAAGCCGCATCTTTGGAGCGGTGAAGGAGCGGTGTGTGTATATCGCTCCTTTACCGCTCCTTCCCATTAAAATCAATGGGACACCGCGGTAATACCGCCCGCAAACTGCGGTATTAACCCTTCTTCGGCCGCTAGCGGGGGTTAAAACTGCACCGCTAGCGGCCGAATATCGCGGCAAATACGACGGTATAGCGGCGCTAAAAATAGCGCCGCTATACCGCCACCGCACCTGCCCGCCCCAGTGTGAAAGGGGCCTAAGAGCTGTTAAAAGGTGGAATATACTTCCACCGTAGCTAGTTACAGGGGTCCCCGGGTTACGAACCCGTTAGGGACTTTCCTCCTGTTTGCAATTCGGAAATGTTCGTAAGTCGGCCGCGCAAGAGCAGAATGACAATTACGGACATTTCCGACATTTTCCGAGGCTCCGTCTGGCCGCGCATGCGCAGAACAGCAGATGGACCGCGCAGAACAGCAGAGGGTCCCCGCAGCGCCCGGTTCGTAAGTAGGAGGGGGTTCGTAAGTCGAGCGTTCGTAAGTCGGGGAACCCCTGTATAGTAAACTCTGTAAACTGTAAAAAAAAAAAAAATCTGAATATATTGAATATAATATAATATAATAATATCTACAATAAATAAATCATAGTGTAGATTGTTATTCCAGGGAGTATCTGATTGCATTTAGGGATCATGGAGGATTTTTTCTTTTTTTCAGCAAACTGAACCATGCTTTATAAGGGATTTGTGTGCTCCCCTGCATCACCAGTTGGTTTAGGGTTCTCTGGATGCTGATCGATATCTAGTTTTATCTATTTGCTAAACTTTTGTAGCGGGTATACACTTTCTGTGTATTTAAAACTGGCAGAGACACTAGTGATGTGCAGTTCCCTGCAGCCCCACGGGTGGCGCTGTCGCCTTGGGCTGGGGTTGAACCATTGCTGTGTGCTGTGCTCCCTTTTTGTCCTCCCTTGGCAGCGGTATGGTGGGGCGGGGAACCCGCCGTGCTTGCTGGGAGAGGGTATAAAGGGGCCGGCCATCTTTGTCACGGGGTCGAGTCCCGGGCACCTTCAGCCCGAGGGCGGTGGTTCGTATCGGTCCCCTAGGCGGCCTAGGCCTAGAGGACCTTCGGAGGTTGTGTTCAATCCCAGGCACCTTTAGCCTGGGGTGAGGTACTCGGATGGAGGTCTGGAGCTCAGTGCCCAACACTGAGTTCCGCGAGGGAAGGAGATCCTAGGGAACCCTGGGAGAGGGTACCCGAATCCGGAGGGCATAATGGACCGGTGGGAGACACTTGCTTGAAGACCCGGTGCAGCATATTGCCGGTGACAGGTGAGCCTTCCATCGGAGACCGCCTGGAAGGAAATCCCCCCTCGCTCGGAGACCGCAACCCACTTTCAGGAAGGAAAGTGGAGAGTTCATTGTGTCTGGGCCTACTCGCATCCACACCTCCTTGTCTGTTCTGTTCTCTAAGGAGTCCAACTGATTGTGTTCACTTTTGCATTGAGAAGAATAAAGGAGTGTTGGACTTTAATGGTGTGGGGCTCGTTTTGTGGCAGACATTGTTCAAGGTAACTCTCTTTGGAGGTTCCAGGTGCAGAACACCGACCCAAAGGTAAAATAAGAACTTTGCTTACACCACACAAACATCTGCGGTGAAGGCTTGGCGTGGTGATCCCGCACTCTCTCCTCTAAGATACCCCTAGACAAGAGACAGACGAGCTGATAAAGAGAGGAGAGAGAGGAGGCCGCTACACTTTGATGGACATGGTCTTTTTTCAACCTAACTATGACAAATGAGAACAGGATCTCCAAGTCTTGCAATAAAGTCTTTTTGCTTCAAATGTACATCTTCATACAAAAAATAATGCTTTTACGCACATCATTGCTCTTCATCAAGCTGCAGTTGTTCATGATGAAGGGCGAATGATATGCTTAAAAGCGTTATTTTTTATATGAAGATGTACATTTAATGGGAAAAAAATTATAGCAAAATTTGGAGATGCTGTTCTAATTTTTCTTGGATGTTTGTTTTGGTGGAACAATGGGAGCCCACCATTGACGACTCGAGATCTCTAGCAACAAAATTCTATCACAGCAGAAGTGACTCATTCTATTTTTGATTAGCTATGAAACTATGGGGGTTATTTATGAAAACCAAATCCACTTTGCACTACAAGTACAAACTACAAGTGCAAGTGCACTTGAAATTGCGCTGAAAGTGCACTTGGAAGTGCAGTCGCTGTAAATCTGAGGGGTAGATCTGAAATGAGGGGAAGCTCTGCCGATTTTATTATCCAATCATGTACAAGCTAAAATGCTGTTTTTTATTTTTCTTGCATGTCCCCCTCGGATCTACAGCAACTGCACTTCCAAGTGCACTTTCAGTGCAATTTCAAGTGCACTTTGCACTTGTAGTTTTCACTTGTAGTGCAAAGTGTATTTGCCTTTAGTAAATAACCCCCCATGTAACCTGTGTCATGTGCAGCCATAGAGTATGTGCATGCAATCCTAGAAATATACTGGAGATGGTCCTGGGGCCTTCACACAGATTTACTAATACCGCTTTATTCGTTTGTGTGATACTTTACAGGATGAGCCTGTAATATTATTATTCTTTTTATACATGTGTTAAATATGGTGTTATTAGTCTGTAATAGAAATATTAATAATGAATTCTGCAGTTTCCTTTTTTCTGTGTAGGTAAGACTCTTCCAACATTGTAACACCGACTACGTTCCCAGTTCAAGGATTGCCCCCTACAGCGATGGTAAGGTGAGGGGACTGCTCTCGGTCATTTTGTCTCTGCCTTTTTCTCTGGTTCTGCTCACATTGAGACCAATAGCATACATGAAATAGATGAAAAGCTCTGAAACAAGTTCAAACTAACACAGATCACAGAGAAGAACAAAGAACACATGGGAAGGAGGAGAAACATCACCGGAGCCTTCCTCTGGTCTCACGGTACTGTTTTCTTTGTTGTTTTGAGATGGATTTTACATGAGGTGTATAGAAAAAAAATGGCAGTTAGAATATCTAAAATTGTTGAGTTAACATTCTTAAATGTATTCCTACTAGAAATTTACTCTATGAGTTTAGCTTACCAGAGCAAGTGGAATGGTGTGAAAAGTTGCCTATTACGTTTACAACACAGAAAGACTAATGCCCTGTACACACGATCGGATTTCCGATGGAATAAAATCCGATAGATTTTTCCATCAGAAATCCAATGAAGCTGACTTCCATCAGTCTTGCCTACACACCATCAGTCAAAAATCCGACCGTCCCAAACGCCGTGACGTAAAACACTCCGAAGAGCCGAGAAAAATGAAGTTCAATGCTTCTGAGCATGTGTTGACTTGATTCTGAGCATGTGTAGGTTTTTTCTCCGATGGAGTTCCCCACAGACGATCGGAATTTGCTATCGGTTTTTGTTCCATCGGTATAATTTAAAACATGTTCTATTTTTTTATACCGATGGAAAAAAGACCAATGGGGCCCACACACGATCGGTTTGTCAGATGAAAAAAGTCCACAAAATGCTAAAACTTTCTCTAATATGTGCAATTCCTATATCTGCAGCTCAACCAAGTGGCCATAATGCATTTTTTTTCCCAGAAATACCTCAGTCAGGAAACAAAAAACATATTGTGACTACTAGATGGCATTGACAAAATTGGAACCACACATAATAGAGGAAGTACGGCAATTTTCGTCCTAATTGCGTGGATGTTTGTCACATCTGCACAACGAATGTTGTATACATAGACCCCTATGTATCCTGGAAATTGCAGCAAAGATGTAGAAAGCAGGCCTATTTTCAACACACTTCAGCGCACATAAAACATATAGTTGTGAATTCACTGCAGATTAATCTTACTTGCACATGAGTTTTTTTTTAACAACGGTGATTGATTTACTACCAGTGAATATTTGGAGAAAGTCAAATTCAGCACTTTATAAATATGTCCTTTATTTTTGCTTTATAAAAAAAGCCCTATAAAATATGCCTCTATTGCAGCAAGGAAGCAGCTACTGTAAGTAGCCATGAGCAAGGAAACCTTTTCCCATGATCCCCGTGGAGGGCAATTATTACATATGCAGGCTCCGCGTCCTGCTTCACTGCTTATCTCTTTCAGTGCATATTTTTGGGTCAGGTCTGTAGAAACCTGCTCTTTATATGGTCCTAAAACAAATGCTAATGCTTTCCTTTTGTTAAATGGCTCTGAATCTACATGGCCACAATAGGACCCGTTACCCAAAGTCTTCCATCACAAATTTACTCTTCATTTACAGACACTGGGATAGATTTGTGCTCTGGATGCACAGCTGAACTGGGGCATTAGGGAACAATTTGTCTCTAACCACTTTTTGATTCATGTTGGAAGCGATGCGATTGGAACATAGAAACAGAAGAATGATGGCAGAAAAAATACCAAGTTGTCCATCAAGAGTGCCACAATTCTTTTATTTATATACTGTATATACTTTTTTCTTTTGCCGTAGTATAGATCTATGTTTGTCCAAAGCATGATTGAATCATCTTACTGTATGATTAGTTTTGATCACAGGTGACTGGTGGACATTGCTTCCGAGGTACAGGTACGTAGTTTTGCGCAATAGAGCCGCAGTATATGTGCGTTGGGAGGTCTTAGATTGGTTAATGTATTTAAACTTTCCAGTCATGTCCTCCTTTTTCCTTCTTTTCTCAAGGCTGTACATATTTAGTTCCTGAAGTCTCTCCTGATATGTTTTATCCCCCAGTGCTTCACCATTTTCCCCTGAATCCTTATGTAAGAAAGATGTGAAAATGAATGATGAAACAAGGGCCTGTCACTCTTTAAAATCTTTCTCCCCTAGAAGCCAGGCCTTGTTCCACAAACAATCTGCCATCAGACCAGAATTTGTAATTACCTTGTTTCAATCATTCTTCTTTACAGCTGGTATAAAACAGGTGCTTTTAGCTGATGGCTTATAGAAAAATACCTAAAATGTACTATAATATTTTAACCCTGTCACTAAGTGCACCAAAGTAAACTAAATCCAGCCTGTAAAAGGAGAGATGTCTTGCAGATATCCAGTAGCAGCTGGTATCTGACACTATGCATGAGTTGGTCCCACATCATACGCTGTGGTTCCTCCCACCTGTAACTACATCCAGAAGGTGGTAAGATAAACCACAGCACATTTCACATGTCTGGGAGTGTTAGGACACTAGAAAGGTATACATCTTCATTTACAGATTGGCTTTAGTTAAAGTGGTTGTAAACCTCAGTCATTGAATCTGAGCAAAGCACATATATCCGTAATGTTAACTTATCTTTCTCCAAAGCTCTAAGTGTCGCTTCTCTCTGGTGCTTTGTTCCTCTGTTATCAGTATGAGTCACTTCTGAGAAGTGTTCCAGACAAATTAGATAAATTTGTGTCAGGGGGGGAACTCAGCACTGAACTTGTCTATTCAGAACACAGTTCTTCTGCTGTGTGAAGGGGTGTGTTCCTTTCTTCCAATAAGCTCTCACACACTGTAACTGCAGTCTATCCACCCCCTCCTCTGTGCTCCTGACAGAAGAAGAAAGATTTTTAACACAATCTGCCATTTTGAAGGGGTGTAGAGCGGAGAAGACTGCAAATAAACAAGTAAAACCCTATGTAGGATGATTTGATTTATCTCTGTGCATCATCTGAGGCTATTCACATGTCATGCCGCGTACACACGACCGTTTTTAATGTCATTGAAAAAAACTTAATTTTTCTCGACGTGATTCTTCTCAAGCCTGCCTTGCCTACACACTATCGTGGAAAAAAATGTTCGAGTAAAGCGCAGTGACGTACAACATGTACGACGGCACTATAAAAGGGGAAGTTCCATTCGGATGGCGCCACCCTTCATGTTAGTAAAGTTTGTTGAGTGACGATTTGCGATTTTCAGCCTCGTGCTTTTCAGTCCGTTTCAGCGTGATGAATGCTAGTTTTACCAGAACGAGCACTCCCGTCTCATACTTGATTGTGAGCATGCGCATTTTTTTTCACGTCGTTAAAGCCCACACATCCTATAAAATATCGGACATATACAAACCTTTACTTCAAAAGACCACCCCCCCGCTAGCATCCTCGTCTGCAGCCAATTGGGGAAAAGACTTCCCGGATGATGACCTGATAAACAAAATTCTACTTGGATACAACAAAGTGCAACGACTAACCCCCAATGAAATTTGGAAAGAATCTCAACTGAAAATAGTCCACCGTGCACATATACCCTTCATTTACTCCGATACGGATCAAAACTGTGCTAAATGCCCCCTTTGTCACCATATGAGACCTTCCCTAACCCACCGCTTTTGGGCGTGCTCATTCATCTCTTCTTTCTGGGATCAGGTTCTAGCCTACATTTTTGAAATAACACTACTAAAGCTTCCGAAGGATCCACTCCTCCTCATCTTTGGATACTGGGACCCCCAACTGCTGCCTTGGTCCCACGGGACAAATTCAACTATCACTGGCCACCCGAACCTTGGTCACACCTACAAAGATTGGTCTTTGATCTGTCTCCTGGTCGCACGGAGAACCATACTTAAGCAATGGATTTCATCTCACTGCCCTGCTACCACTCAAATCAAACGGGACCTCCTTCTTCTCCTATTTAAAGAAAGAGCTAATGCAGACTTCACACGTGCAAGCTCTAAAAGCCGTTTCTACTCCGTTTAGGAACCCTTCATGCGTTCAGCATTATCACCAGAGGATATGGCCAGCTTCGATCAGTACTCTTTCCCATACCTCAAATCTACCCCCCCCTCTTCATGCCCAGGAGAGGATGTCTCCCCTGAAGGACAAGCCGTCACCAGCGATTTCTAATTGTTACCCGAACTAAGCATACCCATAATTTACTTCTCTGGACTTGGCTATTACCCCCCCTCCCCCCCTCACCCTTCCTCCTCCTTCCCTACACCCCTGTGTTGTTCTTCGCCACTTTGGCTGGATATTCTTCTTGTAATACTTGTAACTCTAGGTAGATACTCTACTATATGATCCATCCAGTTACCCCCTAGTTGACAACAGATAAAGTTCGTAGGTCTTTTTTTTAATATCTCTATTTTTCTATATATTTCACTGATATACCACTCTGATTTTATCCTATAAGATTCCTAGATTTCATTTCCTATATTTTACTTTTATTCCTACCTTTATTTACCTCCCGTTGTTTTGTTTTTTGTTTTCTTTTTTCTCAAAATTGAAAATTGAAAATTACTTTGTAACATGTCTTGCAACTGCTGTTATTTTCATATATCCTAATAAACATTTAAAAAAAAAAAAGCCCACACACGGCCGTTTTTCATAACGAGAAAAACGACGATGTCAAAAACGACGTGAAAAATTAGAGCAAGTTCCAATTTTTTCATGGCTGTTTTTCACGTCGTGAAAAATGCTCTGAAGAAATACTCTGAAGCCCACACACAATCATTTGTAATGACCATTTAAAAAAAAAATCATCTCGTCATTAAAAACGGTCGTGTGTACACGGCATAAGGGTTTACATCCACTTAACGTTTTGTTCATTTACTTCACTTTTAACAAAGTGAAAACAGCAAGTTACTCTATTCTGATTTTTTATGTATAGCAATGAGTTTTTAAAAATGATGGAGGATTGGCAACACATCAATTGGTTTCAGTTCAGAAGACCAGTGCTGTTAGATTTGATAACAGAACTGTGCTTCAGGCACTGGATCGGCTAAGTACAGGAATAAGGATCAAGTGTTTGACCGAGGATTAACGATCAAGATAAGTGCTTGTTGTTAAGTTTAAAATTAGGGTAAAGTGTCGGGGGTTAAGTGTTAGGGTTTGCTAAACTGTAAAAGATAGTATAGTGGCAGTTAGAGGACATTTATTATTTTTTGCTGTTCTTGTAGCAAAAATTCTGTGCCAAAATCTACAGGCTGCTAGCACTAAAAATAATGATCTAGTATTAATTGCCTATATTTTATTTGAATATTTGTGAGCAGATCTGTGTGATCTGCAGAGTATCACATTTTGAAATCTAGAATTTTTATTCACAATGAGCAAACTGGACAAATCATATCTCATAAATCAACACTCAAACATTTAAAGAAAGGAGTATACAGTATGTGCTGTTTACTGATTTGCCTGATTTGCTATTTACCAGTAATTCCTTCATACTAGCAGCAATCTTTTCATCTGAGATTGTGTAACAACAAGAAAAAGAAACAGCACAGTTTAATTCACATGATCTGCACAATGACATTCATAAAAGGACCTGAAGTCACCTGGGGAATAAAATGTACTTATGGCCAAAGGTAAATGTCTTTTTATACTCTAGGATGACTCAGTGCAATTCAGTGCACAAGTTACATAACTGTTCTTAAGAAGAATAAAAAAAGCCCAAAGCAAAGTTAAAAGAGAATGGATTTTCAAAAACATTTAATAACAGGGCTTTGAAGCATATCCCGAATAAGAGAAAGGTTAGAAAAGATTCATTATTTCCACAATAGGTTCACCTATTCATGGCATCAAAGTATGCCATGGGAGAATGCAGTTTAACTGGCGTCTGTGGGTCTCTCTTTAACTGTGAAGGGGAAAAGCTTAAATTGTATGACTTATGAGGAATTCATGGAATATTAAACATGTATACAATATGTTAATATTTATATCAGTAAATAAAATTAATATTATTATTATTATACAGAATTTATATAGCACCAACAGTTTACACAGCACTTTGCAATATAAAAGGGAGACAGTACAGTTACAATACAATAAAATACAAGTGGATTAAGAGGGCCCTGTTTAGAAGAGCTTACAATCTAATAGAGTGGGGCAGGTGGTACAAAAGGTTGTAACTGTTGGGAATGAGCTGATGAAAGTGGTAAAAGATAAGTTGGAGGTGTGATAGGCTTCCCTGAAAAGATGAGTTTTTAGGGATTGCCTGAGGGCAGCTAGAGTAGGAGATTGCTAGACAGGTTGATGTACAGAGTTCCAGAGGATGGGAGAGGCTCTGGAGAAATTCTGGAGACGAGCATGAGAGGAGGAGACAAGTGAGCTTGAAAGTAGGAGGTCTTGGGAGGAGTGGAGAGGACAGTTTGGGCAATATTTGGAGACAAGATTAGTGATGTAGCTCGGGGCAGAGTTGTGAATGGCTTTGTATGTTGTGGTTAGTATTTTGAATTTAATGGGCGATCGGAAGCCAGTGTTAGGATTGTCAGAGAGGGGTGGCAGACACTGAGCTGTTGGTAAGGTGGATAAGTCTGGCAGCAGCATTCATGATAGACTGAAGAGGGGATAGCCTATGGAGAGGTAGGCCAATGAGAAGGGAGTTGCAATAGTTAAGGCGAGAGATAACGAGGGAGTAAATGATTAGCTTGGTGGTTTCATTTGTTAAAAAGGAGCGTATTTTAGAGATGGTACGACGGTGAACTATACAAGCTTTCGACAGCGATTGGATTTGGGTCTGAAAGGACAGGTCAGAGTCTAGGATAACACCTGGTACTCTGGCATGAAGGGAGAGATTGGTGGTTGCAATATTGATTTTAATGGAAAAGCCATGGAGGGGGGCACAGCAGGGGGGAATATTATCAGCTCAGTTTTAGAGAGATTTATTTTAAGGAAGTGTGCGACATCCATGCTGATATGTCAGTTAGTAAGTTAGTAATGCGAGAGGAGACTAAGGGAGTGAGGTGAGGAGCAGACAGATAGATTTGGGTGTCATTGGCGTATAGATGGTATTGGAAGCTGTGGGTGGTTATCAAGTGACCAAGGGAGGAGGTGTAGATAGAGAAGAGAATGGGTCCAAGCCTTGGGGGACCCCCACAGAAAGGGTCAATGGAGAGGAGACAGAGTTGTAGGTAACACTGAAGGAGCGCTGTGATAGGTAGGAGGAGAACTAGGATAGAGCAGAATCTTGGAGGCTAAGGGAACAGAGTTTATTGAGAAGGAGCGGGTGCTCAGCAGTATCAAAGGCTGCAGAGAGGTCAAGCAGTAGGAGTATGGAGTAGTGGCCATTGGTTTTAGCAGTTAGTAAATTGTTGGTGAGTTTTAGTAAGGCAGTTTCTCATAGATACTAGACCAGCCATTCTTCAGAGATTTCTAAGGGTTCCTTGAGCAGTAAGCAGTGGTATTATTGATTTCCCACCTGACAGTGCCTGCATAGTTCCAGTACTGACAACACTCAACAAAGGGTATTACACTGATCACCAAAGCAACAGGACATTCTTTCCAATGACCACTAATGTATAAGAGCACCTCTACCACTGACCACAATTGTAAGGGGAAACTTTTCCTCTGATTTCCAATGTAATAGATCATTTTCTCCAGTGTAAGAGAAGCAATACTTCACAGACAAACACCAATGAAAGCCACATTTCTCCACTGTCCACCGGTGTAAAGGCAGATTCATTTTTCCTGTCTGTATATCTTCTCTGGATGTTACATACCTTATTCATGTATTATATTACTCACAAGTTACTGATCATGCTAATATACTATGATCTATAAATATACAAACCTTTAGTAGGCATTCTCTGAGACCGGAAAATTATTTTAAGGGTTCCTCTATAGTGAAAAGGTTGAGTAAGATTCTAATAGACTGTCTATTGATCCTTTCAATAGCTAGTAGTAGTTAAGCAGGCCATAGATGGATCGAATCTTGGCCAGTTTAGCAGGGACCGGCCAAGATTCAATCCATCTATGGGGCAAGCTGATTACACTCAAGTCGATCCATTGATTGGTTTGGGTACAACCAGCATGTCAGATTTTGAGCATACGATTATTGCCAGCGGCCGACTGTGTTGATGGGGGAATCAAACAATTTTCTTTACTGCAACCCATGATTGAAGAAAATTGCATAATCTATGGCTCGCCTTAGTTACATTCAGCTGGACATGATCTGTAATGTTGAAGATGTTTTGCTGTTTAATCAATTGCCTTTCTTTGTTTTAATGAGTGCCAGGAACATACCGCAACATTTATAGTTACATCCGTAAATTAGCCACCATCCAATCTTCACGGAATGTGTCAAGGCAGATGTTGATTGTACAAGCACATGTCATTAAATGAGAAAGCTTTTTAAAACCACCCTACCAATTGTGACAGTCATCTCATGTGTAGGAACATGTAAACCCAGAACATACATGGCAGCATTTCCACACGGATATAGGGAAATTCTTATGAGAACATTTAGACACAACATCTAATCCAAATGTGAAATATCTTCAGGAGGAGATCTGAGATGGAAAATGTAATGAGTCAAATCCAGATTTCAGTCTCCTTATTTAGTTACATAAAAGGAAAATATCAATGATTGACCTTTAAGAAATAACTGGAATAGAATTTCAAATGGCTTGGCTATTACTGACAACCGATAACAAAATGAATGTAGCAACAAATAATTAAGAAAACAAAGGAGAGGCCATCCCTTCATGGTGCATATGCAGTGAAGGATCTGTTTTCTTCTCAGTGGAAAATAAAGAATGATTGATGCATGAATAACTAACATTTTAGAAAATATCTGGTTGTTATAATGACTATTTAGAATAGTTTGATATTGCCCATCAATTGTGGTTGCCATCGATAATTAACCCCCAGTATGGCCCAGTTGAACTTATGGGGGTTTATTTACTAAAGGCAAATAGGCTGTTCACTTTGAATGGAAAGTTGCACTTGGCAAGGGAATTTTTCCCAGAGCCTAATGAATAAGATGAAGTTTCATTTTGCCAAGAATACCTAATCATGTGCAAGGGAAAAAAAACAGCATTTCTGCTTGCACATGATTGGATGATGGAGGTAAGCAGAGCGTACCCCCATTTACTAAGCTCTGAGAAAAAATTCCCTTGCAAAGTGAGCAGTCTATTTGTCTTTACAAAATCAACCCCATTGTATTATTGCGCTGTGTAGGCTGTCCTTACATGGTTTGACATTACAATAAGTGGACCAAAAGTTGAACAGTTTTGCAGATAACTATGCAAATAAAGGATACTCTGGCTGTTAATTCCGCCCAATACAATTTTGATTTCAGCTGGGCCTTAACCCTCTTAGCGGTATTCCCGAGTCTGGCTCGGGGTGAGTTTTTCTTGCTAAGAGAGGTAACCCCGAGCCAGACACGGGCTGCATCGCAGTATCCAGGGGAAGTTACTTACCTTGTTCCCTGGATCCTGCCATGTCTCCCCACAGTGTGTGCGAGCCGTGTCTCGCTTGATCCACACTGCCGAGTGCCGAGCTCTGTTCCCTGCAACGTTGCGGCGCACGGGGACGGAGTTCGGCGCCAAATTCAAAAAGTAAAAAACACAGTATAGATACAGTATACTGTAATCTTACATATTACAGTACTGTATCAAATAATTACACACAACCTTTGTCCCTAGTGGTCTGCCCTGTGCCCTGCATGCAGTTTTATATTAGAAAAACTGTTCTTTCTGCCTGGAAACTGGAGATTGTCCATAGCAACCAAAAAGTGTCCCTTTATGTCAAAAGTGGTTTTAGACCAGCTAGAAAACAGCGATAATAAATTAGAATCACTTGCAGAATTGAGCGATAGCGATTTGTGGGGAAAACTCGTCATCAAACACTGAATCTAATGACAGCGACAATTCTGCAACTGAGCAAATTTCAGTGTTTTTGATTTGATTACATTCGTGAATAATTTTTTATTATAATTACATTACTATTTGTTATAATTATTTATATTTATTTATTATATTATATCTTTTGATTTTGTGTTTCAAACTTCATTATACCCGGGATGTCTACTAGACTCTGGTTTGGTCAGGTTTAAGTAAGTAATTACTAAGAATTGCAGGCCTACAATACATAACACCAAATTTCCATGCAAAATACTGTAATTGTACCGCTTTTGGTACAAAATTCCAGACAGAATTATACTGCCAGGGAGGTTAAACCTTGCTGGATTTCATCATTAGCAATTAGAAAAAGACAGAGGAAATCCTTGCATAAATCTTGTAATATATGCTCTTTTGTGGTTCTCTTCTTACCTATCTCAGAACACTTTTAATGTCACATACAACACCATCTTCTCTGCTCCTCTTCCTCTTTCTGTTGGGGTACCCCAAGGCTCCATTCTTGAACCCCTTCTATTCTTCCTCTACACATCTTTCCTGGGCCAGTTTATAACCTCCCATGGCTTCCAATAGCACCTCTACTCTGACGACGCCCAAATCTATCTCTCTACTTCCCAGCTTACCCCCTCAATCTCCTCAGCTATCACAAATTTACTGAGCAATATATCAGTATAGATGTCACACCACTTCTTAAAATTCAATCTTTCTAAAACTGAGCTTGTATAATTTCCTCATCTCCAATCCCCCCCCCCCCCATGACTTTATGATTGAGACCAACGGTGCAACCATTGATGCCAGGGTGCTAGGTGCAATCCTAGACTCTGACCTCTCCTTTGGGTCTCACATCCAATCACTGGCTAAGTCTTGCCACCTTAACCTCCTAAACATTTCCAGAATTTGCCCCTTCCTAACAACACCACAAAATACGTTTTTCACTCCTTGGCCATATCCTGCCTAGACTACTACAACTCCCTCCTCACTAGCCTACCTTTACACTGGCTATCCCACTTCAGTCTATTATGAATGCTTCTGCTAGACTAATACATCTTACTAACCGATATGTGACTGCTGTCCCTCTTTACCAATCCGTTCACTGGCTTCCACTAGCTCAACGTATAAAATTTAAACTACTAACCACAACATACAAAGCCATCAACAACACTGCTCCCAGCTACATCACCAACCTCATCTGCAGATATCGCCCAAATCATCCTCTGTGCTCCTCCCAAGATATCTTGCTCTCTAGCTAACTTGTTACCTCCTCCCATGCTCACTTTCAGAACTTTTCCAGAACCTCTTCAATCCTGCAGAACTCCTTATCCCAGTATGTCCGGTCAGCTCTTACCCTGTCCGCCTTTAGGCGATCCTTGAAAACTCACTTATTCAGCGAAGTCTACCCCACCTTCACCTAAAAAACTGTATTTGAGTCACCTCCACCAGATCATCCTCTGCATCTGTTACCTTTTGTACCACCTTCCCCTCCCTTTAGATTATAAGCTCCATGAGCGGGGCCCTTCTATTCCTTCGTATTGAACTGTACTGTAGTTGTACTGTACCCCTTTATATTGTAAAGAGCTGCGCAAACTGTTGGCACTATTTAAATCCTGTATAATAATAATAATAATAATAATAATATACCTTATGAAGAAACAGAGGTAGCACAAAATGCTTCAAGGTTTTTGTATGACGCTACTTGTATTCTGTACTCTTTCAACTAATACACACCGACCTATACTGCAATATCTCGGCCAGGACTCCTGGTATTTGGATATGCAAAAAATTTACAGATGTTGAAGCAAGAGCAATGCTATGACTAAAAGAAGGGATGATGTTTTAGGATAATCCCTAGTTAACTCTTTAGTTAACTTCTCCACAGATTTTTTTTTTTTTAGTACAAAAAGTAAAGAATTAAATGTACTTACAGCTTTCTATTTCAAGAGTACAATTCTGTTCATCTAATGGATATCTGCGTAGATCCATCATACAAGCAGCTGTGGTTGTAATCCTAAAGGAAATACAAAAGATATAAAAGCCTTGTGTTATATGCACCTTTTTCATTATAGCATATTTATAGTATACTTGTTCATATTTACATTACAGGGGAATACAGCATATGCCAGCTTGTTTGTAAACAATGCAGCAATACAAAAAGTGCATATATATATATCTACACTCACCGACCACTTTATTAGGTACACCTTGCTAGTACTGGCTTGGACCCCCTTTTGCCTTCAGAACTGCCTTAATTCTTCATGGCATAGATTCAACAAGATGTTGGAAACATTTCTGAGAGATTATAAATAGACCCCACTGGGTCTAATGGTGCATTGAACGATAATGGCTAGCCAGCGGTAATTACTCCTTTCTCCTCAGTGTATTTTGAACAGGACACCACTGCAGTACTGCCTCCAATCTCACCAAAGATTTCCTGGAAGGTATATCTCCGCACAGGGCCGCTGTGGCTGTGTGAAGACTTTCTCCAGCTCTGGGCTCGCCTGTCTATCACTGCCGGGATTCTTCTCCTCCTTCACCGTCCGATATACAGCCAGTCACCCGGCCCGGAGGATCAGGAGCAGCCCTGTGTGGAGATATACCTTCCAGTAAATCTGTGGTGAGATTGGAGGCAGTACTGCAGTGGTATCCTGTTCAAAATACACTGAGGAGGAAGGAGCAATTACCGCTGCCTAGTCATTATCGTTCAATGCACCATTAGATCCAGTGGGGTCTATCTATAAGGTAAGAGGCTATTACCACCGGGGGAGGATATGAGAAATCTGTCGCTATAATCGACATACTTTGGACTCCCTTGCCCGTCCCTTTCCCCCTCTCTTCATCTTGCTCATCTATGAAACCATCCTGCTGTGATAAGGACTGATTTGCTCCCTGGATGATCAGATTTTCTGTGGATGCACTATTTATAAGCACTTTTCATATGGACTTGGTTTCAGTTTATTATATTTTATCTTTACGGACTTTATATTATTACACTGTTGTGATACACTTTATTATTAGATTTATTTGCACTAACTTTATTCACATAGGCACTTTGTTAAATAAGTATCTAGCGCTACTTCAATATATTCATAACATTTTTGGGTGCTGGATAGTGATGAGCCGAACACCCCCGGGTTCGGTTCGCACCAGAACCCGCGAACGGACCGAAAGTTCGTACGAACATTAGAACCCTATTAAATACAATGGATGCGAACGTTCGAATTCTAAAGTGCTAATTATAACAACTATTATGCATGTTATTGTCCTAAAAAGGGTTTGGGAACCCGGGTTCTGCACCAGGGGACATGTATCAATGCAAAAAGAAGTTTTAAAAACGGTCGTTTTTCGGGAGCAGTCATTTTAATGATGCATAAAGTGAAAAAAAAAAGTCAAATATTCCTTTAAATATCGTACCTGGGGGGTGTCTAAAGTATGCCTGTGAAGTGCCACGTGTTTCCCGTGTTTAGAACTGTCCCTGCACAAAATGACACTTCTAATGGAAAAAAAAGCCATTTAAAACTGCTTGCGGCTTTAATGTAATGTCTGGTCCCGGTAATATGGATGAAAATCTTTAAGAAAAATGGCATAGCTACCCCATGACCCCCCCCCTACCCCAGCCCATTACCAGCCCCTTTGGGTCTTGTATGGATATTAAGGGGAACCCCACACATAAAATAAAAAAGGCCCTATATACTCTGAACAGCCGTATACAGGCGGTGCATACAAGACAGGGACTGTAGGTTTGTTCTTATGTAGAATCTGTTTGTAATTTTGAACAGGTACATTGTTGAAGTGTAGCTCCAGCCCAAAAATCTATTTTTAAACTTTTTGGAAAACATAGGTAAGGGTTATCACCCCTGTAACATTTGTTTTGCTGTCTGTGCCCCTGTTCAGAACATTTCACCTCACTTTCCGTCCCAATGACAACTGTTTTTGAAATGTGGTGTTTTTCTTGAAACAAGGATTGCTGATAAAGCATCAGTACAGAGGAGACACCTTTCTCCCATATTTATTCTTACAGGAGAGAATTTTCCTTCCTAGTGGTAGATTTCCTCTCACTTCCTGTTGTCTTCTTGCGTTTGCAAGTAGGAGTCGTTTGTAAGTTGGATGTTTGAAAGTAGGGACCTGCCGTATATACTCTGCAGAAATAGGCCCCTTAGTTGTTGGTGTTGGCACAACACTGTAAGCACTCACAGTTACTCTTGGTTGGTGCTGGAACGCCCTGCTGTCAACTATTATATCAGGAATTTTAATTACATATAATTGTTGAACAGTGGTAGTAAAAATTGGGCCTTTGATGGTGGTGCTGGTGCCACAACACTGTAAGCCCTGACAGTTACTCTTGGTGGGTGCAGCAATGGGCCCTGCTGTGAATTATTAGATCAAGAATTGTAATTGCATGCCCCTGTTGAACAGGGGCTGAAAAATTGGGCCTTTCGTGGTGGTGGTGGTGGTGGTGGTGTTGCCACAACACTGTAAGCCCTCAGAGTTACTCTTGGTGGGTGCAGGAATGGGCCCTGCTGTGAATTATTAGATCAAGAATTGTAATTACATGCCCCTTTTGAACAGGGGCTGAAAAATTGGGCCTTTCGTGGTGGTGGTGGTGGTGGTGGCGTTGCCACAACACTGTAAGCCCTCAGAGTTACTCTTGGTGGGTGCAGCAATGGGCCCTGCTGTGAATTATTAGATCAAGAATTGTAATTGCATGCCCCTGTTGAACAGGGGCTGAAAAATTGGACCTTAGGCACTGGTGGCACAACACTACAACCCCTCACAGATACTGTACTTGGAGCACAGCAATGAGCCCTGTTGCAAAGTATTGCTTCAAAAATTGTAATGACACGCCCCTGTTAAACAGGGGCTGAAAAATTGGGCCTTAGGCACTGGTGGCACAACACTACAACCCCTCACAGATACTGTACTTGGAGCACAGCAATGAGCCCTGTTGCAAAGTATTGCTTCAAAAATTGTAATGACACGCCCCTGTTAAACAGGGGCTGAAAAATTGGGCCTTAGGCACTGGTGCCACAACACTCCAACCCCTCACAGATACTGTACTTGGAGCACAGCAATGAGCCCTATGGCAAATTATTGCTAAATAAATTGTAATTACACGCCCCTGTAAAACAGGGGCTGAAAAATTGGGCCTTAGCCACTGGTGGCGGCACCCATAAACAAAAATGATCTTCCAAGCTATCATCATCAATCGTATCATTGAGGACTCGGAGGAGGAGGATAGCCAGTCAACATAACAGCACAGGCACTCAGCATCAGCATCAGTCTTGAAGGGATGTGACATGTTAAAATCAATTAGTCTGTTATATCAGCATCAGGTGTGTGGTAGCTGGTGGTGATCCAAGACTGGTTCATCTTGATGAAAGTCAGTCGATCAACCGAGTCGGTGGACAGGCGCACCCTGTGATCCGTGACAAATCCTCCAGCAGCACTGAATGTGCGTTCCGAAAGAACGCTGGATGCAGGACAGGCCAGTAGCTCAATTGCATACTGTGCAAGCTCTGGCCAGTGATCCATCCTCAAGACCCAGTAAGCCAGAGGATTTTCGGTGGGGAAGGTGTCCAAGTCTGACCTTGCCCCTAGATATTCCTGCACCATGTTTATCAGACGCTGGCGATGGTTGCTGGAACCGATCATACTTTGGGGCTGCGGACTAAAGAATTGTCTGAACGCATCGGTCAGACGGCCACCTTCCCCACCACTCCTTCTTTGACTGGCCGAAGCCTCAGCAACTCGTTGTCCAGGACCAGGAGTTTGTAACCTCCCAGTCTCTGGGAACGCGTTGCACAGACCTTTCTGCAAGGCCTCCCGGAGTTGTCTCATCCTCTGCTCCCTCTGCGAAGGTAACATAAGGTCCGCAACCTTACCCTTGTACCGTGGATCAAGGAGAGTGGCCAGCCAGTAATGGTCCCTCTCCTTGATCCGAAGAATACGAGGATCCTTCCGCAGACTTTGCAGGATCAGGGAGGCCATGCAGCGTAAGTTTGCTGAGGCATTCGGTCCGGAGTCCTCTGGGTCACTAAGGACGACATGATCCGCAGCCACCTCCTCCCAGCCACGTACAAGTCCACTGGTTTCTTGGGACTGTAAATCATCCCTAAAAGACTGCTGCTGATGATGCTGAGTGCCAGCCTCCACCTCCATGCTGACACAATCCTCCTCCTCCTCCTCCTCCTCCTCCTCTTCCTCTTCCTGTGCGATGGGTGGGACAGAAGGAACACTGTCTGGGTAAAGGGGGCCTTGAGAGGCAAGGAAGTCCTCCTCTTCCTGCCTCTGTTATGCCTCAAGTGCCCTGTCCATTATTCCACGCAGCGTGTGCTCCAACAGGTGGACAAGAGGTACAGTGTCACTGATGCATGCACTGTCACTGCTCACCATCCTCGTGGCCTCCTCAAATGGTGCCAGGACAGTGCATGCATCCCTGATCATGCCCCACTGGCGTGGAGAAAAAAAAACAAGCTCCCCTGACCCTGTCCTGGTGCCGTAGTCGCACAGGTACTCATTGATGGCCCTCTGCTGCGTGTGCAGCCGCTGCAGCATGGCCAACGTTGAGTTCCACCTGGTGGGCATGTCACATATAAGGCGGTTCTTGGGCAGGTTCAACTCCTTTTGCAGCTCAGCCAGGCAAGCACTGGCATTATAAGATCTGCGGAAATGCACACAGACTTTCCTGGCCTGCCTCAGGACATCCTGTAAGCCCGGGTACCTGCCCAAGAACCGCTGCACCACCAGGTTAAGGACGTGAGCCACACAGGGCACATGGGTCAGTTGTCCCTGTCGGAGGGCGGAGAGGAGGTTGGTGCCATTGTCGCAAACCACCATTCCTGGCTTAAGCTGGCGTGGCGTCAACCACCTCTCGGCCTGGCCCTGCAGAGCAGACAGGACCTCTGCCCCAGTGTGGCTTCTGTCCCCCAAACACACCAGCGCAAGCACGGCATGGCATCTTTTTGCCTGCGTACTTGCGTAGCCCTGTGAACGGCTACGGAGCACCGCTGGTTCATAGGACAAACCACAGGAAGAGGCCATGGAGGAAGAAGAAGAGGAGGGGGTGGAGGAGAGAGGTGTGTCACAACCAGTAGTAGCATTTTGGAGGCGTGGCGGTGGAACAACCTCCAACACTACTGCACCTTGTCCTGCATCCTTCCCAGCTGCCAAAAGAGTGACCCAATGGGCCGTGAAAGAAAGGTAACGTCCCTGTCCATGCCTGCTGGACCATGAGTCAGCGGTAATATGCACCTTACCGCTGACCGCCCTGTCCAGCGAGGCCAAGACATTGCCTTCCACATGCCGGTAGAGAGCCGGAATAGCCTTCCGTGAGAAAAAGTGGCGTTTGGGAACCTGCCACTGAGGAACCGCACATTGCACAAACTCACGGAAGGGGGCCGAGTCTACCAACTGAAAAGGCAGCAGTTGAAGCGCTAGCAATTTAGCCAGCTAGCATTCAACCGCTGGGCATGTGGATGGCTGGGAGTGAACTTCTTTCGACGGTCCAGCAGCTGGGGCAGGGAAATTTGCCTGCTAGAATCGGACGTCGGTGTACTGCTAGCAGAGTGGCCGCAAGTACTTGGCTGTGACACACCTAATTCTACACCTTCATTCCTCTCAGTGCATGTTTCAGAGAGGACTGAAGTTATAGTGGGGTTGGAGATCCCAGCTGATGCGGTGCAAGGAGAGGTCCGCTTTGTTCTTTGGTGTGGGTCTTTGAGGTAGGCTTGCCAACGAGCTGCATGGCAGGTCAACATATGTCTGGTCAGGCATGTGGTACCCAAGCGGCTGATGTTTTGGCCACGCGATATACGCTTGAGACATATGTTGCAAACAGCAGCTGTGCGATCTGATGCACTAGCCTCAAAAAAGGCCCACACCAAGGAACTTTTTGAATGACGGGCAGAGGCTGCGCCCTGCACAGGCGGAGCTCTGCGGTGTGATTCCGTCGGTGTACTGCCCTTACGCTGGCCACCAAAGGGCATCCTGCCTCGTTGGAGATGTGCCTCCTCCTCATCCTCCTCCTCCTCCTCTCTCCTATTAGGCACCCACGTGGAGTCAGTGACCTCATCATCCCCTCCCTCCTCATCACTGGAGCCAATCTGGCAGTATGCTGCAGCTGCTGGAACATGACTGCCAGATTGGTGTCCTTCTTGAGCATCCCCTCTGTCTGCTCTCACGCTACTGCCTTCCTGTAGCTGGGTTTCATCATCAGACCCTTCGAAACGCTGGGCATCCTCCTGGAGCATGTACCCAACACTGTGCTCAAACAGTTCGGGGGACTCCTCAGGAGGAGGACATGGTGGGTCTAGGGAAGGAGTGACTGATGATGAGTCTGACATTGATACCAGGGAAGAGGACGCTTTGGCAGCTGCTTTGCCAGTACCCTGAGCCTGGGTGAGAGAGGATGAGGAGGAGGAGGAGGGCTTGGTCATCCACTCTACCAAGTCTTCGGCATGATGTGGCTCAACATGTCCAGCTGCCGAAAAGAAGGACAAGCGTGTCCCATGGCCATGTGCTGATGACAATGCACCGCGTCCACGACCAGCACTGTTGCCCCCAGACACAGAGCCTGCTTGCCCTCTTTTATTGCCTCCTGACTGTCTGCCTCTCCTTGTTTGCCTTCCAGACATTCTAATAGATGGCCTGCAGGGAGATGGGAAAAAAGCAATAAGGGCTACCTTCAGGTGTCCTTCTCTGTCCCTTTACTTAAGGATTTCTAAATATGGTTGAGGATTATTGCTTTTGCACAGAATAGCACAACGACAATTTCCCTGACTGTCCAAAAAACAAGGATTTCAAAGATGGTTGATGAGGAATGCTTTAGCACACTATAGCACAAGGAGAATTCCCCTCACTTTCCTTCTTTGTCCCTAGAAACAAGGACTGGCACAGTGAAAGAAACTGACACTCTCCCTACCTAGAGTTTTCTGTCCCTAGAAAAAATGTTTTTTTAAAGCACACTATAGCACAAGGAGAATTCCCCTCACTTTCCTTCTTTGTCCCTAGAAACAAGGACTGGCACAGTGAAAGAAACTGACACTCTCCCTACCTAGAGTTTTCTGTCCCTAGAAAAAATGTTTTTTTAAAGCACACTATAGCACAAGGAGAATTCCCCTCACTTTCCTTCTTTGTCCCTAGAAACAAGGACTGGCACAGTGAAAGAAACTGACACTCTCCCTACCTAGAGTTTTCTGTCCCTAGAAAAAATGTTTTTTTAAAGCACACTATAGCACAAGGAGAATTCCCCTCACTTTCCTTCTTTGTCCCTAGAAACAAGGACTGGCACAGTGAAAGAAACTGACACTCTCCCTACCTAGAGTTTTCTGTCCCTAGAAAAAATGTTTTTTTAAAGCACACTATAGCACAAGGAGAATTCCCCTCACTTTCCTTCTTTGTCCCTAGAAACAAGGACTGGCACAGTGAAAGAAACTGACACTCTCCCTACCTAGAGTTTTCTGTCCCTAGAAAAAATGTTTTTTTAAAGCACACTATAGCACAAGGAGAATTCCCCTCACTTTCCTTCTTTGTCCCTAGAAACAAGGACTGGCACAGTGAAAGAAACTGACACTCTCCCTACCTAGAGTTTTCTGTCCCTAGAAAAAATGTTTTTTTAAAGCACACTAGAGCACAAGGAGAATTCCCCTCACTTTCCTTCTTTGTCCCTAGAAACAAGGACTGGCACAGTGAAAGAAACTGACACTCTCCCTACCTAGAGTTTTCTGTCCCTAGAAAAAATGTTTTTTTAAAGCACACTATAGCACAAGGAGAATTCCCCTCACTTTCCTTCTTTGTCCCTAGAAACAAGGACTGGCACAGTGAAAGAAACTGACACTCTCCCTACCTAGAGTTTTCTGTCCCTAGAAAAAATGTTTTTTTAAAGCACACTATAGCACAAGGAGAATTCCCCTCACTTTCCTTCTTTGTCCCTAGAAACAAGGACTGGCACAGTGAAAGAAACTGACACTCTCCCTACCTAGAGTTTTCTGTCCCTAGAAAAAATGTTTTTTTTAAAGCACACTATAGCACAAGGAGAATTCCCCTCACTTTCCTTCTTTGTCCCTAGAAACAAGGACTGGCACAGTGAAAGAAACTGACACTCTCCCTACCTAGAGTTTTCTGTCCCTAGAAAAAATGTTTTTTTAAAGCACACTATAGCACAAGGAGAATTCCCCTCACTTTCCTTCTTTGTCCCTAGAAACAAGGACTGGCACAGTGAAAGAAACTGACACTCTCCCTACCTAGAGTTTTCTGTCCCTAGAAATTTTTTTTTTTTAAAGCACACTATAGCACAAGGAGAATTCCCCTCACTTTCCTTCTTTGTCCCTAGAAACAAGGACTGGCACAGTGAAAGAAACTGACACTCTCCCTACCTAGAGTTTTCTGTCCCTAGAAAAAATGTTTTTTTAAAGCACACTATAGCACAAGGAGAATTCCCCTCACTTTCCTTCTTTGTCCCTAGAAACAAGGACTGGCACAGTGAAAGAAACTGACACTCTCCCTACCTAGAGTTTTCTGTCCCTAGAAAAAATGTTTTTCTAAAGCACACTATAGCACAAGGAGAATTCCCCTCACTTTCCTTCTTTGTCCCTAGAAACAAGGACTGGCACAGTGAAAGAAACTGACACTCTCCCTACCTAGAGTTTTCTGTCCCTAGAAAAAATGTTTTTTTAAAGCACACTATAGCACAAGGAGAATTCCCCTCACTTTCCTTCTTTGTCCCTAGAAACAAGGACTCGCACAGTAAAACACACTGACACTCTCCCTACCTATCCTTCTCTTTCCCTAAACTAAAGGAATCCAGGTTAAGCAAGAAAGAAATAAATGTCACTGTCCCTGCCTATGCTTGTCTTTCCCTGCTCCGGAACACACTACACTAGGCCGCCGTGCTGGCGGCCTTTTATAGTGTGGGGCGTGTACTAAACACCCTCAGCAATAATTGGCCACAGGCATCCTGCCTGTGGCCAATCATTGCTCTCCTCGCTGCCGGCGCTGTGATTGGCCAAGCATGCGGGGTCACAGTGCATGCTTGGCCAATCACAGCGCCTGGATGACACTGCGATGGCGTAGTGCATTGTGGGCCATTCGCGTCACTCGAATTTGGCGCGTACGGCCCAAATCGTTCGATCTTCGTCGAACGATCGAACAGCCGATGTTCGAGTCGAACGTATGTTCGACTCGAACACGAAGCTCATCCCTAGTGCTGGATACACTACAGAAGTCAGCTGCTGTTTACACCCTCATTATAGCACTTTATTATTATTACTGTAAATTTTGTTGAACACTTTTGGTAGCGCATTAGTACCTCTGTTTATACACAGTGGGGAGAACAAGTATTTGATACACTGCCAAAAAATCTAGAAAATCACATTGTATGATTTTTAAATAATTAATTTGCATTTTATTGCATGACATAAGTATTTGATCACCTACCAACCAGTAAGAATTCCGGTTCTCACAGACCTGTTATTTTTTCTTTAAGAAGCCCTCCTGTTCTCCACTCATTAACCGTATTAACTGCACCTGTTTGAACTCGTTACCTGTATAAAAGACACCTGTCCACACACTCAAACAGCCTCTACACAATGGCCAAGACCAGAGAGCTGTGTAAGGACATCAGGGATAAAACTGTAGACCTGCACAAGGCTGGGATGGGCTACAGGATAATAGGCAAGCAGCTTGGTGAGAAGGCAACAACTGTTGGCGCAATAATTAGAAAATGGAAGAAGTTCAAGATGACGGTCAATCTCCCTCGGTCTGGGGCTCCATACAAGATCTCACCTCGTGGGGCATCAATGATCATGAGGAAGGTGAGGGATTAGCCCAGAACTACATGGCAGGACCTGGTCAATGACCTGAAGAGAGCTGGGACCACAGTCGCAAAGAGAACCATTAGTAACACACTACGCCGTCATGGATTAAAATCCTGCAACGTATGCAAGGTTCCCCTGCTAAAGCCAGCACATGTCCAGGCCCGTCTGAAGTTTGCCAATGACCATCTGGATGATCCAGAGGAGGAATGGGAGAAGGTCATGTGGTCTGATGAGACAAAAATAGAGCTTTTTGGTCTAAACTTCACTTGTCGTGTTTGGAGGAAGAAGAATGATGAGTACAACACCAAGAACACCATCCCAGCCGAGAATCATGGATGTGGAAACATCATTCTTTGGGGATGCTTTTCTGCAAAGGGGACAGGACGACTGCACCGTATTGAGGGGAGGATGGATGGGCCCATGTATCATGAGATCTTGGCCAAATACCTCCTTCCCTCAGTAAGAGCATTGAAGATGGGTTGTGGCTGGGTCTTCCAGCATGACAACGACCTGAAACACACAGCCAGGGCAACTAAGGAGTGGCTCCATAAGAAGCATCTCAAGGTCCTGGAGTGGCCTAGCCAGTCTCCAGACCTGAATCCAATAGAAAATCTTTGGAGGGAGATGAAAGTCCGTATTGCCCAGCAACAGCCCCGAAACCTGAAGGATCTGGAGAAGCTCTGTATGGAGGAGTGCTGCAGTGTGTGCAAACCTGGTCAAGAACTACAGGAAACGTATGATCTCTGTAATTGCAAACAAAGGTTTCTGTACCAAATATTAAATTCTGAAATTCAGAAAAGCAGAATTTACACTCATTAAACACACCTCCAAGATGACCACTACCTTGCTAAAGAAGCTGAGGGTAAAGGTGATGGACTGGCCAAGCATGTCTCCAGACCTAAATCCTATTGAGCATCTGTGGGGCATCCTCAAATGAAAGGTGGAGAAGCGTAAGGTCTCTAACATCCACCAGCTCCATGATGTCGTCATGGAGGAGTGGAAGAGGACTCCAGTGGCAATCTGTGAAGCTCTGGTGAACTCCATGCCCAAGAGGGTTAAGGCAGTGCTGGAAAATAATGGTGGCCACACAAAATATTGAGACTTTGGGCCCAATTTGGACATTTTTACTTAGGGGTGTACTCACTTTTGTTGCCAGCGGTTTAGACATTAATGGCTGTGTGTTGTTGTTTTGAGGGGACAGCAAACTTACACTGTTATATAAGCTGTACACTCACTACTTTACATTGTAGCAAAGTGTCATTTCTTCAGTGTTGTCACATGAAAAGATATAATACAATATTTACAAAAACGTGAGGGGTGTACTCACTTTTGTGAGATACTGTATATATTTATCAATCACAGTATATACACAGGTATATATGTGTATTATTTAACATATATAAAATAATGTAACAAATAATAATATTAATATTACTATATATTCGCTATAATATTGATATGAATTAAGAAAATTTCTCTTCAGTCCATGCTTTATTTTGCTTTTATAAAGTTTAGCTGAACATTTTAACATGCCAACAAGATATCTAATACACTTTTTAATCTTTCCAAAAATGTAATTTATTTTCCATTTCTAGCACTTAAATCCAAATGGGGATTTAAGAACAATGGCTTAAAGCAGACACTTTCAGTGCAACACAGTTGAATCCACTCCAGTGGGTGTCTGGAAGGTCCGCACCATCTGCTCAGAATAATTAGATGATTTTACTATCTATCACCACAATTTTCCCTCTGCGCTTATCCACCAGCTCTCCCTTCAGTGACAATATTGTACAGTTCTTTTTTTTTGCCACCACTTCCCATTCATGCACATGTTAAAAGGAACAGAAATCTGGAGGTCTTGTTCTATCAAGCAGCAAAGTAATAAGGCAAAGAAAAACCTTAGGCCATAAATCAAGAGTTAAATGAGCAACATAAAACCTGTAAGATGTCCCATTTCCTAGTCTACTGTTCCCAGCATTTTGTCCTTAGTAATGGCACCACGCAGAACAATCAAATCTGATTCATATGCCATCACTAGAGATGAGCATACTAGACGGACGTACAGTCAATCAAGGCAGACAACTATGATGAGCATACTTGAGACCCCGGGACAGAGCTAAATTTTTTCATCTCCACTCTACATAAGTGAATTTATCTGTCAAATCTGAATTGTAGAGGATCAATCAGTCACCCCCTAGCTTTTTTTTCTTTTAAATTCTGCTTTCTTTTCTACAGTGTTCGTTTTTAGTTTTTCAAATCCCCACTATGACAAAATCTACAGAATCAGAGTAATACTGAACTGTGATTTTGGTACCTTCCAACAGAGAAGTCCCAATTATAATATAGTCACTTAATTCCAAAAATTAACAGAGGTCTTTAGATTTACATTGAACGCATATATTTTGGAGTGTCTTCTTGGTTACTTTAGATGAAGGAGCATCAAATGTGGATTTGTTTTATTCTTAAAGTGTACATAAAGGCAAAAGTTTTTTTGGTTTTGGACAGATTAGGGAAAGGTTAAAGTAGAAGTCTGAGCTAGAGCTGATTATGCTTAAAACGTCTCTGAACCACCTTCTAACTTCTATACTAGCTTCATGTGCTTTCCTCTTGTCAGAGCGTTCCGGTCTGGCCACGAGATCTCCCCAGTGGCTGGGTGGAGAGCACCGACAATGGATGGAACGCCTGGGTGGTGACGTCACCCATAGGCTTAAAATGGGGCATCCATTGTTGGCTGTCCTTCCTCTCACCTGAAGCCAGCCGCTGGGAGCAGATCAAATTACCAGACTAGAGTGCCCTGAAAATAGGTATAAGTATCTTCCGTCTACCAGGTCGTTTGTATAGGAGTTAGACGGTAGGTGGGAGCAGTTTTAGCTTAGGTAGTTGTAGCCCAGACTTGTACTTTAAACCCAAAACCAAAAATGTAATATATTGCAGCTAACCATTCATTAGATGTGGTGGCTGCATTTGTTTTCTTTTTTTTTAGGCTTTGTACCACTTTGTTTTCACTTGGTGATCTGCCCACCAGTAACACTCATCCTGTATTAGAGTGCCCCTAATCTAGATAAATGAGCACAGGGGGCAGATTTGGGCAGCATCATTGTCAGTCTGGGGGGAGGAAAGGGTTAGATGTACTAGCAGATTTAAATACACTAACAATTTGAAGCAAAACTAGAGTTAATACTTTATAAACAGTTACAGCAAAAAGTTTTGTTCCAATTGGAATAAAGGTTTTCCATAAATAAATACAACTTATCATTGTAACACTGATAACACTGTGCCAGTGTTAAATGGTTTGTCTCATCCCTGTAACTGCAAGAGGGCTTGTTTTGTTGAGAAACAACAGTCTTACTGGCTGGATCACCAGATGAAAATAGAAGGGGCGTGGCTTGGCACGCAGCGTGGATGGACGCTGAATAGAGGAGCTCCGTCAGAGGGGAGATCTCAGCGGCTTAAAGACCTGCTTCCCGGCTGATTATGTCCACCCAGATAAGAAAGGGATCACACAACAGATTCCTGCGCTCGATGGGCACTCCGAAAGGCTCACTCTCGCCCGCTAACTTGAACAAATTCCGCTACAGCGGAGACGGCAGACGATCCAAGATGGCGCCGGCAGCACGCAGCACGGACAGAGGAGATGACATGGAGGATGATGATATCTCCCTGCCTGCATCCGAGGACTCCCACAGAGGTAACATAGCTCACGATCACCCCTTAACTACGCCATAATGATGGACATAGCAAACGATATCAAAAGCTCCTTCACTGAGGCTATCACTGACATGAAAGCCGAAATGATGCGGCTTTCAGAACAAATGGCAGTGGGGGACAGAGCGGGGGAAACGACATGACAGGGCCCTGATCCGTCTTTATGAGATTGTACTAGATCAATCAAAGCACTTGATTGACATGAACAGAAGCATTGAAGACCTTGACAATAGGGGGAGGAGACATAATATCAGGGTGAGGGGGGGTCCCGGAATCGATCTTACCGGATCAGATCAAACCCACATTATCCTCTATCTTCAATGGCCTCCTAGATAGGCCTGAAGCCTCTCCCATTGAATATGACAGAGCCCATAGAGCCCTAAGACCCAAAGCTCCTGATAACAACCCTCCCAGGGACATCATTTGCTGCCTGATGAATTTCAATTTAAAGGAGGAGATCCTACAAAAGTCTAGGACAAACGAACAGATTATGTTCAACGACACGGAAGTTCAGATTTTTCAAGATCTATCCCCCATAACGCTGAAAAATAGGAGGGCATTGAGACCACTGCTGGAAGTTCTCAAAGAAAAAGGAATGGCTTACAGGTGGAAATTTCCTTTTGCCTTACAAGTAGCATATAATGGCAAGCAGCATGTTCTGAAGATACCAGAGGACATACTGAAATTTTGAGAAAACCTTCAGATTCCATATGTTGACCTACCAGAATGGTACGCGGAATTCCATATCCCCCAGCTATCAACAATACCCCCCCCCAAACAAGGTCACTCTCCTGCCAGGCCCCCGTACACCCCAGGCCGGTACCGCAAAAATGCAAACGGGAACTACAACTCCCCTGCTGCCCGAAGCTCGAGAGCAGAGGAACCTTGAGGAAATATTCAAGAAATTAACTTCTGATATTCTGGATTTTCACAGTTACCTAGACCCTACCTGACTTTCAAGGTTTATCCCCCTTTCTTAGTTTCCATACGGCATTTTTACAGTTGTTGTTGTTTTCGCAGATTACGCCTCATCATATATATGCCATAACGCGCACTCATCTGAGAGACTACACTTCTTTATCCCATAAGCCACTTGTATGAACTACCATACCCCCAACCACCAATGTAGGATATGATCACGATAATAAAATCCTTATGCACGCCTGAAAGCTATTCTCCTCTTGCTCGGTGGTTTCTTTCAGGGCTAGACCTTTACTAGGATCCTGGATCATGCAAGTAAGGTGAAAGTTTTGAAGTAGGTGAAGTTCCTGAACCTTCCTCATGCTCACTAACTACTGTAAAGCCAAGCAGCAGTTTTCCGGAACTATATGTTTACCTCAGTTTGTCTTCCTGACCGCATGGATGCATACATGAAACAAGCAGTAGCCAGTACTTAAGGCGGGCCTCTTCGTAGACCCAGCTGTGCTATGTGAGCCTGACGTTACGGCCTAGGGTCATTACCCCTATAAAGAGTAGCTGCTTTAGATTACCTATAATTATACTAACACTTTAGGAATATTATCTGCTACTGCTGAGACTATTATTCGATTGCAGTATATGCTGACGCACTAAGTTATAGAATTTTGTTTTACTTGGGGTACTCCCATATAAGTCAATAAGAGTTACTCCTTCAGAACTTCTATCTCAGCTGATATTTGTTGATACGATGATGCTTTAGATTACCTATAATTGTACTAACACTTTTGAAATAATATTTGATACAGCTGAGACTATTATCCGAAAGCAGCATAGGCTGACGCACTACGTTATAGAATTTTGTTTTACTTGGGGTACTCCCATATAGGACAATAAGGGTTACTTCTTCAGAACTCCTATCTCAGATGATATTTGTTGAAACAATTAAGGTTATGTGGTTATGTTTAATCTGTTAAGCTGGTACAGAGCTAATGCAATTATAGTTACTTGGGATAGCCCAGCTCCCAAAATGCCTATCAGCCCTCTTAAGCACAAACTCTGGGCCCTTTTTCCCCTTTATTTTGAAAATGTTCCTTTCACCTCTTATCGCAGGTTAAGATTTAGCATTTCTGATTACATTCTTATAGCCGAGATCCCCTTCCGAGAATTCTCTTGTAAAACCACACTTATCTTTCTACTCAAAAGCAGACTCTCCACGACCGTACCTCCCACATACCCCCCAGAGTCACTAACAGAGTAGTCATTTATTCTGACTCCTATTGACACGGTTCTTTCTAGTCAAGGACTAAAAGTCAAGACTCACACAAGGTATTCCAATACCTTTCCCCTCTACCCCTACTATCTTTACCCCCTACTTTCTACCCTTCTAGACTCTCCTGATCACCGAACTTTTACCACCCCCACCCCCCCTCCCACCTCCTATCACCTAGTGACATTCTTTAATTTAACCCACAATGGCATACTCCTTTTTGGGAAAAAACCCCACTATAATCTCACACAATATAAATGGCCTGTCACGATCAGGCGTCGGGCTTGAAGACCAATTGCAATAGCAGTGGCAGGACAGGCATACAGGCAGTCACTTCTGGTAGATGACACAGGCTCACCTGAGGTGCGGAGTCTAAGTACTAGCTGGTTTTCCCCAGAGCTCCGGGTGGTGGAGATGGATTTGGCTGCAAGCTAGTACCAGGTCGCAGTCCTCAAGTTTGCCCCACCAGGGTGTGAGCAAGCCGGGGTCCAATAGCGGATAAACAGACAAGGATGAAACAGCAACGTGGTCAAAGAACAGGCCGAGGGTCAAACACGGGTAGTTGCAGATTGGGATCAGGCAGTAAAGAAGTCCAGGAACAAGCCAAAGGTCAATCACGAGTGGTTGTAGGTACAGATGGCAACAGGAAAACCAACAGCAAGGCACTGGCAGGGAAGGCACAATAACCTGGCAAAGAGGAAGTGCTGAGACAAGGCTTATATAGGAAGTTCATGGGAGGAGCAAGGAGTTCAAGGTTCATCGGTAATCAAGACTCAAGGCAGGGTTGTCCATTGGATCAGATAGGTTTGTCCAGCAGATCAGGTAGGGAGATGTCCAGCATCCCAGATAGCTCAGTGGGAAGAGTAAACGCCAGACACAGACGAGGTCCCAGGTGCAAGCCCAGGTCCTGACAGTACTCCCCTCCTCTCAGGACGTCCTCTGGACGTCTTAGGGCTGGGTTGTGAGGAAACCTCTGGTGGAATTCTCTTGTCAATCTAGGGGAGTGAACCTTATCCATCTTTGGGCATCTTTTTCTTTAGAAGTTTCTGCTGGGGAGATTCTCCTCACTTGCAAGGCTTTTTCAAACATCTCCAGCTCCTGCTTACGGATAAGGGTGCCATTCGAGGCATACATACAGTCAGGTGGTAGAACTTCTTTGGCAGGACAGGAATTTGTGATGGAGCCAGACTTTACGGAAGTGGTGACGATATCAAGAACAGGTGTTTTTTTAGGATGTAGCGAAGGCGTCTCTGGAGCAGGAGGTGGTTCTTTGGCAGGACAGGGTGATGTTACTGCATTTACTACTGTGGAGCGTGGGATGACTACTGGAACTGGTCTGTTGTCGGGAGGTTGCATAGTTGCCTCTAGGCCAGATGGTAGGAGTTTCACAGGGGTATTGGTTGCGGGTTCAAGAGGGGCACTGGTATCGTTGACCACCGTAGTCTGGGAACCTACTTGTGTCATTGAACATGGACAGGCCTTACGGCAACCTTGGCAGTTCACAGGCCGAACAGCAGCGATAGCAGAATGAATCCCAGTAGTACCCACTTGAAGAACCTTTGGTCGAGGTGGACGAGTTGGGCAGAGAGAGATTAAGTGCCCTCTTTCTCCACAATAGAAACAAAGGCCACAGCCTCTCCTCCACTCTCTTTCAGCTTTAGACAGCGTGGTCTGGATGACCTCGATCTCCATAGGTTCCACATCTTCCAGGGTAGGTGTGTGTATATCCACAGGAACGTCAAGGCTTTGTGGTGTTAGGGCTTCATGGCTTGGCACGTACTGGGGTGGCTTGAAGTCATACCTGTACAAGGTATTCCTGTCCCTGGGTCCTCGAAGGCCAGATGAGCTAGGAGCAGACTTGGGAACCCTGGTTTTCTTGGAAACTGTACAGTGAGAGTCCAGGGCTAACATAAAAGCTTCCCAGCTGTCCAAGACTGGACTCCTTTCCTGTAATACCTGGTGAGCCCATGTTTTGATGGGTCCAGTGAGCAGGTTGATAGTAGCGAGAACCTTTATATAATCTGTGGCATAGGTCCTAGGCTTAAGAGCAAACAACAGCTCGCAATCCATCTTAAAGGATGAAAGAGATGCACGGCTACCGTCACACCTCTCGGGCATCACAACAAATGGCTCAGGACAGGCTGGTTCCGGGCCTGGGCGTACTGTACCTTTCAGTAACAGAACTTCTTGCTGCAGGTCTGAGATTTGCTGTCTGACAGGAGTCAGAGCATCTGCTATAGCGGCCTTCATGTTTATGGCCAGGTTATTCTGTCACGATCAGGCGTCGGGCTTGAAGACCAATTGCAATAGCAGTGGCAGGACAGGCATACAGGCAGTCACTTCTGGTAGATGACACAGGCTCACCTGAGGTGCGGAGTCTAAGTACTAGCTGGTTTTCCCCAGAGCCCTGGGTGGTGGAGATGGATTTGGCTGCAAGCTAGTACCAGGTCGCAGTCCTCAAGTTTGCCCCACCAGGGTGTGAGCAAGCCGGGGTCCAATAGTGGATAAACAGACAAGGATGAAACAGCAACGTGGTTAAAGAACAGGCCGAGGGTCAAACACGGGTAGTTGCAGATTGGGATCAGGCAGTAAAGAAGTCCAGGAACAAGCCAAAGGTCAATCACGAGTGGTTGTAGGTACAGATGGCAACAGGAAAACCAACAGCAAGGCACTGGCAGGGAAGGCACAATAACCTGGCAAAGAGGAAGTGCTGAGACAAGGCTTATATAGGAAGTTCATGGGAGGAGCAAGGAGTTCAAGGTTCATCGGTAATCAAGACTCAAGGCAGGGTTGTCCATTGGATCAGATAGGTTTGTCCAGCAGATCAGGTAGGGAGCTGTCCAGCATCCCAGATAGCTCAGTGGGAAGAGTAAACGCCAGACACAGACGAGGTCCCAGGTTCAAGCCCAGGTCCTGACATGGCCTCAACATACCTGAGAAGCGCTCAAAGCTTCTCAGGGAGCTCAAGAAAGTACAGCCCCTTATAGTATTTCTCCAGGAAACTCATTTTAAAGATCAAAACATCCCCAAAAGCACAGATATCCTATTCACCACGGCTTATCATGCCACAAACCCAATGGCCAAAACCAAAAGGGTCATGATACTGATGCACAAAAATTCCCCCTTCAAATTAAAACAAAAATTACTAGATCCTAATGGCCGCTATATTTTCCTGAAAGGCACTTGGGAAGGCTCCCCCATGACGCTTGCAAATGTGTACTTCCCCAACAAAGCTCATATATCATTTTGCAACACAATCATTCGAGAACTCAAATGGTTTGCGGAGGGATGTGTAATTCTTGGAGGAGATTTTAACATCCCCCTGTCCCCATTACAGGATACTTCAACTGGCCACTCACATGTCTCATACAAAATATTGAAACGTATTAAAATCCTACTCCAATCTCTGTCACTGGTAGACACATGGAGATCAGCACACCCCACTGGGAAGGACTACAGTACTTCTCCAGTCCCCATGGGAGATACTCGAGAATAGACTTAGTCTTTATCTCCCAAAGAGACCTACCTTTTCTCACCACAGCTGAAATTGGAATTATTACTCTTTCTGACCATGCACCCACGGCCATTACACTGAGGCATAAATCCCAACAAAAATCAAACTTTAATTGGAGGCTTAATGCTGCTCTCCTCACTGATCAGGTAATCAAGGATGACATACATAATACCATTAAAGAATACTTCCTCAACAATAAAGACTCAGAGACAAACCCTCTCAATGAGGAAAGAAAGGTGCGCCAATCTAAGTGCAGTAAAACAGGCTTTAATTAGCAAATTTGTATAAAAACAGCCAAATGGCTACTCACAGGATACAGGAATAATACAGGCATGTAAGGAGTTAAAGGTGGTCCGGAGTCATCTAAGGCGGTCCTCAGGGGAGATGTTGGTTCCAGATGGAGAGAGGTAGCTGAAGATGGCTGAAGGCAGGAAGGCAGGTTGCGGTGTCAGCAAGGGAAGTCAAGAAAAACCACCTTTAACTCCTTACATGCCTGTATTATTCCTGTATCCTGTGAGTAGCCATTTGGCTGTTTTTATACAAATTTGCTAATTAAAGCCTGTTTTACTGCACTTAGATTGGCGCACCTTTCTTTCCTCATTGAGAGGGTTTGTCTCTGAGTCTTTATTGTTGAGGAAGTATTCTTTAATGGTATTATGTATGTCATCCTTGATTACCTGATCAGTGAGGAGAGCAGCATTAAGCCTCCAATTAAAGTTTGATTTTTGTTGGGATTTATGCCTCAGTGTAATGGCCGTGGGTGCATGGTCAGAAAGAGTAATAATTCCAATTTCAGCTGTGGTGAGAAAAGGTAGGTCTCTTTGGGAGATAAAGACTAAGTCTATTCTCGAGTATCTCCCATGGGGACTGGAGAAGTACTGTAGTCCTTCCCAGTGGGGTGTGCTGATCTCCATGTGTCTACCAGTAATTAAAGCCTGTTTTACTGCACTTAGATTGGCGCACCTTTCTTTCCTCATTATATTTTACAGAGTCTACTTCTGCTCATGGTAGCTGCCGCTAGTGCTTGCAACATCAACATTAACATTCATTGATTCCTTTGATTTTTACTCTGCCTAGAACTCATTCTGCGCCATTTTTTCTCCCCTTTTTTTATTACAAACCCTCTCAATAACTGGGAGGCCCACAAGAGTGTAGTTAGGGGAGTACTTATAAAATGGGGGGCAAGGAAGAAACGAGAGAGAGACAGAGAAATTACCTCTTTGTCAGACACCATAGCCAAGTTTGAGACACAACACAAGCGTTCCCTCGCTGTTGATGCAGCTGAGGAACTTACTCGCACCAGGAACTTACTGAGACAAACCTTAAACCTACAAGCCCAAAAATCCCTATTCTTTAGGAGGAGTATATTTTACGAACAAGGGGACAAAAGTGGCAAACAGCTGGCCAGAGCGCTAAAGGATGCCACACTAGCTAACAAAGTTCATTCTGTGCGGAACACTGAGGGAACGCTTGAACACAACCCTGATAAAATAGCAGAGATCTTCCATTCCTTTTACTCCAAACTTTATAACCTTCCTACACAACATAAACCCCCACATGTGACCATGCCCAGGGAAGATACAATACTACAATTCCTATCTGACAGTAGAATCCCCGCCCTAGACGGAGCAGAGGCCTCCACCCTCGGCGAACCCATATCACTTACAGAAATACAATTAGCCATAAAGGAACTAAAAACAGGGAAAAGTCCAGGCCCAGATGGATATACGTCCCAATATTTTAAGAACTTTTCACAACTGCTTTCTAACCCGCTACTGAAGGCCTTTAACTATCTAGCTGAGACTGACAACTCCTCTAACTCCCTCCTTGCAGCATACATAGCAGTAGTTCCCAAACCAGACAAGGATCACACAGACTGCGTGAACTTCAGGCCCATTTCACTTTTAAATGTAGACATCAAGTTATTGACAAAAATTTTAGCTAACCGCCTTAAGCCCCTTTTGGAGACAATAATTGGACCTGAGCAGGTAGGATTCATGCCAGGTAGGGAAGCTAGGGACAATATTACAAAATCTTTAAACCTTATCCACTACACACACAATATGAAACTGGAAGGCATTCTCTTGTTAACGGACGCAGAAAAGGCCTTTGATAGGGTCTCCTGGGACTATATGTTAGCCACCTGCAACCACATAGGTTTCCCAAGCAAAATGTTGAACTGGATCAAGGCCCTTTACAGTAACCCACAGGCGAGCATTAAAATAAATAACACCCTCTCAAAACCAGTTAGAATAGGGAGTGGAACGAGACAAGGATGCCCCCTCTCGCCTATACTATTTATCCTCTCACTGGAACCCCTCATAAGGACTATAAACCTATCACCAGATATAAAAGGCTTCAAAATACAAGACAGGGAATACAAAATAGCTGCCTATGCGGATGACCTCCTATTTTTAATCACCCGACCCCATGTCTCCATACCCAACCTCACTAAGATATTCAAGACATTCGGATACATACCCAATTTTAAAATGAACCACTCTAAATCAGAAGCCCTTAATATTAATCTACCCCCAAATAAATATAGTATGCTGAAAGATAACCACAAATTCAAGTGGGAACACAAAACTTTAAAATATTTAGGAATTAAGCTTACACCTGACATTGCATCATTATTTGCGGCCAACTTCACCCCCTTGCTACAATCTGTATCCAAAGACCTTAAAAAATGGACCCCGAAACTCTTCTCTTGGTTTGGGAGGGCTTCAATCCTGAAAATGACGATACTTCCAAGGTTACTGTACTTCTTTAATGCTTTACCAATCCCAATCCCCAACACTTTCTTCACTAAACTACAAAAAATACAGAGGGAGTTTCTGTGGAATGGCAAGAAGCCGAGACTAAGCTTCCGCTTACTAACTCTACCCAAACACAAAGGTGGTATCGGCCTCCCGGATTTCAAGAAATATCATTTAGCAACCCACATAACCAGACTGATAGACTGGCACTGCCACGACCGAAACAAAGACTTGGTGAAACTAGAGCAAAACCATAACAAGCTCCAACTTTTGTACTACCCCTGGACCACACACTCCAAATTAACAAGTAACACGACCCATCCCTTAGTAGCAACCACTCTGAAAGTGTGGCATGGGACGGCAGTTAAGTATAAACTGGCCACAATCCCAGGCCCATTAACCCCAATAGCTCGAAACCCAGATTTTCTTCCAGGCATGGACCAAAGAACTCTGCCAATTCCTGACCTGACTTCCACTTTCCTCGTAACCCACTGTATCGCTGAAAACAAAGTAAAGACATTAGACACACTTACAGCTGAGTATAAAGAATCTTTTCCAGGCCCCTGGTTTCATATGCAACTGACAGATTTCCACACTAAGAGTAAACACAAACATGCATACCTCCAGAACAGGACCCCTTTAGAGAACATCTGTTATAACAGAGACCAAGTCCTCAAAACAACTTCAATAGTTTACTCTTGGCTACAACAATCCTCAAACATGGAGAACAATAGACACAAAAGGAAGTGGGAGGAGGACCTTGGGGCCACCTTCAGTGATGCCCAATGGGAAAAAGCCTGTATGTTTGCTCATAAGTGCTCATTGAGCACTAAATACCAAGAAATTTCATACAAAATTTTGACGCAGTGGTATATTACCCCTCAAAAGGCTAAGAAATGGTATCCCTTGAGTTCTGACTCCTGTTGGCGCTGTAAAACAGCCCCTGGTTCTTTTTTGCACATTTGGTGGGACTGTCCTCTAATCCTAGACTACTGGGCCCATGTTTCGCAGTGCATTAAGCACATAACGGGAACTACCATAACCCTAAACGCAGCGGCTTGTCTGTTAAATATCAATCACTTTCCAATTAGCAAGTACAAAAACTCTTTGACCAGACATCTCTTAACAGCTGCCAAAACGATTATTCCACTCCACTGGAAGACTACTTATAGCCCTTCGGTCAGGGATTGGCTGGACAGAGCCCAATATGTATACATGATGGAAGAAATATCTGCTATGAAAAAAGAGAAAAGTGATAAATTCATTGATATTTGGCAGCCCTGGGTAATATTCAGATACTCAAATGACTATCTGGACCTTACCTCCACGAGGCCATAAATGAGGCCAGTAGAGACATTGATACTTGTACTGTTCTGTGAGATGTATGCTCTTTTATCAGATATACCCTCTGAGCTCATATAGATGACCTATAGCTTACCCTACCACTCCTTCCTTCACCCCTCCCCCTTTTCTTTACCCCTCTCACTTTCCCCCCCCCCTCCTCTTTATTTTTCCCACTGCTAGATTTTTATTTTATTCTTGCTTTGTTTATCAACAACAAAACAATGTTTGATGTATTACACTGCAATAACTTTGTTCATATGATTTCATTTTCTGGTTACTGTATTACTGTAAACGACATTATATTTACTTCAATAAAATCATTTTGATTGTGAAAAATAAATAAAAAAATAGAACACTTAAAAAAGGAAACAAATGCAGCCATCACAGCTAAGAAATAAGAATAGGTAAGCTGCAATATCATGAATGTTTGCTTTTGGGTTAAATACTGCTTTAAAGCCACTGTTGGGTTATTTTTTGCTGTACAGTATGTGTACTGTTGGGGAGTAGTGATGAGCCGAACACCCCCGGGTTCGGTTCGCACCAGAACCCGCGAACGGACCGAAAGTTCGAACGAACATTAGAACCCTATTAAATACAATGGATGCGAACGTTCGAATTCTAAAGTGCTAATTATAAAAACTATTATGCATGTTATTGTCCTAAAAAGGGTTTGGGAACCCGGGTTCTGCACCAGGGGACATGTATCAATGCAAAAATAAGTTTTAAAAACGGTCGTTTTCCGGGAGCAGTCATTTTAATGATGCATAAAGTGAAAAAAAAAAAGTCAAATATTCCTTTAAATATCGTACCTGGGGGGTGTCTAAAGTATGCCTGTGAAGTGCCACGTGTTTCCCGTGTTTAGAACTGTCCCTGCACAAAATGACACTTCTAAAGGAAAAAAAAGCCATTTAAAACTGCTTGCGGCTTTAATGTAATGTCTGGTCCCGGTAATATGGATGAAAATCTTTAAGAAAAATGGCATAGCTACCCCATGACCCCCCCCCCTACCCCAGCCCATTACCAGCCCCTTTGGGTCTTGTATGGATATTAAGGGGAACCCCGCACATAAAATAAAAAAGGCCCTATATACTCAGAACAGCCGTATACAGGCGGTGCATACAAGACAGGGACTGTAGGTTTGTTCTTATGTAGAATCTGTTTGTAATTTTGAACAGGTACATTGTTGAAGTGTAGCTCCAGACCAAAAATCTATTTTTAAACTTTTTGGAAAACATAGGTAAGGGTTATCACCCCTGTAACATTTGTTTTGCTGTCTGTGCCCCTGTTCAGAACATTTCACCTCACTTTCCGTCCTAATGACAACTGTTTTTGAAATGTGGTGTTTTTCTTGAAACAAGGATTGCTGATAAAGCATCAGTACAGAGGAGACACCTTTCTCCCATATTTATTCTTACAGGAGAGAATTTTCCTTCCTAGTGGTAGATTTCCTCTCACTTCCTGTTGTCTTCTTGCGTTTGCAAGTAGGAGTCGTTTGTAAGTTGGATGTTTGAAAGTAGGGACCTGCCGTATATACTCTGCAGAAATAGGCCCCTTAGTTGTTGGTGTTGGCACAACACTGTAAGCACTCACAGTTACTCTTGGTTGGTGCTGGAACGCCCTGCTGTCAACTATTATATCAGGAATTTTAATTACATATAATTGTTGAACAGTGGTAGTAAAAATTGGGCCTTTGATGGTGGTGCTGGTGCCACAACACTGTAAGCCCTGACAGTTACTCTTGGTGGGTGCAGCAATGGGCCCTGCTGTGAATTATTAGATCAAGAATTGTAATTACATGCCCCTGTTGAACAGGGGCTGAAAAATTGGGCCTTAGGCACTGGTGGCACAACACTGCAACCCTTCACAGATACTGTACTTGGAGCACAGCAATGAGCCCTGTTGCAAAGTATTGCTTCAAAAATTGTAATGACACGCCCCTGTTAAACAGGGGCTGAAAAATTGGGCCTTAGGCACTGGTGGCACAACACTGCAACTCCTCACAGATACTGTACTTGGAGCACAGCAATGAGCCCTGTTGCAAAGTATTGCTTCAAAAATTGTAATTACACGCCCCTGTTAAACAGGGGCTGAAAAATTGGGCGTTAGGCACTGGTGGCGGCACCCATAAACAAAAATGATCTTCCAAGCTATCATCATCAATCGTATCATTGAGGACTCGGAGGAGGAGGATACCCAGTCAACATAACAGCACAGGCACTCAGCATCAGCATCAGTCTTGAAGGGATGTGACATTTTAAAATCAATTAGTCTGTTATATCAGCATCAGGTGTGTGGTAGCTGGTGGTGATCCAAGACTGGTTCATCTTGATGAAAGTCAGTCGATCAACCGAGTCGGTGGACAGGCGCACCCTGTGATCCGTGACAAATCCTCCAGCAGCACTGAATGTGCGTTCCGAAAGAACGCTGGATGCAGGACAGGCCAGTAGCTCAATTGCATACTGTGCAAGCTCTGGCCAGTGATCCATCCTCAAGACCCAGTAAGCCAGAGGATTTTCGGTGGGGAAGGTGTCCAAGTCTGACCTTGCCCCTAGATATTCCTGCACCATGTTTATCAGACGCTGGCGATGGTTGCTGGAACCGATCATACTTTGGGGCTGCGGACTAAAGAATTGTCTGAACGCATCGGTCAGACGGCCACCTTCCCCACCGCTCCTTCTTTGACTGGCCGAAGCCTCAGCAACTCGTTGTCCAGGACCAGGAGTTTGCAACCTCCCAGTCTCTGGGAACGCGTTGCACAGACCTTTCTGCAAGGCCTCCCGGAGTTGTCTCATCCTCTGCTCCCTCTGCGACGGTAACATAAGGTCCGCAACCTTACCCTTGTACCGTGGATCAAGGAGAGTGGCCAGCCAGTAATGGTCCCTCTCCTTGATCCGAAGAATACGAGGATCCTTCCGCAGACTTTGCAGGATCAGGGAGGCCATGCAGCGTAGGTTTGCTGAGGCATTCGCTCCGGAGTCCTCTGGGTCACTAAGGACGACATGATCCGCAGCCACCTCCTCCCAGCCACGTACAAGTCCACTGGTTTCTTGGGACTGTAAATCATCCCTAAAAGACTGCTGCTGATGATGCTGAGTGCCAGCCTCCACCTCCATGCTGACACAATCCTCCTCCTCCTCCTCCTCCTCCTCCTCCTCCTCTTCCTGTGCGATGGGTGGGACAGAAGGAACACTGTCTGGGTAAAGGGGGCCTTGAGAGGCAAGGAAGTCCTCCTCTTCCTGCCTCTGTTCTGCCTCAAGTGCCCTGTCCATTATTCCACGCAGCGTGTGCTCCAACAGGTGGACAAGAGGTACAGTGTCACTGATGCATGCACTGTCACTGCTCACCATCCTCGTGGCCTCCTCAAATGGTGCCAGGACAGTGCATGCATCCCTGATCATGCCCCACTGGCGTGGAGAAAAAAAACCAAGCTCCCCTGACCCTGTCCTGGTGCCGTAGTCGCACAGGTACTCATTGATGGCCCTCTGCTGCGTGTGCAGCCGCTGCAGCATGGCCAACGTTGAGTTCCACCTGGTGGGCATGTCACATATAAGGCGGTTCTTGGGCAGGTTCAACTCCTTTTGCAGCTCAGCCAGGCGAGCACTGGCATTATAAGATCTGCGGAAATGCACACAGACTTTCCTGGCCTGCCTCAGGACATCCTGTAAGCCCGGGTACCTGCCCAAGAAGCGCTGCACCACCAGGTTAAGGACGTGAGCCACACAGGGCACATGGGTCAGTTGTCCCTGTCGGAGGGCGGAGAGGAGGTTGGTGCCATTGTCGCAAACCACCATTCCTGGCTTAAGCTGGCGTGGCGTCAACCACCTCTCGGCCTGGCCCTGCAGAGCAGACAGGACCTCTGCCCCAGTGTGGCTTCTGTCCCCCAAACACACCAGCGCAAGCACGGCATGGCATCTTTTTGCCTGCGTACTTGCGTAGCCCCGTGAACGGCTACGGAGCACCGCTGGTTCATAGGACAAACCACAGGAAGAGGCCATGGAGGAAGAAGAAGAGGAGGGGGTGGAGGAGAGAGGTGTGTCACAACCAGTAGTAGCATTTTGGAGGCGTGGCGGTGGGACAACCTCCAACACTACTGCACCTTGTCCTGAATCCTTCCCAGCTGCCAAAAGAGTGACCCAATGGGCCGTGAAAGAAAGGTAACGTCCCTGTCCATGCCTGCTGGACCATGAGTCAGCGGTAATATGCACCTTACCGCTGACCGCCCTGTCCAGCGAGGCCAAGACATTGCCTTCCACATGCCGGTAGAGAGCCGGAATAGCCTTCCGTGAGAAAAAGTGGCGTTTGGGAACCTGCCACTGAGGAACCGCACATTGCACAAACTCACGGAAGGGGGCCGAGTCTACCAACTGAAAAGGCAGCAGTTGAAGCGCTAGCAATTTAGCCAAGCTAGCATTCAACCGCTGGGCATGTGGATGGCTGGGAGTGAACTTCTTTCGACGGTCCAGCAGCTGGGGCAGGGAAATTTGCCTGCTAGAATCGGACGTCGGTGTACTGCTAGCAGAGTGGGCGCAAGTACTTGGCTGTGACACACCTAATTCTACACCTTCATTCCTCTCAGTGCATGTTTCAGAGAGGACTGAAGTTATAGTGGGGTTGGAGATCCCAGCTGATGCGGTGCAAGGAGAGGTCCGCTTGGTTCTTTGGTGTGGGTCTTTGAGGTAGGCTTGCCAACGAGCTGCATGGCAGGTCAACATATGTCTGGTCAGGCATGTGGTACCCAAGCGGCTGATGTTTTGGCCACGCGATATACGCTTGAGACATATGTTGCAAACAGCAGCTGTGCGATCTGATGCACTAGCCTCAAAAAAGGCCCACACCAAAGAACTTTTTGAATGACGGGCAGAGGCAGCGCCCTGCACAGGCGGAGCTCTGCGGTGTGATTCCGTCGGTGTACTGCCCTTACGCTGGCCACCAAAGGGCATCCTGCCTCGTTGGAGATGTGCCTCCTCCTCATCCTCCTCCTCCTCCTCTCTCCTATTAGGCACCCACGTGGAGTCATTGACCTCATCATCCCCTCCCTCCTCATCACTGGAGCCAATCTGGCAGTATGCTGCAGCTGCTGGAACATGACTGCCAGATTGGTGTCCTTCTTGAGCATCCCCTCTGTCTGCTCTCACGCTACTGCCTTCCTCTAGCTGGGTTTCATCATCAGACCCTTCGAAACGCTGGGCATCCTCCTGGAGCATGTACCCAACACTGTGCTGAAACAGTTCGGGGGACTCCTCAGGAGGAGGACATGGTGGGTCTAGGGAAGGAGTGACTGATGATTTGTCTGACATTGATACCAGGGAAGACGACGCTTTGGCAGCTGCTTTTCCAGTACCCTGAGCCTGGGTGAGAGAGGATGAGGAGGAGGAGGAGGGCTTGGTCATCCACTCTACCAAGTCTTCGGCATGATGTGGCTCAACATGTCCAGCTGCCGAAAAGAAGGACAAGCGTGTCCCATGGCCATGTGCTGATGACAATGCACCGCGTCCACGACCAGCACTGTTGCCCCCAGACACAGAGCCTGCTTGCCCTCTTTTATTGCCTCCTGACTGTCTGCCTCTCCTTGTTTGCCTTCCAGACATTCTAATAGATGGCCTGCAGGGAGATGGGAAAAAAGCAATAAGGGCTACCTTCAGGTGTCCTTCTCTGTCCCTTGAAACAAGGACTTTCACAGTGAAAGAAACTGACACTGTCCCTACCTAGAGTTTTCTGTCCCTAGAATAAATGTTTTTTTTAATCACAATATAGCACAAGGACAATTCACTCAATGTCTCTCCAGGTCCCTGGAAACAAGGACTTGCAGAGTGAAAGAAACTGACACTGTCCCTACCTAGAGTTTTCTGTCCCTAGAATAAATGTTTTTTTTAAGCACAATATAGCACAAGGACAATTAACTCACTGTCCTTACAGGTCCCTGGAAACAAGGACTTGCAGAGTGAAAAAAAAAAAACACTCTCCCTACCTACAGTTTTCTGTCCCTAGAAAAAATGTTTTTTTTAAGCACAATATAGCACAAGGACAATTAACTCACTGTCCTTACAGGTCCCTGGAAACAAGGACTTGCAGAGTGAAAGAAAAAAAACACTCTCCCTACCTACAGTTTTCTGTCCCTAGAAAAAATGTTTTTTTTAATCACAATATAGCACAAGGAAAATTAACTCACTGTCCTTACAGGTCCCTGGAAACAAGGACTTGCAGAGTGAAAGAAAAAAAACACTCTCCCTACCTACAGTTTTCTGTCCCTAGAAAAAATGTTTTTTTTAATCACAATATAGCACAAGGAAAATTAACTCACTGTCCTTACAGGTCCCTGGAAACAAGGACTTGCAGAGTGAAAGAAACTGACACTGTCCCTACCTAGAGTTTTCTGTCCCTAGAATAAATGTTTTTTTTAAGCACAATATAGCACAAGGACAATTAACTCACTGTCCTTACAGGTCCCTGGAAACAAGGACTTGCAGAGTGAAAGAAAAAAAACACTCTCCCTACCTACAGTTTTCTGTCCCTAGAAAAAATGTTTTTTTTAATCACAATATAGCACAAGGAAAATTAACTCACTGTCCTTACAGGTCCCTGGAAACAAGGACTTGCAGAGTGAAAGAAACTGACACTGTCCCTACCTAGAGTTTTCTGTCCCTAGAATAAATGTTTTTTTTAAGCACAATATAGCACAAGGACAATTAACTCACTGTCCTTACAGGTCCCTGGAAACAAGGACTTGCAGAGTGAAAGAAAAAAAACACTCTCCCTACCTACAGTTTTCTGTCCCTAGAAAAAATGTTTTTTTTAATCACAATATAGCACAAGGAAAATTAACTCACTGTCCTTACAGGTCCCTGGAAACAAGGACTTGCAGAGTGAAAGAAACTGACACTGTCCCTACCTAGAGTTTTCTGTCCCTAGAATAAATGTTTTTTTTAAGCACAATATAGCACAAGGACAATTAACTCACTGTCCTTACAGGTCCCTGGAAACAAGGACTTGCAGAGTGAAAAAAAAAAAACACTCTCCCTACCTAGAGTTTTCTGTCCCTAGAAAAAATGTTTTTTTTAAGCACAATATAGCACAAGGACAATTAACTCACTGTCCTTACAGGTCCCTGGAAACAAGGACTTGCAGAGTGAAAGAAACTGACACTGTCCCTACCTAGAGTTTTCTGTCCCTAGAATAAATGTTTTTTTTAATCACAATATAGCACAAGGAAAATTAACTCACTGTCCTTACAGGTCCCTGGAAACAAGGACTTGCAGAGTGAAAGAAACTGACACTGTCCCTACCTAGAGTTTTCTGTCCCTAGAATAAATGTTTTTTTTAATCACAATATAGCACAAGGAAAATTAACTCACTGTCCTTACAGGTCCCTGGAAACAAGGACTTGCAGAGTGAAAGAAACTGACACTGTCCCTACCTAGAGTTTTCTGTCCCTAGAATAAATGTTTTTTTTAAGCACAATATAGCACAAGGACAATTAACTCACTGTCCTTACAGGTCCCTGGAAACAAGGACTTGCAGAGTGAAAGAAAAAAAACACTCTCCCTACCTACAGTTTTCTGTCCCTAGAAAAAATGTTTTTTTTAATCACAATATAGCACAAGGAAAATTAACTCACTGTCCTTACAGGTCCCTGGAAACAAGGACTTGCAGAGTGAAAGAAACTGACACTGTCCCTACCTAGAGTTTTCTGTCCCTAGAATAAATGTTTTTTTTAATCACAATATAGCACAAGGACAATTAACTCACTGTCCTTACAGGTCCCTGGAAACAAGGACTTGCAGAGTGAAAGAAACTGACACTGTCCCTACCTAGAGTTTTCTGTCCCTAGAATAAATGTTTTTTTTAAGCACAATATAGCACAAGGACAATTAACTCACTGTCCTTACAGGTCCCTGGAAACAAGGACTTGCAGAGTGAAAGAAAAAAAACACTCTCCCTACCTACAGTTTTCTGTCCCTAGAAAAAATGTTTTTTTTAATCACAATATAGCACAAGGAAAATTAACTCACTGTCCTTACAGGTCCCTGGAAACAAGGACTTGCAGAGTGAAAGAAACTGACACTGTCCCTACCTAGAGTTTTCTGTCCCTAGAATAAATGTTTTTTTTAATCACAATATAGCACAAGGACAATTAACTCACTGTCCTTACAGGTCCCTGGAAACAAGGACTTGCAGAGTGAAAGAAACTGACACTGTCCCTACCTAGAGTTTTCTGTCCCTAGAATAAATGTTTTTTTTAAGCACAATATAGCACAAGGACAATTAACTCACTGTCCTTACAGGTCCCTGGAAACAAGGACTTGCAGAGTGAAAGAAAAAAAACACTCTCCCTACCTACAGTTTTCTGTCCCTAGAAAAAATGTTTTTTTTAATCACAATATAGCACAAGGAAAATTAACTCACTGTCCTTACAGGTCCCTGGAAACAAGGACTTGCAGAGTGAAAGAAACTGACACTGTCCCTACCTAGAGTTTTCTGTCCCTAGAATAAATGTTTTTTTTAATCACAATATAGCACAAGGACAATTAACTCACTGTCCTTACAGGTCCCTGGAAACAAGGACTTGCAGAGTGAAAGAAACTGACACTGTCCCTACCTAGAGTTTTCTGTCCCTAGAATAAATGTTTTTTTTAAGCACAATATAGCACAAGGACAATTAACTCACTGTCCTTACAGGTCCCTGGAAACAAGGACTTGCAGAGTGAAAGAAAAAAAACACTCTCCCTACCTACAGTTTTCTGTCCCTAGAAAAAATGTTTTTTTTAATCACAATATAGCACAAGGAAAATTAACTCACTGTCCTTACAGGTCCCTGGAAACAAGGACTTGCAGAGTGAAAGAAACTGACACTGTCCCTACCTAGAGTTTTCTGTCCCTAGAATAAATGTTTTTTTTAATCACAATATAGCACAAGGACAATTAACTCACTGTCCTTACAGGTCCCTGGAAACAAGGACTTGCAGAGTGAAAGAAACTGACACTGTCCCTACCTAGAGTTTTCTGTCCCTAGAATAAATGTTTTTTTTAAGCACAATATAGCACAAGGACAATTAACTCACTGTCCTTACAGGTCCCTGGAAACAAGGACTTGCAGAGTGAAAGAAACTGACACTGTCCCTACCTAGAGTTTTCTGTCCCTAGAATAAATGTTTTTTTTAAGCACACTATAGCAGAAGCACAAAACACACTGACACTCTCCCTACCTATCCTTCTCTTTCCCTAAACTAAAGGAATCCAGGTTAAGCAAGAAAGAAATAACAGTCACTGTCCCTGCCTATGCTACTCTATCCCTGCTCCGGAACACACTACACTAGGCCGCCGTGCTGGCGGCCTTTTATAGTGTGGGGCGTGTACTAAACACCCTCAGCAATAATTGGCCACAGGCATCCTGCCTGTGGCCAATCATTGCTCTCCTCGCTGCCGGCGCTGTGATTGGCCAAGCATGCGGGGTCACAGTGCATGCTTGGCCAATCACAGCGCCTGGATGACACTGCGATGGCGTAGTGCATTGTGGGCCGTTCGCGTCACTCGAATTTGGCGCGAACGGCCCAAATCGTTCGATCTTCGTCGAACGATCGAACAGCCAATGTTCGAGTCGAACGTATGTTCGACTCGAACACGAAGCTCATCCCTATTGGGGAGATTTCACTTCCTGTACTGGGACAGAAATAAGAATCTCCCCATGACTCACGACAATGGTTATCTGGATGAAGCAGGAATGCAGGCAGCAACAATAACTTGATAGAGGTTCAATACAAAAAAGAAAAAAAATCAACACAACAAAGCATTTTGCCTGTACATACACTTTAGCAAAAAAAGAAAAACAAATACAGCATTATAATTCCAACAGACTGGTGGGCTGGAAGCGAAATTTAGTAAAAGCGGATGATGGAATGGCCAGTGGAACCCTTTTTTTCATTATTCACTCATCTCTAAACACTAGCATTGCAATGCACTCCACCTTTATTTTAATACAGTATATGATGACAAGGGTTTATTAATTTTATTCATTTCTTATAACTGAAACAAATTACAGTAACTAAGTTAACTAATACAAAAGAACTAAAAATTATCAGACTATTCCTGACAAAAAGAAACTCTCATTGGGACAGATTTGTTAGAGGAATAGAGAGACAAAGTGTACAGTAAGTGTGTTGGCTCCAGTAAACCAATCAGACGCAAGGCAAAATCTTGTGTTTTTTCCCCTTTAAAACTTGGTACACACTAACACAGGGGTAGGCAACCTTAAAGAGGTCCAACCTGAGCTTTTTAGGCTGGGCTTCTCCTCTGGGTCACAGGAGTGCAATTCGTTTTGCACTCCTGTGACCGCATTTTCAGCGGAGAGCGGTCTGAAGTCCACTCTCCGCTGACGTCACTGCCATTCGTCGAGGCAGCGCGTCATCCCGACTTCCGAAGTCTGGATCTGCCAGCTGCCTTGATTGATGACAGTCTCAGTGTCTCAGAGAGCCGGTGAGATGGCCTCCCCCCGCCCCTCCACAGCTCAGCGCTCCAATGAGCGTGGAGGATTAGAGCAGGAGAGATGCTGACTGACAGTCAGCAGCTCTCCTCTCGGGGATATATGAGAATCAAGCCATCGGCGGGGTTTGATCGCTTGGTTCTTAGTGTAGAGACGCCGGGGGACAACTGCAGCATCTGTCTGATGCTGCATCCACCTAGGTAAGTATAAATATCCCGAAACCCCCCCCCCATACTTCTCTTTTAAAGAGGTGGAGATCTACTTGAACAGCACGGGAGAAGTCAAAGATCACAGGGCACAGTATCGCCTCCTCACACCTGATTTAAACCTCTAAGTGCTGTACTACCGTGTCACATTCACGTTCATTGCAGTTTAAATCAGGTGGCGAGGAGGCAACATATCCTTACCACCTGTCAACACATGCTCGGATCGCTTTTCAAGGAAGCAGCAGTGCCTGCTGCTCTTGTGAATGAGCCCTTAGTTGCATTCGGCAACGGCACCCTTAGGGCTCGTTCACACATAAAGTTGGGGGGTGGTAAAACAGCAGGATATAATATAAGTCTATGGCTAAGTGCAGCAAACCCACAGAAAAGCTGCATGTACACTGCGCTACACCCATGGTGTGGGTAAAGCACAGCACATAAGTGTGAAAGCAGCCCTATACTATTATGCCCAGTATATTGCTTCACACTGACCTGAAGATCTCTTCTTTTCTGCTGCTGGCACCACTCTGGAGACCACTAGCTGGGATAAGAGATGGAGTACAGTTGGTACTCCGCATGGGACAAGAGCCGGAACTACAAAGAAGGTATCAGCTTATGCGGCTCTTGCTCCCTTCTACAGCTCCAACTTTACAAGCAGTTCTCTGCAATGTACTCTGTTTGATGCTCTGGAATGGTGGGTCAGCAAGACCAGACCGCGATCTACCATTCACCTGTTCACAATCTACAGGTTGCTGACCCCCCCGCTAACAGTTTTTTTTCATTCAACCCAGTAGGTTGAATGAAAAAAATCTGACAGCTCTGGTCGGAGTCACTGTGCTAATGATCCGGTGTTAGTTCAGTAATCTCCCCCGCTGAGCTGTTGTGTTCTGACAGGGGGATGCCCCCCGCCAGAGAACTCCATTGGCTGAAAGCACTGATCGGGAGCTGGTAAGGCGGTTGTTTTCTAGCATGCTCGTCCAACAGATGTTTGGCCTGGTTCTTTCGCCCTGACTGCCAGCCATACACACGGGCCGAATGTCGGAAGGTTTTTATTGAACCGGCCGATGTCTCCCGACATTCCGCCTGTGTGTACGGGGCTTAAGCCTAGTACACACAACCCGAATGATGGCCAGCATCGGCCGGTTCAATAGAAACTGGCCATCATTTGGCCCATGTGTATGGCAGGCAGTCCGACAGAAGCCAGTCGTTCGGCCAGCTTCTGTCGAAGGCTCATGACTGTGAACAGTCTGCCAACCTCCTCCCTATCAGTGCTCTCATCCAATGGCTAAGAGCGCTGACTTGAGTGTTCTGGCGGGGGGGGGGGGGCGCCCTTCTGTCAGAACACAATAGCATCGGATTGTTGGAACAGCGGCCCCGACCTGAGCTGTGAGTGGTGTGTACTAGGCTTTACTTGAATGAGCATTCAATATGAGAACATTCCAATAGCTAAATTAGTTCTCTGCTTCTTTAGTAAATCAATCAAATTTAATCAATGAAGGAATACCTAGCAGGTGTCACATATTTGTGTTTGTGATAATAATTATTTTATATTGTGTATTTGTACCTTTGATTTACAAAGTTCGAAATGCAGTAGAGATAGATAGATAGATAGATAGATAGATAGATAGATAGATAGATAGATAGATAGATAGATAGATAGATAGAATGGCTAATAAATAGATATACACAACCCAACATTCTTCTGTTTATGAATTGTCTGGGTCTAGCCCTCGGGATGCAGTTTTATTATGAAAAAGTGAAAGTGACTAGAACAAAAAGCTGCAGGATATAAAGAGAGGCAACTGTCTCAAGTGCAAACTGCAGGAAAACAAAGCTGAAAAGGTTACAAGGGGCTGTATGTAATGCAGATACAAAGAAAAATAAGGGAAGAAAAAAACAAACTTTCATCTTGCATAACATTCTTCTCTTCATCTGAAACAAAATTCTATTTATTTTGTACTTTTAGTAAGCCTGACTATGTGCCTCCCAGTGAAATTAATGTAAAATTTGATAATATGATCTTCTGATGTTTTTTCTAAAGAATAAAATAAAACTCTTTTTGCATGTGTTATAATGTTATAATGTGCATAATGTTAAAATTGTTATTATTAATAAATATGTTATTTAATAATGCCGCTATGCTTATTTATAACAACCCAAAGCAACCAGTCACAGTCAGATCACTTATGTGATGAGACATTCAAACATCTATTGCATTATATGGCTGTCCAATTCAGTGTTATGCCAGACAAATGGGGTGATTTACTAAATCTGGTGCACATAGAATCTGGTGCAACTGTGCATAGTAACCAATTAGCTTCCAGGTTTTCAAAGCTTAAAGGGGTTGTAAACCCTTATGGTTTTTTACCTTAATGCATTCTATGCATTAAGGTGAAAAACCTTCTGTAGTGCTGCAGCCCCCCAGCCCCCCAGCCCCCCTGTTTTACTTACCTGAACGCTGTCACCCTCCGTCCGGAAACGAGCACACCATCTCTAGCTGGTGTCTCGTGTCCTGATTGGATAGATTGATAGCAGCGCAGCCATTGGCTCCCACTGCTGTCAATAAAATCCAATGATGCGGCGCCGGGGGCGGGGCGAGTCCTGCATTCTGTGTGAATGGACACAGGGAGCACGCCCGCACAGGTGTCCACCAAGGAGAGCGTTTCTCCAACATGGACACTCGATGCAGGGAGGAGCCACCAGCGCTGCTGAGGGACACCAGAAGAGGAGGACCGGGGCCACTCGAAGCAAAACGAACTGCACAGAGGAGGGTTTGCAACCCCTTTAAAGTGATTGTAAAGGTTTGTTTAAAAAAATGAAGAAAACCAAACATGTTATACTTAGCTGCTTTACAAGGGTTTTGCACAGAGCACCCAACCCTACTTTTCTGGGGTTCTCCGGCGGCTCTCCTGGCCCCCCTCTTTATTGGGTGCCCCCACGGAGAGCCACTTTCCATGGGGGCACCCATGCGGGTGCGCTCCTGAGTCCTGCTGCTGCGTCCATTGACACAGAGAGCGGGCCTCGGCCCCGCCCCCAGCTCCTGTGTCACTGGATTTGATTGACAGCAGTGGGAGCCCCTGGCAGTCAGTCATATGAGGACCCGAGACAGTGGCTTGAGCTGCTGGGCTTGTGCTCGTCGCTGGAAAGATCGGGTTCAGGAAAGAAAAAGGGGGGCTCTGGGGGCAGCTACAGCACAGACGGTTTTTCCCCTTAATGTAGGGTGACCAGACATCCCCGGTTTCTGGGGACAGTCCCCGGATTGAGGACACTGTCCCCGGACCAAGTCTGTCCCCAGTTTTGTCCCCGGATTGGATTTGAACAGGGGCTGGGGCAATTTCAAAGACAGTCAGTGCAGAATTAAAAATAAAAATTCTGAATTACAGACCCCCGCTCCTACTAGCTTAGGGGGGTGTATTTTTTTTCATTATCTGTGCCCCTTTCTGATGATCATGTGCTGGTCGGAGCGGAGGGAATATTTCTTCAGTTTCGGGTGCCCATTCAGCTCCGCTCACATGTTCTTTTGCCTTGGCTCAATTCCTGGCCAGCCGCCTGCCTGTTTATCTCCTTACCTACCCTGGCGAAGTGATCTTCCTCTGCTCCCCACCCAGTAGTAGCCGGGGGCCCGGAGAGTAAGATTTGCGACGGCAACGGGCAAGAGAGTCGCTGATTGCTGCCATTACTAGTCAAAAAATAAATATGTCCCCGGATTTCATTTTAAAAATCTGGTCACCTTACCTTAATGGATAGAATACAACTCCTTTAATTGAACAAGCTGAAGTTAGGCACAGCTTCACCAGACTCGGTGTGCACCAGTTTTAGTATATCTCTCCCAAAGTGTATAATTGCCTGGCAGACTAAATAAGTGCTAGTGAAGTAAATGTTAAATTATCATCATATCCCAGGTTAGAAATGAAACATCTGTCCCTCTATAACCATCTTAAACTGCAGAACACTAATTGATAATATCCACACAGGCAAATTAATGTATATATAATAATTTCTCTATGATTAACTGCTAGATCCTATTGTAATGAGGAGAAATCACTATGTAACTATGCAGGATACTTGAGCTCCTGGGCGCCCCAGCAGTTGCCTGGTCTTCTATGGCTATAGATATGCCATTGGAAAGCTAAAAACATGATTGGGTAATCTTTGGAAAGTGAATGTTAACCACATCCACAAAGCTAAAGTAAAATTCCTTTGGAAAGGGAACAGCCTAATTACCTTTCGTAAATCAACCAACTGTCTCATGCTGACTGTTGTCAGAATATGCATTGGGGGGCATAAACTGGATCAGACAGAATTTGAAGCAGCTGTGTACGGTAACCAATTAGCTGCTATTGTTTCCATGAAGAGATTTCCCACTGGGGTGGATTTACTAAAGACAAATAGACTGTGCATATTGCAAGTGCAGTTGCTCCAGAGCTTAGTAAATAAGGAGAGGTTCTGCTGACTTCAATCATCTCATCATGTACAAGGAAAAATGCTGTTTTCTTATTTTCCTTACATGTGATTGGTTATTCTGTGCAAAGTGAAAGGATAAGTTCACCTTTTATAAAAAAAAACAAAAAAAAACAATAAAATAATAAATGCACATCTTTCTGCAGGTAAATAAATGTGCATTTATTATTTTTTTACAGTGAAGCCTGTAAAGCATTGCACCCGCAATCAGGAGATCAGCGGGTGCAATGCCAGGATCCTGCAGACTCTCAGTACACTGTCTGCTGGCATCTCCGATGGTGGAGGAATCAATGAACTATGAGAGTGCTCACCAGCGCCCTCACAGTTCATTGAGAACTACAAACCATCTGCTTTTATTTAATTTATTCTCAGAACTTTAAGCAACTGCTAAATACACAAATGACATACATATATAAAAGTTTTTTCTTTTCCAATTTTTTTTTTTACTTCTATTTATTCCTATGATTTATACAGCCCTGCCACATAGCATAGCCATTCTGGAGACCTGACTTTTCTCTGCTGCAGTTAAGTAATAGAGCTACTGTATGTCTTGCCCCCCTCCAGTCTGTGATGAAAAAACGGAGCAGCGGCATGATGATATCACTCTGTTTTTTTGCTCATTTCAGCGTATGTCCTTTTAACACATGGCAAAACAATGGCCTCTCTGTGCTGCACTTCCCTCTTTCAGTCTTTTCCCTGCTGTACAGGGGGCTGCAAAAAAGATAGATAGATAGATTGATAGATAGATGGATGGATAGATAGATAGATAGATAGATAGATAGATAGATAGATAGATAGATAGATAGATAGATAGATAGATAGATAGATAGATAGATAAAAAAACATAAAAAAATATTGTTGGAAAACTGACATGTGCTTTAAAGCCCAACTCCAGCTAATACCTTTTTTTTTTGTTTCGGATAGAACAGGGAAGGGTTGGAGCCTCTGTCAGGTTTTTACTGCTATTGGGTAGACATCCACACTGTCAGGTCAGGGAGTGATGGAACTTCTCTAGGGGGCACACAATTGCACATTTTCATTGCATAAGGAATGGTTAGAACGTTTGTTTATAATTTTTCCACTGTGCCTTCAACCCCATTTCTTGTATGGGTCTCACAGGGACTGGAAGAAAGAGGTGAAAGTGCCGCAGTGGGGCCACAGAAAGCAATAAAAACACATAAAAAGTTTTGTCCCACTTCATTAAAAAAGCAAAAAAAAAAAATTTCTGGAGTTATGATTTAAAATGGGTTCGCCCTCCCATGGTGTAACTATTTTTTTTTAAATATTCTTTTTATTTAATTTTACAATTACAACAATATCATAATATCCTGACACCAGGCTTCTCACAAGACATAGTACAACAATTTTTTTTTTTTGTAACAGTCATATAAACTGTTTTTTTTTTCTTTCTTTTTTTTATGTCAATGATGATGAATATTTTTGCTAATTTCTATTATTACATAATAGTAATCCAAAATACCACTAAATTTCAAATTAGATTTTTTATTTTATTAGACCATTTAAAGACCACAATATTTTCCCACTTCGTTAATTCAGTTTAATTATAACATTTTATTATAAACATGTTACGCCTGAGCCTTGTCACAAAGAAATAGCCAAGGACTGTATGATAAGGAAAAGCATCTGTTCTCACCTTCCCGAATTGGAAGCTCTGTTCTCACAGTGGTGGTAAAAATGTTTCCTATTCCTTTGAGTGTACTGTGGGAAGCAATATTTAACACAGCATGAATGATTAATGCATGGCCTACACTGAATGATAGAAACCTTGTCATGAAATGCCCAATCCCTTGTGGCGAAAAAGGAAATTAAAGTTTAATCTGTCCTCGCCTTTTCCTAACTGACATGGTAGAATATAAATTCTAGCCATGTACGAGGTCAGGAATTGGGAATAAGCCAACCTTTAAGAAATCTTAAATACACAGAGAGCCTAATGCTACCAAAGTGAGTTTCTGAAATGCCAAGCAAAGATTGCTTACTTAACTTTTTATAGACTTGCTTAGATAATCCTATTTTTGTTATTTACATCTGGCAGGTCCCCGTATGCACCGGTTTATGTCTGATGTGTTCTTTGAGATTTGTATCTCCTAGAAAGGTTTTCAGAAATGTGTCATGGAAAAGTATTAACTGTGCCAGTTACTGCAAGCCAGTAAAGATTTCTTCCCGGGAAAGTTACATGAACAACAGCAAAGAGGTAGGTTGCTAACATTACCTATCTGGCTTTTAAAGTCAGGCTTTTAATTAACTCCACAGCAACATAGTCATCGTTGCCATGTTGAATAATTGAACTACTGGCTCATGAATATTCATAGTTATGAAAGAATATAGAGGAAACACCTGAGGCACTCAGGAAGAGACTTGTGGGAAAACAAAAGGTTTGAGAGGAAATCCGTCTGCTTTTCATTCCTTATGCTGGCTCAATACTTTACTTTGCCACAGGTTCACTTTGAGAATGGTGCTACAGTGTGATGTATTGACATAGCAATAACATGCTTATGCTTCAAGCTTCAAGATCATAATTTCCTAATGATCAATGATTTTCCGCTTGGAATTGAAAGGGTAGTTTTAGACAGTACATTCGTTTTCAGGGGCAGGAGGTGCACAGCTTTTAGCACCCTTAAAACTAGTAGAAATAACCCCTAAAGGCCTTAAACCTAAAACCTTCTCTGACTGTGAAGTTGATTCTAACTCTTAAAGATGTTGTAATCCTAAAAAAAAACAACAAAAAAAACGACCCTGCTCCCTTTACAGCAGAGTGCTTATGCTGTCTAATCTGTCCCTCTCTGAGCTGTAAAAAAAAAAAACCTGGTTGATCCTGCATCCCCCTTAGTGTGCTGACCACGGTAATCATGGCTGCTGATTCTTGATTACGGTGGTCAGGTTACATGCCTCCATAATCCCACTGCTCTCCTCTCTCCCCCTCTCCTTCCCTGCCTGTCAGTTCCTGTGTGCGCCCATCCCCTCCTGCCTCTGGCAGTAAAGTTCAATAAAGATTACTAGCAGCCCCTCTCTTTTATCAATCCATCCTACACTGTGTAAATATTTGTAAAAAGCCGATGCCTTTAAATAACTTATCTCAGATCTTTTCTTGTCGGTCACGTGACCTCCGGCCACTCTCCTCTGATCTAAGAGCTACAGTGGGACAGCAGAGCAGCCACGTGACCTCCCTGGCTGACGTCAGAGGGAGATCTTGGCCCCTCCCACTGTAGCCTTTAGATTGGAGGAGGAGAGATGCCAGGGTCACGTGACCGGACAGAAAATATCTGAGATAAGGTATCTAGAGGCATTGTTTTATACAAATATTTACACAGTGTAGGATGTCTAGATAGAACCAAGGCGCTGGCAGTGAATTTTTTTATTTTTTTTGTTTTGACTTTACAACCACTTTATCTCTTTCCTATCTTTAACACATAACACAATAAACCAACACACCCCACCACCACTAGTGACATGAAGTGCATATGTCAAAAATAAATTTTTGTGATTTATTTGTATACTTATTTACACTATTAATTTTGTAGGAAAAGTTTGTGCATTATATTTGGTAAGAATATTTAGTGACATAGCATATGCAATTTGTATTATAATAATATTAATAATAATAATAACTTTTTTTTAAAATAGCCCTTAAATATACCTTCTCAAAGTCCTCAGAAAGAACGGGGAAGAAAGCCACCAACCATTAAAAGCCAATTTTGGGGTTATTGAAATAACCAATGCACAGACTCCATCTACCAATTCTAACACATTGGTTGTGTCAGGTGAACCAGTCTGTTCTTTGATTATTACAATAAACCCAACATTGGCTGTTAATGGTGAGCGGCTATCTTCCCCCTTCTGTCTGAGGACTGGTGTGTTGAATGTGAAGTGGTCCATGACCGCAAGAAGCCTACTCCTGATACCGGAGGACTGGAGCAGAGGGTTATGCCTGTAGTGGAACATAATTTTTCTACTACATTTATCTTAAAGTACTTTACAGAGGAAACAAAAATAAAGAATACAGGATAAAGGCAACAAAAAGGAACTGTTACGTGAATGCTTGTCTAAAGGAGGAAGTTTTTGGTTTTGGTTTGAAGAAGTTTAAGGAAGGTGACTCTCTGATGTTCTTAAGAAAAGTAGAAAGAGTACAATAAATCCCCGTTTATCTTCCTTATATATTACCCCAACATTATACGAGGTCTAGAAATTATGACCCTTCATTTTTTCTTTATAAATCCTTATATTACCTTACATGTTATATATTATTACTAAATCTGGTTTGTAATTACTAAATTCAACACTAAGCATATATTTTAGCAAGTCTCCAGATAATGGTCAACATATGTTAAACTCAAATTACTGTTTTTTTTTCTCTTTTGTTGTTGTTGCCTTCTAAAAAACACTGGAGCTTGATATAAATATCTAATTTGTGTTCTCATTAACTGCTACTATTTATAGTGACTATGTTTATTGACAATATATGCTTGTAATTTTGAAAATGTAATAAAAAAAAATTTGACAAGAAAAGTAGAAAGAGAAGAAAAGAGTTTTGTGGTATAACAGGGGAATGCTCTGTCCTCCAAAGAATGTATGGGTTTGAGGGACATACAGAAGACCAGAATAAGAGGAGTGTCAGAAAGGGGGGGGGGAGGGTGATGAAAGTTCAAACTGATAATGGGGATCCAAACCATGCAGATCTCTAGACCTAGTCAGGATTCTGGCAACCATATCCATAGTGTTGGTGGGGAGTGTTGATTTACTTATATAGAAAGGCACTACATTTATTGTTCATATGTTAGGCTACATTCACACCTGCGATTTAGGCCGGTGCGAATTATAGCGGCAGGAATCTGAGAGGTGGGGTGCGGCCGCCGACCCCATTTACTAAAATGACAGGTTGCTGGTGGCCGCAGCTATTTGCTGCTATCTATGCAGCCAACGATTACCTGTGTTGATCGCTGCTACACTCACACAAAGTGTGGACCTGAAACAGACCAAAAGATGCACAGGGCTCCTGTGCAATTTGCACCGGAGCCGCTGCGCAGATATGTGAACCGACTCCATAGAGAGCCACAATCTCCTGCTATGCAAATTGGATTCAGGGAAACCCGCATCCAATTTGCATAGGTGTGAACCCAGCCTTAAACCACAGAGCACAACAATATCATATTTTCATAGTGGAACTAACAGCGTTGTTACCCTGCGGAAGTTAAAAATCAACAGATTGGCATGGTCGAAGCCTAGTAAAATGTTACTAAGTGGACAATAAATGCTGTGCCATTATTATTGACAGTGTCCTATATGTAATTTTTTCCTTTGACAGTAGTTCTACTTTAATCACAGTTGCGGAGTTTCTTGGTCAGTGTTATTATTCACTAATTAATATAAATAATTGCTGAGAGTCATATTTTAAAAAGGTCATGGTCTGCCACTAACTGCAAAAAATTGTACTCCATCATAATGTGTCAATGTCCTGTGTATATTATACTGTGATTACCTTGGAATATAGAGTAAGAATTTGGCTTTTATCTGCTTCATATTACACGTTTCAGTGCTGCAGTCTATAACACTTTTAAACTGGGATGCTGTTACTGCTTTCACAACCAGGAACACAAAAATATATGGGCTGACTTTTTCATTTATAAGGAAAGTAGAACCAGATTGTTTACAAAGGGAAACATTTACGGGAGCACGATTATTATTTACGATACAATATCCAGGAAAACTACAGTGATTTATATGACAACATTTCATCTCAAGAAAAAAAATGGTTCAATATGAAACTGATTTTTATTTTGCAGTAAATGTGACAGAAAAATATCTATCCGAGTGAAAAAGGAAACGTATACAAAAAAAGTGACCTTCCTAAAATGTCACTAAGTATTACTTTAAAATTATTAGCAAATATGTCTGAGAACCTTAATAATACAATAAAAACAGAAATACTTGCTTTACAATACTATCTATTTGCACTATTGTGAGTGTTGCACTTTGTGCAGAGGGCTTATAATGAAGCTGGATAGTCTTGTGTATATCATAATCTTAAAAGTGTATCCATAGACAAAACCTATTTTTTTTCCTTTTTTTTAGGGATAGAGTAGAGATGGGCCAGATCTACTGTTACGTTTTTATTTCAGTCTCTGTCCTAGGGAAGATTCACCCCTCTATTTGAACTGGTGTTCATCGTCACTGATAATGAAAGTGAAGAGCAATCTAAAATTTTACAGTTGTCCCCAGAGGTATGGGGAAAACTTCTAATGGAGAAACCTGTTCCAGGGACAACTATCATAGAGAAGAATTGCCCTCACATTGTCCCTCTTTCTCTGTCTCTTTGGGACATGAGGTGAGGTCTCACCATTGGGACACAGAAAAATAGTCGGGCAGGGGGTTTAACATATATGCAGTAACATATATTCAAAAGGAAAATAATTTAATAGACTATATCAGGTTGGTTCAGTAACAAGGGAATTTGAAAAAGTAGACATCCCCTTCAGTATTAACTTATCAGTGTTTCTTGAAGTATGGAGAAACATCAGTGATTTTTCCAGGGCGAGGGCCTTGTTTGCCCTTACTGGGATGCACAGGTATTCTGGCCAGCAGGAGGACAGCTAAGTAGATGTGAACCTATAGACTTCTATGCAAGACATCTGGAATCATCGAAGGTGAAGTTCGAGGTGGCGGCCATTTAGTTTGGTACAACTGACTTTCCGAACTACAGGTCCCAACTTGGGACACAGAAAGAGCCAAAAGGCCTTCATAACCTTTGTGCCAGAAAAGCCTGCGCTCTTGACGCAGTGGGAGTTTGAAAATTTGAACCTGTCGGTGGGAGCAGGAGATTGAGCCAGCCCTAAAGAGCCCAAGGTGGAGAGTGACATTGCCAAGGAGCCAGTCGCATCTACAGCCTTGCTGAATATACAGGATTGCTGCTGAGAGACCCCAGAGTTCACTAGCCTCCTACATCTTCTCAAGTGAGCTGCAGCTGCAGCTGGACCAGACCAAATGGGCCCTGCCACTGCTGAAAGCCATCATAGCCTTTGGAAGTTGGTGAGAAGGCCTCTGGCCTGCTTTTTATTGTCAGCAGAAAGTCTGTGGTACTCTTCTGCATCCCTCCACTTTCTATATTGTTGCCTTCAAAATCTCTGCTGCACCAATTGCTACCTATGAACTGTGGCTGCAGTTCATCATCACCACCTCTGGCCCAGTTTGTTTCTTATACCATAGTCTGCATTTCACAGTTTCCACCTAACTGTATGCAGGTTTAAGGACTATCATAAGTGCAATGACACTCTTCAAAAAGGCCCCAATATTAGCCGGCAGAAGATCAACCTTAGAAACTGCCCTCTCTCCTACCACCCATCTTACAAGTAAATTCTGACTATATTTAACCAGTTGGTCAAGGCCTAGCACAGCCATCATGAGTGAGTATTGGCAGTATAGTCCTCTTGTGTTTTTCTGCTGGCTGTTATTGCATCATGGAGTGGCACTGCCACTGTTCCTGCCAACTCTGTTGTCCTATGCCTCTTATGCCTAGTTTTTTTTTGTTAACCATTTAGTGTGCTAGAATGTGCTACCCCAATAACTATTTTGCTTGTACTTGAGGGGTTATCAATTCTCTGAGAGAATAACATATTTAGGTTCACCCCTATAAATTGATCAGTGTCTGGTTTCTTAAGATGGGATTGGGTAACATTAATTATTTGCTGTGCTTCATTATGTTTGTTTGCATTCTCTTAACCTGGTGTGTCAGAGGGCTAGATGCTCTTGAGAAGGTCTAGGCTAAGTACAGAGGGCCCATCTTAACCAGTGGCTCCTTCAGAGTTAGAGATACACACTGCTTGTATTGTACTTACTGCTAAAGTGTATTTCTAGGCAAAAACTTTTTTTAATCTTGGATAGAGTGTAGAAGGGCTAGACCGTCTGAGATCTTGTTGTTGTCTATGTTATCATTGGGGAAATTCAACCCTCTAGTTGTCTTAAAGACCATTGAAAGAACGGGACGGTAGATCCAAACTCTTCCAATAGGGATACTTTTTTGGGGTGGGGAATTCTTCTCACTTTGGGAGATCCTTTCTAATATCCTGATGTATCTCTGGCACAGGAACTAAAAGGAAATTTCCACAATTGGTACACCAAACCAAAAAATTAACTGGCAGGGTTTTAACAATTTCTTACTATATCCAAAACAAACCAAACGTTTTGGCTATGCATACACATTTTGATTACACCATACTGGCAAAAAATGTCAGCTGGAAAGCAAAGATTCAGGCATAACAGCCAAGGTCAGCACTGTTTAATGTTCTCACAAGACCAGGCGTTAAATCAGAACTTAACCCTATAACCTTTACAGCCAAGGACGCTGCCATTTTAGCCTCTATTTGATTCAGAGTTGCCATGGTTCTGCATTTATGACACTAGCTATTTGATGGCTTGACAGTTCAGTTTAGAGAACAAGCAGCTGTGACAGTTATCAATCATGGCATGCATTAAATGGAAGGTCACTTTCACACTGCCACGTTGCAGTTTGGCCGCAGTGTGAGTGCAGCACAGTTAGCTCCACTTTAAGCAGCACAGGTACAGGAACACAACTGTTTGCATGATAGTATATATTCATAATAGCCCTCCTTGTTCTTATCTTGTTCTACAAGCAATGCTTTGGACAGTGGTGGTGGCTAAGTAATTTGGCAAAAGACTCAGAGTTGGGCTGACAATACTTAAGCCTGGTACTCACAGACAGTTTATTTTCGTTCAACCCTGCGGGCTAAACGATAAAGAAAAAAAGCATGGAGCTCACTGTACTAACCATGCAATGTTAGTTCAGCTATTGTGTTCTGACAGGGAAACTGCCCCCTCCCCCCTGCCAGAATTCACCAGTAAGCTCTTGCTGCTAATGACTGCCAGTTTTGATCAGATGCCCATCGGCTGCTGGTTTTCCAGCATGCTTGTTCAACAGAAGCCGCCAGGCTGCTGTGCACACTGGCCGAATGTTGGCCGGTTTCTGTTGAACTGGCCAATACCAGTCGATATTTAGCCAGTGTGTACAGGCCTTTAGTCTACAAAAACCTTGTTGTTTGTCTGCCCACAATAGGAAATTAAGAGTTGAGTTAATTTCCAGTGGATCAACAGGAATTTTTCTGTACTCACAGAAAATTTAACTGATAAAATATATTCACGTATTGAAGAGATGTACAGCATGTGTTGTTTTTATTTTGACATTTGTACTTGACATATGCTTTGTCCCGTTTAACTAGTGTAGCGCCCACTACCTTTTGGTATGTGCTAAATAGTGTTTTTATTATTTTTAAACTGTCAGTGCATACAAATTTAGTCAGGCCTTTGCATTAAGCTAGGCCTGATTGTTTTGATCTGGGACTGGGAGCGTCAGAGCAGCAGTGGGTGTGGCCACCTGTGCTCAGACTCTGGAACTCCTCCCCTGCTTCTGGAAGGAATGTTCTAGAAGGGGGCGGAGCTGGAAGCTTTGAGTACCAGGCAGTTTGTATAGCAGCTCTGACCAATCCCCAACGAGGGTTGGCAGGGGGCGGGACTGTTATATAAGCTGAGGTAACATGCCACTGGGGAGGAGTCGTGAGGGGAAAGAGAATGGAGCAGTAGTGTCTGTGTGACAAGGCCCCGACCTGAGGGTCTGGGGCCTACCCGGTGCTGAAGAGGACCACCTCTCTTTAACACTGCATAGGAAGAACTAAGAACTAAGATCAAGCATCCTGGAACTGTTACTGCTGGACTGTGCGGTTTAACCATGTCTCTTCCATGGATCGGGGACCATGGAACAGGTCAGTGGGTACACTACAGCAAGTGATGGGACCAGAGGAGTCTGTTCAAGGAGCTTGGGAATATCTGCTGTTGACCCTAGTAACTGAACGACACAAGGGGGTGTCTTTGACGGGATGTTGCATGGTCAGTCCTACACAGCAGGATATTACAAGGAGTGACTCTAATCTTATTTAAACTCAATATGGAAGGCTGTTGCCGGGGAACTCAACCTCCATATCACTGGACTATTTGGGCCTAGTAGTCCCTCAGTTACCATTTGCAAGTAGATGGACTGTGCTGTCGGAGGGGGGTGTCTGTGTGAATGAGCTCCGGAGACACAGGGCCAGCATTTGGATGACTGATTAATTACCTCAGAAAGTCGAACAGAGTGATTATTCAATACTCTGCAGGATTCAGTACAGCATACAAGGGAGCAATAGTCTGCAGTGACGCAGCTCACCTATCTTCAATCTGTGTTGTGCTTTATCCTCAGAATCTATGATCCTCTCATCCCATGTCACTACACCTTTACCCAACTCTACCCAAGAAACCTTTTATAATAAAAATACCGCAAGGTAACACAAGTGACTCTTCATTGTGTCTAAAAGGAGAGAGAGTGAGACAAATGGATGAATGGAGGGTCAGACAACAAGGTGATGTGTGAATCTGTTGAACTTGTGCCCAGAGTGCACCGCTACACTTCTAATAAGGAAAATAGATCACACCAAGAATATTGGCTCCCGGAAGTCTCATGATAATAGGAACTTTACATTTAAAGCGTTTGTTACCCTAAAAAAAAACTGACCCTGTCCCTTTAAAGCACGAATAACAGCACAGTGCTTGTGCTGTGTCATTTGGCCCATTGTATCACCTGAAATACTGCCTGGTTCTGCCCTCCCCCCTGTAAACTGACCACGGTTTATCATGGCTGCTGAGCCCTTACACCGTGGTCAGTTTAAGTGCCTCCATCATCCACTCTCTCCTCTGTCCTCTCCCCTGTCCTCTCCCTCCTCCCCTCTCTGCCTGTCAACTCGTGACAGTGGTTGCCTCTCCCCTCCTGCTGCTATCATAACTTTATAATTTTTTGGCAATCCCCAGTGTTAGATATTGCAATGTCTCCAGTGTGTGTGCTTTATTCAAAAAATGCCCCTGTTTACCTTATTTCCGAGCGCCGATCTGCGGTTACGTGACTGGCCGCCTCTCCCCTCTTCTCCTCCCGACTGACATCAGCGGGGGATTCTTGGCCCCTACTGCTGTAGCTGTCAGATCAGGAGAGGGAATGGTGGGCGGTCGCGTGAGCACCGAGCGACCCTGTGAACTAAGGTATACAGGGACAATTTTTTAATGAAGCACACACACTGGAGACATTGCATTATTTAACACAAGGGATTGCCAGAAAATGATAAAGTGGGTTTACAACTACTCTAACCACTTGCCGACCGCATCCTGTACTTATACGTCGGCAGAATGGCACGTACAGGCACATCCACGTACCTGTACGTTGCCCTTTAACTGCCTGATGTGTGGTCATGCGCGCATCGGGTGTCTATGGAAGGGGTGCCCGGATTTGAAAAATCAGTGCTCCCTGGCCGTAGGTCCCCCGGACAACAAACTTTTCACACTTATAGAGGAAGAGTGGGGCTACATGTGTGCCAAATACCGGGTCCCCAAATCTGGGAGATCAGGCGCAAAAAGGTGACTTGGATATAAGCCGAGGGGGGCATTTTCAGCACAAAAAAATGTGCTGAAAAACTCGGCTTATACTCGAGTATATACGGTATTTTATATTTGTTACATGTCCCCATTTACAAATTGCAGATTACCTTTTTTAGATGCTCTATTATGGACACTCCAGCATCGAAAAAATACTCTTTGTTTATTAGGGGGCCGGCAGAACATTATTATCAATTGCAATTAGATTTGAACACTGTTTGTCTTAACATTGGGTTAACCACTTTCCGCCTGTGCTATAGCCAAAAGACGGCTACAGTGCCAGGAGGGCGTCAATAGACGTCCTCCTGTGATAGTGCTGCTCGTGTGCCCCCTGCAGCGCATGGGTGGTGCGCTCTGCGGTTGGTTGAGTTCTTTGGACTCGGTTGATCAAAGAACAGGGTAAAGGGCCAATCACAGCAGTCTTTACCACGTGATCAGCTGTCAGCCAATAACAGCTGATCACAGAAATAAACAGAAGCTTGTTATTTGCTTTTTTTCTCACGATTAGCACGAGGGTAATAAAAGAAAGCCAGTTACCGACTTCTGTTACAGGGCCATTGGTCCCAATCTGTGCCCACTAATGCTGCTAATCAGTGCCAACCAGTGTCATCTATCAGTGCCCACCAGTACCACCTATCAGTGCCCTTCAGTGCAAAGCCAATGCCACCTATCAGTGCACACCAGTGCTGCCAATCAGTGCCCACCACTGCAGCCAATCAGTGCCAACCAGTGCCACCTATCAGTGCCCATCAGTGCTGCCTACCAGTGCACATCAGTGCCACCTATCAGTGCCGCCTCTCAGTGCTCATCAGTGCCACCTCTCAGTGCCCTTCAGTGCAGCCTATCAGAGCCCATCAGTGCCACCTATCAGTGACCATCAGTGCCAACTATCGGTGCAGCCTCATCAGTGCCTCATCAGTGTCCACCAGTAATGCCTCATCAGTGCAGCCTCATCAGCGCACATCAGTGAAGAAGAAGAATTGCCTGTTTGCAAAATTCTATAGCAAACGAAAAAAATGTTTTGTTTTGTTTTTTCTCCAAATTTTCGGTCTTTTTTTGTTTCTTTATCAAAAAATACCACCAAAAGAAAGCCTTATTTGTGTGGAAAAAATAAATAAAAATGCGGTTTGGTTATAGTGTTGCATGACCGTGCAATTATCATTTAAATTGCGACAGCGCTGAAAGCTGAAAAAAGGCCAGTAAGCAAGTGGTTAAAGGTGTAGAGGCTGGGCTACTTGCATTGCACGTTAATCAGGACAGACTTAGGACAGGTGTATTCTAACATTGTTCAAAAAATTTTGCAACCAGCATGACACCTTCTCCTGAGAAAAGGTATCAAAGATTACAAAAATAAATTTAGGCATGCTGTGTGAATGAGAGCACATAATAAGGTTTTCTCAGATTCAGTGGCGGCCCGTCCATTAAGGGCGCCCGGACGCCGCCCCCTCTCTCCACCCCCCTATATGGTAATGGAAGATTCATGCCTAGCATGAATCTATCTACGGCTTCCCAGGCCACCCCCATGCATGCATCCGGTCCCTTTCAGGGCCCCGGGTGCATGAATTACAGAGGCTTTTAAGGGGTTCAAAATCAGGTGGGCTCAGGACGCAGAGGATGCACTCCGATCCCACCCAGATGTGTTAGAACAGCAAATGAATATTTGCTGTTGAAACACTGATCCTCAATCCAGCCAATCAGAAGCGGGTGTGAGACCCATTTTCCAATTGGTCAAAGAGAGAAGACTCTTGATTGGCCGCCGAGGAGGAGGGAGGAAATAGATGCCACCGTGATGACCAGGAGAACGAGAGGCTGCAGGAGAACGGCAGGAGAACAGGAGGCCGCCGAGCAGGGGAAGCCACCGCTGAGCAGGTGAAGCCGCTGGTGATGGGGTAAGTGCTACTGACCGACCGACCGGCCTGGGGGTGGGACGGTGGCATACTGTTTGCTGCCCCCCAAAAAAAATTCCACCGGCCGCCACTGCTCAGATTTGACTGTAAAAGTGGAAATACGCTTTAAGTTTGAAGTCTTCAGCTGCTTATATTTTGTCTTCCATTGTTTCTCCCTCCATCCCTTCTTATCAATATGCTAATAATTTTTATTTCCCCTTTCATTACATACCACATGATGTCATCACTGGGTCTCTATGCTTCTCTGTGTAATGCAGACAGATCGTAGCTAGTAGGAGAGACCAGTAAGATAAGGTGACCAGGTTTTAAAAATGAAATCCGGGGACATTTTTATTTTTTTATTTTTTTACTAGTAATGGCGGCAATCAGCGACTCTCTTCCCGTCGCCGCCACCGCCCGCCTCACAGCCTGTTGAAGGGGTTGTAAACCCTTGTTTTTTCACCTTAATGCATCCTATAACGCAGGCACCGGAGGGCGGGGCCGAGTCATACATTCGGCAGCTATGGACGCCTAATGAATGACTCGGGAGCACGCCCGCAAGATAACCCCCGGGAGAGCATTTCTCCTAGGGGGGTTATCTAATGCGGGGAGGAGCCGCGAGAGCCACCGAGGGACCCCAGAAGTCGGTGTTCGGGGCCACTCTGCAAAGCACAGTGGAGGTAAGTATGATATGTTTGTTATTTATGTAGCGGGCCTCACTCTCCCTCTCCGCTTCTATCACCTGGTTGGCTGGTGTGGTCTAGGGGTACCTGGGAGAGGAGAGTGCAGGAACACTACGCCAAGCTCTCACCTCGTATGTGTATGAGGGTTGAGCAAAGTCACTTAAATTACCTCCGGGTCTGCTCCCTGCATACAAAGCTTCTGCTTGTTCCGTGGAGATGTGTCTGCCAGTAACAGAGCCCCACACCAATTAAAAGTCCAACACTCTTTTATTTCTCCATTGCAGGGTGAAAATAACAGTTGAACTTTCAGTAACAGACAGACAGGGGTGTGGATACGAGTAGGCCCAGGCACAAATGAATTCTCCTATTCCTTTGCAAGCGAATAGGCCTGGCGCACGGTCTCTGCCACCGACCGTGAGATTGGTCGTTGCCACCGACAGGGTGAACCGTTGAGGCCCCTGCCACAGGCCTAATAGCAGGTCTCTGCCACTGACCTGAGTTGACTGGTTGGACCGCTGCCACCGGTCATTGAACATGAACCACCTTCCTCTATGAACTTGGCCCCTGTTCGGGAAAGATATCCCTCCGGGCGGTCTCCAGAGGTTCACCCATCACTGGCAATATGCTGCACCAGGTCTTCGGATGAATCCCTCCTCTGGTCCCTTACGCCTCTGGATTCGGGTGCCCAACACCCGGGGCACCCTAGGACAGTCCCTCCCAGGCGGGACCCAGCGGAAGGTACTGGGCCCCAGGCCTCCGGCCGAGTACCTCACCCCAGACTGAAGGTGTCTGGGATGGAACACGAACTCCAAGTGTCCAGGCCTAGGCCGCCTGGACACCGACTGCGAACAGCAGCCCTCAGGCTGAAGGTGCCTGGGACTCGAACCTCGTTGCGAAGATGTCCGCCCCCTTTATACCCTCTCCCAGCAAGCACAGCGGGTACCCTGCCCCGCCGTACAACTGCTGCGAGAGCTCACAAAGGGTGCGGCACTGCAGCGATGGTTCAATCCTGGCCCAAAGTGACAGCGCCACCTGCTGGGCCGCAGGGAACTCTGCATCACTGGTGTCCTCACCAGAATTAAACACTCTGAAAGTACATGCCCGCTACATAAAAGAAAAAAAAAAACGATCCTTTACAATCACTTTAAGTCTTACTCTCCGGGCCCTGGCTACTACTGGGTGGGGAGGAGAGGAAGATCACTCCGCCAGGGAAGGCAAGCAGATAAGCAGGCAGGCGGCTGGTCGGGACTTGAGCCAAGGACTTGAACAGCTAAGCGGAGCGGAATGGGCATACACCCAAAACTGAAGAAATATTGCCTCCACTCTGACCAGCACATTATCATCAGAAAGAGGCACGGATAATGGAAAAAATACACCCCCTAAGCTGGTAGGAGCGGCGGAGCGGGGGTGTGTAAGTCAGATTTTTTTTTTTATTCTGCACTATCTTTGAAATTGCCCCAGCCCCTGTTCAAATCCAATCCGGGGACAAAACCGGGGACAGACTTGGTGTGGGGACAGTGTCCTCAATTCGGGGACTGTCCCCCTGAAACCGGGGATGTCTGGTCACCCTACAGTAAGGTGCTGTACATAGCTTCCTGAATACAACAGACATTATAGCACCCTGCCTTAAGAGCCTCCTGCCCTGATGCAAGCAGTCGACTGGCTCTGGGGAGAAGTTATGCAAATATCTGTGGTAGAGTAAATTATTTTTGTTGAAAATCTAGCTTGAGGGCCCATATGAACTGTATATTATAATAGCTAGGGATGAGCTCGGTGTTCGAGTCGAACATACGTTCGACTCGAACATCGGCTGTTCGATCGTTCGACGAAGATCGAACGATTTGGGCCGTTCGCGCCTAATTTGAGTGACGCGAACGGCCCACAATGCACTACGCCATTGCAGTGTCATCCAGGCGCTGTGATTGGCCAAGCATGCACTGTGACCCTGCATGCTTGGCCAATCACAGCGCCGGCAGCGAGGAGAGCAATGATTGGCCACAGGCAGGATGCCTGTGGCCAATTATTGCTGAGGGTGTTTAGTACACGCCCCACACTATAAAAGGCCGCCCGCCAGCACGGCGGCCTAGTGTAGTGTGTTCCGGAGCAGGGAAAGAGAAGCATATGCAGGGACAGTGACATTTATTTTTCTTGCTTAACCTGGATTCCTTTAGTTTAGGGAAATAGAAGGATAGGTAGGGAGAGTGTCAGTGTGTTTTACTGTGCTAATCCTTGTTTCTAGGGACAGGGAAGGACAGTGAGGGAAATTCTCCTTGTGCTATACTGTGCTAAAGCATTGATCATCAACCATCTTTAAAAAAACATTTTTTCTAGGGACAGAAAACTATAGGTAGGGAGAGTGTCAGTGTGTTTTACTGTGCTAATCCTTGTTTCTAGGGACAGGGAAGGACAGTGAGGGAAATTCTCCTTGTGCTATACTGTGCTAAAGCATTGATCATCAACCATCTTTAAAAAAACTTTTTTTCTAGGGACAGAAAACTATAGGTAGGGAGAGTGTCAGTGTGTTTTACTGTGCTAATCCTTGTTTCTAGGGACAGGGAAGGACAGTGAGGGAAATTCTCCTTGTGCTATAGTGTGCTAAAGCATTGATCATTAACCATCTTTAAAAAAACATTTTTTCTAGGGACAGAAAACTATAGGTAGGGAGAGTGTCAGTGTGTTTTACTGTGCTAATCCTTGTTTCTAGGGACAGGGAAGGACAGTGAGGGAAATTCTCCTTGTGCTATACTGTGCTAAAGCATTGATCATCAACCATCTTTAAAAAAACATTTTTTTCTAGGGACAGAAAACTATAGGTAGGGAGAGTGTCAGTGTGTTTTACTGTGCTAATCCTTGTTTCTAGGGACAGGGAAGGACAGTGAGGGAAATTCTCCTTGTGCTATACTGTGCTAAAGCATTGATCATCAACCATCTTTAAAAAAACATTTTTTCTAGGGACAGAAAACTATAGGTAGGGAGAGTGTCAGTGTGTTTCACTGTGCTAATCCTTGTTTCTAGGGACAGGGAAGGACAGTGAGGGAAATTCTCCTTGTGCTATACTGTGCTAAAGCATTGATCATCAACCATCTTTAAAAAAACATTTTTTCTAGGGACAGAAAACTATAGGTAGGGAGAGTGTCAGTGTGTTTCACTGTGCTAATCCTTGTTTCTAGGGACAGGGAAGGACAGTGAGGGAAATTCTCCTTGTGCTATACTGTGCTAAAGCATTGATCATCAACCATCTTTAAAAAAACATTTTTTCTAGGGACAGAAAACTATAGGTAGGGAGAGTGTCAGTGTGTTTTACTGTGCTAATCCTTGTTTCTAGGGACAGGGAAGGACAGTCAGGGAAATTCTCCTTGTGCTATACTGTGCTAAAGCATTGATCATCAACCATCTTTAAAAAAACATTTTTTCTAGGGACAGAAAACTATAGGTAGGGAGAGTGTCAGTGTGTTTTACTGTGCTAATCCTTGTTTCTAGGGACAGGGAAGGACAGTGAGGGAAATTCTCCTTGTGCTATACTGTGCTAAAGCATTGATCATCAACCATCTTTAAAAAAAACATTTTTTCTAGGGACAGAAAACTATAGGTAGGGAGAGTGTCAGTGTGTTTCACTGTGCTAATCCTTGTTTCTAGGGACAGGGAAGGACAGTGAGGGAAATTCTCCTTGTGCTATACTGTGCTAAAGCATTGATCATCAACCATCTTTAAAAAAACATTTTTTCTAGGGACAGAAAACTATAGGTAGGGAGAGTGTCAGTGTGTTTTACTGTGCTAATCCTTGTTTCTAGGGACAGGGAAGGACAGTGAGGGAAATTCTCCTTGTGCTATACTGTGCTAAAGCATTGATCATCAACCATCTTTAAAAAAACATTTTTTCTAGGGACAGAAAACTATAGGTAGGGAGAGTGTCAGTGTGTTTTACTGTGCTAATCCTTGTTTCTAGGGACAGGGAAGGACAGTGAGGGAAATTCTCCTTGTGCTATACTGTGCTAAAGCATTGATCATCAACCATCTTTAAAAAAACATTTTTTCTAGGGACAGAAAACTATAGGTAGGGAGAGTGTCAGTGTGTTTTACTGTGCTAATCCTTGTTTCTAGGGACAGGGAAGGACAGTGAGGGAAATTCTCCTTGTGCTATACTGTGCTAAAGCATTGATCATCAACCATCTTTAAAAAAAAAAATTTCTAGGGACAGAAAACTATAGGTAGGGAGAGTGTCAGTGTGTTTCACTGTGCTAATCCTTGTTTCTAGGGACAGGGAAGGACAGTGAGGGAAATTCTCCTTGTGCTATACTGTGCTAAAGCATTGATCATCAACCATCTTTAAAAAAACATTTTTTCTAGGGACAGAAAACTATAGGTAGGGAGAGTGTCAGTGTGTTTTACTGTGCTAATCCTTGTTTCTAGGGACAGGGAAGGACAGTGAGGGAAATTCTCCTTGTGCTATACTGTGCTAAAGCATTGATCATCAACCATCTTTAAAAAAACATTTTTTCTAGGGACAGAAAACTATAGGTAGGGAGAGTGTCAGTGTGTTTCACTGTGCTAATCCTTGTTTCTAGGGACAGGGAAGGACAGTGAGGGAAATTCTCCTTGTGCTATACTGTGCTAAAGCATTGATCATCAACCATCTTTAAAAAAACATTTTTTCTAGGGACAGAAAACTATAGGTAGGGAGAGTGTCAGTGTGTTTCACTGTGCTAATCCTTGTTTCTAGGGACAGGGAAGGACAGTGAGGGAAATTCTCCTTGTGCTATACTGTGCTAAAGCATTGATCATCAACCATCTTTAAAAAAACATTTTTTCTAGGGACAGAAAACTATAGGTAGGGAGAGTGTCAGTGTGTTTTACTGTGCTAATCCTTGTTTCTAGGGACAGGGAAGGACAGTGAGGGAAATTCTCCTTGTGCTATACTGTGCTAAAGCATTGATCATCAACCATCTTTAAAAAAACATTTTTTCTAGGGACAGAAAACTATAGGTAGGGAGAGTGTCAGTGTGTTTTACTGTGCTAATCCTTGTTTCTAGGGACAGGGAAGGACAGTGAGGGAAATTCTCCTTGTGCTATACTGTGCTAAAGCATTGATCATCAACCATCTTTAAAAAAACATTTTTTCTAGGGACAGAAAACTATAGGTAGGGAGAGTGTCAGTGTGTTTCACTGTGCTAATCCTTGTTTCTAGGGACAGGGAAGGACAGTGAGGGAAATTCTCCTTGTGCTATACTGTGCTAAAGCATTGATCATCAACCATCTTTAAAAAAACATTTTTTCTAGGGACAGAAAACTATAGGTAGGGAGAGTGTCAGTGTGTTTCACTGTGCTAATCCTTGTTTCTAGGGACAGGGAAGGACAGTGAGGGAAATTCTCCTTGTGCTATACTGTGCTAAAGCATTGATCATCAACCATCTTTAAAAAAACATTTTTTCTAGGGACAGAAAACTATAGGTAGGGAGAGTGTCAGTGTGTTTTACTGTGCTAATCCTTGTTTCTAGGGACAGGGAAGGACAGTGAGGGAAATTCTCCTTGTGCTATACTGTGCTAAAGCATTGATCATCAACCATCTTTAAAAAAACATTTTTTCTAGGGACAGAAAACTATAGGTAGGGAGAGTGTCAGTGTGTTTCACTGTGCTAATCCTTGTTTCTAGGGACAGGGAAGGACAGTGAGGGAAATTCTCCTTGTGCTATACTGTGCTAAAGCATTCCTCATCAACCATCTTTGAAATCCTTGTTTTTTGGACAGTCAGGGAAATTGTCATTGTGCTATTCTGTGCGAAAGCAATCATCCTCAACCATATTTAGAAATCCTTAAGTAAAGGGACAGAGAAGGACACCTGAAGGTAGCCCTTATTGCTTTTTTCCCATCTCCCTGCAGGCCATCCATTAAAATGTCTGGAAGGCAAACAAGGAGAGGCAGACAGTCAGGAGGCAATAAAAGAGGGCAAGCAGGCTCTGTGTCTGGGGGCAACAGTGCTGGTCGTGGACGCGGTGCATTGTCATCAGCACATGGCCATGGGACACGCTTGTCCTTCTTTTCGGCAGCTGGACATGTTGAGCCACATCATGCCGAAGACTTGGTAGAGTGGATGACCAAGCCCTCCTCCTCCTCCTCATCCTCTCTCACCCAGGCTCAGGGTACTGGCAAAGCAGCTGCCAAAGCGTCCTCTTCCCTGGTATCAATGTCAGACTCATCATCAGTCACTCCTTCCCTAGACCCACCATGTCCTCCTCCTGAGGAGTCCCCCGAACTGTTTGAGCACAGTGTTGGGTACATGCTCCAGGAGGATGCCCAGCGTTTCGAAGGGTCTGATGATAAAACCCAGCTACAGGAAGGCAGTAGCGTGAGAGCAGACAGAGGGGATGCTCAAGAAGGACACCAATCTGGCAGTCATGTTCCAGCAGCTGCAGCATACTGCCAGATTGGCTCCAGTGATGAGGAGGGAGGGGATGATGAGGTCACTGACTCCACGTGGGTGCCTAATAGGAGAGAGGAGGAGGAGGAGGATGAGGAGGAGGCACATCTCCAACGAGGCAGGATGCCCTTTGGTGGCCAGCGTAAGGGCAGTACACTGACGGAATCACACCGCAGAGCTCCGCCTGTGCAGGGCGCTGCCTCTGCCCGTCATTCAAAAAGTTCTTTGGTGTGGGCCTTTTTTGAGGCTAGTGCATCAGATCGCACAGCTGCTGTTTGCAACATATGTCTCAAGCGTATATCGCGTGGCCAAAACATCAGCCGCTTGGGTACCACATGCCTGACCAGACATATGTTGACCTGCCATGCAGCTTGTTGGCAAGCCTACCTCAAAGACCCACACCAAAGAACAAAGCGGACCTCTCCTTGCACCGCATCAGCTGGGATCTCCAACCCCACTATAACTTCAGTCCTCTCTGAAACATGCACTGTGAGGAATGGTGTAGAATTAGGTGTGTCACAGCCAAGTACTTGCGGCCACTCTGCTAGCAGTACACCGACGTCCGATTCTAGCAGGCAAAATTTCCCTGCCCCAGCTGCTGGACCGTCAAAAGAAGTTCACTCCCAGCCATCCACATGCCCAGCGGTTGAATGCTAGCTTGGCTAAATTGCTAGCGCTTCAACTGCTGCCTTTTCAGTTGGTAGACTCGGCCCCCTTCCGTGAGTTTGTGCAATGTGCGGTTCCTCAGTGGCAGGTTCCCAAACGCCACTTTTTCTCACGGAAGGCTATTCCGGCTCTCTACCGGCATGTGGAAGGCAATGTCTTGGCCTCGCTGGACAGGGCGGTCAGCGGTAAGGTGCATATTACCGCTGACTCATGGTCCAGCAGGCATGGACAGGGACGTTACCTTTCTTTCACGGCCCATTGGGTCACTCTTTTGGCAGCTGGGAAGGATGCAGGACAAGGTGCAGTAGTGTTGGAGGTTGTTCCACTGCCACGCCTCCAAAATGCTACTACTGGTTGTGACACACCTCTCTCCTCCACCCCCTCCTCTTCTTCTTCCTCCATGGCCTCTTCCTGTGCTTTGTCCTCTAAACCAGCGGTGCTCCGTAGCCGTTCAAGGGGCTACGCAAGTACGCAGGCAAAAAGATGCCATGCCGTGCTTGCGCTGGTGTGTTTGGGGGACAGAAGCCACACTGGGGCAGAGGTCCTGTCTGCTCTGCAGGGCCAGGCCGAGAGGTGGTTGACGCCACGCCAGCTTAAGCCAGGAATGGTGGTTTGCGACAATGGCACCAACCTCCTCTCCGCCCTCCGACAGGGACAACTGACCCATGTGCCCTGTGTGGCTCACGTCCTTAACCTGGTGGTGCAGCGGTTCTTGGGCAGGTACCCGGGCTTACAGGATGTCCTGAGGCAGGCCAGGAAAGTCTGTGTGCATTTCCGCAGATCTTATAATGCCAGTGCTTGCCTGGCTGAGCTGCAAAAGGAGTTGAACCTGCCCAAGAACCGCCTTATATGTGACATGCCCACCAGGTGGAACTCAACGTTGGCCATGCTGCAGCGGCTGCACACGCAGCAGAGGGCCATCAATGAGTACCTGTGCGACTACGGCACCAGGACAGGGTCAGGGGAGCTTGGTTTTTTTTCTCCACGCCAGTGGGGCATGATCAGGGATGCATGCACTGTCCTGGCACCATTTGAGGAGGCCACGAGGATGGTGAGCAGTGACAGTGCATGCATCAGTGACACTGTACCTCTTGTCCACCTGTTGGAGCACACGCTGCGTGGAATAATGGACAGGGCACTTGAGGCAGAACAGAGGCAGGAAGAGGAGGACTTCCTTGCCTCTCAAGGCCCCCTTTACCCAGACAGTGTTCCTTCTGTCCCACCCATCGCACAGGAAGAGGAGGAGGAGGAGGAGGAGGAGGATTGTGTCAGCATGGAGGTGGAGGCTGGCACTCAGCATCATCAGCAGCAGTCTTTTAGGGATGATTTACAGTCCCAAGAAACCAGTGGACTTGTACGTGGCTGGGAGGAGGTGGCTGCGGATCATGTCGTCCTTAGTGACCCAGAGGACTCCGGACCGAATGCCTCAGCAAACCTACGCTGCATGGCCTCCCTGATCCTGCAAAGTCTGCGGAAGGATCCTCGTATTCTTCGGATCAAGGAGAGGGACCATTACTGGCTGGCCACTCTCCTTGATCCACGGTACAAGGGTAAGGTTGCGGACCTTATGTTACCGTCGCAGAGGGAGCAGAGGATGAGACAACTCCGGGAGGCCTTGCAGAAAGGTCTGTGCAACGCGTTCCCAGAGACTGGGAGGTTACAAACTCCTGGTCCTGGACAACGAGTTGCTGAGGCTTCGGCCAGTCAAAGAAGGAGCGGTGGGGAAGGTGGCCGTCTGACCGATGCGTTCAGACAATTCTTTAGTTCGCAGCCCCAAAGTATGATCGGTTCCAGCAACCATCGCCAGCGTCTGATAAACATGGTGCAGGAATATCTAGGGGCAAGGTCAGACTTGGACACCTTCCCCACCGAAAATCCTCTGGCTTACTGGGTCTTGAGGATGGATCACTGGCCAGAGCTTGCACAGTATGCAATTGAGCTACTGGCCTGTCCTGCATCCAGCGTTCTTTCGGAACGCACATTCAGTGCTGCTGGAGGATTTGTCACGGATCACAGGGTGCGCCTGTCCACCGACTCGGTTGATCGACTGACTTTCATCAAGATGAACCAGTCTTGGATCACCACCAGCTACCACACACCGGATGCTGATATAACAGACTAATTGATTTTAACATGTCACATCCCTTCAAGACTGATGCTGATGCTGAGTGCCTGTGCTGTTATGTTGACTGGCTATCCTCCTCCTCCGAGTCCTCAATGATACGATTGATGATGATAGCTTGGAAGATCATTTTTGTTTATGGGTGCCGCCACCAGTGGCTAAGGCCCAATTTTTCAGCCCCTGTTTAACAGGGGCGTGTAATTACAATTTTTGAAGCAATACTTTGCAACAGGGCTCATTGCTGTGCTCCAAGTACAGTATCTGTGAGGGGTTGGAGTGTTGTGCCACCAGTGCCTAAGGCCCAATTTTTCAGCCCCTGTTTAACAGGGGCGTGTCATTACAATTTTTGAAGCAATACTTTGCAACAGGGCTCATTGCTGTGCTCCAAGTACAGTATCTGTGAGGGGTTGGAGTGTTGTGCCACCAGTGCCTAAGGCCCAATTTTTCAGCCCCTGTTTAACAGGGGCGTGTCATTACAATTTTTGAAGCAATACTTTGCAACAGGGCTCATTGCTGTGCTCCAAGTACAGTATCTGTGAGGGGTTGCAGTGTTGTGCCACCAGTGCCTAAGGCACAATTTTTCAGCCCCTGTTCAATAGGGGCATGTAATTACAATTCTTGATCTAATAATTCACAGCAGGGCCCATTGCTGCACCCACCAAGAGTAACTCTGAGGGCTTACAGTGTTGTGGCAACGCCACCACCACCACCACCACGAAAGGCCCAATTTTTCAGCCCCTGTTCAAAAGGGGCATGTAATTACAATTCTTGATCTAATAATTCACAGCAGGGCCCATTCCTGCACCCACCAAGAGTAACTCTGAGGGCTTACAGTGTTGTGGCAACACCACCACCACGAAAGGCCCAATTTTTCAGCCCCTGTTCAACAGGGGCATGCAATTACAATTCTTGATCTAATAATTCACAGCAGGGCCCATTGCTGCACCCACCAAGAGTAACTGTCAGGGCTTACAGTGTTGTGGCACCAGCACCACCATCAAAGGCCCAATTTTTACTACCACTGTTCAACAATTATATGTAATTACAATTCCTGATATAATAGTTGACAGCAGGGCGTTCCAGCACCAACCAAGAGTAACTGTGAGTGCTTACAGTGTTGTGCCAACACCAACAACTAAGGGGCCTATTTCTGCAGAGTATATACGGCAGGTCCCTACTTTCAAACATCCAACTTACAAACGACTCCTACTTGCAAACGCAAGAAGACAACAGGAAGTGAGAGGAAATCTACCCCTAGGAAGGAAAATTCTCTCCTGTAAGAATTAATATGGGAGAAAGGTGTCTCCTCTGTACTGATGCTTTATCACCAATCCTTGTTTCAAGAAAAACACCACATTTCAAAAACAGTTGTCATTGGGACGGAAAGTGAGGTGAAATGTTCTGAACAGGGGCACAGACAGCAAAACAAATGTTACAGGGGTGATAACCCTTACCTATGTTTTCCAAAAAGTTTAAAAATAGATTTTTGGGCTGGAGCTACACTTAAACAATGTACCTGTTCAAAATTACAAACACATTCTACATAAGAACAAACCTACAGTCCCTGTCTTGTATGCACCGCCTGTATACGGCTGTTCAGAGTATATAGGGCCTTTTTTATTTTGTGTGCGGTGTTCCCCTTAATATCCATACAAGACCCAAAGGGGCTGGTAATGGGCTGGGGTAGGGGGGGGGGGTCATGGGGTAGCTATGCCATTTTTCTTAAAGATTTTCATCCATATTACCGGGACCAGACATTACATTAAAGCCGCAAGCAGTTTTAAATGGCTTTTTTTTCCTTTAGAAGTGTCATTTTGTGCAGGGACAGTTCTAAACACGGGAAACACGTGGCACTTCACAGGCATACTTTAGACACCCCCAGGTACGATATTTAAAGGAATATTTGACTTTTTTTTTTCACTTTATGCATCATTAAAATGACTGCTCCCGAAAAACGACCGTTTTTAAAACTTCTTTTTGCATTGATACATGTCCCCTGGTGCAGAACCCGGGTTCCCAAACCCTTTTTAGGACAATAACATGCATAATAGTCGTTATAATTAGCACTTTAGAATTCGAACGTTCGCATCCATTGTATTTAATAGGGTTCTAATGTTCGTACGAACGTTCGGTCCGTTCGCGGGTTCTGGTGCGAACCGAACCCGGGGGTGTTCGGCTCATCACTAATAATAGCATGTTTAAACATAATGTTCATCAAACTTTATTTTGCTGAAATTACAGGACTGTGAGCTGCTAGTCAGAAAAACAGTTAACCTGTACATACATTTCTGGTTTTAATGGGGATAACTGATTTCTCGGCTCCATGTGAGAATTACGGCACGTGTTGGTAAGACACTTCTAAATACACAGCTGTGGTGGGATGCGGGGAGAGGTAACATCAGAATGAGGTCATGGTTTGAAGAATTCACTCAGCGGGTTTTTGATCAGACAGTGAAAGCACGTTTCGTTTCTCAGCAAAACACCGGGCAGACGGTAAGGTGGCAAGATTTTCAAGCTAGTAAATACACGAAGAAATAATAACATAATGGAAAATACTGGATGTTCTTCATTTGCTAATCGTTTATTAATGAACTCAATACACAGATGCCCCTAATTAATGTTTATTGTCCATAATTGTGGCAGGTGTGACACACTTTCTTCGCAAAATCAGTAAATTTGCTGGGATTTTGCAGTTTAATCAAGAAAATAGCAGGGAGAATGTTTAATGCCCTGTACACACGATCGGATTTCCGATTGAATAAAATCCGATGGATTTTTCCGTCAGAATTCCGATGAAGCTGACTTTCATCAGTCTTGCCTACACACCATCAGACAAAATTCCGAGCGTCCAAAACGCGGTGACGTAAAACACTCCGACGTGCCGAGAAAAATGAAGTTCAATGCTTCTGAGCATGCGTCGACTTGATTCTGAGCATGCTTGGGTTTTTTCTCCGATGGAATTCCACACAGACGATCGGAATTTCCTATCGTTTTTTTTTCCATTGGTAAAATTTAAAACATGTTCTATTTTTTGAAACCGATGGAAAAAAGTCAGATGGGGCCCACACACGATCGTTTTTTCTGATGAAAAAAATCCATCGGACTTTTTTCATCGGAAAAAACGATCGTGTGTACAGGGCATAAGGGTTCAGTCACACCAAAAAGTGCATTTGCATGCTCCATTGCATCTTAAAATGTCCTTCAATACTTTTTTCTTTTTACTTTTTTCAACTTTACTAAACTTTTATCTTAAGAAAACCTCAAATGACTGTATTGACAATTATGTGTGTTGTTTAGCACATGCATTTGCACACGTTGCGCTGAAAAAAAAGGTGAATGTTCTAATTTTCTTTTTGAGCGCAGAGCAGCGCACATCAGCACAACACACTGGTGTGAACTGTTCCTATTCAAATACATTGGTTTTTCAATGTATATGCGCTGGAATGCATCGATCGGTGCATGTGAGATCATATGGTGTGAGGAGACCAGGTAATGGCAACATAATACATTTCTTTACACACAAGTAGTTCCTCCATCAGACATTGACAGGCTTATGTAACCCTAAAAGTGAATGATTTTACATCCAGCCAAAACTTTATAGGTTTGGATAAAGGGGGGAAGGTTGGGACCTCTGTCAGGTTTTTACTGCTTTTTATGAGTCTGTTAGAGAGATTAAAGCTGACGATACACTAGAAGGTTTCCTTTGTAAACATTTTTATTGAAGTTTTTCAAAATACAAAGGTAACAGTTGGACATAGTTCACAGGGAGGTGTCAAATGGGCATTCAGAGCAACTGAAGAGGTGAATACTCAAAAATATATAAAGTTGTCTGTTTACAAAGCAAAATAAAATATGGTCTTTAACCACATGCCGACCGCCGACCTCCGACCGTCATTTGACGGTGGCAGAATGGCTCCCCTGCGCAAATCACCATAGCTGTACAGTGGCCGCTTTAAGGGGTATAGAGGGGGCGCGTGCGTGCCCACTGCATCACTAAGGAGCCGATGCGCGTGCCCGGTGGCCGCAATGTCCACCGGGCACCCGCAATCGCTCCTGACAGAGCAGGAACGGGAAGGTGTAAACACACACATCCAAGTTCTGTCAGGGGAGAGGAGACAGGTCGTGTGTTCCTAGTATATAGGAACACCGATCGGTCTCTTCCCTCAGTCAGTCCTATCCTTCACAGTTAGAACACACAGTGATGGAACACATGTATCCCCTTGATGGCCCCCAGTTTTAACCCCTTCCCTGCCAGTGATATTTATACAGTAAAAAGTGGCTGTTTATAGCACTAAACGCTGTATAAATGTCAATGGTTTAAAAAAAGTGTCAAAAATGTCCGATCTGCCCGCTGCAATGTCACAGTCCTGAAAAAAATCACGGATCATCGCCATTACTAAAAAATAAAGAAATAATAAAAATGCCATAAAACATAAATCATAACCTATTTTGTAGGTGCTATAACTTTTGCGCAAACCAATCAATATATGCTTATTGCAATTTTTTAGCCAAAAATATAGAAGAATATATATCGGCCTAAACTGAGGAAAATTTATTTTATTTTTATTTTTAATTTGGGATATTTATTATAGCAAAAAGTAAAAAATAAAAACCGCAAAGGTGATCAAATACCACCAAAAGAAAGCTCTATTTGTGGGAAAAAGAGGGCATCAATTTTATTTGGGTACAACGTTGCACGACCGCGCAATTGTCAGTTAAAGCGATGCAGTGCTGTATTGCAAAAATGGCCCGGTCAGGAAGGGGGTAAATTCTTCCGGGGTTGAAGTAGTTAAGGAAGTATTGAAAGCATACTGGAAGTAACAACCCCAGAGAGATCTCGGGGATGAAAATGGATTTTGTGCACAAAGAAAAACTGTTTAACTTCCATGGTAGGAAAACTAAGAAATGAACAGAGCATAAATATACCTATATACTGTAAAGAAAATGCTATAGAGGAGAGAGAGAAAAATAAACAGGTAGCAGAAAAAAGGGTGCGGAGAAAGGAGGGGCTGCCGGCGGGGGATGGACAGGAGGGGGAACCAATGTTCGTCAACGTAGAAACACCTCCAGACACTACCAAAATTATTTGTACATTTGATGAATGGATGAATGTCTTTTGAAAGTACTTCCAAGAATTCAGCTACTTCATAAAAACTGCAGGCATACCATGAGTTAGGTCTAATGAGGTGCCTGCCTTCTTGTAGACTTTTCTCTATTATTCACATCTGACACAACTTCCAGAGCTCCCACACTACTCACTATGGTCTCAGTTTCCTTCAAGACCAGAGTCGCTGGGACTGTTATGCTCTCCCCTCTTTTTGCCCATTCACAGAAGCCTTTGTAATATGTGAACTCATTCACAAACTACAAAAGCTTCTGTGAATGGGCAGCAGAGACGAGGGGCGAGCATAGCTGCTGTATGTGCTTCTCTCTTCTCACAGCCCTGAGTGTTTCCTTCTGAATGCAATAAACCTGTCACATATAAGTAATAGAGATAAGCCCCGGAGATGACATACACCTAACTTGGAAATAACTCATACTATGCCTGCAAAGTTGCTGAATTCCTGGAATTCCTGAATGAAAACCACATTCACGTACACACGATTGGAAATTCCGACAAGAAAAGTTCGATGTGAGCTTTTGGTCAGAAATTCCGACCATGTGTAGGCTCCATCTGACTTTTTCTGTCGGAATTTCCGACAAAAAAAATTTGAGAGCTGGTTCTCAATTTTTCCGACAAGAAAAGTTCTTGCCGGAAATTCCGATCGTCTGTATGCTCTGAATCAATTTGATGCATGCTCGGAACCATTGAACTTAATTTTTTTCGGCTCGTTGTAGTGTTGTACTTGACGATCAGAATTTTGTGTGACTGTGTGTATGCAACACAAGTTTGAGCCAACATTCCGTCTGAAAAAAATCCACGGTTTTCTTGTCGAAATTTCCAAAAGTGTGTACGTGGCATTAGAAATTATTTTGTTTTCAGGAACAATTTCTATCTCGCTTTCTTTGTGGTTGAAAACATACATCGATTCGACCTCATTATTACAAAATCAAATGAATGTTCTTAACATGAAAAAGTTTGAACAAAATTGTACTGGTATATAGATTTAATATTTAAATGTGTTCCAGTGCTACTCTAACCTTTAGTAATACACTTTCATCACAAATCCTGTATACAAATGATACAATAACGGGGAAATTAAATCAAATAACACCACAATTAACATGACACATAATAAATAAATAAGTGAAGTCCATAGAGTGAATGAGTAAACAAGTGAATGAATAAGAAAGTCCACTCAGATATATTTTCCACCTGTCCTCCGTGATCTCTGTGAATTTATTATATAGATAGAAGCTCACCAGAAGATATTGATCCCTTACAATGGTCTCTTTGGATTAGACAAAATCCATCTCTAGGATTATCCTCTTCCTTCTAATCCAATAGACACAGTACCATACACCGTTTGCTCAGGATTATCATAAAACAGAAAAACGAATATAGTGTAGTATATTGATCTACATCAGAATTTAAAAAAATATTACTCACAAGAATTGTAAGACAGCAATCCAACACATGCCAATATCTACACTTACCGGACATATTTATTGCTTTATCAGAAGTGGGTGTAAATAGCCTTTCCCAAACAGAAAGGAAAAGGTGTTATGCCCCTTTAAGACCACTTCATCAATATCTCGTTGATCACTTTTGATCAATTGTTAGAAACTTTTTAAAGCTTTATCTCAGACAAAACAAAAACACCCCATAGTGTAAACTTTATTAAAATACCACTCACGTATTAAAAAAAAAAAACATAAAGGTTTATTTGAAACCAATAAATACGACAAGCATGTCTGGGTGCACTGTGTGACATCACTTTCAGTCCATCACACAGCCCACCTGGAAGTGCTAGTCAGACTTATTGGTTTTGAAGGAGCCTTTGTTTTTTATATGTGAGTAGTATTTCAATAAAGCACCTTGAACTGTGGTTACAGTATATTGTATTGTATGGGAGTGTTTCTTTTGTCTGAGATGAAGCTGAACAGAAGCAAAATAATTTGTAAAAGGTGGATCTTGGGGTACTTCTCTATTTCAAACTGACCACAAGAGCACATCCATCCCAGTGCGGTCAGTTTTATTCTTTACATTTTACATGGAAGCACAGCCTGCCTGTAATCCAACAGTTAGACTTGTGTTGAACGGCTCCCTGCACAGCTCTTCACTGGGAAGATCTGTATTGCTGTTTCTCTGCCTCCTGCTGACACCCCTCCCTTACAGTCTCCACTCCCACCTCTCTAAGTCCCTTATGCAGCTGTGATAATTTATGTAAATACATTGAGTTGCTGCCAGGGCCGGTACAAGGCAGGGGCGGAAGGGGCAAGTGCCCTGGGCGGTACCACTTGCTATAGGAGGGGGAGCGCAGCCTGCAGGTGAAGTTCTGCCTCGGTCACCAGTGTGTACAAGTAGACCTGTGTCATAGCCAGCGCCGCGGCACTGTACAAGTTGTGTGTGCCGAGTGCGCTCCTGCATCCGTCACCTCCCTTCCCTGTCAGCTTCACTGTTTACTCCCCCTACGGAGGAGTCTCGTAGTCCCTGCCAGCAGCGTGACGTCACTCACGGCCGGAAGCGAGGTGGGAGGACTCAGAGAAGCGCAGGTCCTACTCCTAGGTGACAAAGAGAACTGGAAAAGACAGAAGGGGGGGTTGGATATTAGAGCCAACAGCGACCCCCCCCCCAGAGCTGACAGACATTTCCCAAACTGACATGCAGCCCTCTCTATATAAACAACCCCTAATTGCTCTGTCCAGTTATTGTGAACTTAATTTAGGACCATCCTATTTAACCCTGTGTTATTCAAAATCAGTACAACCCAAAACTCACCACCTATATAAACACTCTATAAATGAAATAATAGTCCATAGCCACTTTATGCTGGCTGTATGCATATACTTTATAAATGCAAAAATTTCTGTACTGAGAATGTGCACCCTTTACCGTAAAGGGCGCACATTCTCAGTACAGAAATGTTTGCATTTACGCTTCCAGCATGATTACCAGCGAGAGCCAGAACAGTCCCAATGCATTCCCTACCTTCCCATCACCCCTCCCTATTCACCCCTCAGACACTGCCACTTAGACCACTTTCACGCTGAGGCATTTTACAGGCGTTTTTGCGCTAAAAATATAGCCTGAAAAGCACCTGTAAACTGCCTCTTCTGCAGCCCCAGTGTGAAAGCCGGAGTGCTCTCACACTGGGGCAGTGCGTTTGCAGGACAGGAAAAAAGTCCTGCAAGCAGCATCTTTGGGGTTGTTTAGGAGCGGTGAATACACCGCTCCCAAACTGCCCCTGTCATTGAAATCAATAGCCAGCACTGCCTAAGCACCTGCAAAGCGCTTCAGGAGCGGCGCTTTTAACCCTTTTCCGGAAGCTAGTGGGGGTTAAAAGCGCCCCCCAAAGTGGCTAAAAAGCGCAGCTAAAACTAGCAACGCTTTACCACTAAAGCGGCCAGCACCTCAGTGTGAAAGTGGCCAAAAATAAATATCTCCCTAACTAAAAGAAATCCCCCCACAATTGCCTTCATACCATCTGCACTTCCCTCCTGCATGCAGTCATCCCCTCCGCACTCCTCTCCTGTATATACTGTCACTCTTCTCATGTATGGGGGCGCTATGTGTAAATTTAGGGGTGGTCTGAGCCAGTAGTTGGGCTCAGACCAATCGATTGCTTTAAATTGCTTCTGCTCTGGGTGTGATGCTGCCTGGTAGTAGTGTTCCCTGGTGCCTGTGGGTGGCACTGTCAACACCGGCTCAGGTTGAACCACAAGGGGGTATCACAACACCTTGGGTGTCCTCTCTCGGCAGCCATGCAGTGGGCATGGTCTACCCGCTGTAAATGCCGGGAGAGGGTACATAAGGGGCAGACGCCATTGGGGTTTGTTCGTTCCAGGGGACCCTTGGTCCTGTATGTGCGCCTCGTGGCCCGTATGGCATGGGATGCGCGTGTATTTTTTGGTCTCGGGCACCTTCAGCCCGAGGCTGCGCTGCTGCATGGTAGGCCTAGCTCTGCTGGCTGAGACCTACACCTCAGAGAAGGATCCCAGGCTGCCCATCTGTAGGGAGCCCACCTTTAGGAAAGGAGACGAGGGGAGGATCAGTCCCAGAGGAGACTAGCGACGGTACTGCTGTCTCGGGAAGAGGCCTGGAAACTCGCCTAAAGAGGGATCCATCATCTTTATCACAAGCCCTGCAATACACCAATTTGGTTGCTTGGCTGGGAGGTTCGGGAGAATCGGCACTATTGAACCATTTATCCGTGCTCCATCCCGGCTGCTAGGACCGCTCATAAAGGGACTATCCGGGTGAGCAATACCCACTCAGGCTTGAGTGGCGACGAAAGAGTTGCACTGTGTCTTAAGTGCTGCGTGCCTGAACCTTATCCCCCTACTTCTCTCATTTTCCTACTCTCTGTTCAGGTTTACTGCAAATATAAAGAATAAAACCTTGTTGCTTGGGTTTTACTCCTGTGTGGACATTGGCCTTATTCTGAGGAACGGAGAAAAGGGATCCACTTGAGAGAGGTAATTGCTGCAAGACCCAAACAATAACACCGCTCGCCCCTCTACACAAGGGGGGATACCGGGCAAGTAGCAGGTGTGCCCGACTGCGAATGGAGGATGGCAGTAAAGGGGTCTGTGTGCTACACTTAAAAACGGGGGGGGGGTGCAGTTTGCCATCTTCGCCCTGGGCACCAAATGGCCTTTTCCCAGCACTGGTTGCTGCCATGTGCTTGGCTGATTAGCAAGTTGTGTTACCATGCAGTTGAACAGGGGTACTTAATAAAGTGGCTTGCTTGTGAGTGTATATATATATATATATGTAGCGGCCTCACCCCATCTCTTTTGTCTAGGGGTATGTCATACGACAGGGTGAGATGCGCTGCGGCCCATGTCCTCCCCATAGCTGTGGGTGAGGTGAAGGCCAGTACCAGATATTTCCTCGGGCCTGTGTGCTTTTGTCTAGAACCAAGTCCTGCTGTGCCAATACTTCCCTCTGCTCCCATTAACCAGAGTTCCACACACCGATCACAGTCCAACTCTTGTTTTATTGCATATCTCACAATTAACAGTGCTTCAGTAGCCAACTGGTTGCGACTTGATAACATTTTGATACGGGGGGCGAGCAGGTCGAGGCACTATCCTGGTTGTCAGCTAAACCACTGCGATCTCGCCAGCGGTTACTATAGCATTAGCTAGGAAGGACTTAGAACTTGAGAGTCTCTACCAGCGACTCAAGAGAACATAGATAGGAGTACCTTCGCTGCGCTGCGGCCCCTGTCAGGGGAAGATGTCCCTCCAAGGGAGTTACCAGAGTCCCATCCGTCACTGGGTTGATCTGGCCAAAGGAGGCATGGCGTCCCGCTCACCTTCTCCGGGTTGAACGATGGCCTCCAGGTGCCGAGGTACTTTCACTACCTCTGATGGCTTTTCTCTCGGTGCTCGTAGTGATGCGCGTTGCATCCCCGCCACCAAAACAGGCGATGTTGTAGATTGTGGGAAGGTAATTTGAGGACTAGGCTTCCTCGTAGACTCCAGGGCTTGTACCCGGGGCGTGCTGTCTCCTATTGACATAGGGGAATCCTGCGGTGCACATAACATAGATAACGGGCGTTTGTCCCAGCCCTTCTGGTGAAACAGTTCATCTATCTCGTCACCGTCATCTCCACAATCCGACAGTGACTCAAGGTCGGAAGTGTCATACATCTCGGCGGGAAGGTAGTCTCTGGTAGACGTGGTACTACCCTCCCTTGCGGGCTCCACCGACTGTGGACCCCCGACACCTCCAACCACCACCACAGTCCCAGCCCTTGGCTCACCTTGACCTTTTGTAGAACTGGGATGTCCAGGACTCTTCCAACCGGATCCATCCAGGCCAGGCAAGCGACGGGGTGAAGCTCTTCCACGACCATAGGAGGCCTGCACCAGGCCGACTTTCCTCTTCAGAGGTGGGAGCAGAGAATCTGTGGTGACCGAAGCAGCATCCTCGGATTTTTCTCTCTCAGTCTCTGATTGGGCAGTCACATCGCCCTGGTCAGTACGTACGGGAACCTCCGCAAAGGCCTGGATCTCCCCTTCCGGAGTAGTGGTACCTGTGAGGCTGTTGAGGCGAAGGGCCCGGGGCCTTACTGTGGATGGCTCCACCTTGAACAAGAACTCTTTGCATGCTTTGCAACGCCCAAATGGCTTCAGGTGGACCACCAGTCCCGAGCATCCGGGACAGATCACGCAGAGGGCCTCCATGTCTCTGCATGAGTACAAAGCCAACTGTCCTCGGGGCCTGAGTCTTATCCCCGTGTCTGTAAGGGGAGCAGCGAATGTAGTCATCTTCGTGGGGTAGGGAACCGGAATCCACGGGGAGCTTGAGGCCATCCCAACTGTCTGCTGCTCCATCACGCACTGACCACGCGCCGAAGTCTCCACGTGAGTTCCTCCACATGGCCAGACTCCTCCCACGACTTGCACGTTTTCGCGGGCTTCCATCAGGCTCCACCCACGAACTGCGCAGTTACGGGGTGCCTTGTGGCGCAGTGCAATAAAAGCCCCCACATGTACACGTAGTACCTCACACGGCTGGACTCTTCCCTCTTCTCACTCCTCTGCATGAGCCTTTCCCGTCCTAGGGTAATTTCCATGACTTTGAGCAGGGATGCACTTTGGCCAATCACATGGCCGACCTGCTCGGAACTCCTCCGGGCAGCAAAGTCCAGACACAGCCATTCTTACTTCCAAAGTCAAAACACACATCATCCCGGACTCACGAGAACCCCCCGTGTAGCGGCCTCACCCCATCTCTTTTGTCTAGGGGTATGTCATACGACAGGGTGAGATGCGCTACGGCCCATGTCCTCCCCATAGCTGTGGGTGAAGTGAAGGCCAGTACAAGATATTTCCTCAGGCCTGTGTGCTTTTGTCTAGAACCAAGTCCTGCTGTGCCAATACTTCCCTCTGCTCCCATTAACCAGAGTTCCACACACCGATCACAGTCCAACTCTTGTTTTATTGCATATCTCACAATAAACAGTGTTTCAGTAGCCAACTGGTTGCGACTTGATAACATTTTGATACGGGGGGTGAGCAGGTCGAGGCACTATCCTGGTTGTCAGCTAAACCACTGCGATCTCGCCAGCGGTTACTATAGCATTAGCTAGGAAGGACTTAGAACTTGAGAGTCTCTACCAGCGACTCAAGAGAACATAGATAGGAGTACCTTCGCTGCGCTGCGGCCCCTGTCAGGGGAAGAATTCCCTCCAAGGGAGTTACCAGAGGCCCATCCGTCACTGGGTTGATGCTGCTCCAGACTCTCCGAATGGGTAACCTCCCCGGCCTCCTCACCTCAGACATGGGCCCCATCCACCTCAGGGACCCTCTGACTTCTCCACCCTTGCGGGACCCAGTCGAAGTCACTGGGCCCCAGGCCTCCTGGTTTAGTACCTCACCCCAGGCTGAAGGTGCCTGGGATGGACTCCAACTCCATTCCGGTCAGGCCTAGGGCACCTGAGCCGGAATCCGGAACCGCCCACACCCAGGCCTAAGGTGCCTGGGCGCGTGAAGAAGATCCTCCAAAAGACCTCATGGTTAGGGCGTCTCCCCCTTTTATCTCCTCCCATCGACACCACGGCAGGTTCCCCGCCCTCGCCGTACCATCTCCGGAAAGGGACAAAAAGGGTAGCACTCTGTGACGGCCAATCTACCTCGAGCCTACGGGTATCCCGCCACCCAGAGGCCAAGGAGATTATTACACCGTCCAATCCTCCACGAACACAAATGGTCCATTATTCCCATACTTACACACCTGAGTGTCCTACCTAAATTTAGAGACCACGCTACATATATATATATATATATATATATATATATATATACACACACACACACACACAGTATATAGTATATATATTGTGACAGCAGGAAGGTAAAGTCACCTGGTTGCATCCAGGGGGGTAGATATATTTCGCCCAGATTCAGGCTTTACGCCGACTTATACAGCTAGGTGGAGAGTTGTATAAGCCCAGCTGAGACTAGTGGGCTCATTGATGACTCATACCTCTAGGGAGAGGGCTGGGCGTCGTGCAGACAGGGAGTTGATGAGGCCAGCTGAAGCTTGTCAGCTCATTTAGGCCTCTATAAAAAACTCCCAGATTCATTAGGTGTTAGCTCATGCCTGGAAGCAGACCTGTGTGGACTGTCTAGGGAGAGTGAACCCCTGTGCGGTGAGAGAAAGCCTGTGTGGCTATATATTTGCTTGGACATTTAAAACCAGGGACTTAGGGACTGGGACAGCACTAGGCTGATCCCAGTTGTTAGTTAGGAAACCTGTATGTTTAGTCAGAGGTCAAGTTGACCAGGATTTATTTTGTTTATGTTTTTTTTTGCCTTGCTGTGTTTTTGTCACTGTAAATAGAAAATAAACCGCACCTTTTTGATTTTGAAAACCACAACCTCCGTCTGCTGGGCCTGTTTTTGGGTGGGGAGCCCATCCCGGGGGTCACACACACCCGCTGCCGAGCTAACCCCCTCACAGTTGGTGGAGAACCAGTGGCAGTTTTTTTTTTAAGCCAGCATGGAGGAGATACTGAAACAGCTGGCTCTAGCAAATGCCAATCAACAGCAGACAAATGCAGGTTTGCAAAGGAGCCTTGCAGCCCAGCAGCAAGCTCATCAACAGAGCCTTGCAACTTTACAACAGAGTCTGGAGGCTCAGCAACAAGCCCAACAGCAATCTGAGGCCCGCTTCATAGACCTGTTGCAGAAGCAAGAGCAGAGACTACAACAACAGATGGAAGCAGTAATGCAGCAACGTCCGCAGACCAGTGAGGAAAGCCGTCCCACTAATACCGCGTCCTTTGGGGTGAGTCGTTTATTGACAAAAATGACTGGAGAGGATGATCCAGAGGTATTTTTGACCACATTTGAAAGGACCGCTGAAAGAGAAAAGTGGCCTGAGGAGCAGTGGGCTGGACTGGTGGCTCCTCTGTTAACGGGTGAATCGCAGAAGGCTTACTATGACCTAGAGCCTGACCAAGCAAAAGACTATGTGACGCTAAAAGCTGAAATATTGGCAAGGCTGGGTGTCACCCTGGCTGTCCGGGCTCAGCGTGTGCATAACTGGACTTTCCAGCTTGGAAAACCCCCCAGGTCTCAAATGTATGATCTCATTCACCTGAGCAGAAAGTGGCTACAGCCAGAGACTTTGTCCGCACCAAAGATTGTGGAACGTGGTGTAATGGATCGGTTTTTGAGAGCTCTTCCTACTGCCATCCAAAAGTGGGTAAGCCATGGAGACCCAGAGACGGCCGATGGTCTTGTGGATCGTGTGGAGAAATACTTGGCTACAGAGAACCTGACGGCCTCTTCCAGAGACACTCGGACTTTCCACCCTAAGACCAGACCATCCCCAGGGGCGGATAAGAGGATTCCAAGGGGTGAGGGTGGAGAGAGTGAGAGGGTGGGAGCTCTACCCCAAGTTTGGCGAGAACAGCCTGGGAAATCAGCGGCTCAAGAGGCCGCAAGAAGGATCGTTTGCTACCGCTGCCGGCAAGCGGGACATATTGCAGCAAATTGCCCGGTTGTGGAGGAACCCATGCAGTGTGACTTTCTGACGGGCAGACGTCAGTCGCTGTGTGCGACAGTCGCATGCACTGCCATTCGGGGAACTGAGAAACATTTATGCAAAATGTGTATTAATGGTAGAAATGTTGTGGTATTGCTGGATTCAGGTAGCCTTGTGACCCTGATAAAGGCTGAGTTAGTTAAAACAGAGGTCTCTGGGAATAGCAAGGTAGCCGTTATTTGTGTGCATGGGGACACCCGAGAGTATCCAGTGACTACAGTGTGTTTCGAGACCCCCAAAGGTACCCTCTCTCATCCAGTGGGCTTAGTATCTCAGTTACCGCATGACGCCATTGTGGGAAGGGATTTTCCGAAGTTCTGGGAACTGTGGGATGATCCTGAGCCCCCCACTGGTGCCCCTATGTACCAGGAATGTGATAGCCAGAACTCCCCTGAGAGTGGTGAGGACTCTCCGGAATTTCCCTTGTCAGTATTGGCAGGGGAGACTCAAGAAACTGGAGAGGAGCCCACCTCCTCAGACGAAAACCTACCGTCTGTGGAGTTTTCTGATCTTGAGGTTCACAGGGAAAACTTTGCCACAGAACAGTTGAAAGACCCCGCCCTAATAAAGGCACGGGAAAACGTAGTGAAAATAGATGGCGAGTTAGTGAACCCAGATAATACCGGCACTTACCCATACTTCAGCGTAGAGAAGGACCTACTGTATCGGGTGGCAAAAAGGGCAGAAGAAACCGTTGAGCAGCTTGTGGTGCCCAAACCTTACAGGAAGTTGGTGTTGGAGTTGGCCCATGGGCACATTCTTGGAGGTCATCTGGGGACAGAGAAAACCCGAGAGAGGGTATTACAGAGATTCTATTGGCCTGGGGTGATGAAGGACATAGAAAATTATTGTTCCTCCTGCCCTGTGTGTCAGAGGTCGGCCCCGATGCCACATTTCCGTAGCCCGCTGGTCCCTCTACCCATCATTGAGGTCCCGTTTGAGAGAATCGCAATGGATTTGGTAGGTCCTATAATCAAGTCCGCTAGGGGGCACCAGTACATATTGGTTATAATGGACTATGCCACCCGTTATCCAGAAGCGATCCCTCTCAGAAATACCTCGGCCAAAACCATAGCCAAAGAGCTATCTCTTGTTTTTAGCCGGGTGGGTATTTGTAAAGAACTGCTTACGGACCAAGGTACACCCTTTATGTCCCGGGTTATGAAAGAGCTGTGTAAATTGTTCAAAGTGACGCAATTGCGTACATCTGTGTATCACCCCCAAACCGATGGGCTGGTTGAAAGATTCAACAAAACCCTAAAACAAATGTTGAAGAAAGTGGTGGATAGAGATGGAAGGGATTGGGACTGTCTACTTCCTTATTTGATGTTTGCTATTAGGGAGGTGCCCCAATCCTCTACGGGATTCTCCCCCTTTGAGTTACTGTATGGGAGACACCCAAGAGGGCTGTTGGATATTGCCAAGGAAACTTGGGAAAGTGAGAGTTCTCCCCACAGGAGTGTGATTGAGCATGTCGCCCTGATGCAAGATCGAATTGCACAGGTAATGCCCATCGTGAAGGAACATTTGGCCCAAGCGCAGTTGGCACAGCAGAGAGTGTACAACCGTGGAGCCAAGACCCGTACCTTTTCCCCGGGGGATAGGATATTGGTACTTGTCCCTACGGTTGAAAGTAAATTCCTTGCCAAATGGCAAGGCCCCTACGAGATAATGGAAAAAGTGAGCGAAGTGAATTACAAGGTCAGACAACCAGGAAGGCGAAAGCCCGAACAGATCTATCACGTTAATCTGTTGAAAGCCTGGAGGGATAGAGAGTCCCTAGTCGCAGACACTTGGTCACCAGCTCAAACTGGTTGCGTGATTCCTGAGGTTGGAATCGCAGCCACCTTGTCACAACCCCAACAACAGGAGGTTAAGGAGTTTGTGCTTCGCAACAAGGAGGTATTCTCTGAGCTGCCGGGACAAACATCTGGGGTAGAGCATGACATTATTACCCCGCCCGGTGAAAGGGTGAAGTTAAAACCCTATCGGATCCCAGAGGCCCGACGGGAGGCAATACGGGAGGAAGTACAGAAAATGCTGAACTTAGGGGTGATAGAGGAGTCCCAAAGTGATTGGTCTAGTCCCATTGTGTTGGTGCCTAAACCGGATGGGAGCTGGCGATTTTGTAACGATTTTCGTCAGTTGAACAAAGTTACAAAATTTGACACCTACCCCATGCCACGTATAGATGAGTTGATCGACCGGCTGGGAACAGCCCGATACATGACGACTCTTGACCTCACAAAAGGGTATTGGCAAATCCCCCTGGCCAAGTCGGCCAAAGAGAAAACCGCATTTGTAACCCCAGACGGGGCGTTCCAATATAAAAGAATGCCGTTCGGGTTACAGAATGCGCCGGCCACATTCCAGCGGAAAATGGACCAGATGCTGAGGCCCCATCGGAAGTATGCTGCGGCTTACCTGGATGACATAATTGTCCATAGCACAGATTGGGCCTCACATCTGCCAAAAGTGCAAGCAGTCCTGGACTCTGTTCGGGAAGCAGGGTTTACGGCTAACCCCAAGAAGTGTACCATTGGGCAGGAGGAGGCCAAATATCTTGGGTACACCATTGGGAGGGGAGTAATAAAACCCCAACTCAACAAAGTCGAGGCCATCCAGAGTTGGCCACGTCCCAACAGCAAGAAGCAGGTACGAGCCTTTCTGGGAATCGCTGGGTATTATCGGCGATTCATTCCCCACTTTGCTTCTAAGGCTGTGCCCCTAACCAACCTGACGAAGGGGAAAGGGTCGGTCATGATTAAATGGACCCCCGAGGCTGAGGCAGCATTCCAATTCTTGAAACAAGCCTTATGTAGCCAGCCAGTGTTGTACTCACCCGACTTCTCTAAAGACTTTGTCGTACAAAGTGATGCGTCAGATGTGGGGTTAGGAGCAGTATTGTCCCAGGTCTGGAACGGGGAAGAGCACCCAGTCATTTACCTCAGCAGGAAGTTGAAGTCCCATGAGGTAAATTACGCCACCGTTGAAAAGGAGTGTTTAGCGGTGAAGTGGGCTCTAGATTCCCTTCGGTACTACCTGCTAGGTAGGCACTTTGACATGGTTACGGATCACGCTCCGTTAAAGTGGATGGCTCAAAACAAGGAAACAAATAGAAGAGTGAATAGGTGGTTCCTGGCCCTCCAGGAATTCAACTTCACAGTAAAGCATCGCCCTGGCGTTCAAATGGGGAATGTGGATGCTTTGTCTCGAGTACATGAATGCCTGATTGCTGGTGTTCCAACCCCGAGGTTAAAACAAGAGGGGGGGGTATGTGACAGCAGGAAGGTAAAGTCACCTGGTTGCATCCAGGGGGGTAGATATATTTCGCCCAGATTCAGGCTTTACGCCGACTTATACAGCTAGGTGGAGAGTTGTATAAGCCCAGCTGAGACTAGTGGGCTCATTGATGACTCATACCTCTAGGGAGAGGGCTGGGCGTCGTGCAGACAGGGAGTTGATGAGGCCAGCTGAAGCTTGTCAGCTCATTTAGGCCTCTATAAAAAACTCCCAGATTCATTAGGTGTTAGCTCATGCCTGGAAGCAGACCTGTGTGGACTGTCTAGGGAGAGTGAACCCCTGTGCGGTGAGAGAAAGCCTGTGTGGCTATATATTTGCTTGGACATTTAAAACCAGGGACTTAGGGACTGGGACAGCACTAGGCTGATCCCAGTTGTTAGTTAGGAAACCTGTATGTTTAGTCAGAGGTCAAGTTGACCAGGATTTATTTTGTTTATGTTTTTTTTTGCCTTGCTGTGTTTTTGTCACTGTAAATAGAAAATAAACCGCACCTTTTTGATTTTGAAAACCACAACCTCCGTCTGCTGGGCCTGTTTTTGGGTGGGGAGCCCATCCCGGGGGTCACACACACCCGCTGCCGAGCTAACCCCCTCACAATATATATATACACACACAAACACAAACACTTCTTGCTTTACATTTCCATTTTAAACTGAATAGGTTGTTCTATATGGTAAGGGCCTACATATACTGTACTTTAACCCTTACCCTAATTGCTGACCCAAAATATGTTTAAATTCCGTGTAGACAAAGTAAGTATTTTTTTGTGTTTTCACTTTTTCTCACCTTTATTATTTTAAATGTTTTAGGGACCCACAAAGTGTGATCTCTTGCCTGGGCAACCTTTTATTTTTAAGCAGCTCAAGAATTATAGTAATGTACATACTCGATAAGTAAAGTACATACTCGATGAGTAAAGTACATACTCGATAGGTAAAGTACATACTCGATAGGTAAAGTACATACTCTGGGCTTTCCTTACCAAAGCATCTGAATTAAAAGAGATCCACACTGCCCTGCCACAAGTCGGACTCTGGCAGTCATGCTAAGTGTGCTCATGAATCAGCAGGAGCAAATAGAAATGCAGAGGCTGTAAACAACACTGAACCACCCAAAATAACACTTAAATGTGGATTCTGCTCAGAACATCTATATTCACGAAACTCGGTCCGAATTTAATGGGAATAAGCTAACTATAATAGAAAAATGATTGTCAGATATTATCAAAAAGGACATGCCTATTCAGTTAGGTACATTCAGTCCTTCCTTACAGAACTGAAGCACACAATTATAATAATTTCTCTAAAGTTACAATGAGAGTACAAACTGAGACTCTACGGTAATCTTGCAAAAGTACAAGTAGTCACACAGACAACCTTAGCTAACAGATAAAGGTACATTCACTTCAGGCTCACAGCAAGGAGTTTATAAACAGTCACAACTCCAGGAGATCATATATTACAAGAAAGTGAAACAATACTACCACTGGATAGCGGTTGTTTTGATTGGAGTTCTTTAGTAACTACATCCCTGATGTGTAAATTTTATTGCCTATCTTTTCTTTTCAGTGGTAACACATTTGCCGAACATAAAATCTCGATTCAAGAATGCAGTAATTATAAGATTTGAAATGCAATTCTGGTGACATGCTTGACAGGCTGACACAATAAATGTCAATGTGCCCCACAGTTTAATGTGAAATAAATATTGCATTCCATTTTAATTACTTTGCAGTCATATTTAAATAAAACATTAATGTTTTATAACATAACTGATGATTACGAAACTGCTTAGCTTGTACACTGAGAATATTATAGTTAGACAAAAATATGTTAAAAAAATGGCATAAAAAATTGCTGTAAAAGGTAATATTGGTCAATTTTATTATTAAAAGATATAATTTTTTGCATTATTTGATTAATTGTAGAACATATTTAACAAATAATTAATACTGAGTGCTTTCATAACAGAATGCTTGCAGAAAAAGTTTTTTTTTTTTCTGTATTAAGTCTTAACTTATTTATTAATTCTGCAGATTGAAAATTCACAGTGTCATCTCTTTTCTCAGGAAATTGAGAGTGGCGTGTCTCTTCTTTGAATCATTAAGATGTGTAAGTATTCTGTTATAGTGCTAGTCAGAAGTTTTACAATACAAACAATATAAAACATAGCTGTAAATCAACCTGGTGGTCAGGGGGCTCTTTTGCCTAACACTTGCCTCCTGATGGCTGCAAGTTGTAAATATGAAAAAAGAATAAACAATGTAATGTTACATGACTAAAGTTAAGTAAACAAATAGTAAACCTTACAAAATATGTTTACATCTTAAACATACTAAATAAAGAAAATGTTTGCAAAAAACTCTATAGAGTTCCTTTAACCCAGGGGTGTCCAAACTTTTTTCAAAGAGGGCCAGATTTGATGAAGTGAACATGCGTGAGGGCCGACCATTTTGCCTGATATTCTTTGAACCATTAGGCCTCATGCCCACTGGCGTTTTTACAGCTGCGTTTTTTGCAGCTTAAAAACGCCTGTCCATGTTATTGTAAATATTTTTATTTTTTTTTTTTGAAAAAAAAAACGTCGGAGCTAAAAACGCGACCGCGCGTTAGTGCGCGTTTTTGCGCGTTAGTGCGCGTTTTTGCGCGTTTTTTTCTGCCTAATTCTGACGCTGAGGAACGCACTGGTCCTGGGTTTTTTTTATAGCTTAAAAACGTCTATGCTATTTGCAGCTCAAAAACGTCTAGGTGGGCATGAAGCTATAGACTAACATGGACAGGCGTTTTTAAGCTGTAAAAAACACTCAAAAACGCGGCTGTAAAAACGTCCGTGGGCATGAGGCCTTAAAATTCGGTCCAAGTGTGTTCGTTCGAGCATTAAGACACTGCCCAACAAGAATTCTCTTGACTTTGTCACACTCGTTCCCGACACACAGACGAATGCTCTGCTCTTTAGGGGTACCGTTAATCCTTAATGGTACCCCACACATTGGAAAACGTGGGGTGCTTTTGATGCAGTGCAATAAAAAAAAAAAAAAAGGTCGGGGACTTCTTTCCGTGCATTTTTGTGGGTAGGGAAGCCCATTAAAATGAATGGGCTGCCCTGCACACAGCCACGCAGATGTGAACCAAGGGCTTGTTCACATGTCAGGTTGGAGGGGCAGTAAAACCACATGGTTGAGCTGTTTTTACCACCCCAACTTCTCCCCCTCCAGAGAGCCCCCCTTACATCAGGGTTCCCAGAGAGCCCCCCCTTACATCAGGGTTCCCAGAGAGCACCCCCTTACATCAGGGTTCCCAGAGAGCCCCCCTTACATCAGGGTTCCCAGAGAGCCCCCCATACATTAGGGTCCCCAGAGAGCCCCCCCATACATCAGGGTCCCCAGAGAGCCCCCCACACTTCAGGGTCCCCAGAGAGCCCCCCCACACTTCAGGGTCCCCAGAGAGCCCCACCATACATTAGGGTCCCCAGAGAGCCCCCCCATAAGTCAGGGTTCACAGAGAGCCCCCCATACATCAGGGTTCACAGAGAGCCCCCCCATACATCAGGGTTCACAGAGAGCCCCCCCATACATCAGGGTCCCCAGAGAGCCCCCCATACATCAGGGTCCCCAGACTTAAACATTAGCACAGTACCTTGTTTCCTCATTCAGCCGGGTACTGCACTGTAGGGGGAAGCAGAGAGCACAGCACATTCCCCTGCATAGTTTACTTTCGCTTTTGAGGCTGACGGTTCTCATAGTGCCGATGTATATTTCGGCAGGGGGTTGGGCTCATCTGACAGCCCTTCTCTCCCCTGATTCCGCGGCACACTAGTTGAGAAAGGCTGGTTTAGATAACCAGGCCGGCAGGCCGTTCAAAACCGTCCCGCGGGCCGGACTTTGGACATGTCTGCTTTAACTCTTGTGACAACATAGCATTTTTAAATTCTATGTATACACAAAAATCCACTTTTTATTTACATGAAAATACCCGAATGCCCCATACACACGATCGGAATTTCTGAGGAAAAAAGTCAGACGGAATTTTTTCATCAGATATTCCGACCGTGTTTATGCCCCATCTGACTTTTTCCGTCGGAATTTCTCACATGGTTAGAAAGAGAACATTCTGTTCGTCTGTATGGAACTCCGACGGAGAAAAAAACACGCATGCTCAGAATCAAGTCGACGCATGCTCGGAATCACTGAACTTCATTTTTCTCGGCTCGTCAGAGTGTTGTACGTCACCGCGTTTTTGACGGTCAGAATTTGGTGTGACAGTGTGTATGCAAGACAGCTTGAACGGAATTCCGTTGGAAAAATTTGTCGGAGTTTATTCCGACGGAAAATCCGATCGTGTTTACAAGGCATTAAACAAAAAATACCCTTAAACAAAATACCCTTGAACAAAATATATTTTCTGAAAGCAGGTAGTTGTCTTTTTTATATTTTATGATATTTGCTCTACTGTTTATACATTTTATATTTTTATTTAAAACTACATAAAAATGAATTCAAATACATTTTCTGTTAAATACAAAAAAAGATGGCACTGTGTCGAGCAAATAGACACCAAATCAGTCAAGCATTAAAACTGTAATGCCACGTACACACGATCGGAATTTCCGACAACAAATGTTCGATGTGAGCTTTTGGTCGGATATTCCGACCGTGTGTAGGCTCCATCGGACATTTGCTGTCGGAATTTCCAACAACAAATGTTTGAGAGCAGGTTCTCAATTGTTCCGACAAGAAAAGTTAATTTCCGACGCACAAAAGTGCTGCGTATGATCGGAACCAATTCGACCGGAGACACCCCAGGAATATCGTCGCCGCAGTCTGACAGGTATTATGTAGCTGAGGGCGGGGCCACCCGTCACGTGACCCCGTCCCCCTCTGACGCAAGGGGAAACCCGGGCTTCCTCAGTGACCCCGCCCTCCTCTAATGTAACACAGGTTTCCATTGCATCAGAGGGGGGCGAGGTCACCCGCACGTCACTGGGGAAGCCCGGGTTTCCCCTTGCGTCAGAGGGGGACGGGGTCACATGACGGGTGCCCCCGCCCTCAGCTACATAAGACCTGTCAGGCTGCGGCAACGATATTCCCGGGGTGTCTCCGGTGGAGACAGGATGCGCTGCGCTGGACATATTTTATAGTTGGAGCCTGGACCTGGAGAAGAGATCGTCCACCGCTGGACCCCGGAGAGGAGAGCATCCATCGCAGGATACCGACAGCGTTGGAGTGGAGACCGAGAGTGGATTACCACCGCTGGAATTTGTTTTTTTTAATAAAGCACTTATCCCAACGGTGTCTGTGTGTTTTTTTACAATTTCTTACACTTTCTTTGTGAAATGGTAGGGATACAATGTACCACTTACCAATTCACATAGGGGTGGCTGGGATCTAGGGGTTCCCTTTGTTAAAGGGGTCTTCCAGATTCCAATAAGCCCCCCGCCCGCAAACCCCCACAACCACCGGGCAAGGGACATGGTGGTTTGAGCGGTTACAGACCCCCAAAGCATCCTCCCCATGTTGAGGGCATGTGGCCTGGTACGGTTCAGGAGGGGGGGGCGCTCTCTCGTCCCCCCCTCTTTTCCTGCGGACTGCCAGGTTGCGTGCTCAGATAAAGGGTCTGGTATGGATTTTGGGGGGGAAACTCCACGCCATTTTTTTTTACATTTGGGGTGGAGTTCCCCTTAAAATCCACATCAGACCTGAAGGGCCTGGTAGTTGAATTTGAGGGGACCCCCACGCATTTTTTTTTTTTTTTTTTTAACAATGACTTTCAAATTACTTTTCTCTGTATTGCTGGGACCGACAATTCATTATAGCCGCGAGTACTTTTAAATGCCTTTTTTTCCTTCAGAAATTACACTTTGTGCAGGGACAGTTCTAAGCACGGGAAACAAGCGCTGCTTTACAGGCATACTATACACACCCCCTAGGTACGAAACTTAAAGGAATATTTCACTTTTATTGTTTCACTTTAAGCATTATTAAAATCACTGCTCCCGAAAAAACTGCAGTTTTTAAAACTTTTTTTTGCATTGATACATGTCCCCTGGGGCAGGACCCGGGTCCCCAAACACTTTTTATGACAATAACTTACATATAAGCCTTTAAAATTAGCACTTTAGATTTTTCATGTCCGAGTTCCATAGACTTCAACGGTGTTCGGATGTTCAAACAAATTTATTGCCTGTTCGCAAGTTCTGGTGCAAACCGAACTGGGGGGTGTTCGGCTCATCCCTATTGGCTACTTAGAAATATCTAAAAGGTGATAAATATAGTTTTTTAGTATGCTGTATTAATGGAAACACATAGCATACATTTTTATTCACAAATTTGACTGCAAAATTGGAAATACTGTTTAGGGATTTGACAGCTCTGAACCCGGATGTGCTCAGACAAAAGTATTTCCAGGTTTGTACTTCACAGGAAAGAATGGGGAATGGGGTGCCACCTTCACACGCATCTAGAAGTGATCTAGAATCACTTCTACTACAGTTGGCAACCTACTAGTAAAATGTAAACAATTTATTCGTTACTATTTTGGCCATTGCTGCCACTGCTACAGTAGTTGCAGTACCCTGCACTAAAATGTATTGTCAGTTGAAGTGATACCGGCAGGTTGTGAATCGCCTGTGGTATTATATATCTGTGGATATGTTCTTAAAAAAAGTAATATCACATTTTCTATCACAAATCAAAAAAAAAAAAAAAAAAAAAGCAGGTTAATTCCTTATTTTAGACAAATGGGCAGAGTCATTTAAATATTTTTTCCTGGCCTAAGGGTGAACCTTGCACCTCCACTAAATAGGAATATTAACAACTACTATTGGGGTACCAAAATATATTCACAACATGATGTGCAAAGTGCTAGCATGTAAAATGTGTCCCCAACTGATGTCTTTTTGCACAGGATGTTTTGGAATCACTTCTTCCCGTCAGTTTGGTTTATATTTTGTATACCCTCTGATAATCTCTTCATAAATGTGACATGAGAAAAAACTTTTACATAAACCAGCTTGCAATTTAGATTTGGTGGCTCTTTTAGAGAATAAATATACTCATACATTTTTGATTTATTAGTTGTGGTAATATTGAGTAATTGGTGATATTGAGTCATATTTCTAGAATATGATCTGACAGGGCCTGGTATGGCACCAATATAGCTACATGAACTGTGCCACAGTCTGTCATAAGTAAATCATTTTAGAAGATATTCTACAGATGTGTAGGTGCTCTGTTGCAGTAAATAACCTGAAGATACATGCTGTTATAAACAACACAGATTCATGTCAGAAACCCCAGAGGTGACAGATACAAGAGCAGCAAGAGAACAGACATGATAATGTAATCTGTGTTTTGGACCAGCTTGGAATTTTCCCACTTGACTCTACGCAATTTGAAGTACATAGCATGCTTTTTCTACAGGGCCTTTAATGTACAGTCTAAATAAAACACCAGAAAAAAACAACTTTTAGCAAAATGCTATTACATTACACCTAATTACATTTTATATGAAAAGTGTGACATTACCTACTTCAACTTTATAACAAAGGAGTACGGGCAAAAGTTCATGCCAGCTCTCGGCTCTGATTTGTTTTATGCTGTCAATCCCCTGCAGCTCGCTATCAGAAATGGAGCATGTATGGGGCCAGCCTGAGGGAAGAGTCAATGTTCTACTGGTAATATAATCTATTTTAAAGGGTGCAGAATAATGGCTGTACATAGTATGAAGTGATAACTCCAGTCTTTAGACTACCTTCATTTTCTTCCTTTAACATGCGCTGTCTGCCTTAGCAATATTACTTATTATTCATTTTATTCAAAAGCATTTTTCTTGTTATGTTTTTATTTATGATATAGTATTGTAGGCATCTACTTCCAGGCTTTCCATCACATTACAAAGGTTATCAAAAATAAACATTGTTGAGAAATATGGATTTTCTTTGTACTTTTATGGACAACCCATACAATATATCAATTAAAATCATACAGAAGTTTTATTACAAACAAATAATTAAAAGGTCCAACACTCAGAGTATCACAAATATACAGTAGATGTTCATGCAACAGCATAAGCTCCATAACCAACTGAGATGCTTTTCCAATATTGAAACATACAACCAAGATTAGAAATATGTCACAAATTCTTTAGTCAGCAACATTTAGAGCCGGTTCACACTGGGGCAACATGACTTCCAGCGCAACTTTACAAGGCAACTTCGAGGCAACTTTGAGGCAACTTTGAGGCAACTTCGAGGCAACTTCGAGGCAACTTCAAGTTGCCTCCAAGACAGGTGACTTTGCCAGTGGCCAATCAAACAATAATCAGCTCTGTGGAAGGGAGGGGTTTGCGTGAGAAAACTATTTTCTCTTCCTGTAAAGTTGCTTCAGTTAAAACACTGATCCGACTTTGGAGGCGACTTCCATTGAAATCAATGGGTACAAGTCGCCTAGAAGTCACCTTGAAGTAGTACAGGAACCTTTTCTGAAGTCGGAGCGACTTCAGTAGTGTACATTAAGATGGCTTTCATTCACTTGAATGTCATGTCGGACGACTTGGGGCGACACAAGTCGGATCCCAAGTCGCGGTAGTGTGAACCGGCTCTAAGAAGCATGCGGACAGTCAACATTTCTCAAAATGTTTCATTGTATTCACAGCTTTTTCTGCCTATGGTTTGATTAGCCTGCCCGTCACCCCCAGGTAAGATTATGGACCCCCTATCCTGATAGTTCTCAGACTGCATATCTTTATGACTTGTTTATATACCCTTTATCTGTGTTACATATACTGTATTATTTGTATGTTTTTGATTTTTTACACAGATTTCTTGCTTGCTAAACTCCCAAAGAAGAGGTGTAACATGTTGAGAAATGTTGACTGTCCACATGTTTTTGAATGTTGCTATCTAAAAGATTTGTGACATATTTGTAATCTTGGTTGTATGGTTCAATATAGAACAGCTTCTTGCATAATCATCTATATTTAAATTGTGACACTCTAATGCCGCGTACAGACGATCGGAAATTCCGACAACAAAACCGTGGATTTTTCTCACAAATGTTGTCGGAAATTCCGAACGCCAAGAACACGGTGACGTACAAGACGTACAACGGCACTATTAAAGGGAAGTTCAATACCGGGTCGTGTTAGTAGAAGTTTGGTGAGAGACGATTTGTGCTTTTCAGCCTCGTGCTTTTCAGTCCGTTACAGCGTGACGAATGTGCTACTGCCATTACGAACGCTAGTTTTACCAGACCGAGCGCTTCTGTCCCGTACTTGATTCAGAGCATGCATGGAATTTTGTGCGTCGGAATTGTCCACACACGATCGGAATTTCCGAGAACGGATTTTGTTGTCGGAAAATTTGAGAACCAGAAAATGTCCGATGGAGCCTACACACGGTCGGAATTTCGAACAACAAGCTCTCATCGAACATTTTGTTGTCGGAATGTCCGATCGGCTGTACGCGGCATAAGTGTTGGATGTTTTAATTAAATACTGTATTTGTATAATTTTTAATTGATATGTTATATGGATTATCAATTTTTAATTGATATGTTATATGGACGTTACCAAGAAAATGCACATTCCATACCAATTTTTCTTTTTGATATATTTTGGATGTGATATCTCATCTGTTTTTTGGCACTTAGTCCATACATTACAAAGGTTATACTTCGTACATTCAACAGGCCATAGAAATGTTGAATAACAATGTAGTGACCTGCTCAAACTCTATACATCTAGATCTTCAGCATCTCATAAGTTCTTATATCAGCAGCAGGAAAACGTATCATTATTACCAAACGCATGCACTTCCATGAGTATTGCCATCACAAAAAGGCCACTACTATATCACATTGAATAAAAGTCTCACAACACTCCAAAAAGAATTTTGTATTTAGTTTTTTTGTGGGTGTAAGACAGAACCTGGTTTACTTCAATGGAAAAAAAAATGGTTTACATCTTGTTATTGGCTAACGTAGAAATCCAATAAGCTCTCTTGGGTTGATTGCCTGGGCATTGTCACATGTGGAAGTGCTCAGCTTCCACTAATGAGGATATTATAAGCTAAAGTGCATCCTTCACCTTCACCACCAATCACTGGATACGTGTACCTTCAACAGTCTACTATAATCACTGAAAAAACAACTTCAAGTGACAACAGTGTGACAAATGTATGTTGGCCAGGTTAGAAATGTTCTGCTTATAAACTGTCATTTCACAAAGGAAGAAGTGATCCAGATGAAGAATAGAGGAGGAGGGAATGTAGAAACATTGCAACAATGAGCTTATTGGATTCAAAAGGAGCCAATAATGGGACAGAAGTTAGTTTCTCTCTAAAATATTGAGGGTATGTTTTTATACTTTTTTGGAATACAGGAGAGAAGACTTGTTTTAAGTGCTGAGAGGATTTTTATCAGTGTGAGTTCTTCATCACACAGGGAGATGGGTGGTGGATTGATGCAATACCTTAAAGTACACAGGTCGTGAAACCAAAACAGTGTAGCGCTAATCTCATGATATGGTGCACATAATGATGAATGAACACAGTGCCAGCAGCATCATTATGTGCACCATATCATGAGATTAGCGCTACACTGTTTTGGTTTCACTTGTTTTTGCTATTTGTCTATATGTTGTGTTAGCTGCTCAATGATAGGGCAGCGCGGAATTACTTTCTATACCACAAGTACACAAGTCATGGTGAGGCAGGGATTATTTCTCCAATTTGATGCTCTTAAATCAAAATTTCACTTACCAAATTCCCAATTTTTTCGATACCATGTGTTTTACGCCCAATTTGGTACAGCCACATTGATAGTTAAGGTCGGGGACTTAGAGGACTTGTTACATGATGACGACCTATTCAAGGCTTTCGCTGTCATTTATAAGCAGTTATTCATTGACACTGGCAAGATTATGTTGTCATGTAGAAACGCCTGGTTGGTGGACTTCCCTCAAATGGATGGAGATGACTGGGATGACTTGTGGGATGCTCCCTTTTCCAGACTCATGTCCGCTCCGCTAGAGGTCATCTTATTCAATTAAAATTTTTCTATAGGGCGTATTTGACTCTGGCCAGATTAGCTATGTTTTTTCCCTCTCAGTCCTCAGACCATTGGTGCTGAACTATTGTTTTGTGTGCTGTACTTTTGGTTACGGTTGTAATTGTAGTGTATGCCTCTTGCACACTGTATACCTTGTTAAATTTAATAAAGAGAATTACAAAAAAAAAAAAAATAATACACTTGTCATATTGAATAATTTAGGCTTCCATTTCTGACCTCTCCCACTGGAAACTTTAGTTGCTTCTCTATGGTGTTAATGCTTTGGATACATTCATATTTTACTCATAACAGGTACAGAATTTACTAAGAAAGGTAATTTCCTGTCTGTGTGACTTGCTAACCACCTTCATCATATATCTGCACTGAGTGATATTCAAATTATAGGCAACTCCTAGAACAAGAGTTCAATTTTTGATGAGATTTATTTCTAATGCCTCGTACACACGGCCGAAAATCTCGTCAAGAAAAAACACGTTGTTTTTCTTGACGAGATTCTTGGACAAGAAACTTGTCCCGGCCGAGTGTACACACACTCGATTCAAAGAACCCGCGGTTCTTTGAATGGAGCGAACGCAGTGACGTCATCGACACATTCGCGTCGCCACCATCTTGCTACACCCTATCTATGCCTAGGAAGCTACCGCGCATGCGTCAAAGTCATTTCGAGCATGCGCGGGCTTCCCGGCGAACAGGTAAGTGTACACACACACAATTTTCTCGTCGAGAAACAGGCTGACGAGAATCTCGACGAGAAAATAGAGAGCAGGTTCTCTATATTTCTCGTCGAGATTCTTGTCGGTTTTCTCGACGAGAAACCATACACACAAACAAATTTCTCGACAAGAAAGCTTTCTTGGCAATTTTCTTGTCGCTTCTTGCCGAGAAACTCGTTCGTGTGTACAAGGCATGAGGCTAGACCTCACCAGAAGGGATGCTGGCATTAAACTTTCTCTTATAACTACATTAAAACTGATCAGCTAATGAAGTTACAGACAACCACTGGAGCAGGAGTTTCATTTTTCGTGAAATATTTTCTAAGGCTATTCCTCACCTAAAGGGATGTTCACACTACACCTACTCTCTTTACAACACTAAAATGGATCAGTTGGTGGTAAAAAAAGGTTGATTCACTCATCCAGAGATCATTTAGGAAAGGACATGTTAAGTCAAGCATACATTTTCACAGAACAAAAGCAGGCAATCTGCAAAATGTTTTTTTTTTTTTAATATTTGCAGTGTACATAGTCAACACAATTCTGGGCTGCATCCAAGTAGTGTTACTGTAGCCCGATTTGTTTGTGAAATATTTTCACATTCAGCAGCAGATAGTGAGCCCTAAAAGAGCCGCTGAATGTGTGAAACTGTCAAGCAATATTACTACTTGCAGAGAGAGAGGAGCTTTCAAAACTCAGCGGTGATGTTGGGGGTGGGCGGGACCGAACAGGTATCAAACACCAGCCAATGGGATGGGATCTGGGTGTTTGATAGCTGCTTGATCCCGCCCACCCCCCACATCACCGCTGAGTTTTGACAGCTCCTCTCTCTCTCTGCAAGCAGTGATATTCCCTGACAGTTTCACACACTCAGCGGCTCTTTCAAGCTTTACTATCAGCTGCTGAATGTGAATCTCCCCCTCTCCCCTGTCAGTGCCTCTTCATCAGTGCTGCCTATCAGTGCCTATCAGTGCCAATTAGTGCCAATCAGTGCTGCCAGTTAGTGCCACCTATGAGTGCCCATCAGTGCTGCCTATCAGTGCCACCAATCAGTGGCCATCAGTGCCACCTACCAGTGCCAATAATCGCCCATCAGTGCTGCCTATCGGTGCCGCCTATAAGTGCCGCTTAACAGAGGCCATCAGTGCTGCCCATCAGTGCCACCTATCAGTGTCAAGTAGTGCCCATCAGTGCCACCTATAAGAGCCACCTATCAGTTTCCATCAGTGCTGCCTATCAGTGCCCATCAGTGCTGCCAATCAGTGCCAATCTGTGCTGCCTATCAATGCCAATCAGTGCCACCTATTAGTACAAATCAGTGCTGCCAATCAGTACCACCTACCAGTGCCAATCAGTGCTCATAAGTACTGCCAATCAGTACCCATCAGTGCTGAATATCAGTGCCCATCAGTGCTGCCAATCAGCACTATTATGTGTTCCCACACCACAAAAAAAAGAATTAAAAAAAAGCGCAGCACTAACTTACTGGAAATAGATGACTTGCATGCAGTGCATTCTGGGTTTTAATTTTATGAAGAGTGCTTCAACAAAATTAAGTAAAATAAAGTTTACAATCTAGTAAGGAAGCTGTTTACAGTTTTTGCCAGAGCTATCTCAGGGCTGTCCTACTAGTGGCTCATGACCCATATGCACACTGCTTGGCCTTCTTTATGCCCACTAGGTCCCAACTACTACCTATGCAGTGTGTCAGAAGGGTATTAAGTGCTGGAATGCTATGTGCATCCCAGCACCTTGTGCGCAAACAACACTGGCACTGTCTGTCGGGTAGAGGGATCTCCTTCTGACAGACATAGTGGAGGAGAGAGGTGCCATCGTAGGAGTGTGTATTTAGGTAAGTAACCAAAGTATAATACATGAACGGAACTAAATATTGCTGAAAGGGTGGAAGGAGTTATTTTTAAACCAATGACACCATTAAAGGAGGTATTTTTTTTTCTTAAATGGTGTTTATTTTTACAACCACTGCCACAAATGAATGGGGATGTTAATTGCTGGCACTAATACCAATTACGGAGGTTTATTATTGCTGACACTATTACTGCCACCACTAAAAGGAGGGGGACAATATTATTACTGACACTAATATCAATAAATGGGGGATTTATTATTGTTTTGCCTCTGCTCTAAGCTGAACACCACCTCCCAGAAACCCTTTTAATGGCCATGCCTGTGGAAGACAGTTGCTTTCAGGGGTTATCTCTGTTATATGCATGTGCATCCTGCCTTTTTAGAGTGCATATGGCAAGCTTCTGATGTTTTTGAATTGAAAATTCTAAAATAAAATGCTTGATTTAGATGTGGTCCTCCATATAACTCACAGATAGGGATGAGCTCGGTGTTCGAGTCGAACATAGGTTCGACTCGAACATCGGCTGTTCGCGCGTTCGGCGAACAATGAACGATTTGGGCCGTTCGTGCCAAATTTGAGTGATGCGAACGGCCCACAATACACTGCGCCATCGCAGTGTAATCCCGGCGCTGTGATTGGCCAAGCATGCACTGTGACCCTGCATGCTTGGCCAATCACAGCGCCGGCAGCGAGGAGAGCAATGATTGGCCACAGGCAGGATGCCTGTGGCCAATTATAGCTGAGGGGGTTTAGTACACGGCCCACACTATAAAAGGCAGCCAGCGCGGCGGCCTTGTGTAGTGTGTTCCGGAGCAGGGAAAGTGAAGGATAGGCAGGGACAGTGTCAAATCTTGTCAAATCTATTCTTTGCTAAACCTTGTGTGTAGGGACAGAGAAGGATAGGCAGGGAGAGTGTCAGTGTCATATTCTTTGCTAAACCTTGTGTGTAGGGAGAGAGAAGGATAGGCAGGGAGAGTGTCAGTGTCATATACTTTGATAAACCTTGTGTGCAGGGAGAGAGAAGGATAGGCAGGGGACAGTGTCAGTGTCATATTCTTTGCTAAACCTTGTGTGCAGGGAGAGAGAAGGATAGGCAGGGAGAGTGTCAGTGTCTTATACTTTGATAAACCTTGTGTGCAGGGAGAGAGAAGTATAGGCAGGGGACAGTGTCAGTGTCATTGTTGCTAAGCCTCCTGCACATTATACACCTGAAGTTAGCCCGTATTGCTGCTTTTTCCTGGTGTGTTACACCAACAGAATTTTGCGGCACTTACAGCGGGCGGAGTGTGCCTCCTGACCATATTACACCTTAACTTAGCCTGTATTGCTGCTTTTCCCATTTCCCTGCAGGCCATTCGAATTTCTGGACGGCAAACAAGGAGAGGCAGACAGTCAGGAGCCAATAAAAGAGGGCAAGCAGGCTCTGTGTCTAGAGACAACAGTGCTGGTCGTGGACGCGGTGCATCGCCATCAGCACGTGGCCATGGGACACGTTTGTCCTTTTCGACAGCTGGACGTGTTGAGCCGCATCATGCCGAAGACTTGGTAGAGTGGATGACCAAGCCCTCCTCATCCTCCTCATCCGCTCTCACCCAGGCTCAGGGTACTGGCAAAGCAGCTGCCAAAGCGTCCTCTTCCCTGGTATCAATGTCATCATCAGTCACTCCTTCCCTAGACCAACCATGTCCTCCTGAGGAGTCCCCCGAACTGTTTGAGCACAGTGTTGGGTACATGCTCCAGGAGGATGCCCAGCGTTTCGAAGGGTCTGATGATGATACCCAGCTAGAGGAAGGCAGTAGCGTGAGAGCAGAGAGAGGGGATGCTCAAGAAGGACACCAATCTGGCAGTCATGTTCCAGCAGCTGCAGCATACTGCCAGATTGGCTCCAGTGATGAGGAGGGAGGGGATGATGAGGTCACTGACTCCACGTGGGTGCCTAATAGGAGAGAGGAGGAGGAGGCACATCTCCAACTAGGCAGGATGCCTTCGGGGGGCCAGCGTAAGGGCAGCACACCGACGGAATCACACCGCAGAGCTCCGCCTGTGCAGGGCGCTGCCTCTGCCCGTTATTCAAAAAGTTCTTTGGTGTGGGCCTTTTTTGAGTCGAGTGCATCAGATCGCACAGCTGCTGTTTGCAACATATGTCTCAAGCGTATATCGCGTGGCCAAAACATCACCCGCTTGGGCAACACATGCTTGACCAGACATATGTTGACCTGCCATGCAGCTCGTTGGCAAGCCTACCTTAAAGACCCACACCAAAGAACAAAGCTGACCTCTTCTTGCACCGCATCAGCTGGGATCTCCAACCCCACTATACCTTCAGTCCTCTCTGAAACCTGCTCTGAGAGGAATGAAGGTGTAGAATTAGGTGTGTCACAGCCAAGTACTTGCGGTCACTCTGCTAGCAGTACACCAACGTCCGATTCTAGCAGGCAAGTTTCCCTGCCCCAGCTGCTGGACCGTCGAAAGAAGTTCACTCCCAGCCATGCACATGCCCAGCGGTTGAATGCTAGCTTGGCTAAATTGCTAGCGCTTCAACTGCTGCCTTTTCAGTTGGTAGACTCGGCCCCCTTCCGTGAGTTTGTGCAATGTGCGGTTCCTCAGTGGCAGGTTCCCAAACGCCACTTTTTCTCACGGAAGGCGATTCCAGCTCTCTACCTGCATGTGGAAGGCAATGTCTTGGCCTCGCTGGACAGGGCGGTCAGCGGTAAGGTGCATATTACCGCTGACTCATGGTCCAGCAGGCATGGACAGGGATGTTACCTTTCTTTCACGGCCCATTGGGTCACTCTTTTGGCAGCTGGGAAGGATGCAGGACAAGGTGCAGTAGTGTTGGAGGTTGTTCCACCGCCACGCCTCCAAAATGCTACTACTGGTTGTGACACACCTCTGTCCTCCACCCCCTCCTCTTCTTCTTCCTCCGTGGCCTCTTCCTGTGCTTTGTCCTCGGAACCAGCGGTGCTCCGTAGGCGTTCAAGGGGCTACGCAAGTACGCAGGCAAAAAGATGCCATGCCGTTCTTGCGCTGGTGTGTTTGGGGGACAGGAGCCACACTGGGGCAGAGGTTCTGTCTGCTCTGCAGGGGCAGGCCGAGAGGTGGTTGACGCCACGCCAGCTTAAGCCAGGAATGGTAGTTTGCGACAATGACACCAACCTCCTCTCCGCTCTCCGACAGGGACAACTGACCCATGTGCCCTGTGTGGCTCACTGTCACGTACCTTTGGTGTGAGCCTGACGTGCAGAGGGAGACCTCCCGTACAACCCCGGCTCGGAGACCACTGGAGTGGGGACAGTGGTGGTAAGAGCGCGGTGAGGTAAGGGTGCCTGCTTGGTCCTCTTGGCTGGGTGTAGTAAAGCCAAGCGAAAGCTGGAACAGCTGGAACTGGGAGCAGCGGATGCAGGTCAGCAGGTGCAGGTATGCAGAGCAGCGGATGCAGGTCAGCAGGTGCAGGTATGCAGAGCAGCGGATGCAGGTCAGCAGGTGCAGGTATGCAGAGCAGCGGATGCAGGTCAGCAGGTGCAGGTGTGCAGGACCGCGGATGCAGGTCAGCAGGTGTAGGTATGCAGAGCAGCGCAGTCAGACAAGCCAGGTCTTTCACATCAGGGTAAACAGCATAAACGGCAGGCAGAGAGTAGTCAGAGTCCAGGCTGGGTCTTGGCAACAGATGATCAGACAGGTAACTTAGCAGGGTCAAACAAGCCAGAGTCAGGACTGGAGATAGGAGGGAGGTCAGGAAGCCGGGTCATACACAGGAACACGATACAGGCACAGAGTCAGGAACAGAAGCAGATCAAACCGCAAGGGGCAACATCTCTGGAACGTCTTTTATAGGAAGTTCATGGGAGGAGCAAGGGGTTCAGGGTTCAACATCAATCAAGACACCAAGCAGAGTAGTCTAATCCATTAGATAGGTTATCCAGCAGATCAGGCAGGGAGCTGTCCAGCATCCCAGATAGCTCAGTGGGAAGAGTCAATGCCAGACACCGACGAGGTCCCAGGTTCAAGCCCAGTATGTCCCTGACAGTGCCCCCCCTTAAGAGCAACCTCCGGGTGCCCAAGAGAGCTCTTTTCTGGGGGTGACTGCGAAAAAATGCCTGGATTAACTCTCGGGCATGAATGTTCCGTTGGGGTTCCCAGGAGTTCTCCTCCAGACCATACCCCTTCCACTTAATCAGGAATTGAAGTTGGTTCCCCCTTCTTCTACAGTCCAAGACGGCCTCCACCTCAAACTCCTCATCCCCGTCAACCATTACAGGTTCAGGCGGTCCTGATCCCCTGTTTGGGAAGGGATCCGGCACTGTAGGTTTCAGTAGTGACACGTGAAACACTGGGTGAACCTTCAATGAATCTGGTAAAGAAAGTTCATAGGAGACTTCATTTAATCTCCGTTTTACTGGGAAGGGGCCGATGAACTTGGGTGCCAGTTTCCTTGCGGGGCAGGTCATTCTAAGGTTGGCGGTAGACAGCCATACTTGATCGCCTTGTTGAAGGCATAACTCCCCTCTCCTCTTTCTGTCAAACATCCTTTTATTGGTTGCCTGCGCCTTGGTCAAGGCTTCCTGTAATATTTTGTTGTTACGGGTCAGGAAATCAACGGTACTCTGGACTGCTGGGACTGTTGAATCAGAAATGAGATCAGGTAGGAAGGTCGGGTGGAACCCATTGTTGGAGAAAAACGGAGACTGACCTGTAGCCGAGTGACTGGCATTATTAAAGGCAAACTCCGCCAGGGGTAGTAGTGTTACCCAGTCATCTTGAACAAAGGTGGTAAAGCATCGGAGATATTGCTCGAGCGTTTGGTTCGTCCTCTCGGTTTGCCCATTGGTCTGAGGGTGATAGGCAGAGGACATGGACAGCTCGATCTTCAGGACCTTGCACAAAGCCTTCCAGAAGCGAGAGGTGAACTGCAGCCCTCTGTCCGAAACAATGTCTGTTGGAACCCCATGTAACCTTACTATCTCTTTTATGAAGACCTGGGCAGTTTCCATGGCAGATGGCGTGCTCTTCAGTGGCACGAAGTGGGCCATTTTAGATAGACGGTCGACCACTACAAAAATGGCTGAGCAACCTTCTGACGGGGGAAGTTCCACTATGAAGTCCATAGCAATCCTTTGCCAGGGTCGATCAGGAACTGGTAAGGGTCTGAGAAGACCCCAGGCCTTGCTTCTAGCGGTCTTACTACGGGTACAGGTGGCACATGAATTTACATACTCCCTGCAGTTCCTTTCAAGATCCGGCCACCAAAATGTGCGTTGAATTAGTTCCTGGGTTTTATGCATTCCGAAGTGGCCGGCCAGGGGATGATCATGGCACAGATTTAATACTGTTACTCTGACATATTCTGGTACAAAGATCTTGTTGTCTTTCCATAGTAACCCATCCTTGGGTAACAGGGTAATCCCAGGAGGCCCTGACATATTTGCTGAAGCTTGTTTCAAGCCGGACATTAGATTTGTTTGCAAGAGTAGAAAGTTACCTTCCGATAGGATGGTATCAGGAGCTGACACTTCTTTCGGATCATCGAACATGCGAGAAAGGTCGTCTGGTTTGGTGTTCTTTGAGCCGGGCCGGTAAGTTATGTGAAATGAAAACCTAGAGAAGAATAAGGCCCATCGTGCCTGGCGTGGTCTCAGACGCTTGGCAGCTCTCAAATACTCCAGGTTTTTGTGGTCTGTATAAATGAGTATGGGATGCGCCGCTCCTTCCAACAGATACCTCCATTCTTCAAGGGCGGACTTGATGGCCAGGAGCTCCCGGTCCCCCACGTCATAGTTCTTCTCGGCCGGAGTAAGCTTACGAGAGAAGAAGGCTATTGGGTGCATCAAGTCCTTGAGACCCTGGCTTTGAGAGATAACGGCTCCTAACGCTGTCTCTGAGGCATCTACCTCGAGTAGATAAGGTAGAGCAGGGTCAGGGTGACTCAGAATAGGAGCTGACGTGAACAGTCCTTTTAAATTTGTGAAGGCAGCCTGTGCCTCGGGATTCCAACAAAACCGGACATTCTGCTTGGTCAGCTGCGTAATCGGGGAAATAATAGCGGAGAATCCCTTGATGAACCTCCGGTAGAAGTTGGCGAAGCCAACGAAGCGCTGCACCCCCTTCTTGTCTGAAGGTGCAGGCCAATCCAGAATAGCTGAAACTTTTTGCGGATCCATCTTGAATCCCTCTGTTGAAATTACCAAGCCGAGGAACTGAATACTCTGTCGCTCGAATTCGCATTTTTCTGGTTTTGCGTACAGTCCATGTTGACGGAGTCGACAGAGTACGATCTTGACATGTTCCCGGTGCTGCTCAATTGAAGTGGAAAAAATCAAAATATCGTCTAGATAGACAATTACGTAAATGTCCAGGCAGTCCCTAAAAATGTCATTGACTAGATGCTGAAAAGTAGCAGGGGCGTTACATAGGCCAAAGGGTATTACTAGGTATTCGTAATGGCCGAACCTGGTCCGAAAAGCAGTCTTCCATTCATCCCCTGCGCGGATGCGGACCAGGTTGTACGCCCCCCGCAGGTCTAGCTTGGTAAACACAGAAGAGGTCCTGAGCCTCTGAAAGAGTTCGGGTACCAGGGGCAGAGGGTACCGATTCTTGACCGTAATTTTATTTAATTCCCGGTAGTCCACACAGGGCCGGAGAGAATGGTCCTTTTTCTCCACAAAAAAGATTCCTGCCCCTGCTGGAGAAGTGGAAGGACGGATGAACCCCCTCTTTAGGTTTTCGTCAACATACTCTTTCAGAACCTCTAGCTCCCGTTCAGATAAGGGGAAGATCCGTCCAAAGGGAATTTCAGCCCCAGGGAGAAGCTCGATTGGACAATCGTATGGACGATGAGGCGGAAGGGTCTCAGCTCCCCGTTTGCTGAAAACGTCCAGGAATCCATGGTATTGTTTGGGCACAGCTGCGCGTACCTCTGAATCCGGCTCCAGGCATAACAGAGGACCAGAAGTGCTGAGACATGGAGGCATGCAGTGGTGTTGGCAATAAGGCGACTGGAACCTAATACTCCTGGACCCCCAATCGATCTGTGGGTTATGGGCCTGAAGCCAGGGTAGACCCAAGATGACTGGAAACAGAGGGGATGCAATGGCATTCAGGCTTAATAGTTCCTTATGATCTGTAGAGGTGGTTACAAGCAAAGGAGGGGTTTCTTGAGTCACTACTCCTGACTTAATACGGGACCCGTCTGCTAAAAAGATGGAAAGTCCTTGAGTCTTTGGCTGGAGTGGGATGTGCTGTTGTGCTGCAAAGTTAAGATCGATGAAACAATTACATGCTCCTGAGTCAATTATCGCGGTGACTGGTATTGTCCTTCCTGGCAATTGGAACAAGATAGGTAGGGCCAGGTGGGTGGTGTTGGCAGAGGGAGGTGGACCACTTGGAGAAGGGGTAGCTGGGACCTTGCACAGCTTAGCAGGACATGAGGAAACGTAATGGCCGGCTCCTCCACAATATAAACAAAGATCATTCTGTCGCCGGCGAAGTCGTTCTTCGGCCGACAGGGAAGGTCTCATCAGTCCAAGCTGTCTCGGCTTTATGGTAACAGAAGTCTGATTGGCAGGTAAGGAGTTAACTGGAACTGAACTGGCAACAGCAGGAGATACCCGGGGTAGCATCCAGGCTGGACGGAGATGCTGGGTAGCCCTCTCTGTTCTGCGCTCCCGGAGTCGTCGGTCTATCTGAATAGACAGGGTGATTAAAGTCTCTAGGGCATCAGGAACACCGACCCGGGCTAACTCGTCTTTCAGTCCCTCAGAGAGACCGAGACGGAACTGGTGCCGTAGGGCTGCATCATTCCACTGGGCATCCGCGATCCAGCGTCTGAAATCAGTCACATAGTCCTCGACCGCTCTGCGGCCTTGCTGGAGCGTGTGGAGGGCAGCCTCGGTGGTGGAAGTCCGTTGAGGGTCATTATAGAGTCGAGCCATGGCATCAAGAAAAGATGAGAGAGAGTCCAGAGCTTCATGGCGGACTTCCAGCAGATGGTGGGCCCAAGCCTGAGGTTCCCCCTGTAGTAGAGCGATAACAAACCCTACTTTGGTGACCTCTAATGAAAAAGTCAGAGGTAGTAAGGAAAAGTATAGTTCACATGCGTTGCGAAACGCCCGGAATTTGCTTCGATCCCCAGAAAACTTATCGGGAACGGGGATCCTAGGCTCAGGAGGTGGTGGCGTTCCAGAGGAGGAAGTTGGGACTGAAGGTGCATCTGCAGTGATGGTCTGGGTTTGCGTCTGCCTATCCACTTGAACGTAACTGCCTTGTAGAGACTTCACGACCCGGTTGAGGGCTGCGAGGTGCTGACTGACGTCATCCATAGGCGAGGTCCCTCTTGCAGGCTCAGACATGGCGGTTTGATACTGTCACGTACCTTTGGTGTGAGCCTGACGTGCAGAGGGAGACCTCCCGTACAACCCCGGCTCGGAGACCACTGGAGTGGGGACAGTGGTGGTAAGAGCGCGGTGAGGTAAGGGTGCCTGCTTGGTCCTCTTGGCTGGGTGTAGTAAAGCCAAGCGAAAGCTGGAACAGCTGGAACTGGGAGCAGCGGATGCAGGTCAGCAGGTGCAGGTATGCAGAGCAGCGGATGCAGGTCAGCAGGTGCAGGTATGCAGAGCAGCGGATGCAGGTCAGCAGGTGCAGGTATGCAGAGCAGCGGATGCAGGTCAGCAGGTGCAGGTGTGCAGGACCGCGGATGCAGGTCAGCAGGTGTAGGTATGCAGAGCAGCGCAGTCAGACAAGCCAGGTCTTTCACATCAGGGTAAACAGCATAAACGGCAGGCAGAGAGTAGTCAGAGTCCAGGCTGGGTCTTGGCAACAGATGATCAGACAGGTAACTTAGCAGGGTCAAACAAGCCAGAGTCAGGACTGGAGATAGGAGGGAGGTCAGGAAGCCGGGTCATACACAGGAACACGATACAGGCACAGAGTCAGGAACAGAAGCAGATCAAACCGCAAGGGGCAACATCTCTGGAACGTCTTTTATAGGAAGTTCATGGGAGGAGCAAGGGGTTCAGGGTTCAACATCAATCAAGACACCAAGCAGAGTAGTCTAATCCATTAGATAGGTTATCCAGCAGATCAGGCAGGGAGCTGTCCAGCATCCCAGATAGCTCAGTGGGAAGAGTCAATGCCAGACACCGACGAGGTCCCAGGTTCAATCCCTGACACTCACGTCCTTAACCTGGTGGTGCAGCGGTTCTTGGGCAGGTACCCGGGCTTACAGGATGTCCTGAGGCAGGCCAGGAAAGTCTGTGTGCATTTCCGCAGATCTTATAATGCCAGTGCTCGCCTGGCTGAGCTGCAAAAGGAGTTGAACCTGCCCAAGAACCGCCTTATATGTGACATGCCCACCAGGTGGAACTCAACGTTGGCCATGCTGCAGCGGCTGCACACGCAGCAGAGGGCCATCAATGAGTACCTGTGCGACTACGGCACCAGGACAGGGTCGGGGGAGCTCTGGTTTTTTTCACCACGCCAGTGGGGCACGATCAGGGATGCATGCACTGTCCTGGCACCATTTGAGGAGGCCACGAGGATGGTGAGCAGTGACAGTGCATGCATCAGTGACACTGTACCTCTTGTCCACCTGTTGGAACATACGCTGCGTGGAATAATGGACAGGGCACTTGAGGCAGAACAGAGGCAGGAAGAGGAGGACTTCCCTGCCTCTCAAGGCCACCTTTACCCAGACAGTGTTCCTTCTGTCCCACCCATCGCACAGGAAGAAGAGAAGGAGGAGGAGGAGGATTGTGTCAGCATGGAGGTGGAGCCTGGCACTCAGCATCATCAGCAGCAGTCTTTTAGGGATGATTTACAGTGGACTTGTACGTGGCTGGGAGGAGGTGGCTGTGGATCATGTCGTCCTTAGTGACCCAGAGGACTCCGGACCGAATGCCTCAGCTAACCTACGCTGCATGGCCTCCCTGATCCTGCAAAGTCTGCGGAAGGATCCTCGTATTCTTCGGATCAAGGAGAGGGACCATTACTGGCTGGCCACTCTCCTTGATCCACGGTACAAGGGTAAGGTTGCGGACCTTATCTTACCGTCGCAGAGGGAGCAGAGGATGAGACAACTCCGGGAGGCCTTGCAGAAAGGTCTGTGCAACGCGTTCCCAGAGACTGGGAGGTTACAAATTCCTGGTCCTGGACAACGAGTTGCTGAGGCTTCGGTCAGTCAAAGAAGGAGCGGTGGGGAAGGTGGCCGTCTGACTGAAGCGTTCAGACATTTCTTTAGTCCGCAGCCCCAAGGTATGATCGGTTCCAGCAACCATCGCCAGCGTCTGATATACATGGTGCAGGAATACCTAGGGGTAAGGTCAGACTTGGACACCTTCCCCACCGAAAATCCTCTGGCTTACTGGGTCTTGAGGATGGATCACTGGCCAGAGCTTGCACAGTATGCAATTGAGCTACTAGCCTGTCCTGCATCCAGCGTTCTTTCAGAACGCACATTCAGTGCTGCTGGAGGATCTGTCACGGATCACAGGGTGCGCCTGTCCACCGACTCTGTTGATCGACTGACCTTCATAAAGATGAACCAGTCTTGGATCACCACCAGCTACCAAACACCTGAAGCTGATATAACAGACTAATTTATTTTCAAATGTCACATCCCTTCAAGACTGATGCTGATGCTGAGAGACTGTCCTGTTATGTTGACTGACTATCCTCCTCCTCCTCAATGATCCGATTGACGATGATAGCTTGGAAGAACATTTTTGTTTCTGGGTGCCACCACCAGTGGCTAAGGCCCAATTTTTCAGCCCCTGTTTAACAGGGGTGTGTTATTACAATTTTTATGCAATGCTTTGCAGCAGGGCTCATTCCTGCACTCCAACTAGAGTATCTGGGAGTGGTTGCAGTGTCGTGGCACCAGCACCAGTGGCTAAGGCCCAATTTTTCAGCCCCTGTTTAACAGGGGCGTGTAATTACAATTTTTGATGCAATACTTTGCAACAGGGCTCATTGCTGCGCTCCAAGTACAGTATCTGTGAGGGGTTGCAGTGTTGTGGCACCAGTGCCTAAGGCCCAATTTTCTGCCCCTGTTTAACAGGGGCATGTAATTACAATTCTTGATCTAATAATTCACAGCAGGGCCCATTCCTACGCTAACCAAGACTAACTGTGAGGCCTTACAGTGTTGTGTCAACACCACCACCACCACCACCACCAAAGGCCCAATTTTTCAGCCCCTGTTCAACAGGGGCATGCAATTACAATTCTTGATCTAATAATTCACAGCAGGGCCCATTCATGCGCCCACCAAGAGTAACTGTGAGGGCTCACAGTGTTGTGGCAACACCAACATGTAAGGGGCAAATTTCAGCTGAGTATATACGGCAGGCCCCTACTTTCAAACATCCAACTTACAAACGACTCCTCCTTGCAAACGGAAGGATACAACAGGAAGTGAGAGGAAATCTACCCCTAGGAAGGCAAATTCTCTCCTGTAAGAGTTAATATGGAAAAAAAATTGTCTCCTCTCCACTGATGCTTTATCACCAATTCTTGTTTCAATAAAAACCCCAAATTTTCAAAAAACATTTGTCTTTAGGACGGAAAGTGAGGTGAACTGTTCTGAACAGGTGCACACTACACAGACAGCAAAACAAATGTTACAGGGGTCATAACCCTTCCCTATGTTTTCCAAAAAGCTTAAAAATAGATTTTTTGCCTGGAGCTACACTTTAACAATGTACCTGTTCAAAATTACAAACAGATTCTACATAAGAACAAACCTACAGTCCCTGTCTTGTATGCACCGCCTGTATACGGCTGTTCAGAGTATATAAGGCCTTTTTTATTTTGTGTGCGGGGTTCCCCTTAATATCCATACAAGACCCAAAGGGGCTGGTAATGGGCTGGGGTGGGGGGGGGGGGGGGTGTGATGGGGTAGCTATGCCATTTTTCTTAAAGATTTTCATCCATATTACCGGGACCAGACATTACATTAAAGCCGCAAGCAGTTTTAAATGGCTTTTTTTCCTTTAGAAATGTAATTTTGTGCAGGGACAGTTCTAAACACTGGAAACATGTGGCACTTCACAGGCATACTTTAGACACCCCCCCAGGTACGATATTTAAAGGAATATTTGACTTTTTTTTTTTTCACTTTATGCATCATTAAAATGAATGCTCCTGAAAAACGGCCGTTTTTAAAACTTCTTTTTTGCATTGATACATGTCCCCTGGTGCAGAACCCAGGTTCCCAAACCCTTTTTAGGACAATAACATGCATAATAGTCGTTATAATTAGCACTTTAGATTTCGAACGTTCGCATCCATTGTGTTTAATAGGGTTCTAAAGTTCGTGCGAACTTTCGGTCCGTTCGCGGGTTCTGGTGCGAACCAAACCCGGGGGTGTTCGGCTCATCACTACTCACAGATACAAATGTGGCTCTTAGGTCCTTTTAAAATGGGCAGGCACTACAGTTCTATGTATTCACATATAGCATCAGTGGTGTATTTAGGTTTTATGCTGCCCTAGGCCTGACTAAACTCATGCACCCCATAATTTAACTATGACCCACCTTTTCCTGTCAAGGCCACACCATTCCTGTTTAAAACCCGCCCTGAAATTTTCCAGTGGGGATACCAGTCCTGACGGCCTTGGGAGGGGGGGGGGTGCAATGGATTCCCTTAATTTGCATAGATTTCCTCTCATTTTCTGTTTGGCTGTGGGGCAGGAAATGAAGGGAACTTACTGCAATGGGACAGGGATGGCAAAAAATAAACTGACAGGGGCCATAACCCTCTCTTACACTATCCAAAATGAAAAAAAAAAAGTGTTGCCTATAGTTCTACTTTAACCACTTCAAGACCGCCCACCACATATATACTGTGGCAGGGCAGCTCTATTGCGCGAAACAACGTACCTGTAAGTTGTTTCGTGCACTAGATACTATGGGCGCGTGCATGCCTGCTGCACGGAGGGGGAACCAATCCGTGGGTCCGGTGGACACGATGTCCGTCGGCCACCTACGATCGCTCAACAGAGAGGCAGAAAGGAGATCTGCCTATGTAAAAAAGGCAGATCGCCTTTCTGACAGGGAAGTGCACAGAGATCTTCTGTTCCTAGTAATCAGGAATAGTGATCTCTGTGTTCTTCCTGCCAGTCCATCCCACACACAGTTAGAAACCAATTGTAAGGAACACACTTAACCCTTTGATCGCCCCTGATGTTAACCCCTTCCCTGCCAGTGTCCTTTATACAGGGATCAGTGCATTTTTTAGCACTGATCAGTGTAATAGTGTCACTTAGGGTCAGGTTTGTCCGCTACAATGTCGCAGTCTCGCTAAAAATGGCTGATTCCTACCATTACCAGTAAAAATAATAAAAAATAATTAAAAGTCCATAAATCTATCCCATAGTTTGTAGACGCTATAACTTTTCAAATAAATAAGAAGAAGATTTCCTAATATTTAACTGCCATATGCATCATTGCAAGCTCAAAAGCCCTCAGGGGTTTCTAGTATATACAGTATATATATTAGATTGTAATCACCCAAAGATTTGCAGGAAAGTCTTACTACCCACTTCCTAAGTGTAGCTGACCATCTCAGTCTCCCTTGCATCTGCACCATACCTTCTACCCAGATTAGAAGCCCTGTGCCAGCTAGGTAGTTGTTCTGCAATTTCCACTCAACTGGTTTTCATTTCAGCCCGGGTACTTACAGCCTGTCTGGCTCCCTTTACGTGTGTCTCCACTGCACCTTTCCAGACATGGGTTTTCCTCACAAATTGGAGAGCTCCTCCTCCTTCACTCTACTGGCCCGCGGCCATCAGCTGACTTTCTCCTCCAGACAGTTTTAGCCTCCCAACATGGCATCTGTCTCTCTGTAGTTGTATTCCCCCCACACAGTTGCGGAACGCCCACTACCCACACAACAACTCGTTGGTTGGGATCCACCAACCAGGCCCCCTACATATGTATGGGCTGCCCCCCCCCGCCTTGCCAGCCTAGGCCAAGATAAAGCATTGTATAGCATTACAAATGTACCCTCCCATAAATTAATTAGCTAAAACCATATACTCAGCCTGTCAAAACACTTTTAGATAATTTGTTAAGTGACAGGTTAATTTTACAAACACCACTAATTATAGGACCACAGTCAAATTTAAAGAATATATTTTCTGTTTATTGCTCAAGAACTGAGCAGAATCAGCAGCAGCAGTTATTAAATGCCTTAGCAAGCACTTTATACATAATGGATAACAAAATAATAATCATTTATCAAACATGTAAGCCTGAGGTGTTGCAGCATATTCATCACATACATATTTCTTAAGACAATGAATAAAATAACAGGAAAATGTCAGCTTTTCATACATTCCATTTTTCTATGAGCTTTATGCCTGTAGCTCTAGGTGGTGCTGTGAGCATCTATAAGTGGTAACACTGCATTTTTCAACCTGTCAAGTTTTTACAATTCTAATCTACAAAAGTTCTCTTATTACATAAAGGTCAAACACAGAGTACAGCCATACCCAGTTGTGCTGCCTTTATTTTCCGGATTTTTTTTGAAAAGTCGTTTTATTCAGCAAAACTAAGCATAAAACTAGTTTTACCATATCACAATGGACTTAAACTCTTAGACGTTAGGATCATTTTGTATGCTGGAACTGCAGTCTAAAAAGCCTGTGTATAGGAAATTCCACGAATGTATTCACATGTCATTACAAAATAGAAGGTTATTCCTTGTTTAAAAATAGACAGGAAGATATGTTCAGACCATTGCTTTATGCCTCTGTAGTCAATTGTGCATCCAGAACCATTGATTTGCAAAGGGGCCATTCTACACTTTTTCTGCCTGAAGTAACTCTAAAACGAGCCCCATCACCACCAAAAACAAATGTGAGATGCCTTTGCATCATTACTTTGTGATCCAAACTTTTACAGTGATCATTTATAGCAGTAACCTTGAATGAACTGGTCCTTCAATTCATTTTTACATTACCAACATTATATAAATCCCTACATCCTAAAATATGCACTGTTAAGATCTTGCTGCATAGCCTTTTTGACCACTTATTATTAACCACTTAAGCCCTGGACCATTTGGTAGCTAAAGGACCAGAGGTGAATTCAGAATTTTGCACTGCGCTGCTTTAACTGTAAATTGTGCGGACATGCAATGTTGTACCCAAACGAAATTTGCGTCCTTTTCTTCCCACAAATAGAGCTTTCTTTTAATGGTATTTGATTGCCTCTGCGATTTTTATTTTTTGCGATATAAACGGAAAAAGACCGAAAATTTTGAAAAAAAATGATATTTTCTACTTTTTGTTATAAGAAAAATCGAATAAACTCAATTTTAGTCATACATTTAGGCCAAAATGTATTCAGCCACATGTCTTTAGTAAAAAAAATGTCAATAAGCGTATATTTATCGGTTTGCGCAAAAGTTATAGCGTTTACAAACTAGGGTACATTTTCTGGAATTTACACAGCTTTTAGTTTATGACTGCCTATCTCATTTCTTGAGGTGCTAAAATGGCAGGGCAGTACAAAACCCCCCCAAATGACCCCATTTTAGAAAGTAGACACCCCAAGGAAATTGCTGAGAGGCATGTTGAGCCCATTGAATATTTTTTTTTGTCCCAAGTGATTGAATAATGACAAAAAAAAAAAAAATTACAAAAAGTTGTCACTAAATGATATATTGCTCACACATGCCATGGTTATATGTGGAATTGCACCCCAAAATACATTCTGCTGCTTCTCCTGAGTACGGGGATACCACATGTGTGGGACTTTTTAGGAGCCTAGCCACGTACGGGACCCCGGAAACCAAGCACCGCCTTCAGGATTTCTAAGGGCGCAAATTTTTGATTTCACTCCTCACTACCTATCACAGTTTTGAAGGCCATAAAATGCCAAAATAGCACAACCCCCCCCAAATGACCCTATTTTAGAAAGTAGACACCCCAAGGAAATTGTTAAGAGGCCTGTTGAGCCCATTGAATATTTTTTTTTGTCCCAAGTGATTGAATAATGACAAAAAAAAAAAAAAAAATTACAAAAAGTTGTCACTAAATGATATATTGCTCACACATGCCATGGTTATATGTGGAATTGCACCCCAAAATACATTCTGCTGCTTCTCCTGAGTACGGGGATACCACATGTGTGGGACTTTTTAGGAGCCTAGCCACGTACGGGACCCCGGAAACCAAGCACCGCCTTCAGGATTTCTAAGGGTGCAAATTTTTGATTTCACTCCTCACTACCTATCACAGTTTTGAAGGCCATAAAATGCCAAAATAGCACAAAACCCCCCCAAATGACCCCATTTTGGAAAGTAGACACCCCAAGCTGTTTGCTGAGAGGCATGGTGAGTATTTTACAGCTCTCATTTGTTTTTGAAAATGAAGAAAGAACATTTTTTTTTTTTTTTTTTTCAATTTTCAAAACTTTGTGACAAAAAGCGAGATCTGCAAAATACTCACAATACCTCTCAGCAAATAGCTTGGGTGTCTACTTTCCAAAATGGGGTCATTTGGGGGGGTTTTGTGCCATCTGGGCATTCCATGGCCTCCGAAACTGTGATAGGCAGTGAGAAGTGAAATCAAAAATTGACACCCTTAGAAAGCCTGAAGGCGGTGCTTGGTTTTTGGGGTCCCGTACGCGGCTAGGCTCCCAAAAAGTCTCACACATGTGGTATCCCCGTACTCAGGAGAAGCAACAGAATGTATTTTGGGGTGTAATTTCACATATGCCCATGGCATGTTTGAGCAATATATCATTTAGTGACAACTTTGTGCAAAAAAAAAAAAAAAAAAATTATTTTTTCCGCAACTTGTGTCAACATATAAAATATTCCATGGACTCGACATGCCTCTCAGTATATAGCTTGGGGTGTCTACTTTCCAAAATGGGGTCATTTGGGGGGGTTTTGAACTGTTCTGGCATTTTATACACAACATTAGGAAGCTTACATCCACTCTTCTAACCACTTGAAGACAAAGCCCTTTTTGACACTTTTTGTTCACATGAAAACATATTTTTTTTTGCAAGAAAATTATGTTGAACCCCCAAACATTATATATATTTTTAAAGCAAAGGCCCTACAGAATAAAATGGTGGGTGTTGCATTTTTTTTTTCTACACAGTATTTGCGCAGCGATTTTTCAAACGCATTTTTTGGGAAAAAATACACTTTTTTTAATTTTAATGCACTAAAACACACTATATTGCCCAAATGTTTGATGAAATAAAAAAGATGATCTTAGGCCGAGTACATAGATACCAAACACGACATGCTTTAAAATTTCGCACAAACGCGCATTGGCGACAAACTACATACATTTTTAAAAGCCTTTAAAAGCATTTACAGGTTACCCCGTTAGATTTACAGAGGAGGTCTACTGCTAAAATTACTGCTCTCGATCTGACCTTCGCGGTGATACCTCACATGCATGGTGCAATTGCTGTTTACATATGACGCCAGACCGACGCTTGCTTTCGCCATTGGGCAAGAGCAGGGCAGGACAGGGGTGCTTTTTTTTTTTTTTTTTTTTTTTATTATTAATTTTGCTTTTTTATTTTATTTTTAAACTGTTGCTTCCATATTTATTTATTTTTATCACTTTTATTGTTATCTCAGGGAATGTAAATATCCCCTATGGTAGCAATAGGTAATGACAGGTACTCTTTTTTGAAAAAAACTGGGGTCTATTGGACCCTAGATCTTTCCTCTGCCCTCAAAGCATCTGACCACACCAAGATCGGTGTGATAAAATGCTTTCCCAATTTCCCAATGGCGCTTTTTATATCCGGGGGGGGGACATTCCCTCCCACTGCTTGTAAAAGCAGTCCAGAGGCTAATTAGCCACTAGGATTGCTTTTACATGAAAGCCGGCCGCTGGCTGAAAAGAATGATACCAAGATGATACCTAAACCCGCAGGCATCATTCTGGTATAAACATTCAAAGTCCAGCAACATACCAGTACGTTGCTGGTCCTTGTTGGACATGTATTGTAATCTTTTTTTTCATGCAGCCTGTTGGCTGAACGAAAAAAAAAGATTGATCGGTGGGTATGCCCACCATTAGAATACCGCCCTTCATCCACCCACTTCTAATGATGGGCATACATGCACCATTTATATATGCCGAAGCATGGGGGCATCTTCTCGCAAAAGTTATGCCGCGTACACATGGTCAGACTTTTCCACGGGCAAGCCTCCGTCGGAATTTCGACCGTATATACGCGGCATTAGGAGCAAAATCGCTCCTCCGCTCCTCCGCCCCTGCTGCCCCAATGCTTCGGCATATATGGTTTTTTTTTTTAACTGTGGTGGTGAAATTACCTCCTACAGCACTGGAGTCGCAGGGATCAGGCCTGTCTCTGCGAACGCTGCAGTTATGTGTGTTGTGTTTTGCAAGTGACAGTGATCGATCGATACTGCACTTCGGTGGCCTGGGCTGGACGGAGGGGCAAAACGCAGGTGCTAGCAGGTATCTGGGCTGATCCCACTAACAGTGCGTTTTTGGGAACCCTAAACTGCTGGGGACGCTAGTATAGATCTGATCAGATCAGATATTGAGCTGATCAGATACTATACCACTAAGGGGGGTGTATGCTTCACGTGTGGGTGTTAGCGCTACTGGCACTAACCTGACGCTGCCTGGGGTGTGACGCAGACCCTCTCTGATGCTAAAACCTAACTGATATCACCCGCCGGGCGATCAGGGGGTTAAGCCTTTATTGGGTTATATACGGCGGGTGCCCTGACACTATAAAAAGCAAACTAACTAACCAGCGTCACCCGTAACACTTATATGATGATCACTGGTGAAAGGGTTAACTAGGGGCAATTAGGGGGTTAAAACCTTTATTAGGTAATATATGGGGGTACCTGACGCTATATAAAAACCTGACGGCGAACCTAAAAAAAAATACTGGCTACCTATCGGCATCACCGACACTAAGACAACGATCATAAAAACGATTGCTTAGCGACAGTGGTGATAGGGGGTGAAAGGGTTACCTGGGGGGCGATCAGGGGGTTAAACCTTTATTAGATAATATATGGGGGTACCTGACGCTATAAAAACCTGCGGCGAACCTAAAAAAAATTACTGGCTACCGGTCAGCATCACCGACGCTAAGACATCGATCAGAAAAATGATCGCATAGTGACGGCGGTGCTAGGGGGTGAAAGGGTTACCTGGGGGGTGATCAAGGGGGTTACACCTTTATTAGGTAATATATGGGGGTACCCGACGCTATAAAAACCTGCGGCGAACCTAAAAAAAATTACTGGCTACCGATCAGCATCGCCGACGCTAAGACATCGATCAGAAAAATTATCTCTTAGTGACAGTGGTGATAGGGGGTGAAAGGGTTACCTGGGGGGGCAATCAAGGGGGTTAAACCTTTATTAGGTAATATATGGGGGTACCCGACGCTATAAAAACCTGCGGCGAACCTAAAAAAAATTACTGGCTACCGATCAGCATCACCGACGCTAAGACATCGATCATAAAAATGATCGCATAGCCACGGCGGTGCTAGGGGGTGAAAGGGTTACCTGGGGGGTGATCAAGGGGGTTAAACCTTTATTAGGTAATATATGGGGGTACCCGACGCTATAAAAACCTGCGGCGAACCTAAAAAAAATTACTGGCTACCGATCAGCATCGCCGACGCTAAGACATTGATCTGAAAAATTATAACTTAGTGACAGTGGTGATAGGGGGTGAAAGGGTTACCTGGGGGGCGATCAAGGGGGTTAAACCTTCATTAGGTAATATATGGGGGTACCCGACGCTATAAAAACCTGCGGCGAACCTAAAAAAAATTACTGGCTACCGATCAGCATCACCGACGCTAAGACATCGATCAGAAAAATGATTGCTTAGTGACAGTGGTGATAGGGGGTGAAAGGGTTATCTGGGGGGTGATCAGGGGGTTAAACCTTTATTAGGGGGGGGTTAGGGGGCTACACTGGACCTAAAACTAAATGTAGTGACACTTTTACAGTCACAAATGTCACTGATTGCAGTGATCACTAAATAAATGGTCACTGCAATCAGTGACACTGTGACTGGGGGCTGGGGGGGCTGGGGGGTGATCTGGGGGTGTCTGGGGGGGCGATTTATGTGCCTATGTGTCCTGGTGTCAGTGTGCTGTTTTGTGTACTAACCTGCATCTTCTCCTGTACGGCGCTCGGTATATGTGAGCGCCCCAGGAGAGATGACATCACTTCCTTCTTCCTGGCAGGCAGGGGAAGCTCTCTCATTCGCCGGGAGCGATCGAGAGGGGGTTGCCGGAATCGAACGGCCGTCCCCTCATGCCGGATCGCTCCCGAAGGTAAAACGACCACCCACTGTAAAGAAGGGGGGTCCGATCGGACCCCCCAACTATACAAAGGCAATCACGTATATGTACGTGATTCTGCCTGTCGGTGCCATTCTGCTGACGTATATTTACAGTGGGCGGTCGTTAAGTGGTTAATATTAACCCTCTCTATTTGTCCAAGTGACCATTTTTTACTGGGGCCAAAAGGAGGCAAAATCATTATTAGAAGAGGAATAAAAGGGAAGTGTTCCAATGGGGACACTTGACCCCCTGTCTAAATAAGGATTTGCCTCACTTTGAAAATGGATTTTCTTTAATTTCCTGTTGTGTCTACAGGACAGAAAGTGAAAGGAAAACTCCTCAAGGAAACATGGGGGCAAAAAAATAAATAAAAATTTTACAAAGGTTTTATGCTTTCTAATTTATTCAAAATGATAAAAAAAGTTTTGGTTAAACATACACTTCATGTTTACTCAACTCTCTTGCTTTTCTCTTGCTTTGTTCCATGTCTACAAACTACAGACCACAACACCTATCACCACTAGCCCCTGAAGAAGAGGCGCTATATAAACCCATAGCCTCGAAACGCGTCGGGAACCCTGGGCCCTCCCACAGGAATCAGGACCCTCACAGTGGTTTATGGTCTTTTGTGACGTTGTTACTTTGTTGCTCTATAGTTTGAGTTGTGTTTGTGTACATCCAAATTGTATATGTATTTTTATCTCTTTGATATTTTGTATTACAACAATAAATATATATTTTTTGATAAAATTTGAAACTTGTAGACTTCACCCTAAAAAGTCCCATAGAGGACTACACACACAATCTATATTGAATAGGGATTGGGTGTTTTGTCTACTAATCAAGTCAGTCCCTGCTACACTCCTAAACCCTCATGAATGCAAAGTTCGTCATGGGGAACATCACTAAAAGGGCCGGTAATATTGGTGTTGCTTCAAAGTGGACATATCATTCGAATTGGTAATCAATATGAATCAGCTTCCAGGTTTATTTTGTCAAAACTTAATTGAACAAGTTGATGTTAGAAGTTGATTGACTACTATGCAGAGCTGCACCAGATATTGCACTCTCAAGTTTTAGTAAATCAACCCCATTTTTTGGAGTAAAACCATGAATCTTCCTTGCCTTAGTCAAGACATAACACTCTACTTGTCCAACCATTGCAGAATCACAAGCATGCTGATAACAGATTCAAAAAGGTGAGCACACAACAAAGAGAGACCTTAAAACTATTTTCAAAGATGGAAGGCTTTAATTGTAAGTGTGACTATTCCACTGACTTTTAGTACTAAATTTACAACTACAGTTTAACCGTAAAGTCTGCAATACCTGAGGATGTGACCAGAATTTATAGATATACTTGTCAGCAGTTGTCAATGCCAGTTAAAGTTTATTCTCTAGCTTTCACTTTTTGTGTGGTTATCCACAAATCATCTAGACCAGTCAAACAAATTAATCCTCTGAGACAGCCTCAAGTATGCTTGTGATCTCCTCCTGGCAACCAAGTTAAGTGAACATTTTGCTGTATTTTATATTAAATTCTTCTTGGTAATACACTATTGATAATACATGATATGAATGTGTGCCTTCCAAGTTGTTTCCAAACAAATATAGCCACATTAATAGGATTGAAATGTTTTCAGTGACAGCAGTTTTTTTTTCCCTCATAATCAAGTTTAGTAGAATATACAACTTATTAGTCAGCATGTATATGTATAAAAAAAGTATAAGTAAACACATTTGAAATGAAAAAAAAAATCATACACTGAAAAAATAGATGTACTACTCACAGCCAGTTTTCAGCATACAGACAATTTCATGATAGTTGCCTTTTAACCAGTTGCTCTCTGGTCGTTCTACATAAAAGGATGGATGGCTGTCTCCTGAAGGCAGAAGACCATTTTAAATCAGCCTCCGCTTTTGTGCTTCTTGTGTGTGCTATGTGATCACTATGGGGGTTATATACGAAAGGCAAATCCACTTTGCACTACAAGTGCAAACTACAAGTGCAAAGTGCACTTGAAATTGCACTAAAAGTGCACTTGGAAGTGCAGTCGCTGTAAATCTGAGGGGTAGATCTGAAATGAGGGGAAGTTCTGCTGATTTTATCATCCAATCATGTGCAAGCTAAATGCTGTTTTTTTATTTTCCTTGCATGTCCCCCTCGGATCTACAGAGACTGCACTTCCAAGTGCAATTTCAAGTGCACTTTGCACCTGTAGTTTGCACTTGTAGTGCAAAGTGGATTTGCCTTTCGTCAATAACCCCCTATGTCTATTGGATTCAGCAAATCAAAGAGTGGGGTACATGACCATGTGATTGCTGTGATCAATCACAGTGATTACACATGTAAACAAAGGCTGTATGTTGCAGCCTGTGCTCTGTTTCCCCTCACAGCAATCGGCTGTGAGAGGAAACAGTGGGGGTTATTGACGAAAGGCAAATCCACTTTGCACTACAAGTGCAAACTACAAGTGCAAAGTGCACTTGAAATTCCACTGAAAGTGCACTTGGAAGTGCAGTCGCTGTAAATCTGAGGGGTAGATCTGAAATGAGGGGAAGCTCCGCGAATTTTATCATCCAATCATGTGCAAGCTAAAATGCTGTTTTTTATTTTCCTTGCATGTCCCCCTCGGATCTACAGCGACTGCACTTCCAAGTGCACTCTAAGTGCAATTTCAAGTGCACTTTACACTTGTAGTTTGCACTTATAGTGCAAAGTGGATTTGCCTTTAGTAAATAACCCCCAGAGTGTTTCTTACATTGATGGGCAGCATCTTTAAAGACTCACTATGCCTCCTAAAAAATAACTTGGAATTTTTGCTTTCCAAAATGTGGTCATTTTGTGGGTGTTTCTACTGGTCTGATGCTAGGGACCTCCAAAAATGTAATAGGTAGCCAGGAAATTAGATGAGTAAGTTATTCCCCTTGAAAGCCTGAAGGTACTTTTTGTATTCTGGGAACCTTCATGCAGCTAGACTGCAAAAAAGTCTCATATACAGTATCCCCATACCCAGGAGGAGTAACAAAATTTATTTTTTAGTGTGCAATTCAACGTTTTTCAATACCGTGTGTTAGAAATATCCTATTAATTGACATCTTTGTGTAAAAAAAAAAAAATATTTCTTTATTCATATTTCAAAACCTGTGACACAAAAATGAAAAATGTAAGACTCACCATGCCTGTTAAAAATACTTTTGGGTGTTTGCTTTTAAAAATGTGTTAATTTTGTTGGGGTTTCTATGGTCCTTCAAAAATAAATTGGTAGTCAGGAGAGCAGATGCAGCAAATGTATGCCCATTTATAAGGCTAAAGGGGCTCCTTGGATTTTGGGCCCTTCCCCAGCACATAGGCTGGTGTCCCCAAAACAAGGGAGCCCATTATTTAAATGACAGCCCACATGCTCTTCAACATGTGGAGTGCTTTGAGAGGGGCTACATGTGTGCCAAGTTTGAGTCCAGGGGACCTACGACCGGCCGGTACCGGGTCCCCAAAGTCACCAGAGAAATTACTGTTTAACATGGGAGTCTATGGAAGGGGTGCCCGGCTTTGAAAAATCTGTGCTCCCCGGTTGTAGGTCCCCTGGACAACAAACTTTGCACACTTATAGAGGGGCTACATGTGTGCCAAGTTTGGGGTCCAAGGGACCTTCGGCCGGCCGGTACCGGGTCCCCAAAGTCCGTGAGATCAGGCGCAAAAAAGTGACTTGAGTATAAGCCGAGGGGGGCACTTTCAGCACAAAAAAAATGTGCTGAAAAACTCGGCTTATACTCGAGTATATACGGTATATGATTTAGGTTCAATAATAAAATGTATTAATTCTTTTAGTTGTGTAGCTATTAGGAAGATAATATTTATATGTTGAGGTATGGCACTATTAATGTGGCAAAAACACTTGCAGTCACCAATAATTCTAACATAAACTAAATGTCTACATTTCATAAGGTGTATTTTCCTTCTTTTATGATATGCTTTTGGTAAGCATTAAAAAAAGGTTAGGAAAAGTGCCAGTCTATGCTCAAGAGCTTTCATCCATATTCATGTGCACTAACCAAGCTGCTGTACAGAGCTCTGGGATTGTAACGCTCGGCTGATTTAAATTCCTTATAAATTCCTAGCAGAGAGCACACATTTTATACAGAAGGGTTTTGCTGAGGAATTAATTATATATGTATGTGTCTGTAGGTGTATGCACAGTTACAAGAAAAGGTTTGTGAACCCTTTGGAATTATCTGGATTTCTGCACGAATGGCTCAAGAAATGCAGTCTGATTATCAACTAAGTCAAAATAATGGACAAACACAATCTGCTTAAACCAACAACATACAAACAAGTGATCGATTTCATTTTTCTTCTAAACAATCTTGCGAAACTTTGCATTTAGTAACTAGTAGAACTTCTCCTAAAAAGTGTATATACAGCCAAAAATGTTTGTTTATTTTGAATTGAGTATGTTAGGTTAAAACCTCCATTAGCATATTTTTTATTGTCTGTATTCCACTGGGGAGATTTTTCTTAATCTTTTGTCCTGGAGATGCAACGTGAAATTATATAGATTGCCATCCTGAACTCTGTCACTAGAAAAGGTGTCTCTACTGGAATATTTACCCTCATGCCTTGCTTTGATGTCTAATCTAACATTTTGGCATCCCCCCCACTATCTGGCTCAGTAACAATGTTTAAAGCGGATGTCCCGCGGCCATCCGTTTTTTTTTTTCTGTCAATAATTTATTTATGCCATTTTTAAAGAGTACTCACTATTCTGGTTTCAAATCATCCGCTGTCCGATTATGTCTGAAATTGTAAACTATATTGTTAGTGTAACGAGGTTTCCATTTTGCTTGTGGGCATGTGAAGCCCACAAGCACTCATTTCCTTGTTGCGGTGAATGCTCATCTCCCAGCATTCACCGCTCGTTCCCACGCATGCCCAGTGTTTATGGCGGGTGGCGCCGTAAACACTGAGGGTTGCCATCACAGCGTGCTTTGTTGTCTTAATCGCTTCACTTCCGCCTTCGGAAATCCCGCGATAACTACCAGCAAGCCTCCGCAATGACTCCTGGGAGCAATGACAAAAGCTCCCAGGAGACAGTGCGGGTACAGGAAATGACACACTACCCGCAGACTACCCACACATCACAGAGACAGGAAGCTGAGTGACAAATGCAGATAACATAAAAAAAAAACGTTCAGTTTTTTGGCTTCATTCGAGTGCACAATATGATTAAGCGAATGTATTGAAATAGGGTGGAGCTCTGCTTTAATATGATAAATAGGTGAATCACCCCAGCAGGTACCCAGACAACATTACAGGAGAAGTCCAGCCTGGGTTCGTTTGGCTGGTCTTCTCCTATGAATCACAGGAGTGCAATTTGTTTTCCTTGTTTTCCTCTGACCCATTTTTAGAAGAGAGCGATCTGAAGTCCGCTCTCTGCTGACGTCGCGGATATCAGTCCAGGCACCGTGCCCTCCCGACAATAATGTCTGGATCCGCCAGGTGCCTGGACTGACACCCTTCTCAGCCTCTCAGTGAGCCGCTGAGAGCCTGAGATGGCCGCTCCGCCCCCTTCACAGCTCAGCGCTCCAATGAGTGAGGAGGGAGATGAGCAGAGAGCTGTGATTGACAGTCTACAGCTCTCTGCTCACGGAGCTCTGAAAACCGAGTGATCGGTGATGTTAGATCACTCGGTTTTCAGTGTAGAGGCACTGGGGGACAGATGCTGCATCCACCTAGGGGATGAATTCATCCACCTACCTGTATTAATGGCGAAAAAAAAGAAACCCATACTTCTCTTTTAATGAAGAACCAACACCAGAGGAAATGAAAATGTGTTAAACCCCCAGGGTATTCTGTACACATCGTTCTTGGCCACATGTAAATCTGTGCAGGGGTTGCTGAGCTGTGGTGTTGGATAGCTAGCCCCACCCACACATCTTGCTTTTTGACAACACTTCATTAATAGTTATGGGTTTATGAATGACAGTTCATTAGTGGAAGGGGTGTGCCAGGCAATGTACACCGGGTCTGTACAACCCCCGCCCTCCCTAGGCTGACAGTGCATTGCTCTGCTCTGCTGTGCTGTCTCCTTATTTCTCCTGTTTAGTATACACAAAGTCCAGAGCTGCAGCCTGATATTGAGAGGAATGGAGAGAGTGGAAACTGTCAACTTGTGTGGTGAATGATTGCAGCTGGAGAGAAGGGCTTCTTTTTTAAAAAAAAAAACACAAGCTGACAACAGCACAAGTCGGGTACTATACTAGGCTGTCTCAGACAATTGTAGTATCCAGTGTGTACTATTGTCAGCTTGCATTTTTGTGTTTTTCTCCAGCTGCAATCATTCACAGCACAAGGTGACAGTTTCCACTCTCTCAGTTCCTCTGAATAGCAGGCTGCAGCTCTGGATGCTAAACAGGAGAGATAAGGGGAAACAGTGCTGTAGAATAGAAGAGGGGTGGGGACTTAGTGCTGGCTTTAAAGTGGTGTTCCAGCCGCAATTTTTTTTTAAAAGTCAGCAGCTACAAACACTGTAGCTGCTAACTTTTAATAAGGGCACTTACCTGTCCAAGGAGCGCACAATGTCGGCCCCCCAAGGCCAATCCGTCCATCGGATCGAGTGCCGGCGCCGCCATCCTAACGAAGGGAAACAGGCAGTGGAGCCTTGCGGCTTCACTGCCCATTTCCTACTGCGCATGTGCGAGTCGCGTGGCGCTTTGTGAATGGGTGGCTGTCTTCTGGGACACACACAGGTCCCAGATGACAGCGCGCCCCATTTCCCAGGAGGCAACGCAAGGGATGAAGAGAAGGAACAGCTCAGTGGAGAAGGAAATGGCAGATTAGGGTGACTGCCTAGCAACAGCCATTTCTGGTAAGTATGAAAAAAATATTTTTTTCAATTATTTTAATGTTTAATTATTTTAATGTTTAATTATTTCATGTATTTTAAGGAGCCTTTTTATGTTTTTTTTTTTTTTTTTTTTAGGGTGGACCTCCGCTTTAACTCTCTTGTGGGATTGCTCTTGTTTTTATGCTTTGGGGGGGGGGGGGGGGGCTACAACCAGGAATGACAGAAAAGCCACAAAGGATATACATTCACTTTGTGTGCAATACATACCTTGCAAGCACATTTCTTATATTTTAAAAGATGCAATGATGTAATCACTGTGTTGTGCATAGCATGCACAATGAGCAGAGCTGTGGGACCCAGCAGACTCCACACTACAGGCATTCTGCTGAAAATAACAGGAGGGGTATGTAAACAAGGCCAGTCACCCTGCACAAGAAGAAAGCAGCAGTGACCAGTCTGGACAAAGATTCACAACGGATTACTGCACAGATTGAAATTAAAAACACAAAGAACACCAAGATTCAAGTAAGAATACACATGCTTCTTGATTTAGCTTCTTGTTTATACCGGAGTTCAGCTTTAACTTTTGTTGAGAAAAAAAAATCCCTCTGGATGACCTATGTGTATTGCAATGATTTAAAAAAACCTTGTAGTAGTATAAACTTTGTATGAACAAAGCCTATCCCTCTATAATGTGTACTTGTCTCAATCCAAAATACTATGTGTTATTTCTCTCTGCTGCCTCATTCCTCTGCTATCAGCTTCTGATGGGTTTTCTTGCCATCAAGTAAAAAAAAGGTGACGGGGAAGGTGCTCCAGCACACAGCCTGTGATTGACAGTCTCAGCTCTGTTCCTGTGTGATGTGTGAAGAGGGGTGTGTCCCATCCCTCTTCTCACAGATCTTCAGAGTGTAATCTCAGCTTCCTGTCCTTTGCTTTCTGAAATCTCAGAAAAACTGTTGTAGCGACCTCACCCCATCTCTTTCTTCTAGGGGTATTACACACGACAGGGTGAGATGCGCTACGGCCCATGTCCTCCCCATAGCTGTGGGTGAAGTGAAGGCCAGTACCAGATATTTCCTCGGGCCTATGTGCTTCTGTAAAGGATTAAGTCCTGTTGTGCCAACACTTCCCTTTGCTCCCATTAACCAGAGTTCCACACACCGATCACAGTCCAACTCTTGTTTTATTGCATTTCTCACAATAAACGGTGCTTCAGTAGTCAACTGGTTGCGACTTATTAACATTTTGATACAGGGGATGAGCAGGCCGAGGCACTATCCTAATTCTCAGCTAAACCACTGCGATCTCGCCAGCGGTTACTATAGCCATATCTTGAAAGGACTTAGAACTTGAGAGTCTCTACCAGCGACTCAAGAGAACGTAGATAGGAGTACCTTCGCTGCGTTGCGGCCCCTATCAGGGGAAGATGTCCCTCCAAGGGAGTTACCAGAGGCCCATCCGTCACTGGGTTAATGCTGCTCCAGACTCTCCGAATAGGTAACCTCCCCGGCCTCCTCACCTCAGACATGGGCCCCATCCACTTCAGGGACCCTCGGACTTCTCCACCCTCGTGGGACCCAGTCGAAGTCACTGGGCCCCAGGCCTCCTGGTTTAGTACCTCACCCCAGGCTGAAGGTGCCTGGGATGGACTCCAACTCCATTCCGGTCAGGCCTAGGGCACCTGAGCCGGAATCCGGAACCGCCCGCACCCAGGCCTAAGGTGCCTGAGTGCGTGATGAAGAACCTCCAGAAGAGCAAGACCTCGTGACTAGGGTGTCTCCCCCTTTTATCCCCTCCAATGACGCCACGGCAGGTTCCCCGCCCTCGCCGTACCATCTCAGAGAAGGGACAAAAAGGACAGCACTATCGCAGTGAATCTACCTTGAGCCTGCGGGCACTCACCACCCACCAGCCAAGGAGATTATTACACCGCCCAATCCTCCACGAATACAAATAGTCATTACTCCCATACCTACACACCTGAATTTCCACCCAGATGTACCCCACCTGAATTTAAAGACCCCGCTACACTGTATAAATTCTGCACTTTGATCGGCTGTAGAGAAGAGTGGCTGCAGATAAACCCCCCAGGCCTGGATTCCTGACAAGGCCACCGAGGCCAGGCCTCTGGGCGGCAGTGGGTGCAGGGGCGGGGCGGCGCCGCGCAGTGGGGGGGGCGAAATCCTGTGTCAGCGTGTGTCACTCTGGCTCCGTCAGCCTAATTTCTATTTCTTGTGTCCCCCTGTGATCCGGCCGCCATGTTTAATGTCAGCTGGGCGGCCGGCGCTCTGTGATTGGGCGAATGGGGTCATGTGAGGCGGCGGGGCTAACCTGTCCTTAATGCTCCTGGAGTCCCGCCTCTGCTATCTTCTCCTCCTCCTCTCCTCCTGACCGCAGTAGCTGGGACTCATCATTCCCTGTTGGTTGTGGCAGACAGCCAGTGAGTGTGGTAGACAAGAGATCAGATCAATCACGATGGTGAACAAAAAAAAGCAGGTGAGACGAGTGAGCAGCAGCTACTGCAAGTAATCATCCTCTCCAAGGCAAAGCCAGCACTGTGAGTTCTGCCTCTCTCTTCACTAGAAGAGCATGCAGACTTTCCTGGCTTCCTATTGGCTGTGAGACTCGGGACACTGAGCTGCTTCCAGTCCATGCAGTATACTGCTCAGAGCTCCTCTGCTGTTACATGGACATGTGTGCTGCTGTAAATGTAAATAGACATCTCTGGGTCACTCACCATGTATAACACAGTCACATAGGGCAAACTACACTCGCACAGTCTACACTACACACATACACAGAGCATCACTCTCTTCTCCACTTATCCCCAATGTCCCTCCTCTCCTCCCACTTATCCCCAATGTCCCCCCTCCCCCCCAATGTCCCTCCTGTCCCCCCACTTATCCCAAATGTCCCTCCTGTCCCCCCACTTATCCCAAATGTCCGTCATCTCCCCCCACTTATCCCAAATGTCCCTCCTGTCCCCCCACTTATCCCAAATGTCCCTCCTGTCCCCCCACTTATTCCAAATGTCCCTCCTCTCCCCCCACTTATCCCAAATGTCCCTCCACTTATCCCAAATGTCCGTCACCCCCCCCCCCAATTATCCCAAATGTCCCTCCACTTATCCCAAATGTCCGTCATCTCCCCCCCCAATTATCCCAAATGTCCCTCCTGTCCCCCCACTGTCACCCCTCATTCCTTCACACCGTACACAGATCACCCCTCAATCCTGCACACCGTACACAGATCACCCCTCAATCCTGCACACCGTACACAGATCACCCCTCAATCCCCTATACACAGATCACCCCTCAATCCTGCACACCATACACAGATCACCCCTCAATCCTGCACACTGTACACAGATCACCCCTCAATCCTATACACTGTACACAGCTCACCCCTCAATCCCCTATACACATATCACCCCTCAATCCTGCACACCATACACAGATCACCCCTCAATCCTATACACAGCTCACCCCTCAATCCCCTATACAAAAATCACCCCTCAATCCTGCACACCATACACAGATCACCCCTCAATCCCCTATACACAGATCACCCCTCAATTCTGCACACCATACACAGATCACCACTCAATCCCCTATACACAGATCACCCCTCAATCCTGCACACCATACACAGATCACCCCTCAATCCTGCACACTGTACACAGATCACCCCTCAATCCTATACACTGTACACAGCTCACCCCTCAATCCCCTATACACATATCACCCCTCAATCCTGCACACCATACACAGATCACCCCTCAATCCTATACACAGCTCACCCCTCAATCCCCTATACAAAAATCACCCCTCAATCCTGCACACCATACACAGATCACCCCTCAATCCCCTATACACAGATCACCCCTCAATTCTGCACACCATACACAGATCACCACTCAATCCCCTATACACAGATCACCCCTCAATCCTGCACACTGTACACAGCTCACCCCTCAATCCTCATACATTTTCTATGTAGGTGCACCCGTATATTTTTTCTGTTAGTATATGTGCGTTTTCAGGGTTGGGGGACTTTCAGGTTTTTTTTTGGCGGGGGGGGGGCGGCATTGAAGGACCCGGCCTTGGGGTGGCAAAGGGAGTAAATCCGGGCCTGATACCCCCCGCATCCAATTTGCATGACAGAAGATTGTGACCGGCTCTTTATGGAGGCGGTTCACGTATCTCCGGGGCGGCTGCAGAGCAGATTGCACAGAGGTCTTGTGTGTCTTTGGCTCAGTTTCAGGGCTGAATTCAGGCAAAAATTTGGCCCTAATTTGTCCCTGAAAACAGAGAACAGGGACGCACTTGATCCCTGCTGTGAGCCGCATCGGTTAGAGGTGTGAACCCAGCCTTTGTCATTATAAGAAGGTTGGACTTCCACTGCTGGACTTTTAATTAGTTTTATATCTTAGGGGCAGTTCACGCCAGATGCAGTTCCGGACCGTTACGTTTTTTTCTGCACCAATACAGTCAGTTACGGTCAGTTTCCGATCAGTTTCTGCACCGGAAACTGACTGGAAACTGACTGGAACTGACTGCACTGGTGTGAACTAGAGCCATTGGAATACATGGAAAACACTATGCATGCATTTTTAGTGCAGGAAAAAAGCACACAGAACTGAACGGAACTGCTTCTGGTGTGAACTAGCAGGAGTGGGAACATCCTGGGGTAAGCAGAACAGGCCCATGAACCAAGGCAAGATATCTAGACAATGCCTGCAGGTCATTCGGTCCACCTCCAATTAGCAAAGCCACCACTTCGAAAGGTAACATTTACCCTTTGGAAGTGGTAGTGGCTCCAGGATTTTGCTAAATGGTGAGAGAAACAAAACCTACAGGAGTGGGCACCTGTGAGTCGGAGTTCAAGATTGCAGAGGTCTAAGGCTGGATTCACACCTATGCAGTTTTAGTGCTTTTTGCATTTTGCAGATTTGCACTACAGTCCATTTAACATGGTTTCTTATGGAACACGTTCTGTAGTAAAAATCTGCAAAATGCAAAAAGCACAAAAAATGCATAGATGTGAATCCAGCCTTAGGAGCAGCTTTATCTTTTGCAAATAAGCTTTATCTATACCTCCCAAGGTTTTGAGATGGGAATGAGGGACACCTACTAGCAAACGTATGTAGGCATAGGACACGCCCCCTGCCACATCCCCTTAAAGGAGAATTAACCCAAAAAAAAGGGTAAATTTAATCCACAAGGGCTTTATTTTACCACTACTATTCCTTTATATTGGCTTTTAAAATGTACAAATGCAGCAATTTAGAATTTGGATGAAAGGTTTAGTACTGGGAAACACTTTTTGAAAGATAAAAAGTGTATTTTATATACAACTATATGGATCAGACCAAAATGAGGGACAAATGAGGAGTAATGAGGGACAGAGGGATAGGATATTGCTCTAAATCAGGGACCTTCCCTCGAAATCGGGGACAGTTGGGAGCTATGTATATCTAAAAACAAAATATTACTTTTGGATGATCTAATGTTTTCATATAAAAAAAAATATTTCATCAGACTGAATTCGAAGTAAGCTAGAAAATGCAATTCTTGATTAAAAATCACTTTGAGGTCATTCAGTAAGCAAACTGAGGTAAGCCTTATCTGTTGTGTGAAAACCATTCTCATTGCTTCAGGTGAAATCTGTACTTGCAGTCATGGCAAGCAATGAAGTGGAAGGATGTGCTGGGGGAAAAACACTTTGTGCGACTACAGGGATGGGTTTGCAATGAGAAATATACAGGTGTCTGTACCAGAGCCAGTACAGGTCTGCCAATCACTTATTTTATTCAGCATTACATTCAGGACTTATTTTCAGCACAGTGGATGTCTCTGTACATAGAGATGTTCAAAATACCATCAGCATTGCAATGTGAATGTATAAATCATGCTTTCAGCAGATCATTTTATTCCTGAGCACTGATTCTGGCTCCAATAATTTGACATTTTGTAAATAGGTGCCATAGGTTTACTGCATTACATTTTCAGTGTGACGGTATTTTCACTGCAAGGATCACCATGATAGTATCTAGAGCTGTGATAATATAATATTTACAATATTATTATTATTATTATTATTGTAGCAATACCCCCGCAGGGGCCGCTGGTTTAAGATTTGGGCCTGCCGTTACCTTACTGTTCACCACGTTCGTCCTAGGGGTCTTCCTTGAAGAGTTGATAATAAATGTCTCACCAAACACTGAAGCCTCGTACACATGGCCGGAAATCTCGTCGTAAGACTCGGAAAAGCATACACACGACCGGTTTTCTCGTCGGGAAACAGGCCGACGAGAATCCCGACGAGAAAAACGAGAATCCTGACGAGAAAATAGAGAGCAGGTTCTCTATTTTCCTCATCGAGATTCCCGTCAGTTTTCTCGACAGGAAACCATGCACACGAACGGTTTTCTTGGCAAAAAAGCTCTCCCAGCAGTTTCCTTGACGTTTCTTGCCGAGAAAACCGGTCGTGTATACGAGGCTTAAATCTCTTTTTCTCAAGGGTTTATTTCAAGAACTTCAGACAGAGGGATGGAGGGTTAGAGGAGATTCAGGTACCTTAGGTTTTGCGGATCACGGGTACTTTCCTTTATCCAAAAGACCAATAACTTCCACACTGGATGTAGCATCCACCGGATAGGCCTCTCTCACTGACCTAGCAGCCGGTGCGAGCTTGTTCAAAAAGTCTCTGCCACAGACTTGTGTAATCACACGCTTGGTAAAGTTCTGAAACATAACACACAGTACCAGGATCTTTCAGCCAGGCCGGCAGCACTGTGAGGTAGATTTGATCTGGATGCGTCCTCCAATTGAGTCCTCAATTGCTCGGTCCCTTCCCGCAGGCAAGACGACACAGGACCATCTCTGGATCAGTAGGCCCCAGCAACTCCTGGGCCTACTCTCAGTAACAAAGCCTCGGGGGGTCAGCAGGCCCCGAGGCAGAAAACTGCAAACACATCCCCGAAGCCAGGAGGGCCGTCAGGTCAGGATCGGAAGACCCCACCAAAACTGTGTCTGCCCCTTAAGTACCCTCTCCCAGAATGCACAGAGGGGTGACCAATCCCACTGAGCTGCTTCTGGGCAAGAGGTACCCAATATATCCAGCCAGCTGCAGTTCCAACCTTGACCTGTGGTGACAACGACACCCAGAGGAAGGTGGAAAATGCGCAACCCAGCCGAACTGGAACAGAGACCCATAATTTTGTACAATTATTTTGAGTTGAACTATAACTCAAACAACTAAATTTACACTAGCGCCTACCCAATAGGGGCAGGGTGCTACACACTTCCCCCACCGCAACAGACAATGTCCTCATCATCGAGAACAATTTGACTCTCACTCCTGAGAGTCGATACCTCAATCCCAAAAACTTGGATGGGGAAGGGAAAGGGTAAGGTAGCAAAGAAATACAAATTTAACATGCAAATAAAATAACGTCACATCAATGTAAATTACAATATCTCTCTCACTATCTATCTAAACCACCCATTCTCCAGTAGTTTGATAGAAGATCCATACACCTGAAAGAAAAACAAACAGACACGCAATCATACAAACGATGTACAATAGGAAGCAAAGCCTGTGTGTGGGTAGCTAGATGTACAAAGAAACAATGTTCAATTGTGTGAACACACTCCCACCACCTAGTGGCAGAAGATCAACATGACAGAGTCCTTTAACACAAGTACTAGTCCAGGTAGTGGAATCTTGACTCCGAAGCTTCCGGTAACCTGACACTAGCTAGCTATATTACCCCACAGTCCTTTAAAAGAAAAAGCAAGAAAAAATATTTTACTTTAGCAAAATGACAACCAAACAGTCACTATAGGTGATCACCAGTAAAATTGGGGGTCAGGTAGAGTCAGTGATTTCCTCTGTTTGTCCAGAGTGGTGATAAAATACACGTAGTTGCCCTTTCCAGGCCGGCAAATGACCTCCTTGTCAGCATGGATGTGTCTACCGTAGCTCCAATGTAACAAACACCCATTAAAGCGATCATCCATGGTGGGAGAATGACCTGTTCTCTGGAATGGTTTAGGCACAGCCAAATAGTCCCAAACAGCCTCACCGTACCATTTTTCTCTGTTGGCCTCGATCTCTTGCATGATCTCCCTGGGAACATAGGGAAACTCCAGTCCATATTCAGTGGCTACCCGCTTGTTGAGTAACCTTTGTGACCGGGCAAGCCTAGGCAAAGATCTGGTGCTTCCAAGTCCAGGAGGTATACACAAAACTGGGGACTTCTGCACCATAGTATTTACAGACAGTTTTCCTGACCCAAACGAACTGGTAACTTTAGGCAGGATTTCACTAGTAACAACCGGGGGTTCCACACTGGGTGTTGTCTTCCCCGAGTCCATATCTGCCCATTCAGCAAAGGTGAAGGCCAAAGCAACATCATCTCCATTGGCCCATAGCATCTCCTGAGACATGGTTTCAAACAAGTCATCGTCTCCAGAGATGTCTGACAAGGAATCTAATTCAGAGTCACGCAACTCCTCCGCGGGCATATAATTGCAAACAGTTCCCATATGTACAATTTTCCCAGATCTCTCACCCGTTCCTGTCGTGGACTTCTCAGGAATCAGACTTTCCTCTGGATCTGGTCCGGGTAGTCTTTGGGGTGAGCCTCAACCACGGCCGCGGTAGGCTTTTATGTATCCCACTTTCCTTTGGGCAGGTGCATCGGGAAAAAATGCAGCGGAGGCAGTAGTAGTGGAGGCAACAGCAGTGGCAATGTCCGCCGGTGACTCCTCGATGGCAGTAACAGCGCCATCTCCCTCCGTAATAGCTGTTGTAGCAGATGTGGCAAGTGCAGGTCTAGCCGCAAAGGCTCCAGCCTCCTCGGTAGCGATGCCCGTGGCCCAGTCCATCCGGTAGGCACGGATGGAATGGTGGGTTGTTCTACGGCAAACAGGTACTCCCCGCAGTGTAGACACCGAACAAATGGATGCAGGTTTACAGTCAGTCCTCCGCCCCTGTTGCACAGCATACCCAAGGCTTCCACATCTCCAATCACGTAAAGTATGAACCGCCCATGCGGTTTCAACCGAATGCCAGTGTCCGTCAGCGTAGCCCTCGGCAGCATAGCACTTGTAGCGGTGCTCACAGCAAACATCCTGGGCCCCATAGCAGACTGCGTCGACATAGCTGCAGACATGGCGATGTTCCGACTCTTTCTGAGTGCTGGACACACACGTGGCGTCTCACACAGCAAGCATGCGGGAACTCCTCCCACTTGTCTCTTTAGTCACGTAGTTCGCGGGTTTTTCTCTTTCTTGGCTCCGCCCACAGTCCACGCGACTAATGCCGCGTACACACAACCGTTTTTCATGGCGTGAAAAATGCAATTTTTTAAATTGGTCATTAAAAACGATCGTGTGTAGGCTCCAGAGCATTTTTAACGACGTGAAAAACGGCCTAAAAAAATTAGAACCTGCTCTATTTTTTCACGTAGTTTTTCACGTCGTTCTTTTTAACGTCGTAAAAAACGGTAGTGTGTATGCTTTTACAAGGGGAAAAAAAATGCGCATGCTCAGAATCAAGTATGAGACGGGAGCGCTCCTTCTGGTAAAACTAACGTTCGTAATGGAGATAGCACATTCATCACGCTGTAACGGACTGAAGAGCAAGAGGTTGAAAAGCGCGAATCGGCTCTCACCAAACTTTACTAATACGAGGATCAGCAAAAGCAGCCCAAAGGGTGGCGCCATCCGAATAGAACTTCCCCTTTATAGTGCCATCGTACGTGTTGTACGTCACCGCGCTTTGCTCAAGCATTTTTTTTCACGATAGTGTGTAGGCAAGGCAGGCTTGAGAGGAAACATGAAAAATCACGTCGAGAAAAACATAGTTTTTTTCAATGACATTAAAAACGGCCGTGTGTACGCGGCATAAGAAGTGATCCGCAAATGTCCCCCTTTTTCAGAAACGACACAGTCCAAACCCTCTGTAACATAAGCCCAGATGGACCGCTTACTTGATTTGCGGTCGGTAACGGCAAATCCCGGACTCGAGCCCCCACATGTAGCAATACCCCCGCAGGCGCCGCTGGTTTAAGATTTGGGCCTGCCGTTACCTTACTGTTCACCACGTCCTTCCTAGGGGTCTTCCTTGAAGAGTTGTTAATAAATGTCTGCACCAAACACTTATGCCATGTACACACGATCGGTTTTACCGATGAAAACAGTCCGATGGACTTTTCTCATCGGACAAACCGATCGTGTATGGGCCCCATCGGTCTTTTTTGCATCGGGGAGAAAAAATAGAACATGTTTTAAATTTATCCGATGGGAAAAAAAACAATAGCAAATTCCGATCGTCTGTGTGGAACTCCATCGGGCAAAAAACCCACACATGCTCAGAAGCATCGAACTTAATTTTTCTCGGCTTGTCGGAGTGTTTTACGTCACAGCGTTTGGGACGGTCGGATTTTTGACTGATGGTGTGTAGGCAAGACTGATGGAAGTCAGCTTCATCGGATTTACGATAGAAAAATCCATCGGATTAGAATCCATAGGAAATCCGATCGTATGTACAGGACTTTAGTCTCTTTTTCTCAAGGGTTTATTTCAAGAACTTCAGACAGAGGGATGAAGGGTTGAGGGAGATTCAGGTACCTTAGGTTTTGCGGATCACGGTTACTTTTCTTTTATCCAGAAGACCAATAAATTCCACACTGGATGTAGCATCCACTGGATAGGCCTCTCTCACTGACCTAGCAGCCGGTGCGAGCTCGTTCAAAAAGTCTCTGCCACAGACTTGTGTAATCACACGCTTGGTAAAGTTCTGAAACATAACACACAGTACCAGGATCTTTCAGCCAGGCCGGCAGCACTGTGAGGTTGATTTTATCCGGATGCGTCCTCCAATTGAGTCCTCAATTGCTCGGTCCCTTCCCGCAGGCAAGGCGACACAGGACCATCTCTGGATCAGTAGGCCCCAGCAACTCCTGGGCCTACTCTCAGTAACAAAGCCTCTGGGGGTCAGCAGGCCCCGAGGCAGAAAACTACAAACACATCCCTGAGGCCAGAAGGGCTGTCAGGTCAGGATCGGAAGACCCTGCCAAAATGGTGTCTGGCCCTTAAGTACCCTCTCCCAGAATGCACAGAGGGGTGACCAATCCCACTGAGCTGCTTCTGGGCAAGAGGTACCCAATACATCCAGCCAGCTGCAGTTCCAACCTTAACCTGTGGTGACAACGACACCCAGAGGAAGGTGGAAAATGTGCAACCCAGCCGAACTGGAACAGAGACCCATAATTTGGTACAATTATTCTGAGTTGAACTATAACTCAGACAACTAAATTTACACTAGCGCCTACCCAATAGGGGCAGGGCGCTACATTATTATTATAATACACGATTTATATAGCGCCAACAGTTTACACAGTGCTTTACAATGTATAGGGGGGACAGCACAATTACAGTACAGTTCAATACAGAAGGGACAGGAGGGCCCTGCTCGTAGAGCTTACATTCTAAAGGGAGGGGATGGTGGTACAAAAGGTAATAGCTGCAGAGAATGATTTGATGGGGGTGGGAATATACAATCTATCTACAATTTAGGGCTTAGGAAAATAAAAACTGACAATAAATTCTCCAAAAATAATCTATACACACCCCCTACTTAATGGTGCTGTAATTTATTTTTTATGAAATTTTTCTTACTGTGTTTTTCTGCCGCCTTGTAACATCCTCTGTGAGATCCTGAACCCTTCCTTTCCCCCTCAATACCTTTTGTTTGGAATGTGCAGTGCACATTGGTTGTGGTGAATGTCCCTAGTCCATCTTGGGAATGAGCAAGAAAGGGTGGCTACACTCCTACATATAGTGGGAACATGGATAATTAATTTAGCCACCCTCTAGGAAGATATCATATCACAGCACCAAAAAAAAAAAAAAGGGAATTTGGAGGCAGCAATAGAAGTAACTTATAAATTAAAGTTATGGTAAAGGCTCGTTTTTTCTTCTATAAAAATAACAAACATTTTATACTTACCTGCTCTATGCAGGGGTTTTGCATAGAGCAGCCCCGATCCTCCTTTTCTCTGGTCCCTCTTTGGCTCTCCTGGCCCCTCCCTCCTGTTGAGTGCCCTCACAGCAAGCAGCTTGCTATGGAGACACCCGGGCCGAACTGCAGCTCTGTGTTTCCATTCAGAAACGGAGCTTCAGTTCGGCCCTGCCCCTTCTCTCTCCTCATTGGCTAACTGACTTTGATTGACAGCAGCGGGAGCCAATGGCGCCGCTGCTGTGTCTCAGCTAATCAGGAAGTAGAGTATTGGATGGACGAGGCACTCATAGACATCACTGGATAGAGAGATGCTCGCTCCCGAGCCGCTGCTCTATGAGTCAATAAGGCACATAAACCTGCGTCTCGCCCCTCCCTCCCGCTCTCTCTTCATTGGCTCACTGGCTGTGACTGACTCCCACTGCTGTCTCGGCCAATAGGGAGGGCGAGACCTGGGAAAGCCAAGGCTATCGCAAACATCATTGGATGGGAGGGAGCTCAGATAAACATGGGCCGAATGCCGCGCAACATCGACTCAATAAAAACCAGCTGACATTCGGCCCGTTTGTATGGCACCCTGTCCAAATGGCCTGCTTCTGTCATACGTGTGTGCTGGAAAACCATTAACCAACCAGCTCCTGATCTGTGCTCTCAGCCAATGGCGGAGAGCACTGATCGGCGTGTTCTGGCAGGGGGGTGGTCCCTGCAGAGCACAACTGCTCAGCAGGGGAGATCGCTGTACTAATGCTGGAACGTTAGTACAGCGGCTCCGACCGGAACTGTCAGTTTTTTCCGTTCAACCCACTGGGTTAAATGAAGAAAAAAAACTATTGGTGTATACCTGTCATTAGGCTGAGTTTAAAGTGTATGAATACCCTAACAATGAACGTCTATTATATTCTCTCTTTTAGTTCGTTATATAAGCTATTGCATGCATTTTGAGATATCTGTTTGATAACTGCAAAAAAACAAACAAAAAACAACGTATTGAACCTGCTAGAAATTCAGTTCTGTCCTGTATTATCTCAAGTAGTGTTATCAACCCAGCCCAGTTCACCTATGAGAACGACAGAACATCTCCTTCTGTGTTATGAGGACAGGGAGAGATGTTCTGTAGTCCCAACACACTTCCTGTCAGTGGCGGCTGGTGCTCCATTTTGGGGGGGGCGGCAAACAAACCACCTGCTACCTCCCCCCGGGTCGGTCGATCCCCCCCATTGCTCACTCGTCCGCCCACCAGCCCCGCACTTACCTCATCTAGGTCGCAGGCAGCTTCAGGTCCTGCGTCTCCTCCTCCTAGTCAGCCAAAGAGGTCGCTTCTCCACTCAGCCAATCGCTTCCTGAATGGTCGGGAGGAGAATCAGGAAGACAATAGCAAATATTAATTTGCTATTGTCACACAACTGGGTGGGTTCAGGGCCCAGTGCCCTATGCCCCGTGCCCACCCTTTTTGAAGCCAATTAGAGCCTCCGGCTCTAATCATGTGCTTTGAAACCCCCCCAATTGGAATCCATGCGTCCGGCGCCCTGTGTGTAGATTAGGGACCGGGCGCATGGGTTAGGGGGGGTCACGCCTCTGCGCCCCTAATGCATGGGCTGCCACTGCTACCTGTGTACAGCAAGTATACAGTTCAGCAAGTTTGCATTGTCACCCATTGACAGAAGTATGTTACTGGCAGCATCATCAGGAGGAAAAAAGGAAAATAAGCTTGAAGAAAGAGAAAACTAATGCAGTCACCACATATAAGGACTGGTAAGCTGAAGTAATTTTTTTTCTTCTCAGATTTTTTTTTTTTAAATCAGATAAATGTTTTATTGTGCCAACAATATAACACAGGTTACAGACCACAGTTAAAAAAACAGCATGCGTTACATCAGTGAAGCATGTATATCGTGGGAAAATAAAACAGTGGCACCAAAAGTATTATCATAACACATTTAACCAGAAAAGAAATGGTAGGCAGCGCCGGGCGGGAAAGTGCAACCTCACTCCCGCAACACGACCAAACATAAGGCCAACAGGCCACACCTTAAACAATATGTCCCACAGTCTGTCTATATCTTTGAACCAGTTCCCACCGTAAAACCAAAAACTTGTGCCTAAATTGCAGTACCTATGTGATGTGTACTTCAAGTAGAGTCAGATCTCCTCTAAGAATAAAAGTGCTGTTTATACTTGCAGCAACTGAGTCAAAATCAGTCGCGGGGGTGCTAACCCAGGGGTCTCCAACCAGGGCTGCCATATGGAATAAAATTTCCGGGCAATATTTCTATGCTGATATGCAAGGTGCTTGTGTATAAGGATGAGGTTAACCTGTTCAATCCATTGTTTTCTGGTCGGGACATGTGGAGATATCCAAAACCTAGCCACCAACTTTCGTGCTAAATACAATAGTCTGATCACTGCAATATTAGTTGGATGGGGGTATAATTCTTCATCTACTGCACCCAGTATGCATATTAGGGGGTCCAAATGGACCCTAACTTGATAAACCGAGGTAATATCACCCCAATACCGGTGTAACTTGGGACAGCGCCACATGAGGGGAATGAGCGATTCCCTCCCCCCCATTGTTTAGGGCATAGAGAAGAGTCTCGTCTTCCCCAGCGAAACAATTGTATAGGCGTGCGGTAGGCCCTATGCAACAAAAATAAGTGAGACAGTCTGTGTGATTGTGAAACCTATGTGAGAGGACCTGCTTGCAAGCATGTGTCCCAGGTTTCGCCATTTATAACCCCCAGGTCTTCCGTCCAACCTCTTCTACACGGTAAAGTCGCTGAGTCTTGTATGGTCAACAATAGACTGGAATAAATATGGGATAGTAGGCCCTTTTTCTCTTGACCAAAAAAGACGTTGTTTATCAAGGAGTGACTGGAAAGTAGGAGAACAGAAATCTGACCCTGGGCCTGTAGAGCATGGCGGACCTGAAGGTATCTATAAAATTGGTGTCTGGGGAGGTTAAATTCAGTCTGTAAGTCCTGAATTGATTTAAGAACGTTTTGAGAGTACAGTTGGGCAATATTGCAGATACCAGCCACTCTCCAGGACTGGAAGCCATCCAATTTGAATACTTCCGCTAAATTAGGATTATCCCAGAGTGGTGTGTCTGCAATAAATCCTGAAATAAGCAAGCTAGACCTTACCGTGGACCAGAGTTTTTTCAGGAGGACTACAGTAGGTGCTGCCTGTGGCAGGTGAGGAAATCCTGCCTCCAAACTCGCCAACACTGAAGTATTCTGTGTCCCTGTCCTCAACAGGCTTTCAATAGAGTCAGATTCACTCAAGTGCCCCAACCCACCCAGGTGCTGCAGCTGGGAAGCCAGAAAATATAGTTTGGGGTTAGGAACTGCAGCTCCTCCCTGATCCTTACCATATTGTAAAGTAGAAAGACTAATCCTAGCCACTCTTTTTTTCCTAAATAGGGTATCTATATGAGTAAACCATCTACAGGGTATCCACTGAGGGGAATTATGCATGATATATAATAGCTGGGGGCACCAAACCATTTTAATTAGGTTTATCCTGCCAATGACTGACAGTGGGAGTTTGCACCAAGTATTACACGTCATTTGGAGTCTTTTGAAAAGAGGCAGGAGGTTCTCTTCCAGGTACGTCAGTGGACTAGCCGACACCTGGACACCTAGATATTTAAACGGAGAGACTATCTTGAAAGACCTCGCAGCAACCGGCAGTGAAGTTATTGTGCCATCTACAGGTAAGCGGACAGATTTACTCCAATTGATGGAGAATCCTGACAAGAAGCCAAAGTGTTGAATCAACTCCATGACCTTGGTAAGGGAGGTGTCCACATCCCCTAAATACAGCAGCGTGTCATCCGCGTAAAGGGAAACCTTCTCCACACTCAAACCTCTATTAAAGCCAATGATCGATGGTGACGATTGTATCAGAGCTGCAAGTGGTTCAAGGGCTAGCGCAAACAACAGGGGCGACAATGGACACCCCTGTCTTGTGCCTCTAAAAAGAGGAAAAGAGTCTGAGAGGTCCCCATTCACGCGGATCCTAGCCACGGAGGCTGCATACAACAACCGCATCCATTTGATGAAAGTGTCAAAACTGTCAAAACTTCAAAACTTCTGTCAAAACTTCCCATAAATAGGGCCATTCGACGCTGTCAAAAGCTTTGGCAGCGTCCTAGGAAAGAATCGCTCTGTGACCTGAGTTGTCAGCAGGTACCTGGAGATTAAGAAAGAGGCGTCTAATATTAAGGGCCGTTGATCGGGAGGGAATGAACCCTGATTGGTCTTTGTGGATTAGTTTGTGTATAACTGTAGCCAGTCTGGTGGCTAACACCCTCGCCAGTAATTTCACATCAGTCGTCAATAATGAAATGGGCCTATAAGAATCTGGGGAATGGGCCTCCTTACCCGGTTTCAACAACAGGACAATTATCGCTTCATTCATGGACTTAGGCAGGCTTCCCTTTTCCAATGCATCCACAAATACTTCCCGCAAATGCAGTATCAGTATATCTGAGTAGCGCTGATATACCTCCGCAGGCAAGCCATCCGAACCCGGAGACTTACCAGAAGAAGAGAGCGCCAATGCCTCCAGCATCTCGTCAGCCGTGAGAGGGGCATTCAATTACTCCACATCCAGGGCTGAAAGATGCAGGATTTGGCACTGATATAAAAAGGAGTCAAGCTCCCCCACAGTAGGTGATACCCTAGAGCAGTGGTTCTCAACTCCTGTCCTCAGGACCCACTAAGAGGCCAGATTTTAAGTATTACCTTGGTGAGATGCAGACTAGAATACTGCAATCCCTGAGCAGCAAATTATATCACCTGTGATGCATTTCAGTTATCTTGCAAACCTGGCCTGTTGGTGGGCCCTGAGGACTGGAGTTGAGAACCACTGCCCTAGAGGAATACACATCAGCATAGAAATCTCTGAAGGTAGATAAAATTTCGGCATGAGAGGAGACCAAGTCCCCTGAAAAATTAGTAATTGCCTCTATGTGGACAGAACCCCTATGTGACCTCACCATCATGGCCAACATGTGGCCAGTGCCCTCCCCCTCCTCAAAGTAATTCTGTTGGAGAAAGAACCTTTTATTTTCCGCCTTCGTCAGCACCATATGTTTAGCAATATTCTGAGCCTCGTGCCATGCCCTCTCGGCTTGTTCAGAGGGGGAGTCAACAAAAGCAGACTCTGCCCTCTCAACCTCCCGGAGCACTGATTTTTTCCAAGACCTGGTCCCAGTTTTTATAGTATCGATAGATCTAATAAACTGACCCCTTAAATAAGCCTTCAGTGTGTCCCAGAAAATACTGAGCCCAACAGAATGCTTATTAAAACGAACAAATGTAATCAGATTAGCATGAATGGGGTCAGGGTTAGGGAGGAGCAACAACCAGAACGGGTTGAGTTTCCAGCAAACCCGCTTGGAGATTCCGGACGTTATAACTGCAATACATAAGGGGGAGTAATCCGAGACAGTTCTTGCTGCATAACGTGCGGAAGATACCAGGGAGAGCATCCCATCATTGCCCAGACCAAGGTCAATTCTAGAAAGGCCTCTATGCGTGGCAGAATGACATGAGTAACATTTCTCCTGTGGATAGCTGAGTCTCCAAACATCCCTCAACCCCAGCTCTAGCAGTAGCCGAGCGAAGGGTGTTAGGCCCCCTATCAGGTTAGCCGCCGATGCCCCAGGAGAGTATTTTTCAAGATCCGCATTCAAGTACTTGTTGAAGTCCCCCACAATAAGAGCAGGAATACCCGGGTGGTGTGACAAAAAAGTAGCCAGAGTTTTAAGGACTTCCACCGAAAAAGGGGGTGGTATATACACATTTGCAATAATGCACTGCAAGTTATCCAAAGAACATAATAAAAAGATAAACCGACCATAGGGATTAGTAAGTGAGGTTGTATACGTGAACAGAACATTTGCACCGATTAATACACTAACCCCTCTGGCATAGGACGAGAAGGCAGAGGGAAACTGGGTGCCAAACACCCTAGAGGAGAACGGTGACACCTGACCGGGTAGGATATGGGTCTCCTGCAGGCATACCACAGAGGAGCCTAAACGTTTAAGCATATGTACCACCGCCAGTCGTTTCACCCTGTCTCCCAGGCCTCTCACATTCCAACTAGTTACAACACACTGCGCAGCCATAGGGCACTAAGATAGACATATTTAAAACACATAATTCGAAGGTTAGAAGAGAAAGGAACAACAATATTAAAGCATCGACTGAAAGGGCACATTGTACGAGTAGGCAGATATTGAGTAAGTGGGCATGTCCTGTAAAAGAGAAAGTTAGTCAGGCTGTGGGTGGACGGTCCAACGGGACCCCATACAAAAAAGAAAACAAAAAGGAAAAAAAGAAGAAAAACCCAAAGAATCGTAGTGTCCACAAGGGACTCTCCTCCGGGGGGCTAAGTTCAGTAGCCGGCATTGAAGAGCCAATAGGCAACAGGCCTTGTGTAGTATCCAACAGCATGGATGATGCTGACACATCTTGTGAAAACAGTTTTCCGCCTTGTCAGAAATTTCCTGCAAACAAATAACATGTTCGTTCCAAAGTATATGGCGCTGTAGGCAGTGTTCAGGTGGCTCTCCGCCTTCCCCCTAGATCCTCACGCAGGGAACGCTCATCTCTATCTAGCCATTGCATGGCCAGTGTAGGTTTTTCAAAGAAATGGACTTCATCCCTGGCCACCACACGCAGGCGGGCAGGGTAGAGCATAGCATACTGTAACTCCAAGGAGCGAAGCCTCTTTTTGACATCATTAAACTGGGCACGTTGTTTTTGCACCTCTGCCGAAAAATCCGGGAACAGGGATAGTTTAGAATTGTCCATTACCAGAGCGTCCCCAAAGAACATGCCTTAGAAAGGATGACATCTCTATCTTTAAAGTTGAGCAGTTTAAACAGAAAGGCTCTGGGGGGATTACCCGGGGGCAGAGGTCTAAGAGGGACTCGGTGCGCACGCTCCACGGCAAACATTGGTGAAAACTACTCTTTCCCAAATTTCTCCAGCAGCCATTGCTCTATGAAAGTAACTGGGTTCTTTCCTTCCATCCTCTCCGGGATACCAATAGCTCTAACATTGTTGCGGCGCAGTCTATTTTCGAGGTCGTCGAGTTTCGCGGCATGTTTAGCCACCATCAATTGTTGGGCATGCGACTCCCTTTGCATGGGGGCCCAGTCATCCTCCAAAGTGCTAATGCGCCCCTCAACGTCAGATGTGCGATTCCGCAACTTTTGCATATCTTGGCGCACAAATTACATTTCAGCCTTCACCCCCTTAAGTTCCGATGCCAGAGCAGTGATAGAGACATTGCATGATGTGATTGCACAGAAATGTCTCTCAGTGTGGGCTCAGGCCCATCCGAGCCTGAGGCCGTGGCCGCCCTCAGTGTATAAGACTCGGGTGTAGTACTCACTGCCTCCCATGGTAACACTGGTGCCGTCGGGTCTTCCAGGGGCACGGTGTCATCCGCTTTCTACTTTGAGCCACTGTGGTCCTCCGCTCCGTCACCAGGGATCTCCGGTAGATCACGAGTGCCGTTCGGGGAAAACAGCTTCTGTGTGGCTGCCCTGTATTTCACTTTGGCAGACCTGGAGGCCGCGCCGCCATCTTGGATCGCGTTGTCCGGAGCCGAGCGATCTGCTGCGCCGCGTTTAGACATCTTCTCAGGCCGAGACGACCCCCACAATAGATGGCCAGGGAAACAGAGAGCACCGGAGAGTGTAAAGGGACCGGGAACGAGCAGTCAGGAGCCTAAAACAGGATAAAAAGACGGATAGCCGGCGGAGCTCACAAGATGTGTGACTGACTACATCCACTGCCAAGCCACGCCCCTTTCTTCTCAGATTTAGATAAGAACTAAAAAAACATTTACCTGGAACTAAACCGTAGAGTTTCACAAATATGAGGTGAAGGCCTGGTCAGATGAATGTGAGGTCGAGTCACATTTACTTTTTTGGTATTCTTGCCTTCTGTATTAAAGCGGTATAAAACCCAAAAGAAAACATTTATTATATTGCAGCTTACCAATTCTTAGATGTGATGGTTAGTTTTAATTTTTAGGCTTTCTTTCTTCTATCCAGCCAGTAAGTCTGTTGTTTTTTAAAAGAACAAGCTCTCTCCCAGATGTATCAGTTTACAGGGATGAGACAAACCATTTACCACTGATAGGGGTGCTTACAATGATCAGCTTTTATTTATTCATGTAAAACCTTTATCCCAAAAGGAAAAACAAAATGTTTGCTGTAATGGTTTTGGTAGTGTTTTTAAATCTGCTATTTCATCTAACACTCCCCTCCCCAATGCTGCTGTCCAAAGGTATCCCCCGTGCTCCTTCATCCAGAGTGGGGGTGCTCTAATACAGGAGGTATATTATTGGCCAGATTACCAGATGAAAACAGAAGGAAAAAAGCCTAAAAAATAGAATACTAATGCAGCCCTTTCTGCACTTTCTGAATGGTCCCGCTGTCTTCTGGGACCTCTGTGTGTCCCAGAAGGCAGTGGGGAGAAAATAGAGGGGTTGGAAATGTCGTAGATCACCACGCAGCAAACCGGAAGTGGGAGCGGGTACCCGTCAAAGCCAAAAAGTGCCAAATGTGGCAGTGGAGGAGGGGGAGCTTCCCCTTTTGGGTGGAGCTCCACTTTAAGCCTAGTACACACTATCAGTTTATCTTTTCATTCAACCCAGCGGGCTGAAGAGCTCGGGAGGAGATCCTGTACTAAAATCTGATGATAGTACAGCCATCTCCACTCTGAGCTACAGAACACACATCCAATGGCTGAGAGCGCTGATCGGATGCCAATCGTCAGACCTTTTTTAGTTTTGCCCCTTCGACAGAATCTGGGTGTTCAGCCGGGTTCTGTCGGACCGGCTGCTGTACACAGGGGCCGAATGTCAGAACCGTCTGACACCGCCCAATATTCGGCCTGTGTGTACGAGGCTTAAAGCGGAGCTCCACCCAAAAGGGGAAGCTTTGCTTGTTCGCACCCTCCCTCCACTGCAACATTTGGCACTTTTTGGGGGGTGTGGGTACCTGGTTTTGACAGGTACCTGCTTTTGTGTAACACAGACAGGCATCTGCAAACAGTTACAGTGGGTGTAGGTGCCTCCTGCACAGTATACGCTACCCCTTATTGCTCGTGGTCTTTTTCTGTTGTGTAACACAGACAGGCATCTGCAAGCAGTTACAGTGGGTGTAGGTGCCTCCTGCACAGTATACACCTGAAGCTACCCCGTATTTCTGGTTTTCCCATCTCCCTGCGGGCCATTAGAATGTCTGGAAGGCCAACAAAGACAGACAATCTCGAGCCAATAAAAGAGGGCAAGCAGGCTCTGTGTCTGGGGGCAACAGTGCTGGTCGTGGACGCGGTGCATTGTCATCAGCACGTGGCCATGGGACACGCTTGTCCTTATTTTCGGCAGCTGGACGTGTTGAGCCGCATCATGCCGAAGACTTGGTAGAGTGGATGACCAAGCCCTCCTCATCCTCCTCATCCTCTCTCACCCAGGCTCAGGGTACTGGCAAAGCAGCTGCCAATGCGTCCTCTTCCCTCGTATCAATGTCATCATCAGTCACTCCTTCCCTAGACCCACCATGTCCTCCTGAGGAGTCCCCCAAACTGTTTGAGCACAGTGTTGGGTACATGCTCCAGGAGGATGCCCAGCGTTTTGAAGGGTCTGATGATGATACCCAGCTAGAGGAAGGCAGTAGCGTGAGCGCAGAGAGAGGGGATGCTCAAGAAGGACAGCAATCTGGCAGTCATGTTCCAGCAGCTGCAGCATACTGCCAGATTGGCTCCAGTGATGAGGAGGGAGGGGATGATGAGGTCACTGACTCCACGTGGGTGCCTGATAGGAGAGAGGAGGAGGATGAGGAGGAGGCACATCTCCAACGAGGCAGGATGCCCTCCGGGGGCCAGCGTAAGGGCAGCACACCGACTGAATCACACCGTAGAGCTCCGCCTGTGCAGGGCACTGCCTCTGCCCGTTATTCCAAAAGTTCTTTGGTGTGGGCCTTTTTTGAGTCCAGTGCATCAGATCGCACCCCTGCTATTTGCAACGTATGTCTCAAGCGTATCTCGCGTTGCCAAAACATCAGCCGCTTGGGCACCACATGCTTGACCAGACATATGTTGACCTGCCATGCAGCTCGTTGGCAAGCGTACCTTAAAGACCCACACCAAAGAACAAAGTGGACCTCTCCTTTCTCCTCATCAGCTGGAATCTCCAACCCCACTATACCTTCAGTCCTCTCTGAAACCTGCACTGAGAGGAATAAAGGTGTAGAATTAGGTGTGTCACAGCCAAGTACTTGCGGGCACTCTGCTAGCAGTACACCGACGTCCGATTGTAGCAGGAAAATTTCCCTGCCCCAGCTGCTGGACCGTCAAAAGAAGTTCACTCCCAGCCATCCACATGCCCAGCGGTTGAATGCTAGCTTGGCTAAATTGCTAGCACTTCAACTGCTGCCTTTTCAGTTGGTAGACTCGGCCCCCTTCCGTGAGTTTGTGCAATGTGCGGTTCCTCAGTGGCAGGTTCCCAAACGCCACTTTTTCTCACGGAAGGCGATTCCGGCTCTCTACCGGCATGTGGAAGGCAATGTCCATGCCTCGCTGGACAGGGCGGTCAGCGGTAAGGTGCATATTACCGCTGACTCATGGTCCAGCAGGCATGGACAGGGAACGTTACCTTTCTTTCACGGCCCATTGGGTCACTCTTTTGGCAGCTGGGAAGGATGTAGGACAAGGTGCAGTAGTGTTGGAGGTTGTTCCGCCACCACGCCTCCAAAATGCTACTACTGGTCGTGAAACACCTCTCTCCTCCACCCCCTCCTCTTCTTCTTCCTCCATGGCCTCTTCCTGTGCTTTGTCCTCGGAACCAGCGGTGCTCCGTAGGCGTTTAAGGGGCTACGCAACTACGCAGGCAAAAAGATGCCATGCCGTGCTTGCGCTGGTGTGTTTGGGGGACAGGAGCCACACTGGGGCAGAGGTTCTGTCAGCTCTGCAGGGGCAGGCCGAGAGGTGGTTGATGCCATGCCAGCTTAAGCCAGGAATGATGGTTTGCGACAATGGCACCAACCTCCTCTCCGCCCTCCGACAGGGACAACTGACCCATGTGCCCTATTTGGCTCACGTCCTTAACTTGGTGGTGCAACGGTTCTTGGGCAGGTACCCGGGCTTACAGGATGTCCTGAGGCAGGCCAGGAAAGTCTGTGTGCATTTCCGCAGATCATATAATGCCAGTGCTCGGCTGGCTGAGCTGCAAAAGGAGTTGAACCTGCCCAAGAACCGCCTTATATGTGACATGCCCACCAGGTGGAACTCAACGTTGGCCATGCTGAAGTGGCTGCACACGCAGCAGAGGGCCATCAATGAGTACCTGTGCGACTACGGCACCATGACAGGGTCAGGGGAGCTTGTTTTTTTTTCACCATGCCAGTGGGGCATGGTCAGGGATGCATGCACTGTCCTGGCATCATTTGAGGAGGCCACGAGGATGGTGAGCAGTGACAGTGCATGCATCAGTGACACTGTACCTCTTGTCCACCTGTTGGAGCATACGCTGCGTGGAATAATGGACAGGGCACTTGAGGCAGAACAGAGGCAGGAAGAGGAGGACTTCCTTGCCTCTCAAGGCCCCCTTTACCCAGACAGTGTTCCTTCTGTCCCACCCATCGCACAGGAAGAGGACGAGCTGGAGGAGGAGGAGGAGGAGGATTGTGTCAGCATGGAGGTAGAACCTGGCACGCAGCATCAACAGCAGCAGTCTTTTAGGGATGATTTACAGTCCCAAGAAACCCGTGGACTTGTACGTGGCTGGGAGGAGGTGGCTGCGGATCATGTCGTCCTTAGTGAACCAGAGGACTCCGGACCAAATGCCTCAGCTAACCTACGCTGCATGGCCTCCCTGATCCTGCAAAGCCTGGGGAAGGATCCTTGTATTCTTCGGATCAAGGAGAGGGACCATTACTGGCTGGCCACTCTCCTTGATCCACGGTACAAGGGTAAGGTTGCGGACCTTATCTTGCCGTCGCAGAGGGAGCAGAGAATGAGACATCTCCGGGAGGCCTTGCAGAAAGGTCTGTGCAATGCGTTCCCAGAAACTGGGAGATAACAAACTCCTGGTCCTGGACAACGAGTTGCTGAGGCTTCGGTCAGTCAAAGAAGGAGCGGTGGGGAAGGTGGTCGTCTGACCGATGCGTTCAGACAATTTTTTAGTCCGCAGCCCCAAGGTATGATTGGTTCCGGCAACCATCGCCAGCGTCGGATATACATGGTGCAGGAATACCTAGGGGAAAGGTCAGACTTGGACACCTTTCCCACCGAAAATCCTCTGGCTTACTGGGTCTTGAGGATGGATCACTGGCCAGAGCTTGCACAGTATGCAATTGAGCTACTGGCCTGTCCTGCATTCAGCGTTCTTTCGGAACGCACATTCAGTGCTGCTGGAGGCTTTGTCACGGATCACAGTGTGCGCCTGTCCACCGACTCGATCGATCGACTGACCTTCATAAAGATGAACCAGTCTTGGATCACCACCAGCTACCAAACACCTGAAGCTGATGTAACAGAATAATTTATTTTGAAATGTCACATCCCTTCAAGACTGCTTATGATGATGCTGAGTGACTGTCCTGTTATGTTGACTGACTATCCTCCTCCTCCTCAATGATCCGATTCCTGATGATAGCTTGGAAGAACATTTTTGTTTCTGGGTGCCGCCACCAGTGGCTAAGGCCCAATTTTTCAGCCCCTGTTTAACAGGGGCGTGTAATTACAATTTTTGATGCAATACTTTGCAACAGGACTCATTGCTGTGCTCCAAGTACAGTATCTGTGAGGGGTTGCAGTGTTGTGGCACCAGTGCCTAAGGCCCAATTTTTCTGCCCCTGTTCAAAAGGGGCATGTAATTACAATTCTTGATCTAATAATTCACAGCAGGGCCCATTCCTGCGCCCACCAAGAGTAACTGTGAGGGCTTACAGTGTGGTGGCAACACCACCACCACCAAAGGCCCAATTTTTCTGCCCGTCTTCAACAGGGGCATGCAATTACAATTCTTGATCCAATAATTTACAGTAGGGCCCATTCATGCGCCCACCAAGAGTAACTGTGAGGGCTGACAGTGTTGTAGCACCAGCACCACCACCAAAGGCCCAATTTTTCCTACCACTGTTCAACAATGGCATGTAATTACGATTCCTGATATAATAGTTCACAGCAGGGCATTCCAGCGCCCACCAAGAGTAACTGTGAGGGCTCACAGTGTTGTGGCAACACCAACATCTAAGGGGCAAATTTCAGCAGAGTATATACGGCAGGCCCCTACTTTCAAACAACTTACAAACGACTCCTACTTGCAAACGGAAGGAGACAACAGGAAGTGAGAGGAAATCTACCCCTAGGAAGGCAAATTCTATCCTGTAAGAGTTAATATGGGAAAAAGGTGTCTCCTCTCTACTGATGCTTTATCACCAATCCTTGTTTCAATAAAAACCCCACTTTTCCAAAAACATTTGTCATTATGTGACGGAAAGTGAGGTGAAATGTTCTGAACAGGTGCACAAACAGCAAAACAAATGTTACAGGGGTGATAACCCTTTCCTATGTTTTCCAAAAAGCTTAAAAATATATTTTTTGGCTGGAGCTACACTTAAACAATGTACCTGTTCAAAATTACAAACAGATTCTACTTAAGAACAAACCTACAGTCCCTGTCTTGTTTGCACCGCCTGTATACTGCTGTTCAGAGTATATAGGGCCTTTTTTTATTTTGGGTGCAGGGTTCCGCTTAATATCCATACAAGACCCAAAGGGGCTGGTAATGGGCTGGGGTGGGGGGGGGGGGGTGATGGGGTAGCCATGCCATTTTTCTCAAAGATTATCATCCATATTGCCAGGACAAGACATGATATTAAAGCCGCAAGCAGTTTTAAATGGCTTTTTTTTTTTTTCCTTTAGAAATGTCATTTTGTGCAGGGACAGTTCCAAACACGGGAAACACATGCCACTTCACAGGCATACTTTAGACACCCCCTAGGTACGATATTTAAAGGAATATTTCACTTTTTTTTTTCACTTTATGCCTTATTAAAATGACTGCTCCCGAAAAACTTTGTTTTTAAAACTTCTTTTTGCATTGATACATGTCCCCTGGGGCAGGACCCGGGTCCCCAAACCCTTTCTAGGACAATAACATGCATATTAGCTGTTATAATTAGCACTTTAGATTTCGAACATTTGCGTCCATTATATTTAATAGGGTTCTAACGTTCGCGCAAACTTTCGGTCCGTTCACAGGTTCTGGTGCGAACCGAACCGGGGGGGTGTTCGGCTCATCCCTAATGGCGAGCAGCTAATGCGTCTGTCCAAAATCATTTTTGGGTGCGAAGGCTAAGAAATTCACCCCTAAAGTTACTTGATAGAGTCATTTTGTAGCTTGAGGTAAAGCTGATGTTATATATAGTGCTTGGGGTTCTCCCTATTTTAATGAAAAAAAGGAAAAAGAAACTGCGCTAAGAAATATAGCAAACTTATGAGGCCATAAGAATTGCTCTAAAGTAATATGTTGGAAGCAGCAATCCTTCTGTAAAACACCAGTACAGTGAACGAATATGAAAAAGAAAATAGGGTCGCGCTAAACCTATGAATATTGCAAATGTGAATTTAAACACTCAATAAATAACAAAACACTAAAAAGTGAACAAAAAACAAGTGAATGATTATTAAAAAATGTGTATAATAAATAAATGAATAAGTTCAACAAAAACAAAAGTTCATAAACGTTGAATAAATAATAACTGTCCACCCGTGCAAAAAATTGTTATAGGTCCATCCATGATTAAGGACTCTTCAGATGTATAAATACAAAGCCAGTGTGAAATCCATCACCGTTATGGAAAGAATTCCTGCTTATCCAGAGCTCCGTGATACCCCATGACAGAGGATCCGGAGAAGCATGTAATGTAGCACAGCCTGTTTCCAAAAGCACCCGAGACTTGCTGCACCACTATTCAACACACTCCATAGATGGTCAGACACGTGTGAAAATGGCATGGCATGTAAAAGACATAATGCTCCGATAGTGTAAAACCTTATGATTTATTTAAAAGAATAAAAACACAGTATCACACTTACAAATTTGCATAGACAAAAGAAGCCTTAAGTCTGTTGTGGCAGCCGGACACAAACAGACAGACCCGTCCGTCTGGATGTACGAGCAGTAACAAGTGCTGACGTCAATGCGTCGCTCCGCTCCGCCCTACGCGTTTCGTAATAGAGTTAATGCCTAAATATTTGAAGTTGTTGGAAGCAATGGATCGATCTGTAGTTGTCACTCAAAAGTGATCACCCAAAGCGGACAGAAAGAATATTTTGCTCTTGGATTTACCTATATGGAAACTCAAGAGTTTGTGAGCAACAAGAATGAAAAGTCATAGGATAATTCATGAAGACAAAGAGAAAATCATTGGAAAACAACCTATGTATGTAATAGACATGTGCAATTAGTTTTGTTCCAAATTCATTTTTTTTTTAACAAATTTTTCTGAATATTCCTAAATTTAAATATTCAAAGATTCGTAAATTCGAAATTCGAAAATCTGAAAATGAAAAAATCTGAAATAATAACTTACTAGTAAATAACCTAATTACTAACTTTTTATTATTATTTATTATTAATTCGTACCATTCCATTTGTTTAGATACGGCATTCATTATTTCAGATAATTCGTAACTTCAGATAAATTCGTATTGGTTACGTTCACTAATAGCCAAATTTGAAAGGAAATACCAATACCTATAATTTAATAGTTAGTTATTATTAGTCAGTTAGTTAGTTATTCTTTCATATTTTCGGATTTTCTTTCTTATTTTCGGATTTTTAAATTTTTAAATTTATGAATTTATGAATTTTCGAATTTACGAATTTACAAATTGCGATCATAACTAATGACCCGAAAAACAAAAAAAACAAACAAAAACGAATGAAACTAAAACGAAACAAACAAATGTTTCTGCAGAAGGTTCTATAAAGTAGACATGAGCCGCTACCCCTGTCTTCCCAATTCATCAACTGAAAGCCTGGTGCAAGGATCACTTGTGCATAGACTTTAATCATGGGCAAAACACATATTGCTTTAAGACAAAAGCAAGGGAAAGGAGAAAACAGTGCAAACCTCTGGTGTAGTAAAAGGATTAAAGGGCTTTATTAAGAACAACATATTATGAACTGTAATGCTTTACGTCTATCTATTAAGTTTTTGTGGTAAAACCAAGGAAGCTTAAACTTCTGTAGTGTATCAATGCTTTACTAAACAAGGAAAAATTTGCACATACAACTGTAGGATGCACAACACAACACAATTTATAGCTTACAAAATATTACATTAAGTAAACTAAATAATTACTCAACTTGGAGGTCAAGATGTAATGTCCATAGTTCCTTGCTCAGTCCAACTCCCAAAAGCGTCTTCAAAGTTATCCAGCTTCAGGCAGGCATGTCTTCTTCCTTTGTCCCTCCAAACACCAACTGTTGTTCAAACACAGACATGTCTCTCCCCAACCCTTTCCAAGCCCCTGCCACCCATTTCCTGCTTCCTGCAAAGAACGTCCAGACATATCAATGGAGGGGGGGAAGGGTCACTGTAACTAAACCTAAACTCTATATTATTATCATTAAATCACTATAGAAATTGCCATAGCAACACATGAACTCATAAAAAAAAATAAAAAAATAGGAGAAGCGCATATAGTCCACGAGAAAGAGCCCACTCAACACACAACACAGTCACAAGGAAAGGATGGATGAGCAGCCACTGTGTACGGATCACTGTGTGGCCAGCTGACAGGTGAAGCACTGGACCATTCACAGGACACGTTTCGAGGATTCCTCCTCTTCAGCTGAAGAAGAGGGCAAGTTCTCGAAATGCGTCCTGCGACCCCACTTTTACAGGAGACCATCGTCCACCAAGGACTGTCCTTGGGATTGAGCGAGCCAAGCAGGAGCAGCAGAGACTTCTGGCATCCAGCCCAACTCTTCACTTATGCTGTGCTGGAACCCACATGGTATTTTTACCTATTCATTAAGGGAATATTTCGAAATTCTGCTACAGTACTAAAGAAATACACTGATCATTATAACTAAACTACAAGTTTCTCAAAAAGCCAAATGCAACTAGGAATTGTGAGATTGTACTGAATCCCTAATGTACTACAGTGAACTTTCCAAATCCCCTAGAGTATAAATAACTACACATTGCCATCTCTGCTGACACTTAGCTACTGTGGGAAAACAGATGAAGGTTTCTAGAATGAAAAGCATTTCATTTCTATTGTATTGAAGCATTACTTTTTATATAAGGCATTAGCATTTTAGCTGACCTTCAATGAAACCCATATTGTAAAGTATTGTTCCAGACCCAGACTTATCATCATTTGCAAGATTTAAGTTGTGAAAATATGTTGTTTACATACCCCAAACCATTCTAGGCTCACATTTGTATTTCTCTGCAGTTGCACTAGCCTTTATAAATTATTAATTCTATTGTACTATAGGGCAAACATTGCAGAGCTCCATTAATTTACTGTGATGTATCTGTCACCTAGAGAACTACACACCCTGGAACAAAATTTCAGAAGAAAATCTGGGTCAATGTGTGTATGGAGTAGGAGGATACGGGTGGTGATAGGGAATTGGAGAACTTCCCTGCCATAACCTTCCATTGCATACCCTGTATTGCTATAGTTCATTGGATACTAAGCTGCCATGTTGCATGCTTACGCCTGTTAGGCAAGCAATAGCTGGTTCTTTAGGTACTGAGTAAACAACCCAGAGTGTCAGGCTTATTGCCTAGAATCCCCTGGGCGGGACTCCCTCTAAAGGGGCAATCCAGAACCATAAATACGGGGAAATCAAATGGTGCATTAAACATTATACTTTAGCCCACACTAGGAAGTACAAGGGGGCCTTATAGTGGTTATAACAGTACGTGCTTTAATAAATGACTAATTTATTGTCTGATCCTTCCCCTCTGATAGGATTAATCACTCAGTAGTCGACAACCCATTTCAATCAATAGTTAAGATATGATCATAAATTATCAATCTCATATTGCTTTCCAACATATAATCTCATAATCTGGTCAATCAAAATATGATCGTATCTCATTGCCACCAATGAATGCAAAATGATCAATAATTTTCTGCCCTAGTCTATCGACTGTTTGATTGAATGTAATCTAAAAAAAAAAATTGTACAGTGAGGAAGGGTTAGAACTTCTGACAATGTTTTTTTTCCGCTGCCTGTGTTGGTGATGCCCCAAACCCCAATTATTGTATGGGAGTCACATGAACAATAAGTAGGGGTACTGTACATTGGTGTCACAGATAAAAATAAAAATCTGACAGAACTTTTAACTCTTCCTTACGCTATCCAAATTAAGTAAATGTTGCTGGAGTTCGATTTTAATCTCTCTCTTTGCACTTAGCAACTTGCCTGCCTATATCTGTTGTGTCTACTAAAAGTCTGATCAGTGGCTGAACTACCAGGGTCGCACAGGTCACACTTGAAACTGGGCCCTGGCATTCCACCACCGTGCAGGGGCCCCAAGACATCAGGCAGGAGGCCCGCTGCCGAACATAAGAAAGGGCCCTTGTACACTGAAGGTTTTTAGTTATGCCTCTGAGTCTGATGCATCCAGTGACGGGAGACGGTCATCCAGCGCCCAGGGCGACAATGCCAAACTGTGTCCTCCTATCGTTTCCTGGGAAGGGGGGAGGTGTAGGGTGTGGGATACAGCATGCTGCACCAAAACATTGAATCCCAGAGTGTACCACCTGTCAAACTTGCCCATTGAGTTTAATAGGGCCATGCCACAACCATAAACCAAATGATTGGCTTACTTTGCTTCCAGCAATGTAAAATGTAAAAAAGGATTAAAGAAAACTCTTAAGACCTGTACACATGATCAGATTTCCTATGGATTCTAATCCAATGGTTTTGTCCATCGGAAATCCGATGAAGCTGACTTCCATCAGTCTTGCCTACACACCATCAGTCAAAAAACTGACCGTTCCAAACGCGGTGACGTAAAACACTCCGATGAGCCGAGAAAAATGAAGTTCAATGCTTCTGAGCATGCGTCGACATGATTCTGAGCATGCGTGGGTTTTTTAACCGATGGACTTGCCCATAGACGATCGGAATTTGCTATCGGTTTTTGATCCATCGGAAAAATTTAAAACATGTTCTATTTTTTAAGACCAATGGGTCCCATACACGATCGGTTTGTCTGATGAAAACAATCCATCGGACGGTTTTCATCAGTTAAACCGATCGTGTGTACAGGGCTTTAAGCCTCGTACACATGATCAGATTTCCTATGGATTCTAATCCGATGGTTTTGTCCATCGGAAATCCGATGAAGCTGACTTCCATCAGTCTTGCCTACACACCATCAGTCAAAAAACTGACCGTTCCAAACGCGGTGACGTAAAACACTCCGATGAGCCGAGAAAAATGAACTTCAATGCTTCTGAGCATGCGTCGACTTGATTCTGAGCATGCGTGGGTTTTTTAACCGATGGACTTGCCCATAGACGATCAGAATTTGCTATCGGTTTTTGATCCATCGGAAAAATTTAAAACATGTTCTATTTTTTAAAACCGATGGAAAAAAGATCGATGGGTCCCATACACGATCGGTTTGTCTGATGAAAACAATCCATCGGACGGTTTTCATTGGTTAAACCGATCGTGTGTACAGGGCTTAAAAGCATAGTCATTCAGGAGGCGGCAGTATCACCTCCTTAATGCCTGTCAGCAACTTTTATACCATTCACTGAAACACAATCCATCAAGAATCCTTTTTCAGAGGGGGGTTAGTAGTACAGCAGGTCTGGAAGAGACCTAAAGGGGCAAAAAAATCCTTACTGAAGTCCTGCTGCCCAAAAGTGTGTCCCCATTTGTTGAGAGAGCCCTCAGTTCCATCTATCCTCCAAGAAGTGGAGCAGCTCCCCTTCCTAAATCTCCCACCTCCTCAATTGGACCGGCCTCAATATGGACAACATCATGGGTGACGTGCACCAGTCCCACCTTCACCAGTGTGTCCTGCCCACCTCTACCAGTGGGTCCCACTCACCTTCACATATTCTTTCTCTCCTCTCATGGAAAGAGGTGTTTGCTGTGTCCGCCCTGTCTAGTCTCTCTCGCCCATATCAGATTGCTGTTGAAGGGAGCAGAGAGAAGAATTCTCTACTCCGGCAGCTTTTGTGGCCCATGTTATGCACTCTATTCTCCAGCTTAATGATAGGATATACGACGGCAGTGTTACTCCTGTCAATTAGGCAAAAGGCCTGAAGAAGGCACAAGCTCCCAGTGCCCCCTCTCCACAGGACAGCACTGCACCCAAGGCAGGTGCCTCATCTGCCCCCCCCCCTTGTAACGGCCCCCTGGATGTAGCAAAGTATCAGTACTGGAGCTATTTTACCACAAATACTAATTAAATGCATACTTTCATAGTGGGAAGGAAGTGAATTTGGTTGGTACAAATTGAGAGGACAATTTGTATGTTAGATACTCAGTAAATTAGTTATTGTATACTCATTACTGAATTCCAATCCTGATCCTATAAATCTATACAAACAGTAACAATACACAGTAAGTCTCACGCCTTTGCGTTGGGTAGGGGGACCAGGCAGGGCTGTCCCCTGCCCCCCCTGCTCTTCGCTCTGGCCATTGAGCCCTTGGCGGCTCTGGTGTGAGACTGCCGGTCGGTCAGGGGCTTCCGCTATGGCAATATGCACGAGAAAATTATGCTATACGCCGATGACATGCTCCTCTTCCTGGAAGATGTGGATGAATCACTGGCTCAGGTCATGTCCCTTATCACTGAGTTTGGCCGTTTCTCGGGCCTTACAATTAACTGGTCCAAGTCGGCTCTGATGTTCCTGGATGAGGCCCCCGCGCTAGGTGAGGAGCCCTCCTGCCCGGTCCCCATAGTATCCTCATTTAAGTACTTGGGTGTATTCATCTCCCCGGTGATCACAGAATTCTGTCAGCTGAATATATACCCCTTATTAACCAGATTCAGGGATAAAATACAGATATGGAATAGACTGCGGATGTCCCTGGCCGGCAAGACGAACCTTATTAAAATGATACTAATGCCCCAGTTGCTGTACCTGCTACACAATGCTCCTGTTGTCATCACGCTTAAAATCTTCAGGGTCGTCAACTCCCTCTTTAGACAATTATTGTGGCACAACAAACCCCCCCGGATCAAATTGGAACAATTACAACGACCAAGGGAGGGGGGGGGGCCTTGCCCTCCCCAACCCTTGGATATACTATTTGGCAGCGCAGCTGCAGCACCTGATAGGTGTCATGGTACCGGCTCCTGTGGGCTCCTCGGCTAGGCTAATGCTGCTTGGCTCGGGGGCCGACACGGTGCCGGAGGGTCTGGAGGCTCAGCGGTTTCAGAAATCAATTAAAAAGATGCCCACCTATTCACTCCTTCAGAAGGTGTGGAATAAGGCCAAACAACTCCAGAATGTCACGGGGTTCACTAGGTTCAGCCCGCTATGGGGGAACGGCAATTACACTGAACTGGCCAAACTTCAGCAGGGCCCTAAGTGGAGGTCACTAGGTATAACCCACCTGAGACAAGTGTTTCATAATGGGGCCTTACTCCCTTTTCATGTACTTCAATCGAGATATGCGCTCCCGTCCAATATGCTGTTTTACTACCTGCAGCTGCGACATGCTGTCAGGGCTCAGGGTGATGCAGTGGAGTGGGTTCAGTCCCCCACCCCTATCTTTCACATGCTGCAGGACGCTTGTGAGACCAGGGGTGTCATCTCTCAGTGCTATAACATGCTGCTGTCCTCATTTTTGGAGGGACACCCCATGAAAGTGGTGAGCCAGTGGGAGGCGGATGTTGGTCCTATAGAGGGGGAGCTCTGGGAGGAGGCAATGCGGGTGGTAAACGCCTGCTCGCTTAATGTGGCAAAAAAGGTATCCCAACTATATATACTACTGAGAGTACATTTTACACCGGTAAAGCTATTCAAGATGGGAAGACTGCCCGATCAGCTATGTGGTAGATGTAGGGCGGTGCCTGGAGATCTGATTCACCTTCTCTGGCGGTGCCCCAAACTCCATAGATATTGGACGGAGGTACTGGCTACACTTAATTTGGTGTTCCAGACCAACGTTCCTTCTGACCCCTTATGTTGCTTGTTAGGAATACTGGAGGGGGAGATCCCGGAGGAGGTGACTCGAATGGCATTTACTAGGGCATTGTTCCAGGCGAGAAAAACTATTCTACTACTGTGGAAGTCTGTTGAGCCGCCTACGGTCCAGCTATGGATACAGCAGATGGGTAAAACCTTTTTGATGGAGAAATACATATACCAGCACAGGGGCATCGCGGGAAAGTTTGATGGGCTCTGGGATGCATGGCTTGCTGTACCGGGGTTAAGCCCCATGGAATTGGTGAGGATGAGGATGTTGGGAGGTGTGTAGCAAGCTCCCACCGGCAACAGGAGGGCGGGTGGGAGGGGGATAGTCTGATGGGTAGTGTACTGATCACCCTATGTTATTTGAAACTCTGAGCGGATCGTTTAATGTATGCGATTTCAGATGTGACCAAGGAATGTCAAAAACATATATTGCTACCGTACATGTAACAGATATAATATGCTGCATATTTTTGTACCTTGTATCTTTTTTTTTCTGTGAGCAATAAAAAAACATTTGATTTAAAAAAAACAATACACAGTAAACGGTTGCATGATTTGAACAATTTTGGAACAAATAAAGACTATTTTTACAACAATTACCCCAGGGACTGACTGACACAAAAAAACAAATGCCTATTAGAATACACATTATTGTGTACTTCATTTTGGAATGGGGTCAGGTGGTCACCAATGTCACGCCGTGCATTAACTCCCTCACAGAGGACAACAGTGTCTCAGATTCATTGAATAATTCTGATAAGCTTGGAGCTACAATTCTGTAACTTCATTAAACTCATGTTTTAAACAGGTGGAACGGGGGTTTCCTTCAAGTCTTCTTTCAGCCACTTTCTTCTTAACTAGTTCAGCGCCCCAACCGAATCAACTTTTATCTTTTGGCTTAGAGGCCTTTTAGGAGAAACATCAAGGAAACAAGAGGTAGAACAGAAAGAGTAAAGCTTTATAAAAAGATCAAACGTGCAAATGCAGAGTGAGCATCAGTATTTTGATTATAGATCATAAAGCCATGCACCACGCATAGATTTAAATGTCCTTGAAATTTAAAAACCAGCTTGTTTCTAGTCGTGAAGCCGTTACACTCTTTCTAGGTGAGAACAGGGGATTAAAAATGTAGGTCTAACGCTTTCTTGCTGCTAATTCATGTACATACCTTTTTAATGTAAAAGGGCAAACTGTTTTTAGAAAAGGACCACTGATTACTAGGATTCTAACCTGCCTCATTAAATCTGAAATAAGGACCTATTTTTAACATTTGCTGACTTTTTTTATATCCTGGTAATCCATAAACGTGGGTACATTGAAAACAGTTAAAATTAATAGAAAAATGAAAGTGGAAAAGATAGGAAAACCACTTCTAGCTAAATATTTCTAGAATGGCAATAATTTTCTTTTATAAATACCTACATATATCTTACCCATATCAATCATCAGAAGATGAAAATGAGTGCATTTACTGAACCTAACCATAATTTACTGAATACCAATATATAGTTAGAGGTGTGAAAAGGAAAAATTATTATACATATTTAAAGTGTATATTACCCCAACATTTCATATTTCTAATATGTGTCTGTGTTACTATCTACTTGTATTAAAAGTATCTGTTCTCTTTGTTTTGCTTCCTTTGTGTGAAATACCTGGTGATCCTGCCAGTCCCCCTGCTCTCCTATTTCAAACTGACCCTTCTAGGCATGAGTAGGGATAAGCCGAACACCCCCCGGTTCAGTTCGCACCAGAACCTACGAACGGAGCGAAAGTTCCGCAAACTTTAGCACTGCATTAAAGTCTATGGGACTCAAACGTTCAAAATCAAAAGTGCTAATTATGAAGGCTAATATGTAAGTTATTGTCCTAAAAAGGGTTTGGGGACCCGCGTCCTGCCCCAGGGGACATGTATCAATGCAATAAAAAGTTTTAAAAACTGACGTTTTTTCAGGAGCAGTAATTTTAATGATGCATAAAGTGAAAAAAAAATGTGAAATATTCCTTTAAATATCGTACCTGGGGGGTGTCTATAGTATGCCTGTGAAGTGCCACGTGTTTCCCATGTTTAGAACTGTCCCTGCACAAAATGACATTTCTAAAGGAAGAAAAGTAATTTAAAACTGCTTGCGGCTTTAATGTAATGTCTGGTCCCGGAAATATGGATGAAAATCATTGAGAAAAATGGCATGGTTATCCCCCCAGCCCATTACCAGCCCGTTTGGGTCTTGTATGGATATTAACATGAAATTAAAAAAAGGAAAGGCGTGGGGCCCCCAGGCCCTATATACTCTGAATAGCAGTATACAGGCGGTGCAAACAAGACAGGGACTGTAGGTTTGTTGTTACGTAGAATCTGTTTGTAATTTTGAACTCCCTGCATGTGGTATTAGTATGAGAACACCAGCAATTGTATTCAGGTAAGCTTTAGGTGCACACTGTGCAAAGGACACTAAATCAAAATACTACAGCTCCCTGCCTGTATTTGTATCAGAACACCAGCAATTGTATTGAGGTAAGCTTTAGGTGCACACTGTGCAAAGGACACTAACGCAAAATACAGGCAGCTCCCTGCCTGTATTTGTATCAGAACACCAGCAATTGTATTGAGGTAAGCTTTAGGTGCACACTGTGCAACGGACACTAAAGCAAAATACTGCAGCTCCCTGCCTGTATTTGTATCTATCAGAACACCAGCAATTGTATTGAGGTAAGCTTTAGGTGCACACTGTGCAAACGACACTAAAGCAAAATACTGCAGCTCCCTGCCTGTATTTATATCACAACACCAGCAATTGTATTGAGGTAAGCTTTTGGTGCACACTGTGCAAAGGACACTAAAGCAAAATACTGCAGCTCCCTGCCTGTATTTGTATCAGAACACCAGCAATTGTATTCAGGTAAGCTTTTGGTGCATACTTTGCAAAGGACACTAAAGCAAAATACTGCAGCTCCCTGCCTGTATTTGTATCAGAACACCAGCAATTGTATTCAGGTAAGCTTTTGGTGCACACTGTGCAAAGGACACTAAACCAAAATACTGCAGCTCCCTGCCTGTATTTGTATCAAAACACCAGCAATTGTATTCAGGTAAGCTTTTGGTGCACACTTTGCAAAGGACACTAAAGCAAAATACTGCAGCTCCCTGCCTGTATTTGTATCAGAACACCAGCAATTGTATTCAGGTAAGCTTTTGGTGCACACTGTGCAAAGGACACAGTACACTAAGTGAAACACTGCAGCTAGCACAATCACCTGCCTGCCTGTCAGTATAGAGAATAACAGGAACGGATCTAGCTAAACTCAATACAGTGTGTAAATATATATACAACACCTAGGATGCATATATATCCTCTACACACTGTAACTGCTGCTAACTGACTCGCCTGCCTGCTCTAACTCAAATGAAATTACACTGTCTCTCTCTCTGTCTCTTTCCTTTAACCAATGCCGCAACACACTAAACAAGGCTGCCAAGCCGGCGGCCTTATATAGTGTGGGGCATGTACCTACTCCTCTGAGCCATGATTGGCCAATGCCACCCTGGCTTTGGCCAATTACGGCTCTCTGTACCTACGGCGCTGTGATTGGCCAAGCATGCGGGTCATAGTGCATGCTTGGCCAATCATCAGCCAGCAATGCACTGGGATGCCGCAGTGAATTATGGGCCGTGATGCGCCACTCGAATTTGGCGCGAACGGCCCATAATGTTTGAAATTCTGCGAACGGTCGAACAGCGGATGTTCGAGTCGAACATGGGTTCGACTCGAACTCGAAGCTCATCCCTAGGCATGACAAACAAAGAAGAATAACCCCCCATTGGGGCTTTAAAGGCAGTGAAAATATAGTATAGAGAATAAGAAATATAAAATCAATATTTTATTTGAAATCGATAAACATCACAATACAATTTAAGAACAAATGAAATAAATCACCATACAGTATAATATAAGACTGGTATCATCAAGGACCCATCTGGAATTGGGGTTCTCACTGAAATTCCCAACATATTTCAGAATATAGGTAAATTCTTTCCTCAAGGGGAGATGCGAGCAATGTACTCTGGTCTATAAACGTAATGACAAACCTATAAGTATATGCAATCACCTGGTGTATATATAGTATCATTGCAGGTAAGTTCACATAGTTACCATAGAAAACAATATGTACTCACACTATATCAGTGGTTCTCAACTCCTGTCCTCAGGACCCACCAACAGGCGCAGAGCCCCCCCTGTCCCAAAGCACCCACCCCCACCCCATGTTGAGTGCATGCGGTCGGGTATGGTTCGGGGGGGGGCGCTCGCTCGTTCTCTCCCTTTCCTGACCTGCTGGGCTGCATGCTCGGATAAGGGTCTGGTATGAATTTTGGGGGAGACTCCACGCCATTTTTTTTTCAATTTTGGCGTGGGAGGGTCCCCTCTGAATCCATACTAGACCCAATGGCCTGGTATGGACCTGGGGGGAGGGACCCCATGCTGTTTTATTTTTTATTTTATGTAGTACTACCCCCGTAGGAGCTACTGGTTTAGATTTGGGCCTTGTACGTTACCTCACCGTTCGTTGTCTAGGGGATGAGAGTCTATAGAAACTTCAATATCCACACAAGTTATAAATCCTTTTCGTTGGTTTTTATTTCACACAAACGTGCATAGGTAGAGGGATGGAGGGTCAGGGGAAGGTTCAGGCACACGATGCAGATCACTGGGGAAAATTCTAACCTTCAAAAGTCACACTCACCACTCTCCTTCAAGTGGGTGTTGCTCACCCAGATAGGCCCCTCTCACTTGGCCTAGCAGCTGGGATGATGCACGAACAAAATGAAGAAATAACAGTCTCTGCCACAGACTTTAGGACGATAAAGATGAACTGATCAATAATCCTCTGCCACAGGATTTTAGTACCCGGATATCCAGCCTTACAGTTTTAGAGCCTTTAAGCCAACCCGGCACACTGTAAGGTAACATAAGCTATGGTGCATCCTTCAATAAGGTCACCAGGCCTTCCCCAAGACACCAGCCTTCCGCTTGGTCCTCTCCAGGACAGGTCCTCCCCTGGTTTCCTCCATTGAGTGGCTTCCTCCCGCAGGACAGACAGCACAGGATTACCTCCATAGTGCAGGCCCCAGTCAGGACAACTGGGCCTACCTGGCAGAGATGCAGCCTCGGGCCAACATGGCTCCGCGGCTGAAATTTCACTATCACATACCTCGAGCCAGGAGGGCCACGAGGTGAAGAGAGCCCCGAAAAATGGCGTCTGCCCCTTAAGTACCCTTCCCCAGCATGCCCATCAGGGAGACCACTCCCACTCGGCTGTCCCCGGGGAAAAATACCCAATACACTCTGGCCTACCTGTGTTCCAACATTGGCCTGTGGTGGTAATGCCACCTTCAGGCAAACAATGGGAAATCCCTCCAAGCACAGTCATAGCCGGAACAGAGACTGATTTAGCCTTAATCATCAAAGTCTGCTCAGACACCCACTAAATTTAAACATAGTGCCTGGTCATCAGGATTTATTTTTAGCCGGCAATTCTGTTTTTACATTCAGCTGTCAGTGGGGAAGCCCGCTGACAGCTGATGACTCATCAGTTGTTGTTAAGCAGCTATATACAGTGTAAAAAAAAAACCCGCAGTACTTGCATTTTGGATACGGTCCATTGAAGTCTATAACATGCAAAATGCTGCATTTTGTGGTAAAAAGTCCCCGACACTTTCCAAAAACGCAGAGGCACAAAAATGCATTGATGTGAATGTGTTCCATGTTAAAAAAATTCCCTGCACTTCTGCAAAATGCGTCGAAAAATGCATTAGTGTGAATCAAGCCTAAAAAACTGACAGGTCTCTTTTTCAATTTGCACTCCGGCTGCACTGGACTTATGTGAACAGGCACAATAAAAAGCAATGTTTTTTTACATGTCATGCGAATTGGAGGCAGTTTTAAAACACATCCAATTCGCATATCTGTGAACCTAGCCTAATGCCCCATACACACGATCGTTTTTCATGCCGTTAAAAATGCCATTTTTAAAAATGGGCATTAAAACCGATCGTGTGTATGCTCCAGAGCATTTTTAACGACGTGAAAAACGGCCATTAAAAATTTCGAACATGCTCTATTTTTTCACGTCGTTTTTCATGTCGTTTTTTTTAACGACGTGAAAAACGATGGTGTGTATGCTTTGACGAGGTGAAAAAAACGCGCATGCTCAGAATCAAGTATGAGACGGGAGCGCACGTTCTGGTAAAACTAGCATTTGTAATGGAGATAGCACATTTGTCACGCTGTAACGGACTGAAAAGCAGGAGGCTGAAAAGCGCGAATCGTCGCTCAACAAACTTTACTAACATGAAGGGTGGCACCATCCGAACAGAACTTCCCCTTTATAGTGCCGTCGTACGTGTTGTACGTCACTGCGCTTTGCTTGAACGTTTTTTAAAATGATCATGTGTACGCAAGACAGGCTTGAGAGGAAACATGAAAAAAAACGACGAGAAAAACGTTGGTTTAAAAAATGGCATGAAAAACGATCGTGTGTACGCCGCATTAGGCCTGATTCACACTTGTGCAGTTTGCATATTGCAGGTGCATTTTGCATTTTCCAAAAAACAGAAAAAAAACCCTGGCCCTTTCCATAAAATGCACAGATATGAACTACATCCATAGGAAACCATGTTAAATAGACTGTAGTATGTTTCTGCAAAACTGAAAACGCACTAAAAAATGCATAGGTGTGAACCAGGCCTTAAGCAAAAATTTATAAATGAAATTTTTTTTTTTGCAGGTAAAAAAATTTGCATTTACAATTTTTTTGTTTTGGGATCCTGGAAAGCAGATCAGCAGATCGCTGATGTCCTGCAGGTCTCCCGCAGACTGTCAGTGTAAGCTGTCTGCCCGTACATTGTACGGACAAGCGGTTTTACACTCACAGGAAGAATCAATGGACTACCACAGTGCTCAACAAGCGCTGTGATAGTTCATTGAGAACTACAAGATGATAGCCGCAAAGGATGCCGATACTTGTAGTTCATGGATTTCCGGGGGCCTGTGATTCAATAACGTGGCTGTGTGTGCGGAGCGAGTATGGGGAAAAGATCCCAAGATCCTCAGAAAGGTGAACTTATCCTTTAAGTTCTTCTCATCATTACCCCAGAAACCAAAAAACTTAATATATTGCAGCTTACTTTTCCATAGATGTGGTATCTGCATACAGTCTGCATTTTTTTTTTTGTATTTTATACGATTTTTTATAAGTTACACAAGCAATTACAGCAGTATTTTTTTTTTTTTTCCATTGTTTAGTCACACTAGAGCGGGGGTTTCCAAAATTTCTTAACAAAGGGCCAGTTTACTGGTCTTCAGATTTTATGGGGGCCAGAAGGAGTAGAAAATGCCACAGAAATGGTGCCCCATCATTGGTGTCAGTGGAAGGATTGATGTTCTATAGTTTATATCAGTGGCAGGAATATTTCCCCAATTTGGTTGTTAGTGAAGGGAATGGTGTCTCATCTTTGGTGTCAATGGGAAGAATAGTGCCCCAAGGGCCCAATAAAGGCAAGCAAAGTGCCGCAGTTTGGGGACCACTGCACTAGAGCATTACTATGCCAGGGCATACCCCCCTTTTGTCACAGCAGGTTGCACCTGGACTTATTTGCTTGGAGGTGGCCCTCCCTCGGGCAGATTCTGAACAGAATCTAAGCCAGGTCTTGCATGTTGTCTCTTATTATAAGACTTGTTTAGAACTTCATGATTGATGGAGTCCTACACAATTATAATTATGCTTGATACCGGTGTCGGGGCTGTACAGCCCTTCCTGTGGCATTATGTGCATCTGCTCTCTGTTCCCCTTATGTGTCATTATATTTCTGTAAACCTAAAAATTTGAACCAGAACAAGTAAAGGCTGGTCATTGTAAGCACCCTGTCAATGGTAAATGATTTGTCTCAACACTCTTAACTGATAAATTTGTAGGAGCGGCTGTTCTTTTGAAAAACAACAGACTTACTGGTTGGATCACCAGATAAACATAAAGGAAAGAAAACCTAAAAAAGAAAACAAATGCAGCTACGACATCTAAGAATTGGTAAGCTGCAATATAATAAGTGCTTGCTTTTTGGTTTAACCCCTTCCTGACCAGCCACCGCAGTAGTACTGCGGCAGGCTGGCTCCCCTGGGCAAAACGACGTTACCTTAGGTCGGTTCGCCTTCCGACCAGTAGGGGGCGCGCCGCCGGTGCTGATGCGAATGCCCGGCAGGCGCGATGATTGCCGAGCACCCGCGATCTCACGTGACAGAGAGAGAATTGGGATCCGTGTGTGTAAACACACAGATCCCGGTTCTCTCAGGGGAGAGGAGACAGATTGTGTGTTCATACTAAGTATGAACACCGATCTCTCTCTCCTCCTAGTCAGTCCCATCCACCCCACAGTTATAACACACCTAGGGAACACAGTTAACCCTTTGATCGCCCCCTAGTGTTACCCCTTTCCTGCCAGTGGCATTTATACAGTACACAGTGGTCCCAAAAATTTGTCAAAAGTGTCCGATCTGTCCGCTGCAATATCGCAGCCTTGATAAAAATTGCTGATCACCGCCATTACTAGTAAAAAACATAATAATAATAAAAATGCCATTAATCTATCCCCTATTTTGTAGACGCTATAACTTTTGCGCAAACCAATCTACTGTATATACGCTTATTGCAATTTTTTACCAAAAATATGTAAAATAATACATATTGGCCTAAACTGGGGAAAATTTTTTTTTTTTTTTTTTAAATTGGGATATTTATTATAGCAAAAAGTAAAAGATAGTGTTTTTTTCAAAATTGTCGCTCTTCTTTTGTTTATAGCGCAAAAAATTGAAAAAGCAGAGGTGATCAAATACCACCAAAAGAAAGCTCTATTTGTGGGAAAAAAAGGACGTCAATTTTGTTTGGGTACAGCGTTGCACGACCACGCAATTGTCAGTTAAAGGGACGCAGTGCAGAATCGCAAAAAATGGCCTGGTCATTGAGCAACCAAATCTTCCGGGGCTGAAGTGGTTAATACTGCTTCAAGCTCTCCTGCCACCCATACCACAGACCACTGTAATGTTAGTGAGGAATGATCCCCTGATGGCTGCTGGAAAACCAACACTTTTGAAAGTATCACTCTCCTGGGTCCCCTGCGGCTCTCACTGGTTCCACCTACTGACCTCTGCATCAATATAGGAGACAGTAGTGCCATAAAAGTCAACAAGAAGAAACCGTAAGAGCTCCCAGGATGAGAACCAAGACCATGTAAGAGGTAAGTATTTGCTTTATTGTTTTACAGGGAGAGCTTTGCTGAGTAACGTTTGCATAGCGACATGAATGTTTTAAATCCTGTTAACTTTGGTAAATGTTACATGCCACATCACTCATTCACTAAACAAGGATACATGGTGAATTCTGCTTCTGAAATGGTGCCCAGTCTGGCAGGCTAAGTCGTCCAAGTTAATTAAATTTAATTAAAAATTGAGATAGGAAGACCAGATATGTAGCCATTTTTAATTCAATCTAATTACTGGCACAGTTAAATGATAACCCTGCCAGCATGGGCAACGTGTCAACTTCAACGTCTGCAACTGGTTCTGATGATATTAGAGCATTTCCAACATGGCAGGTACTACGTTGCTAATTGAAGAGTTGAATTGAATTGAGTCCTGTATTGTAGGATAAATGTAACATATTAATACATTAAAATGAAGCTATGAAGGCTTGGAGTCTTTTTATGGCTATGATTTCTTTGTTTTTGTATAAAAACTATTACAAATGACATTTTAATACAGGGTGCACCCATAACACATGATTCACAGAGATCCTAAAGAGAGAACACAGCAGAAGCTGTTTGTTTTCAGACTATCTCTGTAATAATAAGTATGCAGGGAGCCATAAAGAGGAAATTGCACAGGGCTGTGTCTGAACTTCTTTCTTTTCATTTACGCTTTAGTCATTGAGCTGTGTAAACAGCAGGTTTTTTTTTTTCAAAACAGAGAATAGCCTGTAAAATTTGAAAAGGAGCTAAGAGCTCTGCCTGTGGGCTGTGAATGTTAGTAGTAACTATTCAAATGCCTTATTTCAAATTTTCCTGACTATAAAAATAAAGCAAAAAACTTGAAAATGCTACAAAAATGACCGTCTATAATAAAATGAAATTGTTTTATATTTATCTGTAAGGAGATTTTCTGGATTGTTGTAGCATTTTTTATTTATTTTTATCAATACCACCTTTTGTATATAAAATGTATTTGCTGAAAAGTGCACTGTATAACTATAGTTCAATTCTGCAAATTAAAATTGTTATTTTTTGCATAAGGATATGTACTTTACTATCATGAATAGTGATTTAAATTAAAGAAGATCTCACCAATGCATATATTTGAGTTCATCTACAGCAGTGTAAAATGAATATGAGTATAAACTATTGTATTTTTCTTAAAGCGGGGTTCCGGGCATAATTTTAATTTTTTTTTTTGCAATATAAACTTAATTACAGTGAATATTCTTTAAAACATATTGATAAATCACCATCAGTACATAAATCAGTGCAAACACTTACCTGATATCCTCTCAGCGATCTTGTGGCCGTTTCCATCATAGCTGTGGGCATGTGAAGCCCAGTTCCTGTGTCTTCCTGGATTTCCTGAGAGAGGTGCATGCTGGGACAACTCCCAGGACCAGCTGGCACTGTATGGGCGATCTGACAAGAGCCCAATCAGACCATAGCAACTGCCCTTTACAGTCAGGGACCTCTAGCCCCTTTGGTAGTGCAGCAAAAATAAGTACCAGTGCTCAGCTGTTCTACTCCTGTGGATACTGATCCCAGCACCACCTCTTCAGGCACCGCCAGCCTGCCTGGCTGCATCTGCCCCTTTCACTAGCCCTCCTGGCTAAGAATCCACAGTCCTCCCAGACTGACTCTGCATTCATCCCAAACTGCTTCCAACCAGTCCTCTCGGGTATGCCTCTCGGTCCTCTGACTGTACACTCACCAGCCCTCTTGACTGTCTTCCTTCCTGGAGATTTGCCCAGCAGTGTTCTCCTGCTGTCTTCAACCTTGCTCCCGTGCCTCCTGGTCAGGGCACCTCTGTGTGTCATGAAGTGAGTCCCCTCCGCACCTGAGCCCCGGCCCAAGGCCACCGCCCACCAGACAAGGGGGCTTCCTCAAGGATCACCCACAGCCTAACACCCCATCTCCATCTTCCACCCGAACTCCACTGCCCTCAGCTGGGCTGACCCTGAGTATTTGAGGGGGCCTGCCCCCTGCCAACCCATCTGTTGGGGATTGGTCAGGGCCCTCACAAATACTCCAGGCAGCTCCTCCTTTCCTCCACTCCCATTCTTCTAAAATCTTCCACCAGTTTATAGAAGTCTCAGTGATACTGCCTGCGAGATATCCAGCCCTCCCTGGATCTCTGCCCAAGCCAGGAAAAAAACACAGACACGCTTGGCTGCCAGCCAAGCCTGAACAAATTTACCTACACTAAACGAAAATCTATTTACACTTCTAGCACACTAGAGTGTGCTACATGTCATGCTTGCATGCTCTGTGCAAAGGTTTTGCAAAGAGCAGCCCCGATTCTCATCTTCTGGGTTCCCCAGATGCTGCTCTTCTTCTCTGTGTACCTCCATAGCAAGCCCCTTGCTAGAGGGCATACTTGTGCAGACTCACTCTATTGACACCACCCCCAGTGGTGTATTTTGGTTTTGTGCTGCCATAGGCAAGACTAAAATTGGACACCCCCATCTAAATTTGTCCCACCCCTTCCTATTCAGGGTGGCTATTCAGGGTCTCTGGTGGCTGTGTGGGGTCTCTGGTGGACTGTGGGGTTGTAACCTCCCCCCACTAGTCTGCCGCAGTGCTCCCTTTGCCAGCCTGCTGCAGTGCTCCCAATAACCCCCCTCCCGCTAGCCTGCCACAGTTCTCCCCCCAAGCCTCTCACTAGCCTGCCACAGTGCTCACCCCCTTCCCCACTAGGATAAGAGATAGGAATATGAAGGAGAGAGAGATGGGGACATGGAAAAGGACAGAAATAGAAGAAGAGGAGAGAGGTGGGGGAGAGGGAGGGAGCAAAGAGGGAGGGAGGGTGAGAGAGACAGAGGGGGTGAGAGACACCCCCAGTGTCCACAGTCACCCCCAGTGTCCACAGAGGACCGCAGATCACCTCAGCATTATTTCTGCAGCAGGAGGTCTGGGGCTGATCTGGATGACAGGCTATGTTCCCCCACCCTGGCTCTTCTGCACTCCCTTCCAGAGATGGACCAGGAAGCCCCCTGTGAGCAAGCCTCTCCTCCCGCTTCCTCCCGCTTCCTCCTCCTTCCTCCTTACGGCCATGGCCACAGGTTAGGAAGTAGGATGTGGCTGTGGAAGAGGGGGGAGGAGGAGCCGCGGGCGTGCCCAATACCAGTGTAAGGCAGGGACAGTGCGAGGAAGGAGGGCAGGGCCACAGGTTGCTGCTGTCAGGTCCAGTGTGGAGCGGTGAACAATGGAATGGTGCAGGGATGGCGAGGGGACGGACGAAGCCGCCCCACTGAAAACTGCCACCCCAGGGAAACGTCCAGTGAGGAGTGAGATCATAGGTGTGCGCAGCCTACTGCATTAGGGTGTGCACCCCAAACACACATGACTTTTTGGACAGTGAATACATGAGAAGTGCTCTGTGCTGAGAGGCTCCTGTTCATTCACAAGCTAAAACATAGTAAACACAGTTTATTGATTGATTGTAGGCATGTTCACTGCCGAAAAATTCAGGTTTATTTTAGTTTCATTTGTTTTTTTTTTCAGTTTCTAAGCATTTGTTATTTCGAAAATTCGTAACTTCGGATGCATTCGTATTCGTTATGTTCCATTTTTTTAGATGCAGCATTCATTTTTTTCAAATAAAATTGTAACTTCGGATAAATTCGTATTGGTTACGTTCACTAACATTTAGCCAAATTTGAAAGGAAATTCAAATACCTATAATTTAATTGTTTATAACTATTATTATATATTTTTTTATTTTTATTGTTATTTATTATTATTATTAATAATAATAATAAAAAACGATAATAATGGTTAATAATTTAATTATAATAGAAAATACGAAAAACTAAATTATCCAAATGTTTTTCGTTCTTTCGTTTTTTCTGATTTTTTTCTATTTTTTAGAATTTTGTTCTTTCTGATCTTCAGATTTTCGTTCTTTTAGAAAATTTGTTTTCGAAAAAAATTGTCAAATAGCCATTCGGAAGCATCCGAATAAACGAATATGCAGAATTTTGATGAAAAAAATAATTCAGAATGGAAATTAATTGCACATGTCTAATTGAGTGTGTTCATTTAGAAAAAGAAGGGGCCGGTAAATGACATATCGATTAGCTCCTTCCCAAACTCTCCACCCTGAAATATCCCCCGTAGCAGCCGAGGGGGGAGAGGGGAGGAGGGAAGCCAGCAGCACTACGGCGGGGGGCGCAACACAGGTGGAAGCCTGAGCAGTAGGAGGAATGGGCACAGCACAGAGTGATTAGGGTGTGCCCAGGCACACCTGGCACACCCCCTGCGCACGCCTATGAGTGAGATAGAGATACTGCTCTCGAGCACAGTGCTAGACCGAGATCGGTATTATAAGGGGGTGGGGGAGCTGCACCTAAAAGGTTTATTTTACCTCAATGCAGAGAGTGCATTAAGGTAAAAAACCTTTAGCCTTTACAACCACTTTAAGCATTTACAGCAACAGTTGTTTTTCCTTTTGGGATAAAGGTTTTACATAAATAAATAAAAATTGATCGTTGTAAGCACCCCTGTCAATGTTAAAGTGTTTGTTTCAACCCTCTAACTGTTACATCTGCAGGACGGCATGTTCTGTTGAAAAGCAACAAACTTACTGGCAGGATCACCAGGTGAAAATAATGCAAAGAAAGCCAAAAAAAAGAAAACAAATACAGCTATAACATCTTATGCCGCGCACACACAATCAGAATTTCTGACAACAAATATCCGATGTGAGCTTTTGGTTGGATATTCCGACCGTGTGTATGCTTCATCGGACATTTGCTGTCGGAATTTCCGACAACAAATGTTTGAGAGCAGGTTCTCAATTTTTCCGACAACAAAAGTTCTTGTCGGAAATTCCGATCACGTGTATCCAATTCCGACGCACAAAAATCCTACGCATGCTCGGAATCAATTTGACGCATGCTCAGAATCATTGTAGTTCATTTTTCTCGGGTCGTTGTAGTGTTGTTCATCTCCCCGTTCTTGACGTTCGGGATTTCCGAGCAACATTTGTGTGACCGTGTGTATGCAAGACAAGTTTGAGCGAAAAACCGACGGAAAAAAAAATCCAACAGTTTTGTTGTCGGAAATTGCGATTGTGTGTACGCGGCATAAGAATTGGTAAGCTGCAATGTAATACATATTTGCTTTTGGCACTGTAAGTTAGCCAGTAAATGCTACTAATTAAGTGCAAAACTTTCTGCATTAAACTTTAAGTGCAATGACACAATCCATTATAGCACATTGAGACTGCATTGAGGCAGCGGCGTTGCTAGCCAGGTGCGAGGGGGGGGGGGGCGGGCCGCACCCGAGTGACACCCACCAGAGGGGTGACACCCCTGGGTAGCGCAGTGGCACCACACTGGCATTGCCTGTCCGCTGCCCTATGCCTCGCGGCTCATGCCACGGCTGTGTCCCTCAGCCGGGCGGAAGGAAGCCGCCACCGCCCCCTCTGCCTCCTCTCTGTTTACATCCACAGAGGAGGAGGAGCCCGCGCTCGAGGGACACACAGGTAAGGGGGGCATCTATATTGATGGGGGAGGGGGTGTCTGTACTACTTGGGTCTGCACTAGGGGGAGTTTGCACCAAGGGGGGGGGGCTGTAACTGAGGGGGTGTCTGTACTGAGGGGGGTCTGATACTGAGGGGGTGCCTGTACTGAGGGGGGTCTGGTACTGAGGGGGGTCTGGTACTGAGGGGGGGTCTGTAACTGAGGGGTGTTTGTAACTGAGGAAGGTCTGCACTGGGGGGGTCTGTAACTGGGGGGTGTCTGTAACTGAGGGGGGTCTGGTACTAAGAGGGGGTCTGTAACTGAGGGGGGTCTGTAACTGAGGGGGTGTCTGTACTGAGGGGGGTCTGGTACTGAGGGGGTGTCTGTACTGAGGGGGGTCTGGTACTGAGGGGGTGTCTGTACTGAGGGGGGTCTGGTACTGAGGGGGTGTCTGTACTGAGGGGGGTCTGGTACTGAGGGGGGTCTGGTACTAAGGGGGGGTCTGTAACTGAGGGGGGGTCTGTAACTGAGGGGTGTTTGTAACTGAGGAAGGTCTGCACTGGGGGGGTCTGTAACTGGGGGGTGTCTGTAACTGAGGGGGTGTCTGCACTGCTGGGGGGTCTGCACTGAGGTGGGGGTGTCTGTACTGATGGAGCGGTCTGCACTGAGGTGGGGGTGTCTGTACTGAGGGGGGAGGTTATTACTGAGGGAGGGGGTCTATATTGATGGAGGGGGTCTGTACTTAGTGGGGGGGTCTGTACTGAGGGAGGGGATCTATACTGTGGGAGGGGAGTCTGTAGTTAGTGGAGGGGGGTCTGTACTGAGGGGGGACTATCATATAGGATAGCATATAGTATGTTTTTACAACGATTTTGCCGTGATTTTGCTGCAATTTGCATTATAAAATCTGCCCAACAATAAATTTGCTTGAAAAACATAAAACGCAATTTGCGTAAAACTCACGGTAAAATTGTGCTAAAAAAATGCAAAAAGCACAGCAAAAAAGTACTGCAGAGCGCTCGAAAGAAACATGCATAGGTGTGAATAGAGCCAAAATGGTTTAAAAAATCTGTTATATTCCCGGCATGTCGGGAATGCTAACTGTCACATTTGCTTGGGCTCTCTACAAAACTGTCAAACCATCGAATAGCTGGTGTCATAACTGATCACATGTGCAGTACCATGGCAGTTTCAAATCAGATGCTAAGGCCCCTTTCACAAGGGGTGGAATCCATCCAAGCGGATCCACCTGCTCAGCTGGGGATCTCTCCGCTGATCTCCACTGATCAGGAGAATGGCAGGTCCATGTCCGAGAAGGATAGAGCCCGCTTTTATCTATGGGATGGTTGGATGGAAACAGACTGCATGTTTGTTTCCATCCAATTGTTATCCGATCCGCCGGTTGGTCCCCCTTCTCATAGAGAACAATGGGTGGTCCGATTGGCTTCGTCTGAAAAGCAGACAGGAGGACCTGATCGGTACGCTGGTGTAAAAGGGGCCTAAAATGGCAGCTTTCCTGTCTGAAAAGGATAGGGAGGGTTTAGTTTTGCTTGAAAAAACTGAGGGTTTAAAGCAGGAACTAAACCCATTGATATAACGGTTTAAAAAAACGGTTACATTCCAGGAGTGCTAACTGTCATATTTGTATGTGCTCTCAATCAAACTGTCATATTTGTCTGTGCTCTCGATCAAACTGTCAAACCATCAAATGGCTGGTGTCATAACTGATCACAGCTGCGGATAGCAGTTGATCAAACAGAGGCTAAGATGGCAGCTTCCAAGGCTGAATGGATAGGAGGGTTTAATTCCGCTTTAATATGACTTTGAAGCTTAGAGAAGCATTAAACTGTATTTCTAATGCCCCATACACACGATCGTTTTTCTTGCCATTTTTTTTCTTGCCGTTTTTCACGTCGTTTTTTTTCATGTTTCCTCTCAAGCCTGTCTTGCGTACACACGATCATTTAAAAAAACGATCAAGCAAAGCGCAGTGACGTACAACACGTACGACGGCACTATAAAGGGGAAGTTCCATTCGAATGGCGCCACCCTTCATGTTAGTAAAGTTTGTTGAGCGACGATTCGCTCTTTTCAGTCCGTGACTGCGTGACGAATGTGCTATCTCCATTACGAACGCTAGTTTTACCAGAACGAGCGCTCCTGTCTCATACTTGATTCTGAGCATGCGCATTTTTTTTCACGTCGTTAAAGCATACACACTATCGTTTTTCACGTCGTTAAAAAAAACGACATGAAAAACGACGTGAAAAAAGAGAGCATGTTCGAAATTTTTAATGGCCGTTTTTCACGTCGTTAAAAATGCTCTGGAGCCTACACACGATCATTTTTAATGGCCATTTTTTTTAATGGCATTTTTAACGGCATGAAAAACGATCGTGTGTATGGGGCATAAGTGTGCATAGCAATACCATAATTGATCAGTAAGTAGAGCTGCAGATAGAATTTGTAGATGCAGCTTCTGGTCATTAAAACTACAGAAGAATACTAGAAGGGTATACATTTTTCAACAGATTCAGGAAACGTTTGAAGCTCCTGATCGAGAGAGATACCACTATATCCAAATTCGCCATTTTTTAGACACCCTGGTTAGAAATGATGACAGTTCTCAACCCTCGACTGCATTCGAAACCAGATGCCGTACCCTACCGGTTACTCAAGGCCTAGTCTCTTTACTTTACTCCTCCCTTCTGGGAGCATCTAACACTTCAGCCCCCTCCTATTGTGCACAATGGGAGGTGGATTTAGGTGCCCTTAAATCCAGAGGACTGTTCCAAGATGTGGGAGGTTCTTTTTCATTCTTCCCGTAACATTATAGCAGTAAAGAATTTGTTCAAGTTATGTCTAGATGGTACTGCACCCCAGTAAGAATTGCAAAATACCTTCCTACATACCAAGTGATGTGTTTCAGGGGTTGTTTAGACCAGGGTGATATGAAACACATATGGTGGGCATGTCCCAAAGTTAAAATGCTGTGGATCTGGGTGTACGCATTGGTCAATACGCTATTTCATTCTAATATACGTAAGGACTCATGGGAAGCTTGACTTCATAAGCCTATCCTGGAGTTAGCGAAACAAGAACGCATCTTGACAACACACATTTTTATGGCTACTAAACAAACCATTGCAAAGGCATTGAAAACACCTCTGCTCTGTTTTGAGGAGGTGAAGCGACGGGTGCATGGTACATTGATAAAAGAGTAGCTTACAACGATACTCGCGGGCACCAAGTACAAATTTCTAAAGACTTGGCAGCCTTGGTTGGATCAGTTTCTAGCGAGGAGCCCGCCTGCCTTCTTTCTGGACTTATAGGACTTATAGGAAATTCTGTCTAGCCTACTGGTGGTGGCCTTGGATTCCCTGGAGCAGGGCTTATCTTCTTCCTACCCTTCTCTTTTACTTCCTTTTATTTTTTGATTATCTACCGCCAGATGCCAGTTAGATGAGTCTGTTAACTGCTCTCTGGACATACTTTTGAGGTCAAGTTTTTCCTTCCTTTTTTGATGGTATAGCTTATCGGTCTTTCGGTGGGAGCAAAGCCCTTTTGTACATCGGGAGGCTTGCAAGATAGTTTTCTCTCCTAATATATATATTTTTTTATAGTATTGTAGCGGCCTCACTCTCTTCTCTCGTGAATCGGTTATCCGATAGCTCTTGTCTAGGGGTATCTTGTATGCAAGAGTGAGATGCGCCACGGCCCATGTCCTCCCCATTTCAGCGGGTGAGGTGAAGGCCAGTACCTGTTGTTCTCTTCGGGCCTGTGTGTTTCTTTAAGAGCCAAGTCTGTTGTGCTGACACTTCCCTTCGCTCCCATTAACCAGAGTACCACACACCGATAAGGGTCCAGCACTTGTTTATTATAGCACACGAATAAACAGTTCTTTGTCAGCCGACTGGTTGGGACCCATAAAACAGTTCAATACGGTGGGGTGAGCAGGTCGAGGCACAGTCCTAACAATCAAACTAAACCACTGTGGTTTCACCAGCGGTTGCTACAGCCATTGGCTTGAGAGAGAACTTGAATCTTCGGAGTCTCTACCAGCGACTCTAGAGAACATGAACTGGAGTACCTTTGCTGCGTTGCGCCCCCTGTCAGGGGGAAGATGTCCCTCCAAGGGAGTTACCAGAGGCCCCTCTGTCACCGGGTTGATGCTGCTCTGTGCTCTTCAGAAGGGTAACCTCTCCGGCCTCCTCGCCTCAGATACGGGCCCCATCCACCTCAGGGTCCCTCAGACTCATCCACCCTTGCGGAGCCCAGTCTAAGTCACTGGGCCCCAGGCCTCCGGTGTACTACCTCACCCCAGGCTTAAGGTGACTGAGATGGACACCAACACTGCTCCGACCAGGCCATGGGCACCTGGGCCAGAACTCGGGACCGCCAACACCCAGGCCAAGGGTGCCTGGGCGCGGAATGGCAAGAAGACCTCGTGGCGAGGGCGTCTACCCCCTTTTATGCCCTCCCCCCAGCTGGCACAGCAGGTTCCCCGCCCTGCTGTACCACTGCCAGAGCAGGACAAAAACGGTGCAGCACTACGGCAGTGGTTCTACCTCGACTCGGGACAACATCGCCACCCAAGGGTCAAGGAGAACAGCACACTACCAAAGTCCTCCACGACTTAAATGGTCTAAACCCTCTCATGATTGGTACATCCTGGATCATACTACCACCCAGGTGCTCCCCCTAGATTTAGACCCCCCGCTACACTATTATTTTTTTGGGGTCCCTGAGAGGTTCTTGGACTTTATCCCAATAACTGAACATAGGTCAATCTCAGGTACTGCATGGTATTTTTACAGGATGATTCCTGAAATACTGTTTGCTTAGCGAATTCTTTAGACTGCAACTATTGAGTGGCGCATGATTTGCTATTACCCTATTAGATTATAATAATATCGAGGCACCCTCACCTGGTTATTTTTTTGTTTATTTTTGTTAGTTTGTGGTATATATGTTGTCATTCTTATACCACTCTCAGCTACTGGCCTAGGCGATTGTTCACTGTTTTGTGAGTTTGTCTTTATTAAATAAAAATATTGTGAAAGAAACTACAGAAGAATAGGAAATGGATCCTTCATTGTTACTATGCAAATGGAGTTATGAAGTGGGGATGTGCTATCTATCTATCTATCTATCTATCTATCTATCTATTTATCTATCTATCTGTGCATAACGTTAAAGCATCAACTTCTATATCTGCTCATGCACAAAAAGAAAAAAAAAAGAAAAATCTTAGGCTTCAAAGAGAAACCTCTGCATTCCTTTGCTTTGCTTCTGTTACCATGGATATGCTACTACTGCTGCTGCTTCTTCTTCTGGCTGTATAAGGTAATACTGGTTATACTACTCGTGCCCTGTGGCAAACAGCTTATTAAAAAAACAAAAACAAAAAACAAAAGAAAAATATATTTTTTATGTGGAACTGCTTTTTATGTTCTTTGATGTTCTTTAGCTAATAAATTGCGAGAAACCGTATTTTTACTTTTCAACCAGGAAAATATTTTTTCAATGATCAAAATCAAAAGGGCCTACTGACACTATTATGTTATAGAGAACACGCTTTAAAGCATGGAAATACAGCATATGCAACCTTGACGGGGTTCTTCGGCGGCGGCGCCTATATATGGGTGCTATCCATGGATGGTTCAGACATTTGGCTATTTCCCACTTCACAGCACAACACTTATCACACCCTTCCTAGTTCAATCAACAGGTAATTCTCCTTCACATAGCTTATTGTCCCCTTATGTACCTATCCTTTTACCTTCTTGTTTTTGCCAGTGACTGCCTTTAGGATTTATTTTTTATGTGCCTTATTGGTTACGTTTAGTTTTATGTCTGTAGCGGGGTCTCCTTTAAGGCCCCGGGACTACGTTACCCAGAACCCCGTTCGGAACCCAGAGTGCAATTTGCCACCGCAGAGACTCATGGGAGGGGCTAGTTAAGAAGGAGGCGAGGCGGAGCTCGGCCTCTTTGGACACCGCGCTGCAAGCAACAGTTTCTTCCTGTGCGGATCTGCTGCAGTGCAGGGCCTGAAGCCTGGGGCCTTGCGCAACTTCTGAAGAGCCTTCCACCCCACTGCGGAGCCTGAGTAGCATCTGACTTGTCGAGTGAGGACATCAGTCGGATCGGGGACCCGATCGTGACAGACGCTGTGTGCGGAGACACAGCAGGTGGAAGTCCCGGACTGGGATCGCGTCCGGAGTGGTGAGCGAGCACTTGCTCAATCCAATAGACTGTACCGTGTTTAGGCCTATAGACTGCCTTGGCCCACCTATCGTTTGTTTGTTGTTCCACTGGAGACCAGTAGCAGGACAGGGAAAAAGGGTCTCCAGTATAGTGTTCCTTGTGGCTGCCTACCTTGCGGATTACAAAAATATTGTTTCATCAAGTGCACCACCGACAGTTTGCATGCAAAGAAATCCTTAACCAAAAGACTGAGATTTATTTCTGTGTCAGGCCTGACCAGGGAGGGGAGATAGACTATTGTTTTAGTGTGCTACAGGGCGTGTATGCAATAATAGCTGCGCGTGGTGGATTATCGCGCTGCGCCATTATTGCTTGCTGTACCTATTGCTGCAGGGCTCTGTAAGCAAGTTGAATGTGTTATGTTCTGTCTATGCTCTTTCATAACTAAACACTTGATCTCTCGCACCAGTGTGTTGTCTTATTGTAAAGAGGTTACCCTTACAATACTGTTTGATTTTGATATAATTATAATCCCTAGACTAGCTGTGCCAGAGTGGGTCGAGTAAGATTGCCGGGGGTTGGCGGTGCTGTACACAGGGCCCGAAATCAAACCAGCGTCTCTCTTAACTGGGGGTAGCGCTACACGCAGTTAAGAGAGCCGCTGGTTTGATTTCGGGCCCTGTGTCCAGCACCGCCAAACCCCGGCAATCTTACTCGACCCACTCTGGCACAGCTAGTCTAGGGATTATAATTATATCACAATCAAACAGTATTGTAAGGGTAACCTCTTTAAAATAAGAGAACACACTGGTGCGAGAGATCAAGTATAACGGTTTTACTTTAGTTATGAAAGAGCATAGACAGAACATAACACATTCAACTTGCTTACAGAGCCCTGCAGCAATAGGTACATCACGCAATAATGGCGCAGCGCGATAATCCACCACACGCAGCTATTATTGTATACACGCCCTGTGGCGCACTAAAACAATAGTCTATCTCCCCTCCCTGGTCAGGCCTGACACAGAAATAAATCTCAGTCTTTCGGTTAAGGATTTCTTTGCATGCAAACTTTCGGTGGTGCACTTGATGAAACAATATTTTTGTAATCCACAAGGTAGGCAGCCACAAGGAACACTATACTGGAGACCCTTTTTCCCTGTCCTGCTACTGGTCTCCAGTGGAACAACAAACAAACGATAGGTGGGCCAAGGCAGTCTATAGGCCTAAACACCGTACAGTCTATTGGATTGAGCAAGTGCTCGCTCACCACTCCGGACGCGATCCCAGTCCGGGACATCCACTGCTGTGTCTCCGCACACAGCGTCTGTCACGATCGGGTCCCCGATCCGACTGATGTCCTCACTCGACAAGTCAGATGCTACTCAGGCTCCGCAGTGGGGTGGAAGGCTCTTCAGAAGTTGCGCAAGGCCCCAGGCTTCAGGCCCTGTACTGCGGCAGATCCGCACAGGAAGAAACTGTTGCTTGCAGCGTGGTGTCCAAAGAGGCCAAGCTCCGCCTCGCCTCCTTCTTAAATAACCCCTCCCATGAGTCTCTGTGGTGGCAAATTGCACTCTGGGTTCCGAACGGGGTTCTGGGTAACGTAGTCCCGGGGCCTTAAAGGAGACCCCGCTACATGTCACTTGCCCTTCCTTCCCATCCATCCTTTCACCATCTTTATGTAGCAATACCCCCGTAGGGGGCGCTGGTTTAAGATTTTGGGCCTGCCGTTACCTTACTGTTTACCACGTCCATCCTAGGGGTCTTCCTTGAAGAGTTGTTCACAAATGTCTGCACCAAACACTTATGCCGTGTACACACGATCGGTTTTACCGATGAAAACAGTCCGATGGACTTTTCTCATTGGACAAACCGATCGTGTATGGGCCCCATCGGTCTTTTTTCCATCAGTGAGAAAAAATAGAACATGTTTTAAATTTATCCGATGGGAAAAAAAAGGATAGTAAATTCCGATCGTCTGTGTGGAACTCGGAATCAAGTCGACGCATGCTCAGAAGTATTGAACTTAATTTTTCTCGGCTTGTCGGAGTGTTTTACGTCACAGCGTTTGGGACGGTCGGATTTTTGACTAATGGTGTGCAGGCAAGACTGATGGAAGTCATCTTCATCGGATTTCAGATGGAAAAATCCATCGGATTAGAATCCATAGGAAATTTGATTGTGTGTACAGGGCTTTAGTCTCTTTTTCTTAAGGGTTTTATTAAAGAACTTCCAGACAGAGGGATGGAGGGTTAGGGGAGATTCAGGTACTTTGCTTGTGGATCACTGGTATTTTCCTAATCCAGAGGACAAACAGCTTCCACACTGGATATAGCCACTACCGGATAGGCCTCTCTCACTGACCTAGCAGCCGGTGTGAGCTCGTTCAAAAGTCTCTGCCACAGACTTGGGTAACCACGCACTTGGTAAAGTTTTGAACACATAGCACACAGTACCAGGATCTTTCAGCCAGGCCGGCAGCACTGTGAGGTAGATTTTCATCCGGATGCGTCCTCCAATTGAGTCCTCAATTGCTCGGTCCCTTCCCGCAGGCAAGGCGACACAGGACCATCCCCGGATCAGTAGGCCCCAGAAACTCCTGGGCCTACTCTCAGTAACAGAGCCTCGGGGATCTGCAGGCCCCCGAGGCAGAAAAACTGCTAACACATCCCTGAGGCCAGAAGGGCCGTCAGGTCAGGATCGGTAGACCCCGCAAAAACGGTGTCTGCTCCTTAAGTACCCTCTCCCAGAATGCACAGCGGGGTGACCAATCCCACTGAGCTGCTTCTGAGCAAGAGTTACCCAATACATTCAGCCTGCTTAATTTCCAACCATGACCTGTGGTGACAGCGACACCCACAGTCAGGTGGAAAAAGTGCAACCCAGCGGAACTGGAACAGAGACCCATAATTTGGTACAAATATTCTGAGCTAAACTACAGCTCAGACAACTAAATTTACACTAGCGCCTACCCAATAGGAGCAGGGCGCTACATTCATAATTAATTGCAATGCACCCTTAGTTTAATATTCCACTATTTCACAGCCACTATCTGCCATTGACCTTATGTCTACACATCAATCTCCGCTTGATGCCTGTCCATCCTGGGTGCATCCTGTGGTGGCTACCCACCATGGAGTACTCCGTCTCAGGCCCCGAGGGAAGCGGTCCCCGTATTTGGGGGCGTGTTTAGCCCGAATCCCATGCCAGCAGTACATGGATATCCCGTAAGTAACAGCTGGGACTCTGACTCTTGTTCATTGTCTCCCTTATGTGTAAATGCATTGGACCAATTTGAAATGTATCTATGTTATTGCAGAGACACAAAACACGCATGCTCCTGATGAGCGACAAGAAGTCACGAAACGCGTAGAGCCAACAGATATTGTCTTTAAATTATGTGTCATAACAGCATTTTTCATATTGCATCAACTGTTTCCTTTCTGTGTATTGTATTTTTTGTCATTATTTCCCCATGTTTATTTATTTTTAGGACTGCTCTGAACCATACATAAATTTTATTTCTATACAATAAAGTTGTTAAATTAAAATTTTGCCATTCCTCCCTGTTATGAATTGGAGTAACTTTAACCAAGCAGATATCTACTCATGTGTATGCTTATGAATTTTTCTGAAGAATAGAATATAGTTACTTATAAATCAATTACTGTATGTGAATATAAGATATACAATGTACCATAGATATGTCCACTACTATAAAATAATCAGACCCTTATCCCGCACATACCTCATTTAAAGTCCCACCCTTTCTGTCCTCTTTCTTATTCTACAGTATGTGCAATGCGATACTATTAATTTTGAACTGCACTTCAATGCACATATAGGTAAATACGTACCTGCACTATAGCGCACCGCAACAGAGATGTGAATACTCTTGTTTGTTGTGGTGTGTTGCATTGCCAAAAAAAGTGCAGGCGCTTTTTGGGGGGAATTCACTAAAACTACAGCAGACAGACCAGTGGTCCATAGTAACCAATCAGCTTCTAGCTTCAGCTTGTTCAGGTAAAGAGAAACGAAACCCATCAATTTAAATTGGAACTGCAGTTCTGCTGTAACAAACAGCAAGCAAGCTGGCTTTTATTGCAGAAGACATGCAATGTCTCTTTTGCAATAAAATACCCCCACCTGCCTGCTCGCTGTCTTCTTTGGCACTGTACACTGAGCTGCGCATGCCCTGCAAACCTTAAATTTGTGTGCGCCCATGAAATGGCAACATACTTCAGTACCTTATATTTTCTATAGGCGACGGTTTAAATAGCCCCCTATAGCCCCCTCTCACTTCAGCATGTGCGATAATATGTAATATGTGTATCGTAATCAACGGTTTCATGCGTAGGCACCCTTGACTCGTGTGTTTACATTTGCACGTGTGTATATGTAGAGGGGCCTCAAACATTTTTGGGGGGGATTTCATGTGCTTGGGTGTAACTTTCTTTTTTTTCTTAATACAGGCAGATAATTATCCATCATGCAATAGCATCAGGGAGGCATACGTTTGGCCCCACATTTATTCTGCAGCAGGACAAAGGCCCCCACACAAACATGCCATTAAGAACTAAGCGTAAATAGGATCAGGGAGTCCTGGAAGTGACGGTTTTGCCCCCCATGGAGCACTAATCTCACCATCATGGAGGGTATCCTTCGAAAACTGTGTGCAAGTGTACCTAGATGAATTGAGGCTGTTTTAAAGGCAAAGAGCCAATATTTATTTGATTTGGATTTTGTCTTAAATTCATTTACTTTCCATTTTGTTAACCGATAAAAATAAACTATTAACACTTATGTTTCTGAAAGCAGTTTTAGTTTACAGCATTTTCTCACACTTGCCTAAAACTTCTGTACAGTAGTGTGTGTGTATATATACTGTATGTGTATAAAGAATACACATGTGGAAGAAGGTGCTCTGGTCAGATGAGACCAAAATTTAACTTTTTGGCCTAAAAGCAAAAGCTATGTGTGTCAGAAAACTAACACTGCACATCACCCTGAACACACCATCCCCACCGTGAAACATGGCGGTGGCAGCATCATGTTGTGGGGATGCTTTTCATCAGCAGGGACAGAGAAGCTTTTCAGAGTTGATGGGAAGATGGATTAAGCTAAAAACAGGGAAATCTTTGAAGAAAACTGGTTAGAGTCTGCAAAAGACTTGAGACTGGGGCGGAGGTTTGTCTTCCAGCAGGACAACAACCCTAAACATACAGCCAGAGCTACAATTGAATGGTTTAGATCAGGGATATGCAATTAGCGGACCTCCAGCTGTTGCAGAACTACAAGTCCCATGAGGCATAGCAAGAATCTGACAGCCACAAGCATGACATCCAGAGGCAGAGGCATGATGGGACTTGTAGTTTTGCAACAGCTGGTTTAGATCAAAGCATATTAATGTCTTAGAATGGCCCAGTCAAAGTCCAGATCGAATTCCAATTGAGAATCTATGGCAAGACTTGAAAATTGCTGTTCACAGACCCTCTAGATCCAATATGACAGAGCTTGAGCTATTTTGCAAAGAAGAATAGGCAAAAATGTCACTCTCTAGATGTGCAAAGTTGGTAGAGACATCCACAAAAAGACTTGCAGCTGTAATTGCAGTGAAAGTTGGTTCTACAAAGTATTGACTCAGGGGGGCTGAATACAAATGCACGCCACACTTTTCACATATTTATTTGTAAAAAATGTTGAAAAACATTTATAATTTCACTTTCACTTCAAAATTATGTGCCACTTTGTGTTGGCCTATCACATAAAATCCCAATAAAATACATTTACATTTTTGGTTGTAACATGACAAAATGTGGAAAATTTCAAGGGGTATGAATACTTTTTCAAGGCACTGTATGTATATATATATATATATATATATATATATATATATATATATATATATATATATATATTTGTAGTGGGTATGTACTTTCCCGGGTGTAAATTTGAACTTGGCAGAGACATTAGTGATGTGTAATTCCCCACAGCCCAGTGGGTAGCGCTGTCGCCCTGGGTTGGGGTTGAATCATTGCTGTGTGCCGTACCTCCTTTTTGTCCTCCCTCGGCAGTGGTATGGTGGGGCGGGGAACCCGCCGTGCTTGCCGGGAGAGGGTATAAAGGGCCGGCCATCTTTGTCACAGGGTCTTCGAGTCCCAGGCACCTTTAGCCGGAGGGCTGCTGTCCATGGGCGGTGTCCAGGTGGCCTAGGCCTGGACACCCGGACCTTCGGTCTGGGGTGAGGTACTTGTCCTAGCCTGGGGCCCAGCTTCTTCCACTGGGTTCCGCCTGGGTGGGATCGTCCTAGGGTATCCGGGGGATGGATACCCGAATCTAAGACGCAATGGACTGGAGGGTGGCCTCTCCGAAGACCTGGTGCAGCAGACTGCCGGTGATGGGTGAGGGCGGGTGAGGGCCTCCGGAGACCATCTGGAGGGATGCCCTCTTAAACAGGGGCTGATACACACGGAAGGTGGTTCTATTGAGGAAAAGTCTGGCAGAGACATTCCTCTTAAAGGTCGCAAGCAAGGACCGTTATCTACAGGCCTGTGGCAGGGGCTGCAACAGTTCACCCGGTAGGTGGCAGCTACCACTTCACGGTCAGTGGCAGAGACCGTGCGCCATGCCTATTCGACTCACTACAGGAATAGGAGAGTTCACTGTGCCTGGGCTTACTTATATCCACACCCCCTGTTCGTTTAAAGGAAGTCCAACTGATTGTGTGCCATTCTATGCTGTGGAAATAAAGGAGTGTTGGACTTTAGTGGTGTGGGGCTCTTTTAATACAGACACTGTTCCAGAGAAGGAGCTCTTACTGCAGGACACCGACCCGAAAGGTAACAGAACTTTGCATACACCTACTACATCTGTGGTGAAAGCTTGGCGTAGTGCCCCGCCCCTCTCTCTCCTCCGAGGTACCCCTAGACCAGAGCCAGAGAAGCCATTAAAGACAGACGGAGAGAGAGTGGGGGTCCGCTACATATTATATACAGGGCTTCTTTTTAGCCGGAACTCACCAGAAATCCGTTCCGGAACCTCTGGCAGCCCTCTCCTCTCCTCTTCAGCCTGACATTTAATACTGAAGCCAGTAGGGAATGTTTTCTGCACAGCGCACTACCTCTACTGGCTTCTCTATGCTAGCGCTGCACAATCAGAGCTGCTGCCCTCGATCACTGTGAGGTCCCTTGTCCCATCCTTCAGCTGCTGCAGTGATTCGGGAGGAAGCTTCCATCCCTGCCTGCCACCGCTAGTCAGCCGAGCACGGAGCCGAGGAGCCCTGAAACACCTCCTCAGCTCTATGCTACAGTAGGGGGAGCTCTCTGGTCCACTGCACTGTGCAGAAAAAAAGCCTGCACATACCATGGAGAGCGGTGACGTCAGAAAAGGTGAGGGACCGTCACTGTGATAATGAGGGAGAACTTTGCAGAGACTGAGTTAATTCAGAGAGGAGTGCACTGTGAACGTGTGTGGGGAGGGGGAATATGTGCAAAGAGGCAAAGTTTGTGTGTGTTTAGCAGAGGGAAGAGCATTGTACACAGAGGGGAGTTTGGGGGAACTTGTGATGAGAGGGGAGCTGAGAAAGCATGTATGTGGAGGTGGAGGAAGCGAGGGAGGTCAGCAGAGAGGAGAGCTGGGAGGATTTGTGAGGAGTGGAGAGCTGGGAGAATTTGTGATGAGAGGAGAGCTGGGAGTATTTGTGATGAGAGGAGAGCTTGGAGGATTTGTGAGGAGAGGAGAGCTGAGGAGATTTGTGATGAGAGGAGAGCTGAGGAGATTTGTGATGAGAGGAGAGCTAAGGGGATATGTGATGAGAGGAGAGCTGGGGGGAGATTTGTGATGAGAGGAGAGCTGAGGGGATTTGGGATGAGAGGAGAGCTAAGGGGATTTGTGATGAGAGGAGAGCTGGGGGTAGATTTGTGATGAGAGGAGAGCTGAGGGGATTTATGATGAGAGGAGAGCTAGGAGGGGATTTGTGATGAGAGGAGAGCTAGGAGGGGATTTGTGATGAGAGGAGAGCTACGGGGATTTGTGATGAGAGGAGAGCTGGGGTGATTTGTGATGAGAGGAGAGCTGAGGGGATTTGGGATGAGAGGAGAGCTAAGGGGATTTGTGATGAGAGGAGAGCTGGGGGGAGATTTGTGATGAGAGGAGAGCTGAGGGGATTTATGATGAGAGGAGAGCTAGGAGGGGATTTGTGATGAGAGGAGAGCTAGAAGGGGATTTGTGATGAGAGGAGAGCTACGGGGATTTGTGATGAGAGGAGAGCTGGGGCGATTTGTGATGAGAGGAGAGCTGGGGGGATTTGTGATGAGAGGAGAGCTAGGAGGGGATTTATGATGAGAGGAGAGCTGGGGGAAGATTTGTGATGAGAGGAGAGCTGAGGGGATTTGTGATGAAAGAAGAGCCGGGGGGATTTGTGATGAGAGGAGAGCTAAGGGGATTTGTGATGAGAGGAGAGCTAAAGGGATTTGTGATGAGAGAAGAGCTGGGGGGATTTGTGATGAGAGGAGAGCTGGGGGATTTGTGATGAGAGGACAGCTAAGGGGATATGCGATGAGAGGTGAGCTGGGGGGAGATTTGGGATGAGAGGAGAGATTAGGGTTTATGATGAGAGGAGAGCTAAGTAGATTTGTGATGAGAGGAGAGCTGGTTGGAAGATTTGTGATGAGAGGAGAGCTGAGGGGATTTGTGATGAGAGGAGAGCTAAGGAGATTTGTGATGAGAGGAGAGCTGAGGGGATTTGTGATGAGAGGAGAGCTAAGGGGATTTGTGATGAAAGGAGAGCTGGGGGGATTTGTGATGAGAGGAGAGCTGTGGGGAGATTTGTGATGAGAGGAGAGCTGAGGGTTTGTGATGAGAAGAGAGGGGGGATTTGTGATGAGAGAAGAGCTGGGGGGAGATTTGTGATGAGAGGAGAGATAAGGGGATTTGTGATGAGAGGAGAGCTAAGGAGATTTGTGATGAGAGGAGAGCTAAGGGGATTTGTGATGAGAGGAGAGCCAGGGGGATTTGTCATGAGAGAAGAGCTAAGGGGATTTGGGATGAGAGGAGAGCTGGGGGAAGATTTGTGATGAGCGGAGAGCTGAGGGGATTTGTGATGAGAGGAGAGCTGAGGGGATTTGTGATGAGAGGAGAGCTAAGGGGATTTGTGATGAGAGGAGAGCCGGGGGGATTTGTCATGAGAGGAGAGCTAAGGGGATTTGTGATGAGAGGAGAGCTGGGGGAAGATTTGTGATGAGAGGAGAGCTGAGGGGATTTGTGATGAGAGGAGAGCTGAGGGGATTTGTGATGAGAGGAGAGCTGGGGGGGTTTGTGATGAGAGAAGAGCTAAGAGGGGATTTGTGATGAGAGTAGAGCTGGGGGGAGATTTGTGATGAAAGGAGAGCTGGGGGTATTTGTGATTAGAGGAGAGCTAAGGGGATTTGTGATGAGAGGAGAGCTAGGAGGGGATTTGTGATGAAAGAAGAGCTGGGGGAGATTTGTGATGAGAGGAGAGCTGGGGGATTTGTGATGAGAGGAGAGCTAAGGGGATATGTGATGAGAGGAGAGCTGGGGGGAGATTTGTGATGAGAGGAGAGCTGGTTGGAAGATTTGTGATGAGAGGAGAGCTGAGGGGATTTGTGATGAGAGGAGAGCAAAGGAGATTTGTGATGAGAGGAGAGCTAAGGGGATTTGTGATGAGAGGAGAGTTAGGAGGGGATTTGTGATGAGAGGAGAGCTGGGGGAAGATTTGTGATGAGAGGAGAGCTGAGGGGATTTGTGATGAAAGGAGAGCTAAGGGGATTTGTGATGAGAGGAGAGCTAAGGCGATTTGTGAGGAGAGGAGAGCCGGGGGATTTGTAATGAGAGGAGAGCTAGGAGGGGATTTGTAATGAGAGGAGAACTAGGAGGGGATTTGTGATGAGAGGAGAGCTAGGAGGGGATGTGTGATGAGGAGAGCTGGGGGGATTTGTGATGAGAGGAGAGCTAAGGGGATTTGTGATGAGAGGAGAGCTAGGAGGGGATTTGTGATGAGAGGAGAGCTGGGGGAAGATTTGTGATGAGAGGAGAGCTGAGGGGATTTGTGATGAGAGGAAAGCTAAGGGGATTTGTGATGAGAGGAGAGCTAAGGCGATTTGTGAGGAGAGGAGAGCCGGGGGATTTGTAATGAGAGGAGAGCTAGGAGGGGATTTGTGATGAGAGGAGAGCTAGGAGGGGATGTGTGATGAGGAGAGCTGGAGGGATTTTGGGGAATTTGCCTTATATGATATACAGTTCTAAGCCTTAACTCAGTGCAATTTTTTTGCGCCACGGTAAATCTCTCCTCTAAGGAAAGTGTGTGGCTGGGGGTGGGGTTTGGGTGTGGTTGGGGCGGAGAGTTTGACAGAGAGGGTGAGTTCCTTGCTACACAAGCCCTGTATATATATATATATATATATATATATATATATATATATATATATTTTAGTTGATCCAAGAAATATACTGTATAAACAAAAGAGGAGAGCTGGGGGATATGTGATGAGAGGAGAGCTGTGGGGAGATTTGTGATGAGAGGAGAGCTGAGGGGATTTATGATGAGAGGAGAGCTAGGAGGGGATTTGTGATGAGAGGAGAGCTACGGGGATTTGTGATGAGAGGAGAGCTGGGGCGATTTGTGATGAGAGGAGAGCTGGGGGGATTTGTGATGAGAGGAGAGCTAGGAGGGGATTTATGATGAGAGGAGAGCTGGGGGAAGATTTGTGATGAGAGGAGAGCCGGGGGGATTTGTGATGAGAGGAGAGCTAAGGGGATTTGTGATGAGAGGAGAGCTAAAGGGATTTGTGATGAGAGAAGAGCTGGGGGGATTTGTGATGAGAGGAGAGCTGGGGGATTTGTGATGAGAGGACAGCTAAGGGGATATGCGATGAGAGGTGAGCTGGGGGGAGATTTGGGATGAGAGGAGAGATTAGGGTTTATGATGAGAGGAGAGCTAAGTAGATTTGTGATGAGAGGAGAGCTGGTTGGAAGATTTGTGATGAGAGGAGAGCTGAGGGGATTTGTGATGAGAGGAGAGCTAAGGAGATTTGTGATGAGAGGAGAGCTGAGGGGATTTGTGATGAAAGGAGAGCTGGGGGGATTTGTGATGAGAGGAGAGCTGTGGGGAGATTTGTGATGAGAGGAGAGCTGAGGGTTTGTGATGAGAAGAGAGGGGGGATTTGTGATGAGAGAAGAGCTGGGGGGAGATTTGTGATGAGAGGAGAGATAAGGGGATTTGTGATGAGAGGAGAGCTAAGGAGATTTGTGATGAGAGGAGAGCTAAGGGGATTTGTGATGAGAGGAGAGCCAGGGGGATTTGTCATGAGAGAAGAGCTAAGGGGATTTGGGATGAGAGGAGAGCTGGGGGAAGATTTGTGATGAGCGGAGAGCTGAGGGGATTTGTGATGAGAGGAGAGCTGAGGGGATTTGTGATGAGAGGAGAGCTAAGGGGATTTGTGATGAGAGGAGAGCCGGGGGGATTTGTCATGAGAGGAGAGCTAAGGGGATTTGTGATGAGAGGAGAGCTGGGGGAAGATTTGTGATGAGAGGAGAGCTGAGGGGATTTGTGATGAGAGGAGAGCTGGGGGGGTTTGTGATGAGAGAAGAGCTAAGAGGGGATTTGTGATGAGAGTAGAGCTGGGGGGAGATTTGTGATGAAAGGAGAGCTGGGGGTATTTGTGATGAGAGGAGAGCTAAGGGGATTTGCGATGAGAGGAGAGCTAGGAGGGGATTTGTGATGAAAGAAGAGCTGGGGGGGATTTGTGATGAGAGGAGAGCTGGGGGATTTGTGATGAGAGGAGAGCTAAGGGGATATGTGATGAGAGGAGAGCTGGGGGGGAGATTTGTGATGAGAGGAGAGCTGGTTGGAAGATTTGTGATGAGAGGAGAGCTGAGGGGATTTGTGATGAGAGGAGAGCAAAGGAGATTTGTGATGAGAGGAGAGCTAAGGGGATTTGTGATGAGAGGAGAGTTAGGAGGGGATTTGTGATGAGAGGAGAGCTGGGGGAAGATTTGTGATGAGAGGAGAGCTGAGGGGATTTGTGATGAAAGGAGAGCTAAGGGGATTTGTGATGAGAGGAGAGCTAAGGCGATTTGTGAGGAGAGGAGAGCCGGGGGATTTGTAATGAGAGGAGAGCTAGGAGGGGATTTGTAATGAGAGGAGAACTAGGAGGGGATTTGTGATGAGAGGAGAGCTAGGAGGGGATGTGTGATGAGGAGAGCTGGGGGGATTTGTGATGAGAGGAGAGCTAAGGGGATTTGTGATGAGAGGAGAGCTAGGAGGGGATTTGTGATGAGAGGAGAGCTGGGGGAAGATTTGTGATGAGAGGAGAGCTGAGGGGATTTGTGATGAGAGGAAAGCTAAGGGGATTTGTGATGAGAGGAGAGCTAAGGCGATTTGTGAGGAGAGGAGAGCCGGGGGATTTGTAATGAGAGGAGAGCTAGGAGGGGATTTGTGATGAGAGGAGAGCTAGGAGGGGATGTGTGATGAGGAGAGCTGGAGGGATTTTGGGGAATTTGCCTTATATGATATACAGTTCTAAGCCTTAACTCAGTGCAATTTTTTTGCGCCGCGGTAAATCTCTCCTCTAAGGAAAGTGTGTGGCTGGGGGTGGGGTTTGGGTGTGGTTGGGGCGGAGAGTTTGACAGAGAGGGTGAGTTCCTTGCTACACAAGCCCTGTATATATATATATATATATATATATATATATATATATATATATTTTTTTTAGTTGATCCAAGAAATATACTGTATAAACAAAAGAGGAGAGCTGGGGGATATGTGATGAGAGGAGAGCTGTGGGGAGATTTGTGATGAGAGGAGAGCTGAGGGTTTGTGATGAGAAGAGAGGGTGGGATTTGTGATGAGAGAAGAGCTGGCCGGAGATTTGTGATGGGAGGAGAGATAAGGGGATTTGTGATGAGAGGAGAGCTAAGGAGATTTGTGATGAGAGGAGAGCTAAGGGGATTTGTGATGAGAGGAGAGCTGGGGGGATTTGTGATGAGAGGAGAGCTAGGAGGGGATTTGTGATGAGAGGAGAGCTAAGGGGATTTGTGATGAGAGGAGAGCTTTGGGGAGATTTGTGATGAGAGGAGAGCTGAGGGTTTGTGATGAGAGGAGAGGTGGGGGGATTTGTGATGAGAGGAGAGCTGGGGGAGATTTGTGATGAGAGGAGAGCTAAGGGGATTTGTGATGATCGGAGAGCTAAGGAGATTTGTGATGAGAGGAGAGCTAAGGAGATTTGTGATGAGAGGAGAGCTAAGGGGATTTGTGATGAGAGGAGAGCTGGGGGGATATGTGATGAGAGGAGAGCTGTGGGGAGATTTGTGATGAGAGGAGAGCTGAGGGTTTGTGATGAGAAGAGAGGGGGGGATTTGTGATGAGAGAAGAGCTGGGGGGAGATTTGTGATGAGAGGAGAGATAAGGGGCATTGTGATGAGAGGAGAGCTAAGGAGATTTGTGATGAGAGGAGAGCTAAGGGGATTTGTGATGAGAGGAGAGCTGGGGGGATTTGTGATGAAAGGAGAGCTAGAAGGGGATTTGTGATGAGAGGAGAGCTAAGGGGATTTGTGATGAGATGAGAGCTAAGGTGATTTGTGGGGATAGGAGAGCCGGGGGGATTTGTGATGAGAGGAGAGCTTTGGGGAGATTTGTGATGAGAGGAGAGCTGAGGGTTTGTGATGAGAGGAGAGGTGGGGGGATTTGTTATGAGAGGAGAGCTGGGGGGACATTTGTGATGAGAGGAGAGCTAAGGGGATTTGTGATGAGAGGAGAGCTAAGGAGATTTGTGATGAGAGGAGAGCTAAGGAGATTTGTGATGAGAGGAGAGCTAAGGGGATTTGTGATGAGAGGAGAGCTGGGGAGATTTGTGATGAGAGGAGAGCTGGGGGAAGATTTGTGGTGAGAGGAGAGCTGGGGGAAGATTTGTAATGAGAGGAGAGCTGGGGGGATTTGTGATGAGAGGAGAGCTAAGGGGATTTGTGATGAGATGAGAGCTATGGTGATTTGTGATGAGAGGAGAGCCGGGGGGATTTGTGATGAGAGGAGAGCTAGGAGGGGATTTGTGATGAGAGGAGAGCTAGGAGGGGATTTGTGATGAGGAGAGCTGGGGGGGATTTTGGGGAATTTGCCTTATATGATACACAGTTCTAAGCCTTAACTCATTACAATTTTTTTGCGCCGCTGTAAATCTCTCCTCTAAGGAAGGTGTGGCTGGGGGTGGGGTTTGGGTGTGGTTGGGGCGGAGAGTTTGACAGAGAGGGTGAGTTCCTGCACCTTTTCTCTGAGAGAAAAAAAGCCCTGTATATATATAAAGTTTGGCCTCTTAAGAAACATATGTAGTGTATTATTAATTAATAGTACCATCATCGTGGAATCAGAATTGAATAAAGATTGGATGACCAATTTGACCAAGTTTGGGGACCAAAATGCAATCTTTATTCAATATATACATTGATATATGCACACACATATACATACACATAATTTTTAGTTGATCCAAGAAATATACTGTATAAACAAAATCGCTTTTCTAGCTGCATTCTAAAAAAGTGTATTTTATATAGAGTAGCATGGATTTCCTTAGCACTGTTTTAATGTCTCTCGCAGCACATTTGACGTACAACATCCTTGATCTTTGCAGATGAAAAGAAGCAATTTGATATACTTACTGTACAGATTAAAACACAGTAAACATAATTTTATAGGTGATCATAAGCAGTAAAAAGTTAAAGGCTAAATTATGACTCACCAGGCAAATAGCATGGGGTCCACCTTAGTATGCTCCCACTGGAAGTAATATATTAGCATATAGTTTAAATATAGACTAACATCTGCTCAGTTATATATTCTTTTAAAAATAGACCTGTCAACATGCTTAAATGAAAGCTATCACGACTTATGAGAACATGAAAAAGGTGAGTAAAAAACAAGTTAACCAGAATAGTCTTGATCAATTTGATTGAATGATGTCACAAACATGCAAAGCAACAACTGATATGGGCCTTTCCCATATGATTCTTTTCCAGCAATTCTTAATCTACTCATTTGAGTTTTGAGTCATCGTGCTTACCCCTTGTGGATAATTCATTCAGCCTGATCATAGATGAGGAGCACTGGGAGCCTGCACAGCAGAGTAAGAATAATTGCCTAACCAGTTGATGTATCCAAGTTCCTTCTTGACATCAAGTACATAGCATAGCTCATATTCCATTGCGCCCTCTTACCAGTTTAGGTATACCAACATTGGATATTGCTGAATATCTGAACAACATTAAAAGTCAGTTGTTTTGTTTAAGTCTAGCTCTTCACGTAGTGGAACAATAACCAGCACAATGCCCTATGTGTTAAAGTTGGACCTAACATGATATTAGAGTTTTTTTTGAGTACTTTAATCACTTACTGATTATGTAGTGTCTTTCTCTTGTAATCTTTGCCTATGTTCCTGTTTAAACTGGTGCTCTGACTACTGCCCCAGGTTTCCTCTTTCAAGGTGCCTCCTTTCACCCCATCATCCTTTAGAGCCACCCTTGCATTTTACTGGGAAGTGTTTATGTTATTGTGCTCAATGTGTTAAGCTCAAAGCACTGTGGGTTTAATACTACTTTACGGCAAGTAGATAAATACAAGATGAAATACAACTTATTAAACTATTTCATGGGCTACATGAATTGTTATCTGGTTCAATCATTTATACAAACCTGCCAGGCAGCATAGCTACGATCTGGACTGCTCTGCTCACTATAACATAGCTGGATCCAGGATCCACCTTAAAAAGAAACTGCAGTTTGCTCACATAATTTGTAATAAAAACATCGTTGCCATTCTCAAGCTTCCCTCCAACCACTTTGCATATTATTTTATGTTTACTGTGATTCTGTACTTGCCAAATATGCTGCAAAAATCTCCCTCCACTGAGTCTGGCTGCAGCCATTTTAACTGTGGGCAGCTGAAGCTGCTGCCTGTTCACTTTCTGGATTTACACAGACACACAGAGGCACACCTCCAGCTCTGCAGATCTCATTGGCCCTCTTATGACTCATCCCCCCTCACTTCCTGGCAAACTCTCACTAGAGTGAGAGAGCTGTGCATGATGTCATAAGCCTAGGCTTTTTATCAGACAAGAAACAGAAAGTGGGCTGTATAAGGTATTTACTGCTAGAAAAAAAAATGTTTTACTATCTAAAGTTAAAACAACAAGGGCAGAGGATTTATGAGATGGAAAGATGAAAAAATTACTGAAGTTCCGCTTTAAGCCTGGTGCACACTAATGCCCTGTACACACGATCGGATTTCCGATGGAATAAAAGCTCAATTTTATCAGTCTTGCCTACACACCATCAGACAAAATTCCGACCGTCCAAAACGCTGTGACGTAAAACACTCCGACGAGCCGAGAAAAATTAAGTTCAATGCTTCTGAGCATGTGTCGACTTGATTCTGAGCATGCGTGGGATTTTTCTCCGTTGGAGTTCCACACAGACGATCAGAATTTCCTATCGTTTTTTTTTCCATCGGAAAAATTTAAAACATGTTCTATTTTTTAACACCGATGGGAAAAAGTCTGATGGGGCCCATACACGATCGTTTTTTCCGATTAAAAAAGTTCACCTGACTTTTTTCATCGTAAAAACCGACCGTGTGTACAGGGCATAAAAGTCAAAACTGTCAACTCCAGCCGCAGCCGCTGTACTAACCATCCGACATTAGTACAGCGATCTCCCCCGCTAAACTGTTGTGTTCTGACAGGGGGGTGGCCCCTTCGCCAAGACACTTCAATCAGCGCTCTCTGCCATTGGGCTGGGAGTCGGTCGGCTGCTGGTTTTCCAGCATGCTCGTTCGACAGAAGCCGGCCAAACGGCTTCTATTGGACAGACCGACATACACAAGGGCCAAATGTTTTTTTTCTTTATGAATCGGCAAATGTCTTCCGATATTTGGCCTGTGTGTACCCGGCTTTTAAGCTGTTATTGAACAATTAGGTTGAAGCAACACATCAGTAAGGTCAACTACTGTAAATTCCCTCTCCTACTGCAAGCATAATTACAGTCACAAATTGCAATGCAGTAGAGCCATAATAGACTCAAAGAGATTATAGGAAACTAATATTAAAATAGTTTCAGGAACTAGAACTGGTTATATGTAAAATCAAATTAAAGTATATCTAAATTAAAATATTATTTTGTATTTTGAATATGGTAGGATATGGTTAAAACCACTGTCTTTTTTTCCAATCTGTGTTCCATTCTATTCCATTCAAGATATTTTTCTTTGCTTCTTGTCCTGTATAAATAATAGAATTGTTTCTCACTTTCAGGGCCCATTCACACTGAAAGTGTTAGTGAACTCTGAGTTTTTATTTGAACCCACAAGTAAGCTTATAACAAAGCTTGTCTGTAGGTTAAATAAATATCTCCTAAACGTGCACTGTTTAGAAGATATTCTAGGGAGCAGCAGCCAGTGACATCACCGGTGCATGCACTCTGAAGGAACGGCATACCTGTGCTGTTCTTTAAGAGCTTTGTGCCGCAGCCGAGACGTTGTCACGGCCAGGGCCATCTTTAAGGCAGGGCAAAAGGGGCAGCTGCCCTGGGTCCTGTCATTTGTGGGACCCAAAGCAGTTGCCTCATACTTGCCAACTATCCCAGTTAAAATTCTCTTGTCCCTTGAAGTTTTAGTCCTTTGCTGTGTCCTGATATCTCAGTGTGAAATGTGAAGAGCTGCCCAGCTCTGCCCTATTGATGTGTACAGATGACTCACCTACAGACTCTGTGTTTACATGTAAATAACAGTCATTCATATGTAAATAAGGGGAGCATTCATATGTAAATAACGGCAGCATCAATATGTAAATATTGGAGGTCGGCGGCATTCATATGTAAATAAAGGCGGCATTCATATGTATATCATGCCCCTCTGCAGTGAAGAGATGATGTGCTGTAACCTCCAGCAACCAATCAGTGAGCAGTATTACTGTACAGTAATCTCTAGCAACCAATCAACAAGAAGAAATCATGTGCTGTAACCTCTAGCAACTAATCCGTGAGCCATAATGTGTGCTGTCACCTCTAGCATCCAGTCAGTAAGTGGTAATGATATGCTGTAGCCTCTGGCAACCAATCGCAATCCCTGCCTGATCTGATACAGTAAACTGATTTTAAGTCTAGCTGATATTTATTGTATGTCTCAGAACAGGTGCAGAGCAAAATTGCATGGGGGGGCCCCAAGAAAATATTTGCCCAGGGTCCAATCAACATTAAAGATGGCCCTGGTCACGGCTCGGCCCTTCAAGCGGCTGCAGCATGCAAACAAAGAAAGACAATAATTCTTGCATGTGCTAGCATGTGTTGCATTAGAGAAGCTCATTTAATATGAATGAGCTAGCAATGAACCGCAATGGATAAAAAAAATATATGACCTTTTTTTTTTTATGCACCAGACCACAACACCTGGTATTTGCATTGTGCCATGCTGCTGTGCATTGTGCATTGGGCTCTACTGCACAGTGCATTATATACAATGAATGGCACCATACACAGAGCAGGTGCATCACAGTGCATTGTGGTATCACACATTTTAACCCTGTTACTACAAATATAAATGAGCCTTTTGGTCCAGTGACAACTGTCACCAGCACAAATATAGAGAGTGAATCTCCCGAAGGACACACAAGCAGCAATAAACACCAAACAGTAAGTCTAAACCCTCCAAAACTGAATTAAATAACTAAATAAATAACCGATTTGATTATTTTAATGAATAGATAACTGGGATAAATGCCTGCCTTACTTTAGAGATTAGGCTGAGTCTTATTCAGGCAGATATAGGGTTAAGTGTTGAGAGGTGATTTAGCGTTAGGCATAATTTTCAACACAGAAACAGTTTGAGGAGCTGCACAGTTTCCGATCATTCATGGAGCCGAAAATTCAGTGTCAAAACTACCAGTGTTGAGCTGTCAGTACTAAGACACATACCGCTCTTGGGGTGCTCGAGCAGAGATCTAAAGGTATGCGCAAGCATTTCTAGGTTTAATAACTTGCATTGTACCAACTCTAAAGGCATGAAAGGCATACTTTGAAATAGATCTCCAAGGAAAAGACACAATTCATAAATATGCAAAGTGAACAGCTGTGACAGCTTTTTGTTTTTGGATACACTCTTTGGAAGAAAAATCTCCACAAATTTTTGGGCTGTAGCAAGAAATAATGTCTGTTTTTACTGATATCTTGCTTTATTGTTGTAAGGGTTATAGGGCCCTGTTTCTCCACAGTGGGAATGGATCTTCATCTGTTTGTGAGATGTAGGCTGTAATTATTACCAGGTATTATTCAACGCTACTACAGTGGAACCTCGGATTACGAGCATAATCCGTTCCAGGAGAATGCTTGTAATCCAAAGTACTTGCATATCAAAGCGAGTTTCCCCATTGAAGTCAATGGAAACAAAAATAATTTGTTCTGCATTGACTTCAATGGCATGCAATACTGCATGCGACCAGAGGTGGGGGGCGCCGGAGAGCCTCGGAAACGTCCGGAAAGGCCCGAGGACACCTCGGCAAACCTCGAAAAGGCTTGGAAACTGAGTATTTCCGAATAGGGCCGAGCGACGCCCCCCCCCACTTCAGGCCAAACGCAGTACTGCACACTGCTTTGGTCTGAATCCTGCTCGTTTTGCGAGACAACACTCGCAAACCAAGTTAGGATTTTTTCAAATACAGTGCTCGTATTGCGAAACACTTGTTAACCGCGTTACTCGCAATCTGAGGTTCCACTGTACTATGTTTACATGCTTGCCCATTTAAGCTGGCCATACATGGATCAAAATTCAGTCGGTTCAGTAAGGACCGGCCAAATTTCGATCCATGTGTGGCCACTGTAGTTGAACAGGCATTGTTCTACCGATCAGCTTCTGTATAACTGCCCTGTTGGATTTTATTCACTTGATCAGCACAATCAGGATACAGTAGCACAGCGAGGATTCCCTCATTCACCATGCATGTGTGGATGGGAGAATCGGGGCAGTTTTGTTTGTTCAACATGCTGGTTGAATGAAAAACCTAACCTATGTATGGCCAACCTTAGTTTGGGAGTCCAGCAAAAGTGTAACACCGCTCAAGCAACGAATAATCAGCACATCCTTGCAGGTGCTCGACGCGGCTCACCACCGTCAATAGCCAATATAAAGAGAAAGAGGATGGCCGCACATTACAACACGATGGATGCCATGTAAATGTTTTTACAGGAGCATTGTTGACGCGCTTCACATGAACAAGCACGAACTGGTTGCGTGAACCGCGTCAACAATGCTCCTGTAATATTCATCTGGCGTGGTGACAATAAAGAAGATTTAAAAAGCATCCATCTTGTGGTGTGCGGCCATCCTCTTTCTCTTCACAATGGTTTGGGAGTGCAGGTATAAGGTGTATTATTTAGCTTATCCTTCGCTCCACCGCATTTCTATTCTGCCTGAAGCTCCAGGCTGTGGTCAAGCCTCATCACTTAAAGCAAAACAGTGGAGATATACTTACCTGACCCACTGATCCCCACTTCACAAGACCGTTCCAGCACCCCTATTCTCCAGCAGTCTTAAAAATTGACTGTTCCTGACATCAGCAAGCTCGGAGCATGCTCCATAGACAGGAGCAGTCCACCACTGGACCATGGGGAGCACGGTTTTCCGGAGAAATCAGCAGATCAGGTGAAAGGAGAAATCCAGAGACCACTTGCACAGCTAAAGGGACTCTGCTAGCGCAAGTAATAGTCCTTATTCATGCATCCCTGGATTAAATGAGCATGCAATCCTTGCAGTGTGGGGGAGGGGTTCACTGTAAGGGTAGACGTTTAATACTTCTTGGAGTTCAGCTTTTAGGATACAAGAAAAATAGCAAGAATAAATCAAAAAACACTGCATGCAAAAAAAAATAAAAGAAATATAAAAAAGGTTTTCCTTTTTCAAGGTGAGAAGACAGTATTTGGTATACTGATATAATAAATATCTTCTTTTTTTTTTTTTTTTTTGCTCTAAATTAACATTACTGGGCTGCAATCATATTTTTGTTTCAAAACAGAGCATGTCAGAATGTCTGATTGTATAGTTAACATATTTGCATATTCTCCATGTACTGTCTTGTACATAATATATTCTAAGTGTATACCAGGCAGACATCCCTTAGGGCAACCAATTATATAAGAAAATCTAATTTTAGATAACAGGAGGGAATGCACTGAGCTATTACACTGGACGTGGGGGCTTTAGGGCAACTGTTCTGAGTGCTTCTTTCTGCTTGGTTAATTTTGCTGCACAGTAAAGAGCTGAAACAATAAGAAAATCCTAAAATGACTACAAAGAATTCCATTAAATAAATGTTTCTATTGTGCAAGTTTCTCCTACTTGCTTGTGTGCCATTTTGGGATGTCATCTGAACATTAATAGCCCTAGACAGAAACTAACAGGACAAGCTACAGATGAGTGGTGGAAACAATGATCTGACATTCTGAATACTTACAAGTATTTTCAAAAGAGGTAAAATTGACTCTGTGAGTTAACATGAGGGCTGCATTGGAAATACAGCAGAGAGATGGCTCACAGAGGTTTAAAGAAGAATTGCTTTGAGGATTACAATCTATCAAGTTTATTTAATAAGACAGTGCAAAGAATAAAGATGATGTGTAAAGTGCAGTAACCCAGAGCAACCAAGCAGATTTTACCTCTCCTCAGTCTACAGTAATTACGGCAGTAGAAGATAAATTGCTAAATGAACAAAATTTTATGTATTTTCTCTGAGAAAAGACGATCAAGTGGGGATATGATCACGTAAAATAAATACATACCGTATATACTCGAGTATAAGCTGACCCGAATATAAGCCGAAGCACCTAATTTTACCACAAAAAACTGGGAAAATGTATTGACTCAAGTATAAGCCTAGGGTGTCCATCTGCATGCCTCACTGTGCCCCACTTTGCCTCACTGTGTCCATGTGCATGCCTCACTGTGCCCATGCCTCACTGTGCCCATGACTAGACTGACGTTTAACATGGGAGTCTATGGAAGGGGTGCCCGGATTTGAAAAATCAGTGCTCCCCGGCTGTACGTCCCCCAGACAAAAAACTTTGCACACTTATAGAAGAGAAATGGAGCTACATGTGTGCCAAGTTTCGGGACCAGAGAACCTACGACCGGCCAGTACCGGTTCTCCAAATTCACCAGAGAAATAACCATTTAACATGGGAGTCTATAGAAGGGGTGCCCGGTTTTGAAAAATCGCTGCTCCCCGGTCGTACGTTCCCCAGACAACAAACTTTGCACACTTGTAGAGGAAGAGTGGGGCTACATGTGTGCCAAGTTTAGGGCCCAGGGGACTTGAGGTCAGCCGGTACTGTGTCCCCAAAATCCGAGAGATCAGGCACAAAAAGATGACTTGAGTATAAGCCAAAAAGATGTGCTGAAAAACTTGGCTTATACTCGAGTATATACGGTAAATAGTCCTTAAAAAAAACGTGTTGCAAATTTTTCACTTTAAGGTCACTGAAAAATAGAAGGAGGGCGCCTTTGCACCTGGAGAAAAACAGGTTTGGCCTCCACATGCAGAAAGGATTCTTTACAAAAGCTGGTTGCAGCTTACTATATAGATTGCTTCAAAGAAAAAGGGCTATAGATCAATGGAGGTCATCTTACTTTATAATGGGTACCTCAAGTGCAGCCCTGGACATTTCCAAACGGTTGCATGTGGTTTTCACAGAATGTAATGCTACAGACATACTATATAACAGGAGATGATCAGAAACTACAGGCATACTACGAGAGACTGCAACCATGCTACAGGAGGTTGATCAGAGACTGCAGATATGCTATAGGAGTTGTTGGAGACTTGGGCATGCTTCAGAGGACAGTAATAAACTGAAAACACTTTACATGAGACAGCTGGAAGATTACTGCTATTCAGGGATGAGCCGAACACCCCCCTGTTCGGTTCGCACCAGAACCTGCGAACAGACAAAATGTTCGTGTAAACTTTAGAACCCTATTAAATACAATGGACTCGAACGTTCGAAATCTAAAGTGTTAATTATAAAGGCTAATATGCAAGTTATTGTCCTAAAAAGTGTTTGGGGACCTGGGTCCTGCCCCAGGGGACATGTATCAATGCAAAAAGAAGTTTTAAAAACGGCCGTTTTTTCGGGAGCAGTGATTTTAATAATGCTTAAAATGAAAAAATAAAAGTGAAATATTCCTTTAAATTTCGTACCTGGGGGGTGTGTATGATATGCATGTAAAGTGGCGCATGTTTCCCGTGCTTAGAACTGTCCCTGCAAAAAATGTCATTTTTGAAAGAAAAAAAATGCATTTAAAACTGACTCGCGGCTATTAATGAATTGTCGGCTCCCGGCAATACATACAAAAGTCATTGAGAAAAAAAAAAAAAAAAAAGCGTGGGGGTTCCCCAGAATTCAATTACCAGGCCCTTCAGATCTGGCATGGATTTTAAGGGGAACTCCACCCCAAGTTTAAAAAAAAAATGGCGTGGAGTCCCCCTAAAAATCCATACCAGACCCCTTATCCGAGCATGCAACCTGGCCGGCCGCAGGGGAAAAGGGGGGGACGAGAGAGCGGCCCCCCCTCCCTCCTGAACCGTACCAAGCCACATGCCCTCAACATGGGGAGGATGTCCCCATGTTGATGGGGACAAGGGCCTCATCCCCACAACCCTTGCCCGGTGGTTGTGGGGGTCTGCGGGCGGGGGGCTTATCGGAATCTGGAAGACCCCTTTAACAAAGGGGACCCCCAGATCCCGCCCCCCCTATGTGAATTGGTAACGGGTACATTGTACCCCTACCATTTCACGAAGAAAGCGTAAAAAAAATGTTTAAAAAAACACACAAACACCTTGAAAAAGTCCTTTATTTAAAAAAATAAAATAAATAAACATTCCAGCGGTGAAATCCAGTGTCCCGCGGCGATCCCGATGTCCAGCGCTGTCCTTCATTGGTTGTGCCTGAGCGGACCTGATGGGGAACTCCCTCTCAGTATTTTAAATGTATAGACCCGCCCCTTCTAATGTTCCCCATCAGGTCCGCTCAGCGGACGAGATGCAGAACATGAGAAGGGGCGGGTCTATACATGTATTACCAAAGTGAGAGCAGTTCCCCATCAGGTCCGCCCCCTCGGTATGTCAGACCCGCCTACGTCATTGGCTTGAGCGGGGAACTTCCTTCACTATGTAAATTTAAATTTACATAGTGAAGGAAGTTCCCCGCTCAAGCCAATGACGTAGGCGGGTCCGACATACCGAGGAGGCGGACCTGATGGGGAACTGCTCTCACTTTGGTAATACATGTATAGACCCGCCCCTTCTCATGTTCCGCATCTGGTCCGCTGAGCGGACCTGATGGGGAACTTTAGAAGGGGCGGGTCTATACATTTAAAATACTGAGAGGGAGTTCCCCATCAGGTCCGCTCAGGCACAACCAATGACGGACAGCGCTGGACATCGGGATCGCCGCGGGACACTGGATTTCACCGCTGGAATGGGTTTTTTTTTTTTTTTTTAAATAAAGGACTTTTTCAACGTGTTTGTGTGTTTTTTTAAACATTTTTTTACGCTTTCTTCGTGAAATGGTAGGGGTACAATGTACCCCTTACCAATTCACATAGGGGGGGGCCGGGATCTGGGGGTCCTCTTTGTTAAAGGGGTCTTCCAGATTCCGATAAGCCCCCCGCCCGCAGACCCCCACAACCACCGGGCAAGGGTTGTGGGGATGAGGCCCTTGTCCCCATCAACATGGGGACATCCTCCCCATGTTGAGGGCATGTGGCTTGGTACGGTTCAGGAGGGAGGGGGGGCCGCTCTCTCGTCCCCCCCTTTTCCCCTGCGGCCGGCCAGGTTGCATGCTCGGATAAGGGGTCTGGTATGGATTTTTAGGGGGACTCCACGCCATTTTTTTTTTAATTTGGGGTGGAGTTCCCCTTAAAATCCATGCCAGATCTGAAGGGCCTGGAATGGATATTTGGGGGAACCCCACGTCAATTTTTTTTTTAATTGCGGCGGGGTTCCCCTTAATATCCATTCCAGACCTGAAGGGCCTGGTAATTGAATTCTGGGGAACCCCCACGCTTTTTTTTTTTTTTTTTATCAATGACTTTTGTATGTATTGCCGGGAGCCGACAATTCATTAATAGCCGCGAGTCAGTTTTAAATGCATTTTTTTCTTTCAAAAATGACACTTTTTGCAGGGACAGTTCTAAGCACGGGAAACATGCGCCACTTCACATGCATATCATACACACCCCCCAGGTACGAAATTTAAAGGAATATTTCACTTTTATTTTTTCATTTTAAGCATTATTAAAATCACTGCTCCCGAAAAAACGGCCGTTTTTAAAACTTCTTTTTGCATTGATACATGTCCCCTGGGGCAGGACCCGGGTCCCCAAACACTTTTTAGGACAATAACTTGCATATCAGCCTTTATAATTAGCACTTTAGATTTCTCCCATAGATTTTTCGAATTTGCCGCAAACACCCCAATTTGTTCGCTGTTCGGCGAACGGGCGAACAGGCAATGTTCGAGTCGAACATGAGTTCGACTCGAACTCGAAGCTCATCCCTACTGCTATTACAGCCTCTACAATTCAATGTTTCCACATGTGTGCTCCCTACAGCCTCTAAAAATTATTTTTCTCTTAGCTAGATTTGTTATAAAATATCAGCAGGGGAAAAAAACATGAAAAGAGGAAAAAGGATGGACAGAACGGAGAAAGTAAAAATAGTTTAAATAAATTAACCAAACCATTTAACTACTAGAAGCCAGTCTAAAGAAAAAAAAATGACTTCAATATCCTGAATATGCACCAAAACACAGCATACTGTCTGCAGGGGTCCTACAGATAGTACAAAAATGTTTTAAAGGGTAGTATATTCTAGACATGTGCACACTGAAATATTTTGTTTCGGAATTTTGTTTTCGTCCGAAAAATAAATGTATTTAGTTACTCCCGAAATTCGTTTTTATTTATTTTGTTTCGTTAAAAAATGCATTCGTCCGAAAATCTGAATTAAGGTCGAATCTGTCATTGAAGGCTTATGGTGTCTGTCGAATGTTCTAAGAGGATTTGACAGAGCAGCTAAACTGTACGACGACGCAATCGTACATTTCCAGTCGAATGTTCCACCCACAAGCTATAGAAGAATTCTAATGTTGTATGACACTAGCAATAATTATATTTATAAATTATTATTACTAGTTAACCAACATTCAAATTCTTCTATTGCCTATGGGCAGAGCATTTGACCGGAAATGTAAGATTGCGGCGTCGTACAGTTTAGCTTCTTATCGAATCTTCTTAGAACTTACGACAGACACCATAAGCCTTCAATGACAGATTCGACGTTTGTATGTTTTTCGCTGCTTCGTCTAATCTTCGTCGTTCATGTTGAATGGTCTACCCCAACACTGTCTCTATATTGTTGAATCTTTCCTCTCTATGTAGAATAATCTTCGACTAATAGCGTTAAGGTTAGGCACATTCGACCGCAAGTTAGATAGACACAGATCGCTATTGACAGCGTCATGTCGAATCTCCTATCTATATCGAACTGTTGTCACGACGAAAACGGAAATAAAGCATTATTTTATGTCGGATCTTTCGGATTTCCAATTCCCCGCGTTCGTTTTCGTTTGTTAAAACGATAACGAAAATACCCAAAATTCGAACGACAAATGCATTCGGATGAAAACGAATGCACATGTCTAGTATGTTCTCCCATGCTTTCAGGTTGGGCACCATGGCTGTAGAATGTTGATCCAGGGAGTATCCTTGTCAAGAAGATTTTTTTTCCTGTTGGAGCAAAGTGGATCAAATTTTAGTTGATAGAACTTCATTGAAATGTCACAAATAATGTTGTATTCCCACAGCAACAATGCTATGCAGTAGTTTGTGCTGCAACCCACTGCGCTGAAAAAAAAAAAAAAAGTACTGAAAGTTCTATTTTTCTCAGTGCACATGCAATGCAGTGGTGGGAACTGACCCCATAGGAAGCAAGGCAAATTGTTTTTTCTATGCACTGGGACTGGGCCAGGCAAATGGTGTGCATGAGCCCTTGAAAAAGCTTTTGCAGACCCCTGGAACCTCTGTTTGTGTAGGGTTAAAACTCATTTTAGGGATGCTCTTATATTTTCTCTAATACCTAATTTTCCCACCGGCAAGACAAATGGACATAACATTTTTCCAAACCTTACTATTTCAGGCTGAAATTGCTTCTATAAAATATCGTTATGTCATAATTTTGCACTCATCTGGCCCTGTGGAAGGAAATAATTTCCTAATGCCACAGCAGTGACAGCTAAAACAGCAATAAAAACCTGACAAAGGTGCTATTCAGAAGGACTAGGACTGGGCAGGTGTTGGCATCAAACTTTGAAAGTCCCTGTCCGGCTTCTTATTGGATAAGACAGCTGCACACTTGTGGTTGAATTAACCTTCCTCCATATTTTGTCATGCTCCTGGCTATAGGCCCACTTACGACATCCCTAGCCTGAGGCCTTATTATTTGAGAATGAAGGAATATCCACACATAAAATGCACTTTCTGCAATTTATTGTAACCTCAAAAAGATTTCTTTGACATCTGACATCACTTTTTGATTTTGACACACATCAGAACTCTTCGGCACGGAACTCCACTGGAGTAGACATTCTGTAGCTGTAATTTTTGCACAGAACACAAGCACCTATTTTTTTAGCCATTTTCCCTCTACACCTTCATCTCTCTTCTTGGGAGCACCACAGAGTCAGGACCACTTCCCGTGTATACTCTGTCCACAGTATTATCTTTCATCACCTCATCACAGGACCCACTGCTGAGCGTCAGGGGGGTCAAGGTGCCCTCTTTAGTATACCAGTCTCTCTCTCCCACTGTCCTTTCTATGGCTCCCCCCAGCCAGGCATTCTCCGATATGGCACACTTATTCCAAGGCTCCAGTACTATAGTATTTACATTTGAGCACTCTGTCTAGGCCTCCCATGGTCGTTACCATCTTGCCTGGGACTTCGGCCCTTTAGATCAATACCGAGGAGGTTACATCTTAGCAGCTCTGGAGTGTCTGGCTCCCATGCCGTGTCTACCTACAACTCTACCCACCACTGGCATTTATGTAGGCACTTACCCCACTCAATACAGTACTAGAGAATAGATTTCTCTAAAAAGGGAACTAAAGTTTAAAATCGTTTCTCTTTCTATCAATGTAAAAAAAAAACAAAAAAAAACCCCAATAAAATAAAGACATTAACATCAAGACAGTAAGGACAAATTACTTATTTTAAAATGTGTTCTGCTTTTTATCTTTTATGATGAAATAAAGGTTTCATCTTGATGTATGCATTTTCTCCCTTCACTTCTCCTCAAAAAAGTTTTGCTAAATATTTCCAATTAATAAGGGCTAACAAGGACACATTTTATAGTGTTTACAAACTGTTTTGAAGAATAAGGTTTCAGGAGAACATTTATTAATGAGGACAAAACACAGGAGTAAAATTAAACCTGAACAAGGCTTCTGGGCTTCATGCTGCATGACTTCAGTTACAACACTGGCTATAAAAGCTTGAATATAATCGGCACCAGCTAGACTTAAAAAAAAAAACGTTAATTCTCCGAAATTATAGCTTAGGAGAAAAAAGTTAATTCTCTAAAAAGCTACAGATTAAAAGAACTTGGCTAACTCTGCCCAAACAATTGGGATGGGCACTGTTAGGTTGCATGCTGGCCTCTTACATTTTTGAGACAGCTTTGTTGAGATTTTTTCCAGCAATATTTTATCTTTTCAACTACCAACCCTCCCCTCCACCAGCACACACAACATAAAAAGTAACCCGGTTATGCAACTAGATGCAGTAAAGTACATATATCCTTACAATGAGTTTCTCTTATTTGTTACTTTTTCATATTGTGAGGGTGCGACTTTGTGCGACCTTCAACAGGGTTGGTTTATGCCAGATTTGGTAAAGAAAGACACGCTGATGGAACAGCTGTGTCTTGGGCTATTTCGTTCAGAGGTGAATATGGTTCAGGGCTCCACCCAACAGAGAGGAAGTCTGTGTGCATGAGAGCCAGGTGGGCTCTCATCCTCTGAGTGGAGTCAGAGGTGATTATGGAACAGGGCTCCACCTAACAGAGAGGAAGTCTGTGTGCCTGAGAGCCGAGTGGGCTCTCATCCTCTGAAGTGGAGTCAAAGGCGGTGCATGTCTGCAGGAGGCACACACCATTAGTGATACAGCAACAAAGGTGCTGACCAGGAGAAGCTAGGAGAAAGCTCTTGGACACTGGTTGGGTCTGAGGAACAGACCGTCAGGCTTAGGCTAAAGGCCTGGATCGCTAGAAGGTAAAGCTACGAGGCTACTGTTAGTATGAAGGATACAGGAATGGTGGAACCCTCCTGTGAATACTACAGATGTGTTTGTGAACTTTCGTGCTTTTAAATAAAAATGGGCTACCATGCCCTTAAACAGAGTTGGTGACTGGCTTGCATCACTGAAAAACGCATCTACTACGAGAGCTAACAACCCCCAATCTTACAATATGTTAAATATACCATTAAAAGTACCATTATACCATTAAAAGTAAACGTACCTACTGATTCTGCCAGTGAGCTCATAACTTTCTGCACAGTCTGGGGGTTATTTACAAAAGGCAAATCCACTTTGCACTACAAGTGCAAAGTGCACTTGAAAGTGCACTGAAAGTGCACTTGGAAGTGCAGTCGCTGTAGATCCGAGGGGGACATGCAAGGAAAATAAAAAACAAAATTTTAGCTTGCACATGATTGGATGATAAAATCAGCAGAGCTTCCCCTCATTTCAGATCTACCCCTCAGATTTACAGCGACAGCACTTCAAAGTGCACTTTCAGTGCAATTTCAAGTGCACTTTGCACTTGTAGTTTGCACTTGTAGTGCAAAGTGGATTTCCCTTTCGTAAATAACCCCCTCTGTCTCTGCCCATGTCTCTTCTGTTTACTACAGAACACCACACCCCTACATTATGGTGATGAGGAGATGGGTAGGTGTTTTGAAGTCTTCTCCTAGGGTGACAATGCTGATTCTCCATAGATAAAAAATAATGAATGCTGTCACCCTAGGACAGGAAGTGTGTCACTGACAGGATCAATAAAGGAAGAAGAAGTTCATGAAAATAACCCCCACACCTAAAGACTGGTGAGATGCAATATATTAAATTTTTGTTCTTGGGCTTAGATACACTTGAATTACTACAATCTACTTTACTGTGCACAAAGTCCATTAAGGGCTTGTAAGTATTTGGCCAAAGCCATAAAATATTGGTATTTATTTTATTAATTATGTCTATGTCATACGGTGTCACTTTTTAATGCCCATCAGTTTTACAATGTAAAAAAAATCCCACTGATTGAGTGAAAATGTGTTCTTTGGCTATGTAAAATCTGCAAAAGCTTGAGCTGGGAATTCCAAAGAAAAAAAAAAAAGACAAAAGGAAATGTAACTTACCCAAAGCCATACAAGGAACTAGCAAAAGACTTCCTTTTCTCAAACCTACCCCATTCTTAACCCTACCAAGAAAGAAAAATGTCAACACTATAGGTATTTTTTTGTTACGTAGTTACATTGAGTTAGTTGGGTTGAAAGAGACACATGTCCACATGTCCATCAGTTTAAAACAAAGACAGTGGACACAAAATTATTACTTTTAAATCAATCTATTAACTAGTCAGATCATTTGCAGTAGGAACTCCCCAGGATTCCATTGGTCAATTTCTACGCTCATTCTCAGTGAAAGTCAATCACTGTCAAGAAGGAGCCTCCACAATACAAATGAGGGGAAGGGGTGTTGCTGGGGTCATTGAAAGAAAAGGGGGGAAGATGAGGACTGTACATACTTTGGATTACTCTTTGAACCCTTTAAAGTAATTGTTTGGTATGCAACTGGTGTTTTTCTTTACTTCCATTAAAATACATTGTAATATTCCTTACCCGTGATTAACTTTTGTTAAAATCCTTGCAGTGATACCAGGCTAATTATTAGTGGATCAGCAGTGGATGTGAAAATATCTGCAAACTTTCCCAGCTGCAAATCTCAAACTTTGCGGATGGAATCACGTATTGTTATTTATAGTCTTTTCTAAAACCCAACACATCTACTGCCAGGGAATTGTGTAACTATTAGCAATCATAGCATAAGAAAACAAAATATAATTATTGCCATTTTTATTATTATCCACACTATTAATAATATGAGTGCCTGCTGTATGGGATTTAATTGGGATATTGTAGTTCTTTTTATCAGCAATTAGACCAATGTGCTAAAAAGTAGCAGGAGCTTCAGGCATGTGATCACACACAGGCAATCAACGCACACTGGAATTTTAGTACCACAATCTGTTACAGCGTCTACAAATATGCCCTAACCAAAGCAACATGTAAAAGTGACTATTATATGCTCGGCATGCAATAATACATAAGCACAGTGGAAATGGAAAACGCCAGAAGCTATAAACTTACTGATACAGCAGGAAACATTGTATATTATGGGGTTTTATATTTTAAAGGAGAACCAGAGGCAAAACACAAAGTGCTAAGCATAGTTCCTGGCAAATTTTATAATCTGCATCTATATTTTTGTGTGTTAGGACAACACTAGCCATTACAAACCGTATGATCTAAAGATGAGTGTGTCTATAAAATCCCAGAATAAAAAAAAGTCTAAACAGTTTTGAATTTCCTTTCTGCACTTGGGTTTCAGTCTTCACTAAGTGTTTCCTGTAAACCTTGAAACTCAGGGCACTCTGTTATGCTACAATTTAAAAAAAGAAACAAGTACTTTGCCTCATTCACCCTCCTGTACCTTGCCAGTTGCTAAATGTGATGGATAGCATATTTAACCAATAGTCGTATATGAGAAAAAGTGGGCTAAAGCAATATTTTCCAGACAAAATCGACTTTTGCTTTGCATATCACAGACTCCTCCTTCTAGGCCTCTTAAGATGCTTTTCATGGTAACCAAGGAGATGAGAACTGTGTAGCTGTCACTGTATCATTAAAAAAAAAACTTGCTACAGATTTGCTATAAACCCAACCCTTGTGTGATCTTTATTCATGTTAGGCTGTACATGAGGAAAGAGAAAGGTCAAAAGGTCTGCCTTGTCCCATTTAGTAGACGCTATTGCTAACAGTCCAGTGGCATCTCTGAGCCTTGGTACTCAGTCTTCTGTCTGGTGCCCCAGATATACCGTAGGTTTGGGGGACACTTATTCTACAAAGTAAACAGCTTTAGTAAATTAACACAATAACACCCTAGACGATGTCCAATTGGACAAATCGCGACAGGTGGAGCTTGTGTTCATGACGTCATTGCCAATTCTATGTCTGTTCCATGGGATTGATACTCATTTTCAGTGCTGTTTTCAAGTGGATCTCTGTAAGTGCATACTCGTCTTTTAATAAAAGTCTTTTAAAACGGTTTTAAACTATGTGCAGATGCTTGCTGTCTCCTTACATGTATCTATGAGTTGGGAGTAGGGATGAGCTTCGAATTCGAGTCGAACCCATTCGCCGAACAGCGAACAATTTTGAAAAGCCGCGGAACACCCTGTAAAAGTCTATGGGAAAAATCTAAAGTGATAATTTTAAAGGCTTATATGCAAGTTATTGTCATAAAAAGTGTTTGGGGACCCGGGTCCTGCCCCAGGGGACATGTATCAATGCAAAAAATAGTTTTAAAAACTGAAGTTTTTTTGGGAGCAGTGATTTTAATAATGCTTAAAGTGAAACAATAAAAGTGAAATATTTTCTGTGCTTAGAACTGTCCCTGCGCAAAATGTAATTTCTGAAGGAAAAAAAGGCATTTAAAAGTACTCGCGGCTGTAATAATTTATCGGCTCCTGGCAATACAGAGAAAAGTAATTGAAAGTCATTGATTGAAAAAAAACAATGCGTGGGGGTCCCCCCAAATTCAATTACCAGGCCCTTCAGGTCTGGTATGGATATTAAGGGGAACTCCGCGCCAAATAAAAAAAAATGACGTGGGGTTCCCCCCAAATATCCATACCAGACCCTTCAGGTCTGGTATGGATTTTAAGGGGAACTCCGCGCCAAATAAAAAAAAAATGGCGTGGAGTTCCCCCCAAAAATCCATACCAGACCCTTATCTGAGCACGCAACCTGGCAGGCTGCAGAAAAAGAGGGGGGACGAGAGAGTGTCCCCCCTCCTGAACCGTACCAGGCCACATGCCCTCAACATGGGGAGGATGCTTTGGGGTCTGGACCCCAAAGCACCATGTCCCCATGTTGATGGGGACAAGGGCCTCATCCCCCCAGGATCGTGTTCTGTTCCTCCCTAGACATCATCGCTGGAGCCTACAGATCATGCGTCGCTGGATACCGACATCACTGGAGTGAAGATCGAGAGTGGATTCCCATCGCTGGAATATTTATTTTTATTTAATTTGTTTATTTTTAATAAAGGACCTGTCTGTGTGTTTTTTTTAAAATTTTTTACACTTTCTTTGTGAAATGGTAGGAGTACAATGTACCCCTTACCAATTCACATAGGGGGGGGCGGGATCTGGGGGTCCCCTTTGTTAAAGGGGTCTTCCAGATTCTGATAAGCCCCCCGCCCGCAGACCCCCACAACCACCGGGCAAGGGTTGTTGGGATGCGGCCCTTGTCCCCATCAACATGCGGACATGGTGCTTTGGGGTCCAGACCCCAAAGCATCCTCCCCATGTTGAGGGCATGTGGCCTGGTACAGTTCAGGAGGGGGGGCGCTCTCTCGTCCCCCCTCTTTTCCTGCGGCCTGCCAGGTTGTGTGCTCGGATAAGGGTCTGGTATAGATCTTTGGGGGAAACTCCACGCCATTTTATTTTTAAATTTGGTGCAGAGTTCCCCTTAAAATCCATACCAGACCTGAAGGATATTTGGGGGGAACCCCACATCATTTTTTTTTAAAATTTGGCACAGGGTTCCCCTAAAGAGCAAGTAAAGCCATTAAAAAAAAAAATGCAAAAGAAAGGCATAATGAGCTAGTATGCATAGCATACTAGCTCATTATGAATGACTTACCTGAGATCGAAGCCCCCACAGCTGTCCTCGATCACCTCCGCCACCGCCGCCATCTTGACTCGATGTCCCGTCACCGCCGTCAGTGTATCGCCTCTCCGGCGCTGTGATTGGCCGGAGTGGCGATGACGTCACACACATGCGCGTTCGGGCCGGCAAGAGCCCATTCAGAAAACCGGCAATAAAGCCGGCCTGCTAGTGCGCATGCGCGTGACGTCATCAGCGCATCACTTTATAGTAAATATCTCCTTAACCATGTAGGTTAAGGAAATATTTCTTGCACCTACAGGTAAGCCTAGGCCTACATCTAGGCTTACCTGTAGGTACAAGTTGTCTAAGTGGGTTAGACAAGACCTGAAGAGCCTGGTAATGGAATTTGGGGGGACCCCCACGCATTTTTATTTTTTTTATCAATGACTTTCAATGACTTTTCTCTGTATTGCCGGGACCGGCAATTCATTACAGCCGCGAGTACTTTTAAATTAATTTTTTTCCTTCAGAAATGACATTTTGTGCAGGGACAGTTCTAAGCACGGGAAACAAGCGCTACTTTACAGGCATACTATACACCCCCCAGGTACGAAATTTAAAGGAATATTTCACTTTTATTGTTTCACTTTAAGCATTATTAAAATCACTGCTCCCGAAAAAACTGCAGTTTTTAAAACTTTTTTTTGCATTGATACATGTCCCCTGGAGCAGGACCCGGTTCCCCAAACACTTTTTATGATAATAACTTGCATATAAGCCTTTAAAATTAGCACTTTCGATTTTTCATGTTTGTGTTTAATAGACTTTAATGGTGTTCGGATGTTCGAACAAATTTATTGCCTGCTCTGATGCGAACCGAACTGGGGGGTGTTCGGCTCATCCCTAGTTGGGAGTTTGCCCGGTGAGGTTATCCATGTGTCGAGAGCTTTTCCTGTGAGGATTGATATTCCCCCACCCCAATCCGGATTAACTGGATAGTTACATCATCCACTGGGAGGTGCTTGAATCCTCTTGGAGAGATTAGGATTTTTCAACTGCTTATTTGACTCAATACTTTTAGTATGGCTGTACATACTGGTGATGGAAAACAGACTGATGGTGGTTTTTCTCGATACTCCATCCTTTTACTGGGGATACTGATTAAACCTTTTATGAAACTCACTATTTTCAGCAATATTGCTGCTTATTGGACTACTAACTTTACGATGTGTAGGACTATCTTTTGTTGCACCATATCATCACTTTATTACTCTTGAGATCACTTTTACCATATTGAACTGCATATAGGGATTTATTTAATTATTTTATCTTTATTTGAGAGTCATATCTTCGTGCCACATTTACATCACTATTATTTGATGTACATTTCGTTTTCACCTTTAGCACTGCACTATATTATATATATATAGATATGTTTCATGCACTATTTATGTCTGGTGAAGTGTCAGCAGCTGTGTTCTACTATACCTTCCAAACACAATAATGTTGTCACAAGTCTGCTCTATCTGTCTGCACAGAGAATGTCATTTTGGAGCACAGTGTGCCTTTCTGTCTCTGAAATGAATGACTCTTCCAAAACAGTTTTGGTGTCACAACAGACAAGTGAAGTGAGAATCTTGGGACCATTTTATGGCCCAGAGTGTGGGACTGGTTAGTTTCTGTGGGTATTCATGGCTATGGTTCTGAGAGGGAGGAAACAGTTTGTCTCTGTTGAATGCGAAAGATGACTGAGGACAATGGTAAGGCTGAGTAGAGACCTCAGTGGCGCACACAGACTCTGTATGAGGGGTAGGCTTGTGCAATTCCTTTCGTAACAAATCGAAATTCGTCCTAATTTAGCAACTTTCGGACATTCAGAAGCATTCGAATTTCCGAACAAAGCAATTACGAATAAAACAGAATCCGAAATAAATTATATCGCAAATAGCGAATGCCCGAATGTCTTCGGCATAATTCGTTATGAAAAAAGTTACGAATTTACGAATCCATTCGAAGCACAATAACACTCTGCTCTGCTCTCTGCTTCTCCCTCACCGTGCTGAACTCCCTCTCAAAATGGTGTACAGGGGCAGAGGCTATAGCCGCATGTAAAAAACAAAAGTAAAATACGAGATTTTGAATCCATTTGAAGCACAATAACACCCTGCTCTGCTCTCTGCTTCTCCCTCACCATGCTGAACTCCCTCTCAAAATGGTGTACAGGGGCGGAGGCTATAGCCGCATTTAAAAAATGAACGTAAAATACGAGATTTTGAATCGTTACAAATAACCGCTATGTATTTAGAAAAGTACAAATTCATTCGAAGCACATTAGGCATAATAGGCAGCGTTGTTGTGAGAGAGACACGGAAAATTACGAATCATTGAACCCAAAAAAAGTTACGAAAGTAGGAGTTGTGTCCAGAATCAACGAAAAACAATGTACTCTACCGAAAGTACGAATTATAAATCAACGAAAAATAAGGCTTACATTAATACAAATCATTCTGATTCAACTAAAAATGTCGCTTGCGAAAATACGAATTAGTCCAAACACGAAAAATCCCGTCTAGCAAAATTACGAACGATTACGAATCAACAGGACCGAAAAGAAACGAACCGAAACTAAACAAATTTTTCCGTTGTGCACAAGTCTAATGAGGGGCTCATTGCACATACACATACTCTGTACAGGGGGTGTCATTGCATATCCACAGCCTCTGTATGGGGTGCACAGTGCACATACACAGGCTCAGTGGTAATTTTTCTTTTCATCTGTACAGTGGCGGTATACACAGTCTCTGTTTGGGAAGGGTCAATGCACATATACAGGCTCATTGGTAATCGTTCATGCTCTGAGATAGGGATCCTCAGTGATGCACATACATTTTACACTATATAATACAATGTTGTGGGGTATTCTGGAACTGGGAACAGATGTAAGGAAAATTAGATCTAATACCTATCTAGGACTGTAGGGAGATATAAATCTAACCACTGTTTTTGGAAGAGACATGGTGGTTACTGATAATCTCATTGTTGATAAATAATGAGAAAAAGAGGGGATTATGTCAGAAAGAAAAAATATGTGATATGAGATCATTCCCTACACAATGCGGGTACATGTCTGTTATCCTGCCCTGTGTTGTACAACACACCCACATTCTCACAATGCCCACATATTGCTTCATTACATCACAGTATTACTTCTGCCATTGCTTCAAAATAGGTTTCCTTTCTTGGTGCATTAATGATTTGTATGAATTGTGTTATGACAAGAGTGTGTCTTCTGCCTAAATATGTTGGCTGGAAGGTTTCTCTCATGCTTCCTCTCAAAAAAGCATCCACCTCTTTTTTTGCCATTGGTAACCATCTTTTTTTAAAGAGGAATTCCAAGTATGGGCATTTTATTCATAGCTTGGACAAGGTGGCGAGGCTAGGTGGTGACGTCATGCCTTTCACTTCATCCAATCAGAGAATGCATTGCATTCAGAAAATGGAAATAATTCTCTATATGACGCCCATGCTGAGCTGCCAAACTTCTTTATTCAAAACGCAGCAGGCTAGCATCCAGCATGGGACCCAGAAGCAAGTGAAGATCACTGGAACAACAATGTCTACTTCAGTGATTTCAAGGTTTTAAGGGCATTGGCCAAGTATGGTATATACATACAGTAGTTACATTGGTCCAACCTCGAGCAATGTAATTATGTAAAAATGTACCATACCTGGAATTCATTTTTAGCCATAACTGAACTAGATAACTCAAATCTGCTTTTTGATATGGATAACTTAAACTGTTCATTACAATTATGAAAAGGGCAGGTTCAAGCTGTCCAGGTTCAAAGCTGTCCACATAGACAGTCCTCCTCGCAGCCATCAACGTCATCCCTTCCACTCCATGAGTGGTTCAAGCCTCGCTTTCAGATCGCTCTACTGCAGGGTAGTCTTCCCAGTCATGATTGCAGACTGACAGCAGTAAGAGCCGGCCCGTGTGGGGGATGGTCTATGTGGACCGCTTTAACCCGGTTGCCTGCATACTTAGATATGCCTGTTTTAATCATCAACCATGTGAGTTGCTAAATGTTGTACCTTCATTAAATGTAACCATATTGCTACACTTAGAGGTGCCTCTCTTCTCTTTTATACTCTGTAGCTCCTGCTGGATTTTGCTTCTAATCCCCTTGTGGAGGCTGCCCTTTGTGGATGGACATTATATGGTTACAAAACCTATCACATTGCTATGATCTTTTTATATGGACTATAAACTTAGGGACTTATGAATAAATGGTTGTGGAACAAATCATTTGAGTTTCCATTATTTCTTATGGGGAAATTCGCTTTGATATACAAGTGCTTTGGATTGCAAGCATACTTCCAGAACAAATTATGCTCGCAATCCAAGGTTTTACTGTACTTGTGACTGGGCCCTTATAGGATATGTTTGGTTTATGCAATTTCTGTTAACAGCAGATGAGTTAATGCTAAGAGTAAAACCAGCTCTGAACAAATTCTTAATGCTAGTCATCTGTAAATAATTCTCCAGCTTACCAACTGTGAATAATTTCCAAACTCACCATGAAGTAGCAAAAAATATGAGAGAAAAGGAGATTAAATGAACAAAAGACAAATTCACATGTGAGTTATGTTTGACTTGCTCGTGAAATGCCTACATAATTTTAATCAGTTTAACCTTTTCTGTCGTAACTATATTTGGTGGAAATGTTTATTGATGTGATAACTCATTTAAATGTCATGAATATTCTTCCTCTGTTTGCAGAAGAGGCAGTGAACTGGACGTGTTTGACAGCTTATATTTGGAAATGTTACCCTATCAAAAAAGAAAGATATGTTTACATCATTCATCACACAGTGATTGTGTGTTGGCATTATAATACTTCCTGACCCCTTACAGAACACCAGGTGGGTTTCCTCTGAGTCTTAACGTTTATTTCTACGACAAAGGTGCATACAGGCTTCTGACCAAATAGGCTCTAGATTGAGTATATATTTGTGTGCAGGTTCTATGGGCCATATATTGTGCATAGACATGAGCTTACCACACATGTTGGTGGCACAGAAGACTAGGAAAAGGTAGGAGGGGCAACATGGAAGATGGTTTTTAAAAGAGTGCTCAAGAACTGCAAATTATTGTGTTTTGCATTATTTTAGGAGCAGAAGCAAACATTCTAGAGAACAAAAGACCTGCCATTGGTCATCTTCTCCTGACCAGGACAATCCACATTCCTCAGATTCCCGCACATGGCAGCTTTCATGCACCCAAAGCAGCTCATGTGGCAATATCTAACATGTTTTTATATCAACATGATAGGAAATGCCTTGCTTAGCTCAGGGTACATGTATTGTAGTGGCAGGGAAGCGATATTGGATAAGGATGTAGAAATACTAAATTCAAAGCCAATATTTAGGAGGTTACAGCAGAAATTATGTTGCAAATAACCATGCCACAGGTAAGGCAAAAAAGAGCATACGAGCCGAAGGTTGGGCACTTAATTTTGATTACAATCTCACTGGCCTGTCATTGGCCCAACCACCACAAAAAGCATGCAGATATTTCCAAATATGGAGAAGGAAGGGCATTTTTTTCCCATAATGACAAGAAGTAAATGGCTTATTGATGAAGAATGGGCATTAACTGATCAGAAGACCAATTTACAGTACAGGTTCTCTAAGCTTTATCCAATGAAGGCAGCTGATGCATGTTAATGCAATGCACTTTCAGGACTGGATGCGGCCCTCGAGCATCTGGTGCATCAAGTGTCTTTGCCTTTTAAAAACTCAGTTGCCTTTAGGGATCCTATGGATCGAAAAGTAGACTTAGGGCTGGTACACACCAGATACAGTCCAGTGCACTCTTATTCTGCATTAAAAATGCATGGACAGTGTCTAACATAGAATTCCAAAGGCCTAGTTCACACCAGTGCAGTCGGTTTTAATGCAGCCAACAAATGTAGTTTTTTGTTGCATTTTTTCTGCATGAAACACATCTGGAATGTCGAAAAACGAATTGAAAACGCACTGGAATGCATCTAAAATGCACATGAGAAACACATCCGGAATGCAGAAATCGGAATGCAGAGAATCTATACAGTGGCAGGTTTCACCTGTCAACCAGCAACAGCATTAATGCCAATGTCTAAAGTGTTTCATTCATGACCAACAGATCTCAAGAAGAAAAAACTCTTGCAAGATTACGTATAAGAATTATACTGCAACAAGGCCATAGTGCTGGTGCCGCCAGAAGAACAGAATCTGGGGTTTTTCTCCCCATTTTTTTCTGGCACCTAAGACATCAGAAGCCTTCCAGCCTATCTGGGTTTGAATAAATCAAATGGGTACGTAACACACCAAGAGGTTCAAGATGGAGTCCTTACAGACAGTCATGGTGATAGTTCAGCAGGAAGACCAGTTAGTGTCAGTCAACTTGGCCGACGCATACTTCCTTTGTACTGATCAATGCGAAGTATTAAAGACATCTGAAATTTGCTGTGGCTGGATATCACTTCCAGTTCAGAGGTCTGCCATTTTGAGGATTGGCACAGCCCCAAGAATCTTTTTGAAGATCTTGTTGGCAGTGGTGGCGGTATTTTGTGTTTTGGGGGTAAGAATCTACCACTATTTGGATGAAGTTTTGATTGTCACATGTTCAACCCAGGAGCCTGTGAAGCATTGCAACCCTGGCAGGTAAATTCTTCTCAGTTGATGAAGTATCTTGTAGTAGTATTCGATATTTGAAAGAGTCAAGGGGTTTTTCAAAGTTACAAAATTTCCAAAATGGACAGCATTTAGGTCAGCGAGGGATTGCATTGTCCTCATCGGGATCTTTACACCCACTATTCCATTAGTTCCTTGGGCCAGGTGGCAGATAAAGGCATTTCAATATGCCTTCCTCAGTCGTTTGGATGGGCTGTCTATGGATCAGAAGATCTTTGTGCCTGCACAAATTTGGAAACAACTGGAATTTTTTATATTGCCAATGTGCCTCTTTCAGTGCGTGCCTCTTAGCTCAGGAGAAGAGACAATTCTGTCAACTGCCAGTCTCCTGGGCTGGGGAGCCCATTGTCTGAAGAGACAGGTTCAAAGCCCTTTGAGCCTGGTGGAATGCAGACACTCCAACTGTCTTGAATGGAAGGCAGATTTTCTAACATTGCAAGCCTCTCAGGATCTTCTTCAACGGGGCCTGAGTGAAGTTGATGATTGACAACAAGACAGCAGTTGCTTTATCTCACTAATGGTGCTGCACTCCATGTTCTAAATAATATGTGACAAAAAGAAAAAAACTTAATTAACCATAAGTACTGTCTCTTTAAATATATCTCAATGTGTAATCCTCAACTGCACACAACCCGGTGAGGGTATAATTATCAAAAAGCAATAAGTGACATACATCAATGTGCAAACAATTTTTTTTTTTAAATTGGGGGTATTTATTATAGCAAAAAGTACAAAATATTGCCTTTTTTTCAAAATTGTCGCTCTATTTTTGTTTATAGCGCAAAAAATAAAAACCGCAGAGGTGATAAAATACCACCAAAAGAAAGCTCTATTTGTGAGAAAAAAAGGATGTCAATTTTGTTTGGGAGCCACGTCGCACGACTGCGCAATTGTCAGTTAAAGCAACGCAGTGCCGAATCGCAAAAAGTGGCCTGGTCTTTGGCCAGCCAAATGGTCCGGGGTTGAAGTGGTTAATCTCCAAATCACTTGAAAATTAAGGTTAAATTGACATCCTCCTTAAATGCATTAAATTACATAGTGCTTTATCTCCAGTCAAGTACAATATCCAATATATTAGTTTTACCACGCTATCCTCGGCTCTCTCCGTGTGTGCTCATGCGTTGTGATGTCAGCAAGACTGCACAATTGGACTTTATATTTTATCACATATTTTTCATTTATAATTCATTTTTTCACATTTTGGTCAATATATTGTTTGCAATTTGAACTTTGCAATTGATGTATGTCACTTATTGCTTTTTGATAATTATACCCTCACCAGGTTGTGTGCAGCTGAGGATTACACATTGAGATATATTTAAAGAGACAATAATTATGGTTTATTAAGATTATTTATTTTTGTCACATATTATTTAGAACGTGGAGCGCGGTGCCATTTCTGAGATATACAGTCGTTTTTACACATATTATTGGGAGTGTTGTTTTGGTGTGTGCGATTCACTATTTATCATCATGTAGCAGCTCGCAAGTATTTTTTTGATATAGCTTAAGACAGCAGTTGCTTACATTGCCGGCCAAAGGGGCACCAAAGGTCTTTTCCTGCTATATGTTGCAACAGGAACTCTTCACTGGGCGGAAAGTCACTTACCGGCAGTTAACAGCAGTCTACTTGCCCTGAAAGCAAAATCAACGAACGGATCAGCTAGGCAGAATATTTTCCAACAATGAGTACCTCAAACCAATATAGGCCCTATGGTGCATTTCAGCAGTAGTTATCATGGAGACTACATTGCAAACAAAGCTTCCAATATTTTCAACAAGACACAAATGCGAAGACTCAGTGATACAGAATGGGTTCACAGTTGCATGGGATTTTCCATTGATCTTTGTCTTCCTCTGGTGCCCTTGATGATGAAGGTGCTTCTTAAAATTTACGCCCAATGCACACGAGACGCCGGTGCAAACTCTGCTGATCGCATGTTTTTAAAGGCTGAAACCGGCGTTTAGAAATGCCCGTTTTTCCGCGATTGCAGCCGTGTTTAGGGGCGTTTTACCGCGTTGATTTTCACTACTCCTCCAGATGTCATCAGTATCACCAATCCTGCTTCCAGGCAAACAATATATTTTATGCCAAGGTCAGTGACAGCACCCCAATCCATTCAGACTACTTTTAATAGACTGGCTATTAAATCAATATATATAAGTTACCGCGCTAGGTGAAAATTATACGAAATTTGGCGAAGGAAAAAAAAGGGAAAAACGCAGCTGCTCAAAGTGAGATACACATCAATGCAATAGAAAATAAAAAATAAATAGCATGGCTTCTTTTTATTTTCTATGGCTATTGAATCACCCAGACTAGAGGTGCAGGGATTCTCATCTGAGGTGACCTTGGTAAAGGCCAAAAGAACATCCTTGAACACCACATACGAGAGGATATCAAAGAAGTTTGTTTTGTTTGCTCAACAAAAGATTTTTCCCCAGTGTCCCCTGCTCTAGCCAATATTCTAGACTTTTTAAAGTCAGCACTGGAGGTTGGTCTGCCATGCAAAGTACAGATTTCTGCCTTATCTTCTTTCACAGGCTGCAAATGGGCAGAAGAGCAATTGATAAGATGCTTTATGCATGCAGCCAGGGCCGATCTGCCCTATACGTGGACTACGCAAGCTGCGTAGGGCCCCGAGTAATACTCGGGGCCCCGCCGCCGCTAGAGGTCCGCGGCCGGCCGCCATTTTCCTGAAGACCAGAACTAGAAGGGAGCCTGCCGAAATAGGAAATAGAGCTGCCCCGCCCCCGGTCTGTCTGTCATTTGTGACCTGTTGTAGAAAGGGGGCAGGGGTGGGCGGTGCCCCAGCTCCATTTCTATATTGTAGCCGGCCGGCTCCGCCCCTAATTTGTTCCCCCTCGCCTCTCGCCTTCAGTTATGGCGGAGACACCGCTGCTGAGCTATAGAAGGGCTCCAAGGGGGGAACACCTGAGATGTAAGGAGACACTCCGCTGGGGATACCTGAAATTTAAGGAGGCACTCCGCTGGGGACACCTGAAATGTAAGGAGGCACTCCGCTGGGGACATCTGAAATGTAAGGAGGCACTCTGCTGGGGACACCTGAAATGTAGGAAGGCACTCTGCTGGGGACACCTGAAATGTAACGAAGCACTCCGCTGGGGACACCTGAGATGTAAGGAGGCACTCCGCTGGGGACACCTGAAATGTAAATAGGCACTCCACTGGGGACACCTGAAATGTAAGGAGGCACTCCGCTGAGGACACCTGAGATGTAAGGAGACACTCCGCTGAGGACACCTGAAAGGTAAGGAGGCACTCCGCTGGGGACACCTGAAATGTAAGGAAGCACTCCGCTGGGGACACCTGAAATGTAAGGAAGCACTCCGCTGGGGACACCTGAAATGTAAGGAGGCACTCCGCTGGGGACACCTGAAATGTAAGGAAGCACTCTGCTGAGGACACCTGAAATGTAAGGAGGCACTCTGCTGGGGACACCTGAAATGTAAGGAAGCACTCCGCTGGGGACACCTGAAATGTAGGGAGGCACTCCGCTGGGGACACCTGAAATGTAAGGAACCACTCCACTGGGGACACCTGAAATGTAAGGAAGCACTCCGCTGGGGACACCTGAAATGTAGGAAGGCACTCCGCTGGGGACACCTGAAATGTAGGAAGGCACTCCGCTGGGGACACCTGAAATGTAGGAAGGCACTCCACTGGGGACACCTGAAATGTAAGGAAGCACTCCGCTGGGGACACCTGAGATGTAAGGAAGCACTCCGCTGGGGACACCTGAGATGTAAGGAAGCACTCCGCTGGCTGGGGACAGTGACATCAGAGCTCCCACTGATTCTGATTCTGCATTATGGTGAGTTGAATGATTTCATTTTATATTACAATGTAATAATAGAAATAATGCGCTTTAATCATCCTGACACCATAACAACCATGGTGCCGGGATGATTGAATTGCTAACACCAGGTGTTTGGAGTATCTTTATCTGCTGATTGTTAAACTTTCTGGAATACACATTTCTATTGTGTTGTAGGATCTGGGCCTGCTGTCCCTCCATCCCTCTTTTTTTTACTTCCTCTCTCTCTCTCTTTCTTCCTTTGTTTCTTCCTCCAACCCTCGTTCATCTCAGACTCTAACCACACCCCTTTGAGTCACGCCCCTTTAAGCCACGCTCAATATTACGCTTAAACCATGCCCATTATTCACGGGTCAGGTAGAGGGCCCCTTAGCAGAATTTTGCTTAGGGCCCCAGGGAGGTCAGGATCGGCACTGCATGCAGCATTCCATATAACACCTCCAAGGAAATCCTTGTTCCCTTCATGGGACTTGGGCTCAATTTTGAAAGTGCTGGTGCAGGCACCCTTTGCTTCAATAGTTTCATTTCTGTTGAGGTTCCTCATGGTAAAACTTCTTGTGACAGCAATTACTTCAGATATTGCAGCACTTTCCTCCAAAGGGCCTTTTTATGTCTTTTTACCAGAAATAGTGATACTACGTCCATCTTCGAAAGCTAAATTCAAAAGTGGTATTCAGTTTCCAGGAAAACTGGGAGCAAGTCCATCTGAAACAGGTGCAAGATCATTCGACCAGAGGAGTGACTGCCTTTGGGTTAGTTATGCCAAAATTTCAGTGGAAGATATATTAAGGACAGCGAGATTAAGTTTTTGTTTGGCCTACATTAGACTTTACAAGCTAAACGTGTGGTCAGCAAGTTCTGCAAAGTTTAGGACAAGAGACATAATTTATTTTTCTCTTTGGCAGCATTTCTATGATTGTCAATGTCTCTTTTCAAGTGTTCTCTCCGCCCATTTATTCTGCTAGTTATATCCAGTTGTGTGCTGACATAAGTTGGGCCAGAAAAATTCTTATCAGATACTTACCATAATTTTCCTTACCTTGCCTATCCTCACGTTAGCACAGGACTACTTCCCTAGTGGCCTGTCGCAGGCTAGGCTATTAAACACTTCAGTTGGGGAGGGGCTGTCTTCTATTAAGCTAAGAAGAGATGGTCCTGTGGGATACAGGAGGAGTTAACCTGTTGTGTGCTGAGGATAGGACAGGAAAGGAAAATTACAGTAAGTATCTGATAACAATTTTCCATAATCTTTGCAAATATACAGTAAATTTTTGGATTGTTCATCTACCCCATAAATAGTTATAATTATTCTCCTATGAAAGGCTTGCTCACACCAGTTGCATTGATGTAGTGTCATTTTGTAACATTGCACTAAAGTAAAAAAATGGAAAATAAACACTGCGTCTGTACAAAACACACAGTGCCATGGTCCACATAACATCTCACTTGCTGGTGTGAATGGGCCTTTATAGGTGCAGTGCACTATATTAGATCCAGCATGGGAGCAGTGACTGGCATATGTCATAGATAATTTGCCATTTGCTCAGTGATTGCTATGTGGCACAATGGCACTTAGGGGTTTATTTACTAAAACTGGAGAGTACAAAATCTGGTGCAGCTCTGCATAGAAACCAATCAGCTTCCAGGTTTTTCTGTCAAGGCTTAATTGAACAAGCTGAAGTTAGAAACTGATTGGCTACCATGCACAACTGCATCAGATTTTGCACTCTCCAGTTCTAGTAAATCAACCCCTTAGAGTCTAACATGCAACATAATTGTTTACATACATGAACAAAGTTGGTGGTACCTTTCCATTAAAAAGGCAAAACCCACAATTTTCTCTGAAATAACTTGAAATTGACCAAAGTAATTGGTATCCATAATTGTTTATTCCATATTTATAAAAAAAAAAGATTCAAGAGAATATCTGAGATAAAAAAACAAATTAAATGGCATGGACAAAATGATATAACCCTTAACCTAATAGCTTTTTGGCACTGGGCCTAACATTTCACTCTAGAATTCCTTGATAGTTTCGAGATTGCATTGTGTCTAGAACAGATTTAAGGCACCCCATGCCAGATACAGTAAAGCAGCCCCAAAACATAACTAAGCCTCCTTCACATTTCACAGTATGTGTAGTGTTATTTTTATTTTACACTTTTTTTTTTTCTGTGAACGTAGAGCTGAAGTGACTTGTCAAAACGGTCAAATTTTGTCTAAAGAAAATTCTTCCAGAAGGATTGTGGCATGTCAATATGCATTTTAACAAATATCAGTCTGACTTTTTATGTTTTTCTTTCAACCGTGAAGTCCTCCCCGATCTTCTCGTCTTGAGCCCAATGTCGTTCAAAATGTAACAGATGGTGCGATCAGACACTGATGTACCTTTATGTTTGTCTATTTTTTTGTGTATGCCTACCCAGGTCATTTTAGAATATCTTTATACAATAATAAATAATTTATCTAATTTCACTATTTAGCTGCTTTAATCTATGACACACCAGAGACATGCAGATATACATGAGACAATTGCTTTATTTTAATCATTTTCAGAAGGAATGAATCATTGCTTTAATGAGCTGTAATGATATCAACAAATTTATCCATGTCTGTTGATATTTCATGATATTTGGGTATGGTTCCTGATATACTGTACAGCCATGGAGATCATAGTGTGGACAGGCACTGTGGAGCACCAAATTATTATTAATATAACATTTGATGTGCCTATTTTGCCTTTAAGCATCTTTCTGGATAAGGAGCTGCTTCCCAACATGCACAGATATTTCAATAGCTCTGAATGATAAGCTGAGCTTTAGTCTCATTGCTTTTAACTCAAAAAATGACATAATAAAATAATTTATAGCTTGTCAATGCATGATTCTCATTAAAGTTTTCTATGATAGTTATTAATTAGCTTAAACCTGTATCCAAGCTATGGTATAACTATTATTAGGAGACAGTGGCATCACTAGGGGGTGGCTATTGAGGATATAGCCCTGAATCTGGGGCCCATAGCCCAGAGTCTCTTGCCACAGGGGTCCCTGCCTGACCAGCGGGCAATGGCCTCTCTGCAGCTGGGCCGCGGGTGCAGTGGGCGGGCTGGCTGCATTAGAGAGCCGGGCAAGTGGATGAGAGAAGCGAGCGGGCAGACGAGCAGCGATGACATCATCTCTCTCCACCCACCCCGCATCACAGTTTTTCCGCCCTCACAGATGGGCCTCTTCAATGTCGGTGCGAGGTGCGGCAGGAGAGCAGGGAGATGATATCATCTCTCTCTGCCCGCCCCGCATCACCAATCTCCTGACCTCACTCAGAACTCAATGGACCAGTGCTGCCAGCCTGCCACCAATGCAGCGACAGTGCACATTTGGTGGCACTGACTGGTATGGCAAGTGACAATCCGCAAACAGTGGCAGGCGATCATCCGCACCTGCAGCGGTTCGCAGAGAGCAGCTTGAACTACATGCGAGTCAGATGCGAGTCACCAGTGTGAACCGAGACTTAAAGGGCTGGCTCCCTCCAGCTGTTATGGCTTAAAGTTGAGTTGCAGGCATTTTATAAACTCCCCCCACCGCGCGTTCAAGATCACTTCCTGTATTGTCATTGTATTTTTTTTCTGAGCGGTGCAAATACCTTTTTTTAAATTACCCGCTTCCGCAGTATCTTGCCACAGCGAGGGAGGTCATGTCTGTCTGCTCCTTGGCTCCTGGTTTATGGGTGTCATCAATTCCAGGCATTGTGGTATTTCCAAAAAGGAAATTACGCGATGCAAGATGGAGATTGGTGCCATTTTTCAAAAGGCTAGCTTTCTGACGGGTTTTGTTCTTGAGTGACATGTTATCCATAACAGCGGGGCGGGAACATCCTCCAATACCGCCATTACTATGGCAACCTGAACACAATGAGTGTGCCGCACTTTGTTGTTTATGCGTATGCGTTAGATCGGGAGGTGTATACTGGGTAGCCAGCAGTGCTGCATTCCATAGCAAAATACTAGTGGGCTTTAGCTTCCTATACTGAAGATAGGAGCGCGCTCGGGGGGGACTGCTAAGTAAGTTTTTTAAAATGTATAACATTGACAAAAGCTACATTAACTAATAATGCCAATTGCTATTGGATTATGTGCAAACGACTCGCACCTGAATCAGTGAACAGACACGCACCAGACCCCGGGCACGAACCTGCGGCCGCACATTTGTGAACCCAGCCTTCAAAAGTGTTACTAAACCCACAACAGTAAAATCTGTCTGTATGTGCAGAATAGCATGCTTGTTATACTCAATGTGGAACTTAAGGGGTTAATCTTCTGCATTGCGTAAAAAGGCTCTTTGATCCTGTATGGACAGATCCTCCCCCTCCTGCAGGGTCTCTCTTGGCAAGGCCAGATAAGACACAGTGAGGGTAGTACTGCTGCACATGCTCCGTTTGGTCTCTATTGCTGGAGAGAACATTTCCTTGTTGATCAGAGTTAGCCGGGTCACATGATATCGACATCACACATGTGGGCGTGTATACAGATCCTAAATGACAGCTAAGTCCCTCCCTCCTCCTCCATGCCCAGTAACTAAAATAGAACACAGTGGGTGGGATGTCACATCTTGATTGATGGATAGTCTGCCTCCCATAACAGTACATGGACACAGGCTATAGTGGAAATCTCCTCCTACCAGAACACTCAAACCAGCAATGCAGTCCGACTTCAGGAGTGATTTGACAGATATCTGTGTGGGTTCCTGCACAGATGTCTATACAAATCGCTCCCGAAGTCGCCAAAAGTAGTACAGGAACTACTTTTGGGAATCGGCCGTTGCCGTTGCAGGCAATAGCTGCCGATTCAGCATGTGATTTTACATGTCAAATCGCATGCCAAGTCGTTCAAATGTAAACCAGGGCTAAAGCACAACTAATCTTAAAATAAACATTTCTAGCAGTGTTTTGGTAGACTTTGAAGCTGATGTACTCGTAGAGTTGACAATTTTCACTCAAACAAGAGTGAAGATGATTGACTTAAATTACCTAATCTGCAGATTAAATAAATAAACAGGAGTTTGCTTTTCATATGATCGGATAAATGAAGTAAATTTTATTTTTTTGGAAATCAACTTCTTGTAGATCAGCCTCTTTGTATGTTTTGTCTGCCAAAAAACTCATTAAGCTGTCTGCTGCCATTTTTTTCTTTTGTGTTCATTGCTTGCAGTGCAGGGCACACTTCTGACCCATTCTTGGCATCTGTAAAATGCTGAAATGGAGCCAGGTGCTGGGATGAAATAACTGCAAAGTGCATGCACCGAAGATACCTCAATCTCAAGTCATGTGACACAAAAAATATTATTGAAGACAATTTATAAAAGTGAAAAATAAAAAATTCATTGTTAGAAAATAAATTATAAATAATTGGAGACCTGAAATTTAACGGCAATTACATTTTTAATGTATTTTTTTCTTGACTTCTCATGATGCCTACCTGATATGTGCCTGCTGTACCATGTACTTGTATAAGAAAGTATTCTGTACTCTTTGTATTGCTTTGCTTTGTATTCCTTTATGTGAAATCCCTCATATTCCTGATAGTCCTCTTGCTTTCCTATTATAAACTTACAAAACTAGCTATGCTGGGAACTCAGTGTACTCTCTTTCAATGATCAGACTTGTCCTGACATGCCCTCGCTACACAGCCATTCATTGGGAAGATCAGTGCTGCTTTTCCTTCCCCAGCTCTTATGCAGCTGAGAACAGAGGGAATGTGATCACTTATAAAAAAGGGAAAACAAGTATTTATAATTTTTTTTTATATATCTATACACATGTTTTGCCTTTCATTTCTATTTTAACCCCTTCCCGCACGTACTATAACTGGAAGACCGCTACAGCGTGGGCCTACTTTGCTGGGAGGGCGTCCATGGATGTCTTCTCGTGATCACGCTACCCCTTGGACACGAGGTCGGCGCACTCTGTGAGTCCTTCGGACTCAGCTGATCAAACATTGAGGTAAAGGGTCAATCACAGCGGCCTTTTACCACATGATTAGCTGTGTCCAATGACAGCTGAGGAGGGGAGAAGAGAGACAATAACCGGCTTGTGTTAAAGGGACATCTACACTGATAATTAGGGCACTGATTATCAGTGTCCTGATTATCAGTGCAGTTCCAACAGGGCTCATCAGTGCTGCCAATCAGTGCCCATCAGTGCTGCCAATCAGTGCCGATAAGTGCTGCCAATCAGTGCCTCCTCATCAGCGTCACCCATCAGTAACATCTATCAGTGCCGATCAGTGCCACCTATCAGTGCCCATCAGTGCGGCCTATCAGTGCAGCCTTATCAGTGTCACCTATCAGTGCCCATCTGTGCAGCCTTGCAGTGTCCATCAGTGCAGCCTCATCAGTGCACATCAGTGAAGGAGAAAAATTACTTGTTTGCAAAAGTTTTTTCAAAAAAACTTTGAAAAAAATGTTTTTTCTACATTTTCTGCCTTTTTTTGTTTGTTTAGAAAAAACAAAAAAACAAAAAAAAAAAAAACAGTGGTGATTAAATACCACTCAAAGAAAGCTATATTTATGTTTAAAAATGATAAAAATGTTGTTTGGGTACAGTGCGCTGAAATCTGAAAATTGGCCTGGACAGGAATGGGGGTTGAAGTGCAAGTGGTTAAACTGAATGGTTTGTTTTACAAGGCGATAGTTTACAATTAGGGTTGAGCGGACCCGAACTGTAAAGTTTGGGTCCGTACCAAACTTTTGGGTTTTTGGGTCCTGAACCCGAACAATTGACTGTATGTTCGGGTTCGGGTCCGGTGTTCGGTGATGTAATGGCGCGTTTTTAAAAGCTGCAGGGCAGCCAATCAACTTTCGTTTCGGAATTTTCTGCATATTGTTTCCGTGTGTGTAAAGTATGCCCGTAAAGTCGCGCTTGTTTCCCGTGCTTAGAACTGTCCCTGCACAAAGTGTCATTTCTGAAGGAAAAAAAGTCATTTAAAATTCACTCGCGGCTATAATAAATTGTCGGCTCCCGGCAATACATAGAAAAGTCATTGATAAAAGAAAAAAAAAAGCGTGGGGGTCCCCCCAAATTCAATTACCAGGCCCTTCAGGTCTGGTATGGATATTAAGGGGAACTCCACCCCAAATAAAAAAAAATGCGTGGAGTTCCCCCAAAAATCCATACCAGACCCTTTATCCGAGCACGCAACCTGGCAGGCCGTAGGAAAAGAGGGGGGGACGAGAGAGCTCCCCCCCTCCTGAACCATACCAGGCCACATGCCCTCAACATGGGGAGGATGTCCCCATGTTGATGGGGACAAGGGCCTCATCCCTACAACCCTTGCCCGGTGGTTGTGGGGGTTTGCGGGCAGGGGGCTTATCGGAATTTGGAAGACCCCTTTAACAAAGGAGACCCCCAGATCTCGCCCCCCCCTATGTGAATTGGTGAGGGGTACATTGTACCCCTACCATTTCACGAAGAAAGTGTAATATTTTTTTAAAATAAAACACACAGACACCTTGGAATTGTCCTTTATTAAAGAAAAACAAAAGAAAAAACATTCCAGCGATGAACTCCAGTGTCCCGCGGCGATCCTATGTCCAGCGCTGTCCACATGAGACGTCATTGGCTGAGCCTGAGTGGACCTGATGGGGAACTTCCTCCGCAGTGTATTAAATGAATAGACCCGCCCCTTCTAAAGTTCCCCATCAGGTCCGCTCAGCCAATGACGTAGGTGTAAGGCTAAGCAGACCAGATGCGGAACATGAGAAGGGGCGGGTCTATTCATTTATTACACTGTGGAGGAAGTTCCCCATCAGGTCCGCCCCCTCGTATGTCAGACCCCGCCTATGTCATTGGCTGAGCGGACGTGATGGGGAACTGCCTTGCAGTGTAATAAATGAATAGACCCGCCCCTTCTCACGTTCCGCATCTGGTCCGCTTAGCCTTACACCTACGTCATTGGCTGAGCGGACCTGATTGGGAACTTTAGAAGGGGCGGGTCTATTTATTTAATACACTGCGGAGGAAGTTCCCCATCAGGTCCGCTCAGGCTCAGCGAATTACATTTCGTGTGGACAGCGCTGGACATCGGATCGCCGCGGGACACTGGATTTCATCGCTGGAATGGGTTTTTTATTTTTTTATTTTTAATAAAGGACTTTTCCAAGGTGTCTGTGTGTTTTTTTTTTTTAAATTACACTTTCTTCGTGAAATGGTAGGGGTACAATGTACCCCTTACCAATTCACATAGGGGGGGCGGTATCTGGGGGTCCCCTTTGTTAAAGGGGTCTTCCAGATTCCGATAAGCCCCCTGCCCGCAGACCCCCACAACCACCGGGCAAGGGTTGTGGGGATGAGGCCCTTGTCCCCATCAACATGGGGACATCCTCCCCATGTTGAGGGCATGTGGCCTGGTACGGTTCAGGAGGTGGGGGGCGCTCTCTCGTCCCCCCCTCTTTTCCTGCGGCCTGCCAGGTTGCGTGCTCGGATAAAGGGTCTGGTATGGATTTTTGGGGGAACTCCACGCCATTTTTTTGTAAAATTTGGGGTGGAGTTCCCCTTAAAATCCATACCAGACCTGAAGGGCCTGGTAATTGAATTTGGGGGGACCCCCACGCTTTTTTTTTTTATCAATGACTTTTCTATGTATTGCCGGGAGCCGACAATTGATTATAGCCGCGAGTGAGTTTTAAATGACTTTTTTTCCTTCAGAAATTACACTTTGTGCAGGGACAATTCTAAGCACGGGAAACAAGCGTGAATAGTCCTCAGAAGTTCGGGTCCCCATTGACTTCAATGGGGTTCGGGGTCAAGTTCAGGTCAAGTTCGGTCCCGAACTCGAACTTTATTCCGAACATCCAGGTGTCCGCTCAACTCTATTTACAATCACTTTAACTGATAATTTGCAGATGAATAACTAAGAGTAAATATCAAATTAACAATTAAGTTTTGTAACACTGTATTTCGTGTCTGAATAGTGTTTATAAACATTGTGCCATACAGTATATACAGTATTTGCACAGAAACTGCTAGCTGTGTTTTTGCCAGCCAGGAATTGCTGACAAGTGACAAGGGTGGAATGGCAAAGGGACAGGACTGGGCTTACTACATACACCTTGTGTATTTCAATGACATTTTAATGGCATGTCTAGCATGCCCAATGTTCACAACTACTTAAAGTGTACAGTATGTCCAACCATAACTTTTTTTTACTTAAATTGGAACAAAGTGGGGAAGGGTTAGAACCTCTGTCTTGTTGTTTGTGTTATCTCAAACTCTGTTAGAGAGATTTACTCTCTCTTCATGTCCTGCCGACATCATTTTACCAGACAGGAAGTGAGAGAAATTCTCTAAAAGCAACACAAAAATGAAAATGCTTTTTTTCTCATAGAGTAGGGAAAGGTTAAAATCCTTTTTTTTTTTTATAATGTCATGTGAAGCCCACTAGGACTCTGTTCTGGGATAAGGTGCATGCTGGGTAGCCAGCATGCACATCCAGATCTCACGCATGCGCATTGTAAGCCGGGCGTAGCGCTGACAGTCATGGGCGTCCACAGAACTTTTTTGAGGGGGGGGCATAATTTTAGGTCACACATGCTCCACCCCTTTTTGACAATGTCATGAAGGGGAGGTGCTTAGTCATTATCACATAAAGCGCAGGCATGTGCCCAAAAAAAGCAGCCTCATTGTGCCCATCAAATGTGGCCTGTACAGTACGGAGGGTGTACAGTATGTCTATATAGGGGGTGAATGGTATTAGTATATACAGGAAGGAAGGTGGGTGTATATAGCTGTATACAGGACAGATGATGTATATCTGCAGTCAGTGATGATGGAGGAAGGTCTCTATATACAGGAAGGAAGGTGGGTATATACAGCTACCTGTATATAGAGACCTTCCTCCATCATCACTGACTGCAGATATACATCATCTGTCCTGTATACAGCTATATATTTAGGACAGATGATGTATTTCTGCAGTCAGTGATGAAGGAGGAATACAGGAAGGAAGATGGGTGTATATAGCTGTATACAGGACAGGACAGATGATATGATCTTTCCTATATCTGGCACCCCCCTTCTCACACAAACCCAGAGAGCCAGGACAGCTACAGATGTGCCAATTCCAGGGGGGGGTCACTCGCTCCCCCTTGCCCCTACCTGCTCACAGTGTGTAGAGCCGCCTTTATTTGCATCATTTGAAAGAACGCGATGCTATCCTTCGGCGCTGCCTACTGACTCCTGGGAAACTATGACACACATCTCCCAGAAGCACAGGCGCCGCGGAAAATGGTGTAATTCGCCATGGCCCGGCATTGGCTGATTAGAAGGGACCTCATGGCAACAATACAGACAGAGTAAGTAAAAAAAAAAAATGTTGTCCCAAATGTTGTTGTTCATGCAGAAAGCTGCTGATTGATGTAAACATTATATTATTGGTGGAGCTCCGCTTTAACCAACATTCTTTGCTAGGTTAACATCCTCAACCCCCTTAGTATACAGACCCCCGAAGACTGATGTATTATACCGTATATTACACAGTGTACTGTTTTACAGGTTGCTCTATGTTAGCTGCCATTAGAAAAAAAGTTGGCACGAAAGGACAGATGGTAATTTCCTTCTGTAAAATTCTGTCACATTACTAGGCAGGGTGTCAGCTGAATTGAAAGTATCAAAAAAAATTGCAACTACATTAAATTCCTCATTAGACATCACTGCTTGTAGCTTCCAACTTTCCCTTTCATGTTTTCTTCATGCATATGTGCTTTTTCGTTTGCACCAAGCTTTCACATTAATGTTTATTGCATCGGGAGTATCAAGACATACGTGTACTAAGCTTAGAGCAGTCTTGAAAATAACATGACTTTGGCATCACATTATAAGCTGTCATAGTGCAGTGGAATGTAAGTGCTTGTTTGGTGCCCATGCTTGTATCATGGCTTGTACCTTCAGGCAGGTTCCCAGCAGGGGGCTCCCAGGATACACCGAGAGATTTTACATCCATTGATAAATATTTAACAGCAACTTCATTATCTTCTCCCATTTGGGGATATATTTAAAACTTCATTGCATTTGCAGCATTGTACACTTGGCAGATCTTGAAAAATTAATTTTAGTTATATGTGCTGGGAAGCAACTCATCCCATCTCAGAACATATTACAACAATCATCCCCATTCCTTTTTTAAACTGCAATTTTCTCTATCAGCTGCAAGACAGTGTAGATATATATATATATATATATATATATATATATATATATATATATATATATATTTATACATATATATAGATATATATACACATACACACATTTTTTGTATAGTATTAAAAAAAAGATATGCAACCCCACTCCGTCATACACACCAATACATACTACATGCAGTATTGTATGTGCCACACATATTTACACAAAGATACAATCTGGAGGTCATTCTTATTAATACAGTATACACAGCTAATATGTATATGTATGCTTACAATTATGTATATTATGTCATGGTCCTGCTATGCGCTGCACACTTAGGGTGCGCGCGCAACAACGGAAGTGACGTTTGGTCTAGCCGGAAGTGCGGGTTGGAAGTCAGGAGGTACTAGGGTGACCACATTTCCAAACTACCATTCAGGGACACCCTCCCTTCCCAAAAATCAGCTTGTGCTGTAACGAATCACAGCACAGTGATTAGACACAAAACGCGGGATTTATGATTTCTCCAATCACAAGCAGGGGGTGGAGATTGTGCTCCTCCAGGCATTCCCGGCCAGGACAAGTACTGTCAGTGAGTAAAGCGGTGATGTGGCAGCCTTTTTTGGGGGCATCAGATTGGCCTGGGGGGTGGATGTGTCAGTTTCATTCCGGGACACTGTATTGTCCTGGAATGAAGGTGCCCGGGAAAGACCTGCAAAATGCAGGACTGTCCCGGGCAATCCGGGACACGTGGTCACCCTAGGAGGTACCCACACTTCCTGGTCGCAGGACTGCGTATGTCCCAATGGACACGCAGGGAGAGCCGGGGACACTTTACCAGCTGGGACTGCTAACTAATCACTGTTCTACCATAGCCCACGGAGCCCCACGAGGAGAAACACATAGGGGTAAGAACTCATAGCCTTCTATTTGATCTGCACTTGCCTGCGTCCCCCCCCCCACTTTGCATCTGGGGTGGATATGTTGCAGTTTGCTATGTCCACTCGTTGGTGTTTACAACTGCTTTATTGGCCAGTGTAAGGAAAAGGGGAGGTGCTGCAATGTCCCTGCTTTGGCCATTATGGTTTGTCAGTTTGACACCTCCCATCGGGGTGGGAACGTGGGGGTCCCATCCCCATGGGCTTGGCAAGCCGTGATTGAGGGGCGGGGCTAGTTGATTGATGGTCACCTGAGCTTGGACCTTTGATACACATGTGTACACATATATCTGGGGGCACACAGGAGAGAGGTACCACGGACCACCTAGGCTCTGAAGAAAGGGGTGCGCCCCAGAAACGCGTCACCCGTTTGAGGTACCGTCCGATACTCTCGTCATCAAGTCCTATTTGCAGGGGCCGAGAGATCCAGCTTGTTTGTCAGAAAAGCGTATACCTAAGCTCGTTTGTGAGTAGGATCATTGCTTTTATTCTATTTTAAATAATAAACATTTTTATATGTGGTAATGCACTAGGTCGGTGCGCCCTCCTTTCTTTCTTTTTCTCTTTAGCCATATGAACACCCATTGTTCTGAGGAGGGCTGCAAGACTCTAGACCTTGCCTTAAGACTGGACTACACAACCTGTGTTTAGCGAAACACCAGAGCGCAGCAGATTTTTGTTCTGTTATTATGTATATGGACCATGGTGACAATCTGTCACAAGATAGCCTTCATCATTTAAAGCAGATCCAAACCCAATCACTAAAATCTCATATAATCTTTAGGACGTATTCACACTTGTCCATTTTGATGTAGCAAAACGTTCAAATTTTGCTGTATAAAAATGCATGTCAAGTAGAAATCACATTCTTTCCTATGGGACTGGTTCACATCCTCACCCCACAGTTTAGTGTGAAAGACAAAGTTAAACTCTATAGCAGTGTTTCCAACCTACCAGATTGAAATTTACTGACATAACACCCATAATTTACTGGCACAGCCAAGTTTTTACTGCCATTTCCAAAAGTTACAAAATTACAGTTTTAAGTGCAAATTTCAGTATTTAGGCTACAAAGAAGTACAATATGCAATTAGCAATTTGATTTAGAGCCCATTCACACTGGGGCAACACGACTTCCAGCGCCGATTTTATGAGGCAACTCAGACACGACTTGAGTATGAATCACAGCGTGACCTGGAGCTACTTACAAGGCAACTTCAAGTTGCCTGCAGGACAGGAGACATTCCAGTGGCCAATCAAACAAGAATCAGCTCTGTGGGAGGGAGGGGGAAGGGAGAGGTTTGCCTGAGAAATTTATTTTCTGTTCCTGGAGAGTTGCTCCTATTAAGACAGTGATCCGACTTCAGAGGCAACTCCCATTGAATTCAATGGGTACAGGTCACCTAGAAGTCGGATTGAAGTAGTACAGGGACCTTTTTTGAAGCCGGAGCAACTGCAGTAGCATGCATTAAGACGGCTCCATTAACTTACATTGATTTCCTCAGCCAGCGCTACTTGAGGCAACTAGGGGCGACCTGGGGCAATTTGAAGTCGGATCCAAAGTTGCCCCTGTGTGAATGGGCTCTTAAGGTAGATATTATGGTAAAAAACATATTATTTTATATTCAATATAGTAAGCTCAGGGACAGGACTCACGATGGTAAGAAAGTAGAATGAGCAGGCACACACACACACACATGAAATTGACTCTCACAGTGTCACTGATAGCAGGATGCAGCAGCACAGATGATGATGATGACACCTCACCGACATGACATGTTCCCTTGAGTCACAGTGACAGTCTCTCTCCATGCCTGTTGGTCACTTCAGTCCGCTCCAGTCCAAACAGTACTGACAGTCCAAGGCTCCTGTCGCTGCATTCGGCTCCCTTGCATCATGACATCACACGATATTCCGAGGCACCACCCCTGCCAGACCCACCCCCGGCCAGCGCCACCTGAACACACTGAAGCAGGCACTCGGATGGTCTCTGCCAGTATCACATCCATATTTTTTACTGGCAACCTTTTCCTCTCATTAGCATTTACTGGCAGGAGAATAATGCCCATTTTTTACTGCCTGCCAGTAAAAATACTGACAGGTGACAACACTGCTCTATAGGCCAAATTCACACCATACACGAGGCACGCACATGAAACAGTGTACATTTAACCTTTAACCCCTTCAGTACTAGAGGAATTTTTTGCACACGTTAAAATGCATATTTTAGGCCAGTTGATTAGTTAAAGTGGTTGTAAACCCTCTATAACAACTTCAGCTTGTTATAATCCTTATTAATAAAGATACTGAACACTGCCTGTAAAATTTTCCTTACTTGTTTTTTTTTCTTATATTCAACCCGCATTGTTTGTTTATGTCCCTGGCGCATGCGCTGTCCGTCCTTCCATTTACGGCGCACTCTGTGTGAGGTTCCCCCTCCAGCATCATGCCATGTCTGAGAGTTCCGCTCTGGGAGGCCCCGCTTTGAAGACACGCGAGACTGGGCAATGTTTCCCAGCTTCCTTGCTTGGTTGCCATAGGAACGTCGACCGAGAATGAGGCTCGGTAACACATGTGCGAGATTTCAGCAAGGGAAAATAAGGAAGGGCGGAAATGAAGTCCACAGGGGACTCAGCAATCAATACTCAAGATGGTGCAGCCTAATCGCGGAAGAAGATTTTACTAAAAACTTCTAAATACAGTAAGTAACAAGCGTTTTTACAGATATTAGACAGGAATTTTTTTTTAAATAATGTTACATATTATATGACCTGAAAAACGCAATAAAAAATGCAGAGTTTACGTCCTCTTTAACCTCCCTGGCGGTTTTCCAGAGTGTGGCTCGGGGTTAAATTTCAGTACCATTAGCGGTAACCCTGAGCCACACTCGGGATTGCATTGCAGGATCCTGGTGCAGGTTACTTACCTTGTCCCCAGGATCCTGCGATGTCCCCCCGCTTTGTCCGCGGGCTGTGTCCTCCGCCCGATGCCTCTGTGTGCAAGGCTCCGTTCCCTGCGAGCGTCGTGACGCGCGGGGGCGGAGCCCAGCGACAAATTCAAAAATGACTAAATTCATAATACTTACAGTACACTGTAATCTTACAGATTAAATTACTGATGAAATTATTTCATATCCCATTTGTCCCTAGTGTTTTGTCCAGTACCCTGCATGCAGTTTTATATTATATGGACTGTTCTTTCTGCCTGGAAACTTGAGATTGTTCATAGCAACCAAAAAGTGCCCCTTTATGTCAAAAGTGGCTTGAGACCAGCTAGAAAATAGCGATAGTAAATAAGAACACTTGCAGAATTGAGCGATAGTGGGGAAATTAATTTTATTATAATTATTATATTATTATTTTTTATAATTATTTATAGTTATTATATTATAATTTATGATTTTGTGTTTCAAACTTTATCATACCCGGGATGTCTACTAGACTCTTGTTTGGACAGATTTAAGTGTGTTATTACTAAGAATTACAGGACTAAAATATAAAACGCCAAATTTCTATGCAAAACAATTGTACCGCCTTGAGACACAAAAATCTGACATAATCATACCACCAGGGAGGCTACAATCTCCAAAACATATTTTTTTTGATAGCAGAGGCCTTAGAAAATAAAACGATGTTAGTTACAATTTTGTATGTCACAACTGTTTATCAAACTCATATTTTCCTTTAAAAATACACCAATGTTAATTTAAGTGCACCAATACAGTACAGGATGTTACCCAATTTTTGGTAAAATATAAAAAAAATTAGGTTACATCAACTATGCATGTCAAGCCTTATAACCGTGCATGGCTATAAAACAGCAACAAACTACGGTACTCATAATTGTTCATAGGCAAAGCTTGAAAAGCCTTCATAGCTCATCAGTTTAGAGTTGACCATGAATGATTATCCTTGAATTATTGTTCCCAATGCAGAGTACACATTGATAGCTAATATGTGAGATGGAATTGGTGTTTTTGACTGTAGTTTTTTAATTCTTCTTGGGTTTTTATTCATTTTTAAAACATCTTTAGATTCCTAATGCCTTGCACTCCACTGAAGCTAATGAAGCATGGACCATGTTTCATCAGCTTCTTCCCAGGCTGAAACAACAAGGTATGACATACACTATATTACCAAAGGTGTTGGGACAACTGCCTTTATTTGCACATGAACTTTAATGGCAGTCTTAGTCCACAGGGTTCAATATTGTGTTGGACCACCCTTTGCAGCTATAACAGCTTCAACTCTTCTGGGAAGGCTTTCCACAAGGTTTAGGAGTGTGTCTATGGGAATGTTTGACCATTCTTCCAGAAGCGCATTTGTGAGATCAGGCACTAATGTGGATGAGAAGGCCTCTGGCTTGCAGTCTTGACTCTAATTTATCCCAAAGGTGTTCTGCCAGGTTAAGGTCAGGACTCTGTGCAGGCCAGTCAAGTTCCTCCACCCCAAACTCGCTCATCCATGTCTTTATGGACCTTGCTTTGTGCACTGGTGCAAAGTCACGTTGGAACAGGAAGGGGCCATCCCAAAACTGTTCCCACAAAGTTGGAAGCATGAAATTGTCCAAAATGTCTTGATATGCTGACGCCTTAAAAGTTCCCTTCACTGGAACTAAGGGGCCAAGCCCAACCCCTGAAAAACAACCCCATACCATAATCCCCGCTCCACAAAATGATTTGGACCAGTACACAAAACAAAGACAATTTTAAGCTGTTATAGCAAGGGGTAGGCCAACTGAATATTGAACCCTACGGACTAAGACTGGGATGCCATTAAAGTTCATGTGCGTGTAAAGGCCGGCATCCCAATACTTTTGTTAATATAGTGTAGCTGAAACTGGAAATTATGAGAAGCGCATAGTTTCCTGGCTTCAATCACTGCAGGGCCAATCATTGAACCGATGTTCAGAAGAAGTGTAAATAGACCCTCAGCTTCGAGAGCAGTCAGCAGTTTACAGGTCAGTGCTGTCACTGATATAAGCCTTGCAGTAGTGGCAGTGAAAGGGTTAACTTGTTATTATAATTTCAAAAGTCAGGTTAAATTCTTAAATCTATGGTTTCATGATAATACCTTGTAATCCCGCCATGGAGGTACTTGATCAGACACTTCTTGTCATAGGGTGACACCAATCTGTCTTTGTCTTTCAAATGCTGACTGGCTGTGTCACTCTGTCACATGCACTTCCAGTCAAGGATATAAACAGCTATGCAGATACTCAAAGCCCAGGCATGTTTCTGGTTGTCACCACAGGAAACATGACCTGACCAATGACATTCAGCTTTTGCTAAAACGAGTTTATGTAGAAAGGACATGGCCCCCAAGAGTCTGCAGGTAATCAGCAGCACTGAGATACAACATAGGATAAAAACTTTAAAAACAAAATTTTCCCCAAAAAATAATATAATAGGTGTTTGTTTTGCAAACTAAATGTTGTCCAGTTGAAGTTTACATCTACTTTAGTATAGCAAATTTGCATCTAAAGTTATGTTTTTGTCTCATTTGTGTTAAAGACACCAGAATTAGTTTTATATATTTTCTGTGAAGCCATTAATACCTGAACTTTTTAGATTGTGTTTACAAGGACATGAAGTTCCATGATTCTCTCAACCACAGAGATTTACAGCGGCCTCTTGACTGTCCATGACAACTGTCAAAGCCGAAACACGTTTGCAGGTGTAAGATTTTAGATTCCCATCTCTATGAGTGTTCGTCATTTTAGTGTGTTGTAGTATTTCAAAGCAATATTTAAACAACCCAGTTTGGTTGTTTTATATTCAACCTAAGCTTAGTGAAAAGCATTTTTACATACAAAAATTCATAAATAGATGGTATTATCATACCACCAGTCACAATACAGTACAAAAAATATACACTCAACAATACTTATGGGAGTCACTTTGACATAGAGCAACTTGTTGTATATAATACAAGAATACCGCACACAAAAAAAAAAAGAAATAAATAGGACATGTGTTATATGGACCTATATTACTAAATAAACTGACCAATTTACCTATATATATATCTATTAAAGGGGTGCTAAGCACCGATGAGTATTGGAGCACAGTGGACCACCACCCCTCAATACTGTTAATAGTTATGGTCTACAGTATTCTTGTCCTTAACATTCAGCAGCAACTCCAAAAAGGTGAGAAAAGAAAAGAAAGAAAGAGGAAAAAAATAGGGAAGGGGGGTGGTGGGGAGTGAAAAGGGGGGGGGGTAATTAAAAATTACATTTAGAAAAGCCAGGAGTAGGCATCCATAAAGAAACTTTACTTAGTCATATTTGGGAAGAACTATGATTCCATAGAAAGATTTTGGATTTCTGTTGACTCCCTAAATGTCCTCCAGGGGGCCCATATCTGGCGGCATTGTTCATATGTATCCAATTCATACTCCATGAGGGACTCCATCCTTTCAATATAATCCATCTCTGTGACCCACTCATTCACAGAGGGGGGGAATGTGTTGACCGACAATGTCGTGGTATAACCGATCTCACTGCTATCAACCAGTGTCTAAGAAGACCTTTTTTGATGTACCTGGTAGAATAGAAAGCAAGGTGGTTTGTGGCATGTTGGAGGCAATCCCCCCTGTAACTGTAGTATACAGCCGCATAATCCGGTCCCAGAAATCATGGATTTGAGGGCATTCCCACCAAATGTGCAAGACCTAGCCCTTAGCAGAATGGCAACACCAACATATATCAGATGCATCTCGGTACATACGATGCAGCGACGCTGGGCATCGATACCAGTGGGAAAGAAGCTTATGCCGCGTACACACGGTCGGAAATTCCGCCAGCAAAAGTCCAATGTGAGCTTTTGGTCGGAAATTCCGACCGTGTGTATGCTCCATCGAACTTTTGCTGGCGGAATTTCCGCCAGCAAAAGATTGAGAGTAGGTTCTCAATTTTTCCGACGGGAAAAATTCAGATCGGAAATCTGTAGCAATTTAGACACGCAAAATTCCGACGTATGCTCGGAAACAATTTGACGCATGCTCGGAAACATTGAACTTCATTTTCTTGGCTCGTCGTAGTGTTGTACGTCACCGCGTTCTTGGCGGTCGAAAGTTCAGAGAACTTTTGTGTGACCGTGTGTATGCAAGCCAAGCTTGAGCGGAATTCCGTCAGAAAAACCACCCAAGGTTTTCCTAACAGAAAATCGGATCGTGTGTACGGGGCATTATAGTTTGTCTCTTGGGCTTTAGTCGCCGAAGACAAACATGTGTAAGAGTGAAAGACTTCTCCCACTCTTCTCCTCTAATTTGGACATTGAGATCATATGCCCATTTGTTTGTGAATTCCGGACGATCAGGATGGTATTTTGCAAGAAGAATCTTATATACCGCTGACAGAACATGATTTGGTTTAAGATCTTGCAAGAGAAGGGACTCAATGGTGTCCAGATCGCTATTAAAAGATTCATTTAAAGAGATAGAAGACAAAAATTACGATAGTTGCTGATACTCCATCCATTGGATAAAGGAAGGCTGTAAAAATTTAGTTTGGTAAGGGCAGATGTGTTCGTTGACAGAGAGTTTGGCACACTCTTTGGTGAGACTCCCTATTCCACGTTAGAAAACGTGTCTGGACCATCACAGGTGGAAATTGTGGGTTACCAAATAAAGGTGTCATTGGTCCTGATTGTGAGGAAAGCCCTAGTCAGGAAGCCCTTTTATCCCAAATACTCAGTAAGTGAGATGTGAAAAAAGGTAAAGAGGATGGTGAGACCCGGGGAGAACCGCGAAGAGGTGGATATATCCAAAGAAGCACCTGGGGATCATATTGATTCATCGACTGTTCTATAGAGACCCATTGTTTAGCATGAGAATGATGGAATAAGTTATGGAATAAGTTCACCAACCTGGTCAGAACCGCCGCAGCATGATAGTAGTATAAGTCCAGTGCACCTACGCCTCCCTTCGCTTTAGGTAGGGATAGAATTGTTCTGTGAACATTCACAGCATCTCCCTGCAGATATGTAGTCCCAAGGGAGGGGGCGAGCATGCTGACTAACCCCCAGCCAGAACAGCTTGGATGATGGGGGCAAGCTTACTGAGAAAGAACAGGAAGTGAGAAATTCAGACAAAGAAAAAAAACATTTAGAAGGGAAATCGAAGGAAAAGGTGAGTGAACCAACAATGCACTAGCTTAAAGGAACCTATTTAGAAAATAAAAAACAAACCTTTAAAACCCCTTTAAGTCCTTGTCCTGTTTGAAAATCAAAGTAATATCCAGTGTCTGAGTTGGATTATGAATTAGTGGCAGAGATGAAGTTAAAAACTCAAAGCTTGAATGGAGATAAAAATTCTTTATAAGTTTTGTAAAATTTCAAGATAAAGCCACCTGGGCCAGGACTCTTATCCGATGGAGTGTTGGTAATTGCGCCCAATAGTTCCTCATTTGTAAAGAGGAAATCCAAGAATTTCCTGCATGTAAGCTTCAAGTTTGGTTGTTTTGCATTGATGTATGTCAGTTCAGGAGTAGGGGTGAGACAAAGGTACCTGGGTTCAGTTTGAGCTGGGTCCTGCGAACATTACTAAAGTTTGGGAGATGAATCTGAACCCTATTGAAGTCAATGTGAGCCAAATGTTAAATGGCAATTTTCAAGGCTAATAGGCAAGAGAATGTCAATTAAATGGCATTGGAGGCTGGGCACTGCCCTGGGGGACATGTACCAAAGCAAAACAGATTTTAAAACATTTAGTTTGGCAGGAGCAGCAATTTTGATAATGATTAAAGGGAAACTTTTTAGTAATGTTTGAAGGAGAACATTACAAATGCAAAATCCTTTTAAACAACCTCACCCTGGTGTCAAGTGACATGTCTGTATACAACCTACTACAAAAAAACATTTACAAAGAAAAAAAATGCATTTCAAAGTTCCAGCAAATGACAGCTCCAAGCTACTTACTTCTGTTTGTAAACAAAGTGGCTCTGGATTCCCCTTATTCGTCCTAGATGAGGGTCTGGTATAGATGTTATTGGGGGTTCCCACACAAAGAAATAAAAAAAGTCTTGGGGTTCCCCCAAAAATACTTACAAGACCTTGATCCTTGATGAGTCTGCCATGGGTCTGCCATGGATGTAAAATAAAAAATAAAAAAAGCAAACTTTGGGGCTTTGGAACTTTGGGGTCTGGTCTGATATACGTTTTTGGTCCGAGTCTGGTATAAATTTTGAAGGGGGAACAAAACAAAGAAAAAATGTTGAGGTCCCCCCTAAAATCCACACCAAAATGGCCACTGAGCATTCCCTTTTGTAAAAACACTGCGCTGCACACTTTGTTTAGAACAGGTTTCCCAAATAATGGTGGCGGAAGTACCAGCCCTGTTCTTATGAAAACCTGTCAATCAAATTCCAACCCAGAAGGCAACTGTGGTCGGGGAAACCGGATATCCCCGCCTGACATCACGTCATTTTCGTTTGTAAATAATGCGATGCTAGAAGTGGAGGATGGCCATTAACTTCTGGGATTGATGAAACTTATATATCAGGAGCCAATGGGTGAGGGGGATATGACGTACCTCGCCGAGGCAAGGTAGAACGTAAGTGGAGCCCTAACAGATAAAAAAACAAACCAAAAAAAATAATTTCTAACATTAACCACTTCCCGACCGCGCCATGTACAAAAGACGTCCACAGCGCGGTCGAGTTATCCTGAGTGGACGTCCCAGGGACGTCCTCACAGAATCTTGCTCCCGCGCGCCCCCAGGATATGTCCGTGACCGCCGGGTCCGGAAGACCCGGCGCATCACGGATCACGGTAGATGGCCGCTAGTCGCGGCCGTTTACCACGTGATCGCTCCGTCAAATGACGGAGCGATCACTTGTAAACAGACCGGCGTCATGTGATGACGCCGGTTCCTCCCTCCCCTCTCTGTACCGATCGGTACAGTGTGAGAGGAGAGGGGAGGGAGCGGATCATGTCCGGTCCCTCCCCCATGTCAGCTGTGGGCTGGATCTGTGACAATTGCAGTCACAGATCCAGCCATCCATCCATCCCTGCTCAGCCATCCCTGTGCAATACTCTGCCAATACTCTGCAATACACCCTGTGCAATACTCTGCAATACACCCTGTGCAATACTCTGCAATACCCTGTGCAATACTCTGCAATACCCTGTGCAATACTCTGCAATACACCCTGCTAATACTCTGCAATACACCCTGCCAATACTCTGCAATACCCTGTGCAATACTCTGCAATACCCTGTGCAATACTCTGCAATACCCTGTGCAATACCCTGCCCATACTCTGCTCATACTCTGCAATACCCTGTGCAATACCCTGTGCAATACCCTGTGCAATACCCTGCCCATACTGTGCAATACCCTGCCCATACACTGCCCATACTGTGCAATACCCTGCCATACTCCACAATACTCCTCAATACCCTGCAATACTCCACAATACCCGGCAATACTCCACAATACCCGGCAATACTCCACAATACCCGGCAATACTCCACAATACCCTGCAATACTCCTCAATACCCTGCAATACTCCGCAATACCCTGCAATACTCCTCAATACCCGGCAATACCCGGCAATACTCCACAATACCCGGCAATACCCCGCAATACCCCGCAATACTCGGCAATACTCGGCAATACCCGGCAATACTCCTCAATACCCGGCAATACTCCTCAATACCCGGCAATACTCCTCAATACCCGGCAATACTCTGCAATAACCACTTCCCGCCTGCCGGCCGTCATATGACGTCCTTGACTTTGTGCGGGGATATCTGAATGATGGGAGCAGCTACAGGCATCATTCAGATATTCGCTTTTTCAGCTGGTGATTCCCTGCACCATAAGAACGATCATAGCGGCTGTTCCACCGCTTGATCGCTCTTACAGAAGGTGAGAGGGGATGTCCCCCCTCCCGCTGCCCTCCGGTGCTTCTACCGACTCACCGCTACGATCAAAGCCAGGATTGTTTTTTTTTTGGTTTTTTTTCAGGCTTCCCAGCCTAGAGGTGAGATGTGGGGTCTTATTGACCCCATATCTCACTGTAAAGAGGACCTGTCATGCCATATTCCTATTACAAGGGATGTTTACATTCCTTGTAATAGGAATAAAAGTGATCAAAAAAAAATTTGGGTCGGAAAAACATGTCAAACTAAAATAAATGAAGTAAAATGAACAATAAAATATATATATATTTTTTAAAGCGCCCCTGCCCCCGCGAGCTCGCATGCAGAAGTGAACGCATACGTAAGCCCCGCCCACATATGAAAACGGTGTTCAAACCACACATGTGAAGTATCGTTGCGAACGTTAGAGCGAGAGCAATAATTTTGGCCCTAGACCACCTCTGTAACTCAAAACATGTAACCAGTAAAAATATTTAAAGCGTTGCCTATGGGGATTTTTAAGTAGCAAAGTTTGGCGCCATTCCACGAGCGTGTGCAATTTTGAAGGGTGACATGTTAGGTATCTATTTACTCGGCATAACTTCATCTTTCACATTATGCAAAAACATTGGGCTAACTTTACTGTTTTTTTTTTCTTTTAGGCACAAAACAGTTTTTTTCCGTAAAAAACGCGTTAGAAAAATTTCTGCGCAAATACCGTGCAAGATAAAAAGTTGCAATGACCACCATTATATTCTTTAAGGTCTTTGCTAAAAAAACATATATAATGTTTTGGGGTTCTATGTAATTTTCTAGCAAACAAATGATGATTTTTACATGTAGGAGAGAAATGTCAGAATTGGCCTGGGTTCTCCAGAACGCCTGATGGTGCTCCCTGCATGTTGGGCCTCTGTATGTGGCCACGCTGTGTAAAAGTCTCACACATGTGGTATCGCCATACTCGGGAGGAATAGCAGAATGTGTTTTGGGGTGTAATTTGTGGTATGCTTTTGCTGTGTGTGAGAAATAACCTGCTAATATGACAATTTTGTGGAAAAAAAAAAAAGAAAAAAAAAACTTGATTTTTGCAAAGAATTGTGGAAAAAAAATTACAACTTCAAAAAACTCACAATGACTCTTTCTAAATACCTTGGAATGTCTTCTTTCCAAAAGGGGGTCATTTGGGGGGTATTTGTACTTTTCTGGCATGTTAGGGTCTCAAGAAATGAGATAGGCCGTCAGTACTTCAGGTGTGATCAATTTTCAGATATTGGCACAATAGCTTGTGGACTCTATAACTTTCACAAAGACCAAAAAATATGCACCAATTTGTACTTATTTTTACCAAAGATATGTAGCAGTATAAATTTGGCCAAAATGTATGAAGAAAAAATACTAATTTGCAAAATTTTATAACGGAAACAAAGAAAAATTCATTTTTTTACAAAATTTTCAGTCTTTTTTCTCTTATAGAGCAAAAAATAAAAAACCCAACAGTGATTAAATACCACCAAAAGAAAGCTCTATTTGTGTGAAAAAAAGGACAAAAATTTCATATGGGTACAGTGTTGTATGACTGAGTAATTGTCATTCAAAATGTGAGAGCACTGAAAGCTGAAAATTCGTCTGGTTAGGAAGGGGGTTTAAGTGCCCAGTTGTCAATTGGTTAATCTAACAGTGATGAGCAACAGCCGGGGCAGAAGTAAAAGAAATGGGTGAAACTCCGCTTTAAGTATCTGAATTTGTTGATATTAGTTTTCTGCAGTTGTCAAACTTGGAAAGGAAGGGCTAGCAGTAAGAGCCAATCAGGCTCAGCTGTCAAACAGATGTGCTGACCATGGACATGATGACAGAAGGAGAGAGCAGAATAATGACCTCATCAGTGTTCTGCTGCAACTACATTGCTCAAAATAAAGCTCGGGGTGTGTTCTTGACCATGCAGTGAAGGTCGATGATCTGGCTGTGCTGTCTGGAATGAACATCAGGATCACAAGACTGGCTGAACAGAATTACAGAACCCTTTCAAAGGAAAAACTATTCCTATATACTATATGTATTTTAATTGAGTATTTTCCTGTATGAAGCTACGGTAATTTAAAGCATATCTCTAGCTAAAACATATCTTTTTTTATTTTAGATTTGGATTCATGTAGACATATTAGAGTTTCTTTTAGGTTTGATTGCTGTGTCCCTGGTGGTGTAATTGTCCCTCTGTTTGTCCTAGTAACAGTTGTCACCAGAACATAAAGTGATAGGGAAAAAAATTAACAATTTTTTATAAAAAAACAAGTTATAAGAAATTTTCTTTCAAAAGGACTTACAAATAGTTATTAAAAGAGATATTACTAATAGCACTCCTACTACTAATATTACTAAAAATAATTATAATAATAACAACGACGTGTGTATGTAATATTTCAATAAATAGCAACACAAAAGATACACTAATGTTGCCTCTTTTGTTCTAAGTTACATTAAATAGAGTCATCATGCTTTAACTGAAGAACACTATTAAAACGTTAAAAAAGTGAGTTAAGTATGCAATTGCCCATGACAGCCAATTAAGAAAACAATTAGTTCTCTTCTTCCAGGACATAACAGTATATTACATTTTCATTGCTTTTAATAGTAAAAAGTAGAAAGCCTTTCACAAACAAGAAAGAGGAACCCATTGGTGTAAAAACTAGTAACTGGGCAAACGTCCCTCCCTCATAATCCTCCAGTGGCGCCTGGTGCTCAAAGTTTTTGGGGGGGCACAAACAAACTGAAAAATTCTGAAAAATACTGAAACAAAAACATTAAATGCAGCCACTGTGCCCATCAATTGCAGCTAACTGTGCCCAGCCATTGCAACCAACTGTGCCCAGCCAATGCAGCCAACTGCGCCCATCATATGCAGCCAATAGGGATGAGCTTCGTGTTCGAGTCGAACATACGTTCGACTCGAACATCGGCTGTTCGATCGTTCGACGAAGATCGAACGATTTGGGCCGTTCGCGCCAAATTCGAGTGACGCGAACGGCCCACAATGCACTACGCCATCGCAGTGTCATCCAGGCGCTGTGATTGGCCAAGCATGCACTGTGACCCCGCATGCTTGGCCAATCACAGCGCCGGCAGCGAGGAGAGCAATGATTGGCCACAGGCAGGATGCCTGTGGCCAATTATTGCTGAGGGTGTTTAGTACACGCCCCACACTATAAAAGGCCGCCAGCACGGCGGCCTAGTGTAGTGTGTTCCGGAGCAGGGAAAGAGCAGCATAGGCAGGGACAGTGACATTTATTTCTTTCTTGCTTAACCTGGATTCCTTTAGTTTAGGGAAAGAGAAGGATAGGTAGGGAGAGTGTCAGTGTGTATTGTGCTTGTGCTATAGTGTGCTTAAAAAAAACATTTTTTCTAGGGACAGAAAACTGTAGGTAGGGAGAGTGTCAGTTTCTTTCACTGTGCAAGTCCTTGTTTCTAGGGACTGGGAAGGACAGTGAGTGAATTCTCCTTGTGCTATAGTGTGCTTAAAAAAAACATTTTTTCTAGGGACAGAAAACTGTAGGTAGGGAGAGTGTCAGTTTCTTTCACTGTGCAAGTCCTTGTTTCTAGGGACTGGGAAGGACAGTGAGTGAATTCTCCTTGTGCTATAGTGTGCTTAAAAAAAACATTTTTTCTAGGGACAGAAAACTGTAGGTAGGGAGAGTGTCAGTTTCTTTCACTGTGCAAGTCCTTGTTTCTAGGGACTGGGAAGGACAGTGAGTGAATTCTCCTTGTGCTATAGTGTGCTTAAAAAAAACATTTTTTCTAGGGACAGAAAACTGTAGGTAGGGAGAGTGTCAGTTTCTTTCACTGTGCAAGTCCTTGTTTCTAGGGACTGGGAAGGACAGTGAGTGAATTCTCCTTGTGCTATAGTGTGCTTAAAAAAAACATTTTTTCTAGGGACAGAAAACTGTAGGTAGGGAGAGTGTCAGTTTCTTTCACTGTGCAAGTCCTTGTTTCTAGGGACTGGGAAGGACAGTGAGTGAATTCTCCTTGTGCTATAGTGTGCTTAAAAAAAACATTTTTTCTAGGGACAGAAAACTGTAGGTAGGGAGAGTGTCAGTTTCTTTCACTGTGCAAGTCCTTGTTTCTAGGGACTGGGAAGGGCAGTGAGTGAATTCTCCTTGTGCTATAGTGTGCTTAAAAAAAACATTTTTTCTAGGGACAGAAAACTGTAGGTAGGGAGAGTGTCAGTTTCTTTCACTGTGCAAGTCCTTGTTTCTAGGGACTGGGAAGGACAGTGAGTGAATTCTCCTTGTGCTATAGTGTGCTTAAAAAAAACATTTTTTCTAGGGACAGAAAACTCTAGGTAGGGAGAGTGTCAGTTTCTTTCACTGTGCAAGTCCTTGTTTCTAGGGACTGGGAAGGACAGTGAGTGAATTCTCCTTGTGCTATAGTGTGCTTAAAAAAAACATTTTTTCTAGGGACAGAAAACTGTAGGTAGGGAGAGTGTCAGTTTCTTTCACTGTGCAAGTCCTTGTTTCTAGGGACTGGGAAGGACAGTGAGTGAATTCTCCTTGTGCTATAGTGTGCTTAAAAAAAACATTTTTTCTAGGGACAGAAAACTGTAGGTAGGGAGAGTGTCAGTTTCTTTCACTGTGCAAGTCCTTGTTTCTAGGGACTGGGAAGGACAGTGAGTGAATTCTCCTTGTGCTATAGTGTGCTTAAAAAAATCATTTTTTCTAGGGACAGAAAACTCTAGGTAGGGAGAGTGTCAGTTTCTTTCACTGTGCAAGTCCTTGTTTCTAGGGACTGGGAAGGACAGTGAGTGAATTCTCCTTGTGCTATAGTGTGCTTAAAAAAAAACATTTTTTCTAGGGAAAGAAAACTCTAGGTAGGGAGAGTGTCAGTTTCTTTCACTGTGCAAGTCCTTGTTTCTAGGGACTGGGAAGGACAGTGAGTGAATTCTCCTTGTGCTATAGTGTGCTTAAAAAAAACATTTTTTCTAGGGACAGAAAACTGTAGGTAGGGAGAGTGTCAGTTTCTTTCACTGTGCAAGTCCTTGTTTCTAGGGACTGGGAAGGACAGTGAGTGAATTCTCCTTGTGCTATAGTGTGCTTAAAAAAAACATTTTTTCTAGGGACAGAAAACTGTAGGTAGGGAGAGTGTCAGTTTCTTTCACTGTGCAAGTCCTTGTTTCTAGGGACTGGGAAGGACAGTGAGTGAATTCTCCTTGTGCTATAGTGTGCTTAAAAAAAACATTTTTTCTAGGGACAGAAAACTGTAGGTAGGGAGAGTGTCAGTTTCTTTCACTGTGCAAGTCCTTGTTTCTAGGGACTGGGAAGGACAGTGAGTGAATTCTCCTTGTGCTATAGTGTGCTTAAAAAAAACATTTTTTCTAGGGACAGAAAACTGTAGGTAGGGAGAGTGTCAGTTTCTTTCACTGTGCAAGTCCTTGTTTCTAGGGACTGGGAAGGACAGTGAGTGAATTCTCCTTGTGCTATAGTGTGCTTAAAAAAAACATTTTTTCTAGGGACAGAAAACTGTAGGTAGGGAGAGTGTCAGTTTCTTTCACTGTGCAAGTCCTTGTTTCTAGGGACTGGGAAGGACAGTGAGTGAATTCTCCTTGTGCTATAGTGTGCTAAAGCATTCCTCATCAACCATCTTTGAAATCCTTGTTTTTTGGACAGTCAGGGAAATTGTCGTTGTGCTATTCTGTGCAAAAGCAATCATCCTGAACCATATTTAGAAATCCTTAAGTAAAGGGACAGAGAAGGACACCTGAAGGTAGCCCTTATTGCTTTTTTCCCATCTCCCTGCAGGCCATCTATTAGAATGTCTGGAAGGCAAACAAGGAGAGGCAGACAGTCAGGAGGCAATAAAAGAGGGCAAGCAGGCTCTGTGTCTGGGGGCAACAGTGCTGGTCGTGGCGCCGGTGCATTGTCATCAGCACATGGCCATGGGACACGCTTGTCCTTCTTTTCGGCAGCTGGACATGTTGAGCCACATCATGCCGAAGACTTGGTAGAGTGGATGACCAAGCCCTCCTCCTCCTCCTCATCCTCTCTCACCCAGGCTCAGGGTACTGGCAAAGCAGCTGCCAAAGCGTCCTCTTCCCTGGTATCAATGTCAGACTCATCATCAGTCACTCCTTCCCTAGACCCACCATGTCCTCCTCCTGAGGAGTCCCCCGAACTGTTTGAGCACAGTGTTGGGTACATGCTCCAGGAGGATGCCCAGCGTTTCGAAGGGTCTGATGATGAAACCCAGCTACAGGAAGGCAGTAGGGTGAGAGCAGACAGAGGGGATGCTCAAGAAGGACACCAATCTGGCAGTCATGTTCCAGCAGCTGCAGCATACTGCCAGATTGGCTCCAGTGATGAGGAGGGAGGGGATGATGAGGTCACTGACTCCACATGGGTGCCTAATAGGAGAGAGGAGGAGGAGGAGGATGAGGAGGAGGCACATCTCCAACGAGGCAGGATGCCCTTTGGTGGCCAGCGTAAGGGCAGTACACCGACGGAATCACACCGCAGAGCTCCGCCTGTGCAGGGCGCTGCCTCTGCCCGTCATTCAAAAAGTTCCTTGGTGTGGGCCTTTTTTGAGGCTAGTACATCAGATCGCACAGCTGCTGTTTGCAACATATGTCTCAAGCGTATATCGCGTGGCCAAAACATCAGCCGCTTGGGTACCACATGCCTGACCAGACATATGTTGACCTGCCATGCAGCTCGTTGGCAAGCCTACCTCAAAGACCCACACCAAAGAACAAAGCGGACCTCTCCTTGCACCGCATCAGCTGGGATCTCCAACCCCACTATAACTTCAGTCCTCTCTGAAACATGCACTGAGAGGAATGAAGGTGTAGAATTAGGTGTGTCACAGCCAAGTACTTGCGGCCACTCTGCTAGCAGTACACCGACGTCCGATTCTAGCAGGCAAATTTCCCTGCCCCAGCTGCTGGACCGTCGAAAGAAGTTCACTCCCAGCCATCCACATGCCCAGCGGTTGAATGCTAGCTTGGCTAAATTGCTAGCGCTTCAACTGCTGCCTTTTCAGTTGGTAGACTCGGCCCCCTTCCGTGAGTTTGTGCAATGTGCGGTTCCTCAGTGGCAGGTTCCCAAACGCCACTTTTTTTCACGGAAGGCTATTCCGGCTCTCTACCGGCATGTGGAAGGCAATGTCTTGGCCTCGCTGGACAGGGCGGTCAGCGGTAAGGTGCATATTACCGCTGACTCATGGTCCAGCAGGCATGGACAGGGACGTTACCTTTCTTTCACGGCCCATTGGGTCACTCTTTTGGCAGCTGGGAAGGATGCAGGACAAGGTGCAGTAGTGTTGGAGGTTGTTCCACCGCCACGCCTCCAAAATGCTACTACTGGTTGTGACACACCTCTCTCCTCCACCCCCTCCTCTTCTTCTTCCTCCATGGCCTCTTCCTGTGGTTTGTCCTATGAACCAGCGGTGCTCCGTAGCCGTTCACGGGGCTACGCAAGTACGCAGGCAAAAAGATGCCATGCCGTGCTTGCGCTGGTGTGTTTGGGGGACAGAAGCCACACTGGGGCAGAGGTCCTGTCTGCTCTGCAGGGCCACGCCGAGAGGTGGTTGACGCCACGCCAGCTTAAGCCAGGAGTGGTGGTTTGCGACAATGGCACCAACCTCCTCTCCGCCCTCCGACAGGGACAACTGACCCATGTGCCCTGTGTGGCTCACGTCCTTAACCTGGTGGTGCAGCGGTTCTTGGGCAGGTACCCGGGCTTACAGGATGTCCTGAGGCAGGCCAGGAAAGTCTGTGTGCATTTCCGCAGATCTTATAATGCCAGTGCTCGCCTGGCTGAGCTGCAAAAGGAGTTGAACCTGCCCAAGAACCGCCTTATATGTGACATGCCCACCAGGTGGAACTCAACGTTGGCCATGCTGCAGCGGCTGCACACGCAGCAGAGGGCCATCAATGAGTACCTGTGTGACTACGGCACCAGGACAGGGTCAGGGGAGCTTGGTTTTTTTTCTCCACGCCAGTGGGGCATGATCAGGGATGCATGCACTGTCCTGGCACCATTTGAGGAGGCCACGAGGATGGTGAGCAGTGACAGTGCATGCATCAGTGACACTGTACCTCTTGTCCACCTGTTGGAGCACACGCTGCGTGGAATAATGGACAGGGCACTTGAGGCAGAACAGAGGCAGGAAGAGGAGGACTTACTTGCCTCTCAAGGCCCCCTTTACCCAGACAGTGTTCCTTCTGTCCCACCCATCGCACAGGAAGAGGAAGAGGAGGAGGAGGAGGAGGAGGAGGAGGATTGTGTCAGCATGGAGGTGGAGGCTGGCACTCAGCATCATCAGCAGCAGTCTTTTAGGGATGATTTACAGTCCCAAGAAACCAGTGGACTTGTACGTGGCTGGGAGGAGGTGGCTGCGGATCATGTCGTCCTTAGTGACCCAGAGGACTCCGGAGCGAATGCCTCAGCAAACCTACGCTGCATGGCCTCCCTGATCCTGCAAAGTCTGCGGAAGGATCCTCGTATTCTTCGGATCAAGGAGAGGGACCATTACTGGCTGGCCACTCTCCTTGATCCACGGTACAAGGGTAAGGTTGCGGACCTTATGTTACCTTCGCAGAGGGAGCAGAGGATGAGACAACTCCGGGAGGCCTTGCAGAAAGGTCTGTGCAACGCGTTCCCAGAGACTGGGAGGTTACAAACTCCTGGTCCTGGACAACGAGTTGCTGAGGCTTCGGCCAGTCAAAGAAGGAGCGGTGGGGAAGGTGGCCGTCTGACCGATGCGTTCAGACAATTCTTTAGTCCGCAGCCCCAAAGTATGATCGGTTCCAGCAACCATCGCCAGCGTCTGATAAACATGGTGCAGGAATATCTAGGGGCAAGGTCAGACTTGGACACCTTCCCCACCGAAAATCCTCTGGCTTACTGGGTCTTCAGGATGGATCACTGGCCAGAGCTTGCACAGTATGCAATTGAGCTACTGGCCTGTCCTGCATCCAGCGTTCTTTCGGAACGCACATTCAGTGCTGCTGGAGGATTTGTCACGGATCACAGGGTGCGCCTGTCCACCGACTCGGTTGATCGACTGACTTTCATCAAGATGAACCAGTCTTGGATCACCACCAGCTACCACACACCTGATGCTGATATAACAGACTAATTGATTTTAACATGTCACATCCCTTCAAGACTGATGCTGATGCTGAGTGCCTGTGCTGTTATGTTGACTGGCTATCCTCCTCCTCCGAGTCCTCAATGATACGATTGATGATGATAGCTTGGAAGATCATTTTTGTTTATGGGTGCCGCCACCAGTGGCTAAGGCCCAATTTTTCAGCCCCTGTTTTACAGGGGCGTGTAATTACAATTTTTTTAGCAATAATTTGCCATAGGGCTCATTGCTGTGCTCCAAGTACAGTATCTGTGAGGGGTTGGAGTGTTGTGGCACCAGTGCCTAAGGCCCAATTTTTCAGCCCCTGTTTAACAGGGGCGTGTCATTACAATTTTTGAAGCAATACTTTGCAACAGGGCTCATTGCTGTGCTCCAAGTAACGTATCTGTGAGGGGTTGTAGTGTTGTGCCACCAGTTCCTAAGGCCCAATTTTTCAGCCCCTGTTCAACAGGGGCATGCAATTACAATTCTTGATCTAATAATTCACAGCAGGGCCCATTGCTGCACCCACCAAGAGTAACTCTGAGGGCTTACAGTGTTGTGGCAACGCCACCACCACCACCACCACCACGAAAGGCCCAATTTTTCAGCCCCTGTTCAAAAGGGGCATGTAATTACAATTCTTGATCTAATAATTCACAGCAGGGCCCATTCCTGCACCCACCAAGAGTAACTCTGAGGGCTTACAGTGTTGTGGCAACACCACCACCACCACCACCACCACGAAAGGCCCAATTTTTCAGCCCCTGTTCAACAGGGGCATGCAATTACAATTCTTGATCTAATAATTCACAGCAGGGCCCATTGCTGCACCCACCAAGAGTAACTGTCAGGGCTTACAGTGTTGTGGCACCAGCACCACCATCAAAGGCCCAATTTTTACTACCACTGTTCAACAATTATATGTAATTAAAATTCCTGATATAATAGTTGACAGCAGGGCGTTCCAGCACCAACCAAGAGTAACTGTGAGTGCTTACAGTGTTGTGCCAACACCAACAACTAAGGGGCCTATTTCTGCAGAGTATATACGGCAGGTCCCTACTTTCAAACATCCAACTTACAAACGACTCCTACTTGCAAACGCAAGAAGACAACAGGAAGTGAGAGGAAATCTACCACTAGGAAGGAAAATTCTCTCCTGTAAGAATAAATATGGGAGAAAGGTGTCTCCTCTGTACTGATGCTTTATCAGCAATCATTGTTTCAAGAAAAACACCACATTTCAAAAACAGTTGTCATTGGGACGGAAAGTGAGGTGAAATGTTCTGAACAGGGGCACAGACAGCAAAACAAATGTTACAGGGGTGATAACCCTTACCTATGTTTTCCAAAAAGTTTAAAAATAGATTTTTGGGCTGGAGCTACACTTCAACAATGTACCTGTTCAAAATTACAAACAGATTCTACATAAGAACAAACCTACAGTCCCTGTCTTGTATGCACCGCCTGTATACGGCTGTTCAGAGTATATAGGGCCTTTTTTATTTTATGTGCGGGGTTCCCCTTAATATCCATACAAGACCCAAAGGGGCTGGTAATGGGCTGGGGTAGGGGGGGGGGGTCATGGGGTAGCTATGCCATTTTTCTTAAAGATTTTCATCCATATTACCGGGACCAGACATTACATTAAAGCCGCAAGCAGTTTTAAATGGCTTTTTTTTCCTTTAGAAGTGTCATTTTGTGCAGGGACAGTTCTAAACACGGGAAACACGTGGCACTTCACAGGCATACTTTAGACACCCCCCAGGTACGATATTTAAAGGAATATTTGACTTTTTTTTTTCACTTTATGCATCATTAAAATGACTGCTCCCGAAAAACGACCGTTTTTAAAACTTCTTTTTGCATTGATACATGTCCCCTGGTGCAGAGCCCGGGTTCCCAAACCCTTTTTAGGACAATAACATGCATAATAGTTGTTATAATTAGCACTTTAGAATTCGAACGTTCGCATCCATTGTATTTAATAGGGTTCTAATGTTCGTACGAACTTTCGGTCCGTTCGCGGGTTCTGGTGCGAACCGAACCCGGGGGTGTTCGGCTCATCACTAGCAGCCAACTGTGCCCATCATATGCAGCCATTTGTGCCCAGCAAATGCAGCCAACTGTACTCATCATATGCAGCCAACTGTGCCCAACATATGTATCCAACTGTATATATATATATAAGATAGTGCAGCGCTAAATAAGTCCATATGTCAATAAAAAGAAGCAGCAAAAAATCAATCAATGATCCCCGTGATCTTCATAGGTGACACATGAATAATCAGATACGTGCAGATGGTGAGACAACACACAGTGAGAGACCTCCACCAGTGATAAGAATTGGCCGCTCACCTCCAGTAATGGACCCTGTAATTATAGAGGGTCACAATGAGCCTTCCCTTACGGGTATAACACTGCCAGACATGGATGGAAGTTCCTCAGCTGAAAGGATCATCAATACCAAAGAGGCTCGTTCAGGGGCTCCAATGTATTAATGTCATGTAAAATACAGAAGGCAGACCATAGTGTTTCTCCGCAAGTCAAAGCAAAATTTATTAAAAGAATCCGAAAGTTACACTTACATTTAAAAGGCACTCTCCTCTAGGCAGGAAAGACCGAAAGAAACAAAAAAACTATCTCGGCTGCCGAGTCCCCTGCAAGTCAAAGCAAAATTTATTAAAAGAATACGAAAGTTACACTTACATTTAAAAGGCACTAAACCAGTGCCGAGGTGCAACAGCGTGTGTGTATAGATAGTGGATGGCTGCGGGTGACGTCACGACCTTCCCATCCGTACGTTATACGCTGATGAAGTCCCGCCTACTGGGACGTAACGTACGGATGGGAAGGTCGTGACGTCACCCGCAGCCATCCACTATCTATACACACACGCTGTTGCACCTCGGCACTGATTTAGTGCCTTTTAAATGTAAGTGTAACTTTCGGATTCTTTTAATAAATTTTGCTTTGACTTGCAGGGGACTCGGCAGCCGAGATAGTTTTTTTGTTTCTTTCGGTCTTTCCTGCCTAGAGGAGAGATCTGGGGTCTTATAGACACCAGATTTCTCCATAAAGAGGACCTGTCATGTCCTATTCCTATTACAAATATTAAAATAAAATGAGGTATCACCGCTAACGTTAGAGCAAGAGAAATAATTCTAGCCCAAGACCTCCTCTGTAACTCTAAACAGGTAACCTGTAAAAAAAAAAAATGAAAGCGTCGCCTATGGAGATTTTTAAGTACCGAAGTTTGGTGCCATTCCACGAGTGTGCGCAATTTTAAAACATGACATGTGAGGTATCTCTTTACTTGGCGTAACATCATCTGTCACATTATACAAAAGAATTGGGCTGACTTTTCTTTTTTTTGTTTATTCATGAAAGTGTTTTTTCAAGATGCGCAAATTTTATTCCCTATGGTGTCTGCTAAAAAAATATATATAATGTTTGGGGTTCTGAGTCATTTTCTAGCAGAACAATTATAATTTTTACATGTAGGAGAGGAATTCTGGAATTCGTGTGGTATGGAAGTGATTAAATAACAAACATGGCATACTTACCTGCTCTGTGCAGTGATTTTGCACAGGGCAGCCTGGATCCTCCTCTTCTCGGATCCCTCTTCGCTGCTCCTGGCCCCTCTCTCCTGTTGAGTGCCCCCACAAAAATCAGCTTGCTATGGGGGAACCCGAGCCGAGCTGAAGCTCCATGTGTCCATTCAGACAAGGAACTGCTGTTCGGCCCCGCCACCTCTCTCTCCTGAGTGGCTAACTGACTTTAATTGACAGCAGTGGGAGCCAATGGCACCACTGCTGTGTCTCAGCCAATCAGGAGGCAGTGTCCTGGATGGCCGAAGGACTCATGGACATAGTTGGACAGAGATAGGGCTTAGGTAAGTAATAGGGGGGCTGCTACACACAGAAGGCTTTTTATCTTAATGCATAGAATGCATTAAGATAAAAAACCTTCTGCCTTTACAACTCCTTTTAGAGCCCTTCACACTGGAGCGGCCATAGCGTCGGCGGTAAAACGCTGCTATTTTTACCGCCGACGCTATGGGTGGATTTGCGGTGCATTTTGGCCCCTAGCGGGCCGTTTTACCCCTGCTAGTGGCCAAGAAAGGGTTAAAACGGAAGCAGCGCATTGCGGGCGGTATAGCCACGCTGTCCCATTCATTTCAATGGGCAGCAGCGGTGGAGGAGCGGTAAACCCACCGGTCCTTCACCGCTGCAAAGATGCGGCTAGCAGGACTTTTTCTAACGTCCTGCTAGCACACTGGAATGAATGGGGCAGCAGTTTAGCGGCGTTTTGCAGGCGCTATTTTTAACCCTATAGCGCCTGCAAATGCTCCAGTGTTAAAGGGGTCTAGGGATATCTTAAAGTGGTTGTAAACCCTCGAAAAAACAAAACAAAAAAACCCCCTGCAAGACAAAGGCATAATGAGCTAGTATGCATAGCATACTAGCTCATTATGAATTACTTACCTTACATCGAAGCCCCTGCAGCGGTCCTCGTACCCCCCTCTGGCCGGCGACATCTCTCCCGAGGGTTACTTCCGGGTATCGCGGCTCTGGCGCTGTGATTGGCCAGAGCCGCGATGACGTCACTCCCACGCATGTGCGCGGGAGCCGCCGGTAACAGCAAACTTACTGAAGCAACGGCATGTACGTGCAATTGCTTCAGTTTGCCCCAGTGCGCATGTGCCGATGACATCGGCACATGCGGGGGACAGGAGATGTCTCCTAAACTGTACAGGTTTAGGAGATATCCTGGGTAGCTACAGGTAAGCCTTATTATAGGCTTACCTTTAGCATAAAGTGGTCTGTAAGGCTTTACAACCACTTTAATCCCTGCAGAACAAGCTAATAAAGTAAGCTATATGTAAACCTAATCATTAGAAAATAACCAGTGCCAATTAAATTATGATAGACAGTGCTTTAGCAAGCTGTCATGTCATACAGTTAGGTTTTACATCTAATTTAACTACCAAAAACTGAAAAATCTGAACCGAGTGAGTTGACCATTTCACCTGAAATATCTAAACATGGGGGTAATGATCCTCTACTAGTGAGACCCTCTAGCTAATTATAGCTGAACCTCTGTGTGAATGCAGGTATTCATGAACAGAGATTCTGAAGACCTTTTTATTTATTTATTTTTAATTTGTTTACAAAATGCATGTGCACAGTCTTTCTCATTTTGGCTAATTAGAGAGAAGAAGTGACAGAATTTTATCCCAGAGCATCATTAAGGCCCCTTTCACATGGACGGCAAAATTGCCGCAGTAAAAAGCATGTTTTTTGTTCTGTGAAATTCAAGGCTTCAGGCAATGCGATTAGCTGCATTTGTACATTGCGATTACTTGCGTTTACGTGCGTTTATTTGCGGTTGCGTTTAGCTGCGGTTAGTTATTCCCATAGCAACCTGTTTATTTAAATTTTTTTGTCCCTTGGATCTACCCATGATGCATTTCGGTCCTCTGCCATCTATTTCCTGTTTCTTTGTTCACTTGCTGAGTGTGTGTTGGAGTTTAGAGGTGAGAGGAGTGATCGGTGTGTTGTGCCTGAGATTTGCAAAAATGAATGCAAATATGATGAGTTTGCTGGCGATGCTCATGTTGCTGATGATGAGGATGAAGAGGAGAAGACAGATCCAGTCTAGGCGACGTCCCCGCCGTTACTGGGTCCATCCCCTAACCTCACAGCGTCTATCAATTGGCTACTTTGCCCTCATGTTCGGTGAGCTGCGGACCCATCGGGACAAGTTCTACAATTATACTCGGATGTCCGTGGCAAGCTTCGATGAGCTGTTGAAACTCTGTAGAACACGCCTGAGCAGAACCAGGACCAACATGAGAAGAAGCATTAGTGCAGAAGAGCGGCTGCTACTTACTTTAAGGTAGGTTTTCCATATCTTGAACAGATGCTTAAAATTCATGTACATGCAGGTGTACCAATATTATTGACAATAGTGTGTATGTATGTTCTTGCATAATATATAGATATATATATATATGTGTCTTTTTTGTATTGCAGATACCTTGCCACTGGTGCCAGCTTCACCTCCCTTCATCATCAGTTCCTAATGGGAATTTCTACTGTATCGACAATAGTCAATGATACATGTCAAGTTATATGGGAAGAGCTGAAAAGCAGTGTCATGCCGGAACCAACATTCAGTCTGTGGGAGGAAATATCTGAGGAGTTTTGGGAGAAGACCAACTTCCCAAATTGCATTGGGGCTTTAGACGGGAAACATATCCGTCTCATCAAGCCACCAAACTCTGGTTCCCGTTATTTCAACTATAAAAAATATTTCTCCATTGTCCTCCTGGGGCTCAGTGATGCCAACATGCGGTTCATTGCTGTGGATGTGGGAGCTTACGGGAGTTCTGGAGATTCCAGAATTTTCCGTAATTCTATGATGGGCCAGCGATTGGAAAATAGTGAATTCAATGTGCCACAGTCAAGGCCTCTTCCTGGTACTGCTGTGCCGGATCTTCCTTTTGTTGTGCTGGGAGATGAGGCATTTGCCTTATCCACCCACCTTCTCAGGCCCTATACGAGGCATGGTCTCACTGACAGGAGGCGCATTTTTAATTACCGTCTCAGTAGAGCCCGGAGAATGGTGGAGTGCGCATTTGGCATTTGCACTGCCAAATGGCGTGTTTTGATGACAGCCATGCACCTAGAAGTGGATCATGCGGTCAATGTTGTTTTGGCATGTTGTCTTCTCCACAACTATTTGAGCGGTAAGGAGATCGTGCCCACCGAATCCCCGTTAGCGTTTCCTGTTTCCGCAGAACACAGAGGTCGTGTTACTGCCACTCGTCCCACGAATCAAGCTCTACAAGTGCGTGAGAATTTCACCGATTTTTTTTTTGACAGAGGATGGACAGCTTCCATGGCAATATGACCATTTGTAAAGAGATCTTTGTTACCCATGTTATATCAACCTTATATTACAGTTTAAATTTGTTCTTGAAATAAAGTAGTTGACAATTTTTTACAATTAAATTGTTTTTATTTTTATATCTTTGCCATGTTAAATAACAAAAAGTTAGAAAAAATAGACAAACCTTACAAAACATTGAATGCTTGCATGTATAGAAAACTATGTTTTCAATTCCTTAGGAATATAGAAAATTTTCTATTTTCAAGTATAAATTGACCCTGTACCCCCCCTCCCCCCCCCTAAAATATTGAGTATTTCTAAAGTGCTGTTAACCATATGTTTGACTATATGTGGACACTGTGAGTGCAGTAAACAGCTTTGAAACATTTTTTCACAACTTTACGAACTGTTGTGTAGCGGCTGTTTGATAACAATGTCCAAATGTAAGCAAAGAATTTAAAAAGGTTTTTTAGTGCTTAACCACTTAACAACCGCCCACTGTAAATATACGTCAGCAGAATGGCACCGACAGGCAGAATCACGTATATGTACGTGATTGCCTTTGTATAGTTGGGGGGTCCGATCGGACCCCCCTTCTTTACAGTGAGCGGTCGTTTTACCTTCGGGAGCGATCCGGCATGAGGGGACGGCCGTTCGATTCCGGCCACCCCCTCTCGATCGCTCCCGGCGAATGAGAGAGCTTCCCCTGCCTGCCAGGAAGGAGGAAGTGATGTCATCTCTCCTGGGGCGCTCACATATACCGAGCGCCGTACAGGAGAAGATGCAGGTTAGTACACAAAACAGCACACTGACACCAGGACACATAGGCACATAAATCGCCCCCCCAGGCCCCCCCAGACACCCCCAGATCACCCCCCAGCCCCCCCCAGCCCCCAGTCACAGTGTCACTGATTGCAGTGACCATTTATTTAGTGATCACTGCAATCAGTGACATTTGTGACTGTAAAAGTGTCACTACATTTAGTTTTAGGTCCAGTGTAGCCCCCTAACCCCCCCTAATAAAGGTTTAACCCCCTGATCACCCCCCAGATAACCCTTTCACCCCCTATCACCACTGTCACTAAGCAATCATTTTTCTGATCGATGTCTTAGCGTGGGTGATGCTGATCGGTAGCCAGTAATTTTTTTTAGGTTCGCCGCAGGTTTTTATAGCGTCGGGTACCCCCATATATTACCTAATGAAGGTTTAACCCCCTTGATCGCCCCCCAGGTAACCCTTTCACCCCCTATCACCACTGTCACTAAGTTATAATTTTTCTGATCGATGTCTTAGCGTCGGCGATGCTGATCGGTAGCCAGTAATTTTTTTTAGGTTCGCCGCAGGTTTTTATAGCGTCGGGTACCCCCATATATTACCTAATAAAGGTTTAACCCCCTTGATCACCCCCCAGGTAACCCTTTCACCCCCTAGCACCGCCGTGGCTATGCGATCATTTTTCTGATCGATGTCTTAGCGTCGGTGATGCTGATCGGTAGCCAGTAATTTTTTTTAGGTTCGCCGCAGGTTTTTATAGCGTCGGGTACCCCCATATATTACCTAATAAAGGTTTAACCCCCTTGATCGCCCCCCCAGGTAACCCTTTCACCCCCTATCACCACTGTCACTAAGCGATAATTTTTCTGATCGATGTCTTAGCGTCGGCGATGGTGATCGGTAGCCAGTAATTTTTTTTAGGTTCGCCGCAGGTTTTTATAGCGTCGGGTACCCCCATATATTACCTAATAAAGGTGTAACCCTCTTGATCACCCCCCAGGTAACCCTTTCACCCCCTAGCACCGCCGTCACTATGCGATCATTTTTCTGATCGATGTCTTAGCGTCGGTGATGCTGATCGGTAGCCAGTAATTTTTTTTAAGTTCGCCGCAGGTTTTTATAGCGTCAGGTACCCCCATATATTATCTAATAAAGGTTTAACCCCCTGATCGCCCCCCAGGTAACCCTTTCACCCCCTATCACCACTGTCGCTAAGCAATCGTTTTTATGATCGTTGTCTTAGTGTCGGTGATGCCGATAGGTAGCCAGTAATTTTTTTTTAGGTTCGCTGTCAGGTTTTTATATAGCGTCAGGTACCCCCATATATTACCTAATAAAGGTTTTAACCCCCTAATTGCCCCTAGTTAACCCTTTCACCAGTGATCATCATATAAGTGTTACGGGTGACGCTGGTTAGTTAGTTTGCTTTTTATAGTGTCAGGGCACCCGCCGTATATAACCCAATGAAGGTTTAACCCCCTGATCGCCCGGCGGGTGATATCAGTTAGGTTTTAGCGTCAGAGAGGGTCTGCGTCACACCCCAGGCAGCGTCAGGTTAGTGCCAGTAGCGCTAACACCCACACGTGAAGCATACACCCCCCTTAGTGGTATAGTATCTGATCAGATCAATATCTGATCTGATCAGATCTATACTAGCGTCCCCAGCAGTTTAGGGTTCCCAAAAACGCACTGTTAGTGGGATCAGCCCAGATACCTGCTAGCACCTGCGTTTTGCCCCTCCGTCCAGCCCAGGCCACCGAAGTGCAGTATCGATCGATCACTGTCACTTGCAAAACACAACACACATAACTGCAGCGTTCGCAGAGACAGGCCTGATCCCTGCGACTCCAGTGCTGTAGGAGGTAATTTCACCACCACAGTTAAAAAAAAAAAAGCATATATGCCAAAGCATTGGGGCAGCAGGAGCGGAGGAGCGATTTTGCTCCTAATGCCGCGTATATACGGTCGAAATTCCGACGGAGGCTTGCCCGTGGAAAAGTCTGACCATGTGTACGCGGCATAACTTTTGCGAGAAGATGCCCCCATGCTTCGGCATATATAAATGGTGCATGTATGCCCATCATTAGAAGTGGGTGGATGAAGGGCGGTATTCTAATGGTGGGCATACCCACCGATCAATCTTTTTTTTTCGTTCAGCCAACAGGCTGCATGAAAAAAAAGATTACAATACATGTCCAACAAGGACCAGCAACGTACTGGTATGTTGCTGGACTTTGAATGTTTATACCAGAATGATGCCTGCGGGTTTAGGTATCATCTTGGTATCATTCTTTTCAGCCAGCGGCCGGCTTTCATGTAAAAGCAATCCTAGTGGCTAATTAGCCTCTGGACTGCTTTTACAAGCAGTGGGAGGGAATGTCCCCCCCCGGATATAAAAAGCGCCATTGGGAAATTGGGAAAGCATTTTATCACACCGATCTTGGTGTGGTCAGATGCTTTGAGGGCAGAGGAAAGATCTAGGGTCCAATAGACCCCAGTTTTTTCAAAAAAGAGTACCTGTCATTACCTATTGCTATCATAGGGGATATTTACATTCCCTGAGATAACAATAAAAGTGATAAAAATAAATAAATATGGAAGCAACAGTTTAAAAATAAAATAAAAAAGCAAAATTAATAATAAAAAAAATAAAAAAAAAAAAGCACCCCTGTCCTGCCCTGCTCTTGCCCAATGGCGAACGCAAGCGTCGGTCTGGCGTCATATGTAAACAGCAATTGCACCATGCATGTGAGGTATCACCGCGAACGTCAGATCGAGGGCAGTAATTTTAGCAGTAGACCTCCTCTGTAAATCTAACGGGGTAACCTGTAAATGCTTTTAAAGGCTTTTAAAAATGTATGTAGTTTGTCGCCAATGCGCGTTTGTGCGAAATTTTAAAGCATGTCGTGTTTGGTATCTATGTACTCGGCCTAAGATCATCTTTTTTATTTCATCAAACATTTGGGCAATATAGTGTGTTTTAGTGCATTAAAATTTAAAAAAGTGTATTTTTTCCCAAAAAAATGCGTTTGAAAAATCGCTGCGCAAATACTGTGTAGAAAAAAAAAATGCAACACCCACCATTTTATTCTGTAGGGCCTTTGCTTTAAAAATATATATAATGTTTGGGGGTTCAACATAATTTTCTTGCACAAAAAAAAATATGTTTTCATGTAAACAAAAAGTGTCAAAAAGGGCTTTGTCTTCAAGTGGTTAGAAGAGTGGATGTAAGCTTCCTAATGTTGTGTATAAAATGCCAGAACAGTTCAAAACCCCCCCCAAATGACCCCATTTTGGAAAGTAGACACCCCAAGCTATATACTGAGAGGCATGTCGAGTCCATGGAATATTTTATATGTTGACACAAGTTGCGGAAAAAATATACATTTTTTTTTTTTTTTTTTGCACAAAGTTGTCACTAAATGATATATTGCTCAAACATGCCATGGGCATATGTGGAATTACACCCCAAAATACATTCTGTTGCTTCTCCTGAGTACGGGGATACCACATGTGTGAGACTTTTTGGGAGCCTAGCCGCGTACGGGACCCCAAAAACCAAGCACCGCCTTCAGGCTTTCTAAGGGTGTCAATTTTTGATTTCACTTCTCACTGCCTATCACAGTTTCGGAGGCCATGGAATGCCCAGATGGCACAAACCCCCCCCCCCCCAAATGACCCCATTTTGGAAAGTAGACACCCCAAGCTATTTGCTGAGAGGTATTGTGAGTATTTTGCAGATCTCGCTTTTTGTCACAAAGTTTTGAAAATTGAAAAAAAAAAAGAAAAAAAAAAATGTTCTTTCTTCATTTTCAAAAACAAATGAGAGCTGTAAAATACTCACCATGCCTCTCAGCAAACAGCTTGGGGTGTCTACTTTCCAAAATGGGGTCATTTTGGGGGGATTGTGGTATTTTGGCATTTTATGGCCTTCAAAACTGTGATAGGTAGTGAGGAGTGAAATCAAAAATTTGCGCCCTTAGAAATCCTGGAGGCGGTGCTTGGTTTCCGGGGTCCCGTACGTGGCTAGGCTCCTAAAAAGTCCCACACATGTGGTATCCCCGTACTCAGGAGAAGCAGCAGAATGTGTTTTGGGGTGCAATTCCACATATAACCATGGCATGTGTGAGCAATATATCATTTAGTGACAACTTTTTGTAATTTTTTTTTTTTTTTTGTCATTATTCAATCACTTGGGACAAAAAAAAAATATTCAATGGGCTCAACAGGCCTCTCAGCAATTTCCTTGGGGTGTCTACTTTCTAAAATGGGGTCATTTGGGGGGGTTTTGTGCTATTTTGGCATTTTATGGCCTTCAAAACTGTGATAGGTAGTGAGGAGTGAAATCAAAAATTTGCGCCCTTAGAAATCCTGAAGGCGGTGCTTGGTTTCCGGGGTCCCGTACTTGGCTAGGCTCCTAAAAAGTCCCACACATGTGGTATCCCCGTACTCAGGAGAAGCAGCAGAATGTATTTTGGGGTGCAATTCCACATATAACCATGGCATGTGTGAGCAATATATCATTTAGTGACAACTTTTTGTAATTTTTTATTTTTTTTTTGTCATTATTCAATCACTTGGGACAAAAAAAAAATATTCAATGGGCTCAACATGCCTCTCAGCAATTTCCTTGGGGTGTCTACTTTCTAAAATGGGGTCATTTGGGGGGGTTTTGTACTGCCCTGTCATTTTAGCACCTCAAGAAATGAGATAGGCAGTCATAAATTAAAAGCTGTGTAAATTCCAGAAAATGTACCCTAGTTTGTAAACGCTATAACTTTTGCGCAAACCGATAAATATACGCTTATTGACATTTTTTTTACTAAAGACATGTGGCTGAATACATTTTGGCCTAAATGTATGACTAAAATTGAGTTTATTCGATTTTTCTTAAAACAAAAAGTAGAAAATATCATTTTTTTTTCAAAATTTTCGGTCTTTTTCCGTTTATATCGCAAAAAATAAAAATCGCAGAGGCAATCAAATACCATTAAAAGAAAGCTCTATTTGTGGGAAGAAAAGGACGCAAATTTTGTTTGGGTACAACATTGCATGTCCGCACAATTTACAGTTAAAGCAGCGCAGTGCAAAATTCTGAATTCACCTTTGGTCCTTTAGCTACCAAATGGTCCGGGGCTTAAGTGGTTAAAGCTGAGCATACACCTATAGATTATCTGCATAATGTCTATGATTAGATGGAATAATATTTGTCCATGTACACTGCACTGTGTAGATGGGGGGGGGATCTCCCACTGGGCCAAGCTTCAGTATCTTTCTAGTCGTCCGAGTAGCAAGATATGGAAGCTTGGAACAGTGGGAGATTTTTACATCCGCACAGTTTAGCGGAGATGGAGGAATCTGTTCCACTTTTTCCATCTGAACATAGAAAAACAGAAGATAATCTATAGGTGTATGGCCAGTCTGCTGAGGCATGGCCCCATAGAGAAAGTGTCAAAAACCTAACCTTCGTCTCCTTAATTTAGATTTCGCCATGTATGCTGCACTGTGTAGATTGGGGGATTGGGGGATCTCCCACTGGGCCAAGCTTCAGTATCTTTCTAGTCGGCCATGCTGGCTCTCAACCTAAACAATGCTTTGGTACTGTGAGAGCCAGCGTGGCCGAGTAGCAAGATATGGAAGCTTGGAACAGTGTGAGATTCTTACATCCGTACAGTTCAGCGGAGATTGAGGTAGGTATCAATAAAATTCAAGTAACAAAACATAAAAAATTAAACAGTAATATAACAAATTAGAAGGTCAAAACTACAAGTTTTCATACACCGGATAAGGGGGACGCAGGGAAGAGTGGCTTGGTTCACTGCCAACATCTATGGGTGATCCTGATTGGGAAGATGAGGGTGAAGTAACTGGGTGTGGCTGCATGTGCATCCTTTGATAACCAGGATTAGGTGGGTAAGGTGTATACATCGGTGGGGGTCCTGCATAAGGATTAATGGCAGGTGTTGTGTCATGGAACTGCTGATTGGCCATTGGTCGACTCAAAGAGCCACTGGGTGAATTAAAACCCATAGCCCATGGCTGAAATTTTGGATATGGGCGTTGCTCTTTGCAAGCGGACACAATATACGTTAAATAGGCATGTATATCACCCCTGACCTCGGTGCGCTTATCAGGAGGAATCTCCCTGACTACACAAAGCAACATTCTCAAAAACATAACATCTGGGTCTGAGATATTGAGAAATTCATCATCTTTGGGCTGGTTTTGCGATTGGTTTCTCATTACTGCTATAATACGGTTAAAATATTCCTCAAAAGGTGTCTCTTGTTGAGTACGTTTTTGACGGCTGGTGAAAGTAGACTGTCCTCTCCTACCTACATTTGCCTGCAAATAGATCAAATATATAGATTATGCTTCTGATGTTGAGATCACACTTACATAATAATAAACATGATGCTTGCACAATTATTAAAGTCGTGTCCGAGCTTGCAACACCTGTTTTCAATAGATCAGACACAGGCACTTGTTTTAGCCCCGAAAACCTGTTGTCACTGTATTGGCAGCCAGACCTCCAAAACCAGAAGTACTGAAGTGGTACTTTGCCCAAAAAGTAAGCCGTTGTTGTTTCTCCTTAAGAACATCTATGTACCAACACCAGCTGCCATTACAATATGTAAGTAATATGTATTTTGTGGACGGAGATTGTGACTAGGGTTGTCCCAATACTAGTATCGGTACCGATAACGAGCATTTGCCTGAGTACTTCTAGTCGGGCAAATGCTCAACTGTTTTTACAATGTTTCAGTTTATGAATGAAGAGAAGCCGCTGTCTTCTCTCCATTCATTTTCAGCGCAGCGGAGGCTGCTGAGAAAGGGACTGGGGAATCTGTGTCCCTAGTCCCATTCCCTGTCTCAAACGGGAGATGTCAGAGGTCTGTTAAGACCCCTGATATCTCACCAAAGAGAGGGCTGATAAAAAAAAAGAATAAAATAAAAAATAATTGTAAAAAAATACAAAAACTAAAAGAAAACACACACTGACACTGTCCCCCCCCCCCCCCCCCCCATTAAAAAATGAAAGCATTGTAAAAAAAATTTTTGTAAAAACCATCATTGTGACGTTTTGAAAGTACATACCACAGGTTCTTCAGTGGATGGTTGATATTCTTGGGATGAAAGTGACTCTGAATTGGTTTCTTGACTGGTGTCTGCGTCATCTGGTGACGAACTTTCACGTCTTGCGCTTGCTCTCTCAGGAACACTCGACACAGTTCTAATAATAACAAAATTACAAGTTTAAAAATAACATGAATACTGTCATGTGTACACTACAGAATAGCCCTCTATATAGAGCAGGGTGGGTTTAGACACCTTTCACACTGGAGTGGTGACGCAACCAAAAATCCTGATAGCAGCATCCTTGGAGTGGTGAAGGAGCGGTGTGTATACCGCTCCTACACCTCTACAGCCCACTCAAATCATTAGGACAGTGCGGCTATACTGCCCACAAATTTGTTAAAAGTAAAATATATAATATATATATACTTACGAGCGCATCTCGGTGGTGCGCCTCAAAAAAGACAAAGCCTCTGCATGGGGGTTAGCCCTGCGACGAGTTGAGGGTGCTCCGCTTCTCTCCGCAGACTTCTCTTCATTAACTTCTTTCTTGTACCGGTCACGTAGGGACCTCCAACGTGTATAAACCTCTTTTCCTGCAATATATATATCAAACATAACGCATGTTAGGAAAAGTCGAGAGAGATCTGCTCACCCCCCCCCCCCCACCCAAGAAAAAACTTAAGGGAAGACACCAACCATTTGATTTCCCATTTTCAAATTAGGTTTGTTTGCAGCATTGCACAATTGTCAGTGACGCAGTGCTGGATCGCTAAAAAATGGCCTGGTCATTTAGGGGGTAAATCTTCTGTTTGTGGTTATTATGGGAAACAGCTATGATGCATGTGTACCCTGCTTCATAGACACAACAAACATTGCACTCACCTTGGTTATCCTGCTCAGTGGCAGACATATTGTCCCAGTTCGGTGTGACAAATTTGTATACTTCCTCCCACTTGGATCTCTTCAACACTCGATCGGCATATCCTGGGCATTCTGAGTCCCATAACTCTGGTCGGGAATGCACAAGGGATATTATGGCCTCATGTGATATATCTCGCGCCGCCATGCTGCCTTCTCCTCTTTCCAATATCCCTCTGAACTTCCTGTGTCATTTCCCAGGTACACCTACTGGTTATGATGCGCTTCCGGGTGATTTTTTTTTTCTCACGCTGCTATCCGCAGCTGACTCAAAAGACTGCGATTACATGCGGTTGTTTGCAGATAGCTGCGCTACATCGCACCTGGACGCATTCAATTCTATTTTTTCTATTCGCACGGAACCGCATGTAACGAAATCGCAGCTAAACGCTGTGTGTGAATGGGGCCATAGGAAAGCATTGTGTGCTTTTAGCTGCGGTAGAAAAATAGAAAATCCGCAGCTAAAAGCACCATTCTATCCGTCCATGTGAAAGGGGCCTTAGTTAGTGCAAAATTTTAGTACTGTACTAATGAAATAGTTAAAGTTAAAAAGTTAACCTAGGAAACCAGGAAAAAAGCAGTAAAGTGTAGGCAGTGGGTGAAGTGAGGTCAAATGAAACATATAAAAAAAATGTTAGCATTCACAAAATTGCTTGGACAGCTTTTCTCCACTGTAAACAATAGTCTATGCCAGTACTACAGAAAAAAACAAACCTGGCAAAGGATATAGGCTTGAATTATTTTCAGCTTTTCACAAATTGGCAATAAATATCTGCATAATAGAAATTGCTTGATTTTTTTTTTTTAAATGCCTATTGTTTGCATAAATTAGTGGTACAATCTTAAGAAAATGCTTCATGGAGTTTAAAAGTAATCACCAAAATCTTGATTTCAAGCACTCTTAAAAAAAAAACTGTGTATCATTTTAGATAAATTGCATTGTTTATAAATGATATGCAGCACATTTTCATAGTGTTTTTTTTTTCCAGCAAACTAATGTTTAAGTTTAAAACAAGTTTTTACACAAGAGATACAGCATCAGGTTTGCATTTTTATCTAGCTGAGATTCTCCACTGGAACATCGTAAATCAACATCCAAGCTAAAGCGTTATTATTCTGACCTATAGGCCTTCCAACCGTGTGGAGCATTTGATTGCTTTGACAAGTAAATCATCCTGTTACCACTGTTGTTTTTATTTGTTGTATTACGTTAGGTGTCAGGCTGATGGTACCACTGACATATTGTTCTTTGGAGAAAGATGGTAATGTCTGTCGTGAACTTGCATGAACTGTAATAACTAGGCTTTTTGCAATGAATATATCAGTATCCTATTTCATGTGATGTACTATTATGGTTGGGTAGGAGAAATGTATTACAATGATGCTTTTCGTGATCATATTAATGGTAAAATCATAGCTTCGCTTGCCAAATTGTCTATGATTTGTTGCTATTTGCCCAAAAATCTGATTAAAAGTTTCCGATTTTTCTATGAGTTACCTCATAGGAAACATCTAGAACAGTGGTTCTCAACCTTACTAGTGCCGTGACCCCTTAATAAAATTTCCCAAATTGTGGGGACCCCTAACAGTAAAATTATATTTTCGTAGCGTGGGTTGTCAGCACCCAAGGCAAGACAAGTAATTTGTGCCCCTAACCCACGGACATTTAGCGCTCCCTGAGTTCCTTCCACTTGTACAGTATTAAAACCCCTTATGGTACATTTTAGTATGTACCACTCTTTCTCTTTGTTCTCCTTTCTTTCCTTTTTATCTCTCGCTATCCTAATTTCTTTTTTTTTTTTCCCCATCCCTCTCTTTAGCCGTCTTTTTTGTTTTTTTCTTATTCTTTCTCTCATTTTTCTTTGTTCCACCCCCTCTCTTCCTCTCCCTTCCATGTATTCCCTATTTTTATTCCTTCTCTTACTCCTTGGTGGGGGGGAATGGGATGAGTGGCAGTGCTGGCAGGGAGTTGGGATGAGTGGCAGTGCTGGGGGTAGTTCTGATCGGCCAACTTAGGTGTTTTTGATCAAGGTCATCTGCTGATCTGAGAACTGTAGTGGGGACTTATAATGGCTACTCTAATCACAGGTAGTGTTACTCACTGTGTCTCTGTCTTTGTGGTGTCTTGTAGCAGTGACACCTATGCCGAAATCAGGAGATAGGGTATCCTCCAGCCCCTCCCACTTCACATTCCTCACCAGTCAGCTGACCTCTAGTCTCTGCCCCCAGCCATGCCATGAACTGAATGGGCGGCTGCGGGCTTCAGGAACAGCCCTGCTGGGTGGCTGCTAAATGGCTGGGAGAGCAGCGCGGGCTTCAGGAACAGCCCAGAATTTGGTGACCCCTGGCAAATCGTCATTCGACCCCCGAAGGGGTCCCGACCCCGGTTGAGAACTACTGATCTAGAAGTACTTATAATGCTGAAGAAGCAATGCTATTTGAATATTACCCCACCAGTCATATGTTCATCAGTCATCAAGTGGTAGCTCTGATATAAAAAAGCCAAGCCCTGCCTCTACTAATGATGTCTTCCTCCACACAGAGACCATATATAATTGTAATTTTCCTATGGTGGATTTACTTTAAAAGAATGTCAAGGTCGTTAGGTGGGTGGGCCAAAGAATGCAAAAACACTTCATTATGAACATTTGAAACAGTGTGAAATTCAGGACCACGTTTATTTAGCAGAGATTATGAAAACTTACAAAAATCTACTCCAACAAACCATTGCAATGCTGTTTGTTGTATTCAAATAAATTGATTCTTTGGAATCAAACATTCTTGGGACAAACATAATACGTTAAAGAAAGAAAGTTAAAAAATGAAACAAACAAAAACGATCATCAAAAAAAAATTGGGCAGACTCGATGGAACACTTGGTCTTTTTTTTTTGGCCTCACTCTTTTCTATTTTCTATTTGTGTTTCCAAGTGGATCTGTCTTTTTTATTTTTATTTTTTTGTTTCCTATGATTTGTTAATTCTAATCATATGACGGCGGGAAAAAAACTCTCTTGTTCTGGGCAGACGTCATATAACGTCGTGCCTTCTCAAGCCACTAGGGGGCGCGCGCGTGCCCGCCGCGTCACTGGGGGACCCGATGCGCGTGCCCAGTAACTGAGCAGGACCGTGGATCTCTGTGTGTAAACATTTTTTTTGTCAGGGCCAGTGTAAACATTATATATAATATGTGCCAGTTTACATAATAATAACCCCAGCATTGGTGTTAATAGCATCAAAAATAACCCTCAGCATCAGTGCCAGTTTTTGAAATTATATCCAGCCAGCATTAGTGTCAGTTTAAGAAATAATAACCCCCAGCATAAATGGCAATGGAAAAACTGAGAGCATCAGTACCAGTTTATGCAATGAGAACCCACAGTATTGGTGTCAGTAGCAGCAATAATAATCCCCAGCATCAGTGCCAGTTTCTGCAATAATAACCCCCCAGCATTAATGCTAGCTTACATAATAACCCCCAGCATTGATGGCAGTTTTGTTCAATAATAATCCCCAGCACTGGTGTCAATAGCTGCAATAATAACCCCCAGCATAGGTGATCAGTGATGTTAAGCCATTTAATCTCCTCAAAAATTATAATTTCAACCTAAACCTAACTAGCCTTAAAAAACGCTCCCTTATCCCTCCTAACACCTATTCTGACTAACCTGTGAAAGAATGATGTATATACTTACCTATTTTCAAGTTGCTGTGCTCCGGTCAGGTCATGTGATTCCCTGTATCAGCCAGTGCCGGCTGCAGGTGACAGGGGAGATTGCTGGAAACAGCTGGTAAAGCCTGAGGTGGTGATGTCACCCATAGGTTCCCATGTCCCAGCCATTGTCGGCGCACCCTCCTCTCTCCCTCCTCTCTCCCTACTGGCTCACACAGGGGAAATCACGTGACCGTACCAGAGTTGGCTGAAAGTAGGTTAGTCAACATAAGTGTTAAGAGGGGGCATTTCTTAAAGCTAGTCAGGTTTAAGATGGAATTCTACTTTAAAGCAGATCTTCATTCTGCAGAACTTTATCTCTCCTCTCTACCTAATCGAATGTACTGCCATTGGTCACTAATGCGTGACCAATGGCAGTTACTGTATTTATTGACGTATAACACTCACTTTTTTACCCTGAAAATAGAGGGTAAACTGTGCCTGCGTGTTATACGCAGGGAGCTGTGTAAAGTTTTTTTCTTGAAACTTCCCTCTAAAAGTTAGGGTGTGTGTTATACGCCTGTGCGTGTTATACACCGATAAATATGGTAATTATCCTCTTTGTGCTGCATTAGTGGCCCCAATGTCAGTGTCAAATGCATCAGTGACCAGTGGCAGTACATTAACCCCTTCATGCTACTTAGTACCAATAGCATTTTTAATTAATTATCCCCCCCCCAAAAAAAAAAGTTAACCTCTCCAACCAACCTGTTCTTTTTGGGCGGCTGGGCCTATATAAGGTTAGGGGCCTGGAGCTGCTGCTCCGATAGCCCCAACGGTATTCCAGCCCTGGTTTTCACCCATTTGTATGGAGACTCTATCATCCTGACAGATTAGCATGACACTAATAAAAAAGCTTTTATCACCATATCTCAACAGAAGCATTGGGAATGATTTACGAAACCAGTAGAGTGTTTAATTTCAAAGTATATTTTCATTTAGCTTAAAGGGATACTAAAGCTTTGTTTTCTTAATAAAAAAATAACAAACATGTCATACTTACCTCCACTGTGCAGCTCGTTTTGCACAGAGTGGCCTGATTCTGCTCTTCTGGGGGCCCTTGGCGGCTTTTGCGGCTCCTCCCCACATTAGATAATCCCCTAGGAGAAGTGCTCTACTGAGGGGGTTACCTTGCGGGCGCACTCCTGAGTCATACGCTCGGCGTCCATAGACGCTGAGTGTATTGCCGCGTACAGACGATCAGAAATTCCGAACAAAACTGTGAATTTTTTTCCGACAGATGTTGGCTCAAACTTGTCTTGCATACACATGGTCGCACAAATGTTGTTGGAAATTCCGAACACCAAGAACGCGGTGATGTACAAGACGTACGATGGCACTATTAAAGTGAAGTTCAATACCAGTCATTTTAGTAGAAGTTTGGTGAGAGACGATTTGTGCTTTTCAGCCTCGTGCTTTTCAGTCCGTTACAGCGTGACGAATGTGCTATCTCAATTACGAATGCTAGTTTTACCAGACCGAGCGCTTCCGTCTCATACTTGATGCAGAGCATGCGTGAAATTTTGTGCGTCGGAATTGTCCACACACGATTGGCATTTACGAGAACGAATTTTGTTTTTCGGAAAATTTGAGAACCAGCTCTCAAATTTTTGTTGTCGGAAATTCCGACAGGAAATGGAGCCTACACACGGTCGGAATTTCCGACAAAAAGCTCCCATCGAACATTTGTTGTCGGAAATTCAGACCGTGCGTACGCAGCATAAGACTTGGCCCCGCGCGCCCATGGAAATTCGGGGTTTAGGTAAGTAAAATGGGGGGGCTGGGGGGCCGGACACTGCAAGGTTTTTTTTCACCTTAATGCATAGGATGCATTAAGGTGAAAAAACACGAAGGTTTACAACACCTTTAAATTGTTAATTTTTATGAATTAGTACCACAACAAGTTACAGCAGAGGATTTCTCTACAACAGAGATTCCCGGGACTATGACGTCATACAGGGGCGGGGTCATCGCCACATGCCTATATAAGTCGTTGCGCTCCATGCACATGGCATTATAGCGGCAGAGAGCATCGAGTAAACATCGGGAGGAGAGAAGAGGGAAGAAGAGGACGATGAAGACCGGGCCCCCGCTAACAAAAGAGCTGGAAGAAGATAGCGGAGGCGCCCGGCAGAAGGCAGAAAGCACCGGAAAGTGGGAGAAGAACCAGAGAGCGCGGAGACGACACCGGAGAGCAGAAGAAGAGACCCCTGAAGTCGGAAGAAGACCCCTGGAGCTGCCTAATAAATTACTTTAAAAACCTGTGTAGTGTGTTTTTTATTGACTTTTTTCCACCAGGTGAATGTGTAGGGGTACGATGTACCCCATACTCATTCACATAGGGTGGGGGGCTGGGATCTGGGGGCACCCTTATTAAAGGGGGCTCCCGGATTCCAATAAGCCCCCTGCCCGCAGACCCCAACAACCAACAGCCAGGGTTGTCGGGAAGAGGCCCTGTCCTCATCAACATGGGGACAGGGTGCTTTGGGGTGGGGGGGCCGCAGGGCGCCCCCCCGCCCCAAAGCACCCACCCCCCATGTTGAGGGCATGCGGCCTGGTACGGTTCAGGAGGGGGGTTGCTCGCTCGTCCCCACCCCCTTTCCTGCCTGGCCAGGCTGCGTGCCCGGATAAGGGTCTGGTATGGATTTTGGGGGGACCCCCACGCCGTTTTTTTTCAGCATAGGGGTTCCCGTTAAAATCCATACCAGACCTAAGGGCCTGGTATGCTCCTGGAGGGGAACCCACGCCGTTTTTTTCTTTAAAATTTGCCGTGGAGTTCCCCCTCAAGATCCCCGTTCAGAACGGAACACATGTGCGAATCAGATGTGTGCCCATAGAAGATATTGGGCCTATATTCGCACCTGAGCTGCACCGCAATGCCTAGAAAACGCACACATTTTTGGGGTAATGCGCAGTGCAAATGCATCGCACATATGTGAACCAGCCTCATTGAAATCAATGTATTTTATAATGTTATGCGAATTGGATGCGGTGTAAGCCGCATAGGTGTGAACCCGGCCTTAAGCATGTTATTTTGATCATTGACGAGGATACTGCCAAATAAAGTAAAAAACATAAATAAATGTAAATATTAAAGCAAGAACAAAATGAAAACAACACATGCAAAAAAGTATCTGAGCAGCAGCAATGGTAGTAAAGATTTACAAATGACATATCGTTTCTGCACAGAAGATAATTCTTTGACAAGAGATATCTCACTTGGCAGCTACTTGTTATTTTTCATTTTTCCAGCCTACATCAACTAATGATTATGAATACTATTTTGAGACATGCATTACATAAGCCTAATCAATTTTCTTTCTTTCTTCGTTTAGAGAATATGTCATCTAATGCTCTTTATCAATGTTATTTAATTTGATATTTCAATTAATAGCTGAAGGATGCAGCATTCATTATTTTGTTATCATTTAGTTACATTATGCTAAATGACATTTTTATGTTACTCATTTTTTATCTATTTATGCAGACCTTCATTTTTATTTGTTATTTTATTGAACATTTGCTACCAAAGGCCTGTGCAATATGGTTAACTCTATTACTGTTGGGCTGAAATGAAAATAACAAGAATAATTGCATGAATGCTTAGTCCAGGGGCGATGTGATGCCAAATTGTGTCTTTTATTCATTTGGGTTTCCACAAGTTTACCTATGTCATTTGAGGTTATTCTATTTTACCTAAAGTGTATCTAAAGTCAAAACGTGTTTTTATACCTTTGGAGTGTGTAATTGTAAGAACACCTTTCAGGTTTTAATTGACTGAGTGTCCAAGGGGGAAAGAGTCAAAAGCAGAATGTGATGTCCATATTTCATTTTATTCTGACTCTTGTATTATAAAAGGCCAACATGTTTTGGGGGTTCAGAGGTGTTCCCCTTCATCAGTGCTTGGTATTGTTTAATGAGGGATTTTAAAGGGTAATTCTTATGGTTGCTCCAGGTGCCGATTAAAGCCACCTTTTTGACCCTGTATCATGTTAAACCCATATTTGGGGTGTACCAGTTAGGGATGGGGTCAAAACCAGAGCCCCATTAAACTAACTCAAGCAGTTCTTCTCCCTGAAGCATAAATTGGTGCAGTTGAACATGGCACCACACATACAGTTGCATCATACATTCACAGATCCATATACACAGGTCTGCAAATGGAAAACAACCAGTCCCATCTGCAACTGTGGCAGATGGATTCATAGATCTCAATTGAGTACAAGTAATGTGATGTCACAGCAGTCAGAGTTCATTGATTATTTCTTCCAGACTCATAGCGGTAGGCAGGGCCGGACTGGGAATAAAATCCAGCCCTGGAAAAAAATTCATACCAGCCCAACAGCATTATTATACCAGCGTAACAGCATAACGTCATTATTTTCTTGTTCATGAAAGGGAAAACCATACATTTTAAAGCACATTTGAAGAGTGTATTATATATAGAGAAGACAGATATGAAAGCACATAGGGCTTTATGTATATATATATATATATATATATAAACGCAAATTCCAGTTAAAAGTGTTAAAAGTGGTCAATCATCAAGGGGGACCCCAGGAATTTAGAATGTGTGGGGGGGGGGGGGAACACCTTCTGCAGAAACTATACACTAAGGTAAGGGGGGGTGGGTTACTGATATAGGGGGAAATCTTTATATCAGTGCCCCCTTACATTATCGCATTCACTCCCACCTTACATCAGTGACCCACCTCAGACTGGCCTAGCGGTGCTGTCACTGACCTCCTCTCAGGTGCACCGTGCAGGGCTCAGTCAGTCGGCTCCAGCTTGGTGGCTCTGGTTTTATCCTATATAGTCTCCTCTCCACAGTCCACACACATCTGACTTCTCCCATGACCCCCATCCCGGCGGTGCTCCCACTCTTGACTCCTCTCCAGACTCCCTCAGAGACTGCAGACATAATACAGGAGATGGTCAGAGGCTGCAGACATGATACAAGAGCTAAATGCAGCCTCAATAGTGCCCATCAAATGCAGTCTCATCAGTGTCAATCAAATGCAGCCTCACTGTGCCCATCAATGCAGCCTCACTGTGCCCATCAATGCAGCCTCACTGTGCCCACCATTGCAGCCTCATTGTGCCCACCATTGCAGCCTCACTGTGCTCATCAAATGCAGCCTCACTGTGCTCATCAAATGCAGCCTCACTGTGCTCATCAATGCAGCCTCACTGTGCCCATGAATGCAGCCTCACTGTGCCCATCATTGCAGCCTCACTGTGCCCATCATTGCAGCCTCACTGTGCCCATAAATGCAGCCTCACTGTGCCCATAAATGCAGCCTCACTGTGCCAATGAATGCAGCCTCACTGTGCCCACCATTGCAGCCTCACTGTGCCCACCATTGCAGCCTCACTGTGTCCATCATTGCAGCCTCACTGTGCCCATAAATGCAGCCTCACTGTGCCCATAAATGCAGCCTCACTGTGCTCATCAAATGCAGCTTTACTTTGCCTATGAATGCAGCCTCACTGTGCCCACCATTGCAGCCTCACTGTGCCCATCATTGCAGACTCACTGTGCCCATCAATGCAGCCTCACTGTGCCCATCAAATGCAGCTTTACTAGGCCCGTGATTGCAGTCTCACTGTGCCCATGAATGCAGCATCTCCTATGCCCCATGTCCCAGTCTGCAGTCCCTGTCTGTGAGAAGGTGTGTTGTTGATGCTCTGTATGGTACCTTCCATGCCAGCAGGATGTCCATGATCGCCATCAGCAGGCAGGGTCTGTTCTCGCTTTGGATGGGGACAGTGCTCCTTCCAGAGGATCTGTTTGCTGTGAGATGGAGTGGTCCCTGGCCACCTGCACCTTCAGCCGTCCTCATTTTCCAGCCCCAGTCAGCCTGTCCTCTGGTCCTGGGGAAGTGAGAGCACTGGGTGGGAGCTGGAGAGAAGGGGGATCGGAGAGCACCGGCGGGGTTGGAGAGCACATGGGTGGGGGCAAAGAGCAGGGGGGGTGGAGATAACAGGGGTGGAGAGCGGAGAGCGCTGGGGGGGGGCTTGAGAGCACTGGGGGGGAGCCAAAAAGAACAGGGGTGGAGAGCACGGGAGGCTGAGGGGGGGCTGGAGAGCACTGAGGGGGCTAAGAGTGTGGGAGGTAAAGAGCACTGGGGGGGATCTTGAGAGCACTGGGGGGGCAGAAAGAACAGGGGTGTAGAGCACAGGGGCTGGAGAGCACTGGGGGGTACAAAGAGCAGGTGGGAGTGGAGAGCACTGGGGGTGGAGAGCAATAGAGGGAGCTTGAGAGCACTAGTAGGGGCCAAAAAAAACAGGTGTGGAAAGTACGGGGGGCTGGAGAGCACTATGGGGGGCAAAGGGCACTGGTGGGGTTGGAGAGCACATGGGTGGGGGCAAAAAGAACAGGGGTGGGGAGCACGGGGGTCTGGAGAGCAATGGGGTGGGGGCTGGAGAGTGATGTGGAGAGCTGGAGAGTACTGGGGGGAGAAAGAACAGGGGTGGGGAGCACGGGGGGCTGGAGAGCACTATGGGGGGCGGAGAGCACTGGCGGGGTTGGAGAGCACATGGATGGGGGCATAAAGAACAGGGGTGGGGAGCACTTGGGCTGAAGAGCACTGGGGTGGAGGCTGGAGAGTGATGGGGAGAGCTGGAGAGCACTGGGGGGGAGAAAGAACAGGGGTGGGGAGCACGGGGTGCTCGAGAGCACTATAGGGGCAGAGAGCACTGGCGGGGTTGGAGAGCACATGGGTGGGGGCAAAATGCAGGGGGAGCGGAGAGAGCACTGGGGGGGTTGGAGAGCACGTGGGGGCAAAATGCAGGGGGGAGTGGAGAGTACAGTTGTGGGGAGCGGAGAGTACTGGGGGGAGCTTAAGAGCACTGGAGGGGGAGACAAAAAGAACAGGGTTGGAGAGCATGGGGGGGCTGGAGAGCGATGGGTGGAGCTTGAGTGCACTGGGGGGCCAGAAAGAACAGGGGTGGGGAGCATGGGGGGGGGCTGGAGAGCACTGTGGGGGGCGGAGAGCACTGGGGTGGGGGCTGGGGAGTGATGGGGAGAGCCGGAGAGCACTGGGGGGGGAAGAACAGGGGTGGAGAGCACTGGGGGGAGAAAGAACAGGGGTAGGGAGCACGGGGGGGCTGGAGAGCACTGTTGGGGGTGGAGAGCACTGGGGTGGGGGCTGGGGAGAGCCGGAGAGCAGTGGGGGGGGAAGAACAGGGGTAGAGAGTACTGGGGGGGGAAAAGAACAGGGGTGGAGAGCACGGGGGGCTGGAGAGCACTGTGGGGGGGCGGAGAGCACTGGGGTGGGGGCTGGGGAGTGATGGGGAGAGCTGGAGAGCACTGGGGGGAGAAAGAACAGGGGTGGAGAGCACTGGGTGGGGGGAGAAAGGACAGGGGTGGAGAGCACTGGGGGAGTGGAGAACACTGGGGGGGGGACAGGGGTGGAGAGCACTGGGTGGGGGGAGTGGAGAGCACTGGGATGGTGACTGGAGAGTGATGGGGAGAGCTGGAGAGGGGGGCAGAAAGAACAGAGGTGGAGAGAACTGTGGGGGGGCTGGAGAGTGTGGTGGGGAAGGAGAGCACTGGGGGGGGCAGAAACAACAGAGGTGGAGAGAACTGTGGGGGGTGGCTGGAGAGTGGTGGGGAAGCAGAGCACTGGGGGGAGCCAAGGGGAGAACTGGGAGGGGCCAGCAAAAGAAGTTGGATAGGAGGAGAAGCAGGGGGGCCGCATATAGAGGAAATTCGTTTTCTATATTCCTCCATACAGCCGTGGAATGCTTGATTCTCCTCGTCCCCCTCCTGCAAGCATTCAGCGGCTGTATGGAGGAATATAGAAAGCTAATTTCCTCTATATGCGGCCCCCCTGCCGATCCTCCTATTCAGGCACACTGCGGGCTGTACAGCGGGCATCTCCTCCTGTGTATCACGACACAGAGCTGCCTGGCTGGGTCTGTGTTTACCGGTGACGCTGTAACACGGTCCCGCCCCCCTAGACGGGCTCCTGTGATAGTAGATAGAGTCAGTGTTCAGCCTATCACACAAGCCGGTCTAGGGGGGCGGGACCGTGTTACAGCACCGCCACCGCCGAACACAGACCGAGCCAGGCAGCTCCGTGATACACAGGAGCAGGAGAGAGGGGACAGGGAGCACTGCAGCCGCAAGTGAAACCGGCCCCAGGACAGGCAGCCTACCGGGAAATCTCCCGGTCTCCCAGTAGGCCAGTCCGGCCCTGGCGGTAGGTCCATACCTCTGTACCGACCTGGGACTGTAGGAATAGTCTGCTACTCTAGGCAGGCCCGGATTTACTCCCTTTGTCGCCCCAAGGCTGGGTCCTTCAATGCCGCCCCCCATCACATAGGGGGGGGGGGGGCGACACGCAGGGGGGGGTAATCGATTTTTCGCAGACAATGACTGGTGTTAGTGCTTCAATCATTCCGGCACCATGGTTGTTATGGTGTCAGGATGATTGAAATACATTATTTCTATCATTACATTGTAATATAAAATGAAATAGTTCAACTCACCATAAAGCAGAATGAGTGGGAGCCCTGAGCGTGTCACTTGCCACCGTCGCTTGTCACCAGATGGGAATGTCACTTGCCACGCTGCCTGCCACCAGATGGGAATGTCACTTGCCACGCTGCCTGCCACCATATGGGAATGTCACTTACCACGCTGCCTGCCACCAGATGGGAATGTCACTTGCCACGCTGCCTGCCACCAGATGGGAATGTCACTTGCCACGCTGCCTGCCAGCAGATGGGGATGTCACTCGCCAGGCTGCTTGCCACCAGATGGGGATGTCACTTGCCATGTTGCCTGCCACCAGATGGGAATGTCACTTGCCACTCTGCCTGCCACCAGATGGGAGTGTCACTTGCCACACTGCCTCCCCCCCCCCAGCATTGCAGAGTACTTGCAGCCAGGTACAACGCTGTCAGCCTCTCCTCTCCCGCGTGGGAAAACTAGCTGCAGGTGAACCGTGAAACAGAGGCACATGAGACTCGAGTGAGAGATGAGGGCGGGCTGTTAGAGATGATGTCATTCTCTCTCTTCTGTGTGATGTCGCGCAGCCTTCGCGGCCCTGAAAGTAAGGGCGGAAGTTGGAACAGCATTGTGAGCAATGAGAGATGATGTAATCTCTCGCACCGCTGAAAAATTACTTGTCTCCTCCGCCGCGCGACGCCGCCCCTGCACACAGTGCCGCCCCGAGGCCTGGCCTCATTGGCCTTGTGGGAAATCCGGCCCTGACTCTAGGGAAGGCTGCATAAGGGTCTTTTTCTTTTAGAAATTAGCAATAGGTATCTTTATTTTACTGTAGAATGATAGAGATAGACTGTGCATAAAGCCATAGTAAACTTTGCAGACCTACTAAGAAGTTCCATTTAGGGATTTCCTTTTGCTTGATTCTTTCCACTGTCAGAATTTGGAGTCAGTGTCTGTCTGGTTTTCAGCTGGGAATCCTCTGAAATCCAGACAGATTGAGCCTAGGTTCACACTACTGCGATGCGATGTACTGTGAATTTGATCAATTTTTTGTTATGTTTGAGGTGCGAATTTGCCTTGCTTTTTGAGGTGGACAGGTGTGAATTTACTGCCATGGAATTTACTGCTTTTTACATTTCCTACAAATCTGTGTGTGCCTAAACGCATCAAACCCACTCTATATTCGCATCAGTGTGAACCCAGGCTAAAGCAGGGTTGGGAAAGTGTGGTGTACGAATTATATAGCACTAAATCTATGAAGTGAAATTACATGGGTTTATACACAGATTGCTTCATTACCCTACACAAATCAAAATTTAACAGCTCAATCCAAGTCCTGGCTCACACTGGTGCAATTTGACATGCGATTTGACATGTCAAATCGGCGGCAATTGCTGGCAATGGCACTTTGAAAAAGTAGTTTCTGTACTACTCTTTATGATTTCGGGGGTGCAATTTTCATTGACATCTGTGCAGAAACCCGCACAGATGTCTCTGAAATGGCCGCAGAAATCGGGACTGACATGCGGGAGTGAAATGGTGCGAGTTCAGCTGAACTCACACCATTTTATTCCCGCAGTCAGTATGAACCTAGGCTTAAACTCATAAAGCTCATAAAGCTTATAAATCAGTTTTAGTACATGCTAGAGAATTAAATCACCAAATAATCTCCATTAGGGTGTGTACCCCAACGCTCAGACAAAGAGCAACAGAGGCAGTGGTTAGGGGTATGCATACGCTACAGCTGTGATGCAATGCCATGGCAAAGATTATAGCGAGCAATATTTTTTAGAATTGTTATTTTTATTTACTTTTTTGTTTTTCAATTTTTAAAATCTTTATTTATTTTTCAATTTTTAAAGTGGTTCTAAAGGCAGAAGGTTTTATATCCTAATGCATTCTAAAAAACTTATGTGTGCAGTAGCCCCCCCCCCCCCCCCCTAATATTACCTGAGCCCATCTCAGTCCTGAAGAAGCAAGCCTGTCTTGAAAAACACGTTAACTCCATTGTTTGGACTTCTGGACTTCAACATACTGTATGAGATACTGTGGCTCACAATCTCCATACCATAGGATTGGGTACCTGTTGACTCTTATATTTTAATGTAGTTAAAAAAAATTGGTAATTTGTTAATACATACCGCCTCATGTTGTGCATACAAAGTCCGCCTTTTTTGAGAAGTTAGTTTAACTTATTTTTTCTCTTATACTCAATCCAGCGATTTTTGCAGGAGAGACTCGGCTGTCAGGTCCAGGCCACAGCTCTTTGTCTAAATGGACACACGGAGCTGCGGCTTGGGTACCCCCATAGCAAACTGCTTGCTGTGGGGGCACTCGGCAGGAGGGAGGGGCAGGGAGCACCGAAGAGGGACCCAGGATCTGGGCTGCTCTGGGCAAACCCACTGCACAGAGCAGATATTAACATGTTTGTTATTGTTCTTTTTAAACCAAAAAAAACCAAGACTATAGTATTACTTTAAGTGCCCTGTTTGGGGGGCTTTAGTGAAATATCAGGGGCCTAAACAGACACCTAATGTCTCACATTTAAGATTGAGCCTCAGCTGCACAGATGAATGAATAGGAAGCACTTACAGGCTTGCTATCCATTCACAAACTGAAGCATAGTAAACCCAGTTTACTATGCTTCAGTGATGAATTGACAAGTGAGCGATTGGTATCAATCGCTCACTGTGTTCATTCAGAACAGAAAGGGGCCATAAAGTACATATTTACCGGCCCCTTCCTCCCTGATCTCCCTACAGCACAGCTTGTGAGAGGAAGATGAGGAGAAGCCAGCAGTGAATAGGAAGTGCTTACAGGCTTCCTATTCATTCACACCGTTTACTATACTTCAGTGATGAATGGACACATGAATGATCGGTACCGATCGCTAACTGTGTTCATCCAAACGAGGAAGGGGCCAGTAAATGACATTTACCAGCCCCTTCCCCCCTGCAGTGCAGCTGGAGGGAGGTAGATGAAGAGAAGCTGGTAGTGCTGCTGGGAAAGGAACAAGAGGATCAATGGGCACAAACACATCAATTCCCAGCTAATAATTGATGCCATATGTCAGAGATCACCTTACAGCATCGTTGCAAAATCTCTGCCTTTTCATGACCACCTGCCTACGCCTGGCCCTTGCTATCAAGGTGCAAGGAAAGACACACAGCTACACTTTGCACCAGCATTTTGTACCTTGACAGCAAAAGTGTAAAATAAAATTATTTGAAGTCTTATGACTGAAATCACTACAGTAACAAACGTAAAAAATACATCTGATCATTAAGGAGTCGTCTTTTTCTGTGTTTATTTGCTACTTTATCATAATAACAATTTTAACTAATAAAGATGTACTTTTATAAATATTAAAAATTTGGGTTACATTATTTTGTCCATTATATATTTGTGTTAGGGCAGAATTCTACAGTATGTGTTGAAAAAAATATATATTTAACCAAGATGGATTTCGTGGATTTCATGGCACAAACAATAATTAACATTTTTTTTACAATCCACAATCTGCGTATTCACAAAACTATATATTAGCTGCAGTGATGGCCGTGACACGCTTGTCATATAAAAGCGCACTGCCTGGTAAATTTTATACTATCAAAAATTCAATATGTTTTTAAAGGACACGGCAGGCATCCATTGCACTTAACCAGGGACAAGGACATAATATTATGGCGATAGATTTTCAATGTATTGCTCCTGTAGAAGGTATGACAATAATGGGAGATATTGCATTAACACTCTGGCTTAAGTGAATTGTACACAAACTCTTTATAATAGATGAGCACAGAGAAGTAGTAACAGCTCGATATTAAAACTATAATTGGATTTGATAAAATTGATTATATAGCAGTGAAGCCAAGAAGATTTTACAAGCTTTTCATGTATATGTTTGGTCAAAGGCAGCACTGAATGTACTTGGACACATGGCTAGATATAGCTGCAAGGCTCCATTCACATGACCATGAAAAAAATAAAAAACGCAGTTCCGCAAAATAAACTATTCTTTATTTACGGAACTGTTTATAATAGATACATTCACACATACATTCACACAAGTGCAAAAACATGCACTGCATTCAGATCCGTAACAGAATCTAAAAGTTTGCACCTGAGGACGTATACATGTATGCCATTGAAAAAAAGAACAGTACAATTTTTAAACATTCTATTTACTGATCATTATGAAAGGAACTTCTGTTCCTGATCAGTACATTTTTACTGCAGTGTAAACGGCAGTGTGAATGGGGGCTTAGCCCTGGTTCACACTGGTGCGTTTTGACATGCGATTTGGCATGTCAAATCGCATGTCAAAACGGTGGTATTTGCCGCAAATTCCTGGCAATGGCACCGTCCTAATCGGTGCCACGACGCATCTGCGGCGCTGCACCGATTTCAAAAAGTAGTTTCTGTACTACTTTTTGCGATTTTGGCCCACGATTTACATTGACATCTGTGCAGAAACCTGCACAGATGTCTCTGTAATCGCGGCCGAAATCAGGACTGACCAGCGGGAGTGAAATCGTGCGAGTTCAGCTGAACTCGCACGGCTTCACTCTTGCAGCCCAGTGTGAACCTGGGCTTAAAGTGGTTGTAAACCCCATTCATGAAATTTGACCTAAGCACATACAGTATATCTGTAGTGTTTATTTACCTCTCTCCAAAGCTCAAAGTGCCGTTTCTCTCTGGCGCTCCATTCCTTTGTTATCAGCAGTCACATGAGATAACATGAGCCGAAAATTTGTGTCAGGCAGGGAGATTAGCAGGAAACTTGTCTATTCAGACTACAGCCCTGTATGTTCCTTCATTGCTCTGCCTATGTGGGGGGGGGGGGGGTTTCCTTTGCCTCCAATCAAAGCCCAGACTCCCCACGCACTGCTGAAAGAGGAAGAAATATTTCTAACACAATCTGCAATTTCCAAAGAGTGTAGAAAGGGGAAGACAGCAGATATACAAGTAAAATATATGTAGGAGGATTTGTTTCATCTCTGTGTATCATCTGAGGCTGTTCACTTCACTGGGTGAACGGTTAAATCCACTTTAAATGTTGGCACAAGGGGGTTGATTTACTAAAACTGGAGAGTGCAAAATCTGGTGCAGCTGTGCATGGTAGCCAATCAGCTTCTAACTTCAGCTTGCTCAGTGAGGCTACTGTCACACTGAAGCACTGGATGCGCTGGCGGTATAGCGGCGCTATTTTTAGCGCCGCTATACCGTCGTTTTTTGGTGCGATTTGTGGGCGCTTTTGGGGTGATTTTAACCCCCGCTAATGGCCGAAAAAGGGTTAAAAACGCCAGCAATAGTGCCTCTTTGCAGCGTTTTGCGGGCGTTTTGGAGGCGCTGCCCCTTGATTTCAATGGGCAGGGGCGCTATAGGAACGGTATTTTTACCCTCCTGCAAGCGCAACGCTCCAGTGTGAAAGCCCTCGGGCTTTCACACTGGATACAAAGAAGGGGCTTTTTCAGGGTGCTTTGCAGGCGTTATTTTTAGCGCAATAGCACCTGCAAAGCGCCTCAGTGTGAAAGGGGCCTGAAGCTTTGACAATAAAACCTGGAATCTGATTGGGTTCTGTGCAGAGCTGCAACAGATTTTGCACTCTTCAGTTTTAGTAAATCAACCGCTCAGTCTGAAAGTTCTTATTCAAATACCGTACTCGTTAATAAAATATAAATGTGCAGGATGTTTAAAGGTATTGATCTGAAAGCAATTTAATTATTTGTGTTTGAGATTGTCTGAGATGAACAATTATATTGTAGACATGAATTAAATATTGCAAAAGGCCACACAAACTTGCCATATTTGATCAGTTTGCTCAACTGTACCCTCGGCGGAGGTTTGTATGACAGATTCTGCTCCAGCTGGTTTTTGTAAACAAAGCAACCAGGGATTCTGAGTAATGTCATTGACTAAATATGGTCATGATCACATTTTAGCAGCTGAATGGGGATCTGTCATTTTACAGCCAAAGTACAATGGGTGAGAAGACACAGCTGGGCTGTCATGTCAACCTTATCAGGCAAAGGGTTGTCATTCCGACAGGTTGTCATGATTGACCAGAATCTACATTGCTGTATGCAGTAGTGTATTTAGGTTTTGTGCTGCCCTAGGTCTGACTAAACTCGTGCACCCCCTACTTTAAATATGACCCACCCCTTCCTGTCAAGGCCACACTCCTTGCTGTTTAAGACCCGGCCTGAAATTTTCGAGTGGGGACACTAGTTCTGAGGGCGGGGGGGGGGGGCAATGGATTCCCTTAATTTGCATAGATTTCCTCCCACCTCCTGTTTGGCTATGGGGCAGGAAGTGAAGGGAAATCTCTGCAATGGGAAAGGCATGGTAAAAAATAAACTGACAGGGGCTATAACCCTCCCTTACTCTATCCAAAATGAAAAAAAAAAAGGGTTGCCTATAGTTCTACTTTAAGCACAAATCTCTGATAATTGTATGGAGAGGACTAAGAAGATATAACCATGCCAATGGTGCAGCAGAAAACATATAGCACAGTGAGGAAGGTTTGTGGTCCAGGATGATAGGACAGTCAAAATTAGAAGTGGTGCCCGTCCACCCCCCAAACAGTTGCGGAATGCTGGCCGCCCACATACCGGAAGCAGTGTGGCCGCTTTATGGGGGCGCTAGACTAATTTGCCTCTCAGCTCAGTCTGCTTCATAAGACTGGCGCTACACTGTTTGAGTAGCGCCAGGCGGCGGGGACTCTTTCCGTGCTGCCCCCTGCAAAGTGCTGCCCTAGGCCTGGGCCTTGTTGGTCTAGGCCAGGATACAGCGTTGGCTGTATGACATGCTTAACGTTGGACTTAGATCAGGGGACAATTTATTTTTCAAATAATAGACTTTGACATGGTATTTGTGTTTTTATTTACTTTTACCTTCTTTTGAAAATGAGTAATAAGAGGTCCTAATTTACCTTGATGGGGGGGGGGGGGTGAAGAGTACAGTGCACACTTGCTAATCCCTCCTCTCTCTAAAAAACCAGGTTGCATACCTGGATAAGGGACTTTTTTTTTAAATTAATGTGTACTGTGCTTTTTAAAAAAAATAACATGGGTTACTCTTCAAATTCAAAACAATGTAAATCCACTGTCAGTCATATTTTCCAGTGATGTAGACCCTTGAATAATCACCATGACCTGCTGACACAACGACAATGTTAACCCACCGATATGATGACCTGCTACTCTATGATGCTGAGCCATTGCACTCCTGCCATATAATGACATTTTCCTAGCCAGCTGCTTTAAATAACAAAACAAACTGGCTGGAGACCCTGGTTGATATAATTGACTAAACATAGGTAAAAGTGGTTGTAAAGTCTAACATTTTTTAATATTAAAATATTAAGCATGTTATGCTTACCTGCTCTGTGCAGTGGTATGCCCTGAACCTCCTTTGCTGGGGTCCCCCACCAGCGCATTTGAAGCTCTATTGATTTCCATCATCCAACCATGTGCATGAAAAAATGCTGTTTTTTTTTCTCCTTGCATCTGATTGGGTAATATGCCTTTAGCCTTTAGTAAATCAACCCCACTGATTTTCACTGCATGGTGTACACATATGATGGTGTAAATTAGAGGCAAGTTTTATCTCACAAAAGTTTCAGTACACAGTGACCCCAAGCTTATTTCTGCTACCCTCCAGCTATAAACAATGAAAAAACTCAAATTCTCAGAAAAATACATTTTACAACATCAATGGGACTAAGCACTATAAATAACATTTTACTGGGGCAGCTACATATCAATTTTAACAGAAGGTGGATTCCAAAATGTCTATTAAATTGTAAGACTCCTTGAAAAAATTGTGCTTTAAGCTTTAGCAACAAACTCCCCTATTATAATTATTATTATTATTATACAGGATTCATAAACGATTACATACCGCAGCAATGGTAATGCTAAGCTTTTAGCTGCATATGTTATCAACAGCTACTGCAGTCTGCTCAAAGTACAATGCTCAGCTTTAGAGAACATGCACAAGGCACTGATTCTTGTGGATCACAAAGGTACAGAGAGGGAAAAATCATTATTCTCTATAGCAGGTGCCATCCAAAGCTTTGTGCATAAATCAGGGTCTACACCCAAGACTTTGAATGGAATTGGCTGATGCTAAAACAACTTTGGGCAGGCCGTGCATCTAAAAGACCACCAAAAGACCAGAGCTGTGCTTAGGTAATTATATAGGGGTATTGTTGGTTAAAGCAAACCTGTTCAACACAAAGCAGTAGGTTGAGTCTGATATCCCCCTCCCTATCAGCAAATGTAAAAAAAAATCTTTGCTCCACCATTGCTCTCTCCAGGGGCTCACAGTGAGTCACTCTAGTTTGAGCTTACGCAATGCTAGGGAGTCTTTACCCAATCCCATAAGACTTCATTGGGCACCAAGCTTTCTTATTGTCCCCCAATACCTGGAAACACTGAGTATTTTCTTCCGTCGCGGTGGCTAAACAAAGGAGTATTGAAGGTAGAGAATGTGCTGTTAGGAATGGGAACACTTGCTGACCATGCCTTTTCTGGGACTTTTAAATTCGTATTCTTTGCTAGAACTCCCAAACATTATATATATGTAGCGGGTGTCAAATTTAGAGGGGCGTATCTGGGCTATAGATGGCCCAGATACATAGATTTTTTTGGAATTTATGGACAATTTGGAGTGTGGGAGGTATGAATGGTGTCATGTTCTCTGCGGTCCCTAGGTGGCGCTGTCACCTGGGACCGGGGTTGCCATTCTAGCGCCGTGCCCTTTGTGTCCTCTGGCGGAAGTAGTACGGCGGGGCGGGGAACCCGCTGTGCCTGCTGGGAGAGGATATAAGGGGGGCAGACATCTTGCGCACGAGGTCCATTCCCCAGGCACCTTCGGCCTGGGGGCTGCTGCGGTTCGTCTGTGCCCAGGCGCTCTTGGCCTGGGCGCGTAGAGTCGAGTTTCATCCCAGGCACCTTCAGCCTGGGGTGAGGTACTTTACAAGGAGGCCTGGGGCCCAGTACGTTCGACTGGGTCCCGCAAGGGCAAAGCATTCCTAAGGTGCCCCCGGTATTGGGTGCCTGAATCCAGGGCGTAAGGGACCGGAGAGGTGACCTCCCCGAAGATCCAGCGCAGCATTGGCTGGTGGCGGTGGAGGCCTCTGGTGACCGTCCGGATGGATGTCTTCCCCTGACAGGGGTCGTCTGTCCTAAAGGAGGTATTTCATGTTCTTATGGTCTGTGACAGAGACCCATCTTCATCAGGTCAGTGGCAGGCCTCATTCAAGGCCTGTGGCAGAGGCCTCAACGTTCACCCAGGTCAGTGGCAGGGACCAAATTCACAGTCGGTGGCAGCGACTGTGCGCCAAGCCTGTTTGCACTAAACGGAACAGGAGAGACTTTATTCATTGTGTTGTGCCTGGACCTACTCTTTCCCACACCCTGTCTGTTCATTTAAAGTTCAACCAGCCTACCTATTGATCAAAGCAAATAAAACAGTGTTGGACTTTTCTTGGTGTGGAACTCGTGTTACTGGAAGCTAAGTGTCCCTGTCAGTGTCAGTGACAATCATCCTCCATAGGAGAAGCTGAGGCTCCGGCCTAAAACGTAGACCCGAGTGTAATGGTTTAGCTCATATCTCTGCATCCTACATCAGAGAGCCGAGCTGGTGGTGTAAATCTTTCCCCTTTCTCCCAGATACCCCCTAGACGAGTCATACAGCCATAAAGAGAGGGGGGAAGGTGGGGGAAGGCCGCTACATTATATATATATATATATATATATATATATATATATATATATTAGCAGAGACCCTAGAAAATAAAATGGTGATTATTACAATATTTTATGTGACACAGTATTTGCGCTGCCATCTTTCAAATGCATTTTTGTTTTTTTCAAAAACACGAAAAAAAACAAAAAAAAACAAAACCCTAATTATTTTTGTATGAGATACAGATATGAAATCTGTGAAAGATGATAGTAAATAGATACCTAACATGTCATGCTTTAAAATTGTGCGCGCTCGTAGAATAGCGACCAACAACGGTACTTAAAAATCTGTATAGGCTACGCTTTCAATTACAATTTTACAGGTTACCGGTTTAGAGTTACAGAGGAGGCTTGCACTAGAATTACTGCTCTCGCTCTAATGATTGCGGTGACACCTCACATGTGTAGTTTTGAATACTGTTTACATATGCGTCTTACGTATGCATTCGCTTCTGCGTGCGAGCACAGAGGGATGGAGTGCTTATAAAAAAACAAACATCTTATTTAGTTGACTTTTTCATTTGACACCGTTCTTTTTTTTTTTTTTGATCACTTTTATGTCTATTACAAGGAATGTAAACATCCCTTATAATAGAAATAAGGAAGGATGACAGGTCCTCTTTATTGAGAGACCCCAAATGTCTAATTTACCGGAAGTGACATCAGAGATCGTTCTGGTCCTCCAAGCGCATTGAGATGAGTGGGGGCCATCTTGCTCTCACTCGTCTTCCTGCCCAGCAAACGGCTGCATTGGATCACTTTTGGGCTTTACCGATGGCTTCGGTAAGCCCAGAAACAAGCGGGAGGTGGCATGGGCACCTCTCCCGCCACCTCTAAATGTGATCCCACAGCGAATGTGCCCACGGGACCACTTTTATCCGACGCAGTATCACCCTTAGTAAAAAAAAATACAGCTAGCTGCTGCCATAACACCGGTATTTAATGTCACAGTAATGATGTATTTTTACTATGGTCAGCAAGTGGTTAAAGCCTGTAGATTTGCGTTGCCTCAGCAAGGTCCAGGGGAGAGCATTTGTGAAGAATCTAGCATAACTGCACTGGTTTACTACTACACAATGTTTACACTCATCTGCATTTTATGAGCTATTTATAAAATGAAAAGCACATGATGTACTCTTCAGTGTACAGCTCTACAGAGAACACTCTATGATTGGTGGTGGAGGCTGATCACATAATTTTGACAGGTCATGTGAACTGGGTCTTCACCTCCTAGCTTTTCTTCCCAGTCTATTAATTTGAATGCGGCTTTGCTTGCTTCAGAGTCACAAAGCAAGCAAATCACTAAATACATTGTTGGAGCACAACAGCACTGTGTTGTATAAATGCTCATGTTAAGGCCAAGTCACTACTTTATAACTGGACCCTTAGTCATATCTTAACAAGCTACACAATAAATGATTTTTATATCAGACTGTAATTTCTGTTTTGACCATAGGTGTCAAAAAATCCCTTTTTTCCTTGCTGCATCTCCTTAAAGTGTTACAAAATTAACCTGTATATGCTTTAAAGCCTGTTATGAGCCTGTTATACTCACTTTGGAACCTAAGCGATTAATCCTCTGCATTGTGTAAAAATCTGTCATCTCTTTTCCTCCCCTTCTTCCACTGTCCCCAATCCATCTGCTTATAGAACAGAGGCTTCGGGGACAAGCTGCACATGCTCAGTTTGGTGTGTATTGCTATAGAGTTTTTTTTCTTGGGAGGGTGCATGTGATCAGCACAGAGCCAATCAGCACTGTCCAGGCAGAGGGTCAGGGGTCCTGCAGCCTTATAGGACAGTCAGAGCAGAATGAAAACTAATCCTACAAGCTTTAACCAGACACTAATAGAAGTCACAAGACTGCTCTAACTGCTGATGAGAAAAGGTATCTAGCAGTTTATATTCACTAAAACTATTGCATTTCCATGTTCCATCTTCTGTGTACTGTGGTAGAGCAGATATAGTGAATGCAGGGTCCTGGGTTTAGCAACATTTTAAAGGGGTTTTAAAGGTAATTTTTTTTATTTTTTTTTTAAATAACAAACATGTTTTACTTACCTCCACTGTGCAGCTAGTTTTGTACAGAGTGGCCCCAAACCTGGTCTTCTGGGGTCCCTCGGCGGCTGTCTCGGCTCCTCCCAGCAAAAATTCACCACCTTTAATGTGAGCGAGCAAGCATGGTGGTAAGTTCTTGCGGGCGCGCTCCCATGATACATCAGGCGGCTATAGCGGCTCACTCTATCACTCGGCCCCGCCCCCTGGCACGCCGCGTCATTGGGTGTAATTGACAGCTGCTTTTAATCAAACCAATGAATGAGCCGTTCACGGCGTGGGACTTTCGAGGGGTCAGGTAAGTAAACGGGGGGGGGGGGGCTGGGGGGCCGCTAATCCTTCAGACGTTTTTTCATCTTGTAAAAAAGGTGAAAAAACTTGTACCTTTACAACCCCTTTAATACTCCAGGTATATTGTATACAGGACAAGGGGTTCTCATCTACATGAAACATAATATTTTTAACCTTAGGCGTTTTTGGAAATTAAGTATTTCACCACCACAGTAAAGGGAGTAACTGCTCAGGTGTAGCCGATAGATACTTCACAGGGTCCTAGAGCCGTGGGTGCAGGCAGTGCATATCACAATGCAGAGAACAGGAAAAAATGCTTGGACAGCCGCACTCCAAAAAATGGTTGTTTATTGAACAAAGATATAAAATACATATCACAGCATGGAAAGCAGCGAACAGGAGCTGACATGTTTCGCACTGTGACTCAGTGCTTAATCATAGCTATGATTAAGCACTGAGTCACAGTGCAAAACGCGTCAGCTCCTGTTCGCTGCTTTCCATGCTGTGATAACGGAAAATTTATTTCATATACTTACCGTAATTTTCCTTTCCTGATGGACTCCATGGCAGCCTACGTGTGGGTTAATCCCGCCTCTCATACCTCATAGGACCCTACTCCCATAAATCTTTGCTTCTAGCCAGAGACCGTGTTCCGTAATATAGCCTACTCCAGCAATGGGAGGGAACTCCTGCTGCCATGGAGTCCATCAGGAAAGGAAAATTACGGTAAGTATATGAAATAAATTTTCCGTTTTCCTGACAGACTCCATGGCAGCCTACGTGTGGGAAATGACTAGCCAAACACACCCGGGTGGGCAAATGCTGGTTAAAGAAAAAAAATGGTTTAATTGACACCGTCAATAGATAAGACATGTAAACCAAAATTAACTGAAGACAAAGACGCCGGTTCTACACAATAGTGCGTCATAAATGTGTTTATCGACGACCATGAGGCCGCTTTGCAGATCACTTCTGGGGAGACATGACGGGCGGCCGCCCATGATGTGGAGACGCTCCTGGTGGAATGAGCGGTCACTGCCTCTGGTGGAACCAGACCCTTCGCTTTATACGCCCCTTGGATGGCCTGAACGATCCAGGCTGCGATGGTTCTGGAAGAAGCACGCACACCTTTGTTTTTCCCTTGAAAGAAAATGAACAGATGATCCGATTGGCGAAACGATTTTGTGGCTTCCAGGTATTGTTTCAAGACTTCTCCCACATCTAAAGGATGGACATTAGAGTTCTCAGGTGACCGGAAGGTAGGAAGAACAATTTCTTGATTCTCATGAAAAACCGATGTTACCTTAGGATTTGACCCAAGCATGGGAATCATAACTACACGATCCGGAAAGAAGGTCAGGAATGGTTCTTTGGAACCTAGGAAACCAATTTCAGAAACTCTTTTAGCCGATGTTATTGCTACAAGGAAGACCAATTTGAGGGTGAGCTCCTTGATAGATAGTTGACCCGTGTGATGTCCTTCTCTATCTGAGAAGAAATCCAAGACCAGAGGAAGGTCCCATTTGGAAAATCTTGGTTTCCTCTGAGGTCTGAGCCTTATAGCTCCTCTGAAGAATTGTCTGACAAGAGTGTGTCTAGCCCAGGATATTCCAGTAAAGGCCGAGATAGCCGAAATCTGCACTCTTAGGGAACTAACTGACAGGGCCAGATCCAGGCCTGTTTGGAGAAAACCTAGAACGTCTTGTATCCTGGGTTCGTCAGGAGAACCCTCAACCATAGAAATATAGTCTGTGAATCTTTTCCAGATCCTTTGATATACTTTATTGGTATTAGGCCTTCTGGCGTTCAACAATGTAGAAATTGCTCTGCTTGGGCAACCTAATGCCTCTAGCCTTCCCCTCTCAAAAACCAAGCCATCAGACGGAGATGGGATGGGCATGGATGAAGAGCTATTCCCTGGGCCAGGAGATCTGATCTGGCTGGGAGGGGAACTGGACTCTGGAAGCTCAGCTGTAACAGGAGAGGAAACCATGGCCTGTTGGGCCAGTATGGAGCTATTACCACAATTTCGGCCTTCTCCCCCCTGAGTCTCGATAGGAACCGTAGAATGACGGGTACCGGGGGAAAGGCATACGCTTTGTTGAATCTCCACTGATCCATCAGAGCATCCACCCCGAAGGCCTGGGGACAACGACCTCTCGTGTAATATTTTGTTAGTTTGAAATTGCACGGGGAGGCAAATAGATCTACTTCTGGTACAATTCCTAGGGATAGGACCCAATTGAAAACTTCTGTGTGAAGAGACCACTCGTTGTTGTCGAGGGTTGTTCTTGAGAGAAAATCCGCCTGTAGGTTCTGAGATCCGGGAAGATAGACAGCCGTCAGGTTCGTTAGATTTTTCTGGGCCCATGTCATAATTGGTTCTACCTCCCTCAGTAGAGAGAGACTGCGAGTGCCTCCCTGTCTCTTGATATAGGAGACTGCTGACGTGTTGTCCATCCTTAGGAGAACCGAGGTACCCTTTATCAGGTGAAGAAAGGTTTGTAGAGCACAGAAGGCTGCTCGGATCTCCAGTACGTTGGACACTATCCTTCTGGACGGGAAGTTCCATTTCCCCTGAGCTACTTCCTGCATGCAGAGAGCTCCCCAGCCTCTGTTGCTGGCATCCGTCGTGATTGTGACCCAGGAGATGGGGGCTATGGAATGACAGTTGAGAAGATTCTTCCATAGTAGCCACCAGGGAAGGCTTTCCCGCATGGACGGAGTTATCCGTATCCAATGGTCGCGAAATCCTGGCTCCCACTGCTGGAGAAAACCCTTCTGAAAAGGGCGCATCTTCCATTGAGCCCATTTCATCATTGGGGCTGTGGATACCATGGTACCTATTATCCTGAGGCACTGTGAAGCTTTGAGGAGAGGAGAGGCCATTGCCTGACGAATCCTGTCTCGAACCACTGGGATCTTCTCCAGGGGTAGGGAGATGGTACTTTGTATCGTATTGAATTGAGCGCCGAGAAAAACCAGAGATTGCGTAGGTACCAACTGACTTTTCTCTTTGTTCAACAGCCAACCGAATTCTGTCAGCGTGGAGATGACCTGAGACTGATGTACTAGAAGTTGCTCCCTGTTTTGGGAAAGTAATAGCAGATCGTCCAGGTAGTGATGTAGCCGGATTCCTCTGGTCCTGATTAGAGCTACTACAGCCAATAAGAGCTTCGAAAACACTCGCGGCGATGTTGTAAGCCCGAACGGGAGACATACGAACTGGAGGTGAGTATGGCCTACTGCAAACCATAGGTATTTTTGAAATTCCACAGCTATCGGGACGTGAAAGTAAGCGTCCTTCAGATCGATGGATACAAGCCAGTCGCCTGGCTGAACTGTCTGACGTATGGTGAGTAATGACTCCATTCTGAATTTCTCCTTTTTGATGAAGGCATTTAGATGAGTCAGATCTATCACTGGCCTCCAAGAGCCGGTCTTTTTTTGAACCATGAATAGGGGTGAGTACATCCCTTGGAATCTTTCGTCTGTTGGTACATGTATGGCGGCACCTTGGGCCACAAGAGTGTCTGTGTAAGAGAGAAGTATTTGTCTCTTTTCTTCCGAGCAGGGTAGTACTGTGGGTACGAACTGAAGTGTGGGTGGACTGACAAACACCCAGGAGTGACCTGAAGAGACTGTTTTTACAGTCCAGAAATCTTTTATCGAGGCTGCCCAGACGTGTCTGAACTGAAGTAGCCGAGCACCCACTTGTTCCGTCTGGGCCGACCCAATATCAAAAGGACTTAGGGGCCTCCCGTCTGCCTGAAGAGGCTACTTTTGTGGATCTTTGACCAGAAGGCTGATTTCTTCTCCAGTTCTTTCTGAATTCTCGACCTGGCCTATAACGGCGAGCATCTCTTGCACGATCCTGGTCTTGTCTCTGTTGAGGTCTTTTTTGACTGAAAAAACGACGATCCTGAGGAAGGAACCCTGACTTACCCCCTGTGGCACGGGTGATAGCGCTGTCAAGCTTATTCCCAAAAAGGGAAGATCCTTGAAAGGGGATCCTGCACCAAGCCTGTTTGGAGGCAGGATCAGCTACCCAAGGACGTAGCCACAAGGCACGTTTAGCGGTAACGGAGGAGAGCATGACACGTGCCACCAGGCGAATAATATCAAGGGAAGCCTCACCCAAAAACATCAACGCCATTCTTAGTTCATGGATCGGCATGCTTCTGGCTAACTCCACAGAGACATTTGTTAAGGAAGAATCCACTTCATCTGTCCAGGCCTCCATTGCTTTGGACAGGGTTGCAAGGGCTAATGCTGGCTTACAGGCCATACCCGCAGTGATATATATACGTTTAAGGTCCGTATCTATTTTTCTTTCCAAGCCGTCCCTGAAGGAAACAGAGTCCTCTAGTGGAAGGGTAACATGTCTCACCAACCTCATCAAGGCTGCATCAATCAGGGGAGCTGATTCTAGATGTTTCACATCTTCATTTTTGAATGGGTACATCTTTGCGATTTTGGAAAGTAATGAATTTTTTCTTTCTACGCCAGTCCATTCATCTGTAATAATATCCCCAAGTTCACCCAAAAAGGGGAAATTTGGGCGCTCCTTCTTAAGTTGTTTGAAGTACTTCCTTTGTTTAGAAGGAGCTTCTATTGGTTCATCCCATTTTAAAGCGTCTTTGACTGCTTTGATCAAGTCTGGGACTGAAGAGAAATCAAATCCTGTGGTATTGCTGACCTCTTCAACATCACAATGTGAAGATTCGCTTGAGGAGCAATCATGCCAAGAAGGACCCGGGATTTCGTGGTCATCCTGCACCAGAACTGGTGCTGGGTCAACAGGAGGAATGGTGGTACGGCTGGAGTCAGTCTTGTTCAGGGATTCCTGGACCAAGCACTAGACCTTAGTGCGAAACGCGTCTGCTGTGTCTGTTTATTTTGCTGTGACTTGCAGTGCCTTATGTGTGTTTTACCTAAATAAAGGCAACCTTGATGGTTCTCGGAGTGCGGCTGTCCACATATCCTGTTTCTTCTTCGCATCAACAGGAGGAATGGTGGTACGGCTGGAGTCAGTCTTGTTCAGGGATTCCTGGACCACTCTTCTGACTAGTGCCTCCACTTGGTGGTCTCCACCTTCTCTCTCTCCTACTGCTCGGGAATAACATGGCTCACAGAGGGATTTACCTTCTGGGACTTGAGCCCTACAACCCCAGCAGACTCTCTTCTCAGAACGGCTAGAATGGCGGTGAGAGTGGTGTCTAGACCTAGACCTGGGCTCCTTACTATGATGTCTGGAGGACGATCTATGATGTCTAGCACTAGAAGAATGTTGATGTGTTTTAGATTTAGCATTATCTTCGCGTGCTGAGTGTCTATTTTCAGACCTAGAGGGGCTGATAAAGAAAAGACAGGAAGAAAGAAATACATTGGCTCATGTAAAGAACCCAAAAACTGCTAAGTAGAAGAAAGAAAAAAAAAAAAAACAATTTCTACCTGCAGCGCAAGGGTTGGCCCCTGGGGGGCGGTGAGACGTCCATAGCTCAAGCTTGGAAAACTGCAAAAATTTAACCATACAATAAATATAGGGAAGGAAAGTCTGATATCAGCCATCCCTGTAATAAGACAGGTTTTCCTACCTTCACCACGTGGAAACGAAGCACCGGGAAGTAGCTGTCTGAGCCTGCAGGACATCCCAAGTTATAGCTGTATCTGACAGCTATTTAAACTTGGCGCCGACGATGACGTCACCGCGCCCCCAGCGTGAAACGGCGGAGCTCGTGCGCATGCGCGAACGCCGCCGCGATCCGAATTGTGCATGCGCGAACCAAGCCTCGATCTCGGACGAGGAACACTGCGATGCATACAACCCGGAAGAGGAGGCTAAATGAAACGCAGATGCGCTCCAGCCGTCATAGAGCCGAGGGAGACCGGACAACAACAACACACAAATACTGCTGCCATATTAATTAATAAGCGATGCATACGATACCACTCAGCACGATCCTGATCCAGCCTGGAACATAGGAGCCATCTCTCCACTGCACGACCTGGGCGTTTTTCTTAATGGGCCTCCTGCTAATAGCTAGGATGTTTGGCCAAGTTGCCGCTTGCCCGCCAGTGGCCGGGTTAGTAAGCTCTTCATGGCACCGCAAAAAAACTGTCGCCCGCATCCACCCTGCTAATAGCTGGGCTTGTTGGACCTCCAAACAGAACCGCCATAAACTCGTGCAACCAGGACTGAATCTTCCATGAAAACTTCTTTAAGGTAAGAAAGCACACCTTGGTCCTAGGAGGAGGACAAAAAAGGAACACGGTCTCTGGCTGGAAGCAAAGATTTATGGGAGTAGGGTCCTATGAGGTATGAGAGGCGGGATTAACCCACACGTAGGCTGCCATGGAGTCTGTCAGGAAATGTATTTTACATCTTTGTTCAATAAACAACCATTTTTTGGAGTGCGGCTGTCCAAGCATTTTTTCCTGTTCTCACCACCACAGTAGTTTATACCATCACAATGGTATAAATAGGACTTTGGGGTTGTGCCCCTTTTTATCTTTAATTTTTAATACTGCCAAGAATGAAAGGTTTAGTAATTGGTTATTAAATAGCTTAATCATTTTAATATCAGAAACCTTCTCCAATTCATGCGGGTTTCAATACAGAATACATTTTTTCTGCAATTTTTCTGCAAAACTATCAAATACAACTGGAAACCATAACTGTGCAAAATACATCTGCATATATCACAGATGCCAAGAAAGAAAGAAAAAAAGATATTGGGCATTTGGCAGCTGAACAGCAGCTTGAAGCCCAGCCACAAGAAAATTAGTACTGAAGTTGTATTGAACAGATTATCTGATGCAAAATGTTATTTTTATGGTATAGTTTTCAGTAGCATCTGTGTAATTTTTTTCTATTTATATTTACCTGCTTAATACAGTGGAACCTTGGATTACAAGCATAATCTGTTTCTAGGAGAATGCTCGTAATCCAAAGTACTCGCATATCAAAGCGTGTTTCCCTGTTGAAGTCAATTGAAACGAAAATAATTAGTTCTGCATTGACTTCATTGGCATGCAATACCGCATGTGGCCAGAGGTGGGGGGGGCGCCGGAGAGCCTCTGAAACACACGGAAAGGCCCAAGGACACCTCGGCTGAACTCAGAGAACCTCGGAAAGGCTCGGGAACGGAGTGTTTCCGAGATTTTCCGAGCATTTCCCAACGGCTCCGAATGACGCCGATCGGAGCCGGCACCCGTCACCTCAGGCTAAACGCCGTATTGCACACCGCTTTGGCTTGAATCCTGCTCATTTTGCGAGACAACACTCGCAAACAGAGTCAGGATTTTTTTAAATACAGTGCTCGTATTGCGAAACGCTCGTTAACCGCGTTACTCGCAATCCGAGGTTCCACTGTATGTCATAATTTACCAATAACATAACCATAGGTGGTTGAAATATTAATGAAGTGTGATAAAGTGGTTTATCAGTACAATAAAAATGCAAACAAAGTATGCATGTTAAAGCAGTTACTTGCCAGTACCACCTCCATTACAGTTGCAGAGCTAGAAGCGCGGGCGTACTCTTAGGCATATGGCGCTTCCGGGTGTGTCAGATGTTTATGTTTTCCCACTGCCTGCTGTGACCCCTGGCTGTTTTGTCAGGGGTACAAAGTACAAAGCACTGATTGCTGTATAAATAACAATGGTCCCAAAATAGTGTCAAAAGTGTCCGATCTGTCTGCCATAATGTCGCCGTCACGATAAAAATCGCAGATCGCCGCCATTACTAGTAAAAAAAAAAAAAATATTAATAAAAATGCCACAAATCTATCCCCTATTTTGTAGGCGCTATAACTTTTGCGCAAACCAATCTATATACGCTTATAGCATTTTTTTTTTACCAAAAATATGTAGAAGAATACAGTTTTTTGGGGGATATTTATTATAGCAAAGAGTAAAAAATATTGTTTTTTTTCAAAATTGTCGCTCTTTTTCTGTTGATAGCGCAAATAATAAAAACCGCAGAGGTGATCAAATACCACCAAAAGAAATCTCTATTTGTGGGAAAAAAAGGACGTGAATTTTGTTTGGGTACAACGTCGCACGTCCGCGCAATTGTCAGTTAAATCGACGCAGTGCCGAATCGCAAAGAATGCTCTGGTCAGGAAGGGGGTAAATTCTTCTGGGGCTGAAGTGGTTAAATCCATACCAGATCCTCTAGGGGGGGGCGGCTCTTATTTTAAAATTCACATCAAACCTGAAGCTCCTAGTATGCATTAGGCCTCATGCACACAGGGTGTTTACTTTTCTTCACTGAACGCCAGAAAAAAGCTGCTTATAAAACATGCCTAAAGCTGCATACTCTAATACACACTCATTTAGTCACATTTAGGCACATCAAGCATTTGAGTAATAATGGATTCCATCGGCCAGAATATTAGTTTATTCTGGCTGTGGGAATGCATTAATGCTCAAATGCGCCTAAACACATCTAGCGTTTGGGCACATTCAGCAGTTTTCTGCTCTTCAGCTCTTCTTCTGAATATGCTTTTGACGGGTTGTTTTTTTCAGCCTGTAAACGCTCCTATTCTAATGTGCCTGTAAGCACCTATGTGTACACGGACACATAGGGTAACACAGAGGTGCTTTTACAGGCTGAAAAAAAGCCAAATGCCTGTAAAAATAGGATTTTTATAATAGCTTACCTGTAAAATCCTTTTCTTAGGAGTACCTCACGGGACACAGAGCGACATAGTCATTACTAATGGGTTATATAGATACCATCAGGTGCTGGCACTGGCAAGTTCCAAAACCGGAAGTACCCTCCCCTATATAAGCCCCTCCCATCCGGGAGCACCTCAGTTTTGTAGCAAAGCAATAAGTGTCCCCAAAGAGGGGCGGGAGCTCTGTGTCCCGTGATGTACTCCTAAGAAAAGGATTTTACAGGTAAGCTGTTATAAAAATCCTATTTTCTTTCTCGTACATCACGGGACACAGAGCGACATAGTCATTACTAATGGGATGTCCTAAAGCAATGCCCAATGAGGGGGGGGATACACCATATATAAGCTGAGCGCTATCAGACATGAGGATCTTTTGCGGCCTGCAACATACTGCGCCCAAAGGCGACATCTTCCTGACTTCTAACGTCCACCTGGTAGAACCTAGTAAACGTGTGAACTGAAGACCATGTTGCGGCCTTACAGATTTGAGCCAGGGAGGCCTGGTGATGCACTGCCCATGAAGTTCCAACTGCTCTCGTGGAGTGCGCTCTAACTTTGAACGGAGGCGGTCTCCTTCTCAAGCCATAGGCTTGTATTATGACCTGTCGAATCCACTTGGCTAAAGTAGATTTTGACGCTGCCTGACCCTTTCTGGGGCCTTCCGGCAGAATAAACAAAGTATCCGTTATGCGAATCTGAGCAGTGGCTTTTAGATAAGCTTTAACTGCTCTTACTACATCCAAAGAATGCAATAACTTTTCCTCTACCGAAGTAGGTTTGGGGAAAAAAGAAGGAAGAACCACATCTTGGTTCAAATGAAACCTCGGTACCACCCTAGGAAGAAAGGCTGGATGAGGACGTAATACTACTCTATCCTTATGGATAACCAGATATGGCTCCTTACAGGACATAGCTGCTAATTCCGACACTCTTTTAGCCGAACAAATGGCTACTAGAAAAATCAATTTCCTGGTGAGAAGCACCAAAGAAATATGCTGTAATGGTTCAAATGGTTGTTTCTGTAGAACCGACAGAACCAAGTTTAGATCCCATGGACATGTGGGAATATTAACCGGAGGACTAATACGCATCACTCCTTGTATAAAGGCTTTGACTAGTGAATGCGAAGCCAAGGGCCTTTGAAAAAATATTGACAAGGCCGAAATCTGACCCTTGATAGTACTCAAGGCAAGCTTCCTATCTACAGCCCATTATAGGAAGTCCAGAATCCTACCTATTACGTACTTATGTGGATGCCATTTCTTGGCCTCACACCACGCGATGTACGCCTTCCAGATTCTATATTAGATCTGCCTGGATACCGGCTTCCTGGCATTGATCATGGTAGATACCACAGGATTAGAGAGCCCTCTCTTTTTTAGAATGTGGGCTTCCATAGCCAGGCCGTCAAACCTAGGGCTGGTAAGGAAGGGTGGTATATCGGTCCTTGCGAAAGCAGGTCCGGACGACGTGGGAGAGTCCAAGGACTCCCCACTGAAATTTTACAATCTCCGCGTACCACGCTCTTCGGGGCCACGCTGGAGCCACCGGAATCACTGGTTTCTTTTCTACCCTGATTCTGCGGAGTAATCGAGGTAACCATTGTGGCGGTGTGAATGCATATATCAGCTTGAACTGATCCCAAGGGAACACTAGGGCATCCGAGCCGCAAGCTAGGGGATCCCTTGTCCGAGAGACAAACCTGTCCCCCTTTGCGTTGAATCTGGATGCTAGAAGATCTACATCCGATGTTCCCCACCGCTGACATATTGTCCAGAAAACCTCGGGGTGAAGGGACCCTTCCTCTGGGCCTAATTGCTGGCGACTTAGAAAGTCCGCCTTCCAATTCTCCACTCCTGGAATGAATACCGCAGATATGGCTGGGACATATTTTTCTGCCCATTTCAGGATGTAATTTACTTCCCTCTGGGCTGCACGACTCCTGGTGCCCCCCTGATGATTGAATTCTGACAGGGGACCCTTGGAGTTTGGATGTCCATGCTACTAGGGCATACCGGGCTGCTCGTATCTCTAAGAGATTGATGGGCAGGGCCTTTTCTGCATCCGACCATCTGCCCTGGAGAGACTATTGCTCCAGTACTGCTCCCCAGCCTATAAGGCTGGCATCTGTAGTGACCACCTTCCAAGAAATCAGACTGAAGGATTTCCCTTTTTCCAGATTCTGGGGAACCAACCACTAACGGAGGCTCTTGCAAACGGAAGGGGACAAGGACATTGTAAGTCTAGGGCCTGAACTTTTTTGTTCCAGGCTGACAGTATGGCCCCCTGCAAATTCCTTGAATGGAATTGACCGTAGGGTACTGCTTCGAATGATGCCACCATTTTTCCCAGCAGCCTTATGCACAGGCGTATGGACGGCTGTCTTTTTTGTACCCACTAAGTGGATCAAATCTTTCAAAGACAACACCTTTCCTCGAGGCAAGAATATTTTTCTCTGGCCTGAATCCAACCTTAGCCCCAAGTATTCCAGACTTTTGACTGGTTTTTAGGGCTGACTTTTCTCGGTTGATAATCCAACCGTGAGATTCCAGATACTTGATTGTCTTGTGAACGACCACTTCTAGTTTTTTCACCGAGTGGTCTATCAGCAACAAGTCATCTAGATATGCCATTATCATTACACCTTGTGTTCTTAGATTGGCCAATAAAGGGCCAGAATTTTTGTAAACACTCGTGGTGCTGTGGCCAAACCGAAGGGTAAGGCTCTGAATTGAAAATGGCGCCCTTCTACTGCAAAGCGTAGAAATTTTTGGTGGACTGGAAAGATGGGAATGTGCAAATAAGCATCTTTGATGTCGATCGCGGCTAACCAATCCTCCCCTTGTAGGGCAGTGGCCACCGATCGGATCGACTCCATCGGAAAGTCCTGATATACAGGAATTTGTATAGCCCTTTTTAGAATTAATATGGGCCTCCCGTCCGCGTTTGCTTCGGGACTGTAAAGAGGTTTGAGTAAAAACCCAAACCCTCATTCTTACAGGGGAACCTCCATAATTACTCCTTGGAGCAATAGTTGTTCTAGTGCCAACAAGAGGGACTCTATCTTCAGTGGATCCCTTGGCACGTTTGACCTCAAAAAATGGGAAGGAGGAGAGTCTTTTAACTCCAAACTGTATCCCAAACATACTGCGGAGAGCACCTATCTGTCTTGATCGTGTCCCGCCAGGTCTCTTGCGAACAACTGGAGTCCTCCCCCCACCCGACTGAGTGGGGGCAACCCTTCAATGAATTTAACTTTGGGGGAGGTTTTGTACCTCCCCTGACCCAGGGTTTCTCATTACCCTGCTATTGTCCCTGTTTTTTACCCCCGGGAATTGACCGAGGAGGCCGTCGGAACTGTTACACAGCCGATGCCCCAGGGACTGGAGAAGCAGGCCTCTTAAAGAGGGACCTCTAACTCTGTTTTTAACCGGCAAGAGCGTATTTTTACCGCTGGAAATTTTCTGGATATATTTGTCCAGGTTTTCCCTGAATAAGCGTTCACCATGAAATGGGACGCTAACCAGCCATTCTTTACAGGGAGCTTCAGCAGACCAGTTTTTGAGCCATAGAAGCCTACGCATATGTACTATAGACAGCGTAAGGCGGGAGGCCTGATGGACTGAATCCTTATGGCGTCAACCGCAAAGCCTAAGGCTCTAGGTAGATCAGCTAGGGCAAAGCCTGCTGATCTGTCAAGTCCCTCAAGACCTGTTTCAACTGATCCTTCACTGCTTAGCAGACCCCAATAGCTGCTACTGCTGGTTGTGTCACCAAGCTTGCTGTAGAAAGAAGCAGACTTTCATAAGGACTCCAATCTTTTATCTATTGGGTTCTTGAACATTTGGACATTATCCACTGGACATGTCAGTGATTTATACATACAAGAGATGGCTGCGTCCACTGTAGGGACCTTCCATTTTTTTTTTTTTGATGAACTTATCCTCCATGGGATAGACCACCGGAAATCTCTTGGGGGAATAAATATTTTCTCAGGACGTTCCCAATCCTGGTAAATAAGCCCTTTCAGTAAAGGGTGAAGTGGAAAAGAACAGACAGTCTGGGGGCTTCTAGCGACCCCAACGAGGATACAGTAGTGGTTGATGGTTCCGCAAGGTGCATTTTTAAATGCTGATCGGACCATGTTAGTCAGAGACTGAACCCATAATCTTTCAGCTTGAGATGCTGAGAAAAGGTTCCCCCACTGTTGACTCCTCTATAACAGAATCAACCTTATCCTGATCCCCTTCAGGCAGGTCGATCCCTGTATGGGACTGTTGCTCCGCTAACAGGCACTTTGAAGGAGGAGATGGAGATCGGCGTGCTTTCCCTGACAGGGAGGCAGCGATCAATGTTGACAATCTCTCTCTAATCCTCCCAGAGCTGAGGAAAAAACCTCCTCTGTTACATACACAGGAGCAGGTGAACTGAGGACAGCCACAGTACCAAGTACCCCTGCGGGGTCTCTACGGTCACTTACCTCTGAACTTCAGGGGAGACTGGTGCAGCAGAAGTATGCCCAAGATCCTCAGAGCCCGATGAGACCCCCTTCGCTTCCTGGAAGATTCAGTTCCGGAGCTTCTGGACGGCATATTCCTAAGCCTAAAGCTGAGGTATTCCAGCCGTAATACACCACTTTTACTGAGAATAGTCTAGCACAATTGCTGCTATATCACAGTTGGTGTCTACTAAAGTGCCTTTCTAGGGGATGCCTGCATCAACCGCCTCTATGTGCCTTTATATTGTTGCTAGCTCTGTCTGTGCACTTCAACAGCCAGCTATAATGTGCTTCAAAACACGCTGGACGCCCGCACATGCGCAGTAGTGCTGCGGCGCACACCTGAGCGTCATCCACCCGCTCCGCCCCTTTTTCCAGATCGCCTCTATGAATAGAGGCGCATGCACGCGCACGCGCGCGGGCACGTGCGCCTTCGGCGCCTTTTTTGAAAACAACAAGGAGCTAGATGGGAGCCAGGGTCCCTTTGCCGCAGGGCCCGGGGATGGATGAGCGCAGCAACAGGGCAGAGGAGACAGCTTCCCAGCAGAGAACATACCAACTGCCTGGATTTGATTCTGGAAGAAAAAAATCCACATTACAAGAAAAAGAACCATAGCGGCCTCTAGTGTCTAACACAGGTACCGCGGTCTTACACATTTTTTTTTTTTTTTCTTGCCTACTATTAAATTTTTTTACATTTTCTCAGTAGTAACAGGCATACACAGAATATTAGCGGGAATACCGTTAGGTAACAGACAGAAAGACAAATTAGGCTTGGGGGTCCCCCAATAGAACCAAGTTCCTGGGGGCCCCCACTTACCTGTTCCCCGCCGCAGGACTTTGTTTGGTCCACAAAAGCCCAAACTTCACCTATCACGGCAGGCATTGTAATCAAACCTTCAGGGACCGGGTTCCCAAGGATTCCACTCCCCTGGACCTGTATAGCACCCTGCACAGAAAACATCTTGGTCGTGGGTATGACCAGAGCTCTGGATCCCAGGGTCCAGCTCTCCTAAGAGAAGCATTACAGGCAAAACCTTGCTCTTCTCTGCAAGGCCCGGGTACCGACCGTTTAGCTATGAAGCTTTTTTGGTCGGATCCGGAATAGCTTACTGAGGCCCAAAAGAACCTGTACGCAAGCTCAGTGAAAAACACATGTTTCTTCTTGGCCAACACCTTAGACACTGGCAAAAAACTGAGGTGCTCCCGGATGGGAGGGGCTTATATAGGGGAGGGTACTTCCGGTTTTGGAACTTGCCAGTGCCAGCACCTGACGGTATCTATATAACCCATTAGTAATGACTATGTCGCTCTGTGTCCCGTGATGTACGAGAAAGAAAGCAGTTTTTTTTAAGCAGTGTTCATGAGGCCCTGGGGAGAAACCCCCACACCACTTTTTTTATCGCGTGGGGGTCCCCATTAAAGAGGAAGTAAACCCTGATGGGTTTTACTTCCTCTTTTGCTCCCTGCAAAGCCTGCAAATTAAAAACATAATGGGCTAGTATGCATCGCATACTAGCCCATTATGTGACACTTACCTGCAAAAGAATCCAGCGCTGTCCCCTGTGTAGGCAGCGTCCATCTTATCACCCCTCTTCCTTCCGGGCTGCGGACTCGAGCTCTGTGATTCGCCGGAGCCGCGTTACGTCACTCCCGCGCATGCGCACGAGAACGGCACCCGCTAGGGAAGAAACGACACAGAGTTTAGGAGATATTTCCACTACCTATAGGTAAGCCTTGTTGTAGGCTTACCTATAGGTAGAAGTAACAAAAAAGGGTTTACAACCAGTTTGACATCTAACAGGAAAAGGAAACTCTGACCAAGGTGAGTGATGATTAGCAGGTAGGCTGAGGAAAGGACTCCTCCCGCGGGTGCAAGCCTCGGCTCGCCGGCCGTACAACAAATGCGTACAACGAACGAGTAAGCACAGGGTTACTGTGTGAAACAGTCTACCTGCAGTTGTATTCGCTATCATCCTGTGGTGTCAGCTCATATTTTCATGATTCAAGAATAATCTGACTTTTCAGTACCTTGGTGTGCAGCCATCCATTTTCCCACTAACATCTACACCAGACCCTCATCTAGGATAAGGGTCTTGCATAAATGAAGGGAATCCCTGACTGCTCCATTTACAAACAGAACAAATTGGCTAATAACTAATTTTCCTCGCAATTTAAACACACTTTTTTCTTTGTTAAGCCCCATACACACGGTCGGACTTTTGGCCAACAAACTTCATTTTTAGCAAGTTGGACCAACAATCCGACCGTGTGTACGCTCCATCGGAAAAACTTTTTTTGCTTTTTTCTTGTTTTCATCGGACAAAAGTTGGGTCTGCAAACGGACAAACTTTTGCCCAACAAAAGTCTGATGGAACAAAGTCCGACCGTGTGTACAGAAAACCATCGGACTTTTGTCTGATGGACAAAACAACTAATGTTAAAATCAACCAACAATAGCAGAAGTTGACCAAAGGGTGGCGGTAAAGAGCAGAAAAGAGCAGAAAAACCACGTGATGTTGCAAAAAGTTTTGGGAAAGTTTTCAGAAAAGTCCGAGCGTGTGTATGCTATGGGTGTGCCCGGCCAACTCCGTTCGGACAAAAAACCACGGAAAAGTCCGATAGAAGTCCGACCGTGTGTACGGGGCTTAAGTCTTAGTTTTGCTGTAGTAGGTTGTATACATCATACAGATATGCCACTTCACAGGCAGGGTCAGGGCATCCCCCAGTGTTTTTTAATGGAGTTTTGCATTTTTAATGTTTTACTTTAAGCATTACTAAAGTCACTGCTTCCCGCCAAACTGAATTTTAAGGGCCAATTCACACTATGTGCAGTCACAGAGCATGGCAAAACGTCTGTCACCGCAGGAACACGCAGCAAAACATTGTTTCCTTGTTGTCCGATTCATACTGCAATGCATCCTAGTGCTGCACTAAAATGCAAACATGCTACATTTCATCGCCGTGCACTGGCCCAAAATGCACTACAATGTCAGGCAGCGAAACACAATGTGCTGCTGGACAATTCGGTGAATGAAGTGTATGTTTTGTACACTTCAAATAAAGATCATACAAATAAAAAAAGGTATAAATTGTGAAAGTGGCTAGTGTGTCCTCTATCAGATACGGCACCTCATCCCTGAACAATAGTAGAGAAAATGGGGAAGAGGGAATAAAGGGATTATAGCGGTGCCAAGCAAGTCAGACAATTATTATTATTTTTCTTTTAAAAAGACAATAATATTATTGATCAATACATCATTCAATACATTGAGTTGAATTGTACATCAGTTGCTCCCAACATGTTACACCAAAGCAATGGCTTCTTCAGGGGATAAAGTACATTCAATATAGTGTTTTTAATTCTACAAAGAGAAACAAAAAATTATTGCTAAAACAAAGAATAAAGGTATACTACATAATACAGGGCATAAACAGACTGAGGGTTAAACATATCAGGGTATTGGAGGTCCTAGTGCTATCCAGCCACAAGAGTGGCCTCTATACATAAAATCAGTCAAAAATGCAGCAAAACCTACCCCAAATCACAGAGGTCAGGTCCAACAGGGACGCCCACAAAGGTAGACCAAACACTGCCCTAGTGTGGCTGCAGGGGACTAAAGAGATCAAAATTGTAAAAAAGCCAAACAGGAAACTGTTAAAAAAATTAGCGTATAGTAGAGTTACAAAAAATGTTTGAAATCTACTATACGCTAATTATAGCTTTTATTATTTGTACCGATCTGCTCATTGAATCCTCCTTGTACACTGTGTTTTCTTCATGTCATTTACCATCTCCATCAATTGGATATGATATTCCTGACATCGATCACTTTGTCCCTTCCCATACTATGGTTCTCCTCAATTGCTCTCCCTGGACCCTTGTACTGTTTTTTAGATCCCTTTATTATTCTAGGGATCCGCCTAGATGGGATGTGGGGTCATAGACCATTAGTATACTTTAGGTTTATTTTATGTATGTATTTACCTAATATGTGCAAACTGATTTTCTTCCTAACTTCTTATTTCATCAATCATTGTATCCTAATTCATATTTTTTATTACATTTGTATTGTCTTTGTTTAATTCAAATTTCCGGTTATCCTATACAGGCTGATTGATTACTGACGGGGTGCAGTAGGTCTATGCTTATACACAATGCATCTTAGCTAGTTTTGTCCATTCCTTGCATTCTCTCTGTCCGATCTGCAGCCGGCCCTCCTCTGTCCCACATGACTGGTCCAATCGGATGCCCCCGCTCGGTTTACTGTTCACAGCCTGTGGCTGTATGGACACCCAAGGGCCAGTTGTCCTTGTGACACTGTGCCCGCCCTTTAGCCACGCCCCTGCAGCAGAATTCCATTCTCACTCCACTCTTTGCAATCCATCCGCCCCCCATGGGATGGTTTAGTCCCGCCTGATTGGGCCTGTGTCAACACGTGACGTTTCTTTAACACCGCTCAGCCCTATTGTAGGCCTTGCAATGGAGCCGCGCATGCACGCTGGCTAACTTTACGTCCGCTCCCGGTCGGCGACGTCAACCGCCGCCCAGCTGAGGGACTATTTAAACTGACGCGGCCAGCCATACAGTGCTGGTTGTTGTCTGGGGGCGCTGAAACCTTTGTTTATGCTGTTTAAAGGTAACTCCTACTATCCTAGCTTACCCCGCTCATGTCCTGCTCTCTATGGGCAGTATTTTCATTCATTTATATTTACCTTACCCTTAATCTTCCTTGATTACACAGGTTTTCTCCAATTTCATTCCCTGCTGATAGTATGGCTGGGTCGTTTGTGTGACAATCAAAAACTTTTCCTGTGAAGCCTTAGAATGTTGCAAATATAACACAAGTAAGCTTGTCCAAATATACCCTTTGATCCTTCTTGGATCTTAGTCTATTTTGGCACCTTTATAACTGCTGTTATTTATTTTCTATACTTTTACTCAGCTTTATACCATTGTCTATTGACTCCACTTCTGGATTTTGGTAGTTCTGTCAGTGCCCCCAATCTTATGTTCAAATTGCTGTTTAAATATGGTAGGTATGGAGGCTATGTTAGCCCCCTTAGGGACAGTCAATAGCCATGGAGCTTTCTGTCCTCCTTATTTAACAGTTTCCTGTTTGGCTTTTTTACAGTTTTGATCTCTTTAGTCCCCTGCAGCCACACTAGGGCAGTGTTTGGTCTACCTTTGTGGGCGTCCCTGTTGGACCTGACCTCTGTGATTTGGGGTAGGTTTTGCTGCATTTTTGACTGATTTTATGTATAGAGGCCACTCTTGTGGCTGGATAACACTAGGACCTCCAATACCCTGATATGTTTAACCCTCAGTCTGTGTATGCCCTGTATTATGTAGTATACCTTTATTCTTTGTATTAGCAATAATTTTTTGTTTCTCTTTGTAGAATTAAACACTATATTGAATGTACTTTATCCCCTGAAGAAGCCAATGATTTGGTGAAACATGTTGGGAGCAACTGATGTACAATTCAACTCAATGTACTGAATGATGTATTGATCAATAATATTATTATATCAAATTTTGTCCAATAAAAATTCTGTCTTTTTCAAAGAAAAAAATAAAAATTATTTTTTTGTCTGACTTGTTTGGCACCGCTATAATCCCTTTATCCCCTCTTCCCCATTTTCTCGAATAAAAAAAGGTGATGCGCTGATTGCACATTGCACTACCTCCTAGCAGCTGGCAAAGCAGAGCAGCCGGAGCACTGAATCGCTCCAGCTGCTATGCGATTTAGCAGGGTTAATGGTGTGAATTCACCCTTAAACATTTTTTTTATGCTTTGATACATATCCTCCAGGGCAGGGCCCAGACCCCATACAATTTGTTTAGCAGTCTCTTACCTATCAGCCTAGAAAATGGCTATTACTGTTGTAGCACCCTGATGTTTATACCTGCCAGGTATAGTTGCCTTAGACAACTGATAGGAGATCAATTCATTCCACCCTAATTCTGAATTCTGTAATTGCTGCACTTCTCTCTGTCACTAGATAGCTGGGTATCTGGTGGAATTAGATAAGACAAGGGCATTGCACGGACAGATTAGGAATAGATGAGGTATCTCAGCCAATGGGCAGGGATCTTCTTGGGTCCCTTGGCCTAGTGGGAGAGCCTATTTACTTGGGTGAGGTCAGATGATCGGGGTGAGGTCAGGTGATTGGGGTTCTGTGCCACCTGGATGGCTGTCTGGGTGGACGTGTGTTGTGCTGCCCCGGGCTGCTAGGCCAGAGCCTGATGCCTATCCTGGGGATATTTGGCTGCTAGACTGTCTGAGGGCCTATCCAGAAGCAAGAGAACAGTGTAGGGTTGGGACTGCGGCTTGCAGTCCAACCAGAAGGGACAGTTCTGTCGGCCGGAGAACCTGTCGTTGTCAGAGGTAGAGGAGAAGCTGTCGACACTAAGGGACCATCCACTTTATTACCAGGGACCAAAGTGAGTAGCCAAAGCAAGTACCAAAACAGTATCCTCACCAACCGGGGACGGTGAAGAATTGTGAAACTTCAGCAGGTGTCAAGCCAGGGACCCAGTCAACGGAGGTGATGCTTGCAGAGCAGCCTTGTGTGTCAAGCCAGGGACCGATCAGGCCAGTGGGGTGACACTTGAGGAGTATCTTGAATGCCAAGCTAGGGACCCAGCAGAGATGCAGGGGTGATGCTTGAGGAAGATACTCAGTGAGAAGATTGGAAGAGCTCAGGAGATTCAGTGGAAGTGGATCAGCAAGTCTAGTGAGAGACTGGGAGCTCCGTTGTGTGAAGATCTACAAGAAGGGATTGTAAAGGAAGTGAAAGAGTTCATATTAACCTTTGTTAGGCTGGGTGCCTTTCCCTGCATGGCTGTCCACATTGTAACTACATAAGGGTGTCCAGGCCCTAAACCCACTTCCCACAGTTCAGTTTAAGAGACAATAAATCCGTTTGCACTCAAGAAGTGTCTGGTGCCCATGAATCTACCTTGTACTACGCCCACCATGCCTTGTAACCCACTCTACACAGAAAAATGTCAGCTATCCTTAGCTCTGGAGGTTCTCATTAGACCAAAGGGGGCCCAGGACATTGCTACACTGTTTTATAACATCGGGCTTCCATTAACTTCACTGGGGTTCAAATTCTGCAACAGAACTTTAGTAATGTTTGTCGAACCCTGCTCTAACCGAACCCAGGTATGTTTAGCTCATTACTATCGCTAACTTGAAAAGCCAACTTTTTAAAGGGGTTGTAAAGCTTTGCTTTTTTTTTTTTTTTTTATATAAGAATAACAAACATGTTATACTTACCTGCTCTGTGCAATGGTTTTGCACAAAGAAGCCCCAATCTTCTTCTAGTGTACACTGCCGGCACTCCGGGTCCCTCCTCTTCATTGGGTGCCCCCAGGGAAAGCCACTTTCCCTGGGGGCACCCGTGCGTGACAGCAGGGGGAGCCAATTGCTCCCGCTGCTATCAATTTGTCCAATGAGGAGAGAGACAGTGGCAGGAGTCGATGTGCCCGTGTACATCACTGGATCAGATGGGCTCAGGTAAGGAAAAGGGGGTTCTGGGAGGAAGCTGCAGCAGAGAAGGTTTTTCACCTTAATGAAAAACCTAAAGGCTTTAGAAACACTTTAAGTCCATCTCTGGGCAAAATGGCACGATTGCTAGAGTTTTCCCTGCTGATAGACAGTTGAAGGACCCTGCTGATGAACAGCCAATAGGAATTGTCCGTGTCACTATAAAGACTTGCCCATGCTGTAGTCCAGTCTGGGATCTTGCACTATCTGGATTCATGTAAAGATTTTGGGCTTTTGGTGAAGCTTCTTAAAAAAATATATTTGGGTGATGAGCTAGAGAGGAAAGGAGGAAATTTCATTGGGGGACTCCTGGTTACAGATAGATTTTTATTATCCCTTTATTAAATTTTAAATTGGCAGGGTGTCATGACATTCTTGTAAATAGGGATAAAAATAATAAGTAGAGCCAAATCTATTTGTAGAACTAATTTCTGAAGATGTAATATGTGTACACTTGAGTATTCTTCTTCTCCAGTGTTTAACACAGTTGACTACTGGGCTGCAACACAATCCTCTTCTAGTACGAGCTTCTAGATACCTTATGCAAGCTATTAGTACACTCCACTGCATTTCTTGTGTCTAGCCAACTTTGTTTTCAATAGATTTACATTAGAGCTTTTATTTCATATGATGAAGAAAAATTGACAAGAGGCCCATAGAATGACCTAACTGCCAGGCATTTCTTGGTTCACTTGTTAAATATGTGAAGGCATATGGCACTGTGCAAATCATGATGTATTGAGTGCAGCTTTTGTAACATTCTCTGCAGTAACACATTTCCATGCCATTTCTTGGTGTACATCAGCAGACAAATTATTTATCTTTTTTTTCTTTGTATTCCTGCTTAATACAAAGCGATCCATAGAAATATGTTATTTTTTCTTTTGTAGTTTATAACCAAATGTAAATAACATAAAAGTGTATTACCGATATTTCCAAACACCTACCTTATGAACAGACTAGCGTATATATAAAAAAAAAAGTTATTACTACATGGGAGATTGTGCACAGTAAATGGAAGTTAAAGCTATTTGGTGCTATGACACAGTTATTCAGTAACCAGAGAAGGCTGTAAAAACAAGCAACACAAAATATTTGAGTAATTTTCCTTGTTCCAGTCTAGATTTAAAGGAAATATGAGATTATTTGATATAGAAAATTGACATGCATTGAAGATGACATGACATTTAGGTCATGTAGTTGGTTGAATATTAAACAGCCTCATGAAAGTGCTGGACTTTTAGTACAATAGGTTTCTGCAAGCACAGACGCATGACTGGTATTTCTTATGTCAATTCTTTATCTTTAGCAGCAATGTGCAGCTCCACTGACAACCCCTGGCTGTCATTGTGGGAGTGTCACTGCCCCCTCAACCCTGATTAATACCCTATATTTGGGATAATATAGATAGCTGCACTTTGCACATGTGACTACAGTTCCTACTGTATGTATGGGGAAGGAAAGATAATTTATACAGTATCTCACAAAAGTGAGTACACCTCTCACATTTTTGTAAATATTTCATAATATCTTTTCATGTGACAACACTGAAGAAATGACACTTTGCTACAATGTAAAGTAGTGAGTGTACAGCTTGTATAACAGTGTAAATTTGCTGTCCCCTCAAAATAACTCAACACACAGCCAGAGGCGTAACTAGAAACCTCTGGGCCCTGGTGCAAGAAATCACGAAGGCCCCCCCCCCCCCCCGAAAACGCATGATTTTGATACTTTTTTTTGAGGGGGGTGGCAACGGAGGTAGTTGAGGGGGGATGGCAGCTGTGGTACTTGAGGGGGGTGGCTGCAGTGGTACCTGAGGGGGGGGGGTGGCTGCGGTGGCAGTGGTGGTGCCATCCTCTCCCACCACCAACTGTGCCTCTTACTGATCCCATCCCCCCACCACTGATTTCATCCCTATCCCCCCATCACCTCTGTTATAGAAGTAATGGGGGGATAGGGATGAGATCAGTGGTGGAGGGATGGGATCAGTAAGAGGCACAGGTGGTGGAGGTTGGCATCGATTGCTCAGCTCTGCAAAATGTCACTTACCATCATTAAATCGATTCCCCGGGAATTCCGTTCGATCGGTCACCGTCACCGTGCCTTCTAATCTCCCGCCAGGATGCCTTCTTGCCTCATGGGTAGACGGTACAGGTATTCCACGCAGAGAGGAAAGCTCCTCCCTCGCCTTCTCTCATTGGTGTCAGCATGTCTGCTGACTTCATTTTTCAGTGTCTGCCCCCAGTCTCAGCGCTGCCTCTGCCCAGGCCCAGATTTACTCCCTTTGTCGCCCCAAGGCCAGGTCCTTCAATACCGCTGCCCCCCCCACACACACCATCACATGGGGGGACTCCCCAGAGAGCCCCTCTTACATCAGGGTCCCCAGAGAGCCTCCCTACTTACATCAGGGTCCCTAGAGAGCCTCCCCCTACATTAGGGTCCCCAGAGAACCTCCCCTTACATCAGGGTCCCCAGAGAACCTCCCCTTACATCAGGGTCCCCAGAGAACCTCCCCTTACATCAGAGTCCCCGGAGAACCTCCCCTTACATCAGGGTCCCCAGAGAACCTCCCCTTACATCAGGGTCCCCAGAGAGCCTCCCTACTTACATCAGGGTCCCCAGAGAGCCTCCCTACTTACATCAGGGTCCCCAGAGAGCCTCCCCTTACATCAGGGTCCCCAGAGAGCCTCCCTACTTGCACCAGGGTCCCCAGAGAGCCCCCCCCCCTTACACCAGGGTCCCCAGAGAGCCCCCCCTTACACCAGGGTCCCCAGAGAGCTCCCCTTACACCAGGGTCCCCAGAGAGCCCCCCCTTACACCAGGGTCCCCAGAGAGCCCCCCCTTACACCAGGATCCCCAGAGAGCCTCCCCCTTACACCAGGGTCCCCCCTTTACACCAGGGTCCCCAGAGAGCTCCCCTTACACCAGGGTCCCCAGAGAGCCCCCCCTTACACCAGGGTCCCCAGAGAGCCCCCCCCTTACACCAGGGTCCCCAGAGAGCCCCCCCTACACCAGGGTCCCCAGAGAGCCTCCCCCTTACATCAGGGTCCCCAGAGAGCCTCCCCCTTACATAAGGGTCCCCAGAGAGCCTCCCCCTTACATCAGGGTCCCCAGAGAGCCCCCCTACTTGCATCAGGGTCCCCAGAGAGCCCCCCCCTTACATTAGTGTCCCCAGAGAGCCTCCCTTCCTACATTAGTGTCCCCAGAGAGCCTCCCCTCCGACATTAGTGTCCCCAGAGTGCCCCTCCTTACATCAGGGACCCCAGAGAGCCTCGCTACTTACATCAGGGTCCCCAGAGAGCCCCCTTTACATTAGTGTCCCCAGAGAGCCTCCCCTCTTACATTACATTAGTGTTCCCCAGAGAGCCCCTCCTTACATCAGGGTCACCAGAGAGCCCCTCCTTACATCAGGGTCACCAGAGAGCCTCCCTACTTGCATCAGGGTCCCCAGAGAGCCTCCCCTTACACCAGGGTGCCCAGAGAGCCTCCCCTTACACCAGGGTCCCCAGAGAGTCCCCCCTTACACCAGGGTCCCCAGAGAGCCCCCCTTACACCAGGGCCCCCAGAGAGCTCCCCCTTACACCAGAGTCCCCAGAGAGCCCCCCCTTACACCAGGGTCCCCAGAGAGCCCCCCTTACACCAGGGTCCCCAGAGAGCCTCCCCCTTACACCAGGGTCCTCAGAGAGCCCCCCTTACACCAGGGTCCCCAGAGAGCCTCCCTACTTACATCAGGGTCCCTAGAGAGCCTTCCCCTACATTAGGGTCCCCAGAGAACCTCCCCTTACATCAGGGTCCCCAGAGAACCTCCCCTTACATCAGGGTCCCCAGAGAACCTCCCTTTACATCAGGGTCCCCAGAGAACCTCCCCTTACATCAGGGTCCCCAGAGAGCCTCCCTACTTACATCAGGGTCCCCAGAGAGCCTCCCTACTTACATCAGGGACCCCAGAGAGCCTCCCCTTACATCAGGGTCCTCAGAGAGCCTCCCTACTTGCACCAGGGTCCCCAGAGAGCCCCCCCCTTACACCAGGGTCCCCAGAGAGCCTCCCTACTTGCACCAGGGTCCCCAGAGAGCCCCCTTACATTAGTGTCCCCAGAGAGCCCCCCTTACACCAGGGTCCCCAGAGAGCCCCCCTTACACCAGGGTCCCCAGAGAGCCTCCCCCTTACATCAGGGTCCCCAGAGAGCCTCCCCCTTTTATCAGGGTCCCCAGAGAGCCCCCCTTACACCAGGGTCCACATAGAGCCCCCCTTACACCAGGGTCCCCATAGAGCCCCACATTACACCAGAGTCCCCAGAGAGCCCCCCTTACACCAGGGTCCACATAGAGCCCCACATCACACCAGAGTCCCCAGAGAGCCCTCTTTACACCAGGGTCCCCAGAGAGCCCCACATTACACCAGAGTCCCCAGAGAGCCCCCCTTACACCAGGGTCCCCAGAGAGCCCCCCCTTACACCAGGGTCCACATAGAGCCCCCCCTTACACCAGGATCCCCAGAGAGCCCCCCCTAACATTAGTGTCCCCAGAGGCCCCCTTCCTTACATTAGTGTCCCCAGAAAGACCCCCCCCCTCTTACATCAGGGTCCCCAAACAGCTGACTCCCCCTTGCAGGGGTTCCCCTGTACCTGGCTGGTGGAGGTGGGAGGTGGCGATCGGCAGCTCTATGGTGTCCACAGGCAGGGGGGTCTTGCTGGGGCTAGTAGTTCTATATCCATCATGTATACAGCAGAGGGGGGAGGGGCCTCTGACCCGGGCATCAGCAACATTGTACAAGCAGCAGTGTGAAAGTGAAACTAATACTTGCCCGGGTCAGAGGCCCCTCCCCTCCCATCCCCTCTCCTCTGTATACACACTGACACTCAGAGCACTACAAGCCCCAGGGAGATCCCTGCCCACACAGGCACCATAGAGCTGCCGATCGCAGCCTTCCACCTCCTCCCACATCTCCCCACTGCACTCTAAACGGGCAGCCAGAGATGCAGGCAGGGGAGATGTCTTGGGGGGTTGCCGCGGTGCCACCCCTGCATCCACTGGCGGGCGGTGGGCGGGCCCCCCGGACTTCACAGAACTACAGGGCCCAGTCGCAACTGCGACTTCTGCGACCCTGAAAATCTCGCCACTGCACACAGCCATTAATGTCTAAACCGCTGGCAACAAAAGTGAGTACACCCCTAAGAGAAAATATGCAAATTGGGCCCAATTAGCCATTTTCCCTCCCCGGTGTCATGTGAATTGTTAGTGTTACAAGGTCTCAGGTTTGAATGGACAGGTGTATTCAATTTGGTGTTATCGCTCTCATACTGGTCACTGGAAGTTCAACATGGCACCTCATGTCAAAGAACTCTCTGAGGATCTGAAAAAAGAATTGTTGCTCTATATAAAGATGGCCTAGGCCAGGCATGTCCAAAGTCCGGCCCACGGACCAATCGCGGCCCACAGGCCGGTTTTGAACGGCCCGTCTGGTTCTCAGATGTGCTGCGGGATCAGGGGAGATAAGGGCTGTCAGATGAGCCCGATCTCCCGATCCCTTGCCGAACTGTACATCGGCACTGTGAGAAGATCCCTCAGCTTCAAAAGTAAAAGTGCAGGGGAGTGTGCTGTGCTCTCTGCTTCCCCCTAGAGTGCAGTACCCGGCTGAATGAGGAAACTGCAAAGGTACTTAGAAGCTAGATTAGTTTTAAAAGGGCCTTATACATGTGAGTGTCTGTCTGTATGTGTTTGTGTGCCTGTGCCTGTATGTATGTGTCTGTGTGCATGCGTATGCGTGTGTGTGTGCGCGTGCATGTGTCTGCATGTGTGTGTATGTTTCTTTTAATGCCTGTACCATCAGAACTGCTTTTGTAGGGCTTGTTTGTGAGGACTGCTGCTCCTCTGAAAAGCAATACATGCACAGATCGCTTTTCAGAGGCATTTGACAGGCAGTAAAGCCTATACCGCAACAGTGCAATGCACACAGTTGCGGGGTAGTTTCAGCGCAGCACTATTCAGCCTGGGTATACCTCCAGCTGCAGCCACAGCATGTGTACACCCCCAGCTGCTGCCTCTGCAGCTAAAGGGGGAGAAGTTGGGGGTGGTAAAAACAGCACAACCATGTGGTTTTACTGCCCCTCCAACCTGACATGTGAACAAGCCCTTGGTTCACATCTGTGTGACTGCGTGCTGCGTGTAGGGCAGCCCATTAATTTCAATGGGCTTCCCTACCCACAAAAATACAGGGTAAAGTCCCCGACTTTTTTTTTTTATTGCACTGCACCAAAAGCACCCCACGTTTTCCAATGTGTGGGGTACCATTAAGAACTAAACGGAACCCCTAAAGAGCAGAGCATTCATCTGTGTGTCGGGAACGAGCGCGACAAAGGCAGGAGAATTCTTGTTGGGCAGTGTATTAGTGCTCGAACGAACACACTTGGACCGAATTTTAATGGTTCAAAGAATGTCAGGAAAATTGGTCGGCCCTCACGCATGTTCACTTCATCAAATCTGGCCCTCTTTGAAAAAAGTTTGGACACCCCTGGCCTAGGCTATAAGAAGATTACCAAGACCCTAAATCTGAGCTGCAGCACGGTTGCCAAGACCATACAGCGGTTTAACAGGACAGGTTCCACTTAGAACAGGCCTCGTCATGGTCAACCAAAGAAGTTGAGTGCACGTGCTCAGCGTCATATCCAGAGGTTGTCTTTGGGAAATAGTTTATTTTTTCATTCACATAGAGGAAGGTATCTTGGTGCCCCCTTATTGTTAAAGGAGGCGTCCAGATAAGAAAAAGAACCCCCATCCACAGACCCCCACAACCACTGGGCCATCCTCCATGTTAAAGGCTTTTAGTATGTTGTTAATCTTTGGCTCCCATTGACTTCAGTGGGGTTCAGATTCAGCACCCAAACTTTAGTCAGGTTCTGCAAACATGCCTCAAATCATACCCAGGTATGTTTGGCTCATCACTAGTTAAGATAATGCTTTTTGGGTTCAACCATATTTATTCTCTCCTCCTCTCTATGCAAGCTGCGACATCATTGCTCAACACAGAAGAACATGCTTTGATCACAGTGCTGTGCCTTCTTCTCCTAATCTGGGATTGCAGGTGACTAATCTGAAGACAAACTGAGTTATGTCTACTAGTTGCATCAAATAATTAATCTACGTTTTTTCTTTAGGGACTAAGGTTAGTTCTGCCCCTGCTCAACTGCCATCCCTTGTTCAATGAAAGTAGGATGCAGGCAGCAGGATGGGGTTTAAATAAGAAATCAAGGAAATCATGTCTCTAGTAGTAAATACAAAAGCACAAAGGATGCCACCACTCTGGTTTGACTAAAAAGGACATCTTTACTGCATCATAGCAATATAAGTTGCTATAAGTAAGGGCTTACATATCCCAAAATACTTAAAGTAGAAGCTCAACCAAAACCTAAAAAACAAAATCTAAACCTACATGCAGCCACATCCTAAAACAAATATATCTAGCCCTGTAAAAAAGTAATCACTATACATAACTTTTCTGCAGCCAATCCAGTTCTGTCTGAGGCTGAGCTGTCAGCGGTGGCTTCTGTGCAGGTGAGACAGACGACTATGAAAATCCCATAGTAACTCTATGGGTGACATCACTTCCCAGGCATTTTCCAGGTGTTGTTAGTTCTCTCTAGGGATGAGCTTCGAGTTCGAGTCGAACTCATGTTCGACTCGAACATTGCCTGTTCGCCTGTTCGCCGAACAGCGAACAAATTGGGATGTTCGCGGCAAATTCGAAAAATCTATGGGAGAAATCTAAAGTGCTAATTATAAAGGCTTATATGCAAGTTATTGTCCTAAAAAGTGTTTGGGGACCGGGGTCCTGCCCCAGGGGACATGTATCAATGCAAAAAGAAGTTTTAAAACGGCCGTTTTTTCGGGAGCAGTGATTTTAATAATGCTTAAAATGAAAAAATAAAAGTGAAATATTCCTTTAAATTTCATACCTGGGGGGTGTGTATGATATGCATGTAAAGTGGCGCATGTTTCCCGTGCTTAGAACTGTCCCTGCAAAAAATTTCATTTTTGAAAGAAAAAAATGCATTTAAAACTGACTCGCGGCTATTAATGAATTGTCAGCTCCCGGCAATACATACAAAAGTCATTGATAAAAAAAAAAAAAAAAGCGTGGGGGTTCCCCAGAATTCAATTACCAGGCCCTTCAGGTCTGGAATGGATATTAAGGGGAACCCCGCCGCAAATTAAAAAAAAAATTGACGTGGGGTTCCCCCAAATATCCATTCCAGGCCCTTCAGATCTGGCATGGATTTTAAGGGGAACTCCACCCCAAATTTAAAAAAAAAATGGCGTGGAGTCCCCCTAAAAATCCATACCAGACCCCTTATCCGAGCACGCAACCTGGCCGGCCGCAGGGGAAAAGGGGGGGACGAGAGAGCGGCCCCCCTCCCTCCTGAACCGTACCAGGCCACATGCCCTCAACATGGGGAGGATGTCCCCATGTTGATGGGGACAAGGGCCTCATCCCCACAACCCTTGCCCGGTGGTTGTGGGGGTCTGCGGGCGGGGGGCTTATCGGAATCTGGAAGACCCCTTTAACAAAGGGGACCCCCAGATCCCGCCCCCCCCTATGTGAATTGGTAAGGGGTACATTGTACCCCTACCATTTCACGAAGAAAGCGTAAAAAAATGTTTAAAAAAACACACAAACACCTTGAAAAAGTCCTTTATTTAAAAAAAAAAAAAAAAAACTTTCCAGCGGTGAAATCCACTGTCCCGCGGCGATCCCGATGTCCAGCGCTGTCCTTCATTGGTTGTGCCTGAGCGGACCTGATGGGGAACTCCCTCTCAGTATTTTAAATGTATAGACCCGCCCCTTCTAAAGTTCCCTATCAGGTCCGCTCAGCGGACCAGATGCGGAACATGAGAAGGGGCGGGTCTATACATGTATTACCAAAGTTAAAGCAGTTCCCCATCAGGTCCGCTCCCTCGGTATGTCGGACCCGCCTACGTCATTGGCTTGAGCGGGGAACTTCCTTCACTGTGTAATTTAAATTTACATAGTGAAGGAAGTTCCCCGCTCAAGCCAATGACGTAGGCGGGTCCGACATACCGAGGGGGCGGACCTGATGGGGAACTGCTCTCACTTTGGTAATACATGTATAGACCCGCCCCTTCTCATGTTCCGCATCTGGTCCGCTGAGCGGACCTGATAGGGAACTTTAGAAGGGGCGGGTCTATACATTTAAAATACTGAGAGGGAGTTCCCCATCAGGTCCGCTCAGGCACAACCAATGAAGGACAGCGCTGGACATCGGGATCGCCGCGGGACACTGGATTTCACCGCTGGAATGTTTTTTGTTTTTTTTTTAAATAAAGGACTTTTTCAAGGTGTTTGTGTGTTTTTTTTAAAAAAAAATTACGCTTTCTTCGTGAAATGGTAGGGGTACAATGTACCCCTTACCAATTCACATAGGGGGGGGCGGGATCTGGGGGTCCCCTTTGTTAAAGGGGTCTTCCAGATTCCGATAAGCCCCCCGCCCGCAGACCCCCACAACCACCGGGCAAGGGTTGTGGGGATGAGGCCCTTGTCCCCATCAACATGGGGACATCCTCCCCATGTTGAGGGCATGTGGCCTGGTACGGTTCAGGAGGGAGGGGGGGGCGCTCTCTCGTCCCCCCTTTTCCCCTGCGGCCGGCCAGGTTGCGTGCTCGGATAAGGGGTCTGGTATGGATTTTTAGGGGAACTCCACGCCATTTTTTTTTTAAATTTGGGGTGGAGTTCCCCTTAAAATCCATGCCAGATCTGAAGGGCCTGGAATGGATATTTGGGGGAACCCCACGTCAATTTTTTTTAAATTTGCGACAGGGTTCCCCTTAATATCCATTCCAGACCTGAAGGGCCTGGTAATTGAATTCTGGGGAACCCCCACGCTTTTTTTTTTTTTTTTTTATCAATGACTTTTGTATGTATTGCCGGGAGCCGACAATTCATTAATAGCCGCGAGTCAGTTTTAAATGCATTTTTTTCTTTCAAAAATGAAATTTTTTGCAGGGACAGTTCTAAGCACGGGAAACATGCGCCACTTCACATGCATATCATACACACCCCCCAGGTACGAAATTTAAAGGAATATTTCACTTTTATTTTTTCATTTTAAGCATTATTAAAATCACTGCTCCCGAAAAAACGGCCGTTTTTAAAACTTCTTTTTGCATTGATACATGTCCCCTGGGGCAGGACCCGGGTCCCCAAACACTTTTTAGGACAATAACTTGCATATTAGCCTTTATAATTAACACTTTAGATTTCGAACGTTCGAGTCCATTGTATTTAATAGGGTTCTAAAGTTTACACGAACATTTTGTCTGTTCGCAGGTTCTGGTGCGAACCGAACAGGGGGGTGTTCGGCTCATCCCTGGTTCTCTCCTGCACACAGCATCCGCCGCTGCAGACTGAACAGGATTGGTGACAGAAAGGTTATGTATAGCGTTAGTTATGATTTCTGTGAACTTCTATTTAACCACTTAAGCCCCGGACCATTTGGCTGGCCAAAGACCAGGCCACTTTTTGCGATTTGGCACTGTTGCTTTAACTGACAATTGCGCGGTCGTGCAACGTGGCTCCCAAACAAAATTTACGTCCTTTTTTTTCCCACAAATAGAGATTTATTTTGGTGGTATTTGATCACCTCTGCGGTTTTTATTTTTTGCACTATAAACAAAAATAGAGCGACAACTTTGAAAAAAATGCAATATTTTTTACTTTTTGCTATAATAAATATGCCAAAAAAATATATAAAAAAACTTTTTTTTTTTCTCAGTTTAGGCTGATACGTATTCTTCTACATATTTTTGGTAAAAAAAAGCAATAAGCGTTTATTGATTGGTTTGCGCAAAAGTTATAGCGTCTACAAAATAGGGGATAGTCTTATGACATTTTTATTAATATTTTTTTTTTTTTACTAGTATAGCGGGTATGTACTTTCCCGGGTGTAAATTTGAACTTGGCAGAGACATTAGTGATGTGTAATTCCCCGCAGCCCAGTGGGTGGCGCTGTCGCCCTGGGTTGGGGTTGAATCATTGCTGTGTGCCGTACCTCCTTTTTGTCCTCCCTCGGCAGCGGTATGGTGGGGCAGGGAAACCCGCCGTGCTTGCCGGGAGAGGGTATAAAGGGGCCGGCCATCTTTGTCATGGGGTCGAGTCCCAGGCACCTTCAGCTTGTGGATGGTGGTCCATGCTGGTCCTCTGGGTGGCCTAGGCCTAGAGGACTGCCGGAGATCGTGTTCCATCCCAGGCACCTTTAGCCTGGGGTGAGGTACTCGGATGGAGGTCCGGAGCTCAGTGCCCAACACTGAGTTCCGCAAAGGGAAGGAGATCCTAGGGAACCCCGGGAGTGGGTACCCGAATCCGGAAGGCGCAATGGACCGGGGGGAGCTCCCCACTTGAAGACCCGGTGCAGCATATTGCCGGTGACAGGTGAGCCTCTCGTCGGAGACCGCCTGGAAGGAAATTCCCCCTCGTGCGGAGACCGTAACCCACTTTCAGGAAGGAAAGTGGAGAACCAAATTGTGTCTGGGCCTATTCGCATCCACACCTCCTTTCCTGTTCTGTTAACCAAGGGAGTTCAACTGATTGTGTTAATTTGCAGAAGAATAAAGGAGTGTTGAACTTTAATGGTGTGGGGCTCATTTCCTAGCAGACATTGTTCAAGGTGACTCTTGGAGGGAGGACCCAGGTGCACAGCACTGACCCGAAGGTAATACAAGAACGTTGCTTATACCGCACTGACACATGTGGTGGAGGCCAGGCGTGGTGTCCCCGCTCCCTCCCCTCTAAGATACCCCTAGACAAGAGAAAGACGAGACAAAGAGAAAGAGGGGAGTGAGGAGGGCGCTACACGTGGGGGCTCGGGTCCGGTATAGTGTTTGTGCACCACGGAATTGAACGTGTCTGCTGGAGGAGTTAAGCGAATAGGCAGGCCTTCATTGGCCGAAGTGCATCCCTGTGCTCAAAGTCGTGGACATGACCCATTGAAGGGAAAGGCCCGTGCAGAAGAGCGAGAAGAGGGGGAAGCTCAGCCGTGTGAAGTAGTACATGTGGGGGTTCCTATTTGCACTGCGCCACCAGGCACACCCCCATCGCTTAGTTCGTGGGCGTGACTCAAAAAGGAAAAAGAAGAAAAGCCTGCGAACTGGAGCAAAGGGGAGGAGTCCAATACGTGTGAAGGACTACACGTGGGACGTTGGCGCAAAAACTTTGCAGTGTGCGATAGATCAGCAACAGGTTGCCATGTTTGGACACACCTCGTGGATTCCAGTTCACCCTTCCACCATGACATTGACTGCTGCTGCTCCGGTAACAGATACGGGGATCCGGCTAAAGCCAAGGGGTCGATTCGCCCTGTATTCGTGCATGGACGTTGAGGCCCTGGGTGTGATTTGACCCGGCTGTTCGGGACTAGTGATGAGCCGAACACCCCCGGGTTCGGTTCGCACCAGAACCCGCGAACGGACCGAAAGTTCGAACGAACATTAGAACCCTATTAAATACAATGGATGCGAACGTTCGAATTCTAAAGTGCTAATTATAACAACTATTATGCATGTTATTGTCCTAAAAAGGGTTTGGGAACCCGGGTTCTGCACCAGGGGACATGTATCAATGCAAAAAGAAGTTTTAAAAACGGTAGTTTTTCGGGAGCAGTCATTTTAATGATGCATAAAGTGAAAAAAAAAAAGTCAAATATTCCTTTAAATATCGTACCTGGGGGGTGTCTAAAGTATGCCTGTGAAGTGCCACGTGTTTCCCGTGTTTAGAACTGTCCCTGCACAAAATGACACTTCTAAAGGAAAAAAAAGCCATTTAAAACTGCTTGCGGCTTTAATGTAATGTCTGGTCCCGGTAATATGGATGAAATTCTTTAAGAAAAATGGCATAGCTACCCCATGACCCCCCCCCTACCCCAGCCCATTACCAGCCCCTTTGGGTCTTGTATGGATATTAAGGGGAACCCCGCACATAAAATAAAAAAGGCCCTATATACTCTGAACAGCCCTATACAGGCGGTGCATACAAGACAGGGACTGTAGGTTTGTTCTTATGTAGAATCTGTTTGTAATTTTGAACAGGTACATTGTTGAAGTGTAGCTCCAGACCAAAAATCTATTTTTAAACTTTTTGGAAAACATAGGTAAGGGTTATCACCCCTGTAACATTTGTTTTGCTGTCTGTGCCCCTGTTCAGAACATTTCACCTCACTTTCCGTCCCAATGACAACTGTTTTTGAAATGTGGTGTTTTTCTTGAAACAAGGATTGCTGATAAAGCATCAGTACAGAGGAGACACCTTTCTCCCATATTTATTCTTACAGGAGAGAATTTTCCTTCCTAGTGGTAGATTTCCTCTCACTTCCTGTTGTCTTCTTGCGTTTGCAAGTAGGAGTCGTTTGTAAGTTGGATGTTTGAAAGTAGGGACCTGCCGTATATACTCTGCAGAAATAGGCCCCTTAGTTGTTGGTGTTGGCACAACACTGTAAGCACTCACAGTTACTCTTGGTTGGTGCTGGAACGCCCTGCTGTCAACTATTATATCAGGAATTTTAATTACATATAATTGTTGAACAGTGGTAGTAAAAATTGGGCCTTTGATGGTGGTGCTGGTGCCACAACACTGTAAGCCCTGACAGTTACTCTTGGTGGGTGCAGCAATGGGCCCTGCTGTGAATTATTAGATCAAGAATTGTAATTACATGCCCCTGTTGAACAGGGGCTGAAAAATTGGGCCTTAGGCACTGGTGGCACAACACTGCAACCCCTCACAGATACTGTACTTGGAGCACAGCAATGAGCCCTGTTGCAAAGTATTGCTTCAAAAATTGTAATGACACGCCCCTGTTAAACAGGGGCTGAAAAATTGGGCCTTAGGCACTGGTGGCACAACACTGCAACTCCTCACAGATACTGTACTTGGAGCACAGCAATGAGCCCTGTTGCAAAGTATTGCTTCAAAAATTGTAATGACACGCCCCTGTTAAACAGGGGCTGAAAAATTGGGCCTTAGGCACTGGTGGCACAACACTGCAACTCCTCACAGATACTGTACTTGGAGCACAGCAATGAGCCCTGTTGCAAAGTATTGCTTCAAAAATTGTAATTACACGCCCCTGTTAAACAGGGGCTGAAAAATTGGGCGTTAGGCACTGGTGGCGGCACCCATAAACAAAAATGATCTTACAAGCTATCATCATCAATCGTATCATTGAGGACTCGGAGGAGGAGGATAGCCAGTCAACATAACAGCACAGGCACTCAGCATCAGCATCAGTCTTGAAGGGATGTGACATGTTAAAATCAATTAGTCTGTTATATCAGCATCAGGTGTGTGGTAGCTGGTGGTGATCCAAGACTGGTTCATCTTGATGAAAGTCAGTCGATCAACCGAGTCGGTGGACAGGCGCACCCTGTGATCCGTGACAAATCCTCCAGCAGCACTGAATGTGCGTTCCGAAAGAACCCTGGATGCAGGACAGGCCAGTAGCTCAATTGCATACTGTGCAAGCTCTGGCCAGTGATCCATCCTCAAGACCCAGTAAGCCAGAGGATTTTCGGTGGGGAAGGTGTCCAAGTCTGACCTTGCCCCTAGATATTCCTGCACCATGTTTATCAGACGCTGGCGATGGTTGCTGGAACCGATCATACTTTGGGGCTGCGGACTAAAGAATTGTCTGAACGCATCGGTCAGACGGCCACCTTCCCCACCGCTCCTTCTTTGACTGGCCGAAGCCTCAGCAACTCGTTGTCCAGGACCAGGAGTTTGCAACCTCCCAGTCTCTGGGAACGCGTTGCACAGACCTTTCTGCAAGGCCTCCCGGAGTTGTCTCATCCTCTGCTCCCTCTGCGACGGTAACATAAGGTCCGCAACCTTACCCTTGTACCGTGGATCAAGGAGAGTGGCCAGCCAGTAATGGTCCCTCTCCTTGATCCGAAGAATACGAGGATCCTTCCGCAGACTTTGCAGGATCAGGGAGGCCATGCAGCGTAGGTTTGCTGAGGCATTCGCTCCGGAGTCCTCTGGGTCACTAAGGACGACATGATCCGCAGCCACCTCCTCCCAGCCACGTACAAGTCCACTGGTTTCTTGGGACTGTAAATCATCCCTAAAAGACTGCTGCTGATGATGCTGAGTGCCAGCCTCCACCTCCATGCTGACACAATCCTCCTCCTCCTCCTCCTCCTCCTCCTCCTCCTCTTCCTGTGCGATGGGTGGGACAGAAGGAACACTGTCTGGGTAAAGGGGGCCTTGAGAGGCAAGGAAGTCCTCCTCTTCCTGCCTCTGTTCTGCCTCAAGTGCCCTGTCCATTATTCCACGCAGCGTGTGCTCCAACAGGTGGACAAGAGGTACAGTGTCACTGATGCATGCACTGTCACTGCTCACCATCCTCGTGGCCTCCTCAAATGGTGCCAGGACAGTGCATGCATCCCTGATCATGCCCCACTGGCGTGGAGAAAAAAAACCAAGCTCCCCTGACCCTGTCCTGGTGCCGTAGTCGCACAGGTACTCATTGATGGCCCTCTGCTGCGTGTGCAGCCGCTGCAGCATGGCCAACGTTGAGTTCCACCTGGTGGGCATGTCACATATAAGGCGGTTCTTGGGCAGGTTCAACTCCTTTTGCAGCTCAGCCAGGCGAGCACTGGCATTATAAGATCTGCGGAAATGCACACAGACTTTCCTGGCCTGCCTCAGGACATCCTGTAAGCCCGGGTACCTGCCCAAGAAGCGCTGCACCACCAGGTTAAGGACGTGAGCCACACAGGGCACATGGGTCAGTTGTCCCTGTCGGAGGGCGGAGAGGAGGTTGGTGCCATTGTCGCAAACCACCATTCCTGGCTTAAGCTGGCGTGGCGTCAACCACCTCTCGGCCTGGCCCTGCAGAGCAGACAGGACCTCTGCCCCAGTGTGGCTTCTGTCCCCCAAACACACCAGCGCAAGCACGGCATGGCATCTTTTTGCCTGCGTACTTGCGTAGCCCCGTGAACGGCTACGGAGCACCGCTGGTTCATAGGACAAACCACAGGAAGAGGCCATGGAGGAAGAAGAAGAGGAGGGGGTGGAGGAGAGAGGTGTGTCACAACCAGTAGTAGCATTTTGGAGGCGTGGCGGTGGGACAACCTCCAACACTACTGCACCTTGTCCTGAATCCTTCCCAGCTGCCAAAAGAGTGACCCAATGGGCCGTGAAAGAAAGGTAACGTCCCTGTCCATGCCTGCTGGACCATGAGTCAGCGGTAATATGCACCTTACCGCTGACCGCCCTGTCCAGCGAGGCCAAGACATTGCCTTCCACATGCCGGTAGAGAGCCGGAATAGCCTTCCGTGAGAAAAAGTGGCGTTTGGGAACCTGCCACTGAGGAACCGCACATTGCACAAACTCACGGAAGGGGGCCGAGTCTACCAACTGAAAAGGCAGCAGTTGAAGCGCTAGCAATTTAGCCAAGCTAGCATTCAACCGCTGGGCATGTGGATGGCTGGGAGTGAACTTCTTTCGACGGTCCAGCAGCTGGGGCAGGGAAATTTGCCTGCTAGAATCGGACGTCGGTGTACTGCTAGCAGAGTGGGCGCAAGTACTTGGCTGTGACACACCTAATTCTACACCTTCATTCCTCTCAGTGCATGTTTCAGAGAGGACTGAAGTTATAGTGGGGTTGGAGATCCCAGCTGATGCGGTGCAAGGAGAGGTCCGCTTTGTTCTTTGGTGTGGGTCTTTGAGGTAGGCTTGCCAACGAGCTGCATGGCAGGTCAACATATGTCTGGTCAGGCATGTGGTACCCAAGCGGCTGATGTTTTGGCCACGCGATATACGCTTGAGACATATGTTGCAAACAGCAGCTGTGCGATCTGATGCACTAGCCTCAAAAAAGGCCCACACCAAATAACTTTTTGAATGACGGGCAGAGGCAGCGCCCTGCACAGGCGGAGCTCTGCGGTGTGATTCCGTCGGTGTACTGCCCTTACGCTGGCCACCAAAGGGCATCCTGCCTCGTTGGAGATGTGCCTCCTCCTCATCCTCCTCCTCCTCCTCTCTCCTATTAGGCACCCACGTGGAGTCAGTGACCTCATCATCCCCTCCCTCCTCATCACTGGAGCCAATCTGGCAGTATGCTGCAGCTGCTGGAACATGACTGCCAGATTGGTGTCCTTCTTGAGCATCCCCTCTGTCTGCTCTCACGCTACTGCCTTCCTCTAGCTGGGTTTCATCATCAGACCCTTCGAAACGCTGGGCATCCTCCTGGAGCATGTACCCAACACTGTGCTGAAACAGTTCGGGGGACTCCTCAGGAGGAGGACATGGTGGGTCTAGGGAAGGAGTGACTGATGATTTGTCTGACATTGATACCAGGGAAGACGACGCTTTGGAAGCTGCTTTTCCAGTACCCTGAGCCTGGGTGAGAGAGGATGAGGAGGAGGAGGAGGGCTTGGTCATCCACTCTACCAAGTCTTCGGCATGATGTGGCTCAACATGTCCAGCTGCCGAAAAGAAGGACAAGCGTGTCCCATGGCCATGTGCTGATGACAATGCACCGCGTCCACGACCAGCACTGTTGCCCCCAGACACAGAGCCTGCTTGCCCTCTTTTATTGCCTCCTGACTGTCTGCCTCTCCTTGTTTGCCTTCCAGACATTCTAATAGATGGCCTGCAGGGAGATGGGAAAAAAGCAATAAGGGCTACCTTCAGGTGTCCTTCTCTGTCCCTTGAAACAAGGACTTTCACAGTGAAAGAAACTGACACTCTCCCTACCTACAGTTTTCTGTCCCTAGAAAAAATATTTTTTTTAAGCACAATATAGCACAAGGACAATTCACTCACTGTCCTTACAGGTCCCTGGAAACAAGGACTTGCAGAGTGAAAGAAAAAAAACACTCTCCCTACCTACAGTTTTCTGTCCCTAGAAAAAATGTTTTTTTTAATCACAATATAGCACAAGAACAATTCACTCACTGTCCTTACAGGTCCCTGGAAACAAGGACTTGCAGAGTGAAAGAAAAAAAACACTCTCCCTACCTACAGTTTTCTGTCCCTAGAAAAAATGTTTTTTTTAATCACAATATAGCACAAGGACAATTCACTCACTGTCCTTACAGGTCCCTGGAAACAAGGACTTGCAGAGTGAAAGAAAAAAAACACTCTCCCTACCTACAGTTTTCTGTCCCTAGAATAAATGTTTTTTTTAAGCACAATATAGCACAAGGACAATTCACTCACTGTCCTTACAGGTCCCTGGAAACAAGGACTTGCAGAGTGAAAGAAAAAAAACACTCTCCCTACCTACAGTTTTCTGTCCCTAGAAAAAATGTTTTTTTTAATCACAATATAGCACAAGGACAATTCACTCACTGTCCTTACAGGTCCCTGGAAACAAGGACTTGCAGAGTGAAAGAAAAAAAACACTCTCCCTACCTACAGTTTTCTGTCCCTAGAAAAAATGTTTTTTTTTAATCACAATATAGCACAAGGACAATTCACTCACTGTCCTTACAGGTCCCTGGAAACAAGGACTTGCAGAGTGAAATAAACTGACACTCTCCCTACCTACAGTTTTCTGTCCCTAGAATAAATGTTTTTTTTAAGCACAATATAGCACAAGGACAATTCACTCACTGTCCTTACAGGTCCCTGGAAACAAGGACTTGCAGAGTGAAAGAAAAAAAACACTCTCCCTACCTACAGTTTTCTGTCCCTAGAAAAAATGTTTTTTTTAATCACAATATAGCACAAGAACAATTCACTCACTGTCCTTACAGGTCCCTGGAAACAAGGACTTGCAGAGTGAAAGAAAAAAAACACTCTCCCTACCTACAGTTTTCTGTCCCTAGAAAAAATGTTTTTTTTAATCACAATATAGCACAAGGACAATTCACTCACTGTCCTTCCAGGTCCCTGGAAACAAGGACTTGCAGAGTGAAATAAACTGACACTCTCCCTACCTACAGTTTTCTGTCCCTAGAATAAATGTTTTTTTTAAGCACAATATAGCACAAGGACAATTCACTCACTGTCCTTACAGGTCCCTGGAAACAAGGACTTGCAGAGTGAAAGAAAAAAAACACTCTCCCTACCTACAGTTTTCTGTCCCTAGAAAAAATGTTTTTTTTTAAGCACAATATAGCACAAGGACAATTCACTCACTGTCCTTCCAGGTCCCTGGAAACAAGGACTTGCAGAGTGAAAGAAAAAAAACACTCTCCCTACCTACAGTTTTCTGTCCCTAGAAAAAATGTTTTTTTTAATCACAATATAGCACAAGGACAATTCACTCACTGTCCTTCCAGGTCCCTGGAAACAAGGACTTGCAGAGTGAAATAAACTGACACTCTCCCTACCTACAGTTTTCTGTCCCTAGAATAAATGTTTTTTTTAAGCACAATATAGCACAAGGACAATTCACTCACTGTCCTTAGAGGTCCCTGGAAACAAGGACTTGCAGAGTGAAAGAAAAAAAACACTCTCCCTACCTACAGTTTTCTGTCCCTAGAAAAAATGTTTTTTTTTAAGCACAATATAGCACAAGGACAATTCACTCACTGTCCTTCCAGGTCCCTGGAAACAAGGACTTGCAGAGTGAAAGAAAAAAAACACTCTCCCTACCTACAGTTTTCTGTCCCTAGAAAAAATGTTTTTTTTAAGCACAATATAGCACAAGGACAATTCACTCACTGTCCTTCCAGGTCCCTGGAAACAAGGACTTGCAGAGTGAAAGAAAAAAAACACTCTCCCTACCTACAGTTTTCTGTCCCTAGAAAAAATGTTTTTTTTAATCACAATATAGCACAAGGACAATTCACTCACTGTCCTTACAGGTCCCTGGAAACAAGGACTTGCAGAGTGAAAGAAACTGACACTCTCCCTACCTACAGTTTTCTGTCCCTAGAATAAATGTTTTTTTAAGCACAATATAGCACAAGGACAATTCACTCACTGTCCTTCCAGGTCCCTGGAAACAAGGACTTGCAGAGTGAAAGAAACTGACACTGTCCCTACCTACAGTTTTCTGTCCCTAGAATAAATGTTTTTTTTAAGCACACTATAGCACAAGCACAAAACACACTGACACTCTCCCTACCTATCCTTCTCTTTCCCTAAACTAAAGGAATCCAGGTTAAGCAAGAAAGAAATAACAGTCACTGTCCCTGCCTATGCTGCTCTATCCCTGCTCCGGAACACACTACACTAGGCCGCCGTGCTGGCGGCCTTTTATAGTGTGGGGCGTGTACTAAACACCCTCAGCAATAATTGGCCACAGGCATCCTGCCTGTGGCCAATCATTGCTCTCCTCGCTGCCGGCGCTGTGATTGGCCAAGCATGCGGGGTCACAGTGCATGCTTGGCCAATCACAGCGCCTGGATGACACTGCGATGGCGTAGTGCATTGTGGGCCGTTCGCGTCACTCGAATTTGGCGCGAACGGCCCAAATCGTTCGATCTTCGTCGAACGATCGAACAGCCGATGTTCGAGTCGAACGTATGTTCGACTCGAACACGAAGCTCATCCCTATTCGGGACTGGTGTGCCAGCTGAAGCCATTCGGGCGATGTGAGGCCTGTGGGGAGTTCCTGTTCGAAGTGGATCCGGCGGTCGAGAGGCCGAGAACCATTTACCCCGGCCGTGCTGCAGGCAACACCACTCAGAGAGGAGGAATCACTGCTGTGAGAGCCATCCCTGCGCACACTGCAGCGACCGCGGAGGAGGTCGTAAAACCGCAACGGGAGAAATCCGAGGATGCTGACTCGGTCACCACTGTCTCGCAGCGTCTGCCACCAAAGAGAAAGACCGGCATGGTAGCCCCGACCAGCAGTGGTGGTGGACCGTCTCGCCCGCTTACGCCCGGCCCGGATGAATCCGTCGACAAGAGTTCCGGACGTCCTGCTTCAAGTAAAGGCTGAGGTAAGCCAGGCGGAGAGATTTGGTGTGTGGGAAGAGGTGGAAACTCAGTCTCCACTACAGGCTACTTGCCCGCGGAGGAGTGTGACACCTCTGACCTGGAGTGGCTCTCGGACATGGGAGACGACGTTGCCATAGACGATTTGTTTGCCGAGAAGGGCTGGGACAAAGTACCGCTTTCTTCATCCCGCAGAATCAGGGATCCACCCATGTCTACAGGGGAAAGTACACCCCGGGTGGAGGCACCATTGCCTGAAGAAGGGTCCCGTCCTCAGCCTGCTTCTACATCCCCGGTGCCATCTGTACCGAAGGCCGGGGAAAATAGACTGTTGCTGCGGGAACCTACAGGTATGCCCAGATCAGATGTGGTCAAGGTCCCTCGCCACCCGGACTCAATAGTTTTGCCTGGCGAAGGGGACAAAGCTACCATGCCTCCTTTGGCGAGACTACAACGCCTATTTGGCCAGAAGGTTGCTGCGGAGTACGGATGGGAGTATCCATACTTGTCGAAGGAACTGCTTTATGAGGTGGAAGTGTGCCGGGAGCGCTGGTACAATGACTTTGTGTGGACCCACCTTCAGGTTCCGCACGCCCGCAGGTACCTGGCATGCTCTCCAAAGGCCTCTCAATGTTTCAAGGACTGTAAGGCAGAGTGGATTTTGGGACGACACATCCATGCAGACAAGGTGTTGATCCGGCGCAAGGAGGGAGAAGATGTGGAGTATCATCTGGAGACCATGGATCAGCACTTGAAGCCACTTGTTCTGCCGCATCCCCGCTTTTACTTGTAGGAGAGAAAAAGACTCAGTTTGTTCTTGTTATGCTGCTGAACTTTCTGGGGCCGTTGCTTTTGTGCCCAGAGGGATGGAGAACTGTTCCTGGTTTGTTCTTCACTTTTCCCGCAAGAGATCTTGGACTCTGGGTAGATAGGGCCAAAGAGAAGAGGAAAGTTCCACGAGTGCAGTTACCGCGATGCTGTCACCAGGTGGCAGTGTTGCTTAACGTTAAACACTTTTCACGCACTCACTCTTTGGAGAAAAGGGATTTCTTCCCGAAGAAGTTTCTTTTCTCTCACACGAATACATGTGTCAGGGTATTGTGTGTTGATTTTCTTTTTTTTTTCCCCTGCAGGAGAGCATCCATCAAGATCACTGAGAATGGGGTGGATCTTAGTCAGGATGGGTGGGAAAAGTATAATGGGAAATGTGATTCAAAGTTATCATTACATGTTGTTGTTTCTTTCCCTTTTCTATTACAGGGCTCAGACACAATTGTTTCAGTAGGGTAGTTTTTTCTAAAAGTTTTATTTTTACACAATTGTTAGTGAGTTTCTGGATTGGATTATGTCAGCCGTTGAGGGCATGATTTACTCCAGACACTGGGGACCAGTGTCAAACCACCAGGGGGAGAGTGTAGCGGGTATGTACTTTCCCGGGTGTAAATTTGAACTTGGCAGAGACATTAGTGATGTGTAATTCCCCGCAGCCCAGTGGGTGGCGCTGTCGCCCTGGGTTGGGGTTGAATCATTGCTGTGTGCCGTACCTCCTTTTTGTCCTCCCTCGGCAGCGGTATGGTGGGGCGGGGAACCCGCCGTGCTTGCCGGGAGAGGGTATAAAGGGGTCGGTCATCTTTGTCACGGGGTCGAGTCCCAGGCACCTTCAGCTTGTGGACGGTGGTTCCTGCCGGTCCTCTGGGTGGCCTAGGCCTAGAGGACCGCCGGAGATCGTGTTCCATCCCAGGCACCTTTAGCCTGGGGTGAGGTACTCAGATGGAGGTCCGGAGCTCAGTGCCCAACACTGAGTTCCGCGAGGGAAGGAGATCCTAGGGAACCCCGGGAGTGGGTACCCGAATCCGGAAGGCGCAATGGACCGGGGGGGGGGGCTCCTCACTTGAAGATCCGGTGCAGCATATTGCCGGTGACAGGTGAGCCTCTCGTCGGAGACCGCCTGGAAGGAAATTCCCCCTTGTGCGGAGACCGTAACCCACTTTCAGGAAGTAAAGTGGAGAACCAAATTGTGTCTGGGCCTATTCGCATCCACACCTCCTTTCTTGTTCTGTTAACCAAGGGAGTTCAACTGATTGTGTTCATTCGCAGAAGAATAAAGGAGTGTTGAACTTTAATGGTGTGGGGCTCATTTCCTAGCAGACATTGTTCAAGGTGACTCTTGGAGGGAGGACCCAGGTGCACAGCACTGACCCGAAGGTAATACAAGAACGTTGCTTATACCGCACTGACACATGTGGTGGAGGCCAGGCGTGGTGTCCCCGCTCCCTCCCCTCTAAGATACCCCTAGACAAGAGAAAGACGAGACAAAGAGAAAGAGGGGAGTGAGGAGGGCGCTACACTAGTAATGGCGGCGATCATCGATTTGTATCGTGACTGCGACATTATGGCGGACACATCGGATACTTTTGACATCATTTCGGGACCATTGTCATTTTTACAGCGATCAGTGCTATAAAAATGCACTGATTACTGTAAAAATGACACTGGCAGCGAAGGGGTTAACCTGTAGAGAGCGCTGAAGGGGTTAAGTGTGTCCTAGGGAGTGATTCTAACTGTTAGGGGGCGTGGCTACGAGTGACACATCACTGATCGCTGTTCCCGGTGACAGGGAACAGACGATCAGTGACATGTCACTAGGAAGAATGGGGAGATGTTGTGTTTACACTGACATTTCCCCATTCTTCAGCTCTGTGACCCGATCACACGGCGGCAAATTGAAGGGGATGTACCTGTACGCCCATTTGCCCAGCCAAGCCATTCAGTCTCCGTAAAAAGGCATGCGGCGGTCCTTAAGCGGTTAATTACAGACATAAGTTTCTAGATTGTAGGTTCAATAAACATGGCCCTCTTATTCAAATGGTTCTGTTGTCTTTGGTGCTTTCATGACTATGGACTGGAGAAGGTTAACGAGGAATTAAACAGGTGGGGTTCTTATGACAAAAGAGTCCCTTTTTTTCTCAGTTTAGGCCGATACGTATTCTTCTACATATTTTTGGTAAAAAAAATTGCAATAAGCGTATAGTGATTGGTTTGCGCAAAAGTTATAGCGCCTACAAAATAGGGGATAGATTTATGACATTTTTATTATATATTTTTTTTTTACTAGTAATGACGGTTATCTGCGATTTTTGTCAAGCCTGCGATATTGCGGCGGACATATCGGACACTTTTGACACTATTTTGGGACCATTCACATTTATACAGCGAACAGTGCTATAAATATGCATTGATTACTGTATAAATGTGACAGGCAGGGAAGGGGTTAACACTAGGGGGCGATCAAGGGGTTAAATATGTTTCATGGGAGTGATTCTAACTGTGTGGGGGGGGGGGTGACAGGGGGAGGTGACCGATCTGTGTCCCTATGTACAAGGGACACAGCATCGGCCTCCTCTCTCCCTGACAGGACGTGGATCTCTGTGTTTACACACAGAGATCCACATCCTGCCTCTGTAACAGCCGATCGTGCGTAGCTGGCGGACATCACGGCCGCCAGGCACGCGCATCGGCAACACATGACACGACGGGCACAGCTGTTCCCCGCCGCGCGCCCTCGGCGGCGCGCGGGGGGAATGTAAACAGCAGGACGTCCAGTGACGTCCACCCGGCACTTGAGAGCCGCGCTGCAGACGTCTTTCGTCTATAGCGCGGGTCTCAAGTGGTTAAGCATGGCGGGCTCGGGGGAAAGCTGCTCCGGTGTCCTCTCCTGGAGCAGTTTCCGCTTTGTGTCTCCTCTCTGCTCCTCTCGGCGCTAGGCATCCAATAGGATTGTCTGACGTTTTGGCCAATCATGAAATGGGTTTCATACCTGCTTCCTGATTGGCCGGGAGGAATATTCATTCGCTGTTGCAGAACACCTGGGTGGGATCGGAGCGCATCCTCTGCGACCCGAGCCCACTCTATTTTGAAGCTTATTAGAGCCTCTGGCTTTAATCAGGTGCTTAAAAAAAGAAACCCTGCAGCTGTAATTCATGGGCCTGGTGCCCTGAAAGGGGTCGGATGCATGAATAGGGGGTGGCAGCCGTGTATATCTTCATGCTATGCATTAATCTAACCATTGTATTTAGGGGGGGTGGCCTGGAGAGAGGGGGTGGTACCCAGGCACCCCTAACGGATGGGCCACCACTGCCAGGAAGGAATTCTAGAAGATGAAAGTGTCCGGAACCAGCTGAAACATGCTGGAGGGATTCATTTGACAGGTAAATATGCCACAATGTGCTAATATGCTGTGCACACTAGTATATTATGACATGATCACAGGTGAGCAGTAGTCTGGCTGTCAAGGTCACCTGTGGCCAGGTGACAGATGCACACCGTAGGGGGACAGGAGTGCACCGCAAGGTAGTGAACCCTATGGCTGACTGCTGCGGATAGGAAACTGGGTGGTTGTGGAAAGCGGGACCAGAGGAGCACAACCGGGATCCTAACGGAAGCTAGAGCCAAGATTCCCCAGGGCGCGGAGTCTAAGACCCAGCAGGTCTTCTCCAGGGCCTCTAGTGGTGAGGATGTTATGCTGCAGGCTGGGACCAGGTCGCGGCCCCTGGAGTTTCCTAGCTCACGCCCCGTAGGATAAGGGGAAAAGAGGGGAAGCAGCAGCAGCACAAGATATGAGAGAACCGAATAACAAGCTGAAGGTCAGGGGCCACAAGCAGACAAGGATAACAAAAGAACGAGCCGAAGGTCAAGGGTCACGAGCAGACAGGGATAGTCGGGGACAAGCCAAATATGTAACAGAGAGACAGACGTAGCACACGGCAGGCAGGAACCCAAACACACAATGCCTAACAAACACGTTGATCAGCAAAGCAGGCTTGCAGTGCACAGGTTAATATAGTGTTCTGTGATAGGGCCTGGGGTGGAGTCTGGCTGGGAGGAGATTATAAAGGAAGCCAGGTGAAAGGGCTCAGGCCTCTAAGATGAACACATGGGAAGGAAGGTAAGCTGACAGACAAACACTACTACATATCCATGACAGTACCCTCCCTCTTATGGGCCCTCCCCCGCCTGGGCCCAGGCTTAAAGGGAAATCTCTGATGAAACCTTCTCAACAGATGAGGTGCAGCGACATCAGATGCAGCGATCCAAGACGCCTCCTCAGGACCAAAACCTCTCCAATGCACAAGGTACTGAAGAATGCCTCTGCAGAGCCGAGAATCCAGAACTTGTCTAACCTCGTACTTAAGATTATCCTCAGAGACCGAAAACGAGGTAGGGAGATGACAAGAAGATCTATTGAGGACCAAAGGCTCTCTAGGAATAAGCAAGGGCATGAGAGGATCAACAGGAATCTGAGGAGGGTCCCCTAGACCCTTAAAGGGGAACTGGTCATCTTGCACAGGACCATCAGACTGGGCAGATGTCAGTGGAACCCTGAAGTCAGGTTGGTTAGAAGGTGACATGTCGCCGGAGTCAAACTGAATAGCTGAAGGACAAGCAGAATGTCCCGAACAAGAAAAAGTAGGAGGCTCACTGGGCATGGGCTGGACTGGCATAACTAGTACAGAGGCAGAGTGAATAGCTGAGTCAGGTGTAGCGACTACCTGAATCGCATCGCAAGACGTAGCGACTGCAGGACTTGTAGACAAGCTAGCCTGGCTGTGCGTCCAAGGGTGGTTAGGGACAGAGAAATGTAAATAGTTATGCAACCTGGAATGAATGACCGGCTCAGATTCACAGGGGGCAACCTTGGGTAGGCAGGACGAGGAACAGGAGGGACCCCAAGCCAGGATCTGTCCAGTAGTCCAGTCCACATGAGGAGAATGGAGCTGTAACCATGGGAGACCCAAAATTATAGGCGTTGAGGCCTTGGGTAAGATAAGGAAGGATATCCACTCCTGGTGGAGTGTCCCTACCGACATCTTAACAGGGAGGGTCTGGAAGCGGATAGGTCCCCCTGGGAGAACAGTACCATCAATCGCCAAGACCACCAATGGTGTGGTGAGGGGCAAAAGAGTAAGTCTCATGGACGATGCGATTTCCCAGTCCATAAAATTACCAGCGGCTCCGGAATCCAGATATGCTGAGACCGAATGAGAAGAAGCACCAACATGAAGGAACACAGAAAGCAGAAGACGAGAAGGGGAAGGTGATATTTCTGGGTCCAATACTCCACTTTCCAGATGAAGTGGACCCGAACATTTTTCTGGACAGAGAGAGAAAGTGTCACGAAAATGACCTTTGCCCCCACAGTAAAGACACAGACCAAGAGTTCTGCGCCTAGCACGTTCCTCGGGGGATAGCCTGGTCCGACCCAGCTGCATGGGTTCCTCAGCTGGTAGGAGATGCTCTACGGGTCGAAGAGAGGGGAGCTCAGGCTGACTAAGAACCAAGGAGTGCTGGCGTTGCTTTTCTAAGGTCCTCTCCTGAAAGCGAATATTGATCTGGTTACACAAGGAGATAACGCCGGCCAGATCAGTGGGGATGGTTCTTCCTGCTAATTCATCCTTCACTCTATCAGACAGGCCATGCAAAAAGGTTGCGACTAAGGCCTCATTGTTCCAGCTCAACTCAGCCGACAGTATGCGGAAATGAAGGGCATATTGTCCCACAGAAGCAGACTCTTGACGGAGACGTAAAAGGGCGCTGGCCGCTGAAGAGACACGAGCCGGTTCTTCGAAGATATTCCGAAAAAGTTTCAAGAAGCCAGACAGGCTAGAAACCACTGGATCATTCAGTTCCCACAGAGGGGCTGCCCAGGCTAAAGCTTCACCAGAGAGGAGGGAAATGATATAGGCTACCTTAGCCCGATCAGACAGGAAGTTTTGGGGCTGGAGCTCAAAATGAATTGTGCATTGGCTAAGGAACCCCCTGCAAGCCTTGGAGTCCCCAGAGAAACGGGACTGAGCTGGCAGCTGTAGTGAGTGTGTGGCTGCGACTGGTGCAATAGGTGCAGCCGCTGGTTGTATTTGAGGTTGCGGATTCAGGGTTCCCAAGGACTCCTGAAGCTGCTCAAAGCGAGAAGCCAGATCCTGGAGGAATCGCATCACCTGAGTCTGATTCGATTCCTGGGTTTCAAGTCTGCAAACTATGCCCTGCAACGGATCATCCACGGGTAACGGGATGTCAGCCGGGTTCATGGCTGATCAAACTGTCAAGGTCACCTGTGGCCAGGTGACAGATGCACACCGTAGGGGGACAGGAGTGCACCGCAAGGTAGTGAACTCTATGGCTGACTGCTGCGGATAGGAAACTGGGTGGTTGTGGAAAGCGGGACCAGAGGAGCACAACCGGGATCCTAACGGAAGCTAGAGCCAAGATTCCCCAGGGCGCGGAGTCTAGGACCCAGCAGGTCTTCTCCAGGGCCTCTAGTGGTGAGGATGTTATGCTGCAGGCTGGGACCAGGTCGCGGCCCCTGGAGTTTCCTAGCTCACGCCCCGTAGGATAAGGGGAAAAGAGGGGAAGCAGCAGCAGCACAAGATATGAGAGAACCGAATAACAAGCTGAAGGTCAGGGGCCACAAGCAGACAAGGATAACGAAAGAACGAGCCGAAGGTCAAGGGTCACGAGCAGACAGGGATAGTCGGGGACAAGCCAAATATGTAACAGAGAGACAGACGTAGCACACGGCAGGCAGGAACCCAAACACACAATGCCTAACAAACACGTTGATCAGCAAAGCAGGCTTGCAGTGCACAGGTTAATATAGTGTTCTGTGATAGGGCCTGGGGTGGAGTCTGGCTGGGAGGAGATTATAAAGGAAGCCAGGTGAAAGGGCTCAGGCCTCTAAGATGAACACATGGGAAGGAAGGTAAGCTGACAGACAAACACTACTGCATATCCATGACACTGGCCACACATTATTTGCAAAGTAATTTTATTATAATCTCTTGTACAGTCTTTATATATTTTTTTACTATCCTGTTTGGTGTGTAATCAGACCTAATGCCGCATACACACGATAATTTTTCCCGTCGGGAAAAATTTCATTTTTTCCTTTGGACGAGAAAAACGACCGTCTGTGGGCTTTTTGTCATTTTTCCAGACGGGAAAAACGGCATTAATCACAACGAGAAAAATTAGAACATGCTCTAATTTTTCTCGTCGTGATTCCTGTCGTTTTTTTCCATGGCAGTTTTCCCATAGGGAAACACTGCCGGGGAGCCCACACACGGTCGTTTTTTTCGACCAAAAAAAAATGTAATTTAAAACGGCCGTGTGTGGGGGGAACAAGCTGTTCCTCGTTTTTCACGTCGATTTTCTCGACGGTGTTTTCACCGTCGAAAAAATCATTCGTGTGTACGCAGCATTAGATTTGAGAGGAGATATTTACTCGTGTGCAATTTTTTGGGTTAAATGGTTCGCAACTAAAGCACACAAAACAAAACAATTCAGTTACAACTAGGATGTTATATCCAGAAGTGAGGGTATCTCACATAAAAACTTTTGCCGTTCTTTCATTGCATGCATGTTGCTGCTGATTGTGTAATCTTCAAGTGAAAAGAAAGCCAGTACAATGCTTGTCTTAGAAGTCAGTAGTTTTCAATTGGAAATCAATCATTTCAATTTGTTTCTGAGCAACTGCTGTATTAGCTTGCTTTACATTAGAAGACATTCAACCTGAATGCTAAGTATGTCTGGACTGACGGAATGTTTGAGTCTGGGAAACTACTACACCCCTGGATGCTTCTACCCTTCAGAAAGAATTTCCACTTTTTTACTAACCCATAAACATACACTGCTCCTCCCCTAGCTCTTTGGCTCTGTATACGCTTGTAGATGCTCAATAATATTATAAATATTTAAAGTGAATCTGTGATGAAAAAAAAAAAAATGTAAAAGAAGAGGTATTATTGCTCACTAGAGTTGAGCGGACACCTGGATGTTCGGGTTCAACGGGTTCGGGACCGAACTTTAACCCGAACCCGAACCCCATTGAAGTCAATGGGGACCCGGACTTCTAAGGACTAAAAAGGCTCTAAAAAGGTAATGGAAAGGGCTAGAGGGCTGCAAATGGCAGCAAAATGTTGTTAAGAGCATGGCAAGTGCTCTGCAAACACATGTGGATAGGGAAATAACTTAAAATAACATAAAAAAATAAAAATAAAAAATAATAATCTTGACCTAGGAGGACGAGGTCCATATGGAGTAGGAGGTTGAAGTGGCGGTGGATGTGGCTGTGTAGGTGGAAGCGGCGGTGGAGGAGGACAAGGTAGCCAACACTGATTCAAAAATACAACAATGGCTGTGTAATGCCGGTGATGTGTCGAATTCTGTCCCCTGTCAAATAGTGTCCACCCTGTACTGCGCTTGCTCAGTATGTAGGACAAGGGGATTTCGAAAATCTCCCAAGACGAACGGCGCCTGCGTGGTGAGTTCAGGTGAAGGCCACACCATCCGTGGTTCAAGACGAGCCAAGTGAGGCCGTGCCCGAAGCGTGGCGATCGAACAGAGCCCGTGAGGGGCCCTGTTATTATGTGCTACCGTATGTCCACTTGGATGGTGGGGCTTGAACCTGCACTCACAGCGCAGGCACCGTTCATCTTTGGAGATTTTGTGAATCTCCTTGTCCTCTGTACTGCGCAAGCGCTGCGCCTTCGCAGTATGGGCCGGACACAATCCGATGGCCGGACAGTTTTTGTCACAATACCGGTATACATGTCTATTCTGCACAAGGTACGGGCAAGTCCTGTGGGATCCATGCCTGGTTCATTTTAATGAACGTGAGCTTGTCCACATTGGCTCTGGACAGGCGGCTGCGCTTGTCTGTGATAACGCCCCCTGCCGTGCTAAATACACGTTCAGATAATACACTGGCTGCAGGGCAGGCCAGCACCTCCAAGGCATAAAGGGCAAGCTCAGGCCATGTGCCCAATTTGGAGACTCAGAAGTTAAAGGGGGCAGACCCATCATCCAGTACGTGTAGGCCTGTGGACACATACTGCTCAACCATGTTGGTGAAATGCTGCCTCCTGCTAAGACGTTCCATCTCAGCTGGTGGTGCTGGTTGTTGTGGCGTGCTGACAAAGCTTTTCCACATTTCAGCCATGCTAACCCTGCCTTCTGAGGTGCTGCCGGTGCCCCGGCTGCGTTGGCGACCTCTTCCTCCTCCTCTGCCTTCGCCTTGTGCTTCCACCGTACGCCCGCTGTCAGGTGGGAATGCCACCAGCAGCGCGTCTACCAGCGTGCGCTTGTACTCGCGCATCTTACGATCCCGCTCCAGTGTGGGAATTAAGGACGGTACGTTGTCCTTGTAACGGGGATCCAGCAGGGTGGCCACCCAGTAATCAGCACCAGTTAAAATGTGGGCAACTCGGCGGTCATTGCGGAAACACTGCAGCATGTAATCGCTCATGTGTGCCAGGCTGCCCAGAGGCAAAGAAAAGCTGTCCTCTGTGGGAGGTGTATCGTCTGTGTCCTCTGTATCCCCCCAGCCACGCACCAGTGATGGCCACGAGCTGGTCTGGGTGCCACCCTGCTGTGAAAATGCCTCCTCCTCCTCCTCCTCCTCCATCTCTTCCTCCATCTCGTCATCCTCCAGAACTGTTCCCTTTCCGCCGGACAATTGTGTACCTGGCGTTTGTTGGTGCAGGAACCCACCCTCGTAGCCACTTGTGAAAGACTGCCCTGAAAGCCTTTGAAATGATCCCGCTTCCTCCTCCTCCTCCTCATCCTCCTGTGCCACATCCTCTTCCATCATCGCCCGAAGCGTTTTTTCAAGGAGGCATAGAACTGGGATAGTAACGCTAAGAACGGCGTCATTGGCACTGGACATGTTGGTGGAGTACTCGAAACAGCGCAACAAGGCACACAGGTCTCGCATGGAGGCCCAGTTATTGGTGGTGAAGTGGTGCTGTTCCGCAGAGCGACTCACGCGTGATTGCTGCAGCTGAAACTCCACTATCACCTGCTGCTGCTCGCACAGTCTGGCCAGCATGTGCAAGGTGGAGTTCCACCTTGTGGGCACGTCACATATGAGGCGGTGAGCGGGAAGGCCGAAGTTACGCTGCAGCGCTGACAGGCGAGCAGCAGCAGGGTGAGATCGCCGAAAGTGCGCACACACAGCCCACACTTTCTGCAGCAGCTCTGGCATATTGGGGTAATTTTTAAGGAACCTCTGGACCACCAAGTTCAGCACATGCGCCAGGCAAGGGATGTGCGTCAAACCGGCTAGGCCCAGAGCTGCTACGAGATTTCGCCCATTATCGCACACCACCAGGCCGGGCTTGAGGCTCACTGACAGCAACCACTCATTGGTCTGTTGTTCCATGTCCCTCCACAACTCCTGCGCGGTGTGGGGTTTTTCCCCCAAACAGGAAAGTTTTAAAACTGCCTGCTGTCGTTTACCCCTGGCTGTGCTGAAGTTGGTGGTGAAGGTGTTACGCTGACCGGATGAGGAGGCGGTAGAGGATGAGGAAGCGGAGTAGGAGGAGTTAGCAACAGGAGGCAAACTGAAGTGCCCTGCAATCCTCGTGGTGGAGGGACATGCGCCAAACTGCTATCTGCCTCAGGCCCAGCCGCCACTGCATTTACCCAGTGTGCTGTTAGGGAGATATAACGTCCCTGACCGTGCTTACTGGTCCACGCATCCGTAGTTAGGTGGACCTTGCCACAGATGGCGTTGCGCAGTGCACACCTGATTTTGTCCCCCACTTGGTTGTGCAGGGAAGAGATGGCTCGCCTGGAAAAATAGTGGCGGCTGGGCACGACGTACTGTGGGACAGCCAATGCCATCAGGCTTTTAAAAGTCTGCGTCTCCACCAGACGGAATGACAGCATTTCAAAGGCCAGGAGTTTTAAAATGCTGGCATTCAGGGCCAGGGATCGCGGGTGGCTAGGGGGGTACTTCCTCTTCCGCTCCAATGTTTGGGAGATAGAGAGCTGAACGCTTCCATGGGACATTGTGGAGATGGTTGGTGACCCAGGTGGTAGTGTTGCTGGCAGATGCTCTGTTTGCAGGGTGGCAGGTGCCACTGTCACTACAGAGGTGGATGAAGAGGCCGAGACTGCAGCAGAAGAGGAAGCAGGAGGAGCCAGAGACCTTTCTTGGTTTTTGAGGTGTCTACTCCACTGCAGCTCGTGCTTTGCACTTAGATGCCTGGTCATGCAGGTTGTGCTCAGGTTGAGAACGTTTATGCCTCGCTTCAGGCTCTGATTGCACAGCTTGCAAACCACTTGTGTCTTGTCATCAGCACATTGTGTGACGAACTGCCACGCTGGGGAACTCCTTGGACCTGGCTTTGGTGTGCTCGGTCCCTTGCTGCGTTGGGCAGTAGCAGACATACTGTCTAGCTGACAGACGCTCCGCTTTTGCACCCTGCTCCCTCTTCTGCTGTGCTGGTGGCTCTGTGCGACCACCGCCTCTTCCTCCAAACTACACTGGTCACCTGCATAACGTTGATTCCATGTGGGGTCGAGGACCTCATCGTCCTCCACATCATCTTCCACCCAGTCTTCACCCCTGCCCTCCTTGTCTGTCTGCACAATTGCAGCAGCAGTTGGCACCTGTGTTTCGTCATCATCCGAGACGTACTGCGATGGTCCTCCCATGTACTCATCATGAAACATAAGTGGTTGGGCATCGGTGCACTCAATCTCTTCCACTTCTGGGGCAGGGCTAGGTGGATGGCCCTGGGAAACCCTGCTAACAGAGTCATCGAAAAGCAGAAGAGACTGCTGCATGATTTGGGGCTCAGACTGCTTGGCTGATTTGCAAGGGGGTGAGGTGAAAGACTGATGGACATGAGTTTCAGGTGCCAACTCTGTTCTTTCATCAGAAGAGTGGGTGGGAGACAATGTGATGGAACCCGAGGCACTGTCAGCAACCCAATCTACTATCGCCTGTACTTGTCCTGGCCTAAACATTCGTACAGCCTCATTAGGCGCGGCAAAATACCGCCGCAGGCTCGGTCGCCTACTCGCACCTGAGGAAGGTGTTTCACTTGTGCGTGTATCTGGCACAGATCCACCACGTCCTCTCCCTGCAACAGGAGCTCCACCAGCAGCACCACGACCGGGGCCACCACGTCCCTTTGACCTTCTCCTCATATTTTCAAAATTTAGGATCTTGCCCTAAATGGGTGTTTTTGAAAGCGCAGAACACACCCACAGTACGTAACCGCTGACTCGCACAGCTACAGAACTGCAGAAAATGCTATTAAAAAAAATGTTGTTTTTTTAGTATAGCACAGTAGGAGAAAACTATATAGAAATTGTTTATTTCACACACCTCAAAATATGTATAACACACTGCAACCTTTTTTTGGTGCCACTAAACCGCGTTTTTTGGAAGAGCAGAACACACCCACAGTACGTAACCGCTGAATCGCACAGCTACAGAACTGCAGAAAATGCTATTCAAAAAAATGTTGTTTTTTTAGTATAGCAACGTAGGAGAAAACTATAAAGAAATTGTTTATTTCAAACACCTCAAAATATGTATAACACACTGCAAACTTTTTTTGGTGCCACTAAACGGCGTTTTTTGGAAGAGCAGAACACACCCACAGTACGTAACCGTTGAATCGCACAGCTACAGAACTGCAGAAAATGCTATTCAAAAAAATGTTGTTTTTTTAGTATAGCACAGTAGGAGAAAACTATATAGAAATTGTTTATTTCACACACCTCAAAATATGTATAACACACTGCAAACTTTTTTTGGTGCCACTAAACGGCGTTTTTTGGAAGAGCAGAACACACCCACAGTACGTAACCGTTGAATCGCACAGCTACAGAACTGCAGAAAATGCTATTAAAAAAAAATGTTGTTTTTTTAGTATAGCACAGTAGGAGAAAACTATATAGAAATTGTTTATTTCACACACCTCCAAACATGTATAACACACTGCAAACTATTTTTTGTGCCCCTAAACGGCGTTTTTTGCAAGCGTACATTGAAGTGCAAATTTTTTTTTCTTTTTCTTTTTTTGCCCTAAACGGGTCTTTTTTTTGCACCAGCAAAATAAAATGCTTTTTTTTTGCCCTATGGGTCTTTTGGAAAAGAGAACAATAAAGTGCCTTTTTTTTCCCCTAAAAGTTAGATTTTCTCTGACACTGGGCTCATGGCAGTGTAAAAAGACTGCACTGCAACACAAATAGGTAGACCTATGCAGATCGCTGATTTTAATCTCTAAATCTGGACTCCTATATAATATTCTCTCTCCCTGAAAGCACCAACACAGGAACCTGGCCCTACACTACACTATCTCTCTATCTTTTCCCTCAGATTGTAGAATCAGGACTACCTCTTCTATCTTTCTATCTCTCCCTAAAAGCAGCAGCAGCAGACTAGATCCTCTCCCTATCTATTCTGAAGCAGAGTGTCATGTGTGCTGTGTGCCTCTAGCTTATATAGAAGCTGGGTCACATGTTGCACTGACCAATCACAGCCATGCCATTAGTAGGCATGGCTATGATGGCTTCTAAGGGCACACCAGCTAATCAAAAGGTGATTGGCTGGCCCCTGAAGCATTTCTAAATGCGTTATTAGATTACCGAACCCGAACCCGGACTTTTGGGCAAAGTCCGGGTTCGGGTTCGGGAAAAAGCTAAAGTTCAGTACGGACCCGAACTTTACAGTTCGGGTTCGCTCAACGCTATTGCTCACCCATCTTTTGAAGACTAGAAATTATAAGGGGCTTTTTTGAAATGATATTGTGAGGAGTGCATTGTGTCAGACGACTGATTGAATAGCATTAGGAGAAGAAGCAATAAAGCAAAACCATTGCATATGCATAAGCGAATATGGTTTATTTACATCTAGCTTGATGCTTTTTGCATGAATATCTGAAAATAAACATTGGAAATAATATTTATTCCCTTAACACCACAATGCCTGTGATTTCTGTGATTCAATTTTTTTTTAATAGATACAGTTCACCTATAAACATGGTGCAGACAGATCACATGGTGCATGCCTAAAGTATATCTAAAGTCAACATTTTTGTTTATTTTGGATAGAGTAGGGTAGGGTTAAAACCGCTGTCAGTCTTTTTTGTTATTTTTTTTTATATGTGTCTCATTAGGGAGTTTTGCCTTTGACTTCCTGTCCTTTAGACTTAACAGGAAGTGAGAAAATATCTTTCCAATGTGAGAGACTTTTTAACTTAGACAATTGTAATGGGAATGGGTGTCATCATTGAAAGTTTTGTCCTCTTTTGCTGTTATGATGGCTTAAAATGTGTAATTTACTCCTACTCCTATCATTAATGCAGCTGCTCTCTGTAGCTGCTGCCCTGTGATGCTGAACTGGTTAACAACAATTTCAGCAAAAGGAGGGAGCTTCTGAACAGGAAGAGTTTAATAGACTGAATCAATAGAACTGTAGGTAAGACTCTACTCTCTCATCAACAACTTTTGAACTACATTCCCTGGAGAGGAGTTTGCCGGGAGGAGGGGGAAAAGTTGCAATTTCCCATGCTGTACAGGACACAGCTTCCTCTTGTCATGAATGAGATCAGAGAGTGCACATAGCTGTCTAGTGTGCACCATTACTGCTGCATTTCGGTGGCCTGAGCGAGATCTGGAATTGTGAGTATGGGGGTGCTGACAAACAGAGTCACCTAGATACAGAGCAGAGAATGGACTGATTGATGTGTGTGACTCGATAGTGAGCTGCAATATCACTAGGACTGGTGAGCTGCTGCTGTGAAGATTTACTATCTGCTGCTAAAGGGACTGGGCCCTTTAGAAACTGACCATACACCCATTTAGTAGCCCTATTGCTGCCTGCAAGCTTGAGGGGAGCCTTTCTCATGTGCACTAACGGTACAGCTGGGCCCCGAAGCTGGCTGGCTTAAGAGTTAGGACTAAAAACTGCCCCTTTATAGAAACTACCCAAAGACCTTTACCTATTACTTATGCCAAATGGGCAAGAAGCTCTCATGGGACATTACATTATATCCTAGCAATTCTCCTAGAGTGCACTCTAGACTAATTATAGTATTATTATTCACATTGCAGTTAATGCTTATATGCATTGTTTATTGCCGACTTTGCTAATTCATGAATTAATTCAAGTCTAGTGATACAGAACTCTATTCTAGGTTACTTTGGCATAGTGATTATACCATCTAGCGGCAACCCGTTGATCACGGGCTACCCTCATAGCAGTGTCCTCTACCACACTTCAAATCACTCCCCCCGCAAAATCTCTGCATTCTGAGTGCAATGCGCTTCTGATCCCTGCATTCTGAGCACAATGCACTTCTGATCCCTGCATTCTGAGTGCAACGCACTCCTGATCCCTGCATTCTGAGCGCAATGCACTTCTGATCCCTGCATTCTGAGCGCAACGCACTCTTGATCCCTGCAGTCTAAACGCAATGCACTTCGGATCCCTGCAGTCTGAGCGCAACGCACTCCTGATCCCTGTAGTCCGAGCGCAACGCACTCCTGATCGCTGCAGTCTGAGCGCAACGCACTCTTGATCCCTGCAGTCTGAGCACAACACACTCCTGATCCCTGCATTCTGAGCGTAACACACTCATGATCCTGGTATTCTGAGTGTAACACAATTGGAAGCGTAACGCACTCGTAACGCTCTCTTGAACCCTGAATTCTGAGTGTAACGCACTCCTGAACCCTGCATTCTGAGCGTAGCGCACTCGTGAACCCTGGATTATGAGTGTAGCACACTCCCAAACCCTGCACTATCTTGTAATACTTTTTTTTTATGTCCACTGCATTTGCCATCTACATTTGGGGTTAACAATGTATCATCACCCGCAGTTGATCACAAAGGCAGTGTGTTTTGAACAGGGTGCAGGCAACACACATGGAACTTGCCTTCCTGGCATTGCGTTCTCATGTGAACCAGCCCTAACAACAGGACTCTGTGCCCGGTGATCTTTCACTTCATCAGTTTTGTTCAAGTAGATCTACATCTCTCTAAGGTTGCCTATCCCTGGTCTAATGGACTGTGTCTGAACCTACTGTGTGTTCATTTATGCTCCAACCACCATTTATTCTAACACTTTCCATTAGTCTGAGTTCATTTACTGCTAAACAGTCTTGTGTCTATTTCTTGATATTAATTGACAGTCAAGCTAAAGGTATCCACACTTGTGTTCAGTGGCGGTGCGTCCATAGTGGGCGCAGGAGCGCCGCCCCCTCTGTCTCCTGCGCCCGTCACTCACAACAACAATACATAGGTTCATGCATTGCATGAACCTATGTATTGTCGCCGCCACTGCTGCCCACTATTCAGATGGCTGGCCCCCTGGTGAGCGCCGGCCATCTTAATAACAGCGGCTGGGTGGTTTTTGGAAGTGAGGGCTGTAATCGGCTTCCAAATAGTTAACATTTAACATGGGGACGCACGGGGGGTGCGTTCCTTGGTTAACACTGACAGGCGTCTCAGCCAATCAGGTTCACGGGGTCTGGTTACCGGTAACCTGATTGGCTGAAGCGACATTGAGGGCGGGAGAAGACATTGAGGACGGAAGAAGGACGGCGCTGAGACCCAAGGAAGGTAAGTGCAGGGCTGGGGGGAAACTGGCTGTATTTGGGGACAAACTGGCTGCATTTGGGGACAAACTGGCTGTATTTGGGGACAAACTGGCTGTATTTGGGGACAAACTGGCTGTATTTGGGGGAAACTGGCTGCATCTGGGGACAAACTGGCTGCATTTGGGGACAAACTGGCTGTATTTGGGGACAAACTGGCTGTATTTGGGACAAACTGGCTGCATTTGGGGACAAACTGGCTGCATTTGGGGGGAAACTGGCTGCATTTGGGGACAAACTGGCTGCATTTGGGGACAAACTGGCTGAATTTGGGGACACATTGGCTGTATTTGGGGACAAACTGGCTGTATTTGGGGACAAACTGGCTGCATTTGGGGACAAACTGGCTGCATTTGGGGACAAACTGGCTGAATTTGGGGACACATTGGCTGTATTTGGGGACAAACTGGCTGTATTTGGGGGAAACTGGCTGTATTTGGGGGAAACTGGCTGCATTTGGGGACAAACTGGCTGCATTTGGGGGAAACTGGCTGCGTTTGGGGACAAACTGCTGCATTTGGGGGAAACTGGCTGCATTTGAGGGGGCAAACTGGTGGCGTTTGGGAACAGTGGCTGCGTTTAATGGGCACAGTGGCGGAAATTGATGATTTTTTTTCAGTTTGTTTGCGCCCCCCCCCCCCCCCAGAAATTTTGAGCACCAGCCGCCACTGCTTGTGTTCCTATAAGTGCTTGCAGTAACTTTCACTTCACCAAGTGTGTCAAAGGGGGCTGAGGTTGTTCTTGGAGTTGAGGCAAAGAATAGTGAACCCAAATTACAAAACGGCTCTTTTGGGGGTAGTGCTCCAATATGTCTTTCTTTTGGAGTTTTCCTCCTTGCACACACAGATTTTTTTCTCTAAATTGAAATTTTTTAAACTAAGATTATCCCATAAACTAATCAGAATAGTAAATTTGATATAATAAATGCTGTGTGGGGATTCTAATCATATAATCACAGTCTTTCAGTGAACAATATAAAACACCTATTGAAATTGCTCTTGTTCACCTTGCGTAGAAGGATTTTGTTTGGAAGATTGTTTAAGATCTCATTAACCTTCATAATATAATTGGATGACATTTACAAAGATGCATTTTTCAGTATTTTGCACCAGATTTATAAAGGAGCAGCACCTGCTTTCATGTTTATAGAATAGCTGCTAAACAACCACATAATTCCCTGCATGTCTTGATTCTGGAAACATTCCAGCAGCTATAAGGATCTTTATTACTGTTAAGGTGGATGGAGGCTAATGAATGTTTTATTCTCCCCGCGATACACCCTGACTTTCATGAAATGTGTGTTCTATTTTTTTCAGGCAGGAAAATGTATGAGCTTGGAGTCACCATCTTTGTAAACAAACAATTTCTCAGGATTTCATTGCCTACCGTCTTTTACATTGCTGGATGATTGTTTTAAAGTCCAACTGGAGTTTTATTCTTTATAAATGAGCCAACAGAGTGTAGTTAAAAATCAAAAAAAAAAAATGTTTTCCCATAGTACAAAATGCATAGGTTATATATTCAATTCCATAAAAATTGTTTTCTAGATCATGAAAATGTAATCATATTAGCAATGTCAGGAAAACTTTGAAGTTGATGTAAACCCTCACATATCCCCAATTAAGTGAACAGCCTCAGATAATACACAGAGATGAAACAAAACCTCCTACATAGGTTTTACTTGTTTATCTGCAGTCTTTCCCTCTCTACATCCCTGCAAAAGGGCAGATTGTGTTAAAATATCTTTCTTCATCTGTCAGGAGCACAGAGGAGGGGGTGGAGAGACTGAAGTTACAGTGTGTGAGAGCTGATTGGAGGAAAGGAACACCCCCACATAGGCAGATGAATGAAGGAATATGCAGAGCTGTATTCTGAATACACAAGCTCCCTGCTTATCTCCCTCTAAGCACCCTCCCCGACACAAATTTTTAGCTCATGTTATCTCATGTGTCTGAGAACTTGTCAGAAGTGACTCATGCTGATGACAGAGGAACGAAGCACCAGAGAGAAATGACACTTAGAGCTTTGGCGAGAAAGGCAAGTAAACATTAGAGATATACAGTATGTGCTTAGCTCAAATTTTATGACTGGGGTTTACAACCACTTTAAGTTGGCTGTAATAATGTTATTACCTGGAATCCTAAAAGCTGCACTCACATTTTATTTCTGAGTTTGGAGACCACACATATCAAATGTTCTTAGTAGTGGGCGATAGGGAATACTGCTCAGGCAGTCTGAAACCACATGTAAATGCCCCTAAACCAGCCACAGATTCACCATTGACTTGGATTTTTTTTTTTTTTTTAAATGTTGTCACCTCATACAGGATCTGTCTTTCCAAATGACCTTTATGATTAGCAAGATATGTTAATACTATACAGAATTCTGTGGCTAAGTGGAACTTAAGTTTGAAAGCTTTGTAGATTGCCCCCTGTTATGTTTACACTCCAAAAACTAGTAAGGTAATTCATTTTTATCAAACTGGTCCTGCTGTGTTAGACTGTGTTAAGTCCCTTGCCCTGTAATTTAAGCAACAGAGATTCTTGTCAAGGCTACACGAGTGAGTAAAATGACACATATCTGTTTAATATTTTTTCTGGTATGGGCACCTGTGGACAATTATACTCTTTGTTTTGCATAACCTTTGTACTTCTCTGACTGCTTGCCACCCATCAACAGTAGTTGTACTGCACGTGGGCGATGTACCTGTACATTGTGGCCTTTCTTCTGAGTTCGGGGCACACATGCGTACACCCCCTGCCTATCCATGCTGTGATTGGCCACAGCACTAGTTTGGCAGCTGATTTTAGACAGTGATTTTGGCTGAAGTCAGCTGATCAGCTGTGTCCAATCACACACAGAGTTCAGTGTTTACAAAAACACAGAACTCTGTGTATTGTGAACAACGATCTGGCTGTTTCTTCTCCCTGCCAAGCAGGGATGTATAAACAGGCAGATAGTAAATTAAAAGCAGCACACATTACACACATTACACATTGTTAGGCAAACATTTACCCCTTTGAGTGCCCCTAGAATTTAACCCCTTCCCAACCAGTGTCATTAGTACAGTGACAGTGTACAGTATTTGCATTGATCACTGCATTAGTATCACTATCAATGTCACTGTCAGTTGGTCAGTTAGTGTACCTCCCAGCCAGCGTCAGCTAACGCCAGATTCTTCGCCACACTATAACAGTCCCACTATAAGTCGCTGATCACTGCCATTACAATATAGTGTCTATAGCTCTGTAAATTCCACTAGCTTAGTAGACAGTATAACTTTCGCACAAACCAATTAATATACACTTATTGGGATTTTATTTTTACTTTTACCAAAGACTTGTAGCAGAATACATTTTGACCTACATGAATTTTTTTTTTTTTTTCATTGGATATGTTTTATAACAGAAAGTAGAACATATTGTGATTTTTTTCCAAATTATTGGTGTTTTTTTGTTTATATTGCAAAAAATAAAAAAAACCAGTGGTGATCAAATACCACCAAAAGGAAACTTTATTTATGTGAAAAAAATAATAAAAATGTTGTTTGTGTACAGTGTTGCATGACCACGCAATTGTCAGTTAAATATGCTCTAGTCATGATGGTAGTAAAACCTTCCAGAGCTCAAAGTTTGAGCTTGGTGACAAAAACATATTATTAAGAAAAACTGTTTATGTGAATAAACTGCGATATGTAATCGAAAAACTATATCAAGACATGGTATTGCAGAATCTCATCTTGAGTTTCCAAGACCGGGTTGTTCATGCTCTTGGATATACTCTCTTTCAGAAGAACATAAAATGGAGGTGGTGTCTATCTTTATGTGAGAAGTGGAGTACAAGTGAGAACCAAAGATGACTGTCTAGATATACAATGTTATGGAATTATGGATGTCATTACATATATTTCTAAACTGTTTATTGGAAAAAGAAGCCTGGGGCAACCCCAAAAGTTGCCCTTGGCCAAATCCTCGGTACCCAAGGATTTGACAATGGTTCAAATAAAAATTAACATTTTATTGGTAGACATATTTGATTAAAAAAGGGGCTGTAACTATTCTTTTTATAATGTTTGAGCTTATATGTTTTCCCTTTTTTAAATCAAATATGTCTGTCAATAAAATGTTAATTTTTATTTGAACTATTGTCAAATCCTTGGGTACCGAGATAGTCCATTTCTTGATTTTAGCCAGGGGCAAGTTTTGGGTAGCCCCAAGCTTCTTTTTACATTATCGACCGATACCTATTTATCCATGTACTCTGTATCCAATCAGACAGGCCCAGGCACTACATAGTTGATGCTAGATACAGTGGGGCAAAAAAGTATTTAGTCAGACACCAATTGTGCAAGTTCTCCCACTTAAAAAGATGAGAGAGGCCTGTAATTGTCATCATAGGTATACCTCAACTATGAGAGACAAAATGTGGAAACAAATCAAGACAATCACATTGTCTGATTTGGAAAGAATTTATTTGAAAATTATGGTGAAAAATAAGTATTTGGTCACCTACAAACAAGCAAGATTTCTGGCTCTCACAGACCTGTATCTTCTTCTTTAAGAGGCTCATCTGTCCTCCACTCATTACCTGTATTAATGGCACCTGTTTGAACTTGTTATCAGTATAAAACACACCTGTCCAAAACCTCAAACAGTCACACTTCAAACTCCACTATGGTGAAGACCAAAGAGCTGTCGAAGGACACCAGAAACAAAATTGTAGACCTGCACCAGGCGGGGAAGACTGAATCTGCAATAGGCAAGCAGCTTGGTGTGAAGAAATCAACTGTGGGAGCAATAATTAGAAAATGGAAGACATACAAGACCACTGATAATCTCCCTCGATCTGGGGCTCCACGCAAGATCTCACCCCGTGGGGTCAAAATAAACACAAGAACGGTGAGCAAAAATCCCAGAACCACACGGGGGGACCTAGTGAATGACCTGCAGAGAGCTGGGACCAAAGTAACAAAGGCTACCATCAGTAACACACTACGCCGCCAGGGACTCAGATCCTGCAGTGCCAGACGTGTCCCCCTGCTTAAGCCAGTACATATCCGGGCCCGTCTGAGGTTTGTTAGAGAGCATTTGGATGATCCAGAAGAGGATTGGGAGAATGTCATATGGTCAGATGAAACCAAAGTAGAACTGTTTGGTAGAAACACAACTCTTTGTGTTTGGAGGAGAGAGAATGCTGAGTTGCAACCAAAGAACACCATACCTACTGTGAAGCATGGGGGTGGCAACATCATGCTTTGGGGCTGTTTGTCTGCAAAGGGAACATGACGGATGATTTGTGTACATGAAAGAATGCATGGGGCCATGTATCGTGAGATTTTGAGTGCAAACCTCCTCTCATCAGCAAGGGCATTGAAGATGAAACGTGGCTGGGTCTTTCAGCATGACAATAATCCCAAACACACTGCCCGGGCAACGAAGGAGTGGCTTCATAAGAAGCATTTCAAGGTCCTGGAGTGGCCTAGCCAGTCTCCAGATCTCAACCCCATAGAAAACCTTTGGAGGGAGTTGAAAGTCTGTGTTGCCCAGCGACAGCCCCAAAACATCACTGCTCTAGAGGAGATCTGCATGGAGGAATGGGCCAACATACCAGCAACAGTGTGTGACAACCTTGTGAAGACTTACAGAAAACGTTTGACCTCTGTCATTGCCAACAAAGGATATATAACAAAGTATTGAGATGAACTTTTGATATTGACCAAATACTTATTTTCCACCATAATTTGCAAATAAATTCTTTCAAAATGATACAATGCGATTGTCTGGATTTTTTTCCACATTTTGTCTCTCATAGTTGAGGTATACCTATGATGACAATTACAGGCCTCTCTCATCTTTTTAAGTGGGAGAACTTGCACAATTGGTGGCTGACTAAATACTTTTTTGCCCCACTGTATATAGAATATTGTGCAATCAGATTGTATAGTGTATGGTGAGCTTTACAGACATCCAGGGACACACTTCTTCTGTTTTCAGTACTACAGCTTTGCTCCACATAGGCTCATATGTGAACACTCAGCTCCTGCATACTCTGCCAAATGAGCAATCTATGCAAGAAGGTAACACACAAAACAATCGATCACTGGCCATGTAATCAGTGAGAACAGATAATTATAATGTTGGTATACATTGTTCATGTATTTTTGTACAACAACTACATATATATTTTCAGCCAGTTGATGGCAGGGTTTAAAAGTTTGTTGTTGCTGCATCTATGATAGAACTCTATGTCTTTTCTCTATAGTAAAGATCCTATTCCATGTCTGCAGTTAAGCAGCAAAGACCATGTGGACTGTGCACTGACTGACTGTCTGTTCTGCATACATAATTTTTAACAGGTTATCAGCTCAAGCATAGCACAGACACCCACCCAGACACCCATTCATAGCCAGCTACAGCAAAAAAGTGCAAGATATAACAACAGAAAGAGGACTGCAACAGAATAACCAAAAATGGGCAGTAACACAACTACAACAAAGCTTTCATTTGGAATTCTGACAAACCAGAACTATCAGACTTTAGGGATGAGCCGAACACCCCCCAGTTCGGTTCACACCAGAACTTGCGAACAGGCAATAAATTAGTTTGAACATTAAACACTGTTAAAGTCTATGGGACTCGGACATGAAAAATGTAAAGTGCTAATTTTAAGGGCTAATATGCAAGTTATTGTCATAAAAAGTGTTTGGGGACCCGAGTCCTGCCCCAGGGGACATGTATCAATGCAAAAAAAGTTTTAAAAACTGACGTTTTTTCGGGAGCAGTGATTTTAATAATGCTTAACCACTTGGCAACCACCTGCCGACAAATAACGTCGACAAGGTGGTTGCTTAACTCTGGGAGGACGTTATATAACGTCCTCCCAGAATCGCGCTCCCGCGCGCCCCCTGGGGCGCGCACATGGGAAACTCCGTGACGGCGGATCACGAATCGCGGTAAATCGCCGCTGATAGCGGCCATTTACCACGTGATCGCTCCGTCAAATGATGGAGCAATCACTTGTAAACAGACCGCGTCATGTGATGACGCCGGTTCCTCCCTCCCCTCTCTGTACCGATCGGTACAGTGTGAGAGGGGAGGGGGAGAGAGCGGATGGCAGCAGCAGCTCTGTGGGCTGGATCTGTGACAATTGCAGTCACAGATCCAACCATCCATCCATCCCTGCTCAGCCATCCCTGGTGCAATACCCTGCCAATACTCTGCAATACACCCTGCCAATACTCTGCAAAATACCCTGCGCAATACTCTGCAAAATACTCTGCAATACCCTGGTGCAATACTCTGCAATACCCTGGCGCAATACTCTGCAATACCCTGGCGCAATACTCTGCAATACCCTGCAAAATACTCTGCAATACCCTGCAAAATACTCTGCAATACCCTGCAAAATACTCTGCAATACCCTGGGGCAATACTCTGCAATACCCTGGCGCAATACTCTGCAATACCCTGTGCAATACTCTGCAATACCCTGCGCAATACTCTGCAATACCCTGCGCAATACTCTGCAATACCCTGCAAAATACTCTGCAATACCCTGCGCAATACTCTGCAATACCCTGCGCAATACTCTGCAATACCCTGCACAATACCCTGCAAAATACTCTGCAATACCCTGCGCAATACCCTGCAAAATACTCTGCAATACTCTGCAATACCCTGCGCAATACTCTGCAATACCCTGCACAATACCCTGCAAAATACTCTGCAATACCCTGCGCAATACCCTGCAAAATACTCTGCAATACTCTGCAATACCCTGCACAATACTCTGCAATACCCTGTGCAATACCCTGCAAAATACTCTGCAATACCCTGCGCAATACCCTGCAAAATACTCTGCAATACTCTGCAATACCCTGCACAATACTCTGCAATACCCTGCGCAATACCCTGCGCAATACTCTGCAATACCCTGCGCAATACTCTGCAATACCCTGCACAATACTCTGCAATACCCTGCGCAATACTCTGCAATACCCTGCGCAATACTCTGCAAAATACTCTGCAATACCCTGCACAATACTCTGCAATACCCTGCACAATACTCTGCAATACCCTGCACAACACTCTGCAATACCCTGCAATACCCTGTGCAATACCCCCTGTGCAATACCCCGTGCAATACCCTGCCATACTCCGCAATACCCTGCCATAGTCCGCAATACTCCGCAATGCCCTGCAATACTCCGCAATACTCCGCAATGCCCGGCAATACTCCGCAATGCCCTGCAATACTCTGCAATACTCCGCAATGCCCGGCAATACTCCGCAATGCCCGGCAATACTCCGAAGGTGCCCGGCAATACTCTGCAATAACCACTTCCCGCCCGCTGGCCGTCATATGACGTCCTTGACTTTGTGCGGGGATATCTGAATAATGGGTGCAGCTACAGGCATCATTCAGATATTAGTTTTTTCAGCCGGCGATTCCCTACACCATAAGAACAATCATAGTGGCTGTTCCGCTGCTTGATCATTCTTACGGGAGGTGAGATGGGATGTCCCCCCCCTCCCGCTGCCCTCCGGTGCTTCTACCGACTCACCGCTACGATCAAAGCCAGGATTGTTGTTTTTTTGGGGTTTTTTTCAGGCTTCCCAGCCTAGAGGTGAGATGTGGGGTCTTATTGACCCCATATCTCACTGTAAAGAGGACCTGTCATGCCATATTCCTATTACAAGGGATGTTTACGTTCCTTGTAATAGGTATAAAAGTGATCAAAAAAATTTTTGGGGCGGAAAAACATGTCAAACTAAAATAAATAAAGTAAAATGAACAATAAAAAAATATTTTTTTTTTTAAAGCGCCCCTGTCCCCGTGAGCTCGCATACAGAAGCGAACGCATACGTAAGTCCCGCCCACATATGAAAACGGTTTTTTTCAAACCACACATTTGAGGTATCTCTGCGAACGTTAGAGCGAGAGCAATCATTTTGGCCCTAGACCTCCTCTGTAACTCAAAACATGTAACCAGTAAAAATATTTAAAGCGTCGCCTTTGGGGATTTTTTAAGTAGCGAAGTTTGGCGCCATTCCACGAGTGTGTGCAATTTTTAAGGGTGACATGTTAGGTATCTATTTACTCGGCGTAACTTCATCTTTCACATTATGCAAAAACATTGGGCTAACTTTACTGTTTTTTTTTTTTTAAGCACAAAACATTTTTTCTCCGTAAAAAACGCGTTAAAAAAATTGCTGCGCAAATATCGTGCGAGATAAAAAGTTGCAACAACCACCATTATATTCTCTAAGGTCTTTGCTAAAAAAACATATATAATGTTTTGGGGTTCTATGTAATTTTCTAGCAAACAAATGATGATTTTTACATGTAGGAGAGAAATGTCAGAATTGGCCTGGGTGCTCCAGAACGCCTGAAGGTGCTCCCTGCATGTTGGGCCTCTCTATGTGGCCACGCTGTGTAAAAGTCTCACACATGTGGTATCGCCATACTCGGGAGTAATAGCAGAATGTGTTTTGGGGTGTAATTTGTGGAATGCATATGCTGTGTGTGAGAAATAACCTGCTAATATGACAATTTTGTGGAAAAAAAAAGAGAAAAAAAAAATCTTGATTTTGCAAAGAATTGTGGGAAAAAATGACAACTTCAAAAAACTCACAATGCCTCTTTCTGAATACCTTGGAATGTCTTCTTTCCAAAAAGGGGTCATTTGGGGGGTATTTGTACTTTTCTGGCATGTTAGGGTCTCAAGAAATGAGATAGGCCGTCAGTACTTCAGGTGTGATCAATTTTCAGATATTGGCACCATAGCTTGTGGACTCTATAACTTTCACAAAGACCAAATAATATCCACCAATTTGTACTTATTTTTACCAAAGATATGTAGCAGTATAAATTTTGGCCAAAATTTATGAAGAAAAAATAGTAATTTGCTAAATTTTATAACAGAAACGAAAAAAAAAAATTTTTTACAAAATTTTCAGTCTTTTTTCTCTTATAGCGCAAAAAATAAAAAACCCAACAGTGATTAAATACCACCAAAAGAAAGCTCTATTTGTGTGAAAAAAAGGACAAAAAATTCATATGGGTACAGTGTTGTATGACTGAGTAATTGTCATTCAAAATGTGAGAGCACCGAAAGCTGAAAATTGGTCTGGTTATTAAGGGGGTTTAAGTGCCCAGTGGTCAAGTGGTTAAAGTGAAACAATAAAAGTGAAATATTCCTTTAAATTTCGTACCTGGGGGGGTGTCTAGAGTATGCCAGTAAAGCAGCGCTTGTTTTCCATGCTTAGAACTGTCCCTGCACAAAGTGTCATTTCTGAAGAAAAAAAAAGTAATTTAAAAGCACTCGTGGCTATAATGAATTGCTGGCTCCCGGCAATACAGAGAAAAGTCATTGATAAAAAAAAATGCGTGGGGGTCCACCTACGAAAACCTGCATTACATCAGAGGGGGGTGGGGTCACCCGCACGTCACTGGGGAAGCCCGGGTTTCCCCTGGCGTCAGAGGGGGATGGGGTCACGTGACGGGTGGCCCCACCCTCAGCTATTTAAGAGCTGTCACTGGCTTCGGCGGCGTCATTCCCAGGGTGTCTCCGCTCCGGTGAAGAGTGCTGCACTACTGGACATCATCGTTGGAGCCTGGACCCCGGAGAGGAGAGATCATCCATCCCTGGACCCCAGAGAGGAGACAACCCATCGCAGGATACCAAGAGTGGATTACCGCCACTGGAATCTTTTTTTAAATTTATTTTTATTTTTAATAAAGGACTTTTCCCAACGATGTCTGTGTTTTTTTACAGTTTTTTTACACTTTCTTTGTGAAATGGTATGGGTACAATGTACCTCTTACCAATTCACATGGGGGGCCGGGATCTGGGGGCCCCCTTTGTTAAAGGGGACTTCCAAATTCCGATAAGCCCCCGGCCTGCAGACCCCCACAACCACCGGGCAAGGGTTGTGGGGATGAGGCCCTTATCCCCATCAACATGGGGACATGGTGCTTTGAGGGGTCACAGACCCCCAAAGCATCCTCCCCATGTTGAGGGCATGTGGCCTGGTACGGTTCAGGAGGGGGGCGCTCTCTTGTCCCCCCTCTTTTCCTGCGGCCTGCCAGGTTGCGCGCTCGGATAAAGGGTCTGGTATGGATTTTTGGGGGGAACTCCACGCCCCCCTCTGATGTAATGCAGGTTTCCGTAGGTGGACCCCCACGCATTTTTTTTTTCAATTACTTTTCTCTGTATTGCCAGGAACCGACAATTCATTATAGCCGCGAGTGCTTTTAAATGACTTTTTTCCTTCAGAAATGTCACTTTGTGCAGGGACAGTTCTAAGCACGGGAAACAAGCGCTGCTTTACAGGCATACTCTAGACACCCCCCAGGTACGAAATTTAAAGGAATATTTCACTTTTATTGTTTCACTTTAAGCATTATTAAAATCACTGCTTCTGAAAAAACGGTTGTTTTTAAAACTTTTTTTGCATTGATACATGTCCCCTGGGGCAGGACCCAGGTCCCCAAACACTTTTTATGTCAATAACTTGCATATAAGCCTTTAAAATTAGCACTTTAGATTTCTCCCATAGACTTTTACAGGGTGTTTCGTGGCTTTTTGAATTTGCCGCGAACATGAGTTTGACTCAAACTCGAAGCTCATCCCTATCAGTCTTGAAATTCAAGATGAAAATGCTTCTAATAAGAGAAGGTACATGTAAATGTATAAATTAAGTCAGACCACAACACCCTTCAGATGAGTGGATACAAGAAGACCAGAAAGCTCAGAGCATAATCTCTCTTAGCATAGAAGATTATCAAATCATACATATATGTAAGTGTGAAACTGCAAAATACATTTTGGAAGACTTACAAAAGGTGCATACAAGAGCCAATCTCAGCAATAAACTGTATTTGATTAGAAAGCTATACCAAACCAAGCTGATAAAAGGCCAGGATATGCGACTTATAAGGCACACCTTGGAAATGGTTGAAAACCTAAGAGGTATAGGAGAAGAAATAAAAGATTTTCATGTCAGAGCACTATTACTAAGTGGCTTACCAAAAAGTTATGAAATACTTGTCAGAAGGAATAGGAGATGGTTTTCTTTACTATACTATTTCCCAGAGAGCGACCAGAAAGATACCTGTGAAAAATGTCCTGCTCTTGAAACTAATCTTTTGTCAGTAAAGAAGCTCATCAAACAAGGCAATATAGTGACCTTCCAGTTGTGCCAGTTGTGCCATCACAAAAGGGAATTTCTTTTTTGCAACGGCTAAAATTACAGATAAACTGTATCAGCTGAACTTCAATGATGTGGTTAATACTCCCAAGGAGGAAAAACATTTAAACTGAATTCACACATGGCACAGACGACTTGGGCATAAATGTCCTGACATAATAAAGAAATTAACTGAGAAAGTCTATGCAAGGGAAATACATGTTAGTATATGTGATCAACCAATGAAATGCACCAGCTGTAAAAAGGAAAAATGACAAAAAAAGCCATTCCAAAGAAGAGTAACAGCAAAGCTAAGAAAACCTCTGGACTTAATTTATTCAGATCTTTGCGGTCCAATTGAAAAATTGACTCCGGGAAGAAGAAGTATTTTCTCACTTTTATAGATGATTATTCCAGGTATACTGCACCATCTGTTACACAACAAGTTAAACAATATTTGGCTCAAGTAAGCAGCAACTCTGGCAAAATGCTGAATGTATTGCACGCAGACCATGGAACTGAATATACAGGTGATAATACACAGACGATTCTCAGAAAGCATTGCAAAATATTTCAAACTACTGTACCATACAACCCAGAACAAAATGGGGTTGCAGAAAGAATGAACTATGCTCTATGTGAGAGTGGAAGATGTGTGCTGTTTGATGCAGATATGCCAACCACATACTGGGGGGAGGCAATTATGACCGCATGCTATCTCCAAAATCAACGGGTGCTGTAAACTTTTCTTTTTCTGGTTTGTGCAAGTACGTTATTTTCTCTGTTTGCATTTGTTACTTATCTGGGGCTCGGTTATAGAGATGTCTGGTACTTTTACAGTGTCAAAAGTTTCATTATACAGGAAGTGAGAGAAAATCCTCATTAGGATAAGTTGAAGGCTGGCCGCAGGCTAGCCTGTATTTGTTGGAGGAGTCTGAGGGCTATTTATCCCTCCTCCTCTCTCGTCTCCTGCGTCGGCTGGGTTTCTGGGTTCCCACCCACTGGGTTTCTGGGTTCCCACCCACCCGTTCCCTCTTTTTTCATATAATCATTTACATGATTTACATGATTTTACATGATTTCTTCACAGTCATATTCAGGGTATGCCTACTTTTAGGCATACTGACCAGCAGGCTAAGGCACATCTCAGGCCTTGGTAGTTAGGGTATCGCATTCCTAAGTGAAGACTCTGACTTCAAACAGCAATAAACAGTTTCCTTCTACCATACTGGAAAAAGTTATATTTCTGTTTGTTTTTCCTTAATTTTCTGCTTGATGAAACCATTGTCACCAAGACATTTTAAGGGTAAATATATCTAAAACAGCCCTGGATAGCAGTGAAAATAAGAGAGCTTCCAATCCTTTCTATTCTATTCATAGCTACAAAAAAATTTGACTGGATATACACTTTAATGTTTATCTGAGGAAACATTTAACATATGTTCATACCAGGGTTGCACTTGGTAGAAAGCATGGCCCATTCATACAAGAAAAATTAAGAATGTACAGTATGTTTGTCAGTGAAATGCACAGCATGAAATGTTTATAACCAACACTTTATATGTGGTTCCTGTACATCAAATTATACTAGTACAGTAAGTGTATATTTTCAACTTTGTGTTTGTAAAATACATACAAAGGTTGGACCTCTGCCCCACTTGCGGCTCTTTGGGACTTATTGTGGTGCTCTTTGAACCCCTGCAGAAAGTAGTCTGTTTTGGTGCTTTGAAAGATTTTTTTATTTTTCTTTATACTGGCTTCTAGAAGTCGAATGGTTTTGTTTATTTCTTTCATGCTGTCTTTATTTTTCTGTGCTGTCCATCCCTTTTGTCCTTATTTTTCCCTCTGATCTTTTATAATAATTCTTCTTGAGCAACATCAAATATGGCACAAGTAATATTTAACGTGGTGGTAGATAGCATAAACCTGGGAGCATTGGTTTGTTAGAGGGGCAGTAATAGCAGTGTTCCCTAGCAGTCTCATGCAACCCAGTTTCCTATCATCTCCTGTTAGTGTGTCTGCAGTCTCTAATCATCTCATCTCCTGTAGCATGCCCATATTATCTGACTATCTCTTGTAGCATGCCTATAGTTTGTACCCATCTCCTGTTATTGATGTATGTCAAAATAGAAGACTTCTTTAAAAAATTTATTTGCCTGAATTGATATTCCCAACAAAAATGTTTTGAAAAACCTTTTTCTAACAACTGAAGTAAGATTCTTACATGCCATATAAAATAGCTGAGATGGTTCCAGGTATCACTGATTTCATATGTTGCTTTCAGAAAGTTACACAATGTTCTTTTATTCCTTCCTACAAATTTATAAAGGTATGACCATAAATAAAATGTTTGCTAACCTTGTAAAATATTTTCTTAATGCGGAACGTTACCCATAACAACTTGATAAAAAATAATGTTCTTTAGTAAGGGGAAGTTTCTACATCCCACCAATTTCTCATAGTCTCATGTTTTTCAGAGATCTGGTCCTGTGTTTCTGGCTTAGCTGGTTCGCCTCTCACCCTTAGGTAGGATCTGGGACCCAAGCTTTAGAAGTTTGGAACTTAGATATGTTGTTTTTATGTATTACATGTTTATATATTATACATTATCAGTATGTATTCTATTTTATTGTAGACACTGTGTGCTCCCCTATCTCATGAAGAAGCAGCTTATTACTGTGAAACATGTTGAGAAACATCGGCTGTATGCATGTTCCACTGTGTTGTTGACTATAAAGATGTTGCGACATGTCAATTGTTATAATATACATATTGTTATAATATATACATTACAGGATATAGGTACAGCGTTTAAGCTAACTGGGAGCTACACTCTTAGATAAATATTTAATTTATAATGTCTTATTTAGCAGATATATTTTTAAAGCAGTTTTTGTAGTAAAGCTCTACATGTTTTTAGCCTTAAAATAGATCTGTGATGTCTATGGAGGTACCAAGAAAATCCACATTCCTCAAATATTTCAAAATCTTTTCAGGATGTGGTACCTAGGGTATCGTTAGTTGGCAAACACTTACACAACCTCCTGCGCTTGATAGTGGACCCCAGAGTTAGCAGTCGCCCTATATTTCCATTCTGACTTTAATGGACATGCCGCGCCTTGCTGCCCTCTCAAGACTGGGGAAGTCTGGATATGCTAAAATCATAAAACAAAACAGCCTATTGCATTATCCTCAAAACATGTCTTTATTTATTCAAAAAAAGTGGTAAGTAATATACTCACAAACTGATAGATGCATCAAAGCCTGTAATAAAATAACAGCATCTTCAAGACCTCAGTACATCACATCTTATACTGGGACAATAAAAATCCAACAGGCTAATGAGTTTCGAGGGACTTCCCTCTTCCTCAGAGCCACTGTGGTTTATTGTCCTGTTATGAGATGTGATGTATCGAGGTCTTGAAGAATCTATTATTTTATGACAAGCTTTGATGCACCTATCGATTTGTGAGTATATTACTGACCACCTTTTTCAATAAATAAAGACATGTTTTGAAGATAATGCACTAGGCTGGTGTGCCCTCTGTTTCGTTTTATGGTATCTTTAGTTGGTACTGTTTTGTTAACTATAAAAATGGCGAGCAACTGAGCATGTGCAGAGCAGGGTCAGACAGTGTTTCACTGGATTTTAAACAGTATAGGTGCTTATTTTTAAAGTTTTACATAGCTATACCCTCAAAAGAGGCCAGCCTGAAGTGATCTATCAGGACTTAATTTTCTGAATAAAGTTCCACTGTAATAGTGCTGCTCTCTACTGATTGTAAATCAATTATAAACATCCTAAATTTTGGGGCTTTTCATGCAGCAACCTGGTCCTGGGGGCCATATATTATAATTTTTTTAAATTCATAAAATTGGTTAAAAAAATGCATAGTAATGTCTACACATGCTTAAGTACTTAAACTGTCACACTGAAAAAGGGAAACAAATATCTTATTGGATGTCCATGTTGGAATGGGTGGTCCTGGAAAAAATCTAACAGTGCATGTCCAGCTTTAGTGATGTGACCAGAATTCATAGAAACTATGCTTTGTGCCCCGTACTAAGCTGGGAGTAGTAGTACAACTGAACTCTGGACAAAGAGATAAATAGACAGTTGTGCATATTTACATTGATTTGTATGGCTGACATCCACTACTAGGATTTAAACAGTTCCATCACACAGCAAAGTCAGGTGGATAACACCACTTACAGTTAAGGAATAATGTGGTGCACTTTCTCTACCCCTAGCATGCTGACCAACCAGTGAAGGAGCAGCAGCACACCGATGATGTCATCCATCTATTCACTCTGTTCTTTCCTTCTATCCACATTTTCCTTAAGGGCTGCTGTACAGGTGTTTACAGGAGACTGATAAAACTTCAAATACAAGTACTTACACCAGTTGCATTCAAAACTATAGCGAACGATTTATTAATACAGAGGTGCATTTATCTGTGTTTTCCTATCTGCCTGGAGTTAAGTTTTAATGTTTTGCTAATAAATACCCAGTAATAAGGCTACTGGGAAAGCCCAGAAGGTCCAGTCCATAATTTGTCCCCAATTTGGCATGAATGCTGTAAGTACATATCCACCCCTTAATAATGATTTTCTCCTCCTCATTATTAGGCAGGCTGAGACTGAAGCAGGACTGAAGGAAAAAGATAAAATCTTTCCATTCACAGTTAGACTTTTTGGTGATCTATAGCCCTCAGCTAACTAGCTTTAATGGAAGGCCCAGGATATTTTAAAGTCAATGCCGTTACTGGAAAACTACCATGCTGAGATGGACAGTTTATTAGGGGAGGTGCTATGACAGATACCTCTTCAGTTTTACATGTATCCTTGGTGGTGCCTCCCCTAACAACTACAACTGTTTACAATGAGGGAATACAGAATATATTTCAAATGATTTTATCTATACCATTTGTCATGGTGCTATATTGCTATATTATAAGCTAAAATATATATATATAATAAGTACCTCACTGTACTCACAGTAGACATTTAGCAAATAATTGGAACATTGCATGTTAAAGAAAGCTAAAAAACAATACTACATTTTCTATTCTGTTCTGTTCTAAAATAATTTAAAATCATGCATGGAAAAGGTAAACAAAGAGAATAATCTACCTTCTATTCCCATAAGAATGCAATAATAAGAGATAAATTCTATCTATTAATTCCATTCTCTTGATTACAGGAACAAAGATGAGCCGCAGAAGAGGATATGAGGACACGTTGCCTTGGATAAGAAGGACATGTTCTGCCCTGCACACAACAGCATTACCCATAAGGGAAAGCTAAAGAATGTAAAACTCTACTGCAAGCTGCCACAAGGGTAAAGTAATGCTCTTGTTGATTATGGCTCAGCAAATGCACTAGTTCTGTTCCATGTCAATTTAATAAAAACTTGGTGCAGTAAAGTTGAAGCGTATCTTACATAATCCTACTTTCTTTTTTTTCCCCTTTATCGTCTGCACGTCTCAGATTTATTCTCTGTACCCCGCTGGCAACTGTCTCTGTTTACAACATGCAGCACAGAAAAACAGCGCTTTTGTCTTCCCGTAATTAACTAATTTATTTATAGGCAGGCAATTAATTTATGCATTCATGTTTGATTAATGCTTACTGAATAGTTTTAATAAAAGTTAAATTCAACCAGCAGGACAAGCAATACAAATGGCAAACGTTTCATTCTTTTAGGCTGGCTTTACTGATAGGTCAGTTTAGGATATTTTTGTACTATTTCACAAAAAGTATGTTTGGTTAAAAAAAAACTGAAGACAACAAGATAAGCAGCAAAATAAAGAGAAAAAAACTTGGCAAGACCCATTGTTATAGATTATTCCATTTAATATCCACCAATTGGACAACAATGTTCTCAAATTAGACAACTCTGAGTTATTTTTAAAAATAATTTTACTTGTTTGTTTTTCTCAACTATTTTAGCAAAAGGTGGCTGTGTAAATTCATATAAACTAGTATTTTTTTTAAAGGAATAACAATAATTTACACAAAATCTTAAAGTGGGTGTCCAATTTGAATGCTCAACTTCAGCTTGTTTTCTTTTTTTTTTGGGGGGTTCTTGACAATATATTAACACTAGGGATGAGCCGAACACCCCCCGGTTCGGTTCGCACCAGAACCTGTGAACGGACCGAAAGTTTGTGCAAACTTTAAAACCCTATTAAATACAATGGACTTGACCGTTCAAAATCAAAAGTGCTAATTATAATGGCTAATATGCAAGGTATTGCCCTAAAAAGGGTTTGGGGACCCGGGTCCTGCCCCAGGGGACATGTATCAATGCAAAAAAAAAGTTTTAAAAGCTAGTTTTTTCGAGAGCAGTGATTTTAATGATGCTTAAAGTGAAAAACAAAAGTGAAATATTCCTTTAAATATCATACCTGGGGGGTGTCTATAGTATGCCTGTGAAGTGACATGTGTTTCCCGTGTTTAGAACTGTCCCTGCACAAAATGACATTTCTAAAGGAAAAAAAATCATTTAAAACTGCTTACGGCTTTAATGTAATGTCTGGTCCCGGGAATATGGATGAAAATCATTTAGAAAAATGGCATGGGTACTGGGTACCCCCCCCCCAGCTCACTACCAGCCCCTTTGGGTCTTGTATGGATATTAAGGGGAACCCCGCCGCATCCAAATTAAAAAAAGGCCCTATATACTCTGAACAGCAGTATACAGGCGGTGCAAACAAGACAGGGACTGTAGGTTTATTCTTAAGTAGAATCTGTTTGTAATTTGGAACAGGTACATTTTTTAAATGTAGCTCCAGCCAAAAAATCTATTTTTAAGCTTTTTGGAAAACATAGGGAAGGGTTATCACCTCTGTAACATTTGTTTTGCTGTCTGTGCACCTGTTCAGAACATTTCACCTCACTTTCCATCCCAATGACAAATGATTTTTGAAAATTTGGGGGTTTTATTGAAGCAAGGATTGGTGATAAAGCATCAGTGGAGAGGAGACACCTTTTTCCCATATTAACTCTTACAGGAGAGAATTTCCCTTCCTAAGGGTAGATTTCCTCTCACTTCCTGTTGTCTCCGTCCGTTTGAAAGTAGGAGTCATTTGTAAGTTGGATGTTTGAAAGTAGGGGCCTGCCGTATATACTCTGCAGAAATTTTGCCCTTAGGTGTTGCTGTTGCCACAACACTGTAGGCCCTCACAGTTACTTTTGGTGGGCACTGGAATGCCCTGCTGTGAACTATTATATCAAGAATTGTAATTACATGACATTATTGAACAGTGGTAGGAAAAATTGGGCCTTTGGTGGTGGTGGTGGTGCTGGTGCTACAACACTGTAAGTCCTCACAGTTACTCTTGGTGGGCGCAGGAATGGGCCCTGCTGTGAATTATTAGATCAAGAATTGTAATTACATGCCCCTGTTGAACAGGGGCAGAAAAATTGGGCCTTTGGTGGTGGTGGTGTTGCCACAACACTGTAAGCCCTCACAGTTACTCTTGGTGGGCGCAGAAATGGGCCCTGCTGTGAATTATTATATCAAGAATTGTAATTACATGCCCCTGTTGAACAAGGACAGAAAAATTGGGCCTTAGGCACTGGTGCCACAACACTGCAACCCCTCACAGATACTGTACTTGGAGCGCAGCAATGAGCCCTGCTGCAAAGTATTGCATCAAAAATTGTAATTACACACTGATGCTGAGTGCTAGTCTCCACCATCCTCCATGCTGACACAATCCTCCTCCTCCTCCTCCTCGTCCTCTTCCTGTGTGATAGTCGGGCCAGCAGGAACACTGTCTGGATAAAGGGGGCCTTTTGAGTGGTAAGGAAGTCCTCCTCTTCCTGCCTCTGTTCTGCCTCAAGTGCCCTGTCCATTATTCCACGCAGCGTGTGCTCCAACAGGTGCACAAGAGCGACAGTGTCACTGATGCATGCACTGTCACTGCTCACCATCCTCGTGGCCTCCTCAAATGGTGCCAGGACAGTGCATGCATCCCTGATCATGACCCACTGGCGTGGGGAAAAAAATCCAAGCTCCCCTGACACTGTCCTGGTGCCATATTGCAACAGATACTCATTGATGGCCCTCTGCTGCGTGTGCAGCCACTGCAGCATGGCCAACATAGAGTTCCACCTGGTGGGCATGTCACAGATTAGGCGGTTCTTGGGCAGGTTGTAATCCTTTTGCAGCTCAGCCAGCCGAGCACTGGCATTATATGACCGGCGGAAATGCCCACAGAGTTTTCTGGCCTGCTTCACGACCTTCTGTAAGCCCGGGTACCTGCCCAAGAACCGCTGCACCACCAAGTTAAGGACGTGAGCCAAATAGGGCACATGGGTCAGTTGTCCCTGTCGGAGGGCGGAGAGGAGGTTGGTGCCATTGTCGGAAACCAACATTCCTGGCTTAAGCTGGCGTGGCGTCAACCACCTCTGAGCCTGCCCCTGCAGAGCTGACAGAATCTCTGCCCCAGTGTGGCTCCTGTCCCCCAAGCACACCAGCTCAAGCACCGCATGGCATCTTTTTGCCTGCATACTTGCGTAGCCCCTTGAACGCCTACGGAGCACCGCTGGTTCCGAGGTCAAAGCACAGGTCGAGGCCATGGAGGAAGAAGAAGAGGAGGGGGTGGAGGAGAGAGGTGTGTCAGAATCACCAGTAGTAACATTTTGGAGGCGTGGTGGTGGAACAACCTCCAACACTACTGCACCTTGTCCTGCATCCTTCCCAGCTGCCAGCAGAGTCACCCAATGCGCCGTGAAAGATAGGTAACGTCCCTGTCCATGCCTGCTGGACCATGAGTCAGTGGTAATATGCACCTTACCGCTGACAGCCCTGTCCAGCGAGGCCAAGACATTGCCTTCCACATGCCGGTAGAGAGCCGAAATCGCCTTCCGTGAGGAAAAGTGGCGTTTGGGAACCTGCCACTGAGGAACCGCACATTCCACAAACTCACAGAAGAGGGCAGAGTCTACCAACTGAAAAGGCAGCAGTAGACGTGCTAGCAATTTAGCCAAGCTAGCATTCAACCGCTGGGCATGTGGATGGCTGGGAGTGAAGTTCTTTCGGCGGTGCAGCAGCTGGGGCAGGGAAATTTGCCTGGTACAATCGGACATCGGTGTACCGATAGCAGATTGCCCGCAAGTACTTGGCTGTGACACACCTAATTCTACACCTTCATTCCTCTCAGTGCAGGTTTCAGAGAGGACTGAAGGTATAGTGGGGATGGAGATCCCAGCTGATGAGGAGCAAGGAGAGGTCCGCTTTGTTCTTTGTTGTGGGTCTTTTGAGTAAGCTTGCCAACGGACTGCATGGCAGGTCGACATATGTCTGGTCAAGCACGTGGTGCCCAAGCGGCTGATGTTTTGGCCATGCGAGATACGCTTTAGACATATGTTGCAAATGGCAACGGTGCGATCTGCTGCACACGTCTGAAAAAAGGCCCACACCAAAGAACTTTTGGAATAACGCGCAGAGACAGCAGCACCCTGCACATGCGAAGCTCTGCGGTGTGATGCAGCCGGTGTGCTGCCCTTAAGCTGGCCCCTGGAGGGCATCCTGCCTCGCTGGAGATGTGCCTCCTCCTCCTCTCTCCTATCAGGCACCCACGTGGAGTCAGTGACCTCATCATCCCCTCCCTCCTCATCACTGGAGCAAATCTGGCAATATGCTTCAGCTGGGGGAACATGACTGCCAGATAGCTGTCCTTGTTGGGCACCCCCTCTCTCTGGGCTCACGTTACTACCCCCTCTCTCTGGGATCACGTTACTGCCTTCCTTCAGCTGGGTTCCATCATCGGAGCCTTGAAAACGCTGGGCATCCTCCTGGAGCATGTACCCAACACTGTGGTCAAACAGTTCGGGGGACTCCTCAGGAGAACATGGTGGGGCTAGGGAAGGAGTGACTGATGCCATTGAGCCGAGGAAAGGGGCTGCTTTGGCAGCTGCTTTGCCAGACAAATTACCCTGAGCTTGGGTGAGAGAGGATGAGGAGGATGAGGACGGCTTGGTCATCCACTCTACCAAGTCTTGGGCATGTTGCGGCTCAACATGGCCAGCTGCCGAAAAGAAGGACAAGCGTGTCCCACGGCCACGTGCTGATGAGGATGCACCGTGTCCATGACCAGCACTGTTGCCTCTAGACACAGAGCCTGCTTGCCCTCTTTTATTGCCTTGTGACTGTCTGCCTCTCCTTGTTTGCCTTCCAGACATACTAATGTGGCCTGCGGTGAGATGTAGCTGCACAAAGGTGGGATGTATTATATATATATATATATATATATATATATATATTGTGAGGGGGTTAGCTCGGCAGCGGGTGTGTGTGACCCCCGGGATGGGCTCCCCACACAATACAGGCCCAGCAAACGGAGGTTGTGGTTTTCAAAATCAAAAAGGTGCGGTTTATTTTCTATTTACAGTGACAAAACACAGCAAAGCAAAAGAAACATAACCAAAATAAATCCTGGTCAAGTTGACCTCTGACTAAACATACAGGTTTCCTAACTAACGACTGGGATCAGCCTAGTGCTGTCCTAGTCCCTAAGTCCCTGGTTTTAAATGTCCAAGCAAATAGCCACACAGGCTTTGTCTCACCGCACAGGGGTTCACTCTCCCTAGACAGTCCACACAGGTCTGGTTCCAGGCATGAGCTAACATCTAATGAAGCTGGGAGTTCTTATAGAGGCCTAAATGAGCTGACAAGCTTCAGCTGGTCTCATCAACTCCCTGTCTGCACGACGCCCAGCCCTCTCCCTAGAGGTATGAGTCATCCATGAGCCCACTAGCCTTATACAACTCTCCACCTAGTTGTATAAGTCGGCGTAAAGCCTGAATCTGGGCGAAATATATCTACCCCCCTGGATGCAACCAGGTGACTTTACCTTCCTGCTGTCACATACCCCCCCCTCTTGTTTTAACCTCGGGGTTGGAACACCAGCAATCAGGCATTCATGTACTCGAGACAAAGCATCCACATTCCCCATTTGAAAGCCAGGGCGATGCTTTACTGTGAAGTTGAATTCCTGGAGGGCCAGGAACCACCTATTCACTCTTCTATTTGTTTCCTTGTTTTGAGCCATCCACTTTAACGGAGCGTGATCCGTAACCATGTCAAAGTGCCTACCTAGCAGGTAGTACCGAAGGGAATCTAGAGCCCACTTCACCGCTAAACACTCCTTTTCAACGGTGGCGTAATTTACCTCATGGGACTTCAACTTCCTGCTGAGGTAAATGACTGGGTGCTCTTCCCCGTTCCAGACCTGGGACAATACTGCTCCTAACCCCACATCTGACGCATCACTTTGTACGACAAAGTCTTTAGAGAAGTCGGGTGAGTACAACACTGGCTGGCTACATAAGGCTTGTTTCAAGAATTGGAATGCTGCCTCAGCCTCGGGGGTCCATTTAATCATGACCGACCCTTTCCCCTTCGTCAGGTTGGTTAGGGGCACAGCCTTAGAAGCAAAGTGGGGAATGAATCGCCGATAATACCCAGCGATTCCCAGAAAGGCTCGTACCTGCTTCTTGCTGTTGGGACGTGGCCAACTCTGGATGGCCTCGACTTTGTTGAGTTGGGGTTTTATTACTCCCCTCCCAATGGTGTACCCAAGATATTTGGCCTCCTCCTGCCCAATGGTACACTTCTTGGGGTTAGCCGTAAACCCCGCTTCCCGAACAGAGTCCAGGACTGCTTGCACTTTTGGCAGATGTGAGGCCCAATCTGTGCTATGGACAATTACGTCATCCAGGTAAGCCGCAGCATACTTCCGATGGGGCCTCAGCATCTGGTCCATTTTCCGCTGGAATGTGGCCGGCGCATTCTGTAACCCGAACGGCATTCTTTTATATTGGAACGCCCCGTCTGGGGTTACAAATGCGGTTTTCTCTTTGGCCGACTTGGCCAGGGGGATTTGCCAATACCCTTTTGTGAGGTCAAGAGTCGTCATGTATCGGGCTGTTCCCAGCCGGTCGATCAACTCATCTATACGTGGCATGGGGTAGGTGTCAAATTTTGTAACTTTGTTCAACTGACGAAAATCGTTACAAAATCGCCAGCTCCCATCCGGTTTAGGCACCAACACGATGGGACTAGACCAATCACTTTGGGACTCCTCTATCACCCCTAAGTTCAGCATTTTCTGTACTTCCTCCTGTATTGCCTCCCGTCGAGCCTCTGGGATCCGATAGGGTTTTAACTTCACCCTTTCACCGGGCGGGGTAATGATGTCATGCTCTACCCCAGATGTTTGTCCCGGCAGCTCAGAGAATACCTCCTTGTTGCGAAGCACAAACTCCTTAACCTCCTGTTGTTGGGGTTGTGACAAGGTGGCTGCTATTCCAACCTCAGGAATCACGCAACCAGTTTGAGCTGGTGACCAAGTGTCTGCGACTAGGGACTCTCTATCCCTCCAGGCTTTCAACAGATTAACGTGATAGATCTGTTCGGGCTTTCGCCTTCCTGGTTGTCTGACCTTGTAATTCACTTCGCTCACTTTTTCCATTATCTCGTAGGGGCCTTGCCATTTGGCAAGGAATTTACTTTCAACCGTAGGGACAAGTACCAATATCCTATCCCCCGGGGAAAAGGTACGGGTCTTGGCTCCACGGTTGTACACTCTCTGCTGTGCCAACTGCGCTTGGGCCAAATGTTCCTTCACGATGGGCATTACCTGTGCAATTCGATCTTGCATCAGGGCGACATGCTCAATCACACTCCTGTGGGGAGAACTCTCACTTTCCCAAGTTTCCTTGGCAATATCCAACAGCCCTCTTGGGTGTCTCCCATACAGTAACTCAAAGGGGGAGAATCCCGTAGAGGATTGGGGCACCTCCCTAATAGCAAACATCAAATAAGGAAGTAAACAGTCCCAATCCTTTCCATCTCTATCCACCACTTTCTTCAACATTTGTTTTAGGGTTTTGTTGAATCTTTCAACCAGCCCATCGGTTTGGGGGTGATACACAGACGTACGCAATTGCGTCACTTTGAACAATTTACACAGCTCTTTCATAACCCGGGACATAAAGGGTGTACCTTGGTCCGTAAGCAGTTCTTTACAAATACCCACCCGGCTAAAAACAAGAGATAGCTCTTTGGCTATGGTTTTGGCCGAGGTATTTCGGAGAGGGATCGCTTCTGGATAACGGGTGGCATAGTCCATTATAACTAATATGTACTGGTGCCCCCTAGCGGACTTGATTATAGGACCTACCAAATCCATGGCGATCCTCTCAAACGGGACCTCAATGATGGGTAGAGGGACCAGCGGGCTACGGAAATGTGGCATCGGGGCCAACCTCTGACACACAGGGCAGGAGGAACAATAATTTTCTACGTCCTTCATCACCCCCGGCCAATAGAATCTCTGTAATACCCTCTCTCGGGTTTTCTCTGTCCCCAGATGACCTCCAAGAATGTGCCCATGGGCCAACTCCAACACCAACTTCCTGTAAGGTTTGGGCACCACAAGCTGCTCAACGGTTTCTTCTGCCCTTTTTGCCACCCGATACAGTAGGTCCTTCTCTACGCTGAAGTATGGGTAAGTGCAGGTATTATCTGGGTTCACTAACTCGCCATCTATTTTCACTACGTTTTCCCGTGCCTTTATTAGGGCGGGGTCTTTCAACTGTTCTGTGGCAAAGTTTTCCCTGTGAACCTCAAGATCAGAAAACTCCACAGACGGTAGGTTTTCGTCTGAGGAGGTGGGCTCCTCTCCAGTTTCTTGAGTCTCCCCTGCCAATACTGATAAGGGAAATTCCGGAGAGTCCTCACCACTCTCAGGGGAGTTCTGGCTATCACATTCCTGGTACATAGGGGCACCAGTGAGGGGCTCAGGATCATCCCACAGTTCCCAGAACTTCGGAAAATCCCTTCCCACAATGGCGTCATGCGGTAACTGAGATACTAAGCCCACTGGATGAGAGAGGGTACCTTTGGGGGTCTCGAAACACACTGTAGTCACTGGATACTCTCGGGTGTCCCCATGCACACAAATAACAGCTACCTTGCTATTCCCAGAGACCTCTGTTTTAACTAACTCAGCCTTTATCAGGGTCACAAGGCTACCTGAATCCAGCAATACCACAACATTTCTACCATTAACACACATTTTGCATAAATGTTTCTCAGTTCCTCGAATGGCAGTGCATGCGACTGTCGCACACAGCGACTGACGTCTGCCCGTCAGAAAGTCACACTGCATGGGTTCCTCCACAACCGGGCAATTGGCTGCAATATGTCCCGCTTGCCGGCAGCGGTAGCAAACGATCCTTCTTGCCGCCTCTTGAGCCGCTGATTTCCCAGGCTGTTCTCGCCAAACTTGGGGTAGAGCTCCCACCCTCTCACTCTCTCCACCCTCACCCCTTGGAATCCTCTTATCCGCGCCTGGGGATGGTCTGGTCTTAGGGTGGAAAGTCCGAGTGTCTCTGGAAGAGGCCGTCAGGTTCTCTGTAGCCAAGTATTTCTCCACACGATCCACAAGACCATCGGCCGTCTCTGGGTCTCCATGGCTTACCCACTTTTGGATGGCAGTAGGAAGAGCTCTCAAAAACCGATCCATTACAACACGTTCCACAATCTTTGGTGCGGACAAAGTCTCTGGCTGTAGCCACTTTCTGCTCAGGTGAATGAGATCATACATTTGAGACCTGGGGGGTTTTCCAAGCTGGAAAGTCCAGTTATGCACACGCTGAGCCCGGACAGCCTGGGTGACACCCAGCCTTGCCAATATTTCAGCTTTTAGCATCACATAGTCTTTTGCTTGGTTAGGCTCTAGGTCATAGTAAGCTTTCTGCGATTCACCAGTTAACAGAGGAGCCACCAGTCCAGCCCACTGCTCCTCAGGCCACTTTTCTCTTTCAGCGGTCCTTTCAAATGTGGTCAAAAATACCTCTGGATCATCCTCTCCAGTAATTTTTGTCAATAAACGACTCACCCCAAAGGACGCGGTATTAGTGGGACGGCTTTCCTCACTGGTCTGCGGACGTTGCTGCATTACTGCTTCCATCTGTTGTTGTAGTCTCTGCTCTTGCTTCTGCAACAGGTCTATGAAGCGGGCCTCAGATTGCTGCTGGGCTCGTTGCTGAGCCTCCAGACTCTGTTGCAAAGTTGCGTTTGTCTGCTGCTGGGCTGCAAGGCTCTGTTGATGAGCTTGCTGCTGGGCTGTGAAGTTCTGTTGTTGAGCTGCAAGGCTCTGTTGATGAGCTGCAAGGCTCTTTTGCAAACCTGCATTTGTCTGCTGTTGATTGGCATTTGCTAGAGCCAGCTGCTTCAGTATCTCCTCCATGCTGGCTTAAAAAAAAAACGGCCACTGGTTCTCCACCAACTGTGAGGGGGTTAGCTCGGCAGCGGGTGTGTGTGACCCCCGGGATGGGCTCCCCACACAATACAGGCCCAGCAAACGGAGGTTGTGGTTTTCAAAATCAAAAAGGTGCGGTTTATTTTCTATTTACAGTGACAAAACACAGCAAAGCAAAAGAAACATAACCAAAATAAATCCTGGTCAAGTTGACCTCTGACTAAACATACAGGTTTCCTAACTAACGACTGGGATCAGCCTAGTGCTGTCCTAGTCCCTAAGTCCCTGGTTTTAAATGTCCAAGCAAATAGCCACACAGGCTTTGTCTCACCGCACAGGGGTTCACTCTCCCTAGACAGTCCACCCAGGTCTGGTTCCAGGCATGAGCTAACATCTAATGAAGCTGGGAGTTCTTATAGAGGCCTAAATGAGCTGACAAGCTTCAGCTGGTCTCATCAACTCCCTGTCTGCACGACGCCCAGCCCTCTCCCTAGAGGTATGAGTCATCCATGAGCCCACTAGCCTTATACAACTCTCCACCTAGTTGTATAAGTCGGCGTAAAGCCTGAATCTGGGCGAAATATATCTACCCCCCTGGATGCAACCAGGTGACTTTACCTTCCTGCTGTCACAATATATATATATATATATATCTGTACTGATAATGCAGCTATCAGAATCAACTGCCTGCTGTGGCATTAGTATGGGAAAAGCAGCAATTGTCTTCAGTTAGTTTTAGGTGAAAACTGTGCAGAGGACACAGTACACTAAGTGAAAATACTTGCAGCTCTCTGCCTGTGGTTTTATTATGAGAACACCACTATTATGCCGTGTACACACGATCGGTTTTACCAATGAAAACAGTCCGATGGACTTTTCTCATCGGACAAACCGATCGTGTATGGGCCCCATCGGTCTTTTTTCCATCGGTGAGAAAAAATAGAAGATGTTTTAAATTTATCCGATGGGAAAAAAAACTATAGCAAATTCCGATCGTCTGTGTAAAACTCCATCGGAAAAAAACCCCAGGCATGCTCAGAATCAAGTCGACGCATGCTCAGAAGCATTGAACTTCATTTTTCTCGGCTTGTCGGAGTGTTTTACGTCACAGCGTTTGGGACGGTCGGATTTTTGACTGATGGTGTGTAGGCAAAACTGATGGAAGTCAGCTTCATCGGATTTCCGATGGAAAAATCCATCGGATTAGAATCCATAGGCAATCCGATCGTGTGTACAGGGCTTTAGTCACTAACTGTATTCAGGTAAGCTTTAGGTGAACGCTATGCAAAGCACACAGTACACTAAGTGAAACACTGACTGTCTGCAGCTAGCACAATCACCTGCCTGCCTGTCACAGTATAAAGAATAACAGGAACGGATCTAGCTAAACTGAATACAGTGTATAAATATATATACAACACCCAGGATGCATATATATCCTCTACACACTGTAACTGCAGCTAACTGACTCGCCTGCCTGCTCTATCTAATTCAATATAAATTACACTGTCTCTCTCTGTAATCTCTCTTTAAACAACTCCAACACACTATACAAGGCCCTTTATGAAAACCCCCCACTTTTTTCTGACGTATACTGTATATGGGTTAAAAGGGTGAGCATCAAGTATCAAACCCATGAAAAAATCTTGTTATCTTAAAGTGGTTGTAAACCCTCCACTTTCATTTTAGCTCATTAGAATCTCCAGTGATAAGGCTGCAGATCACTGCATGTGAAATTGTACTTACTATTACAGTTCCTTCAGAATCCATTCTGTAATTTGTAATGATATCACTGAAGCTTGCTACGTCCGTAGCATCCTTAAACGGCACGCTGTGTGTGCCGTTTCACTATCCTTAGCATGCCGGGTTATTTAGTTCCACTGAGAACAGCACAGAAAAGCCCTACTCCTCTCCTTCCTGGTTCTCCCCTTGTGACTGTATAAGACGTCACACAGGGGGAGGAAACCAGAGCAGCACACAGACATTCATACAAGCAAGCAGCTGCAGGGAGAATACAAGCCATTGTGAAAAACATTTGCTAATGCAAGTAAACGATTTTATATTAGTCCTAAAATAATGTTAATTATGCTGTTCACTATAAATAATACCTCCTTTGTAAGTGATTTGCAGCTATGAACGGATTAGCATGGTTGCCGTAGTAACGGCAAACGAGATAGAGGCTTGGTTTACACACAAGATTTAGACAGGGAAGGAAAGGAAGGGCGGAAATGAAACAAGAGCCAGCAATCAATAGTTAAGATGGCGCGGCCGATTCCCGAAAGAAGAAATATTTTATAAAACCAAAAAAAGGTTTTTCCAATGCTCGTTTTTGTGGCATTTAGAACTTAGAAATACATTGCAGGTTGTTAATATTTAAAAAAAAAAGAAAAAAAGTCTGGGGTTTACTTCCTCTTTAATTGTAAAGTACAGCACACAGGAACTTAGTCTTTACACTAGAATGTCCAGAAGCAGTCCAACTGAGGGACTAATAACACAGCAAACACATGCTCACAGGCCCATGTAACAGCAGATAAAGGTAGGGCTTGACAGAACTTTAGAAAACATTTTGCTGCACCTTACTATAAAAACTGGCATCAGAGTATTCCAGTCCTGCACCATCAAAGTAGGCCTTCCAGGTGTGATGGTGGACTTTCAGAGAAGATGATTTCCTAGCCTGTAGGAGCGAATGAATGACTGAGTCTGATTGCTGTCCCTCAGAATCTGAGCTACCACTGTCACACTGTTGCAATGGTAACTGTGAAGCAGGATGGTGGATGGGCTCCTGGGACAGAAGACCCTGAAGAGTCTGCCAAAAGTTCTGAGTCTGTCCAATCTGGACCGTGGCCAATGTCCAGTTATGTCATTGCAACACCTGTATAGGTAAATATTGTAGTTCTGAGGTTTCTGGGTGGGCTTGTGATAATAAATGTCAATGTTTATGGATCCATAAATATGTATATCCACATATATATATATATACATATATATATATATATATATGGATATAGATAAATATTTAGCCAATTCTTTATACCTACATCATAAATAAGTGGACCTTGGGTTTATGATTTGCTACCTCCAAGATAATGGTGACAGCTATGTTTGTAAATGCATTAAACTATCTTTTGTATGCAGGGCTTCTGTTAGAAATCATGAGGCCCCATACAGCCTTCCTGAGGGAGCCCCCCCTCCCAAACCCCCCAAGGTTAAGCAGAACAGCAGCACTGACTTTATTTGCCTATACCCCCCCAAAAAAAGCCCTCCTCTGCTCCCTCCTTTTGGGCCCCTCTATTGACATGATGGGGTCCAGGGAAATGTAATTTAAGCCCTGGTAAGCAAGTAGGATGGGGGATGGGGTCTAGTAAAATAAATGTATTAATTTAGGCAGAAATTAACAATAAGGCCTCATGCCCACTGACGTTTTTACAGCTGCATTTTTTGCAGCTTAAAAACGCCTGTCCATGTTATTGTAAATATTTTTTTTTTTTTTAAAAACAAAAAAAAACGTCGGAGCTAAAAACGCGACCGCGCGTTAGTGCGCGTTTTTGCGCGTTAGTGCGCGTTTTTGCGCGTTTTTTGACGCTCGCGTTTTTTTCTGCCTAATTCTGACGCTGAGGAACGCACTGGTCCTGGGTTTTTTTTACAGCTTAAAAACGTCTATGCTATTTGCAGCTCAAAAACGTCTAGGTGGGCATGAAGCTATAGACTAACATGGACAGGCATTTTTAAGCTGTAAAAAACGCTCAAAAACGCGGCTGTAAAAACGTCCGTGGGCATGAGGCCTAAAGCTGCTCAGGCCCCCCTGTTTAGCTGATAAGGCCTGGGCCCAGTACTATAAGACCGGTTGTACTGCCCTATCAGCAGCCCTGTTTGCATGTAAAGTTTTAAAAGAAATGGTGAAAGCATGACTAACAGTGTGGCAGGTTTTTGTTTTTTGCCTAAAATGTTGGTGCTAAAAAGTTTCTGCCTTTCCCATTTAGAATAATGAAAGTTAGTGTATGTTATGACTAGATTCTGTGTTTTAACTACCATTCATTTTCCAACTTATGAATATATATTATCTAAGTAAAAAAAAGAATGTGCCATTTGAAAGAAGGTAAGCTACAAAGTCTACATGTTACTGGTAGATGAGTCATGTGACGTCTTTGCAAGATGCAAATTACAATTTAAGTTATGTTGCAAGCTGAAGTTGCAGAAGATAAACGCAATCAAATTCATTATAATTTGCATAAAGAAGTAAAGGAGGAAATCAAATGTAAAAAGCACTAAGCATAATTTTCACTGGCAATTTCAAGAGGTGCTTCAGCTAAAAAAAGAAAATATTTCTGTCTGCTGTGAGACCAATGAATCTGTCCTCTTAATCAGTCAAATTCTTGGAACGTTGAGATTGTCAGCACGGTGCATCATAGAAGTGATTTAACACTAGTTTTCTATGATGTTTTAAGATGGATATGCTGAGCTTAAGTGGGAATAAGTATCTGATTTTAATTATTACAAAGCTGAACACTTGATATTTGCCAAAAATAATAAAAGTTGGCATGGATAAGAGTGGAAATGTCAAATGCAGAATGTCATTGTAACAACTATAAAAATGATGTTAAGGATTCCATAGAAACTTTAAACAAGTCACATAAAAAAAGACAACAAAATATAATTAGACAATTGGCAGTAAGTTGATCTCATGCCCTTTTTAAATGTGATCTTTTGTCCTTTTTCCAAAGATTACTTGTACTCAGAGACGTACACATAAACAGATGCATACATTCATACATACAGTATATACATTGGCAGCACTCCTGGTTAGACAGTACACCTAGTACTTCAAAAATATACAAATATTTTTAGTCTCAAATGCATTGGGTTCAGATACATGCTTGTCTGGCACATAGTGTACAATAATAATTAGAGAAGAACTTACACTCACCCTAACACAGAATGAGTTTATGTGATTAAAAATCACTACATATGCCAATCGTCATTTGTAATATATGCATTTATATGTCCCTACTAGGGATGAGCTTCGTGTTCGAGTCGAACATACGTTCGACTCGAACATCGGCTGTTCGATCGTTCGACGAAGATCGAACGATTTGGGCCGTTCGCGCCAAATTCGAGTGACGCGAACGGCCCACAATGCACTACGCCATCGCAGTGTCATCCAGGCGCTGTGATTGGCCAAGCATGCACTGTGACCCCGCATGCTTGGCCAATCACAGCGCCGGCAGCGAGGAGAGCAATGATTGGCCACAGGCAGGATGCCTGTGGCCAATTATTGCTGAGGGTGTTTAGTACACGCCCCACACTATAAAAGGCCGCCAGCACGGCGGCCTAGTGTAGTGTGTTCCGGAGCAGGGATAGAGCAGCATAGGCAGGGACAGTGACTGTTATTTCTTTCTTGCTTAACCTGGATTCCTTTAGTTTAGGGAAAGAGAAGGATAGGTAGGGAGAGTGTCAGTGTGTTTTGTGCTTGTGCTATAGTGTGCTTAAAAAAAACATTTATTCTAGGGACAGAAAACTGTAGGTAGGGACAGTGTCAGTTTCTTTCACTCTGCAAGTCCTTGTTTCCAGGGACCTGGAAGGACAGTGAGTGAATTGTCCTTGTGCTATATTGTGCTTAAAAAAACATTTATTCTAGGGACAGAAAACTGTAGGTAGGGAGAGTGTCAGTTTCTTTCACTCTGCAAGTCCTTGTTTCCAGGGACCCGTAAGGACAGTGAGTGAATTGTCCTTGTGCTATATTGTGCTTAAAAAAAACATTTATTCTAGGGACAGAAAACTGTAGGTAGGGAGAGTGTCAGTTTATTTCACTCTGCAAGTCCTTGTTTCCAGGGACCTGGAAGGACAGTGACTGAATTGTCCTTGTGCTATATTGTGATTAAAAAAAACATTTATTCTAGGGACAGAAAACTGTAGGTAGGGAGAGTGTCAGTTTATTTCACTCTGCAAGTCCTTGTTTCCAGGGACCTGGAAGGACAGTGAGTGAATTGTCCTTGTGTTATATTGTGATTAAAAAAAACATTTATTCTAGGGACAGAAAACTGTAGGTAGGGAGAGTGTCAGTTTATTTCACTCTGCAAGTCCTTGTTTCCAGGGACCTGGAAGGACAGTGACTGAATTGTCCTTGTGCTATATTGTGATTAAAAAAAACATTTATTCTAGGGACAGAAAACTGTAGGTAGGGAGAGTGTCAGTTTATTTCACTCTGCAAGTCCTTGTTTCCAGGGACCTGGAAGGACAGTGACTGAATTGTCCTTGTGCTATATTGTGCTTAAAAAAAACATTTATTCTAGGGACAGAAAACTGTAGGTAGGGAGAGTGTCAGTTTATTTCACTCTGCAAGTCCTTGTTTCCAGGGACCTGGAAGGACAGTGACTGAATTGTCCTTGTGCTATATTGTGATTAAAAAAAACATTTATTCTAGGGACAGAAAACTGTAGGTAGGGAGAGTGTTTTTTTTCTTTCACTCTGCAAGTCCTTGTTTCCAGGGACCTGTAAGGACAGTGAGTGAATTGTCCTTGTGCTATATTGTGCTTAAAAAAAACATTTATTCTAGGGACAGAAAACTGTAGGTAGGGAGAGTGTCAGTTTATTTCACTCTGCAAGTCCTTGTTTCCAGGGACCTGGAAGGACAGTGACTGAATTGTCCTTGTGCTATATTGTGATTAAAAAAAACATTTATTCTAGGGACAGAAAACTGTAGGTAGGGAGAGTGTTTTTTTTCTTTCACTCTGCAAGTCCTTGTTTCCAGGGACCTGTAAGGACAGTGAGTGAATTGTCCTTGTGCTATATTGTGCTTAAAAAAAACATTTATTCTAGGGTCAGAAAACTGTAGGTAGGGAGAGTGTCAGTTTATTTCACTCTGCAAGTCCTTGTTTCCAGGGACCTGTAAGGACAGTGACTGAATTGTCCTTGTGCTATATTGTGCTTAAAAAAAACATTTATTCTAGGGACAGAAAACTGTAGGTAGGGAGAGTGTCAGTTTATTTCACTCTGCAAGTCCTTGTTTCCAGGGACCTGGAAGGACAGTGACTGAATTGTCCTTGTGCTATATTGTGATTAAAAAAAACATTTATTCTAGGGACAGAAAACTGTAGGTAGGGAGAGTGTCAGTTTATTTCACTCTGCAAGTCCTTGTTTCCAGGGACCTGGAAGGACAGTGACTGAATTGTCCTTGTGCTATATTGTGATTAAAAAAAACATTTATTCTAGGGACAGAAAACTGTAGGTAGGGAGAGTGTCAGTTTATTTCACTCTGCAAGTCCTTGTTTCCAGGGACCTGGAAGGACAGTGACTGAATTGTCCTTGTGCTATATTGTGATTAAAAAAAACATTTATTCTAGGGACAGAAAACTGTAGGTAGGGAGAGTGTCAGTTTATTTCACTCTGCAAGTCCTTGTTTCCAGGGACCTGGAAGGACAGTGACTGAATTGTCCTTGTGCTATATTGTGATTAAAAAAAACATTTATTCTAGGGACAGAAAACTGTAGGTAGGGAGAGTGTCAGTTTATTTCACTCTGCAAGTCCTTGTTTCCAGGGACCTGGAAGGACAGTGACTGAATTGTCCTTGTGCTATATTGTGATTAAAAAAAACATTTATTCTAGGGACAGAAAACTGTAGGTAGGGAGAGTGTCAGTTTATTTCACTCTGCAAGTCCTTGTTTCCAGGGACCTGGAAGGACAGTGACTGAATTGTCCTTGTGCTATATTGTGATTAAAAAAAACATTTATTCTAGGGACAGAAAACTGTAGGTAGGGAGAGTGTCAGTTTATTTCACTCTGCAAGTCCTTGTTTCCAGGGACCTGGAAGGACAGTGACTGAATTGTCCTTGTGCTATATTGTGATTAAAAAAAACATTTATTCCAGGGACAGAAAACTGTAGGTAGGGAGAGTGTCAGTTTATTTCACTCTGCAAGTCCTTGTTTCCAGGGACCTGGAAGGACAGTGAGTGAATTGTCCTTGTGTTATATTGTGATTAAAAAAAACATTTTTTCTAGGGACAGAAAACTGTAGGTAGGGAGAGTGTTTTTTTTCTTTCACTCTGCAAGTCCTTGTTTCCAGGGACCTGTAAGGACAGTGAGTGAATTGTCCTTGTGCTATATTGTGCTTAAAAAAAACATTTATTCTAGGGACAGAAAACTGTAGGTAGGGAGAGTGTCAGTTTATTTCACTCTGCAAGTCCTTGTTTCCAGGGACCTGGAAGGACAGTGACTGAATTGTCCTTGTGCTATATTGTGATTAAAAAAAACATTTATTCTAGGGACAGAAAACTGTAGGTAGGGAGAGTGTCAGTTTATTTCACTCTGCAAGTCCTTGTTTCAAGGGACAGAGAAGGACACCTGAAGGTAGCCCTTATTGCTTTTTTCCCATCTCCCTGCAGGCCATCTATTAGAATGTCTGGAAGGCAAACAAGGAGAGGCAGACAGTCAGGAGGCAATAAAAGAGGGCAAGCAGGCTCTGTGTCTGGGGGCAACAGTGCTGGTCGTGGACGCGGTGCATTGTCATCAGCACATGGCCATGGGACACGCTTGTCCTTCTTTTCGGCAGCTGGACATGTTGAGCCACATCATGCCGAAGACTTGGTAGAGTGGATGACCAAGCCCTCCTCCTCCTCCTCATCCTCTCTCACCCAGGCTCAGGGTACTGGAAAAGCAGCTGCCAAAGCGTCGTCTTCCCTGGTATCAATGTCAGACAAATCATCAGTCACTCCTTCCCTAGACCCACCATGTCCTCCTCCTGAGGAGTCCCCCGAACTGTTTCAGCACAGTGTTGGGTACATGCTCCAGGAGGATGCCCAGCGTTTCGAAGGGTCTGATGATGAAACCCAGCTAGAGGAAGGCAGTAGCGTGAGAGCAGACAGAGGGGATGCTCAAGAAGGACACCAATCTGGCAGTCATGTTCCAGCAGCTGCAGCATACTGCCAGATTGGCTCCAGTGATGAGGAGGGAGGGGATGATGAGGTCACTGACTCCACGTGGGTGCCTAATAGGAGAGAGGAGGAGGAGGAGGATGAGGAGGAGGCACATCTCCAACGAGGCAGGATGCCCTTTGGTGGCCAGCGTAAGGGCAGTACACCGACGGAATCACACCGCAGAGCTCCGCCTGTGCAGGGCGCTGCCTCTGCCCGTCATTCAAAAAGTTCTTTGGTGTGGGCCTTTTTTGAGGCTAGTGCATCAGATCGCACAGCTGCTGTTTGCAACATATGTCTCAAGCGTATATCGCGTGGCCAAAACATCAGCCGCTTGGGTACCACATGCCTGACCAGACATATGTTGACCTGCCATGCAGCTCGTTGGCAAGCCTACCTCAAAGACCCACACCAAAGAACAAAGCGGACCTCTCCTTGCACCGCATCAGCTGGGATCTCCAACCCCACTATAACTTCAGTCCTCTCTGAAACATGCACTGAGAGGAATGAAGGTGTAGAATTAGGTGTGTCACAGCCAAGTACTTGCGCCCACTCTGCTAGCAGTACACCGACGTCCGATTCTAGCAGGCAAATTTCCCTGCCCCAGCTGCTGGACCGTCGAAAGAAGTTCACTCCCAGCCATCCACATGCCCAGCGGTTGAATGCTAGCTTGGCTAAATTGCTAGCGCTTCAACTGCTGCCTTTTCAGTTGGTAGACTCGGCCCCCTTCCGTGAGTTTGTGCAATGTGCAGTTCCTCAGTGGCAGGTTCCCAAACGCCACTTTTTCTCACGGAAGGCTATTCCGGCTCTCTACCGGCATGTGGAAGGCAATGTCTTGGCCTCGCTGGACAGGGCGGTCAGCGGTAAGGTGCATATTACCGCTGACTCATGGTCCAGCAGGCATGGACAGGGACGTTACCTTTCTTTCACGGCCCATTGGGTCACTCTTTTGGCAGCTGGGAAGGATTCAGGACAAGGTGCAGTAGTGTTGGAGGTTGTCCCACCGCCACGCCTCCAAAATGCTACTACTGGTTGTGACACACCTCTCTCCTCCACCCCCTCCTCTTCTTCTTCCTCCATGGCCTCTTCCTGTGGTTTGTCCTATGAACCAGCGGTGCTCCGTAGCCGTTCACGGGGCTACGCAAGTACGCAGGCAAAAAGATGCCATGCCGTGCTTGCGCTGGTGTGTTTGGGGGACAGAAGCCACACTGGGGCAGAGGTCCTGTCTGCTCTGCAGGGCCAGGCCGAGAGGTGGTTGACGCCACGCCAGCTTAAGCCAGGAATGGTGGTTTGCGACAATGGCACCAACCTCCTCTCCGCCCTCCGACAGGGACAACTGACCCATGTGCCCTGTGTGGCTCACGTCCTTAACCTGGTGGTGCAGCGCTTCTTGGGCAGGTACCCGGGCTTACAGGATGTCCTGAGGCAGGCCAGGAAAGTCTGTGTGCATTTCCGCAGATCTTATAATGCCAGTGCTCGCCTGGCTGAGCTGCAAAAGGAGTTGAACCTGCCCAAGAACCGCCTTATATGTGACATGCCCACCAGGTGGAACTCAACGTTGGCCATGCTGCAGCGGCTGCACACGCAGCAGAGGGCCATCAATGAGTACCTGTGCGACTACGGCACCAGGACAGGGTCAGGGGAGCTTGGTTTTTTTTCTCCACGCCAGTGGGGCATGATCAGGGATGCATGCACTGTCCTGGCACCATTTGAGGAGGCCACGAGGATGGTGAGCAGTGACAGTGCATGCATCAGTGACACTGTACCTCTTGTCCACCTGTTGGAGCACACGCTGCGTGGAATAATGGACAGGGCACTTGAGGCAGAACAGAGGCAGGAAGAGGAGGACTTCCTTGCCTCTCAAGGCCCCCTTTACCCAGACAGTGTTCCTTCTGTCCCACCCATCGCACAGGAAGAGGAGGAGGAGGAGGAGGAGGAGGAGGAGGAGGATTGTGTCAGCATGGAGGTGGAGGCTGGCACTCAGCATCATCAGCAGCAGTCTTTTAGGGATGATTTACAGTCCCAAGAAACCAGTGGACTTGTACGTGGCTGGGAGGAGGTGGCTGCGGATCATGTCGTCCTTAGTGACCCAGAGGACTCCGGAGCGAATGCCTCAGCAAACCTACGCTGCATGGCCTCCCTGATCCTGCAAAGTCTGCGGAAGGATCCTCGTATTCTTCGGATCAAGGAGAGGGACCATTACTGGCTGGCCACTCTCCTTGATCCACGGTACAAGGGTAAGGTTGCGGACCTTATGTTACCGTCGCAGAGGGAGCAGAGGATGAGACAACTCCGGGAGGCCTTGCAGAAAGGTCTGTGCAACGCGTTCCCAGAGACTGGGAGGTTGCAAACTCCTGGTCCTGGACAACGAGTTGCTGAGGCTTCGGCCAGTCAAAGAAGGAGCGGTGGGGAAGGTGGCCGTCTGACCGATGCGTTCAGACAATTCTTTAGTCCGCAGCCCCAAAGTATGATCGGTTCCAGCAACCATCGCCAGCGTCTGATAAACATGGTGCAGGAATATCTAGGGGCAAGGTCAGACTTGGACACCTTCCCCACCGAAAATCCTCTGGCTTACTGGGTCTTGAGGATGGATCACTGGCCAGAGCTTGCACAGTATGCAATTGAGCTACTGGCCTGTCCTGCATCCAGCGTTCTTTCGGAACGCACATTCAGTGCTGCTGGAGGATTTGTCACGGATCACAGGGTGCGCCTGTCCACCGACTCGGTTGATCGACTGACTTTCATCAAGATGAACCAGTCTTGGATCACCACCAGCTACCACACACCTGATGCTGATATAACAGACTAATTGATTTTAACATGTCACATCCCTTCAAGACTGATGCTGATGCTGAGTGCCTGTGCTGTTATGTTGACTGGCTATCCTCCTCCTCCGAGTCCTCAATGATACGATTGATGATGATAGCTTGTAAGATCATTTTTGTTTATGGGTGCCGCCACCAGTGCCTAACGCCCAATTTTTCAGCCCCTGTTTAACAGGGGCGTGTAATTACAATTTTTGAAGCAATACTTTGCAACAGGGCTCATTGCTGTGCTCCAAGTACAGTATCTGTGAGGAGTTGCAGTGTTGTGCCACCAGTGCCTAACGCCCAATTTTTCAGCCCCTGTTTAACAGGGGCGTGTAATTACAATTTTTGAAGCAATACTTTGCAACAGGGCTCATTGCTGTGCTCCAAGTACAGTATCTGTGAGGAGTTGCAGTGTTGTGCCACCAGTGCCTAAGGCCCAATTTTTCAGCCCCTGTTTAACAGGGGCGTGTCATTACAATTTTTGAAGCAATACTTTGCAACAGGGCTCATTGGTGTGCTCCAAGTACAGTATCTGTGAGGAGTTGCAGTGTTGTGCCACCAGTGCCTAAGGCCCAATTTTTCAGCCCCTGTTTAACAGGGGCGTGTCATTACAATTTTTGAAGCAATACTTTGCAACAGGGCTCATTGCTGTGCTCCAAGTACAGTTGCTGTGAGGGGTTGCAGTGTTGTGCCACCAGTGCCTAAGGCCCAATTTTTCAGCCCCTGTTCAACAGGGGCATGTAATTACAATTCTTGATCTAATAATTCACAGCAGGGCCCATTGCTGCACCCACCAAGAGTAACTGTCAGGGCTTACAGTGTTGTGGCACCAGCACCACCATCAAAGGCCCAATTTTTACTACCACTGTTCAACAATTATATGTAATTAAAATTCCTGATATAATAGTTGACAGCAGGGCGTTCCAGCACCAACCAAGAGTAACTGTGAGTGCTTACAGTGTTGTGCCAACACCAACAACTAAGGGGCCTATTTCTGCAGAGTATATACGGCAGGTCCCTACTTTCAAACATCCAACTTACAAACGACTCCTACTTGCAAACGCAAGAAGACAACAGGAAGTGAGAGGAAATCTACCACTAGGAAGGAAAATTCTCTCCTGTAAGAATAAATATGGGAGAAAGGTGTCTCCTCTGTACTGATGCTTTATCAGCAATCCTTGTTTCAAGAAAAACACCACATTTCAAAAACAGTTGTCATTGGGACGGAAAGTGAGGTGAAATGTTCTGAACAGGGGCACAGACAGCAAAACAAATGTTACAGGGGTGATAACCCTTACCTATGTTTTCCAAAAAGTTTAAAAATAGATTTTTGGTCTGGAGCTACACTTCAACAATGTACCTGTTCAAAATTACAAACAGACTCTACATAAGAACAAACCTACAGTCCCTGTCTTGTATGCACCGCCTGTATAGGGCTGTTCAGAGTATATAGGGCCTTTTTTATTTTATGTGCGGGGTTCCCCTTAATATCCATACAAGACCCAAAGGGGCTGGTAATGGGCTGGGGTAGGGGGGGGGGTCATGGGGTAGCTATGCCATTTTTCTTAAAGAATTTCATCCATATTACCGGGACCAGACATTACATTAAAGCCGCAAGCAGTTTTAAATGGCTTTTTTTTCCTTTAGAAGTGTCATTTTGTGCAGGGACAGTTCTAAACACGGGAAACACGTGGCACTTCACAGGCATACTTTAGACACCCCCCAGGTACGATATTTAAAGGAATATTTGACTTTTTTTTTTTCACTTTATGCATCATTAAAATGACTGCTCCCGAAAAACGACCGTTTTTAAAACTTCTTTTTGCATTGATACATGTCCCCTGGTGCAGAACCCGGGTTCCCAAACCCTTTTTAGGACAATAACATGCATAATAGTTGTTATAATTAGCACTTTAGAATTCGAACGTTCGCATCCATTGTATTTAATAGGGTTCTAATGTTCGTTCGAACTTTCGGTCCGTTCGCGGGTTCTGGTGCGAACCGAACCCGGGGGTGTTCGGCTCATCACTAGTCCCTACAAACTTATCTATGCATGGGAGAAAACTAAACAAATAAAAGATCACATAGTCAAACACAGACACTCCATTCAGAAGTGCCATTGCCAAAAATGTCAAGGAGCAATTATACTAGGAAACATAGATTTATGGTGGTTCCCAGAAATAGAAGGGGGGTAACTGTGTAATGACATTGAAAAACAGGAAGCATGGTGGATTACTATAATGTTATCCCTACATCCCTAGGGATTAAATAAAGAATACGAGTTCTAGTTATTTATTTTATTGCTCCCTCGCTGCTGTAAGAACTTGCTCACCAGCAAGAAGCAATGGTGGAGCAACGGCTCGTTGGTCTTGATGAAGGGGTAGGTGAGTGGTTTCTTTGCTCTCATAATGATCCTGTCATTCGTAACTTGGGACTTAGGGTACCAGTTATGCTAGATGTGGACAAGATGGGTGCTTGGACTACATTGCATGTAGTATATCAATGGGTGTGAGATTGGAATTTGAGATCAGTTAAGGTAAGGATTATCAGGCCAATCATCACATGGGAACATGGGGAGTCCATAGACTTTATTTTCACTTCCAGTGACAGAATAGATTAGTGAGGAATAAAAAGAAAGGTAGATATATTCTATAAGGAATGAAACAATTTAGGTACAGTATAACTGTTGCTTTGCCCTGCGAACGCAAAAAACACGCTCGCTTTAAAACTATTGACAGCCGAGAACCTACATTATGTAAATCATCTAAAGAACCGTTCAGTTATCCTGTGATTTAAATCTTTTGTAGGTCCTGTTTTTCAGATATCCTCAAAGGAGCACACATGAACTGCTAGCAACAGTATACAATTTAACTCTTGTATGACCAGATATGGGTTAGTATTCCAAATTTAGGAGCTGCTGAAATCATACATATCAAAACATTGAATACTTTTACTTCCTACCATGTAGTGAAGAAGCATAGACTTCCTTCATAGTGTCATTCTAAGATATTGAAAGTTAAACAGTGTTTTAACATGGACAGCACAGAGGCTAACAATATTTCTTTGCTTTGCCTTTAGTTTCTACCAAGGGCAATGTCTACATGAATTATATATGTTCCTTCTATGTTTGTGTGGCTTTGCTATAAGTTTTCCTATATCCTTCCACAATCCAAAAACATTATGGCAGGCTAATTTACTACTACTCAAACATGTGCTAGTTTGTGTATGTTGTGGAGAATTACACCGTAAACTCCTTTTAAAATTATTGTGAATGGTAAAGTGCTGTGAAATATGTTGATTCTAAATAAATAGGATACAGAATCTCACATGTAGGTGTTTGAAGATGATGTACATCATTTCTGGGTTCTTTAGCTTAGAGAAAACTAATTCCACATGTTTTTTCCACAAGTGGATTAAGAATACAACTCATACGGCAAAGGAAATAAAGAAAAAAGGGGGGGGGGCACATTTAATGGATTGGGCCACAGATTAGCTGATGTTCTTGAATAGCTGCAATAAACAAATTACTCTGATCTGGGTCACATCTCAGTTCCCATTGCTTGATTCACATAATGTTAAAGGTAAAGAAATAAATAAAAAAAAGTGATAATTTTTTTATGTTTTCTGTAGTTAACTGGGACAGACTTGAAGGCCACACAAAATTATTTTAAAATAAAATATTATTGGTCTTCTGAAATTGTATTGAAGTTATGTTTGCTCTCCAAAGTCTAAATTAGAAAAATGCTGCTGTGGAATAAACAAATGTTATTTGAAAATGAAATATAATTGATAAAAAAAAATAATGCTATGCCTTCCTTACCTTAGTCCATAAAGAACAGTTCCATCTGGATGAAGTCGAATCATTCTGTTCTTCACTGTAACCCCATGAACAAATGATCGTTTATCATTAAGAAAGTATGTATCAGGCACCCAAAGCTGATCAGCGACCCTGTTATCCAGTGTGAGGTTTAGCGGGATTCCTGAATAAGAAAGCCTTTTGTCTCTCCATGACTGCTGAAAGTACATTGTGAGTGTATAGTCCTAGAAAAACAAAGAAAACACTAAATGTAATACATCAGAAAAAGCTACACACATCTAAAGGAATTACACGCAGGACTGGAAACTGGCAAAAGTAGAAAGAAACATCAAACGCAGCATCCTAAAAATACATATTATTAAATAATTTTCTTAGATTTTTCATTTTTCATACCAAGAGAATTAATTTGTAATGGCCATACTTATTTGGCTAACAATTCTTTTGCTTGAGTGCCACTATTGTTCAGTGCTACAACACTTATTAGGTCCAAGGCAGTCATGTCAAAAGCAGGGAAGCTGAAGAGGTGCTTTACTGACCCAGAAAAAAAACCGAAGGAAGGGTAATAGAATCCCCTCTTCTAAAGAATGCCAGCATGGGTTGGTCTCAATTCATTGCTAGCCTAAGTTGGCTAAGTTTTGACCTAAGCATATAGTATCAACTTTAGAATGTGTTGTCTGTCACTATATATGACAATATTAGGTCTCATTAGGGTAAAGATTAAGCTCGTTCGGCTGTACTTCTCCTGTGAATAACAGGAGTGCAGTTCGTTCTGCACTCCTGTGACCCATTTTCAGCAGAGGGCTGAAGGCTGCTGTTAGCTGACATCACAGAGCCGGTCCAGGCTTGGGCAAGATTACAACAATGAAGTCGGGATCCATCCACATGCCTCGATCGGAACCCAGCTGAGCCCCTGATCGGCGGTGTTAGATCGGTCGGTTATCAATGTTAGAGGCATTGGGGGACAGATGCAGCATCAGACTGATTCTGTATCCACCTAAAAAAAACTATACTTCTCTTTTAAAGCATTTTTTACCCTAAAAAAATGGACCCTGGTTTCCTTAAAGCATGTTATACAGCACAGTGCTTGTGCTACATAATTTGGCTCTTTTTATCACCTGAAATACTTGGCTGATCCTGCCTGGTTTTGCCCTCCCCCCTGTAAACTGACCACGGTTTATCATGGATGCTGAGCCATGACACCATGGTCAGTTTACGTGCCTCCGTCATCTGCTCTTCTCCTCTGTCCTCCTATCCCCCCTTCCCTCTCTGCCTGTAAGCATCCGATCGCTCCCCAGCCCTCCCTTGCTGGTATCATAACTTAGTGTTTGTGCTAAAATCCCCTCTGTTATAATAAATGATTTGCCCCAGTGCATGTGTTTTGTAGAAAATATGCTGTTAAATACCTTATTTTATAGCAATGTCGGCGCTCACGTGACCGGCAGCCTCTCTCCTCCTCTCCTCTTCTCCTTCTCGCTGATGTCAATGGGAGATTCTCGGCCCTGCTTGCTTTTCTGTCAGATCGAGAGAGGCGGACAGTCACGTGAGCGCTGAGCAGCACTATAAAATAAGGTATTGTGTGGCTTTTTATTTCTACAAAACACATACACTGGGGCAAATCATTTATTATAACAGAGGGGATTGTAGCACCAACACTGAGTGGCTTAACAACCACTTTAAGCTAAAGTAGAGTTGTGTTGTAGATTAGTATCTAGTTAGTTAAATGTGTAGCAGGCATTTTGTAATTAATGCAATTTCTCCTTTTGGCCACAAGATGGAGACAGAGAGATGCTGACTTGTATTTCCAGAAAACTGAGAAATAAAAAGCTCACTGGAAAAAAGGGGAGTGTCAGGAAGTGCTGAGGAGAGGAGAGGGGAACTTCTGAGGAGAGCTGTCTGAGGTACCAGCATGAGATTGAGAGCGCTGACAGGAGACAGAGAGATAGACTCTGGCAGCATCAGAGAGGGAGATACCAAGGCTCAAAAAGTCCTTTGCTGGGACACAGTGACACTTAACAGTGAGGAAAGGAGGAGTGTGTGAGGGGAAGAAACTGAGGAAAACAATTGAGACTGAGGAGAGTGAGGAGAGAGACACACGCTGACACCAGGGACTGTGTACCCCAACAAAGGAGGAGGGATATCCTGAAGCCCGGGAAGAAGAGTCTGTGAGGAGTATAAGGAGAGCAGACTTATAGGAGAGAGAGAGAGACTCTGGCAGCATTAGAGGGGGAGAAAGCCAAGCTTTTCCAGAGACTGCCTGGAGACGGAGGAGTGAGGATGCCTGAGGGGAGCCAGGAGCAGAGACAGCCATGTGTTCCATTATTATTTATTTATTATTTAGTCCAGGGACCCTACTCAGCAGCCCAGCACCACTCAGCTCAGCATAGACGACCCACACCTTTCAGGGATCAAGATACCCTTCTGGGTATCGGGTCAGCCGCTGCCTGTTATTCTTGCGAGTTTCGCTATCAGTCATATCGATCGGCCATCAGCAAGAGATCCAGTGCCTTACAACATCGCTAAGAGCATCAGGAGACTGAACAAGCACCTGGGATTAGTGCTGTGTCATTGCACCAGGGATTGGTGAGAGGGTGCAAACCCAACATCCTTCTTGACACCATACTGACACTGCATGCAGACACCAATTTCCCTTTTAAGGGTCACGGGATGCTTGTTTGGAAGCTACCATCACTAGTAGTTTGCCCTTTTAATTTCTACCAAACGGAACATTCTAGGGGATTACTGCTCCATGCAAGCTTGTTCAGATCTACAAGGGCCCCACCGTTTTCTAGTCAAAGACACTAGTTTTCTTCACCTCAGGACCTGCAACATTACAGAACTGTGTCTACTGTACTTGTGTAACCCATTCTTTTCTTTGCATGGTTGCCTCTAAAGGGTGTTTGCGGCCTAGAAGGAGCTGAGAAGTTGACAAGTCTTCTCTCCTCCCTCTCAGCGCCTGTGTCAAGGGCATATAGATTACTGCCCTTCCTTACCTGCAGTTGCTAAATATTGAAGGTTGTCTTTTCTAATGTGTTAGTTATTTGTAGCAAGGTTTAACAGTGTTGTAAGTTTCCATAAGCTTTAAACCGTGCTAATATATTAAACTTATTTATCACTGCCAGGTGTGTGTCTATTCTTTTTGGTGATAATCCACAGCCCGGATAACGGTATTTACTGCATGTGTCCTTAAATGTGTTTGCAGTAATTTTATTTAACCAGGTGTGTCAGAGGGGCTGAGGTCATTCTTGGAGTTGAGGCGGAGATCAGAGAATCCAGAATTTAACCAGCGGCTCCTTCGGGGGTGGCGCTACAAATGTATACAACAATATGCTAAGAATTATCATGTAATTTAGCTATTTATAATTAACTAGCCAAAATTAGCTTTTGGGAGTTATAAAAACCTGTATGGCAATGCAAATACTGAAAAAAAAAAAACAAGGCCATACAGATGTTTCACACTTCCAGCGCAAAAGAGGAAAAAGTTCCATATAGCTGTCCTTGTGGAGCTAGAGTTATTTGTCCTCAGAAATGGCTTATGATAAGAGCAGTGTTACACCAAGTCGGTAAAGAGCACACTAGCAACCTATATTCAATAAACTAACCGGCTGAATACAGAAACCACAAATGAAGGGATTCTGCTACTTCTTATCTCTGAGCAAATACGGGTGCCTTACTCTCTCCTGGCCATGTCTTTTCAGTATTCTAGTTGCCAGAGTCAGGCAATAGCTGAATGTAAGACATTTAATAAAGCTTACTGCTAAAGCTGAAAACGTAAAATGCAATTATCCTTAGCAACCAATCAGAATTCAACTTTCACTTGTCCTAAATGTTAGGACCTAATAAAAGCTTAAATTTGTTCTGAGAGCTACTGTACTCTCGGCATTTGCTTCTTGCTTGGACTGTCTTATTAAATAAGTCAGCACAATGCCTTTAATGACACATCAACGCAAACCTGTAAGGGTTTTTGGTGGCTGCACCTAAAGCTGACCTTGTGTGAAAATACAAGGTCTTATGTTTAAGCCCCCTACTCCCTGAATAAATAATAATCAGTGAAAGCAAAAAAACAAACAAAAAAAAACCATTTAAACAATAATGTAAAAAATACTTAAAGCTTACACCTTAGCTTTAGGATATTTTACTAGAAGCCAGGTTGTAAGATATGTATATTTATATTTGTTTTGTGTTGTTATTGTTTTCATTTTTTTTTTTTCATTTTTTTACAGGGTGGGGGGCTGCAGCATTCATGGACCTTGCATTTTTATGCAAGGCCTGCTTCAAATAGCAGAGACATTTAAAACAAAATTGAGCCAAAATCAAGCTCACACTTTATAAGCAGTTACAGCAACAGTTTTTGTTCAGTATAAAGGTTTTACAACAATAAAAAAAGGTAATCATTATAAGCACCCCTGCTAGTGTTAAATGGATAGTCTCATCTTTGTAACTGTTACATTCTCCCGGAGAGCTTGTTCTGTTAAAAAACTTAATGGCTGGATCACCAGATGAAAATAGTAGAAAGAAAGCCTTAAAAAATGAATGCAGCCATCACAACTAAGAATGGGCAAGCTGAAATATAATAAATGTTTGCTTAATACCACTTTAACCACTTAAGCCCCGGACCAATACGGGCCATTATGACCAGGCCCCTTTTTGCGATTCGGCACTGCGTCGCTTTAACTGACAATTGCGCGGTCGTGTGACGTGGCCCCCAAACAAAATTGGCATCCTTTTTTTCCCACAAATAGAGCTTTCTTTTGGTGGTATTTGATCACCTCTGCGGTTTTTATTTTTTGCGCAATAAACAAAAGTAGAGCGAAAATTTTGAAAAAAATGAAATTTTTTACTTTTTTCTATAATAAATATCCCCCAAAAATATATTAAAAAAACATTTTTTTTCCTCAGTTTAGGCCGATACGTATTCTTCTACATATTTTTGGTAAAAAAAAACGCAATCGGCGTTTATTGATTGGTTTGCGCAAAAATTATAGCCTTTACAAAATAGGGTATAGTTTTAAAGCATTTTTATTAATTGTTTTTTTTTTACTAGTAATGGCGGCGATCAGTGATTTTTTTCATGACTGCGACATAATGGTGGACACATCGGACACTTTTGACACATTTTTGGGACCATTGTCATTTTCACAGCAATCAGTGCACTAAAAATGCACTGGTTACTGTGAAAATGACACTGGCAGTGAAGGGGTTAACCACTAGGGGCGCTGAAGGGGTTAAGTGTGCTTAGGGGCGTGTTACTAACTGAGGGGGGGCGTGGCTACGACTGACACGTCACCGATCTCCGCTCTGATTACACAGAGCGGAGATCGCTGACATTGTCAGTAGGCGAGCGGGGAGATGTTGTGTTTACACACACATCTCCCCGCTCCGAGCCTCCGTGAGACGATCGCGGGGATCCCCGCGGCGATCGAGTCCGCAGGACCCGCGGTCCCACTCACGGGGAAGGCAGGGGGGTCGCGAGCGCGCTTCCGGCTGCGCGTGCGCGACCCCGACGTCGGCAGTTAAAGGGCCACGTACAGGTACGTGATTGTGCTTGTACGAGCCATTCTGACGACGTATATATACAGTGAGCGGTCGGCAAGTGGTTAAAGACGGGGCTTCTAATGAAATATACAGTCTGATTGGGGTATGTGGATGTGAACTTGGCCATCTAATGACGTGCTGACTTTCCAGACACTATCCATCTGACAAGTTCCTCACCCATTCACCCATCACAGCTTTAACATAGGTTGCTAACTTACATAGTTACATAGTTAGTAAGGTTGAAAAAAGACACCAGTCCATCCAGTTCAACCTGTGATGTGTATGTTTATATCATTGTAAATCCCTGTATGTTGTGATCGTTAAGGTGCCCATCTAATCATTTTTTTAAACTATCGACACTCCCTGCTGATACCACTGCTTATGGAAGAGAATTCCACACCCTTACCGCCCTGACAGTAAAAAATTGTCTACGCAGTTTAAGGTTAAACTGGGTTAAAAAGTAGGAGTGGCGCTAGTCTGTTAAAACCCTGATGTGAATATGTATAAAAAAGGTGTGTGTGTAACACTTAAAAATGTAAACATGTATAAACCTTTGGTAAAAAACCCTATACAAAGTGCATGCATGCCTGTGCAATTCTCTGCATACAAAGTGCATGCGTGCCTGTGCAATTAACTATTATTATCCTGTTTTGCTATAAATAAAATATATAAATTAAGATTAAGGGTGCATTAGTGCGTGCTATGTGAAACATCCAATATGTATAGACAGATATTTGGTGCAATAACAAATTTCATAAGTGCTGATTTGAATGTTCATTCGTGGTCTGTGTCAAAAAGGCATTTTGAGTGCTACTCCTTGAGGTGATCACAGCAATCCGTGCTTAATTGAAGCCTGCACTAACCAGATTTAAACCCCCTCTTGGGGTATGAAGCAGTTACAGTTTTAGCCACTGTGTAGCCCTCTGGCATTAATTCGTCCCTGGTGAAGTTCCACTATTAGCTCATATAAAGGAGAGAAAAGGATCCCAGATAGTGCTTTATCGTTTTAACCACTTTATTTAGATAAAAACTGATACAATGGGTACTCACATTTGAGCAAATTAAAATAAGCATGTAATGCTGACAGTGCAGTCCTGCCGGCTGGAAGCGTTGTGACGTTCTGCTGCCGCTCTACCTATTTCGTCTATCTGACTTCAACTGGAGCGTCAGTTGAAGTCAGATAGACGAAACCAGTAGAGCGGCAGCAGAACATCACAACACTTCCAGCCGGCAGGACTGCACTGTCAGCATTACATGCTTATTTTAATTTGCTCAAATGTGAGTACCCATTGTATCAGTTTTTATCTAAATAAAGTGGTTAAAACGATAAAGCACTATCTGGGATCCTTTTCTCTCCTGTATATGAGCTAATAGTGGAACTTCACTGGGGACAAATTAACGCCAGAGGGCTACACAGTGGCCAAAACTGTGACTGCTTCATACCCCAAGAGGGGGTTTAAATCGGGTGAGTGCAAGCTTCAATTAAGCAGGGATTGCTGTGATCACCTCAAGGAGCACTCAAAATGCCTTTTTGACACAGACCACGAATGAACATTCAGCACTTATGAAATTTGTTATTGCACCAAATATCTGTCTATGCATATTGGATGTTTCACATAGCACGCACTAATGCACCCTTAATCTTAATTTTTATATTTTATTTATTGCAAACAGGATAATAATAGTTAATTGCACAGGCACGCATGCACTTTGTATGCAGTGAATTGCACAGGCATGCATGCACTTTGTATAGGGTTTTTAAAAAAGGTTTATACATGTTTAAATTTTTAAGTGTTACACACACACCCTTTTTATACATATTTACATCAGGGTTTTAACAGACTAGCGCCACTCCTACTTTTTAACCCCATTTACTCCTTTGCTTCACTCAGGTGATAGTAATACGTAGAGGCTGCTGAATTGTTGATTCCCCTTTTTATATATAATTTTTGGTATTTCGGAACCTGCGGACTTAATTTTCCACTGCGCGGATTCATACATCCATATCTTGCAGTTTAAGGTTAAACCGATTCTCTTCCAATCTTAGTGAATGGCCACGTGTCTTTTTGAACTCCCTTTCCCTGAATTTTTTTTGCTAGGGTCACCAGTAAGATATGTGTACATCGCTATCATATCCCCTCTCACGAATCTTCTACCCAGAGAGAATATGTTAATTGCCCGTAGTCTTCCCCTTAGCTGAGATCCTCTAGTTCCCTTATTAGCTTTGTTGCCCTTTTCTGGACTCTTTAGAATTCCAGTACATCTACTGTATCTTGAGGACTGGTGCCCAGAATTGGACAGCATTCTGAAGATGCAGTCGAACCAGAGTCTTGTAGAGTGGGAGAATTATTGTTTTATCTCTGGAGTGAATCTACTTTATAATGCATGCCAATATTCCATTGGCTTTGGTTGCAGCAGCTTGGCATTGCATACCATTGCTGAGCCAGTCACCTACTAGGACCCCCAGATCCTTTTCCATCCTAGATTCCACCAGAGGTACTCCCAATAGCGAGTAACTTGCATTTGTATTTTTAGCATCCAAATGTATTACTTTACATTTTTCAACATTAAACCTCATTTGCCATGTAGTTGCCCACCCCATTATTTTATTATGGTCTTCATGTAAGGTTACCACATCCTGCGCAAAAGTTTTTGCCCAGCTTAACTTGGTATCATTCACAAATACTGAAATTGAGCTGTTCATCCCATCATCTATATCGTTATGAATAGGTTAAACAGAATTTGACAGATCCTTGGGGGACCCCACTCACCACCCCGGACCATTCTGAGTAATTGCCATTTATCACCACCCTTTGGACACGCCCCTGTAACCAGTTATCAATCCAGGTACTCACCCTATGGTCCATGCTGACAGACCTTAGTTTGTACAGTAAACCATTCCAGTTAGTAAACTGTCCATAAAAATTATGAATCTGTCTAGCTATCACCTGACTGAGTTCCTTAAGGACCCTTGGGTGTAAGGATCTGGTCCCAGAGACTTATTTAGGTTAAACTTTTCAAGCCTATTTCTGTTACTATCTTCTGTTAGCCATGCGGGCATTCTGTGACGTGTTATTTACAGTCTAGGTTACTGTATCCCCCCGTTTCTTATGTGAAAACCGAGGAGAAGAATGCATTTAAAACCTTTGCTTTCTCTGTCTTTTTCACCAAATTCCCTTCATCATCCTTTATGGGGACAATATGTTCTGGCCTCACTTTTTTACTGTTAATGTATTTGAAGATTTTTTTTTTTTTTTACTCTTCTCCACTTTGTGCCATTTGTGTTCTAACTTAGCCGCCCTGGTCGCGCTCTTACATTTCTTATTGCATTCTTTATAATGTTGGAACGCTGAAAATGACCCCTCAGCCTCATATTTTTTGAAGGCCTTAAATTTTGCTTTTATATGCATTTTTACCTTGAAGTTTAGCCACCCAGGAATATTTTATCTCTTTTAAACTTACTTCCAATTGGAATGCACTAGCCAATACCTTTATTTAGTATGCTCTTAAAGCAATCCCATTTTTCCTCTGTGCTCTTTGTTCCTTATCCCATATAATATCGTCTAAGAAAGAGCGCAGTTTGGGGAAGTTGACTCTTTTGAAGTTCAATGTACTTGTATTACCCTTGTGCTTCTTATTTCTGTGATGTATCCTGAATCTAATTGGCCTGTGCTCGCTGTTTCCTGAGTTACCCCGTATTTCCACATCCATGATCAGGTCTGTATTGTTAGTAATCAGTAGGTTGTTGGTGCATTCACCATCTGACGCATGAAATTATCCTGCAAGACATTTAGGAACTTGCATGGTCAATGTGAATTTCTTTCTGCATCATGATTTGGGTAAAACTACTATTCTTTTTTTTTTTTTTTCACAAATTTTTATTAGGATGTATGAAAAATAACAGCAGTTACAGGACATGTTATAAAGTAATTTTCAATTTTTCAAATAGAGAAAGAGAGAAGGAGAGAGAGAAAAAAAAGAAAAAACATACCAAAGGGAGGCATAATAAGGGCAAGAATACGCGTAATGTATACGCATCTTAATCTCGGAATCTTATAGGATAGAATCAGCGTGGTATATCATTGAAAACATATAGAAAAAACAGAAGATCAAAAGACCTACGAACTTTATCTGTTGTCTACTAGAGGGTAACTGGATGGATCAAATAGAGTATCTACCTAGAGTTACAGGTATTACAACAGAATAACCAACCAAAAAATAAAAATAAAAAATGTCTGAGAACAACACAGGGGTGTAGGGAGGGAGGGGGAAGGGCGGGAGGGGGGGGGCATTAGCCAAGTCCAGAGAGAAGTAAATATGAGTAAGCTTAGTTCAGGTAACAATTAGAGAGCGTTGGTGCCGGATTGACTGTCAGGGGAGATTTCCTCTCCTGGGCTTGAAGAAGGGGGGGTAGATTTGAGGTATGAGAAAGAGTACTGATCAAAGCTGGCTATATCCTCCGGAGATAAAGCTGAGCGCATGAAGGGTTCCCAAACGGAGTAGAAACGGCTCTTAGAGACTGCACATGTGAAGTCTGCATTAGCTCTTTCTTTAAATAGGAGAAGAAGGAGGTCCCGTTTGATTTGAGTGGTAGCAGGGCAGTGGGAAGAAATCCATTGCTTTAGTATGGTTCTCCGTGCGATCAGGAGGCAGATCAAGGACCAATCTTTGTGAGTGTGACCAAGGTTTGGGTGAACAGTGTCAGTTGAGTTCGTCACTCGGGACCAAGGCAGTAGTTGGGGGTCCCAGTAACCAAAGATGAGGAGGAGCGGATCCTTCGGAAGCTTCAGTAGTGTTATTTCGAAAATGTAGGCTAGAACCTGATCCCAAAAGGAGGAGATGAAAGAGCACGCCCAAAAACGGTGGGTTAGGGAAGGTCTCATATGGTGGCAGAGGGGGCATTTAGCACAGTTTTGATCCGTATCGGAGTAAATGAAGGGTATATGTGCACGGTGGACTATTTTCAGTTGAGATTCTCTCCAAATTTCATTGGGTGTTAGTCGTTGCACTTTGTTGAATCCAATTAGAATTTTGTCTATCAGGTCCTCGTCCGGGAAGTCTTTTCCCCAATTGGCTGCAGATGAGAATGCCAGCGGAGGGGTGGTCTTTTGAAGTAATGGTTTGTATATGTCCGATATCGTATATGATCTTTCCAGGAGTAGCAGGTCTGTGAAATTTGGTGTGAATCGCTTATAGTCCTCTTTGCATGCAGTTCTTAAGTAGCTGGTACATTGCCAAAAGTGAAAGGCATGTGATCGTGGGAGTGAATAGATTTCAGCAACGGTTGAGAAGGATAAAGGATGACCCGTTTTAGTGTCGCATAAAGATGCAAATTTTGTGAGACCGATTTCTTGCCATATCTTGAAAGGTTTATGTTCCAAGCCAGGTGGAAAGTTTGGGTTTCCTTGTATTGGCAGATGGCTTGACATGAATGGGGAGAGCTTGAGGCTCTTTCTGGTTTCTCTCCAGGCGATGGCCGTGTCTCTCAGTAGTAAGTTGTGTTGATACAAAGGTGGGACCGATTTCCACTTGCAGTGAAGAAGAGCTGCTAGCGAGAAGGGATGTGCCATTGCGGATTCCAAGGAGTAGTTGGAATACCTCGAGGACTGTGAAATCCAGTCTAGACTAGTTCTTAATAAACATGCTAGGTTATAGGTCCTGACATTCGGGAGACTAATACCCCCTTCGCGTCTGGGAAGATATAGTTTCTTTAAAGCTATGCGTGGTCTTTTGCCTTGCCATAGAAATTTTGAGATGGCCGTATTGATGAGTTTAACATCTTTGTGGTGAAGTAGCAAGGGGATAGTTTGTAGTGGATATAGTAGTCTGGCAAAACTGACCATTTTTACCAAGTGGCATCTTCCCAGGAGCGAGAGGGGCAGATCCATCCAGTTAACCATTTCCTGAGAGAGCCTAGAGATCAAGGGAAGATAATTGAGGTGGTACAGGGAGGAAGGCAGTTTGCCTATTTTGATGCCAAGATAGGTGATATGGGATCTAGCAACAGAAAAAATGGAGTGTTGGACCCAGGTAGGGTTGGATAGAGTACCTATGGGGAGAATTTCGCTTTTGCCGTAATTTATGCGGAGGCCAGAACAGGATCTAAAATCATCAAATACCTCTTTGATGGTGGACATGTCTGAGGAGGGGTTCGCTGAAAAGATAAGTACATCATCGGCAAAGAGGGATGTGCGGAGATCGTGATTTCCTATTTTTATGCCATGCAAGGGGGCTTTTTGGGTAAGGTGTCTGGATAAGGGTTCTAGAGCAATGTTGAAGAGGAGGGGGGATAGGGAGCAGCCTTGTCGTGTACCTTTGTGGAGGCGGAAGTCATCTGAGACTAGGCCCGCTGCCACCAGCTTAGCTGTGGGGGTTGTGTACATGGCGTTTATTAGATGGCAGAAGGGGCCTGTAAAGCCCATCCTTGTCATGGAGAGCCAATCGAAGCTGACATTATCGAAGGCTTTCTCTGCATCTAACGTAATGATGGTGAAATCGCCGCCGGGATTTTGTTTGGCATGTTCCAAGGCCAACATGACCTTACGAATGTTTAGGGTGGCCGTTCTGCCTTTCACAAAACCAGATTGCGCTGGATGTATCAGAGATGGGATGATGGCAGCAAGCCTAGTGGCGACAATCTTGGATAGGATTTTGACATCCAGGTTTAAAAGGGAGATGGGCCTATAAGATCCTGGTTCCTGGGGGTCCTTGCTTTTTTTTCCGAGTAATTTAATAGTGGCCTGGTTTCCCGAGGGTAGGTAGGGGCCGCCAGTTCATATGCCATTATAGACCTTGTGGAGGGTGGGTTCTATTATGTTTTGGAGGGTCTTGTAGAATTCGCTAGTGAATCCGTCGGGGCCCGGGGCCTTAGAGGGGGTCAAATTTCGTATGGTGTTTGAGACTTCGGAAAGGGAGATGGGAGCATTAAGGTACTCAAGTTGTGAGGGAGTGACTTTGGGAATGGCTAAGTTCTCTAGGAAAGAGCCGGCTGCCTGTTTGTTTATAGGGTCTGGGGCATACAGCGTAGCGTAGTATTGAAGCATAGCTTTATTTATCGTTTGCGATGTTGTGTTCACCTTGCCTTTAGTATCTTTTAGAGATGTAATGTGAGTTGGGCGAAAGGGTCCCTTGCATAGCCTGGCTAGTAATTTGCCTGATTTATTTCCGAATTTATGGAAGGTGGCATCTGAGTGTGCTTTCTTAGTTAGTTCAAGTGTGTCTGCCCAAGTATCAAAAGATCTCTTGGCTGCATGCCATTCGTTTCTATTATCAGTGGAGTCCATGGTGTATAAATATCTTTGCGCCTGGTGGAGCCGGGAGCTAGCCAATTTGTACTTTGATAAGGTATTCCTCTTGAAAGAGGTCGCATAAGAGATGATCCGACCCCTGAGGAACGCTTTACCGGCGTCCCAGAAGAGGTTCGGGACATCAGAGTGTGGAGCATTGGCCGTGGAATATTCTGTCCATGACCTTGCCATGAATTGCTGGAAATCAGAGTTGTTGTAGAGGTATGAAGGAAAGCGCCAAATCTTGGGATGGGGAGGTAGGTCGAGGTTGTCAAATTGGGCCGAGATTGGTGCGTGGTCAGATATGGCAATGTCGAGGATGTCTACATCAGTTAACATGGGGACTAGGTTGTCAGAGCCAAAAAAATAATCTATTCTGGTGAATACGTTATGTGGGTTGGAGTAGAAGGTAAATTCCCTGTCCGCTGGATGTTTTAAACGCCAGAGGTCCTGGAAGTGAAGGGATTCCATGGTGGATGCAAAGAGTGTGGGGGAGACAGGGTCAAGGCCTGGTGAGGGGCGTCTAGGGGATGATCTGTCATCAGTTTGGTGTATAACGTCGTTGAAGTCACCTCCTATTAAGTGGGGGAGGTGGGTGTTTTGAAGCAACCATGCCGAAAGTTCACTATAAAAGGTTGTGCCAGGGCTGTTGGGGGCGTATATGTTGGATATTACCAATTCCGTGGAACCTAGTTGGACATGAGCTGTGACAAGCCGTCCGTGATCGTCTGAATTTACCGATAGGACCGTGCAGGGAAGGTTCTTATGGATCAGGAGAAGGACTCCAGCTTTACGGCCGCAGGCCCCAGAGCCTAGGACCGTGCCTACCTAGAGTTTTTTTATGCGATGAAAATCAGGAGCTGATAAGTGAGTTTCCTGGAGTAGGGCGATATCAGTGTTGAGTCGTTTTAGATGACGGAGGATCTTCATTCTTTTATTGGGGGACCTAAGCCCTTTCACGTTCCAAGAAACTATTTTCATGTTGGGGATATTGGGAAAGGGATTTGTGAGGAAGTTACAGCTAATCTACCGTGTTTTAAGGTAAATACCAGCTGAAGAGGAAAGGTGCTATACCTGTCTTGGGAGACAGGTGACAGGAGGACTGTTACCACAAATTTTCCTAGGCTAAAGGGGGGAAGGGAGGGGGAGGAGATAAGAGGTGGGACCTGAAAGAAAAGCAAAAATAACATAAACAACATAAGCAATCGCAAGAACTTCACTTCTTTCCGCATGGAGTCACTGTGTAAGTCGGTTCCCAAAGCACGGCTCTGATGTAGGGCAGCCGAGAGCCCGCGTTAGGAGAGGGGTTTTTATGCGATCGGCGAGGGACGCAAACGGAGGGGGGGGGATGTTGCGGCTATACACAGTGAGGCCGGGAAGGGTACACATAAAATAATGAACACAGTTTGGAGAGCATCCAAAAGAAAGCTGATCCTAGCTGGGCAAGGATATCATAGAAAACATAACTAGTTGAGCAGTCATCTGTAGGGTACAAATGAATATAACTGTGTAGCTGTGTAAAACTGCCACCTGAAAAAAAAAAACTAAGTGGACCCAGGGGGGGAGTCCCATGTGGGTACGAGGTGAAGTAATAGGCGTGTAAACAACTGAAGGGACAAGCCTAATGTACTGCGTTGTAAGCAGCCTTGAGGATTTGAGGAATAAGTGCAAGAGTCACTTCAACCATTTCAACGCTGGGTTAGCCTGAATTGGACTGCGACAGAAGCTCTAAATCGTTTGGGGGAGTCCTTTCGTGGGCTTCTTTGGTCCAGAGGACGGATGAGTGGTGCGGCTTTTGATGGAGTGTGAGGGTGCGAGTCGTGCTGGGAAGGCTTCCGCCTCGGAGGGGTCATGGAAAGTCAGTTGTTCGCCGGTAGAGGCTTTGAGGCGGAGAACTGCTGGAAAAGCCAGAGTGAATTTGATTTTCTGTTTATAGAGTTCCGTGCAGACCTGCTGAAAAGCTTTCCTTTTATTTGAGACCTCTATGGAGTAATCAGCAAATATGAGGACTCTTATTCCGTCAATTTGAAGTGAGCAGGTTTGTCTGAACTTTTGTAGAATGAGGGCCTTGTCAGAGTAGTTGAGTTATTTGGCAATTATTGGCCGGGGATTTTTGCGGTCAGAATTGAAAGCTCCCATGCGATGGGCCCTTTCCACTGTGCAGGGGCCCGAGAGGCCTAGGGCTTCCGGAATGCGCACAGCGCAGAAATCTGAAATGGCAGAGGCCTGCAGCGATTCCGGGATACCTACGAATCGCAGGTTACTCCTCCTGGCCCTGTTCTCTAAATCGTCCAACTTTTGGATGATGTATTGATTAGTCTTATCCTGGGCTTGCTCTGTGGCCTGTGCCTGGTATAACTCCTCTTCCACGCTGGATAGGCGGTGCTCCAGCTCATTGAGTCTGGTGCTGTGTTCCCCTATCTGGGACTTGATCTGGGCCATCCCTGCATTCACTGCCTTCTCCACAGATGCTGCTATCATGGGGGACAAGAGAGCAGCCACAGCCTGTGCTATGCGTTCTGTTGTGTTGTCACAGGGTGGCTGGGATGCTGAGGCATGAGGGGAGGTAGGAGGACTAGGGCCGCTGCTTACCTCCATCCCCGTCGGCGGTGGTGGTGGAGAAGGAGCCGTGTAGGCCAAGCCCGGGGCCTCGATTTGCGGCTGGGCCGGTGGCGCCGTCAGGGCCGTTTGCGAGCGAGCGCCGGATTTTTCCACGAGTTGGTCCATATAGAAGGCGGGGAGTGCCCGGAGGTGTAGGGGTGACCGTAGGGCGTCTCAGGCCGGTTTTATAGGCCGTTTTATTGCCGTGATGCGGGAGCCGAGGAGAGAAGCAGCCACTCCATGCGGCGCCGGAACCGGAAGTTCGATCAAAACTACTATTCTAATGTGATGCTTTATTCATAATGCTTCTCAGCAGGCATGTAATCTCGCACTGTATACATTGACTGCATTTATAATTTACAGTGTGGTTTATCATGCATTATGGAATTCATCTCCACGGGTTTCTGATACAATGTTTATTGAATGTATGCAGGGTTTTCGTAATTTACTATGCATCCATTGCATTAGCTTATACTACTCATTGTGAGTCACATAAACCTTTTAGTTGTGCCTTAAATGATTCCAACACATTTTCACATAAACCTTTTTTCATTTGGTTCACTTTTATGTTCCTAGGTTTACAGTCCTTAGTTGTTTTGAAGTTACAGTGCCCCTGCGAAATTTTCCACATTTTGTCATGTTACAACCAAAAATGTAAATGTATTTTTTGGGGATTTTATGTGATAGACCAACACAAAATGGTACATGATTGTAAAGTGGAAGGAAAATGATAAATGGTTTTCAAAATGTTTTACAAATAAATATGTGAATAATGTGGGGTGCATTTGTATTTAGCCCCCTTTACTCTGATACCCCTAATTAAAATCTAGTGGCACCAATTGGTTAGTAGAGTCGCCTAATTAGTAAATAGAGTCCACATGTGTGTAATTTAATCTCAGTATAAATACAGCTGTTCTGTGAAGCCCTCAGAGGTTTGTTAGAGAAACATAGTAAACCAACAGTATCATGAAGGCCAAGGAACACACCAGACAGGCCAGGGATAAAGTTGTGGAGAAGTTTACAGCAGGTTTAGGTTACATAAAAATTCCCTAAGCTTTAAACATCTCATGGAGCACTGTTCAATCCATCACCTGAAAATGGAAAGAGTATGGCACAACTGCAAACCTACCAAGACATGGCTGTCCACCTAAACATACAGGCTGGGCAAGGAGAGCACTCATCAGAGAAGCAGCCATTGTAACTCTGGAAAAGCTGCAGAGCTCTGGTAGGAGAATCTATCTACAGAACAACTATTAGTCATGCACTCTACAAATCTGGCCTTTATGGAAGAGTAGCAAGAAGAAAGCCATTGTTGAAAGAAAGTCATAAGAAGTCTCGTTTTCAGTTTGCATGAAGCTATATGGGGGACACAGAAAACATGTGGAAGAAGGTGCTCTGATCAGATGAGACCAAAATTTACCTTTTTGGCCTAAAAGCAAAACGCTATGTGTAGCGGTAAACTAACACTGCACATCACCCTGAAAACACCATCTCCACCGTGAAACATGGTGGTGGCAGCATCATGTTGTGGAAATGATTTTCTTCAGCAAGGACAGGGAAGCTGGTCAGAGTTAATAGGAAGGTGGATGGAGCCAAATACAGGGCAATCTTAGAAGAAAACCTGTTAGAGTCTGCAAAAGACTTGAGACTGGGGCGGAGGTTCACCTTCCAGCAGGACAACGACCCTAAACATACATCCAGAGCTACAATGGAATGGTTTCGATCAAAGCATATTCATGTGTTAGAATGGCCTAGTCAAAGTCCAGACCTAAATACAATTGAGAATCTGTGGCAAGTATTGAAAATTGCTCTTCACAGACACTCTCCATCCAATCTGACAGAGCTTGAGCTATTTTGCAAAGAAGAATGGGCAAAAATGTCACTCTCTAGATGTGCAAAGCTGGTAGAGACATACCCAAAAAGACTTGCAGCTGTAATTGCAGAGAAAGGTGCTTCTACAAAGTATTGACTCAGGGGGGATGACTAAAAATGCACGCCACACTTTTCACATATTTATTTGTAAAAAAAAATGAAAACCATTTATCATTTTCCTTCCACTTCACAATTATGTGGCACTTTGTGTTGGTCTATGGCATAAAATCCTAATAAAATACATTTACGTTTTTTGTTGTAACATGACAAAATGTAAAAAAAAAAAAATCAAGGGTATGAATACTTTTTTGAAGGCACTGTATGTGTTTGGAGGAACAATAATTTTACAACTTAAAACATAAAATAATTGCACAGTATTCAAAATATGTAAAAATAACAATTTATCCTACTTTTAAAGTATAGTTTAACATAAGATTACCAGATTTTAAAAATGCAATTCAAAGACACCCTACTGGCCATGCCCACTTGTAACCAGTCACAAAACCATGACCCCATTCACAGCCAGAACCTTAACATCACACCCCTTTTTTTAACACGCCATTAAACAAATGGTCACAGACTTTTGCAAAAAAAGGCAGACATTCAAGATATAAAGGAACTTGTAAAGAAAACACAGCACTAATCAGACATGATCAAAATAATTACATTCCCGTTTAATCCAATGTGAAAAAACATTTTAGCAAGTTATCAAAAAAAATAATAATATGTATATACAACAAAAGCTCTTCAACCACTGTGCAAGTAAATAGATACATCAAAAATATTTTATATATATATATATATATATATATATATATATATAGTATATAGTAAAAATAAAGTTCATACACTCTGCAACAATAAGAAAAAAAGTGCAACAGTCCACCTATATAGATTTGTAAAAAAATAAGTCCAAATACACATGTGATGGGTCCCTTATAGAGACCATGTTCTTCTGTGATTATAGGAAGAGCTGAGCAGCACCAAGAAGCTTTCCCCCAAAATAGCACTTGGTAATACCCCCCTGTAACGGATGGTCTAAATGCGCTCATATAGTAATTGCTGTTGCAAGGGGATCACTGTATCTCCAAACACGCTTCCACTGCACCGCTCAAACAGCATCCATCGAAAATGTCAAAAGATAACAGAGAACTCTCATGGTGTACTATTAACAAAATAATTTTTTATTAAAATGGTTAAAAGTACTCACAATGCAGCAAGTAAAACAGACATGTTCAATTAACCTATACATAAAATGAGCTGACTGCCAAAATGATTCCTCGTGTGTATGCACTCACCCATTCTGGGTCCCGTCTTGCGTGTCAGGTCACCAACGCTGGCCCCGTCCAATGTGTTTTGTCACAGCGAACGTCATTAGGGGAAGTGGCCATGAGGGGGCTTGACACACACATTCAATATCTATAGTGACCAGGATCAGGGAGGGCTTAACTGTGCATGCTCCCATTTTTTTTACACATTCAAGATATAACGACAAACACTTATAAACAGATTTCAAATAAGAGGCATCAAGGTACGTATGTATGCATAGCTAGGAGGGATGGCTTGCAGTTATCAAGAAGAAAAATATGGTGTGCATAGCATGCCACATGTTGAGCTCTTTGAGGCGTGGCCAGAAAAGTTGCTGTTGCTTAATGGTGTATAGAATAAGCCACAAAAAACAAAACAGAAAAATATGGGAATACAACTAAAAAATACGTTATTCTAGATTTATAGTTATCACAAATAAAATTTTAGATTTGGGTCCCAAAAATGTTCCATAAAGCAATTAAAAAAAAGTATGACAATGTTGTCATCCCACCACAATACTACACTCACACAGCTGCATACATTTGTTGAACTGATAGGGGCCCCTCCCAAAGACAAAGTGCCCTTGATGAAATGCAATCTAATAATACTGGAGAACACGGCTTTTTTCCCTCAGTGAATAGGTGCAGGAACTCTGCCCTTTTGACTCACCCTTTGTCTCTGTCCCCTACCCAACTCTAAGCACCGTCCCTTGGTTCCACTCTCTACCCACCTCCCTGTATCATCCCTTTTAGAGAATATAGATCCAAGTATCATTTTGTGCTACTAATTAATTTGTATGGGATTTGATAGACACCACCCCAGCAACAATGAACCCCCTAGCAACAATAGATCCCCCAACACAACAATAGACCCACCCAGCAACAATGAACCCCCGGCAGCAACAACGGATCTCCCAGCAGCCAGTATCAATAGACCCTCCAGCAGCCATAAGTAATATACCTCTCCCTCAAGGGGAGATCACTCCCAGCAACAATTGACCCCCAGCAACAAATGACCCCCTGCCAGACAACAATAGACCCCCACACAAAAATACATCCCTACCAGCAGCAATATATCGCCCAGCAGGCAGCATCACTAGACCATCCAGCACATCCCAGCACTCCTTGCCATAAAATACATTCAGTGCCGGAGGTGCACAAAAAACATCTGAAAATGTCCCATGTATTATAATGAAGAACTAAATATACACAAAGCAACAAGGAACATCCTGTATCACAAAGAGAAGATACTAATTATAATGCATATGCAGGTGACTTAAAGTGGTTGTAAAGTCTCAAGGTTTTTCACCTTAATGTATTCTATGCATTAAGGTGAAAAACCTTCTCTGCTGCAGCTCCCATCCAGCCCCCCTCCCCCTTTTCTTACCTGAGCCCCATACGATCCAGTGATGTGCATGAGCACAGCAGCTCCAGCTCTGTGTTCAGTGTCAGTATATACTGTACTTGCCTCTGTGCCTGCTCCGTACCCCTGCTAATGCTAGGGACACTCTTCCCCTGGAGAGCAATGTAGTTCTGCTGTACATCACTGCCACTGGGGGCATTGCTGGGGACATTTGTTTCCCAGGAACAGACCTCTCAAAAGAGGGTCTATCTTTAACAGAAAAGGGGACGGACGACAACCATAGATGAACACATTAAATTACCATTAAAAATGCTCTCCATGTATGAAATAACTGAAAAAAATACAATGCAAAGGATGGGGCATTAGAAGTGCTGGGAACCTCCTCTCAGAATAAATATTACTACATATATAAAAGTAAAAAAGTTTTTATTACAGAAATAGTAAAAAAGACGTACTGGGGGTATTACCCCTTAAAAACATGGATTTGTTCCTACACATATTGTTCAGACCAAGAGAATTCCCCCTGAAGGTAGAGTTTTTTCCCCACATACAGTGCTATGCATGCATATATTCATAGCATGGACCTCCCGCGAATGCCCGGCGGTGAACATGGGATGGCACGGCACTGGAAAAGCGCCATCTAGTGGTGCAAGCATCCACCGTAAGCGCTATTGGGAGGGATGCAGAACGCATCCCTCCTCCAGTGCCGGAGAGCAGATTGCGTGCATGGCAGGATGCCCACAAAGAGCAGGGGGACGGAGGCCCGGCAGATCGGATGGACCCATGGTCATGGGAAAGAAATGAGGAGAAGAAGGGAATCAGAGCATATAATTCAATTTAGAAATGCAGGTTGTCATGCGTTATTATACAGGTTATTAGGGTACATCATTGTAGCAGCCATTTCATCTTGTTGTTATTACATCATAATTATAACTTAGAGTAAAAAGAGCTGTACCTTAAAAAGGTAATGGTATGGAAATAGGAAAGATTAGGGATAGATGGAATGAAAAGGGAAAGGGTCAATATCTTACAAGCATTTTTGTCTAGGGATTTGATTTCTCTAGGGAAACTGAAAGAGGTGAAATCGGGGTCATATACCGAATGTATACACAATTTAACCCTTTTTGATCAATAAGTAAAATCTTTATTTTTATTTTTATGTCTTAGAAGAATTATTGTATGCTCTGAAGGTAATTGGTAACAATCAGATCTTGCTAATATATATATATATATATATATATATATATATATATATATATATATAACGTCTATGTGGATGTTAGGATGTTACCCCCTGAATAGGAGGGGGGGCGACTCAAGGGATCCCTGTTACCCCTAACTAGTTTTACCCAAGACAAAGCCCAGATCGTGTGGTTAACTAACTAGATTTTGCACAATATCTTCTGCATTGCTTCAATGTAGCCTCCAAATCACATCTATTTACAACCAAAATATATACCACAGCTCATAAAAAACCTCTCATGTGTCAATGGGAAAGGGGTGTTTAACCACCCAAAAGAAAAAACTTGGCTTGGTTAGACACATATGGGATATGTGAGAGGGCTGCGCATCCCGATTTGAGTGCTGGACATGGAGAGAAAAAGTTTCCCGTGGGACTTTTTAGCAGCAAGAATTAATTGAAATCATTATTTATTAAAAAAGTTTTATTAGATGAAAAGGCGCTTGGCCCTCGTAGATTAAAAATTAGTACATAAATTTATGAGCTCCGGTATTTACAAAGCCAGACATACTATTTTTTAGTAATATAAATTTTCTCATTAATTGTCACCTATAGGTCACCAATGCCCCACTTTGCACTCTTATTTTATTTCCCATCACTTCACTCACAGTATATTACTCTTTATTTAATTCTTTATATAATAATCATTTATTAAAATTTCTTAAAAAAAACATTACTTTAACATAAATACAATGACAAACATTTGCCAGCATCTGTTATTTTATCGATGCTGGTGTCTTGGGGTATACCTTTGACATAATAGTAAATAATAATAATAGGACAGCCCTAGCAACGCCTGCAAGGACCATATACACCTCTCAAGTGAATCAGTTAAGAGCTCTAGCCTCACCTGTTTGAAGCTAATATAAACCAATAAAAAGTGCAACATATATGCAACATTGAAATTGATTATTATTACAAATTCTAGGTGCTCGGCACAGGGTACATAGCTACCCACTCACCCTACCTGCTTTCTTGCCCGCAATTGGGGCGCCCATCCTAAGTGCGTGACCCCCTGTGAGCAGAGTTGCCTGTGGGGCGGACCCACCTTGGAGCGGGAGGCGGACACTTTGGCGGCATGGACCACTCTTGAGAAACTTGGGGAGGCCACGCGGAATCTAGCTTTTTAAATCTCCGGTTCAGCCATACTATGTGGCAAAGAAGGTAAACAGGCAAATTTCTCTAGAAATAGATCTATGTATAGCATTCCTTTTTTTCGGCTGTCCCTCCATTAACTGATATTGACTACTATGAAAGATATTATGTATTAACTTTATGACTTGCTGTAACCAATGGGAGACGCCTAAAGTATGCTTTAATCCTAATATATTGTTTTTTGACATTCCATAGAATATAAGACCCCCTTGAGGAAGACCTTAATGGGTCGAAATGCATCGGGGCTCTCTTCTGTTCACCATATGCATTCAAGACGTATGATCTTATTATTCATCTTGTCCACCTTTGTACATGACTTGAACCGTCTTTGTATACACTATGTCTGGCTTTGTAAATACCGGAGCTCATACATTTATGTACTCATTTTTAATCTACGAGGGCCAACGCCTTTTCATCGAATAAAACTTTTTTATTAAATAATGATTTCAATTATTTCTTGCTGCTAAAAAGTCCCACGGGAAACTTTTTCTCTCCATGTCCAGCACTCAAATCGGGATGCGCAGCCCTCTCACATATCCCATATGTGTCTAACCAAGCCAAGTTTTTTCTTTTGGGTGGTTAAACACCCCTTTCCCATTGACACATGAGAGGTTATTTATGAGCTGTGGTATATATTTTGGTTGTAAATCTATGTGATTTGGAGGCTACATTGAAGCAATGCAGAAGGTATTGTGCAAAATCTGGTTAGTTAACCACACGATCTGGGACTTGTCTCGGGTAAAACTAGTTAGGGGTAACAGGGATCCCTTGAGTCGCCTCCCCTCTCCTATTCAGGGGGGTAACATCCACATAGATGTTTATATATATATATATATATATATATATATATATATATATATATATATATATTAGCAAGATCCGATTGTTACCAATTACCTTCATGCCGCGTACACACGATCATTATTCACGGCGGTTTAAAAACTGCCGTGAATAATGACATTTTAAACGAGGGGAACAGCTTGTTCCCCACACACGGTCATTTTTCTCGTCATTTTTAAAATGACGAGAAAAACGATCGTCTATGGGCTCCGCGGCAGTGTTTCCCTATGGGAAACACTGCTGCGGAAGAAATTTCAGGAAAAACGACGAGAAAAATTAGAACATGTTCTAATTTTTCTCATCGTGATTAATGCCGTTTTTCCCATTGGGAAAAACGGCAAAAAGCCCATAGACAATCGTTTTTCTCGTCCAAAGGAAAAAATCTCATTTTTCCCGACGGGAAAAATGATCGTGTGTACGCGGCATGAGAGCATACAATAATTCTTCTAAGACATAAAAATAAAAATAAAGATTTTACTTATTGATCAAAAAGGGTTAAATTGTGTATACATTCAGTATATGACCCCGATTTCACCTCTTTCAGTTTCCCTAGAGAAATCAAATCCCAAGACAAAAATGCTTGTAAGATATTGACCCTTTCCCTTTTCATTCCATCTATCCCTAATCTTTCCTATTTCCATACCATTACCTTTTTAAGGTACAGCTCTTTTTACTCTAAGTTATAATTAATTATGATGTAATAACAACAAGATGAAATGGCTGCTACAATGATGTACCCTAATAACCTGTATAATAACGCATGACAACCTGCATTTCTAAATTGAATTATATGCTTCGATTCCCTTCTTCTCCTCATTTCTTTCCCATGACCATGGGTCCAGCCGATCTGCCGGGCCTCCGTCCCCCTGCTCTTTGTGGGCATCCTGCCATGCACGCGATCTGCTCTCCGGCACTGGAGGAGGGATGCGTTCTGCATCCCTTCCAACAGCGTTTACGGTGGATGCTTGCACCACTAGATGGCGCTTTTCCAGTGCCGTGCCATCCCATGTTCACCGCCGGGCATTCGCGGGAGGTGCGTCGCGCATGCGCGAGGATGGATGGCGCCATCCAGGTGCCGTCGCGGTCCCGCGCATGCGCACCTGGCCTTCGGGGATGCCAGGGGTTTCATTCGGCGGTGACGGCTGCGCCGGGACTTTGTCCACTGGAATGACGAGGGGGCCACTCACAGGGAACCCCAAGCGGACGGCAGGGGGGAGAAGCATAGCACCCGCTTACTATCAGGGAGGATCTGCAAATCAGCAGACAGGTAGGATGGGTATTTAAATCACACACCACAATGGGAAGTGTCTGATGACCTCCTGTGAAGCACACCACACCCGACTTCTGATTTCCTGAGAGGTAAGCATGCAGCCGGCAGGCTATTGCTCTAAGCTAGTATAATTTCTAATACCCCAAAAAACCCAATACCTTTTCTTGATTTTTTAACTGTTATAATATACCATTTCTTTTGAAGGGTCCCCAACCTTAACCACTTAATGACCGCCCACTGTAAAAATACGTTGGCAAAATGGCACCGACAGGCAGAATCACGTATATCTACGTGATCGCCTTTGTATAGTTGGGGGGTCCGATCGGAACCCACTTCTGTACAGTGAGCGGCCGTTAAGTGTTCGGGAGCGATCCGGGATGAGGGGACGGCCATTCGATTCCGGCCACCCCCTTGCGATCGCTCCCGGCGAATGAGAGAGCTTCCCTGCCTGTGTAATGTTTACACAGGCAGAGGAAGTGATGTCATCTCTCCTGCGGCGCTCACATATACCGAGCGCCGCACAGGAGAAGATGCAGGTTAGTGCAGAAAACACTACACTGACACCAGGACACATAGGCACATACATCGCCCCCCCAGGCCCCCCCAGACACCCCAGATCACCCCCAGATCACCCCCCAGCCCCCAGTCACAGTGTCACTGATTGCAGTGACCATTTATTTACTGATCACTGCAATCAGTGACATTTGTGACTGTAAAAGTGTCACTAAAGTTAGTTTTAGGTCCAGTGTAGCCCCCTAACCCCCCCTAATAAAGGTTTAACCCCCTGATCGCCCCCCAGGTAACCCTTTCACCCCCTATCACCACTGTCGCTAAGCGATCATTTTTCTGATCGCTGTCTTAGCGTCGGTGATGCCGATCGGTAGCCAGTTATTTTTTTTAGGTTCGCCGCAGGTTTTTATAGCGTTGGGTACCCCCATATATTACCTAATAAAGGTTTAACCCCCTTGATCGCCCCCAGATAACCCTTTCACCCCCTATCACCACTGTCGCTAAGCGATAATTTTTCTGATCGCTGTCTTAGCGTCGGTGATGCCGATCGGTAGCCAGTTATTTTCTTTAGGTTCGCCGCAGGTTTTTATAGCGTCAGGTACCCCCATATATTACCTAATAAAGGTTTAACCCCCTTGATCACCCCCCAGGTAACCCTTTCACCCCCTATTACAACTGTCGCTAAGCGATCATTTTTCTGATCGCTGTCTTAGCGTCGGTGATGCCGATCGGTAGCCAGTATTTTTTTAGGTTCGCCGCAGGTTTTTATAGCGTCGGATACCCCCATATATTACCTAATAAAGGTTTAACCCCCTTGATCGCCCCCCAGGTAACCCTTTCACCCCCTATCACCACTGTCGCTAAGCGATAGTTTTTCTGATCGCTGTCTTAGTATCGGTGATGCAGATCGGTAGCCAGTAATTTTTTTTAGGTTCGCCGCAGGTTTTTATAGCGTCAGGTACCCCCATATATTATCTAATAAAGGTTTAACCCCCTTGATCGCCCCCAGATAACCCTTTCACCCCCTATCACCACTGTCGCTAAGCGATAATTTTTCTGATCGCTGTCTTAGCGTCGGTGATGCCGATCGGTAGCCAGTTATTTTCTTTAGGTTCGCCGCAGGTTTTTATAGCGTCAGGTACCCCCATATATTACCTAATAAAGGTTTAACCCCCTTGATCACCCCCCAGGTAACCCTTTCACCCCCTATTACAACTGTCGCTAAGCGATCATTTTTCTGATCGCTGTCTTAGCGTCGGTGATGCCGATCGGTAGCCAGTATTTTTTTAGGTTCGCCGCAGGTTTTTATAGCGTCGGATACCCCCATATATTACCTAATAAAGGTTTAACCCCCTTGATCGCCCCCCAGGTAACCCTTTCACCCCCTATCACCACTGTCGCTAAGCGATAGTTTTTCTGATCGCTGTCTTAGTATCGGTGATGCAGATCGGTAGCCAGTAATTTTTTTTAGGTTCGCCGCAGGTTTTTATAGCGTCAGGTACCCCCATATATTATCTAATAAAGGTTTAACCCCCTTGATCGCCCCCCAGGTAACCCTTTCACCCCCTATCACCACTGTCGCTAAGCGATCATTTTTCTGATCGCTGTCTTAGTGTCGGTGATGCCGATCGGTAGCCAGTAATTTTTTTAGGTTCGCCGCAGGTTTTTATAGCGTCAGGTACCCCCATATATTATCTAATAAAGGTTTAACCCCCTTGATCGCCCCCCAGGTAACCCTTTCACCCCCTATCACCACTGTCGCTAAGCGATCGTTTTTCTGATCGCTGTCTTAGTGTCGGTGATGTCGATAGGTAGCCAGTAATTTTTTTTAGGTTCGCCGTCAGGTTTTTATATAGCGTCAGGTACCCCCATATATTACCTAATAAAGGTTTTAACCCCCTAATTGCCCCTAGTTAACCCTTTCACCAGTGATCACCATATAAGTGTTACGGGTGACGCTGGTTAGTTAGTTTGCTTTTTATAGTGTCAGGGCACCCGCCGTATATAACCCAATAAAGATTTAACCCCCTGATCGCCCGGCGGGTGATATCAATTAGGTTTTAGCGTCAGAGAGGGTCTGCGTCACACCCCAGGCAGCGTCAGGTTAGTGCCAGTAGCGCTAACACCCACGCGTGAAGCATACACCTCCCTTAGTGGTATAGTATCTGAACAGATCAATATCTGATCTGATCAGATCTATACTAGCTTCCCCAGCAGTTTAGGGTTCCCAAAAACGCAGTGTTAGCGGGATCAGCCCAGATACGTGCTAGCACCTGCGTTTTGCCTCTCCGTCCAGCCCAGGCCACCCAAGTGCAGTATCGATCGATCACTGTCACTTACAAAACACAACACACATAACTGCAGCGTTCGCAGAGGCAGGCCTGATCTCTGTGACTCCAGTGCTGTAGGAGGTGATTTCACCACCACAGTTAAAAAAAAAAGCACATATGCCGAAGCATTGGGGCAGCAGGGGCGGAGGAGCGATTTTGCTCCTAATGGCGCGTACATACGGTCGAAATTCCGACGGAGGCTTGCCCGTGGAAAAGTCCGACCGTGTGTACGCCGCATAACTTTTGCGGGAAGATGCCCCCATGCTTCGGCATATATAAATGGTGCATGTATGCCCATCATTAGAAGTGGGTGGATGAAGGGCGGTATTCTAATGGTGGGCATACCAACAGGCTGCATGAAAAAAAAGATTACAATACATGTCCAACAAGGACCAGCAACGTACTGGTATGTTGCTGGACTTTGAATGTTTATACCAGAATGATGCCCGCGGGTTTAGGTATCATCTTGGTATCATTCTTTTCAGCCAGCGGCCGGCTTTCATGTAAAAGCAATCCTAGTGGCTAATTAGCCTCTGGACTGCTTTTACAAGCAGTGGGACGGAATGTCCCCCCCGGATATAAAAAGCGCCATTGGGAAATTGGGAAAGCATTTTATCACACCGATCTTGGTGTGGTCAGATGCTTTGAGGGCAGAGGAAAGATCTAGGGTCCAATAGACCCCAGTTTTTTCAAAAAAAGAGTACCTGTCACTACCTATTGCTATCATATGGGATATTTACATTCCCTGAGATAACAATAAAAATGATCAAAAAATAAATAAATATGGAAGCAACAGTTTAAAAAAAAAAAAAAAAAAAAAGCAAAATTAATAATAACAAAAAAAAAAAAAAAAAAAAAGCACCCCTGTCCTGCCCTGCTCTTGCCCAATGGCGAACGCAAGCGTTGGTCTGGCATCATATGTAAACAGCAATTGCACCATGCATGTGAGGTATCACCACGAAGGTCAGATCGAGGGCAGTAATTTTAGCAGTAGACCCCCTCTGTAAATCTAACGGCGTAACCTGTAAAGGCTTTTAAAGGCTTTTAAAAATGTATGTAGTTTGTCGCCAATGCGCGTTTGTGCGAAATTTTAAAGCATGTCGTGTTTGGTATCTATGTACTCGGCCTAAGATCATCTTTTTTATTTCATCAAACATTTGGGAAATATAGTGTGTTTTAGTGCATTAAAATTAAAAAAAGTGTATTTTTTCCCCAAAAAATGCGTTTGAAAAATCGCTGCGCAAATACTATGTAGAAAAAAAATGCAACACCCACCATTTTAATCTGTAGGGCCTTTGCTTTAAAAATATATATAATGTTTGGGGGTTCAACATAATTTTCTTTCAAAAAAAAATATGTTTTCATGTAAACAAAAAGTGTCAAAAAGGGCTTTGTCTTCAAGTGGTTAGAAGAGTGGATGTAAGCTTCCTAATGTTGTGTATAAAATGCCAGAACAGTTCAAACCCCCCCCAAATGACCCCATTTTGGAAAATAGACACCCCAAGCTATATACTGAGAGGCATGTCGAGTCCATGGAATATTTTATATGTTGACACAAGTTGCGGAAAAAATACAATTTTTTTTTTTTTTTGCACAAAGTTGTCACTAAATGATATATTGCTCAAACATGCCATGAGCATATGTGGAATTACACCCCAAAATACATTATGTTGCTTCTCCTGAGTACAGGGATACCACATGTGTGAGACTTTTTGGGAGCCTAGCCGCGTACGGGACCCTAAAACCAAGCACCGCCTTCAGGCTTTCTAAGGGTGTAAATTTTTGATTTCACTTCTCACTGCCTATCACAGTTTCGGAGGCCATGGAATGCCCAGATGGCACAAAACCCCCCCAAATGACCCCATTTTGTAAAGTGGACACCCCAAGCTATTTGCTGAGAGGTATGGTGAGTATTTTGCAGATCTCGCTTTTTGTCACAAAGTTTTGAAAATTGAAGAAAAAAAATATATATATTTTCTTTCTTCAAACAAATGAGAGCTGTAAAATACTCACCATGCCTCTCAGCAAATAGCTTTGGGTGTCTACTTTCCAAAATGGGGTCATTTGGGGGGGTTTTGTGCTATTTTGGCATTTTATGGCCTTCGAAACTGTGATAGGTAGTGAGGAGTGAAATCAAAAATTTGTGCCTAGAAATCCTGAAGGCGGTGCTTGGTTTTCGGGGTCCCGTACGCGACTAGGCTCCTAAAAAGTCCCACACATGTGGTATCCCCGTACTCAGGAGAAGCAGCAAAATGTATTTTGGGGTGTAATTCCACATATAACCATGGCATGTGTGAGCAATATATCATTTAGTGACAACTTTTTGTAAGTTTTTATTTTTTTTTGTCATTATTCAATCACTTGGGACAAAAAAAAAATATTCAATGGACTCAACAGGCCTCTCAGCAATTTCCTTGGGGTGTCTACTTTCTAAAATTGGGTCATTTTGGGGGGTTTTGTGCTATTTTGGCATTTTATGGCCTTCGAAACTGTGATAGGTAGTGAGGAGTGAAATCAAAAATTTGCGCCCTTAGAAATCCTGAAGGCGGTGCTTGGTTTCCGGGGGCCCGTACGCGGCTAGGCTCCCAAAAAGTCCCACACATGTGGTATCCCCGTACTCAGGAGATGCAGCAAAATGTATTTTGGGGTGCAATTCCACATATAACCATGGCATGTGTGAGCAATATATCATTTAGTGACAATTTTTTTTTTTTTTTGGCATTATTCAATCACTTGAGACAACAAAATAAAAAATTCAATGGGCTCAACATGCCTCTCAGCAATTTCCTTGGGATGTCTACTTTCCAAAATGGGGTCATTTGGGGGGGTTTTGTACTGCCCTGCCATTTTAGCACCTCAAGAAATGAGATAGGCAGTCATAAACTAAAAGCTGTGTAAATTCCAGAAAATGTACCCTAGTTTGTAGACGCTATAACTTTTGCGCAAACCAATAAATATACGCTTATTGACATTTTTTTTACTAAAGACATGTGGCTGAATACATTTTGGCCTAAATGTATGACTAAAATTGAGTTTATTCGATTTTTCTTATAACAAAAAGTAGAAAATATCATTTTTTTTTCAAAATTTTCGGTCTTTTTCCGTTTATATCACAAAAAATAAAAATCGCAGAGGCAATCAATTACCATTAAAAGAAAGCTCTATTTGTGGGAAGAAAAGGACGCAAATTTCGTTTGGGTACAACATTGCATGTCCGCACAATTTACAGTTAAAGCAGCGCAGTGCAAAATTCTGAAATCACCTCTGGTCCTTTAGCTACCAAATGGTCCGGGGCTTAAGTGGTTAATGTTTCCATCAAGACTTATAGACTCACAGGCTCTGTGATGTGAGTATAGGTTTTTTATAGACTACATTTTTCAGCATACCAAATTAGTTGAACTCCTATGTATACCTTTATATTTATTGCCACATTATTATCATCTAATATACTACATGATATTTGCTTTTTTAATAAATAAATATAAGTAATTTAGACCCACTCTACAATTTACACTCTCTTATCACATCACTTCAATAAGCTACCAGCTTTTTCATCCTTCACAATCACAATTTTTTAGTAATATAAATGTTCTCATTAATTGTCACCTATAGGTCACCAATGCCCCACTTTGCACTCTTATTTTATTTCCCATCACTTCACTCACACATACTGTATATTACTCTTTATTTAATTCTTTATATAATAATCATTTCTTTAAATTTCTTAAACAAAACATTACTTTAACATAAATACAACGACAAACATTTGCCAGCATCTGTTATTTTATCGATGCTGGTGTCTTGGGGCATACCTTTGACATAATAGTAAATAATAATAATAGGACAGCCGCAGCAATGCCTGCAAGGATCATATACACCTCTCAAGTGAATCAGTTAAGAGCTATAGCTTCACCTGTTTGAAGCTAATATAAACTAATAAAAAGTGCAACATATATGCAATATTGAAATTGATTATTATTACAAATTCTAGGTGCTAGGCACAGGGTACATAGCTACCCACTCACCCTACCTGCTTTCTTGCCCGCAATTGGGGCGCCCATCCTAAGTACGTGACCCCCTGTGAGCAGAGTTGCCTGTGGGGCGGACCCACCTTGGAGCGGGAGGCGGACGCTTTGGCGGCATGGACCTCTCTTGGGAAACTTGGGGAGGCCACACGGAATCTAGCTTTTTAAATCTCCGGTTCAGCCATACTATGTGGCAAGGAAGGTAAACAGGCAAATTTCTCTAGAAATAGATATATGTATAGCATTCCTTTTTTTCGGCTGTCCCTCCATTACCTGATATTGACTACTATGAAAGATATTATGTATTAACTTAATGACTTGCTGTAACCAATGGGAGACGCTTAAAGTATGCTTTAATCCTAATATATTGTTTTTTGACATTCCATAGAATATAAGACCTCCTTGAGGAAGACCTTAATGGGTCGAAATGCATCGGGGCTCTCTTCTGTTCACCATATGCATTCAAGACGTATGATCTTATTATTCATCTTGTCCACCTTTGTACATGACTTGAACCTTCTTTGTATACACTATGTCTGGTTTTGTAAATACCGGAGCTCCTAAATTTATGTACTAATTTTTAATCTACGAGGGCCAAGCGCCTTTTCATTTAATAAAACTTTTTTATTAAATAATGATTTCAATTATTTCTTGCTGCTAAAAAGTCCCACGGGAAACTTTTTCTCTCCATGTCCAGCACTCAAATCGGGATGCGCAGCCCTCTCACATATCCCATATGTGTCTAACCAAGCCAACTTGAGCCGACGCGTTTTGCCTGTGTCGGCTTCCTCAAAGGTTCAGGGGATGTATATGGCTGGACAACTAGAAAAAATACAGAAACACATATATAACATATAGTCCATAAATATTTTCATTTATATTCCATTATTTTCATTATTCAACCACTGACTCACATTTGGTATAAGAACAGGGAACTCAGCAATGTCAGGAGAGATGCACGTAATATTCCCTCCAACCCAGTCAGAGATGCTGGAAAGTGCGCAGATGCGGACGAACAGACCAAGTCCACAAAATCAACCCCAAGAGCGGGGAGCAATAAGCCAGGGAGCATAGAGTTGCTTAATCAGAGCCAGATAATAATGCTAGTGGAAAATAAGATACAACAAAGACCAAAACATAACTGTATGTTTGTGTCTTTAACCGCTTGCCGACCGCCTCACGTAGATATACGTTGGCAGAATGGTACGGGCAGGCAAAGCAACGTGTATATATACGTTGCTTTAAACCAGCCCCCTAGTGGGCGCGCGCTCCACCGCGGTCGCCGTGACCGTGACGGCGGGACCCACGGACTCTATGTCAGCCGGTGTCCCGCGATCAGGTCACTGAATGGCAGAATGGGGGGATGTCTTTGTAAACAAGACATCTCCCTATTCTGACTAGTGACACAGCACTGATCGTCTGCTCCCTCTCATCGGGAGCAGTGATCAGTGACGTGTCACAGTAAGCCACGCCCCCCAACAGTAAGAATCACTTTTTTTAAATAAAAATTGGGGATATTTGTTATAGCAAAAAGTACAAAATATTGATTTTTTTTTCAAAATTGTCGCTATATTTTTGTTTATAGCGCAAAAAATAAAAACCGCAGAGGTGATTAGATACCACCAAAAGAAAGCTCTATTTCTGGGAAAAAAGGACGGAATTTTTTTTTGGAGCCACGTCGCACGACCGCGCAATTGTCAGTTAAAGCGACACAGTGCCGAATCGCAAAAAGTGGCCTGGTCATTTGGCAGCCAAATGGTTCGGGGCTGAAGTGGTTAAATCCTGTGTGTTAATACAATGCAGTGCAAAAAGGAACATTTAAACTGACAAGCTCCAACAGAACACAGGTAGCAAAAAAAAAGCAATCAAGGCTCTACCAAGTACAGGTATCCATTAACACATACCTCCTATATGTTACCGCACTGGTATGACTTACATGGCATGTGTTTTTCTAGACCTCTGGGATTTCTGGCTACCTACTGGGGGATTTGCTGATTAACATGCGGTAACATATAGGAAGTACTTTTTAATGGATACCTGTATATCTACTTGGTAGAGCCTTGATTGCTTCTTTTTGCTACCTGTGTCCTGTTGGATCTTGTCAGGTAAAATTTTCCTTTTTGTACTGCATTGTACTAACACACAGGATTTAAATAAACAAACATATAGTAATTTTTTGTTCTTTGTTTTATCTTATTTTCCACTAGCATTGTTATCTAGCTCTGATTAAGCAACTCTACGCTCCCCCGCCTTTTGCTCCCCGCTCCTAGGGTTTTTTTTGTGGCCTGGGGGTAGAGCCTCCCCCCTCTTTTACTTGGTCTGTTCGTCCGCATCTGTGCACTTTCACGCATCTCTGACTGGGTTGGAGGGAATATTACGTGCATCTCTCCTGACATTGTTGAGTTCTCTGTTCTCATACCAAATGTGAGTCAGTGGTTGAATAACAAAAATAATGAAATAGAAATGAAAATATTTATGGACTATATGTTATATATGTGTTTCTGTATTTTTTCTAGTTGTTCCAACCATATATATCCCCTGGCCCCTTGAGGAAGCTGACAAAGGCGGAAAAAAAAATGTTGGTACGAGTTTCCCTTTCCTTGTCAATTTTGTTTATTGAATATTAAATAATAAAGACAGTTACAATTAGTATTAAATAGTTACAAAAAATGGTAATATTAGTTAAGTATATGATAATAAATTAGATGGAATTATACATATCTGAAGATTAGATATTTTACATAAACAGGTAATCAACTCGAAAATGAAATGTTAAGTTAATATAAACAATTGAAAATTGTTATATGTAAATATGTGCTAATACACTTAGTTCCAGACATATTCAATTAATATATAGCCACTATGGAAAGAAAGCTAATTGGAAATCAACTAATTCAATAAAAACTTCAAAAATGTATAATTATTGTAAGTAATAACTAAATATAGTATTTATGTATAATACATTGCCATTTAAATATGGTAATACAAAAAATAGGGAAATAGAAAAAAAAGGACAGAGTAATAGTAAAAGGGAAAGAATGAAGGTAAGAAAGAGAGAAAAGAGTCTAGGGTAAGAAAGTTCTTCGGAGCATCTATATTATTAAGTTAGTACAGAAGATAAATGTTCATGTTTAGTACTTGTTTCCACTCATATTGTTGTATAATATTATAGTATTATAGTATTATATATAGTATTATAGTATATCAAGGTCTTAATAGGGAATTGTCAGGGATCGTAGGAAGAAAATACGTCATCCAAGGATTCCATATTTTCTCAACATTTTGTATAGTATCGTTGGTTATGGCTTCTGATTTGGAAAGGATCATTGCTTGGTTTATTCTGTTTTTAGCTTCAGAGATCATTAATGTATTGGTTTTCCAAGCTTTGGCAATGGTTTGCTTTGCGGCTGTGGTGATCTGGAGAAAGAGCCTAAATTGAGTGTAAGAAATATGAACTGGTTTTATATTTAAAAGCGCAATAGTCGTGTCTGGAATGATAGCTATCTTAAATATTTTGGATACCATGAGGAAAATTTCATTCCCAAACTTTTTTGCAATCGGACAATCCCAGAATGTATGTAAGTGCGTTCCCAGACCACCACAGCCACGAAAACAGAATGGGGAGCATTGAGGAGCATATTTTGCAATTTTAACAGGAACCAAGTACCAGTGCATGATTATTTTATAGTTTGTTTCCAAAGCAATTATATATTGAGAAGACATTTTTGTGTTGGTCCAGACTTTATTCCAGTCGGAAATGTCAATTTTAGTTCCAAGTTCTTTCTCCCATTTTTCCACATATGAAGGTAGCTTTGAGTCAGAAGTAGTGATCAGATGATTATATAACATTGAAATAAGACCTTTGGTATGAGGGTCTTGTTTACATATACGTTTCGAATTGCGAAATATTACTTAATATTATCATGTAAATAAGGTTAAAAAAAAAAATTGATGTTCACATATTTCAGGGAATGTTTTGAATGAGGTTAATGTTAAAAAATCAGCTAATTGTGTTAGGCAAGCAAGTTTAGATTTCCTGTTATTATAAGTTATATACCAAATTAACTATCATCTAAATTTTATGCTATGAATATATGCATGCATGCTTGACACTATATGTGGGAAAGAAACTCTACCTTCAGAGGTATTCTTTTGGTCTGAACAATATGCGTAGGAACAAATGCATGTTTTTAAGGGGTATTACCATTTCTGCAATAAAAACTTTTTTAGTTTTATATATGTAGTAATTAGGGATAGGCCGAACACCCCCCGGATGGACCGAAAGTTTGCACGAACATTCGAACACCGTTAAAGTCTATGGGACTCGAACGTGAGAAATTAAAAGTGCGAATTTTAAAGGCTAATATGCAAGTTAAAATTATTGAGAAAAACGGCATGGGTACCCCCTCCCCCCCGAGCCCATTACCAGGCCCTTTGGGTCTTGTATGGATATTAAGGGGAACCCCGCACCCAAATTAAAAAAAGAAAAGGCGCGGGGCCCCCAGGCCCTATATACTCTGAACAGCAGTATACAGGCGGTCCCAAGAAAGACAGGGACTGTAGGTTTGTTCTTAAGTTGAATATGTTTGTAATTTGGAACAGGTACATTTTGTAAGTGTAGCTCCAGCCAAAAAATCTATTTTTAAGCTTTTTGGATATCATAGGGAAGGGTTATCATCACCCCTGTAACATTTGTTTTGCTGTCTGTGCCCCTGTTCAGAAGATTTCACCTCACTTTCTGGCCCAGTGACAATTGGATTTAGAAAATTTGGGGTTTTTAGGGAAACAAGGATTGGTGATAAAGTATCAGTGGAGACACCTTTTTCCCCATATTAACTCTTACAGGAGAGAATTTCCCTTCCCAGGGGTAGATTTCCTCTCACTTCCTGTTGTCTCCCTCCCTTTGTAAGTAGGAGTCATTTGTAAGTCGGATGTTTGAAAGTAGGGGACTGCCTGTATATATATATATATATATATATATATACTATACGGCCTGCCCTATATACTCTGCAGAGAATTGGGTCTTAAGTGTTGGTGGTACCAGAACACTGTAAGCCCTCACAGTTACTCTTGGTGGGCGCTGGAACAGGCCCTGTTGTGAACTATTATATCAAGAATTGTAATTACATGCCCCTGTTGAACAGGGGCAGAACAATTGGGCCTTTGGTGGTGGTGGTGGTGCTGGTGCCACAACACTGTAAGCCCTCACAGTTACTCTCTGTGGGTGCAGGAATGGGCCCTGCTGTGAAATATATCAAGAATTGTAATTACATGCCCCTGTTGAACAGGGGCAGAAAAATTGGGCCTTTGGTGGTGGTGCCACAACACTGCAACCCCTCACAGATACTGTAGTTGAGCGCAGGAACGAGCCCTGCTGCAAAATATTACAGCAACATTTTTAATTACACGCCCCTGTTAAACAGGGGCAGAAAAATTGGGCTTTAGGCACTGGTGCTGGTGCCCAGAACCTAAAATATTCTTAGAAGCTATCAACATGAATATTGAGGAGGAATAGGATAGTCACTCAGCATAACAGGATAGTTACTCAGCATCAGCATAGGCAGTCTTAAAGGAATCTCATTCATAAAAAAAATTATCGGTTACATCAGCATCAGGTGCTTGGTAGCTGGTGATCCAAGACTGATTCATTTTTATGAAGGTGAGCCGATCAACCCAGTCGGTAAACAGGCACACTCTGTGATCGGTTACAAAGCCTCCAGCAGCACTGAATGTGTGTTCCGAAAGAACGCTGGATGCAGGACAGGCCAGTAGCTCAATTGCATACTGTGCAATCTCTGGCCAGTGATCCATCCTCAAGACCCAGTAAGCCAGTGGATTTTTGGTTGAAAGGTCTCCAAGTCTGATCTTGCCCCTAGGTATTCCTGCACCATGTAAATCAGATGCTGGCGATGGTTGCTGGAACTGATCAGACCTTGGGGCTGCGGACTAAAAAGTTGTCCTAACGCATCTGTCAGACGGCCACCTTCTCCACCGCTCCTCCTGTGACTGACCGAAGCCTCAGCAACACGTTGTCCAGGAGGACCAGGAAATTGTAACCTCCCAGGCTCTGGAAAGGCATTGCACAAACCTTTCTGCAAGGCCTTCCGAAGATGTTTCATCCTCTGCTCCCTCTGCAAAGGCTGGATGAGTTCCGCAACCTTACCCTTGTAACGTGGATCAAGAAGGGTTGCCAGCCAGTAGTGATCCCTTTCCTTGATCACATGAATCCGAGGGTCCTTTCGCAGGATTTGCAGGATCAGGGAGGCCATGCAGCATAGGTTTGCTGAGGCATTCGAACCGGAGTCCTCTGGGTCACTAAGGGTGACATGATCCGCAGCCACCTCCTCCCAGCCACGTACAGGTCCATGGGTTTCTGGGGACTGTAAACGATCCCTTGAAGACTACTGCTGATGCTGAGTGCTAGTCTCCACCTCCATGCTGACACAATCCTCCTCCTCCTCTTCCTGTGTGAGCGGTGGGCCCGCAGGAATACTGTCTGGATAAAGGGGGCCTTGAGAGGTAAGGAAGTCCTCCTCTTCCTCCCACTGTTCTGCCTCAAGTGCCCTGTTCATTATTCCATGCAGCGTGTGCTCCAACAGGAAGACAAGAGGGACAGTATCACTGATGCATGCACTGTCACTGCTCACCATCCTCGTGGCCTCCTCAAATGGGGACAGGACAGTACATGCATCCTTGATCATTACCCACTGGCGTGGCGTAAAAAATCCAAACTCTGCTGACCCTGTCCTGGAGCCATAGTCACACAGGTACTGATTGATGGCCCTCTGCTGCGTGTGCAGCCGCTGCAGCATTGCCAACGTTGAGTTCCACCTGGTGGGCATGTCACAGATGAGGCGGTTCTTGGGCAGGTTGCATTCCTTTTGGAGGTCAGCCAGCTGAGCACTGCCATTATATGACCGGTGGAAATGCCTACAGACTTTCCCGGCCTGCCTCAGGAGATCCTGTAAGCCCGGGTACCTGCACAAGAACCACTGCACCACCAAATTCAGGATGTTAGCTAAACAGGGCACATGGGTCAAGTGTCCCTGTCGGAGGGCGGAGAGGAGGTTGGTGCCATTGTCGCAAACCACCATTCCTGGCTGAAGCTGGCGTGGCGTCAACCACCTCTGAGCCTGCCCCTGCAGAGCTGACAGAATCTCTGCCCCAGTGTGGCTCCTGTCCCCTAAGCAGACCATCTCAAGCACCGCATGGCATCTTTTTGCCTGAGTGCTTGCGTAGCCCCTAGAACACCTACGGAGCACCGCTGGTTCAGAGGACAAATCCGCACAGCAAGAGGCCATAGAGGAAGAAGAAGATGAGGGGGTGGAGGAGAGAGGTGTTGCAGAATCACCACTACCAGAATTTTGGAGGCGTGGTGGCGGAACAAGCTCCAACAATACTGCACCCTGTCCTTCATCCTTCCCAGCTGCCAGCAGGGTTACCCAGTGCGCTGTGAAAGAAAGGTAACATCCCTGTCCATGCCTGCTGGACCATGAGTTAGCGGTAATATGCACCTTACCGCTGACCGCCCTGTCCAACGAGGCCAAGACATTGCCTTCCACACGTCGGTAGAGAGCAGGAATGGCCTTCGGAGAAAAAAATTGGCGTTTTGGAACCTGCCACTGAGGTACCGCACATTCAACAAATTCTCGAAAGGGGGCAGAGTCTATCAGCTGAAAAGGCAGCAGTTGGAGTGCTAACAATTTAGCCAAACTAGCATTCAGCCGCTGAGCATGTGGATGGCTGGGACCAAATTTCTTTCGCCGGTTTAGCAACTGGGGTAGGGAAATTTGCCTGCTACAATCAGATGTTGGTGTACCGCTAGCAGATTGCCCGGAAGTGCTTGGGACACCTAATTCTACACCTTGATTCCTCTCAGTGCAGGTCTCTGAGAGGACTGAAGGTATAGTGGGGTTGGAGATCCCAGCTGATGAGGAGCAAGGAGAGGTCCGCCTTGGTGTGGGTCTTTTAACTACTGTTGCCAACGGACTGCATGGCAGGTCGACATATGTCTGGTCAAGCATGTGATGTTTTGGCCACGCTTGATACGCTTCAGACATATGTTGCAAACAGCAATGGTGCGATCTGCTGCACACGTCTCAAAAAAGCCCCACATCATAGAACTTTTGAAAAAACGCGCGGAGTCAGCAGCGCCATGCACATGCGGAGCTCTGCGGTGTTATGCAGTCGGTTGGCTGCCCTTAAGCTGGCCACTGGAGGGCATCCTGCCTCATTGGACATGTGCCTTCTCCTCTTCCTCCTCTCTTCTATCAGGCACTCATGTCGAGTCAGCGACCTCATCATTCCCTCCCTCCTCGCCACTGGAGCAAACCTGGCAGTATGCTGCAGCTGGGGGAACATGACTGCCAGTTTCTTGTCCTTCATGGGCACCCCCTCTCTCTGGGCTTATGTTACTGCCTTCATCCTTAACCTGGGTACCATCATCAGAGCCTTCAAAATGCTGCGCATCCTCCTGCAGCATGTACTCAACTGTGGTCGAACAGTTAGGGGGACTCCTCAGGGCATGAAGGAGTGAGTGATGACATTGTGCCAAAGGAAGAGGCCTCTTTGGCAGCTGCATTGGCAGACAAAGTATCCTGAGCCTGGGTGAAAGAGGATGAGGTGGATGAGGACAGCTTGGTCATCCACTCTACCAACTCTTCTGCATGTTGTGGCTCAACACGGCCATCTGCCAAAAAAAAGGCCAAGCGTGCCCCACGGCCACGTGCTGAGGATGCACTGTGTCCATGACCACCACTGTTGGCTGTAGACACAGAGCCTGCTTGCCCTCTTTTAGTGGCCTGTGAGCGTCTGCCTCTTGTTCGTGGCCTTGCAGACATACTGTACAATTAGATTAGCAAAACAACGTCTGAAGTTTACTAAAAACAGTACACCAGGAATGGCCTACAGTCAGGTATAGGTTTGGCTGGACTACAATGCAGTGGGTATATATTTTATGAACTGCAGCTCACTGAGTCACCTGCCTGCCTGAAAGTGTCTTTGAACACGTACACAAGGAATGGCCTACAGTCAGGTATAGGCTTGGCTGTACTACAATGCAGTAGATATATATATTATGCACTGCAGCTCACTGAGTCACCTGCCTGCCTAAAAGTGTCTTTGAACACGTACACCAGGAATGGCCTACAGTCTGGTATAGGCTTGGCTAGACTACAATACAGTGGATATATATTTTATGAGCTGCAGCTCACTGAGTCACTGGCCTGCCTGAAAGTGTCTTTGAACACGTACACCAGGAATGGCCTACAGTCAGGTATAGGCTTGGCTGGACTACAATGCACTGGATATATATATATTATGAACTGCATCTCACTGAGTTACCTGCCTGACTGCCTGAAAGTGTCTTTGAACATGTATACTAGGAATGGCCTACAGTCGGGTATAGGCTTGGCTGGACTACAATGCAGTGGATATATATTTTATGAACTGCAGCTCACTGAGTCACCTGCCTGCCTGAAAGTGTCTTTGAACACATACACCAGGAATGGCCTACAGTCAGGTATAGGCTTGACTGGACTACAATGCAGTGGATATATGTATTATGCACTGCAGCTCACTGAGTCGCCTGCCTGAAAGTGTCTTTGAACGCGTACACCAGGAATGGCCTACAGTCAGGTATAGGCTTGGCTAGACTTTATATATACAAGCCTGTATACCGTGTTCCCCGAAAATAAGACCTACCCTGAAAATAAGCCCTATTGTGATTTTCGGGGAGGGCTGCAATATAAGCCCTACCCCGAAAATAAGACCTAGCGTGATATGTGATGTGGGCTGTGTGTACTGGATGCATTCAGTTTAGCGCCGCTCGGCGCTCAGCTGATGTCCCACTGCTGTTCTCCTCTCTTCAGCCAGCTGTCAGCGGGGGATTTTGACCCCCCTCAGTGCTCGGAGCGGGAACAAGAGCTCCGGCGGGCCATGGAAGTGCATAGCGGCGCTCAGCTCATGTCCCACTGCTGTTCTCCTCTCTTCAGCTAGCTGTCAACTGGGAATTTTGACCCCCTCTCAGTGCTCGGAGCGGGAACAAGAGCTCTGGCGGGCCATGGAAGCGCATATCGGCACTCAGCTCATGTCCCGCTGCTGTTCTTCTCTCTTCAGCTAGCTGTCAGCGGGGGATTTTGACCCCCCCTCAGTGCTCGGAGCGGGAACAAGAGCTCCGGCGGGCCATGGAAGCACATAGCGGCGCTCAGATGATATCCCGCTGCTTTTCTCCTCTCATCTGCCAGCGAGGGATATCGGGCCCCCCTCCATTTGAAGTGCTCCGGCGGGACACGGGTGCAGGGCTATGTGAAGGTGTTTGTCACACATGGATTGCAGAAAGGTACAGTTTTCATTATCTGATACTGTAATACAGAACATTCTTGAGTTTTGCAGGCACTTTTACCTGGTTCCACTGGCCACTGAAGATTCCTGACAGGCAGAGAGGGAGATTGGGGGAGAAATCAACACATGACAAGCCCTAACCCGAAAATAAGCCCTACTGGGTCTTTTGTTGCCAAAATTAATATAAGACCCGGGCTTATTTTTGGGGAAACACGGTATATATATTAAATGCAGTGCAGCTAACTGAATCAACTGCCTGCCTGAAGTAATTTAGAAACAGTACACCAGGAATGGTCTGCACAGTGAGATCTAGCTAAACTGGATACAGTATATATATATATATATATATATATATATATATATATTTATATATATATATATATATATATATATATATATATATATACAAAACCGGGATGCATATATATACTAAATACACTGAAGCTAACTGAATTGCCTGCCTGCTCAAAGTAAATGAAATGAAATGACACTCTCTGTCTCTCTCTCTCTAGCTCTCTATCTCTCTCAACGCCAGCAACACACTACACAGGGCTGACGTGCAGGCGGCCTTTTATAGTGTGGGGCGTGGACTTAACCCCCTGAGCCATAATTGGCCAAAGGCCAATTATGGCTCTCTTCGCTGACGGCGCTGTGATTGGCCAAAGCATGCGGGTCATAGTGCATGCTTGGCCAATCATCAGCCAGCAATGCACTGCGATGACGCAGTGCATTATGGGCCGTGACGCGCCGCTCGAATTTGGCGCGAACGGCCCATAATGTTCAAAATTCTGCAAACGATCGAACAGCCAATGTTAGAGTCAAACTCATGTTCGACTCGAACAGATAGCCCATCCCTAGTAGTAATATGTATTCTGAGGAGAGGTTCCCAGCACTTATAAAGTCCCATCCTTTGCATTGTTTTTTTTCCAGTTATTTTAGGGATGTGGTGTCGATTTTTCAGCCAAGCTTTTTTGTTATATTTCCATGTATGAAATACATTATTTATGGTGCCTATAGCAACCAGTCAGCAACCAACTGTCATTTTCGCAGTTCAAGTTTAAAAAAATTAGGCAATTATTGGTTGCTAAGAGCAACAAGGAATTGGTTGCTATGAGTAACAAGAAATTTTTCATTTTTGCACACTTTTAATGTATTATCTTCTAGGAAAATAGAGACATGTCAGGAAATATTAAAACTAATTTAAAATTACTCTAAGTAAAGGTCACATATTTACTGTATATATTTGATAAAAGGTTTATCATTTTATATCCTTTTTTTTGGAAAACAGGAGAAACCAAACTGGAGTTATACATTTTAGAAAATCAAATTTCATATGAAAGTATTTTTATACTTTAGATGTTGGACAAAACTGAAATGATGTCAGTAATGGGAAATTTCAATGTTCAAGTTTTACATACACAATCTCTTTCCCCATCATTCAAAAGCTTTCCTAAAGCCAAAGTAGAAGAATTAATGTAAAACAGAACTGACCACATCAAACATTATGCAAATAACTCAGGATAAGGTATTTTATTTAGTATTGGTCTAGCCTTGATCCAGAGTGAAGAATTTTAATCCTCAGATTTCAAAAAGACAAAACCAAGAACATGACGATGTGACATATCTTAAGTGTTTCTAAAGCCAAGAACAAAAATGTAATATATTGCAATTTACTAGTTATTAAATGTGGTGGCTGAATTGGCTTTTTTTCCCCTTTATTTTCTTCTAGTGGTCCTGCCAATAAAAAGCATTTTGTCTAAGATTGACAATGCTCATTCACTGCACTGTATCTAGAGAGGAGCAGCATTATCACGCATTATAACAATGGAAGTGTGTTAGGACTACAGATCACTCCCCTCTCCACTTCTCTATAATATAGTATGAAGGTTTTCTGGTGTTGTGGAAACCTGATAACGTCATTTGATATAAGATTGTAGAGTGCACATGTAGGTGGGGTGCGGTGTGGTGCAGCAACACTAATTCACACCAGTAATGCAGCAACAGTCACAACAAACCCAGTAGGAAGGCTGCCCGACCAAGTGCACTCACAGTTTCTCACAACATGAATTAGGCATGTTTCAGACAAACTGACAGTGTCTGTTAGGAGAGCAGAATGCTGCCTGACTGTTTAATGCCCAAGCGGGATGATGCTCAGAGGAGTTGTGACCCTACGCATTCCCTCCTCGTCAGGAACCTTAACCCAAAGCTAGTACTGTCCCTAACAGATGGGGTACCTTTCACTATTCTACCCACTTGCATAAAGCACGATAGATCTGGGAGCCAGGGCCTTAAATAGGCTCTGTCTAATCCAAGATGGTTGTTAGAGTCACAACATTCAACTGTAAGCTTCCTCAGTGACCCAGGAAACCATAGAGGAACTATGTTCCTCTTGATATCCCTCCTTATCTGCAAGGCTGTTACAGGTGAGCGCCACCTGCAGTGAAGAAGGTAGACTGAACCTCTCTACACACATGACATAGGACAGCACTAGGCCCCCGGTCAGCATTAGTTTTTTTTTTTGTTTTGTTTTTTTACACTTGCCAGGTATAAAAAAAAAAGACTTTGAATTGTACATGTAGCGGCCTCACTCTCTCTCCATCTTTATCGGTTACACACCAACTCATGTCTAGGGGTTCCTGGGTTGTGAGAGTGAGATGCGCCACGGCCCATGTCCTCCCCATTGTAGTAGGGAGGTGAAGGCCACTTACTGATGTTTCCTCGGGCCGGTGTGTTCTGTGAATGCACTGAGTCTGTAATTGCAAGCTCGCCAGCCTCCCCTTTGCTTCCAGTAACTGGAGTTCACACACCGGAGAAAGGTCCAACACTTGTTTATTTGACACTCCAATACGCAAAGCACAATAAACAGTTCTTTTGCAGCAAACTGGTTGGGACCTATAACCTTGCCAACGGTGGGGCGAGCAGATCGAGGCACTTCCTAAAGTTTAAGTTCTATGCCACTGTACTATGACCAGCGGCGCCTAAGCCAATCTGGCTGTTACAGAACAGGAAAGATGGGGTCTCTTCCAGCAACCCCTATGAACAGCAATGGAGCCCTCTTCGATACGCTGTGGCCCCTATCAGGGGGATGTGTCCTCCCAAGAGAGTTCCCAGAGGCCCACTGTCACCGGGTTGGTGCTGCTCCGGGTCTCCAGTGGGTAACCTCTCTGGCCTCCTCACCTCAGATACGAGTCCCTCCGCTCAGGGACCCTCGGACAGTCCACCTTAGCGGGACCCAGTCGAAGGTACTGGGCCCCAGGCCTCCTCGATAGTACCTCACCCCAGGCTAAAGGTGCCTGGGATGGACGCCAACATGACTCTGGACCAGGCCATGGGCACCTGGACCAGACTCCTGGATCTCACGCACCCAGGCCTGAGGGGCCTGGGTGCGGACCGCAACCCTCCTCCTCCGAGGACCTCCTTCTCCGCAAAGACCTCGTGGTAAGGGCGTCTCCCCCTTTTATCTCCTCCCATCAACGGCCCGGCGGGTTCCCCGCCCCAGCCATACCATCTCCGGGAAGGGACAAAACAGGGAGCACTGCAGGAGATGATTCTACCTGAAGCCTGCGGGTACCCCGCCACCCACAGGCAAAGGAGAATACTACATCCTCCAATCCTCCACGAAACAAAAAGGGGTCTGAACCCTAACACAATTATACACCTGGGTCACACTATTCCCCAGGTGTATCCCATCAATTTGAGGACCCCGCTACACATTCCCCCCTGTGATTGGACGCTGGTCCCCAGCGTCAGGTGCACACCCATGCCTCCCATAAAGTGGTGACATGGAGTGAAACCCCTGAGGCAGTTTCTCTAAATTTTTCCCAAGTGCCAAGACCTGCTCAGGGAATGGGGAACATATAAAACAACTTATGTCATAAAACACTTTAAACATCTGCATAATCACAACCCCTCTCCCACACTGTCTAAGAGCCACCCACTCTCAATGATCTTGATTGACAATCCTCCTGCAGGGGAAAGAAAAAACAACATCCTAACATAATTTCGTGTCATTTGGCATGAGTGGGCCCGTCAGCCGAGAGACCCACTCACTCCAACAAGCAAGGTGATGTGTGTGTGAAACATTTTCAAACATTTGTTGCGCAACACTGCCACCTGGTGACAACGCCGCGGTCATGACACTCAACGAATCTTCGTTCTTCCAGCTTTTCCCTACTCTGCCACTATTCCCAAATGTCCTTGCCTTTGGCACATGAAGAAAAGGGGAAACACAAAAAAAAAACACAACAGCCCCAAGTCTCCAATGAGAAAAAGAAAAGCCCAAATAAAAACAAAAGCAGGGCACAGTCCTGGGTGTCTGGGAATGGCTCTTCCAGAAAGTTCAAGTGCACAAAGGAAATAAACAGGAGTTCTTTTCTCCTATAAGTAAAACTTTGGATCCGGCAGATACAGGGGTTTCAGGTGTTTGTCAAATGCCTCTATCGAATACTCGACATCTTCTCCTTCTCTTCTGCAAATGACTATCTTGTCAGCATGGATATGGCGCCCCAATTTCCATTCAGCTCTGCAGTCAGACAGCGACTCTAGGTCGGAGGTGTCATACATCTCCGCAGGCAGATATCTTCCGGTGGACACAGAATCATCCTCCCTGGGGGGCTCCACCTCCAATGGGCCCCGACACCTCCAACCACCACCACAGTCCCAGCCCCTGGCTCACCTGACCCTTGTAGAGGACTGGGATATCCGGGACTTCCTTCTCGACCGGCGCCATCCAGGCCAGGCAAGCAGCGGGGTGAAGCTCGACCACGTCCATAGGATGCCTGTACTAGGCCAACTTTCCTCTTCGGGGGTGGGAGCAGAGAACTTGTGGCGACCGAGGCAGCATCCTCGGATTTTTCTCTGTTGGGCAGTCCATCGCCCTGGTCAGCGCGCACGGGAACCTCGACAAAGGCCTTGATCTCCCCTTCCGGAGTAGCGGTACCCGTGAGGTAGTTGAGGCGAAGGGCCCGGGGCCTTGCTGTGGACGACTCGACCTCAAAAAGGAATTCTCTGCACTCCTCACATCGCCCGAATGGCTTCAGGGTGACCACCAGTCCCGAGCAGCCGGGACAGATCACACCGAGGGCCTCCGTGTCTCTGCAAGTGTACAGAGCCAACCGCCCTCGGGGCCTGAGTCTTATCCCCGTGTCTGTGATGGGGGCAGCAAAGGAAGTCATTCTCGTGGGGTGAGGAACCATAATCCACGGGGCACTTGAGGTCATCCCGACTATCTGCTGCTCCATCATGCACTGACCCCGCGCCGGAGTCTCCACGTGTATCCCCACACTTGGCCAGACTCCTCCCATGAGCTGTACATTTTCGCGGGCTTCTTCTTGACTCCGCCCACGAACGATGTCGCCATGGGGTGCCTCGTGGCGCAGTGCGTTAACAGTCCCCACGTGCAGTACGTCACACGGCTGGACCTCTCCCTTTTTCCGCTCCTCCGCATGGGCCTTTCCCGTGTTAGGGTCATTTCCACAACTCCGAGCAGGGACGCACTTTGGCCAGTAATATGGCCGATCTGCTCGGAACTCCTCTGGGCAGCAAAGTTCAAATGTAGACATTCTCAAGTCCATCTCTAGAACACACTCTATCCCGGACTCACGAGCCCCCACGTGTAGCGGCCTCACTCTCTCTCCATCTTTATCGGTTACACATCAACTCATGTCTAGGGGTTCCTGGGTTGTGAGAGTGAGATGCGCCACGGCCCATGTCCTCCCCATTGTAGTAGGGAGGTGAAGGCCACTTACTGATGTTTCCTCGGGCCGGTGTGTTCTGTGAATGCACTGAGTCTGTAATTGAAAGCTCGCCAGCCTCCCCTTTGCTTCCAGTAACTGGAGTTCACACACCGGAGAAAGGTCCAACACTTGTTTATTTGACACTCCAATACGCAAAGCACAATAAACAGTTCTTTTGCAGCAAACTGGTTGGGACCTATAACCTTGCCAACGGTGGGGCGAGCAGATCGAGGCACTTCCTAAAGTTTAAGTTCTATGCCACTGTACTATGACCAGCGGCGCCTAAGCCAATCCGGCTGTTACAGAACAGGAAAGATGGGGTCTCTTCCAGCAACCCCTATGAACAACAATGGAGCCCTCTTCGATACGCTGTGGCCCCTATCAGGGGGATGTGTCCTCCCAAGAGAGTTCCCAGAGGCCCACTGTCACCGGGTTGGTGCTGCTCCGGGTCTCCAGTGGGTAACCTCTCTGGCCTCCTCACCTCAGATACGAGTCCCTCCGCTCAGGGACCCTCGGACAGTCCACCTTAGCGGGACCCAGTCGAAGGTACTGGGCCCCAGGCCTCCTCGATAGTACCTCACCCCAGGCTAAAGGTGCCTGGGATGGACGCCAACATGACTCCGGACCAGGCCATGGGCACCTGGACCAGACTCCTGGATCTCCAGCACCCAGGCCTGAGGGGCCTGGGTGTGGACCGCAACCCTCCTCCTCCGAGGACCTCCTTCTCCGCAAAGACCTCGTGGTAAGGGCGTCTCCCCCTTTTATCTCCTCCCATCAACGGCCCGGCGGGCTCCCCGCCCCAGCCATACCATCTCCGGGAAGGGACAAAACAGGGAGCACTGCAGGAGATGATTCTACCTGAAGCCTGCGGGTACCCCGCCACCCACAGGCAAAGGAGAATACTACATCCTCCAATCCTCCACGAAACAAAAAGGGGTCTGAACCCTAACACAATTATACACCTGGGTCACACTATTCCCCAGGTGTATCCCATCAATTTGAGGACCCCGCTACATACATTTAACAGACCAAAGGAAATAGGAGAAATTAACTGTTAGGGTTTACATGTACTTAAAGTGGTTGTAAACCCAAAAAAACAAACAAAACAAAAACCCCTATAAGACAAAGGCATAATGAGCTAGTATGCACTGCATACTAGCTCATTATGAAATACTTACCTTAGATTGAAGCTGTTGCAGCATGTCTCGGGTTCGTGGGCTCTGGCGCTGTGACTGGCCGGAGCCGCGATGACGACACTCCCGCACATGCTCATGGGAGCCGCCGGTCATGGCACCGATGACGTTGGAGGAAGTGTATATGGTAAACATCTCCTAAACTGTGCAGGTTTAGGAAATATTTACAGTACCTACGGGTAAGCCTTATTATAGGCTTACCTGTAGGTAAAAGTGGTGTAACTACGTTTACAACCACTTTAAAGCAGAGTTCCACGCAAAAGTGGAACCTCCGCTTATCTGCTTCCTCCCTCCTGCGGTATCACATTTGGCAACTTTCAGAGGGGAGGGGGGAACGGATACCTGTTTTTGACAGGTACCCTACCCCACTTCCAGGAGACAGCGCCGTAGCACCATTCCTTGGAAGTTCGGCCCCCCCTCCTCCTTCCGAGAGGCGGTGGCAGCACCCGAGAGCAGATCCGAAAATCGGCTGGGGTGCCTGGATAGGTAAGTGTCCTAACATTAAAAGTCAGTAGCTGCTGACTTTTAATTTTTTCGTGGGGGGGGGGGGCAGAATTTCTCTTCAACCACTTGACCTCCGGAAGATTTACCCCTTTCGAGACCAGGCCACGTTTTGCGATATGGCACTGCGTTACTTTAACTGACAATTATGCGGTCTTGCAACACGCAATTGTCATTTTTTCCACAAATAGAGCTTTCTTTAGGTGGTATTTGATCACCTTTGCATTTTTTATTTTTTTGCGCGGTAAACAAGACAATTTTGAAAAAAAAAATATATATTGTTTTACTTTTTGCTATAAAACGTATCCAATAAAAAAATAAAAAAAATTGAATTTCCTCATAAGTTTAGGCCAATATGTATTCTGTTACATGTTTTTGGTAAAAGAAAGCCCCAATAAGCGTATATAGGTTTACGTGAACATTATGTGGTCTACAAACTATGGAATATATACTGGAATTTTTATATATATTTTTAATACTAGTACATGGCAGCGATCAGCGACTAATAGCAGGACTGCAATATTGCAGGGGAAAATCGGACACTGACACTTTTGACACCTTGCAGGAACCAGTGACACTAATACAGTGATCAGTGTTAAAAATATGCACTATCACTGAACTAATGACACTGGCTGGAAAGGGGTTAAACATTTAGGGTGATCAAGGGGCTAACTGTGTGCCTAGCCAGTGTTTGTGTTTACTATGTGTGCTGCTTTTACTAGGTGAAGAGATGGATTTGAGTCCCTGCTTTACAGGAACGCAGAATCCAACCCTTTCCCCCCTGTCAGGGAACTCTGCATTGTTTACATAGGCAGAGCTCCATTCTGAGTCTCTGCTCCATGATCGGCGGGTTCTTGCAGACATTTAGTGCCCGGCACCCACAAATCAGCTTCTGCTGTAAAATAACCACAGGAAAAGCAGCACACCAGGGATGGCATGTGCCACCTGCAGGCGGAAGTGTGGGATTGCGTATATATACGTGATCCCGTGCATAGCTGCTGCCCTGTAGCAGTAAAACTGCTATAGGGCCATCAGCAAGTGGTTAAAGTGATTGTAAACCATCACCTTGTAAAACAGCCCATTCAGTTAAAAAAAATTATGAAATGCACAAAATGTTTGTATATATATATATAAAACATTGTAAATACCTTTTTTTCCCCTTTTTTATAAGTGATCACATTTCCTCTGATCTCAGCTGCATTAGAGCTGGGGGAGGAGAAGCAGCGGCACACTGAGTTTGCCAGTGAATGGCTGTGCAGCGGGGGCGTGTGAGGACAAGTCTGGTCATTGGAGGAAAGTACACTGATTTCCCAGCACAGCTAGAAAACTGACCACAATGTGCTCACCTACTTAGTGTTGTCAGCTTTTCATAGGAAAGCAAGGGGACTGGCAGGAACACCAGGGATTTCACATAAAGGAAACAATACAAAGAAAACAGGAGATGTTTTAATACAAGTACATGGTACAGCAGACACACATCAGGATTATGAAGTGTTGGGGTAACAAACGCTTTAAGACTGAGACTGCCTTAAAATACTATTCTTCTAGATTTCTGTAAAGCAGGGGTGTCCAAACTTTTTTCAAAGAGGGCCAGATTTGATGAAGTGAACATGCGTGAGGGCCGACCATTGTAACCTTTGAACCTTTTGACATTCTTTGAACCATTAAAATTCGGTCTAAGTGTGTTCGTCCGAGCACTAATACACTGCCCGACTAGAATTCTCTTGCCTTTGTCGCGCTCGTTCCCGACACACAGATGAATGCTCTGCTCTTTAGGGGTTCCGTTTAGTTCTTAATGGTACCCCACACATTGGAAAACGTGGGGTGCTTTTGGTGCAGTGCAATTAAAAAAGAAAAAAAAGGTCGGGGACTTTTCCCTGTATTTTTGTGGGTAGGGAAGCCCATTGAAATTAATGGGCTGCCCTACACACAGCACACAGTCACACAGATGTGAACCAAGGGCTTGTTCACATGTCAGGTTGGAGGGGCAGTAAAACCACATGGTTGAGCTGTTTTTACCACCCCCAACTTCTCCCCCTTTAGCTGCAGAGGCAGCAGCTGGGGGTGTACACATGCTGTGGCTGCAGCTGGAGGTATACCCAGGCTGAATAGTGCTGCGCTGAAACTACCCCGCAACTGTGTGCATTGCACTGTTGCGGTATAGGCTTTACTGCCTGTCAAATGCCTCTGAAAAGCGATCTGTGCATGGATTGCTTTTCAGAGGAGCAGCAGTCCTCACAAACAAGCCCTACAAAAGCAGTTCTGATGGTACAGGTGTAGCGATACCTTCACTTAAGAAGGCCGCAGATTTAGTTTGGGCCCTGAAGACAGCTCCGCCAACCCCCGGCAATATACTCGACCCCCTACTGGCACAGCTAGTTCTGACAGCAATATGTATGTCTACTGTATGAGTAATTAAACATCAAGACAATAATAGTATAAAATGGGTATAAGATTTACTTAAGCTTTTGATGAAAATCAAGGGTTAACATTTATCACACTTCACAAAATATATATATAATGCAGAGCCCTGCAACACTAACACACTATGAATATGGAGTTAACAGCAACAAGTGCGCTACGTGGGCGACCGTTAGCTAGGCGTCCTGTGGCGCAGTAACCAAACAAATTAGAAGAACTGACCAGGCCTGGTTCTGATATCTACAACTTAGTCTATAGGGGATGATGTTCTTTTCTTCACCGGCAGGTCTTTAACGGTGGTGCACATTAACAGAGTATAATTTGTAATCCAATGGGAAAAGTAAAGATGGGGTAAACACTTTGCTATGCAAACTGAGTTCAGCTCTGATAAGGTTCTTCAGTGAAAGTATCAGGAACAACTTGTGGGCCACGGCAGTCTATAGGCCTATTAGCAGTAACAGTATATGGTTTGGGCATACGCCCTCTCACCCGCCCGGACTGCGGTCCCAGTCCGGGAACTTCCACCAACCGTGTCACACACAACCGTGTCTCCAGCGATCGGGTCCCCGATCCAACGAATGCTGTAGTTAAGCGAAGTCAGATGCCACCCCGGCTCGCAGAGGAGTGGAAGGCTCTTTGGTGCTGCGCAAGACCTCAGGCTTCAGGCCTTGCACTCTGACACATCCGCACAGGAGGATCAGTCTCTGAAGTCTCGTGTCCCAAAGAGGCCGAGCCCAGCCTCGCCTCCTCCTTTTATAACCCCTCCCATGAGTCTCTGCGGTGGAAACATTGCCGAACGGGGTTCTGGGTAATGTAGTATCTCTGCATTAAAGGGGAACACCCCGCTACACACTCCCCCCACTTAAACTCTTTGGTCCCCAAAGATAAACCTTAACAAAGACTATGTACAACTCTAGTTAATTCTGCAAACGATGTTGGCATAGGGAATTCCCACCAAAACTGAGGGGTAGAATTCCCTTTCCCACAGGTCACATTATCATGGGTGGCCTGCCTAGCTGTGCCAGAGAGTGAGTTGGGGTTGCCCTCCACTAAATGGACAGTGTAGGGATCCGGATTTTCAGCATTCCTCCTAGCGGTAACTACAGAGTCCTCTGAGCTATTCCCCATTTGTGGGTATGTCAGCTTCCTAGGAGGCCGGATGACTCTTCGAGCCCTTTGCTCTCTTGGGATTTCTGGCTCTGGTGCCACAGGCTCCTCTTTCTCTGAGCAACTATCATGGGCATCTTCCCAGTAATCTGCTGAAGGACTAGATGGGATGAACTCTGTGGCTTCTGGGTTCAGTGTTCCATCTGGAGTGTCTTCAGTGGTTGGAAGATCTATAGTAGAAGTTCCCGGAGTTGGGGAAGGCCACAGCCAATCAAGTTCTCTTTCTTCACTTTCACTAAGTTGAGAGGCCTCTCCATCTTCGGTTCGGGAGGTCTGCGACCGAGTGTTCGGCCTAGGAGTATCCAGGATAGAGACCGGTTCAGGGGAGTCTCTCACTGGAGGTATGTTGACTGCCTCAGCAAGTGGGAGCAGGTGGTTTCGATGCCACGTCTTCAGTGGTCCTACCTTTCCTTCTGGCTTCAACTTGTTGACAGGTAGGCCCGGCAGCTTCCTGCAGATGACATAGGGTTCAGATCTCCATCTGTCTGCAAGTTTGTGTTTTCCAGGGACCCCCAGATTGCGTAGCAGTACTCGGTCCCCGGGCTGTAAGTCCTGCACCCGGACCTTCAAGTCGAAGTTTCTTTTGTTTCGAGCTCCCCTTTGGTCTGAGGCCGCTTGAGCTTGTTCATAGGCTACTTTCAGGCTGTGTCTGAGCCTGTCCACATATCCTTTGTGAGATGTGGCTGAGGAATGGTCCAGAGAGGTGCCAAAGGCCAAGTCCACAGGTAGTCTCGCCTCTCTCCCAAACATGAGTCGATATGGGGAGTAGCCTGTCGCATCACTAATGGTGCAGTTGTAAGCATGTACTAGGGCTGCTATGTGTTTGCTCCAATGTTGCTTTTTCTCACTTTCCAGAGTCCCCAACATGTTAAGCAAGGTTCGGCTAAACCTTTCCGGCTGAGCATCTCCCTGTGGGTGGTAAGGTGTAGTTCGAGTCTTCTTGATTCCCAACGAATCCAGGAGTTTCCGGATCAGTTTACTCTCAAAGTCCCTTCCTTGATCTGAATGAAGTCGCTGGGGCAGCCCATAATGGACAAAGTACTTCTCCATAAGTACCTTGGCTACGGTGGAGGCCTTCTGATCTTTGGTTGGGAAAGCTTGGGCATACCGGGTGAAATGGTCGGTTATCACCAGAACATTTCCTAGTCCACTCAGGTCGGGTTCGAGGCAGAGAAAATCAATGCATACCAGATCCATTGGGCCTTGACTTTGTAGATGGCCCATTGGGGCAGCTTGATGGGGTAAAGTCTTCCTCTGGATACATCATGCACATGAGTGGCAGTACTCATCTACCTCTGCCCTCATGCAGGGCCAATAGAACCAACTTCTGACAAGTTGAAAGGTCCTTTCAGCCCCTAGGTGGCCATGATTGTCATGCAGGGCAACCAGAACAGTCTCTCGATGCTTCTCTGGACGGAACAGTTGCAACTTATCTTCTGGGTCATCAGAGGGGCCCCTTCGGTAGACCACTCCCTGATGTACCTGCAACCTGTCCCATTATTTCCTCAACAGGCGAGCTTCCTTTGAGGGATGACACAGGAGTCTGTTTGGATCCTGATTCTCCAGGGCCTCCAGGACCAATCTCCCCATGGGGTCTTCCAATTGGTCACACCTCAACTCCTTCTTGGACAGTCTCGGCAGGTTGTCTTCTCCCAGTTGAGTCACTCCACAGTAGTGTTTGGGGACTCCCACCATGGTAACTCCTATTTCCTCTGCTCTGGAGCCTCCTCTGGCTTGGAATTCAGCTCCTTGACAAAGGGCCCGCACCCCGTCCGGTGCCACTTGGGTCCAATCTTCTACGTCACTGGTGGGGGCACGAGACCTCCTGGACAGAGCGTCTGCGTCTCGATTCCCAGCCCCTGGCCTGTACTTTAGGCTGAAGTTGAACCCAGACAGTGCGGCCAGCCACCTGTGTCCAGTGGCATCCAGTTTGGCCGTGGTGAAAAGGTAGGTAAGGGGGTTGTTGTCAGTCTTCACAGTGAACTCTGCCCCATACAGGTAGTCTTTGAGCTTGTCTACTACCGCCCACTTGAGGGCCAGGAACTCCAGCTTGTGGGTGGGGTAGTTCTTCTCAGAGGGGGTCAGGCTCCTACTCACGTAGGCAACAGGCCGCAGTTGTCCTTCGTGTTCTTGATAAAGTACTCCTCCCAGACCGTCATGACTAGCATCTACGCGTAGTTCATAGGGTTTAGTTGGGTCTGCGTAGGCCAAGACTGGAGCAGTGGTCAGGTTCTTCTTCAATGCCTGGAAGGCCTCTTCACACTTCTGATTCCACTGATCTCTGATGGACTCTCCCGGCTTCCTGGGCCCTGAGTCATCCTCTTCTCCCTCAGTCTTGAGCAGTTCATTCAATGGTCTAGCAATTCGGGCAAATCCCTCCACAAACCTCCTGTAATAGGAGCAGAACCCCAAGAAGGATCTGAATTCTGTTACTGTGGTGGGTCGTGGCCAGGAGGTAACTGCCTCCAATTTCTCGGGGTCTGTGGCCACCCCTTCTTCAGACACTATGTGCCCCAGGTAGTTCACAGAAGACTGGTAGAACCGACACTTCTCAGGCGAAAGTTTGAGTCCCTCCTCACTGAGTCTCCTCAAGACTTTTTCCAGCCTCTCCTCGTGCTCCTCCAGGGTTCTTCCAAAGACAATGACATCGTCCAGGTATACAAGGACTTCAATAAGGTTCATGTCTCCTACAGTCTTTTCCATGAGACGTTGGAAGGTAGCTGGGGCTCCAGACAGACCTTGGGGCATCCGGTCGAATTCAAAGAACCCCACTGGGGTTATGAAAGCTGTCTTCTCCTTGTCTTCTGGGTGCATAGGGATCTGATAGTACCCGCTCTTGAGATCCATAACGCTGAACCACTTGGCTCCAGACAAGCTCTGTAGGGCATCCTCTATCCTTGGAGTGGTATACTGGTCGGGTATGGTTCTCCTGTTGAGAGTCCTGTAGTCGATACAGAGCCTCAATGACCCATTCTTCTTCCTGACCACCACTATCGGGGAGGCATAGGGCTTCTAGATTCTCGTATCACACCAGTCCTCTTGAGTTCTGAAAGTTGTTCCCTTAGATCCTCCAGATCTGCTAGTGGGACCCGCCTGACCCTCTCTCTGAAGGGCTTATCTTCCTGGAGGTGGATCCGATGGGTGGCACTCCTTGTACACCCCACATCGAACTCATCTTTAGAGAAGATCTTCTCCCATCTATTCAACTGGGCCTTGGCTCTCTCTTTCCAAGCCCTGGGCAGATTCAGGTTTTCCATGGATATCTTCTCCCAAGCATCTCCTCCTTCGCCCATCTCTGACAGGTTGACAGGGGCAGCAGGGCTCACCTGGCCCAGCAGCATCCTGGCTGGGATTTCCATGGGGCCATCTGTGTTGTTCTTAACACTCACTGGGACTCTACAATGGGCCTTCTTTAGGGCCTTCAGCGGAATCACTTCTGGTATCACTTCCAGACCGTGGGACCCTTCCCTTGGGTCAGATTCCAACATGACAAAGGGTCCGGGCTGCTCCCAAGTAAGCTTCACAGTGGCTCTGAGACAGGTCACTTCACCGGGCTGCAACACTATCCCTCCTCTTCCAAGTCTCCACACCTTCCCTATCCCCTCTCTTGGGGTCTTCTGCTCTAAGACCAGCCGTTGGTAAGCCGTCTTCAGCATGGGGTGGATCTTGGTGGCCGCTTCCCCTTCTTCAACACAATCTTGCACAACAACCTGTTCAGTCTTCTAACATACTCGGAAAGTTTCTCCTCTGGTTGTTGGAAAGTATGTTCAAATTGGTAGACCATCTCTGTCACCTTTTCCAATTGACCAAACTCTTCTTGCAGCATGGCTAGACAGTCTTGAGCCGTGCAATCTGCATTCCCAAACCGAAAACTTTTCACTGCTTCTGCTGCTGCGCCTTTAAGGCTTTCCATCACTCGTTGCCTCTTCTGTGCTTCAGGCACCTCCCATGCCTCTACTGCCTGCAATGCCTGCTCCACCCAGGTGTCAAAATCTTCTTCCCCTGCGGGGACAGGGAGCTTCCCTGAGAATGTCTTTAGTCTCCGGTAGCTAGTCTCTACATGCACCGTGCTTGCCTTCTGACACTTGGTTAGCAGATCCCCTATCGCACCTATCAGTTCTGGTGATATAGCAGTGACAGGTGCAGGCGCCACCGGAGGCATCGCCCTGTCTCCTTTTTCCGGTGGGGTACGGGCCGCAGCCTGCGGTGATCCCATTGGTGATGGTTCCTTTTTTTCAGTTACTGCGTGCGCCAACCTATAGGTTCTGTTGTCTGGTGTCCGCACACACTTGCGCTTACAGGCCTCTGGCATCCCGTCCCAGTACTCCACTAATGCATACTGATATGAGATGTCTGGGTCTGACTTTATCTCCGTCACCCACGGTGTGTGATCTGGGGACACTGACTTCATTAACTCCTCTACCGTCTCAGTCGACCATTCCTCCCCTGGGAGGCTGATGACTATCGACTGGTTTGGCTCTGCATTAGAGGCTTTGCACCATGCTTCTACTGTTTGTGGGTCCATGCCGGCACTTCTGGCGTTCACCTGCTGCATCAGGATCCCGGACGAGAACCCCCACGTGTAGCGATACCTTCACTTAAGAAGGCCGCAGATTTAGTTTGGGCCCTGAAGACAGCTCCGCCAACCCCCGGCAATATACTCGACCCCCTACTGGCACAGCTAGTTCTGACAGCAATATGTATGTCTTATACTGTATGAGTAATTAAACATCAAGACAATAATAGTATAAAATGGGTATAAGATTTACTTAAGCTTTTGATGAAAATCAAGGGTTAACATTTATCACACTTCACAAAATATATATATAATGCAGAGCCCTGCAACACTAACACACTATGAATATGGAGTTAACAGCAACAAGTGCGCTACGTGGGCGACCGTTAGCTAGGCGTCCTGTGGCGCAGTAACCAAACAAATTAGAAGAACTGACCAGGCCTGGTTCTGATATCTACAACTTAGTCTATAGGGGATGATGTTCTTTTCTTCACCGGCAGGTCTTTAACGGTGGTGCACATTAACAGAGTATAATTTGTAATCCAATGGGAAAAGTAAAGATGGGGTAAACACTTTGCTATGCGAACTGAGTTCAGCTCTGATAAGGTTCTTCAGTGAAAGTATCAGGAACAACTTGTGGGCCACGGCAGTCTATAGGCCTATTAGCAGTAACAGTATATGGTTTGGGCATACGCCCTCTCACCCGCCCGGACTGCGGTCCCAGTCCGGGAACTTCCACCAACCGTGTCACACACACACACGGTGTCTCCAGCGATCGGGTCCCCGATCCAACGAATGCTGTAGTTAAGCGAAGTCAGATGCCACCCCGGCTCGCAGAGGGGTGGAAGGCTCTTTGGTGCTGCGCAAGACCTCAGGCTTCAGGCCTTGCACTCCGACACATCCGCACAGGAGGATCAGTCTCTGAAGTCTCGTGTCCCAAAGAGGCCGAGCCCAGCCTCGCCTCCTCCTTTTATAACCCCTCCCATGAGTCTCAGCTGGGTACTGCACTCTAGGGGGAAGCAGAGAGCACAGCACACTCCCCTGCACTTTCACTTTTGAAGCTGAGGGAGCTTCTCACAATGCCGATGTACAGTTCGGCAGGGGATCGGGAGATCGGGCTAATCTGACAGCCCTTATCTCCCCTGATCCCGCAGCACACCTGAGAACCAGGCGGGCCGTTCAAAACCGGCCCGTGGGCCGCGATTGGTCCGCGGGCCGGACTTTGGACATGCCTGCTGTAAAGGGTAGCTTAGTAAAACTGATGACAAGTTGTTACATACTGTGACGCAAATCTCAGAAACAAATCAAGCATGATGCAAAACACAACTAAGGAAGCTTTGCTCTGCTCCACAATATACCTAAAAAAAAAAAAGCTGCTCCCTTTGTGCAATGTATCTGTTAGGTTGAGTGGATAATTGGATGTGACATTGGAAAGGCTATATAGGAGCCAAGGGCCATACAGCAGGTCTCTTGTCACTATGACAAGATGTTGAAGGATTAAATGAAGTGTTTTAATTTAAAATGCCATCAATAAAATGCAAGACTTTAACCTACAGGTCTCACATTCTGATTTATTCAAGAGAACAATGACAGGAAAAGAAACTAGGACATCTTGTACTCTGTAAATACAGTATCCTGCACTAGTAATGTGTAACAGTCTAATGTACTGTAAATGTAGTCTGTTAAATGAATGAGTTGCACACCACTTTACAAAACACACTGTCAACTATGTCAATATGTCATTTCAGTTTGCGTGTGCAGCTATTTTGAAAGGCAGACAGAATAAATATACAATTGTAAGCCATCCCAAACAGTCCAGTGTACAAATATGGCCCTTAGCCTAGGGTGACCAGACATCCCCGGTTTCAGGGGACAGTCCCCAGATTGAGGACACTGTCCCCGGACCAAGTCTGTCCCCAGTTTTGTCCCCAGATTGGATTTGAACAGGGGCTGGGGCAATTTCAAAGACAGTCAGTGCAGAATAAAAAAAAAAAATCTGAATTACACCCCCCCCCCGCTCCTGCTAGTTTAGGGGGGTGTATTTTTTTTTCATTATCTGTGACACTTTCTGATGATCATGTGCTGGTCAGAGCGGAGGGAATATTTCTTCAGTTTCGAGTGCATGCCGATTCAGCTCCGCTCGCATGTTCTTCTGCCTTGGCTCAAGTCCCGTCCAGCCACTTGCCTGCTTATCTCCTTGCCTTCCCTGGCAGAGTGATCCTCCTCCGCTCCCCACCCAGAGCGGCGGTGGCGACGGGCAGAGAGTTGCCGATTGCCGCCATTACTAGTAAAAAAAAAAAAAAAAAATGTGTCCCCGGATTTCATTTTAAAAATCTGGTCACCTTACCTTAGCCAGAATTAGGGATGAGCTGAACACCCCCCGGTTCAGTTCGCACCAGAACCTGCGAACGGACCGAAAGTTCGCGCAAACTATCGAACCCCGTTAAAGTCTATGGGACTCGAACGTTCGGAATCAAAAGTGCTAATTTTAAAGGCTTAATATGCAAGTTATAGTCCTAAAAAGGGTTTGGGGACCCAGGTCATGCCCCAGGGGACATGTATCAATGCAAAAAAAAGTTTTAAAAACTGACGTCTTTTCGGGAGCAGTGATTTTAATGATGATTAACCACTTAAGCCCCGGACCATTTGGTAGCTAAAGGACCAGAGGTGATTTCAGAATTTTGCACTGCGCTGCTTTAACTGTAAATTGTGCGGACATGCAATGTTGTACCCAAACGAAATTTGCGTCCTTTTCTTCCTACAAATAGAGCTTTCTTTTAATGGTACTTGATTGCCTCTGCGATTTAAATTTTTTGCGATATAAACGGAAAAAGACCGAAAATTTTGAAAAAAAAATGATATTTTCTACTTTTTGTTATAAGAAAAATCGAATAAACTCAATTTTAGTCATACATTTAGGCCAAAATGTATTCAGCCACATGTCTTTAGTAAAAAAAATGTCAATAAGTGTATATTTATTGGTTTGCGCAAAAGTTATAGCGTCTACAAACTAGGGTACATTTTCTGGAATTTACACAGCTTTTAATTTATGACTGCCTATCTCATTTCTTGAGGTGCTAAAATGGCAGGGCAGTACAAAACCCCCCCAAATGACCCCATTTTGGAAAGTAGACATCCCAAGGAAATTGCTGAGAGGCATGTTGAGCCCATTGAATATTTTTTTTTTTGTCTCAAGTGATTGAATAATGACAAAAAAAAAAAATTACAAAAAGTTGTCACTAAATGACCCCATTTTGGAAAGTAGACACCCCAAGCTATTTGCTGAGAGGCATGGTGAGTGTTTTACAGCTCTCATTTGTTTTTGAAAATGAAGAAAGAAAATAATATTTTTTTTCAATTTTCAAAACTTTGTGACAAAAAGCAAGATCTGCAACATACTCACCATACCTCTCAGCAAATAGCTTGGGGTGTCTACTTTCCAAAATGGGGTCATTTGGGGGGGGGGGGGTTGTGCCATCTGGGCATTCCATGGCCTCCGAAACTGTGATAGGCAGTGAGAAGTGAAATCAAAAATTTACACCCTTAGAAAGCCTGAAGGCGGTGCTTGGTTTTTGGGGTCCCGTACGCGGCTAGGCTCCCAAAAAGTCTCACACATGTGGTATGATCCCGTACTCAGGAGAAGCAACAGAATGTATTTTGGGGTGTAATTCCACATATGCCCATGGCATAGTAACAACTTTGTGCAAAAAAAATAAAAAAATAAAATAAATTGTCTTTTTTCCGCAACTTGTGTCAACATATAAAATATTCCATGGACTCGACATGCCTCTCAGTATATAGTTTGGGGTGTCTACTTTTCAAAATGGGGTCATTTGGGGGAGTTTTGAACTGTTCTGGCATTTTATACACAACATTAGGAAGCTTACATCCACTCTTCTAACCACTTGAAGACAAAGCCCTTTCTGACACTTTTTGTTTACTTGAAAACATTTTTTTTTTTGCAAGAAAATTATGTTGAACCCCCAAACATTATATATATTTTTTAAAGCAAAGGCCCTACAGATTAAAATGGTGGGTGTTGCATTTTTTTTTCCACACAGTATTTGCGCAACGATTTTTCAAACGCATTTTTTGGGGAAAAAATACACTTTTTTAATTTTAATGCACTAAAACACACTATATTGCCCAAATGTTTGATGAAATAAAAAAGATGATCTTAGGCCGAGTACATAGATACCAAACACGACATGCTTTAAAATTTCGCACAAACGCGCATTGGCGACAAACTACATACATTTTTAAAAGCCTTTAAAGGCCTTTACAGATTACCACATTAGATTTACAGAGGAGGTCTACTGCTAAAATGACTGCTCTCGATCTGACCTTCGCGGTGATACCTCACATGCATGGTGCAATTGCTGTTTACATATGACGCCAGACCGACGCTTGCGTTCGCCATTGCGCAAGAGCAGGGCAGGACAGGGGTGCTTTTTTTTAATTTTTTTTTATTATTATTAATTTTGCTTTTTTATTTTATTTTTAAACTGTTCCTTCCATATTTTTTTTTTTTTTTAGCATTTTTATTGTTATCTCAGGGAATGTAAATATCCCCTATGATAGCAATAGGTAGTGACAGGTACTCTTTTTTTGAAAAAACTGGGGTCTATTAGACCCTAGATCTTTCCTCTGCCCTCAAAGCATCTGACCACACCAAGATCAGTGTGATAAAATGCTTTCCCAATTTCCCAATGGTGCTTTTTATATCCGGGGGGGAGACATTCCCTCCCACTGCTTGTAAAAGCAGTCCAGAGGCTAATTAGCCGCTAGGATTGCTTTTACATGAAAGCCGGCCACTGGCTGAAAAGAATGATACCAAGATGATACCTAAACCCGCAGGCATCAATCTGGTATAACCATTCAAAGTCCAGCAACATACCAGTACGTTGCTGGTCCTTGTTGGACATGTATTGTAATCTTTTTTTTCATGCAGCCTGTTGGCTGAACAAAAAAAAGAGATTGATCGGTGGGTATGCCCACCATTAGAATACCGCCATTCATCCACCCACTTCTAATGATGGGCATATATGCACCATTTATATATGCGGAAGCATTGGGGCATCCTCCCGCAAAAATTATGCCGCACACACATGGTCTGACTTTTCCACAGGCAAGCCTCCGTCGGAATTTCGACCGTATGTATGCGGCATTAGGAGCAAAATTGCTCCTCCGCCCCTGCTGCCCCAATGCTTCGGCATATATGCTTTTTTTTTTTAACTGTGGTGGTGAAATCACCTCCTACAGCACTGGAGTTGCAGGGATCAGGCCTGTCTCTGCGAACGCTGCAGTTATGTGTGTTGTGTTTTGTAAGTGATAGTGATCGATCGATACTGCACTTGGGTGGCCTGGGCTGGACGGAGGGGCAAAACGCAGGTGCTAGCAGGTATCTGGGCTGATCCTGCTAACACTGCATTTTTGGGAACCCTAAACTGCTGGGGACACTAGTATAGATCTGATCAGATCAGATATTGATCTGTTCAGATACTATACCACTAAGGGAGGTGTATGCTTCACGCGTGGGTGTTAGCGTTACTGGCACTAACCTGACGCTGCCTGGGGTGTGACGCAGGGTTAACTAGGGGCAATTAGGGGGTTAAAACCTTTATTAGATAATATATGGGGGTACCTGACGCTATAAAAACCTGCGGCGAACCTAAAAAAAATAACTGGCTATCTATCGGCACCAGCATAAGTAATACAGCGATCAGAAAAACGATCGCTTAGTGACACTGGCAAAAGGGGGTGAAAGGGTTACCTGGGGGGGCGATCACGGTGTTAAACCTTTATTAGGTAATATATGGGGGTACCTGACGCTATAAAAACCTGCGGCAAACCTAAAAAAAATAACTGGCTACCTATCGGCATCACTGACAATAAGACAGCGATCAGAAAAACGATCACTTAGCGACAGTGGTGATAGGGGGTGAAAGGGTTACCTGGGGGGCGATCAAGGTGGTTAAACCTTTATTAGGTAATATATGGGGGTACCTGACGCTATAAAAACCTGCGGCGAACCTAAAAAAATAACTGGCTACCTATCGGCATCACCGACAATAAGACAGCGATCAGAAAAACGATCGCTTAGCGACAGTCATGATAGGGGGTGAAAGGGTTACCTGGGGGGCGATCAAGGGGGTTAAACCTTTATTAGGTAATATATGGGGGTACCTGACCCTATAAAAACCTGCGGCGAACCTAAAAAAAATAACTGGCTACCTATCGGCGTCACCGACAAAAAGACAGCGATCAGAAAAACGATTGCTTAGGGACAGTGGTGATAGGGGGTGAAAGGGTTACCTGGGGGGCGATCAAGGGGGTTAAACCTTTATTAGGTAATATATGGGGGTAGCTGACGCTATAAAAACCTGCGGCGAGCCTAAAAAAAATAACTGGCTACCTATCGGCATCACCGACAATAAGACAGTGATCAGAAAAACGATCGCTTAGCGACAGTGGTGATAGGGGGTGAAAGGGTTACCTGGGGGGCGATCAAGGTGGTTAAACCTTTATTAGGTAATATATGGGGGTACCTGACGCTATAAAAACCTGCGGCGAACTTAAAAAAAATAACTGGCTACCTATCGGCATCACCGACAATAAGACAGCGATCAGAAAAACGATCGCTTAGCGACAGTCATGATAGGGGGTGAAAGGGTTACCTGGGGGGCGATCAAGGGGGTTAAACCTTTATTAGGTAATATATGGGGGTACCTGACCCTATAAAAACCTGCGGCGAACCTAAAAAAAATAACTGGCTACCTATCGGCGTCACCGACAAAAAGACAGCGATCAGAAAAACGATTGCTTAGGGACAGTGGTGATAGGGGGTGAAAGGGTTACCTGGGGGGCGATCAAGGGGGTTAAACCTTTATTAGGTAATATATGGGGGTAGCTGACGCTATAAAAACCTGCGGCGAGCCTAAAAAAAATAACTGGCTACCTATCGGCATTACCGACAATAAGACAGTGATCAGAAAAACGATCGCTTAGCGACAGTGGTGATAGGGGGTGAAAGGGTTACCTGGGGGGCGATCAAGGTGGTTAAACCTTTATTAGGTAATATATGGGGGTACCTGACGCTATAAAAACCTGCGGCGAACCTAAAAAAAATAACTGGCTACCGATCGGCATCACCGACACTAAAACAGCGATCAGAAAAACGATCGCTTAGCGACAGTGGTGATAGGGGTGAAAGGGTTACCTGGGGGGTGATCAAGGGGGTTAAACCTTTATTAGGTAATATATGGGGGTACCCGACACTATAAAAACCTGCGGCGAACCTAAAAAAAATAACTGGCTACCGATCGGCATCACCGACACTAAAACAGCATCACATATCGGCATCACCGACAATAAGACAGTGATCAGAAAAACGATCGCTTAGCGACAGTGGTGATAGGGGGTGAAAGGGTTACCTGGGGGGCGATCAAGGTGGTTAAACCTTTATTAGGTAATATATGGGGGTACCTGACGCTATAAAAACCTGCGGCGAACCTAAAAAAAATAACTGGCTACCGATCGGCATCACCGACACTAAAACAGCGATCAGAAAAACGATCGCTTAGCGACAGTGGTGATAGGGGTGAAAGGGTTACCTGGGGGGTGATCAAGGGGGTTAAACCTTTATTAGGTAATATATGGGGGTACCCGACACTATAAAAACCTGCGGCGAACCTAAAAAAAATAACTGGCTACCGATCGGCATCACCGACACTAAAACAGCGATCAGAAAAACGATCACTTAGTGACGGCGGTGCTAGGGGGTGAAAGGGTTATCTGGGGGGTGATCAGGGGGTTAAACCTTTATTAGGTAATATATGGGGGTACCTGACCCTATAAAAACCTGCGGCGAACCTAAAAAAAATAACTGGCTACCTATCGGCGTCACCGACAAAAAGACAGCGATCAGAAAAACGATTGCTTAGGGACAGTGGTGATAGGGGGTGAAAGGGTTACCTGGGGGGCGATCAAGGGGGTTAAACCTTTATTAGGTAATATATGGGGGTAGCTGACGCTATAAAAACCTGCGGCGAGCCTAAAAAAAATAACTGGCTACCTATCGGCATCACCGACAATAAGACAGTGATCAGAAAAACGATCGCTTAGCGACAGTGGTGATAGGGGGTGAAAGGGTTACCTGGGGGGCGATCAAGGTGGTTAAACCTTTATTAGGTAATATATGGGGGTACCTGACGCTATAAAAACCTGCGGCGAACCTAAAAAAAATAACTGGCTACCGATCGGCATCACCGACAATAAGACAGCGATCAGAAAAACGATCGCTTAGCGACAGTGGTGATAGGGGTGAAAGGGTTACCTGGGGGGTGATCAAGGGGGTTAAACCTTTATTAGGTAATATATGGGGGTACCCGACACTATAAAAACCTGCGGCGAACCTAAAAAAAATAACTGGCTACCGATCGGCATCACCGACACTAAAACAGCGATCAGAAAAACGATCACTTAGTGACGGCGGTGCTAGGGGGTGAAAGGGTTATCTGGGGGGTGATCAGGGGGTTAAACCTTTATTAGGGGGGGTTAGGGGGCTACACTGGACCTAAACTAACTGTAGTGACACTTTTACAGTCACAAATGTCACTGATTGCAGTGATCAGTAAATAAATGGTCACTGCAATCAGTGACACTGTGACTGGGGGCTGGGGGGTGATCTGGGGGGGCCTGGGGGGGCGATTTATGTTCCTATGTGTCCTGGTGTCAGTGTGCTGTTTGTGCACTAACCTGTGTGTCTTCTCTTGTACGGCGCTCGGTATATGTGAGCGCCGCATGAGAGATGACATCACTTCCTCTGCCTGTGTAAACATTACACAGCAGAGGAAGCTTTCTCATTCGCCGGGGGCGATCGCGGGGGGGTGGCCGAAATCGAACGGCCGTCCCCTCATCCCGGATTGCTCCCCAACGGATAACGACCGCTCACTGTATAGAAGGGGGGTCCGATTGGACCCCCCAACTATACAAAGGCAATCACGTACACTGTACGTGATTGTGCCTGTCGGTGCCATTCTGGCGACGTACATGTACAGTAAACGGTCGTTAAGTGGTTAATGACAAAAAAAAGACTGGCAGCAGGAGATCTGCTTTAATGTAATTGGTGGTCCCGGCAATATGGATAAAAATCATTGAGAAAATCGACATGGGTACCCCCCCCAGCCCATTTGGGTCTTGTATGGATATTAAGGGGAACCCCGCACCCAAATAAAAAAAAGGAAAGGCATGGGGCCCTCAGGCCCTATATACTCTGTACATCAGTATACAGGCGGTGCAAACAAGACAGGGACTGTAGGTTTGTTCTTAAGTAGAATCTGTTTGTAATTTAGAACTGGTACATGTGTAGTGTAGCTCCAGCCAAAAAATCAATTTTTAAGCCTTTTGGAAAACATAGGGAAGGGTTATCACCCCTGTAACATTTGTTTTTCTGTCTGTGCACCTCTTCAGAAGATTTCACCTCACTTTCTGTCCCAATGAAAATTTGTTTTTTTTTGTGAAACAAGGATTGGTGATAAAGCATAAGTGGAGAGGAGACACGTTTTTCCCATATTAACTCAGGAGGGAATTTCCCTTCCTAGGGGTAGATTTCCTTTAACTTCCTGTTGTCTCCCTCCGTTTGCAAGTAGGAGTCGTTTGTAAGTTGGATGTTTGAAAGTAGGGGCCTATCCTATATACTCTGTAGAAATTTGGGCCTTAGGTGTTGGTGTTGCCACAACACTGTAAGGCCCCACAGTTACTCTTGGTGGGCGCAGGAACGGGTCCTGCTGTGAAATATTAGATCAAAAATTGTAATTACATGCCCCTGTTGAACAGGGGCAGAAAAATTGGGCCTTAGGCACTGGTGCCACAACACTGCAACCCCTCACAGATACCGTAGTTGGAGCGCAGGAATGAGCCCTGCTGCAAAGTATTGCATCAAAAATTGTAATTACATGCCCCTATTAAACAGGGGCTGAAAAATTGGGCCTTAGCCACTGGTGGCGGTGCCCAGAACCAAAAATGTTTTGTACAAGCTATCAGCATGAATATTGAGTAGGACGAGAATAGTCACTCAGCATAACAGGATAGTCACTCAGCATCAGCATAGGCAGTCTTGAAGGGATCTCCCATTCCAAAAAAAATATTCGGTTACATCAGCATCAGGTGCTTGGTAGCTGGTGATCCAAGACTGATTCATTTTTATGAAGGTAAGCCGATCGACCGATTCGGTAGACAGGCGCACTCTGTGATCGGTTACAAAGCCTCCAGCAGCACTGAATGTGCGCTCCGAAAGAATGCTGGATGCAGGACAGGCCAGTAGCTCAATTGCATACTGTGCAAGCTCTGGCCAGTGATCCATCCTCAAGACCCAGTAACCCAGAGGATTTTCAGTGGGAAAGGTGTCCAAGTCTGATCTTGCCCCTAGGTATTCCTCCACCATATAAACCAGACGCTGGTGATGGTTGCTGCAACCGATCATACCTTGGGGCTGCGGACTAAAAAATTGTCTGAACGCATCGGTCAGACGGTCACCTTCTCCACCGCTCCTTCTTTGACTGACCGAAGCCTCAGCAACACGTTGTCCAGGACCAGGATATTGTAACCTCCCAGTCTCTGGGAACGCATTGCACAGACCTTTCTGCAAGGCCTCCTGAAGATTTTTCATCCTCTGCTCCCTCTGCGATGGCAAGATAAGGTCCGCAACCTTACCCTTGTAACGTCGATCAAGGAGGGTTGGCAGCCAGTAATGATCCCTCTCCTTGATCACACGAATACGAGGATCCTTCTGCAGGCTTTGCAGGATCAGGGAGGCCATGCAGTGTAGGTTTGCTGAGGCATTTGGTCCGGAGTGCTCTGGGTCACTCAGGACGACATGATCCGCAGCCACCTCCTCCCTGCCACGTACAAGTCCATGGGTTTCTGGGGACTGTAATTAATCCCTTGAAGACTGCTGCTGATGCTGAGTGCTAGGCTCCACCTCCATGCTGACACAATCCTCCTCCTCGTCCTCTTCCTGTGTGATAGGCGGGCCAGCAGGAACACTGTCTGGATAAAGGGGGCCTTGAGAGGTAAGGAAGTCCTCCTCTTCCGCCCTCTGTTCTGCTTCAAGTGCCCTGTCCATTATTCCACGCAGCGTGTGCTCCAACAGGTGGACAAGAGGGACAGTGTAGTATTATTAGTAAGAGAACACCAGCAATTGTCTTTAGTTATCTTTAGTTGCACACTGTGCAGAGGACACAGTACACTAACTGAAAATACTTGCAGCTCCCTGCCTGTGGTATTAGTATGAGAACACCAGCAATTGTATTCAGGTAGCTTTAGGTGCACACAGTGCAAAGGACACAGTACACTAACTGAAAATACCGCAGCTCCCTGCCTGTGATATTAGTATGAGAACACCAGCAATTGTATTCAGGTAGCTTTAGGTGCACACTGTGCAAAGGACACAGTACACTAAAGGAAAATACTTGCAGCTCCCTGCCTGTGGTATTGTCAGAAACCATGAATCAGACCGAGACAGAAGTACAGTGAAATCACACTTGTTTAATAATATAATAAAAAGATAAACAGAGTAAGCGTAGTCAAAACATAGCCAGAGTCCGGTAACCGGATCGGGTAGTCGGCCAAGCCAATTTCCAAGAGCCAGCGATAAAGGTAGTAATACAGCAAGCAGGATCTGTAGCCAGAGGGAACGTCAGACAAGCAGGTCTTCAACAGGAATGCAGGAGAAAGTCTCTTGTGATGTTAACACAGGCGAAGGCGGAGAGCAAATGAACGGGAAGGCTTTAAGTAGGCAGAGCTGACAAGCAGGATCATCAACAGATGGATCACTGTGGAGAGATGGGAGCTGGCAATTAGCTGCCAGCTGAGCTGCCAGCACAGAGAAGGAAGGGCTGAGCCCAGCCCTGACAGGTATTAGTATTAGAACACCAGCAATTGTATTCAGGTAGCTTTAGGTGCACACTGTGCAAAGGACACAGTACACTAACTGGAAATACTTGCAGCTCCCTGCCTGTGGTATTAGTATGAGAACACCAGCAATTGTATTCAAGTAGCTTTAGGTGCACACTGTGCAAAGGACACAGTACACTAACTGAAAATACTGCAGCTCCCTGCCTGTGATATTAGTATGAGAACACCAGAAATTGTATTCAGGTAGCTTTAGGTGCACACTGTACAAAGGACACAGTACACTAACTGAAAATACTTGCAGCTCCCTGCCTGTGGTATTAGTATGAGAACACCAGCAATTGTATTCAGGTAGCTTTAGGTGCACACTGTGCAAAGGACACAGTACATTAATTGAAAATACTTGCAGCTCCCTGCCTGTGGTATTAGTATGAGAACACCAGCAATTGTATTCAGGTAGCTTTAGGTGCACACAGTGCAAAGGACACAGTACACTAACTGAAAATACTTGCAGCTCCCTGCCTGTGGTATTAGTATGAGAACACCAGCAATTGTATTCAGGTAGCTTTAGGTGCACACTGTGCAAAGGACACAGTACACTAACTTAAAATACTTGCAGCTCCCTGCATGTGGTATTAGTATGAGAACAGCAGCAATTGTATTCAGGTAGCTTTAGGTGCACACTGTGCAAAGGACACAGTACACAAACTGAAAATACTTGCAGCTCCCTGCCTGTGGTATTAGTATGAGAACACCAGCAATTGTCTTCAGGTAGCTTTAGGTGCACACTGTGCAAAGGACACCGTACACTAACTGAAAATACTGTAGCTACCACAATCCCCTGCCTGCCTGCCAGTATATTAGGAAGAGAACAACAGGAACGGATCTAGCTAAACTGAATACAGTGTATATATATATATATATATATATATATATATATATATAGTCATGGCCGAAATTGTTGGCACCCCAGAAAATTTTCCAGAAAATCAAGTATTTCTCACAGAAAAATATTGCAGTAACACATGTTTTGCTATACACATGTTTATTCCCTTTGTGTGTATTGGAACAAAACAAAAAAAAGGAGTAAAAAAAGCAAATTGGACATAATGTCACACAAAACTCCAAAAATGGGCTTGTCAAAATTTATGCCACCCTTTAAAAATTGTGGATAAATAAGATTGTTTCAAGCATGTGATACTCCTTTAAACTCACCTGGGGCAAGTAACAGGTGTGGGCAATTTAAAAATCACACCTGAAAGCAGATAAAAAGGAGAGAAGTTCACTTAGTCTTTGCATTGTGTGTCTGTGTGTGCCACACTAAGCATGGACAACAGAAAGAGGAGAAGAGAACTGTCTGAGGACTTGAGAACCAAAATTGTGGAAAAATATCAACAATCTCAAGGTTACAAGTCCATCTCCAGAGATCTAGATTTGCCTTTGTCCACAGTGCGCAACATTATCAAGAAGTTTGCAACCCATGGCACTGTAGCTAATCTCCCTGGACGTGGACAGAAGAGAAAAATTGATAAAAGGTTGCAACGCTGGATAGTCTGGATGGTGGATAAACAGCCTCAAACAAGTTCAAAAGAAATTCAAGCTGTCCTGCAGGTTCGGGGAACATCAGCTTCAACGCAAACTATCCCTCGATATTTAAATGAAATGAAACGCTATGGCAAGAGACCCAGGAGGACCCCACTGCTGACACAGAGACATAAAAAGGCAAGACTACAGTTTGCCAAAATGTACTTGAGTAAGCTCAAATCCTTCTGGGAAAACGTCTTGTGGACAGATGAAACCAAGATAGAGCTTTTTTGTAAAGCACATCATTCTACTGTTTACCGAAAACGGAATGAGGCCTACAAAGAAAAGAACACAGTACCTACAGTGAAATATGGTGGAGGTTCAATGATGTTTTGGGGTTTGTTTTGTTGCCTCTGGCACTGGGTGCCTTGAATGTGTGCAAGGCATCAGGAAATCTGAGGATTACCAAAGGATTTTGGGTCACACTGTAGAGCCCAGTGTCAGAAAGCTGGGTTTGCGTCCGAGATCTTGGGTCTTCCAGCAGGACAATGACCCCAAACATACGTCAAAAAGCACCCAGAAATGGATGGCAACAAAGTGCAGGAGAGTTCTAAAGTGGCCAGCAATGAGTCCAGATCTAAATCCCATTAAACACCTGTGGAGAGATCTTAAAATTGCTGTTGGGAAAAGGCGCCCTTCCAATAAGAGAGACCTGGAGCAGTTGGCAAAGGGAGAGTGGTCCAAAATTCCGGGGGAGAGGTGTAAGAAGCTTATTGATGGTTATAGGAAGCGACTGATTTCAGTTATTTTTTCCAAAGGGTGTGCAACCAAATATTAAGTTAAGGGTGCCAAGAATTTTGACCAGCCCATTTTTGGAGTTTTGTGTGACATTATGTCCAATTTGCTTTTTTTCCTCCCTTTTTTTGTTTTGTTCCAATACACACAAAGGGAATAATCATGTGTATAGCAAAACATGTGTTACTGCAATACTTTTCTGTGAGAAATACTTGATTTTCTGGAAAATGTCTGGGGTGCCAACAATTTCGGCCATGACTGTATACAACACCTGGGATGCATATGTAGCGCACCAACCCCAGACTTTACCTGCTTTTCTTCTGCTTGGCTCCTCCGCAGGAAAGAATGAGGCACACCGCACCACAAGCCCTTACCCTCCTGAATGGGAGGTTGAGCAGTGTTAGTTTCTCGGGCCTGCTTGCAGCCAGTGTTTAAAAACCTCCAGTGCTGACGTTGTTTCTGTGGTAGTCAGAAACAAGCCTTTAGTTCTCCCCAGTAAGCAACTGTCCACACCAACTGAAAGGTCCAACTCTTATTTATTCCTTTTAGCACAATAAACTGTCTCTTTGAGAGCAGACAGGCTGGGACAAGACACAGGTCAGATAAGGTGGGAGGAGGTCCAGGCACAAACTTGAATTTGGGTTTTCTCCTGTTCTGATTCGCACAAACAGACTTGGCGCACGGTCTCTGCCACAGACCATGAAGTTGGTCACTGCCACTGACCGGGTGAAAAAAAGATGAAAGCCACTGCCACTGACCTTGTGTGCGTAGTGTCACTGCCACTGTGACTTAAAGAACACGCACTTCCTTCCGTTAGTAAACTGGCCCTTTATAGGACAAGAACATCCCTCCGGAGAGTTACCATGTAGCATGTAGGCCCTTTACAAAATAATCTAGAGTGGGTGATTGGGGACAAAGAGAAGGCTAATTTATTAAATAATTTCTTCAGTTCTGTGTATACAAAGGAGCATGGGGGAGCTCATGTTCAAAATGGGGGTGGTAGTGACACAGCCCCAAATCCACAATGGCTCAAAAGTGATATGGTCCAGAAATATTTAGATGGAATAAAGGTGGATAAAGCACCTGGACCAGATGGCATACACCCACGGATCCTAAAATAATTGAGCTCTGTAATTTCAAAGCCATTGTATTTAATTTTTAGGGACTCATTAATGACAGGAATAGTACCACTGGATTGGCGCAGGGCCAATGTGGTGCCTATATTTAAAAAGGGAATTAAGTCTTTACCAAGTAACTATAGACCTGTTAGTTTAACTTCTATAGTTGGGAAGATACTGGAGAGATTAATAAAAGACCACATAGATGAGTTCTTGCTTGAAAAAAACGCAACAGACAGCATGGATTCATGAAAGACAGAAGTTGTCAGACAAACCTGATTTCTTTTTATGAAGAGGTAAGTAAGACCTTGGACAGAGGGGTGGCTGTGGACGTGGTATACTTGGATTTTGCAAAAGCGTTCGATACAGTTCCCCACACACGGCTCATGTGCAAGGTAAAGTCTACAGGATTGGAAACATCAGTTTGTAAATGGATAGAAAACTGGCTAAAAGACAGAATTCAGAGAGTCGTGGTTAATGATTCTTACTCTGAATGGTCCAAGGTTATCAGTGGTGTACCCCAAGGCTCAGTGTTGGGACCCTTACTTTTTAATATCTTTATAAATGATATTGGGTCTGAGATCAAAAGTAACATTTCTGTCTTTGCAGATGACACCAAGCTATGCAATGGAATAAAGTCCTTACAGGATGTCGCCAATTTACAAACTGACCTCAATGCTCTGTCTAATTGGGCGACTATGTGGCAGATGAGGTTTAATGTTGATAAATGTAAAGTTATGCACTTAGGGGCTAAGAATATGCATGCATCATACATACTAGGGGGAGTACAACTGGGGGGATCCGTAGTGGAGAAGGATCTGGGGGTTTTGGTAGATCATAAGCTCAATAATGGCATGCAATGCCAAGCTGCGGTTTCCAAAGCGAGCAAAGTCCTTTCTTGTATTAAGAGAGGTATGGTCTCCAGAGAGAGATATATCATTTTGCCCCTGTTCAAATCATTAGTAAGACCTCATCTGGAATATGCAGTTCAGTTTTGGACCCCAGTTCTCAAAAAGGATATTGGGGAACTGGAGAAAGTGCAGAGAAGGGCAACCAAACTGATAAGAGCCATGGAGGAGCTCAGCTATGAGGAAAGATTAGAGGAACTGAATTTATTCACTCTTGAGAAGAGGAGATTAAGGGGGTATATGATCAACATGTACAAATATATAAGGGGTCCATATAGTGAACTTGGTGTTGAGTTATTCATTTTACGGTCAACACAAAGGACAAGGGGGCACTCTTTGCGTCTAGAGGAAAAGAGATTTCACCTCCAAATACGGAGAGGTTTCTTCACAGTAAGAGCTGTGAAAATGTGGGATAGACTCCCTGTAGAGGTGGTTCTGGCCAGCTCAGTAGATTGCTTTAAGAAGGGCCTGGATTCTTTCTTAAATGTACATAATATAACTGGGTACTGACATTTATAGGTAAAGTTGATCCGGGGAATATCCTATTGCCTCTCGGGTGATCAGGAAGGAATTTTTTCCCCTGCTGTAGAAAATTGGATCATGCTCTGCTGGTTTTTTTTTGCCTTCCTCTGGATCAACTGTGGGTATAGAATTGGGTATATGGGATTGTACAATATTTTTTTATTTTTATTTTTTTTATGGTTGAACTGGTGTCTTTTTTCAACCTGACTAACTATGTAACTATGTAACCAGAGGCCCCATCTGTCACCACTCTGCGCTGGGTCTTCAGATAGGGTTACCTCTCTGGCCTCCTCTTCCTGGATACGAGTCCCCTCGCAAGGCAGATCCCTGGGAGTCTCGGTCCCTGGCGGATCCCAGCCGAAGGCTGCTGGGCTCCAGGCCTTTCTCCAAAGTACCTCACCCCAGACTGAAGGTGTCTGAGATGGAACAGCAGCTTCATCTCTGGGCCTAGGGCACCCAGAGACAACCCAACCAGGCCTCCGGGCCTAGGGCACCCAGAGGCGACACACACGCACCCAGGCCTAAGGTGCCTGAGCGCGAAACCGACCCCGCTGGAAGATGGCCGCCCCCTTTTATATCCTCTCCCGACAGGCACAGCAGGTTCCCGCCCCGCCGTACTGCTGCCAAGAGGGGACAAAAAAAGGCACAACCCTGCACTGCGGTTCAATCCGGGCCCATGGCAACAGCGCCACCTATAGGCCCCAGGGAACTACACACCAGTACCATCTCCCAGGGACAGAAATGGTCCATGAAACCTAACAATTAGTGCATCTGAGCCTAGTTACTACTCAGATGCTTCCCCCTAAATGTAACCACCCGCTACACATACCGTATATACTCGAGTATAAGCCGACCGGAATATAAGCCGAGGCACCTAATTTTACCACAAAAAAATGGAAAAACTTATTGACTCGAGTATAAGCCTAGGGTGTTCGTCTGCATGCCTCCACTGTGCCTCACTGTGCCTCACTGTGCCCATGCCTCACTGTGTCCATTAATAGACTGACGTTTAACATGGGAGTCTATGGAAGGGGTGCCCGGGTTTGAAAAAACGGTGCTCCCCAGCCGTAGGTTCCCCAGACAAAAAACTTTGCACACTTATATAGGAGAAATGGGGCTACATGTGTGACAAGTTTTGGGTCCAGAGGACCTACGAGCGGCCAGTACCGGGTCCCCAAAGTCACAGAAGAAATTACCGTTTAACATGGGAGTCTATGGAAGGGGTGCCCGGGTTTGAAAAATCAGTGCTCCCTGGCCGTAGGTCCCCCGGACAAAAAACTTTGCACACTTGCAGAGGAGGAGTGAGGCTACATGTGTGCCAAATTGGGGTCCAGGGGACTTACGGCCGGCCGGCACAAAAAGGTGACCCGAGTATAAGCCGAGGGGGGCATTTTCAGCACAAAAAAATGTGCTGAAAAACTCGGCTTATACTCGAGTATATACGGTATATATTATCCTCTACACACTGTAACTGCAGCTAACTGACTCGCCTGCCTGCTCTATCTAACTCAAATGAAATAACACTATCTCTTTCTCTCTCTGTCTTTCTTTCACCGCCGCGGCAACATACTATACAAGTCCGCCACGCAGGCGGCCTTATATAGTGTGGGGCGTGTACTAAACCCCCTGAGACATAATTGGCCAAAGCCACACTGGCTTTGGCCAATTATGGCTCTCCGTTCTTATTGCGCTGTGATTGGCCAAAGCATGCGGGTCATAGTGCATGCTTGGCCAATCATCAGCCAGCAATGCACTGCGATGCCGCAGTGAATTATGGGCCGTGACGCGCAACTCGAATTTGTCGCGAACGCCCCATAATGTTCGAAATTCGACGAACGGTCGAACAGCCGATGTTCGAGTCGAACATGAGTACGACTCGAACTCGAAGCTCATCCCTAACCAGAATTTTTATTTCCTAAAGGCTTAACCACTTAAGGACTGGTCCTCTTTCTGAGATTTGGTGTTTAAGGCCCCATGCACACGAGACGCAGGTGCAAACTCTCCGTTTTTAAACACTGAAACCGGCCTTTAAAAACATGCATTTTGACGCGTTTGCGGCCGCATTTAGCGGTGTTTTACCGCGTTTGCGTTTATAAGCGTTTCATCATAGACAAAAAACAGTACATTTTAACCATTTCAGCCAGTTTGTGAGACCAGAGTAAGTAGCAGCAGCTGAGAGAGCAGCAGTGTAGTTGTATTTAGCGTATCACTTGCCACATCACCTGCCACAAGTTGTGGATTGGCCACTTGCCACGTCACCTGCCACGTCACCTGCCACAAGTTGTGGATTGTCCACTTGCCACGTCACCTGGCCACATCACGTGCCACGTCACCTGGCCACGTCACCTGCCACAAGTTGTGGATTGTCCACTTGCCACGTCACCTGGCCACGTCACCTGGCCATGTTACCTGGCCACGTCACCTGCCACAAGTTGTGGATTGTCCACTTGCCACATCACCTGGCCATGTTACCTGCCACGTCACCTGGCCACGTCACCTGCCACAAGTTGTGGATTGTCCACTTGCTACGTCACCTGGCCACATCACGTGCCACGTCACCTGGCCACGTCACCTGCCACAAGTTGTGAATTGTCCACTTGCCACGTCACCTGCCACGTCACCTGGCCACGTTACCTGCCACGTCACCTGCCACAAGTTGTGGATTGTCCACTTGCCACGTCACCTGGCCACATCACGTGCCACGTCACCTGGCCACGTCACCTGCCACAAGTTGTGGATTGTCCACTTACCACGTCACCTGGCCACGTCACCTGGCCATGTTACCTGCCACGTCACCTGGCCACGTCACCTTTGACGCGTTTGCGGCCGCGTTTAGCGGCGTTTTACCGCGTTTGCGTTTATAAGCGTTTCATCATAGACCCTCCCTAAGCTCAAAAAACAGTACATTTTAACCATTTCAGCCAGTTTGTGAGACCAGAGTAAGTAGCAGCAGCTGAGAGAGCAGCAGTGTAGTTGTATTTAGCGTATCACTTGCCACAAGTTGTCGATTGATCACTTGCCACATCATCTGCCACGTCACCTGCCACAAGTTGTGGATTGTCCACTTGCCACGTCACCTGGCCACATCACGTGCCACGTCACCTGGCCACGTCACCTGCCACAAGTTGTGGATTGTCCACTTGCCACATCACCTGGCCACGTCACCTGGCCACGTCACCTGCCACAAGTTGTGGATTGTCCACTTGCCACGTCACCTGGCCATGTCACCTGCCACGTCACCTGGCCACGTCACCTGCCACAAGTTGTGGATTGTCCACTTGCCACGTCACCTGGCCACATCACGTGCCACGTCACCTGCCACAAGTTGTGGATTGTCCACTTGCCACGTCACCTGGCCACGTCACCTGGCCATGTTACCTGCCACGTCACCTGGCCATGTCACCTGGCCACGTCACCTGCCACAAGTTGTGGATTGTCCGCTTGCCACGTCACCTGGCCATGTTACCTGCCACGTCACCTGGCCACGTCGCCTGCCACAAGTTGTGGATTGTCCACTTGCCACGTCACCTGGCCACATCACATGCCACGTCACCTGGCCACGTCACCTGCCACAAGTTGTGAATTGTCCACTTGCCACGTCACCTGCCACATCACCTGGCCACGTTACCTGCCACGTCACCTAGCCACGTCACCTGCCACAAGTTGTGGATTGTCCACTTGCCACGTCACCTGGCCACATCATGTGCCATGTCACCTGGCCACGTCACCTGCCACAAGTTGTGGATTGTCCACTTGCCATGTCACCTGGCCACATCATGTGTCACGTCACCTGGCCACGTCACCCGCCACAAGTTGTGAATTGTCCACTTGCCACGTCACCTGCCACGTCACCTGCCATGTCACCTGGCCACGTCACCTGCCACAAGTTGTGGATTGTCCACTGGCCACGTCAACTGGCCACGTCACCTGCCGCAAGTTGTTGGTTGTCCACTTGCCACGTCACCTGTCACAAGTTGTGGATTGTCCACTGGCCACGTCACCTGGACACGTCACCTGGCCATGTCACCTGCCACAAGTTGTGGATTGTCCACTGGCCACGTCACCTGCCACGTCACCTGCCACAAGTTGTGGATTGTCCACTGGCCACGTCACCTGGCCACGTCACCTGACACAAGTTGTGGATTGTCCACTTGCCACGTCACCTGGCCACGTTACCTGGCCACGTTACCTGCCACGTCACCTGGCCACGTCACCTGCCACAAGTTGTGGATTGTCCACTTGCCACATCACCTGCCACGTCACCTGGCCACGCCACCTGGCCACATCACCTGCCACAAGTTGTGAATTTCCACTTGCCACGTCACCTGCCACATCACCTGGCCACGTCACCTGCCACAAGTTGTGGATTGTCCACTTGCCACGTCACCTGGCCACGTTACCTGCCACGTCACCTGGCCACGTCACCTGCCACAAGTTGGGGATTGTCCACTTGCCACGTCACCTGCCACGTCACCTGGCCACATCACCTGCCACAAGTTGTGAATTGTCCACTTGCCACGTCACCTGCCACAAGTTGTGGATTGTCCACTTGCCACGTCACCTGGCCACGTCACCTTGCCACGTTTCCTGCCACGTCACCTGGCCACGTCACCTGCCACAAGTTGTGGATTGTCCACTTGCCACGTCACCTGGCCACGTTACCTGCCACGTCACCTGGCCACGTTACCTGCCACAAGTTGTGGATTGTCCACAATGCAATGCAAGCAATTACTGTTTTCTTTTATATTTTTTAATAGTTTTTCATCATTTGCCATCATTTTTGAGATTTCTAATGTTAAAAAATAGGTCACCTTTAAAAACGCTTGTAAACGCAAACGCGGCAAAACGCCAGTACCGCGTTTAGCAGCGTTTAGCGGCTGAAACGTGGAAAACTTTTGCGTCTGAACCCATTTTTTTGCTTCTGGAAAAACAAGGTTAAACGCAACTGCTTGTAAACGCCAAAAAACGAGAGTGTGTGCATGGACACATAAGATAACATTGAATGGGTTCAGGGGCAGTTGAAAAAAGCACCCAACTGCCTCTTAACGCGCGTTCAACAGCAAATAACAGCGTCTCGTGTGCATGGGGCCTTAGTTAAAAACTGTTTTTTTTGCTAGAAAATTAGTTAGAACCCCGAAATATTAGAAATATATATATTTATATATATATATATATATATATATATATATATATATATATATATATATATATAAATAAAACACCCTACAGAATAAAATGGCGGCAATACTTTCTGTCACATCATATTTGCGCAGCGGTCTTACAAGCGCACTTTTTTTGGAAAAGATACACTTTTTTGAATTAAAAAATAAGACAACAGTAATAAAGTTAGCCCATTTTTTTTCTAATATTGTGAAAGATAATGTTACGCCGAGTAAATTGATACCCAACATTTTATGCTTCAAAATTGCGCCCGCTCGTGGAATGGCGACAAACTTATACCCTTAAAAATCTCCATAGGCGACGTTTAAAAAATTCTACAGGTTGTATGTTTTGAGTTAAAGAGGAGGTCAAGGGCTAGAATTATTGCTCATGCTCTAACAATCACGGTGATACCTCATATGTGTGGTTTGAACACCATTTTCATATGCGGGCGCTGCTCACGTATGCGTTCACTTCTGCACGCGAGCTCAGCGGGACGGGGCACTTTTAAAAATGTAAACATCCCTTGTAATAGAAAAAAAGCATGACAGGACCTCTTAAATATGAGATCTGGGGTCAAAAAGACCTCAGATTTCATATTTACACTAAAATGCAATAAAAAAATTATAAAAAAATTGAATGTCATTTGAAAAAAACTAAAAAATAAAAATGTCTCTTTAAGAGCATTGGGCGGAAGTGAAGTTTTGACGTCGCTTCCGCCCTGCATTGATATGGAGATGGGTGGGGGCCATTTTTCCCTCATTCGTCTCCATACCAAGCCAGGAAGAGGACGTGATTGCCTCCGCCACTACCGACGGCTCCGGTAAGCGGTGGAGGGCACCGGAGCGCGGTGGGAGGGGGGCGCCACAGAGACCATTTTTATCAGAAAGCGGACCGCCCCCTGAAGAAGACGATACCGGGGTTATGGTAGCTAGCTGCTGCCATAACAACGGTATACCTCATCAAAGTACCAACGTAAAACAATGACGGGCGGTCCAGAAGTGGTAAATGTACAAAGGACGTTTTACAACCTCTCCTGAACGATTTAACTTAACAGATTGTAACGCCTGTAAACGAAATGCCGCTAAATGCGAGTTACTGTGTTTACACGTGTTTACAAGCTGTTACAGGTGTTTGCCTTTTCAAATGCCTCTGAACATCCATCCTGAACGCATTTTTTTGCTTTCCAAAAAATGCTTTGAAACTCAACTGCCTGGAAATGACTATAAACGACCCTGTGTACACGTACTGATAAGATAACAGAGGAGAGTTCAGAGGCAGCTGAAAAAAACATCCAACTGCTCCTAAACCTCCGTTTACCAGCAGTGGTGTACATAAAGCCTAATATTTACGGTAACTATTGTTAAAGTGTTTGTAACCCTAAAAAAAAGCATGAATAACAGCACAGTGCTTGTGCTGTGCAATTGTTCTCTTCCTATCTTATAATAAACCTGGTTGATCCTGCCAGTTCCTGTTCTGATCAGTGTTCGTGCTGACCATAGTTTATAATGGCTGCTGAGCCCTGATTACCATGGATTACCAGTTTCTCCCCTCTCCCCCCCCCCCTCCCGCCGCCATCCGGTGCTTCTCCGGGCTCTCCCGTGCGATCGGGGACCCGGAGCGAATCTTCTGGCGCCGTTGGTGGGTCACGTGACGAGCATAGAGATGACTGGTGACCAGATGTTCACCAGTCATCTCTATGATCGTCGGAGGCCTGGGCGCGATGTGATGACGTCACGCCCGGGTCCTCAAATGTAAACAAAGCCGCCATTGCGGCTGTAAGTATGAGATCAGTGAAAAATTTTTCACTAAACTCATGCTTTCCAGCCTGGAGGAGAGATGTGGGGTCTTATTGACCCTGCATCTCTCAATAAAGAGGACCTGTCACACACATTCCTATTACAAGGGATGTTTACATTCCTTGTAATAGGAATAAAAGTGATAAAAAAAAAAGTAAAATAATTGTAAAAAAAATTAAAAATAAGTAAAAAAAAAAAAAAAAAAATTAAAACGCCCCTGTCCCCGGTAGCTCGCGATCAGAAGCGAATGCACATGTAAGTCGCCCACATATGTAAACGCCGTTCAAACCACACATGTGAGGTATCGCCGCGTGCGTTAGAGCGTGTGCAACAATTCTAGTACTAGACCTCCTCTGTAATTCTAACCTGGTAACCTGTAAAAAAATTAAAGCGTTGCCTATGGAGATTTTTAAGTACCGAACTTTGGTGCCATTCCATGAGTGTGCGCAATTTTAAAGCGTGACATGCTAGGTATCTATTTACTCGGCGTAACATCATCTTTCATATTTTCCCAAAAAATTGGGCTAACTTTACTGTTTTGTTATTTTTTAATTCATAAAACCGTTTTTTTTTTTTAAAAGGTGTTTGAAAAATTATTGCGCAAATATCGTGCAAGAAAAAAAGTTGCAATGACCGTCATTTTATTCCCTAGGGTGTCTGCTAAAAAAAACATATATAATGTTTGGGGTTTCTGAGTAATTTTCTAGCAAAAGAATGATGATTTGTAGGAGAGATGTGCTAGAATATGCCCGGTATTGAAGTGGTACAAAAAGCCCTGTATTGAAGTGGTTAAATGTCTCCATAGGTGACGCTTTAAAAAATTTCACAGCTGATGACTCTTACTCTAAAATCTATTGCTTCTAGGGAAGGAAAAGGAAAACAAAAGGAATTCACAAATAACTGGCACCTATGGTGGAAATACATAACCAATAGATAGATCAGGACATGCAGATTTACAATGTTTACAATTATTATTACACAGTTAATTATCAAGTTTATGTTTGTAAGAACAAAGAACAGGAACTATTCAGTGTTATCAAAGGTTATTTCAGGAAGTGCATTCTCAAGATTTATATTTCAGGACTGACAGATATAGGCTGATATAGGCTGATTGTGAGTACATTGTAAAATGGTCAGATTATATATAATTTTACATGTTCACTCAATTATACTTGTATGCTTCTACGGATGAATAACAAGACACCAATTATTATTCAGTGATGTCATTTTGGAGAATGTAATCTATGGTTTTGTACTTAAGATAACTTTATAAACCAATAAAAATGATTTTCCCCCAAAAAAAAATAATTCACAGCTTACCTGTTTACAGGTACAGAGGCGGTCTTGTGCTAGAATTATTGCTATCACTCTAACGATCGTGGCGATACCTCATATGTGTAGTTTGAACACTGTTTACATATGAGGGCGCAACTTGCGTATTTTTTATTTTAATTTTTATCTTTACACTGTCCATTTATTTTTAATACATTTTTATCACTTTTATTCCTATTACAAGAAATGTAAACATCCCTTGTAAAAGAAATAATCATGACATGTCCTCTTTATTGAGAAATCTGGATTTACCTTTAAAAGCAAAAAATTTCATTTTGACTTTAAGAAGAAAAAAAAATCTCTTTAAGGCCGAGAGGCGGAAGTGATGTCAGACGTTGTTCCAATCCTCCATTGGTATAGAGCCAAGTGGGGGCTATTTTATCTTCACTCGGCTTCCTGCCCAGCTATCGATCGGACTGAAATGCTTCCAAGTTTACCGATGGCTCCAGTAAACCCAGAAGACACCAGGAAGTGGCAGGAGGGGGAGGGGCACCCTTCCTGCTGCCTATAAAAGTGATCTAGCAGCGAATCCGCCGCTGAGACCACTTTTGTATAAAAGCTGTATATAAAAGATATTAGGGTTATGGCAGCTAGCTACTGCCATAACCTCAGGCTTTACCCATTTCAGCCCCGGAAGGATGTACTAAATGAAGGGAGACACCCTTCACCCTTTGACACCCTTTTGAGACTTTACTATATAATATAAAAATGCAAGCACCATACCCAAGCATTCTGCATTGGACAGACTATTGGTCATCACTGCTGTGCTGATATCCATGGCTCTTATTTAGAAGCTTTGGGAAGATGAGAGGCATTATTGAAACGATTCACCAGACACCTCCAAGGTGCCTGCAGATAACTTTCGTTTTTTTCTAGTGCACACCAACATCCAAGACCCTGGAGTGTTGTAGTATACACTCACCGGCCACTTTATTAGGTACTGTGATAGTGAAAGTCCCTGTCCCTATGGAAAGGGAGCAAAAACGGACACAGAGTCTGCATGTCAGCAGACTGCAGAACTACAGAGCATAGCTTGGAAATTGAGAAAACTGTTTTGGCAGCTTTTTCCGGGTTTTGCTAAGTTCGGATGGGGCTGTGTAGTTTGGAGATCCCACAGAGACTTGGGTGGGATGGGATCTCCAACCCTGTGTCCGGGTCTTGTGGACAGCCAGAATGGTGTGTGCTCAGGTGCACACAACCAATATAATGAGGGGCTGGTGAGAGCAGAAGTGGAAGGATGGTGGAGAGTGAGCAACTTGCTACTGCTAAGTGAAGACAGACCTATGTCTGGAGAGCGGTCTGCCCTGTGGGAGACTGCAGCCCATGTAAAGGGGATTCTTTGCCCAGGGACAGGGACAGGGAAAGGCTGGCCAGCCTTGAGAGTCGGGGAGACTGAGGAAGCCAGTAAGTCCAGGGAGCTGGAAAGAATCGTTTCTATTTGAAAGCAAGCAGAGGAACTGCTGACAAGAGCCAGGTGGCTTGGTATGTTTTCATTTATGTGCTGAATGAAGTTTAAACCCCTGCGTGGGAATCCTGAATAGACATTTTTCTTTTGTTTTTCTGTTTAAATAAACGTGGGCTACCAGGCCCTTAACTAGAATGCCTGTCTGATATGGACTCACTGCATAAAAATGCATCTATCCACTTGAGCTAAAACACCCCAATATCACAGTACTTAAGTCATTTATTAAAAATCAAAAAAAAACAAAAACATTCCAGCGATGTAATCCAGTCTGTCCAGTGTTGTTCTCTATGTCCCGTGGTGATCCGATGTCCAGCGATGCTGCAGTCTCCTCCAGTCTCCACTCCACACCAAACCCCCATGACGTAAGAGGGGGCGGGGTCACCCGTCACATCATAGGGTAAGCCCCGACTTTCCCCGCTTGCCGGGGAATACTCTATGACTTAGGCGGGTGACCCCGCCCCGTGACATCACATCATTGGGTATTCCCCGCTTGCCGGGGAAAGCCTTGGCTTACCCTATGACGGGTGACCCCACCCCATCTTACTTCATGGGGGTTTCGTGTGGAGTGGAGACTGAGACTGCAGCATCGCTGGACATCGGATCCCCGTGGGACATGGAGAACAATGCTGGACAGACTGGATTACATCGCTGGAATGGTTTTTTGATTTTTGATTTTTTCGTTTTTAATAAAGGACTTTTTCCAACTATGTCTGTTTGGTTTTTTACGTTTTTTTTTTTTACACTTTCTTTGTGAAATGGTAGGGGTACAAATGTACCTGTTACCAATTCACATGGGGGGGTGGAATCTGGGGGTCCCTTTGTTAAAGCGGGCTTCCAGATTCCGATAAGCCCCCCGCCCGCAGACCCCCACAACCACTGGGCAAGGGTTGTGGGGATTAGGCCCTTGTCCCCATCAACATGGGGACATCCCCCCCCCCATGTTGAGGGCATGTGGCCTGGTACGGTTCAGGAGGGGGGTGCCCTCTCATCCCCCCTCTTTTCCTGTGGCCTGCCAGGTTGCTTGCTCGGATAAGGGTCTGGTATGTATTTTTGGGGGGACCCCACGCCATTAATTTTTTAATTTAGGTGTGGGGTTCCCCTAATATCCATACCAAACCTGAAGGGCTTGAAAATTGAATTTTGGGGGGACCCCCACGTATTTAAAAAAAAAAATTGGTTCCCTGCGCAAAATGTCATTTTTTAAGGAAAAAAAGTTATTTAAAACGACTTGCATCTGTTAATAAATTGTCGGGTCCGGCAATACAGATAAAAGTCATTGAAAAAAACGGCAGGGGTTCCCCTTAATATTCATACCAGACCCAAAGGGCCTGGTAATGGACTGCGGGGGACTCTGACGTTTTTTTCAATGACTTTTCTCTGTATTGCCGGGGACCCGACAATTCATTATAGCAGCGAGTGGTTTTAAATGACTTTTTTTTTCCTTCAGAAATGACATTTTGTGCAGGGACAATTCTAAACACGGGAAACATGTGCTACTTTACAGGCATACCAGGTACGAAATTTAAAGGAATATTTCACTTTTATTGTTTTACTTTAAGCATTATTAAAATCACTGCTCCCGAAAAAACGGGCGTTTAAAAAAAAATATATTTTGCATTGATACATCATGGGGCAGGACCCGGTTCCCCCAAACACTTTTTAGGACAATGACTTTCATATTAACCTTTAAAATTAGCACTTTTGATTTTTCATGTTCGTGTCCCATAGACTTTAACGGTGTTCGCGTGTTCGAACAAATTTTTTGCCTGTTCGCATGTTCTGGTGCGAACCGAACTGGGGGTTGTTCGGCTCATCCCTGCTGCTCACGTGATTAGGTGCTAGTGGGCACTGAAATTAGGATAAAGTTGTACTCTGATCAAGGCTGCTTGGAAAAAATGAGGAGAAGCAGTAGGGCTGCCTAGTGCCCTGGCTCAAAGCCACAGTTTGAGATTCAGCATTCTGCTGCAACTGTGAAAGCAAACAATGAGTTCAATCAACAATGTCAACCATTTGGCTGGGAAAAAACGGTACTATGTTTTGACAATTAAAGAACTGCAGGAATTTCTTGCTGCTGGAGCTTTTCTTTTTTTCATGTTGTGATGAAATAACATTGAAATTTCTATGTCATATATACTGTACAATTATTTCTAGATTATTTTATCAACTGGTTGGTTGCTACCCAAAAGCCACTTACAAAACTGTTTTTCATTCAACTTCAACTAAATTAGAGATTGCCCGATTAACCACTTGCTTACTGGGCACTTAAACCCCCCTCCTGCCCAGACCAATTTTCAGCTTTCAGTGCTGTTGCACTTTGAATGACAATTGCGCGATCATGCAACACTGTACCCAAATTACATTTTTATCATTTTTTTTCAGACAAATAGAGATTTCTTTTGGTGGTATTTGATCACCTCTGAGGTTTTCCTTTTTTGAAATTTTTTTTTTTTTAAAAAGACAGATTTTTTTTTATTTATTTAGAGTTTTTTTAGATTCTGTTATAAAATTTTGCAAACGGGTAATTTTTCTCCTTCATTGATGTACGCTGATGAGGCTGCACTGATGGGCACCGATGGGCACTGATGGGCGGCACTGGTGGGCACTTATGGGCGGCACTGGTGGGCACTGATAGACAGCACTGAGAGGTGGCACTGATGGGTGGCACTGAAGGGCATTGATTGGTGGGCACTGAGAAGTGGCACTAATAGGTGGCATTGCTAGGTGGCACTAATAGGTGGCAGTGATAGGCACTGATGAGTGGCAATAATGGGCACTGATCGGTTACACTGATAGGCAGCATTACTAGGTGGCACTGATTGGCATCACAGGTGGGCATTGATAGGTGGCACTGCAGGCATCAATAGGTGGCAATGGCAGGTGGCACTGGCAGGCGGGATTTTTGGGCACAGAGGAGGCAGATGCGCCTCCTTCCTCTTCGGGACTGATGTCCCTGTAAACAAGCCGGTGACTGGCTTTTTTTTTCTCCTTATGCTGTCAGCGTGAGGAGAAAAAAAAACGATTACCGATCCTTTGTTTACATCATGTGATCAGCTGTCATTGGCTGGCAGCTGATCACGTGCTAAGGGGCCGGGACCGACCCCTTACACGGATCTGTGATCTCCCGAGTCTCAGTGACTCGGTGATCACAGCTCGCGCTGCGTGCGCCCTGCAGGGAGCGCACGTTGCTTGCGCAAAGGGGAGGACGTCTATTGACGGCCTCCCGGATTTTCAGGCCCGCGCTGTAGTCGTCATTTGACTATAGCGCGGGCCTCTAGTGGTTAATTGAGAAACAACAAGAATAATAGTTATTTTTCTCTACATTACCTTAATACATGTGAAAAGAAGCACTTTACCTAGCTTAGCAGAAAGTACTTATATAGGGGTATATATGCCCAACAGCAGTGGTAGATTGGTATTTATTTTTTATATAATATTAAAAGACACGTGCTAATTAACATTTTCTCGTGGAGTAACATGTGGAAGAATATAAAACCTTTAACTACAACAGTAAAAGCAAGTAAACTTCCAAAACATATGACGAATAGTGTTTGTCCAGCAAAAGAATAATAGCAGATTTGCTTTTGACTTTTTTCCCTGCAGAGAGAAAATGCAATTGCATTTGTCTGAGATAAGGGAAAATATTTTATTTACATGGCCTAAATGCAGATCAGTAAATGCCAAGGCTTTAACTTGCACAAAAATAATTTCACCAAGGACCGTACAGTATTTACCAAAAATCACACATATTTTGCTGTGCACAACTAAAGGAACACAGCATAGTTATATAGTTTTTATTTTTTATATACTGGTAGTTATGCTGTACCTATAAAATGAGTTCACTGTTGGAAAAGAGTTAAAAAAATATTGGTAAAAGCTCTGTATAGCACTGCTGATGTACTCAGGTGTGAAAATGATGATGAACATGAAAAGCAAGCATGTGTCTAGCTGTGAAAGCTCTGCCCAGCAATGATATGGGCATAGCTTGGTGTGTAGACAAGAACTAGCAAACATAAGCTCCTGCGGTGCTTCAAAATGAAACACTGAGGATGATACAAAAAGTGGAGTAAAGAGCATTAGCAAAAAGCTGGAGCTGATGACAAAAACAACCTAACAGGTTTAACTTTCTAGTTTATGGAAACATTAATGTGGAAGAAAAGCTTAATACTAACTATTTTTAAAAATGTTCCCTCCACCCTCCACCCTCCACCCACCTACCATGTTTACCCAATGTAGAAAGAATTTCTGTACTTACCTTTTTTATATTCTGGTCCAAGTTATCCAGCTCTCCTTTGTAAGGGAGTGCTTGACAACAGCTGTGAAATCTGAGAGCAGTGATATCACCTGTAGTCTCATATGGCTCAGCCCTTGCCAGTGCTCCTTCATCTCCCCTGTAGCAGCCACTCACTGACACATGGGAAACTGGAGCTCCAAGATCATGTGACTGGACCAGGGAGGATTAAAAGAATACACAGATATGCAGGACAGGTAGTGGGGGGGGGGAATGTTTATGAAGAGTTATGCCCTGTACACACGATAGGAATTTCCTATGGGCTAAAATCTGATGGAATTTTCTGTCAGAATTCCGTTCAAGCTGTCTTCCATCAGTCTTGCATACACACTGTCAGACTAAATTCTGACCGTCCAAAACGCGGTGACGTAAAACACTACGATGAGCCGAGAAAAATGAAGTTCAATGCTTCCGAGCATGCGTCGACTTGATTCTGAGCATGCGTGTTTTTTCTCCGTCGGAGTTCCACACAGACAATAGGAATTTCCCATAGGATTTTTTTCCATCAGAAAAAGATAAAACATGTTCTATTTCCAAACTCCGACGGAAAAAAATCCTATGGGGCTCACACACGATAGGAATTTCTGATGAAAAAATTCCATCAGACTTTTTTCATCAGAAATCCCTATTGTGTGTACAAGGCGTTAAGCCCTGTACACACGATCGGATAACCTATGGATTTTCGTCCGATGGATTTGACCATCGGAAATCCAATGAAACTGTTTTTCATCAGTCTTGGCCACACACCATCAGTCAAAAAACCGACCGTTCCAAACGCGGTGACGTAAAACACTCCGATGAGCCGAGGAAAAATTAAGTTTAATGCTTCTGAGCATGCGTCGACTTGATTCTGAGCATGCTTGGGTTTTTTAACGGATGGACTTGCCGATAGACGATCGGAAATTCCCATCGGTTTTTTATCCATCGTAAAAATTTAAAACAAGTTCTATTTTTTCCATCCGATGGAAAAAAGACCGATGGGTACCATACACGATCTGTTTGTCTGATGAAAACCATCCATCGGACGGTTTTCATCAGTTAAATCGATCGTGTGTACGGGGCTTAAGTGTTAAGCCCTGTAAACACGGGCCGAATGTCGGGAGACATTTGCTGGTAAAAAAAAAAAAATGGCCAAAATTCTGCCCATTTGTATGTCTGTCTGCTTGACAGAAGCCGGACAAAATTCAAACGGCTTCTGTCGGACGTGCATGCTGCATAACCAGCCGCTCACCGACTCCCGATATGTGCTCTTAGCAAATGACAGAGAGCACTGATCGGCCGTTCCCCTGTCAGAAAACAACAGCTCAGCGGGGGAGATTGCTGGACTAACCTTGCATGGTTAGTACAGCGGCTCCAACCAGAGCTGTCTGTTTTTTTTCATGCAACCCACAGGGTTGCACGAAAAAAAAAACTGTAGTGTGTACAAGGCTTTAGGTTTTACTTCCATCTTGAAAAAAAAAAATCTGATTAGTCATTATGGGTAACATTGTTACAAAATCATCATTGTGCCTTGTGACAAAAAACCTTCCTTGATGATTGATTGTGGGGAAACATAATAAAGGGAAGGCTAAAAAGGCTTCCAGGTGGCTTCGGGGAGCTTGTCCAGATACCACCACATTGTATAAATATTTAAAAGTTTGCTGAGCTGCCTGTCGCAAGTCTGTAAATCTCTCTCAATGGTGGCCTTCTAGTCTTCTACTGCTAAAAATGAGCAGCTTGCACTTTCCAAATACCTTAAACAGTGGTCCCTCTGGACAATATGGTTTAACTCTAAACTAGGAGGTAAAACAAAAAAATGAGTGTAGTTGGCATTGGAGAGTATAGGGCTTAACCAATATCTGTTTCATTGACTCCTTTCTTGTTATTGATACTGTTATCCATTTGTATATTACTTTCTAGACAATGATGCATGTCATAAGGTTTCACAAACTGCGCCTTAACTGTTGATATTACTATGCATTGGTTATCCCACTTAATTGAAGTTGTATAGCTTTTAACCAGTTGTCTACTGCCCGCCGTCATATGACTGCGGGAAGAAGACTCTCTTGTTCTGGGCGGACGTCATATGACTGCGGGAAGAAGACTCTTTTGTTCTGGGCGGACGTCCTATGACGTGATCGCCTTCCCAAGCCACTAGGGGGCGCGCGCACCCGCCGCGTCACTGGGGACCCAATGCGCGTGCCCAGTAACTGAGCAGGACCGTGGATCTGTGTGTGTAAACACAGAGATCCACGTCATGTCAGTGAGAGGAGTCCGATCGTGTGTCCCTTGTACATAGGGACAACCATCAGTCACCTCTCCCAGCCAGTCCCCTCCCCCAACAGTAAGAATCACTCCCAGGGAACACATTTAACCCCTTGATTGCCCCCTAGTGTTAACCCCTTCTCTGCCAGTCATATTTATACAGCAATCAATGCATTTTTATAGCAGCGATCGCTGTAGAAATGTGAATGGTCCCAAAAATGTGTCAAAAGTGTCCGACGTGTCCGCCGCAATATCGCAGTCACGATAAAAATCGCTGATCGCCGCCATTACTAGTAAAAAAAAATCAAAAAATCAAAATGCTATAAATCTATCCCCTATTTTCTAGCTGCTATAACTTTTGCGTAAACCAATCAATATACGCTTATTGCAATTTTTTTTAACCAAAAATATGTAGAAGAATACATATAGGCCTAAACTGAGGACATTTTTTTTATTTTTTTTTAAATGGATATTTATTATAGCAAAAAGTAAAAAATATTGTTTCTTTCTCGTACATCACGGGACACAGAGCGACATAGTCATTACTAATGGGTTATATAGATACCTTCAGGTGCTGGCACTGGCAACTTCCAAAACCGGAAGTACCCTCCCCTATATAAGCCCCTCCCATCCGGGAGTACCTCAGTTTTTTGCCAGTGTCTAAGGTGTTGGCCAAGAAGTAACATGTGTTTCACTGAGCTTGCGTACAGGTTCTTTTGGGCCTCAGTAAGCTATTCCGGATCCGACCAAAAAAGCTTCATAGCTAAACGGTCGGTACCCGGGCCTTGCAAGAGAAGAGCAAGGTTTTGCCTGTAATGCCTCTCTTAGGAGGGCTGGACCCTGGGATCCAGAGCTCTGGTCATACCCATGACCAAGATGTTTTCTGTGCAGGGTGCTATACAGGTCCAGGGGAGTGGAATCCTTGGGAACCCGGTCCCTGAAGGTTTGATTACAATGCCTGCCGTGATAGGTGAAGTTTGGGCTTCTGTGGACCAAACAGAGTCCTGCGGCGAGGAAAAGGTAAGTGGGGGCCCCCAGGAACTTGGTTCTATTGGGGGACCCCCAAGCCTATTTTGTCTTTCTGCCTGTTACCTAAGGTATTCCCGCTAAATATTCTGTGTATGCCTGTTACTACTGAGAAAATGTAAAAAAATTTTTATAGTAGGCAAGAAAAAAAAAAAAATGTGTAAGACCGCGGTACCTGTGTTAAACACTAGAGGCCGCTATGGTTCTTTTTTTCTTGTAATGTGGATTTTTTTCTTCCGAAGTCAAATCCAGGCAGTTGGTAAGTTCTCTGCGGGGAAGCTGTCTCCTCTGCCCTGTTGCTGCGCTGATCCATCCCCGGGCCCTGCGGCAAGGGACCCTGGCTCCCATCTAGCTCCTGGTTTTTTCAAAAAAGGCGCCGAAGGCGCACGTGCGCGTGTGCGCGCCTCTCTATATAGAGGCAATCTGGAAAAGGGGCGGAGCGGGTGGATGACGCTCGGTGTGCGCCGCGGCGCTACTGCGCATGTGCGGGCGTCCAGCATGTTTTAAAAGCAATCAAGCTGGCTATTGAAGTGCACAAACAGAGCTAGCAACAGTAAAAAGGCACACAGAGGCGGTTGATGCAGGCATCCCCTAGAAAGACACTTTAGTAGACACCAACTGATATATAGCAGCAATTGTGCTAGACTATTCTCAGTAAAAAGGGTGTATTACGGCTGGAATACCTCAGCTTTGGGCTTAGGAATATGCCGTCCAGAAGCTCCGGAACTAAATCTTCCAGGAAGCAAAAGGGGTCTCCATCGGGCTCTGAGGATCTTGGGCATGCTTCTGCTGCACCAGTCTCCCCTGAAAATTCAGAGGTTAGTGACCGTAGAGACCCCGCAGGAGTGCCTGGTACTGTGGCTGTCCTCAGTTCACCTGCTCCTGTGTATGTAACAGAGGAGGTTTTTTCCTCAGCTCTGGGAGGATTAGAGGAGAGATTGTCAACATTAATCGCTGCCTCCCTGTCACAGGGAAAGCACACCCGATCTCCGTCTCCTCCTTCAGAGTACCTGTTAGCGGAGCAACAGTCCCATACAGGGATCGACCTGCCTGAAGGGGATCAGGAGGAGGTTGATTCTGTTATAGAGGAATCAACTGTGGAGGAACCTTTCTCAGCATCTCAAGCTGAAAGATTATGGGTTCAGTCTTTGACTAGCATGGTCCGATCAGCATTTAAAATGCACCTTGCGGAACCATCAACCACTACTGTCTCCTCGCTGGGGTCGCTAAAAGCTCCCCAGACTGTCTGTTCCTTTCCACTTCACCCTTTATTGGAAGGGCTCATGTACCAGGATTGGGAACATCCTGATAAAATATTTACTCCCCCCAAGAGATTTCCGGTGGTCTATCCCATGGAGGATAAGTTCATCAAAAAATGGAGGGTCCCTACAGTGGACGCAGCCATCTCTTGTGTGAATAAATCACTGACATGTCCAGTGGATAATGTCCAAATGTTCAAGGACCCAATAGATAAAAAATTGGAGTCCTTATTAAAATCTGCTTTTTCTACAGCAGGCTTGGTGACACAACCAGCAGTGGCAGCTATTGGGGTCTGCCAAGCAGTGAAGGATCAGTTGAAACAGGTCTTAAGGGACTTGCCAGATCAGCAGGCCCTTGCCCTAGCTGATCTGCCTAGAGCCTTATGCTTTGCGGTTGATGCCATAAAGGATTCAATCCATCAGGCCTCCCGCCTTACGCTGTCTGTAGTACATATGCGCAGGCTTCTATGGCTCAAAAACTGGTCTGCTGAAGCTCCCTGTAAAAAATTGCTGGTTAGCTTCCCATTTCATGGTGAACGCTTATTCGGGGAAGACCTGGACAAATATATCCAGAAAATTTCCAACGGTAAAAGTACACTCTTGCCGGTTAAAAACAGAGTTAGAGGTCCCTCTTTTAAGAGGCCTGCTTCTCCAGTCCCTGGGGCATCGGCTGTGAAACAGTTCCGACGGCCTCCTGGGTCAAATCCCGGGGGTAAAAATCAGGGACAATCGCAGGGTAATAAAAAACCCTGGGTCAGGAGAGGTACAAAACCTCCCCCAAAGTCAAATTCATGAAGGGTTGCCCCCACTCAATCGGGTGGGGGGAAGACTCCAGTTGTTCGCAGAGACCTGGCGGGACACGATCAGAGACAGATGGGTGCTCTCCGCAGTAAGTCTGGGATACAGATTGGAGTTAGACTCTCCTCCTTCCCATTTTATGAGGTCAAACGTGCCAAGGGATCCCCGGAAGAGAGAGTCCCTCCTGTTGGCACTAGAACAACTATTGCTCCAAGGAGTAATTATGGAGGTTCCCCTGGAAGAATGGGGGTTCGGGTTTTACTCAAACCTCTTTACAGTCCCGAAGCCAAACGGGGACGTGAGGCCCATATTAAATCTAAAAGGGCTAAACAAATTCCACCAAAAATTTATACGCTTTGCAGTAGAAGGGCGCCATTTTCAGTTCAGAGCCTTACCCTTTGGTCTGGCCACAGCACCGCGAGTGTTCACAAAAATTCTGGGCCCATTGTTGGCCAATCTAAGAACGCAAGGTGTAGCGATAATGGCATATCTAGACGACTTGTTGCTGATAGACCACTCAGTGAAAAAACTAGAAGTGGTCGTTCACAAGACAATCAAGTATCTGGAATCTCACGGTTGGATTATCAACCGAGACAAGTCGGCCCTAAAACCAGTCAAAAGTCTGGAATACTTGGGGCTAAGGCTAGATTCAGGCCAGAAGAAAATATTCTTGCCTCGAAAAAAGGTGTTGTCTTTGAGGGATTTGATCCACTTAGTGGGTACAAAAAGACAGCCGTCCATACGCCTGTGCATGAGGCTGCTGGGAAAAATGGTGGCATCATTCAAAGCAGTACCCTACGGTCAATTCCATTCAAGGAATTTGCAAAGGGCCATACTGTCAGCCTGGAACAAGAAAGTTCAGGCCCTAGGCTTACCAATGTCCTTGTCCCCTTCCGTTCGCAAGAGCCTCCGTTGGTGGTTGGTTCTCCAGAATCGGGGAAAAAGGGAAATCCTTCAGTCCGATTTCTTGGAAGGTGGTCACTACAGATGCCAGCCTTATAGGCTGGGGAGCAGTACTGGAGCAATGGTCTCTCCAGGGCAGATGGTCGGATGCGGAAAAGGCCCTGCCCATCAATCTCTTAGAGATACGAGCAGCCCGGTATGCCCTAGTAGCATGGACATCCAAACTCCAAGGGTCCCCTGTCAGAATTCAATCAGACAATGCCACGGCAGTGGCATATATCAATCATCAGGGTGGCACCAGGAGTTGTGCAGCCCAGAGGGAAGTAAATTGCATCCTGAAATGGGCAGAAAGATATGTCCCAGCCATATCCGCGGTATTCATTCCAGGAGTGGAGAATTGGAAGGCGGACTTTCTAAGTCGCCAACAATTATGCCCAGGGGAATGGTCCCTTCACCCCGAGGTTTTTCGGACAATATGTCAGCGGTGGGGAACACCGGATGTAGATCTGCTAGCATCCAGATTCAACGCAAAGGTGGACAGGTTTGTCTCTTGGACAAGGGATCCCCTAGCTTGCGGCTCGGATGCCCTAGTGTTCCCTTGGGATCAGTTCAAGCTGATATATGCATTCCCACCGCCACAATTGTTACCTCGATTACTCCGCAGAATCAGGGTAGAAAAGAAACCAGTGATACTGGTGGCTCCAGCGTGGCCCCGAAGAGCATGGTACGCGGAGATTGTAAAAATGTCAGTGGGGAGTCCTTGGACTCTCCCACATCGTCCAGACCTGCTTTCGCAAGGACCGATATACCACCCTTCCTTACCAGCCCTAGGTTTGACGGCCTGGCTATTGAAGCCCACATTCTAAAAAAGAGAGGGCTCTCTAATCCTGTGGTATCTACCATGATCAATGCCAGGAAGCCGGTATCCAGGCAAATCTACTATAGAATCTGGAAGGCGTACATCGCGTGGTGTGAGGCCAAGAAATGGCATCCACGTAAGTACGTAATAGGTAGGATTCTGGACTTCCTACAGTGGGCTGTAGATAGGAAGCTTGCCTTGAGTACTATCAGGGGTCAGATTTCGGCCTTGTCAATATTTTTTCAAAGGCCCTTGGCTTCGCATTCACTAGTCAAAGCCTTTATACAAGGAGTGATGCGTATTAGTCCTCCGGTTAATATTCCCATATGTCCATGGGATCTAAACCTGGTTCTGTCGGTTCTACAGAAACAACCATTTGAACCATTACAGCATATTTCCTTGGTTCCTCTCACCAGGAAATTGATTTTTCTAGTAGCCATTTGTTCGGCTAAAAGAGTGTCGGAATTAGCAGCTACAGTATGTCCTGTAAAGAGCCATATCTGGTTATCCATAAGGACAGAGTAGTGTTACGTCCTCATCCAGCCTTTCTTCCTAAGGTGGTATCGAGGTTTCATTTGAACCAAGATGTGGTTCTTCCTTCTTTTTTCCCCCAAACCTACTTCGGTAGAGGAAAAGTTATTGCATTCTTTGGATGTAGTAAGAGCAGTTAAAGCTTATCTAAAAGCCCCTGCTCAGATTCGCAGAACGGATACTTTGTTTATTCTGCCGGAAGGCCCCAGAAAGGGTCAGGCAGCGTCAAAATCTACTTTAGCCAAGTGGATTCGACAGGTCATAATGCAAGCCTATGGCTTGAGAAGGAGACCGCCTCCGTTCAAAGTTAGAGCGCACTCCACGAGAGCAGTTGGAACTTCATGGGCAGCGCATCACCAGGCCTCCCTGGCTCAAATCTGTAAGGCCGCAACATGGTCTTCAGTACACACGTTTACTAGGTTCTACCAGGTGGACGTTAGAAGTCAGGAGGATGTCGCCTTTGGGCGCAGTGTGTTGCAGGCCGCAAAAGATCCTCATGTCTGATAGCGCTCAGCTTATATATGGTGTATCCCCCCCCTCATTGGGCATTGCTTTAGGACATCCCATTAGTAATGACTATGTCGCTCTGTGTCCCGTGATGTACGAGAAAGAAAATAGGATTTTTATAACAGCTTACCTGTAAAATCCTTTTCTTGGAGTACATCACGGGACACAGAGCTCCCACCCCTCTTTGGGGACACTTATTGCTTTGCTACAAAACTGAGGTACTCCCGGATGGGAGGGGCTTATATAGGGGAGGGTACTTCCGGTTTTGGAAGTTGTCAGTGCCAGCACCTGAAGGTATCTATATAACCCATTAGTAATGACTATGTCGCTCTGTGTCCCGTGATGTACTCCAAGAAAAGGATTTTACAGGTAAGCTGTTATAAAAATCCTATTTTTTTTTTTTTCAAACTCGTCCCTCTTCTTTTGTTTATAGAGCAAAAAATAAAAACCGCAGACGTGATCAAATACCACCAAAAGAAAGCTCTATTTGTGGGGAAAAAAATTATAAAAATGTCATTTGGGTACAATGTTGCATTACCGCGCAATTGTCATTCAAAATGTGACAGCGCTGAAAGCTGAAAAATGGCTTAGGCAGAAAGGGGGTGAAAGTGCCCTGTATTGAACTGGTTAAAGAAACCTATGCTATAATCGCTACTGATCTATTCATTGGTCGCACTGTATTCTATCCTTGTGTATTGAAAAATATGAATAAGAATTTATTGAAACCAAAAAATGAGCAACTTTAGAATAAATCTAAACTTTCAGAGCAGGAAATTGCCCTACTGGAATTTATTACCCTGCTAAATCATGTGTACAGGATAAAGTCCTAATTGTTTTGAATGTAGCAGGGAAGAATTACAGTTTTTTATTTTTTCTATGACCTCACTGGGGTGATTTTCCTTCACTTCCTATTCCTGTGATACCTGTAAAATAAATTGAGGAGAGGTCATCACCAGGACAGGAAGAGATGGAGAGCAATAAAAACATTTCCAGTAGTTCAAACACTTCCTCATTCTACTGAAAGTGTTCCTATTGGAAAGGCTGTCCATCACGGCATGGGGTTGGATGCATTTTCCAGTGGATGCCCTGTGGATAACAGTTCTACCATTATTTATATATATATATATATATATATATATATATATATATATATATATATATATATATATATATATATATATATATATATACTGTGTGTGTGTGTGTGTGTGTGTGTGTGTGTGTGTGTATATATATATATACACACACACACACACACACACACACACACACACACACACACACACACACACGAAGATTATGCATAGACTCAAGGACTTTTACAGACTTTTTTCTGTCTTCAGTATTTCTGTATTACTCCATATCACCATTTATATTATCATGCCATGTATTTATTCATATAATAAATCACAAGGGATTTTGTTGTTTTTTTTATTTTCACAAAAGCATTGCAGTTGAAGTATATTAAAGTTATGGATTTTTCTTTTCTTTTTTATATAGAACATTGACAGGCTCTGAAAGAAGCTTTGTTAACACTTTCATAGAGACCAAAAAATATTCATATACATACTTATGTATATGAGGCGTATATAGTATAACACTAAATAAAAAATTATAGGGTTAGATACTCTTTAACACATAAACATAACATTGTCACTTTTAATTTGCTGGTTGTCCTTTTTAAACACAAAAAAAAGGACCTTTGCTAAACAACAAAAAATTAATCACACTTTCCCTGAGCAATTATTAAAAAAACATGGTCATACTTTAAAACTGGCTCTGACAACAACTGTATATGTCAATTTTATTCTAAACATTTGTCAGGAACATAGCCACCTTCCTACTGGTGCAGCCAAGATGTTTTGCATTTGCCTGAGGAGTTTTTTTGCACTTGATCTGGGCTGGCATGCCTGGCTATGCTGTATCCTTTTATACCGCTTGCCTGACGTAGTATAATCTACACGAGGAGACAGAAAAACAAGCTAAAATTTACTATTTACGTTTGTATGTCAAGTAGAGGATAACAGGGAAGTCACAATGAACAAACCAGCCGAACAACACATTAAAGATCAAAAAAAAAAAAAGAAGTATTCTGCTCAAAAGCAATAATCTAATGCCTTGTATACACGAGCGGAATTTCCGTCGGAATAAACTCCAACGGGTTTTTCCGACGGAATTCCGCTCAAGCTGTCTTGCAAACACACGGTCACACTAAAATCCGACCGTGAAGAACGCGGTGACGTAAAACACTACGACGAGCTGAGAAAATGAAGGTCTATGCTTCCGAGTATGCACCAAATTGTTTCCGAGCATGCGTGTTTTTTGTCCCTCAGAATTGCATCCAGGCGAACGGAAATTCCGATAGAATTTTTTTTCATCGAAAAAAAGAGAACATGTTCTCTATCTAATTCCGTCTGAATTTCCAACGGAAAAAGTCCGATGGGGCATACACACGGTCGGAATATCCGATGAAAAAATTCCGTCTGACTTTTTCCCTCGAAAATTCAAAGCGTGTGTACTTGGCATTAGAGTTCTTTTGATATCTTAGCAATCACATATCATTGCTAAAGCTAGGGTGAATGCAATGTAGATGATCGACACCAAACACAATGGATAATTTTTGGTCTTTGACCACCTTGTTTTTGTGAGTGATATGTGCTCCAAACTCCCATCTGGTATGGAGGCCAGGATTCAGTTTACAGGTCAGTGCTGCTGCTGATTTTTGCCTAAGTAGTAGCAGTGAAAAGTTTAAAGCTGTACTCCAGGCTAAAAAAAAATTACAAAATCACAGGTTGAACTGGATGTACTAGTGTCATTATTTAGGTTTACGAACTATAAAAATATAAAAATATAAATATGGGTGGGCATGTGTATTCCTATTTGGATTTTTTATTTTTTTTTGTGTATTTCTTTTAGATCTGTGCAGTAATCCAACATGAAACATTCCTATACTTTGCCTCTATGCAAAGTATAGGAGCTTCCTGTAAGAAAGACCAGTCACAGCTGCTCTCTCTCTTTGTTCAGGATGACTGGTCTTGTATCTGCCACTCTGTTGTTTTCTGCAGACAGCCTGTGTAGAGGGTGGACCAGTTAGGCCCCACACAAATCTCTATCTCTGCACAAACTATGTACAGCACAGTGATTATTTTACCACTACTGCACAAAGGAGCATCTGAATTTGCAAAGGCATTTGGTGCTCACAAAATGATATGGAATGGATTTATAACCTTTGTGGCTATTGTGGAATATATTAAATAACATTTTGTTTGCCCAGAGTTTATCTCTAGTCCAGTGGTCTCCATACTCTGGCCCTGGGGCTGAATGCAGCTCTTTGCTTGATTTTATCTGGCCCTTGAGGCATTATTCCTCCCACTGGCACCAACAATGAGGCATAATTCCTGCCACTGACAACTACAATGGGGCATTATTTCTTCCACCAACTATGTGGGAGAATTCCTTCCACTGACAACAAAAATGGGGCACTGATCCTCCCACTGACACCAACTATTTATTTACCTAATACCAAAGATCGGACATTGTTTACTCCCACTGGGCACAGTCTGCCCCCCTCCCCCCAAAGTCTTTGTTTAGAAAGTTTGGAGACCCCTGCTCTAGTTCTTTAATGTGTCAGGGCTGGGCTTTCAGCAGCTCTCTTCTCTGTGCTCAGGCTGCTCAGCTGTCAGTTAATTGCCAGCACTCATTGTTTCCACAGTGGCTCACCTGGTGATCATTACCTTCTCGTCAGTCCCACCTAAAGCCAGCTCCTTCTGGCTATTTAAACTGCCTTGTTCATTCCTTTCATGCCTTCGCCTGGTCAATATATCTGGAGGTTCTCTGCTGTGTTACTGTGAAAGACTTAGCCCAGCTGAAGTCCCTTCTGGTTCCTGATCCTGTTTTTCTTCCTCTGACTATGCTGATCTCTTATTTCCTGATTACTGGCTTGTCTGACTACCTGCTTTGGCTTCTGATCCCTGGCTTCTGTTTTAATTACGTTTACTGATCTGTACCATTTTTACCATTACATTAAAAGGTGTAATTTTTACTGCACTTTCTGTCTCTGTCTGATTCATGGTTCCTGACAGTAGGCAAAGGCCATGAATTCACAGGCAATCCACCGAGTGGTAAAAAAAAATCCAGATTGAGGACCACCACATGGATCAGTTTGCCATAGCGTTACAGACTCTCCTGATTTACACTGATCACCTGGATACTCCCACTGTGGCTGTTCCTGTACAACCAGTATTGCAGAACATCCCTGCTGCATCTCTGTGTAGGCACCCTCTGTAATATTACCTCTGTAATAGGTATGTCTGGTTCCACTCCTCTTCCCCAGCGATTTGGGGGCAATCCAGTTTAATGCAGAGGGTTTCTGGGAGATGAAAAAACCCATTATTCTGAGTTACCCTGAGTGTGTGGCTTCCTTTAAAAGGGTATTTAACGTTCCTGCTTGCTCCACGTCTGCTGCCAAGAGCCTCATGTCCATCAAACTGTTGCCGATTAGGCCATTGAATTACATACCCTGGCAAAAGAGGTTGCTTGGAATAATGAGGCCCTTGTAGCTGCTTTTTCTCATGGTCTCTTGGATAACATTAAAGATGAGATAGCAGCCCAAGACATACCTACGGATCTGGAGAAGTTAATCACGTTTTCCATTCTCATTGACTCCAAACTCCGAGAGACCTTCCTTTAAGGAGCGCTTGCAGAAGCCTCCTGTATGTTTGGCTCCAAGCTTTGCATTCCCACCATTGCTTCCCATGCCTCCTGATACCGAGTCTGCCAGTGAAGTAGAACCCAGATGTTTGGCTTCACACATCTCCTCTCTGTGGAGGATAGGGCCTTTAGGAGGAAAGAGAGATTGTGTCTTTATTGTGGTCAGGCAGGTCACTTTTTGAAGTCTTGTCCTACTCGTCTGGGAAAACGCTTTCTCCTGAGGTCCTGGAGGGGACAGACCTTAGGTGGCGCTGTTGCGTCCCCAGTTATCCTGAAGGATAAGACTCTAGTTCCGGTTACCCTTTCTTGGTCTGAGTTGGCCTGTTTATAGATAGTGCCTTTGTGTCTAAGCACTCAATTCTGCTGCAGGTTTGTGCTACTCCACTTGCCATTGAGACTATTGATTGGAGACCTTTACAGCCATCCCATGTGACTCATGAGACTGCTCCATTGACCATGGCTGTAGGGGCTCTTCACCGTGAGATAATCCAATTTCAAAACAAAGTATTTCCCTCACCTCATTACACAGTGGTCATTGGTTTGCCTTGGTTATAAAAGCACAACCCCTCTTTTGATTGGCATTGTGCTGAGGTTCTTGCCTCGTCACCACAATGCTGCAAAACATGTTTTCAGAAAATGGTTAATGTCCTGCGCACGACTTCACGCTCCTCTTTGCCAGAGGAGTACAGCGAATTTAGAGATGTCTTTGACAATGGTCATGCTGTTTGGTCTCTGCGACGCTCCTGCAGATTTTCAGGAATTCATCAACGGTGTTCTCTGAGATATGTTGCAGCAATGTGTGGTGGGTTATCTCAACGATATTCTCATATATTCAAAATCCCTAGAGAGCCACGCAGATGTCTCCCGTGTGCTACAGAGGTTGAAAGATAATAACCTGTATTGTTAGTTGGAAAAGTGCGAGTTCCATCGTGAACAGGTTAAATTTCTGGGTTATGTAATTTCTACTGCTGTTTTTTTGATGGACCCAGAGAAACTATCTGCAGTTCTACAGTGGCCTCGACCCGTAGGTCTATGTCCGCTACAACATTTTCTTGGCTTTGCCAAGTATTATCAGAAATGTATTTGTATTTTTTTTTTTTTCTCTGGTCAAACCCCTGACTAATATGACCAGGAAGGACAGCAACCCACAGAATTGGTCTCCAGATTCCCTTAAAGCCTTTGAGTCTCTCAAGGCTGCCTTTGTTTCAGCTCCTGTGCTGGAACATGGAGTAGGCACCCTTCTGTCTCAACATCCTGTCTCAACATATGAAGATGTTCCTAGTTACAAAAACTATTAAGGTATTCCCAAACCAAAAGCCTTGGTTGGATGGTAAAGTAAGGGCTCAGCTTAGAGCAAGGGATGTGGCCTTTAGATCGGGCGACCCTATGGCTTATAGGCAAGCTTTCAATTAATTAAAGAAAGGCATTAAGGAGGCTAAGCGTAGATAAAAACAGTGCATTGAATCTTCTTTTGAAAATCAAAATTCTTGTAGCATGTGGAAGGGGATTAAAACAATGGTACATTTTAAATCTAGGAATACACAGGTTTGTAAAGTGCTCCCTGACACCTTAAACCAATTTTTTGCTCGCTTTGAGGGTCAAAATATGAAATGTGAAACCCATAGTAAAGAACTAGTGGAGGACGACCATTTACTGGTATTAAAAATACATGAGGTCAGGTAAAATTTAAGGAAGATTGACATCAGAAAGGCAGCAGGACCAGACGGGGTGTCAGGCCGTATACTGAGGGGATGTGCAGACCAGTTAGCAGGTGTTTTTACTGATATTTTTAATTTGTCATTGAAGCAGGCTGCAGTACCTTCTTGTTTTAAATCTACTACTATTGTCCCAATACCTAAAAAAAAAAAAAAAATCAGCAGTAACATGCTTAAATGATTATCGCCCAGTTGCCCTAACTCCTATCATCATGAAATGTTTTCAGAGGCTTGTATTATCACATCTTAAGGCAAGCATTCCTGTTGATCTGGATAAGTATCAGTTTGCCTACCATGCAAATAGATGCACAGATGATGCAATTGCTATTGCATTGCATGCTGCCTTGACACATCTTGAGCACTCAAACACATATGTTAGGATGTTATTCATTGATTTTAGCTCTGCATTTAACAAAGTAGTCCCTGACAAATTAGTGAAAAAGTTAAAAGCTTTGGTCCTATGTCCTTTGCTGCGCTCATTGATTATGGATTTTCTAACAAACAGGCCACAAATGGTGAGAATAGGAGATCGGATGTCTAACACTATTATTTTGAATACAGGGGTACCACAGGGATGTGTGTTAAATCCAAGCCTGTTTACATTGTTTACGCACGACTGTACTCCCATACATGCTTCTAGCACTATAGTGACGTTTCCTGATGACACCACTTTAGTGGGACTCATACAAGATAATGATGAGACGGCTTATAGGCAGGAAATTCAACATTTGGTTGAGTGGTGTAGAGAAAATGATTTAATACTCAATACTGCAAAAACTAAAGAAATAATAGTGGATTATAGGAGATCAAGAAAGATCAATCATAGCCCAGTTTATATAGGTGGTGAGGAGCTGGAAAGGGTGGACACTATTAAATTTTTGGGAGTGCATATTACAAGGGAGTTGTCATGGTCTCCAAAATACTTTTTTTCTAGTGAAAAAAGCGCAGCAGAGACTGTTTTTCCTTCGGAGACTGAAGCAGGCTGGATTGCCCTTAAGGCTTCTGGACAATTTCTATCAGTGTACCATTGAGAGTATTCTTCTCCACTGCGCTGCAGTGTGGTATGCCAGCTGCAGGGCGGAGGATGTATAAGTTAACTTATATTAATAGAGGATGTCCTAAGAAATTTGACCTGGTCTGGCTTCCCTGGACCCAACAGTTTTAATCATATGTTGGCGTTAGGCCAGGGATACTTTCCATAAGGCTACAGGTACTTGCTCTGCCCCCCCCCCCCTCGGTCAGACAGGGTATGAGGTACTGACGACTCCTGGGTTGGTAGTTTATGTTGGGTAGGACTGAGACCATGATATGTTGTCATGCATATATGCCATTGGTAGGTGCTGTTTTTCTGTTTTGTAAAGACCATCCTTGTTGTTAAAAAAAGTGGGCAAAAGCAATTTGTATTGATCCAACCCACCCAGGTTACAGTGCGTTTGTCTCTTTGCCATCAGGGAAAAGATATAGGACACTTAAAACGCACACTAATCGCTTAAAGCATAGTTTTTTTCCCCTAAGGCTGCATTGCCCATACTCCCATCAGGTACAGTGTTTTAGGAATTTTATGTGGAAATCGAAAAAAAAATTTTTTTTTATATTTTGATATATTTAAATAGATATGTGGGCATGTGCTAGGAGTATGTATGTGTGTTTTTTTTTTTTTTTTTTTTTTTTTTTTTTTTGAGAAGTGTTTTTTATTGCTGCTGTAAAGAGTACCCGGAATTTTTTTGTTGTATGTATATGACAATAAAGTATATCTATCCTACCTCTATGAGCGCTATGCATCTTTGTGGCTACTTTTTCTAAGAAATTGTCTAAATTGTCTAAGAAATTGTCTCCAGCAGAATGCAATTATGAGATTGAGGACAGAGAATTGTTAGCTATCATTTTAGCTCTTAACCTCCCTGGCGGTATTCCCGAGTCTGGCTCGGGGTAAAATTTCAGTATCATTAGCGGTAACCCCGAGCCAGACTCGGGCTGCATCGCAGGATACAGGGAGAGTTACTTACCTTGTTCCCTGGATCCTGCGATGTCTCCCCGCAGTGTGTGCGAGCTGTCTCCTTGCTCGATTCACACTCAGTGCCTGAGTGCCATTCCCTGCGACGTTGTGGCGCACGGGGGCGGAGATCGGTGCCAAATTCCAAAAAGTAAAAACACAATGCATATACAGTATACTGTAATATTACTGATTACAGTACTGTATAAAAAAATTACACATCCCCTTGGTCCCTAGTGGTCTGCCCAGTGCCCTGCATGCACTTTTATATTATAAATACAGTTTTCTCTGCCTGGAATTTGTAGATTGTCCATAGCAACCAAAAAGTGTCCCTTTATGTCAAAAGTAGTTTTAGATCAGCTAGAAAACAGTGATAATAAATTAGAATCACTTGCAGAATTGAGCGATGGCGATTTGTGGGGAAATTCGTCATCAAACACTAAATCTAATGACAGCGACATTTCTGCAACTGAGCAAATTTCAGTGTTTTTGATTTGATTACGTTATTGAATCATTTTTATTATTATTAGTTATAATTATTTATAGTTATTTATTATATTATAATTTATGATTTTGTGTTTCAAACTTTATCATACCCGGGATGTCTACTAGACTCTGGTTTGGACAGATTTAAGTTAGTTATTCCTAAGAATTGCAGGCCTACAATATAAAACGCCAAATTTCCATGCAAAATAATTGTACCGCTTTCAGCACCTAAAATCTGACAGAATCATACCGCCAGGGAGGTTAAGGAATGGAGGCATCTCCTTGAGGGTACCACTGTGGCGGTCCTCATTTTGACTGACCATAAGAATCTCACATTCTTGTCTGAGGCAAAACGCTTATCTTCCAGAAAGGTGCGATGGGCTCTTTTTCTGTCAAGCTTCAATTACAGTCTCATTTTTACCCAGTACTAATAATGTAAGGACTGATGCATTGTCGCAACAGTTTTCTTCTTCCTCCAAGATGGAGTTGGTTCCTACTCCTGTGATACCTCCCGATTGTATTCTAGCCACTATTCGCACTAGTCTCGATTTACCTTTGGGTTTCAGAATTCTTGCTGCTCAGAACCATTCTCCTTCTGAGAAACCTTGTTTTGTTCCTGGGAATCTCCGCACTGCTTTGCTCCAGACTTACCATTCTCTCAAGGCAGCTGGTCACCCAGGTAAGAATCAACTCATCTGGTTTCTCTATTTCTCAACAATTCTGGTGGCCTAGTCTTGGCACTGATGTAACCGCCCTCATGGGAGCTTGTTCCGTGTGTGCTCAGAGTAAAACACCACGACACCTGCCAGTGGGCCTCCTAGAACCCATACCCAATGAAGAGAGGCCTTAGATCCACTTGTATGGATTTTATTGTGGAGTTACCCAACTCCCAGGGCAACACAGTTATTCTTATGGTGGTTGACCGATTCTCGAAGATGTCACATTGTATTCCTACATGCAAAATAACTGGCCTCCATTTTCGCTCAGGAGATCTTTCAGTTACATGGGCTACCCAAGTTTATCATCTCAGACAGGGGTAGCCAGTTTGTGTCCAGGTTTTGGCTAGCCTTTTGTGCACAGTTGGGAATTCAGCTTTCCTTCTCCTCGGCATATCACCCGCAGTCCAATGGGGATGCAGAACGAGCCAACTAAGCCTTGGAGCAGTTTCTACGTTGCTATATTTCTGACCACCATAACAACTGGTCAAACCTCTTACCTTGGGTGGACTTTGCTCACAATAGTGCTGTCAATACCGCTTCCAGATTGTCTCCATTAATGGCGAATTATGGGTTCGAGCCATCCATGTTGCCTGGCATATTTGTTCCTCAAAGAATTCCTGCATTAAAGGAGCATCTCCGTGATCTCAGTTCCACTTGTGTGCAGGTCCAAGAGTCCTTGCGATGTGCCAGTAATAGGTATAGCCTCTGTGCTGACCCTGTGCCTTCTTATCAAGTCGGGGAGAGGGTCTGACTGTCATCTCGTAACCTCTGACTCTGTGTTCGCTCACTGAAACTGGCACCACGGTATATTGGGCCTTTCCGTATTCCATGTAGGATCAACTCAGTGGCATACGCTTTAGATGTTCTGTCCAACATGCGTATTTCTAATGTATTCCACGTTTCCTTATTAAAACCTTTGGTGTGCAACCGCTTCACCACCTCGGTACCACGTTCTTACCTGGTTCAGGTTGAGAACCATGAGGAGTATGAGATGCAATCTATCATTGACTCCCATAGGTTCCGTGGGTGCAGACAGTACCTTGTTCACTGGAAAGGTTGCAGTCTGGAGAAACGCTCTTGGGTCTCATCCTCAGACGTACATGCACCTGTCCTCCTCCGTGCTTTGCATAGATGTTTTCTCCTACAACCTGGTGCCCCTCCGAGGGGGAGGGGGCATTGAGAAGGGGGTACGGTCAGGGCTAGACTCTCAGCAGCTCTCTTCTCTGTGCTCAGGCTGCTCAAAATTACCACCAGCCGCCACTGGTTCATTGCTTATTACATTCATATCACATAGCCAGGTCATCTAATACACTTAGTTGGTTGTTCATCACTTTTTTTATACTTCTTAATTGTTCTTATTTTTAGTTCTCCGTTGGTCAGCTTCCTCACCACCACACATCAAATGCAATATTTCAGGTCAAACCAAATCCAATAGGTCAGCTTGAAGAAGAAACTATAAATGTTAGTCCATATGTTCAAATTTTGATACACGAAGATCTCAGAATTTTCACCATTTAATAAAAAACCTGTAAATATCTGTTCCACAGAAATGGCTGCTATTTTACTTAAACTGCATTGGAGTCATGTTACGTGGTCAGTTTGAATGCAAGTAGTGCTTTGCATACGTTTTTTAATACAGTACATATGCTGAGAAATATTTTAAATATTTGGATAAGTGAATCAATATTTTTTCAGCATTTCCCCTCGGTGTTCTATTGCGTGTTTGTCTCATGAACTCTGAGAAATCCAATTAAATATTGATAGCTATTCAATGTTTTGAGCACTCATATAAAGTAGATTTTATTTAGCTGTGGCTGTAGGTGTAGTACATAAGGTTAAAAAGATCTCACTTTGATGGGCACATAATCTATGTCCAATTCCTATTAGCAAAGCTTATTGTGAAGTATAAAAGGTACATAGGGCTACTCAACAAGGGCTTTCTTCAACTTATGTTATCTTTTTAAAAAATAATCAAGCAGCCCAGAATAATTTTACTCTCCAGAGTCAAAAATAATTTCATAAATACAGGAGCACGCCAGGCATATGTAAAGGCATAATATACTGTCTGCAGGCTTTTCTTTGTCCAGCTGTGAAAACCTCATATTTAATGTACAGATGTTGGGTGATAAAAGCTTTTTGGCAATGCAGAAAGAGCAGGCAGAGTTCAAAGTGCCAGGTTTAACAATAGCAACGTCTACTATAATGCTTGCAACTTTCCAGGGCAAAGCTAATATGTGTTGGGTGGCTACCAAACTGGGGGCCCATAAAAGAAAAGAGTGCACCAGAAAAACCCAGTTAACATTGGATTTTTATCACTTTTTATTCCGAGTTTTTAGCAGTTTTCTGTTTTTGTGTACTGAACCAGAATATTCATATTCTGATTATACTGCAGGATAATTTTGCTGCAGAAAAAAATTGAAGAAAAAAAATAATGCATGGCCACTCAATGTAGACTTAATGTATATTTCATATAATGCTCTGCTTTTAATTATTTTGCACATTCTTATATTGCAAATTATATCAGTTTAATCAGCCTAGTCTGGTTAAATAACCTGAGCATTGTAAGTGTTTGTACAGCTAGACACTGGCTAAACGGCCTCGGTATGTGATTCTAACCCCTGTAAAACATCCCTCAGATCCAGAATCTGAGTGAATGTAAGCCATTCATTGCAAGGTGCTGTCAGCACCTGCTTTGTTGGAGAGATGTTAGGACAACATAGTGGGTTTCCAGGTATGGAGGAGCATGTGACCTCCCAATGTTACAGTACACTGACCTTAGTGGCCAACCAACAAGCCAGAACATTGATATGTAGGCAAAGCAATAACATAATCCAACCCAAAAGCTCCAAACACCATTGTACATTGCAGATCACCTAGGTTGGCCTTTTATAGCAGGGAGGCAGCAAGGCAGTACAGATTGGTAAGCATACCTGATAGGGGAGTGTGGGGTATTTGGAAGCACTGTTGTTTTGCCCAGAATGGACAGGCGACAGTGACTCTTTAAGGTTTTTTTTGTCCTGGGAAAAAAGGTAACAATGGTGCTGGAATGGGCACAATTTTGATGCCTGCAAGTACCTTTTTAAGATTACAAAGCAACCTTTATGTCAATATGGAAAACCTTGGATCCCAGGTTTAGGCCGTACACATGGCCTTGACTTCTCCCAAAGCTGAGAGTGAGCCGCACTCCATCCTGGTGCTAGGCCCATCATTAAAATGTGAAATGCAAGAGCCTCAGTGGGCAGTATTGGCTATGGAATTAAAAAATTTAATGAGAGTGGAGAGTTCCAACATGGAGAGAGGTTGAGGCCCTGTGTACTAGGTTCCATAAGAAATCCAAAGACTATCACAAGCAAATGACCGGCAGGTGATGGGGCCTTTAAAAAAAACACAGCAAGGGTTAAGGATGGAGAAGGGTGATACAGAGGAAGTAGGAAGTGAAGAGGGCTTGTTGGGGTAGTTTTAAGTGCTAAACCTGTTTTGATGTTGGACACACGTGGGAGAAGGTTTCACGGCTGGCTAGGCATGTGGTGCCACTGTCTTGGCTGAAGTAAGCCTTAATATTACTTCCTGTTTAGACAATTTTTACCCGAAAAAAGCATTTTCTTTCTCTTTTTGTTGATGTGGACTTCTTGTTTGTTTTGTTACTGTTAAGCCTTTTAAAGTTCAAAAAAGGACTATATAGCTCCACAAAGCAGATGTCCTACAATCCCATTGACCCCCAAACTTTACACTAGGTACATGCAGAATAGTGATGAGCCGAACACCCCCGGGTTCGGTTCGCACCAGAACCCGCGAACGGACCGAAAGTTCGCACGAACTTTAGAACCCTATTAAATACACTGGATGCGAACGTTCGAAATCTAAAGTGCTAATTATAATGACTATTATGCATGTTATTGTCCTAAAAAGGGTTTGGGAACCCGGGTTCTGCACCAGGGGACATGTATCAATGCAAAAAGAAGTTTTAAAAACGGCCGTTTCTCGGGAGCAGTCATTTTAATGATGCATAAAGTGAAAAAAAAAAAGTCAAATATTCCTTTAAATATCGTACCTGGGGGGTGTCTAAAGTATGCCTGTGAAGTGCCACGTGTTTCCCGTGTTTAGAACTGTCCCTGCACAAAATTACATTTCTAAAGGAAAAAAAAGCCATTTAAAACTGCTTGCGGCTTAAATGTAATGTCTGGTCCCGGTAATATGGATCAAAATCTTTAAGAAAAATGGCATAGCTACCCCATCACAGCCCCCCCCCCCACCCCAGCCCATTACCAGCCCCTTTGGGTCTTGTATGGATATTAAGGGGAACCCCGCACACAAAATAAAAAAGGCCCTATATACTCTGAACAGCCGTATACAGGAGGTGCATACAAGACAGGGACTGTAGGTTTGTTCTTATGTAGAATCTGTTTGTAATTTTGAACAGGTACATTGTTTAAGTGTAGCTCCAGCCAAAAAATCTATTTTTAAGCTTTTTGGAAAACATAGGGAAGGGTTATCACCCCTGTAACATTTGTTTTTCTGTCTGTGCAGTGTGCACCTGTTCAGAACAGTTCACCTCACTTTCCGTCCTAATGACAAATGTTTTTTGAAAATTTTGGTTTTTTATTGAAACAAGAATTGGTGATAAAGCATCAGTGGAGAGGAGACACTTTTTTTCCCTTATTAACTCTTGACACAACACTGTAAGGCCTCACAGTTACTCTTGGTGGGCGCAGGAATGGGCCGTGCTGCAAATTATTAGATCAAGAATTGTAATTACATGCCCCTGTTAAACAGGGGCAGAAAAATTGGGCCTTAGGCACTGGTGCCACAACACTGCAACCCCTCACAGATACTGTACTTGGAGCACAGCAATGAGCCCTGTTGCAAAGTATTGCATCAAAAATTTTAATTACACGCCCCTGTTAAACGGGGGCTGAAAAATTGGGCCTTAGGCACTAGTGCTGGTGCCACGACACTGCAACCTCTCCCAGATACTCTAGTTGGAGTGCAGGAATGAGCCCTGCTGCAAAGCATTGCATAAAAAATTGTAATTACATGCCCCTGTTAAACAGGGGATGAAAAATTGGGCCTTAGGCACTGGTGGCGGCACCCAGAAACAAAAATGTTCTTCCAAGCTATCATCATCAATCGGATCATTGAGGAGGAGGAGGAGGATAGTCAGTCAACATAACAGGACAGTCTCTCAGCATCAGTCTTGAAGGGATGTGACATTTGAAATTAAATTAGTCTGTTATATCAGCTTCAGGTGTTTGGTAGCTGGTGGTGATCCAAGACTGGTTCATCTTTATGAAGGTCAGTCGATCAACCGAGTCGGTGGACAGGCGCACCCTGTGATCCGTGACAAATCTTCCAGCAGCACTGAATGTGCGTTCTGAAAGAACGCTGGATGCAGGACAGGCCAGTAGCTCAATTGCATACTGTGCAAGCTCTGGCCAGTGATCCCTACCTCAAGACCCAGTAAGCCAGAGGATTTTCGGTGGGAAAGGTGTCCAAGTCTGACCTTGCCCCTAGGTATTCCTGCACCATGTATATCAGACGCTGGTGATGGTTGCTGGAACCGATCATACCTTGGGGCTGCGGACTAAAGAATTGTCTGAACGCATCGGTCAGACGGCCACCTTCCCCACTGCTCCTTCTTTGACTGACCGAAGCCTCAGCAACTCGTTGTCCAGGACCAGGAGTTTGTAACCTCCCAGTCTCTGGGAACGCGTTGCACAGACCTTTCTGCAAGGCCTCCCAGGGTTGTCTCATCCTCTGCTCCCTCTGCGACGGTAAGATAAGGTCCGCAACCTTACCCTTGTACCGTGGATCAAGGAGAGTGGCCAGCCAGTAATGGTCCCTCTCCTTGATTCGAAGAATACGAGGATCCTTCCGCAGACTTTGCAGGATCAGGGAGGCCGCCATGCAGCGTAGGTTAGCTGAGGCATTCGGTCCGGAGTCCTCTGGGTCACTAAGGACGACATGATCCGCAGCCACCTCCTCCCAGCCACGTACAAGTCCACTGGTTTCTTGGGACTGTAAATCATCCCTAAAAGACTGCTGCTGATGATGCCGAGTGCCAGGCTCCACCTCCATGCTGACACAATCCTCCTCCTCCTCCTCCTCCTCCTGTGCGATGGGTGGGACAGAAGGAACACTGTCTGGGTAAAGGGGGCCTTGAGAGGCAAGGAAGTCCTCCTCTTCCTGCCTCTGTTCTGCCTCAAGTGCCCTGTCCATTATTCCACGCAGCGTATGTTCCAACAGGTGGACAAGAGGTACAGTGTCACTGATGCATGCACTGTCACTGCTCACCATCCTCGTGGCCTCCTCAAATGGTGCCAGGACAGTGCATGCATCCCTGATCATGCCCCACTGGCGTGGTGAAAAAAACCCGAGCTCCCCTGACCCTGTCCTGGTGCCGTAGTCACACAGGTACTCATTGATGGCCCTCTGCTGCGTGTGCATGTCACATATAAGGCGGTTCTTGGGCAGGTTCAACTCCTTTTGCAGCTCAGCCAGGCGAGCACTGGCATTATAAGATCTGCGGAAATGCACACAGACTTTCCTGGCCTGCCTCAGGACATCCTGTAAGCCCGGGTACCTGCCCAAGAACCGCTGCACCACCAGGTTAAGGACGTGAGCCACACAGGGCACATGGGTCAGTTGTCCCTGTCGGAGGGCGGAGAGGAGGTTGGTGCCATTGTCGCAAACCACCATTCCTGGCTTAAGCTGGCGTGGCGTCAACCACCTCTCGGCCTGCCCCTGCAGAGCAGACAGAACCTCTGCCCCAGTGTGACTCCTGTCCCCAAAACACACCAGCGCAAGCACGGCGTGGCATCTTTTTGCCTGCGTACTTGCGTAGCCCTTTGAACGCCTACGGAGCACCGCTGGTTCCGAGGACAAAGCACAGGAAGAGGCCATGGAGGAAGAAGAGGAAGGGGTGGAGGAGAGAGGTGTGTCACAACCAGTAGTAGCATTTTGGAGGCGTGGTGGCGGAACAACCTCCAACACTACTGCACCTTGTCCTGCATCCTTCCCAGCTGCCAAAAGAGTGACCCAATGGGCCGTGAAAGAAAGGTAACATCCCTGTCCATGCCTGCTGGACCATGAGTCAGCGGTAATATGCACCTTACCGCTGACCGCCCTGTCCAGCGAGGCCAAGACATTGCCTTCCACATGCCGGTAGAGAGCCGGAATCGCCTTCCATGAGAAAAAGTGGCGTTTGGGAACCTGCCACTGAGGAACCACACATTGCACAAATTCACGGAAGGGGGCCGAGTCTACCAACTGAAAAGGCAGCAGTTGAAGCGCTAGCAATTTAGCCAAGCTAGCATTCAACCGCTGGGCATGTGGATGGCTGGGAGTGAACTTATTTCGACGGTCCAGCAGCTGGGGCAGGGAAATTTGCCTGCTAGAATCGGACGTAGGTGTACTGCTAGCAGAGTGCCCGCAAGTACTTGGCTGTGACACACCTAATTCTACACCTTCATTCCTCTCAGTGCAGGTTTCAGAGAGGACTGAAGGTATAGTGGGGTTGGAGATCCCAGCTGATGCGGTGCAAGGAGAGGTCCGCTTTGTTCTTTGGTGTGGGTCTTTAAGGTAGGCTTGCCAACGAGCTGCATGGCAGGTCAACATATGTCTGGTCAAGCATGTGGTGCCCAAGCGGGTGATGTTTTGGCCACGCGATATACGCTTGAGACATATGTTGCAAACAGCAGCTGTGCGATCCGATGCACTCGACTCAAAAAAGGCCCACACCAAAGAACTTTTTGAATAACGGGCAGAGGCAGCGCCCTGCACAGGCGGAGCTCTGCGGTGTGATTCCGTTGGTGTGCTGCCCTTACGCTGGCCCCCCGAGGGCATCCTGCCTCGTTGGAGATGTGCCTACTCCTCATCCTCCTCCTCCTCTCTCCTATTAGGCACCCACGTGGAGTCAGTGACCTCATCATCCCCTCCCTCCTCATCACTGGAGCCAATCTGGCAGTATGCTGCAGCTGCTGGAACATGACTGCCAGATTGGTGTCCTTCTTGAGCATCCCCTCTCTCTGCTCTCACGCTACTGCCTTCCTCTATCTGGGTATCATCATCAGACCCTTCGAAACGCTGGGCATCCTCCTGGAGCATGTACCCAACACTGTGCTCAAACAGTTCGGGGGACTCCTCAGGAGGACATGGTTGGTCTAGGGATGGAGTGACTGATGATGACATTGATACCAGGGAAGAGGACGCTTTGGCAGCTGCTTTGCCAGTACCCTGAGCCTGGGTGAGAGAGGATGAGGAGGGCTTGGTCATCCACTCTACCAAGTCTTCGGCATGATGCGGCTCAACACGTCCAGCTGCCAAAAAGGACAAGCGTGTCCCATGGCCACGTGCTGATGCAAATGCCTGTTGGTGCAACACACCAGGAAAACGCAGCAATACAGGCTAACTTCAGGTGTAATATGATCAGGAGGCACACTCCGCCCACTGTAAGTGCTGCAAATGCCTGTTGGTGTAACACACCAGGAAAACACAGCAATACGGGCTAACTTTAGGTGTATAATGTGCAGGAGGCTTAGCAACAATGACACTGACACTGTCCCCTGCCTATCCTTCTCTTTCCCTGCACACAAGGTTTATCAAAGTATATGACACTGACACTCTCCCTGCCTATCCTTCTCTCTCCCTGCACACAAGGTTTAGCAAAGAATATGACACTGACACTGTTCCCTGCCTATCCTTCTCTCTCCCTGCACACAAGGTTTATCAAAGAATATGACACTGACACTCTCCCTGCCTATCCTTCTCTCTCCCTGCACACAAGGTTTAGCAAAGAATATGACACTGACACTGTCCCCTGCCTATCCTTCTCTCTCCATGCACACAAGGTTTAGCAAAGAATATGACACTGACACTCTCCCTGTCTATCCTTCTCTCTCCCTACACACAAGTTTGAGGTGCAAATAGCACTGACACTGTCCCTGCCTATGTAACTCTTTCCCTGCGCCGGAACACACTACACAAGGCCGCCGCGCTGGCGGCCTTTTATAGTGTGGGGCGTGTGCTAAACCCCCCGAGCTATAATTGGCCACAGGCAACCTGCCTGTGGCCAATTATGGCTCTCCTAGCTGCAGGCGCTGTGATTGGCCAAGCATGCGGGGTCACAGTGCATGCTTGGCCGATCACAGCGCCGGGATTGCACTGCGATGGCGCAGTGTATTGTGGGCCGTTCGCGTCACTCGAATTTGGCGCGAACGGCCCAAATCGTTCGATGTTCGCCGAACGGTCGAACAGCCGATGTTCGCCGAACGGTCGAACAGCCGATGTTCGCGTCGAACGGATGTTCGACTCGAACACCGAGCTCATCCCTAATGCAGAATTACAAACTACAGATCGAAACTAGGTTTTTGAAACATTATTAAACACTAATAGGATTGTTTGCATCAAGCTGAACTTTTACATATACAGTATATTTATCAAAAAATTAACAAGGCTGTTGATTCCCCTTTTAATAACAAGAATGAAGATATATTAAGCATACCAAAAAATAACGATAATAAAAATCAGTATATATGCAACTACATGCAGCGCTCTCCAGTATAGAAAAAGCAAAAGCAATGAGCTTTGTTACATGAGTTTAATTAAAGCTAGCTGCGGAATAAATTCAATATTTCACAAATTCTATATATTCTACATGAGAACCACTCTGTAAAATAAGTTCCAGCTAAGTAGTAATAAAGACTATTTTGCACCAACAGCTTGATGGCTTAGAAAGAGTGACTGCATACTGTGTATAAAAGAATGGCAGAAAGATTTGAATAGTCTAACACTATGACCTTCACAAATAAAAACCAGAGGCACCAAAATGACCCAAGGCATCTGCTGTGGCATTCTTCTGTAAAACACCAAGTGTTGTAATTGAAAAATGGTATGAGTCAATCCAATATTGATTCCTCATAACTTTCTTAATTCGTTGAAAGCAGCACCTTTGTTTTTTTAAGCGCAGCTTATGAAATAAACAATTTTTAAAGAAACATATTAAATAAAATGTTTTGTACCTACTAATATATTCCTAATTTTGCAGAATATACTGTAAACAATTATTTGCTAGAAGAAAAAACTCAGTCTCTTACTATGAACTCCTGAAGTGTGATTGTCCATGGTATGTTACCTTTTGGGTTTCTGAATTAGGTATGGAATTTTTAAGTACAGGGATTTTGGTGGCTTATACAATTTTGAAGGATAAACACTAAAAAAAACATAGCTTGTTACACAGGAAAATTGATTGTTCAAGGCTGAATATTTCATTCCATGTTACCAATATTTTTTCAGGACCTACTGCTTAAAGTGTATCTAGCATTAGATATTTTTTTCACCTTAAAGTGGAGTTTCACCCGTTTAAAAGTCAGCAGCTACAAAAAGTGTAGCTGCTGACTTTTAATAAACAGACACTCACCTGTCCCACTGTCCAGTGATGTGGGCGCATGAAGCCTCGCTCCTCTCCCCCTCCTCTCCATGGCGCCGGCATTGTAACTGTGGGTGCCTGGCTGTGGCTTCACAGCAGAGCGTGCACTGCGCATGCGCGAGCCGCGCTGCATGTTGTGAATAGCTGGGCAATCTTCTGGGACCTGTGACGTGTCCCAGAAGATTGCAGGGAGGGAGGGGGAGAGGTAAATTTCCTTCCAGTGCCAGGGGAGGAAGTTGGAGCTGGGTGCCTGTCCAAACTAGGTACCAGCTCCCCCCCCCAAAAAAAATGGCATGCCAAATATGGCATGTCAGGGGGTCACCAGTGCTTAAAGCGGAAGTTCCATTTTTGGGTGGAACTCTGCTTTAAGTGCATAAATGCTAGGTAATGTGTATTGCTAAAAGATTCTTATTAGTCCTCACAGTATATCACTGCAATTTAACATGACAAAAACTGTCATAGTATAGCATGCTAAATATTCTGCACCCCAGACACCTGAACCCAAACTATCACCCATAGAATACCCTGCATAATAAAAATGGGCAAGCCATTCTGATCAAATATGAATATGACCTTAATCTGATTTAATTAGGGAAATCCTACATTTCAGAATGCGAATTCATGTATTTTTTTTCTTCTTTTACAAATAATGAAAAATGCCTACTCCTAAAATGAATGTGTGGCAAGAAGAAGCAAAATGTATATAACAAAGAATAGGTAGGCAGACTTATTGATTTCATTTACCAGAAATAAAACGTTGTAGATAATAGTTTTTCACAGTCAGCTCACATCAGTTACATCTAACTAGCAAGTGGGCTCGCCTCCTTCTCTCCCTCAAGAGAAGCTCTTATGTAGCACACTGGCTCATGTCTTTATTCATGAGCTTTCTATTTCAGATGCATGTTCAAAATTTCTGTGACAAGGAGTTGTTTAAGTAGATGGATTTGCTTACTGACCATTGGGTAGGCACTACATGACTCAAGTCTCATCCATTCATCGCAACAGATGTTCAAGCTGAGTTGGCATCATGGATATAAATGATGATAGACTTTTCAGGCACTTCACACAATCAAATTGTATCCATAAAATAGCATAAAATCATTATTTATACAAATTCCAAGTTAAAAACAAGTTAAAATTGTGTTAGTGCTGACCCCATACAACATGCTCTACCACCTGCCTGGAGCAAACCAACATCAATACATAGTGCATAACCCCATACTCAACATTTTCCTGCTCCACTGTTACAGTTTTGATAGCTCCACACGCTTCCCGGATTTCCTATTTCTGCTTCAAGAGCAATGGGGAAAATTTATATTAATAATAATAATAATATATGCTAATTATTAAATCGCACCATTTAATTAGAGAATGTCTAAAATACCTTCCACGTGTCCAGTGAGTCTACATGAAAGCCCCAGCGTGGACCAAGCAGGAGGGCAAAGCCACTACCGCCCCCCAGGGGCAGACACACCACCATGGCCATGCCAAGCCCACTCAGTATCCGCAAGTTGGTATGATATGATTTAAGGCAAACTCTATAAAATAAATATTGAAGTTAGAAGGTGGCCTACTTTTTAAATGTACACTTGTAAAAGCCTTTCCCCCGTGCGAGTAATCTCCACTAGGCTCCTCACTAACCCAATATGAATTATGTGTACACTATGACTGTTGAAAATGTCCTTTGACTAAGCATGGAGATTTCCTCAATAAAGTTTTTTTTGATGTATGAGATTATATTGAGACACTGCAAAAATGATAGTAACAATAATATATGGAAAACAAGTCTTTGAATACCATCTATGCGACCTGTATAGCTAGACCACCATTTTATTACTTATTACTTAACTCATCAGTTCTGTGGTCCATTTGAATACATAAGGAGAGACTCTCCCAGACACATAATATTCCTGAACTTGCCTAAAGACACTGCAAACAACGATATAAAAAATAAACCCCAATAATTGGCATTCTAAAGGAAAAAAAAAAAAGGTCCCAAGAATTTGCAGACGATAAATAAGAACCCTCTAAACATAATACATTGTAATATCACATAACTCAAAAAAAAATTATATATATGCGGAGATAAGCTTAGCTCGTTGTCGGTCCTGTGCCTAATAACCAATGGGGGCATATCCCTCATATAGAACACCCAAAATAGCCACTAATAGCTGCCACCTGGATGCCAGCTGGCATCAGAAAGAAACTAAGATGGTGGCTGCCCACTCATAACTCCATAGGCTGGTAACCACCATTTTGGTTACTCTCTGAGGAACAATGGATGCCCACCAAAACCTGAGAGGAAGACCATGTAATTTGCAGGCAGTGATACACCAATCTCTGTTTACTTAGTAACCTTAAAGCAACCACATTAATTATTCATCACATCCTACTAATATGATTTCCTTGGAACTTCGCTACATTTAGGACAAAAAGCCAGAGTTCCCCAGATTATCTAAGTGACGCAATCTGATTGTTTATCTCAGAGGGGAAGCTCACCAGCTAAGTCTGCGTTACAAGTAGATCTATGTTCCAGCTCATACCTTGAGAGGCTAAACTTGCTCAGCATGCAAACATTTCTATAAAGTTTATAGACATTGCTGCATAGGAGAAGGAGAAAGGGCAATGCAGTTTGACAGTTTCATGGATATGATTGGAGGGAACAGATATTCTCTGGGGATAACCAAGACATCATCCAGGTTGGTTGGTGTATTGTGACCTGGGTGTCTCTAATCCCATTTGGAAATAAACAAATCAATTTTCATAAAAGGCACAATGTTTTTTTTTTTTTTTTTAACATAAAGTTTATTCATTTAGAAGAAACAACATACAAAAAAAAAGGAAAAACACTGTGGTACAGTCTCGACAGTCAGCTCTTACGAGCAAAAGGTGTAAACCATGATACAGGGTTAGAAGTTAGGACAGTGAGTCAATGATACAATGAAAAACAGTACACAGATGCAATGTAAGCAGTGAAGGGGGGAAAACAATGTTACATAAGTATGTATGCACTTGTCACAAATCTAGCTGGATTAAATTCTTTGACTTCCATACTAGTCTAGTGGTATCTCTTAGATTGGACTGTTTTTCTACCTTCTCCTTACCAGTTTTTTAGTGTAATGTTAAAGGGAGATTGTTAGCACAATGCATGGCTCCCTGTTTGTCCTTGTCTGCAACCCAGCCAATAAACTTAGTTACAGGATTACTCTGTCATCAGTTGAACATTTTGGGGATAGCTTTTCCAATGTTGTTACCTGCTCTGCATATCTGAACCTGTAACTCTTACTTTCATTTATATTCTGTCCTGATTGTACCTTTTTCATTGTGCTTTCAAGATCCTCATATTAAGAGTATTCTGGATACAAAAAAGTTTTTTGGAGGGCTAAGTCTCCTAGATCGTGGTAGAAGGGCGCTGGACACAGAATTTCATAGGTTATAAAAATGAGGACAAAGTCATTACTTGAGCCCAATTGGCCTTCATTTGGCAGCTCACCACAAAGACAAGGACCCCCTTAGTAGAGGACATTCACCAAATACAACTGTAACATGTGAAAGAGAGTGTCAAATGAAAAATCCTTAGGAGTCCAAAGTCTTTATTGAACAGCTGGCTAAAACAAGCAGGGCAAAAGACAGGGCAAAAGACAGCCAGCATGTTTCGGGGGCCACACAATCCCCCTTCATCAGCACTGGAGAAAAGTAAAAAATTACACACATGAAAATGGTGATAAAACAAAACTGTTAATAAAATTAGGAACTCTCTTTGACCCATTGCAATTAGAAAGGTTCACCAAGACAACATAACATTTTCCTGAGTCGATGATACGGTGTCAATTTTGTCTCCTTTCCTACTGTGTTATTTGTAAAATCCTTTTTCTGTATCATCTGTTGCTGGGATACCTATGCTATTCTTCTGAATCTACCATGGGGGAAAAAAAAAAAAAAAAAAAAAGCAGATGTACTTTATTTAGTGGCAGCATCTTGTGAAAACATTTGTGGAATATACTTTATTATAACAAGATGCCACACAATAGTGTTTTTCAAATGTGCTGCAGCACAAAAATAAATGTTATTCCTCCAGTAGGGTTTACAATCAGTCATGTCTAGGTCCTACAGTGGGGATCGAAAGTTTGGGCACCACAGGTAAAAATGTGTATTAATGTGCATAACGAAGCCAAGGAAAGATGGAAAAATCTCCAAATGGCATCAAATTACAGATTAGACATTCTTATATGTCAAAAAAAAGTTAGATTTTATTTCCATCATTTACACTTTCAAAATTACAGAAAACAAAAAAATGGCGTCTGCAAAAGTTTGGGCACCCTGCAGAGTTAATATCTTGTACTGCCCCCTTTGGCAAGTATCACAGCTTGTAGACGCTTTTTGTAGCCAGCCAAGAGTCTTTCAATTCTTGTTTGAGGTATCTTTGCCCATTCTTCCTTACAAAAGTCTTCCCGTTCTTTGAGATTTCTGGGCTGTCTGTCACGCACTGCTCTTTTAAGGTCTATCCATAGGTTTTCAATAATGTTGAGGTCAGGAGATTGTGAAGGCCATGGCAAAACCTTCAGTTTACGCCTCTTGATGTAATCCCCCGTGGATTTTGAGGTGTGTTTAGGATCATTATCCATTTGTAGAAGCCATCCTCTTTAACTTCAGCTTTTTCACAGATGGCATCAAGTTACCATCCAAAATTTGCTGAAATTTTATTGAATCCATTTTTCCTTCTACTCGTGAAATGTTCCCTGTGCCACTGGCAACAATACAACCCCAAAGCATGATTGATCCAACCCCATGCTTAACAGTTGGACAGAGGTTCTTTTCATTAAATTCTGTGCCCTTTCTTCTCCAAACGTACCTTTGCTCATTCCGGCCAAAAAGTTATATTTTAACCTCATCGGTCCACAGAACTTGTTTCCAAAATGCCTCAGGCTTGTCTATATGTTCATTTGCAAAGTTCAAACGCTGATTTTTGTGGTGAGGACGTAGAAGAGGTTTTCTTCTGATGACTCTTCCATGAAGACCATATTTGTACAAGTATCTCTTTATAGTGGAATAGTGTACCACAACTCCAGTGTCTGCCAGATCTTTCTGGAGGGATCGTGCAGTCAAACGTGGGTTTTGAATTGCTTTTCTCACAATCCTGCGAGCTGTTCTGTCTGATATTTTTCTTGGTCTTCCAGATCTTGCTTTAACTTCCACTGTTCCTGATGACTGCCATTTCTTAATTACATTCCGAACAGAGGATATTGACATCTGAAAACGCTTTGCTATCTTCTTATAGCCTTCTCCAGCTTTGTGAGCATCAACTATTTTCAGTTTCAGTTTTCTAGACAACTGCTTAGAAGAACCCATGGTGCTGATTGTTGGGGCAAGGTCAGATGAGTCTGGCCATTTAAAACCTTTGAGATTGACATCACCTGGTCTTCCCAGACGATGATTGAGAACAATCCATGACACTGGCAGGTCTCAGCTTTGCAAAGGGGGTAGTGCATGCTATAAATTCTGCAGGGTGCCCAAACTTTTGCAGAGGCTATTTTTTTTGTTTTCTGTAATTTTGAAAGTGTAAATGATGGAAATAAAATCTAACTTTTTTTTTTTACATATTATAAGAATGTCTAATCTGTAATTTGATGCCATTTGGAGATTTTTCCATCCTTCCTTGGCTTTGTTATGCACATTAATACACATTTTTACCTGGGGTGCCCAAACTTTCGATCCCCACTGTATATATATATATATATATATATATATATATATATATATATATATATATATATTTATGCACTGTATTCAGTTTAGCTAAATCCATTCCTGTTATTCTCTATACTGTGACAGGAAGGCGATTGTGCTAGCTGCAGACAGTCAGTGTTTCACTTAGTGTACTGTGTGCTTTGCATAGCTTTCACCTAAAGCTTACCTGAATACAGTTAGTGACTAATAGTGGTGTTCTCATAATTAAACCACAGGTAGAGAGTTGCAAGTATTTTCAGTTAGTGTTCTGTGTCCCTCTCCGCACAGTTTTCACCTAAAACTAACTGAAGACAATTGCTGCTTTTTCCATACTAATACCACAGCAGGCAGTTGATTCTGATAGCTGCATTATCAGTACAGATATATATATTAGGGCTGTTACTGATTAAAATGTTCGTGTTCAATTAATCGTTTTTTTTTATCGATTAATCGACTAATTTTGATTAACGCACATACAGATCCAACTACTTTTAGCTGATCTCCTTGCAGGCCGATTCCCAGTGCAGCTACCAACCACTGGAAAAATGGATAACAGGATGCAAAAAACACACAAAGGCAGCGCTCGATGGGAATAGCATTAAAACTTTTATAGTCTTCAAGTAGGTAACAAAATAAATATTGCACTGGAGATAAAAATCAATGTAGTTACATAAACTGTAAAAATGGTGCGAGTAATACCAAACGGTAGCAAAAGCAGTCATAAAAACATGTAGCTAAGTATGATACTGGTATAAAAATGTGTACAACAATACCACTGCTGAATCCAGATGAGGAGGGGTTAACATCAGTCCGTCGACATGTAGATGTCCCGTGAAGGGAACTATCACAACTCCCAGTGGATGGCTGTAGAATCCCAGGTTGATAGAGGGAAGTGTAACAGTCCTTGTGTGTGGCAGATAGTAAGGTCCCGCCGGCATGCAGATATGAAGGCACAGCAAAGGAGCCCTTCAGATGGACACGGCAAGCCCCGCCGGTGACTGTGACGTCACCGGAACTCCCTGAAGACCCGGAAGCCGGCGGAGAGGTGAGTACGGATCAAAAGAATTTTGATCGATCAAAAAACTTAATCGATAAATCGAGGAATTAATAGTTAATTTCCACAGCCCTAATATATATATATATATATATATATATATACACACATCCCACCTTTGTGCAGCTACATCTCACTGCAGGCCATTAGTATGTCTGGAAGGCAAGCAAGAAGAGACACAGTCACGAGGCAATAACAGAGGGCAAGCAGGCTCTGTTTCTAGAGGCAACAGTGCTGCTGGTCATGGACACGGTGCATCCTCATCAGCACGTGGCTGTGGGACACGCTTGTCCTTCTTTTCGGCAGCTGGCCATGTTGAGCCGCAACATGCCCAAGACTTGGTAGAGTGGATGACCAAGCCGTCCTCATCCTCCTCGTCCTCTCTCACCCAGGCTCAGGGTACTTTGTCTGGCAAAGCAGCTGCCAAAGCGGCCTCTTCCCTCGGCTCAATGGCATCAGTCACTCCTTCCCTAGCCCCACCATGTCCTCTTGAGGAGTCCCCCGAACTGTTTGAGCACAGTGTTGGGTACATGCTCCTGGAGGATGCCCAGCATTTTGAAGGCCCCAATGATGGAACCCAGCTGGAGGAAGGCAATAACGTGAGCCCAGAGAGAGGGGGTAGTAACGTGAGCCCAGAGAGAGGGGGTGCCCAACAAGGACAGCTATCTGGCAGTCATGTTCCCCCAGCTGCAGCATACTGCCAGATTTGCTCCAGTGATGAGGAGGGAGGGGATGATGAGGTCACTGACTCCACGTGGGTGCCTGAGAGGAGGAGGAGGAGGCACATCTCCAATGAGGCAGGATGCCCTCCAGGGGCCAGCTTAAGGGCAGCACACCGACTGCATCACACCACAGAGCTCCGCATGTGCAGGGCGCTGCTGTCTCTGCGCGTTATTCCAAAAGTTCTTGGGTGTGGGCCTTTTTTCAGACGTGTGCAGCAGATCGCACCGTTGCCATTTGCAACATATGTCTAAAGCGTATCCCGCGTGGCCAAAACATCAGCCTCTTGGGGACTACGTGCTTGACCAGACATATGTCGACCTGCCATGCAGTCCGTTGGCAAGCTTACTTAAAGACCCAGACCAAAGAACAAAGCGCACCTCTCCTTGCTCCTCATCAGCTGGGATCTCCAACCCCACTATACCTTCAGTCCCCTCTGAAACCTGCACTGAGAGGAATGAAGGTGTAGAATTAGGTGTGTCACAGCCAAGTACTTGCGGACAATCTGCTATTGGTACACCGACGTCCGATTGTACCAGGCAAATTTCCCTGCCCCAGCTGCTGCACCGCCGAAAGAAATTCGCTCCCAGCCATCCACATGCCCAGCGGTTGAATGCTAGCTTGGCTAAATTGCTAGCACTTCAACTGCCGCCTTTTCAGTTGGTAGACTCTGCCCCCTTCCGTGAGTTTGTGGAATGTGCGGTTCCTCAGTGGCAGATTCCCAAACACCACTTTTTTTCACGGAAGGCGATTACGGCTCTCTACCAGCATGTGGAAGGCAATGTCTTGGCCTCGCTGGACAGGGCGGTCAGCGGTAAGGTGCATATTATCGGTGACTCATGGTCCAGCAGGCATGGACAGGGACGTTACCGATCTTTCACGGTGCATTGGGTGACTCTGCTGGCAGCTGGGAAGGATGCAGGACAAGGTGCAGTAGTGTTGGAGGTTGTTCCGCCACCACACCTCCAAAATGTTACTACTGGTGAATCTGACACACCTCTCTCCTCCACCCCCTCCTCTTCTTCTTCCTCCATGGCCTCTACCTGTGCTTTGTCCTCAGAACCAGCGGTGCTCCGTAGGCGTTCAAGGGGCTACGCAAGTACGTAGGCAAAAAGATGCCATGCAGTGCTTGAGCCGGTGTGCTTGGGGGACAGGAGCCACACTGGGGCAGAGATTTTGTCAGCTCTGCAGGGGCAGGCTCAGAGGTGGTTGACGCCATGCCAGCTTTAGCCAGGAAAGGTGGTTTCCAACAATGGCACCAACCTCCTCTCCGCCCTCCGACAGGGACAACTGACCCATGTGCCCTGTTTGGTTCACGTCCTTAACTTGGTGGTGCAGTGGTTCTTGGGCAGGTACCTGGGCTTACAGGAGGTCCTGAAGCAGGCCAGGAAACTCTGTGGGCATTTCCGCCGGTCATTTAATGCCAGTGCTTGGCTGGCTGACCTGCAAAGGGATTACAACCTGCCCAAGAACCGCCTAATCTGTGACATGCCCACCAGGTGGAACTCTATGTTGGCCATGCTGCAGCAGCTGCACACGCAGCAGAGGGCCATCAATGAGTATCTGTTGCAATATGGCACCAGGACAGTGTCAGGGGAGCTTGGATTTTTTTCCCCACGCCAGTGGGCCATGATCAGGGATGCATGCACCATTTGAGGAGGCCACGAGGATGGTGAGCAGTGAAATTGCATGCATCAGTGACACTGTACCTCTTGTCCACCTGTTGGAGCACACGCTGCATGCAATTATGGACAGGGCACTTGAAGAAAAACAGAGGCAGGAAGAGGAAGACTTCCTTACCTCTCAAGGCCCCCTTTATCCAGACAGTTTTCCTGCTGGCCTGGCTATCACACAGGGAGAGGACGAGGAGGAGGAGGAGGAGGAGGATTATTTTGTCAGCATGGAGGTGGAGCCTAGCACTCAGCATCAGCAGCAGTCTTCAAGGGATCAATTACAGTCTCAAGACACCCATGGACTTGTACGTGGCTGGGAGGAGGTGGCTGCGGATCATGTCGTCCTCAGTGACCCAGAGGACTCCGCACTGAATGCCTCAGCAAACCTACGCTGCATGGCCTACCTGATCCTGCAAAGCCTGCGGAAGGATCCTCGTATTCGTGCGATCAAGGATAGGGATCATTACTGGCTGGCAACCCTCCTTGATCCACGTTACAAGGGTAAGGTTGGTTGCGGACCTTACTTTGCCATTGCAGAGGGAGCAGAGGATGAAGCATCTTCGGGAGGCCTTGCAGAAAGGTCTATGCAATGCGTTCCCAGAGACTGAGAGGTTACAAAATCCTGGTCCTGGACAACGTGTTGCTGAGGCTCCGGTCAGTCAAAGAAGGAGCGGTGGAGAAGGTGGCCGTCTGACCGATGCGTTCAGACAATTTTTCCAGCATCGCCAGCGTCTGGTTTACATAGTGCAGGAATACCTAGGGGCAAGATCAGACTTGGACACCTTTCCCACCAAAAATCCTCTGGGTTACTGGGTCTTGAGGATGGATCACTGGCCAGAGCTTGCACAGTATGCAATTGAGGAGCTGGCCTTTCCTGCATCCAGTGTTCTTTCGGAACGCACATTCAGTGCTGCTGGAGGCTTTGTAACCGATCACAGGGTGCGCCTGTCCACTGACTCGGTCGATCGACTGACCTTCATAAAAATGAATCAGTCTTGGATCACCACCAGCTACCAAGCACCTGATGCTGTTGTAACCGAATATTTTTTTTTTTAAATGTCAGATCCCTTCAAGACTGCCTATGCTGATGCTGAGTGACTATCCTGTTATGCTGAGTGACTATCCTCTTCGTCCTCAATGATCATGCTGATAGCTTGAAAGAACATTTTTGGTTCTGGGCACCGCCACCAGTGGCTAAGGTCCTGTTCAACAAGGGCATGTAATTACAATTCTTAATCTAATAATTAACAGCAGGGCCCATTCCTGCCCCCACCAAGAGTAACTGTGAGGACTTAGTGTTGTGGCACCAGCACCACCACCAAAGGCCCAATTTTTCCTACCACTGTTTAACAATGGCATGTAATTACAATTCTTGATATAATAGTTCACAGCAGGGCGTTCCAGCGCCCACCAAGAGTAACTGTGAGGGCTTACAGTGTTGTGGCAGCACCAACACCTAAGGGTCAAATTTCTGCAGAGTATATACAGCAGGCCCCTACTTTCAAACATCCAACTTACAAACGACTCCTACTTGCAAACGGAAGGAGACAACAGGAAGTGAGAGGAAATCTACCCCTAGGAAGGGAAATTCTCTCCTGTAAGAGTTAATATGGGAAAAAGGTGTCTCCTCTCCACTGATGCTTTATCACCAATCCTTGTTTCAATTAAAAACCCACATTTTCAAAAAACATTTGTCATTGGGACGGAAAGTGAGGTGAAATGTTCTGAACAGGTGCACAGACAGCAAAACAAATGTTACAGGGGTGATAACCCCTCCCTATGTTTTCTAAAAAGCTTAAATTTACCCATGCCATTTTTCTCAATGATTTTCATCCATATTGCGGGGACCAGACATTACATTAAAGCCGCAAGCAGTTTTAAATGACCATTTTTTTCCTTTAGAAATGTCATTTTGTGCAGGGACAGTTCTAAACACGGGAAACACGTGCCACTTCACAGACATACTTTAGACACCCCCCAGGTACGATATTTAAAGGAATATTTCACTTTTTGTTTTCACTTTATGCATCATTAAAATCACTGCTCCCGAAAAAACGGCAGTTTTTAAAACTTCTTTTTGCATTGATACATGTCCCCTGGGGCAGAACCCGAGTTCCCAAACCCTTTTTAGGACAATAACTAGCATATTAGCCGTTATAATGAGCACTTTTGATTTTGAACGTTCGCGTCCGTTCTAAAGTTTGCGCAAACTTTCGGACCGTTCGCAAGTTCTGGTGCGAACTGAACCGGGGGGTGTTCGGCTCATCCCTAATGTTAAGTTATTGCCCTGCTTAATTTTGTGTCTTCTGCAAAAACTGAGATTGAGCTATTTATCCCGTCCTCTATATAATTTATGAATAAATTGAATAGAATTGGTCCCAAGACAGAACCCTGGGGCACTATGTCTGAGTACATGTTATTTATCACTACCCTTTGGCCACACCCTGTAACCAGTTTTTTTTTACCCAAGAACAAACCTTATGGTCCACGCCTATAGACCTCAGCTTGTAGATTAAGCACTCATGGGGGGCTGTCTGGCTGACTGGCCTGTAGTTTCCAGGGTTTTGTCTTTGTCCTTTTTTGAATATTGGTACCACATTGGCTTTTCTCCAATCAGCTGGTACAAATCCTGTCTGTATGCTGTCTGCAGAGATTAGGAACAATGGTCTTGCTATAACCTGACTGAGTTCTCTGAGGACTCTCGGGTGTAAGCCATCTGGTTCTGGTGATTTATTTGTATTGAGTTATTAAGTCTTTCCTTCACTTCGGCCTCTGTTAGCCACGAGGGTATGCCCTGTGATGTGTCACTAACAGTAGTGTCACGGTCTGTATACCCCTCCTTTTACTGCGAAAAAACTGAGGAGAAGAAGGCATTTAGTACAGTGCCTTCTCTGGGTCACCCGTAACCATCCTCCTATCCTCGTCTTTTATGTGGGCAATGTGCTCTGATCTTGCCTTTTTATTGTTAATGTATCTAAAAGATTTCTTTGGATTTTTTTTTTTACTCTCCTCCGCTATGCTTCTCTCGTAAGCTTTTTTGGCCACCCTGATTGCGTTCTTACACCTCTTATTGCATTTCTTGTAATGTTGGAATACTGACGGTGACCGATCCTCTTTATATTGTTTAACTACTTGCTTAGTGGGCACTTAAACCCCCTTCCTGCCCAGGCCAATTTTCAGCTTTCAGCGCTGTCACGCTTGGAATGACAATTGCGCGGTCGTGTGACGTGGCTCCCAAACAAAATTGACGTCCTTTTTTTTCCCACAAATAGAGCTCTCTATTGGTGGTATTTGATCATCTCTGCGGTTTTTATTTTTTGCGCTATAAACAAAAATAGAGCGACGATTTTGAAAAATATATTTTTTTCCTCAGTTTAGTCCAATGCGTATTCTTCTACATATTTTTGGTAAAAAAAAAATCGCAATAAGCGTTTATTGATTGGGTTGCGCAAAAGTTATAGCGTTTACAAAATAGGGCATCGTTTTATAGCATTTTTATTAATAATTTTTTTACTAGTAATGGCGGCGATCAGCGATTTTTATTGTGACTGCGACATTATGGCGGACACATCGGACACTTTTGACACCATTTTGGGACCATTGTAATTTTTACAGCGACCAGTGCTATAAAAATGCACTGGTTACTGTAAAAATTACACTGGCAGGGAAGGGATTAAAACTATGGGGCACGGAAGGGGTTAAATGTGTAACCTGGGAGTGATTACTATTGTGTGGGGGAGGGGACTGACTGGGGGAGGTGACCGATCTGTATCCCTATGTACAAGGGACACAGCATCGGTCCCCTCTCCCTGACAGGACGTGGATCTCTGTGTTTACACACAGAGATCCACATCCTTGTTTGTGTACACGCCGATCACGGGCAACTGGCGGACATCGCGGCCGCCAGGCACGCGCATCAGCATATCAGTGATGCGCCGGGCTCGCGCGCCCCCCATTGGCCGGAATAGCCGAGGCCGTCTATTGATGGCCTCCCGGATTTATAGAGCCACCTTGAGGCCGTCATTTGAACATGGCCCAGGTCTCAGGTGGTTAAAGGCCATTTTGTTCTCTTTAATGAGGCTTTTTACATTACGGTTTAGCCACCCAGATTTAACTATCCACTCTTTTATATTTATTGCCCATTGTAATGCACTGTGTGATACCTTAAGCCCCGTACACACGGTCGGACTTTTGCCCAACAAACTTCGTTTTAAGCAAGTTGGACCAACAATCCGACCGTGTGTACGCTCCATCGGACAAACTTTTTCTCGTTTGGTTTGGTTTTCATCGGACAAAAGTTGGGTCTGCAAACGGACAAACTTTTGCCCAACAAAAGTCCGATGGAGCAAAGTCCTACCGTGTGTACAGAAAACCATAGGACTTTTGTCCGATGGACAAAACAACTAATGTTAAAATCAACCAACAATAGCAGAAGTTGACCAAAGGGTGGTGGTAAAGAGCAGAAAAGAGCAGAAAAACCATGTGATGTTGCAAAAAGTTTTGGGAAAGTTTGCAGAAAAGTCCTGTGGTGTGTATGCTATGGGTGTGCCTAGCCAACTCCGTTCGGACAAAAATCCACGGAAAAGTCCGATGGAAGTCCGACCGTATGTATGGGGCTTTAGTTTATAATGCTCCTAAAGCATTCCCATTTTTCTTCCATGTTCAATGTATCTAGGATTTGATCCCAATTGATGTCATGTAGTAATGACCGCAGTTCAGAAAAAATGGCTTGTTTGAAAATTAGTGTTCTTGTGCTACCCTTGTGCCTCCTTTTCTATGTTTTACGTTAAATGTGATCATCCTATGATCTATAGATCCCAAGTTGTCCCGTATTTCCACATCTGAGATCAGACTTGGATTGTTCGTAATTAATAAATCTAGCAGGGCGTTCTTTAATGAAATTATGGGCCTCTAATTAATAAATGATCTGTCCCCCCTGCCCAGTCAATGTCAGGATAAATTAAATCCCCTAATATGATGACATTTCCCTGTCTCATTGCAATTTCTAACTGTGATAGTAGGTCCAGTTCCTCCTCTTCCTTCAGGTTGGGTGGCCTATACCATGCCCCCACTATTAATTTCCCACTTACTTCTTCTCTTTGAAGTTCTACCCATACTAATTTCACCTCCCATCTCGTCCAATTCACAATGTCGCTCCTCTTTACCACCCTTGCATAATTTTTTACATACAGACACACCCCTCCCCCTCTTCTACCTTTCCTGTCTTTCCGATACAAGGCCTACCACTGGATATTTGCCAGCCAATCGTGTGAGCTGACAAACCATAATAGCAGCTCCAGTTCCTCCATTTTATTAGCTAGGCTCCTAGCATTTGTGTATATTCCTCTCAGCGTTGTATGGGTACATATTAACTTCTCCTTAGTTTTCCTCTGGCTTTGTTTTCGAATTGTCCTTGCATTCACCCCAGGATTAGAAGTTACAGCTGTATTATCCCTGCTAACTCCACTATTACCCTCTGGCCTTTGCTCCCTCCCAGCAATTGCTTCCTCTGACCCCCCCATTCCTAGTTTAAAAGCCCCTCCAACTTTGTGGCCATATTTTTTCCCAATAGGGCTGTACCATCCCCATTGAGGTGCAGCCGGTCCTTACTAAAGAGCCGGTAACCGATTGAGAAGTCAGCCCAGTTCTCCGGGAACCCAAACCCCTCTTTCCTACACCAATTCCTCAGCCACTTGTTCAGTTCCCTAAGCTCCTGCTGCCTCGCTGATGTGGCTCAAGATACTTACTGCAGAGAGGCCCTCCTCTTCTGGATTCCCCTGCCGGCGCTGTTTGCTCCTCCGCTCCAAGAGCCCTCTCAGCAAGCCCTATGGTCTCATGGGTTAAACTTGATGGACTTGTGTCTTTTTTCAACCTGACTTACTATATAACTATGTAAGAGGACACTTGTGTGGATGAGCTGGGTTGTGTGCTTCCTTAGACACACACACAGCAAGGCTCAGTCACATCCCCCGTTCCTTCCTCAAAGGATTTGACTGACAGCTTTAGGAGCCAATGGCTCCCTCTGCTGCCTGACCCCTCTGTGAGAAGAGAAAGGGAGGAGAAAAGAACTGCTGACAGGACAGTGCTGGATCAATAGAGGACTCAAGTAACTGTTTGCGGGGGAATGATATAACCACGGGCACTGGAACATTTGTATACTTTAATGCAGGGATTGCATTAAAGTGGTTGTAAAGGCAGAAGGTTTTTTATCTTAATGCATTCTATTCATCCCCTCAGCCCCCAATACTTACCTGAGCCCCATCTCTATCCAGCAATGTCCACGAGTCCCCCGGCTGTCCAGGGACTCCCTCCTGATTGGCTTCCGCTGCTGTCAATCACAGTCAGTTAGCCAATCAGGAGAGAGAGGGGTGGGCCGAACTGCAGCTCCTTGCCTGAATGGACACACAGAGCTGCAGCTTGGCTTGGGTACCCCCATAGCAAGCTGCCTGCTGTGGGAGCAATCGCCAGTCGGGAGGGGCCAGGAGGAGTTAAGAGGGACCAGAGAAGAGGAGGATCAAGGCTGCACTGTGCAAATCCTTTGCACAGAGTAGGTAAGTATAACATGTTTGTTATAAAAAAAAAAAGTGACTTTACAATCACTATAAGGTAAAACAAGTTTTGATTTCAGAACTACTTTAACTACTTGCCTACCGGGCCAATTCTGACGTTTCTCTACTACATGTTAAAATCATAATTTTTTTGCTAGAAAATTACACAGAACCTCCAAATATTATAGATGTTTTTTGAGCAGAGACCCTAGAAAATAAAATGGCGGTTGTTGCAACTTTTTATCTTGCACGATATTTGCGCATCAATTTTTCAAACTCGTTTTTTGGGGGAAAAAAACAGTAAAGTTAGCCCAATTTTTTTGCATAATGTGAAAGATTATGTCACACTGAGTAAATAGATACCCAACATGTCATGCTTCAAAATTGCACACGCTTTGGGAATGGCGCCAAACTTTGGTACTTAAAAATCCCCATAGGCGACGCTTTACATTTTTTTTAAAAAGGTTGTCTCTAGAGAAGTGTTTCTCAACCTTTTTTCAGTCAAGGCACCCTTTAAAATTCTGCACAATCTTGTTGCACCCCATTCTAAATGTAAAAACTAATAGTTTTACACATCGCAGCAACATTGACACATGTAGGACACCAAACATTAGAGGTGTTTATTCTTGCAAAGCAAACACACCTTAGCACATTGGTACTGACTAGTATTCCAATGTTTCTCTTCTCCCTCACTCAGCTAATGTGACCGCACTGCTGATGGAGAATGAAGGGGAGGGGCAAACAAGGATGGTGCACAGGCACTTGACATCCTCCTTATTAACCGATGATGACATTAGTTGTTCAGAGGCCAGCAGCTAGAAGACTGTATTGGTGAACAATGAAAACCTGTGGCTTGGTGTACCTAAAAAGGTGGGTTGGTTTGTATATATCTTTGGGCAATTTGTAGGCATTTTGCCAAGGCACCTCTGAAGAAACCTGAAGGCACCCCAGGATGTCCGGGCACCCTTGTTGAAAAAGGCTGGCTCTGGAGAACCTTGATTCTATAGCACTACATCTGTATTCTACATTTTTGCTTTGTTGAACAAGATGTGACATGATATGTATAACACCAAAAAGTTATATGCAATTCAAGTGCTTTCACATGTGACTGTCCCTGGATGACCCCTTCCCACAGAAGAGCAGCCATAAGTGACATTTGGAGCCAGTGGCAGCTCCAGTTAAATCGTCAAAGAACATAGGCCTATTAACATCTGTAACTTTGCTAGCTTTGTTACTGATTACTAGACATGTGCAAAAGGAAAAAATTTGTTTCGTTTCGTTTTAATTCGTTAATTAATTAATTTCGTTTAGTTAGATTCGTTAAATTAGTTAAATTCGTTTTCGGATTTCGTTTTGTTTTCGACCGAATTCGAAAATCGGTCGCATTCGAAAATATTTCAACCGAATTCGAAAATATTTCTACCGGATTCAAAATTATTTCAACATGATTCGAAACTATTTCAACCGGATTCGAAAATATTTTGCGACCCGAATTTGGGTCCACGTATCTCAGGGTCACTTAGTAATAGAAACCCCAAATTTGGAGATGTTATAGTGCTAGTTCTACTGTGTTTGCATACCAAATTTGGGGTTTCTAGCTACAAGTGGCCCCGAGATATGTGGCCCAAAATTTGGGTCGCAAAATGTCATTCTCTGCTGCAGAAAAGTGTTTGACATTTTGCGACCCGAATTTGGGTCCACGTTTCTCGGGGTCACTTAGTGATAGAAACCCCAAAATTGGTATGCAAACACAGGAGAACTAGCACTACAACATCCCCAAATTTGGGGTTTCTATCGCCAACTAACCCCGAGATACGTGGACCCCAAGTCGGGTCGCAAAATATTTTCGAATCCGGTTGAAATAGTTTCAAATGCGGTTGAAATAGTTTTAAATGCGGTTGAAATAATTTCGAATCATGTTGATACTATTTAAAGCAGATTCGAAAATATTTTGCCACCCGACTTTGTTAGAATCAATTTCATTTTTTTTTTTCAGTCTGCAGGAGATCTGCAAAAAAAAAAAGAAGTGAAATGGCTGTTAATAGTCTACAGGAGATCTGCTAAAAAAATAAAATAAATGCTAATAGTCTGCAGGAGATCTTATGTAAAAAATAGTAATCTGCAAAAAAAATTAAACATGAAATAGTATCTATATTCTATTCTATTCTATTGTTTTTCTAGTGTATTCTCTATTTCTATTCTAACCTATTCTATCCAAAGTTAAAATTAATTAATTACATTTTTTTTAATTCCTACTGTTCGAAATTAAAATGTATTCTATTCGAAATTCGAATTTCATAAGATGGTTGCATATTCTTTCTATTTTATTCTATTAAATTATATTTTTTTCTATTCTGTTCTAATCTTTTCTATTTGAATTATAAATTTTGAAAGATGGTTAGTTACTTACATCTGTCACATAAAAAAAAAAGATGTGAAATGGCTGTCATGGATGTCGATCACAAGGCAAGTACATATGCTGTATGTCATTGTCCGAGTGCCACGTGACCGGCCACGAGTGCCACGTGACCTGCCACGTGACCAAGTTGTGGATTGTCCACTTGCCACGTCACCTGCCACAAGTTATGGGGTTCCTAGCACCAAGTGACCCCCAGATAGGGGCGATCTGTCAAGTGCTTTTCTGCAGCAGAGAATTAAATTTTGTGACCCGACTTTGAGGCCACGTATCTCGGGGCCACTTATAGCTAGAAATCCTAAAATATTTGGTATGTAAACACATTACAACTGGCACTACAATAACCCCAAATTTGGGGTTTCTATCACCAAGTAACCCCGTTGTAATGCTAGTTCTACTGTGTTTGCATACCAAATTTGGGGTTTCTAGCTATAAGTGGCCCAGAGATACGTGGCCCCAAAGTTGGGTCACAAAATGTCATTCTCTGCTGCAGAAAAGTACTTGAAATATCGCCCATATCTGGGGGTCACTTGGTGCTAGGAGCCCCATAACTTGTGGCAGGTGACGTGGCAAGTAGACAATCCACAACTAGGTCACGTGGCAGGTCATGTGGCACTCGTGGCAGGTCATGTGGCACTCGTGGCAGGTCATGTGGCACTCGTGGCCGGTGTTGTGGCACTCGTGGCCGGTGTCGTGGCAAGTGTTGTGGTAAGTGGACAATGACATACAGCATATGTACTTGCCTTGCGATCGACATCCGTGACAGCCATTTCACATCTTTTTTTTTATGTGACAGATGTATATAAGTAAGTAAATAACCTTCTTCCAAAATTTACAATTCAAATAGAAAAGATTAGAACAGAATAGAAAAAAAATATAATTTAGAAGAATAAAATAGAAAGAATATACAACCATCTTCTGAAATTCGAATTTCGAATAGAATAAATTTGAATTTCGAATAGTATGAATTCAAATTTTTTAATTAATTAATTAATTAATTTTAACTTTGGATAGAAAAGATTATAATAAAATAGAAAATAGACTAGAAAAACAATAACCCCAAATTTGGGGTTTCTATCACCAAGTAACCCCGAGATACATGGACCCAAATTCGGGTCACAAAATATTTTCGAATCCGGTTGAAATAGTTTCAAATGCAGTTGAAATAATTTCGAATCATGTTGATACCATTTCAATCGGATTCGAAAATATTTTGCGACCCGACTTTGGGTCCATGTATTTTGGGGTTACTTGGTGATAGAAACCCAAAATTTGGAGATGTTGTAGTGCTAGTTCTACTGTGTTTGCATACCAAATTTGGGGTTTCTAGCTACAAGTGTCCCCGAGATATGTGGCCCCAAAATCGGGTCGCAAAATGTCATTCTCTGCTCCAGTAAAGTGCTTGACATTTTGCGACCCGACTTTGGGTCCACGTATCTCGGGGTCACTTAGTGATAGAAACCCCATATTTGGTATGCAAACACAGAAGAACTAGCACTACAACATTTCCAAATTTGGGGTTTCTATCACCAAGTAACCCCGAGATACATGGACCCAAAGTCGGGTCAAAAATATTTTTAGATTCGAAAAAATTCGGATTCGGTTAAATTCGTTAGTATTGTAATTCGGTAATTTGGATGCATCCGAATGTCCGAATAATGAAAAATTCATCCGAATTTCGATTCGGAACGAAACGAAATGCACATGTCTACTGATTACAATATCAGAATGTAAGCCTGTGGGAGCATAACATTACTGTTTGGAGCCGGGTGCAGTAGTTCTCAAGATTGGCTTTCAGTATCAAAAACAAGTAAATAAAACATTGTCAGTCAAGTCTCTCCAACCTGTCCCTAGCAATAAAGAACACACCTACATTCCCCTTCATTTGTTCAAACCCTGAACACTTAAACCCTTAAACAAGCCTTTAACTCTTTACCCCCCCCCCCTTTACTTGGGGAAGACTGAAAACCAAAAAAACTGGCCTTTTACAGCAGGCCTGGCTCACATGCAGACCTTGCCAGTATGCAAGTACATCAAAGAAATCTGAAAGAAGCAATGTGTCACAAACGTGCTGGCCCTAACGTTGCTAAAGTTCCGAGACTAATGCAAATGCACAGGAGTGGCCCTGCGCCCCCCCCCCACAGAATCCATATCAGACCCTGTTTACTCCTTTACAAACCCCTTAACAACCAGCTATTGTAGCAGTACATTGGCAGCAGCAGTGATACATTTGCATTAGTAACAGTATCTTGGCAACCATGCAATATATTTATGATTATATCACTTCATGGGCAAAAATCACAATACAATAGCAGCTGTAAGAATACTGTACATTAGCAGCTGTAGAAATGCAGTGGTGACAGTAGCAATAAACTGGGCAGCTGTGACAATTTACTAGTACTACATGGGCAGCTATGGCAGTACAAAAACTGTGGAAAATCATAGGCAGTTGTGACAATACAAAAGTTATGGTGGCACACCATGGAACGCTATGATAATACACGTGTACCATGCATGGGCAGCAGTGATAAAGCACAAGCGATGGTGGCATTTTGTGGTCAGACTTGAAAACATACTAGCAGCTGTAGCAGATTCAAATTATTCCATGGATACGTGATTGTTAGACGCATATGGACCCCCTTAAAGTGAACCAATATCTAGGCTATGGACATTATTGTATTTACATGTTCTTAACAAGTAATAACCTAGCTAAAAAACAAGCCCTTATAGACCTTTATAACTGCAGGCATTATGGAGTAAATCTTCCTTAAAAGTGACTTTCCCCCCTGCATGCTGATGCGAAATCACCTAACATTGCTTTCCTGATTATTTTTTATTTTTTTTATTGCTTTACTTACCTGTCTTGGCTTCTAATTCCTAGATTCCCTCAAGGACGTAGTGACAAGATCTTGCAGTATGGTGATTAAGAGGTCAGCACCAAGCAGCTCAGGGTCATTGGTTGGTGTGTACTACCTGAGTTTGCATCTTCTTCCTGTGTGCATGCGTGTGTTTCCTCCCACACTCCAAAGACATTCTGGTAGGTAAATTGGTCCTACCATCTGCTCTGTATGAAATTACATTCATTTGATGGTTAAAAGAAAACACTTCTCCCTGAGATCTTAGGGGGCAGTTTTTTTTATTGCAGCAGTTACATGTCGTGTTGTTCGGTGCATGTACAGGATGAGGCATATGGCATCATCTACTTCACCTTGTACATGTGTGAACTGTAAAATTAAGTCAGTTTTCCTTTTAAACATGTAGCGCCCTGCTCCTATTGGGTAGGCGCTAGTTGTAAATTTCGTTGTCTGAGCTGTAGTTAGCTCAGAATAATTGTGTAAATTTCTGGTTTCTGTTCCAGTCCAGCTGTGTTGTGCCTTTTTCCACTTGACTGTGGGTGTCGCTGTCACCACAGGTCAAGGTTGGAAATGCAGCAGGCTGGATGTATTGGATACCTCTTGCCCAGAAACAGCTCAGTGGGATTGGCCCCCCCACTGTGCATTCTGGGAGAGGGTACTTAAGGGACAGACACCGTCTTCTGGGCCTCTCTGACCTGATGGCCCTCCTGGCCTAAGGTGTACTGTAGACTCAATTGGAGAACGCATCCTGACCTATCTACCTCACAGTATTGCCGGATGGACTGAAAGAAACTGGTACTGTGTGACTGTACTTGGATGTTGAAAAAGGTTCTGGATCATACAATCCTGTGGCAGAGCGTTGGGCAGAGACTAAGTGCATTCTTCAAGTCTGTGGCAGAGACTTTGGACCAAGCACCACACCGGCTGCTAGGTCTGTGAGAGAGGCCTATCCGGTGGTTGCTATATCTAGTGTGGAAACTGTTTGTCCTCTGGATTGAGAAAAGTACCCGTGATCCGCAAATACAAGGTACCTGAAACTCCCCTAACCCTCCATCCCTCTAAATGACTATTGCTTTATTAAAACCATTGAAGAAGAGACTATGGGGCTGATTTACGAACCGTTTGCGCCATGAGTTGCGGTAACGCAGCGCTATTCCCAATTTACTATAGTGTTCTCGGTGCGCGGGAGGAGGCACTCAGTGCGCCACTATGGACCTGGCGCACGGCATCTTCAAATTAAAATGAAAAGAAGTTGGAAGTGCCAATATAATGGGGTGATGTGCGGTGATGTGAGGAAGTATAGTGACAACTGCCCAAGTAACAAATATGCCCAAAATAGAATGAGAAAGTAACTTTTTACGAACCAGCCTGCTGCGCCTGCAAGTACGTTTATAACTGCGAGAGGTCTATTTGTGCACTGCGCATGCGCACTCGGCATTTGCGCTCGTTCAAATGCGCCGGTTCACTGCGCCGGGAAAATCATAGTAAATGTCAAGTCACATAAATGCATTTGCATAAGTTGAACAGGCGCACCTCTAAACTTGCCATTGTATAACAGACATTTCTAAAGGAAAAAAAAGTCATTTAAAACTACTTGCGGCTGTAATGAATTGCCGGTTCCCGTCAATACATATAAAAGTCATTGAAAGTCTTTGAAAAAAAAAATGCGTGTGTGTCCCCCAAAATTCCATTACCAGGCCCTTCAAGTCTGGTTTGGATATTAAGGGGAACACCGCGCCAAATAAAAAAAAAATGGCGTAGGGGTTCCCCTCAAAATCCGTACCAGGCCCTTCAGGTCTGGTATGGATTTTAAGGGGAACCCCGCGCCAAACGAAAAAATGGTGTGGGAGTCCCCCTAAAAATCCACACCAGACCCTTATCCGAGCACGCAACCTGGCAGGCCACAGGAAAAGAGAGGGGACGAGAGAGCGCCCCCTCCTGAACCGTACCAGGCCACATGCCCTCAACATGGGGAGGATGCTTTGGGGTCTGGACCCCAAAGCACCATGTCCCCATGTTGATGGGGACAAGGGCATCATCCCCACAACCCTTGCCCGGTGGTTGTGGGGGTCTGCGGGCGGGGAGCTTATTGGAATCTGGAAGCCCCCTTTAACAAAGGGGACCCCCAGATTCAACCCCCCCTGTGTGAAATGGTAATGGGGAACAAATGTACCCCTACCATTTCACAAAAAAAAGTGTCAAAAATGTTAAAGACAATAGCCGGTTTTTGACAATTCCTTTATTAATGTCTTCTCCTTTCCCCGCTTCTTCTTCCATCTTCTTCTTTTCTACATTCAGGTTTCTTCCTCCATCTTGTTCTTCCTCTGCTTCTTCCTTCGGTGTTCTCGTCCGCATCTTGCTTTGGCTTCTATTTCCCTGCTTCGTTCCTGGACGATCTGCTTCCATTGGAGGTTCCCGCTGTGTGACGCTTCTGTTCTTCTGACAGTTCTTCTCTAACTAAATGCGGGGCCACCCGGTGACCCCGCCCCCCTCTGACACCACAGGGGAAGCCATAGGGAAGTCCCCGTGAAGTCCATGTGCATCAGAGGGGGCGGGGGCACCGGGTGGCCTCGCCCCCTCCAACACCACGGGGAAAGCCATAGGGAAGTCCCTGTGAAGTCCATGTGCGTCAGAGGGGGGGCGGGGATACCGGGTGGCCTCGCCCCCTCCGACACCACGGGGAAAGCCATAGGGAAGTCCCTGTGAAGTCCATGTGCGTCAGAGGGGGGCGGGGATACCGGGTGGCCCCGCCCTCAGTCTGTTCATCAGAAGAACAGAAGCGTCACACAGCGGGAACCTCCCATGGAAGCAGATCGTCCGGAGAACGAAGCGGGGAAGAAGAAGCCGGAGCAAGATGCGGACGAGAATACCGATGGAAGAAGCAGGGGAAGAACAAGATGGAGGAAGAAACCTGAATGTTAAAGGGGGCTTCCAGATTCCGATAAGCCCCCCGCCCGCAGACCCCCACAACCACTGGGCAAGGGTTGTGGGGATGAGGCCCTTGTCCCCATCAACATGGGGACATGGTGCTTTGGGGTGGGGGGCACAGGACGCCCCCTGTCCCAAAGAACCCACCCCCATGTTGAGGGCATGCGGCCTGGTACGGCTTAGAAGGAGGGGGGCGATCGCTCACTCATCCCCACCCCCTTCCTGACCGGCCGGGCTGCGTGCTCGGATAAGGGTCTGGTATGGATTTTGGGGGGACCCCCATGCTGTTTTTTCGGCATAGGGGGTTCCCCTTGAAATCCATACCAGAGCCTGGTATGCTCTTGGAGGGGGACCCATGCCGTTTTTTTATTTAAAATTTGGCGCAGAGTTCCCCCTCATGATTCATACCAAACACAGGGGACAGCGAGCGTGAGGTGTACAGTACCCTGTCGCCAAGAACCAGCGTGATGGGATCGCGCTGGAAACATTCTCGCGGGCAGGTACTGGCCAAGAAGCCTGTCCTGGAGGCGACTTCAAGTCGCGCTGTGGTTCACGCTCAAGTCGTGTCCAAGTTGCCTCGTTCTCAAAGTCGTGTTGCCCCTGTGTGAACCGGCTCTCAAGGTTCTCCACACACGAGTTGCCCCGCAAGTCGGATCATCTTGATCCGACTGCTGGTGCGACCTCTATTCAAATCAATGGGCTCCCATAGGGAACCATTGATTTTTAATAGAGACAGAGAAACGCCGCTGATATTAATGAGAATATACCTTTACGCCGGTAGGATTTTTTTATTTACTATCACATTGCGTGTCAGCGTGCGCCGGTTCACACGCCCAATCAATGATTTAACCGGCGCACCAATTAAGGTATGAACCGGCGCAGCGCAGTGTATCTCCCCCTATGTGTTGATGCTGACATCTGTGAAAACTATTCAATGGAACCCCTATGACGGATACGGTGGAACAGACAGGTAACCGCATGACCCAAAAATATAACCAGCACCTCCTACGGGGGTAGTGCTACAAACATTATGGGGAATTCATAAAAACATTATGCAGGCATAAAGCTTTCACTGCTCTTCTGAAGTAAAACTATACTGCATACATTGGTATTTGATTAATATTATCTTCTTTTTTTTTTTTTAATTGAATGATTTTAACATGCGTTGTTAATTTATGAATTTCTAAATATAATTGTGTCATTAAATATGTAGGCACCGTTAGAGCCCCTTCTTTTTTTACATATCTGGAGTTCAGTTTCAACTGATGAAATGCAAATCTGATGGTTTGCAATGGGTTTCTGCTCTTTGTACATGATCATTTCTGTTATAAAGCATTACTGCATTGTTCTAGGCATGTTGATACTTTTTCATAAGAGATATATGGAGTATAATCATGGGCTAGTGTATTGAACTGACCTTGATAATGTAATCATACAACCACCATAAATTTTTGTCATTAAAACGGAACATGTTTAACACAAATGCAAACAGAATTTTATTGGGAAAATGACTGTCATCCGTGCGCATCCTTTTATCACTGCTAATCGCTTGTTAGGATATCGGTTTCCATGGATACCAACATAACGTTAGTGCGGTGACGTGAGAGATTGGCTGTCATGGTTACATTAATAATACCTTCACACTGATGTTTGTTAATTTCAGCCGGAAATGATGTTTTTGGGGGAATATTTGGCTTTTCTTATTAACTGTTTAGGTATTGGTTTACCAGTGCTGCATACATCTTACTGCATCGCTCACAAAGATATTCAAGACCTTATTTGCTGCTGCTGCTCTGACACATTAAATTATTATTTGCTAAAGAAAGACTGTTTTGTTTTTATACAGTTGTGCTCAAAAATTCGGCATACCCTGGAAGAAATTGTGAAATTTTGGCATTTATATTGAAAATATGACTAATCATGCCAAAAAACTGTCTTTTATTCAAGGATAGTGATTACTTGAAGCCATTTATTATCACATAGTTTTTTGGCTCTTTTAAAAATCAGAATGATAACAGAAATCACCCAAATGGCTCTGATCAAAAGTTGACATACTCTGGAATGTTTGGCCTTGGTACAGGCACAGAAGATGGCACACACTGGTTAAAATGGCTATTAAAGGTTAATTTCCCACATTTGTCACAATTAAATCGCAGTTAGTGTCTGGTTATAAATAGTCAATGAGTTTGTTAGCTCTCACATGGATGCACTGAGCAGGCTAGATACTAAGCCATGTGGAGAAGAAAAGAACAGTCAAACGACCTGCGTAACCGGGTAATGAAACTTTACAAAGATGGAAAAGGATATAAAAAGATATCCAAAGTCTTGAATATGCAAGTCAGTACTGTTCAATCATTTAATAAGAAGTGGAAAATTTGGGGATCTCTTGATACCAAGCCAAGTTCAGGTAGATCAAGAGAGATTTCAGCCACAACTGCCACAGGAATAGTTTGAGATACAAAGAAAAACCCAATACAGGCTGCTCTGGAAAAAGATGGCGGGGTTGTTTTTAAGGAGCACAATACAATGACACTTGAACAAAAAAGAGCTGCATGGTCAAATTGCCAGAAATAAGCCTTTAGTGCACAAGTTCCACAAAAAAAGCCTGGTTACAATATGTCCAACAACACCTTGACATGCCTCACTGGTCTTTTTTGTGGCATTGGCGCAGTAAAGACTTCCTTCTGGCAGCTCAACCATGCCGCTCTTTTTTTGTTCAAGTATCGTTGAATTGTGCTCCTTAGAAGCAACCACACTGTATTTTTGGAAAGCAGCCTGTATTTCTCGTGAAATAGAAAATACAGACAAATTACCTTTTATTGGCCTTCAAAATAATCGCTATACTTTACAACAAACTTTTGTCATCATTCAAAAAACTTCTGGAAACTCTCAGCAAAGGCCTCTTTTGGAATCAATCGCAGAACCACTATCACACTCACACATTCTTGGATTGCCACCACATCTGCAAAACATGCGCCTTTTATGATACTCTTCAGGTGCAGAAACAGAAAGAAGTCCGCAGGCGGCAGATCAAGGGAGTACGGAGAATGATCGAGAACAAGTACAACGCGCTCAGTCATGAATTGGCGCACATGGATCCCACAGTGCACAGGCTAATTATTGTGAAACAACACCCACTGTCCAGTCCTGTGCAACTCTGGCAGAACATGGCAGATGCATAGAAGCAACCGTTTCAAAACGTCCTCGTAGAATGTGGCGTTCATGGTTTGACCCACAGGAACAAATTCTTTATGGATGATGCCATCATTGTCGAAGAAGGTGATCAAGATTGTCTTGACCTTGGACTGTTTCAGAAAATTATTTTGGAGTCATGGGGAAGGCGGTGAACGCCATTTCATTGATTGCCCATGGATTCCTTTATTGAAGACAAATTTTCATCCCCTGTGATGATGGTTCGCAGAAATGATGGATCCTGGTCACACATGGAATTAAATCTCCAGAGGTTTCCATCCGTTTTGCTTTCTGTTCATCTGCCAGCTTGTGTGGCACAAACTGGGACCAGATCTTCCGCTTACCCAAATCTTCACAGACGAGGGTGCGCACCATGTTCCTGCTAATGCCCAATTCCTCCACCATTGATCGTAGCATGTGTCGCACTCTCTCGATCATGTCTGGGGTTCTGCTTTTTTGTAGCTGCTGACTTTTAACTTATTTTTTTATCAAGGCTGGAACTCCGCTTTAAATGTATCTTATGTCTGATACTGTTTAATTGAAAAATGTGAAGAGAAAAAAGAACTAACAAAAATACTTCAGGTTTAAATGTATCTTTGCTAAAATAGTAAACACATTTGATAAAGGCCAAGATAAAAAAAAAACTACAAAAAATCTTACTTGCAATACTTGCAATGCAAGATAACAATGCAATGTTATCCACCACTAGTGACATTGCCAATGCTTCTGAAGACTGCTGCACCTGAATGCTGCAGTTTTTTTTAGGCTTGAAGCTAACCCTTGTTTTGCCCAAGATAGGCAAAGAAATTTTTTTTCTTTAATCACTTCTGTCTCCTGTGTACCCTCTAAACACTGTACCCCCTCACCTATACCGGAAGAGAAAGCAAGATATAGATGGGATCATATTGCCAGCACCGAGCAGAGAGGATCACATTCTTTCAGGATCATGCATGGGGCATCTGTAAATATGTCTCTCCTGTTTACCAAGCCCTTACATTTACTGAATGAACATAGTCTAATGCCGTGTACACACGATCGAACATTCGACAAAAAAACGTGGATTTTTTTCCGATGGATGTTCGCTTAAACTTGTCTTGCATACACACGGTCACACAAATGTTGTCGGAAATTGCGATCGTCAAGAATGTGGTGACGTACAACACTACAATGAGATGAGAAAAATGAAGTTCAATGATTCCGAGCACGCGTCAAATTGATTCCGAGCATGCGTAGGATTTTTGTGCGTTGAATTGTGTACACACGGTCGGAATTTCCGACAACAACTTTTGTTGGCAGAAAATTTGAAAACCAGCTCTCAAATTTGTTTTCGGAAATTCCAACAGCAAATGTCTGATGGAGCATACACACGGTCGAACATTTGTTGTCGGAAATTCCAACCGTGTGTACGCGGCATTATGCGCTCAGTACTGAGCACTAAGATATTAATTTATACCTGAAAGGAGAGTAAACATGAATGACATGTTTACTAGACATGTGCACACTTGTATATTTTGTTTAGGAATTTCATTTTTGGCCGAAAAATAAATAAATTTGTTTTTATTTATTTTGTTTCGTTAAAAAAATGCATTAGTCCGAAAATCCGAATTAATTAAGGTTGACTCTGTCATTTGAAGGCTTATGGTGTCCGTCGTATGTTCTAATAGGAGATTCGACGGAACAGCTAAACTGTACGACGCCGCAATCGTACATTTTCGGTCAAATGTTCCGCCTACAAGCTATAGAAGAATTCTAATGTTGTATGACACTAGTAATAATTATATTTATAAATTATAATTACTAGTCAACCAACATTCAAATTCTTCTATAGTCTATGGGCCGAGCATTTGACCAGAAATGTACGATTGCGACGTTGTACAGTTTAGCTGCTTGTCGAATCTTCTTAGGACTTTCGACAGACACCATACGCTTTCAATGACAGATTCGACGTCTATATTTTTCGCTGCTTTGTCGAATCTTTGTCGTTCATGTCAAATGGTCTACCCCAACACTGTCTCTATAATGTCGAATATTTTCTCTCTATGTCAAATCTTTTCTCTCTATGTAGAATAATCTTGGACTAATAGAGTTAAGGTTAGGCACATTCGACCACAGGTTCGATAGACACAGATTGCTATTGTCAGCGTCATGTCGAATCTCCTATCTATATCGAACTGTTGTAGCAACAAAAACGATAATAAAGCATTTTTTTATGTCGGATCTTTCGGATTTTGGATTCTGCGCGTTCGTTTGTTTGTTAAAACGATAACGAAAATACCCGAAATTCAGACGAAAATGCATTCGGACGAAAACTAATGCACATGTCTAATGTTTACTATTCCTTCCGTTTATGAATAAACACGAACATGCTCAGTACAGTGCACCTCTGTGTTCAGGAGTAAGTGCCAGGCAGCAGAGAACGTGATTGAGAACTCTGTATCCTTGATCTTTTTGTCTATCACAAAAGTGAAACATCAGGGGAAATTTCAGTGACAGTAATAAATTTTTTTTAAAAAAAAGCAGAAATAAATTCCCACACCCCCAACACCCTCTGAAACACACACAACATACATGTTCACTACAAACTTTGTGGTAATTCATGTTATGTGTGTTGTTTCATTGAAGTGTACCAACTAACTCAGGGCCCATTTACACCAGGGGATGTGTGTTATGGTGTGCATAACATGCACGTGCTGGTGTGCATTGCTTACATGCCCTGTGGTGCATTGTTATAGATCATCACAGTGCTTAATTTTTTTTTTCTTTTTCAAATGTTTAAAATTATATTCAACTCAATGCATGGTAGCATGTTACAATGCATTGTCGCATGTTGTAACATGTTGTAGCCACACTGCCACACAAAATTGCAATATTTTATCGCAACGCACACCAAAGTGGGACACACGCAGCACTACGGAATGGACATTACCACAAACACATAGGTGGGAAATTACAGATTTTTTGCGTTTATTTGAATTTTTTTACAGTTTTGAGTACTGTAATACCATTTCACAAAAAGGCACAATATAAAATTACAATACAATTTTTTAAATGTATTAACTCATAGAGTTTATATTTCAGATTTAGCAGGAATTGTGTAAGTTATGTTGTGTCCATGTCCACTATTGGTGTTTGTAGTGTATTTTTAAAGAAAATATTGTTTTGATAAATCAGAATCCCAATCTGCACTGTGAGAGGAACAAACTTTTTAAACTAATCACACTGGCAGCTGTGCAAATATGAGATGTGTATAGCTTATAAAACAGAGCTCAGTGTTTTTCATAAACCATACTATGCAAAAATAGTGCTAATAAATAAATGAATCAATAAACCGTTTGGCACAAATATGCAATATGAGCTCAATGCACAAAGTGCACAGAGTTGCACATCCCAAAATGCTCTGAAAAAAATATAGTTTTCAGTCTTCAATCAAGTGAAAAGTAACATCAGATAATTTATAAGCAGAGTTCTCCTTAACAGAAACAAACTCACCAAACTGATGTGACTGGTTAAATAAAGCTGGTCAAAAAAACTTTTAGATTCAATCCTCTTTTTAGTATCTCTGGTCACAGATTCTGGGGCACATCGATCCTTGTACAATAAAATCAGGCCTAAACGGAAGCAGATTTTAGGGTTACACCATTTATTAAGATCAGCATGAAGTAAAAAGCATAAAAACACTCACAGCAATGATTCACCAAGCACTGTGCATATGACAGCTTTGGTTGTATAGAGGACAGGACACCATTTACTAAAGATCTCTCCATGAACGCCATGCCTGAGAAAGTCAACTGTCGGGCGGAGCTACACACAGTGACATTGTTGTTTTGGGTCGCAATACAGTGACATCATAATGTACTGGAGGGGAGGTACATGCACTTCGGAGAGATCTGTAGAGAGTAATGCTCTGTTCCCTATGCAAACCTATGCTGTCACATCCTCAGTGCTGGGTAAGAACTGCTGCTGTGAGCGTTTTTATGCTTTTTACTTGATGCTAAATTAAATAAGCCTTACCCTATGATCTGCTTCTGTATTTTTTGAGAATATCTTGAAATGTGCTTGTTTAGTAATTTTAAATTATTTTTCTAAGTTAAACTGTGTAAATGGAAACACATCACAAATAAAAAGTAGTGAATATTCCAATTTGGCTGCATAGGTGGAAATGAACTTTAATCACTTGCCGCCCACCAGCCGTCAAATGACGGCTGGACGGTGCGGCTCTTGTTCTGGGCGGGCGTCATATGACGTCCTCGCCTTCCTGGGCCACTAGGAACCCAATGCGCATGCCGGTGTTCACGATATCCGCTGGGCACCCGCGATTGCCCAGTAGTGGAGCAGGACCGTGTATCTGTGTGTGTAAACACACAGATCCACGTCCTGTCAGATGAGAGGAGACCAATGGTGTGTTCCTTGTACAAAGGAACACCAATCGGTCTCCTCCCCTTGTGAGTCCCCTCCCCCTACAGTTAGAATCACTCCCTAGGACACATATTTAACACCTTGATCGTCCCCTAGTGTTAACCCCTTCCCTGCCAGTCATGTTTTTATACAGTAATCATTGCATTTTTATAGCACGGATCGCTGTATAAATGTGAATGGTCCCAAAATAGTGTCAAAAGTGTCCAATATGCCTGCCGCAATATCGCAGTCACGATAAAAATCGCAGATCGCCGCCATTACTAGTAAAAAAAATAATAACAATAAAAATGCTATAAATCTATTCCCTATTTTGTAGACGCTATAACTTTTGCGCAAACCAATCAATATGCGCTTATTGCAATTTTTTACCAAAAATATGTAGAAGAAGACCTAGACTGAGGAAAAAATTAGTTTAAAAAAAAAAAAATTGGGATATTTATTATAGCAAAAAGTTAAAAAAAAATTAGTTTTTTCAAACTTGTCACTGTTCTTTTGTTTATAGCGCAAGAAATAAAAACCGTAGAGGTGATTAATTACCGCCCAAATAAAGCTCTATTTGTGGGGGGGGGGGATGATAAAAAATTTATTTGGCTACAGCGTTGCATGACCGAGCAATTGTCATTCAAAGTATGACAGCGCTGAAAGCTAAAAATGGCTTGGGCAGGAAGGGGGTGCCCTGTATTGAGGTGGGTAAAGTTTAGTTCCAGTAATTTTTTTTATTTAGTATTGGATGGAGGTTCAAGGGTTAGATCCCTTTTTACTGGCATCTGAGCCTTCATTGGTGTGAGCCACTGGCAATGTTTTTACCAGGTACAGAGTGTGAGAAAATCTAAAGAGAACAGAACTTTAATAAAATATAGCATTAAGTAGAGTATAGAAAACTAGAACCCCTGTCAGCTTTGTATTGCTATCTGTTGCTATTGTTACTTAAAGTGGAACTTTAGTTTGAAAACTTAGGTGTTACTAAAGTCAGGTTTAAAAAAACAAACAAAAAAAAATAACAAACCTGTTATACTTACCTGCTCTGTGCAGTTGTATTGCACAGAGTGGCCCAGATCCTCCTCTTCTGGGGTCCCCAGTGGCGATCTTGGCTCCTCCTCTTCTTTTTAGGACAACCATAGCCAGCCACTTGCTATGGGGAGAGCTTAGTCTGCATGCTCCTGACCTGTGTGTCTATGGAGCGGCGCTCCATAGACTTAGACAGCAGGACTTAGGCACGCCCCCCACTTCATCTTCACTGCATTTAATTGACAGCAGCAAAAGCCAATGGCTCCTGCTGCTTCGCGAATGATGTGTGAAGAGGAAGTAAGGGGAGAATAGATGCAGCCGTGCACAGCGCTGATTTCTTATCCCCTCTCTTAGGGGCCTTTCACACGGACGAATAGAATTGTGCTTTTAGCTGTGGATTTTCTAGTTTTCTACCGCAGCTAAAAGCACACAATGCTTTCCTATGGCCCCATTCACACACTGCGTTTAGCTGCGATTTTGTTACATGCGGTTTGGTGCGGATAGAAAAAATTTCATTGACCGTCCAGGAGCGATTTAGCGCAGCTATATGCACATAACCGCAGGTAACTGCAGGTAATCGCAGTGCACTGTGTCAGCTGCGTTTGGTATGAATCATGAGGATGAATCGTGAGGAAGAACTCCACGCCAAACTTAAAAAAAAAACGGCATGGGTTCCCCTCCAAGGGCATACCAGGCCCTTAGGTCTCCTATGGATTTTAAGGAGAACCCCTAAGCCGAAAAGACGGCGTGGGGGTTCCCCCAAAATCCATACTCTTATCCGAGCATGCAGCCTGGTCGGTCAAGAAAGGGGGTGGGGACGAGCGAGCGCCCCCCCCTCCTGAACCATACCAGGTCGCATGCCTTCAACATGGAGGGGTGGGTGCTTTGGGGCAGGGGGGGAGCCCTATGTGAATGAGTGTGGGGTACATTGTACCCCTACCCATTCACCTGGATGAAAAATTGCCAAAAAAAAAACACACTACACAGGTTTTTAAAGTCATTTATTAGGCAGCTCCGGGGGTCTCTTCCGACTTCAGGGGTCTCTTCTTCTGCTCTCCTGTGTCGTCTCAACGCTCTCTGGTTCTTCTCCCGCTCTCCGGTCCCTTCTTCCTTCTGCCGGGCTCCTCCGCTATCTTCTTCCAGCTCTTTTACTAGCGGTGGCCCGGTCTTCTCTGTAATCTTCTTCCCTCTTCTCTTCTCCGATGTTGACAACGCTTCCTCCTGCTGTAATGACGGGTGCGTGGTGCGGAAGAAGATAGCGGAGGAGCCTGGCAGAAGGAAGAAGGCACCGGAGAGCGGGAGAAGAACCAGAGAGCGCGGAGACGACACCGGAGAGCAGAAGAAGAGACCCCCGAAGTCGGAAGAGACTCCCGGAGCTGCCTAATAAATTACTTTTAAAACCTGTGTAGTGTGGTTTTTTTTGCCACTTTTTTTTCCTCCAGGTGAATGGGAAGGGGTACAATGTACCCCACACTCATTCACATAGGGTGGGGGGGCCGGGATCTGGGGGCTTCCTTATTAAAGGGGGCTCCCGGATTGTGATAAGCTCCCCGCCCGCAAACCCTGACAACTAACGGCCAGGGTTGTCGGGAAGAGGCACTTGTCTCCAACATGGGGACAAGGTGCTTTTGGGTAAGGGGCCACAGGGCGCCCCCCTGCCCCAAAGCACCCACCCCCCATGTTGAGGGCATGCGGCCTGGTGAGGTTCAGGAGGGGGGGCGCTTGCTCGTCCCCACCCCCTTTCCTGACCGACCGGGCTGCATGCTCAGATAAGGGTCTGGTATGGATTTTGGGGAAACCCCCACGCCGTTTTTTCAGCTATGGGGTTCCCCTTAAAATCCATAGCAGACCTAAGGGCCTGGTATGCTCTTGGAGGGGAACCCATGCCGTTTTTTTATTTAAAATTTGGTGTATAGTTCCCCCTTATGATTCATACCAAACACAGTGGTACTGGCGGGGATCCAAGTCGGATCCCTGTTCATTATCGTGCCGCAGCTAAACGCAACCACATGTAAACGCAGCTAATCGCACTGTACAAATGCAGCTGAAAGGGGCCTTACTCTTCACACAGGGAAGGGAGGCACAGGGAAATTAAAAACAATGCAAACAATGCATTAAGGTAAAAAACGTTTTTAGGTTTAGTGACACTTTAAGTCCTGATCAATCCCTTCAGGCTGGCCCCTTTTGCAGATCTAGCCAGTGGCGGCCCGTGATTAGGGGGCGCCCGAGCGCCGCCCCCCCCCTCCTGTGGTCACAAAAAAAAAAAAAAAACGGGCCCTTTAAGAGTTTTTTTTTTTTTTTTTTTTTTTAAATGTCCTTTTTTTTCACACATGACGGTGCGTCCATAGTGGGCGCAGAAGCGCCGCCCGTGCTCGCTTCTGCGCCCGGCCGTCACTCACAACAATACATAGGTTCATGCATTGCATGAACCTATGTATTGCTGCCGCCCACTATTCAGATGGCCGGCCCCTTGAGCGCCGGCCATCTGAAAAACAGCATCTGGTTGGCCTTTAGAAGTGCCTATCAGAGCCAGCGGCTCTGATAGGCTTCCCGACTACAGCCTGAGGACTGTAATCGGCTTCTAAATACCTAATGAGAGGACGCACGGGGGTGCGTTCCCTGGCCAATCAGGTTCACCGGGTCTGGTTACCGGTAACCTGATTGGCTGAAGCGACATCGAGGGCGGGAGAAGACATCGAGGACGGAAGAAGGGACGGCGCTGACTCGAGGAAGGTAAGTGCAGGGCTGGGGGGGACAAACTGGCTGCATTTGGGGGACAAACTGGCTGCATTTGGGGGACAAAACTGGCTGCATTTGGGGGGCAAACTGGCTGTATATTGGGGACAAACTGGCTGTATATTGGGGACAAACTGGCTGTATTATGGGGGACAAACTGGCTGTATTATGGGGGACAAACTGGCTGTATTATGGGGGACAAACTGGCTGTATATTGGGGACAAACTGGCTGTATAATGGGGGACAAACTGGCTGTATATTGGGGACAAACTGGCTGTATATTGGGGACAAACTGGCTGTATAATGGGGACAAACTGGCTGTATAATGGGGACAAACTGGCTGTATATGGGGGACAAACTGGCTGCATTTGGGGGACAAACTGGCTGCATTTGGGGGACAAACTGGCTGTATAATGGGGACAAACTGGCTGTATAATGGGGGACAAACTGGCTGTATATTGGGGACAAACTGGCTGTATATTGGGGACAAACTGGCTGAATTTGGGGGACAAACTGGCTGTATAATGGGGACAAACTGGCTGTATATTGGGGGACAAACTGGCTGTATATTGGGGGACAAACTGGTTGTATTTTGGGGGGAAACTGGTTGTATTTTGGGGGACAAACTGGCTGTATTTTGGGGACAAACTGGCTGTATTTTGGGGGACAAACTGGCTGTATTTTGGGGGACAAACTGGCTGTATATGGGGGGAAACTGGCTGCATTTGGGGACAAACTAGTGGTGTTTGGGCACAGTGGCTGCGTTTAATGGGCACAGTGGCGGCAATTGATGTTTTTTTTTTTTTTCAGTTTGTTTGCGCCCCCCCAAAAAATTTAAGCACCAGCCGCCACTGGATATAGCTATGTAAAATATTAAAAGTACGTGTCTATACTGTTTAAAATCCAGTAATACACAGTCTCATCCTGCTCTGCACATGCTCAGTTGCTCTCTATTTTTGGCACTGTGCCTAAAATCCTTGAGTCACTTGAGGCAGATCTGCTGACAGCCCTGCTGTTGAGGGCAAGGGTTAAGGAAGGAAGCATCAGGAATGATACAGACTGTGCAAAGGGTAAAGAGAATAGGGAGAGAGAAAAGAAAAGCAGGAGAGGTGACAGGACACATGTTAGCACATGTCATATGAATAGTGTTGAGCGAACCCGAACTGTAAAGTTCGGGTCCGTACCGAACTTTAGCTTTTTCCCGAACCCGAACCCGGACTTTGCGCAAAAGTCCGGGTTCGGGTTCGGCAATCTAATTACGCATTTAGAAATGCTTCAGGGGCCAGCCAATCACCTTTTGATTAGCTGGTGTGCCCTTAGAGGCCATCATAGCCATGCCTACTAATGGCATGGCTGTGATTGGTCAGTGCAACATGTGACCCAGCTTCTATATAAGCTAGAGGCACACAGCACACACGTCACTCTGCTTCAGAATAGATAGGGAGAGGATCTAGTCTGCTGCTGCTGCTTTTAGGGAGAGATAGAAAAATACATGAGGTAGTCCTGATTCTGCAATCTGAGGGAAAAGATAGAGAGATAGTGTAGTGTAGGGCCAGGTTCCTGTTGGTGCTTTCAGGGAGAGAGAATATTATATAGGAGTCCAGATTCAGAGATTAAAATCAGCGATCTGCATAGGTTTACCTGTTTGTGTTGCAGTGCAGTCTTTTTACACTGCCATGAGCCCAGTGTCAGAGAAAATCTAACTTTTAGGGGGGAAAAAAAGGCACTTTATTGTGCTCTTTTCCAAAAGACCCATAGGGCAAAAAATAAAAAAAAAATTGCATTTTATTTTGCTTGTGCAAAAAAAGACCCGTTTAGGGCAAAAAAATAAAATAAAAAATTTGCACTTTAATGTACGCTTGCAAAAAGAGCCATTCAGGGCCACAAAAAATAGTTTGCAGTGTGTTATACATATGTGGAGGTGTGTGAAATAAACAATTTCTATATAGTTTTCTCCTACTGTGCTATACTAAAAAAACAAATTTTTTTTTGAATAGCATTTTCTGCAGTTCTGTAGCTGTGCGATTCAGCGGTTACGTACTGTGGGTGTGTTCTGCTCTTCCAAAAAACGCCGTTTAGGGGCACAAAAAATAGTTTGCAGTGTGTTATACATATTTGGAGGTGTGTGAAATAAACAATTTCTAAATAGTTTTCTTCTACTGTGCTATACTAAAAAAACAAAAATTTTTTTTAATAGCATTTTCTGCAGTTCCGTAGCTGTGCGATTCAGCGGTTACGTACTGTGGGTGTGTTCTGCTCTTCCAAAAACACCCATTTAGGGCAACATCCTAAATTTGGAAAATATGAGGAGAAGGTCAAAGGGACGTGGTGGCCCCGGTCGTGGTGCTGCTGGTGGAGCTCCTGTTGCAGGGAGAGGACGTGGTGGATCTGTGCCAGATACACGCACAAGTGAAACACCTTCATCAGGTGCGAGTAGGCGACCGAGCCTGCGGCAGTATTTTGTCGCGCCTAATGAGGCTGTATGAATGTTTAGGCCAGGACAAGTACAGGCGATAGTAGATTGGGTTGCTGACAGTGCCTCGGGTTCCTTCACATTGTCTCCCACCCACTCTTCTGATGAAAGATCAGAGTTGGCACCTGAAACCCATGTCCATCAGTCTTTCACCTCACCCCCTTGCAAATCAGCCAAGCAGTCTGAGCCCCAAATCATGCAGCAGTCTCTTCTGCTTTTTGATGACTCTGTTAGCAGGGTTTCCCAGGGCCATCCACCTAGCCCTGCCCCAGAAGTGGAAGAGATTGAGTGCACCGATGCCCAACCACTTATGTTTCATGATGAGTACATGGGAGGACCATCGCAGTACGTCTCGTATGATGACGAAACACAGGTGCCAACTGCTGCTGCTTTTGCAATTGTGCAGACAGACAAGGAGGGCAGGGGTGAAGACTGGGTGGAAGATGATGTGGAGGACGATGAGGTCCTTGACCCCACATGGAATGAACGTTATGCAGGTGACCAGTGTAGTTTGGAGGAAGAGGCGGTGGTCGCACAGAGCCACCAGCACAGCAGAAGAGGGAGCAGGGTGCAAAAGCGGAGCGTCCGTCCCATAGACAGTATGTCTACTACTGCCCAACGCAGCAAGGGACCGAGCACACCAAAGCCAGGTCCAAGGAGTTCCCTAGCGTGGCAGTTCTTCACACAATGTGCTGATGACAAGACACGAGTGGTTTGCAGGCTGTGCAATCAGAGGCTGAAGCGAGGCATAAACGTTCTCAACCTGAGCACAACCTGCATGACCAGGCATCTAAGTGCAAAGCACGAGCTGCAGTGGAGTAGACACCTCAAAAACCAAGAAAGGTCTCTGGCTCCTCCTGCTTCCTCTTCTGCTGCAGTCTCAGCCTCTTCATCCACCTCTGTAGTGACAGTGGCACCTGCCACCCCGCAAACAGAGGATCTGCCAGCAACACTACCACCTGGGTCACCGACCATCTCCACAATGTCCCATGGAAGCGTTCAGCTCTCTATCTCCCAAACATTGGAGCGGAAGAGGAAGTACCCCCCTAGCCACCCGCGATCCCTGGCCCTGAATGCCAGCATTTCAAAACTCCTGCCCTTTGAAATGCTGTCATTCCGTATGGTGGAGACGCAGAGTTTTAAAAGCCTGATGGCATTGGCTGTCCCACAGTACGTCGTGCCCAGCCGCCACTATTTTTCCAGGCGAGCCATCCCTTCCCTGCACAACCAAGTGGGGGACAAAATCAGGTGTGCACTGTGCAACGCCATCTGTGGCAAGGTCCACCTAACTACGGATGCGTGGACCAGTAAGCACGGTCAGGGACGTTATATCTCCCTAACAGCACACTGGGTAAATGCAGTGGCGGCTGGGCCTGAGGCAGATAGCAGTTTGGCGCATGTCCTTCCACCACCGAGGATTGCAGGGCGCTTCAGTTTGCCTCCTGTTGCTAACTCCTCCTACTCCGCTTCCTCATCCTCTACCGCCTCCTCATCCGGTCAGCGTAACACCTTCACCACCAACTTCAGCACAGCCAGGGGTAAACGACAGCAGGCAGTTTTAAAACTTTCCTGTTTGGGGAAAAAAAAACACACCGCGCAGGAGTTGTGGAGGGACATGGAACAACAGACCAATGAGTGGTTGCTGTCAGTGAGCCTCAAGCCCGGCCTGGTGGTGTGCGATAATGGGCGAAATCTCGTAGCAGCTCTGGGCCTAGCCGGTTTGACGCACATCCCTTGCCTGGCGCATGTGCTGAACTTGGTGGTCCAGAGGTTCCTTAAAAATTACCCCAATATGCCAGAGCTGCTGCAGAAAGTGCGGGTTGTGTGTGCGCACTTTCGGCGTTCTCACCCTGCTGCTGCTCGCCTGTCAGCGCTGCAGCGTAACTTCGGCCTTCCCGCTCACCGCCTCATATGTGACGTGCCCACAAGGTGGAGCTCCACCTTGCACATGCTGGCCAGACTGTGCGAGCAGCAGCAGGCGATAGTGGAGTTTCAGCTGCAGCAATCACGCGTGAGTCGCTCTGCGGAACAGCACCACTTCACCACCAATAACTGCGCCTCCATGCGAGACCTGTGTGCCTTGTTGCGCTGTTTCGAGTACTCCACCAACATGTCCAGTGCCAATGACGCCGTTCTTAGCGTTACTATCCCAGTTCTATGCCTCCTTGAAAAAACGCTTCGGGCGATGATGGAAGAGGATGTGGCACAGCAGGATGAGGAGGAGGAAGCGGGATCATTTCAAAGGCTTTCAGGGCAGTCTTTCACAAGTGGCTACGAGGGTGGGTTCCTGCACCAACAAACGCCAGGTACACAATTGTCCGGCAGAAAGGGCACAGTTCTGGAGGATGACGAGGTGGAGGAGGAGATGGTGGAGGAGGAGGAGGAGGAGGAGCCATTTTCACAGCAGGGTGGCACCCAGACCAGCTCGTGGCCATCACTGGTGCGTGGCTGGGGGGATACAGAGGACACAGACGATACACCTCCCACAGAGGACAGCTTTTCTTTGCCTCTAGGCAGCCTGGCACACATGAGCGATTACATGCTGCAGTGTTTCCGCAATGACCGCCGAGTTGCCCACATTTTAACTGGTGCTGATTACTGGGTGGCCACCCTGCTGGATCCCCGTTACAAGGACAACGTACCGTCCTTAATTCCCTCACTGGAGCGGGATCGTAAGATGCGCGAGTACAAGCGCACGCTGGTAGACGCGCTGCTGGTGGCATTCCCACCTGACAGCGGGCGTACGGTGGAAGCACAAGGCGAAGGCAGAGGAGGAGGAAGAGGTCGCCAACGCAGCCGGGGCACCGGCAGCACCTCAGAAGGCAGGGTTAGCATGGCTGAAATGTGGAAAAGCTTTGTCAGCACGCCACAACAACCAGCACCACCAGCTGAGATGGAACGTCTTAGCAGGAGGCAGCATTTCACCAACATGGTTGAGCAGTATGTGTCCACAGGCCTACACGTACTGGATGATGGGTCTGCCCCCTTTAACTTCTGGGTCTCCAAATTGGGCACATGGCCTGAGCTTGCCCTTTATGCCTTGGAGGTGCTGGCCTGCCCTGCAGCCAGTGTATTATCTGAACGTGTATTTAGCACGGCAGGGGGCGTTATCACAGACAAGCGCAGCCGCCTGTCCAGAGCCAATGTGGACAAGCTCACGTTCATTAAAATGAACCAGGCATGGATCCCACAGGACTTGTCCGTACCTTGTGCAGAATAGACATGTATACCGGTGTTGTGACAAAAACTGTCCGGCCATCGGATTGTGTCCGGCCCATACTGCGAAGGCGCAGCGCTTGCGCAGTACAGAGGACAAGGAGATTCACAAAATCTCCGAAGATGAACGGCACCTGCGCTGTGAGTGCAGGTTCAAGCCCCACCATCCAAGTGGACATACGGTAGCACATAGTAACAGGGCCCCTCACGGGCTCGGTTCGATCGCCACGCTTCGGGCACGGCCTCACTTGGCTCGGCTTGAACCACGGATGGTGTGGCCTTCACCTGAACTCACCACGCAGGCGCCGTTCGTCTTGGGAGATTTTTTCGAAATCCCCTTGTCCTACATACTGAGCAAGCGCAGTACAGGGTGGACACTATTTGACGGGGGACAGAATTCGACACATCACCGGCCTTACCCAGCCATTGTTGTATTTTTGAACCATTTATTATTATATATTTTTATTTTTTTTTATGTTATTTTAAGTTATTTCCCTATTCACATTTGTTTGCAGAGCACTTGCCATGCTCTTAACAACATTTTGCTGCCATTTGCAGCCCTCTAGCCCTTTCCATTACTTTTTTAGAGCCTTTTTAGTCCTTAGAAGTCCGGGTCCCCATTGACTTCAATGGGGTTCGGGTCCGGGTTCGGGTTAAAGTTCGGTCCCGAACCCGAACTTTTTTCCGAAGTTCGGCCGAACCCGAACATCCAGGTGTCCGCTCAACTCTACATATGAAGCTTCAATAAAAGGATTTTTGGAAGTGCAGCCGTCCAGAATTATTTCTTTACGTTCCCTTGACCCCTTTCCACAGAGACATTTACGAACTCTTAGGAGTGTTACATATTTGATTAACTAATTTTTTATCTCTTTCTTATCCCATCCTACTCCCTACATTCCCCAACCCCATGCTTTCACCCCCCCCCCATTCCCCTAACCAAACCTCTCTCAAAAGAACATGCATATACCTCTTAAGCCCATTCCATTGCATCCACCAAAACCCCGACATATTACGAATATACCCCAGCAATGGACCTAACCTACACCACAACCAATTCCTCTACGCCAACCTACCTCTTAGAAATTGACGACCAGGACCACTTTATACATGAACAAATAGACCTTTCATTTACCTCTTAGTTTAAACTACTTGCTACTCATAGCTGTTGTCCGCATGGACCTGTAGAATTACTCAGAAATGGACCAATATTCTCAAGGTTTATGCATTGCTACATGACTCTCACTTGTAACCCAAGTATGATTTACCAATTTTTAACCATACAACTACTGTCCTAAATTTCTGTTGTTTCTTCTCTTAAATAAAAAATGTTATGAAAAAAATAAAACCTACAAGTAAGGATGCACTGAAACCAGTTTTTTAAGACCAAGTACGAGTACTGATATTTTTTCTTAATCATCTCCCACCCAACGACGCCATATGATGTTGTCAACTTTGAGTGGGGATCTCTGAAAGATGCCTGCAGCTACAGGCATCATTCAGATATCTTCTTTTAGAGCCGGATATTTCCTGCACCATAAGATCAATCATGTTCAGCGAGAGGGAGAAGGAATTGGTCCATGCCAGAAGTTTTCCATAGAGAATCCAGTAGGCCAGATGGCCCCCGGACTTCTCTATGATCTTTCGGAGGCAGGGTGCGATGTTATGACATCACGCCCGGCCTCTGCATTTGAAAAAAATAAATAATAAAAAAAAAGAAAAAATGAAAGTGCCCCCGTCCCCGCTTGTTCATACGCAGAAGCAAACGCATACGTAGGTCGCTCACACATATGTAAATTACATTTAAACCACACATGTGAGGTATCGCCATGCACGTTAGAGCAAGAGCAATAATTCTAGCACTAGACCTCCTCTGTGACTCTAAACAGGTAACCTGTAAAAATGTGTAAAGTGTCGCCTATGGGGATTTTTAAGTACCAAAATTTGGTGCCATTCCACGAGTGTGTGCAATTTCAAAGCATGACACGTTAGGTATCTATTTACTTAGCGTAACATCATCTTTCATATTATGCCCAAAAAATAGGCTAACTTTACTGTGTTTTTTTTTTTTTTTTTAAGTTACTGTGCAAATACTGTGCGAGTTAAAAAGTTGCAACGACTGCCATTTTATTCCCTAGGGCAGGGGTGCCCAACCACTGGCCCACGGGCCAGATGTGGCCCACGGCACTCTCCGATGTGGCCCGCCACGTCTTGCTCTGAGATGGCTGGTCGGCAAGCTCAGATTGCGGGTTCCTGACCCGCCATCTTTGAGCATCAGCGCTAACAATGGAGCCGCCGCTAAAGGAAGCAGAGCCAATGCTTCGTGTATAGCGCCGGCTCCTTCACAGGCACTGTTTTGCACTCCTGTGACCCGTTTTCAACAGAGAGCGGTCTGAAGTCTGCTCTCTGCTGATGTCACGGATATCAGTCCAGGCACCGCATCATCCCGAATCTAGGAGTCTGGATCCGCCAGGTGCCTGGACTGATGGCCGTCTCCGCCTCTCAGTGAGCAACTAAGACACTGAGACGGCCGCTCCAATGAGCGTGGAGGAGCAGAGCAGGAGAGCTGCTGATTGACAGTCAGCAGCTCTCCGCTCCGGGAGCTGAGAGAACCGAGCCATCGGCGGTGTTCGTGGCTCGGTTCTCAATGTAGAGGTGCCGGGGGACAGATGCAGCATCGGACCGATGCTGCATCCATCTAGGTAAGTATGATTCTGCAAAAAAGTGCAAATCCATACTTCTCTTTTAAGCACTTATAATCTAGAAAATACAAAACCCACTATCCAACTAATTCAATCAAATCATAATTAGGCAATTATTTAAAAAAAAAAACACAACCACGGCAGCTGAAAATTGTATAAATGTCCCCCTCTCCCCAAAAAAGGCGGGAGGGGGGTAAAAATAATTATGTGAAGTGTTCATAGGTGTGGGTACCCCAGTGGGGTGCACAGTCTGCATAGATCGGATCAAAAAAATTAAAACTTCTCCTCCATGTTACATTTAACCTGGTATTCTTCAACATTCCTAAAATAATCCTTTAGTAGAATCTAATTGAGATGAATGTATGGCTGAATATTGGTCAAAGTCCATTAAGAGATCTTCTCCTGGACTGGGGGGGGGGTCCAACCCGCATATGAACGATGTTGGTGGGCCTCTCCATATGGCTAGTGCCATTTAAATTCCTTTGGACTGTAGCATGAAACTAGCCCACATGTGGACAGTGTAAAGGGCCACTACATGTGGCTAATGGCATTTAAAGTCCATAAGGGTGGGACATTCATTGGTATTAAGCTGTTATGGGTAAAGTTCCACTTTAAACAGTAAGTGAGGGGGAAATCCTTCTTATGCCGCGTACACACGATCAAATTTTCCGTCGGAAAAACCTTGGATGGTTTTTCCGATGGAATTCTGCTCAAGCTTGGCTTGCATACACACGGTCACACAAAAGTTCTCTGAACTTTCGACCATCAAGAACGCGGTGACGCACAACACTAGGACGAGCCGAGAAAATTAAGTTCAATGCTTCTGAGCATGCGTCAAATTGTTTCCGAGCATGCGTCGGAATTTTGTGCGTCGGAATTGCTACAGACGATCGGAAAAATTTAATAACCAGCTCTCAATCTTTTGTTGCCGGAAATTCCGACAGCAAAAGTCCTATGGAGCATACACACGGTTGGAATTTCCGTCCAAAAGCTCACATCAGACTTTTCTTGTCGGTATTTCTGATCGTGTGTACGCGGCATAACAGAGATCTGGATAAAAAACAGACAGGGGTTCCAATAAAGTTTTGGCTGTGCTTACAGTTCAACTAAATTTAAAATAGATCTGTGACTGATTTCCAAAAAAATACAGCTCATTGAATTAGTAAATTAAGCCTACAGTGCCCATGAAGCTGTTCAGACTTCTTAAACCATTATTCTTCCAGTCCTGACATTTTCTATATAATATTCCTGGCTCAAACTTTAAATTACCAGTGACTGGAAGATAAAATTAAGTTACCAGTCTGAAATTATGTTTAACTGATAGAATTTCCAGGTCCTCAATGCATCCTAAAAAGTAAGCTTTCAAAAGCCACCTCTATCAATTTGTGCTTTAGTTAATGTACAACTGAAAAAAACTCTTGCAAGGGTTTATTATCAAACCACTGACCCTTCATCAAGAAGTTCCATCCTATTAAGTGGAAAGGAAGGATAATAAAATTAATCTATACTGTATTTCAACACCTGAATGCTACTTGCTGTCCACTACAAACTAGAAAGCAGGTTTCTGGTATGGGCAGGGGTTACCACCATCTCTAGGGTATTGGAATACCATACAAGAAAACCACTATTGGGACTTTGAAGGCAATCAAACCAATTATCTAAAATACTTTCACTTTATTATATGCAATATAAAATTAATACATGTAGACAATAAAACTATAGCATATGCTATAGAAAAACTTCCAGTACATAAGTGGCTGAATGAGATTATGATTTCACACATATCAGGCTTTCACCATATAACCACTGCATTTGTGAGCATCTAGAAGTCCATTTGCTGAGTAACCCAATGAGTTTTAAATTTTTATTTTTATTTTTCTTCCTCAAGGTTTAGTGTGTACCATACTGAAAAAAAGCTATTTCAAGATCCGCTATCACATCTTATGTTAGGACGGGAGAGCCCGGTAAATGCAGCCGGGTGGCAGCATGAGGGGACCCCCCTCTGCTACCTGTAAAAGTGATTCAGCAGCTGTATAGCTGCTCGGATCACTTTTAGTAGAAAGAGAATAGCCGGCTGAAAAAATACTTACCAGGACAATGACTGTAGCTGCAGTCATGATCCTGGTATAACCACTTCAATCTGAGGTTGAGCTGCAATAGGAGACAACAGTCTAAAAGGCTAGTATGGTATGTCGGGTCTCTTGAATGTAAGGAGCCTTTGGGGCTATACATCATTTGATCATTGTACCACATCAACTGCTACATGCTCACTTGGAGATACCAGTAATAATACCAACTACATAAATTTAAGTGTATTTTATATGAGCAATTTCAGTAGTGCTATACAGTGACAGATATTCCCTAGGTGGACATACACATACAGACAGACAGCCAACTGCAGATCTCTTTCGGGCTCCATTACTGCGTTGAGATCAATCGGCTGCTAAGTGCTTCATCAACACAAGCTATAATTCCATGACAGGCTGGACCTAACAGGCTTTTTGTAGCTGCAATAGCAGCCATGATCCTGGTATAACTGCTTCAACCTGAGGTCGAGCTGCAATAGGAGACAACAGTCTAATAGGCTAGTATGATATGTTGGGTCTCTTGAATGTAAGGAGCATTTGGGTATTTACTGTATTTATTGGCGTATAACACTCACTTTTTTACCCTGAAAATAGAGGGTAAACTGTGCCTGCATGTTATACACAGGGGGCTGTAAAAGGTTTTTTTCCTGAAACTTCCCTCTTAAAGTTAGGGTGCGTGTTATACGCCTGTGCGTGTTATACGCCGATAGATACGGTATATGTAACGGGTGGGCCCGTGGAACCCAGAATCTCTTGGAAAGTATGAGATACCCTTGCTTCAGCTCCCCATGCACCTTATGTGTAGATCACCCTGTGCCTCTAATAGGGGCACAGGGTGAGTGAGAACCCCACTATGATCTGTACTAGTCAGACTCAATGCTGTATACATTGTATATATTGTGTGTTGGCTGTAGTGTACTATTTGCTGTGATGGGGTGGGACTGTATTCTATTGTCTATTGCTTAACGATGTTGCCTTTTTCTGGATAAGTAAATTGTGTTAATCTTGTCTGAGGCTGCTTTCCATTCACCTATTATTAAGTGTGCTAAGAAACTCACCTGTTGTCTGCTAAGGGATGTATTGACACTCAGAATAATGTGTATTGGGGGCTCGTTATGTAACCATTGTGTGATGATGTGGGTGAATCCGGGTCATTGTTCCTGTGGTTACTGCAGTATTCTCAAGTGTATATAAAGAGCCTGTATTCCTTCCAATAAAGTTCATATTCCTGTTTGACCTCAACACGGAGCTTCGTCTTGTATTTGGGGGAGAATTATTCGTATGGGGTCTTGTTCGCCTGATTGGAGTGTCTGGTGGCTGTCTTGTGTTCGGGAATGGAATATCCTAAACGACTTTAACCCCTTTCATACACGGGGTGTCGTTACAATATATATATATCATTTGATCATTGTACCACATTAACTGTTACATTCTCATTTCGGTCATACTGCATTATTTTTTTCTGATTAATGCAGCAGTTTGCTGCAGTAGTCCAAAGGGGTGCTCCCTATACCTGTGTATGTACACTGGGTCAGGGGGCCCGGACACAGCAGATGCAGCAGGTGTCTATATGGGATGATTCAGCAGTTATAACATACACCAGGATGCTGTCAACTGTGGCAGGTGGAGCATAAGCTCATTTCACACATAGAGTCCCTATACAGACAGGACATCATTATTTTTAGAGGGGGGGAGCTAAGTTTTAGCTGTGGTAGAAGGGTGAGGGAAGGTACTGTTGGAAGAGGGGTAGCTGAGGGTATTTGGAGTGGGGGGTTCTGGGTGTGCTGTGGGGAGGAAGAGAGGGGGTCAGGGTGACCTGTGTGATGATGGGGACAAACCTGAGTGGGTGGAGGGTTTCCTTGTGCCACATTGATACAATAGGGATACATTATGTCCAATAAACTTATATTTTTTGAATTGGTAGCCTTTGTAGGTGCATTTACCTTGTGTGTTTTTTTTTTGTTTGGTATATTATACAAGAAAAAAATCCTTCACAGCAATGCAGGTGTGGTGTGAACCAGATTGATTTATTAATATTGGATAAGTGAAGGGATAGTCCTAAACCTCATAATCTAGATTTGCAATATCTAAGGACCATTTTATCCTACATGTGTTGGTTGCTGGGATCATTTGTTAAATTGGGTAGCGCATGCATGTTGCAGTTGGAGGTACCAAAACAGGTACTATAATGTAGGCCAGAGTGCTTTTCAGATTCTCTTAAACATCCTTAAACAGTTTTTCAGTGAAGGTCTCTGGATGTGAGCTTTCCACGCCTTACAGTAGAGGCAAAACAATTACAATGTTTCTCAGTCAACTTAAGAGGTGCTGCATTTCCAATTGCATTTTCTCAGTTTTGGTGCTGGGGGCAATTTTTGCATGTTCTTTTATTCTTCTGGCATGTTCTTCTTGCAGCATTCAGTGGTTTGCAGGATGCTGTTAGCTGTGTCAGGAGTGTGGAGAAGACTGATAGTGCAAGCCAGGGCAGAGGAGCTAGTCCCTACATATTCAAATGCATCTGTTTCTCCAGACTTCTTTATCTGCTGGACAAGAAGGCATCCACACATGTGGCACGGAAACAGGTTAACTGTCTCTGAGGCTGCAAGGGGTGGTATGTTGGAGTTTTCATGTCTTTTGTGGGTTTTACAATTTTTATTTTATGTTGATAGGGTTTTTCCTATGTTTGGGGTGTTCACAATGGAGCATCTGTTCTTGGAGTTTCCTTTCTTTAACAGCACATCACTGTGTCACTTGAATGAAACAAAAATAATCAAAAAGACTAAGCGCAAGGGCAGTTTGCACTTAAACCATCTCACATTATAATATTCACATTTTTTTTTTATATCAATAAAGTTTTATTGAAAAACAGTGATCACATTACATCAATACAATGCCAAGCAAATTACAAACATAGGGATACAACATGTTGCAAGTCTACCATCACCACTTTAGATTGTTCAGTATGAATATATTATGTGTAAGACAAAAACCCGGTTGGGTCTCTCAATCATGGCCGAATTCCCATATTCTGAAATTTTGCTCAGAAAGAAAACCAAAAAAAAAGAGCGAAAACGTATGCTGCAACGAGACACTGTTATGCCTGTCATAAGTACGCTTAAAGTAAACACATTTTTGACACTCCTAATAGATAAAAAAAGTTAAGCAGTTACACCAGATAGGTCTAGTGTCCCTGATAAAAATTGTCCTGCTACTGGCTACACTGCTGCAGCCTCTGCAGTATTTTATTTCTTGTACAAAAACCTCAGCCTGTGCTTTTTGTTTTTGACAATTTTGGGCCTAGATTGCTATTTAAATTTGTCCTGTTAGTGGGCAATCTTATACTGCTGTGTCATTTCCAGTCTCGTAATTTTTGTAGTAAAATAGACATGTGCAGGATGGAAAAATGTGTTTACCGGTAATTTCAAATGCGTTTATTAAGTTAATAATTTAATATTGTCATATTCATTATGTTAGAATGATTCATTTTTGGAATTAGTTTTGCATATTCGTATTTCTTTAGTATATACGTTATTTTCAAATCGAATTCGAAAATGCAATTGAATTTGAAAATGCATTTGAATTGGAAATAGTAACATATTGCCATAAATACATTAAGGTATAAAAGTGGAATAAGATGATGATTCATTATCTTCTTTTACCTTTATACATTACTTTATTGCAATATGTTTCCATTTCAAAATCAAATTCATTTTAAAATTCTAATTCATTTTCGAAATTGAATTCGGACAATTTGTTTCATTTATAATTTATTTCAGATTGGTTGAAATCCGTTACTATGATACTATGATAAAGTTACTCCGTTACTGTGTTGCTGCTAAAACTACCTGAAAAAAGTCTTGTTTTTAAACTATAATGAATTAGGTTGGGGTGCTGCTGCTGTATATAAGCCAAGCTAATTGTAAAAGAAAATAAATAAATTCCACTGTGTCAGCAGCTACAATATTTGTAGCTGCTGACTTAAAAATGTTTTCACCCAGGCAGAATTCCGCTTTAACAACGTTTTGACAATGGTTCTATTACTCGAGTTTCTAGAGCCAGAGAGTGAAGCTAGGGTGAAAAGTACCAAGATCAATCTAAAACAGAGAAAAGTCAAAACATTTAACCTCAACTCTGGGCAGAAGGTATGAATATGGAGACCAAAATCTGTCCATTTTCCAGCTAAGCTATAAATTGCAGAGTAGATCAACTTGGTATTTAAGCGGTTTACTACCTAATGCTTATGATGTGCTGGATTCTGCCCATAACTAGCTTAGCTAGGGTAATTCAACTAATTTTGCTGAACAGCAACAGAGACCAGACAAATGTAATACCCAGCAACATCTGGCAGTGACCGCCAAAAGATGCAAAATTAAGGAAACATCTTGAACACTTTGCCTATGCATGTGGATAAAAGGGAACTTTATATTGTCTCCAGATCCTGAAGAGCATTACCGGGGAGGGAAACAATTTGTATTTGTTCAATGTATGTTTACTTATTTTTATAATAGCTAAAATACCTGTTAACCACTTGCCCTTCGGAAAAATGTAATTCCCTTCATGACCAGGCCAATTTTTGCTATATGGCACTGCATTATTTTTTTTTCCATATCTTTTTATTTTTATTTTTATATCCATGAAGACAAAGAGGAATTAACAATAAGTAAAAGGAATACATAGTCATGTTCACAGTTCAACCAAATAAATGTATCCATATCTGTCTTCCCCTATAATAAGCACTGTGTTATTTTACCTGACAACTGCGCGGTCATGCAGCACTGTACATAAATGAAATTTGTATAATTTTTTCCCACGTATATATAGCTTTCTTTTGGTGGTATTTGATCACCACTGTGGTTTATATTTTTTGCGCTATAAAGACTGACAATTTATGAAAAAAAAAATATATATTTTTTACTCTCTGCTATAAAACATAGTCAATAACAACAATTATAAAAATCTAATTTCTTCATAAATGTAGGCAAATATGTATTCTGCTACATATTTTTGGTAAAAACAAAATCCCAATAAGCCTACCGTATATACTCGAGTATAAGCCGACCCAAATATAAGCCGAGGCATCTAATTTTACCACAAAAAAATGGGAAAATGTATTGACTCGAGTATAAGCCTAGGGTGTCCATCTACATGCCTCACTGTGTCCATGCCTCACTGTGTCCATGCCTCACTTTGTCCATGCCTCACTGTGCCCATGCCTCACTGTGCCCATGCCTCACTGTGTCCATGACTAGACTGACGTTTAACATGGGAGTCTATGGAAGGGGTGCCCGGCTTTGAAAAATCGGTGCTCCCCGGCCGTAGGTCCCCCAGACAACAATCTTTGTACACTTGTAGAGGAGAAATAGGGCTACATTTGTGCCAAGTTTTGGGTCCAGGGAACCTACGTCCGGCTGGTACCGGGTCCCCAAATTCACCAGAGAAATTACCGTTTAACGTGGGAGTCTATGGAAGGGGTGCCCGGGTTTAAAAAATTGGTGCTCTCCGGCCGTAGGTTCTCCGGACAACAAACTTTTCACACTTGTAGAGGAAGAGTGGTGCTATATGTGTGCCAAGTTTGGGGTCCAGGGGACCTATGGCTGGCCAGTACAGGGTCCCCAAAGTCCGGGAGATCAGGCGCAAAAAGGTGACTCAAGTATAATGCCGCGTACACACGATCGTTTTTAATGTCATTTTCAAAAACGACGTTTTTCTCGACGTGATTTTTCTTGTTTCCTCTCAAGCCTGTCTTGCATACACACGTTCATTAAAAAAAACGCTCGAGCACAGCGCAGTGACGTACAACACGTACGACGGCACTATAAAGGGGAAGTTCCGTTCAATGGCGCCACCCTTCATGTTAGTAAAGTTTGTTGAGCGACGATTCGCGCTTTTCAGCCTCGTGCTTTTCAGTCCGTTACAGCGTGACGAATGTGCTATCTCCATTACGAACGCTAGTTTTAGATACTTGATTCTGAGCATGCACGGTTTTTTTCCCCTCGTAAAAGCATACACACTACCGTTTTTCACGTCGTTAAAAAAAACGACGTGAAAAACTACGTGAAAAAATAGAGCAGGTTCTCATTTTTTAGGCCATTTTTCACGTCGTTAAAAATGCTCTGGAGCCTACACACGATCGTTTTTAATGCCCAATTTAAAAATGGCATTTTTAACGACGTGAAAAATGATTGTGTGTATGCGGCATAAGCCGAGGGGGACATTGTCAGCACAAAAAAATGTGCTGAAAAACTCGGCTTATACTCGAGTATATACGGTATATTGGTTGTGTTGTGCAAAAGTTATAAATCTACAAACTATGGTGTATATATACAGAAATCTTTATTTATATTTTTATACAAGTAATGGTGGTGAGCAGTGACTTATAGCAGGACTGCGATAGTTTGGGGGGCAGTCTGATACACTAGGTTGTTTTCCTAAAACTGGACAGTGCAAAATCTGGTACAGCTCTGCATAGAAACCAATTAGCTTCAGTTTTTTTTTTGTCAAAGCAAGGCTCCATGCACACTGGACGTTAAAATAATCTTATAATAACACCAGTAGCTTTGCAGTGAGTCTTTCAACGTTTTTAAACATTTTTGCAATAGCGTTTATTAGCTTTTTTTGCGTTTTTTCTGCGCTAGCGTTTTTTAGCGTTTCCTTTTTTTATTTTAATTTTTTCAATGGATAAAAAACGTTAAAAGCTGGTGAGCCACGTTTTTTGAGCTTTTATCGACGTATGAGTGTTTATGAGCGTTTGCCGTTTTTTGTGGTCAAAAAAACAACTCCTGAACGCGATTTTAGGGTGTACAGAAAACAGCCCATAAACTCCACTGCTGATAAATATCCAAAAACGTCCATGCGTGCATGGACACATAGGATAACACAGAGTTGAGTTTATAGACTTTAAAAAAAACGCTCAAACTCCAAAAAACAGCCATTTTTGAGCTCCAGTGTGCATGGAGCCTAATTGAATAAGCTGAAGTTAGACGCTAATTGGCTACCATGCACAGCTGCACCAGATTTTGCACTCTCCAGTTTTAGTAAAACAACCTCTAATGAACACTTTTGACACTTTGCGGGAACCAGTGACACTAACACAGTGATTAGTGCTAAAAATATGCACTGTCACTGTACTAATGACTCTGGCTGGGAAAGAGTTAAACATCTAGTGTGTGTGTACTATGTGGGGCTTTCACTAAGGGATGTGCTTTTTTTTCCCCTGCTGACAGGACATGGCTCTGTATTGTTTACCTAGACAGAGCACTGTCCTGTCCTTCTCCTTGCCGATCAGCGGGTGCTGGCGGTCATCCATTGACCAGTACCTGCTAATAGGCTTGTGCTGTGACTAATCATAATAAGTGGTTAAAGGTTAATTATATTTAGAAACAAACATTTTATATATATTGCAGCTTACTGGTCCTCAGATGTGGCGGCTGCATTAGTTATTAGGGTTCAGACTGAGAACATTTTCATCAAGTACACAAAATACCTGTTGATATTTCCAGGAATGCAGTGTACATGTAACTGTAGCGACCTCACCCCTCTCACCCCTTCTCATTCTCGGCTTGTCTGTCTTTGTCTAGGGGTGTTAGTACCGGGGGGAGGGATGAGATACACCACGGCCCATGTCCTTCATAATGAAGAGGTGAAGGCCAGAAAGATCAGGCTTTGTGTAGGTGTCCCAGAGTCAAATCCTTTTCCTCGGATTCACTCCACTTTGCTCCTAGTAACCAGAGTTCCACACACTGAATAGGTCCAACACAGTTGTATTCTTCTCAGCGAATAAACATACAGCACAGTCAAGTTGGGACCATTGCAACTGTTCAGTATTAGTGGGAGTAGGTCGAGACACAATCCTTTAAAGTATCGCTAACCACTGTGGTGTCACCAATGGCGAATAGTCACTGCCACTGACTATATGAGGTAGAACATGAATTACCTTCGCTAGCACAGCCCCTGTCAGGGGAAGGATATCCGTCCAAGGGAGTCACCGGAGGCCTCTCTGTCACCAGCAATGCTGCGCCGGACTCTCCAGAGAAGTTCCGCTCACCAGTCTCCTCGACCTCAGACACGGGCACCCAAGGAGTTAGGGCCCCCTCGGATTCCTCCACCCTCGCGGAACTCAGTCGAAGGTACTGAGCCCCAGGCATCCGCATAGTACCTCACCCCAGGCTAAAGGTGCCTGAGATGGACTCCATCTCTCGCTCCGGCCAGGTCAAGGGCACCTGGGCCCGGAACTCCGGAACGCCAGCACCCAAACTCAAGGTGCCTGGGTGCAGCTGCGTCCTCCAACTCTGAACCCCAAGGTCAGGGCGTCCGCTCCTTTTATCCCCTCGCCCTTTTGCGTCACAGCAGGTTCCCCGCCCCGCTGTACCAGCACCAGGAAAGGACAAAAAGAAAGCAGTCTTGCGGTGAGGGTTCAACTCCGGCCAGGGCGACAATGCCACCTGCAGGCCGCAGGGAACCTCACACCACCAGAATCCTCCAAGAACCATAAAAAAGGGTCTCGGATTCCCTAGCAATCAGTGCATCTGGGTTACACTACCACCCAGATGCTTCCCCTAAAATCAAATACCCGCTACATAACATACTGTGAGCTGAACTACAAGCATCAAATAATGTTCTCTTCCTTCTGTGAACCACTAATCTTCTTATCCCCAATGTAATGGAGAGGACCAAAGGTAGACATAAGTGTAGTCCATCCTTGGTAGCAACCATGACTGCCTCTATACAGTGGAAGAGGGAGTGCAGCCACCCAGGGACAGGAGCTGTGTTATTTGCAGGATGAACAGGTAAAATAAAAGGTAAAAAAAAGCCAAAAAAGTAAATTAACAGCCAAAACATCTAAGGACTGGAAAGCTGCAATGTATTACATTTTTGTTTTTAGGGTTTAGAAAAGCTTAAGGAAAGAATAGTGATGATGAGAGCAGAAGACAACCGTGATATAATATAAAATAATGTGACCCGCTATAATGGACCTTTTACTAAAATGTTAATATAAATATGTGTTAATGGTCTTTCTGGGAAAGGAAAATGAAGAGTAAGGCTGGCCATACATGGTCGAATTTCAAAATAATTTTCTTTTGAAAATCAGAAATTTTGTGCGTTTTGTGATCCGATGGTGCCACCATTGATTTCTAAATTCGACCAACCAAGTCTTCAATTTCACCTCATGTTGCTACAGAAAATAATTTTAGTGGCTGGAAATCTTCTTTTCAATTCCAGGAATTTTCTTTTCTTGCACACGTGCATTTTTTTATTTTTGTTTACATTTCTCGCACGATCCTCCCATCATTGATTAGAAACTTGTTTGTTTTAAAAAAAAAATTCCAACATGCCCGATTACTCAAATTCGATGGCCGCACAAAAATTGGCTGTTGCTGCAATGGTGCAAAATACGAGTGAAAATTCTTAGATAAGATTCTCGAAAGAAAATTCTTTTGAAATTCGACACATGTATTGCCTGCCTAACAGAGGAACAGAAACTATTACCAGTCCCACAAAGACTGTTAACTTTATATGAACATTGCAAGATCCGTAGGTCTACTTTAACAGTCAGCCCAGAATTCATGAAGTGATTAGGCACCAGTTGTAATTTTTTAGGCCTTCAGATACCTGTATTCCAAGCATATAGGCTGTATATTTCTGTGCAGTATAGGGTACTTTTAGAAAAGCAAGTTAAAGTGGAGCTCCACCCTAAATAGCAACTTTTGCTATTTGGAACCCTCCCCCCCTCCGGTGTCACAATTGACACCTTTCAGGGGGGAGGGGGGTGAAGATACCTGTCTAAGACAGGTATTTTCACCCACATCCGGGAGTCCTGTCTCCGGGAATCTGCGGGAGTTGCGTCACTTCCCGCAGACTTCCCTTGGTGTTCTGGGAGACACTCGGCTCCCAGAACACAGGAGCACCAATCAGAACGGCGCAGCGCGACTCGCGCATGCGCCGTAGGGAACCGGGCATGAAGCCGCAGGGCTTCACTTCCTGGTTCCCTCAGCGAGGATGGCGGAGGGAGCAGCAGAGCGACGAGCGGTCGCTCGTCCTCTGCTGCGGACGTCGCTGGACTCCAGGACAGGTAAGTGTCCAAATATTAAAAGCCAGCAGCTGCTGTAGCTGTAGCTGCTGGCTTTTAATTTTTTTTTTCCGGTGGAGCAACCCCTTTAAGTATATCTTTTTGTTCATTTCTAAAGTTCAAGTAAATCTTGCATTTGGTTTGCTTAACATACCAGGAACCATAATGACTTAATTTTATTTTAATTATTTCGGTTTACACAGTTCTTCCATTATTGGGTTTGTTGTTTTGTGTAGTAGTTTACTATGTTACTGACTCTTTGTCTAAGGAAAACATTCCGGTACGTTTCTTCATTATCATAAGTGTAGCTTAGCCATATTATTGTCACTCCATTATAGCTGTGTTATTGGTTCTGGAGGTGGCCAAAGAAGTAATTATAAGGAATGGGAGACATTTACCCCCTGGATGTTGTTCACAGGTTTAATCATCTGCCTTTTAGTCATTATATTTCTTTAAATCCAGAATTCAACTAACTTTTGACTATATTGCCTATTTCTCTTTCCAGAGAAACAAAAACCTCTAGGCCCTATAAAGTGAATATATTAAGTATGTGCTGAACAGAAAAGCCTATGGCTGTCTTCGTATTACTACCACGCTCACCAGGGAAGACAAAAGCTTAGTGAAATGAAAGCTCTAAAATGTATGACTGATACAATCAACTGTGCTACATTACACAATCGGAGAGTTGTAAAGCTCTCCTGCCTATTCAGGGTAGGGGAGAATAACCCCTATGCCTCTCATTTCACTCCTATGGAGTCTAACCTGCAGTATCTGATAATCGAATATCTGCACAGGAAAGTTTTCCTGTTGTAAAGCTGAGATGGAAAACCACTACTACACACAACATAATACAAATAATTCAAAATAATAAGTAGAACCCCAACTAAAAATTTTTTTCCATGGATTTCCCCTGTATGAAAAAAAATATTACCATTTCCATGTTCCAGCACTGACTTTCTCTTCAGTCTGCCACCCACAGTTCTCTTTGAGCAGAATAACAGTCATTTCATTCTGCCTGTAGTTCATACTTACCCTAGGGGACTTGCCATCATGCAGGATAGACTCACAATACTCCAGGACTGAGTGGCGGCTCACAAATCATTATGTGAGCACTGCTCAGTCCTGCACATTTTGGACTGGACACACTTTAATGCTGTTTTCCAAAGTCAGGAACAAAGCTGTCTAATAAATGGACTCCAATGGCTGGCTTTCATATTTCCATAAACAATGGTTAACCGCTTGCCATCTCACCCACAGTAATTATACCGTGGGCAACACAGCTTGGCACAATCATGTACATGTTCGTCGCTGCCTGATAGGTGGGACACAGCAGATTACAGCTCCCAGTATCCGGCCTCTTTGATGCAATCACATGATTACAGTGTAAACACAACTGTTATAAACGGGTTTGTTTTCATAACAGCTGTGCTTAGTATTGTGATCTTGTGATTGACCCACAGCTATCACATGGTACCTGGGCCAATCACAGCACCCTGAACCATGTGATAGCTGTGGAGCAATCACAGCGCACAATAGTAATCACAGCTGTTATTAATGTAACCAATTCATGACAGTTCAAAACATTGCTATTACAGTGATCATCAATGTGACAACAATCAAAGTGTAAAAAAATATTTCCCTGATCACCCCAAGAGTTACTATGGTGACACTTAAATACTCTGATTAAAGTGTGTAGACTTCTGTCCAGTAGCCCTAGGGTCACCGGTTTGAATCCCACCCACAACACTCAGCTATGAGAAAAGATTAGTGGAACGGAATTTATTCACTCTTGAGAAGAGGAGAGGGGGGGATATGATCAACATGTTCAAATATATAATGGGTCCATATAGTGAACTTGGTGTTGAGTTATTCACTTTACGGTTAACACAGAGGACACGGGGGCACTTTTTACATCTAGAGGAAAAGAGATTTCATCTCCAAATACGGAAAGGTTTCTTCACAGTTAAGCCCTATACACGTGGCCGGTTTTCCCGTCGGATAGAAAACCGTCGATCTTGTGTTAGTAAAAGTTTGGTGAGAGACGATTTGCGCTTTTTAGTCTTCGTGCTTTCAGATAGTTTTCTGCTGTTCAAAATGCTGACGAATGTGCTATCTCAAGTACGATCGCTAGTTTTACCTGAATGAGCGCCGCCATCTCATACTTGATTGCGTGTTTTTTTGCCCTCGGAAAAGCATACACACGACCGATTTTCACAACAGGAAAAAGTCTGCCGGGAATCCCAGCGGGAAAAAAGAGAACCTGATCTCTTTTTTCCTGCCTCGATTCGTGGCAGTTTTCCTGACGGGAAAACTGCGATGGAGCATACACGATGGAGCATACACACGGCCGGTTTTCCCGGCAAAACGCTCTCATGGCAGTTTTCCTGCCGGGAAAACCGGTTGTGTGTACGAGGCATAAGAGCTGTGAAAATGTGGAATAGACTCCCTGCAGAGGTGGTTCTGGCCAGCTCAGTAGATTGCTTTAAGAAAGGTCTGGATACTTTCCTAAAGGTACATAATATAACTGGGTATCTAACATTTATGGGTAAAGTTGATCCAGGGAATATCCGATTGCCTCTCAGGGGATCAGGAAGGAATTTTTTTCCCTGCTGTAGCAAATTGGAGTATGCTCTGCTGGGGTTTTTTGCCTTCCTCTGGATCAACTGTGGGTATAGAATTGGGTATATGGGATTGTACGATATTTTTTTTTTTTTTTTTTTATGGTTGAACTACATGGATTTGTCTCTTTTTTTCAACCTGACTAACTATTTAACTATGTAACTATGTAACCTGCCTGGAGTTTGCATGTTCTCCCTGTGCCTGCACAGGTTTCCTCCAACACTCCAAAGACATACTGGCAGGTTAATTGGATCCTGTCTACGTTGGCCCTAGTGTATGAATTTGAGACTTTAGATTGTAAGCTCATTGAGGGCATTGACCTGACCTGAATGCACAATATATATGTAAAGTGCTGCGTAAATTCACAGTACTATATAAGTACCTGTAATAAATAAACAGAAAGCAAAAAATATCATTGATTTAAAAAAAATTGGGTAATTTTTCATCTATATAGCAAAAAACAAACAAAAAAAAAACAGTGATGACCAAAATAAATCTTTATTTGTGTGAAAAAAATTATATAAATACAATTTCTGTACAGTGTTGCATGACCAAACACTTGCCAGTTAAAGTAGCATGGTGCTGAATTGCAAAAAATGTCTGCTTGGTCATGAAGGGGGCGGAACCTTCTGGAGGTCAAGTGGTTAGTGGACATATTTTATACTTCATGGTCACTTTAAAAATGGAAAAAAAAATACCATTCTATGTATTCCTATTAAATATACTTTGTTACACAAGAAGTATCACTGATTCAATTATGACTTTAAATGCCTCTGCACTATCAGAGAAAATACTTCTTTTAGCAATACAATCAGTTTAAATGGCATTGTTTTGCCCTCGTGTAAATGAGGGTGCCGTAATGAATTTTTCCTACAAATTAAACTTGATCAATTTTCTTACCTAATCAAATGACACAGAGCCTAGTTTTCATTTAAATGCTAATGAATGAATATTCAACATCGTTAAGGAGGTCTACCTAATACCTTATTGTCTTATTGTCTCATTTGGATTCCATCTTTTGCTTATTATATTTTATCGAAGATGACACAACAACTTGCTGCACAAGACAGCTATGCAATACTGACCTTGATCCGCTGACTAAGAATGTCATGACACCAATTTCCCAAAACAAAATAGTGGCTTTATTGTCACCTTAAAAAGGTATTACAGTAGTTTTAATAGTCTTAATTTTGAGAGGAAATAATCCCGAAATAGTAGTAGGTAGAATGTACTAAATCCATCACTGAATTACACTTAAGCCTCGTACACACGCCCGAGATTCTCTTCGGAAAAAACATGTCGTTTTTTTCGACGAGATTCTTGGACAAGAAACTAGTCCCGGCCGAGTGTACACACGCTCGATTCAAAGAACCCGCGGTTCTTTGAATGGAGCGTACGCGGTGACGTCATCGACTACGACGAGCATGCGCTCGTCACATTCGATGCCGTCGCCGCCATCTTGGTATACCCTACCTATGCCTAGGAAGCTACCGCGCATGCGTCAAATTCATTTCGAACATGTGCGGGCATCCGGGAGGACAGGTAAGTGTACACACACACACTTTTCTCGTCGAGAAACATGCCGACGAGAATCTCGACGAGAAAATAGAGAGCAGGATCTCTATTTTCTCGTCGAGATTCTTGTCGCTTTTCTTGACGAGAAACCATACACACGAACGAATTTCTCGGCAAAAAATCTCTGCCAGCAAGTTTCTTGCTGGTTTTTGCCGAGAAACTCGTTCGTGTGTACGAGGCTTAAGGCTGAGTGGGCTTCACAAAGTTCTAAAAATATCACAAAAAAAGGCTAATGCCGCGTACACACGATCGGAAATTCCGACAAGAAAAGTTCGATGTGAGCTTTTGGTCGGAAATTCCGACCGTGTGTAGGCTCCATCGGACATTTTCTGTCGGAATTTCCGACAAAGATTTGACAGCTGGTTCTCAATTTTTCCGACAAGAAAAGTTCTTGTCGGAAATTCTGATCGTCTGTATGCAATTCCGACGCACAAAAAAACACGCATGCTCAGAATCAAGCAGAAAAGCCGAACTGCCTATTGAACTTTATTGATCTCGGCTTGTCGTACGTCTTGTACGTCACCGAGTTCTTGTGGGTCTGAATTTCAGACAACATTTGCGTGACCGTGTGTATGCAACACAAGTTTGAGCCAACATTCCATCGGGAAAAAAATCCACGGTTTTCTTTTTGGAATTTCCGACCGTGTGTACGCGGCATAAAAGGATTTGTGTGCAAAGTAGTGATTTTCCCTAAAGAAACCAATCAGATTCTATCTGTTTTTTAACTAACTTAACTTTCACTAATTTAAAAAATATTTAGAAAGGACTTCTCTACAAAGTAAAAGGTTAATACTTACCTAAAACCTAAAATATGCAGCCCTAATTATGTGCCAAAAAAAATCATAATTCAAAACAGTCCAAAAGAAAATTTTTGTGCAATCATGATGATGATTTTGATCATAAGAAAATGAGTGATCCAATTCCACCACCCATGTAAGATGGTCATTTACCAGAGTTGAAGGATACCACATGTCATCCAGAAACATCTAATTGAATCTCATAAAATCCAGGTACATTTAGACGAGGTTCACATGGATCGATTCAAATCGCATGCCAAATCGGCAGCAATTGCCGGCAATGGCACCGGCCGAAACGGTGCGACGCCGCATTTGCAGTGCCGCACCGATTCCCAAAAGTAGTTTCTGTACTACTTTCAGGAACTTCGGGTGCGATTTCCATAGACATCTGTGCAGCACAGATGTCTCTAAAATCGCCCCCGAAGTTGGGACTGACATGCGTGAATAAAATTGTGCGAGTTCAGCTGAACTCGCACAATTTTATTCCCGCTGTCAGTGTGAACCTGCACATATAGTCCAGGTTTTCTAACGGGAAAACTGCGAGGAGAGCTTTTGGCCGGGAATCCCGGCCGTGTGCATGCTCCCTCGCAGTTTTTCCGATGGGAAAACTGCCAAACCCGCCGGACAAAAAAAAAGAGAACCAGCTCTCTTTATTCCCGCCGGGATTCCCGAAGGACTTTTATCCGTCAGAAAACCCGGCCGTGTGTAGCAGAAAGAGGCCATTTTTGGCAGTTTTCCTGTGGGGAAAACCTCAGATGGAGCATAAAAGACGGTCGGCATTCCCGAGGAAAAGCTCTCATCGGAGTATTCTCGGTTTTCCCCTCTGCATTTCTGACGGATCTTTTCCTGTCGGAATCCGTGTGTACTAGGCATTAGTCTCAGATTTCCTTTTCAGTCTAGAGGTGTGCACTTCCTCCCCCTTCCCCTGGGAATACTTGCCTGTGTTTTCACCGCCGTGAATCACGATCGTGTTTTGCCTGTGCTGTCAAAACTCTGTTGTATTCAAGCTGTACCCTGGCTAAAAACCTTCAACATCCGAAGTTCCAGCAGTGGCAAATGCTGGCTCCCCCCTCATTTCTTTGGGTGTGCCAGATGCTAAATATGTTTTGAGTAACTGTATCTCCTGAGATTGGTGGCAGGCAGTATTCAGGTAAATGATAACCTTTAAAATGGCAATAAAACTCAAAGCCAAAAATGTAATTTATTGCAACTTAGCAATCATTAGATGTGGCGGCTGCATCAGTTTTTCCCTCTGTTTTTACCTGGTGATCTGGTCAGTAACACACCTCCTGTATTAGTGAAACACAACTTTGGATGAATGAGCACAGGAGGCACAGCAGACAGCAACATTGTTAGTCCAGAGGGGGGTGGGCAGTGTTAAATGTATTAGCTTCAAACTTCAGCTCACATGTTATAATTAGTTACAGAAAACGGTTTCTTTCCTTTTGGGATAAAGGTTTTACATGAATGAATAAAATGTGTTCATTGTATACACCTGTGCCAGTGTTAAATGGTTTATCTCATCTATGTAAACTGATACATTCTCCCATTGAGTGAGAAAAACAACAGACTTACCATCACATCCCCAGATAAAAATAGAAGATAGATAGCCTAAAATAAGAAAATTAATGCAGCCAACACATCTAAGAATTAGTAAGCATCCATATAATAAATGTTTGCTTTTGGGTTTAATACCACTTTAACTCTGCAGGAAAGCACTTTTAAAATATGTTTAAGCACTTAAGCCCCGGACCATTTTGTAGCTAAAGGACCAGGCCACTTTTTGCGATTCGGCACTGCATCACTTTAACTGACAATTGCGCGGTCGTGCGACGTGGCTCCCAAACAAAATTGACGTCCTATTTTTCCCACAAATAGAGCTTTCTTTTGGTGGTATTTGATCACCTCTGCGGTTTTAATTTTTTGCACTATAAACAAAAATAGAGCGACAATTTTGAAAAAAATTCAATATTTTTTACTTTTTGCTATAATAAATATCCCCCAAAAATATATAAAAAAACTTTATTTTTCCTCAGTTTAGGCCAATACGTATTCTTCTACATATTTTTGGAAAAAAAAAATAGCAATAAGCGTTTAATGATTGGTTTGCGCAAAAGTTATAGCGTTTACAAAATAGGGGATAGTTTAATGGCATTTTTATTAATATATATTCTTTTACTAGTAATGGCGGCGATCAGCGATTTTTTTATCGTGACTGCGATATTGTGGCGGACAAATCAGACACTTTTGACACTATTTTGGGACCATTGTCATTTTTACAGTGATCAGTGCTATAAAAATGCACTGATTACTGTGAAAATGACACTGGCAGTGAAGGGGTTAACTTGTAGGGGGTGCTTAAAGGGGTTAAGTGTGACCTAATGTGTGATTCTTACTGTGTGGGGCGTGGCTTGGCGTGTGATGTCACTGATCGTCGTTCCCTATGACAGGGAACAGACGATCAGTGACAGTCTCACTAGGAAGCACAGGGAGAGGTTTGTTTACACTTACCTCTCCCCGTTCTTCAGCTCTGTGACCCGATCACGGGAAACCGTCGGCGATCGGGTCCACGGGTCCCGCGGGCGTGGTCATGGAGCTCAGGACCAGGTCGTGAGCGCGCCGCAGGCGGAGCGCGCACGACCAATGGCTGGGCTTCTTAAAGAGGACGTACCTATATGTGCTTGTGCCCAGCTGTGCCATTCTGCCGACGTATATGTACAGGCGGCGGTCCTTAAAGTGGTTGTAAACCCTTTTGTGTTTTTTTTTTTTTTTTTTTCTAACCTGCAAGACAAAGCTATAATGAGCTAGTATGACTAGCATACTAGCTCATTATGTACCACTTACCTTCGATCGGGGCCCCCGAAGTCGTCCGTGTCCCTCCTCTAGCCGCATCCATCGCTGCGGCGATAGCCGGAATGTTACTTCCGGGTATCGCCGCTGCAGCCAATCACAGCGCCGCTCCGGCGCTGTGATTGGCCGGAGCGGCGAAGACGTGACTCCGCGCATGCGCGTGTGAGCTGTCAAATTCGGCTACGTCGTCGAATGTTGCGACCTAGCCGAATTTGTGAATGGGGTGACGTCAGCGTCGCCGCATTTACATAAAAATATCTCCTTAACCGTGTAGGTTAAGGAGATATTTCATGCACCTACAGGTAAGCCTTAATCTAGGCTTACCTGTAGGTCTTTGTTTAAAAAGTGGGTTTACAACCACTTTAAGTGGTTAAACTAGAGTTGCTTTATATAGTATATACTGTATGTGTATATATAGATATATAGATAGATATATCTATATATAGATAGATATACACACATACAGTATATACTGTATACACTGAGCAAAATTATAATACACCTTCCTCCACATGCTTGACACCATCTGAACCAAATAAGTTTATCTTGGTCTCATCAGACCACAGGACATTGTTCCAGTAATCCATGACCCCCATTCACACCTGAGACCTTGTAACACTAACGAGTCACATGACACCGGGGAGGGAAAATGGCTAATTGGGCCCAATTTGGACATTTTCACTTAGGGTGCACTCTTTTTTGTTGCCAGCGGTTTTAGACATTAATGGCTGTGTGTTGAGTTATTTTGAGGGGACAGCAAATTTACACTGTTATACAAGCTGTACACTCACTACTTTACATTGTAGCAAAGTGTCATTTCTTCAGTGTTGTCACATGAAAAGATATAATAAACTATTTAAAAAAATGTGAGGGGTGTACTTACTTTTGTGAGATACTGTATCTATATATAAAGTGTCAGAATTGGCTCAGACTGGAAGTGGTTAAAAGATTTACCAGTCAAACACTCCATGGAAATTAGCTAAACATTGTGTATATATATTTTTTTTTTGCAGTGTAAAAGAGAAGTATGGCAATCATTTTTTTTTTTTAAATCATACTTACCTAGGTGGATGCAGTATCGGTCTAACACTTAGAACCGAAAGATCAAACACCACCAATCGCTCGGCTCTCACAGCTTCTTGAGCAGAGAGCTGGTGACTGTCAGTCACTGGTTTTCTGCTCTGACCTCCTGTGGAGGGGGCGGTGCTGTGGAGGCAGTGGAAGCGGCTGGCTCAGGCTCTGAGCGGCTCGCTGAGAAGCTGAGCCGGGTGCTGGTCCATGCATGTGGGCAGATGCTGACCATATGGTCGCAATCTTGCCCGAGCCTGGACCAGCTCTGTGACATCAGCCAGCGGGATTCACTTCAATGAGCTTTGGCTGTACTTCTCCTTTAAGTTGACTTGGTTGACACTCCTCTGACTGAGACTAGTTTTACACTTTACAAAAAATTCTACAAAAAAGGGGGCATTTAGGATCACTATCTTGTATCAAACTCTGTCTGCAAGCAAATTACAATATATAGAAAGCTTATACTTAATGTTTTTAACCACTTAAGCCCCGGACCATTTCGGGCCATTAGGACCAGGCCTGTTTTTGGGATTCGGCACTGCGCTGATTTAACTGTAAATTGTGCGGACATGCAATGTTGTACCCAAATGAAATTTGCGTCCTTTTCTTCCCACAAATAGAGCTTTCTTTTAATGGTATTTGATTGCCTCTGCGATTTTTATTTTTTGCGATATAAACAGAAAAAGACCGAATATTTTGACAAAAAATGATATTTTCTACTTTTTGTTATAAGAAAAATCGAATAAACTAAATTTTAGTCCAAAATGTATTCAGCCACATGTCTTTAGTAAAAAAAAATGTCAATAAGCGTATATTTATTGGTTTGCGCAAAAGTTATAGCGTTTACAAACTAGGGTACATTTTCTGAAATTTACACAGCTTTAAATTTATGACTGCCTATCTCATTTCTTGAGGTGCTAAAATGGCAGGGCAGTACAAAACCCCCCCAAATGACCCCATTTTGGAAAGTAGACACCCCAAGGAAATTGCTGAGAGGCATGTTGAGCCCATTGAATATTTTTTTTTTTTGTCCCAAGTGATTGAATAATGACAAAAAAACAAAAAAAAAAAAAAAATTACAAAAAGTTGTCACTAAATGATATATTGCTCACACATGCCATGGTTATATGTGGAATTGCACCCCAAAATACATTCTGCTGCTTCTCCTGAGTACGGGAATACCACATGTGTGGGACTTTTTAGGAGCCTAGCCACGTACGGGACCCCGGAAACCAAGCACCGCCTTCAGGATTTCTAAGGGCGCAAATTTTTGATTTCACTCCTCACTACCTATCACAGTTTCGAAGGCCATAAAATGCCAAAATAGCACAAAACCCCCCCAAATGACCCCATTTTGGAAAGTAGACACCCCAAGCTATTTACTGAGAGGCATGTTCAGTCCATGGAATATTTTATATTTTGCCACAAGTTGCGGGAATATGACAAACTTTTTTTTTTTGCACAAAGTTGTCACTAAATGATATATTGCTCACACATGCCATGGGCATATGTGAAATTACACCCCAAAATACATTCTGCTGCTTCTCCTGAGTACAGGGATACCACATGTGTGGGACTTTTTGGGAGCCTAGCCGCGTACGGGACCCCAAAAACCAAGCACCGCCTTCAAGGTTTCTAAGGGCATACATTTTTGATTTCACTCCTCACTACCTATCACAGTTTTGAAGGCCATAAAATGCCAAGATGGCACAAAACCCCCCCAAATGACCCCATTTTGGAAAGTAGACACCCCAAGCTATTTGCTGAGAGGCATGTTGACCCCATTGAATATTTTTTTTTTGTCCCAAATGATTGAATAATGACAAAAAGAAAAAAAAAATGTACAAAAAGTTGTCACTAAATGATATATTGCTCACACATGCCATGGTTATATGTGGAATTGCACCCCAAAATACATTCTGCTGCTTTTCCTGAGTACGGGGATACCACATGTGTGGGACTTTTTGGGAGCCTAGCCGCGTGCAGGGCCCCAAAAACCAAGCACTGCGAACGCTGCAGTTATGTGTGTTGTGTTTGGTAAGTGACAGTGATCGATCGATACTGCACTTGGGTGGGCTGGGCTGGGCTGGGCTGGGCGGAGGGGCTAAACGCAGGCGCTAGCAGGTATCTGGGCTGATCCCGCTAACACTGCGTTTTTGGGAACCCTAAACCGCTGGGGATGCTAGTATAGATCTGATCAGATCTGATCAGATACTATACCACTAAGGGGGGTGTATGCTTTGCGCGTGGGTGTTAGCGTTACTGTCACTAACCTAACACTGCCTGGGGCGACGCAGACCCTCTCTGGCGCTAAAACCTAATTGATCTCACCCGCCGGGCGATCAGGGGGGTTAAACCTTTATTGGGTTATATACGGCGGGTGCCCTGATGCTATAAAAAGCAAACTAATCAACCAGCGTCACCCGTAACCTTTATATGGTGATCACTGGTGAAAGGGTTAACTAGGGGCAATCAGGGGGTTAAAACCTTTATTAGGTTAAATATGGGGGTACCTGACACTATCTAAAAACCTGACGGGTAACCTAAATAACTAAATAACTTACTGGCTAACCAGTGACGCTTATACGGCGATCACTGGTGAAAGGGTTAACTCTAGGGGCAATCAGGGGGTTAAAATAATATATGGGGGTACCTGACACTAATAAAAACCTGTGGCGAACCTAAAAAAAAATAACTGCCTATCTAAAACACCAGCGACACGAATACAGCGATCGGAAAAACAATCGCTTAGTGATGCTGAAGTTAGGGGGTGAAAGGGTTACCTGGGGGGTGATCAAGGGGTTAAACCTTTATTAGGGGGGGTTAGGGGGCTACCCTGGACCTAAAGGGGCCTAATCCTAACTGCCCTGCAACTTTTTACAATCACAGATGACACTAAATGCAGTGATCAGTAAAATAAATGATCACTGCAATCAGTGACACTGTGATTGGGGGCTTTGGGGTGACCTGGGGGGTGATCTGGGGGTGACTGGGGGGTGATTTGTGTGCCTATGTGTACCTACGTGTCAGTGGACTGTTGGTGCACTAACCTGCTTCTTCTCTGCTCGGCGCCGGGAACGAAAAGACCGCGGCGAGGGAGATGACATCACTTCCTCCAGCCTTGTTTACATCACATGGCGGAGGAAGCATTTTCATTGGCCGGGAGCGATCGCGAGGGGGGGGGGCGGAATCGAGCGGCCGCCCCCTCATGCCTGATCGCTCCCGAACACTTAACGGCCGCTCACTGCAGTGAAGGGGGGTCCGGATGGACCCCCCAACTGCACAAAGGCGATCACGTAGATCTACGTGATTCTGCCTGTCCGTGCCATTCTGCCGACGTAAATCGGCGGTGGGCGGTCGTTAAGTGGTTAATGTACACCCCATTTAAACTCAAAACAAAACAATGACTATGCATACAGAAAGTCAAACCCTACTTCCTTTTGTTTGTAACCTGGGGACCATGGATTGCTCTTAAGCCCCATACACACTATCAGATTTTCTGCTGATTTTTGTCATCAGATTTACCAAAACCATCTAATATGAGGTCAAACCTTAATGCCGCGTACACACGATCGTGATTCACGGCGGTGAAAACACCGCGTGAATCACGACAGGAAAAACAAGGGCATGGCTTGTTCCCCCACACATGGCCGTTTTTCCCGTAATTTTTTCTCTTGACGAGAAAAACGACCGTGTGTAGGCTCCGCGGCAGTGTTTCCCTATGGGAAAACTACAGCGGGAAAAAATGACAGGAATCACGACGAGAAAAATTAGAGCATGTTCTAATTTTTCTCGTCGTGATTAATGCAGTTTTTCTCGTCGGGAAAAACGGCAAAAAGCCCACAGACGATCGTTTTTCTCGTCCAAAGGAAAAAATTTAATTTTTCCCGACTGAAAAAATTTCATTTTTCCAGACGGGAAAAATGATCGTGTGTACGCGGCATTAGAGTTTCAATTTGTATGCAATCAGGCAGGCCCTTGCACTACATGGTTTTGGTAAATCTGATGATAAAAATCTGCAGAAAATCTGATAGTATGTATGGGGCAGGCCATTTTGGGACACAAACCTTGTTGCCTCTCACACACAAAAAGCCTGATGTAAAAACTAGCAGTACTAAGGGATTTCTCCCAGCCACTAATCTGATTTAAACCTCCTTCAAATGTCTGAATGTGATTAGTTATGTCGGAAACACAGATAGATGAAGTTACACATCAGCGGCTTCAGGAAATACACTTTGACCCTCTGTACAGATATGTGTACTTATTCTGCGGCTATTACACAAAACTCAAAACTTTATGACAAGCTCAGTTGCTGGGTAACTTTAGAAGCTCACTGAACGTAATCACTTGTTGCCTGGAATTGTTTTTCATACTCCTTCAAGGATGAAAAAATCTAGGAAACATGCTTCCAAACATGACAGCTGAGTAAGACCAGCAAATTGCATAATGTCACAGTAATCATAGTTAACATGGTAAATTAATACGTGTCAAGATCAGGAACCAATCCAGCATCTCCTGGCTCCCATTGTATCTTCTATACTTGCTGTGCTATACTTTCTACACTCCCCTCTTATTTTCTCTTTGCCAGATGTATGTCTCTTGTCTTCTTGTCTCTGTCCTATTCTACTTTGTGTCTTCAACCTACTCTTTCCCTAACAGCGTGTTATTATGGCCATTCAGGAAAAAAGTGACAGTGTTTAAAGCTACTTGCCCCCAAAAACCCACGTTTTTTTTCCAGCATTCCCTTGCCCCTACATTCTCTATCGCACTACCAACATACCTGATGTCAGCAGCTGTTGGAGTCAAAAAAAGCAGTAGTGATTTTGTTAGAGTTGAGTATTACATATGGTGGGAGGTAAAAATACCAGGAGAAGATAGATATGTTGCTATAGTCGTGGCAAGGGAAGTAGTTGAGAATCAGTGGTGTTAAAGAAACACAATTTGCCCTGAATGAGCAAAGTAATGCCGCATACACACGGCCAGACTTTTGACCGGAATTTCCGATTGGAAAAATAGAAAAAAAAATAGAAAAATAGAGAACCCGCTCTCTATCTAAGTCCATCGGAAATTACGACAGGAAAAGTTCCGACCGTGTGTACGCGGCATAAGACTGTCTATTTAGTTGTCTTCTCCCATTCTTTTGCCTATGGTTATTACCCAATCATTGCTGTTAGCAAGGCTTATTTAAGGACCCCATCCTAATGCTTTGTACACACGATCAGATTTCTGATGGAATAAAATCCGATGTAATTTTCCGTCGGAATTCCGATGAAGCTGACTTCCATCAGTCTTGCATACACACTGTCAGACTAAATTCTGACCGTCCAAAACACGGTGACGTAAAACACTCCGACGAGCTGAGAAAAATGAAGTTCAATGCTTCCGAGCATGCGTCGACTTGATTCTGAGCATGCATGGATTTTTCTCCAATGGAATTCCACACAGACGATCGGAATTTCCCATCGGATTTTTTTCCATCCGAAAAATTGAAAACATGTTCTATTTTTTTTAGTCCGATGGAAAAAAGTCTGATGGGGCCCACACACGATCGGAATTTCCGATGAAACAAGTCCATCGGATTTTATTCCATTGGAAATCCGATCGTGTGTACAAGGCATAAGGGTACCATAAAGTCAAACACTCCATTATTAAAGGTTCTGAGAAAAGACCAGACACGTCCAGACTCCAGACCATGTCCAATCTGTTGGAGACACCACTTCCTGATTTTGTCTACTTTGTGTCCCTTACTCCATCTGTCATCTAGTCTCTGACTGACCTTCCAACTCTGTCCTCCAGGTGTGGCTTATTACCAGCCCTGGCTCACGCCTCTGAGCTTGCCCTTTTATGTTGCCTGTAGTTACTGAGCATGTGCTAACTTCATTATAGGTGTTTCCAACCTCTCTCACTTTGACCAACAGTGTCCTGCCAGTCCTAATAATAAGAAAGCTATTAGGCCCCCATCAAATGCATGTTTTGACCTTGTGTATGATGGGGCGATCTGATCTGCTGCTATTGAAAACTTTTATAATGCACTGTTTACAAATTTATTAAACTGACTTTTAGACTTTGTTTTCTGTAACTGCCTGCAATTTTCCCTTAAATTTTGTTCCCATCAATCCCTAAACATCAGCTTCACAATAGGTGTGACTTTTCTGATTACTGAGAAAAAGATTGAGGAATTGTATAACATTTCTACCTGTAATGTACATTACTTGCTGTGTCATTTCCATTTTCACAGTTATAACTAATTAAAGCTGCAGTTAAATTTTCTTATATTTTGCTTTTTTTGGTTCATCCCCCAACTCTCATCAACATACCAACTAAAATTGTAAATAGAACTTCTCTTTTCATTATGTTGCTTATTTTGGACCCTGGGTCACTCTGCTTCTCCGTGCAATGCTGGTAGATTATAGCTGGTAGGAGGTTCGGCACCTTGCTTTCTGAAAACAGCAGACCACTTCTAAGTAATGCCTATATGTGATTATGAGTCCACTCCATAAGTTATTGATTGGATGATAGAACTGGAATCCAACGAATAAAAGAGAATGATGTTCGAAGTTCTCCAGCCAGGAAATATGATGGGCTCTATCTGACATGCTACAGCTTCTAATGCATGCAAACTTACATGATGCAGATAGATCAGGGTATGCAATTTCAGTCGGAGAGAGAAACCCATACCACTGTCAAGAAGATTGAAAGTAAAGGGCCCTACACATGGCCTGAATACTAGGCAGCATTGGCTGGTTCAATAGAAAGCAGCTGACATTCACCCCGTGTGAATGGCAGCTGGTCTGACAGGAGCTGGCCGTTTTGCCAATGGCTGAGAGCGCTGACTGGTGTGTTCTAGCGAGGTTCCGTCCCCCTGTCAGAACACAATAGCTCAGCAGGGGAGATCACTGTACTAACATTGCATAGTTAGTACAGTAGTCCCTCCCAAGCTCGTCTGTTTTTTTTTTCTCGTTCAGCCCGCTGGGTTGAACAAAAAACAAAAACAAATAGTGTGTACTAGGCTTAAGGCTGAAGTTCAGTTTTACATTTCTGGGTGCCTTTTCACAGTTCTTCGCTCTGATGACTTTTTTTTCAACTGTATTTTTGCAGGATGCCATGGATGATCTGTACATGTGGTGCTCCTAATTATAATTACCAAACATACATACTGTAAGGGCTCATGTACAGTGCCTTGAAAAAGTATTCATACCCCTTGAAATTTTCCACATTTTGTCATGTTACAACCAAAAATGTAAATGGATTTTATTGGGATTTTATATCATAGACCAACACAAAGTGGCACATTATTCTGGAGTGGAAGGAAAATGATACATGGTTTTTAAAATTGTTTACAAATAAATATGTGAAAAGTGTGGCATGCATTTGTATTCATTCAACCCCCCTTAGTCAATACTTTGTAGAACCACCTTTTGCTGCAATTATAGCTGTAAGTATTTTTGTGGATGTCTCTACCAGCTTTTCACATCTAGAGAGTGCAATTTTTGCCCATTCTCCTTTGCAAAAAAGCTCCAGCTGTGTCAGATTGGATGGAGAATGCCTGTAAACAGCAATTTTCAAGTCTTGCCACAGATTCTCAATTGGATTTAGGTCTGGACTTTGACTGGGCCATTCTAACACATTAATATGCTTTGATCAAAACCATTCCATTGTAGCTCTGGCTGTATGTTTAGGGTCATTGTCCGGCTGAAAGGTGAACCTCCACCCCAGTCTCAAGTCTTTTGCAGACTCTAACAGGTTTTCTTCTCAGATTGCCCTGTATTTGGCTCCATCCATCTTCCTATCAACTCTGACCAGCTTCCCTGTCCCTGCTGAAGAAAAGCATTCCCACAACATGATGCTGCCACCACCATGTTTCATAGTGGGGATGGTGTGTTTAGAGTTAGTGCAGTGCACAGTGCAGTGTTAGTTTCTCTCCAACTTCAAGTAAAGGGGATACTAGAAGAGTTAAAATACCAATGTCTACTGAGTGCCCGCAAAGACAGAAACTATGGATGACAGACAAATAAGCATCCTAACGATGAGATGGTTAGATAACGACGGGAGTGGGTTGAGGGAATGCCGGGATACAAGATGACCTCATTAAAAATAGTTTCCTATAATGTACGTGGGCTTAATACCCCCATTTAATGGTTTAACATCTTAAGACAACTAAAGCACCTCAAGACCGATGTAGTTTTACTACAGGAGACGCACATTTCCCAGGACTCAAATCTTAAAATTTGTTCACATGACTATCCATCGTGGTACTATGGGGATTTTCCAACCAAACGAGCTAAGGGAGTCGCTATAGGATTTGCTAGATGAGTAAGGTTCACCCCGGAAGAGAGAATGGTGGACCCAGAAGGGCGCTATTTTCTCTTAAGGGGTAGAATAAATGATGTGGAGTACTCCATAGCAAATATCTCTGGACCCAATAGGAACCCAATAAAGTTTTTAAAAAGGGTGGTGAAGAAGTTTATGGAGTTTAAGATAGGCGGAGCAATCATGGCTGGGGACTTTAATTTCTGTTTGGATCCTGAAGTGGACTGCACGTCCCGTGCACATCGGACCGGGATTGCACAGTGGAAGTCACTTAAAAAAAATGACACCAACATCAATTGATGGACGTATGGACAATTCAACATGCAAAAGTATGTGACTATACGTTCCACTCTGCTGTACACGGGACGTACTCGAGAATTTATTTATTTTTGGTAGATCATAGGATGCTGAACGCGGTGACAAGTTCAAACATAGAAATTGCGACCTTCTTAGATCATGCCCCAGTATCAATAAAACGAAAAATTGAGGGGGTACGAAACAGGACTAATATATGGAGACTTACTAAAGAACTGATACTGGATGTAGAGGTCGCGAACAGGATTAAAAAAGAGCTAGAGCTGTATTTTAAAACAAACGGTTCAGACAATATATCAGAAGCCATAGTATGGGAGGCCCATAAGGCCTATATTAGGGGTATCTTGATTGCAATTGGAGCAGCGGAAAAAAAAGAGAGTAGGCAGAAAGGTGTAGAGTTATACAAAGAAATTCATGACCTTGAACAGAGTCATAAAAATACAGGTGACCACAGAACAGAACTGGCAGTTATATTAAAAAGAGAGGAACTAAAAGATCTTATCGAACAGGAAAATAGAACGCTCTTCTATCGGCTTAAAAAAGAGAGGTACCAATGGGGAGATATGTCGGGTAAATATTTATCCAGAATGTTAAAAAAGAAAATCAGAGCCAATTTTATTGAATGTATACAAACCGGTAATAGGGAAAAGGTATAGTCAACCACAGATATTGCGAGGGCTTTTCAAGAATATTATGGGAAATTATACTTGATAACTCAAAAAGATCCCCCAGATAAGGTAAAAAAGAGGTTTGATAACACTAGAGTTCTGTTAAATTAAATAGGCCTAAAAACAATACACCTGGATAAACTTAGCACCTTAGAGGACCCCATAACGGAAGCAGAGATATTTAAAATCTCACCAGCTGGGAAAAGTCCAGGTCCCGACGGGCTGTCGACGGTATATTATAAAAAGTTCAGTGACATTTTAGTCCCCAAGATGTGTTCTTATATGAATGGGATAGGCGCTAAACGGGAGATACGTTGTGAAGCACTAGAGGCCATGATTACTGTCATCCCAAAGGAAGGAAAGGACCCCTCATTGTGTTCAAGCTATCGGCCCATTTCCCTATTGATTGCCGATGTGAAGTTGTTCGCGAAGATACTAGCAGGTAGAATGAAGACAGTAATGAATGACTTGGTGCACACCGACCAAGTGGGCTTAATCCCAGGCTGGGAAAGTAGGGATAATGGTATTAGAACCCTTTTACTAGTACAAAAGATAAAAGATAGTAAATCCCCAGTACTGCTACTGTCAATAGACGCTGAAAAAGCGTTTGACAGAGTAGACTGGGGATTTATGCAGAACACATTGGAGGCATTTGGAATTGGCCCTAAGATGATTCGCTGGATAAACGCCCTATATAATCATCCCACAGCAAGGGTTAAAATGAAATGTATAATGGGACTCGACAGGGTTGTCCCCTGTCCCCATTATTGTTTGTCCTATCATTAGAACCGTTGATGGCAGGGGTTAAACAGAATCCTGATATTAGGGGGATACAGATTGATGAGGAGGAACATAAACTAGCGGCATATGCCGACGATAGTTTGTTTTACATTACAAGCCCTAGGATAACCCTCCCCAACCTACTGAAAACTTTAAAAACCTACGGTGAGGTAGCAAATTTCAAAATAAACCCCTCAAAATCTGAAATTCTCAACATAAGTGTCAAGCCACAGGAGGAACAAATATACAAACAGGACTTCCCATTTATATGGAGGGACACTGAGCTAAAGTACTTGGGAGTTAAAATAACACTTACATATGAGACCATTTACCAACAAAACTTTATTCCTCTGGTGAATGATATCAAAACCGACTTAAATAAAATCGCTTCTAGACAAAGGTCATGGATTGGTAGGATAAACAATTTCAAAATGTTAATCCTCCCTAAAATATTATACTGTATAAAATGCAAATGTTGCCAATCTTAATCCCAGAAACATATTTCAAAATATTAAATACGCTACTACGTAGGTTTATTTGGCAGAATAAAAAGCCCTGTATAAGTTTGGCGGTACTAATGAGAGATAAGGCACAAGGTGGTTTGGGGGTACCGGATCTAAAAACCTATTTTACTGCAATTCCTATGTCACGGGTGGTTGAATGGGTTAAAATAAATAGGGAAAAAAGGTGGGTTAATTTGGAAAGTAACATTAGTAAGGTTACTTTAGGGAAAGTGATATGGATTCCGACACACATAAGAGATTTAGATGAGCACACACACGCGATTACATGGATAGCAATGGCAACGTGGGACACGGTCCATAAAAGGGAAAAGTGGGGATATAATTCCCCTTTGATACCACTAAGCGACACTAATTATTTTGCACCAGGCAAAGAGAGTTTATTTGGCAACTGGATTAAGCAAAAAGATGCACAATTAAAATATATTATAGTGAAAGGCAAAATATGCACTTTTCAGGAATTGACAAACAAAAAAGATGTACTGGAAGTAAACAGGTGGAGGTATGCACAGATGAAACACTTTGTGGAGTCCCTTCCCCAACCGATCAGGTCTGAGGACAGCCTGCTCCCACTAGAGCGGCTGTGCTCAGCGACAGACAGAAGAAGGAGAGGGATCTCGAGGATCTACAAAATTCTGAATGGATTCAAAATATCGGGGCCCCCGCCATTTATTAAAAAGTGGGAGGAAGAGTTGGGAACAGGAAATGGAGGTAGATGCTTGTAAAATATTACGACTCCCTTAATGACTTTATGGTGTCACTTAACTCTAACGATAGAGGTATTTGATTGAGCCATGAGGCTAGTCTTACCTCGATCCATTTTTTAGACCTTGAAATTAAAGTGGTTAATCACCAGTTAGAGTTTTCTACGTATTTCAAACCTACCGACCGCAATGGGTATATCCCTATGGATAGCTGTCACCATCCTCAGTTGCTTTGGTCGGTCCCTCAGAGTCAGTTCCTCCGATTGCGGAGGAACTGCACGAGGATTGAAGATTTTGCCACTCAGGCTTCTATCCTTAAAGGGAGATTCGTAGAAAAGGGTTATACCTCTGTAGAGTTAGACAGTGAAATTGATCGGATCTCACAGATCGATCGGACTTCTCTACTCCAAACTGTCTCTAAGAAACCGAGAGATGACAAGTTTAGATGGTCTTTCTTCACAACATACTCAGCCCAATCTAGGCAGATTAGAGAGATTTTTAAAAAGCATTGGGGTGTCCTTTGGAATGACCGTCTTCTTGGACCAGCACTTCCTGAGCATGCTGGAGTCCTCTTCAGGGGAGCTAGGTCGGTACAGGGCCAAATTGCGCCCAATATTATTGACCCGCCCAAGAAAGTCTCTTTTTTTCAGAACTGCATCGGTTATTATCCGTGCCGCAAATGTAATGTTTGTTTGCACAATACCTGTGGTAGACGTAAGACTGAGACTTTTCAGTCTACTCTTACTTCACGTGTATATCACATGAAACGCTTTACCACATGTGCAACCAAATACATAGTATATCTTCTTACTTGCCCATACCGTAGACAGTATGTAGGGCGTACCATCAGGACGTTTAGTATTAGAGTTAATGAACACATCACCAATATTAAGAACGGGAAACCCGATCATACTTGATCAATTTGTGTCTCACTGGAGGGGAGAGTCTCGCATTAGAGGGGTATCCCATCTTGAGACGTACTGTATATATGAACTCCGTACATACTCACCATTCGGAATGAATGTTGAATGGGATATCAACTCTTTTATCAATCAAGCTTAGACTCTCCTCACATTGTTACACTGTTTGGCTAACTTTGTTTTCCTTGTTTCCTTCCATATTTTCTCCTCTAACCCGTTAGCTAATAAGAAGCTCTTTTTACTATTTAGCATTTTGTAGATCCATGTGCATTTTTTTTAATTAAATTTTATTATTTTACACGTCTATTCCGTTAGTGAAGGTTTTTTAACGTAATGGATTTTAGATTCAAACTGTAATAGCTCTATTTCAATATAAGAGTTATATGCACCAACTATTCTTTGCATTATGGTTGATGGCCACAAGATGGCACCTTCAGTTTGTTTCTTCTATATGTAGCCAGGACTGCATGTTTCAATACATGTTGCTCCGGCTCTAGTAGGTGTGTGCAAGATGACCGTGGCCGCACCTCTCCTATTTGCCCCAGACAAATTACACCATTATCAAAGGGATGCCTCTAAATTATGCTGGAATGGGATGTGCGGAAATCGGAACTATGTCCCATATATGGTGGACATGCCCTAAAACAAAAGTATACTGGAAAGAAGTAATACTAATAATAGAAGAAATTACTGGCACTAAAATACCTGAGGAGCCATGGGTTTGTCTGTTCCACTGCGTCAGAATGTCCATCAAACAATATAGGAGAACATTGCTGCCCCATCTCCTAAATGCAGTGAAAAGTTTAATCCCCAGACAGTGGAAGGATCTGGAGGTGCCTTCGTTAAGGAGTTGGTTATTTAAAAATAAACAAAACTAATAATATGGAGTTTCTAAAGTTCAGTGGTGAAGTAGGAGAAGAAGGGTTTGAAAGGAGATGGAAAGACTGGTTAAAGTACAAGCAATCACCGAGATATGTCGAAAGTATGGCAGAGGGAAGGTTGGGGGAGTGAGTGTGATGGGGCAGGACTGTAGACAAGTAGTTGGAGAGAAGAGGGGTGGGTAGGTGGGTTCAGGGGGGGGGAGGGAGGTATACATTTTAGACTGTTGGTACTATGTATATGTGGGGCCGGGAATGTGGCAATCCGGCTCTGACTGAATTTGTTTTGTATGAATTTTGTCAAAAAAAATAAAGAAATGTAAAAAAAAAAAAAGGTTTGTAGTTGTGCCATACTTTTTCCATTTTTGGATGATGGATTTAACAGTGCCCCATTAGATGTTCAAAGCTTGGGATATGTGTTTTATAACCTAGGCCTGCTTTAAACTTCTCCACAAGTTTACCCCTGACCTGTCTGATGTGTTCATTGGCCTTCATGATGCTGTTTGTTCACTAAAGTTCTCTAACAAACCTCTGAGGGTTTCACAGAACAGCTGTATTTATACTGAGATTACATTACACACAAGGGGACTCTATTTACTAATTAGGTGACTTCTGAAGGCAATTGGTTCCCATAGATTTTAGGGTTATCAGAGTAAAGGGGCTGAATACAAATGCATGCCATACTTTTCACATATTAATTTGTAAAAAAAATGAAAACCATTTATCCTTTTCCTTTCACTTCACAATTATGTGCCACTTTGTGTTGGTCTATGAAAAACTTTCAAGGTGTATGAATACTTTTTCAAGGCACTGTAAATGATTAATGTTTATAAATGCTGTGTCTTGCATTTAAATGCATCATTGTTTTTGCACTTGGACTTGCTGTATTCAAGGAAAAACAAAGCAAAGTGGGTCAAACACAACCTCTTAGCAAGCATACACCCATACAGCAAAAGTTAAATCAATTAAAAGAATGCTTCAAATGCAGGTAAAATGCAGAAACACTGGCTACAGAAGACCTTATGCAGCTTAAGACCTTATGCAGCACAATACATGTCATAGCAACCTCAAAAGAGAAGTAGTGCAAACTGGATATTCTGCAAACATTAAAATTGCCTCATTTAATCTAAAGCAGAGTCAATTGTTCATTTCTGAACAAACAAGCAAAAATTATGGAAACATTGAATATGTTTCATATTCTTACAATACAAATTTCTATTTAAGGTAACCTGTACAACATGAGGGTTGCCATTGATGATCTTAGTCTAAAAATACTAGTTACCTGGCATTATTTAGCTTCAATACATTTGAGTCAAATGCCTAGTACACACGACCAGGATTCCCGTAAGGAAAAGATCCGTCGGAAATCTCGAGGGGAAAACCGAGAGCCTGCTCTCTACTTTTCCCCCGTACAGACGCTCGTTTTCTGCTCCATCTGAGATTTTCCCCACAGGAAAACTGCCAAAAATGTCCGGTTTCTGTTACACATGGCTGGGTTTTCTGACGGATAAAAGTCCGTCGGGTATCCCGGCGGGAAAAAAGAGAGCTGGTTCTCTTTATTTTGTCCGGTGGGTTTGGCAGTTTTCCCGTCTGAAAAACTGCAAGGGAGCATACAGTTCCCGGCCAAAAGGTCTCCTTGCAGTTTTCCCGTCGGAAAACCTGGTCTTGTGTACCGGGCAAAAGACCTTAAACAAACATGCAGATTAGAGAATCAGAGTAAAGTAAAAAAAGTCCAGATCTGCACACTCAATTCAGGTCTGTACCTCAGTAAGTGGTACGTTCTTCCTGCCCTCATTCTGAATATAACCATTTCTCAGCACAACGTCCAATGCTGAGGGCACGTTATTCTATGTCAGTCACTTGCTGCAGCTGCAAGCTGTTAATTCCAGCTGTTGCCAGCAATTTTACCCCCCCCCCCAACAATTGGGAATCATATAATTACAATGTTAGCTATGACATATATTGATCACATGCAAGCTCAAAGCTTCATTCAGAAAAGTATGGCTTCATTTTGCAGAGGCCACTGCAGCCTTAAGATAGCAATGTACCTCTGTTTAATACAGCAATAAATAGAGAATCATAGTCAAATGAAAACAAGAATGCTGAAACTTCTTAATTTAGCCTAAAAAAATCTAGGCTTTAGGGAGGAGAGGAAAAACTGGAAGATGTGTCAAAAAAGACAAGCAGGGGGCAAAGGGCTATTCAGCAGTATGGTTTGTGGTTTCCCTGCGGCTGATCATTCCCCCACTGTCAGAATACACAGTGGGGGAATGATGAGCTGCAGGCACTGATCAAATGCTAGTTTTCCAGCAGAACCATTTGACAGAAGTCGGTCTAATGTTTGGCTTCTGTTGATCAGAGAGCAGTGCTCATGTATCAAAAGTCAGCTGGATCTGCTATAGATCTCACCTTGCAAATATACACCTATGAGGTCATGTGGCCATTAGTGCCTGGGCACCTTCTCATAACAAGAAGTGGTATTTTAGCAGGAATTTAAGACAAATGGTACTTTTTTGTGTGTATTACTTAGGTACAGATAACATTTTTAAATGTTCCATATAACAAACCAGAACCCCAATTTTTAAGTTCAGGTCCACTTTAATAACTCAGAGCATGAAAGAACTGAAACCATTGGATCAGCATGAAGCATTTTCCAGGAGGAACGATGATAGCATACATACAGTATCTCACAAAAGTGAGCACACCCCTCACATTTTTGTAAATATTTTAAATAAAATATAAAATATTTACAAAAATATCTTTTGTGAGATACTTCCCAAAACCAAACCCCAAAAATAAAGAAATTGCTAGGAGGTAGATTTTTTTGGGCAGGATAGACATACAAAGCCTCTTCTGACAAAAAAAAAAAATCTTCCTCTTTCCCTAGAATATTTTTATGTTACACGTATACTGTACAGGCATACCCCGCTTTAAGTAAACTCACTTTACATACACTCGCGAGTATGTCCTTACTCGCGAGTGTATGTAAAGTGCCTTACTAGTACTGTACAGACTTTTTGCAGCCGCAGTAGAAGGAGCTGAAGCTCCGAGAGCATAGCCCGCCCTGTTCCAGTGTGCCCCTGACACCCCCAATACAGCCCCTGAGACCTCAACTACAGCCCCTGAGACCCCCACTACAGCCCCTGACCCCCCAGTACACCCTAGAAGTGAAAATGGTATTGTTTCACTTTAAGTACATTTTCGTTTTACATACATGCTCTGGTCCCATTGTGTACTTAAAAGTGGGGTATGCCTGTATATGTATACTGTATGGTGGATGTGTACTCTTGGCTCTTTTCTTACAAAAAAATGGACCAGGTGCAGGGAATGATGCAACTCATGTGAGCATCATTAGTTACTGTTCAATGGCTGGAGAGGATTCCTGTGAACCATCTTGTAGTGGCTGTGGGGAAACAAAGCCTCCCACTCCTGCAGTCTCATACTCCTACTAGTCCTAGAACTTTATTCCAGAGGCCACCTGGGTTATGTGACTGCGATATCCTAGGAGGCTGTGGGAGTAGGGACATGTCACTCTTGCCTAGACAAGAATGGCAGCAGGGCAGGGCTTGAATAAAAATTGTAAAAAAATAAACAGACAGCAAAAAAAAAAAAACATTTTCAAAGCGTGGAGAGTGAGGGTTACAAAGGGTTAAAGAGTAACATTTTTAGAGTAACGGTCTGCTTTAATTATTGCGTTTTGTTATTCACTGTTGACTGGACTTATGTTATAATGCAATAAAAAGACTAAAAAACTAATGTAAATAATGCACTTACATTTGTTAGAAAGACACAATAAATGTGCAATGTGGGGAAAAAAAAACAACCTCCCTACCCTCATGACAAATAAGAAAATTAATTTTGTTTAAAGGAATCATGTAATAAGTTCATATTAAGCAAAATACTTTAGCTCCTGAAAAGAAGCCCCCCTGAAAAAAGGCATGATGAAGTACATGATCCAATATTCACAATGCTGCCAGTTTCCATAGTACACCAAAGCCCCCTGAAAAAGCTTGGTTTCAAGACATGGGACATACATACACCTTCTGAAGTTTCCATTATGTAATGCAAACTGACCTGTCACCAGCAAAAAAAAAAAAAGTCCTCACTTTACACCTGAGCACTACACACTATTTACAAACACAGACATTCATGAAAGTTTAAAAAAAGTACTGTATTTTTCGCTCCATAAGGCCTCATGCCCACTGGCGTTTTTACAGCTGCGTTTTTTGCAGCTTAAAAACGCCTGTCCATGTTATTGTAAATATTTTTTTTTTTTTTTTTTTGAAAAAAAAACAAAAAAAAAAAAACGTCGGAGCTAAAAACGCGACCACGCGTTAGTGCGCGTTTTTTGCGCGTTAGGGCGCGTTAGTGCGCGTTAGTGCGCGTTTTTTGACGCTCGCGTTTTTTCCTGCCAAATTCTGACGCTGAGGAACGCACTGGCCCTGGGTTTTTTTTACAGCTTACAAACGCCTATGCTCTTTACAGCTCAAAAACGCCTAGGTGGGCATGAAGCTATAGACTAACATGGACAGGCGGTTTTAAGCTGTAAAAAACACTCAAAAACGCGGCTGAAAAAACGCCCGTGGGCATGAGGCCTTAGACGCACTCCACCCCCCCTAAAAATGGGGAGAAATGCCTGTGCGTCTTATTGAGTGAATACTGACCAGGCCCTCCCATTGTTGTTGCCACCTCCACCATGTCACAATACAGGGCAGCCTGCAACATTTTCACATTATTTTTCCCCCATTGTCTAAATAAATCTCAAAATAACAAACAACAAGAAAAAAAGTAAAAAAACAAAAACAATTAGCATTTATATTTTTATAGATGATTTGAGGGTTGTTTAGCTTAAGTGTAGAGCCTACCAGTGAGCTGAGTCCTCACCAGTTGTGCCGTTTAAGGGCTTGTTGGCCCACTTTTATTAAACGAAAAAGAAAGACACAGTCCATCCAGGAATCCCATGCAGGGGTTTCAATTTGCAGCAACAATGTCAACAAAAAATACCAAGCCCCCTGACTCTATGGTCAGCACTGATGCTCAGGCTTTGGCCTTGGTCCTCTTGACCCTGTAACAGTTTCCTTGTTTGGTACACACTCTGTACCTCTGCTGACACTCTCTTTTATGCCCTGTACACACGATCGGTTTTACCGATGAAAACAGACAGACTTTTTTAAGTCAGCTTCAGCGGAATTCCGATGTAAAAATCCATCAGATTTTAATCCATAGGAAATCCGATCGTGTGTACAGGGCTTTACAGCTTCCTTGCTGCTACAGCCCAAAGGTTTGGGCCCTCTGTCTGTTCATTCAGACTGTCCCGTGCAGACATGCACACTTCTCCCTTGCACCCCAGGACTCCTTGGGAGGATGGAGCCCAGAACCCACCTGCACAATCAAACTCCTGGCTGTTCCCAAAACCTGGTCCCAGGATTGGAGATTTCCTCCCACCCAGATCACTGCAAAATCTCCAGGTCCCCAACTGGACATTACAGACCTTGAAGGAAACTGACAAAACAGCCTCCTCCACATTAAACGATCATCCTGGAGCCCCTCAACCTGTCTGGTTGACAATTCTTGGAGACAAATATCATGACAAGGAACCGTACTGTCACAATGTATATATTTTATACATATTTGATAAAAAAAAGGCTCTTTACATTTTTCGTATTGCTATTCAATCTCCTAACCTCTAAACAAAAACATATGCAAAAACAAGATAAAAATACTCGCAAACATAAACAACACCAAATAATAACTTAAAGCTCTAAAAAAACTTATTTAACCACTTGCCTACTGGGCACTTAAACCCCCTTCCTGCCCAGGCCAATTTTCGCACTTTGAATGAAAATTGCGCGGTCATGCAACACTGTAGCCAAATTTTTTATTTTTTTTCCCACAAATAGAGCTTTCTTTTGGTGGTATTTAATCACTACTAAGGTTTTTATTTTTTGCTAAACAAACAAAAAAAGACCAAAAAATTTGACAGTTTTCACAGTTTGTTATAAAATTTTGCAAACAGGTAATTTTTCTCCTTCATTCATGTGTGCTGATGAGGCTGCACTGATTGGCACTGATATGCTGCATTGATGGGCACTGATAGGCTTCCCTGATAGGCACTGATAAGGCTGCACTGATGGGCACTGATAGGCACTGATAAGGCGGCACTGATGGGCACTGATCAGGCAGCACCGATGAGCACTGATAGGGCAGCACTGATAAGCACTGATGGGGCGGCACTGGTGGGCACTTGTAGGTGACACTGATAGGCAGCACTGATGATAAGGCACTGATGGACACTGATTGGCAGCACTGAAGGGCACTGATAGGTGGCACTGAAGGGCATTAATAGGTGGCACTGGTGGACACTGGTAGGTAGCACTGGTGGGCACTGATAGGCAGTACTGATTTGCACTGATAGGTAGCACTGGTGGGATCAGATGAGGCGGCAGTGGCTTTCTGTGTTTGGGACCGATGTCCCTCTGACAGAAGCCGGTGATCGGGTTTATTTTTTCTCCTCGCGCTGTCAGCGTGAGGAGAAAAAATAACCGATTACCGGCTCTGTTTGTGATCAGCTGTCATTGGACCAGACCCCTTACTCCAATATATGATCAGCCGAGTCTCATAGACTTGCTGATGGCAGAGCACGCTGCATGCGCCCTACAGGGGATGTGCAGGCAGCTCATGCACAGGAGGATGTACATGGACGCCCTCGCAGTATTCAGGCCCGCGCTGTAGCCATCTTTTAACCCCTTTGCGTGGGCGCAAAGGGGTTAAAATAGCTACAGTGAAACCACTTTGAATATCTCCAAAAATTTCACCTAAAATTATAAAATTTTGTTCACATTTCAGCAAATGAAATTGGTAATTTCACTCATGCCTAATCCTGATGCAATAACTCTATAACCTCATTATAACCACTTAAGCCCCGGAAGAATTTACCCCCTTCCTGACCAGAGCACTTTTTGCGATTCAGCACTATGCCGCTTTAACTGACAATTGCACGGTCGTGTGACGTTGCACCCAAACAAAATTGACGTCCTTTTTTCCCACAAATAGAGCTTTCTTTTGGTGGTATTTGATCACATCTGCGGTTTTTCTTTTTTGCGCTATAAACAAAAAAAAGCGGCAATTTTGAAAAAAAGCAATATTTTTTTTAATTTTTGCTATAATAAATATCCCCCAAAATAAAAAAAAATAAAAAAAATAATTTCCTCAGTTTAGGCTGATATGTATTATTCTACATATTTTTGGTAAAAAAATCAAAATAAGCGTATATTGATTGGTTTGCGCACAAGTTATAGCATTTACAAAATAGGGGATACATTTATGGCATTTTTTTTATTATTTTTTTTATTAGTAATGGCGGCGATCTGCGATTTTTATCGTGACTGCGATTACTGTGTAAATTACACTGGCAGGGAACAGGGAAGGGGTTAACCGTTAGGGGGCGGGGAATGGGTTAAGTGTGTCCTAGGGAGTGATTCTAACTGTGGGGGGGGGGGGCTGGGCTACAAGTGCTTAAATTGAGTTGTTGAAGCCAATCCAACTATTTAAACCTGTAAGTAAAATGTGGTAAAAATGTAAACATCCGCGTTTATACTGGATTATAGTTTGAAAAATGTATGCAGAACTATGTGCTGTTTATGCTGTTTATTAGTTCTTACTGCATATATATTTAGAGAGCAATTGTAAAAGCTGTTTTAGTATTGTATTTTGTTTTAATGAATTACTAGTATGCTTATAAATTCTTTAATTCTCCCCACACCCAGCACTCCAGATGATATTTTGATTCAGGCATCTCATCTCATATCTTTGGGTCCATTTGGAAGGAACTCAATGGGTCAGGAAAAGGGCAGTTATGCTAAGACGTTGATCAAAAATCAATTTAATTTTAAACTCATCACCCATCATAAACTCAACACTCATTTTTAAAAGTTTTTTAATAAAAAAGTAAATATAATTGAGCTGTCCTGTGTATAGCAAAACAAATTTATTATAAGTTCCTCTAGACTTCTCACAACTACTATGAATTGGAAAACAGAGTAAAAATGTTCAGAATTATTTTACTGATACAGTATTACAGGAAAGTCCAGATGTTAACAGTGACCAAATGTTTAGTGCTTCACATTTAGCGCGGTACTGTAATTTTCCTCTCTGTGGTTACAACCGCTTTATTACAACCATATCGCGTCTGTTTTTATGAGGGTCATTTAGTATGCTACATTTCCTTCTATATTTCAGCATCTTAATTTTATGTGTTCATAGATTAGAAAATAGAATTCATTGATAGTTTTTCCACCACCTCACTGATACTATTAAAGTCAAACAGTAGATTTAATTTGCATAAATAAAAGTTCAACTCGGGAAATAGGCAATACATATACATATACAATTCCACGTGTAATAAATTGACTACTATGACTTTGAATAAAAGAACTGCACATGGAAGAACATAGTTTCTTACCTGACAAGAATGAATACACCGAAAGAAAATGTCAGCAGAAAAAGGACTAAGTGGTCCACTGAGTCTGTCATAATATATATATATATATATATATATATATATATATATACATACACTGGCTTACCCAAAGAATTTGGATGCCTGACTTTACATGCACATGAACTTTAATGGCATCCCAGTCTTAGTCGGCAGGGTTCAATATTGAGTTGGCCCCCTCTTTGCAGCTATAACAGCTTCAACTCTTCTGGGAAGGCTGTCCACAAGGGTTAGGAGTGTGTCTATGGGAATGTTTGACAAATTCTTCCAGAAGCGCATTTGTGAGGTCAGGCACTGATGGTGGACGAGAAGGCCTGACTCGCAGTCTACGCTCTAATTCATCCCAAATGTGTTCTATCGGGTTGAGGTCGGAACTCTGTGCAGGCCAATCCATTTCCTCCACCCCAAACTCACTCATCCATGTCTTTATGGACCTTGCTTTGTGCACTGTTCCAAATCATTTGGTGGAGGGGAGATTATGGTGGTTGTTTTTCAGTTGTTGGGCTTGGCCCCTTAGTTCCAGTGAAGGGAACTCTTAAGGCGTCAGCATACCAAGCAAAATAAAAATTGCTGCACTAAATATATAATATTCAAAAGTTAGTCATAAAACAATAGTCCATAAGGTACTTGAACACTAGAGTGAATAGTGACAAATACATGAAAAAATAGTCAATTGAAGTGATATCCAAAAAAAGGAGATGGTTAGATGACTATCCACCAAGTGCACCTCCACCATGATAAAAAATAGGATGTAAGCTTACCAGATCTCTAGACTCCACGATATAGGAGTCTAGACAAGCGTTTGGATAATGACTCGGCACGCAAAACGAATTCCTCAGTGGGTAGACTGGAAAGGATAGTAAGAGATCCTATTCTCTAGTGTTTCTCAGAAGTGACCTTTACCACGATACAGAGCCAGCAGGAGGCACCACTGCTCTCTCTCCTTCTGCAGGTGAACTGGTCTTGTATCCGCCCCCACCTGTAGTTTTCTGCAGGCAGCCTGTAGTAAGTGTGGTCTGCGGTGTCCCTCCCACAGCTCTGCTGTCTTGCCAGCTGGGCTTACCATACACTTTCAGAGGCCTGAGGGTGGGGCTCCCACTCTGATCTCTGCTCTCTCTTCAGCTGCTCCCTCCCAATATTTAGCTTTTGGGGCATATTGGTAAGGTTAATGATACGTTTAGGTTGTGGTGGCCTCATTCAAGGCATAAAGGCTTTACAACCACTTTAAGGTAAAAAAATGTTTAGGCTTTACAACCACTGTAATTACCATATTTATCGGCGTATAACACACACCCCAAGTTTAGGAGGGAATTTTAGGGAAATTTTTTTTTAGGAGGGAAGTTTAAGGAAAAAAAAACTTACAGCAGCCTTAGCAGTGTCCATTCTAGCCTTGTCAGTGCAGCCTTGCCAGCAGTGTCTTGCCCCAGTGTCCATTGCAGCCTTTTCAGTGCAGCCTTGCCAGCAGTGTCCATTGCAGCCTTTCCCCAGTGTCCAGTGCAGCCTTGCCAGCAGTGTCCATTGCAGCCTTGCCAGCAGTGTCCATTGCAGCCTTTCCCCAGTGTCCAGTGCAGCCTTGCCCCAGTCACAGTGTCCAGTGCAGCCTTGCCCCCAGTTTTCATTGCAGCCTTGAATTAAAAAATTGGCGCCGCTGAGACTGGGCGGAGCGGGGCGAACGCCGCCGAGAATGCAGGGACTGGGCGGAGCCGAGATACACATAGCCGAGTGTACTCGGCTCTAGTCGGCTCTTCTCGGCTCCCCTCACAGTCACGCCGAGTCCCGCCCTATGATGGACATAACACAGGTCCAATGGCGGGACTGGGCGTGACTGTGAGCGGAGCCGAGAAAAGCCGAGGACACTCGGCTATGTGTATCTCGGCGGCGATCGCTGCGCTCCGCTCAGTCAGCGGAGATCACCGGGATCTGTGAGTATCGGCGTATAACACGCACCCACGATTTTCCCCTGATTTTAATAAATACGGTAAATAATTAAATAATGCCCTCCTATTCACCCCCTTGATATATTTAAGGGTTCCCCTCCTTTCCTCCAACGTGTGCAAAAGTCCCTGAAGTCTCTCTTGATAGGCTGGGCTCACTGTGTATTGATGCATGGTTGTGGTATGATCCTTGGTGGTACATGTGTCTAAGGTAGGTTTAACCTGCTAGTGCTAATTGTCAGATGACTATTAATTGCGCTGCTTGTCTATGATTACATTAACTCTACAGTGGGAATGACTGTGATGTGTTTATTTCTATGCATTTACATGCTGACCTTGGTTCTAAAATAAAAGTCAGGATCTGTTTAGTCACATTCCTTAGTACTTACCTGTTAGCAATATGTAATTGCTTGTATTATTTGGGGTACCCCACAGAAAGATGTGGTTTGTAGTGGTTACTACTTATGGCAAATACTCCAGGCTTCAGCTCATCTGTGAACCAGTAGCAATCAGCCTTCCTAGAGACCAGCAACTTTAACTAAGGTGAGGGCAGGTAGGTATATGGTATATCCTAAAAGAGTGCACATTATGGGCATAATGAGCGTAAATCTCTCCAGCCCTCAACACCAACACCAGTCAACCTACTTCTGCAACAGGGGACAGATCCTCTTCAGCCCTGAAAGAACCACTATGTAGTTAACTGCCAGTGAAGGCAGATCAAGAAGTCTTTACAGCAATCATAGTGGTCTGGTGGTAACTGGTGTGTCGGCCAAAATGCAAAACAAGGTTGCAGGCCAAAGACAGTGACAAATGGGCAGAGACCTGAAAAGGCCTACAGTCACTAATGGTTCCATACCAAGCCTAATAAAACAATTGTGTTTGTTTAAAGGCAACATCTACCTCAGAGCTTGCTTCTGGGAAATTGCTATGACAAGTTGGCATATCAGAAGCAAAAGGTGGATACTTTAACCCCATCCAAACTGACTGTGTGGAGCTCAGGGACTAAGCTATTCAAACAAAGGCATTTAAAGGGTACCTCTGCCTCAAAAGCAGCCGCCTAAACAGGCTGCATCAGATTAACCAAGGGTGCCATTCTTTCAACAGAAGAGGCAATATCCTTTGCAGAGACCCTGGGACAGCAAATAGATCCAGAGATGGAGAAGGTTCATACTGCTGTTAAGTAGTGTTTTGTGTCCTGTGATTGTGCTAACTTCGGTAGCCAGACTGTCAGGACCCCAGACCAGATGAAAGCAGAGCTCTTCTCAGTGATAAACTCTCTATGATGGCGGATCCTAGATTGAAAATGGAGTAGCCAATGATGCAGTTCAGACACTGCGAATACAAAACTATGGCTGGGTTCACACTGGTCTGACAAACGCTCCGACATTGGGAGCTCATGTCGCATGACGTGTATATGCGGTTTCTCCAGTAATCATTGTGGTCAGTGAACCCTTATGTCACATCCCACAAGTAAACACATGCCGCTTTAAGTCAGAGTGGTGACTGTTCAAGTCGGATCTGGTGATGTTTAGAAGGAGGATTAATTTCTGATGTTAATCACCAATGACCAGAGGATGGCCAAAAGGCAAAGTTACAAAGAGTGAATGACAGGTTAGACCTGGGAGAACTATAGCGGAGAATAAAGAATCAAGAATTATCTTTATTTGCCTAAACCCAAGCCGCCCAATAGGGTCAGCTGACAGTTATATGTAAATTTGAGCTTAGGATCCGTGGGTCCTGTGCATTAAGTAAGCCAATGGAATTTTTTTCATTTCTCTACCAATTCATTGCATTCCCTTCATGATGCATCAGAGCACAAGGGTTGTGATTACATGGTCGTTAGTCAAAAGTAAGACTTGAATAACAGGCGGAAGGTTAAGGATACAAAAAATTGCACAGGCCATCGTTGCAATTAATCTCTCCAGCCGTCAGTAAGGCTTGACCTCCACAAATCATACTCCATGATTTCCAAGGAGTATCGTTCATAGCGGTGCGACCCCCCCCCCCAAGTCGCTGCAACGGTAAAGTAGTCCCTACACTACTTTTAATCCCACTGTGATCTAACTTGGGGCCATAGACATCAAGAATACACAGGCATTGATTCAAGACACATAGAAATCGCAGTAAATCACACGATTTTAGGTCGCAATAGTGGAAACCTAGGCTAAGACTGTCAATGGTCTTTAGACCTAGCAAGTTGTATGGTTGCATAGGGGGTGAGGTTGAGGATGGACACAGGTCCATCAAGTCCAACCTATGTGTGATTATATGTCGATATTACCTTATATATCCTGTATGTTGTGGTCATCCACAAGTGTGGGTGTGTGTATACTGTATACACACTTCAAAATACCCATGTTGCAGCAAGTACATTCGCTTGGCAATTCGAGTTCACTACGAGTTCATCTGGCAGACTGTGACCTTTCCACAAACTCCGGACATTTCCTGGGATATTGGGTCCAGTAAGGGCCGACTTGCGGGACCAAGGACTTTTGGTGAGCCTTGTCTGGACAACAGACTGGCGCAATGACTTCCAGATTCTGGGAAAAGAGTCCCAGTACAGACTCTGATCGAGTTGGGAGGAACCATCATCGAGAGACCATCATCGAGAGACCAACTAGTCTCATCACAACAATGACCTACCGGGAAGCAATTCTGAATCTCTGAAAAAAAAAAAAATACAATAAAGTTACACTCAGAGAGAGCAACAGTATAAGTATCTCACTTGAACAAATGGCTCTTTCCCATTGGTTGCATCCCACGGTCGCAAGAGCAATAAAGTAGCCGGTAGTAATCCATGAGGTCCGAGGTGCCCAAGGGAAGGTTGACAACTGTGTTAACTGGTTTTGTAGTAAGGAAAGACTTACTTCCTGCACTAGAAACAGTAACTCCACAGAGGAGAAAAGTCCCCTCTTGGGGAGGTAGCTAAACGAACTAATCTTTCAGAGTATCAGCTATTAGGCATACCAATCATCCCAAGTGGTTACTCGTCGGGTATTCATGCCAATGGAGGACAAGGTGTCCAAAAGTCAGAGTTATAGCGATCGCAGACTGGAGTCTTTCTGAAACGCAACAAATAAGCCTCAACTATGCTGAAAAGACTCAGCAAAATGGGGAAGTCCTATCTTCGCTGTCAAGAAGGAATGCAAAACTAGTCAACTTCTGTCAGATGTATCTCCCAGCACGTTAAGTAGGGTTTTCTAGAACTTACGGCCAGATGGCGTAAGATACAAAAGCCGTCGGATGACAAGGGACGGTCTCCAAAACAAAAAGCTGGTCAAGAGATCGGCAACAAATAAGGCTATCAAGATATTGGTCTGACTGTAACCTGGGTGGCTTCCCAGAGGTGGAAGCAGAGAAACTAATGACAGCCAACTGGGTCGGCAAATTAGCCAATATGTATATTCAACAAACCTAATACTCTCCAGGATCCTTATCCGGATTCGCAGTCATTCGGTGGTGATAACAATAATTGCCCTGTGGCTTGCAGGCCATAATATCCGCGGGTACAGTCTCAGATCCGAGAACCTCCTCCTATTCTCCTTCCTGAGATCCAACACCTCATACGGTATCTTCCAAATTTCATACAAGTTATATCTAGAGGCTGGAGACCAAGAAGTAGAGGTCTCACCGTTTAGTGTTTGAAATCCTATGGAGGTCAGAGCGCCTACTCCAAACTTCAAGTACATTAGATACGAGAAAAACCTACAGAATTTAAAGGATGGAATTCTCTACTCCTTACTGTAAGGATTGCATTGTATACAAGTAAGCCTAGATACGGCATTAAAGGATACGTGAAACTCAGTCGTGTCCTCACTCTATGGGATCCAGTAACGGTGGGATCCAGTAACGGTGGGATCCAGTAACGGTTGCATATCTTAGCAACCAATTCCGAAAGACCTGGGCAAGTTATTCTTTTCCCCATTTAGTCTTCCAAATAGTGTGAGACACATTATCTCACTCTCCATTTAGAGGGATAGGACATCCTAAATATGGCCAGTAACATGGAATAAGTATTCCTTTTGACGAATAGGTCTAGAAAGTTCTCAGACATCCAAGTGTCAAGCTATAAACTACCTTGTTGCTGAAATGATCAGGCAAAATGGCTCTAGTCTCTTCCTCAACACTATACAAAGGTTGGTATCTTTGCAATCTGGGATAGAACATCAGCCTTCTGGCATATTCAAACTAAAGTGTTTGAAGTACCACGAACATTGAAAATAGTCAAGGTTTAAAAGAGACCTAGAATTGGCCCATCTTCTAGGAGAAAAACGATACTCATCAGGCCTAACGGCATCGGAAAAAGACAATCCCTGTCTAACGAAGACAATCAGTGGTGCGGATCAAGTTAGTCAAAGCTTAGATGACTAGGAAAAACCCATCAGATGAGGGCAGAGACCGCTCTTCCAGTCTGATTGCGCATGCATTGACGGAACTCCAGAATAGTTCCTCCAGAGTTAATATGTAAACTATGACCAGGTCTACATTCAACACGTTTGGGGGGTCCATTCTTGTGGACCCAGCAGTCTTAACTACAATACATCTCAGTCGTTAGTGGGGATAGAGCTAATCCTCTTAAACACTTGAGCAGTACCCACCCTTGTTGTCTGATGATTTGGTACATCCCATACGTATATGCTGTCATGCTGTGTCAGGAAAAGGGAAAATTTTATACTTACCTGACGGTAATTTTCCTTTCCTGATGCAAGCATGACAGCATATAGGTCCCCTCCCAAAAATTTTTTTTTATAAAAAAATAAATAAAATAAAAATATCACGAAAATATAATAAAGGCCTTCGCAGTGATACTAAGTTACGAGAATACTGCAGGAAGGGAGGAGACCTACTTTTATAATATAACTGGTCCTGAATTGCGCAGGGAGGCGGAGCCTTCCCATACGTATATGCTGTCATGCTTGCATCAGGAAAGGAAAATTACCGTCAGGTAAGTATAACATTTTCCCTTTTACTGTAGGTTTAATATGTAGGAAAACAGACCTGCAGGGAAGCAAGTGAAAGGTAAGTGTGTGTTTCTTACCCTTCCTGCACTAAAGTAAAATTTTAAAAGTTAACAGCTGTTCTGTTTTTAAATACCAGGGGACAGTTGTGTAGAGGATGTGTATGTATGCTAAGCAGGAACTGTGGTCAAAAAGAAAGAAAATTAACAAACATTTAGGCTTGGATATTATTGAAAAGTTAAAGATTTACAGTCTTTTGGATGTGTGAGTAAAGGTACTCTCCTTTTTGTATCCCTTCCTTAGGTGTACTAAGTGCAATCCTATTGTATAGAAAATATTACCGCGCTACTATGTTTTATGAGGGTGTCAACTGCTGCAAAGCACTGAGAAGGCAAAGACCATAGCCTAGTATTGTAAGTGTGTATAAAGGATAGTGCTGAGCGGTTAAACAGAAGGCACACTAGAGTGTGCTAATAAGTATAGCACAATCTGAAAAGTGCAGAGTGCCGAATATATGTGATAAAACTCTTATTACGCAACATAAAACTTTAGTGTACTAATACTAAAAAAGTGTTGCACATGAATAGTGCAGGTTGCAAAACAAAAAACAATCCAACAAGTGCCTGAGTGAGGTGATTACCAATGTCAGCAAATGCTGAAATAATAAAGTGCAGCTGTGCAAAAATAGTGACATACAATGCAAAAAATATTAAATGACTGCTGCTGGTGATGCAATAAGAAATGCAAACGTAAATGTATCAAACAGTTGAGATCATAATATTATATGAACATGCAAATTCTGAACAGAAAAATATATTCCTGGAACAACAGGGGGTGTTGATCTAAGGGGTGAAGTGAACGTGCAAAAATATGGTGTGTTTCTATAGTCCAATAAAAGTAAAGTGCTGGTTTAAATGGTGTTTCTTCTGTGACTTCCAGTGCTCTGTTAATCCCACTTATTGGTGATAAGGTGGCCCCTTACCTCACTGCTGTGAGGTTACAGCATATATATCAATCCTGTAAGGATCCTGGTATTGCCTGGATGGAACCTTGGGACCTGGGGATGTGGGTTTCTGGGTGTATTAGTCATCCATCCAGGGGGTATGTAGTGTCTCCGATTCGTAAATATAAGTTTTGCCAGGGAAAAGATAAAGAAATCCCAATAGTGTAGTATCGCTTTTAAACATATATTCTTTTATTTAAAATAGGTACTCACATTTAAAGTTTAAAAATCGTGCATATACGATACGAGCGCCGAACTTGTCCGCGTCACTTCCAGAGCTTGTTTGCGTCCCTGCGCGTATCGTCAACCATGTGACTTCATCAGGGGATGAAAAACAAGCCTAGAAAGTGTCCTTATATCTGTGTATGTAAATTCAATTACGGCGGCCATTTTCCCGAAGTCCGATCACCGGAAATGGGCTGGCGGCCATGTTTATGGAAGTATGTCTATGGCGCTGGGCGCAGCCATTTTGTTGGTAGTGTGCAGCCTATTGATTACATTAGGCAATTAGAAATAGTATGTATTTTGACTCCAGTTTGATATGAAGCATAAAAATAGTAAAACCGAGAACGTATACTGTGCGATGCTGCACAATATATATGAATATATGAAATAAGAGCATTTAATATATAAAAAATAAATAAAAAATTTAATAAAAATATTGTTTTTTTAAAAATATATAATATATATAAAAAATATAAAAAAATGTTGCTACTGGAAATGACTCGGACTTCTTAATAAAATACATCAGAGGCATATATATGAACATCTGGGTAAATTTGTGACCGAGTGAAGATAGAGAAAGGTATCAGATAATTTAAGAACTGTGTTTCTGTGAGGATATATATATATGAATAAAATTTAGTGGAGGTCTAGGTAGAAATCTTGATTATATTAAAAATATTAGAAATGAAAAAATGGAAATTTTTTATTGTGTGGTTGACCAAAGAATATTAAAAGTCACTTAAAAAACAATTTAAATCGAATTCTATATTGAGGCCCCGAGGTGTAAAAGTATCTAAAATAAATATCCACTTTGATTCCAGTTGGCTAAGTGTCCTCACCTTATGTCCACCTCTCCAATGTTTGGTATAGGGCTCTATCCCCCAGAATTTTAATTGGGTGGGATCTTTGTTATGATGTAATAAAAAATGTTTGGACACATTGTGTTTATCAAAACCCTTTATGATATTTTGTACGTGTTCTTTTATTCGTACTCACAGTGGTCTTTTGGTGCGTCCCACATATTGTAGTCCACAGCTGCACTCCAACATGTATACTGCTCCTTCTGTATTGCAGCATATGAACTCCTTCACGTCGTATGTGTTGCCAGTACTAGTTGAGGTAAATTTAAATTTCTTCTCATTGGGCCGTTTCGTTTTTGTACAGGCAAATCAATAGGCTGCACACTACCAACAAAATGGCTGTGCCCAGCGCCATAGACATACTTCCATAAACATGGCCGCAAGCCCATTTCCGGTGATCGGACTTTGGGAAAATGGCCGCCGTAATTGAATTTACATACACAGATATAAGGACACTTTCTAGGCTTGTTTTTCATCCCCTGATGAAGTCACGTGGTTGACAATACGCGTAGGGACGCAAACAAGCTCTGGAAGTGACGCGGACGAGTTCGGCGCTCGTATCGTATATGCACGATTTTTAAACTTTAAATGTGAGTACCTATTTTAAATAAAAGAATATATGTTTAAAAGCGATACTACACTATTGGGATTCCTTTATCTTTTCCCTGGCAAAACTTATATTTACGAATCGGAGACACTACATACCCCCTGGATGGATGACTAATACACCCAGAAACCCACATCCCCAGGTCCCAAGGTTCCATCCAGGCAATACCAGGATCCTTACAGGATTGATATATATGCTGTAACCTCACAGCAGTGAGGTAAGGGGCCACCTTATCACCAATAAGTGGGATTAACAGAGCACTGGAAGTCACAGAAGAAACACCATTTAAACCAGCACTTTATTTTTATTGGACTATAGAAACACACCATATTTTTGCACGTTCACTTCACCCCTTAGATCAACACCCCCTGTTGTTCCAGGAATATATTTTTCTGTTCAGAATTTGCATGTTCATATAATATTATGATCTCAACTGTTTGATACATTTACGTTGCAATCCTATTACTACCCCATAACAGTACCTATGCATAAAGGCTGTTGTAAGCTCCTTATTGCTCCCTGTAAAAAACGTTCATTTGATCCGCTTGTGTGGATGGGGAACTCCTTCTTTTTTTTTGATCAGTGAGCCTTAGAATGATTTGAATTTCCGTGTCAAATATATTTTATTGAGTACAAGTTGTGATACAAATTATAGATGATACATTAAATACATCAAGAATAGAGAAGCTCAAATGTCCTTATTTCAATAAGTAAACATATTAGTAGATACTTGTGAACAAAGTATGGTATATTAATTAGTTTCCAGTGGTAATAATATTATTAAGTTTTAGAGGTTTTATGCAATTATTAGTAACTACCAATATATATATATTTTCCTCTGTGGATCAAAGAGTTATTAACAATACTAAGGGAGCTTCAACATCATAGTAATAAAATAGCAAAAAACAAAAACAAAGGGGAAGGAAAAAATAAATAAATGAAAATAAGTATAAAAAAATAAAATGGAGAAAAAAGAGAGTACTGGAACATAAGGGGGGTCCGCGTGGTCGAGCCGAGAGTCACCTTTCAAATCCAAGAGAAGTTGAACAAAGGTGTATATATAACATACTGATTCGGCTACCATGGCATTAATACCCTATTGTCCAAAGTTGGCGTATTATATATAATCCAGGGCTGCCACATCTTTTCAAACCTGGGGATCATGTCCATTGCAATAGCGGCCATCTTGGCTTGGGTCATGGTATAATTCATTTTAGCTATAGCTTCCTGTAAGATCAATTTAGGTGATTTCCAAGATTTTGCTAGTGTCTGTTTGGCAGCTGTGAAGAGTTGTACCAGCAATTTGAATTGAGTATGTGGAATAGAGTCTGGTTTTAAGTTAAGTAGGGCCATTGCAGGATCAGGAAGGATTGTTTTCCCTCGTAATTTGGTTGCAATTTTAAATATACCTTTCCAGAATGTTTGTGCTTTAGGACATGACCACCAAATATGAAAATACGTGCCCAAATCCGTACAACCTCTAAAACATTGTGGTGAATAGTTCTGCGCATATTTGGCTACCCAGAATGATTTGAATTTCCATGTCACTGTGGTTGGAAACAAACCTCAGTTTTACCCTATTAACACTTAAACAATTAAAATAACATTTTTGAAATAGACAATTTTGAATAAAATTCCACTATGGTATGGCAAGCTTTAAGTGGTTATAAACTGCTGGCCTTTTTTTTTTTCTCTTATACTACCTATACACTGAGGCGCTGGATGCACTGGCGGTATAGCGCCGCTATTTTTAGCGCCGCTATATCGTATTTTTTGCTGCGATTTGCGGGCGCTAGCGATGGGATTTTAACCCCCGCTAGCGGCCGGAAAAGGGTTAAAAACGCCCGCAATAACGCCTCTTTGCGGCGTTTTGCGGGCGTTTTGGAGGCGCTACCCCATTGATTTCAATGGCAGGGGCGCTATAGGAGCGGTATTTTTACCGCTCCTATCGCGCCTCAAAGATGCGGCTTGCAGGAGTTTTTTGACCCTCCTGCAAGTGCAACGCTCCAGTGTGAAAGCCCTCGGGCTTTCACATTGGATACAATTGAGCGGCTTTTTTGGAGCGCATTGCAGGTGCTATTTTTAGCGCAATAGCGCCTCAGTGTGAAAGGGGCCTTACCCTGCAAAGTAATATCATAATGTGCTAGTATGCATGGCATACTGGCACATTATGTTAAACATATCTTAAAACAAAGCTCTTCCAGCGCCGAGATGTCAGAGCTGCAGGTGCTCCCATCTTCATCCGTCTTGCTTCCGGGTTTGTGGGATCTGTGACTGGCCAGAACAGCGATGACGTCACTCCCTCACTTGCGTGCGCAACCGTTTGTGGCACAGGGCTCTGAAGGAGCAGCACGGGTGACAATTCCTTCAGAACGCATGCGCCAGTGATGTCACTGCCTGCATGTACAGTACCTGACCACAACATTGTACAGCGGCAGCGGCGATATTGGCCGCCCGCGACCCCCGTCATGGGAGCCAGCGCCAAGCTCTGTCTCGCCGCCCCCAATGGATTCCTATGGATGCGCTGCATCTCGTGGGGGCGGCGAGCGCGAGAAGCACAGCCTCGCAGCGGCTATTTCCAGCGCGATCCCATCGCGCTGGAAATACAAAATCGGCGGCAGATACTGTACAGTAAATATCTTCTAAACAGTGCCCATTTAGGAGATAGTTACACTACCTAGGTAAGCCTTATTTTAGGCTTACCTATAGGTAAAAGATAGTGATGGAAATGTACTACCACTTTAAGTCTGCCTGGATGATAGCAAGTTTAAATGATTGTTTAGTCTAGTGGAGGTTTAAAGTAGAGGAACACCTAGCTTACAGGGTTTCCAAACATCAGTAAATTTACTGACAGTTTGTAAAAATCTGTGATTTTTACAGCTCTCAGTAAATGTTCATTAGCAAATTTTTATGTCAGTAAAAATAAGTCTTTTTGTAGGCAGGTTAGTGTTGGCTCAGCAAGTGAAAGAAAGACCCCCTTGACAGCTTGATGCAGATGCCACATATCCAGCAGAGTTTGGAGCCAGTTGGGATTATTTTTAAATGGAAGCAGGCAGGAAGCGGCAGCGGAAGGAGCATGCAGTCTGCATTTGCCAATCCTGCTCCTCTAGTCCCGGCTTCGGGGGGGACGGGACTCAACTGTGCTCCACCTGCCGCCTCTCTGCAAAGATAGATAGTTGGAACCCAGTGCTTGTCTGGTGGCAACAGCTCCTGGAGCCTGTGAACACTGCCCCATAGCTACACTACATTCTCCTTCTGAGTAACCTATCTTGCTCTTCTGCAGCTGCAGTTCTCTTTCAGGTACTGTCAAAGAAGGGGATTTGGGGGTGGGATTAGAGCACTGTACTGGGGGAGGTGGCAATTTGAGGGAAAAGGGGCACCCCTGTACTCTGCACTCTGTACGCAGTGCACCCCTGAGCCCTGCACAGTGTATGTAGCACACACCTGAACCTTGCACTCTGTACTTAATGCACACTGCTGGTATTTAATGCCCCTTTAAGACCCTCCCACTGTTCGTGCAGAAGGTGATACTGCTGCCTCCTGAATGTGTTTTTTCCCAGCCGAATGGGAATTTTGAATTAAAATACTGTGTCACAACCGCAAGTCGGGCATTTGGCTTGTGGCTGCTGCGCAACCCCATTAAGCTTAACAGGCAAGTTTGATAGGCGATGTTTGTTTGATAGGTGTCAAGTCAAGCATTGAGGCCATGGCAATGGTCATGGCCTCACTCAAACAGTTGCCTGACATTAAAATATGTGGCTCTTTATCTATTATTCTTATTTAGTGTCTCACTTCTTGCCTTTATATATGCTTTGTTATATTCAGTAGTCCAGTGGGGTGATCTCAAATGCTTTCAGTTATCAGCCTAGAGTATAAGTGCTACTTTCTTCTCACCTCTAATAAAGTTAACACTGTGCTTTACTTGTTCCCTTTCTATTAATTAGAAACAAAGCAAAGAAGAAGGCGCTTCTAAGTGCAGTAATAAAACACTTTAATGACAAGGAAGGGTTAAAAACACTTACAAGATAGAAGTGAAAAACAGGCATATCAATGAATCTATAACGTCCAGTTGGATGCCTCCTAAGAGTAAAGACAGCTGCAGGTGGAAGTTTCAGCAGACCAGCGGTGGGAAACACTGTGACATCAGAATGGGCAGGACATGTTTTGGAGCATGCCCAGTCGCTCCTTCTTCACCAATCATGCTCTGAAACATGTCCCACCCACTCTGACATCACTTCCGGTTGCCTGCATTACATACTTTCAGGAGGCATCCCGCTGGACGTTAATGCCTGAAGCTGTGTAAGGGGCCCCAAAATTCCTGATGGCGGCCCTGAGAGGGGGCCTTTGTTTACTTACATCTTCCTGGTAGGATGACAATATATTATTGCAATTCCTTAAATAAAAATTGATCTATATGATCTATATGGTTACATTACTGTATGTAAATAATTTTCTGTAATTGTTTTCTATAGCCTTGACACTACGTATACTGCTGACAAAGTGGAAATGGGTTTCCAAGAAATGCATTAGATTTAAAACTGCCTAATCAATATTGTCTATTGTATTCTAACTGGAGATATTTCTGTTACCATGCTAGAAACATAGAATGATTGATTAGGCATGATCAGTAAAAGTGGCATTCAATCAGTATATTGATTTTATTATAATGCTTTTCTATGCATATTTGTACAAATAAAGAATAATACAGATTTAACAAAACATCTTTAGAACTAAAGTCTATTCTAAAGATAAAGGAGTGAGTGCGCTAAAATGGATGAATATTTTTCACACTTTTACTTTGCTATAAATGTTCAGATTACAAAACAAATATTTTATGGATGTAAAATGCGTTTTTGGATATTTTAAGCTCACTAAAGTAAAGCAATAATGTGCCATCCACTCTGTGAAAGAAGATGTTTAATACTTTTCAGCTTTAAATTGTTAAAGTAACCCTGACACTAGAGTAACAAACAAAATGTCATGAGCCATGTAAAAAAAATGTTTAATACTTGATAGAGTGATGAGTCAAATCTTTGTTCTCTTGAAGAGTTAGGCTCTATTCACACTAATGCGTTTTTTGGTGCATTTTGCAGAAATGCAGGGAATTTTTTTAACATGGGTTCCTATGCAACATGTTCACATCAATGCATTTTTGTGCCTCTGCGTTTTTGGAAAGGTTCAGGGACTTTTTCCCGCAAAATGCAGCGTTTTGCATGTAATAGACTTCAATGGACCCGCATCAAAAACGCAAGTGCCACGTTTTACCGCGATGTTGCCGCGATTTGCGTTCTTTTTTTACACTGAACATAGCTGGTTGCTAAGGAGGGGGCTGGGAAGCTGGCCGCTGCGTCCTTAACAACCGATGAGTCATCAGCTGTCATTGGGCTTCCCGCTGAATGTAAAAAAAAGAATTGTCGGCTAAAAAAAATTGTGAAAAAAACAGAGTGGGATCCCCCCCCCAGCTCCATACCAGGCCCTTGGGTCTAGTATGGATTCAGAGGGGACCCCCATGCCATTTTTTGTTTAAAAAATGGTGTGGGGTCCCCCCCAAAATTCATACCAGACCCTTATCCGAGCATGCAGCCCGGCAGGTCAGGAAAGCGAGGGGACGAGCGAGCACCCCCCTCCTAAATCATACCAGGCCGCATGCCCTCAACATGGGGGGATGGGTGCTTTGGGGCAAGGGGGCTCTGTGCCTCCCACCCCAAAACACCTTGCCCCCATGTTGATGGGGACAAGGGCCTCTTCCTGACAACCCTTGCCCGGTGATTTCGGGGTCTGCGGGCGGGGGGCTTATCGGAATCTAGAAGCCCCCTTTAACAAGGGGGCCCCCAGATCCTGGCCCCCCCTTTTTTACCCATTCACAAAAAAAGTAGTGTAGTGTTAAAAAATACAGTCGACGGTTTTTGACAAGTCGTTTATAAAAAATATATTCTTCTTCTCCTCTTCTTCCTCTCATCTTCCTCCATCTTCTCGCACATCTTCATCCTCCGGTCTTCTCCTTCTCCCCCTGCTTCTTCTTCTGCTCTTCTTCTGTCTTCTTTGTCCGGTGTTCTTCTTCCTCTGCCGCCGCTCCCGCCGACGACCCTCCTCCGATGCTGCGTCCCGCTGATCTGTCGGCGCTGATGTCCTGCATTTCTTAAATAACGATGTGGGCATGGCAATCGGATTGCGTCATCCGGAGGCCATGCCCCCTTGTGACGTCACGGACCCATCATGCCCCGGGAGCCTGGCATACCAAACTATGGAAGTTATTTAAAAAAAAAAACGTTCTAAATACCTATTTACAGCTGTCTTCAGGCCAGTCACATGACTCACGGCTGGTTTACAGCTATGAGACAGGGCTTCTGCGAGAGGAGCCGAGCGGCCACGTGATCTCCCCAGCCGACGCAGAAGCCCTGTCTCTTAGCTGTGAAGCGGCCATGAGTCATGTGACCGGCCTGAAGACTGCTGTAAATAGGTATTTAGAACGCTTGTTTTTTAAAAACTTTCATAGTGTGGTATGCCAGTCTCTAATAGAGGGTCTGGCATGTACTTGAAATTTAGACTTCGCAAATACTTTAACATGATTTTCTATGGATGTACTTCACATCTGTGCATTTTATGGAGAGGGCCAGGGACTTTTTTGAGTTTTTTTTGTTCCATAGACTTCAATTGATCAAAAATGTGTATTGAAAAATGCAAAATGCACCTGAAATATGCAAACTGCAACCTGCATAGGTGTGAACCAGGCCTTAAATAGTAAGTGTTAAACCTTTTCTTTTACATGGCTCATGGCCTATAATTTGTTACTCTAGCGACAGTATTACTCTTACACATTTAAACTTTAAAGTGGTATTAGAGTAGAACTATAGGCAAAACTTTTTTTTTCATTTTGGATGGAGTACAGGAGGGTTATAACAGTTTTTTTCGCTATCTGTATCCCATTGCGGAGATTTCCCTTCACTTCCTGTCTCATAGCAAAAGAGGAAGTGAGAGGAAATCTCTGCAAATTAAGGGAATTCCTTAGGGACCCCCAGGTCTCCAGAACTAGTGTCCCCATTGGAAGATTTCTCCCCTGTTACCTTTCCGGGGACAACCCCAAAATTGCCATTTTCTTTTACTTTCACTTTCAATGATAATAGTAAACATGACAAACAGAGAGGAAGAATTGCCCTAATGGATACACGGACAGCAAAAGAAAAAAAAAATAGTCTTCTATTCATATCCCCTCTCCTCCCCTCTGTCACTATTTTGGATGCAGTCCATCCAAAACCAAAAAAAAGTTTTGACTTTAGTTATACTTTAAACCCAAAATCTTACAAGTCAAAAATAAGTATGTATACCTATATAACTGTGCCCAAAAGTTTTACTGCAGTCATGGCTGAGAAAAAAAAAGTTTAAAAACAGGATCATTTGAATATCCAACTTGCAGAGAGCTGTTTCTTTTTATTAGCACTATTCAGTGCAGTTGTTTCTGTTGGCATATTTCACAAAAAACGTCAAGGATCTATTCACACTTATGCACATGCATGATGAGCGCCCAAAAGTATATATACAGTGTAAAGTAAGACACTTGCCCTTCAGCACACCTCAATGTAGAGATGTGAATGTGCTTTTTGTTGTGGGGTACTATGGTGGTCAAAAATAATGCAAGTACATTTTTTCTTGGATTTAACTCTATTAATTGGCTCCTGACCAGCTCATGCAGATATACTGCAGCTGAATGGCTCTCCTGGGTGAAATCTCGTATATATACGGCTTCACCCAGGAGAGCCACCAGAGGGCGCGTAAGCGCCGCCGGAGGCGCGCGTGCCCCCTGCATGGCACGGAACCCGATGCGCGTGGCCGGCGGGCGCATTTGCCGCCGGTCACGCGCGATCGTGTGCACGAGCAGGAGCACAGGGGTTTGTGTGTGTAAACACACAAATCCTCGTGCTGTCTGAGGAGACAAGACAGATTGTGTCTTTCTATAAAATGGAAAACGCGATCTATCAAATCTCCTAGTTAGTTCCATCCCCCCCCACAGTTAGAATACACAATAGGGTACACATCTACCTTGATCGCCCCCTAGTGTTAACCCCTTCCCTGCCAGTGACATTTACATAGTAATCAGTGCATATTTATAGCACTGATCGCTCTGTAAATGTCAATGGTCCCAAAAATATGTCAAAAGTGTCCGACCGTCGCAGTACCACAAAAAAATGCTGATCACCGCCATTACTAGTAATAATTTAAAAAAAAGCCATATAAATGCCATAAATCTTTCCCATAGTTTGTAGACGCTTTAACTTTTGCACAAACCAATCAATATACGCTTATTGCGATTTTTTTTAACCAAAAATATGTAGAAGAATACATATCGGCCTAAGCTAAGGAAAAAATGTTTTTTTTTTTTTTCAATTGGATATTTACTATAGCAAAAAGTAAAATATATTGTGTATTTATTTATTTTTAAATTGGCGCTTTTTTTGTTTATAGCGCAAAAAATAAAAACTGCAGAGGTGATCAAATACCACCAAATGAAAGCTCTATTTGTGGGGAAAAAAAAGACATCAATTTTATTTGGGTACAACATCGCACAACTGCGCAATTGTCAGTTAAAGCGACGCAGTGCCGTATCTCAAAAAATGGGCCGGTCATTGGGCAGCCAAATATTCTGGGGCTGAAGTGGTTAAGAGCCCATTCTTGGGATTCCCAATGCAGCACATGTTAATTCATGAAAAAAAAGTTAAAGGTATCACGCCAAAAACAAGCATAATGGATTTCTTAAGTGGGGAGGACCGTGGGACTTATGCCGCGTACACACGATCGATTTTCTCGACGGTGAAAACACCGTCGAGAAAATCGACAGGAAAAACGAGGAACGGCTTGTTCCCCAACACACGGCCGTTTTTTCCGTCATTTTTTTTCTTGGTCGAGAAAAACGACCGTGTGTAGGCTCCCCGGCAGTGTTTCCCTATGGGAAAACTGCCGCAGAAAAAAATGCCGTGAATCACAACGAGAAAAATTAGAGCATGTTCTAATTTTTCTCGTCGTGATTAATGACGTTTTTCTCATCGGAAAAAATGACTAAAAGCCCACACACGGTCGTTTTTCTCGTCAAAGAGAAAAAATTTCATTTCTCCCGACGAGAAAAATGATCGTGTGTACGCGGCATAAAACGCAAAAACTCTTCTATTGCCTGCAGAGATATAAGGACTAGGTAGGTAGTTTGCATCTATTGACTGACTTTTTTTCCCTGTATTATTTATTTAATTAAAAGCGAGAATGTAAAGAATAGCTCTGACTTTGATAAAGCTTTTAACAGTTTTCACAAATCCAATTCTGTCTTCACCTAAATTTAAGTTAGTTGGCCACTTCAATTTTATTTACTCAGAGGAACCAATAACAATCATTGTCATCTATTTCCTTTAATATAAACTGTTTCATGGATTAAAGACTAATCTATCTTTGTAATTTCCCAAAGGATCTCACACACACAGTATTCTATGAGTATAATTAACAGAGATAGGCAGTCTTAATAATCAATCCTTATTCCCTCTTAATCTGTGTAGAATAATTACGTTGAAAAAGTAAACCATATTTTATTTTTTTCATGAAATATTTATATTTTTTTCATAGTCACTTATTTTTTAAATTAGCTGTTAAAAATAGTATAAAATGTTATTGCAGAAAAATCCAAATGTTCAGAATGCATTAGCGCAGGTGAATACTGATATCCACTCTAAATGTGTTATCTTCTGAACAATTCAATGAACCCTTCAACCCTTATGGAATTAGTTTTTGAGTGTTTGTGGAATTTCATCTGTGGAGAGGCTGATATGCAATGCAGCAGTGCAAAGACATAAAAGATTGATCACATGCTTTGAATATACAATTTGGCAACTTAGGCCCGTCAGAAAGGAAGTCATTTGAACTGAGGGAAGGATAGTGATCTTGTATTAGATGAAGTAAAATAATTAGTTTCCAGGTCAGGGAATGCAGTCAAAAGATTAATTAATCTGTGACGCATCAGATATCAGGCACTGTCAGACATTTACATATAGCACTACTCCTCTGTAAAAATATGTATTTTCTATTCTATTTTTCATTTGACAAATTAAACCCTTTAAGGGAATCTTTTACCAATAAAAGAGCAGTTGAACATGTGGAAGTTCACAGATTCGATGAAGCATATTTCAATTGAGTCATTCTCATTTGTAAAGCAAACCTTGCATCAGATACATTTTTTCATGTTAAATTGAAACTAAAGCCTGTGCATAAAAAAATCATTTTTTTGCTAAAAGAGGCTCTGCATGTCTTTTCTGCAAAAAAATAAAAAATACGTTTTTTTATTCTGTGCACTGAACATGTGGTGCATGCCCAGTGCAGTATACATTCCTTGCTTGTTACTGGTATTTGTAAGATACCAACAATGGAGTTGGGTCCTGGGACAATGTAACTCCAAAATAAATATGCAGGTGTAGCTGGTATGTACTTTCCCGGGTGTAAATTTGAATTTGACAGAGACATTGGTGATGTGTAATTCCCTGCAGCCCAGTAGGTGGCGCTGTTGCCCTGGGCTGGGGTTGAATCATTGCTGTGTGCTGTGCCTCCTTTTTGTCCTCCCTCGGCAGCGGTATGGTGGGGGGGGGAACCCGCCGTGCTTGCTGGGGGAGGGTATAAAGGGGCCGGCCATCTTTGTCACGGGGTCGAAGTCCCAAGCACCTTCAGCTTGCGGTCGGTGGTTCGTGTCGGTCCTCTGGGTGGCCTAGGCCTAGAGGACAATCGGAGGTCGTGTTCCCTCCCAGGCACCTTTAGCCTGGGGTGAGGTACTCGGATGGAGGTCCGGAGCTCAGTGCCCAACACTGAGTTCCGCGAGGGAAGGAGATCCTAGGGAACCCTGGGAGTGGGTACCCGAATCCGTGAAGGCGCAATGGACCGGGGGGAGCTCCTAACTTGAAGACCCAGTGCAGCATACTGCCGGTGACAGGTGAGCCTCTCGTCGGAGACCACCTGGAAGGAAATTCCCCCTCGTGCGGAGACCGTAACCCACTTTCAGGAAGGAAAGTGGAGAACCAAATTGGGTCTGGGCCTATTGGCATCCACACCTCCTTTCCTGTTCTGTTCCTACTAAGGGAGTTCAACTGATTGTGTTCATTCAAGAAGAATAAAGGAGTGTTGAACTTTAATGGTGTGGGGCTCATTTCCTGACAGACATTGTTCAAGGTGACTCTTGGAGGGAGGATCCAGGTGCACAGCACTGACCCGAAGGTAATACAAGAACGTTGCTTATACCGCACTGACACATGTGGTGGAGGCCAGGCGTGGTGTCCCCGCTCCCTCCCCTCTAAGATACCCCTAGACAAGAGACGAGACGCAGAAGAGAGAAAGAGGGGAGTGAGGAGGGCGCTACACAGGAGATTCATCATGACCAAACAGGAACAAAGAAAACATGATGGAGGAGATGGCAGTGATAAAGAGGCAACAGCAAAAGTTGTCCTGCAAGAGTTGAAAGGGAGCAGACTAGAGCCTCGTACACACAATCGGATATTCCGACAACAATTGTCCGACAGACGTGTTTTGTCGGATAATCCGACCGTCTGTATGCTCCATCGGACAAATGTTGGCTGTGCATGCTCTCAAATTGTCCGACAACAAATGTGTTACGTCGGATCATCCGATTGTGTGTACACAAATCCGTCGGACTAAAATCCAAAGAACAAACTCGCATGCTCAGAAGCAATGCTAACCATAAGACAACATTAGCAGAAGTTGCCCAAAGGGTGGCGCTAAAGAGCTGAAAAAACACGTATTACGTCTAGTACGTCACTACGTTCGTGTTTGTTGGCTGAAAATGTTCTGCCGCGTGTATGCATACCAAGTTCATGGCCAACGCCCCCTTCGGACAAAAATTCACGGATTTGTCTGATGGAAGTCCAATCGTGTGTATGAGGCTTAGGAGGTTAGGCTAGATCAGCTATTCTCAACCAGGGTTCCGTGGAACCCTGGGGTTCCTCCAGAGTTTGCTAGGGGTTCCTTGAGCTGTGGCTGATGAATCACCTTTTTGATGGTGCCTGCAGAGTTCAAGGTTCAGCATCCCTTAGCAAAGCCAGGAGCATGACACCAAATATCTTTTTAGCTGTCTTTAAGGATGGCATTCTGAGCACCCAGTTTAAGGGGGACATTCTTCCTATTGGCCACCAGTATAAGGGGCATTGTTCCTATTGACCCCTGATAAATTGGTTTTAGTAAGGGTTCCTCGAGACCTGAAAGTTATTTTTGGGGTTCCTCTAGGGTTAAAAGGTTGAGAAAGGCTGGGCTAGATGGTTAGTCTGCCATAATGTGCAAGTATGCTTGTGTGTTATGGCAAGAGCTCATTCACCTGTGATAAAGTTCCCTTTTAGGTATATTCATGCTAAGTAATGTGTAAGGCAGGCCATAGATGGTGCAAATTTCTTTCCTGCAACCACGGGTTTGCACATTTTCTTAACCACCCTGGCGGTATTCCCGAGTGTGGCTCGGGGTCAATTTTCAGTACCAAAATCGGTAACCCCGAGCCACACTCGGGATTGCCTCGCAGGATCCATGTAGAGGATACTTACCTTGTCCCCTGGATCCTGCAATGTCTCCCCGCTGTGATCTGCGAGCCGCCGTGTCTCGCTCGATTTACAGTGCCGAGCTCCGTTCTCTGCGAGCCTTGCGACGCACGGGGACGGAGTTCGGCGCCAAATTCAAAAAGTAAAAAACACAGTATAGATACAGTATACTGTAATCTTACAGATTACATTACTGTATCAAATAATTACACACCCCCTTTGTCCCTAGTAGTTTGTCCTGTGCCCTGCATGCACTTTTACATTATAAATACTTTTCTTTCTGCCTGGAAACTGGAGATTGTCCATAGCAACCAAAAAGTGTCCCTTTACATCAAAAGTGGTTTTAGACCAGCTAGAAAATTAATAAATTAGAATCACTTGCAGAATTGAGCGATAGCGATTTGTGGGGAAATTCATCATCAAACACTGAAAAACACTTTTATTATTTGTAGCGGGGTCTCTAAATTTAGGTGGGATACTCAGGTGTGTAAGTATGGGAATAGTGGACCATTTGTGTTCGTGGAGGATTGGATGGTGTAATAATCTCCTTGGCCTCTGGGTGGCGGGGTACCTGGAGGCTCAAGGTAGATTTGCCATTACAGTGCTAGCCTTTTTGTCCCTTTCCGGAGATGGTACGGCGAGGGCGGGGAACCTGCCGTGGTGTCGATGGGAGGAGATAAAAGGGGGAGACGCCCTAACCACGAGGTCTTCAGTAGGATCTTCTTCACGCGCCCAGGCACCTTAGGCCTGGGTGCGGGCGGTTCTGGATTCCGGCCCAGGCGCCCTAGGCCTGACCGGAATGGAGTTGGAGTCCATCCCAGGCACCTTCAGCCTGGGGTGAGGTACTAAACCAGGAGGCCTGGCGTCCAGTGACTTTGACTGGATCCCGCGAGGGTGGAGACGTCCGAGGGTCCCTGAGGTGGATGGGGCCCATGTCTGAGGAGAGGAGGCCGGGGAGGTTACCCGTCCAGAGAGTCTGGAGCAGCATCAACCCAGTGACGGATGGGCCTCTGGTAACTCCCTTGGAGGGACATCTTTCCCTGATAGGGGCCACAGCGCAGCGAAGGTACTCCTATCTACGTTCTCTTGAGTCGCTGGTAGAGACTCTCAAGTTCTAAGTCCTTTCTAGCTAATGCTATAGTAACCACTGGCGAGATCGCAGTGGTTTAGCTAATAACCAGGATAGTGCCTCTGTCAGGGACTTGCCAGAAATAGAGGACGATCCCTGCTTCCAATTGCGCACGCGCATGCGCCAATTGCGTGCGCGCGTGCGCCAATTGCGCGCGCGTGCACGCTAAATGACATGGCGCCATTAGGCCTTTAAAAAGCCAGCAGTTGCAATAGTGCACTGCTGTCTGATCTGCAGCTTCTGTGTATCTTTACCTGCATCTGCTATCTGATTACCTGGACGACCCGGCTCTGCTGACTTACCTGTTATCTCCAACCCTGACCTCGGCCTGCCTTGACCCTGCTACTATTACCTGTTGTTCCGTTGCCAGACCTCTGCCTGCTTATCTGATCCTGCTCCAGTCCACCGCATTGCTCTGCCTGACCACCTGATCTGACCCGGGCTCGCCTGACCCTGCACCTGCCTGCTACTTGCTCTGTGTGTTCCAGTGTTGACCTGGCTTATCTCTCCTTGCTTCAGCCTGCTACTGATCCTGCTGTCATCCGCAGTTCCAGCCTACTTGGAGGATCAGCTACAGTGTCAACCACCACAGTCTCCACAGGCACTCCTACCCCGCTGTGTTCCCGAGACCACTGTTCCCACTCCGGTGGCTCCTGAACCAGAGCTGTATGAGAGGTCTTCTCCTACGAGTCAGACTCATCCTCGGAGGTACGTAACAGCCTCGACCTGCTCATTCCCCGTATCAAAATGTTATCAAGTCGCAACCAGTTGGCTACTGAAGCACTGTTTATTGTGAGATGTACAATAAAGCAAGAGTTGGACTGTGATCGGTGTGTGGAACTCTGGTTAATGGGAGCAGAGGGAAGTGTTGACACAGCGGGACTTGATTCTAGACAAAAGCACATAGGCCCGAGGAAATATCTGGTACTGGCCTTCAACTCACCCACAGCTATGGGGAGGACATGGGCCGTAGCGCATCTCACTCTGTCGTGTAGCATACCCCTAGACAAAGGAGATGGGGTGAGGCCGTTACATATTATTATATTATTACCGATATTTGTTATAATTATTTTATAGTTATTTATTATATTATAATTTATGATTTCGTGTTTCAAACTTTATCATACCCATGATGTCTACTAGACTCTTGTTTGGACAGATTTAAGTGAGTTATTCCTAAGAATTACAGGTCTACAATATAAAACGCCAAATTTCCATGCAAAATAATGGTACCGCTTTCAGCACCTAAAATCAGAAATAATCATACCGCCAGGGAGGTTAATTTCCACACAGACAGTGCTGACGGGGGAATCCCTCCTACAGAGACATTGTATTCTCCCAGCGGGGGTGGGGTTGCGGAGGAAACCATCCCCACTGGGAGAAGACGGTGTTTATTGCTAGCAGCTATAGCAGCCATTAGCTATAATTGCAAGTAAATCCAGCAGGCTGGTTGTTTCCAAGTTGATCGATCGTACATTAAGCCTGCCCACACGCAATTCGAATCTCGGCTGGTTCCTGTTGAACTGGCCAAGATTCGAACTGTCTATGGCTGGCCTAAGTGTACCACACTATACAGACCATTACCATTACCTTTCAGAGGGATCACGATACCCTCTGACAATGACTTCATCTGCTTTTCTTTCCAGAAGGACAGTCATCGTTGTTGTGTCATTAACTATTGATCTACCTTCTTGGAAGGAGATGCTGGATCAAGAGATGACAGAGTCTTGTACATATTGGTGCCTGTTGGGTTCTTAGCTGTGATCATAAACACAGATCAGCCCCTGCTGCAGCCCCTCACCTCCTGAACTACTACAAAATTGCAATGGTGCACTGGTGATCACTGGAGAGGAGAGAAGACCAAAACACATTTTTCCTAATACCTACAGCAGACTGATGTAATTTGCCTGATGCTCAAAGACACATTTTTTTCAATGTTAAAGGGTGCAACTTTTGGGGGGCACATGCGCGGCGCTGAGCATTATGGACGTCTGATGCGGTAGCTCCGCTCCACTTGGGACTCTAACGGCTTCTAGAGGGCCATATACACCTGCATCTTTAGCGATTTTAACACCCCTCAAGCCACATTGACACAGTGCCGTCGAAAAAAAAGAAATCCCGGGGCTCCGCTCAAAACACTCTTACCCACTATCTGCTTTGCACGCGGGAACTGTGCAACATGTCCCAAAATGGCGCCGCGGACGGGACTCGCTCTCCTTCTCCGCCTTCTTCACCGCCGCTCTCCCCTATCTCTACTCCAGAAGCTAACCGTGAGTACACTGCCACCTTATCTAAAGCAGATTTGGATGCTAGTCTGGAGTCTATGTACACAAAGTTGGCTACGAAGTTCCAGACGGAACTTCACAAGACTGCCCACACACTCTCACAAGAGATTGAGGCCTTGGGTACAAGGACCGATAGACTGGAGACAAAGCATGATGAGCTTGCCCTGGCGTACAGTGATCTTAGCAGGGAGCATGACTCTCTTGCATCAGCATTTTCCCTAATTCAAACGCAAGTCGAGGACCTCGACAACACGAACAGGCACAATAATCTGCGCTTACGTGGAATCCCGAAATCCGAGACTGATCTCATCCCCACGGTGATCCGTCTATTTAAATCCCTTCTCCCGGACTGTGATTCGGCTGCTTTTATATGCGATCGCATTCACAGGGCACTCAGACCGAAGCCTCCGGCAGATAAACCCCCCAGGGATTTTGTACTTGGTGTGAAGGACTTCCTGATCAAAGAAGAAATCCCGAGGGCTACAACGTATCACACTGGATGAACATGTTATCCAAATATATCCGGACATTTCCCCTGCTACTCTGGATAGACGTAGGGGCCTTAAGGAGATCACTACTGCGCTCCAGTCTGCACGCATTCACTACAGATGGGGGTTCCCCTTCAAACTGGTTGTTCCGCATAACGGTACCACCTATTCAGCTACATCCCTGCAAGAGGGCCAGGAGATTCTGGTGAAGCTGGGCCTACTCGATGCTGAGGCTATCCGCCGTCTTCCGTCAACCCCCAGACCTTCTCCAATCTGGCGTACACCACCACCTCGGAGGGATAGAAGAAGGATTCATTATGATATCAGGGACAGAAACTTTGATTAAACTCCGTGGATCTTTTCTCAGGTTCCCTGCTTGAGACAATTCAAAATTTGATGTTGCTGGCACTACATTTCTTCCCGCAGGCTCAAGAGTCTGTCCCTTGGAGCCGCTGCATGTCCTCCCCACCCAGCTTAAGCACACTTCACCTACTTTACTAACGGTTGCAAGACTTGCTAGATCAGCTCCTTGCTCCCCTTGGTAGCAGAGCTGCCTGTAATGCTGGGTTCGAGACCAGGTTGTCTCGCATGTTTGGTGTTTCTTTTGTCAGGTTATGTTCTTTTACCTGATCCAGTTCTAGACTTCGATCTATTGTCTTTTCCATTATTTCCAGACCTTTTTTCTTTTGTGGTATTTTTTTTCTTTTTTCTTTCAGGTCAGTCCTATCACTCTTGGAATGTTGTTTTTTTCCTGATGAAACCCTATGGTACAAGTATGTCATGTTCCTATAGTAATGAATGTGGTTTAAGTACACAGATGTTTCACTGGGTGCAGCATTGTTCTGCTGCAGCTCCCCTTGCTAACAGCAGGAGTATAGGGAATGCAGTTAGATGGTGCCCTCTCCCAGTTCACATACATGATTACAGTTCTGATGATATTATTGCATTTTCCCTCCCATGGCGATTACTTGCATCTCACATAATGTAAAGGGATTTAACTCCCCGATTAAAAGGCGGAAAGCATTTGATTTCTATAAACAGATAGGGGCCAAGATTCTCTTGATCCAGGAGACACACTTTGCCCATTCCTCCCATCCCAAATTCTTTCATAGACAATTCCCCCAATCCTTTTACTCTCTTCACACCTCAAAAAGTAGGGGTGCTGCCATATTCCTGCACTCCTCCTTTCCTATGGATGTGAAACAGATAGTTAGAGATACTGAGAGTAGATATGTCATTATTAAAGGTATTGTGCATTATAGAGAACTTACTATTGCTAGCGTCTATGCCCCAAATTATTCTCCTGCTTCCTTCTTTAAATCCTTCTTTGATCATCTAGCTAAATATCAATAATCTCACATGATCATAGGTGGAGATTTCAATATGGTGGCCAACTCCACGTTAGACAGATGCACGAGGGCAACAACAGCTAAAGCTTTCCCTAAATCCCTTACCCGTGGACTATTAGACCACCAATTAGTGGACACTTGGAGAACACATAACATGGGAGCCAGGGAATATACTTTTTACTCCCATCCACATAACAGTTCAGCTAGACTGGATTATATTTACGCCTCCCCCATTATTCTCGCTATCTCTACAAAAGCATCAATTCACCCCTGTGTTTGTTCCGATCACCACGCTACCTCCTTCTCGACCAAATTTATTAGATTAGCCCCCACTCCTTATACATGGAGATTGAATGAGGCACTCCTCTCTGACTTGGCGGTAGAATCGGAGGTTGCACAAGCCATAGATGAGTACTTCACCCTTAATGCCTTACCCGAAACCCCAATTTCTACAGTTTGGACGGCCCATAAGGCGGTACTGAGAGGCAAACTTATTGGGATTGCCTCAGCCCGTAACAAGCTTAACAGACAGAAAATACTATCTCTCACAAAGGAGTTGGACAGTCTATATAAGAATTCCGGTTCTTTACATCTGGAGTCCACCAGACGGGCTATTGATCAGAGGCGTCTGGAACTAGACACGTTACTCTCTACTAAAGTGGAGAAAGCTCTTAGATGGTCCAAAGCCAAATTCATGCTTCACAGTAACGCCTCTTCAACCATGTTTGCTAGAAAGCTGAACCAGTCTTCCCGTCCCCCCCATGTCTATAAATTGGCCACTAGCTCTGGGCAGACTACCACTCACCCACGAGAGGTTCTCAAACTGTTTGAGCAATTCTATTCAGCTCTACTATCCCCTAGACAGACAGAACCCACACCAGAAGATGAAGCCTGGTTTCAGGACATCCCTATTACTTCCCTCTCCTCCGCACAGTTAGAGAAACTTAACTCACCTATTACACAATCAGAGGTCTTGAATGTGATTAAAGCTTTAAAAACGGGCTCTGCTCCAGGCTCAGATGGCTTTTCATCTGTATATTATAAAAAAAATTCCATCCCCCTATCCACTAGACTGGTTCAGCTTTTCAACTCCGTGTTGCAGGGGGGTAGCTTTCCAGAGGAGATGCTATTGGCGAACATGTCTCTGATCCCCAAGCCTAACAAAAATCATAAACTACCTCAGAATTATAAGCCCATTTCGGTCATTAATAATGATTTAAAAAATTTCAGTAGGATTTTGGCAGACAGATTGACAAATATAATCTCCTCACTTATATCACCCTATCAATCGGGTTTCATTCCCCACAGGCTCATTACAGATAACATACGTCTGGCCACAGATATAATTCAGGATGCAAACCTATTCTCCCGGAAACTTTTTATGCTTAGCCTTGATATCCATAAGGCATTTGACAGTGTGTCATGGAGCTATGTGTCCGCCCTGCTACAACGCATGGACTTTCAGGGGGAATTTTTACATGCCTTTCAGGCCCTTTATCAAAACACGAATTAAGATCCCGGGTTGTAGTTCGGAATTTTTCAGCCTAGGCTGAGGTACTAGGCAGGGGTGCCCTCTCTCCCCGCTAATATTTGCTCTAGCCCTTGAGCCCTTAGCCATTGCTATATTGGGTAACCCTGACATCACTGGATATTGTAAAGGCTCTTTCTCTTATAAATTTTGCATGTACGCTGATGATGTGCTGATGTTCCTCACCAATCCAGTGATTACCTTGCCCAACCTACTGCGGACCTTATCGAGTTTTGCAGGGATCTCCGGTCTCTCGGTGAATGTCTCAAAATCTGTAGCCCTTCCGGTGGGTTTTTCGCCCTCGTAACTCCACCAGCTTAAACATTCATTCCCTTTCACTTGGGCGGGAGCCCATCTCCCATATTTGGGTATTAACCTGACCGGAGATTTTTGCGAACTCTTCGAGGCCAATTATCCTCAAATGATATCTAAATTGAAACAATTGCTCAAACTCTGATTCACGATCCACATTTCATTCCTGGGTAGGGTTACAGCCCTCAAAATTACGATTCTACCTAAGTTACTTTACCTATTTCGCTCCCTACCAATTAGACTCTCAAAAACATACTTGAATAATGTCCAGTCCCACTTTAACAGATTTATTTGGCAAAATAAACCCCCGAGGTTCGCCAGGGACATTCTGTACCGCTCCTCCATAAGAGGTGGCCTGGGGGTCCCCCAGATATGGCTTTACTATCTTGCAAGCAGATATACTCAACAAGCCCAATGGAATATTATTGATTCCAAGGTCCCCTGGGTTAGGTTTGAACAAGACTCTATCTTACCCCTATACCTTCCGGGACTTTTATGGTCCTCTAACCCCTCTAAGTCTGGTTTGAGCTCTAAAAACTCAATAGTGGCGATTGGATTGAGGTTGTGGGATGACTATAAGGTGAAGTATAATCTTATATCGCAGACCCGCCGGGGAGCCTAATTCCTTGGAGATTGTGAACACCCGGGATCTTTTCAGATCTGGGTGGACTGTGACCTAACCAAGCTGGATGACTTTCTAGTAGATTCTAAATTTGTAACTCATATTTACAAAACCGTCATCAAATCCCAGCTGGGGAAATTTTACCACTTTCTCCAAATCTGATTTTTTTTTCATCAGCACTATTCTTTTACGGCCTCTGATTCAAACACATTTTTTGAGGATATATGCGATTCTGCACCCAGACAAAAGGGTCTCATTTCAGGTGTTTATAAGTCGTTGGAATCAGTTCATGAGAAACCTATTTTGAAATATAGATCCCATTGGGAGCAGGACCTTGATTTAGATGAGGAGGATTTGGATTGGGCGAAGGGTTGGCGAAACATGCGTGACTGCACCAAGTCATTGACAGTCAGGGAAACAGCCATTAAATTATTGACTAGGTGGTATTACACACCCCTACGCCTAAGAAGAATTTACCCACAGGCCTCCCCCTCTTGCTTTAGGGGTTGTGACAATCAAGGCTCCTTCCTGCACCTATTTTGGGAATGTGAAAAGTTGCTACCTACATGGAGGGAGACCCTGGATATGATAGAGAAATTGGCGGGTGGTCCCGTGGCTCTGACACACAAGCACTGTCTTTTATTTCAAAGTTTGCCTGATACCCCTAAACCATTTATGAAATTGATCCACTCAATCTGCATTGCCATGCAGTGGGCTATTGCATTGCATTGGAAAAATACATCAGTTCCATTTGCTCAGGTTATTACATAGGTTGACCAAATGTTGTTGTCAGAAAAAATATTTCATACCTTGCACGACTCTATTCCCTTATTTGATGCTAAGTGGAACCCTTGGTTCTTATTTAGACTTCAAGACTGACTGAATTTATGTTTGTTGTGCGTTTACTTTTTGTTCTTTCTCTCTTATTTCTCTTTTTACTTTTATTATTTCCATTTTATATAGCTTTGTTAATGGTTTACCTGCATGATCTGCTTATAATGTCGCCTAATGTTTACCAAAGGCTGAGATCTTATATACCTCCGAATGTTCTGCTTTGATCCTTGGAAACTCTTTGTCTCCCCTTTGTCATCTTTAATTGATAATTATTGAATTGACCCGTGTCATAAGTCCATGTATATGGTAAATCTTTGTTTTTATTTTGCATAATAAAAATCTTTTGAAAAAAAAAAGGGTGCAACTTTTTAAATAACTACCATATATACTCGAGTATAAGCCGACCCGAATATAAGCCGAGGCACCTAATTTTACCACAAAAAACTGGGAAAACGTATTGACTCGAGTATAAGCCTAGGGTGTCCATCTGCATGCCTCACTGTGCCTCACTGTGTCCATGTTCATGCCTCACTGTGCCCATGACTAGACTGACGTTTAACATGGGAGTCTATGGAAGGGGTGCCCGGCTTTGAAAAAATCGGTGCTCCCCGGCCGTAAGTCTCCTAGACAACAAAGGCACACTTGTAGAGGAGAAATGGGGCTACATGTGTGCCAAGTTCCAGGTCCAGGGGACCTACGACCGGCCAGTACCGGGTCCCCAAAATCACCAGAGAAATTACCGTTTAACATGTGAGTCTATGGAAGGGGTGCCCGGGTTTAAAAAAATCGGTGCTCACCGGCCGTAGGTCCCCTGGACAACAAACTTTGTACACTTGTAGAGGAAGAGTGGGGATACATGTGTGCCAAGTTTGGGGTCCAAGGGGACCTACGGACGGCCGGTACCGGGTCCCCAAAGTCTGGGAGATCAGGCGCAAAAAGGTGACTCGAGTATAAGCCGAGGGGGGCATTTTCAGCACAAAAAAATGTGCTGAAAAACTTGGCTTATACTTGGGTATATACGGTATACTGTTGCTGTCCCTTGTGACAAGTCAGGGTATTGAAAAGTTTACTCCTTGGAGTATCAGCAACATGTACCTTTTACATACTACTCCAATCCACTACTGGCCTTCTCAAGAAATATGCAGTGCTTATGCAAATGAAAGAACATGTGACAGTACCTATTGTTTTGAAGACCCCAGGAAAAAGCTATGTCCAAAAAGAGCTTTAAAAAACAGGTGGTGGCCTAACTCCGGACCGAGATGGATGCCTGATCCCCTTCCTCCGGCACAAAGGAGAAGCTAACTTGAGCTTCAGGGCTGAATTCACCCTAAACGAGCGGCAAAGTAAGTCCCCAAGGCTCCCCACACACCCGGGATTTGTATGGAGCCCAATCAGCAGGCAGGCCCCATCATTCCCGCTATGTTTCGTGTGGCGCAGGGAGAAGGCCTCAAAGCCGCGGCCTCGCCTAAGCCCCTCATCCCGCCCGGCGGCTCCAGCCCACTCGCGGACGGCGGAAACAACGCAATTAGCACAGCGCCCCCACCAACACAGCCATCCCATACCCTAAGCCTGGCAGACCTACAGGCTAACCTCCAGGCAATGGCGATGGACATAAAATCATCTTTTACAGCAGCCATCACAGAGATCAGGGCGGACATTCAGGGGATAGCAGTGAGGACTGGAGCAATAGAACAGGCCACAGCTCGTCACTCAGATGCCATAAAACAAATCCAGAAGAATGCTGACTCCCATTTAATCCATCTGATCGAAATAAAGCGCCATTTGGAAGATTTAGACAATAGGGGGAGGCGCCATAATGTGAGGATTAGAGGGGTCCCGGAAATGCCTGAACAGATTCCAGTAGAACGCACAGCGGAAGCTATCTTCAACGATATACTGGACAGACCCCCTGATTCCCCCATTGAGTTTGAGAGGGTTCACAGAGCCCTCAGACCAAGAGGAAGAGATAACGAACCCCCCAGAGATATCATCTGTTGCCTGGTGAACTTCCCACTAAAAGAAGCTATTTTGAAGAAGGCGAGGGAAAAAAACAGAATAATATTCAACGGTACTGAAATTAAATTATATCAGGACCTTTCCAACATAACTTTGCAACAACGCAGGGCACTGCGTCCCATCACAGAACAACTACGGTCGAGAGGAATCCCCTATAGGTGGAAGTTTCCGTTCTGCCTTTCAGCTTCATGGAGGGGACACACGGCACTACTTCGAACACCTGATGACTTACGCTCTTTCTGCGAATCCATGAACATCCCCAGGACTGAAGTTCCAGAGTGGTATGAATCATTTACGCTTAATGAACCATGGATTGCAGTTTCCAATAACCTCACTCCTAGAGCCCAGAGGCAGAGAGACCGACGCCGTAGATCACCGTCACCTCAACACGGTAGGAGAGAAGATGTCCTGGGAGGACCAAGCAATTCTCCACCTAGACGCAGAGATCGCTTGGATCATCAGGATCGAATGGACACCTGAAAAATCGGCTTCGTCTTCCTAAGAATGAGCTTGAACTAATTTGCCTCCATGCGTAAATATAAATGTGAATCTGAATGTGTCTCTTGAGGCGGTTAGTAAGATCTACACAGCTGGTTCACAGAACCGCTTACAACTCAGTTAAGTTGATGTCTGTTTACATAGGGTCTTCTCTCCCTTTTGTTTTTGTTGTTTATTTTTTGTGATTGGCCTTTAGACCAAGTTAACAGTTTTCGGTTTTTTAGGGGTTCATTCCCCAACTATGGTCACGCTGCGAAGGAATGAAGATACCTCTTCCTCTTGAAAATGAAAAATGAAAAGAGAAGGGGAAAAAAAAAAAAAAAAAGGGCTAAGAGAAGTCATTCATCTTACACGCTCTTAGATGTAGCATAATTAGGGAGAGCGGCAACCAACGCCCTCCCATTCCTTCTGCAGATTGGCTATAACAGATATTGTGAAAATTAGCTTCTATCATCCCTAATTATCTAGGCTGTTTAATACTCAGGTGTTTGGGATGGAGGTTCCCTTAATTCTAGATGTGTTCCTCGCACAAGTTAAACAATTTGTATGCGCCCCTGATTATCAGGAAGTCTCGCATTCTTTTCAGAATCCAATTGGAGACTCAAAGCTGAATTCGATGATACCTTATAGATAACATGCATTAGAGAGCTATACAAGTCGATCTACATCTCAACTAATCTCTGTTTAACAGCCTAATCGTTTTCCTAGTGTTCTCCTATTGTTAACATGTTTTTTTCTCTCTCTTCAAATGTACAATTTCATATGTGAAACCCAGGAAGCAGATGCTTAGCAAACAATCCTTATTTTACCAACACAAAGGCTCCATCTAGGGGTAGTTTAACATTATTACCATCATAAAATCTTCCGTTTTGCTATAGGCTTTTTACATCACGGAACCCAATTGGAATAGCTATTCCCCCGTCTAAGATACAACTTATACATACTAAGTGGTTACATGGATTCCTTGTAGACACCGCCCCACAGCGGACAACTTTAATGATTCCATTTCAACAATAGTGACTTACATTTACAAGCCATAACCTTTTCTTCCCTCGGTACGCTCATTAATTTTTATTTAAAGCCCTGAACCATCCAATTATTCTACTTAGATAGCTTCTCCGGAGTGCTGGATCGCAAAGTAAAGAAAAAGAATACAAATAAAAAAAATATATATATATATATATTAATAATATATACTAAAAAAAAAAAATAACGAAAAAGACTAGTAGAACTCATCTCGCGACCCACTTGGACCACAAACCCACACAAGGGACGGGAATTGACTATTTGTGAATTTTTGTCCCTTGAACTATCCGGCACTTCACAATTTGGGTAGACTAGCTGGTCTATTTCTACCCCCGGATTATCCTCCCCCCTCCCCCCCCCACCCTTTCCCCCCTCCTTTCCCCTACACTATATTTTCCTTGTCTTACTACCACTCTCTCTTGTATTTTTCCCTTTTTCTCTCTGTCAGAGGGAGGAGGGAAAGAAGAAAAAACGGACTGAACCAAGCATATCTCCAAACTCCTAAAGACAGTCTATTGGGATAAGAAATACACACACAAGACGAGATGTCTGCCAATACACGACAATCCATACCATTATCTATAAAGATACTCTCTCTTAACGCTAAAGGTTTAAATATACCTGAAAAAAGAACTAAACTTTTAAATGAAGGCCGTAGACAAAAAGCAAACATTATCTTCGTACAAGAAACCCACTTTAAGTCTTACAAAACCCCGAAATTACATGACAGGAGATTTCCTACAGCATTCCACTCCACCAACCCGGAAGGGAAAACGAAGGGTGTTTCTATACTGATTTCTAACCAGACTCCTCTCCAGATACACGACACGCTGATAGACCCCAGTGGGAGATTCATATTCATAAAAGGAAAACTAGACAATCACCCAATAACAGTTGCAAACATATATGCTCCGAACTCGAGACAAGTAACTTTTTTTCGTAAAATCAAAGAACTACTAATGACCTTTGCCTCAGGCATTTTAATCCTAGGGGGCGACTTCAACACCCCCATGAACCCACTAATAGACACCTCGAATGGAGCGTCAAGCCTTCCGTACAGAGCGCTGAAGCAAATTAAAACCCAGATAAAAGACCTAGTGCTGCATGACGCCTGGAGAACCCTCTTTCCTCAAACCAAGGACTATACTTTCTTTTCCACTATCCATCAGAAGTACTCTAGAATCGACTACTTTTTTTTATCACAACCAGACCTGCCCTATTTACAAAACTCAACGATTGAACCCATGACGATATCCGACCATCATCCAATCACCCTAACACTGACCTTCCCTGAGAAAAAAAATGTGACTAAAACCTGGAGACTCAACACAGTCCTACTTAAAGACCCCGTAGATGTTCTTGAGTTTAAAGAAAAACTACAAGACTATTTTTTAAGAAATGAAAATACTGAGACCTCATCCACCACTCAATGGGAGGCCCATAAATGTGTCATTAGGGGGGAATTTATCACAAAACTAGCTAAATTAAAGAGAGACCAACAATCCAAAATAAAAACCCTAGTGGACCAAATTCATAGACTAGAAATAACACATAAAAGGACAGTGGCGGTCTCTGCCCTAGATGAACTTACTAGAGCAAGAACATTACTAGCAGAAGAACTGAACATTAAAATTAAAAGACAATACATACTGAGACACAAGATATTCTACGAACAGGGAAATAAAAGTGGGAAACTGCTTGCTAAAGCAGTCCAAAGTAAAAAAATAGCTTCGACAATTCACCAATTAAGAGACAAACAAGGCAAGTCATTTTCTTCAAACGAGGAAATAGCAAAGCAGTTTGAAGAATATTACCAATCCCTATACAACATCCCACCCAACCCAAGATGCCCCCCTAACTCAGATAAAAGGGCGAAACTCATCCAAGAATTTTTAGAGAAATATAGTCCTCCTCAACTAGCAAAAGACAAAGCCCAAGAACTTGAAGCCCTGATTTTAGGTCCTGATCCTGAATTTGACAGGGCAATCAAAGAGATGAAACCAGGCAAAGCTCCCGGCCCCGATGGCCTACCCCTACAATACTATAAAACATTCAACGACATATTGAAACCAAGATTCTTGAATACTTTCCAATCTCTAAATTCCATCCAACAATCCCCCAGACAACTATTAGAAGCCCACATCACAGTGATACCTAAAGAAGGCAAGGACACAACACAAGTTACAAATTATAGACCCATATCCCTAATAAACGTAGATGTAAAGATATATGCTAAAATACTAGCCAATAGATTGCTACCGTTACTAAACTCACTTATAGCATTAGATCAGGTAGGATTCATCCCAGGTAGAGAGGGCCGAGACAACACAACTAAAGCCCTAAATATAAGTCACTGGCTAACAACCAATAAACAAAAAGGATTTTTTTTATCCTTAGACGCTGAAAAGGCATTCGATAGAGTGGCCTGGGACTTCATTGATGCAGTTTTGAAACACATAGGCATCCTGCCACAAATGAGATCTTATATCAAAGCTTTGTACACCAATCCCACAGCACGAGTTAAAGTCAATGGCCACCTATCGAATGCCTTCAACTTACGCAACGGTACTAGACAGGGCTGTCCCTTATCCCCTCTTCTCTTTGTTCTAACCTTAGAACCACTGCTAAATAAAATTAGAACCAACCAAAACATCAAGGGGATAGAAATTCAAAAAAATACTTACAAAATCGCTGCGTTTGCCGACGACATGCTTCTCTTTCTCTCCGAACCCCATATCTCCATACCCAATCTACTACAGGACCTAGAGCATTACAACATGCTTTCCAACCTGAAAATCAACCACACAAAGTCGGTGGCCCTTAACATCTCGTTACCCCCTAGCTCAATAGATCTATGCAAATTGAATTTTCCATTTACATGGGCTAATCATAGTATAACCTATCTAGGGATTGAAATACCCTCGAACTTAGACGATCTCTTCAAACTAAACTACATACCTATACTTAAAGAAACACAGGATGACTTAAAAAGATGGAATTCTCTAAATGTATCTTGGTTTGGGAGAGCATCCCTAATCAAGATGACAATCTTACCCAGATTTCTATATGTCATGCAGACCATACCCATCAATTTACCCTCTACATTTTTCAACTCGTTCCGCAAAGCTTGCTCCACCTTTATCTGGAGAGGTAAACCTCCAAGAATTAAATTTTCAAGATTAAACCTACCCAAGAACAAGGGTGGAATAGCGTTACCCGATTTGAAAAAATATCATCAAGCGACCCTATTGACACGAATAGTTGATTGGAATTTACACCACTCAGTTAAAGACTGGGTATCACTAGAACAAATTCAGTTTCCCCAAGAGCTCGACACTTTACCATGGACACACCCTAAATTCCATTCTAAATCTATCAAATCACACCCTCTTATAGGCCCCACATTAAGAATATTCCTCAACACCTTCAAACCTTCCAATTCAACCCCCTGGCTAAGCCCCCTAACTTCACTGAGAAATAACCCAGAGTTCCCCCCGGGACAGGAAAGGAATTTCTTAATACACAACTGGCCACATAAGAAAATGCTGACCAAACATTTCTTCAAAAATGGGGAAATATTATCTAGAGAAGAACTGAATAAAGTCATAGAACCATACCAAATCCCACACTGGAATTACATTCAAATCAGACATTTTCTATCTAGAAAAGAAACGGCTTTAGTATGGACAAAACCCCTAACGGAATTAGAGAAACTTTGTACGAAAAAAACCCCACACAGACACATTATTTCAACACTTTACAACTCTCTCTTTGGGGATCTGACGGACTTCTCCAGCGCGTCATGTCGGAACTGGGAAAAAGACCTAGACGTCACTATAACTGAAAAAACCTGGGAAAAGATTTATATGTATGCTCACAAAGGCTCCCTAAACGTAGCCACACAAGAATGCGCTTACAAAATCATTACCAGATGGTACAGGACCCCTTCAATCTTGCATAAATTTTCTCCACTAGTCTCCGACCGCTGTTGGAGATGCAAGCAAGATGAGGGCACGATGCTCCATTTATGGTGGACCTGCCAACCGATTCAAGGGTTTTGGAAAACAGTTCATAATATCATTAACACTATCACAGCAGAAAACATAAGCTATGATCCAGCACAATACCTACTACACCTAAACTCTATCCCAAGGAAACAATATTTAAAATCATTAGCTATGTTCCTGATCAACGCAGCTCGCCAATGCATTCCGCCACATTGGCGCACGTCAACAGTGCCTTCCACTGCGGAATGGTTTAGGAGAATCAATAACACTGAAAGGATAGAGGAGCTCATAAGTATCTCTCAGGAAAGAGTATCGAATTTCTCTGCAACATGGTATAACTGGACACTATTCAAAGAATCCCAGACATATAAAACTACCATTAAGTAAGAACCAAAACCCCACTCTGAGGTCATAGGAAGATTGTCTCGAGAAAAAGACCAGACAAAAGTAAAAGAAATGAGGAAAAAATAAATAAAAAATAAAAATAAAAAAAAAAATTAATAAAAAATAAATAAATAATTATAATTGGATAAAAAAACAGATAAGGTAATAGGAAAGTCTACTCTCTTAGTTCACTTCAGTCCCAATCAAATACATCAGGCTCCCCCTCCCCCTCCCACTACCCACCCCCTCATACCTCCATCCCATCCCAGTCCCCCTGGAAAATATATTTACTTCAATAATTTAAATACCCACTGCAAAAAAAAAAAAAAAAAAAAGAATACGGTGTTATACTTGTTAAATGTCTATTTCATTCCCAACCCTTGCTTTACTATTATTACGATGACCAGATAGATCTCAACAATCTAACATATTGTACATTATACAGCTTATACTTTTGTAAACATATGCAATTTTGTACTGTATTATTCTACTGTTCCTTTGTTAATCTCTTGATCACCTAATAAAACTTTATGAAAAAAAAAAAAAAAAAAAACAGGTATGAGAAGAAGGGAGTGTTAGAAGGGGCAGGCCTGGGGGAAGGGGCAGAGTAGGCGGCTTTTAAAAGCTGGAGTTTTGTTTCTAGTATCAGTATCAGCCAAGAACTGGAGTAATCTTTTGGCAGACAGAACTTTTAGTGTGTAGCTATGAACAGAGAGTACTCTCAAAATATAGACAGATCCAATAATTTACATGGCAATATATTGCACTTAGAGTCCCTGGGAAATATAAGAAACTAGCAAGTAATTCAACACTCTAGTGTCTTCCCAAAACAATTTTCAAAAAGCACATTTTACCAAAATAATTTTGAAAGGAATAACACCTTGCTATCTGCAATTACCTTCCATTAGACTTCCTCGCAGTTAGTTGTGTCTAGGGAAATGTGTCCCCTTGTAACGTTAAAATTACCATACCTTCAGTTCCGATAAAATCCTAAAACTGCCACAAATGAAATACAAATTTAAGTAATAATATTTAAATAATTAAAGTTTTAATGTGGACTTATCAGACTCTTAATTTATATTAGTTGCCTAAAATTCCTACAAAATGCAAGTAAAGCTGAAGGGACTTGTCAGTAATGGCAGTGAGAATTGATTCTAATGTTCTGTTCTTTTATCTTGCTGCTTTGTTGGCTGTCTTATGTATTTCTATCTTTGAAGTCCTCCCTTGAAGGGACCATGACTTGACTCATAAAGTAGGCATAAAGAAAGAACGGAAAAATTATACCAGAAGTGACAATTTTAATACATTAAAATGAAATCAATATTCAGTTTCACCTTCTTTGTGAGTCATTAAGTATATATTTATTGTCTAGAAGGTAAATAAGATAGCTACAACATCGATAAAATTACTTTGATGCATGCCCCTCCTTAGGCTTTTTTAATTTGCCTGTGCTTTCTCTTCTCCATATCAAATAGCTCTGTTGCTGCCCAGGCTAATAGGCTGCTTTAGTAAGTAACTTTAATTACTGTGAGCTGTTTAGATGATGTAACTGTTACACAACAGGATGAATCTTTAGGCTGACTGAAGTGTGCTCTATAGCTCACATTTCCATGTTATGTGACATTATGTTATATATTATGTATTACAAATGGAGAGGAGTTAATAGAGCCTAGGATTTGACCCAGATGACAGCCAGTGGTTCAAAACTGTAAATATTGTAATAAAGAGTGCTGCGCTCAAAATAATAAATAAAAAACAGTGATAGTGATAAAATATTGCATACACCACTCAAAATGATAAAGATGTGAATAATCCTCAGGGGATCTTTAGGAGGTGATCCAAAAGTCCATATAGATAAATTTGAAGCCTCGGTGCAGGCCACCACTTATCAATAAAGATGGTAGATGATAGAAGGCTGAACACTCAATATTGACACCACCAGCAAACGTGCACCTCCACACATAAATTACACGCTTACCAGAAGCGAAGAATAAAAACATCCATAAAATTGTTTGGCTGGCCGGCCGGCATGCAGATACCCATCCACTCACAAGTACACCGTGATGACGTCAGCACGCCAACCTCCCGACATACGTTTCGTCACAGAATGACGTCGTCTTGGGGAAAACTGTTCAAAACTGTACCCAACCTGTTTTTACAGTATTTATTCAGCCAGCTTTCAGTGGTTAGTTTGTTTTTAAAGTATATCTAGAGCTAAAAAGGGATAAACTCAGTTTTTCTCTGGCTGTCTGTGTCCCATTGGGGATATTTCTTCCCCTTTCATGTCCCAGAGACACCATAGAAAGTGGTAGAAAACTTTTTCTCAGGTGATTGTAACTGGAAAAAGTATCTTCCTGATGGAAGATTACCACCACCTCCTGTTACAGTGACATACTTTGGCTTTCCCACCACTTTCTAGCCCACTGCTCGTGATAATAAGACAAATAGATGGTGAACCTTTCCAGCCGGGGGAAAAAAACTCACAGGGATTGTAACCTCTTTACCTTATCTATGTAAAACAAAAAAAATGTAGACATATAGGCTTTAGACATATTTTAAAGAAGAATTTATGTAAGTGTTATTCAGTCGTGTTAGACTTAAAGTCCAATTTGTAAGTGACATACCCCATGTATAGATAGCCTGCTACCAAGTCTGGGCTCCCCCTCTTGCACATTTGCTGCCTAAACACTTCTTCTCCCTGTTTTTTTGCATATTTTGAATTGAAGCTGTTAGGCTCATACTTAGTCCCATAGGGACTGGAATACTGCTGAGAGAAGGATGCCCTAAAACAGTGGTCTCCAAACTGTGGCCTGGGGGCCAGATGTGGCCCTTTGCTTGTCTTTATCTGGCCCTTGGGCACCAACAATGGGGCACCATTCCTTCCACTGACATCAATGATGGGGCACTATTCCTTCCCCTAATATCATTAATTTGCACTATTCCTCCTCCCAATTCTATTCCTTTAGACTGGTATCAACAATGGTGCACCATTCCTCCCTCTAACACCAATAATAGGACACTAATCTTTCCCTTGATACCAACAATTTGCACTATTCCTCGCACTATTCCTTGCACTATTCCTCCAACTAATAATGAAGCATGGTATTCTCCCATTGACACCAAAGCATTTTCTACTCACACTGGATACATTCCTGCCCCAGAGAGTCTGAAGTGTAAGTGTGTCCTAGGGAGTGATTCTAACTGTGTGGGGGCGGGGCTTACTGTGACACGACACTGATCACTGCTCCAGATGAGAGGGAGCAGACGATCAGTGTCCTGTCACTAGGCAGAACAGGGAGATGTCTTTTTCTTCTGTTCCGTGACACGATCGCAGGACACCGGAGGACATCGAATCCGCGGGTCCCATGGGCACGGTCACAGAGACCGCAGCGGGCACGCCCGCTAGGCGGCAGATTCAAAGCAACGTATATATATATATACGTTGCTTTGCCTGCCCGTGCCATTCTGCCGACGTATATCTACGTGAGGCAGTCGGCAAGCGGTTAAACATTTGAAGACCTATGCCAAAGCTGAAGAAGCATACTTCCTAAAATGTAACTAACTTTCTGTTGATCCCTTAAAATTACCAGCCCAGCACCAAGCATACAATTTGCTATCCTCATGGCTGGTAAAAGTAATGGCCCTGACCCTGCACTATGCTAATACCAGTCCCTTGCCCTTCAGCATTAAAATAATCCAAGGAATTCTAAAAATAAATCTTTGGCCTCCCTATCAAATCCAAGTCTGGTGGTGACAGTATTGGGATTTTACACTGCACCAGTGCCCCAGGAGTTGGTATTGAAACGTAAGGGGAAGTCTATTGCAACTTACCTACACTTACAATCCTAACCACATTTAGGGAAGAGCAAGTCTGCCTAGGTTTGGTTCACCAGCAAATTCCGTTTGAAGTTTGATGAACCCAAACTTAGCTGCAAACCCCATGGGAGACAACTCCTGTTAGTAAATTCTGGCCATTATTAGGGATAATAGGCAAACCACTGTCAATAAAGGCATGGGAAGCTGGGCACTGCCAAAGGACACATCAGTGCAAAACATTTTTTACAAAAATACCATACAGCGGGGGTCTTTCCTTGTGGCTTTGATGGCAATGTTGAAAATACACATATACTTTAAATTACATCTTGGGGATGCCTTCAAATTGTATGTGGTGTTACTGTATACGCTAGTGACATATTGAGATGCACATTACTCTTCTGTATTGAAGTGAATGAACCGGGGGTCCTGTAAAGCCAATGCATATCCACAAATGCCTTTTATGACTTCTCTAGAAATAAGGGTCAATACTATCTGGTAAGCGTCCATCTTACCTCCACTGTGGTGACCCTTTGGGATAAGGAAATCTGTTCCTTCTGAGATACACCTCTTTGCGGTGCTAAAAGAACACATCTGAGAGTTAGAGGCTATGGCAAGTACCTTCCAGAATTTTTTAATCACACCACATATCCATAGACAAACCTTGCTTGCCAAGTCAAAACCAGTAAAATTAGCTTACAGTCTGATTCATAGTCTCACTACATCCTACTGCAATAACACCTTGTCTTGGCTAGAATATACACATGCTGGCATATAGTGGCACAAAATCCTAAATTACCTCATTTATCTAATGGTAACTTAAAGAGGAAGTAAACCCTGTTTGTTTTTCTTTATTATAGAACTATGTAGTTACATGCCTTGCACATTAAAACGTAATTAAAAACTGCCCTGCAGTTACCTTTTTTTTACTTTGATAAAGTATATCTTCTTCCGGGAATCGGAAACTCCATCTTTACTAGTGTTTTCTGTGTCTTCTGTGGACGTAATTTCCACCCTTCCTTTGCTCCCCTGCCGAAATCTTGCACATGCATGATTGTGTGTAATACAAGCCTCTATCTCGATCAACATTACTACGGCAACCAAGCTATGCCATTCATAGCTGCCAATTACTTCCATAGAGGTATGGATGTCTCTGTGATGCCCTGGTTCATTCCCCCTGTGTGACGTCTCACACAGTCACAAGGGAAGAACCAGGAGGCTGAGGAGGAAGGCACACTATCGTGAGGCTTCCGTGCTATGCCGTTAAAATTTATAGGGAAAATGAATGACCCGCATGTTGATAATACAGAAACGGCACACATAGCCTGTCGTGAATTAAACGACAGACTGCTCATGCACCGGGGACATCATCAAACATTGCAGGATGGATTGTGAGAAGACTGTAAAAGTAAGTGAAGTTTCACAGACACTGATCAGTCGCCTTATTAATGTAGATTGCAATGACCTAAAGTGTAACTTGAGAGTTTACAACCACTTTAAGTTGCACTTTTGGGAGTGGTAGGAGAAGCCATGACTTTATGCCCCATCAATCACATACCACTAAGAAGGCTTTAGTAGTAAGTGCAGGGACAGAGTCGCTGTTTTTCATTGTCTATATTTAAAAAATGTACCCCCTTTCTCTAAGGTTCAGGCAGTACCCCCCAAAGAAGAGGATACACCCAGAAAGCTTTTCATGAAATGTTGAATTTTAGTAGAAGAAAAAGTATCATGGGCAGTGTTTTTGTTTCATGTGCACTAATACGGCTATAATTACCTTTAGCAAAAATGACAGCGATGCCTAATGGGAAACATGGTTTGAGGGGGTGGAGTTCTAGTTTACTCTCGGCATAACCTCAGTTTAGTATTTGTTTGAAATATTAACTTATAAACCAGCTGTAATTTGCTAAGTAAATCAGTTTCCAAAAATTATTTGAAGTTCTTGTCTTCAAATTCTGTCAGTTGAGAGTAATAATTGGCTATTATATGGATTATAGCCACAATGGGAACTATATGACAAGTTTAAGATTTTGATTAATTGAAAACTTAGCACCACATTTAATTAAAGAATTAGAAATAGTTCCCAAATTAACCAAACTTATGTTCGACTGTTCCTTTGTTATGACTGTGTTTTTGCAATGGCCAATTTAATCTCATTAGGATAGGATATTGAGAGCTTGAATACTTTTCTACTATTCTCCCTACTTTTACTTTTTTATTAAAGCTGTTACTTGCAGAATATGTAATTATCTAACAGAGATAGCTGATACATTACTGTTTACCTGACCTTACAACTTCAGCCATAACATGGTGGTGCATCATGTACCTGGTGTTCATTTATGAACACCAGTATCAGTAGAACCTTACTGCAGTGTAGGTAAGAACATGAAAAGCATCAGAAGTGTAACACTTCCATTATTTTAAACATCCATATATTACACTTTTATCTCCTCAAACTTTTTAACAACAAGCTTGATTTTGTTTATTTATTTGTTATAATACTGGTATTTATAAGGGAACTACAAGTAGCTGTGATACTCTTCGAATTGATCCTTGTGTACCTGCTGAGCCTTCTGGGATTCTATGCCCAGGTAATACAGAGGGTCTCAATTATCCGCCAAGTCAAAATTAAAGCTGAACTACAGGCAAACAGCTAAATAAACAAATAAAATACATGCAGAACACAGGAGCTGTTTTACCTTACCTGCTAAAGTATTTGTATTTTTGTGAATCCTGTCCTTACATAGTTCAAAGTCTAGTGGAGAAGAGGACTGATTTTCCTTTGTTGCAATTAAAAATTTGGTAAAATAGATGTGCTGTGGTGGCTCACATTTTAAAATCACTAATGCAATGCACTCATACTGCAGCACCACACCACACAATGCACCCCAGTACACACACTATGGGGTGGATTTACTAAAACTAAAGAGAGCAAAATCTGGTGCAGCTGTGCATGGTAGCCAATCAGCTTCTAACTTGAGCTTGTCCAATTAAGCTTTGACAAAAAACGTGGAAGCTGTTTGGTTTCTAGACATGTGCACTGCCAAAAAATGTGTTAGTTTTCGTTTTCGTTTCATTCGTTTTTGTTTTTTTTCGTTTTTCAGGTCATTCGTTATGATCGCAATTCGTAAATTTGTACATTCGTAAATTCGTACATTCGTAAATTTATACATTCGTAAATGTATACATTCGTAAATTCGTACATTCGTAAATATATACATTCGTAAATTCGTACATTCGTAAATTTGTAAATTCGTACATTCGGAAATTTGGAAATTCGAAAATCCAAAAACCCAAAAATTCGAAAATCTGAAAAAATAACTATTAAATTATAGGTATTGTAATTTCCTTTCAAATTTGGCTGTTAGCGAACGTAACGAATACAAATTTAACCGAAGTTACGCATAACCTGAAATAACAAATGCCACATCTAAACAAATCGAACGGAACAAATTAATAATTAATAATAATAATAAAACGTTTTTATTATTCTTATTGTTATTTATTATTATTATTAATTCATTACGTTCCATTCGTTTAGATACGGCATTCATTATTTCGGAAAACAATTCGTAACTTCGTTACGTTCACTAACAGCCAAATTTGAAAGGAAATTCCAATACCTATAATTTAATAGTTAGTAATAGTTAAGTTATTATTAGTTAATTATTATTTCAGATTTCCGAATTTACTAATTTACGAATGTACGAATTTACGAATGTACAAATTTACGAATGTACGAATTTACGAATATACAAATTTACGAATGTACAAATTTACGAATGTACGAATTTACGAATCTACGAATTTTCGGATATTCGAATTTACGAATATTCGTTAAAATTTGTTAAATGAGTTTTCGTTAATTCGGATATTTCCGAATTAACGAATTTGTCGAAATTCGTTACAAAACTAATTTGGAACGAAACAAATTGCACGTGTCTATTGGTTTATATGCAGAGCTGCACCAGTTTGTCTGCCCTGTCCAGTTTTAGTAAATCAACCCCCATGTGTTGTGGTGTCAGACAAACTGGTGCATGTCCAATTTTGGTTAATTTGTGGTGCGATGGCAGCCTATTTAATCAAATTAGCTTCCTTGATGCATTGAGACTTCAAGAGGAGTATAAGCCCTGTGTACAGCCTGGGTCCAGAATCCAAGGAAATCAATAGAGACACAGGCACTTTTTAGCACAGCTCAGGTTCACTTGTTGTTATTTAAAGTATATGTGAACCCTTGCCTTGTAAAACAACCAATTTAGTTGAAAATAGAAATGAAAGACAAAACCTTTATGGGAATATATAAAATAAAAAAAATAAACAAACAAATAAATAAATGAAAAATAAAAATAAATTAAAAACAACTTTTTTTTTCTTTACTTATAAGTGATCAAAAATAAATCTATTCTCAGCTGAATATGGGGCTTAGATAGCTGGAAGAGGAGAAACAGCAGGGCACTGATCTTCCTAGTGAATTGCTGTCCAGAGGGGTGTGTCAGCACACGTCTGAACACTAGAGGACAGGCAGGTGGTTCTGCCAGCACAGCCACAAAACTGACCATGCTGGGATGAATGTGCTCTTATGCCTAACATGGTCATTTTGAAAAAAGAAAACAGGGGAGACTGGCAGAATCACCAGGTATTTCACATAAAGGAAGCAACTTAAAGACAATGGGATAATTTTAAAACAAATACATGGTACAACAGATACCTATCTGGAATATGAAATGTTGAGATAACATATTTTTTAAACAGTTTTATTTCTCACTAAAGAAAGGGGCAGGAAAAATGTTATCAGGAAATAAGAACACCACAGCAAAATAATATCATTGGTGCTGAAAATATGCTATAAATACTGGGGGAAACTGACACTACTTAAGGCTGGGTTCACACTTAGTGCGGACGCAGCTCACAGCAGGGGTCCGGTGCATCCCTGTTTTTCATTTCAGGGACCTATCCGGCCTCAAATTTTTGCTTGAATTTGGACCTGAAACAGAACCAAAGACGCACAGGACCCCTGTGCAATCCGCTCCTCGGGCTGCAACAGAGATGTGTGAACCGGCTCCATTGAGAGCCAGCACACTCTCCTGTCATGCGAATTGGATGTGAAGAAACCCGTATCCGATTCACACTACTGTGAACCCAGCCTAAAGAAAACAAGGGGCTAAAATTAAATGTACATATTTGTGTAAAGTAGAATTACAGCTTTGCATTTCATGGATACTTGGCCAATTAATAAACTCCTATGCTTACCCTTATCCCTGCAGCTTCTAAAAAGGATTCATACCTATGTTGTAGACCACAGAGTGTACATAGTAGCCCCTAGATTTTAGGTTCTTTGTGCATGTTTTTATGTTGGTGAGGAAACCTCTCCTATTTACAACTAAAGTACATGGTTCGGGAAACGTGCTCTGTACTGGGCAGAAAGAACAGCCAATCTCACAACTGGGAGATGCAACCTCTAGGGGGAACCAGGAGTAGTTTCATCACTTCAACAACGAAAGATTGAAAGGCTGCAAGCTACAATGTGTAAAACACGGTAACACATGATTTGTAGCTACAGTATAGTACAGTAACCTTAAAATAATTCCACTTGTGCTGTCTCCAGGTGGTCAGTTATATACTGTACATTGCAAGGATTTTAGCAAGTGATTTGAATGCAATCGCTTACAGATTCCTTATTGCTAAGTGGGAGGATCTGCATACTATAATCTTTTGATCAGTCCCTGTGTTATAATGAAATAACAACTGCTAGAAATAGTAATAAGCCAAACATCTAAAGAGGATGACATTTCTGAGGGAGTTCTGTGCACAATTCACGTTATGGTTGCCATGGTTACATGGGAGCAGCACTTTTAGAAAACAAAACATAGCCACAGATTGAAACAGAAAGGTTATTTAATAACATTAAATAATAATAAAAAAATGGTTTAAGTAACTATCTCATTTGTCATTTTTAAAGACAAGTAAATAATTGCAGATATTGGGATCTTCATCTTCCCAAACTTTAAATTACAGCTCAGTGTAATTATTTGTTCCTGCATCTCTCTTTCTGAATTGTGGTTTTAAAAAAAAACATATTTCATGTAAACCATATATGGCTGATTGCAAATTGATATCACAATATAAAAAAAAAAACATAGAAAATCAATTAATTTATAAAGTCTTCTAAAAAAGTCCACTACATATATAAATGCAAGCAGAGTACAGTTCATAAATTACATATAGAAAGTGTTGTTAGGTATGTATAAAAGTGCTTAAAGTAGTCACAATCTGTCTGTAACCATCTAAAACAGTGCCAAAAAAGTGCTTGCAAAAGTATATCCATTCCATCTCCTTAACCAATGGGACTGAACTGGAGGTGACCCCTTAACTTAATACGTGGGCCAAGTAGGTAACAATGATATCATGGCTTATAGACTAATTTTGCCCCTCAAATCACCACAATGCACTCCAAGCATAAAAAGTAGAAGAGGGAGACCGACAATATTGGCTAATCACAATCACTTGCCACAAACAAACAGGAAGAACATTTGAGAAGCCTTTTCAGAACAGACGCATTTACTTCTTTAGCCCATGATTTTACTTTAGCCCATGATTATGATGTAAATGTACGATGAGCCTTATGCCCCATACACACGATCGTTTTTCATGCCGTTAAAAATGCCATTTTAAAAAATGGCCATTAAAAATGATCGTGTGTATGCTCCAGAGCATTTTTAACAATGTGAAAAACGGGCATTAAAAATTTCGAACATGCTCTTTTTTCACGTCGTTTTTCGTGAAAAACGATAGTGTGTATGCTTTTACAAGGTGAAAAAAAACTTGCATGCTCAGAATCAAGTATGAGACGGGAGCGCTCGTTCTGGTAAAACTAGCGTTCGTAATGGAGATAGCACATTCGTCACGCTGTAACGGACTGAAAAGCAGGAGGCTGAAAAGCGCGAATCGTCGCTCAACAAACTTTACTAACATGAAGGGTGGCACCATCCAAGCGGAACTTCCCCTTTATAGTGCCGTGGTACGTGTTGTACGCCACTGCGCTTTGCTTGACCGTTTTTTAAAATCGTGTGTACGCAAGACAGGCTTGAGAGAAAACATGAAAAAAAACGTCGAGAAAAACGTTGGTTTAAAAAATGGCATGAAAAACGATCGTGTGTACGCCGCATTAAAGTGGTTCTAAAGGCAGAAGGTTTTTGTGCATAGTAATATATAATTAACTTTTCACTTCGTCTTCCCTTATTTTTCTTTAGGTTTTTTTTTGGATATTTATTTTTTCTACCATTAATATTTAAACTTTTTTCATTCATTTTTGTTTGGTAATTTTGTAGTGCCACATTAAATAAATGTCCAAAAAAAAAAAAAAAAAGCTATGCTATACCAGAATCGTATTGTACTGTCTTTTTTTTCAAATTGTATAAATTACAGAAGAAACTGTATACTGTTCTACAGAAACACTACTTATTTTAAAGCTAACACTGATCTAATATTTAAAAAAAATAAAAAACACCTTTTTTCATTTTGCTATATGTTTTCTTCTTTAAATTGCATGGAAAATAAAATCACGTTTGCAAGAAAATATTGTCAAAAAGCCTTGTTTTCAGAAAAAGCCTGTTTTACTTATTTACATTATTTTAAAGCGGAGTTATACCCATTTAAAAAATGGTCCAGCAATGCGGCTGCCTGAAGCCTCGCTCCTCTCCCCCTCCTCTCCACGGCGCCGGCATTGCAAGTGTGGTGCTTCACAGCCGGGTGTGCACTGGGCATGAGCGAGTTGGACTGCGCTGTCTTGAATGACTGGGCAATCTTCTGGAGCCTGTGACATGTCCCAGAAGATTGCAGGGAGGGAGGGGGGAGAGGTGAACTTCTGCTCTGCGCTGCGACGCCAGGAGAGGAAGTGGGAGCTGGGTACCTGTCAAAACCGGGTACCCGCTCCCCCCCCCCAAAAGAAATCACATGCCAAATGTGGCATGTCAGGGGGTCACGAGTACTTAAAGCGTATTTGGGTGGAACTCCACTTTAAGTCTTAAGTTAACACCAAATAAACAGGCCCATTACAGAAATTTAGATATTACTCTAGTCCATATATAGGTAGGAAAGCTGTACTAAAACTGGTTAACAGCACTTACTGTTTATGAGATTCCCTAATTCAAACAGTCATACACAAACAGCAGAACTTACAATATGGAAAATAGTTAGTTTAGTCTAGAGTAATCACATTGTTATAATGGCTGTATGAGTTTGCTTTTAGTAGGACAGTTTGAAAATACTAATGATGGACTATTGTAAAATAAATTTTACCTTTGTATAATTCTTATAAGTGGAACAGATTTAAAATTTGCATAACCATACTCTAAAATTAATTGAATGCTCGCCTATGGTAGCTTTAAAATACTCACTGGTTGTAAATGAAAACCAACAATGGGAAAAAATGTAGCATTGTATAGGAATCATTAAAATAATACATCCAAAAACCATTACAGTGAAGAATATCACCTGCCATTGTGGTCAATGGTGCTAATCTGCAACGTGTAGCAAAACAGATACCTCTAATTACTGTACCCTCATTAAAAGTAATTTTCTATCCTGAAACAAGTCTATTGCTTAATTTACTAACACTAGAAACTTAATCAAATGCATGTTACCTGTCAAAAGGAAGGAAAATTTATGAGCCACATCTAAAGGCTTTAATGCATACTTACTGTATCCTTTTTGGTTCAATAATCCATTGCACAAATAAATAGAATGTTGCAGTGCTCCCGCACATTCCATTACTGAGATAAAAGCATTAATTTTCCAGATGTATATGAAATCATTACAGCTCATTAATATTACCTATACAGACTCTAATTTATATTACTGTGTACAGTGAGGTTGGTTTACTAAAGGCAAAAAGGCTGTTCACAATTAGGGATGAGCTTAGAGTTCGAGTCTAAATCATGTTCGACTCGAATATTGCCTGTTCGCCCATTTGCCGAACAGCGAACAAATTGGGGTGTTCGCGGCAAATTCGAAAAGTCTATGGGAGAAATCTAAAGTGCTAATTATAAAGGCTTATATGCAAGTTATTGTCATAAAAAAGTGTTTGGGGACCCGGGTCCTGCCCCAGGGGACATGTATCAATGCAAAAGAAACTTTTAAAAACGGCCGTTTTTTCGGGAGCAGTGATTTTAATAATGCTTAAAGTGAAACAATAAAAGTGAAATATTCCTTTAAATTTCGTACCTGGGGGGGTGTGTATGATATGCATGTAAAGTGGCGCTTGTTTCCCGTGCTTAGAACTGTCCCTGCATAAAATGTCATTTTTGAAGGAAAAAAAGTAATTTAAAACTCACTCGCGGCTATTAATGAATTGTCGGCTCCCGGCAATACATACAAAAGTCATTGATAAAAAAAAAAAAAAAAAGCGTGGGGGTCCCCCAGAATTCAATTACCAGGCCCTTCAGGTCTGGTATAGATATTAAGGGGAACCCCGCCGCAAATTTAAAAAAAAAATGCGTGCGGTTCCCCCAAATATCCATACCAGGCCCTTCAGATCTGGCATGGATTTTAAGGGGGACTCCACCCCAAATTTAAAAAAAAATGGCATGGATTCCCCCCAAAAATCCATACCCTTATCCGAGCACGCAACCTGGCAGGCCGCAGGAAAAGAGGGGGGGACGAGAGAGCGCCCCCCCCTCCTGAATCGTACCAGGCCACATGCCCTCAACATGGGGAGGATGTCCCCATGTTAATGGGGACAAGGGCCTCATCCCCACAACCCTTGCCCGGTGGTTGTGGGGGTCTGCGGGCGGGGGGCTTATCGGAATCTGGAAGACCCCTTTAACAAGGGGACCCCCAGATCCCGCCCCCCCTATGTGATATGGTAAGGGGTACATTGTACCCCTACCATTTCACGAAGAAAGTGTCAAAAAAACAAAACAAAAAAAAACACACAAACACCTTGGAAAAGTCCTTTATTAAAGAAAAGAAAAAAAACATTCCAGCGGTGAAATCCAGTGTCCCGCGGCGATCCGATGTCCAGCGCTGTCCGTCATTGGCTGAGCCTGAGCGGACCTAATGGGGAACTTCCTCCGCAGTCTATTACATGTATAGACCCGCCCCTTCTAAAGTTCCCCATCAGGTCCGCTCAGCCAATGACTCGGTGTAAGGCTGAGGACCTGATGCGGAACATGAGAAGGGGCGGGTCTAGGTGTTTATATTTAAGAATTATTCACATAATAATTTATTAGATAAGAGATCACTTATCAATTAAGTATATTAAGAGTATTTGAGCGCCCCCTTTTTCTTATATAAACACGTATTCAGATAGGAGCCAAAGACTCCATCCGCAGGGGAGCAGCCGTTATATATAATTTGTATATTTATTTATATATAAAAAAATTCACATAATTTTGCATATATCAAATTGGCGCTGAATCACAGCAATAGAATGACTCGGTGTAAGGCTGAAGACCTGATGCGGAACATGAGAAGGGGCGGGTCTATTCATGAATTACACAGTGAAGGAAGTTCCCCATCAGGTCCGCCCCCACGGTATGTCAGACCACGCCTACGTCATTGGCCTGAGCGGACCTGATGGGGAACTTCCTTCACTGTGTAAATTTAAATTACACAGTGAAGGAAGTTCCCCGCTCAGGCCAATGACGTAGGCGGGGTCTGACATACTGAGGGGGCGGACCTGATGGGGAACTTCCTTCACTGTGTAATACATGTATAGACCCGCCCCTTCTCATGTTCTGCATCAGGTCCTCAGCCTTACACCTAGTCATTGGCTGAGCGGACCTGATGGGGAACTTTAGAAGGGGCGGGTCTATACATGTAATAGACTGCGGAGGAAGTTCCCCATCAGGTCCGCTCAGGCTCAGCCAATGACGGACAGCGCTGGACATCGGATTGCCGTGGGACACTGGATTTCACCGCTGGAATGTTTTTTTTGTTTGTTTTTTTAATAAAGGACTTTTCCAAGGTGTTTGTGTGTTTTTTTTTTAATTTTTTGACACTTTCTTCGTGAAATGGTAGGGGTACAATGTACCCCTTACCAATTCACATAGGGGGGCGGAATCTGGGGGTCCCCTTTGTTAAAGGGGTCTTCCAGATTCCGATAAGCCCCCCGCCCGCAGACCCCACAACCACCGGGCAAGGGTTGTGGGGATGAGGCCCTTGTCCCCATCAACATGGGGACATCCTCCCCATGTTGAGGGCATGTGGCCTGGTACGGTTCAGGAGGGGGGGCACTCTCTCGTCCCCCCTCTTTTCCTGCGGCCTGCCAGGTTGCGTGCTCGGATAAGGGTCTGGTATGGATTTTTGGGGGGACTCCACGCCATTTTTTTTTATTTGGGGTGGAGTTCCCCTTAAAATCCATGCCAGATCTGAAGGGCCTGGTATGGATATTTGGGGGAACTGCACGCATTTTTTTTTTAATTTGCGGCGGGGTTCCCCTTAATATCTATACCAGACCTGAAGGGCCTGGTAATTGAATTCTAGGGGACCCCCACACTTTTTATTTTATTTTTATCAATGACTTTTGTATGTATTGCTGGGAGCCGACAATTCATTAATAGCCGCGAGTGGTGCCTCCTGCTCTCCTGCTCTCCAAACCCTTCCAGCAGACCTGTAGCTAATACCAGCCCTAAGAATCCTACGCAGACAAGATGTTGAGATAAAACCAAAGAAATAACTGTTTATTGAAACCCAGACACTTAATTTATATCCCCAGGAGGACCTTCCCCTGTTGGGGATATTAGCATAGATAAGATAGGATATGCAACTAGTAAAAACATGATAATGCACACTTTGAACAATAATCTAATTAACAGCTAGGCACCTAGACAAGTCTTATTAGTATGGCTAGTAGTCACAGGAATTCCCAACCCTGCCTCCTTTGTCGATGTGCTGGAAAACATGTCCACAATAAGTCTTGATTATCCAGGGAATGCTCACCAGGATGGCCAGAAACAGTTCCACAGCCCTGGATACATAAAGTACATAACACCACTCATTTCTAAATGTCCCACCCCAGATCCAGCTCGGATCTAGGTTACCAAGTAGCACATCTTCTGCAAAAATAGTATAAAAAGTTAATAATATAAAGTTGGTAGTAGCCAGGGCCAAATGGGCAAATGTATTATGCAGCTCTCGAGGACCAGCTGGGGCAAAATACGAAATATGCCCAAGAAGAGTTCCACATCCCCGGCTGGTGAAGGTGCGTCTGCACAATCTTCCCAACACAATGTTCCCACAGACACACCACTATTCTGGGGACTTCCTGGCCGCATAATCACAGCAGATACCCCTGGCCCATCAAAGGGTTTTAAGACCCAGCTCTCCTCCATGCTCTAATAGTGGAGAAGCAGACAAAATCCCTGGTCTCGTCCACGGGCCATAATGAGTGAGTAGAAAGCTAACCCATAGCCCCCTCCAAAAAGCCCCTGTCTGGGTTTGGTCTGTCACATTCCCCCCCCCCATCCAAAGGCAGACTAACTACTCACTCAATGAACTCCAAGTCTTTCAGTAGACTTCAGATCCAATTGCCACTGGATCCCCTGAGCTCTTCCACTTTTACCACTCAGTATCTTCCTCAAGCGTCACCCCTGCTCCCCCGCCGTGTCCTTGGCTTGGCACTCACAGATACTCTTCAAGCGTCACCCCTGCTGACCCGCTAGGTCCGTGTCTTGGCACCCACTGATGCTTCGCAAGCATCACCTCTGTTGTCCCGCTGGGTCCCTGGCTTGGCACTCGTTGAAATTTTCCCACTTCTTCACCATCCCCGGCTGGTGAGAGGTATGCTCTGGTACTGGCTTCAGCTTACTCACAGTGGTCCCCAAGTCACAAGGTGGATGATCCCTTAGTGGCGACAGCTTTCCCTCTACCTCCCACCACAGTGGTTTCCCATCCGGCTGAAGTACAACTTCTGGTTGGACTATAAGCCAGTAGTTCCAAGCCTACGCTGCTTCTCCTGCTCCTAAATAGGCCTCAGCCAGCCTAGCAGCCAGGTGTCCCTGGGATAGGCCTCAGGCTTCCGGCCTAGTAGCCCGGGGCAGCATAACACACATCCACCAGGACAGCCCGTCAGGTGGCACAGAACCCAGATCACCTGACTCCCCCCAAATAAATAGGTCTGCAGGCCAAGGGACCAAAGGAAATCCCTGCCCATTTCCTGAGAAACCCCATCCATTCATGGCTGAGTTTGCAAAACCCCTGTCTTACCTAATACCACTAGCATAGTGCCACTTTGTGACAGAAGAGAAAGGGTGCAATAAGTCCAGATTTAGAGAGGAATAAATTGATCTCCTAACAATTGGCCAAGGCAACTATAACATGGCAACTACATTTGATAGCAACCCTGCCTAAACATCAGGGTGCTACAAAGAGGTATAAATATATATATATATATATATGTTTTTCCTTTCATTTCCGCTTTAAACTAAATGGGTTGTCTTACAAGGTAAGAGTTCACATATACTTTAAGCATTACAGCTTGGTTACCCTCCTGCGCCAGGCCGAGGATTGGAGAGTGAAGGAACGGCAGCAGATGGATAAGCTTATATAAGCTGATATATAGTTTTTTTTCTATATATTAGTACATACATAGTTACATAGTTACACAGTTAGTCAGGTTGAAAAAGACACAAGTCCATCCAGTTCAACCATAAATTTTTTTTATAATATCATACAATCCCATATACCCAATTCTATACCAACAGTTGATTCAGAGGAAGGCGAAAAACCCCAGCAGAGCATGATCCAATTTGCTATAGCAGGGGAAAAAATTCCTTCCTGATCCCCCGAGAGGCAATTGGATTTTCCCCAGATCAACTTTACCTAAAAATGTTAGTACCCAGTTATTCTATGTACATTTAGGAAAGATTCCAGGCCTTTCTTAAAGCAATCGAATGAGCTGGCCAGAACCACCTCTGCAGGAAAAGCAAGAAAGCTTTCCGTATTTGGAGATGAAATCTCTTTTCCTCTAGACGTAAAGATTGCCCCCTTGTCCTTTGTGTTGACCATAAAGTGAATAACTCAACACCAAGTTCACTATATGGACCCCTTATATATTTGTACATGTTGATCATATCCCCCCTTTAATCTCCTCTTCTCCAGAGTGAATAAATTCAGTTCCTCTAATCTTTCCTCATAGCTGAGCTCCTCCATGCCTCTTATCAGTTTGGTTGTCCTTCTGTGCACTTTCTCCAGTTCCCCAAAAATCTTTTTGAGAACTGGTGCCCAAAACTGAACTGCATATTCCAGATGAGGTCTTACTAATGATTTGAACAGGGGCAAAATTATATCTCTCTCTCTGGAGTCCATACCTCTCTTAATACAAGAAAGGACTTTGCTCGCTTTGGAAACTGCAGCTTGGCATTGCATGCCATTATTGAGCTTATGATCTACCAAAACCCCCAGATCCTTCTCCACTAAGGATCCCCCCCAGTTGTATTCCCCCTAGTATGTATGATGCATGCATATTCTTAGCCCCCAAGTGCATAACTTTACATTTATCAACATTAAACCTCATCTGCCACATAGACGCCCAATTAGACAGAGCATTGAGGTCGGCTTGTAAATTGGCGACATCCTGTAAGGACGTCATTCCACTGCATAGCTTAGTGTCATCTCCAAAGACAGAAATGTTACTTTTGATCCCAGACCCAATATCATTTATAAAGATATTAAAAAGTAAGGGTCCCAACACTGAGCCTTGGGGTACACCACTGATAACCTTAGACCATTCAGAGTAAGAGTCATTAACCACTACTCTCTGAATTCTGTCTTTTAGCCAGTTTTCTATCCATTTTCAAACTGATATTTCCAAGCCTGTTGACTTTACCTTACACATTAGCCATGTGTGGGGAACTGTATCGAACGCTTTTGCAAAATCCAAGTATGCCACGTCCACCGCCACCCCTCTGTCCAAGGTTTTACTTACCTCTTCATAAAAAGAAATCAGGTTTGTCTGACAACTTCTGTCTTTCATGAATCCATGCTGTCTGTTGCTTAAAATATTTTTTTCCAGCAAGAATTCATCTTTGTGGTCTTTTATTAATCTCTCCAGTATCTTCCCAACTATAAAAGTTAAAATATCAGGTTTATAGTTACTTGGCAAAAACTTTGATCCCTTTTTAAATATAGGCACCACATTGGCCCTGCGCCAATCCAGTGGTACTATTCCTGTTATTAATGAGTCCCTAAAAATTAGATACAATGGCTTTGAAATTAAAGAAGCTCAATTCTTTTAGGATCTGTGGGTGTATGCCAGGTGCTTTATGCACCTTTATTCTGTCTAAATATTTCTGGACCATATCACTTTTCAGCTATTGTGGATTTGGGGCTGTGTCACTACCACCCCCATTATGGACATGACCTCCCCATGCTCCTTTGTATACACAGAGCTGAAGAAAGTATTTAATAAATTATCCTTCTCTTTGTCCCCATTCACCCACTCTAGATAATTTTGTAAAGGGCCAACATGCTCAGACTTGACCTTTTTACTATTAATATATTTGAAGAATTTTTTGGGTTTGTCCTACTATCTTTTGCAATCTGTCGTTCATTTTGAATTTTTGCATTCTTGATTTCCTTTTTACATATTCTGTTATATTCTTTGTAACATTTAAATTACACTAGTGTTCCTTCATTTTTATATTTTTTAAAAGCTCTTTTCTTGTAGTTTATAGCTTTTTTAACTTTGGCCATGAGCCACATAGGTTTTATTTTTAGCCTTTTAAACTTATTGCCCATGGGAATATACTTTGTAGTGAGTTCACAACCAGTCTTTTTGAAGAATTCCCATTTCTGGAGAGCAGCACCCATCCTTGGAAAATTTGCTCCCTTGAAATTAAGTGTTTTTATCTTTCCCGTATGGGATTTTTGCTTACAGCTAACATCAAATGAAATCATGTTATGGTCACTGCTACCCAGGTGTTCCTTTATCTGAACATTAGTAATACGCTCTGCATGGTTTGAGATTACGAGGTCCAACAGAGCATCATTCCTAGTTGGGGCCTCAATAAACTGGACCATAAAATTGTCCTGTAATAGGTTTATAAATTTTTGCCCTTTAACTGTCCCAGCAGTGCCATTACTCCAGTCAATTTCTGGGTAATTAAAATCCCTCATTATTATCACCGTCCCAGCCCTTTCAGCCCTTTCCATCTGTGCAAGGAGCTGCGTCTCCATCTCCTCATTAACATTGGGTGTTCTATAACAAACTCCAATGATTCATTTTGAACTACGCACCTCTGTATGCAGTTCCACCCATAATGCTTCAGACTCGTCACACTCTCCATCCACCAGGTCCTCTTTCACACTCGCTTTGAGATCACTTCTCACATAGAGACAGACCCCTCCACCTTTCCTTTTTACCGTGTCTTTCCGAAAGAGTGCATAGCCAGGAATATTAATAGCCCAGTCATGTGAGGAATGAAGCCAAGTTTCAGCAATACCGATTACATCATAGCTCTCTAGATTCATTATCAGCACGTCCATGCAATAAACCTGCCTGGCTCCTAATCTGCCTCTACCTTTAATAGTCTGCTGTAAAGGGAATTACAAGAGTACAAGTCAAATTCAAATACGTTCATCATTTGCCTTTAAAATACATGTAACTTTTTCTAAATAAATACATAAATGTTTATAATTTTTTTTTTATCTACCCGCTTAGAGTTCAGCTTTAACTAGGCTTTGATTAGTACCAATGCTAAACTGTACCAGCTAACATGCTAAGCAAATTACTAATAGGTAAATCATTTCTACAAATCATAACATAAAAAAAGGTTTGTAAAAATCGAATTCTCCAATAATTATAAAAATAGACCTGTGTCAGGGATTTGACCTACAGTCATGAAATGTAAGAAACATATGCAAATGTCTCTTTTGTGTTAATAATTATAAGAAATATTTGGTTAAAGCTGAACTGAGGGCTAAACAAAGATTGTAAAAATATCAGAGGCATGTGTACTCTTACTTGAATGTGTAATTCAGCAACCAACAACTCCAGCACTTTAGCCTCTGTGCACAAGTTTCCTGTAAAGAAGACTGTTCACTGCTGCACTCTCCTTGTATAGGGAACTGGTCTTGTATCCACCCCTCCTGCATTTTTCTGCAGGAATTCTCTAGTAGGTGGGCCTGCAGGGTCTCTGCCATATCTCTTTCTGCACAGGTTATGTACCATTTGGTTTTGCAAAGACACTTGTTGCACACAAAGTGTATTTATATAATTTGTGGCTACCAGGGAATACATTTATATGTAAGGTTTTGTGCTTAGAATTGAAGTGGTAAATATTTCATAAATATTCTAAACATAGCTCTGAAACATTTCCAATCCCTTATCAATTCCTTACCGATCCACTACAAGTTCTAAGGCCAAAATCTGTTAGGGAGAGTACCTTTAATAGCCTGTCCTGGAAACACAACAAAAAGTGAATGCAAATGACTCCAAATTAAGGGAAAGTGTTCTGTTAAGACAGCCGTCTCCAGGACAGATGTCCCTATTGGTATATTTCCCATCTATCCTTGTTCTGGTGATATCTGCAAAATGTTGGATTTTTTCATCATTTTAAAAGAAGTAATACCGACAACAAAAACCTGGCAGCAGTTCTAATCCTACCACACCCATTAAAAAAAAAAAAAAAAATGTATATATATATATATATATATATATATATATATATATATATACACAATACTGTATGTATACACTATATACAGTATATGTTATAAATGGCATATGGTGTTAGATAGTATAGTACTGAATATGTATAGTTTGACTTGAGACCTTCTCAAAACAACCCCACTGCTGCTATTCAAAAATAAATACCAAAGAGTTTTGAAAACATAAGCACAATGCAGATAGATCCCTCATCTACTAAGTACAGTGTGACAAAGTTTACCTAAATATGGAAATGCTTATGCTGACACAGGGTGTATCTGGTTTATAGCTGACACAAAATAGGTATAGCTAAAATACCTTTTATAGCTATTCTATAACTGGAATAAGCGCCTTGATTAATTACCCTTTCTGTGAACCAGATGGAGATCTTCATTAATAATAATGATTTTTAGATGACTATAGCTTGGGTGATAAAGCACAATGATATAACAGGTAAATTATGTTCTGTCATTTTTGCTCATGCGTTTGACTGTATCTGAGAACATGTAATACAGAGAAATTTGTAGGAGTGCTTTAACCACTTAACAACCGCCCACTGTAAAAATACGTCGGCAGAATGGCACCGACAGGCAGAATCACGTATATGTACGTGATCGCCTTTGTATAGTTGGGGGGTTCGATAGGACCCCCCTTCTTTACAGTGAGCTGTCGTTAAGTTTTCGGGAGCGATCCAGGAAGAGGGGACGGCTGTTCGATTCCGGCCACCCCCTCTCGATCGCTCCCAGCGAATCGAATCCTTCCCCTGCCTGTGAAATGTAAACACAGGCAGAGGAAGTGATGTCATCTCTCCTGTGGCGCTCACATATACCGAGCGCCGCACAAGAGAAGATGCAGGTTAGTGCACAAAACACTACACTGACACCAGGACACATAGGCACATAAATCGCCCCCCCAGGCACCCCCAGACACCCAAGATCACCCCCCCAGATCACCCCCCAGCCCCCAGTCACAGTGTCACTGATTGCAGTGACCATTTATTTACTGATCACTGCAATCAGTGACATTTGTGACTGTAAAAGTGTCACTAAAGTTAGTTTTAGGTCCAGTGTAGCCCCCTAACCCCCCCTAATAAAGGTTTAACCCCCTGATCGCCCCCCAGATAACCCTTTCACTCCCTATCACCACTGTCGCTAAGCGATCATTTTTCTGATCGCTGTCTTAGCGTCGGTGATGCCGATCGGTAGCCAGTTATTTTTTTTAGATTCGCCGCAGGTTTTTATAGCGTCGGGTACCCCCATATATTACCTAATAAAGGTTTAACCCCCTTGATCGCCCCCCAAATAACCCTTTCACCCCCTAGCACCACTGTCGCTAAGCGATCGTTTTTCTGATCGCTGTTTTATTGTCGGTGATGCCGATCGGTAGCCAGTTATTTTTTTTAGGTTCGCCGCAGGTTTTTATAGCGTCAGGTACCCCCATATATTACCTAATAAAGGTTTAACCCCCTTGATCACCCCCAGGTAACCCTTTCAACCCCTATCACCACTGTCGCTAAGCGATCGTTTTTCTGATCGCTGTCTTAGCGTCGGTGATGCCGATCGGTAGCCAGTAATTTTTTTAGGTTCGCCGCAGGTTTTTATAGCGTCGGGTACCCCCATATATTACCTAATAAAGGTTTAACCCCCTTGATCGCCCCCCCAGGTAACCCTTTCACCCCCTATCACCACTGTTGCTAAGCAATAGTTTTTCTGATCGCTGTCTTAGTGTCGGTGATGCCGATCGGTAGCCAGTAATTTTTTTTAGGTTTGCCGCAGGTTTTTATAGCGTCGGGTACCCCCATATATTATCTAATAAAGGTTTAACCCCCTTGATCACCCCCAGGTAACCCTTTCACCCCCTTTCACCCCCTATCACCACTGTCGCTAAACGATAGTTTTTCTGATCGCTGTCTTAGCGTCGGTGATGCCGATCGGTAGCCAGTAATTTTTTTTAGGTTCGCCGCAGGTTTTTATAGCGTCAGGTACCCCCATATATTATCTAATAAAGGTTTAACCCCCTTGATCGCCCCCCAGGTAACCCTTTCACCCCCTATCACCACTGTCGCTAAGCGATCGTTTTTCTGATCGCTGTCTTAGTGTCGGTGATGCCGATCGGTAGCCAGTAATTTTTTTAGGTTCGCCGTCAGGTTTTTATATAGCGTCAGGTACCCCCATATATTACCTAATAAAGGTTTTAACCCCCTAATTGCCCCTAGTTAACCCTTTCACCAGTAATCACCATATAAGTGTTACGGGTGACGCTGGTTAGTTAGTTTGCTTTTTATAGTGTCAGGGCACCCGCCGTATATAACCCAATATCAATTAGGTTTTAGCATCAGAGAGGGTCTGCGTCACACCCCAGGCAGCGTCAGGTTAGTGCCAGTAGTGCTAACACCCACGCGTGAAGCATACACCCCCCTTAGTGGTATAGTATCTGAACAGATCAATATCTGATCTGATCAGATCTATACTAGCGTCCCCAGCAGTTTAGGGTTCCCAAAAACGCAGTGTTAGCGGGATCAGCCCAGATACCTGCTAGCACCTGCATTTTGCCCCTCCGTCCAGCCCAGGCCACCCAAGTGCAGTATCGATCGATCACTGTCACTTGCAAAACACAACACACATAACTGCAGCGTTTGCAGAGACAGGCCTGATCCCTGCGACTCCAGTGCTGTAGGAGGTGATTTCACCAACCACAGTTAAAAAAAAAAGCATATATGCCGAAGCATTGGGGCAGCAGGGGCGGAGGAGCAGAGGAGCGATTTTGCTCCTAATGCCGCGTACATACGGTCGAAATTCCGACGGAGGCTTGCCCGTGGAAAAGTCTGACCATGTGTACGCGGCATAACTTTTGCGGGAAGATGCCCCCATGCTTCGGCATATATAAATGGTGCATGTATGCCCATCATTAGAAGTGGGTGGATGAAGGGCGGTATTCTAATGGTGGGCATACCCACCGATCAATCTTTCAACAGGCTGCATGAAAAAAAAGATTACAATACATGTCCAACAAGGACCAGCAACGTACTGGTATGTTGCTGTACTTTGAATGTTTATACCAGAAAGATGCCTGCGGGTTTAGGTATCATCTTGGTATCATTCTTTTCAGCCAGCGGCCGGCTTTCATGTAAAAGCAATCCTAGTGGCTAATTAGCCTCTGGACTGCTTTTACAAGCAGTGGGAGGGAATGTCCCCCCCGGATATAAAAAGCGCCATTGGGAAATTGGGAAAGCATTTTATCACACCGATCTTGGTGTGGTCAGATGCTTTGAGGGCAGAGGAAAGATCTAGGGTCCAATAGACCCCAGTTTTTTCAAAAAAAGAGTACCTGTCACTACCTATTGCTATCATAGGGGATATTTACATTCCCTGAGATAACAATAAAAATGATAAAAAAAAAAAAATATGGAAGCAACAGTTTAAAAATAAAATAAAAAAGCAAAATAATAATAATAAAAAAAAAAAAAAGCACCCCTGTCCTGCCCTGCTCTTGCCCAATGGCGAACGCAAGCGTCGGTCTGGTGTCATATGTAAACAGCAATTGTACCATGCATGTGAGGTATCACCGCGAAGGTCAGATCGAGAGCAGTAATTTTAGCAGTAGACCTCCTCTGTAAATCTAACGGCGTAACCTGTAAAGGCTTTTAAAGGCTTTTAAAAATGTATGTAGTTTGTCGCCAATGCGCGTTTGTGCGAAATTTTAAAGCTTGTCGTGTTTGGTATCTATGTACTCGGCCTAAGATTATATTTTTTATTTCATCAAACATTTGGGCAATATAGTGTGTTTTAGTGCATTAAAATTAAAAAAAGTGTATTTTTTCCCCCAAAAATGCGTTTGAAAAATCGCTGCGCAAATACTGTGTAGAAAAAAAAAATGCAACACCCACTATTTTAATCTGTAGGGCCTTTGCTTTAAAAATATATATAATGTTTGGGGGTTCAACATAATTTTCTTGCAAAAAAAAAATATGTTTTCATGTAAACAAAAAGTGTCAAAAAGGGCTTTGTCTTCAAGTGGTTAGAAGAGTGGATGTAAGCTTCCTAATGTTGTGTATAAAATGCCAGAACAGTTCAAAACCCCCCCAAATGACCCCATTTTGGAAAGTAGACACCCCAGGCTATATACTGAGAGGCATGTCGAGTCCATGGAATATTTTATATGTTGACACAAGTTGCGGAAAAAAGACAATTTTTTTTTTTTTTGCACAAAGTTGTCACTAAATGATATATTGCTCAAACATGTCATGGGCATATGTTGAATTACACCCCAAAATACATTCTGTTGCTTCTCCTGAGTACGGGGATACCACATGTGTGAGACTTTTTGGGAGCCTAGCCGCGTACGGGACCCCAAAACCAAGCACCGCCTTCAGGCTTTCTAAGGGTGTACATTTTTGATTTCACTTCTCACTGCCTATCACAGTTTCGGAGGCCATGGAATGCCCAGATGGCACAAAACCCCCCAAATGACCCCATTTTGGAAAGTAGACACCCCAAGCTATTTGCTGAGAGGTATGGTGGGTATTTTGCAGATCTCGCTTTTTGTCACAAAGTTTTGAAAATTGAAAAAAGAAAAAAAAAAGAAAAAATATAGTTTCTTTCTTCATTTTCAAAAACAAATGAGATGTAAAATACTCACAATGCCTCTCAGCAAATAGCTTGAGGTGTCTACTTTCCAAAATGGGGTCATTTGGGTGGGGTTTTGTGCCATTTTGGCATTTTATGGCCTTCAAAACTGTGATAGGTAGTGAGGAGTGAAATCAAAAATTTGTGCCTAGAAATCCTGAAGGCGGTGCTTGGTTTTCGGGGTCCCGTACGCGGCTAGGCTCCCAAAAAGTCCCACACATGTGGTATCCCCGTACTCAGGAGAAGCAGCAAAATGTATTTTGGGGTGTAATTCCATATATAACCATGGCATGTGTGAGCAATATATCATTTAGTGACAACTTTTTGTATTTTTATTTTTTTTTGTCATTATTCAATCACTTGGGACAAAAAAAAAAATATTCAATGGGCTCAACAGGCCTCTCAGCAATTTCCTTGGGGTGTCTACTTTCTAAAATGGGGTCATTTGGGGGGATTTTGTGCTATTTTGGCATTTTATGGCCTTCGAAACTGTGATAGGTAGTGAGGAGTGAAATCAAAAATTTGCGCCCTTAGAAATCCTGAAGGCGGTGCTTGGTTTTCGGGGGCCCGTACGCGGCTAGGCTCCCAAAAAGTCCCACACATGTGGTATCCCCGTACTCAGGAGAAGCAGCAAAATGTATTTTGGGGTGCAATTCCACATATAACCATGGCATGTGTGAGCAATATATCATTTAGTGACAACTTTTTCTAATTTTTTTTTTTTTTAGTCATCACTTGAGACAAAAAAAAAATATTCAATGGGCTCAACATGCCTCTCAGCAATTTCCTTGGGGTGTCTACTTTCCAATATTGGGTCATTTGGGGGGGTTTTGTACTGCCCTGCCATTTTAGCACCTCAAGAAATGAGATAGGCAGTCATAAATTAAAAGCTGTGTAAATTCCAGAAAATGTACCCTAGTTTGTAGACGCTATAAATTTTGCGCAAACCAATAAATATACGCTTATTGACATTTTTTTTACTAAAGACATGTGGCTGAATACATTTTGGCCTAAATGTATGACTAAAATTGAGTTTATTCGATTTTTCTTATAACAAAAAGTAGAAAATATCTTTTTTTTTTCAAAATTTTCTGTCTTTTTCCGTTTATATCGCAAAAAAAAAAATCGCAGAGGCAATCAAATACCATGAAAAGAAAGCTCTATTTGTGGGAAGAAAAGGACGCAAATTTAGTTTTGGTACAACATTGCATGTCTGCACAATTTACAGGTAAAGCAGCACAGTGCAAAATTCTGAAAACAGCTCTGGTCCTTTAGCTACAAAATGGTCCGGGGCTTAAGTGGTTAAACAAAGTTTACGCACATATGCAGTTTCACTGAAGTGAGTCTTCTTCCTTGGGGCCGCATATGTGCATACCTGTATTTGCGCTGAGATTATGCTGTGATCATCAGGAGTAGAATTTGTTTGGGGTTGTTCTTTGGTGGTGTTGGTGGTCACGATAATGGCAAGAAATATACAACTAAGTTTAAAATTTTTACTATTTTGGACCAGTTTTCCTACGATAATAAAAAGAAACCAGGAGATTTATGTTGTATTAAAGGCTCAATTTGTCCTGAAAAATAAAAACAAGGTATAATTCACCTGGATACACTAAGTTGCTGCAATGATATGTACAGTTTCACTAACACATGCCAAAGTTGCAAAACTGGGTTCAGTTGCTAAAATTTGTATTACCCCCTGTCGTGGAGGGATTAAAGTATTACAAACCCGGGCAACTTGAATAGAGTATATGATGAAAAGAATGCATGAATGATAAAACCTAAGCACAAATAAACATTCTATATAAGCACAAATAAGGCATGAGATGGAATCCCCTCATCATTTTCTAATTATACAAAAATCTTGAACATTTTATCCTACCTAATCTTGATGTGCTTTGCCTATTCCTTTCATACCTCTGCAATAATGTATTGTGGAACTTTGTCTCTGTGTAGAAGCTTCCTGTAATAAAGACCAGTCACTGCTGCTCTCTCGACTTGTGCAGTCTGACTGGTCTTGTATCTGTCTCCTCCTGCTGGGTCCCTCACACAGCTCTTCTCTTTGCACAGGCTATGCGCAGCACAGCGACTACTTGCACAATGTAATAATTGGGTTTGCAAAGGCATTTGGTGCACATTAGGCAAATTTGCAACTCTGTAACTCTCGCTTACCATCATAAATATAAAGAAATGCTAAGAGTCATTTACAAGCTCTGGTGACTCTGAATCAGATTGGACTTACTCTAAAACTGAGCTAGACTCTGTATTGACTTGAATACCAGATTAACCTTGCTTAACCACCTCGCGCCCGCCGTACGAGTATATACGGCCGCGAGGTGGTTGTTACATGCCGGGAGGCCGTTATTATACGGCCTCCGCTAATTTGGCCACTGGGGGCGCGCGCGCACGTACCCGGCGCGTCACTGCAATGCCGATGCGCGTGCCTGGCGGCCGCGATGTCCGCCAGGCACCCGCGATCGGCGGTTACACAGACAAGGACATGGATCTGTGTGTGTAAACACACAGATCCATGTCCTGTCAGGGAGAGGGGACCGATGCTGTGTCCCTTGTACATAGGGACACAGATCGGTCACCTCCCCCAGTCAGTCCCCTCCCCCCCCCACAGTAGCAATCACACATTAGGGAACATATTAACCCCTTCCTCGCCCCCTAGTGTTAACCCCTTCCCTGCCAGTCACATTTATACAGTAATCAGTGCATTTGTATAGCACTAATCGCTGTATAAATGTGAATGGTCCCAAAATAGTGTCAAAAGTGTCCGATGTGTCCGCCATAATGTCGCAGTCACGTAAAAAATCACTGATCACCGCCATTACTAGTAAAAAAAATAATTATAAAAATGCCATAAAACTACCCCCTATTTTGTAAACGCTATAACTTTTGCTCAAACCAATCAATAAACGCCGCTTGCAATTTTTTTTACCAAAAATATGTAGAAGAATACGTATCGGCCTAAACTGAGGAAGAAAAAAAAAATTTTCCCCAAAAATTGGGATATTTATTATAGCAAAAATCAAAAAAATATTGCTTTTTTTTCAAAATTGTCGCTCTATCTTTGTTTATAGCGCAAAAAATAAAAACTGCCGAGGTGATCAAATACCACCAAAAGAAAGCTCTATTTGTGCGAAAAAAAGGACGTCAATTTTGTTTGGGAGCCACGTCGCACGACCGCGCAATTGTCATTCAAAGCGTGACAGTGCTGAAATCTGAAATTTCGCCTGGGCAGGAAGGGGGTATATGTGCCCAGTAAGGAAGTAGTTAAAGGGTAACTCCACTTTCGTGGGGAAAAAAATTGCAAATAAAGAAAAAAAAATATAGCACATACAGCTGTATAATTGCGACACTAATCATATTGTAATTGAATGTTATTAAAAATGACCTTTCCTTTTCAATATGCAGTCAATGTAATTTTCTGAGAATACATTGCAATATGGCTACATAGAGCTGTTCTGTACACAGAGTGTGTACTGACCACTCCCCAGAAACATAATTTCCTGCTTGTGTGATTGGCGCACCAATTTTCCCAGAAGTCTGCCTCTCCAAATCAGATTTCAGGCATCCCTTGCAACAAAATGTCATTTTTTGAGAGATACTTTCAATAGGTACACATCTAAAGGGATGCAGGCCCAGTAGATTCCCTCATTAGTGCCCTGTAGCTCCACACCTGACAGTTAATTATGAAACCACTCCCATTACACTCAATCAGAACAGAGGCACAAACAAACACACATGGATTTCATCAGAATAACAAAAGGTAGAAATCCGCAACAAAGGTTGTTATAATCCTTGCAATGTACATAGATCACCCAGAGGGGAATGTTTTTTTTCTCAACAAAAGTGGAGTTACGCTTTAAAGAGGAACTAAAGTCCCACTCTAAAAAAAACTGTGAGCAGAAAGGTTTTTATTGAGTAAGAGACACACACTGTCTTTTCTGCAATAAAATACCTCTATCCACCTGCTTGCTGTCTCTATGCGCAGCTCACCTTACAGTGCCAGGGCAGTCTCCAGTCTGCTTGGGATGACGGCCTTCTGTGCATGCACAGCAGTGCAAGAGTGATGTTATCCCCTGCCAGCCAATGAAGAGGCACGAAGTTTGGCGCTCAGAAGAAGATGCTGGGGCCAGTGCAGGACTGTTGGCCAGGTAAGAATAGAAACTTTAGCTCTGCTTAAAGTATGATCTACTTTTATTCCCCTTTGCTTTACTGCTAATCATTTCCCGTTTTGTAATATATTTTCTGTAAATACTTCTTGCACCCTTTTTCTTTTATTTTCTTTAAAATTATATTTTAAAATCATTGAGCTTAATCTCTGGATGCTTTAATCAGATAGTGTTAGCTCTGTCACATTCCTGTCTGAGTGTGGCAGAAAGTGATACTGACATTTATTTTAAAAGCGCAGATGCTATGAAGGGTGCATGTTTCCAATAAAACACATGGTGGAGGCTACTGTTTGAGTGTGTAAAGGGTTAACTGCAGAATTCACCAGTCTTTCAAGTGATTATAAAGCTTCACATAGAAAAAAACAAAAAAGCAAGCAAATTGTACTTATCTGCTCATTGCACAGAGCAACCCCCGATCCATCTCTTATGGGATTCCTTTCCAGCAATCTTGGCTCCTCCTCTTCTCTGAAGCAGCTTCATATGGGGGCCCACCTGCAGGCTCACTCCCAAGCTGTGATGCCTGCGACTATAGACACAGACAGATCGGCTCAACCTTGCCTCCCACTTTCTGATCACAGAATTGAATTGACAGCAACAGGAGCCAATGGTTCCCACTGCTGCCTCTGTGAGTGGAGAGAGCGGCTCAGATGGACACAGTACTGGATCAAGATCTAGCTCAGATAAGCATACAGGGGGGTGCCGGGGTGACACACATAGAGGGCCTTTTTTACCTTAATGCAGGGAATGCATTAGGGTAAAAAAGTTCAGGCTTTACAAACATTTTTAGACAGGGTGAGGCTGGGGGTGTAATACTTCACAAAAAGACCCCTTTCACACTGTGTCGCTTTGCAGGCGCTATAACGCTAAAAATAGCGCCTGCAAAGCGCCCTGAAAGAGCCGCTGCTGACTCTCCAATGTGAAAGCCCCGAGGGCTTTCACACTGGTGCGGTGCGCTGGCAGGACGGTAAAAAAGTCCTGCTAGCAGCATCTTTGGAGCGGTGAAGGAGCGGTGTGTATACCGTCCTTCCACCGCTCCTGCCCATTGAAATGAATGGGCACCGCAGCTATACCGCCGGCAAAGCGTCTCTGCAGCGGCGCTTTGCATGGTTTAAAAACCTTTCTAGGCCGCTAGCGGGGGTAATAGCTAGCAGCTGAATAGCGCCGCAAAATTGACGGTAAAGCGCCGCTAAAAATAGCAACGCTTTACCGCCGACACACCCACCGCCCCAGTATGAAAGGGGCCTTAAGGGAATTTATCAAAACTGGAGCTTCTATTTTTCATTTCCAAACCTTAAATTGATTGTAATTGCACAGCGTGGCCCCAAAACCTCCTCTTCTGGGATCCCCTGCCAGCACTCCTCTCCCCTGGCGAGTGCCCCCATGTAAAGGTGCTTTTCATGGAGGCACTCTCGGGAACAGGAGCCCAGCTGGAACACGTGTTGGGGCACATGTGGACACAGCAAGCAGTGTAGATAGTGATGAAGGATGTGTAAGTAGGGGGACCACTAATGGTCCCAGGGTTGCGTCAAGGTAATGATGCCAGCCAATGACACTGTGGGCTAGGTGGAGCTGCAGCAATCCTGGGATCCAGCGTTGGTTACCAAACTACTTACACATCCTTCATCACTATCTACACTGCTTGCTGTGTCCACATGTGCCCCAACACGTGTTCCAGCTGAGCTCCTGTTCCCGGGACCCCTTTATGTATTACTCACTCCCATGTTTTCAAGGTCCTCCCACACATATGTCCCCCTATGGCTACCGCGTGGGACTCTGTCTGGTTGCCCCCGCTGTCTTCACTTGGCGGGGTCTTTTTAGATATGCTCCTGATGAAGCGGCATATGCAGCAAAACTAGTTGAGACTGCTGTGACCTGCAACCCACTGTGCTATTCCCCCCTCGGGGACCTCCATATTGGTGTTGTATATGGTTATCACCATTTTATTTCTGTATTTTTTATTGTGTCTTCTTTTTTGTTGTTGTATTCAATAAAAAAACTATCTTTTGTTTTATACTTGTATTTTCATAATTGATGTTACCCCTCTACCAGTACCGCAATAGTCCTATTGGCCCTCCCCCTTTTTTTGGTTCTTTGGTTCGGGGACCTTAGACCCAATTTTTCTATATTCAAATTTTTAGGATGATGACTTCATATATTCTACTCCAGAGGCTTTCATTCATGTCTGTCTGTAACAGATATTATCTATAGAATCATATATACCCCGAGGGGCTAGTGCATAACATTAATAGTAACTATAAAAATAAAGTGAAGTAAAGATAAAAAAAATAAAAATAAATTAAGGATAAGAAATGCAGTTAGGTACTATAAGCAAGACTTTCTTGATAGTTATCAAAAACTGAGGTTAGGTCAAGAACTGGAGACTTTATTGTACCACTCTTTCCAAGGATGCCAGATCTACCCACACTAGATGCAAAGAGTTCTTCATAAGTAGGGATGAGCTTCGTGTTCGAGTCGAACATACGTTCGACTCGAACATCGGCTGTTCGATAGTTCGACGAAGATCGAACGATTTGGGCCGTTCGCGCCAAATTCGAGTGACGCGAACGGCCCACAATGCACTACGCCATCGCAGTGTCATCCAGGCGCTGTGATTGGCCAAGCATGCACTGTGACCCCGCATGCTTGGCCAATCACAGCGCCGGCAGCGAGGAGAGCAATGATTGGCCACAGGCAGGATGCCTGTGGCCAATTATTGCTGAGGGTGTTTAGTACACGCCCCACACTATAAAAGGCCGCCAGCACGGCGGCCTAGTGTAGTGTGTTCCGGAGCAGGGATAGAGCAGCATAGGCAGGGACAGTGACTGTTATTTCTTTCTTGCTTAACCTGGATTCCTTTAGTTTAGGGAAAGAGAAGGATAGGTAGGGAGAGTGTCAGTGTGTTTTGTGCTTGTGCTATAGTGTGCTTAAAAAAAACATTTATTCTAGGGACAGAAAACTGTAGGTAGGGACAGTGTCAGTTTCTTTCACTCTGCAAGTCCTTGTTTCCAGGGACCTGGAAGGACAGTGAGTGAATTGTCCTTGTGCTATATTGTGCTTAAAAAAACATTTATTCTAGGGACAGAAAACTGTAGGTAGGGAGAGTGTCAGTTTCTTTCACTCTGCAAGTCCTTGTTTCCAGGGACCTGTAAGGACAGTGAGTGAATTGTCCTTGTGCTATATTGTGATTAAAAAAAACATTTTTTCTAGGGACAGAAAACTGTAGGTAGGGAGAGTGTTTTTTTTCTTTCACTCTGCAAGTCCTTGTTTCCAGGGACCTGTAAGGACAGTGAGTGAATTGTCCTTGTGCTATATTGTGCTTAAAAAAAACATTTATTCTAGGGACAGAAAACTGTAGGTAGGGAGAGTGTCAGTTTATTTCACTCTGCAAGTCCTTGTTTCCAGGGACCTGGAAGGACAGTGAGTGAATTGTCCTTGTGTTATATTGTGATTAAAAAAAACATTTTTTCTAGGGACAGAAAACTGTAGGTAGGGAGAGTGTTTTTTTTCTTTCACTCTGCAAGTCCTTGTTTCCAGGGACCTGTAAGGACAGTGAGTGAATTGTCCTTGTGCTATATTGTGCTTAAAAAAAACATTTATTCTAGGGACAGAAAACTGTAGGTAGGGAGAGTGTCAGTTTATTTCACTCTGCAAGTCCTTGTTTCCAGGGACCTGTAAGGACAGTGAGTGAATTGTCCTTGTGCTATATTGTGCTTAAAAAAAACATTTATTCTAGGGACAGAAAACTGTAGGTAGGGAGAGTGTCAGTTTATTTCACTCTGCAAGTCCTTGTTTCCAGGGACCTGGAAGGACAGTGAGTGAATTGTCCTTGTGTTATATTGTGATTAAAAAAAACATTTTTTCTAGGGACAGAAAACTGTAGGTAGGGAGAGTGTTTTTTTTCTTTCACTCTGCAAGTCCTTGTTTCCAGGGACCTGTAAGGACAGTGAGTGAATTGTCCTTGTGTTATATTGTGCTTAAAAAAAACATTTATTCTAGGGACAGAAAACTGTAGGTAGGGAGAGTGTCAGTTTATTTCACTCTGCAAGTCCTTGTTTCCAGGGACCTGGAAGGACAGTGAGTGAATTGTCCTTGTGTTATATTGTGATTAAAAAAAACATTTTTTCTAGGGACAGAAAACTGTAGGTAGGGAGAGTGTTTTTTTTCTTTCACTCTGCAAGTCCTTGTTTCCAGGGACCTGTAAGGACAGTGAGTGAATTGTCCTTGTGCTATATTGTGCTTAAAAAAAACATTTATTCTAGGGACAGAAAACTGTAGGTAGGGAGAGTGTCAGTTTATTTCACTCTGCAAGTCCTTGTTTCCAGGGACCTGGAAGGACAGTGACTGAATTGTCCTTGTGCTATATTGTGATTAAAAAAAACATTTATTCTAGGGACAGAAAACTGTAGGTAGGGAGAGTGTCAGTTTATTTCACTCTGCAAGTCCTTGTTTCCAGGGACCTGGAAGGACAGTGAGTGAATTGTCCTTGTGTTATATTGTGATTAAAAAAAACATTTTTTCTAGGGACAGAAAACTGTAGGTAGGGAGAGTGTTTTTTTTCTTTCACTCTGCAAGTCCTTGTTTCCAGGGACCTGTAAGGACAGTGAGTGAATTGTCCTTGTGCTATATTGTGATTAAAAAAAACATTTTTTCTAGGGACAGAAAACTGTAGGTAGGGAGAGTGTTTTTTTTCTTTCACTCTGCAAGTCCTTGTTTCCAGGGACCTGTAAGGACAGTGAGTGAATTGTCCTTGTGCTATATTGTGCTTAAAAAAAACATTTATTCTAGGGACAGAAAACTGTAGGTAGGGAGAGTGTCAGTTTATTTCACTCTGCAAGTCCTTGTTTCCAGGGACCTGGAAGGACAGTGACTGAATTGTCCTTGTGCTATATTGTGATTAAAAAAAACATTTATTCTAGGGACAGAAAACTGTAGGTAGGGAGAGTGTCAGTTTATTTCACTCTGCAAGTCCTTGTTTCCAGGGACCTGGAAGGACAGTGACTGAATTGTCCTTGTGCTATATTGTGATTAAAAAAAACATTTATTCTAGGGACAGAAAACTGTAGGTAGGGAGAGTGTCAGTTTATTTCACTCTGCAAGTCCTTGTTTCCAGGGACCTGGAAGGACAGTGAGTGAATTGTCCTTGTGTTATATTGTGATTAAAAAAAACATTTTTTCTAGGGACAGAAAACTGTAGGTAGGGAGAGTGTTTTTTTTCTTTCACTCTGCAAGTCCTTGTTTCCAGGGACCTGTAAGGACAGTGAGTGAATTGTCCTTGTGCTATATTGTGATAAAAAAAAACATTTTTTCTAGGGACAGAAAACTGTAGGTAGGGAGAGTGTTTTTTTTCTTTCACTCTGCAAGTCCTTGTTTCCAGGGACCTGTAAGGACAGTGAGTGAATTGTCCTTGTGCTATACTGTGCTTAAAAAAAACATTTATTCTAGGGACAGAAAACTGTAGGTAGGGAGAGTGTCAGTTTATTTCACTCTGCAAGTCCTTGTTTCCAGGGACCTGGAAGGACAGTGACTGAATTGTCCTTGTGCTATATTGTGATTAAAAAAAACATTTATTCTAGGGACAGAAAACTGTAGGTAGGGAGAGTGTCAGTTTATTTCACTCTGCAAGTCCTTGTTTCCAGGGACCTGGAAGGACAGTGACTGAATTGTCCTTGTGCTATATTGTGATTAAAAAAAACATTTATTCTAGGGACAGAAAACTGTAGGTAGGGAGAGTGTCAGTTTATTTCACTCTGCAAGTCCTTGTTTCCAGGGACCTGGAAGGACAGTGAGTGAATTGTCCTTGTGTTATATTGTGATTAAAAAAAACATTTTTTCTAGGGACAGAAAACTGTAGGTAGGGAGAGTGTTTTTTTTCTTTCACTCTGCAAGTCCTTGTTTCCAGGGACCTGTAAGGACAGTGAGTGAATTGTCCTTGTGCTATATTGTGATTAAAAAAAACATTTTTTCTAGGGACAGAAAACTGTAGGTAGGGAGAGTGTCAGTTTCTTTCACTGTGAAAGTCCTTGTTTCAAGGGACAGAGAAGGACACCTGAAGGTAGCCCTTATTGCTTTTTTCCCATCTCCCTGCAGGCCATCTATTAGAATGTCTGGAAGGCAAACAAGGAGAGGCAGACAGTCAGGAGGCAATAAAAGAGGGCAAGCAGGCTCTGTGTCTGGGGGCAACAGTGCTGGTCGTGGACGCGGTGCATTGTCATCAGCACATGGCCATGGGACACGCTTGTCCTTCTTTTCGGCAGCTGGACATGTTGAGCCACATCATGCCGAAGACTTGGTAGAGTGGATGACCAAGCCCTCCTCCTCCTCCTCATCCTCTCTCACCCAGGCTCAGGGTACTGGAAAAGCAGCTGCCAAAGCGTCCTCTTCCCTGGTATCAATGTCAGACAAATCATCAGTCACTCCTTCCCTAGACCCACCATGTCCTCCTCCTGAGGAGTCCCCCGAACTGTTTCAGCACAGTGTTGGGTACATGCTCCAGGAGGATGCCCAGCGTTTCGAAGGGTCTGATGATGAAACCCAGCTAGAGGAAGGCAGTAGCGTGAGAGCAGACAGAGGGGATGCTCAAGAAGGACACCAATCTGGCAGTCATGTTCCAGCAGCTGCAGCATACTGCCAGATTGGCTCCAGTGATGAGGAGGGAGGGGATGATGAGGTCACTGACTCCACGTGGGTGCCTAATAGGAGAGAGGAGGAGGAGGAGGATGAGGAGGAGGCACATCTCCAACGAGGCAGGATGCCCTTTGGTGGCCAGCGTAAGGGCAGTACACCGACGGAATCACACCGCAGAGCTCCGCCTGTGCAGGGCGCTGCCTCTGCCCGTCATTCAAAAAGTTCTTTGGTGTGGGCCTTTTTTGAGGCTAGTGCATCAGATCGCACAGCTGCTGTTTGCAACATATGTCTCAAGCGTATATCGCGTGGCCAAAACATCAGCCGCTTGGGTACCACATGCCTGACCAGACATATGTTGACCTGCCATGCAGCTCGTTGGCAAGCCTACCTCAAAGACCCACACCAAAGAACAAAGCGGACCTCTCCTTGCACCGCATCAGCTGGGATCTCCAACCCCACTATAACTTCAGTCCTCTCTGAAACATGCACTGAGAGGAATGAAGGTGTAGAATTAGGTGTGTCACAGCCAAGTACTTGCGCCCACTCTGCTAGCAGTACACCGACGTCCGATTCTAGCAGGCAAATTTCCCTGCCCCAGCTGCTGGACCGTCGAAAGAAGTTCACTCCCAGCCATCCACATGCCCAGCGGTTGAATGCTAGCTTGGCTAAATTGCTAGCGCTTCAACTGCTGCCTTTTCAGTTGGTAGACTCGGCCCCCTTCCGTGAGTTTGTGCAATGTGCAGTTCCTCAGTGGCAGGTTCCCAAACGCCACTTTTTCTCACGGAAGGCTATTCCGGCTCTCTACCGGCATGTGGAAGGCAATGTCTTGGCCTCGCTGGACAGGGCGGTCAGCGGTAAGGTGCATATTACCGCTGACTCATGGTCCAGCAGGCATGGACAGGGACGTTACCTTTCTTTCACGGCCCATTGGGTCACTCTTTTGGCAGCTGGGAAGGATTCAGGACAAGGTGCAGTAGTGTTGGAGGTTGTCCCACCGCCACGCCTCCAAAATGCTACTACTGGTTGTGACACACCTCTCTCCTCCACCCCCTCCTCTTCTTCTTCCTCCATGGCCTCTTCCTGTGGTTTGTCCTATGAACCAGCGGTGCTCCGTAGCCGTTCACGGGGCTACGCAAGTACGCAGGCAAAAAGATGCCATGCCGTGCTTGCGCTGGTGTGTTTGGGGGACAGAAGCCACACTGGGGCAGAGGTCCTGTCTGCTCTGCAGGGCCAGGCCGAGAGGTGGTTGACGCCACGCCAGCTTAAGCCAGGAATGGTGGTTTGCGACAATGGCACCAACCTCCTCTCCGCCCTCCGACAGGGACAACTGACCCATGTGCCCTGTGTGGCTCACGTCCTTAACCTGGTGGTGCAGCGCTTCTTGGGCAGGTACCCGGGCTTACAGGATGTCCTGAGGCAGGCCAGGAAAGTCTGTGTGCATTTCCGCAGATCTTATAATGCCAGTGCTCGCCTGGCTGAGCTGCAAAAGGAGTTGAACCTGCCCAAGAACCGCCTTATATGTGACATGCCCACCAGGTGGAACTCAACGTTGGCCATGCTGCAGCGGCTGCACACGCAGCAGAGGGCCATCAATGAGTACCTGTGCGACTACGGCACCAGGACAGGGTCAGGGGAGCTTGGTTTTTTTTCTCCACGCCAGTGGGGCATGATCAGGGATGCATGCACTGTCCTGGCACCATTTGAGGAGGCCACGAGGATGGTGAGCAGTGACAGTGCATGCATCAGTGACACTGTACCTCTTGTCCACCTGTTGGAGCACACGCTGCGTGGAATAATGGACAGGGCACTTGAGGCAGAACAGAGGCAGGAAGAGGAGGACTTCCTTGCCTCTCAAGGCCCCCTTTACCCAGACAGTGTTCCTTCTGTCCCACCCATCGCACAGGAAGAGGAGGAGGAGGAGGAGGAGGAGGAGGAGGAGGAGGATTGTGTCAGCATGGAGGTGGAGGCTGGCACTCAGCATCATCAGCAGCAGTCTTTTAGGGATGATTTACAGTCCCAAGAAACCAGTGGACTTGTACGTGGCTGGGAGGAGGTGGCTGCGGATCATGTCGTCCTTAGTGACCCAGAGGACTCCGGAGCGAATGCCTCAGCAAACCTACGCTGCATGGCCTCCCTGATCCTGCAAAGTCTGCGGAAGGATCCTCGTATTCTTCGGATCAAGGAGAGGGACCATTACTGGCTGGCCACTCTCCTTGATCCACGGTACAAGGGTAAGGTTGCGGACCTTATGTTACCGTCGCAGAGGGAGCAGAGGATGAGACAACTCCGGGAGGCCTTGCAGAAAGGTCTGTGCAACGCGTTCCCAGAGACTGGGAGGTTGCAAACTCCTGGTCCTGGACAACGAGTTGCTGAGGCTTCGGCCAGTCAAAGAAGGAGCGGTGGGGAAGGTGGCCGTCTGACCGATGCGTTCAGACAATTCTTTAGTCCGCAGCCCCAAAGTATGATCGGTTCCAGCAACCATCGCCAGCGTCTGATAAACATGGTGCAGGAATATCTAGGGGCAAGGTCAGACTTGGACACCTTCCCCACCGAAAATCCTCTGGCTTACTGGGTCTTGAGGATGGATCACTGGCCAGAGCTTGCACAGTATGCAATTGAGCTACTGGCCTGTCCTGCATCCAGCGTTCTTTCGGAACGCACATTCAGTGCTGCTGGAGGATTTGTCACGGATCACAGGGTGCGCCTGTCCACCGACTCGGTTGATCGACTGACTTTCATCAAGATGAACCAGTCTTGGATCACCACCAGCTACCACACACCTGATGCTGATATAACAGACTAATTGATTTTAACATGTCACATCCCTTCAAGACTGATGCTGATGCTGAGTGCCTGTGCTGTTATGTTGACTGGCTATCCTCCTCCTCCGAGTCCTCAATGATACGATTGATGATGATAGCTTGTAAGATCATTTTTGTTTATGGGTGCCGCCACCAGTGCCTAACGCCCAATTTTTCAGCCCCTGTTTAACAGGGGCGTGTAATTACAATTTTTGAAGCAATACTTTGCAACAGGGCTCATTGCTGTGCTCCAAGTACAGTATCTGTGAGGAGTTGCAGTGTTGTGCCACCAGTGCCTAACGCCCAATTTTTCAGCCCCTGTTTAACAGGGGCGTGTAATTACAATTTTTGAAGCAATACTTTGCAACAGGGCTCATTGCTGTGCTCCAAGTACAGTATCTGTGAGGAGTTGCAGTGTTGTGCCACCAGTGCCTAAGGCCCAATTTTTCAGCCCCTGTTTAACAGGGGCGTGTCATTACAATTTTTGAAGCAATACTTTGCAACAGGGCTCATTGGTGTGCTCCAAGTACAGTATCTGTGAGGAGTTGCAGTGTTGTGCCACCAGTGCCTAAGGCCCAATTTTTCAGCCCCTGTTTAACAGGGGCGTGTCATTACAATTTTTGAAGCAATACTTTGCAACAGGGCTCATTGCTGTGCTCCAAGTACAGTATCTGTGAGGGGTTGCAGTGTTGTGCCACCAGTGCCTAAGGCCCAATTTTTCAGCCCCTGTTCAACAGGGGCATGTAATTACAATTCTTGATCTAATAATTCACAGCAGGGCCCATTGCTGCACCCACCAAGAGTAACTGTCAGGGCTTACAGTGTTGTGGCACCAGCACCACCATCAAAGGCCCAATTTTTACTACCACTGTTCAACAATTATATGTAATTAAAATTCCTGATATAATAGTTGACAGCAGGGCGTTCCAGCACCAACCAAGAGTAACTGTGAGTGCTTACAGTGTTGTGCCAACACCAACAACTAAGGGGCCTATTTCTGCAGAGTATATACGGCAGGTCCCTACTTTCAAACATCCAACTTACAAACGACTCCTACTTGCAAACGCAAGAAGACAACAGGAAGTGAGAGGAAATCTACCACTAGGAAGGAAAATTCTCTCCTGTAAGAATAAATATGGGAGAAAGGTGTCTCCTCTGTACTGATGCTTTATCAGCAATCCTTGTTTCAAGAAAAACACCACATTTCAAAAACAGTTGTCATTGGGACGGAAAGTGAGGTGAAATGTTCTGAACAGGGGCACAGACAGCAAAACAAATGTTACAGGGGTGATAACCCTTACCTATGTTTTCCAAAAAGTTTAAAAATAGATTTTTGGTCTGGAGCTACACTTCAACAATGTACCTGTTCAAAATTACAAACAGACTCTACATAAGAACAAACCTACAGTCCCTGTCTTGTATGCACCGCCTGTATAGGGCTGTTCAGAGTATATAGGGCCTTTTTTATTTTATGTGCGGGGTTCCCCTTAATATCCATACAAGACCCAAAGGGGCTGGTAATGGGCTGGGGTAGGGGGGGGGTCATGGGGTAGCTATGCCATTTTTCTTAAAGAATTTCATCCATATTACCGGGACCAGACATTACATTAAAGCCGCAAGCAGTTTTAAATGGCTTTTTTTTCCTTTAGAAGTGTCATTTTGTGCAGGGACAGTTCTAAACACGGGAAACACGTGGCACTTCACAGGCATACTTTAGACACCCCCCAGGTACGATATTTAAAGGAATATTTGACTTTTTTTTTTTCACTTTATGCATCATTAAAATGACTGCTCCCGAAAAACGACCGTTTTTAAAACTTCTTTTTGCATTGATACATGTCCCCTGGTGCAGAACCCGGGTTCCCAAACCCTTTTTAGGACAATAACATGCATAATAGTTGTTATAATTAGCACTTTAGAATTCGAACGTTCGCATCCATTGTATTTAATAGGGTTCTAATGTTCGTTCGAACTTTCGGTCCGTTCGCGGGTTCTGGTGCGAACCGAACCCGGGGGTGTTCGGCTCATCACTATTCATAAGTACCATGAGTATTGATTAGTTGGATGGTTTCCTGCATATTAGGGGCCTTGTGGTCTAGAAAAGTTTTTTTTATTACCTGAAATCATTTGTAAAGGTTCAGTTTTTTTTTTAAACAGCAAACATGTCATACTTACCTGCTCTGTTTAAAGCTTTTGCACAGAGAAGCCCCGGTCCTCCTCTTCTCAGGTTCCCCACCCAGGTTCTTGGCCCTTCCCCCTCAAGCTGCCTCTGTGTGCTGGGCCCCGTCCCCGCTCCCTCCTCACTGGCTGTGATTGACAGCAGCGGGAGCCAATGGCCAGTGACAAACTGCATTATATGTCTTTTTTTTTTATTTTGCTCTTAGTTACTTTTTTTTTTTTTTACTTTTGCAACTCCAACAGATGCAGTCCAGAAGAAGGTACTTTCTGACCAAACAAGGACAGTTAGTGTAATGTCCAGGGTGAATTTACTAATTAATCATTTTAATGCATTCATTTTAAGAAAATGATCCAGTCTTTTCTTAAGCCCCATTATAAAAAAAAATTCTGTTAAGTCTTCATGCATTGGGGCATTCTACAGCTTTACCACTCAATTTACCACTCTTATACTTTATATTCACTATCAAGAAGCTTTAAAAAACTGCTTTAAAAATGCTTTAAAGTGGTTGTAAACCCACTTATGCAAATTGCACCTACAGGTAAGCCTAGATTAAGGCTTACCTGTAGGTGTTTGCAATATCTCCTAAACATACACGGTTTAGGAGATATTTTCCAAAAAATAATGCACCATTGTCTACGGCGCATGCGCGCCGTAGATAACGGCGCTGCCGCACTGTCAACGCCGGATTTATCAATGGATAATGCCGGCTTTGACGGCTCCTGCGCGCATGCGCGGTGACGTGATCGCCGCTCCGGCCAATCAGAGCGCCGGAGCGGTGATACCTGGAAGTAACTTTCCGGAGTGATCTTCCGAGCTTCGGGGGCTTCGATCTAAGGTAAGTAATGCATAATGAGCTAGTATGCTAGTCATACTAGCTCATTATGCCTTTCTCTTGCATGGTTATTCTTTTTAAAAAATATATATAATTGGGTTTACAACCACTTTAAGATAAATGTTAATTTGTCATTTTATAATACTGAATTTTGCATATATTTATACATATTAATCAAGTTGTCCGTAAATCGTTCTTTTCCCAAACTGAACAGTGTAAGTCAAATGCAGAGAATGCATTAAGGTAAAAAACCTTAAGCTTTTAGAACCACTTCAAATATGATAAATGATAAGAGAAAGCAATACATTTTTGTAGCATTTTTGTAGCTTGTAGAAAGTGCACAACACATTTTTAAAATATATCTTTTCAAACAAACTAAAAAAAGCTCAGGGTGAATAATTCCATATATGATGAAAATGAAATGTCAAAAATCCGTTCTCCTGACTAGCGCTCATAAAAAAAGGTGAGACTCTGTAGGGGTTGTCAGCAACAATTGGCTCTGCAGTGTTATAGTATGTCTTAACCATAAAACAACCTTTAATGATTTCTCCATCTCTGTTGGGGACTGTAAGTAATAGTAATGTTAAAGCCATAGAAAAACAATAAACTTGTATTATGTCTCTCATATGCACAGTAGGATAAAGAAACCATACTGTTTTAAACAACATAACAAGAGGGCATGACTTTATATTATGAGCAGCCTTATATTTACAGCTTACCCTCAATGTTTTATCCTTGCTAAGTAATTTCCCTTTAAATGCTCCACATGAGGTTATTTATTTTACTTTAAACATCCTACTGTTTCATTCAAAATAACCATCACTGCTGTGAAACCGTTGTCAGAATGTCTATTTGAGATATTTAAATTTATATTGGTTGTATTGTTTTCTTTTGCTAAAGTTTTGTTGTCCCCTTGGGGTTGGATCCTTTCACCCTATTTTCTATTGGTTTTCCATTTAAGGAGCTGTCTAATGAAAAGGAGAAACTAACATTGCTTTAACAGGTTGAGGGATTCTTGAATCAAATAAGGAGAATAATTGATTATGCTTGGTGAACAACATAGCTTTTGTCTTGCATACGCTAGCTGAAAGAAATTTTCAAGAAACATTTAAATTCTCTTATTGATTTAGTCTCCATATCCTACAGCCCCCATCTGTCTGCTACTGATGATGGCAGACTGCACACTGGACCACTAAAATTACTGCCAAAATAAGTAATATATATGGAATAACTGGCAAATATGGAATATTTAATAATATTACACATTTTAAAAATGTAAGTAAAACTATAGTCATATTTACCAGGGAAACATTACATAGTTATGTAGCGGGCACTCGTCCCACACTCCCAATCCCCTCTATTAAAGTTCTCGCTCGCAATGTCTCTGGTCTAGGGGTATGATGGGAAAGGGAGTGGGTCCGCTACGCCAGGATTCCACCACAGATGTATAAGTGGTATTGGCCAGAGTTATTTCTTTACCTTCGGGCCTGTATTGTGCATCGAATCCAACCGTCTGCCAGGAAACTGAGTTTCACACCGTTGCAAGTCCAACACTCCTTTATTCAGAGACTTACTTGTTTACAAACAGAACAGGAGGTGTGAAAGTGTAGATACATAGGCCCAGACACAAGTTCTTTCCTCCACTCTCCTCCAAAGAGTGGGCTATGGTCTCCGCACGAGGGAAATTTACCTTCCGGACGGTCTCCGACAAGAGGCTCACCTGTCACCGGCAGTATGCTGCACCGGGTCTTCAGATGAGGAGCTCTCCCCGGTCCATTACGTCCACCTCGGATTAAGGCGTCCACCTCCGGAGCACCCTAGGATCCTTCCCTCGCGGAACTCAGTGTTGGGCACTGAGTTCCGGACCTCCGTCCAAGTACCTCATCTCAGGCTAAAGGTGCCTGAGATGGGCAGTCAGAAAAAAAAAAGAGCTGAGGGTGCTTTGGAGGAGCTCCGGGTCTCCAGGAATCCATCCGTCGCCATCCGGACCGCTAAAACCCCTATTCGGGTCCTAAACACTCACCGGCCTGCTCACCTTGCCCCACTGCAGTGTCCTAGACCGTTGTTCCGGTGTGAATCGGTCGGGAGACGCCCGAGATCCGACGCCTTCAGCGCCTATAGTAGCCGCCATCTTCTGGCCCAAAGCCTCCCGGAGGATCCGGACCCCAGCTGTCTTAGAGGTAAGGGACCACCATCCGTCCCTACCCGCCACCCATCCTCTTGCCTTGAGACTACCTGGAGGCAGAGCCAGATCCCGGAAACATCTGTGGGGGCCGTTACTCCACGCGGCCTAGTGAGGCCTTGAATCCCCAGCCTCTCCTGTGGCTGTACCCCCGCGAGCGCGTAGTGCGGCCGGCTCGATCCGAATCTGAGGGCCGGGATCTCCACTCGGCACCCGCCCGGACCCCCATCCTGGGCCCTGTCTTCAGCTGAGGGAGCCTTCTGGACTGCTCCCGTCCACGAGGGCCCCGCCGCCATCTTGAGGCCTGCGGGGGCTCCGAATCCCCAGCGCTCGAGTACCGCGACCGCGAGGTGAGCGGTGAACACCTCAGGATACACCCGAGTAAGCCTCCCTGGCCTAACGGGACAGAACTGAGGAGGTCCGAAGGCCGGCAGAGGCATCCTGTGGCAGACGGCGCACTGAGCATTGAGGTGAGCGGCGGCCATCTTGCTACACCCTGGGCATACTAGTAGCCTCTCCATCCCCCATAATCCACAACCAAACCCCAAATTAACATCCGGGCCGCAAGGGGGGAGACCCAAGCTGCAGGGTGGGAGAACTTGCCTAACCCCAGCGATCATCCAGTCCCTGTCCCCATAGACACCTGAATCGGCCATCTTGCTACACTCAACAGCAGTGTAATTGGGGCTCCATGTATTCTTTTAAGTCACACTTCAGAGGCTCCTGAACTACCCAGCAGATTGGTCTACCAAGCTCAATCCCCTTCATTAGATCTCATTACTTCTAAATTCAAAAGACGCCGCATTCTGCATCACTATACTCCTAGGAGCGGCCATCTTGCTACACCACATTAACCTGTTTTCCCGGGTTCCTAATTGGCTTACTCTTACTCTGATGGTCCCGCACCCCCCTCATCAGGAAGTACATGTCATTATTGCAGTCCTGTAATGAGTCTTTAACCTACGATACACGAGACAGGATGTACTAAAAGACATAGTAAGGGGGCGCATACGCAGCTCGTAGGATGGCAAACGAACTTGACTAGAGCTCCGGCCTCACCTCCTGCATCCGAAGCTCTCGCTCCGCTACACTAGAGACTTCTGCTCCGGGAGCCACCTCCACTGAACCGGGAACCCCTCAGCTACCTGCCGAACATTGTATGGGTAAGATCGGCGACCAGAGGCACATATACCAGACACGATCCTCACAGGCCGCATCGCAACCCGCGTGCCACATGGAAAAATACCTAGTTAGGCCGCAGTCCCCGGCCTCAATTTCTATGGCAGAAGCTGCAGATCAGCCAGACGCACTCCCGCTGGTCGATCCCTCATTGTTTATAGATAACCCCCTGCCTTCTCACACAACAGCTCCTCGCAGTAACCTCCAATGACGTCCCTGGTAACTGTAGATGTCCTGGACCTGAAACTGCAGACATTGCTCCAGAGTATCACTCACAACGTTGCAAAGGAGGTTAATAAACTAGCTCACGAACTGAGAGGGGAGATTGACCAGCTAGGGGAAAGAACAGACACCCTTGAAACAAAACTAGATGAGGTGGTGAATTATGTACAAGCCTTAGAAGAGGAGAATGCTAACCTAAAGAATGCAGTACTACAACTGCAGGTGCAGCAAGAAGACCTCGAGAACAGAGAACGTAGGCAAAACCTCCGCATACGGGGAGTCCCTGAGTCTGTTGTTGACAAGGACATTAGGCCATACTTGCTAGCCCTGTTTAACTCCCTGGCACCCGATATCCCGGACATTGATCTGCGTTTCGACAGAGCACATAGATCACTGGCCCCTAAACCTCCTCAGGGTGCTAATCCCAGGGACATCATAGTTCGCTTTCATTTTTACGAAAGTAAAGAGGCCCTGACAATCGCCACAAGAAACAAACCTAGAGTGGACTTTAGGGTGGCAAAGATACAAATCTTCAGCGACCTATCGCCCATAACGCTAAATAAAAGACGCAACCTTCGCCCTATTACTGCCCACTTACAGCACCACCACGTACCCTATAGATGGGGCTTCCCCTTTCGTCTGACGGTGACCAAGGATGGCGCGCAACACACCCTGAGGGACCTCCAGGAAGGTGAGTCCTTTGTCAGGAGCCTGGGACTCCCCCCTGTTCCTGAGGAGGATCTGCAAGCCCAATTCCCACCCTCTAGACCTCTGTCAACACCCGGGAAGATGTGGACCCCGGTCCGTCACAGACCCAGAAAAACCACGTTCACCCCACAAGGGAACACATCTTCTAAAGGCCCCACCTGAAATATCCACGGACCCTCACGTCTGGTATGTAATCCTTTTTCTCTTGTCCCCCGATCTACTTAAGTCACAGAGGCCCTGATGTTGGGCCTATGCAATCCCTTTGAAAAGTCTCTGGGCTCAGAGACCGGGGTTTTCCCCCTTCTACTTGTTCATCCATGGGCGACTGCCCTCAGGGACAACTACAGTTCTACGGTTCCCACTTAACTTTGACTTTTTCTACATTTGCTTTTTCGGATCAGGTTGAGGCCGGTTAGCTCGGCCATGCGAGCTGCTGTGTTTCCCCCAATATGGTCGTGTTTTTTTGACCATAATCCCTTGGAGATGAGTTTCTCCTCGGGCACTCTACCTATATGGTATGTCGTTTTTGTTTTACTCTTTTTTCTTTTTGTTCTCCCATGTTTTTTGGGGATCCTTTTTGATCCCATATTTACCTACGCTAGAATCTTCTATTCACGAATGTATGTTATATTACATGTTTTCATATCGTTAGGGTTGCACGGAGGTCTATTTTTTGAACTGCTCAGAAAATGTTTCTATGTTTTTATTCCCATGTTCTTTCTATATGGGTTTAAACATACAATTGTGCGAAGTCTTTTGTCTACAATATGGTATACGCTTAATGCATTTTACACAAATGTAATGTCAGATTTTTCCCCATTCTGCACCTATGGCAGTTAGTGTCTTCTCATGTAACGTTAAAGGTCTAAATTCCATCCGGAAGAGATGGCTTGCCCTTAAAGAGTTCAAAGCATCTAATGCTGAGGTGATCATGGTCCAGGAGACACATTTTAGGGCAGGGGGCTCTTTCAAATTTGCTTCTAGGCACTACCCCACAACTTTTGTGGCGTCTTCTCCCTCTGGAAAAGCTGGAGTGGCGATTCTCCTTAAACGCTCATCCACCATACAGGTGAAATCCTCATATTTGGACCCCCAAGGTCGCTTTATCCTCCTGGACTGTGGTCACCAAAATACTTCTTTTACTTTAGCGAATGTATATGTTCCCAACACAGGCCAAATTGGTTTTCTTGACACTTTCTTTGACAAACTACACAAATATGCCCAACCCTTTCAGATTATTGGGGGTGATTTTAACTTGTGCATGTCTCCAATTAGGGATAGGGCCACCCTTTTTCAAGACAAACCTCCACTACAGGCACATAAATCTTCCTCCTCGTTCCGCAAAATAATTATAACAAATAGACTGTTTGATTCTTGGAGGATAAAACACCCGACAGCCAAACAGTTCACCTTCTTCTCTCCACCCCACAAGCTGTACACGAGAATTGACTATTTTTTCATCTCTGCACCCCTATTGCCATACCTGGTTGACGCTAACATTCTCCCAATTACATGGTCTGACCATGCTCCCATCACTATAGACCTCTTATTGTCCTCACCCACGCCTAGGAGATGTCACTGGCGCCTTAACGAGTCACTCCTAAACTCATCTAAGACCCATTCACCACTACAAGACAAACTGAATGAATATTTTCAGATAAATAAAGACTCAGTGTCGGAGATTTCTGTTCTGTGGGAGGCACATAAGGCGTTCTTCAGAGGTGAATGCATCGCAACTGGATCTCGCCTTAAAAAAGACCGTGTTTTGCAGAGATCGACTTTACTGACTCAGTTATTAGAAGCTGAACAAAAACTTCTCGGACGCCCCACGATGGAGGGTCTCAGAGCCATAACAACACTACGGAATCGTATCAAAACATTAGATTCGGCAAGAATCACTAAATCCATGCTCTGGGCAAAGCAAAAATTTTATGAATTTGCCAATAGACCCCATAGGATGCTTGTCCAAATTCTGAAACCACGCCCCCATTCATCTTTACCCGACTTCTTAACACAACAAGACGGTAAGCCCACATATTGCCCTAGAATTATGGCTAATGTATTCGGAGACTTCTATAAGAAACTATATAATTGCCTATCCACAGACCCGACCACTCAATTCACACAAGATAAGTTTAACAATTTTATGGACTCTTTTAAGCTTCCCACTCTGTCCCCAGACGATCGCTCAAGTCTAAACGCACACGTGTCGGTTGAAGAGATCACTGCAGTTATTAAACAGCTACCGACTAATAAAACCCCAGGGCCGGATGGTCCTCCCTACTCCTACTATAAAAAATTCCTCCCCACCATCTTACCCTACATGGAAAAACTTTATGCCTCTTTAATGAACGGAAAAATCCCCCACGCTCAATTCCTACATGCCTCGTCACGGTGATCCCCAAACCAGGGAAAGACCCATCCTTACCTGACAACTACCGCCCCATTGCTCTCCTAAATTCTGACTATAAAATTTTTACAAAAATACTTGCCAACAGACTGTCCCTGCTCCTCCCCAAACTAATCCACAGAGATCAGGTCGGTTTTGTGCCATCCAGACATGCTGGGGACAATACTAGACGAACCATAGATTTAATAGACCTCCTGACCAAAACCAAGCGACCGGCTATAATTCTCAGTTTAGACGCACAAAAAGCGTTTGATCGCCTGAATTGGTCATTTTTGTTCGCTACACTTTCAAGATTTGGTTTCTCGGGTCCATTTATACAAGCATTAAAGGCACTATACTCTACTCCTACGTCTCAGGTACAGTTGGCCTCCCACGCCTCTGCGTCATTCCCCCTTAGCAACGGTACTAGGCAAGGTTGCCCACTATCGCCCCTGCTCTTTATTTTAAGCCTTGAGCCCTTGGCAGCAGCCATACGCGTCCACCCGGACATTAGGGGAGTGACGTTGAGGCGTCTGGAATACAAATTATCTCTTTTTGCAGATGATGTGCTGCTGACAATTACCCACCCACACATTTCTCTCCCCTCTCTCCATTCAACCTTACAAACCTTTGGCCATATCTCCGGATTCAAAATTAACCCGACTAAAACCGAAGCTTTACCCATTAATATTCCGGCTGACCTTCTTCTAACCCTGCAAACCAACTTCAAGTATAGATGGTGCATGCAGTCCCTTCAGTATCTCGGTGTACGTCTATCCCGATCGTACTCCACTCTCTACCAAGAAAATTTCCCCCCCCCTCTTCTCAGACATCAACAAGCTACTTAAAAAATGGACAACACTCCCTGTCTCTCTCATTGGTAGAATCAACGTTTTGAAGATGTCTATTCTCCCCAAGCTGCTGTATATTTTCGAAACACTCCCTGTAGCAATCCCATTGACCCAACTTAAATTACTTCATAGGAACTTTCTGAATTTTATATGGAATAACAAGTCCCACAGGATTGCCAGTTCGGTTCTCCTGGCCCCCCGCTCACGTGGGGGGCTGGGGGCACCGGATGTAATCAAATATTATTATGCTACTCACCTCAGAGTCATTTCCTCGTGGACATCTCGCTATGCATCAAACAGATGGTCAGAAATCGAGATAAATATTACTTCCCCTGCACATCCATGTAGTCTACTTTGGCCCTCTTCAGATAAATTTACATCTCAAATACGGAAGATCTGCCTGAGCCCTATGATATTCACACTCTCAATCTGGAAACGCTGCTCAAGTAAATATGCTCTATCTTCCCAATGCCCCCCACTGATAAACATTTTATTTAACCCAGAAATTCCCGACAGCTTATCCTATGACTCCATGATGCCGTGGACCCAGGCAGGCATATTTCAATTGTGACATCTGGTGCATCCAGTAACACGCACTTTACTCCCTTTTTCGGAACTGCAAGCCAAACATAACTTACCGAACACACTACTCTTTTCTTACTTGCAGGTAAAACATTATTTTGTATCTAGATCACCCCAATTGACCCTGGTGGTTCCTACAGAATTTGAAAAGCTATGCTCATATGGCCCACATGAACCTCAACAAATTTCTTGCATCTATAAGATCCTCCAGAGCACTGATCCCATTTCTGAACAGACCCACTCATATATGAGGAAATGGGCCCAGGTCCTTCATAGTCCTATCTCTATAGCTCAGTGGGGGGCGATATGGGATGCTACCTCTAAAGTCTCCAGATGCGTTGCCCAGAGGGAAACGGCATACAAAATCTTAATGTTTTGGTACAGGACCCCTGAATTTCTAGCAACTCATAAACTAGCTCCATTTAGTCACTGTTGGAGGTGTGGCTCCTCTGTGGGCTCGCACTTCCACATATTTTGGGAATGCCCTGTTTTGGTCCCCTTTTGGACCAATGTTCATGCCTTGCTGGAAAAGATATTGGAGATCCAGATCCCTTTCCAACCCATACACCTGCTATTAGGCTTACCTCTTCGGAATACCACCAAAACTATTAACAAACTACTGACATTCATCTTACTAGCAGCTAAACGAGTGATCCCGCAACATTGGCGTTCCACTGTTCCGCCTACCTTTGCGCAATTCCTTTCTGCGGTCACTGATATTCGTAAAATGGAACATATCACGGCAATCATAGAGGATGCACTACCAAAATTTGAGGTCATTTGGGAAAAATGGGATACATCGGAATATAATAATTCGGAATACTAGACCCTCACACCGAGATAAGGAAATGGTCTTTCTGGGATCACACTGTATGTTCAGGAAATTTTAGCTCCAGTTCCCATCACTGATTGCCTTTGTGTTAACATGATACCTTGATATGCTATTAAATACCACACTACCTCCCCTTTACGTGACCCTTACACTGTCTAATGGTTCACTCGAACGACTTGTTTTCTACCCTTGTTATATAACTTTATGTCTGCACATGCAAGTTGTACAATGTTCATATTTGCTGATTGTGATATATGCTTGTAATGCCTCATAAAAAATTTACATAAATAAACAATAAAAAAAAAAAAAAAAAAAAAAAGGTGCCTGAGATGGAACGCGACCTCCGGTGGTCCTCCAGTCCTAGTGCCCAGAGGACGAAAAACACGAACTCCGTCCGCAGTCTAAAGGTGCCAGGGACAACGAACCCCGTGACAAAATGGCCTGCCCCCTTTATACCCCTCCCCGGCATGCGTAGCGGGTTCCCCGCCCCACCACACGGCTGCCGAAGTAGGACAAAAAAGGATTCGACCCAGCAATGATTAGTCCGTCGGCCCAAAGTGACAGCGCCACCCGGTGGACCGCCAGAGATACACCACTGGTGTCACCGCAAAAATTCAAAATTACTGGCGGGAAAGTAAACACCCGCTACATACTCCCCTCTGTCTTTTGACACTGGTCCCCAGTGTCTGGAGTAAACCACATCCTCAACGGCTGACATGATTCAGTCCAGAAACCGTTAATATTTTGAAAAACACAAAAAAAACTTTTGGAAACACTATCTTATTGCAAAGTTCTGTCTGAGCCCCTGTAATAAAAAGAAAAGAGGAGCCAAAGACATAATCAAACATTTCAAGGTTGCATATTAACATTTACTTTTTCCCTCCCCATCCTGACTAAAGACCTCCCCAGAGTCTAAAATCTTGCTGGGATGTTCTCCTGCAGAGGGAAAAAAAACAAAAGAAACCAACATGTAAATCCTGACACATGTATTCGTGTATGGGAGTAAAAGAAATTTCTCCTAAAAGAAATCCCTCTTTCTCCAAAGAGTGGGTGCGTGAAAAGTGTTTGTAAGGTTGCGCAACACTGCCACCTAGTGACAGCATCACAATAACTGCACCCATGGAAATTCTTCTCTTTCCTTCCCTAAAGCTAACTACCCCAGAGTCTATGATCTCTTGGCGGGAAAATATGACCAGGAACAGTTCCTTTCTCTTTTCTTTCGGGCACACAAAAACACAATTGCCCCAGAAAGCTCAGTAGCATAACACAAACGGAGTCTCTTTCTCCTAGAGGTAGAAACATGGGTGCGGCAGAGTTAGTGGCTTTAGGTGCTGATCTACAGTCTCTAGATGATATTCCACATCTTCGCCTTCCTTGCGTTTGATCACTACTCTATCTACGTGGATGTGTCTTCCCACCATCCATTCCGCCTTGCAGTCTTTAAAGCGCTGTGAAGCCTTTGGAGAACACGCTAAGTATCTGCGAGTGTGCGGGACTTTGAGATGGGTCCAAACAAAATCATTGTACCAACGCTCCCTGCATACCTCCACCTCATACAGCAGGTCCTTCGGCAAGTAGGGATACTCCCATCCATATTCTGCAGCAACTTTTTGACCAAACAGTCTCTGTAATCTCGCCAAAGGAGGCATGGTTGATCTGTCCCCTTCCCCGGGCAGAAGGACCGCATCTGGGTGGCGCGGTGCCTTGACCACCCCTAATCTAGGCATTGGAGGCCTCAATAAAAGTTTCTTTGCCCCAGTGTCAGATGCGTGTGACACCGGTGATACAGGAACAAGTTCAGGGAAAGATTCTCCTTCAGGCGCTGATGCCTCCACCCTTGGTGTGCTCTCTCCCATAGACATAGGCGAATTCCGAAACCCCCGGAATGCAGCAAGCGGTGCCTTGTCCCAGCCCTTCTCAGCAAACAAATCGTCTATTTGGACATCATCTCCCATATCAGAGAGAGACTCCAGGTCAGAAGTGTCACACTCCTCCGCGGGTATGTAGCCCTGTGTGGAAACAGAACACCCACACTCCGGAGACTTGCTAGGCCATGCCTTCCTGACACATCCTCCCTCACACCAAGTCTTCTCAGCCGGCTTACCTTGGCCTTTCCTGGGATGTCCGGAACTCTCGTCTATGGATCCATCCGGGCCTGGCGTAAGCGCGCGAGACGGTCCACCACCACCGCTGGTAGGGGCTACCACGCTGGTTCTCTTCTTCAGTGGCGGACGCTGTGAGACTGTGGTGACCGAGTCAGCATCCTCGGATTTCTCCCATTGGTGCTTCACGACCTCTTCCACGGTCGTTGCAGTGTGCGCAGGGGGCGACTCTCACGGCTGTGACTCCTGTCTTCTGTGTGGCGATGCCTGGAACCCGGCCTCGGTAGATGGTTTTCGGCCTCTCCACCACCGGATCCACCTCGAACATGAACTCCCCACAGGCCTCACACCGTCCAAAGGGCTTCAGAAAATGTACCAGTCCCGAGCACCCAGGACAAATCATGCCCAGGGCCTCCACGTCCATGCAGGAGTATAGGGCGAACCGACCCCTTGGCTTCAGCCGGATCCCCGTATCCGTGATCGGAGCAGCAGCAGTCAGGGTTGTAGTTGCCGGGTGAACCGGGATCCACGAGGCGGGTCCAAACATGGTGACCTGTTGCTGTTCCATCGTACACTGCTGAGTTTTCGCGCTAATGTCCCACGTGTAGTCCGTCACACGTATTGGACTCCTCCCCTTTTGCTCCAGTTCGCAGGCTTTCCACTTGGTTGCTTGAGACACACCCACGAACTAAGCGGCGGGGGCTTGTGTCTGATGGCGCAGTGCATATAAAAACCCCCACGTGTAGTCCATCACACGGCTGGGCTTTACCCCTTTCACCACTCTGCCTGCGCGGGCCTTTCCTCGTCTGAGGTCATGTCCATGACTTTCGAGCAGGGCTGCACTTCGGCCTATGTACTTGACTCTTCCCGGCAGACACGCTCTTCTAACAAGTGATGCACAACACACATCCCGGACGAGTCCCCACGTGTAGCGGGCACTCGTCCCACACTCCCAATCCCCTCTATTAAAGTTCTCACTCGCAATGTCTCTGGTCTAGGGGTATGATGGGAAAGGGAGTGGGTCCGCTAAGCCAGGCTTCCACCACAGATGTATAAGTGGTATTGGCCAGAGTTATTTCTTTACCTTCGGGCCTGTATTGTGCATCAAATCCAACCGTCTGCCAGGAAACTGAGTCTCACACCGTTGCAAGTCCAACACTCCTTTATTCAGAGACTTACTTGCTTACAAACAGAACAGGAGGTGTGAAAGTGTAGATACATAGGCCCAGACACAAGTTCTTTCCTCCACTCTCCTCCAAAGAGTGGGCTATGGTCTCCGCACGAGGGAAATTCACCTTCCGGACGGTCTCCGACAAGAGGCTCACCCGTCACCGGCAGTATGCTGCACCGGGTCTTCAGATGAGGAGCTCTCCCCGGTCCATTACGTCCACCTCGGATTAAGGCGTCCACCTCCAGAGCACCCTAGGATCCTTCCCTCGCGGAACTCAGTGTTGGGCACTGAGTTCCGGACCTCCGTCTAAGTACCTCATCTCAGGCTAAAGGTGTCTGAGATGGAACGCGACCTCTGGGGGTCCTCCAGGCCTAGTGCCCAGAGGACGAAAAACACGAACTCGGTCCGCAGGCTAAAGGTGCCAGGGACAACGAACCCCGTGACAAAATGGCCGGCCCCCTTTATACCCCTCCCCAGCATGCGTAGCGGGTTCCCCGCCCCACCACACGGCTGCCGAAGTAGGACAAAAAAGGATTCGACCCAGCAATGATTAGTCCGTCGGCCCAAAGTGACAGTGCCACCCGGTGGACCGCCGGAGATACACCACTGGTGTCACCGCAAAAATTCAAAATTACTGGCGGGAAAGTAAACACCCGCTACAGTTACATAGTAAGTTACATAGTTAGTTTAATCGAAAACCTCCATATAGAAAATCTTATACCGACAGTTGATCCAGAGGAAGGCAAAAAAAAAGCTAATTGCATGAATTTAACTGTTATTTACCTTTTCTATCTGTATGCACTGGTGATCCTGTCAGTGGCAGGTATTTCTTTCAAGTGGAATCAGCTCATGTGCCACCACACATACACAGAGAAGTAAGGATCCTTTCACACATGTGGAGCGTTTGTCCATTTTTCATCCATCCGTTGACAGATGAAAAGGGGACATCAATGCATCTCAATGGAAAAACGTATGTAAATGGATGATCATCCATTTACAGCCATTTACATCTGCTTCCGTCGACATGGAATGGATCAAAGCCCTATTTTTCTTCCGTCAAAAAACGGATGTAAATGGACAAATGGTCCGTTTTTTGTATTAAAGAATTGCTCCAGGACTCAAAGTGGTTAAGGACTCTAGCTGGCAAATGTAAAAAACTGATATAAAAACAGATGAAAAAAGGATGAAAAACGAATGACAAGCTTATGTAAACTTCATACATTTTTTCTTTGAAAAAAGGTGACTGAACTAATGAAAACTACAGTCCGCATGTGTGAAAGAGACCTAACGTTCTGAGAACTGTCACCACTAAAAACCCTCCTCCTCAATGCCTATTTCCTCCCTGGCATTGTGATTGGCAGCATAGAGCTATCCACCACCTGGGAATAAGACTGAGAGAAGTGATGTAGGGTACCTTCTTCCAGCCCTCCTCCTAAGTCTGACAGCAAGGACAGAGTTGTTGCCCCTATGGTGATGCTCCCTGTTATTCAGCTCCCCCTTACAGCCATCACAAGGGACAGGAAGCGCTGATTAAACAGATTTTTTTTTTTTAACCATAGATCTACTTTAAATTTACTGCATACAAAGATGTCCTTTTTATCTGATGTTCTTCTTGAAATAGTTTTGTACAAGCCTTAGATAAAAAAAGAAAGTTTTGTACAATTACAGTACCTGACCACGATATTGTATTTCCAGCGCGATGGGATCGCGCTGGAAATCGGCACTGTGAGGCTGTACTTCTCGCGTTCGCCGCCCCCACAAGATGCAGCGTATACATAGGAATCTATTGGGGGTGGCGAGCGGGAGGAGTGACAAAGCTTGGCGCTGGCTCCCGCGGCGGGGGTTGTGGAGGGCCAATATCACCGCTGCCGAGCCGCGTTTAGATACAATATTGCGGTCAGGTACTGTAACACAAAGTAAACCTGTCAGCTCTGCAATGCAAGCATCTAATACGGAGGCTTCCATTCCCAGTCGATGCCTTCTGAGAGGAAACACGTTGAGCCTGGATCCATCCTAACCTGCTGAGGCCGGCTGACAACCAACCCTTAGATGTGATCCTGTTTAAGCGCACATGATCCCTTAAGTGCGATCAATTTGTCTGGTAAGCACAAGCACTTTTGATTCATTTATTTTGCACAAGTACAGTTTTTTCGTCTTTTTGCATGTGGGGCATTTGGAACCACATATTAAATTTATGCAAAGAAATTTTATGAACTGTTGGAACCTTTTTTTATATGAACTATGGAACACGTTTAATTGTATCTGTGGGAGCACAATTTTAACCATATGAATTCTGTAATATATGTTTAATTAATTGCACTTATAGCACAGCACATAATCACCTTTGATTCTTGCACATAGCACTTTATATGAACTGTGGATTATCACCATTTTTTGTGAACTAATATTAGTATGACATTTAGCATGATGGTTTATTTTTCTGATATATCAAAACATAAAGCAAAAATAAATAGCTCATCCAGCACTATAGTTGAATTTAGCTGCTGCTATAGTAAATAGATACTCCAAACACAAAAGCTCTAGAAGTTCATAAATGTAATTCATAGGCTAAAGCAGCGCTTAGGATGATATACATGTAGCGGGGTGTTCCCCTTTAACGCAGAGAGACTACATTACCCAGAACCCCGTTTGGCAGTGTTTCCGCCGCAGAGACTCATGGGAGGGGTTATAAGAGGAGGAGGCGAGGCTGGGCTCGGCCTCTTTGGGACACGAGACTTCAGAGACTGATCCTCCTGTGCGGATGTGTCGGAGTGCAAGGCCTGAAGCCTGAGACCTTGCTCAGCACCAAAGAGCCTTCCACCCCTCTGCGAGCCTGGGTGGCATCTGACTTTGCTTGACTACAGCCTTGTTGGATCGGGGACATAATCGCTGAAGAGACTGAGTGTGTGTGAGACACAGTTGGTGGAAGTTCCCGGACTGGAACTGTAGTTCGGGTGGGTGAGAGGGCATATGCCCAACTGATGTACTGTTATTGCATATAGGCCTATAGACTGCCGTGGCCTACGAGTTATTCTTGGTATTCTTACTGAAGGCCCTTGTCGGAGCTGAACCTACTGTTCGTATAGCCGAGTTTCTACCCCATCTTTACCTACCCTATTGGATTACAAAGTTTGTACTCTGTTAATGTGCACCACCGTTAAAGATCTGCCGGTGAAGGAAAAGGACTAAGTTGTAGATATCAGAACCAGGCCTGGTGGGGGTTTCTAAGGTGTTTTGGTTACTGCGCCACAGGGCACTTAGCTAACGGTCGCCCGCGTGGCGCACTTGTTATGTGTTAACCCTATAGTGTGTTAGTGTGGCTGGGCTCTGCATTACAAATGATTATTCTGTAAACTGTTATTGATGTTACCCTTTTCCTTACCAAGAGCTTAAGTAAAATCTTACATTTATTTCAATTTAATATTGTCTCAATGCTCAGTTATTCATACAGTATAGGATATACAATTTACTGTCAGTACTAGCTGTGCCAGTAGGGGGTAGAGCATATTGCCGGGGGTTGGCGGAGCTGTCTTCAGGGCCCAAACTAAATCTGCGGCCTTCTTAGTTGGAGGTATCGCTACATACATCAACATCCAATAGTGATGATATGCCCTCTGAAGAGCGAGTCCAAAACTACTATGGTGTTCCTAAAAGGTATTCATATAGTGTCTTTGTCAGATACATGATAACCTTCACCGCACCACGTGAGACTGCTCCCCTCAAAATGCACACTCACCGGAATGGTATAATAAAACCGCCTTGATATAAAAATGGATCTTTGACATGTAGCAAGGCCGCGTCCTTAAAATCCTTGATCAGAAATCATAAGGAGTTAACCTCTCTGGCGGTATGATTATGTCAGATTTTTAATGCTGAAAGGGTACAATGTTTTGCATGGAAATTTGGCGTTTTATATTGTAGGCCTGTAATTCTTAGGAATAACACACCTAAATCTGTCCAAACAAGAGTCTAGTAGACATCCCGGGTATGATAAAGTTTGAAACACAAAATCATAAATTATAATATAATAAATAACTATAAATAATTATAACAAATAATAATATAATAATAATAAAAGGTATTCAATAATGTAATCAAATCAAAAACACTGAAATTTGCTCAGTTGCAGAATTGTCGCTTCAGTGTTTGATGAGGAATTTCCCCACAAATCGCTATCGCTCAATTCTGCAAGTGATTCTAATTTATTATCGCTGTTTTCTAGCTGGTCTAAAACCACTTTTGATGTAAAGGGACAATTTTTGGTTGCTATGGACAATCTCCAGTTTCCAGGCAGAAATAAACAGTATTTATAAAATAAACTGCATGCAGGGCACTGGACAAAGCCTTAGGGACAAAAGGGAGGTGAAATAATTTCACACAGTAATGTAATCTGTAAGATTACAGTGTACTGTATGTGTTATGTGTTTTTCACTTTTTGAATTTGGCGCCGTGCTCCGTCCCTGTGCGTTGCAACGCTCGCAGGGAACGGAGCTTGGCACTGTGATGAATCGAGCGGAGGACATGGCTCACAAACACAGTGGGGAGACATTGCAGGATTCTGGGGACAAGGTAAGTAACCTTGCCTGGATCCTGCGATGCGATCTCGAGCCACACTCGAGAATACTGCCAGGGAGGTTAACACTTCCCACACGATAGGTCTGGTTACTCAAAGCAGGATATTAAATTGTTGACTCGTTAGGGCAAACCATAGCAAAAAAGGGAATCCCCATAGCGTAAACCAGTTTAACATTTTATTCCCATCAAAGGACCCCCCTTTTAAGATATATGCTTACACAAAGTTCAATATAAAATAGCATCTCATGATATAAATCACCTGGAATGTACAGCTTATAATGATACTCCCTCACCGTCCGAAGGAGCGCTCATCCGCGGTGATACCTAGGTGGAGATCGTCAGAAGCTGACAGTTTCAGCAAGCCGCCTGGTCATGTCCAGACGCGTTTTGTCTTTCTCAATAGGTATCACCACGGATGAGCGCTCCTTGGATAATGATGTATATCATCCTAAGCACTGCTTTAGCCTATGAATTACGTTTATGAACTTCTAGAGCTTTTGTGCTTTTATTTTTCTGATATAGTTTATTTTTATTTTATGTTTTTTATAGTTTCTTTTCACAGTCACATTTGATCACTTATGATAAATTAATAGAAAAAGTGCACCATTACATGACTATATATATCCAGTACATTTATTACACTGTAAAGCCCCGTACACACGGTCGGACTTTTGCCCAACAAACTTTGTTTTAAGCAAGTTGGACCAACAATCCGACCGTGTGTACGCTCCATCGGACAAACTTTTTTTCGTTTGGTTTTGTTTTCATCGGACAAAAGTTGAGTCTGCAAACGGACAAACTTTTGCCCAACAAAAGTCCGATGGAGCAAAGTCCTACCGTGTGTACAGAAAACCATAGGACTTTTGTCCGATGGACAAAACAACTAATGTTAAAATCAACCAACAATAGCAGAAGTTGACCAAAGGGTGGTGGTAAAGAGCAGAAAAACCATGTGATGTTGCAAAAAGTTTTGGGAAAGTTTGCAGAAAAGTCCTGTGGTGTGTATGCTATGGGTGTGCCCGGCCAACTCCGTTCGGACAAAAATCCACGGAAAAGTCAGATGGAAGTCCGACCGTGTGTATGGGGCTATAGGGTTACCTAGAGGGTATCTAAAAACAAACAATGAACATCTTAGTTGGTCCCCATTTTGTTATATCTGTTTTATAAGTGCAAAAAATACCTTGCCAAAAATCCTGTTAAATGACAACTTCCTGTGCTCTCTGCTTTTTCTGCCTATTTATCACTTACATTGTTCTGAGCTATCTCTGAGGACGGAGTACAGGACCCCATCACTCTATGGTATGAAAACGAGGAGAGGGGAAGGCTACTGTCCTTTTTCTGTTGCCATGATACAGGGTGTAACTGGCAGAATTACCTATGGAAAATAAAAATAAAAGATTATTGTAACCCCCCTGAAAAAAATATACAAATGCAGCCACCACCACATCCAAGGACTGGTAAAATGTAATATTTTCAACTTTCATTTTTGGGTTTTAAAAAAACACAAAAAAACATTGCCTTAGGTCAGGTTAACTAAGAAAGTAGACAATCCTGTGCTCTTTTTGCCATCATTATGATCTGACTGTTTATCTTGTATTATTGCTCCCTAAATAATAATGAAGATACAGTGCATATGTTTATGTATTTTAACTGGACAGTTGGCAGTTTTAGCCCTTGGTCTGATATATCTGCTTCCTGAAAGCCATAGCTATTGATAGATAATGTCTGACACAGTTTAGACAGCATGAATATGAACAACCTGTTCTGCATCCATTTTCACCTAACTGGCAGTAAGTTGTGATTCTTTATCTTTCAGACAGACACTGCCTAATATGAAGAAACACTTGACTGCATAAGTATGACTGATGAATATGTTCAATGCACCTCTTGAGACTTCCGTAGAAAAAAAATGTCAGTGGTAATTGAATACCAATTAATGACTTAACCATAGCTAGACATTTTATTGGCAGAGGTACCGAACATAAAGCTAGTTTTATGCTGCTAAATATTCCATCTACAAATGATCCCATGTATCTTCCATATACAGTGGAAATGTAATCCTGCTGCATGAGACGTGTGCCCATGCTGATTATGTGTGGCTTTATGCAGGGCAAAAGGACGGCCACCAATCTGAATAACGGTGTGACCTTGAGACCCATGTTGCTGAATATTTATGCAAATGCAGCTCCAAAGTCTATTAATCCAGAAAGTAGAGACTGAAATCAAAGTCAAATATTATGACTTCGGGTTTTGTTGGAATGACTGAAAGTGACTGAACAGTAGATGAATTTAATGGTTTGCTGCTGAAGATATTCCCATTGTGAATACATATTAGGTAGATTTTTTTTTTTTTTTTTGTGAATTTGAGAACAGGCTCCACACTGACATACTTATTGTTAGGAATGTTTGAGTTTCGTCCTCAGGTAGCTGAAAGATTTTAGCAAGGATTAGGGCTGCAGTTACAGATTGTCTGCGTCTACACCTGTTGATAAAGCCTGGCATTCTAGTGCCTTTGCTACTTCCTGTAACATACACCTATATACATGTAGCCCCCCCCCAATTTAGGGGGCGCTATGTTCAAATTTAGGGGTTAGTCTGAGCCAATAGTTGGTCTCAGACTATTAATTTCCTAAAAACTTGCTTCTGCTCTGGTGTGATATTGCCTGGCTGCAGTGTTCCCTGTTGCCTGTGGGTGGCACTATCATCTCTGGCTCAGGTGGAACCACAGGGGGTATCACAACACCATTGGGTGTCCTCTCTCGGCAGCTGTACAGTGGGTGTGGTCAACCCACCATGCATGCTGGGAGAGGGTACTTAAGGGGCAGACGGGAATGGGCGAAAAGAGATCCAGGTGACCCCTTGGTCCTGTTCGGCACGTACCCCACCTTCGATGGCCCTCATGGCCGGGGGTGCGTGCGTGTGTTTCGGTCTCGGCACCTTTAGCCCGAGGCTGCATCGCTGAAGGTAGGCCCAGCACCTTTGGCTGAGGCCTATACCCGAAGAGGAGTCCCAGGGTACCCAAGTGAGGGGTTACCCACTCTGAAGGAGAGGAAGCCAGGGGAGGATCGGTCATAAGGGGATTAGTGAAAGATTCACTGTCTCGGGAGAGGCCTGGCTACCTGACAGAGGGAGGTATTCCTATCCACCAAAAGCCTGGTAACTTGCCCCATTGGCACCTAAGGTCTTATTGTTACTAGGCCGGGAAGTTCGGGACTTAAGGATTCTGAGGTGGAGGATCTCCTGATCGTATCCGTTGGAAATTGCAAGTAGTTGTTTCGTGCTCCACACCGGCTGCTAGGACCACTGTAAGAGGGACTATCCGGGTGAGCAAAAACCCACTCAGGCTTGAGTGGCGATGAGTGTTGCTTAAGTGTTGCGTGCCTGAACCCACCTCCCTGTTCATATTCTCTCATTCTAACTTTCCTGTCAAGTTCCTCAAGCAACGTATAAAAATAAACCTTCTTTTATTGGGGTTTAATCTACTGTGTGGACATTGGCCTTCTTAGACAAAAAGAAAGAAAATAGACTTCTTCCCACACACTAGGGTGAAGACTCCAACAGAGAGAGATAACTCGCTGCAGGACCCAAGAGAAAGAAATCAGCGGCCCATACTGTCTGAGGAGAGACATAGAGGTATCGCTACATACAATTCTGTCCTGTTTTTAGAATTTGCACTTTATAAAGTATAACCAGGAATATTTGAAGCTGAAGTTTAATCTCATTACATTTTGTCTTCTCTGGTGTCTTCCTTACCCCTTTGTCAACATGCTAATAAAAGGTTTAAATAAAAACATTATTTTTCATTTTATACCTTGTTCTAAATTCATGCCTTCACTAGGTCTCACTGCTTTTCTAACCAATGTAGGCAGATCACAGCTGGTGGGAGGGACTTCCTGTAAATTATAACACCCCCCCCCCCCCACCTCAGTACACCTCTCAAGAGCCCTCAGCACCAATGTAAGTAGAAGTTATGCATATTATCAAACTGCCTTGAAGGGTGGATGTCAGTCTGAAGGAATGGGTATTCTTAGACGGGCTGCATTTGCATGCAGAGCACCTTAGGTAACCCTCCATGATCTAAAGAATGAAGTACAAAGACTGAAAGAAGTGGACCAAGGACAGCCAAGCTGGAGAAGAAAGGGCTATATTATGCTTGATGCTCTCCAGCCAGGAATAGGGTGGGCTTTTTTGGACTTGCTGCAGATGTAAAAGGAGAAGTACATCCAAACTTTGGCTGTACTTCTCCTGTCTATTTTGCGGCTGAAGCCCGCTGTCGGCTGACATCACAGAGCCGATCCAGGCTGGGACAAGATCATGACAATATGGTCGGGATCCACCCACAACCCTGGACCAGCACCTGGCTCAGCCTCTCAGTGTGCCACTAAGAACCTGAGCCAGTCACTCCCGCCAGCTCCACAGTCCAGTGCTCTAGTGAGCATGGGGGGGGGCAGAGCAAACAGCGGTGACTGACAGTCACCAGCTCTCTGTTCAAGGAGCTGTGAGAACCGCGCAATCAGTGGTGATCGATCAGATCTCAGCCTTAGAGCCGGTGGGAGACATGTCTATCTATGGTTTTCTAGCAGATGTATTATATAGTATAATGCACCCCCTACAATAGTTTATAACAATAAATAAAGTCAGATCAGAGACAACCTGTCATTTTGTGTTTAATTTAATCAAAGGACTCTTTGCTTACCTTTAATATCCTTTTGAACTACAGTTAAGGGTACCTTATTCTCTGTATATTAAACTTTTATAATAACCAGATAATGTACTCTTTCCTCTGAGCCACGCAATCAAAATAAGGATTCCACTGTTGCCTTTAAAAAGTGGTAGAAGGGTAACATGAAGCTAATTGCAGATTTCCTTTTATTCACTCTTAGAGCCCTTTCCCACTGGGGTGGTAGCGGTAAAGCACCGCTAGTTTTAGCGGCGCCTTACCGCTGTTATAGCGTCACTTTAGTGGGAGCGGGATGCTTTTAACCCCCTAGAAGGGTTTAAAAAGGGGTAAAAAGCAAACATGTAGCGCTTTGCAGGCGCTTCGGCAGCGCTGCCCAATTATTTCAATGGGCAGGGGCGGTGTACACACCGCTCCTAAACCTCTCCAAAGATGCTGCTTGCAGGACTTTTTCTAACGTCCTGCAAGAGCACCGCTCTAGTGTGAAAGCACTCAGGCTTTCACACTGGGGCTGCAGGGGAGGTGTTTTTTAAGGCACTTTACAGGCGCTATTTTTAGCCCTTTAGCGCCTGAAAAACGCCTCAGTGTAAAAGGGGTCTTAAAGTGAAAATCCTATCTAAGCCAATTAATATTGTCAGGAAGAGTAGTATAAAAGTCAATTCTGTAAACAGTATTTATAAACTCTATTGCTGCTTCATACTTGAAAAATTGAAGAATTGGTTGAGCCCAAGTGGAAATTGAAATTTAGGATTTTGTTTATGGTAATGGGAGAACTAAAAACATTTTTATGTTTATGGCCAAATGCAAATTTCTGTTTGCTTGTTAAAGTATAACTAAAGGAAAAACGTTTTTGTTTGTGTTGGATAGAGTGCAGAGGGATTAGAACGCTTGTCAGTTTTTATTGTTGTCTGTGTCCCCATTAAGGAGATGCACCCTCTTTTTTTGTCCTGTTTACCATTAGCATTAAAGGTAAAGGTAAAGGAAAATCCCAAATTTTGGGTTGTCCCCAGAAAAGTAATAGAAGGGAAATCTTCCAATAGGACACTATTACTAGTTCTGGCTACCTTGGGGTTATCAAGGAATTCCCTTGGCAGGGAAGGGAGAAAGATGGCCAGCCCATAGACTTGAAAATCTGAGAGGGGCGATTTATTTTCAAATTTATTTTTATTATTAATATTGTTATTATTATTGTAGCGCACCCACATCTCCCCTTACCTGCCTTTAATTTCTGGCTCTTCGCAGGGAGGGAGAGGCACACCGCACCACAAGCCCGTACCTTCCTGTGTGAGGAGGTTGAGCGGTGTTAGTTTTTCGGGCCTGACTGCGGCTGGTGTTATGATCCTTCCGAGGATGATTCTCACCTCTACATTGAATAGATGCAAGTCTTTATTTCTCCCCAGTAATTTAACTGTCCACACCAACTGAAAGTCCAACTTCTATATTTATTTCACACTGGATAATAAATAGTCTCTTTAACAGCAGACAGGTTGGAACAAGACACAGGACAGCTTAGGTGGGAGGAGGTCCAGGCACAAACTTAAATGATTTCCTCAGACTGCTCGGGTTTCACAAACAGTTTTGGCGCACGATCTCTGCCACAGACCGTGAGGTTGGTCTCTGCCACAGACCTGGTGAATAGGGCCTTGCCCTATGAAGTCACTGCCACTGACTTGGTGAACGGGTCACTGCCACTGACCTGATGAATAGGGCCTTGCCCTATGAAGTCACTGCCACTGACTGGGAGCGAATAGGGTCACCACCACTGACCTGGTGAACTACTTTCCTGAAGTATTTGGCCCATGTCAAGGAGAAAACCATCCCTCCGGAGAGTTACCAGAGGCCCTCACCGTCACCACGACTCTGCACTGGGTCTTCGGAAAGGGTTACCTCCCTGGCCTCCTCATCTCAGATACGGGTACCCTCGCAAGGCAGCACCCTGGGAGCTCTCGATCCTTAGCGGACCCCAGCCGAAGGTTGCTGGGCCCCGGGCCTTAAAAATAGTACCTCACCCCAGACTGAAGGTGTCTGGGATGGAACAGGAACCAGGCCTCCGGGCCTAGGGCACCCGGAGACAACACACGCACCCACCCAGGCTGAAGGTGCCTAGGCGTGGACGAACGACCCCAATGGAAGATGGCCGTCCCCTTTTATACCCTCTCCTGACAGGCACAGCAGGTTCCCCGCCCCGCCAAACTACTGCCGAGAGGGGACAAAAAGGGCACAGCCTAGTATCAGTGGTTCAACCCTGACCTACGGCAACAACGCCACCTGTAGGCCACAGGGAATTACACATCAACACTATCTCCCATGGACAGAAATGGTCCATTAACCCTAACAATCAGTGTGTCTGAGCCTAATTACCACTCAGACACTTCCCCTAAATTGAACACCCCGCTACACATCCCCCCCACTAAATTGACACTGGTCCCCAGTGTCTGGAACAAACCCATGCCTCTCAAGCCTGAGTCAGCATAGGCCCAATCCAGAGACAAAACTACAAAAAAGGACAATTTTAAAAAACTGCCTGTTTGTGCCGGAACCTAACATGGGGAAAAGGAGGTGAAACATAGACGGGAAAGAAGAAATCACACATGTGCACATTAAAAAATATTTTCAATGGATATTCACATTTCCTTCCCGCCTGCAATAACTAAGATCCACCCCATACTCAGTAGTCTTGCTTGGTGTCCGCCTGCAGGGGAAGAAAAACACATTCACATCTAAAATGAAATAAGTTGGAATGAACAGATTCTCCCCGAGAGGAAAATCCCTTTCTTCCAAAAATAAACTGCATTATCACTAGTAATCTAACAGTTGCACCACACCGCCACCTAGTGGTAGTGCTGCGGTTAAGACACTGATGTTGGCCAATTCTCTTCTCCTTGACTGTGGCCCTGAACTATCAACAACCCCAAAGTCCTTGTATCTTTGTGGTAGGGAGAGAGGGGAGAACAAAAAAAAACTACAATGAGTAGAATACCCCTTGTTGTCGGGGCAAAGTTCCTGGGTTTTAAAGAGTGCACTCTTAAAAAAAAACAAAGCAAAAACAAGAGTCTTGTCTCTTAAAGGTAATAGTGTGGGTCAGGCAACACCAGTGGTTTCCAATGCTTATCAAAGGTATCAATGTGGTACTCAACATTGTCTTTGTCCTTCCTGCAAATAAGTACCTTGTCCGCATAAATTTGCCAACCCAACATCCAGGCAGCCTTACAGTCTTTGTATCTCTGGGTAGCTGCAGGTGAACATGAAAAGTATCTTCGGGCCTGGGGTACCTTAAGATGTGTCCATATAAAGTCTGCGTACCACCTGTGTCTACAGGCCTCCACTTCAAATAAAAGTTCTTTGGGCGGGTACGGATACTCCCACCCATACTCACTGGCAACTTTCTGGTTGAAAAGTCTCTGTAATCGGGACAATGGTGGCATAGTAGCACGGTCTCCTGTGCCAGGCAAGACAATGGCATCCGGGTGCCGAGGTACTTTAACTACCTCAGGACCAGACGCAGGGGCCCGCAACGACACCCGTCTTGTCTCAGTAGCTGATGCAGGTGTCTCCAACGGTGAAAGGGCAGACAAGGAGACAGATCCCTCCTCAGGCCTTGAGGCCTCCACCCGGGGCTTACTATCCCCAATGGACATGGGTGAGTCCCTAGCACTACGGGACAAGGACAGGGGCATCTTATCCCAACCCTTTCGCTCAAAAAGTTCATCTATAGCGGCGTCATCTCCCGCATCAGAGATGGACTCCAGATCGGAGGTGTCACATTCCTCCGCAGGCAGGTAACTCTTGGTAGAGGACAAGTCACCGCCTCCGACTAATTCACGGGCATGTGAATCCCCAACACTTGGGACCTTTGACAGAGTCTCTTCCCCCGGCTTACCTCGGCTTGTAGCTGAACCAGGACGTTCGGGACTTTTCCCTTCGGATGCATCCGTTCCGGGTAAGCGCTGGGGCGTAGCTCCACCAGGGCCACGGGAAGCTTTCACGAGCCCGATCTTCCTCTTGGGCGGCGGGAGAAAGGACTCTGTGGTGACCGAAGCAGCATCCTCCGGTCTCTAAATCTCTGGAACAATATCATCTGCGACTTCCTCCGAAGTCCCGACAGTGCGCGCAGGGGTGGCTGTGTAAGCTCTGATTCCTCCTTCCAGAGTGGTGGCTCCCGTAAGGCAATTGAGGTGGAAAGCCCAAGGCTTTTCTGTAGGTTGCTCCACCTCAAACAGGAACTCCTTACATTGCTCGCATTGCCCGAATGGCTTCAGATGTACCACCAGTCCCGAGCATCCGGGACAAATAACTCCGAGGGCCTCCACATCTTTGCAAACGTAGAGGGCAAAAGGTCCCCAGGGCTTGAGCCAAATCCCTGTATCCGTTAAGGGAGCAGCAAATGAAGTCATCTTCATGGTAGTAGTAGCCGGAACCCATGAGGCATGAGAAGCCATGTTATCCATTCGCTGTTCCATCGCGCACTGTCCTTTTCGCGCCAAAGTCCCCACGTGCAACTCCACACATGGCCAGACTCCTCCCATCTCCTGCATTGTTCAGATTTCTCTCTGGCACGCCCACGAACTGCGCAGTCAGGGTTCTCCTCGTGGCGCAGTTCTCGATATGGCCGACCTCCACAGAACTTCACTGGGGAATAAAGTTCAAACTCTGGGGGTTTTCACACTTTCCAACCGCAAACACATCCCGGACTCGAGCCCCCACGTGTAGCGCACCCACCTCTCCCCTTACTTGCCTTTAATTTCTGGCTCCTCACAGGGAGGGAGAGGCACACCGCACCACAAGCCCGTACCCTCCTGTGTGAGGAGGTTGAGCGGTGTTAGTTTTTCGGGCCTGCCTGCGGCTGTTATGATCCTCCCGAGGATGATTCTCACCTCTACATTGAATAGATGCAAGTCTTTATTTCTCCCCAGTAATGTAACTGTCCACACCAACTGAAAGTCCAACTTCTATATTTATTTCACACTGGATAATAAATAGACTCTTTAACAGCAGACAGGTTGGAACAAGACACAGGACAGCTTAGGTGGGAGGAGGTCCAGGCACAAACTTAAATGATTTCCTTAGACTGCTCAGGTTTCACGAACAGTTTTGGTGCACGATCTCTGCCACAGACCGTGAGGTTGGTCTCTGCCACAGACCTGGTGAATAGGGCCTTGCCCTATGAAGTCACTGCCACTGACTTGAAGTGAATAGGATCACTGCCACTGACCTGGTGAACTACCTTCCTGAAGTATTTGGCCCATGTCAAGGAGAAAACCATCCCTCCGGAGAGTTACCAGAGGCCCTCACCGTCACCATGACTCTGCGCTGGGTCTTCGGGAAAGGTTGCCTCCCTGGCCTCCTCATCTCAGATACGGGTCCCCTTGCAAGGCAGCACCCTGGGAGTAGGGATGAGCTTCGTGTTCGAGTCGAACATACGTTCGACTCGAACATCGGCTGTTCGATCGTTCAACGAAGATCGAACGATTTGGGCCGTTCGCGCCAAATTCGAGTGACGCGAACGGCCCACAATGCACTACGCCATCGCAGTGTCATCCAGGCGCTGTGATTGGCCAAGCATGCACTGTGACCCCGCATGCTTGGCCAATCACAGCGCCGGCAGTGAGGAGAGCAATGATTGGCCACAGGCAGGATGCCTGTGGCCAATTATTGCTGAGGGTGTTTAGTACACGCCCCACACTATAAAAGGCCGCCAGCACGGCGGCCTAGTGTAGTGTGTTCCGGAGCAGGGAAAGAGCAGCATAGGCAGGGACAGTGACTTTTATTTCTTTCTTGCTTAACCTGGATTCCTTTAGTTTAGGGAAAGAGAAGGATAGGTAGGGAGAGTGTCAGTGTGTTTTGTGCTTGTGCTATAGTGTGCTTTAAAAAAACATTTTTTCTAGGGACAGAAAACTCTAGGTAGGGAGAGTGTCAGTTTCTTTCACTGTGCAAGTCCTTGTTTCTAGGGACAGGGAAGGACAGTGAGTGAATTCTCCTTGTGCTATAGTGTGCTTAAAAAAAACATTTTTTCTAGGGACAGAAAACTCTAGGTAGGGAGAGTGTCAGTTTCTTTCACTGTGCAAGTCCTTGTTTATAGGGACAGGGAAGGACAGTGAGTGAATTCTCCTTGTGCTATAGTGTGCTTAAAAAAAACATTTTTTCTAGGGACAGAAAACTCTAGGTAGGGAGAGTGTCAGTTTCTTTCACTGTGCAAGTCCTTGTTTCTAGGGACAGGGAAGGACAGTGAGTGAATTCTCCTTGTGCTATAGTGTGCTTAAAAAAAACATTTTTTCTAGGGACAGAAAACTCTAGGTAGGGAGAGTGTCAGTGTGTTTTGTGCTTGTGCTATAGTGTGCTTTAAAAAAACATTTTTTCTAGGGACAGAAAACTCTAGGTAGGGAGAGTGTCAGTTTCTTTCACTGTGCAAGTCCTTGTTTCTAGGGACAGGGAAGGACAGTGAGTGAATTCTCCTTGTGCTATAGTGTGCTTAAAAAAAACATTTTTTCTAGGGACAGAAAACTCTAGGTAGGGAGAGTGTCAGTTTCTTTCACTGTGCAAGTCCTTGTTTCTAGGGACAGGGAAGGACAGTGAGTGAATTCTCCTTGTGCTATAGTGTGCTTAAAAAAAACATTTTTTCTAGGGACAGAAAACTCTAGGTAGGGAGAGTGTCAGTTTCTTTCACTGTGCAAGTCCTTGTTTCTAGGGACAGGGAAGGACAGTGAGTGAATTCTCCTTGTGCTATAGTGTGCTTAAAAAAAACATTTTTTCTAGGGACAGAAAACTCTAGGTAGGGAGAGTGTCAGTTTCTTTCACTGTGCAAGTCCTTGTTTATAGGGACAGGGAAGGACAGTGAGTGAATTCTCCTTGTGCTATAGTGTGCTTAAAAAAAACATTTTTTCTAGGGACAGAAAACTCTAGGTAGGGAGAGTGTCAGTTTCTTTCACTGTGCAAGTCCTTGTTTATAGGGACAGGGAAGGACAGTGAGTGAATTCTCCTTGTGCTATAGTGTGCTTAAAAAAAACATTTTTTCTAGGGACAGAAAACTCTAGGTAGGGAGAGTGTCAGTTTCTTTCACTGTGCAAGTCCTTGTTTCTAGGGACAGGGAAGGACAGTGAGTGAATTCTCCTTGTGCTATAGTGTGCTTAAAAAAAACATTTTTTCTAGGGACAGAAAACTCTAGGTAGGGAGAGTGTCAGTTTCTTTCACTGTGCAAGTCCTTGTTTCTAGGGACAGGGAAGGACAGTGAGTGAATTCTCCTTGTGCTATAGTGTGCTTAAAAAAAACATTTTTTCTAGGGACAGAAAACTCTAGGTAGGGAGAGTGTCAGTTTCTTTCACTGTGCAAGTCCTTGTTTATAGGGACAGGGAAGGACAGTGAGTGAATTCTCCTTGTGCTATAGTGTGCTTAAAAAAAACATTTTTTCTAGGGACAGAAAACTCTAGGTAGGGAGAGTGTCAGTTTCTTTCACTGTGCAAGTCCTTGTTTATAGGGACAGGGAAGGACAGTGAGTGAATTCTCCTTGTGCTATAGTGTGCTTAAAAAAAACATTTTTTCTAGGGACAGAAAACTCTAGGTAGGGAGAGTGTCAGTTTCTTTCACTGTGCAAGTCCTTGTTTCTAGGGACAGGGAAGGACAGTGAGTGAATTCTCCTTGTGCTATAGTGTGCTTTAAAAAAACATTTTTTCTAGGGACAGAAAACTCTAGGTAGGGAGAGTGTCAGTTTCTTTCACTGTGCGAGTCCTTGTTTCTAGGGACAAAGAAGGAAAGTGAGGGGAATTCTCCTTGTGCTATAGTGTGCTAAAGCATTCCTCATCAACCATCTTTGAAATCCTTGTTTTTTGGACAGTCAGGGAAATTGTCGTTGTGCTATTCTGTGCAAAAGCAATCATCCTCAACCATATTTAGAAATCCTTAAGTAAAGGGACAGAGAAGGACACCTGAAGGTAGCCCTTATTGCTTTTTTCCCATCTCCCTGCAGGCCATCTATTAGAATGTCTGGAAGGCAAACAAGGAGAGGCAGACAGTCAGGAGGCAATAAAAGAGGGCAAGCAGGCTCTGTGTCTGGGGGCAACAGTGCTGGTCGTGGACGCGGTGCATTGTCATCAGCACATGGCCATGGGACACGCTTGTCCTTCTTTTCGGCAGCTGGACATGTTGAGCCACATCATGCCGAAGACTTGGTAGAGTGGATGACCAAGCCCTCCTCCTCCTCCTCATCCTCTCTCACCCAGGCTCAGGGTACTGGCAAAGCAGCTGCCAAAGCGTCCTCTTCCCTGGTATCAATGTCAGACTCATCATCAGTCACTCCTTCCCTAGACCCACCATGTCCTCCTCCTGAGGAGTCCCCCGAACTGTTTGAGCACAGTGTTGGGTACATGCTCCAGGAGGATGCCCAGCGTTTCGAAGGGTCTGATGATGAAACCCAGCTACAGGAAGGCAGTAGGGTGAGAGCAGACAGAGGGGATGCTCAAGAAGGACACCAATCTGGCAGTCATGTTCCAGCAGCTGCAGCATACTGCCAGATTGGCTCCAGTGATGAGGAGGGAGGGGATGATGAGGTCACTGACTCCACGTGGGTGCCTAATAGGAGAGAGGAGGAGGAGGAGGATGAGGAGGAGGCACATCTCCAACGAGGCAGGATGCCCTTTGGTGGCCAGCGTAAGGGCAGTACACCGACGGAATCACACCGCAGAGCTCCGCCTGTGCAGGGCGCTGCCTCTGCCCGTCATTCAAAAAGTTCCTTGGTGTGGGCCTTTTTTGAGGCTAGTGCATCAGATCGCACAGCTGCTGTTTGCAACATATGTCTCAAGCGTATATCGCGTGGCCAAAACATCAGCCGCTTGGGTACCACATGCCTGACCAGACATATGTTGACCTGCCATGCAGCTCGTTGGCAAGCCTACCTCAAAGACCCACACCAAAGAACAAAGCGGACCTCTCCTTGCACCGCATCAGCTGGGATTTCCAACCCCACTATAACTTCAGTCCTCTCTGAAACATGCACTGAGAGGAATGAAGGTGTAGAATTAGGTGTGTCACAGCCAAGTACTTGCGGCCACTCTGCTAGCAGTACACCGACGTCCGATTCTAGCAGGCAAATTTCCCTGCCCCAGCTGCTGGACCGTCGAAAGGAGTTCACTCCCAGCCATCCACATGCCCAGCGGTTGAATGCTAGCTTGGCTAAATTGCTAGCGCTTCAACTGCTGCCTTTTCAGTTGGTAGACTCGGCCCCCTTCCGTGAGTTTGTGCAATGTGCGGTTCCTCAGTGGCAGGTTCCCAAACGCCACTTTTTCTCACGGAAGGCTATTCCGGCTCTCTACCGGCATGTGGAAGGCAATGTCTTGGCCTCGCTGGACAGGGCGGTCAGCGGTAAGGTGCATATTACCGCTGACTCATGGTCCAGCAGGCATGGACAGGGACGTTACCTTTCTTTCACGGCCCATTGGGTCACTCTTTTGGCAGCTGGGAAGGATGCAGGACAAGGTGCAGTAGTGTTGGAGGTTGTCCCACCGCCATGCCTCCAAAATGCTACTACTGGTTGTGACACACCTCTCTCCTCCACCCCCTCCTCTTCTTCTTCCTCCATGGCCTCTTCCTGTGGTTTGTCCTATGAACCAGCGGTGCTCCGTAGCCGTTCACGGGGCTACGCAAGTACGCAGGCAAAAAGATGCCATGCCGTGCTTGCGCTGGTGTGTTTGGGGGACAGAAGCCACACTGGGGCAGAGGTCCTGTCTGCTCTGCAGGGCCAGGCCGAGAGGTGGTTGATGCCACGCCAGCTTAAGCCAGGAATGGTGGTTTGCGACAATGGCACCAACCTCCTCTCCGCCCTTCGACAGGGACAACTGACCCATGTGCCCTGTGTGGCTCACGTCCTTAACCTGGTGGTGCAGCGGTTCTTGGGCAGGTACCCGGGCTTACAGGATGTCCTGAGGCAGGCCAGGAAAGTCTGTGTGCATTTCCGCAGATCTTATAATGCCAGTGCTCGCCTGGCTGAGCTGCAAAAGGAGTTGAACCTGCCCAAGAACCGCCTTATATGTGACATGCCCACCAGGTGGAACTCAACGTTGGCCATGCTGCAGCGGCTGCACACGCAGCAGAGGGCCATCAATGAGTACCTGTGCCACTACGGCACCAGGACAGGGTCAGGGGAGCTTGGTTTTTTTCTCCACGCCAGTGGGGCATGATCAGGGATGCATGCACTGTCCTGGCACCATTTGAGGAGGCCACGAGGATGGTGAGCAGTGACAGTGCATGCATCAGTGACACTGTACCTCTTGTCCACCTGTTGGAGCACACGCTGCGTGGAATAATGGACAGGGCACTTGAGGCAGAACAGAGGCAGGAAGAGGAGGACTTCCTTGCCTCTCAAGGCCCCCTTTACCCAGACAGTGTTCCTTCTGTCCCACCCATCGCACAGGAAGAGGAGGAGGAGGAGGATTGTGTCAGCATGGAGGTGGAGGCTGGCACTCAGCATCATCAGCAGCAGTCTTTTAGGGATGATTTACAGTCCCAAGAAACCAGTGGACTTGTATGTGGCTGGGAGGAGGTGACTGCGGATCATGTCGTCCTTAGTGACCCAGAGGACTCCGGAGCGAATGCCTCAGCAAACCTACGCTGCATGGCCTCCCTGATCCTGCAAAGTCTGCGGAAGGATCCTCGTATTCTTCGGATCAAGGAGAGGGACCATTACTGGCTGGCCACTCTCCTTGATCCACGGTACAAGGGTAAGGTTGCGGACCTTATGTTACCGTCGCAGAGGGAGCAGAGGATGAGACAACTCCGGGAGGCCTTGCAGAAAGGTCTGTGCAACGCGTTCCCAGAGACTGGGAGGTTACAAACTCCTGGTCCTGGACAACGAGTTGCTGAGGCTTCGGCCAGTCAAAGAAGGAGCGGTGGGGAAGGTGGCCGTCTGACCGATGCGTTCAGACAATTCTTTAGTCCGCAGCCCCAAAGTATGATCGGTTCCAGCAACCATCGCCAGCGTCTGATAAACATGGTGCAGGAATATCTAGGGGCAAGGTCAGACTTGGACACCTTCCCCACCGAAAATCCTCTGGCTTACTGGGTCTTGAGGATGGATCACTGGCCAGAGCTTGCACAGTATGCAATTGAGCTACTGGCCTGTCCTGCATCCAGCGTTCTTTCGGAACGCACATTCAGTGCTGCTGGAGGATTTGTCATGGATCACAGGGTGCGCCTGTCCACCGACTCGGTTGATCGACTGACTTTCATCAAGATGAACCAGTCTTGGATCACCACCACCTACCACACACCTGATGCTGATATAACAGACTAATTGATTTTAACATGTCACATCCCTTCAAGACTGATGCTGATGCTGAGTGCCTGTGCTGTTATGTTGACTGGCTATCCTCCTCCTCCGAGTCCTCAATGATACGATTGATGATGATAGCTTGGAAGATCATTTTTGTTTATGGGTGCCGCCACCAGTGGCTAAGGCCCAATTTTTCAGCCCCTGTTTTACAGGGGCGTGTACTTACAATTTTTTTAGCAATAATTTGCCATAGGGCTCATTGCTGTGCTCCAAGTACAGTATCTGTGAGGGGTTGGAGTGTTGTGGCACCAGTGCCTAAGGCCCAATTTTTCAGCCCCTGTTTAACAGGGGCGTGTCATTACAATTTTTGAAGCAATACTTTGCAACAGGGCTCATTGCTGTGCTCCAAGTACAGTATCTGTGAGGGGTTGTAGTGTTGTGCCACCAGTGCCTAAGGCCCAATTTTTCAGCCCCTGTTTAACAGGGGCGTGTCATTACAATTTTTGAAGCAATACTTTGCAACAGGGCTCATTGCTGTGCTCCAAGTACAGTATCTGTGAGGGGTTGTAGTGTTGTGCCACCAGTGCCTAAGGCCCAGTTTTTCAGCCCCTGTTCAACAGGGGCATGCAATTACAATTCTTGATGTAATAATTCACAGCAGGGCCCATTGCTGCACCCACCAAGAGTAACTCTGAGGGCTTACAGTGTTGTGGCAACGCCACCACCACCACCACCACGAAAGGCCCAATTTTTCAGCCCCTGTTCAAAAGGGGCATGTAATTACAATTCTTGATCTAATAATTCACAGCAGGGCCCATTGCTGCACCCACCAAGAGTAACTCTGAGGGCTTACAGTGTTGTGGCAACGCCACCACCACCACCACCACGAAAGGCCCAATTTTTCAGCCCCTGTTCAAAAGGGGCATGTAATTACAATTCTTGATCTAATAATTCACAGCAGGGCCCATTCCTGCACCCACCAAGAGTAACTCTGAGGGCTTACAGTGTTGTGGCAACACCACCACCACCACCACCACCACGAAAGGCCCAATTTTTCAGCCCCTGTTCAACAGGGGCATGCAATTACAATTCTTGATCTAATAATTCACAGCAGGGCCCATTGCTGCACCCACCAAGAGTAACTGTCAGGGCTTACAGTGTTGTGGCACCAGCACCACCATCAAAGCCCCAATTTTTACTACCACTGTTCAACAATTATATGTAATTAAAATTCCTGATATAATAGTTGACAGCAGGGCGTTCCAGCACCAACCAAGAGTAACTGTGAGTGCTTACAGTGTTGTGCCAACACCAACAACTAAGGGGCCTATTTCTGCAGAGTATATACGGCAGGTCCCTACTTTCAAACATCCAACTTACAAACGACTCCTACTTGCAAACGCAAGAAGACAACAGGAAGTGAGAGGAAATCTACCCCTAGGAAGGAAAATTCTCTCCTGTAAGAATAAATATGGGAGAAAGGTGTCTCCTCTGTACTGATGCTTTATCAGCAATCCTTGTTTCAAGAAAAACACCACATTTCAAAAACAGTTGTCATTGGGACGGAAAGTGAGGTGAAATGTTCTGAACAGGGGCACAGACAGCAAAACAAATGTTACAGGGGTGATAACCCTTACCTATGTTTTCCAAAAAGTTTAAAAATAGATTTTTGGGCTGGAGCTACACTTCAACAATGTACCTGTTCAAAATTACAAACACATTCTACATAAGAACAAACCTACAGTCCCTGTCTTGTATGCACCGCCTGTATACGGCTGTTCAGAGTATATAGGGCCTTTTTTATTTTATGTGCGGGGTTCCCCTTAATATCCATACAAGACCCAAAGGGGCTGGTAATGGGCTGGGGTAGGGGGGGGGGTCATGGGGTAGCTATGCCATTTTTCTTAAAGATTTTCATCCATATTACCGTGACCAGACATTACATTAAAGCCGCAAGCAGTTTTAAATGGCTTTTTTTTCCTTTAGAAGTGTCATTTTGTGCAGGGACAGTTCTAAACACGGGAAACACGTGGCACTTCACAGGCATACTTTAGACACCCCCCAGGTACGATATTTAAAGGAATATTTGACTTTTTTTTTTTCACTTTATGCATCATTAAAATGACTGCTCCCGAAAAACGACCGTTTTTAAAACTTCTTTTTGCATTGATACATGTCCCCTGGTGCAGAACCCGGGTTCCCAAACCCTTTTTAGGACAATAACATGCATAATAGTTGTTATAATTAGCACTTTAGAATTCGAACGTTCGCATCCATTGTATTTAATAGGGTTCTAATGTTCGTACGAACTTTCGGTCCGTTCGCGGGTTCTGGTGCGAACCGAACCCGGGGGTGTTCGGCTCATCACTACCTGGGAGCTCTCGATCCTTAGCGGACCCCAGCCGAAGGTTGCTGGGCCCCGGGCCTTAAAAATAGTACCTCACCCCAGACTGAAGGTGTCTGGGATGGAACAGGAATCAGGCCTCCGGGCCTAGGGCACCTGGAGACGACACACGCACCCACCCAGGCTGAAGGTGCCTGGGCGTGGACGAACGACCTCAATGGAAGATGGCCGCCCCCTTTTATGCCCTCTCCTGACAGGCACAGCAGGTTCCCCGCCCCGCCAAACTACTTCCGAGAGGGGACAAAAAGGGCATAGCCTAGTATCAGTGGTTCAACCCTGACCTACGGCAACAGCGCCACCTGTAGACCACAGGGAACTACACACCAACACTATCTCCCATGGACAGAAATGGTCCATTAACCCTAACATTCAGTGTGTCTGAGCCTAATTACCACTCAGACACTTCCCCTAAATTGAACACCCCGCTACATTATTATATAGGAATTATAAAGCACCAAGAGCTTTAAAATGTAAAGGGAAACAGTACTATTACAATACATTCAAAGACAAGAGGGTTAAGGGGGCTAACAAGAGCTTACAATCTAAAGCAATAACATTTTTAATATAATTACTTTGATAGTTGTGTCAGGCTATATATACAGTTTTTCGATGTGTTTCAAGGCACTGGCTATACATATACTTTAATGAGTATTTCTAGATTAAAATATAATCCTCATATTAGGTTATTATCTTGTATTGAACTAAAGCCAGGAACAAAATTGACAGAGCAACAGTCTTGCTAACCAAAGAGCAAATTAGCACTAAATTAGCACACTAAATTAGCGCACTAAAAGACTAAAGCTGTCCATTGACGGATAGAGATTCCGCCAGTTCAGCAGGAACTGGCCAAATTTCGATCCATCTATGGGCAGGCTGGTCATACTAAAGTTGCTCTATTGATCGACTTTAGAACAACAAGTCTTACTTTTTTTTTTCGGACGATCACGGCCGTCGGCTATAGTGCCAGCAGTGATCATTGTATTTTGATGATGTCAGAATACAATAGCGCGTCATGATGGATTCCCCTATTAACACTGACTGTGCTTATGGGGGAATCAAGCTATTTTCTTTCCTTCAATTTGTGGTTGAAGAAAATAAAATTGCATAATCTATGGTCAGCCTCAAGACTCCAAAGTGTGTTAGAAGGATGGCTTTACAATGGAAAAAATGCCATTATAACCATCGAAAGTCAACCACCTGCAGTGATGTCTGCACGATTGGCCCCTTCTGCTGAGATGGACATTAAAAAATTGTTGCAATTTGTATTGCCACTCTGCTGCTTCCTCTAAGTGTACTTTAGCAATCCAAAATATGTTCTGTGCTATTTATGACTCATCTAAATATATAACATTTTAAAATGGTTTATTTTTGGTCATTTTGATTCCAAGCATTTGAAAGGTCGATATCTCAAAGGCATCAGCCTTTTTCCTTCAGAATTTTTTAAAACACTGAGCTCTCTGTCTCATATAGTTTTATACAGTCATTTGCATTCAGCACTGTTTACTCTGCATAGAAGTAGACATATTTCTCTGAACCCAGTAAAATGTTATTTTCTGTGTAAACAAATTAAAGAGGTTGTAAAGGCAGAAGGTTTTTTTTTTTATCTTAATGCATTCTATGCATTAAGATAAAAAGCCTTTTGTGTGCAGCAGCCCCCCTAATACTAACCAAGGTCCCTCTCTATTCAGCGATGTTGCACGAGTGTCTCAGCTGCCCTGGTCTCCCCTCATTGGCTGAGACAGCAGTGTGGCTACCGCTGCTGTCAATCAAAATCAGTCAGCCAATCAGTAGAGAAAGGGGATGGGCAGGACACAGCTCAGATGCATTTAACAGAAGGGAGGGGCCAGGAGCACCAAAGAAAGACCCGAGAAGTGGAGGATCTGGGCTGCTATGTGCAAATCCACTGCAACAGAGCACGTAAGTATAACATGTTTGCTAGATACAAAGAAAAAAAAACGAGACTTTACAATCACTTTAAGTATCATTTATTAACTTTATTAATTTTCACTTTGAATGACAATTGCACAGTCATGCAACACTGTACCCATATGACATTTTTATAATTTTTTTTACACAAATAGAGCTTTCTTTTGGTGGTATTTAATCACCACTGTTTTTAGATTTTTTTTTGCTAAATAAACTAAAAAAGGGGCAAAATTTTTACGCTTTGTCTTTGTTTCTTTTAGAAATTTTAGAAATAAATAATCTTTCTTCATAAATTTACAAAATGTATTCTGCTACACTTCTTTGGTGAAAATAACCCAAATCAGTATATATTATTTAGTCTGAAGGAAAGTTAGTCCACAAACTATTATATATATATCTGAAAATCGATCAGTCCTGATGTACTTATGACTAATTTCTTGAGACCTGAAAATGCCAGGACAGTACAAATACCTCCCAAATAACCTTTTGGAAAGTAGACAGTCCGAGGTATTTAGTAATAGGCATGGCGCATTTTTTAAAGTTGTAATTTTTTGTCACTTTTTAAAAAAAATTAAGAAAATAAAATGTTTTTTTTTTTTCCCCATTTTTTTACATCATCATCATCATCAGTGCATTACATCATCATCATATAACTGGTGTGGCCAGGGACACTGACTGGTGACAGTCCCGGGAACTTCTACTCCAGCCCTGTGGGCACCTCCACTGGCCCTGATTTGTTACCATCAGTAGACCAGGACACCTACTGTATGTTGATTATTTTGCATGTGGCTAGATAGGTACTGTGAGTTCTAAAAAATAATTAAACTATCCACTAGATAGCGCTTTTCCCTTTCTATACAAACACACAGGAGCAGTGGGGGAAATCGCATGCAATTTGGACAGTTTTGTTTTTATTCATGAAAATTGCATTGCAAATTATTGGTACTTGGTACGTGAACGCATCGTTGCTCATACTCACGAATAAAAAAACGGTATCAGTGCAACCCTAGTTTATGCCAAGTTATTGACTCACTAAAATTTGGACTTTTCCAATACACATATATTAATACTATAAAAAACCCTTGACAACATAAAGCTGGCCCTAATCTAACTAATTATGTGACTTTGAAAAAGATTGGCTGCACCAATGATTTATACTGTATATGTCATCATAAAGGGTGTGTATACTTATGCCATTCATTTTTTTATATTTGTTTCAATTTGTTTAAATCACTTTGCAGAGATACAGGTGATACTCGAAAAATTAGAATATCGTGCAAAAGTTCATTTATTTCACTAATGCAACTAAAAAGGTGAAACTAATATATGAGATAGACTCATTACATGCAAAGATAGATAGTTCAACCCGTGATTTGTCATAATAGTAATGATTATGGCTTACAGCTCATGAAAACCCCAAATCCACAATCTTAGAAAATTAGAATATTACATGCAATCAATAAAACAAGGATTGTACATAGAACAATATCAGACCTCTGAAAAGTATAAGCATGCATATGTACTCAGTACTTGGTTTGGGCCCCTTTTGCAGCAATTACTGCCTCAATGCGGCGTGGCATGGAAGCTATCACCCTGAGGCTCTGCTGAGGTGTTATGGAAGACCAGGATGCTTCAAAAGCAGCCTTCAGCTCTTCTGCATTGTTCGGTCTCATGTCTCTCATCTTTCTCTTGGCAATGCCTCATAGATTCTCTATGGGGTTCAGGTCAGGCGAGTTTGCTGGCCAATCAAGCACAGTAATCCCACAGTCATTGAACCAGGTTTTGGTCCTTCTGCAGTGTGGGCAGGTGCCAAGTCCTGCTGGAAAATGAAGTCAGCATCCCCATAGAGCTCGTCAGCGAAAGGAAGCATGAAGTGCTCCAAAATCTCCTGGTAGAGGGCTGCGTTGACCCTGGACTTAATGAAGCACAGTGGACCAACACCAGCAGATGACATGGCTCCCCAAATCAACACAGACTATGGAAATTTCACACTGGACCTCAAGCATCTTGCAGTGTGTGCCTCTCCATTCTTCCTCCATACTCTGGGTCCTTGGTTTCCAAATGAGATGCAAAATTTGCTCTCATCGGAAAAGAGGACTTTGGACCACTGAGCAACAGACCAGGTCTGTTTTTCTTTAACCCAGGTAAGATGCTTCTGACGTTGTTTGTTGTTCAGGAGTGGCTTGACAAAAGGAATATGACATTTAAAGCCCATGTCCAGGATCCGTCTGTGTGTGGTGGCTCTTGATGCACTGACTCCAGCCTCAGTCCACTTCTTGTGAAAGTCCCCAACACTTTTAAATGGCCTTTTCCTGACAATCCTCTCCAGGTTGCCGTCATCCCTGCTGCTTGTGCACCTTTTTTTTCCCTTGTGCACCTTTTCCCTTCCACATAACTTTCTATTAATGTGCTTTGATACAGCACTTTGGGAACATCCAACTTCTTTTGCAATTACCTCTTGAGGCTTTCCCTCCTTATGGAGGGTGTTAATGATGGTTTTCTGCACAACTGTCAGGTCAGCAGTCTTTCCCATGATTGCGATTCCTGCTGAACCAGACTGAGAGACCATTTAAAGGCTCAGGAACCCTTTGCAGGTGTTATGGCTTAATTAGCTGATTAGAGTGGGACACTTTGAACCTAGAATATATCACCTTTTCACAATATTCAAATTTTCTGAGATTGTGGATTTGGGGTTTTCATGAGCTGTAAGCCATAATCATCACAATTATGACAAATCACGGCTTGAACTATCTTGCTTTGCATGTAATGAGTCTAGCTCATATATTAGTTTCACCTTTTAAGTTGCATTAGTGAAATAAATTAACTTTTGCATGATATTCAAATTTTTCGAGTATCACCTGTATGTTTTCACTTTGACATTATATCATAAGTGTATATTGCATATTTCTATTGATCAGTGTAAAAAACAAAAAAACTAAATGAAATCTACCGTGACTGAATGTTCTATGACAATAAAACATGAAAGAGGGTAAATACTTTTTATAGGCACTGTATATACGCTTACATATTTTTCTAAGAACGTTATGCATTTTTGGAGCTACTGGTAGTTGTTATGATGATAAACACAAAAGCATAAAATTGGAGAAGCCAGTCGCAAAGCTTATTCCAATTTGAATGTAATAAAAGCTCAGCAGAAAATGCAGTGTATTTAATTCATGTCACATTGTTTTGGAGAACTGGCTGTTTGTATTCATTGCACTCTGCTCCTCTGACTTGAAGGCATGCAGCAAAATCAATTGAACTTAGTGACAAATAGAGACTTTGTATGTGTTTCCAATAGTCATCTGGACAGAGAAATGTCAGAAAAACGACTTTGGCTTCACCTCTAAACAGAAACAACTGAATTGAATTAACATGTTGCATGTATTATAATTTTTTTTAGAACTGACAGTTATCTTTACCAAAAAATAAAAGGGAGTAAATCAGATCATGAAGAATATGGGCAGACCAAGTAGTTAGCAGACAGAAATACTGTAATGCCTCGTACACACGGCCGGGTTTTCCGACGGGAAAAAGTCAGTCGGGAAAAAAGAGTGCCAGTTCTCTTTTTTTTTTGCCAGCCGTTTTTGGCAGTTTTCCCGTCAGAGAAACTCTGATGGAGCATACACACGGTCGGGATTCCCGGCCAAAAGCTCTCATCTGAGTTTTTCCAACTGGAAAACTTGTCGTGTGTACGAGGCATTATGGAGGATTTTTTTTTTTCCTTTATTTATTGGCACTTCTTATTTTTGTTGACTTAATTTATGCTTTTAAGCTGCTGCTCAACATTTAGAAACACCCGTTATTAATGTTACTTTAAATTTGCTACTGATGATTGGGAACCAATCCAATCCACTAATAAGCTCTGACAGAATGATCACATGCAGGTTGGATCCTTTATTTACAACAATAAATCCTTCAGGATGCAGATGACCGCCACTGCTACCTTCAGGCTACAGTTTTAATCTGTAATACTAATATTATATATATATATATATATATATATATATATATATATATATATATATATATATTATATATATATATACACACAAAATTGACACAAAATTGATTTCTCAGCCTATAATAAAAAGAGTAGTTTTTAAATGACCAAATAAAAGCCATATATGTCCATAAAAAAATATTACATTATGCAAATTAGTTATCTCTAAGTTAACAGACACATGCTGTCACTGGTACGTTTGGCTTCAGCTTCTAGTCATAATTAAGGTTCCTGATGTAGCTTTCAAATTTAACCCATCTATGACCAATTTTTCTTACCAGGCAACAACTGACATTGAACCTATATACTGAACAAAATGAACACAGAGGAAACTCTGAACTATCTATAAATGAGTGCAATATAATATAACTATTTTAAGTGTAGATAAACACCTTTTAGAAATTAACAGCTGAAACCATTCAAGCACAACACACTGAGTATAAACCCTAAACTACACAAATATGTATCCAAGAAATTACAGTGTAAAAATGGCATTCATTTACTAAAAGCAAATTGCAAGGGCAGTTGTTCCAGAGCTTAGTAAATGAGGGGAAGTTCTGCTGACTTCCATCACCCAATCATATACAAGAAAAAATGCTGTTTTTTTTATTTTTATTTAATCAACCCCAATGTTTAAGCCCCCAATAACAATGCTTTCTGCTCATTTCTCTATGCCTGACTACACATAACTATGCCTTAATATGCCAGACTACACAGAATCCCATTCTTTGTAAGTGTGCCTGTTCAAACTTGTACACACTGTCACCCTACGCTCCATGTCCTACTCTCAAAAATGTAAATGGGCTTTTTCTGAGCATATTCAGACAATTTTAATCCCATAGATTTCAATTGAAGCAACAGTAACTGTGCAATATGCACATTTTCACATGCATTTTACCCTTGAAGAATTTCTCTCTTCCTATGGAACTGCTTGCTTTCCCTATAATCTCTTTATCCACTGCCCAATGCTGGGTATGGTCCTCAGGATTTATGATAACAAACTGTACCCGACATGGTTGACCTCTACTTCCCCTTGGTTTCTCCATCATTATGGAAGCTCTTGCAGAACATATTTGCTCTACTCCGCCAATATGGGGAATTACAGCTGGTGATGTACATCATAAAATTGGTCTTTACATTGATGATGCCTTAATTTCATGACTGATCCTTCACACTCCTTACACCCCTACACCAAATACTGAAATGGTTTGGTGAATTATCCCTATAAAAAATGAGTTTCTCTAAATCACATATGTTGGCTATTGGCCAGGGTCAAATCACAAAATTACAAATTTCTTGTGTGGTTCCTTTCTCGTGAGTACCTACCTCTTCAGTAACATTTTGTTAATTACCTAGTCTCACCCAGTAATAAGTTATTTCATATCAACCATTCCTCTCTTCTTGTCTACAGTCTATAGTCTTCTTGTCTACAGTCCAAAGCACCCCCCCATGTTTCGGGCATGTGGCCTGGTATAATTCGGGGGGGTGTTCTCTCTTGCCCCACCTTTCTTGTCCTGCAAGGCTTCATGCTCGGATAAGGGTCTGGTATGGATTTTGGGGGGACCCCATGCCATTTTTTTTTAATTGGCGTGTGGTTCCCCTTAAAATCTATACCAGACCCAAAGGGCCTGGTATGGATTGAGGGGACCCCAAGCAGTTTTTTTTCCTGACTTTTCTTTTGCATGCATTCTTTTGTTTACATTGGTTGTTAAGGATGTGGTGGTCGGCTTTACGGCCCGCTGCTTAACAACCAGCTATTCTTTCTTCACACAGAATTTAAATCAGTCGATCATTTTTCGACAGATCCAAATTTGAATCGCTACAAAAATTTGGAATTCGTTAGAAAATTAACAAACAAACAAAAACTAAACAAAACTAAACTAATTCTGAGACAAATCAAAAAAAAAAAAAATTCCACATGTCTAGGGTCAAACTTCATTTCATTACAGGCTACATCAGCATTATGGTTGCCCTCAAAGGGCCAGTTGTATCTTTAAGACTATATACATGTAAATAGTAGATTATACGCTGCGCTTTGGACTACTACAAAATAAATGCGTGCTACAGATTAAAACAAACACATGTAGTGTTAATGTGACGTGAGTGACATATGTCACATAGACATGATATGACCAAATAAAAACAATAAAAATATGTAAATTAAAACATTAATAATAAAGTGCTCATGTGCATCCAAGTGCTTTGTAACACAAATGTAAGTGTCCGGTTGTATATAGGGAACAACAATAGTCCCACTTTGAATACCAAACGTGTTTTTGTGCAAAAACAAGTCTTTTATAGGAAAACAATGCTGTGACAGTCCTGTTGAAAAAAGTACATATGCGTGGTATCCAGTAATAGCACTGCTGACATGCTTATATATCCATGCATCTGAAAATGATTGACGGGTGTTGCAGATCATGCATTGGTGCTCTTATTCCAGTGACCCCCTAGGTATTAAATGCTCACCTTGGAGCGTGTGACTTAGCAATTGCGCTCAGACAATACACACTTGTGAACCACCCCTGGGTTCTATAATGGTAACAGGATCCTGGGCTTCCCACGCAGTATCTCGGGAATAATGGGGAATAAAAAGCCTCGATAATGTAATATCGCTTTAAACGTTTTATTGAACAAATAAATTCAACCCCTCAATGGGGTACTCACATGTACCAGGTGCGTTAGTGCACCACTCTGTGTATGGCATGAAATATTAAAGTGGCTGGTGTTGGAATGGTGTATGCTTCCTCCTAGGCAGATGGACTGCCTGTCGTACCATCCTGGCCCCTCCCCTACGCGTGTGCGATACAGGGTAATCGTATTCGTCAGGGGGAATTCTCTACTGAGAGGTCCCAAGGAGCTAAAAATCCAATCCCTAACTCCAATCCAATGTCTAACTCAAATTTATAGATACACAGAGTAGGGCCAATTTAGACAGGAGCCAATTAACCTACCAGCATGTCTTTGAAGTGTGGAAAGAAACCGGAGTACAAGAGTCACATAACTTTCAATCAAAATTCACACATTTTTCAACTGGATTCAATAGTGACTTCTCGGTGAATGTTGTGTATATGTGTAAAAATATTTATATATAGACCCTTTAGAGCAGGGGTCTCAAACTGGCGGCCCTCCAGCTGTTGCAAAACTACCATCATGCCTCTGCCTGTGGGAGTCATGCTTGTAACTGTTAGCCTTGCAATGCCTCATGGGACTTGTAGTTTCGCAACAGCTGGAGGGCCGCCAGTTTGAGACCCCTGCTTTAGAGCTTATGTGAAAGTGTGTGATTGGTAAATGAGCTTAGGAATCTGTCCAGGTGTCTGAATGACCAACAATACAGAGAGCAATGATTACAGTCATCCTCCTTCTAGCGATATTCTATACTTCACTACATGTTTGAAAGCTTTTTCACTGTTTGTGTGCATTCCACTCAGTGCCATTTGAAAATGTCATCATTTCTCCCTTGGGCTATATAAAATAACAGAATGTCATCTAAATGTTCCCCAGTATGAAGACTAGTTCTAGCACATATAAAATTGAAATCAGATGGAAGCCTGTTCTCTTCAAGACCGCTGGAATGTTATATTTACTGTTCACATATTCCCTGGTTTTTCATTATTAACAAATCATGCTTTAAAAATAGAGCACTCTATACCCAGAGAGGGGAGAAACATCATCACCGTGTGCTGTTTCTGTTCACTTATACATTAGGCCAAATGTACAAAACCCAAACCAAAAGAAGACAGATAAGACATTAGCTGCATACAGGCTGTGTGTTTGTGAATAAAGGTAACCATGCAGATTTCAATAATATTTTAATCACATCAACAAAAACAGTAGGAGCTTGTGATGGCACTGTTTAGATTTTTTTTTTATTTGAATCAAAACAGAAAATGATTGGACAGGCTGGAAAATGAGTGTTTATGTTCAGTGTGGTTGTAGCATGTCCTAATTAGTAGGCATCCCTTATTAAGACACATTCTACAAACACACAGAAATTGACTTAAAACACCTGATTTTTGCCTCCGCTAAAATCTCACCAACAATATCCTCAAATTCTGCCATGCATACTGATTAGGCAAATTTGCTTAAAATACAATCAAATGGCTTTGTTTTCTAACAAAGGCTTGTGCTAACCTTGTCAGTCCTGACATTATTATCAATGCCTTTGCTGATAAAGCCAGCCTTAATGCTAACTAAAAGGAGCTTCCCTAGCCCTGAAAATCCCATTGCAGCCTTAAAAACCATCATCATTTAGGGACCCAATGCATTTACATGAAATGGCAAATTTCACGGAAAAAATTATTTGTCATAACCTTACATATTTTCTCGGATTCAATTAATAGACCTTGCATAACTGATGCATTTTTTAACAATGATATTCTTGATTGCTATTACAATCAAAATCTAAGAAGTTAAATAAAAAGAAAAAAAGAAAAAAACTGAAAATGTGTGTGTGTCACCATCTAAAGAAAATATTTGCAAATACAATTATATTAATTATTTAATTAAATTCAGATAAAATGTAAAAAAAAATAGAGACGTGAATATAAGACACTTTTGCTGGATTATAAAAAGATCTATGCTTTCTTACACAAGACCACCCCTTAGCTGATAAATATACAGTATGTATTCCAAAATTCAATATTTTATCAATACATAATATTATAACAATATAAAGAGTATATGACAGAGTGCTAAAAACATGAAATCCCTAAGAGCCGGTTCACACAGGGGCGACTCGTCAGGCGACTCAGCCGCCTGACAAGTCGCGTCCCGCTCTGTTCAATGGAACCGTTCTAATAGGAGCGACTCAAGTCGCTCCGACCTTAGAAAAAGGTTCTTGTACGACTTTGGGGGCGACTCGGGGCGACTTGCATTGACTTCAATACAGAAGTCAATTTGAAAATCGCCTCTCAAGTCGTCTTGAGATCGCCTTGCCGAGTCGCCCCCAAAGTCGTGCCGCCCCAGTGTGAACCGGCTCTAACAATCTCTATTTACAATTTTTCCCCAAAAATAATCTATAAACATAATATCAATAAATCATAAAAAGTGCAATTCATATACTATTCCTCAAGCTAATATATAAAGTGCATTAAGTGCTATTGAACCATGTCCATGTTATAACCCCCTAATGTGAAAAGAGCATGACATCAACTCCTTCTCAAAGTGATTTATGCATCAAAATAGCATTTTGGATTGCTATAAAAAGGGAGCAGTAATATCTGCCACCTTTAAGAAGTCTCAAAGATAACATAGAAACAAGGCAATGAGGTTCTTGCTCAACCTGCTGCTTTGACAACACTAGCTACACACAGGGCCAAACTATGTACAGTATGTATAAATATAACATACAGTATGTAAATATGTTAACATATAATATATGCATAATTGCCTTAAAGTGGAGGCTCCGCCGATTTGTTTTTTTTAAAAGCCAGCAGCTACAAATACTGCAGCTGCTGACTTTTAAAAAATGGACACTTACCTGTCCAGCTCGCCCGCGATGTCGGCAGACGAGGTCGAGCAGTCGCTCGATCCTCGGATGCTCCCGCCGCCATTTTCGGTGATGGAATCAGGAAGTGAAGCCTTGCGGAATCAGGAAGTGAAGCCTTGTGGCTTCACTGCCCGGTTCCCTACTGCACATGCGCGAGTAGCGCGGCGCGCCGTCACTGGTCCCCCCTCTCTCCAGAAGACAGCGGGGGGGGGGGTGAAGCGAAGGGGCGTGACTCCCGTGGGAGTCACTACCCGGAAGTGGTGCAAATACCTGTCTTAGAGCCCCCCTCCCCCCTGAAAGGTGCCAAATGTGACACCGGAGGGGGGAGGGTTCCGAAAAACGGAAGTTCCATTTTTGGGTGGAACTCCGCTTTAACTAGACCATGCCTTTTGACCTAAAAATATCTCTGTACCAAAGTCACTGCAAAATTAACCTGTTCCAGAACTGCACACACTAAATGGTTGACATATATTAAAATAAACAGTAAAAACACTTTTCAACAAGCCCTCGTTCATCCCTGTAGCTGTAAACATTGCAGAGAAATTAGTTTTCAAAATTCACAACAGAGGCACTGAAATCTCAACTTTTTTCCATGAAAGCGGATGTCAACCTTTTATTATACACACACTGCAGGTGCTTCTGTGCTGTTGAAAGCTGACTAAAACCCAACTTCAGAATTCTCAGTTGGGATCTTTGAGAATTAATTACAGTATTTATCGGCATATAACACACACTTTTTTACCCTGAAAATAGAGGGTAAACTGTGCCTGTGTGTTATATGCCGATATCTGTTTTTTTACCAACGGGGGGGGGGGGGGGGCGGGGATCGGGCGGTCCTCCTCGGATGCCACCCATTGGGAAGGTGTCAGGCCGGCCGCCCCGCCTCTCCTGACCCTGGGGCAGCGCTGTCAGTAAAAAAAACTATATTACTGCAAGCCCTTTGTCATATCGCTCCTCCTGTGTCAATCTTTAGATTGATTTACCCTCCGATTAGATTTACTCTCCGATTACCTCAATAATCGCTGCTCATTGTGGCTGCGCTCCTCCTCCCCCCACTCTGCCTCCTCCTCGAGTTACTTTTGATTGGAGGAGAGCGGTCATGTGACCGTCAATGAAAGAGAGGAGAGCAGTCACATGACCGGGCCCGGCATTAATGGAGGTACTGTAGAAGCTTTGATTTAAAATGAAAGACAGGGGGAGCGGTGTATGAGAGAGGCTGATAGTGTGAAGTTTTTTAACTTTAGATTTTGCGGACAGCGCTGTCCCAGGAGGGGGGATTTATAATGTAAGGGGGCTGTGTGTTATACAAGGGTCTGTGTACTATGCAGGGGGCTGTGCGTTGTACAAGGGTCTCTGTACTATGCAGGGGGCTGTAGAATATTTTTTTCCTGAAACTTCCCTCTTAAAGTTAAGGTGCGTGTTATACGTCTGTGCGTGTTATACGCCGATAAATACGGTACTTCACAATAAATACAGCTAGTGACCAGGGACTGCTTTTTTAAACCTCTGTCTAACAAACTATCTGTACCTTATATGTTAGTGGATCTTCTGATACAAAGTTCTCCCAAATGGACATGAATAAGATGTAATAAATACACTTATTAGAAGCTCTAACACTAATCTGGAAAAGACATAGGGGTTGATTTACTAAAAGAAAATCCACTTTGCACTACAAGTGCACTTGGAAGTGCAGTCGCTTTAGATCTGAGGGCAAGATCTGAAATGAGGGGAAGCTCTGCTGATTTTATCATCCAATCATGTACAGGAAAAAAATGCTGTTTTTTTATTTCCTTGCATGCCCCCCTCGGATCTACAGCGACTTCACTTCCAAGTGCACTAGTAGTGCACTTATAGTGCACAGTGGATTTGCCTTTAGTAAATAAACCCCATAGTGTAGTGGTACAAGATGGACATAGCTGCAAAGATAGCTAGTACCCTCAGGAATACAGAGCTACACTATATTACCAAAAGTATTGTGACACCTGCCTTTACACGCACATGAACTTTAATGGCATCCCAGTCTTAGTCCGTAGGGTTCAATATTGAGTTGGCCCACCCTCTGCAGCTATAACTGGCTTAACACTTCTGGAAAGGCTGTCCACAAGGTTTAGCAGTGTGGCTTTGGTAATGTTTGATCATCCTTCCAGAAGTGCATTTGTGAGGTCAGGCGTGGATGAAAAGGCCTGGCTCACAATATTCGCTCTAATTTATCCCAAAAGTGTTCTATTTGGTTTGAGGTGCGGGCCAGTCAAGTTCCTCCACCCCAAACTCACTTATCCATGTATTTATGGATCTTGCTTTGTGCACTGGTCAAAACCATTTGTTGGAGGGGGATTATAGTGTGGGGTTGTTTTTCAGGGGTTGGGCTTGGCCCTTTAGTTCCAGTGAAGGGAACTTTTAAGGGGTCAGCATACAAAGACATTTTGGACAATTTCATGCTCCCAACTTTGTGGGAACAGTTTGGCGATGGGCCCTTCCTGTTCCAACATGACTGCGCACCAGTGCACAAACAAGGTCTATATAGACATGGTTAAGCAGGTTTGGGGTGGAGGAACTTGACTGGCTTGCACAGAGTCCTGACCTCAACCCGATAGAACACCTTTGGGATTAATAAGAGCGCAGACAGCGAGCCAGGCCTTCCCATCTACATCAGCACTTCTGGAAGAATGGTCAAACATTCCCATAACCACACTAAACCTTGTGGACAGCTTTCCCAGAAGTGTTGAAGCTGTTTTAGATGCAAAGGGTGGGCCAACTCAATATTGAATCCTACGGACTAAGACTGGGATGCCATTAAAAAGTTCATGTACGTGTAAAGGCAGGTGTCACAATACTAGGTAATATAGTGTATATAAATATGTGAAGTAGCTCTAAAATCAACCTTCTATTATAAACTACAATTGTTTAAAAATCCAACTTAATTATACTTGATAAAGACCAAATAATCACATATGCGATACAATTAAACTAATAAATGTGCAAATTCTAATGAAGAATCAAAGAAAATAATGTATATAAAACGTCCACAAACAGGTGTAGATGAGCTTGCCTGATGGTATGTGATCACTGAAGAAATCCCTGCTGTTTGGATATGACCCTGTTCAAAGACCAATTAGTAGAGGCTTCAGGTGTTTTCACATTTGTTCCTATTCTCAGATTGCCTTATGTAACGTGGCTCTCAAACAAACCAGAAAGAGTAAAACATAGGGCAATAAGCTAGTGCTGGTTTCTATGCCTGAGATATAAATAGTATGACTCACATTCGGTCATTAAGATCAGCACGTAGTACGATCAGATACAATAACAAGCTCCTCACTCTGTGTCTCCTGGGTGTCATCCCTAGGCTCCTCCCCGATGCGTTACGTCACTTGTCACATGATTTTCAAGGGTTGCCTCATGACGAGCGTGCTGTCTTTTTATAATCAGGTCAGCGTGTCAGGTTGCAATAGTGACATCGGGAGTGATTGTATCATCATGCCGTTAAGCGAAATCTAATGAAGCTTTATTTCAACAACTACATAATGACAAAAACATTTAAAGATTAAAATTATTTAAAATGTTAAAATAGGTATATATATATATATATATATATATAAGGTCAAATGGCCACAGTAGATTATGAATGACCTAAAAAAAACTTCTAATCTCCTACATATACTTGACATATGTATTAGGGTTCCATCTAGTGGTCAAGACAGAGAATGCTTAAATGGTAAACCCATAATGGCTATACAGAATACAATATGAAAAAGATTACATGATTAAAAATACTCATTACTCATAAACAATCTCAAAATCAGAGATAAAACAATTTAGGTCAAAATCAATATTTAACCCACTGGGGGGGGGGGGCAAGTGTACCCATTTCATATATCCATCTGGATTCGCATTTACTGAGTTCTCTTACTTTACTACCCCTCCAGTGGGATTTATATTTGTCTATTGCCCAGAATTTGAGGCACATGGGGTCTTTATTATGGAAAGAAGCGAAATGGCGGGAAACACTATGTTTGGGGAAACCGTTTTTGATATTTTGTATATGCAGTGAGAGCAAGAACACTGCAATATGTAAACTACCCCCTCAGTCCTTCACAAAATTAAATCTTTTTATTTCATATTCTTTTTGCGTGTGTGTGGACATAAACTTGGAACATTTTTGCCCATTTACAGTAGGTTAGTATTTTTACATGCATAGCACCTCCTACATGGAAAAAAGCCTTTTCCTTGGAAAAAAAGTAAAACCATTTAAATTTTTTGGAGGATCTGATAAATTTTTGGCTATGATGTCTCTTAAAATAGGTGCCCGCCTATAGATAAAATGTGTTTTTACAGGCAAAATGGTGTGCAATTGTCTGTCAGCTATTAAAAGTGGCCATTGCTTAATAGCTGACAGACAATTGCACACCATTTTACCTGAAAAAACACATTTTATCTATAGGCGGGCATCTACTTTAAGAGACATTATAGCCAAAAATGTTTCAGATATTTCACAGTGTCAGAGCACAATTTTTTGGTTGCGGCTTTTATCATTTGTTTATCTTTTATTTATATTTATTCCTTGGTTGCATTTGAGAATTCACATCAGCGCTTGAGTCACCTTATTCATTCACACCAATATAGTGTATATGTTTCCACCCAGTGTGGGTCATTTTTAAGTTTGACCTGCTGCTTAGACACTGATGGCTAAATGCAGGACCCGGACAGAGATCAAAAACAATATAGCCATATAAAAAATACTAAACTACATTAAGTATTTAGAAATTTAGAATGTGTAAATATGTAACCTGTACTACATGTATGTGTGCCTTAACTACACCAAGTATATTGGATCAAAAATATTTCTGTACTGGAAACCTAACGCTATTGAGTCATTTGCAGAATGTGTAGAGCTCCATATCCATTTTATATGTCATTACTAGTGATGAGCCGAACACCCCCGGGTTCGGTTCGCACCAGAACCCGCGAACGGACCGAAAGTTTGCACGAACTTTAGAACCCTATTAAATACAATGGATGCGAACGTTCAAAATCTAAAGTGCTAATTATAATGACTATTATGAATGTTATTGTCCTAAAAAGGGTTTGGGAACCCGGGTTCTGCACCAGGGGACATGTATCAATCCAAAAAAAAGTTTTAAAAACGGCCGTTTTTCGGGAGCAGTCATTTTAATGATGCATAAAGTGAAAAAAAAAAAAGAGTCAAATATTCCTTTAAATATCGTACCTGGGGGGTGTCTAAAGTATGTCTGTGAAGTGCCACGTGTTTCCCGTGTTTAGAACTGTCCCTGCACAAAATTACATTTCTAAAGGAAAAATAGCCATTTAAAACTGCTTGCGGCTTTAATGTAATGTCTGGTCCCGGTAATATGGATGAAAATCTTTAAGAAAAATGGCATAGCTACCCCATCACAGCCCCCCCCCCCCACCCCAGCCCATTACCAGCCCCTTTGGGTCTTGTATGGATATTAAGGGGAACCCCGCACACAAAATAAAAAAGGCCCTATATACTCTGAACAGCCGTATACAGGCGGTGCATACAAGACAGGGACTGTAGGTTTGTTCTTATGTAGAATCTGTTTGTAATTTTGAACAGGTACATAGTTTAAGTGTAGCTCCAGCCAAAAAATCTATTTTTAAGCTTTTTGGAAAACATAGGGAAGGGTTATCACCCCTGTAACATTTGTTTTGCTGTCTGTGCAGTGTGCACCTGTTCAGAACAGTTCACCTCACTTTCCGTCCTAATGACAAATGTTTTTTGAAAATTTGGGGTTTTTATTGAAACAAGAATTGGTGATAAAGCATCAGTGGAGAGGAGACACTTTTTTTCCCATATTAACTCTTACAGGAGAGAATTTGCCTTCCTAGGGGTAGATTTTCTCTCACTTCCTGTTGTGTCCTTCCGTTTGCAAGGAGGAGTCGTTTGTAAGTTGGATGTTTGAAAGTAGGGGCCTGCCGTATATACTCAGCTGAAATTTTCCCCTTACATTTTGGTGTTGCCACAACACTGTGAGCCCTCACAGTTACTCTTGGTGGGGCATGAATGGGCCCTGCTGTGAATTATTAGATCAAGAATTGTAATTGCATGCCCCTGTTGAACAGGGGCTGAAAAATTGGGCCTTTGGTGGTGGTGGTGGTGTTGACACAACACTGTAAGGCCTCACAGTTACTCTTGGTGGGTGCAGGAATGGGCCCTGCTGTGAATTATTAGATCAAGAATTGTAATTACATGCCCCTGTTAAACAGGGGCAGAAAAATTGGGCCTTAGGCACTGGTGCCACAACACTGCAACCCCTCACAGATACTGTACTTGGAGCACAGCAATGAGCCCTGTTGCAAAGTATTGCATCAAAAATTGTAATTACACGCCCCTGTTAAACAGGGGCTGAAAAATTGGGCCTTAGCCACTGGTGCTGGTGCCACGACACTGCAACCTCTCCCAGATACTCTAGTTGGAGTGCAGGAATGATCCCTGCTGCAAAGCATTGCATAAAAAATTGTAATTACATGCCCCTGTTAAACAGGGGATGAAAAATTGGGCCTTAGCCACTGGTGGCGGCACCCAGAAACAAAAATGTTCTTCCAAGCTATCATCATCAATCGGATCATTGAGGAGGAGGAGGATAGTCAGTCAACATAACAGGACAGTCTCTCAGCATCAGTCTTGAAGGGATGTGACATTTGAAAATAAATTAGTCTGTTATATCAGCTTCAGGTGTTTGGTAGCTGGTGGTGATCCAAGACTGGTTCATCTTTATGAAGGTCAGTCGATCAACAGAGTCGGTGGACAGGTGCACCCTGTGATCCGTGACAAATCCTCCAGCAGCACTGAATGTGCGTTCTGAAAGAACGCTGGATGCAGGACAGGCCAGTAGCTCAATTGCATACTGTGCAAGCTCTGGCCAGTGATCCATCCTCAAGACCCAGTAAGCCAGAGGATTTTCGGTGGGAAAGGTGTCCAAGTCTGACCTTGCCCCTAGGTATTCCTGCACCATGTATATCAGACGCTGGCGATGGTTGTTGGAACCGATCATACCTTGGGGCTGCGGACTAAAGAATTGTCTGAACGCATCAGTCAGATGGCCACCTTCCCCACCGCTCCTTCTTTGACTGATCAAAGCCTCAGCAACTCGTTGTCCAGGACCAGGAGTTTGTAACCTCCCAGTCTCTGGGAACGCGTTGCACAGACCTTTCTGCAAGGCCTCCCGGAGTTGTCTCATCCTCTGCTCCCTCTGCGACGGTAAGATAAGGTCCGCAACCTTACCCTTGTACCGTGGATCAAGGAGAGTGGCCAGCCAGTAATGGTCCCTCTCCTTGATCCGAAGAATACGAGGATCCTTCCGCAGACTTTGCAGGATCAGGGAGGCCATGCAGCGTAGGTTAGCTGAGGCAATCGGTCCGGAGTCCTCTGGGTCACTAAGGACGACATGATCCGCAGCCACCTCCTCCCAGCCACGTACAAGTCCACTGGTTTCTTGGGACTGTAAATCATCCCTAAAAGACTGCTGCTGATGATGCTGAGTGCCAGGCTCCACCTCCATGCTGACACAATCCTCCTCCTCCTCCTCTTCCTGTGCGATGGGCGGGACAGAAGGAACACTGTCTGGGTAAAGGGGGCCTTGAGAGGCAAGGAAGTCCTCCTTTTCCTGCCTCTGTTCTGCCTCAAGTGCCCTGTCCATTATTCCACGCAGCATATGTTCCAACAGGTGGACAAGAGGTACAGTGTCACTGATGCATGCACTGTCACTGCTCACCATCCTCGTGGCCTCCTCAAATGGTGCCAGGACAGTGCATGCATCCCTGATCATGCCCCACTGGCGTGGTGAAAAAAAACCGAGCTCCCCTGACCCTGTCCTGGTGCCGTAGTCGCACAGGTACTCATTGATGGCCCTCTGCTGCGTGTGCAGCCGCTGCAGCATGGCCAACGTTGAGTTTCACCTGGTGGGCATGTCACATATAAGGCGGTTCTTGGGCAGGTTCAACTCCTTTTGCAGCTCAGCCAGGCGAGCACTGGCATTATAAGATCTGCGGAAATGCACACAGACTTTCCTGGCCTGCCACAGGACATCCTGTAAGCCCGGGTACCTGCCCAAGAACTGCTGCACCACCAGGTTAAGGACGTGAGCCACACAGGGCACATGGGTCAGTTGTCCCTGTCGGAGAGCGGAGAGGAGGTTGGTGCCATTGTCGCAAACTACCATTCCTGGCTTAAGCTGGCGTGGCGTCAACCACCTCTCGGCCTGCCCCTGTAGAGCAGACAGAACCTCTGCCCCAGTGTGGCTCCTGTCCCCCAAACACACCAGCGCAAGCACGGCATGGCATCTTTTTGCCTGCGTACTTGCGTAGCCCCTTGAATGCCTACGGAGCACCGCTGGTTCCGAGGACAAAGCACAGGAAGAGGCCATGGAGGAAGAAGAAGAGGAGGGGGTGGAGGAGAGAGGTGTGTCACAACCAGTAGTAGCATTTTGGAGGCGTGGCGGTGGAACAACCTCCAACACTACTGCACCTTGTCCTGCATCCTTCCCAGCTGCCAAAAGAGTGACCCAATGGGCCGTGAAAGAAAGGTAACGTCCTTGTCCATGCCTGCTGGACCATGAGTCAGCGGTAATATGCACCTTACCGCTGACCGCCCTGTCCAGCGAGGCCAAGACATTGCCTTCCACATGCCGGTAGAGAGCCGGAATCGCCTTCCGTGAGAAAAAGTGGCGTTTGGGAACCTGCCACTGAGGAACCGCACATTGCACAAACTCACGGAAGGGGGCCGAGTCTACCAACTGAAAAAGCAGCAGTTGAAGCGCTAGCAATTTAGCCAAGCTAGCATTCAACCGCTGGGCATGTGGATGGCTGGGAGTGAACTTCTTTTGACGGTCCAGCAGCTGGGGCAGGGAAATTTGCCTGCTAGAATCGGACGTCGGTGTACTGCTAGCAGAGTGCCCGCAAGTACTTGGCTGTGATACACCTAATTCTACACCTTCATTCCTCTCAGTGCAGGTTTCAGAGAGGACTGAAGGTATAGTGGGGTTGGAGATCCCAGCTGATGCGGTGCAAGGAGAGGTCCGCTTTGTTCTTTGGTGTGGGTCTTTAAGGTAGGCTTGCCAACGAGCTGCATGGCAGGTCAACATATGTCTGGTCAAGCATGTGGTGCCCAAGCGGGTGATGTTTTGGCCACGCGATATACGCTTGAGACATATGTTGCAAACAGCAGCTGTGCGATCTGATGCACTCAACTCAAAAAAGGCCCACACCAAAGAACTTTTTGAATAACGGGCAGAGGCAGCGCCCTGCACAGGCGGAGCTCTGCGGTGTGATTCCGTCGGTGTGCTGCCCTTACGCTGGCCCCCCGAGGGCATCCTGCCTCGTTGGAGATGTGCCTCCTCCTCATCCTCCTCCTCCTCCTCCTCTCTCCTATTAGGCACCCATGTGGAGTCAGTGACCTCATCATCCCCTCCCTCCTCATCACTGGAGCCAATCTGGCAGTATGCTGCAGCTGCTGGAACATGACTGCCAGATTGGTGTCCTTCTTGAGCATCCCCTCTCTCTGCTCTCACGCTACTGCCTTCCTCTAGCTGGGTATCATCATCAGACCCTTCGAAACGCCGGGCATCCTCCTGGAGCATGTACCCAACACTGTGCTCAAACAGTTCGGGGGACTCCTCAGGAGGACATGGTTGGTCTAGGGAAGGAGTGACTGATGATGACATTGATACCAGGGAAGAGGACGCTTTGGCAGCTGCTTTGCCAGTACCCTGAGCCTGGGTGAGAGAGGATGAGGAGGATGAGGAGGGCTTGGTCATCCACTCTACCAAGTCTTCGGGATGATGCGGCTCAACACGTCCAGCTGCCGAAAAGAAGGACAAGCGTGTCCCATGGCCACGTGCTGATGGCGATGCACCGCGTCCACGACCAGCACTGTTGTCTCTAGACACAGAGCCTGCTTGCCCTCTTTTATTGGCTCCTGACTGTCTGCCTCTCCTTGTTTGCCTTCCAGACATTCTAATGGCCTGCAAAGAAATGGGAAAACCAGCAATAAGGCCTAGCTTCAGGAGTATATTTTGCAGGAATCACACTACGCCTGCTGTAGGTGCTGCAAATGCCTGTTGGTGTAACACACCAGGAAAACGCAGCAATACAGGCTAACTTCAGGTGTAATATGATCAGGAGGCACACTCCGCCCGCTGTAAGTGCTGCAAATGCCTGTTGATGTAACACACCAGGAAAAAGCAGCAATACAGGCTAACTTCAGGTGTAATATGATCAGGAGGCACACTCCGCCCGCTGTAAGTGCTGCAAATGCCTGTTGGTGTAACACACCAGGAAAAAGCAGCAATACAGGCTAACTTCAGGTGTAATATGATCAGGAGGCACACTCTGCCCGCTGTAAGTGCTGCAAATGCCTGTTTGTGTAACACACCAGGAAAAAGCAGCAATACAGGCTAACTTCAGGTGTAATATGATCAGGAGGCACACTCCTCCCACTGTAAGTGCTGCAAATGCCTGTTGGTGTAACACACCAGGAAAAAGCAGCCATACAGGCTAACTTCAGGTGTAATATGATCAGGAGGCACACTCCTCCCGCTGTAAGTGCTGCAAATGCCTGTTGGTGTAACACACCAGGAAAAAGCAGCAATACAGGCTAACTTCAGGTGTATAAGGTGCAGGAGGCTTAGCAACAATGACACTGACACTGTCCCCTGCCTATCCTTCTCTCTCCCTGCACACAAGGTTTGTCAAAGTATATGACACTGACACTCTCCCTGCCTATCCTTCTCTCTCCCTGCACACAAGGTTTAGCAAAGAATATGACACTGACACTGTCCTCTGCCTATCCTTCTCGCTCCCTGCACATAAGGTTTATCAAAGTATATGACACTGACACTGTCCCCTGCCTATCCTTCTCTCTCCCTGCACACAAGATTTATCAAAGAATATGACACTGACACTCTCCCTGCCTATCCTTCTCTCTCCCTGCACACAAGGTTTAGCAAAGAATGTGACACGGACACTGTCCCCTGCCTATCCTTCTCTCTCCCTGCACACAAGGTTTAGCAAAGAATATGACACTGACACTGTCCCCTGCCTATCCTTCTCTCTCCCTGCACACAAGGTTTATCAAAGTATATGACACTGACACTCTCCCTGCCTATCCTTCTCTCTCCCTGTACACAAGGTTTAGCAAAGAATGTGACACTGACACTGTCCCCTGCCTATCCTTCTCTCTCCCTGCACACAAGGTTTAGCAAAGAATATGACACTGACACTCTCCCTGCCTATCCTTCTCTCTCCCTACACACAAGTTTGAGGTACAAATAGCACTGACACCATCCCTGCCTATGTAACTCTTTCCCTGCGCCGGAACACACTACACAAGGCCGCCACGCTGGCGGCCTTTTATAGTGTGGGGCGTGTGCTAAACCCCCTGCTCTATAATTGGCCACAGGCAACCTGCCTGTGGCCAATTATGGCTCTCCTAGCTGCCGGCGCTGTGATTGGCCAAGCATGCGGGGTCACAGTGCATGCTTGGCCAATCACAGCGCCGGGATTGCACTGCGATGGCGCAGTGTATTGTGGGCCGTTCGCGTCACTCGAATTTGGCGCGAACGGCCCAAATCGTTCGATGTTCGCCGAATGGTCAAACACCGAGCTCATCCCTAGTCATTACCTTAATCCTAATTAACATGGTCCCCTGTTTTTGGACAAATATTATTTATACCTACTATAGTGTATGTGTTACATATGTATAGTGTACAAGTGCTGTGATAATCCACTCTGCAGCTATATCACTCTGTTTTATATCTTTGCTTTAAAAAAATTATGTAATCAAGTAACAAACTGATATAAAAACAAAGTCTTTTGCAGACATTGTCACCTACAAAGTACTCTTATAACAATATCTGTACATTTATCTCAACCTTTTCTGCCTAAAAAGACATTAAGGTGTCAGGACGAATTTTATTGGCTGCTCATTTATTATATGCTTGATGTTTCCCCTGCTGGAATCCAAAGTTTTTCTACTGTGCTTGTTTATTTATATGTTTTGCTATGTCTGTGCCCATGGCAAGAAAACATGTCTGACAGGTCCTATGAAATGTGTCACATCTATTTACTTGAGAAGAAATATCTATGATAGTTTATTAAGAACATTGGAACTATTGGATCTTTCAACTATTATGACCAAGGTTTATTATCACTTGTACAAAAAGACTTCAACCTCAATAACAATATTTTCCTGTGACATATTTTCTATACGTTTCTTATGTTATAGCTATATTTATTTATTTATTTTTGTTTGAAGTAAGGAAAGGAAAGGAGAGGGGGAAGGCTTTGTAAAAAGCAACAAGCATAAAAACAGCAGCATCAACGCCAAAAGATACTGTAGGCACAATTATCAAATGGATTGATAAGTACTAAAAGGCCAACTAAAACCAGATACAAATTCGACAATGGACAGAGGATTTGTTAGTTTTTTTACAAAAATGTCTATTGCAAATGTAAGAGACTCATGTGCATTTGAATGGGAGGCAGAGATGGAAAGGATACTTCCAGGTTGGAGCCCCCAGGTATACCTTACTAGTAACAGCGGGAATTACATAATAGCTAGCTGGAGTTGGTGACTGAGGCAAGCTGGACTACAGGAAGGAACACAAGCTTTGGGGCATAATTGAAAGTCACAAATTAGCAATACGAGGTCAGGGCAGGCAATAAAGATCAATTCAACAGGCCAAAGTCAGGGTAGGCAGTGACAATTCACAGGTGAGACTAGTAAAAATTAAAAAACAGGCGTCAAAGCAGTAAGCCAAGGATCAAACCAGAAAATTATCTGAGCAAAATACAGCCTTGAAGCCAAAGCAGACAAAAAACAGACAGATCATTGTTCACATTCTGTAATAAAAAGGGGTATAATACAGTGCTTAAAAAAACATAAAATTGTAAAGTCCACTGATATTAGCACACAAAATCAAGGCTTAACTGGAATCGATCCACAGAGTCATGCATTAAATGAGAAAAGGCAAATCCTCATGGTGAAGTATATCAACACAAGGTGCATTTATTCCAAAAGATAATAACAGAATACTCACATTCCATGCAATAAAAACGAGTGTTTTATATGTAAAAATTATCTGGTGTTTCCAACCAGCAAGATGGCCACGGTCAGCACGTATAGCGACATGACGTCTGATCACAGGCTCCACCCTATGCACTTCGTCCAATGAGAAAAGTCGTAAGGGGCATGGTTAGGGATCATCATTTCTTCTATATATAGCCCACTTCCCATTGCATTCCTAGCCTCAGAATCGTCCGCCGAAAGCGGAATAACTTCATGGCCGGATGCCCAGACACCCATGGCATATCCAAATGACGGTGACCATGTTATTGGAGACCAAAACACTCGCTGCCTCCAATCCTCAAACTGGGCTAGATGTAAAAAAGGGGAGACTGGGCCAAATTGAAAATTGGAGGCTAACACTAAAAAAAACATTTAAAATGTGTCAATTAGTCTATCTATCATAAGCCTAACACATTTCATCTTGTGGTTGAAAACAAATATTGCAACAACAATACATATAAAACCATATCTTATTTAAAAGGATAAAAAACATCTAGAAGAAAAATGGGGGGATTCAACTATTATTGATGAAAGCGTTAACGTCCCATTCAATATTCAAACCATGTGGTCTTTAGGACGTTAATGAGTAAATACACCAGGTTTTAATTTAATTTAATATTAAATTACAGGGTGATAAATTAATCACATCCATATCTATTTTAAGGAAACAAATAGGAATGGCTACATAGGAACCGATAATTGTCATCATGGGTCTTGGCCCAAATCAGCCCCTCTGAGCCAGTTCCTAAGATTGAAAAAGTAACTGTTCCCTTCAGGAAGATTACCTGAGAGTGGCTGAGTTCCTCAAAACTCGTTTCCTTCAGAAAGTATACGCAGCTAATGACCTTGATGTGGTCATAGCTGAGGTGGGTTTGAGAAATAGAGAGGATCTAATGAAACCCAGTGTTAGAAATAACAATGTTTAGTTTTCTTCAAGATTCTCTTTTTTCACAACCTACTCAAATCAACACTTTTCCTTTAAGAAGATTCTCAGAAAACATTGGGAAGTCTTAAAAAAAATTACAAAATACTAGGTCCCTTACTCCCTGATATCCCTAGTGTCACCTATAGGGGTGCCCCTCCCCTTAGGCTCCAGATAGCTCCTAATATAGTTAGACCTCCAGTTAAGCAAAGTTTTTTGGGGGATTTTAAAGGTTACTATTTGTGTAGAAGGTATGAGGTTTGTAAACACACTTGCCTCAGGGAGAGGAAAGATCTCTCTAATTTAGACTCTTTTATTACATGTTCGACCAAGAACGTGGTCTATTTGATCACGTGCCCCTGCGGCCTACATTATGTAGGCTATACCATTCGTAAATTAGAGATTAGAATCAAGGAACATCTAGCCAATATACGAAAAGGCTTTTTGAATCATAGTTTGTCTAAACATTATGCGCTATGTCATGACAAAAGCCTTAAGGGTACATCATTTATGGACTTTGACAGGTTCAATTCACATTGGAGAGGAAGACACACCAAGATGGAAACCTGGTGGATTTACTCTTTAAAGTCCTACAGACCACATGGTTGGAATATCGAATTGGACGTTAACGATTTCATCAATAATAGTTGAGTCCCCCCCATTTTTCTTCTAGGTGTTTTTTATCCTTTTAAATAAGATATGGTTTTATATGGATTGTTGTTGCAATATTCGATTTCAACAACAAGATGGCAGCATTATCCCATCCCTGTGTTAGGCCTATGATAGGCTCTTTTATAGGTGATAGATTGTAATCTACACATTTTAAATGTGTTTTTTTTTTGTGTTAGCCTCTAATTTTCAATTTGGCCCGCTTTCGGCAGACGATACTGAAGCGAGGAACACAATGGAAAGTGGGCGTTTTTGGTCCGTCCTCTCCCTATATATAGAGGAAATGATAATCCCTAACCACGCCCCTGACAACGTTCCTTATTGGACAAAACATGTAGGGTGGAGCCTGTGATCGGGCGTCACAACGCTGTACACGCTGCCCACGGCCATCCTGCTGGTTGGAAACACTGGATAGTTTTTACATATGACACGCTCGTTTTTATTGTATGGAATGTGAGTATTCTGTTATTGTTGCCAACAATTTTATGCTAGCCACTCCCTATGATCCAAGCGCAGTGAATTTTTTTATTTCTATTGTTCCCATTCTGATTGTGAAGTGGAGTTTTAAAAACAGGGACTGTGTTTCTGTTGAGATCTTGACGGCTTTGTGATTGCTTTTGGTACAAGTGATTTCTCTTCTTTTTTTAAAACTTTTCAATCGCTTTTTAGATTTTTTTACCTCTTTTATTTTTAGATTTTTCGATCACTTTTTAAACTGTATTTTTTTCCTTTACTCCATCTGATTTTTAAGGGAATGGGTAACTGTTTATTGGAATTATATATTGTAACTAACAGTTCAACTTACATGGAGCTTGTAAAATTAAAAAAACATTGGTGCAAATGTATATGATTCAATAAACTGCACAAAGTTAATTTGACTACAGATTGATCTGACCATTTTTTTTACTTTTACACACGTTAGAATTGCACATTTTAGGCCTGAAGGTTAGGTAAAATCAGTATATATATATATATATATATATGTATATACACACACACACACACACACACACACACACATACAGTATCTCACAAAAGTGAGTACTCCCCTCACATTTTTGTAAATATTTTATTATATCTTTTATTATGACAACACTGAAGAAATTACACTTTGCTACAATTTAAAGTAGTGAGAGCACAGCTTGTATAACAGTGTCAATTTGCTGTCCCCACAAAATTACACAACACACAGCCATTAATGCATAAACTGCTGGCAACAAAAGTAAGTACACCCCTAAGTGAAAATGTCCAAATTGGGCCCAATTAGCCATTTTCCATCCCCAGTGTCATGTGACTCGTTGGTGTTTCAAGGTCTTAGGTGTGAATGGGGAGCAGGTGTGGTAAATGTGATGTTATCGCTCTCACTTTCTCATACTGATCACTGGAAGTCCAACATGGCACCTCATTAGAAAAGAACTCTCTTAGGATCTGAAAAAAAGAATTGTTGCTCTACATAAAGATGGCTTAGGCTATAAGAAGATTGCCAAGACTCTTAAACTGAGCTGAAGCACAGTGGCCAAGACCATACAGTGGTTTAAAAGGACAGGTTTGACTCAGAACAGGCCTCGCCATGGTCGACCAAAGAAGTTGAGTACAAGTGCTCAGTGTCATATCCAGAGGTTGTTCTTGGGAAATAGACATATGAGTGCTGCCAGCATTTCTGCAGAGGTTGAAGGGGTGGGGGGCTAGCCTGTCAGTGCTCAGACCATACGCTGCACACTGCATCAAATTGGTCTGCATGGCTGTCATCCCAGAAGGAAGCCACTTCTAAAGATGATGCACAAGAAAACCCACAAACAGTTTGCTGAAGACAAGCAGACTAAGGACATGGATTACTGGGACCATGTCCTGTGGTCTGATGAGACCAAGTTAAACTTATATGGTTCAGATGGTGTCAAGCGTGTGTGGCAGCAACCAGGTGAGGAGTACAAAGACAAGTGTGTCTTGCCTACAATCAAGCATGGTGGTGTGGGTGTCATGGTCTGGGGCTACATTAGTGCTGCCAGCACTCGAGAACTACAGTTCATTGAGGGAAACATGAATGCCAACATGTTGTCATGGATATGCATTAATGTCTGTCTGCCATCTTACCTTTCCTCCTCATGTGTCCATCTTAGAGGCCAGAACCCTTTCACCTGGCTTCCTTTATAATCTCCTCCCAGCCTGACTCCACCCCAGGCCCTATCACAGAACACTATATTAACCTGTGCACTGCAAGCCTGCTTTGCTGATCAACGTGTTTGTTAGCATTGTGTGTTTGGGTTCCTGCCTGCCGTGTGCTACGTCTGTCTCTCTGTTACATATTTGGCTTGTCCCCGACTATCCCTGTCTGCTCGTGCCCCTTGACCTTCGGCTTGTCCTTCGTTATCCTTGTCTGCTTGTGGCCCTTGACCTTCTGCTGGTTATTCGTTACTCTTATATCTTGTGCTGCTGCTTCCCCTCTTTTCCCCTTATCCTACGGGGCATGAGCTAGGAGACTCTAGGGGCCGTGACCTGGGCCCAGCCTGCAGCAAAACATCCTCACCACTAGAGGCTCTGGAGAAGACCTGCTGGGTCTTAGACTCCGCGCCCTGGGGAATCTTGGCTCTAGCTTCCTATAGGATCCCGGTTGTGCTCCTCTGGTCCCGCTTTCCACAACCACCCAGTTTCCTATCCGCAGCAGTCAGCCATAGGGTTCACTACCTTGCGGTGCACTCCTGTCCCCCTACGGTGTGCATCTGTCACCTGGCCACAGGTGACCTGACAGTTTGATCAGCCATGGACCCGGCTGACAGGCCGCTCCCCACGGATGATCCATTACAGGGCATAGTCCGTAGACTTGAGACCCAGGAATCAGATCAGACTCAGGTGATGCGATTCCTCCAGGATCTGGCTTCTTGCTTCGAGCAGCTTCAGACCTCCGTGGGAACCCCAAATCTGCAACCTCAAGTACAACCAGCGGCTGCGCCTTTCGCATCAATCGCAGCCACACACTCACTAGAACTGCCAGCCCCGTTCCATTTCTCTGGGGACTCCAAGGCCTGCAGGGGGTTTCTCAGCCAATGTACGATTCATTTTGAGCTTCAGCCTCAAAACTTCCTGTCTGATCGCGCTAAGGTAGCCTATATCATCTCCCTCCTCTCCGGTGAAGCTTTAGCCTGGGCTGCCCCCCTGTGGGAAAGGAATGATTCGGTGGTTTCCATCCTGTCCGACTTCTTGGAGCTCTTTCGGAACATCTTCGAGGAGCCGGCTCGGGCTTCTTCAACGGCTAGTGCTGTCTTACATCTTCGCCAAGAAGCTAGTTCAGTGGGACAATACCCTCTTCAGTTCCGTATCCACACAGCTGAATTGAGCTGGAATAATGAGGCCCTGGTCTCTACCTTTTTACATGGCCTCTCTGACCGAGTGAAAGACGAATTAGCGGGAAGAGCCATTCCCATCGGTCTGGACGATGTAATTTCTTTGTGCAACCAGATCGACATTTGTTTTCAGGAGAGGTCGCTAGAAAAAAGACGCCAGCACTTTCTGGGTCCTAGCCAGTCTGAGCTCCCCTCCCTTTGTCCCGTGGAGCATCTTCTGCCTGCTGAGGGACCCATGCAGCTGGGCCGGACCAGACTAACCCCCGAAGAACGTGCTAGGTGCAGAACTCTGGGCTTGTGCCTCTATTGTGGGGGCAAGGGTAATTTCCGTGACTTTTGCTCGCCTCTGTCCGGGAAACGCTCGGGCCTAATACATTTGGAAGGTGGAGTATTGGACCCTGAAACATCACCTTCTCGCCTTCTCCTGCCGGTGTTCCTTCATGTAGGCACTTCTCCTCAATCAACCCTTGCATATCTGGATTCAGGGGCAGCCGGCAATTTTATGGATTGGGGAACTGCTTCTTCTATGAAGCTTACCCTTTCACCTCTCGCTACCCCATTGGTAGTCTCGGCTATTGATGGCACTGTTCTCCCAGGGGGCCCTATTCGCTTCCAGAAGCTACCCATTAGGATATCGGTAGGGATTCTCCACCAGGAGTGGATATCCTTTCTCATTCTACCCAAGGCCTCTACCCCCATTGTATTGGGCCTTCCTTGGCTGCAGCTCCACTCTCCACATGTGGACTGGGCCTCTGGGCAGGTCCTGGCTTGGGGTCCCTCATTTTTCTCGTCATGTCTTCTCAAGGTGGCCCCCAAAGAGATACTTCCGGTTGCTACCACTTCTGTTTCTTCCGATCTTCCCGCTGCATACAGCGATTACCGGGATGTGTTCTGTAAGAAATCAGCTGAGGTGCTTCCTCCCCACAGGTCTTTTGACTGTGCTATTGATCTTGTCCCCGGAGCATCTCTGCCCAGGGGTCGTACCTACCCTCTGTCCATCCCAGAGACCCAGGCCATGTCTGAGTATGTTGCAGAGAATCTGGAGAGAGGTTTCATCCGGAAATCCTCATCGCCTGCAGGGGCAGGGTTCTTTTTCGTTGCCAAAAAGGATGGTACCCTAAGACCCTGTATGGACTATCGAGGTTTAAACGCGGTTACTATTAAAAATCGATACCCCCTACCCTTAATATCTGAGCTATTCGATAGGTTGAAGGGTGCCTCCATTTTCACCAAGTTGGATCTCAGAGGCGCGTACAATCTCATTCGAATACGGGAGGGTGATGAATGGAAGACTGCATTCAACACTAGAGACGGGCATTACGAATACCTGGTGATGCCTTTTGGTTTGTGTAATGCCCGAGCTGTGTTTCAAAATTCGTCAATGAAATCTTCAGAGATCTGCTGTACCAGTTTGTTGTCATCTATCTGGATGACATTCTGATCTTTTCTGAAAATCTGCTCGTCCACAGAAATCATGTCCGCACTGTACTTCAGCGTCTTAGAGAGAACAATCTCTATGCCAAGCTGGAGAAATGTTCCTTTGAATGTTCTGAGGTCCTGTTTTTGGGGTGCTTTGTCTCATGTTCGGGTCTTCGTATGGATCCTGCGAAGGTCTTGGCTATTACCAACTGGCCTCTTCCTGCTAGCCTCAAGGCCACGCAGCGCTTTCTTGGCTTCACAAATTATTATAGGCAGTTCATAAGGAATTACTCTTCCATTGCCGCGCCTATTATCGCTTTAACCAAGAAGGGTGCGAATGCCAAAGACTGGCCCCCCGAAGCTGTCTCTGCATTTCACGACCTGAAACAGGCCTTTGTTTCTGGACCTCTCTTGAGGAGACCAAATCCTGGGGATGCATTTTTTATTGAAGTAGACGCTTCCTCAATGGGGGTGGGAGCTGTGCTTCTTCAAATCTTTGAGAAGAAACATTCTTCTCCAAAAAAAATTCTCAGGCAGAGAGGAATTATGCCATCGGTGATCGGGAACTTCTCGCGATTAAATTGGCGTTAGAGGAGTGGCGTCCTCTCTTGAAGGGTTCCCCTCACTCCATAACGATCTTTACTGACCACAAGAATTTACAGTATCTACAGAATGCTAAACGTCTGAATCCTAGACAGGCCAGGTGGAGTCTCTTCTTTGCCCATTTTAATTTCACGATTACTTACAAACCTGGTTCCTGCAACGGTCGGGCTGATGCGCTCTCTAGGTCATTTGACACTTTTGACGAGGAGTCCGCCCCTGAACCTGAACTGATCATTCCAACCTCGTGCATTGCTGCCCACTCTACCACCCTGAAGTCAAAGATTCCACCTGGTAAGACCTTTGTCCCCACTGAGCTAAGAGCTAAGATCCTTTGTTGGGGACATGATTCCAAGTTGGCAGGTCATTCTGGATTCCTCCGATCCTTCTTACTCATTAGTCGTCACTACTGGTGGCCTAATCTCCGCTCAGACGTCAAAGACTACGTTAAGGCTTGTCATGTCTGTGCTCAGTCTAAAACCTCCACACAAGCTCCTGCTGGTCTCCTCATGCCCTTGCCCATTCCTAAGGAGCCCTGGGCTCATATTGCCATGGATTTTTTCACCGACCTCCCACTGTCGGAGAATAATACAGTCATTTGGGTGGTAATCGATCGGTTCTCCAAGATGGCTAATTTTGTTCCTCTTCCTGGTCTTCCTTCTGCCCCTGCCTTGGTTCCCATTTTCATTCGAGAAATTCTCCGCCTTCATGGGGTTCCTTCTCATATTGTTTCCAATAGGGGAGTCCAATTCACGTCTCGTTTTTGGAGAGCCTTTTGCAAATCCCTCAATATTGTCTTGGATTTTTCCTCTTCTTACCATCCCCAATCCAATGGACAGACTGAGAGGGTTAATCAGGAGTTGGAGGTCTTTCTTCGCACCTTTGTGTCTTCTCACCATGAGGATTGGTCCTCTCTACTCCCGTGGGCAGAATTCTCCCATAACTATCATGTGAATACCAGTTCACAGAAGACACCCTTTTTCACAGTTTATGGAAAACACCCTCAACTTCCTCTTCCCATGATCTGTTCTCCAGATATTCCAGCTTTGGCTTCAGTTCAGGAGTCTCTCAATTCCGTTTGGGGTGACGTTCATGATTCCCTCCGGGCAGCTGCTGAAAAATTCAAAGGCTTTGCCGACCGCCGCAGGCGTAAACCGCCTTCTCTTCAGCCAGGGGACAAAGTCTGTCTCTCTACCAGGAACATCAAGCTCCGAGTTCCTTCTCTGAAGTTTGCTCCACGATTCATTGGTCCTTACACGGTAACTGCTAAACTGAATCCGGTTTGTTTCAAACTCCAGATTCCTAAGAACCTTAAAATCACTAACTCCTTCCATGTTGCCCTTCTAAAGACTTTAGTCCTCAATAAATTCTCTCGTCCTCTCCCTACCGTGGCGCCTGTCTCTGAGGATAATCAGGAGTACGAGGTCAGTCAAATTCTGGACTCCCGACTTTGTAAAGGCGTTCTTCAGTACCTCGTTCATTGGAAGGGGTTTGGTCCTGAGGAGAGGTCTTGGATCACTGCATCTGAGGTCTTTGCACCCCGTCTGTTAAAGGAGTTTCATCTGAAGTTTCCCTCTAAACCTGGGCCCAGGCGGGGAAGGGGGAGGCCTCGTAAGACGGAGGGTACTGTCATGGATATGCATTAATGTCTGTCTGCCATCTTACCTTTCCTCCTCATGTGTCCATCTTAGAGGCCAGAACCCTTTCACCTGGCTTCCTTTATAATCTCCTCCCAGCCTGACTCCACCCCAGGCCCTATCACAGAACACTATATTAACCTGTGCACTGCAAGCCTGCTTTGCTGATCAACGTGTTTGTTAGGCATTGTGCGTTTGGGTTCCTGCCTGCCGTGTGCTACGTCTGTCTCTCTGTTACATATTTGGCTTGTCCCTGACTATCCCTGTCTGCTCGTGCCCCTTGACCTTCGGCTTGTCCTTCGTTATCCTTGTCTACTTGTGGCCCTTGATCTTCTGCTGGTTATTCGTTACTCTTATATCTTGTGCTGCTGCTTCCCCTCTTTTCCCCTTATCCTTCGGGGCGTGAGCTAGGAGACTCTAGGGGCTGCGACCTGGACCCAGCCTGCAGCATAACATCCTCACCACTAGAGGCTTTGGAGAAGACCTGCTGGGTCTTAGACTCCGCGCCCTGGGGAATCTTGGCTCTAGCTTCCTATAGGATCCCGGTTGTGCTCCTCTGGTCCCGCTTTCCACAACCACCAGGTTTCCTATCCGCAGCAGTCAGCCATAGGGTTCACTACCTTGCGGTGCACTCCTGTCCCCCTACGGTGTGCATCTGTCACCTGGCCACAGGTGACCTGACACATGTACTGTGACATACTGAAGCAGAGCATGATCCCCTCCCTTCAGAGACTGGGCCGCAGGGCAGTATTCTAATTGACACTTTGGGCCCAAGTTGGACATTTTCACTTAGGGGTGTATTCACTTTTGTTGCCAGCGGTTTAGACATTAATGGCTGTGTGTTGAGTTATTTTGAGGGGACAGCAAATTTACACTGTTATACAAGCTGTACACTCACTACTTTACATTAAAGAAAAGTGTAATTTCTTAAAAAAAAAAAATATATATATATTATTAATAATAATAATAATTATATATATATATATATATATATATATATATATATATATATATGTGTGTGTGTGTGTGTTCTGAAAGCAAGGGCCTACCACATGACATTGGTACAAAAGTCTATCAAGCCTGTATTTTTAATAATTTTGAATGCACACAAAAACAATATATTAACCAATTTTTGGTAAAATACCAAAGATGCAATTGTGCCGAGTACATGGATGCCCAACATGTGAACATATTAGAGATAACCAATATTACTGAGCCTAGATTTATTACTCTAACTCCGGCATGCTCGGTGATATATAACATGTGTAGGTCAATTGCCTTTTTAATACACAGGTGCTCCAATGCATGTGTTTTTGTATGTTAGTGTGTGTATGTGGGGGTAGAGGGGACATTACCGGTACATTTTTTTTTTCAATTATTTGTCACTTTAAATGTTTACATTTTTGTTTACATAATTTTATTGCTATCGCAAAGGGGACCAATTGCCCTCTACGTGATAGCATATAGGTTGTGACAGGTTCTCTTTATGGAGACCCTTGATGTCTTCCTTATACTCCACTGCAGCTAATAGAGGACAGATCATACTCCATGCTTCCCTGGCCAGTGTTGTTGAAGAATGACAGCTCTTAACCAGGCAGTGACATAATACACGTTGCTTCCTGGTTCATTCACTGGAGGGAGAATTAACAAGCAGAAGTTCACCAAGTTCCCTCTGCCCCACCAAGTGACACACATTATGGCTTCTGGGACAGGGGGTTGCACAGTGGGGGGCGTGATGTTGAGGTGGTTGTGGAAGTGATTGTGTGGCTTCAGGCCACCTCATACACTTCCACCTGAACACTGACAGTTGGCTTAAAATGAGTACACACACTCCCAGCCACTATAGCAGCCGGGAGTTTGTTTAAAAGCCCTTGATCCAAGCACCATTTTAAAATGGTACTGGTACTCAAGAGATTAACTAAAGCTGCTCAAAAGATGAAGATTCACTCCTACTTTAAGTATCTTTGGTCATAGTTTATGGGGCACAACATTTCACGTACAATACAATTTGGCAGATCATAGGGTTACACCGTTTATTAGTATTAGCATGAAGTAAAAAGCAAAAAAATACTCACAGCAGTACATGTATATGACAGCATAGGTTTGCACAGGGCACAGGACACCACTCACTATAAATCTCTACAGTAATGCCATTCTTGATGAAGTCAACCATTGGTCTTAACTACACACAGTGACATTGTTGTGTTGGGTGGAGATACAGAGTGATCTATAGTGTGCAGTGTTCTGTTCCCTATGAAAATCCATGCTGTCACTTCCTCAGTGCTTGGTGAAGCATTGTACCTCCCCCTTCAGTACATGATAATGTCACTGTGTGTAGGTCCACCCAACATGTTTTATCATTGGTTGACTTCATCAGGTATGGCCAAACTAAATGCATGGCTAAAGGTCTGGTGTAGGCTGGAAGGAATTGTGGTTTCTAGAGCACTGGGCTGATTTTTTGCACCTAATTGGAAGGGGGCCCGCTGTGTTGGGGGAGAGGTTTATGGGAAGTTTGGCGTAGTATTTGGACTATTATTGAGTAAGGATGAAGAATCAGAATAAAATGCAGACCCTTAAGTTGGTTTGGGGACGGGACGACTATTGCAGATTAAAAAAAAATTCCAATGTACTATTTGTACTACAATAAACATGGAAAATACAAGTGCAAAATGCAACAATGGATTGTAGTATTTGTTTAGTAAAGTCAGAAGTCTGCCAAGCAAAATTGGGGAGTTTGTTGCATACAGAGAACCATGAATTAATTGTTGTTGCTGAACCTTGGCTTAATTTTTTACACAATTGGTCTATTAATATGCTTTCTTTCAACTAGGGTGAAATTAAAAGTTGACAGTGTGTCTCCATGTAACAAGTGATGATATAGTGAGAGTGAAAAAATACCTTGTTAATAGAAAGTGTGATGGTGCTGACATATTATGGGTGGAGCTGCATATGGCTGTGAGTACTGCAAAGGTAATTATTTGAGATGGTTACAAACACTTCAGTTTTCATTAAAAAAATGAGACTAAGCTCCTTGTTCAGATAGAAAGGGCTGCAAGGGCTAGAAGAGTGGTAATAATAGGAGATTTTAACTACCCTGAAACTGACTGGAATAATGGCACTGCTGGAACAGTAAACGAGTGGAAATGTACAGTATAAACCCATTAGGAGACAATTTTATGATACAGTTTACAGAAGCCTCAACTAGAAATGATGCTACAGTGGACTTGTTAAATCTCAAGCCATGAGGAGCAAATGTTATAAAGTAATTGTTCATATAAAAGAACATCTGACAGACGCGAGTAGAGGAGAGCCGATGGGCGGCTCTCCTGACAGGGGAGGTCTGTGCTGATTGTTTATTAGCGCAGCCCCTCCGTGGATACCCACCCAGGACCACCAGGATGCCACGAGGACCACCAGGGATGGCCACCACACAGGAAATCCAGGTATTCCACCCTAGACAACCAGGGATATGCCAATCAGTGCCCAGGCAGCTGCCAATCAGTTCCCATTAAAAATGCCTGCCAGTGCCAGTACCACCAGTGATGCCTACCAGTGCCATCTATCAGTGCCAGCCATCAGTGCCAGCCATCAGTGCCACCCATATGTACCCATCAGTACAGCCTATCAGTGCCCATCAGTGTCGTCTATGAGTGCCCATCAGTGCCACCTATCATATCAGTGCCACCCATCAGTGCCGCCTATAAGTGCCCATCAGTGCCGCCTATCAGTGCCCATTAGTGCCACCTTATCAGTGCTATCTCATTGGTGCGGGAACAGAAAGTGTAGCGCTAATCAAAATAAATGAATACCAGAAACCATAAATTAATATAGTGCTCAAATCTCAAATGTGACAGGAAAAATTATGAATGAATGAATGTCCACATTAATGCAAATTAAATGTCCATATGTAGAAGATTCAAAAAGTGCAAAAATGACACAAATCTCTATCCATAAGCCTCGTACACACGGCCGAGATTCTCGTCGAAAAAACATGTCGTTTTTTTTGACGAGATTCTTGGACAAGAAACTTGTCCCGGCCGAGTGTACACACGCTCCTTTCAAAGAACCCGCGGTTCTTTGAATGGAGCGAACGCGGTGACGTCATCGAATACGACGAGCATGCGCTCGTCACATTCGATGCCGTCGCCGCCATCTTGGTTCACCCTACCTATGCCTAGGAAGCTACCGCGCATGCGTCGAAGTCATTTCGAGCATGCACGGGCTTCCCGGCGAAAAGGTAAGTGTACACACACACAATTTTCTCATCGAGAAACAGGCTGACGAGAATCTCGACGAGAAAATAGAGAGCAGGTTCTCTATTTTCTCGTCGAGATTCTTGTCGCTTTTCTTGACGTGAAACCATACACACAAACAAATTTCTCGGCAAAAAATCTCTGCCAGCAAGTTTCTTGCTGGTTTTTGCCGAGAAACTCGTTCGTGTGTACGAGGCTTTAGAGTGATCAAACTTGAGTATTGACACAATCCAAAACTTAGTGATAAATTCAAGATTGAAGTGCTGAAAGTGAACAATTACGGTATTGAAGTGACTTGAAGTGAAAAAAAAACACCACCGATAGGTAATGGGCTTACCAGAATGTTTGAACCCAGGAAATCATATGCTCAAATGGGTCAAACGGGCTTCATGTAGTGGAACCACGATGGAACCAGGACAGTCCTGTGTGTTTCTCCAATTGATGTAACGAGAGTGACCAAACGCCAGCAGGAAGGAATATGCCACAGAAGAAGATAGCCAATTAACAGGTGATCTCGCAGAACATGATGGTCCAGGAAATCCCAGGACAGTATGGAAGGATATATATCATGGATAGGAAGAAAAAAGTATCATTTATGCTTCAGCAGATGACACAAAGCTATGCAGTGGAATAATATCCTTAAAGGATGTCTCCAACTTACCTTAATTCACCCCTGCTTTGGAAATGATGTGGAAAATTAGGTTTAATGTGTGCGTGCATGCATGCATCATACATTTTAAGGGGAGTACAAATGTGGGAGTTGATGATCAAGAAGGATCTGGTTGTAGATCATAAACCTAATAATATGCAATGCCAAGCTATAGTTTTTAAAACAAACAAAATACTTTGTTGTTTTGAAATAAGTATAAATTCCAGAGAGAGAGACATCACTTGTCCCTGTACAAATCATTAGATAGACCTCACAAAGAGATATTGGGGAACTAGATTGAGTGCAGGGCAACTAAATTGATAAGAGGCATGGAGGAGCTTGTGGTTTGGGTGTCTGCGGGCGGGGGCCCCCAAAGCACCCTCTCCATGTTGAGGGCAAGTGGCCTGGTATGGTTCAGGAGGGGGGGGGGCGCTAGCTCGTCCCCCCTTTCCTTGCTTGCCATGGCTGCTTGCTCAGATAAGGGTCTGGTATGGATTTAAAAAAAATTGGCGTGGGGTTCCCCTAAAATCCATACCAGACCTGAAGGGCCTGGCATGGATTTTAAGGGGGACCCCAACACCATTTTTTTGGCGCAGGGTGCCTTTAAAATCCATACCAGACTTGAAGGGTTCCCCTTAACCACTTCAATACACTGCCTACACTGACTGAATACAGAGTCTACACTGAATATCTAGTCTACACTAAATGCAGAGTGTATATATATATATATATATATATATATATATATATATATATATATATATTCTAGACTATATATATATATATATATATATATATATATATATATACTGTATATATATATATATATATATATATATTAAATACATTGCCACTAACTAACCTGCCTGCCTAATCTGTCTCAATCTATCTCTGTCCACAGTCACACACTATACAGGGCCCCTATGTAAGTAGCCTTATATAGTGTGGGGCATGGACTTAGTCCCCCTGAGCTATGATTGGCCAAAGGCACCCTGCCTTTGACCAATTATGGTTCTCGTAGCAGAGCATGCTGTGATTGGCCAAAGCATACAGGTCAGGTGCATACTTTGGCCAATCATCAGACATCAATGCACTGCAATCTCACAGTGCATTATGGGGTGTTCCGCGGCACTCAAATTTTCCCCAAGAACGCCCCATAATATTCGCTGTTTGGCGAACGGACGAACATCAAACTCATCCCTATTGATAACTAGAGTAAAGTATGATTTTGCTGTCATCTTCCATGTCTAAAGTGTGGTTTCTGAAACACAGTATTTTGGGGATAGAACCAATAGCTCTAGTGTTTTGGCAGCAGCTAAGAGACTATTCTTGACTGTCTTAATCTGCCTGTGCATTACATGATCTAGTTATGTCAACCTATCATTGTGCATCCTGCTACTGCACATTGTGATACAGCCCCTGAAAAAAAAAACATTAGGAAGTAATTCCTCTTTTTTTTTCTTCCTGGTCAAAGACATATTCCTTATTGATGACATTTATCTCCAGGCCCTTTGTCAGCATACATGGCAGTCATGTGAAAAGGTAAATACACTCCATGGAAACTGTTGACTTTCTTCAACATATCTGAACAGGCAAACAGTAGATCTTGAGTCATACCTACAAATGCCTACAGATAAAGGTAATTTAGAGTACTTGAACAAATGACATATTCATTTGACACGGTGCATTCATTTTAATGATCTAACTGATTAAAAATGCATATTTGTCACATGGTAAGTATACCTATTCATTATTAATCATCACTTCAGATCCATGAAATAAGAATTTGGTGTTCCAGTTAAGATGCCATTAATTAGATCCACCTTAGGGGGTATGCAGATAGAACATCCAGGGGATAATTTACTAAAGGCAAATAGGCTGTTCACTTTGCAGGGGATATTGCAGTTTGCAAGAGACTTTTCCCCAAAGCTTAGTCATTTGATGAAATTTCACTTTGTAAAGAATACCCAATGACATTCAAGGTAAATAAAAAAAACATTTTTTGCTTATACATGTTTGGATTATCGAAGTAAGACAAGCTTTACCTCATTTGCTAAGCTCTGGGGATAAATCCTTTGCAAAGTGCATATTTCTTTGCAAACTGAACATTTATTTATCTATTTGCCTTTAGTAAATCAGCCCCAAGGGTCTGGTGCTCTTTATGCTATTAACATGTGTGGTGTCATCATGCCAAGATCAATAGAGCTCTCTAGGGCCCTCAGAAAGATAGTTGTAGATGTCTGAGTCTGGCAAGGTATTTAAAAAGATTGCCAAGCAATTTGAAATTGCGTAAGTTACAACATTTGGGCTCAAAGTGCACACATCTACTTTCAGAAAGAGCTTTCACCAATTCAATCTGCATGAGAGATGTGAAAAACCGATTGCTGTCCAAAAAAAAAAAAAGATTACAGTTTGCCATTGAACATAAAGGCAAAGACCAGACTACCTGGAACAATGTGCTGAAAACTGATCACTCATAAGTAAGGTTTAGTCCCAGTGGCAGAACGTTTGCAGCAAAATAAAGACAGTATTTAATGAGAACCTCGTGACAAGGGGGCGCATATGTGGCACGATGGAGAACAGCGGCTCTCTGTAGAAGCTCCGCTGGACACAGGGACAAAAGCCCAAACCCTGGGGTCAATCCTCACTACTTTCAGCCAATCACCTGCTATACCCCTGGGGGACAGTCCAGTGCATGCCATCGCGCAAGAGATTGCGCGGTCGTGGTCACCCATCACAGCATCTCACTGCATACCTGCTTTGCACTAAGGAGAAGACTTGGTGTCCTTTTCAGCCCATTTCTTGCTACAGCAGGAGAAGGGCTGTTACCGAAATCATGTAAATTTATTCAGGAGTTTATGACTTTGACGCTGACATCATTGTTGAGATAACATTGGAATCTTAGGAAGTTTGTTATCTTTTTGAATGATAAAACAGTGGATCATTTGCTGATTGTCGGCCTTAACAGCAACTTGTTGTCTGAAGTGGAGCAAAACTCTTAAAAGTTTATTGTTCAGATTAGGCCCAATGGGAAGAATATCATTGATTGAAAAACATCATAACGAACACTTAAGTTGAAAACCATCCTGATCTTATCTGGCTTGCAAGGATGGTACATGACAAAGCATAAGAGGTACCAATATTCTTCTCCTTTCCTAAGAGGTGGTGCAGGCTCAGTATGGCCTCTTGCACGGACCTTCTGCGTGAAGTCAACAAAGTGTTTTTTCATCTCAGGTTTTCTGTTCAGGGTGCATTGTAAAGAAGTAAATCATGCTTCTGCATGACAAATTTTTGGTAGTTTCTTTCTTGAGGCACAAAATGGTAGTGGTGCCACTCAGATGTTGGAATGGTAGTGAAGTGGGCACTGTTGGAAAACAGGTAATGCAAACATTTGGCAGTATGTGTGTCTTGAAAGAAGAAAAAGAAGAAAAAGATTGAAGACCTCCTGACATTACCCAACTAGTGTAGATGTTGTCTATGATGACCCAGCCTTGGTTCGGTCTTTGGACATATGGTGTGTCATGTGGCCCTTTAATTTGTTGCCAAGCATTATTGGGAATTTGGGTTATCAATTTTCTTGTTCTGATAAGTCTTTTTAGGGACTTCAGAGATATTAACTGTAGAGACTTGGCAGATCTGGAGGAGTGTCTCAAAGATACAGAGCAATGAGATTTTGATTTCTGCCTTTGTCTGCCTTTGTCTTTGTAATATTAAACGATCTCTCTGGAGATTAAGCTGCACCACTTTAATATGTTAGTATATTTAACCCCTTCGCGCCTAAGTGTAAAACAAATCTTAATGCCGAAGCACAATTTTGCAACTTTGACGTGTGTTAGTAAAACCATACATATCATCGCAACTACTTCACATATCTTGGTGGATTATACTTATATTTTTTCAGGACGAATTGGGCTTCAATTTGGTGGTATATGGTAATTGATATTTCCTTTTTTTTATTATTATGAAAGGAAAACTGGCCCAAAATAATAAAAAAAAATTTTTTTTTTTTTAGCTATATACTGTATTTTTTGCTACGTACTACTCTTGACGCTCCCAGTGATATGTGCATGTTAGCTGTTGTTCGTACCCATAGAACATCCCAGAAATAATAGTGCATGTTTTGCATTTTTTTTAACCTCCCGTACCTAAAACACACTGACACTAATTGACATTGATACTAATTTAAAAATAAGAAAAACCCTTACTAAAAAATACTGACCCTGACCTTTGACTCTGACCTTGAATTTTGACCCTGACCTTGACCTAAAAACACTAATTATGACACTGATCTTGATCAAACCTTGATCTAGGTATTATTTTGAACTCACTTTTTTTTTTCTCTGCAAGGAAAGAGAGAGATTTGATGTATCTCTCTCCTCCATTCACAGAGAGAAAAATCATGGGTGTGTGCTTCAAAGTGACTGATCACTGTGGTAGCCAATTAGAGGCTATCACAGCGCTCAGGTGACCCAGAATCTGAAGTTCCGGGTCCCATTCTTTAGTATGGGGAAAGGGGCTCTCGATGAGACCCCGGTCTCTGTGCTGGAAGCGTGCCGTGTGGCATGCTCCCAGAATGAAGGGAGATATCCAAATATGTGGCCCGACAGGAAAAAGCCTAGTCTAGTGAGGCCTCATATTTGTGTGAGGTCGGCACCAAGGGGTTAAGGCACAGTCTCCGATAACTCTCATAGGTAGCAAAAAAAAATTGGTTTGAGAGAGCCCTCTAGTTGCAGTACCTTATGAAAATTTTGAGAAATGGATGACATGCAAAAATCAACTGTTTTAGACCAAAAGTGATTAACACTAACCAGCAGTTCTTGTTTATCAGCCTCATAATGCTATTGAACCTTCCAAGTTGATTTAACCTGGTTTAGTTCCTAATCTGGAAAGAATTCTGGTTCCTGCTGTCTTTCTGCCATCACAGAAAATGTAATGTTTTGCGGGGACATTATCCTGACAATAAAAGAATTAACTGTCAGTCTCTGAGAAATTTATTAATTTCTTAGCTCTGAGAAGGTAATATAAACAGAAATCAGAATGGCATGTAGCAATGCAAGCAACTTTTACTGTATATATGTATAATGTACATATGACTTGTATAACAGCCCTATTAGAAAAACACAGAATTATTGCTCTCTTGTAGGCTACTATGATAAACCTGCAGGAATTAACAGGCTTGCGTGACAATGGCTGAGCTGTCCTAAGCTGCTGTTTACCCAAAATCTATATCCCATTTTACAGTATACTCCAGAGCTATAAATATTTTTTGGGGAAATAAGAAGAATATTGCGCTAGTCCTATGACTAAACCAAAGGTGAAAAACAACAAGTGGAAATAAAACAAAAAGCGGCTGCACAAAAAACGTGACCAAAATTCAAATAAAAAACGTATAACTAAAATGCAGCGCTAAAAACTGAATCGCACCAAGTGAAAGGTGTCATAAAGTGCTCAGTGTGAAAAATAATTGAATAAGTCCACATAAAGTCCGTTCAAAGACCATGGAATGTGATGTTCAAAGTCAGACGTGTGACAATATCGGGCATCTCATAAACCTTCAGACAAAGGAATAAGGGAGAATACTCTTACCGGAACTGATGGATCTACTTATTAGGCAGATCGTTAAAGCGTATAAAATCCCAATGGCAAGTCGCATCAGCTGGCAGGAAGACTCTTGATGTACCACACGAATCGCAGATGGTCGTTCGTTGCAATTGAATCCCAACATCGAAGAAACTCTGGATTCACTGGATATCCCTGTGGTCTTCAAGTGATATGCGATGCCCCAGTTGAAGTACTTGTGTACGAAACGCGTTGGGCTTGGTTCACCACTCCACTCCACTTATTGCCCTTTTTTATCTTTTGTACTGTGATCACTTTTAAAATGTTGTCGGTTTTCCAATAAACCCACATTTACCCGCACCATTGGAGCACCTCTTTATTTTTCCTTTCTTTCATGATTGTGGGTGATTGAGTTGCTGCTTGGAGTTTTTCCATCATACCATCCTTCAGTCCTGAAAAGGATTCCTAGATTGGAGGTCATTTTGTCATCACTTGAAGAACACAGGGATATCCAGTGAATCCAGAGTTTCTTTGACGTTAGGATTCACTTGTAACGACCATCTGCGATTCGTGTGGTACATCCAGAGTCTTCCTGCCAGCTGATGCGACTTATAAATTATTTTTGACTGGAGCTAAAGTATTTTTTAACTGTTCTGCTTCTCCAATCTAAGCACTGGAAGTGTAATTTCTAGAATGTATCCAGTTGTGGCAAGATATCTGTAAAGTACTGACCCATTAGAATTGAAAAACAGTGACTCGATCCAAAGGACATCTTGCAGACTGTAGAAAGCTTTAATTGAAAACTTGTGCAGATCTTGACAGATGAACATCAGATAGGTAAAGAAAAATCATAGTATAACTAGCTACAGCAGTATGCAGTACATGTGGTGAACGAAAGCTAAAGCACAGAGGGTGAGGCTAGCTATACAGATCATCTCCTAGCTATGGAGTGAAGAAGGGACAACATTATTTAAAGTTAAACAAACAACAATGCATGTGTAACATGATAGGATGTCTCCAGAGGACCTTGCAAGGCCCAGGAGACACCCAAGAACAGGAATGGGGGCAGTAATCATGGGACTAACAGAAACAGCTATAAAGTCAAGCTTGAAAAAACTTTGATGTCATATACAGGGTAAAGACTTGCACAGCTGACATGCTATAAAGTAGGATTTAATATCACTTGTTTACTCTTGTGTATTACTGTACATATGCAGAAAATAGTGTGCTTCTTATGATATACGCAACATAATAATCAGTGCTATGTGTATATACAATAAACAAACCATTACACGCTCATAAATGCCATAGATTAAAAAGTGGTCAGTCCATATTGTAAAAGAGCAACTGTGATAAAACGTTTTTGTGAATAAATTTAGGTCAATTTTCTCACAGAGATTCCACCGAGAAATAAGCCACATGAAGAGACTAGGAGATGCACCTTATATGCGTGCCCACCACCACCATAAAGCCTCTTACCAGATGAATATGATACCCAATTACAGGGATCAACAGCGCACAGGGAGCCTCAAATCCTCAGCCGATGTCTCCAAATCAGGTAAGTATGGTCAGCAGGGTCTCAGTATAAAAGCATCACTTAGTAATTACCACAACTCCAAAGTTAACTCAGTCCTCATACAGGGAAAAGGAACAAAGGACTCACATAGCGTCAATACCGCTAGTACATCTTTATTATGAAAACCATAAAAGGTACTCACATTGCTCAGGCAGATACAAGGCAATCAAATAGTGGATGGCCTTGTCCATGTCAGGTCACCTGTGGCCAGGTGACAGATGCACACCGTAGGGGGACAGGAGTGCACCGCAAGGTAGTGAACCCTATGGCTTACTGCTGCGGATAGGAAACTGGGTGGTTGTGGAAAGCGGGACCAGAGGAGCACAACCGGGATCCTATGGGAAGCTAGAGCCAAGATTCCCCAGGGCGCGGAGTCTAAGACCCAGCAGGTCTTCTCCAGAGCCTCTAGTGGTGAGGATGTTATGCTGCAGGCTGGGTCCAGGTCGCGGCCCCTAGAGTCTCCTAGCTCACGCCCCGTAGGATAAGGGGACAAGAGGGGAAGCAGCAGCACGAGATATAAGAGTAACGAATAACAAGCTGAAAGTCAAGGGCCACAAGCAGACAAGGATAACGAAAGACAAGCCGAAGGTCAAGGGTCACGAGCAGACAGGGATAGTCGGGGACAAGCCAATAACGTAACAGAGAGACAGACGTAGCACACGGCAGGCAGGAACCCAAACACACAATGCCTAACAAACACGTTGATCAGCCAAGCAGGCTTGCAGTGCACAGGTTAATATAGTGTTCTGTGATAGGGCCTGGGGTGGAGTCAGGCTGGGAGGAGATTATAAAGGAAGCCAGGTGAAAGGGTTCTGGCCTCTAAGATGAACACATGGGAAGGAAGGTAAGCTGACAGACAAACACTACTGCATATCCATGACAGTCCACAACTGGCATCGGCAGGCTTTGGTGATGTCACACGTTCGTGGCCCCACCCAACACGTTTCACGTCACTGTGCGTCATCAGGGGAAACCGGAGCAATAACCCTTTGTGTATTCTTCACAGTATTTTTATTTATTTATAAACAACATAAATACAAGACATACAGAAATGCACAAGATTAACAACGTATGGTTTGCTAAAACAGTAGTGATATTTACAAACAAGTAAACACAAATCTGTCCTTCTCGACTTTATATAACATACTGTCATTTTAAATCTGTAGGACCTTACTTTGGAATTTATGATAAATACTGCATCTCTTGGTAGGACAGCACAGGAGAAAAGAGGAAGAATGAATTGAAGTGTTCTAAAAAAATATGAAAGCAAATAAAATTACAGTTACAATAAATAACATGACAATAAACTTAAGAAACTGGAACAACAAATCTAAAACAAACATAAATATTTGGGTGGCATTTTTGTTTAAAGCTCAGAAGCATGCTGAAGATGTATATGGTAACATGGCAATTTTGACATGTTTACAACTATGGCAGTTGTTCGCTTATGAAATACTAGCTTGCACAGTACTTTATGATTCAGGCAACAAGCTTTTCTAGAAGTTACAAAAAGAAAAACACAAGTCAAATATATTCCCCTTTACACCAGAGGTAATTTTTTCCTGACATTTCACAGTTGTTTTAACAACTCAATAAAGAGCTATAAAGTTTAAAACAGCTCTAAACCTCAGTTCCCAGTTGGAGCTAAAGAATCTACTGGTAACTCCTGGTGGATTTGGTCAGATTAGAACAGCATAACCAGCAGTCTGCTAAACTGCTCCAAATAATGAATGGTGAAGAAAAATAAAAAAACAAGGCTTACCACTTGACCTCCAGAAGGTTTTTATCCCCTTCATGGCCAAACCATTTTTTGCTTTTAACCACTTCCCTACCCGCCCATAGTCATATAATGTCCACAGATGGTATCTCCCATCCTGGGTGGATGTCATATGACGTCCTGGGCTTCCCGGCCGTCTAGGGGGCGCACTTGCGCTCGGGACCCGGTGTGCGTACTCGGCGGCCGCAATGTCTGCCGGGCACCCACAATTGCACGCAATCACGGCAGGACTGTGGATCTGTGTGTCTAAACACACAGATCCATGTCCTGTCAGCGGTGAGGAGACCGATGTGTGTTCCCAGTACAGAGGAACACAGATCGGTCTCCTTCCCTTGTGAGTCTGCTCCCCCTACAGTTAGAATCACTCACTAGGGAACATACTTAACCCCTTCAGCGCCCCCTAGTGTTAAACCCTTCTCTGCCAGTCACATTTACACAGTAATCAGTGCAGTTTTATAGCACTAATAGCTGTATAAATGTGAATGGTCTCAAAAATGCGTCAAAAGTGTCCGATATGTCCGTCGCAATGTCACGGTCACAATAAAAATCGCAGATCGCCACCATTACTAGTAAAAAAATAAAAATAAATAAAAAATGCAATAAATCTATCCCCTATTTTGTAGACGCTATAACTTTTGTGCAAACCAATCAATATACGCTTATTGCGTTTTTTTTTACCAAAAATATGTAGAAGAATACGTATCGGCCTAAACTGTGGAAAAAAATGTTTTTTTGTAGATTTTTTGGGGATATTTATTATAGCAAAAAGTAACAAAATATTGATTTTTTTTCAAAATTGTCGCTCTATTTTTGTTTATAGCGCAAAAAATAAAAACCGCAGAGGTGATTAAATACCACCAAAAGAAAGCTCTATTTGTGGGAAAAAAAGGGGGTCAATTTTGTTTGGGAGCCACGTTGCCCGACCGCGCAATTGTCAGTTAAAGTGACGCAGTGCCGAATCGCAAAAAGTGCTCTGGTAAGGAAGGGGGTAAATTCTTACGGGGCCGAAGTGGTTAAGCACTGAACTACTTTACTGGCAATTGTGGAGTCATGTAACACTGTACGCAAATTAAATTTATATATTTTTTCACACAAATAGAGATTTATTTTACGGGTATTTTATCACCACTGTTTTCTTTATTTTTTGCTATATAAACCCCCCCAAAATGTTCTGCTTTCTGTTATAAAACATATCCAATAAAACCAAATTTACTCATAATTTAGGCCAAAATGTATTCTGCTACATATCTTTGGCAAAAAAATCCCAATAAGTATACATTAATTGGTTTGTGCGAAAGTTAGTGTCTACAAACTATGGCATATATATTTAAAAATGTACCATTCTTGGTGCACTGACGGCCTATCTCATTTCTTGAGGCCCTAAAAATGCCTGGCTGGGTTTGGAGATAAGTGAGGGGAAGATGGCCCCCACCCGTCTCCATATCATTGCAGGGCGGAAGCGACGTCAAAACGTCACTTCCGCCCATAGGTCTTAATGGGACATTTTTTTTTTTGGATTGCATTTTAGTGTAAATATGAGATCTGAGGTCTTTTTGATCCCAGATCTCATATTTAAGAGGACCTGTCTTATTAATTTTTTTTAAAACAGTGTCAAAATAAAAAATTAAAGTAAAATAAATAAGAAAAAACATTTTTTTACAGCGCCCTGTCCCGATGAGCTCGCCCGCAGAATCTAACGCATACGTGAGCAGCGCCCGCATATGAAAATGGTTTTCAAACCACACATGTGAGGTATTGCCGCGATCACAAGAGAAATAATTCTAGCCCTAGACCTCCTCTGTAACTCAAAACATGCAACCTGTAGAATTTTTTAAATGTCGCCTATAGAGATTTTTAAGGGTAAAAGTCTGTTGCCATTCCACGAGCGGCACAACTTTGAAGCGTAACATTTTGGGTATCAATTTACTTGGCATAACATTATCTTTCACAATATAAAAAAAATTGGGCTAACTGTACTGCCGTCTTATTTTTTAATTCAAAAAAGTGATTTTGTTTCCAAAAAAAGTGCGCTTTTAAGACCGCTGTGCAAATACAATGTGACAAAAAGTATTGCAATGACTGCCATTTTATTCTCTAGGGTGTTAGAAAAAAATGTATATCATTTTTGGGGGTTCTAAGTAATTTTCTAGCAAAAAAAAAAAACAGTTTTTAACTTGTAAACACCAAATCTCAGAAAGAGACTCGGTCCTTAAATGGTTAAAATAATTGCTGCTTTGCAGCCTGAAATGAAGACAGACACCGTTTTTGTTTTAGCCAACTGTATTTACTCACTTCAACCTATAACATCCAAGTGAAAGATATAACACCAACATGTCAAAAAAAAGAAAAAACAGAATCAGTTGGAAAAAGGATTACCCCCCTCCTAAAAATTACTTATAAACAGAATCAGATGTAGTTAATCACCTTCTCCATGGCACACAAAGCCATTTGACTTTCAAATGAGATCAGTAGAGCTGGGTTCGGGTCAAGCAAAAGTTCAGCCCAAACATCGCCTTTTCACCCATTCGGCGAAGACCCAAATTTGCAGGGCGTTTGGTGAGGGTTTACTCTGTGCAGTGAATAACATGTTGTTAAAGAGTGGGCCAGGAAGCAGGCCCTGGCGTCCTTAACCAACGAGTCATTAGTACAACTTATAACATCCAAGTGAAAGATATAACACCAATATGTCAGAAAAAAAAAATCAATGCATTGGAAAAAGGATCACCCCCTTGTGCCAGTATTTTGTTGAACCACCTTTTGCTTAAATTACAGCCTTTTGTCTGTTGGGATATGTCTCTATTAACTTTGCACATCTAAACTGCAATATGTTTGTGGACGGCAGTCTTAAAGTCATTCCAGAGATTTTCAATGGGGTTTAAGTCTGGGTTCTGACTAGGCCATGCAAGGCTTTCAGCTTTTTGCTGTGTGCTTTGGGTCATTGTAATGTTGGAAGGTAAACCTTCTTACCATTGACAACTTTCTGGCATAGGGCAGCAGATTTTCCTAAATTTGTCCCTCTATCCCGACAAATGCTCCAGTCCCTGCTGCAGAGAAACACTCCCATAACACTCTTGAGGAGAGACTTTTTTCTTGAAACCCTCCCATACAAGCCACATTTGTGGAGAATTTGTGATATTGTTGTCAAATGCACACAATGACCACTCTTTGTCAAAAATTCCTGCAAATGCTTCAGAGTTGCTGTTATGCCGCGTACACATGGCCAGACTTTCCACTGGAAAAACCTCAGTCGGAATTTCCGATGGAAAAATAGAGAACCTGCTCTCTATCAAAGTCCGTCGGAAATTCCGACTGAAAAAGTCTGATGGGGCATACACATGGTCGGAATATCCGACCAAAATCTCCCATCTGACTTTTTCCATCGGAAATTCCGACTGTTTGTACGCGGTAGCCTCTTGGTAGCCTCTCTGACCAGTTTTCTCCTGGCTCTTTCATCCAGTGCTCTTTGACAGTGCCTTGCCAGTTCAGTTCGCACCAGAACCTGCGAACGGACCGAAAGTTCGCGCAAACTATCGAACCCCGTTAAAGTCTATGGGACTCGAACGTTCGGAATCAAAAGTGCTAATTTTAAAGGCTTAATATGCAAGTTATAGTCCTAAAAAGGGTTTGGGGACCCAGGTCATGCCCCAGGGGACATGTATCAATGCAAAAAAAAATTTTAAAAACTGACGTCTTTTCGGGAGCAGTGATTTTAATGATGATTAACCACTTAAGCCCCGGACCATTTGGTAGCTAAAGGACCAGAGGTGATTTCAGAATTTTTCACTGCGCTGCTTTAACTGTAAATTGTGCGGACATGCAATGTTGTACTCAAACGAAATTTGCGTCCTTTTCTTCCCACAAATAGAGATTTCTTTTAATGGTATTTGATTGCCTCTGCGATTTTTATTTTTTGCGATATAAACGGAAAAAGACCGAAAATGTAGAAAAAAATATGATATTTTCTACTTTTTGTTATAAGAAAAATCGAATAAACTCAATTTTAGTCATACATTTAGGCCAAAATGTATTCAGCCACATGTCTTTAGTAAAAAAAAAATGTCAATAAGCATATATTTATTGGTTTGTGCAAAAGTTATAGCGTTTACAAACTAGGGTACATTTTCTGGAATTTACACAGCTTTAAATTTATGACTGCCTATCTCATTTCTTGAGGTGCTAAAATGGCAGGGCAGTACAAAACCCCCCAAATGACCCCATTTTGGAAAGTAGACACCCCAAGGACCTTGCTGAGAGGCATGTTGAGCCCATTGAATATTTTTTTTTTGTCCCAAGTGATTGAATAATGACAAAAAATATATATAAAAAATTACAAAAAGTTGTCACTAAATGATATATTGCTCACACATGCCATGGTTATATGTGGAATTGCACCCCAAAATACATTCTGCTGCTTCTCCTGAGTACGGGGATACCACATGTGTGGGACTTTTTAGGAGCCTAGCCACGTACGGGACTCCGGAAACCAAGCACCGCCTTCAGGATTTCTAAGGGCGCAAATTTTTGATTTCACTCCTCACTACCTATCACAGTTTCGAAGGCCATAAAATGCCAAAATAGCACAAAACCCCCCCAAATGACCCCATTTTGGAAAGTAGACACCCAAAGCTATTTACTGAGAGGCATGTTGGGTTCATGGAATATTTTATATTTTGCCACAAGTTGCGGGAATAGGCCAACCCTTTTTTTTTTTGCACAAAGTTGTCACTAAATGATATATTGCTCACACATGCCATGGGCATATGTGAAATTACACCCCAAAATACATTCTGCTGCTTCTCCTGAGTAAGGGGATACCACATGTGTTGGACTTTTTGGGAGCCTAGCCGCGTACGGGACCCCAAAAACCAAGCACCGCCTTCAAGGTTTCTAAGGGCATACATTTTTGATTTCACTCCTCACTACCTATCACAGTTTTGAAGGCCATAAAATGCCAAGATAGCACAAAACCCCCCCAAAATGACCCCATTTTGGAAAGTAGACACCCCATGGAAATTTCTGAGAGGCATGTTGAGCCCATTGAATATTTTTTTTTGTCCCAAGTGATTGAATAATGACAAAAAGAAAAAAAAAAAAGTACAAAAAGTTGTCACTAAATGATATATTTCTCAAACATGCCATGGTTATATGCGGAATTGCACCCCAAAATACATTTGGCTGCTTCTCCTGAGTACGGGGATACCACATGTGTGGGACTTTTTGAGAGCCTAGCCACGTACGGGCCCCCGAAAACCAAGCACCGCCTTCAGGATTTCTAAGGGCACAAATTTTTGATTTCACTCCTCACTACCTATCACAGTTTTAAAGGCCATAAAATGCCAAGATAGCCCAAAACCCCCACAAATGACCCCATTTTGGAAAGTAGACACCCCAAGCTATTTGCTGAGAGGCATGGTGAGTATTTTACAGCTCTCATTTGTTTTTGAAAGACATTTTTTTTTTCTTTTTTCAATTTTCAAAACTTTGTGACAAAAAGCGAGATCTGCAAAATACTCAACATACCTCTCAGCAAATAGCTTGGGGTGTCTACTTTCCAAAATGGGGTCATTTGGGGGGGGGGGGGTTTGTGCCATCTGGGCATTCCATGGCCTCCAAAACTGTGATAGGCAGTGAGGAGTGAAATAAAAAAATAGGATTTTTATAACAGCTTACCTGTAAAATCCTTTTCTTGGAGTACATCACGGGACACAGAGCGACATAGTCATTACTAATGGGTTATATAGATACCGTCAGGTGCTGGCACTGGCAACTTCCAAAACCGGAAGTACCCTCCCCTATATAAGCCCCTCCCATCCGGGAGCACCTCAGTTTTGTAGCAAAGCAATAAGTGTCCCTAAAGAGGGGCGGGAGCTCTGTGTCCCGTGATGTACTCCAAGAAAAGGATTTTACAGGTAAGCTGTTATAAAAATCCTATTTTCTTTCTCGTACATCACGGGACACAGAGCGACATAGTCATTACTAATGGGATGTCCTAAAGCAATGCCAAATGAGGGGGGGGATACACCATATATAAGCTGAGCGCTATCAGACATGAGGATCTTTTGCGGCCTGCAACACACTGCGCCCAAAGGCGACATCCTCCTGACTTCTAACGTCCACCTGGTAGAACCTAGTAAACGTGTGTACCGAAGACCATGTTGCGGCCTTACAGATTTGAGCCAGGGAGGCCTGGTGATGCACTGCCCATGAAGTTCCAACTGCTCTCGTGGAGTGCGCCCTAACTTTGAACGGAGGCGGTCTACTTCTCAAGCCATAGGCTTGTATTATGACCTGTCGAATCCACTTGGCTAAAGTAGATTTTGACGCTGCCTGACCCTTTCTGGGGCCTTCCGGCAGAATAAACAAAGTATCCGTTCTGCGAATCTGAGCAGTGGCTTTTAGATAAGCTTTAACTGCTCTTACTACATCCAAAGAATGCAATAACTTTTCCTCTACCGAAGTAGGTTTGGGGAAAAAAGAAGGAAGAACCACATCTTGGTTCAAATGAAACCTCGATACCACCTTAGGAAGAAAGGCTGGATGAGAACGTAACACTACTCTGTCCTTATGGATAACCAGATATGGCTCCTTACAGGACATAGCTGCTAATTCCGATACTCTTTTAGCCGAACAAATGGCTACTAGAAAAATCAATTTCCTGGTGAGAAGCACCAAGGAAATATGCTGTAATGGTTCAAATGGTTGTTTCTGTAGAACCGACAGAACCAAGTTTAGATCCCATGGACATATGGGAATATTAACTGGAGGACTAATACGCATCACTCCTTGTATAAAGGCTTTGACTAGTGAATGCGAAGCCAAGGGCCTTTGAAAAAATATAGACAAGGCCGAAATCTGACCCTTGATAGTACTCAAGGCAAGCTTCCTATCTACAGCCCACTGTAGGAAGTCCAGAATCCTACCTATTACGTACTTATGTGGATGCCATTTCTTGGCCTCACACCACGCGATGTACGCCTTCCAGATTCTATAGTAGATCTGCCTGGATACCGGCTTCCTGGCATTGATCATGGTAGATACCACAGCATTAGAGAGCCCTCTCTTTTTTAGAATGTGGGCTTCAATAGCCAGGCCGTCAAACCTAGGGCTGGTAAGGAAGGGTGGTATATCGGTCCTTGCGAAAGCAGGTCCGGACGACGTGGGAGAGTCCAAGGACTCCCCACTGACATTTTACAATCTCCGCGTACCACGCTCTTCGGGGCCACGCTGGAGCCACCGGAATCACTGGTTTCTTTTCTACCCTGATTCTGCGGAGTAATCGAGGTAACCATTGTGGCGGTGTGAATGCATATATCAGCTTGAACTGATCCCAAGGGAACACTAGGGCATCCGAGCTGCAAGCTAGGGGATCCCTTGTCCGAGAGACAAACCTGTCCCCCTTTGCGTTGAATCTGGATGCTAGAAGATCTACATCCGATGTTCCCCACCGCTGACATATTGTCCAGAAAACCTCGGGGTGAAGGGACCCTTCCTCTGGGCCTAATTGCTGGCGACTTAGAAGTCCGCCTTCCAATTCTCCACTCCTGGAATGAATACCGCAGATATGGCTGGGACATATTTTTCTGCCCATTTCAGGATGTAATTTACTTCCCTCTGGGCTGCACGACTCCTGGTGCCCCCCTGATGATTGATATATGCCACTGCTGTGGCATTGTCTGATTGAATTCTGACAGGGGACCCTTGGAGTTTGGATGTCCATGCTACTAGGGCATACCGGGCTGTTCGTATCTCTAAGAGATTGATGGGCAGGGCCTTTTCTGCATCCGACCATCTGCCCTGGAGAGACTATTGCTCCAGTACTGCTCCCCAGCCTATAAGGCTGGCATCTGTAGTGACCACCTTCCAAGAAATCGGACTGAAGGATTTCCTTTTTTCCAGATTCTGGGGAACCAACCACCAACGGAGGCTCTTGCGAACGGAAGGGGACAAGGACATTGTAAGTCTAGGGCCTGAACTTTTTTGTTCCAGGCTGACAGTATGGCCCCTTGCAAATTCCTTGAATGGAATTGACCGTAGGGTACTGCTTCGAATGATGCCACCATTTTTCCCAGCAGCCTCATATACAGGCGTATGGACGGCTGTCTTTTTTGTACCCACTAAGTGGATCAAATCTTTCAAAGACAACACCTTTCCTCGAGGCAAGAATATTTTTCTCTGGCCTGAATCCAACCTTAGCCCCAAGTATTCCAGACTTTTGACTGGTTTTTAGGGCTGACTTGTCTCGGTTGATAATCCAACCGTGAGATTCCAGATACTTGATTGTCTTGTGAACGACCACGTCTAGTTTTTTCACTGAGTGGTCTATCAGCAACAAGTCATCCAGATATGCCATTATCATTACACCTTGTGTTCTTAGATTGGCCAATAAAGGGCCAGAATTTTTGTAAACACTCGTGGTGCTGTGGCCAAACCGAAGGGTAAGGCTCTGAACTGAAAATGGCGCCCTTCTACTGCAAAGCGTAGAAATTTTTGGTGGACTGGAAAGATGGGAATGTGCAAATAAGCATCTTTGATGTCGATCGCGGCTAACCAATCCTCCCCTTGTAGGGCAGTGGCCACCGATCGGATCGACTCCATCGGAAAGTCCTGATATACAGGAATTTGTATAGCCCTTTTAGAATTAATATGGGCCTCCCGTCCGCGTTTGCTTCGGGACTGTAAAGAGGTTTGAGTAAAACCCGAACCCTCATTCTTCCAGGGGAACCTCCATAATTACTCCTTGGAGCAATAGTTGTTCTAGTGCCGACAGGAGGGACTCCCTCTTCCGGGGATCCCTTGGCACGTTTGACCTCAAAAATGGGAAGGAGGAGAGTCTTTTAACTCCAAACTGTATCCCAAACCTACTGCGGAGAGCACCTATCTGTCTTGATCGTGTCCCGCCAGGTCTCTTGCGAACAACTGGAGTCCTCCCCCCACCCGACTGAGTGGGGGCTTCAAACTTTGGGGGAGGTTTTGTACCTCCCCTGACCCAGGGTTTCTCATTACCCTGCTACTGTCCCTGTTTTTTACCCCCGGGAATTGACCGAGGAGGCCGTCGGAACTGTTACACAGCCGATGCCCCAGGGACTGGAGAAGCAGGCCTCTTAAAGAGGGACCTCTAACTCTGTTTTTAACCGGCAAGAGCGTATTTTTACCGCTGGAAATTTTCTGGATATATTTGTCCAGGTTTTCCCTGAATAAGCGTTCACCATGAAATGGGACGCTAACCAGCCATTCTTTACAGGGAGCTTCAGCAGACCAGTTTTTGAGCCATAGGAGCCTACGCATATGTACTATAGACAGCGTAAGGCGGGAGGCCTGATGGACTGAATCCTCTATGGCGTCAACCGCAAAGCCTAAGGCTCTAGGTAGATCAGCTAGGGCAAAGCCTGCTGATCTGTCAAGTCCCTCAAGACCTGTTTCAACTGATCCTTCACTGCTTAGCAGACCCCAATAGCTGCTACTGCTGGTTGTATCACCAAGCAGATTTTCATAGGGACTCCAATCTTTTATCTATTGGGTTCTTGAACATTTGGACATTATCCACTGGACATGTCAGTGATTTATACATACAAGAGATGGCTGCGTCCCTGTAGGGACCTTCCATTTTTTTTTTTTTTTTTTTGATGAACTTATCCTCCATGGGATAGACCACCGGAAATCTCTTGGGGGAATAAATATTTTCTCAGGACGTTCCCAATCCTGGTAAATGAGCCCTTTCAGTAAAGGGTGAAGTGGAAAAGAACAAACAGTCTGGGGGCTTCTAGCGACCCCAACGAGGATACATTAGTGGTTGATGGTTCCGCAAGGTGCATTTTTAAATGCTGATCGGACCATATTAGTCAGAGACTGAACCCATAATCTTTCAGCTTGAGATGCTGAGAAAAGGTTCCCCCACTGTTGATTCCTCTATAACAGAATCAACCTCATCCTGATCCCCTTCAGGCAGGTCGATCCCTGTATGGGACTGTTGCTCTGCTAACAGGCACTCTGAAGGAGGAGACGGAGATCGGGCGTGCTTTCCCTGACAGGGAGGCAGCGATAAATGTTGACAATCTCTCTCTAATCCTCCCAGAGCTGAGGAAAAAACCTCCTCTGTTACATACACAGGAGCAGGTGAACTGAGGACAGCCACAGTACCAAGTACCCCTGCGGGGTCTCTACGGTCACTTACCTCTGAACTTCAGGGGAGACTGGTGCAGCAGAAGTATGCCCAAGATCCTCCGAGCCCGATGAGACCCCCTTCGCTTCCTGGAAGATTCAGTTCCGGAGCTTCTGGACGGCATATTCCTAAGCCTAAAGCTGAGGTATTCTAGCCGTAATACACCACTTTTACTGAGAATAGTCTAGCACAATTGCTGCTATATCACAGTTGGCGTCTACTAATGTGCCTTTCTAGGGGATGCCTGTATCAACCGCTTGCTGTATGCCTTTAAATGTTGCCAGCTCTGTCTCTGTACTTCATAGCCAGCTCACTACAATATTGTGGTTTTTAACCTGCTGGGACGCCCGCACATGCGCAGAAGCGCTGCGGCGCGCACAGAGCGTCATCCCCCAGGCTCCGCCCCCTTTCCCGGCTCACCTCTATATATAGAGGCGCGTGCACGCGCACGCGCGCGGCCACGTGCGCCTTCGGCGCTAATTTCAAAAAACGGAAACAAGGGACAGGAGCCAGGGCCCCTCTTTGCCGCAGGCCGGGGGATGGACGAGCACTGCAACAAGGCAGAGGAAGCAGTTTCCTATAAGAGAACTCACCATCTGCCTGGACTTTGCTCTCTGAGAAGAAACTAGTCCACATGACAAGAAAACATTCCACAGCGGCCTCTAGTGGACAAACACAGGTACCGCAGTCTAATATATTAAATATATATATAAACAATTTTTTATTTTTTTTTCTTGACCACCATTAAAAATTATTACATTTTTTTTTTTAGTAGTTACAGGCATGCACAGAATTTTGCGGGAATACCATTAGGTAACAGACAGAAAGACAAATTAGGCTTGGGGGTCCCCCAATAGAACCAAGTTCCTGGGGGCCCCCACTTACCTGTTCCCCGCCGCAGGACTTTGTTTGGTCCACAAAAGCCCAAACTTCACCTATCACGGCAGGCATTGTAATCAAACCTTCAGGGACCGGGTTCCCAAGGATTCCACTCCCCTGGACCTGTATAGCACCCTGCACAGAAAACATCTTGGTCGTGGGTATGACCAGAGCTCTGGATCCCAGGGTCCAGCTCTCCTAAGAGAAGCATTACAGGCAAAACCTTGCTCTTCTCTGCAAGGCCCGGGTACCGACCGTTTAGCTATGAAGCTTTTTTGGTCGGATCCGGAATAGCTTACTGAGGCCCAAAAGAACCTGTACGCAAGCTCAGTGAAAAACACATGTTTCTTCTTGGCCAACACCTTAGACACTGGCAAAAAACTGAGGTGCTCCCGGATGGGAGGGGCTTATATAGGGGAGGGTACTTCCGGTTTTGGAAGTTGCCAGTGCCAGCACCTGACGGTATCTATATAACCCATTAGTAATGACTATGTCGCTCTGTGTCCCGTGATGTACGAGAAAGAAATTTACACCCATAGAAATCCTGAAGGCGGTGCTTGGTTTTCGGGGTCCTGTACGCGGCTAGGCTCCCAAAATGTCTCACACATGTGGTATCCCCGTACTCAGGAGAAGAAACAGAATGTATTTTGGGGTGCAATTCCACATATAACCATGGCATGTTTGAGCAATATATAATTTAGCGACAACTTTTTGTACATTTTTTTTTTTCCTTTTTGTCATTATTCAATCACTTGGGACAAAAAATAAAAAATATTCAATGGGCTCAACATGCCTCTCAGCAAATAGCTTGAGGTGTCTACTTTCCAAAATGGGGTCATTTGGGGGGGTTTTGAACTGTCCTGGCATTTTATGCACAACATTAGGAAGCTTATGTCACACATCATCCACTCTTCAATCACTTGAAGACAAAACCCTTTCTGACACTTTTTGTTTACATGAAAAAAAAAAAATTTTTGCAAGAAAATTATGTTGAACCCCCAATCATTATATATTTTTTTAAAGAAAAGGCCCTACAGATTAAAATAGTGGGTGTTGCATTTTTTTTTCCACACAGTATTTGCGCAGCGATTTTTCAAACACATTTTTTGGGGGAAAAACACACTTTTTTTATTTTTAATTGCCCAAATGTTTGATGAAATAAAAAAGATGATCTCAGGCCGAGTACATGGATACCAAACACGACATGCTTTAAAATTGCGCACAAACGCGCAGCGGCGACAAACTACATACATTTTTAAAAGCATTTAAAAGCCATTACAGGTTACCACGTTAGATTTACAGAGGAGGTCTACTGCTAAAATTACTACCCTCGATTTGACCTTTGCGGTGATACCTTACATGCATGATGCAATTGCTGTTTACATATGACGCTAGACCGACGCTTGCATTCGCCTTTGCGTAAGAGCAGGGGGGACAGCGGTGCTTTTTTTTTTTTTATTTATTTTTCTTTTTTATTTTATTTTTAAACTGTTCCTTCCATTTTTTTTTTTTTTACCATTTTTATTGTTATCTCAAGGAATGTAAATATCCCCTATGATAGCAATAAGTAGTGACAGGTACTCTTTTTTTGAAAAAAAATGGGGGGTTAGACCCTAGATCTTTCCTCTGCCCTCAAAGCATCTGACCACACCAAGATCGGTGTGATAAAACGCTTTCCCAATTTCCCAATGGCGCTGTTTATATCCGGGGAGGGGCATTCCCTCCCACTGCTTGTAAAAGCAGTCTAGAGGCTAATTATCTGCTAGAATTGCTTTTACATGAAAGCCGACCACTGGCTGAAAAGAATGATACCAAGATGATACCTAAACCTGCAAGCATCATTCTGGTATAAACATTCAAATCCAGCAACATACCAGTATGTTGCTGGTCCTTGTTAGACATGTATTGTAATCTTTTTTTTCATGCAGCCTGTTGGCTGAACGAAAAAAAAGAGATTGATCGGTGGGTATGCCCACCATTAGAATAACTCCCTTCATCCACGCACTTCTAATGATGGGCATATATGCCGAAGCATGGGGGCATCCTCCCGCAAAAAAGTTATGCCGCGTACACACGGTCGGACTTTTCCATGGGCAAGCCTCCGTCGGAATTTCGACCGTATATACGCGGCATTAGGAGCAAAATCGCTTCTCTGCCCCTGCTGCCCCCATGCTTCGGCATATATGCTCTTTTTTTTTAACTGTGGTGGTGAAATCACCTCCTACAGCACTGGAGTCACGGCTTTATGTATTGTGGGAGCAAACGCTGTTGCTGTCAAGATAAATAATTCCGCGCTGCAGTTGAATGGCGCACCTGAAAACAAAAAATTACATACCTGAAAAGCAAGCATGATAAAACATTGCAGAATGGAATACAGTAAAAAAGAGCAGAACAATAGAGAGAAAATAGAGAGAGAGAGAGAGAGAGAGAGAGAACAATAAAACAACAACTATTTTTGGTTTTTTTATTTTATATTTTTTTTGTGTTTTGTTTTTTACGTATTTTTTTTTCTTTTTTACACTTTTTTTTTGTAACTTTAACAACTGTAATGGTTCGGGTCTCTCAAAATGTAATGGCATCTTGGGAGACCCTGTGTAAGTGTGTCCTAGTCTGTGAAATGCTGTACCCTACGCTAAAACTTCACTTTTGAGTGGTAGCGTTCAAAACATTCACCAAGGCAAAGACCAGGCTTGTCAGGACAGAGTGGACAATAATGACGGGTGTCACGCCTAAATCCGCGCTTGCTACAGACATGACATCTTTTTTGGGGGGCTCGTTGGGTAGGGGTACTCGGGAGGACATACGTATAATGCCTCTCATGCAGCCGGCTTACTGCATTTGGTTGGGGATGGTGAGGTGCAGAACCGCCTGGATACAGGAGTTCTGTGACAATCTCATTCTGGAATTTTAGAAGAGATAAAGTCCCGCCTGAAGCTCTGTATAGCACATGAGCGTTCAGCAAAGCCAATTGAAATAAGGATAGAGACACTTTTTTGTACCAGCGTCTCGCCTTATGGTCAATTAGATACGGCGCCAACAACTGGTCGTTGAGGTCCACCCCTCCCATATTTTTGTTATATTCGTGGACACAGAGGGGTTTCTCCACAACACCAGTCGCCGTAGGAATTTGGACTGTCGTGTCTGCATGAAGGGAGGTAAGAAGGAAAACATTCTTATTGTCCCTCCACTTCATAGCGAGCAAATTATTACACTTTACGCAGGCTCTCTCCCCCAGCCTAAGACGGGCATCTACAAGCCGCTGGGGAAAGCCCCGGCGATTAGGTCGCACGGTGCCACATGCTCCAATCTGATGATCAAACAAGTGACTAAACAGTGGCACGCTCATGTAATAATTGTCCACATACAAGTGGTACCCCTTTCCGAATAAGGGTGACACCAATTTCCACACTATCTTGCCAGCGCTCCCTATGTAATCTGGGCAGTTGACCGGCTCAACCTGACTATCTTTTCCCTCATAAACCATAAAGCTCCATACATAGCCTGTTGCCCTGTCACAGAACTTATAGAGCTTGACCCCGTATCTGGCACGCTTGCTGGGAAGGTACTGCTTGAAAGCCAAGCGGCCAGAAAATTTAATCAGGGACTCATCAACGCAGACAACTTGATCAGGAGTAAACAAGGCTGCAAGGGGCGGAGCCAGCAAGCAAGGAGTATGGCCGCATGAGATCACAGCTCCCGGCCACCTGAACACACAACGGAGCTTCTCACAGCCACATAGAGCACACAGGAATGGCGGTTTTGGGCCGTGTCAGAGCGGGGACACCTCTGGAGCATGGGGAGAAGGAGAAGAGAAAGATCTGTGCCGGATAAGATGACGGATTTCTTTGCACTGTCAGATCGCCGCAGCAGCCAAAATGGCGCCGGCAGCGTGCAGGGCTCTGCACACACATACAGCCTGAAGCATCCCAGAAACCAGATGGCAGGCGCTTCTCCCCTACATCTCCCTGACCAGACACTACCAAGTTCACAGTCTTCCTCCACAACTAACAGCCATGTTAAAGCTAAGCAACAAATATCTGGGCATGCTTCTGGGTCAATGGCTGAAGGGGAGGGATGAGTGCGGATAGATGACACTATAGAATTCCAAGATGCCATAGCAACTTTCCCTACAAACAACCAGCCTGTAATAGATTCCACACTGAAAGACATGTTGATGTCCCTTAGAGGTGCTATACATACTGACATGCTGCAGCTTGTGAACCAATGCAAAGCAGAAGTGACTGAAGTCAGAGACAGGGTGGCTCACATAGAAGACAAGATGGGAGATTTCTCTGAGACTTTTAACGCAATAGTGGACGCGCATAATGACCACGAGGAGGACATTGTCTGGCTCAAGTCAAAGATCGCGGATCTCGAAGATCGTTCCAGAAGGAACAACGTTAACATTAGAGGAATCCCAGAGTCAGTAAAAAACCCAGAATTGAATGCCTTCCTCACTAATATACTAAAAGAAGCCCTCCCTGACCTCCCTCTGGAAGAAATTGTCATTGATAGAATACATAGACTGCCCAAACCTAAACACATCCCTGAGAAACTGCCCAGGGACACTATAGCCAGAATCCATTACTATACAGTTAAAGAAAAACTGATGTCTGTGACAAGACGTGCTGGAAATCTACCTGAATGCATGCAAGGACTATCCTTCTTTGCGGACCTTTCTGCACATACGATGCAGAGGAGAAGAAACCTCATGACCATAACCAAACCTCTCAGGAACCACCAGATCCCATATCGCTGGACCTACCCCGCTAACCTACTGATCACTAAGGGAGAAAAGGAATTTCTGGTGAGATCCTTAGAGGAGGGCATCAAATTGTTGGAAAGATGGAAAATTCTCCCTGATGAGACAGAGGATGATCGGCAAACGCAAGCCTCCTTTCATACCCGCACTAAATGACTGTAAGTCAACACAACATACGTTGCTCTATCATAATAGTTCACCTCAACATGCTCCGGATGTTCTACCGGCATAAACTCTCAATCTCTTTACACCCCCAAGTTAGCAGGTTTATCTCTGCCCAGATTTCAATAGAAATCGTACGTTTTTAAAGTGCGCCTCGTTTTGCGCAAATTGTTTCTTTTTACAAAAAGTTTGACCAGTTTTTGTCTTCTGTTCAGTTTTTATTTTTCTCCTGTCAAGCAGCAAACTTACATCTCCAACCAGATTTCTACTCTGCAACACCCAGCAAAACAAACGGTACTACAGAGCCGGATCTCTGAAATTCAGCGACATCTGAAGTAGAGACCCACGAATATACTGCATCAACAACTTCTCCTACTACAGGTATAAGACTACAACCTCTCTCACGTGTTACAACACACCTTTTCCAGCAGCCCCGCAAGCTCTGACATACTCTTTCCTTTGACAACAAACCTAATCATCACACAATGGCGTTTAAAATCACCTTACTGAATGTGAAAGGCTTAAATAGCCCACAGAAGAGACGCATGCTATGGAAGGAAGCTCATTCTCAAAACTGTGATGTGTTCTGTATCCAGGAGACCCACTTCAAAGCGCAAAATCACCCTAATTTATCACACAGATTGTACCCCCACACTTTTGTAGCGTGTGCCCCTTCAAAAAAGAGAGGAGTGGCTATATTGGTGAAGAACACAGTGGGATTTAAACTGATTTCTAATCACTGTGATGAGGGTGGGAGATATATTATACGTTCTTGCGTTAAGTACACCATAGTCAATGTTTATGCCCCGAATAATAGGCAGCTACATTTTCTGAACAAAATGTGGAAAAAAATTAAAAAGCACAGTTCTGGACATGTCATACTCTGCGGTGATATGAACTCCATATCTGACATTCACCTAGATGTATCCAGCACCACTGCAAGGAAAAGCATCAGGCACACTTTATTGAACTTTATCAGAGCGAATAATCTTTATGATATTTGGAGGTGCCAACATTCCACTGAAAAGGATTTTACTTATTTTTCCCCAGTCCACATGTCCTATTCGAGGATTGATATGTTCCTAACGGACAAATTTTTGCTACAAAAAATCTCACATACGGATATTGGTCACATCACGTGGTCTGACCATGCTCCTGTATCCATTACAGTGGGAAGCCGAGGATTCACTACCCGGGCAAATAGGTGGAAAAATTATATCCATTTATTTTCAGATCCAACAATTGCCAAAGACATTGAGACCTCTCTGTTAGAATTCTTTGCCAATAACGACACCACGGTTGTAAACCCATTTACTTTGTGGAACACCCATAAAGCGTTTATAAAAGGGTTGCTAATGAAACATAGTGCATCTCTGAGAAAAAAGAGGGGGCAGCACATGAACTCTATTCTAGAAAATATTACAAAGTTGGACATTCAAAACAAATCCTACCCTACCATGGATACTAGCAATAAATTAGCAGCATCTAGAAATGACCTTAGGGCGTTACTTATCTCACAGCATGTTCATACCACCCATAGATTTAGGTCCAATTTCTACACGCATGGCAATAAAGCTGGCAAATTACTAGCGAATCAAATTAAAGAGAAAGTGCTGAAACAAAAAATCCCACACTTATTCCACCCCAAGAGCGGTTCCAAACTGACCAACCCTAAAGAGATAGCAGATGCATTTAGTAGCTACTATGGCAGTTTGTATAACCTACAGAGCGATTCTGAAACACCCCAACCCACCCCACAATTGATAGAAAGCTTTTTAGAGGACATATCACTCCCCCAGCTATCCCAAGAGTATTTGCGATACTTAAACTCTCCAATTTCTGCTTCCGAAATTACTAGTACCATTTTAAACCTCCCAAACAATAAATCACCTGGCCCTGATGGGTATTCTTCGGAATACTACAAAAAATTTACTGATATATTATCACCTATACTGCTGCGAGTGTTCCATGCTGCTGCCTCCTCTGCCTCATTTCCTGCAGAAATGCTACAAGCTACAGTGGTTACATTGCCTAAACCAGGGAAGGAGCCTGACAGAGCACAGAATTTCAGGCCTATTTCGCTTTTAAATGTTGACTTGAAGGTATATGCAAAGATTTTTGCCAATAGAATTGCGAAACTGCTCCCCACTTTGATTAAACCTGATCAGGTGGGGTTTGTGGCGGGTAGGCAAGCCACAGATGCCACAAGACGAATTATAAATGTAATACACTCTTCTTCCACTTCTAAGAGGCCTTCAGTTCTCCTGTCATTGGATGCGGAAAAGGCCTTTGACAGGATCCACTGGGGATATCTGTCCAGAGTTCTTGGGAAGTTTGGATTCTCAGGGCATATATGCTCCGCCATTTCTGCTTTATATTCAAATCCCTCAGCTATGGTTTTTACAGAGGGCATATTCTCTGAGCAATTCTCCATCGCGAATGGCACGAGACAAGGGTGCCCTTTATCACCCCTGATCTTTGCTCTCGTGATGGAGCCTTTAGCTGAGAAAATAAGAACAAACCCGCAAATTCAGGGTATCCGATTGGGCAAAGAGGAGCATACAATTACACTATTCGCAGATGATGTGATTCTGTCGCTCTCCAATCCGGCTCGTTCCCTGCCAGTGGTACATAAAATACTAGAGTTGTTCAATGTGGTGTCTTATTACAAAGTGAATGCGACCAAATCCAGTATACTTGGACTAGGGGTGGACAGTAAAACAAAATCTCTCATTCAAGAGAAGCTACCATTTCCCTGGGCAGAGAAGACGATACAATACCTAGGCATTACACTGACCCATTCGGTCTCCCAACTCTACAGCTGCAACTTTGAGCCCCTAATAAACAAATTTACACAGGAAATGGTTAGATTGAAAAAGTTTTACCTCACCTGGTCTGGTAGGCTAGCAGCATATAAAATGCTTTTGCTTCCCAAATTATTATACTACTTTAGAGCCCTGCCACTTCAAATACCTAGCTCATTCTATGTAGCTATGCAAAGAACCTTATCTCAATTTATATGGGAAGGGAAGAGAGCCAGGTGCTCTCATAATTTACTTATGAAACACAGAACGGCAGGAGGAATGGGGGTGCCCAATATCAAGGACTATCATATGGCAGCAATATTGGACCAAGCTAAAGCGTGGTTTCATTCCTCAGACCCAATCCATTGGTGTAGGGCAGAGCAGGCTCAGATAGGACATGGGGAGATTCAAAACCTGTTGATCACACTCTCTGATAAACACTCACCCTGTAAGACAATCCCAACAGTAGCAGCCACAGTATCAGCATGGGAATATTTCTTGGCAAATAAAAATCCCAATATTGCTCATAAAAAAATACCGATCCCAGTGACAGCACTATCATTCCTATCTCCGAATCTAAATATAAGACACTGGGAGAAGTATGGTATAGTTCATATTTCTGATATGTTTGTCCAGGAACGTCTCATACCTTTCTCTGAACTACAAAATACGAAGTCTGTCCCTGAGAAAGAATTTATGGAATATGCCAGGATTACTAGTATCATAAATGCCATTAAAATGCAACATATAGACATCCCAGAAACCATCTATGACCTATGGCACTCTTTTCCCACACCCAAAAAAGGAATAACAATATTCTATAACCTACTGCAATGTAAACTCCATTTTGTAACCCCGAAACAATTCATGAAATGGGAGTCGGACTTGAATATAACCATATCTAAAGTACAGTGGATGCGAGCGATAAAAGCGAACCACTCTCATACCAAATGCTCTAACTACAGAGAAATAGCACAGAAGATACAATTCAGATGGTACAGAACCCCATACGTATTGGCTAAATTTCAAGGCCATACATCCAACCTATGCTGGAGGGAGTGTGGACATGTGGGCACTTTGGCCCATGTGCTTTGGTTCTGTGTATCTCTACGTAGCTTCTGGGCTGCAATAGCTCGGGTAATAGCTAATCTAACAGGGATACTTAATAGACTGAGGGTGGAGCAAGCTTTATTGAGTGTCGACATGGATATCTACCCGAAGCAATACCGCTTACTTGTAATGCACATCCTATATGCAGCCAGACTGGTACTAACCCGTAAATGGAAGTTGACAGAACCCCCGCGGGTTGGGGAAGTATTAAATTTAGTTGATGACTCTTATTCATACGAAAAATCCATTGCTGTTAAGGAGGGGAAATTAAAGGAATTCACAAATAACTGGCACTTATGGGGAACCTACAGGCCTACTAGATAATTTGTTGCACAAAATATGTACTTTAGGCAAGTCAATATTATACAGGTATTTTTGTTTAGGTAAAGGAGTAAGGAACAAAAAATTGATCAATAGTTACTAAATGTTTAATAGAAGACCGCAATTTTTCGTTCTCTCGTTATTTCTTATGTTTTAAACGGTTACGGGCCAACTTTGAGTATGTGATCAGATGGTTGTTTTATACACTCGTATGGATGATTGTCATAGAAGAACTCAGCAGCTTGTGATTTATATAAATGTGAATTGTTTCTCTGACTATGTACTCTAAAGCTCTGTACTTGTTGTATTTTTATAAACTAAAAAAAATAATTTTCGAAAAAAAAAAAACAAGGCTGCAAAACGTTCGTTGAAGTGGTTTATGAGGGGCCGAATTTTATAGAGCCGGTCGTATTCAGGGTCCCCACGTGGACGACAAAGTTCATTGTCGTTGAAGTGCATGAACTGCAAAATCTGCTTGTATCGTTTCCTGGGCATGGAGGCAGAGAACACGGGCATGTGGTCAATTGGGTGCGTGGACCAATAAGCACGCAATGACGGGAATTTATGTGTGCCCATGTTGAGGGAAAGGCCCAGAAAGGTCTTAAATTCGGAAACCGTAATTGGTTTCCAATCTTTGGCAATGGAAGGCAACTGGGGATTAGCGGCGATGAATTGACCAGCATATAAATTACTCTGGTCCACAATAGATCTATAGAGATCTTCTGTGAAAAACAGTGAATAATAATCAATTGGCATAAAATCAGCTGTTTCCACCTGAATACCGGGTTGGGCAGTGAATGGGGGAAGTACGGGTTCTGCAGAAGTGGTGGGGACCCAATCAGGATAGGCAAATTCTGCAGGAAGGGCACTATGGGTACGACGGGCCTGCCTTTGTCTTCTTATTGGAGGCAGCGGGACACTACTTGTGCTTGCCACCTCGCCAGCTTGAACTGCACTTATGGGACTCGCCACGTCACCACGTGATACTGCAGTGCTGGATGTACGCCCAGGCTGTACTAGGCCGCTGGTGCTTGCCAATTCACCAGAAGGAATAGCGGCGCTAGTACTACTCTGCTCCATGATACGAGAGCCCTGCGGTTCTTGCTCCTCAACAACCTCAGAAGATCGGGATCGGGTACGCCTGACCTTAGCAGGGACCTCAACTTCGTCATCAGAGCTATCTGACGTGGGGCCGCTGACGTCACTGTCTTCTACGGGAAGATATTCTGAGCCTGAATCTGACAGATGCGTGACCTCCTCTTCACTATCTGTCATGCTCAGAATCTCGTAGGCCTCTTTACTAGTGTACCTTCGACTTGCCATTTTGGGCTCTAAATTTAGGGGTACACTAGTAAGATTCACAGGAAAAAAAAGCACCTGACTGTCGTCAGCAAATATATCAAACGCTACTAAAAAAAACTGTTAGCGATCGCAGGGATCAGGCCTGTCTCTGTGAACACTGCAGTTATGTGTGTTGTGTTTGGTAAGTGACAGTGATCGATCGATACTGCACTTGGGTGGGCTGGGCTGGGCTGGGCTGGGCTGGGCGGAGGGGCTAAACGCAGGTGCTAGCAGGTATCTGGGCTGATCCCGCTAACACTGTGTTTTTGGGAACCCTAAACCGCTGGGGACGCTAGTATAGATCTGATCAGATATTGATCTGTTCAGATACTATACCACTAAGGGAGGTGTATGCTTTGCGCGTGGGTGTTAGCATTACTGGCACTAACCTAACGCTGCCTGGGGCGACGCAGACCCTCTCTGGCGCTAAAACCTAATTGATCTCACCCGCCGGGCGATCAGGGGGTTAAACCTTTATTGAGTTATATACGGCGGGTGCCCTGATGCTATAAAAAGCAAACTAACCAACCAGCGTCACCCGTAACCTTTATATGGTGATCACTGGTGAAAGGGTTAACTAGGGGCAATCAGGGGGTTAAAACCTTTATTAGGTTAAATATGGGGGTACCCGACGCTATATAAAAACCTGACGGGTTACCTAAATAACTAACTGGGTAACCAGTGTCACCAGTGACGCTTATACGGTGATCACTGGTGAAAGGGTTAACTCTAGGGGCAATCAGGGGGTTAAAATAATATATGGGGGTACCTGACGCTATAAAAACCTGCGGCGAAACTAAAAATAAATAACTGGCTATCTAGGGCACCACCGGCACTAAATACAGTGATCGAAAATACGATCGCTTAGTGACGCTGGCGTTAGGGGGTGAAAGGGTTACCTGGGGGGCGATCAAGGGGTTAAACCTTTATTAGGGGGGGTTAGGGGGCTACCCTGGACCTAAAGGGGCCTAAACCTAACTGCCCTGCAACTTTTTACTGTCACAGATGACACTAAATGCAGTGATCAGTAAAATAAATGATCACTGCAATCAGTGACACTGTGATTGGGGGCTGGGGGGTGACCTGGGGGGTGATCTGGGGGTAACTGGGGGGTGAAATATGTGCCTATGTGTACCTAAGTGTCAGTGGACTGTTGGTGCACTAACCTGCTTCTTCTCTCCTCGGCGCCGGGAACGAAAAGACCGACACGAGGAGAGATGACATCACTTCCTCTGCCTGTGTTTACATTACACAGGCAGAGGGAGCATTTTCATTCGCCGGGAGCGATCGCGAGGGGGTGGCTGGAATCGAATGGCCGTCCCCTCATCTCGGATCGCTCCCCAACGATAAACGGCCGCTCACTGTATAGGAGGGGGGTCCGATCGGACCCCCCAACTGTACAAAGGCGATCACGTACACTGTACGTGATTGTGCTTGTCGGTGCCATTCTGCCGACGTACATATACAGTGACCGGTCGTTAAGTGGTTAAAGTGCAACAATAAAATTTCAACATTCCTTTCAATATAGTGCCTGGGGGGGGGGGGGGGCCCTTAGTCTGCCTGTAAAGTGGCACATCTGTAGCATGTATAAGACATGCTGCAGAAAAAATGACATTTATAAAGAAAAAAAAATGCATGAAATTACATTCACAATACCATTGCCGGCAATAAAGAAAAAAAAAAAACGGCATGGAATCCCCCTTCCAGTCCATACCAGTCCCTTTGGGTCTCCAAAAATGTGAAACAAAAAGCATTGTGGGCGATCACCCCCACCCCCAAGATGCATACTAGACCCATATCTGAGCATGCAGCCTGGCAGGCCAGGAAAGGGGGGATAAGCGAGCGTTCCCCTCCTGAACCATACCAGGCCACACGCTCTCAACATGGGGGGTCTCTTCCCCAAATCCCTGGGCTGTGGTTTTGGGGGTCTGCGGGCAGAGGGCTTATCAGAATCTGGAAGCCCCCTTTAAGAAGCGGGCCCCCAGATACCGGCCCCCCCCATGCGAATGAGTAGGGGTACATAGTACCCCTGCCCATTCACGGAAAAAGTGTCAAACACTGTTTGTTTGTTTTTATTTTATAATAAAGGAATTGTCAAAAACTGTCTATGTGTTTTTATTACTTTTTGAAACTTTTGTGGTGAATGGGAAGGGGTACTATGTACCCCTACTCATTCACATGGGGGGAAGGATCTGGGGTCGCCTTGTAAAAAGGGGGCTACCAGATTCTGATAAGCCCCTTGCCGCAGACCCCCCCCCACAACCCCTGCCTGGTCCCCATCAACAAGGTGCTTTGGGGTGGGGGGGAGAGCTCCCCTGCCCGAAGCACCCACCCCCCATGTTGAGGGCATGTGGCCTGGTATGGTTCAGTAGAGACGGGCCACTGGCTCACCCCCACTTTCCTGGCCTGCCAGGCTACATGTGTGGAGTTCCCCTTAAAATCCATACCAGACCCGAAGGGCCTGTTATGGACTGGGGGGACCCCATGCCATTTTTTTTATTGCCAACAATGCTTTTTTTTCCCCAGCTGTTAGTGGGGAAGCCCATTGACAGCTGATAACTCGTTGGTTGTAAAGGACGCCGCGGCCTGTTTCTTGGCCCACTCTTTAACAACCTGCTATTCACTGCACAGAGTAAACCCTCGCGGAACGCCCTGCAAATTCGGGTCTTCGACGAATGGGTGAACAGGTGATGTTCGGGACAAATTTTTGCTTGGCCCGAACCATTTGCACAACTCTACTGATCACATTTGAAAGTCAAATGGCTTTGTGTGCCATGGAGAAGGTGATTATCTACATCTGATTCTGTTTATAAGTCATTTTTATGAGTGGGGTAATCCTTTTTCCAACTCAGTGATTCTGTTTTATTTATATCCTTCACGTTATAGGTTGAAGTGAGTAAATACACCTCGATAAAACAAAAACTGTGTCTGGCTTCATTTCAGGCAGCAAAGGGGGGGGGATTATATATATATATATACGCACACGCACATGAATTTTAATGGCATCCCAGTCTATAGGGTTCAACATTGAGTTGGCCCACCCTTTGCAGCTATAACCAGGGGCGTACCTAGAGCATTTGGCACCCGGGGCCTATCCTATATCTGGCACCGCCCCCAACTTTAAAATGTAAAAACACCCACAAGAAAACACCCTCCTCTGCCAAGATCAGCGTTATTGAATTCTGATTTTTTTTTAAAGAAATGGCGTTGTTGGCTGCCGAGTAAACTGGAAGTTTCAATGTGCTGTCGCTTCCGGGTTTCCCTTTGACCGGCTTTGTTCGGGTCTCTGGCCAGCCGGCTGGTGGCTCAGGTCTCCAGGTGGGATGGGAGACCTGGGCGGAGCTGTGGGAGGATGGGGACATCCCCTCCCACTCCTTGTAATAACAGCCGATGCTGTTCATCCATGGCAGCCAGTGACAATAGATGGGACAGGACAGAGGTGTGAGCAGATCCCACATTTTTGGACAGATCATGCCATGGTCAGGAAAGTGGAGAGCTGGACTGGAGCTGCTATGAGGGAGACATCAGAGTGAGATGGGGAGACACTGTCAATACAAGGCATGGCCCATACTTTGCATTATCTGCAGAGAGACAGATCCATAGATCCCACTGTATAACGTTTTCTGGATCAGATCTGTCCCTGGGGACAGCAGACAATGGCATCATTGGCATTGATAATTTGATTCAGATTTTGGAACAGACCTGCTGACAAGGCGTGTTGCTTGCTCGACCGTGGACGGGATCTGATGGCCGCAGGGAAGATGGCAAAATGCTGTGGTGACATGCTGCTTGCTGGATAGGTCTGATGGCTGCAAGATGTGGGTGTAGGTCAATGTATGTCACCTGGGCTGCAGACACCCCTCCCCCCCCCTTTATCACAGCTCAGCTACTATAGGTGGGTGGTGGTCACACAGCAATATACAGCACACGCCTACATTCTGCAACCTGTATATAGCACACGCCTGCATTCTACAACCTGTATAAAGCACACGCCTGCATTCTACAACCTGTACATAGCACACGCCTCCATTCTACAACCTGTATATAGCACACGCCTCCATTCTGCAACCTGTATATAGCACACGCCTGCATTCTACAACCTGTATATAGCACACGCCTCCATTCTACAACCTGTATATAGCACACGCCTCCATTCTACAACCTGTATATACAGTAGCACCCGCTCCATTCTGCAAGCCCCCTTATCAGGTCAACTACACTAGACCTGGGAGGTGGTGGACACAGTAACCTCCCCCCTTCTCTGTCAGACAAGCACAGTCAGGATGGCAGGGCAGACACACTCCTCCAACCTCTTCTCACAACCCACACACCCCCCTCCCTATCACCAGCTCACCTCGGGCTCTCAGCTTCAGCTGGGGAGGTCCGGACTCCGGAAGATGGTGTGGACACAGTGTGTAACAGCAGCAGCAGCCACCCCCGCGCTGTATGATGACACACTGACTCAGCTCGGCTGCTCAGCAGTGGTGGGTGGAGCCAGCAGGGGAAAACAGTAACCAGACCGTACCATTTTGGCCGCAGCACTGGGGGTGTTCCAGCTAACAGAAAATATACTAAACAGAGCAGCCAGAGATAGGGATGCCCTCGGGATTATGTCAGACAGTGTCACCCGACCTGGGTGCAGAGCACACCCCCATAGCAATGTCACCCGGCCACTGACACCCCACAATGTGTGGCACCCGGGGCGGAACGCCCCCCCCCTGCCCCCCGGTTAGTACGCCCCTGGTTATAACAGCTTCAACTCTTCTGGAAAGGCTGTCTACAGGTGTGTCTATGGGAATGTTTGACCATTCTTCCAGAAGAGCATTTGTGAGGTCAGGCACTAATGTTGGACGAGAAGGCCTGGCTCGCAGTCTCGCTACAAATTCATCCCAAAGGTGTTCTATTGGGTTGAGGTCAGGACTCTGTGCAGGCCAGTGAAGTTCCTCCACCCAAAACTTGCTAATCCATGTCTTTATTGACCTTGCTTTGTGTACTGGTGCACAGTCAGGTTGGAACAGGAAGGGGCCATCACCAAACTGTTCCCGCAAAGTTGAGAGCAACAAAAAAATTGTCCAAAATGTCTTTGTATGCTGATGCCTTAAAGGGGTTGTAAACCCTCATGTTTTTTCACCTTAATGCATCCTATGCATTAAGGTGAAAAAACATCTGACAGTTACCGCCCCCCCCCCAGCCCCCCGTTTTACTTACCTGAGCCCTAGAAAGTCCTGCGTCGACAATGCGCTGCATCTTTGCCCGGGGTTCTCGGCTCTTCATTGGATAGATTGATAGCAGTGCAGCCATTGGCTCCCATTGCTGTCAATCAAATCCAATGACATAAGTGCCGGGGGCGGGGCCGACTCCTGCACTCGGTGGCTATGGACGCCGAATGCAGGACTCGGGAGCGCGCCCGCGAGGTAACCTCCTTGGGAGAGAGCTTCCCATAGGGGGTTATCTGAAGCGGGCAGGACCTGAGAGAGCCGCCAGGGACCCCAGAAAACCGTGTTCAGGGCCACAATGTGCAAAACGAACTGCACAGTGGAGGTAAGTATGACATATTTGTTATTTAACCTCCCTGGCGGTATGATTATGTCAGATTTTTGGTGCTGAAAGCGGTACCATTATGGAAATTTGGCGTTTTATATTGTAGGCCTGTAATTCTTAGGAATAACACACATAAATCTGTCCAAACAAGAGTCTAGTAGACATCCCGGGTATGATAAAGTTTGAAACACAAAATCATAAATTATAATATAATAAATAACTATAAATAATTATAACAAATAATAATATAATAATAATAAAAATTATTCAATAATGTAATCAAAAACACTAAAATTTGCTCAGATTTGACATACTGTAAAGGGACACTTTTTGGTTGCTATGGACAATCTCCAGTTTCCAGGCAGAAAGAAAAGTATTTATAATGTAAAATTGCATGCAGGGCACTGGACAGACCACTAAGGACAAAGGGGATGTGTAATTATTTTATACAGTACTGTGATCTGTAAGATTACAGTATACTGTATGTGTATTGTGTTTTAACTTTTTTGAATTTGGCACCGTGCTCCGTCCCCGTGCGTCGCAACATCACAGGGAACGGAGCTCGGCACTCGGCACTGTGAATCGAGCGAGATGACAGCTCGTAGACACAGCGGAGAGACATCGCAGGATCCAGGGGAACAGGTAAGTAACTTTCACTGGATCCTGCAATGCGATCCCGAGTCTGGCTCGGAGTTACCGCTAATGGTACTGAAATCTCACCCCGAGCCAGACTCGGGAATACCGCTAGGCAGGTTTAAAAAAAAATAAAAAATAACCTATAGTATCACTTTTAAGCCCTGTACACACGATCGGATTTCCGATGGAATAAAATCCGATGGATTTTTCCATCGGATTTCTGATGAAGCTGATTTCCATCAGTCTTGCCTACACACCATCAGTCAAAAATCCGACCGTTCCAAACGCCGTGATGTAAAACACTCCGATGAGCCGAGAAAAATTAAGTTCAATGCTTCTGAGCATGCGTCGACTTGATTCTGAGCATGCGTGGGTTTTTTCTCCGATGGTGTTCCACACAGACGATCGGAATTTTCTATTGTTTTTTTTTCCATCGGATACATTTAAAACATGTTCTATTTTTAATCACTGATGGAAAAAAGACCGATGGGGCCCATACACGATCGGTTTGTCCGATGAAAAAAGTCCATCGGACTGTTTTCATTGGTAAAACCGATCGTGTGTACAGGGCTTAAGAGTTCCCTTCACTGGAACTAAGGGGCCAAGCCCAACCCCTGAAAAACAACGCCACACCATAATCCCCCCTCCACCAAATGATTTTGTCCAGTGCACAAAGCAAGGTCCATAAAGACATGGATAAGCGAGTTTGGGGTGGGAGAACTTGACTGGCCTTCACAGAGTTCTGACTTCAACCTGATAGATCACACACTCCTAAACCTTGTGGACAGCCTTCCCAGAAGATTTGAAGCTGTTATTGCTGCAAAGGGTGGGCCAACTCAATATTCAACCCTACGGACTAAGACAGGGATGCCATGTGCGTGTAAAGGCAGGCATCCCAATACCAATACTTTTGGACAATATAGTGTGTGTGTGTGTGTATGTGTGTGTATGTATGTGTGTATATATATATATATATATATATATATATATATAGTAAACTTTTGGGGATTATAGCTCCACGGGACCAAGTGCATAAATCGTTGAACTTGAACAAAAAGGCTTTTATTTGTAAATAAACCAAAAATAAAGCTTCATTCAGCACACAGGAGAAATATAAAAACAAAGTCCACTTATCTCCAGCATAAAGTAAAGTCCTGCTTGTCTTCAGCACAAAACAAATTAAAGAAAAGGCACATAGAGTTTTTGTAGAGGGGTCTTCGCCCCAGAACTTCCAGAGCCCTTGCAGAATCCTTAAAAGCTTCCAGCAGACACACAGCTCATCTTCACAGGTGCAATCCCCATACTCCTTTCACAACACCTCTTGCACCACTTCCTGTTTTATGAGCTGTTTCCTGGAAGCCTTTAACCCCCTGTGTGCTGACTCCCAGTGGTCAGGAGTGGAGGCTCTATCCCACACGAATATCACTTTAGAGCCTCCGAAATTCCAGGCCCCAAATAACTCTCTATCAAGACAAAGAGGACTGCGAGCCAGTCCTTTCTGGACTATTTATTTTGCTGGGAATTCCTCACCCATGCTGTGTGACCTCCTGAACACCATCACCACTCCTTAAAGGGACCACAACCCAAATATTGGTGCTATATAGCACCCGTCCAGGACCCAACCTTGGCGTCCTGTACATATCCTCGCCCCCTTATCTCAACGCGGAGGTGTTGGAGGCACCACTCGACATCATACAATGGACTCGGGAGAGGGCATCGGCATTCTGATGTTGTCTCCCGGGTCTGTGCTCTACCACGAAATTGAACTCCTGTAGAGAAAGGAACCACCTTGTTACCCTGGCATTGGTGTGCTTGTTTTGCCTCATCCAGGTAAGAGGAGCGTGGTCTGACATCAAGCGAAACCTCCTACCTAGGAGGAAATATCATAGGAAGTCCAAAGCCCACTTGATGGCAAGACATTCCCGCTCTACCATAGCGTAGTTTTTCTCAGCTGCCGTCAGCTTCCTACTAAGAAAAACTACGGGGTGCTCTTCCCCATTGATTTCCTGCGACAGGACTGCTCCCAACCCCTCACTTGAAGCGTCTGTCTGCACTACAAAATCCTTTGCGAAATCCGGAGCTACAAGCACCGGATCCTGGCACAATGCCGTCTTAAGCTTTTGAAAATCTTTCTCGGCCTCTGCATTTCACTTCATCATCACCGACTTTCTGCCCTTGGTCAAGTCAGTCAGCGGTGCAGCAATGGTGGCGAAGTTGGGAACAAACCTCCTATAATAGCCAACTATGCCAAAAAACGCTCTGACCTGCTTCTTGGTTAGGGGGCGGGGCCAGTTCTGTATGGCTTCCACCTTACTCATTTGGGGCTTCACCAGCCCCCTACCCACAATATACCCTAGGTACTTGGCTTCCTCGACCCCAACGGCACACTTTTCCGGATTGATGGTGAACCCTGCTCTTCTCAAGGAGTCTACGACTGCCTGAACCCGGGAAAGATGGGACTCCCAATCAGTGCTGAAGATGACTATGTCATCTAAGTAGACGGAAGCGTTCCGTTGATGTGGATGCAAAGTTTTGTCCATGGCCCTTTGGAAAGTGGCAGGGGCAGAGTGTACACCAAATGGCATCCTTTTGTATTGGAAGTGGCCTTCCGGGGTAGAGAAGGCTGTTTTCTCCCTGGCTTCCTTGGTCAGGGGAATCTGCTAGTACCCTTTTGTGAGGTCCAGCGTGGTGATATACCTGGCAGGACCTAACTTCTCAATTAGCTCATCTACCCGTGGCATGGGATATGCATCAAACTCATTAAGTTTTCTGAAGTCGTTACAGAAGCGGAGGGTGCCGTTGGGTTTGGGTACCAACACGATTGGACTCGACCACTCGCTCTGTGACTCTTCAATGATTCCAAGTTCGAGCATTCTTTTAACCTCTTCAGATACTGCCACCCTATGAGCTTCTGGGATACAGTAAGGCTTTAACCGGATTTTTACATTGGGCTCGGTTACAATGTCATGCTTGGTGACGTTGGTGAGACCGGGCAATCCTGAAAACATGACCCTATTTCTTTGCAGAAACTCTTTTGCTTGCTGGATTTGGGGTCTAGTTAGGGTGGCAGCAACCTGCACCAGGTCGATCCCTGCATGGTCCCCTGACTGTACCCCTACCACCGCGGATACCTGTTCTCTTTCTCTCCAGGGTTTCAACAAATTTACATGATAGATTTGGTAGGGTTTTCTTTTCCCTGGCTGGTGTACCTTGAAGTTCACCTCACTTACTTTCTCTACTACCTCAAATGGGCCTTGCCACTTGGCCAGGAATTTGCTTTCCACCGTGGGTATTAGAACAGCCACCCTACTTGAAACTGTCTAATTTTAGCCGACCGGTTATACACTCTTCTTTGGGCATCCTGAGCCTTCTGCATGTGCTCCCTCACCAGCGGCATCACCTTAGCCACCCTCTCTCGCATTTGAGAGATATGCTCTACCACGGTTTTATGTGGTGAGGACTCACTTCCCCACGTTTCCTTTACTAGATCGAGCAACCCCCGGGGCCTTTGTCCATACACTAGCTCAAACGGTGAGAAGCCCGTGGATGCTTGTGGAACCTCCCGGATGGCAAACAACAAGGCAGGGAGTAACATATCCCAATCCTTCCCGTCTTTCTGGACCACTCTTTTCAACATGGACTTTAGAGTTTTATTAAACCTCTCGACTAGGTCATCGGTCTGCGGGTGATAGACGGATGTCCGCAACTGCTTAATCTGAAACAGTTTGCACAAGTCCGCCATCACCTTTGACATAAAAGGGGGACCCTGGTCCGTCAGCATCTCTTTGGGGAACCCAGTTTGTGAGAACATTTGAAATAACTCCCGGGCAATCGCCTTAGAGGAAGCTTTCCTCAAAGGGATTGCTTCTGGATACCTAGTTGCGTAATCTAGGATGACTAATATGTATTGGTGCCCCCTTGCCGACTTTACCAGGGGTCCCAGCAGATCCATAGCGATCCGCTCAAATGGGACCTCAATAATTGGCAAGGGTACTAGAGGGTTTCTATATTGGGGCACTGGGGCAGTTAACTGGTAAATGGGACAAGATGCACAATATCTTTTAACCTCGGCCTTCACCCCTGGCCAGTAAAACCAGTCGGTTATCCTGGCCTCTGTTTTCTCCGCCCCCAGGTGTCCTCCCAGTGCGTCGTTGTGGGCTAGATCAAGGAACATCCGCCTATACAGTTGGGGAACCAGCAACTGCTCTGCAGTTTCCCCTCGGCTCTCAGCTACTCGATATACCAAGTCCCCCTTCAACGCAAAATGAGGAAACCTCTGATCTGCCCCTGGCATTTGTAAGACCCCATCAATAACAGAAACCTGCTCTCAAGCATTGATCAAGGTAGGATCCTGTAACTGGGCGGTGCCAAATGCACCACTGGATACATCCAGGTCTGGATGCACTGGCCTCGAGGATGTTTCCCCATCATCCTCCTCAACCAGGGAGAGCTCCTCATCATCCTCCCCCAGCATAACTTGTAATGGGAAAACTCCCCCCCCTCAGAGATCAACTCGGTTTTGAGACCTGGAACAGGAACATTATCATCCAAATTAGCATTCTCTGTAATTTCATTGTCAGTGATGGGTATCTCCATTTTAGAGGGGTGTGTTGTGGGGGTTTCAGGCCCAGACCCCTCAGACTCTGTCCCTTCCAGGCCCAGTGTCCCCAGTTCTCCTGGCAGCCCCATCTATACCTGGTTCCACAGTTTTAGAAATAGTGGACAGTCCCGCCCCACTATGATGTCATGTATTAAACTTTTTACCACCCCAACCTCTTGTGTAACTGAGGTATGGCCATAGAAAAACCGTCACCGGGACCAGGGGGTACTCCCTGGTGTCCCCATGGATACACACTACCCGTAGAGTCTTATTTAATGGGCCGAGTCTCCCGACCACCCTGGCATGTACAAGTGTTACCATGCTACCGGAGTCTAGTAGAGCCCTGGCAGGAAGGTGGTTCACCCACACTTCACAATCGAACAGCCAGCCAGATCAAGATGAGTGGCATACGCTCTTTGCACATAGAAGGAGCTTCTCCGACCAGTCCTACAGTCCATAGGCTCCTCCTGCAGTGGGCACTGTGCCCGGGTATGCCCCCAAGACCAACATCGCCAACACTGTATGTTCCCCATCCTTGGGACAGGAACCAACCTTTGCGGTTTTGCGGAAGATGATGCAGGTTTGCGGGTTTCAATGTCAGGCAGGGCTTCTCTCCTAGGTGCTGTGGCTGATCTGGTTGCCCTTGGTGTGGGTTCCCTGATGCTTGGCAGGCCCAAGCAGGTCCTCTACCATGGTATATCTTTCGACCAACTCAACCAGCTGGTCAGCAGTTGCAGGGTCTCCATGGTTTACCCAGCTCTGTCTTCAGAAACACTGACAAAGGTCATCTGGCAGGGACCGCAGGTACCAGTCCATCACCACCCGTTCCACCATTTGTGGGCCCGACATTTTTTCACCAGCTGCGCTAGTTCGTGCATTTGGGACCTAGATGGTCGGTCAGGTTTGTACCGCCAGCGATGCACCCTCTGAGCCCAGACGGCTGTGGTCACTTTCAGGCGGGCCAGGATCTCTGCCTTCAGCCGCTCATAGTCACTGATGTGCTCAGATGGGAGGTCAAAATAAGCCTTTTGCAGGTCACCGGTGAGGAAAGGGGAGATAATGCCAGCCCATTGGTCACGGGGCCACCCCTCTCTCTCTGCTATCCTTTCAAAGGTAGTGAGAAAGGCCTCTACGTCATCACTGGGTGTTAGCTTTTGTAAAAAATGGGTGGCTCTCACGGACACTTGGTTGCTAGCGGCAACGACCGCTTGCTCTCGTCCCTGAGCCAGCCACTGTACTGCCTCCTGCAAGGCAGCCACCTGTGCTTGAGTGGACTCCTGCTGGGCCGTAAACTGGGCGGTTAGCAGCCGTGTGCTTTCCTCATGGCGACGGTTTGCCTCTGCTAAAGCTTGCTGTTTGGTCGCAGTGGCTTGTTGTTGGGTCACAGTGGCTTGTTGTTGGGTCGCAGTGGCTTGTGTCAAAGCCTTGATGACCTCCTCCATGCCTTTGTCTGCTGTTTGCAATGTCTGAGCTGACTTCACCCAAGACATGCCATAAGTACACGGTCTCTTTAAGTGTCAGTTTGTTTTACATGGTTTTTGCAGATGCAAATGCACTTTGCCAGCATCCAAGACACCAGTTGTAAACTTTTGGGGATCATAGCTCCACGGGACCAAGTGCATAAACCGTTGAACTTGAACAAAAAGGCTTTTATTTGTAAATAAACCAAAAATAAAGCTTCATTCAGCACACAGGAGAAATATAAAAACAAAGTCCACTTATCTCCAGCATAAAGTAAAGTCCTGCTTGTCTTCAGCACAAAACAAATTAAAGAAAAGGCACATACAGTTTTTGTAGAGGGGTCTTCACCCCAGAACTTCCAGAGCCCTTGCTGAATCCTTAAAAGCTCCCAGCAGACACACAGCTCATCTTCACAGGTGCAACCCCCATACTCCTTTCACAACACCTCTTGCACCACTTCCTGTTTTATGAGCTGTTTCCTGGAAGCCTTTAATCCCCCTTGGGGGGTTAATCCCAGTGGTCAGGAGTGGAGGCTCTATCCCACCCGAATATCACTTTAGAGCCTCCGAAATTCCGGGCCCCAAATAACTCTCTATCAAGACAAAGAGGACGGCCAGCCAGTCCTCTCTGGACTACTTCTTTTGCCGGGAATTCCTCACCCATGCTGGGTGACCTCCTGAACACCATCACCACTCCTTAAAAGGACCACAACCCAAATATTGGTGCTATATAGCACCCGTCCAGGACCCAACCTTGGCGTCCTGTACAATATATATATATAGTAGAAAAAGACAACAGGACGCGTTCTCCAATGCAATGATTTACTGGTTGCTTCTTCAAAGACAAATTATTTTTTAACAATGCTACCGTACAGTTATGAGCATACCATGCTCTCTTCATCAGGCTTTGTGCCTGGTATGGTAACTGTACGGTAGCATTGTTACAAAATAATTTGTCTTTGAAGAAACAACCAGTAAATTATTGCATTGGAGAACGTGTCCCATCGTCTTTTTCTACTGAATATTGACAGATTATTGGGAGCCCACCCTGACACTGCTCCAGAAAGATAGAGGAAAGGAGGAAGTAACCCACCCTATTTTTTGTATATATATATATATATATATATATATATATATATATATATATATACTTACTGTGTACATTATATACAATATATATATATATATATATATATATATATATATAATCTGTTAAAAATTTTATGTTTAAAGGTGAAGTTTAGCACAAAAAGACCTTCGCATTGGAAACATTCTTTGAAAAGAATACTCTAAGCACACAAACAGTCCTTTCTGCAGCCTTGTTTTTAGAATACATCTACTGTAAGAAATCCCTCTGGACATAAACTTCTTTACAAAAATCCACATCTAAAGTACAATTATGTTGTGCTCTCTCAGGCTGAGCTGAATTTTTTTAAATTCAATTCTATTTTTAGTTTGAGTGTCTTATAGGCAAAAATACATGGAACAGCCTGCAAGGAGGGTTATCCAAAGGTTATTCTATATGGGAAGTATAATTATTTATATGAATACTATCTAACCTTTGATTGTGAAAAAAAAAGAATACTATCTTTAGAAGAAATTATTCCAAGATGACTTACATACCGTATGATTACTGAACAGCCATATATAATCAGTGTAGAATTAAACAAAATTAATTAAAACACATTTATGGGCTTTTAAGAATAATTCATCTGTAATATATTTCTTATTTCCATTTTTTTGCAATTCTTTTCCCAAGCATGAGCATATATCTCTATAAACAGAACACAATAAAAATGTTTTTAAAGTGTCCCTTTAAGTAGGTGTGTTAAGGGCGCCGGACACTGGGTGCTATTGGAGTCATGACCCGTGTGTAAACACGTGATTGGGGCTAAGATGCTCTATTGGCGTAGTTTAGAGTGTGTTCGGGGCACAAAGCTTGTAGCGACGAAAACTCCACCTCTAGCATTAGGTTTCCAGTGCTTGTAATTGATTGGGTCCATAGGGTGGGGCTTTAATCACACCTGCAGTGTCATTGGCTCACAGGCTGACTGTCTCCTTCATAAGTGAGGGGGGAATCACCAGCAGAAGAGAACTGGTTAGGGCAGACAGGGAGCGATGTGCAGAGGCAGCTCCATTCATCTCCCTGTGACACAGACTCGGCATCCAGCAGTGCACACAGAAATCTTCAGGTACACTACATGCCAGGACTGGAGGGGGGAGGGGGCAGAAGGGGCTATTATCACTGTGTCCTGAGTGACTGTACAGCAGCATTTTAATCTCCAACTTTACTTCACCTCTCTCCATGGGGAGAGAAACAAAAGGCATTGTTCTTAAATGAACATTATTCACATGTAAATCGCGCGGGCATTGTTATGCAAATTAGATCGGCCGCCGCGATTCATATGCAAATCATGCCCCATCCTCTGCATGCCGCCCACCTAGACAGCATACAGGTGAGCATAGGGGGCATGTAGAGGTAATAAAAAAGGGTGGCTTGAGGTGCAGAGGTGAGCAGAGGAGGTGTGCAGTCAGAGGTGGTGTACAGAGGTGCAGAGTTGAATGGGAAGGAAGGGTTGGATTGCAGAGGTTAGCAAAGTAGGGGTTTGGGGGACAGAGGTTAGCAGATGATGAGTTAGGGGCAGAGTTGTACTGATGGGAGATAAGAATGCAGAGATTAGTAGACAGATGGGGGGGGGTTACTGTAAATACACCTGTTATATGGCTAGTCACTGTAAATGTCTAAATTACATTGGTGGTTGATGAAAATACTCCTATTGTGTTGAGGTCAGTGTAAATGTCCCAGTTACATTGGGGATCAGTTTAGGGTGCCCCCTTACATTGGTTGTCAGTGGTTATTGTAACGAGCCCCTTGCTCGCTCGGTTCCACTCTCCCGACACTCCTCTACATCTCTGCCCGGATCAGCCTGCTTAACTCAGCTGTCCACTCCTGCTTCGGTTGTTCCCCCAATAACAGCATTCGTACTTCATACTGCGACCAGTACCTTACATGCATGGAGGGGAGAACTTTTCCCTGGTGTTGCTGCTCGAGAGCTAGCGCTTTCTTCCAGAGTTCACAGCGGATTGAATCAGACCATCCCAGCAGGACCTCCTCTGATACTGATCCTCTATGCTGTATCTGCATCTCTCGCAACCTCCTTCTGAATTCCTTTTCCATGTCGGCTGGTATCTGTATCTCTCCTCTCCTTTCAGTTGGTGCTGCTTCTTTAGGTGTTGTCTCCGATTGCCGTATTTCCGCCATTCTCTGCTCATGTTGCCGCTCTAGTTCTCTCTTTTGTCGCTCTAGTTCTCTCTTTTGTCGCTCTAGTTCTCTCTTTTGTCGCTGTAGTTTTTTCTCTTGTTGCTCATCCTGCAGCTGGATGCCTCTAATGGCTTCCTGTATGGTGGTCTCTGATGGGTTAGCACCATATAATGCCAAGCGCTCTCGAACTCGTTGCTGAAACAAATCTCCAACTGACCGGGGTCCTGCATCACCGTCCCTCTGGTCCATTTCGGCTCTCAAGTAAGTCTTTCAGCGTGGCTTTCCTGCAGGCTGCATAGCTTGGTCATTCACTGTGGTGGCTTGGAGTGTCCCAGGAACTGGAGGGAAAATCCCCCTGCTGCCAACCAATGTAACGAGCCCCTTACTCACTCGGTTCCACTCTCCCGACACTCCTCTGCTACTATTGGATTATATTGCAGATCGCAACATCTGATGGTTCAGTCATCCGATGCTCCATGATTCAAACTACAGCTATGTGCCATTCTAATCCATTTGTGATAGCTCAGAACAAACACCAGGCAGGCTGTATGTAAGTTCCAACAGGAATCTCATTTTATTGGATGCACACACACACTTTTATACAGCAGTTTGAACACCCTGCCCCCAAAAACCACTTTCCTATTGGTCAATTGTAAAGTCCATTGTATTTCTCAATTAGGTTCTCTTGGCCATGCAAATGAGGACTTGAAACAGGGTCAGCCGGGATTGGTCCGATAGCTTGAATAGGAGAACTGAGATGTGTATTGACACAGAATGTGTATTGACACAGAAGCCCCAGGGGGTAATTAAAGTACATAACCAAACAGTCAAACACAGAACAATGCATTCCTTCCAGACCATGGAGCCGTCTGGAGGGGGGTTAGCCTTAAGACAGGGCAGAAGACCCCCCACTGTGTAATAGATTCAAAGGAGAAATACTTCAGTATTCAAAGGTTCATGACAGTTATAATTTATTAAATATTTGAGTCCACCGTTTGGTTTCCTCCTATAAAACCTAGGTGCGTCTTATGGTCAGGTGCGTCTTATGGAGCGAAAAATACGGTAGATATTCACTGCTCACATCCTGCAGCCTCCCGGTCTCAGATCTGACCATTCCAATCACTGCCTCACACCCTTTCCATTACAGATTACTTTTTATCTCTTCCAAACTGTTTAGCAGATCAGAACATTCTCTGTAGTGCAATCATTTAAGGTGGCTGTAGGAATGACATTAAAAAGGAATGCTCTATTCTATGAGTGCAGAATGTACTGATATGCTCAACAGTTTGGAAGAGATAAAAAGTAATGTGGAATGGAGAGGGTGTCCGTCAGTGATTGGACCCCTAAAGAGGAATGCCCAGATCTGAGACCACACTTGTAAAGAAGAACTTAGCATAGGGATGATGGGAACCCCTCATAATGGGCACAGCGGGTGTACAGACCCGGGAACTTGGCACAGGGATTGTGAGAACCCCTCATAATAGGCACATCAGCTTACAGACCCGGGAACTCATTACAGGGATGGTGGGAACCCCCATAAATGGCCACATCAGGTTACAGACCCGGGAACTTGCCACAGGGATGGTGGGAATCCCTCATAATGGGCACAGTAGGTGTACTAGGTGTACAGACCCAGGAACTCAGCACAGGGATGATGGGAACCCCTCATAATGGGCACAGCAGGTTTACAGACACAGGAACTCAGCACAGGGATGGTGGGAACCCCTCATAATGGGCACAGCAGGTGTACAGACTCAGGAACTCAGCACAGGGATGGTGGGAACCCCTCATAATGGGCACAGCAGGTGTACAGACCCAGGAACTCGTTACAGGGATGGTGGGAACCCCTCATAATGGGCACAGTAGGTGTACAGACCCAGGAACTCAGTACAGGGATGGTGGGAACCCCTCATAATAGGCAAAGTAGGTGTACAGGGATGGTGGGAGGAACCCTCATAATGGGCACATCGGGTGTACAGACCTGGGAACTCAGTACAGGGATGGTGGGAACTCCTCATAATGGGCACCTCAGGTGTACAGACCCAGGAACTCTGCACAGGGATGGTGTGAACCCTGCATAATGGGCACAGTAGGTGTACAAACCCAGGAACTCAGTACAGGGTGTCCTTATACATTTACTTGAGATCACTTAGACCCGGTGGGTCTCTATAGTGGGAGGTAGCACCAACACCCCATTCTTTTATATTATATCCTATTCTCCCTAGGGAGTTTTTAGGGGGGCTGCAACCTCTGTCTGGTGTTTTCTTGAGCACGGATTCCCTACTTCCTTAATAATAGTCTAATGTCCATAAATTTTCATAATCTACCCAATAGACCTCATGCACACAGGGTATTTGCTTTGCTCCTCTTAACGTCAGAACTCCTGGCAGGAGAAAATGCGCCTAAATGCGTCTAGCGTTTCAGTGTGTTTAGCTTTTTTCTGCGCTTCACCTCCTCTCCTAAACGTGCTTTCCATGGGGTTTTTTTTCAGACTGTAATTGCTCTGCTTCTAATATGTCTGTAAACGCCTGTGTGCACATGGACACATAAGCTAACATACAAGTGCTTTTACAGGCTGAGAAAAAAAATGTCAAATGCCAGTATTTTTTAATCTTTAATCGGAGCCCTTTGCAATCTCATGTAGCCATATTCCTAAGCGATCATCACAAGTCTTTTTCTGTGCTTGATATACCATCAGTCCGATTCATGCTTCAGAGTAAGTTTAAAGCGGAGGTCCACCCTGAAAACTTTTTAACATTAAAAATCCTAAAAAAAAAAAAAATGAATCGAAAAAAAAACATTTTTTATACTCACCCTAAATGCCTGTTGCTATGCGAAAGTCCCCTAATCTGCCTCTAATGTTCCTCTTCTCGTCCGCGGTGGGTCTCCTTCCGCTTCCTCTTCTTGTGAATGGGGCGCGCTGCTTTCTGGGAACTGTGTGTATCCCAGGAGGCAAGCCGCCCATTCACAGAGCGCCGTGCGAGTGGCGCATGCGCAGTAGGAAACGGGCAGTGAAGCCTTACGGCTTCACTGCCTGTTTCCCTTACTCAGGATGGAGGAGCCGGGACCTGCCAGCAGCGATCGATCGATGTGGCGGGACCGACATCACGGGCGAGTAGGACAGGTAAGTGTCCTTATTAAAAGTCAGCAGCTACACTGTTAGTAGCTGCTGACTTTTTTTTTTTTTTTATTTTTTTTGGCTGCACCTCCGCTTTAAGGCCCGTTCAGGCTAGATTCGCACTGTTGTGCAGAGAGGCTCAAAGCAGGGGTCCGGTGCGTCCCTGTTCTCCATTTCTGGGATGAATCAGGCCCAAATTTTTGCCTGCATTTGGACCTAAAACAAAGCATATTTCCAGGTTGTAAGTTGGCAAATGTCATTGCAGATCCCTACTTGTTATTGCTTGTATTGAAACTTCCATTACACAGTTGGTTTTCTGTACATTGACCGTGTACAAAACACCACCCTACATGTACACCATGTTTAAACATTTTCCAGTTTTATGAGTCATAGCGGGCAGCAGATGAAACTACATAGGTAATTGTAATTGTAAAAATACAAAATGTAGTGTAGTACTTAAATTTTTTTCTTATCAAAAGCGAAAATTACCTTTTAAATGCAACCCCTGTCATCTAACGTTTAATGTTGTAGAGAGGCTATGCAATGAGTTAATAAAGTCAGAACTTAAAATGCAAGTTTAAACCATTTCCTAGTCTGTGATCTCCAGATACCGTCTGGGTTTTAAAACAAATTGAAGCTTCGTCTGTGTATAATGTGCAGCCTGGTATATGATGTGCAGAGCCCTGTGTATAATGTGCAGCCTGGTATATGATGTGTAGGGATGAGCTCTGGCGTGTTCACATACTCTACGTGCAGAGCCGCCAGGAAGTTGGCACGGAGCTGCGCTGCGCTAATCACAGGCAGGGTGACATTGTCCCGATTCTCGGCTGCAGAGATCGGGAAATGTCTCCCTGCCTGTGATTAGCGCAGCGCCGTGCCGACTTCCTGGCGGGCTCTGCATGTGGAGTATGCGAACACACCAGAGCTCATCAATAATGATGTGCAGAGCCCTGTGTATAATGTGCAGCCTGGTATATGATGTGCAGAGCCCGGTGTATAATTTACAGCCTGGTATATGATGTGCAGAGCCCTGTGTATAATGTGCAGCCTGGTATATGATGTGCAGAGCCCTGTATATAATGTGCAGCCTGGTATATGATGTGCAGAGCCCTGTGTATAATGTGCAGACTGGTATATGATGTGCAGAGCCCTGTGTATAATGTACAGCCTGGTATATGATGTGCAGAGCCCTGTATATAATGTGCAGCCTGGTATATGATGTGCAGAGCCTGGTGTATAATGCTGACACTATGAGTGGAAGCAAGTGGAATACAGGGGACGGAGTGGGTGGATTCTATAAGGGGTGTGGCTTATAAGAAGTGTAAGGGGCCAACCGCAGAGGGGCGGGGTCTTGCGCCCCCCATCCTAAAACTTCACCAGCCGCCACTGATTTGTTTTAGACACTGGGAGCCTGGTGATGATAATTTTCCACTTTAGGCTTCAGTGCTCAGATCCAGTGTGAATAGTGTAGCTTGTGAGTATTTCATCATCTATAGTATCTACCCTCTATTACATAAACCCTTTACCTAACTGAGCATAAACACTTCATTAATCATAAAAACAAGTCCCTTAAAGAGGAAGTAAACCCGGTATTTTTTTTTTTTAAACACTGCAAAAGAAAGGCATAATGAGCTAGTATGCATAGCATACTAGCTCATTATGAATGACTTACCTGAGATCAAAGCCCCCGAACTGCTCCTCGTTCCCCTCTGCCGCCACCGCCATCTTGCCTCAATGTCCTTTCCGTGTATCGCCGCTCCGGCGCTGTGATTGGCCGGAGCGGCGATGCCGTCACACGCATGTGCGCGGGGCCGGCATTCTCCCATTCAGAAAACCGACACCACTCAGTACGCCTGCGCCGTTGTCTATGGCGTGCATGCGCCGTAGACATCGGTGCAGGGTTTTCTGCAAATATCTCCTGCACCGTGTAGGTTAAGGAGATATTTCTTGCACCTACAGGTAAGCCTTAATCTAGGCTTACCTGTAGGAGCAAGTTGTGTGGTTGGGTTTACAACCACTTTAAGCCTGGTACATACTACACGTTTTTTTTTGGTTCAAGCCAGCGGTTGACATCTTCGGTCGGAGCCGCTGTATTCACTATGCAAAGTTAGTACAGTGATCTCCCCTGCTGAACTGTTGTGTTCTGACAGGGGGACAGCCCCCCCGCCCCTGCCAGAACACTCAAATCAGTGCTTTCTGCCATTGGCTGAGAGCACTGATCGGGAGTCGGTCGGCTGCTGGTTTTCCAGCATGCTCGTCTGACAGCCCGACATACACACGGGCCGAATGGTGGGCATTTTTTTTTACCTGGGTGGTGTCTCCTGACATTAAACCCGTGTGTACGGGGCTTAACACTTATCCTCCCACTCCAAGACCTAACCTTTAAAGCAGTCCCCCTTACACCTAACTTTCCCTAATGCTTAACCTACACCCTAAAATGAGACCTAGAACTAGCCCTGATTCTGCTACAAAATAACCTTATCCTAGGCCTGGAGACCTTGTGTTGACAACTAGAATTTTACATTAAAGTGGATGTAAACCTGATTCATGAAATTTGACCTAGGTACATATATCTGCAGTGTTTTCTTATCTCTCTTCAAAGCCCTAAGTCCCGTGTCATTCTGCTGCTCTGTTCTTCTGTTATCAGCATGATAACTGCTGACAAGTTCTCCGACAACTGAGATAAAACCAGCCTGAAATTCGTGTCCGGGTGGGTGCTATAAATAGATTAGCAGAGAGTTGATCTATTCACAGCACAGCTCTGCACATTCCTTCCTTCTTTTGCCTATGTGGAGTGGGGGTGTGTGCCTTTCCTTCAATCAGCTGTCACACAGTGTATGCCAAGATTTCACTCCCAGTGCTGAACAGAAGAGAAAATCTCTAAAATGATGTGCACTTTCTAAAGAATATAGCAAGCTGAAGGCAGCAGATATACATGTAAAACGTATGTAGAAGGATTTGTTTCATCTCTGTGTATCATCTGAGGCTGTTCACTTCACTGGGTATATGTGAGGATTTACATCCAGTTTAAAGGGACACTAGTCACTACTATATACAGTATGCTGTATATAATTAATGTTTTATCCTGTAGTTTTGAATAGAGATGAGCCGAACACCCCCCAGTTCGGTTCGCACCAGAAGCTGCGAACAGACCGAAAGTTTGCGCAAACTTTAGAACCCTATTAAATACAATAGACGCAAACGTTTGAAATCAAAAGTGCTAAATATAATGGCTAATATGCAAGTTATTGTCCTAAAAAGGGTTTGGGGACCCGGGTCCTGCCCCAGGGGACATGTATCAATGCAAAAAGAAGTTTTAAAAACGGCCGTTTTTTCGAGAGCAGTGATTTTAATGATGCATAAAGTGAAAAAAAAGGTGAAATATTCCTTTAAATATCGTACCTGGGGGGTGTCTAAAGTATGCCTGTGAAGTGGCACGTGTTTCCCGTGTTTAGAACTGTCCCTGCACAAAATGACATTTCTAAAGGAAAAAAAAGTCATTTAAAACTGCTTGCGGCTTTAATGTAATGTCTGGTCCCGGCAATATGGATAAAAATCATTGAGAAAAATGGCATGGGTAACCCCCCACCACCCCCAGCCCACTACCAGCCCCTTTGGGTCTTGTATGTATATTTAGGGGAACCCCGCACCCAAAATAAAAATAGACCCTATATACTCTGAACAGCAGTATACAGGCGGATCAAACAAGACAGGGACTGTAGGTTTGTTCTTAAGTAGACTCTGTTTATAATTTGGAACAGGTACATTTTTTAAATGTAGCTCCAGCCAAAAAATCAATTTTTAAGCTTTTTGGAAAACATAGGGAAGGGTTATCACCCCTGTAACATTTGTTTTGCTGTCTGTGCCCCTGTTCAGAAGATTTCACCTCACTTTCCGTCCCAATGACAAATGTTTTTTGAAAATTTGGGCTTTTTATTGATACAAGGATTGGTGATAAAGCATCAGTGGAGAGGAGACACCTTTTTCCCATATTAACTCTTACAGGAGAGAATTTCCCATCCTAGGGGTAGATTTCTTCTCACTTCCTGTTATCTCCTTCCGTTTGCAAGTAGGAGCCATTTGTAAGTTGGATGTTTGAAAGTAGGGGCCTGCCGTATATACTCTGCAGAAATTTGGCCCTTAGGTGTTGGTGTTGCCACAACACTGTAAGCCCTCACAGTTACTCTTGGTGGGCGCAGGAATGGGCCCAGCTGTGAAATATTAGATCAAGAATTGTAATCACATGCCCCTGTTGAACACGGGCAGAAAAATTGGGCCTTTGGTGGTGGTGGTGGTGGTGTTGCCACAACACTGTAAGCCCTCACAGTTACACTTGGTGGGCGCAGGAATGGGCCCTGCTGTGAATTATGAGATCAAGAATTGTAATTACATGCCCCTGATGAACAGGGGCAGAAAAATTGGGCTTTTGGCGGTGGTGGTGTTGCCACAACACTGTAAGCCCTCACAGTTACTCTTGGTGGGCTCAGGAATGGGCCCAGCTGTGAAATATTAGATCAAGAATTGTAATTACATGACATTGTTGAATAGTGGTAGGAAAAATTGGGCCTTTGGTGGTGGTGCTGATGCCACAACACTGTAAGTCCTCACAGTTACTCTTGGTGGGCGCAGGAATGGGCCCAGCTGTGAAATATTAGATCAATAATTGTAATCACATGCCCCTGTTGAACAGGGACAGAAAAATTGTGCCTTTGGTGGTGGTGGTGTTGTTGCCACAACACTGTAAGCCCTCACAGTTACTCTTGGTGGGCGCAGGAATTGGGCCCTGCTGTGAATTATTAGATCAAGAATTGTAATTACATGCCCCTGTTGAACAGGGGCATAATAATTGTGCCTTAGGCACTGGTGCCACAACACTGCAGCCCCTCACAGATACTGTACTTGGAGCGCAGCAATGAGCCCTGTTGCAAAGTATTGCATCAAAAATTGTAATTACACGCCCCTGTTAAACAGGGGCAGAAAAATGGGGCCTTAGCCACTGGTGCTGGGGCCACAACACTGCAACCCCTCACAGATACTGTACTTGGAGCGCAGCAATGAGACCTGCTGCAAAGCATTGCATCAAAAATTATAATTACATGCCCCTGTTAAACAGGGGCAGAAAAATTGGGCCTTAGGCACTGGTGCTGGTGCAACAACACTGCAACCCCTCACAAATACAGTACTTGGAGCGCAGCAATGAGCCCTGCTTCAAAGTATTGCATCAACAATTGTATTTACATGCCCCTGTTAAACTGGGGCTGAAAAATTGGGCCTTAGGCACTGGTGCTGGTGCCACAACTCTGCAAACCCTCACAGATACTGTAGTTGGAGCACATCAATGTGCCCTGCTGCAAAGCATTGCATCAAAAATTGTAAATGCATGCCCCTGTTAAACAGGGGCTGAAAAATTGGGCCTTAGCCACTGGTGGCGGTGCCCAGAACCAAAAATGTTCTTTCAAGCTATCAGCATGATTATTGAGGAGGAAGAGGATAGTCACTCAGCATAACAGGATAGTCACTCAGCATCAGCATAGGCAGTCTTGAAGGGATCTTACATTTCCCAAATAATTTTTTGGTTACATCAGCATCAGGTGCTTGGTAGCTGGTGGTGATCCAAGACTGATTCATTTTTATGAAGGTCAGTCGATCGACCGAGTCGGTAGACAGGCGCACCCTGTGATTGGTCACAATAAATAAAAAAATAACAAAAGCGTGAGGTTCCCACCAAAAATCCACACTCTTAACCAGTCATTCAGCCTCGCCCCTCCTTAACCGTACCAGGCGTGTGAAACCTGTTATAAACAAAGGGGGGGGCTCTCCTGAGTGACATCATTGACCATTTATGAACATGATCATATTTGGTCAGTGACAACAAAGGGAACCCAGCCACATATATGACATATGGTCTTGTCCATATATGGTTAATGACGTCAGGCGAGAGACCCCACCACTTTACTTATAACAGCTATCACCAGACTGGCTTGTCATTCAACAGGAGTGAAGCAATGGGAGCAGATGTGTGCAGGTGGGATATTTTTGCTTTCAGTTGGCTGATGGGCATTAGGCTTCATGATAGATGTGGATCTATGTCAATGTACAGTGTTGTAATTTTTTTTTTTTAATCAACCACTTTAGGACCAGGCCTATTTCTGACATTTATTGTTTACAAGTTAAAATCAGTATTTTTTGATAGAAAATTACTTAGAACCCCTAAACATTATATTAATATATTTTTTTAGCAGAGACCTTAGAGAATAAAATTTCGTTTTTTTCAATATTTTATGTCACACAGTATTTGCGCAGCGGTCTTTCAAACACATTTTTATGGGAAAGAATACACTTCATTGATTTAAAAAAAAAATAAACAGCAAAGTTAGCCCAATTTTTTTGTATTATGCCGAGTAAATAGATACCGAACATGTCACGCTTTAAAATTGCGCACACTCGTGGAATGGTAACAAACTACAGTACCTAAAAATCTCCATAGTCATAATTTTTAATGGTTACCTGTTTAGAGATACAGAAGAGGTCTTGTGCTAAAGTTATTGCGCTCGCTCTAATGATTGTGGTGATACCTGTGATTTCAACACTGTTTACTATTGCGGGCACGACTTACGTATGCGTTTTCTTTGGCGTGCCAGCACAGAGTGATTTTTTTTTTTTACACTTTCCCTTTAAAAAAAAAAATTTGGATCAGTTTTATTGCTGTCACAAGGAATGTAAACATCCCTTGTGACAGTAATTGCAGTGACAGGTACTCTATATGGAGGGAACATGGGTCTAAAATACCCCAAACCCCTCCACTGCACTTGAAAGTATTCAAAACGCCAAGATCAGCGTTTTTGAATACGGCCATTTTTTTAAAACTGGCTTTGTCCACTGCCGAGTAAACGGGAAGTGTTGCTGTGACGTTGCTTCCTGGGTTTCTACATCAGAGACCCAATCAAAGCCAAATCCAGCTTACTGACTGGTGGATACATGCAGGCTGGTGGTTCGGGTCACCCGGTGGGACGGGAGACCCGGGCGGAGAGGCTGAAGGTGGCGGGAGGGCCCCGCTGCTTGTAATAACAGCCGAGTGGTACTCCTGTACAACGACTTTAGCAAAATGGCATACAGGTATTTGCGTGAAGTGGTTAACCACTTCAATACCGGGCATTTTCACCCCCTTCTTGCCCAGGCCAATTTTCAGCTTTCAGCACTGTCAGGCTTTGAATGACAATTGCGCGGTCGTGCGACGTGGCTCCCAAACAAAATTGACGTCATTTTTTTCCCACAAATAGAGATTTCTTTTGGTGGTATTTGATCATCTCTGCGGTTTTTATTTTTTGCGCTATAATCAAAATTTAGAAAAAAAAACAATATTTTTTACTTTTTGCTATAATATATATCCCAATTTTTTTTTCTCTGTTTAGGCCGATACGTATTCTTTTACATATTTTTATTAAAAAAAAATCGCAATAAGCGTATATTGATTGGTTTGCGCAAAAATTATAGTGCCTACAAAATAGGGGATAGATTGATGACATTTACTTTTATTTTTATTTTTTTACTAGTAATGGCAGTTATCTGCGATTTTTGTCAGGACTGTGATATTGGGGCGGACAGATCGGACACTTTTGACACTATTTTGGGACCATTCACATTTATACAGCGAACAGTGCTATAAATATGCACTGATTACTGTAAAAATGTGACTGGCAGGGAAAGGGTTAATACTAGGGGCGATCAAGGGGTTAAATGTGTTCTCTAGGGAGTGATTCTTACTGTTGGGGGAGGGGACTGACTTGGGGAGGTGGCCAATCGGTGTCCCTATGTACAAGGGACACACCATCGGTCTCCTCTTCCTGACAGGATGTGGATCTCGCGCCGGGCACGCACATCGGATCCCTAGTGATGCGGCGAGTGAGCACTCCACACTTCGGGGAATCCCAGGACATCATATGACGGCCGCCCGGAGGGACGAAGGGTTCCTGACTATAGGCCGGGCAGGAAGCGGTTAAAGGACTTGGCAAAACTTTTTCTGTCTTTACCTACACTTTACATTTTTTTTGTGAATCAGTAGGGTTACTACGTATCTTTTACTTAGTCACATAAGTGTGGGTGGGGGACGCTATCTGGATGTCCTCTATTTGTTAAAGGGGACTTCTGGATTCTGATAAGTCCCGCGTCACAGACCCCCACAACCAGTGGGTCAGGGTTGTGGGTAATAAGCCCTTTGTTCTTATCAACATGGGCATGTGAAGGAGTATGAGATCAGGAGGGAGAGCGCACGCTCACCTCCCCCTTTCTTGGCCTGCCAGGCTGCATGTTTGTATAAGGGTCTGATGTGGATCTTTGGGGGACCTCACGCTTTTGTTTTTTATCTTTTGCACAAGGTTCCCTCCCAAAGATCAATACCAAACCCTAAAGCCCCGTACACACGATCGGTTTGACTGATGAAAACCGTCCGATGGATGGTTTTCATCAGACCAACCGATCGTGTATGGTACCCATCGGTCTTTTTTCCATCGGTTGTAAAAAATCAAACTTGTTTTAAAATTTTCCGATGGATAAAAAACCGATGGGAATTTCCGATCGTCTATGGGCAAGTCCATCGGTTAAAAAACCCACGCATGCTTAGAATCAAGTCGACGCATGCTCAGAAGCATTATAGTTCATTTTTCTCGGCTCATCGGAGTGTTTTACGTCACCGCGTTTGGAACGGTCGGTTTTTTGACTGATGGTGTGTGGCCAAGACTGATGAAAAACAGTTTCATCGGATTTCCGATGGACAAATCCATCGGACGAAAATCCATAGGTTATCCGATCGTGTGTACGGGGCTTAAGGGTCTGGCATACAATTTGGGGAGGGGGGGACTTATCTCTTTTTTTTTTTTCTGCGTGGAGTCTTCCCTAAAAGCCAAACTAGACTGAAGGGCCTGGTATGATTCATGGGGGGGGGAAGCCATGTACTGTTTTTTTTACTATCCCTAATTATTTGCTTAGATAGATTCATGGCAATGCAAGTTAATGGGGCCGATGCCGTCACTGGTAGTTAAGAACACAGTGGTGCCTGCACCCACCAGCATTCTTAGCAAGGATTGACAGCAGGAAGCCGCCATATACAGTAGCAGTGGTAATACTGCTATTATGCATGATGTTTAACTTCCACCGAAAGGGTAAATATTTGGCTATTCATCTGAATGCCAGAATAGCAAAAGTTTGACCCAAACTTGCTATTTGGACTGAAGCTTAAGGTATAACTAACGGCAAATCTTTTTTTTTTTTTTCTGTATTGGACAGAGTGGAGAGGGATTAGAACACCAGTTAGGTTATTATTGCTGCTGCCCGCATTAGGGAAATTGGCCCTCTCTATTTGTCCTGTTTATAATTGAAAGTGAAAGTAAAAGAAAATCCCATATTTTGGCTTGTCCCCGGAACAGTAATAGAGGGAGAAATCTTCCAGTGGGGACACTCATCCTGGTGATCTGGGGGGGGGGGGGGGGGCTAGAGATTCCTTTAATTTGGGACAGGAAGTAAAGGCAAAACTCCCCAATTGGATAGCGATGGAGAAAAAATTGCCGGTTATAACCCTTGCTTACTCTATGCAAAATGAATTTATTTTTTTGCCTATAGTTCTATTTTAAGCTCATCCATAGTGGTGACAAGGTCCCTTTCAGGCCCAAATCAAGCAGTACTGGATAGGTTAGCAGTGGGCCTTTGGCAGCACTATAGTGAGGCCTACCTTGCTTTTTATATAAACATAGAGTTGCACTTTAAAGTTAATTGTCCTTTATGTAAACCAACCTAATAAATGTAGGCATTCAATATAGCAAACATGATGTCTAATGTACACTAACCTAGAATAAAGGCTTGCTGCATTTAGTTGCACTATTTTGCAGATTAATAAGTTCTTATAAGTACTGGTGTTAAAAAATCTCAGTGTCCCCTTGGACAGTAAATCTGTGAAATAAAACATATAGCAAACAGTAATTAAAAAGAGAGACAAATGAAACCCATTGTATCTTCCATTGTCTATTTTTTACTGTCAAATGGTGTTAATGATAAAATGAAATGTATACGTAATGAAATACACCTTTTTTGAAAAAAATAAAAATTAAATATGACTTCTTTCACTCGTCTTTTATAAACCTCTTTGGTAGAGAAGGGTTCTTTTATTAACATTCTCTGCTGGAATTATGCTGCGATTCATGTAATCATCCAACAGGCACCTGTCCTGCCAGTTGCATTAATTCAAAGCACTTTTCCAAGATTCTAAACATGGAAAGTGGGTTGATAGCTCATCATTATTTAATAAAGACAGCTTCAAACACATCAGTGCTTCTTTGTACGTTTGTATCACAAACAGTGGGAATATTTCTCTGTATTAAAAAAAAACAATAGGCATAGAATTTGAATAATAAGATATAGATATAGGTCCTTTTGGGTTGTGAAATAACACACTCTTAGTGACACCATAAACAAAATAAAAATATTAACAAACAATACCAATAGGGCCATATACTGTTACAAATTAGAGCCTATTCAGTAAGGCTGGTTTCACACTGGGGCGGTGGGTGCGGTGGCGGTATAGCGCCGCTATTTTTAGCGGCGCTATACCGTCGGAATTGCGGAGGTATTCAGCCGCTATCGGGGCGGTTTTAACCCCAGCTAGCGGCTGAAAAAGGGTTAATACTGCCGGCAATGCGCCCCTGCAGAGGCGCATTGCCGGCGGTATTACCGTGGTTTCCCATTGCTTTCAATGGGAGGGAGCGGTGGAGGAGCGGTATACACACCGCTCCTCTCACCGCTCCAAAGATGCGACTAGCAGGACTTTTTTTACCGTCCTGCTAGCGCACCGCTCCACTGTGAAAGCCCTCGGGCTTTCACACTGGAGAAACAGCAGCCGCTGTTTAGGGACGGTTTGCAGGCGCTATTTTTAGCACAATAGCGCCTGCAAACCGCCCCAGTGTGAAAGGGGCCTAAGACAATGCAAAGAACAATGGTGAAGACAAAAGTACAGTAACCTATAGCAACCATTTAGAAACAATGTCTCAGACCGGCCAAACACGGAAGAGATTTCTTTCCTGCAAGCACAAGTTGCAGGAAAGGAATTTGCTTGATTCACCCATAAACACTGACAGTGTTGGTGTGGGAATCACTCCTGCCAGGCCATTGTCTTCTCCCAGCAGAGAGGGGCGGGGGAGGGCAGGGGAAGCTGTCCCCACTGGGAGAAGAAAGTAATTGCTGCTAGTGGCTATAGCAGTCACTAGAGAGAATCCGGCAGGCAGGTTGTACCCAAGTTTATCAATCGATCAACTTGGTACATTCAACCTGCCCATTAAGGGTACTTTCACACTGAGGCGCTTGGTGCGCTGGCGGTAAAGCGCCGCTATTTTTAGCAGCGTTTCACCATTGTGTTTGCCCCGATTTTTGGGGATTTTAACCCCCACTACCGCCCGAAAAAGGGTAAAACCCACCCACAAAAACGCTGATTTGCGCCACTTTGCGGGCGTTTTGGAGGCGCTACCCCATTGATTTCATGGGCAGGGGCGCTATAGGAGCGGTATTTTTACCGCTACTACTGTGCCTCAAAGATGCGGCTGGCAGGACTTTGTTTAGCGTCCCACCAGCGCAACGCTCCAGTGTGAAAGCCCTCAGACTTTCACACTGGATAGAAAGGAGCGGCTCTTTTAGGGCGTATTGCAGGCGCTATTTTTAGTGCAATAGCGCCTGCAATGCGCCTCATTGTGAAAGCAGCCTAACGCTTCGAATCTATGACAGTTCCTGCTGAACCAGATGAGATTCGATCCGTGTATCGCCGGCCTTAGATAGTCTGATAAAAGTATAGAGATATCTGACTAGTTCCAACAGAATACTGCATTTAATACATTACTTTTTTTTTATTTATTTAATCCAGGTAGCATTGCTGTCTGTTATCAATGCAGTTCATGTTAAATAAAAATAATTATTAATAAAAACGGTTGCACAAAATATCATCTGCAGCAATTTTGGTCAAGTTTTTGAAGGTTGTATACCCCTAAAAAAAAAAATAATAAAAAAAAAACCTGCAAGGCAAAGGCATAATGAGCTAGTATGACTAACATACTAGCTCATTATCAATTACTTACCTTAGATCGAAGAACCCGCACCGACCCTCGTTCCTCTCCTCTGCCGCCGCCATGATACCTGGAGTGATTTCCGGCTATCGCCGCTCCGGCGCTGTGACTGGCCGGAGCGGCGATGACGTCACTCCCGCGCATGCATGCGGAACGGCACGATCCCCACGCATGCGCACATTTCCGGCACCTTCCAGCAGGTTCCCATTCAAGAGCCGGCGCGCTCAGTGTGCCTGTGCCGTTGTCTATAGAGCGCATGCGCCGTAGACATCGGTGCCCGCTTTTCTGCAAATATTTCCTTAACCATGTAGGTTAAGGAGATATTGCAAGCACCTACAGGTAAGCCTTAATGTAGGCTTACATGTAGCCTTAATGTAGGCTTACCTGTAGGTGCAAGTATGCTATGAGGGTATACAACCACTTTAATTATGTCAAAAATGAAAATTATTCTTCAGCCAACACATATAGCTTTTTGTTCATTGTAACAGATTAATATCTATATCAAAATTCTAAATATAAATAATTCACTGCAGCATAATCAATCAATAAAGCAGGCTAAATATTATAGAATAAGGTATTATGATCAGCAGGATTACTTGGCTGTGTGTGACAAGATTTTTCATTCTTGTACCAAATGTCACTTGCTTTAAGCTGGCCATACACCATTAGATTATCTGCAGATTTTCTATGGTTAGATGGAAAAAGTGGGAGATTCCTCCATCCACACAGTTAATATACATGGAGAAATCTGTTGCACTTTTTCCATCTAACCATAGAAAATCTGCAGATAATCTAATGGTGTATGGCCATCTTAACTGAAGGTCGTGCTAGTGTTTTTTTTTTCTGTCCTGTTATAAACATTAGGATGTGGTTTAGATGAGCCTTTCTCAACCTTTTTAACATGAAGGAACCCTTGGCATAACTTTTAGGTCCCAGGGCGCCCCTGCTAATACTGTATATACTCGAGTATAAGCCGAGTTTTTCAGCACATTTTTTTGTGCTGAAAATGCCCCCCTCGGCTTATACTCGAGTCACCTTTTTGCGCCTGATCTCCCGGACTTTGGGGACCCGGTACCGGCCTTCTGGACCCCAAACTTGCCACACATGTAGCCCCACTCTTCCTCTACAAGTGTGAAAAGTTTGTTGTCCGGGGGACCTACGGCCGGGGAGCACCGATTTTTCAAAGCCGGGCAACTCCCTTCCATAGACTCCCATGTTAAACTGTAATTTCTCCGGTAACTTTGGGGACCTGGTACTGGCCGTTTGTACCCCCAAACTTGGCACACATGTAGCTCCATTTCTTCTCTACAAGTGTGCAAAGTTTGTTGTCCGGGGGACCTACAGCTGGGGAGCACCGATTTTTCAAATCCGGGCACTCCTTCCATAGACTCCTATGTTAAACGTCAGTTTAGTCATGGACACAGTGAGGCATGGACACAGTGAGGCATGGACATGGACACAGTGAGGCAAAGTGAGGCACAGTGAGGCATGCAGATGGACACCCTAGGCTTATACTAGTCAATAAGTTTTCCCAGTTTTTTGTGGTAAAATTTGGTGCCTCGGCTTATATTCGGGTCGGCTTATACTCGAGTATATACGGTAATTACTATATAAACATCCCAAGGTACTTTAGCATTAGGAGTAATATGTAGATGTAAGAAAAAATTTTATATTTACAGAATGTGGCATGATTCATAATTTTGACAAATATGCCCCCCTACAATGATGGTTAGTGAAAAAACAATGCCCCCTTACATTGGTGGCCAGTAGTTGAAGGGCTTGTTTACACTATTGGATACCTTAGTGGTTTGTGCTCTTTACATTATTTATAAGTGGGAAGAATGCCCCTTACACTGGTGGTCTGCAGGAAGAATGCCCCTCTCATTGGTGGTCTATGTAAAAATGTCTCTTTTATAGGTGGTCTGTGAGAATAAAGCTCCTTTCATTAATGGTTTGTAGAAAGAACACCCCTTACAGATGCCTTTAAAAGCTCACTGGTCACTTATCGGATAGGCAGAAATGACTCCAGAAAGGAACCCATAACAACTTTTGCAGGAATCCCAGGGTTCCACTGAAACTCAGGAAATAAAAACTTGCAGTATTAGTGGTTTGTGGCTGATCTGCCACATGGATTCACAGGCATAGCGCTTTTTGTGACCTGATTCCCATGGATTTTAATATATTGGGTGTTTAAGTTTTTAGTAGTAATTTTGGGTCATCTATCACCCTGACAAATAGTGTTTTTATGCCTACATTTTCTCAGTTTCTAATCTAGCAAACATGAGTTGAGGTTACAGAAAGAATCAGGTGAAGGTGGCTGAGACCATCTTATGCCGCATACACACGACCGTTTTTAATGACGAGAAAAATGCCATTTTTTAAAATGGTCATTAAAAATGATCGTGTGTGGGCTTCAGAGCATTTTTCACAACGTGAAAAATGGCCATGAAAAAATTGAAACATGCTCTAATTTTTCTCGTCGTTTTTCACATCGTTTTTCTCGTCATGAAAAACGGTCGTGTGTAGGCTTTAACGACGTGAAAAAAAATGCGCATGCTCAGAATCAAGTATGAGACGGGAGCGCTCGTTCTGGTAAAACTAGCGTTCGTAATGGAGATAGCACATTCGTCACGCTGTAACGGACCTAAACGCATGAGGCTGAAAAGCGTGAATCGTCTCTCACCAAACTTTACTAACACGAGGATCAGCAAAAGCAGCCCAAAGGGTGGCGCCATCCAAATGGAACTTCCCCTTTATAGTGCCGTTGTACGTGTTGTATGTCACCGCGCTTTACTCAAGCATTTTTTTCCATGATAGTGTGTAGGCAAGGCAGGCTTGAGAAGAATCACGTCGAGAAAAACGCAGTTTTTTTCAATGACATTAAAAACGGTTGTGTGTACGCGGCATTAGTCCTGCAGCCAAATAGGCACATTTCTGCTACTGGCATAAAAAGGAAGTATTGATTCAGGTTCACTGATTTACTCTTCCTGCCTCCATAGCTAGCTGTCCTGCATGGGTTTCTCTTTCCTACTCAAACTGAATGGCTTGCCTTAGGCCTCGTACACACGGTCGGACTTCCATCGGACTTTTCCGTGTTTTTTTGTCCGAACGGAGTTGGTTGGGAACACCCATAGCATACACACGCTCGGACTTTTCTGCAAACTTTCTTAAAACTTCTTACAACATCACGTGTTTTTTCTGCTCTTTTCTGATCTTTACTGCCACCCTTTGGTCAACTTCTGCTATTGTTGGTTGATTTTAACATTAGTTGTTTTGCCCATCGGACAAAAGTCCGATGGTTTTCTGTACACACGGTCGGACTTTGCTCCATCGGACTTTTGTTGGGCAAAAGTTTGTCCGTTTGCAGACCCAACTTTTGTCCGATGAAATCCAAAACCAAATGAAAAAAGTTTGTCCGATGGAGCGTACACACGGTCGGATTGTTGGTCCAACTTGCTCAAAACGAAGTTTGTTGGGCAAAAGTCCGACCGTGTGTACGGGGCTTTAGCATTACAAAACAAGATGAAATGTCATATCCACACAAAACAAAAACCTAGAACCATGGACTAGAAAAGTAGATAAATTATCACCCTATTTTACTGTCTGTTCAGTTATATATATATACAAAGCTAAAATGGGTAAATTGTAAGTACACCAATGGAAATAAATGCATCAATACAAATGTGCAAAATTAACTGAACCACAACAATGAGGTACTGGCAGATTACTCTAGCAGATGACAGTTTGTAACCTTTTATTACACATGTCAGTGGTGGCTGGTGCTCAAAATTTTTTGGGGGGCGCAAACAAACTGAAAAAAAAAAAAATCAATTGCCGCCACTGTGCCCATTAAACGCAGCCACTGTGCCCAAACGCCAACAGTTTGCCCCCTCAAATACAGCCAGTTTGTTTCCATATACAGCCAGTTTGTCCCCATATACAGCCAGTGTGCCCCCATATATATATAACCAGTGTGCCCCCATATATACAGCCAGTGTGCCCCCCATATACAGCCAGTGTGCCCCCCATATACAGCCAGTGTGCCCCCCATATATAGCCAGTTTGTCCCCATATATAGCCAGTGTGCCCCCATATATATATAGCCAGTGTGCCCCCATATACAGCCAGTTTGTCCCCCATATATATAGCCAGTGTGCCCCCATATACAGCCAGTGTGCCCCCATATTCAGCCAGTTTGTCCCCCATATACAGCCAGTTCCCCCAAATGCATCCAGTTTGTCCCCCATATACAGTCAGTTCCCCCCAAATGCAGCCAGTTTGTCCCCCATATACAGCCAGTTCCCCCCATATTCAGCCAGTTTGTCCCCCATATACAGCCAGTTCCCCCCATATTCAGCCAGTTTGTCCCCCATATACAGCCAGTTCCCCCCAAATGAAGCCAGCATGTCCCCCATATACAGCCAGTTCCCCCCATATTCAGACAGTTTGTCCCCCATATACAGCCAGTTCCCCCCAAATGCAGCCAGTTTGTCCCCCATATACAGCCAGTTCCCCCCATATTCAGCCAGTGTGTCCCCCATATACAGCCAGTTCCCCCCAAATGCAGCCTGTCCCCCCCCCCAGCCCTACACTTACCTTCCTTGGTCCGCGCCGTCCTCGATGTGTTCTCCCGCCCTCGATGTCGCTTCAGCCAATCAGGTTACCAGTAACCAGATCCGGTGAACCTGATTGGCTGAAACCTCCACAGTCTTCTCCAAGGAACGCACCCCGTGCGTACCTGGGAGGAGTTTTTGGAAGCCGAATACAGCGTGAGAGCTGTATTCGGAAAGCCTATCAGAGCCGCTGGCTCTGATAGACACTTCCAGAACACACCCACCGCCGGCCGCCGCTCTAATTCATATGGCCGGCGCTCACCAGGAGGCCGGCCATATGAATAGTGGGCAGCGCGGCAGCGGTGACAATACACAGATTCATGCAATGCATGAATCTGTGTATTGTCATTCAGTGGCGGTGCGGGAGCGAGAGGGTGCGGCGCGGAAGCGAGAGGGGGCGGCGCTCCGGCGCCCTCTATGGACGCACCGCCACTGACACATGTAAATTGGTTACTGGCTCCAGGCAGCCTTGCCTCTCTGGGCCATAACCAGTGGCGGCTGGTGCTCAAAATTTGGGGGGGGCGCAGACAAACTGAAAAATTCTGGGAAAAAAAACATCAACTGCAGCCTCACTGTGCTCATCAGACGCAGCCACTGTGCCCAACAAATGCAGCCACTGTGCAATCAAATGCAGCCACTGTGCCAATCAATCGCAGCCACTGTGCAATGAAACAGAGCCACTGTGCCCATCAAACGCAGCCACTGAGCCCATCAAACGTAGCCACTGTGCCCATCAAACGCAGCCACTGTGCCCATCAAACGCAGCCATTGGGCAATCAACTGAAGCCTCACTGTGCCCATCAAACGCAGCCACTGTGCCCATCAAATGCAGCCACTGTGCAATTAAACGCAGCCACTGTGTCCATCAATCGCAGTCACTGTGCAATCAAACGCAGCCACTGTGCAATCAAACGCAGCCACCGTGTCATCAAACTCTGCCACTGTGCCCATCAAACGCAGCCACTGTGCAATCAAACGCAGCCACTGTGTCATCAAACGCAGCCACTGGGCAATCAAATGTAGCCACTGTGCTCATCAAACGCAGCCACTGTGCCATCAAACGCAGCCACTGTGCCATCAAACACTGCCACTGTGCCCATCAAACACTGCCACTGTGCCCAATCAAATGCAGCCACTGTGCCCCATCAAATGCTGGCACTGTGCCCTATCAAATGCTGGCACTGTGCCAATCAAATGCTGCCACTGTGCCCATCAAATGCTGCCACTGTGCCCCATCAAATGCTGCCACTGTGCCCATCAAATTCTGCCAATGTGCCCCATCAAATGGTGCCACTGTGACCCCTCTGCCCACTTGCCGTCTGTCCGCACTTACCCTGTCTCATGGTGGGTCAGGCAGCCATGCAGGTGACAGCTTTGAGTGGTGGGACCTTGCAGCGGGTCAGACAGCTCCTGTGAGGCGGCTTCTTTGTCCTCTGTGCGTCTCCTCCCCTCCTCCCGATAGGCGTCCAATCATAGCGCCTGTCCTTTCAGCCAATCAGGTGGCGGGTAACAGACCCGCGCACCTGATTGGCAGAGAGGCGGTTCAGTGTTAGGAAAGTGAATATTCGTTCGCATTTCTAACACACCTGGGTGGGCTCGTAGCGCAATGCAACAAGTCCACCTTTTTTGAAGCCTATTAGAGCATATGGCTCTAATCAGGTGCTTCAACCCCCCCCCCCACCACCACCACTGCAATTAAGGTGCCCGGCGTCCGAAAAGGGGGGGTTTATACACAGAGGGGGGGGTGGCTGGAGAGAGGGGCCGCACCACCACTGCCCATAACATGTGTTGGCTATGCAGAAATTCAGCCCTGATCTTAGTAAAAGGGCCAATGGGAATGTCTTAGCACATTACAGATACTTTACTTATTGGAGGGTCATAAAGGTCACCCAGGCCATAACTTGCAGCCCACTACAACCCAATTCAGTGCTGTAAGGGAAAATGTCTCTACCAAAAACCTCTCTAATCATGATAGTTCCAAGTAACTGTCTTAGGGCCAATGCAGCTAAACTCCACAACTCCTGGTCCCCCATAACAGACCAATAACCCCATCCCCTTTAAGCCTGCTACAATCTTCTTTATCCAGGCATTAGCTACATCATTGTCTTCTCAGAAAGAATGTGTGACCAATACTTAGTTGCAGAAAACATTTGCTTTGCAACTTGCACAATGTGTGCATTTTCCATGGCTTTTTATAACAGTAAAGTATTCAACAGAGCACAACATTTCCCCATTGCAAGGTTCAGGACAAATACAATTTTTTCTTACTCTTAAAAGCACATCATGACTAGCACCAGGAGGAGAGTGACAGTACCCACATGTGACATATTGCATATGTCTATTTCTCTTTCTCAACAAAGAATAGCACTGCTTATAATATATCATTTCCCAGCTAGTGACAATATCACTCTGTGGCAATCTTCACCATTCCACAGAAGCAGTAATGCATGAGGTACTCATCATTCCCAGGCATGTGGGTCTTTTTCATTAATAGCAGCTACTCTGTTCATCTTGACTTCTTCCCCAAAATACTTTATAGGCCCTTAGTGAACATAGACGTTTGACAGGAAGGCATTCTAGCAGCCTCTTGTTTGGACTAGCCCAAAAAAAGGGGACTTACACCCTATTATAGGCGACCAACTGAACTTTATACTTAAAAGCAGTTTCTCTTTCTTCTTACTTGAATCAATTTAACTCCTTAAGGCCCACGCTATAGCCGAATGACGGCTTCAGTGCGGACCTGAAAATCCGGGAGGCCGTCAATAGACGGCCTCCCCTTTCCTCGTTCCCTGTGTGTGCTCCCGTGCAAGCAGCGGGGAAATTCTATGCTGCCCGTGTCCCTTGGACACAACGAATCACAGATCGCTGTGAATGGCCAATCAGAGTGGCCAATTATTATGCGATCTGTGCGGCCAATGTAAGATGATCTCAAATGTAAACATATGAGATCATCTCTCATTGCCGGCTCTCCCTCCTCACACAGAGACCGTGTGTGAGGAGGGAGAGCGATCTGCGATCTGTTACATTGTATCCACAGTGAGTTTACAAGTGCCATACAGTGCCCATAAGTGCCCATACAGTGCCCATAAGTGCCCACCTGCACCAGTCTGTGCCAGTCAGTGCCCACCTGTGCCAGTCTGTGCCCACCTGTGACATCATTGATCTGTGCAATCAGTGCCCACCTGTACCACCTCATCAGTGCCTACCTGTGCCACCTCAGTGCCCACCTGTGCCAATGAGTGCCCACCTGTGCCAACCAGTGTCCATCTGTGCCAATCAGTGCCCATCTGTGTAATCAGTCAGTGCACATCTGTGCCGCCTCATCAGTGCCAATCTGTGCCGCCAATCAGTGCCCATCTGTGCCGCCAATCAGTGCCCATCTGCTCCACCTCATCAGTGCCCATTTGTTCCGCCTCATCAGCGCCCATTTTTTCCGCCTCATCAGTGCCCATCTGTTCCGCCTCATCAGTGCCCATCTGTGCCACCTCATTAATGCCCATCAGTGAAGGCTTAGCACACAGCTGTGTAGTTGCACCACCACCAGCAACCATGTCAAAAAGATTATTTTCCGCAAAGGAGGCATACAAAATCCTTTCCACGCTCGACGAGAGCAACGTAAGGCTCTCTCTTTTAGATTCCCTTTCCAATTCCGATCCTGAGTCGGACGTCACTTATGAGCCAGTCCTCAGTAGTGCAACACTGAGTGACTCAGAGGAGGAAGCTAGTCGGCCCGCCAAACAAAGGCGTTCTGGTGAGGAGGCAGTGCCATCCACCAGCACCGCAGTGCCATCCACCAGCACCACAGTGCCATCCACCAGCACCGCAGTGCCTTGGCAAGAAAGACCAAGGACCCATGCCAGCCTTCCCTATGCCCTTCAGAACACCTTGTGGCTTCCTCCTAATTCAGGAAAAGCCAACATTCCCCCTTTCACTGCCCAGCCAGGAGTCCAGGTGGACACAGAGAATTTTTCCCCAATCGTTTTTTTTTATCTTATTTTTACAGAGGACATGCTATCCAGAATTGTGACCCAGTGCAACCTATATGCCCAACAGTTTATTTTGAACAATCCTACATCATATTATTCCTGTCCCTATGAGTAGAGAGACCTAACGGTGGAGGAGTTGAAGATTTTTTTAGGCCTCACATTTTGTATGGGACTCAACCCAAAAAACACTTTGCGTTCCTTTTGGTCAAAACGCCCCATCTACCACATGCCAATATTCTCCAACGTAATGCCCAGAACCAGATACTTCATGATCATGAGATTCCTACATTTTAACGATAATACCCAATGCCATCCCCGAAATCACCCAAATTTTGACAGGCTTTTCAAAATTCGGCCCTTACTGAATTATTTTTCATAAAAATTCCCCCAGTTGTATACCCCGGACCAACACATATGTGTGGATGAGTCACTTATTAAATTTAGTGGCAGGCTTCAAATAAAACAATTCATTCCCAGCAAAAGGGCCCGCTATGGTGTGAAGGTGTACAAACTATGTGACCGAGTCACAGGGTACACGTATGCCTTCTTAGTGTAAGAAGGGAAGGACAGCCAGCTGAATCCCCCTAATTGCCCAGACTACTTGGGATCAAGTGGGAAAATTGCTTGGGACCTCATATACCCCCTACTGGAAAAAGGCTACCATCTGTACATAGATAACTTCTGCACATCTCTTCCCCTGTTCCACAACCTTCACCGGAAGCAGACACCAGCATGTGGTACCATCAGAAAGAATCGGAAGGGCTTTCCTTAAAGTCTTGTAAATAAGAAGCTGAGAAGAGGAGAACCGGCAAGTCTGCGAAACAAGGAGGTTCTGGCAGTGAAGTGGAGAGACAGAAGGGATGTATACATGTTATCTTCCATCCACAATGATACCTTTGTGGAAATCCCCAGAAGGAATGGCCCCATCAAAAAGCCCACAAGCATCCAGGACTACAATTTGTTTATGGGGGGAGTCGACTTCAATGACTAGATGCTCGAACCCTACCTTGCCACAAGACGGACATACCATTGGTACAAAAAAGTTGCAATTTATTTTTTTCAATTGGCCATAGATAACTTGTATATTCCCGAACGGCCCACCCCAAAACATCCGATCAGATGTTCTAAGTCGACTCTCCGAACGTCACTTTCCCGATAAAGTCCCTCCCACAGCAACAGGCTGACGACGATAAAAAAAATGTAAGGTGTGTACCAGTGGAGGAGTCAGACGAGACACAGATTATCATTGTGCCGAGTGTCCTTCCCAACCAGGCCTCTGTGTAGTAGACTGTTTTTGCCGTTACCATACTTCACTAAATTATTAGTGAAGTATGGTAAACGTAATCCTCAGTTCTTGCCTTTACACACCTTCACACCCCTTATGCCACTGCCTGCTCTGTAACTGACCCTGGCTTGTTATTCGACCACGCTTCTGCCTAACGATTCTGTACTACCACTGCCTGATCTGGAACTGACCCTGGCTTGTTATTCGACCACGCTTCTGCCTAACGATTCTGTACTACCTCTGCCTGATCTGGAACTGACCTTGAACTGTTTGACCATGTTTTTGCCTGCCTCATGGACTGATCTTGTACCCTGCTACTGGACTAGTTGGATTCAACACAGGGGTCTCACATATGTGAGGGGCTCCAGAAAAGTTTTTCTGGATGAAGAAAACTATTTTTTTTTTGTTTTCTCATCCTAGATTAGGGTCTGGAGACCCGGAGGCTTCAAAGAGATTTGGGTGGGAGAAGCCTCTACCCCTGTCCCCATTCTGTCCTGAACGAGGCCCTACTTCAGCCTACTGCCTGTAGGACCTATGCCATCATGCCTCTGCCTGTCGCATGAACTGACCACACCACATGGACCTGCCTACTACCAGGACCAATATTTTTGGCACTGCTGACAATATTTCTGCCTGCACTGACCCTGGACTGTATATGGACAGTATCCCTGCCTGCTGCCTGGACAATTGTGTATGCCGTTGCTGACCAAGTCCCTCCCTGCTTCCTGGACCAGTGCTATCCTGCTGTGTAGAACTGCACTACTAAAACCACAGGTAATCTTTTGTTTACGCTTTGCTCAGCATAATGTATTTTGGGGTGTAATTCTTGGTATGTGCTCCTTGCATGTTGGATCTCTGTATGTGGCCAGGCTGTGTAGAAGTCTCACACATGTGGTATCGCCATACTCAGGAGGAGTAGCAGAATGTATTTTGGGGTGTCATTTTTGCTATGTAAATGCTATGTGTTGGAGATATCTTATAAACTGACAACTTTGTGTAAAAGAAATGCGTTTTCATTTTTTTTCACATTTTCCAAAAACTTCTGGAAAAAAATGAACCGTTCAAAAGACTCATTATGCCTCATAGATTATACGTGGGGTGTTAGCTTTCCAAAATGGGGTCATTTTGTTGTGGGCGTTTCCATTGTCCTGGTGCTCCAGGGCCTTCAAAATTGTAATAGGAGGTTGAGAAATGAGATGTGTAATTTATGCTCCTAGAACGCCTGAAGGTGCTACTTCAATGTAGGTCCTCTGTATGTGGCCAGGCTGTGTAAAAGTCCCACACATTTGGTATCGCCATACTTAGGAGGAGTAGCAGAATGTATTTTTGGGTGTCATTTTTGCTATGTACATGCTATATGTTGGAAATATCTTATAAATGGACAACTTTGCGTAAAAAAAATGCGTTTAAATTTTTTTCCACATTTCCAAAAACTTCTGGAAAAAAATGAACCGTACAAAAGACTCATTATGCCTCATAGATTATACATTGGGGTGCTAGCTTTCCAAAATGGGGTCATTTTGTGGGCGTTTCCATTGTCCTGGTGCTCCAGGGCCTTCAAAAGTGTAATAGGTGGTTGAGAAATTAGATGTGTAATTTATGCTCCTAGAACGCCTGAAAGTGCTACTTCAATGTAGGTCCTCTGTATGTGGCCAGGCTGTGTAAAAGTCCCACACATTTTGTATCGCCATACTTAGGAGGAGTAGCAGAATGTATTTTGGGCTGTCATTTTTGCTATGTACATGCTATGTGTTGGAAATATCTTATAAATGGACAACTTTGAGTAAAAAAAATGTGTTTTAATTTTTTTTCCACATTTTCCAAAAACTTCTGGAAATAAATGAACCGTTCAAAAGACTCATTATGCCTCAGATTATATGTTGGGGTGTTAGCTTTCCAAAATGGGGTCATTTTGTGGGTGTTTCCATTGTTCTGGTGCTCCAGGGCCTTGAAAAGTGTAATAGGTAGTCAACAAGTTAGATGTGTAATTTATGCTCCTAGAACCCCTGATGGTGCTCTCTGCATGTTGGGCCTCTGTATGTGGCAAGGCAGTGAAAAGGTCCCACACATGTGGTATCGTAATACTCAGGAAGAGTAGCAGAATGTATTTTGGGGTGTCATTTGTGGTATGCACATGCCATGTGAGAGAAATAAGCTATTACAATGACAATTTTGAGAAAAAATAAAAATAAAAAATAAAAATCTTAATTTTGCAAAGAATTGGGAAAAAAATTACAACTTCAAATAACTCACCATGCCTCTTACTAAATACCTTGGAATGTCTACTTTCCAAAAATAGGTTATTTGGGGGCATTTGTACTTTCCTGGCATGTTAGGGTCTCAATACACAATTCACACAGACCAAATAATTTCCACAAATTTGGGGTTATTTTTACCAAAGATATGTAGCAGTATAAATTGTGGCCAAAATGTATGAAAAAAAAGTAATAATTTGCAAAATTTTATCACAGAAATTAAGAAAAATTCATTTTTTTCGAAAATTTCGGTCATTTTTCATTTATAGAGCAAAAAATGAAAAGCCCAGAGGTGATCAAATACCACCAAAAGTAAGCTCTATTTTAACCACTTCCCGCCCCGTCAATAGCAGATTGACGTCCAGGAAGTGGTTCAGTTATCCACACTGGACGTCATATGACGTCCTGTGGGATAACAGCCGTCGCGCGCCCGGGGGGGCGCGCATCGCGGCGATCGGTGGAGCGGTGGGTCAGTCTGACCCACCGCTACACTGATCTCGGTAAAAAGCCTCCGTCGGAGGCTTTTTACCACGTGATCAGCCGTGTCGAATCACGGCTGATCACAATGTAAACAGGAAGAGCCGTTGATCGGCTCTTCCTCAATCGCGTCTGACAGATTGCTTATCAGCGAAGCCCCCCCTCGGATACCCACACTAGACCACCAGGGAAGCCCCCCAGGACCACCAGGGAAGCCCCAATCATGTGGATGGCCCCCATGGCCATCCACATGTAGTAAAAAAATAAAAATAAAATAAAAACATAAAAAAAATATGCCAATCAGTGCCCACAAATGGGCACTGACTGGCACTTTCACAATGTGTGGTGGCTGGCATTTCTGGGCACCAGTGCCACCAATGCCACCTACTAGTGTCCATCAGTGCCACCTATCAGTGCCCATCTGTGCCCATCCGTGCCAATCTGTGCCCACCTATCAGTGCCCGTCCATGCCACCTATCAGTGCCACCCATAAGTGCCCATCAGTGCCGCCTAAGGGTGCCCATCAGTGCTGCCTATGAGTGCCAATCAGTGCCGCCTATGAGTGCCAATCAGTGCCACCTATGAGTGCCAATCAGTGCCGCCTATGAGTGCCAATCAGTGCCACCTATGAGTGCCCATTAGTGCCGCATACCAGTGCCACATATCAGTGCCCATCAGTGCCGCCTATCAGTGCCCATCATCAGTGCCCATCAGTGCCACCTCATCAGTGCCACCTCATCGGTGCCCATCAGCGTCGCCTTATCAGTGCCCTTCAGTGCCGCCTTATCAGTGCCCGTCATTGAAGTAGAAAAGGTACTTATTTACCAAAAAAATTAACAGAAACAAAGAAAAACTTAGTTTTTTTTTACATTTTCGCTCTTTTTTTATTTGTTGTGCAAAAAATAAAAATCGCAGAGGCGATCAAATACCACTGAAAGAAAGCTCTATTTGTGGGAACAAAATGATAAAAAATTTGTTTGGGTACAGTGTAGCATGACCGCGCAATTGTCATTCAAATTGCGACAGTGCTGAAAGCTCAAACTTGGCTTGGGCAGGAAGCTGTATAAGTGCATGGTATTGAAGTGGTTAATGAAAAAAAAGACAAATGGTCACCAGTCATCTCTATGGCCGTCGGAGGCCCGGGCGTGATGTGATGACATCACGCCCGGGTCCTCAGATGTAAACAAAGCCGCCATTGCGGCTGTAAGTATGAGATCAGTGAATTTTTTTTTTTACGATCTCATGCTTTCCAGCCTGGAGGAGAGATGTGGGGTCTTATTGACGCTGTATCTCTCCATAAAGAGGACCTGTCACACACATTCCTATTACAAGGGATGTTTACATTCCTTGTAATAGGAATAAAAGTGATTTAAAAAAAAAAGTGTAAGAAAAAAGTAAAAATAAAAAAAAATAAGTAAAAAAATAAAAAAAATAATAATTTTTTTTTAAAAACGCCCCTGTCCCCAATAGCTCGCGCTTAGAAGCGAACGCACACGTAAGTCCCGCCCGCATATGTAAACGCCATTAAAACCACATATGTGAGGTATCGCTGCATGCGTTAGAGCGTGTGCAACAATTCTAGAACTAGACCTCCTCTGTAACTCTAACCTGGTAACCTGTAAAAATTTTCAAAGCGTCGCCTATGGAGATTTTTAAGTACCGAAGTTTGGCACCATTCCATGAGTGTGCGCAATTTTAAAGCGTGACATGTTAGGTATCTTTTTACTCGGTGTAACATAAGCTTTCATATTTTACAAAAAAATTGGGCTAACTTTACTGTTTTGTTTTTTTTTAATTCTTGAAACCATTTTTTTCCTCCAAAAAATGCGTTTCAAAAATTATTCCGCAAATACCGTGCAAGATAAAAAGTTGCAACAACCGTCATTTTATTCCCTAGGGTGTCTGCTAAAAAAAACATATATAATGTTTGGGGGTTCTGAGTAATTTTCTAGCAAAAGAATGATGATTTGTACATGTAGGAGACAAGTGCCAGAATAGGCCCGGTATGGAAGTGGTATAAAAAGCCCTGTATGGAAAGGGTTAAACAGCTATGTAATATACAGTATAAAAGTAAAATGCACTTTTAATAAATATTAATATTGGTTCAAGGGAAAACATACAGAGAAAATTGACATGAAAGCAATGTAATCATTATCTAACACAAGTAAAAGCGCACATTCAGGAAATACGGTATGTTAAATAAACTATCCCAATTGTTTATGAGGTAATAAAGTGCTGGTGAGAGAATTTGCTGTTAGAATATTGAAGAGTGCCCACAGATTGATTTATGTGCTAGTTTACTTAATGAAAATGGAAAGTAAGATTGAATACTGTACAGTGTTTAAGAAGTGGAAACCCAGCAGTATTAAATCAAGTAGACCGAAGAATTAAGTAGAAATGTATGTGAAATAGTGGAAGGATGAAAAAATAGTCATGTCTTTGTCTACATAGGCACATATTTTAAATAGTACAGCCCATCTCTGTAAAAACTATTTTTAATCAAGAAAAAAAGGTAAACTAGTAAAATATATATATAATACATACATAATTCCTAGATGTGAGCCATCTTTGGTAATAATAATAACAGTCAATACTGGCATTTTATGGTTTTAAATAGCATCTCCAGAAAAAGAATGCAAAGCAATGTTTCAAGAAAATAAGGAAAAGATGGTCCATGAAGTCAGATGCAGCATTCAGAGGGCTTATTGAAAGTATAGGCAGAAAAATCAATGGGTATCAAATGACATCTTCACACGCTTCACACTGAAAAGTGTTTAATCATAAAGCTAGCACTTTTTAGTGTCAAATGTGTCAAGGTATCATCTGATGCTTATTGATTTTTGTGCCTACAAAACCCTCTGGTTGCAGCATAACCATCTTTACTTGATTACCTTTATCTAATGGCTAGGAATGGTAGAGTTTTGTGGCACAGTGGCAGACGGATTAAGGCCAATTTTCCATACTGGCAGCAATAAACTTGTTCAATGCTTCTAGTCTATGATTATCTATAAATAAAATATACTGCACTAAAAAATTTCAATATTTTTATATCTAGCTGTCCCTTTAAACAAAAATTTGAGCGCAAACCTTAAGACCCCATTCACACAGGGGCGTCTCGTCAGGCATCTCAGCCGCCTGACGAGTCGCGTCCCATTCTGTACAATGGAACCGTTCTAATAGGAGCGACTGAAGTCGCTCCGACTTAGAAAAAGGTTCCTGTACTACTTCAAGACGACTTCAAGGCGACTTCCGATGACTTCAATACAGAAGTCATTTTGGAAGTCTGCTTTGAAGTCGTCTTGAGATCGCCCAGCACAGTCGCGGCACAAGTCGTGCCACCCCTGTGTGAATGGGCTCTTAATTGTTTTGTGCTATTTACATGTAACAATTTGAAGTGACCTGGATGCTTAAAACTGATATCTGGGTTAGTTACTCCCTTGTAACAACTCGTCTTATATTTGTTTACAGTAATTTAGTGGGCAAAAATGTGAGGCCATCACAAAATTTTTTTTTTTTAGCTAAATAAACACAGTACCACAGAGGTGGCACGCTCTATAAACGCTGAGAGCATGAACAAAAAATAATAAAGCCATTAAAAAGGTTGCAAACCCTAGTAAAAAAAAAACCCTGCAAGACAAAGGCATAATGAGCTAGTATGCATAGTATACTAGCTCATTATGAATTACTTACCTTGTACCCCCCTCCGGCCGGCGACATCTCTCCCGGAGTTACTTCTGGGTATCGCGGGCTCTGGCGCTGTGATTGGCCAAAGCCGCGATGACGTGTGCCCCGGTAACGGCACTCTCACTGAAGCAACGGCACATACGTGCCATTGCTTCAGTTTGCTTCAGTGTGCATGTGCCAATGACATCGGCACATGCAAATACAGGGGACATCTCTATAAACTGTGCAGGTTTAAGAGATATCTTGGGTAGCTACAGGTAAGCCTTATTATAGGCTTACCTGTTGCAAAAAGTGGCTGTAAAGGGTTTACAACTACTTTAAAGCAGAGTTCCGGCCACAGAATTTATTTTTCAGGCATCCCATCATAATGCATTAATAACCCAAATAAGGTTTATATATGTTTGCTAGTGGATTTGAATTTTATCATTTTTTTTGTACTTACTATTTAGAAAATCCTCTTCTGGCCATTGCCATGATGATTGTGGGCATGTGAAGCCCAATCGCAACCTCTTCCTGGATTTGCGAAGGAAAGGTGCATGCTGGGTAACCAGCATGCAACTCTCGATCACGTGTGTGCGTGATGCTCTGGCGGCCGCAGCGCCGATTGTTTAGAAAGTTGTCATAACAACAGGCGGCGACGGAAGAAGGTCCCGTCCCGTTGTTATGGCAACATAGATGTGATCCGCCTTAAATCGCGTAATTTCCTGTCGGGAAATAACGCAATTTTTGCTGACAGCAGTGCTCCTGGGAAATGTGAGTCATCATTTCCCAGGAGCACAGGCGAGGGAGAAAGTGATGCGGGAAGGGGGTAAAAGTGCCCAGTAGACAAGCCGTTATAAAATACAACTGTACTGTAAATTTTTTGTTGTTTATACCTGGTGTGTCAGGAAAGGTTCCATCCACTGGTGATATTTATTATTTGGCTTGCAGTACTGTGGTCCACCAGCAGGTGTCTCCTGGCAGTGTGGAACTGTCAGGAGAATTTCTCCCTGCTGGTATTATATTATCCTTTGGACACAGTACTGGTCTCCACCAGCGAATGGATCCTGGCAGTGTGGAGTGAACTGCTCTTCCTGCGCTCAGGTGTGACTTGAAGCCAATTACAGGCATTCTTATTTATACCCGGCAAGTACAAACACACCTTGCCCTGGTATCTCTCATCCTGAGCCTGCATCTGACCCGACCCGACCTATCCCGAGCCCATCCTGGACCTGCCCCTCCTGTTACCTGTTTGCCTTTGATCCCTGCCCTGCAGCCTGTCCATCCATCCTCTCCCTGTCCTGTTGTTCTCCCATCCATACCCATCTGCTGATATCCCTTGGTGTATGACCTCGGCCTGGCTTGTTTACGATTATGGTATCTCTCCTTTATTTGTATATACTATTTGTTGTTGGTTGTTGCACTGGTTGTTTTCACTTGTTTGTCACCTTTTTAATAAATTATTATATTTTCACCTACATCCGTTTGGTCTCCTCTGTGCAGTCACACAGTCTGGTCTACTAGTACCGTGACATGGTGTTATACTTACCTTCTACCTCGATCCAACAATGGTACTGTTTGCTTTTGCTCTGGACCACATAGCCTTCCTGCCAAGAATAGCATTTCATTCTGCACTTTCTATGGCCCCATTCATAAAATTCTAATACCAGCTGGGCCACATTCAAATGGTAGGCAGAGCAAATTAAAAGAAAAAAAAGGATAACAAAGTTGAGTAGAGTTGCCCTTTAAAGTGGTATTAAACCCATAACCAAAAATGTAATATATTGCAGCTTACCTATCAATAGATGTGTTGGCTATATGAGTTTACTTCAGGCTTTTCCTCCTCTGTTTTCACCTGGTGATCTAGCCAGTAACACACCTGCTGTATTAGTGTCCCCCCACTCTGGATGAATGAGCACAGGGGGCATCTTTGGACAGCAGCTTTGTCAATCTTACAAAACAAAGCCAAACTCCAGCTAATTTTTTTTCAACCAGTTACAGGTAACAGTTTTTTCCTTTTGGGATAATGATTTTACATAAATAAATAAATTCTGATGCTTGTAAGCACCCTTGCTAGTGTTAAATGGTTTGCCTTATCTCTGTAACCAATACATTCTGCTGGAGCATGTTCTTTAAAAAAACAACAGACTTACTGGCTGGATCACAAGATGAAAATAGAAAAAGGAAAGCCTAAAAAATAAAATGAATGCAGCCATCCCATCTAAGAATTGATAAGCTGCATTATGATACATGTTTTCTTTTGTATTTAGTACCACTTTAAGCTGCTCCACTTTCTTCAAATTCTGTCTTTCACATTCTCTCTTTTGAATTTGAAATGTTTCTCTCTGTTTTTAGCTTGTAGTCTTCTACTACATCTATAGTCTTTTTCTGACAAATACAAATTATCCTGCACTCTTTATTATCAAACCATTTCTTTATTTTTTATTTTATTTAATTTTTTCGCTAGCATCTTCTTCCCTAAAATCTTACGAGCCTCCTGTTCTTTTTTTTTGTTTAATTGTTTATTTATGTAAATTTTTCATGAGGCATTACAAGCATATATCACAATCAGCAAATATGAACATTGTACAATTTGCATGTGCAGACATAAAGTTATATAACAAGGGTAGAAAACAAGTCGTTCGAGTGAACCGTTAGACAGTGTAAGGGTCACGTAAAGGGGAGGTAGTGTGGTATTTAATAGCATATCAAGGTATCATGTTAACACGAAGGTAATCAGTGATGGGAACTGGAGCTAAAATTTCCTGAACATACAGTGAGATCCCAGAAAGACCATTTCCTTATCTCGGGTGTGAGGGTCTAGTATTCCGAATTATTATATTCCGATGTATCCCATTTTTCCCAAATGACCTCAAATTTTGGTAGTGCATCCTCTATGATTGCCGTGATATGTTCCATTTTACGAATATCAGTGACCGCAGAAAGGAATTGCGCAAAGGTAGGCGGAACAGTGGAACGCCAATGTTGCGGGATTACTCGTTTAGCTGCTAGTAAGATGAATGTCAGTAGTTTGTTAATAGTTTTGGTGGTATTCCGAAGAGGTAAGCCTAATAGCAGGTGTATGGGTTGGAAAGGGATCTGGATCTCCAATATCTTTTCCAGCAAGGCATGAACATTGGTCCAAAAGGGGACCAAAATAGGGCATTCCCAAAATATGTGAAAGTGCGAGCCCACAGAGGAGCCACACCTCCAACAGTGACTAAATGGAGCTAGTTTATGAGTTGCTAGAAATTCAGGGGTCCTGTACCAAAACATTAAGATTTTGTACGCCGTTTCCCTCTGGGCCACGCATCTGGAGACTTTAGAGGTAGCATCCCATATCGCCCCCCACTGAGCTATAGAGATAGGACTATGAAGGACCTGGGCCCATTTCCTCATATATGAGTGGGTCTGTTCAGAGATGGGATCAGTGCTCTGGAGGATCTTGTAGATGCAAGAAATTTGTTGAGGTTCATGTGGGCCATACGAGCATAGCTTTTCAAATTCTGTAGGAACAACCAGGGTCAATTGGGGTGATCTAGAAACAAAATAATGTTTTACCTGCAAGTAAGAAAAGAGTAGTGTGTTCGGTAAGTTATGTTTGGTTTGCAGGTCCGAAAAAGGGAGTAAAGTGCGTGTTACTGGATGCACCAGATGTCGCAATTGAAATATGCCTGCCTGGGTCCACGGCATCATGGAGTCATAGGATAAGCTGTCGGGAATTTCTGGGTTAAATAAAATGTTTATCAGTGGGGGGCATTGGGAAGATAGAGCATATTTACTTGAGCAGCGTTTCCAGATTGAGAGTGTGAATATCATAGGGCTCAGGCAGATCTTCCGTATTTGAGATGTAAATTTATCTGAAGAGGGCCAAAGTAGACTACATGGATGTGCAGGGGAAGTAATATTTATCTCGATTTCTGACCATCTGTTTGATGCATAGCGAGATGTCCACGAGGAAATGAATCTAAGGTGAGTAGCATAATAATATTTGATTACATCCGGTGCCCCCAGCCCCCCACGTGAGCGGGGGGCCAGGAGAACCGAACTGGCAATCCTGTGGGACTTGTTATTCCATATAAAATTCAGAAAGTTCCTATGAAGTAATTTAAGTTGGGTCAATGGGATTGCTACAGGGAGTGTTTCGAAAATATACAGCAGCTTGGGGAGAATAGACATCTTCAAAACGTTGATTCTACCAATGAGAGAGACAGGGAGTGTTGTCCATTTTTTAAGTAGCTTGTTGATGTCTGAGAAGAGGGGGGGGAAATTTTCTTGGTAGAGAGTGGAGTAAGATCGGGATAGGCGTACACCGAGATACTGAAGGGACTGCATGCACCATCTATACTTGAAGTTGATTTGCAGGGTTAGAAGAAGGTCAGCCGGAATATTAATGGGTAAAGCTTCGGTTTTAGTCGGGTTAATTTTGAATCCGGAGATATGGCCAAAGGTTTGTAAGGTTGAATGGAGAGAGGGGAGAGAAATGTGTGGGTGGGTAATTGTCAGCAGCACATCATCTGCAAAAAGAGATAATTTGTATTCCAGACGCCTCAACGTCACTCCCCTAATGTCCAGATGGACGCGTATGGCTGCTGCCAAGGGCTCAAGGCTTAAAATAAAGAGCAGGGGCGATAGTGGGCAACCTTGCCTAGTACCGTTGCTAAGGGGGAATGACGCCGAGGTGTGGGAGGCCAACTGTACCTGAGACGTAGGAGTAGAGTATAGTGCCTTTAATGCTTGTATAAATGGACCCGAGAAACCAAATCTTGAAAGTGTAGCGAACAAAAATGACCAATTCAGGCGATCAAACGCTTTTTGTGCGTCTAAACTGAGAATTATAGCCGGTCGCTTGGTTTTGGTCAGGAGGTCTATTAAATCTATGGTTTGTCTAGTATTGTCCCCAGCATGTCTGGATGGCACAAAACCGACCTGGTCTCTGTGGATTAGTTTGGGGAGGAGCAGGGACAGTCTGTTGGCAAGTATTTTTGTAAAAATGTTATAGTCAGAATTTAGGAGAGCAATGGGGCGGTAGTTGTCAGGTAGGGATGGGTCTTTCCCTGGTTTGGGGATCACCGTGACAAACGCATGTAGGAATTGAGCGTGGGGGATTTTTCCGTTCATTAAAGAGGCATAAAGTTTTTCCATGTAGGGTAAGATGGTGGGGAGGAATTTTTTATAGTAGGAGTAGGGAAGACCATCCGGCCCTGGGGTTTTATTAGTCGGTAGCTGTTTAATAACTGCAGTGATCTCTTCAACTGACACGTGTGCGTTTAGACTTGAGCGATCGTCTGGGGACAGAGTGGGAAGCTTAAAAGAGTCCATAAAATTGTTAAACTTGTCTTGTTTGAATTGAGTGGTCGGGTCTGTGGATAGGCAATTATATAGTTTCTTATAGAAGTCTCCGAATACATTAGCCATAATTCTAGGCCAATATGTGGGCTTACCGTCTTGTTGTGTTAAGAAGTCGGGTAAAGATGAATGGGGGCGTGGTTTCAGAATTTGGACAAGCATCCTATGGGGTCTATTGGCGAATTCATAAAATTTTTGCTTTGCCCAGAGCATGGATTTAGTGATTCTTGCCGAATCTAGTGTTTTGATACGATTCCTTAGTGCTGTTACTGCTCTGAGACCCTCCATCGTGGGGCGTCTGAGAAGTTTTTGTTCAGCTTCTAATAACTGAGTCAGTAAAGTCGATCTCTGCAAAACACGGTCTTTTTTAAGGCGAGATCCAGTTGCGATGCATTCACCTCTGAAGAACGCCTTATGTGCCTCCCACAGAACAGAGATCTCCGACATCGAGTCTTTATTTATCTGAAAATATTCATTCAGTTTGTCTTGTAGTGGTAAATGGGTCTTAGATGAGTTTAGGAGTGACTCGTTAAGGCGCCAATGACATTTCCTAGGCGTGGGTGAGGACAATAAGAGGTCTATAGTGATGGGGGCATGGTCAGACCATGTAATTGGGAGAATGTTGGCGTCAACCAGGTATGGCAATAGGGGTGCAGAGATGAAAAAATAGTCAATTCTCGTGTACAGCTTGTGGGGTGGAGAGAAGAAGGTGAACTGTTTGGTTGTCGGGTGTTTTACCCTCCAAGAATCAAACAGTCTATTTGTTCTAATTATTTTGCGGAACGAGGAGGAAGATTTATGTGCCTGTAGTGGAGGTTTGTCTTGAAAAAGGGCGGCCCTATCCCTAATTGGAGACATGCACAAGTTAAAATCACCCCCAATAATCTGAAAGGATTGGGCATATTTGTGTAGTTTGTCAAAGAAAGTGTCAAGAAAACCAATTTGGCCTGTGTTGGGAACATATACATTCGCTAAAGTAAAAGAAGTATTTTGGTGACCACAGTCCAGGAGGATAAAGCGACCTTGGGGGTCCAAATATGAGGATTTCACCTTTATGGTGGATGAGCGTTTAAGGAGAATCGCCACTCCAGCTTTTCCAGAGGGAGAAGACGCCACAAAAGTTGTGGGGTAGTGCCTAGAAGCAAATTTGAAAGAGCCCCCCGCCCTAAAATGTGTCTCCTGGACCATAATCACCTCAGCATTAGATGCTTTGAACTCTTTAAGGGCAAGCCATCTCTTCCAGATGGAATTTAGACCTTTAACGTTACATGAGAAGACACTAACTACCATAGGTGCAGAATGGGGAAAAATCTGACATTACATTCGTGTAAAATGCATTAAGCGTATACCATATTGTAGACAAAAGACTTCGCACAATTGCATGTTTAAACCCATATAGAAAGAACATGGGAATAAAAACATAGAAACATTTTCTGAGCAGTTCAAAAAATAGACCTCCGTGCAACCCTAATGATATGAAAACATGTAATATAACATACATTCGTGAATAGAAGATTCTAACGTAGGTAAATATGGGATCAAAAAGGATCCCCAAAAAACATGGGAGAACAAAAAGAAAAAGAAAGAGTAAAACAAAAACGACATACCGTATAGGTAGAGTGCCCGAGGAGAAACTCATCTCCAAGGGATTATGGTCAAAAAACACGACCATATTGGGGAAAACACAGCAGCTCGCATGGCCGAGCTAACCGGTCTCAACCTGATCCGAAAAAGCAAATGTAGAAAAAGTCAAAGTTAAGGTTAAGTGGGAACCGTAGAACTGTAGTTGTCCCTGAGGGCAGTCGCCCATGGATGAACAAGTAGAAGGGGGAGAACACCGGTCTCTGAGCCCAGAGACTTTTCAAAGGGATTGCATAGGCCCAACATCAGGGCCTCTTCGACTTAAGTAGATCGGGGGAAAGGAGAAAAAGGATTACATACCAGACGTGAGGATCCGTGGATATTTCAGGTGGGGCCTTTAGAAGATGTGTTCCCTTGTGGGGTGAACGTGGTTTTTCTGGGTTTGTGACGAACCGGGGTCCACATCTTCCCGGGTGTTGACAGAGGTCTAGAGGGTGGGAATTGGGCTTGCAGATCCTCCTCAGGAACAGGGGGGAGTCCCAGGCTCCTGACAAAGGACTCACCTTCCTGGAGGTCCCTCAGGGTGTGTTGCGCGCCATCCTTGGTCACCGTCAGACGAAAGGGGAAGCCCCATCTATAGGGTACGTGGTGGTGCTGTAAGTGGGCAGTAATAGGGCGAAGGTTGCGTCTTTTATTTAGCGTTATGGGCGATAGGTCGCTGAAGATTTGTATCTTTGCCCCCCTAAAGTCCACTCTAGGTTTGTTTCTTGTGGCGATTGTCAGGGCCTCTTTACTTTCGTAAAAATGAAAGCGGACTATGATGTCCCTGGGATTAGCACCCTGAGGAGGTTTAGGGGCCAGTGATCTATGTGCTCTGTCAAAGCGCAGATCAATGTCCGGGATATCGGGTGCCAGGGAGTTAAACAGGGCTAGCAAGTATGGCCTAATGTCCTTGTCAACAACAGACTCAGGGACTCCCCGTATGCGGAGGTTTTGCCTACGTTCTCTGTTCTCGAGGTCTTCTTGCTGCACCTGCAGTTGTAGTACTGCATTCTTTAGGTTAGCATTCTCCTCTTCTAAGGCTTGTACATAATTCACCACCTCATCTAGTTTTGTTTCAAGGGTGTCTGTTCTTTCCCCTAGCTGGTCAATCTCCCCTCTCAGTTCGTGAGCTAGTTTATTAACCTCCTTTGCAACGTTGTGAGTGATACTCTGGAGCAATGTCTGCAGTTTCAGGTCCAGGACATCTACAGTTACCAGGGACGTCATTGGAGGTTACTGCGAGGAGCTGTTGTGTGAGAAGGCAGGGGGTTATCTATAAACAATGAGGGATCGACCAGCGGGAGTGCGTCTGGCTGATCTGCAGCTTCTGCCATAGAAATTGAGGCCGGGGACTGCGGCCTAAGTAGGTATTTTTCCATGTGGCACGCGGGTTGCGATGCGGCCTGTGAGGATCGTGTCTGGTATATGTGCCTCTGGTCGCCGATCTTACCCATACAATGTTCGGCAGGTAGCTGAGGGGTTCCCGGTTCAGTGGAGGTGGCTCCCGGAGCAGAAGTCTCTAGTGTAGCGGAGCGAGAGCTTCGGATGCAGGAGGTGAGGCCGGAGCTCTAGTCAAGTTTGTTCGCCATCCTACGAGCTGCGTATGCGCCCCCTTACTATGTCTTTTAGTACATCCTGTCTCATGTATCGTAGGTTAAAGACTCATTACAGGACTGCAATAATGATATGTACTTCCTGATGAGGGGGGTGCGGGACCATCAGAGTAAGAGTAAACCAATTAGGAACCCGGGAGAACAGGTTAATGTGGTGTAGCAAGATGGCCGCTCCTAGGAGTATAGTGATGCAGAATGCGGCGTCTTTTGAAGTTAGAAGTAATGGCATCTAATGAAGGGGATTGAGCTTGGTAGACCAATCTGCTGGGTAGTTCAGGAGCCTCTGAAGTGTGACTTAAAAGAATACATGGAGCCCCAATTACGCTGCTGTTGGGTGTAGCAAGATGGCCGATTCAGGTGTCTATGGGGACAGGGACTGGATGATCGCTGGGGTTAGGCAAGTTCTCCCACCCTGCAGCTTGGGTCTCCCCCCTTGCGGCCCGGATGTTAATTTGGGGCTTGGTTGTAGATTATGGGGGATGGAGAGGCTACTAGTGTGCCCAGGGTGTAGCAAGATGGCCGCCGCTCACCTCAATGCTCAGCGCGCCGTCTGCCACAGGATGCCTCTGCCGGCCTTCGGACCTCCTCAGGTCTGTCCCGTTAGTCCAGGGAGGCTTACTCGGGTGTATCCTGGGGTGTTCACCGCTCGCCTCGCGGTCGCGGTACTCGAGCGCTGGGGATTCGGAGCCCCCGCAGGCCTCAAGATGGCGGCGGAGCCCTCGTGGACGGGAGCAGTCCAGAAGGCTCCTAAAGGCTCCCTCAGCTGAAGACAGGGCCCAGGATGGGGGTCCGGGCGGGTGCCGAGTGGAGATCCTGGCCCTCAGATTCGGATCGGGCCGGCCGCACTACGCGCTCGCGGGGGTACAGCCGCAGGAGAGGCTGGGGATTCAAGGCCTCACTAGGCCGCGTGGAGTAACGGCCCCCACAGATGGTTCCGGGATCCGGCTCTGCCTCCAGGTAGTTTTAAGGTAAGAGGATGGGTGGCGGGTGGGGACGGATGGTGGTCCCTTACCTCTAAGACTGCTGGGGTCTGGATCCTCCGGGAGGCTTTAGGCCGAGAAGATGGTGGCTACTATAGACGCTGAAGGCGTTGGATCTCGGGCGTCCCCCGACCGATTCACACCGGAACAACGGTCTAGGACACTGCAGTGGGGCAAGGTGAGCAGGCCGGTGAGTATTTAGGACCCGAATAGGGGTTTTAACGGTCCGGATGGCGACGGATGAATTCCTGGAGACCTGGAGCTCCTCCAAAGCACGTCCGTCTCTGTTCGCGTCAGGCCACGCCCCACGAGCCTCCTGTTCTATACATCTTTTAAGTTCCTCCAACACAAAGGCCACCCCCCAGGGCTGCTTATAGAAATCACAGGGCCCCATACAGCCTACCTGACAGGGCCCCCCTGGCCTGAAGTGACTGAGGACATAGATTTATCAGTCCATTTCTCTGCAGCCTCAGCAGATAAAATGATAAATGAACTGTAAGCGCTCCGAGGCTTCTTGCTCATTCACAAACTGAAGCACAGTTTAGTATGCTTCAGTGATGAATGGACACATGAGTGATTGGTACCGATCACTCACTGTGTTCATTAAAGAAAAGGAAGGGGCAAATAAATTATTTATTTACCAGCCCCTTCCCCCGCTCTCCATCCTGAAACATCCCCCTGCGTGCCTGCAGCAGCTGTCGGCAGGAAAAGAGGGAAGCCGGAACCGCTGTGGGGAAAGGAGCACACAGGGGCATGTATAGCATATGAAAAATGCGCATGTGCTAGAACCAATCCCTCTGCAGTGAAGGGAGGGAGAAAGAGGAGGAGAGGCTGGCAGCACTGCAGGGGGTGACAAAAGAGGATTGATATCTGCAATAAGACAGTATAGTCAGACCTCCGGCTCAGCAGGTGCCTGGGCCCCCCTTTTGAACTGATGGGGCTTGGGCCCAGTACAGAATGGCTGGCTGTGCTGCCTTATCAGCAGCCCTGCCCCCCAGCGCTGGTTGGTCAGTCCCCAGCCCTGCACTTACACCATCCAGGTTGCAGGCAGCGCTTCTTACGGGCAACGGCCTTATCCTGTGTCTGCTCCTCCTCGACTTTGGTGGCTTCCCCTGCATCTCCTCCCCCCTCCTCCTCATCAGTGGCCAAAAGAATCACTTCTCCTCTCGGCCAATTGGGGGATGGGTCTCAGGACCTGCTTGCTGATTGGCCGGGAGGAGAATAAAGAAGACAATAGTGAAAATAATTTGCTACTGTCCTACAACTGGTTGGCTCGGGCGCAGAGCACTGCGCCCGAGCCAACCAGTTGTAGGACAGTAGCAAATTATTTTTGCAGTGCTCTGCGCCCCAATCCCACACTTTTTTTAAGCCAATTAGAGTCTCAGGCTCTAATCAGGTGCTTCTAAAAAAAAAAACCCACTGGAATCTATTCGTCCGGCGCCCTGCATTTAGATTAGGGGCCATGCGTATGGATTGGGGGGGTGGCGCGCCCCTGTGCCCCGTACGGACCGCCACTGCTCCTACATATATCCTTGTTTTGTTCCCCATGTTTATCAATCCCTTGAGTCTTGAGTTCATACTTTTTTGTATATCTTCAGTATTTCTTCATGATATATATATATATATATATATATATATATATATATATATATATATATACAGTGGGTACGGAAAGTATTCAGACCCCCTTACATTTTTCAATATTTGTTAGATTGCAGCCATTTGCTAAAATCATTTAAGTTCATTTTTTTCCTCATTAATGTACACACAGCACCCCATATTGACAGAAAAACACAGAATTGTTGACATTTTTGCAGGTTTATTCAAAAAGAAAAACTGAAATATCACATGGTCCTAAATATTCAGACCCTTTGCTGTGACACTCATATATTTAACTCAGGTGCTGTTCATTTCTTCTGATCATCCTTGAGATGGTTCTACACCTTAATTTGAGTCCAGCTGTGTTTGATTATACTGATTGGACTTGATTAGGAAAGCCACACACCTGCCTATATATAACCTTACAGCTCACAGTGCATGTCAGAACAAATGAGAATCATGAGGTCAAAGGAACTGCCTGATGAGCTCAGAGACAGAATTGGGGCAAGGCAAAGATCTGGCCAAGGTTACAAAAAAAATTCTGCTGCACTTAAGGTTCCTAAGAGCACAGTGGCCTCCGTAATCCTTAAATGGAAGATGTTTGGGACGACCAGAACCCTTCCTAGAGCTGGCCGTCCGGCCAAACTGAGCTATCAGGGGTGAAGAGCCTTGGTGAGAGAGGTAAAGAAGAACCCAAAGATCACTGTGGCTGAGCTCCAGAGATGCAGTCGGGAGATGGGAGAAAGTTGTAGAAAGTCAACCATGACTGCAGCCCTCCACCAGTCGGGGCTTTATGACAGAGTGGCCCGACGGAAGCCTCTCCTCAGTGCAAGACACATGAAAGCCCTCATGGAGTTTGCTAAAAAACACCTGAAGGACTCCAAAATGGTGAGAAATAAGATTCTTTGGTCTGATGAGACCAAGATAGAACTTTTTGGCCTTAATTCTAAGCGGTATGTGTGGAGAAAACCAGGCACTGCTCATCACCTGTCCAATACAGTCCCAACAGTGAAGCATGGTGGTGGCAGCATCATGCTGTGGGGGTGTTTTTCAGCTGCAGGGACATGACAACTGGTTGCAATCGAGGGAAAGATGAATGCGGCCAAGTACAGGGATATCCTGGATGAAAACCTTCTCCAGAGTGCTCAGGACCTCAGACTGGGCCGAAGGTTTACCTTCCAACAAGACAATGACCCTAAGCACACAGCTAAAATAACGAAGGAGTGGCTTTACAACAACTCTGTGACTGTTCTTGAAAGGCCGAGCCAGAGCCCTGACTTAAACCTAATTGAGCATCTCTGGAGAGACCTAAAAATGGCTGTCCACCAACGTTTACCATCCAACCTGACAGAACTGGAGAGGATCTGCAAGGGGGAATGGCAGAGGATCCCCAAATCCAGGTGTGAAAAACTTGTTGCATCTTTCCCAAAAAGACTCATGGCTTTATTAGATCAAAAGGGTGCAAATACTAAATACTGAGCAAAGGGTCTGAATACTTAGGACCATGTGATATTTCAGTTTTTCTTTTTTAATAAATCTGAAAAAATTTCAACAATTCTGTGTTTTTCTGTCAATATGGGGTGCTGTGTGTACATTAATGAGGAAACAAAAATTACCATAACTTCATTGATTTTTGCAAATGGCTGCAATAAAGCAAAGAGTGAAAAATTTAAGGGGGTCTGAATACTTTCCGTACCCATATATATATCATACACCTATATCCACACTGCCTGGATTTTCTAACAGTTGAGATATGTGCACAAATTGTGGAGGTAAGTAGGTAATAAGTAAGGTTATTAGTGTTGGCACCCTATATATTCTAATGTCAAGAAGGCTGACCCCCATGGTTTGCATTGATTAGAACATAGTCTGTCTGATTTACTTTTATTTAATCTTTAGTTTTTTCAGATGCTCTTATGTATATCCGTAAGAGGAAACTGTGCTCCCGAACCAACATATCGTTTTCAAAAGCAAACTCCATATTATAATCTTTTTCCTCGTGTAAACCTAATTTCCCAATTTTTGGCTCATATAAATGTTGTTTTACACCAAGGCTGCTCCCTAACAGACCTCCCCTCCACCCTTTGTAACTGTCTGATGCTTGACCTGTCTGGTTTGGTTGGTTAAGCTACAATCATATAAGACCACTTAAACTGAAATATGCCAAGGACCATTTGAGTTGCACACATTTTTGATGTATAGAATTCCATCTTTTTCTATATTAGTAATATTATTTAACTTATGGAAGATAGCTTCAAGTACATTATTATGTATCTAAACTGCAGATCTAGCCAGGTCTGAATTTCCTATGAACGGTTTCCTAAATTCAGTATTTAAGAATGCAGACGCTCTCTAGAACCCAGTAAAATATCAAAACATTTTGCTCCAACCGTGATATTTCTTTACTGAATTGAAAATCACACCCCAAATATTTCATCCATATAATTATACATTTTCCACTTCACAGCTGTTAGAATAGCTTAAACTATCTCCTAACTTCTAATTGTGTTAATCTCTCTGCTAATTATGCTGATCTGATTCAGCAGAACACTACATTAAAAAATAGAAGAATGGAGGGATACTAACTCGCAGACAATGAGAAGATTCTGCATAGAATAGTCTTAAAAAAGACTAACATAGCTACAGTACCTGGACTAATTGTTTTTGAACTAAAAAAACAATTAGACAATCCCAGAATTGACCAATATCAAAGAAACATAGCAGTCAATGACGTAAAAATGTGTTCCGGATTAGTCTATTAAGCTACACAAACATAAGGCTGCCATTTTTGGTTACTATAAAGACACTGTATTTGCTTGGATTAAATTTTTTCTAGCTGGCTTTTTTGTAGCACTTTTATATCAATATCTTTTGTTCAGCCAAACATATTGGTTTATAAGTGTATGCACAAATATAAAGGGTCAAAGCATGGGAATCAACCCTATATAGCATAAAAATCATGGCAGCAATTAGCCCGGGTAAAAAAGAAAGATGAAAAAACTGAAAGGGAATACAAGAGGGGCTTCTAGAAGCCATGAGGCTTCAGTTCCAGATACTTAAGACAATTATATGTCTGTAGTAGTGCTGGAGACATTTCACTATCCAACAACTACACATAAAATCCCTTATACCTCACAATGGTCAGATGTTAACAGTTTTTTGAGCAAGTATATAGTTATGCTTCGCTATTATCTTCTCGTTCATTGAGAACTTTCTCTGAATTACAATGACTATCCAATGCAGCAATAAACATCAATTGAGCACTCTGGATCTCCATAGGCACAAGTGAAAGGAAGGCTGTGCAACACTCTGCACTGACTGATACAGTGATCAATGCTGCTAATACTCAGTTGTGTTTCTTTGAGTACATTTATAAAGAAAAACAAGTTTGATATTTCAGTTTGTGACAGATTCTGGAGAAACAAAACATTCCAACCATGTATCTCTTAAGAAACACCACAGCAATTCCTCTGTACTCTTTTTTCCCAAGCTTCCGCTTTTGCAGTGGCCAATATGAATAGACCCCCTCTGTCTTTTATATTTTCAGTTTATATTAAAATAGTAGAATGCAACAGGCATGGGATGACCCAAAATCCAAGGTGGTTTAAAGTGAAGCCTGGAGTTATGGCAGGGAGACCTCAATGTTAAGGTCAGCAAGACCGATATATATAAAGCTGTTAGATGATTCAGCCCACCAGACTCCTAAAGTAGCACTTTTTAGTACACAAAAAAACTAAGGCTTACTACATATCAAGTTTTGAGAAGCCGCATTTGGCCTCCAGTAGGACTTTAAAGGCTAAGTTCACCTTTGTTCACCTTTTATTTTTCTAAATTCCAGCTCCTCTATGTACCAATATAGCATTAATGTACTTCTTTTGCAAAAATAAAACAGCTTTCCATTTATTCTACACACGCTTACCTCACTCTCTTCATGGCTGTTCAAAAACACTGCTTGATTACTTCTGCCTTACTTCCTGGTCATGACACAAGAAGAAGGAGTTGACCAGCTGAGGGTAGTTGATGTAGGGTGTGTGCTAGTGAGATCATCTGGTCAACTCCTTCCTGTGTCATGACCTATAGTCAGTCCAAGAAGTAAGTCAGAAGTAATGGATACGTGTTTTTGAACAGCCATGAGGACAGTGAGTTAAACGCATGTGGAATAAATGGAAAGCTGTTTTATTTTTGCAAAAGAAGTACATTAATGCTATATTGGTACATTGGAGAGCTGGGATTTAGAAAACAAAAGATGAACAAAGGTGAACTTAGCCTTTAATGTTTTCTAGCCTGGAATTTCAGATCTTTGGGTACAGAACCAGCTATCTGGTGTTAAGATTCAAATATAAGGCATCTATTTAAAAAGGATACTGCATGTAATACAGGTGCACTGTAAAACAGAAACATTTATGCTTTTCTAGGTTGATTGATAGTGTCCATTTAAGATCGAATTTCAATCAAGCTGAGTGAACAGAGTTCATAATGTAAACAATCTAGAGATAATGCTACCCATAGAATGTTTGTTTCAGTACCAGTTTCCATGTTCCAATTAAAAGGAATTTATAAGGTTTATTTGTATATATTTGCCTATTTGTTGTGTTCAGTACTAAATTATGTTTTAAAAACAGATATATTTTTTTAAAATATGGAAAAATATATTTTTCATATATGACATTTACAATATACTATCAGACAAATATCATGAATATAGTTTATATCTTTGATTTAGGTAGGTGATCCAGGCTTCTTTTTACCTGTTGCATGCTTCAGTAGCTAAAACTCCAATTTACACACGTGAAATTCGTTTTGTTCCTAATTCGTTTTTCCACAAAACTCAACAAATTCATTAATTCGGAAATATTCAAATTCATGAAAACCAATTTAACGATATTTTGAGAAAATTCTTAAATTTGAAAATTCGTAAATTCATAACTTTCGAAAATCCGAAAACTCGAAAATCCAAAAATAAGAATGAAAATCCGTAAATTCATAAGAACAAAAATCCGAAAATATGAACAAAAATCCGAAGATATAAAAATCCGAAATAATAACTAACTTACTAATAATAATAACTATTACTAACTATTAAATTATAGGTATTGGAATTTCCTTTCCAATTTGGCTGTTAGTGAACATAACAAATACAAATTTATTTGAAGTTGCGAATCAGAAATAATGAATGCCGCATTTAAACTAATGGAACGTAACAAATGAATAATAATAAATAATAACTTTTTTATTATTATTATTTATTATTATTAATTCGTTATGGTCCATTTATTTGGATGCGGCATTCGTTATTTCGGATAATTCGTAACTTCGGATAAATTAGTCTTTGTTATGTTCATAAACAGCCAAATTTAAAATGGAAATTCCAATACCTATAATTTAATAGTTATTATTAGTTAGTTATTATTTCAGATTTTTTAATTTTCGGTTTTCCGAGTTCTCAAATTTTCAGAATTTATGAATTTACGAATTTACAAATACCGCATCTAAACAAATGGAACATAACAAATTCAAATTTTTCCGAAGTTTCAAATTTATTCAAAATAACGGCTCTCAATCATAATGAATGACCCAAAAAAAAAAAACTAATGACAAGAAAACGAAAACAAACAAATTTTTCGGCAGTGCACATGTCTGCTGGCAATAAACAGATCAAACTTTGGCTTGTTCATCAGGGATTGACTGATTTTTGATCCATGTGTGGCCATTGTGGTTGAACAGAAGTCGATCTACTGATCGACTTCTGTTCATCGCCTTGTTGGATTTTAGCAGTTCGATCAGCACTGCAAGCTAAAGCCTGCAGCTCTGATCTGTGTATTTTGACAACAAGGAACGCTCTCTGCTGTCAGAATACAAAGACACAGTGGGGATGAGTCTCCCATCCACATCAAATGTGTGAATGGGGGAATTGTGTCAGATTTTTCATACAACCAGCGGGTTAAATAAAATAAAAAAACACTGACTAATGTATGGGCAGCGTAAAGTGGTTGTAAACCCACTTTGACAACTTGCACCTACAGGTAAGCCTAGATTAATGCTTACCTCCCGGTGCAAGAAATATCTCCTTAACCTACACGGTTAAAGAGATATTTGCAGATAACACTGCACCGATGTCTACGGCGCATGCCAGCCGTAGACAACGGCTCAGGCTCACTGAGCATCCTGGCATAATGAATGGGATCAAGCCAGGAATATGCCGGGATTATGCCGGTCCCGCGCGCATTTGCGGGATTGTGCCGGTCCTGCGCGCATGCGCGGGAGTGACGACATCGCCGCTCCGGCCAATCACAGGGCCGGAGCGGCGATACCAGGAAGAAGCTCCGAGGGGACATGGCGGCGGTGGCGGAGAGGAACAAGGAGGACTTTGGGGGCTTCGATTTCAGGTAAGTGCCACATAATGAGCTAGTATGCTATGCATACTAGCTCATTATGCCTTTCTCTTGCAGGGTTTGCTTTTATCCCGTTTTTTTTGGGGGGAGAGGGGGGGTTTACTTCCTCTTTAAGTCAAACAACATATTTATCCATCCCCCCTTCCAATTCCTGCCTGCTCTGTTCAGACGGGTGTATGTAGTTCAATTAAACAGAGTCATACTGTATGTGCACCCTGCGTTCAATGGTAATACTTTTTTTATATCATAATAAAAAATATAAAACATTAAGTTGAAATGTAAAAACCTAAAAAAAAAAAATAATTGACCCCAAACTATTGTAAACATACTGTATACACATAATTAAGCTATTTGTTAAAAAAACGTTGGGTTTATTTTATCAACAAACAAGACAAATATTATGTGTGCATAGTTTCCGGTAATGCTTATATTAAAAGCACTGTCATCATTTTCATAAACATTTCTGTAGAGCACAAAAAAACACATCAATGGTCATATAAACCTGGGCAAATCATCAAAAACATTTCACTGCATTGTTACTTTCATTTTAGGCTATATTGCCCACAAAGGACAGCACCTGACAGAATTTTTATTAGTGAATGATTAATGTTAGTTAATTGGCACATAATTACCATCACAAGGATCTTGCATTACCAATATATCTTCTGCATCTGTAATCACTAGGTACCTGTAGTCCACTTCTGACATTTTTGGACAAATTGTCATATTAACAAAGATACTATTCTGAAAAGGTTCATAAATTGTAGCAAAGAGACATTAAACTTTTGGAAAATCACATGCACCATTCACTTATCTAAAATATGCCTATTAAATCAGTTTATCATCTTCTCCCAAATCATTTTATAGGAAAGGAGATTTTATAGGCTTCACAATGGAGTTGATTTACTAAAGGCAAATAGACTGTGCAGCTTTAAAAGTGAAGTTGCTCCAGAACTTAGTAAATGAGGTATAATGTTACTTTACAAAGAGTACCCAATTGTATGCAAGGAAAAAAAATATTATTTTGCTTTCACATGATTGGAAGAAGTCAGAAGAGCTCTCCCTCATTTACTAAGCTCTGGAGCAGCTGCACTTGCAAAAGTGCTCAGTCTCTTTGCCTTTAGAAAATCAACCAAAATGTGCCAAACAAAATATGACTCAACTAGATCATACAGAGGGCACTTTCACTGCCTACGTCTGTCTTTTCTGTCTTGTCAATGCTCTGCCCAAATAAAATAAATAAATAAATGTTATTCTTGGATAAAGTAGTATGCTTTTTGAGGCACATACTGGAAACTTTATTACTGGTGCCAGAGATCAAATGTTGACTTTTAAGCAACTTTGTCTTAAATTACATTCCGGCATTCAACACTTTAAGAAGCATATTAAAAAAAAAAAAGCTTTAACATTTATCTTTAAAAAGCATATTGCCTGGGCTGAAATGTCTTCAGTCTGCTGCAAGCAGAAGGAAATATTTCTCCAGTTTCCTCTTCCCCAGTGATCACACTGCAATGTTGTAGCAGCAGGGGATGATTTGTAACAAAAATGTGTAAACATAACCAAGAATGATGAGAAATACATATACTGCTGTGGCCTGGAAACAGGAGATGTACTTTGATTTTTGTGAGCAGTAATACATTTCTATAAGGGTTACACCTATACAATACTAACTCTACATGCACAACCAAAGTAGAATTTAACCAACCATTCATTGGTTCCGAATAGAGTGATGCCGCGTACACACGATCGTTTTTAATGTCATTTTCAAAAACAAAGTTTTTCTCGACGTGATTTTTCTTGTTTCCTCTCAAGCCTGTCTTGCATACACACGTTCATTTAAAAAAAAACGCTCGAGCAAAGTGCAGTGACGTACTGTCAGAACATTTGGGGTTAAAAAGAATTACATATAGGCCTTTATATTATGCATATTATGTATTTTTCATAGGGTTCATATTCATGTATATTATGAGCGAGAGGACAGCCATTTTGTCTCTAAAGTTAAGCTCATAGCTCATGATATGCTGTGAACAATACTACAGCCACCTGGGTTTCTACTTTCTCTTTAAGGGGTTAACCCACATTCGTATCTTTAAATGTATTTCCTGTCTCACAAGAAGGCATTGTTTTTCTGTATCTCTTTCCCAGACCATAAACTCAAAGCTTTTGAACATTTAAGAAAATATACCAGCCTCCCCGGGTGGTAATTCAAAGGTTTGACACTTAAAGACAAGGGGGGTATGGATATGGGCTAGCCCAAACTGCGTAGTATTGTATTGACATAACGTGATCAAAGGGCTATTCATAAATAGGCTGTGTACTGCATATCTTAAATAAGGTTTATTTTTTTAGTATCTTCACAAAGTATCTATACTAGTAAAACATGTAGAAACCCATGTATGCATAGATATAGATTAGTATTAAGGAGTTGTATACATGCTACTATATTAGTGGGGTAGCATTAGAAACTGCTTAAACCTACATTCCAGTGATTAAGTTCAAGGAATTTCCCAAAACATTAACAAATGGCCTGTGGGTAGAATGTCCCAAAACATTCACACCTGTAAATCTGAAGCGGTGCCAAGATAGCTGGGATACATGACAGGGTTGGCACCCTTAGACAATTAAGTGTGTTTTTCTAAGGCTTGGTCAACAGGGGGTCATAAATTTTAGTTCAACTCAGTGACCCCAACATTAGGAATTATTCCTTATACACCACTGCCCCTACAGGTTAAAAACGACATTGTTCAAGATGGCGTATATTTGGTTGCTAGGATAACCTTCCAAACCAGTTACCTAGTGACAAGATACACACCCACTTTTGGAGTCAGATAAAAGTAGCAGCGGAGATAGCAAAAGGGGAGATAGGAACAGAGAAAAAACTGGGAAAGCTCTCGGAGAGGAAAGATCTTAAGAGGATTGGAAGAGCTGGGAGTTCTAAGATACTGAGAAAAGAAATCCCCTTTATAAGATACGGCAGACCTCATCTCAAACAAGAAGTTCAAAAGTGTTGGTAAAGTAAAAATTATACATCCTATATGCGATAGATGATTTGAACAGATTCCAAATGGGGCCATTCTATTATCTTAGTAAGTGTTAATTGGTTCTGGGAGATTTCTAACTGCAGTGTGACATCTTACGGAGGCAATTAAAGAAAAAATATATATATACATATTTATATATATATCACAAAATTATTGTGAATCCTAGTGAATGGCCTGATGTTGGGATATGTTTAAACAGGCAATGCATTAGAGGTGGCTCTGTGTTTTAATAGACATTCTTGGCTAATCTACCAAGAGCTGTCCACAGGACAAAATCTTGTCTGTGTATTTTCAGGAGTTGAGGGGAAGATCTATTTGTTGGAGAAGAGGTCTAAGTGTCAATTTCCACGCTTGATTGTTTATGTAATCCGTTAGTCATTAGAGCCGTTCATTATATCCAGGATGGCAATTTAGTATTCGCTTAGAAAGTTTTTAACCAAGGTAACAGGTTAAGATCTTACCTTATCTTTTATTTACTGGTTGTAAAGTAGATTTCTATCCGGTATTACCATCAAGTATATGTTTGATATTCTGCACTGAATTTTTCTTGAATAAATATATATATTTTTGCACTATACTCGTTTATATTTTCATCTGGTCTTCAACTTAGCGCGGATAAAAGAACATAAGTTGTTTTGTTGATTTATGGAAACAAGGGGTAATCTCCATAAATTTAGATCACTGTTTGTTTCCATAAATATTATATTGTTTTAATATTTCAGTATAAACATTCTGACATATTTGGTGACCCTGACGTGATCCGCCAAAGTTTGAGACCAGAGGCTATAATTGGGCAAAATATATATATTGTTGTGGCCATTTCTTTTTTTGGTTGTTAATGGTGTTATCCTTTTCCATTTGGTAGTGTTTGATATTGTGGATTGCAATACTGAAAAATGTCTGATACTAAAGATGCAGGAATCAAGCTTAGTATGCTTAATCCAGATACTAGGGAAAAAATTAAGTTTCACGTATTATCTTATGTCAAAGACAGATTGGAAATTAAAATTGATATTAATGATTGGGTTGTCGAAATGAATAATAGAATTACAAATTATGTAGATGATATTTGGTCCGATGAATCATACGTGGCAACTACCCTTATGATGATGGCTCAGGCTACCACTAAGAAGGACAAAGATGCAATGATATACAAATCATGGCCTGAGTTCTTTTATGTAATTTGTGAATTGACAGAACAATGGGACAAATCAAAACATGAAATCAGACGGGAAGCTGATAATTTTGAAAAGTTACAAGAGAAGTGTCAGGAGATGGACAGTTACTCTGTAAAGTTGTCCAATGAATTGAAACAATTGTCTGCTCGATTGATGGAATATCACGAGAGAGATGGCAATCATTTAGATCTAAACTTTCTTTGAGGGAATTATTTATATCAACTCTCCAAAGAATTACCAGATTATAAAAAGACAAAGGAAACTTTAGAGGACAATTGCGAGAAGCTATATGTTGAAAATAAACAACTTCAAAGGGAATTAGATAAACAAAGCTCGGCCCACCTGCAGTTTAGGCAGGAAAAACATGCCAGCAGTAGGAAGATTCAATCTTCTATTTGGGATGAAATAGATGCTCCCGAAAGGGTGAGTAGGTTACCTCTAGACTCTTGGTCTGATGAACGTGACCTGGTAAAAATAAATATTAGGGAAAAGATCTCAGATTGTGGAAATGGTGAAAGGGCCCTGACAGAGGAAGAGGATTGTTTGTTCACTAAAGAACATACTCTTCCAAAATTTAAGTTGACCTCACCCCAAAGGCATTCAAAAAGTATGTCCCAAAGAAATGAGAGGAAAACCCCTCAGCTTGTATCTGATGCCCCTAAAGTAATTACGTTTTTAAGAGACTCAGTAGGGTCATTTACCAAGAAAGGTGCACCCTCTATAATAAATCATCTAGAAACTTATGAGGAGGTAATGTTATCGCTAAACTTAGATCATGACCAACATAAAATTGACTTTATTCCATGGGTATTTGAGCAAAAGCATCGATATTTCTTTAAGGCTCTACGAGATCTAGGCATAAATAAATGGGCTGAAGTCCTCTCTGAAATAAAGACTGAATTTGGTCCCTACAGGTCAGTTACTGCTGCAAGAAGGGCCATGTTTACTTTAAAATGCCGAGTGAATCAAAGCCCTAGGGAATTTCTGTCCATTCTCAAAAATGCCTATAGCTTGGCTGAAAAAAATCCCAATTTTGACTGCGAGGAATTCACCCAACTATTTTATGAAGCTTTGCCAAATAACCTAAAATTCGTTCTAGCCCGGGATTACCATCCCAAGAAAAGCTTGGATTGGGTATTAACTGAGAGTACCACCCTTTTTGCTGTTCTCCAAAATAATGATGAATACCAGGATAGATGCAAGAGGTCTGTTCAGGTAACAGCTGAGACTCACATAAAAAGGGAATTAGGACAGTTTGAAAATCCTAGAAGGAGTTTTGCTGAGGTGGCTAAGAGCCCCAGCCCTCCTATTCAGAGGAAAGTTCGGTCTGATTCTGATGAGAAGATCCCTGTCGTTTCTGAAAACCCAAACAAAAAGAAACCATTTATAAGAAGACGATCAATCAGTATAGGGGAAATCAGAAAACTTGTTTCCAGGGACAGTAGGCCTGATCAGAATAAAAGTCAAAATGGTTCAGAATCAGATGGATCTGAAAGACCCCAAACTTCTGATACCCAAAACCCACCATCAAAAGGTCCGGGGAAATATAGAAGTAATCTATATGACCGTATGGATCAGATGCAATGTCAGTTTGAGGTACTGGTAGAACAGATGAAAAAATTGTCCAGTACCCTAACAACCAAACCTAAAAAATCCTTTTTTAGGAGAGGGGGTCCCTGTTCAAAACCCAGATCAATAACAGACTGTAAGGAAAAGGTGAATGTATCTAATTACGAAAATGCCGTGATTGTACCAGTAAGGAAAAATATGCAATTCAACCCGAACGTTTGTCCATCTGAAGTGAAGTTAACCCATCCTGTGCTGGATAACAGCAAGGAAGGGAGACCTGTTTTCACGTTTTTTTTAGAGTCAAAGAAACCCTTGGTTGTAGAAAAGCTTACCAGCGACTTCAGGAATGTGACAAGTAACAAAAAGGAAGGGGGGTCTGAGTCCTCCATGGGTAAGATACACAACCAGCCCAGAGCTAATTTCAGATGTCATCCAAAATATTTGTGTTCCTTACAGTAAATTGATTCCAGATATTTTCTGGAAGTGGGTTTGCATAACGATGTACCACACATCATGGCGTTAATGGATACAGGTAGCCAAGTTACTATTATGTCTGAGAAATATTTCCAACAAGTTCAGGACTCATCTTCTGAAAAATACAGATTAAGAACATTCACTGCTGATCTTGTTAGTGTCTCAGGCACGGCCCTAAAAGTCCTAGGAAAAACCTGGCTGAACTTTAAGTTAGGGAACAAAATAATATGTCATCCCACCTTAATAGTTGACTTGCCTTATGATCGATTAATTATTGGAATCGATCTCCTCAAGAGATTAAATCCTATTGTTGATTTTATTAATAAAGTTATCTGGTCCCAAGTGAATATGCCCATTAACTATGAGCATTCCCAATCTTATCGCAGCTGGCGCAGTTGCCATGTGATTGAGGAAAGACCAGATTCTATTGAAATCTATCTTAGGAATAGTAAAATTCCAAATATCTCCTTCTTACAGGCAACATTGACCTCCACTGTAGACGGTGGACAGGAGGAAAACACCATATGTGTATCCCCTGAAACAGTTAAAGAAATTTGCTTGGAAGGTGATGTTCTCACCATTCACCTACATCCAGAAAAAGTTGACTCAAATGGGTTCAGCAATCATACGCAATTCCTAACGGGGATTGAAAAGGTGAATGATGACATTTTCTTTCCCCTACAGGTTAATGACCTGGGAAGTATACATGTGCACACTGAAATATTTCGTTTCGGAATTTCGTTTTCGTCCGAAAAATTTATTTATTTAGTTACTCCCGAAATTCGTTTTTATTAATTTTGTTTTTCGTTAGAAATTGCATTCGTCCGAAAATCTGAATGACTTAAGGTCAAATCTGTCATTGAAGGCTTATGGTGTCTGTCGAATGTTCAAAGAAGATTCGACGGAGCAGCGAAACTGTACAACGCTGCAATCATACATTTCCGGTCGAATGTTCTGCCTACAAGCTATAGTAGAATTCTAATGTTGTATGACTAGTAATAATTATATTTATTAATTACTATTACTAGTCAACCAACATTAGAATTCTTCTATAGCCTATGGGCGGATGCATTTGACCGGAAATGTACGATTGCAGCGTCGTACAGTTTAGCTGCACCGTCGAATCTTCTAACTTTCGACACACCATATGCCTTCAATGACAGATTCGACGTTTGTATGTTTTTCGATGCTTTGTCGAATCTTCGTCGTTCTAGCTATTTTACTGCTCTTCCTCTTTGGTTACAATCAGCCAATAACATTCATCATCATCATTATTTTTATTTTACTTCCCCCACACAATTCCAGCAGTGATCGAATCTTTTCTCTCTATAATGTTGAATCTTTTCTCTCTATGTCGAATCTTTTCTCTCTATGTAGAATAATCTTGGACTAATAGAGTTAAGGTTAGGGACCACAGGTTCGATAGACACAGATTGTTATTGTCAGCGTCACGTCGAATCTCCAATCTATATCAAACTATTGTCACAACGAAAATAAAGCATTTGTTTATGTCGGATCTTTCGGTTTTCGGATTCTGTGCTTTCGTTTTCGTTTGTTAAAACGATAACGAAAATAGCTGAAATTCGGACGAAAATGCATTCGGACGAAAACGAATGCACATGTCTACTGGGAAGGACTAAAAGGGCTAAGCTGGATTTACGCCAGGAAAATAGTTATATTAGTAGGGATCTACTGGAACAGTTGGCCAATCCTAAAGTAATTAGGTACTCAAACCCTCAGGATCACTGGATCCATGATTTGGACAATGACTCTAACAGTCATAATATTATTGCGAAATGCATGTTATCCATTTCTATTGGGGGTAAAATAGCCAATCACTTATTCCTGGTAATCGATGACCCACAGTATTACGTTTACGTAGGTAACGATGTATTACATCGTTTTGCAATACATGTGGATTTAATAAATTCAACCTTGTGGTCCAGATTAAAAGAAAATCCATGTAGTTTTGTAAATGAACACGAAGCCCTCAAATCATCTCAGATGCTGCCATATGTGGTAAGCATATTAGTACCCCATGATGTTATCATTCCTCCAGGTGCTAATAATTTTCTGTTACCTGTCCGGGTACAGAAAGGCCAAAAACGAAGGAATCCTGAAGCATTAATATGTCTTTCAGACAGGATGCAACAAAGAGGAATTTCTGTAAATCATACACCCTTAGTAAATATCCTTTTATGTCAAACCCAAATTATCGTTAATAATAGATCTCCAAATTAAGTTTTTCTGTCTAAGGACTCCATACTTGGTCTAGCCCTAGATTCTGATCATTACACTTTTGGGTTTCATAATACAAGTATTGGCCTAATACCTGAACAATATCTTACTGAAGAGAAAATAGTTGAACAAACATTTAATTCTTCTCCAGAAGGATTGTTCACTATAGATTCAGCATATCCTTTCAATCCTGAAGAGGGCACTTGCAAGGTGGAGGAAACCTCCATTACCTTTGGTCATACCCTTAAAGAGCAGGGAGCCGAGGAGTATCATCAGTACACTGAAAACACTAGTAAGTCGAACCATGATCTCACTGACAGGCTTGAAGAAACCTATGAAATAGGTCAACCTGAAGTATTCCCGGGATTTCTGGACATGGTCCAAGAACAAATATTGTTAGCTGATCTATGCTCTGATGATATTGAACGTCAGGTATTAAAAGAAATATTTTTGGAGTTCAAAGATATGTTTGCAAAAGATTCCTATGATTGTGGTTTAACAGACATACACATTGCGAGGATTCAGACTGACCCTGCCGCCCCTCCTGTTTATATCAAGCAATACCGTCTTCCCCTAGCTTGTTATGATTCACTGGCGGAAATTATTAAGAATCTCAGGGAAAGGGACGTTATAAGACCGGTGCACAGTTCTTATAACAATCCTATACTTGGGATCCTTAAACCGAATGGCCAATGGCGGTTATGTGCTGATCTTAGACACCTAAATAAATGAGTATATATGTCTGGGGGGCCTGTGCCATACATTGACCAATGCTTGGTACAGATGCAAGGTGCTAAGTACTTTACTACACTAGATTGTGCTCAAGGGTATTGGACTGTGAAGGTAAGTCCGGAAGACCAATACAAGTTGGCCTTCACCTTTAGTAAGGAACAATATACATGGAATAGAATGCTGTTTGGTTATATTAATTCTGGTCATGAATTTGCTGTATTTTTACATAAAGCTATGCCTGATACCACGGAAAGAGGAAATTTAACCTATGTGGATGATATCCTGATAAAAAGTACTACGTTTGAAAAACATATCCAAGAGATTAGACATGTTCTTAATCAGTTGAGAGAGGCAGGGGTTAAAATTTTGTTACAGAAAGCCCAATGGTGCCGATCCAAGGTGAATTTCTTAGGACATTAGGTTACTTCTGAAGGCCTTAATCCTCAAAAGAAGAAAATCGAGGCTGTGATGAAATCAAAGACACCTACCAATATCCGTGAACTGAGATCATTTTTGGGTACGATGAATTATTCACATAAGTTTATTGAAAATTATGCCGAAACCAGTAAACCATTGTTAACACTACTCAAAAAGGATATACCATGGAGATGGGGGGAGGATCAAGAGCAGGCCATGAATGAGCTTAAAAGAAAACTCACCCAAGCCCCATGTCTGATATATCCAGAGGGGGGTAAACCTTTTTATTTGGAAACTGGTTATACCAACCTCAGTATCAGTCCGGTACTTTGTCAAAAACAGGATCATTTAACCAAAATTATTGCCTATGCAAGTGAGTCCTTATCACCTGTTGAGATAAAATTTAGTGACTGTGAAAAAGCATTACTTGCCACAATCTGGGCCCTTCAAAACTTTAGAAGTTACATCCAGGGTGAGAAGATAATCATTGAAACCACACATCAACCTCTACAGTATTTACAAAGTGACAAAATAAGAGATGGTAATTTATCGAACAGCAGAATCACTGCCTGGACCTTATCTCTACAAGGATGGCCATTAGAAGTGCGGTATAAACAAAATAAGAAATGCCCAGTAGCTCAAGGACTGGCCGAGCTTCATGATTGCGCGGCCCCTTCTTATGGAGAAGAGCTGTTAGATGATTTCCTAGAGGAACAAATCTCTTCCCCTTACAAAACATATGATGGAGATTACTGTCCCCTACTCCCCTGCATATACATTGATGGATGTGCTTATCACGCTATTATAGGGGAGGAGAGAAAGCTAGTGGCCGGTATTGGGATCACATGGACAAATAAATTCCCTAATGTATCTATAGGGTTTAACATTGGTGCTAAAAATAGCCAGGTGGCAGAATTGGCAGCTGTATATAAGACTGTCCAAATTGCTATAGAACATAAGATCACCAAATTTGTCATAGTTACGGATTCCAATTATGTACGCAACAGTTTTGTTGAGTATCTGCCCACTTGGAAAAGGAATAATATGCTGCAGTCTAACAATAAACCTGTCAAACACGCCATATTGTTTCGTGCCATTGATGAATTGGTCAATAGTAATGGCTTAACCATTTATTGGAAGAAAACTAAAGGCCACTCTAAAACCCAAGATAGGGATAAGGAAGGTAATGATTTAGCTGATCAACTGGCAAAACAGGGTGCACTCAATGGAGATAAGGTGGAGATAGATCATTTACTCAAAATAGTACCCATTGAAGCCGTCACCAGACGACAAACCAAGGTGCATAATGTAAATGATGTGGCCCAATGGAACCAAGTGTCTATTAGTGAGGATCTTATCAAAAGCCAGATAGGGGATCCGATAATCGGGATCTTATACAAACACATTCAAGATCCTGATACTAATCCCATTTCGGAGGATGATTATGCCCAAAAGGAGGATCTCCGACTCTTAACAAAGTCCATATCTCAATTTAGTATTCAAGATGGGTTATTAATGAGGACATCCAAACGTGGGATTCAACAGTGGGTGGTTCCCACTGCGTTTAGAGGCCTAATGTTGCAACATGCTCATGATGCGCCTACAGCAGGTCACCGAGGTGAGAAGATAACCTATGAACTACTACGGGATTATGCATATTGGCCTCACATGCTGAAAGACGTCCAAACCTATTGTCAAGGTTGTCTAGCTTGTGCCCAATTTCAACCTCAAGGTCCCACACATCGTGCCCCACTTCAGAGAAAGGGTTTCTCACTGCCCTGGTCCGACAGATTGATTTTATAGGTCCGGTTACCAAGTCATCTCGAGGAAATAAATACATGTTAACAATCACTTGCGTATTTACCAAGTGGGTAGAGTGCTTACCGGCTCATAATAACACTGCTGAAACATGCGCCAACTTGCTTATTAACCATGTATTTTCCAGATTTGGTCTGCCGTTAAGAATTGACTCTGATCAGGGACGACATTTTACAAGTGAGGTAATGTCTAAAATGTGGAAAATTCTGGGTGTCAAAAGAAGATTACACATTGCCTATCGGCCAGCATCTAGTGGGTCAGTAGAGCGCTGTAACCAATCGGTTGTCAACATCCTAAAGAAGTTTGTCAAGGAATCAGGTAAAGATTGGGATGTGAAGTTACCTCTAGTGCTCATGGCTATTAGAGCCACCCCTAGCGCCGCTACCAAGATGTCACCTTTTGAGTTAATGACGGGTAGGAAAATGATACTTCCCCAACATCTGTTGTATCGTACATCAGATCATAACTTGATCAATGCAACCACAACACATCAGTGTGTGGAAAACCTTTGTCGACACCTTCAACATGCCTTTGCTTTTGCACAGAAGAATCTTGAGAGAGCTGCGATAAGTAATAAAACGTATTATGACCTCAAAACCACAAAGAAGGAGTATGAAAAGGGTGATAACGTGTATCTGTACAACTTCGCTCTGAACCAGGTAAAAGAAAATAGATTTCTTCCATCTTGGAAAGGTCCGTATAATATTATTGACAAAATCTCACCTGTGGTTTACAAGAAAAGGGTTGTCAAAAATGTGGGTTTTGTGGATAAATGGGTTCATGTCAACCAATTACGTGCTTGTCATCCTAGCTCTCAACTAAGAATGCTGGAAGATAATGTAAGTGAAGAGACTTGATAAAGATCAAAATAAAATAGGGATGAAATTAATTGACATTGTGATAATTCTCTCAACTCATAGATCTTCATCTCTCATACTTCTACGCCTTAAATATTAATCATACCTGGCAAGGTTAGAAAATGTAAATCCTAATGGATGGGAATATGTATTTACACTCTCTATTTATTCAAATAGCGAAAGACTGACAATCCAGACCCGATCGTGGGTTGGTAAAGACGATGATGACTACCAAAGACACAGCGATGGAAGGATGGTGTTGATCCTGGGTGTTCAATTCCGGACAGAACCCATCATCAAACCAGGTCCTTCATCGGGAATTATGATGCAAGACGCTCCAGGATTTTTATTGATGGAAAGGAAAATTTTGTCTCAAAAGATCTTTGTGAGCTTGGATCCGAGGATATCCATTGAGAAGAGCTACAACATCTCCCATTTTCAACTTGTGGAGATGCAAGAATGGTATATTGCACATGTAAACAGGGCTCAGATGAGAGTGCGAGATATCTTGGAACATGCAAGAAAACCATTCATTAATCAATCTATATCAACCCATGAGCGACCAAAGAGATTCATTGGTTTCTTGATTGCAAGCATTGTTTTTGCCACACTTGGGATTGTGGTTTCTACCACCAATTCGGCAGTTAATTCTATTTCCATAAAAACTTTACAGGCTGAAGTAGGAAATTCGAAAGAAAATATTGAGTATTTATATCAAGAAATTGAAACTCAGAAGGCCAACATGGAAAAATTGGTGAAAGTGGTTAACAACATTATAGTCACTACCAACTTACACTCGGAATTAATTTCACGGTCTACGAACCTACATAAAAGTCACAAACAATTTAAAGCTGAACTTTTATTTTTAAAAGATCACATAATGTTCCATACATTGATGTTTTTGGACGAAGTACAAAATGGGATAAATGACTTGCTTCATGGTCGAGTTCCATTATATTTTGTCTCTCGGGATATGATAAAGAAAATACTGTCTGAATTAGGTGAAGCGGCATCGGAAGAATTCCATGTTAATTTATCTTTTGAAATGGGAAGTGCTTTACCTTTATATATCGATTCCAAGAGAATGGAGATTTGTTTTCTACTATCAATACCCTATATGGATAATAGAAATATATTTCAGATGAAATACGTTCATAATGTTGGTACGTACCAGGACAATTTTCACATTAAGATACAGACTCCAAAGATGATCACATTTCAATTATCAGAACCTGAAGTATTTTCAGTTCCAATCTTAAGTGAATGTTCAAAGACAATAATTTTCAATGTGAAGGAAGACCTTTTATGTATGATGCATCACAGGCATTATGTGGGTTGGATTATGTAAAATATGGATCAGAAAAATGTATGGTGACTATCAGTAAAACACACGATAACGCCAGTGTCCAGGCCACGTTAATAGGAAATAAGTGGTTAGTAAGCACTATGGAAAAGGAAGCAAATGTCTATTATAAAGAGTTAATCCAGAATAAAAAAGATATTATTACCTGCCCCGGTAATTATCATTCAAGTCCCCAAAGACACTAAAGTCTTTATTGGAGAAATTACACTTTATCCAGTGGGAAATGATGTTTGGGAAAGTGAAATCCTGATTGTGGATGCATTCCAAGGGCAAGATATTCCTATTAATCCTGATCTGAAGTTTTTACTGGATAATAAACCAAACCATACAATTGAGTTATTAGTAAAGAAAGATAATCTAACCATAAATACTTTGAAGTATTCATTACGTGATCAACAGATCATATCCCTGAATGTTGGAATGAGGGTTTCTGAAATAATGACTAGTGATGAGCCGAACACCCCCGGGTTCGGTTCGCACCAGAACCCGCGAACGGACCGAAAGTTCGTACGAACATTAGAACCCTATTAAATACAATGGATGCGAACGTTCAAATTCTAAAGTGCTAATTATAACAACTATTATGCATGTTATTGTCCTAAAAAGGGTTTGGGAACCCGGGTTCTGCACCAGGGGACATGTATCAATGCAAAAAGAAGTTTTAAAAACGGTCGTTTTTCTGGAGCAGTCATTTTAATGATGCATAAAGTGAAAAAAAAAAGTCAAATATTCCTTTAAATATCGTACCTGGGGGGTGTCTAAAGTATGCCTGTGAAGTGCCACGTGTTTCCCGTGTTTAGAACTGTCCCTGCACAAAATGACACTTCTAAAGGAAAAAAAAGCCATTTAAAACTGCTTGCGGCTTTAATGTAATGTCTGGTCCCGGTAATATGGATGAAAATCTTTAAGAAAAATGGCATAGCTACCCCATGACCCCCCCCCCTACCCCAGCCCATTACCAGCCCCTTTGGGTCTTGTATGGATATTAAGGGGAACCCCGCACATAAAATAAAAAAGGCCCTATATACTCTGAACAGCCGTATACAGGCGGTGCATACAAGACAGGGACTGTAGGTTTGTTCTTATGTAGAATCTGTTTGTAATTTTGAACAGGTACATTGTTGAAGTGTAGCTCCAGCCCAAAAATCTATTTTTAAACTTTTTGGAAAACATAGGTAAGGGTTATCACCCCTGTAACATTTGTTTTGCTGTCTGTGCCCCTGTTCAGAGCATTTCACCTCACTTTCCATCCCAATGTCAACTGTTTTTGAAATGTGGTGTTTTTCTTGAAACAAGGATTGCTGATAAAGCATCAGTACAGAGGAGACACCTTTCTCCCATATTTATTCTTACAGGAGAGAATTTTCCTTCCTAGGGGTAGATTTCCTCTCACTTCCTGTTGTCTTCTTGCGTTTGCAAGTAGGAGTCGTTTGTAAGTTGGATGTTTGAAAGTAGGGACCTGCCGTATATACTCTGCAGAAATAGGCCCCTTAGTTGTTGGTGTTGGCACAACACTGTAAGCACTCACAGTTACTCTTGGTTGGTGCTGGAACGCCCTGCTGTCAACTATTATATCAGGAATTTAAATTACATATAATTGTTGAACAGTGGTAGTAAAAATTGGGCCTTTGATGGTGGTGCTGGTGCCACAACACTGTAAGCCCTGACAGTTACTCTTGGTGGGTGCAGCAATGGGCCCTGCTGTGAATTATTAGATCAAGAATTGTAATTGCATGCCCCTGTTGAACAGGGGCTGAAAAATTGGGCCTTTCGTGGTGGTGGTGGTGGTGGTGGTGTTGCCACAACACTGTAAGCCCTCAGAGTTACTCTTGGTGGGTGCAGGAATGGGCCCTGCTGTGAATTATTAGATCAAGAATTGTAATTACATGCCCCTTTTGAACAGGGGCTGAAAAATTGGGCCTTTCGTGGTGGTGGTGGTGGTGGTGTCGCCACAACACTGTAAGCCCTCAGAGTTACTCTTGGTGGGTGCAGGAATGGGCCCTGCTGTGAATTATTAGATCAAGAATTGTAATTACATGCCCCTTTTGAACAGGGGCTGAAAAATTGGGCCTTTCGTGGTGGTGGTGGTGGTGGTGGCGTTGCCACAACACTGTAAGCCCTCAGAGTTACTCTTGGTGGGTGCAGCAATGGGCCCTGCTGTGAATTATTAGATCAAGAATTGTAATTGCATGCCCCTGTTGAACAGGGGCTGAAAAATTGGGCCTTAGGCACTGGTGGCACAACACTACAACCCCTCACAGATACGTTACTTGGAGCACAGCAATGAGCCCTGTTGCAAAGTATTGCTTCAAAAATTGTAATGACACGCCCCTGTTAAACAGGGGCTGAAAAATTGGGCCTTAGGCACTGGTGCCACAACACTCCAACCCCTCACAGATACTGTACTTGGAGCACAGCAATGAGCCCTATGGCAAATTATTGCTAAAAAAATTGTAATTACACGCCCCTGTAAAACAGGGGCTGAAAAATTGGGCCTTAGCCACTGGTGGCGGCACCCATAAACAAAAATGATCTTCCAAGCTATCATCATCAATCGTATCATTGAGGACTCGGAGGAGGAGGATAGCCAGTCAACATAACAGCACAGGCACTCAGCATCAGCATCAGTCTTGAAGGGATGTGACATGTTAAAATCAATTAGTCTGTTATATCAGCATCAGGTGTGTGGTAGCTGGTGGTGATCCAAGACTGGTTCATCTTGATGAAAGTCAGTCGATCAACCGAGTCGGTGGACAGGCGCACCCTGTGATCCGTGACAAATCCTCCAGCAGCACTGAATGTGCGTTCCGAAAGAACGCTGGATGCAGGACAGGCCAGTAGCTCAATTGCATACTGTGCAAGCTCTGGCCAGTGATCCATCCTCAAGACCCAGTAAGCCAGAGGATTTTCGGTGGGGAAGGTGTCCAAGTCTGACCTTGCCCCTAGATATTCCTGCACCATGTTTATCAGACGCTGGCGATGGTTGCTGGAACCGATCATACTTTGGGGCTGCGGACTAAAGAATTGTCTGAACGCATCGGTCAGACGGCCACCTTCCCCACCGCTCCTTCTTTGACTGGCCGAAGCCTCAGCAACTCGTTGTCCAGGACCAGGAGTTTGTAACCTCCCAGTCTCTGGGAACGCGTTGCACAGACCTTTCTGCAAGGCCTCCCGGAGTTGTCTCATCCTCTGCTCCCTCTGCGAAGGTAACATAAGGTCCGCAACCTTACCCTTGTACCGTGGATCAAGGAGAGTGGCCAGCCAGTAATGGTCCCTCTCCTTGATCCGAAGAATACGAGGATCCTTCCGCAGACTTTGCAGGATCAGGGAGGCCATGCAGCGTAGGTTTGCTGAGGCATTCGCTCCGGAGTCCTCTGGGTCACTAAGGACGACATGATCCGCAGCCACCTCCTCCCAGCCACGTACAAGTCCACTGGTTTCTTGGGACTGTAAATCATCCCTAAAAGACTGCTGCTGATGATGCTGAGTGCCAGCCTCCACCTCCATGCTGACACAATCCTCCTCCTCCTCCTCTTCCTCTTCCTGTGCGATGGGTGGGACAGAAGGAACACTGTCTGGGTAAAGGGGGCCTTGAGAGGCAAGGAAGTCCTCCTCTTCCTGCCTCTGTTCTGCCTCAAGTGCCCTGTCCATTATTCCACGCAGCGTGTGCTCCAACAGGTGGACAAGAGGTACAGTGTCACTGATGCATGCACTGTCACTGCTCACCATCCTCGTGGCCTCCTCAAATGGTGCCAGGACAGTGCATGCATCCCTGATCATGCCTCACTGGCGTTAGAGAAAAAAAACCAAGCTCCCCTGACCCTGTCCTGGTGCCGTAGTCGCACAGGTACTCATTGATGGCCCTCTGCTGCGTGTGCAGCCGCTGCAGCATGGCCAACGTTGAGTTCCACCTGGTGGGCATGTCACATATAAGGCGGTTCTTGGGCAGGTTCAACTCCTTTTGCAGCTCAGCCAGGCGAGCACTGGCATTATAAGATCTGCGGAAATGCACACAGACTTTCCTGGCCTGCCTCAGGACATCCTGTAAGCCCGGGTACCAGCCCAAGAACCGCTGCACCACCAGGTTAAGGACGTGAGCCACACAGGGCACATGGGTCAGTTGTCCCTGTCGGAGGGCGGAGAGGAGGTTGGTGCCATTGTCGCAAACCACCATTCCTGGCTTAAGCTGGCGTGGCGTCAACCACCTCTCGGCCTGGCCCTGCAGAGCAGACAGGACCTCTGCCCCAGTGTGGCTTCTGTCCCCCAAACACACCAGCGCAAGCACGGCATGGCATCTTTTTGCCTGCGTACTTGCGTAGCCCCGTGAACGGCTACGGAGCACCGCTGGTTCATAGGACAAACCACAGGAAGAGGCCATGGAGGAAGAAGAAGAGGAGGGGGTGGAGGAGAGAGGTGTGTCACAACCAGTAGTAGCATTTTGGAGGCGTGGCGGTGGAACAACCTCCAACACTACTGCACCTTGTCCTGCATCCTTCCCAGCTGCCAAAAGAGTGACCCAATGGGCCGTGAAAGAAAGGTAACGTCCCTGTCCATGCCTGCTGGACCATGAGTCAGCGGTAATATGCACCTTACCGCTGACCGCCCTGTCCAGCGAGGCCAAGACATTGCCTTCCACATGCCGGTAGAGAGCCGGAATAGCCTTCCGTGAGAAAAAGTGGCGTTTGGGAACCTGCCACTGAGGAACCGCACATTGCACAAACTCACGGAAGGGGGCCGAGTCTACCAACTGAAAAGGCAGCAGTTGAAGCGCTAGCAATTTAGCCAAGCTAGCATTCAACCGCTGGGCATGTGGATGGCTGGGAGTGAACTTCTTTCGACGGTCCAGCAGCTGGGGCAGGGAAATTTGCCTGCTAGAATCGGACGTCGGTGTACTGCTAGCAGAGTGGCCGCAAGTACTTGGCTGTGACACACCTAATTCTACACCTTCATTCCTCTCAGTGCATGTTTCAGAGAGGACTGAAGTTATAGTGGGGTTGGAGATCCCAGCTGATGCGGTGCAAGGAGAGGTCCGCTTTGTTCTTTGGTGTGGGTCTTTGAGGTAGGCTTGCCAACGAGCTGCATGGCAGGTCAACATATGTCTGGTCAGGCATGTGGTACCCAAGCGGCTGATGTTTTGGCCACGCGATATACGCTTGAGACATATGTTGCAAACAGCAGCTGTGCGATCTGATGCACTAGCCTCAAAAAAGGCCCACACCAAGGAACTTTTTGAATGACGGGCAGAGGCAGCGCCCTGCACAGGCGGAGCTCTGCGGTGTGATTCCGTCGGTGTACTGCCCTTACGCTGGCCACCAAAGGGCATCCTGCCTCGTTGGAGATGTGCCTCCTCCTCATCCTCCTCCTCTCTCCTATTAGGCACCCACGTGGAGTCAGTGACCTCATCATCCCCTCCCTCCTCATCACTGGAGCCAATCTGGCAGTATGCTGCAGCTGCTGGAACATGACTGCCAGATTGGTGTCCTTCTTGAGCATCCCCTCTGTCTGCTCTCACGCTACTGCCTTCCTGTAGCTGGGTTTCATCATCAGACCCTTCGAAACGCTGGGCATCCTCCTGGAGCATGTACCCAACACTGTGCTCAAACAGTTCGGGGGACTCCTCAGGAGGAGGACATGGTGGGTCTAGGGAAGGAGTGACTGATGATGAGTCTGACATTGATACCAGGGAAGAGGAAGCTTTGGCAGCTGCTTTGTCAGTACCCTGAGCCTGGGTGAGAGAGGATGAGGAGGAGGAGGGCTTGGTCATCCACTCTACCAAGTCTTCGGCATGATGTGGCTCAACATGTCCAGCTGCCGAAAACAAGGACAAGCGTGTCCCATGGCCATGTGCTGATGACAATGCACCGCGTCCACGACCAGCACTGTTGCCCCCAGACACAGAGCCTGCTTGCCCTCTTTTATTGCCTCCTGACTGTCTGCCTCTCCTTGTTTGCCTTCCAGACATTCTAATAGATGGCCTGCAGGGAGATGGGAAAAAAGCAATAAGGGCTACCTTCAGGTGTCCTTCTCTGTCCCTTTACTTAAGGATTTCTAAATATGGTTGAGGATTATTGCTTTTGCACAGAATAGCACAACGACAATTTCCCTGACTGTCCAAAAAACAAGGATTTCAAAGATGGTTGATGAGGAATGCTTTGGCACACTATAGCACAAGGAGAATTCCCCTCACTTTCCTTCTTTGTCCCTAGAAACAAGGACTGGCACAGTGAAAGAAACTGACACTCTCCCTACCTACAGTTTTCTGTCCCTAGAAAAAATGTTTTTTTAAAGCACACTATAGCACAAGGAGAAATCCCCTCACTTTCCTTCTTTGTCCCTAGAAACAAGGACTGGCACAGTGAAAGAAACTGACACTCTCCCTACCTACAGTGTTCTGTCCCTAGAAAAATGTTTTTTTAAAGCACACTATAGCACAAGGAGAAATCCCCTCACGTTCCTTCTTTGTCCCTAGAAACAAGGACTGGCACAGTGAAAGAAACTGACACTCTCCCTACCTACAGTTTTCTGTCCCTAGAAAAAATGTTTTTTTAAAGCACACTATAGCACAAGGAGAAATCCCCTCACTTTCCTTCTTTGTCCCTAGAAACAAGGACTGGCACAGTGAAAGAAACTGACACTCTCCCTACCTACAGTTTTCTGTCCCTAGAAAAAATGTTTTTTTAAAGCACACTATAGCACAAGGAGAAATCCCCTCACTTTCCTTCTTTGTCCCTAGAAACAAGGACTGGCACAGTGAAAGAAACTGACACTCTCCCTACCTACAGTTTTCTGTCCCTAGAAAAAATGTTTTTTTAAAGCACACTATAGCACAAGGAGAAATCCCCTCACTTTCCTTCTTTGTCCCTAGAAACAAGGACTGGCACAGTGAAAGAAACTGACACTCTCCCTACCTACAGTTTTCTGTCCCTAGAAAAAATGTTTTTTTAAAGCACACTATAGCACAAGGAGAAATCCCCTCACTTTCCTTCTTTGTCCCTAGAAACAAGGACTGGCACAGTGAAAGAAACTGACACTCTCCCTACCTACAGTTTTCTGTCCCTAGAAAAAAATGTCTTTTTAAAGCACACTATAGCACAAGGAGAAATCCCCTCACTTTCCTTCTTTGTCCCTAGAAACAAGGACTGGCACAGTGAAAGAAACTGACACTCTCCCTACCTACAGTTTTCTGTCCCTAGAAAAAATGTTTTTTTAAAGCACACTATAGCACAAGGAGAAATCCCCTCACTTTCCTTCTTTGTCCCTAGAAACAAGGACTGGCACAGTGAAAGAAACTGACACTCTCCCTACCTACAGTTTTCTGTCCCTAGAAAAAATGTTTTTTTAAAGCAAACTATAGCACAAGGAGAAATCCCCTCACTTTCCTTCTTTGTCCCTAGAAACAAGGACTGGCACAGTGAAAGAAACTGACACTCTCCCTACCTACAGTTTTCTGTCCCTAGAAAAAATGTTTTTTTAAAGCACACTATAGCACAAGGAGAAATCCCCTCACGTTCCTTCTTTGTCCCTAGAAACAAGGACTGGCACAGTGAAAGAAACTGACACTCTCCCTACCTACAGTTTTCTGTCCCTAGAAAAAATGTTTTTTAAAGCACACTATAGCACAAGGAGAAATCCCCTCACTTTCCTTCTTTGTCCCTAGAAACAAGGACTGGCACAGTGAAAGAAACTGACACTCTCCCTACCTACAGTGTTCTGTCCCTAGAAAAAATGTTTTTTTAAAGCACACTATAGCACAAGGAGAAATCCCCTCACTTTCCTTCTTTGTCCCTAGAAACAAGGACTGGTACAGTGAAAGAAACTGACACTCTCCCTACCTACAGTTTTCTGTCCCTAGAAAAAATGTTTTTTTAAAGCACACTATAGCACAAGGAGAAATCCCCTCACTTTCCTTCTTTGTCCCTAGAAACAAGGACTGGCACAGTGAAAGAAACTGACACTCTCCCTACCTACAGTTTTCTGTCCCTAGAAAAAATGTTTTTTAAAGCACACTATAGCACAAGGAGAAATCCCCTCACTTTCCTTCTTTGTCCCTAGAAACAAGGACTGGCACAGTGAAAGAAACTGACACTCTCCCTACCTACAGTTTTCTGTCCCTAGAAAAAATGTTTTTTTAAAGCACACTATAGCACAAGGAGAAATCCCCTCACGTTCCTTCTTTGTCCCTAGAAACAAGGACTGGCACAGTGAAAGAAACTGACACTCTCCCTACCTACAGTTTTCTGTCCCTAGAAAAAATGTTTTTTAAAGCACACTATAGCACAAGGAGAAATCCCCTCACTTTCCTTCTTTGTCCCTAGAAACAAGTACTGGCACAGTGAAAGAAACTGACACTCTCCCTACCTACAGTGTTCTGTCCCTAGAAAAAATGTTTTTTTAAAGCACACTATAGCACAAGGAGAAATCCCCTCACTTTCCTTCTTTGTCCCTAGAAACAAGGACTGGTACAGTGAAAGAAACTGACACTCTCCCTACCTACAGTTTTCTGTCCCTAGAAAAAATGTTTTTTTAAAGCACACTATAGCACAAGGAGAAATCCCCTCACTTTCCTTCTTTGTCCCTAGAAACAAGGACTGGCACAGTGAAAGAAACTGACACTCTCCCTACCTACAGTTTTCTGTCCCTAGAAAAAATGTTTTTTAAAGCACACTATAGCACAAGGAGAAATCCCCTCACTTTCCTTCTTTGTCCCTAGAAACAAGGACTGGCACAGTGAAAGAAACTGACACTCTCCCTACCTACAGTTTTCTGTCCCTAGAAAAAATGTTTTTTTAAAGCACACTATAGCACAAGGAGAAATCCCCTCACTTTCCTTCTTTGTCCCTAGAAACAAGGACTGGCACAGTGAAAGAAACTGACACTCTCCCTACCTACAGTTTTCTGTCCCTAGAAAAAATGTTTTTTTAAAGCACACTATAGCACAAGGAGAAATCCCCTCACTTTCATTCTTTGTCCCTAGAAACAAGGACTGGCACAGTGAAAGAAACTGACACTCTCCCTACCTACAGTTTTCTGTCCCTAGAAAAAATGTTTTTTTAAAGCACACTATAGCACAAGGAGAAATCCCCTCACTTTCCTTCTTTGTCCCTAGAAACAAGGACTGGCACAGTGAAAGAAACTGACACTCTCCCTACCTACAGTTTTCTGTCCCTAGAAAAAATGTTTTTTTAAAGCACACTATAGCACAAGGAGAAATACCCTCACTTTCCTTCTTTGTACCTAGAAACAAGGACTGGCACAGTGAAAGAAACTGACACTCTCCCTACCTACAGTGTTCTGTCCCTAGAAAAAATGTTTTTTTAAAGCACACTATAGCACAAGGAGAAATCCCCTCACTTTCCTTCTTTGTCCCTAGAAACAAGGACTGGCACAGTGAAAGAAACTGACACTCTCCCTACCTACAGTTTTCTGTCCCTAGAAAAAATGTTTTTTTAAAGCACACTATAGCACAAGGAGAAATCCCCTCACTTTCCTTCTTTGTCCCTAGAAACAAGGACTGGCACAGTGAAAGAAACTGACACTCTCCCTACCTACAGTTTTCTGTCCCTAGAAAAAATGTTTTTTTAAAGCACACTATAGCACAAGGAGAAATCCCCTCACTTTCCTTCTTTGTCCCTAGAAACAAGGACTGGCACAGTGAAAGAAACTGACACTCTCCCTTCCTACAGTTTTCTGTCCCTAGAAAAAATGTTTTTTTAAAGCACACTATAGCACAAGGAGAAATCCCCTCACTTTCCTTCTTTGTCCCTAGAAACAAGGACTGGCACAGTGAAAGAAACTGACACTCTCCCTACCTACAGTGTTCTGTCCCTAGAAAAAATGTTTTTTTAAAGCACACTATAGCACAAGGAGAAATCCCCTCACTTTCCTTCTTTGTCCCTAGAAACAAGGACTGGCACAGTGAAAGAAACTGACACTCTCCCTACCTACAGTTTTCTGTCCCTAGAAAAAATGTTTTTTTAAAGCACACTATAGCACAAGGAGAAATCCCCTCACTTTCCTTCTTTGTCCCTAGAAACAAGGACTGGCACAGTGAAAGAAACTGACACTCTCCCTACCTACAGTTTTCTGTCCCTAGAAAAAATGTTTTTTTAAAGCACACTATAGCACAAGGAGAAATCCCCTCACTTTCCTTCTTTGTCCCTAGAAACAAGGACTGGCACAGTGAAAGAAACTGACACTCTCCCTACCTACAGTTTTCTGTCCCTAGAAAAAATGTTTTTTTAAAGCACACTATAGCACAAGGAGAAATCCCCTCACTTTCCTTCTTTGTCCCTAGAAACAAGGACTGGCACAGTGAAAGAAACTGACACTCTCCCTACCTACAGTTTTCTGTCCCTAGAAAAAATGTTTTTTTAAAGCACACTATAGCACAAGGAGAAATCCCCTCACTTTCCTTCTTTGTCCCTAGAAACAAGGACTGGCACAGTGAAAGAAACTGACACTCTCCCTACCTACAGTTTTCTGTCCCTAGAAAAAATGTTTTTTTAAAGCACACTATAGCACAAGGAGAAATCCCCTCACTTTCCTTCTTTGTCCCTAGAAACAAGGACTGGCACAGTGAAAGAAACTGACACTCTCCCTACCTACAGTTTTCTGTCCCTAGAAAAAATGTTTTTTTAAAGCACACTATAGCACAAGGAGAAATCCCCTCACTTTCCTTCTTTGTCCCTAGAAACAAGGACTGGCACAGTGAAAGAAACTGACACTCTCCCTACCTACAGTTTTCTGTCCCTAGAAAAATTTTTTTTTAAAGCACACTATAGCACAAGGAGAAATCCCCTCACTTTCCTTCTTTGTCCCTAGAAACAAGGACTGGCACAGTGAAAGAAACTGACACTCTCCCTACCTACAGTTTTCTGTCCCTAGAAAAAATGTTTTTTTAAAGCACACTATAGCACATGGAGAAATCCCCTCACTTTCCTTCTTTGTCCCTAGAAACAAGGACTGGCACAGTGAAAGAAACTGACACTCTCCCTACCTACAGTGTTCTGTCCCTAGAAAAAATGTTTTTTTAAAGCACACTATAGCACAAGGAGAAATCCCCTCACTTTCCTTCTTTGTCCCTAGAAACAAGGACTGGCACAGTGAAAGAAACTGATACTCTCCCTACCTACAGTTTTCTGTCCCTAGAAAAAATGTTTTTTTAAAGCACACTATAGCACAAGGAGAAATCCCCTCACTTTCCTTCTTTGTCCCTAGAAACAAGGACTGGCACAGTGAAAGAAACTGACACTCTCCCTACCTACAGTTTTCTGTCCCTAGAAAAAATGTTTTTTTAAAGCACACTATAGCACAAGGAGAAATCCCCTCACTTTCCTTCTTTGTCCCTAGAAACAAGGACTGGCACAGTGAAAGAAACTGACACTCTCCCTACCTACAGTTTTCTGTCCCTAGAAAAAATGTTTTTTAAAGCACACTATAGCACAAGGAGAAATCCCCTCACTTTCCTTCTTTGTCCCTAGAAACAAGGACTGGCACAGTGAAAGAAACTGACACTCTCCCTACCTACAGTTTTCTGTCCCTAGAAAAAATGTTTTTTTAAAGCACACTATAGCACAAGGAGAAATCCCCTCACTTTCCTTCTTTGTCCCTAGAAACAAGGACTGGCACAGTGAAAGAAACTGACACTCTCCCTACCTACAGTTTTCTGTCCCTAGAAAAAATGTTTTTTTAAAGCACACTATAGCACAAGGAGAAATCCCCTCACTTTCCTTCTTTGTCCCTAGAAACAAGGACTGGCACAGTAAAACACACTGACACTCTCCCAACCTATCCTTCTCTTTCCCTAAACTAAAGGAATCCAGGTTAAGCAAGAAAGAAATAAATGTCACTGTCCCTGCCTATGCTTGTCTTTCCCTGCTCCGGAACACACTACACTAGGCCGCCGTGCTGGCGGCCTTTTATAGTGTGGGGCGTGTACTAAACACCCTCAGCAATAATTGGCCACAGGCATCCTGCCTGTGGCCAATCATTGCTCTCCTCGCTGCCGGCGCTGTGATTGGCCAAGCATGCGGGGTCACAGTGCATGCTTGGCAATTCACAGCGCCTGGATGACACTGCGATGGCGTAGTGCATTGTGGGCCGTTCGCGTCACTCGAATTTGGCGCGAACGGCCCAAATCGTTCGATCTTCGTCGAACGATCGAACAGCCGATGTTCGAGTCGAACGTATGTTCGACTCGAACACGAAGCTCATCCCTAATAATGACATACATATTAATGATAGGATGTATCCTTTGGTTAATCTTCTTATCTAAAAAACGTCATCAATTAAATGCCAAGGTAGATAATAATATTCCCTTATCAATTTGGATGAACAGAGAGAACCATTCTACAACATAAAAAACAAAAAACAAAAAAAAAACATAATAATAATAATATGGCCATATCTTTTAAACAACTGTGATAATTCTTCGGACCCGTTTCTTGGTATGTCCGTGACTATCCGTCAGAATACAATAAACGTGGGGGGGGGTTTTGTCAGAACATTTAAGGTTAAAAAGAATTACATATAGGCCTTTATATTATGCATATTATGTATTTTTCATAGGGTTCATATTCATGTATATTATGAGCGAGAGGACAGCCATTTTGTCTATAAAGTTAAGCTCAAAGCTCATGATCTGCTGTGAACAATACTACAGCCACCTTGGTTTCTACTTTCTCTTTAAGGGGTTAACCCTTAAAGACAAGGGGGGTATGGATACGGACTAGCCCAAACTGCGTAGTATTGTATTGACATAACGTGATCAAAGGGCTATTCATAAATAGGCTGTGTACTGCATATCTTAAATAAGGTTTATTTTTTTAGTATCTTCACAAAGTATCTATACTAGTAAAACATGTAGAAACCCATGTATGCATAGATATAGATTAGTATTAAGGAGTTGTATACATGCTACTATATTAGTGGGGTAGCATTAGAAACTGCTTAAACCTACATTCCAGTGATTAAGTTCAAGGAATTTCCCAAAACATTAACAAATGGCCTGTGGGTAGAATTTCCCAAAACATTCACACCTGTAAATCTGAAGCGGTGCCAAGATAGCTGGGATACATGACAGGGTTGGCACCCTTAGACAATTAAGTGTGTTTTTCTAAGGCTTGGTCAACAGGGGGTCATAATTTTTAGTTCAACTCAGTGACCCCAACATTAGGAATTATTCCTTATACACCACTGCCCCTACAGGTTAAAAACGACATTGTTTAAAATGGCGTATATTTGGTTGCTAGGATAACCTTCCAAACCAGTTACCTAGTGGCAAGATACACACCCACTTTTGGAGTCAGATAAAAGTAGCAGCGGAGATAGCAAAAGGGGAGATAGGAACAGAGAAAAAACTGGGAAAGCTCTCGGAGAGGAAAGATCTTAAGAGGATTGGAAGAGCTGGGAGTTCTAAGATACTGAGAAAAGAAATACCCTTTATAAGATACGGCAGACCTCATCTCAAACAGAAGTTCAAAAGTGTTGGTAAAGTATAAATTATACATCCTATATGCGATAGATGATTTGAACAGATTCCAAATGGGGCCATTCTATTATCTTAGTAAGTGTTAATTGGTTCTGGGAGATTTCTAACTGCAGTGTGACATCTTACGGAGGCAATTAAAGAAGAAAAATATATATATACATATTTATATATATATCATAATATTATTGTGAATCCTAGTGAATGGCCTGATGTTGGGATATGTTTAAACAGGCAATGCATTAGAGGTGGCTCCGTGTTTTAATAGACATTCTTGGCTAATCTACCAAGAGCTGTCCACAGGACAAAATCTTGTCTGTGTATTTTCAGGAGTTGAGGGGAAGATCTATTTGTTGGAGAAGAGGTCTAAGTGTCAATTTCCACGCTTGATTGTTTATGTAATCCGTTAGTCATTAGAGCCGTTCATTATATCCAGGATGGCAATTTAGTATTCGCTTAGAACGTTTTTAACCAAGGTAACAGGTTAAGATCTTACCTTATCTTTTATTTACTGGTTGAAAAGTAGATTTCTATCCGGTATTACCATCAAGTATATGTTTGATATTCTGCACTGAATTTTTCTTGAATAAATATATATATTTTTGCACTACACTCGTTTATATTTTCATCTAGTCTCCAACTTAGCGCGGATAAAAGAACATAAGTTGTTTTGTTGATTTATGGAAACAAGGGGTAATCTCCATAAATTTAGATCGCTGTTTGTTTCCATAAATATTATATTGTTTTAATATTTCAGTATAAGCATTCTGACAGTACAACACGTATGACGGCACTATAAAGGGGAAGTTCCGTTCGAATGGCGCCACCCTTCATGTTAGTAAAGTTTGTTGAGCGACGATTCACGCTTTTCAGCCTCGTGCTTTTCAGTCCGTTACAGCGTGACGAATGTGCTATCTCCATTACGAACGCTAGTTTTACCAGAACGAGCGCTCCCGTCTCATACTTGATTCTGAGCATGTGCGTTTTTTTTCCCCCTCGTAAAAGCATACACACTACCGTTTTTCACGTCATTAAAAAAAATGATGTGAAAAACGACGTGAAAAAATAGAGCAGGTTCTAATTTTTTTAGGCCATTTTTCACGTCGTTAGAAATGCTCTGGAGCCTACACACAATCGTTTTTAATGCCCAATTTAAAAAATGGCATTTTTAACGACGTGAAAAACGATCGTGTGTACGCGGCATGAGGAAGAGTTAAAATTATCCATTAATTTTATCATCATGTTTGTCAGGCCCGGACTGGGACAAAAAATAGGCCCAGGCATTTTAGACTAAGCAGCCAACTTTACCAGGGACGGGGGTGTGGGGCTCGGTAGACATTCGCGGGTGGCTGGTGTCAGTCCTCCACACTGTAATATAAAGGGAACTGCACTGTAAAGGGGCACTGCAATGATTACAGTGCCCCTTTACAGTTCAGTCTCCTTTATTTTACAGTGTCCCAGTCCTATTGTGGCCATACAATGCTAGTACTGTCTGTCTCCTATTGTGCCCACACTGCCCAGTGACATTGACCTGCTCTCATTTTGGTGGTGCGGTACAGCGTGGCTCTCTCTCTGGTGTTGTGGGAACAGCGTGGCTCTCTCGCTGGGGGTGTGGTACAGCGTGGCTCTCTCTCTGGTGGTGCGGTACAGCGTGGCTCGCTCTCTGGTGGTGCGGGAACAGCGTGGCTCTCTCGCTGGTAGTGTGGTGCAGTACAGCGTGGCTCTCTCTCTAGTGGCGTGGGTACAGGATGGCTCTCTCTGGTGGTGCTGGGGCTATTAGTTGCCCCAGCACAGTCCTCTCTTTCGTTTTTCATGTCTCCTGTAGTAGCTGCTACAAGCACTCCTCAGCTTGTTTTCGGATTTCTCTTTTCCCCCAGCAGAGTGCATGCTGGGGAGTGTAGTCAGCTCCCTGCTGAGAACAATTGGGCCACCTATCTCTGGGACTACATTTACCATGATGCCCTCTAGATTCTTCAAATTGGCCACTGTTGTGGCCAATGGTGAGGGAAGAACAATAGCTTTCACCTCACTACCGAGTCCAGAGAGAAGGGGAGGGGGGGCAAGCGGGGGAAAAACATCCTGCCAGCAGCCTGCAGCTCTCCCCCTTGCCCCACCGTGCGGACACCTTGGCTGGAGGAGGAGGAGGAGGAGCAGTCCCTGAGAGCAAAGAGTGGAACTGTCAGCGCGGCTCTGAGGCTGAGCTGTGTGTGAGAGACACACAACTCAGCCCATGCAGCCAAAAGTTCCACGGAGACACAGGCGCGGCCGCATAGCGGTAGCGGCGAGCGGCGGCCACGGCCTGTGTTAACCATGTTCAGGCCGCGGTCACCGCTTACCTCCCGCTGTGCGGCCTGAACAGCAGCAGGCTATGGATCGGGCTGCCCAGGCTGGGCCAGCCCACCGGGAAAACGCCCGGTCTGCTCTATGGCCAGTCTGGGCCTGATGTTAGTCCTCGTTTAAACATTTCTTCTCACTTTCTAAACAAAAGGTTTTGGATAAAGTTCCACTTTAAGTTCCACACATACAGTTGGGTTGATTTATGAAAACTGGAGAGTGCAAAATCTGGTGCAACTGTGCATGGTAACCAATCAGCTTCTAACTTTAGCTTGTTTAGTTAAGCTTTGACAAAAAAAAAAAACCTGGAAGCTGATTGGTTTCTATGCAGAGCTGCACCAGATTTTGCACTCTCCAGTTTTAGTAAATCAACCCCAGTATGTGCAAACGTATTGGGTTAAGCTTGGGATATAGTAGAGTTTTTGTCCCTAAAATCTGAACATAAAGTTGAGTTATCCAAAAATGTGTTCTCCCAAAGGGAGCAATTTACTAAAACAGCTGTGCAAAGAATTCAATCAGCTTCTAACTTCAACTTGTTCAATTAAGCTTTGACATTAAAACCTGGAAGCTGATTGGTTATCATGCAGATTTGCACCCGATTCTTTGTGCTCCAGTTTTGGTAAATCAACTCTAAAATGTCAAATCTTTACCACTGAAACTATGCCACCCCTGTTAAGCATACTTATTAAAGCACCCTCATGTTACTAGGGCTCCCAACATGCACTAGTTACTTATCACCCTGAACACTGGGGTCTCAGTAGTGATGTATAGTTCTCTGCGGCCCAACAGGTGGCGCTGTCCCTGTGGGCTGGGGTTGAACCATCGCTGGGTGCCGTACCCCTTTTTGGCCTCTCTCAGCGGTTGTATGGTGGGGCGGGGATACCCGCCGTGCATCCTGGGAGAGGGTATAAAGGGGCGGACATCTTCGCCACGAGGTTCGAGTCCCGGGCACCTTCAGCCTGAGGGCTGTGGTTGCGGTCGGTGTCCAGGCGGCCTAGGCCTGGACACTTGGAGTTCGTGTTCCATCCCAGACACCTTCAGTCTGGGGTGAGGTACTCAGCCAGAGGACTGGGGCCCAGTACCTTCCGCTGGGTCCTGCGAGGGAGGGATTGTCCTAGGGGGCCCCGGGAGTGGGGCACCCGAATCCAGAGGCATTAGGGACCGGAGGAGGGACTCACCCGAAGACCTGGTGCAGCAGATTGCCAGTGCCGGGTGAAGCTCTGGAGACCACCCGGAGGGATGTCTTTCCCGAACAGGGGCCAAGTTCAAAGAGGAAGTTCAGTCCACGTTCAATGACCGGTGGCAGTGGTCCAGCTATTTCACTCAGGTCAGTGGCAGAGGCCTGCAATTAGGCCTGTGGCAGGGGCCTCAACAGTTCATCAGGTCGGTGGCAGCAACCAAAACTCACGGTCGGTGGCAGAGACCGTGCGCCAGGCCTATTCGCTAAAAAGGAATAGGAGAGTACAGTTGTGCCTGGGACTACTCGTATCCACACCCCCTGTCTGTTCGTTGAGGGAGTCTAACTGATTGTGCTTCATCCTGACATTGGAAAATAAAGGAGTGTTGGACTTTTATTAGTGTGGGGCTCATTTACTGGCAGACACTGTTCCACAGAAGAAGCGGAGTCTCCAAACACCGAACACCGACCCGAAGGTAAAGAAACTTTTCTCACACCACACAAATGGTTAGTGTTTGGCTGGAGCCATCTGTATTATCAATCAACTGTGTTTACTCTTTTTAAACCATAATGGCAACAGAAACTACCCAAATGACCCTGATCAAAAGTTTACGTACCCCAGTTCTTAATACCATGTATTGTCCCCTTTAACATCAATGACAGCTTGAAGTCTTTTGTGGTATTTGTGGATGAGGCTCTTTATCTTCTCAGATGGTAAAGCTGCCCATTCCTCTTCACAGAAAACCTCCAGTTTCTGTAAATTCTTGGGATGTCTTGCATGAACTGCAAGTTTGAGATCTCCCCAGAGTGGCTCAATGATATTGAGGTCAGGAGACGGCCACTCCAGAACCTTCACTTTATTCTGCAGTAGCCAATGACAGGTTGACTTGGCCTTGTGTTTTGGATCATTGTCATGTTGGAAGTACTTCCCATGTGCAGCTTCCTGGTTGATGAATGCAAATGTTCCTCCAGTATTTTTTGATAACATACTGCATTCATCTTGCCATCAATTTTGACCAAATTTCCTGTGCTTTTGTAGCTCACACATCCCCAAAACATCAGCGATCCACCTCCGTACCTTTCATCATAGGTCTTGTTGACTCCTCTCCAAATGTAGCGTTTATGGTTGTGGCCAAAAAGCTCAATTTTGGTCTCATCACTCCAAATGATTGTGCCAGAAGGTTTGAGGCTTGTCTCTGTGCTGTTTGGCGTATTGTAAGCGTGATACTTTGTGGCATTTGTGTAGTAATGGCTTTTTTGACCATGCAGCCCATCTTTCTTCAAGTGCCTCCTTATTGTGCATCTTGAAACAGCCACACCAAATGTTTTCAGAGAGTCCTGTATTTCACCTGAAGTTATATGTGGGTTTTTCTTTGCATGCCGAACAATTTTCCTGGCAGTTGTGTCTTAAATTTTAGTTGGTCTACCTGACCGTGGTTTGGTTTCAATAGAACCCCTAATTTTCCACTTCTTGATTAGAGTTTGAACACTGCTGATTGGCATTCTCACTTCCTTTGATATCTTTTTATATCCCTTTCCTGTTTTATACAGTTCTACATTTTCCTGCAGATTCTTTGACAATTCTTTTGCTTTCCCCATGACTCAGAATCCAGAAACGTCAGTGTAGCACTGGATGAAAGATGCAAGGAGTCCAGAAACGCATTGACCTTTTATACACACACACACACTAATTACAAGCAAACAGATCACAGGCGAGGATGGTTGCCTTTAATAGCCGTTCAAACCCCTTTGTGTCAACTTGTGTGCATGTTATCAGGCCAATATCACCAGGGTATATAAACTTTTGATCAGAGTCATTTGGGTAGTTTCTGTTGCCATTATGATTTAAAAAGAGTAAACACAGTGGATTTATAATAAATGGCTTCAGCCAAACACTAACCACGAGTGAAAGAAATTTTTTGTGTTATTCATATTCTCTGAAAAATGGCCAAGAAATCATAAGTTCTGCCAGGGTATGTAAACTTATTAGCACAACTGTATATATCTATTTGGTTTGCACAACAAGAATTCAGATACTGTATATACTCGAGTATAAGCCGACCCGAATATAAGCAGAGGCACCTAATTTTACCACAAAAAACTGTGAAAACATATTGACTCGAGTATAAGCCTAGGGTGTCCATCTGCATGCCTCACTGTGCTTCACTTTGCCTCACTGTGTCCATGTGCATGCCTCACTGTGTCCATGACTCACTGTGTCCATGCCTTACTGTGTCCATGCCTCACTGTGCCTCACTGTGTCCATGCCTCTGTGCCCATGCCTCACTGTCACTGTGCCCATGCCTCACTGTGCCCAATCTCCCTACCTGATCTCCGGCGCTGTGTGACTAGACTGACGTTTAACATGGGAGTCTATGGAAGGGGTGCCCGGCTTTGAAAAAACTGAGCTCCCTGGCCGTAGGTCCGCTGGACAACAACCTTTGCACACTTATAGATGAAGAGTGGGGCTACATGTGTGCCAAGTTTTGGGTCCAGGGGACCTAGGGCCCGGCCGGTTCCGGGTCCGCAAAATCACCAGAGAAATTACCATTTAACATGGGAGTCTATGGAAGGGGAGCCCGGCTTTGAAAAATCGGTGCTCCCCGGTCGTAGGTCATCCAGACAAAAAACTTTGCACATTTGTAGATGAAGAGTGGGGCTACATGTGTGCCAAGTTTGGGGTCCAGGGGACCTATGGCTGGCCAGGATCAGGTATACAAATGTGAAGATGGACACAGACTCAAGTATAAGCCGAGGGGGCATTTTCAGCACAAAATAATGTGCTGAAAAACTCGGCTTATACTCGAGTATATACGGTACACATAAATTCTTAACCATTTGTGGGCAAACTTTCAAAAACAACCAAAGCAGGTAGCATTTGAACAGACATTGCCTTTAAAATATGTCTACTTTGAGTAAGCCACAGTACAAATAACATCTGACTTATGACAGCCAAGGGGAAAATACACTGATGCTTATCTTTCAAATGCAGTGCATTTAAGCAAAGTCAGAGCCAGGCTGCTCTTAAGTTAAAGCCAACAAGTTATTTCTTGACAAGAAATGTTTAAGATGTGAAGGTTACATTGAGCAATGACTCGTAGACATCAACTGACATAGAAATGTCACATATCACCAACATGAAATTAATGTTGATAGTTTCCAAATGGAGAAAGCACCTTGTGCAAAAAGAATGGGGTGTATACCTCTGCATGGATACCAGAAAAATACATTTAGTATGGATGTACAATCAAGAATCACTATCTGCATGTACTGAATGTCCTTTAAAAATGCAATGGCATTTCATTGCATGTTTTTAAGTGAATGTGTATTGTTGAAATTTTTTCTAAAGTGCTGAATTGCAGGGAACTTATGATGTCTGCAAATACCCATGTTAGTATTTGAACTGATCGCTGTTTCCCTGTAGAACAAGTTAGTTCTTAGGTCCAGGCTTTACCAGGAGCTTCCACTTCTGCCCACATTGAGATTAGCCTATCTAAACCATGACAACCTCTCACTCAGCAGCTTCTACTGATTATTAAAATTTTGGCATTTGACTGTTGAATGACGGGGAGTGGGGTTTAGTTCTAAAAGGGGTCGAGCTTCATCCTGCTATGGGCTGTAGACTAGGTAAAGCCTGCGTCTAGGATCCAAGGGTTTTTTAGAAGTACACGGCCATCACTTTGAAGGCCACTACCTAACTTGCAAGTATAGGTGTGTGCCTGTAATTCTGCTCTGTTGTTACTTTAGAAATGTTTTAGGCCAGATCAGGTTCACTATAAATGGTCTCTGCATGCAGAAGATAAAATCTTTTTTTTAAGTAGATTGTAAAAGCGACCCCATGGCTATATAGAAGGCAAAGTCCTCTTCAATGCTGTGAAACCATCCCCTGAACATTGCTGCAAAAACAACACTTGCAGGAGGGAGTATCAATCTCCATGGTACCCAGAAGCTCTCACAGTTTCCTCCCACTTACCTACATTACTGCAGGAAAGAGTGACAAAATGAGGTCAGATGGAGGAACCAGTGAGTGCTGCAGGGGACTGTGGAGATTGATACACCCCCTGCAGGTATCCCAGTAAACTTCCAAAAACAGTTTTGCAGCATCGGAGTTTCGTGGGCAGCAAAACAGATGAATATTTACTTCTTTTTTTACAGGTATGCCTTTTATGAGTATTTTCCTTATGTAGAAGAAAGGGAGAAAACATAAAATGAAAGGCTAATGTTGTTTTCTGACAAACATATTTCTGTTAAAGTATAGGGACGCTGCCCCAGCCAGTATTATTATGTGCTGTCTTTGACTTATGGGGTCTGGTTTGGCTCTGACCAACCAAAGCTGCCCCAAGCTCTCTTTGAAATGTTTAAGTTTTCCTAACGACAGTGCTAATGGCTTCTACCATGTTTTGGTGATAAGTTCTGATAGTCTGTGCCAAGGAGACTTATGGATACGCATCAACCCAGTTTGGCATCATTGGTATTATTAATGGGTTGGCCTGGTAAGATGATAAATATTTGAGAGCATAGAACTAGAGGGTTCTTGAGGAGCTTTCCCCAAGGAAAGACAAGAGTGTCTTGACTACATTTTGAGGGAAAAACTTCCAGAGGCAAACTTAGTGGTGATGCTGAACTGGCCGGTACAGAAAAGCAATCTGCCTGGGAAGGGTCTTCATTACTGAACTGTTGTTGTTCTACATTCAAGCATACACAAGAGCCTTGCTTTATGGAAACTTATTACCTCTCCTGTTGTGTGTTGTGGTTCTGTGAGTGTTTGGGTTTTGACTAACTGTGTGTTTGTGAGGTGCAAACTGCTATTGCTACCACTCTTATGCCGTGCACACACGATAGGTTTTTCCGATGAAAACAGTCTGATGGATTTTTTTCATCGGACAAACCGATCGTGTATGGGCCCCATCGGTCTTTTTTCCTATAAAAAACCGATAGCAAATTCCAATCGTCTATGGGCAAGTCCATTGGTTAAAAAACCCACGCATGCTCAGACTGAATTATGAGACGGGAGCGCTCGTTCTGGTAAAACTAGCGTTCCTAATGGAGAGAGCACATTCGTCATGCTGTAACGGACTGAAAAGCACGGAGACTAAAAAGCGCAAATCGGCTCTCACCAAACCTTTACTAACACGCGGTAACACGAAATCAGCAAAAGCAGCCCAAAGGGTGGCGCCATTAGATTTGAACTTCCCCTTTATAGTGCCGTCATACGTGTTGTACATCACATCGTTTTGGTGCGGTCGGTTTTTTGACTGATGGTGTGTGGGCAAGACTGATGGAAAACAGTTTAATCTGATTTCCGATGGAAAAATCCATCGGATTAGAATCCATAGGATATCCGATCGTGTGTACAGGGCTTAAGTATTTATTTTGAATAGTAGAACAGGACTAATTTATTACTATTACCACTATAGTGACCCATTGCTGAACCAAGCTGTCATTAGGTAAATCAATAAAATACCTATAAACATATTCATTAAAGTAATGTTAAGGAAATTGAATATGAGCAAAGTGCAACAAACCATAGCATCCAACCAGAATTCTTTATGATCTGATCTATTTATAATAAGATGGATGTGATTGGTTGTAATAGGTTGCTGCACTTTGATATTTCTCTTTGCCCCAGTAAATTAAAATGGCCTATTTACCTTTGTAGCAAGGTGAATCAATGTGCTGGCCGGCTCAGTCTAAGGTAATGTGAAACTCTCCTGGTAAGATACTGGACATAAAATGAAAGATGATGATGACAGTAGAACTGATGAAGAGATCATACAAATTAGTCTGTGATATGTCTGTTGATTCATCCATGCAGCACTGTAATAGGGTAATTTGACATATAACATGTATGCATTCTATTTTTTGATCTATAGTTTTTCAAAAGGATCCAAAAAGAAAACATTTAAAACACTAGTTGTTCATTTTAGGTAAGCAAAGAATAAAAGAACAGGCACTCAATCCAGAAATGGTTTCTGTGATGAACATAGTTAAAACAGGTCTTAGCACATCTCAGTGTGATACCATTTCTGATCACTGTTTAAAATTGTTGTAATGTTAAAATGTTGTTATGTGATGTTATGTGAGACTGTGAGTGCAAACATCATTCCTAACTTGCATTACCTGGTTGTACAATAGATCCACTGGGACAGCTAGCTGTATTGGCCCACACTCTTCATTTTGGTATGAATCCAAATCACAGATAACTGGGCATTAAGTAATATATGGTAAATGGGCAATCTCGCGCTGATAAACAATATTCAAAAATAAAGCTGCTGACCCCAGATTTCAAAAATATATGGATTTTGAAACAAACATTTGGTATAATTGTACATACACACCGTGCATGTATAGTGGGGGCGCTGACCACAGTGCTAAATTTAAAACCTGTGAACCAATAATTATGATACCTACATATATACCATACTATAAAAGTGTGAAAATTGCAAAATATATAGTGTATCACCAACCCAAATGTGCAATCAAATAAACGCTTATAGCTATAGCAAATCAAGCAGAGCTATGTGAGATTGAAATGCACTTCAGTGAATTGACACCCCTGCTGATCAGTGTCAAATTAGAAAAACACAACATAAGTGTCCTTAATAATTGTCCAAAAGAATAGTGAACGGTGATTTTCCAATAGTTCATAACATTCAATAATATGATGAAACTTGGGTATACTTGATCCAAAAATCAGAAATATATCTTGATGTGATAGCCTTCACCAACTTAGTGTGTGACACCCAATAGTGCTCAAAGAAGATTGGCCGCTTTCCAGATCATGTTGACTCATTTAATTAAAAAGGAGTCAAAAGCGCTTGTTGCAAGTAGCACTTGCTAATATGGGTAGAGAAATCATACATGGAACTGAGATTCCCTGCCTCCTGGAGGCTCGATCATGCATATGCGGGACACAAAAGAGAGAAAACAGCAAATAGTGTAATCTCGTTTAATAAAAAGTATTTAAAAAAATGGACAGACAAATGCCCCCTTACTTGAATAGTGCCACAGACCCGGCACTGAGGCTGAATAGCTTAGTCAAGCGGGGCGCGATGAATCTGAGCGGAGGAACGGTCCGGCGTGCGTTGCACCTTCTGCCAAGAGAGAACCAGCGGGACCGGAAGTAACGTCAGAAACGTAGCCTAGCGTCGCCTTGACAGCTGTTTCGTGTTGCACGTCATCAGGAAGCGTGCGGAGCTAACGTGCATCTGACTATTTATGTAAGTATCAGCCAATCAGGGGGAGGAAGAGGTCATACTAAGCCATTGACAGCCTCAGTTCCGGTTCTTCCCACTTGCACACATACAAAATACATTTAAAAAAACAATTTAAAAACAAATAAAAATGCAATAAGCATTAAGAGCTTCGCTGTTGAAGCATATTGAAATGCAATACCTTCCAAAAAATGTATTAATCATTTAACCTTATCACGACTTGATGTGGACATCCCTCCCCATAACCTGCCATGTGTTTTTCACAGTTTAGCACTTTCTACACTGACTTAATATGCATATTACGTCTGTGGATATTACACTAATTCCATTCAACTAATTTAAAAAAGTTAGTTTACAAAAAAGTATTTTAACAGCTAATTTTTAAACTTATTCAAAAGAATAAATAATAAAAAGTCTACAAAATAATTAAATTATTGATCTCTAAGTAGAATACATTTGATCTTTGTTTTAATTTCTTGATTTGCACCTGCTACATCCAAACCACATAATCATATGAGGTGGATGGTTACTCATTCGTTAGTTAAAAAAACAATTTAAATCTAAATCTATATTGAGGCCCAAAGGCTGCATCGTGGACAATCGATACAACCAATGGGTCTCATTCTGAGAAATTGATTTTTTAAGTAATATAAAGATTTATCATTCTCCTGGACCAGTATCACACTTTTTGGATGACTTTTCTGCCTGGCTACCGTACTTTCTCCCCTCTAAAATACCCAATATCATTCTTGGTGACTTTAACATCCCTGGCTACATCTCAACTTCTCAAGATAACCTCACCTTTTGACCTAACACAATGGACACACACTTCCACTCACTCCAATGGTAACACCCTTAACCTTGTATTACCCAATTTCTGCACTCCTGGCAACCTCACCAACGCCCCCTTTCCTCTCTCTGATCATAACCTCATCAGTTTCACAATGTCCTTGACTTCAACCACCTAACCCTCCAAGCATCAAAGGATTACTCATAGAAACCTTCACTACTTTAACCCTTCACTTCCCTGTTCTTCTACTGGCCATCTTTATGACAAAATCTCACCCCTGCCCTGTCCTAACCTGGCCACCTCTGTCTACAACAATTCACGCTCATCCTCATTGAAAGCACTTGCTCCTTTAACTACATGGAGAATCAGACCCCAACCATTACAACCTTAGCAAACTGATGACACCAAAAATCTCAAGAGACATAGCCATTTTCTTGAGAAACTGTGGCATTAAGCCAAATCCCTGCAGGATTTCACCAAATACAAATCTGTCCTCCTGAAATACAATTCATGCCTAAGTGCTGCCAAACAAGCCTACTTTGTCACTGTTATTATTACCTTGTCATCAATTCCTCTTTGCCTCTTCTCTAACTTTAACTCTCTGCTTTGTCTCCCACCCTCTCCACCCACTAACTCACTCACTGCCCCAGAGATTGCAAATCATTTCAAGAATAAAATTTATGCAATTTGTGAGGACACCTCCACTGTACAGATATCTTACCCACTTAAAATACCCTGTCTAACATCACATTCAACAATTTCCTTTTTTGAAGCGGCTGCTACTGAAGAGGTTACAAAACTTTTCTTACATGCCTACCCATAACCAATCGTCCCCTGGATACTGTTCTCTCATAACAACTATGCACACCCTATTCTTCTATCCTATGCTCTCTCACTCACATCTTCAATCTCTCCCTATCTACTGACACCTTCCCCTCCCTTCTGAAGCATGCACAGATCACCACATACTTAAAAAGCCCTCACTTGACCCCACCAACCTGAACTTAAGACTTGCTCCCATTTACCTCCAAAAAAATTTGACTGCTTACTCTACAACCGCCTTAGCTCCTACCTCACTGTAAACAACCTTCCTGACCCCTTATGGCTGCATTCACACCTGAACGTTTTGTAGTTTGAAGCTCAAAAATGCTGGAAGGGGAAAAATCAATGATTCTCGATGGAGATGGTTCACATCTCAGCTCCAAAATGCCTGAAGCCAAACGCCTGAAGCTCAAACAAGATCCCAGAGTTTTTTTTAGGCAGATTACAGGCATTTTTCTGCTTTTTACATTGGTGACCATTTGACTTGTACAAAAACGCGGCAAAACGCGTCAAAGTCGGCAGACTGGCTTTCGCTTCCATAGAAACTGCCCTACTTGAACTCATTAATGATGTACTAACTGCTAAAACCAACTGCTAAAACCTACTCCATACTCTCTCTCTATGGCCTTTAAAACTGTTGACCACTCGCTGCTTCTCAATAAACTACACTCCCTTGGCCTCTAAGATTCTGTTCTTTCCTATTCCCACAGCTTCCAATACCATCTCTACACCCATGACACCCAAATCTAAATCTCTACTCCTCACCACACTCTTCTCTTACTAACTTGCTAACTGACATATCAATCTGGATGTTGCACCACTTCCTAAAATAAATCTTTCTAAAACCTTTCAAACAGTCAGTAAGTTGATTAAATTTGTTAGATCAAGCCATAACTAGTGGCTATTTTTTCAAGCGGTTATTATAGTGTTGTGTGCACTTTTTGTATTGTTTTTATGTAATTTTATTAAATTAATTTACATTAAGGGGAACACACAGGGGCAAAGAATGTGCATGAAATTCTGCACAGAGGCCTTAACTAAGGAAACAAGTCAACTTCCTGGCCTTTAAAAGCATAGGGATGACCGAAACTGATAGTTCCCTGACCTTCAGAACCTGGGCTTCAACAGCCATGCTCTCAGAGCCAACACCTGAGACGCAGGATACCGAACCAGTCCCTGGGGCAGAAAGTCCGGATGCCCTCCATCTTGATCCTATAGAGCAGATGAGTAGGGAATTATAGAGAGGGAAATATGTAGATCAGGTTGTACTGAGCCCAATGAATCAAGAGAACATTCACTGTAAAGAAGCAAGCATCCATAAACCTGATGACAAATCTGCCTAGTTTGTTGTTGAACTTGGAACTCACACAGACTCACACCCTGCATCTCCTACTTGTACCAAAGGACTTGGAAAACATTAGTGGAGGGATCATTCCCCAGGTTTCAATTGCTGATGGAGGGAGTCAGTTTGGCAATTCTCCATGCTTGGGATGTGGGTGGCAGAAAGGGCTGGAATGTACAGTTCCAACCAAGTCAGAATCAGGTCAGCTTCTTGTTGAGCTGCATGATTTCTGGTGCCTCCTTGATGGTTAATGTAAGCCATCCCCATGGCTTTGTCCAACTAGATTCTGGTTAAGTGACCGCCCTTAGAGTTCCAGGATATTGATAGGAAGTCAAACTTCCTCTAGTGAGTCCCCAGCATCGAGAGGGCAACCAGCTTGACAGAAGGATCACCATCATGAGAATTTTTTAAAAAGGAAAAGCTTCTCAAAGCTCTAGTGCTGAGTTGGAGATCCACAGTGACAAATAGAGTCTGGACTTGCATATCAGTTGCACAGGGTGGTCTAAATACAGAGTCTGTTTGTCCTATGCAGCAAGAATGTTGCAGACTAATGGTCTTGAATGACATGGGGTGTACGGTGTTGCCTCCAAGGGGGCCACGATCAGGCCCTAAACCCTTATGCATGCCCAAATTGAGGGCTGGTTCTGGGACTGAAGGGTCTTGTGACGAATCTCAGATACCCCAGGTTAGGCAAATCCACCAGACCTGTGTCTCCTGTCCTCCAAATGCACCCGCAGCCTGCAGATTCGCCATAACCAGCCCTTAACCCCTCAATCACGAGACAATCCACACAGGTGTTGAGGGTTAAACATGCAGAGCATCAACAGTTTATTAAATCCAAAACATACACTTTTACACACAGTTAGGGACACTCCCCTTAGCCTTGTCACAGAGGGGGGGTAGAGACAAGGAAGAACCAATGGGAACTGAACATTGAAACAGAGACTACAGTTAAACATAAAGGGATTATGGTAAGCAGGCAGCCCTTCAATACACATCCCCTGCGGAGAGATGTCTGCAGTCCAGACCATTGTCTATGTGCCATGAACCAACACAATTAAACACAGCAACAAGAGGGGGGATGGGGGAGTAGGGATGTAGCATTACATTACATTATCTCAATGTCAGCTTTCCCCCAGTCTCTCAGTCTGGGCCATAATCTGTGGGTAAGCGGCCAGCCCACAGTCCCTTCCAAAACACACAGTGACAGTGGGTTTTGTCACAGGTCTGAACACATTGGCGGAAGAAACAGGATTTTTTTCTGAGGCAGTAGGGTCCTGGACAGGGTTGTATCCAATATCAGGCCCAGGTACTCCAAGTGATGAGTTAGGTCCAGCGATAGTTTTTAGAGATTGAGGATCCATCTGAATGTCTGCAGAGAACCCACTGTCCATTGGACGGGGTTTGGGCAGACTAGTCCTTTACGGAGGGGTGGGAGAAATCTCATTTGAGAGGACATCATATGACGTCCTCCCATTTTTGCCACGCATATGTGCCTTGCACGCTGGGGGGCCACAGTGCGGCGATCCCAGTAAAGAGCCCATGACAGGTGATCATCTGTGTCCAATAACAGCTGAGTACAGTGTAAACAGGAAATGCCGGTGATCGGCATCCCTCTTCTCACACTGAGAAGGAAGGAGAGCCAGTAAGCGCCATTCCTCAGCATGGACATCTGTACTGACAATTAGGGCTCTGATCATCAGTGTCCTGATGATCAGTGCAGCCCCAACAGTGCCCATAAGTGCTGCCAGTCAGTGCCCACTGCCTACAAGTGCTGTCAATCAGTGATGCCTTTTAGTGCCCATCAGTGATGTCTTTCAGTGCTCAGCCGTTATGCCCATCAGTGCAGCTGTTCTGTCGAGAAGTGCACCCCTATTGAATAGTGCCCAGGACAATCAGCTGGGCTGACTTAACAATGGCGCATGTGCACATCGTAAGAGGTATCGCTCGATGGGAGATACCATTTCAAAAGCACAATTTAAACCTATACAAACATGGGGGGGAGACTGTAGTTCTCAGATTGTGCATCGCTGCTGCTGGAGGTCGGCTAACAGTGAGGCACAATGTGAGAACTACAGTCTCCCCCAGCTGTTTGTATAGGTTTCAATTGTGCCCGTGAAATGGTATCTCCCATCAAGAGATACTGTCCCTCCTACGATGTGCGCTTGCGCCCTGGCACCTCACTCCAGCTGATCGGAAACTCAGTAGGAGTGCGTCCTGAGCATGCGCTGGCAATATTCAATGGGGGCACTTCTCGACAGAACACCGCCTATCAGTGTTGCCTATCAGTGCTTATCATTGCCGCCTATCATTGTCGCCTATATGTGCCACCTATCAGTGTCCATAAGTGCTGTCTATCAGTGTCGATTAGTGCCCATCAGGGATGAGCCGAACACCCCCCTGTTTGGTTCGCACCAGAACCTGCGAACAGACAGAATGTTCGCGTGAATTTTAGAACCCTATTAAATACAATGGACTCGAACCTTCAAAATCTAAAGTGCTAATTATAAAGGCTTATATGCAAGTTATTGTCCTTAAAAGGGTTTGGGGACCTGGTTCCTGCCCCAGGGGAAATGTATCAATGCAAAAAGAAGTTTTAAAAACTGCCGTTTTTTCGGGAGCAGTGATTTTAATAATGCTTAAAATGAAAAAATAAAAGTGAAATATTCCTTTAAATTTCGTACCTGGGGGGTGTGCATGATATGCATGTAAAGTGGTGCATGTACCCCTTACCAATTCACATAGGGGGGGGGGCGGGATCTGGGGATCCCCTTTGTTAAAGGGGTCTTCCAGATTCCGATAAGCCCCCCGCCCGCAGACCCCCACAACCACCGGGCAAGGGTTGTGGGGATGAGGCCCTTGTCCCCATCAACATGGGGACATCCTCCCCATGTTGAGGGCATGTGGCCTGGTACGGTTCAGGAGGGGGGGGTTTCTCTACATTTGGTGTGGAGTTCCCCTTAAAATCCATGCCAGATCTAAAGGGCCTGGTATGGATATTTGGGGGAACCGCAACCATTTTTTTTTTAAATTTGCGGCGGGGTTCCCCTTAATATCTATACCAGACCTGAAGGGCCTGGTAATTGAATTCTGGGGGACCCCCACGCTTTTTTTTTTTATCAATGACTTTTGTATGTATTGCCGGGAGCCGACAATTCATTAATAGCCGCGAGTGAGTTTTAAATGACTTTTTTTCCTTCAAAAATGACATTTTATGCAGGGACAGTTCTAAGCACGGGAAACATGCGCCACTTTACATGCATATCATACACACCCCCCCAGGTGCGAAATGTAAAGGAATATTTCACTTTTATTGTTTCACTTTAAGCATTATTAAAATCACTGCTCGCGAAAAAACTGCAGTTTTTAAAACTTTTTTTTGCATTGATACATGTCCCCTGGGGCAGGACCCGGGTTCCCAAACACTTTTCATGACAATAACTTGCATATAAGCCTTTATAATTAGCACATTCGATTTCTCCCATAGACTTTTCGAATTTGCCGCGAACACCCCAATTTGTTTGCTGTTCGGCGAACGGGCGAACAGGCAATGTTCGAGTCGAACATGAGTTTGACTCGAACTCGAAGCTCATCCCTAGTGCCCATTAGTGCTGCATATCAGTTCCGCCTATCAGTAACCATCAGTGCTGCATATTAGTGCCTTCTCATCAGTGCCCATCAGTGCTGCCTCATCAGTGCAGTCTCATCAGTGCCCATCAGTGCAGCCTCATCAGCGCACATCAGTGAAGGAAAAAAATTACCTCTGTACAAAATTTTATAACAGAAACTAAGAAAAACTTTTTTTTCTATGTTTCAAAGCAAAAAAAATAAAACAGTGGTGATTAAATACCCCCAAAAGAAAACTTTATCTGTCTCAAACAAATTATAAAATTTATTTTGCTTGGGTACAGCATTACAGACTACTCAATTGTCATTCAAAGTGTGACAGCACTGAAAGCTGAAAATTGACCTGGGCAGGCAGGGGGTGAAAGTGCCCTGTAGGCAAGTGGTTAACAGAAGGTCACCCAGGTATCCCACAATGTTGATATCCCAAGAGCAAAGCAAAGCTAGGTCTAGAGCAAGCACCTTGGTGAAGACCCAGGGTGTTGTGGACAGGACAAAGGGAAGAGAAACAAATTGGTAATGTTGTTTGTCCACAGCAAAAATGCAGATAGCCTTGATAAGGGGTGAAATATGGGGATGTGTAAGTAAGCATTTCTGATATCCATGAAGGCAAGAAGGTCCTCTGGTTGAAGGAGGACAATGACCAACCTGGCAGATTCCATGCAGAACTTTTGGACTTGCTGGAATATGTTAAGAGTCTTCAGATTCAGAATAGTGTAAGTGCCTCCATTTACCTTGGGAACAGTGAGCAGGTCTGAGCAGAAACCCTGGAACAATTTCTCACCTGAAACAGGGGTAGCAACATGTAAATTCATGCAGGGTTTGGGTATGTACCCCCAAGTCTCAGCCTAGGGGTCAACCAATCCTGAAAGCTGCAAAAGAAGAGCCAAAGTGGCAATGGCACAGCTTTAATTAGTTAGCAGGAATCTTGAAGAAAAGGTAAACATTATAAAAAGGTATTCTTCTCAAAAGAAAATATGTTCATTACGTAAGGACACTTGCAAAAAACTCAGGCTTGCTGCAAGTGGGAGGGGTTATACAGAAGATGTCCCTGCAGCTTTTTTTGCCAGTGTCCAATCAGCTGAAGGTAGCGGCATATATCCCCTGGTTAAAACTACAGATCCTGTATCCTGTACTGTATAATTAAGAAATAGGGTTTTCCATGTACTGTATTTTAGTTTTTGGGCTAAACTCAATGTTTTTTTATACCCTTAAAACCAGTGCAAACATCTGGAAACATACATAATGGAGTTGGAGTATATAAGCATGTGGGGCATAGACAGTAAATCGATGAGCGGAGAATGAAAGCTTAAAGGGGAGTTCCACCCAAAAGTGCAACTTCCGCTTATCTGTCTCCCCCCCCCTCCGGTGCCACATTAGGCACCTTTCGGGTAGGGGGGGGCGGGAACCTGTTTTTAACAGGTACCCTGTCCCCGCTTCCATCGGACTTTGCCATGGCATGGTACATCACAAGTCTGGCCTCCCTCCTCCTTCCTCCTCCTTCCAGGCCATTAAGAGAGTGCAGCGTGCTTTGCACGTGCGCAGTAGGGACCCGGGCATGAAGCCGCAGGGCTTCACTGCCAGGTTCCCTTACTGGCAATGGCTGCGGTGCCAACATCGCTGGATTCCAGGACAGGTAAGTGTCCTAATAATAAAAGTCAGCTGCTGAATTTTTGGAGGGGGAGGCCGGGAACACTGCTTTAACGTATTGGTTAGGTCACGGTGTCATGGGTACAGGACAGGACTGCATGAGGTGCACCAAATGCACCCCCAATCTTTTCAAATAAATTCAAGTGGCCCCTGTTCTCAAAGATCAGTTTACAGAGGGGGAGATTCATACTGACTGCTTGTATCCAGAAGGAGATTGAATGGGATGCAGAAGCCTCCACTACAGTAGGATATTTTTTTAGATAAGAGAAATAAGGAAATAGTTTTAAGAATGGCCTCTGAGCGGCAAATAACTTAAAAGAAAGTTTGCGCCCCATCAATGAGAGAAGCACTTATAGTTCTAATCCCCAAAACAGGGAAGGATCCAGGGTATCCAGAATCATACAGAGCCATATCTTTACTTCAAGTTGATATTAAAATTCTAGAAAAGGTCCTGGCCAACCGTCTAAACCAAGTTATTTTATCCCTAATACATAAAGATCAGGTGGGCTTCATGCCTGGGCGCAACACTTCTTTTAATCTTAGAAAACGTTTTATTAACCTGCAGGCCGTCCTTGACAATGTAGGCGAACGTGTGGTGGTGCCCCTTGACACTGCCAAGGCGTTTGATTCAGTGGAGTGGCGTTATCTTTGGAGATGCCTGGAAAGTTATGGGTTTGGCAATAGATTCATCAAATGGATTCGGCTTCTCTACCAGGAACCCTCGACTAGAGTGGTGGCCAATGGTTGGCCATCCGAGGTGTTTGGCCTCACTAGAGGTACGTGTCAAGGCTACCCACTCTCCCCTTTATTATACGCTCTTGCTGCGGAGCCATTGGCCATCTCCATCCGAGGTAATCCTGGGATACAGGGTTTGACTCAGAGAACATTAACGGGAAAAAAAGGAAGTTTGCAATAATTGGTAATTTGTCACAAAAAAAATCACATATGCTGTATATCTGCTTTGCCACACGACATGGAAGAAGTCTAGCAGAATTTATAGCATAGGTCAGACATGCTAAATCCCAGAGATTTTAATCTAACCTGGGCGTTGTATATTTGATGAAGGAATTTCATTTGAATAACTGTTTCTCGGGGAGATCAGTGGCTGCAAATAAGTTGTATCAAATTATTGCCATCTATCCTCAGTTGATGTAGGAATCATGGCCACCCACTTATTTTGCGCATTGTGGAACCTATCCTGTTTGCTATGCAGTACCAAGAAAGGGATCTTGATTTATTGTATATGCAAGGCCTAAGTGTGCATGAGTAGTATTTTTGGTTATATGTAAAGAAAGCTATGGAGGGAGAAAAAGGGTCCTCACATAATTATATCAGGTCCTGGAATTGTCCCTCATGATATAGATCACAAATAAATGTTATTCTTTATTAATCTAGTATGTGACATAAGTGGATTTTAGAAAGTGAGTCTGTGTTAAATTTTCCAATATAGGATTATTGGGTGATTTTGTCCCAGTCCCCATGGGGATGAAACTGTTGTGTGTGGAAACGTTTTGATAAAGTCTGTGCATCTTATCCTGAATTTAACATTGCCCAGATTCTCATATGAGATCATGATTGCAGCTTCAGAAGCTGTGCATGCATTGCCTCCCATGGGTATCAATCACTTATGGACATTGTCAAGGAGGTAAAGATAAAAAGTCAGGGAAGTATAATGCCGCGTACACACAACCGTTTTTCCTGTCATGCAAAAAAACTTAAATTTTTCTCGACGTGATTCATCGTCATTCCTCTCAAACCTGCCTTTCATACACACGTTCAGGAAAAAAAAAGCTTGAGCAAAGCGCGGTGACGTACAACACGTACGACGGCACTATAAAGGGGAAGTTCCATTCGAATGGCGCCACCCTTTGGGCTGCTTTTGCTGATCTTGTGTTAGTAAAGTTTGGTGAGAGACGATTCGCGCTTTTCAGCCTCGTGCTTTTCAGTCCGTTACAGCGTGACGAATGTGCTATCTCCATTACAAACGCTAGTTTTACCAGAACGATCGCTCCCGTCTCATACTTGACTCTGACCATGCACGTTTTTTTCCCCCTCGGAAAAGCATACACACGAGCGGTTTTCGCGAAAAGAAAAAGAATGACGGGAAAAACGACGAGAAAAAATAGAGCAGGTTCTAATTTTTTTGCGGGCATTTTTCTCGTCGGGAAAACTGCTATGGAACATACACACGGCCGGTTTTCATGACCAATCTAAAAAATGGCAGTTTTCTCGTCATGAAAAACGGTCGTGTGTACGCGGCATTAGAGTATGTAGGGATTTCTAGGATTCTATGTGGTCATCAAAAGGGTAGTGCACATTGAATTTATAAGGTTGAATAACTTCTTAGGGACTAGACAGGGGGTATTATGTATGTAAAGTAATTTTTTAAGAAAGATCATTTTTAACAGATGTACTATTCTTATGAGATCAATGAGGAGGGACATTCAAGTGTAAATGTTACCCTTTAGTATATTTACATTAGGCATTACGTTTTAGACCTCATGCACATAGGAAGTTTATTTAACTCTCCTAGAAGCCAGCAGCGTTTTTTTTCAGAAACAATGCCTGATTCGTGTAAAAAGGTCTAAAGCTTTTACAAGCGTTTAAGAGCTTTTACAGGCATCAAGCTCTTGGGCCTTAATTAATTTCATTGGCCAGAATAAATAATCTCTTCTGGCCATTGAAATTAATTAATAATCAAGCACTAAACGCGCCTAGCATTTAGGAGCATTGAGTAGCTTTTAGTAGCGTCAAACATTTTTTTTGCCCAAACTCTGCTTCTGGAGGCACTGGAAGTGTTTTTTTTTCCTGCCACTAAATGCTGCTAAACACAAGTACATGGACACATTGTCTGCCATGCAGGGGAGTTTAGAAGCAGGAAAAAAAAAATCACCAGACGCCCCTAAGGGCAACTTTAAAAAATGTCCAGTGTGCATGAGGTCTTACAAATATTGATCATGGGAAAGTTGAGCCACAATATTTATGTTTAGTATCATGTTTATATGTGGTTTTACTGGGTAAGAAATGGGTAAGAAATGGTGGTCTGCCTAGGTAGTCCTTTCCATTGCACATATAGCTGAACATTGAAAGGAGGATTTCTGTACAGGTTAAGTGCTCCATAGCTTAGCTCAGATTTTGTATCCATGGTTCCTGATGTTATTATTATATTGGCAATGTCATCATTTACAGCTGTAGTTTGTTATATTTTTGTATATAATGCCATCATATTATGCTCAGAGTGATTATGAAACAATTTTTTTCAAAAATTTCCGAAAACATTAGGCAACCCTGAAATAACAACAGAAAGTATCCAAAAAATGGTTCAGATGTCTTAGTTTGTAGGTGATAAAAGGTATAATTAGTGAGTTTATCAGTCTATGCTGTAAGACCAAGTCAGTGAGCAGGCCCATATTGGTGGTTTACTGTCAATAAAACTGTCAGTTGCATTCTCCCCTTGGCACTGTCCAGCTGACCATGTAAATAATTCAATAAAAAGGAGTCTTACAATGAAGTACTAATTCAATTATTAACACCTTGTTAAATAGGCAGTGAGAAAGTGAAAGAAATGTCCAAATACACAACAGCAACAGTATTTAAACTATAATTTATGATTATTGATCGTATATCTAGTTACTCATTGGAATCAGACAGGAATTTAGCCTTATGGATAGATACATGCACTATGAATGCTCATGGCTCGTGCTCCAGAGTGGGAATGATGTGATCACATAAAAAAAGGATTTGAAGCTGATCTCCAGCTTTAGTTTCAGGTTAAATAGATCTTTCGGGCCAAGCTGACCCAATCAAACTATTTGCCTCACTAACAGGTACGGCCGCTGGATGTGCTGTATAAACTGTATGTCTCACACCTGGAACAAAATAGTGTTCATTGATAGAATACAATGTTTCTTATGAATGCTGAGAGTCACTCAGACTGACGCTATTTTGTTTCAGGTGTGAGACAGGAAGGTCTCATCTCACACTCGGTACACAGTGCTGTATATTGTATGTAGCTGAGGCTACTTACAGTTTATACAGCACATCCAGTAGCTACACATATTAGTAAGGTAAATAGTTAATTTGGGCCAACTTGGCCTGAACAATCTATTTAAACTTAAACTAAAGCAGGAGATCCGCTTGAAAAAAGTATATACAATGGAAAGGGTGAGTGGACACACTCCTCTGAACTCTGTGTATAAACCTCTTCCACATATAACAGGAGAATTACAATATCACTTACAGTATCTCCCAATGACAAGCAAATAGGAATTAAAGAAGCCAAGTTAAAAACTCAGCCAGAGCACTGGTCGATAGATACCAAGCTCAATAAATAGCTTAAAGTGGTTCTAGAAGCAGAAGTTTTTTTTTTTTTTTACCTTAACGCATTCTATGAATTAAGATTAAAAGCTTTCTGTGTGCAGCAGCCCCCCTAGCCCCCTTAATACTTTCCTGAGCCCCATGGCAATCCAGAGATATGCATGTGATCCTCGGCTCTCCGGGGTCTCTCGCTCCTCATTGGCTGAGACAGCAGTGGGGGCCATTTTCTCCTGCTGCTGTCAATCATAGACAGTGAGCCAATGGGGAGGGAGAGGGGACAGCCCCCCCCCCCCCTATGAATGGACACAAAGAGCTGTGACTCAGAAGTGATGAGCCTGCTTGGGTGCCGCCAAAGCAAGCTGCTTGCTGTGGAGGCACTCGGGAGGGGGGGGGGGGGGGGAAGCGCCGGCGGAGGACTCAAAAAGAGGAAAATGGGGGCTGCTCTGTGCAAAACCACTGCACAGAGCAGGTAAGTCTGACATGTTTGTTATTATGTTTTTATAAATAGCCAAGCCTTTAATATAACTTTAAGTGGCTGAGAGGATTACGAAAACAATATTAGACTTATGTGTTTAAGTGGCTGAAAACACAAAGAGAGAATGCAAAATACTCTGTACGACATCTTGCAGAAATACTAAGGGAACGGTCCAGTTTAAACAATTTGGTAAACTTTACAGAGTGAACTTTGAACAAATGATAAGTTATAATACAATTTTAAGAGTTACAGCATTTGAATGTCTGTGTGTATAGTCTCAAGCTTATGCATAATTCTGCCTTAAACTTCTCTGACACCTAAGTCACTCTATTGGATAGCAAGGCCACCCATCACATTTGGCAGCCAATGAAACTGCACAAGATGAGGAGGAGTTGAACCAGTTATTTTCCAGAAAACTGGCATGGTCGGCAAATGCCAAGATTTTAATGATCTCCATGTGCTCTGCATATAAAACAAGCCCAGACTTGCTTGTTTTATGAACCTGGAGCCCCCTTAGAAGCTAAGGTGACCCCACAATCTCACTTTAAGGGAGTATCTTTATGTCACATTCTTAACTGCTCCCTTATAACCTATTTTAATATGGGTGTTTATTTTGGACTGATCCACCTAAGTAGGACACTCTCCAAATTCAAATACCAAAATTTTATTTTAACTGCTTGCCGCCCACCCACCGTCAAATGACGGCAGGGCGGTGCGGCTCTCGTTCTGGGATGCTGTCATATGACGGCGTCCCAGAATGACCACTCTCGCACGCCCGCGGGGCCGCGCAGCGTGGCGTTTGCGGCCGTGCCGTGTTGCTAGGATACGGAGCGACCCCGATCTCTGTAAAGAGATAGGGGTCTGCTGCTTTTTTACCATGTGATACCATGTGATCCATGTCCAATCACAGCCGGTCACATGTAAACACGGAGATGCCGGTAATCGGCTCTCCTCGCCTCACACTGACAGAGTGTGTGACGAGGAGAGCCGATCAGTGGCATCTCCTCACAGGGGGACATCTAGGAATGTAATAAGGGCACTGATCATCAGTGCCCTGATTACAGTATTGCAATTTAGGGTAGCCAATCAGTGCCCATCATTGCCCACCAGTGCCAGCAATCAGTGCCCACCAGTGCCAGCAATCAGTGCCCACCACTGCCCACAAGTGCCGCCAATCAGTGGCCATTAGCAATGCCAGTCAGTGCCGCCTATTATTGCCCACCAGTGCCGCCTAACAGTGCCCATCAGTGCCGCCTATCAGTGCCACATATCAGTGCCATCTATCAGTGCCCATAAGTGCGGCATATCAGTGCCCATAAGTGTCACCTCATCAATGCCCTCCAGTTCAGCCTATCAGTGCCCATCAGTGCCGCCTCATCAGCGCACATCAGTGAACGAGAAAAATTAAAAAATTTAAAAAATGAAAGTTAAAAATTTACTGACAGAAACTAAGTAAAAAACATTTTTTTTTTTAAAATATTTGGTCTTTTTTTTTTTTTTTCAATAAATACCGAAGCAGCAATTAAATACCACCAAAAGAAAGCTCCATTTGTGTGAAGAAAATTAGAAAAAACATTTTGGGTACAGTCTAGCATGAACGCGCAATTGTCGTTCAAAGTGTGACAGCGCTGAAAGCTGAAAAATGGCTTGGGCAGGAAGGGGGTGTAAGTGCCTGGTAGGCAAGTGGTTAAATAACCTTGTTTTAAGTTTACTGAGTATGTATGATGGAGATGTAAAGCTAAAACATTTTACCTATAGGATAAAAGATAATAAATGTTTGTTTACCCCAGATATTCTTTGCCAATTCACCTTTGCAATATAGAACTATGGGCAAATAAAGAGCTGTTTTTTGTTTTGCAGAAATATTCCAGAATACTGTTACTTGTATAGGGATAATAATATGATTTCTAACAATGGTGGAACACAACAACAACATGAATGCAACTCTGTAATCATGAATAGATTGTCCCTAAATATATATTTATAAATATTTAAATACCTTAATTTGAATTGGTATCAGCCTCTTGAAATCCCTGTAGTGCAGAGCTCAGAGACGGGGCACAAGAAGCCAGTTGGCTATGCTGCAGTGCAAGAAACATGCTAACAGAAGGAGAGGGCATAGTGATGTAGAGAGTAACTCATTAGTATGTTGCTTCTCCTTCTACTGGAGTGGGGAGACCTGTAAGTGAAAGTGAAGCTGCAACAGAGAAACATCAGCTCTCCTCATTTGTCAGCCAGCACTGCGCTGTGTGGCAGAGCTGAGTAATCTCAGAACAGGATGGGCAGAGTTACAAATTCCTTGGCAGGTAAAATATCGTTCATATATGTAATTTGTTTCTTTATGTAGCTGTTTGTCTGGAGTTCAGCTTAGTTATATTAAAAAAAAACTTAATATTCACCCTAAACCATTTTAGTCACAATTACCCTACAGACATGTAAGCAAAACAAACATTTCTGAAATAATGTAAGCAAGAGTCCCCCAAAACAACAAAGCATACATATACTGTAACGATCAAACTACAACATGTCTGAAAACTTGTATAGAAAGATGTGGAAATACAGCTAGTTTTTCTTAGGCTCCATTTGCACCAGGTGATTCGGATTCCAGAATTGCGGCAAAACGTGGAGCGCATTTGCGATGCCATTATTTCTTAATGGCACCCCAAACGAGGGATGAGTTTGTCGCGATTGTTGAGCGACATATCACGCTACAATCATGGCAAAAATCACGACCGCAAACACTCCTGGCTCTGTGCCAATATTTGGTACATGAGCTTCTTTTGGAGCGTTTTTGGAGTGGATGAGACCCATTAAAATTAATAGTGCCGCTCCAAAAACGCTCAACAAAAAAAAAGCTAAAAAAATTGAGCGGCTGCAGATTGCTCAGGTGTGAATGGAGCCTTAAAGCTGTAAAAACCCCAAAACAAAAAAAGAGTTGCCAGTTTACCAACCTTGAGATGTGGTGGCTGCATTAATTTCCCTTTTTAGGATTTATTTTTCTTTATTTTCTTCTAGTGATCTGGCCGGTAAGTCTGTTATTCGGTTAGCTTTTTTCATTTACCGTATATACTCAAGTATAAGCCAACCCGAATATAAGCCGAGGCACCTAATTTCACCACAAAAAACTTGGAAAATTTATTGACTCGAGTATAAGCCTAGGGTGTCCATCTGCATGCCTCACTGTGCCTCACTTTGCCTCACTGTGTCCATGTGCATGCCTCACTGTGTCCATGCCTCACTGTGCCTTACTGTGTTCATGCCTCACTGTGTCCATGTGCATGCCTCACTGTGCCCATGCCTCACTGTCACTGTGCCCATGCCTCACTGTGCCCATGCCTTACTGTGCCCAATCTCCCTACCTGATCTCCTGCGCTGTGTGACTAGACTGACGTTTAACACGGGAGTCAATAGAAGGGGTGCCTGGTTTGAAAAATCGGTGCTCCCTGGCCGTAGGTCCCCTGGACAAAAAAACTTTGCACACTTGTAGATGAAGAGTGGGGCTACACGTGTGCCAAGTTTGGGGTCCAGGGGACCTAGGGACGGCCAGGCTCGGGTCCCCAAAATCACCAGAGAAATTACCGTTTAACATGGGAGTCTATAGAAGGGGTGCCCGGCTTTGAAAAATCGGTGCTCCCCAGTTGTAGGTCCCCCAGACAACAAACTTTGCACACTTGTAGAGGAAGAGTGGGGCTAGTTTGGGGTCCAGGGGACCTATGGCCGGCCGGTACCTCGTCCCCAAGGTCCGGGAGATCAGGTGCAAAAAGGTGACTCAAGTATAAGCCGAAGGGGGCATTTTCAGCACAAAAAAATGTGCTGAAAAACTTGGCTTATACTCGAGTATATACGGTATACAGTATATTGCAAAGGTTTTAGGAACATTATTTATAGACTTTAAAGGTAGACCTAACAACCGGACAACAAACTTTGCGCACTTGTAGAGGAAGAGTGGGGCTACATGTGTGCCAAGTTTGGGGTCCAGGGAACCTACGGCTGGCCGGGATCAGGCGCACAAAGGTGAAGATGGACACAGACTCGAGTATAAGCCGAGGGGGGCATTTTCAGCACACAAAAAATGTGCTGAAAAATGTAGCTTATACTCGAGTATATACGGTATGTAAAACCTTTATCCCAAAAGGGAAAACACTGTTGCTCTGTAGACGGAGTTTAGCAATAATTTGATTTGAGCTCTTCTCAGATTGACAGTGCTGCTGTCCAAATGTGTCTTCATTTCTCCTCCATAGAATGGAGTCACCCTAAGACTGACTGGGGTTGATTTACTAAAACTGGAGAGTGCAAAATCTAGAGCAGCTGTGCATGGTAGCCAATCAACTTCTATCTTCAGCTTGTTCAATTATGCTTACCAAAAAAACCTGGAAGCTGATTGGTTTCTATGCAGAGCTGCACCAGATGTTGCACTCTCCACTGTTAGTAAATCAACCTCAACGTGTATTACTGGCCAGATCACCAGGTAAGGATAAGAGGGAAAAACCTAAAAAATAAAACAAATAAAACCACCACATTAAGGAATGGTAAAACACAATGGGGGTTATTTACGAAAGGCAAATCCACTTTGCACTACAAGTGCAAACTACAAGTGCAAAGTGCACTTGAAATTGCACTGAAAGTGCACTTGGAAGTGCAGTCGCTGTAAATCTGAGAGGTAGATCTGAAATGAGGGGAAGCTCTGCTGAATTTATCATCCAATCATGTGCAAGCTAAAATGCCGTTTTTTATTTTCCTTGCATGTCCCCCTCAGATCTACAGCAACTGCACTTCCAAGTGCACTTTCAGTGTAATTTCAAGTGCACTTTGCACTTGTAGCTTGCACTTGTAGTGCAACGTGGATTTGTCTTTTGTAAATATCCCCCAATATATTCTGTTTTTGCATTTGGGTTTAATACTGCTTTAATCCCATTCCTATTGAAACTGAACTCCAAGCTTAGTGACAACATTCCCTACAATGCATGCATGGAATGAATATTGCTATTTGTTAGCATCCTATGGTGTTAATTTACTAAAACCTGAGAGTGCAAAATCTGGTGCAACTGTGCATGGTAGCCAATCATCTTCTAACTTCAGCTTGTTCAGTTAAAGTGGAAGTAAACCCTCCTATAATTTTCAGGCAAGGAAGCTGCCATCTTGGCCTCTGTTTAATCTTTAACTGCCATGATGCTGCACATGTTATGACACCAGCCATTGGATGGTTTGACAGTTTGGTTGAGAGCACAACCAATGTGACAGTTGGCATTCCCGGCATGCCGGGAATGTAACTGCTTTTTGAAACTGTTAAATCGATGGGTTTACTTCCACTTTAAGCTTTGACAAAATAACATGGACGCTGATTGGTTTCTATGTAGAGCTGCACCAGATTTTGCACTCTCCGGTTTTATTAATTCAACCCCTCTGTATTGAGAAACCACAGTAACAATATTCAAGGCTTTGGCCTGTACATTAGAAACATCACCAGCCACCAGCTCTCAGCTTGTGAGCTACTCACCACCAGCAGTAATAAAGCCCTTTATCAAGCCAACTTTAGTCTATATCAACATCCTCTTAACCACTTCCTGCATATGCCCCAAGCATGACACTGTAGCAATGCATGTTGAGAGTTGTACTCTTGAAGACGTCACAGCAACAACAAAGCAGAGTTTTGTTATCAAGTTTATGTAAATATAATACACTAAATTATATTAATAAAATAAATAGTAAACTATACAAATACAGCAGTTATTCTTGGTCTTGTTAAAGCTGAACTCTGGGCTTGAGTATGTGGTTATGAGATGGTGACAAAGCAACTACAATTCAGTACAAGCCTCCCTTTTTATGCTGCTGATGAACAAATGAATCACAGGAACTAATTTTAACAATTAAAACCAGAGTTTCCCAAAAAAATATTTAAATAACAAGTGAATATGCATTATAAACACCACTCACTGTAGGTTATTTTCTATGTTAGTGTGTTTGCAGTCAGACTTTACAATATAACTAAAAGTATATGTTTCTTTTTAGTTTTGGGTAGAGTGGAGAGGGATTAGAACACCTGTTAGGTTTTTATTGATGTCTTCGCCCCAATTGGGGAGATTCACGCTCTCTATTTGTCCTGTGTATTTTTATTACCGAAAGTGAAAGTGAAAGAAAATCCCACATTTTGGGTCCTCACCAGAACAGCAATAGAAAATAAATCTTCCAGTGGGGACATTAGTTCTGGTGACCATAGTGACAACCAGAGATTCCCTTGCTTTGGAGGGATATCTTCTCAGTTTCTGTTTTAACTTTGGGACAGGAAGTGAAAAGAATATCTCCCCAGTGTGGGACAGATGGCAAAATAAAGCTTTCAGGGGGTATAAGCCTCACTTACTCTATCCAAAATGAAATATGAGGCTTGTCTTAAGTTCTACTTTAAATTGCATTAGAAATTTCTTAAAACAAAGATACTGCTGTATTCATTGTGACCATAAGTGGCACCACTTCCCCTTCTTTATATATAAAACATGTTTTGAACAACCTTTATAATCCCCAAAAAAGCAGTTTTAGCAACTATAGTAATGGCATTTTCCTCTCAGAAACATATTGGTCATAAAGATGTCCAAACATCTAAACGTTTACCAACTCAAACAACATAAAGATTGACCAATGGAATCAAAATTGTCATTAATATCTGAACTTATACAATTGCATTTGTAACATTTTCAAAGCACTTATTTTGACCCTAAACTTTGATCTTAAAGCGTATGTCAAGGCAAATAAAGTATGCAGTATATATCCGCAATACATGCACATTTCCCCAAGTTTTATCCCTAAAGAGCCTTGCAATTACAGAAAAATATATAGCTGTTAACCTTCCAGAAATTGCACTTAATTCTTAAACTTCTGGGCTGACAACGCACATAATTTTGTGGCATTAGCCCTGCCCCCAGTTATCTTTTGCTAAACTACTCAAAGCATCCTGTTCTCTCCAACATAAAGGCTAATTAGTTAATTCTGTAGTCTAAGTAAAGAAATAGGAGGGCTAAATAGACTCTTTGACTCTTTGATATAACATAGAAAGTATGCAAAGGACACAGGACACCTGTAAACCTCTGACAAGATCAATCTTCTTTTCTTTTTTTTTTTGCACTTATCAAACAAATATAACAACATGCTTTTCAATGCTATATTTAACAGAAGGAAATAGAGCTAAAAAAAGGGTTTACATACACTTTTAGAGCAAAAGCAAACTTTTTCCAAACTTTGTTTATGGGGCCTAGCCAATCCAACATCCAATACAAATATCATTAATATGTTCTAAATTTAACAAATATACAATTAACATGTGTACAGTATTTTAGCTTTAAGGGCTTGTAATCATTACAGTCACATTTGTGAATGTAAAGGCACTTTTGATAACATTTCCTATGTACAGTACATGTTCAGATCTTAATAAAATGAAATATATTTCCTATAAAATCATTATAATGGGTTGCAAAACTTTTCTACAGTCATATGAAAATCGCTTAAGAGACCATTTCCACCTAGCCCTGATAAGCCTCTGTTAAGCAGGGTACAAGCAAACTGTTTTTTTCAACCCTGTGGGGTTGCACAAAAAAAAACCTGACAGCTCTGGTCAGAGACACTGTACTAACCATGTGAGGTTAGTCCAGCGATCTCCCCCGCTGAGCTGTTGTGTTCTGACAGGGGGACGTCCCTGCCAGAACACTCCGATCAGCGCTCTCTGCCATTGGCTGAGAGCGCTGATCGGGAGTCGGTCGGCTTTTGGTTATTCAACATACAGGCCGACATACACACAGGCAGAATGTCGGTAGTTTTTTTTGAACCAGCAAATGTCTACCGACATTCTGCCTGTGTGTACGGGGCTTTAGCCTTGATGGCTTGATAACATAGAATGCCAAATGGCTCTGATTTGTGTTTCTAAATATTCATAAATGTTTTTGGTAAAAATCTTTTTTTTTTCTTTTACATGAAATGCCATGATAATTTGGTATTACTCTCCCAAAGTAAAGATGGCTTCTTTGGTAGATCCTCTTTGAATGATGCCACCCACCAAAACTATTTGACACTGTCAACTAAGGTGTACAATATGTCATCTGTCATATTTATTGTTCCACATTCCCATCTGTCATGATACACATGAAGGTGCCAATACCACAGTAGTGGACGACATTGGATACAAAGCGCCTAGAGGCGATTTAGTTCGAATTTGTAACACTATACAAGTTACTCACTCACTCACTCACTCACACAGTAGTAGAGAATGTTCACTAAGTAAGCAAGGCAAATGTTTATTTAGCTTAGTGAATAAAGTGAAGCTGTATCATCCAATTTTGTGTGAGAACATTTCTGTTTTTTTAAACTTCCTTTACACATGATTGGATAGTCAGTGTGAACTCTATCTTTTTATTCTCTAAGCCCCTGGTGCCCAACCTGCCCCTCTCTGGCACTTTTTGTGTGGCCCTTAGGCCCCTGCAGATACTAGTTTGTGATTCCCTATTGTTCTTTTATAGTAGTGAATTCTAACAGCCTCATGTAATATATGTCTCCAGTCTATGACTGTTTCCTGAAGCCTGTCCCCAGTCTCAAACAACTTCTATAGCACGTTCACCGTTTCTGACAGTCTTATACAGCATGTCTGCAATCTATGACCATCTCTTTTATTATATCCGCAATCTTTGAACATCTGTTTTATCATGTCCCCAGTTTCTGACCATCTCTTGTATCATGCCTAAAGTCTTTGACTATATCCTATTGTCTCTGCTAATGAATGTTCACTCAATTTTATGTATGGCCCTTTGGTGATGTCAGGAGCTGCACTTGAGGCCCATCATATCAATACATTTGGCCACCCCTACTCTACGCAAAACATTCTTTGCTCCTTTAGTAAATCAGCTCTAAAGTTTACATGAACACCTCTCCCCAGATCATAAAAGTCAAGGACCAGAAGCAGAAAACACATGGAGCTGTCCTTGGTACTGTAGTAGGAAGAACACACTGCAAACAATGCAGACATGTTTAAAAGTGGAAAGAGCATGTGGAAAGAGTAATAAGCCATAGCAGCCAATCAGATTTCAGTTTACTGAAGCATGCGTTCTGATGGATGGCTCTTGGTTACTGCACTCTGCACATTGCTTTTTTTTTATTAGATATGCTGAACAGTTCTTGCATATTGCACGTTGACCTAAGGTGAAAGTACATTGTATATTGCTGTAGGTATGGATCACAGGAACAAATACTTAATACCCCAACTGAAGAGTGAAGCCACCTCTTGTCCCTGTGAGCAAACCAAGTTGACACAAAGTTGCTGCACTCAGTGCAGTAAATACAAGCTCTTTTTTTGCCTCTGCGCACTTTAGCTCTTGTTTAATTCAAAGGGGGTACTACTCACCATGTTGACTTCAGAGACCATATCTATGCTTGCCACAGTTATTCTCATCCCAACATCAACAGGAGGGCCTAGGAAAGAAAAAGCAACAGACAGACGTGTCACAGCACACATTTGCATATTAATTCAGGCAATGTATCTTAGATGGATTGTTGGTGCTGATTGTTTTTTTTTTTTTTTCATGTGTGCATTCAATGTGCAGTGTGCATCAACAAGAAGCACTGATAATGTGTATGTTATCATCATGGATAAAATATGACCATAGATGGGTATTTTTACCTCCAAAGTCTGGCCTCAGTCGGATGTCATAGCCTTTGAGCAATCTATCCACTGTCTCTTTCACATATGACATGTTGCTGGGCTCATTAACGCTGGAGGGAGTAAGAAGTATGGACTGGAGTCAGTATGTACACTGGAGTGCAAGCATTCAGACAACCCCCCCCCCACCCCCACCCCCCTTGTATGCCACATACATCATCTAACAGTAATCAAAAATCATGTCAGACTCACATATCTGCAGCAGCATATCTCACCTTTGAGCACAGCACACCATGGCTATCATCATAGGAATAGACACAATCCCGAAATATCCTCTGTCTTGGAGCGTCCACATTACTAACTCAATGTAACTAAATAAAGAGAACAATGCTTAATGAGAAGATTCAACAAATGCAACTAAAGTCTGAGGCAAGGTGATAATTCCTAATAGAGCAGCGCATGCGCACTGCAAGCAGCATCAACAGACACCGTTTGCTGAAAAAGCTCCCTCTGTGCAAATTTAAAAAAAAAAAAAAACATCCACAGATCCAGATCCTTAAAGTTCTGGTTATACCCCTGCCTAATCCATATAAAAGGATGCAAAAGGGGGGGGGGGGTCTGTTACTGTCCAAACCTCAGTGCTCTGGACAAGCTGATATCCTTGGGCTGCTGAAATGGTCTAAGCATGGCTGTGATTGCAATCTGCTGTAGTAGTAGATCCTGTACGTGCTGTATCACTGGAGCCTGCTGATCAGAATGCGAAGTAGTCTCCCAACACAGGCTCCCAGCGTCTCTTTCCTAAGCTCGGTGTTCCTTAGCAGCCAGCAGCCAGCAGCCATTCCCAAGGAAGCTGTTCTGGGAGAGATACGTTCGATGTTACGTGAAATATGGCATCCTCAGCATCCCCATCAGCGTGGCCATCTCCTGTGCGCGCTGCCGATCAGATACTTGCTACAGTAACAGCTGAGGGTGAAACAAGTATCTGATCAAGGCTTTTCTCCCAGGACTGCATATTCTTCATGTGAAACAAGCTAACCCTAACCTTACAAAATCCTTCTACAGCTGCCTGTTGTAGAAGTGATAGGCTCACTGCTATTACGGTCCATTGTTTGTACTGACGTAGCATCACACTTCGCTGACCCCTCCTTTGCTGCTTATGGTAATGCTGGCCGTATACAGTCTTCAGTATTTGGCCAGACAATTAATGATTGTGCTGTTCCTGATGTGATCATTTCAAACATGTCCCTCTTCATGTTTTATTTTTTATTTTTATGATGTTATCAAGGTGTCTGCTTATAAATGTTTTCTCATAGGACTGACACAACTTCACTCAGGATGTGAAAATATTTTTTAAATTCGATTCAATTAGAGAAATATTTGAATCCTGGGTGAAATTTGTGACTCTTGTGTAAAACAAAATTATAGATAAATCATAAAGTGTTTCTCCTGGTATACTTTCTTAGACCCTATTCACGCCTACACATTTTGGATACGCACACAGAAATGCGCATTTATTAACGCGTTCCCAGAAACTTGCGAAAAAATGCCCCAAAATGCACATCGCACTTGCGGTGCCATCATTTCTTGCCACCCCAAACAAGCTTAGGAGACATGTGTTTTGCAGCATCTAAATACGCGGTACAAGGACACACGAGGCTCACTGCCCAAAAAAGGTGCAGGAGCTACTTTGGCATGTTTGACGCAAGTAGGGCAGCCTATTTAAGCCAAAGGGCTGTCCTATGCTGTCATGCAAAAAATGTGTCGCACAGGTGTGAATGTGGTCTTATTTTTAAAATACTTGTGGCGTAAAATGTTTTTTTTTTTCTTCTTACCTAATTAAAATTTTCAAAAATTGAAATTTACGGTCAACAGACATTTTCCAGCATGCTAAAATAATTTTTGACACCACATACAGTATTTCTGCTTTTCAAAAACTAGTAGTGTAAACAGTGCTTGATTTTGAATTTGTCACATCAAGCGGGACTCCCTTTATCATGCAGGAGTCTTTATGTGTGTGTATATATATCTCAAGGATGGAAAAGGACCTGGGGGTCCTAGTGGATGATAGGCTCAGCAATGGCATGCAATGCCAAGCTGCTGCTAACAAAGACAAACAGAATATTGGCATGCATTAAAAAGATATAAAGCGATAATTCTACAAGACTCTGGTACGGCCGCACCTAGAGTATACTGTCTAGTTTTGGGCACCAGTCCTCAGGACGGAGGTACTGGAAATAGAGCGAGTACAAAGAATGGCAACAAAACGAATAAAGGGTCTGGAGGATATTAGTTATGAATAAAGGTTACAAGCACTGAAATTATTCTCTCTGGAGAATAGACGCTTAAGAGGGGATATGATTTCAATTTACAAATACCATACTGGTGACCCCACAATAGGGATAAAACTTTTCAGCGAAAGTGATTTTAGTAAGACACGTGGCCACTCATTAAAATTAGAAGAAAAGAGGTTTAACCTCAAACTGCGTAGAGGGTTCTTTACTGTAAGAGCAGCAAGGATGTGGAATTCCCTTCCACAGGCGGTAATTTCAGCGGGGGGCATCGATAGTTTCAAAAAACTATTAGATAAGCACCTGAACGACCACAACATACAGGGATATACAATTTATTACTGACATATAATCACACACATAGGTTGGACTTGATGGACTTGTGTCTTTTTTCAACCTCACCTACTATGTAAATATGTGTAAATATATATATATATATATATACATAATCATATACAGTTCTGCTCATAAGTTTACATACCCTGGCAGAATTTATGATTTATTGTCCATTTTTTAGAGAATATGAATGATAACACAAAAAAATTTCTTTCACTCATGGTTGGTGTTTGATTGAAGCCATTTATTATTAATCAACTGTGTTTACTCTTTTTAACCACTTCCATACAGGGCTTTTTATACCACTTCCATACCGGGCCTATTCTGGCACTTCTCTCCTACATGTACAAATCATCATTCTTTTGCTAGAAAATTACTCAGAACCCCCAAACATTATATATGGTTTTTTTTAGCAGACACCCTAGGGAATAAAATGACGGTCGTTGCAACTTTTTATCTTGCACGGTATTTGCGCAATAATTTTTCAAACGCCTTTTTTGGGGGAAAAAATGGTTTCATGAATTAAAAAATAACAAAACAGTAAAGTTAGCCCAATTTTTTTGTAAAATATGAAAGCTTATGTTACGCCGAGTAAAAAGATACCTAACATGTCACGCTTTAAAATTGCGCACACTCATGGAATGGCGGCAAACTTTGGTACTTAAAAATCTCCATAGGCGACGCTTTGAAATTTTTTACAGGTTACCAGGTTAGAGTTACAGAGGAGGTCTAGTGCTAGAATTTTTGCACGCACTCTAACGCACGCGGCAATACCTCACATATGTGGTTTGAATGGCGTTTACATATGCAGGTGGGACTTACGTGTGTGTTCGCTTCTAAGAGCGAGCTATTGGGGACGGGCGTTTTGAAAAAATTTTTTTTTTTTTTTTTTTTTACTTTATTTTTTTTATTTTTACTTTTTTTTTACACTTTTTTTTTTTTTTAGCACTTTTATTCCTATTACAAGGAATGTAAACATCCCTTGTAATAGGAATGTGTGTGACAGGTCCTCTTTATGGAGAAATGCGGGGCCAATAAGACCCCACATCTCTCCTCCAGGCTGGAAAGCATGAGATCGTGAATTTTTTTTCTGAATAATTGGAATTTCTGAAAATTTTTTGAATAACATACTGCGTTCATCTTGCCATCAATTTTGACCAAATTTCCTGTGCCTTTTTAGCTCACACATCCCCAAAACATCAAAACATCAGCGATCCACCTCCATGTTTCACAGTAGGAATGGTGTACCTTCCATTATAGGCCTTGTTGACTCCTCTCCAAATGTAGTGTTCATGGTTGTGGCCAAAAAGCTAAATTTTGGTCTCATCACTCTAAATGACTTTGTACCAGAAGGTTTGAGGCTTGTCTCTGTGCTGTTTGGCGTATTGTAAGCGGGATACTTTGTGGCATTTGCGTAGTAATGGCTTTCTTCTAGCGATTTGACCATGCAGCCCATCTTTCTTTAAGTGCCTCCTTATTGTGCATCCTGAAACAGCCACACCACATGTTTTCAGAGAGTCCTATATTTCACCTGAAGTTATTTATGGGTTTTTCTTTGCATCCCGAACAATTTTCCTGGCAGTTGTGGCTCAAATTTTAGTTGGTCTACCTGACCGTGGTTTGGTTTTAACAGAACCCCTTATTTTTCACTTCTTGATTTGAGTTTGAACACTGCTGATTGGCATTCTCAATTCCTTGGATATCTTTTTATATCCCTTTCCTGTTTTATACAGTCCAACTACCTTTTCCCACAGATCCTTTGACAATTCTTTTGCTTTCCCCATGGCTCAGAATCCAGAAATGTCAGTGCAGCACTGGATGAAAGATGCAAGGGTCTGTCAGGAGTCCATAAACTCATTGACCTTTTATACAAACACACTAATTACAAGCAAACAGATCACAGGTGAGGATGGTTACCTTCAATAGCCATTCAAACCCCCCTCGTGCCAACTTGCATGCATGCTATCAGGCCAAAATCACCAGGGTATGTAAACTTTTGATCAGGGTCATTTGGGTAGTTTCTGCTGTGATTATGATTTAAAAAGAGTAAACACAGTTGATGGATAATACATGGCTTCAGCTAAACACTAACCATGAGTGAAAGAAATGTTGTTGTGTTATCATTCATATTCTCTGAAAAATGGCCAAGAAATCATAAATTCTGCCAGGGTATGTACTTATGAGCACAACTGTATATATATATATATATATATTATATTGGGGAAATCACATAGCTCAGGGTGATTTAATATATCACAAGCTTTATATAACACAGGGAGCAATATTTAATATGGAATGCCTTAGATTGAGGGTTGGCAACCCATTGATCACAATCTACCCATCGATTGCAGATAGGTGATAGGTAGGCCACGAAAGACCCCCACCTGTAATATCTTGGATCAGAGCAGAGCTGATGTGATTGCAAAGCGGGAAGTCTTAGGCTGGCCATACATTATACAAGTCAGATTCAATTTTCCTTTAGTTTTACTAAAATCATTAAAAGATGAGGTTAAACCTAAACATTTTCAATTAGCATGCAATCAGGCAGGCCTGTGCACTGTGGTAAATCTAAAGGAAATTGAATACGAAAAATGTATAACTTTTGGCTAGCCTTAAGCTTCTCCCTGGTCCTGATGTGTCATATGACACAGCCAAGGAAAGACCTGGTAGGACTTTCCTCACTCTGCCTATAAACAGCATTGTACACTAGTGAAAAGATGGACAGACACTGTTTCTATTCCTCTAGACCTGTACGTAGATCCTTGCACCACTTGCACTTTAAAGCGGAGTTCCACCCACAAATGGAACTTCCTTTAAACTGATTCCTCCCCTCCTCCGGTGCCACATTTGGCACCTTTCAGGGGGGAGGGGGGAGCTGATACCTGTCAAATCCAGGTATCTGCTCTCACTTCCAAGGAAAGATTGCTGCGATCTTTTGCGGCAAACTACACAATGTCCAGTGCTTGCACCCAGAGCCGAGGGAAGGGTTGGCTTCATTGCGGGCTCCCAGGACAGGTAAGTGTCCTTATATTAAAAGTCAGCAGCTGCAGTATTTGTAGCTGCTGACTTTTATTTATTTTTTACCCAGGCGGAACTCCGCTTTAACCACTTGCCTACACGGACAATGTTAGCATTTTTCACATAGGATACATGTTGAAATCTGCATTTTTGCTCAAAAAATACTTAGAATCCCCAAACATTATATAACTTATGAAACCAGGAGGTCCTTTATCAAATGCAAATGTTCAGGAAAACATTCACATAAATGAATTAATAGTGTACACAAACAAAATATAATACTCAATTTTTTGGTAAAATATAGAAGATGATGTTGTGTCGAGTAAATACATACCAAACATATCAAGATTGAAAACTGCACACTCCTGTTAAATGGTAACGAACTACCATACCTAAAATTGCCCATAGGTGGTTCTTTAAAAGCCTTTATAGGTTATCATTTTAGATTCAATCATGAACTATTGCTCTCATTCAGCCGTTCATGATGATACCTCATATGTGTGGTGCAATCACCGTTCACAGGTGCGTACCAGACCTACGGGCACGTTTGCATTTGCGTGTATTCACCAGGGGGACTGGGTTGCTTTTAACTTTTTAAAATTATTTTTATTTTATTTGGTTTAAACATTTTTTTAAAGAGGGGTGGGAGCTTTCAAGTGCTGTAAAAGTGATTGGATGGCTGTACGATCATGGCCATGATACTGGTATAGCAACTTGCTGTCCAGGACCTATGCTCCATGGCAAGTAGGTAAATGACATATTACAAAGATGTAGTGGTATTGGTAGTGCTAATCCAGTAATACACTCTGCATTATAAACTACTGACCTCTGAACTCTATATTACATTCTACTCACCTGTGAACTCTGCCTTACTTACTACTGACCTCTGTGCTCTAAACTACTACCAATACTACTGACTAGGGATGAGCCATACTGCCCTGGCTTTGGTTCAAGCAGGGTTCATAGATGTTCAGATGCTGTGCCCAAACCCAATTCAAATAAATGTGAGCCAAACCTGTCAAATTAAAAATGCCAATTTTCTGTACAAAAAAGTAAAGGGTTGAAAAAAATATAATGTGGTTTGAACACTGCCCTGGAGAACATTTACTAGTTGCAAAGTGGTTCTAAAGCCTAAAGGTTTGGAATTAAGGTAAAAAACTTTCTGTGTCAGAGAATCACCCCTCACCCCTCTTATGCTTACCTGAGCCAATTGTCAATCTAGAGCTGTGCATGAGAGCAGTGCATCTCTCCCACCTCACAGGACAAGTTGATAGCAGTGGGAGCCATTGGCTCCCGCTGCTGTTCATCAAATTATATTATGAGGGTGCAGGGGGTGGGGCCAGGGTGCGCTGTCTGTGTCAATAGACACAGACAGGGAGGCTCGAGTGCGAGCCAACACATGTGTCCCTATAGAAAGCGGCTTTCAATGGGCGCACTCGCTGAAGAGGAGGAGCCAGGATACCTGGTGGGGGGCCCCAGAAGTGGAGGAGTGGGGCTGCTCTATGCAAAACTATTGCACAGAGCAGGTAAGTATGACATGTTTGTTATTGATTTAAAAAAATGAAAGTTTTACAATCACTTTAAATAAAAGAAAAACTTTTTTTTTTTTTTTTAAAGGAAGTCAGCAATGAAATGTTATTTGCTGGCAATTTAACCACTTGCTTATTGGGCACTTAAACCCCCCTCCTGCCCAGACCAATTTTTAGCTTTCAGCGCTGTCACACTTTGAATGACAATTGCGCGGTCATGCAATGCTATATCCAAATAAAATTATCGTACATCACGGGACACAGAGCAGCCATAGTAATTACTATATTATACGCCACCTATAGGTGAATGGACACTGGTACACTCAAAAGACAGGAAGTCCACCCTATATAACCCCTCCCATACAGGGAGTACCTGTTTTTTCGTAAGTGTCTAAGGTGTTGGTCACGGTTAATGATGTGTTAAGAGTAAGCTCCGCAAAGAAGATCCTTGACAGGATCAAGGGGCTATGCTATCGTATCCGTTCAAAGTGGCAAAAAAGTCCAAAGTGAATTATACCCGAGCCTTGAGGAAGAAGAACGAGGTTGCCTGCCTGTAATGCTCCTCTTTTGAGGGCTGGACCGTGGGATCCAGCACCTTGGTAACATATACTATACCAAAGGTTGCTCTGGCAGGGTGCTGTACAGGTTCAAGGGAGAGGACCCCATATACAAGGGGGACCCAGTCCTTGAAGGTCCATCATGACAAAGCTTGCCGTGATGGGTGAAGATTGGACTCCTGTTATGTACAGAGTCCTGCAGCGAGGAATGGTAAGTCTGCATTTGTTTGCAGTTTATCTTTTAAAAAAAGAGAGAGAGATCTGACTGTCTGGTCTCCCGGTGGCCACTGGGAGCAGTGTGCTGTACAATGATGCTATGTGCTCTTACTCATGCGGGCTGCTGTTTCTTCCCCAGCCACTAGAGGGCGCAGGTTCACTCAAGTCTAGCCTATTTTTATGTAGAAATACCCTCAGTTAAGAGGGCTGCTGGTATAGATTTTCGGGCCTGTACACACTGCTGTCAACCAAAGGGCAACAAACAGTTAACTTCTTGGCATGTACTAAAGAGTTCAGCTAACACTGCACAGCACACTGTCCCTCTGGTGTGCAATATAACACTCTGGTAACGGTGGTCTCTGAACTAAGGACACTGGGCCTAAGATTAGTCAGTTAATCTCTGAGCAGGTGCTCTCTCCCCTGACCGGACCAGTCTGTACAACCGACTTGCGTAGCTGGGGCTTCTGCACACCGTCTCACGACACCCGTAGTCTCTGGTCCTCCCGACAGTCCTTGAGGGGATGATGGACGAAACGACACTTGGGTTCTCCCGTGAAGGTCGGAGGGCTCTCTGGATCTCAAGGCCCAAACTCCTAGGCCCAGTCCAATGGCAGACTGGGCGTTGGTTCCACTTGCTAGGGGGCGGTATCCAAAGAGACCCGCGTGTAGCTCCGCTCCTCCTTATATAGCCCTTCCCCAGCAGACCTTGCGCCAGGCAAAAGCACTCTGGGTGTCCCGATGCACACTGGGTATGGTAGTCTTTTGAGCTCCTTAAAGTGACACCCCCGCTACACACTCCCCCCTTAAAGTCTTTGGTCCCCAAAGATAAAATTGTTAATGAACTTTGTTAGCATAAGAACATACAACACAATTCACGGCTACAAAGGAGCCTGGCAGAGGAACCTCCCACCAAGCTCTGGGGAGAAGGTTGTCCTGCCCACAGGTCACATTAGTGGAAGTGGCCTGTCTAACTGTGCCAGGGAGTGAGCTAGGGTTGCCCTCTACTAAACTCACAGTGGAGGGGACGGGCTTGTTTACTGTTCTTCTTGCAGTGGCTATAGTCTCTTCCGAGCACCCCCCCATCTGAGAATACGTTAATCTTCTTGGGGGGTGGATAGTTCTTTTCTCCCTTTGTTCCCTTTGTTCTCTGGAAGCCGAGGTTTCAACCGCAGGGGCCCCTTCCAATTCTCCTTCTGCTAAGGCGGGTGTATTGGATTCAACTGGCCCAGGGGCATCCATTTCAGGTGCAGAGAGGTATAAAGAGTTTCTGGGATCTTCTTCTGGAAAAGAGTCTTGAGCATCCTCCCATTCCTCCCATTCCTCAGGAAGAGTACAAGTGGTATGAACTCAGCAGCCTCAGCGTTTAAAGTGTCTCTGGTGGTAATTTCGGAGGGTGGGGAGGCTGTGGTCATGGATTCAGGTATTGGTGGCGTCCATAACCAATCAAGTTCCAATTCTTCCTCTTCACTCTGGTCTTGGGCATACATCTCTTTTGAACTGGCTGCTTGAGACCTGGTGGCGGGTCTAGGGGTATTTGAGACTGAAAGATGCTCAGAAGGATCTGAGGTAGGGGGTAAACGAGCTGCCTTGGAGAGGGGCAGTAGGTGGTTCCTGTGCCATGTCTTCAAAGGTCCCACACTCCATTCTGGTTTAAGCTGGTACACTGGTAAACCTGGCAGTTGTTTGCAGATTACATAGGGTTGGGACCTCCACCGGTCAGCCAGCTTGTGCTTCCCTGGTATGCCTAAGTTCCGCAACAAAACCCTGTCTCCTGGCTGTAGATCATGAATCCGAACTTTGAGATCATAATTCCTAGCCCCTCTTTGGTCTGAAGTCGCCTGGGCCTTCTCATATGCCAGTCTTAGACTGTGTCGCAACCGATCCACATATCCTTTATGAGAAGCTGCTGATGTATGATCTATGGAAGTGCCGAAGGCCAGATCTACTGGTAGTCTTGCTTCCCTGCCGAACATCAGTCTGTATGGGGAGTATCCAGTGGCATCACTAGTTGTACTATTATACGCATGCACAATGGCGGCCACATGCTTGCCCCAATGCTGCTTCTTTTCACTGCTCAAAGTCCCCAGCATATTTAACAATGTCCAATTGAATCGTTCAGGCTGAGCATACCCTTGTGGGTGGTAAGGGGTTGTTCGGGTCTTCTTTATACCCAGGGAATCCAACAGTTTCCGGATCAGCCTACTTTCAAAGTCCCTTCTCTGGTCCGAGTGGAGGCATTGAGGTAGTCCGTAATGTACAAAGAACTTCTCGACAAGTACCTTAGCCACTGTGGAGGCCTTCTGATCTTTGGTTGGGAACGCCTGGGCGTAGCGAGTGAAATGGTCGGTTATCACCAGAACATTCCCATGTCCACTCAAATCATGTTCTATACAAAGAAAATCAATGCATACCAGATCCAAAGGCCCTTGGCTCTGTAGGTGGCCCATTGGGGCAGCTTGATGAGGCAGAGTCTTTCTTTGTATGCAACTCGCGCATGAATGGCAATATTCCTCTACTTCAACCCGCATACAGGGCCAGTAAAACCTGTTCCTTACGAGCCGAAAGGTTCTTTACGATCCCAGGTGACCATGATCATCATGTAAGGCGGTCAGAATTTTTTTTCTATATTTCTCAGGTAGAAACAGTTGCCACTTATCTTCTGAATCATCAGAGGGGCCCCTTCGGAAGATCACCCCTTGATGCATCAGCAACCGATCCCATTCTCTCCTCAATAAGCGAGCCTCCTTTGAAGGATCCTTCAGCAGTAAGTCTGGGGTCTTATTCTCCAGTGCTTCCAGGGCCAACCTTCCCTGCTGGTCCTCCAGTTGATCTCTTCTTAGCTTTCTCTTGGAAAGTCTGGGTAGGTTTCCTCCTCCAATCTGAGTCACATCACAGTAATATTTAGGTACTCCAACTACTGAGACTCCAATTTCTTCGGCCCTGGTCCCTCCACTGGCTTGGAGCTCTGCTCCTTGACACAGGGCTCGCACTCCCTCTGGGGTCAGTCGAGTCCAGTCTTCCACGGGGTTAGTGGGAGCATGGGTCCTTCTTGATAAAGCGTCTGCATCTCTGTTTCCAGCCCCAGGTCTGTATTTCAAACTGAAGGTGAACCCAGAGAGAGCTGCCAACCAACGGGGGCCGGTGGCATCCAACTTGGCTGTGGTCAGAAGGTAAGTGAGTGGGTTATTATCTGTTTTAACCACAAACTCAGCTCCATACAGGTAATCCTTTAGCTTGTCCACCACAGCCCACTTTAAGGCCAAGAACTCCAATTTGTGGGTGGGGTAATTCGTTTCGGCTGGGGTTAAGCTTCTGCTCACATAAGCAACGGGTCTCAGCTGGTCATCATGTTCCTGATACAGCACTCCTCCATCATGACCGGCATCCACATGCAACTCATATGGCCGCATAGGCCAAGACGGGGGCAGTGGTCAAGCTCTCCTTCAATCTTGTGAATGCTTCTTCACATCTCTGTCCACTGATCTTCCACAGACTCCCCTGGCTTCCTGGGTCCTGAGTCATCCTCCTCTCCTTCTGTCTTCAATAGTTCATTCAGAGGTTTGGCGATTTTAGCAAACCCCTCTACAAACCTAGTAGTAGGAGCAAAACCCCAAGAACGATCGAAGCTCAGTCACTGTAGTGGGTCGGGGCCAGGAGGTGACAGCCTCCAATTTCTCTGGGTCTGTGGACACTCCTTCTTCAGACACAATGTGTCCCAGGTAGTGAACTGAAGACTGGTAGAGCACAAGGAATATGAATGAATGGGATTTTTAACGGTGCAAAAAAACACAATATGTATCAAAAATATAAAATTTTATTTTTTCATTAAAATATATAGTTTTTAGAAAAATGTGTATATGAACATGTAATAAAATTCATTTAATCTATTTTACACCTGATAACCAAAGTAGTATACAGACAAAATATTCTCGACGTTTCGCCAATTTAACTGGCTTCTTCAGGAGTCTTTATCAAGTATAACTGAAACATAAGATGTACAGTATAAATATACAAAACCTATACACAAATGGATTGTCTTTACACAATAATCAAAAAACATTCACAAACAAAAATTATACAGACAGAAAACCACATAACTGCATAGGAAAGTCAATAGTACCTGTATATTATAGATGAAATAGATCAATTAACTGAAATTGGGATCCGGGATGCTCTCATAAGTGGAGTAGATTTGGTGACCACAGAGGAGAAGCTATGTTAGATGCAACACGGAAAAGTCCATGTGCAAACGCCGGTTCATCTATGGGAGAGGAATGTTTCTATAAATGAATGGGCAAGAATATATAATTAATTCTATTAATAAGTCAATCAACAATTACCTGAAATTGCTTCAAAAGATCACCGAGGAATCAAAATAATGGCCCCAAATAGATGCCGATGATGCTAGTTATAAGAGAAGAAGGTTTGATACAAGAAAAATGGACCTTTTAGGTGAATCCTTCACCAACAGAAAAAAACACTAGTTAAATGAAATGAATAAATCACTACCTGGAAAATCCACCAGCCAAAGAAATTGTAGAGGTGGAGAGAAACCAGAGATTGAACCAAACTAGTTAGGTATGGCCAACCCAAATCTGTAAAAGGGAATTAGCTAAATAAGAATCTGTAGTGATGAAGCGTAAATAGCAACTAATTGTTGTTTCTAAGTTTAAATACCTCAATACGATCGTTGCCAGCAAAGCATCTCTCCCGATAGCAGCAGCTATAGCAATAAAGCCAGACAAATGGGCTTTATATAGCCATCTCCTCCCACGCCAATAGGACGCCATGATTTGGCGTCAAATATAGAGGCGGGAGGGCGCTTTCAGTTCCGGGTGTAGAGGAAGGCCACGACACCGGAAATGACACAATCGGATGCAAGACAACCGGAAGTGACAAAATAACGGAAGCCAAGCGCCGGAAATTACGCTAAACACACCCTTGGACGCAGTGAATGAAAACTGTGAATCAAAAAAAGTTTACCAAGTCACCACAAGATGGCAGCCTGGAGCTAACACTAAAAAAAGGTATCAAGGCAGTTTTTTTGTCCGAAATGAAAAACAAAAGGAGGAGAATGTGCCTGTTGGAAAATAAGGCAAGGGCAAAACATCCTTTGACACAAACGGATGGCGTCAACTCGAAAACGAAATACTCGAGAAAGAGTTTGACGCCCTGGGCGCCCTTATGGTCACCCTTACTCCACATTATTTTAGTTGATCCCTGATAAAAAAACTATTAAAACAAAATTTCTATATATGAAGAATTAATGATCATGAATGTGAGAAACATTTTAGCACATACAGGTAAATTTTCCACTGCGGCTAAATGGGTAAATCCGACCATTCCTGCAAGAAATATACATAAATTTAGACAATGAAAAACATAAACAATTATACATAAACAAAATAGTTTATCTCAGAGGTCATCTACAGAAAACATGGCCAATCTTTTAGAGGAAGAGCTTGTAACTAATGGACTCATTCAGTCCTGGGTAGGTGGTGGCCAAAAGTGAATGAATCCACTTTGCCTCCCTTTGCAAGAGACTTTTATCCGGGTCACCCCCTCTCTCATTTAAAGGGATATGCTCCAAGGCAAAGAACTTAATTTTGGTTAGATCAAAAGAGTGATAAAGGCCACTGTGTCTACTTATCGGAGTTTCCTTTTTTTTCTGTTGAATAAGGGAAACATGGTCCCTTATTCTATGGAAAAAAGACCTCTTAGTTTTTCCAACATAATAAGCGCCGCAATCACATTGCATGAGATATACGACGCCAATTGATTGGCAGTTGGTAAAAAATCTAGGCTTGAAAATTACCCCATTGGGAAGAAGAATTTCAGTGGAAGTGTACAAAAATTTACAAAAGTCACAACGGCCACAAGGGGCCATACCTTTGTGTAAGATCTTATTAGTGGAGGATTGTAAATGGCTGTGAACCAATTGGTCTTTAATGGACCTGGACTTTCTGTAGGTGATTTGCGGATATGGTTGAATGTATTTGGAAATAACTTTGTCAGCAGATAGCAAGGGCCAGAATTTGCTGATAATATTCGTGACCTTTTGATGTTCTCCAGAAAACCTGGTAATCAGACGTACCTGCTGACCAATTGGTTTAGTCTTTTTAGAATGTACGAGATCAATTCTATTTTTCATTTTGGCTTGTCAATAAGATTTTTTAAGGACTGAACGGTCCTCTGTTTCAAAATCTCGTTCTAAACTACAATTTCGTTTGATTCTCAAATACTGGCTGTATGGTATACTCTGCACCAAAGATTTTGGATGCGAACTGGCAGCATGCAAAATTGTGTTGCCAGCAGATGGCTTTCTAAAAAGTGACGATCCTAAAGTGCCATCTGGATTTGCATAAATGGAAATATCCCAAAAAATTTAATGGTTTGTTGATCACAAGTCATGGTAAATTTTAGATTATAACGATTGTTTGTTAGTTTAGACATGAAGCTTGACATATCTTGTCTGGAACCCATCCAGATGACAAAAATGTCGTAGATAAATCAACGCCAAACAAGAACATGCGAAAAATGATCTTGAAATTCATCAGAAGAGAAAATCTCGCGCTCCCACCCCCCCAGGTACAGATTGGCGTACGATGGGGCACACTTGGTCCCCATCGCAACATCCTGCACCTGGAGGTAGTGGGAGCGAGTCACTTGGGCTCCTGTATCGAGAATGGCCCTTGTGTATATCCCTTCTACTTGAATGGGGAGCACTGGAGAGGGTCCCACCTGTTTGACAGGGAATTTCTTCGGAGAGGTTTCCTTCCTGAATTCCATGGGTTTGGCCTTCTGTGATTTCTTTTTTTTCACTCTTTTTCTGGATCTGAGTCCTTGTTGGGCCTGGTATGCATTCATTTCCTGTCAAGTTTGAGATTTGGGCTTAGGGTCAGGAGTATTGAGTTTGTGGGATGGGGAATTGTCCCCCTCTTTTCTTGGCTTCTCTTGTTCTCTGATTCTTTTGGAGTTTACTGGAACTGACGGGCACCCGGTTGACTCCTTCACCGGGGCCCTCTGAAGTTTTCCGCCGGCTTGCGGTATGCACTTTGACTCTTCCTCGGGCTGGGACACACTCGGCCATAATGCCCAACCCCTCCACAGTATAAACAAACTTCTTCTCTTCTGGCTTGTGGGGAAACTGGAGTTGGGGCATTCTGATACACTTCCTTCTTCACTTCTTCTTTTTGTGTGGCTCCAGGGTTCTTAGCCATTAAAGAGGTCAGCATTTCTAGGACTTGGGTCATTTGTGACTTCAAGATAGCCACCTCTGAGTCTCATTCCGTGGCCATAACAGATCTAACCTCAGCTGAGGAAGAAGGGATGGGTTTCTCAGGCGTCTGTTGGTCTTTGAGCAAAGCCTCTTCATCTCTGACTATTCGCACAAGGTCTGAATAAAACAGGAAAAGGATTTTTCTGGATAGCAGCACTCCAAGATAAAAAGCCTTTATTTCAAAAGTCCAGGAATCCAAAGCATGCACTGCACATCACGACACACTGATCAAAAATTAGCTGACATGTTTCACATCAATTGATGCTTACTCATAGCTATGAGTAAGCATCAATTGATGTGAAACATGTCAGCTAATTTTTGATCAGTGTGTCGTGATGTGCAGTGTATGCTTTGGATTCCTGGACTTTTGAAATAAAGGCTTTTTATCTTGGAGTGCTGCTATCCAGAAAAATCCTTTTCCTGTTTTGCTCATACTTGCATTGCTTGCACCCTTGGTTGCTGGGAGGAGGTCATTTGGAGGATATCTACATCTGAGCGGCTCCCTTTCTCTACAAGGTCTGAATAGTTCAGGGACATGACTCCCACAGTTGTCTTCAAATGGAGCCAGACTGGATCAGAGCGTAGCACTCCCTTCATGACTTGCCGCATCCTGGCTGCATCTATAGCCTGTGGCACTATCCCTTTCTTCAGGACTATCTGGCAGAGCATTTTGTTCAGCCTCCGAAGATATTCTGAAAATTGTTCCCCTGGCTGTTGAAGAGTATATTTAAACTTGTACATTAGGTCAGTAACCTTCTCCAGCTGACCAAACTCTTCCTGTAGCATGGTTAGGTAATCATAAGCAGTACAGGAAGTGTTGCTGTATCTGAGATTCTTCACCGCTTCTGCTGCAGCCCCCCTTAAACTTTCGTTTATGCACTGTTTCTTCTGGGTTTCCATCACTTCCTATCCTTCCACAGCCTGCATTGCTTGTTCCATCCATGTGTCAAAGTCCTCTTCCCCGAGTGGTACAGGTTGTTTGCATGAGAATATTCTGAGTTTACGGTACCCGGTCTCCACACACACCGTGTTACTCTTCTGGCATTTTGCGACTAGGTCCCCTAAAGCATTAAGGAGCTCAGGGCCCAAAGCAGCCAGGGGCACCGCAGAGGTTGTTGTCCCTTTTGGCTGCTCCTCCTCCTTATCTGTCAGTTCAGGTGGTTCTTTTTTTATGGACTTTGCGTGCGCTAAACGGTATACCTTCTGGTCTTTGGCCTGTACACTCTGACCTCTGAAGCACTCAGGCATCCCCTCTCTCCATTCCACTAATGCATAGGTAAAGGAGGTCTCCGGGTCTGGCTTTAGGTCCACTACCCATGCCTTCTGGCTCAGGGACAGTAACACCATGAGTCGCTCTACATCGCTCTCTGGCCAATCTTCGCCGGGGAGTTCAATGACTACCGCCATGTCTGGGAAAACGCCAGCTGCTGCGCACCACTGTGTCACTACCAACGGATCCATGTCGGTACTTCTGGCATGCTTGATTGCAGTGTTACAGGATCCCGGACTCTGAGCCCCCACATGTAGCAATACCCCCAGTTAGGAGGGCTGCTGGTATAGATTTTCGGGCCTGTACACACTGCTGTCAACCCCCCGTAACTGGCTCTAACCTCCCTCGGCACAGATAGAAGTAAGGATGGGATTATGAGACCCGTTAGCTATGGGAACCACAATGCCACAATAAACATGCAATCACACAGTAGATTGGCTTAACCACAAGTACTTTTTTACTGATTAAGAAGCATCAAGCTAAACAGTAATACATGTGCATATGCAGAGCCCTGCAATGTTAGCTATTCAGCATATAACAGACACTGAGTTACAATAGCAATTACACACACACTAAATGTCATTTAACTATGCTCGCAAGCTTTCCCCTCATGGGCAAGATGGCGCACAAACAATGTCTAAAGTTCTGCAGTCAGGCCTGACAATTTCAGATATGGTGCTTCTGTTGGGAAGGATCTTCGCTAGCAATGGTGGTGCACTTTGTAGGTTATTTGTAATCCAAAGGGCAACAAACAGTTAACTTCTTGGCATGTACGCTAATGCTGCACAGCACACTGTCCCTCTGGTGTGCAATATAACACTCTTGTAACGGTGGTCCCTGAACTAAGGACACTGGGCCTAAGATTAGTCAGTTAATCTCTGAGCAGGTGCTCTCTCACCCGACCGGACCAGTCCGTACAACCGACTTGCGTAGCTGGGGCTTCTGCACACCGTCTCATGACACCCGTAGTCTCTGGTCCTCCCGACAGTCCTTGAGGGGATGATGGACGAAACGACACTTGGGTTCTCCCGTGAAGGTCGGAGGGCTCTCTGGATCTCAAGGCCCAAACTCCTAGGCCCAGTCCAATGGCAGACTCGGCGATGGTTCCACTTGCTAGGGGGCGGTATCCAAAGAGACCCGCGTGTAGCTCCGCTCCTCCTTATATAGCCCTTCCCCAGCAGACCTTGCGCCAGGCAAAAGCATTCTGGGTGTCCCGATGCACACTGGGTATGGTAGTCTTTTGAGCTCCTTAGTGACACCCCCGCTACATTTATATAAGCAGGAAGTGGAAGGGCGGTCATGCCATGTGGTAGCAGGTTCAGATAGGCCTTTGGAGACATAGCGGCAGCCCGTGAGTGTGTGAGTACTTGCTATGGGAGAACTGGGTGCAGACAAGTCATGATTACATGCTGCATATTTTCTGCCTATACGTGCTTGCAAATTTATTGCTTAAATGCATGTTTTAAAGTACATGTTTGGAAAAACATGAGCATGGGTGCATTTTAAGGAGTTGTATCTCCAGTATACTGCATATGTGCTTGGTATCCTGCAGGTCTAAGAATGGGGCCAACTGCAGTTGAGCAGGTGCTTGCTTACAAACTAGCTAAAACGCACGATTGCTGGGGTGCACAGTCGCTGGAGCACACAGTTGCTGAAACGCATGGTTGCTGAAAAACACGGTTGCTGAAGATACTTGTTTTTACTGGTTCACATAAATGTACATGGTTTTACATGTTTGCATAAAAATACATGATCATGGATATACAAAATGCATGTTTGGACATGTTTGTGTAAAAAAAAAAAAAAAAGGAGAAGGAAAAACAAAAAAAATTGTTAAAGGAACACTACAGGTTCCCGTTTTTTTTTTTTTTTAAATAACAAACAGTCTATACTTACCTTCACTGTGCAGCTCGTTTTGCACACAGTGGCCCCGATCCTCTGCTTCTGGGGTCCCTCGGCGGCTGTCTTGGCTCCTCCCCGCAAGGACTCCACACCATAATGCGAGCGAGCTCGCATGGTGTGGAGTTATTGCGGGCGCGCTCCCGTGATACAGCGGCGGCCATAGCCGCTGACTGTATCACTCGGCCCCGCCCCCCGGCGCGCCACGTCATTGGATGTGATTGACAGCAGCGCCAGCCAATGGCTGCGCTGCTTTCAATCCATCCAGTGTAGCCAATCGGCAGCCAGGCTGAAAACCGAAGAGGATGACGGGGACGAGCGCGGGACTTTTGAGGGGCCAGGTAAGTAAAACTACTCCTTTAATCACATGAAGATGCGTGATCGCATAAGGTGACAGCATCGCTTAAAGATACATGGTCACTAGGGATGAGCTTCGTGTTCGAGTCGAACATACGTTCGACTCGAACATCGGCTGTTCGATCGTTCGACGAAGATCGAACGATTTGGGCCGTTCGCGTCAAATTCGAGTGACGCGAACGGCCCACAATGCACTACGCCATCGCAGTGTCATCCAGGCGCTGTGATTGGCCAAGCATGCACTGTGACCCCGCATGCTTGGCCAATCACAGCGCCGGCAGCGAGGAGAGCAATGATTGGCCACAGGCAGGATGCCTGTGGCCAATTATTGCTGAGGGTGTTTAGTACACGCCCCACACTATAAAAGGCCGCCAGCACGGCGGCCTAGTGTAGTGTGTTCCGGAGCAGGGAAAGACAAGCATAGGCAGGGACAGTGACATTTATTTCTTTCTTGCTTAACCTGGATTCCTTTAGTTTAGGGAAAGAGAAGGATAGGTAGGGAGAGTGTCAGTGTGTTTTACTGTGCGAGTCCTTGTTTCTAGGGACAAAGAAGGAAAGTGAGGGGATTTCTCCTTGTGCTATAGTGTGCTTTAAAAAAACATTTTTTCTAGGGACAGAAAACTGTAGGTAGGGAGAGTGTCAGTTTCTTTCACTGTGCCAGTCCTTGTTTCTAGGGACAAAGAAGGAAAGTGAGGGGAATTCTCCTTGTGCTATAGTGTGCTTTAAAAAAACATTTTTTCTAGGGACAGAAAACTGTAGGTAGGGAGAGTGTCAGTTTCTTTCACTGTGCCAGTCCTTGTTTCTAGGGACAAAGAAGGAAAGTGAGGGGAATTCTCCTTGTGCTATAGTGTGCTTTAAAAAAACATTTTTTCTAGGGACAGAAAACTGTAGGTAGGGAGAGTGTCAGTTTCTTTCACTGTGCCAGTCCTTGTTTCTAGGGACAAAGAAGGAAAGTGAGGGGAATTCTCCTTGTGCTATAGTGTGCTTTAAAAAAACATTTTTTCTAGGGACAGAAAACTGTAGGTAGGGAGAGTGTCAGTTTCTTTCACTGTGCCAGTCCTTGTTTCTAGGGACAAAGAAGGAAAGTGAGGGGAATTCTCCTTGTGCTATAGTGTGCTTTAAAAAAACATTTTTTTCTAGGGACAGAAAACTGTAGGTAGGGAGAGTGTCAGTTTCTTTCACTGTGCCAGTCCTTGTTTCTAGGGACAAAGAAGGAAAGTGAGGGGAATTCTCCTTGTGCTATAGTGTGCTTTAAAAAAAACATTTTTTCTAGGGACAGAAAACTGTAGGTAGGGAGAGTGTCAGTTTCTTTCACTGTGCCAGTCCTTGTTTCTAGGGACAAAGAAGGAAAGTGAGGGGAATTCTCCTTGTGCTATAGTGTGCTTTAAAAAAACATTTTTTTCTAGGGACAGAAAACTCTAGGTAGGGAGAGTGTCAGTTTCTTTCACTGTGCCAGTCCTTGTTTCTAGGGACAAAGAAGGAAAGTGAGGGGAATTCTCCTTGTGCTATAGTGTGCTTTAAAAAAACATTTTTTCTAGGGACAGAAAACTGTAGGTAGGGAGAGTGTCAGTTTCTTTCACTGTGCCAGTCCTTGTTTCTAGGGACAAAGAAGGAAAGTGAGGGGAATTCTCCTTGTGCTATAGTGTGCTTTAAAAAAACATTTTTTCTAGGGACAGAAAACTGTAGGTAGGGAGAGTGTCAGTGTGTTTTACTGTGCCAGTCCTTGTTTCTAGGGACAAAGAAGGAAAGTGAGGGGAATTCTCCTTGTGCTATAGTGTGCTTTAAAAAAACATTTTTTTCTAGGGACAGAAAACTGTAGGTAGGGAGAGTGTCAGTTTCTTTCACTGTGCCAGTCCTTGTTTCTAGGGACAAAGAAGGAAAGTGAGGGGAATTCTCCTTGTGCTATAGTGTGCTTTAAAAAAACATTTTTTCTAGGGACAGAAAACTGTAGGTAGGGAGAGTGTCAGTTTCTTTCACTGTGCCAGTCCTTGTTTCTAGGGACAAAGAAGGAAAGTGAGGGGAATTCTCCTTGTGCTATAGTGTGCTTTAAAAAAACATTTTTTCTAGGGACAGAAAACTGTAGGTAGGGAGAGTGTCAGTTTCTTTCACTGTGCCAGTCCTTGTTTCTAGGGACAAAGAAGGAAAGTGAGGGGAATTCTCCTTGTGCTATAGTGTGCTTTAAAAAAACATTTTTTCTAGGGACAGAAAACTGTAGGTAGGGAGAGTGTCAGTGTGTTTTACTGTGCCAGTCCTTGTTTCTAGGGACAAAGAAGGAAAGTGAGGGGAATTCTCCTTGTGCTATAGTGTGCTTTAAAAAAACATTTTTTCTAGGGACAGAAAACTGTAGGTAGGGAGAGTGTCAGTTTCTTTCACTGTGCCAGTCCTTGTTTCTAGGGACAAAGAAGGAAAGTGAGGGGAATTCTCCTTGTGCTATAGTGTGCTTTAAAAAAACATTTTTTCTAGGGACAGAAAACTGTAGGTAGGGAGAGTGTCAGTTTCTTTCACTGTGCCAGTCCTTGTTTCTAGGGACAAAGAAGGAAAGTGATGGGAATTCTCCTTGTGCTATAGTGTGCTTTAAAAAAACATTTTTTCTAGGGACAGAAAACTGTAGGTAGGGAGAGTGTCAGTTTCTTTCACTGTGCCAGTCCTTGTTTCTAGGGACAAAGAAGGAAAGTGAGGGGAATTCTCCTTGTGCTATAGTGTGCTTTAAAAAAACATTTTTTTCTAGGGACAGAAAACTGTAGGTAGGGAGAGTGTCAGTTTCTTTCACTGTGCCAGTCCTTGTTTCTAGGGACAAAGAAGGAAAGTGAGGGGAATTCTCCTTGTGCTATAGTGTGCTTTAAAAAAACATTTTTTCTAGGGACAGAAAACTGTAGGTAGGGAGAGTGTCAGTTTCTTTCACTGTGCCAGTCCTTGTTTCTAGGGACAAAGAAGGAAAGTGAGGGGAATTCTCCTTGTGCTATAGTGTGCTTTAAAAAAACATTTTTTTCTAGGGACAGAAAACTCTAGGTAGGGAGAGTGTCAGTTTCTTTCACTGTGCCAGTCCTTGTTTCTAGGGACAAAGAAGGAAAGTGAGGGGAATTCTCCTTGTGCTATAGTGTGCTTTAAAAAAACATTTTTTCTAGGGACAGAAAACTGTAGGTAGGGAGAGTGTCAGTTTCTTTCACTGTGCCAGTCCTTGTTTCTAGGGACAAAGAAGGAAAGTGAGGGGAATTCTCCTTGTGCTATAGTGTGCTTTAAAAAAACATTTTTTCTAGGGACAGAAAACTGTAGGTAGGGAGAGTGTCAGTGTGTTTTACTGTGCCAGTCCTTGTTTCTAGGGACAAAGAAGGAAAGTGAGGGGAATTCTCCTTGTGCTATAGTGTGCTTTAAAAAAACATTTTTTTCTAGGGACAGAAAACTGTAGGTAGGGAGAGTGTCAGTTTCTTTCACTGTGCCAGTCCTTGTTTCTAGGGACAAAGAAGGAAAGTGAGGGGAATTCTCCTTGTGCTATAGTGTGCTTTAAAAAAACATTTTTTCTAGGGACAGAAAACTGTAGGTAGGGAGAGTGTCAGTTTCTTTCACTGTGCCAGTCCTTGTTTCTAGGGACAAAGAAGGAAAGTGAGGGGAATTCTCCTTGTGCTATAGTGTGCTTTAAAAAAACATTTTTTCTAGGGACAGAAAACTGTAGGTAGGGAGAGTGTCAGTTTCTTTCACTGTGCCAGTCCTTGTTTCTAGGGACAAAGAAGGAAAGTGAGGGGAATTCTCCTTGTGCTATAGTGTGCTTTAAAAAAACATTTTTTCTAGGGACAGAAAACTGTAGGTAGGGAGAGTGTCAGTGTGTTTTACTGTGCCAGTCCTTGTTTCTAGGGACAAAGAAGGAAAGTGAGGGGAATTCTCCTTGTGCTATAGTGTGCTTTAAAAAAACATTTTTTCTAGGGACAGAAAACTGTAGGTAGGGAGAGTGTCAGTTTCTTTCACTGTGCCAGTCCTTGTTTCTAGGGACAAAGAAGGAAAGTGAGGGGAATTCTCCTTGTGCTATAGTGTGCTTTAAAAAAACATTTTTTCTAGGGACAGAAAACTGTAGGTAGGGAGAGTGTCAGTTTCTTTCACTGTGCCAGTCCTTGTTTCTAGGGACAAAGAAGGAAAGTAAGGGGAATTCTCCTTGTGCTATAGTGTGCTTTAAAAAAACATTTTTTCTAGGGACAGAAAACTGTAGGTAGGGAGAGTGTCAGTTTCTTTCACTGTGCCAGTCCTTGTTTCTAGGGACAAAGAAGGAAAGTGAGGGGAATTCTCCTTGTGCTATAGTGTGCTTTAAAAAAACATTTTTTCTAGGGACAGAAAACTGTAGGTAGGGAGAGTGTCAGTTTCTTTCACTGTGCCAGTCCTTGTTTCTAGGGACAAAGAAGGAAAGTGAGGGGAATTCTCCTTGTGCTATAGTGTGCTTTAAAAAAACATTTTTTTCTAGGGACAGAAAACTCTAGGTAGGGAGAGTGTCAGTTTCTTTCACTGTGCCAGTCCTTGTTTCTAGGGACAAAGAAGGAAAGTGAGGGGAATTCTCCTTGTGCTATAGTGTGCTTTAAAAAAACATTTTTTCTAGGGACAGAAAACTGTAGGTAGGGAGAGTGTCAGTTTCTTTCACTGCGCCAGTCCTTGTTTCTAGGGACAAAGAAGGAAAGTGAGGGGAATTCTCCTTGTGCTATAGTGTGCTTTAAAAAAACATTTTTTCTAGGGACAGAAAACTGTAGGTAGGGAGAGTGTCAGTTTCTTTCACTGTGCCAGTCCTTGTTTCTAGGGACAAAGAAGGAAAGTGAGGGGAATTCTCCTTGTGCTATAGTGTGCTTTAAAAAAACATTTTTTCTAGGGACAGAAAACTGTAGGTAGGGAGAGTGTCAGTTTCTTTCACTGTGCCAGTCCTTGTTTCTAGGGACAAAGAAGGAAAGTGAGGGGAATTCTCCTTGTGCTATAGTGTGCTTTAAAAAAACATTTTTTCTAGGGACAGAAAACTGTAGGTAGGGAGAGTGTCAGTTTCTTTCACTGTGCCAGTCCTTGTTTCTAGGGACAAAGAAGGAAAGTGAGGGGAATTCTCCTTGTGCTATAGTGTGCTTTAAAAAAACATTTTTTCTAGGGACAGAAAACTGTAGGTAGGGAGAGTGTCAGTTTCTTTCACTGTGCCAGTCCTTGTTTCTAGGGACAAAGAAGGAAAGTGAGGGGAATTCTCCTTGTGCTATAGTGTGCTTTAAAAAAACATTTTTTCTAGGGACAGAAAACTGTAGGTAGGGAGAGTGTCAGTTTCTTTCACTGTGCCAGTCCTTGTTTCTAGGGACAAAGAAGGAATGTGAGGGGAATTCTCCTTGTGCTATAGTGTGCTTTAAAAAAACATTTTTTCTAGGGACAGAAAACTGTAGGTAGGGAGAGTGTCAGTTTCTTTCACTGTGCCAGTCCTTGTTTCTAGGGACAAAGAAGGAAAGTGAGGGGAATTCTCCTTGTGCTATAGTGTGCTTTAAAAAAACATTTTTTTCTAGGGACAGAAAACTGTAGGTAGGGAGAGTGTCAGTTTCTTTCACTGTGCCAGTCCTTGTTTCTAGGGACAAAGAAGGAAAGTGAGGGGAATTCTCCTTGTGCTATAGTGTGCTTTAAAAAAACATTTTTTCTAGGGACAGAAAACTGTAGGTAGGGAGAGTGTCAGTTTCTTTCACTGTGCCAGTCCTTGTTTCTAGGGACAAAGAAGGAAAGTGAGGGGAATTCTCCTTGTGCTATAGTGTGCTTTAAAAAAACATTTTTTCTAGGGACAGAAAACTGTAGGTAGGGAGAGTGTCAGTTTCTTTCACTGTGCCAGTCCTTGTTTCTAGGGACAAAGAAGGAAAGTGAGGGGAATTCTCCTTGTGCTATAGTGTGCCAAAGCATTCCTCATCAACCATCTTTGAAATCCTTGTTTTTTGGACAGTCAGGGAAATTGTCGTTGTGCTATTCTGTGCAAAAGCAATAATCCTCAACCATATTTAGAAATCCTTAAGTAAAGGGACAGAGAAGGACACCTGAAGGTAGCCCTTATTGCTTTTTTCCCATCTCCCTGCAGGCCATCTATTAGAATGTCTGGAAGGCAAACAAGGAGAGGCAGACAGTCAGGAGGCAATAAAAGAGGGCAAGCAGGCTCTGTGTCTGGGGGCAACAGTGCTGGTTGTGGACGCGGTGCATTGTCATCAGCACATGGCCATGGGACACGCTTGTCCTTCTTTTCGGCAGCTGGACATGTTGAGCCACATCATGCCGAAGACTTGGTAGAGTGGATGACCAAGCCCTCCTCCTCCTCCTCATCCTCTCTCACCCAGGCTCAGGGTACTGGCAAAGCAGCTGCCAAAGCGTCCTCTTCCCTGGTATCAATGTCAGACTCATCATCAGTCACTCCTTCCCTAGACCCACCATGTCCTCCTCCTGAGGAGTCCCCCGAACTGTTTGAGCACAGTGTTGGGTACATGCTCCAGGAGGATGCCCAGCGTTTCGAAGGGTCTGATGATGAAACCCAGCTACAGGAAGGCAGTAGCGTGAGAGCAGACAGAGGGGATGCTCAAGAAGGACACCAATCTGGCAGTCATGTTCCAGCAGCTGCAGCATACTGCCAGATTGGCTCCAGTGATGAGGAGGGAGGGGATGATGAGGTCACTGACTCCACGTGGGTGCCTAATAGGAGAGAGGAGGAGGAGGAGGATGAGGAGGAGGCACATCTCCAACGAGGCAGGATGCCCTTTGGTGGCCAGCGTAAGGGCAGTACACCGACGGAATCACACCGCAGAGCTCCGCCTGTGCAGGGCGCAGCCTCTGCCCGTCATTCAAAAAGTTCCTTGGTGTGGGCCTTTTTTGAGGCTAGTGCATCAGATCGCACAGCTGCTGTTTGCAACATATGTCTCAAGCGTATATCGCGTGGCCAAAACATCAGCCGCTTGGGTACCACATGCCTGACCAGACATATGTTGACCTGCCATGCAGCTCGTTGGCAAGCCTACCTCAAAGACCCACACCAAAGAACAAAGCGGACCTCTCCTTGCACCGCATCAGCTGGGATCTCCAACCCCACTATAACTTCAGTCCTCTCTGAAACATGCACTGAGAGGAATGAAGGTGTAGAATTAGGTGTGTCACAGCCAAGTACTTGCGGCCACTCTGCTAGCAGTACACCGACGTCCGATTCTAGCAGGCAAATTTCCCTGCCCCAGCTGCTGGACCGTCGAAAGAAGTTCACTCCCAGCCATCCACATGCCCAGCGGTTGAATGCTAGCTTGGCTAAATTGCTAGCGCTTCAACTGCTGCCTTTTCAGTTGGTAGACTCGGCCCCCTTCCGTGAGTTTGTGCAATGTGCGGTTCCTCAGTGGCAGGTTCCCAAACGCCACTTTTTCTCACGGAAGGCTATTCCGGCTCTCTACCGGCATGTGGAAGGCAATGTCTTGGCCTCGCTGGACAGGGCGGTCAGCGGTAAGGTGCATATTACCGCTGACTCATGGTCCAGCAGGCATGGACAGGGACGTTACCTTTCTTTCACGGCCCATTGGGTCACTCTTTTGGCAGCTGGGAAGGATGCAGGACAAGGTGCAGTAGTGTTGGAGGTTGTTCCACCGCCACGCCTCCAAAATGCTACTACTGGTTGTGACACACCTCTCTCCTCCACCCCCTCCTCTTCTTCTTCCTCCATGGCCTCTTCCTGTGGTTTGTCCTATGAACCAGCGGTGCTCCGTAGCCGTTCACGGGGCTACGCAAGTACGCAGGCAAAAAGATGCCATGCCGTGCTTGCGCTGGTGTGTTTGGGGGACAGAAGCCACACTGGGGCAGAGGTCCTGTCTGCTCTGCAGGGCCAGGCCGAGAGGTGGTTGACGCCACGCCAGCTTAAGCCAGGAATGGTGGTTTGCGACAATGGCACCAACCTCCTCTCCGCCCTCCGACAGGGACAACTGACCCATGTGCCCTGTGTGGCTCACGTCCTTAACCTGGTGGTGCAGCGGTTCTTGGGCAGGTACCCGGGCTTACAGGATGTCCTGAGGCAGGCCAGGAAAGTCTGTGTGCATTTCCGCAGATCTTATAATGCCAGTGCTCGCCTGGCTGAGCTGCAAAAGGAGTTGAACCTGCCCAAGAACCGCCTTATATGTGACATGCCCACCAGGTGGAACTCAACGTTGGCCATGCTGCAGCGGCTGCACACGCAGCAGAGGGCCATCAATGAGTACCTGTGCGACTACGGCACCAGGACAGGGTCAGGGGAGCTTGTTTTTTTTTTCTCCACGCCAGTGGGGCATGATCAGGGATGCATGCACTGTCCTGGCACCATTTGAGGAGGCCACGAGGATGGTGAGCAGTGACAGTGCATGCATCAGTGACACTGTACCTCTTGTCCACCTGTTGGAGCACACGCTGCGTGGAATAATGGACAGGGCACTTGAGGCAGAACAGAGGCAGGAAGAGGAGGACTTCCTTGCCTCTCAAGGCCCCCTTTACCCAGACAGTGTTCCTTCTGTCCCACCCATCGCACAGGAAGAGGAAGAGGAGGAGGAGGAGGAGGAGGATTGTGTCAGCATGGAGGTGGAGGCTGGCACTCAGCATCATCAGCAGCAGTCTTTTAGGGATGATTTACAGTCCCAAGAAACCAGTGGACTTGTACGTGGCTGGGAGGAGGTGGCTGCGGATCATGTCGTCCTTAGTGACCCAGAGGACTCCGGAGCGAATGCCTCAGCAAACCTACGCTGCATGGCCTCCCTGATCCTGCAAAGTCTGCGGAAGGATCCTCGTATTCTTCGGATCAAGGAGAGGGACCATTACTGGCTGGCCACTCTCCTTGATCCACGGTACAAGGGTAAGGTTGCGGACCTTATGTTACCTTCGCAGAGGGAGCAGAGGATGAGACAACTCCGGGAGGCCTTGCAGAAAGGTCTGTGCAACGCGTTCCCAGAGACTGGGAGGTTACAAACTCCTGGTCCTGGACAACGAGTTGCTGAGGCTTCGGCCAGTCAAAGAAGGAGCGGTGGGGAAGGTGGCCGTCTGACCGATGCGTTCAGACAATTCTTTAGTCCGCAGCCCCAAAGTATGATCGGTTCCAGCAACCATCGCCAGCGTCTGATAAACATGGTGCAGGAATATCTAGGGGCAAGGTCAGACTTGGACACCTTCCCCCACCGAAAATCCTCTGGCTTACTGGGTCTTGAGGATGGATCACTGGCCAGAGCTTGCACAGTATGCAATTGAGCTACTGGCCTGTCCTGCATCCAGCGTTCTTTCGTAACGCACATTCAGTGCTGCTGGAGGATTTGTCACGGATCACAGGGTGCGCCTGTCCACCGACTCGGTTGATCGACTGACTTTCATCAAGATGAACCAGTCTTGGATCACCACCAGCTACCACACACCTGATGCTGATATAACAGACTAATTGATTTTAACATGTCACATCCCTTCAAGACTGATGCTGATGCTGAGTGCCTGTGCTGTTATGTTGACTGGCTATCCTCCTCCTCCGAGTCCTCAATGATACGATTGATGATGATAGCTTGGAAGATCATTTTTGTTTATGGGTGCCACCACCAGTGCCTTACGCCCAATTTTTCAGCCCCTGTTTAACAGGGGCGTGTAATTACAATTTTTGAAGCAATACTTTGCAACAGGGCTCATTGCTGTGCTCCAAGTACAGTATCTGTGAGGGGTTGCAGTGTTGTGCCACCAGTGCCTAAGGCCCAATTTTTCAGCCCCTGTTCAACAGGGGCATGTAATTACAATTCTTGATCTAATAATTCACAGCAGGGCCCATTGCTGCACCCACCAAGAGTAACTCTGAGGGCTTACAGTGTTGTGGCAACGCCACCACCACCACCACCACGAAAGGCCCAATTTTTCAGCCCCTGTTCAACAGGGGCATGCAATTACAATTCTTGATCTAATAATTCACAGCAGGGCCCATTGCTGCACCCACCAAGAGTAACTGTCAGGGCTTACAGTGTTGTGGCACCAGCACCACCATCAAAGGCCCAATTTTTACTACCACTGTTCAACAATTATATGTAATTAAAATTCCTGATATAATAGTTGACAGCAGGGCGTTCCAGCACCAACCAAGAGTAACTGTGAGTGCTTACAGTGTTGTGCCAACACCAACAACTAAGGGGCCTATTTCTGCAGAGTATATACGGCAGGTCCCTACTTTCAAACATCCAACTTACAAACGACTCCTACTTGCAAACGCAAGAAGACAACAGGAAGTGAGAGGAAATCTACCCCTAGGAAGGAAAATTCTCTCCTGTAAGAATTAATATGGGAGAAAGGTGTCTCCTCTGTACTGATGCTTTATCACCAATCCTTGTTTCAAGAAAAACACCACATTTCAAAAACAGTTGTCATTGGGACGGAAAGTGAGGTGAAATGTTCTGAACAGGGGCACAGACAGCAAAACAAATGTTACAGGGGTGATAACCCTTACCTATGTTTTCCAAAAAGTTTAAAAATAGATTTTTGGGCTGGAGCTACACTTAAACAATGTACCTGTTCAAAATTACAAACAGATTCTACATAAGAACAAACCTACAGTCCCTGTCTTGTATGCACCGCCTGTATACGACTGTTCAGAGTATATAGGGCCTTTTTTATTTTATGTGCGGGGTTCCCCTTAATATCCATACAAGACCCAAAGGGGCTGGTAATGGGCTGGGGTAGGGGGGGGGGGGTCATGGGGTAGCTATGCCATTTTTCTTAAAGATTTTCATCCATATTACCGGGACCAGACATTACATTAAAGCCGCAAGCAGTTTTAAATGGCTTTTTTTTCCTTTAGAAGTGTCATTTTGTGCAGGGACAGTTCTAAACACGGGAAACACGTGGCACTTCACAGGCATACTTTAGACACCCCCCAGGTACGATATTTAAAGGAATATTTGACTTTTTTTTTTTCACTTTATGCATCATTAAAATGACTGCTCCCGAAAAACGACCGTTTTTAAAACTTCTTTTTGCATTGATACATGTCCCCTGGTGCAGAACCCGGGTTCCCAAACCCTTTTTAGGACAATAACATGCATAATAGTTGTTATAATTAGCACTTTAGAATTCGAACGTTCGCATCCATTGTATTTAATAGGGTTCTAATGTTCGTACGAACTTTCGGTCCGTTCGCGGGTTCTGGTGCGAACCGAACACGGGGGTGTTCGGCTCATCACTAATGGTCACATAAAGATGCGTGGTTGCATAAAGATGCATGTTTATGTTTGTATAGATATGTAGCGCCCACCCCATTTAGGGGTGCTATATATCCAAATTTAGGGGCTGGTCTGAGATAGTAGTTAGGCTCAGACTGTTCTCAATTTATAGATTGTGCTGTTTTATTTCCAGGTGGTGTACTGGTGTGCAGTTCCCTGTGGCCTGTAGGTGGCACTGCCATAATGGGTCAGGGTTGAACCACTGGTATTAGTGCTGTGCCTTGGGGTGTGCTCTCTCGGCAGCGGTACGGTGGGCGTGTTTGGCCTGCTGTGCATGCTGGGAGAGGATACATAAGGGGCAGACGCCGCCTGGGAGGGGTCTTCGTTTCGGAGAAGGAGAGGAGTCGGAGTCCAGGTTCGTGGCGCATGGCCCTCCAGGCCATGGGGCCACGTGTACATCAGTCCCAAGCACCTTTAGTCCTGGGGCTGCATCTTCAACATTGGGCCCAGCACCTTTAGCTGGAGCCCACTTCTGAGAAGAGGAATCCCAGGGTGTCCCTCGCGAGGGAGCCCGCTTCTAAGAAGAGGAGGCCGGGGAGGACCTTTCTGACGGACCGGTGAGAGTTCACGGTGAAGGAAGGGGCCCGGTAACTTTCTGGAGAGATTCATCTATCCACCAAGGGCCTAGTAATGTGCTTCTGCTGGCACTTGTCCCTACATACCAAAAGCTAAGAGGTTCGGGGTCTAATAAATTCTGTGGCAGAGAGTCTCCCGATCGCATCTAGGAAAAGAACTTGATCAAACGTTCGAGCATCACTTTGGCTGCTAGGATCAACTTTGTTAGGAGACTATCCGGGTGAGCTAAACCTACTCTGGGATAGAGTAGCGATTGTGATATCCATTGTGCCTGGACTAACCTCCCAAAACCTTGCTGTCCTATCTCTCATCCACCCTTTCCTATCTGCTGAACATTGAGAAAATAAACTCAAAGTTGGAGTTTAAAGTGGTGTGGACATTGGAATTACTTGGAGGGAAAACAGAGACTTGTCCCTATATCCTAGGAGACGAGAACCAACTGACAGAAGAACCTAGCTGTGGGACCCAAATACATACAACCGCTTAACCTCCTCAACCAGGAGGGTACGGGCATATAGTACGGTGTGCCTTTTTCCTGCAAGTGAGCCAAAGCTAGGGAAAAGGGTCCGTGTGCTACAGATATACATGGTTTTACATGGCTGCATAAAGATGCATGCTTATACATGGTTGCTTGAATGTACATAGTTATTCAGGATCGCATAAAGATGATTAATCACATAAAAATGCTTGATCACATAAAAATGCTTTGGTCGCACAAGGATGCTTGATCGCACAAGGATGCTTGATCGCATAAAGGTGCTTAATCGCACAAGGGTGCTTGATCGCACAGAGAGGCTTGATCGCACAGAGATGCTTAATCGCATAAAGATGCTTGAGCGCATAAAGAAGCTTAATCGCATAAAGAAGCTTAATCGCATAAAGAGGCATGTTAATACATGTTTGCTTAAATATACATGATTCCTAATGATCGCATAAGGATACATGTCTGCATAGATACGTGTTGCGTAATGTTGCATAACACGTTTCATAAACGCATGCTTGCTTATTGCAAAGATGCTTGTTTCATGGGACACGTGTTACATGAATGCGTGTGTACAGCACACACTTTTCATATTTTGCCTAAAAGCATATTTGTATGAACTCATGCTTCCATAAACGCACGCTTCCATAGAGGCATATTGCTTTAACCCGTGCTGCATACATATGTTTATTGACATTAAAACTGTATGTATATGTACTTGTTTTTTCTGGGACTATTTACTTATGTGTTTATTTGCATTAGACTACAGACGTGCCTGAGGGCAGAAGCCTGCAAAACAGAGTCCCAAGGCCTCCTTATGAAGGGCGCCCCACTCGATCGAGTGGGAGGAAAGACTTCTATGGTTTTCAGGGGCTTGGCAAGAAGAGATCCTAGACAGATGGGTCATCTCTGTGGTAGCCCTAGGCTACAAACTAGAGTTTCAGAAGTTTCCTCCGGTTTGCTTTCTAAGTTCAAACGTCCCCAAAGGTCCGGTGAAAAGAAGGTCTTTATTTCTGATGCTAGACCGATTGATGCCTCAGGGTGTAATCATAGAGACCCCCTCAGAAGAGCAGGGCATGGGGTTTTATTCAAATCTCTTCACAGTACCAAAACCGAATGGAGATGTCAGACCCATTCTAGATCTCAAAAGATCTGAATTGGTTCCTAAACATCCGCTCCTTTCGCATGGAGTCAATCCGGTCAGTCATTTCCACCTTGCGGGGAGGAGAATTTCTAGCGTCATTAGACATCAAAGACGTGCTGCATGTCTGCATGTGCCAATTTTTCCCACTCACCAGAAGTTTCTGCGTTTTGCGGTAGAACACGCCACTTTCTGTTCATGGCCTTACCCTTCAGGTTGGCCACTGCTCCCCGAGTGTTTACAAAGTTTCTGGCCCCGCCTTTGGTGAGACTAAGGGCCCAGGGTATAGCAGTAATGGCATACCTGGGCGACCTGTTGCTGGTAGATCAGTCAGTGGCACGGTTAAACCAGGGTGTGTCCAGCACGGTCAAGTATCTGGAACACCTGGGTTGGATTCTCAACCTAGAAAAATCATTCTTGCGTCCAGTAAGGAGGCTGGAGTATTTAGGTCTGGTTATAAAGAAAAAGGGGGGTGGTGTCTGCGCTGTGAAAGGGCAGGGAAATGGAAGAAATGTAACTGATAACACAGCTAGTAAACAAATATGTAAATCCAGTGACTGGTAAGTGGTCAAAAATGCATTAACAGTCACACCTGTGAGGCAGGTATAAAATATATACACTAGTGAATCCAAAATCATAAAACACATATAGCAAATGCAACAGAAATCAAACAGTGCACATAATAGGTATGTAGCACTACCCCCGTAGGAGCTGCTGTTTGTTTGATTTGGGTCTACGTCCTGCCTATCAACCCCTGGAAGTGGCTCAAACCTTCCCTTAGCACAACTGATATGAATAAGGAGTGTGAGACCTATTGAGTATTAGGAGACACAATCCTGCATACATCACACAATAACCTGTAAATGTTATTACCTTTGCTGGTCACTAGTCCTTCTAAGTGACAGAGATACTTCACACAAGTTATATGCTTAATCAAAGGTACCTTTACTCAGTATAAAAGGGAAGGGTAAAGAATCACATTAATACACACAGTTGACTCTGCATGCGCATTGCAGAGTCAATAAACCAATAAGGATAGGTATCACTGAGATTAGTTAATAACAGGAAATAACATCAGCTATATATATGTACATGTATCTATATGTGTCTCTGCACGGCTAACTGGTTGCTCGCGAGCTCCCCCTTTGTTGCAATACCTTGCACGTGTTCATTCCCTATAATAGGTAAGCAAGGCCTATCTGCGTCCCACTCAAAGTTCCTTTCTCCAATGAAGTCTTCGCTAGCCACCGTCGGTGCACAAGTTAAATTGTAATCCACAGGGTTTCAACAAGATGCTGTAATTATCCGCAATATACCTGAGTACTCGTGTGCCTGCCACCCACTAATGACGGATGCACCAATCTCTGATCACATAGTCTCCAGTGAGATACACTAGGCCGCAAGCTGTGGCGTGATAGGTGAAGTGTGGCTGGCACTAACTAAATCACTTTCCTCTAAGGTAGTAGTCAATTCTGGGCAGGTGCCCTTCTCACCAAACAGGCCCGACTTTCAGATAGTCTCCTCTGGCTTGTCCCGGTCACTCGATCTCCACGCTTCTGCTTCAGCTGCAGTCTCCGGACTCCGTCACTAACAGCATATGGTGATGGACGACTCCGGTCTCTGCTGGGCAATCACAGGATGCTGTGGACGATCCTCTGCTGGAAATCACTCAGGCACTCCCGTAATTTAGGCCCAGGCTTCTGGCCTAATCCTTAGGAAGCAGGCCTCCGTGCCAACTTCCTGCTTGATTGAGAGCTGGATCCAGAGAGAGAGACGCTGGCCCCTCCCCTGGTTTAAGTAGTCTGCCCAGAATGCTTTGCGGTGTTGCAATGCACCCTGGGTAATGTAGTCTGTCTTTTACTAAAAGCAACAAAGTCTTTTCTCCTAGCTGATATCTGTCCCAAAGTGCATTAGTTGCATTGTAACACTTATACCACCGGAGGGAGCCGGATTCCTTCTTACATATGGACATCCTGCTACACACTCCCCCCACTTAAAGTCTTTGGTCCCCAAAGAGGACAACAGTATGTAACCTAACACATACTTTGGCAATACCTGCAGGGAAATTTGTTAGTTTATGCATGACAATAAACAACTTGCCTTTTCATAAGCAGGATTTAAACTTAAACAGCTCATATCATAACACAGAGCCGACAGAGGAACCTCCCACCAATTATCACAAGGAGGGAGGTTGTCCTGTATACGGACCACCGACACTTGGGTGTCTGTTTCAGATGTGCTAGGGAGTGAGCTGGGGTTGTCTTCCACTGAATCTGAATCTGGAGTGGAAGAGCTAGACTGATCAATGGTTCTCTTAGAAGTGATGATGGCCTCCTCAGAGCATTCACCCAATTGGTCGTACGTCAGTCTTTTTGGGGGGTGAATTACTCTTCTTTCCCTCTGCTCTTTAGGTATCATATTCTCAAGGACATTGGGGCTGGCTGTTTCTAGAAGCTCTTCAGGGGCTTCCTCATCTAGTTCAGGCATGTTGGGCTCCAGAACTTCAGGAGCGTCCCGCTCTCCTTCAGATAGAGACAACGACCCTTCTTCTGGGTCTTCCATTGACAAAGAGTCTGAGTCATCAGCTACCTCCTCAATGAGAATGTTTGAAGGCACGAATTCAGGAGCTTCTGCCCGAAGAGTTCCATTGTCAACTGTTTTGGGTGAGGTTTGGGAGGTGGTCATGGGTTCTGGCAATTGGGATGACCACAACCAGTCAGATTCTGCTTCTTCATCCTCTTGACCTTCATTGTCAGAGTCTCCATCTCTCACATCTGGAAGCACTGTTTGAGATCGGGTGATGGGTCTGGAACCTTGAGAAGTTGAAGGGGTTTCTTGTGAGTCAGATGCAGGAGGCATGCGAACTGCCTCGGAGAGGGGCAACAAGTGATTCCTGTGCCAGGTCTTTAACGGTCCCACGCTTCCTTCTGGCCTAATTTGGTACACAGGAAGGTTTTCCAGCTTCTTGCAGATAACATAAGGTTGGGATTTCCAACGGTCAGCCAACTTATGTTTTCCCGGAATTCCCAAGTTCCTCAACAGCACTCTATCTCCTGGCTGTAAATCTTGAATTCTGACTCTTAGGTCAAAGTTTCTTTTATTTCTCAGCCCCCGTTGGTCAGATGCTGCTTGGGCCTTTTCAAAAGCTGTCTTCAGACTCTTTCTCAATCGGTCTACATACCCCTTGTGGGATGCTGCTGAGGTATGATCCAGCGATATGCCAAAGGCCAAGTCCACTGGCAACCGAGCCTCCCGCCCGAACATCAAACGGTATGGGGAATACCCGGTGACATCACTGGCAGTGCTATTGTAGGCATGCACTATGGCAGCTACATGCTTGCTCCAATGCTGCTTTTTCTCAGAATTCAGAGTCCCCAACATATCCAAGAGAGTCCGGTTAAACCGTTCAGGCTGAGCATCTCCTTGTGGGTGATAAGGGGTTGTCCTGGTCTTCTGGATGCCTAACAGGTCTAATAACTTCTTTATTAATTTGCTTTCAAAGTCTCTGCCCTGATCTGAATGAAGGCGTTGGGGTAGACCATAGTGCACAAAGAATTTTTCTACCAGTACTTTGGCTACTGTTGAGGCCTTCTGGTCTTTTGTTGGGAATGCTTGAGCATATCTGGTAAAGTGATCTGTTATCACCAAGACATTCCCTTGACCACTCAGATCAGGCTCCAGGCAAAGGAAGTCAATGCACACCAGTTCCATAGGTCCCTGACTTTGCAGATGGCCCATTGGGGCTGCTTGACGTGGCAAGGTCTTCCTTTGAATGCATCGGACTCAGGAATGGCAATATCCTTCCACTTCAGCCCGCATGCAGGGCCAATAGAACCTATCCCGTACAAGGTGAAAAGTCCGTTCGGGCCCTAGGTGACCATGGTTGTCATGGAGGGCAGCTAGGACCGCTTCTCGATATTTGGCTGGTAGAAACAGCTGCCACTTCTCTTCTGAGTCGTCAGAGGGGCCCCTTCGGTAGACCACCCCTTGACGTATGTGTAGCCGATCCCACTCCCTGCGCAACAATCGGGCTTCTCTTGGGGAGTCTGTTTCAAGCATCTCGGGACGCTGGCTTTCCAGGGCCTTTATCAGGAGTTTCCCTAAAGAGTCTTCTTCTTGCTCCTTTCTCAAATCCCTTTTTGTCAGCTTGGGCAAGCCCTCCCCTTCGACTTGGGTCACACTGCAATAGCACTTCGGTACTCCAACAGCTGAGACCCCAATTTCTTCGGCTCTTGACCCACCTCTGGCTTGAAGTTCTGTCCCCTGATATAGGGCTCGCACTCCCTCTGGGTCTAGTTGGGCCCATTCTTTGGTAGGGTCGGTGGGGGCATGAGACCTCCTGGACAGGGCATCTGCATCCCTATTTCCCACTCCGGGTCGGTACTTCAAGCTGAAGGTGAAGCTTGAAAGGGCAGCCAACCACCGGTGTCCCGTTGCATCCAACTTGGCAGTGGTCAGAAGGTAGGTGAGCGGGTTATTATCTGTCTTCACCTCAAACTCCGCCCCATATAGGTAGTCTCTCAGTTTGTCTACCACTGCCCATTTCAAGGCCAGGAATTCAAGCTTGTGGGTGGGGTAATTCTTCTCAGCAGGTATCAGACTCCTGCTCACATATGCAACGGGTCTTAGGTAACCATCATGTTCCTGGTACAGCACCCCACCCAGCCCATCTCGGCTGGCATCTACATGCAGTTCATAAGGCTTCTTTGGATCAGCATAGGCCAGGACTGGTGCAGTGGTAAGACTCTTCTTTAACATCTGGAAGGCTTCCTCGCACTCCCCTGTCCACTGGTCTTGAATCGACTCTTTGGGCCTTTGGGGTCCCATGGTGAGTTTCACTGGTTTGACCAGCTCTGGAACATCATCTTCCCCTTCGTTTCTGAGTAACTCGTTCAGGGGTCTGGCAATCTTGGCGAATCCTTCTACAAATCTTCTGTAGTAAGAACAGAACCCCAGGAATGACCGAAGCTCAGTCACGTTGGTAGGTCTCGGCCAAGAGGTGACGGCATCCAGCTTCTCTGGGTCCGTGGCCACCCCTTCTGCAGAAACGATATGGCCCAGGTAATGGACTGAGGACTGGTAAAATTGACACTTCTCTGGGGAGAGTTTCAGGCCCTCTTCACTGAGCCTCTTCAGGACCTTCTCCAGTCTCTCTTCATGCTCTTCTAGGGTTCTCCCGAACACGATGACGTCGTCCAAATATACCAGTACCTCTATTAGATTCATGTCCCCGACGGTTCTCTCCATTAGCCTTTGGAAAGTGGCGGGGGCTCCTGATAACCCTTGAGGCATACGGTTGAACTCAAAGAACCCCACAGGGGTGATGAAGGCTGTCTTCTCCCGATCCTCAGGGTGCATGGGGATTTGGTAATATCCACTTTTTAGATCCATTACACTGAACCACTTGGCCCCTGACAGACTCTGCAGGGCGTCTTCAATTCGGGGAGTGGTGTATTGATCTGGGATGGTCCTTCTGTTTAGTGTTCTGTAGTCGATACACAGTCTCAGCGACCCGTTCTTCTTTCGGACTACCACTATTGGAGAAGCGTAAGGGCTCCTGGATTCTCGAATAATCCCCGTCCTCTTCAGCTCAGCCAACTGCTCCCGCAAGTCTTCTAAGTCACCCAGTGGGACCCGTCGAACTCTCTCTCTAAAGGGCTTATCTTCTTGTAAGCGTATCTTGTGAGTGGCACTCCTTGCGCACCCCACATCGAACTCATCTTTAGAGAAGATCTTTTCCCACCTTGCAAGTTGAGCTTTGGCCCTTTTTCTCCATTCTGGTGGGAGGGCCGTGTCTTCAGAACAGAGCTTCTCTATGGTGACTTCACCCCTTTCTTCTTTCTTCAATTCACACGGGGCAATGGGGGTGGCTCGATTCACCTGGCCCAACAGCATTCTGGCCGGCACCTTCACTGGTGTATTAGCAGTGTTCCTTATACTCACTGAAACCCTCCCATGGCTTTTCTGTAGGGCCTTCAATGGGATCACTTCGGGGATTACTTCAATCCCTTTCTGTCTTTCCTGTGGGCCTGGTTCGAAGACAATGAAGGGGCCTGGCTGTTTCCATGTGAGCTTGACAGAAGCCCTCAGGCAAGTCACCTCTCCCGGTTGTAATACCTTCTCCGTCTTGTCTAGCTTCCAAATCTTGCCAACTCCCTCAGCCGGGGCCTTCTGCTCCAGTACCAGGCGCTGGTAGGCTTGCCTTAACATGGGGTGGACTCTTGTGGTCGGGGCTTCTTCCTGTTGGGCCAACGTTGTCAGCAGTCGCCTGACTAGATCAGTGTTGGTCCCTATGATGAGTGAGCTCTTGCTGGCCCCTGGTGGGCGAGGGCACACTACTGCCAGAGTATCGAAGGTCTCTGTCTCCCCAGCCACTGAGGGATCAAAAGTCAACTTGATTGGCAGGTAACCGTCATAGGGAAAGCTCTGAGTTCCAATACCCCATATTTCCAGTTCCTCTAATTTCTGTAGGGGCAGATGTTTAAGATGTTTATCATAGAAATCCCTATACAGAAGAGTCACTTGAGCCCCAGTGTAAAGAAGAGCCTTGGTGTAGATCCCTTCTACTTGTATGGAGACTACTGGAGAAGGCCCCACTAACTTGGCAGGGAACTCCTTCAACACAGACTTCTTGCTGGATTCAGTTACCTGTACCCTCACTTCTTTTTTTCTTGAGTTTCCAGTGGGTCTCAGTCCCTTCTGGGTCTGGTGTGCACTGGCCTTCTGTTCAACAGCAGCCTGAGTTGTGGGACGGGGCCTAATTGGCAGAGGTTTAGGTCCCTGACTCTGATGTTTTGGATCATTGGACTTCTTGAAGGAGTTCGTGGAAACTGGTGGGCGCCCGGCTGACTCCTTCACCGGGGCCCTCTGAAGTTTTCCGCCGGCTTGCGATATCTGGATGCAACTTCATCTGGGCTGGGACACACTGCTCTAACATGCCCGATTCCCCCACAATTGAAGCATGTTATCAATCTCTTAGGCTTCTGTACTAGTTCCATATTGGAGCTAGGAGGTTTTTTTGGTTCCTCTGACGTGTTCTTGTTGTGTGGCACAGAGGCCTGGCTAGTCAGCATGGACACCATTTCTACTAGTTGTGACACCTGGGTCTTTAGGAGTTCAACTTCTGAATCACCTTCTTCTGCACTTAACATTCTGACTCGGGCAGTTGGTTCGGTGTGTTGACTCCTCCTTTTGTCTTCCAACATGGCCTCCTCCTCCCTGACTATCCGGATCAAGTCGGGGTATTCCAGGCTGCTCCCGTCCCGCCGGGTGCGTAGCAATAATGCGATGGGGTCCAAGGGTTGAGCTCCCCTCAACACCTGCTGGGCACGGGCCTCATCCACTTTTCTTGGATCGATCCCTTTCTTCAGTAGGATCCGATGCAGGATCTTATCCAGGCGTCCTATGAATTCTGACAGCTTCTCTCCATCTTTTTGGTAGCAATGCCCCAGCTGGTAAGTGAGTTCAGTGACGTTTTCCATCCCGCCGAACACATTCTGCAGAATATCCAGATAATCCTGTGCATTGCAGTCCTTCTTGCTTAACTTGAGGTTACGTATGGCCTCCAGAGCAGGCCCCTTTAAGCTTTCCACAATCCGTTGTTTTTTTTGTTGTTCTGGCACCTCCCATTCTTCTAGGGCCTGAGTGGCGCCATCTAGCCACTCTTCAAATCCATCTTCCACTGAAGGTACAGGTTTCTTCCCAGAAAAGGTCCTGAGTTTCCTGTATCCTGACATCAGGTAGTCTGGAGGGTCCTTTTTACACTTGGTCACAATCTCCCCCAGGACAGCGCACAATTCTGAGCTAAGGGTGGTCAATGGTGGTGAACCGGGACCCTTTTGTTGGGCGCTCCCTCCTGTGCTGGGGCCTCCTGAAGTAGTGGATGTGGGGCCATCTTTATTCTCTTCTGGGTGTATCAGGAGGAGTTCTACTTGGTTTGTAGTTTTTATGCTGGCACCCTTGAAGTAGTCAGAGATTCCGTTCCTCCACTTACATAATGCATAGGTGTGGGGATTTACAGTATCTGTCTTTATGTCAATCACCCATGGCTTCCTGTCCGTGGACAATGCTCTCAAGACTGGAGTTAGCTGCTCCTCTACCCAGGCCTCTCTCTGGATTTCAACCACCAGGCCATTTCCGGGTAGGATGCCTTCATCCCTGCACCACTGGGCTATGGCAGCAGGGTCCATTTCTGTGCTGTAAGGGTTCTGTCTAGGGGGAAAGTTGATTGCAGAACCGTAGAATATCCCGGACGAGCCCCCACGTGTAGCACTACCCCCGTAGGAGCTGCTGTTTGTTTGATTTGGGTCTACGTCCTGCCTATCAACCCCTGGAAGTGGCTCAAACCTTCCCTTAGCACAACTGATATGAATAAGGAGTGTGAGACCTATTGAGTATTAGGAGACACAATCCTGCATACATCACACAATAACCTGTAAATGTTATTACCTTTGCTGGTCACTAGTCCTTCTAAGTGACAGAGATACTTCACACAAGTTATATGCTTAATCAAAGGTACCTTTACTCAGTATAAAAGGGAAGGGTAAAGAATCACATTAATACACACAGTTGACTCTGCATGCGCATTGCAGAGTCAATAAACCAATAAGGACAGGTATCACTGAGATTAGTTAATAACAGGAAATAACATCAGCTATATATATGTACATGTATCTATATGTGTCTCTGCACGGCTAACTGGTTGCTCGCGAGCTCCCCCTTTGTTGCAATACCTTGCACGTGTTCATTCCCTATAATAGGTAAGCAAGGCCTATCTGCGTCCCACTCAAAGTTCCTTTCTCCAATGAAGTCTTCGCTAGCCACCGTCGGTGCACAAGTTAAATTGTAATCCACAGGGTTTCAACAAGATGCTGTAATTATCCGCAATATACCTGAGTACTCGTGTGCCTGCCACCCACTAATGACGGATGCACCAATCTCTGATCACATAGTCTCCAGTGAGATACACTAGGCCGCAAGCTGTGGCGTGATAGGTGAAGTGTGGCTGGCACTAACTAAATCACTTTCCTCTAAGGTAGTAGTCAATTCTGAGCAGGTGCCCTTCTCACCAAACAGGCCCGACTTTCAGATAGTCTCCTCTGGCTTGTCCCGGTCACTCGATCTCCACGCTTCTGCTTCAGCTGCAGTCTCCGGACTCCGTCACTAACAGCATATGGTGATGGACGACTCCGGTCTCTGCTGGGCAATCACAGGACGCTGTGGACGATCCTCTGCTGGAAATCACTCAGGCACTCCCGTAATTTAGGCCCAGGCTTCTGGCCTAATCCTTAGGAAGCAGGCCTCCGTGCCAACTTCCTGCTTGATTGAGAGCTGGATCCAGAGAGAGAGACGCTGGCCCCTCCCCTGGTTTAAGTAGTCTGCCCAGAATGCTTTGCGGTGTTGCAATGCACCCTGGGTAATGTAGTCTGTCTTTTACTAAAAGCAACAAAGTCTTTTCTCCTAGCTGATATCTGTCCCAAAGTGCATTAGTTGCATTGTAACACTTATACCACCGGAGGGAGCCGGATTCCTTCTTACATATGGACATCCTGCTACAGGTATATATGCAGAATAGTGAAAGTCCAATAATGAATGGTCCAGCAAGGGTGATGATACGATGAAAAAAGTTTATATGTATAAGTGACTCCCACCACCAAAATAAATAATAAAACACACTTAGTGCTGCAGGGTTCTTCAGTGATACACCTCGGTGTCTGCAAGCAGCTCACCTCACTGCTGTTAGGCAAACACAGCATACACAGACTGCAGAGTGTAGATGGAAAGAGTATATTCCACGGTATGGTAGTCTCCTTTATGTTGCTGCAGTCCTCTCAGTGGCAGATAAGGGCCATACATATGGATGTAAAGACAGAGAGAGCAGTCAGAGCGTACCTCAGACGGGGAACCACATAGGGGCAAACGCTGAGCACAAGATATTACACTCACTTGTTAAAAGGGAGCGTGGGCAAAACTCCACGAACGCCAAGTTTGTAAGCCCTCAGTGTGTATATGGCTCAGTATAAGTCCCTTACTGTTACCAGGTCTTTAGTGGGATGAGTACTCGATAGATGATATAAGGGATTCAAACCATAAAACAATTAAAAACTCACATTTAGCAGAGTGTACTGATGTACTCTATCCACGAGCGCCGAGCTCGTCTTCCTAGTGTCAGGATGTTGGTATACCTAATGCTCCAATCCCGACGCGTATCGGCACGTCACGTAAAATCATCAGGGTATCCTAGCTGTTGAAGCGACGAAATGGGGACTTGGAAAGTATACAGAACTTCTGTGTATACAAAGGAAATTCATAATAAAGAGCCTAGATTTTTTGCCTCAAGCATAGCCACTTCTGGTACTGCAAACTGTACTACCAACAGAATACAGGGGTTGCTATGGGGGCTAAATTTGCCCCTAGCGTCGTGGGACGCTTCATGTCCAAATGGGAGGATGAATCTTTGTTCTCCGACCTGCCTGACGACCCTGTAATGTATAGGCGATATATTGATGAATTTTTTTTGATTTGGAAGGGCGATCAAAACCAATGAATTTCTTTTTTTTGAGAAACGTAGTAATAACCATAAGAACATTGTATTAACTTGGCAGAAGAATCAACTATTACGTTCCTTGATCTCGAGATATCTCGAATAGACGATAAATTTGTCACGAAAACTTTTTTCAAGAGCGTCGATCGCATCAGTTATCTGCCCATTAAAAGTTGCCAGCACAAAAATTGGTTATTCAACATCCCTATGGGTCAGATGATGCGACTCAGACGCAATTGCACTAATGTCGGAGATTTTCGCACACAGGCTAATGTGATTGGAGAAAGATTTATACAAAAGGGTTATGAGGAAATCTTCATTGAGGAAAAAATTGAAGAAGTGACGCACATACAAAGAGAAGGCTTACTCGAAAATAAAAAATCAACACCCAGACAAGATTTAGTACCAGTGACTCTGGAGTATAATATGCAGTATAAGAAAATTGAGAGTATCTTCAGACGCCACTGGCATATTTTAAGATCTGATAAGAGTCTAAAGGTAGTGTTGCCTGAGAGGCCTAAATTTATCTATAGACAAGCTCCTACTCTTCGTGACCAGCTTGTTAAAAGTGTAATTTATCCCCCTAAGAAACAGTTCACCTTTTTCACTGGTAAGGTTTTTTACCCTTGTAAAAGGTGCTATGCGTGCATCCGCATGCAACGCCCAAATAAAAAGATAGATTCTTTCCAGTCTACTAGTAATGGTACTAAATATGTTATCAAGGAGTTTATTGGGTGTAATACGGAGGGAGCAGTATATGTCCTTGAGTGCAGTTGCGGCCTACAATATATGGGCCCACCAAAAGGATATTGAGAATCCGTATTAATCCGTATTAAAGAACATGTCCAAAATATCCAATATGGCTTTGTGAAACACAGTGTGTCTAGGCACTTTGCAGAAGTCCACAACAAAGACCCCTCTCACCTCAAATTTTGGGGGATTGTGCCATATAACAGACCATGGCGGGGTGGTTACAAAGTGAGAACCCTCAGTCAGCTCGAGTCCAAGTGGATTTTCTCTATGGACACTTTTGCACCGAAAGGGCTTAACATAGACTTTGACCTGAATTGCTTCCTAATTGATTTCTAGCCCATACTCCAGGAGCTCTTCTAACATTTTCCCTATTACCAGTTATCATGTGTATTTTTACATCGTTTATATGTGTACCTTACACTTTCTATATGTTTACCTTCATCATCTGTATGCCAGATATTACCCTTGCTACTGGAGTTTTACATGTATGATCCTATATTCACTCTCTAGTCAGCTGTGGTGTCCCTAAGGCTCCTCGTGTACCACCCTATATTTTATATTTATTTTAGACCCATTTGTATTTATATTTTTTATTCATTTTCATTTATTTTCATTATTCTGTTTTTTATTATTCTCATTTTTATCCATTTGCTTCTGGTTAATATATGCAGCATTTTTGTAGTTTGCTGTTTTCTAATTAGCTCTCCCATATGCCACCATTTACTGCCTATTTACCATCAACACAATGGTATTAGATTGCTAAGGTACACAGGACCATGCATTTATGGCTCTATGTTTGTCTTCGGACGTGTTTTGTAGCCGTCCAGAAGTGCACAGCGCCGTCAGCCAATGGCTGGCATTGTGTGTCATGGATGGTGTACAGGCCATCTTTCTGTCTGTTGTATTCATCTAGTCCATGCAGTACCTGTTATCAACCACATCAATCGTATGGCTTGACCCTACGCAAAATGGCGGACTGACCATTATAAAGCCTGTGCCATTTAATACAATGGTGGGCTCCAACAAAATGGCAGACAGACGTTCTATTATGCAGACTATTTAAGCCCATGTGCCTTGCCTAGTGTTATCCCCTGATGAAGTCATGTGACGTGACGACATGCGTCGGGATTGGAGCACTAGGTACACTACCAGCCAGACAGAAGGAGACGAACTCGGCGCTCGTATGATTTTATTCTTTGGAACTACATCAAATGTGAGTTTTTATTGCAATCTATTGCATTAATAAATATGTTTTAATACGGAATTATGCTATGAGCATTTCATATTTCTTCCATTAAAACACCGCTGCCCAACGTAACACTGGGGATTCAAACCTGGGACTGCAGAGTGGACCATAGGCACACAGCTGGGACTGACAAACTCAGCGTTCGTGGATTGACGCCCACGTTCCTCTGTCTAAGAGTGAGTTCATTACTGTATGATCAGCCAATGCTCCACTGTGTATTCCCATGGAGTTATGCGATGAACATTTCTTTCTTTATATATTTTTTATGACACGCATCTGATATTGAGAAACATTGTGAACCACCGCAAGGAGTCCTCTACATTGCCACATTGCTGTAACTATTATCTACTTGGAGCCACTTATGCTGTCCATCTGACAGTAGGGAGGTGACCGGCTTGCAAGCACAGAGGTGCCCCACTTTGGAGGATCTTTATAGCACTCCATACTATTTTTCTGGTGATGGGACTTATTAGACTCACTTTTTTTTGCAACTGTATATGAAAAAAGAATGTGAACCCTTTTGGATTGATATGGATTTCTGCACAAATTGGTCATAAAATGTGATCTGATCTTCATCTAAGCCACAACAATAGACAATCACAGTCTGCTTAACTAATAACACACAAAGAAATAAGTGTTACCATGTTTTTATTGAACACACCATGTAAACATTCACAGTGTAGGTGGAAAAAGTATGTGAACCCTTGGATTTAATAACTGGTTGAACCTCCTTTGGCAGCAATAACTTCAACCAAACGTTTCCTGTAGTTGCAGATCAGACGTGCACAACGGTCAGGAGTAATTCTTGACCATTCCTCCAGTTCAGCAATATTTTTGGGATGTCTTGTGTGAATCGCTTTCTTGAGGTCATGCCACAGCATCTCAATCGGGTTGAGGTCAGCACTCTGACTGGGTCACTCCAGAAGGCGCATTTTCTTCTGTTTAAGCCATTCTGTTGTTGATTTACTTGTATGCTTTGGTTCGTTGTCCTGTTGCAACACCCATCTTCTGTTGAGCTTCAGCTGGTGGACAGATGGCCTTAAGTTCTCCTGCAAAATGTCTTGATAAACTTGGGAATTCATTTTTCCTTTGATGATAGCAATCCGTCCAGGCCCAGGTCCAGCAAAGCAGCCCCAAACCATGATGCCCCCACCACCATACTTCACAGTTGGGATGAGGTTTTGATGTTGGTGTGCTGTGCCTCTTTTTCTCCACACATAGTGTTGTGTGTTTCTTCCAAACAACTCAACTTTGGTTTCATTTGTCCACAGAATATTTTTCCAGTACTGCTGTGGAGCATCCAGGTGCTCTTGTGCAAACTGTAAACGTGCAGCAATGTTTTTTTGCCCATTCTCTCACTATTTCTCCTCTCTCTCACCTCACTACTTTACTTATATTATCAATTTGAGCTTAGAAATGTGTGCATACAAAATAATTAAAGTGGTTGTATAGGCTCAAGTTTTTTTACCTTCATGTATTCTATACATGAAGGTAAAAAACTTCCTGAGCCCCATCTTGATCCAGTGATGTGCACAAGAGCCTCGGCTCTGCCCGGTATTTGCTCCTCATTGGATGAGACAGAAGCAGTAGCCATTGGCTCCCGCTACTGTCACTCACAGCCAGTGAGACATTGAGGAGAGAGTGGGTTCCAGTCTGAGCCATGCTCTGTGCGTTAATGAACACAAGGAACAGTGGCTTGGGTCGAGCATGCTCAGCTGCCCCCATAGCAAGCTGCTTACTATGGGGGCACTAGGCAGGAGGGAGGAGCCAGGAGTGCCGACGGGGGACTCGAGAAGAGAAGGATCAGGCTACTTTGTGCAAAACTGTTGCACAGAGCAGATAAGTATGACATGTTTGTTATTTTTAGGGTTGAGCGAACCCGAACTGTAAAGTTCAGGTTCGTACCGGATTTTTGGGTTTTTGGTACCCGGACCCGAACCCGAACAATGTATTGTATGTTCGGGTTCGGGTTCTGTGTTCGGCAATGTAATGGCACATTTTAAAAAGCTGCAGGGCAGCCAATCAACATTTGTTTACCTCGTGTGCCCTTAGAAGCCATCTCAGCCATGCCTACTAATGGCATGGCTGTGATTGGCCAGTGCAGCATGTGACCCAGCCTCTATATAAGCTAGAGGCACATAGCACAGCACGTCACTCTGCTTCAGTTAGTGTAGGGAAAGGTTGCTGCTGCTGCTGCTTTGAGGGAGAGAATTAGATAGAAGTCCTGATTCAGAAATCAAATTACTCAGCGATCTACCTTGCTTTGTTGTGTGGGTGCAGTGCACAATCGTTTTATCCTGCCCTGAGCCCAGTGCCAGAGAAAAGATAACTTTTATCCATCTGTTAGTTAGGTTGGCTTCGGCGGGCATTTTATGCAAGCTCAGTGCACCAGCACTGCATATGTTACTGTGAGATACACCCTTTAGATACTGTTGCTCTATTCTGCTATTCCAAAAAAAAAAAATTTAGGGCAAAAAAATAGTTTTTGCTGCATTTTCTGCATATCTGTAAGTGTAAGATACACACTTTAGATACTGTTTTCCTATTCTGCTATTCAAAAAAATAATAATTTAGGGCAAAAAAAAAATTTTTGGTCTGTTTTCTGTCCAAAAAAATGTTGTTGGGTGCATTTTCTGCATATCTGTACGTGTGAGATACACACTTTAGATACTGTTCTCCTATTCTGCTCTTAAAAAAAAAAAGTTAGGGCAAAAAAAAAAAATTTTGGTGCGTTTTCTGCATATCTGTACCTATTCAAAAAACACCCATTTAGGGCAAGATCCTAAATTTCAGAAATATGAGGAGACCGTCAAATAAGGGACATGGCCCCAGTCGTGGTGCTGCTGGTGGAGCTCCTGTTGCAGGGAGAGGACGTGGTAGATCTGTGCCAGCTACACGCACAAGTGAAACACCTTCCTCAGGTGCGAGTAGGCGACAGAGCCTGCAACGGTATTTGGTCGGGCCTAATGCGGCTCTACAAATGTTGAGGCCAGGCCCAGGACAAGTACAGGCTATAGTAGATTGGGTTGCTGACAGTGCCTCCAGTTCCTTTACATTGTCTTCCACCCAGTCTACTGCTGAAACATCAGAGTTGGCACCTGCAGCCGATGTCCATCAGTCTTTCACCTCACCCCCTTGCAAATCAGCCAAGCAGTCTGAGCCCCAAGTCATGCAGCAGTCTCTTCTGCTTTTTGATTACTCTGTTAGCAGGGTTTCCAGGGCTATCCACCTAGCCCTGCCCCAGAAGTGGAAGAGATTGAGTGCACCGATGCCCAACCACTTATGTTTCAAGATGAGTACATGCGAGGACCATCGCAGCACATCTCGGATGATGAAAAAACACAGGTGCCAACTGCTGCTGCTTTCGCAATTGTGCAGACCGACAAGGAGGGCAGGGGTGAAGACTGGGTGGAAGATGATGTGGAGGATGATGAGGTCCTCGACCCCACATGGAATCAACGTCATGCAGGTGACCTGTGTAGTTCGGAGGAAGAGGCGGTGGTCGCACAGAGCCACCAGCATAGCAAAAGAGGGAGCAGGGTGTAAAAGCGGAGTGTCCATCCCCTAGACAGGACGCCTGCTACTGCCCAACACAGCAAGGGACCCAGCACACCAAAGCCAGGTCCAAGGAGTTCCCTAGCGTGGCAGTTCTTCAGACAATGTGCGGATGACAAGACACGAGTGGTTTACACGCTGTGCAATCAGAGCCTGAATCGAGGCATAAACGTTCTTAACTTGAGAACAACCTGCATGACCAGGCATCTAAGTGCAAAGCACGAGCAGCAGTGGGGTAGACACCTCAAAAACCAAGAAAGGTCTTTGGCTCCTCCTGCTTCCTCTTCTGCTGCAGTCTCGGCCTCTTCATCCACCTCTGTAGTGACAGTGGCACCTGCCACCCCGCAAACAGAGGATCTGCCAGCAACACTACCACCTGGGTCACCAACCATCTCCACAATGTCCCATGGAAGTGTTTAGCTCTCTATCTCCCAAACACTGGAGCGGAAGAAGAAGTACCCCCCTACACACCAGCGATCCCTGGCCCTGAATGCCACCAGCATTGCAAAATTCCTGGCCTTTGAAATGCTGTCATTCCGTCTGGTGGAGACACAAAGTATCCCCCCAGTCACTAGTGCGTGGCTGGGGGGATACAGAGGACACAGACGATACACCTCCCACAGAGGACAGCTTTTCGTTGCCTCTGGGCAGCCTGGCACACATGAGTGATTACATGCTGCAGTGTCTCCGCAACGACCGCCGAGTTGCCCACATTCTAACAGGTGCTGATTACTGGGTGGCCACACTGCTGGATCCCCGTTACAAGGACAATGTACCGTCCTTAATTCCCTCACTGGAGCGTGATTGTAAGATGCGCAAGTACAAACGCACGCTGGTAGACGCGCTGCTGGAGGCATTCCCACCTGACAGCGGGGGCACAGTGGAAGCACAAGGCGAAGGCAGAGGAGGAGGAAGAGGTTGCCAACGCAGCCGGGGCACCGCCAGCACCTCAGAAGGCAGGGTTAGCATGGACAAAATGTGGAAAAGCTTTGTCAGCACGCCACAACAACCAGCACCACCAGCTGATATGGAACGTCTTAGCAGGAGGCAGCATTTCACCAACATGGTGGAGCAGTATGTGTGCACACGCCTACACGTACTGAATGACGGGTCTGCCCCTTCAACTTCTTGGTCTCCAAATTGGGCACATGGCCTGAGCTTGCCCTTTACGCCTTGGAGGTGCTGGCCTGCCCTGCAGCCAGTGTATTATCTGAACGAGTATTTAGCACGGCAGGGGGCGTTATCACAGACGAGCGCAGCCGCCTGTCCAGAGCCAATGTGGACAAGCTCACGTTCATTAAAATGAACCAGGCATGGATCCCACAGGACTTGTCCGTACCTTGTGCAGAATGGACATGTATACCGGCCTTACCCAGCCATTGTTGTATTTTTGATCTCTCTCACTTTTTTGGGGGTGTACCCTAATTTAAAAAAAAAAATAATTAAAAACCAAAACCAGTGTTGGCTACCTCGTCCTCCTCCGCCGCCGCTTCCACCTACACCGCCACATCCCCCGCCACCTCAACCTCCTACTCCATATGGACCTCGTCCTCCTAGGTCAAGATTATTATTTTTTATTTTTATGTATTTTATGTTATTTTAAGTTATTTCCCTATCCACATTTGTTTGCAGAGCACTTGCCATGCTCTTAACAACATTGTGCTGCCATTTGCAGCCCTTTAGCCCTTTCCATTACTTTTTTAGAGCCATTTTAGTCCTCAAAAGTTTGGGTCCCCATTGACTTCAATGGGGTTCGGGTTCGGGGTCAAGTTTGGGTCAAGTTTCGGGTCCCGAACTCAAACTTTTTTCCCCAGTTCGGCCGAACCCGAACATCCAGGTGTCCGCTCAACCCTAGTTATTTTAACCACTTAAGGAACGGGCCTATTTTTTACACTTGGTGTTTACAAGTTAAAATCTTTTTTTTTTTTTGCTAGAAAATTACTTAGAACCAGGGATGAGCCGAACACCCCCCTGTTCGGTTCGCACCAGAACCTGCGAACAGACAGAATGTTTGCGTGAACTTTAGAACCCTATTAAATACAATGGACTCGAACGTTCGAAATCTAAAGTGCTAATTATAAAGGCTTATATGCAAGTTATTGTCCTAAAAAGTGTTTGGGGACTTGGGTTCTGCCCCAGGGGACATGTATCAATGCAAAAAGAAGTTTTACAAATTTACGTTTTTACGGGAGCAGTGATTTTAATAATGCTTAAAATGAAACAATAAAAGTGAAATTTTCCTTTAAATTTCGTACCTGGGGGGTGTGTATAATATGCATGTAAAGTCGCGCATGTTTCCCGTGCTTAGAACTGTCCCTGCACAAAATGTCATTTTTGAAGGAAAAAAAGTAATTTAAAACTCACTCGCGGCTATTAATGAATTGTCGGCTCCCGGCAATACATACAAAAGTCATTGATAAAAAAAAAAAAAAGCATGGGGGTCCCCCCAAATTCAATTACCAGGCCCTTCAGGTCTGGTATAGATATTAAAGGGAACCCCTGCCGCAAATTTAAAAAAAAAATGCGTGCGGTTCCCCCCAAATATCCATACCAGGCCCTTCAGATCTGGCATGGATTTTAAGGGGGAACTCCACCCCAAATTTTAAAAAAATGGCATGGAGTCCCCCCAAAAATCCATACCAGACCCTTATCCGAGCACGCAACCTGGCAGGCCGCAGGAAAAGAGGGGGGGGACTAGAGAGAGCCCCCCCTCCTGAACCGTACCAGGCCACATGCCCTCAACATGGGGAGGATGTCCCCATGTTGATGGGGACAAGGGCCTCATCCCCACAACCCTTGCCCGGTGGTTGTGGGGGTCTGCGGGCAGGGGGCTTATCAGAATCTGGAAGACCCCTTTAACAAAGGGGACCCCCAGATCCCACGCCCCCTATGTGAATTGGTAATGGGGTACATTGTACCCCTACCATTTCACGAAGAAAGTGTAAAAAAAAAAAAAAACACACAAACACTTTGGAAAAGTCCTTTATTAAAAAAAAAAAAACATTCCAGCGATGAAATCCGGTGTCCCGCGGCGATCCGATGGCCAGCGCTGTCCGTCATTGGCTGAGCCTGAGCGGACCTGATGGGGAACTTCCTCTGCAGTCTATTAAATGTATAGACCCGCCCCTTCTAAAGTTCCCCATCAGGTCCGCTCAGCCAATGATTAGGTGTAAGGCTAAGCGGACCAGATGCGGGACATGAGAAGGGGCGGGTCTATTCATGAATTACACAGTGAAGGAAGTTCCCCATCAGGTCCGCCCTCTCGGTATGTCAGACCCCGCCTACATCATTGGCCTGAGCGGACCTGATGGGGAACTTCCTTCACTGTGTAATACATGAATAGACCCGCCCCTTCTCACGTTCCGCATCTGGTCCGCTTAGCCTTACATTACATTCATTGGCTGAGTGGACCTGATGGGGAACTTTAGAAGGGGCGGGTCTATTCATGTATTACACAGTGAAGGAAGTTCCCCATCAGGTCCACTCAGGCTCAGCCAATGACGGACAGCGCTGGACATCGGATCGCCGCGGGACACTGGATTTCATCGCTGGAATGTTTTTTTTTAATTTATTTTTAATTTTTTAATAAAGGACTTTTCCAAAGTGTTTGTGTGTTTTTTTTTTACATTTTTTTACACTTTCTTCGTGAAATGATAGGGGTACAATGTACCCCTTACCAATTCACATAGGGGGGGCGGGATCTGGGGGTCCCCTTTGTTAAAGGGGTCTTCCAGATTCCGATAAGCCCCCTGCCCGCAGACCCCCACAACCACGGGCAAGGGTTGTGGGGATGAGGCCCTTGTCACCATCAACGTGGGGACATCCTCCCCATGTTGAGGGCATGTGGTCTGGTACGGTTCAGGAGGGGGGGGCGCTCTCTTCTTGTCCCCCCCTCTTTTCCTGCGGCCTGCCAGGTTGCGTGCTCGGATAAGGGTCTGGTATGGATTTTTGGGGGGACTCCACGCCATTTTTTTTTAAATTTGGGGTGGAGTTCCCCTTAAAATCCATGCCAGATCTGAAGGGCCTGGTATGGATATTTGGGGGGGAACCGCACGCATTTTTTTTTTAAATTTGCGGCGGGGTTCCCCTTAATATCTATACCAGACCTGAAGGGCCTGGTAATTGAATTTGGGGGGACCCCCACGCTTTTTTTTCTTTTTTATCAATGACTTTTCTATGTATTGCCGGGAGCCGACAATTCATTAATAGCCGCGAGTGCGTTTTAAATGACTTTTTTTCCTTCAGAAATGACATTTTGTGCAGGGACAGTTCTAAGCACGGGAAACATGCGCGACTTTACATGCATATTATACACACACCCCAGGTACGAAATTTAAAGGAAAATTTCACTTTTATTGTTTCACTTTAAGCATTATTAAAATCACTGCTCCCAAAAAAACGTCCGTTTTTAAAACTTTTTTTTGCATTGATACATGTCCCCTGGGGCAGAACCGGGTCCCCAAACACTTTTTATGACAATAACTTGCATATAAGCCTTTATAATTAGCACTTTAGATTTCTCCCATAGACTTTTCGAATTTGCCGCGAACACCCCAATTTGTTCGCTGTTCGGCGAACGGGCGAACAGGCAATGTTCGAGTCGAACATGAGTTTGACTCGAACTTGAAGCTCATCCCTACTTAGAACCCCCAAACATTATATATATTTTTTTCAGACACTCTAGAGAATAAAATGGCAGTCATTGCAATACATTAGGTCACACCGTATTTGCACAGAGGTTTTACAAACGCAATTTTTTTGGAAAAAATATATTTTGTTGAATTAAAAAATAAGAAAACAGTAAAGTTAGCCTAATTTTTTTATATTGTGAAAGATAATGTTACACTGAGTAAATTGATACCCAGCATGCCATGCTTTAAAAATGGTCCCACTCGTGGATAGGCGACAAACTTAAAAATGTCTGCAGGTTATCAGTTTGGAGTTACAAAGGATGTCTTTTGCTAGAATTATTGCTCTCACTCTAACGATCTTGGCTATACCTCACATGTGTGGTTTGAACACCGTTTATATATGCTGGCGTGACTTATGTATGCGTTCGCTTCTGCGCGCAAGCACGGCGGGATGGGGAGCTTTAAAAAAAGTTTTTCTTATTTATTTTACTTTTTATTTTTTATCTTTACACTGTCCCTTTAACAAAATATACCCTATAGAGCAGGGATATGCAATTAGCGGACCTCCAGCTGTTGCAAAAGTCCCATCATGCCTTTGCCTCTGGGTATCATGCTTGTGGCTGTCAGAGTCTTGCTATGCCTCATGGGACTTGTAGTTCTGCAACAGTTGGAGGCCGCTAATTGCATATCCTTGCTATATAGAGGTACTCTTGATGAAAGCAAGAATTCGTCTTGCTGTCAAAAATTTAAAAGATATGTCCCAGCCAATCAATGGCAGAAAAATTGGTCTTTGGGTGTCGGTGGTGCCTTCACACTGTAACCCTATAGAGGTACTCTTGATGAAAGCAAGAATTGGCTTTGCTGTCAGGCATTGAAATTATATGCACCTGTCAAACAGGTGCAACAAAAATTAGCCTTTGGGTGTTAATTGTGCCCATGAAACCTACACCAAAAAACTTCTTCTAGATTAAATCAACACTCACAAAGCTAGGCAGCCTAGACAGTCTTTCAGAGATTCAAGATCCAGAAAGCACTGAGGCTTGATAGTTGCTGCTTATCCAGGACTGATTTGTTTTGATAAATGTCAGCCGTTCCACGGATTCTGTGGACAGACGCACTCTCCTATCTGTCACAAAATCTCCAGCAGCATTGAATGCCTGTTCAGATAGCACGCTGGATGCCGGGCAGCCCAGCAACTTAATTGCATACTGGGCAAGTTCTGGCCAGTGGTCTATTGTTATGACCCAGTAACCCAGTGGATCGTCAACTGGAAAGCTCTCCATGTCTGTTTACACCCCTAGATAATCTCCCACCATATGATGCAGACGCTGCCAATGGGATGTGGAAGCTGACAGCCCTGGGCACTGGGGACTAAAACATTTTTAAAATGCATCACTGAGGTGGCTACCTTCTCCACCTCTCCTCTCTTAACCAACAGAAGCCTCAAAACGTTGTTTTCCATGAGACTGTAACCTACCAGAGTCTGAAAAGGCGTTACATAAACTCCCCTTTAAGGTGTCCTCAAGAGATTTCATCTTGTGCTCCCTCTGTGGGGACAGGATGAGTTCTAAGACTTTCCCCTTGTAACGGTGGTCAAGGAGGGTTGCCAACCAATAGTGATCCTTCTCCTTGATGCCACGTATTCTTGGGTCCTTTCGCAGGCTTTGAAGAATAAGGGCGCCCATGCATTGCAAGTTTTACGGAGGTATGAGAAGCAGACTCCTCTGGGTCACTGAGGATTACAGTATCTGGAACTGCCTCCTCCCAGCCATGTACTACTCCCAAGGATTTTGGGGATAGAAAACCATTTGTTAAAGGTTAACATATGTTTTCCCCTGCTTCAATGTGTCAGAAACTTGGTAGGAGGCCGAGATGCTGGGAGGGCTCCCCTTGCGGCCGAGTGCAACACACCACTGAAGATGACACAGCAGGTGTAGTGCCCACAGAAGCACGGGTGCCTGGTAACTGAAGACAGACGTGCTTGGAAGGTCCAGGAGACAGAGACCAGTGGAGCAACTGGAAAGCTGAGCCGGGAGCCAGGCCAAGGATCATTCACAGGAAGACAGTCCATAATCAGAATGACCAGGGATGAGCCGAGTCTTAGTACAGGGAGCAGGATATGCAGAGTTCAATAGACAAGCCGGGGTCGGATGCAGGGAGCAGGCAGAAGGAGGTCAGGTGCAAGCCAAGAGTCGAGCCAAAGGATCAGGAAGAGCGGGTCAGAACAAGCCGGGTCGGTACACAGGAGATCAGATCAACAGGTGATTCAGGATACAGGAACACAGGGGGAGCTGAAGATAAACCAGCAAATGCAGACACTAGCAGACTTCCTTATATAGGCCCATGTGACCTGCTGGTAGGGATGCTGGGTCCTAAAGTCCTTCTCCTTCTGTTGGTTCCCTGACAGTGCCTTTGCCTATGCAGGTTTGCCAACCCTGCACCATTACGCACAGGGATGCGCCTATTTCCCTGACAGTGCCGCCCCCCCCAATGGGCAGCCTCCGGATGCCCAGTTGCACCCATTTTGCAGGATGACTGGTGCGAAATCTTTGTATAAGCCTAGGGGCGTGTACATGACTCGCAGGTTCCCAAGAGCTCTCTTCTGCAGAGTATCCTTTCCACTTAATTAAAAACTGAATTATCCTACCTCTCCGACGACAGTCAAGGATGGACTCCACTTCGAATTCAGTCTCGTCTCCAACCAGGACCGGAGGTGGGGGTATTTCTTCTCTCCCTGAAAAAGGACTGGAAATTACATGTTTAAGAAGTGCAACATGAAATACAGGGTGGATTTTATATGATTCAGGCAAGGCAAGTTCGAAGGCTACTGGATTTATTTCCCGTTTTATTTCAAAAGGGCCAATAAACTTCGGTCCCAATTTTCGGGAAGGACAAGGCAGTTTGAGGTTTGCAGATGAGAGCCACACCTTGTCCCCCACCTTAAAGGCAGGGTTTCCTCTCTTCTTCTTGTCATACTGTCTCTTATATCCTTCTTGGGCTTTACGCATTGTGTCCTGGAGAATCTGATAATTGGTTTGGATGGAATTTATTCTGTCCTGGACTGCCGGGACTGAGGATTCGGGAATGACATTGGGTAATGAAGGGTGGTAGCCATAGTTCGCCCAAAAGGGTGACTGGTTGGTAGCAGTGTGCACAGAGTTGTTATATGCGAATTCCGCACAGGGCAATAATGAGATCCAATCGTCCTGAGAAAAGGAACAAAAACAACGCAGGTATTGCTCTAAGGTCTGGTTAGTCCTTTCTGTTTGGCCGTTACTCTGGGGATGGTAAGCTGTGGAAAAACATGTCTCAATTGATAGTGATTTGCAAAGGTTCCTCCAGAACCTAGAGGTGAATTGTACACCTCTGTCTGACACAATGTTATCTGGTACTCTGTGTAGTCTGACTACTTCTTTAATGAAAATTTCTGCTGTGTCCATGGCAGAAGGTGTGCCCATCATTGGTAAGAAATGTGCCATCTTGGATAGCCGGTCTACTACTACTAGAATGGTTGTAAACTCTTCTGAAGGGGGTAAATCCACAATAAAGTCTAAAGAAATATTTTTCCAAGGTTGTTCTGGAACTGCCAGTGGTCTTAACAGGCCCCAGGATTTCGTGTTGGACCCCTTATTCCTGTGGCATATTGTGCAGGAGTTGACATAGTCCTTACAATCGGCTCTCAGAGTGGGCCACCATAAAGACCGTTGGACTAGTTCGGTCATTTTTCGGACCCCAAAGTGGCCAGCCAGCTGGTGATCGTGGAAAGTTTTTAGGACCTGAAGCCTGGCTTGCTGTGGGACAAAAATCCTGTCTTGATGCCAAAGGTGTCCCTCCTGGCTTCTGAGGGAGGAGATTTCTGTTTCCGTGCACTGAGTGGATGCTTGTTCAATTAAAGCTCTTAAATCAGGCTGGATCAAGAGGAAGTTTTGAGGGGACAGAATTGGACTGGGTGTGATCTCTTCAGGGGTATCAGGAAACATTCTGGACAAGGCATCGGCTTTTCCATTTTTAGACCCTGGGCGGAAGGTGATATGGAAATTGAATCGAGAAAAGAATAAAGCCCATCGAGCCTGCCGGGGTCTCAGTCGCTTGGCCGTGCGGAGATACTCCAAGTTCTTATGATCTGTAAAGATCAAAATAGGGTGGACGGCGCCCTCCAGGAGATATCTCCATTCCTCCAGGGCGGTCTTTATTGCCAAGAGCTCTCGATCCCCTACGTCGTAGTTCTTCTCAGGCTGGGTCATCTTCCGTGAAGAGAAGGCCACGGGATGAAGTAGGGCTTTGGGCCCCTGACGCTGGGAAAGAACTGCTCCTGTGGCTACTTCGGAGGCATCAACTTCCAGAACATAGGGCAAGGCAGGATCGGGATGCTGTAAAACAGGTGCAGAGGTAAAGAGGACCATTAGTTGATCAAAGGCCATTTGTGCTGCTTCGGACCACTGGAATCTGGTATGCTGACGTGTTATCTGGGTAATTGGTGCTACAATGGTAGAAAAGTCTCTTATAAATCTTCGGTAAAAATTTGCGAAGCCGATGAACCTCTGAACACTCTTCTTATCAGAAGGGGCCGGCCACTCAAGAATGGCTTTCACCTTCTGAGGATCCATGGCTATCCCATTGGTGGTGATAATGAGTCCGAGGAACTGGATTGTCGTCTTCTCGAAGTCGCATTTTTCGGCTTTTACATATAATCCGTGTACCCTGAGGATGCCCAGTACTTTTTTACATGTGTTCTGTGAAGCTCCAGAGTAGCTGAGAATATGAGGATATCATCGAGGTAGACGATAATGAAGTGGTCTAGGTACTGCCGGAAGATATCATTTATGAAATGTTGGAATGTGGCTGGGGCGTTGCATAATCCAAATGGCATTACTAAGTATTCAAAATGTCCAAACCTTGTTCTGAACGCTGTTTTCCACTCGTCCCCCTCCCGGATGCGGACAAGATTGTAGGCTCCACGTAGGTCTAGTTTAGTGAAGACATGAGCTGTACGGAACCTCTGGAAGAGTTCTGGGATGAGGGGGAGCGGGTAGCGATTTTTAAGAGTAACTCTATTCAATTCTCTGTAATCCACACATGGCCTCAAAGTTTTATCCTTCTTCTCAACAAAGAAAATGCCTGCACCGGCAGGAGAGGAGGAAGGGCGGATAAATCCCTTTTCAAGGTTTTCATCAATATACTGTCTCAAAGTCTCAAGTTCAGTCTCAGAGAGGGGAAAAATACGGCCAAAAGGAATCTCAGCCCCCGGTAACAACTCAATGGGGCAATCATAGGGACGATGCGGGGGTAGAGTATCTGCTTTCTTCTTGTCAAAGACATCCTTGAACTCCTGATAGGCTGCTGGTATATTGGGATCCACACTGGGTGTGGGTAGAACAGACATGCAACTGGAAGAGTCCTTGGTTTCAGGAACAAGACAATGCTGCCGGCAGTAGGGAGAGGTGAAGAAAACTTCCCTTTTGGACCAGTCAATCTGAGGGTTGTGCGCCTGTAGCCATGGGGTTCCCAAGATGACAGGGAATATAGGAGAGCTCAGGACATCAAAACGTAGAAATTCCTGGTGACCAGAATTGATGGAGGTAAGGATAAGTGCCGTTTCCTGGGTGACATGCCCGGAACTGGGCATTGAGCCGTCGGCCAGGTGGACAGTCAGTCTTTGGCCCTTGTGGTGGAGGGGAATAGCGAGTCTCTTTGCCAGTGTTAGATCCAAAAAGCAACTACATGCCCCGGAATCCAGTATTGCTTGGAGGTGAACTTCTTGTCCTGCTATCAGTAATGTGACAGGAAGAGTAATGTGAGAGGAGGAGGACCTGGACACCTGACAGTTGACCGTGGTGCGGAGGACCGATTTCCTGGGTCTTATGGGGCAAAAGGTTATATAATGACCGGTTCCCCCGCAGTAGAAGCAAAGGTTCGCCTGTCGGCGACGAAGTCTCTCCCCTGAGGTTAATGCCGGATGGGCCAGGCCAAGCTGCATAGAACTAGATGTGGGCGGAGCTTTGAGAAGTTGGGGGGTTTGGATGCGTTCAGACCGGCGCTCTCGTAAGCGTCTGTCGAGTTGAATAGTCAATAGGATGAGACCCTCTAGAGTTGAAGGGGTCTTGACTCTAGACAGTTCATCCTTGAGGGATTCAGACAGTCCCAGCCGATACTGATAACGTAACGCTGCCTCGTTCCATCCTGAGTCTGAGGACCAGGTACGGAATTCCACTGTGTAATCTTCCGCAGGGCGCTGACCCTGCCGTATGGCATGTAGAGCAGCTTCAGCAGTGGCCGCCCGCAGGGGATCGTCATATAACTGGGCCATGATTTCAAAAAACTGGTCCACAGAATTGATGAGGGGACTCTCCTGCTCCAGTAAGCCATGAGCCCATACTTGGGGTTCGTCAGTCAGCAAAGAAATGATGAATCCCACTTTCACTGCTTCAGAGTAAAAGGTCCGTGGTTGCAGAGCCAGGTACAGGTAACAGGCGTTTTTAAAGGATCGGAATTTCTTCCGATCACCGGAGAAGCGTTCAGGTGTTGGCACTCGTGGTTCCGGAGGGGGCATCACCACAGCAGGAGTGGTTGCCAAGGAACTAGTTAAAGGTGACCCTTGACCTGCGGGAGAAGGTTTTGCAGGCAGGTGCTGCAGTCGGCCCTCTAATTGGCGGTACTCTTTCTGGAGTTCTTGGATGGCCTGGGTGAGGGCTGTGATCTGTAGGCTGGCGGCTTCCAGCGGGGAGACACCTCTGTCGGCCTCTGACATGGCTGGTTTATACTGTCAGGAACTTGGTAGGAGGCCGAGATGCTGGGAGGGCTCCCCTTGCGGCCGAGTGCAGCACACCACTGAAGATGACACAGCAGGTGTAGTGCCCACAGAAGCACGGGTGCCTGGTAACTGAAGACAGACGTGCTTGGAAGGTCCAGGAGACAGAGACCAGTGGAGCAACTGGAAAGCTTAGCCGGGAGCCAGGCCAAGGTTCATTCACAGGAAGACAGTCCGTAATCAGAATGACCAGGGATGAGCCGAGTCTTAGTACAGGGAGCAGGATATGCAGAGTTCAATAGACAAGCCGGGGTCGGATGCAGGGAGCAGGCAGAAGGAGGTCAGGTGCAAGCCAAGAGTCGAGCCAAAGGATCAGGAAGAGCGGGTCAGAACAAGCCGGGTCGGTACACAGGAGATCAGATCAACAGGTGATTCAGGATACAGGAACACAGGGGGAGCTGAAGATAAACCAGCAAATGCAGACACTAGCAGACTTCCTTATATAGGCCCATGTGACATGCTGGTAGGGATGATGGGTCCTAAAGTCCTTCTCCTTCTGTTGGTTCCCTGACAGTGCCTTTGCCTATGCAGGTTTGCCAACCCTGCACCATTACGCACAGGGATGCGCCTATTTCCCTGACACAATGCCTCCAAAACTGCTGGAATCCTCCTCCTCCCTCTCCTCTTAGTGGGCCTTGAGAGGAAAGGAAGTCCTCCTCTTCCTCCTGCTGCTTTGCCTTGAGTGTCCTGTCCATAATGCCACGCAGAGTCTGCTCCAGTAGAAATACAGCATGGATTGTGTCACCGATGCATGTGTTGTCACGGCTCACCATCCTTGTCGCCTTTTCAAATAGTGACAGTACATGCAGACTTTATCAGCAGCCATGGGGAAAAAAAGCATAGACAGACTGAGCCTGTTGTTGTGCCATACTCACACAGGTACTCTTTGACAGCCCTCTGCTACATGTGCAGCCTCTCCAGCATTGCCAAAGTCGAGTTCCACCTGGTGGGCATGTCACAAATTAGAGGGTTTACGGGAATTCCTTCAGAATTTCAGCCAACTGAACACTGGCTGTGTATGACCGCCTGAAATGGCTACAGACTCTTCTGGCCTGCTTTAGCAGACCTTCCAACCCTGGGGACCTATTTAACCACTTAAGGACCGGGTCACGCACTTTTACGTCCACAAAATGGCATGGATAGGCAAATCAACGTAAATATACATCACTTTAAATTTGCAGCCCTGTGAAAACTATCATCTCCCTGTTCGGCCTAGTGACAGGACACTGATCGTCTGCTCCCTCTCATTGGGAGCAGCGATCTGTGTCGTGTCACAGTAAGCCACGCCCCCTAACAGTTAGAAACATTCCCTAGGACACACTTAACCCCTTCCTAGCCCCCTAGTGGTAAACCCCTGCACTGCCAGTCACATTTACACAGTAATCAGTGCATTTTTATAGCATAAAAATGCCATAAAACTATCTCCTATTTTGTAGACGCTATAACTTTTGCGCAAACCAATCAATAAACGCTTATTGCGATTTTGTTTACCAAAAATATGTAGAAGAATACATATTGGCCTAAACTGAGGATAAAAAAAAAATTATATATTTTTTTGGGGATATTTCTTATAGCAAAAAGTAAAAAATATTGTGTTTTTTTCAAAATTGTCGCTCTATTTTTGTTTATAGCACAAAAAATAAAAACCGCAGAGGTGATCAAACACCACCAAAAGAAAGCTCTATTTGTGGGAAAAAAAGGACGTCAATTTTGTTTGGGAGCCACGTTGCACGACTGCGCAATTGTCAAAGCGACGCAGTGCCGAATCGCAAAAAGTGCTCTGGTCTTTGGGCAGCCAAATGGTTCGGGGCTGAAGTGGTTAAGAAACGCTGCACCACCAAATTGAGGACATGTGCCAGGCTTGGCACATGTGTCAGCTTTCCCTGTCTAAGGGTGGACAGGAGGTTTGTACCATTATTGCACACCACCATTCCTGGCTCCAGCTGGCATGGCATGAACCACCTGGTCCTGCCCCTGTAGAGCTGAAAGAATCTCTGCTCCGGCATGGCTCCTGACCCCTACACAGACCAGCTGAAGCACTGCATGGCACCTTTTAGCCTGACTCATTAATTAGCCCCTTGAACGCTTAGGGGGTACTGCCGGTTCATAGGACAATTAAGCAGAGAAGGGCATGGAGAAGGAGGGGGTGGAGCTGACAAATATTGCATCATCACCAGTAACTGTATGGAGACGTGCCGGCACAACAACCTGCAGCACTGAGCCATGTCCTGCATCCTTCCGAGTTGCAAGCAGAGTTAGCCAGGGTGCTGTGAATGAAATAGATCGTCCCTGACCATGCTTGCTGGACCACGTGTCAGCAGTAATGTGGACCTTGCGGCTGAATGCCTTGCCCAACGATGCCACAACATTGCATTTTACGTGATGGTACAGAGCTGGAATGGCCATATGTGCACAGAATTAGCAGCAGGTAACTTGCCATTGTGATACAGCACATTCTGAAAAATCACAGAAGGGGCAGAATCCACCAGGAGGCAGGAGTTGTAAAGCCAGAAGCTTTGACGCCGAGCATGTGGGTGGCAGTAACATTATATTTTTTTGGTGCAGCAGATGTGACAGAGAAATTTGCCTGCTATAGTCTACAGCTGATGGTGTGCTACTGGCAGACATGCTGCAAGGACCCATGACACCCTTCGCTATACCTTCATCTCTATCAATGGAGGCTGCTGAGAGGTCATGATGTATAGTGGGGGTAGACTGGAAATGTGAGGAGTGAGGAGGAGCAGAATTGCATCCCTTTTGTGTGGCTTTCGGGTGCTTTTGCCAACATGCAGAGTGGTGAGAGGTTAAATGCCTTGTGAAGCACATGGTACCCAAATGGCTAGTGTTTTTGCCATGCTTGAGAAGTGGGCTGGGAGATAACAGCTGGTGGAATAGGGTGGCTGCTCTCTACCCTTCCATGATGGCTGCCTCGTTGGGGTTGTGCCTCTTTCTCACTTTCCTCCTCTGCTCTATCCGGCACCCAGGTCACGTCAGTGACCTCATCCTCACCCCCTCCATCCTCAGCATCACTGGAGCCAACTTGGAAATACGTTGCCGCTGGGGGAACATCACTGCCAATTAGTTGTTTACTAGGGATGGGCTATCTGTTCGAGTTGAACATGAGTTCGACTTGAACATTGGCTGTTCGCCGAACAGCGAACAATTTGGGGTGTTCGCGGCAAATTCAAAGAGCCATGGAACACCCTTTAAAAGTCTATGGGAGAAATCTAAAGTGCTAATTTTAAAGGTTGATATGCAAGTTATTATCATAAAAAGTGTTTGGGGACCTGGGTCCTGCCCCAGGGGACATGTATCAATGCAAAAAAAAGTTTTAAAACTGCAGTTTTTTCGGGAGCAGTGATTTTAATAATGCTTAAAGTGAAACATTAAAAGTGAAATATTCCTTTAAATTTCATACCTGGGGGTGTCTATAGTATGCCTGTAAAGTAGCGCATGTTTCCCGTGTTTATAACAGTCTCTGCACAAAATTACATTTCTAAAGAAAAAAAAAGTCATTTAAAACTACTCGCGGCTATAATAAATTGTCGGGTCCCGGCCATACAGATAAAAGTCATTGATAAATAAATAAAAAAATGCGTGGGGGTCCCCCCCAAATTCCATTACCAGGCCCTTCAGGTCTGGTATGGATATTAAGGGGAACCCTGCGCCAAATTTAAATAAAAAATGGCGTGGGGTTCCCCCCAGAAATCCATACCAGACCCTTATCCAAGCACGCAACCTGGCAGGCTGCAGGAAAAGAGGGGGGACGAGAGAGCGCCCCCCCCTCCTGAACCATACCAGGCCACATGCCCTCAACATGGGGAGGATGTCCCCATGTTGATGGGGACAAGGGCCTCATCCCAACAACCCTTGCTCAGCGGTTGTGGGGGTCTGAAGGCGGGGGGCTTATCAGAATCTGGAAGCCCCCTTTAACAAAGGGGGCCTCCAGATCCCGCCCCCCTCTATGTGAATTGGTAAGGGGTACATTGTACACCTACCATTTCACAAAAATAGTGTCAAAATGTTAAAAACCACAGGAGACGGCTTGGGACAAGTCCTTTATTAAAAAAAAAAAAAAAAAAAAAAAAAAAAGAGATTCCAGCGATGTAATCCAATAAATCAATCCTCGATCTCCAGCGATGTAATCCAATTCTCGATCTCTAGCGATGAATGATCTCCAGCGACACCAGCGAGGAACACGCACATGATCCTGCCTTCACCGGAGGCACCCGGCGAATGACACGGCTTATGTAGCTGAGGGTGGGGCCACCTGTCACGTGACCCTGTCCCCCTCTGACGCAAGGGGAAGCGCCGGGGTTTCCCAGTGATGTGTACGGGTGACCCCGCCCCCCTCTGATGCAGCAAAGGTTTACCGTTGCATCAGAGGGGGGCGGGGTCACCCGTACACGTCACTGGGAAACCCCAGCAGTTCCCCTTGCGTCAGAGGGGGACGGGATCACGTGACGGGTGGCCCCGCCCTCAGCTACATAAGAGCTGTCAGGCTGGCGCTGTGTCATTCGCCAGGTGCCTCCGGTGGAGGCAGGTACGTGTGCGTGTTCCTTGCTGGAGTTGCTGGAGATCATCCATCGCTGGAGATTGAGAATTGGATTACATCGCTGGAGATCGAGGATGGATTTATTGGATTACATCGCTGGAATCTCTTTTTTTTTTTTTTTTTTTTAATAAAGGACTTGTCCCAAGCCGTCTCCTGTGGTTTTTAACAGTTTGACACTTTTTTGGTGAAATGGTAGGGGTGCCCTTACACAATTCACATGGGGGGGCCGGGATCTGGGGGTCCACTTTGTTAAAGGGGGCTTCCAAGATTCCGATAAGCCCCCTGCCCGCCGACCCCCACAACCACCAGGCAAGGGTTGTGGGGATGAGGCCCTTGTCCCCATCAATATGGGGACATCCTCCCCATGTTGAGGGCATGTGGCCTGGTGCGGTTCAGGAGGGGGGGCGCTCTCTCATCCCCCCTCTTTTCCTGCGGCCTGCCAGGTTGCATGCTCGGATAAGGGTCTGGTATGGATTTTTGGGGGGAACCCCACGCCATTTTTTTTTTATTGTGGTGCGGAGTTCCCCTTAATATCCATACCAGACCTGAAGGACCTGGTAATGGAATTTTGGGGGAACCCCCTCACATTTTTTTTCAATGACTTTTATCTGTATTTCCGGGACCCGACAATTCATTATACCCGTGAGTAGTTTTAAACGACTTTTTTTCCTTTAGAAATGTCATTTTGTGCAGAGACTGTTATAAACACAGGAAACATGCGCTACTTTACAGGCATACTATAGACACCCCCCAGGTACAAAATTTAAAGGAATATTTCACTTTTATTGTTTCACTTTAAGCATTATTAAAATCACTGCTCCCGAAAAAACAGCAGTTTTTAGAACTATTTTTTGCATTGATACATGTCCCCTGGGGCAGGCCCCGGGTCCCCAAACACTTTTTATGACAATAACTTGCATATTAACCTTTAAAATTATAACTTTAGATTTTTCATGCTCGTGTCCCAAAGACTTTAACGGTGTTTGCGTGTTCGAGCAAATTGTTTGCCTGTTCGCATGTTCTGGATGCAAACCGAACCGTTGGGTGTTTGGCCCATCCCTATTGTTTACCAGTGTTCTCCCCTCTCTGTAGGCTCATGTTTCTACCTTCCTTAACCTGCAGAACCAACATCTGAATCAAGTAATAACTGTGCATCGTCAAGGCGCAAGTGGCTTACACTGTGTTCAAATAACTCAGCTGACTCCTCCATGCCAGATGTTGGGGCTATGAAAGAAATAGCTGTGGACAAAGAGGCAGAATAAGCCACTCTGGCAGCTGCAGTGGACTGTGCACAAGTGCCAGCTTGGGTGATGGATAATGAGAAGGATGAGGATGGTTTAGTAAGCCAGTTCATCACCTCCTAGCACCGGCAACATCACTAAACAGAGGAAATGATGCCCTGCCTGAGGACTGACCACATCCACCCTTGCTTGTGGACACATACGCTTCTTTCCCCTCTCTAGTGCCTCGGGAACATTTGCCTCTCCTTGTTGGCCTCTCAGACATGATGGTGGGGGGGGGGGCTTATTAGCAAAATGTAATGAAGATGGGAAAATGTGTACATGGATGCACTTTAATCAATGGAAGTGTTTGGTGCACTTTACCTTGAGTACTAACTACACAGACACACTCCACTGACGCCAGACTACAATATAATGCAGTAAAACTGCACTGAAACACTGTAATATACTGTGGTTAACATGCACTAACGCACTGAAATATACTGCGCTAAAATATAAACATGCACTAACGCACTGCAATATCGATGGTTAACGTACAATAACACACTGAAATATCCTGCGTTTAAATATATTGCGTTAAACGTGCACTAGCGCACTGCAATATACTGCGTTAAACATATACTAATGCACTAAAATATACTGCACTCAAATATACTGTGGTAAATGTGCACTAATGCACTGCAATATACTGCAGTAAACATGCAATAACGCACTGAAATATACTGCGGTAAGCGTGCAATGACGCACTGAAATATACTGTGTTAAAATATACTGTGTTAAACGTGCACTAACGCACTGCAATATACTGCAGTAAACGTGCAATAATGCACTGAAATATACTACATGGAAATATACTGCTTTAAACGTGCACTAACGCACTGAAATATACTGCACTGAAATATACTGCGTTAAACACGCGCTAGCGCACTGCAATATATTGCATTAAATGTGCACTAATGCAATGCAATATACTGCGGTAAACGTGCACTAATGCACTAAAATATACTGCACTGAAATATACTACGTTAAACATGCACTAACGCACTGAAATATACTGCAGCATACAAGCAATAATGCACTGAATTATACTGCGTTGAACGTGCACCAACGCACTGACATATTGGGGTTGATTTACTAAAGGCAAAATTACTGTGCACTTTGCTTAGTAAATGAGCAGAAGCTCTGCTGACTTCCATCATCCAAACATATGCAATCAAAATGCTGTTTTTTTTTTTCCTTGCACGTGATTGGGTATTCTTTGCAAAGTGAAGCCTTACCTCATTTAATAAGCTCTGGAGCAACTGCACTTGCAGAGAGCAACTGCACTTTGCAAAGTGCACAGTCATTTTGCCTTTAGTAAATCAACCCCATACTGTGTTAAACGTGCACTAATGCATTGCAATATACTGTGGTAAACGTGCACAAATGCACTGCAATGTACTGCCTAAACGTACACTAACGCAATGCAATATACTGTTGTAAATGTGCAGTAATGCACTGAAATATACTGAGTTAAACGTGCACCAGCGCACTGAAATATGCTGCATTAAACATACACTAATGCACTAAAATATACTGCCCTAAAATATACTGCAAACGTGAACTAATGCACTGAAATATACTGCACTAAAATATACTGCATTAAATATGCACCAGCGTACTGAAATATAGTGTGTTAAACGTGCACCAATGCACTGCAATATACGGCGATAAACGTGCACCAACACATTGAAATTTATTGCGTTAAACATGCACCAACGCACTGCAATATACTGTGGTAAATGCGCACCAATGCACTGAAATATACTGCGTTAAATGCGCAATAATGCACTGTGATATACTGCGTTAAACGCGCAGGAGGGTAAAAAACACTCCTGCAAGCCGCATCTTTGAGGCGCAATAGGAGCGGTAAAAATACCGCTCCTATAGCGCCCCTGCCCATTGAAATCAAAGGGGTAGAGCCTCCAAAACGCCTGCAAAATGCCGCAAAGAGGCGCTACACTAACGCTGCATTATCACTAGATTCACACCAAACTAATAATTTACACCCACAATAGAATCACAATAGCCCACTATAGCACACTAAAGCTACTTTCACACTGAAGCGCTGCATGCGCTGGCGGTATAGCGGCGCTATTTTTAGCGCCGCTATACCGTTGTTTTTGCTGCGATTTGCGGGCGCTAGAGGAGGGGATTTTAACCCCCGCTAGCGGCCAAAAAAGGGTTAAAAACGCCCGCCTCTTTGCAGCGTTTTGCGGGCGTTTTGGAGGCGCTACCCCATTGATTTCAATGGGCAGGGGCACTATAGGAGCGGTATTTTTACCGCTCCTATCGCGCCTCAAAGATGCGGCTTGCAGGAGTTTTTTTACCCTCCTGCAAGCGCAACGCTCCAGTGTGAAAGCCCTCGGGCTTTCACACTGGATACAATGGAGCGGCTTTTTCGGGGCGCAATAGCGCCTGCAAAGCGCCTCAATGTGAAAGGGGCCTAACTCGCTAGTAGCACTGAACAGAGCACTGAACAGAGCCCTGTTCTATCTCTCTTAATGCCAATATCACACTGTAAATGGCTGTTATGAGAAGAATATTTTTATAATGTGAGGGACTAAGAGCAATGAGCCATGATTGGATAGAGTTATCATGACAATGTCCAATCATGGCTCTGACATTGCTATCTGCCCTAATTGGGCAAAGCTTTCATTGCTTCAGCCAATCAGGGCTTTCAATGTGCAGCAGCGCAGTGAATTGTGGTTGTTCGGCGGGACGAACAAACAGTCGAACGCCCCTATAATTCAGGTGTTCGTCAAATGGGCGAACAGCCAATGTGTGTCCCAAACTGATGCTCGTTTTGGCTGCAAAGGGTGGGCCAACTCAATATTGAACCTTACGGACTAAGACTGGGATGCCAATAAAGTTCATGTGCGTGTAAAGGCAGGTGTCCCAATACTTTTGGTAATATAGTGTATATTGCTGACCAATATAATGGATTTGATTTATTGGGTCTTCAAGGGATAAGTGGGGTGGAAATGTAAGAAGGTAATAGATTTATGGGTAATGTTACATCAAACATTTTAACATTGCCAAACTATTTTTATTGAATGTGTTTAGTCTCACCTCATTCTACTGAACGCCAACCTTTAACACTTGTAATATAAAAAAAAAGATTTCTGGCTGCTGCCGCTATACATTTTTAAAGTTGAAATGGGTGTTGACTGTGCATAATGGAGAACGAGAAATTTAGTTAATTGAGGTTTCATTTCAGAGTTCTGCTTTAAGGAAGAATTTCAGATATAGATATTTTATACATAGTTATTAGGTCCAGCTGGGACCAAGTAACTGCTTGGCACATGAGCCATGCAGAGAATGCTTTGCACTTTCTAAATGAGTGCAAAGTATTTTCTGATTGGACGAGGAGCAGAGGAGGGGATGTGACATTACGCTTTCCACCTTGTCTAATCAGAGAATGCTTTGCATTCATTCAGAAAATGCAAAGCATTCTCTGAATGTCACCCATGCCCAGAGGCCAACCTCCTGTGTTCAAAAAGCAGTTGGTCAGCCACTCGGCACAGGACCCAGAAACAAGTGGAGATCGCTGGAGCAGCAGTTTCTACTTGAATTACAGCTTCCAGGGGCATCTCAATGTGGTATTGAGATAACACAAACTTACGTGTGAAATGCATCTACCTACCTTTTCCCTCCCCTGCCTGATCAGTTTTGGTTGTTTTTTATGGACTTTTCTTCTACAATAAAGCCGTTTTCTGCACGTATTGAGCATGCAGTCATCCAATCATTCGTATACCTGAGAGTCTGCAGCAGTGGCAGGGCGGGCCGGGCACCTTAATTGCTGTGCAGTCTAAACAGCATGGCCGGCAAACATGACCTGTGAGCAGCGGTTTCTTATTGTATGCTATGAACATAGTTACATTGGTCAAGGCTGGACCAATGTTACTATGTATCTGAAATATCCATACCTGGAATTTAATTTTAAGTTAATATTTTTAAATGGTTTTCACATGTTTATATGCTTTAGTTTCTGTGTTTGGAAATGTAGCGCACTCACCCCCTTCTCCTTGTCTGCTTCAGCTCCTCTCAGGAGAAAGGGGCACACCGCACCACAAGCCCGTACCCTCCTGTGTTAAGAGTTTAGGCGGTGTTGTTTTTGGGCCTTGTCTGCAGCTGGAGCATAAAGTCCTCCTGATGCCGCGTACACACGATCATTTTTCCCGTCGGGAAAAATGACTGTAGCGCTACCCCCAGTTAAGAGAGCCGCTGGTTTGATTTTGGGCCCTGAGTACAGCTCCACCAACCCCCGTCAATCTTATCTAATCTCTATGGCACAGTTAGTCTAGGGGTGTTTTCTATCACGATCTATACCTGGTATTATACACACTCCAACTTCAGATTAGATATAAGCACTATGGGCAATGATAACACAGTGATAGCAAGTGGTAAGGTATAACGGCTTTACTTTAGGTTAAAAGGCATGGGTTAAAACATAACATATAACTGGCTTACAGAGCCCTGCAGCAATAGATGTAGTATACGGTAATAACGCAGCGCGGTAATCCATCACGTGCAGCTATTACTATCTACGCGCCCTATGGCGCACTAAACAATATTCTATCTCCCCTCCCTGGTCAGGCCTGACATAGAATTAAACTCAGTCTTTTGAATAAAGATTTCTTCGCATGCAAACTTGAAATGGTGGTGCACGTTCAGGAACAGTATTGTAATCCACAAAGTAGGCAATCACAAAGAACACTATGCTGGAGACCCTTTAACTCTGTCCTGCTACCGGTCTCCAGCGGAACAGCAAATAAATGATCGGTGGACCAAGGCAGTCTATAGGCCTAAACACAGTACAGCCTATTGGATTGAGCAGGTGCTCGCTCACCACTCCGGACGCGATCCCAGTCTGGGACTTCCACCTGCTGTGTCTCCACACACAGCGTCTGCAACGATCGGGTCCCCGATCCAACTGATGTCCGCAGCAAACAAAGTCAGATGCCACCCAGGCTCTGCAGTGGGATGGAAGGCTCTTCAGAAGTTGCGCAAGGCCCCAGGCTTCAGGCCTTGCACTGCAGCAGATCCGCACAGGAAGAAGCTATTGCTTGCAGCGCGGTGTCCAAAGAGACCGAGCTCCGCCTCGCCTCCCTCTTAAATAGCCCCTCCCATGAGTCTCTGCGGTGGCAAAACTGCACCCTGGGTGCCAAACAGGACTCTGGAAAATGTAGTTCCGAGAGTCTTAAAGGAGACCCCGCTACACACTCCCCCCACTTGAACTTTTTGGTCCCCAAAGATAATTTTTAGCATACACTACGTACAATTCTAGACAATGCTGTGTACAATGTCAGCAAAGGGAACTCCCACCAAAACTGAGGGGTTGAATTCCCTTGCCCACAGGTCACACTATCATGAGTGGCCTGCCTAAATGTGCCAGAGGATGAATTGGGGTTGCCCTCCACCAAATGAACAGTGGAGGGAACTGGATGCTCTGTACTCCTCCTTGCAGTGACCACTGCCTCCTCTGAGCTCTTCCCCATTTGTGAGTAAGTTAACTTCTTGGGAGGCCTTATGACTCTTCTAGCTCTTTGCTCTCTTGGGACTTCTGGCTGGCACACTGCAGGCTCCTCTTCTGGAACAGACTTGAGGGATTCTGCTGGTTCTGAAACACTTGGTTCAGGAGCTGGGAGGTACATAGAGCCCCTTTGGTCCTCCTCTAAGTATGTGTCACAGGCATCTTCCCCGTAATCTGACAAAGGAGTGGATGGAATGAACTCAGTAGCTTCCGCATTCAGTGTTCTGTCTATAGGGTCTTTAGTAGGAGGAAGATCTATAGCAGAAGTCCCTGGAGTTGGGGAAGGCCATAACCAATCAAGTTCCTTCCTCTCATCTTCACTTTGTTCAGAGGCCTCTACATCTTGATTTTGAGAGGACTGAGACTGAGTATTTGGCCTAGGGGTATCCAGAATGGAGTCTGGGCTTGAGGAGTCCCTTGCAGGAGGTATCCGAACTGCTTCAGAAAGTGGGAGTAAGTGATTTCGATGCCAAGTCTTCAATGGGCCTGGTATGCATTGATCTCCCTCCTTTTAATGGGTGTAACTACCCGCTGAGGGACACTACTCTCTTTCTTTGGGGTACGTTCCCACTGAGGAACCTTGTGTTTCTTCTGAGGGGTCTTGTCCTCTCTTGTCATGGGCTTCTCATTCAGTTTGGAGCTCACTGAAGATGATGGGCACCCGGTTGACTCCTTCACCGGGGCCCTCTGGAGTTTCCCGCCGGCTTGCGGTTATCTGCTTTCTTTTTCTTGGGACTGGAACATATAGCTGCAACATGGCCAATCCCTCCACAGTTAAAACAGATCACATCCCCCCAAACTTGTAGGGGAATGGGCACTGAAACATCTGAAAACAACTCCTTCTTTGGTCCTTCTCTCTCAGGAACCTTTGAATCTTTTGCAATCAGGGAGGTCAGCATCTCTAACACCTGAGACATCTGTGATTTTAAAGCGTCTACCTCTGAGTCTCTTTCCCGAGTCATGGCTGTCCTGACCATCACTGGAGGAGGATTAGCTGGCTCAATTGGTTGATCCCTCTTCTTTTCCTCCAGCATAGCTTCTTCCTCTCTGACCACTCGGATTAAGTCAGGGTATTCCAGTCTCTTCCCGTCCTGTCGCGTGCGTAGTGCTAATGCGATGGAGTCCAGGGGCTGAGATCCTCTCATCAACTGCTGAACACGGGCCTCATCCACCTTCCGTGGGTCGATCCCCTTCTTAAGTATCATCTTATGAAGGATCTTATCCAGGCGCCTCATGAATTCTGACAGTTTCTCTCCTGTCTTTTGATAGCAGTGCTCCAGCTGGTAAGTGAGCGCAGTGATTTTCTCTGTTCCACCGAACACATTCTGCAAAATATCCAGATAATCCTGCGCATTACAGTCTGTTTTGCTCATCTTGAGGTTGCGTATGGCCTCTAGAGCAGGCCCCTTCAAGCTTTCAGCAATTCTCTGTTTCTTTCTGTGTTCTGGGACTTCCCATTCTTCTAAGGCCTGGGTTGCGCCGTCTAACCACTCCTCAAACCCCTCTTCACCCGAAGGTACAGGTTTCCTCCCAGAGAATATTCTGAGTTTCCTGTATCCCGACATTTGGTAGTCTGTAGGATCCTTCTTACACTGGGCTACAATTTCCCCCAGGACTGAACATAATTCTGCGCTGAGAGTGACAGGTGATGATCCGGGACTCTCTTTCTTCTCCCGTTTTTCTGCTTTTGGGGTGGGTGATGGAGATAGTTTCGGTGTCTGAAACCCTCCTCCTGGCTTGAGCGGCAGCGCGTGTATTAGGCTGTAAGTCATCTATTGCTTCTATACTTGGATTCTTGAAATGCTCTGGGATTCCATTCTTCCACTCTATTAGTGCGTGGCTCAGTGAAGAATTCAACCTGACATCCACCACCCATACCTTCTGGTATGGAGACAGTGACATCACTAGCTGCTTCACCGCTTCTTCTTGCCAGATCCCTGGGAGTTCTATGACCACTACCCCGGCTGGATCTGTGCTGACCACTTTGCACCACTGTCCTACTTCTAGCGGGTCCATGCCGGTACTTTTGGCGTGTTCACCTGCTGTATCAGGATCCCGAACGAGCCCCCACATGTAGCGCTACCCCCCAGTTAAGAGAGCCGCTGGTTTGATTTTGGGCCCTGAGTACAGCTCCACCAACCCCCGGCAATCTTATCTAATCTCTATGGCACAGTTAGTCTAGGGGTGTTTTCTATCACGATCTATACCTGGTATTATACACACTCCAACTTCAGATTAGATATAAGCACTATGGGCAATGATAACACAGTGATAGCAAGTGGTAAGGTATAACGGCTTTACTTTAGGTTAAAAGGCATGGGTTAAAACATAACATATAACTGGCTTACAGAGCCCTGCAGCAATAGATGTAGTATACGGTAATAACACAGCGCGGTAATCCACCACGTGCAGCTATTACTATCTACGCGCCCTATGGCGCACTAAACAATATTCTATCTCCCCTCCCTGGTCAGGCCTGACATAGAATTAAACTCAGTCTTTTGAACAAAGATTTCTTTGCATGCAAACTTGAAATGGTGGTGCACGTTCAGGAACAGTATTGTAATCCACAAAGTAGGCAATCACAAGGAACACTATGCTGGAGACCCTTTAACTCTGTCCTGCTACAGGTCTCCAGCGGAACAGCAAATAAATGATCGGTGGGCCAAGGCAGTCTATAGGCCTAAACACAGTACAGCCTATTGGATTGAGTAGGTGCTCGCTCACCACTCCAAATGCGATCCCAGTCCGGGACTTCCACCTGCTGTGTCTCCACACACAGCGTCTGCAACGATCGGGTCCCCGATCCAACTGATGTCCGCAGCAAACAAAGTCAGATGCCACCCAGGCTCTGCAGTGGGATGGAAGGCTCTTCGGAAGTTGCGCAAGGCCCCAGGCTTCAGGCCTTGCACTGCAGCAGATCCGCACAGGAAGAAGCTATTGCTTGCAGCGCGGCGTCCAAAGAGACGGAGCTCCGCCTCGCCTCTCTCTTAAATAGCCCCTCCCATGAGTCTCTGCGGTGGCAAAACTGCACCCTGGGTGCCAAACAGGACTCTGGGAAATGTAGTTCCGAGAGTCTTAAAGGAGACCCCGCTACATGACATTTTTTCTTTTGGACGAGAAAAACGACCGTGTGTGGGCTTTTTGTCATTTTTCCAGACGGGAAAAACGGCATTAAAAAAAAAACATGCTCTAATTTTTCTCATCGTGATTACCGTCATTTTTTTCCGCGGCAGTTTTCCCATAGGGAAACACTGCCGGGGAGCCTACACACAGTCGTTTTTTTCGACCAAGAAAAAAAATGTCATTTAAAACGGCCGTGTGTAGGGGAACAAGCTGTTCCTCGTTTTTCACGTCGATTTTCTCGACGGTGTTTTCACCATCGAAAAAATCGATCGTGTGTACACGGCATGAGAATGATTCTCACCTCTACAGTGTGTAGATGCAAGTCCTTGACTTCCCCAGGAACGTAAATGTCCACACCAGCTGAAAGTCCAACTCAATCTTTATTTTCCACTTGCACAACACATTTTTCTCTTGGATGAACAAAAGGTTGGAATAAAGACACAGGATAGCTTTAAGGTGTGGAGGAGGTCCAGGCACAAACGTAGCTTAACTTTTAGGACTGTTTAGATGCCCAAACAGTTTTGGTGCATGGTCTCTGCCCCAGACCATGAGGTTGGTCTCTGCCACAGACCTGGTGGATAAGGTCACTGCCACTGACCTGGCGAACAGGGTCACTGCCACTGACCTGGTGGATAGGGTCACTGCCACTGACCTGGCGAACAGGGTCACTGCCACTGACCTGGTGAATATAAATTTCCTTCCTAGGACATAGCCTCTTTCAGGGAGAAGACATCCCCCAGAGAGTCAACAGACCCCTTCCTTCACCGTGTCCACAGCACCGGTTCCTCGGAACAGGATCCTCCCTTCTCTTAGGGTGCGGGTCCCCTCGCAAGGCGGCACCCTGGACTACTCGACCCCTTGCGGACCCCAGCCGAAGGCTGCTGGGCTCCAGGCCGTCACCGCAACTCCTGGGCCTCCATGCCCAGGTGAACAGGAGCGGTGAGATAGTACCTCACCCCAGGCTAAAGGTGCCTGAGGTGGAACTGGAACAAGGCCTCCGGGCCTAGGGCACCCGGAGATGGCGAACCACACTCCCAAACACCCAGGCTGAAGGTGCCTGGGCGTGGACGGACAAACCCCTCTCAGAAGATGTCCACCCCTTTTATATCCTCTCCCGGCATGCACCGCAGGTTCCCTGCCCCACTGTACGGCTGCCGAGAGGGGGCACAAAAGGCACAGCACTGCGCTCGCGGTTCAACTCTGGCCCAGAATGGCAGCGCCACCCTGCGGCCACAGGGAACACATCACAAGCTTTAACCCCCGAGAACAAAAATGGTCCATGAATCCTATCAATTTAATGTGTCTGAGCCTAGTTACCACTCAGACACTTCCCCTAAATTGAACACCCCGCTACACATTCCCCCCACTTATGGACACTGGTCCCCAGTGTCTGGAGCAAACCCATGCCTCCAAAATCCGAGTTAACATAGGCCTGGTCCAGAGACAAAAAAATAATAATGTAAAACTGCTTGTTTGTGCCGGAACCTAACCGAATAGGGAATTAAAAGCAGAGATGAAAGAAGTTCAGTAAAACATAGTATGCACATCACAGTTTCAAATGTCCCGTAAACATTATCTCAACCATTGACATTCCCTCTCAACTAACTGAAATCACCCGCTTCTCTGTGATTTGCTCGACGTCCACCTGCAGAGGGAGAAAGCAAAAACACAGACCCAACACATTCCTAGCAGAAGTGAAAAGATTCTCCCCGGAGGGACAATCCTTTCCTTCCAAAAGTGAAACACACACTTTCAAAGGTACTGTAAATGTTACTCAACATCGCCACCTGGTGGGAGTGTCACCGTCAGAACACCTGTCCTGAAAGAAGAAAAACAATCTTTTTTTTTTTCCTCTTGGGTAAAACTTCCTCTTCTTCTTTGGCCCTGCTCTGAACTATTCTACCCCAAAATCCTTATGTCTTTGCAGTATGAAAGAGGGAGAAAAAAAAACAACTGCTCCCATTCCTTCAACAAGTAGAACACCCTTTTTCAACGCAAACAGTTCTGGGCTCCAGAGAGTGCACTCCGGACATAAAAGGCAACAACAAGAGTCTCTTCAAAGATAATATTGAGGATGCGGCAACACCAACGGCTTCCAGTGCTTATCAAATGTGTCAATGTGGTACTCAACATTATCTTTGTCATTTCGGCAAATAACCACCTTGTCCGCATGTATGTGCCGACTGAGCATCCAAGCATTCCTTCAGTCCTTGTACCGCTTGGTAGCTGTGGGAGAACATGAATAGAACCTGCGGGCCGGGGGTACTTTAATATGTGTCCATACAAAGTCCGCATACCACCGGTGTCTATAGGCCTCCACCTCGAACAAAAGTTCCTTTGGCAGGTACGGGTACTCCCACCCATATTCGCTAGCAACCTTCTGGTTAAATAACCTCTGCAAACGGGATAGCGGGGGCATGGTCAAACGATCTCCCATACCGGTCATGACTATGGCATCCGGGTGCCGAGGTACTTTCACTACCTCCGAACCAGACACAGGGGCCCGCAGTGACACCCGCTCTATCCCAGCAACGGATCCAGGCATCTCTAAAGGTGGAAGGGCAGGCAAGGGGACAGATCCCTCCTCAGGCTCCGGGCCCTCCACCCGGGGTGTGCTCTCCCCAGTAGACATTGGTGGGTCCCTACTTCTACGGGACAAGGACAGGGGCATCTTATCCCAACCATTTTTCTCAAACACCTCGTCAATGGCGGCGTCATCTCCCGGGTCAGAGACCGACTCCAGGTCAGAGGTATCACACTCCTCTGCAGGCAAGTAGCTCCGGGTAGAAGACAAGTCACCGCCTCTAACCAGTTCAAGGGCCCTGGGATCCCTGACCCAAGCATCCCCGATACTTCGGACTTCTGACAGAGTCTTTTTCCCCGGCTTACCTCGGCATGTAGCTGAGCCAGGACATACGGAACTTCTCCCTTCGGATGCATCCGTTCCGAGTAAGCGCTTGGGCGTAACTCCACCACGGCTGCAGGAAGCCTTCACAAAGCCAGCCTTCCTCTTGGGCGGTGGGAGTAAGGACTCTGTGGTGACCGAGGCGACATCCTCCGGTCTCTCCGATTGCGGTTCCTCGATCTCCGGAACATCTCTGCTTGCGACTTCCTCCGAAGTCTCAACAGTGCGCATAGGAGTGGCTGCAAAAGCTCTGGCTCCTTCCTCCGAAGTGGTGGCGCCTGGAAGGCAATTGAGGCGGAAAGCCCGAGGCTTCTCTGTAGTTGCTCCACCTCAAACAAGAACTCCTTACACTGCTCGCATCTGCCGAAGGGCTTGAGATGTACCACCAGTCCCGAGCAGCCGGGACAAACCACTCCGAGGGCCTCCATATCTTTGCAAACGTAGAGGGCAAAACTTCCCTGGGGCTTCAGCTGAATCCCTGTATCTGTCACAGAAGCAGCAAACGAGGTCATATTCATGGTGGTTGCGGACGGAATCCATGAGGCATAAGACGCCATGTTGCTCGCTTGCTGTTCCATTGCGCACTGTCCTTTTCGCGCCAAAGTCCCCACGTGCAACTCCTCACATGGCCAGACTCCTCCCATCTTCTGCACTGTTCGCGGGCTTTCTCATAGGCAGTCAGGGTTCTCCTCGTGGTGCAGTTCTCAATATGGCCGACCTCCACGGAACTTCACTGGGGAATAAAGTTCAAACTCTGGGGGGGTCTTCACACTTTCCAACCTGCAGACAAATCCCGGACTTGAGCCCCCACGTGTAGCGTACTCACCACCTTCTCCTTGTCTGCTACGGCTCCTCTCAGGAGAAAGGGGCACACCGCACCACAAGCCTGTACCCTCCTGTGTTAAGAGCAGGGATAAGCTAGGTGTTTGAGTCGAACATACGTTCTACTCGAACATTGGCTGTTCGATCGTTCGACGAAGATCGAACTATTTGGGCCGTTCGCGCCAAATTCGAGTGACGCGAACGGCCCACAATACACTGCACCATCGCAGTGCAATCCCGGCGCTGTGATTGGCCAAGCATGCACTGTGACCCTGCATGCTTGGCCAATCACAGCGCCGGCAGGTAGGAGAGCCATAATTGGCCACAGGCAGGTTGCTATGCAGCTCGTTGGCAAGCCTACCTTAAAGACCCACACCAAAGAACAAAGCGGACCTCTCCTTGCACCGCATCAGCTGGGATCTCCAACCCCACTATACCTTCAGTCCTCTCTGAAACCTGCACTGAGAGGAATGAAGGTGTAGAATTAGGTGTGTCACAGCCAAGTATTTGCGGGCACTCTGCTAGCAGTACACCGATATCCGATTCTATCAGGCAAATTTCCCTGCCCCAGCTGCTGGACCGTCGAAAGAAGTTCACTCCCAGCCATCCACATGCCCAGCGGTTGAATGCTAGCTTGGCTAAATTGCTAGCGCTTCAACTGCTGCCTTTTCAGTTGGTAGACTCGGCCCCCTTCCGTGAGTTTGTGCAATGTGCGGTTCCTCAGTGGCAGGTTCCCAAACGCCACTTTTTCTCATGGAAGGCGATTCCGGCTCTCTACCGGCATGTGGAAGGCAATGTCTTGGCCTCGCTGGACAGGGCGGTCAGCGGTAAGGTGCATATTACCGCTGACTCATGGTCCAGCAGGCATGGACAGGGACGTTACCTTTCTTTCACGGCCCATTGGGTCACTCTTTTGGCAGCTGGGAAGGATGCAGGACAAGGTGCAGTAGTGTTGGAGGTTGTTCCACCGCCACATCTCCAAAATGCTACTACTGGTTGTGACACACCTCTCTCCTCCACCCCCTCCTCTTCTTCTTCCTCCATGGCCTCTTCCTGTGCTTTGTTCTCGGAACCAGCGGTGCTCCGTAGGCGTTCAAGGGGCTACGCAAGTACGCAGGCAAAAATATGCCATGCCGTGCTTGCGCTGGTGTGTTTGGGGGACAGGAGCCACACTGGGGCAGAGGTTCTGTCTGCTCTGCAGGGGCAGGCCGAGAGGTGGTTGACGCCACGCCAACTTAAGCCAGGAATGGTGGTTTGCGACAATGGCACCAACCTCCTCTCCGCCCTCCGACACGGACAACTGACCCATGTGCCCTGTGTGGCTCACGTCCTTAACCTGGTGGTGCAGCGGTTCTTGGGCAGGTACCCGGGCTTACAGGATGTCCTGAGGCAGGCCAGGAAAGTCTGTGTGCATTTCCGCAGATCTTATAATGCCAGTGCTCACCTGGCTGAGCTGCAAAAGGAGTTGAACCTGCCCAAGAACTGCCTTATATGTGACATGCCTACCAGGTGGAACTCAATGTTGGCCATGCTGCAGCGGCTGCACACGCAGCAGAGGGCCATCAATGAGTACCTGTGCGACTACGGCACCAGGACAGGGTCAGGGGAGCTCGGGTTTTTTTCACCACGCCAGTGGGGCATGATCAGGGATGCATGCACTGTCCTGGCACCATTTGAGGAGGCCACAAGGATGGTGAGCATTGACAGTGCATGCATAAGTGACACTGTACCTCTTGTCCACCTGTTGGAACATACGCTGCATGGAATAATGGACAGGGCACTTGAGGCAGAACAGAGGCAGGAAGAGGAGGACTTCCTTGCCTCTCAAGGCCCCCTTTACCCAGACAGTGTTCCTTCTGTCCCACCCATCACACAGGAAGAGGAGGAGGAGGAGGAGGATTGTGTCAGCATGGAGGTGGAGCCTGGCACAGACTGGGAGGTTACAAACTCCTGGTCCTGGACAACGAGTTGCTGAGGCTTCGGTCAGTCAAAGAAGGAGCGGTGGGGAAGGTGGCCGTCTGACCGATGCGTTCAGACAATTCTTTAGTCCGCAGCCCCAAGGTATGATCGGTTCCAGCAACCATCGCCAGCAACTGATATACATGGTGCAGGAAAACCTAGGGGCAAGGTCAGACTTGGAAACTTTCCCCACCAAAAATCCTCTGGCTTACTGGGTGTTGAGGATGGATCACTGGCCAGAGCTTGCACAGTATGCAATTGAGCTACTGGCCTGTCCTGCATCCAGCGTTCTTTCAGAACACACATTCAGTGCTGCTGGAGGATTTGTCACGGATCACAGGGTGCGGCTGTCCACAGACTCGGTTGATCGACTGACCTTCATAAAGATGAACCAGTCTTGGATCACCACCAGCTACCAAACACCTGAAGCTGATATAACAGACTAATTTATTTTCAAATGTCACATCCCTTCAAGACTGATGCTGATGCTGAGTGACTGTCCTGTTATGTTGACTGACTATCCTCCTCAATGATCCGATTGATAATGATAGCTTGGAAGAACATTTTTGTTTCTGGGTGCCGCCACCAGTGCCTAAGGCCCAATTTTTCAGCCCCTGTTTAACAGGGGCATGTAATTACAATTTTTTATGCAATGCTTTGCAGCAGGGCTCATTCCTGCACTCCAACTAGAGTATCTGGGAGAGGTTGCAGTGTCGTGGCACCAGCACCAGTGCCTAAGGCCCAATTTTTCAGCCCCTGTTTAACAGGGGCATGTAATTACAATTTTTTATGCAATGCTTTGCAGCAGGGCTCATTCCTGCACTCCAACTAGAGTATCTGGGACAGGTTGCAGTGTCGTGGGACCAGCACCAGTGTCTAAGGCCCAATTTTTCAGCCCCTGTTTAACAGGGGCGTGTAATTACAATTTTTGATGCAATACTTTGCAACAGGGCTCATTGCTGTGCTCCAAGTACAGTATCTATGAGGGGTTGCAGTGTTGTGGCACCAGTGCCTAAGGCCCAATTTTTCTGCCCCTGTTTAACAGGGGCATGTAATTACAATTCTTGGTCTAATAATTCACAGCAGGGCCCATTCCTGCGCCCACCAAGAGAAACTGTGAGGCCTTACAGTGTTGTGTCAACACCACCACCCCCACCACCAAAGGCCCAATTTTTCAGCCCCTGTTCAACAGGGGCATGCAATTACAATTCTTGATCTAATAATTCACAGCAGGGCCCATTCATGCGCCCACCAAGAGTAACTGTGAGGGCTTACAGTGTTGTGGCAACACCAACATGTAAGGGGCAAATTTCAGCTACTGATGCTTTATCACCAATCCTTGTTTCAATAAAAACCACACTTTTCAAAAACAGTTGTCATTGGGACGGAAAGTGAGGTGAAATGTTCTGAACAGGAGCACAGACAGCAAAACAAATGTTACAGGGGTGATAACCCTTCCCTATGTTTTCCAAAAAGCTTAAAAATAGATTTTTTGTCTGGATCTACACTTAAACAATGTACATGTTCAAATTTCCAAACAGATTCTGCTTAAGAACAAACCTACAGTCCCTGTCTTGTTTACACCGCCTGTATACTGCTGTTCAGAGTATGTAGGGCCTTTTTTTAATTTTGGGTGCGGGGTTCCCCTTAATATCCATACAAGACCCAAAGGGGCTGGTAGTGGGGTGGGGGGTACCCATGCCATTTTTCTCAAAGATTTTCATCCATATTACCGGGACCAGACATAACATTAAAGCCGCAAGCAGTTTTAAATGGCTTTTTTTCCTTTAGAAATGTCATTTTGTGCAGGGACAGTTCTAAACACGGGAAACACGTGGCACTTCACAGGCATACTTTAGACACCCCCCAGGTACGATATTTAAAGGAATATTTGACTTTTTTTTTTTCACTTTATGCATCATTAAAATGACTGCTCCCGAAAAACTGCCGTTTTTAAAACTTTGTTTTGCATTGATACACGTCCCCTGGTGCAGAACCCGGGTTCCCAAACCCTTTTTAGGACAATAACATGCATATTAGTCGTTATAATTAGCACTTTAGATTTCGAACGTTCGCATCCATTGTATTTAATAGGGTTCTAACGTTCGTGCGAACTTTCGGTCCGTTCGCGGGTTATGGTGCGAACCGAACTGGGGGGTGTTCGGCTCATCCCTAGTGGGCAGGACACTGGGGCAGGAAAAATGGAGTGTATAGGGGGGAGGTGGGAATGGGATGTGCATCTGGGGTAGTCAGGGTCTGGGTCTCTCTCTCACCTCATTAGGTCCTTGCATGGCCTCTTGGGGGGGGGGGGTGATGACAACTGAAGGGACCGGAAATCGCAAGGGTCGAAATGCATCAGGGTTTTTCATGTGGATACATATTTTATAAATACAATTGGCAAACCATGCTTGTACATAGGGTGTTTTTTGCTATGAGTGATGTTCCATGTCTGTTTGTGTGTCGCACAACCTATATGGATGATTCATTATTGTTCATTTGAAATTATTACTGTCTATAAAATAAATGATTTTTTATATCAACCATTTCTATACAAATTCTCTGCTGCTAAAAAACCCCTGGGGAACTTCCTGTTTTTTGTATGCTTTTGGGTTATGCAGCTTTGGGGCTCCCCTATTGTGTTTTCCTTTCTATATACCCAGGCCAGTCGCTACAGGACAGGCAAAACAAGCAATTGCTTGGGGCCCCGAGCTGGCCTGGGGCCCCCAACTTCCCCTTCCCAGGCTGTAGCGTGGCCCGAGCTCATCTTCCTCCTGTCATTCCGGCCGGGTACCACGCGGTACAGAAGATTCAGTTTCCTGTTCCCGGCCGGACTGACAGGAAGTGCACACTGAGTGCTCACTTCCTTTCAGTCTGCCATTGTGATTAGTATTACACTCCCAATGCCTGCCCCATGTTCTCCTTCCTCCACAGAGGGTGGATCGGCTCCGCCCATTCAGGGCGTTCCCTCCGGGCTGTGTGTGTGCGCTCCTGGCGGTGACGTCACGCGTGCTAAGTATGGCGGCCGGTGTAGTGGAGATTGCAGGGATGTGGTGGCTGGTGATGGCAGCGCTGTGCTGGGTGGTTAGCGGGGAGAGTTCGCTGTACGGGGCCCGGGATCTCGGCATACATATTCTGGACCGGAAGACAGTCAATGCCGCTCTGTACAATTCCTCCTCCGCCTGGCTACTGGAGTTCTACTCCTACTGGACTGGTGCGGACATTGTATCAGCTACGCCCCCACCTGGAAGAACCTGGCTGAGGATGTGCAGGGTGAGAGCATCGCTACACTGCCCGGGGGTGACATCACTGAGGGTAGTATATGGTGTACAGGGGGTGTGTGACATCACTGGGGGTAGTATATAGTGTACGGGTGGCGTGTGACATCACTGGGGGTAGTATATAGTGTACGGGGGGCATGTGACATCACTGGGGGTAGTATATAGTGTACGGGGGGCATGTGACATCACTGAGGATAGTATATAGTGTACGGGGGCGTGTGACATCACTGGGGGTAGTATATGGTGTACAGGGGCGTGTGACATCACTGGGGGTAGTATATTGTGTACGGGGGGTGTGGGACATCACTGGGGGTAGTATATGGTGTACAGGGGGCGTGTGACATCACTGGGGGTAATATATGGTGAACAAGGGTGTGTGACATCACTGGGGGTAATATATGGTGAATGGGGGGGGGTTGTGACATCACTGGTGGTAGTATATGGTGTGAAGTGGCACTTGCGGTAGGGCTTGAGAAATCCTGGCACACAGTGGGGGAAGGTCCAGTGATGAAACTGGGCTCACTTTGCAGTGGTGTAATGTCTGTAGACCATGCTGTGTTTTCTGTAGGCTTTGCGTGCGTGTGTGTGTGGGGGGGGGGGGGTTGGGGGGCCTCCATGTCCATTTTACTTGGGGCCCCCAAATTCCTTCAAACGGCCCTGTATATACCAATTGGGTGGCTAAACACCCGTTCTCACTCTTCCAACACATGTGAGCCCCGATATGAGCCAAGGCATATCGCTGGTTTTTGAGGAAAAAGGTGTTTTCCTCCAGTCACCCTTGAGGTGACAGTGAGGGGACGTGTACCAAGCGTTAATAGCCTATAATTAAAGGCACCTGCATTTGGCTCAGACAAATGGAATCACTGCTTGAGCATAGAAGCCAGTGTTGGTCATCTTACTTTAAAAAAGTAATTAGTTACAGTTACAAATTACTTCTCCCAAAAAGTTCTTGCGTTAGTAACTCAGTTACTACATTGAAAAAGTAATTAGTTACTCAGCAAAGTAACTGTGACTTTTTTTTAAATATTCTATAATGCAATTATGTTCTATAACATCTTTACTACATCAGGCATTCCCAGCGGAGTCCCCCTTACATCAGGTATTACCAGCGGAGTCCCCCCTTACATCAGGCCTTCCCAGCGGAGTCCCGCCTTACATCAAGCTTTCCCAGTGGAGTCCCCCCTTACATCAGGCTTTCCCAGCGGAGTCCCCCTTACACCAGCCCTTCCCAGCAGAGTCCCCCCTTACACCAGCCCTTCCCAGCGGAGTCCCCCCTTACATCAGGCGTTCCCGGCGGAGTCACCCTTACATCAGGCATTCCCGGCGGAGTCCCCCCTTACATCAGGCATTCCCAGCGGAGTCCCCCCTTACACCAGGCATTCCCAGCGGAGTCCCCCTTACATCAGGCCTTCCCAGCGGAGTCCCTCCTTACATCAGGCCTTCCCAGCGGAGTCCCTCCTTACATCAGGCATTCCCAGCGGAGTCCCCCCTTACATCAGGCATTCCCTGCGGAGTCCCCCCTTTCATCAGGCATTCCCAGCGGAGTCCCCCTTACATCAGGCATTCCCAGCGGAGTCCTTCCTTACATCAGCCATTCCCAGCGGAGTCCTTCCTTACATCAGGCATTCCCAGCGGAGTCCCCCCTTTCATCAGGCATTCCCAGCGGAGTCCCCCCTTACATCAGGCATTCCCAGCGGAGTCCCTCCTTACATCAGGGGTGATGCCCCAGCAGCAGAGACTCTCTCTGCGGCCATTACAGTACAGAGTGCACAGTGGAGGAGCCGGCCGGGTGGCTGCCAATAGGAATTGAGCTGCGGCGCCGCCCACCCCCGCCCCTTCCCACATAATTTCACAGACAGACATCAGCGGGGCGAGAGGTGGCGGCTCAATTCCTATTGGCAGCCACCTGGCCTCCTCTTGTTTGGTCTACAAGAAAATGGCGGCCAGCGGAGACATTATCTCCGTCCGGCCGCGGACCTCTAGTGATGGCAGCGGCAAAAAAAACACAGCTTGCGTAGCAGATGTAATTGCGGTAACGCCGCCCAAGTAATGAGAATGGCGTTACCATGAGGGGAAGAGTAATCAGTTAGATTACTCGTTACTAGTGATGAGCCGAACACCCCCGGGTTCGGTTCGCACCAGAACCCGCGAACGGACCGAACGTTCGTACGAACATTAGAACCCTATTAAATACAATGGATGCGAACGTTCAAATTCTAAAGTGCTAATTATAACGACTATTATGCATGTTATTGTCCTAAAAAGGGTTTGGGAACCCGGGTTCTGCACCAGGGGACATGTATCAATGCAAAAAGAAGTTTTAAAAACTGTCGTTTTTCGGGAGCAGTCATTTTAATGATGCATAAAGTGAAAAAAAAAAAGTCAAATATTCCTTTAAATATCGTACCTGGGGGGTGTCTAAAGTATGCCTGTGAAGTGCCACGTGTTTCCCGTGTTTAGAACTGTCCCTGCACAAAATGACACTTCTAAAGGAAAAAAAAAACATTTAAAACTGCTTGCGGCTTTAATGTAATGTCTGGTCCCGGTAATATGGATGAAAATCTTTAAGAAAAATGGCATAGCTACCCCATGACCCCCCCCCCCCTACCCCAGCCCATTACCAGCCCCTTTGGGTCTTGTATGGATATTAAGGGGAACACCGCACACAAAATAAAAAAGGCCCTATATACTCTGAACAGCCGTATACAGGCGGTGCATACAAGACAGGGACTGTAGGTTTGTTCTTATGTAGAATGTGTTTGTAATTTTGAACAGGTACATTGTTTAAGTGTAGCTCCAGCCCAAAAATCTATTTTTAAACTTTTTGGAAAACATAGGTAAGGGTTATCACCCCTGTAACATTTGTTTTGCTGTCTGTGCCCCTGTTCAGAACATTTCACCTCACTTTCCGTCCCAATGACAACTGTTTTTGAAATGTGGTGTTTTTCTTGAAACAAGGATTGGTGATAAAGCATCAGTACAGAGGAGACACCTTTCTCCCATATTAATTCTTACAGGAGAGAATTTTCCTACCTAGGGGTAGATTTCCTCTCACTTCCTGTTGTCTTCTTGCGTTTGCAAGTAGGAGTCGTTTGTAAGTTGGATGTTTGAAAGTAGGGACCTGCCGTATATACTCTGCATAAATAGGCCCCTTAGTTGTTGGTGTTGGCACAACACTGTAAGCACTCACAGTTACTCTTGGTTGGTGCTGGAACGCCCTGCTGTCAACTATTATATCAGGAATTGTAATTACATATAATTGTTGAAAAGTGGTAGTAAAAATTGGGCCTTTGATGGTGGTGCTGGTGCCACAACACTGTAAGCCCTGACAGTTACTCTTGGTGGGTGCAGCAATGGGCCCTGCTGTGAATTATTAGATCAAGAATTGTAATTGCATGCCCCTGTTGAACAGGGGCTGAAAAATTGGGCCTTTCGTGGTGGTGGTGGTGTTGCCACAACACTGTAAGCCCTCAGAGTTACTCTTGGTGGGTGCAGGAATGGGCCCTGCTGTGAATTATTAGATCAAGAATTGTAATTACATGCCCCTTTTGAACAGGGGCTGAAAAATTGGGCCTTTCGTGGTGGTGGTGGTGGTGGCGTTGCCACAACACTGTAAGCCCTCAGAGTTACTCTTGGTGGGTGCAGCAATGGGCCCTGCTGTGAATTATTAGATCAAGAATTGTAATTACATGCCCCTGTTGAACAGGGGCTGAAAAATTGGGCCTTAGGCACTGGTGGCACAACACTGCAACCCCTCACAGATACTGTACTTGGAGCACAGCAATGAGCCCTGTTGCAAAGTATTGCTTCAAAAATTGTAATGACACGCCCCTGTTAAACAGGGGCTGAAAAATTGGGCCTTAGGCACTGGTGGCACAACACTCCAACCCCTCACAGATACTGTACTTGGAGCACAGCAATGAGCCCTGTTGCAAAGTATTGCTTCAAAAATTGTAATTACACGCCCCTGTTAAACAGGGGCTGAAAAATTGGGCCTTAGCCACTGGTGGCGGCACCCATAAACAAAAATGATCTTCCAAGCTATCATCATCAATCGTATCATTGAGGACTCGGAGGAGGAGGATAGCCAGTCAACATAACAGCACAGGCACTCAGCATCAGCATCAGTCTTGAAGGGATGTGACATGTTAAAATCAATTAGTCTGTTATATCAGCATCAGGTGTGTGGTAGCTGGTGGTGATCCAAGACTGGTTCATCTTGATGAAAGTCAGTCGATCAACCAAGTCGGTGGACAGGCGCACCCTGTGATCCGTGACAAATCCTCCAGCAGCACTGAATGTGCGTTCCGAAAGAACGCTGGATGCAGGACAGGCCAGTAGCTCAATTGCATACTGTGCAAGCTCTGGCCAGTGATCCATCCTCAAGACCCAGTAAGCCAGAGGATTTTCGGTGGGGAAGGTGTCCAAGTCTGACCTTGCCCCTAGATATTCCTGCACCATGTTTATCAGACGCTGGCGATGGTTGCTGGAACCGATCATACTTTGGGGCTGCGGACTAAAGAATTGTCTGAACGCATCGGTCAGACGGCCACCTTCCCCACCGCTCCTTCTTTGACTGGCCGAAGCCTCAGCAACTCGTTGTCCAGGACCAGGAGTTTGTAACCTCCCAGTCTCTGGGAACGCGTTGCACAGACCTTTCTGCAAGGCCTCCCGGAGTTGTCTCATCCTCTGCTCCCTCTGCGACGGTAACATAAGGTCCGCAACCTTACCCTTGTACCGTGGATCAAGGAGAGTGGCCAGCCAGTAATGGTCCCTCTCCTTGATCCGAAGAATACGAGGATCCTTCCGCAGACTTTGCAGGATCAGGGAGGCCATGCAGCGTAGGTTAGCTGAGGCATTCGGTCCGGAGTCCTCTGGGTCACTAAGGATGACATGATCCGCAGCCACCTCCTCCCAGCCACGTACAAGTCCACTGGTTTCTTGGGACTGTAAATCATCCCTAAAAGACTGCTGCTGATGATGCTGAGTGCCAGCCTCCACCTCCATGCTGACACAATCCTCCTCCTCCTCCTCCTCTTCCTGTGCGATGGGTGGGACAGAAGGAACACTGTCTGGGTAAAGGGGGCCTTGAGAGGCAAGGAAGTCCTCCTCTTCCTGCCTCTGTTCTGCCTCAAGTGCCCTGTCCATTATTCCACGCAGCGTGTGCTCCAACAGGTGGACAAGAGGTACAGTGTCACTGATGCATGCACTGTCACTGCTCACCATCCTCGTGGCCTCCTCAAATGGTGCCAGGACAGTGCATGCATCCCTGATCATGCCCCACTGGCGTGGAGAAAAAAACCAAGCTCCCCTGACCCTGTCCTGGTGCCGTAGTCGCACAGGTACTCATTGATGGCCCTCTGCTGCGTGTGCAGCCGCTGCAGCATGGACAACGTTGAGTTCCACCTGGTGGGCATGTCACATATAAGGCGGTTCTTGGGCAGGTTCAACTCCTTTTGCAGCTCAGCCAGGCGAGCACTGGCATTATAAGATCTGCGGAAATGCACACAGACTTTCCTGGCCTGCCTCAGGACATCCTGTAAGCCCGGGTACCTGCCCAAGAACCGCTGCACCACCAGGTTAAGGACGTGAGCCACACAGGGCACATGGGTCAGTTGTCCCTGTCGGAGGGCGGAGAGGAGGTTGGTGCCATTGTCGCAAACCACCATTCCTGGCTTAAGCTGGTGTGGCGTCAACCACCTCTCGGCCTGGCCCTGCAGAGCAGACAGGACCTCTGCCCCAGTGTGGCTTCTGTCCCCCAAACACACCAGCGCAAGCACGGCATGGCATCTTTTTGCCTGCGTACTTGCGTAGCCCCTTGAACGGCTACGGAGCACCGCTGGTTCAGAGGACAAAGCACAGGAAGAGGCCATGGAGGAAGAAGAAGAGGAGGGGGTGGAGGAGAGAGGTCTGTCACAACCAGTAGTAGCATTTTGGAGGCGTGGCGGTGGAACAACCTCCAACACTACTGCACCTTGTCCTGCATCCTTCCCAGCTGCCAAAAGAGTGACCCAATGGGCCGTGAAAGAAAGGTAACGTCCCTGTCCATGCCTGCTGGACCATGAGTCAGCGGCAATATGCACCTTACCGCTGACCGCCCTGTCCAGCGAGGCCAAGACATTGCCTTCCACATGCCGGTAGAGAGCCGGAATAGCCTTCCGTGAGAAAAAGTGGCGTTTGGGAACCTGCCACTGAGGAACCGCACATTGCACAAACTCACGGAAGGGGGCCGAGTCTACCAACTGAAAAGGCAGCAGTTGAAGCGCTAGCAATTTAGCCAAGCTAGCATTCAACCGCTGGGCATGTGGATGGCTGGGAGTGAACTTCTTTCGACGGTCCAGCAGCTGGGGCAGGGAAATTTGCCTGCTAGAATCGGACGTCGGTGTACTGCTAGCAGAGTGGCCGCAAGTACTTGGCTGTGACACACCTAATTCTACACCTTCATTCCTCTCAGTGCATGTTTCAGAGAGGACTGAAGTTATAGTGGGGTTGGAGATCCCAGCTGATGCGGTGCAAGGAGAGGTCCGCTTTGTTCTTTGGTGTGGGTCTTTGAGGTAGGCTTGCCAACGAGCTGCATGGCAGGTCAACATATGTCTGGTCAGGCATGTGGTACCCAAGCGGCTGATGTTTTGGCCACGCGATATACGCTTGAGACATATGTTGCAAACAGCAGCTGTGCGATCTGATGCACTAGCCTCAAAAAAGGCCCACACCAAAGAACTTTTTGAATGACGGGCAGAGGCAGCGCCCTGCACAGGCGGAGCTCTGCGGTGTGATTCCGTCGGTGTACTGCCCTTACGCTGGCCACCAAAGGGCATCCTGCCTCATTGGAGATGTGCCTCCTCCTCATCCTCCTCCTCCTCCTCTCTCCTATTAGGCACCCACGTGGAGTCAGTGACCTCATCATCCCCTCCCTCCTCATCACTGGAGCCAATCTGGCAGTATGCTGCAGCTGCTGGAACATGACTGCCAGATTGGTGTCCTTCTTGAGCATCCCCTCTGTCTGCTCTCACGCTACTGCCTTCCTGTAGCTGGGTTTCATCATCAGACCCTTCGAAACGCTGGGCATCCTCCTGGAGCATGTACCCAACACTGTGCTCAAACAGTTCGGGGGACTCCTCAGGAGGAGGACATGGTGGGTCTAGGGAAGGAGTGACTGATGATGAGACTGACATTGATACCAGGGAAGAGGACGCTTTGGCAGCTGCTTTGCCAGTACCCTGAGCCTGGGTGAGAGAGGATGAGGAGGAGGAGGAGGGCTTGGTCATCCACTCTACCAAGTCTTCGGCATGATGTGGCTCAACATGTCCAGCTGCCGAAAAGAAGGACAAGCGTGTGCCATGGCCATGTGCTGATGACAATGCACCGCGTCCACGACCAGCACTGTTGCCCCCAGACACAGAGCCTGCTTGCCCTCTTTTATTGCCTCCTGACTGTCTGCCTCTCCTTGTTTGCCTTCCAGACATTCTAATGGATGGCCTGCAGGGAGATGGGAAAAAAGCAATAAGGGCTACCTTCAGGTGTCCTTCTCTGTCCCTTTACTTAAGGATTTCTAAATATGGTTGAGGATGATTGCTTTCGCACAGAATAGCACAACGACAATTTCCCTGACTGTCCAAAAAACAAGGATTTCAAAGATGGTTGATGAGGAATGCTTTAGCACAGTATAGCACAAGGAGAATTTCCCTCACTGTCCTTCCCTGTCCCTACAAACAAGGATTAGCACAGTAAAACACACTGACACTCTCCCTACCTATAGTTTTCTGTCCCTATAAAAAATGTTTTTTTAAAGATGGTTGATGATCAATGCTTTAGCACAGTATAGCACAAGGAGAATTTCCCTCACTGTCCTTCCCTGTCCCTACAAACAAGGATTAGCACAGTAAAACACACTGACACTCTCCCTACCTATAGTTTTCTGTCCCTATAAAAAATGTTTTTTTAAAGATGGTTGATGATCAATGCTTTAGCACAGTATAGCACAAGGAGAATTTCCCTCACTGTCCTTCCCTGTCCCTACAAACAAGGATTAGCACAGTAAAACACACTGACACTCTCCCTACCTATAGTTTTCTGTCCCTATAAAAAATGTTTTTTTAAAGATGGTTGATGATCAATGCTTTAGCACAGTATAGCACAAGGAGAATTTCCCTCACTGTCCTTCCCTGTCCCTACAAACAAGGATTAGCACAGTAAAACACACTGACACTCTCCCTACCTATAGTTTTCTGTCCCTATAAAAAATGTTTTTTTAAAGATGGTTGATGATCAATGCTTTAGCACAGTATAGCACAAAGAGAATTTCCCTCACTGTCCTTCCCTGTCCCTACAAACAAGGATTAGCACAGTAAAACACACTGACACTCTCCCTACCTATAGTTTTCTGTCCCTATAAAAAATGTTTTTTTAAAGATGGTTGATGATCAATGCTTTAGCACACTATAGCACAAGGAGAATTTCCCTCACTGTCCTTCCCTGTCCCTACAAACAAGGATTAGCACAGTAAAACACACTGACACTCTCCCTACCTATAGTTTTCTGTCCCTATAAAAATTTTTTTTTTAAAGATGGTTGATGATCAATGCTTTAGCACACTATAGCACAAGGAGAATTTCCCTCACTGTCCTTCCCTGTCCCTACAAACAAGGATTAGCACAGTAAAACACACTGACACTCTCCCTACCTATAGTTTTCTGTCCCTATAAAAAATGTTTTTTTAAAGATGATTGATGATCAATGCTTTAGCACACTATAGCACAAGGAGAATTTCCCTCACTGTCCTTCCCTGTCCCTACAAACAAGGATTAGCACAGTAAAACACACTGACACTCTCCCTACCTATAGTTTTCTGTCCCTATAAAAAATGTTTTTTTAAAGATGGTTGATGATCAATGCTTTAGCACAGTATAGCACAAGGAGAATTTCCCTCACTGTCCTTCCCTGTCCCTACAAACAAGGATTAGCACAGTAAAACACACTGACACTCTCCCTACCTATAGTTTTCTGTCCCTATAAAAAATGTTTTTTTAAAGATGGTTGATGATCAATGCTTTAGCACAGTATAGCACAAGGAGAATTTCCCTCACTGTCCTTCCCTGTCCCTACAAACAAGGATTAGCACAGTAAAACACACTGACACTCTCCCTACCTATAGTTTTCTGTCCCTATAAAAAATGTTTTTTTAAAGATGGTTGATGATCAATGCTTTAGCACAGTATAGCACAAGGAGAATTTCCCTCACTGTCCTTCCCTGTCCCTACAAACAAGGATTAGCACAGTAAAACACACTGACACTCTCCCTACCTATAGTTTTCTGTCCCTATAAAAAATGTTTTTTTAAAGATGGTTGATGATCAATGCTTTAGCACACTATAGCACAAGGCGAATTTCCCTCACTGTCCTTCCCTGTCCCTACAAACAAGGATTAGCACAGTAAAACACACTGACACTCTCCCTACCTATAGTTTTCTGTCCCTATAAAAAATGTTTTTTTAAAGATGGTTGATGATCAATGCTTTAGCACACTATAGCACAAGGAGAATTTCCCTCACTGTCCTTCCCTGTCCCTACAAACAAGGATTAGCACAGTAAAACACACTGACACTCTCCCTACCTATAGTTTTCTGTCCCTATAAAAAAAGTTTTTTTAAAGATGGTTGATGATCAATGCTTTAGCACAGTATAGCACAAGGAGAATTTCCCTCACTGTCCTTCCCTGTCCCTACAAACAAGGATTAGCACAGTAAAACACACTGACACTCTCCCTACCTATAGTTTTCTGTCCCTATAAAAAATGTTTTTTTAAAGATGGTTGATGATCAATGCTTTAGCACACTATAGCACAAGGAGAATTTCCCTCACTGTCCTTCCCTGTCCCTACAAACAAGGATTAGCACAGTAAAACACACTGACACTCTCCCTACCTATAGTTTTCTGTCCCTATAAAAAATGTTTTTTTAAAGATGGTTGATGATCAATGCTTTAGCACACTATAGCACAAGGAGAATTTCCCTCACTGTCCTTCCCTGTCCCTACAAACAAGGATTAGCACAGTAAAACACACTGACACTCTCCCTACCTATAGTTTTCTGTCCCTATAAAAAATGTTTTTTTAAAGATGGTTGATGATCAATGCTTTAGCACAGTATAGCACAAGGAGAATTTCCCTCACTGTCCTTCCCTGTCCCTACAAACAAGGATTAGCACAGTAAAACACACTGACACTCTCCCTACCTATAGTTTTCTGTCCCTATAAAAAATGTTTTTTTAAAGATGGTTGATGATCAATGCTTTAGCACAGTATAGCACAAGGAGAATTTCCCTCACTGTCCTTCCCTGTCCCTACAAACAAGGATTAGCGCAGTAAAACACACTGACACTCTCCCTACCTATAGTTTTCTGTCCCTATAAAAAATGTTTTTTTAAAGATGGTTGATGATCAATGCTTTAGCACAGTATAGCACAAGGAGAATTTCCCTCACTGTCCTTCCCTGTCCCTACAAACAAGGATTAGCACAGTAAAACACACTGACACTCTCCCTACCTATCAGGCATTCCCAGCGGAGTCCCCCTTACATCAGGCATTCCCAGCGGAGTCCTTCCTTACATCAGCCATTCCCAGCGGAGTCCTTCCTTACATCAGGCATTCCCAGCGGAGTCCCCCCTTTCATCAGGCATTCCCAGCGGAGTCCCCCCTTACATCAGGCATTCCCAGCGGAGTCCCTCCTTACATCAGGGGTGATGCCCCAGCAGCAGAGACTCTCTCTGCGGCCATTACAGTACAGAGTGCACAGTGGAGGAGCCGGCCGGGTGGCTGCCAATAGGAATTGAGCTGCGGCGCCGCCCACCCCCGCCCCTTCCCACATAATTTCACAGACAGACATCAGCGGGGCGAGAGGTGGCGGCTCAATTCCTATTGGCAGCCACCTGGCCTCCTCTTGTTTGGTCTACAAGAAAATGGCGGCCAGCGGAGACATTATCTCCGTCCGGCCGCGGACCTCTAGTGATGGCAGCGGCAAAAAAAACACAGCTTGCGTAGCAGATGTAATTGCGGTAACGCCGCCCAAGTAATGAGAATGGCGTTACCATGAGGGGAAGAGTAATCAGTTAGATTACTCGTTACTAGTGATGAGCCGAACACCCCCGGGTTCGGTTCGCACCAGAACCCGCGAACGGACCGAACGTTCGTACGAACATTAGAACCCTATTAAATACAATGGATGCGAACGTTCAAATTCTAAAGTGCTAATTATAACGACTATTATGCATGTTATTGTCCTAAAAAGGGTTTGGGAACCCGGGTTCTGCACCAGGGGACATGTATCAATGCAAAAAGAAGTTTTAAAAACGGTCGTTTTTCGGGAGCAGTCATTTTAATGATGCATAAAGTGAAAAAAAAAAGTCAAATATTCCTTTAAATATCGTACCTGGGGGGTGTCTAAAGTATGCCTGTGAAGTGCCACGTGTTTCCCGTGTTTAGAACTGTCCCTGCACAAAATGACACTTCTAAAGGAAAAAAAAAACATTTAAAACTGCTTGCGGCTTTAATGTAATGTCTGGTCCCGGTAATATGGATGAAAATCTTTAAGAAAAATGGCATAGCTACCCCATGACCCCCCCCCCCCCCTACCCCAGCCCATTACCAGCCCCTTTGGGTCTTGTATGGATATTAAGGGGAACACCGCACACAAAATAAAAAAGGCCCTATATACTCTGAACAGCCGTATACAGGCGGTGCATACAAGACAGGGACTGTAGGTTTGTTCTTATGTAGAATGTTTTTGTAATTTTGAACAGGTACATTGTTTAAGTGTAGCTCCAGCCCAAAAATCTATTTTTAAACTTTTTGGAAAACATAGGTAAGGGTTATCACCCCTGTAACATTTGTTTTGCTGTCTGTGCCCCTGTTCAGAACATTTCACCTCACTTTCCGTCCCAATGACAACTGTTTTTGAAATGTGGTGTTTTTCTTGAAACAAGGATTGGTGATAAAGCATCAGTACAGAGGAGACACCTTTCTCCCATATTAATTCTTACAGGAGAGAATTTTCCTTCCTAGGGGTAGATTTCCTCTCACTTCCTGTTGTCTTGCACAACACTGTAAGCACTCACAGTTACTCTTGGTTGGTGCTGGAACGCCCTGCTGTCAACTATTATATCAGGAATTGTAATTACATATAATTGTTGAACAGTGGTAGTAAAAATTGGGCCTTTGATGGTGGTGCTGGTGCCACAACACTGTAAGCCCTGACAGTTACTCTTGGTGGGTGCAGCAATGGGCCCTGCTGTGAATTATTAGATCAAGAATTGTAATTGCATGCCCCTGTTGAACAGGGGCTGAAAAATTGGGCCTTTCGTGGTGGTGGTGGTGTTGCCACAACACTGTAAGCCCTCAGAGTTACTCTTGGTGGGTGCAGCAATGGGCCCTGCTGTGAATTATTAGATCAAGAATTGTAATTACATGCCCCTAATGAACAGGGGCTGAAAAATTGGGCCTTAGGCACTGGTGGCACAACACTGCAACCCCTCACAGATACTGTACTTGGAGCACAGCAATGAGCCCTGTTGCAAAGTATTGCTTCAAAAATTGTAATGACACGCCCCTGTTAAACAGGGGCTGAAAAATTGGGCCTTAGGCACTGGTGGCACAACACTCCAACCCCTCACAGATACTGTACTTGGAGCACAGCAATGAGCCCTGTTGCAAAGTATTGCTTCAAAAATTGTAATTACACGCCCCTGTTAAACAGGGGCTGAAAAATTGGGCCTTAGCCACTGGTGGCGGCACCCATAAACAAAAATGATCTTCCAAGCTATCATCATCAATCGTATCATTGAGGACTCGGAGGAGGAGGATAGCCAGTCAACATAACAGCACAGGCACTCAGCATCAGCATCAGTCTTGAAGGGATGTGACATGTTAAAATCAATTAGTCTGTTATATCAGCATCAGGTGTGTGGTAGCTGGTGGTGATCCAAGACTGGTTCATCTTGATGAAAGTCAGTCGATCAACCAAGTCGGTGGACAGGCGCACCCTGTGATCCGTGACAAATCCTCCAGCAGCACTGAATGTGCGTTCCGAAAGAACGCTGGATGCAGGACAGGCCAGTAGCTCAATTGCATACTGTGCAAGCTCTGGCCAGTGATCCATCCTCAAGACCCAGTAAGCCAGAGGATTTTCGGTGGGGAAGGTGTCCAAGTCTGACCTTGCCCCTAGATATTCCTGCACCATGTTTATCAGACGCTGGCGATGGTTGCTGGAACCGATCATACTTTGGGGCTGCGGACTAAAGAATTGTCTGAACGCATCGGTCAGACGGCCACCTTCCCCACCGCTCCTTCTTTGACTGGCCGAAGCCTCAGCAACTCGTTGTCCAGGACCAGGAGTTTGTAACCTCCCAGTCTCTGGGAACGCGTTGCACAGACCTTTCTGCAAGGCCTCCCGGAGTTGTCTCATCCTCTGCTCCCTCTGCGACGGTAACATAAGGTCCGCAACCTTACCCTTGTACCGTGGATCAAGGAGAGTGGCCAGCCAGTAATGGTCCCTCTCCTTGATCCGAAGAATACGAGGATCCTTCCGCAGACTTTGCAGGATCAGGGAGGCCATGCAGCGTAGGTTAGCTGAGGCATTCGGTCCGGAGTCCTCTGGGTCACTAAGGATGACATGATCCGCAGCCACCTCCTCCCAGCCACGTACAAGTCCACTGGTTTCTTGGGACTGTAAATCATCCCTAAAAGACTGCTGCTGATGATGCTGAGTGCCAGCCTCCACCTCCATGCTGACACAATCCTCCTCCTCCTCCTCCTCTTCCTGTGCGATGGGTGGGACAGAAGGAACACTGTCTGGGTAAAGGGGGCCTTGAGAGGCAAGGAAGTCCTCCTCTTCCTGCCTCTGTTCTGCCTCAAGTGCCCTGTCCATTATTCCACGCAGCGTGTGCTCCAACAGGTGGACAAGAGGTACAGTGTCACTGATGCATGCACTGTCACTGCTCACCATCCTCGTGGCCTCCTCAAATGGTGCCAGGACAGTGCATGCATCCCTGATCATGCCCTACTGGCGTGGAGAAAAAAAACCAAGCTCCCCTGACCCTGTCCTGGTGCCGTAGTCGCACAGGTACTCATTGATGGCCCTCTGCTGCGTGTGCAGCCGCTGCAGCATGGACAACGTTGAGTTCCACCTGGTGGGCATGTCACATATAAGGCGGTTCTTGGGCAGGTTCAACTCCTTTTGCAGCTCAGCCAGGCGAGCACTGGCATTATAAGATCTGCAGAAATGCACACAGACTTTCCTGGCCTGCCTCAGGACATCCTGTAAGCCCGGGTACCTGCCCAAGAACCGCTGCACCACCAGGTTAAGGACGTGAGCCACACAGGGCACATGGGTCAGTTGTCCCTGTCGGAGGGCGGAGAGGAGGTTGGTGCCATTGTCGCAAACCACCATTCCTGGCTTAAGCTGGCGTGGCGTCAACCAAGACAGGACCTCTGCCCCAGTGTGGCTTCTGTCCCCCAAACACACCAGCGCAAGCACGGCATGGCATCTTTTTGCCTGCGTACTTGCGTAGCCCCTTGAACGGCTACGGAGCACCGCTGGTTCAGAGGACAAAGCACAGGAAGAGGCCATGGAGGAAGAAGAAGAGGAGGGGGTGGAGGAGAGAGGTCTGTCACAACCAGTAGTAGCATTTTGGAGGCGTGGCGGTGGAACAACCTCCAACACTACTGCACCTTGTCCTGCATCCTTCCCAGCTGCCAAAAGAGTGACCCAATGGGCCATGAAAGAAAGGTAACGTCCCTGTCCATGCCTGCTGGACCATGAGTCAGCGGCAATATGCACCTTACCGCTGACCGCCCTGTCCAGCGAGGCCAAGACATTGCCTTCCACATGCCGGTAGAGAGCCGGAATAGCCTTCCGTGAGAAAAAGTGGCGTTTGGGAACCTGCCACTGAGGAACCGCACATTGCACAAACTCACGGAAGGGGGCCGAGTCTACCAACTGAAAAGGCAGCAGTTGAAGCGCTAGCAATTTAGCCAAGCTAGCATTCAACCGCTGGGCATGTGGATGGCTGGGAGTGAACTTCTTTCGACGGTCCAGCAGCTGGGGCAGGGAAATTTGCCTGCTAGAATCGGACGTCGGTGTACTGCTAGCAGAGTGGCCGCAAGTACTTGGCTGTGACACACCTAATTCTACACCTTCATTCCTCTCAGTGCATGTTTCAGAGAGGACTGAAGTTATAGTGGGGTTGGAGATCCCAGCTGATGCGGTGCAAGGAGAGGTCCGCTTTGTTCTTTGGTGTGGGTCTTTGAGGTAGGCTTGCCAACGAGCTGCATGGCAGGTCAACATATGTCTGGTCAGGCATGTGGTACCCAAGCGGCTGATGTTTTGGCCACGCGATATACGCTTGAGACATATGTTGCAAACAGCAGCTGTGCGATCTGATGCACTAGCCTCAAAAAAGGCCCACACCAAAGAACTTTTTGAATGACGGGCAGAGGCAGCGCCCTGCACAGGCGGAGCTCTGCGGTGTGATTCCGTCTGTGTACTGCCCTTACGCTGGCCACCAAAGGGCATCCTGCCTCATTGGAGATGTGCCTCCTCCTCATCCTCCTCCTCCTCCTCTCTCCTATTAGGCACCCACGTGGAGTCAGTGACCTCATCATCCCCTCCCTCCTCATCACTGGAGCCAATCTGGCAGTATGCTGCAGCTGCTGGAACATGACTGCCAGATTGGTGTCCTTCTTGAGCATCCCCTCTGTCTGCTCTCACGCTACTGCCTTCCTGTAGCTGGGTTTCATCATCAGACCCTTCGAAACGCTGGGCATCCTCCTGGAGCATGTACCCAACACTGTGCTCAAACAGTTCGGGGGACTCCTCAGGAGGAGGACATGGTGGGTCTAGGGAAGGAGTGACTGATGATGAGACTGACATTGATACCAGGGAAGAGGACGCTTTGGCAGCTGCTTTGCCAGTACCCTGAGCCTGGGTGAGAGAGGATGAGGAGGAGGAGGAGGGCTTGGTCATCCACTCTACCAAGTCTTCGGCATGATGTGGCTCAACATGTCCAGCTGCCGAAAAGAAGGACAAGCGTGTCCCATGGCCATGTGCTGATGACAATGCACCGCGTCCACGACCAGCACTGTTGCCCCCAGACACAGAGCCTGCTTGCCCTCTTTTATTGCCTCCTGACTGTCTGCCTCTCCTTGTTTGCCTTCCAGACATTCTAATGGATGGCCTGCAGGGAGATGGGAAAAAAGCAATAAGGGCTACCTTCAGGTGTCCTTCTCTGTCCCTTTACTTAAGGATTTCTAAATATGGTTGAGGATGATTGCTTTCGCACAGAATAGCACAACGACAATTTCCCTGACTGTCCAAAAAACAAGGATTTCAAAGATGGTTGATGAGGAATGCTTTAGCACAGTATAGCACAAGGAGAATTTCCCTCACTGTCCTTCCCTGTCCCTACAAACAAGGATTAGCACAGTAAAACACACTGACACTCTCCCTACCTATAGTTTTCTGTCCCTATAAAAAATGTTTTTTTAAAGATGGTTGATGATCAATGCTTTAGCACAGTATAGCACAAGGAGAATTTCCCTCACTGTCCTTCCCTGTCCCTACAAACAAGGATTAGCACAGTAAAACACACTGACACTCTCCCTACCTATAGTTTTCTGTCCCTATAAAAAATGTTTTTTTAAAGATGGTTGATGATCAATGCTTTAGCACAGTATAGCACAAGGAGAATTTCCCTCACTGTCCTTCCCTGTCCCTACAAACAAGGATTAGCACAGTAAAACACACTGACACCCTCCCTACCTATAGTTTTCTGTCCCTATAAAAAATGTTTTTTTAAAGATGGTTGATGATCAATGCTTTAGCACAGTATAGCACAAGGAGAATTTCCCTCACTGTCCTTCCCTGTCCCTACAAACAAGGATTAGCACAGTAAAACACACTGACACTCTCCCTACCTATAGTTTTCTGTCCCTATAAAAAAAGTTTTTTTAAAGATGGTTGATGATCAATGCTTTAGCACAGTATAGCACAAAGAGAATTTCCCTCACTGTCCTTCCCTGTCCCTACAAACAAGGATTAGCACAGTAAAACACACTGACACTCTCCCTACCTATAGTTTTCTGTCCCTATAAAAAATGTTTTTTTAAAGATGGTTGATGATCAATGCTTTAGCACACTATAGCACAAGGAGAATTTCCCTCACTGTCCTTCCCTGTCCCTACAAACAAGGATTAGCACAGTAAAACACACTGACACTCTCCCTACCTATAGTTTTCTGTCCCTATAAAAAAAATTTTTTTAAAGATGGTTGATGATCAATGCTTTAGCACACTATAGCACAAGGAGAATTTCCCTCACTGTCCTTCCCTGTCCCTACAAACAAGGATTAGCACAGTAAAACACACCGACACTCTCCCTACCTATAGTTTTCTGTCCCTATAAAAAATGTTTTTTTAAAGATGGTTGATGATCAATGCTTTAGCACACTATAGCACAAGGAGAATTTCCCTCACTGTCCTTCCCTGTCCCTACAAACAAGGATTAGCACAGTAAAACACACTGACACTCTCCCTACCTATAGTTTTCTGTCCCTATAAAAAATGTTTTTTTAAAGATGGTTGATGATCAATGCTTTAGCACACTATAGCACAAGGAGAATTTCCCTCACTGTCCTTCCCTGTCCCTACAAACAAGGATTAGCACAGTAAAACACACTGACACTCTCCCTACCTATAGTTTTCTGTCCCTATAAAAAATGTTTTTTTAAAGATGGTTGATGATCAATGCTTTAGCACAGTATAGCACAAGGAGAATTTCCCTCACTGTCCTTCCCTGTCCCTACAAACAAGGATTAGCACAGTAAAACACACTGACACTCTCCCTACCTATAGTTTTCTGTCCCTATAAAAAATGTTTTTTTAAAGATGGTTGATGATCAATGCTTTAGCACACTATAGCACAAGGAGAATTTCCCTCACTGTCCTTCCCTGTCCCTACAAACAAGGATTAGCACAGTAAAACACACTGACACTCTCCCTACCTATAGTTTTCTGTCCCTATAAAAAATGTTTTTTTAAAGATGGTTGATGATCAATGCTTTAGCACACTATAGCACAAGGCGAATTTCCCTCACTGTCCTTCCCTGTCCCTACAAACAAGGATTAGCACAGTAAAACACACTGACACTCTCCCTACCTATAGTTTTCTGTCCCTATAAAAAATGTTTTTTTAAAGATGGTTGATGATCAATGCTTTAGCACACTATAGCACAAGGAGAATTTCCCTCACTGTCCTTCCCTGTCCCTACAAACAAGGATTAGCACAGTAAAACACACTGACACTCTCCCTACCTATAGTTTTCTGTCCCTATAAAAAATGTTTTTTTAAAGATGGTTGATGATCAATGCTTTAGCACACTATAGCACAAGGAGAATTTCCCTCACTGTCCTTCCCTGTCCCTACAAACAAGGATTAGCACAGTAAAACACACTGACACTCTCCCTACCTATAGTTTTCTGTCCCTATAAAAAATGTTTTTTTAAAGATGGTTGATGATCAATGCTTTAGCACAGTATAGCACAAGGAGAATTTCCCTCACTGTCCTTCCCTGACCCTACAAACAAGGATTAGCACAGTAAAACACACTGACACTCTCCCTACCTATAGTTTTCTGTCCCTATAAAAAATGTTTTTTTAAAGATGGTTGATGATCAATGCTTTAGCACAGTATAGCACAGGGAGAATTTCCCTCACTGTCCTTCCCTGTCCCTACAAACAAGGATTAGCACAGTAAAACACACTGACACTCTCCCTACCTATAGTTTTCTGTCCCTATAAAAAATGTTTTTTTTAAAGATGGTTGATGATCAATGCTTTAGCACACTATAGCACAAGGAGAATTTCCCTCACTGTCCTTCGCTGTCCCTACAAACAAGGATTAGCACAGTAAAACACACTGACACTCTCCCTACCTATAGTTTTCTGTCCCTATAAAAAATGTTTTTTTAAAGATGGTTGATGATCAATGCTTTAGCACAGTATAGCACAAGGAGAATTTCCCTCACTGTCCTTCCCTGTCCCTACAAACAAGGATTAGCACAGTAAAACACACTGACACTCTCCCTACCTATAGTTTTCTGTCCCTATAAAAAATGTTTTTTTAAAGATGGTTGATGATCAATGCTTTAGCACACTATAGCACAAGGAGAATTTCCCTCACTGTCCTTCCCTGTCCCTACAAACAAGGATTAGCACAGTAAAACACACTGACACTCTCCCTACCTATAGTTTTCTGTCCCTATAAAAAATGTTTTTTTAAAGATGGTTGATGATCAATGCTTTAGCACAGTATAGCACAAGGAGAATTTCCCTCACTGTCCTTCCGTGTCCCTACAAACAAGGATTAGCACAGTAAAACACACTGACACTCTCCCTACCTATAGTTTTCTGTCCCTATAAAAAATGTTTTTTTAAAGATGGTTGATGATCAATGCTTTAGCACAGTATAGCACAAGGAGAATTTCCCTCACTGTCCTTCCCTGTCCCTACAAACAAGGATTAGCACAGTAAAACACACTGACACTCTCCCTACCTATAGTTTTCTGTCCCTATAAAAAATGTTTTTTTAAAGATGGTTGATGATCAATGCTTTAGCACACTATAGCACAAGGAGAATTTCCCTCACTGTCCTTCCCTGTCCCTACAAACAAGGATTAGCACAGTAAAACACACTGACACTCTCCCTACCTATAGTTTTCTGTCCCTATAAAAAATGTTTTTTTAAAGATGGTTGATGATCAATGCTTTAGCACAGTATAGCACAAGGAGAATTGCCCTCACTGTCCTTCCCTGTCCCTACAAACAAGGATTAGCACAGTAAAACACACTGACACTCTCCCTACCTATAGTTTTCTGTCCCTATAAAAAATGTTTTTTTAAAGATGGTTGATGATCAATGCTTTAGCACACTATAGCACAAGGAGAATTTCCCTCACTGTCCTTCCCTGTCCCTACAAACAAGGATTAGCACAGTAAAACACACTGACACTCTCCCTACCTATAGTTTTCTGTCCCTATAAAAAATGTTTTTTTAAAGATGGTTGATGATCAATGCTTTAGCACAGTATAGCACAAGGAGAATTTCCCTCACTGTCCTTCCCTGTCCCTACAAACAAGGATTAGCACAGTAAAACACACTGACACTCTCCCTACCTATAGTTTTCTGTCCCTATAAAAAATGTTTTTTTAAAGATGGTTGATGATCAATGCTTTAGCACAGTATAGCACAAGGAGAATTTCCCTCACTGTCCTTCCCTGTCCCTACAAACAAGGATTAGCACAGTAAAACACACTGACACTCTCCCTACCTATAGTTTTCTGTCCCTATAAAAAATGTTTTTTTAAAGATGGTTGATGATCAATGCTTTAGCACACTATAGCACAAGGAGAATTTCCCTCACTGTCCTTCCCTGTCCCTACAAACAAGGATTAGCACAGTAAAACACACTGACACTCTCCCTACCTATAGTTTTCTGTCCCTATAAAAAATGTTTTTTTAAAGATGGTTGATGATCAATGCTTTAGCACACTATAGCACAAGGAGAATTTCCCTCACTGTCCTTCCCTGTCCCTACAAACAAGGATTAGCACAGTAAAACACACTGACACTCTCCCTACCTATAGTTTTCTGTCCCTATAAAAAATGTTTTTTTAAAGATGGTTGATGATCAATGCTTTAGCACACTATAGCACAAGGAGAATTTCCCTCACTGTCCTTCCCTGTCCCTACAAACAAGGATTAGCACAGTAAAACACACTGACACTCTCCCTACCTATAGTTTTCTGTCCCTATAAAAAATGTTTTTTTAAAGATGGTTGATGATCAATGCTTTAGCACAGTATAGCACAAGGAGAATTTCCCTCACTGTCCTTCCCTGTCCCTACAAACAAGGATTAGCACAGTAAAACACACTGACACTCTCCCTACCTATAGTTTTCTGTCCCTATAAAAAATGTTTTTTTTAAAGATGGTTGATGATCAATGCTTTAGCACAGTATAGCACAAGGAGAATTTCCCTCACTGTCCATTCCCTGTCCCTACAAACAAGGATTAGCACAGTAAAACACACTGACACTCTCCCTACCTATAGTTTTCTGTCCCTATAAAAAATGTTTTTTTAAAGATGGTTGATGATCAATGCTTTAGCACACTATAGCACAAGGAGAATTTCCCTCACTGTCCTTCCCTGTCCCTACAAACAAGGATTAGCACAGTAAAACACACTGACACTCTCCCTACCTATAGTTTTCTGTCCCTATAAAAAATGTTTTTTTAAAGATGGTTGATGATCAATGCTTTAGCACAGTATAGCACAAGGAGAATTTCCCTCACTGTCCTTCCCTGTCCCTACAAACAAGGATTAGCACAGTAAAACACACTGACACTCTCCCTACCTATAGTTTTCTGTCCCTATAAAAAATGTTTTTTTAAAGATGGTTGATGATCAATGCTTTAGCACAGTATAGCACAAGGAGAATTTCCCTCACTGTCCTTCCCTGTCCCTACAAACAAGGATTAGCACAGTAAAACACACTGACACTCTCCCTACCTATAGTTTTCTGTCCCTATAAAAAATGTTTTTTTAAAGATGGTTGATGATCAATGCTTTAGCACACTATAGCACAAGGAGAATTTCCCTCACTGTCCTTCCCTGTCCCTACAAACAAGGATTAGCACAGTAAAACACACTGACACTCTCCCTACCTATAGTTTTCTGTCCCTATAAAAAATGTTTTTTTAAAGATGGTTGATGATCAATGCTTTAGCACAGTATAGCACAAGGAGAATTTCCCTCACTGTCCTTCCGTGTCCCTACAAACAAGGATTAGCACAGTAAAACACACTGACACTCTCCCTACCTATAGTTTTCTGTCCCTATAAAAAATGTTTTTTTAAAGATGGTTGATGATCAATGCTTTAGCACAGTATAGCACAAGGAGAATTTCCCTCACTGTCCTTCCCTGTCCCTACAAACAAGGATTAGCACAGTAAAACACACTGACACTCTCCCTACCTATAGTTTTCTGTCCCTATAAAAAATGTTTTTTTAAAGATGGTTGATGATCAATGCTTTAGCACACTATAGCACAAGGAGAATTTCCCTCACTGTCCTTCCCTGTCCCTACAAACAAGGATTAGCACAGTAAAACACACTGACACTCTCCCTACCTATAGTTTTCTGTCCCTATAAAAAATGTTTTTTTAAAGATGGTTGATGATCAATGCTTTAGCACAGTATAGCACAAGGAGAATTGCCCTCACTGTCCTTCCCTGTCCCTACAAACAAGGATTAGCACAGTAAAACACACTGACACTCTCCCTACCTATAGTTTTCTGTCCCTATAAAAAATGTTTTTTTAAAGATGGTTGATGATCAATGCTTTAGCACACTATAGCACAAGGAGAATTTCCCTCACTGTCCTTCCCTGTCCCTACAAACAAGGATTAGCACAGTAAAACACACTGACACTCTCCCTACCTATAGTTTTCTGTCCCTATAAAAAATGTTTTTTTAAAGATGGTTGATGATCAATGCTTTAGCACAGTATAGCACAAGGAGAATTTCCCTCACTGTCCTTCCCTGTCCCTACAAACAAGGATTAGCACAGTAAAACACACTGACACTCTCCCTACCTATAGTTTTCTGTCCCTATAAAAAATTTTTTTTTAAAGATGGTTGATGATCAATGCTTTAGCACAGTATAGCACAAGGAGAATTTCCCTCACTGTCCTTCCCTGTCCCTTCAAACAAGGATTAGCACAGTAAAACACACTGACACTCTCCCTACCTATAGTTTTCTGTCCCTATAAAAAATGTTTTTTTAAAGATGGTTGATGATCAATGCTTTAGCACACTATAGCACAAGGAGAATTTCCCTCACTGTCCTTCCCTGTCCCTACAAACAAGGATTAGCACAGTAAAACACACTGACACTCTCCCTACCTATAGTTTTCTGTCCCTATAAAAAATGTTTTTTTAAAGATGGTTGATGATCAATGCTTTAGCACACTATAGCACAAGGAGAATTTCCCTCACTGTCCTTCCCTGTCCCTACAAACAAGGATTAGCACAGTAAAACACACTGACACTCTCCCTACCTATAGTTTTCTGTCCCTATAAAAAATGTTTTTTTAAAGATGGTTGATGATCAATGCTTTAGCACACTATAGCACAAGGAGAATTTCCCTCACTGTCCTTCCCTGTCCCTACAAACAAGGATTAGCACAGTAAAACACACTGACACTCTCCCTACCTATAGTTTTCTGTCCCTATAAAAAATGTTTTTTTAAAGATGGTTGATGATCAATGCTTTAGCACACTATAGCACAAGGAGAATTTCCCTCACTGTCCTTCCCTGTCCCTACAAACAAGGATTAGCACAGTAAAACACACTGACACTCTCCCTACCTATAGTTTTCTGTCCCTATAAAAAATGTTTTTTTAAAGATGGTTGATGATCAATGCTTTAGCACAGTATAGCACAAGGAGAATTTCCCTCACTGTCCTTCCCTGACCCTACAAACAAGGATTAGCACAGTAAAACACACTGACACTCTCCCTACCTATAGTTTTCTGTCCCTATAAAAAATGTTTTTTTAAAGATGGTTGATGATCAATGCTTTAGCACAGTATAGCACAGGGAGAATTTCCCTCACTGTCCTTCCCTGTCCCTACAAACAAGGATTAGCACAGTAAAACACACTGACACTCTCCCTACCTATAGTTTTCTGTCCCTATAAAAAATGTTTTTTTTAAAGATGGTTGATGATCAATGCTTTAGCACACTATAGCACAAGGAGAATTTCCCTCACTGTCCTTCGCTGTCCCTACAAACAAGGATTAGCACAGTAAAACACACTGACACTCTCCCTACCTATAGTTTTCTGTCCCTATAAAAAATGTTTTTTTAAAGATGGTTGATGATCAATGCTTTAGCACAGTATAGCACAAGGAGAATTTCCCTCACTGTCCTTCCCTGTCCCTACAAACAAGGATTAGCACAGTAAAACACACTGACACTCTCCCTACCTATAGTTTTCTGTCCCTATAAAAAATGTTTTTTTAAAGATGGTTGATGATCAATGCTTTAGCACACTATAGCACAAGGAGAATTTCCCTCACTGTCCTTCCCTGTCCCTACAAACAAGGATTAGCACAGTAAAACACACTGACACTCTCCCTACCTATAGTTTTCTGTCCCTATAAAAAATGTTTTTTTAAAGATGGTTGATGATCAATGCTTTAGCACAGTATAGCACAAGGAGAATTTCCCTCACTGTCCTTCCGTGTCCCTACAAACAAGGATTAGCACAGTAAAACACACTGACACTCTCCCTACCTATAGTTTTCTGTCCCTATAAAAAATGTTTTTTTAAAGATGGTTGATGATCAATGCTTTAGCACAGTATAGCACAAGGAGAATTTCCCTCACTGTCCTTCCCTGTCCCTACAAACAAGGATTAGCACAGTAAAACACACTGACACTCTCCCTACCTATAGTTTTCTGTCCCTATAAAAAATGTTTTTTTAAAGATGGTTGATGATCAATGCTTTAGCACACTATAGCACAAGGAGAATTTCCCTCACTGTCCTTCCCTGTCCCTACAAACAAGGATTAGCACAGTAAAACACACTGACACTCTCCCTACCTATAGTTTTCTGTCCCTATAAAAAATGTTTTTTTAAAGATGGTTGATGATCAATGCTTTAGCACAGTATAGCACAAGGAGAATTGCCCTCACTGTCCTTCCCTGTCCCTACAAACAAGGATTAGCACAGTAAAACACACTGACACTCTCCCTACCTATAGTTTTCTGTCCCTATAAAAAATGTTTTTTTAAAGATGGTTGATGATCAATGCTTTAGCACACTATAGCACAAGGAGAATTTCCCTCACTGTCCTTCCCTGTCCCTACAAACAAGGATTAGCACAGTAAAACACACTGACACTCTCCCTACCTATAGTTTTCTGTCCCTATAAAAAATGTTTTTTTAAAGATGGTTGATGATCAATGCTTTAGCACAGTATAGCACAAGGAGAATTTCCCTCACTGTCCTTCCCTGTCCCTACAAACAAGGATTAGCACAGTAAAACACACTGACACTCTCCCTACCTATAGTTTTCTGTCCCTATAAAAAATGTTTTTTTAAAGATGGTTGATGATCAATGCTTTAGCACAGTATAGCACAAGGAGAATTTCCCTCACTGTCCTTCCCTGTCCCTACAAACAAGGATTAGCACAGTAAAACACACTGACACTCTCCCTACCTATAGTTTTCTGTCCCTATAAAAAATGTTTTTTTAAAGATGGTTGATGATCAATGCTTTAGCACACTATAGCACAAGGAGAATTTCCCTCACTGTCCTTCCCTGTCCCTACAAACAAGGATTAGCACAGTAAAACACACTGACACTCTCCCTACCTATAGTTTTCTGTCCCTATAAAAAATGTTTTTTTAAAGATGGTTGATGATCAATGCTTTAGCACACTATAGCACAAGGAGAATTTCCCTCACTGTCCTTCCCTGTCCCTACAAACAAGGATTAGCACAGTAAAACACACTGACACTCTCCCTACCTATAGTTTTCTGTCCCTATAAAAAATGTTTTTTTAAAGATGGTTGATGATCAATGCTTTAGCACACTATAGCACAAGGAGAATTTCCCTCACTGTCCTTCCCTGTCCCTACAAACAAGGATTAGCACAGTAAAACACACTGACACTCTCCCTACCTATAGTTTTCTGCCCCTATAAAAAATGTTTTTTTAAAGATGGTTGATGATCAATGCTTTAGCACAGTATAGCACAAGGAGAATTTCCCTCACTGTCCTTCCCTGTCCCTACAAACAAGGATTAGCACAGTAAAACACACTGACACTCTCCCTACCTATAGTTTTCTGTCCCTATAAAAAATGTTTTTTTTAAAGATGGTTGATGATCAATGCTTTAGCACAGTATAGCACAAGGAGAATTTCCCTCACTGTCCATTCCCTGTCCCTACAAACAAGGATTAGCACAGTAAAACACACTGACACTCTCCCTACCTATAGTTTTCTGTCCCTATAAAAAATGTTTTTTTAAAGATGGTTGATGATCAATGCTTTAGCACACTATAGCACAAGGAGAATTTCCCTCACTGTCCTTCCCTGTCCCTACAAACAAGGATTAGCACAGTAAAACACACTGACACTCTCCCTACCTATAGTTTTCTGTCCCTATAAAAAATGTTTTTTTAAAGATGGTTGATGATCAATGCTTTAGCACAGTATAGCACAAGGAGAATTTCCCTCACTGTCCTTCCCTGTCCCTACAAACAAGGATTAGCACAGTAAAACACACTGACACTCTCCCTACCTATAGTTTTCTGTCCCTATAAAAAATGTTTTTTTAAAGATGGTTGATGATCAATGCTTTAGCACAGTATAGCACAAGGAGAATTTCCCTCACTGTCCTTCCCTGTCCCTACAAACAAGGATTAGCACAGTAAAACACACTGACACTCTCCCTACCTATAGTTTTCTGTCCCTATAAAAAATGTTTTTTTAAAGATGGTTGATGATCAATGCTTTAGCACACTATAGCACAAGGAGAATTTCCCTCACTGTCCTTCCCTGTCCCTACAAACAAGGATTAGCACAGTAAAACACACTGACACTCTCCCTACCTATAGTTTTCTGTCCCTATAAAAAATGTTTTTTTAAAGATGGTTGATGATCAATGCTTTAGCACAGTATAGCACAAGGAGAATTTCCCTCACTGTCCTTCCGTGTCCCTACAAACAAGGATTAGCACAGTAAAACACACTGACACTCTCCCTACCTATAGTTTTCTGTCCCTATAAAAAATGTTTTTTTAAAGATGGTTGATGATCAATGCTTTAGCACAGTATAGCACAAGGAGAATTTCCCTCACTGTCCTTCCCTGTCCCTACAAACAAGGATTAGCACAGTAAAACACACTGACACTCTCCCTACCTATAGTTTTCTGTCCCTATAAAAAATGTTTTTTTAAAGATGGTTGATGATCAATGCTTTAGCACACTATAGCACAAGGAGAATTTCCCTCACTGTCCTTCCCTGTCCCTACAAACAAGGATTAGCACAGTAAAACACACTGACACTCTCCCTACCTATAGTTTTCTGTCCCTATAAAAAATGTTTTTTTAAAGATGGTTGATGATCAATGCTTTAGCACAGTATAGCACAAGGAGAATTGCCCTCACTGTCCTTCCCTGTCCCTACAAACAAGGATTAGCACAGTAAAACACACTGACACTCTCCCTACCTATAGTTTTCTGTCCCTATAAAAAATGTTTTTTTAAAGATGGTTGATGATCAATGCTTTAGCACACTATAGCACAAGGAGAATTTCCCTCACTGTCCTTCCCTGTCCCTACAAACAAGGATTAGCACAGTAAAACACACTGACACTCTCCCTACCTATAGTTTTCTGTCCCTATAAAAAATGTTTTTTTAAAGATGGTTGATGATCAATGCTTTAGCACAGTATAGCACAAGGAGAATTTCCCTCACTGTCCTTCCCTGTCCCTACAAACAAGGATTAGCACAGTAAAACACACTGACACTCTCCCTACCTATAGTTTTCTGTCCCTATAAAAATTTTTTTTTTAAAGATGGTTGATGATCAATGCTTTAGCACAGTATAGCACAAGGAGAATTTCCCTCACTGTCCTTCCCTGTCCCTTCAAACAAGGATTAGCACAGTAAAACACACTGACACTCTCCCTACCTATAGTTTTCTGTCCCTATAAAAAATGTTTTTTTAAAGATGGTTGATGATCAATGCTTTAGCACACTATAGCACAAGGAGAATTTCCCTCACTGTCCTTCCCTGTCCCTACAAACAAGGATTAGCACAGTAAAACACACTGACACTCTCCCTACCTATAGTTTTCTGTCCCTATAAAAAATGTTTTTTTAAAGATGGTTGATGATCAATGCTTTAGCACACTATAGCACAAGGAGAATTTCCCTCACTGTCCTTCCCTGTCCCTACAAACAAGGATTAGCACAGTAAAACACACTGACACTCTCCCTACCTATAGTTTTCTGTCCCTATAAAAAATGTTTTTTTAAAGATGGTTGATGATCAATGCTTTAGCACACTATAGCACAAGGAGAATTTCCCTCACTGTCCTTCCCTGTCCCTACAAACAAGGATTAGCACAGTAAAACACACTGACACTCTCCCTACCTATAGTTTTCTGTCCCTATAAAAAATGTTTTTTTAAAGATGGTTGATGATCAATGCTTTAGCACAGTATAGCACAAGGAGAATTTCCCTCACTGTCCTTCCCTGTCCCTACAAACAAGGATTAGCACAGTAAAACACACTGACACTCTCCCTACCTATAGTTTTCTGTCCCTATAAAAAATGTTTTTTTAAAGATGGTTGATGATCAATGCTTTAGCACAGTATAGCACAAGGAGAATTTCCCTCACTGTCCATTCCCTGTCCCTACAAACAAGGATTAGCACAGTAAAACACACTGACACTCTCCCTACCTATAGTTTTCTGTCCCTATAAAAAATGTTTTTTTAAAGATGGTTGATGATCAATGCTTTAGCACACTATAGCACAAGGAGAATTTCCCTCACTGTCCTTCCCTGTCCCTACAAACAAGGATTAGCACAGTAAAACACACTGACACTCTCCCTACCTATAGTTTTCTGTCCCTATAAAAAATGTTTTTTTAAAGATGGTTGATGATCAATGCTTTAGCACAGTATAGCACAAGGAGAATTTCCCTCACTGTCCTTCCCTGTCCCTACAAACAAGGATTAGCACAGTAAAACACACTGACACTCTCCCTACCTATAGTTTTCTGTCCCTATAAAAAATGTTTTTTTAAAGATGGTTGATGATCAATGCTTTAGCACAGTATAGCACAAGGAGAATTTCCCTCACTGTCCTTCCCTGTCCCTACAAACAAGGATTAGCACAGTAAAACACACTGACACTCTCCCTACCTATAGTTTTCTGTCCCTATAAAAAATGTTTTTTTTAAAGATGGTTGATGATCAATGCTTTAGCACACTATAGCACAAGGAGAATTTCCCTCACTGTCCTTCCCTGTCCCTACAAACAAGGATTAGCACAGTAAAACACACTGACACTCTCCCTACCTATAGTTTTCTGTCCCTATAAAAAATGTTTTTTTAAAGATGGTTGATGATCAATGCTTTAGCACAGTATAGCACAAGGAGAATTTCCCTCACTGTCCTTCCCTGTCCCTACAAACAAGGATTAGCACAGTAAAACACACTGACACTCTCCCTACCTATAGTTTTCTGTCCCTATAAAAAATGTTTTTTTAAAGATGGTTGATGATCAATGCTTTAGCACACTATAGCACAAGGAGAATTTCCCTCACTGTCCTTCCCTGTCCCTACAAACAAGGATTAGCACAGTAAAACACACTGACACTCTCCCTACCTATAGTTTTCTGTCCCTATAAAAAATGTTTTTTTAAAGATGGTTGCTGATCAATGCTTTAGCACAGTATAGCACAAGGAGAATTTCCCTCACTGTCCTTCCCTGTCCCTACAAACAAGGATTAGCACAGTAAAACACACTGACACTCTCCCTACCTATAGTTTTCTGTCCCTATAAAAAATGTTTTTTTAAAGATGGTTGATGATCAATGCTTTAGCACACTATAGCACAAGGAGAATTTCCCTCACTGACCTTCCCTGTCCCTACAAACAAGGATTAGCACAGTAAAACACACTGACACTCTCCCTACCTATAGTTTTCTGTCCCTATAAAAAATGTTTTTTTAAAGATGGTTGATGATCAATGCTTTAGCACACTATAGCACAAGGAGAATTTCCCTCACTGTTCTTCCCTGTCCCTACAAACAAGGATTAGCACAGTAAAACACACTGACACTCTCCCTACCTATAGTTTTCTGTCCCTATAAAAAATGTTTTTTTAAAGATGGTTGATGATCAATGCTTTAGCACACTATAGCACAAGGAGAATTTCCCTCACTGTCCTTCCCTGTCCCTACAAACAAGGATTAGCACAGTAAAACACACTGACACTCTCCCTACCTATAGTTTTCTGTCTCTATAAAAAATGTTTTTTTCAAGATGGTTGATGATCAATGCTTTAGCACAGTATAGCACAAGGAGAATTTCCCTCACTGTCCTTCCCTGTCCCTACAAACAAGGATTAGCACAGTAAAACACACTGACACTCTCCCTACCTATAGTTTTCTGTCCCTATAAAAAATGTTTTTTTAAAGATGGTTGATGATCAATGCTTTAGCACAGTATAGCACAAGGAGAATTTCCCTCACTCTCCTTCCCTGTCCCTACAAACAAGGATTAGCACAGTAAAACACACTGACACTCTCCCTACCTATAGTTTTCTGTCCCTATAAAAACATTTTTTTTAAAGATGGTTGATGATCAATGCTTTAGCACACTATAGCACAAGGAGAATTTCCCTCACTCTCCTTCCCTGTCCCTACAAACAAGGATTAGCACAGTAAAACACACTGACACTCTCCCTACCTATAGTTTTCTGTCCCTATAAAAAATGTTTTTTTAAAGATGGTTGATGATCAATGCTTTAGCACAGTATAGCACAAGGAGAATTTCCCTCACTGTCCTTCCCTGTCCCTACAAACAAGGATTAGCACAGTAAAACACACTGACACTCTCCCTACCTATAGTTTTCTGTCCCTATAAAAAATGTTTTTTTAAAGATGGTTGATGATCAATGCTTTAGCACAGTATAGCACAAGGAGAATTTCCCTCACTGTCCTTCCCTGTCCCTACAAACAAGGATTAGCACAGTAAAACACACTGACACTCTCCCTACCTATAGTTTTCTGTCCCTATAAAAAATGTTTTTTTTAAAGATGGTTGATGATCAATGCTTTAGCACACTATAGCACAAGGAGAATTTCCCTCACTGTCCTTCCCTGTCCCTACAAACAAGGATTAGCACAGTAAAACACACTGACACTCTCCCTACCTATAGTTTTCTGTCCCTATAAAAAATGTTTTTTTAAAGATGGTTGATGATCAATGCTTTAGCACAGTATAGCACAAGGAGAATTTCCCTCACTGTCCTTCCCTGTCCCTACAAACAAGGATTAGCACAGTAAAACACACTGACACTCTCCCTACCTATAGTTTTCTGTCCCTATAAAAAATGTTTTTTTAAAGATGGTTGATGATCAATGCTTTAGCACAGTATAGCACAAGGAGAATTTCCCTCACTGTCCATTCCCTGTCCCTACAAACAAGGATTAGCACAGTAAAACACACTGACACTCTCCCTACCTATAGTTTTCTGTCCCTATAAAAAATGTTTTTTTAAAGATGGTTGATGATCAATGCTTTAGCACACTATAGCACAAGGAGAATTTCCCTCACTGTCCTTCCCTGTCCCTACAAACAAGGATTAGCACAGTAAAACACACTGACACTCTCCCTACCTATAGTTTTCTGTCCCTATAAAAAATGTTTTTTTAAAGATGGTTGATGATCAATGCTTTAGCACAGTATAGCACAAGGAGAATTTCCCTCACTGTCCTTCCCTGTCCCTACAAACAAGGATTAGCACAGTAAAACACACTGACACTCTCCCTACCTATAGTTTTCTGTCCCTATAAAAAATGTTTTTTTAAAGATGGTTGATGATCAATGCTTTAGCACAGTATAGCACAAGGAGAATTTCCCTCACTGTCCTTCCCTGTCCCTACAAACAAGGATTAGCACAGTAAAACACACTGACACTCTCCCTACCTATAGTTTTCTGTCCCTATAAAAAATGTTTTTTTTAAAGATGGTTGATGATCAATGCTTTAGCACACTATAGCACAAGGAGAATTTCCCTCACTGTCCTTCCCTGTCCCTACAAACAAGGATTAGGACAGTAAAACACACTGACACTCTCCCTACCTATAGTTTTCTGTCCCTATAAAAAATGTTTTTTTAAAGATGGTTGATGATCAATGCTTTAGCACAGTATAGCACAAGGAGAATTTCCCTCACTGTCCTTCCCTGTCCCTACAAACAAGGATTAGCACAGTAAAACACACTGACACTCTCCCTACCTATAGTTTTCTGTCCCTATAAAAAATGTTTTTTTAAAGATGGTTGATGATCAATGCTTTAGCACACTATAGCACAAGGAGAATTTCCCTCACTGTCCTTCCCTGTCCCTACAAACAAGGATTAGCACAGTAAAACACACTGACACTCTCCCTACCTATAGTTTTCTGTCCCTATAAAAAATGTTTTTTTAAAGATGGTTGCTGATCAATGCTTTAGCACAGTATAGCACAAGGAGAATTTCCCTCACTGTCCTTCCCTGTCCCTACAAACAAGGATTAGCACAGTAAAACACACTGACACTCTCCCTACCTATAGTTTTCTGTCCCTATAAAAAATGTTTTTTTAAAGATGGTTGATGATCAATGCTTTAGCACACTATAGCACAAGGAGAATTTCCCTCACTGACCTTCCCTGTCCCTACAAACAAGGATTAGCACAGTAAAACACACTGACACTCTCCCTACCTATAGTTTTCTGTCCCTATAAAAAATGTTTTTTTAAAGATGGTTGATGATCAATGCTTTAGCACACTATAGCACAAGGAGAATTTCCCTCACTGTTCTTCCCTGTCCCTACAAACAAGGATTAGCACAGTAAAACACACTGACACTCTCCCTACCTATAGTTTTCTGTCCCTATAAAAAATGTTTTTTTAAAGATGGTTGATGATCAATGCTTTAGCACACTATAGCACAAGGAGAATTTCCCTCACTGTCCTTCCCTGTCCCTACAAACAAGGATTAGCACAGTAAAACACACTGACACTCTCCCTACCTATAGTTTTCTGTCTCTATAAAAAATGTTTTTTTCAAGATGGTTGATGATCAATGCTTTAGCACAGTATAGCACAAGGAGAATTTCCCTCACTGTCCTTCCCTGTCCCTACAAACAAGGATTAGCACAGTAAAACACACTGACACTCTCCCTACCTATAGTTTTCTGTCCCTATAAAAAATGTTTTTTTAAAGATGGTTGATGATCAATGCTTTAGCACAGTATAGCACAAGGAGAATTTCCCTCACTCTCCTTCCCTGTCCCTACAAACAAGGATTAGCACAGTAAAACACACTGACACTCTCCCTACCTATAGTTTTCTGTCCCTATAAAAAATTTTTTTTTAAAGATGGTTGATGATCAATGCTTTAGCACACTATAGCACAAGGAGAATTTCCCTCACTCTCCTTCCCTGTCCCTACAAACAAGGATTAGCACAGTAAAACACACTGACACTCTCCCTACCTATAGTTTTCTGTCCCTATAAAAAATGTTTTTTTAAAGATGGTTGATGATCAATGCTTTAGCACAGTATAGCACAAGGAGAATTTCCCTCACTGTCCTTCCCTGTCCCTACAAACAAGGATTAGCACAGTAAAACACACTGACACTCTCCCTACCTATAGTTTTCTGTCCCTATAAAAAATGTTTTTTTAAAGATGGTTGATGATCAATGCTTTAGCACAGTATAGCACAAGGAGAATTTCCCTCACTGTCCTTCCCTGTCCCTACAAACAAGGATTAGCACAGTAAAACACACTGACACTCTCCCTACCTATAGTTTTCTGTCCCTATAAAAAATGTTTTTTTAAAGATGGTTGATGATCAATGCTTTAGCACAGTATAGCACAAGGAGAATTTCCCTCACTGTCCTTCCCTGTCCCTACAAACAAGGATTAGCACAGTAAAACACACTGACACTCTCCCTACCTATAGTTTTCTGTCCCTATAAATTTTTTTTTTTTAAAGATGGTTGATGATCAATGCTTTAGCACAGTATAGCACAAGGAGAATTTCCCTCACTGTCCTTCCCTGTCCCTACAAACAAGGATTAGCACAGTAAAACACACTGACACTCTCCCTACCTATAGTTTTCTGTCCCTATAATTTTTTTTTTTTTAAAGATGGTTGATGATCAATGCTTTAGCACACTATAGCACAAGGAGAATTTCCCTCACTGTCCTTCCCTGTCCCTACAAACAAGGATTAGCACAGTAAAACACACTGACACTCTCCCTACCTATAGTTTTCTGTCCCTATAAAAAATGTTTTTTTAAAGATGGTTGATGATCAATGCTTTAGCACACTATAGCACAAGGAGAATTTCCCTCACTGTCCTTCCCTGTCCCTACAAACAAGGATTAGCACAGTAAAACACACTGACACTCTCCCTACCTATAGTTTTCTGTCCCTATAAAAAATGTTTTTTTAAAGATGGTTGATGATCAATGCTTTAGCACAGTATAGCACAAGGAGAATTTCCCTCACTGTCCTTCCCTGTCCCTACAAACAAGGATTAGCACAGTAAAACACACTGACACTCTCCCTACCTATAGTTTTCTGTCCCTATAAAAAATTTTTTTTTAAAGATGGTTGATGATCAATGCTTTAGCACAGTATAGCACAAGGAGAATTTCCCTCACTGTCCTTCCCTGTCCCTACAAACAAGGATTAGCACAGTAAAACACACTGACACTCTCCCTACCTATAGTTTTCTGTCCCTATAAAATTTTTTTTTTTAAAGATGGTTGATGATCAATGCTTTAGCACACTATAGCACAAGGAGAATTTCCCTCACTGTCCTTCCCTGTCCCTACAAACAAGGATTAGCACAGTAAAACACACTGACACTCTCCCTACCTATAGTTTTCTGTCCCTATAAAAAATGTTTTTTTAAAGATGGTTGATGATCAATGCTTTAGCACAGTATAGCACAAGGAGAATTTCCCTCACTGTCCTTCCCTGTCCCTACAAACAAGGATTAGCACAGTAAAACACACTGACACTCTCCCTACCTATCCTTCTCTTTCCCTAAACTAAAGGAATCCAGGTTAAGCAAGAAAAAAAAATGTCACTGTCCCTGCCTATGCTTCTCTTTCCCTGCTCCGGAACACACTACACTAGGCCGCCGTGCTGGCGGCCTTTTATAGTGTGGGGCGTGTACTAAACACCCTCAGCAATAATTGGCCACAGGCATCCTGCCTGTGGCCAATCATTGCTCTCCTCGCTGCCGGCGCTGTGATTGGCCAAGCATGCGGGGTCACAGTGCATGCTTGGCCAATCACAGCGCCTGGACGACACTGCGATGGCGTAGTGCATTGTGGGCCGTTCGCGTCACTCGAATTAGGCACGAACGGCCCAAATCATTCGATCTTCGTCGAACGATCGAACAGCCGATGTTCGAGTCGAACGTATGTTCGACTCGAACACGAAGCTCATCCCTACTCGTTACCCTCTAAAGCAACTGCGTTAAGTAACGCTGTTTACTTTAATGCAATTACTACCATCACTGATAGAAGCAAATCCTTTTTCTTGGGGTGCAATAAGATACCTTCTTTTTCTCCCCCCCCCTTTTTCATCAAATTGACGGCACTTTATATGCCCTTGGCTCTCTCAACCAACAATACATCTATATACAATATATGTTTATTTGTAAACCATTTAATTATTTTGTTTATCACTTTGCCTGCATTGCAGTGTTTTACTTTGTCCATTCTCCCGGTGCAGGCTGCTGTTTTCAGCCCTGCGGCACTGGGTGGGTGCCTCTTTTCCGCCCCGCTTCCCGGCATCGTGGTAAGATGCGGATTGTTCTGCGATTCTCCCCAATGTGTGGTTCCCCTTTTGGGCCACTGTGTGGGGGCCTTACCCATGCCGGCGCCGCCCCTTGATCGCCACCGGACTGTCGGTGACGTTGCGCTTTTGCGTCTGAGGCGACGGCTTATGCCGGGGCTTTGCCTTCCGGAACGCCGAGGGGACCACGCGGACGACGCCATTTTGGAGCCGCAGACCTGTGGGAGGGTGGATGGGGAGGGGCCTAAAATCCTGCAGACAATGGACAATTCATGCAGACACTTTAAAACCACACAGCTCCCAGGAGAGCCTGAGATGTTCCCTGGTAATGCTGTCATACACGAATACAAGACTGATGCAGGAGCGGATCCAGAGTCTTTTCTCGGGAGGGGCACTGCCAAAAAATATGTTTTTTTTGTGTGGAAAATTTATCGGGGAGATGGCTGGTGTCGGCGCTTCAATCATCCTGGCACCATGGTTGTTATGGTGTCAGGATGATTGAAGCGCATTATTTCTATTATTACATTGTAATATGAAATTAAATAGTTCAATGCAGAATCAGTGGGAGCCCCGAGTGTGTCACTTGCCACCGTCGCCTGCAATAAGTGGGAGCCCTGAGCGTGTCACTTGCCACACGTTGCAGATTGTCACTTGTCACATCACCTGCCACATCTTGTGGATTGTCACTTGCTACACCTTGTGGATTGTCACTTGCCACATCACCTGCCACACCTTGCGGATTGTCACTAGCCACACCTTGCGAATTGTCACTTGCCACGTCACCTGCCACACCTTGCTGATTGTCACTTGCCTGCCACCAGATGCAGATTGTCATTTGCCACGTCGCCTGCCACAATTTGCGGATTGTCACTTGCCACGTTGCCTGCCACACCTTGCGGATTGTCACTAACTTGCCTGCTAAGGTGTAGTTTTGGTTGTCTCTTGCTGTGTCCCAGACTCCCAGAGTCAGGCAGCAGAGAGATAATGTAATATCTCTGCTGCCTGCACAGTGAGGGCGGAAGTCACTGCAGGAATGCAGGGCAGGCACAGGCGGTGAGAGATGATCTCATCTCTCTGCTCCCCCGCTCCCGGCTAGCTGATTGGCCAGCTGCCACACTGAGCCTGCTCTCTCACTCTCACCTGCGCTGCCAACACACTGAGCAGCACGGTCTGCCCACAAACCGCACCGCCCGCCCACAAACCGTGCCGCAAGCGGAGCCGCCCGCTTTCTTACCCGTCTGTGGGGCCGCACGCTATCGCACCCGCCCGCAGAGCGGCCCGACGTGACTCACTGACGTCACTCATTGCTAGACGCCAAGCGGCCCAGGCGTTAGCAACGAGTGCAGGGAAGAGGCTCCACCCACCTCCTCCTCTGCTCCTGATATCGTGTCAGTGCGCCGCGTAACTACATTAGACGAGTCTCTCTCTCTTGGCGCCGCTGATCGGCTGATGTGGGAAACTGAGAGAGAGAGGCAGCGGCAGCCGCAGAACAAGTACTGTATATACTCGAGTATAAGCCGACCGAATATAAGCCGAGGCACCTAATTTTACCCCAAAATACTGGGAAAACGTATTGACTCGAGTATAAGCCTAGGGTGTCATCTGCATGCCTCACTGTGCCTCACTTTGCCTCACTGTGCCCATGCCTCACTGTGCCCATGCTTCACTGTGCCCATGACTAGACTGATGTTTAACATGGGAGTCTATGGAAGGAGTGCCCAGTTTTGAAAAATCGGTTCTCCACGGCCGTAGATCTCGCAGACACCAAACGTTGCACACTTGTAGAAGAGACATGGGGCTACATGTGTGCCAAGTTTGGGGTCTAGGGAACCTACGACCGACCGGTACCGTGTCCGCAAATTCACTGGAGAAATTACAGTTTAACATTGGAGTCTATGGAAGGGGTGCCCGGGTTTAACAAATCATTGCTCCCCGGTCGTAGGTCCCCCAGACACCAAACTTTGCACACTTGTAGAGGAAACATAAGGCTACATGTGTGCCAAGTTTGGGGTCCATCGGACCTATGGCCGGCCGGTACCGGGTCCCCAAATTCCGGGATATCAGGCGCAAAAAACAACAACAGAGCAAGCAAGTGAGTGTGACAGATGGTCTCAGGGGGGGGGCAATTGCCCTGTTGCCTCCCCCTGGATCCGCCCCTGGACTGATGGAGTGCTTGGTAAGTGCAGCGTTTGGAACACTTTTGACTGGCTAACCCTTGTACTTGTGTTACACCCATCCACTTTCATTTTCCAATATTGTGATTTTTTTTTTTTAACCTATACACTTTTATCCCTATGTAGTATAACGTTAGTTCTATCCCCCTACTTTACGTATATATTATTCAGTGTCACAGCACCTAATCCTATCTCACTTTCATTATTTAATTTCATTAAATCATTTCCCCTTTCACTGAGATTGCAGGCCACACCCGCCCAAACCAAAACTTCCCCAGATACAAATACTTAAATAAATACCTGAACCATTTTCTTTGGCAAAAACTTGGCCGCGACACCTTATTGGTTTTTCCATAAATCTTTATTACCATTCAAAACTTCATAAATATTCAAATAACATATTTCTATCTGCTCAGTTATTAGAACTCGAGCAGTAGCACAACTTCAAATATAAATAACAGTCCCCCCTGGATCCAGGGTGACCCACCACATAAAAGTGATCGCGACTGGGGCGGGAGGGAGGGAGCTCAAATCGTCCTTGCTGTCCACCGGAAAAGAGGAAGAACCCTGCACCTGCTGGCCCTTTTATAGCCAATCCCTATGTAGCGATACCCTCAACTAAGAGGGCCGCAGATTCGGTTTGGGCCCTGAATACAGCTCCACCAACCCCCGGCAATCTACTCGACCCTTTCTGGCACAGTTAGTCTAGGGGTATACACATTTAATACTTATACTTTATGAGAGACTCAGACACAGAGTAGTTATTAGACATGTGCATTCGTTTTCGTCCGAATGCATTTTCGTCCGAATTTCAGGTATTTTCGTTATCGTTTTAACAAACGAAAACGAAAATGCAGAATCCGAAAACCGAAAGATCCGACATAAACAAATGCTTAATTTTCGTTTTCGTTGCAACAACAGTTCGATATAGATAGGAGATTCGACATGAGGCTGACAATAACAATCTGTGTCCATCGAACCTGTGGTCGAATGTGCCTAACCTTAACTCTATTAGTCCAAGATTATTCTACATAGAGAGAAAAGATTCGACATTATAGAGAGAAAAGATTCGACATAGAGAGAAAAGATTTGACATTATAGAGAGAAAAGATTCGACATTATAGAGAGAAAAGATTCGACATAGAGAGAAAAGATCACTGCTGGAATTGGGTGGGGGAAGTAAAATAAAAAAATGATGATGATGAATGTTATTGGCTGATTGTAACCAAAGAGGAGGAGCAGTAAAATAGCTAGAACTAACTTGACAATTCGACATGAACGACTAAGATTCAACCAAATTGGGGTGTTCGCGGCAAATTCGAAAAATCTATGGGAGAAATCTAAAGTGCTAATTATAAAGGCTTATATGCAAGTTATTGTCCTAAAAAGTGTTTGAGGACCCATGTCCTATCCCAGGGGACATGTATCAATGCAAAAAGAAGTTTTAAAAACAGCCGTTTTTTCGGGAGCAGTGATTTTAATAATGCTTAAAATGAAAAAATAAAAGTGAAATATTCCTTTAAATTTCGTACCTGGGGGGTGTGTATGATATGCATGTGAAGTGGCGCATGTTTCCCGTGCTTAGAACTGTCCCTGCAAAAAAAGTCATTTTTGAAAGAAAAAAAGTCATTTAAAACTCATTCGCGGCTATTAATGAATTGTCGGCTCCCGGCAATACATACAAAAGTCATTGATAAAAAAAAAAAAAAAAAGCGTGGGGGTTCCCCAGAATTCAATTACCAGGCCCTTCAGGTCTGGAATGGATATTAAGGGGAACCCCGCATCAAATTTAAAAAAAAATGACGTGGGGTTCCCCCAAATATCCATTCCAGGCCTTTCAGATCTGGCATGGATTTTAAGGGGAACTCCACCCCAAATTTAAAAAAAATGGTGTGGAGTCCCCCTAAAAATCCATACCAGACCCCTTATCCGAGCACGCAACCTGGCCGGCCGCAGGGAAAAAGGGGGGGACGAGAGAGCGGCCCCCCCTCCCTCCTGAACCGTACCAGGCCACATGCCCTCAACATGGGGAGGATGTCCCCATGTTGATGGGGACAAGGGCCTCATCCCCACAACCCTTGCCCGGTGGTTGTGGGGGTCTGCGGGCGGGGGGCTTATCGGAATCTGGAAGACCCCTTTAACAAAGGGGACCCCCAGATCCCGGCCACCCCCCTATGTGAATTGGTAAGGGGTACATTGTACCCCTACCATTTCACGAAGAAAGCGTAAAAAAATGTTTAAAAAAACACACAAACACCTTGAAAAAGTCCTTTATTTAAAAAACAAAACAAAAACATTCCAGCGGTGAAATCCAGTGTCCCGCGGCGATCCCGATGTCCAGCGCTGTCCTTCATTGGTTGTGCCTGAGCGGACCTGATGAGGAACTCCCTCTCAGTATTTTAAATGTATAGACCCGCCCCTTCTAAAGTTCCCCATCAGGTCCGCTCAGCGGACCAGATGCGGAACATGAGAAGGGGCGGGTCTATACATGTATTACCAAAGTGAGAGCAGTTCCCCATCAGGTCCGCCCCCTCGGTATGTCGGACCCGCCTATGTCATTGGCTTGAGCGGGGAACTTCCTTCACTGTGTAATTTAAATTTAAATTTTTCTCGTCCCCCCCTTTTCCCCTGCGGCCGGCCAGGTTGCGTGCTCGGATAAGGGGTCTAGTATGGATTTTTAGGGGGACTCCACGCCATTTTTTTTAAAATTTGGGGTGGAGTTCCCCTTAAAATCCATGCCAGATCTGAAGGGCCTGGAATGGATATTTGGGGGAACCCCACGTCAATTTTTTTTTAAATTTGCGGCGGGGTTCCCCTTAATATCCATTCCAGACCTGAAGGGCCTGGTAATTGAATTCTGGGGAACCCCCACGCTTTTTTTTTTTTTTTTATCAATGACTTTTGTATGTATTGCCGGGAGCTGACAATTCATTAACCACTTAAGCCCCGGACCATTTGGTAGCTAGAGGACCAGAGGTGAATTCAGAATTTTGCACTGCGCTGCTTTAACTGTAAATTGTGCGGACATGCAATGTTGTACCCAAATGAAATTTGCGTCCTTTTCTTCCCACAAATAGAGCTTTCTTTTAATGGTATTTGATTGCCTCTGCGATTTTTATTTTTTGCGATATAAACGGAAAAAGACCGAAAATTTTGAAAAAAAATGATATTTTCTAATTTTTGTTATAAGAAAAATCGAATAAACTCAATTGTAGTCATACATTTAGGCCAAAATGTATTCAGCCACATGTTTTTAGTAAAAAAAATGTCAATAAGCGTATATTTATTGGTTTGCGCAAAAGTTATAGAGTTTACAAACTAGGGTACATTTTCTGAAATTTACACAGCTTTAAATTTATGACTGCCTATCTCATTTCTTGAGGTGCTAAAATGACAGGGCAGTACAAAACCCCCCCCCAAATGACCCCATTTTGGAAAGTAGACACCCCAAGGAAATTGCTGAGAGGCATGTTGAGCCCATTGAATTTTTTATTTTTTTGTCCCAAGTGATTGAATAATGACTAAAAAAAAAAAAAATTACAAAAAGTTGTCACTAAATGATATATTGCTCACACATGCCATGGTTATATGTGGAATTTCACCCCAAAATACATTTTGCTGCTTCTCCTGAGTACGGGGATACCACATGTGTGGGACTTTTTGGGAGCCTAGCCGCGTACGGGACCCCGGAAACCAAGCACCGCCTTCAGGATTTCTAAGGGCGCAAATTTTTGATTTCACTCCTCACTACCTATCACAGTTTCGAAGGCCATAAAATGCCAAAATAGCACAAAATTAAAAAAAAATGGTGTGGAGTCCCCCTAAAAATCCATACCAGACCCCTTATCCGAGCACGCAACCTGGCCGGCCGCAGGGAAAAAGGGGGGACGAGAGAGCGGCCCCCCTCCCTCCTGAACCGTACCAGGCCACATGCCCTCAACATGGGGAGGATAACAAAGGGGACCCCCAGATCCCGACCACCCCCCTATGTGAATTGGTAAGGGGTACATTGTACCCCTACCATTTCACGAAGAAAGCGTAAAAAAATGTTTAAAAAAACACACAAACACCTTGAAAAAGTCCTTTATTTAAAAAACAAAACAAAAACATTCCAGCGGTGAAATCCACTGTCCCGCGGCGATCCCGATGTCCAGCGCTGTCCTTCATTGGTTGTGCCTGAGCGGACCTGATGAGGAACTCCCTCTCAGTATTTTAAATGTATAGACCCGCCCCTTCTAAAGTTCCCCATCAGGTCCGCTCAGCGGACCAGATGCGGGACATGAGAAGGGGCGGGTCTATACATGTATTACCAAAGTGAGAGCAGTTCCCCATCAGGTCCGCCCCCTCGGTATGTCGGACCCGCCTACGTCATTGGCTTGAGCGGGGAACTTCCTTCACTGTGTAATTTAAATTTACATAGTGAAGGAAGTTCCCCGCTCAAGCCAATGACGTAGGCGGGTCCGACATACCGAGGGGGCGGACCTGATGGGGAACTGCTCTCACTTTGGTAATACATGTATAGACCCGCCCCTTCTCATGTTCCGCATCTGGTCCGCTGAGCGGACCTGATGGGGAACTTTAGAAGGGGCGGGTCTATACATTTAAAACACTGAGAGGGAGTTCCCCATCAGGTCCGCTCAGGCACAACCAATGAAGGACAGCGCTGGACATCGGGATCGCCGCGGGACACTGGATTTCACCGCTGGAATGTTTTTTTTTTTTTAAATAAAGGACTTTTTCAAGGTGTTTGTGTGTTTTTTAAAACATTTTTTTACGCTTTCTTCGTGAAATGGTAGGGGTACAATGTACCCCTTACCAATTCACATAGGGGGGGCCGGGATCTGGGGGTCCCCTTTGTTAAAGGGGTCTTCCAGATTCCGATAAGCCCCCCGCCCGCAGACCCCCACAACCACCGGGCAAGGGTTTTGGGGATGAGGCCCTTGTCCCCATTAACATGGGGACATCCTCCCCATGTTGAGGGCATGTGGCCTGGTACGGTTCAGGAGGGAGGGGGGCCGCTCTCTTGTCCCCCCCTTTTCCCCTGCAGCCGGCCAGGTTGCGTTCTCGGATAAGGGGTCTAGTATGGATTTTTAGGGGGACTCCACGCCATTTTTTTTAAAATTTGGGGTGGAGTTCCCCTTAAAATCCATGCCAGATCTGAAGGGCCTGGAATGGATATTTGGGGGAACCCCACGTCAATTTTTTTTTAAATTTGCGGCGGGGTTCCCCTTAATATCCATTCCAGACCTGAAGGGCCTGGTAATTGAATTCTGGGGAACCCCCACGCTTTTTTTTTTTTTTTTTATCAATGACTTTTGTATGTATTGCCGGGAGCTGACAATTCATTAACCACTTAAGCCCCGGACCATTTGGTAGCTAGAGGACCAGAGGTGAATTCAGAATTTTGCACTGCGCTGCTTTAACTGTAAATTGTGCGGACATGCAATGTTGTACCCAAATGAAATTTGCGTCCTTTTCTTCCCACAAATAGAGCTTTCTTTTAATGGTATTTGATTGCCTCTGCGATTTTTATTTTTTGCAATATAAACGGAAAAAGACCGAAAATTTTGAAAAAAAATGATATTTTCTAATTTTTGTTATAAGAAAAATCAAATAAACTCAATTGTAGTCATACATTTAGGCCAAAATGTATTCAGCCACATGTTTTTAGTAAAAAAAATGTCAATAAGCGTATATTTATTGGTTTGCGCAAAAGTTATAGAGTTTACAAACTAGGGTACATTTTCTGAAATTTACACAGCTTTAAATTTATGACTGCCTATCTCATTTCTTGAGGTGCTAAAATGACAGGGCAGTACAAAACCCCCCCAAATGACCCCATTTTGGAAAGTAGACACCCCAAGGAAATTGCTGAGAGGCATGTTGAGCCCATTGAATTTTTTATTTTTTTGTCCCAAGTGATTGAATAATGACTAAAAAAAAAAAAAAAAATACAAAAAGTTGTCACTAAATGATATATTGCTCACACATGCCATGGTTATATGTGGAATTTCACCCCAAAATACATTTTGCTGCTTCTCCTGAGTACGGGGATACCACATGTGTGGGACTTTTTGGGAGCCTAGCCGCGTACGGGACCCCGGAAACCAAGCACCGCCTTCAGGATTTCTAAGGGCGCAAATTTTTGATTTCACTCCTCACTACCTATCACAGTTTCGAAGGCCATAAAATGCCAAAATAGCACAAAACCCCCCCAAATGACCCCATTTTAGAAAGTAGACACCCCAAGGAAATTGCTGAGAGGCCTGTTGAGCCCATTGAATATAATTTTTTTTGTCCCAAGTGATTGAATAATGACAAAAAAAAAAAATTACAAAAAGTTGTCACTAAATGATATATTGCTCACACATGCCATGGTTATATGTGGAATTACACCCCAAAATACATTTTTCTGCTTCTCCTGAGTACGGGGATACCACATGTGTGGGACTTTTTAGGAGCCTAGTCGCGTACGGGACCCCGAAAACCAAGCACCGCCTTCAGGATTTCTAGGCACAAATTTTTGATTTCACTCCTCACTACCTATCACAGTTTCGAAGGCCATAAAATGCCAAAATCGCACAAAACCCCCCCAAATGACCCCATTTTGGAATATAGACACCCCAAGCTATTTGCTGAGAGGAATGGCGAGTATTTTACAGCTCTCATTTGTTTTTGAAAATGAAGAAAGAAAATATATATATATATATATATATTTTTTTCAATTTTCAAAACTTTGTGACAAAAAGCGAGATCTGCAAAATACTCACAATACCTCTCAGCAAATAGCTTGGGGTGTCTACTTTCCAAAATGGGGTCATTTGGGGGGTTTTGTGCTATCTGGGCATTCCATGGCCTCCGAAACTGTGATAGGCAGTGAGAAGTGAAATCAAAAATTTACACCCTTAGAAAGCCTGAAGGCGGTGCTTGGTTTTTGGGGTCCCGTACATGGCTAGGCTCCCAAAAAGTCTCACACATGTGGTATCCCCATACTCAGGAGAAGCAACAGAATGTATTTTGGGGTGTAATTCCACATATGCCCATGGCATGTTTGAGCAATATATCATTTAGTGACAACTTTGTGCAAAAAAAAAAAAAAAAAAATTGTCGTTTTTCCGCAACTTGTGTCAACATATAAAATATTCCATGGACTCGACATGCCTCTCAGTATATAGCTTGGGGTGTCTACTTTCCAAAATGGGGTCATTTGGGGGGGTTTTGAACTGTTCTGGCATTTTATACACAACATTAGGAAGCTTACATCCACTCTTCTAACCACTTGAAGACAAAGCCCTTTTTGACACTTTTTGTTTACATGAAAACATTTTTTTTTTTGCAAGAAAATTATGTTGAACCCCCAAACATTATATATATATATTTTTAAAGCAAAGGCCCTACAGATTAAAATGGTGGGTGTTGCATTTTTTTTTTCTACACAGTATTTGCGCAGCGATTTTTCAAACGCATTTTTTGGGTTAAAAAATACACTTTTTTTAATTTGAATGCACTAAAACACACTATATTGCCCAAATGTTTGATGAAATAAAAAAGATGATCTTAGGCCGAGTACATAGATACCAAACACGACATGCTTTAAAATTTCGCACAAACGCGCATTGGCGACAAACTACATACATTTTTAAAAGCCTTTAAAAGCCTTTACAGGTTACCCCAATAGATTTACAGAGGAGGTCTACTGCTAAAATGATTGCCCTCGATCTGACCTTCGCGGTGATACCTCACATGCATGGTGCAATTGCTGTTTACATATGACGCCAGACCGACGCTTGCGTTCGCCATTGGGCAAGAGCAGGGCAGGACAGGGGTGCTTTTTTTTTTTATTATTATTAATTTTGCTTTTTTATTTTATTTTTAAATTGTTCCTTCCAAGAATTTTTTTTTTTATCATTTTTATTGTTATCTCAGGGAATGTAAATATCCCCTATGATAGCAATAGGTAGTGACAGGTACTCTTTTTTTGAAAAAACTGGGGTCTTCTAGACCCTAGATTTTTCCTCTGCCCTCAAAGCATCTGACCACACCAAGATCGGTGTGATAAAATGCTTTCCCAATTTCCCAATGGCGCTTTTTATATCCGGGGGGGTATTCCCTCCCACTGCTTGTAAAAGCAGTCCAGAGGCTAATTAGCCGCTAGGATTGCTTTTACATGAAAGCCGGCCGCAGGCTGAAAAGAATGATACCAAGATGATACCTAAACCCGCAGGCATCATTCTGGTATAAACATTCAAAGTCCAGCAACATACCAGTACGTTGCTGGTCCTTGTTGGACATGTATTGTAATCTTTTTATTTCATGCAGCCAGTTGGCTGAACGAAAAAAGAGATTGATCGGTGGGTATGCCCACCATTAGAATACCGCCCTTCATCCACCCACTTCCAATGATGGGCATACACGCACCATTTATATATGCCGAAGCATGGGGGCATCCTCCCGCAAAAAAGTTATGCCGCACACACATGGTCGGACTTTTCCACGGGCAAGCCTCCGTCGGAATTTCGACCGTATGTACGCGGCATTAGGAGCAAAATCGCTCCTCCGCCCCTGCTGCCCCAATGCTTCGGCATATTTGCTTTTTTTTTTTAACTGTGGTGGTGAAATCACCTCCTACAGCACTGGAGTCGCAGGGATCAGGCCTGTCTCTGCGAACGCTGCAGTTATGTGTGTTGTGTTTTGTAAGTGACAGTGATCGATCGATACTGCACTTGGGTGGCCTGGGCTGGACGGAGGGGCAAAACGCAGGTGCCAGCAGGTATCTGGGCTGATCCCGCTAACACTGCGTTTTTGGGAACCCTAAACTGCTGGGGACGCAAGTATAGATCTGATCAGATCAGATATTGATCTGTTCAGATACTATACCACTAAGGGGGGTGTATGCTTCACGCGTGGGTGTTAGCGCTACTGGCACTAACCTGACGCTGCCTGGTTTGTGACGCAGACCCTCTCTGATGCTAAAACCTAATTGATATCACCCGCCGGGTGATCAAGGGGTTAAACCTTTATTGGGTTATATACACGGCGGGTGCCCTGACACTATAAAAAGCAAACTAACTAACCAGCGTCACCCGTAACTTATATGGTGATCACTGGTGAAAGGGTTAACTAGGGGCAATCAGGGGGTTAAAACCTTTATTAGATAATATATGGGGGTACCTGACGCTATAAAAACCTGCGGCGAACCTAAAAAAAATTACCAGCTACCGATCTGCATCACCGACACTAAGACAGCGTTTAGAAAAACGATTGCTTAGCGACAGTGGTGATGGGGGTGAAAGGGTTACCTGGGGGGGCGATCAAGGGGGTTAAACCTTTATTAGATAATATATTGGGGTACCTGACGCTATAAAAACATGCGGCGAACCTAAAAAAAAATACTGGCTACGATCTGCATCACCGACACTAAGACAGCGTTTAGAAAAACAATTGCTTAGCGACAGTGGTGATAGGGGGTGAAAGGGTTACCTGGGGGGCGATCAAGGGGGTTAAACCTTTATTAGATAATATATTGGGGTACCTGAGGCTATAAAAACCTGCGGCGAACCTAAAAAAAATTACCGGCTACCGATCTGCATCACAGACACTAAGACAGCGTTTAGAAAAACGATCGCTTAGTGACAGTGGTGATAGGGGGTGAAAGGGTTACCTGGGGGGCGATCAAGGGGGTTAAACCTTTATTAGATAATATATTGGGGTACCTGACGCTATAAAAACATGCGGCGAACCTAAAAAAAATTACTGGCTGCCGATCGGCATCACCGACACTAAGACAGCGATCAGAAAAATGATCGCTAAGCGACAGTGGTGATAGGGGGTGAAAGGGTTATCTGGGGGGTGATCAGGGGGTTAAACCTTTATTAGGGGGGGGGGTTAGATGGCTACACTGGACCTAAGACTAAACTTTGGTGACACTTTTACAGTCACAAATGTCACTGATTGCAGTGATCACTAAATAAATGGTCACTGCAATCAGTGACACTGTGACTGGGGGCTGGGGGGGTGATCTGGGGGTGATCTGGGGTGTCTGGGGGGGCCTGGGGGGGCGATTTATGTCCCTATGTGTCCTGGTGTCAGTGTAGTGTTGTGTGCACTGACCTGATATCTTCTCTTGTACGGCGCTCGGTATATGTGAGCGCCGCACCAGAGATGACATCACTTCCTCCTGCTCCCTCTGTCTGACACAGACAGAGGGGGCATTTCCATTCGCCGGGAGCGATCGCGAGGGGGTGGCCAGAAACGAATGGCTGCCCCCTCATCCCGGAACGCTCCCGGACACTTAGCCACCGCTCACTGTATAGGAGGGGGGTCCGATTGGACCCCCCAACTGTACAAATGCAATCACGTATGCTCTACGTGATTGTGCCTGTCGGTGCCATTCTGCCGACGTATATATACAGTGAGCGGTCGTTAAGTGGTTAATAGCCGCGAGTCAGTTTTAAATGACTTTTTTTCTTTCAAAAATGACATTTTTTGCAGGGACAGTTCTAAGCACGGGAAACATGCGCCACTTTACATGCATATCATACACACCCCCCAGGTACGAAATTTAAAGGAATATTTCACTTTTATTTTTTCATTTTAAGCATTATTAAAATCACTGCTCCCGAAAAAACGGCCGTTTTTAAAACTTTTTTTTGCATTGATACATGTCCCCTGGGGCAGGACCCAGGTCCCCAAACACTTTTTAGGACAATAACTTGCATATTAGCCTTTATAATTAACACTTTAGATTTCGAACGTTCGAGTCCATCGTATTTAATAGGGTTCTAAAGTTCACACTAACATTTTGTCTGTTCGCAGGTTCTGGTGCGAACCGAACAGGGGGGTGTTCGGCTCATCCCTGTTGACTAGTAATAGTAATTAAAAAATATAATTATTACTAGTAGTCATACAATAGAATTCATCTATAGCTTGTAGGCGGAACATTCGACCGGAAATGTACGATTGCAGCGTCGTACAGTTTCGCTGCTTCGTCGAATCTTCTTTGAACATTCGACAGACACCATAAGCCTTCAATGACAGATTCGACCTTAATTAATTCAGATTTTCGGACGAATGCAATTTCTAACGAAAAACGAAATAAATAAAAACGAATTTCGGGAGTAACTAAATAAATTTATTTTTCTAACGAAAACGAAATTCCGAAACAAAATATTTCAGTGTGCACATGTCTAGTAGTTATAAAGGAATAACAGATTTTACTTTCAGCTATGCAAAGGGAATGAACATTGATAACAACTTGACCTTTAGATTATACGCAGAGCCCTGCAATATCACAATATCAATCACACTACACCATAGAGAGGGGGGGGGTGTAAGGAGACGCCACGTGGGGCGACTGTTAACTAGGTGCCCTGTGGCGCAATAACTAAACTAGGTCCCTAATGAATCAGGCCTGATTCCTAATTCTAGAACTCAGTCCTGTATGAACGATGGACTCTTCACCGGCATCTGTAGAGGTGGTGCACTTAAGAATAAACAACAATTTGTAATCCAGGAAAAAAAAGAATGTTGATAACTGGCAACACTACACTGGAGATCCTCTGGATCAGTCCTGCTGTGGATCTCCAGTGAGAGTCTTTAACATGAGGTAGCAGGCCTCGGCAGTCTATAGGCACAGTACTATCAAACAGGTTATGGAATGAGCTTACGCTCGCTCACCCGCCGGACGCGATCTCCGTCCGGAACTTCCACCGGCTGTGTCTTCACTCGCCCACAGCGGTCGCTGCGATCGGGTCCCCGATCCAGTCTAGGCAGTAAGTAGAGATATCGGATGCCACCCAGGCTCGCAGTGGGGTGGAAGGCTCTTTGGTCGGCTCCGGAAAGGCCCCAGGCTTCAGGCTTTACCCAGCGCAGGTCCGCACAGGTGTGTCACTCTCTGCCGTCCCGTGTCCAAAGAGGCCGAGCCAGGCCTCGCCCCTTCCTTATATATCCCCACCCATGAGTCTCTGGGGCAGAAGCAAAACATCATGGGAACCAGTGGGGTTCTGGGAACAGTAGTTCGAGAGTCTTTAAAGGAACCCCGCTACACACTCCCCCCACTTAAACTCTTTGGTCCCCAAAGATAAACTTCAACAAATACTGTGTACAATTTTGGACAGTGTCGAGTATGATGTTGGCATAGGGAATTCCCACCAAAATTTTGGGATGGAACTCTCTTGCCCACAGGTCACACTACCATGAGTGACCTGCCTAACTGTGCCAGAGAGTGAGCTGGGGTTGCCCTCCACCAAATGGACAGTGGAGGGATCAGGATGCTCAACACTCCTCCTAGCCGTCACAACAGAGTCCTCTGAGCTCGTCCCCATTTGGGGGTAAGTTAGTTTCTTGGGAGGCCAGATAACTCTGCGAGCCCTCTGCTCCCTTGGGACTTCCGGCTCCAGCGCCACATGCTCTTCTTCAGGAATAAGTTCAGGTAACATTTCTAGTTCTGGAACCTCCGATTCAGAAGTTGACTGATAATTGGAATCTCTAGGATCCTCCTCTGAGCAAGTGTCAGGAACATCTTCCCAGTAATCAGCTGAGGGACTGAAGGGTATGAATTCAGTGGCCTCCGGATTCAGCGTTGCATCTGGAGTATCCCCTGTATTTGGGAGATCTATGGCGGATGGTCCCGGAGTCGAGGAAGGCCACAACCAGTCCAGTTCTCCTCCTTCATCTGTACTCAGTTGAGAGGCCTCCCCCTCTTCAGCTCGAGAGGTCTGAGACCGAGTACTCGGCCTGGGGATATCCAGGATAGAGACTCGTTCAGGGGGCTCCCTTGCTGGGGGTATCCTGACTGCTTCAGCAAGTGGAAACAAGTGGTTTCGATGCCACGTCTTCAGGGGTCCCACTTTCCCTTCGGGCTTTAGTTTGTAAACAGGCAACCCAGGCAACTTCCTACAGACAACATAGGGCTCTGATCTCCATCTGTCTGCAAGCTTGTGTTTCCCAGGGATTCCCAGATTGCGTAGCAGTACTCGGTCCCCGGGCTGCAAATCCTGCACTTGAACCTCAGATCGAAATTTCTCTTGTTGCGGGCCCCCCTTTGGTCCGAGGCCGCCTGGGCCTGTTCATAGGCCACCTGCAAGCTGCGTCTAAGTCTGTCCACGTATCCCTTGTGAGATGTAGCTGAGGTATGATCTACAGAAGTGCCAAAAGCCAGATCCACTGGCAACTTTGCTTCTCTCCCAAACATGAGTCGATAAGGGGAGTAGCCAGTAGCATCACTTGTGGTACAGTTATAAGCATGCACTAGGGCGGATATGTGTTGGCTCCAATGTTGCTTCTTCTCTGTTTCTAAAGTCCCCAACATGTTGAGCAGGGTCCGGTTAAATCTCTCCGGCTGAGCATCTCCTTGTGGGTGGTAAGGTGTGGTTCTGGTGTTCTTTATTCCCAATGAGTCCAGAAGTTTCCGGATCAACTGACTCTCAAAGTCCCTTCCTTGATCTGAGTGGAGTCTCTGTGGTAGTCCGTAATGGACAAAATACTTCTCCATAAGTATCTTGGCCACGGTGGATGCCTTCTGATCTTTGGTTGGGAAAGCTTGGGCATAGCGGCTGAAATGGTCAGTTATTACCAGAACATTCCCCAATCCACTCAGGTCGGGTTCGAGGCAGAGAAAATAAATGCATACCAGATCCATTGGGCCTTGACTCTGTAAGTGGCCCATTGGGGCAGCTTGATGGGGTAGAGTCTTTCTCTGAATGCATCGTGCACATGAATGGCAATACTCCTCTACTTCTGCCCTCATGCAGGACCAATAGAACTGACTTCTGACAAGCTGGAAGGTCCTTTCTGCCCCTAGGTGACCATGATGGTCATGTAGGGCAATTAGTACAGTCTCTCGGTGCTTCTCTGGGAGGAACAACTGCCACTTATCTTCTGAGTCATCAGAGGGGCCCCTTCGGTAGACCACTCCCTGATGCACCTGCAGCCTGTCCCATTCCTTCCCCAACAGGCGAGCCTCCTTTGAGGGGTGATGTAGGAGTTTGTTGGGATCCTGATTCTCCAGTGCTTCGAGGACCAATCTCCCCATGGGGTCTTCCAGTTGGTCACACCTCAACTCCCTCTTGGATAGCTTTGGCAGGTTATCTTCTTCAAGCTGCGTTACTCCACAATAGTGTTTAGGGACTCCTACCATTGTAACTCCTATCTCCTCTGCCCTGGAGCCTCCTCTGGCTTGAAACTCAGCTCCTTGACAAAGGGCCCGCACTCCCTCGAGTGCCACTTGGGTCCAGTCTTCCCAGTCATTGGTCGTGGCATGAGATCTCCGGGACAGGGCATCTGCATCCCTATTTCCAGTCCCTGGTCTGTACTTCAGACTGAAGTTGAATCCAGACAATGCAGCCAACCATCTGTGTCCAGTTGCATCTAGTCTTGCGGTGGTGAAGAGGTAGGTCAGGGGGTTGTTATCTGTCTTCACAGTAAACTCTGCCCCATAGAGGTAGTCTTTTAGCTTGTCTACTACTGCCCATTTGAGAGCCAGGAATTCCAGCTTATGAGTGGGGTAGTTCTTTTCTGAGGGGGTCAGGCTCCTGCTCACATAGGCCACTGGTCGCAGTTGTCCTTCATATTCTTGGTAGAGCACTCCACCTAGGCCCTCATGGCTGGCATCCACATGTAATTCATAAGGTCTGGTAGGGTCGGCGTAGGCCAGGACTGGGGCAGTGGTTAAGCTCCTCTTCAGGGCCTGGAAGGCCTCTTCACACCTTGAGTTCCACGGGTCTTGAACTGACTCACCAGGCCTCCTGGGCCCTGAGTCATCCTCTTCCCCTTCTGCCTTTAGCAATTCATTCAAAGGGCAGGCGGGCAATCCGAGCAAACCCCTCCACAAACCTCCTATAATAGGAGCAGAACCCCAGGAAGGATCTGAGCTCTGTTACTGTGATGGGTCGTGGCCAGGAGGTGACTGCTTCCAACTTCTCGGGATCTGTGGCCACCCCTTCTTCAGACACTATGTGCCCCAGATAGTTCACAGAAGACTGGTAGAACCAACACTTCTCAGGAGAAAGCTTAAGTCCCTCCTCACTGAGTCTTCTCAATACTTTCTCCAGCCTGGCCTCATGTTCTTCTAAGGTTCTCCCGAAGACAATGACATCATCCAAATACACAAGGACTTCTATAAGATTCATGTCTCCAACAGTCTTCTCCATAAGGCGTTGAAAGGTAGCAGGAGCTCCAGACAGACCCTGAGGCATCCTATTGAATTCGAAGAATCCCACCGGGGTTATGAAGGCCGTCTTCTCTCTGTCTTCTGGGTGCATAGGGATTTGATAGTACCCACTCTTGAGGTCCATCACACTGAACCATTTGGCTCCAGACAAACTCTGTAAGGCATCTTCTATCCTTGGCGTGGTGTATTGGTCAGGGATGGGTCTCCTGTTGAGGGTCCTGTAATCGATACAAAGCCTCAATGATCCATTCTTCTTTCTGACCACCACTATTGGGGAGGCATAGGGGCTTCTAGACTCCCGGATCACACCAGTCTTCTTCAGTTCTGCAAGTTGTTCCCTCAGATCCTCCAGATCTGCCAGGGGGACCCGCCGGACCCTCTCTCGGAAGGGCTTATCTTCTTGGAGGCGGATCCGATGGGTGGCACTTCTTGCACACCCCACATCGAATTCATCTTCGGAAAAGATCTTCTCCCATCTGGTCAGCTGGGCCTTGGCTCTCTCTTTCCAAGCCCTGGGTAGGTTCGGGTTTTCCACGGACAGCTTCTCCCAAACATCTCCTCCGTCACCCGTCCTCTTGACTTCGGATAGAGTGACCGGGGCAGCAGGGCTCACCTGTCCCAGCAACATTCTGGCAGGAATCTCCATGGGCCCTCCCGTAGTGTTCCTTACACTCACCGGGACTCTGCCATGGGCCTTCTTCAGTGCCTTGAGCGGGATCACTTCTGGTATCACTTCCAGGCCCGAGGACTCTTCCCTTGGGTCGGATTCCAGCATGACAAAGGGGCCAGGTTATTCCCACGTAAGCTTCACAGTGGCTCTAAGACAGGTTACTTCTCCGGGCTGCAGTACTACTCCTTCTCTGCCAAGTCTCCACACCTTCCCTATCCCCTCTCCCGGGGTCTTCTGCTCTAAGACCAGTCGTTGGTAGGCCGTCTTTAGCATGGGATGGATTTTGGTGGCTGAATGGTTCCTCTCTTTCACTAGAGGGGTCAGGAGTCTCCGGACTAGATCCGTGTTTGTCCCTATAATCAGGGAAGTCTTTCTGGCCCATGACGGCCGAGGACACACAACTGCCAGGGTGTCAAACACTTCAGCTTTCCCAGCTACGGATGGGTCGAAAGTCATCTTTATGGGCAGGTAACCATCGTAAGGGAAACTCTGGGTTCCAAGTCCCCATATCTCCAGCTCTTCTATCTTCTGGATAGGCAGATGACTCAAGTGCCTATCATAGAAGTCCCGGTATAGTAAAGTCACCTGTGCTCCGGTGTCCAGAAGAGCTTTAGTATAGACTCCTTCCACTTGAATGGGCACAGTAGGAGATGGGCCCACCAGTTCCTCTGGGTATGGCCGGACTGGGGTCACCTTCTTCTTCGGGCTTTTCCTCGCCCAGCTCCTTTTTGACTTTATTCTTTCCTGAGTCTGGCATGCATTGACTTTCTCCCTCTCAATGGGGGCACTAACCCGCTGAGGGATGTTATTGTTCCTCTTAGGTGTGCTGTATTTCCACTGAGGGGTCTTGCCCCCTCCCTCTGGGGTATATCTTGGTGGGGGGTACTATATCTCCTCCATTCTTGGCCTTTTTATTCAATTTGGAGCGCACTGAAGATGATGGGCACCCGGTTGACTCCTTCACCGGGGCCCTTTGGAGTTTCCCGCCGGCTTATAATTATCCGTTCTCTTCTTCTTTGGACTGGAGCATATGTTAGCAAAGTGGCCACTCCCTCTGCAGTTATACCAAATCACCTCTTCTCAGTCCTGTAAGGAGGCCGGTGCTGAGGTGTTCGGAAACAACTCCTTTCTTGGACTTGGTTTCTCTGGTCTTCTTTGATCTTTCTCCATCAAAGAGGTCAGCATCTCCAACACTTGGGCCATTTGCGATTTCAAAGTGTCGACCTCTGCATCTCTTTCCGGGCTCTTGAACGAATTGACCAACACTGGCACAGGGGTAACATTCGCCCTGGCCACCTGCTGATCTTTCTGCAGCGTCTCTTTGTCTCTAATAATTTTTATTAGATCAGAGTAGGTTAGTGACATTCCTCCTCCTGAGGTTTTCAGGTGCAGCCAAACCGGGTCTGAGCGCCATGCTCCCTTCATGATCTGCTTCATGCGTGCTTCATCTGCATCTTTGGGCAGCATTCCCTTCTTCAGAACAATCTTGCATAACTGCCTGTTCAGCCTTCTAACATATTCTGACAGTTTCTCATTCGGCTGCTGGAGAGTGTGTTCAAATTGATAGATCATCTCTGACACCTTCTCCAGCTGACCAAACTCTTCCTGCAGCATGGCCAGACAATCTTGAGCTGTACAGTTTTCATTTCCAAACCGGAAGCTCTTCACCGCTTCTGCCGCGGCACCTTTCAGACTTTCCAAGACTAGCTGTCTCTTCTGTGCCTCAGGCACCTCCCATGCCTCTACTGCCTGTAATGCCTGTTCCACCCAGGTGTCAAAATCTTCCTCCCCCGCAGGGACGGGAAGCTTCCCCGAGAATGTCTTTGGTCTCCGGTAGCTAGTCTCTACGTGCACCGTGCTTGTCTTCTGACAGTTTGTTAGTAGGTCCCCTAACGCCTTTATCAGTTCGGGTGATATGGCCGTGGCAGGTGCAGGTGTCACCGGAGGTGTCGCTCCGTCTCTCCTCTCTGGTGAGGTACGGGCCGCAGTCTGCGGTGGTCCCATTGGGGGTGGCTCCTTCTTAATAGCGTGCGCCAGACTATAAGATCTGTTATCCGACGTCTGCGTATATTTGCGCTTGCAAACCTCTGGCTTCCCATCTGAATACTCCACTAGCGCATACTGGTGTGAGGTGTTTGGATCTAACTTTGTTCCCATCACCCACGGTGTACAATCTGGGGTCACGGACTTCATTAATCCTTCCACCGTCTCGGTCGACCATTCCTGACCCGGCATGTTAACGACCACCGACTGGCTTGGATCTGTCTTAGCTACTCCACAGCATGTTCTGATGTCTTTCGGGTCCATGCCGGTACCTCTTGGCGGGTTTTCTGCTCTATCAGGATCCCGGACGAGAACCCCCACGTGTAGCGATACCCTCAACTAAGAGGGCCGCAGATTCGGTTTGGGCCCTGAATACAGCTCCACCAACCCCCGGCAATCTACTCGACCCTTTCTGGCACAGTTAGTCTAGGGGTATACACATTTAATACTTATACTTTATGAGAGACTCAGACACAGAGTAGTTATAAAGGAATAACAGATTTTACTTTCAGCTATGCAAAGGGAATGAACATTGATAACAACTTGACCTTTAGATTATACGCAGAGCCCTGCAATATCACAATATCAATCACACTACACCATAGAGAGGGGGGGGTGTAAGGAGACGCCACGCGGGGCGAATGTTAACTAGGCGCCCTGTGGCGCAATAACTAAACTAGGTCCCTAATGAATCAGGCCTGATTCCTAATTCTAGAACTCAGTCCTGTATGAACGATGGACTCTTCACCGGCATCTGTAGAGGTGGTGCACTTAAGAATAAACAACAATTTGTAATCCAGGAAAAAAAAGAATGTTGATAACTGGCAACACTACACTGGAGATCCTCTGGATCAGTCCTGCTGTGGATCTCCAGTGAGAGTCTTTAACATGAGGTAGCAGGCCTCGGCAGTCTATAGGCACAGTACTATCAAACAGGTTATGGAATGAGCTTACGCTCGCTCACCCGCCGGACGCGATCTCCGTCCGGAACTTCCACCGGCTGTGTCTTCACTCGCCCACAGCGGTCGCTGCGATCGGGTCCCCGATCCAGTCTAGGCAGTAAGTAGAGATGTCGGATGCCACCCAGGCTCGCAGTGGGGTGGAAGGCTCTTTGGTCGGCTCCGGAAAGGCCCCAGGCTTCAGTCCTTACCCAGCGCAGGTCCGCACAGGTGTATCAGTCTCTGCCGTCCCGTGTCCAAAGAGGCCGAGCCAGGCCTCGCCCCTTCCTTATATATCCCCACCCATGAGTCTCTGGGGCAGAAGCAAAACATCCTGGGAACCAGTGGGGTTCTGGGAACAGTAGTTCGAGAGTCTTTAAAGGAACCCCGCTACACCTATACTTCCAGAAAATTCCCTGGACCCCTATTGGCTCTTCCTGACTAGCTGTATTCTAGCCCCTTAAAGGGGCAGGCACTTGACTAAACAAAACTACTGCTACCAATCTAACCTAATTTTTATTTTATTTGGGCTAGGGAGGCCGCAATCTCAGGAAAGTGGCCCCATAATGTGACCCCTTTATTCATGAGATTGCAGGCCACACCCGCCCTGACCAAAACTTCCCCATATACAAATACTTAAATAAATACCTGAAACATTTTATTTGGCAAAAACTTGGCCGCGACACCTTTATTGGTTTTTCACAAATAATTTTCCATAAATCTTTATTACCATTCAAAACTTCATAAATATTCAAATAACATATTTCTACCTGCTCAGTTATTAGAATTTGAGCAGTAGCACAACTTAAAATATAAATAACAGTCCCCACACGCCGGTCTTGAGCATCAAGACCGGCCCACCTCAAGCGTTGCGGCCTTCTCAATAATGTTCTGCAATCCCACATTAAATATATCATTACCCACTTTGGATAAGTGAACACCATCCAGCCTGTATAGACCTGGATAACCCCCTTCCAAGTCCACATGCCGATACGACAATCCCCCCACCTGGAGCATGAACTTTTCAAGAGCCCTATTGACTCTTTTCCTCATTTTTTCCATAACCCTCCTCTGTGCAGAGGAGAGCCATGAAAGACGAGGAACCACCTCAGAAAAAACTAACGTTGTACCTGGGAAAGTCGTATACAAGCGATGCAAGTCTCGCTTGATCATGAACAGCAAGTCTAATGTTTTAACGTTCCCCAAATCATTACCTCCCAAGTGAATTATCAGGATAGATGGCAACGGCCATAAGTGACACAACCTGGATAAATGAAAGTTCAGTTGAAACCACTGAAGGCCTCTTATACCTTTCCAAAACAACCGAAAAGAGTCCGGGTGCAGAGACAAATTCGATGAATAGCTGCGTTGAGCTGCTCTTTTTTGTGCCCAATAATTAAATGAGTGCCCCAGAATCCAAACTGTGTGTTGGGTACCTAAAATTAAACAAACAAATTAGGACGAACATATAACTTAAAACATTTCGACTTCCACCTCCCCATTCCTTTAATATCCGATTCCGGGACACCCGACCGGGCCGCATCTATCCGAAAGGAGTGGGAGGAAAACCTGAAGTTACTTAATCCCATGCTATCCAAACTGTTCTTTAGGACTGCATCAAATTGGTACTTCGTAAGGGGCAACAAATTAACGTGAGTGAGAAACCCCCCCCCCCCCCGGGAGGCCTAAGTCCCATGAATTGTTTAACTAATGCTACTGGGCACATGAAAACATCATTGTGCTCCCTTAGATGAACCCATCTACCCTTGCCACATTGATCTGTTTTGGAATGCTGCAGCCAAATATGAACACCTGACTGATCCACCAACACCTGATCAAATCGAATCCCGGAACCACCCTGCTTGTTTCCCGGAACTAATTCTGAGATACGGAACGCCCCAAAAAAGGCAAGCACAAAGGCTGTCCTAAATAATAAAGCTTCATAAGAGGAAAAACAGACAACTGATGTAATCCTGCAAAGGCCACTGAGAATGTCAAGAGAGATCGGTCTTCTGTCATCTGTGACAAAAGTCAATCTCTTGTACCCCTTCAGCACCTGTTTTACAGAAAAATAAGAAGTTCAAGACCTCAGACCTAATAAACGGAAGAAAAATTACATGCCGGACAACATTTTTGTCACATGACTATGTGAAAAATGCTGCCGCATTAGACTGGACATAAAAGCCAAAATAGCACCCTCAGAAGGCCTATTAAAATGAAAACCTTCAGTACTGGCAAAAGCTATCCAGCTGCTCCAAGCTGCGGAGTAACTTGACCAAGTCGTAGGAGCTAAGGAGCCCCTAATAGCATCCGTCACAGCACTCAGATCATCTCCCACAGATGGGCCGGGCATGGGGTGCCATCTGCATCCGCCTCCGGAAGCAAGCGCCGAAAACGCTCCACCTGAAAACGAGATAGAGAATCAGCTATGTGATTCAATATCCCCTGAGTATACATAGCCTTCAACCAAATGTTAAATTTGAGGCATCTGAAGACCATCTGATGCAAGATTTTGATTACCAACCAAGAACTAGACGAGAGGCAATTCACTGCATATAACACACCCTTGTTATCAGGCTCCATCAAGATGCAAATTATTATTATCATTATTATGATTAGCAAACTCTGAGCCCCACAACTCCAATGCCACTAAAATTGGAAACAATTCTAGCAATACCACGTTCTTGGTAGCTCCTAAACTCACCCAGGACTCCGGCCAAGCAGCACAGCACCAATGCGATCTCCAGATGGCCCCAAAACCTTTGGAGCCAGCCGCATCTGTAAACAAACAAAAATCCCGCGCCACAACAAAATCCTCCTAAAAAAAGGACTTACCATTATAACAGTCAAGAAAGCTAGCCCAAACCATCAAATCCTCTTTAATAGGGGTAATTATCCTAACATGATCCAAGGGAGATTTCAAGCCCGAAATAGCCAGGTAGAGCCGACGTGAAAAAATCCTGCCAACAGGCATGATTCTGCACGCAAACGCCAGAACACCCAAGAGTGACTGCATTTCTTTTAAACGTATCTTCTTCTTTTGCAACACCGTCGCGATCAACATTTTCAGTTTATTCAATTTTTTCACTGGCAAACAGAATTCCATCCTGCGGGTATCTATCTCAATACCCAAAAATTCCAACGAAGTGCCGGGCAAGCAAGTTTTTTCTTCAGCCAGCGGGACGCCAAATTCAAGAGACATAGCTTGAAATGATAGCAACAAGTCCGAACATAAACTAGAGTCTGCTGGACCAACAAATAAAAAATCATTTAAATAGCGAACTATACTATCAAACCCGGACCGAATGCCAAGTACCCAGTGAAGGAATATGGAAAACGTTTCAAAGTATGAGCAAGACAAGGAACACCCCATTGGGAGACACATGTCAAAAAAGTACTGTCCTTCAAAATAAAAACCCAAGGAATAAAAGGCCTCCGGGGAAACGGGCAAGAGCCGAAAAGCTGATTTTATGTCAGCCTTCGCCAACAACGCCCCCGGGCCGAACAACCTGATCTTACTAATCGCTTCCTCAAACGTAGCATAAGACACGGAACATAAATTCCCTTCGATATCATCGTTCAATGAATCACCTTTAGGAAAGGATAGATGGTGTATAATACGAAATTCATTAGGTTCACGTTTGGGCACTACTCCTAATGGGGAAATCCGAAAATTACAAAAAGGGGGGTGCTCAAAGGGCCCCGCAATCCTGCCCTTCCTTAGTTCCTTACATAACTTATCCCTTACCACCTTGGGAAACTGGTCTACAGATTTCAAATTCCCCACCAATTTACACCTGTCTCCTAAAAAAGAAGGTAACGGAAATCCTTGAGCAAATCCCTTACTGAGCAAACATGCCTTCTCCCTGTTTGGGTAGATGTCCAGCCACGGGCGCATTCTTTCCAGCCTCACTGGCGTGCAGGCTTTTGGAAAAAATATGCTGCGCCTGGCTAGAACCTGCAGCTGCATTTCTCTTAAAACATTTTGCCGCTGGGTGCGTCCCCACACAGATGGAACATTCATGCCTGTATTTGCAAGAATTATTCCAGCGTCATTGACTGTCATTAAATGCAAAACAGCAGCCTTTTCTAAAGGTCGCCGTGGAAGGGTTAACCGTGAGTTGCCTAGGTGCTACCTGCTTTTGCGGCAATATCAAATTGAGCCACAGGCCCACATCTTTCATACCCCACCTAAGCGACGGGTGAATGGACAATTTCTGACGAAAAGGATTCGTCATAATAAAACGAACCCAGGCCACCAAAATTTTTGTAGGCTTCTAGGATATGATCCAGATGTTGGAAAAGTCCCCCACACCGTTCTGGGTGATTTTCCGCCATTATACCAGAATAAATGCAAAAGGCTTGCAGCCAATTGTTAAATGACCTAGGGATCACCCTGCGCCTCTCCTCCTCACCTCTCTCCTCGCCCCTCTTGTCAGCTCTAACCATGAAATCCTTATGAGCGAGCAGGAGGGAGAGAATGTTTACATATTCCCCTTTCCAAATTTTGTCTTTAATATTTGCATTTAAATGATATCCTAAAGGGGACATCTCACAAGGCATGACATCTTTCATATACGTCTAAGGTACATGGACTTTAGCATGCACAGCTGTCTGTAATGGCTCAGGGGCTAACCTGTCAGGCTGTAAACCAATATTCAACACAGTACCTTGTTGAGAGGATAAACTGACAGGAAGATTAGACAGTACAGGAGTAGTAGAGGAAACAGAAGGGTTAACAGGCAGAGAGACCAGTGAAGCTGAAGACACAGCAGGAGCTGACAATTTTTACAGGGATTGAATTAAAGAGGACAGTGAATCTACCAAACTAGATAACACATTCAATTGGTTCAACTCACCACCTGCTGGAGTCTGTAACACCTGCTGCTGAGCCACCTGCTCCAGCAGTAAATAAGGGACTTGCACCTGTGGAGTCTGAACACCTGGCACCTGTTGGGGCACCTCTGCTTTCTGAGTGCCTTGCTGTGATGATACATGCTGCTGCCTGGGAGACTGCTGCGCAAGCTGTCTCCCCCTTGTGTCCTGTGTGGTCTGCTGGAGCTGGCCACGCCATCCGCTTCTCCTTGCTGGTGACTACAAATGAGTCCACCTCTTCTGACCTCCGCGGCGGCCCCGTGAAGTCACGCCGCCGCCATCTTCCCCTGACTTCTCTTGAGGCACACGAGTTACTTCAGCTTCTTCTGAAGCCCGACCTTCTCGCTCTGGAGGCGCGCTTCTCCTTGCTCTTGCAGGCGGTGCGGCCACAGGAACACCCCGCCCTTTACCCGTGTCATCAGTCTGCTCGCCGCCCACCGCCAACCCTCCTCCCTCTTGCTCCATAAGCAGTGCCTCCTCCTGGAGCTGATGCCAGGCAATGTCTCAGCCATGCTTCCCCTCCTGAGCTGCCTGCCTTTTCCAACAGCTGCATCACTAAAGCCTCATACACACAACCGATTTTTTCGTCCAAAAACGACAAAAAAACTGCCAAGAGAGCTTTCTTGTCGAGAAAACCGTTTGTGTGTATGGTTTTTCGTCGAGAAAACTGCTGTGAATCTCGACAAGAAAAATAGAGAACCTGCTCTCTTTTTTCTCATCAGGATTCTCGATTTTCTCGTTGTGTTTCTCGTCGGCCTGTTTTGCGACGAGAAAAACGTTCGTGTGTATGCTTTTACGAGTCTTCAAAAAGTGCGCATGCTCAGAATCAAGTATGAGACGGGAGTGCTTCTTCTGGTAAAACAAGCCTTCGTAATGGAGATAGCACATTCGTCCCGCTGTAAATTATTGCATCGTTTAAATGTTGCGCATTGAAATCTTCTTTAGAATGTTACAATAATGAAAAATAAAGAACTTGTTTTGCTGCTGATATTCACACAGAGTTCTGACTAACTATTTTAAACCTTTTTCATGCTGATCTCATGAATATTTAGCTGTATTATATCGAGCAAGATCTCCTTAATAATTATATTATTTTAATTTTGAATTCAGATCTTCATTTTAAATGCTTCTTTATTTTATAGTGATCTCCATGATTTACCCCTTATTTTTATTTTTTTTATTTTTTTTAGACCTTCAAGGAGATTTTTTTGTGTTATCTGTCCCTTTTATTTTATTTGTTAAAATGTATCTGCCTACTCCAAAGCTAAATTTATAATTATTATAAAAACACATAGTCAAGTATTAACTGTAAAAATAAAAAACATTTATTCTGGTCTATAACAAAATAAATAGAAGGCAGCGCTGGAGAACCTGCTGCCATTTGTGCATCCATGGGACCCCAGAGCACACATCAACCCTGTGTGGCCAATAAAATTGGGAGCTTGAGAAGCACAACAGTTGTGAGCACAATCTGATCCTGGACTCCCAGAGGTCAGGAACAGCAGCAGGTGATATACATGTCCCAAGTCTGTGGTACTACAACAGGCTGCCTTCTGTCAGACCACATTGAAGCAAGGCCATCACTTCCTGGTCTTCTTGGCAGCCTTCCCTGAAGCCTTCCCTGCAGCCTTCCTTCTGCATGTGGCTGGAGGCTGTGCCACTGGAGGTGTACTCGTGTCAGGAGGAGGAGAAGGAGGTGGAGGAGAAGAAGAAGTTGGAGGAGGAGGAGGAGGAGTTTGAGGTTGGGATAGCTGGGCGACCTCACATATGGCCGTATTGGGGGTAATTCTCTCCATCACCCCCTTGTTCAGCAAGGTGATGAGCAGCGGCTCGCATAGGAGGCGTTGCTCCATGCTCATCACCTTGAACTTGGCCTCAACTAGGCCGGCGATGGCCTCTTCAGGGGATGTGGGCTCCTGGAGGATGGCATGTGCCTCTCTAATAAGGGCCATTGCTGCCGCGCTTGTGCTCCTGTCCCTCCTTGATCTTTTTGGAAGGCGGATGGAAGGCACCTGCGATCTGGCCCTGCTACTTGGCCCAGCCACCTCCTGTGTGCCACTGGGCCCTGCCACCTCCTGGCTCACAGTGGGCCATGCCTCCTCCTGGCTCACAGTGGGCCCTGCCTCCTCCTGCCTGACACTTTCCAGACCCTCCTCCTGGCTGATGTCATCCTGTGTATGAAAAAGGGACATAGTTTTAGTTTGTGGTTCATCATTTTCACACAAATTATAGCTTATGACTGTTGCTAATTGAATGTAAATCAATAGAAAAGACTATTATTATCACCCCATCAGGTTTCATTCTTCTCCGCCAATTTTGGACCCACTACTGTCTATTGATATTGAGATCAATTTTTGCTCCCAATTTTTGGGGGGATTTACATATTATCTTATTTTTCATGTATTAATTTTCTCACAAGACATTTAATGAAAATACTATACCTGGCTCCAGATGTCCAAATCAGGTTCTTCCAGGATGGCTGCCTCCTCTTGCTCCAGAGAAGGCTCAGGTTGGCTGCAGGGAAGTCTGGGGGGAAGACTGGACAGTGATGGCCTTGCTTCAAGTTGGTTGTTCAGAAAGGACATCCTGCTATAGTACCACAAATTGGGGACATATACATCATCTGCTGCTGCTCCTGACCTCTGAGAAGCCCGGACCCTAAAGCGCTCAGTCCTGTATGTGCCTCTCAAGCTCCCAATTTTACTGTCCACCTGTTTTGTGGTTGCTGTGGGTACCTTGGTCTGCACAAATGGGAGCAGGGTCTCCAGCGCTGCTTTCCTTACACCTTTCTTCCTGTGAATGGGGTTTTTGGTCTCCCACAGAGCGGGCAGCTCCCTTACCCGGTCTATAAATTCTGCCAGGAATTCATGGTCGCTGATCAAAGCATTAATTTTGTTTCTGCAAGACAAAAAAGAAGACAAAAAAAGGAATGTCAGTCACACAGTCTAACCTCCTGAAAATCAGATTCCCCATATATATATCCTCCAACAATCTCTAGGCATTATAGGCCACCGATTTCACAAAGTCAAAAAATCACATACCTTCGTTCTCACATCCGTCACTTTTCCTCCTCTCCCCGCACACCGAACGTAGTATCGTCACATGTGTGTTTGCTTTTTTACACACCACGCATGCGTGAAACTCCGCACACATCGCTCCGCACACGTCGCCCGCCCATGACGTTCAAAGTATCAACTTTTCCCCGCCCCTTCTCTTTCGGCGCGCAGACAGATATGGTGGAGTCACAGCAGGTGTCTGCTAATTCTTCAAATAACGAGGAGGAGACCAGCCCAGACCGTGAAACGTAACGATCAAGGAGGAGATTCAAGGCATCGAATATGTCTTATGCGGAGATGGCGGAGATGTCGGACATATTGCTAAAGTCGGATTATGACGCAAAGCATGGGCCGTATACACACCCTAATCTAAGGAAGTCCAAAATAATGAAGAAAGTAGTGAAAAGTCTGAAGATGAATTTCGGGGTGAAACGATCAAAGGAGCAGCTTAGAAAGAGGTGGTCTGACCTCAAACTGAGGGAGCCGGAGCAGTTAAGGAGCATTAAGAGAATGCTAGAAAAAAGTAAGTACTTCTCCTGTATTCCTATTATTATATTTGAGAACTTGCATGTTGCTCCATGTTGTTGCATTTGACTATTGTACCTTCCAAAATGTCATTGTTAGGACTTGGTTTGGCCCAGTAATCAGTCGTTACAGACACATCGTTCGCCCACTATATACGATGTTTAGCGATTTTACAGGGTGCCAATAATTTACAGAGATGCCTGTTTTTATTCCATAAATGTTAGTACATTGTTGGCTAGATGATGTGTTTGGAAAGAGAATGAAATGCAAACTTTAATCAATGTAAAGGAGAGGACACTCAGCAGCTGTTTCTACATCTGGACTCTTGAGCACTATAGTGTGGGCCACCAGAACCAACTTTTTAGGGTGCCCCACACAGGTGCATCAGTGTATTTTTGGGGTGCCTCCATGTGTAAAAAATGTCATCAAAAGGTGAATAGTCAAGAATATTTTTGGGCAAAAAAATGTCTTCATCTTGAAATTCCTCCCAAACAGACACTTGTACCCCAATTCCAAGCAATGTATCATGTTCATTTATTTTTAAGAAAATATCTGTGTGCTAAGTATACCTTTTGTTTGATTCTCATAGGGGAGAGAAGACTGGGAGGACACCACTCCAGGGAGCACAGGAACCCCACACCTTCTAAACAACCCCAACCTCACCAAGAACCCCAACCTGAGGATGTTGAGGAAGTTGAAGAGGTGGAGGAAGGAGAAGTGGAGGAAGAAGAAGTGGATGACGTGGTGGAACTGGTCACCACAACAGGTCAGTATCTGTCACCACAGCTTCAGGTAAGAGATGTAGGCCTGCAGAGTCATAATACCTTTTGTATTTTTTTATAGGGGATGAAAATGTTGGGGTGAAAGAAAGTACGCGTTTCTCTGCTGACAGTGCCCTACGAATCATACAGCAAGTGATGGAATGTAGTACAGAACTGGACAGACTCAAGCAAAGAATTAATGTGATGGATCAAACCTTTAAGGACATCCTAAATGTTTTGGGGCGAATTGAATAAGGCACAAAACACCCCATTTTATTTTTTGATATTGTTATTCCCCCAATTTTATTATGCTTTTTGACAATCAATCAAGCCAAAATTTGAAGATGCACACAGTGTGTCAACATGTGCCATCTGCCATCAGGGCATATCCATGTACGGGTTTTGGGGGTGCATTCCCTTCCTCGCATCTCAAGTAGGTGAAATGAAGAAGGAGTTGCACTCCCAAAACACGTCCATTGATCACCCCTGATGGCAGATAGCACATGTTGACAATAGGGATCAGGAGTCAAAAATCCCATTTTAAAATGACTCTAAATTGTGTGCATCTTCAAATTTTGGCTTGGTCAGGGGTGCCAATACCCCATATTATGACGGTCAGATAGAGACATTTTTGGTGAAATTGAATGTCTCATATTGCCAAGAGGTATACAATGTTGTAGTTTGTTGGATGCTACTGATGGTTTTGTATTTTTTTACCCAAAAAAAAAGGCCTGTTTCTGGCCAGGCCAAAAAAAATCAAAATAATGTTCTATTTACCATGTGTGTGAATGTGCACAGAGTAAAATGTTTGAACAACCACAAAGTGTAGCTTCTTTTTCAAATACGCTATAACCTTATTTGTGTATATTTTTGGTGTTACTAGTGAAATGGTTGTTATTTACTAAAGGAAAATACACTTGGCACTACAAATGCACTAAGATAAACTAGGAGACAGCAAAAAAAAAAAAAAATACAGATTAAACCAGATTTTTATTTTGTACTTTCTCTAGAAAAAGTCAGACATGGCCTGGCATAGGAATTGCCCCCCTACCCGTGAAATATTCTAGATATTTCTGGCAAACCTCACGGGCATTTTGGGGGGGCAAACCAGGATGGCCAGTTTCTAGGCCCGGCAGGGTATTGCCAGTTTGAAGTCCTGCCTCAGGCATTATTGAGGCAATATAATTTTGCGATTTCCGGATAAGAAAGTTATGTAGCACATAGCAACAAAAAACAATGTAGTTAATTTTGTACTCCGTCAAGTGAATTGGAGTCATGAAAAGGCGGAACCGGCTGGCCATTATCCCAAAGGCATTCTCCACGACTCTTTGGGCCCTGGCCAGCCGGTAGTTGAACACCCTCTTCTCCGGGGTGCGGGTCCTTAGGGGAAATAGCATCATGAGATGCGGTCTCAGTCCGAAGGCTTCATCAGCCAAAAACACAAAGGGGAGTCCTTCAACATTCCCTGCATCCGGTGGCAATGCAAGGTCGTCACTCTGGAGACGGAAGACAAACTCTGTCTGGCTGAAGGATCCCCCATCGGACATCCGGCCATTCTTCCCCACATCCATATAGAGGAATTCATACCGTGCTGACACCACCGCCATCAGCACAATGCTATGAAACCCCTTGTAGTTGAAAAAGTAGGACCCAGAACGGGGTGGCGGCACGATGCGGACGTGCTTCCCGTCGATGGCTCCACCACAGTTGGGGAAGTCCCACCGCGTGGCAAACTCCGTTGCCACAGTCTGCCATTCCTGTGGCATGGAAGGAAGCTGTGGAGTCAAACCAGAAAAATAAATGTAGCGGGTTCTCTAAATTTGGGTGCGATACACCTGGGTGGTAGAATGGTCCAGGTGTGTAAAACATGAGAGGTTTTGGACCATTTGTGTTCGTGGAGGACTGGGTGGTGTATTATTCTCCTTGGCCTGTGGGTGGCGCTGTGCCTACGGGCTCGAGGTAGATTTGCCGCCACAGTGCTGTCCTTTTTGTCCCTTCTCGGAGATGGTACGGCGAGGGCGGGGAACCTGCCGTGGCGTCATTGGAGGGGATAAAAGGGGGAGACGCCCTGGTCACGAGGTCTTGCTCTTCTGGAGGTCCTTCATCACGCGCCCAGGCACCTTAGGCCTGGGTGCGGGCTGTTCTGAATTCCGGCTCGGGTGCCCTAGGCCTGACCGGAATGGAGTTGGAGTCCATCCCAGGCACCTTCAGCCTGGGGTGAGGTACTAAACCAGGAGGCCTGGGGCCCAGTGACTTCGACTGGGTCCCGCGAGGGTGGAGAAGTCCGAGGGTCCCTGAAGTGGATGGGGCCCATGTCTGAGGTGAGGAGGCCGGGGAGGTTACCCATTCGGAGAGTCTGGAGCAGCATCAACCCAGTGACGGATGGGCCTCTGGTAACTCCCTTGGAGGGACATCTTCCCCTGACAGGGGCCACAACGCAGCGAAGGTACTCCTATCTACATTCTCTTGAGTCGCTGGTAGAGACTCTCAAGTTCTAAGTCCTTTCTAGCCAAGGCTATAGTAACCGCTGGTGAAACCACAGTGGTTTAGCTGACAATCAGGATAGTGCCTCGACCTGCTCATTCCCCTGTATCAAACTGTTATCGAGTCCCAACCAGTTGGCTACTGAAGCACTGTTTAATGTGAGTTATGCAATAAAACAAGAGTTGGACTGTGATCGGTATGTGGAACTCTGGTTAATGGGAGCAAAGGGAAGTGTTAGCACAGCAGGACTTAATCCTTGACAGAAGCACACAGGCCCGAGAAAATATCTGTACTGGCCTTCACCTCGCCCACAGCTATGGGGAGGACATGGGCCGTAGCGCATCTCACCCTATCGTGTGTGATACCCCTAGACGAAAGAGATGGGGTGAGGTCGCTACACGTGGGGGCTCGTGAGTCCGGGATGATGTGTGTTTTGACTTTGGAAGTAAGAATGGCTGTGTCTGGACTTTGCTGCCCGGAGGAGTTCCGAGCAGGTCGGCCATGTGATCGGCCAAAGTGCATCCCTGCTCAAAGTCGTGGAAATGACCCTAAGACAGGAAAGGCCCATGCGGAGGAGCGAGAAGAGGGAGAAGTCCAGCCGTGTGACATACTACATGTGGGGGCTTTTACTGCACTGCGCCATGAGGCACCCCGTGACTACACAGTTCGTGGGCGGAGTTTGATGGAAGCCCGCGAAAACGTGCAAGTCGTGGGAGGAGTCTGGCCATGTGGAGGAACTCACGTGGGGACTTCGGAGCGTGGTCAGTGCATGATGGAGCAGCAGACAGTCGGGATGCCCTCAAGCTCCTCGTGGATTCCGGTTCCCTACCCCACGAAGATGACTACCTTTGCTGCTCCCCTTACAGACACGGGGATAAGACTCAGGCCCCGAGGACAGTTGGCTCTGTACACTTGCAGAGACACAGAGGCCCTCTGCGTGATCTGTCCCGGATGTTCGGGACTGGTGGTCCACCTGAAGCCATTCAGGCGTTGCGAGGCATGCAAAGAGTTCTTGTTCGAGGTGGAGCCATCCACAGTTGGACCCCGGGCCCTTCGCCTCAACAGCCTCACAGGTACCGCTACTCTGGAAGGGGAGATCCAGGCCCTTGCGGAGGTTCCCGTACGCACTGACCAGGGCAATGTGACTGCCCAACCAGAGACTGAGAAAGAAGAATCTGAGGATGCTGCTTCTCTGCTCCCACCTCCGAAGAGTAAAGTCGGCCTGGTGCAGGCCTCCTATGGTCGTGGAAGAGCTTAACCCCGTCGCTTGCCTGGCCTGGATGGATCCGGTTGGAAGAGTCCTGGACATCCCAGTTCTACAAAAGGTCAAGGTGAGCCAGGGGCTGGGACTGTGGTGGTGATTGGAGGTGTTGGGGGTCCACAGTCGGTGGAGCCCGCTAGGGAGGGTAGTTCCACGTCTACTAGAGACTACCTTCCCGCGGAGATGTATGACACCTCCGACCTAGAGTCACTGTCGGATTGTGGAGATGACGGTGAGATCGATGAACTGTTTCACCAGAAGGGCTGGGACAAACGCCCATTACCTATGCTACGTGCACCCCAAGATTCGCCTATGTCCATAGGAGATAGCACGCCCCGGGCGGAGGCCCCAGAGTCTACGAGGAAGCCTAGTCTTCTGATTGCTCTTCCACAGTCCACAGTATCACCCTATTTGTTGGCGGGGAAACAGCGAGCATCACTACGGGCACCGAGAGAAAAGCCATCAGAGGTAGTGAAAGTACCTCGGCACCCGGAGGCCATTGTTCAACCAGGAGAAGGTGAGCGGGCCACAATGCCTCCCTTGGCCCGATTGCAACGACTCTTTTCACAGAGGGTCGCTCACGAGTACGGATGGGAATATCCTTTCTTGCCCAGGGACTTACTGTTTGAGGTTGAAGTTCTGCGGCAGCGGTGGTACGATGAGTTCGTTTGGGAGAAACTTAAAGTGCCTCATGCCCAGCGATACTTGTCCTGTTCGCCATCTGTGTCGAAAAAGTTTAGAGACTGCAGAGCAGACTGGATGTGGGGCCGCCATATCCACGCAGACAAGGTGCGCATCTGCAGGAAAGATGGAGAGGACGCTGACTATTCGATTGAGGTTTTCGTTAAACATCTGAAGCCCTTGTTCTTGCCTGACCCAAAGTTTTACTTGTGAGAAGAGACTCACTTGTGTTTTTTTTTCTGTAGCAACTTTCTGGAAGTGTTCTTGCCGGAGCATCGAACTGTACCCTAGTTTTTTTATTTGGGTTTTTGTTTTTTTCCTACTCTTTTGGAGGAATGAGAGCTGTTTGTTTGTTCTCTCTTCTTTCACAATTTAAAGACAGAGACTTTGGGGGTAGAATCAGAGTAGGGACGCAGGAAGACTGAAGATTTCACCAAGTGTCATCACTGTGGCATCGTCACTAGGTGGCGGTGTTGCGCAACGGCTGTTGTTTGTACATTTGCATCACTTTACTTATTGGAGCGAATGGGTCTCTCGGCTGATAGACCCATTCATTCCAAATTAACACAGAATGTCAGGATGTGTTTTTTTTTTTGTGTGTTGTTTTTTGTTTTTTTTCCCTTCTGCAGGAGTTTCGTCTGTCAAGACTACTGAGTATGGAGTGGTTCTTAGACAGTAAAGAGAGGGATTGTATATGTGTACATGCGTAGAGGGTTTTATGAAAAAGTTTATTGTTTTATGTTCCCCTCCCCTTTGAGCAGGTTTGGCATGGTTAAAGTTCAAAATTTTAGGGATAGCCTCTGGGGTCAGGCTTATGTCACCACTCTTTGGTAGACATGGGTGTAACGAGCCCCTTTGCTCGCTCGGTTCCACTCTCCCGACACTCCTCTGCTCTACTGGATCATCCGGTGCTCCAGGATTCAAACTACAGCTATGTGCCATTCTAATCCATTTGTGATCGTTCAGAACAAACACCAGGCAGGCTGTATGTAAGTTCAACAGGAGACCTCTTTATTAGAACCAAAATCAAGTCTTATATACAGTAACAGAGGAGGTAACCAGAACATAAATTAACATGAGCTAATTAACTAAATCCTTTAGACAGCCAAGGTGACTCATAGATATGACCTATCAGGGTAGACATCCCGTCTCCTCGCTCACCTGCTATACAATACACATTATCATAAGTGTAAACATCACACACTTAGCAGGGTCAATTAGCACAGAGGACAGACAGATGGCTGGAGGTGATGTCTTTAGCATATCCTTAGAGTGAACGTGTGAACGTCCCAACAGTATGAATCAGTCACTCTAATATGGCATATACAGGGTCCCCAGAGTCTGTGTGTCTTGGGGGGACATGGACCTGAATCCAAAGTAACACCCCCTCAAGGGTCCCCAGGCATACAGCTCACAAAGAGCACCGTTCCCCCAAATGCTAGGGCCCATGGTCGCAAGGCAAGAGGCTTGCATTCAGTCCCCTCCAAAAGCCTCTTTCCCGGCTAGGTCTGTCACACATCTCCCCTTTCGGCAGGAAACTAACATAGGAGGAGACCCCAAACGGGTTGACTCCGAAGTTAGTCCATAGTTCTATTCCCCCAATGCCGGTATCCACACAGTACCCCAAATAAATTGCTCCAAACAGAGCATTACTTACCCAGCCAACCTCTGCCTCTCTCAGAGAACATACCCGCCGCTGGGGAGAGGCCTGGACTGGCCCTTCTCCCTGGAGTCCTTTCCGCCGCTGGAGAGAAGACAGGGTGACTTGGCTCAGTCCGTCATGCTGTTGGGGATCTGGGTCGACTGCCCGGCATCCCTGGGGTATACAAGTGGAGACTGAAGTCCCATCCACTTGTGGTAGGTGAACATCCCCCAGTGCTTGCAAAGCAAGGCTGACATCCTCCTGTCTCAGTGTCCCACCATTTTCTGGGGTTGTGTCAGTGAGGACTGAAGTCCCATCCAATACCACAGGACCTCCCTCTTCTGTTAGTTGAGAGCAGAGGCCCGTGGCACTCTGCTCTGTTGCCAGCTCTTCTGCTGGGTTGCTGTGAGTGGGAACCGCAGTCCCATCCACCGATCTCCGCTCATGTGGCAGTTGTGTGCCGATGCCAGTAGCATTCTGCCCTGCTGCTAGTGATTCAGCTGGGAGTAAGAGCTTTACTGCCTCAGCTTGTTGCTGGGGAGAGGGGCCAACTGCCCCGGCTCCCTGAAACTCCACAGTGGTTTCCGGTGCTGGGCAGAGGTGGGTATCACTCTGCCCTGTTGCCAGCACTTCTGCTGGGGACTCCACACCATCTGCTCTGGTTAACTGTTGGGGGGGGGAGATGGCCTGCTTCTCCTCCCTGCATCTCTGAAATCCACTGTGAAAGAGGAACCATCGCCTTCTCACCTCGGGCCTCCAAAACTGCCACGGGTGTAGAGCAGGGGTCTGTAGTACTCTGTCCTGCTGCCAGTACTTGGGCAGGCGATGCATAATCCCTAACATCCTCTGAACAGTCCCTTAAGTCCATACCTTCTGTAATCTGTGGCTGGGGAGATAAGCCAACTTCCCTAGCTCCCTGGAACTCCATATCATCCACTTCGGCTTTAAGGGTGGCAATCTTCAGATTTTCCACTGCTGATTCTTCAGCCAGGATTTCAGAGTTGTCAACTGGTATTTCCTGAAAGTCCCAGGCAAAGGGAGCCCCACCCTGCTGCTGAGCAGAGTCTAGCAGCTGTTTGTAGGCAATCTCCAGCTCCCATTCCTGAACGGCCAGAAACTCCAAATCTTCCTGTGCCCAGTGCCCTTCCGAGACATTCAGTCTTTGTTCTCTGTGCTCCATTATTTCCTCCAAACGCCACTCCCGATCACTCCCAAAGTCAGGGTCCTCAGACAGCCTCCAATACAACAATCCCAGGCCATTATAGTCAAAGCCTTCCGTGGGGCTGTCATCCGCTGACCACTGTCACTCTTGGGCTACATACCACCAAAGGGCTCTGTAGCTCTCGTCCAACCGCATCTCTGCCCGGATCAGCCTGCTTAACTCAGCTGTCCACTCCTGCTTTGGTTGTTCCCCCAATAACAGCATTCGTACTTCATACTGCGACCAGTACCTTACACAGATGGAGGGGAGAATCTTTCCCTGGTGTTGCTGCTCGAGGGCTAGCATTTTTTTCCAGAGTTCGCAGCGGATTGAATCCGACCATCCCAGCAGGACCTCCTCTGATACTGGTCCTCTATTTTGTATCTGCATCTCTCGCAACCTCCTTCCGAATTCCTCTTCCATGGCGGCTGGTTCTTTAGGCGTTGTCTCCGATTGCCGTATTTCCGCCATTCTCCGCTCATGTTGCCATTCTAGTTCTCGCTTTTGTTGCTCTCGTTCTCTCTCTTGTCGGGCATCCTGCAGCTGAATGCCTTCAATGGCTTCCTGTATGGCGGTCTCTGATGGGTTAGCCCCATATAATGCCAACCGCTGCCGCACTCGTTGCTGAAACAAATCTTCAACTGACCGGGGTCCTGCATCACCCTTCTTCTGGTCCATCTCGGCTCTCAAGTAGGTCTTTCAGCGTGACTTTCCTGCAGGCTGCATAGCTGGTCATTCACTGTGGTGGTTTGGCGTGTCCCAGGAACTGGAGAGCAAATCCCACTGCTGCCACCAATGTAACGAGCCCCTTTGCTCGCTCGGTTCCACTCTCCCGACACTCCTCTGCTCTACTGGATCATGCGGTGCTCCAGGATTCAAACTACAGCTATGTGCCATTCTAATCCATTTGTGATCGTTCAGAACAAACACCAGGCAGGCTGTATGTAAGTTCAACAGGAGACCTCTTTATTAGAACCAAAATCAAGTCTTATATACAGTAACAGAGGAGGTAACCAGAACATAAATTAACATGAGCTAATTAACTAAATCCTTTAGACAGCCAAAATGACTCATAGATATGACCTATCAGGGTAGACATCCCATCTCCTCGCTCACCTGCTATACAATACACATTATCATAAGTGTAAACATCACACACTTAGCAGGGTCAATTAGCACAGAGGACAGACAGATGGCTGGAGGTGATGTCTTTAGCATATCCTTAGAGTGAACGTGTGAACGTCCCAACAGTATGAATCAGTCACTCTAATATGGCATATACAGGGTCCCCAGAGTCTGTGTGTCTTGGGGGGGACATGGACCTGAATCCAAAGTAACACCCCCTCAAGGGTCCCCAGGCATACAGCTCACAAAGAGCACCGTTCCCCCAAATGCCAGGGCCCATGGTCGCAAGGCAAGAGGCTTGCATTCAGTCCCCTCCAAAAGCCTCTGTCCCGGCTAGGTCTGTCACAATGGGTTTGCACCAGACGCTGGGGACCAGCATCAAATCACAGGGGGGAGTATGTAGCGGGGTCTCTAAATTTGGTTTGGGATACACCTGGATGGTAGAATGGTCCAGGTGTGTAAATCATGAGAGGTTTTGGACCATTTGTGTTCATGGAGGACTGGGTGGTGTATTATTCTCCTTGGCCTGTGGGTGGTCCTGTGCATACGGGCTCGAGGTAGATTTGCCGCCACAGTGCTGTCCTTTTTGTCCCTTCTCGGAGATGGTACGGCGAGGGCGGGGAACCTGCCGTGGTGTCATTGGAGGGGATAAAAGGGGGAGACGCCCTGGTCACGAGGTCTTGCTTTTCTGGAGGTCCTTCATCACGCGCCCAGGCACCTTAGGCCTGGGTGCGGGCGGTTTTGAATTCCGGCTCGGGTGCCCTAGGCCTGACCGGAATGGAGTTGGAGTCCATCCCAGGCACCTTCAGCCTGGGGTGAGGTACTAAACCAGGAGGCCTGGGGCCCAGTGACTTCGACTGGGTCCCGCGAGCATGGAGAAGTCCGAGGGTCCCTGAAGTGGATGGGGCCCATGTCTGAGGCGAGGAGGCCGGAGAGGTTACCCATTCGGAGAGTCTGGAGCAGCATCAACCCAGTAACGGATGGGCCTCTGGTAACTCCCTTGGAGGGACATCTTCCCCTGACAGGGGCCACAACGCAGCGAAGGTACTCCTATCTACATTCTCTTGAGTCGCTGGTAGAGACTCTCAAGTTCTAAGTCCTTTCTAGCCAAGGCTATAGTAACCGCTGGTGAAACCACAGTGGTTTAGCTGACTATCAGGATAGTGCCTCGACCTGCTCATTCCCCTGTATCAAACTGTTATCGAGTCCCAACCAGTTGGCTACTGAAGCACTGTTTATTGTGAGTTATGCAATAAAACAAGAGTTGGACTGTGATCGGTGTGTGGAACTCTGGTTAATGGGAGCAAAGGAAAGTGTTGGCACAGCAGGACTTAATCCTTGACAGAAGCACACAGGCCCGAGGAAATATCTGTACTGGCCTTCACCTCACCCACAGCTATGGGGAGGACATGAGCCGTAGCGCATCTCACCCTATCGTGTGTGATACCCCTAGACGAAAGAGATGGGGTGAGGTCGCTACATAAATATTTCTACTTTTGCACATAACATTGCAAGCAGATTCTACTAAAATACATTCTAGCCCAACATCATTCTAATTTTCAGTTTAATGTGTTTTTCCAAAATCAAAGCGAAGGCTCAAGTATCATATTCAGCACCCCCTCTGATGGTCCATTCTAAAAATATTTGGGGGGGGCTAGATGAGTTTGGGAATGGCCAAAAATAAGGAGAACTAACATTTATTGGGAAATTTTAGGGGGGGAATCGGGGGGGGGGGGAAACACTACAATGGAGCTGCAGAAATACATTGGGAAGTGACTCGGCTAGGTGTGTTTGGGCCCAGGATAGCATTGCAGTGGCGGTGCGTCCATAGTGGGCGCAGGAGCGATGCCCCCTCTCTCTCCTGCGCCCGTCACTCAGAACAATACATAGGTTCATGCCTTGCATGAACCTATGTATTGTCGATGCCGCACACTATTCAGGTGGATGGCCCCCTGTTGAGTGGCGGACATCTGAATAACAGCGTCAGGGTTTTTAAGGGAAGTGCCTATCAGAGCCAGCGACTCTGATAGGCTTGCCAATTACAGCCTGAGGGCTGTAATTGGCTTCCAAAAAGTTAACCAGGGGACGCAGGGGGGGTGCGTTCCTTGGTTAAACACTGATAGGCTCCTCTGCCAATCATGTTCACCGAGTCTGTTTACCGGTAACCTGATTGGCTGATGCAACATCGAGGGCGGGAGAAGACATCGAGGAGAGAAGAAGGACAACGCTGACCAGAGGAAGGTAAGTTCAGGGCTGGGGGGGGGGACTGGCTGCATTTGAGCGGACAAACTGGCTGCATTTGAGGGGACAAACTGGCTGCATTTGAGGGGACAAACTGGTGGCGTTAAATAGGCACAGTCGCAGAAATGGTAGTTTTTAAATTATTTGGGTGGCCCCCCAAACATTTTGAGCACCAGCCGCCACTGCTGGAGAGGTTAGTGAAGGGAAATATGCATGGAGGAGAAAAAATGGGCATTTAAAAGCTTACAGCATGCATGGGGACAAAGGGGACATTCTCAGTATATTACAATCATGGTAATTAGGGAAGGATGAAAGAAATACAATACATTAGCATACATGAAATACATAAAATGTGATGTTAAAGGAGAAAACTTACCCTCATATAGTCCTCCTGCAGGACTTGTATAATGGCAGAACAGGTGTCTGGGATTATGAGGCCCAGAGCCTGGGGGGAGATGCCTGTCGTGAACTTCAAGTCCTGCAGACTTCTCCCTGTCGCCAGGTAACGTAAGGTGGCGATGAGCCTCTGCTCAGCACTGATGGCTTCTCGCATAACGGTGTCCTACCTGGTAATATAGGGGGACACCAAAGACAACAGATGCTGAAAAATGGGGTCAGATATCCACAGAAAATTCCTGCAGTCCTCAGGATTATTCTCCGCGATCTCCCGCAGCAGAGGCATATGGCAGAATTGGCCCCGCTGGAGCAACCAATTCTTGGTCCATGAACTCCTCCTCACCCCGTTCATGGACTCGTCTTGGTCCAAGACAAGCAGACCAACACCAAGCGCCCGCACAGCACAAACTCGCCGACGAGAACGTACCCGCGACATGGCTAGGAAACGGGCGTCTGATCAGAACATACTAAACAGTACGCACTTTAGAACAGCAAGGCCTATGAAGAACGAACTGAAATTCAGAAACAAACGGGCAAGAACGCACTGTTAAACAGATACGACCTGCCTACACGCCCTGAAAGACAATATACGAACCCACAAGCACAAACTGAACCGCAGAAAACGAACTGAAAGCACGAAGACTGAAAAGCGTGAATCGTCTCTTCTCTTCCCAAACTTTTACTTCACACGCGGTAACACGAGATCAGCAAAAGCAGCCCAAGGGGTGGCGCCATTGAAATCGATCTTCCCCTTTATACTGCCGTCGTACGTGCTGGACGTGACCACGCAGAACAACGACGAGATTTGGAATTGACTGTGTGTATGCAAGGAAAGCTTGACAAGAATCTCGTCGAGAAAAACTACGTGTTTTTAACGACGAAAAACTCGGTCATGTGTACAAGGCTTAAGGCTTCCATCAGGTAAGAGAAACGTCTTCACAGCTCAAATCTTCTTTGCTGTCCACCGGAAAAGAGGAAGAACCCTGCACCTGCTGGCCCTTTTATAGCCAATCCCTATACTTCAAGAAAATTCCCTGGACCCCTATTGGCTCTTCCTGACTAGCTGTATTCTAGCCCCTTAAAGGGGCAGGCACTTGACTAAACTAAACTACTGCTACCAATCTAACCTAATTTTTTATTAATTTGGGATAGGGAGGCCGCGATCTCAGGAAAGTGGCCCCATAATGTGACCCCTTTATTCATTCTCACTCCACATATATGTTTTCCCCCCACATCAATACAGGCACTCCACACTCACACTCATCCCCCAGTCCCCCATCTCACTTTTGCACTTTTAGCACTTGTTTTTCAGTTTGTAGTAGCCTCCTTGTTTTCACTTTTACACCTTTATTGCCCCATCATCAGTCACCACACACCATGCACTTTCACTTCACTAATCACATCACTACACCCCATCCCCCACCCCACCTTTTTTCACTGCTAGCCAACCCCTCTTATAACCAATCCAAATAACGAATAAACTACGCCATGTTATGTATAACTTAATTTTCCTATAATATGAATCCATCATTAACACCCAGCCTACAGCTGCCAAGCACTTCTAGACACTCCCCTAACATTAACTAATGACGACTCAAAAAGTCTTTGCATGTCCATCTGCAGGTGCTTCACCCCCATCCTCCTCTCCAGGTCCAAGAACGTGGCCCCCTGCAAGCTCGTGGACTATGTGCCCACCCGGAGAATGCGGGGGGGACGTGTGGCGGCGATGGGATCACTGGATAACTACAATCCTGCAATGCTGGTTTGTGCTATACATCTTCAGGTCTTTATCCACCCATTGGTAATTATACCTCTATGTGTATGGAGATATAATTTTGCTCAATTCGAAATGCTATACCTACATTTTTTAAACTGTCCCATGTCTTTAATTAGATATTTTGATATTTTTTCCAGAATATAAATCCCCCTGAAGAAACCAGAAATTGCAAGGGTCGAAATGCATCAGGGTTTTTCATGTGGATACATATGTTATAAATACAATTGGCAAACCATGCTTGTACATAGGGTGTTTTTTCTATGAGTGATGTTCCATGTCTGTTTTTATGTCGCACCACTTATATAGATGATTTATTATTGTTCATTTGAAATTATTACTGTCTGTAAAATAAATGATTTTTTATATCAACCATTTCTATACAAATTCTCTGCTGATAAAAAACCCCTGGGGAACTTCCTGTTTTTTTATGACAACTTCCAAGCTGCCATTGCCTCTGCCTGCCTCCTGTCCAAAGACTCCGGGAGTGTAGTGGAGGGGTAAGCTGCTTGTCACACTGACTCAAAGTAAGCTGGCTGCTTTCTCATTCACTGTCCTTAAAACTAGTTGCAGCCACTTAAGCCAGTGCCCAGCCCACAGCCTGAGCCAGTCACGTGACGTTTGTGATGCGTCCCCTGGTGTGCCGCACGACCTGCCTCTACCTGCCTCTGAGATTCCTGGGAGTTTTAGTTTGCTACGCTGCCCAGTTCCACCCACTGCCACCAGGAACTTGAGCGCGGCCCAGACTACAACTTAGAATTCAGCGAGAGCAGCCTACTATCCAGTCGGCAGCCACCTTCTACCCTGCACAAAAATAGCAGACAGGCAGCGGCAGTTTTGAAGATAAGGCAGGAGGCCTGGGGGGAAACTTCCACCCTGCCCCCCCCCCCCGCCCCAACGGTGCTCAAATTAATGCCTGCGCGAGCCGTGCAGCCATTTCTTTGACAGGCTGTCACTGTAACCGGCCAGGGGTGTAACTAGAGCATTTGACAGCCGGGCGGATCCTATATCTGGCACCCCCAGGTGGCCAGGCAGCGCACCACATGTCGACGTCAAGTGACTTTAGGGTAGTATACTGGCAGGTTAGGTGATATAGTGCCAGGTTAGGGTGGTATATAGTGCCAGGTTAGGGTTATATAGTGCCAGGCTAGGGTGATATAGTGCCACGTTAGGTGATATAGAGTCAGGTTAGGGTGATATAGTGCCATGTTAGGTGATATAGAGCCAGGTTAGGGTGAAATGGTGCCAGGTTAGGGTGATATAAAGCCAGGTTAGGGTGATATAGAGCCAGGTTAGGTGATATAGAGCCAGGTTAGGGTGATATAGAGCCAGGTTAAGGTAGTATATAGTGACAGGTTAGGTGATATAGAGCCAGGTTAGGGTGGTATATAGAGCCAGGTTAGGGTGATATATAGTTCCAGGTAAGGTGATATAGAGCCAGGTTAGGGTGGTATATAGTGTCAGGTTAGGGTGGTATATAGAGCCAGGTTAGGGTGATATAGAGACAGGTTAGGGTGGTATATAGTGCCAGGTTAGGGTGGTATATAGTGCCATGTTAGGTGATATAGAGCCAGGTAAGGATGGTATATATTGCCAGGTTAGGGTGGTATATACAGCCAGGTTAGGACGATATATAAAGCCAGGTTATGTGATATAGAGCTAGGTAAGGGTGGTATATAGAGCCAGGTTAGGGTGGTTATTTATTTATCTACAATATTAAAAGAGAAGCTTGGGAATCAAAAGTTAAAAAACATCATACTCAGCTAGATGGCTGCAGCACCAATACTAGCTGCAGCTATCCCCCGCCGCCTCCAGACCAAAAACTTAGCGATTGAAGACAGACGATTGCTCAGTTCTTGGTCTTTAGTGAGCAGAGAGTCGGTGACTGGGAGCACTGGGCTGTGCAGCGGGAGCAAGTGGCTCAGTCTCCCAATGGCTCGCGGAAAAGCTGAGCCAGCTGCTGGTCCAGGCATCTGGATGAATCCCTAAATTAAAGTAGGGATCGAACCAGAACCCGGACCCACTAAGTGATGTCAGCCGACAGCAGACTTTAGCCCACTGCCGGCTGAAAATCGGTCACAAAAGTGCAGGACGAAGTGTACTTCTGTGAACCACAGGAGGAGTAGGGCCAAAAAAACAATGATATATAAATTGCCAGTGCTTATCGGTAGTTTGGTGGCACATCTGTAAGTAGGTGCTTAACAAGGTATTGTGTTGTCTGTGTTAATTACCTTTCTGGGTAAAGTGTATTTTCTGTTGTGTGAATTGCACTGTTTAGGTATGGTTGCCCAGCAGAAGGGGTGCTGCCTGAGAGGTAAGGGTTTTCCCAGGCTTTTCTGAGAAGTACTGCCCTCTGCTGGACAAGACATATGTAGCACACAGACCCTTTTCTGCCATCCTCCGTTTGCAGTCAGGCACACCTGCTACTTGCCCGGTATCCCCCCCTTGTGTAGAGGGGCGAGCAGTGTTATTGTTTGGGCCTTGCGGCAATTACCTCTTTCAAGTGGTTCCCTTGCAATGTCCACACAGGAGTAAAACCTAAGCAGTAAGGTTTTATTCTTTATCTTTGCAGTAAACTTGAAGAAAGAGTAGGAAAATGAGAGAAGTAGGGGAAGGTTCAGGTACACAACACTTAAACACACAGTGCAACTCTTTCGTCGCCACTCAAGTCTGAGTGGGTATTGCTCACCCGGATAGTCCTTTTGTGAGCGGTCCTAGCAGCCCGGATGGAGCACGGATAAATTGTGAACTTTTTAGGGGATGCAATCAGGAATCCTCTGCCACAGGATTGATAGTCCCGAACCTCCCAGCCAAGCAATAGTAAAGAACCTTTAAGCCGGATTGGCGTATTGCAGGGCTTGTAATGATGGATCCCTCCTTAGGTGAGCTCCAGGCCTCCTCCCGAGACAGCAGTACCATCGCTAGTCTCCTCCGGGGAAGATCCTCCTCTGGTCTCCTTCCCCAAGCGTGGCTTCTCTGACATGGGTAGCTAAGGATCCCTCTGAAAAGTATAGGCCTCAGCCAGCAGAGCTGGGCCTATCATACAGTGATTTAGCCTCGGGCTAAAGGTGCCCGGGACAATTCCACACACGCGCACCCCTGGCCTGGAGGGCCATGAGGCGCACAACCACCCCAATTAATGGCGTCTGCCCCTTATGTACCCTCTCCCAGCATGCACAGTGGGTAGACCACGCCCACTGCATGGCTGCCGAGAAAGGACACCCAAGGTGTTGTGATACCCCTTGTAGTTCAACCTATGCCGGTGATGACAGTGCCACCTACAGGCAAACAGGGAACACTACTGCCAGGCAGTATCAGACCCAGAGCAGAAGCAAATACAGAGCAATCAATTGGTCTGAGCCCAACTACTGGCTCAGACTACCCTTAAATTTACACATAGCGACCCCAAATATTGGGGGGGGGGCGCTACACATATAAATAGGAAAAACTATATATACTGTAGGTCAAGGGCTTTTTGGTTGCTTTCTGCATGGGAAAAGAAGGAAAATACTGCTGTGATGTAATTGCCGCTTTGCAATTTACCACCCCTTGTGGGAGTCCAGTCAGGGTTTAAAGGGATATGGACTTGGCCTGATGTTACTAAAGGGGTGCATGCATTGTGTATCAAAGAACTAGGTCTTAACACGTGGAATGAGAGGATTGGAGGAAGGAGCTGTATCTATGTCTAATAGATGGGAAGTGTTATGTCCCTTAGACACGGGGTCTCTCAGAGTGTTGCTAGCAATGCTGCCAGTATCTGCTCAGCAAGTTACACACAGGCCAGATGAACTTCTTAACCATGGAAGGGTTTATTACTCACTCAGAACATGATGACTTTGTTACATAGAGTCCTAATACAACAGGATTCTGTCATTACCAGATGTAATCCCTTCTGTGTATCATGCTGCTGCTTCCCAGTTCCACACACCACTCTCACTACTTCCTGGTACAGCCCCTTCCCCAGCATGCATCAGGAGAAAAAGGTGAAAGGTCGCACAGTGCTCCAGCACCAACATCACATCTCCTCTTTTTCCCATAAAAAAAAAACAATAGGAAAAATAAAATAAAAATAAAATAAACATAACAAGAGAACAAAATGCTCAACACATAAAATAACAAGGCAAGCAGGATCAGTTCAGCAAGTAGTATCTCCAACTCAGTTCTGTGACTCCCGCATCACGTTATGAGCCCTTTGTCTCTGTTTTCTGACCTCCAAAACAGCCCCTTCCCCAGCATGCATCAAGAGAAAAAGGTGAAGGGTCACACAGTGCTCCAGCACAAACATCACAGGAAGCTATCCAAGGGAAGCTGCAGAACGGTTGCTAATGACAATTGCAACAGCATCAGGTACATAAGCAGCCAGCTGGGCAGAATGCGAATGACATGACCTAGGTGACGGGTGCCCTAGCAGTGAAGGAGCTCATGAGCTTGGCTCCTTTCCTAGCGATCAGGACCTCACCTACTGGGTCTGATATTGTGGCAAGGAGCGCCCTAGAGACCTGGCCTAAATGTCATGGAGGGAATAAGGAGTGAGGCCTCAGGGGTTAACAAAAGCTTGTATGTGAAGTGACAACAGCTTCCTGGTGTCCATAATAATGTGGGCCAAAGTCACTAGGAAAAAGGTGATTGGAACCTGAGCTGGTGGAATTTGGTGCATGCTCTGTGGCACCAACCCAGAAATGCTGCATCGATCAAGGGAGAAGCTGTATGAAAGTTCAGAGGCATAGGAAGGACACCATAACTGTGTTGGAGCCTAAAGAGTTAAATAAACACATGGAGTAGAATTGCTTCTAAGTTGGAGTGTTGCTTTACAGCTGTACAAGTATGACTAGTGGCCTCAGACTACAGTTCAGGCATCATTCGCTACATCCAGGTTCGCCAACTTGGTGTGTTAAGCCTCGCCCACACGTCACTGGTGAATAAGTAAGACATTTGTCTGTGCCTGCATCAATGCAGGCTAAAGCAACAGGTTTGATTTTGTACTCCCCTCTCTAGCAGAACATATTAACCTTTCCTCCTCAAACAAGGCCCAAATGCCTATATGTTTATCTGTAAGTGTTACATGACCATGCAATTGTCATTCAAAGTGTGAGAGCATTCAAATCTGAAAACTGGCTTGGTCAGGAAGACGGTAAAAGTGCCCGGTAGGCAAGTAGTTAACAGAGTGCAGCACAACTCACGCATGAGCAGTAGGAAGCTGGCTTTGAAGCCACAAGAAGTCACAGCCAGCTTACCATAGTTGGCATCAGGGACCCGTAGACCGGCAAAGAACTGGACCAGGTGAGGATGGCGCTGGATTATTGGACAGGTGAGGGTCTGTTTATTAATAGTTAGCACAGACACAATTATCAGGAAGCAGCACTTCACTTAGTAGTGAAGTCCATACACGGGTGCTCTGTCTCCAAAGTGTCCTCCATTCACTGTATACAATGCAAATTAAATTGAAAGACCCGGCAACTCCAAAATCCTTTTGAAGACTTTGTTCCTGGCAAAGGAGTGACATAAATAGCAAGGTAATGCGTTTCGGCATGTGGCCTTGTTCTTAGCATATTGCTTAATGCAAAATGACAGAACATATATACAAATTTGCTCCACCCAAAAGGGGGTTGGCACAAGATAATAACACAATTAAACAATTAAAATCCAATATAACAAGGAAATAAGCTGTGATGCACTTAATGGCAAAGATCTTTAGTAGTGAATGAACAAATACAATGAGAGTTTAGAAAAATTCCAAAGAATTCATAAACATCAAAACACAATTGTTCTGTCAGTTTCATTAACCACTTAAGCCCCGGACCATTTGGTAGCTAAAGGACCAGAGGTGAATTCAGAATTTTGCACTGCGCTGCTTTAACTGTAAATTGTGCGGACATGCAATGTTGTACCCAAACGAAATTTGCGTCCTTTTCTTCCCACAAATAGAGCTTTCTTTTAATGGTATTTGATTGCCTCTGCGATTTTTATTTTTTGCGATATAAACGGAAAAAGACCGAAAATTTTGAAAAAAAATGATATTTTCTACTTTTTGTTATAAGAAAAATCGAATAAACTCAATTTTAGTCATACATTTAGGCCAAAATGTATTCAGCCACATGTCTTTAGTAAAAAAAATGTCAATAAGCGTATATTTATCGGTTTGCGCAAAAGTTATAGCGTTTACAAACTAGGGTACATTTTCTGGAATTTACACAGCTTTTAATTTATGACTGCCTATCTCATTTCTTGAGGTGCTAAAATGACAGGGCAGTACAAACCCCCCCCCCAAATGACCCCATTTTAGAAAGTAGACACCCCAAGGAAATTGCTGCCATGGTTATATGTGGAATTGCACCCCAAAATACATTCTGCTGCTTCTCCTGAGTACGGGGATACCACATGTGTGGGACTTTTTAGGAGCCTAGCCACGTACGGGACCCCCGGAAACCAAGCAAAACCCCCCCAAATGACCCCATTTTAGAAAGTAGACACCCCAAGGAAATTGCTGAGAGGCCTGTTGAGCCCATTGAATATATTTTTTTTTTGTCCCAAGTGATTGAATAATGACAAAAAAAAAAAATAATTACAAAAAGTTGTCACTAAATGATATATTGCTCACACATGCCATGGTTATATGTGGAATTGCACCCCAAAATACATTCTGCTGCTTCTCCTGAGTACGGGGATACCACATGTGTGGGACTTTTTAGGAGCCTAGCCACGTATGGGACCCCGGAAACCAAGCACCGCCTCCAGGATTTCTAAGGGCGCAAATTTTTTATTTCACTCCTCACTACCTATCACAGTTTTGAAGGCCATAAAATGCCAAAATAGCACAAAACCCCCCCAAATGACCCCATTTTGGAAAGTAGACACCCCAAGCTGTTTGCTGAGAGGCATGGTGAGTATTTTACAGCTCTCATTTGTTTTTGAAAATGAAGAAAGAACATTTTTTTTTTTCTTTTTTTTTTCAATTTTCAAAACTTTGTGACAAAAAGCGAGATCTGCAAAATACTCACAATACCTCTCAGCAAATAGCTTGGGGTGTCTACTTTCCAAAATGGGGTCATTTGGGGGGGGGTTTGTGCCATCTGGGCATTCCATGGCCTCCGAAACTGTGATAGGCAGTGAGAAGTGAAATCAAAAATTGACACCCTTAGAAAGCCTGAAGGCGGTGCTTGGTTTTTGGGGTCCCGTACGCGGCTAGGCTCCCAAAAAGTCTCACACATGTGGTATCCCCGTACTCAGGAGAAGCAACAGAATTTATTTTGGGGTGTAATTCCACATATGCCCATGGCATGTTTGAGCAATATATCATTTAGTGACAACTTTGTGCAAAAAAAAAAAAATTATTTTTTCCGCAACTTGTGTCAACATATAAAATATTCCATGGACTCGACATGCCTCTCAGTATATAGCTTGGGGTGTCTACTTTCCAAAATGGGGTCATTTGGGGGGGTTTTGAACTGTTCTGGCATTTTATACACAACATTAGGAAGCTTACATCCACTCTTCTAACCACTTGAAGACAAAGCCCTTTTTGACACTTTTTGTTTACATGAAAACATATTTTTTTTTTGCAAGAAAATTATGTTGAACCCCCAAACATTATATATATTTTTAAAGCAAAGGCCCTACAGAATAAAATGGTGGGTGTTGCATTTTTTTTTCTACACAGTATTTGCGCAGCGATTTTTCAAACGCATTTTTTGGGGAAAAAATACACTTTTTTTAATTTTAATGCACTAAAACACACTATATTGCCCAAATGTTTGATGAAATAAAAAAGATGATCTTAGGCCGAGTACATAGATACCAAACACGACATGCTTTAAAATTTCGCACAAACGCGCATTGGCGACAAACTACATACATTTTTAAAAGCCTTTAAAAGCATTTACAGGTTACCCCGTTAGATTTACAGAGGAGGTCTACTGCTAAAATTACTGCCCTCGATCTGACCTTCGCGGTGATACCTCACATGCATGGTGCAATTGCTGTTTACATATGACGCCAGACCGACGCTTGCGTTCGTCATTGGGCAAGAGCAGGGCAGGACAGGGGTGTTTTTTTTTTTTTGTTTTTTTTTTATTATTAATTTTGCTTTTTTATTTTATTTTTAAACTGTTGCTTCCATATTTATTTATTTTTATCACTTTTATTGTTATCTCAGGGAATGTAAATATCCCCTATGATAGCAATAGGTAATGACAGGTACTCTTTTTTGAAAAAAACTGGGGTCTATTGGACCCTAGATCTTTCCTCTGCCCTCAAAGCATCTGACCACACCAAGATCGGTGTGATAAAATGCTTTCCCAATTTCCCAATGGCGCTTTTTATATCCGGGGGGGGGACATTCCCTCCCACTGCTTGTAAAAGCAGTCCAGAGGCTAATTAGCCACTAGGATTGCTTTTACATGAAAGCCGGCCGCTGGCTGAAAAGAATGATACCAAGATGATACCTAAACCCACAGGCATCATTCTGGTATAAACATTCAAAGTCCAGCAACATACCAGTACGTTGCTGGTCCTTGTTGGACATGTATTGTAATCTTTTTTTTCATGCAGCCTGTTGGCTGAACGAAAAAAAAAGATTGATCGGTGGGTATGCCCACCATTAGAATACCGCCCTTCATCCACCCACTTCTAATGATGGGCATACATGCACCATTTATATATGCCGAAGCATGGGGGCATCTTCTCGCAAAAGTTATGCCGCGTACACATGGTCAGACTTTTCCACGGGCAAGCCTCCGTCGGAATTTCGACCGTATGTACGCGGCATTAGGAGCAAAATCACTCCTCCGCTCCTGCTGCCCCAATGCTTCGGCATATATGCTTTTTTTTTTTTATCTGTGGTGGTGAAATTACCTCCTACAGCACTGGAGTCGCAGGGATCAGGCCTGTCTCTGCGAACGCTGCAGTTATGTGTGTTGTGTTTTGCAAGTGACAGTGATCGATCGATACTGCACTTCGGTGGCCTGGGCTGGACGGAGGGGCAAAACGCAGGTGCTAGCAGGTATCTGGGCTGATCCCGCTAACACTGCATTTTTGGGAACCCTAAACTGCTGGGGACGCTAGTATAGATCTGATCAGATCAGATATTGAGCTGATCAGATACTATACCACTAAGGGGGGTGTATGCTTCACGCGTGGGTGTTAGCGCTACTGGCACTAACCTGACGCTGCCTGGGGTGTGACGCAGACCCTCTCTGACGCTAAAACCTAACTGATATCACCCGCCGGGCGATCAGGGGGTTAAACCTTTATTGGGTTATATACGGCGGGTGCCCTGACACTATAAAAAGCAAACTAACTAACCAGTAGGGATGAGCTTCGTGTTCGAGTCGAACATACGTTCGACTCGAACATCGGCTGTTCGATCGTTCGACGAAGATCGAACGATTTGGGCCGTTCGCGCCAAATTCGAGTGACGCGAACGGCCCACAATGCACTACGCCATCGCAGTGTCATCCAGGCGCTGTGATTGGCCAAGAATGCACTGTGACCCCGCATGCTTGGCCAATCACAGCGCCGGCAGCGAGGAGAGCAATGATTGGCCACAGGCAGGATGCCTGTGGCCAATTATTGCTGAGGGTGTTTAGTACACGCCCCACACTATAAAAGGCCGCCAGCACGGCGGCCTAGTGTAGTGTGTTCCGGAGCAGGGATAGAGCAGCATAGGCAGGGACAGTGACTTTTATTTCTTTCTTGCTTAACCTGGATTCCTTTAGTTTAGGGAAAGAGAAGGATAGGTAGGGAGAGTGTCAGTGTGTTTTGTGCTTGTGCTATAGTGTGCTTAAAAAAAACATTTTTTCTAGGGACAGAAAACTGTAGGTAGGGAGAGTGTCAGTTTCTTTCACTGTGCAAGTCCTTGTTTCCAGGGACCTGGAAGGACAGTGAGTGAATTCTCCTTGTGCTATATTGTGCTTAAAAAAAAACATTTTTTCTAGGGACAGAAAACTGTAGGTAGGGAGAGTGTCAGTTTCTTTCACTGTGCAAGTCCTTGTTTCTAGGGACCTGGAAGGACAGTGAGTGAATTCTCCTTGTGCTATATTGTGCTTAAAAAAAACATTTTTTCTAGGGACAGAAAACTGTAGGTAGGGAGAGTGTCAGTTTCTTTCACTGTGCAAGTCCTTGTTTCTAGGGACCTGGAAGGACAGTGAGTGAATTCTCCTTGTGCTATATTGTGCTTAAAAAAACATTTTTTCTAGGGACAGAAAACTGTAGGTAGGGAGAGTGTCAGTTTCTTTCACTGTGCAAGTCCTTGTTTCCAGGGACCTGGAAGGACAGTGAGTGAATTCTCCTTGTGCTATATTGTGCTTAAAAAAAACATTTTTTCTAGGGACAGAAAACTGTAGGTAGGGAGAGTGTCAGTTTCTTTCACTGTGCAAGTCCTTGTTTCTAGGGACCTGGAAGGACAGTGAGTGAATTCTCCTTGTGCTATATTTTGCTTAAAAAAAACATTTTTTCTAGGGACAGAAAACTGTAGGTAGGGAGAGTGTCAGTTTCTTTCACTGTGCAAGTCCTTGTTTCTAGGGACCTGGAAGGACAGTGAGTGAATTCTCCTTGTGCTATATTGTGCTTAAAAAAAACATTTTTTCTAGGGACAGAAAACTGTAGGTAGGGAGAGTGTCAGTTTCTTTCACTGTGCAAGTCCTTGTTTCCGGGGACCTGGAAGGACAGTGAGTGAATTCTCCTTGTGCTATATTGTGCTTAAAAAAAACATTTTTTCTAGGGACAGAAAACTGTAGGTAGGGAGAGTGTCAGTTTCTTTCACTGTGCAAGTCCTTGTTTCCAGGGACCTGGAAGGACAGTGAGTGAATTCTCCTTGTGCTATATTGTGCTTAAAAAAAACATTTTTTCTAGGGACAGAAAACTCTAGGTAGGGAGAGTGTCAGTTTCTTTCACTGTGCAAGTCCTTGTTTCCAGGGACCTGGAAGGACAGTGAGTGAATTCTCCTTGTGCTATATTGTGCTTAAAAAAAACATTTTTTCTAGGGACAGAAAACTGTAGGTAGGGAGAGTGTCAGTTTCTTTCACTGTGCAAGTCCTTGTTTCTAGGGACCTGGAAGGACAGTGAGTGAATTCTCCTTGTGCTATATTGTGCTTAAAAAAAACATTTTTTCTAGGGACAGAAAACTGTAGGTAGGGAGAGTGTCAGTTTCTTTCACTGTGCAAGTCCTTGTTTCCAGGGACCTGGAAGGACAGTGAGTGAATGCTCCTTGTGCTATAGTGTGCTTAAAAAAAACATTTTTTCTAGGGACAGAAAACTCTAGGTAGGGAGAGTGTCAGTTTCTTTCACTGTGCAAGTCCTTGTTTCCAGGGACCTGGAAGGACAGTGAGTGAATTCTCCTTGTGCTATAGTGTGCTTAAAAAAAAACATTTTTTCTAGGGACAGAAAACTGTAGGTAGGGAGAGTGTCAGTTTCTTTCACTGTGCAAGTCCTTGTTTCCAGGGACCTGGAAGGACAGTGAGTGAATTCTCCTTGTGCTATATTGTGCTTAAAAAAAACATTTTTTCTAGGGACAGAAAACTGTAGGTAGGGAGAGTGTCAGTTTCTTTCACTGTGCAAGTCCTTGTTTCTAGGGACCTGGAAGGACAGTGAGTGAATTCTCCTTGTGCTATATTGTGCTTAAAAAAACATTTTTTCTAGGGACAGAAAACTGTAGGTAGGGAGAGTGTCAGTTTCTTTCACTGTGCAAGTCCTTGTTTCCAGGGACCTGGAAGGACAGTGAGTGAATTCTCCTTGTGCTATATTGTGCTTAAAAAAAACATTTTTTTCTAGGGACAGAAAACTGTAGGTAGGGAGAGTGTCAGTTTCTTTCACTGTGCAAGTCCTTGTTTCCAGGGACCTGGAAGGACAGTGAGTGAATTCTCCTTGTGCTATATTGTGCTTAAAAAAAACATTTTTTCTAGGGACAGAAAACTGTAGGTAGGGAGAGTGTCAGTTTCTTTCACTGTGCAAGTCCTTGTTTCTAGGGACCTGGAAGGACAGTGAGTGAATTCTCCTTGTGCTATATTGTGCTTAAAAAAAACATTTTTTCTAGGGACAGAAAACTGTAGGTAGGGAGAGTGTCAGTTTCTTTCACTGTGCAAGTCCTTGTTTCAAGGGACAGAGAAGGACAGTGAGTGAATTCTCCTTGTGCTATAGTGTGCTTAAAAAAAAACATTTTTTCTAGGGACAGAAAACTGTAGGTAGGGAGAGTGTCAGTTTCTTTCACTGTGCAAGTCCTTGTTTCCAGGGACCTGGAAGGACAGTGAGTGAATTCTCCTTGTGCTATATTGTGCTTAAAAAAAACATTTTTTCTAGGGACAGAAAACTGTAGGTAGGGAGAGTGTCAGTTTCTTTCACTGTGCAAGTCCTTGTTTCTAGGGACCTGGAAGGACAGTGAGTGAATTCTCCTTGTGCTATATTGTGCTTAAAAAAACATTTTTTCTAGGGACAGAAAACTGTAGGTAGGGAGAGTGTCAGTTTCTTTCACTGTGCAAGTCCTTGTTTCCAGGGACCTGGAAGGACAGTGAGTGAATTCTCCTTGTGCTATATTGTGCTTAAAAAAAACATTTTTTTCTAGGGACAGAAAACTGTAGGTAGGGAGAGTGTCAGTTTCTTTCACTGTGCAAGTCCTTGTTTCCAGGGACCTGGAAGGACAGTGAGTGAATTCTCCTTGTGCTATATTGTGCTTAAAAAAAACATTTTTTCTAGGGACAGAAAACTGTAGGTAGGGAGAGTGTCAGTTTCTTTCACTGTGCAAGTCCTTGTTTCTAGGGACCTGGAAGGACAGTGAGTGAATTCTCCTTGTGCTATATTGTGCTTAAAAAAAACATTTTTTCTAGGGACAGAAAACTGTAGGTAGGGAGAGTGTCAGTTTCTTTCACTGTGCAAGTCCTTGTTTCAAGGGACAGAGAAGGACACCTGAAGGTAGCCCTTATTGCTTTTTTCCCATCTCCCTGCAGGCCATCTATTAGAATGTCTGGAAGGCAAACAAGGAGAGGCAGACAGTCAGGAGGCAATAAAAGAGGGCAAGCAGGCTCTGTGTCTGGGGGCAACAGTGCTGGTCGTGGACGCGGTGCATTGTCATCAGCACATGGCCATGGGACACGCTTGTCCTTCTTTTCCGCAGCTGGACATGTTGAGCCACATCATGCCGAAGACTTGGTAGAGTGGATGACCAAGCCCTCCTCCTCCTCCTCATCCTCTCTCACCCAGGCTCAGGGTACTGGCAAAGCAGCTGCCAAAGCGTCCTCTTCCCTGGTATCAATGTCAGACTCATCATCAGTCACTCCTTCCCTAGACCCACCATGTCCTCCTCCTGAGGAGTCCCCCGAACTGTTTGAGCACAGTGTTGGGTACATGCTCCAGGAGGATGCCCAGCATTTCGAAGGGTCTGATGATGAAACCCAGCTACAGGAAGGCAGTAGGGTGAGAGCAGACAGAGGGGATGCTCAAGAAGGACACCAATCTGGCAGTCATGTTCCAGCAGCTGCAGCATACTGCCAGATTGGCTCCAGTGATGAGGAGGGAGGGGATGATGAGGTCACTGACTCCACGTGGGTGCCTAATAGGAGAGAGGAGGAGGAGGATGAGGAGGAGGCACATCTCCAACGAGACAGGATGCCCTTTGGTGGCCAGCGTAAGGGCAGTACACCGACGGAATCACACCGCAGAGCTCCGCCTGTGCAGGGCGCTGCCTCTGCCCGTCATTCAAAAAGTTCCTTGGTGTGGGCCTTTTTTGAGGCTAGTGCATCAGATCGCACAGCTGCTGTTTGCAACATATGTCTCAAGCGTATATCGCGTGGCCAAAACATCAGCCGCTTGGGTACCACATGCCTGACCAGACATATGTTGACCTGCCATGCAGCTCGTTGGCAAGCCTACCTCAAAGACCCACACCAAAGAACAAAGCGGACCTCTCCTTGCACCGCATCAGCTGGGATCTCCAACCCCACTATAATTTCAGTCCTCTCTGAAACATGCACTGAGAGGAATGAAGGTGTAGAATTAGGTGTGGCACAGCCAAGTACTTGCGGCCACTCTGCTAGCAGTACACCGACGTCCGATTCTAGCAGGCAAATTTCCCTGCCCCAGCTGCTGGACCGTCGAAAGAAGTTCACTCCCAGCCATCCACATGCCCAGCGGTTGAATGCTAGCTTGGCTAAATTGCTAGCGCTTCAACTGCTGCCTTTTCAGTTGGTAGACTCGGCCCCCTTCCGTGAGTTTGTGCAATGTGCGGTTCCTCAGTGGCAGGTTCCCAAACGCCACTTTTTCTCACGGAAGGCTATTCCGGCTCTCTACCGGCATGTGGAAGGCAATGTCTTGGCCTCGCTGGACAGGGCGGTCAGCGGTAAGGTGCATATTACCGCTGACTCATGGTCCAGCAGGCATGGACAGGGACGTTACCTTTCTTTCACGGCCCATTGGGTCACTCTTTTGGCAGCTGGGAAGGATGCAGGACAAGGTGCAGTAGTGTTGGAGGTTGTCCCACCGCCACGCCTCCAAAATGCTACTACTGGTTGTGACACACCTCTCTCCTCCACCCCCTCCTCTTCTTCTTCCTCCATGGCCTCTTCCTGTGGTTTGTCCTATGAACCAGCGGTGCTCCGTAGCCGTTCACGGGGCTACGCAAGTACGCAGGCAAAAAGATGCCATGCCGTGCTTGCGCTGGTGTGTTTGGGGGACAGGAGCCACACTGGGGCAGAGGTCCTGTCTGCTCTGCAGGGCCAGGCCGAGAGGTGGTTGACGCCACGCCAGCTTAAGCCAGGAATGGTGGTTTGCGACAATGGCACCAACCTCCTGTCCGCCCTCCGACAGGGACAACTGACCCATGTGCCCTGTGTGGCTCACGTCCTTAACCTGGTGGTGCAGCGGTTCTTGGGCAGGTACCCGGGCTTACAGGATGTCCTGAGGCAGGCCAGGAAAGTCTGTGTGCATTTCCGCAGATCTTATAATGCCAGTGCTCGCCTGGCTGAGCTGCAAAAGGAGTTGAACCTGCCCAAGAACCGCCTTATATGTGACATGCCCACCAGGTGGAACTCAACGTTGGCCATGCTGCAGCGGCTGCACACGCAGCAGAGGGCCATCAATGAGTACCTGTGCGACTACGGCACCAGGACAGGGTCAGGGGAGCTTGGTTTTTTTTCTCCACGCCAGTGGGGCATGATCAGGGATGCATGCACTGTCCTGGCACCATTTGAGGAGGCCACGAGGATGGTGAGCAGTGACAGTGCATGCATCAGTGACACTGTACCTCTTGTCCACCTGTTGGAGCACACGCTGCGTGGAATAATGGACAGGGCACTTGAGGCAGAACAGAGGCAGGAAGAGGAGGACTTCCTTGCCTCTCAAGGCCCCCTTTACCCAGACAGTGTTCCTTCTGTCCCACCCATCGCACAGGAAGAGGAAGAGGAGGAGGAGGAGGAGGAGGATTGTGTCAGCATGGAGGTGGAGGCTGGCACTCAGCATCATCAGCAGCAGTCTTTTAGGGATGATTTACAGTCCCAAGAAACCAGTGGACTTGTACGTGGCTGGGAGGAGGTGACTGCGGATCATGTCGTCCTTAGTGACCCAGAGGACTCCGGAGCGAATGCCTCAGCAAACCTACGCTGCATGGCCTCCCTGATCCTGCAAAGTCTGCGGAAGGATCCTCGTATTCTTCGGATCAAGGAGAGGGACCATTACTGGCTGGCCACTCTCCTTGATCCACGGTACAAGGGTAAGGTTGCGGACCTTATGTTACCGTCGCAGAGGGAGCAGAGGATGAGACAACTCCGGGAGGCCTTGCAGAAAGGTCTGTGCAACGCGTTCCCAGAGACTGGGAGGTTACAAACTCCTGGTCCAGGACAACGAGTTGCTGAGGCTTCGGCCAGTCAAAGAAGGAGTGGTGGGGAAGGTGGCCGTCTGACCGATGCGTTCAGACAATTCTTTAGTCCGCAGCCCCAAAGTATGATTGGTTCCAGCAACCATCGCCAGTGTCTGATAAACATGGTGCAGGAATATCTAGGGGCAAGGTCAGACTTGGACACCTTCCCCACCGAAAATCCTCTGGCTTACTGGGTCTTGAGGATGGATCACTGGCCAGAGCTTGCACAGTATGCAATTGAGCTACTGGCCTGTCCTGCATCCAGCGTTCTTTCAGAACGCACATTCAGTGCTGCTGGAGGATTTGTCACGGATCACAGGGTGCGCCTGTCCACCGACTCGGTTGATCGACTGACTTTCATCAAGATGAACCAGTCTTGGATCACCACCAGCTACCACACACCTGATGCTGATATAACAGACTAATTGATTTTAACATGTCACGTCCCTTCAAGACTGATGCTGATGCTGAGTGCCTGTGCTGTTATGTTGACTGGCTATCCTCCTCCTCCGAGTCCTCAATGATACGATTGATGATGATAGCTTGGAAGATCATTTTTGTTTATGGGTGCCGCCACCAGTGGCTAAGGCCCAATTTTTCAGCCCCTGTTTTACAGGGGCGTGTACTTACAATTTTTTTAGCAATAATTTGCCATAGGGCTCATTGCTGTGCTCCAAGTACAGTATCTGTGAGGGGTTGTAGTGTTGTGCCACCAGTGCCTAAGGCCCAATTTTTCAGCCCCTGTTTAACAGGGGCGTGTCATTACAATTTTTGAAGCAATACTTTGCAACAGGGCTCATTGCTGTGCTCCAAGTACAGTATCTGTGAGGGGTTGTAGTGTTGTGCCACCAGTGCCTAAGGCCCAATTTTTCAGCCCCTGTTCAACAGGGGCATGCAATTACAATTCTTGATGTAATAATTCACAGCAGGGCCCATTCCTGCACCCACCAAGAGTAAGTCTGAGGGCTTACAGTGTTGTGGCAACGCCACCACCACCACCACCACGAAAGGCCCAATTTTTCAGCCACTGTTCAAAAGGGGCATGTAATTACAATTCTTGATCTAATAATTCACAGCAGGGCCCATTCCTGCACCCACCAAGAGTAACTCTGAGGGCTTACAGTGTTGTGGCAACACCACCACCACCACCACCACCACGAAAAGCCCAATTTTTCAGCCCCTGTTCAACAGGGGCATGCAATTACAATTCTTGATCTAATAATTCACAGCAGGGCCCATTGCTGCACCCACCAAGAGTAACTGTCAGGGCTTACAGTGTTGTGGCACCAGCACCACCATCAAAGCCCCAATTTTTACTACCACTGTTCAACAATTATATGTAATTAAAATTCCTGATATAATAGTTGACAGCAGGGCGTTCCAGCACCAACCAAGAGTAACTGTGAGTGCTTACAGTGTTGTGCCAACACCAACAACTAAGGGGCCTATTTCTGCAGAGTATATACAGCAGGTCCCTACTTTCAAACATCCAACTTACAAACGACTCCTACTTGCAAACGAAAGAAGACAACAGGAAGTGAGAGGAAATCTACCCCTAGGAAGGAAAATTCTCTCCTGTAAGAATAAATATGGGAGAAAGGTGTCTCCTCTGTACTGATGCTTTATCAGCAATCCTTGTTTCAAGAAAAACACCACATTTCAAAAACAGTTGTCATTGGGACGGAAAGTGAGGTGAAATGTTCTGAACAGGGGCACAGACAGCAAAACAAATGTTACAGGGGTGATAACCCTTACCTATGTTTCCCAAAAAGTTTAAAAATAGATTTTTGGGCTGGAGCTACAGTTCAACAATGTACCTGTTCAAAATTACAAACACATTCTACATAAGAACAAACCTACAGTCCCTGTCTTGTATGCACCGCCTGTATACGGCTGTTCAGAGTATATAGGGCCTTTTTTATTTTATGTGCGGGGTTCCCCTTAATATCCATACAAGACCCAAAGGGGCTGGTAATGGGCTGGGGTAGGGGGGGGGGGGGTCATGGGGTAGCTATGCCATTTTTCTTAAAGATTTTCATCCATATTACCGGGACCAGACATTACATTAAAGCCGCAAGAAGTTTTAAATGGCTTTTTTTTCCTTTAGAAGTGTCATTTTGTGCAGGGACAGTTCTAAACACGGGAAACACGTGGCACTTCACAGGCATACTTTAGACACCCCCCAGGTACGATATTTAAAGGAATATTTGACTTTTTTTTTTCACTTTATGCATCATTAAAATGACTGCTCCCGAAAAACGACCGTTTTTAAAACTTCTTTTTGCATTGATACATGTCCCCTGGTGCAGAACCCGGGTTCCCAAACCCTTTTTAGGACAATAACATGCATAATAGTTGTTATAATTAGCACTTCAGAATTCGAACGTTCGCATCCATTGTATTTAATAGGGTTCTAATGTTCGTACGAACTTTCGGTCCGTTCGCGGGTTCTGGTGCGAACCGAACCCGGGGGTGTTCGGCTCATCACTACTAACCAGCGTCACCCGTAACACTTATATGATGATCACTGGTGAAAGGGTTAACTAGGGGCAATTAGGGGGTTAAAACCTTTATTAGGGTAATATATGGGGGTACCTGACGCTATATAAAAACCTGACGGCGAACCTAAAAAAAAATTACTGACTACCTATCGGCATCACCAACACTAAGACAACGATCATAAAAACGATTGCTTAGCGACAGTGGTGATAGGGGGTGAAAGGGTTACCTGGGGGGCGATCAGGGGGTTAAACCTTTATTAGATAATATATGGGGGTACCTGACGCTATAAAAACCTGCGGCGAACCTAAAAAAAATTACTGGCTACCGATCAGCATCACCGACGCTAAGACATCGATCAGAAAAATGATTGCATAGTGACGGCGGTGCTAGGGGGTGAAAGGGTTACCTGGGGGGTGATCAAGGGGGTTACACCTTTATTAGGTAATATATGGGGGTACCCGACGCTATAAAAACCTGCGGCGAACCTAAAAAAAATTACTGGCTACCGATCAGCATCGCCGACGCTAAGACATCGATCAGAAAAATTATCGCTTAGTGACAGTGGTGATAGGGGGTGAAAGGGTTACCTGGGGGGGCGATCAAGGGGGTTAAACCTTTATTAGGTAATATATGGGGGTACCCGACGCTATAAAAACCTGCGGCGAACCTAAAAAAAATTACTGGCTACCGATCAGCATCACCGACACTAAGACATCGATCAGAAAAATGATCGCATAGCCACGGCGGTGCTAGGGGGTGAAAGGGTTACCTGGGGGGTGATCAAGGGGGTTAAACCTTTATTAGGTAATATATGGGGGTACCCGACGCTATAAAAACCTGCGGCGAACCTAAAAAAAATTACTGGCTACCGATCAGCATCGCCGACGCTAAGACATCGATCAGAAAAATTATAACTTAGTGACAGTGGTGATAGGGGGTGAAAGGATTACCTGGGGGGCGATCAAGGGGGTTAAACCTTTATTAGGTAATATATGGGGGTACCCGACGCTATAAAAACCTGCGGCGAACCTAAAAAAAATTACTGGCTACCGATCAGCATCACCGACGCTAAGACATCGATCAGAAAAATGATTGCTTAGTGACAGTGGTGATAGGGGGTGAAAGGGTTATCTGGGGGGTGATCAGGGGGTTAAACCTTTATTAGGGGGGGTTAGGGGGCTACACTGGACCTAAGACTAAACTTTGGTGACACTTTTACAGTCACAAATGTCACTGATTGCAGTGATCACTAAATAAATGGTCACTGCAATCAGTGACACTGTGACTGGGGGCTGGGGGGGGGCTGGGAGGTGATCTGGGGGTGTCTGGGGGGGCCTGGGGGGGCGATTTATGTGCCTATGTGTCCTGGTGTCAGTGTAGTGTTGTGTGTACTAACCTGGCATCTTCTCCTGTACGGCGCTCGGTATATGTGAGCGCCCCAGGAGAGATGACATCACTTCCTCCTTCCTGGCAGGCAGGGGAAGCTCTCTCATTCGCCGGGAGCGATCGAGAGGGGGTGGCCGGAATCGAACGGCCGTCCCCTCATGCCGGATCGCTCCCGAAGGTAAAACGACCGCTCACTGTAAAGAAGGGGGGTCCGATCGGACCCCCCAACTATACAAAGGCAATCACGTATATATACGTGATTGTGCCTGTCGGTGCCATTCTGCTGACGTATATTTACAGTGGGCGGTCGTTAAGTGGTTAAAGTGATTGAAAAGGCAGAAGGTTTTTTATCTTTATGTATTCTGTGCATTAAGATTGAAAATCTTCTATGTGCAGCAGCCCACCCAGCCCCCCCAGCCCCACTAATACTTATCCTAGCCCCATCTCTATCCAGCGATGTCCACGAGTGCCTTGGCCGTCTGAGACTCTCCCTCCTGATTGGCTGAGACACAGCAGCAGTACCATTGGCTCCCACTGCTATCAATCAAACTCAGTTAGCCAATCAGGAGAGAGAGGAGGCGGGGATGAACTGCGGCTTCGTGTCTGAATGGATACACGGAGCTGCAGCTCAGTTCGGGTGCCCCCATACCACACTGCTTGCTGAGGGGGCACTCAACAGGAGGGAAGGGCCAGGAGCTCCAGCCAGGGACCAGAGAAGAGGAGAATCTGGGTTGCTCTGTGCAAAACCACTGCACAGAGTTTGTTATTTTAATTTAAAAAAAAACAAGACTTTACAATCACGTTAAGCCACGTTAGCTTGCTTTTTATGTCACTCGTTTGCCACAAATAAAGTCTTAAAAAGGATTTTGAAGTTGCCGGCTCTTTCCATTTGTCTTGTAATAAAAGTCAGCAGCTACAGTTTTTGCTGGCTTTAATTTTTTTTGTAACCTGGCTGAAGCTCCTCTTTAATCCTACTGACTCTCGAGTCTTCCCTTACTCCTGACTATGCAGACATCTAGTGGCTTACTAGAGATTTACAACAGGCCATCTCTGTGGCCTGTCCTACACATGTACCTATAAAATATACCTTAATCATAGTCTTTTGGACACACATTATGTCTGGTACAAATAATGATTCCTTAAAAAAATATTTAATTACATATGTTTTCTGCACAAAGAATAGAGACATTGAGCTAATACTTTGTCTAAGACTATCTTCAGGGACAACAAAAAAATGAGGAATTACTTAGCCAGACAACAGTTGAAATAATGAACACTTTGATCACGAGTATGTAATGTACAGCTCAGCATTGAAGCCCTGTACACATGATCGGATATCCTATTGATTCTAATCCGCTGGTTTTTTCCATCGGAAATCCGATGAAACTGTCTTCCATCAGCCTTGCCCACACACCATCGTCAAAAAACTGACCGTTTCAAATGCGGTGACGTAAAACACTTAGATGAGCCCAGAAAAATGAAGTTCAATGCTTCTGAGCATGCGTCGACTTGATTCTGAGCATGCGTGGGTTTTTTATCCGATGGAGTTCCCCACAGACGATATTAATTTGCTATCGGTTTTTTAACCATCGGATAAATTTAAAACATGTTCTATTTTTAAACACCGATGGAAAAAAGACCGATGGGGCCCATACACGATCGGTTTGTCCGATGAAAACAGTCCATCAGACTGTTTTCATCGGTAAAACCTATCGTGTGTACGCGGCTTTAGAGTACAGCGATAAGGAATGCTTATTTTTTAGGAAAGAGTGGTGATGGGTTAAAACCCCTTTCATTTATTTATTTATTTTTGCTATATTCCAACAACATCGATTCACTCTTTCTATTTGTCCTTACAACCAATATCTTTAAAAAAAAAGAGAGAGAAATCCAAAACTTATAGCTGCCGTTAGAACATGAGGGGAGGACAAATCTTTGAATGTGGACATTTGTTCTGTTGAACAGTGCAGGGAAATTAACATACACTTTAGATACTTCCACTAACTTCATGTTGCTTTTTCAGGACAGAAAGTGCAGACAAATCCCCCCAACAGGTCAAAAACAGGAAAAACCCTTAAGTACTCTATCCAAATCAAAAAAGTTTGACTTTATTGTATATCGTATCTATGTATATTTTATAGTGTCGTTCAGCTGGAAGAAAAAATGCCCCTGTCAGTGCTAGTACGAAGGAGGAATACTGCCCCAGGCTTTGGGGTTGATTTACTAAAGGCAAATATAGTCATTGCACCTTGAAAAGTGCAGTTGCACTCTGCAAGAGCAGTTGCTCCAAAGCTTTGTAAATGAGCAGAAGCTCTCCTGACTTCCATCATCCAATCACATGCAAGAAAAAATGTTGTTATTTTATTTTCCTTGCACGTGATTGGGTATTTTTTTCCAAAGTGAAGCATTACCTCATTTACAAAACTCTTGAGCAACTGCACTTGCAAAGTGCACAGTCTAATGGCCTTTAGTAAACCAGCCCTTTGTGTCGGTAAAAGGAAAATTGTGTCAACCTTGGTGTCACGGCGGGAAGAGTTCCCAGGCTTTGATGTCCAGTGGAAGTAAACTCCGACAACATTCATTGTCGGTGGGAGGAAAGTTGTCACAGATTTGGTGTCTTCAGGAGGTATATTGTTAATTGCTTGTGTCAATGACAAGAAAATTGTCCCAGAATATGCGACAGTGGAAGGAAAAATGCCCCAGGATCAATGACATTTAGAGAAAAATTGTCCCAGTACTAATGTCAGTAGGGGGGAAATATCTCAGCATTGGTACTTGAGAGGATGCTTCATTTTGCAACACTCTGGTTCCGGCTGCCTACTGTTGTCAAAATATCATTCTATTCAGGATAGCCTTCATGTTAGTGAGTGTTTAGGGCCAGAGCCTGGGTCCAGCAATACTACTGGTGATTTATTAAGGACCAGCTGAGGATCAGGACTCATCAAAGGATCCTTTGGCCCTCTAAGCCCTGGTTCACACTGGTGCGTTTTGACATGCGATTTGGCATGTCAAATCACATGTCAAAACGTCGCTATTTGCTATTGCTATTGCTATTGCTATTTGCATCTGCGGCGCTGTACCGATTTAAAAAAGTAGTTTCTGTACTACTTTTTGCGATTTCGACCGTGATTTACATTGACATCTGTGTCAGATGTCTTTGTAATCGCGGCTGAAATCGGGACTGCCAGCGAGAGTGAAATCGTGCGAGTTCAGCTGAACTCGCACGGCTTCACTCCCGCAGCCCAGTGTGAACCTGGGCTAAAACAATGTTTGTCAACTCAAGTCTTCAAATACCCCCAACGGCTCATGTTTTCAGGCTTGCCATTATTTTGAAAACAAGGATCTTATACAATTAAATTCTAAAAACTTGAGGTATCATCCAGAAATTCAGGTAGGCATCCCTCACTGAAATGCTATGTAAATATATTGGAAAATAAATATATTTGGACACAACAAAGAGATTGTCTCCAATCTGAATGTAAATTTAAATGCCTTTATTGACATACAAATTAATTCTGTATACATAAATGATTCCAATTTAGGAATGCCCCTCCCTCCCCATTAAAAACAGACATTGTTGTACATGTACTACATTATTTGGGAATACTGTATGCATATTACATATTTCCTTATTAATGCATTAATGTGAAAGGTTGACAACCAATAGTGATCCCTCTCCTTTAAGCCACATATTCCTGGGCCCTTTCTTGGGCCCTTTCGCAGGCTTTGATGCATGAGGGAGCCCATGCACCACAAATTTGTGGAGGCATGAGAAGCAGACTGCACGGGGTCACTGAGGATTAAAGTATCTGGAACTGCCTCCTCCCAGCCACATACTAGTCCAAAGGGTCCTGGGGATGGAAAAATATCTCTTACTATTTGATGTATGTCTTCCTCTGCTTCAATGCCTCCAAAACTGCAAGAATTCTCCTCCTCCCCCTCCTCCTCCTGCTCCTCTCTCTCCTCATGTGTGTTCTGTGGCATAGGAAAAATAGAGTCTGCATAAAGAGGGCAATGAGAGGAAAGGAACTCCTATTCTTCCTCCCGCTGCTCTGTCTCAAATGCCCTGTCCATAATGCCACACAGAGTCTGCTCCAGCAGGAACACCAGGGATTGTGTCACTGATGCATGCATTGTCACGGGTCACTATCATTGTGGCCTCCTCAAATGGTGACAGTACAGTGCATGCATCCTTTATGAGCAGCCATTGGTGTGGGAAAAAGCAAGAGCCTGAGCTTGTCGTTGTGCCATACTCACACAGGTACTCGTTGACAGCCCTCTGCTGCATGTGCAGCCACTGCAGCATTGCCAAAGTCGAGTTCCACCTGGTGGGCATGTCACAAATAAGGCGGTTTATGGGCAGGTGGAATTCCCGCTGAATTTTAGCCAACCGAGCACTGACTCTTCTGGCCTGCTTTAGCAGATCTTCCAAACCCTGAGTACCTATTTAGGAAATGCTGCACCACCAAATTGAGGACATGTGCCAGGCATGGCACATGTGTCAACTTTCCCTGTCTAAGGGCGGAAAGGAGGTTTGTGCCATTATCGCAAAACCACTATTCCTGGATCCAGCTGGCATGGCGTGAACCACCTCTGGGTCTACCCCTGCAGAGCTGCAAGAATCTCTGCTCCGGTGTGGTTCCTGTCCCCTAGACACACCAGCTGAAGCACTGCATGGCACCTTTTAGCCTGACTCATTGAATAGCCCCTTGAACGCTTAGTGGGTACTTGTGGTTCATCGGACAATTCTGCAGAGAAGGGCATGGAGGAGAAGCAGGAGGAGGAGGAAGGGGTAGAGCTGACAAATCTCACATTATCACCACTAGCTGTATGGAGATGTGGGGGCACAACAAGCTGCAAACAGAGTTACCCAGTGTTCAGTGAACAAAATATATCGTCCCTGACCATGCTTGCTGGACCATGTGTCAGCAGTAACATGGACTTTGCGGCTAACTGCCTTGCCCAACGATGCCACAACATTGCCTTCCACGTAATGGTACAGAGATGGAATGGCCTTACGTGAAAATAAATAGCGACTGGGAACCAGCCATTGTGGTACAGCACATTCTGCAAATTCACAAAAGCGGGCAGAATCCACCAGACAGAAAGGCAGAAGCTATAAAGCCAGCAGCTTTGACAAGCTTGCATTTAGATGCTGGGCATGTGGTTGGCAGTGACAGTTTTTTCTCTGCTGCAGCAGATGGGGCAAAAATAATTTGCCGGCTATAGTCTACAGCTGGTGTTGTGCTACTGGCAGATGTGCTGCAAGGACCTGGGACGCCCTGCGCTATACCATCATCCTTGTCACTGGAGGCTGCTGAGAGGTCATGAAGTATAGTGGGGGCAGGTGAGTAAGGAGGAGGAACAGAATTCATCCCTTTTGTATGGCTTTCAGGTGCTCTTGCCAATGGGCTGAGTGGTGAGAGGTTAAATGCCTTCTCAAGCATGTGGTACCCAAATGGCTGGTGCCTTCGCCATGCTTGATATTCTTGAGACAAAGTTTGCAAATTGTAACAGTGTGATCGGCTGCACATGTGCTAAAAAAGGCCCAGACAGCTGAGCTTTGGGAAGTGGGCCGGGAGATAACAGCTCCACAATGTGATGGAATAGGGTGGCTGCCCTCAACTCTTCCATGATGGCTGCCTCGTTGGGGTTGTGCCTCCCCTCACCCTCACTTTCCTCCTCTGTTCTATCCAGCACCCAAGTCACCTCAGTGACCTCATCATCATCATCTCCTTCTTCCTCATTACCACTGGAGACAATTTGTCAATACGCTGTGGCTGGGGGAACATGACTGCCAATGTGTGTACCAGTGTTCTCCCCTCTCTGTTGGCTCATGTTCCTGCCTTCCTCAACCTAAGAACCAACATCTGAATCAAGTAATAGCTGTGCATTGTCAAGAAGCAAATGGCTGACGCTGTGTTCAAATAACTCAGCTGACTGATGCTGGGGCTATGGCAGGAATAGCTGTGGACAAGGAGGCAGGTTTAGCCACTCTGGCAGCTGCAGTTGACTGCGCACTAGTCTCTGCTCGGGTGATAGAGGATGAGGAGGATGAGGGTGGTTTAGTAAGCCAGTCCACCGCCTCCTCTGCATGCTGTGGCTGGATAGCACGGGAAACATCACTAAACAGAGGAAATTATGCCCTGCCTGAGGACTGACCACGTCCACCTTTGCTTATGGACACATACGCTGCTTGCCCCCTCACAGTGCCATATGAACGTCTGCGAGTCTCCCTGATGTCAGAATACAATGACATCCGTTGGTGGAATGATAAAAAATAAATAAAAAAATCTGGCCTATGTAAGGCCAGCTTTAGGCAGCAGCAACTAGATTGCTTTTAGCCCATCATATATAATTGCACTCACATATCTTCAGCGCAACAAAGCCATTTCAATTGTAGTAATCCATGTATCATTCACTCTATGCAAAGTGATTAGTTTGTATGGGTTTGCTCTTTAGAGCAGTTGTAAACCATGGCTGGTAAAAAAACAAAATAAAAAATAACCTGTAAGACAATAGCATAATGTGCTAGTATGCATTGCATACTAGCATATTATGAAATACTTACCTTAGAAAGAAGCCCTCCTGCAGCGCGCTGTCACCACTGATATGGCTGGCATCTTCCCTCTGTCTTTCTTCCGAGTTCGCACGCACTGGCTGTGTGAATGGCCGGAGCAATGAGCGCTTGATTTTAGCATGAATCTCTGAAGTTCCGGCAAGGTATGCCAGACCTTCAGAGCACAGGCACCGATGATATCATCGTCTGCATCTAGGATGACTATCTCCTAAACGGTGCACATTTAGGAGATAATAATTTTACCTACATTTAAGCCTTATTATGGGCTTACCTGTAGGTAAAAATCACAAAGTGGGCTTTCCTGTCGCATCATGGCAGCATACACCTTTGGGTTGTGGCTCCGCCCCCACAACCTGATAGGACCGTTTAGCTATTAAGCCCAGAGCGGGCCCCCGCCCAGGTATTCTCTTTTTTTTCCTCACCTAAGACCTGACAAGGACATCAAAGATGAAGAACCCCCTTACCGCTTCGCCCCAGCCAGGTTCCAGCCTCTCCTGGGTGGAAGTCCTATCCTGTACAGCCTCTAAATGAGCTCTATGGAAGGAACCTCACTCTGATGGTCTCAGGGGTATGTGCCAGTTTCTTTCTTACAAACCCTAAATAGGTTTATTATGCAGCAACCTCCAGCTCTTCTGTGCACCCTTTTTCACTAACCTGAGCCTTGTAGTTCCATGAGCATTCCGGCCGATAACTGCCAGCTCTTCACAGACCTTAATCAGGTCTCTATAGCGGCCTCCAGCTCTCCTGGGTGTCTGTATAAAATCGGGCTTTCTGCGCCCTGTAGTCCCATAGCAATAGAGGTATTCCTCAGGCTCTCCAATTTAATTCCCCGTGTATGCCAGTTTCCAAGATGGTGCCGGCTCGCTTACGACGATACAGAGCATGTGCGGTCATGACGTCATCACTGGGCGACGGCGGCAGTTTTAAAAACCAAATCCTTTCTGCTGTTTTTTCTCTTGAACACTGCACCTGTCAACAGCGTTTTCAGTGGGATAGATTGCACTGCTGTCTCTTCATAAGGTAAGCTTCCTGGATCTATTTTTTCCTTTACTGGGTTTCACCTTACCTACTGCCTGCATGCTCATTTCTTACTATCTGTTGTAGGGGGGACTTTATCACTCCTCATGGAGGTCGCTGCCCCGGTAGACCATCACCAGCCTAATAGGTAAGGGGGGGGGGGAGATTGGTAAGTAGTGAAGACTGAAAAAGAGAGCCTGTCACTAATGCTGTCTAAATTGGACAGCCCTATCAGGTCGGCCAGATCGTCGGATTCAAGACGACAAGAGCCATCTAGAAGGAGCCCAAGCCATAGACAAAGCCACTCAGATCGCGGTAGAAGTCGCTCACGCACAAGACGAAGTCGCTCAAGTCACAGAAGGAGCCGTTCAAAATCTCATTCACGGCACAGACACTCCTACAGGAGGTCTCCTTCACGCAGACGCTCTCCTCCCCCTCAGCGTTCCCGTCCATCAGGGAATTCATGCTGGGTTTGCGGTGCCATAGCACTTCCGGACAAGCTGGCCTGTCGCACATGCTTGGACAAAGCAACTAGAGAGAGAGAGCCAAGCAGAGAGGCGGCTATATTTACATCCCTGCAAATCGCAGAATCTGAATCAAGCAGATCAGTGCAAGGCACTTCACCTGCGACTCCCTCCACATCTAAAAAGTCAGAACCCCTATCTGACAATGAGGACTTGGAGGTATCCACCAGGTTTGACTTCTCACTTATAGAACCCTTCATAAAATCAGTGAAGGAAGCTATAGAATGGGAAGAGGAAAAAGAAACTCCGCAAAAAGCGAATAAATATTTTCCGAATCTCAAAAAAGAACCAGAAACCTTCCTATTTATCGAAGAACTGGAAGACTTAATTAAAGATGAATGGCAAAAACCTGAGAAGAAGACCAGTCTCAGCAACAGACTTGCCAAACTGTATCCGCTAAAGGAATCCAGTGTCAATCCACTAGTAACACCACCAGTGGTAGACTCCTCCCTGATGCGCCTAGCCCGGCACGTAACTCTTCCAATAGAAGATGCGGTCACATTTAAGGATGTATTAGACAGAAGTTGGTAGCAGAAGGCGTGGAACAAGAGCGAGTAATCACAGCTCTCCAGGAACTCAGCCTTGCAGGCGATTTTGTCGCAGAAGCTTCTGTAGACATCATAAAGTCAACATCCAGAGCAATGTTAAGCTCAGTGATGGCCAGGAGGGCACTCTGGCTAAAACCATGGTCAGCAGACCCCTCCTCAAAGTCCAACTGGTGTAGGATCCCATTTGACGGCTCAAACCTCTTCGGGGAGAAGCTGGACTCGGCCATTTCAAAAGTCACCGGCGGAAAGTCTGGACTCATTCCTTCAGACAAAAGGCCTAGACAACAAAGGCCACCTACGTTCAGACGGAACCTCCCAGATAGATACAGGGAGGCAAAGTCCTATAAGCCCAGCAGGGAGTACAGAAAAAATTGGAAGAATCCACAGTCATCCTTCCTAAAACTCCAAAAGGCCAAGACCCCTACCCGGGGGGAACAGAAGTCTTTTTGAAGATGCGTCCGCCCAACCAGCTGTAGTAGGAGCCAGACTAAAGGACTTCAAGCAGGTTTGGGCGGAGATAATAAGAGACCCATGGACAGTGGCTACTGTCCAAGACGGACACAAATGGAGGTTCAAGAATCGACCTCCCAGAGACCAATTCGCCAAAACCAGAATTCCAACATCCAGGGAAAAGAAGCTCATATTGGCAGAATATGTCCAAGATCTAATCCAAAAACAGGCCATAGTTGAAGTCCCACCTCCACAAAGAGGAAAAGGTTTCTACTCCCCTCTGTTTTTGGTAAAGAAAAAGACCGGGGATCTGCGCCCTGTCCTAGACCTAAAAAGTCTCAATCGCTCAATACTGGTGGAGACTTTCAAGATGGAAAGTCTACAGTCAATCCTCTATGCCATACATGTCGGCGATTGGATGCTCTCTGTGGATTTATAGGACGCTTACCTGCATGTTCCCATTCACACCGCATTCCAGAAGTTTCTCCGCTTCTCGGTAAACCACCAACACTTTCAGTTTCAAAGTCTTCCGTTCAGGATTTCTACCGCTCCCAGAACATTTACCAAGGTCCTGCTACCCTACTACTAAGGGAGCAAGGATTGAGAGTCCACCATTATCTGGACGACATCCTATTGCTTGCAGACAACCAAGAGTCTCTTTTACTCCACCGAGACACTCTAACATCCACCTTGCAAAAATTTGGGTGGCTGATAAACTGGAAGAAAAGCAATCTCCAACCTACTCAGAGAATGGTCTTCCTGGGGGCAGAACTGGATACCAGACTCAACACCATACAACTCCCTCAAGAGAAAATTCCCATCATAATCCAGAGGGCAAAGAGATTACTCTTATCCAACACACTCCTAGCCAGAGAGTGTCTCAGCATCATGGGGTCACTATCATCAACCATTCCTATGGTCCAATAGGGCCCAATGGAACACAAGACCTCTCCAGATGTCATTTTTGAGACAGTGGAACGGGGTATCGATGTCTCAGCGAATCAACATCCAAAAGAAGGTCAAACAATCACTATGGTGGTGGAACCGATTGCACAACCTAAAAAGGTACAAACGCATAGTTACCCCTCCCCAGGAGGTGATTACTTTGGATGCCAGCAGGGAAGGCTGGGGAGCACACTACCAGCATCTCGCAGTCAGAGGCCGGTGGTCTTTCGAGACACAGGATGTGGTATTGAACATCCTAGAGATGAAAGCAGCTTTCCAGGCTCTACTAGCTTTCAGTCCCCTCCTGAAAAGGAAAGAAGTCCTGTTGAAGATGGACAACAGGGTAGCAGTTGCCTATATCAACAGGCATGGAGGCACCAAAAGCCGATCCATGATGCAGGAAGTCCGCCCAGTCCTCGAATGGGTGCAAGTGAATCTATCGGGGTTAGGGGGGTTTTTTGCCGATGTATGTCCCAGGAACCCAGAACCAACTGGCCGACACGCTAAGCAGAAACGTAGTTTCCAACAACGAATGGGCTCTGAGTCACCAAGCCTTTTCCCTCATAGCAAGAAATTGGGGCATGCCGGATATAGACCTAGCAGCGACTCCAAACAATGCAAAGTGCGGGAGGTACCTGACAAGAACCCCCTGCCCATTAGCGGAGGGGACAGATTGCCTACAATACGAGTGGAACTTCCATCTGGGTTACATCTTCCCCCCGACACCTCTCATACCGAGATTTATTCTCAGGCTCAAGAGGTCATCCTCCACAGTGATAACAGTCCTTTCCTTTTGGCCGAGACGACCATGGTTTACCACTCTCCTTCAGCTGAATACAGCGAGACCCTTACCGCTTCCACCAGCAGCGGATCTACTCTCCCAGGGGCAACTTCTTCATCCATCCCCAGAAAGGATGCATCTGACAGCCTGGAGATTGAAAGGGCTAGGTTCTTGAACCAAGGTTTCTCCCAAAAAGTGGTAGAAACTCTTCTTCAAGCCAGAAGATGAATCACCAACAGTACCTATAAGAGGATATGGGAGAAGTTTCTCTCAGTTGCACAGCAACAAAACTGGAACAAATCATCTCCAACAGTTGCGCAAATCCTTGAGTTTCTCCAGTTAGGCCTAGAGAAAGGCCTTGGATCAAGCACATTAAAAGTTCACGTGTCAGCATTATCAGCTATGACAGGAATCAAGTGGGCGCAAGAGCCCCTAGTTATTCAGTTCCAGAGGGCCTGCCTAAAGATAAGGCCTCCCAGAAAGCCTTCCTTCCCGACTTGGGATCTTTCGGTCGTACTAGAAGTTCTATCACACGAACCATTCTTTCCATTAGAAAACATCTCCTTATGGGATTTAACACTCAAAGTCACTTTCTTAATTGCAATTACATCGGCCAAGAGAGTCTCAGAGATGCAAGCTCTACTGGCAAAAGAACCATACTTGATTGTCTACCCAGATAAAGTAGTCCTAAGACCATCCGTTTGGTTTATTCCGAAGGTGTCATCCTCCTTCCACTTCAAGCAGGAGATTAACCTTCCTGCTCTCTCCACAGAACAAGGGGATCCACATCCGCTGGATGTAAGAACTAACATTCTAACCTACCTGTCAACAACAAACAACCTTAGGAAGTCGGAAAACCTCCTGGTCATCCCACACGGCTTTAGAAGAGGTCAAGCAGCAACCTCTCGCACCATCGCAGCATGGCTGATGAAGATTATCAAAAAGGCTTATTCACTGAGTCAAACGCAAATACCTGAGGGCTTAAAGGCACATTCTACAAGGGCAATGGCGACCTCCTGGGCGGCCTACTGCAGAGTGTCCTCGGAAACTATTTGCCGAGCAGCGACCTGGTCCTCAAGGAATACCTTTATTTCTCATTACAAGGTGGACTCTGCCAGATTATCCACGGCAGAGTTTGGATGAGCAATTATTCAGTCCAACACCTCTATTCCATGTAAATAAAAAAATTGTCTTTATGCTCAGACCCACCCAGTCTGCGAGTTATTCACCCAAAGGTGTATGCTGCCATGATGCGACAGGAAAATGGAAAATTGTATACTTACCTCTCTGTAATTTTCCTTTCCTGTCGCATCTTCATGGCAGCATACAGATGCCCACCCGTCTGAGGTGAGGTATATATATACTAGAATACCTGGGCGGGGGCCCGCTCTGGGCTTAATAGCTAAACGGTCCTATCAGGTTGTGGGGGCGGAGCCACAACCCAAAGGTGTATGCTGCCATGAAGATGCAACAAGAAACGAAAATTACGGAAAGGTGAGTATACAATTTTCCATTTTACTACCGCTTTAAGGCTATGCGGAACAATGCCACTATTCCAGCCTTGGGCTACTATATGGCAAGCTCTGTAGGTAATCCCAATGCTGTTTCATCCGGTAAAAACGTTGTCAGGAAGTACTCTGTTTTGAAATAAAGAGTGAGGTTGGGACTTTATATGAAGCATGCAGTTAGGAAGCAAAAAATACACTATAATTCTTTAGGGATGTTATATTTATTTTGATAATCTCAAAACATTTAATACGTCAACATGAATTAAGAAACTGATAATGATAATTAATCATGAATCACTGTGCCTTTTATGTATATCTGTGCCTGTTATGTGTATACATGTGCAATATCAAAATAAATATAACATCACTAAAGAAATATAGTATAGTCTTGCTTCCTAACTGCATGCCTCAGATAAAGTCCCAGCCTCGCTCTTTATTGTCAAACAGGGATTAAGGCAATTTGACGTAATTGTGTTAGGCCTCACACAAAGTCCCAATCCTCTTCTCTTCTGTACTCTGTTTTGCATGGGCTCCTCTAAACTCCATTAATAAAACTATGGTAACACCCACTTTGATCACTTAGACCAGAATCAAGGGCATGGCTGACAGTACTTTTGAACAGATATGGATATCAATTTAAACTATTTAGCACAACACCCTGCACAATAGAACAGTCCTCCACTCTAAAGCCTAGTACACATGGGCTGAATGTCAGGCGGCATTGGCCAGTTCAAGAGAAACTGGCCGATATTCGGCCTGTGTGTACTGGTGTTGGTCCGACAGAAGCTCGGCCAGCTTCTATTGAATGTGAGTGGCCAAAAAATGTCTGCCGATCAGCTCCCAATCAGTGTTCTCAGCCAATGGCAGGAGGGCCGTCCCCCTGTCAGAACACAATAGAACAACAGAGAAGATCACTGTACTAATGTCAGAATAGTTAGTACAGCGGCTCCTTCTGAGCTGTCAGTTTTTTTTTTCATTCAGTCCTGCTGTTTTGAAAGAAAAACAACTACTAGTGTGTATCAGGCTTTACAGGCCACTGAATTCAAATATACAATATGCATTAATACAAATTACATTAAGTGTAAACAAGAAAAACTTCCACAATTAAACAATTGGGGGCAAAATATTTTAATTTAACCACTTGAGATCCGCGCTATAGACAAAAGACACCTACAGCGCGGCTATCAACTGCCGGGTGGACGTCCCTGGACGACTTCCTGTTTACATCTCCCCCCGCACGCCACCGAGGGCGCGCGGAGGGGAAAAGCTGTGCCCGCCGTGTCACGTGGTGCCGATGCGCGTGCCTGGCAGCCGCGATGTCTGCCAGGTACATGCGATCGGCTGTTACAGAGGCAGGACATGGATTTCTGTGTGTAAACACAGAGATCTACGTCCTGTCAGGAAGAGAGGAGACCGATGCTGTGTCCCTTGCACATAGGGACACAGATCGGTCTCCTCCCCCAGTCACTCCCCTCCCCCACACAGTAAGAATCACTTCCAGGGAACATATTTAACCCCTTGATCGCCCCCTAGTGTTAACCCTTCCCTGCCAGTCACATTTATACAGTAATCAGTGCATATTTATAGCACTGTTCGCTGTATAAATGTGAATGGTCCCAAAATAGTGTCAAAAGTGTCCGATATGTCCGCCGCAATATCACAGGCCTGACAAAAATCGCAGATCGCTGCCATTATTAGTAAAAAAAAAAATAATAATAAAAATGTCATAAATCTATCCCCTATTTTGTAGGCACTATAACTTTTGCGCAAACCAATCACTATACGCTTATTGCGATTTTTTTTTTACCAAAAATATGTAGAAGAATACGTATTGGCCTAAACTGAGAAAAATTTTTTTTTTTTTTAAAAGAAATTGGGATATTATTATAGCAAAAAGTAAAAAAATATTGTGCTTTTTTCCAAAATGTTCTGTCTTTTTTTGTTTATAACGCAAAAAATAAAAACCGCAGAGATGATCAAATACCACCAAAAGAAAGCTCTATTTGTGGGAAAAAATGATAAAAATATAATTTGGGTACAGTGTTGTATGACCGCGCAATTGTCATTCAAAGTGCATCAGCGCTGAAAGCTGAAAATTGGTCTGGGCAGGAAGGGGGTTTAGGTGCCCAGTAAGCAAGTGGTTAAAAACCAGCGAGCTTCTTTTTGGAGAATTATTTTATCTCTATCCCCTTGGAGTGCTGGCAAATTGAAGTGATATTTGCCACAAAATATAAATCCTTCTACCGATGATTTATGTAACAATTTAAAATGTTCCGCCAACGGGCTCTTTTCCTTCTGATTCAATATATCACAAATATGTTCACATATTCACAACTTTAACTAAAGTTTGGTTTTTGCTATATATATCTTTTTACATTGACAATGATCATTAAACAATGTTAGAGGTTGTACGATTAATAAAATATCTACTGTCAAAGAAATGCATGTGGTCACTATCACAAATTACTTTTGTTTTCTCTACATATTTGCATACAGTACCGTGCATTATCCACACTTACTGTATATAAATCTTTTAGTGGCTTAGTAAAATTCCAAATTTTAGCTGGAACATATTTACTATTGTTTTAAATATCCTTCAGATTTATGGCTCTTCAGACCTTTGATGTTGTGTTTTTCTCCCAATATTTGTATCAATTTGTTATCCAACAACAATATTACGTATTGTATACCAATGGGGTCCGAACCTCATAATCATCCTAATCGAAGCATCCCTTTTCTCCTGCTTTTTGTGATTAAAGTGTAACTCCACTTTTTTGTGTGTTTGTCTGTGTCTCTTGGCCAAGTGAGTCTAATGGGAGTGGTTTCATAATTATCAGTCAGCTGTGGCATTAGTGCCCTAATGAGGAAAGCTGCTGGGCCTGCATCTCTTTAGACATGTTCCTATTGGAAATATCTCACCAAAAATTTCATTTTTGTTGCAGAGGATGCCTTAAATCTGACTTCTGGGAAAATCAGTGAGCCAATCACACAAGCAGGAAATTATGTTTCTGGGGAGTGGTCAGTACACATTCTGTGTACAGAACAACTCCATGTAGCCATATTGCTTTGCATTCATAGAAAATTACAGCGGCTGCAGATTGAAAAGGAAAGGTCATTTTTAATAACATTCAATTACAATATGACTTGTATCGTAATTGTATATGCTAAATAATTTTTTCTTTATTTGCTATTTTTTCCCCCACAAAAGTGGAGTTACCCTTTAAGTATCTTTGATCTATTCCCAGCCAAAGCTTTGGCCTTATTCTTCTTAAGGAGTCTGATACAGTACCCTTTTGTTCTAAATCACTTTTTTAGCCCCTTCAATTCATTATGAAAATGATCTATTTCAGAAAAATGTTGTATAATTTCAGGAATTGGAGTGTGGGAACACTCCTAGGTAATGGCCATGGATGATGGCTGGTAACATAAAGGAGCAATTTTTCTTGCTGTGGACTGTATAAAGGTGGAGGTCCTTAACCTAAGGCTGAACATAAGGTAAGTATTCCCGCGCTACTAAATAGATAAATGCTAAAACTGCTGCAAGCACTGGAGGGTAAAACCAAAAACATCAAAATCTAAATGAACAGGGAATAGTGCTGTGCTGTTATTCACTAATCTAAAATAAAATAAATGAGCATAATGGTACAATTAAAAACTACAATCCATGCTGTCACCTTACAGCCGTGAGGTAAGGGGCCACCTAATACACTAGTGTGTCACACTGAAAAAAAGAAGTCACCCTGCACTTTATTCAAATGCTTTTTTCACAGGAGGAGATAAGTCACCTATTTTGCACATCATGTTATTTTAAAGAAAAGGACACATTTTTTACATCCGTTGATTACTGTTCTGAGGAATTTGGCACTTGGTTTATACCTGTACCAATATCGCCTAATTACTTGAACATTTACACACTGTCACTTTGTTTGGATCCAGCACTTTATGGTTGTTTATTATTGAGCACACAATCACTTTGATATTTGCTATGTATGGATTGTAGTTTTTAATTGTACCATCATGCTCATTTATTTTATTTTAGATTAGTGAGTAACACAGCGCAGCACTATTCCCTGTTCACTTAACCTAAGGCTATTACCTTGAAATCAATTTGCATACACCTGCTTCATCCCCTACTGGGAGTGCAAACTATTAAAATAGCAGGGCAAGTGCTGAAGAATAATAGTAAATACGGAGAATACCACATATGAAGGAAATCCCAGAGACATACGCTTGATTCTTTAATTGTACACTCCCCTTTCCTGTAGCTGTATCCTCCTATCTTGATATCCCTCAATATTTTCTTAAAGATTTGTGCAATTTGCATATTAACATAAACAAATAAATAAATAAACATAGATCTTCATTGATACATTTAGGTGAACGTAAAATTGACAAGTCTGTGATTCTCCTGCTTTGATATTCACTATTAGTGACCTAAATCTACCTAGATCTGCCAAGTTCATAAAATTACCACTGCACCCGATCATCTCAGTGTGTTCTTAGACTTGCTGTGAAATAAGCACACACATATACACGCACTCATGGTCCTGCAGGTATTTTGTTTAGCAAATCTGGCCCTTAAATGTGGAATATCCCATGATTTGGACATCTAATCGTATATTGCTTCCCTGTGAAATCTGGCATCTCCCATGATATATGCTGTTTGCTCCATTATACAGAGGATTCCCTATGATGTATATCTCCATCAATATATGAACTTCCACCACAGAAATACACATAAACCTCTATGATATCTGTAACATCTTAAACAAGGCATTACTTTGATACACACACACTAGACATGGACCAAACACCCCCCTGTTTGGTTCGAAGCAGAACTCTTGAACAGGGGAATAGTTCTAACCTTAAAGCGGAGGTTCACCCAAACTGACAACATTATTCTAACACAATCATTGCACAACACACATACTCAAAAGCCACAACCTTTTTTTTTTTAAACCATAAATACCGTAGTATTGCCATTCAAACTGTGACTTCCGGGATTCCCCTCCCGCAGGAGTAGGCGTATCTTATTCTTTCCCCAGTGCCGCAATGCGATGTGGGACTTCTCTGCAATATTTTCTTGGAGCACAGTGTCGTGCTACCCAAGATGCAATGTGGATCGCCGTGCTGCGAAATCTCGAGAGATGACGCGTGACGTCGGTCACGTGATGAGGGCGCCTCTAATATCGCCATTTTAAAAACTGGCATGCAGGTAAATATTGCCATTAGGTACCTGAACACTGCGCAGGCGCGAGAACAAGCGGTGAATGCTGGGACAAGAGCATTCACCGCTTCCAGGAAATGATTGCTTGTGGGCTTCACAATGCCCACAAGCAAAATGGAAACTGACAGGAACCGAGAATATAAGTTGTTCTTTACCACGAAAACGGACAGGTTGCATTAGCAGACAACGAAAAAGTGAGTATACCTTAGTTTTGTAAAACGCCATTGAATGCTAAAAAAAAACAAAAAACGATCTGCCGCGGAACCCCCGCTTTAACAGTGAACTTCATTGAAGTTTATAGGAGCCGAACATGAGAAATCAAAAGTGCCCATTTTGAAGGCTTAAATGGAAGTAATTGGTCATAAAAAAGGTATGGGGGTCTAGGTACTGCCCTGGGGGACATGTATCAATTCAAAAAATGATTTAAAAACAATATTTTTTTTAGAAAAAGTGATTTTAATGATACTTAAAGTGCAACAATAAAAATGAAAAATTCCTTTAAATATAGTGCCTGGGGGTTCCCCTTAGTCTGCCTGTAAAGTTGCACATCTGTAGCATATATAGAAAAAGGCTGCAGCATAAAATTACATTTCTAACGAAAAGAAACTGGTCAAATCTCATTTAAATTGACTTGCGGTTGCAATTGCCGACACTCGGCTATTAAAAAAAAGAAAGAAAGAAAAACACGGTGTGGGGTCCCCCTCAATATCCACACCAGACCCGAGCACGCAGCTTGGCAGGTCAGGAAAGGGGGGGATGAGTGCCCCTACTCCTGAACCATACCAGGCCACATTCCCTCAACATGGGGGGTGCTTCGGGGCAGGGGAGGGCATCTTGTCCCCATGTTGATGGAGACAAGGGTCGCTTTCCCACAACACTGGGCTGTGGTTGTGGGGGTCTGCGAGCGGGGGACTTATCGGGATCTGGAAGGCCCCTTTAAGAAGGGGGCCCCCAGATCCTGGCTCCCCCCATTCACCACAAAATAGTGAAAAAGTAATAAAAACACAGAGACAGTTTTTGACAATTCCTTTATTTAAAAACAAAACAAAAAAAAAACAGTGTCCCCCGAAAAAGAACAAAAAAAACCCACTCCACACTCATTGATGGCTGACCACTGAATGCCTCCTCCGCCGTTTGACAGTTCTTATATAGGTTAGGGTGAGGGTCACCTGGCGACAGTACCTGGTGGCACCGCCCCCCCTTGTGATGCCACAGACCGATGCATGCTGGTTTGGTACCCAATCAGGGCATAGAATGCATGTGCAGCACTGCAAATTTGGGTGTTCTCCGAATTAGACGAACATCCAATGTTCGGCCTGAGCTCATGCTCGAACCGAACTGTTTGCCCAACCTTAACACGCACATATACAGCAATGGCCAAAAATATTGGCACCCTTGCATTTCTTTCAGATAATGCACGACTTCACGCAGAAAATTGTTGCAATTACAAATGTTTAGGCGTTCTCATGTTTAATTATTTTGTTTGTATTAGTATGACACAAAAAAGTGGAGAAACAAAAAGACAAATCTGACACATGCCACACAAAACTCCAAAAATGGACTGAACAAAATTATTGGCACCCTCAATTCGGTAGAACACCCCTTGAAAAAAATAACTGAACTCAATGGCTTCCTGTAACCATCAATTAATTTCTTACACCTCTCTACTGGAATTTTGGACCACTCCTCTTTCGCCAACTGCTCTAGGTCTCTCAGATTGGAAGGGTTCCTTTCCCCAACTTCTGTTTTAATATCTCTCCACAGGTGCTCTATGGGATTTAGATCTGGACTCATTGCTGGCCAGTTCAGTACTCTCCAGCACTTTGTCCTAAACCATTTCTGGGTGCTTTTTGACGCGTGCTTTGGGACATTGTCCTGCTGTAAGACCCATGACCTCTGACGAAGACCCAATTTTCTAACACTGGGCCTACATTACACCCCAGAATTCTTTAGTAGTCTTCAGATTTCATAATGCCATGCACATGGTCATGACATCCAGTGCCTGAAGCAGCAAAGCAACTCCAAAAAACATCAGTGAACCTCCACCATGTTTGACTGTAGGGACTGTATTCTTTTCTTCTAAGGCCTCATTTATTTTTCTGAAAACAGTAGAATGATGGGCTTTACCAAGGCTGTGATTTTGTTTCGTCTGTCCATAGCTCATTCTCCCAAAAAGATTTTGGCTTCCTTAGGCTACTTTCACACTGGGGTATCGCGGGTCGGCCGTCAAGCACTGCTATTTTTAGCGGCGCTTTACTGCCGTTTTTGCGGTGCTATTCGGCCGCTAGTGGGGTGCTTTTAACACCCGCTAGCGGCCAAAAAAGGGTTAATAACGCCCGCAAAGCGCCGATGCAGCGCTTTGCCGGTGGTTCGGCAGCACTGCCCATTGATTTCAATGGGCAGGGGCGCTTTAGGAGTGATGTATTCACCGCTCCTACAGCACCTCCAAGATGTGGCTGGCAGGAAATTTTTGAGCGTCCTGCCAGCGCACCACTCCAGTGTGAAAGCCTGAAACATCAAACAGTCTAACGGTGCTCATACTTTAAGCCTCTCCAGGTCCTTCGTAACAAGGGACCACGGGGCTCTGGTAAGCAGAATTTTTTAAAATTCGGTGGTGGATATCACTTATTTGGCCCTATTTCCTACTCCTGAAGAGTCTAGATCTTATCATTTAAGGATTTGTGCACGGGTGGATTTACACTTATTGAACTTATTAATTTTACTCTTGTGGACGTTTTAAGGAACACTTAACTTGCACTTTATGAACTATTATGGATAAAATATGAATGATTTGTGTGATTCATTTTGCATATTGTGACATTTATTCATACTTTTTCATCATTTAACACTGGGAAGTTTAATCACTTTTATTTTCACCTATTATGTGTATGTTCACTTGAATATTTAGTTATTCATATTTCATTTGTATACTCAATTTTAGCGTGACTCTATTTTTCTTATAGTATAACCAAAGGTCAGATAGTGAAAGGAAAAATAATAATTAATCTCATACTACGCTAAAATGCATAAATAATATAAAAAATATGAATAAAAATAAAAATAAAGTAAAAAATAAATTTATAAAAAAATGGTGTGATCAAATAATGTTCAAATATAAATATAAATTTTCAATAAAGTGCAGACATTAAACTTTAGTACATTAAACTTTACAGACCTCAGGACAGCACGGGATACAGCGGTGTGTCCCTTGGACTCCCTCCTCCCTCTCACACAGCGGAGCGGACCGAAGCTGCCTTCCTCTCCTGTAGATGTAAACAGAGAGGAGAGGGAGGCGGCTTCGGTCCACTCCGCTGTGTGAGACGGCCGGCGAGACGCGAGACATCAGTGTAGGGGGTGAGGACCATGCAACGACAGAGGTGCCACTGCCCATAGGTGTCACCCCTCTGGCGGGTGTCACCAGGTGCGGCCCGCAGCCCCCACACCTTGAGACTGTCCATGCTTTTCCACAATTTTTGTTCTTAAATTGTCAGACAATTCTTTGCTGCTCTTTTTCTTCTCCATGTTCCGTGTGGCACACAGAGACACACAACAGAAAGGTTGAGTACATTTTTCACCATTTTAACTGGTTGCTGGTGTGATTTCTATATTGTCAGCACCTGTTAATTGATACAGGTGAGTTTAATTACAAATTAAATCACAATTACAATTACATCACAAACTTGGAATGCAATTATTTCTTACAATTTTGAGAAGGCGTCAATAACTTTGTCCAGTCCATTTTTGAAGTTTTATGCGGAATGTGTCGATTTGGCCTTTTTGTTTCTCCACTTTTTAGTGTCATACCAATACAAACAAAATAAATAAACACGAAAATGCCTAAACATTTGTAATTGCAACAATTTTTTTGAAGTGGTGCAATATCAGAAAGAAATGTAGGGGTGCCAATATTTTTGGCCATGACTGTATATATGAGTGTGAGCTTGTGTTAGGCCTCATTCACACACAGGTGTACTTATGCATACATCTGTGTAAAGGGCTGTCTTTGCCACACGGAATGCATAGGTTATCCATGCATCAGTGTGTAGACAGTACCATTCATGTCTACTGGGACGCAGTGGCTGCACGGACACGTGTAGGAACACGATGGGGACGACGTGTAGGAACACGAAACGTACGTCGGGAGGTGTGCGTGCTGACGTCATCACTACGGGACAGGTTACGGCGGACCGGCCGGTCGATTTGTCTATTTACTACATTCTAATTGTAAGTGTTTTTAACCCTTTTCTTAAATAAATTTGAAATTGGGTAATGCACTATCAAGCTCCTTCTGTCTTTTTGGGAATGTCTGCTGTGATTTAAGCCGTCTATTGGACTTCATTGGACCATTTTCTGGGATTGCAGATGGGCTCATATGTTTCTTACTTCTGGTAAGCAGTTTATATCGTTGGTGGTGGACACGGGTGTTGCATGCACCATTCATCAAGTTTATAACTGCCTATTCCCCCACGGTCTCTCCTCATCTTTGGCCCTGATGGAACTTTTTATTCCCTGACACACGTCACATTTCACTTTGTTCACCTGTCATCATATTATGGACTTTTTGATTCATTAGTGTGTTTATGAATTTCACTTAACTGGCTTTATTATCGGTTAAATACTCACATTGTAGCGCATTTGTTTTTCTATTATATATGATACCATGTGATATATGTCATTTTGATCTGTGATACATTATATCCTGCATGTCAGATGACAAAACTTTTGAAATATGGTCATGATATACAGTCAGGTCCATAAATATTGGAAAATCAACACAATTCTAATCTTTTTGGCTCTATACACCACCACAATGGATTTGAAATGAAACAAACAAAATGTGCTTTAACTGCAGACTTTCAGCTTTAATTTGAGGGTATTTACATCCAAATCAGGTGAACGGTGTAGAAATTACAACAGTTTGTAAATGTGCCTCCCACTTTTTAGTAATGGGACAATTGGCTACTCAGCTGTTCCATGGCCAGGTGTGTGTTATTCCCTCATTATCCCATTTACAAGGAGCAAATAAAAGGTCCAGAGTTAATTTCAAGTGTGCTATTTGCATTTGGAATCTGTTGCTGTCAACTCTTAATATGAGATCCAAAGAGCTGTCACTATCAGTGAAGCAAGCCATCATTAGGCTGAAAAAACAAAACAAACCCATCAGAGAGATAGCAAAAACATTAGGTGTGGCCAAATCAACTGTTTGAAAAGAAAGAATGCACCGGTGAGCTCAGCAACACCAAAAGACCCAGAAGACCACGGAAAACAACTGTGGTGGATGACCGAAGAATTCTTTCCCTGGTGAAGAAAACACCCTTCACAACAGTTGGCCAGATCAAGAACACTCTCCAGGAGGTAGGTGTATGTGTGTCAAAGTCAACAATCAAGAGAAGACTTCACCAGAGTGAATACAGAGGGTTCACCACAAGATGTAAACCATTGGTGAGCCTCAAAAACAGGAAGGCCAGATTAGAGTTTGCCAAACAACATCTAAAAAAGCCTTCACAGTTCTGGAACACCATCCTATGGACAGATGAGACCAAGATTAACTTGTACCAGAGTGATAGGAAGAGAAGAGTATGGAGAAGGAAAGGAACTGCTCATGATCCAAAGCATACCACCTCATCAGTGAAGCATGGTGGTGGTAGTGTCATGGCGTGGGCATGTATGGCTGCCAATGGAACTGGTTCTCTTGTATTTATTGATGATGTGGCTGCTGACAAAAGCAGCAGGATGAATTTCGAAGTGTTTCGAGCAATATTATCTGCTCATATTCAGCCAAATGCTTCAGAACTTATTGGACGGCGCTTCACAGTGCAGATGGACAATGACCCGAAGCATACTGCGAAAGCAACCAAAGAGTTTTTTAAGGGAAAGAAGTGGAATGTTATGCAATAGCCAAGTCAATCACCTGACCTGAATCCGATTGAGCATGCATTTCACTTGCTGAAGACAAAACTGAAGGGAAAATGCCCCAAGAACAAGCAGGAACTGAAGACAGTTGCAGTAGAGGCCTGGCAGAGCATCACCAGGGATGAAACCCAGCGTCTGGTGATGTCTATGCGTTCCAGACTTCAGGCTGTAATTGACTGCAAAGGATTTGCAACCAAGTATTAAAAAGTGAAAGTTTGATTTATGATTGTTAATCTGTCCCATTATTTTTGGTCCCTTAAAAAATGGGAGGCACATATACAAACTGTTGTAATTCCCAAACAGTTCACCTGATTTGGATGTAAATACCCTCAAATTAAAGCTGAAAGTCTGCAGTTAAAGCACATCTTGTTTGTTTAATTTCAAATCTATTGTGGTGGTGTATAGAGCCAAAAAGATTATAATTGTGTAGATGTCCCAATATTTATGGACCTGACTGTATGACATCTATGCAATATATATATTTTCCGATGCATGCCATCTTCACTGTTTATATGAAATTCCTTTGACCTAAAACTTATTCCCATAGGGATCTATAGCACACCCCAGGGCCGATCCTAGGGTCACAGACGCCTGGGTGCAGAAATATTTCTGGCGCCCCCCACATGGGCGTGGTCATTTTACTAACTCCTCCTCTTTACAAATGTTTCTATGGCAACGACTCAAACGCAGAGAAGCTCCCCTAAGAAGTCTTCGTTACCCTGGGTCCTCCCATGATCTTTTAACAATAAAGAAAATACAGGAAGAGAATACACTAATGGGACCTGGAGGAGGTCTCTCTGATGCACACAGAGAGGGCTTCTGTTAGAAAGAGCCCCCAGGCATACTCCGAACATACTACCGGAGATGGTCAGAGACTACAGACATGATACAGAAGATGGTCAGAAATTGCAGACATGATAAAGAAGATAGTCAGAGACTACAGAAATGATACAGAAGATGATCAGAGACGGCAGACATGATACAGAAGATGGTCAGAGACTGCAGACATAGTATAGGAGATGGTCAGAGACTGAAGACATACTACAAGAGATGGTCAGAGACTGCAGACATACTACAGGAGATGGTCAGAGACTGCAGACATGATACAAGACATGGTCAGAGACTGCAGACATGATACAAGACATGGTCAGAGACTGCTGACATGATACAAGACATAGTCAGAGACTGCAGACATGATACAAAACATGGTCAGAGACTGCAGACATAGTACAGGAGATGGTCAGAGACTGCATATATGATACAGGAGATGGTCAGAGACTGCAGACATGATACAAGAGATGGTCAGAGACTGCAGACATGATACAGAATATGGTCAGAGACTGCAGACATAGTACAGGAATTGGTCAGATACTGCAAACATACTACAGTAGATGGTCATAGACTGCAGATATGATACAGGAGATGGTCAGAGACTGCAGACATGATACACGAGATGGTCAGAGACTGCAGACATGATACAAGAGATGGTCAGAGAATGCAGACATACTACAAGAGATGGTCAGAGACTGAAAACATACTACAAGAGATTTTCAGAGGCTGAAGACATACTACAAGAGATGGTCAGAGACTGATGACATGATAAAAGGAATGGTTAGAGACTGCAGAAGTGATACAAGAAATCAATGCATTAAATGCAGCCTACCAGTGCCCATCAAATGCAGCCTCATCAGTTCCCAGTAATTGCAGCCTACCAGTGCCCACCAAATGCAGCCTTATCAGTGCCCACAAAATGCAGCTTATCAGTGCCCATCAAACACAGCTCATCAGTGCCCACCAATCGCAGCCTGCCAGTGTCCACCAAATGCAGCTTATCAGTGCCCATCAACTGCAGCTTATCAGTGGATCACACAGAGCAGCGATGATCTCCTGCTGTCATGGAGCTTGGATTTGAATCTCCCGGGCAGGCACTGTACCAAAGTCTCGCCTAGTAGACTGGCTCATGGCTCCTATGATACACGTCACACTGATTCAATTTCACTGCATTGGATCAGTGTTCTGTCTATCTTACATGTGCCTGTCTAGGAGGCGGGACTATGTTACAGCACTCTCGGGCATTTCAGACCAAAGCTTGCGTGGTGTGTGTGCAGTGGCGCAGTCGAAACTGGGGAGGGCACTAATAGTTTTCACACTGGTGTCAGCGGATACACTATTAACCCCCAACACTGGTCTCAGCGGACGCACTAATAACCCTCAGCACTGGTATCAGTGGATGCATTATTACCCCCAGCACTGGTCTCAGCGGATGCATTATTAACCCCCAGCACTGGTCTCAGTGGACACACTATTAACACCCAACACTGGTTTCAGCAGATGCACTAATAACCCTCAGCACTGGTCTCAGCGGATGTATTATTAACCCCCAGCACTGGTCTCAGCAGACACACTATTAACCACTTCCTTACCGAGTCATTGTAAAATGACATCGGCAGGAATCCTCATCCCTCCCTCCGAGTGGATGTCATATGATGTCCTGGGTTTCCCGGCTGTCTATGGGCATGCACGCACACCTGCCGCATCGCTCAGGCCCGGTGCGTTTGCCCGGCGGCCGCGATGTCCGCCGGGCACACGTGATTGCCCGTGATCACAGCAGGACCGTGGATCTGTGTGTGTAAACATGCAGATCCACGTCCTGTCAGAGGTGAGGAGACCGATGTGTGTTCCCAGTACAGAGGAACACAAATCGGTCTACTCCCCTTGTGAGTCCCCTCCTCCTACAGTTAGAATCACTCCCTAGGGAACATATTTAAACCCTTGATCACCCCCTAGTGTTAACCCCTTCCCTGCCAGTCACATTTATACAGTAATCAGTGCAGTTTTATAGCACTAATCGCTGTATAAATGTGAATGGTCCCAAAAACGTGTCAAAAGTGTCCGTGATGTCCGCCGCAATGTCACGGTCACAATAAAATCGTAGATTGTCGCCATTACAAGTAAAAAAATAAAATAAATATAAATGCCATAAATCTATCCCCTATTTTGTAGATGCTATAACCTTTGCGCAAACCAATCAATATACGCTTATTGCGATTTTTTTTTACCAAAAATATGTAGAACACATATCGGCCTAAACTGAGGAAAAAAATGTTTTTTTTAAAAAAAATTGTGATATTTATTAAATCAAAAAGTAAAAAATATTGTGTTTTTTTCAAAATTGTCGCTCTTCTTTTGTTTATAGCGTGAAAAATAAAAACCGCAGAGGTGATCAAATACCACCAAACGAAAGCTCTGTTTGTGGGGGAAAAAAGCATAAAGATTTAATTTGGGTACAGTGTTGCATGACCGCGCAATTGTCATTCAAAGTGCGACAGCGCTGAAAACTAAAAATTGGTCTGGGAAGGAAGGGGGTGAAAATGCCCTCTAGTGAAGTGGTTAACCCCCAAAACTGGTCTCAGAGGATGCACTAATAACCCTCAGCACTGGTCTTAGCGGATGCATTATTACCCCCAGCACTGGTCTCAGCGGACACACTAATAACACCCAACACTGGTCTCAGCGGATGCATTATTACCCCCAGCACTGGTCTCAGCGGACACACTAATAACCCCCAACACTGGTCTCAGTGGATGCACTAATAACCCTCAGCACTGATCTCAGCAGATGCATTATTACTCCCAGCACTGGTCTCAGTGGGCATACTAATAACCCCCAACACTGGTCTCAGCGGACACACTAATAACCCCCAACACTGGTCTGAGTGGATGCACTAATAACCCCCAGCACTGGTCTCAGTGGATGCATTATTAACCCCCAGCCCATATTCTTTAGTCTTCCAAGTTTATGTGATGAGTAATCAACTATTACTCTGTAGCGTTTCAGAAAGGGGCAATTTATAGTGAGAGCTTCAGAGTAAAACAAGTCTGTTTTATTGCTCACAAAAGTCTTCCAGGTAGTTGAAAATGTAAAAAAAAAAAATTTCTTTGTAACCTCAGATTTGCAAAGAGCAGAACCAAGCTTTTGACATTTGAAAAGAGACCGATCAGAGAGGAAGAATATTTTTCCAGCAGGTAGAAGCTGTCAATGATTCTCTGCCAAATGGCCTATTGTTGTTGTGTATGATAAGCAGTATCAAAGACAGCAAATAAGGAGTTAATTGTGCTGTTTTTGTATTCTGTGTGTTCACTTTCATAATAGTGAGAGATAACAGGTTTGCAGACATTATAGGGTTATCTCTAGCTGGAATCACATGAAAGATACTGTGACAAGCATCTGATCAAAAGCACGAAGAGGAGATGCCTGCACATGCGCAACACCATCTAGTGGCTGACGGTGACGAGCACAGCACATTCACGTTGGATGGGAAACAGGGATGCCATATTTTACATAACAGCAGTACCTGATCATGATTTCTGATTATGGGAGGGGGCAGGAAAAAACACACACAAACCAATTACTTCTGCTCGGATATGTGCATGCAGAAGAAAAAACAGCCTATACACAGAGTATCCTATCATACTGTACGGTACATACAAGTCAGCACACTGCAGCACTGCTCAGCTAGCAACACAAATCATTACCTTTTCAGCTATGTTCTAGCAGAGGTAGAATGCTGCTACATCTGCTTGTTGTACCTTCAAACTGCTATTGTAGGTCTGAACCCAGATATTATACACTTTAAAGCTGAACTCCAAGCAGATAAGGAAACACATTTAATTCAATTGTGTATTCCTTGTAAAAGTAATGACATTGTTACACAAAGCTATCATAAGTATATGAATATGAATTGGTTTCATCCTAGGTTTGCCACCCGTCCAGGATTCACCCGAACAGTCCAGGCTTGGAATCGCGTTTCTGGGTTTCAGACCTCCTGAAACCCGGACATATTACTGAGAATGGACTGCAGTTCCCCAAGTAACTGAGTACCACAACCGCCAAGTACAAAGGTGCGCACACGGGCCCCACACCCATACATGAACAGGAGAGGAGAAAGGGCTTGATGTCCACTTGCTCCTTGTGCCCTTAACCCTCTGTATGCCCATCCACACTCCAATCCCTGGCATTCAATGCTCGGGAAAGGGATGCGTGGGCTGGAAATTTGTAGCTCAGCAGCCAATTCTGAGTGAGTGTATTCACTAAGATAAGAGGGACTCTGATATAAGGGGTGCCCTGTGGACTCTGATGTAAGGCAGGCTTTGGGAATCCTGATTTAGGAGAAATGCTGGGAACTCTTAAGTAAGTGGGAGCTTTGGTGAGCAGAAACCCCCTTACATTAAAGTTTCCCTTTACACCAAAGTCCACAGCATTCTCCCTTAACCACTTAAGCCCCGGACCATTACGCAGCTTAATGACCAGAGGTGATTTTACAATTTGGCACTGTGCTGCTTTAACTGGTAATTGCGCGGACATACAATGTTGTACCCAAACGAAATTTGCATCCTTTTCTTCCCACAAATAGAGCTTTCTTTTAATGGTATTTGATTGCCTCTGCGATTTTTATTTTTTGCGATATAAATGGAAAAAGACTGAAAATTTTAGTCATACATTTAGGCCAAAATGTATTCAGCCACATGTCTTTAGTAAAAAAAATGTCAATAAGCGTATATTTATTGGTTTGCACAAAAGTTATAGCGTCTACAAACTAGGGTACATTTTCTGGAATTTACACAGCTTTTAATTTATGACTGCCTATCTCATTTCTTGAGGTGCTAAAATGGCAGGGCAGTACAACCCCCCCCCAAAAAAAAATGACCCCATTTTGGAAAGTAGACACCCCAAGAAAATTGCTGAGAGGCATGTTGAGCCCATTGAATATATTTTTTTTTTTTTGTCTCAAGTGATTGAATAATGACAAAAAGAAAAAAAAAATTACAAAAAGTTGTCACTAAATGATATATTGCTCACACATGCCATGGTTATATGTGGAATTGCACCCCAAAATACATTTTGCTGCTTCTCCTGAGTACGGGGATACCACATGTGTGGGACTTTTTGAGAGCCTAGCCACGTACGGGGCCCCAAAAATCAAGCACCGCCTTCAAGATTTCTAAGGGCGCAAATTTTTGATTTCACTCCTCACTACCTATCACAGTTTCGAAGGCCATAAAATGCCAAAATAGCACAACCCCCCCCAAATTACCCCATTTTGGAACGTAGACACCCCAAGCTATTTACTGAGAGGCATGTTGAGTCCATGGAATATTTTATATTTTGCCACAAGTTGCGGGAATATGACAAACTTTTTTTTTTGCACAAAGTTGTCACTAAATGATATATTGCATACACATGCCATAGGCATATGTGAAATTACACTCCAAAATACATTCTGCTGCTTCTCCTGAGTACGGGGATACCACATGTGTGGGACTTTTTAGGAGCCTAGCCGCGTACCCCAAAAACCAAGCACCACCTTCAAGATTTCTAAGGGCATACATTTTTGATTTCACTCCTCACTACCTATCACTACCTATCACAGTTTTGAAGGCCATAAAATGCCAAGATGGCACAAAACCCCCCCAAATGACCCCATTTTGGAAAGTAGACACCCCAAGCTATTTGCTGAGAGGCATGTTGAGCCCATTGAATATTTTAATTTTTTTTGTCCCAAGTGATTGAATAATGACAAAAAGAAAAAAAAAGATGTACAAAAAGTTTTCACTAAATGATATATTGCTCAAACATGCCATGGTTATATGTGGAATTGCACCCCAAAATACATTTTGCTGCTTCTCCTGAGTACGGGGATACCACATGTGTGGGACTTTTTGAGAGCCTAGCCGCATACAGGGCCCCAAAAACCAAGCACCGCCTTCAGGATTTCTAAGGGCGTAAATTTTTGATTTCACTCCTCACTACCCAGCACAGTTTTGAAGGCCTTAAAATGCCAACATAGCACAAAACCCCCCCAAATGACCCCATTTTTGAAAGTAGACACCCCAAGCTATTTGCTGAGAGGCATGGTGAGTATTTTACAGCTCTCATTTGTTTTTGAAATTAAAGAAAGAAAATAATATCTTGGGGTGTTTACTTTCCAAAATGGGGTAATTTGGAGGGGTTTTGTGCCATCTGGGCATTCCATGGCCTCCGAAACTGTGATAGGCAGTGAGGAGTGAAATCAAAAATGTACATCCTTAGAAAAGCCTGAAGGCGGTGCTTGGTTTTCGGGGTCCTGTACGCAGCTAGGCTCCCAAAATGTCTCACACATGTGGTATCCCCATACTCAGGAGAAGCAACAGAATGTATTTTGGGGTGCAATTCCACATATAACCATGGCATGTTTGAGTAATTTATCATTTAGTGACAACTTTTTGTACATTTTTTTTCTTTTTGTCATTATTCAATCACTCAGCAAATAGCTTGGGGTGTCTACTTTCCAAAATGGGGTCATTTGGGGGGGGGGGTTTGAACTGTCCTGGCATTTTATGCACAACATTAGGAAGCTTATGTCACACATCATCCACTCTTCTAACCACTTTAAGACAAAACCCTTTCTGACACTTTTTGTTTACATGAAAACATTTTTTTTTGCAAGAAAATTACGTTGAACCCCCAAACATTATATATTTTTTTAAAGCAAAGGCCCTACAGATTAAAATAGTGGGTGTTGCATTTTTTTCCACACAGTATTTGCGCAGCGATTTTTCAAACGCATTTTTTGGGGAAAAAACACACTTTTTTTAATTTTTAATGCACTAAAACAGACTATATTGCCCAAATGTTTGATGAAATAAAAAAGATGATCTTAGGCCGAGTACATGGATACCAAACACGACATGCTTTAAAATTTCGCACAAACGCGCAGCGGCGACAAACTACATACATTTTTAAAAGCCTTTAAAAGCCTTTACAGGTTACCACATTAGATTTACAGAGGTATACTGCTAAAATGACTGCCCTCGATCTGACCTTCGCGGTGATACCTCACATGCATGGTGCAACTGCTGTTTACATATGACGCTAGACCGACGCTTGCGTTCGCCTTTGCGCAAGAGCAGGGGGGGACAGGGGTGCTTTTTTTTTCTTTTCTTTTTTTTTAATTATTATTTATTTTGCTTTTTTATTTTATTTTTAAACTGTTCCTTCCATTTTTTTTTTTTTTACCATTTTTATTGTTATCTCAGGGAATGTAAATATCCCCTATGATAGCAATAGGTAGTGACAGGGACTCTATTTTTGAAAAAAATTGGGGGGTTAGACCCTAAATCTTTCCTCTGCCCTCAAAGCATCTGACCACACCAAGATCTGTGTGATAAAATGCTTTCCCAATTTCCCAATGGCGCTGTTTATATCCAGGGGGGGGCATTCCCTCCCACTGCTTGTAAAAGCAGTCTAGAGGCTAATTATCTGCTAGGATTGCTTTTACATGAAAGTCGACCGCTGGCTGAAAATAATGATACCAAGATGATACCTAAACCCGCAGGCATCATTCTGGTATAACCATTCAAAGTCCAGCAACATACCAGTACGTTGCTGGTCCTTGTTGGACATGTATTGTAATCTTTTTTTTCATGCAGCCTGTTGGCTGAATGAAAAAAAGAGATTGATCGGTGGGTATGCCCACCATTAGAATACCTCCCTTCATCCACCCACTTCTAATGATGGGCATACATGCACCATTTATATATGCCGAAGCATGGGGGCATTCTCCCGCAAAAAAGTTATGCCGTGTACACGCGGTCGGACTTTTCCACGGGCAAGCCTCCACCGGAATTTCGACTGTATGTACGCGGCATAAAAGGTTATGCTGGGTACACGCGGTCAGACTTTTCCACGGGCAAGCCTCCGTCGGAATTTTGACTGTATGTACGCGTCATTAGGAGCAAAATCGCTCCTCCGCCCCTGCTGCCCCCATGCTTCGGCATATATGCTCTTTTTTTTAACTGTGGTGGTGAAATCACCTCCAACAGCACTGGAGTCACGGCTTTATGTTTCGTGGGAGCAAACGCTGTTGCTGTCAAGATAAATAATTCCGCGCTGCAGCTGAATGGTGCACCTGAAAACAAAAAATTACATACCTGAAAAGCAAGCATGATAAAACATTGCAGAATAGAATACAGTAAAAAAGAGCAGAACAATAGAGAGAAAATAGAGAGAGAGAGAGAGAGAGAGAGAGAGAGAGAGAGAGAGAGAGAGAGAGAGAACAATAAAACAACAACTATTTTTTTTTTTTTTTTTTGTGTTTTTTATTTTTTTTTTACAATTTTTTTTGTAACTTTAACAACTGTAACAGTTCGGGTCTCTCAAAATGCGATGGCATTTAGGGAGACCCTGTGTAAGTGTGTCCTAGTCTGTGAAATGCGGTACCCTTCGCTAAAACTTCACTTTTGTGTGGAAGCGTTCAAAACATTCACCAATGCAAAGACCAGGATTGTCAGGACAGAGTGGACAAAAATAATTGGTGTCACGCCTAAATCCGCGCTTGCTACAGACACAACATCTTTTTTGGGGGGCTCGTTGGGTAGGGGTACTCTCGAGGACATACGGAAAATGCCTCTCATGCAGCCGGCTTACTGCATTTGGTTGGGGATGGTGAGGTGCAGAACCGCCTGGATACAGGAGTTCTGTGACTATCCCATCCTGGAATTTTAGGAAGGATAAAGTCCCGCCTGAAGCTCTGTATAGCACATGAGCGTTCAGCAAAGCCAATTGAAAAAGGGATAGAGACACTTTTTTGTACCAGCGTCTCGCCTTATGGGCAATTAGATACGGCGCCAACAACTGGTCGTTGAGGTCCACCCCTCCCATATTTTGGTTATATTCGTGGACACAGAGGGGTTTCTCCACAACACCAGTCGCCGTACGAATTTGTACTATCGTGTCTGCGTGAAGGGAGGTAAGAAGGAAAACATTCTTATTATCCCTCCACTTCACAGCGAGCAAATTATTACACTTCAAGCAGGCTCTCTCCACCAGCCTAAGACAGGAATCTACAAGCCCCTGGGGAAAGCCCCGGCGATTAGGTCGCACGGTGCCACTTGCTCCAATCTGATGATCAAACAAGTGACTAAACAGTGGCACGCTCGTGTAATAATTGTCCACATACAAGTGGTACCCCTTTCCGAATAAGGGTGACACCAAGTTCCACACTATCTTGCCAGCGCTCCCTATGTAATCTGGGCAGTTCTCCGGCTCTACCTGACTATCTTTTCCCTCATAAACCGTAAAGCTCCATACATAGCATGTTGCCCTGTCACAGAACTTATAGAGCTTGACCCCGTATCTGGCACGCTTGCTGGGAAGGTACTGCTTGAAAGACAATTTAATCAGGGACTCATCAACGCAGACAACTTGATCGGGAATAAACAAGGCTGCAAAACGTTCGTTGAAGTGGTTTATGAGGGGCCGAATTTTGTAGAGCCGATCGTATTCAGGGTCCCCACGTGGACGACAAAGTTCATTGTCGTTGAAATGCATGAACCGCAAGATCTGCTCGTATCGTTTCCTGGGCATGGAAGCAGAGAACACGGGCATGTGGTCAATTGGGTGCATGGACCAATAAGCACGCATTGATGAGAATTTATGTGTGCCAATGTTGAGGGAAAGGCCCAGAAAGGTCTTAAATTAGGAAACCGTAATTGGTTTCCAATCTCTGGCAATGGAAGGCAACTGGGGATTAGCTGCGATGAATTGACCAGCATATAAATTACTCTGGTCCACAATAGATCTATAGAGATCTTCCGTGAAAAACAGTGAATAAAAATCAAGTGGCGTAAAATTAGCTGTTTCCACCTGAATACCGGGTTGGGCAGTGAATGGGGGAAGTACAGTTTCTGCAGAAGTGTTGGGCACCCAATCAGGATAGGCGAATTCTGCAGGAAGGGCACTATGGGCACGACGGGCCTGCCTTTGTCTTCTTCTTGGTGGCAGCGGGACACTACTTGTGCTTGCCACCTCGCCAGCTTGAACTGCACTTATGGGACTCGCCACGTCACCACGTGATACTGCAGTGCTGGATGTACGCCCAGGCTGTACTAGGCCGCTGGTGCTTGCCAGTTCACTAGAAGGAATAGCGGCACTAGTACTACTCTGCTCCATAATACGAGAGCCCTGCGGTTCTTGCTCCTCAACAACATCAGAAGATCGGGATCGGGTATGCCTGACCTTAGCAGGGACCTTACCTTCGTCGTCAGTGCTATCTGAAATGGAGCCGCTGTCTTCGCTGTCTTCTACAGGAATGTATTCTGAGCCTGAATCTGACAGATACGTGACCTCCTCTTCACTATCTGTCATGCTCAGAATCTTGTAGGCCTCTTTACTAGTGTACCTTCGATTTGCCATTTTGGGCTCTAAATTTAGTGGTACACTAGTAAGATTCACAGGTAAAAAGGCACCCGACTGTCAGCAAATGTATCAAACGCTTAAAAAAAAAACTGTTAGCGATCGCAGGGATCAGGCCTGTCTCTGCGAACGCTGCAGTTATTTGTGTTGTGTTTGGTAAGTGACAGTGATCGATTGATACTGCACTTGGGTGGGGTGGGCTGGGCGGAGGGGCTAAACGCAGGTGCTAGCAGGTATCTGGGCTAATCCCGCTAGCACTGCGTTTTTGGGAACCCTAAACTGCTGGGGACGCTAGTATAGATCTGATCAGATACCATACTACTAAGGGAGGTGTATGCTTTGCGCGTGGGTGTTAGCGTTACTGGCACTAACCTGACGCTGCCTGGTGCGACGCAGACCCTCTCTGAGTCTAAAACCTAATTGATATCACCCGTCGGGCGATCAGGGGGTTAAACCTTTTTTGGGTTATATACGGCAGGTGCCCTGATGCTACAAAAAGCAAACTAACCAACCAGTGTCACCCGTAACACTTATATGGTGATCACTGGTGAAAGGGTTAACTAGGGGCAATCAGGGGGTTAAAACCCTTATTAGGTAATATATGGGGGTACCTGACGATATATAAAAACCTGACGGGTAACCTAAATAACTAAATAACTAACTGGCTAACCAGTGTCACCAGTGACACTTATACGGTGATCACTGGTGAAAGGGTTAACTCTAGGGGCAATCAGGGGGTTAAAATAATATATGGGGGTACCTGACTATAAAAACCTGCGGCGAACCTAAAAATAAATAACTGGCTACCTAGGGCACGACTGACACTAATACAGCGATCGGAAAAACGATCGCTTAGTGGCGCTGGCGTTAGGGGGTGAAAGGGTTACCTTGGGGGCGATCAAGGGGTTAAACCTTTATTAGGGGGGGTTAGGGGGCTACCCTGGACCTAAAGGGGCCTAAACCTAACTGCCCTGCAACTGTTTACTGTCACAAATTACACTGATTGCAGTGATCAGTAACAAAATGACCACTGCAAATGGTGACATTGTGACTGGGGGTACTGAGGGTTATCTGGGGGGTGATCTGGGGGTGACTGGGGGGTGTAAGTGTGCCTACGTGTACTGGTGTTAGTGTAGTGTTGGTGCACTTACTGTGAGATGTCTTCTTTCCTCACGCCGGATCGAAAAGACCGCCACAAGGAGAAATTACATCACTTCCTCTGCCTGTGTTTACATTACACAGGCAGAGGAAGATTGTCATTCGCCGGGAGCGATCGTGAGGGGGTGGCCGGAAACCAATTGCCGCCCCCTCATCACGGATCGCTTCCAAACGAAAAACCACTGCTCACTGTACCGGAGGGGGGTCCGATCGGACCCCCCACCCATACGAAGGCAGTCACCTACAGGTACGTGATTGTGTCTGTCCGTGCCATTTTGCCGACGTATATATACAGTGAGCGGTCGTTAAGTGGTTAAAATAAATTGCAGTGCGCCGCTAAAGTGTTCGGGTTTGGATTTAAGTAAAGGTGGCAACCCTATTTCATCCCCTGCACAGCAGCAGTGAGAGAGGGAGGGCTGTGCTAGGAGCAGGGCCGCCATCAGGAACTTTGGGGCCCCTTACACAGCTTCAGGCATGGGCCCCCTGGAGCAGAGGAGAACCGGGGGAGGGGTGCTGCCACCACGAATTGAGAAGCTGGGGGGGCTGCCGCAAATAGAGAAGCGGAGGGGGGTGCCACGAATTGAGAAACGGGGGGGGGGGGTGCTGCCGCCGCGAATTGTTGAGGTCGGAGGGGCTTTGGGTGCTGACGAACACAAAAAAAACAAAAGAACAAAAAAAAAGGGGAAGTTGCCATCCGGGCCCTGGGGACCTCCGGGCCTCTGGTGACCTCTGGGCCCCTTACAAAAAAAAAAAAAATAACATAAATAAATTAAAAAAAATTAAATAAACAAAATTTATAAAAAAAAAAATTATAAAAAAAGGGGGTTGACATTCGGGGGCCCTGGGGAACTCCAGGCCCCTGGGGACCTCTGGGGCCCTAAAAAAAAAGGGGGCCATTCGGGCCCCTTACAGGTGTACTGCCTGTACCCCCCTGATGGCGGCCCTGGCTATGAGGCAGTCAGGCTCTGTTGAATGCACATGTGCTGACAGGGAACATGCTGGCAGTAGTAGGGAGCAGAAGGAGCAGAACTGATAAAATATCAGTGTGTTGTTTTTCCTGCACTGAGGGAAAGGAGGTGACCAGTGGCGGCCCGTCCATAGGGGGCGCCCGGGCGCCGCCCCCCTCCAGTTTTTTTAAACGTCCTTTTTTTCACTGACAGAGGCGCCCGGCCCGTCACTCACCACAACACTAGAGCGCCGGCCATCTGAATAACAGCGTCTGATTGGCCTTTAGAAGTGCCTATCAGAGCCAGCGGCTCTGATAGGCTTCCTGACTACAGCCTGTGGGCTGTAATCGGCTTCTAAATACCTAATGAGAGGACGCACGGGGGGTGCGTTCCCTGGCCAATTAGGTTCACCGGATCTGGTTACCAGTAACCTGATTGGCTGAAGCGACATCAAGGGCGGGAGAAGACATCGAGGACGGAAGAAGGACGGCGCTGACCCGAGGAAGGTAAGTGCAGGGCTGGGGGGGACAAAGTGGCTGCATTTGGGGGACAAACTGGCTGTAAATTGGGGACAAACTGGCTGTATATTGGGGACAAACTGGCTGTATATGGGGGACAAACTGGCTGTATTATGGGGAAAACTGGCTGTATATGGGGACAAACTGGCTGTATTTATGGGGGACAAACTGGCTGTACTTTGGGGGCAAACTGGCTGTATTTTGGGGACAAACTGGCTGTATTTTGGGGACAAACTGGCTGTATATGGGGACAAACTGGCTGTATATTGGGGACAAACTGGCTGTATATGGGGGACAAACTGGCTGTATATGGGGGACAAACTGGCTGTATATTGGGGACAAACTGGCTGTATTATGGGGGACAAACTGGCTGTATTATGGGGGACAAACTGGCTGTATTATTGGGGGAAACTGGCTGTATATGGGGACAAACTGGCTGTATTTATGGGGGACAAACTGGCTGTATTTATGGGGGACAAACTGGCTGTATTTTGGGGACAAACTGGCTGTATTTTGGGGACAAACTGGCTGTATTTATGGGGGACAAACTGGCAGTATATGGGGGACAAACTGGCTGTATTTTGGGGACAAACTGTCTGTATAATGGGGACAAACTGGCTGTATATTGGGGACAAACTGGCTGTATTTTGGGGACAAACTGGCTGTATATGGGGGACAAACTGGCTGTATTTTGGGGGGAAACTGGCTGCATATGGGGACAAACTGACTGTATATGGGGGACAAACTGGCTGCTTTGGGGGACAAACTAGTGGCGTTTGGGCACAGTGGCTGCGTTTAATGGGCACAGTGGCGGCAATTGATGTTTTGTTTTTGTTTTTTCAGTTTGTTTGCGCCCCCCCAAAAAATTTGAGCACCAGCCGCCACTGGAGGTGACACTTCTGCATTCCTTGAAATTAAAGATTCTATCATACTAGAAGTGTTGGGGCTATTCTGGCAGCTATTTCCAGTGCAGCTCCCACACATAGTTTTGTGTTTGGGAAACAGGATTGTCTATCACATCACAATCATGTCACAGTAAACAGAATTGTACTGAAATGTCACTTGTGACACTTCAATAAAGTTCTGTAAAAAAAAGTAATCAGTGCAATACGTTGGAATCGCTGCATTGGCACTGTATCTCCCAGTGCACATCAGTGACCATGCGATCAGCTTGGCTCGCTGGTGTGAACGAGCTCTAACAGAGAATGTGATGTCACTTCTCTGGCTATGCTTTATAGCAGGGGTCTCCAAACTTTTTAAACAAAGGGCCAGTTTACTGTCCTGCAGACATTAGGGGGGTGGACTGTGGCTAATGGGAGTAGAAAATGCCCCAGAGTCAAATGTGTAAGTCAAGTCATATAGTTAAGTATGTGAATAATGCCTCAGGCTTGATGGTCAGTGGGAGCAAAGAAATATTACATAGCACCTGTAGCCAGTAAGAGGTGAAATAGTACCCTATAATTGATATTGGTGGGAGAAATGATGCCCCATCATTGGTTTCATTTGGAAGAATAGTACCCCATCATTGGTATTGGTAAGAGGAATCGTGTCCCATTCTTGATGTCAATGGGGGGAATTATGCCCCACTGTTGGTGCCAGTGGAAGGAATGGCACCTCATTGTTGGTGTCAGTGGGATGAATAGTGTCTAATATTGGTGAGAGTAATAGTCCCAAAAGGGCTGAATAAGGCAAGCAAAGGGCCGAATCTGGTCGCAGGCTGCAGTTGGAGACCACTGCTTTATAACATAGGTGATTAAATCACAAAAGTAACTGTACAAAATTACAAATCCTTTGGCAGATAAAACAGTTCACATTTGTGTATTTAGGTGTGTTTAGCTGTTTGCTTCGAGTTTGGCTTTAATTCAAACATCTATAAGTTAACCAATTCTACAGAGCTGTACAATCATTGTATAAGCATACAGTGCCTTGAAAAAGTATTCATACCCCTTGAAATTTTCCACATTTTGTCATGTTACAATCAAAAAGTTAAATTAATTTTATTGGGATTTTATGTGATAGACCAACACAAAGTGGCACATAATTGTGAAGTAGAAGGAAAATGATAAATAGTTTTACATTTTTTTTACAGATAAGTATGTGAAAGTGGGGCATGCATTTGTATTCAGCCCCCCTGAGTCAATACTTTGTAGAACCACCTTTCACTGCAATTACAGCTGCAAGTCTTTTTGTGTATGTCTCTACCAGCTTTGCACATCTAGAGAGTGATTTTTTTGCCCATTCTTCTTTGAAAAATAGCTCAAGCTCTGTCAGATTCAATGGAGAGCGTCTGTGAACAGCAATTTTCAAGTCTTGCCACAGATTCTCAATTGGATTTAGGTCTGCACTTTGACTGGGCCATTCTAACACATGAATATGCTTTGATCGAAACCAGGGGTCTCAAAACCCCGGCCCGCGGGCCACATCCGGCCCGCAGGTGTGATTTATCCGGCCCGCAGCTTATCCAGGCTCTGCCACACGTCTTTGGCCCTGCGCTGCCCGCCCTGTGCTGACCGCCAGAGTTCGGCCACCTTTGGTGCTGGTCACATGCTGGCTGCACGCTACTGTTACTTGGAAATATCCAAGTGACAGCGCGCTCCTCTCCCCGCAGCCGCTCTGATCATCCTTGTGTACTGTACGCACTCTCTATGAGAGCACTTGGAGTCAGAGTCAGTCAGAGCAGAGGAGGAAGGGGGCGGGGAATCTGCCAACAGGAAGATGCCTGTGGAACTGCTGCACGGAGATCGGAGGACAAAATGCTGTGAGTAAAATGAGGAAAACTTTGCACTGGAATGGGGGGGAAGCTTTGTGGGAGGAGAGTCTTGCATTGGAGGGGAGTGGAGTGTGGAGCTCTGACTGTACTGGAATCTGGGGGCTGGGTGGGGAGAGCCGTGCACTCTGCATCCACCTCACCCTCTGCACCCTGCACCCTCCCTCTGCACCCTGTGCCCACCTCACCCTCTGCACCCTGTACCCACCTCACCCTCTGCACCCTCCCTCTGCACCCTGCACCCACCTCACCCTCTGCACCCTGTACCCACCTCACCCTCTGCACCCTCCCTCTGCACCCTGCACCCACCTCACCCTCTGCACCCTGTACCCACCTCACCCTCTGCACCCTCCCTCTGCACCCTGTGCCCACCTCACCCTCTGCACCCTGCTCCCACCCTCTGCACCCTCCCTCTGCACCCTGCGCCCACCTCACCCTCTGCACCCTGTACCCACCTCACCCTCTGCACCCTCCCTCTGCACTCTGCACCCACCCTCTGCACCCTGTACCCACCTCACCCTCTGCACCCTCCCTCTGCACCCTCCCTCTGCACCCTGCGCCCACCTAACCCTCTGCACCCTGCGCCCACCTCACACTCTGCACCCTGTACCCACCTTCTGCACCCTCCCTCTACCTCACCCTCTGCACCCTGTACCCACCCTCTGCACCCTCCCTCTACCTCACCCTCTGCACCCTGCACCCAGACTCTGCTGCTGCACCCTCCCTCTGCACCCTGTGCCCACCTCACCCTCTGCACCCTGCACCCACCCTCTGCACCCTGCTCCCACCTCACCCTCTGCTCCCTGCACACACCTCACCCTCTGCACCCTGCACCCACCTCACCCTCTGCACCCACCTCACCCTCTGCACCCTGCACCCACATCACCCTCTGCACCCTGCACCCACCTCACCCTGCACCCACCCTCTGCGGCCTGTACCCACCTCGCACCCTGCACCCACCCTCTGCACCCTCCCTCTGCACCCTGCGCCCACCTCACCCTCTGCACCCTGTACCCACCTCACCCTCTGCACCCTCCCTCTGCACCCTGTACCCACCCTCTGCACCCTCCCTCTACCTCACCCTCCCTCTGCACCGTGTGCCCACCTCACCCTCTGCACTCTGCACCCTGCACCCTGCACCCACCTCACCCTCTGCACCCACCTCACCCTCTGCACCCACCTCACCCCCTGCACCCACCTCACCCCCTGCACCCACCTCACCCTCTGCACCCTGCACCCACCTCACCCTCCGCACCCTGCACCCACCTCACCCTCTGCACGTAGCGCACCCCTTAACCCTGCACTCTGTACATAGCTCACCCCTGAACCCTGTACATAGCTCACCCCTGAACCCTGGGGACACCAATGGGAAAAAATTTGCTGGGGACACCGATGGGGAAAAATTTGCTGGGGACACAGATGAGGAAAATTCTGCTGGGGACACCGATGGAGAAAATTCTGCTGGGGACACCGATGGGGAAAATTCTGCTGGGGACACCGATGGGGAAAATTCTGCTGGGGACACTGATGGGGGGGGGTAATTCTGCTGGGGACACCGATGGGGCGGAAAATTCTGCTGGGGACACTGATGGGGGGGGGAAATTCTGCTGGGAACACCGATGGGGAAGACACCGATGGAGAAAACTCTGCTGGGGACACCGATGGAGAAAACTCTGCCAGGGACACTGATGGGAAAACTCTGCTGGGGACACTGATAATGGGGAAAACTCTGCTGGGGACACTGATGATGGGAATGACAATTAATTTATTTGTACATAACTGATTTTTTTCGGCCCCCGAATACTTGTAAAATCTACAATGTGGCCCTTGTGTTGAAAAGTTTGGAGACCCCTGATCTAAACCATTCCAATGTAGCTCTGGCTGTATGTTTAGGGTTGTTGTCCTGCTGGACGATGAACCTTCGCCCCAGTCTCAAGTCTTTTGCAGACTCTGACAGGTTTTCTTCTAAGATTGCCCTGTATTTGGCTCCATCCATCTTCCCATCAACTCTGACCAGTTTCCCTGTCCCTGCTGAAGAAAAGCATCCCACAACATGATGCTGCCACAACCATGTTTCACGGTGTGGATGATGTGTTTAGGGTGATGTGCAGTGTTAGTTTTCTGCCACACATAACATTTTGCTTTTAGGTTACAAAGTTAAATTTTGGTCCCATCTGACCAGAGCACCTTTTCCCACATGTTTACTGTGTCCCCCACATGGCTTCTCGCAAACTGCAAACAGGACTTCTTATGACCTTCCTTTCAACAATGGGTTTCTTCTTGCCACTCTTCCATAAAGGCCAGATTTGTGGAGTGCACAACTAATAGTTGTCCTGTGGACAGATTCTCCCACTTGAGTTGTGGATCTCTCCAGAGTTACCATGGGCCTCTTGGCTGCTTCTCTGATTAATGCTCTCACTGCCCGTCCTGTCAGTTTAGTTGGCCGTCCATACAGGTGGACTCTATTTACTAATTAGGTGACTTCTGAAGGCAATTGGTTCCACTAGATTTTAGCTAGGGGTATCAGAGTAAAGGTGGCTAAATACAAATGCACTTTTCAGATATTTATTTGTAAAAAATTTGGAAAACCATTTATCATTTTCATTCCACTTCACAATTATGTTCCACTTTGTGTTGGTCTATCACATAAAATCCCAAAAAAATACATTTACGTTTTTGGTTGTAACATGACAAAATGTGGAAAATTTTACATGTATGAATACTTTTGGAAGGCACTGTAACTAGGACTGGTGCAAGTTTGTTAAAGCAACGCAAGAGAGAGTGGTGGGAGAAACAGATAGAAACTAATTAGATAATTAAAAAAAATGGCCTTAGAAATACTTTAGGTAATTAGTGTCCAAAACTGTCGCAAAAGCATTGCTCAACATTTCATTTATAATGCTTCTTATTATTTTTTTTGATAATAAAAATTGTGAGACAAACATGACCATGGAAACATCCTTTGCAAGGAATAAGAGGTTCTTCAGTGGAAACCCACAAGCCTTCTTCCTTAGGCATGCAAGGGTGAGGTCCCCTCATCCCCTTTCAATACTTCCCAGAAATATTTAAAAAAAAAAATATGCTCCTGATTCCTTACCTTATGCCCACTATTTCACAATCATTTCTCCCTCCTCTTTTTATATGCCTCTTAGGATCCCTTACCCCACAGGACCCATGTTGTATCCCGACCCCCTCTTGCCCCACTCTATAGATAGGGAAACCCCATTTCTTTTTGGTTCTTTCCTCTTTCTTTGAAAAGTTTTAAAAAAATGGAAGGAAAAGGCACCACTCAAAACTAACAAAGTATAAATGTCTAAAGTTAAGTCTTACATTTTCACACCATGGGTGACATTGACTTCTTACTCTGTAAAATGCTAATTGGATACTGACAATTAAAATATGCATTGTGTATTTACCCATAAATGCCTATGTGGAATATATGTTGTATATCTACAGTACATGACCACATGTAAAAACATTATTGTACCACTTTATTTTCTTCTTAAAAAAAATAAAGAACTAATAACAGGGGGCACATGTACTGGGAAATATGACATTCAGTTTGCAACTGAGGAACTCTTTGAAACTATAAGCACATGTATTCCTGGAATTCTCTGAGACTGAACAAGATACCCACTCTGGCCTTCCCCTCCATTTATTAACCACTTCGCGCCCGGGCTATAAGCAAAAGACGTCCGCAAAGCGGTCGTCAATTGCTGATAGGACGTCTATGGACGTCCTCTTATTTACTTCCGAGGGCGCGCGGAGGGGAAAAACTGTGCCCGCCGTGTCAGGCGAGTGCCGATGCGCGTGCCTGGCGGCCACGATGTCCGCCAGGTACGAGCGATCGGCTGTCACAGAGCCAGGGACGTGGATCTCTGTGTGTAAACACAGAGATCCACGTCCTGTCGGGGAGAGGAGACGGATGGTGTGTCCCTTGTACATAGGGACAACCATCAGTCACCTCCCCCAGTCAGTCCCCTCCCCCCCACAGTAAGAACATCTAGCAGGGAACATATTAACCCCTTGATCGCCCCCTAGTGGTTAACCCCTTCCCTGCCAGTCACATTTATACAGTAATCAGTGCATATTTTTAGCACTGTTCGCTGTATAAATGTGAATGGTCCCAAAAATGTGTCAAAAGTGTCCGATGTGTCCGCCGTAATGTCACAGTCACAAAAAAAAAACGCAGATCGACGCCATTACTAGTAAAAAAATAAATAAAAAAATAATAAAAAAAAATCATAATTCTATTCCCTATTTTGTAGGCGCTATAACTTTTGCGCAAACCAATCACTATACGCTTTTTGCGATTTTTTTTTTTACCTAAAATATGTAGAATACGTATCGGCCTAAACTGAGGAAAAAAATATTTTTTTGAAAAAAAAATTGGGATATTAATTATAGCAAAAATTAAAAAATATTGTGTTTTTTTTCAAAATTGTCGCTCTATTTTTGTATATAGCGCAAAAAATTAAAACCGCAGAAATGATCAAAGACCACCAAAAGAAAGCTCTATTTGTGGGGAAAAAAGGACGTCAATTTTGTTTGGGAGCCACGTCGCACGACTGCGCAATTGTCATTCAAAGCGTGACGGCGCTGAAACCTGAAATTTCGCCTGGGCAGGAAGGGGGTTATGTGCCCAGTTGTCAAGTGGTTAAAATCCAATAAAGTAAACAACAAAGACAAAAATAAATTCACATATTGCACAGCTGCTTTATTTCCGGCCAGTGCAGAGTGTGCTGGGATAAGAGAAGGTTGGCCACAACGCCCAAAGTAATCCAACCAACAACTCACAATATATACTTCCTCTTTAATACCCACTTGACGAATGGACCATCGTAAATTTATATATAAATCTTTGCTCCTAGGAAAAGCCATTCTTAGAAGAGTCATAGAGCAAATAACAAATGTATGCAGACCAGTTTACTATCAATAGACTTCATCAGGCCACTCACTGACAAAAGAAAACCAAGCACTAATGCCCCATACACACGATCGGTTTTCTTGTTGGAAAAAGTCTGATGAGAGCTTTTGGTCAGGAATCCCGACCGTGTGCATGCTTCATCAGACTTTTTCCAACGGAAAAACTGCTGAAAAAAGATAAAGAGCAGGCTCTCTATTTTCCCGTCAGGAACTGATCAGAATTTTCGATCGTGTGTACAAATCCCAACGCGCTAAATTCCGACGCATGCTCTGAAACAAATCGACGCATGCTCGGAAGCATAGAACTTAATTTTCTCGGCTCATCATAGTCTTTTACGTCACCGCGTTCTTGCCAGTCAAAAGTTCACTGAACTTTTGTGTGACCATGTGTATGCAAGGCATGCTTGAGAGGAATTCCGTCGGAAAAACCATACAACTTTTTTCCGACGGAAAAACCGATCGTGTGTACGGGGCAAAAGAGTAGCCTTTGTGTCATGTGACCAGCCAGAGGACATCAATAAAAAAAAACCCTAACATAATGGCAGAGGGAACTTCTGCTAAGGGGGAAGGAAGCATGATGCACAGTGTTGGGCTTTAACAATAAAGTGAGTTTTTGTTTAAACAAATTACTTTTGGAGGAGACAAGTGTCCATATAACACAAAGTACTTTTATTAATTAGAATAGCTCTTTTTGTGAGACTGACCAATAAACCTTCCTTATAAACAATTAGGCTAATTACCTAATTAATTAAAAAAAAAACAGTAATGACTGTTCTGGAGAAAACTGTTTTTATTAGATTTAGGAAACGATAAGTGTCAGTAAGATAACAGACATAAATAAGGTTTGTCTGCAGTCTCTGAAGTAGACAAATTATATAAGCAAATATAGTCTATATATTTTTAAATGTGCAGACCTGCACTTAATATGTTTAATGGAAAGATTTATTCCATAAAAATATGAAATCAACATGCAGCAGTCAATCCATAGCTACATCAATACAATGAGACTGGCATAATTGAGTTTGAAAAGATCTGTTAATGACTGAATCTGGCTGTGCATTTATACATTTTAATAGTGTTCCCAAGTTTATTGTGACTTTATGAGTCCTTCAGGGATTTGTGTGGCTTGCATTATGGTTTTTCTTCACTCATCTTTGGTAATTGTCATACCTTGCATGAAACTCCTAACCAAGTTATAATTAATTCTGAAAGTAATTAATGATTTTATGCTTAAGAAGGGCGCTAAGAACTTCTTTCTCTTTAATATGATGTTGCCTCTAGAGTTGAGCGGACACCTGGATGTTTGGGTTCGACGGGTTCGGCCGAACTTCGGAAAAAAGTTCGGGTTCGGAACCGAACTTTAACCCGAACCCGAACCCCATTGAAGTCAATGGGGACCCGGACTTCTAAGGACTAAAAAGGCTCTAAAAAAGTAATAGAAAGGGCTAGAGGGCAGCAAAATGTTGTTAAGAGCATGGCAAGTGCTCTGCAAACAAATGTGGATAGGGAAATAACTTAAAATAACATAAAAAAAAATAAAAAATATGCTGGAGGCCCCCTTTTCAGCAGAAGAGGTACGGGAAGTCATTAAGAACCTCAGAAACTCAACGGCACGATGCCACACATATGGTGGGAATGCCCCAGAATACGCCCTTTCTGGAATAAATTATTCAATTTAATGGATAAGCTAGTGGTAAAATAAAATACTTTGAAATAAAAATGTAGCGGGGTGCTAAATTTAAGGGAAGTGTTTGAGTGGTAAATATGCTCAAACACCCTAATTCTGTAGGATTCATGGACCATTTTGTCCTCGGGGGAGAGTATTGGTGTGCAGTTCCCTGCGGCCTACAGGTGGCGCTGCCATGGTAGGCTAGGGTTGAACCGCCGATACAGTGCTGTGCCTTTTGTGTCCCCTCTTGGTAGTAGTACAGCGGGGCGGGGAACCTGCTGTGCATGCCGGGAGAGCATATAAAAGGGGCAGACCTTTGGCCTGGGGGCTGATGTCCAGTGGGGTCCACGCCCAGGTGCCTTCGGCCTGGGTGCATGTGTTCCTGTTCCATCTCGGGTACCTTTAGCCCGGGGTGAGGTACTATCCTGGAGTTCCTGCTGCCCTGGGTATGGAGGCCTAGGTGCGGGAGTAAAGCCTGGAGTCCAGAGCCTTCGTCTGGAGTCCGCTAAGGGTCGAGGAGTCTTAGGGTGCCGCCTCGTGTAGGGGACCATGTTCCAGGGAAGGGAGGATCATTCTGATGGACCGATGCGGGAGTCACGGTGAAGGAAGGGTCTGTTGACTCCCTGGAGAGATGTCTTCCCCTTGATATGGGCTAGGTTCGTAGAAGGAGAAGCTCAAGGTCATCTTGACTGTATCAGAGGCCTTATTCACCCGGCCCGTGGCAGGGGCCTTATACACCCTGGTCTGTGGCAGAGACCAAAGTTCTCCAGGTCCGTGGCAGGGGCCATGTACACCCTGTCTGTGGCAGAGACCAACCTCAAGGTCTGTGGCAGAGACCGAGCACCTAAAACTGTTTGAGAAACTTGTAGGGGTACAGTTGCTTCTAACCAGCCAGGCAGGTAAAAGTGCAATGCAGTAAAAAGACTTCAGCGACCCCCCCTCAGATCTGGAGACATTAAATTGACACAGGAAAGCCTTTGCAATGTGCCCAAATGATGTCTGCTTTAATCAGCTTAACATCTCGGTATTTATGCCGGTCTTAGGGGACAAAGGTGGGGATGGGAGGAGTTTACATGATACAAATTCAGGTTAATAATTTCCTATTAGCTAGTACGTGTTACAAGTTCAGGTAATATTTTGCTGATGTAATATAAGACAAATTCTTACATCATTGTGAATTTTAACATAAGGACAGTTTTATATATACTTGCTATATTGACACAGGTGTTTGAGAACGCTTAGCTTATCTAAAACAAACATAAGCCAAGGCAAAATCTATACATACATGAATAACTAGGTGAAAGGTAAGAAACAACAGAAACTTGTGAATTCTTTAAAACCTTTTCTTTAACCCATGACATGACGTCCTGAACTGAAAATGGAGGTTGTCATGCCATGTTCCCTTTACAATCCTCTCTTTGAGACAATTTCATATATGTCTCATCTACCTTTCACAGTTATGTAATCTTTCTTCTATCATAATAATAGTTATGGCAGCACTTCTCAAACATGTTAGATTCCTACTCCAGAACTTAGGTTTGCAAAAAGGATCCCATGTCTTGGCAATGTTTCTAGCTTCATCTTGTAATTTGCTTACTTCCTTTCGGTGTTGTGAAATTATATCATAATAATCTGGTACCTTAATACTAGTGTTATGAAACCAGGTACAACACTCATAATCTTCTGTTGTCTCACATAACCCAGTTAAAGCAGCACTCATGCTTTCTATGGCTAACTTGTGTAGTTCTAATCGTTTTTTAATTGCTCTAGTTTCTATATTTAATTTAGTAATATCATCAGAATTCTTTTCCATTATTTCATCAATGATTCCAGTGTAATTATTCAACCTTTTCATTAAGTCTATTTGGATAGATATATATGTATATCTCAACATTATCAGACCCCTATGGCGGGGTCACTACCATATCTTCTCTACTTAGTATGATACCAGAGGGTCCACAGTACTACTTCACATCTATGTGGAGTAAAGCTCTTCTTAGGGTGTATGTGGATACATATCTTTACTCATTCATATCACCCATCTTGGCATCATACAAATCTGCTAATCTGACAATCTGATAACACTCTATCTCTTCCCTGGGGTCATCTTCCTCATTACTAATTATTGTATTTCACATTTATGATATTTAAAGGGTACAGCCATGAGAGGAATACTAACGGTGGAGGGGTGTAATTTGACTACATATCCAACATTTTCATATCCTGATTTCTGTGCATAGGCATATTTAAACTTCAATAATAACATTTTATCTGTATTAATTTCTGAGTTTTCATTTCTCTTGTGTCTGTCATGTGTATTATTCATATTACTCTGTTGTGGAGTTTTAGAGGCTCCACAAATACTCTTTATGTGTCCCAAATCTTCAGGATGATAAATACAGTTAGTTATCAGCCAAGTTGGCAAAAACACGATCAGGGCAGCCCAGCATAAGAGGCACAAGGCTTTCCCAGAAGTCCGTGGTGAAATAAGCAACATCATTTTGTTCAGAGCCTTGACCAACTGCTTCACTCAATTTTCCTTGGCTTGCTTCTTAGGTGTTTGGTTCACCTTCTTCACACGACTGGCATGGATCCAGGCCTGTTGTCCCTCTACCAGAATAGTTGTTAGGGTAACCGCAATCACTGTAGTCCGGGGTCCAAATGGGTACTCTTCCTTCTTGGTATGCTTCAGTTGCTGGACCACTACGACATCTCCCACTTGGAAGGAATGAGTTGGTTCCTGCGAAAAAATAGGAGAGGTGCGAGCAACATTCCTTTCAACTTGATCTAAGGTTTCAATAAGTTTTTTTACATATTCTTTCTGAATAAGATCTAGGTCCTCTCTTTCCAACATAAGTGGCTGTCTGGCCCATGGGGTGGGGAATGGCCTACCCATTAAAACTTCAAAAGGGGAGTATCCTGTCTTTCTAGAGGGTGTCATTCTTACCTCGGCTAGTACAGCTGGTAGGACCTTCTTCAAATTTGCATACGTACCTCCAGTGGCTTTCCTGATCTTATCTTTAATAGTTCTGTTCATCCTTTCCATAATACCTGAACTCTGGGGGTGGTAAGGAATATGAAACTTCCATTCTATTTTCAGTGTTTGGCCACAAATGCAGGACCATTATCTGAGTTGATCTGAAGTGGGCAACCCCTTCTGGGAATGATTTCCTGTGTGAGAATTCTTACTACTGTTTGTGCGTCTTCCTGTGTTGTTACAAACACTTCTATCCATCCATCTTGAGAACATGTCCACTATTACTAGCAAATATTCCTGTCTTTTACCTAGTTTGGGCATGTGTGTAAAATCAATTTGTAAATGAGTGAATGGTGTAGATGGATATATCAGATGTTCATGTTTTGCCTTGTGAGGGTTCCTGGGATTATTCTGAATGCATGCGATGTATCTGGAAACATATGCCTTAACCAGAGAGGGAAGACCTGGAATGTAAAAATCCTTATCCAAAAGTTCACATGTGACTTTCCACCGTCTGTGACCTATCCCATGGTATTGTGAAATAAAAATGGATGCGCTGGCTACAGGGATACATAGTCTCCTCTCTTGGCAGACAAGGCCAGTTTCTGGGCTTGTCTGCACACCTATTGAGTTCCATTGTTGGATGTCTTTGTCCGTAGCATATGTTTGGAGTTCATGCAATGTTTTATCTAGGAGTGAGATTTCCGGTGAGAGCAATGGCATTTGGATGTCTGCTGGCTGTGTGGATGCTGCCTCTCTTGCTGCTTTGTCAGCTAAAGCATTTCATTTGGCTATGTCATCCTGTTGCCCTGTATGTGTCCTACAGTGTAGTGTGGTTGCATGTCCTAGAGTGAATGATGTAGCCATTTCCACCACCATCGCACAGGATACCAAAGCTCTGAGACACGCCAGCATGCCCTGCACTGGCATAGGCACAACCCTTGGGGAAAAACGATAGGGCGCAGTTTGCCTCCCATGTTTTTGCGCTAGGACTCCCGTCATGGTTTTACAGTTGTCCCTAGCAAATAGGTAAAACCCTTTGCTATACTCAGAGGCCAAGACCAGGAGCTGTTATCATAGATGTTTTGAGGTATACGCAAGCATTGTACATTTCATCATTGCATTTTATACAATCTGGTATGTCAGTACCTGTGGTTTGTCTCAAGAGATTATCATAGTAGGAACAGTCCGGTAACTAATCATGCCAAGAAAGGACAGCATATCCTTCTTGGTCTGTGGGGGGGCTAGACCCACGGAGAGCAGCAGCTCATGACTGACTTTCCTTTCACCTTTTGTGAGTACAAAACCAAGGCATTCAACAGTTTCCTGACACCACTTAAAGTTTCTTTTTGGAAACTTTATGACCATTATCTGCCAACCAATGTAGCAGATCTGAACCATTCTCTTTGCAAGCAACCTGGCTTGGGTTAGACATCAATCAACATATTGGAGTAGGACAGAACGATGGCAGGGAGTCCAGGACCGCAATGTGGCCTGGAGCACAACTGAGTAGACTACAGGGTCAACATAACCCATGACACCTTGTCATCTGGCAAAAAAAATTGTTTTTAAAAAACAGAAAGCAAGGATTGGCTGTGTCTCCTCATCCACAAGGACGCTAAAAAATAAATTTGTTAAATCAATCACAGTAAAATACTCTGCATCGGGTGGTATGGAGGTAAGGAGTGATGGCACATCAGGCACTACAGGCGCACACCAGGTTATTTACAGCTCGAAGGTCTTGAACAAATCTATAACTGCCATCCTGCCTGATACTCACTGCTTTCTTTCCCATTACATTTAAACATCCTGCTGCTTCTTTCTGTATTAAAGTTTCCTGAAATTGGTCAATTGTCTGTGTGGTCCATTCAGATATCATCTGTTTGACCATCAAGGCGAACTGGGGTTTTAGATTATTCATATAAGTTTGAATAAACAAAGCTCCCACATCAGTAGCTGCAGCTAATCCAGCTTCTGTTGTCCAATTTTCATGAAACCTTTTCCAGAACTCAACTACAGATTTTTCTGACTTTTGTTTGCATGCTATGGCAGTAGGGAGGGAACTTTTATTTATTTTTTAAATACTTTCATCATTTTAGCCTCTAATTCTGTCCACATAGTGTTACTACCTGCTACTGTGTTTAACCCATATGCTCCCGCATTTCCAGTGTCAATAGTGTTTATACTTGGAACGTTTGCCCAGCTCCAGGAACTGGTGTGTCCTATAATGCCATCAATGATAAGGCGCATGTCTTCCTGTGTGTAATTTCTACCCTTACATGCCTTTTTTAAGTAAGTTAAAGTACCTGTTGTGGAGGCAGTGGGTTTGGGGCAATGTTTCACTATCCTGTCAATGTCCTCAACGTCTATTACTTTTTTCAATATTTAATTTCCAATGGTCATGAAAGGCGCTTGAAGGTTAGTGTTACTATATACATTTCCACTCTTTATTTTAGGGGGACTAAGTGCTTTACCCACTATAACGTTTTCCTGTTCTTCCTCCTGCTCTTGGCCAGGTGGTGAAACTACACCTCATATAGCTCCCTGATCTTCTTCTGGTTCAGCTACCTCGACTCAGGCTTCCTGTCCTTGCCTCTGTAAGCCGCTGTCTATCTTGTTGTGGAGCGGGAGGGATCTGCCGTTGTCTGATTTCATGATGTAGAGCCAGAAGATCAATATCTTCCTCTCTTAAACTCAGATAGACATGTACATATGAGGGTGGAGGATGACTGACTACTGGCAGAGGTGGAGCTGTTGGGTCAGGGACAACTCTCTTTTTATCGGCTTCTTCTCTATGTTTCTGGTCATAATCTACCTTACTTAAACATTTAGTGGGCTTTTTCTGCTTCTTTTTGTCCCTCTGAAACCAATATGGGGCATATTTTAACCAATTCTCTCCTCCCTTTTCCATATAATCCCTATCCCATGTGAAATTCATCATTACTACTATCCCGGGGAAAGGAGTCTATACTGTGAATGGCTATGGGCTATCCCACTAAATTTTAAACTCATGGGACTATAAATTCATAATCAGTACCACAAATTCTGGCTACAAAATCGTTACATGTTTCTCCTGGGTTGGGAAGAGGGGGAGGATATTCTTTACCTTGTTTCTGACCCATATTGACAGTGGGAGACGACTGTTTTACCACGCAGTCTTCTGATCCACACAACAAATTATTCTTAATACTTCTATTATCTTAACACTTCTATGCGACAGAAAGAAAAGCAAAGGTTTTGGGGTCATTGGAGTCTACCTCCTCATTAACCACTTCATATTCCTTGCCAAAAGGAATGTATCTATCATATTCCTTGCCAAAAGGAATGTATCTATCATATTCCTTGCCAAAAGGAATGTATCTATCATATTCCTTGCCAAAAGGAATATCTTTGTGGATTTACCAAAAATCCATCTGTGGATTTACCAAAAAATCCATCTGTGGATTTACCAAAAATCCAATATTAACCTCCTGGCATGGTTCTTATCCCTTAATAATTTATGGGTCTAAAAGCTTTAATCAGAGCTGAGGCAAGAAAATATTTAGTCAATAAAGACAAAAAGGATTCTTACCACAGATGATTTTGCTTATCCCGGACGAGCCCCCAGTTGTAGGGGTACTGTTGCTTCTAACCAGCCAGGCAGGTAAAAGTGCAATGCAGGAAAAAGACTTCAGCGACCCCCCCTCAGATCTGGAGACATTAAATTGACACAGGAAAGCCTTTGCAATGTGCCCAAATGATGTCTGCTTTAATCAGCTTAACATCTCGGTATTTATGCCGGTCTTAGGGGACAAAGGTGGGGATGGGAGGAGTTTACATGATACAAATTCAGGTTAATAATTTCCTATTAGCTAGTACGTGTTACAAGTTCAGGTAATATTTCGCTTAAGCAGTGAAGTGAATGTGCTACGTTTGTGCCTGGACCTCCTCCACACCTTAAGCTGTCCTGTTTCTTTGCTCTAACCTTTTCTATCCGAGTAGAGTTTATTTTGCCATGAGAGAATAAGAGTTGTAATTTCAGCTGGTGTGGACATTGACTTTACTGGGAATTAAAGGACTTGCCTCTACCTACAGTAGAGGTGAGAATCATTCTCTGGAGGAGTTTTGACTCCGGCTGTGGACACGGCCCGTCAAGTACACCACTCAACCTCTTTATATAGGAGGGTACGGGCTGGTAGTGCGGTGTGCCTTTCTCCCTCCTGCGAGGAGCCAACAACATAAAGGCAGGTAAGGGGGAAAGGATCTGTGCGCTACAAAAAAATAAAATAAAAATTATAATCTTGACCTAGGAGGACGAGGTCCATATGGAGTAGGAGGTTGAGGTGGCGGTGGATGTGGCTGTGTAGGTGGAAGCGGCAGTGGAGGAGGACGAGGTAGCCAACACTGGTTCAAAAATACAACAATGGCTGGGTAAGGCCGGTGATGTGTCGAATTCTGTCCCCCGTCAAATAGTGTCCACCCTGTACTGCGCTTGCTCAGTATGTAGGACAAGGGGATTTCGAAAATCTCCCAAGACGAACGGCGCCTGCGTGGTGAGTTCAGGTGAAGGCCACACCATCCGTGGTTCAAGCCGAGCCAAGTGAGGCCGTGCCCGAAGCGTGGCGATCGAACCGAGCCCGTGAGGGGCCCTGTTACTATGTGCTACCGTATGTCCACTTGGATGGTGGTACTTGAACCTGCACTCACAGCGCAGGCGCCGTTCATCTTCGGAGATTTTGTGAATCTCCTTGTCCTCTGTACTGCGCAAGCGCTGCGCCTTCGCAGTATGGGCCGGACACAATCCGATGGCCGGACAGTTTTTGTCACAACACCGGTATACATGTCTATTCTGCAGAAGGTACGGACAAGTCCTGTGGGATCCATGCCTGGTTCATTTTAATGAACGTGAGCTTGTCCACATTGGCTCTGGACAGGCGGCTGCGCTTGTCTGTGATAACGCCCCCTGCCGTGCTAAATACACGTTCAGATAATACACTGGCTGCAGGGCAGGCCAGCACCTCCAAGGTATAAAGGGCAAGCTCAGGCCATGTGCTCAATTTGGAGACCCAGAAGTTAAAGGAGGCAGACCCGTCATCCAGTACGTGTAGGCCTGTGGACACATACTGCTCAACCATGTTGTTTTTTAAGTATAGCACAGTAGAAGAAAACTATATAGAAATTGTTTATTTCACACACCTCCACATATGTATAACACACTGCAAAATATTTTTTGTGGCCCTAAATGGCGTTTTTTGGAAGACCACAACACACCCACAGTACGTAACTGCTGAATCGCACAGCTACAGAACTGCAGAAAATGCTATTCAAAAAAAATGTTGTTTTTTTAGTATAGCACAGTAGAAGAAAACTATATAGAAATTGTTTATTTCACACACCTCCACATATGTATAACACACTGCTAAATATTTTTTGTGGCCCTAAATGGCGTTTTTTGGAAAACCACAACACACCCACAGTACGTAACCGCTGAATCGCACAGCTACAGAACTGCAGAAAATGCTATTCAAATTTTTTTTTGTTTTTTTAGTATAGCACAGTAGAAGAAAACTATATAGAAATTGTTTATTTCACACACCTCCACATATGTATAACACACTGCAAAATATTTTTTGTGGCCCTAAATGGCGTTTTTTGGAAAACCACAACACACCCACAGTACGTAACCGCTGAATCGCACAGCTACAGAACTGCAGAAAATGCTATTCAAAAATGTTTTTGTTTTTTTAGTATAGCACAGTAGAAGACAAATATATAGAAATGGTTTATTTCACACGCCTCCACATATGTATAACACACTGCAAATATTTTTTGTGGCCCTAAATGGGTCTTTTTGCAAGCGTACATTAAAGTGCATTTTTTTTTTTTTTTTTTTGCCCTAAACGGGTCTTTTTTTGCACGAGTAAAATAAAATGCAATTTTTTTTTTTTTGCCCTTAATGGGTCTTTTGGAAAAGAGCACAATAAAGTGCCTTTTTTTTGCCCTAAATGGATCTTTTTCCAAGAGCAGAATACACCCACAGTATGGAAACGGTGTATCTCTCAACGTAATATATGCAGTGCTGGTGCACTGAGCTTGCAGATAAAAGGTAGATTTTCTCTGACACTGGGCTCATGGCAGTGTAAAAAGACTGCACTACAACACAAACAGGTAAACCTATGCAGATCGCTGAGTTATATCTCTGAATCTGGACTCCTATTCCTATATAATATATCTCTCTCCTTGAAAGCACCAACAGGAACCTGGCCCTACACTACACTGTCTCTCTATCTTTTCCCTCAGATTCCAGAATCAGGACTAACTCATGTATTTTTCAATCTCTCCCTAAAAGCAGCAGCAGCAGACAAGATCCTCTCCCTATCTATTCTGAAGCAGAGTGACGTGTGTGCTGTGTGCCTCTAGCTTATATAGAAGCTGGGTCACATGTTGCACTGACCAATCACAGCCATGCCATTAGTAGGCATGGCTATGATGGCTTCTAAGGGCACACCAGCTAATCAAAAGGTGATTGGCTGGCCCCTGAAGCATTTCTAACTGCGCCATTAGCTTGCCGAACCCGAACCCGGACTTTCACGCAAAGTCCGGGTTCGGGTTCGGGTTCGGGAAAAAGCTAAAGTTCGGTACGGACCCGAACTTTACAGTTCGGGTTCGCTCAACCCTAGTTGCCTCCTATGGATATCTTTCTGGAGAGCGATGCATACTAAGTGAATAAGGTTAGTCTTGTTATCAAACTATGGTGGGATTTTCTTAATTGTGACAATTTTTGATATACAAGTAACTACAGAATATGAAAGAATTATTATTTGCAAATAAATATCTTATCTTAAAGAAATTATCCACTTCATATAGTTCATCAAGCACTGCAGAGAGTGCAGTAACCCATGGCAGAAGCAAATTAGAAATGATCTTTAGACGCTAATCTGTAAAGGCCCTAAGATTTTGGTATAAAATGAACAGGGCTAAAGTGGAAGCATCAGCATGATGAAGCGTAAGCCCAATAAAATAAGTTTGGGAAATGGATGGGATTAAATTTTTGGATTAGGTTGGTTGTAAAGAGTTTGAAGTGAGTGCTCGGTGTAAGTTTTTAAGATCATCTCTTTGATTATTGTGCCTGTAGTTGGACTTTAAAGAAGAACCAAATTCTTGCAGTAAAAAGGAGCTAGAGCTTTTTTTTTGCAAAAGAGACATGCAGTATCTCTTTACGAGAAAACTCCAGTGACAAAATTATGTTTTTATGTATAATGCACAGGGCATGCACCATGTAATGTACATTTCAGCTGCTTCTCAGCATGCCGGAAATAGAGCTAGGTGTTGGGAATAATGTAACTCCTGTGCATATCAGTGGGCATTCAAAAGCCAAAAAGAAGCATTGTGGCACCCAGAAGTGGCAGAGGAGATAGTGGTGGGGAGAGTGGCAGCTGGAACCTAGGCCCGTCGTGGCAGGGAGAGGGTATACTAAGAATTATGTGTACTACAGAGTGCAAGTATGATGTATTGGAAGAACTCACCTCCACACAATGGAATTTATTCAGATTAAGTACTATTTTTTCAGTGTTAAGATAAGTATTACATATCAGAGATAGGGGCATGTAAGATATTAAGAGTTTATTTGATTGGAAAGGTTAGAAGCAAGATCAAAATAAGTGTTAAGGAATATTAGGGGGTTGGTAAAGTGTTAGAGATAGTTTATAGTTTGGAGGGGAGCTTGAAAATTATACTCCATTCTAATGCGGTATGACAATAATAACTCTGAAAGGATACATTCAGGGAATGTAAATGTACATGGTAAGATAAAAGGTGGCCTTAAATCTGGACAGGTGTATAATGATATATTTTAACAAAAGGGCACTAGTTATAGTCCTAGGCTTGTCTGTTAAAGGTTCAGCCAGTTAAAGGCAGTTAGAGAGGGATGAGAACACCTGTTAGGTTTTTATTCATGTCTGTGCCCCTGTTAAGGAGATTCATCCTCTTTATTTGTCCTTCTTACCATTATCAGTGAAAGTGAAAGCAAATCCCACATTTTGGCTTGTCCCCAGAAAAGTAATAGATTGGAAATCGTTCAATGGGGACACTAGTTCTGGTGACCTGGGGGTTCCCAAATTAATTGAAGAAATTCCCTTAATGTTCCAGGGATTTCCTCTCACTTCCTGTTTGGCTATGGGACAGGAAGTGAAGGGAAATCTCTGCAATGGGACACAGATGGTGAAAATCTGACAGGGGTTATAAACTTTTCTTGCTCTATCCAAAATAAAAATAAAAAGTTTTGCCTATGGTCCTACTTTAGGTTTAGTGAAATAGTTGTTCCAAACATTATCTCCACCCAATAGACAGAATACGATGGGCAAAAGCTTGGAATAACAGACACACAGAAAGACCTATGGCTTATATCTCCAGCCTACAAGTATGTGATTTTAAGTAGCTAAGGATCCATTCTTCCTTTTTTCACTAAAAGAAGCTGCAGCCTTCTGAAATATATTGGCTAGCTACAGTTTTCTGTGATGTCACATGTCTGCAAGTGGCTGGATGGTTTTTCGAAAGCCTGGGGAAGAAGATAAGCCAAAGGCTCCAGAGACGACATGTCACTTGCTTCATAGTAGTGCAGCTTTAGATTTACATATCTCGGGAGGTCAGTGTTTCTAGTTCTGATCAGAGCTTTTAGAAATCGTTATTTTTCAAGATAGAGGGAGTAAGCACTGAGTAAGTTTATTGCAGCCACTAAAATATTTTGATGATACTTTCATGTAGCCCTTGAATCCTGATGGTTTTGCCAGCTGGATTAATTTGATGGTGTCTGTTCTAAGCTTTCCTTTTTTTTATCTGTCAGCATCAGTCTTATACTGTCAGCTACCTGATCCAATTAATGGATCTTATAAGACTGAACTTGTAATGGCCAACTTCATTCTAACCGTTTATTAGGTAAAATCGGCCTTTCTTGAAATGCAGTCAAACTTGCAAAGCGCTCCAGGCTGTTGATGTTGGGCATAGAGAAAGGAACTCTAGAGGCAGAGGAAAGCACCATACTGGATGCAGGCTGCTAGGAATTCTCTACAAAGTCTTTACTACCAATACTTCATCATTTTTGTTAAAAGCAGGGCCACATTGATAATAATGCTACCAAAATGAGCGTGTCACGTCCATATTGAAAACTCTCCCCTTCTCCCTAGTCTCAAAAACTATTTGGCACTTTATGCAATGAAAATGTGTGCATTTCCAGGCTTTATTGTATGTCTTGGCTCAGTTAGAGAGGAAGGCTGCAGAAACTGCAGAAGGCTGCAAATCTTGTCTGCAATCAGCTGCGAGAACCACAACTGGGGTTCCTGCGATTAGCAGCGAGTAGGCAGCCCCATTGGAAGCAATGGTAGGCTGCTGGCTTTTGCAGCTAATCATGCCCACTCGCATGTAATCATTCATGGAGTGTTCAAATGCAAACAATTGGCCCTGAATGCAGACTGCCTGTACCCAGGGCCAATCACTTGCATGTGATCACTGCTTGAGCGATTACATGTAAGTGGGTATAATTAGCTGTGAGAGCCAGCAGCCTATTATTGCTTTAAATGGGTCTACCAGGGTGGAGTCGGGTGACGGAGCATATCGGGACTTAGGAAGGAATGATCAGATGCTTTGTCTTGGTTTTAAATGTAAGTGGATGCTGTCCAATAAATGTCATGAGTTTTTAATACTACACAGTGGAAGGTTGTTCATTTTGATCAAGGGACGGTGGAAGAGTAAGTAGTATATAGCTATCCATAAGGGCGCACGGGCGCTGCCCCCTCTCTCCAGCCATTTCCCTCTTTAGCATGAATCTATCCATGGCTGCCGCTGCCACGCCCTATTCAAAATATATTCCAAATATATTTATATTATCCGAAAAGGGGTTGCTCGCGTCTGTTACCTGTCACCAGATTTGCTGAAATGACAGGCGCTGAGATTGGACACCTGACGTAAGGAGAGGACGGGAGGAGAGGATGGGAGGAAACGCATGGAGGACACTACCCGCCGTCACCTGCTGCCCCACCGAGACAGGGTAAGTGATGGGCAGACGGCGAGCAGGCAGGAGGGGGTCACAGTGGCGGCATTCAATGGCACAGTGGCAGCATCTGATGGGCACATTGGAAGCATTTGATGGGCACAGTGGCAGCATTTGATGGGAACAGTGGCAGCATTTGATGGGCACACTGGCTGCATTCGATGGGCACAGTGGCAGCGCTTGATGGGCACAGTGGCTGCGTTTGATGGCACAGTGACAGCATTTGATGGTCACAGTGGCTGCATTTGATGGGCACAGTGGCTGCGTTTGATGGCACAGTGACCGCATTTGATGGTCACAGTGGCTGCATTTGATGGGCACAGTGGCTGTGTTTGATGGGCACAGTGGCAGCATTTGATGGCACAGTGGCAGCATTTGATGGGCACAGTGGCTGCAATTGATGGCCACTGTAGCGGCATTTTATGGGCACAGTGGCTGCAATCGATGTTTTTTTGAGCACCAGCCACCACTGTATACAACTCGTTTACATCTCTAGCTAAACCTGAAGAGGGGAGAGGAGGAGAGCATATCAGTAAGCTACTGGAACAAATTGGAGTGCACCCCAACTGGGGAAGGTGCTGTTAGACCTATTACAGGTCTTTAACTGAGGTGAGCGCAGTGATGAACTGATGGTGCGATTCGCCACATATGCATGGATTTACCCACACAGGGTGAAAGTATAAAGAAGATTCACAGTTTTAAGGAGCATAGGGGATTATTTACGAAAGGCAAATCCACTTTGCACTACAAGTGCACTGCAAGTGTTCACACACATGCGATCTGATTCCTGTCCGAATCTGCATAAGCAGAGTGGACACAGACAACCCATCCACCTGCTCAGCGGGGATCTGTGGACAGATTCACCGCTGAGCACATGGACTCCTTGCAGAGGCCTTAAAGTGAAAAGGAGAAAATTCACCTAAAATCCTTCCTCCTAAAGGTAAGCATGCATGTACAAAACTTGCTAAACATAGCTCACTAACTTCTGGGTGCTGTCATCTGTTCAGCTAGCACATACAAAACGCATTAAATATAATTTACAGTTTTTAAATAATTGACACCACCACACTACAACTTGGGGGGCAAGTCACACTTACATCCCTGGTCGGGGTAGCTCATTTCTGCTAGTCCCAGCTGCTCGTTGATAAATTGTGAGCAGCTAGGTATAAGGCCAGGGGTTTGGCCACTGCAAGCCTCATGGATAGCACTACTGACCAATTAAAGCATTCCATTCACCCACAGCATAAAAAAAGCAATCCAAGCTTCAATTGCCAATGGGGAAGGCTGTCACTAAAGGGGTGTGGAGGATCAGTGAACACTGTGTATGATGTGCCTGTACTTCCTTGTATGGGATTCATCCTGGTTCCAAGCCAAACCCAGGCCCCCTGCTGAACCAAAAGGGGTTGCGACCAGTTAAGGAGGGCTGCCTGTACCTCCTTATCATTGGCCCTTTAAACAACATCCCTCTAAGTAAAGTGAAGGGTAGCTCTGGTAACAGAGGCATACAGCTGGAGGAATATAAATCCTGAGGACACAGGCGGGCCACCCTACTGCAACTAGAGAACTCTGGAAGCAATTAGTTATGTGCTCCTCACAGTAGCTTCATCTTCCAGAGAAGTTGTGTGCTACTGGGCTGCTGCCTGAGTGCCCATTGCTGTTCTAACAACAAAGGGGCTCTTACTTGGCTGCATATCACTTGCCCAGCTACGTCTGCCTGATCAGATGTGGCATCTCTGAACTGCTTACAGAGGGAAGCAGAGAAACTTATCTCGTCTGGGTGAGTCCAGGAACCAAAGAAATTGTGCAAAAAGGAGTTAAAGGGGTGTGCCCCTATATCTGAGCATGGTGAGTAAATGGGCATTCTATTACAGAAGTAAGTGGCAGAATGCACCACGTAGGAAAAGGAAAGTAGAGAGGTGAGCCAGGGAAGTGCTAATATTCTGACAAGAAGTTAAAATAAAGAGTCGGTTTGGTCCCACAGCCCTAATCCATACAAACTATGGTTCAAAACACTGCATTGAAGATAGCCATGTGTCTGTGGTTGCTTAGTTAGTCCAGAGAAGGCTCTGCTTTGTTTTATATAGGTATAATAAAGGACATTTTGGCTCCTTTTAGCCCACCTCGCTATAATCTATCATTTGGTTTTACTGTCTAATGCAGGGGTCTCAAAGTACCGGCCCACGGGCCATTTGCGGCCCGCGGACCGGTTATAAATGGCCCGCAGGCAGCGCGGGGGTGCCACGGAAGGGGGGGCGCAAATTGGCAGTGTTCTACTGCCAGGCATGTACTGGCCGGAGATCCGCAGCAATTTACCTGTCAATCGCCTACTGCTGGCGCCTGACGGGTAGATCGAGATACATGCAGAGTAGCGCAGGAAGCGTCTGTCATAAGTTCACTTCTCTCTCACGTCACGCTGTTGCTCCCCGGCGGCCCCTCCTCTCTTCGTCCATCCCCATTTGCTTGTGACATCATCTGGGATGGACGAACAGAGGAGGGGCCGCCGGGGAGCAACAGCGTGACATGAGAGAGAAGTAAACTTATGACAGACGCTTCCTGCGCTACTCTGCATTTGAAGAAAACGACAACAAGTAAATGCTGAACTGTGCCCCATGTACCCTGATTGTGCCCTGATGTGCCCCATGTACCCTGATGTGCCCCATGTACCCTGAATGTGCCCCATGTACCCTGATTGTGCCCTGATGTGCCCCATGTACCCTGATTGTGCCCTGATGTGCCCCATGTACCCTGATGTGCCCCATGTACCCTGAATGTGCCCCATGTACCCTGATTGTGCCCTGATGTGCCCCATGTACCCTGATGTGCCCCATGTACCCTGAATGTGCCCCATGTACCCTGATTGTGCCCTGATGTGCCCCATGTACCCTGATTGTGCCCTGATGTGCCCCATGTACCCTGATTGTGCCCTGATGTGCCCCATGTACCCTAAATGTGCCCTGATGTGCCCCATGTACCCTGAATGTGCCCCATGTACCCTGATTGTGCCCTGATGTGCCCCATGTACCCTGATTGTGCCCTGATGTGCTGGGCTCTGTGCCCTAATGGTGAGTGGTCAGTGTGCAGTGTAGTGGTCAGTGTGCAGTGTAATGTGAAGTGTAGTGGTCAGTGTGCAGTGTAGTGGTCAGTGTGCAGTGTAATGTGAAGTGTAGTGGTCAGTGTGAAGTGGTCAGTGTGAAGTGCAGTGGTCAGTGTGCAGTGTAGTGGTCCGTGTGCAGTGTAATGTGAAGTGTAGTGGTCAGTGTGCAGTGTAGTGGTCAGTGTGCAGTGTAATGTGAAGTGTAGTGGTCAGTGTGAAGTGGTCAGTGTGAAGTGCAGTGGTCAGTGTGCAGTGTAGTGGTCCGTGTGCAGTGTAGTGGTCAGTGTGTAGTGTAGTGGTCAGTGTGCAGTGTAGTGGTCCGTGTGCAGTGTAGTGGTCAGTGTGTAGTGTAGTGTAGTGTAGTGGTCAGTGTGTAGTGTAGTGGTCAGTGTGCAGTGTAGTGGTCAGGGCGCAGTGGTCAGTGTGTAGTGTAGTGGTCAGTGTGCAGTGTAGTGGTCAGTGGGTAGTGGTCAGTGTGCAGTGTAGTGGTCAGTGTGCAGTGTAGTGGTCAGTATGCAGTGGTCAGTGTGCAGTGTAGTGGTCAGTGTGCAGTGTAGTGGTCATGTGTGCAGTGTAGTGGTCAGTGTGTAGTGGTCAGTGTGCAGTGTAGAGGTCAGTGTGCAGTGTAGAGGTCAGTGTGTAGTGGTCAGTGTGTAGTGTAGTGGTCAGTGTGCAGTGTAGTGGTCAGTGTGTATTGTTCAGTGTGCAGTGTAGAGGTCAGTGTGTAGTGGTCAGTGTGCAGTGTAGTGGTCAGTGTGCAGTGTAGTGGTCAGTGTGTAGTGGTCAGTGTGCAGTGGTCAGTGTGTATTGGTCAGTGTGCAGTGTAGAGGTCAGTGTGCAGTGGTCAGTGTGCAGTGTAGTGGTCAGTGTGCAGTGTAGTGGTCAGTGTGTAGTGTAGTGGTCAGTGTGCAGTGTAGTGGTCAGTGTGTATTGTTCAGTGTGCAGTGTAGAGGTCAGTGTGTAGTGGTCAGTGTGCAGTGTAGTGGTCAGTGTGTAGTGTAGTGGTCAGTGTGTAGTGGTCAGTGTGTATTGTTCAGTGTGCAGTGTAGAGATCAGTGTGCAGTGGTCAGTGTGTATTGTTCAGTGTGCAGTGTAGAGGTCAGTGTGTAGTGGTCAGTGTGTAGTGTAGTGGTAAGTGTGCAGTGTAGTGGTCAGTGTGTATTGTTCAGTGTGCAGTGTAGAGGTCAGTGTGTAGTGGTCAGTGTGCAGTGTAGTGGTCAGTGTGCAGTGTAGTGGTCAGTGTGTAGTGTAGTGGTCAGTGTGTAGTGGTCAGTGTGCAGTGGTCAGTGTGCAGTGTAGAGGTCAGTGTGTAGTGGTCAGTGTGTAGTGTAGTGGTCAGTGTGTAGTGTAGTGGTCAGTGTGTAGTGGTCAGTGTGTATTGGTCAGTGTGCAGTGTAGTGGTCAGTGTGTAGTGGTCAGTGTGTAGTGTAGTGGTCAGTGTGCAGTGTAGTGGTCAGTGTGCAGTGTAGAGGTCAGTGTGTAGTGGTCAGTGTGTAGTGTAGTGGTCAGGTTTAATAATGTGTTTGCTGACACCAGTGCTGGGGGTTAATAGTGCGTCTGCTGACACCAGTGCTGCTGTTTTTGAAGTTTGAATGTTTGCATGCGGCCCCCCATGGGATATGAAAACTTGTCTTGTGGCCCTCAGGTAATTTGAGTTTGAGACCCCTGGTCTAATGGGTCCCCAGACCTTACTCCTCGGGTGCCTTGGATTCAATACACTGCACAAATGGCCAACAAACATTACTTAACAGTTCTATGTAGTTTGGAAAACAATTTTTTTTATCATTTCAGTCTGTAAATGAGCTGTAACCCAATAGTTCTGGTTGCACAGTTGGCCCAGAGGCAAACATACATGATTTACCATGGCTACAGGTACTATTGTTAAATGAGGAAAAAAAAATGTTTTATATTTGTAATAGAAGTGACACACGGATTCTGATTTAAAAATATATTTCTGTGCTTCACACTAGTTTGATGGAGGCCTCCTTAGTGCCTTTTAGCCCACCATAATCAGAATGATCATCATACAGTAATATTGGTCTCCAAGAACTACTCTTAAAATTCAAAGTTGTAATACACTGCACAAATGATGACCAACTATTCTAAAACAGCTGCATGCACTTTGGTATAAATGACTGTATAATATTTGGCTATAAAGCTTATACACTGTAATACAGCTCTTCTGAGTGAATAGTTGGTCCAGTGGCAAGGAAGAAATGATTTACATGACCATTCTAAAATAAGGAAAAAAAAACATATATTTTGAATTTCTGATGTAAGACATGCAGGTACCTTTTGTTACAAGAGGGTTCTGCTGTATTATTTCAATAAAATTCATAGAATGTTATGCACTATGCCTTCTCCAGCTTTGCAATTCATAAGCTTCTATTCCCTTACATCATTCTAAAAACATGAGGGGAAAATTGAAATGATTGTTCCATGCCTGAGCAAAGTGGTTTTCAGACAATCTACATACAAATTCAAACTATAGCAAATAAATGTCTTTAAAAATATTTTTATGGAGCATGTTATAGGGAACCTGGAGAAAACTCTTTATGGTATGCTCAGTTTGCTGCACAGTTGGTTCCTTGCAGATAATAAATATTACTTTTCAATCAAATTGAGTTGTTGTGGAGATAAAAAATAAAACACCCTATACTGTAAAGGCATTCCAATCAAAACCGAATATTTAGTTCAAGATGCTAAATTTTCAGAGTTGATTTTCTGTTGACCAAATTTTGGCTGTTGCAAATTTCAGTAAAAAAAAAAGTTATTTTGTGGTATTACTAGGGTATTTTCATATATTATAATACCTCGTACACACGGTCTGACTTTTTGCCAACAAACTTAATTTTGAGCAAGTTTGACCAAAAATCCGACCGTGTGTATGCTCCATCGGACAAACTTTTTTGGTCAAATGTTCGGTCTGCCAACGGACAAACTTTTTGCCAACAAAAGTTTGATGGAGCAAAGTCCGACCGTGTGTACAGAAATCCATCTGACTTTTGTCCGATGGACAAAAAAAATAATGTTAAAATCAACCAACAATAGCAGAAGTTGACCAAAGGGTGGCGGTAATGAGCAGAAAAGAGCAGAAAAACCATGTGATGTTGGAAAAGTTTTGGGAAAGTTTGCAGAAAAGTCCGAGCATGTGTATGCTAAGGGTGTGACCGGCCAACTCCGTTCGGACAAAAATCCACGGAAAAGTCCGATGGAAGTCCGACCGTGTGTACGAGGCTTTAGAGTTATGAACTACGTACAATTAAACCTTACCTTTTTTAGTTTTAAACAGAGTAAGGAATGATTAAATTCCCTATTTGTTTTTTTATGTGGTCTGTGTGGGGGGGGGGGGGGGAGGGGGTATATCTTCACTACATGTTATGGAAATAAAAGGGGAGTAAAAAAGCAACAATTTTTGTCTTTGTTGCTGGAAGAGGTGACCACAACTGAATATTTCTCTCTCACTCAATAAAAAATTTAATTTTGGATTTTCCATCGTTGCGCCAATGACAATGGTTATCAAGTCAAACATAGAGGGCAAATCCCCCTAAAAAAGAAACAGAAAGAGATCATTTTGGCTCCAAATATACTTTATGTTGTCTCATAAATACAGAAAGAACTCTTATCAGACAAGTTATAGCAAACACAGTGTAACAACTAATGAGTGATTAATGAAAAGTTCTATAAACAAGTGTCCATGTGTATCAGAAATAGGGATGAGCCCAACCCCCCCCCCCCCCCCCCCGGTTCTATTCGCACCAGAACCTGCGAACAGACCGAAAGTTTGCGCAAACTTTAGAACCCTATTAAATACAATGGACGCGAACGTTTGAAATCAAAAGTGTTAATTATAACGGCTAATATGCAAGTTATTGTCCTAAAAAGGGTTTGGGGACCCGGGTCCTGCCCCAGGGGACATGTATCAATGCAAAAATAAGTTTTAAAAACGGACGTTTTTTTTGGGAGCAGTGATTTTAATGATGCATAAAGTGAAAAAAAAAAAAGTGAAATATTCCTTTAAATATGTCCCTGCACAAAATGACATTTCTAGAGGAAAAAAAGTAATTTAAAACTGTTTGCGGCTTTAATGTAATGTTTGGCCCCGGCAATATGGATGAAAATCATTGAGAAAAATGGCATGGGTACCCCCCCCACACCCCCAGCCCACTACCAGCCCCTTTGGGTCTTGTATGGATATTAAGGGGAACCCTGCATCCAAATTAAAAAAAGGCCCTATATACTCTCAACAGCAGTATACAGGCGGTTCAAACAAGACAGGGACTGTAGGTTTGTTCTTAAGTAGAATCTGTTTATAATTTGGAACAGGTAAAATTTTTAACTGTAGCTCCAGCCAAAAAAAAAATTTTTAAGCTTTTTGGAAAACATAGGGAAGGGTTATCACCCTTGTAACATTTATTTTGCTGTCTGTGCACCTGTTCAGAACATTTCACCTCAATGACGAATGTTTTTTGAATAGTTTTTTTTTATTCAAACAAGGATTGGTGATAAAGCATCAGTGGAGAGGAGACACCTTTTTCCCATATTAACTCTTACAGGAGAGAATTTCCCTTCCTTGGGGTAGATTTCCTCTCACTTCCTGTTGTCTCCTTCAGTTTGCAAGTAAGAGTCATTTGTAAGTTGGATGTTTGAAAGTAGGGGCCTGCCGTATATACTCTGCAGAAATTTGGCCCTTAGGTCTTGGTGTTGCCACAACACTGTAAGCCCTCACAGTTACTCTTGGTGGGCGCTGGAACGCCCTGCTGTGAACTATTATATCAAGAATTGCAATTACATGACATTGTTGAACAGTAGTAGGAAAAATTGGGCCTTTGGTGGTGCTGGTGCCACAAGACCCTAAGTCCTTACAGTTACTCTTAGTGGGCGCAGGAATGGGCCCAGCTGTGAAATATTAGATCAAGAATTGTAATTACATGCCCCTGTTGAACAGGGGCAGAAAAATTGGGCTTTTGGTGGTGGTACTGGTGGTGGTGTTGCCACAACACTGTAAGTCCTCACAGTTACTCTTGGTGGGAGCAGGAATGGGCCCAGCTGTGAAATATTAGATCAAGAATAGTAATTACATGCCCCTGTTGAACAGGGGCAGAAAAATTGGGCCTTAGGCACTGCAACCCCTCACAGATACTGTACTTGGAGCGCAGCAATGAGCCCTGTTGCAAAGTATTGCATCAAAAATTGTAATTACATGCCCCTGTTAAACGGGCAGAAAAATTGGGCCTTAGGCACTGGAGCTGGTGCCACAACACTGCAACCCCTCACAGATACAGTACTTAGAGCGCAGCAATGAGCCCGGTTGCAAAGTATTGCATCAAAAATTGTAATTACACGCCCCTGTTAAACAAGGGCAGAAAAATTAGGCCTTAGCCACTGGTGCTGGGGCCACAACACTGCAACCCCTCCCAGATACAGTACTTGGAGCGCAGCAATGAGCCCTGCAGCAAAGTATTGCATCAAAAATTGTATTTACACGCCCCTGTTGAACAGGGGCTGAAAAATTGGGCCTTAAACACTGGTGCTGGTGCCACAACACTGCAACCCCTCACAGATACTGTAGTTGGAGCACAGCAATGAGCCCTGCTGCAAAGCATTGCATCAAAAATTGTAAATACACGCCCTTGTTAAACAGGGGCTAAAAAATTGGGCCTTAGCCACTGGTGGCGGTGCCCAGAACCAAAAATGTTCTTTCAAGCTATCAGCATGATTATTGAGGAGGAAGAGGATAGTTACTCAGCATAACAGGATAGTCACTCGGCATCAGCATAGACAGTCTTGAAGGGATCTGACATTTCCAAAAAAATTATTCGGTTACATCAGCATCAGGTGCTTGGTAGCTGGTGGTGATCCAAGACTGATTCATTTTTATGAAGGTCAGTCGATCGACCGAGTCGGTGGACAGGTACACACGGTGATCGGTTACAAAGCCTCCAGCAGCACTGAATGTGCGTTCCGAAAGAACGCTGGATGCAGGACAGGGCAGTACCTCAATTGCATACTGTGCAAGCTCTGGCCAGTGATGCATCCTCAAGACCCAGTAACCAAGGAGATTTTCGGTGGGAAAGGTGTCCAAGTCTGATCTTGCCATTAGGTATTCCTGCACCATGTAAACCAGACGCTGGCGATGGTTGCTGGAAGCGTTCATACCTTGGGGCTGCGTACTAAAAAATTGTCTGAACGCATCGTTCAGACGGCCACCTTCTCCACCGCTCCTTCTTTGACTTCCCAGAGCCTCAGCAACACGTTGTCCAGGACCAGGAATTTGTAACCTCCTAGTCTCTGGAAACGCATTGCACAGACCTTTCTGCAAGGCCTCCCGAAGATGCTTCATCCTCTGCTCCCTCTGCGAAGGCAAGATAAGGTCCGCAACCTTACTCTTGTAACGTGGATCAAGGAGGGTTGCCAGCCAGTAATGATCCCTCTCCTTGATCGCACGAATACGAGGATCCTTGCGCAGGATTTGCAGGATCAGGGAGGCCATGCAGCGTAGGTTTGCTGAGGCATTCAGTGCGGAGTCCTCTGGGTCACTGAGGACGACATGATCCACAGCCACCTCCTCCCAGCCACGTGAAAGTCCATGGATGTCTTGGGACTGTAATTGATCCCTTGAAGACTGCTGCTGATGCTGAGTGCTAGGCTCCACCTCCATGCTTACACAATAATCCTCCTCATCCTCCTCCTCCTCCTCTTCCTGTGTGATAGCCGGGCCAGCAGGAACACTGTCTGGATAAAGGGGGCCTTGAGAGGTAAGGAAGTCCTCCTCTTCCTGCCTCTGTTCTGCCTCAAGTGCCCTGTCCATAATTCCACGCAGTGTGTGCTCCAACAGGTGGACAAGAGGGACAGTGTCACTGATGCATGCACTGTCACTGCTCACCATCCTTGTGGCCTCCTCAAATGGTGCCAGGACAGTGCATGCATCCGTGATCATGGCCCACTGGCAAGGGAAAAAAATCCAAGCTCCCCTAACACTGTCCTGGTGCCATATTGCAACAGATACTCATTGATGGCCCTCTGCTGCGTGTGCAGCCGCTGCAGCATGGCCAACGTAGAGTTCCACCTGGTGGGCATATGACAGATTAGGCGGTTCTTGGGCAGGTTGTAATCCTTTTGCAGGTCAGCCAGCCGAGCACTGGCATTATATGACCGTCGGAAATGCCCACAGAGTTTCCTGGCCTCCTTCAGGACCTCCTGTAAGCCCGAGTACCTGCCCAAGAACCGATGCACGACCAAGTTAAGGACGTGAGCCAAACAGGGCACATGGGTCAGTTGTCCCTGTCGGAGGGTGGAGAGGAGGTTGGTGCCATTGTCGGAAACCACCTTTCCTGGCTTAAGCTGGCGTGGCGTCAACCGCCTCTGAGCCTGCCCCTGCAGAGCTGACAGAATCTCTGCTTCAGTGTGGCTCCTGTCCCCCAAGCACACCAGCTCAAGCACCGCATGCCATCATTTTGCCTGCATACTTGCGTAGCCCCTTGAACGCCTACGGAGCACCGCTGGTCCCGAGGACAAAGCACAGGTGGAGGCCATGGAGGAAGAAGAAGAGGAAGGGGTGGAGGAGAGAGGTGTGTCAGAATCACCAGTAGTAGCATTTTAGAGGCGTGGTGGCGGAACAACCTCCAACACTACTGCACCTTGTCCTGCATCCTTCCCAGCTGCCAGCAGAGTCACTCAATGCACCGTGAAAGATAGGTAACGTCCCTGTCCATGCCCGCTGGACCATGAGTCAGCGGTAATATGCACATTACCGCTGACCGCCCTGTCCAGCGAGGCCAAGACATTGCCTTCCACATGCCGGTAGAGAGCCGGAATCGGCTTCCATGAAAAAAAGTGGCGTTTGGGAACCTGCCATTGAGGAACCGCACATTCAACAAACTCACGGAAGGGGGCAGAGTCTACCAACTAAAAAGGTAGCAGTTGAAGTGCTAGCAATTTAGTCAAGCTAGCATTCAACCGCTGGGCATGTGGATGGCTGGGAGCGAACTTCTTTTGGCGGTGCAGCAGCTGGGGCAGGGAAATTTGCCTGGTACAATCGGCCGTCAGTGTACCAATAGCAGATTGTCTGCAAGTACTTGGCTGTGACACACCGAATTCTACACCTTCATTCCTCTCAGTGCAGGTTTCAGAGAGGACTAAAGGTATAGTGGGGTTGGAGATCCCAGCTGATGAGGAGCAAGGAGAGGTCTGCTTTGTTCTTTGGTGTGGGTCTTTTAGATACGCTTGCCAACGGACTGCATGGCAGGTTGACATATGTCTGGTCAAGCACATGGTGCCCAAGCGGCTGGTGTTTTGGCCACGCGAGATACGCTTTAGACATATGTTGCAAATGGCAACGGTGCGATCTGCTGCACACGTCTAAAAAAAGGCCCACACCAAAGAACTTTTGGAATAACATGCAGAGACAGCAGCGCCGTGAACATGCAGAGCTCTGCGGTGTGATGCAGTTGGTGTGCTGCCCTTAAGCTGGCCCCTGGAGGGCATCCCGCCTCGTTGGAGATGTGCCTCCTCCTCCTCTCTCCTATCAGGCACCCATGTGGAGTCAGTGACCTCATCATCCCCTCCCTCCTCATCACTGGAGCCAATCTGGCAGTATGCTGCAGCTGGGGGAACATGACTGCCAGATAGCTGTCCTTGTTGGGCACCCCCTCTCTCTGGGCTCACGTTACTACCCCCCTCTCTCTGAGCTCATGTTACTGCCTTCCTCCAGCTGGGTTCCATCGTCGGAGCCTTCAAAACACTGGGCATCCTCCTGGAGCATGTACCCAACACTGTGGTAAAACAGTTCGGGAGACTCCTCAGGAGGACATGGTGGGGCTAGGGAAAGAGTGACTGATGCCATTGAGCCGAGGGAAGAGGCAGCTTTGGCAGCTGCTTTGCCAGACAAAGTACCCTGAGCCTGGGTGAGAGAGGATGAGGAGGAGGAGGACGGCTTGGTCATCCACTCTACCAAGTCTTGGGCATGTTGCGGCTCAACATGGCCAGCTGCCGAAAAGAAGGACAAGCGTGTCCCATGGCCACGTGCTGATGAGGATGCACCGTGTCCATGACCAGCAGCACTGTTGCCTCTAGACACAGAGCCTGCTTGCCCTCTTTTATTGCCTCGTGACTGTCTGCCTCTCCTTGTTTGCCTTCCAGACATACTAATGGCCTGCAGTGAGATGTAGCTGCACAAAGGTGGGATGTATATATATATATATATATATATATATATATTTGTCTGTACTGATAATGTAGCTATCAGAATCAACTGCCTGCTGTGGTATTAGTATGGGAAAAGCAGTAGCAGAAGTTCGTTTTAGGTGAAAACTGTGCAGAGAGGGACTCAGTACAGCGAAAATACTTGCAGCTCTCTGCCTGTGGTTTAAATTTTTTTTTTTTGTTTAATATATTTTTATTGAAGAAAAGATATAGATACAACAATAAAGTAAAATACAATAACAATAGTTCGTTGGGTTAGCTTATCAATATAATCAAACATGGTCACAGTGATGGCATTTTAAGCAACCCAAGTGTAGTGAAGTATACAACAAATTAAAAGTCGAAATAGAAAAGAGGGGGAGAAGGGGGGAAGAAAAGAAAGACAGGGGAAGGAGTGGAAAGAGGTGGAGGGTTTGGGGGAAAGGGGTTAGGTAGGGAGGCTGGCACATTCGGCACTATCAATGAACATTAGGCTTGTGCAATTCGTTTCGTAACGAATCGAAATTCGTCCGAATTTAGCAACTTTCAGACATTCGGAAGCATTCGAATTTCCGAACAAAGCAATTACGAATAAAACCGAATCCGAAATAAATTATACCGCAAAATAGCGAATGCCCGAATGTCTTCGGCATAATTCGTTATGAAAAAACTTACGAATGTACAAATCCATTGGAAACACAATAACACTCACTCTGCTCTGCTCTCTGCTTCTCCTTCACCGTGCTGAACTCCCTCTCAAAATGGTGTACAGGGGCGGAGGCTATAGCCGCATGTAAAAAACGAAAGTAAAATACGAGATTTCTAATCCATTCGAAGCACAATAACACTCTGCTCTGCTCTCTGCTTCTCCCTCACCGTGCTGAACCCTCTCAAAATGGTGTACAGGGGCGGAGGCTATAGCCGCATGTAAAAAACGAAAGTAAAATACGAGATTTCGAATCGTTACAAATAACCGCTATGTATTTCGAAAAGTACAAATCCATTCGAAGCACATTAGGCATAATAGTCAGCGTCGTCGTGAGAGAGACACAGAAAATTACGAATCAACGAACCCAAAAAAAGTTACGAAAGTAGGAGTTGTGTCCAGAATCAACGAAAAACAACGTACTCTACCGAAAGTACGAATTATAAAGCAACAAAAAATTCAACGAAAAATGTCGCTTGCAAAAATACGAATGAGTCCGAACACGAAAAATCCCGTCTAGCAAAATTACGAATGATTACGAATCAACAGGACCGGAAAGAAACGAACCGAAACGGAACAAATTTTTCCGTTGTGCACAAGCCTAATGAACATATTGCTATGGCACATAAGAGAACGACTCCTGAAAGGGAGGTTAAATCCTCCTCCTACAATACCAGTAAGACAATGGGAGTAGCAGCAAGCTTAATCTAGGAAGCAAGGGTAGCTGTAGTGGTTGTTAGAAGGATGTCTTTGTAAGATTGTGTAGAAAGAAAGGAGGACCACGGGGCCCAGGTTGAGGTATATTGTTTAGAGGTGTCTCTTGCGATGTGGGTGTGTTCTTCCATGAGACTTACTTCAGAAACCTTTTGTAGCCAGGACTTTATGGTTGGAGTTGTAGGTTTCCCCCAGAGCGTAGGGATGATGGCTTTAGCTGTATTAAGAAGGTGTGGAATGAGCGAGCGCTTGTATTTACCCACAGGTCTTGAAGTAGCGTGAAAGAGGACTATCCACGGGTCCAAAGGTAATTTAACTTCGGTGACCTGGTAAATCAGGTCTATCACTTCGGACCAGTAAGGACGAATGAGGGGACAAAACCACCATATGTGAGCGTGAGTGGCTTCCTGCCCACAGTTTCTCCAGCACAGCGGAGAGTTTACAGGGAACATGCGGTGAAGTTTGACAGGCGTATGGTGCCATCTAGTGAGGAGTTTAAAGTTGGATTCAGCCATGGAGGAGGCCAGTGAGGAGACATGAGTGAGTTGGAGAACCTTATCTTTTTCTTTGTCCGTGATGACAGCACCCAGGTCGGTTTCCCATTTGGTCAGATAGTTTGGATATTTAGGGCTTTGCAATTCAATAAGCGCTTTGTAGAACTGGGAAATACAGTGTATAGGGGCGTCTTTGTGAAGAAATATATGTTCAATATCATTGAGATCTTGGAGTCCCCTCAGGGGTTGGGGGAGAGATTTAAGAAAACAGTTAAATTGGTTATGTCTCCATTTGTCCATAAATGTGATTGGTCCAGGCCTATAATTTCAGATAAGGGTTTAAGAGCATTGGGGGAAAGGATATGATGTAAGAGAAGAGGGCCTCCTGGCGACCAGGATTGGAAACCCGGGTCAATGGATCCTGGCATGAAATATTTATGGTGTAGGAGGGGAGTCAACGGAGAGTCATAAGCCCATGCATATTTTTTATGAAGACCATCCCAAACATCCAAGGAGGATATAGTAAGAGGCGAGGTATTGTGGGAGAGGTCTCTGGACGAGCGTGGTATCCAAGGGATTGTGGAGAGATCAGAGTCACATAGAGAGTATTCTAGTTGCACCCATAATTTAGAGGCAGTGGCATACTTCCAATCGGCTATACGTGATAGTATAACGGCGAGATAGTAGGCTTTAAAATTAGGTAAAGACAATCCCCCGGAGCATTTAGCTCTAAAGAGAACTTCTCTGGAGACCCTTGGATGACCGTCTCTCCATATAAAGCGGGTGATCATGGTCTGCAATAGTGTAAAGAAGCCTATGGGAACTCGTAAGGGAATCATTTGTAAAATGAAGAGAATGCGGGGGAGTATGTTCATCTTGATAATGTTAACCTTACCCAGCCACGAATGTGAGAGGGAGGACCATTTCCGAAGATCTGCTCTGATGGTATTTAAGAGAGGGATATAATTATGTCTAAAGAGGGAGTGTAGGTGAGGAGTAAGGTATATACCAAGGTATTTCATGCGTGTGGTTTCCCAGCGAAATGGGAATAAGGGCTTTAATTGATCAGTCAACAATTGGGGAACTGTAATGTTAAGAATTAAGAATTTCAGACTTTGACAAGTTGATTTTAAAGTTAGATAGCGTTTGGAAGGCAGAGAATTCAGACATTAAGTTTGGCAATGAAATGCGTGGTTGTTGGATATAAAACAAAATGTCATCAGCGTAGGCTGCATATTTATGGAGTCTACTACCAACTTGGATGCCGTGAATATTTCTATTTTGTCTAATTGTGGCCAGAAAGGGTTCGAGAGAAATACCAAACAAAAGGGGGGATAGGGGGCATCCCTGTCTGGTGCCGTTATGTAGTGTAAAGGGGTCGCTTAAAGAGCCATTTATATGTATGTGTGCGGTAGGGTTGGAGTAGAGTGAGGAAATACGGTGAAACATTTTAGGGCCAAGACCAAAAAAGCGAAGGGTAGTGTTAAGGTAGTCCCAGTCCACCCTATCAAACGCTTTTTCAGCATCAGTGGAAAGAAGAAGAGTGGACTGGGAGCACCTGCGAACATAGTGGATTAAGGATAGAGTGCGGAGTGAGTTATCTCTAGCCTCTCTATTGGGAATGAAACCTGTTTGATCAGCTGAAATCCACTTGGGCAAAAGGGGAAGCAATCTATTTGCCATAACCTTGGCGTAGAGTTTGGTGTCCACATTAAGAAGGGAGATGGGTCTATAGCTACTACAGAGGATAGGGTCTTTGTCAGGTTTAGGAATAACGGTGATGTGGGCAGAAAGGGATTCCGGGCGAAGGCCAGATTCGTGGGATATTGAATTTGCGTAAGCTGTGAGATGAGGAAGTAAAATGTCACTAAAGGTTTTATAATACAGGATAGTAAAACCATCAGGACCAGGGGCTTTACCAGAGGGAGATGATTTTAGCGCGCTGCGAAATTCCTCAATGGAGAAGTCGGCCTCCAGGTCAGTGAGGGCCGACCTTGACAATTTTGGGAGGTTGGCTTCCCTAAGATAGGTGAGAATACGTGCACGTTTTTCTGATGGCGATAAAGAAGCCAGGCCACCCTTTACATTATATAAGTCAGCGTAGAATTCCCTGAAGGCTTTTGAAATTTGGGGGGTAGTATGTACTAAGTCACCTGATGGCAGTTTTATTTTGGGTATAAAGGATAGGGTTTTTTTGGCTTTGAGAGATCTGGCCAATTGTTTACCTGGCTTGTTACCCCATTCGTAAATTTTTGGGGAAATGTAGTGAAATTTTCTCTTGGTTTCAAGGGTGAGGAGAGATTTGAGTTCTTTTCTTTTAAGGGTGAGAGCTTCGAGGTGTGAGGCATGTAGTGAAAGTTTATGTTTCCTATCTAAGTCTGCAATTTGTTGTAGGACCTGCTTGAGCTGTTGACCGTGCTCCCTCTTTCTCCTCGCGCCCAATTCTATAAGATTACCCCTTATTGAGGCCTTATGCGCTTCCCATAGGACAGAGGGGGAAGTGTCTGAAGTAGAGTTTTCCTTAAAATATTGGGATAGAGTAGTAGATAATATGGAAAACTCCGTGGAGTTAGCAATAAGGGAGTCATTGAGCTTCCAATTATTGGAGCGATGGGGCAAATCTGGTATGGTCAAGCATAAAGAAACAGGAGCATGGTCAGAGAGCGTAGCAGTCCCAATGCAGGCTGTATGTAGGAGAGGAAGGTGAAAATGATCCAGGAAAATATTGTCTATTCTAGCGTAAGAATTGTGAGTTTTAGAGAAGTGAGAGTAGTCTTTTCCTCTAGGGTGAAGAAGACGCCAGGCATCTATAAGTTGAAGATCTAGGAGTTTCTTTTTAACTTGTGCTAATCTTTTGAATGGGATACTAGAGCGGCCTTGGGAGGTATCGATAGTGGGATCTAAAGGCATATTTATGTCCCCCGCTAGAACTATCATCCCCTCAGCAAATTGTGAAAGTTTTGTAAGGATTTGAGAAAAGAAAGCGGGTTGGTTGTGGTTGGGGCAATAGACATTAGCTAAAGTACACCTAGTATTCCCAATGTATCCTTTGACAAAAAGGAAGCGACCATGATCATCCGTTAACATGTCAATCAAACAAAATGATGCACTTTTACTGAGTCCAATGGCTACTCCTTTGGCCTTATTAGTGTCAGATAAACTATAGTACCATTGTGGAAAGTGTTGTGAGTATAATTTTACAGATGTAGTATGAGTCAAGTAGGTTTCTTGGAGGAAAGCAATAGAACAGGCGGAGCTTTTCAGTTCTCGCAACACTTGGTGTCTCTTTGCAGCCACTCCAAGTCCCCTTACATTATAAGAGAGGATCTTTATAGTAGCCATGTCATCAGTGAAAAGTGAACCAGTAATTTACATAACCCCATGTGCCAGCAGTACAGACTTGGGAGGGGGGAGGGGACAAAAAGAAGGGGATGAGGAGAAATCAGAGAAAAGAAAAGAAAAGAAAAGAAGAGGAGAAAATATACACAAGAAGAGCATTATAGCAAACTATTAAGCAATTGGGAATGAAAAAAGGGTCACGCAGAAATCTGCAGTGGTCCCAGTGGGGATGAGGGAAGCAGGCAGTCAGAAGGAGTTCCAAGCAAAAATTAAGAAGGAGGATATAAAAACCGCCAGCTCCCATCAACCCCAGGAGGAGAGGGGCAGGAAGCAAACGCTCGTGAAAGAGCATCAGTAGAGAGCATGGGGCTCCGTCAGCAAACGGCCTGTGAAAAAGTTAAATGAACATGCGTAGGACCAAGCAATTAACAGAACATGAATATAACACTCTCCAGATATCAAGCCGTCTCTCTACGTTAGAAGATCATGGACTTAAGGGATTATAAGAAACAAAATAGGAGAAAACTCAATACGATCAAAACAGAACTTCAAGGCTGTACCAGAGAGTGTTCAGTGAGATGAGACAAACTCTTGCCATGAAAGAGAGAACAACTGAAAGTGGAGGTCAGGCTACCACCCATACAGAAAGAAAAGGTAGCAATGGGGGTGGACACACGTGGCAAAAAAATCTCACCCATTTTTCTTCGATGATCCAGGGGTAGAAACTCGCCTTTGTTTGGCTGGAGTTTTCCGCAATTGGGAGGAGTCTAGAGGCGAAAAAGTAGGTACGGGGTTCTGCCAACCCGGTAGCTCAATGTGCGGAAGGTGTAGATCTTGAAGAAAGGCAGGAAGGTCTTCAGGAAACCGCAAAGTGTAGGAACGACCATTCTTAGTTGCTATCAAACACGCAGGAAAACCCCATCGATAGTTGATTCCATCACCTCTCAGCTGTTCCAAGAGAGGTTTTAAAGCCCGGCGTCGGTCAAGGGTCTCCTTAGCAATGTCTGGAAATATGTTAAGGGTAGCTCCATCAAAGTCAATGCTAGGGGTGTTTCGTAGCTTGGTCATGATGGTATTTTTATCTTCAAAATAATGGAGACGACAGATCACATCTCTGGGTTGGTCAGAGGAGATATTACGGGGCCTCAAGGCGCGATGGACCCTGTCGAATCGCAGAGGATCCGTAACCGGGTTACCCAATATGGTATTAAAGATGCCTCGGATTGAGGGTTCTAAATCATTGTCTCTTGTCGCTTCTGGCAGGCCGCGGACACGTAGGTTATTCCTGCGGTTGCGATTTTCAAGGTCCTCGAGTTTGTATAGCGAGGCCCTGTGAGCATATGCTAGTTGGGTGACAGATTCTTGTAGTTCTTTAATAGCCACTTCATGCGATTCTTGCCGTTGTTCAGTTTCTTCTACTCTGACCAGAAGATGGGCCATGTCCGCCCTGACAGCAGAAATTTCCTTTTTGATGGATTTTTCCATGTTGTGAAACATACCCGCCATTTCTTTTTTAAGTTCACTCACCAAAGATGACATGTCTGAGCCAGCGGGGGAGCCGGGGTCCTCCATTATCTCCGAACCGCAGGAAGAGGCCGGAGAACTTTCACGGGCAGAGGCGGCGTGTGAAGCTGGAGAGATAAGCGATCTGGAGGTTCTGGTTTTGGTCATCCGAGAGCTGGGACTCTCCCGCTCCGCAGCTAGGAAACGTTTGATGGATCCCACCGTGGTTTGGTGCAGAGTCGAGGATTTTGCGGAGCGTTTACCTAGAGTTGACCGAGAGGTAGAGCCTTTAGATGGCATTGCTGGTTGTTTTAGGCCGAAAGCAAGACGGAGCTCAGATTTAGCGCATCTCCTTAGCGCCATGCGTAAGCTAGCTGCCCAGGGTGGGCCGTGAGTCCGGTGTCTATTTAGCAGGGTGACTATCTGTGCAGATCGGGGAACTCTTATGACACGGGGATGAGCAGGCCAAGCAGTGTAGAGAGACAGAGGCAGTGATTGAGCTGCTGTGTGTTTATGTTGCACAGTTTTTAACTAGTAAAAGGGGCCCTGGCAGTGGCTGTGGGAAGAGGAAAGAGGCAGGGGCCTTGTGCAGGTAGAGCTGGGCGGCAGAGGGGTTAAAGCAGGCCGTGTTTTAACTGTAATGGGGCCTCGGGTGCAGCAAGATGGCCGCCGTCTTCCGGGACTAGGCCGAAGCCGCGGACTTTCCTACGCTCGGCCGCCGTCCGGAAGAGCTCCGCTACGTTTGGGCCACAACTTCCCCACTAAGGGCTGGCCAGCCAGCGATCAATCAGTCTATCAGGCACCGGAGGTGCCGGCTGTATCACAGCAGCGTCGGGCGCCTATCCCTGTACCTGAGAGCGGAGGATGCAGCCGGGTCTGAAGGCCTCAAGATGGCGTCGGGTCCGCCGGATCATGGAGCTCTCCTGCGGGGGATCAGCGCTGTAAGTGGCCCCCAGGAGAGTCGCTGTATACCTCCGGAGTTGTGGTGGAGAGGGATGGAGGGTCTGAAGCCCTTGCGGATCTCGGCAGGCGAGGTCGGGGATCGCCAGAGGCTCTGTAGGCCTCAAGATGGTGGCAGGCCTCGGTAGCGTCAAGCCAGCTGCAATCCCAGGACGAGTTCGACCAGGCCAAGTCCGCAAAAACTGGATGGGGCTGCGGCAGGAGATGCCTAGGTACGGGTAAGGACACTTTTTATGCCCAGTGGGGTAAAATAAGCAAGGGATGGCTAAGGATTGTCCCCGTGGGTTCAGAGCCCAGCACCAGCACGTCTTCCCTGCTTCACGTCCGGACACGCCCCCCGCCTGTGGTTTAATTATGAGAACACCACTATTAGTCACTCACTAACTGTATTCAGGTAAGCTTTAGGTGAAAGCTATGCAAAGCAAACAGTGCACTAAGTGAAACACTGACTGTCTGCAGCTAGCACAATCACCTGCCTGCCTGTCACAGTATAGAGAAAACCAGGAACGGATCTAGCTAAACTGAATACAGTGTATAAATATATATATACAACACCTAGGATGCATATATATCCTCCACACACTGTAACTGCAGCTAACTGACTCGCCTGCCACCCTGGCAGCTAACTGACTCGCCTGCCACCCTGGCTTTGGCCAATTACGGCTCTCTGTTTTTTCTGCGCTGTGATTGGCCAAAGCATGCGGGTCATAGTGCATGCTTTGCCAATCATCAGCCAGCAATGCACTGCGATGCCGCAGTGAATTATGGGCCGTGACGTGCCACTTGAATTTGGCGCAAACGGCCCATAATGTTCGATCTTCGTCGAACGATCGAACAGCCGATGTTCGAATCGAACATGGGTTTGACTCGAACATGAAGCTCATCTCTAATCAGAAATTTTCCATTGGTATTCCACCAACTGAATGTGCTATCCACCGTTCCCAGTGATAATAAAGTATATCAATCCAATTAAAAATAAAATTGGCCCCTTACCAGATCCTGATGATCTCTAGATTATAAGAGATCATCTGCCATATGAGGTAAGAAAATGCCCGACCTCCAAGATAAATGAATCCAACAGCTCCTGGCTCAGTGTCCCCACACCACACTCTCCGGACTCTGACTCCACACTAAACGTGTACTTCACAGCGTCCCAGCACACCTTGTCTCACTCAGGGTGATCGTGTGCAGGATTAGGGAAAGCTCACCACATAATACGTAAAAGCAGGGGGTTTTATTAAGGCTAAAATATGCACTTATAACAAAGATGAAAGTATTGAGCAGTAGAGAGAGGATGATCCAGCATAGAGATCACAAACAAATCTGCATGCTCATCATGTCATAGCTCATGTCTCCTTCCAATGCGCTTCCCCTTAACAGGCTACATTGGGCAATGGAGGATTCTCTTGGCTTTTGAAACTAACACTTGCTTTTTTAAATATTTTTATTGCAGTTTTACCAGGTTTAGACATTAAAGGGGAGTTCCAGCCTTTTTATGTTTATTAAAAGTCAGCAGCTACAAAAAGTGTAGCTGCTGACTTTTAATAAACAGACACTTACCTGCTCCATGGTCCAGCGATGCGGCCGCCCGGAGCGTCGCTCCACTTCCCCCCTCTCCGCTGGCGCCTCCATTCACACTGTGGGCACCTGGCCGTGACAACTTTCGGTTTCACGGTCGGGTGCACACTGCGCATGCGCGAGTCGCACTGCGCTCTAGTAGTGGACAGGCGATCTCCTAGGACCTGTCACATGTCCCAGGAGATCGCCTGGAGGGCAAGGCAAGAGGAGGAGTCGCCTAGGTGGTCCGTAGGTGGAAGTAGGAAGTGGGACAGGAAGTCCCACTCCTACCGAAGCCCCCACTCCCCCCAAAAAAATTACATGCCAAATGTGGCATGTAAGCGGGTGATTAGTGCTTAAAGCGGAAGTTCCACTTTTGGGTGGAACTCCGCTTTAATGGTTGTGTGTTGAGTTATTTTGAGGGGACAGAATATTTACACTGTTATACAAGCTGTACACTCACTACTTTACATTGTAGCAAAGTGTAATTTCTTCAGTATTACATGAAAGTATATAATAAAATATTTACAGAAATGCGAGGGGTGTACTCACTTTTGTGAGATACTGTAAATGTTTATGTGTGTTAACCACTTGCTTACTGGGCACATATACCCCCTTCCTGCCCAGGCGAAATTTCAGCTTTCGACACTGCGTTGCTTTGAATGACAATTGTGCGGTCGTGCGACGTGGCTCCCAAACAAAATTGACATCCTTTTTTTCCCACAAATAGAGATTTCTTTTGGTGGTATTTTATTATCTCTGCGGTTTTTATTTTTTGCGCTATAAACAAAAAAAGAGCGACAATTGTGAAAAAAACAAAATATTTTTTACTTTTTGCTATAATAAATATCCCAATTTAAAAAAAAATTTAAAAAAAATTCTCAGTTTAGGCCGACATGTATTCTTCTACATATTTTTGGTTAAAAAAAAATCACAATAAGCGTTTATTGATTGGTTTGCGCAAAAGTTATAGCTCCTACAAAATAGGGGATAGAATTATGACATTTTTTTTATTATTTTTTTTTTACTAGTAATGGCGGCGATCTGTGAATTTTATTGGGACTGCGACATTATCGCGTGCGCCGCCAGCGGCTACTCGCGCGCGCCCCAGTTGCCGGAGCAGCCGAGGACGTCAATAGACGTCCTCCCGGCATTGTAGAGCCACCTTGTGGCCGTCAAATTACAATGGCCCGGGCTCCAAGTGGTTAATGACAAACTGTACTGATAAATATTACCATTCCTGTTCAATCAGTTGGTTCACATATCACTGTATGCTGATCAGCCAATTGAGTAACTTCACTTATATACTTACTTATTATATTAAATAATATAATTTAGTCCAACTATATGCAGAGGATTCTTTAAGGGTGGGTACCCAAATGAAAAACAGAGCATCCTTTTTACCATTCATGTGAATAAGGCTTTATGGTTAGTGTGACATATATATATATATATATATATATATATATATATATATATATATATGTGTATATATATATATATATATATATATATATGTATATATATATATTTTTTTCAAACAAACATGCTATACTTTTTTTTTTTTGGGGGGGGGGGGGATATTTATTATATCAAAAAGTAAAAAATATTTTTTTTTTCAAAATTGACGGTCTTTTTTAGTTTATAGCGCAAAAAATAAAAACCGCAGAGGTTATAAAATACCACCAACAGAATGCTCTGTTTGTGGGAAAAAAAGGACATACATTTTGTTTGGGTACAGTGTGGTAATTGTCAGGTAAAACGACACAGTGCCGTATCGCAAAAAAAGGCCTGGTCATTAAGGGGGCAAATCCTTCTGCGGCTTAACTGGTTAAAGAAAGCCTGAGGGGTTAAACAAATGCAGATAAATGTCCCCTGCAATAGAAGATCTTTTGTCATTACCCAGCAGCACATGTCTTCTACCTTTCCTCTGTCTTGTAATGGCGGCCACACATGCTTCAAATTTATTATCTAATTAACGTTCAGTTTGATCCAACTGATCAAATCCACAAACAATCAAACTTCTCTTCTGATCAATTTAGACTTAATTTAGAATGGTATTGATCAAACTTACACATTTTGATTGCTTTGCATCGATAAGCAGCATTGAGATACTTTTATCATGAATACCATCATATTTCGAATGATCAGATCATGACATTACATGGTGGAAACAGATGTGATCGATAACTTGGTTACAATCATAGTCTAACTATTGATGTAAATCCACATATCTGTGTGTGGCATATAAATCAAATGGGTTGATGCTGACTATAGATCAAGAGTGAAGAGATGAAGAGTGGGTGGCCACCATATAAGTCCTCAGCAGGCAAGGTGAAAAGCTCTCCTATTCCAGGGACCCTTCATCTGTATTCTTTTAACCTGGCAGGATTACCGTACTTAAAACTGTAAATGGCACCACAGCATACACTTAACACATCTCATTAGCTCAAGCCATTCAAATGCATCACTTCCCTGCCCATTTCACAAATTTTCTTTTTTTGCTGTGCTAAGTGCTGGAAATGAATTCACTCCAGCCTCAGTTAGAGGGGAAGAAGATTCCACCACCAACCATAATGCAGCTAGAGAGGTAAGGAACAAGGGCCCTGGGCAGCTGCCCCATACCCCTGGACATGACTGCTTTATAATAATATGGGATCAAAAATACTACTCCTCACTGTACAATTTAAAAGCGTCCAATTCCCTCACCCACCTCCCACAGAGCAGAATTAATGATATAAACACTTTCCTAAACAAATATTGACCTACAGCGATTTCCCCAGACACGGCCAAAAACCTAGAACGACCGATCTCCCCTAAAGAATGGGACCAAGCAGTAAAACTGTTTAAATCTGGCAAAACCCAGGCCCAGATGGCCTCTCAGTTGTCCATTACAAAACTTTCACGGAAGTACTAAGATCCCCCTTTTTAGGAGCCTGTCCTCATCTAACCCTCTCACACCCAGGATGCTCGAGGCACACATAACGGTCATCCCAAAAGAAGAGAAAGACGCCACACAAACCGCACATTACAGACCAATATCATTACTAAATGTGGATATCAATTTTTTTCTAAGATAATATCCAATAGACTCTTGCCAATCCTACCCACAATTATCTCTCAAGACCAAGTAGGCTTCATAACCGGACGCGAGGCTAGAGACAACACCCTCAAGGCCATTAACTTGCACTACATAATGACGCAAACTTATCAAAAGGGTTTCTTCCTATCCCTGGACGCGGAGAAGGCATTTGACAGGGTGTCATGGGATTGCATGGAAGCAGTACTAAAAACCATTGGCGTGGGCCCGCCCCACACATGCTTAATTTCATCCTATCCCTATATACAAACCCCTCAGCACCTTGTCGAATGCCTTCCCCATCCGCAATGGGACAAGACAGAGCTGCCCCCTGTCCTCCATGCTTTTTGTGCTCACCCTGGAGCCATGCCTTCATTGTATAAGAACCAACCCCAATATTCAAGGGATCCAGACGAATAATAGAGACTTCAAACTCGCCCCATTTTGCAGATGACATCCTACTATTTCTCTCTAAACCCCTAACTACAATACCAGTCCTCCTCGCTGAATTCAAACACTTTAATTTACTTTCCAACCTTAAAATAAATGTTTCAAAATCCTTTTCTCTTAATATATCCTTACCACAGAATCAAGTAGACAACTGCAAAGAAAAATTTCCCTTCCAATGGAAATATGACTCGATTACCTATTTAGGCATACAGCTCCCCTCCAAACTGTCCTGCTTATTTACAAAATATCACTTACGATTCTTAAATAAACTAACATCTGACCTCAAAAACTGGAACAAACCAATCTTTTCCTGGTTTGGTAGAACAGCGATACTGAAAATGAATGCTCTACCATGACTACTCTATATTATGCAAATGATATCTATACGTCTTCCATCGGCCTTCTATAAAACATACAAAATCTTGTGCTCCAAATTTCTTTGGAGTGAACACAGACCCAGAATTAGCTACACTTAACTTGCTCTACCAAAACATCTAGGCGGGATAGGTCTGCCAGACATCCTCAATTATTATAAAGTGATTCACCTGTCTAGAATAATCGATTGGAATGTCCATAATTCCTATATAGACTGGAACTCTCTGAAAGCTTCATTTACAACCCCCCCCCCCCAAGTCCTTACCGTGGATACTGGAACGCCATACCCCGTCTGAACTACGCACACACCCACTAATTGGCCCCACCATACAATGCTTTTGCAAGGTTTGCACCCACACCTCTCTATCGTCCACTCCTGGTCCGCTAACCACAATTAGAATGAACCCAGACTTCCCCCTGGGTATGAATCACCAATACATAAAAGACTATTGGTCGGAAAACCAAATCCTAGCCCATCATCTTTACGAACATGGGAAATATCTATCAAACTCCCGCCTGCGTGCCCTCCTGGACAAACCACCCTTTTCCCTCCTGGACGTTTTTACTGCTCACACACTACCTCAAATCTCTAGACAAAAAAGATTCCTGCTCAAGGCGACTCACACCTTTTGAAATGCTCTGCATACAAAAATCACTACAACATCATCTTATATCCACCACGCACTCACTTCTCCACGCGGCCTTCCATCCTAAAGACACTAAAGCATGTAAAACCTGGGAAAGAGACCTTTCCATTACCCTATCACAAGAAGAATGGGAACAAGTATGCCTCAATATACACAAAGGTTCTGTAAATGTCTCCACTCAAGAGAGTGGATACAAAATACAATCCCGCTGGTACCGTACCCCATCCCTTTTGCACAAAATCAAACCCACGTACCCAGAATCTTGCTGGAGATGCCAAATGAACCGAGGCACACTACTACACACTCGGTGGTCCTGCCCACACATCCAAAACATTTGGCAGGAAGTTTGCCGTATAACTTCTCAGGTGACAACTTATGACTTGGCACTATCCCCAGCTCAATTCCTACTACACCACTCACCAATTCCACATGAAACCTACCATAAAGCACTTGCCATGCATCTGATTAATGCAGCAAAACAATGTACAGTGGAACCTCGGATTGCGAGTAACACGGTTAACGAGCGTTTCGCAATATGAGCACTGTATTTGCTAAAATCCTAACTCGGTTTGCGAGTGTTGTCTTGCAAAACGAGCATAATTCAGGCCAAAGCGGGGGCAGTACCGCGTTTGGCCTGAGGTGGGGGGCGCTGGAGCCGAAAGGCCCGAGGACAGTTCGACTGACCTTGGCAAACTTCGGAAAGGCTCGTGAACGAAGTCTTTCCGAGATTTGCCGAGGTCAGCCGAACTGTCCTCAGGCCTTGCCAGCCGTTTCCGATACCATTAAAGTCAATGCGTAACAAATTATTTTCATTTCCATTGACTTCAATTGGGAAACTCGCTTTGATATGCGAGTACTTTGGAATACGAACATTCTCCTGGAACGGATTATGCTCGTAATTCAAGGTTCCACTTTATCCCAATACAATGGGGCTCTACCATCCCCCCTCCTCCTCGATCAAGGAATGGTTCAACAAAATCGACAAAGTAGCGTGAATGAAAGAATTTATTCACATCGCACGAGACACACCTTAAAAATTTGGAATCAAATGGGCATGCTGGTAACACTTCAAGTCAACCACAGTATTCTCTTGGCTGCATAATATGTCCAGCCAATCATAACACCATACTACTCAACTTATTGACTCCCAATAATTATAATACCCTCCTTATGCCACATAAACTGTTCCCTTAACCCTTTTCCATTAAGGGCCGCCCCCCTTTGAGACGCTTATGAACTCTTAGAAGTAACACATATTTGATTAGCTGATAGAGATGACCCTTTTTTTTCTTCCCTCCCACCCCCTACACTCCCCTACCACATGTTTTCCACCCCACCCCCCCTACTCCCCTAACCAAGCCTCTCTCAAAAGAAAAACATGCATACACCACTTAAGCCCATTCCATCGCATTCATCATAACCCTGACATATTAGGAATATACCCCAGCGGTGGACCTAACCTACACCACAACCGATTCCTCTACGTTTACTTACCTCTTAGAAATGGATGATCAAGACCACTTTATCCATAAACAAATAGACCTTTAAACAACCTTTTTGTTTGAGCTACTTGCTGCTCATAGCTGTTGTCCGCATGGACCCGTAGAATGACTCGGAAATGGACCAATGTTCTCAAGGTTTATGCATTGCTACATAACTCTCACTTGTAACGCAAATATGTTTTACCAATTTTTAGCTAAATCTCTGTTTGTTACTTTTTTCTCTTGAATTTAAATCTTTATGGAAAAAAATAAATAATAATATGGGCTCTTCAAACTGATGGCTAGAATAATGTAGGCCACACTTATAGGGCCCAGAATACTCTGCTCCTTTATGTCCTTCTACGTTTCTGATTTAAACTCTCTAGAAGTTAGCCAGACTTTTTACAAAAGCTTATTAATAGCGTTTTGTGTAGGATACTAGTATGTACCTTTAAGAATGGATAATGCTGTTGGCACTTTACAGTATCACAGAATTGCACAAATAACCTTTATGCCATTTTACAAATTAACCTAGACTCAGAAAAAAACATTGTCAAAGTATCAGAGCCTGGATAAGGAAAAAATTATGTTAAAGATAGGGGAGGAAGAAGATAGGAACAACATTATGGAAAGGAGAGGAGGAGAAGATGAGTAATGCTACTGGGAGGGAAGGTGGAAAACATAAGCATTACTATGGAGAGGAGAAGAGATGAGTACTACTGTGGAAAAGGAGGAAAATAATGTCATTCTTGGGAGATGAAGCTGAGGAGAGGAAAAATACTAAGTAAAAGGGAGGCGGAGGTGTGATGCTATGAAGTGGGAGAGGAGAAAGTTAAGAAGATGAGTACTAATATAGAGAGAGGTGGTGGAGAAAAATGGCTTTATGGAAAGGGAAGGTAAGAGTAAGAGTAATGCTATGGAGAGGGGAGGTGGAGGAGATAAGGGATGGTATTAAGAGGGAAGGATGAGGGGAAAAAAGTGACACAGTGGAGAGTTAATGGGGAAGAGATGAGTGCTACTGAGGAGCACATAGAGAGAGGAGGCATAGGATAAAAGTGGTACTGAGCAGGGAAGCAAAGGAGAGTAATGATGCTATGGAGAGAAAAGGAGGAGACAAATAAGGTCTGTTGTACACAGCAAAAAAACGTTTGTAGACATGTGATTTTTTTTTTTACAGATCTGAACAAAAGCCAATTATTGTCTATAGGACAATGCACACAGCTGCTCTAATGCTCAGAGACATAAAAAAAAAAGTTTATGTTTGATTGCAGTAATTTACGTACATACTGCATGTGTGTATATACATGTGTTTACAAGAGTATATGCAAAAATTGCAACACTCCCAGGTAGAAGACACATACACACATTTACATGTCTGTGCGTGTGTATATGTGAGATATTCACAGAATATAACTTCCAGGGCTTAAGTGGTTAAAGCGGGGTTCCACCAGCGGTTTTTTTTTAAAAAGTCAGCAGCTACAAACACTGTAGCTGCTGACTTTTAATAAGGACACTTACCTGTCCTAGGCGCCCGCAAAGTCGCCCCCCCGAGGCCAATCCCTCGATCGCGTCAGGTCCCCGCGCCGCCATCCTCACTAAAGGAAACAGGCAGTGAAGCCTTGCGGCTTCATTGCCCATTTCCTACTGCGCATGCGCGATTCGCGTGGCGCTGTGTGAATGGGCCGGCTGCTCTCTGGGATACACACAGTTCCCAGAAGGCAGCGCGCCCCATTGACCAGAAGACACCGCGAGTAGGACGAGGAAGAAGACCAGCCGCGGAGGATGAAGAGGCAGATTAGGAACTTCCGCATAGCAACCGCTATTTCTGGTAAGAAATTTTTTTTTTTTTTTTTTTGTAGATTTTAGGTTACATTTTTTTTTTCAGGTTGGAACTCCAATTTAAGCACAGCTATAATTTTCTTTTTTTTTTCATATAAGTTTGTGGTTTTCCAAATATCTCAGCTAAACCTTTTCCTATTCTTCAATCATCAACAGTTTCTGCACACTGGGACAATTGACGGATTCAGGGCAATGCTTTTATAAGTTGATTTTGGTTTCTGTAAACATATCCTGCTCCAACTTTAGAAAACTCATGCATATTTTAAAAGAGCAGTTCAGCATTAAGTCTGCTTCTAATTCATGTGCAGGATCTGAAGTGTTGATTGAAAATATTGACATGAACATTTTTAAAGAGGATTTTCAGTTTGTAGAAAAACAAAAAAACAAGTCGTTAGCTACAGATACTGTAGCTGATGACTTTTAATAAAAAAGGACACTTCCCTCCTCATCTTTACTGGTTCTTTACTGGTCTTTGAGTCCCCGGCACCGGCATGTTTAGTGTGGGAAGCTGGCTGTGACTCCTTGCGGCTTCATACTTCCCACTGTACATGTGCAAGTCACGCTGTGCTTTATGAATAGTTCCGCAGCCCAGTGGGACCTGTGACTTGTCCCAGGAGTTTGCAAGCAGGAAAGGGGGGGGTCAAAACTAGGTACCACTCCCCCCAAAAAAACTAAAATAAAACCTCTGATAATCACCAACCAATAATCAATACCCATAATGTTAGAGAAAGGGGGAGGATTCCTAAAAGTAAAACTTCCCATTTAGGGTGAAGTTCCACTTTAATGGAGATTGGCACACTTTTTTTTTTAGCACTGCAAATCTATTAAATTAGATGTCAAACTGATCTCTAGAATCTGATATGAGCTTTATCACATTACTGTAATTTCAAATAATTTTTTAATCTTTCAATTCGTTTTTGTTAAAATTCCTAGTGATCCTGCTCTAAAAGTCCTTACTCTTACTTTCATAGAATGACAAAGCTCTGTCCCTGTCTTCCAGTTTTCACCCTGGCACACAAGCTTCAGATTGGGACTACAAAGGACTGTTTCAACACTGCATACTCCACTGTTGTCACCATTCGGAAGCCCACCTTGAGAAATGCAGGAGACCAACAGCACTGACACAACAAAGAGTGCAAACAAGGTGAAAACAAGTATGTATTAGAAAATGCTAATGGATTATAATACATAGGCAGTGCCAGGACAAGGTTATCCAGTGCCCGGGTCAAAGATGGCAAACTGTGTTTCCCCCTTCGTGGGTGGAGGAGGGGGTGGGGCTAAAAGCAATGCATGCAGCATGCAATGCCAAAACATTATGTCATTTTTGTGGCATGAGCTGAAATAGTGACAATAGTTGTGGTACTGCTGAAGAGCTGAACCACTTGCTGTAGGACGTATAAAAACGTTCTGGATTGAAGTGTTTAACCCCTTGCCGACTGCTGCACGTCGATTTAAGTCAGCAGAATGGCACGGGCAGGCAAATGGGCGTACCTGTACGTCCCTTTAAATTTGCCACCTAGTGGGCGCGTGCCCGCGGGTCCCACGATCTCGATGTTTGCCAGCGGCCCGCGATTGCGGCAAGGAGAGGCAGAACGGGGAGATGCCTATGTAAACAAGGCATTTCCCTGTTCTGTCTAGCAACATGACAGGGATTTACTGCTCCCTGTCATCAGGAGCAGTGATCTCTGTCATGTTCTAGTGAGACCCCCCACAGTTAGAATCACTCCCTAGGACATACTTAACCCCTTGATCGCCCCCTAGTGTTTAACCCCTTCCCTGCCAGTGTCATGTATACAGTAATCAATGGCTATTTGTAGCTCTGATTGCTGTATAAATGACAATGGTCCTAAAATAGTGTCAAAAGTGTCTGATGTGTCCGCCATAATGTCGCAGTCCTGATAAAAATCGCAGATCAACGCCATTACTAGTAAAAAAAATTATAATAATAAAAATGCCATAAATCTATCCCCTATTTTGTAGATGCTATAACTTTTGCGCAAACCAATCAATATACGCTTATTGTGATTTTTTTTAACAAAAATATGTAGAAGAATACATATCGGCCTAAACTGCGGAAAAAAATTGTTTTTTTATATATTTTTGGGTGATATTTATTATAGCAAAAAGTAAAAAATATTGAATTTTTTTCAAAATTGTCGCTCTTTATTTGTTTAGAGCACAAAAAATAAAAACCGCAGAGGTGATCAAATACCACCAAAAGAAAGCTCAATTTTGTTTGGGTACAACGTCGCACGTCCGCGCAATTGTCAGCTAAAGTGACGCAGTGCCGAATTGCAAAAAATGCTCTGGTCAGGAAGGGGGTAAAATCTTCTGGGGCTGAAGTGGTTAAAACAAGCTCATGGCTGCAGCTGCAACCATGAGCTTGATACATTTTTTAGAGGTGTCATTTTTTATTGGTATAATTTTTTCCCATTGTCCATGAGGCTCTACAGCCATGTGATTAAAAATTCCCCAATCCTGCAGTCAGATAATAGTTTTCCAGAGTCAATTACACCTATATGCACATAAATGAGTCTAAACACAACTAAACATGGGCATATGCGTGTACATTTATTCTGATGGCTAGAATAAATGGATCTTCTAGCCAGGAGAAAGAGCTTACATTGTGCATGAAAACACAACACTAGAGGCATTTTTTTCTGCCAAGTTCTGGCAGAATAAATGCAGGATATTTTCATATGACTGTGTAAATGGGGCCTACAACTAAATGTTATTATCATGATATGGAAAGCATCTGGTGGTTGTGCGGCACAGGTGGGTGGATTTTTGCAGAATTAGCAGCCTGCTGGCAATAGGATACACACTATTACATGCAGTGCCTTGCAAAAGTATTCATACCCTTTTAAATTTTCCACAATTTGTCATGTTACAACCAAAAATGTAAAAAAAAACATTTATTGGGATTTTCTGTGATAGACCAACACAAAGTGGCACATAATTGTGAAGTGGAAGGAAAATGATAAATGGTTTTCATTTATTTTTTTATAAATAAATATCTCAAAAGTGTGGGGTGCCCCTTTACTCTGATACTTCTAACTAAAATCTAATGGAACCAATTGCTTTCAGAAGTCCCCTAATTAGTAAATAGGGTCCACCTGTGTGTAATTTAATCTCAGCATAAATACAGCTGTTCTGTGAAGCCCTCAGAGGTTTGTTAGAGAACATTAGTGAGCAAGCAGCATCATAAAGGCCAAGGAACACACCAGACAGGTCAAGGATAAAGTTGTGGAGAAGTTTTAAGAAGGATCAGGCCTCGTACATACGAACGAGTTTCTCTGCAAAAACCAGCAAGAAACTTGCTGGCAGAGATTTCTTGCCGAGAAATTTGTTCGTGTGTATGGTTTCTCGTCAAGAAAAGCGACAAGAATCTCGACGAGAAAATAGAGAACCTGCTCTCTATTTTCTCGTCGAGATACTCATCAGCCTGTTTCTCGACGAGAAAAGTGAGTGTGTGTACACTTACCTGTCCTCCGGGAAGCCCACGCATGTTCGAAATGAATTTGACGCATGCACGGTAGCTTCCTAGGCATACGTAGGGTATACCAAGATGGCGGCGACGGCATCGAATGTGACAAGCGCATGCTCGTCGTAGTCGATGACGTCACCGCGTACGCTCCATTCAAAGAACCGTGGGTTCTTTGAATCGAGCGTGTGTACACTCGGCCGGGACAAGTTTCTTGTCCAAGAATCTCGTCGAAAAAAATGACATGTTTTTTTCGACGAGAATCTCGGCCGTGTGTACGAGGCCTTAGATTATAAAAAATATTCCAAGCTTTGAATATCTCACTGAGTATTGTTCAATCCATCATCCAAAAATGAAAAGAGTATGCCACGACTGCAAACCTAACAAGACATGGCCGTCCACCTAAATTGACAGGCAGAGCAAGGGGAGAATTAATTAGAGAAGTAGCCAAGAGGCCCATAGTAACTCTGGAGAAGCTACAAAGATCCACAGCTCAGGTGGGATAATCTGTCCACAGGACAACTATTAGTAGTGCACTCCACAAATCTGGCCTTTATGGAAGAGTGGTAAGAAGAAAGCCATTGTTTAAAGAAAGCCATAGGAAGCCCCATTTGCAGTTTGCAAGAATCCATGTTGGGGACACAGCAAACACATGGAAGAAGGTGCTCTGGTCAGATGAGACCAAAATTGAACTTTTTGGCCTAAAAGCAAACGTCTGTAAAAGACTTGAGACTAGGGCGGAGGTTCACTTTCCAGCAGGACATCGACCCTAAACATCCAGAGCTACAATGGAATGTTTTCGATCAAATCATATTCATGTGTTAGAATGGTCAAGTCAAAGTCCAGACCTAAATTCTATTGTGAATCTGTGGCAAGACTTGAAAATTGCTATTCACAGACGCTCTCCATCCAATCTGACAGAGCTTGAGATATTTTGCAAAGAAGAATGGGCAAAAAATGTCAGGCCTCGTACACACGACCGATTTTCTCGTCGTAAACAGTCAAGAAAAGTGCCGCGAGAGTTTTTTTGTCTAGAAAAACGTTCGTGTGTATGGTTTTACGACGAGAAACTTGACGAGAATCTCGACGAGAAAATAGAGAACCTGCTCTCTATTTTCTCGTCAGGAGTCCAGATTTCCTCGTCGTGTTTCTCGTCGGCCTGTTTTGTGACGAGAAAATGGTTCGTGTGTATGCTTTTACGACTCTTCCAAAAGTGCGCATGCTCACAAGCAACTATGAGACGGGAGCGCATCTTCTGGTAAAACAAGCCTTCATAATGGAGAGAGCACATTCGTCACGCTCATAAATATTTCATCGTTTAAATGTTCTGCATTGAATTCTTCGTTAGAATGTTACATTAATCAAAACGAGAGACCTTCTTTTGCTGCTGATATTCACACAGAGTTATGCCTTATTTTTAACCTTTTTCATGCTGCTCTTTATAAGATTTATGTGTATTATATCGTGCAAGTTTTTAGGAATAATTTAAATGGTTAGATTTTTCAAAATGATGTTAATTATAATTTCTCAATGTTTTGATAGCGATCTCCCATTTAATTTTCTAATCTATATTTTTAAAATTTCACACCATGTTTTTGAGCTAATCAGATTTAGTTATTCTTTTGGGGGGGTGATATCTGTGCCTTTTATTGTCAGTCAAATGTATCTGCTTACTCCAAAGCTTGTTTTTTTTTATTTAAAAATACACATAGTCAAGTATGAACTTAAACAAAAAACACATTTATTCATGTTTATAAATTAAATAAAGAGAAGGCAGCGCTGGAGAAGCTGCTGCCATTTGTGCATCCCAGGGACCCCAGAGCACACAGCAACCCTGTGTGGACACTAAAATTGGGAGCTTGAGAAGGCCCACATTTCAGAACACAATCTGATGCTGGCCTCCCAGAGGTCAGGAACAGCAGCAGGTGAGATATATGTCCCAAGTGTGTGGTACTACAGATAGCAGAACAGGTGTCTGGGATTATGAGGCCCAGAGCCTGGGGGGAGATGCCTGTGGTGAACTTCAAGTCCTGAAGACTTCTCCCTGTCGCCAGGTAACGCAACGTGGCGATGAGCCTCTGCTCAGCACTGATGGCTTCCCGCATAACGGTGTCCTTCCTGGTAATATAGGGGGACACCAAAGCCAACAGTTCCTGAAAAACGGGGTCAGACATCCTCAGAAAATTCCTGTAGTCCTCAGGATTATTCTCGACGATCTCCCGCAGCAGAGGCATGTGGCAGAATTGGTCCCGCTGGAGCAACCAATTCTTGGTCCATGAACTCCTCCTCACACCATTCATGGACTGGTCTTGGTCCAAAACAAGCAGACCAACACCAAGCGCACGCACAGCACGAACTCGACGACGAGAACGTCCAGGCGACATGGCTAGGAAACGGTCGTCTAATCAGAACGTACAGAACAGAACGCACTTTAGAACAGCAAGGCCTATGAATAACGAACTGAAATTCAGAAACGAACAGGCAAGAACGCACTGTAAAACAGATACGACCTGCCTAGACGCCCTGAAAGTCAAGATACGAACCCACAAGCACAAACTGAACGGCAGAAAACGATCTGAAAAGTACGAAGACTGAAAAGCGCGAATCGTCTCTTCCCAAACTTTTACTTCACACGCGGTAACACGAGATCAGCAAAAGCAGCCCAAGGGGTGGCGCCAAGAAAAAAGATCTTCCCCTTTATAGTGCCGTCGTACGTGCTGGACGTGAGCGCAGAGAACCACGAGGAAATTGGGAAATGACAGTGTGTACGCATAGAAAGCTTGACGAGAAAATCGACAAGCTTAACAAGAATCTCGTCGAAAAAAACGACGTGTTTTTTACGACGAGAAAATCGGTCGTGTGTACGAGGCCTCACTCTCTAGATGTGCAAAGCTGGTAAAAAAAAAAAAGACTTGCAGCTGTAATTGCAGAGAAAGGTGGTTCTACAAAGTATTGACTCAGGGTGGCTGAAAACAAATGCACACCACACTTTTCACATATTTATTTGTAAACGATGTTGATAACCATTTATCATGTACCTTCCACTTTACAATTACAGTATGTGCCACTTTGTATTGGTCTATCACATAAAATACCACTAAAATATTTTTTTTTGTTGTAATATGACAAAATGGGGAAAATTGCAAGCGGTATGAATACTTTTTCAAGACACTGTATAACTAATGTGTATGGTTCTGTATAAAAGCCCTAAACTTTAATTTTAAACAAGTAAAAAGCACACAATGTAACGTTATCATCAGCGCCGTCTTTAATATTGATTGGACCCTGGGCAAACATTTTCTTGCCCCCCTTTTAATGCAATCCCACTCTCCACCTGCTCTGAGACATACAATAAATAGCAGTTAGACTCAAAATCAGTTTCCTGAATCAGATCAGGCAGCAATTGTGATTGGTTGCCAGAGGTTACCGTGTATCATTACCACTCACTGACTGGCTGCTAGAGGTTACGACACATATTATGTCTCACTGATTATTTGCTAGAGATTACAGCACATGACTTCTGCTTGTTGATTGGTTGCTAGAGATTACTGTACATCAATAATGCTCACTGATTGGTTGCTAGAGGTTGCTGGACATCCATACCACTCACTAACTGGTTGCTATAGGTTTCTGCACATTATTACTGCTCTCTGATTGGTTTCTTGTGGTTACTGCATAACCTTATCGCTCAATGATTGGTTGTAGGAGGTTAGTGCACATCATTACTGCTCATTGATTGGTTGTTAAAGGTTACAGCACATCATCTCCTCACTGCTTGCACACCATGGACTGGGAAGGTGAGGGGGCCCATCAATAGACAGAAAACTCCTGGGGGTCCTAGGACTCCTGGGATCAGTGGCAATGCTGGGGGAGGGGGGGTGGAGGTGTGATCAGTGGCAACGCTGGGGGGGTTGATGGGATCAGTGTCAGTGGTGGGGTGATGGGATTAGTTAGGAGGCAGTACACTGTGGCAAATTCTGAATCATGTAGAGCAAAGCTGGAAATCTTTGGCAAGTAGAAATGAGCCCGTGGTTTAAGACGAACGTAAGTTCAACTCGAACATCGGGTGTTCGTTTGTTCTGGAAACTAACCGAACATGTGGTTGTAATGAATGGACTTGTGTCTTTTTTCAACCTGACTAACTATGTAACTATGTAACTATATGGGGCGTTAGCAGGAAATTTGATCGCAGCGGAATGCCCCATAATGCACTACGAGAAGGCAGTGCATTGTTGTATGATGATTGGACATAGCATGCACCTGACCTGCATGCTATGGCCAATCACAGAGCACTCTGATGAGAGAGCCCTAATTGGCCAAGTCCAAGCCCCACACTATATAAGGCTGCTTACATAGCGGCCGTGTATAGTGTGTGGATGGAGATAGTTTGAGCTAAATTAGGCAGGCAGATTAATTAGTGACAGTGTATTTGAGATATTTGAGATATATATATATACGTCTTTAAATATCGTGCCTGGGGGTCCCCTTAGTCTGCCTGTAAAGTAGCGCATCTTTCCCATGTTTATAACAGTACCGCAGCAAAATGTAATTTATAAGGGAAAAAATGTAATTTAAAATTGAGGGAGGGAGGTGTGGTCCAGAGTGGTAAACACACCCTATCACACACTCTTCTGCGATGCAACAAGGAAGTGAAGGCTTCTGGGAGATGACCTACAGGAAATGAAAGCTGAGGAAGTGGTGGAATATGAAAATCCTTTTAAGAATACAAATAAACTGACACGATTTTAAAACTCCTGTGGATGAGGTAAGTGGGAGAAAAGCACATTAGGATGTCACTGGACAATGTTTCTATGTATTATGAAAAGTGAAATTATGCCTGAAAAAGTGAACTTATCCTTTTATTTTGTATTTATAAGCTTTTCTTTCCCCTTTTTTTTTTACCTGGTGATCTGGTCAGTAACACACTTCAAGTCTTAGGGTGGTCACCTTTGGATAGCAGCCTTGTTAACCTGGGGAGGGGATAGTGTTAGATGTACAATCAAATTTAGATTGAATTGACTTAACCACTTCAGGACCGGCTCACGACGATATACGTCGGCACTTTGAAGAGGGATATTGTTGTTATGGCAGCAGCTAGCTACCATAACCCCGGTATCCTCTTCTTCAGTGAGCGATCCGGTTTCAGATAAAAGTGGTCTCTGCCGTGGATTCGCCAATCTTTTTGACCCCAGATATCATATTTCACAGGTCCTGTCATGCTTTTTTTCTATTACAAGGGATGTTTACATTCCTTGTAATAGGAATAAAAGTGACACAATTTTTATTTAAAAAAGAACAGTGTAAAAATAAAAAATAAAAGGTAAAATAAATGTAGCGAGGTGTCCTTTAAGACTCCCGGGACTACATTTTCCAGAGTCCCGTTCGGCACCCAGGGTGCAATGTTGCCACCACAGAGACTTGTGGGAGGGAGATAAAAGGAGGAGACGTGGAGAGCTCGGCCTCTTTTGGACACCGCGCGGCTGCTGATTGGTCTTCCTGTGCGGATCTGCTGGAGTGCAGGGCCTGAAGCCTGGGGCCTTGCGCAACTTCCGAAGAGCCTTCCACCCCCACTGCATATCCTGGGTGGCATCTGACTTTCTTTGTTGCGGACATCGGTTGGATCGGGGACCCGATCGCTGCGGACGCTGTGTGCGGAGACACAGCAGGTGGAAGTCCTGGACTGGGATCGCGTCCGGAGTGGTGAGCGAGCACCTGCTCAATTCAATAGGCTGTACTGTGTTTAGGCCTATAGACTGCCTTGGCGCACCGATCATTTGTTTGCTGTTCCGCTGGAGACCGGTAGCAGGACAGAGTTAAAGGGTCTCCAGCATAGTGTTCCTTGTGATTACCTACTTTGTGGATTATAAAACTGTTCCTGAATGTGCACCACCATTTCAAGTTTGCATGCAAAGAAATCCTAGATTGAAAGACTGGGTTTAATTCTGTGTCAGGCCTGACCAGGGAGGGGAGACAGAATATTGTTTAGTGCGTCACAGGGCGCGTAGATACTAATAGCTGTGCGTGGTGGATTACCGTGCCGTGCTATTAGTGTATGCTATACCTATTGCTGCAGGGCTCTGTAGGCAAGTTACCTGTTATGTTTTAACCTGTGACTTTTAAACTAAAGTAAAACCGTTATACTTTGCCACTTGTTATCACTGTGTTATCATTGCATATAGTGCTTATATCTCCAGAGAAGTTGGGGTGGGTGTGTGTGTGATCAGGCATAGATTGTGATAGATAACATCCCTAGACTAACTGTGCCATAGGAGACTAGACAAGATTGCCGGGGGTTGGTGGAGCTGTACTCAGGGCCCGAAATCAAACCAGCGGCTCTCTTAACTGGGGGTAGCGCTACACAAATAAGAAAAAATAATTTTTTTAAACGCACCCCATCCCGCCGAGCTTGCGTGCAGAAGCAAACGCATACGTGAGTAGCGCCCGCATTTGAAAACGGGGTTGAAACCACACATGTGAGGTATCGCTGAGATCGATAGAGTGAGCTCAATAATTCTAGCCCTAGACATCATCTGTAACTGAAAACATGCAACCTGTAGAATTTTTTAAACATCGCCTATGGAGATTTTTTTTTTTTTTATCAATAGATTTTTATTGGTTTTTCAAACATATGGCATGGAAATTATACATGTTGCGTTCCAATTCCGTTTCAGGTTATACCACATTTACAGCTCATAGGTTACATTCTTTCTTTTAGCCAAGGAAAACATAAGTAATAAAAGTAAGTTGGTTCGTACGTGTAAACATAACAGCATATTTCACTGACATAGTGTGATGAAGGTTTAATTGCCAGTTTTGGGGTATACTATCTGGATTGATGGTTCATATAAACAGTTCTGCTCTTTCCCAGTTAGCCCAGGGCTCCCATTTTTGTTTTGTTTTCGTGATTAGGCCTCTGCTGGATGCCATTGTAAGTTCATAGTTGAAATGCAAATTTACTAGATCTAGAGTGTTTTCTATCGTGGGCAAATGGGTGTTCTTCCATAATCTGGTCAAGCTGATTCTAGCTGCTAGGAGGATGTTGGTTGTGACTAATCTCGACGGTCCTGGGATTTGCTCGATTGTCAGATTGAGCAGTGCTAGTGCCGGTGATGGTGTTATGTGTTCTTTCGTGATGTCTGACAGGATACGGAAGATGGTTGTCCAGTATGATTTTATGGAGGGGCAGGCCCAGAGAATGTGTAATAGGTCACCTCTCTCTGAGTTACATCTCCAGCATGTATCGGGGGCGGTAATGTTAAATGAGGCAAGTTTTGTGGGTGTGAGGTACCACCTTAGAGATATTTTTTGTGTGAGTTCCCAGAGTGCTGCGTTTTGGGTAGCTTTGTATATAGAACGTAGGGCTGTGCACCATTGAGTGTCTGTGAATGTTCTCCCGAGATCCTTGTCCCAGTGAAGATGGTGTTTGGATTTGGTAAATTTCTGTTTCTGATGAAAAATGTTGTAAAAGAGGGAGATACCACTTTTCTTTGAGGGGGGGTTTGTCAAGTATGTCCACACTTTAGGGGGAAGTTTGTAAAATATGTTGTTTGGTTGTGATAAGCAGTGTTTGATTCGAATGTAGGTAAAGAGTTCAGTGGCATGGAGGTCAAACTTTAATTGTAGCTGTTGAAATGTCAATAGGATGTCTCCTGAGCGTAAGTCCTGTATATGGTTGATACCTTTAGCTGTCCAGTGCTTTAGAGAGAGATCAGTAGTATAATGGCAAAGTGCGTCGAGCGGCAGTGGAGGAGAGAATGAGTAGTCCGCGTTTGTCCCTTGGGCCACTATTTTCTTCCAGGCTAGGGCGGAGGCTCTGATTGTGGGGGGTAGAGTTTTGGATATTGGGGTGACGTGGGGGATTCCCAGTAGCCAGCTTTTTAAGGTGCGGTTTTTAAACCATGAGGCTTCTAAGTGTCCCCAGAGAGTGCGTGGAGAGTCGTGGAACCAGTCTTGTAGTTGTGTCAGTAGCGTTGCCCAGTAGTAGTCTTCGAATTCTATTAACCCTGACCCCCCTGCTAGTTTGTGTTTGATTAGAATGTGTTTCGCGCATCTAGGGGTCTTTCCTTGCCATAGAAATTTGTTGAGGAGTGTTTGGAGAGATTTGAAGTATGATGCCGGGATGGGTATAGGTATGGTCCTAAAGAGATAGAGTAGTTGGGGAAGATGTAGCATTTTGAACGCGGCGAGTCTACCTGTCCACGATAGTTCGTGTTTAGCCAGTTTTTGGACCTCGGTTTGGAGTTTGCTAATGAATGGTATAAAGTTGCTACTGTATAAATTTTTTGTTGATCTTGTCAGCTGTATCCCTAGATACGTGATACTGTGAGCTGCCCACGTGAAGGGGAATTGGGTTTGGTTTGGAGTAAGTTTCTTGAGGTGGCGTCTATTCCTAGGTCTAGTATATATGATTTAGTTGCGTTTACTCTGTAATAGGAGATTTTGCTAAACCACTGAAGTGTGTTCTGTACTTCTGCTAGTGAGGAAGTAGGATTTGTGATCATGAGAATTACATCGTCTGCGAATAGACTTATTTTGTGTGATTGTCTGCCCACCTCAAATCCTGTTATTGTAGGGTTCTGCCTAATGTGTTCTGCTAGGGTCTCCATGAGTAAATTAAAGATCAGTGGTGACAGCGGGCATCCTTGTCTGGTGCCGTTGGTGATGTCAAATGGTTGGGATAGCATGTCCGCTGAAAACACTCGGGCCGAGGGGGTTGTATATAGTGCTAATATGGCAGTAAGTATTTGGCCTTTGAAGCCAAATTTGTGAAGGACCTGATGTAGGTAGTTCCAGTGGACTCTGTTGAACGCCTTCTCCGCGTCCAGTGCCAGGAGCAGAGAAGGCGTTCCACTAGACTCGGCGAAGTGGATGGCATCAATCAGTCTTCTCGTGGCGTCAGATGCTTGTCTACCGGACGTGAATCCTGATTGATCCCTATGGATCAGATTGGGCATAATTTGTAATAGTCTGGTAGCTATTATTTTTGCATATATTTTCACATCTAGGTTTAGAAGCGAAATCGGGCGAAAGTTTTGGGGTGTGACCGGTTCCTTGCCTGGTTTTGGAAGTGTGATGATTAGCGCTTGTAGGGATTCATGTGGAAATTTGGCGGATGTGGCCGCATTTTTGAAAAAGTTTGTAAGATGGGGAGCTAGTTGGTGTCCGAATGTCTTGAAGTACGCTCCCGTGAGGCCGTCTGGACCCGGAGACTTTCCTAAGGGAATTTTATTAATGGTTGCCATTACTTCTTGTGTTGTGAACGGGTCATTTAGACTAGTAAGTTGTTCAGTCGTCAGCGAAGGGAGTCTAATGTGTGAGAGAAAGTCATGGATGTCGTCTGAGGAGGGTTGATATGTGTCTGAGTCTCTTTTTAGGTTATATAAGTCGCTGTAGTAGGTGCTGAATGCATCTGCTATGTCCTGTGGGTTTCTGAGTGATTCGTTGGTGTGTGGGTGGTGGAGTCTCTCTATTTTGTTTTTTATTCTCCTGCCTTTAATGCGTTGTGCCAGGGCTTTTCCTGCTTTGTTGGATGTAGTGTAGGAGGTGGCTTTTAATTTACTTTGGATGTGCTCGTAAGATTGCAGGAGATGTAGTCTGAGTTCTCTTCTAAGTGTCAGAATCTGTGCAGAGCATGTTGGGTTGGTTTTGTGTTTGTTCTGTTGTTCTAGAGTGGCTAATTGGGTTAATAGAGTTTCTACTCTTTTCGATCTGTTTTTTTTGTGGCGGGAGCTAATTTTAAGTAATATGCCTGTAATAAAGGCTTTGTGCGCGTTCCACAACACACCTGGGTCAGATACTGAGCCCGAGTTAATTTGGAAGTAGACATTTAGTTGTTCCACTATTTCTGGAGTGTAGATTGGATTTTGTAGGATATAATTGTTTGCTCTCCATAGGAAGGTCTTTGAACATTTTGTTGAGTCTGATATGGTAATGGTGATTGGGGCATGATCTGACCAAGATGTACTGTGGATTTCAGCTGCGCTAATGTTTTGCAGTAGCCACTTATCCGTGAAAAAGTTATCAATGCGAGAGTATGTTTTGTGAAGAGGGGAGAAATATGTAAAATCCCTTTCCTCTCCATGTAAGCATCTCCAAATGTCATACAGGTCACTTGAAACAAGAAGGTTTTTTAGAGGGGACTCTCTGCGTTTAAGTGCGGAGGGTGAATCTAAAGTAATATCGGGTACCAGGTTGAAATCTCCGCATATAATTAGATGTCCCTGTTTCAGGGGATTTGCTGTACATATGAGTTTGCGGAGGAAGTGAGTCTGCCTGGCATTTGGAGCGTACACATTCATTAAAGTATAGGTAGTATTGTTTATTTCACAAACAAGAATAATATATCGGCCCTCTGGATCGAGGGTGACACTTTTCGTTTTAAACGTAACCGAGTTGTTCACTGCTATCATCACCCCTCTTTTCTTTGAGGTGAATGGTGCGGAGAACACCTGGGAGAATTGTCTATTGGTACATATATGTGCAGCTGTGGAAAGAAAGTGTGTCTCCTGGACGCACAGGATATCGCACTTTAAGTCCAGGGCTGTCTTCCATAGCGAGTGTCTCTTTGCAGGGTGGTTGAGTCCATTTGCGTTTATGGATAGAACCTTGATCGGCATTGTTGTTGCTGTAAGGGAATAACTGATAGATTTCAGGCACTTACAGTTCGGTGAGGGCTTGCGGGTTTCCTGGGACTACCGGGTCAAGTGGTTGTGAATAGGGTTCAGATAGTGCCCGATGGATTGTCTGTTCATACGTTGTATGCAGTGAAGAAGCTGTAAAAACAATAAAGTTAACTGATAGAACTAAACAAGATAAAATTGGAACTTGTGGATTAAGCACGAGCGGCGAAATGCCCACTCGTTAGAACGTTAGGTGGAGTAGAGAATGTGGAATTCAACTAAACCACTAGAGGGGTAACAGTGTCTATAACTTTGTGAGAACAAATCAAATCAGGAGGCTGGAAGCCAGGGAGAGCATTGCTCAGGTTGATTTATAGGCCCATTATAATGGAAGGAGAGAGCTTTGTTCAGGTGCTTCGGCCATTCGGGTTTTGGCGGGGTGTGTGGTTGCTGCGCTGCTCCAAAGGTGGTGTGGTGTCTTGTGGGGGTTCGGAAATGATTCCCCAGGAGTGTAGTAGCTGGATTCCTTTGTGAAGGTTGTGTATCATGTGTGTCTCTCCCTCCCTTGTGATGAGTAGTGATGCAGGGTATCTCCATTAGGGATGGGCCCGGTGCTCGATTCGAACCCATGTTCGAATCGAGCATCGGGCGTTCGCTCGCTCGTCGAGCCCAGAACTATTTGGGCCGTTCGCATCACATTCGTGTGATGCGAGCGGCCCCGCAATGCATTGCGGCCGGCGCGGCCGGCGCAGTGCATTGCTGGCTGATGATTGGCCAAGCATGCACTGTGACCCCGCATGCTTGGCCAATCACAGCGCCCGAAACTCGGAGAGCAATAATTGGCTACAGGCAGGACGCCTGTAGCCAATTACAGCTCAGGGGCTTTAGTACACGCCCCACCATTTAAAAGGCCGCCACGCCATCGGCCCCGGTCACATGAGTTCCGGCTTTAGGAGAGATTAGTCTGCTGATTCTGTCTTTGCTTGATACTGAAAGATTTGCTCTTCTTTGCTAAACCATTGGCTATTTCTTTGCTAAACCATTGCTACCTAAGTCATTGATCGTTCATTGCTGCTGATTGCACAGTTAGTGTGTTATTAGCTGCTGCTGGGGATTAGTCTGGTGCGTGCTTACTGTTAGTACAGTATTGCAGTAGTACCAACCGCAGTGCTGTTAGCACAGCATTGCACCCCAACAGCACCCATAGGACTTCTAGTGTGTTAGTGGCAGCAAACAGAGCTCCTATATTTTCTTCTCAGCAGCACCCATAGGACTTCTAGTGTGTTAGTGGCAGCAAACAGAGCTCCTATATTTTCTTCTCAGCAGCACCCATAGGACTTCTAGTGTGTTAGTGGCATCACACAGAGCTCCTATATTTTCTTCTCAGCAGCACCCATAGGACTTCTAGTGTGTTAGTGGCAGCAAACAGAGCTCCTATATTTTCTTCTCAGCAGCACCCATAGGACTTCTAGTGTGTTAGTGGCATCACACAGAGCTCCTATATTTTCTTCTCAGCAGCACCCATAGGACTTCTAGTGTGTTAGTGGCAGCAAACAGAGCTCCTATATTTTCTTCTCAGCAGCACCCATAGGACTTCTAGTGTGTTAGTGGCAGCAAACAGAGCTCCTATATTTTCTTCTCAGCAGCACCCATAGGACTTCTAGTGTGTTAGTGGCAGCAAACAGAGCTCCTATATTTTCTTCTCAGCAGCACCCATAGGACTTCTAGTGTGTTAGTGGCATCACACAGAGCTCCTATATTTTCTTCTCAGCAGCACCCATAGGACTTCTAGTGTGTTAGTGGCAGCAAACAGAGCTCCTATATTTTCTTCTCAGCAGCACCCATAGGACTTCTAGTGTGTTAGTGGCAGCAAACAGAGCTCCTATATTTTCTTCTCAGCAGCACCCATAGGACTTCTAGTGTGTTAGTGGCAGCAAACAGAGCTCCTATATTTTCTTCTCAGCAGCACCCATAGGACTTCTAGTGTGTTAGTGGCAGCAAACAGAGCTCCTATATTTTCTTCTCAGCAGCACCCATAGGACTTCTAGTGTGTTAGTGGCATCACACAGAGCTCCTATATTTTCTTCTCAGCAGCACCCATAGGACTTCTAGTGTGTTAGTGGCAGCAAACAGAGCTCCTATATTTTCTTCTCAGCAGCACCCATAGGACTTCTAGTGTGTTAGTGGCATCACACAGAGCTCCTATATTTTCTTCTCAGCAGCACCCATAGGACTTCTAGTGTGTTAGTGGCAGCAAACAGAGCTCCTATATTTTCTTCTCAGCAGCACCCATAGGACTTCTAGTGTGTTAGTGGCAGCAAACAGAGCTCCTATATTTTCTTCTCAGCAGCACCCATAGGACTTCTAGTGTGTTAGTGGCAGCAAACAGAGCTCCTATATTTTCTTCTCAGCAGCACCCATAGGACTTCTAGTGTGTTAGTGGCATCACACAGAGCTCCTATATTTTCTTCTCAGCAGCACCCATAGGACTTCTAGTGTGTTAGTGGCAGCAAACAGAGCTCCTATATTTTCTTCTCAGCAGCACCCATAGGACTTCTAGTGTGTTAGTGGCAGCAAACAGAGCTCCTATATTTTCTTCTCAGCAGCACCCATAGGACTTCTAGTGTGTTAGTGGCAGCAAACAGAGCTCCTATATTTTCTTCTCAGCAGCACCCATAGGACTTCTAGTGTGTTAGTGGCAGCAAACAGAGCTCCTATATTTTCTTCTCAGCAGCACCCATAGGACTTCTAGTGTGTTAGTGGCATCACACAGAGCTCCTATATTTTCTTCTCAGCAGCACCCATAGGACTTCTAGTGTGTTAGTGGCAGCAAACAGAGCTCCTATATTTTCTTCTCAGCAGCACCCATAGGACTTCTAGTGTGTTAGTGGCAGCAAACAGAGCTCCTATATTTTCTTCTCAGCAGCACCCATAGGACTTCTAGTGTGTTAGTGGCAGCAAACAGAGCTCCTATATTTTCTTCTCAGCAGCACCCATAGGACTTCTAGTGTGTTAGTGGCAGCAAACAGAGCTCCTATATTTTCTTCTCAGCAGCACCCATAGGACTTCTAGTGTGTTAGTGGCATCACACAGAGCTCCTATATTTTCTTCTCAGCAGCACCCATAGGACTTCTAGTGTGTTAGTGGCAGCAAACAGAGCTCCTATATTTTCTTCTCAGCAGCACCCATAGGACTTCTAGTGTGTTAGTGGCAGCAAACAGAGCTCCTATATTTTCTTCTCAGCAGCACCCATAGGACTTCTAGTGTGTTAGTGGCAGCAAACAGAGCTCCTATATTTTCTTCTCAGCAGCACCCATAGGACTTCTAGTGTGTTAGTGGCATCACACAGAGCTCCTATATTTTCTTCTCAGCAGCACCCATAGGACTTCTAGTGTGTTAGTGGCAGCAAACAGAGCTCCTATATTTTCTTCTCAGCAGCACCCATAGGACTTCTAGTGTGTTAGTGGCAGCAAACAGAGCTCCTATATTTTCTTCTCAGCAGCACCCATAGGACTTCTAGTGTGTTAGTGGCATCACACAGAGCTCCTATATTTTCTTCTCAGCAGCACCCATAGGACTTCTAGTGTGTTAGTGGCAGCAAACAGAGCTCCTATATTTTCTTCTCAGCAGCACCCATAGGACTTCTAGTGTGTTAGTGGCAGCAAACAGAGCTCCTATATTTTCTTCTCAGCAGCACCCATAGGACTTCTAGTGTGTTAGTGGCAGCAAACAGAGCTCCTATATTTTCTTCTCAGCAGCACCCATAGGACTTCTAGTGTGTTAGTGGCAGCAAACAGAGCTCCTATATTTTCTTCTCAGCAGCACCCATAGGACTTCTAATGTGTTAGTGGCATCACACAGAGTTCCTATATTTTCATCTCAGCAGCACCCATAGGACTTCTAGTGTGTTAGTGGCATCACACAGAGCTCCTATATTTTCTTCTCAGCAGCACCCATAGGACTTCTAGTGTGTTAGTGGCAGCAAACAGAGCTCCTATATTTTCTTCTCAGCAGCACCCATAGGACTTCTAGTGTGTTAGTGGCAGCAAACAGAGCTCCTATATTTTCTTGTCAGCAGCACACATAGTACCTATAGTGTGTTAGTGTCAGCACCCATAGGACCTACAGTGTGTTGTGAGCACACATAGGAGTTCTATTTTTTATACTATATACACTACCGACTACAATGGCTGGAAGACCGCCAAGGAGAGGCAGAGCGTGCCGAGGCAAGAACACAGGGCAGGCAGGCTCTGTTTCTAGAGACAACAGTGCTGGCCGTGGACGTGGTCGTGCATCGTCATCAGCACGTGGCCATGGGACACGCTTGTCTTTGTTTTCGGCAGCTGGACATGTGGAGCCGCATCATGCCGAAGGCTTGGTAGAATGGATGACCAAGCCCTCCTCATCCTCCTCATCCTCTCTCACCCAGGCTCAGGGTACTGGCAGAGCAGCTGCCAACGCGTACTCAATGGCATCATCAGCCACCCCTTCCCTAGACCCACCATGTCCTCCTGAGGAGTCCACCGAACTGTTTGAGCACAGTGTTGGGTACATGCTCCAGGAGGATGCCCAACGATTCGAAGGCTCGGATGATGATACCCAGCTTGAGGAAGTCAGTAGTGTGCGCGCAGAGAGAGGGGATGCTGAAGGACAGCAATCTGGCAGTAGTGTTCCACCAGCTGCAGCTTACTGCCAGGTTTGCTCTAGTGGTGAAGAGGGAGGGGATGATGAGGTCACTGACTCCACGTGGGTGCCTGAAGGGAGAGAGGAGGAGGAGGAGGAGGATGCAGCGTCACATGTCCAACGAGGCAGGATGCCCCCTGGAGGCCAGCTAGAGGCCAGCACAGCAACTGTACCACACCGCAGAGCTCCGCCTGTGCAGGGCGCTGCCTCTGCACGTTATCACAAAAGTTCTTTGGTGTGGGCCTTTTTTGAGACTAGTGCATCAGATCGCACCACTGCTATTTGCAATATTTGTCTCAAGCGTATCTCGCGTGGCCAAAACATCAGCCGCTTGGGCACCACAAGCATGAGCAGACATATGTCGACCTGCCATGCAGCTCGTTGGCAAGCACACATAAAAGACCCACACCAAAGAACAAAGCGGACCTCTCCTTGCTCCTCATCAGCTGGGATCTCCATCCCCACTATATCTTCAGTCCTCTCTGAAAGCTGCTCTGAGAGGACTGAAGGTGTAGAATTAGGTGTGTCACAACCAAGTACTTGCAGTACACCGACGTCTGATTGTAGCAGGCAAATTTCCCTGCCCCAGCTGCTGGACCGTCGAAAGAAGTATACTCCCAGCCATCCACATGCCCAGCGGTTGAATGCTAGCTTGGCTAAATTGCTAGCACTTCAACTGCTGCCTTTTCAGTTGATAGACTCGGCCCCCTTCCGTGAGTTTGTTCAATGTGCGGTTCCTCAGTGGCAGGTTCCCAAACGCCACTTTTTCTCACGGAAGGCGATTCCGTCTCTCTACTGGCATGTGGAAGGCAATGTCCATGCCTCGCTGGACAGGGCGGTCAGCGGTAAGGTGCATATTACCGCTGACTCATGGTCCAGCAGGCATGGACAGGGACGTTATCTTTCTTTCACGGCCCATTGGGTCACTCTATTGGTAGCTGGGAGGGATGCAGGACAAGGTGCAGTAGTGTTGGAGGTTGTTCCGCCACCACGCCTCCAAAATGCTACTACTGGTTGTGACACAACTCTCTCCTCCACCCCCTCCTCTTCTTCTTCCTCCATGTCCTCTTCGAGTGCTCTGTCCTCGGAACCAGCGGTGCTCCGTAGGCGTACAAGGGGCTACGCGAGTACGCAGGCAAAAAGATGCCATGCCGTGCTTGCGCTGGTGTGTTTGGGGGACAGGAGCCACACTGGGCCAGAGGTTCTGGCAGCTATGCAGGGGCAGGCCGAGAGGTGGTTGACGCCACGCCAGCTTAAGCCAGGAATGGTCGTTTCTGATAATGGCACCAACCTCCTCTCCGCCCTGCGACAGGGGCAGCTCACCCATGTGCCCTGTATGGCTCACGTCCTCAACCTGGTGGTGCAGCGGTTCTTGGGCAGGTTCCCAGGCTTACAGGATGTCCTGAGGCAGGCCAGGAAAGTCTGTGTGCATTTCCGCCGATCTTATAATGCCAGTGCTCGGCTGACTGAGCTGCAAAAGGAGCTGAACCTGCCCAAGAACCGCCTAATATGTGACATGCCCACCAGGTGGAACTCAACGTTGGCCATGCTGCAGCGACTGCACACGCAGCAGAGGGCCATCAATGAGTACCTTTGCGACTACGGCACCAGGACAGGGTCAGGGGAGCTTGGCTTTTTTTCCCCACGCCAGTGGAGCATGATCAGGGATGCATGCACTGTCCTCTCACCATTTGAGGAGGCCACGAGGATGGTGAGCAGTGACAGTGCATGCATCAGTGACACTGTACCTCTTGTCCACCTGTTGGAGCATACGCTGCGTGGGATAATGGACAGGGCACTTGAGGCAGAACAGAGGCAGGAAGAGGAGGACTTCCTTGTCTCTCAAGGCCCCCTTTATCCAGACAATGTTCCTTCTGTCCCACCCATCACACAGGAAGAGGAGGAGGAGGAGGAGGAGGAGGAGGAGGAGGATTGTGTGAGCATGGAGGTGGAGCCTGGCACTCAGCATCAGCAGCAGCAGTCTTTTAGGGATGATGTACAGTCCCAACAAACCAGTGGACTTGTACGTGGCTGGGAGGAGGTGGCTGGCGATCATGTCATCCTCAGTGACCCAGAAGACTCCGGACCGAATGCCTCAGCTAACCTACGCTGCATGGCCTCCCTGATCCTGCAAAGCCTGCGGAAGGATCCTCGTGTTCTTCGGATCAAGGAGAGTGACCATTACTGGCTGGCCACTCTCCTTGATCCACGGTACAAGGGTAAGGTTGCGGACCTTATCTTGCCGTCGCAGAGGGAGCAGAGGATGAGACATCTCAGGGAGGCCTTACAGAAAGGTCTGTGCAACGCGTTCCCAGAAACTGGGAGGTTACAAACTCCTGGTCCTGGACGACGAGTTGCTGAGGCTTCGGTCAGTAGCAGAAGGAGCGGTGGGGAAGGTGGACGTCTGACCGATGCGTTCAGACAATTTTTTAGTCCGCAGCCCCAAGGTATGATCGGTTCCAGCAACCATCGCCAGCGTCTGATATACATGGTGTAGGAATACCTAGGGGCAAGGTCAGACTTGGACACCTTTCCCACCGAAAATCCTCTGGCTTACTGGGTCCTGAGGATGGATCACTGGCCAGAGCTTGCACAGTATGCAATTGAGCTACTGGCCTGTCCTGCATCCAGCGTTCTTTCCGAACGCACATTCAGTGCTGCTGGAGGATTTGTCACCGATCATAGGGTGCGCCTGTCCACCGACTCGGTTGATCGACTGACCTTCATAAAAATGAATCAGTCTTGGATCACCACCAGCTACCAGACACCTGAAGCGGATATAACCGAATAATTTATAATGTCACATCCCTTCAAGACTGCCTATGCTGATGCTGAGTGACTGTCCTGTTATGTTCACTGACTATCCTCTTCCTCCTCCTCAATGATCCATGCCACCACACCAGTGCCTAAGGCACAATTTTTCAGCCCCTGTATAACAGGGGCGTGTAATTACAATTTTTTAAAAAGATGCTTCGCAACAGGTGTGACTGCATGTGCTCAGAGTACAGTATCTGTGAGGGGTTGCAGTGTTGTGGCACCAGCACCAGTGCCTAAGGCACAATTTTTCAGCCCCTGTTGGGGCGTGTAATTACAATTTTTAGGCAATGCTTTGCAACAGGTCTCATTGCTGTGCTCAGAGTACAGTATCTGTGAGGGGTTGCAGTGTTGTGGCACCAGCACCAGTGCCTAAGGCCCAATTTTTCAGCCCCTGTATAACAGGGGCGTGTAATTACAATTTTTTAAAAAGATGCTTCGCAACAGGTGTGACTGCTGTGCTCAGAGTACAGTATCTGTGAGGGGTTGCAGTGTTGTGGCACCAGCACCAGTGCCTAAGGCACAATTTTTCAGCCCCTGTTGGGGCGTGTAATTACAATTTTTAGGCAATGCTTTGCAACAGGTCTCATTGCTGTGCTCAGAGTACAGTATCTGTGAGGGGTTGCAGTGTTGTGGCACCAGCACCAGTGCCTAAGGCACAATTTTTCAGCCCCTGTATAACAGGGGCGTGTAATTACAATTTTTTAAAAAGATGCTTCGCAACAGGTGTGACTGCTGTGCTCCAAGTACAGTATCTGTGAGGGGTTGCAGTGTTGTGGCACCAGCACCAATGCCTAAGGCACAATTTTTCAGCCCCTGTTTAACAGGGGCGTGTAATTACAAATCTTGATCTAATAGTTCACAGCAGGGCCCATTCCTGCGCCCACCAAGAGTAACTATGAGGGCCTACAGTCTTGTGGCAACACCGTCCACCACCACCACCACCACCAAAGGCCCAATTTTTCTGCCCTGTTCAACAGGTGCATGCAATTGCAAATCTTGATCTAATAACTCACAGCAGGGCCCATTCCTGCACCCACCAAGAGTAACTGTGAGGGCTTACAGTCTTGTGGCAACACCGTCCACCACCACCACCACCAAAGGCCCAATTTTTCTGCCCGGTTCAACAGGTGCATGCAAGTACAAATCTTGATCTATTAACTCACAGCAGGGCCCATTCCTGTGCCCACCAGTCTTGTGGCTACACCAACATCTAATAGGGCAAATTTCTGCAGAGTATATACGGCAGGCCCCTACTTTCAAACATCCAACTTACAAACGACTCCTACTTGCAAACGGCAAGAGAAAACAGGAAGTGAGAGGAAATCTACCCCTAGGAAGGAAAATTCTATCCTGTTAGATTTAATTTGGGAAAAAGGTATCTCCTCTCTACTGATGCTTTATCACCAATCCTTGTTTCAATTAAAACCCCACTTTTCCAAAAACATTTGTCATTGGGACGGAAAGTGAGGTGACATGTTCTGAACAGATGTGCAAAGACAGCAAATGTTACAGGGGTGATAACCCCTTCCTATGTTCTCCAAAAAGCTTAAAAATGGATTTTTTTGGGATGTAGCTACACTTCATAATGTACCTGTTCAGATTCTACTTAAGAACAAACCTACAGTCCATGTCTTGTTTGCACCACCTATATACTGCTGTTCAAAGTATATAGGGTTGTAGGTATAGGGTTTTATTTTGGGTGCGGGGTCCCCCTTAGTATCCATACAAGACACAAAGGGGCTGGGGTGGGGGGGGGGGGGGCTGATGGGGTAGCCATGCCATTTTTCTCAAGGATTTTCAGCCATATGGCGGCCAGGACAAGACATGACATTAAAGCCGCAAGTGGTTTTAAATGGCTTCTTTTTTTCCTTTACAAATGTCATTTTGTGCAAGGACAGTTCTAAACACGGGAAACACATGCCACTTCACAGGCATACTTTAGACACCCCCCAGGTACCATATTTAAAGGAAAATTTCACTTTTTTTTTTTTCACTTTATGCATCATTAAAATGACTGCTCCCGAAAAAACTTTAGTTTTTAAAATTTCTTTTTGCATTGATATATGTCCCCTGGGGCAGGACCCGGGTCCCCAAACCTGTTTTATAACATTAACATGCATATTGGCCGTTGTAATTAGCAATTTTGATTTCGAACGTTCGCGTCCATTATAACGAATAGGGTTCGAAAATTCGCACGAACTTTCGGTCCGTTCGAAGGTTCTGGTGCGAACCGAACCCGGGGGTGTTCGGCTCATCCCTAATCTCCATTTAAACTGAATCTTGTGGTTGTGGAGGCCTTTGGTTATCGGGTTAAGTTGTCTTCTCATCTGCATAGTGTACTTGGAGAGGTCTGGGAATAGTAGAATTCCAGTGTATGGTGCCAGGAGTGTCGGTTTGTTTCTCAGTGTTATGAGGAGTCTTTCTTTGATGTGAAAGAAGTGCACCCTCATTAAGACATCTCTGGGGACTGACGCTGCCAGGTGAGAGGGTTTAGTAATTCTGTGGATTCTATCCACGATAAGGTCTCTGGGCGATGCATCTGGCAGGATTAGGTGCATGAGCTCTTTAGCATACTTAGGGAGGTCTGTCAGTGGGATGGCTTCAGGAACTCCTCTAATTTTTAGATTATTCCTCCTGGACCTGTCCTCTAAATCTGCTAGCTTTGCTCTTACCCAGGCCTGTTCATCTTTCATGTCAGCATAAGAGTCTACTAGATCATTCACAGTGGCTGTGCATTCCCCCATGCTGCATTCTAAGTGAGCTACTCTGTCATCCATAGCGTGCATGTCAGCAGTTAGTCTGGTGAATAGGGGTGCCAGGGATGACATCAGTGAGGACTGCAGGGATAGTAACATGTCCTTTAGGGTAGTGTCTATCACTGGTTGCCCCGATGTGGGGAATGTGGCCATGGTGGACTGTAGGGCCTGGTTGGCCTGGAGGTGGCTGAAAGCCTGGGCCTCGAATTTGCGGCTGCGGCAGCAGCGGCGGCGGATCCATCCGCATGCGGGTTTTCGCCGGGCTTCCCGTTAGCGGGTTGTCTCCCTCTCTTAGGGTAGGTGATAGGGGGGTGCAGGAGTGACCCTGATCTCCTGGGATCTCATCAGGAAGATCCGTGTAAGCCTCCGAGATCGCGGCCGCGCCGGCGCCATTTTGGATCTGACTAACCTTGCTGGAGAAGAAGGCGGTCAGCTTTTTAGGTTGTAGCTCCGTCATCCTCTTTCTGGACATAACTGGGGATGTTGTCCGGGCTGTGGTAGGGCAGGATGGCCTTGGATTGTCCTCTGTAGTGGGCCTGAGGCACTCCGTTTGTCTCCCTGGCTTGAGAGCTCAGAGTCTAGGCAGCCATCATCAGCGCTGGCAGACCACGCCCCCCGCCTATGGAGATTTTTAAGGGTAAAAGTATGTCGCCATTCCACGAGCAGTCGCAATTTTGAAGCGTGACATGTTGGGTATCAATTTACTCGGCATAACATTATCTTTCACAATATAAAAAAAATTGGGCTAACTTTACTGTTGTCTTATTTTTTCATTCAAAAAAGTGTATTTTTTCCCAAAAAAAGTGTATTTTTTTCCCAAAAAAGTGCGCTTGTAAGACCGCTGTACAAATACGATGTGACAGAAAGTATTGCAACGACCGCCATTTTATTCTCTAGGGTGTTAGAAAAAATATATAATGTTTGAGGGTTCTAAGTAATTTTCTAGCAAAAACAAATGTTATTAACTTGTAAACACCAAATCTCAGAAAGAGGCTTGGTCCTTAAGTGGTTAAGGACTTAAAGCTGAACTCCAGATAACAGTTTATTTTTAAAAGATATCCATGTGCATTATTAGGGTGGGAGAAGGAGAGGGTTAAAGTGGTTTTAATATTCACTGCATGTGCCAATGCCATCGGCACATGCGCACTGAAGAAATGGCCTTCCGTGGCGTGACCAGCGGCTCCCGCGCATTTTTTATAATGAAATTAAATGCATACTGGCTTATTATGCCTTTGTCCTTTGTTTTTGTTTTTTGGAGTTTACAACCACTTTAACCACTTGCTTACTGGGCACTTAAACACCCCTCCTGCCCAGACCAATTTTCAGCTTCCAGTGCTCTCACACTATGAATGACAATCACTCAGTCATGCAACACTGTACCTAAATTATTTTTTTGTCCTTTTTCTCATACAAATAGAGCTTTATTTTGGTGGTATTTGATCACCTCTGGGTTTTTTATTTTTTGGGCTATAAATGAAAAAAGACCGATTTTTTTTTTCTTCGTTTCTGTGATAAAATTTTGCAAATTATTAATTTTTCTTCATAAATTTTGGCCACAATTTATACTGGTACATATCTTTGATAAAAAATAACCCCAAATTTTGGGAAATTATTTGGTCTGTGTGAAATTTTTAGAGTCTACAAGCTATAGTGCAAATCATAAAAAATGTATCACATCTGACGTACTGGCGGCCTATCTCATTTCTTGAGACCCTAACAAGCCAGAAAAGTACAAATGCCCCCCAAATAACCCCTTTTTGGAAAGTAGACATTCCAAGGTATTTAGTAAGAGGCATGGTGAGTTATTTGAAGTTGTAATTTTTTCCCACAATTCTTTGCAAAATTAAGATTTTTATTTTTTGTTTTAATTTTTTCTCAAAATTGTCATTGTAATAGCTTATTTCTCTTACATGGCAAGTGAATACCACAAATGACACCCCAAAATACATTCTGCTACTCCTCCTGAGTATTACGATACCACATGTGTGGGACTTTTTTTACTGCCTGGCCACATAGAGAGACCCAACATGCAGGGAGCACCATTAGGTGTTCTAGGAGCATAAATTACACATCTAACTAGTTGACTACCTATTACACTTTTGAAGGCCCTGGAGCACCAGGACAATGGAAACACCCACAAAATGACCCAATTTTGGAAAGCTAACACCCCAACGTATAATCTATGAGGCATAATGAGTCTTTTGATTTTTTACCAGAAGGTTTTGGAAACTGTGGAAAAAAATTAAAACACATTTTTTTTTTACAAAGTTGTCGATTTATAAGATATTTCCAACACATAGCATGCACATAGCAAAAATTACACCCCAAAATACATTCTGCTACTCCTCTTGAGTATGGCGATACCACATGTGTGAGACTTTTACACAGCCTGGCCACATACAGAGGCCCAACATGCAAGGAACACCATCATGTGTTCTAGGGACACATAACATGCACATGCCAAGAATTACACCCCAAAATACATTCTGCTGAGCAAAGGGTAAACAAAAAATTACCTGTGGTTTTAGAAGCGCAGTTGTCCACAGGAGGATAGCACTGGTCCAGGCAGCAGGCAGGGACTTGGTCAGCAAAAGCGAACGCAATTGTCCAGGCAACAGGCAGGAATACTGTCCATAGTTAGTACAGGCAGCAGGCAGGGATACTGTCCATATACAGTCCAGGGTCAGTGCACGCAGAGATTGTCAGCAGTGCCAAAAAATTGGTCCTGTGGTGTGGTCCATGTGGCAGGTCCATGTGGTGTGGTCAGTTCATGCAACAGGCAGAGGCATGATGGCATAGGTCCTGCAGGCAGCAGGCAGAAGTAGGGCCTTGTTCAGGACAGAATGGGGACAGGGGTAGAGGCTTCTCCCACCCAAATCTCTTCAAAGCCTGCAAGTCTCCAGACCCTAATCTAGGAATGAGAAAACAAAAACAATTGTTTTCTTCATCCAGAAAAAACAATTCTGGAGCCCCTCACATATGTGAGACCCCTGTGTTATGAATCCCACTAGTCCACTGGCAGGGTAAAAGATCAGTCCAAGAGGCAGGCAAAAAGCATGGTCAAACAGTCCAGGGTCAGTTCCAGATCAGGCAGAGGTATGTACAGAATCAGTAGGCAGAAGCGTGGTCAAATAACAGTCCAGGGTCAGTTCCATATCAGGCAGAGGTATAAACAGAATCGGTAGGCAGAAGCGTGGTCAACTAACAGTCCAGGGTCAGTTCCAGATCAGGCAGAGGTATAAACAGAATCGGTAGGCAGAAGCATAGTTGAATAACAAGCCAGGGTCAGTTACAGAGAAAGCAGAGGCATAAGGGGTGTGAAGGTAAATGGCAGGAAGGGAACTAATAATTGAGTTTGGTATGGTAACGGCGGAAACAATCAACCATGCAGAGGCCTGGTTGGGAATGACATTGGGCACAATGATAAGTGGTGTCTCACTCCTCTTTTGGAGCACACCCGGCATTTTTTCTGACGTTTTTGGCCTGTTGGTCTGGGAGGGATTTTATCTGGAAAGTGGCGCTCAGAGAGTCGGCTAATCACATCAGATCGAATGTTTAATGGTGGGTTGTTCGGGTATAAAAGGGCAGTGGTGATTTACTCCTGGTAGAAAGTGAAGGGTTTGGGTCTTTCAGTGGATTTCCGATAGATGACATAGGAGTTGTACATGCCAAAATTAAACAAATAAATGGAAACTTTTTTATACCACTGGTATGTTCTTCTTGTGGAAAGATAGGGTTCGAGCTTTTGGTCGTTGAAGTCGACACCCCCCATGAACTTATTGTATTCGTGGATGCATGTGGGTTTTTGGATCCGGCCATTCCTCCTGGTGATCTCAACAAATTCATTGTTGTGGATGGAAGAAAGTACGTAGACATCCCTTCTGTCCCTCCACTTCACAGCCAGAATTTCCTCATTGCGTAAACTCGCTGTCTCCCCTCTTCTCAATTTTTTGTTGACGAGGCTTTGAGGAAAGCCCTTCCGGTTTGTCTGTACGGTGCCGCATGCTGGAGTGTTCATTCTGTGAAGGTTTCGGAACAGGGGCAAACTTGTATAAAAATTGTCCACATACAAGTGGTAGCCTTTCTCCAGGAGTGGGTTTATGAGTTCCCAAACTACTTTCCCACTGGTTCCAATGTAGTCTGGGCAATTAGGGGGGTGCAGTTGGGTGTCCTTCCCTTCATATACAATGAAGGCATACACATACCCTGTGGCTCGGTCGCACAATTTATACAGCTTCACCCCATAGCGGGCCCTTTTGCTGGGTATAAATTGTTTTATGCCCAGCCTGCCAGAAAATTTTATAAGGGACTCATCCACGCATATGTGTTGGTCTGGGGTAAACAACTGGGGGCAGATTTCCGAAAAATAATTTAGTAGCGGCCAAATTTTATAAAGCTTATCAAAATTTGGGTAATTTCGGGGAGGGCACTGTGTATTGTCATTGTAGTGTAGGAATCTCATAATCATGAGATATCTGGTCCTGGGCATTACTGAGGAAAAGATGGGCCTGTGGTAGATGGGGCGGGTTGACCAATATGAACGTAATTCATTTTTTCCGTTTAGTCCAATGCAGAATGTGAGGCCCAAAAAAAATCTAAACTCCTCCACTGTAAGGGCTCTCCACTGGGAGGGAAGGGCATAATAGGACGTTGGGTTGCTTGTTATGAATTGTTGGGCATATAGGTTGCACTGGGCCACAAATGATGCAAGCATGTCGTCAGTGAAAATTAAAAGAAAATCGGGGCAAAATTTTCCACCTGGACTCCTGGACTCCTGGCTGGGCAGTGTAAGGGGGAATGTTGGCTTCTCCTGAATTAGGAGGAAGCCACAAGGGGTACTTAAGGGAATAGGGAAGGCTGGCATGGGACCTAACCATTGGGACTGAGGTGACACCCCACTGGTACGTGGCTCTGCTTGCCGTGGTACTGCGGTGCTGGTGGATGGCACTGCGGTGCTGGTGGATGGCCTCCTCAGCAGAACGCCTTCGTCTGGCGGGCGGGCCCTCCTCCTCCTCTTCTGAGGCTGTCAGTGTTTCACTGCTTAGGACAGGCTCGTAGCCCACGTCAGACTCATAGTCTGAATTTGCAGAGGAATCCGAATCGGAGAGCTCCCCGTTGCTCTCGTCGGCCACAAGAATATTGTATGCCTCCTCGGCTGAAAATAATCTTCTAGCCATTGTTGGCACTGAAGACACGTGGCACTAATACGTGGCACTGATGACACTGATATGTGGCACTGATGACACTGATACGTGGCACTGATGACAGATACGTGGCACTGATATGTGGCACTGACAGGTGGCACTGATGGCAGATGGCACTGGCAGATGGCAGATGGCACTGGCAGATGGCATTGGCAGATGGGACTGGCAGATGGCACTGGCAGATGGCACTGGCAGATGGGACTGGCAGATGGGACTGGCAGATGGCACTGTGTTTTGTACTTTGTGTTGTGTTTTCACTCACTGAACTGTAGCTGCACAGGTCGCTCTCCCTCTTCACATGCGGTCTCTGTGTGAGGAGAGAAAGCCGGCAATGAGAGATTATCTCATATGTTTACATTTGAGATCATCTCTCATTGGACAGGAAGATCGAGTGCTAAATGGCCTCTGTTATTGGCACGATCTGTGATTGGCTGTGTCCAAGGGACACGGCCAACACAGATTTTCCCCGATGCGCGCTCGCGGGCAGAAGGTAAACACCAGGATATCCAGGGACGGCCTCTTGGCAGTTCAGGTCCATGCTGCAGCCATCTTTCGGCTATAGTGCAGATCTGAAGTGGTTAATAGTAGATTTGTTTAGTCACCTGTACATCTTAATGCATGCTGCATCATTTCCCAAGATCATTGATATTGATGCTGCAGTTGGTGCACAGCTTACTCCTGGACAGAGAACTACTTCAAGTTGATTATACTGTATTTCTCACTGACTTCCTGGATGAATGTTTTTCATTTATGGACTACTGAATTTGTTTAGAGAAAGTTATGTATTCTTAACCATGAACTTTTAAATTCATATTTTTTTTTTTTTACCTGGAGTCTATTCCTCCTATTAGCAACGTATTGGCAATAGATTCTTGTCAAGAATCTCATCAGGAAAAATGACGTTTTTTTTCCTGACGAGAATCTCGGCCGTGTGTACTAGGCTTCACTTTTAGCTCTACAGTTTATTTGTTTTCTACAAAACAGGATAGATTTTTCAATCCAAAGATGTGTGGTTGTTTTTTTCTTCCAATTTAGCCAAATAAATTCTCCTCTTTAATTATGTGAGCTCTCACAGACTTATCATGTCATTAACATATACTGACTGAATGTGACACTTTCAAGTGCTAATACTAATTGACTTCTCACAGCTGATTTAGGCCCCTTTCACACCAGCGGACCGTATGTCCGCTTTTTCATCCATCCGTTTACGGATGAAAAAAGGACATACATTGGTTCCTATGAGATCGGGGGTGTCGGCGGATGAACATCCGCCGACACCCCGATCTCATCCGGGTCCGCAATCCTCCGATTCTGCAGACGGAGGAAAATCCTATTTTTCTATCCGTCTGCAGAGCGGATCGGATGAACACGGACAGACGGTCCGTGTTCATCAGATCCCCCCATAGGGGAGAGCGGAGATGTGACAGGGCGGTCCCTGCACAGTGTGCGGGGACCGCCCTGTCATCTGCCGGCTCAGCGGGGATCAACGGAGCGATCCCTGCTGAGCAAGCGGAGGTTCACGGGGTGGATCTTCACGGATCCGTCCCGTGTGAAAGGGGCCTTAAAGTGATAATAAAGTGGTTCTAAAGCCTTATGGCTTTTAACTTTAATGCATTCAATGCATTAAGGTGAAAAACCTTCTCTGCCGCAGCTGTTTCCCAGACCCTCGCTATTTCTTTACCTGAGCCCATGCGATCCATCGATGTGCATGAGCGCAGCTGCTCCCGTTGCGGTCTCTCTCTTCATTAGACAGGTTGATAGCAGCGGGATCTGTCATTCAAATCCGCTGAAATGGGAGCAGGGTGGGGCCGAGTCCCGCTGTCTGTGTTAATGGATGCAGCAGCGGGACTCGGGTGTGAACATGCAGCACACGTAGAAAGCACCACACTCAAAAGTGAAAATTTAAATCACTCCCCAGGTGCAGCAGTTAACAAACTTTTTAAGACCAGACTTTTTCCCATTGTGCAATACAATATATCTATTTTTATTCATAAATTTACAACAAGTACAATGACCACCTTTTAACCACTTAAGCCCCGGACCATTATGCAGCTTAAAGACCAGAGGTGTTTTCAGAATTTGGCACTGCGCTGCTTTAACTGGAAATTGTGCGGACATGCAATGTTGTACCCAAACAAAATGTGCATCCTTTTCTTCCCACAAATAGAGCTTTCTTTTAATGATATTTGATTGCCTCTGCGATTTTTTTTTTGCAATATAAACGGAAAAAAACTGAAAATTAAAAAAAAAAAAGATATTTTCTACTTTTTGTTATAAGAAAAATCGAATAAACTCAATTTTAGTCATACATTTAGGCCAAAATGTATTTAGCCACATGTCTTTAGTAAAAAAAATGTCAATAAGCGTATATTTATTGGTTTACGCAAAAGTTATAGCGTCTACAAACTGGGGTACATTTTCTGGAATTTACACAGCTTTTAATTTATGACTGCCTATCTCATTTCTTGAGGTGCTAAAATGGCAGGGCAGTACAAACCCCCCCCAAATGACCCCATTTTGGAAAGTAGACACCCCAAGGAAATTGCTGAGAGGCATGTTGAGCCCATGGAATAATTTTTTTTGTCCCAAGTGATTGAATAATGACAAAAAAAAATACAAAAAGTTGTCACTAAATGATATATTGCTCACACATGCCATGGTTATATGTGGAATTGCACCCCAAAATACATTTTGCTGCTTCTCCTGAGTACGGGGATACCACATGTGTGGGACTTTTTAGGAGCCTAGCCGCGTACGGGCCCCCGAAAACCAAGCACCGCCTTCAGGATTTCTAAGGGCGCAAATTTTTGATTTCACTCCTCACTACCTATCACAGTTTCGAAGGCCATAAAATGCCAAAATAGCACAAAACCCCCCCAAATGACCCCATTTTGGAAAGTAGACACCCACAGCTATTTGCTGAGAGGCATGTTGAGTCCATGGAATATTTTATATTTTGACACAAGTTGCGGGAATATGACAAACTTTTTTTTTTGCACAAAGTTGTCACTAAATGATATATTGCTCACACATGCCATGGGCATATGTGAAATTACACCCCAAAATACATTCTGCTGCTTCTCCTGAGTATGGAGATACCACATGTGTGGGACTTTTTGGGAGCCTAGCCACGTACGGGACACCAAAAACCAAGCACCGCCTTCAAGATTTCTAAGGGCATACATTTTTGATTTCACTCCTCACTACCTATCACTACCTATCACAGTTTTGAAGGCCATAAAATGCCAAGATGGCACAAACCCCCCCCAAATGACCCCATTTAGGAAAGTAGACACCCCAAGCTATTTGCTGAGAGGCATGTTGAGCCCATTGAATATTTTTTTTTGTCCCAAATGATTGAATAATGACAAAAAAAAAAAAAAATTACAAAAAGTTGTCACTAAATGATATATTGCTCAAACATGCCATAGTTATATGTAGAATTACACCCCAAAATACATTTTGCTGCTTTTCCTGAGTACGGGGATACCACATGTGTGGGACTTTTTGAGAGCCTAGCCGCGTACGGGGCCACAAAAACCAAGCACCTCCTTCAAGATTTCTGAGGGCGCAAATTTTTGATTTCACTCCTCACTACCTATCACTACCAATCACAGTTTTGAAGGCCATAAAATGCCAAGATAGCATAAACCCCCCCCAAATTACCCCATTTTGGAAAGTAGACACCCCAAGCTATTTGCTGAGAGACATGTTGAGCCCATTGAATATTTTTTTTTTTTTGCCCCAAGTGATTGAATAATGACAAAAAAAAAAATGTACAAAAAGTTGTCACTTAATGATATATTGCTCAAACATGCCATGGTTATATGTAGAATTGCACCCCACAATACATTTTGCTGCTTCTCCTGAGTACGGGGATACCACATGTGTGGGACTTTTTCAGAGCCTAGCCGCGTACGGGGCCCCGAAAACCAAGCACCGCATTCAGGATTTCTAAGGGTGTCAATTTTTGATTTCACTCCTCACTACCTATCACAGTTTTGAAGGCCATAAAATGCCAAGATAGCACAAACCCCCCACAAATGACCCCATTTTGGAAAGTAGACACCCCAAGCTATTTGCTGAGAGGCATGGTGAGTATTTTACAGCTCTCATTTGTTTTTGAAAATGAAGAAAGAAACTATATTTTTTCTTTTTTTTTTCTTTTTTCAATTTTCAAAACTTTGTGACAAAAAGTGAGATCTGCAAAATACTCAACATACCTCTCAGCAAATAGCTTGGGGTATCTACTTTCCAAAATGGGGTAATTTGGGGGGGTTTTGTGTCATCTGGGCATTCCATGGCCTCCGAAACTGTGATAGGCAGTGAGGAGTGAAATCAAAAATTTACACCCCTAGAAATTCTGAAGGCGGTGCTTGGATTTCGGGGTCCTGTACGCGGCTAGGCTCCCAAAATGTCTCACACATGTGGTATCCCCGTACTCAGGAGAAGCAACAGAATGTATTTTGGGGTGCAATTCCACATATAACCATGGCATGTTTGAGCAATATATCATTTAGTGACAACTTTTTGTACATTTTTTTTTCTTTTTCTTTTTGTCATTATTCAATCACTTGGGACAAAAAAAAAATATTCAATGGGCTCAACATGCCTCTCAGCAAATAGCTTGGGGTGTCTACTTTCCAAAATGGGGTCATTTGGGGGGGGGGGGTTTGAACTGTCCTGGCATTTTATGCACAACATTACAAAGCTTATGTCACACATCATCCACTCTTCTAACCACTTGAAGACAAAGCCCTTTCTGACACTTTTTGCTTACATGAAAACATATTTTTTTTGCAAGAAAATTACGTTGAACCCCCAAACATTATACATATTTTTAAAGCAAAGGCCCTACAGATTAAAATAGTGGGTGTTGCATTTTTTTTTCCCACACAGTATTTGCGTAGCGATTTTTCAAACAAATTTTTGGGGAAAAAACACACTTTTTTTATTTTTAATGCACTAAAACACAATTTATTTCCCAAATGTTTGATGAAATAAAAAAGAGGATCTTAGGCCGAGTACATGGATACCAGGCACAACATGCTTTAAAATTGCACACAAACGCGCAATAGCGACAAACTACATACATTTTTAAAAGCCTTTAAAAGCCTTTACAGGTTACCACATTAGATTTACAGAAGAGGTCTACTGCTAAAATTACTGCCCTTGATCTGACCTTCGTGGTGATACCTCACATGCATGGTGCAATTGCTGTTTACATATGACGCTAGACCAACGCTTGCGTTCGCCTTTGCGCAAGAGCAGGGGGGGACTTGGGTGCTTTTTTTTTTAATTATTATTTATTTTGCTTTTTTATTTTATTTTTAAACTGTTCCTTTCATATTTTTATTTTTTTTACAATTTTTATTGTTGTCTCAGGGAATGTAAATATCCCCTATGATAGCAATAGGTAGTGACAGGTACTCTTTTTTTGAAAAAAATTGGGGGGTTAGACCCTAGATCTTTCCTCTGCCCTCAAAGCATCTGACCACACCAAGATCGGTGTGATAAAATGCTTTCCCAATTTCCCAATGGCGCTGTTTATATCCGGGGGGGGTCATTCCCTCCCACTGCTTGTAAAAGCAGTCTAGAGGCTAATTATCTGCTAGGATTGCTTTTACATGAAAGCCGGCCGCTGGCTGAAACGAATGATACCAAGATGATACCTAAACCCGCAGGCATCATTCTGGTATAAACATTCAAAGTCCAGCAACATACCAGTACGTTGCTGGTCCTTGTTGGACATGTATCGTAATCTTTTTTTTCATGCAGCCTGTTGGCTGAACGAAAAAAAGAGATTGATCGGTGGGTATGCCCACCATTAGAATACCTCCCTTCATCCACCCACTTCTAATGATGGGCATACATGCACCATTTATATATGCCGAAGCATTGGGGCATCCTCCCGCAAAAAAGTTATACACACGGTCGGACATTTCCACGGGCAAGGCTCCGTCGGAATTTTGACCGTATGTACGCGGCATAAAAGGTTATGCTGCGTACACACGGTCAGACTTTTCCACGGGCAAGCCTCCATCGGAATTTCGACCGTATGTACGCAGCATTAGGAGAAAAATCGCTCCTCTGCCCCTGCTGCCCCCATGCTTCGGCATATATGCTCTTTTTTTAACTGTGGTGGTGAAATCACCTCCTACAGCGTTGGAGTCACGGCTTTATGTATCGTGGGAGCAAACGCTGTTGCTGTCAAGATAAATAGATCCGCGCTGCAACTGAATGGCGTACCTGCTAAGCAGATGATGGTTAACATTAAAACAAGGTAACATTACAGTATAACAGTAAGACCTTACCATACCATACCTGCAAAGCAAATACCAAAAAAAAAAACTAGTAAAAAATAAAACATTTTTTTAACGCAACCTGTGCCTAAAATATATACAGGTCCTTCTCAAAAAATTAGCATATTGTGATAAAGTTCATTATTTTCTGTAATGTACTGATAAACATTAGACTTTCATATATTTTAGATTCATTACACACAACTGAAGTAGTTCAAGCCTTTTCTTGTTTTAATATTGATGATTTTGGCATACAGCTCATGACAACCCAAAATTCCTATCTCAAAAAATTAGCATATCATGAAAAGGTTCTCTAAACGAGCTATTAACCTAATCATCTGAATCAACTAATTAACTCTAAACACCTGCAAAAGATTCCTGAGGCTTTTAAAAACTCCCAGCCTGGTTCATTACTCAAAACCGCAATCATGGGTAAGACTGCCGACCTGACTGCTGTCCAGAAGGCCATCATTGACACCCTCAAGCAAGAGGATAAGACACAGAAAGAAATTTCTGAACGAATAGGCTGTTCCCAGAGTGCTGTATCAAGGCACCTCAGTGGGAAGTCTGTGGGAAGGAAAAAGTGTGGCAGAAAACGCTGCACAACGAGAAGAGGTGACCGGACCCTGAAGAAGATTGTGGAGAAGGACCGATTCCAGACCTTGGAGGACCTGCGGAAGCAGTGGACTGAGTCTGGAGTAGAAACATCCAGAGCCACCGTGAACAGGCGTGTGCAGGAAATGGGCTACAGGTGCCGCATTCCCCAGGTCAAGCCACTTTTGAACCAGAAACAGCGGCAGAAGCACCTGACCTGGGCTACAGAGAAGCAGCACTGGACTGTTGCTCAGTGGTCCAAAGTACATTCGGAAATCAAGGTGCCAGAGTCTGGAGGAAGACTGGGGAGAGGGAAATGCCAAAATGCCTGAAGTCCAGTGTCAAGTACCCACAGTCAGTGATGGTCTGGGGTGCCATGTCAGCTGCTGGTGTTGGTCCACTGTGTTTTATCAAGGGCAGGGTCAATGCAGCTAGCTATCAGGAGATTTTGGAGCACTTCATGCTTCCATCTGCTGAAAAGCTTTATGGAGATGAAGATTTCATTTTTCAGCACGACCTGGCACCTGCTCACAGTGCCAAAACCACTGGTAAATGGTTTACTGACCATGGTATTACTGTGCTCAATTGGCCTGCCAACTCTCCTGACCTGAACCCCATAGAGAATCTGTGGGATATTGGGAAGAGAAAGTTGAGAGACGCAAGACCCAACACTCTGGATGAGCTTAAGGCCGCTATCGAAGCATCCTGGGCCTCCATAACACCTCAGCAGTGCCACAGGCTGGTTGCCTCCATGCCACGCCGCATTGAAGCAGTCATTTCTGCAAAAGGATTCCCGACCAAGTATTGAGTGCATAACTGAACATAATTATTTGAAGGTTGACTTTTTTTGTATTAAAAACACTTTTCTTTTATTGGTCGGATGAAATATGCTAATTTTTTGAGATAGGATTTTTGGGTTTTCATGAGCTGTATGCCAAAATCATCAATATTAAAACAAGAAAAGGCTTGAACTACTTCAGTTGTGTGTAATGAATCTAAAATGTATGAAAGTCTAATGTTTATCAGTACATTACAGAAAATAATGAACTTTATCACAATATGCTAATTTTTTGAGAAGGACCTGTATATGCCGAAGCATGGGGGCATCCTCCCGCAAAAAAGTTATGCCGCGTACACACGGTCTGACCTTTCCACTGGCAAGCCTCCGTCGGAATTTCGACCGTATGTACGTGGCATTAGGAGCAAAATCGCTCCTCCGCCCCTATGCTTCGGCATATATGCTCTTTTTTTTAACTGTGGTGGTGAAATCACCTCCTACAGCAGTGGAGTCACGGCTTTATGTATCGTGGGAGCAAACGCTGTTGCTGTCAAGATAAATAATTCCGCACTGCAGCTGAATGGCGCACCTGAAAACAAAAAATTACATACCAGAAAAGCAAGCATGATAAAACATTGCAGAATAGAATACAGTAAAAAAGAGCAGAACAATAGAGAGAAAATAGAGAGAGAGAGAGAACAATAAAACGATAACTATTTTTGTTTTTTTTCTTTTATATTTTTTTTGTGTTTTTTGTTTTTACGTTTTTTTTTTCTTTTTTACACTTTTTTTTGTAACTTTAACAACTGTAATGGTTCTGGTCTCTCAAAATGCGATGGCATCTTGGGAGACCCTGTGTAAGTGTGTCCTGTTCTGTGCAATGCTGTACCCTACACTAAAACTTCACTTTTGAGTGGAAGCGTTCAAAACATTTACCAATGCAAAGACCAGGATTGTCAGGACAGCGTGGACAAAAATAACGGGTGTCACGCCTAAATCTGCGCTTGCTACAGACACAACATCTTTTTTGGTAGGCTCGTTGGGTGGGGGTACTCTCGAGGACATACGGATAATGCCTATCATGCAGCCAGCTTACTGCATTTGGTTGGGGATGGTGAGGTGCAGAACCGCCTGGATACAGGAGTTCTGTGACTATCCCATCCTGGAATTTTAGGAGAGATAACGTCCCGCCTGAAGCTCTGTATAGCACATGAGCGTTCAGCAAAGCCAATTGGAATAAGGATAGAGACACTTTTTTGTACCAGCGTCTCGCCTTACGGTCAATTAGATACGGCGCCAACAACTGGTCGTTGAGGTCCACCCCTCCCATATTTTGGTTATATTCGTGGACACAGAGGGGTTTCTCCACAACACCAGTCGCCGTACGAATTTGGACTGTCATGTCTGCATGAAGGGAGGTAAGAAGGAAAACATTCTTATTATCCCTCCACTTCATAGCGAGCAAGTTATTACACTTCAAGCAGGCTCTCTCCCCCAGCCTAAGACGGGAATCTACAAGCCTCTGGGGAAAGCCCCGGCGATTAGGTCGCACAGTGCCACATGCTCCAATCTGATGATCAAACAAGTGACTAAACAGTGGCACGCTCGTGTAATAATTGTCCACATACAAGTGGTACCCCTTTCCGAAAAAGGGTGACACCAAGTTCCACACTATCTTGCCAGCGCTCCCTATGTAATCTGGGCAGTTGACCGGCTCAACCTGACTATCTTTTCCCTCATAAACCGTAAAGCTCCATACATAGCCTGTTGCCCTGTCACAGAACTTATAGAGCTTGACCCCGTATCTGGCACGCTTGCTGGGAAGGTACTGCCTGAAAGACAAACGGCCAGAAAATTTAATCAGGGACTCATCAACGCAGACAACTTGATCGGGAATAAACAAGGCTGCAAAACGTTCGTTGAAGTGGTTTATGAGGGGCCGAATTTTGTAGAGCCGGTCGTATTCAGGGTCTCCACGTGGATGACAAAGTTCATTGTCGTTGAAATGCATGAACCGCAAGATCTGCTCGTATCGTTTCCTGGGCATGGAGGCAGAGAACACGGGCATGTGGTCAATTGGGTGCGTGGACCAATAAGCACGCAATGACGGGAATTTATGTGTGCCCATGTTGAGGGAAAGGCCCAGAAAGGTCTTAAATTCGGAAACCGTAATTGGTTTCCAATCTTTGGCAATGGAAGGCAACTGGGGACCAGCGGCGATGAATTGACCAGCATATAAATTACTCTGGTCCACAATAGATCTATAGAGATCTTCCATGAAAAACAGCGAATAAAAATCAATTGGCATAAAATCAGCTGTTTCCACCTGAATATCGAGTTGGGCAGTGAATGGGGGAAGTATGGTTTCTGCAGAAGTGGTGGGGACCCAATCAGGATAGGTGAATTCTGCAGGAAGGGCACTATGGGCACGACGGGCCTGCCTTTGTCTTCTTCTTGGTGGCAGTGGGACACTACTTTTGCTTGCCACCTCGCCAACTTGAACTGCACTTATGGGACTCGCCACGTCACCACGTGATACTGCAGTGCTGGATGTACGCCCAGGCTGTACTAGGCCGCTGGTGCTTGCCAATTCACCAGAAGGAATAGCGGCGCTAGTACTACTCTGCTCCATGATACGAGAGCCCTGCGGTTCTTGCTCCTCAATAGTGATGAGCCGAACACCCCCGGGTTCGGTTCGCACCAGAACCCGCGAACGGACCGAAAGTTCGTACGAACATTAGAACCCTATTAAATACAATGGATGCGAACGTTCGAATTCTAAAGTGCTAATTATAACGACTATTATGCATGTTATTGTCCTAAAAAGGGTTTGGGAACCCAGGTTCTGCACCAGGGGACATGTATCAAAGCAAAAAGAAGTTTTAAAAACGGTCGTTTTTCGGGAGCAGTCATTTTAATGATGCATAAAGTGAAAAAAAAAAGTCAAATATTCCTTTAAATATCGTACCTGGGGGGTGTCTAAAGTATGCCTGTGAAGTGCCACGTGTTTCCCGTGTTTAGAACTGTCCCTGCACAAAATGACACTTCTAAAGGAAAAAAAAGCCATTTAAAACTGCTTGCGGCTTTAATGTAATGTCTGGTCCCGGTAATATGGATGAAAATCTTTAAGAAAAATGGCATAGCTACCCCATGACCCCCCCCCCCCCCCTACCCCAGCCCATTACCAGCCCCTTTGGGTCTTGTATGGATATTAAGGGGAACACCGCACACAAAATAAAAAAGGCCCTATATACTCTGAACAGCCGTATACAGGCGGTGCATACAAGACAGGGACTGTAGGTTTGTTCTTATGTAGAATGTGTTTTTAATTTTGAACAGGTACATTGTTTAAGTGTAGCTCCAGCCCAAAAATCTATTTTTAAACTTTTTGGAAAACATAGGTAAGGGTTATCACCCCTGTAACATTTGTTTTGCTGTCTGTGCCCCTGTTCAGAACATTTCACCTCACTTTCCGTCCCAATGACAACTGTTTTTGAAATGTGGTGTTTTTCTTGAAACAAGGATTGGTATTAAAGCATCAGTACAGAGGAGACACCTTTCTCCCATATTAATTCTTACAGGAGAGAATTTTCCTTCCTAGGGGTAGATTTCCTCTCACTTCCTGTTGTCTTCTTGCGTTTGCAAGTAGGAGTCGTTTGTAAGTTGGATGTTTGAAAGTAGGGACCTGCCGTATATACTCTGCAGAAATAGGCCCCTTAGTTGTTGGTGTTGGCACAACACTGTAAGCACTCACAGTTACTCTTGGTTGGTGCTGGAACGCCCTGCTGTCAACTATTATATCAGGAATTGTAATTACATATAATTGTTGAACAGTGGTAGTAAAAATTGGGCTTTTGATGGTGGTGCTGGTGCCACAACACTGTAAGCCCTGACAGTTACTCTTGGTGGGTGCAGCAATGGGCCCTGCTGTGAATTATTAGATCAAGAATTGTAATTGCATGCCCCTGTTGAACAGGGGCTGAAGAATTGGGCCTTTCGTGGTGGTGGTGGTGTTGCCACAACACTGTAAGCCCTCAGAGTTACTCTTGGTGGGTGCAGGAATGGGCCCTGCTGTGAATTATTAGATCAAGAATTGTAATTACATGCCCCTTTTGAACAGGGGCTGAAAAATTGGGCCTTTCGTGGTGGTGGTGGTGGTGGCGTTGCCACAACACTGTAAGCCCTCAGAGTTACTCTTGGTGGGTGCAGCAATGGGCCCTGCTGTGAATTATTAGATCAAGAATTGTAATTACATGCCCCTGTTGAACAGGGGCTGAAAAATTGGGCCTTAGGCACTGGTGGCACAACACTGCAACCCCTCACAGATACTGTACTTGGAGCACAGCAATGAGCCCTGTTGCAAAGTATTGCTTCAAAAATTGTAATGACACGCCCCTGTTAAACAGGGGCTGAAAAATTGGGCCTTAGGCACTGGTGGCACAACACTCCAACCCCTCACAGATACTGTACTTGGAGCACAGCAATGAGCCCTGTTGCAAAGTATTGCTTCAAAAATTGTAATGACACGCCCCTGTTAAACAGGGGCTGAAAAATTGGGCCTTAGGCACTGGTGGCACAACACTCCAACCCCTCACAGATACTGTACTTGGAGCACAGCAATGAGCCCTGTTGCAAAGTATTGCTTCAAAAATTGTAATTACACGCCCCTGTTAAACAGGGGCTGAAAAATTGGGCCTTAGCCACTGGTGGCGGCACCCATAAACAAATATGATCTTCCAAGCTATCATCATCAATCGTATCATTGAGGACTCGGAGGAGGAGGATAGCCAGTCAACATAACAGCACAGGCACTCAGCATCAGCATCAGTCTTGAAGGGATGTGACATGTTAAAATCAATTAGTCTGTTATATCAGCATCAGGTGTGTGGTAGCTGGTGGTGATCCAAGACTGGTTCATCTTGATGAAAGTCAGTCGATCAACCGAGTCGGTGGACAGGCGCACCCTGTGATCCGTGACAAATCCTCCAGCAGCACTGAATGTGCGTTCCGAAAGAACGCTGGATGCAGGACAGGCCAGTAGCTCAATTGCATACTGTGCAAGCTCTGGCCAGTGATCCATCCTCAAGACCCAGTAAGCCAGAGGATTTTCGGTGGGGAAGGTGTCCAAGTCTGACCTTGCCCCTAGATATTCCTGCACCATGTTTATCAGACGCTGGCGATGGTTGCTGGAACCGATCATACTTTGGGGCTGCGGACTAAAGAATTGTCTGAACGCATCGGTCAGACGGCCACCTTCCCCACCGCTCCTTCTTTGACTGGCCGAAGCCTCAGCAACTCGTTGTCCAGGACCAGGAGTTTGTAACCTCCCAGTCTCTGGGAACGCGTTGCACAGACCTTTCTGCAAGGCCTCCCGGAGTTGTCTCATCCTCTGCTCCCTCTGCGACGGTAACATAAGGTCCGCAACCTTACCCTTGTACCGTGGATCAAGGAGAGTGGCCAGCCAGTAATGGTCCCTCTCCTTGATCCGAAGAATACGAGGATCCTTCCGCAGACTTTGCAGGATCAGGGAGGCCATGCAGCGTAGGTTAGCTGAGGCACTCGGTCCGGAGTCCTCTGGGTCACTAAGGACGACATGATCCGCAGCCACCTCCTCCCAGCCACGTACAAGTCCACTGGTTTCTTGGGACTGTAAATCATCCCTAAAAGACTGCTGCTGATGATGCTGAGTGCCAGCCTCCACCTCCATGCTGACACAATCCTCCTCCTCCTCCTCCTCCTCTTCCTGTGCGATGGGTGGGACAGAAGGAACACTGTCTGGGTAAAGGGGGCCTTGAGAGGCAAGGAAGTCCTCCTCTTCCTGCCTCTGTTCTGCCTCAAGTGCCCTGTCCATTATTCCACGCAGCGTGTGCTCCAACAGGTGGACAAGAGGTACAGTGTCACTGATGCATGCACTGTCACTGCTCACCATCCTCGTGGCCTCCTCAAATGGTGCCAGGACAGTGCATGCATCCCTGATCATGCCCCACTGGCGTGGAGAAAAAAAAACAAGCTCCCCTGACCCTGTCCTGGTGCCGTAGTCGCACAGGTACTCATTGATGGCCCTCTGCTGCGTGTGCAGCCGCTGCAGCATGGACAACGTTGAGTTCCACCTGGTGGGCATGTCACATATAAGGCGGTTCTTGGGCAGGTTCAACTCCTTTTGCAGCTCAGCCAGGCGAGCACTGGCATTATAAGATCTGCGGAAATGCACACAGACTTTCCTGGCCTGCCTCAGGACATCCTGTAAGCCCGGGTACCTGCCCAAGAACCACTGCACCACCAGGTTAAGGACGTGAGCCACACAGGGCACATGGGTCAGTTGTCCCTGTCGGAGGGCGGAGAGGAGGTTGGTGCCATTGTCGCAAACCACCATTCCTGGCTTAAACTGGTGTGGCGTCAACCACCTCTCGGCCTGGCCCTGCAGAGCAGACAGGACCTCTGCCCCAGTGTGGCTTCTGTCCCCCAAACACACCAGCGCAAGCACGGCATGGCATCTTTTTGCCTGCGTACTTGCGTAGCCCCTTGAACGGCTACGGAGCACCGCTGGTTCAGAGGACAAAGCACAGGAAGAGGCCATGGAGGAAGAAGAAGAGGAGGGGGTGGAGGAGAGAGGTGTGTCACAACCAGTAGTAGCATTTTGGAGGCGTGGCGGTGGAACAACCTCCAACACTACTGCACCTTGTCCTGCATCCTTCCCAGCTGCCAAAAGAGTGACCCAATGGGCCGTGAAAGAAAGGCAACGTCCCTGTCCATGCCTGCTGGACCATGAGTCAGCGGTAATATGCACCTTACCGCTGACCGCCCTGTCCAGCGAGGCCAAGACATTGCCTTCCACATGCCGGTAGAGAGCCGGAATAGCCTTCCGTGAGAAAAAGTGGCGTTTGGGAACCTGCCACTGAGGAACCGCACATTGCACAAACTCACGGAAGGGGGCCGAGTCTACCAACTGAAAAGGCAGCAGTTGAAGCGCTAGCAATTTAGCCAAGCTAGCATTCAACCGCTGGGCATGTGGATGGCTGGGAGTGAACTTCTTTCGACGGTCCAGCAGCTGGGGCAGGGAAATTTGCCTGCTAGAATCGGACGTCGGTGTACTGCTAGCAGAGTGGCCGCAAGTACTTGGCTGTGACACACCTAATTCTACACCTTCATTCCTCTCAGTGCATGTTTCAGAGAGGACTGAAGTTATAGTGGGGTTGGAGATCCCAGCTGATGCGGTGCAAGGAGAGGTCCGCTTTGTTCTTTGGTGTGGGTCTTTGAGGTAGGCTTGCCAACGAGCTGCATGGCAGGTCAACATATGTCTGGTCAGGCATGTGGTACCCAAGCGGCTGATGTTTTGGCCACGCGATATACGCTTGAGACATATGTTGCAAACAGCAGCTGTGCGATCTGATGCACTAGCCTCAAAAAAGGCCCACACCAAAGAACTTTTTGAATGACGGGCAGAGGCAGCGCCCTGCACAGGCGGAGCTCTGCGGTGTGATTCCGTCGGTGTACTGCCCTTACGCTGGCCACCAAAGGGCATCCTGCCTCATTGGAGATGTGCCTCCTCCTCATCCTCCTCCTCCTCCTCTCTCCTATTAGGCACCCACGTGGAGTCAGTGACCTCATCATCCCCTCCCTCCTCATCACTGGAGCCAATCTGGCAGTATGCTGCAGCTGCTGGAACATGACTGCCAGATTGGTGTCCTTCTTGAGCATCCCCTCTGTCTGCTCTCACGCTACTGCCTTCCTGTAGCTGGGTTTCATCATCAGACCCTTCGAAACGCTGGGACATGTACCCAGCACTGTGCTCAAACAGTTCGGGGGACTCCTCAGGAGGAGGACATGGTGGGTCTAGGGAAGGAGTGACTGATGATGAGTCTGACATTGATACCAGGGAAGAGGACGCTTTGGCAGCTGCTTTGCCAGTACCCTGAGCCTGGGTGAGAGAGGATGAGGAGGAGGAGGAGGGCTTGGTCATCCACTCTACCAAGTCTTCGGCATGATGTGGCTCAACATGTCCAGCTGCCGAAAAGAAGGACAAGCGTGTCCCATGGCCATGTGCTGATGACAATGCACCGCGTCCACGACCAGCACTGTTGCCCCCAGACACAGAGCCTGCTTGCCCTCTTTTATTGCCTCCTGACTGTCTGCCTCTCCTTGTTTGCCTTCCAGACATTCTAATGGATGGCCTGCAGGGAGATGGGAAAAAAGCAATAAGGGCTACCTTCAGGTGTCCTTCTCTGTCCCTTTACTTAAGTATTTCTAAATATGGTTGAGGATGATTGCTTTCGCACAGAATAGCACAATGACAATTTCCCTGACTGTCCAAAAAACAAGGATTTCAAAGATGGTTGATGAGGAATGCTTTAGCACAGTATAGCACAAGGAGAATTTCCCTCACTGTCCTTCCCTGTCCCTAGAAACAAGGATTAGCACAGTAAAACACACTGACACTCTCCCTACCTATAGTTTTCTGTCCCTAGAAAAAATGTTTTTTTAAAGATGGTTGATGATCAATGCTTTAGCACAGTATAGCACAAGGAGAATTTCCCTCACTGTCCTTCCCTGTCCCTAGAAACAAGGATTAGCACAGTAAAACACACTGACACTCTCCCTACCTATAGTTTTCTGTCCCTAGAAAAAATGTTTTTTTAAAGATGGTTGATGATCAATGCTTTAGCACAGTATAGCACAAGGAGAATTTCCCTCACTGTCCTTCCCTGTCCCTAGAAACAAGGATTAGCACAGTGAAACACACTGACACTCTCCCTACCTATAGTTTTCTGTCCCTAGAAAAAATGTTTTTTTAAAGATGGTTGATGATCAATGCTTTAGCACAGTATAGCACAAGGAGAATTTCCCTCACTGTCCTTCCCTGTCCCTAGAAACAAGGATTAGCACAGGAAAACACACTGACACTCTCCCTACCTATAGTTTTCTGTCCCTAGAAAAAATGTTTTTTTAAAGATGGTTGATGATCAATGCTTTAGCACAGTATAGCACAAGGAGAATTTCCCTCACTGTCCTTCCCTGTCCCTAGAAACAAGGATTAGCACAGTGAAACACACTGACACTCTCCCTACCTATAGTTTTCTGTCCCTAGAAAAAATGTTTTTTTAAAGATGGTTGATGATCAATGCTTTAGCACAGTATAGCACAAGGAGAATTTCCCTCACTGTCCTTCCCTGTCCCTAGTAACAAGGATTAGCACAGTAAAACACACTGACACTCTCCCTACCTATAGTTTTCTGTCCCTAGAAAAAATGTTTTTTTAAAGATGGTTGATGATCAATGCTTTAGCACAGTATAGCACAAGGAGAATTCCCCTCACTGTCCTTCCCTGTCCCTAGAAACAAGGATTAGCACAGTAAAACACACTGACACTCTCCCTACCTATAGTTTTCTGTCCCTAGAAAAAATGTTTTTTTAAAGATGGTTGATGATCAATGCTTTAGCACAGTATAGCACAAGGAGAATTTCCCTCACTGTCCTTCCCTGTCCCTAGAAACAAGGATTAGCTCAGTAAAACACACTGACACTCTCCCTACCTATAGTTTTCTGTCCCTAGAAAAAATGTTTTTTTAAAGATGGTTGATGATCAATGCTTTAGCACAGTATAGCACAAGGAGAATTTCCCTCACTGTCCTTCCCTGTCCCTAGAAACAAGGATTAGCACAGTGAAACACACTGACACTCTCCCTACCTATAGTTTTCTGTCCCTAGAAAAAAATTTTTTTTAAAGATGGTTGATGATCAATGCTTTAGCACAGTATAGCACAAGGAGAATTTCCCTCACTGTCCTTCCCTGTCCCTAGAAACAAGGATTAGCACAGTAAAACACACTGACACTCTCCCTACCTATAGTTTTCTGTCCCTAGAAAAAATGTTTTTTTAAAGATGGTTGATGATCAATGCTTTAGCACAGTATAGCACAAGGAGAATTTCCCTCACTGTCCTTCCCTGTCCCTAGAAACAAGGATTAGCACAGTAAAACACACTGACACTCTCCCTACCTATAGTTTTCTGTCCCTAGAAAAAATGTTTTTTTAAAGATGGTTGATGATCAATGCTTTAGCACAGTATAGCACAAGGAGAATTTCCCTCACTGTCCTTCCCTGTCCCTAGAAACAAGGATTAGCACAGTAAAACACACTGACACTCTCCCTACCTATAGTTTTCTGTCCCTAGAAAAAATGTTTTTTTAAAGATGGTTGATGATCAATGCTTTAGCACAGTATAGCACAAGGAGAATTTCCCTCACTGTCCTTCCCTGTCCCTACAAACAAGGATTAGCACAGTAAAACACACTGACACTCTCCCTACCTATAGTTTTCTGTCCCTAGAAAAAATGTTTTTTTAAAGATGGTTGATGATCAATGCTTTAGCACAGTATAGCACAAGGAGAATTTCCCTCACTGTCCTTCCCTGTCCCTAGAAACAAGGATTAGCACAGTAAAACACACTGACACTCTCCTTACCTATAGTTTTCTGTCCCTAGAAAAAATGTTTTTTTAAAGATGGTTGATGATCAATGCTTTAGCACAGTATAGCACAAGGAGAATTTCCCTCACTGTCCTTCCCTGTCCCTAGAAACAAGGATTAGCACAGTAAAACACACTGACACTCTCCCTACCTATAGTTTTCTGTCCCTAGAAAAAATGTTTTTTTAAAGATGGTTGATGATCAATGCTTTAGCACAGTATAGCACAAGGAGAATTTCCCTCACTGTCCTTCCCTGTCCCTAGAAACAAGGATTAGCACAGTAAAACACACTGACACTCTCCCTACCTATAGTTTTCTGTCCCTAGAAAAAATGTTTTTTTAAAGATGGTTGATGATCAATGCTTTAGCACAGTATAGCACAAGGAGAATTTCCCTCACTGTCCTTCCCTGTCCCTAGAAACAAGGATTAGCACAGTAAAACACACTGACACTCTCCCTACCTATAGTTTTCTGTCCCTAGAAAAAATGTTTTTTTAAAGATGGTTGATGATCAATGCTTTAGCACAGTATAGCACAAGGAGAATTTCCCTCACTGTCCTTCCCTGTCCCTAGAAACAAGGATTAGCACAGTGAAACACACTGACACTCTCCCTACCTATAGTTTTCTGTCCCTAGAAAAAATGTTTTTTTAAAGATGGTTGATGATCAATGCTTTAGCACAGTATAGCACAAGGAGAATTTCCCTCACTGTCCTTCCCTGTCCCTAGAAACAAGGATTAGCACAGGAAAACACACTGACACTCTCCCTACCTATAGTTTTCTGTCCCTAGAAAAAATGTTTTTTTAAAGATGGTTGATGATCAATGCTTTAGCACAGTATAGCACAAGGAGAATTTCCCTCACTGTCCTTCCCTGTCCCTAGAAACAAGGATTAGCACAGTGAAACACACTGACACTCTCCCTACCTATAGTTTTCTGTCCCTAGAAAAAATGTTTTTTTAAAGATGGTTGATGATCAATGCTTTAGCACAGTATAGCACAAGGAGAATTTCCCTCACTGTCCTTCCCTGTCCCTAGTAACAAGGATTAGCACAGTAAAACACACTGACACTCTCCCTACCTATAGTTTTCTGTCCCTAGAAAAAATGTTTTTTTAAAGATGGTTGATGATCAATGCTTTAGCACAGTATAGCACAAGGAGAATTCCCCTCACTGTCCTTCCCTGTCCCTAGAAACAAGGATTAGCACAGTAAAACACACTGACACTCTCCCTACCTATAGTTTTCTGTCCCTAGAAAAAATGTTTTTTTAAAGATGGTTGATGATCAATGCTTTAGCACAGTATAGCACAAGGAGAATTTCCCTCACTGTCCTTCCCTGTCCCTAGAAACAAGGATTAGCTCAGTAAAACACACTGACACTCTCCCTACCTATAGTTTTCTGTCCCTAGAAAAAATGTTTTTTTAAAGATGGTTGATGATCAATGCTTTAGCACAGTATAGCACAAGGAGAATTTCCCTCACTGTCCTTCCCTGTCCCTAGAAACAAGGATTAGCACAGTGAAACACACTGACACTCTCCCTACCTATAGTTTTCTGTCCCTAGAAAAAATGTTTTTTTAAAGATGGTTGATGATCAATGCTTTAGCACAGTATAGCACAAGGAGAATTTCCCTCACTGTCCTTCCCTGTCCCTAGAAACAAGGATTAGCACAGTAAAACACACTGACACTCTCCCTACCTATAGTTTTCTGTCCCTAGAAAAAATGTTTTTTTAAAGATGGTTGATGATCAATGCTTTAGCACAGTATAGCACAAGGAGAATTTCCCTCACTGTCCTTCCCTGTCCCTAGAAACAAGGATTAGCACAGTAAAACACACTGACACTCTCCCTACCTATAGTTTTCTGTCCCTAGAAAAAATGTTTTTTTAAAGATGGTTGATGATCAATGCTTTAGCACAGTATAGCACAAGGAGAATTTCCCTCACTGTCCTTCCCTGTCCCTAGAAACAAGGATTAGCACAGTAAAACACACTGACACTCTCCCTACCTATAGTTTTCTGTCCCTAGAAAAAATGTTTTTTTAAAGATGGTTGATGATCAATGCTTTAGCACAGTATAGCACAAGGAGAATTTCCCTCACTGTCCTTCCCTGTCCCTACAAACAAGGATTAGCACAGTAAAACACACTGACACTCTCCCTACCTATAGTTTTCTGTCCCTAGAAAAAATGTTTTTTTAAAGATGGTTGATGATCAATGCTTTAGCACAGTATAGCACAAGGAGAATTTCCCTCACTGTCCTTCCCTGTCCCTAGAAACAAGGATTAGCACAGTAAAACACACTGACACTCTCCTTACCTATAGTTTTCTGTCCCTAGAAAAAATGTTTTTTTAAAGATGGTTGATGATCAATGCTTTAGCACAGTATAGCACAAGGAGAATTTCCCTCACTGTCCTTCCCTGTCCCTAGAAACAAGGATTAGCACAGTAAAACACACTGACACTCTCCCTACCTATAGTTTTCTGTCCCTAGAAAAAATGTTTTTTTAAAGATGGTTGATGATCAATGCTTTAGCACAGTATAGCACAAGGAGAATTTCCCTCACTGTCCTTCCCTGTCCCTAGAAACAAGGATTAGCACAGTAAAACACACTGACACTCTCCCTACCTATAGTTTTCTGTCCCTAGAAAAAATGTTTTTTTAAAGATGGTTGATGATCAATGCTTTAGCACAGTATAGCACAAGGAGAATTTCCCTCACTGTCCTTCCCTGTCCCTAGAAACAAGGATTAGCACAGTAAAACACACTGACACTCTCCCTACCTATAGTTTTCTGTCCCTAGAAAAAATGTTTTTTTAAAGATGGTTGATGATCAATGCTTTAGCACAGTATAGCACAAGGAGAATTTCCCTCACTGTCCTTCCCTGTCCCTAGAAACAAGGATTAGCACAGTAAAACACACTGACACTCTCCCTACCTATAGTTTTCTGTCCCTAGAAAAAATGTTTTTTTAAAGATGGTTGATGATCAATGCTTTAGCACAGTATAGCACAAGGAGAATTTCCCTCACTGTCCTTCCCTGTCCCTAGAAACAAGGATTAGCACAGTAAAACACACTGACACTCTCCCTACCTATAGTTTTCTGTCCCTAGAAAAAATGTTTTTTTAAAGATGGTTGATGATCAATGCTTTAGCACAGTATAGCACAAGGAGAATTTCCCTCACTGTCCTTCCCTGTCCCTAGAAACAAGGATTAGCACAGTAAAACACACTGACACTCTCCCTACCTATAGTTTTCTGTCCCTAGAAAAAATGTTTTTTTAAAGATGGTTGATGATCAATGCTTTAGCACAGTATAGCACAAGGAGAATTTCCCTCACTGTCCTTCCCTGTCCCTAGAAACAAGGATTAGCACAGTAAAACACACTGACACTCTCCCTACCTATAGTTTTCTGTCCCTAGAAAAAATGTTTTTTTAAAGATGGTTGATGATCAATGCTTTAGCACAGTATAGCACAAGGAGAATTTCCCTCACTGTCCTTCCCTGTCCCTAGAAACAAGGATTAGCACAGTAAAACACACTGACACTCTCCCTACCTATAGTTTTCTGTCCCTAGAAAAAATGTTTTTTTAAAGATGGTTGATGATCAATGCTTTAGCACAGTATAGCACAAGGAGAATTTCCCTCACTGTCCTTCCCTGTCCCTAGAAACAAGGATTAGCACAGTAAAACACACTGACACTCTCCCTACCTATAGTTTTCTGTCCCTAGAAAAAATGTTTTTTTAAAGATGGTTGATGATCAATGCTTTAGCACAGTATAGCACAAGGAGAATTTCCCTCACTGTCCTTCCCTGTCCCTAGAAACAAGGATTAGCACAGTAAAACACACTGACACTCTCCCTACCTATAGTTTTCTGTCCCTAGAAAAAATGTTTTTTTAAAGATGGTTGATGATCAATGCTTTAGCACAGTATAGCACAAGGAGAATTTCCCTCACTGTCCTTCCCTGTCCCTAGAAACAAGGATTAGCACAGTAAAACACACTGACACTCTCCTTACCTATAGTTTTCTGTCCCTAGAAAAAATGTTTTTTTAAAGATGGTTGATGATCAATGCTTTAGCACAGTATAGCACAAGGAGAATTTCCCTCACTGTCCTTCCCTGTCCCTAGAAACAAGGATTAGCACAGTAAAACACACTGACACTCTCCCTACCTATAGTTTTCTGTCCCTAGAAAAAATGTTTTTTTAAAGATGGTTGATGATCAATGCTTTAGCACAGTATAGCACAAGGAGAATTTCCCTCACTGTCCTTCCCTGTCCCTAGAAACAAGGATTAGCACAGTAAAACACACTGACACTCTCCCTACCTATAGTTTTCTGTCCCTAGAAAAAATGTTTTTTTAAAGATGGTTGATGATCAATGCTTTAGCACAGTATAGCACAAGGAGAATTTCCCTCACTGTCCTTCCCTGTCCCTAGAAACAAGGATTAGCACAGTAAAACACACTGACACTCTCCCTACCTATAGTTTTCTGTCCCTAGAAAAAATGTTTTTTTAAAGATGGTTGATGATCAATGCTTTAGCACAGTATAGCACAAGGAGAATTTCCCTCACTGTCCTTCCCTGTCCCTAGAAACAAGGATTAGCACAGTGAAACACACTGACACTCTCCCTACCTATAGTTTTCTGTCCCTAGAAAAAATGTTTTTTTAAAGATGGTTGATGATCAATGCTTTAGCACAGTATAGCACAAGGAGAATTTCCCTCACTGTCCTTCCCTGTCCCTAGAAACAAGGATTAGCACAGGAAAACACACTGACACTCTCCCTACCTATAGTTTTCTGTCCCTAGAAAAAATGTTTTTTTAAAGATGGTTGATGATCAATGCTTTAGCACAGTATAGCACAAGGAGAATTTCCCTCACTGTCCTTCCCTGTCCCTAGAAACAAGGATTAGCACAGTGAAACACACTGACACTCTCCCTACCTATAGTTTTCTGTCCCTAGAAAAAATGTTTTTTTAAAGATGGTTGATGATCAATGCTTTAGCACAGTATAGCACAAGGAGAATTTCCCTCACTGTCCTTCCCTGTCCCTAGTAACAAGGATTAGCACAGTAAAACACACTGACACTCTCCCTACCTATAGTTTTCTGTCCCTAGAAAAAATGTTTTTTTAAAGATGGTTGATGATCAATGCTTTAGCACAGTATAGCACAAGGAGAATTCCCCTCACTGTCCTTCCCTGTCCCTAGAAACAAGGATTAGCACAGTAAAACACACTGACACTCTCCTTACCTATAGTTTTCTGTCCCTAGAAAAAATGTTTTTTTAAAGATGGTTGATGATCAATGCTTTAGCACAGTATAGCACAAGGAGAATTTCCCTCACTGTCCTTCCCTGTCCCTAGAAACAAGGATTAGCTCAGTAAAACACACTGACACTCTCCCTACCTATAGTTTTCTGTCCCTAGAAAAAATGTTTTTTTAAAGATGGTTGATGATCAATGCTTTAGCACAGTATAGCACAAGGAGAATTTCCCTCACTGTCCTTCCCTGTCCCTAGAAACAAGGATTAGCACAGTGAAACACACTGACACTCTCCCTACCTATAGTTTTCTGTCCCTAGAAAAAATGTTTTTTTAAAGATGGTTGATGATCAATGCTTTAGCACAGTATAGCACAAGGAGAATTTCCCTCACTGTCCTTCCCTGTCCCTAGAAACAAGGATTAGCACAGTAAAACACACTGACACTCTCCCTACCTATAGTTTTCTGTCCCTAGAAAAAATGTTTTTTTAAAGATGGTTGATGATCAATGCTTTAGCACAGTATAGCACAAGGAGAATTTCCCTCACTGTCCTTCCCTGTCCCTAGAAACAAGGATTAGCACAGTAAAACACACTGACACTCTCCCTACCTATAGTTTTCTGTCCCTAGAAAAAATGTTTTTTTAAAGATGGTTGATGATCAATGCTTTAGCACAGTATAGCACAAGGAGAATTTCCCTCACTGTCCTTCCCTGTCCCTAGAAACAAGGATTAGCACAGTAAAACACACTGACACTCTCCCTACCTATAGTTTTCTGTCCCTAGAAAAAATGTTTTTTTAAAGATGGTTGATGATCAATGCTTTAGCACAGTATAGCACAAGGAGAATTTCCCTCACTGTCCTTCCCTGTCCCTACAAACAAGGATTAGCACAGTAAAACACACTGACACTCTCCCTACCTATAGTTTTCTGTCCCTAGAAAAAATGTTTTTTTAAAGATGGTTGATGATCAATGCTTTAGCACAGTATAGCACAAGGAGAATTTCCCTCACTGTCCTTCCCTGTCCCTAGAAACAAGGATTAGCACAGTAAAACACACTGACACTCTCCTTACCTATAGTTTTCTGTCCCTAGAAAAAATGTTTTTTTAAAGATGGTTGATGATCAATGCTTTAGCACAGTATAGCACAAGGAGAATTTCCCTCACTGTCCTTCCCTGTCCCTAGAAACAAGGATTAGCACAGTAAAACACACTGACACTCTCCCTACCTATAGTTTTCTGTCCCTAGAAAAAATGTTTTTTTAAAGATGGTTGATGATCAATGCTTTAGCACAGTATAGCACAAGGAGAATTTCCCTCACTGTCCTTCCCTGTCCCTAGAAACAAGGATTAGCACAGTAAAACACACTGACACTCTCCCTACCTATAGTTTTCTGTCCCTAGAAAAAATGTTTTTTTAAAGATGGTTGATGATCAATGCTTTAGCACAGTATAGCACAAGGAGAATTTCCCTCACTGTCCTTCCCTGTCCCTAGAAACAAGGATTAGCACAGTAAAACACACTGACACTCTCCCTACCTATAGTTTTCTGTCCCTAGAAAAAATGTTTTTTTAAAGATGGTTGATGATCAATGCTTTAGCACAGTATAGCACAAGGAGAATTTCCCTCACTGTCCTTCCCTGTCCCTAGAAACAAGGATTAGCACAGTAAAACACACTGACACTCTCCCTACCTATAGTTTTCTGTCCCTAGAAAAAAAGTTTTTTTAAAGATGGTTGATGATCAATGCTTTAGCACAGTATAGCACAAGGAGAATTTCCCTCACTGTCCTTCCCTGTCCCTAGAAACAAGGATTAGCACAGTAAAACACACTGACACTCTCCCTACCGATAGTTTTCTGTCCCTAGAAAAAATGTTTTTTTAAAGATGGTTGATGATCAATGCTTTAGCACAGTATAGCACAAGGAGAATTTCCCTCACTGTCCTTCCCTGTCCCTAGAAACAAGGATTAGCACAGTAAAACACACTGACACTCTCCCTACCTATAGTTTTCTGTCCCTAGAAAAAATGTTTTTTTAAAGATGGTTGATGATCAATGCTTTAGCACAGTATAGCACAAGGAGAATTTCCCTCACTGTCCTTCCCTGTCCCTAGAAACAAGGATTAGCACAGTAAAACACACTGACACTCTCCCTACCTATAGTTTTCTGTCCCTAGAAAAAATGTTTTTTTAAAGATGGTTGATGATCAATGCTTTAGCACAGTATAGCACAAGGAGAATTTCCCTCACTGTCCTTCCCTGTCCCTAGAAACAAGGATTAGCACAGTAAAACACACTGACACTCTCCCTACCTATAGTTTTCTGTCCCTAGAAAAAATGTTTTTTTAAAGATGGTTGATGATCAATGCTTTAGCACAGTATAGCACAAGGAGAATTTCCCTCACTGTCCTTCCCTGTCCCTAGAAACAAGGATTAGCACAGTAAAACACACTGACACTCTCCCTACCTATAGTTTTCTGTCCCTAGAAAAAAAGTTTTTTTAAAGATGGTTGATGATCAATGCTTTAGCACAGTATAGCACAAGGAGAATTTCCCTCACTGTCCTTCCCTGTCCCTAGAAACAAGGATTAGCACAGTAAAACACACTGACACTCTCCCTACCTATAGTTTTCTGTCCCTAGAAAAAATGTTTTTTTAAAGATGGTTGATGATCAATGCTTTAGCACAGTATAGCACAAGGAGAATTTCCCTCACTGTCCTTCCCTGTCCCTAGAAACAAGGATTAGCACAGTAAAACACACTGACACTCTCCCTACCTATAGTTTTCTGTCCCTAGAAAAAATGTTTTTTTAAAGATGGTTGATGATCAATGCTTTAGCACAGTATAGCACAAGGAGAATTTCCCTCACTGTCCTTCCCTGTCCCTAGAAACAAGGATTAGCACAGTAAAACACACTGACACTCTCCCTACCTATAGTTTTCTGTCCCTAGAAAAAATGTTTTTTTAAAGATGGTTGATGATCAATGCTTTAGCACAGTATAGCACAAGGAGAATTTCCCTCACTGTCCTTCCCTGTCCCTAGAAACAAGGATTAGCACAGTAAAACACACTGACACTCTCCCTACCTATAGTTTTCTGTCCCTAGAAAAAATGTTTTTTTAAAGATGGTTGATGATCAATGCTTTAGCACAGTATAGCACAAGGAGAATTTCCCTCACTGTCCTTCCCTGTCCCTAGAAACAAGGATTAGCACAGTGAAACACACTGACACTCTCCCTACCTATAGTTTTCTGTCCCTAGAAAAAATGTTTTTTTAAAGATGGTTGATGATCAATGCTTTAGCACAGTATAGCACAAGGAGAATTTCCCTCACTGTCCTTCCCTGTCCCTAGAAACAAGGATTAGCACAGTAAAACACACTGACACTCTCCCTACCTATAGTTTTCTGTCCCTAGAAAAAATGTTTTTTTAAAGATGGTTGATGATCAATGCTTTAGCACAGTATAGCACAAGGAGAATTTCCCTCACTGTCCTTCCCTGTCCCTAGAAACAAGGATTAGCACAGTGAAACACACTGACACTCTCCATACCTATAGTTTTCTGTCCCTAGAAAAAATGTTTTTTTAAAGATGGTTGATGATCAATGCTTTAGCACAGTATAGCACAAGGAGAATTTCCCTCACTGTCCTTCCCTGTCCCTAGTAACAAGGATTAGCACAGTAAAACACACTGACACTCTCCCTACCTATAGTTTTCTGTCCCTAGAAAAAATGTTTTTTTAAAGATGGTTGATGATCAATGCTTTAGCACAGTATAGCACAAGGAGAATTTCCCTCACTGTCCTTCCCTGTCCCTAGAAACAAGGATTAGCACAGTAAAACACACTGACACTCTCCCTACCTATAGTTTTCTGTCCCTAGAAAAAATGTTTTTTTAAAGATGGTTGATGATCAATGCTTTAGCACAGTATAGCACAAGGAGAATTTCCCTCACTGTCCTTCCCTGTCCCTAGAAACAAGGATTAGCTCAGTAAAACACACTGACACTCTCCCTACCTATAGTTTTCTGTCCCTAGAAAAAATGTTTTTTTAAAGATGGTTGATGATCAATGCTTTAGCACAGTATAGCACAAGGAGAATTTCCCTCACTGTCCTTCCCTGTCCCTAGAAACAAGGATTAGCACAGTGAAACACACTGACACTCTCCCTACCTATAGTTTTCTGTCCCTAGAAAAAATGTTTTTTTAAAGATGGTTGATGATCAATGCTTTAGCACAGTATAGCACAAGGAGAATTTCCCTCACTGTCCTTCCCTGTCCCTAGAAACAAGGATTAGCACAGTAAAACACACTGACACTCTCCCTACCTATAGTTTTCTGTCCCTAGAAAAAATGTTTTTTTAAAGATGGTTGATGATCAATGCTTTAGCACAGTATAGCACAAGGAGAATTTCCCTCACTGTCCTTCCCTGTCCCTAGAAACAAGGATTAGCACAGTAAAACACACTGACACTCTCCCTACCTATAGTTTTCTGTCCCTAGAAAAAATGTTTTTTTAAAGATGGTTGATGATCAATGCTTTAGCACAGTATAGCACAAGGAGAATTTCCCTCACTGTCCTTCCCTGTCCCTAGAAACAAGGATTAGCACAGTAAAACACACTGACACTCTCCCTACCTATAGTTTTCTGTCCCTAGAAAAAATGTTTTTTTAAAGATGGTTGATGATCAATGCTTTAGCACAGTATAGCACAAGGAGAATTTCCCTCACTGTCCTTCCCTGTCCCTAGAAACAAGGATTAGCACAGTAAAACACACTGACACTCTCCCTACCTATAGTTTTCTGTCCCTAGAAAAAATGTTTTTTTAAAGATGGTTGATGATCAATGCTTTAGCACAGTATAGCACAAGGAGAATTTCCCTCACTGTCCTTCCCTGTCCCTAGAAACAAGGATTAGCACAGTAAAACACACTGACACTCTCCCTACCTATAGTTTTCTGTCCCTAGAAAAAATGTTTTTTTAAAGATGTTTGATGATCAATGCTTTAGCACAGATCATCAGGGAAGGACAGTGAGGGAAATTCTCCTTGTGTTCTCCTAGCACAAGGAGAATTTCCCTCACTGTCCTTCCCTGTCCCTAGAAACAAGGATTAGCACAGTAAAACACACTGACACTCTCCCTACCTATAGTTTTCTGTCCCTAGAAAAAATGTTTTTTTAAAGATGGTTGATGATCAATGCTTTAGCACAGTATAGCACAAGGAGAATTTCCCTCACTGTCCTTCCCTGTCCCTAGAAACAAGGATTAGCACAGTAAAACACACTGACACTCTCCCTACCTATAGTTTTCTGTCCCTAGAAAAAATGTTTTTTTAAAGATGGTTGATGATCAATGCTTTAGCACAGTATAGCACAAGGAGAATTTCCCTCACTGTCCTTCCCTGTCCCTAGAAACAAGGATTAGCACAGTGAAACACACTGACACTCTCCCTACCTATAGTTTTCTGTCCCTAGAAAAAATGTTTTTTTAAAGATGGTTGATGATCAATGCTTTAGCACAGTATAGCACAAGGAGAATTTCCCTCACTGTCCTTCCCTGTCCCTAGAAACAAGGATTAGCACAGTAAAACACACTGACACTCTCCCTACCTATAGTTTTCTGTCCCTAGAAAAAAAGTTTTTTTAAAGATGGTTGATGATCAATGCTTTAGCACAGTATAGCACAAGGAGAATTTCCCTCACTGTCCTTCCCTGTCCCTAGAAACAAGGATTAGCACAGTAAAACACACTGACACTCTCCCTACCTATAGTTTTCTGTCCCTAGAAAAAATGTTTTTTTAAAGATGGTTGATGATCAATGCTTTAGCACAGTATAGCACAAGGAGAATTTCCCTCACTGTCCTTCCCTGTCCCTAGAAACAAGGATTAGCACAGTAAAACACACGGACACTCTCCCTACCTATAGTTTTCTGTCCCTAGAAAAAATGTTTTTTTAAAGATGGTTGATGATCAATGCTTTAGCACAGTATAGCACAAGGAGAATTTCCCTCACTGTCCTTCCCTGTCCCTAGAAACAAGGATTAGCACAGTAAAACACACTGACACTCTCCCTACCGATAGTTTTCTGTCCCTAGAAAAAATGTTTTTTTAAAGATGGTTGATGATCAATGCTTTAGCACAGTATAGCACAAGGAGAATTTCCCTCACTGTCCTTCCCTGTCCCTAGAAACAAGGATTAGCACAGTAAAACACACTGACACTCTCCCTACCTATAGTTTTCTGTCCCTAGAAAAAATGTTTTTTTAAAGATGGTTGATGATCAATGCTTTAGCACAGTATAGCACAAGGAGAATTTCCCTCACTGTCCTTCCCTGTCCCTAGAAACAAGGATTAGCACAGTAAAACACACTGACACTCTCCCTACCTATAGTTTTCTGTCCCTAGAAAAAATGTTTTTTTAAAGATGGTTGATGATCAATGCTTTAGCACAGTATAGCACAAGGAGAATTTCCCTCACTGTCCTTCCCTGTCCCTAGAAACAAGGATTAGCACAGTAAAACACACTGACACTCTCCCTACCTATAGTTTTCTGTCCCTAGAAAAAATGTTTTTTTAAAGATGGTTGATGATCAATGCTTTAGCACAGTATAGCACAAGGAGAATTTCCCTCACTGTCCTTCCCTGTCCCTAGAAACAAGGATTAGCACAGTAAAACACACTGACACTCTCCCTACCTATAGTTTTCTGTCCCTAGAAAAAATGTTTTTTTAAAGATGGTTGATGATCAATGCTTTAGCACAGTATAGCACAAGGAGAATTTCCCTCACTGTCCTTCCCTGTCCCTAGAAACAAGGATTAGCACAGTAAAACACACTGACACTCTCCCTACCTATAGTTTTCTGTCCCTAGAAAAAATGTTTTTTTAAAGATGGTTGATGATCAATGCTTTAGCACAGTATAGCACAAGGAGAATTTCCCTCACTGTCCTTCCCTGTCCCTAGAAACAAGGATTAGCACAGTAAAACACACTGACACTCTCCCTACCTATAGTTTTCTGTCCCTAGAAAAAATGTTTTTTTAAAGATGGCTGATGATCAATGCTTTAGCACAGTATAGCACAAGGAGAATTTCCCTCACTGTCCTTCCCTGTCCCTAGAAACAAGGATTAGCACAGTGAAACACACTGACACTCTCCCTACCTATAGTTTTCTGTCCCTAGAAAAAATGTTTTTTTAAAGATGGTTGATGATCAATGCTTTAGCACAGTATAGCAGAAGGAGAATTTCCCTCACTGTCCTTCCCTGTCCCTAGAAACAAGGATTAGCACAGTGAAACACACTGACACTCTCCCTACCTATAGTTTTCTGTCCCTAGAAAAAATGTTTTTTTAAAGATGGTTGATGATCAATGCTTTAGCACAGTATAGCACAAGGAGAATTTCCCTCACTGTCCTTCCCTGTCCCTAGAAACAAGGATTAGCACAGTAAAACACACTGACACTCTCCCTACCTATAGTTTTCTGTCCCTAGAAAAAAGGTTTTTTTTAAAGATGGTTGATGATCAATGCTTTAGCACAGTATAGCACAAGGAGAATTTCCCTCACTGTCCTTCCCTGTCCCTAGAAACAAGGATTAGCACAGTAAAACACACTGACACTCTCCCTACCTATAGTTTTCTGTCCCTAGAAAAAATGTTTTTTTAAAGATGGTTGATGATCAATGCTTTAGCACAGTATAGCACAAGGAGAATTTCCCTCACTGTCCTTCCCTGTCCCTAGAAACAAGGATTAGCACAGTAAAACACACTGACACTCTCCCTACCTATAGTTTTCTGTCCCTAGAAAAAATGTTTTTTTAAAGATGGTTGATGATCAATGCTTTAGCACAGTATAGCACAAGGAGAATTTCCCTCACTGTCCTTCCCTGTCCCTAGAAACAAGGATTAGCACAGTAAAACACACTGACACTCTCCCTACCTATAGTTTTCTGTCCCTAGAAAAAATGTTTTTTTAAAGATGGTTGATGATCAATGCTTTAGCACAGTATAGCACAAGGAGAATTTCCCTCACTGTCCTTCCCTGTCCCTAGAAACAAGGATTAGCACAGTAAAACACACTGACACTCTCCCTACCTATAGTTTTCTGTCCCTAGAAAAAATGTTTTTTTAAAGATGGTTGATGATCAATGCTTTAGCACAGTATAGCACAAGGAGAATTTCCCTCACTGTCCTTCCCTGTCCCTAGAAACAAGGATTAGCACAGTAAAACACACTGACACTCTCCCTACCTATAGTTTTCTGTCCCTAGAAAAAATGTTTTTTTAAAGATGGTTGATGATCAATGCTTTAGCACAGTATAGCACAAGGAGAATTTCCCTCACTGTCCTTCCCTGTCCCTAGAAACAAGGATTAGCACAGTAAAACACACTGACACTCTCCCTACCTATAGTTTTCTGTCCCTAGAAAAAATGTTTTTTTAAAGATGGTTGATGATCAATGCTTTAGCACAGTATAGCACAAGGAGAATTTCCCTCACTGTCCTTCCCTGTCCCTAGAAACAAGGATTAGCACAGTAAAACACACTGACACTCTCCTTACCTATAGTTTTCTGTCCCTAGAAAAAATGTTTTTTTAAAGATGGTTGATGATCAATGCTTTAGCACAGTATAGCACAAGGAGAATTTCCCTCACTGTCCTTCCCTGTCCCTAGAAACAAGGATTAGCACAGTAAAACACACTGACACTCTCCCTACCTATAGTTTTCTGTCCCTAGAAAAAATGTTTTTTTAAAGATGGTTGATGATCAATGCTTTAGCACAGTATAGCACAAGGAGAATTTCCCTCACTGTCCTTCCCTGTCCCTAGAAACAAGGATTAGCACAGTAAAACACACTGACACTCTCCCTACCTATAGTTTTCTGTCCCTAGAAAAAATGTTTTTTTAAAGATGGTTGATGATCAATGCTTTAGCACAGTATAGCACAAGGAGAATTTCCCTCACTGTCCTTCCCTGTCCCTATAAACAAGGATTAGCACAGTGAAACACACTGACACTCTCCCTACCTATAGTTTTCTGTCCCTAGAAAAAATGTTTTTTTAAAGATGGTTGATGATCAATGCTTTAGCACAGTATAGCACAAGGAGAATTTCCCTCACTGTCCTTCCCTGTCCCTAGAAACAAGGATTAGCACAGTAAAACACACTGACACTCTCCCTACCTATAGTTTTCTGTCCCTAGAAAAAATGTTTTTTTAAAGATGGTTGATGATCAATGCTTTAGCACAGTATAGCACAAGGAGAATTTCCCTCACTGTCCTTCCCTGTCCCTAGAAACAAGGATTAGCACAGTAAAACACACTGACACTCTCCCTACCTATAGTTTTCTGTCCCTAGAAAAAATGTTTTTTTAAAGATGGTTGATGATCAATGCTTTAGCACAGTATAGCACAAGGAGAATTTCCCTCACTGTCCTTCCCTGTCCCTAGAAACAAGGATTAGCACAGTAAAACACACTGACACTCTCCCTACCTATAGTTTTCTGTCCCTAGAAAAAATGTTTTTTTAAAGATGGTTGATGATCAATGCTTTAGCACAGTATAGCACAAGGAGAATTTCCCTCACTGTCCTTCCCTGTCCCTAGAAACAAGGATTAGCACAGTAAAACACACTGACACTCTCCCTACCTATAGTTTTCTGTCCCTAGAAAAAATGTTTTTTTAAAGATGGTTGATGATCAATGCTTTAGCACAGTATAGCACAAGGAGAATTTCCCTCACTGTCCTTCCCTGTCCCTAGAAACAAGGATTAGCACAGTAAAACACACTGACACTCTCCCTACCTATAGTTTTCTGTCCCTAGAAAAAATGTTTTTTTAAAGATGGTTGATGATCAATGCTTTAGCACAGTATAGCACAAGGAGAATTTTCCTCACTGTCCTTCCCTGTCCCTAGAAACAAGGATTAGCACAGTAAAACACACTGACACTCTCCCTACCTATAGTTTTCTGTCCCTAGAAAAAATGTTTTTTTAAAGATGGTTGATGATCAATGCTTTAGCACAGTATAGCACAAGGAGAATTTCCCTCACTGTCCTTCCCTGTCCCTAGAAACAAGGATTAGCACAGTAAAACACACTGACACTCTCCCTACCTATAGTTTTCTGTCCCTAGAATTTTTTTTTTTTTAAAGATGGTTGATGATCAATGCTTTAGCACAGTATAGCACAAGGAGAATTTCCCTCACTGTCCTTCCCTGTCCCTACAAACAAGGATTAGCACAGTAAAACACACTGACACTCTCCCTACCTATAGTTTTCTGTCCCTATAAATTTTTTTTTTTTAAAGATGGTTGATGATCAATGCTTTAGCACACTATAGCACAAGGAGAATTTCCCTCACTGTCCTTCCCTGTCCCTACAAACAAGGATTAGCACAGTAAAACACACTGACACTCTCCCTACCTATAGTTTTCTGTCCCTATAAAAAATGTTTTTTTAAAGATGGTTGATGATCAATGCTTTAGCACAGTATAGCACAAGGAGAATTTCCCTCACTGTCCTTCCCTGTCCCTACAAACAAGGATTAGCACAGTAAAACACACTGACACTCTCCCTACCTATCCTTCTCTTTCCCTAAACTAAAGGAATCCAGGTTAAGCAAGAAAAAAAAATGTCACTGTCCCTGCCTATGCTTCTCTTTCCCTGCTCCGGAACACACTACACTAGGCCGCCGTGCTGGCGGCCTTTTATAGTGTGGGGCGTGTACTAAACACCCTCAGCAATAATTGGCCACAGGCATCCTGCCTGTGGCCAATCATTGCTCTCCTCGCTGCCGGCGCTGTGATTGGCCAAGCATGCGGGGTCACAGTGCATGCTTGGCCAATCACAGCGCCTGGATGACACTGCGATGGCGTAGTGCATTGTGGGCCGTTCGCGTCACTCGAATTAGGCGCGAACGGCCCAAATCGTTCGATCTTCGTCGAACGATCGAACAGCCGATGTTCGAGTCGAACGTATGTTCGACTCGAACACCGAGCTCATCCCTACTCCTCAACAACCTCAGAAGATCAGGATCAGGTACGCCTGACCTTAGCAGGGACCTCATCTTCATCGTCAGAGCTATCTGACATGGAGCTGCTGACTTCACTGTCTTCTACGGGAAGATATTCTGAGCCTGAATCCGACAGATGCGTGACCTCCTCTTCACTATCTGTCATGCTCAGAATCTCGTAGGCCTCTTTACTAGTGTACCTTCGATTTGCCATTTTGGGCTCTAAATTTAGGGGTACACTAGTAAGATTCACAGGTAAAAAAAGCACCCGACTGTCAGCAAATGTATCAAACGCTTCAAAAAAACTGTTAGCGATCGTAGGGATTAGGACTGTCTCTGCGAACGCTGCAATTATGTGTGTTGTGTTTGGTAAGTTACAGTGATCGATCGATACTGCACTTGGGTGGGCTGGGCTGGGCTGGGCTGGGCTGGGCAGAGGGGCTAAACGCAGGTGCTAGCAGGTATCTGGCTGATCCCGCTAACACTGTGTTTTTGGGAACCCTAAACTGCTGGGGACGCTAGTATAGATCTGATCAGATCAGATATTGATCTGTTTAGATACTATACCACTTAGGGAGGTGTATGCTTTGCGTGTGGGTGTTAGCGTTACTGGCACTAACCTAACGCTGCCTGGGGCGACGCAGACCCTCTCTGGCGCTAAAATCTAATTGATATCAGCCGCCGGGCGATCAGGGGGTTAAACCTTTATTGGGTTATATACGGCGGGTGCCCTGATGCTATAAAAAGCAAACTAACCAACCAGCGTCACCCGTAAAACTTATATGGTGATCACCGGTGAAAGGGTTAACTAGGGGCAATCAGGGGGTTAAAACCTTTATTAGGTTATATATGGGGGTACTTGACTCTATATAAAAACCTGACGGGTAACCTAAATAACAAAATAACTAACTGGCTAACCAGTGTCACCAGTGACACTTATACGGTGATCACTGGTGAAAGGGTTAACTCTAGGGGCAATCAGGGGGTTAAAATAATATATGGGGGTACCTGACGCTATAAAAACCTGCGGCGAACCTAAAAATAAATAACTGGCTATCTAGGACACCACCGGCACTAAATACAGCGATCGGAAATACGATCACTTAGTGACGCTGGCGTTAGGGGGTGAAAGGGTTACCTGGGGGGTGATAAAGGGGTTAAACCTTTATTAGGGGGGGTTAGGGGGCTACCCTGGACCTAAAGGGGCCTAAACCTAACTGCCCTGCAACTTTTTACTGTCACAAATGACACTGATTGCAGTGATCAGTAAAAAAATGACCACTGCAAACGGTGCACTGTGACTGGGGGTACTGGGGGTGATCTGGGGGGTGATCTGGGGGTGACTGGGGGGTGTAAGTATGCCTACGTGTACTGGTGTCAGTGTAGTGTTGGTGCACTTACTGTGAGATGTCTTCTCTCCTCGCGCCGGATCGAAAAGACCGCCGCATGGAGAGATGACATCACTTCCTCTGCCTGTGTTTACATTACACAGGCAGAGGAAGATTCTCATACGCCGGGAGCGATCGCGAGGGGGTGGCCGGAAATTAATGGTTGTCCCCTCATCACGGATCGCTCCCGGAACGATAACCACCGCTCACTGTATAGAAGTTGGGGACCCCCCAACTATACGAAGGCAGGCACGTACAGGTCGTTAAGTTGTTAAAGTACCTCGTAGAGAATTTTTATCTCATAAGGCTTGAACCAGAAAAGTGGCTGTGTACCAGTTTGTCCTTTAAGGACATACAATATTGGGCCTAGATGTTACAAATTTTGAAATATCAGGATCATCAGTAGGAACATAGGTGTGCGCAGCCTATAGCATTAGGATGTGCACCCCAAAGCTCAAACACACACTACCTATCACTCACGATGTTCATTCAGAAAGGGAAGGGGCTGATAAATAAATATTTACCAGCCCCTTCCCTCACTCATCCTAAAACATCCCCGCAGCAACAGCTGGCAGGAGAGGGGGAAAGCCATCAGTGCTGCAGAGGGAAGGACGGGGGAGCCAGGGCAGTAGGGGGAATCTGTGCTGCACAGGGTGATTAGGGTGTGCCTGGGCACACCCGGCACACCCTGTGCGCACGCCTATGAATAGGAAGATACCAATATTTCTGCAGAACTTGTCTAATTTCTTTAAATTGCTTACTATAATGAGGTATGAATCTCACTGTATTGTCCTTTTTCTTTGCCTTTTTTGAAAACAACAAAGAATCACAAGATTAACATTTAGTGTGATTATATGCCATTCCCAGGCATTTCTTAGAATAACCTCTAGCAAAGAGCCTATTTTTCAGATTTTTAGCTTCCATCTCAAAAGTATCACTATCAGTGCATTTGCTTTTCAATCTTAGATATTGGCTATAAGAAATCAATTGTATTAATGGTAAAGGAAATGCACTACTAGCCTGTAAAAGCACAGAAAAACGTTTTAAGCCTCGTACACACGGCCGGTTTTCTCGGCAAGAAAGCTGCTGGGAGAGCTTTTTGCCGAGAAAACTGTCCGTGTGTATGCTTTCCCGTCTGGAAAACTGCCGGGAATCTGGACGAGAAAAATAGAGAACCTGCTCTCTATTTTTCTCGTCTGGATTCTCGGCAGAGTTTTCCTGCCGAGAAAACCGTAAGCGTGTATGCTTACCTGCCCCATGTAAGCCCGCGCATGCTGGATGAGACTTTGACGCATGCGCGGTAGCAAACAAGGGTGTAGGGTATAGCAAGATGGCGGCGACGGCATCGAATGTGACGAGCGCAGGCTCGTCGTAGTCGATGACGTCACGCGTTCTTGCCATTCAAAATAACAGCGGTTCTTTTGAATGGCCGTGTGTACACAGGGCTTGGCAAGGCAAGCTTGCCAGGAATCCCGTCAGGAAAACCAACGGTTTTCTAATAGACGGGATTCTCGCCTGTGTGTACAAGGCTTAACTAGTGCAAATGTTTACAGTGCACTAGTAGTATTTCCTTCATCATTTTTCTTAATCAAAATATCCAAAAAGGCAACTTCAGTCTGATGACATGACATAGTGAACTGAAGGTTCCATTCAGTAAGATTGACAAACTAACCCAATAAAGATTTTACCCATCCCAAATGATGACGAGTTTGTCACTGTACCTGTGCCATGTTTTATCGTGAAACCATCATCTGAAAAATGTGGCGCTCCCACCCCCCAGGTACAAGTTGGCAAAGCATGGGGCACAACAATTGCCCATCGCTACATCTTGTACCTGGAGAAAGTGGGAGCCCCAAAACAAAAAATGGTGTGCCTTAGAATGAAGTCCAAAAGGTTGATAACAAAATTGTCATGGTTTTGATCCTGTTGACCCCTTTGGAACAAAAAATAACATACCACCTCAACACTCCTACTATGGGGGATACTGCAGTATAAAGCTTTAACATCAATAGTGACAAGCCATGCTGTACTAGGGACATATAGTCCTTCAATAATTTTCAGCAGATGCATTGTATCACGCAAGTAGGGTGGTATAGATACTACAAAAAAACAGAGGACAGAATCAACATTAATGGCTTGCATTATCCATGGTAGAACTAGCTTACCTGGTGGATTTTTCCGATTTTTATTAGGCAAAGTATAAAAACATGCTTTATGTGGGTTATGTAGTGCAAATAAACTCCCAAATTCGTTTGGAAATAACTCTTGAATAGTAAGTAGAATCTACCAAAATATTGAATTTGTGATTAATTTTAAGTGTTCTATCCACCCCTATCTACTATATTTTCTATACCAACTTTTATTAGATAACACATCAAGGCAACATTCATTATAAACGATATTCCTGCCTTTGGCTGAAGGTTTAATAATAAGGTATTTTCTATTAGATTTAGATTTAGATTTAATCTATCAGATTAGATTTAGCATGTCTTTGTGGCCTAAATTTTTCCAAATTCGGAAGTTACTTCCTTTAAAAAGGTTGCAAAGTTAGGGTTCTTTTGGACTGAAGGAAACTTGGTGGATTTTTTTTTTTTCGTAGTGTAATATTTTGATTAGCTGTGTCATCCTCAGCAGATTGCACAATCTCCTCTAAGTCAATTGTATCAATGAGATCCAGAGATTTGCTTTCTGTCCACAATTCACTGAGCATTTTAAGAGCTCTAAAATCACGTTTCCTCCCATATCCTTCCTCACATCTATTTCTCTGAAGTTGCTCCCTGTTTAGCTACATACTGATTCTTTACCCCAATTGTTCATACAGGATTGGGGTTGACACTAGATTGTCTAGATTGGGTAAAAAAAAGAAGAAGGGGAGGGGGCAGATATTTTAGGGAGAGGTAATAAGAGAGGAATTCCCAGAGGATTACCACTCACATGTTTAATACCTGATGTTTGCAGTTGACTATAGACACTTCATCCAGTGGGCTCATATTACTAACTGACATGGTTTCTCTACAGATATTCTATAAAATACTACTATCTCTTGAAGAAGTGAATGTCGTTTTACGAAAACGCGTTGAGTACTAGCATATCAACTGGCTATTTCTATATGCATATTTGTCATCATACAACTATTTATCATGTTTTGGTATATCTCATAAAACTTTTATATGATTTTAATTATGTATTGGAATAAAAAAAATAGATTTTTTAGGAATTCTGTGATTTACAAATTTTTATTTTCCAAGAATTTTATTAGATTAGAAGTTTTAAAGTTTACAACAAAAGTGTTGGAATGGCAAATATTTCAAAGTACACAGTCATGCACAATAAAAAGAGTAAGTAACTTATGCCAAATAATCAACAATATCGGGAGAGTTAACCATTGTCATATAAAAAAAAATGAAACCATATGTTCATCAAACATATATAAACGTTATGTTATATCTATCTTACACAAATGATATTAAACATGTAACTGGGCTTGCACTTAGATGTTGGATGATCACAAGGGAGACTCATTTTTCTAGAGAGATGTCATAGATTGTTTCATTAAGGGACGGGGGAGGGGGAGAGCCTGATTGTAAAGTACAGATGTGCTGGTGTTGCGAACGAAAAAATTTTTTATAGGAAAGAGCCCAACACTATAACACAGGATAAGGTCCATTATTACTGGGAAATGTAACAATGATCACATATAAAGGTGGGGACGAGAAAGACGAGGGGGACGTCTCTGATTAGCATGTTTTAGGGAGTCTGTCTGGCGTCCGACGCCGGCCCGGGTATAGATTGTGCGTATCCGTTTCCGGCAATCCTAGCTGGACTTAAGCCTCGTACACACGATCGGATATCCTATGGATTCTAATCCGATGGTTTTGTCCATCGGAAATCCGATGAAGCTGACTTCCATCAGTCTTGCCTACACACCATCTGTCAAAAAACCGACCGTTCCAAACGCGGTGCCGTAAAACACTCCGATGAGCCGAGAAAAATGAAGTTCAATGCTTCTGAGCATGCGTCGACTTGATTCTGAGCATGCGTGGGTTTTTTATCCGATGGACTTGCCCATAGACGATCGGAGTTTTCGATCGGTTTTTTATCCATCGGAAAAATTTAAAACATGTTCTATTTTTAAAAACCGATGGAAAAAAAGACAGATGGGTCCCATACACGATCGGTTTGTCTGATGAAAACAATCCATCGGACGGTTTTCATTGGTAAAACCGATCGTGTGTACAGGGCTTTAGGCTCTGTATCTTTGCCTTCCCAGCCCACACAGCATGTAGTATGACGCTGGCGGGGACCCGCCCTGGTTCTTGGTTATATCAGCTGGGGCTTGATGGGGGAATCACCCTTCAATCCTTCACCATGAGAGAGTCACTGCATCACTGGTTTCACACTGTTTACATTGATACAAAGTAGGCAGAGATCTCCTGTGACTCCATTCACACTTTTTTTCCCTATTTCCTTTTTAGGGTTTTTTTTTTAATCTTTCACATTTATACACTAATTAATTTTTCACATATCATTTTCTTCTCACCAATTTTTTTAAATTTTTTTTCCACTTATTCACAGTTTATAATTTTCATACACCATTCACCATATAATCGTTATCTTCCAGACTGATACAGATTGTTCAAGATTATCCACCCTCTCAGGGATTGTATTGTGATGACCTGACCTGCCATTTGGCTGACCCCTTGATTTGGTTTGGGTCTCCCTGCCTCAGCCAGGCATGTGTTGGGAGCCGGTACAGTTCTCAAGCTGATCTGTAAGTATCAGTTTACCCATATTCTTAAGGAAACTTTATTGGAATTCTCAGAAATTTTCCCTTCCCTCAAATTCTACAAAGGGTTTCATTTTTTTTTATATCTGACCTTCTCTATACTTACAGTGAATTATTGCATCTTTACTCTTGATGAGTGAACGTGATTCACGAAACGCATTGAGATCTTTATTCATGTGATGTCAAGACAGTTCGGCTTTTTATCAAACATGTATCTAGTTGTGTGTATATGTATAACTATGCATCATCATCATATGCAATGTATATATCCATGGTATATTTGTATTATTATGTCAACCTATTTGTATATGGTTGTGTCTATGTTTTGAAAACGTTATCATGCATATCTAGACCACGGAACTGCGTTTAATACAATAAAGGTTTTATCATTATATTTATACTCCATACTCTTATTTTTAAAGCAACAAACCTTATTTAAAGTCCCACTCTTTCTCCTTTGTTTTTATTCTCTATAGCCAGGGATGGAGGCTTGTTGCTGGGGACATGCCAAGTCACATTTTTTTCATTTTTTACATATATGGGGTGGAAAACACCCACTTTTCTCTTGTGACCTGCCATGCCAAGACTACCATAATAGACCATACACTTCAGACCCTAAGCCGCCTGTTTTCACTCAACTTTCTTGGAATTTTCCAAAATTTTCTCTTACCTCAAATTCTACAAAGAGTTAATTTTTTTTATATCTGACCTTTTTTATACTTACAGTAAATTATTGCATCTATACTCTTGATGAGTGAACGTGATTCACAAAACACGTAGAGATCTTTATTCATGTGATGTAAGGACAGTTCGGTTTTTTATCCAACATGTATCTAGTTGTGTGTATATGTATAACAATGTATCATCATCGTATACAATGTATATATCCATGGTATATTTATATTATTATGTCAGGCTATTTGTATATGGTTGTGTCTATGTTTTGAAAAAAATAAAAACAGGGGGGGTAATGAAGAGAGTAAGATGTGAGATGGTATGAAGGGTTGAAAGAAGGGGTGGGGCAGTAGGAAGGGGTGTTCCGCTGATAGGGAAGAACGTGCTACCCTGTCTGGAAGGAGGATTGAGAAAATCCAGAAAAAGTTAGTAGCAGTAAGGAGTATATCCCTCAGAAATGTTCTGTGGAGTTACTGACCTCTGCAGGTAAGCATAATCTGTCTACAAGGGTGTTAGGTAGCTGTGGCTAGCTAGGGGACATTATTATGTGAGAATGTGGGCCGCGGTCTGTACTCAATGTTAAGTAGTGGGGGTATGTTGAAGCACTCATGTGTATGCAAGAGATAGGCGCCCTTCCTCATTTCCCAGATTGTGCTCTTGGTAAAATGTGATAGGTCATAGTAAACACAAGGTTTAGGATTGAGGCTATGTCTTAGTAAATACTAGGTAGAGGCATACTTAAAGTGAACTTCCACTCATTTGTCCCCCCCCCTCCAGTGCCACATTTGGCACCTTTCGGGAGGAGGGGGAGCAGATATCTTTGACAGGTATCCTGTCCCCACTTCCGGGAGACTGGGCTGCAGCGAATTACGTCAGCAGCTTGGCTCCCTCATCCTCCCTCCTCCTTCCAACGCCTCCAAGACAGTAGGAGAGCGCAGCGGTGCCTTACACATGTGCAGTAGGGACCCAACGTAAAGCTGTAATGCTGCACTAATGGATTCCCTTACCTGCAATGGAGGCAGCAACACCCGACAGCTGATGGAAACATTGCTGGACTCCAGGACAGGTAAGTGTCCTATTATTAAAAGTCAGCAGCTGCAGTATGTGTAGCTGCTGGCTTTAAATTTTTGCAGGGGTGGGTGGACCTCCTCTTTAACATTCAAACTAGGAAGTCAAAACTTAGTCACAAAGAAATCCTTAGAATGACATTACAGTAGAACGAAACCATTAATCAGAGAACTGTAGAAACTGCCTTTTGGGAAATAATTTCCCATCCAGCATAAGTCCCACAAGTCTAAGGCCCAACTAAACATTGGAGCATGTAACTTTAATGGGATCAGAGTTTACTTTGGCATCAAACTTTGGACGAGAGCAAGAGATGGAGATCAAGGGAGATAAAATATCTAGAAGCGAGTATGAGTTTCTAGCTTTATCTAGGTCCCCAGAGGGGGGTGTGGTTTATATTATTGTTCTGCGTGTTATCGGTGGGCTGAAATTACCTTTATCATAAAATAGCTTAGGTCATCAGTGGGGTTTTCATGAGAGTAGGACTGTCTCCAAGGGGGCCAATATCCCTTGTCCAAATCCAGAAGGCAGGTAGATTGCTTTAAATTGGCATAGATGAGGAATTCTTACATCCCAACATAATAGACCCTGATAGAAGGAAAAGAAAAACAGCATCAATAAACATGTAGTCTGGATATCAATCTGGTACTGAAAACAAGAACAGCGTCTAAATATAGATATGGGTAACATAGACACATTAACATGTATACATAGTATCTGAGTCCTTGTATATCATTCTGAGGGGGTGCTGGTTAGACAGTGTTAGTATAGTTGCATATGAAAACAGTTCCAGATATTTGTATAGATAACAAACTTAACTGTTGTTCATGATTCTGTACCATGATGGGGTCTAAGATGCCTGTCTGGATCTCTGATGTGCAGGAGAGGCAGTAGGGCTGGAGTTGAAAAGCAGCCTATGGCTAGCAGGTGAGGGAGAGCCATGTCGTGGCGATCTACGGTGTCTGTGTCTTGAGGTCTGGATAGCCATCTGGTCTTCACAATGAGATGCTCTGGAGGCTGAGGATGTGCGAAATCCACTGTACCAATCCGGCACAGAGACAAGAGGGATGTCCAGGTTCTGGCAGAAATGAGGAAGGTCTTCCGGGACTCTTAGTAGGACTGTTTTGCCTGCCAGTGAAACAGAAAGACAGAAGGGGAACTTTCATCTGTAGTGGGTGCCTCAAGCCTGTAGGACATATAGAAGTGGGCGCAGGTTGTTGTGATGTTGCAAAGTGATGTTGGACAAATCTTGAAAGATTTTAACCACTTCAGCCCCGGAAGGATTTACCCCCTTAATGACCAGGTCATTTTTTGCGATACGCACTGCGTCCTTTTAATTGACTTGCGCAGTAGTGCGAAGTTGTACCCAAACATTTTTCCCACAAATAGAGCTTTCTTTTGGTGGTATTTGATCACCTCTGCGTTTTTTATTTTTTGTGCTATAAACAAAAAAGGCCAACAATTTTTAAAAAACAATATTTTTAACTTTTTGCTATAATAAATATCCAAAACAAAAATGTAAAAAAATAATTTCTTCATCAGTTTAGGCCAATATGTATTCTTCTACATATTTTTGGTAAAAAAATATTGCAATAAGTGTATATTGATTGGTTTCATGCAAAAGTTATAGCGTCTACAAAATACATGAGAGATATATGGAATTTTTATAATTTTTTTACTAGTAATGGTGGTGATCAGTGATTTTTAGCAGGACTACGATATTGCGGTGGACAGATCGAACACTTTTGACACTTTTTTGGGACCAGTGACATTTATACAGCGATCATAAAAATGCACTGATTACTGTATACATGACACTGCAGGAAAGGGGTTAACACCAGGGGGTGAGCAAAGGGTTAAGTGTGTCCTAGGGAGGTGCTTTCTAACTGTGGGGGGAGTAGAATGACTAGTAGTACAGAGGGATCGCTGTTCCTAATGTGAGGGGGTTAACTCGGTAGCGGGTGTGTGTGACCCCCTGGTTGGGCTCCCCACACAAAAACAGGGCCAGCAGACGGAGGTTGTGGTTTTCAAAATCAAAAGGTGCGGTTTATTTCTCTATGTACAGTGACAAAAACACAGCAAAGCCAAAAAGAAACATAAACAAAATAAATCCTGGTCAGTTTGACCTCTGACTAAACATGCAGGTTTCCTAAACTAACAACTGGGATCAGCCTGGTGCTGTCCTAGTCCCTAAGTCCCTGGTTTAGTAAAAGTCCAAACAAATAGCCACACAGGCTTTGCCTCACCGCACAGGGGTTCACTCTCCCTAGACAGTCCACACAGGTCTGGGTCCAGGCATGAGCTAACATCTAATGAAGCTGGGAGTTTTTATAGAGGCCTTAAACGAACTGACAGGCTTCAGCTGGTCTCATCAACTCCCTGCCTGCACGACGCCCAGCCCTCTCCCTAGAGGTATGAGTCATCCATGAGCCCACTAGCCTCAGCTGGGCTTCATCAACTCCCTCCCTAGTTGTATAAGTCAGCATAAAGCCTGAATCTGGGAGAAATATATCTACCCCCCTGGATGCAACCAGGTGACTTTACCTTCCTGCTGTCACATACCCCCCCCTCTTGTTTTAACCTTGGGGTTGGAACACCAGCAATCAGGCATTCATGTACTCGAGACAAAGCATCCACATTCCCCATTTGAACGCCAGGGCGATGCTTTACTGTGAAGTTGAATTCCTGTAGGGCCAGGAACCACCTATTCACTCTTCTATTTGTCTCCTTGTTTTGAGCCATCCACTTTAACGGAGCGTGATCCGTAACCATGTCAAAGTGCCTACCTAGCAGATAGTACCGAAGGGAATCTAGAGCCCACTTCACCGCTAAACACTCCTTTTCAACCGTGGCGTAATTTACCTCATGGGACTTCAACTTCCTGCTGAGGTAAATGACTGGGTGCTCTTCCCCGTTCCAGACCTGGGACAATACTGCTCCTAACCCCACATCTGACGCATCACTTTGTACGACAAAGTCTTTAGAGAAGTCGGGTGAGTACAACACTGGCTGGCTACATAAGGCTTGTTTCAAGAATTGGAATGCTGCCTCAGCCTCGGGGGTCCATTTAATCATGACCGACCCTTTCCCTTTCGTCAGGTTGGTTAGGGGCACAGCCTTAGAAGCAAAGTGGGGAATGAAGCGCCGATAATAACCCGCGATTCCCAGAAAGGCCCGTACCTGCTTCTTGCTGTTGGGACGTGGCCAACTCTGGATGGCCTCGACTTTGTTGAGTTGGGGTTTTATCACTCCCCTGCCAATGGTGTACCCAAGATATTTGGCCTCCTCCTGCCCAATGGTACACTTCTTGGGGTTAGCCGTAAACCCCGCTTCCCGGATAGAGTCTAGGACTGCTTGCACTTTTGGCAGATGTGAGGCCCAATCTGTGCTATGGACAATTACGTCATCCAGGTAAGCCGCAGCATACTTCCGATGGGGCCTCAGTATCTGGTCCATTTTCCGCTGGAATGTGGCCGGCGCATTCTGTAACCCGAACGGCATTCTCTTATATTGGAACGCCCCGTCTGGGGTTACAAATGCGGTTTTCTCTTTGGCCGACTTGGCCAGGGGAATTTGCCAATACCCTTTTGTGAGGTCAAGAGTCGTCATGTATCGGGCTGTTCCCAGCCGGTCGATCAACTCATCTATACGTGGCATGGGGTAGGTGTCAAATTTTGTAACTTTGTTCAACTGACGAAAATCGTTACAAAATCGCCAGCTCCCATCCGGTTTAGGCACCAACACAATGGGACTAGACCAATCACTTTGGGACTCCTCTATCACCCCTAAGTTCAGCATTTTCTGTACTTCCTCCCGTATTGCCTCCCGTCGGGCCTCTGGGATCCAATAGGGTTTTAACTTCACCCTTTCACCGGGCGGGGTAATAATATCATGCTCTACCCCAGATGTTTGTCCCGGCAGCTCAGAGAACACCTCCTTGTTGCGAAGCACAAACTCCTTAACCTCCTGTTGTTGGGGTTGTGACAAGGTGGCTGCTATTCCAACCTCCGATATCACGCAACCAGTTTGAGCTGGTGACCAAGTTTCTGCGACTAGGGACTCTCTATCCCTCCAGGCTTTCAACAGATTAACGTGATATATCTGTTCGGGCTTTCGCCTTCCTGGTTGTCTGACCTTGTAATTCACTTCGCTCACTTTTTCCATTATCTCGTAGGGGCCTTGCCATTTGGCAAGGAATTTACTTTCAACCGTAGGGACAAGTACCAATATCCTATCCCCCGGGGAAAAGGTACGGGTCTTTGCTCCACGGTTGTACACTCTCTGCTGTGCCAACTGCGCTTGGGCCAAATGTTCCTTCACGATGGGCATTACCTGTGCAATTCGATCTTGCATCAGGGCGACATGCTCAATCACACTCCTGTGGGGAGAACTCTCACTTTCCCAAGTTTCCTTGGCAATATCCAACAGCCCTCTTGGGTGTCTCCCATACAGTAACTCAAAGGGGGAGAATCCCGTAGAGGATTGGGGCACCTCCCTAATAGCAAACATCAAATAAGGAAGTAGACAGTCCCAATCCTTTCCATCTCTATCCACCACTTTCTTCAACATTTGTTGTAGGGTTTTGTTGAATCTTTCAACCAGCCCATCGGTTTGGGGGTGATACACAGATGTACGCAATTGTGTCACTTTGAACAATTTACACAGCTCTTTCATAACCCGGGACATAAAGGGTGTACCTTGGTCCGTAAGCAGTTCTTTACAAATACCCACCCGGCTAAAAACAAGAGATAGCTCTTTGGCTATGGTTTTGGCCGAGGTATTTCTGAGAGGGATCGCTTCTGGATAACGGGTGGCATAGTCCATTATAACCAATATGTACTGGTGCCCCCTAGCGGACTTGATTATAGGACCTACCAAATCCATTGCGATTCTCTCAAACGGGACCTCAATGATGGGTAGAGGGACCAGCGGGCTACGGAAATGTGGCATCGGGGCCGACCTCTGACACACAGGGCAGGAGGAACAATAATTTTCTATGTCCTTCATCACCCCAGGCCAATAGAATCTCTGTAATACCCTCTCTCGGGTTTTCTCTGTCCCCAGATGACCTCCAAGAATGTGCCCATGGGCCAACTCCAACACCAACTTCCTGTAAGGTTTGGGCACCACAAGCTGCTCAACGGTTTCTTCTGCCCTTTTTGCCACCCGATACAGTAGGTCCTTCTCTACGCTGAAGTATGGGTAAGTGCAGGTATTATCTGGGTTCACTAACTCGCCATCTATTTCCACTACGTTTTCCCGTGCCTTTATTAGGGCGGGGTCTTTTAACTGTTCTGTGGCAAAATTTTCCCTGTGAACCTCCAGATCAGAAAACTCCACAGACGGTAGGTTTTCGTCTGAGGAGGTGGGCTCCTCTCCAGTTTCTTGAGTCTCCCCTGCCAATACTGACAAGGGAAATTCTGGAGAGTCCTCACCACTCTCAGAGGAGTTCTGGCTATCACATTCCTGGTACATAGGGGCACCAGTGGGGGGCTCAGGATCATCCCACAGTTCCCAGAACTTCGGAAAATCCCTTCCCACAATGGCATCATGCGGTAATTGAGATACTAACCCCACTGGATGAGAGAGGGTACCTTTGGGGGTCTCGAAACACACTGTAGTCACTGGATACTCTCGGGTGTCCCCATGCACACAAATAACAGCTACCTTGCTATTCCCAGAGACCTCTGTTTTAACTAATTCAGCCTTTATCAGGGTCACAAGGCTACCTGAATCCAGTAATACCACAACATTTCTACCATTAATACACATTTTGCATAAATGTTTCTCAGTTCCCCGAATGGCAGTGCATGCGACTGTCGCACACAGCGACTGACGTCTGTCCATCAGAAAGTCACATTGCATGGGTTCCTCCACAACCGGGCAATTTGCTGCAATATGTCCCGCTTGCCGGCAGCGGTAGCAAACAATCCATTTGGCTGCCTCTTGAGCCCCTGACTTCCCAGGCTGTTCTCGCCAAACTTTGGGTAGAGCTCCCACCCTCTCACTCTCTCCACACTCACCCCTTGGAATCCTCTTATCCGCCCCTGGGGATGGTCTGGTCTTAGGGTGGAAAGTCCGAGAGTCTCTGGAAGAGGCTGTCAGGTTCTCTGTAGCCAAGTATTTCTCTACACGATCCACAAGACCACCGGCCATCTCTGGGTCTCCATGGCTTACCCACTTTTGGATGGCAGTAGGAAGAGCTCTCAAAAACCGATCCATTACAACACGTTCCACAATCTCCTCCATGCTGGCTTAAAAAAAACTGCCCGCATTCTCCACCAACTGTGAGGGGGTTAACTCGGTAGCGGGTGTGTGTGACCCCCTGGTTGGGCTCCCCACACAAAAACAGGGCCAGCAGACGGAGGTTGTGGTTTTCAAAATCAAAAGGTGCGGTTTATTTCTCTATGTACAGTGACAAAAACACAGCAAAGCCAAAAAGAAACATAAACAAAATAAATCCTGGTCAGTTTGACCTCTGACTAAACATGCAGGTTTCCTAAACTAACAACTGGGATCAGCCTGGTGCTGTCCTAGTCCCTAAGTCCCTGGTTTAGTAAAAGTCCAAACAAATAGCCACACAGGCTTTGCCTCACCGCACAGGGGTTCACTCTCCCTAGACAGTCCACACAGGTCTGGGTCCAGGCATGAGCTAACATCTAATGAAGCTGGGAGTTTTTATAGAGGCCTTAAACGAACTGACAGGCTTCAGCTGGTCTCATCAACTCCCTGCCTGCACGACGCCCAGCCCTCTCCCTAGAGGTATGAGTCATCCATGAGCCCACTAGCCTCAGCTGGGCTTCATCAACTCCCTCCCTAGTTGTATAAGTCAGCATAAAGCCTGAATCTGGGAGAAATATATCTACCCCCCTGGATGCAACCAGGTGACTTTACCTTCCTGCTGTCACACTAATCACTAGGAACAGATGATCACACTGTACTTCCCTGACAGAACGGGGATCTGCTTTGTTTACATTGGCAGATCCCCGTTCTGCCTACCTGTGGAGCAAATGTCGGTGGCCCGCAGACCTCACAACCACTGGCCACGCGCATCTGCTCTGGCGCAAAGCACCCGCCCCCTGTGTCTATTACACAAAGCGCCGTACCGGTACAGCGATTCATGCAATAGAACCGCCCTGCCGCAGTATAACTGAGGTGGCTGGTCGGCAAGTGGTTAACATCTGTGCTCTCACATGAGATATGTATTCTCTTGCATGCCTTTCCAAGGATATCCTCCGTGATTCTAAAGCTAGGCAGACAGCATATAATGTCTCTTGGCGGATTAGTGTCTCTGCCTCTTGGGCATAATGCCAATGAATCCTTTCCATCCCATTCACAGTAGCAGGGGGTCTGTCTAGGAGATCATTAAAGATCGCCATGACCACTTGCTGGATTTGTTCCTGCTCCACTGATTCAGGTATTCCACAGACTCTGAGGTTATTTCTGTGCCCCTGGTTATTTAAACCTTCCATATGTCTTTGTAAATCCCTCAGCTGAAATGTATGAGCAATTGGGCATCCTGTTCTGAGTGAAGCTGGTGAATGTGTGCCTCCTGGATTAGAGGTGGCTTTTTCCACCTCCTGCACCCTCTCTGCTATGGCTTGAATGTCATGACGGAGATCAGATATAGCTGCTGAGAATGCAGCCAAAAGGCTCTCCTTAATATCTGCCACTACTGCACACAGATCTTGAAGGCTGGGAGAGGTGTGCTGAGCTGGGGGTATTGGTGGAGGGAGATCGCTTACCAGTGCCTCTGATCTTTAAATCTGCTGGGAATCAGCATGGCCAGAAGCATGTGCGTTTATCGGGGAAGAAGCCGCCATGCTGGAAGATTGTATCCGGAATATCTCTGGTATTTGGCAGCTCAACTGTGTGCCTGGGGCCCGTGGGGAGTGCCAGCGTGAAGCAGAGCTGTTCCTGGCTTTCCCCATGGCTTTGTCAGCTCAGATTGCTGTAGAAACTCTTTTATTGTCCCCGGGATTAGGTGGCCATTCTCTTCCGTGCTCAGACAACCAACCCCCGCCCCCCGTTGGTCATTTTTTTTTTATTACTATTACTATTTATTTTTGGACTATAATATTTACATTTTCAAATCAAGTTACCTGTTAAGAACTACGCTAACAACATTTAGGGTTCATGAACATGGATTGTCGGACCAAGACCTCTTAAGTTTATATGAAAAATCCTTCACCTATTCCAGAAGATTCGGTCTGTATTTCCCTGTTTGGTCAATTAAAGACTGCTTTGATAAAAGAAACCAAACTGTGGTGGGATGCAGAAGGTCTGAAACAATACATGGGGACTCTATGATTCCTAGAGGGTTAAGAATCAAAATGTTCCCCTCAACAACTTATTCAGATAAGTTCATGATAGAATGGAACAATGTTTTATCCAAGTGTTTCCTAGATCTCATGGGGTTAATCATTGCACAAGAGGAAAAGATTTTGATTACAATCAATGGTGAGATTCAATCCCTGCGGGACTCTCTGAACGTATACAACACATATAGATTTGTTGGTTGGACAGTTTTTCAGAAATTAATGATATTGTTAACAAAACAAAACTAGATATAATGGGGATTAAAAGACCAAAGTTTTTGAGAGACCTACAGAATTATCAGAATGGTGTAGTCTATGTACGAAACAGAACAGAAAGGACAAAGGCATGTTAATTTTAGCTCTCCGGAAGTCTCGGATTTATAGTCAGAATTTTTTGAACACTACATCTAGAAGCTCAACCTCTTATGTGTTTTATAAGGATATGGTTCATGATGAAGAACAGTCATCAAAAAACTATTCAGCCCCAAAGGACAACCAAGGGAAGAAAAAGAAAAATGAAGAACCAGAAAAGTGTGCCACATCACATCAAAGATCAAATCATCCGAGACAAACGAGAAGCAACAGAAAACAATAGTACAGGTGACACAGAAGATGGACAATGGTCATAATGTAGTCAATCTTTCTAATTTTTCTCTTTCAGATTCTGAATTAATTTTACTTTCAAAAGGGTTTTCTTTTTCTCTTTAAATACATTTTAACATCTTTAATACTCTATTAGATGTCAATCATTTTGTTAGAACCATAGTATTGAAAAAACATTTTTTGTCTGTATCAGATCCCCCTGTGGACTCACCTGATGACGGCCAGAGTGATACATTGGATACATCGAATAGTAATGTGTTTAATTTTCAAGATTTGATGGTAAGGTCCGCTTTGGAGAGTTTTTAGTCTGAGTCCACGGGAGGTTAATTTGAGTTGAAGGATGATTATGCCATAGGAGGTGACAGATATTTCTATCAAGTGCACACGCAAAGCACTGCTATAGAAATGTTTCAATAACTAGTAGACATGTGCATTAGTTTTCGTCCGAATGCATTTTCGTCCGAATTTCAGCTATTTTCGTTATCGTTTTAACAAACGAAAACGAAAGCACAGAATCCGAAAACCGAAAGATCCGACATAAACAAATGCTTTATTTTCGTTTTCGTTGCTACAACAGTTCGATATAGATAGGAGATTCGACGTGACGCTGACAATAACAATCTGTGTCTATCGAACCTGTGGTCGCATGTGCCTAACCTTAACTCTATTAGTCCAAGATTATTCTACATAGGAGAGAAAAGATTCGACATTATAGAGAGAAAAGATTCGACATAGGAGAGAAAGATTCGACATAGGAGAGAAAAGATTCGACATAGGAGAGAAAAGATTCGACATAGGAGAGAAAAGATTCGACATTATAGAGAGAAAAGATTCGACATAGGAGAGAAAAGATTCGACATAGGAGAGAAAAGATTCGACATAGGAGAGAAAAGATTCGACATAGGAGAGAAAAGATTTGTTATTATAGAGAGAAAAGATTCGACATAGAGAGAAAAGATCACTGCTGGAATTGGGTGGGGGAAGTAAAATAAAAATAAAGTTGATGATGAATGTTATTGGCTGATTGTAAACAAAGAGGAGGAGCAGTAAAATAGCTAGAATGACGAAGATTTGACAAAGCATCGAAAGTTAGAAGATTCGACGGTGCAGCAAAACTGTACGACGCTGCAATCGTACATTTCCGGTCAAATGCATCCGCCCATAGGCTATAGAAGAATTCTAATGTTGGTTGACTAGTAATAGTAATGAATAAATATAATTATTACTAGTCATACAACATTAGAATTCTTCTATAGCTTGTGAGCGGAATATTCAACCGGAAATGTATGATTGCAGCGTCATACAGTTTTACTGCTCCGTCGAATCTTCTTTGAACATTCGACAGACACCATAAGCCTTCAATGACAGATTCGACCTTAATTAATTCAGATTTTCGGACGAATGCAATTTCTAACGAAAAACGAAATAAATAAAAACGAATTTCGGGAGTAACTAAATAAATTTATTTTTCGGACGAAAACGAAATTCCGAAATGATATATTTCAGTGTGCACATGTCTAATAACTAGTAGAACAAGATCTTATTGCCCTCAATGAAAAGGTGGAAATAACGTCTTCTTTTCAACCTGATAATCAAACTAAACCTGAAAGGCTGGCGTTGAAATCTCTTAAAACTCACAAAAGAATACTGATTAGACAAGCTGATAAGGGTGGTTAGATGGTATTCATTAGGGATGAGCTTCGAGTTTGAGTCGAACTCATGTTCGACTCGAACATTGCCTGTTCGCCCGTTCGCCGAACAGCGAACAAATTGGGGTGTCCGCGGCAAATTCGAAAAATCTATGGGAGAAATCTAAAGTGCTAATTATAAAGGCTTATATGCAAGTTATTGTCCTAAAAAGTGTTTGGGGACCGGGGTCCTGCCCCAGGGGACATGTATCAATGCAAAAAGAAGTTTTAAAAGCGGCCGTTTTTTCGGGAGCAGTGATTTTAATAATGCTTAAAATTAAAAAATAAAAGTGAAATATTCCTTTAAATTTCGTACCTGGGGGGTGTGTATGATATGCATGTGAAGTGGCGCATGTTTCCCGTGCTTAGAACTGTCCCTGCAAAAAATGTCATTTTTGAAAGAAAAAAAGTCTTTTAAAACTGACTCGCGGCTATTAATGAATTGTCGGCTCCTGGCAATACATTCAAAAGTCATTGATAAAAAAAAAAAAAAAAGCGTGGGGGTTCCCCAGAATTCAATTACCAGGCCCTTCAGGTCTGGAATGGATATTAAGGGGAACCCCGCCGCAAATAAAAAAAAAATTTGACGTGGGGTTCCCCCAAATATCCATTCCAGGCCCTTCAGATCTGGCATGGATTTTAAGGGGAACTCCACCCCAAATTTTAAAAAAATGGCGTGGAGTCCCCCTAAAAATCCATACCAGACCCCTTATCCGAGCACGCAACCTGGCCGGCCGCAGGGGAAAAGGGGGGACGAGAGAGCGGCCCCCCCTCCCTCCTGAACCGTACCAAGCCACATGCCCTCAACATGGGGAGGATGTCCCCATGTTGATGGGGACAAGGGCCTCATCCCCACAACCCTTGCCCGGTGGTTGTGGGGGTCTGCGGGCGGGGGGCTTATCGGAATCTGGAAGACCCCTTTAACAAAGGGGACCCCCAGATCCCGGCCCCCCCTATGTGAATTGGTAAGGGGTACATTGTACCCCTACCATTTCACGAATAAAGCGTAAAAAAATGTTTAAAAAAACACACAAACACCTTGAAAAAGTCCTTTATTTAAAATAATAATAAAAAAAAAAAACATTCCAGCGCTGAAATCCAGTGTCCCGCGGCGATCCCGATGTCCAGCACTGTCCTTCATTGGTTGTGCCTGAGCGGACCTGATGGGGAACTCCCTCTCAGTATTTTAAATGTATAGACCCGCCCCTTCTAAAGCTCCCCATCAGGTCCGCTCCCTCGGTATGTCGGACCCGCCTACGTCATTGGCCTGTGCGGGGAACTTCCTTCACTGTGTAATTTCAATTTACATAGTGAAGGAAGTTCCCCGCTCAAGCCAATGACGTAGGCGGGTCCGACATACCGAGGGGGCGGACCTGATGGGGAACTGCTCTCACTTTGGCAATACATGTATAGACCTGCCCCTTCTCATGTTCCGCATCTGGTCCGCTGAGCGGACCTGATGGAGAACTTTAGAAGGGGCGGGTCTATACATTTAAAATACTGAGAGGGAGTTCCCCATCAGGTCCGCTCAGGCACAACCAATAAAGGACAGCGCTGGACATCGGGATCGCCGCGGGACACTGGATTTCACCGCTGGAATGTTTTTTTTTTTTTTTTAAATAAAGGACTTTTTCAAGGTGTTTGTGTGTTTTTTTTAAACATTTTTTTACGCTTTCTTCGTGAAATGGTAGGGGTACAATGTACCCCTTACCAATTCACATAGGGGGGGCGGGATCTGGGGGTCCCCTTTGTTAAAGGGGTCTTCCAGATTCCGATAAGCCCCCCGCCCGCAGACCCCCACAACCACCGGGCAAGGGTTGTGGGGATGAGGCCCTTGTCCCCATCAACATGGGGACATCTTCCCCATGTTGAGGGCATGTGGCCTGGTACGGTTCAGGAGGGAGGGGGCCACTCTCTCGTCCCCCCCTTTTCCCCTGGGCCGGCCAGGTTGCGTGCTCGGATAAGGGGTCTGGTATGGATTTTTAGGGGGACTCCACGCCATTTTTTTTTTAAATTTGGGGTGGAGTTCCCCTTAAAATCCATGCTAGATCTGAAGGGCCTGGAATGGATATGTGGGGGAACCCCACGTAAATTTTTTTTTTCATTTGCGGCAGGGTTCCCCTTAATATCCATTCCAGACCTGAAGGGCCTGGTAATTGAATTCTGGGGAGCCCCCACGCTTTTTTTTTATTTTTTATCAATGACTTTTGAATGTATTGCCGGGAGCCAACAATTCATTAATAGCCGCGAGTCAGTTTTAAAATACTTTTTTTCTTTCAAAAATGACATTTTTTGCAGGGACAGTTCTAAGCACGGGAAACATGCGCCACTTCACATGCATATCATACACACCCCCCAGGTACGAAATTTAAAGGAATATTTCACTTTTATTTTTTCATTTTAAGCATTATTAAAATCACTGCTCCCGAAAAAACGGCCGTTTTTAAAACTTTTTTTTGCATTGATACATGTCCCCTGGGGCAGGACCCGGGTCCCTAAACACTTTTTAGGACAATAACTTGCATATCAGCCTTTATAATTAACACTTTAGATTTCGAACGTTCGAGTCCATTGTATTTAATAGGGTTCTAAAGTTTACACAAACATTTTGTCTGTTCGCAGGTTCTGGTGCGAACCGAACAGGGGGGTGTTCGGCTCATCCCTGGTATTCATGAGTGCAGAAGATTATAAGAAAGAAGCATTGCGTCAATTAATGGATGTAACCCTTATTTCAGCAGCATGTATATCAATTGCTTTATACAGGTGTGGAAATGGGAATTATGTCCTTTAAGACAGCAAAGTATTTGTTGGTCCATGATCCAGTGGTCACAGTTTTTTATCATTTACCTAAATTACACAAAAATACCCCAACAATTCAAGGACGTCCCATTGTTGCTGGGATGGGTTCACTTTTTGAGAGACTGGGTCACTGCATTGACCAATATTTGCAACCGCTGGCATTAAGGTTACCAGGTCATATAAAAGGATACTACTGGATATTTCTATTTGGATTACTGTGGATGTGAAGGTATAATATTCTTGTATTCCCCACGAATTGCCCTCAAGTTTAATCCCCAATATTATAGCTATTACAGTGTGGAACTCAAAGAGTTTATTGTGATGACAGAGGATTTCCTGTTAAGACACAACTTTTTCTCTTTTGACAACATCTTTTATCTTCAATGTAGAGGTGCCTCCATGGGGGTGAAATTTCCCTCCTCCCTAACAAATTTATATATGGGGTGGTGGGAGGAACAGTTTATTTTCTCTCCCAAAAACCCTTTCATCAGATATATTAAATGGTATGGTCATTTTATAGATGACCTTCTGTTTATGTGGTAGGATACCCAGGAAGACATCTCTATTTTTAATTTGTATCTTAACAAAAATAATCTGAACTTAGAATTTAGTTGTGACTTCAACATACATAACATTAACTTTTTGGATATCAATTTGGAGGCTAATTCCACAAGTGAGACTGTATCTACCCGTACTTATCGGAAGGATTGTGCCAGAAATTTGTACTGCTGGCGACTAGTTGTCACCCAGCACACACAATTAGATTAGTCCTACTTGGGGTGAATAAAACTCTAAAGATGTTAATAGAGCAATAGCTACAGCTGCAGATAGAGATAGATCTGCACTATTAAAACATAAATCTTGCAAGAAATGTAAATCTAATGCTAGCGGTACCCTCGCTTTTGTAACTACATACTCAGGGGAGTTTCATGTAATTAAAGATATAATTTTCAAAACATCTACCTATTCTGTCCACGGATGGGGATCTCTCTCCATTTGTTAAAAAGGGGTGTAGATTTTCCAGCCGTTGGGCAAAAATCCTGGCAGGGATATTATCGCCCAGTCTGTTTCTATCCAAAGGTTTGGAGAGGACATGGTTAAAAACCATCAGATTGTATGCCTGTGGTGTTAACACGTGTTGCTTTTGTAAAAAAAACATATTAAGAAATCTAAGACAGTGCTATCTTATTCAACAGGGAAGGAGTTTTTCTGCAGGATTATATTAACTGTGGCTCTTCTAATATAGTGTATTCTGTGGAGTGTATTTTGTGCAATCTACAGTATGTGGGTTGTACAATTAGACCTCTTAGGACATGAGTAGGCGAGCACTTACATGGAGCTTAGTATCGAAGTGAAAAAGGACTGTCAAATGTGTCTAAACATTTTAAATATGTACATCTTGGGGACATGTCCTCTTTTACTTTCTACAGTGCCTTAAAAAAGTATTCACACCCCTTGACATTTTCCACATTTTGTCATGTTACAACCAAAAACGTAAATGTATTTTATTGGGATTTTATGTGATAGACAAACACAAAGTGGCACATAATTGTGAAGTGGAAGGGAAATGATAAATGTTTTTTACAAATAAATATGTGAAAAGTGTGGCGTGTATTTGTATTCAGCCCCCCTGAGTCAATACTTTGTAGAACCACCTTTTGCTGCAATTACAGCTGTAAGTCTTTTTGGGGATGTCTCTACCAGCTTTGCACATCTAGAGAGTGACATTTTTGCATATTATTCTTTGCAAAATATCTTAAGCTCTGTCAGATTGGATGGAGAGAGTCTGTGAACAGCAATTTCCAAGTCTTGCCACAGATTTTCAATTGGATTTATGTCTGGACTTTGACTGGGCCATTCTAGCATACGAATATGCTTTGATCTAAATCATTCCATTGTAGCTCTTGCAATATGTTTAGGGCCGTTGTCCTGCTGGAAGACAAACCTTTGCCCCAGTCTTTTGCAAACTCTAACAGGTTTTCTTCTAAGACTGGTCTGCATTTGGCTCCATCCATCTTCCCATCAACTCTGACCAGCTTCCCTGTCCCTGCTAATGAAAAGCATCCCCACAACATGATGCTGCCACCACCATGTTTTACGGTGGGGATGGTGTGTTTAGGTTTTCCGCCACACATAGTTTTTTCTTTTAGGCAAAAAAGTTCAATTTGGTCTCATCTGACCAGAGCACCTTCTTCCACATGTTTGTGGTGTCCCCCCACATGGCTTCTTGCAAACTGCAAATGGGACTTCTTATGGCTTTCTTTCAACAATAACTTTCTTCTTGACACTCTTCCATAAGTGACAGATTTGTGAAGTGCACGACTAATAGTTGTCCTGTGGACAGATTCTCCCACCTGAGCTGTGGATCTCTGCAGCTCCTTCAGAGTTACCTAAGGCCTCTTGGCTGCTTCTCAGTTTAGGTGGACGGCCATGTCTTGGTAGGTTTGCAGTTGTGCCATACTCTTTCCTATTTCGGATGATGAATTGAACAGTGCTCGTGAGATATTTAAAGCTTGGGATATTTTTTTATAACCTAACCCTGCTTTAAACTCCTCCACAACTTTATCCTTGACCTGTCTGGTGTGTTCCTTGGCCTTCATGATGCTGTTTTGTTCACTAAGGTTCTCTAACAAACCTCTGAGGGCTTCGCAGAACAGCTGTATTTGAACTGAGGTTAAATTACACTCAGGTGGATTTCTATTTACTAATTAGGTGATTTCTGAAGGCAACTAGATTTTAGTTAGGGGAATCAGAGTAAAGGGGGCTGAATACAAATGCACACCACACATTTCACATATTTATTTGCAAAACATTTTAAAAACCTTTATCATTTTTCTTCCACTTCAAAATGATGTGCTGCTTTGTGTTGGTCTATCACATAAAAACCCAATAAAATACATTTACATTTTTGGTTGTAACATGTGTAAGATTTCAAGGGGTATGAATACTTTTTCAAGGCACTGTATGGTTTGGAGAGAGTGAGAAATCCACCTGGGGGGATTACCCACCCTAAGCTTCTGGAACAAGAAGTTTGGTGGATACAAGAAAAACAAGAACACCAGCTGGAATGAATTACAGATATGATGTTGATTTGTTTTTACTAGTTATTATATACAGTACATTAACCCACAGTCTGAGATTCTTTTACCTATCTCTATCACTTGCTTGACATTTCTTGCAATAAGATCGTTGTTTGTTTTGGGATCTTGGTCTTGATTTATACATGTCAAATTATTTTATTTGACGTTTTTTAAATTGTTGAATTTATGTCTATTTAAATTGTAATATTTTTTTTTCTTTCATGTATATTATGTTTGTGTATCACCATATATATCTTTTTATATATTTGTGTGACAAGTTTCCATTCCTAGAGAGGTTCTTTGCAGCGGTGGTTTTCCTTTACTGCCAATTACCAAATGGGAGTGGTCACAGTCACTTTGTTTTATATATATATATCTGTGTTGTTCATGTTGGTAACTATGCTGTGAACAAGGCTACTCGCCGAAACATGTCAGCAGTTACCTTGTAACTTGATTTTATCTGAATAAAGAATATGGATAGATCTCAGAGTGTCGGTTCTTCCAATTTACCTGTATTTTTTATTTTTAATTATGGACTCTGTTTGCATTTTGCTTTCAGCTGGGAATCCACGGCAAGAATAAGCCTCTGCTTGTTAGGACACCTCCTTAACAACCAGCATCCCAGACCTGGAAAAAACCCTTGGTCTCAATCCACTTCCAAAAAAAGCATATAGCATGAAAAACATGTCAAACCGTATCAAAAAACATGCAATGTCGCACTACAAAGTTGAACTGAAAATCGGATCATGTTTCAGCTACACTATTGTGAATCTAACCTAATGCCGCGTACACACGACCGTTTTTAATGACGAGAAAAATGAAATTGTTTAAAATAATCATTAAAAATGATCGTGTGTGGGCTTCAGAGCATTTTTCACGACGTGAAAAATGGCCATAAAAAAATTGGAACATGCTCTAATTTTTCTCGTCGTTTTTCACCTCGTCGTTTTTCCCGTCAGGAAAAACGGCCGTGTGTAGGCTTTACCGACGTGAAAAAAAATGCGCATGCTCAGAATCAAGTATTAGACGGGAGCGCTCGTTCTGGTAAAACTAGCATTCGTAATGGAGATAGCACATTCGTCACACTGTAAAACTGAAAAGTACGAGGCTGAAAAGCGCGAATCGCCTTTCAACAAACTTTACTAACATGAAGGGTGGCGCCATCCGAATGGAACTTCCCCTTTATAGTGCCATTGTACGTGTTGTACGTCACAGCGCTTTACTCAAGCGTTTTTTTCCACGATAGTGTGTAGGCAAGGCAGACTTGAGAAGAATCACGTTGAGAAAAATTAAGTTTTTTTCAATGACATTAAAAACGATCGTGTGTACGCGGCATCATACTTTGTCACTGGGGTTTCTCTATTTAAACATTTCAGAAAAGAAAAAAGAGTTGTACTCCACTCAAATGATGTCAATAATCAAACACCAAATTGAATAAAATGTGTGCAATCAAATGCTTACTTTTATAAACTCGTATAATCAATATTGTTCTAATAACTGTTTGTGCTGAATGGAAAATTAAGTCAGGCATTTTATTTATTTTTATTGATTTTTCAAATATACAATGCTTTAGTTTCTAACTGACTCAAAGGTCAATTAATCTAAATTCTCAAAACTGCTGAATGTATAAACAGTGTAAATTGTAACATTTGCAACCAGAGGCATTGCATCTATTATCAGTAAACCTACTGTGAAGATGGTTCAGAATATGTGAAAGAAACAAAAAATTATTATACAGACAATGGAGATCTACTAAACGTTGGCCTTCCCAAATAGCCTAAATAGACAACCATTTGGGTTATCGCCTACAGACTCTGGGAACTAGATCTCTGCACCCAGAGTTCCCAGTCTCCACTAATATCTATAACAAGAAAAACTTTTAGCCAAGTACACATACACAACTCAAGATGATGTGATTAATTAATGAGTTTCAGATACCAAACTATTAAACCTGTTTGGCTCTAGAGACATTATCGCTTACAGCTATAGATCTAATTTAGATTTTTTTTTTATTACTTATGATATAGATGTGAGGTGTTATTATTTGTTGGGGGGGGGAGCATAGGGCTTATTTTAGTGCCAAACAGTGCCTCCTGCCCTCCAAACCCTTCCAAACAAACCATCGTACACAGACAAGATGTGAAGTAAATCCAAAGGAATGGCTGTTTATTGAAACTCAAACTAATGCTTTATACTCCACAGTAGGACATTCCCCTCCTGATCATATTACCCTAACAATACAAACTGTAAACAGGAATATAATTAACCGATAACAATGATCTTAACCACTTCAGCCCGATCCATTTGGCTGGCCAAAGACCGGGCCACTTTTTGCGATTCAGCACTGCATCGCTTTAACTGACAATTGCGCGGCCGTGCGACGTGGCTTCCAAACAAAATGTACATTCTTTTGTTCCCACCAATAGAGCTTTCTTTTGGTGGTATTTGATCACCTCTGCGGTTTTTATTTTTTGCGCTATAAACAAAAATAGAGCGACAATTTTGAAAAAAATTCAATATTTTTTACGTTTTGCTATAATAAATATCCCCCAAAAATATATAAAAAAACATGTTTTTTCCTCAGTTTAGTCTGATAGGTATTCTTCTACATATTTTTGGCAAAAAAATCGCAATAAGCATTTATTGATTGGTTTGCGCAAAAGTTATAGCGTCTACAAAATAGGGGATAGTTTTATGGCATTTTTATTAATAATTTTTTTTTTTTACCAGTAATGGCGGCGATCAGTGATTTTTATCGTGACTGCGACATTATGGCGGACACATCAGACACTTTTGACAAGCATTTTGGGACCATAAAAATGCACTGATTACTGTAAAAATGACACTGGCAGTGAAGGGGTAATCTGTAGGGGGAGCTGATGGGGTTAAGTGTGTCCTAGGGAGTGACTCTAACTGTTAGGGGGCGTGGCTTGCCATGACACGTCACTGATCGCTGTGCCCGATGACAGGGAACAGACAACAGAACACAACAGATGTTGTGTTTACACTAACATCTCCCCGTTCTTCAGCTCTGTGACCCAATCGCGGAACACCGGCGGACATCGAGTCCACGGGTCCTGCGGGCACGGTCACGGAGCTCGCGACCACATGGCGGAAAATTTAAAGGGGACGTATATATACGCCCATTTGCGCAGCCGTGCCATTCTGTCAAAGTAAATACTCGTGCGGCGGTCAGCAAGCGGTTAATCAAAAAGTTAATAAATTAAACAGTAAGTTATTCAACAAACATTTAATATCTCACAATAATTTGGTAACAAGTTAAAGTGGTCTCCAGATTAATCTCATCTCCAAGAGATGATCAGACAGACAGAAACAATAGAACAATGGGAACGATCTACTTAACAATAAACACATAACAAACAGTGATCTCACCCCATCTCAGACTATCCGGCAACAGTATTCAAGAAGACCCATGGCTGTCCAAATCACATTAACCAGTTATCTTTTTACATACATCTGCTTACTGAGTTTCAAGTTGACAGAGACCATTATGGCTTCCTTGACTGTTAAATGTAATAATGCCCTTTTGCATTATATAACAGGACATCTTCCTAAATGCTTGTAGCTCCCTAGAAAGCCAGGGACAATAGTCATGTATATGGGTCCTCTAGTTCCCAGAGTCTGTGTTTTTATGGACGACATGGACTTGAATCCATATAACATTACTCCAAGGGTCCCCCAAGCACACACTGCCCAAAGAGTAGTGCTTCCTTAAAAGCAAGGCCCATAGTCAGAAGGCAAGAGGCTAGCCTGCAATCCCCTCCAAAAGCCTCTGTCCTGGTTGGGTCTGTCACAATTAGAATATGCACATTTTATTCTGGAAGTAGTCTACTTTATTTTGAAAACAAAATAATGTTTGAAAATAAATTTTAGATAAACTTACGCCCTTCTACAGAGAAAAAATTAGGTTTACAAACTCTTGTAGATCTATGTCTAGTCAAGATGTACTGTATGTTGGGAAGTAATTCTGGGAGAGCCAATTACCCAGCAATATTACTGTTTGATAAAAGGGAATGGTGAGATGAAACTAAAACCACCATTTCAGTTCTTTGAAGATAGCTATTGAAGACTTGGCATATGAAATGCAGGCAATTGTATCCTATAATATCCCTCTAAACAGAATCAACATAATGAAATCTAAGTAACCTAGAGATGACAAAATATACTCTGTGAATAATTTTTTTAACAAAGTCTCAATAGCAGTGCATTGAATTGCAGGAATGAATATACACATTAACGTCTGATTCCTCTTGATCCTTAAATTTTAATGTAATGTCTTTCATAGGTTCACATAGTTTCAGATGTCATTGCTTTAAGAGTTTCTGTGGGATCAATAAGCAACCTCAAGAAATGTAGACCTAAGTGGGTCTATATAACGCACTACTGGGAAGATTGTGTTTCTGCTTGATTGTCTAGGGTGATCAATCTCTGTGCATTTAAGAAGTCCAAAATTAATTAAGTGTTTTACATATTGACCACAAGAATTCTAAACAGGTGTCTCTGTGAAGAAATCAGGACTGGCAAAGATTTCAATACTGAAAGTTTTAGATTGAATGACTTTAACCCTTTTGCTGCCAGAGCAATCTTGATTTTTTTTTACACTTGTTAAAATGCACATTTTAGGCCTGAAGATTAGTTAAAAACCCCCAAACATTAAATATTTTCTGAAAGCAAACACCCTGCAGAATACAATGGATGTAGTTTACATTTTTTTTATGTCACATGATATTAGCTATAGAACAAACCGAACTGCAGAAGTATCTTTTGAAATCTTCATAAAAACGTTATCAAAGATGGTAAAATTTGGTACTCACAATCTTTCTTGTATAGATTTGCTTTGACACATAAAATAGCATCCATTAAGAGACTTGCTCAGTCCCTACTGCACAGAAGTACCTGTAGTAGATCCTGTTAGATACCATGCTCTCCAGTAATGGATGTGAAACATGTCAAGTCTTTAATTTAATGTGCCTGTGCAATGTCAACAAACTTTAATGCCCAAAACTGTTCCTAGAGTACACTTTCTTTTTTGTTTACAAACTTTTTTTATTGGGTACAAAAAGGTGGTACTAGAAAAATAATTGACATATACATAGATAAGTTCCAGAACAGCATTTTGCATATAAGAACAATCATAAAAACGTATGCATTAACCCCCTTGGCGGTATTCCCGAGTCAGGCTCGGGGTGAGTTTTTAATGCTAAGAGCGGTAACCCCGAGCCAGACTCGGGCTGCATCGCAGTATCCAGGGGAAGTTACTTACCTTGTCCCCTATATCTCGCGATGTCTCCCCACAGTGTGTGCGAGCCGTGTCTCGCTCGATTCACACTGCCGGATGCCGAGCTCCGTTCCCTGCGACGTTGCGGCGCACAGGGGCGGACTTCGGCGCCAAATTCAAAAAGTTAAAAAAACACAATACATACAGTATACTGTAATCTTACTGATTACAGTACTGTATCAAATAATTACGCACCCCCTTTGTCCCTAGTGGTCTATCCAGTGCCCTGAATGCACTTTTATATTATAAAATCTGTTCTTTCTGCCTGGAAACTGGAGATTGTCCATAGCAACCAAAAAGTGTCCCTTTATGTCAAAAGTGGTTTTAGACCAGCTAAAAAACAGCGATAATAAATTAGAATCACTTGCAGAATTGAGCGATAGCGATTTGTGGGGAAATTCGTCATCAAACACTGAATCTAATGACAGCGACAATTCTGCAACTGAGCAAATTTCAGTGTTTTTGATTTGATTACATTATTGAATAATTTTTATTATAATTACCGTACATTACTATTTGTTATAATTATTTATAGTTATTTATTATATTATAATTTATGATTTTGTGTTTCAAACTTTATCATACCCGGGATGTCTACTAGACTCTTGTTTGGTCAGGTATAAGTAAGTAATTACTAAGAAATGCAGGCCTACAATACATAAACCAAATTTCCATGAAAAATAATTGTACCGCTTTTGGTACATAATTCCAGATAGAATCATACCGCCAGGGAGGGTAAGGTAGATGTAATATGGTTTATTCTATTAACATAAAGAAAACAATCACCATGTTTGTTATATATTAACACAACATATAATATTCCTTAGTCTTCTATTACTAGTTACATCAATCAGGGTTGAAAAATATATTGGAATGTTTTATAGAGTACACTTTCAAAGCCTTCAAAGGTCATAGTTTGTGAGTTAACTGTGAACCCAATAATTATTGCTCTCACTCTGGTGTGGCAGCTTTAACTAATATGTATAGTGCAATCTGCATTTTTTGCACAAAGGTGCACCCAGTACGTGCATACATGCATACAGAATACCTCCTTTTTGCCATATTGCATTGAATTTTACAGACACATTAAATATTACATTGCAATATGGCTTGTTCAGCAACTGTATATGCTATATTATTTTTTTTTTATTTGCTATATTATTTTCATTAAAGTGGATTTTTGGGCTAAAGTTCTGCTTTACATTTTTTCTGTTCTGATATCTTTCTGAAACAATTGTTCATTTAATTATGACTATGATTAGATATTATTTTATGTATGTATAAAAGCCCTGCACATATCATTTATATTTACCATTCATATGAATCAATAGGTCATAGCATTACAAAATCACATTATTATTTTGTAGAAAAAGTTAAAAAAAAAAAAGCTCTTGCCCTAAATAAAATATGTGCTGTTCTTTAGGACATTTTCTATCATCTAAAGCATATAAATTCAAAAAAAATTAAAAGACTACAGCTTCTTTTTAACAATGGAGCATAGTAGCAGCCCATTTTATAACAAGTACACGGGCTCATCTTAGAGTTCCTTTAATTTATGTACTAGTTAGTTTACATATAAATCATATAATCTCAATTTATCTATTTTATTTTATGTAGGCGCTGCTGAGCTACTGTAATCTACCACTTCTCTATATTTTGCTTTAAAATTGACTGTGATTTTGGTGACAAAGGCCAACGAGTGGAGGATAAAGCAATAACTTCTCACAGCCCCGTAATAATGCTGTGTTTTTATAGTAAATCCATCTGTTAACTATCCCATATCCAGGATTAAAGGATTCTGTGGGAAATATAAATGAGAGGTTGAGAAGAATGCTTTAAAAGAACAGAACTTCTTATAGTGTACAAAGTAAAACACTGCCATTCTTCATTTTACCTGTATGTGTGCTGCTCAGCTACTGTTGTAGAAGTATGCAACATAACACCCTTGGATAGTGGACTATTAGTAGTGTGTAATGTTGTTGCTGTTATTAATTTATTTTTTTATAATTTCCAACATTGGTCATGGCATTTTTATTATTGGCAGCGGTGGCCTTGCAATTCTTTACAGCCTTTGTAATACTAAAGGTTAAACTATCATTTTTAGTGCAGTTACACTTCACACCAGATCTTTTCAAAACATATGTTGGAGATGTGGGAATAAAATGCTTGATATGGGAATATGCTTGACTGCATATCCTAAAACATAAGACCATACTTGGACATGGAATTTTCTATAGAGGTAGTGGGTCTTGGTGCTCTACTTAGTGTTCTTTAATCATGTTAACCACTTCAGCTCCGGAAGGTTTTACTCACTTCCCTACCAGGCCATTTTTTGCGATACGGCACTGCGCCGCTTTAACTGACAATTGTGCGGTCGTGCTAAGCTGTACCCAAATAAAATTATGTCCTTTTTTCCCCACAAATAGAGCTTTCTTTTGGTGGTATTTGATCGCTTCTGCGCCTTTTATTTTTTGCGCTATAAACAAAAAAATACGGAAAATTTGGAAAAAAATATTTTTTTTTTACTTTCTGCTATAATACATATCCAAAAAAAAGTTAAAAAAATAAATTCTTTATCAATTTAGGCCAATATGTATTCTTCATACTTTTTTTATTTTTTATTTTCTTTTACTGGTAATGGCAGAAATCTGTGATTTTTAGCGGGACTGCGACTTTGCGGCAGACAAATCTGACACTGAGTGACACTTTGTTGGGACCAGTGACACCAATACAGTGATCAGTGCTAAAAAATGCACTGATTACTGTATAAATGGCACTGACAGGGAAGGGGTTAACACCACGGGCGATAAAAGTGTTAAATGTTCCCTAGGGAGGTGCTTACTAACTGTGTGGGGCAGTGTCACACTGAAGGAAAAGAGAGATCTGTATGTTGTGGTCATTCAAGTGCTTATCTAATAGTTTTTTTAAACTATCAATGCCCCCCGCTGAGACCACCGCCTGTGGAAGGGAATTTCGCATTCTGGCCACTCTTACAGTAAAGAACCCTTTACGTAGTTTATGGTTAAACCTATTTTCTTCTAATTTTAAAGAGTGGCCATGTGTCTTGCTAAACTCTCGTCTGCAAAAAAGTTGTATCCCTATTGTGGGGTCACCAGTATGGTATTTGTAAATTGAAATCATATCCCCTCTCAAGCGTCTCTTCTCCAAAGAGAATAAGTTCAGTGCTCACAACCTTTCATCATAACTAATATCCTCCAGGCCCTTTATTAGCTTTGTTGCCCTTCTTTGTACTCGCTCCATTTCCAGTACAACCTTCCTGAGGACTGGTGCCCAGAACTGGACAGCATACTCTAGGTGGGGCCGGACCAGAGTCTTGTAGAGTGGGAGAATTATCGTTTTATCTATGGAGTTAATCCCTTTTTTAATGCATCCCAATATTTTGTTTGCTTTGTTAGCAGCAGCTTGGCATTGCATGCCATTGCTGAGCCTATCATCTATTAGGACCCCCAGGTCCTTTTTCATCCTAGATTCCCCCAGAGGTTCTCCCCCTAGTGTACAGATTGCATTCATATTTTTGCCACCCAAATGCATTATTTTACATTTTTCTACATTAAACCTCATTTGCCATGTAGTTGCCCACCCCATTTATTTGTTCAGATCCTCTTGCAAGGTTTCTATATACTGTGGAGAAGTTATTGCCCTGCTTAGCTTAGTATCGCTCGCAAATACAGAGATTGAACTGTTTACCCAATCCTCCAGGTTGTTTATGAATAAATTAAACAGAACCCTGTGGGACCCCACTTGCCACCCCTGACCATTCCGAGAAATCCTCATTCATCACCACCCTCTGAACTCGCCCTTGTAGCCAGTTTTCAATCCATGTACTCACCCTATGGTCCATGTACAGTAAACATTTTTTGGGGAACTATGTCAAACGCTTTTGCAAAATCCAGATACACCACGTCTACTGGCATTCCTTTATCTAGATGGCAACTCACTTCATAATAGAAGGTTAATAGATTGGTTTGGCAAGAACGATTCTTCATGAATCCATGCTGATTACTGCTAATGATACAGTTTTCATTACTAAAATCTTGTATATAGTCCCTTTATCATCCCCTTCAAGAGCTTGCATACTATTGATTTTAGGCTAACTGGTCTGTAATTCCCAGGGATGTATTTTGGGCCCTTTTTAAATATGGGTGCTACATTGGCTTTTCTCCAATCTGTTGGTACCATTCTAGTCAGAAGACTGTCAGTAAAAATTAGGAACAATGGTCTGGCAATTACCTGACTGAGTTCCCCTAGGTACCCTCGGGTGCAAGCCATCTGGTCCGGGTGATTTATTAGAGTTAAGTTTCCCAAGTCTAATTCTAATTCTTTCCTATGTTAGCCATGAGGGTGCTTCCTGTGACATGTCATGAGGATAAGGACTGCAGTTTTGGTTACGAAAGCCCCCCGATTCCCTCATGAAGACTGAGGAGAAGAATAAATTCAATAAATTTGCCATCTCCCCATCCGTTGTAACCAAATGTCCTTCCTCATTCTTTATGGGGCCAATATGGTCTGTCCTCCCTTTTTTACTGTTTACATACTTAAAGAATTTCTTGGGATTTTTTGCTCTCCTCTGCTATGTGTCTTTTGTGTTTTATCTTAGCCACCCTAATTGCACCCTTACATATCTTATTCCATTCTTTATGAAGTCTAAATGCTGATGATGATCCATCAACCTTGTATTTTTTGAAGACCTTCTCCTTTGCTTTTATATGCATTTTTTTATGTAATACATTTTGAATATCCTTGCTTGATTTTCAAGACTTCAGGCAATTGTAAGTGCCAACTGCCAAGATTAGCATATATAAAAGAAAATCTTGGAAAAAGGAGACGAAAAGAAAGAAGAAAAGAAAGAAAGCAGAAGGATATTTTTTCTTTGTTCTTCTGGCAAATGTATAGGATTTTGTTCTGTACTATGTATTTTTGTTTTAGGTTTTCATATTGTAGCAAAAAAGCAGGGAGTGGGGATTGCTAGCTGGGAGTTTTTCATCCAGGCTTCTCTGGTCAAAAACTAAATGTAAACAAAGAGACCAGGGATATTGGTGAAGTCATTACACAAATATGGCACTGTCTATATTTGGGAAATTACTGGAGTCACTGGGTGGGCAAAGGTTAAAGTGCAACTGAGAGACTAGATTCCCATCAGGTCTGCTTTATGTTGGATTGACAGTAGATGAATGGTAATGGGTGTCATATGCTGTCAATCAATAGCAAGCCAGAACTAAGTCTCTCTATTCCCCATCAGGCTGAAATACAGTACAAAGTTCCTTGGCTATGTGCCTATCAGTGGGTGTAGTGGTCACAGAGAGGGTGCACTAAATGGGGGTACAGTATGGACATTATGACCTTAGTGCCACACTCTAAAAGATTCATGTACCTGTCTCTTGAGCATACACAATTTCTGTGTGGTAGCCTGAGGGAGTTCTTAAGGGTCTCTACGTCACCCTTTATGAAACCCCCAGTTCCTCTGACTGAAAAAGCAGGGTGTAGCAGAGTATTTCAGAAGTGAACAGAAAGTCTCTAAACTCCTTAGATATTCCTGTGGTTAATGTAGTCATCTATTGGACAACCACACCTACTAGGTATGCATGCTTCCACGTAATAGGAATTGTCCATCACCAAACAGTGCTTTACTTTAGATGTCTACAGTATACTAGAAAGAATCTAGTGTAAAATAGACGACAAAGAACAATGGGGGTTATTTACTAAAGGAAAATCTACATTGCACCACAAGTGCACTTGTGGTTAATGTAGTCATCTTTTGGACAACCACACCTACTAGGTATGCATGCTTCCACGTAATAGAAATTGTCCATCACCAAACAGTGCTTTACTTTAGATGTCTACAGTATACTAGAAAGAATCTGCTGTAGATCAGAGGGGGACATGCAAGGAAAATAAAAAACAGCATTTTAGCTTGTACATGATTGGATCATAAAATCATCAGAGCTTCCTCTCATTTCAGATCGACCCCTCAGATATACAGCGACTGTGCAATTGTAGTGCAAAGTGGATTTGCCTTTCGTAAATAACCCCCAATGCCTCTTACTGAATGAGCAGATTGTAAAACTGGCCATACATGGTTCAGTTTCACTGTACAGCCAGCAGGCTAATGAGAAAACCTGCACCGATTCCCCCATCCACACATTTGGGGTGGATGGAGAAATCCTCTTCACTCTATTTTGACAACATGACTCCCCTTTCATCAGAATACACTGATCAGCCCTGCAGCTGATTGGCTGCATACACTGATCAAAGCAAAGTTTCCAAAAACATGGTTTATAAGAATTCGATCAACAGATAAACTTCTGATAAGCAAGAATGGCCATAGAGGGATCAAAATGTGGCTGGTTCCTGCTGAATCAGCTGAATTTAGATCCATGTCCAGTACTGTGCAAATGTTTTAACCAGGAAATGATGTAAAGTAAGAACGCTTTCAAATATATATATATATTTTAATTGCTTATTTTTATCAATTTACAAAATGCAAAGTGAGCAAACAGAAGACAATTTTAAATCAAATCAATTTAATATTTGGTGTGACTATCCTTTAGTTTTGGCTATAAATAAAAAAACATGATTGGATGATAAAATCAGCAGAGCTTTCCTTCATTTTAGATCTACCCCTCAGATTTACAGCGACTGCACTTTCAGTGCACTTGTAGTACAAAGTGGATTTGCCTTTCGTGAATAACCCACTCTGACTCTCTAAGGTGCTCTTTTTAAAACCAATGTTACTGACCTGTTGTCAATTAACCTAATTAGTTGCAAAATGTTCTTCCAGCTCTACCACTTACTTTACCACTTACTTTACCAGCTTTTTGTTGACATGTCCCAACTTTTTTGAGACAAGTTGCTGCCAAAGATTTTAAAATTGACTTATTTTTTTCCTAAAATGGTGCATTTTCTCTGTTTAAACATTTGACATATTTTTCTGTTTTCTGTTTCATGTAGAGTTTACACAATGTCCCAACTTTTTTTTTAAATTGGGGTTGTATTTGACTGTAGCAGGAGGCAGTTTGTTCAACAAAAGGCTAGAGAGAGGTAAAAAAAATGAGTGTCTGCAGACAGCAGTGAAGCATGGTGCAGGTTACTTACAAGTTTGGGGCTGAACGTATGCAAATGGAGTTGGAGATTTGGTTAGCATCAATGATGCCCTCAATGCTGCAAAATACAGGCAAATAGTTATCCATCATGCCATACCATCAGGGAGGCATGTGATTGGCCTCAAAATTGTTCTGCAGCAGGACTCCCGGCGTGCTCCCGGCACAGTTACCGGCGGCTGATAGAAAGCTCCTGATCGCTGTTTGCGATTGGGAGCTTTCTGATCATGCGACCGCCGCGACAGCCAATCACTGCGGTCACATGATCATAAACCCTGCCACATCTCCCGGTGGGAGACAGAAGGATTTGAGACAGCTTACATCTACAGAAGATCTGTGGTTAGCTCTCAAGGATGTTTGGAACAACTGCCTGCCGAGCCCCTTACAGAACTGTGTGCAAGTGTAACAAGAAGATTTGACCCTGTAGGCAAGGGATCTTCTAACTACGGCCCTCCAGCTGCTGCAGAATTACACATTCCATGAGGCATTGTAAAACTCTGACGTTCAAAGACATGACTGACCATGGGCCATAGTTTGGAGACCCCTGCTGTAGGCAAAGGATGGTCACACCAAATATTGGTTTGATTTGAACTCTTCTGTTTATTTTCTTTCCATTTTATTAACTGATAAAAATAAACTATTAACACTTCTATTTCTAAAAGCATTCATAATTTACAGCATTTTTTTTTTTTTTTTTACTTTTGCACAGTAGTGTATAGCCAACTTTAGATATGCCTATGTAAACTAAAGTTTGTCTATTGCAGGTACCTAGAGTATCCCAATACGAATATGGTGCAACAGAGACTGCTTAAAATTCAGAGTGTATCAGAATATACTATATGTGTCACTTTGGGTCTCACAGAAGACCAGGAGTATTCACACTGTCCACGTTGGATTCACCATCACCCTGAACAGATTTGGGTGTAAATACTGCCAAATGTAAACTTTAGTACACAATCCTCATTTGTAGGATGCTGAATTTGTAAAGAGCGTGTGTGGAATTGAGTTAGCGAGACTAAATGCAGTGACTGTGGCTGGTCCTCCTCTATAGGACATAATGACTTCTTAGTGATAAAATCAATGATTATCCACAAATTGTGAACTTTAGAAATAGGTGGTGCCAGTGGCTATAACATTTGATATATATATATATATATATATATATATATATATATATATATTGTACACTGTATATACAATATACAGCGGTTTTGTGTTGAGTTATTTTGAGGGGACTGCAAGCTTCACACTCACTACTTCAGTGTTGTCACATGAAAAGATATAATAAAATATTTACAAAAATGTGATGGGTTTTACACCCTTTTGTGACATACTAAATATATAATATTTTATATACTGTAACATTTGATAAATTATGATAAAATGTTACTGAAACTTCTGTTCAAAAATATATTTATTCTTTTACATTTTTACAATATATCAAAAAACCAACTGTTCAATGTGACAAGCTTTAACCACCTCCCACCTGGCCACTTCACATATACGGCCTGGTGGGTGCTTCCTCCTTCTGAATGGACTTTGAGGAACATCTCTCAGAAGGAGGGGGATCGCACGCGTGCGTGCCCGCGCAGCGGCGCGATCCCAATGCGCACGTGTCACCCGGACACGCTGCATCTCCGATCGGTAGGAGGGCTCTGTGATTGGCCCTCCTGATCACATGACGGCTGTGTCCAATCACAGCCATCATGTGATGTAAATGGTGAGCCGGTTGCTAAGGGATCTCCTCACACGGAAGTTGTCAGTGAGGAGAGGAGAGCGAATCTCTGCAGCCAGCCAGTGATCAGTGAGTATGAGCTGTTTTTTACATCTTTTTACACACTGATCATCGGCCCAGTGTCTCCACACAGTGTGAACACACAATGTCCCCAAAATAGTGTCCCCAAAACACTGTCACCCCACACACATGTCCCCACACATGTCCCCACACAGTAAAAACTCCTGTCCCCCACATATGTAACAGTAAAATCACATGTCCCAATGATCATCTGTACACATATGTCCGTGATCATCTGCGCACATCTTTACATGATCTTCTGCGTACATCTGTCCGTGATCACACAAACCAATTATTATACACTTAACAGGATTTTTTTTTACTAAAGACATGTAGCAGAATACATTTTGGCTTAAATTTATGACAACATTTGATTTTATTAGATTTCTTTTAAAACAGAAAGTAGAAAATATTGTTTTTTTTTGTTTTTTTATTTCCGCTATTTTTTCACTTATATCGCAAAAAAATAAAAACAGATTTGTGAATAAATACCACCAAAAGAAAGCTCTGTTTGTGTGAAAAAAATCATAAAAATTTCATTTGGGTACAGCGTTGCATGACCACGCAATTCTTGTTTGAAAGTGCAAGAGCGCTGAAAGCTGAAAATTGGCTTGGGAAGGAAAGGGGAGAAAGTGCCCAGTATTGAAGTGGTTAAAGGGATACAGTCATGTATATCTGACTGGTATTACAGTAGTTTAGAAGGACCTGCCACAGGATGACTTTCGTCTACAGGATGAGACTTTGATTTCTTATGTAAGAATGAAAAATACATTGCGTGATGAATATAGCCTAATCTATTGAACACCCATTGAAATATATTATGACTATGGAGAAAGATTCCATAGGGTAGCTAAAAAAGGCAAAGTGATCTTTTTTTCCTTGCTAGGTAAGCCCCTAACTAACGTAAAGTGTGCATTTTCACATGCTTATGTACATACTAACTGAAAGATCTGGTGAATGGAAGAATTATATTGCCTATATAAAATCACTTCAAATGAAAATACTGGAGACGTGTGAGATGGATGAATTGTATTAAGTGAAAAAATAAATCTGAATGCTTCAGAATAGAGAATTAAATGAGAACAATGTAAATCCAATGAGCCAGATAATGCAAAACCATGGACTGCTGTGTGGAAAATCACAAATCTGGCCTGCAAAGAAGAATAACATATTACTTTTCTGCAACACAGCAATTTAAACTGGATTTTTAGCAAATAAAATAGCACTTGCAAGCCAGAAGGTGGCAGTATCTTTGATTTACATAGAGATGTAGGCTGAGCAAGGAATCCCTTAGATAATAGGACTTTCTAAAATAAGTCCCTTTTCATAAGATGAGAAATATGTTTTGTTTAAATAATACATGTAATAATAATATTCATTTAAATAGCTGTTGATTTTATTTATTGTTTATGACACAAACAATTAGAAACACTGTGCCTTATAAAAAAAAAAAAAAAAGAAAAGGAAAAAAAAAAAAACATCACAGTTCTGAAGTGCAATTTTCAAGGGCAGCACTGACTAAAATCCTTTTTCTAAATTCATTAAAGTACAAGATAAATAACAATAAATAATAATAATGATAATAATAATAATATGCAATCTTTTGTTTGCAAGCTGTGAAAGTTTGCAAAGGAGACAAGTAAATAACAATTGGCAGATTTCTTCTCTGGTGTAAATGATCATCTGCATCTGAATATAAAATGTCTTTTATGCTTACACTATTTGATTATAATGATTATAATATTTTTATTGCGACAACGTTGTCAATTTTATTATAAATTGTGGAAGGTATTTCTTTCTTTTTGTACTTGATTTATTACTTTTTGTACTCAGTAATGTTTGTTTGAAAGGGAGACTGCTGTTTGTCCTCTCTCTGATACTACTGTGGTGGGATACTTTCCCATTTTCGTTTTCTTTGTAGGGGCATGAATGCATCCCTTCAGATGCAGGCTGGACAACATGATCCTTCCCAAAAATCCAGGTTATATCCAGGGGTGCTCTGGACAGTCCCTATTCGGTCTCTGCTCCTTAGGAACCTTTACTTGCATTAAGTCTATCACTCCCTAGCCAGTGTGTATCTGTCACTATCTGTATACTGCCTATACTGCACACTGTGGGCTATATATAGCCTCTCTGGGTTTGAGATGGCTGTTAAAATCTCAAGAGAGCGCTATTTCCAATCAGACACAGGCTCCCACACGTTGTGACTGACGGCGCCCGACCTCTACACCATGCATCACGGCGTGACGTTAGTGGGCGTCCCCATGGTGAGGTACTTATGGGCGCCACACTGTGTGGTCTGTCACTCAAGGCTCTCTGTTCCCCGGATCACACACCCATTGGAATCCACTACTCCTGATGTTCAGATCGCTCTCTTCATTGAGGTAACCTGACTCTTTTCCTCACGGTTTATTTATCCATTTTCCAACACCTCCTTGGTTTCTCCCCGGGTCACTCACCATTTTCATTTTGGGTCACTCCCCTTCCCTTTCCACTCACCTTCACGGGTCTACCTCCTCCACCTTAGCCCTCACTCTACTACCATTTCACCATCCTCTCAGTCCCCCCCTTTTCACTTTTACTTCACTACCAGCTTCATTCTAACCATCTGCCAATTCACCACAGAGCTGCCTCGTGTGTTCCCACCGACTCCAAGTGCTGCCCGCATGAGTCCTTTCCGTCGAGATGTCCGCCTCGGCTCCCGGTTGGGGGTGTTCCCGGATACATGTGACACCCCACCATTGCCATACCTATTTAGTGTACTCCAACTAGTAAGTACCAACCAACTGTTGGTTTCTTTATTATAGTCTGTCCATGTTGCTTTTTTATTTAATTACTACCTACCATTCTTATTTTAGACACACAACGCTCATGCTCCTGACGAGTGGCGTTCGGCCACGAAACGCGTAGAGCCTCAATATGCCGTGTCCTTATTTCAAGTTACCATGTTATACCCACTCCTCAGGCTCAGTGAAGCCATAGGTCCTGCAGACAGTACTGTTTATTACTTACTCAACCCTGTGCTTGTGGTGAACCACGGAACTTTATTTTAGTCTCCTTGAGACAACATTGTTATTATTATGCCTATGTCAAATATTGCCAATTTTTATTCTTACCAGTGCTTCAATATGAGACACATTATTGTGTCAATTTCATATGTATTACCAGTATTATGTGTATCGCTGTATTTGAACTATGAAATGGTTTCCTATTCTACCAATAAAACTCTGCTGTTCACCTTATATTATATTTATTATTCAATTTCTGCCACTACAGTTCATTTAAATACCCACCTCCTGTTCGTTCTCCTCTAGACACAGGCTCCCACAAGATGACCATTGGGAGACCAATGAAGAGGACAAGTCAGTCTTCTGAAAGGTTCCCCTAGCTAACCAGTAAGTGAGTGGGCAATCGGTGCCTCATTCTCTGTGCTGACACCCACTTGAGAAGATTGATTGCTCAGGAGGGCAGCAGTGGCTGCACATACAGCACCCTCCTACATGCAAATGCATTGCACTGTTTAGGTTACCTGGCCTTTACATTTGGCCTTGGTTGCACCTGCTGCCTCTACATACCTTGCTGCTTCTGGATTGCATTGTATATATGGACATTAGCAGCAGGAGGTGTAGGTCCAGGGCCTGCACATGGCATAGAGCATCCTGCTTGTACTGCAGGAACAAATCCAGCATTTAGATTCTGATCTGATTCTGATTCAGTTCCCACCAAGATGTACTGTTTGATCTCAAAGAAGTGTCCTGCAGAAGTTGAAGTATATTCAGTTTCTGTAGCACACTCATGCCTAAAACAACAGGGACCCCTGAAAAGGCAGAGCTACAAGTCACCAACACTCTGAGTTGATCAAATGTTTGATTGACGGTAACCCCCCAAAGCTATCTAAGGAGAGTCCAAGGTATGATACTGTTTATAATGTTGTTGATAGTCCATAGTAGTAACCTCTGATATGGTATCTATCACACAGCACACTGGCCTATCATTCATAACGGTTACCAGACAAGAAACAGCCACTTAAGCTCCAAGTTGGGCACTAAACAAAGTACTTCCTTAGGCTTGTTCCCTTACGCTGAGATTCTAGAGTTTAAGAGGTGAACATTATTGAAGCATAGTCCTCGCTTGCCTACGTTTCTGTGCAAAATGACCAGGACACCCAAAAAAAACAAACAGTCCTGATCTATGCCACAGTGCCTCCAAAGGGAAATATTTCCATGCAACAACTGGATGACTTTCTGTCTAACAACCATCAACTCCCGTCCAATGGAGACCAGGGAGTCTTGCAGTTCTTTGCTTGTCTCCACTAACACTGTCAAGGGAGAGGGAGTTGTCTAGTTGCCCATTGCCACAGATTTCAGGTCCCTTGGGTAGCGGTCACTCAAGGCCCCTCATCCTCTCAAACATGTTCCACAGCCTCCTGGAAGTTGGCAGTGAATTTCACCACAAGATTATTTTGAGTGACCAAACAGAACCCCTGAAACACATTGATCACAGGCAACCTGATCTGGATTATTTGTGGCTGCACAGCCAGGTCTGTTATAACCTTCCAAACAGTTCCATAACGCCTGTATGGCCATTTCATATTGAGGGATAGTCTCCCCCTTTTTGATTCTAAGTAAATAATGTCTTATAGAGTTCAACCGTGTAGGTTGTTTCACTATACATACCGTAATTTGCTAGCGGATCACTATGGCTGCCGTGGTGGCTCTCTCTCTTGGGGGTCCCACCTTCCAAGGAATTTATGGCTTAATTGAGAAGATGTGCTGCAGGGATTTGGAACAACAGTGCTGAGATCTCCAGTCATTCTGACCAATCAGCCAGGGGAAAAGTCATGCCATTGAACTTTGGGATTAATATCAGTGCAGCTCCATAAGGGACTAGTAGCCATGCCACTGAAGATGATGATTCCATAATTCTGCCAACTATGCCAAAATATGGGTGGTGTAAGGTTGTGGCAACAATTAAAACTGATTAGACATAACAACGCCTTCCAGGAATTTTCTTACTTATGTGACGAATAGTAAATAGTACAACAATGTGTTCGCTATCCCAAAGTAGAATTATGGACAGTTCTGTAACAAAGCAGTTCAATTATGCAAAACTCACATACAGCTGGTCCTCTTAGGCTTTCCCAGTGAACCTTCCAGATAGAGTACTGTGCTGGTGATGTAGGGCTCAAGGATGCACCATTTCAAATGCAGACTAGGCAACACTGTCCTTCCCCAAAGTCCAGGTAGTATTCAGGGGTACTCTAGACCAGTGGTTCTCAACCTTAGTCCTTAAGTACCCGCAACAGGCCATGTTTTGTGAATTTCTCTTAGATAAAATAGCTGTCCAAAATACCAAGCCATTGACTCTGATTTAAAGCACCTGTGCAAAATAAAGGAAAACCTGCAAACATGGCCTGTTGGGGGTACTGGAGGACTGAGGTTGAGAACTACTGCTCTAGACTGTCTATATTCTGTCCCTGCTCCTGTGGGCACCCAAAACCAAACCAGAAAGGTGTATGTGTGTATATATATATATATATATATATATATATATATACAGGTCCTTCTCAAAAAATTAGCATATTGTGATAAAGTTCATTATTTTCTGTAATGTACTGATAAACATTAGACTTTCATATATTTTAGATTCATTACACACAACTGAAGTAGTTCAAGCCTTTTCTTGTTTTAATATTGATGATTTTGGCATACAGCTCATGAAAACCCCAAAATCCTATCTCAAAAAATTAGCATATTTCATCCGACCAATAAAAGAAAAGTGTTTTTAATACAAAAAAAGTCAACCTTCAAATAATTATGTTCAGTTATGCACTCAATACTTGGTCGGGAATCCTTTTGCAGAAATGACTGCTTCAATGCGGCGTGGCATGGAGGCAACCAGCCTGTGGCACTGCTGAGGTGTTATGGAGGCCCAGGATGCTTCGATAGCGGCCTTAAGCTCATCCAGAGTGTTGGGTCTTGCGTCTCTCAACTTTCTCTTCCCAATATCCCACAGATTCTCTATGGGGTTCAGGTCAGGAGAGTTGGCAGGCCAATTGAGCACAGTAATACTATGGTCAGTAAACCATTTACCAGTGGTTTTGGCACTGTGAGCATGTGCCAGGTCGTGCTGAAAAATGAAATCTTCATCTCCATAAAGCTTTTCAGCAGATGGAAGCATGAAATGCTCCAAAATCTCCTGATAGCTAGCTGCATTGACCCTGCCCTTGATAAAACACAGTGGACCAACACCAGCAGCTGACATGGCACCCCAGACCATCACTGACTGTGGGTACTTGACACTGGACTTCAGGCATTTTGGCATTTCCCTCTCCCCAGTCTTCCTCCAGACTCTGGCACCTTGATTTCCGAATGACATGCAAAATTTGCTTTCATCCGAAAAAAGTACTTTGGACCACTGAGCAACAGTCCAGTGCTGCTTCTCTGTAGCACAGGTCAGGCGCTTCTGCCGCTGTTTCTGGTTCAAAAGTGGCTTGACCTGGGGAATGCGGCACCTGTAGCCCATTTCCTGCACACGCCTGTTCACGGTGGCTCTGGATGTTTCTACTCCAGACTCAGTCCACTGCTTCCGCAGGTCCTCCAAGGTCTGAAATCGGTCCTTCTCCACAATCTTCTTCAGGGTCCGGTCACCTCTTCTCGTTGTGCAGCGTTTTCTGCCACACTTTTTCCTTCCCACAGACTTCCCACTGAGGTGCCTTGATACAGCACTCTGGGAACAGCCTATTCGTTCAGAAATTTCTTTCTGTGTCTTACCCTCTTGCTTGAGGGTGTCAATGATGGCCTTCTGGACAGCAGTCAGGTCGGCAGTCTTACCCATGATTGCGGTTTTGAGTAATGAACCAGGGTGGGAGTTTTTAAAAGCCTCAGGAATCTTTTGCAGGTGTTTAGAGTTAATTAGTTGATTCAGATGATTAGGTTAATAGCTCGTTTAGAGAACCTTTTCATGATATGCTAATTTTTTGAGATAGGAATTTTGGGTTGTCATGAGCTGTATGCCAAAATCATCAATATTAAAACAAGAAAAGGCTTGAACTACTTCAGCTGTGTGTAATGAATCTAAAATATATGAAAGTCTAATGTTTATCAGTACATTACAGAAAATAATGAACTTTATCACAATATGCTAATTTTTTGAGAAGGACCTGTATATATATATATATATATACACAGTATCTCACAAAAGTGAGTACACCCCTCACATTTTTGAAAATATTTTATTATATCTTTTCATGTGACAACACTGAAGAAATGACACTTTGCTACAATGTAAAGTAGTAAGCGTACAACTTGTATAACAGTGTAAATTTGTTGTCCCCTCAAAATAACTCAACACACAGCCATTAATGTCTAAACCGCTGGCAACAAAAGTCAGTACACCCCTAAGTGAAAATGTCCAAATTGGGCCCAAGTGGCAATATTTTGTGTGACCACCATTATTTTCCAGCACTGCCTTAATCCTCTTTGGAATGGAGTTCACCAGAGCTTCACAGTTTGCCACTGGAGTCCTCTTCCACTCCTCCATGACAACATCACTGAGCTTGGTGGATGTTAGAGATCTTGCGCTTCTCCACCTTCCATTTGAGGATGCCCCACAGATGATCAATAGGGTTTAGGTCTGGAGACATGTTTGGCCAGTCCATCACCTTTACCCTCAGCTTCTTTAGCAAGGCAGTGGTCGTCTTGGAGGTGTGTTTGGGGTCGTTAGCATGTTGAAATATTGGCCTGTGACCCAGTTTCCCAAGGGAGTGGGATCATGCTCTGCTTCAGTATGTCACAGTACATGTTGGTATTCATGGTTCCCTCAATGAACTGTAGCTCCCCAGTGCCGGCAGCACTCATGCAGCCCCAGACCATGACACTCTCACCACCATGCTTGACTATAAGCAAGACACACTTGTCTTTGTACTCCTCACCTGGTTACTGCCACACATGCTTGATACCATCTGAACCAAATACGTTTTTCTTGGTCTCATCAGACAACAGGACATGGTTCCAGTAATTCATGTCCTTAGTCTGCTTGTCTTCCGCAAGCTGTTTGCAGGCTTTCTTGTGCATCATCCTTAGAAGAGGCTTCCTTCTGGGATGACAGCCATGCAGAGAAATTTTGATGCAGTGTGCGGTGTATGGTCTGAGCACTGACAGGCTGACCCTCACCCCTTCAACCTCTGCAGCAATGCTGGCAGCACTCATACGTCTAATTCCAAAAGACAACCTTTGAATATGACCCTGAGCACATGCACTCAACTTCTTTGGTCGACCATGGCGAGGCCTTTTATGAGATGAACCGGTCCTGTTAAACTACTGTATGGTCTTGGCTACCGTGCTGCAGCTCAGTTTCAGGGTCTTGGCAATCTTATTATAGCCTAGGCCATCTTTATGTAGAGCAGCATTCTTTTTTACAGATCCTCAGAGAGTTCTTTGCAATGAGGTGCCATGTTGAACTTCCAGTGACCAGTATGATTGAGTGAGGGCGATAACACCAAATTTAACACACCTGAGACCTTGTAACACTAACAAGTCACATTAAACCCCACAGGGAAAATGGCTAATTGGGCCCAATTTTTTTCACTTAGGGGTGTGCCCATTTTTGTTGACCAGGGGTTTAGACATTATTGGCTGTGTGTTGAGTTATTTTGAGGAGACAGCAAATTTACACTGTATACAAGCTGTACACTCAATACTTTACATTATATCAAAGTGTCATTTCTTCAGTGTTGTCACATGAAAATATATAATAAAATATTTACAAAAATGTGTAGGGTGTACTCACTTTTGTGAGATTATGGGGTGATTTACTAACAACAATTGGTGCGCCGGATAAATCATTAATTGGGCGCGTGAACCGGCGGCGCAATGTGATAGTAAATAAAAATATCAGCAGCGTTTCTCTGTTTCTATTCAAAATTAATGGTTCCCTATGGGAGCCCATTGATTTGAATAGAGGTCGCACCAGAAGTCAGATCAAGATGATCCGACTTGCGGGGCGACTCGTGTGCCGGTTCACACAGGGACAGCGCGACTTTGCGAGGCAACTTGGACACGACTTGAGCGTGAACCACATGCTCAAGTCGTGTCCTGGAGGCGACTTGAAGTCGCCTCCAGGACAGGCTTCTTTGCCAGTACCTGCCCGCAAGAATGTTTCCAGCGCAATCCTATCGCGCTGGTTCTCGGTGAGAGGGTACTGCACACCTCGCGCTCGCTGTCCCCTGTGTTTGGTATGAATCATGAGGGGGAACTCCACGCCAATTAAAAAAAAAGAAAAAGGGCATGGGTTCCCCTCCAAGAGCATACCAGGCCCTTAGGTCTGGTATGGATATTAAGGGGAACCCCCTACGCCGAAAAAACGGCGTGGGAGTCCCCCCAAAATCCATACTAGACCCTTATCCGAGCACACAGCTCGGCCGGTCAGGAAAGGGGGTGGGATCTGGGGGCCCCCTTATTAAAAGGGGCACGCAGATTCCGATAAGCCCCGCGCCCGCAGACCCCAACAACCAACGGCCAGGGTTGTCGGGAAGAGGCCCTTGTCCCCATCAACATGGGGACAAGGTGCTTTGGGGTGGGGGGTGCAGTAACCCCCTGCCCCAAAGCACCAACCCCTCCATGTTGAGGGCATGTGGCTTGGTATGGTCTAGGAGGGGGGGCGCTCGCTCGCCCCCCTTTCCTGACCTGCCGGGCTGCGTGCTCGGATAAAAAAACAAAAAAAACAAGCAGGGGTTCTAACACTTACTTGGTTTCCCTCAAAATGCCCACAATTAAAAATAGCTCAAGGCAATACTATTCTAAGTGCAGTGCTCTAAATCAGTGCTTCTCAAGTACCCCCAACAGGCCATGTTTGCAGGTTTTCCTTCATCTTGCACATGTGCTTTAAATCACAGTCAATGGTTTGGTATTTTGGACAGCAATTCTCGATAAGATAAATTCACAAAACATGTCCTGTTGGGGGTACTTGAGGACTGAGGCTGAGAACCACTGCAGTAAAAAGGAAAATTGGATACTTACCGCTCTATTTTTAATTTCCTGGTGACTATCCATGGCAGCACACAATCCATGCATATGCTACCATGAAGGCACCAGGTTAAACACATCACACCTGTTTTGTTTTGACATGCCAAACAGCATAGTTAATAGGCTTGTGCAATTCGTTTCGTAACGAATCGAAATTCGTCCGAATTTAGCAACTTTCGGACATTCGGAAGCATTCGAATTTCCAAACAAAGCAATTACGAATAAAACCGAATCCGAAATAAATTATACCGCAAAATAGTGAATGCCCGAATGTCTTCGGCATAATTCGTTATGAAAAAAGTTACGAATGTACGAATCCATTCGAAGCACAATAACACTCACTCTGCTCTCTGCTTCTCCCTCACCATGCTGAACTCCCTCTCAAAATGGTGTACAGGGGCGGAGGCTATAGCCGCATGAAAAAACGAAAGTAAAATACAAGATTTTGAATCCATTCGAAGCACAATAACACTCTGCTCTGCTCTCTGCTTCACCCTCACCGTGCTGAACCCTCTCAAAATGGTGTACAGGGGCGGAGGCTATAGCCGCATGTAAAAAACAAAAGTAAAATACGAGATTTCGAATCGTTACAAATAACCGCAATGTATTTAGAAAAGTACAAATCCATTCGAAGCACATTAGGCATAATAGGCAGCGTCGTTGTGAGAGAGACACGGAAAATTACGAATCAACGAACCCCAAAAAAGTTACGAAAGTAGGAGTGTTGTCCAGAATCAAAGAAAAACAACGTACCCTACCGAAAGTACGAATTATAAATCAACTAAAAATTCAACGAAAAATGACGCTTGCGAAAATACGAATTAGTCCGAACACGAAAAATCCCGTCTAGCAAAATTACGAATGATTACGAATCAACAGGACCGAAAAGAAACAAACCGAAACTAAACTAATTTTTCCGTTGTGCACAAAAAACGAACCGAAACTAAACTAATTTTTCCGTTGTGCACAAGTCTAATAGTTAAGCTGCAGCTGTCACATTTGTTGCATAGAAAACAAAAAACAAACTCAAACTTTGCATCAAATTTTATTGGTCAACAAAACAGGACTTGGAAAAAAGAAAGGGAAGCAAAAAATAACATGAAGGTAAATTTGAAACATTAGTCACAACATCTTGAGAAAGATTTAGCAAAATAATGCAGCACAGACAATTAAATCAAAGTGAACAAACGACACACATTAACAACATCAAAAATATTTCAGGGGAACATATCCCCACACAAAAAAATACAATCAACAAAAGTAAAACAAATATCTGTTTTGCAAAGACATAACAAATAAAATGCATGTGTTACAAACTCGATAAGGACACCAAAATGTACTTTTTGCCAGCCGGCTCCACACACACACACAATCTTGCCTCTTTTCAGGGCAAGGGAAAGAATGCTATCTGCAAGCTTTATAGGTTTGTGTGCTAATGAGGCAATTGAAAACACATGCACAGTCCATGAAACATACAAAATGCAAGTTCACCCAATGTAGAGACTGAACTTTAAAGTGGGTACACCTGTTAAGGATGTCCTTCAATTACTAACCCAAAAAACACGCTCTCTGAGCATGCCCAGAAACATCCAGGTGCTGTTCACACACAAAAAGCACCCAAAAAAACGACGTCCACGAGCATGCTCAGACCAACACAAATGCAGCTAGCAGAAAATAAGCCCCCCCCCATCCAAAATTAAGCACATCATCCAGCATGCTACAAAATTAGAGATGGGACAAACACCCCCCGGTCCAAGGGGGCAAACAAAGAGCCTAACATGGGCAAAAGTTATACGACAAATATCATTGCAGTCTATGGGAACTGACTTGTTAATTTTGCTAGTCCCCACTTGGCTGACTTATCTTCTAGTTATTGGCCTAAAAATGGGCATGGGGGCCCAGGTCCCACTCTAAGGGACATATATCAATGTCAAAAATTTGGACAACACCAAAAACAAAACAAGGAGAAGTGCCTTTAAATATGCCAAATTGCTTAAGGGCCATTTCACACCACATGCAGTCCATTGCGTTTTTATGCATCAAAAATGCATGGAAAGTTGGTTATATGGTTCTAAATGGCAGTGTTTGTTCAAGTGCATTCCAGTTCCACAAAAAAAGTAGAACATGCTGCATTTTACCTGCAGTGGACTGTACTGGAACGCTGCAAAATGCATCAAAAATGCACTGGAACGCACCTAAATGCACCAAAAACACATTGAAACACACTTGTCCTTATCTATGGTTAATAAAAAAGAGGGTGCAAAAAAAGCACTGGACTGCATCAAAAACATACCAAAAATGCACTGGAACGCACCAAAAACGCGGATACAAAAACTAAGGGCCAGTTCACACCATAGAAACGCAGTCTGGATGCGTTCCAGGTGCTTTTCTGCATGCACGTTTTTGATACGTTCCAGTACATTTTGATGCATTTTTGGTGCGTTTTTGATGCAGTCCAGTGCTTTTTTCCCCCTCTTTTCACTTAAACTCAAGGGCCAGTTCACACCAAACGCAGTTCCGTTCAGTTTTGTGCGCATTTTTTCTGCACTGAAAATGCATGCACAGTGTTTTTCATGTATTCCAATGGCTCTTGTTGGCTCTAGTTCACACCATACAGTCAGTTTCCAGTGCAGAAACTGACCGGAAACTGACTGCATGGTGTAAACTAGAGCCGGGGGGTGGGGTCACCGGGTGGCCCTGGTGTAAACTAGAGCCGGGGGGTGGGGTCACCGGGTGGCCCTGGACTCAGAGGAGAACTGTCAGAAGAACAAAAGCGTCACACAGCGGGAACCTCGAATGCAAGCAGATCGTCCGGAGAAAGAAGTGGGGAACAAGAAGCCGGAGCAAGATGTGGACGAGAACACTGATGGAAGAAGGAAGAAGGAAGAGGAAGATGAAGAGGAAGAACAAGATGGAGAAAGAAACCCGAATGGAGAAAAGAAAAAGATGGAAGAAGAAGAAGCGGAGAAAGGAGAAGACATTAATAAAGGAATTGTCAAAAACCGGCTATTGTAATTTTTAACATTTTTGACACTTTTTTTTGTGAAATGGTAGGGGTACCCCATTACCATTTCACACAGGGGGGTGCCGGAATCTTGGGGTCCCCTTTGTTAAAGGGGGCTTCCAGATTCTGATAAGCCCCCTGCCCGCAGATCCCCACAACCACGGCAAGGGTTGTGGGGATGAGGCCCTTGTCCCCAGCAACATGAGGACATGGTGCTTTGAGGGGTCCAGACCCCAAAGCATCCTCCCCATGTTGAGGGCATGTGGCCTGGTACGGTTCAGGAGGGGGGGCGCTCTCTCATCCCCCCTCTTTTCCTGCGGCCAGCCAGGTTGCATGCTCGGATAAGGGTCTGGTGTGGATGTTTTTTTAAGTTTGGCGTGAGGGACCCCTTAAAATACATACCAGACCTGAAGGGCCTGGTGCGGATTTTGAGGGGGACCCCCACGCCATTTTTTTTTTTATTTGGCGAGGAGTTCCCCTTAATATCCATACCAGACCTGAAGGGCCTGGTAATTGAATTTGGGGGTACCCCCACGCATTTTTTTTTAAAGACTTTCAATGACTTTTCTCTGTATTGATAGGAACAGGCAATTCATTATAGCCGCGAGTGCTTTTAAATTACTTTTTTTTTCTTTAGAAATGTAATTTTGTGCAGAGACTGTTATAAACATGGCAAGTTTAGAGGAGCGCCTGTTCAACTTATGCAAATGCATTTACGTGACTTGACATTTACTAAGATTTTGCCGGCGCAGTGAACCGGCGCATTTGAACGAGACCTCTCGCAGTTATAAACGTAATTGCAGGCGCAGCAGGCTGGTTCAGAAAAAGTTACTTTATCATTCTATTTTGGGCATACTTGTTACTTGGGCAGTTGTCACTATACTTCACCCCACATCACCCCATTATATTGGCACTTCCAGGTTCTTTTAATTTTGATTTGAAAATGCCGTGCGCCAGGTCCATAGTGGTGCACTGAGCGCCTCCTCTCATGCGCCGAGAACACTATAGTAAATAGGGAATAGTGCTGTGTTACCGGCGCAAATGTTTCGTAAATACCAAAACTGCGCCGATAGTCATGCCGCAAACGGTTCGTAAATACGCCCCAATGTGTATATATATATATATATATATATATATATATATATAGGGCCTTCAAAACATTTCTGCACTTTTTTTATATTAAACTGAGTTTAAGAATATATATACTGTATATATACACACTGATCAAGCATAACTTTATGACCCTATGACCACTTACCTAATATTGAATAGCTTCCCCTTTTGCATCAAAACAGCCCTTACCCATCTTGGCAAGGGCATCATGAGACATCTGAAAGTATGCTGTGGTATCTGCCATCAAGTCGTCGTTAACAAATTCTTTAAAGTTCTGAAAGTTGCAAGATGGGGCCACCATGGATCAGACTTGTTCCATGGTCCAATTGAGATGCTCATGTTCCCATTGTAGGTTCCTTTGGCTGTAGAGACAGGTCAGCATGGGCACCCTGACTGGTCTAAGGCTAGGCAGCCCCATACACAACAAACTGTCATGCCCATTTTTTCTGCTATCAACACATAACCTTCAGGGATAACATATTTACTATTTACTTGCTGCCTATTGCCTAATATATCCTGACTTTCAGATGCCATTGTAACAAGGTTATCAATATTATTCCCCTAACCTGTCAGTGGTCATAAGGTTTTGGCTGATCAGTGTGTATAAAGTTTATAGCCTAAAAAGCAGATGTCATATCAGTTCCCCTAGTGGGGAGGGGGGGGGGATACCTGTCTAAGACAGGTATTTGCACCCACTTCTGGGCATAGATTCTGCAGTACGTCAGTCCCCCCCCCCCCGTTGTGTTCTGGGAAACACACAGCTCCCAGAACACAGCGGGGAACAGTGAGGACGGTGCAGCGCGACTTGCGCATGCGCCGTAGGGAACCGGGCAGTGAAGCCACAACGCTTCACTTCCTGATTCCCTCACCGATGATGGCGGTGGGGGCAGCCGAGAGATGAACTCCAGGACTGGTAAGTGTCCATTTATTAAAAGTCAGCAGCTGCAGTATTTGTAGCTGCTGGCTTTTAATATTTTTTTTTTTACGGCGGAGCTCTGCTTTAAGGCACAAGAGGGTTTGCTGAGCCATCAACCTTGGGAAATGCCACAGGATAATTTACACATATTCCCAATAAGAGTTAACATATTTAAGTTGAGTGTATATTCCCAAGATACTATGGTCACTGCTGCAGAATTCTTACCTAAAGAAGCTTTTTTTATAGGTATGTCTAAGCTGTGTGGTACCGTACTAAGGTTCTCCCAGCACATACATGCAGCATTAGGCCCCTTTCACACATACGGTTCGTTCAGGTCCGCCTGTCAGTTTTTCAGGCGGACCTGAACAGGCGCTCCATTCACCTCTATGGAGCGATGAATGTCAGCAGTAACTTGTCCGCTGACATCCGATCCGCTAAATGCAGATGGATGGAAACCCTATTTTCTATCCTTCTGGCAGGTTGGTTCGGATGAAAATGGACAAGTGGTCCATTTTCATCCAATCCCCATAGAGGAGAGTGGAGTTCTGACTCGTCTGTCCCTGCACAGTGAGCAGAGACGAACATGTCATCCGCTGGCTTAGTGGGGATCAATGGATCGATCCTGATGAGCAAGCAGAGTCCATCAAAATGGACAATAGGTGTGAAAGAGCCCTTTTTGTTTAGGGGTTAGGCAACTGTTCCCTAACAGGTGGTAAGCTAGGAGTAGTAAATAACAGTGTAGTCTTAGAGGTACTCAGGCATTCTATACAAAAGCAAAGGGTTTAACGCTTAAGGCTATTCAAGGTTCAAGAAAGAGTCAATGCAGGTGGGAACAAAAAAGTAGTAAAGAGTCATGCCAGGGGTTAATGTAAAGGGATACAAAAGCCAAGCGTCAAGGTCAAAATTTAACCACTTAACGACCGCCCACCTCCGATTTACGTCGGCAGAATGGCACGGACAGGCAGAATCACGTAGATCTACGTGATCGCCTTTGTGCAGTTGGGGGGTCCATCCGGACCCCCCTTCACTGCAGTGAGCGGCCGTTAAGTGTTCGGGAGCGATCAGGCATGAGGGGGCGGCCGCTCGATTCCGCCCCCCCCTCGCGATCGCTCCCGGCCAATGAAATTGCTTCCTCCGCCATGTGATGTAAACACAGGCTGGAGGAAGTGATGTCATCTCCCTCGCCGCGGTCTTTTCGTTCCCGGCGCCGAGGAGTGAAGACAGAGGTTAGTGCTCCAACAGTCCACTGACACGTAGGTACACATAGGCACACAAATCACCCCCCAGTCACCCCCAGATGACCCCCCAGGTCACCCCAAAGCCCCCAATCACAGTGTCACTGATTGCAGTGATCATTTATTTTACTGATCACTGCATTTAGTGTCATCTGTGATTGTAAAAAGTTGCAAGGCAGTTAGGATTAGGCCCCTTTAGGTCCAGGGTAGCCCCCTAACCCCCCCTAATAAAGGTTTAACCCCTTGATCACCCCCCAGGTAACCCTTTCACCCCCTAACTTCAGCGTCACTAAGCGATTGTTTTTCCGATCGCTGTATTCGTGTCGCTGGTGTTTTAGATAGGCAGTTATTTTTTTTTTAGGTTCGCCGCAGGTTTTTATTAGTGTCAGGTACCCCCATATATTATTTTAACCCCCTGATTGCCCCTAGAGTTAACCCTTTCACCAGTGATCGCCGTATAAGCATCACTGGTGTCACTGGTTAGCCAGTAAGTTATTTAGTTATTTAGGTTACCCGTCAGGTTTTTATATAGTGTCAGGTACCCCCATATTTAACCTAATAAAGGTTTTAACCCCCTGATTGCCCCTAGTTACCCCTTTCACCAGTGATCACCATATAAAGGTTACGGGTGACGCTGGTTGATTAGTTTGCTTTTTATAGCATCAGGGCACCCGCCGTATATAACCCAATAAAGGTTTAACCCCCCTGATCGCCCGGCGGGTGAGATCAATTAGGTTTTAGCGCCAGAGAGGGTCTGCGTCGCCCCAGGCAGTGTTAGGTTAGTGACAGTAACGCTAACACCCACGCGCAAAGCATACACCCCCCTTAGTGGTATAGTATCTGATCAGATCTGATCAGATCTATACTAGCATCCCCAGCGGTTTAGGGTTCCCAAAAACGCAGTGTTAGCGGGATCAGCCCAGATACCTGCTAGCGCCTGCGTTTAGCCCCTCCGCCCAGCCCAGCCCACCCAAGTGCAGTATCGATCGATCACTGTCACTTACCAAACACAACACACATAACTGCAGCGTTCGCAGTGCTTGGTTTTTGGGGCCCTGTACGCGGCTAGGCTCCCAAAAAGTCCCACACATGTGGTATCCCCGTACTCGGGAAAAGCAGCAGAATGTATTTTGGGGTGCAATTCCACATATAACCATGGCATGTGTGAGCAATATATCATTTAGTGACAACTTTTTGTACATTTTTTTTTCTTTTTGTCATTATTCAATCATTTGGGACAAAAAAAAATATTCAATGGGGTCAACATGCCTCTCAGCAAATAGCTTGGGGTGTCTACTTTCCAAAATGGGGTCATTTGGGGGGGTTTTGTGCCATCTTGGCATTTTATGGCCTTCAAAACTGTGATAGGTAGTGAGGAGTGAAATCAAAAATTTATGCCCTTAGAAACCTTGAAGGCGGTGCTTGGTTTTTGGGGTCCCGTACGCGGCTAGGCTCCCAAAAAGTCCCACACATGTGGTATCCCCGTACTCAGGAGAAGCAGCAGAATGTATTTTGGGGTGTAATTTCACATATGCCCATGGCATGTGTGAGCAATATATCATTTAGTGACAACTTTGTGCAAAAAAAAAAAAGTTTGTCATATTCCCGCAACTTGTGGCAAAATATAAAATATTCCATGGACTGAACATGCCTCTCAGTAAATAGCTTGGGGTGTCTACTTTCCAAAATGGGGTCATTTGGGGGGGTTTTGCGCTATTTTGGCATTTTATGGCCTTCGAAACTGTGATAGGTAGTGAGGAGTGAAATCAAAAATTTGCGCCCTTAGAAATCCTGAAGGCGGTGCTTGGTTTCCGGGGTCCCGTACGTGGCTAGGCTCCTAAAAAGTCCCACACATGTGGTATCCCCGTACTCAGGAGAAGCAGCAGAATGTATTTTGGGGTGCAATTCCACATATAACCATGGCATGTGTGAGCAATATATCATTTAGTGACAACTTTTTTTTTTTTTTTTGTCATTATTCAATCACTTGGGACAAAAAAAAAAAATATTCAATGGGCTCAACATGCCTCTCAGCAATTTCCTTGGGGTGTCTACTTTCCAAAATGGGGTCATTTGGGGGGGTTTTGTACTGCCCTGCCATTTTAGCACCTCAAGAAATGAGATAGGCAGTCATAAATTTAAAGCTGTGTAAATTTCAGAAAATGTACCCTAGTTTGTAAACGCTATAACTTTTGCGCAAACCAGTAAATATACGCTTATTGACATTTTTTTTACTAAAGACATGTGGCTGAATACATTTTGGCCTAAATGTATGACTAAAATTGAGTTTATTCGATTTTTCTTATAACAAAAAGTAGAAAATATCATTTTTTTTCAAAATTTTCGGTCTTTTTCTGTTTATATTGCAAAAAATAAAAATCGCAGAGGCAATCAAATACCATTAAAAGAAAGCTCTATTTGTGGGAAGAAAAGGACGCAAATTTCATTTGGGTACAACATTGCATGTCCGCACAATTTACAGTTAAAGCAGCGCAGTGTCGAATCCCAAAAACAGGCCTGGTCCTAATGGCCCGAAATGGTCCGGGGCTTAAGTGGTTAAAACAGAGTTATGGTCAAATGTGATAAGATCAGGGCAGGTTGAGTTTGGAAGAGGTCATGTCAGACTGTGGGTAATAAGAGTCAGGGGTGAGGGACAACAGAGAGACAAAAAGAGCTGTACTCTTCTCAAAGAACAGATAGAGGAAGCTTTGACATGCTTATTTACAAGTATTCATAGAGAAGGTCACCACATCTGGTAGGAGGAAAACTTGATGGTGTCATGGATATGCATTAATGTCTGTCTGCCATCTTACCTTCCTCCTCATGTGTTCATCTAGAGACCAGACCTCCTTCACCTGGCTTCCTTTATAATCTCCTCCCAGCCTGACTCCACCCCAGGCCCTATCACTGAACACTATATTAACCTGTGCACTGCAAGCCTGCTTTGCTGATCAACGTGTTTGTTAGGCATTGTGTGTTTGGGTTCCTGCCTGCCGTGTGCTACGTCTGTCTCTCTGTTACGTTATTGGCTTGTCCCCGACTATCCCTGTCTGCTCGTGACCCTTGACCTTCGGCTCGTTCTTCGTTATCCTTGTCTGCTTGTGGCCCCTGACCTTCGGCTTGTTATTCGGTTCTCTCTATCGTGTGCTGCTGCTTCCCCTTATCCTACGGGGCGTGAGCTAGGAAACTCCAGGGGCCGCGACCTGGTCCCAGCCTGCAGCGTAACATCCTCACCACTAGAGGCCCTGGAGAAGACCAGTTGGGTCTTAGACTCCACGCCCTGGGGAATCTTGGCTCTCGCTTCCGTTGGGATCCCGGTTGTGCTCCTCTGGTCCCGCTTTCCACAACCACCCAGTTTCCTATCCGCAGAAGCCAGCCATAGGGTTCACTACCTCGCGGTGCACTCCTGTCCCCCTACGGTGTGCATCTGTCACCTGGCCACAGGTGACCCTGACAGTTTGATCAGCCATGAACCCGGCTGACATCCCGCTTCCCGCGGATGATCCATTGCAGGGCATAGTTCGCAGACTTGAGACCCAGGAATCAAATCAGACACAGGTGATGCGATTCCTCCAGGATCTGGCTTCTCGATTCGAGCAGCTTCAGGTCTCCTTGGGAACCCCGAATCCGCAACCCCAAGTACAACCAGCGGCTGTACCTATCGCACCAGTCGCAGCCTCACACTCACTAAGATTGCCAGCTCCGTTCCGTTTCTCTGGGGACTCCAAGGCCTGCAGGGGGTTTCTCAGCCAATGCACTATTCATTTTGAGCTTCAGCCTCAAAGCTTCCTATCTGACCGGGCTAAGGTAGCCTATATCATTTCCCTCCTCTCCGGTGAAGCTTTGGCCTGGGCTTACCCCTCTGTGGGAGAGTTACGATCCGGTGGTTTCCAGTCTGTCCGAATTCTTGAAGCTCTTTCGTAATATCTTCGAAGAGCCGGCTCGGGCTTCTTCAGCGGCTAGTGCTGTCTTACGTCTTCGCCAAGAATCTAGTTCAGTGGGGCAATATGCTCTTCAGTTCCGTATCCACACAGCTGAATTGAGCTGGAATAATGAGGCCCTGGTCGCTACCTTTTTACATGGCCTCTCTGACCGAGTGAAAGACGAATTAGCGGGAAGAGCCATTCCCGTCGGTCTGGACGATGTAATTTCATTATGCAACCAGATCGACATTCGTTTTCAAGAGAGGTCCTTAGAAAAAAGACGCCAGCACTCTCTGGGTCCTAGCCAGTCTGAGCTCCCCTCCCTTCATTCCGTGGAGCATCCTCTACCTGCTGAAGAACCTATGCAGCTGGGCCGGACCAGACTAACCCCCGAAGAACGTGCTAGGCACAGAACTCTGGGCTTGTGCCTCTATTGTGGGGGCAAGGGTCATTTTCGTGACTCCTGCTCGCTTCGTCCGGGAAACACTCGGGTCTAATACATTTGGAAGGTGGAGTATTGGACCCAGAAACATCACCTTCTCGCCTGCTCTTGCCGGTGTTCCTTCATGTAGGCACTTCTCCTCAGTCAACCCTTGCATACCTGGATTCCGGGGCTGCCGGCAATTTCATGGATTGGAGAACTGCTTCTTCTATGAAGCTTACCCTTTCACCTCTCACTACCCCATTGGTAGTCTCGGCAATTGATGGCACTGTTCTCCCAGGGGGCCCTATTCGCTTCCAGACGCTACCCATTAGGATGTCGGTAGGGATTCTCCACCAGGAGTGGATATCCTTTCTTATTCTACCCAAGGCCTCTACCCCAGTTGTATTGGGCCTCCCTTGGCTACAGCTCCACTCTCCACATGTGGACTGGGTCTCTGGGCAGATCCTGGCCTGGGGTTCCTCATGTTTCTCGTCGTGTCTTCTCAAGGTGACTCCCAAGGAGAGTCTTCCGGTTGCTGCCACTTCTGTTTCTTCTGATCTTCCCGCCGCATACAGCGATTACCGGGATGTGTTCTGCAAAAAATCAGCTGAGGTGCTTCCTCCCCACAGGTCTTTTGACTGTGCTATTGATCTTGTCCCCGGAGCAACTCTACCCAGGGGTCGTACCTACCCTCTGTCCATCCCAGAGACCCAGGCCATGTCGGAGTATGTAGCAGAGAATCTGGAGAGAGGTTTCATCCGGAAATCCTCATCGCCTGCAGGGGCAGGGTTCTTTTTTGTTGCCAAAAAGGATGGTACCTTAAGACCCTGCATCGATTATCGGGGTTTAAATGCTGTTACTATTAAAAATCGATACCCCTTACCCTTAATATCTGAGCTATTCGATAGGTTGAAGGGTGCCTCCATTTTCACCAAGTTGGATCTCAGAGGCGCGTACAATCTCATTCGAATACGGGAGGGTGACGAATGGAAGACTGCATTCAACACTAGAGACGGGCATTACGAATATCTGGTGATGCCTTTTGGTCTGTGTAATGCTCCAGCCGTGTTTCAAAACTTTGTCAATGAAATCTTCAGAGATCTGCTGTACCAGTTTGTTGTCATCTATCTGGATGACATTCTGATCTTTTCTGAAAATCTGCTCGTCCACAGAAACCATGTCCGCACTGTACTTCAACGTCTTAGAGAGAACAATCTCTATGCCAAGCTGGAGAAATGTTCCTTTGAATGTTCTGAGGTCCTGTTTTTGGGGTGCTTCGTCTCATGTTCGGGGCTTCCTATGGACCCTGGGAAGGTCTTGGCTATCACCAACTGGCCTCTTCCTGCTAGCCTCAAGGCCACACAGCGCTTTCTTGGCTTCACTAATTATTATAGGCAGTTCATAAGGAATTACTCTTCCATTGCCGCGCCTATTATCGCTTTGACCAAGAAGGGTGTGAATGCCAGAGACTGGCCTCCCGAAGCTGTCTCTGCATTTCACAACCTGAAACAGGCCTTTGTTTCTGGCCCCCTCTTGAGGAGACCAAATCCTGGGAATGCATTTTTTATTGAAGTGGACGCTTCCTCAATGGGGGTGGGAGCTGTGCTTCTTCAAATCTTTGAGAAGAGACGCCAACCATGTGCGTTCTTCTCCAAAAAAAATTCTCAGGCAGAGAGGAATTATGCCATCGGTGATCGGGAACTTCTCGCAATTAAATTGGCGTTAGAGGAGTGGCGTCATCTCTTGGAGGGTTCCCCTCACTCCATAACGATCTTTACCGATCACAAGAATTTACAGTATCTACAGAATGCTAAACGTCTGAATCCTAGACAGGCCAGGTGGAGTCTCTTCTTTGCCCGTTTTAATTTCACGATTACCTACAAACCTGGTTCCTGCAACGGTCGGGCTGATGCGCTCTCTAGGTCATTTGACACTTTGGACGAGGAGTCCGCCCCTGAACCTGAGCCGATCATTCCCACCTCATGCATTGTTGCCCACTCTACCACCCTGAAGTCTAAAATTCCGCCTGGTAAGACCTTTGTCCCCACTGAGCTAAGAGCTAAGATCCTTCATTGGGGACATGATTCCAAGGTGGCAGGGCATTCTGGATTCCTCCGATCCTTCCTACTCATCAGTCGTCACTACTGGTGGCCTAATCTCCGCTCAGACGTCAAAGACTAGGTTAAAGCTTGTCATGTCTGTGCTCAGTCCAAATCCTCCACACAAGCTCCTGCTGGTCTCCTCATGCCCTTGCCCATTCCTAAGGAACCCTGGGTCCATATTGCCATGGATTTTATCACCGATCTCCCACTGTCTGAGAATAATACAGTCATTTGGGTGGTAATCGATCGATTCTCCAAGATGGCTCATTTTGTTCCTCTTCCTGGTCTTCCTTCTGCCCCTGCCTTGGTTCCCATTTTCATTCGGGAAATTCTCCGCCTACATGGGGTCCCTTCTCATATTGTTTCCGACAGGGGAGTCCAATTCACGTCTCGTTTTTGGAGAGCCTTTTGCAAATCCCTCAATATTGTCTTGGATTTTTCTTCTTCTTACCATCCCCAATCCAATGGACAGACTGAGAGGGTTAATCAGGAGTTAGAGGTCTTTCTTCGCACCTTTGTGTCTTCTCACCATGACGATTGGTCCTCTCTACTCCCGTGGGCAGAATTCTCCCATAACAATCATGTGAATACCAGTTCGCAGAAGACACCCTTTTTCACAGTTTATGGAAAACACCCTCAACTTCCTCTTCCCATGATCTGTTCTCCAGACATTCCAGCTTTGGCTTCGGTTCAGGAGTCTCTCAATTCCGTTTGGGGTCACGTTCATGATTCCCTCCGGGCAGCTGCTGAAAAATTCAAAGGCTTTGCCGACCGCCGCAGGCGTAAACCGCCTTCTCTTAAGCCAGGGGACAAAGTCTGGCTCTCTACCAGGAACATCAAGCTCCGAGTTCCTTCTCTGAAGTTTGCTCCACGATTCATCGGTCCATACACGGTAACTGCTAACCTGAATCCGGTTTGTTTCAAACTCCAGATTCCTAAGAGCCTTAAAATCACTAACTCCTTTCATGTTGCTCTTCTAAAGCCTTTAGTCCTCAATAAATTCTCTCGTCCTCTCCCTACCGTGGCGCCTGTCTCTGAGGATAATCAGGAGTACGAGATCAGTCAAATTCTGGACTCCCGACTCTGTAAAGGCGTTCTTCAGTACCTCGTTCATTGGAAAGGGTTTGGTCCTGAGGAGAGGTCTTGGATCACTGCATCTGAGGTCTTTGCACCTCGTCTGTTAAAGGAGTTTCATCTGAAGTTTCCCTCTAAACCTGGGCCCAGGCGGGGAAGGGGGAGGCCTCGTAAGAGGGAGGGTACTGTCATGGATATGCATTAACGTCTGTCTGCCATCTTACCTTCCTCCTCATGTGTTCATCTAGAGACCAGACCTCCTTCACCTGGCTTCCTTTATAATCTCCTCCCAGCCTGACTCCACCCCAGGCCCTATCACTGAACACTATATTAACCTGTGCACTGCAAGCCTGCTTTGCTGATCAACGTGTTTGTTAGGCATTGTGTGTTTGGGTTCCTGCCTGCCGTGTGCTACGTCTGTCTCTCTGTTACGTTATTGGCTTGTCCCCGACTATCCCTGTCTGCTCGTGACCCTTGACCTTCGGCTCGTTCTTCGTTATCCTTGTCTGCTTGTGGCCCCTGACCTTCGGCTTGTTATTCGGTTCTCTCTATCGTGTACTGCTGCTTCCCCTTATCCTACGGGGCGTGAGCTAGGAAACTCCAGGGGCCGCGACCTGGTCCCAGCCTGCAGCGTAACATCCTCACCACTAGAGGCCCTGGAGAAGACCAGCTGGGTCTTAGACTCCACGCCCTGGGGAATCTTGGCTCTCGCTTCCGTTGGGATCCCGGTTGTGCTCCTCTGGTCCCGCTTTCCACAACCACCCAGTTTCCGATCCGCAGAAGCCAGCCATAGGGTTCACTACCTCGCGGTGCACTCCTGTCCCCCTACGGTGTGCATCTGTCACCTGGCCACAGGTGACCCTGACAGATGGTCTTCCAGATGCCAGGGTAGCTGCCAATTTTGCATATATCAAATGTAGGTGATACTAAAGTCTCGGTTTTTTTTCAGTTAAAAAATTACAGACATGTTATACTTACCTGCCCTGTGGTTTTGCACAGAGCAGCCCAGATCCTCCTCTTCTCGGGTCCCTCTTGGGTGCTTCTGGCCCCTCCCTCCTGTTGAGTGCCCCCACAGCAAGCAGCTTGCTATAGGGGCACCTGAGCCAAGCCACAGCTCCCTTTGTCCATTCAGACACAAAGCTGTGGCCCGACCCCACCCCTTTATCTCCTCATTGGCTGACTGACTTTGATTAACAGCAGCGGGAGCCAATGACGTTGCGCTGCTGTCTCAGCCAATGAAGAGAGGAGTCCCAGGCAGCCGAAGTAAGTATTAGGGGGCTGCTGCACATGGAAGGCTTTTTATCTTAATGCAAAGAATGCATTAATATAAAAAAAATATTCTGCCTTTACAACCACTTTAGCCAAGCAATAAAAAAATAAAAATTATTAACAACCAATGAGTCAAGTTCAGATTGTGGGTATATTGACACAAAGATACTGGCAGACAAAGTGACTTCCCTCCATCTGGGTGAGGTTCAGAATATCTAAAGTTCTTAGATAAGCATCAGTCTTTGCATTTTTGGCCCCAGACTTGTATAAAGTAACAAAACAGAAATTAAAAAAAAGAAAATATGAATATGCATAAAAATAAAATAAAAGGGACATTTAGCATCCTACATTATTATAATGATTATACAGTATACCATTATAGGATGGAATGCACTTACATTTTCTGCACACCTTAAATGCCAGAATTTCCCTGTTGCTATTGGTACATAGGGATGAACTTCGAGTTCGAGTCAAACTCATGTTCGACTCGAACATTGCCTGTTCGCCCGTTCGCCGAACAATAAACAATTTGGGGTGTTCGCGGCAAATTCGAAAAGTCTATGGGAGAAATCTAAAGTGCTAATTATAAAGGCTAATATGCAAGTTATTGTCCTAAAAAGTGTTTGGGGACCTGGGTCCTGCCCCAGGGGACATGTATCAATGCAAAAAAAAGTTTTAAAAACGGCCGTTTTTTTAGGAGCAGTGATTTTAATAATGCTTAAAGTGAAACATTAAAAGTGGAATATTCCTTTAAATTTCGTACCTGGGGGGTGTGTATGATATGCATGTAAAGTCGCGCATGTTTCCCGTGCTTAGAACTGTCCCTGCACAAAGTGTCATTTTTGAAGGAAAAAAAGCAATTTAAAACTTACTCGCGGCTATTAATGAATTGTCGGCTTTTATCAATACATAGAAAAGTCATTGATAAAAAAAAAAAAGCGTGGGGGTTCCCCCTAATTCAATTACCAGGCCCTTCAGGTCTGGAATGGATATTAATGGGAACCCCGCCGCAAATTAAAAAAAAAAATGGCGTGCGGTTCCCACTAAATATCCATACCAGGCCCTTCAGATCTGGCATGGATTTTAAGGGGAACTCCACACCAAATAAAAAAAAAATGGCGTGGAGTCCCCCCAAAAATCCATACCAGACCCTTATCCGAGCACGCAACCTGGCCGGCCGCAGGAAAAGAGGGGGGGATGAGAGAGCGCCCCCTCCCTCCTGAACCATACCAGGCCACATGCCCTCAACATGGGGAGGATGTCCCCATGTTGATGGGGACAAGGGCCTCATCCCCACAACCCTTGCCCGGTGGTTGTGGGGGTCTGCGGGCAGGGGGCTTATCGGAATATGGAAGACCCCTTTAACAAAGTGGACCCCCAGACCCCGGCCCCCCCATGTGAATTGGTAAGAGGTACATTGTACCCCTACCATTTCACAAAGAAAGTGTAAAAAAATGTAAATAAAAACACACAAACACCTTGGAGACCCTGAATACGACCGGCTCTACAAAATTCGGCCCCTCATAAACCCCTCATAAACCACTTCAACAAACGTTTTGCAGCCTTGTTCCTGATCAAGTTATCTGCGTTGATGAGTCCCTGATTAAATTTTCTGCCCGCTTGTCTTTCAAGCAGTACCTTCCCAGCAAGCGTGACAGATATGGGGTCAAGCTCTATAAGTTCTGTGACAGGGCAACAGGCTATGTATGGAGCTTTACGGTTTATGAGGGAAAAGATAGTCAGGTTGAGCCGGTCAACTGCCCAGATTACATAGGGATAGTGTGGAACTTGGTGTCACCCTTATTCGGAAAGGGGTACCAATTGTATGTGGACAATTATTAAACGAGCGTGCCACTGTTTAGTCACTTGTTTGATCATCAGATTGAAGCATGTGGAACCGTGCGACCTAATCGCTGGGGCTTTCCCCAGAGGCTTGTAGATTCCCGTCTTAGGCTGGGGGAGAGAGCCTGCTTGAAGTGTAATAACTTGCTCGCTGTGAAGTGGAGGGATAATAAGAATGTTTTCCTTCTTACCTCCCTTCATGCAGACACGACAGTCCAAATTCGTACGGCGACTGGTGTTGTGGAGAAACCCCTCTGTGTCCACGAATATAACCAAAATATGGGAGGGGTGGACCTCTACGACCAGTTGTTGGCGCCGTATCTAATTGAACGTAAGGCGAGACGCGAAGTGTCTCTATCCTTATTTTAATTGGCTTTGCTGAACACTCATGTGCTATACAGAGCTTCAGGCGGGACGTTATCTCTCCTAAAATTCCAGGATGAGATAGTCACAGAACTCCTGTATCCAGGCGGTTCTGCACCTCACCATCCCCAACCAAATGCAGTAAGCCGGCTGCATGAGAGGCATTACTCGTACTCAGGAGAAGCAGAAGAATGTATTTTGGGGTGTATTTTCACATATGCCCATGGCATGTGTGAGCAATATATCATTTAGTCATATATCATTTAGTGACAACTTTGTGCAAAAAAAAAAAAGTTTGTCATATTCCCGCAACTTGTGGAAAAATATAAAACATTCCATGTACTCAACATGCCTCTCAGTAAATAGCTTGGGGTGTCTACTTTCCAAAATGGGGTCATTTGGGGGGGTTTTGTGCTATTTTGGCATTTTATGGCCTTCGAAACTGTGATAGGTAGTGAGGAGTGAAATCAAAAATTTGCGCCCTTAGAAATCTTGAAGGAGGTGCTTGGTTTTTGGGGCCCTGTATGCGGCTAGGCTCTCAAAAAGTCCCACACATGTGGTATCCCCGTACTCAGGAGAAGCAGCAAAATGTATTTTGGGGTGCAATTCCACATATAACTATGGCATGTTTGAGCAATATATCATTTAGTGGCAACTTTTTGTACATTTTTTTTTTGTCATTATTCAATCATCAGGTCAGGCCATGTAACATCTACACTGGATCACGATTTGGTTTAATACAATGATCATGTATTTCCTACTTTTGTAAGTAAACCAAAAATGTAGAAAAAGTCAGACTACAGGGAGTCCCCGAGTTACGAACACAATAAGGACTGTAGGTTTGTTCGTAAGTCGAAGTTGTTCGTAAGTCGCAACACATTTGTAAGTGTAACTTCCGGTCGGAACACTGCATTCGTGAGTGTTCGTAAGTGTAACTGACGCCTGTGCATGGATGTAGGATGTACCGGGTGCTTGTTATGTTATCTGGGGCGTAGTACGGCAGTGTGGGATGTGTCCGGAGGTGCTCGAAAGGTATCCAGGACCAGCGTGGGGCACAAGTGGCCGGCATTTGAGACCGCTCGTAAGTACTGTAGGAGTCGTTCGTAAATCGGGTGTTCGTAACTCGGGGACTGCCTGTATATAGGCCAAACATGGAGTCTTATATAAAATTATAAGTTTTATTATTCAAAATATTATTTTAAGAACATTGGTGCTTATCGGATTAACTGTACATATAAAGTGATAATAATAGTCTTGCTTGATAATTCCAATGATAAATAAGAGATCTTCATGTGTCAACGCATTTCACCAAAATTAGCTTCAGCAGGAAGCATAAACACAATACAGTAATCCTCTAATCAATAAACCAATTAAATACAAACTTTGCCTGTGCAACATAAATTACCGTACTTTTCTTTATTTGAATAATCCTTAGAATTCTGCAAATTTCATGTATGTACTAAAGTGCAGTGCGTGCAAATCATCAAATAATTGTGAACAGTCCTAGCCTGTGCAAATCTCAAACATTCAATAAATGTGCACTGGGTGCTTCAAAAAAAATATTCATGTATCAATTCATAGCACTATATAAATATTTTTACAATTACAAAATTGAGGATTTTTTGTGTATAATTTTTACTGTGCAAAATAGCAAAATTGGAAAATAAACAATAAAAACTGAAATGAAAAAGTATAAAATATATAAATAAATATATATATATATATATATATATATATATATATATATATATATATATTGTGACAGCAGGAAGGTAAAGTCACCTGGTTGCATCCAGGGGGGTAGATATATTTCGCCCAGATTCAGGCTTTACGCTGACTTATACAACTAGGTGGAGAGTTGTATAAGCCCAGCTAAGGCTAGTGGGCTCATGGATGACTCATACCTCTAGGGAGAGGGCTGGGCGTCGTGCAGACAGGGAGTTGATGAGACCAGCTGAAGCTTGTCAGCTCATTTAGGCCTCTATAAGAACTCCCAGCTTCATTAGATGTTAGCTCATGCCTGGAACCAGACCTGTGTGGACTGTCTAGGGAGAGTGAACCCCTGTGCGGTGAGACAAAGCCTGTGTGGCTATTTGCTTGGACATTTAAAAACAGGGACTTAGGGACTAGGACAGCACTAGGCTGATCCCAGTTGTTAGTTAGGAAACCTGTATGTTTAGTCAGAGGTCAAGTTGACCAGGATTTATTTTATTTATGTTTCTTTTGCTTTGCTGTGTTTTGTCACTGTAAATAGAAAATAAACCGCACCTTTTTGATTTTGAAAACCACAACCTCCGTTTGCTGGGCCTGTTTTTGTCTGGGGAGCCCATCCCGGGGGTCACACACACCCGCTGCCGAGCTAACCCCCTCACAGTTGGTGGAGAACCAGTGGCAGTTTTTTTTAAGCCAGCATGGAGGAGATACTGAAGCAGCTGGCTCTAGCAAATGCCAATCAACAGCAGACAAATGCAGGTTTGCAAAAGAGCCTTGCAGCTCAACAACAGAACTTCGCAGCCCAGCAGCAAGCCCAGCAGCAAGCTCACCAACAGAGTCTGGAAGCTCAGCAACAAGCCCAGCAGCAATCTGAGGCCCGCTTCATAGACCTGTTACAGAAGCAAGAGCAGAGACTACAACAAATGGAAGCAGTAATGCAGCAACGTCCGCAGACCAGTGAGGAAAGCCGTCCCACTAATACCGCGTCCTTTGGGGTGAGTCGTTTATTGACAAAAATGACTGGAGAGGATGATCCAGAGGTATTTTTGACCACATTTGAAAGGACTGCTGAAAGAGAAAAGTGGCCTGAGGAGCAGTGGGCTGGACTGGTGGCTCCTCTGTTAACTGGTGAATCGCAGAAGGCTTACTATGACCTAGAGCCTGACCAAGCAAAAGACTATGTGATGCTAAAAGCTGAGATATTGGCAAGGCTGGGTGTCACCCAGGCTGTCCGGGCTCAGCGTGTGCATAACTGGACTTTCCAGCTTGGAAAACCCCCCAGGTCTCAAATGTATGATCTCATTCACCTGAGCAGAAAGTGGCTACAGCCAGAGACTTTGTCCGCACCAAAGATTGTGGAACGTGTTGTAATGGATCGGTTTTTGAGAGCTCTTCCTACTGCCATCCAAAAGTGGGTAAGCCATGGAGACCCAGAGACGGCCGATGGTCTTGTGGATCGTGTGGAGAAATACTTGGCTACAGAGAACCTGACGGCCTCTTCCAGAGACACTCGGACTTTCCACCCTAAGACCAGACCATCCCCAGGGGCGGATAAGAGGATTCCAAGGGGTAAGGGTGGAGAGAGTGAGAGGGTGGGAGCTCTACCCCAAGTTTGGCGAGAACAGCCTGGGAAATCAGCGGCTCAAGAGGCGGCAAGAAGGATCGTTTGCTACCGCTGCCGGCAAGCGGGACATATTGCAGCCAATTGCCCGGTTGTGGAGGAACCCATGCAGTGTGACTTTCTGACGGGCAGACGTCAGTCGCTGTGTGCGACAGTCGCATGCACTGCCATTCGAGGAACTGAGAAACATTTATGCAAAATGTGTGTTAATGGTAGAAATGTTGTGGTATTGCTGGATTCAGGTAGCCTTGTGACCCTGATAAAGGCTGAGTTAGTTAAAACAGAGGTCTCTGGGAATAGCAAGGTAGCTGTTATTTGTGTGCATGGGGACACCCGAGAGTATCCAGTGACTACAGTGTGTTTCGAGACCCCCAAAGGTACCCTCTCTCATCCAGTGGGCTTAGTATCTCAGTTACCGTATGACGCCATTGTGGGAAGGGATTTTCCGAAGTTCTGGGAACTGTGGGATGATCCTGAGCCCCCCACTGGTGCCCCTATGTACCAGGAATGTGATAGCCAGAACTCCCCTGAGAGTGGTGAGGACTCTCCGGAATTTCCCTTATCAGTATTGGCAGGGGAGACTCAAGAAACTGGAGAGGAGCCCACCTCCTCAGACGAAAACCTACCGTCTGTGGAGTTTTCTGATCTTGAGGTTCACAGGGAAAACTTTGCCACAGAACAGTTGAAAGACCCCGCCCTAATAAAGGCACGGGAAAACGTAGTGAAAATAGATGGCGAGTTAGTGAACCCAGATAATACCTGCACTTACCCATACTTCAGCGTAGAGAAGGACCTACTGTATCGGGTGGCAAAAAGGGCAGAAGAAACCGTTGAGCAGCTTGTGGTGCCCAAACCTTACAGGAAGTTGGTGTTGGAGTTGGCCCATGGGCACATTCTTGGAGGTCATCTGGGGACAGAGAAAACCCGAGAGAGGGTATTACAGAGATTCTATTGGCCGGGGGTGATGAAGGACATAGAAAATTATTGTTCCTCCTGCCCTGTGTGTCAGAGGTCGGCCCCGATGCCACATTTCCGTAGCCCGCTGGTCCCTCTACCCATCATTGAGGTCCCGTTTGAGAGGATCGCCATGGATTTGGTAGGTCCTATAATCAAGTCCGCTAGGGGGCACCAGTACATATTAGTTATAATGGACTATGCCACCCGTTATCCAGAAGCGATCCCTCTCCGAAATACCTCGGCCAAAACCATAGCCAAAGAGCTATCTCTTGTGTTTAGCCGGGTGGGTATTTGTAAAGAACTGCTTACGGACCAAGGTACACCCTTTATGTCCCGGGTTATGAAGGAGCTGTGTAAATTGTTCAAAGTGACGCAGTTACGTACATCTGTGTATCACCCCCAGACCGATGGGCTGGTTGAAAGATTCAACAAAACCCTAAAACAAATGTTGAAGAAAGTGGTGGATAGAGATGGAAAGGATTGGGACTGTCTACTTCCTTATCTGATGTTTGCTATTAGGGAGGTGCCCCAATCCTCTACGGGATTCTCCCCCTTTGAGTTACTGTATGGGAGACACCCAAGAGGGCTGTTGGATATTGCCAAGGAAACTTGGGAAAGTGAGAGTTCTCCCCACAGGAGTGTGATTGAGCATGTCGCCCTGATGCAAGACCGAATTGCACAGGTAATGCCCATCGTGAAGGAACATTTGGCCCAAGCGCAGTTAGGACAGCAGAGAGTGTACAACCGTGGAGCCAAGACCCGTACCTTTTCCCCGGGGGATAGGATACTGGTACTTGTCCCTACGGTTGAAAGTAAATTCCTTGCCAAATGGCAAGGCCCCTACGAGATAATGGAAAAAGTGAGCAAAGTGAATTACAAGGTCAGACAACCAGGAAGGCGAAAGCCCGAACAGATCTATCACGTTAATCTGTTGAAAGCCTGGAGGGATAGAGAGTCCCTAGTCGCAGACACTTGGTCACCAGCTCAAACTGGTTGCGTCATTCCTGAGGTTGGAATAGCAGCCACCTTGTCACAACCCCAACAACAGGAGGTTAAGGAGTTTGTGCTTCGCAACAAGGAGGTATTCTCTGAGCTGCCGGGACAAACATTTGGGGTAGAGCATGACATCATTACCCCGCCCGGTGAAAGGGTGAAGTTAAAACCCTATCGGATCCCAGAGGCCCGACGGGAGGCAATACGGGAGGAAGTACAGAAAATGCTGAACTTAGGGGTGATAGAGGAGTCCCAAAGTGATTGGTCTAGTCCCATTGTGTTGGTGCCTAAACCGGATGGGAGCTGGCGATTTTGTAACGATTTTCGTCAGTTGAACAAAGTTACAAAATTTGACACCTACCCCATGCCACGTATAGATGAGTTGATCGACCGGCTGGGAACAGCCCGATACATGACGACTCTTGACCTCACAAAAGGGTATTGGCAAATCCCCCTGGCCAAATTGGCCAAAGAGAAAACCGCATTTGTAACCCCAGACGGGGCGTTCCAATATAAAAGAATGCCGTTCGGGTTACAGAATGCGCCGGCCACATTCCAGCGGAAAATGGACCAGATGCTGAGGCCCCATCGGAAGTATGCTGCGGCTTACCTGGATGACGTAATTGTCCATAGCACAGATTGGGCCTCACATCTGCCAAAAGTGCAAGCAGTCCTGGACTCTGTTCGGGAAGCGGGGTTTACGGCTAACCCCAAGAAGTGTACCATTGGGCAGGAGGAGGCCAAATATCTTGGGTACACCATTGGGAGGGGAGTAATAAAACCCCAACTCAACAAAGTCGAGGCCATCCAGAGTTGGCCACGTCCCAACAGCAAGAAGCAGGTACGAGCCTTTCTGGGAATCACTGGGTATTATCGGCAATTCATTCCCCACTTTGCTTCTAAGGCTGTGCTCCTAACCAACCTAACGAAGGGGAAAGGGTCGGTCATGATTAAATGGACCCCCGAGGCTGAGGCAGCATTCCAATTCTTGAAACAAGCCTTATGTAGCCAGCCAGTGTTGTACTCACCCGACTTCTCTAAAGACTTTGTCGTACAAAGTGATGCGTCAGATGTGGGGTTAGGAGCAGTATTGTCCCAGGTCTGGAACGGGCAAGAGCACCCAGTCATTTACCTCAGCAGGAAATTGAAGTCCCATGAGGTAAATTACGCCACCGTTGAAAAGGAGTGTTTAGCGGTGAAGTGGGCTCTAGATTCCCTTCGGTACTACCTGCTAGGTAGGCACTTTGACATGGTTACGGATCACGCTCCGTTAAAGTGGATGGCTCAAAACAAGGAAACAAATAGAAGAGTGAATAGGTGGTTCCTGGCCCTCCAGGAATTCAACTTCACAGTAAAGCATCGCCCTGGCGTTCAAATGGGGAATGTGGATGCTTTGTCTCGAGTACATGAATGCCTGATTGCTGGTGTTCCAACCCCGAGGTTAAAACAAGAGGGGGGGGTATGTGACAGCAGGAAGGTAAAGTCACCTGGTTGCATCCAGGGGGGTAGATATATTTCGCCCAGATTCAGGCTTTACGCTGACTTATACAACTAGGTGGAGAGTTGTATAAGCCCAGCTAAGGCTAGTGGGCTCATGGATGACTCATACCTCTAGGGAGAGGGCTGGGCGTCGTGCAGACAGGGAGTTGATGAGACCAGCTGAAGCTTGTCAGCTCATTTAGGCCTCTATAAGAACTCCCAGCTTCATTAGATGTTAGCTCATGCCTGGAACCAGACCTGTGTGGACTGTCTAGGGAGAGTGAACCCCTGTGCGGTGAGACAAAGCCTGTGTGGCTATTTGCTTGGACATTTAAAACCAGGGACTTAGGGACTAGGACAGCACTAGGCTGATCCCAGTTGTTAGTTAGGAAACCTGTATGTTTAGTCAGAGGTCAAGTTGACCAGGATTTATTTTATTTATGTTTCTTTTGCTTTGCTGTGTTTTGTCACTGTAAATAGAAAATAAACCGCACCTTTTTGATTTTGAAAACCACAACCTCCGTTTGCTGGGCCTGTTTTTGTCTGGGGAGCCCATCCCGGGGGTCACACACACCCGCTGCCGAGCTAACCCCCTCACAATATGTATTCAGTGTTCTGTGTCTGTGTTTATAACATGCTCCTTTAATCAATCTTCCCCTCTAAGCCAAACAATTTATATATATATTTTCCACCAGTGAGTATTCTGGTACTTGTATTGATTGAATGCTTGTATTAATAGTGCTCCTATTCCACCACCAGTATTATATTTCTCTCACCTAATAAGATGGATCTAATATACATCAGGTCAACCATGCTTTTTCCCTTTGTTACTGTGTACTCCAGTGCAGGTATTGGGGTATTAAGCCATTACCATTCTGAGCCCTCGTAGCATGTTCTCACATGTACGACACAAAAGAGATTAAAGCCCTGTACACACGATCGGATTTCCTATGATTTTTCCTATGATTTTTAAACCGATGGATTTTTCCATCGGAAAACCGATGAAGCTGACATCCATCAGTCTTGCCTACACACCATCAGTCAAAAAACCAACCTTTCCAAACGCGGTGACGTAAAACACTTTGATGAGCCGAGAAAAATTAAGTTCAATGCTTCTGAGCATGCGTCGACTTGATTCTGAGCATGCGTGGGTTTTTTAACCGATGGACTTGCCCATAGACGATCGGAATTTGCTATCGGTTTTTTATCCGATGGAAAAAAGACCGATGGGGCCCATACACGATCGGTTTGTCCGATGAAAAAAATCCATCGGACTGTTTTCATCGGTAAAACCGATCGTGTGTACGCGGCTTAAGACTCATAGGGGTTGATTTACTAAAGGAAAATCCACTTTGCACTTGAAAGTGCACTGAAAGTGCACATGGAAGTGCAGATGCTGTAGATATGAGGGGGACATGCAAGGAAAATAAAAAACAGCATTTTAGCTTGCACATGATTGGATGATAAAATCAGCAGAGCTTCCCCTAATTTCAGAGCTTCCCCTCAGATTTACAGCGATCTACAGCGACTGCACTTCCATGTGCACTTTCAAGTGCAAAGTGGATTTTCCTTTAGTAAATCAACCCCATAGTGCTCACTGCTAATTTGGCTTTATTTATTTTTTTTCCCTAAAAAGATTTTATTAGAGTTTTCCATGAAATATACAGAGAAATACATCAAACTGGGGTACAGGTTTCATACACAATAAGCTCAACAGTAGCTAACAGGTTGCTGACGTCAAAATTGTCTAGAGGATAGGTTAGAAGAACTATATGGAGCACTATAACATTACGAACAGTATGTAAGGTCCGAGCGTGTAGTGGCTTCTCTCTTTGATCATGTGTCTTAGCTCTGTGAGGGGGTTAGCTCAGCAGCGGGTGTGTGTGACCCCCTGGATGGGTTCACTACACAAAACAGGCACAGCAGACAGGGTTTATAGTTGCAAAAACGAAAGGTGCGGTTTATTCAAACTATTTACAAGGGAAAAACAACAAAACAAACAGAAACATGAAAAGAAATCCTGGTCAACTTGACCGCTTACTACACACGTTGGTGTCCCTGACTAACAACTGGGTACAGCCTTGTGCTGTCCCAGTCCCTAGCTCCCTGCTTTTTTGAAGTTCTTACAGTAACCACACAGGCTTTGGCTCACCGCACAGAGATCACACTCCCCAGACTATTCACACAGATCTGGTTCCAGGTTTGAGCATCTCCCTTAGCATGCTGGGAGTTCTTGTAGAGGCCCTAACGAGCCCACTTGCTTCAGCTGGGCTCATTAACTCTTCCCCTGCAAGACTCCCAGCACTCCCCCTAGTGGTATAAATCGGCATAAAGCCTGAATCTAGGACATATATATCTCCCATCCTGGATGCAACCCGGAGACTTTACCTGCCTGCTGTCACAGCTCAAATTTACCTACTAACACTCTCGGAAACTATCCGAAACAACCTGAGGGGGCCTATTCGTAGCAGCCCTGTATTATCCAACTCTGACTGCTTGGAACGGCAACCTGGAGGTCAGGACCGACCCAAACAGTCGGCACCAACCTAAAGATCCCCGACCATAAAGGGCTCAGATAGGAAAGGAGAGAAGAGATCAGAAAAAGTAAGAGGGTGAAGAGGGAGGGATGAGTGAAAGAGAGAAAATAAAAAAGGGGGATTGACAAAAGGGGGGGGGGTCCAACCTGCTACCCACTTCGTCCACTGTTTGCTATTTACATCAACAGGTTCCTCCGGAATTCCGGCATGAACCATCTGTGATCACCTTGTATCTTGACAATGAATCACATGTTATGTTGTAACAGATCCTGGTACGATTGGGAGTTTTTGAAAGTGATCCACGCCTCCCAAATTGCTGAAAAGCTTGAGATCTTGTCCTGTGAAGTGAATATCAGCTCCTCCATTGTTGCTATGTGATCAGTACGTGCCGCCCACTCTTTCATGAAGGGCGACCGTGTGGACCTCCAATGTACCGGTATGCATAGCCTAGCAGCGTTTATCAAGTGCATCGTTATTGACTAAAATACTTTCTTTGAGGAATTTTGGAGAGGTGCAGGAGATTCTATGCTGGTGTAAACTCCAGGGGAAGCGAAGAGATAGCAGTCGTCACTTCATGTACCTTACGCCAGTATGACTGAATTAAAGGGCATGTCCACCAAATGTGGAGAAAGGTGCCCACTTCCTGTTCAAAACGCCAGCAATGCTCTGGCACCGTCGGAAAGATCCTGTGGAGCATATGGAGGCCTGCTTTTATTCTGATAAAAGGTAAGTCTTCGATAGGCCCGGGGGGAAATCCGGATTATCTCTAATGGGGGTAATCGGGCAATCAATGTCAGACAGTGCATGGGCTTTACATACCCTATCAAAAGCCTGGAGGGTCACCCCAGCCAGTGGATGGGCGTGAAGGTTAGGCGGCACATGCTGTTTAGAGACCCAGGGTATCGAGCCAAGCTCAGTTTCATTTGGCTTTATTTTTGTTAAAAATATATATATATATACTAGAGCTGCACGATTCTGGCTAAAATGAGAATCACAATTTTTTTGCTTAGAATAAAGATCACGATTCTCTCCCGATTTTCATGGTGTAGCATCTTCATTCACATTATACAAAAAAAATTGGGCTAACTTTGCTGTTTAGTTTTTTTTTATTCATTAAAGTGTATTTTTTGTAACAAAACATTGTGTTTGAAAAACCGGTGCGCAAATACGGTGTGACATAAAATATTGAAAGAGCCACCATTTTATTCTCTAGGGTCTCTGCTAAAAAAATATATATCATGTTTGAGTGTTCAAACTAATTTTCTAGCAGAAAATAATGATTTTTTACTTGTACGCAACAAATGTCAGAAAAGGTTTGGTCTTTAAATGGTTAAACTTCCTCCATCTACACGCCGGAGTTCTTTCCTTTGATAAAAGAACGAAAAGATACTTTGTTTCCACTTATTCGCGTGTTTTATTAAAACTTGGCAGACTGCCTGGATTTTGTTTTTCCAGCTGTGAGAACTCTCTGCAATTAACAAAATGGTGCTCCGCTTAATTCCGGTTGCTTCTCCCGCCTTTGCGTTACATCACTATACCACGTGACTTCATCAGGGGATGGGCCGCCATGATGCCAGGCCGCTTATTTAAAGATAATAATGTATTGGCATAGTAACCGGGCAGAAACATTCCCGCGGTCGTCATATTATCGTAGCCCAAACTCATGTGATGCTTTGGTTTTTACTTAGCAAATGCCATTTTTCCTATGATTTGTGACTATATTATGTTACATTTACTGACCCCTTCTTGTGTATGGTGTGCTACTCATAGGCTGCATGTACAATGATGTTCTTTAGGGATGAGCCGAACACCCCCCGGTTCGGCTCGCATCAGAACATGCGATCAGGCAAAATATTAGTTCGAACACGTGAACACCGTTAAAGTCTATGGGACACGAACGTGAAAAATCAAAGTGCTAATTTTAAAGGTTTATATGCAAGTTATTTTCATAAAAAGTGTTTTGGGACCTGGGTCCTGCCCCAGGGGACATGTATCAATGCAAAAAAAAGGTTTTTCGGGAGCAGTGATTTTATTAATGCTTAAAGTGAAACAATAAAAGTGAAATATTCCTTTAAATTTCGTACATGGGGGGTGTCTATAATATGCCTGTAAAGTAGCGCATGTTTTCTGTGTTTAGAACAGTCCCTGCACAAAATGACATTTCTAAAGGAAAAAAAGTAATTTAAAACTACTCGGGGCTATAATGAATTGTCGGGTCCCGGCAATACAGATAAAAGTCATTGAAAAAAAACGCATGGGTTTCCCCCCCAGTCCATTACCAGGCCCTTTGGGGACCAAAATAAAAAAAAATGCGTGGGGGGCCAACCCAAATTTCATACCAGGCCTGGTATGGATATTAAGGGGAACCCTTCACCAATTAAAAAAATGGCTTAGGGGCCCCCCTCAAAATCCATACCAGACGCTTATCTGGGCACGCAACCTGGTAGGCCGTAGGAAAAGAGAGGGAACAAGAGAGCACACCCCCTCCTGAACCATACCAGGCCATGTTGATGGGGACAAGGGCCTCATCCCCACAACCCTTGCCTGGTGGTTGTGGGGGTCTGCGGGCGGGGGCTTATCGGAATCTGGAAGCCCCCTTTAACAAAGGGGACCCCCATATCCCACCCCCCTATGTGAATTGTTAGCGGGGTACATTGTACATTGTATGGCAAAAAAAAACACACACACAGCTTGGGACAAGTACTTCCAGCGATGTAATCCTTCCACGACCTGATGAGGCGAGACGATACACGCTGCAACGATCGATTCCGGCTCCATGGGAGGCGGCCACCGAATGACGTGAGACCTGCTTGACAGCTCTTACATAGCCGAGGGCGGGGCCCCCCATGACGTACGTGGGTGACCCTGCCCCCCTCTGACGCAACAGGGGTTTCCGGCGGTTTCCCCGTGGCGTCACGGGAGACCCCGCCCCCCCTCTGACTGCAACGCTCTAATACGATTTTATTGAATTGTGTATGGACTTATTTACATTGCACTGCACCGTTTTACATATTTTTTCTACTTGCTTTTGAGGTGTTGTGATTAGCCTTTTGGTGTACAGCTTGCATATTCCTAAATAATATTTCTTATGTTAGGATGAAGAGGAGGGGGGAAGTGGCCAGTCTTGTCTTGTCTTGTCCCAATGTGAATGCTAATTGGGTCTGAAAAAATTTCATTGATTTTAATCTTGTGGATTGTTTAAAGGGATTTATTTAAGTCAACATGTTATCTCCTAGGCCAATGAGTAAGCAGGTGCAAAACATGTAGTCCCATTCGACTCGGTCAAACGCCTTTTCTGCATCCGTGGACAATAAAAGTTCTTACATTTTTGAAGCCTTAATTATATTATATCTGGCTTCTCGGCCAGGCATAAAGCCTACTTGCTCTGGTCCTATAATTTTGGAGAGTAATGGTCTTAGTCTGTTAGCTAGGATCTTAGCTAAGAGTTTAAAATCAATAGTAGGAAGGAGATAGGTCTAAAATTAGAACATTCTGTGTGGTCCTTATCTGGTTTTGGGATAAAGGTTATATAGGCCTTAAGAAAGTAACTGGAGATGTCATTAGTTTTTGTCAAGGAGTTTCAGTAAAGGTTTGGATAGAAGGGGAGAAACAGTTTTATAATATTGGGATGTGAAGCCATCAGGCCCTGGGATTTTGCCAGGTTTGAGTTCTTTGATAGCAGGTAATCGTTTTTTTCCTGGTGCCTTCATGGCAGCATACCAATGGATAATAGCTCCACCCCAATTAACCCACAGGACCACGTAACTTTATAAAAGAAAGAGTTACTCCCCCCTCAGGTATTCTTTTTTCCTGTCCTCATCCACTGCAGGATCACAGATCAGCCCTGCCTCACCGTCATATGGTGTAATCATTGCAGGTTCATGCTCTCCTGCAGAATGGAGTCCCATCACTTGGACTGCTAAATGCATCACATAAGTATGGGAGCCTGTTTTTCTGTGGATCTTTTTTGGGCCTGTCTAAAACATCCAGGAGCAACTCCTCCTCTGTGGCTTTTGGCTGACTATTCCAGGGCAAGACAGCACAAGGTACCTTTTAGAACATACTTCAGTGGCGTTCTTTTTTTTGCTAATGTGTACCTGACACTGCATTCATGCGTGACACTGCATTCATGTGCATCTGTCTCCATGTGCACCTAAACACTGCAGCCATGTGTACCTAGCGCTGCCTCCATGTGCACCTAACATTGCATACTTGTGTACCTGCCGATGCTTCCATGTTGTTGTGGAGATTTTTATAGAGATGTATTTAATATGTATTGTCATAGTGTCACCCAGTGTTAGTACTTCTGCAACCCGCTCTAAAAGAGCTGATTGGGGTAGTCTGAGGCTGGTTGAATCCCGTCTGATAGGGGAAAACGTCTTGAGGTTGGAGTGTGATGTTTGCAGGGTGCGGATATGTCCGCCAACGGGGGCCCTCTGTGCATTAGCACGGACGATCGTTAAGGAGGGGATATGCTCGCTCTGCAACGACATCATTGGTTATAGGCGGATGCGTGCTCTTGTCTCTGCTGTGCCTGATCAACATTGGTTGGGATTCGTAGCGCGCGTCTGCAGATAGCCTCCCTCCCCCATTCAATAATAGTATAATCTGAATATACGTTATTCTATGGAATAGCGCAGAATAAGGATTCCTATCAACGGTAACTTTAGCCATCATACGTTATTGTATTCATTGTATGTATTATTGTATTGAATCCTTTAAGCTATATTTCTTGAGTGGGATTCATGTACGGCATTTCCTGTTGGAAGGGATGTCCTTGTATTACCATTTTCCTGTGTGGAAGGGACATCCTGTGATGTCCCCTCCCATGGGGGAGGGGATTGGTTGCTGCAGCCAATCACCTCCTGTCTGAGATCTTTTGAGGCTAATAAAAATCCTTGAGGGGGCGTCGGCTAGACACTCTGCTTTGGGATGACTTGGTGATAAGACCTGTGATGATGGTGTTTTCCTTGAATGAATGATGGAATGAACGGTGAGTGGAACTTAGCATAAAGATAGCATTATTGCAAAAAGATGAATCTAAAGAGTGTGCTTAGATAGCACAGGAATTATAGGCTGTGTGCTCTGCAAACAGCCGAGAAATTCCACAACAGTTTATGGCGGGCCAGGACCTTTGGGAATAGATAGAGCCCCTTTATGCATCGGATCGAGATGGGGGAGAGTGGATCTACGTTCCGATGTGTGGGGGCTCTACTCTGTAAAAGAACACATTTTTTTGTCTTTTTTAAATAATGCTGTATGTCTGAGAGATGTGTGTGTGTGTGTGTGTGTGTGTGTGATTTTGTTGGGAGAGAGATCGTATGCCTGTGAATCCGATCATGTGGGCCTGTGTCCATGAATCCGATCGTATGTGTGTGATTTTGTCATGGATCGTATGCCTATGAATTTGATTCTTCTGCTGTGATTCAGCGCCAATTAATATATACAAAATTATGTGAAAAAAATTATATATAAATAAATATACAAATTATATATAACGGCTGCTCCCCTGCGGATGGAGTCTTATGCTCCTATCTGAATGAGTGTATATATATGAAAAAGGGGGCGCTCAAATACTCTTAAACTTAATTAATAAGTGATAACTTATCTAATAAATTATTGTGTGAATAATTCTTAAATATAAACACCAACACAATACTGTGATGCCTATATACAAAAAGGTGAATTGAAAGTCACCATATATAAATCGATTAGTCCAATCGTAATAATAGCGTGCTGTCAAGCCCACAACAATCAAAGAAATCTATAACACTCAATTATAAAAAAGTCTCATAGATTAAGTTAATGAAAAATCAAATGTGTAACAAATCCAAAAAGTGAAAAATTGTTTCAACAAATAATGTTCATAATATATTGAAGTTAATTTCTTCAGAATAGTGCAAAGAGTTAATCCTTCACCAAATCTTCATGTGAAGCTAGAACAAATCTTCAACAAATAATGTTCATGATATATTGTGATTGTTTTCTTCAAAGTAGTGCAAAGAGTTAAACCTTCACCAAATCTTCATATGAAGCTAACACCCGAAGTGCACAAATAGTAGATTGCGCTTACCAAAGGATGTGGACCTCTTTAGTTAAAAAGAAGGTCTTTAACAGCTTGAGCAGGATTGTGCCTGCACACATATGGACAATGCTGGTAGAGAAATGTTGGAAACTCCTCCCTCGGTTAATTAGGCGGAACATGTGAAATACAAGCAAAAGGACTCCATAGTGTAACCCGTATTTATTTATAAAAAGGCAATAAAAATAATGTAAAAAACGTATGTGGCCTAGGTGGCCTCTTACATTAAAAAGTGCCCATCCCGGCACTGGGGCTGCAGGCAGACAATAGGGAGCTCACAGCTCATGGACTCCTAGAAACGGCGTGCACCGAAGCCACCGTTCGCTGCAGTCAGGGACCCAGGATGGAGCGCTGCGTGTGTATACCACGTGACCAGGTCCACATCCTTTGGTAAGCGCAATCTACTATTTGTGCACTTCGGGTGTTAGCTTCATATGAAGATTTGGTGAAGGATTAACTCTTTGCACTACTTTGAAGTAAACAATCACAATATATCATGAACATTATTTGTTGAAGATTTGTTCTAGCTTCACATGAAGATTTGGTGAAGGATTAACTCTTTGCACTATTCTGAAGAAATTAACTTCAATATATTATGAACATTATTTGTTGAAACAATTTTTCACTTTTTGGATTTGTTACACATTTGATTTTTCATTAACTTAATCTATGAGACTTTTTTATAATTGAGTGTTATAGATTTCTTTGATTGTTGTGGGCTTGACAGCACGCTATTATTACGATTGGACTAATCGATTTATATATGGTGACTTTCAATTCACCTTTTTGTATATAGGCATCACAGTATTGTGTTGGTGCTTATATTTAAGAATTATTCACACAATAATTTATATGAATTTGATTGTGTGTGCCTGTGTGGGTATGCCTGCATGTGCCTGGGTGTTTGTGTGGGTAAGCTGTTTGCTGTAAGAGTGTTTGGCTGCATTGAGCCATAAGCCATGTGCTTTAGTGGGGGAGGGGCAGGCAGCATGGCTATCACTGCCAACATGTTTGAAAGTTGTGTATCTATTGACTTTCCAATTTTCAGAACAAAGTTGTGTGTAGTGTTTGTGCCTGTGTGAATGCTGATGGAAACTGTATATTGTGTATGAAATGAGAAATATAGACTGTATGTGATTAGATTGTTTTGTACGATGTATTGAGCAGTTTGCAGCCAGCCATTGCTGCTGCATTGTTAAAGTCTGGTCCCTGTGTGCCATGTGCTTTGGTGGGGACGGGGCAGGCAGCATGGTCATCAGTTACAGTGGTGAGAGTTGGTGACTCTCTGTTGGTGGCATGCAGGAGTTTTGTAGTGGAAGGGCCCTGAGGGATGATGATCTGATGTTACAAATATACTGTATGTGTGTAGTGTTTGTGATTTCTATGAAAAATAGAAATGGATAGATTGTGATTTTTGCCTTTGTAGGGGACAAAGACACATGTTTGCTGATGTCACTGGGTGTTGCATAATCATCTACTGATCTCAGCTTGTGATTTTGCAGGATTATGCCTTTGCAATGGGACTATTAATCCATCATTTTTCGTTCTATAACTCAGTATTGTGGTTTAATTTTTTGGGGTTTTTTATTGCATCATCTGGGCATTCATCTGGACTTTTGTCATATGTTTTATAATCATTGGCCATTGTTTTTTTTATCTAGTGGTTGGTACTTTTGTTGCACATCCGCCCCTGGATGCTGTATTGGCATTTGTTGATTTGGCGCAGTTTTGTCCTGTTTTATTTGTTTGCAGTTTGATCTGTGCACTGCTGGGGAGAGTAGTGAGACACCAGGGTGACATACTGAGAGGCTGATTTTGTTTGTTTAATGTTGAATTCGCTGGTTTAAATAGTTTTTCTAAGCATCACCTTTTGAGGTGAGTAGAGTGGCATCTTGATATAGCCCGGTCTTACCCCGAGGGGTCCCGACGCGCTTGCAGACACACTCACATGCTGGGGCCTATTTATGGATGGGATCTGGTTGACCTACCAGCATTTGGAGTGTGGGAGGAGGTCAACGGAGACACAGGGAGGCCATGCAAACTCCATGCAGGTGGTGTTAGGATGGGGATTTCTCTGTTTTCATTTAAAGTGAATGTAAGCTATTGCAGGATCGGCTGACCTTGCAGTATATGAGTGGCGGTTTTTGTATTGAATCCCATGGATTTTTTGGTGTCTTAATAGACACAGCAATGTGGCTGGGCTCCCCCTCCCTCTTCCTGAACAATCGATATGTAAATAAACCAAAATAAAATGGAGGATGTATGTTCAATAAAAGGCCTAGTGGAGCACACACTTAGCGCCAATTCAATCCCACAATATTAGCAGCAGTATATCTAAATATACATAAAATATAATGATCAACTCAAAATATTTTAAATAACTAAGCAGCCGTTGAAAAAGAAACAAAATGTAGAAAGCGAGGTAAATCAATAAAACAGATAAAAACTGCAACATTAATTTACACCAAACAGCTCTAAAAAATTAAACCTAAAATGATAAATAGACTCGTGGACAAGCCACTGATAAAAGTCTCAAACGTAGTGTTATGACAGAGTCAGTCCAGAGAATAATGAGGTGAGTATCAACAATTGTCCATATGTGTGCACCTTCCACCAACACAGAAATCAATTGTAATCCACCGCGTGATGTAATAATCCCCTCTGGGGTTCAAACTCACCGGAACCACAATAAAAATGTGCCTTCAGTAATAAGGAAACATCTGCTACTCTGTCGTGGCTCGTCACTCCTTACAAAGATCCACCAATGCACTGGGCTCCACAGCAGCTCATATAATAATGGAAAATAACAGCAAACATAGCATAATCCTGTTTATTAAACAAACTGCTTCCCATACATCAGGAGACCCCTTTAATAAACTACGTACAAAAATTAAGCAAAAAAATTAGCATATCGAGGCCTCAGAGGGCGCTATCACCGTAATCAGCCGTCTCTCAGAGCGTTCGCAAGTCCTGCAGACACTTCCTGGGTAGAGGTGAAGAGCGGTGGAACGCAACCTTGGAGCGCACTCGTCACTTCCGGGTCGTGTTGTCGTAGTTACGCCCTGACGCGTTTCGTCATCTGACTTCGACAGAGGGCGTAACCAAACGACGTGAACACGATCCATAAATCCCCCTGCTCATAGAGTAATCGCCAATCAGCGTCCGCGGCAACAGATGACAGGTACTAGCATCTGTCGCCTGATAGGTCGCTGATGACATACCCTCTTATACATAGAGCGCGGAGGTGAATATTAAAAACAATGTAAACATACATCATACGGTAACAATGGCTGCGGGATAACACAGTATACAAAACCATAGCTGGAAAAACAATGTTAGAATAAACGGAACTGACAGAGAGATATGTTAATATTAATCATCTTCAGTGTATATGTACCATAGTCGCTGATAATACTATGAAGTATATATATATATATACATATATATCAGAGTCACTAATACTCATACCATGAATATCAATGGCTAAAAGTGCATAGTGATATGGTAATTGCTTTATCATCAGATAATCGATGAATAATTATTATCTATAATGTTACATCTATTAAACACAGCACATGCTGAATATATTAATAATGTCAGTGGGAGAGAGCGGAAAACGCATAGCCAAACAATATCACCAAAGACATACTGTCAGCAGGGCCGGCTAGGGCTAATGTAGCAGATAGCAGTGAACCAATCAATAGATAATAATCAATAGATAAAAATGGATAATAGGACTATGGCCAATATCTTAAATAAAAGACAGCCAAAAATAGCTAACCATGATAAAAATAAATTAAATCATGACAGACAATGAATAAAAAATATATATATAAAATAATTATAAAAATATTTATAAAAATATTTATAAAAATATGGGGGTACCCCACATATATAGATATATATGTATATATATATGTAAAATAAAGGTAGAAATAGGATCACAATATATAAGATAACATATAAAATAAATAAATATGTGTCTTATAAAAATGACAGTAGTGCCTATAGGTTGAATTGATGTTAAATATCAAATAAAACCAGAAAATAAAATGTTGCCTACCCTAAAAAGGATAAGACTTAAAGATCACTAATAAAACAATTTATGTCTAAATCAACATTCAACCCTTTCGGAGAGAGTGTGTCAATCAAGAAGATCCACTGGGTTTCACGTTTAGAGTGTTCTCGTACAAGATTTGATCCTCTCCAAAAGGGTTTGAGATGATCAATACCCCAAAATTTTAACCCAGAGGGGTCCTGATTGTGGTACAGCTTAAAATGTAGTGACACATTGTGGTCCTTGAAGCCTAACTTAATGTTGGCTATGTGCTCAGCAATACGGATTCGCAGAAGTCTCTTAGTACGGCCAATATAAATTAAACCACATGGGCATTGCAAGGCATATACTACATAGGCTGTATTGCAGGTAATGAATTCTTTTATCCTGAATTCTTTCTGGTTTGAGGTAGATGTAAAGCTATTTAATGCTCTTATCGGTGTTCTAACCTCTTTGCATGCACGACATCTTCTACATGAATAAAAACCATCATGATCCCAGATGGAGGGAGGTCTGGGTGGAGGATCTATGACTTTTTTAACGATTTTATCTGCATAGTTAGGAGATCTTCTATAAATGAAGCCAGGGAATGATGGTAATGAGGATTTCAATATTCTATCCATTAATAGAATATGCCAGTGGTTGATGAAGATAGCTTCCACTTCTTTATACTGGGAATGGAAGCCAGACACAAAACACCATTCCTGTTTGTTACTATTAGGTGCCTGGATTGTATCAGCCAAGAAATTTGTTCTGGGTACCAGAGAGATATCTTCAATAATTTGATCAAGTATGTGTTCCTGGTAGCCCTTTTCAATACATTTATTCCTTATGACCAACGCCTGTGTCTTGTAGTCAGCTATTTCTGTACAATTTCTTCTTATTCTAGTCAATTGGCCCTTAGGAATATTTCTTAGCCACAACGGATGATGCCCACTTTGCATAGGGAGGTAACTGTTAGAGTCTGTAGGTTTAAAATATACTGAGGTACCAAGTTTATCACCACATCTATATATATTAACATCAAGAAAATGGATATTGTTATCACTGATTTCATACGTGAGTTTAATATTATTGGTGTTATCGTTTAGCTCTTCTAGGAATAATTGTAGAGTAGATAGAGATCCTGACCATATAAAGATGAGATCATCAATATAGCGTTTATACAGTAGTAATGCATCTCTTTTCACAGCAAAAATGGTTTTATCCTCCCATTCCCCCATAAAGAGGTTAGCAATACTCGGAGCAAACTTCGCGCCCATTGCAACGCCTCGTTTCTGTAGGTAAAAATTACCATCATACCAAAAATAGTTATGTCCTAAGCAGAAATCGAGAGCATTCCTTAAGAAGATCTTGTGATTATGTGTTAAATCATCTTTTTGACTGAGGGCCCAGTTCAGGGCTAAAAGAGCATCGTCATGCTGAATCACTGTATATAAGGAGGAGACATCTGCGGTTATCAAATATACCTCTGTTTTTCCTGTTAGATCTATTGCTTCCAAAAGTTGTAATAGGTTTTTAGTATCGCGAAGATAAGCCTTGGTCATAACAACACTCTTTTGAAGAAACACATCTAGATATTGTCCAACACGTGATGAAACAGAGCCTATTCCATTCACTATGGGTCTCCCAGGAGGGGAATGGATATCTTTATGGATCTTCGGTAACGTATAGATCGTCGGTATCCTACAGCTGCTTGGGACAAGGTATCTTCTTTCCTTGTCTGTCAATACCCACTTGAAATAACCAGACCGAATAAGTATTTCTAGATCAGCTTCATATTGTGGGGTGGGATCTCTTTCTAACTTTTTATATGTGTCGTCCTCAGTTAGCATTCCCAGTAATTGTTTATGATAAAACTCCTTACTCAGTATAACAATGCCTCCTCCTTTATCAGCCGGTCGTATCACCAAATCTTTTCGTTTCTCCAATAGTTCAATCCCCTGTTGTATATGGCGTGGGTTCACATCTTTCTTAGGGACAAGGTCTTCCAGATCACGGAATACTAAACCTTTAAAAACATCCACTTGTTGATTAGCCGCATTCAAGGGATTGAATAGTGACTTATTTCGAAGTCCACTATCAGTAGATACTGATGCTAAATTAGTAGTTGGTTGTGGATTCTTATTTAAGAAGTATTTCTTCATATTTAATTTCCTTACATATCTATGGACATCAATGAATACGTCAAACTTATTGACTGGTCTTTTCAGACCACATTTGAGGCCCAGATGTAAAATGTTGGTTTCTTTGTGGGTCAATTGGACGTCTGTTAAGTTGAAAATGCCACCTAATCCTTGTCTCCTCTTCTTCTTTTTCTGGAGCCTTCTCCCGGCTCTGCACCCTCTTGATCTCCTCTCCATGGGTCTTGATAGGAGGCTTGTTCTCTCTCCCACCAGGGTGGTTCCCTCCATTGGGGTCCCCTTTGGTCGTTTGTAAGTTGTGGCTGCATCGGGTTCCTCCCTCTGCGTGGGGGGTAACCTCGACCCCTTCTCTGCCAGCCTCTCCCCCTCCCTAAAAAAGGACGTGGGGATTGGTAACGTTCCCTATCTTCATATTGATGTAAGGTATCATATCTATTAGTAACTGGTACTTGGTACTTCACCTCTACCCAGGAAGTGTCTGCAGGACTTGGGAACGCTTTGAGAGACGGCTGATTACGGTGATAGCGCCCTCTGAGGCCTCGATATGCTCATTTTTTTGCTTAATTTTTGTACGTAGTTTATTAAAGGGGTCTCCTGATGTATGGGAAGCAGTTTGTTTAATAAACAGGATTACGCTATGTTTGCTGTTATTTTCCATTATTATATGAGCTGCTGTGGAGCCCAGTGCATTGGTGGATCTTTGTAAGGAGTGACGAGCCACGACAGAGTAGCAGATGTTTCCTTATTACTGAAGGCACATTTTTATTGTGGTTCCGGTGAGTTTGAACCCCAGAGGGGATTATTACATCACGCGGTGGATTACAATTGATTTCTGTGTTGGTGGAAGGTGCACACATATGGACAATTGTTGATACTCACCTCATTATTCTCTGGACTGACTCTGTCATAACACTACGTTTGAGACTTTTATCAGTGGCTTGTCCACGAGTCTATTTATTATTTTAGGTTTAATTTTTTAGCGCTGTTTGGTGTAAATTAATGTTGCAGTTTTTATCTGTTTTATTGATTTACCTCGCTTTCTACATTTTGTTTCTTTTTCAACGGCTGCTTAGTTATTTAAAATATTTTGAGTTGATCATTATATTTTATGTATATTTAGATATACTGCTGCTAATATTGTGGGATTGAATTGGCGCTAAGTGTGTGCTCCACTAGGCCTTTTATTGAACATACATCCTCCATTTTATTTTATTTAATTTTCTTGGCTGCCATGGATGCCCTACAATTTCTTAGCAGTAGGAATATAGATATCAATAGTATTTTTGCAGTCAATGAGCTCACTACAGCACAAACTAATTTCAATGGAGCTATTACTGCTCTTGGTAACATTTTGGAAAAACAAGTTCGCACATGGTGGGATATTTTTACTTTGGAACATTATATAAAGGATAGAATTATTATTAGAAGCCTGCGTTGGGAAGTGATCCCACAGGACGGTCTGGATGACCCAGAATCTATGCATGAATGGCTTGAATTTTTTAATGGGATGGGTCTTAAGCTCCAAGAACTCATTTTAAAAAGAAAACGCACAAAAATTACACGTTTAGAAACAAGAATTAACGAGCTTAAGGCACAACTTAAACCCATTAAAGATTCACAGCAAGTCATTGATTTTAATATACGAATAAAAAAGAAACTTGAGAAGGTAGATAAGGACACACAGAGAAAGAAAATCAAGAAGTTCCACAGGGACATGGGAGATTTCCAGACAAATACAATCTATTTATGGCAACAAGCAAAAGGTCCTACGACTGGTGATTTGAATATGGAAGTGGCACAAGTTGGCAACCTGATAGAGCAACCACAACCATCTAACACCCAAGCTATACCCCCTGGTATCCAACAGAGAGCAACTGTACCCCCATATCCTCCAGTAGGACATTCCACTCCTATAAGGAATGGTACCTACCAAGGAAGAGGTAGACCATCCAGGGGGGGCCTGTAAATTCACAGTATCATAATAACCAATACCAAGTACCAGTTACTAATAGATATGATACCTTACATCAATATGAAGATAGGGAACGTTACCAATCCCCACGTCCTTTTTTAGGGAGGGGGAGAGGCTGGCAGAGAAGGGGTCGAGGTTATCCCCACGCAGAGGGAGGAACCCGATGCAGCCACAACTTACAAATGACCAAAGGGGACCCCAATGGAGGGAACCACCCTGGTGGGAGAGAGAACAAGCCTCCTATCAAGACCCATGGAGAGGAGATCAAGAGGGTGCAGAGCCGGGAGAAGGCTCCAGAAAAAGAAGAAGAGGAGACAAGGATTAGGTGGCATTTTCAACTTAACAGACGTCCAATTGACCCACAAAGAAACCAACATTTTACATCTGGGCCTCAAATGTGGTCTGAAAAGACCAGTCAATAAGTTTGACGTATTCATTGATGTCCATAGATATGTAAGGAAATTAAATATGAAGAAATACTTCTTAAATAAGAATCCACAACCAACTACTAATTTAGCATCAGTATCTACTGATAGTGGACTTCGAAATAAGTCACTATTCAATCCCTTGAATGCGGCTAATCAACAAGTGGATGTTTTTAAAGGTTTAGTACTCCGTGATCTGGAAGACCTTGTCCCTAAGAAAGATGTGAACCCACGCCATATACAACAGGGGATTGAACTATTGGAGAAACGAAAAGATTTGGTGATACGACCGGCTGATAAAGGAGGAGGCATTGTTATACTGAGTAAGGAGTTTTATCATAAACAATTACTGGGAATGCTAACTGAGGACGACACATATAAAAAGTTAGAAAGAGATCCCACCCCACAATATGAAGCTGATCTAGAAATACTTATTCGGTCTGGTTATTTCAAGTGGGTATTGACAGACAAGGAAAGAAGATACCTTGTCCCAAGCAGCTGTAGGATACCGACGATCTATACGTTACCGAAGATCCATAAAGATATCCATTCCCCTCCTGGGAGACCCATAGTGAATGGAATAGGCTCTTTTTCATCACGTGTTGGACAATATCTAGATGTGTTTCTTCAAAAGAGTGTTGTTATGACCAAGGCTTATCTTCGCGATACTAAAAACCTATTACAACTTTTGGAAGCAATAGATCTAACAGGAAAAACAGAGGTATATTTGATAACCGCAGATGTCTCCTCCTTATATACAGTGATTCAGCATGACGATGCTCTTTTAGCCCTGAACTGGGCCCTCAGTCAAAGAGATGATTTAACACATAATCACAAGATCTTCTTAAGGAATGCTCTCGATTTCTGCTTAGGACATAACTATTTTTGGTATGATGGTAATTTTTACCTACAGAAACGAGGCGTTGCAATGGGCGCGAAGTTTGCCCCGAGTATTGCTAACCTCTTTATGGGGGAATGGGAGGATAAAACCATTTTTGCTGTGAAAAGAGATGCATTACTACTGTATAAACACTATATTGATGATCTCATCTTTATATGGTCAGGATCTCTATCTACTCTACAATTATTCCTAGAAGAGCTAAACGATAACACCAATAATATTAAACTCACGTATGAAATCAGTGATAACAATATCCATTTTCTTGATGTTAATATATATAGATGTGGTGATAAACTTGGTACCTCAGTATATTTTAAACCTACAGACTCTAACAGTTACCTCCCTATGCAAAGTGGGCATCATCCGTTGTGGCTAAGAAATATTCCTAAGGGCCAATTGACTAGAATAAGAAGAAATTGTACAGAAATAGCTGACTACAAGACACAGGCGTTGGTCATAAGGAATAAATGTATTGAAAAGGGCTACCAGGAACACATACTTGATCAAATTATTGAAGATATCTCTCTGGTACCCAGAACAAATCTCTTGGCTGATACAATCCAGGCACCTAATAGTAACAAACAGGAATGGAGTTTTGTGTCTGGCTTCCATTCCCAGTATAAAGAAGTGGAAGCTATCTTCATCAACCACTGGCATATTCTATTAATGGATAGAATATTGAAATCCTCATTACCATCATTCCCTGGCTTCATTTATAGAAGATCTCCTAACTATGCAGATAAAATCGTTAAAAAAGTCATAGATCCTCCACCCAGACCTCCCTCCATCTGGGATCATGATGGTTTTTATTCATGTAGAAGATGTTGTGCATGCAAAGAGGTTAGAACACCGATAAGAGCATTAAATAGCTTTACATCTACCTCAAACCAGAAAGAATTCAGGATAAAAGAATTCATTACCTGCAATACAGCCTATGTAGTATATGCCTTGCAATGCCCATGTGGTTTAATTTATATTGGCCGTACTAAGAGACTTCTGCGAATCCGTATTGCTGAGCACATAGCCAACATTAAGTTAGGCTTCAAGGACCACAATGTGTCACTACATTTTAAGCTGTACCACAATCAGGACCCCTCTGGGTTAAAATTTTGGGGTATTGATCATCTCAAACCCTTTTGGAGAGGATCAAATCTTGTACGAGAACTCTCTAAACGTGAAACCCAGTGGATCTTCTTGATTGACACACTCTCTCCGAAAGGGTTGAATGTTGATTTAGACATAAATTGTTTTATTAGTGATCTTTAAGTCTTATCCTTTTTAGGGTAGGCAACATTTTATATTCTGGTTTTATTTGATATTTAACATCAATTCAACCTATAGGCACTACTGTCATTTTTATAAGACACATATTTATTTATTTTATATGTTATCTTATATATTGTGATCCTATTTCTACCTTTATTTTACATATATATAGATATATATATATATCTATATATGTGGGGTACCCCCATATTTTTATAAATATTTTTATAAATATTTTTATAATTATTTTATATATATATATTTTTTATTCATTGTCTGTCATGATTTAATTTATTTTTATCATGGTTAGCTATTTTTGGCTGTCTTTTATTTAAGATATTGGCCATAGTCCTATTATCTATTTTTATCTATTGATTATTATCTATTGATTGGTTCACTGCTATCTGCTACATTAGCCCTAGCCGGCCCTGCTGACAGTATGTCTTTGGTGATATTGTTTGGCTATGCGTTTTCCGCGCTCTCCCACTGACATTATTAATATATTCAGCATGTGCTGTGTTTAATAGATGTAACATTATAGATAATAATTATTCATCGATTATCTGATGATAAAGCAATTACCATATCACTATGCACTTTTAGCCATTGATATTCATGGTATGAGTATTAGTGACTCTGATATATATGTATATATATTGTGAGGGGGTTAACTCGGTAGCGGGTGTGTGTGACCCCCTGGTTGGGCTCCCCACACAAAAACAGGGCCAGCAGACGGAGGTTGTGGTTTTCAAAATCAAAAGGTGCGGTTTATTTCTCTATGTACAGTGACAAAAACACAGCAAAGCCAAAAAGAAACAAACAAAATAAATCCTGGTCAGTTTGACCTCTGACTAAACATGCAGGTTTCCTAAACTAACAACTGGGATCAGCCTGGTGCTGTCCTAGTCCCTAAGTCCCTGGTTTAGTAAAAGTCCAAACAAATAGCCACACAGGCTTTGCCTCACCGCACAGGGGTTCACTCTCCCTAGACAGTCCACACAGGTCTGGTTCCAGGCATGAGCTAACATCTAATGAAGCTGGGAGTTCTTATAGAGGCCTAAATGAGCTGACAAGCTTCAGCTGGTCTCATCAACTCCCTGTCTCACGACGCCCAGCACTCTCCCTAGAGGTATGAGTCATTCATGAGCCCACTAGCCTCAGCTGGGCTTCATCAACTCCCTAGTTGTATAAGTCGGCATAAAGCCTGAATCTGGGAGAAATATATCTACCCCCCTGGATGCAACCAGGTGACTTTACCTTCCTGCTGTCACATACCCCCCCTCTTGTTTTAACCTCGGGGTTGGAACACCAGCAATCAGGCATTCATGTACTCGAGACAAAGCATCCACATTCCCCATTTGAACGCCAGGGCGATGCTTTACTGTGAAGTTGAATTCCTGTAGGGCCAGGAACCACCTATTCACTCTTCTATTTGTCTCCTTGTTTTGAGCCATCCACTTTAACGGAGCGTGATCCGTAACCATGTCAAAGTGCCTACCTAGCAGATAGTACCGAAGGGAATCTAGAGCCCACTTCACCGCTAAACACTCCTTTTCAACCGTGGCGTAATTTACCTCATGGGACTTCAACTTCCTGCTGAGGTAAATGACTGGGTGCTCTTCCCCGTTCCAGACCTGGGACAATACTGCTCCTAACCCCACATCTGACGCATCACTTTGTACGACAAAGTCTTTAGAGAAGTCGGGTGAGTACAACACTGGCTGGCTACATAAGGCTTGTTTCAAGAATTGGAATGCTGCCTCAGCCTCGGGGGTCCATTTAATCATGACCGACCCTTTCCCTTTCGTCAGGTTGGTTAGGGGCACAGCCTTAGAAGCAAAGTGGGGAATGAAGCGCCGATAATAACCCGCGATTCCCAGAAAGGCTCGTACCTGCTTCTTGCTGTTGGGACGTGGCCAACTCTGGATGGCTTCGACTTTGTTGAGTTGGGGTTTTATTACTCCCCTGCCAATGGTGTACCCAAGATATTTGGCCTCCTCCTGCCCAATGGTACACTTCTTGGGGTTAGCCGTAAACCCCGCTTCCCGGATAGAGTCTAGGACTGCTTGCACTTTTGGCAGATGTGAGGCCCAATCTGTGCTATGGACAATTACGTCATCCAGGTAAGCCGCAGCATACTTCCGATGGGGCCTCAGTATCTGGTCCATTTTCCGCTGGAATGTGGCCGGCGCATTCTGTAACCCGAACGGCATTCTCTTATATTGGAACGCCCCGTCTGGGGTTACAAATGCGGTTTTCTCTTTGGCCGACTTGGCCAGGGGAATTTGCCAATACCCTTTTGTGAGGTCAAGAGTCGTCATGTATCGGGCTGTTCCCAGCCGGTCGATCAACTCATCTATACGTGGCATGGGGTAGGTGTCAAATTTTGTAACTTTGTTCAACTGACGAAAATCGTTACAAAATCGCCAGCTCCCATCCGGTTTAGGCACCAACACAATGGGACTAGACCAATCACTTTGGGACTCCTCTATCACCCCTAAGTTCAGCATTTTCTGTACTTCCTCCCGTATTGCCTCCCGTCGGGCCTCTGGGATCCGATAGGGTTTTAACTTCACCCTTTCACCGGGCGGGGTAATAATATCATGCTCTACCCCAGATGTTTGTCCCGGCAGCTCAGAGAACACCTCCTTGTTGCGAAGCACAAACTCCTTAACCTCCTGTTGTTGGGGTTGTGACAAGGTGGCTGCTATTCCAACCTCCGGAATCACGCAACCAGTTTGAGCTGGTGACCAAGTTTCTGCGACTAGGGACTCTCTATCCCTCCAGGCTTTCAACAGATTAACGTGATATATCTGTTCGGGCTTTCGCCTTCCTGGTTGTCTGACCTTGTAATTCACTTCGCTCACTTTTTCCATTATCTCGTAGGGGCCTTGCCATTTGGCAAGGAATTTACTTTCAACCGTAGGGACAAGTACCAATATCCTATCCCCCGGGGAAAAGGTACGGGTCTTTGCTCCACGGTTGTACACTCTCTGCTGTGCCAACTGCGCTTGGGCCAAATGTTCCTTCACGATGGGCATTACCTGTGCAATTCGATCTTGCATCAGGGCGACATGCTCAATCACACTCCTGTGGGGAGAACTCTCACTTTCCCAAGTTTCCTTGGCAATATCCAACAGCCCTCTTGGGTGTCTCCCATACAGTAACTCAAAGGGGGAGAATCCCGTAGAGGATTGGGGCACCTCCCTAATAGCAAACATCAAATAAGGAAGTAGACAGTCCCAATCCTTTCCATCTCTATCCACCACTTTCTTCAACATTTGTTTTAGGGTTTTGTTGAATCTTTCAACCAGCCCATCGGTTTGGGGGTGATACACAGATGTACGCAATTGCGTCACTTTGAGCAATTTACACAGCTCTTTCATAACCCGGGACATAAAGGGTGTACCTTGGTCCGTAAGCAGTTCTTTACAAATACCCACCCGGCTAAAAACAAGAGATAGCTCTTTGGCTATGGTTTTGGCCGAGGTATTTCTGAGAGGGATCGCTTCTGGATAACGGGTGGCATAGTCCATTATAACCAATATGTACTGGTGCCCCCTAGCGGACTTGATTATAGGACCTACCAAATCCATTGCGATTCTCTCAAACGGGACCTCAATGATGGGTAGAGGGATCAGCGGGCTACGGAAATGTGGCATCGGGGCCGACCTCTGACACACAGGGCAGGAGGAACAATAATTTTCTATGTCCTTCATCACCCCAGGCCAATAGAATCTCTGTAATACCCTCTCTCGGGTTTTCTCTGTCCCCAGATGACCTCCAAGAATGTGCCCATGGGCCAACTCCAACACCAACTTCCTGTAAGGTTTGGGCACCACCAGCTGCTCAACGGTTTCTTCTGCCCTTTTTGCCACCCGATACAGTAGGTCCTTCTCTACGCTGAAGTATGGGTAAGTGCAGGTATTATCTGGGTTCACTAACTCGCCATCTATTTCCACTACGTTTTCCCGTGCCTTTATTAGGGCGGGGTCTTTTAACTGTTCTGTGGCAAAATTTTCCCTGTGAACCTCCAGATCAGAAAACTCCACAGACGGTAGGTTTTCGTCTGAGGAGGTGGGCTCCTCTCCAGTTTCTTGAGTCTCCCCTGCAAATACTGACAAGGGAAATTCTGGAGAGTCCTCACCACTCTCAGAGGAGTTCTGGCTATCACATTCCTGGTACATAGGGGCACCAGTGGGGGGCTCAGGATCATCCCACAGTTCCCAGAACTTCGGAAAATCCCTTCCCACAATGGCGTCATGCGGTAACTGAGATACTAAGCCCACTGGATGAGAGAGGGTACCTTTGGGGGTCTCGAAACACACTGTAGTCACTGGATACTCTCGGGTGTCCCCATGCACACAAATAACAGCTACCTTGCTATTCCCAGAGACCTCTGTTTTAACTAATTCAGCCTTTATCAGGGTCACAAGGCTACCTGAATCCAGTAATACCACAACATTTCTACCATTAATACACATTTTGCATAAATGTTTCTCAGTTCCTCGAATGGCAGTGCATGCGACTGTCGCACACAGTGACTGACGTCTGCCCGTCAGAAAGTCACACTGCATGGGTTCCTCCACAACCGGGCAATTGGCTGCAATATGTCCCGCTTGCCGGCAGCGGTAGCAAACGATCCTTCTTGCGGCCTCTTGAGCCGCTGATTTCCCAGGCTGTTCTCGCCAAACTTGGGGTAGAGCTCCCACCCTCTCACTCTCTCCACCCTCACCCCTTGGAATCCTCTTATCCGCCCCTGGGGATGGTCTGGTCTTAGGGTGGAAAGTCCGAGTGTCTCTGGAAGAGGCCGTCAGGTTCTCTGTAGCCAAGTATTTCTCTACACGATCCACAAGACCACCGGCCGTCTCTGGGTCTCCATGGCTTACCCACTTTTGGATGGCAGTAGGAAGAGCTCTCAAAAACCGATCCATTACAACACGTTCCACAATCTCTGGTGCGGACAAAGTCTCTGGCTGTAGCCACTTCCTGCTCAGGTGAATGAGATCATACATTTGAGACCTGGGGGGTTTTCCAAGCTGGAAAGTCCAGTTATGCACACGCTGAGCCCGGACAGCCAGGGTGACACCCAGCCTTGCCAATATTTCAGCTTTTAGCATCACATAGTCTTTTGCTTGGTCAGGCTCTAGGTCATAGTAAGCCTTCTGCGATTCACCAGTCAACAGAGGAGCCACCAGTCCAGCCCACTGCTCCTCAGGCCACTTTTCTCTTTCAGCAGTCCTTTCAAATGTGGTCAAAAATACCTCTGGATCATCCTCTCCAGTCATTTTTGTCAATAAACGACTCACCCCAAAGGACGCGGTATTAGTGGGACGGCTTTCCTCACTGGTCTGCGGACGTTGCTGCATTACTGCTTCCATTTGTTGTAGTCTCTGCTCTTGCTTCTGTAACAGGTCTATGAAGCGGGCCTCAGATTGCTGCTGGGCTTGTTGATGAGCTTGCTGCTGGGCTGCAAGGCTCCTTTGCAAACCTGCATTTGTCTGCTGTTGATTGGCATTTGCTAGAGCCAGCTGTTTCAGTATCTCCTCCATGCTGGCTTAAAAAAAACTGCCTGTATTCTCCACCAACTGTGAGGGGGTTAACTCGGTAGCGGGTGTGTGTGACCCCCTGGTTGGGCTCCCCACACAAAAACAGGGCCAGCAGACGGAGGTTGTGGTTTTCAAAATCAAAAGGTGCGGTTTATTTCTCTATGTACAGTGACAAAAACACAGCAAAGCCAAAAAGAAACAAACAAAATAAATCCTGGTCAGTTTGACCTCTGACTAAACATGCAGGTTTCCTAAACTAACAACTGGGATCAGCCTGGTGCTGTCCTAGTCCCTAAGTCCCTGGTTTAGTAAAAGTCCAAACAAATAGCCACACAGGCTTTGCCTCACCGCACAGGGGTTCACTCTCCCTAGACAGTCCACACAGGTCTGGTTCCAGGCATGAGCTAACATCTAATGAAGCTGGGAGTTCTTATAGAGGCCTAAATGAGCTGACAAGCTTCAGCTGGTCTCATCAACTCCCTGTCTCACGACGCCCAGCACTCTCCCTAGAGGTATGAGTCATTCATGAGCCCACTAGCCTCAGCTGGGCTTCATCAACTCCCTAGTTGTATAAGTCGGCATAAAGCCTGAATCTGGGAGAAATATATCTACCCCCCTGGATGCAACCAGGTGACTTTACCTTCCTGCTGTCACAATATATATATATACTTCATAGTATTATCAGCGACTATGGTACATATACACTGAAGATGATTAATATTAACATATCTCTCTGTCAGTTCCGTTTATTCTAACATTGTTTTTCCAGCTATGGTTTTGTATACTGTGTTATCCCGCAGCCATTGTTACCGTATGATGTATGTTTACATTGTTTTTAATATTCACCTCCGCGCTCTATGTATAAGAGGGTATGTCATCAGCGACCTATCAGGCGACAGATGCTAGTACCTGTCATCTGTTGCCGCGGACGCTGATTGGCGATTACTCTATGAGCAGGGGGATTTATGGATCGTGTTCACGTCGTTTGGTTACGCCCTCTGTCGAAGTCAGATGACGAAACGCGTCAGGGCGTAACTACGACAACACACGACCCGGAAGTGACGAGTGCGCTCCAAGGTTGCGTTCCACCGCTCTTCACCTCTACCCAGGAAGTGTCTGCAGGACTTGCGAACGCTCTGAGAGACGGCTGATTACGGTGATAGCGCCCTCTGAGGCCTCGATATGCTCATTTTTTTGCTTAATTTTTGTACGTAGTTTATTAAAGGGGTCTCCTGATGTATGGGAAGCAGTTTGTTTAATAAACAGGATTACGCTATGTTTGCTGTTATTTTCCATTATTATATGAGCTGCTGTGGAGCCCAGTGCATTGGTGGATCTTTGTAAGGAGTGACGAGCCACGACAGAGTAGCAGATGTTTCCTTATTACTGAAGGCACATTTTTATTGTGGTTCCGGTGAGTTTGAACCCCAGAGGGGATTATTACATCACGCGGTGGATTACAATTGATTTCTGTGTTGGTGGAAGGTGCACACATATGGACAATTGTTGATACTCACCTCATTATTCTCTGGACTGACTCTGTCATAACACTACGTTTGAGACTTTTATCAGTGGCTTGTCCACGAGTCTATTTATTATTTTAGGTTTAATTTTTTAGCGCTGTTTGGTGTAAATTAATGTTGCAGTTTTTATCTGTTTTATTGATTTACCTCGCTTTCTACATGTAAATAAACCAGTTTGGGTTTTTTTGAGAGCTGAGCATAACCGGAAGTTTCTTTTCAGCATTTTATATATCAGAGGGAAGTTGGTGGGAGGAGTTTGGGGTTGTCTGAAAGGTTGGCCAATGAGATTTGTGTTTGGAAGGAAAATGGAAAGCATTTTTGCGTTTAAAAGTCTTTTATATTTTGTTCCAGTTGTGTGAAGTTTTGTACTGTAATACAGTTTGGGTAGAGGGCAGAACAGGGGGGCATCACCATTGTTTTATCTAGATACAGAGAGAAGCCACATTGTTCTGCAGGTGGTAAACTGGCGTAAGTGTTCTGTGTGGTTTAGTCTGACAACGCAGTGTATGGGTGTATCTTGTGTATGCATGCACTGTGAGGGGTAGAGGCCTAATTCGGGGGTTGATCTGTGGTTGTTGCTGTAGTTCCAAAAGTGTTGGGACAACAAGCCATAGAGTTGACGCCTCGGTTAGGGTTTCTAGTTGGAGGACTTGACCATATAGTGGTTGTAGTTCTTCAATCCACCGTATAAGAAGACACCGGGCGGTGATCTCCGAAATGGGTGCAACGGTTTAACCTGGACGCAGGTTTAAGACGATAAGCTGATTCGAATCGCCATGGACACAAGGAGGTCTGTGCAAAGGGAAGGAATGGAGGCTTCCCATAGTCAGACGGTCACACAGTGCACAAAGCCTAGTTTTGGGGAAAAGGCCTTTGAACCCCAAAAAGATTAACATAGGTGGTCCAAGGATACTATTTTGGGTATCCCACAGGAGTGGATGTAGTTGAGCTGCGGCTTCAGAAATCTGTAATGATGAGTGTTGATGGAGGTTAAATTCTCATGCCCGTTTGTTTGAACTTTGTATGGCTGGTCCATGCAAGGTTCCCGAGTTGCTCTCATGTTTGTCCCATTGTATTTTTTTCTATTGCTGAAAGAGTGAAGGGAGAATTCTGGCTGTTTTTGTTTTTTCATTTTTGGTTTTGGAAACTATGAAGTATCTCCCCCACGTTTGTATCGGAATGTTTGTATGTAGTAACGTGAATATGTTCGAACTTACCGCGGCGATCCTCCGATGTGTCGCGGCTGTTGTATTTTTGTAGGAACGAGAAAAGTAAGGGTTACAGAGGGTTTTGTTTGAATCGGTTTTGAAAGAATGTCATTGACAATTTACCAATGTACAGGAATGTCATTATCGTTTACCATTCTTTGCAGGTTAAATATGAAGGATAGAGTAATGATTTTGCTTATAAGTATATTTCAGGTCCAAGGAGTTTGTACACAGAGAACAGGTGTATGTAGACAGCTGTACATATGGATAAATACGAGTCTAAGGAGGTAAAAGTATCACAGGCTATTTCATTGTTTCTTTTTTCCTGCACCACGCATTTCTTCCTTCAGTCTGTAATGAGGAAGAAAAGGGGGGAATGATAAATGTAAGAATGACAGGTTTTTTTTTTCAAACTAATAATAACCTCTGTAATTCTTTTTCTTGTTTAATATTTTTATTAGATTTTACAAGTAAATAGCAAATATACTGAACATTACATTCTGATCAAGAATAGAATTGTAAATAAATACAGTAATCACTAAAAATACATATTGAAAGAAAGGCAGTAGAGGATAAACCTCAGTAACAATTATATCAATACAAATAGAGGTATAAAAGATTAGAGCAACGAAGATAAGCAATATTCAGGATAGAACGTCTCCAGAACAACCACTCACCCCCAAAGGGAGCAAGCTGTGAGCAGATGGGGGCTCGATTAAGTATGAGAGAATATGTTGGGCTATCCAGAAGGATACACCAGATGAACGTTGTCATACCTCAATTGTTTAGTGAAGACTTTCCTAACAAATCTTTAAGACACAAAGATATTAGTGATTGATAAAGTGAAACTTTAAAGTTATATATATAAGTCATGTAATGAACATCACATGTGTAAAAAATCTGTATTACACAAGTAACAAAACTAACCAGAACAGAAAGACAGAAGAAGTAAGAGAGAAGAAGAAGAAATATGGGAGAAAAGTAAAATTTATAGAAAAGAAGGTATGGGTATAGGAAAATAGAAAAAAAGGTGAAGGTTGTCTCCCCGGGTGGCGGACCAGTCAGATCAAGGCCCCGTTTAAATATTATATTAATAGATAAATATTAAAGTATTTCAAAGAGGCATCAACAATACTTGATCAAAATCTGGGGGTAAGAAGTGTTTAATCCATGGTTTTCATATTTTATTATATGTTGCAATGTTGTCATCTTCAATAGCAGACATTTTGGAAAAGATAAGGGCTCTGTTAATTCTATGTTTAGTTTCAGCCACAACTAAAGTTTGGGTTTTCCAGGCCTTAGCTATAGATTGTTTAGCCGCCGTGGTGAGATGTAGTAGTAATTTGAATTGTGACTTATTCAAATTAGGAGGTTTGAGGTTGAGGAGAGCCAGTGCCGGGTCTGGCGGGATTGGTATTTCCAAGGCCGTAGAGGCCATGTGAAATATTTTACTCCAGAAGGATTGAACGATTGGACATTGCCACCAAATATGGAACTGCGTGCCCGGTTCAGAACAGCCTCTGAAACATAGATTTGGGTACGAGGGGGCAAATTTGGCAATCCTGGCCGGAACCAGGTACCATCGAGAAAGGACCTTATAATTTGTTTCCAACGCAAAACAGTTTGGCGAGGAATGCTTAGTAGCTGACCATATAATATCCCAGTCACTTTTACTGAATGTTCTATCCATGTCGTGTGCCCATTTAGTCGTATAGGATGGTAAAGTATCGTCGGATGTGGAATTGATGCGTTTATACAAAAGTGATATTAATCCTCTAGTATGGGGATCACTGTTACAGATACGTTCAAATTGAGTCATTTGGGTGAGAGGGGATCCCGTATCAACGAGGGGTGTATAAAAGTTCTTAATTTGTAGATAGCGGAAGAGCTCCTTCATGGGGAGTTTGTATAAATCACATAATGTTGGGAACGTAAGAATATCATTGGAGGAAACTAGATTATGGAATTGAAGTAGGTTTCTTCTGGACCAAGCTGCAAATGATAGGGGAAATTTCCAGGCGGGGTAAAATGAGGGATTTCGAAGAAAAGAGAGTAGAGGGTTATGAGTGGATTGTAGGCTTTTTGTGGATCTATATTTGTCCCAGATAGCTATAGAATGTTTGGTTACAGGGTTAGATAAGTTTAGTCTATCTTTAGGAGCTAACCAGAGCAAATTATTCACAGAAATGGGGTCAATATCCACTGATTCAATCGCTACCCATAGAGGGGATTCTATTGTAGAATGGTATTTGGGGAGTTGTGCTAGCTGAGCAGCAAAATAGTATGAGGAAAAGTTAGGAATTCCCAGACCACCTTTCAATTTATCAAGATAAAGAGTCGATCTAGGTATACGGGGCTTTGTAGAGCCCCATATAAAAGCCATCACTCTCTTTTGAGTGAGCCTCAAGAAGTAAGGAGGTATATGTATGGGGAGAACTCGGAATAGGTAAAGGAACTTTGGTAAGATTGACATCTTAGTAGCATTAATCCTCCCAATCCAAGATAAAGGAAGAGAAGACCATTGTTTCATCAGATTAGTAGTTGACTTCAATAAGGGTAAGTAGTTAGCTGAAAATAAGTCGGATATAGAAGAAGTGAGTTGGACTCCAAGATATGAACTATGATGCAATTCCCAATTGAAAGGTAAAGACGTTTGAGCTTGTTGTAACTCAGATGGCGAAAGGGAAATATTAAGGGCATTAGATTTGGCATGATTAACACACAAACCAGAAATCTTTGCAAACTTGTCTAAAGTATTTACTAGATTTGGGGCTGAGACGTGGGGATGGGATAAAAAATCAGGATGTCATCTGCAAAAAGACTCAATTTGTGGTGATGTCCACCTAATTCTACACCTTTGATATTAGGATTATTTCTAATAATACATGCTAAGGGTTCAATAAGTAGGGCAAAAAGCAAAGGGGAGAGGGGGCAACCCTGTCTAGTACCACTCCTAATATCCATCATAGCTGATTTGTAGCCCATATATTTAATATAAGCTTTCGGAGTGCTGTATAGTGAGGAGACCCAAGTTAAGAAATTTTCCCCAAAACCCCATTTTTGAAGAGTATATTGTAGATATGGCCAGCTAATTGAGTCGAACGCCTTCCTAATATCTAATGATATAAGGCAAGTTGGGATACGTCTTTTTTTGGCGGCATGAATTAATAAAAGTGCTCTTCTGACATTATCCCCTGCTTGACGCAAGGGCATGAAGCCAGTTTGGTCACGATGGATAAGTTTACCTATAATGCTATTCAATCTAGTTGCCAAGATCTTAGCTAGTAACTTAATGTCTAGATTTAAAAGAGATATGGGGCGGTAATTAGACCAAGAGGTAGTATCAGATTTAGGTTTGGGAATCATTGCTATGATGGAAGTTAGTGTTTCGGTTTTAAACGAATGACCAGCTAACAAAGAATTGAAGGCTCTAGTCAATAGAGGCGTTAAAATCGAGTCAAATTGTTTGTAGTATAGTGCAGAAAACCCATCGGGGCCCGGTCTCTTGTGAGGCTTCAATTCTTTAATAGCAGCTTTAACTTCCAAGGCCGTTATGGGACTCTCCAAATATTCACACTGTTCCGGTGTCATTGTGGGAAGTGTAACATCTGAGAACAAAGTGTCTGCTTTGTTTTTATCAAAGATTAAGCCAGGGTCATAGAGCTTAGCTAATTTAGATTGAAAGATGTCTAAGATCTTTAATGGGTTACTAGTGTATGCATCTCTGGAGGTTCTAAGTCGGAATGCAGCTTGTGAACGATCAATAGACTTGAGATTGCGGGCCATTGGGGTATCGGGCTTATTGGCTTTGCGGTATAGGGTATGTTGCCGCTTGCATAAGAGTTTGTCTGCCGAATCTGTCAGAAAAAGATCCAACTCAAGCCGGGCCCTTTCCAATTTAATGTTAGTGTTTGCATTCGGGGTAGCTTGATGAGCCAAATGACAAGCGTTAAAATTTGCTTCAAGTTTGGTGAACAGAATCTTGCGATCTCTTTTAATAGATCTCGCCTTTTGTATCAAGCTGCCCCGAATGACAGCTTTATGGGCTTCCCATAGTGTAAGGGCAGAGACATCAGTAGTGTCATTAAATGAGATATAATCATTAAGAGCCAGTTCAATATCTGAACGGTGTGAGGGCTGAGTTAGGATGGAGTCGTTAATACACCAAGTGGTGTCATGTGACCTAGGTATTGGAGAGGTAATTGTAGCAGTGACCGCACAATGGTCTGTCCATGGAAATGGGATTATATTAGAGGATATTACTTCAGGGAGCATACTAGAGGGGAGGAAAATATGGTCTATTCGTGAAAAGGATTTGTGTGGATAAGAATAATGTGTAAAATTTCTGGAAGTTGGGTTAAGTTCCCGCCAGGTATCAACAAAATTAAAAGAAGTAAGTAGAGATTGGAAGGACCGTTTATGGGTAGGAGAGTTAGGAGATGACGGGGATTTATCCAAGAAGGGATAGATGGTAGTATTGGAGTCGCCACATAATATTATTGTTCCAAATTTATGTGATTCGATTAGTTGGAAAAGATGTGATAGAAAAGCTTCAGGACGCTTATTTGGGGCATAATACGAAACTAATGTGACTTCAGTATCAGCAATAAAGCCTGTTAATAAAACATATCTACCCTCAGGGTCACATATTTGTGTATTAAGGGTAAATGGTGTAGAGCGGTGGAATCCAATCAGGGACCCACTTTGCTTAGTTGTAGCTGATGCTGCGTAGAATTGAGGGTAGGAGGAGGAAAGAAATTTAGGGGAGGCGTTATTGATAAAGTGCGTTTCTTGAAGGAAAATGATGTGAGCTTTTCTAGCTGAAAAGGAACGTAGAGCTTTAGTTCTTTTTTGTGGAACGTTGAAGCCTTGTACATTTAAGGACAAAATGTTTATGGGGGCCATGACATAGTAAGGGTAAGTTTTATATAAGGGTTAATGAAACCCATATTATGAGTTCGAACCGCCACCAAGGGAGACAGAAGAGAAGAAGAAAGAAAAGACAGAAAAGAAAGAGTAAAGAAGAAACCAAATAAAAAAGAAGCCCTAATGCCTGCAATTAGTGTCATAAAATAATGATGTACTAGTAGGGCGCAGGAACATCTCGGAGAGATAACAAAAAATCTCCGAGGGGTTCCATGGTCACCGACCGACTCCTGCATAATAGTAGCAGGAGTCAGGGGGTACGTAGGGGGCCGCAAGAAGTTCCGGAGGGAAAAACAACGCCGGAGAACACTTAAGTATTATAATATAAAACATAAATAATTCTCTATCAAGAAGACTGGAGATGCACTAAACAAAAAAAAGAGAGAGAAAGGAAGCATACCAACTTTGGGAAGTATGTTGAGTCAATTTCTAGATGAATGCGTCCATAAGGAGGCTGGAAAATATCAATCTTAACACTTGTGAAGCAAACCGTCAACGCAAGCGAAATAATTAATAAACAAGCTCGCAAATATAGAGGAAAGGGAAGGGAGAAGAAAAAAAAAAAAAATGGAAATGTAATATAGACCTTCTGGCTGACTAAAACAATAAATAATTACCCAAATTTATATTTCATAGGTACAATATAATATGCATTTAAATTACTAAGTAGACCTATTTGTCAGAAAGGGGACAGACACACAAAAAAAAAAAAAAAAATAGAAATGTAATATAGGCTTCTGGCTGACCAAAACAATAAATAAATGCCCAAATTCATATTTCAGAAGTATAATATAATATGCATATAAATTACTAAGTAGACATATTTGTCAGAAAGGGGACAAGACAAAAAAAAAAAAAACCCTTAAAAACACTTGTCTCAAAAATGTAAATGTAATATAGACCTTCTTGCTGACTGAAACAATAAATAATTACCCAAATATATATTTTCATAGGTACAATATAATATGCATTTAAATTACTAAGTAGACATATTTGTCAGGAAGGGGACAAACACAATAAAAAAAAAACAAAAAAAAAAACCCTTAAAAACACTTGACTCAAAAATGTAAATGAAATATAAATCTTCTGGCTGATTAAAACCCTAAATAGAAACCTAGATTCATATTTCATAAGTACAAATTAATATGCATATACTTGCAGCAGTGGTTTCATAGAACGCCTCTTAGTAACAGTTAGAGGGGAGAGGTCTGTAAAGAGCTGATAGGTATTGCCCTGGAACTCAAGAGTGTTTTTACCTCTAGCAGCAGCAAGTATTTGCTCCTTTGTTTTATAGTAATGAAATTTAACTATAATATCTCTAGGGGGTCCATTGGGTTTGCGTTGAGTTAGGGCCCTGTGGACTCTGTCCATTTCCAATCTCTCAGGTGAAATACCTGGTAACAGTTCCTGAAACAGTGCACATATAGTTCCCTGTAAGTCTAGGATTGATTCAGGGAGACCTCTGATTCTTAGGTTGGAGCGACGGTCCCTATTCTCCTGGTCTTCCAAACGGTTTTGTAATAAAGAGTTCTCATCCTTAAGCTGTTCAATAGTAGCATCATAATGCTGTGTGGTAGTTTCTATATCATCTACCCGCATTTCCAGTTCAGCTGTTCTATGCCCCAGCTCCCTAATCTCCCTTGTCAGCTTTTCTGTTATCTGGTCAGAAGTTTGTTTCAATGCTTTTTGAAGCATTTTCTCGAATTGTCTAAACATGCTAGACTGAATAACATTTTCGGGTGTTTCATAGTCAGAATCAATCTCACCAGCTGTGTCCAGAGTTTTGACATTGTGTGACAGGGATTTAGGAACCCGCTGTGTGCGAGTCTGTGAGGTACCAGGCGCCGCCATCTTGGATGTCTGCCGGGCCGGTGTATCCTTAGAGATACCAATCTTATACTTTGTTTTTGGCCCCCTCGTGACCATCCTCAATAAGCCAAAGTGTACCTGGTATGAATTTGCGGGAGCTGGTGCCGTTTGCGGTGAAAACAGCAGTCGGTTCTCCGGTTTGTTTAACCCGGGAGCGGAGCTCTAAGGGGATGCGACTTCTCCCTCAGGCATCCGCGCATGCGCCTCTTAACCTCTGTAATTCTAACCAAGTTTGTGCCAAGACTGTCTTTCTTTGATAGAATTTGAATCGGCAAGCAGCAGTCTGGTGAAGTAGGTTCCCATCCCAGATGCTAAGAACCTTTTGTCAATGGTTCCAGGTGACTGAATCGTTGTAAAGAAGCTTGAGGGATGAGACCACACCAGCCACTGCAAGAAGCGGCTCAACCACACCAAAGAATGAGGAGTATCTTTGTTTATTTATATTTTTGTTGTTTAGTAAATTTTAGCGAGGGTAACGATGAAAAGCACCCCAAGTTATTATTTAAAGTGTATGTCCTGAGTAGCTCAGAAAGCGAACAGGACCGATTGCTGGATCTGTTCTGAGTCTTCGCCGAGTTTTAGTCACCAGCGATGACAGCGGTACATGCCATTTATGATGTTATTATGGGTATGAGGAGTTTTGACAAACTGGTGAAGACTCCAAACAGACACTTGTCAATGGAATCTAACGATGCATTTTTAGAGGGTAAAATTGGTTAGTTTTAATGGCTCTGCCTCTTGTCGGTTTGGGTATCTAGGTAGGCCACAAGTGTGTTTGAACTTTAGTTTGGTGTTTCTGTGGATCTGCAGCTTATAAAGGTAATTCCCCCAAAGCAAGAGGTTCATGCGTGATGGCGAAGCTGTCCCAGCACCTTATCTCTTGGCCGATCACGAGGATCTGATGGTGCGAGAAATTAAGAATGGCAGGGACAGCCAGAAGGGATTTGTTCACCAACCCCGACCAGGTCTGGGCATGGGGTCCTGCATGTACAAGGTGGGGGGGCTCGAGCTTGGGATACGATTGAACAATTCTCATCCGTTAAGGATAGGGTTCTTCATGTAACTGTTGAAGCCAGAGCTGTAGCTAAGTGAAGGTTGGGAGTCCTTTTTAAGGGTCTGGGGATCTTTGGGGATCTAATTTTTATTTTACAGCGGATCGTGGTTAAAGGAAGTGGGAATATATATACTCATGTCGTTTTTATTTCTATTCTTTCTATGTCATGACGAGGTGCTCCTGTTGCCTGATTTGACGCGTGACCAGAGTTTCCTTGATGAGACGCCCCGAAGCCGGACCCACATACAAGACACAGAGGATCACAGACCGATCGGCGATTACTACAGCTCACCATGTCGTGTCCTCCTTTATGAGTCATGCCCCTGAAGAGTAGAGTCTACATGTCAAGCCGTGTTTTCCTTTTTATGGACTAAGGACTGATTCATTTCCAGGTGTAAGAAGCAGATCAAGTTTCATCGATGGACACATGGGGTGCATATGACAAAAAAGGGAGGACTGTTGTGGAGATTTTTATGGAGATGTATTTAATATGTATTGTCATAGTGTCACCCAGTGTTAGTACTTCCGCAACCCGCTCTAAAAGAGCTGATTGGGGTAGTCTGAGGCTGGTTGAATCCCGTCTGATAGGGGAAAACGTCTTGAGGTTGGAGTGTGATGTTTGCAGGGTGCAGATATGTCCGCCAACGGGGGCCCTCTGTGCATTGGCACGGACGATCGTTAAGGAGGGGATATGCTCGCTCTGCAACGACATCATTGGTTATAGGCGGATGCGTGCTCTTGTCTCTGCTGTGTCTGATCAACATTGGTTGGGATTCGTAGTGCGCGTCTGCAGATAGCCTCCCTCCCCCATTCAATAATAGTATAATCTGAATATGTGTTATTCTATGGAATAGCGCAGAATAAGGATTCCTATCAACGGTAACTTTAGCCATCATACGTTATTGTATTCATTGTATGTATTATTGTATTGAATCCTTTAAGCTATATTTCTTGAGTGGGATTCATGTACGGCATTTCCTGTTGGAAGGGATGTCCTTGTATTGCCATTTTCCTGTGTGGAAGGGACATCCTGTGATGTCCCCTCCCATGGGGGAGGGGATTGGTTGCTGCAGCCAATCACCTCCTGTCTGAGATCTTTTGAGGCTAATAAAAATCCTTGAGGGGGCGTCGGCTAGACACTCTGCTTTGGGATGACTTGATGATAAGACCTGTGATGATGGTGTTTTCCTTGAATGAATGATGGAATGAACGGTGAGTGGAACTTAGCATAAAGATAGCATTATTGCAAAAAGATGAATCTAAAGAGTGTGCTTAGATAGCACAGGAATTATAGGCTGTGTGCTCTGCAAACAGCCGAGAAATTCCACAACAGTTTGCACCTAACACTGCATCTATGTGTACCTAGTGCTGCCTCCATGTGCACCTCACACTGCATACATGTGCACCTGGTGATGCCTCCATGTGCACCTAACACTGAGTCCATGTGTACCCGATGGTGTCTTCATGTGCACCTAACATTGCATACTTGTGCACCTGCCGATGCTTCCATGTGCACCTAACACTGCATCTATGTGTGCCTGGTGCTGCCTCCATGTGCACCTCACACTGCATACATGTGCACCTGGTGATGCTTCCATGTGCACCTAACACTGAGTCCATGTGTACTTGGTGATGCCTCCATGTGCGCCTAACTCTGCACTCATGAATTTCTGGCCTAACATTGCATCTATATGTGCCTGGCGCTGCCTCCCATATGTACCTGGTGCTGCCTCCATGTGCACCTTACACTGCCTCCATGTGTACCCGGTGCTTTCTCCCGTGTACCTGGCGCTAGACACTATACTCATATGCGCTGCCTCCAGGTACGGTCCTCTCCTGAAGATTCCTTCCATTGGTGGGAGCCATGAGTGGCCTGATAATACCGCCGGGTGAGCCGCCATTCCCCCCCTTTCCCTATGGGTGCGGGCACTTTGCGCGCGTCTCCTTACACAGTCTCATCATCTCGGGGGTGGAGTCACAGCGGAACGTCACAGCGCTTGCGCAGTAGCCTTTTGAGGCCGAGCAGCGGCCATCTTGGTACACCCTGTAGATTGTATGATTTTTGGCAAATTTAAAGCCCGCCAAAATAAAAATAAGACATCTCCTATTTTCTGCTCCCTCCATTACCTTTTCATATAGCCTGACCAGTAGTATTAATGGTACATGTATATATATATATATATATATATATATGTATATACATACGCATGCGCACATATATATGTGTATGGGTGTATATCGATGTGTATGTACATTGGTATATTGGTAAATAATTAATAGTAGTATTAATTCGTATTAATAGTAGTATTAATTAGTATCCCCTTCCTATACCATTACGTATTTAGATTTAATCTTAGCCCTAGCCGCTCTGATATTACAATGCTGCATCAATAAAGATCCTCAACATACCGCTAGGTAAGGGCTGCAACTACCAGGTAAGTTCCTTCATTCAAAGAGCACAGGGCATATGGAAACATTCTCTGTTTATTTCCGCAAGCCCGCTCGAGAGCCACCGGCAGGGGTTCTCTCAAGGGAAATACCTCCCGCAGTGACGGAGGTCACCCCAGCATACCCCAACCAGGCATGACTCCCAGCGCAATTCTGCACATCCAGGGGAAAAGCCTGTTGAGTTTGTGGGAACAAACCGTACTGGGAAAATTGGCGTATGGCCAAGGTCCATCTAAGGAGGAAAGAGCAATAAAACACTCTATTTTCTCTCCAGATTGGTTCAGAAGCTGATTCAGAAGGCGAGTCGATTGCAGCCAAAAAGAACATATCAACATTTTGATGTCAGTTTAGTAAAATCGCATCACATTGTTATCATGTTATTGCGTTTAAAGATGAGATTCAGTGGGAGGAAGATCCGGTATCCTCTGTCCAAACGGGAGTATATATTGTTTTTTCCCTCACCTGACAAAGAAAGCTTCGACCGTTACCTTTACGAGGTCAGGAGAACGAGGGGCGAAAAGTGGGGAAGGCACATCGCCTACAATCAATGTCTCAGAAGCAGATGCTCAGCTCCTTGATTCAGATCCGACTTTGAGCGCGTCGGTCATGAGGCTAGCCAAGAATGCAGCCATTGATGTCCTGGGGTGCTACCCCAGAGCCATGCTATACTTCATCACGACCAGAAGGGCATTTCGGCTAAAGCCATGGTCAGTGGACCCATCTGCAATGCAATCCTGATGTTGCATATGATGGAAGGACCAATTTGCGATATAAAAAAATATATATATATTTTTTCCCCAAGATAGGAGAAGAGATTTCGCCTCACGGTCAGTTACCAAACAAAGATCAAGAGAGAAAAGGCTGGGAAGGCTCACGAGCCACCTTTCCCAAATTGGACAATTCTTAAAGACCGCGTCTTCGTCGGTTGAGAGCCAGAAGTCCTTCTGACCCCCCTGATCCACAGGTCTGGCAGTAACATTAGGCCTTTCGTCTAGGTTTGAGTGGGAAAACTCCAATGGTCCATGCAGCCTCCACTATCCTTCAAGGGCTTATTCTTTTTTTGGAAGTTCAATTCATCCTCTACCCCCCTTCTCTCCGACACACTAAATTCTGATCTCCAAGGGCGAGAAGGAAGCTCTCTTTCGGTGTATTCAAATACTTCTACACCAACAGGCAGTATTTACAGTACCAAACGTGGAGAAACACCCGGGGCTCTACTCCCCAGTCCTTTATTTTAGTTCCCAGGAAATCAGGGGCTGGAGACTCGTGTTGGATCCAGAGGGGTTGACGGATACGTTCGGGTAGAACATGTCATTCGGTATCCCTAGACACCGTAATTCTGTCAGTACAGCCAGATATTTGGATGGTCTCTATAAGTCTCCAGGATTTCTTTCCTTCACATTCTCATCCATCATCTTTCCAATCTTTTTCCCGGGTTGAAAGTAGGCGATCTGCGCCTCCACTTCCAATATCTTCCCTTTGGGATTTCATCAATCCCCAAAACCTTCACCAAGGTCTTAGCGACCATCCTGGCTTCCTTCTGGGAAAGGGGGTCAGGGTCCTGCATTTCTTCCAATTCGAGTGACTTATCTGCTCAGTCAATTGACGCCTACGGGCGCAGCTGCAAACTTTAGTCAACATACTCAAACAAGTTCTTTATTGAGCAGTTGTAAAAACAAAAGACAGAATACATCCTCGCACAGTTCCAGATAATAAACAGTATGACAAATCAGTGTGACTCAGCACACCCAAATACACTTTATTCAACCTTCCCCACCTGCCCTCCCCCAGATCACAGTCATCTCCTGTATACTGGTCCTGAACCAGGTCAGAACAATCGATCATATATCAGATCCAAAGGTGCCAGACCTGGAACACTCAGCCATGGGTCCCATAGTTTGTCATATTTTGTACAAGTCCCTCTGCGTTGGTAGACAAGTTTTTCCATCCTAAGCGTAACCCCCATCTGCGTGATCCACTCCTGTACCGTGGGCGCCGCAGTATCTTTCCAATGTCTCAAAATCATCAGACGGGCCTGGAATAAGGCCCTACTAATAGCCCGCCTGGGGATACCCCCCAACTGGAGGTGATCTAGTATCCCCAGCAGGCAGACCCGAGGGTCCAGTGGTATCTGAGAGTGGAAAGCGCCATTGATAGTGCCAACGACCCGTGTCCAGTACAAGTGAAGCTTCGGGCATCTCCACAGCAAGTGAATGAGATCCCCGTGATCCCTGCAGCACCTGGTGCAGGACGGATCGGGGGTCATCCCCATGCGGGCCAATCTAGCCGGTGTGTAGTGAACCCTCAGAAGAATATAGAGCTGAGACAACCTATGAGCCACATTCAGGGAGCACGAGGGGACCGCTTGTAAAGCCTCCTCCCACTGCTCTTCCTCGAACGCGCCCACGTCCTGTTCCCACAGGGACACTGCCCTCAAAGGGGCGCCCTGTAGAAAGAGGTTAAGCAACCTGGCGTAGCAACAAGAGATGAACCCCTTATATGTCGTCACCTCAAACAAGTAGTTGAAGACCGACGCCGAGTCCAAGGACCAAACGTCCGTCTCCCTCTACGCTTCAACTGCGTGCTTAAGCTGGAGATAGTAAAACTGCATGGAGACCGGCAGTCGGAACTCCATCCTTAGCTCCTGAAAAGTCTTTAACCTGCCATCTCTAAATATATGAGTCATATGTGACACCCCATACTGCGCCCACCTCTGTCCATACGGCAATTTGGCAATTTCCCTATAGTATTGGTTTTCCCATATAGGACTGTAGACGGTAAAGCCAGTCACTCCCTGAAGCATCCGGACCTTATTCCAAGTTTTTTGCATGAGTGCATACGTGGGGAAGAGCTTGTTAGATTTACTGTACCTCAGGGCCTCCAGACCATCCGCCACTCCCCCCTCCCCCCGTCGTGTAACTAAGCAGTTGGACCGAGGGGTCCATCAAATTCAGTGCCAGGTCCTGGTGAGGGGATATACCTCGTGCAATATGCTGCATTTGTGAAGCTAAATAGTACAGCCAGGGATTGGGCAATGCCAATCCCCCGTTGTCTTTGGAGCGCTGCAATTGTTCAAGCTTGACCCTAGGGGGTTTGAAGAGCCATATAAGTGATCGAAAGATCGAATTAATAATTCTAAACTTTTTCAGAGGGATAACCATGGGGGAATTGTGTAGTACGCACAGCAGCTGCGGCATAAGGATCATTTTTATCAGGTTCACCCTCCCCACCAGTGACAGCCTCAACTTGCTCCACACCTTTACCCGATCATGACAGCAGTTGATCAGAGGGGTGAGATTAAGGTTAACATATTCGAGCAAGCAAGCTGTGACCTGGATGCCCAAATATTTAAAGGACTTAGCAACAGGGATGTCCTGCAAGGTCGGAGAGGATGCCGAAGGATCCCGATCCAACAACAGGAGGGAGGACTTAGTCCAATTAATAACTAACCCGGAGTATGTACCGAATTGCCGCACTATAGCCATGGCCACAGTTAGGGATGGGCCCGGTGCTCGATTCGAACCCATGTTCGAATCGAGCACCGGGCGTTCGCTCGCTCGTCGAGCCCAGAACTATTTGGGCCGTTCGCATCACATTCGTGTGATGCGAGCGGCCCCGCAATGCATTGCGGCCGGCGCGGCCGGCGCAGTGCATTGCTGGCTGATGATTGGCCAAGCATGCACTGTGACCCCGCATGCTTGGCCAATCACAGCGCCCGAAACTCGGAGAGCAATAATTGGCTACAGGCAGGACGCCTGTAGCCAATTACAGCTCAGGGGCTTTAGTACATGCCCCACCATTTAAAAGGCCGCCACGCCATTGGCCCCGGTCACATGAGTTCCGGCTTTAGGAGAGATCAGTCTGCTGATTCTGTCTTTGCTTGATACTGAAAGATTTGCTCTTCTTTGCTAAACCATTGGCTATTTCTTTGCTAAACCATTGCTACCTAAGTCATTGATCGTTCATTGCTGCTGATTGCACAGTTAGCGTGTTATTAGCTGCTGCTGGGGATTAGTCTGGTGCGTGCTTACTGTTAGTACAGTATTGCACCCCAACAGCACCCATAGGACTTCTAGTGTGTTAGTGGCAGCAAACAGAGCTCCTATATTTTCTTCTCAGCAGCACCCATAGGACTTCTAGTGTGTTAGTGGCAGCAAACAGAGCTCCTATATTTTCTTCTCAGCAGCACCCATAGGACTTCTAGTGTGTTAGTGGCATCACACAGAGCTCCTATATTTTCTTCTCAGCAGCACCCATAGGACTTCTAGTGTGTTAGTGGCAGCAAACAGAGCTCCTATATTTTCTTCTCAGCAGCACCCATAGGACTTCTAGTGTGTTAGTGGCAGCAAACAGAGCTCCTATATTTTCTTCTCAGCAGCACCCATAGGACTTCTAGTGTGTTAGTGGCATCACACAGAGCTCCTATATTTTCTTCTCAGCAGCACCCATAGGACTTCTAGTGTGTTAGTGGCAGCAAACAGAGCTCCTATATTTTCTTCTCAGCAGCACCCATAGGACTTCTAATGTGTTAGTGGCATCACACAGAGTTCCTATATTTTCATCTCAGAAGCACCCATAGGACTTCTAGTGTGTTAGTGGCATCACACAGAGCTCCTATATTTTCTTCTCAGAAGCACCCATAGGACTTCTAGTGTGTTAGTGGCAGCAAACAGAGCTCCTATATTTTCTTCTTAGCAGCACCCATAGGACTTCTAATGTGTTAGTGGCATCACACAGAGTTCCTATATTTTCATCTCAGAAGCACCCATAGGACTTCTAGTGTGTTAGTGGCATCACACAGAGCTCCTATATTTTCTTCTCAGAAGCACCCATAGGACTTCTAGTGTGTTAGTGGCAGCAAACAGAGCTCCTATATTTTCTTCTCAGCAGCACCCATAGGACTTCTAGTGTGTTAGTGGCATCACACAGAGTTCCTATATTTTCATCTCAGAAGCACCCATAGGACTTCTAGTGTGTTAGTGGCATCACACAGAGCTCCTATATTTTCTTCTCAGCAGCACCCATAGGACTTCTAGTGTGTTAGTGGCATCACACAGAGCTCCTATATTTTCATCTCAGAAGCACCCATAGGACTTCTAGTGTGTTAGTGGCATCACACAGAGCTCCTATATTTTCTTCTCAGCAGCACCCATAGGACTTCTAGTGTGTTAGTGGCAGCAAACAGAGCTCCTATATTTTCTTCTCAGCAGCACCCATAGGACTTCTAGTGTGTTAGTGGCATCACACAGAGCTCCTATATTTTCTTCTCAGCAGCACCCATAGGACTTCTAGTGTGTTAGTGGCAGCAAACAGAGCTCCTATATTTTCTTCTCAGCAGCACCCATAGGACTTCTAGTGTGTTAGTGGCATCACACAGAGCTCCTATATTTTCATCTCAGAAGCACCCATAGGACTTCTAGTGTGTTAGTGGCAGCAAACAGAGCTCCTATATTTTCTTCTCAGCAGCACCCATAGGACTTCTAGTGTGTTAGTGGCATCACACAGAGCTCCTATATTTTCTTCTCAGCAGCACCCATAGGACTTCTAGTGTGTTAGTGGCAGCAAACAGAGCTCCTATATTTTCTTCTCAGCAGCACCCATAGGACTTCTAATGTGTTAGTGGCATCACACAGAGTTCCTATATTTTCTTCTCAGCAGCACCCATAGGACTTCTAGTGTGTTAGTGGCATCACACAGAGCTCCTATATTTTCATCTCAGAAGCACCCATAGGACTTCTAGTGTGTTAGTGGCATCACACAGAGCTCCTATATTTTCCTCTCAGCAGCACCCATAGGACTTCTAGTGTGTTAGTGGCAGCAAACAGAGCTCCTATATTTTCTTCTCAGCAGCACCCATAGGACTTCTAGTGTGTTAGTGGCATCACACAGAGCTCCTATATTTTCTTCTCAGCAGCACCCATAGGACTTCTAGTGTGTTAGTGGCAGCAAACAGAGCTCCTATATTTTCTTCTCAGCAGCACCCATAGGACTTCTAGTGTGTTAGTGGCATCACACAGAGCTCCTATATTTTCATCTCAGAAGCACCCATAGGACTTCTAGTGTGTTAGTGGCAGCAAACAGAGCTCCTATATTTTCTTCTCAGCAGCACCCATAGGACTTCTAGTGTGTTAGTGGCATCACACAGAGCTCCTATATTTTCTTCTCAGCAGCACCCATAGGACTTCTAGTGTGTTAGTGGCATCACACAGAGCTCCTATATTTTCTTCTCAGCAGCACCCATAGGACTTCTAGTGTGTTAGTGGCAGCAAACAGAGCTCCTATATTTTCTTCTCAGCAGCACCCATAGGACTTCTAGTGTGTTAGTGGCATCACACAGAGCTCCTATATTTTCATCTCAGAAGCACCCATAGGACTTCTAGTGTGTTAGTGGCAGCAAACAGAGCTCCTATATTTTCTTCTCAGCAGCACCCATAGGACTTCTAGTGTGTTAGTGGCATCACACAGAGCTCCTATATTTTCTTCTCAGCAGCACCCATAGGACTTCTAGTGTGTTAGTGGCATCACACAGAGCTCCTATATTTTCTTCTCAGCAGCACCCATAGGACTTCTAGTGTGTTAGTGGCAGCAAACAGAGCTCCTATATTTTCTTCTCAGCAGCACCCATAGGACTTCTAGTGTGTTAGTGGCATCACACAGAGCTCCTATATTTTCATCTCAGAAGCACCCATAGGACTTCTAGTGTGTTAGTGGCATCACACAGAGCTCCTATATTTTCTTCTCAGCAGCACCCATAGGACTTCTAGTGTGTTAGTGGCAGCAAACAGAGCTCCTATATTTTCTTCTCAGCAGCACCCATAGGACTTCTAGTGTGTTAGTGGCATCACACAGAGCTCCTATATTTTCATCTCAGAAGCACCCATAGGACTTCTAGTGTGTTAGTGGCATCACACAGAGCTCCTATATTTTCTTCTCAGCAGCACCCATAGGACTTCTAGTGTGTTAGTGGCAGCAAACAGAGCTCCTATATTTTCTTCTCAGCAGCACCCATAGGACTTCTAGTGTGTTAGTGGCATCACACAGAGCTCCTATATTTTCATCTCAGAAGCACCCATAGGACTTCTAGTGTGTTAGTGGCATCACACAGAGCTCCTATATTTTCTTCTCAGCAGCACCCATGGGACTTCTAGTGTGTTAGTGGCAGCAAACAGAGCTCCTATATTTTCTTCTCAGCAGCACCCATAGGACTTCTAGTGTGTTAGTGGCATCACACAGAGCTCCTATATTTTCATCTCAGAAGCACCCATAGGACTTCTAGTGTGTTAGTGGCATCACACAGAGCTCCTATATTTTCTTCTCAGCAGCACCCATAGGACTTCTAGTGTGTTAGTGGCAGCAAACAGAGCTCCTATATTTTCATCTCAGAAGCACCCATAGGACTTCTAGTGTGTTAGTGGCATCACACAGAGCTCCTATATTTTCATCTCAGAAGCACCCATAGGACTTCTAGTGTGTTAGTGGCATCACACATAGCTCCTATATTTTCTTCTCAGCAGCACCCATAGGACTTCTAGTGTGTTAGTGGCATCACACAGAGCTCCTATATTTTCATCTCAGAAGCACCCATAGGACTTCTAGTGTGTTAGTGGCATCACACAGAGCTCCTATATTTTCTTCTCAGCAGCACCCATAGGACTTCTAGTGTGTTAGTGGCAGCAAACAGAGCTCCTATATTTTCTTCTCAGAAGCACCCATAGGACTTCTAGTGTGTTAGTGGTATCACACAGAGTTCCTATATTTTCATCTCAGAAGCACCCATAGGACTTCTAGTGTGTTAGTGGCATCACACAGAGCTCCTATATTTTCTTCTCAGCAGCACCCATAGGACTTCTAGTGTGTTAGTGGCAGCAAACAGAGCTCCTATATTTTCTTGTCAGCAGCACACATAGTACCTATAGTGTGTTAGTGTCAGCACCCATAGGACCTACAGTGTGTTGTGAGCACACATAGGAGTTCTATTTTTTATACTATATACACTACCGACTACAATGGCTGGAAGACCGCCAAGGAGAGGCAGAGCGTGCCGAGGCAAGAACACAGGGCAGGCAGGCTCTGTTTCTAGAGACAACAGTGCTGGCCGTGGACGTGGTCGTGCATCGTCATCAGCACGTGGCCATGGGATACGCTTGTCTTTGTTTTCGGCAGCTGGACATGTGGAGCCGCATCATGCCGAAGGCTTGGTAGAATGGATGACCAAGCCCTCCTCATCCTCCTCATCCTCTCTCACCCAGGCTCAGGGTACTGGCAGAGCAGCTGCCAACGCGTACTCAATGGCATCATCAGCCACCCCTTCCCTAGACCCACCATGTCCTCCTGAGGAGTCCCCCGAACTGTTTGAGCACAGTGTTGGGTACATGCTCCAGGAGGATGCCCAACGATTCGAAGGCTCGGATGATGATACCCAGCTTGAGGAAGTCAGTAGTGTGCGCGCAGAGAGAGGGGATGCTGAAGGACAGCAATCTGGCAGTAGTGTTCCACCAGCTGCAGCTTACTGCCAGGTTTGCTCTAGTGGTGAAGAGGGAGGGGATGATGAGGTCACTGACTCCACGTGGGTGCCTGAAGGGAGAGAGGAGGAGGAGGAGGAGGATGCAGCGTCACATGTCCAACGAGGCAGGATGCCCCCTGGAGGCCAGCTAGAGGCCAGCACAGCAACTGTACCACACCGCAGAGCTCCGCCTGTGCAGGGCGCTGCCTCTGCACGTTATCACAAAAGTTCTTTGGTGTGGGCCTTTTTTGAGACGAGTGCATCAGATCGCACCACTGCTATTTGCAATATTTGTCTCAAGCGTATCTCGCGTGGCCAAAACATCAGCCGCTTGGGCACCACAAGCATGAGCAGACATATGTCGACCTGCCATGCAGCTCGTTGGCAAGCACACATAAAAGACCCACACCAAAGAACAAAGCGGACCTCTCCTTGCTCCTCATCAGCTGGGATCTCCATCCCCACTATATCTTCAGTCCTCTCTGAAAGCTGCTCTGAGAGGACTGAAGGTGTAGAATTAGGTGTGTCACAACCAAGTACTTGCAGTACACCGACGTCCGATTGTAGCAGGCAAATTTCCCTGCCCCAGCTGCTGGACCGTCGAAAGAAGTATACTCCCAGCCATCCACATGCCCAGCGGTTGAATGCTAGCTTGGCTAAATTGCTAGCACTTCAACTGCTGCCTTTTCAGTTGATAGACTCGGCCCCCTTCCGTGAGTTTGTTCAATGTGCGGTTCCTCAGTGGCAGGTTCCCAAACGCCACTTTTTCTCACGGAAGGCGATTCCGTCTCTCTACTGGCATGTGGAAGGCAATGTCCATGCCTCGCTGGACAGGGCGGTCAGCGGTAAGGTGCATATTACCGCTGACTCATGGTCCAGCAGGCATGGACAGGGACGTTATCTTTCTTTCACGGCCCATTGGGTCACTCTATTGGCAGCTGGGAGGGATGCAGGACAAGGTGCAGTAGTGTTGGAGGTTGTTCCGCCACCACGCCTCCAAAATGCTACTACTGGTTGTGACACACCTCTCTCCTCCACCCCCTCCTCTTCTTCTTCCTCCATGTCCTCTTCGAGTGCTCTGTCCTCGGAACCAGCGGTGCTCCGTAGGCGTACAAGGGGCTACGCGAGTACGCAGGCAAAAAGATGCCATGCCGTGCTTGCGCTGGTGTGTTTGGGGGACAGGAGCCACACTGGGCCAGAGGTTCTGGCAGCTCTGCAGGGGCAGGCCGAGAGGTGGTTGACGCCACGCCAGCTTAAGCCAGGAATGGTCGTTTCTGATAATGGCACCAACCTCCTCTCCGCCCTGCGACAGGGGCAGCTCACCCATGTGCCCTGTATGGCTCACGTCCTCAACCTGGTGGTGCAGCGGTTCTTGGGCAGGTTCCCAGGCTTACAGGATGTCCTGAGGCAGGCCAGGAAAGTCTGTGTGCATTTCCGCCGATCTTATAATGCCAGTGCTCGGCTGACTGAGCTGCAAAAGGAGCTGAACCTGCCCAAGAACCGCCTAATATGTGACATGCCCACCAGGTGGAACTCAACGTTGGCCATGCTGCAGCGACTGCACACGCAGCAGAGGGCCATCAATGAGTACCTTTGCGACTACGGCACCAGGACAGGGTCAGGGGAGCTTGGCTTTTTTTCCCCACGCCAGTGGAGCATGATCAGGGATGCATGCACTGTCCTCTCACCATTTGAGGAGGCCACGAGGATGGTGAGCAGTGACAGTGCATGCATCAGTGACACTGTACCTCTTGTCCACCTGTTGGAGCATACGCTGCGTGGGATAATGGACAGGGCACTTGAGGCAGAACAGAGGCAGGAAGAGGAGGACTTCCTTGTCTCTCAAGGCCCCCTTTATCCAGACAATGTTCCTTCTGTCCCACCCATCACACAGGAAGAGGAGGAGGAGGAGGAGGAGGAGGAGGATTGTGTGAGCATGGAGGTGGAGCCTGGCACTCAGCATCAGCAGCAGCAGTCTTTTAGGGATGATGTACAGTCCCAACAAACCAGTGGACTTGTACGTGGCTGGGAGGAGGTGGCTGGCGATCATGTCATCCTCAGTGACCCAGAAGACTCCGGACCGAATGCCTCAGCTAACCTACGCTGCATGGCCTCCCTGATCCTGCAAAGCCTGCGGAAGGATCCTCGTGTTCTTCGGATCAAGGAGAGTGACCATTACTGGCTGGCCACTCTCCTTGATCCACGGTACAAGGGTAAGGTTGCGGACCTTATCTTGCCGTCGCAGAGGGAGCAGAGGATGAGACATCTCAGGGAGGCCTTGCAGAAAGGTCTGTGCAACGCGTTCCCAGAAACTGGGAGGTTACAAACTCCTGGTCCTGGACGACGAGTTGCTGAGGCTTCGGTCAGTAGCAGAAGGAGCGGTGGGGAAGGTGGACGTCTGACCGATGCATTCAGACAATTTTTTAGTCCGCAGCCCCAAGGTATGATCGGTTCCAGCAACCATCGCCAGCGTCTGATATACATGGTGCAGGAATACCTAGGGGCAAGGTCAGACTTGGACACCTTTCCCACCGAAAATCCTCTGGCTTACTGGGTCCTGAGGATGGATCACTGGCCAGAGCTTGCACAGTATGCAATTGAGCTACTGGCCTGTCCTGCATCCAGCGTTCTTTCCGAACGCACATTCAGTGCTGCTGGAGGATTTGTCACCGATCATAGGGTGCGCCTGTCCACCGACTCGGTTGATCGACTGACCTTCATAAAAATGAATCAGTCTTGGATCACCACCAGCTACCAGACACCTGAAGCGGATATAACGGAATAATTTATAATGTCACATCCCTTCAAGACTGCCTATGCTGATGCTGAGTGACTGTCCTGTTATGTTCACTGACTATCCTCTTCCTCCTCCTCAATGATCCATGCCACCACACCAGTGCCTAAGGCACAATTTTTCAGCCCCTGTATAACAGGGGCGTGTAATTACAATTTTTTAAAAAGATGCTTCGCAACAGGTGTGACTGCTGTGCTCAGAGTACAGTATCTGTGAGGGGTTGCAGTGTTGTGGCACCAGCACCAGTGCCTAAGGCACAATTTTTCAGCCCCTGTTGGGGCGTGTAATTACAATTTTTAGGCAATGCTTTGCAACAGGTCTCATTGCTGTGCTCAGAGTACAGTATCTGTGAGGGGTTGCAGTGTTGTGGCACCAGCACCAGTGCCTAAGGCACAATTTTTCAGCCCCTGTATAACAGGGGCGTGTAATTACAATTTTTTAAAAAGATGCTTCGCAACAGGTGTGACTGCTGTGCTCCAAGTACAGTATCTGTGAGGGGTTGCAGTGTTGTGGCACCAGCACCAATGCCTAAGGCACAATTTTTCAGCCCCTGTTTAACAGGGGCGTGTAATTACAAATCTTGATCTAATAGTTCACAGCAGGGCCCATTCCTGCGCCCACCAAGAGTAACTATGAGGGCCTACAGTCTTGTGGCAACACCGTCCACCACCACCACCACCACCAAAGGCCCAATTTTTCTGCCCTGTTCAACAGGTGCATGCAATTACAAATCTTGATCTAATAACTCACAGCAGGGCCCATTCCTGCACCCACCAAGAGTAACTGTGAGGGCTTACAGTCTTGTGGCAACACCGTCCACCACCACCACCACCACCACCAAAGGCCCAATTTTTCTGCCCGGTTCAACAGGTGCATGCAAGTACAAATCTTGATCTATTAACTCACAGCAGGGCCCATTCCTGTGCCCACCAGTCTTGTGGCTACACCAACATCTAATAGGGCAAATTTCTGCAGAGTATATACGGCAGGCCCCTACTTTCAAACATCCAACTTACAAACGACTCCTACTTGCAAACGGCAAGAGAAAACAGGAAGTGAGAGGAAATCTACCCCTAGGAAGGAAAATTCTATCCTGTTAGATTTAATTTGGGAAAAAGGTATCTCCTCTCTACTGATGCTTTATCACCAATCCTTGTTTCAATTAAAACCCCACTTTTCCAAAAACATTTGTCATTGGGACGGAAAGTGAGGTGACATGTTCTGAACAGATGTGCAAAGACAGCAAATGTTACAGGGGTGATAACCCCTCCCTATGTTCTCCAAAAAGCTTAAAAATTGATTTTTTTGGGATGTAGCTACACTTCATAATGTACCTGTTCAGATTCTACTTAAGAACAAACCTACAGTCCATGTCTTGTTTGCACCACCTATATACTGCTGTTCAGAGTATATAGGGTTGTAGGTATAGGGTTTTATTTTGGGTGCGGGGTCCCCCTTAGTATCCATACAAGACCCAAAGGGGCTGGGGTGGGGGGGGGGTGATGGGGTAGCCATGCCATTTTTCTCAAGGATTTTCAGCCATATGGCGGCCAGGACAAGACATGACATTAAAGCCGCAAGTGGTTTTAAATGGCTTCTTTTTTTCCTTTACAAATGTCATTTTGTGCAAGGACAGTTCTAAACACGGGAAACACATGCCACTTCACAGGCATACTTTAGACACCCCCCAGGTACCATATTTAAAGGAAAATTTCACTTTTTTTTTTTTCACTTTATGCATCATTAAAATGACTGCTCCCGAAAAAACTTTAGTTTTTAAAATTTCTTTTTGCATTGATATATGTCCCCTGGGGCAGGACCCGGGTCCCCAAACCTGTTTTATGACATTAACATGCATATTGGCCGTTGTAATTAGCAATTTTGATTTCAAACGTTCGCGTCCATTATAACGAATAGGGTTCGAAAATTCGCGCGAACTTTCGGTCCGTTCGAAGGTTCTGGTGCGAACCGAACCCGGGGGTGTTCGGCTCATCCCTAGCCATAGTCAGTGAAGTGGAGGTATCCCCAAGGAGAAGCACAGTGTCATCTGCATATAACAGGATCTTCTCCTGAAGATCCCCATATCGAAATCCCTGCACTGAGGGACAGTCCCTAATCAAGGCAGCTAACGGCTCAATGTCCAGGGCAAACAGGAGTGGGGAGAGGGGGCAGCCCTGTCGTGTGCCTCTATGTAATTTAAACGTATGCAAAATCCTTCCCCCCTCCCGTATAGCCGCTACCGGTGAAGAGTACAGCAACTGCACCCACTGAATGAACTCAGTCCCAAACCCAAACTTCCTCATTACCGCCCACAGATAGTCCCATTCGACGCTATCAAACGCCTTATGGGCATCTAGGGATAGCAATGCCCGGTCACCTACATTGTCCGCCCGCGATTGAATGTTCAGATAAAGTCTACGCAGATTTATCGCTGTTGATTTTTGGGGCATGAACCCTGACTGATCCGAGTGAATTATAGTAGATATAACCTTATTCAGTCTCACTGCCAGTGCCTTGGCCACGATCTTAACATCGTTTTGTAAGAGCGAAATGGGCCTGTACGATCCCGGGTCTAAGGGGTCCTTGCCTGGTTTCAGAATTAAAACAATGTTAGCTCTAGTCATGGACTGGGGGAGGGTACCGGTCACCTTTGCTGCATTAAAGACTCTCAGCAGGTGCGGTAGCACCTGCTCTCCATACTGTTTGTACACTTCGGCAGGAAGCCCATCATCTCCCGGTGCCTTCGAGTTGGGAAACATGTTAGTCGCCATCTGCAGCTCACCCAGGGTCAAAGGGGCATCAAGCTCCTCTCTAGCGGAGTCCGTCAAGGTAGGTAGAGGGACATGGTCCAAGTAGTCATCTAAAGACTCTAACGAATACGCACGCTTGGATTCATAAAGGGAAGAGTAAAAATGACCAAGATCTGTCAAGATTTGGTCTGGGGAGCTAGTCACCACTCCCGAGGGAGCACGTAGTGCTCCAATTGAAGGGGACAGCTGCTGGGAATGGGCAATGGTCGCCAACATGCGGCCTGTGTGCTCCCCCTCCTCATAGAAAGCCGCCTTCTGAAAAAAGCGCTTCCTCTCTGCGCCTGAAGACGTGACCCGGTACAGGGCATCTTGCGCCGACAGCCACGCCTTTCTATTCAGTTCAGACGGGTCCGTGACATAGGTGCCCTCTAGTTCCTTGGCCAACAGTTCCATTCCCTCCCTCCGAGCATGAGTCTTCCTCTTAATAGCCTGTATTTCTGTAATAAATATACCCCTCAAAACAGCTTTAAAGGCCTCCCAATCCCTGGACACATTCTCAGGGGCCTCATGAACACGCCAAAATTCCAAAATTTGGGACTCTATCTGTTCATGAGACGAAAAGAGATTCATCCAAAAGGCGTTCATCTTCCACGGGGCCTTGGCCACTGCGGAAGGGGGACGCACCTCCAAAGACACAATCAGTGGCGAGTGATCCGACACGCCTCTGGGAGCATACTTCATCCCCGAAACGTAACGCCCAGCCGCATAAGAGCATATACATAAATCAATCCTGGACAAAGACGAATTGCCCTTTGAGAAGCATGAAAATTGCTTCACTCCCGGGTTCCTTGCCCTCCATGGGTCCGTCCACCCCACCTCCTCTATAAATTTCCTTAGGGCCGTGCAATACTTCCCCCTCCCTCCTCCCCCCGGGGGATGTTTGTCTAGCAAAGGGTCCATAAAGCAGTTGAAATCCCCGAAGGCATACAAAGGCACCTCCGGGAACCGCAACTGAAACTCCATTAAGGCTCTCAACACCTGGTTATTGTACGGAGGAGGTATATACACAAAAGCAAGAATACATTTAAAGGTAAACAGCCTGCACATGAGAAAAACCTATCTGCCCTCATCATCAACCATAGAGCCGAGCTCTTCAAAATTTATGGAGCTGTGTATCAAAACACTCACACCCCTGGAGTAGGAAGTGTGAGTGGAGTGATACGCTCTGCCCACCCACCGATAGTTCAGGCACGACTTAGAATCAGCAGTAAGATGTGTCTCCTGCAATGCACAGATGGCAGGCAGGCGTTTCCTCATCAGGGAGGACACCATAGTACGTTTCAGAGGATCCTGTAACCCCCTAATGTTCCAGGACAACACTGTGACAGTCTCCATCAGGGGAAATCAAGCATGTAACCATCAGGGGGAAGACCCCAAATGTCAGGTTGGGAAGACATCCGGGGCGGCATAGACTGCCGGTTAGTAGATAGAACTGGAACTCTGCAAGTCTGAAAATAGAAACTGTCTGCTCTGGAACAAATTGTCGTGTTGCCGTAGCAACCCAGTGCGCACAACGGTGCGGTGAACCACCTTACAGACCCTGTCCGTAGTAGGCCAACAGGCCTTTCAGATATAAGAGCCTTCTTCGCGTGGCCCTCTAGGAAATACAGGTTCTGGGGTGCCAACGGGCACTCCCGATTTGCTTGGGACAACGGGTCCCGTGAACAGTCCATGGACACAGCCAACATGGCCGTCCATTTACAGGCAATCCGTGAATTCAGCATTGCCATTAATAAACACTTTTCCGAACTCGCATTAAGTGAAAATAATCAATGTTCGTATCCGGCACTATCCTCAGCCGAGGAAAAGGTAGGGCGGTATCAGCAAGAACTTGTCAGGCTCATCAGTCATCATCCTCGGGGGGTCTTTGGTGAAATGCTCCCGCGTTGGCATCCAGCCAGTCCGAGGCATCTGCAGGGTTTTCAAAAAAGTGTGCTTGGCCCCTCAGGATGACCCTGAGCCTCGCAGGGTAAAGCATGGCATAGGGTGCCTGCAGCTTCTGCAAGCGTTTCTTGATGTCAGCAAAGTGCGCCCGGCTCTTCTGAACTGCAGGGGAAAAGTCAGGGTAGAAGGAGACCCTTGTGCCATTGAATTGAATGTTCTTCTTCTCCCTGGCCAGCCGCAATATCATTTCTCTGTCTCTGTAGTTTAACAGTCTGGCCAGCATCGGGCGAGGATGGTTACCCGGTGGGAGAGGTCTGGTAGGCACTCGGTGGGCCCTCTCAACCGCATAGAGATGAGTGAACGCCTCCTTGCCAAATAGATCTGCCATCCACTGTTCCACAAATTGTGTGGGGTCCCGGCCCTCCACTTTCTCCGGCAGCCCCACTATGCGAACATTATTGCGCCTGAGGCGGTTCTCAAAATCTTCTGCCCTCATATCTATAGCCCTGGCTAGGCGTGCAGTGGATTGGGCATCTCTGGTCAGTTCGGGGAGTCTGTCCTCTATATCACTTATCCTGCTCTCAGCAGCCGTGGTTCTTTCCCTAATTTTTGAATGTCTTGTCTAATCAGACATACCCCTTCCTCCAGGTTCCCAAAGCGGACTTGCAGGCCATTCACAGAGGCTGTGCATTTATTAACAGCTCTTAGTAAGTCAGCCATAGTAGGCTGTTCACCTCCCTCCTCATCAGATTCTTCACTGTCCTCCTGCAAGTGAGCTATCATGGCGCCCGCTCCCAGCACTCGCCCCCCCTCCTCCATGTCAGTGTCACTGCATGCTGCTCCCTCTTCCAGGGGCAGCGCTCCTGCCAAGTTCAGGTTCCCTGTCATTTTTTGTGCATAGTACCTCATATCTTTAGGGGGTTCTCCGAGAGGATCCTTGGGTGGTTTCAACTGCTTACTCCCCCCCTCGTTTGTCTTCTCTGCAGCGCGTCCCCTCTGTGCTGATGGCGGGGTGGCGCCATTTTGGGAATCCTGCTTGGATCCTTCTCCTCTCTGTCCTCGGGTCATCATGCCTCTGTGAAGTTCCTAAGTGGCCGCCGGGTGATGAGGGGACTCTCCCAGGTTCGGATGGCGAAAATCCGGGTGTTCTGCGGTGCCGGATACCGGATCAGTGTAGGATCAAAGCGGGATCTCTGTGAAGATGCGACTGCTCACATGCCGCGCTGGCCACGCCCCCCTCCTTTAGTCAACATACTGGTGAAGGCGGTGTCACTTCCATCAGAGGATCCCTGAATTGGTATAGAAGGTGGGGGAAGTGAACAGTTGGTGTTTACAATCTCCATTTTGGGCTTTCTGGCACAATGAAGAAAAGAGGCACCGAAGACAAATGAGAGTTATCAGTGGAAACCAGCCTTGGGGGTGGGCATGGCCTCCCAACCTGCTAGTTCACCGCTCCCTTATCAAGACGATTTCTTTCTCCCACGTCCGGGGATCCTGGACTTGAAGCCCTGAAAGCTGAGCAGAGCAGACTGTGTGACCTAGGGTGCTCGCATGGTGTCACCCAAACATTATTACAGCCAAGAGAGTCATCCACCTATGCCACCTTATATTAGGTTTCGAAGGGGATTCACAGAACTGGCAGAATCCAACCATTTCAATCCGCTAGACCCTGGGCTCCAAAGATTCTACTCTTTCTACTAACTGGTCTGGACTTAGGCTGAAATCTAAAGCACTCTGAAGGTTCAGCCTGTAGCCTTGTCAGCTTTGACGGGCGCACGCTGGGCACTGAATCTCCTCGTAGAACGTTTCCTGAAAACAGTCAAAGTCCACGTCCTCCCGGGAAGACTCATACCCCATATGGGTGTCTGACAGATGTCTTAACAGACCCTTCCTTTGCACCCACTAAACAGTGTGCATTGGGAGACATTACATTGGGAACCTACCTTGCTGATTGCCATCATGTCAGGTCGTAAGGCGTCAGAAACACAGCCTCTAGGGGCACAGGAACCCTACGTCACCTTTTTCCCAGGCAGGGTAGTCCTACAGCCTATTCACCAGCATGTCTCTAAAGTGTCTGCACTCTACATTCTCAGCCGGGTATGGCTTCTCCTGACTTTCGGAGAAGATCCAATCTCCTCAAACTACACGGTTTGGATATAGCCAGATCCCTGAGGCGTTACTTAGAACTAACACAACAGTTTCGCAAAGATCAATGTTCATTCGTTATTGCCAAGGGCGCAAAGAAGCAATGACGCCCTCCAAGCTAGTCCAAGGACGTATCGGGCTAGTGGTCTCCCAGTCCGAAGTGCGCCAAATGCGCACTCATCGCGGAGAAGGTCCTCTGCCTCGGCAACGTTTGGGCTAGGGTCTCTCCGGAGACAATTTGCAGGACGGCTAGTTAGTCATCCTTCATCACCTTTATGTCGCACTATACCCTAGACGTGGCAATCCTTATCTTCCGAGATTTGGGAGGAGGTCTCTTGGAACTATCAGTTCTGTAAACTCATTTAATTGTATTATTGCAGTACCCTCCCTATAAGCGAGTTAATAACCATTGGTATGCTGCCATGAAGGCACCAGGAAAACGGAAAATTGTATACTTACCTTTCCGTAATTTTCCTTTCCTGGTGCATACCATGGCAGCATACACCCTCCCTTCTATAATCCTTAAAGTTCTGAAGACTAGTTACAAGAATACCTGAGGGGGGAGTAACTCTTTCTTTTATAGAGTTACGTGGTCCTGTGGGTTAATCGGGGTGGAGCTATTAACTATTGGTATGCTGCCATGGTAGGCACCAGGAAAGGAAAATTACGGAAAGGTAAGTATACAATTTTCCGTTTTCTAATTGCTCAATGTCTTCTTTTGGTAGGGTAGGTAATTTGCTATTGTGGAGGAACTCCTGTATTATTCCTTCTCTATTCATGCCAAGATAAGCAGGTTTATGCTATGGTGGGAGGTTATATAACTTATAATATAAATTATGGAAAAATTATTTTCAATTTTCTCCTCAGTGTTATGGATACCATGGATATGTTCTGCTACTTTTGCATCTTTAAAGCCCTGTACACACGATCGGATTTCCTATGGATTCTAACCCAATGGATTTTTCCATCGGAAATCCGATGAAGCTGACATCCATCAGTCTTGTCTACACACCATCAGTCAAAAATCCGACCGTCCCAAACGCCGTGACGTAAAAGACTCCGACAAGCGGAGAAAAATAAAGTTCAATGCTTCTGAGCATGCGTCGACTTGATTCTGAGCATGCGTGGGTTTTTTATCCGATGGAGTTCCACACAGACGATCGGAATTTGCTATCGTTTTTTTCCCCATAGGATAAATTTAAAACATGTTCTATTTTTTCTCACCGATGGAAAAAAGACCGATGGGGCCCATACACGAAAAGTCAATCGGACTGTTTCCATCGGTAAAACCGATCATGTGTACACAGCATAAGGGCTCTGGCAAGATATTTTCCTTCCTTATCGCCATGCTCATAATAAATAAATCTTTTGAAAAATAGGGATCTTTTTGTTTTTAAGTCCAGGATTATTTGTAAGGCTTTCCTACTTTCAATAAATTTTGTCTTGGCTGCCTGAGATCTTTTGTATTGTGCCTCTAAATGTGCTATTTTAAGTGAGAGTGCAGAAATATTGTTTTCCGGTTCTTTCTTTTTCCTTGCTCCCTATTTTAAAAAATCTCCTCTAATTACACATGTATGTGCTTCCCAGGTGGTCATGGGGGAAGTGTCAGGATTTGTATTTGTAGCGCCTGCCCCTCTCCTCTCTCCATGCGGCTCGCACTGTCTCTCGTCTAGGGATATCTGGTAGGGTGGAGAGAGAGAGAGCGGGTGGGCTACGCCTAGCTTCCACCACGTGGGAATACCTGTGGTATCAGCAATGTCTCATTTACCTTCGGGTCTGTGTTGCGCACCTGGATCCTCCCTCCAAGAGTCACCGTGAACTTCGTCCGTCAGGAAGTGAGCCTCACACCATTAAAGTCCAACACTCCTTTATTAGAACACACCATACAGGGACTTCCTTGATAGTTAGGCCAGAAAAGGAGGTGTGAGTGTAAATAGGCCCAGACACAAATTCGCTCCTCCACTCTCCTCCTGAAGAGTGGACTATGGTCTCCGCACGAGGTGAAGGCGATCCTTCTGGACGGTCTCCGACAAAAGACTCACCCGTCACCGGCAGTCTGCTGCACCAGGTCTTCGAGTGAGGAGCTCTCCCCGGTCCATTGCGTCTTACTCAGATTCAGGCCTCCATCCCCGAAGTGCCTTAGGACCCTTCCCTCGCGGAACTCAGTGTTGGGCACTGAGCTCCGGACCTTCTTGCAAGTACCTCACCCCAGGGCTGAAGGTGCCTGGGATGGAACACGATCTCCGGTGGTCCCCTAGGCCGAGGCCTCCTAGGGGACTAGCACGAACCCACGTCCGCAAGCTGAAGGTGCTTGGGACGAAGACCCCGTGACCAAGATGGCCGGCCCCTTTATCCCCTCTCCCAGCAAGCATGGCGGGTTCCCCGCCCCACCATACCGCTACCGAGAGAGGACAAAAAGGAGGCTCAACACACAGTGAGATTCGTCCCTCCGGCCACGGTAACAGCGCCACCTGGTGGACCGCAGGGAACATAGCACTGATGTCACAGCTAGATTCAAAAAAATGCACCCGGGAAAGTAAGTACCCGCTACACATTCCCCCCTGTCTTTTGACACTGGACCCCAGTGTCTGGAGTGAATCATGCCCTCAACGGCTGACATAACCCAATCCAGAAACCAACTAACAATTTAAAAAAACAAAAATTTTTAGGAAACTATCCTAACGGAGAAGTTGTGTCTGAGCCCCTGCAACAAAAGAGGAGTGAAAGACAACATTTAAAACATTATACTTTTCCCTCCCATCCTAACTAAGAACCACCCCAGGTTCCATAATCTTGACAGGACGCTCTACTGCAGAGGGAAGAGAAAAGAAACAATAAAACCCTGACACATGTGTATGTGTGAGAGAAAAAGAAACTCCTCCGAAGAGAAATATCTTTCCCTCCAGTGTGAGCGTGTACAATGTGTAACGTTGCACAAGACTGCCACCTGGTGACAGCCTCGCGGTAACTGCACCCGTTGAACCATCTTTCTTTTCTTGCTGCTCGATTCTGGGCCCTATCTACCCCAAAGTCTGCAACTTCTCACCGGAGAGGAAAGAACAACAACTGGAACAGTTCTTCCTTGGAATGACACAAGCATCCCTCTTGCGAGGCAAACACTGATGATAGCACCAACAAGAAAGTCAAACAGCGAAGTTCAGGGGGTGCAAGGTCCTTTTGAAACAAAGCAAATAAATGGAGTCTCTTTCTCCTCAGAGGTAGAAGCGGGGATGCGGCAGGACAATATGTTTTAGATGCCGATCCATGGTCTCCAAATGGTACTCCACATCCTCACCTTCTTTGCGTCGGATCAACACCTTATCCGCATGGATGTGTCTTCCCCTCATCCACTCTGCCTTGCAGTCTTTGAACCGCTGAGATGTCTTTGGAGAGCATGTCAAATACCTGCGGGCGTGTGGAACCTTAAGGTGGGTCCACACAAAGTCATTATACCAGCGCTCTCGGTACACCTCCACTTCGTAGAGTAACTCCTTGGGAAGATACGGGTATTCCCACCCGTAGTCAGCAGCAACTTTCTGTCCGAAGAGTCTCTGAAGCCTTGACAGCGGAGGCATTGTGGCTTTGTCCCCTTCGCCGGGTAGAACTATAGAGTCCGGATGGCGAGGGGCCTTAACCACTTCTGGTTGGGGCATAGGTGCCCGTAGTATCAACTTCTGCTCCCCAGTACCTGATGCAGGCGGCACCGGAGATGTAGAGGTGGGCTGGGGACAGGACCCTTGTTCAGGCGCTGGAGCCTCCACCCGGGGTGTACTCTCCCCCGTGGACATGGGTGAATCTCGAGGCCTTCGGAACGAAGCTAGCGGCACTTTGTCCCAGCCCTTTTCTGCAAACAGTTCGTCAATGGCTGTGTCATCTCCCACATCAGAGAGCGACTCCAGATCCGAAGTATCACACTCCTCCGCGGGTATGTAGCCCGTTGTAGAGACAGAGCTAACACCACCCGCGGACATACTGGGCCATGCCTTCCCGGCATCTCCGCCCATACACCAAGTCTCTTTGCCCGGCTTACCTCGGCCTTTACTTGAAGCGGGAGGTCCGGAACACTCGTCAACGGATCCGTCTAGGCCTGGCGCAAGCTGGCGAGATGGTCCGCCACCACCACTGGTCGGGGCCACCATGCTGGTTCTCTTCTTCAGTGGCGGACGCTGTGAGACAGTGGTGACCGAGTCAGCATCCTCGGATTTCTCCCGTTGAGTTTTAACGACCTCCTCCTCGGTCGCTGCAGTGTATGCTGGGATGGCTTTTACAGCAGTAATTCCTCCTCTGCGAGTAGTGTTACCTGAAGCCCGGCCTGGGTAGATGGTTCTCGGCCTTTCAACTACCGGATCCACCTCGAACAGGAACTCCCCACAGGCCTCACATTGTCCGAAGGGCTTCAGGTGGCACACCAGTCCCGAGCACCCGGGACAAATTACACCCAGGGCCTCTACGTCCATGCACGAATACAGGGCGAATCGACCCCTTGGCTTCAGCCGGATCCCGGTATCTGTTATCGGAGCAGCAGCAGTAGTCGTGGTAGTAGCAGGGTGAACTGGAATCCATGAAGTATGTCCAAACATGGTGACTTGTTGCTGGTCCATTGCACACTGCAGAGTTTTCGCGCCAATGTCCCACGTGTAGCCCTCTCACGTATTGGACTCCTCCCCTTTGCTCCAGTTCGCGGGCTTTTTCACTTTCTTTGGGTGAGCCACGCCCACGAACTAAGCGGCGGGGGTTGTGTCTGTTGGCGCAGTGCAATTAGAAGCCCCCATGTGTAGTACCTCACACGGCTGGGCCTCCCCCCGTTCACCGCTCTTCCTGCGCGGGCCTTTCCCTGGTCTAGGGTCAATTCCACGACTTCGAGCAGGGCTGCACTTTGGCCTATTCAGTTAACTCATCCAGCAGACTTGTTCAATACTGTGATGCACAACACAATCCCGGACGAGCCCCCACGTGTAGCGCCTGCCCCTCTCCTCTCTCCATGCGGCTCGCACTGTCTCTCGTCTAGGGGTATCTGGTAGGGTGGAGAGAGAGAGAGCGGGTGGGCTACGCCTAGCTTCCACCACGTGGGAATACCTGTGGTATCAGCAATGTCTCATTTACCTTCGGGTCTGTGTTGCGCACCCGGATCCTCCCTCCAAGAGTCACCGTGAACTTCGTCCGTCAGGAAGTGAGCCTCACACCATTAAAGTCCAACACTCCTTTATTAGAACACACCATACAGGGACTTCCTTGATAGTTAGGACAGAAAAGGAGGTGTGAGTGTGAATAGGCCCAGACACAAATTCGCTCCTCCACTCTCCTCCTGAAGAGTGGACTATGGTCTCCGCACGAGGTGAAGGGGATCCTTCTGGACGGTCTCCTACAAGAGACTCACCCGTCACCGGCAGTCTGCTGCACCAGGTCTTCGAGTGAGGAGCTCTCCCCGGTCCATTGCGTCTTACTCAGATTCAGGCCTCCATCCCCGAAGTGCCTTAGGACCCTTCCCTCGCGGAACTCAGTGTTGGGCACTGAGCTCCGGACCTTCTTGCAAGTACCTCACCCCAGGGCTGAAGGTGCCTGGGATGGAACATGATCTCCGGTGGTCCCCTAGGCCGAGGCCTCCTAGGGGACTAGCACGAACCCACGTCCGCAAGCTGAAGGTGCTTGGGACGAAGACCCCGTGACCAAGATGGCCGGCCCCTTTATCCCCTCTCCCAGCAAGCATGGCGGGTTCCCCGCCCCACCATACCGCTACCGAGAGAGGACAAAAAGGAGGCTCAACACACAGTGAGATTCGTCCCTCCGGCCACGGTGACAGCGCCACCTGGTGGACCGCAGGGAACATAGCACTGATGTCACAGCTAGATTCAAAAAAATGCACCCGGGAAAGTAAGTACCCGCTACATATTGATTTCAAAATAATTTTTTATTGAATTTTGTATTTTAGGTCTGTCAGGAGAGATGCATTTAATCTCCAGTTAATAGACATGTGCATGACAAAAACATTCTTTTGTTTTGCTTAGTTTTGATTCGTTAATCTAGTAATTTAGTTTTGTTAAATTTGGTTGATTTGTTAAATTAGTATTCGGGATTCATATTCGGGAGTACTCTAATAACACACATAGTCTTTGATTTCAGCAATAATTGTACAGTTAGAATTCGACTGAAGTTCAATGTTAAATTCAATTAGAATTTCAGTCCGAATTTCCAAAATTCAGATGAAAATTCAGACGAAACAAAATTTGTTTATATTGTAATTCGAGTATTCGGATATATCCGAATCTCCGAATAACGTAAATTTGTCCGAATATTAATTCGGAACGAAATGAACCACACATGTCTACCAGTTAAACATGCATTATGTGTGGGCAAGGTCAGGGAGATTGATGTGGGAGCATGATCTGATAGTAAGATAATGCCAATCTCTTCTTTATATAAGCTATTAAGATCTCAGATCTATTCTTGAATAGCGTTTATGGGGTGATGAATAAAAAGCAAAATCTTTGTCCAGTGTGTGGTCCTCCATGTGTCTTGTAGGAATATTTTGCTATGTTTTAGAATCTTATAGGCAACATGTGTTTGACCTGCTGAGGTATCTTGTAGGGGGTTCAGTGGGATGTTAAAATTGCCCCCCAAAATTATACATCCAGAGGCGAACCGACAACCTTTTGGCAAACCGAAATGTGTGCTTTGTTTGTGGAGTATACATTTGCTAAAGTTACCGGTTTACTAGCTAGGGTACCTTTTAAAAATAAATATCGACCTTCTGGATCTGCCAGTTATTGTACTCCACTTTCATGGGGAAAAAATAATATAGCGTGTACAATTGCGATACAAGTCATAGGGGCTAATTTACTAATAACAGTGCGCTGCGCTGGTTCTAACCTTAATTGGTGCGCCGGATAACTCCTTCACTTGACGCAGGAACCAGCGGCGCACTGTTATAGTAAATTCAAATGTCAGCGGCGCTCTATTGAAAATTAATGGTTCCCTATGGGAGCCCATTGATTTGAATAGAGGTCGCCCGGGAAGTCGGATGAAGCGTATCCGCGGGGCGACTCGTGTGCCGGCTGACACAGGGACAGCGTGACTTTGCGAGGCAACTTGAACACGACCTGAGCGCGTGAAGCAGCCGCTCAAGTCATGTCCTAGAGGCGACTAGCTGGCCGAGAATGTCTCCAGCGCGATGGCATCGCGCTGGTTCTCGGCAGCCTTGCTGTCCCGTGTTTGGTATGAATCATGAAGGGGAACTCCACGCCAAATTTTAATGAAAAAACGGCGTGGGGGTTCCCCTCCAGGAGCATACCAGGCTCTTAGGTCTGGTCTGGATTTTAAGGGGAACCCCTAAGCCGAAAAAAACGGCGTGGGGTCCCCCCAAAATCCACACCAGACCCTTAGGTCTGGTATGGATTTAAAGGGAAACCCCCTAAGCCGAAAAAACGGCGTGGGGTCCCCCCAAAATCCATACCAGACCCTTATCCGAGCACGCAACCTGGCAGGCCGCAGAGGAAGAGGGGGGGGACGAGAACGGCCCCCCTCCCTCCTGAACCGTACCAGGCCGCATGTCCTCAACATGGGGGGTGGGTGCTTTGGGGCAGGGGGGCGACCTGCGGCCCCCCTACCCCAAAGCACCCTGCCCCCATGTTGATGGGGACAAGGGCCTCTTCCCGACAACCCTGGCCGTTGGTTGTCGGGGTCTGCGGACGGGGGCTTATCGGAATCCGGGAGCCCCCTTTAATAAGGGGGCCCCCCACCCTATGTGAATGAGTATGGGGTACATCGTACCCCTACCCATTCACCTGGTGGCAAAAAAAGGTAATAAAAAACACAACACAGGTTTTTAAAGTAATTTATTAGGCAGCTCCGGGGGTCTTCCTGCCGGGCGCCCCGCTATCTTCTTCCAGCTCTTTTGCTAGCAGGGTCCCGGGCTTCCTCGTCATCTTCGGGGGTCTTTCTGCCGGGCGCCCCGCTATCTTCTTCCAGCTCTTTTGCTAGTGGGGCGTTCGGGCTTCGTCGTCGCCTTCTTCCGACTTTGGGGGTCTCTTGTTCTGTTCTCCGGTTCTTCTCCCGCTCTCCGGTGCATTCTCCACGATCTCCGCTTCTTCTCCTGCTCTCCGGTGCCTTCTCCACGATCTCCGGTTCTTCTCCCGCTCTCCGGTGTCTTCTCCATGATCTCCGGTTCTTTCTGCCTTCTGCCGGGTGCCCCGCTATCTTCTGCCAGCTCTTTTGCTAGCGGGGGCCGGTCTTCTTCGTCGCCTTCTTCCCTCTTCTCTTCGCCCGATGTTGCCTCGTCGCTGTCCACTGCTGCAATGATCTGTCCGAGCAGCGGTGCCACTTTTATTGGCATGGGGCGTGGTCACCGGCTGATGCCACCGCTGACCCCGCCCCCGTATGATGTCACAGTCCCGGGGAATGATGGGACTGTGACGTTAAATGGGGGTGGGGTCAGCGGTGGCATCAGCCGGTGACCACGCCCCATGCCAATATAAGTGGCACTGCTGCTCGGACAGAGCATTGTAGCGGCAGACAGCGACGAGGCAACATCGGGCGAAGAGAAGAGGGAAGAAGACCGGCCCCCGCTAGCAAAAGAGCTGGAAGAAGATAGCGGGGCGCCCGGCAGAAGGCAGAAAGAACCGGAGATCAAGGAGAAGACACCGGAGAGCGGGAGAAGAACCGGAGATCGTGGAGAAGGCACCGGAGAGCGGGAGAAGACGGCGAGGAAGCTCGGGACCCCCGCTAGCAAAAGAGCTGGCAGAAGATAGCGGGGCGCCCGGCAGAAAGACCCCCGAAGTCGGAAGAAGACCACCGGAGCTGCCCAATAAATTACTTTTCAAACCTGTGTTGTCTTTTTTATTGACTTATTTTGCCACCAGGTGAATGGGTAGGGGTACGATGTAGGGTGGGGGGCAGGTATCTGGGGTCCCCCTTATTAAAGGGGGCTCCCGGATTCCGATAAGCCCCCCGCCCACAGACCCCGACAACCAACGGCCAGGGTTGTCGGGAAGAGGCCCTTGTCCCCATCAACATGGGGGCAGGGTGATTTGGGGTGGGGGGGCGCAGGTCGCCCCCCCTGCCCCGAAGCACCAAACCCCCCATGTTGAGGGCACGCGGCCTAGTACGGTTCAGGAGGGAGGGGGGCCGCTCTCTCATCCCCCCCTCTTCCCCTGTGGCCTGCCAGGTTGAGTGCTCGGATAAAGGGTCTGGTGTGTATTTTTAGGGGACCCCACGCTAATTTTTTTTGTTTTTGGCACGGGGTTCCCCTTAAAATACATGCCAGACCTGAAGGGCCTGGTATGGATTCTGGGGGGACCCCACGCCATTTTTTTTTCATTTTTGGGGGTAGGGGTCCCCTTTGAATCCATACTAGACCCAAGGGCCTGGTATGGACCTGGGGGGGGGGCCCACGCTGTTTTTTTTTGAACCGGCATTTTTTTTTTTTTACATTTCCTTTAACAACCAACTATAAACAGGTAAAACAAAAAATCGCCGCAAAATTGCAGTACTTGCGTTTTGGATGTGGGTCCATTGAATTCTATTACATCCAAAACACTGTTTTTGGCCTGGCAAAAAAAATCTGCAGTTGCGCTTAAAATCGTTTTTCACAAAGCCTAAAAAAATGCCTTCAGACGCCAAAGATTTCCACGTTTCAGACGCGGTACCAGCGTTTAGCCGCATTTTAGTTTAGAAGCGTTTTTAAAGGTGACCTCTTTTTTTTTATATTGATAAACTCCAAATTTATGGCAAATGAGGAAAAACCATAATATATATATATATATATATATATATATATATAAATTTAATTGCTTCCATTGCATTGTGGACAATCCACAACTTGGGGCAGCTGACGTGGCAAGTGGACAATCCACAACTTGTGGCAAGTGATGTGGCAAGTGACACGCTAAATACAACTACACTGCTGCTCTCAGCTGCTGATATCACTCTGGTCTCACAAAATAGCTAAAATCGTAAATAATACTGTTTTTGGAGCTTAGGGCGGCTCCTTATCATATACACGCAAATGTGGTAAAACACGGCATGCAAACGCCACAAAGCGCGCCTTTCTAAACACCACTTTCAACCTTAGTTCTGAACACTTTGCACCAGCGTCCCGTCTACATGGGGCCTAAAAACGCCTATGCCATTTACAGCTCAAAAACGCCATGGTGGTCATGAGGCCATAGGCTAACATGGAGAGATGTTTTTAAGCTGCAAAAAACGCTCAAACAAGCGGCTTGAAAAACGTCCGTGTGCATGTAGCCTTATATTAACCACTTGCGCACTGCCCAGACCAAGTTTCACATTTCAGCGCTGATGCACTTTCAATGACAATTGCACGCTCATACAACACTGTAACCCAATGAAAATGTATTATTTCTTGGCACACAAATAGAGCTTGCTTTTGGTGCTATTTGATCACCTTTGTGTTTTTTTTTTTTTTTTCTATAAATACAAAAGACCGAGTTTAAAAAAAAAAAAAAAATGGATATTTTAACCACTTCAGCACTGGGCCTATTCTGGCACTTCTCTCCTTCATGTAAAAATCATAAATTTATGGCTATAAAATTACTTCAAAACACCAACATTATTTATGTTTTTGGAGCAGACACCCTAGGGAATAAGATGGCGGTCATTGAAAATTTTTATCTCGCTCGGTATTTGCGCAATAAATTTTCAAATGCCTTTTTTTTGCAAAAAATATTACAAAACAGTAAAGTTAAACCAATTTTTTGGTATAATGTGAAAGATGTTGTTATGCTGAGTAAATAGATACCTAACACGTCACGCTTTAAAATTGCACACACTCATGGAATGACACCAAACTTCAGTAATTAAAAATCTCCCTAGGCGATGCTTTAATTTTTTTTACACGTTACCATTTTGGCATTACAGAGGAGGTCTACTGCTAGAATTGTTGCACTCGTTCTAACGCACATAGCAATAACAACTCACATGTGTGGTTTGAACGGCGTTTACATATGTGGGCGGGACTTACGTGTGTTTTCGCTTCTGAGCACGAGCTACCGGGGACATGGGCGTTTTTTGCTTATTTTTTTTATTTTGTTTTTTTACTTTTTTGTATTTCTTACTCTTTTTTAACTTTTTTTTTTTTGGATCACTTTTATTCCTATTACAAGGAATGTAAACATCCCTTGTAATAGGAATGTGTGTGACAGGTCCTCTTTATGGAGAGATGCGAGGTCAATAAGACCCCACATCTCTCCTCCAGGCTGGAAAGCATGATATTGGTAAAAAAAAATCACCAATCTCATGCTGACAGTCGAGATCACGGCTTGGTTAACATACAGGAACACGGCGTGATGTCATGACGTCGCGCCCGGGCCTCCGACGGTCATAGAGATGACTGGTGACCATATGGTCACCAGTCATCTCCAAATCATTCTCCGAGCCCAAGATGACACGGGAGAGACAGGTGAAGCACCGGATGGCGGCAAGAGGGGGGGGATGTCCCCTCCCGCCGCCTATAAGAACGATCAAGCGGCAGAACTGCCACTATGATCGTTTTTATTGTGCACAGAATCGCTGGCTGAAAAGAATGATATCTGAATGATGCCTGCAACTGCAGGCATCATTCAGATGTCACCGCACAAAGCCAAGGATGTCATTTGACGGTGGGCGGTAGGAAACTGGTTAATATTTTAAAAAAAGGTAATTTTTCTTCTTCATTGATGTACACTGATGAGACTGCACTGATGGGCACCAATAAGGTGGCAAGGGTGGGCACTGAGAGGTGGCATTGCTAGTTGGCACTGGTGGGCAGTAAGAAGTGGCAGTGCTAGGTGGCAATGATAGTTGGCAGTGATGGGCACTGATAGGCAGCACTGCTAGGTGCCACTGATTGGCACCAGTGGTGGGCATTGATAGGTGGCACTGGCAGGGGCTACTAATTGTCACAGATGACGCAGAATTGCCTCTTCCTCTTCGGGCCCCATGGCCCCATGTCCCTTGCACATAAGCCGGTGATTGCCTTTTTTTTATGCTCACGCTGTCAGCACAAGGAGAAAACAAAAACCATTACCAAGCTTTTGTTTACATCACGTGATCAGCTGTCATTTGCTGACAGCTGATCACATGGTAAAGGGCAGGGATCGGCCCCTTACTCGGATCTGTCATCACCCGAGTCTCAGTGATTCAGTGACCACAGCGCGCGCGCACAAAGGGGAGGACATTTATTGACGGACTCCCGGCAATTGAGGACCATGCTGTGGCCGTCGATCAGTTATAGCGCTGATCTCAAGTGATTAAAGAGGGTCTAAATGGGCCATTGACATGCATCACAATTCAACTTAGGAATGTGTCTTTGAAAAGTTAAACTAAATAATTTGGCCACTTTATCCTTCCAAAAAATTCACTTCCTGTCACATAGCCACACAGGAAGTGAGGGAAAATCCCTAACAATGTCTTTCCTTGGGGACACACAGGTCAATCTAAATACTTTCCCCATTATGCACATTGCACTCCAGCATATTGCGGGGTACACCACAAATTATTAGGTAGTTTGGACTTTGGGGTTTATTTACTAAAGGCAAATATAGTTTGCACTACAAGTGCACTTGCTGTACATCTGAGGGGGACATGCAAGCAAAAAAAAAAACATCTTTGCTTTTACAGTACTTTCCCTCAGATTTTCAGCAGCTACACTTTTACTGCAGAGTGGATTTGTCTTTACTAAACCCCAAACTATACAATGATTTGGGGTGTACACAACAAAGTGCTAGAGTGCAATTTGCTTAATGGGGACACTAGTTAGATTGATCTGTGTGTCCCCAAGAAAAGACATTGGTAGGGTTTTACCTTCACTTCCTGTTTAGCTGTGTGACAGGAAGTGAAGCCAATTTTAAGAAAAGGAGACACAAATGCCAAACTACAAAAAAAAAACACACGCAGGGGTTCTAACACTTACTTCGTTTCCCTCAAAATGCCCACAATTAGAATTGCATTGCCTTGAGCTATTTTTAATTGCAGTGCTCTAAATCAGTGCTTCTCAAGTACCCCCAACAGGCCATGTTTGCAGGTTTTCCTTCATCTTGCACGTGTGCTTTAAATCACAGTCAATGGTTTTGATTTTTGGACAGCAATTCTCGATAAGATAAATTCACAAAACATGTCCTGTTGGGGGTACTTGAGGACTGAGGCTGAGAACCACTGCAGCAAAAAAGGAAAATTGAATACTTACCGCTCTGTATTTTTCATTTCCTGGTGACGCTCCATGGCAGCACACAATTCATGTATATGCTAGCATGAAGGCACCAGGGTAGACAAATCACACCTGTTTTGTTTTGACATGCCAATCAGCTGTCACATTTGTTGCAAAGAAAACTCAAAACAAACATCAAAACTTTGCATCAAATTTTATTGGTTAACAAAACAAAAGGGAAGGCAAAATAAAAAACATGGTCAATTTGAAACAGTTACAGACTCAACATCTTGAGAAATTTTTGGCCAAAAAAATGCAGCACAGACAATTAAATCAAAGTGAACAAACAACACACATTAACAACATCAGAATTATTTCAGGGGAACATTTTCCCCTCACAAAAAAATACAATCCACAAAAGTTGACCAATCACCTGTTTTGCAAAGACATAACAAATAAAATGCATGTGTTACAAACTCGATAAGGACACCAACATGTACATTTTGCCCCCCACACACACGCACACACTTGCCTCTTCTCAGGGCAAGCGAACGAATGTTCCCTCTGAGCTTTATATAACATAGGTTTGTGAGCTAATGAGGCAATTGAAAACACATGCACAGTCCATGAAACACCCAAAATGCAAGTTCTCCCAATGTAGAGACTGAAATTCAAAGTGGCTACACCTGTTAAGGATGTCCTTCAATTACTAACCCATAAAAACACTCTCTGAGTGAGCATGCCCAGAAATATCCAGGCGCTGTTCACACACAAAAAGCACCAAAAAAAAACAAACTAACTGGCTGGGCATGTGCAGAACAACACCAATGCAGCTAGCAAAAAATAACCCCCCCTCCCCCTGTCCAAAATTAAGCACATCATCCAGCATGCTACAAAATTCGAGATGGGACAATCACCCCCCCCACCCCACCAACAAATACCATTGCAGTCTATGGGAACTGACTTGTTAATTTTGCTAGTCCCCACTTGGCTGGCTTATCTTCTAGTTATTGGCCTTAAAATGGGGGCCCAGGTCCCACCATAAGGGACATATATCAATGTCACCAATTTGGAAAACACCAAAAACAAAACAAAGAGAAGTGCCTTTAAATATGCCAAATTGCTTAAGGGCCATTTCACACCACATGCAGTGCATTGCGTTTTTTATGCATCCAAAATGCATGGAAAGTTGGTTATATGGTTCTAAATGGCAGTGTTTGTTCCAGTGCGTTCCAGTTCCACCAAAACAGTAGAACATGCTGCATTTTACCTGCACTGGACTATACTGGAACGCATCAAAACGCATCATAAACGCACTGGAACGCACTGGAACACACTTGTCCTTATCTATGGTTAATAAAAAAGAGGGGTGAAAAAAAAGCACTGGACTGCATCAAAAACGTACCAAAAATGCACTGGAACGCATGAAAAACATGCATGCAGAAAAGCACCTGGAACGCATCCTGGATTGCGTTTCTATGGTGTGAACTGGCCCTAGTTCACACTATAGAAACGCAGTCTGGGTGCGTTCCAGGTGCTTTTCTGCATGCGCGTTTTTGACACATTCGAGTGCATTTTTGATGCGTTTTTGATGCAGTCCAGTGTTTTTTCCCCCTCTTTTCACTTAGGACAAGTGTGTTGCAGTGCGTCTTTGGTGCATTTAGGTGCCTTCCGGTGCATTCCAGTGCATTTTTGGTATCTTCCGTTGCATTTTTGATGAGTTTTACTGGGGTCCAGTACAGTTTTGTACCTAAAAAATGCAGCATGACCATTTTTTTTTTTTGCTTTCTGAAAAGCACTGGAACGGACTGCAGTGGTGTGAACTATGCCATTGGCATTAATGTGATCAACTTTCTTTGCGTTTTTCATGCATCAAAAAAACGCACTGCACTGCATCCGGTGTGAACTGGCCCTAAATATCATACCTGGGGGGTGTCTATAGTATGCCTGTAAAGTAGCACATGTTTTCCATGTTTATAACAGTTGGAGAGCAAAATGACATTTCTAAAGTAAAATAATAGTCATTTAAAAGTCCTTGCGGCTGTAATGAATTGCTGGTTCCCGTCAATACAGATAAAAGTAATTGAAAGTCTTTGATTACACAAAAAAAAGTGTGAGGGTCCCCCAAATTCCATTACCAGGCCCTTCAGGTCTGGAATGGATATTAAGGGGAACCCCGCTGCAATTTTTTTTAAAAAATGACGTAGGGTTCCCCCCAAATATCCATACCAGGCCCTTCAGATCTGGCATGGATTTTAAGGGGAACTCCACCCCAAATGTAAAAAAAATGGCGTGGAGTCCCCCCAAAAATCCACACCAGACCCTTATCCGAGCACATAACCTGGCCGGCCGCAGGAAAAGAGGGGGGACGAGAGAGCGCCCCCCCTCCTGAACCGTACCAGGCCACATGCCCTCAACATGGGGAGGATGTCCCCATGTTGATGGGGACAAGGGCCTCATCCCCACAACCCTTGCCGGTGGTTGTGGGGGTCTGCGGGTGGGGGGGTTATGGGAATCTGGAAGACCCCTTTAACAAAGGGGACCCCCAGATCCCGGCCCCCCCTGTGTGAAATGGTAATGGGGTACAAATGTACCCCTACCATTTTACAAAGAAAGTGTAAAAAATGTAAAAAATGACAAGAGCCGGTTTTTGACAATTCCTTTATTAATGTCTTTTCTTTTCTTCCATCTTCTTCTTCTTCTTCCTTCTTCTTCTTCTTCTTCCATCTTCTTCTTTTCTCCATTCGGGTTTTTTCCTTCATCTTCATCTTCATCTTCATCTTCATCTTCATCTTCATCTTCATCTTCATCTTTATCTTTATCTTTATCTTTATCTTTATCTTTATCTTTATCTTTATCTTTATCTTCATCTTTATCTTTATCTTTATCTTCATCTTCATCTTCTTCTTCCTTCTTCCTTCGGTCTTCTCGTCCGCATCTTGCTCCGGCGTCTTCCCTTCTTCTTTCTTCTCCGGCCGCTCCGTTTGAATTGGAGGTTCCCGCTGTGCGACGCTTCAGTTCTTCAGTTCTCCTCTGGGTCTGCTTAAACCCAGTGACCCCGCCCCCCTCTGACGCACATGGATTTCACGGGGACTTTCCCTGTGGTGTCAGAGGGGGGCGGAGCCACCGGGTGGCAGCGGACCAAGTGGAGAACTGAAGCGTCGCACAGCGGGAACCTCCAATTCAAACGGAGCGGCCGGAGAAGAAAGAAGAAGGGAAGACGCCGGAGCAAGATGTGGACGAGAAGACCGAAGAAAGAAGGAAGATGAATATGAGGATGAAGATAAAGATGAAGAGGAAGAAACCCGAATGGAGAAAAGAAGAAGAAGAAGATGGAAGAAAAGAAAAGACATTAATAAAGGAATTGTCAAAAACCGGCTCTTGTCATTTTTAAAATTTTTTACACTTTCTTCGTGAAATGGTAGGGGTACATTTGTACCCCATTACCATTTCACATAGGGGGGGCCGGGATCTGGGGGTCCCCTTTGTTAAAGGGGTCTTCCAGATTCCGATAAGCCCTCCGCCCGCAGACCTCCACAACCACCGGGCAAGGGTTGTGGGGATGAGGCCCTTGTCCCCATCAACATGGGGACATCCTCCCCATGTTGAGGGCATGTGGCCTGGTACGGTTCAGGAGGGAGGGGGGCCTCTCTCTCGTCCCCCCCTTTTCCCCTGCGGCCGGCCAGGTTGCGTGCTCGGATAAGGGGTCTGGTATGGATTTTTAGGGGGACTCCACGCCATTTTTTTTTTAATTTGGGGTGGAGTTCCCCTTAAAATCCATGCCAGATCTGAAGGGCCTGGAATGGATATTTGGGGGAACCCCACGTCAATTTTTTTTACAATTTGCGGTGGGGTTCCCCTTAATATCCATTCCAGACCTGAAGGGCCTGGTAATTGAATTCTGGGGAACCCCCACGCTTTTTTTTTTTATCAATGACTTTTGTATGTATTGCCGGGAGCCGACAATACATTAATAGCCGCGAGTGAGTTTTAAATTACTTTTTTTCTTTCAAAAATTAATTTTTTTGCAGGGACAGTTCTAAGCACGGGAAACATGCGCCACTTCACATGCATATAATACACACCCCCCAGGTACGAAATTTAAAGGAATATTTCACTTTTATTTTTTTCATTTTAAGCATTATTAAAATCACTGCTCCCGAAAAAACAGGCGTTTTTAAAACTTTTTTTTGCATTGATACATGTCCCCTGGGGCAGGACCCGGGTCCCCAAACACTTTTTAGGACAATAACTTGCATATTAGCCTTTATAATTAACACTTTAGATTTCGAACGTTCGAGTCCATTGTATTTAATAGGGTTCTAAAGTTCACACGAACATTTTGTCTGTTCGCAGGTTCTGGTGCGAACCGAACAGGGGGGTGTTCGGCTCATCCCTGTTCTCTACTGCCTGATCCCAATCTGCAACCACCTGTGTTTGACCCTCGACCTGTTCTTTGACTACTCTACTGCTTGATCCCAACCTGCAGCCACTCGTGATTGATTCCTTGGCTTGTTTATCCGCTATTGGACCCCGGCTTGCTCACACCCTGGTGGGGCAAACTTGAGGACCGTGACCTGGTACTAGCTTGCAGCTAAATCCATCTCCACCATCAGGAGCTCTGGGGAAAACCAGCTAGTACTTAGACTCCGCACCTCAGGTGAGCCTGTGTCATCTGCCAGAAGTGACTGCCTCTATACCTGTCCTGCAACTGCTATAGCAACTGGTCTTCAAGCCCGACGCTTGATTGTGACAGAATAACCTGGCATAAACATGAAGGCCGCTATAGCAGATGCTCTGGCTCCTGTCAGACAGCAAATATCGGACCTGCAGCAAGAAGTTCTGTTACTGAAAGGTACAGTAGACCCAGCCCCGGAACCAGCATGTCCTGAGCCATTTGTTGTGAGGCCCGGGAGGTTTGACGGTAGCCGTGCATCTCTTTTATCCTTTAAGATGGATTGCAAGCTGTTGTTTGCTCTTAAGCCTAGGACCTATGCCACAGATTATATAAAGGTTGTCGCTACTATCAACCTGCTCACTGGACCAATCAAAACATGGGCTCATCAGGTATTACAGGAAAGGAGTCCAGTCTTGGACAGCTGGGAAGCTTTTATGTTAGCCCTGGACTCTCACTGTACAGTTTCCAAGAAAAACAGGGTTCCCAAGTCTGCTCCTAGCTCATGTGGTCTTCGGGGACCCAGGGACAGGAATACCCTGTACAGATATGACTTTGAGCCATCCCAGTACATGCCAAGCCATGAAGCCCTAACACCACAAAGCCTTGACGTTAATGTGAATATACACACACCTACCCTGGAAGATGTGGAACCTATGGAGATCGGGGTCATCCAGACCACGCTGTCTAAGGCTGAAAGAGAGCGGAGGAGAGGCTGTGGCCTTTGTTTCTATTGTGGAGAAAGAGGGCACTTAATCTCTCTCTGCCCAACTCATCCACCTCGGCCAAAGGTTTTTCAAGTGGGTACTATTGGGACTCATCCTGCTATCGCTGCTGTTCGGCCTGTGAACTGCCAAGGTTGCTGTAAGGCCTGTCCATGTTCAATGACACAAGTAGGTTTCCAGACTACGGTGGTCAACGATACCAGTGCCCCTCTTGAACCCGCAACCAATACTCCTGTGAAACTCCTACCATCTGGCCTAGAGGCAACTATGCAACCTCCCGACAACAGACCAGTTCCAGTAATCATCAAATGCTCCACAGTGGTAAATGCAGTAACATCACCCTGTCCTGCCAAAGAACCACCTCCTGCTCCAGAGACGCCTTCGCTACATCCTAAGAAAACACCTGTTCTTGATACCGTCACCACTTCCGTAAAGTCTGGCTCAATCACTAATTCCTGCCAAAGAAGTTCTACCACCTGACTGTATGTATGCCTTGAATGGCACCCTTATCCGTAAGCAGGAGCTGGAGATGTTTGAAAAAGCCTTGCAAGTGAGGAGAATCTTCCCGGCAGGAACTTCTAAAGCATAAAATGCCCAAAAAGAGATAAGGTTCACTCCCCTAGATTAACAAGAGTATTCCACACAAGCCAAGCCCTAGGACGTCCGGAGGGAAGGGGAGTACTGTCAAGACCTGGGCTTGAACCTGGGATCTCATCTATGTCTGGCATTGACTCTTCCCACTGAGCTATCTGGGATGCTGGACAGCTCCCTGCCTGATTTGCTGGACAAACCTATCTGATCCATTAGACTACTCTGCTTGGTGTCTTGATTGCTGTTGAACCCTGAACCCCTTGCTCCTCCCATGAACTTCCTATATAAGCCTTGTCTCAGCACTTCCTCTTTGCCAGGTTATTGTGCCTTCCCTGCCGGTGCTTTGCTGTTGTCTTCCCTGCTGCTATCTGTACCTACAACCACTTGTGATTGACCCTTGGCTTGTTCCTGGATTTCTCTACTGCCTGATCCCAATCTGCAACCATCCGTGTTTGACCCTCGGCCTGTTCTTTGACTAATCTACTGCTTGATCCCAACCTGCAGCCACTCGTGATTGATTCCTTGGCTTGTTTTCTGACCACGCTGCTGTTTCATCCTTGTCAGTTTATCCGCTATTGGACCCCGGCTTGCTCTCACCCTGGTGGGGCAAACTTGAGGACCGCGACCTGGTACTAGCTTGCAGCTAAATCCATCTCCACCATCAGGAGCTCTGGGGGAAACCAGCTAGTACTTAGACTCTGCACCTGAGGTGAGCCTGTGTCATCTGCCAGAAGTGACTACCTGTATACCTGTCCTGCAACTGCTATAGCAACTGGTCTTCAAGCCCGACGCTTGATCGTGACACCAGGGTTCCCTTCTATTCAAACTTTGAATGTATATATTGGGCCACCTGGGAATTGTTATTGAGTTCAATCATATTCTGCGATGTCCCACTGCCCCCCCCCCCGTTGCCTCGGTGCCTGCCGAGAGGATTGCTGTTTTGGGTTCATGCGTCCTGATGAAGCTAATTGTGTTGAAACGCATTGACCCATGAAGACCTCTTAATTATCATTGGAGTTATCAAGCAAGACAATTATCATCACTTTATATGTACAGTTTTTCTGAAAAGCACCAATATATCTGCTTTTATGAAATTTCTCTTTTTTTTTATATTTTGTATAGTAAAATGTAAGATTGTATATAAGACTCCATGTTTAGCCTATATAGTCTGACTTTATTCAAAATTTTTGGTTTATCTATACAACACGGATTTTGGCCTTCAGTGTCACACTAATTAACACTACTTTTATGAGTATGGTTTTGACTGTTAAGTCTTTAAAAAATAAATCTTTGGTAATGCACTAGGTTCTTGCACCCTCTTGTGTGTTTTTTTTTTTTTTTTTACAGTTTTCTGGTGGTAGAGTATACAGGGGGTGAAGTGGAACAATCCAGTAGGTCCCCTCAAGTTGTACTAGACCTGGGGGTTTTAGAGGCTGGATATGTTAAATGAGGATACACCCCTTGTCCTTTCTATACATGCAGAGGCCCTGGGTCTCGCGGTTATTTCTTTACTCAGAAGACTGTTGAGTTTAGCTTAGTTTGCATAGGTTCAACAGATGAGAATTTCTGGTGGAGGATATCTGCTACTTCACATGCAGATGGGCAAGGAGCATAGTAGAAGCATAATTGGTCAGTTCTTGCTAGATTATGGCCATTAGGGCTTCATTGTTCCATACCAGTTTGTTTTCAATCTCCTTTTATAACATTTTATACACATTTTACAAATACATTTTTAAATGCATATATCTATACATTCATATGTCTTATCCGTATAATTTTACATTTTCCCTGTTCTCGTCACTTGGGATCTTGATTTACAATTATGGGATCTAATTCCCTTTATTCTTTTCCCTTGTTATTTCCCCAGGATTTCGTTGTTGTTCCCTATCACACCTAAAAAAAAAGTATAAGGCCCTCCTTCCTTCCTTAGTATGATGTTTTCTCATTCATAAATATTTTAATAAGCCCCTTGATGAGAGCTGAAATTCTTCCTATTGTTGCCATACTTTAGGCATTTGGTTCTTAGTGAACTACTCTTCTACTCTTCTCTAATCTGTTTTTCCATGTATTGTATTTTGTTCATTTCACAGGCCCATTCCGTTATAGTGGGACTTTTTGTTTTCCGCCATTTACGGGTTGTTGTATATCTGGCTGCTGTTATCATGTGGGGAAAAATATCCGTCTTTATTGTTTTTACTGATCCTGGTGTTATAGATAGTATTACACTATTTATATTTGGTTGTATCTCAGATCCAGACACTTTTGGATATATCTCCAATATCTTACTCCAGAAATCTCTCAGCCCCTGACATCCGTACCAGATATGGATTGTTGTTCCCTTATCCACAAGGCATCTCCAGCAAGTCTCAGTATTATTATCATAATTTTTTTAAGGCCTCTGGACTCCAGTACCATTTCATTATAATTTTATAATTTCTTTCTTGATGTTTAACTGCTACAGATGCCTTGTGGATTGTTAAGCATGCCCTCTCCCAATCTATTAATGAAATTGTGCTTTCTGTTTCCTCTTCCCATTTTCTCATATGTATTAATTCATTTAGGGGGCCAGAGGGGAGTAACATTTTATATATTTTGGAAAGTTTTTTACTCGATTTTTGTTTATCTATTATCATTTGTTCAAAATCAGTTAGTGATCTATTAATCAGTATTATTTTGGGTTCTATGTATGTGTGTAATTGATAATATTGTATCCAATTCCTATGTTCTATTGTCATATCCTGTAATTTTGGGAATTTGCCATCCACCAAGGCTTGGGCCAACTTTGTATTCTCCATACTATTCCATTTAAAAAAAAAATTACTCTTACTGCGGGTGGAAATTCGGGGTTAGAGAATAACGGGGTCATTGGTCCAACCGTCGTGGCTAGCATTCCCTTTTTTAGTACTGTATCCCATGTTTTTATTGTAACTGATAAAAAAACTGTTAATTATTTTTTCTCTGGTCGGAACTGAGATTTGATCCATGGAAGAGTTTTAAGCTGTATTCCTATAATATCTTCTTCTATATTAACCCATTGTTTATTCTCCTTATTATGATGCCAATCAATAATCCTAATCAGTGATGCAGCTTGTAAATATTTTGAGAAATCAGGGAGCGCAAGGTCTCCGTTGTTTTTTGTTCTAATTAATATTTCTCGTTTTATTCAGTTTTTTTTGGGGGCCAGACAAAGCTTCCCATAGCTTTAAGCAGCTGCATCATTGATTTTTTTGAGGGTACTAAAGGTATGGCTTGCAATATAATAATTTTGGAAGTATATCCATCTTCATACATTAATTCTTCCCACCCTTGAATGTATTAATTTATCATATTTCTGAAGTGCTTTTATGGTTTCTCGAATTATTGAAGAATAATTCCTGCAACTTATTCAAGTCATTTGGGATATATATCCCCAAATACTTGATTGGTTCTTTTAGCCACTTAAAAGGAAAATCTTTTTGAAGAAGTATCTGTTCCTTTTCTTTTAATGATATATTTAACATTTCTGATTTATCATAATTAACTTTAAAATTACATATTCTTCCAAATCGTTTGAGTTCCTGTATTAAATTTGGTAATGTAATGATTGGATTAGTAATATATACTAAAAGATCATCTACGTAAACTGCCATTTTAAATTATTTTCCTTAAATTTTTATCCCCTGGATATCTTTGTTATTTCTTATTGCTGTAGTAAGGTGTTCCATCACCAATATATATAATAATGGAGATAAAGGACATCCCTGTCGAGTGCCGTTTGACCACCAGTGTCTATAACTGTTTTGCATACTGATTCACAATCAAGCTCCTTGTCGAAGGCAAAGAAGGGCATAAGCAGTGGAGGAAGTATGTCCAGGCTCATAGAACATGTGGTAAAAGTTGACTTGAAGCTCTGGGAAGTTGTAAAACAAGCACTGTTTTCCAGATGGTAGAGGCTCAAAGCAGGACATCACTGGTTACAAGAGAGATCATGTAGGCCAACTTGGCCACCTTGGAATAATGATTGAGGTAATTTTGACACTACAGTTATAAGTGAATTCTGCACTGATTAAGGTTGCCCTGGCAGCCCTTTGGATCCTTGGCAGGCAGAGGCACTTAGGTACATGCTTGGTTCATGCATTCTGCCACAAGGCGAGATGTGTACTCTGCTTAACTGGTGTTCTTCCACTGACCCCTTTGCTAGATTTTGGAATGTGAAAGGTACTGTAAGTGAGCATGGCAATTACAAATACAATTTTTTCAACCTTAAAAACTCGAATGCTATAAATGCTATAATTTTAATAAACATTGTCAGCAAGCATATTATGCTACAAACATTTTCTTCTAACATAATGCATTTTGGTATGCAGTGAATTTTTTATTTTTTTTTTCAATATTATTTATTAAGTATAATAAGAATATAACAAACATACATTCATTACACACAGTACGCATTTGTTGTTCGGGTATATCAAGTACAAATACAACATGTTTAAGAAAGCTAAGTTGTCCACTATAAGCTGTATATAGCAAGAAACATTTAGACGCTATGAGCTGAATATAGCAAGAAACAATTAATAGATTTTGTATTTATCAGTCCACAATCTCCAGTTAGAGTCAAAATTGTTACACTTCAGGGATTTAATAGCCAGTAGGCGCTCGAATGTGTGGTTTCTGTTAACTAGTTTGATCACTTCCGAGAGGTTGATGGCCAATGAGTTTTTCCAGTTTCTAAGAATAAGGGTACGTGAGGCTAACAGTATATGGGTGACGATGGGTCTAAGTTCCTGGGGATATTGATCTGCACCAATGTGAAGAATTGCTAATGCAGGGTTTGGGGTCGTTAGTATTCCAGTGATTGATGAAATCAACTTGAACACTTTGTTCCACAGACCTGTTATACTAGGACATGTCCATAAGGTGTGCAATAGGTTGCCTATGTGACCACATTTCCTCCAGCATAGAGGCGATGAAGCCGGATAAAAGGTTGCTAACCTATAGGGCGTGTAGTGCCATCTGTTAGTAAGTTTAAGCGTCATTTCCCAATGTGATGCACTGAAGGCGCGTGTCCATTGTTCCTCAGAGAAAGTTTTGTTGAGGTCTATTTCCCACTTCCTAAGTGCAGCTGATTTCTTGAAAGTATGTTTATCATGGATGAGGTTATAAAATATTGATATGCCTTTAGCAGATTGAGGAGCTTTTGTATAAAAACGCCATGCTATAGCAGATAGTTTTATTTTTGGTATAGAATGTGCCCTTAAGAAGTGGGAGATTTGTATGCAGGAGAATAACATATTGCTGGGTAAGTGGTGGTCGGTCACCATTTGCTTTATTGATTTTGGTGTTTGTCCAGTATATAAATCTTGTATATGTTGAATTCCTAGTGCGTGGAGTCTCGTGGTTGGAAGCATAGGTATTTTTGCCCCTAAGAGTGCAATAGGGAAGTCGTACTGTATTTCCTGCAGATCATCACTATCTAATGTCTGTAGGAATCGCCATGCCTGTAAAGACACTTGTACGGAGGGTGACAGACCCTTAGTTGCCCATGGTTCCCATATGTCGCCCATGAGGAAAGTGGTCGTATTCCTGGTCGGGATAGCCGAACGTTCTATTTCCACCCATAGGGGACTGTCAGTGGTGTGAAACCAGTGTTTAAGTTGGTCAAGTCTCGTAGCCCACAGGTAGTCTTGGATGTCTGTGAATCCCGCCCCCCCACCTTCCTATGTGGAAGAAGGTTGTTCCGTGGACACCTAGCTTTTTTGCCTCCCCATGTGAATTTCCATACAATTTTTGATAACGTGCTTAGATAGCGGGACGGTATGGGAATCAATAGGGAGCGGAAAATATAGAGAATTTGTGGTAGTATGGACATTTTAAATGCCGCTATTTTACCTAACCAGGATATCTCCCTCTTGGATATGTCCATTAGTTGTAGTTCAATTTTGCCTATTAGCGGTTTAAAGTTGGCCTCTGCTAAGGATGCAGTATTGTCAGTTAGGGTGATGCCTAGGTACGAAATGCCCTTTGCGCTCCATGAGTAGGGTAGGGAGTTTTGCAGATATTTTTTTGAAGTGTGTGAAACTCCTAAGTTAAGAATCTGGGACTTCGTAAAGTTGACCTTATAATAAGATACTGCGCCAAAGTCGGATAGAACTTGGTGGGCCTGCGGGAGGGAGGAGTTCGGGTGCGTCAGTAGGAGGATAACGTCATCAAGTTTATGACGTGTTTGTCAGATCCGAAAGTGAAGCCTGTGATGCCAGTGTGTGCTCTAATGGATTCGGCCAGGGGTTCTATCATAAGATTGAATATTGTGGGGGAGAGAGGGCAACCCTGGCGTGTGCCATTTGATATGCGGAACTGTTTGGATAGGAGACCTGAGGTATAAACTTGTGCTGATGGGCAGGAATATAGAGCCAGTATTGCCTTGAGGATCGGGCCTGTAAAGCCCAATTTAGCCAACACCATTTCCATGTATGTCCAGTGGACCCTATCGAACGCCTTCTCTGCGTCTATAGACAGCAGCAGAGAAGGCGTTCTCATTTGGACAGCGTGATGAATAATATTAATGATACGTCTAGTAGCGTCTGAGGTCTGTCTCCCCCTCACAAATCCCATCTGATCACGTTTTATGAGTAGAGGAATAATATCCGACAGTCTCTTGGCTAGCAATTTTGAGTAAATTTTTATGTCGGTATTAAGAAGAGATATCGGCCTAAAGTTTGCTGGTGTAGTAGGATCTTTCCCCGGTTTTGGTAAAGTGACAATGTGGGCTCTCAACATCTCTTGTGGGAAAGCAGAAGTTTCTTCCGCCTTTGTGAATACCCGTTGTAAGTGAGGAGCAATGATTTCTTTAAATGTTTTAAAATACTCGTTTGCGAAACCATCCGGTCCCGGTGACTTGCCATTAGGCAATGTCGATGTAATCTGTTCGATTTCTTGAGGGGAGAAAGGTGTGTTCAACTTCCTAAGTTGGTCCTCTGTCAGTGACGGGAGTTGTATTTTCTGTAAGAAGCGTTGTATGGTGTCTGTGGTTGGTTGTGGTGTGGCCGTATTATCACGTAAGTTGTACAGTGCCCCATAATAGTGATGAGCCGAACACCCCCGGGTTCGGTTCGCACCAGAACCCGCGAACGGACCGAAAGTTCGAACGAACATTAGAACCCTATTAAATACAATGGATGCGAACGTTCGAATTCTAAAGTGCTAATTATAACAACTATTATGCATGTTATTGTCCTAAAAAGGGTTTGGGAACCCGGGTTCTGCACCAGGGGACATGTATCAATGCAAAAAGAAGTTTTAAAAACGGTCGTTTTTCGGGAGCAGTCATTTTAATGATGCATAAAGTGAAAAAAAAAAAGTCAAATATTCCTTTAAATATCGTACCTGGGGGGTGTCTAAAGTATGCCTGTGAAGTGCCACGTGTTTCCCGTGTTTAGAACTGTCCCTGCACAAAATGACACTTCTAAAGGAAAAAAAAGCCATTTAAAACTGCTTGCGGCTTTAATGTAATGTCTGGTCCCGGTAATATGGATGAAATTCTTTAAGAAAAATGGCATAGCTACCCCATGACCCCCCCCTACCCCAGCCCATTACCAGCCCCTTTGGGTCTTGTATGGATATTAAGGGGAACCCCGCACATAAAATAAAAAAGGCCCTATATACTCTGAACAGCCCTATACAGGCGGTGCATACAAGACAGGGACTGTAGGTTTGTTCTTATGTAGAGTCTGTTTGTAATTTTGAACAGGTACATTGTTGAAGTGTAGCTCCAGACCAAAAATCTATTTTTAAACTTTTTGGAAAACATAGGTAAGGGTTATCACCCCTGTAACATTTGTTTTGCTGTCTGTGCCCCTGTTCAGAACATTTCACCTCACTTTCCGTCCCAATGACAACTGTTTTTGAAATGTGGTGTTTTTCTTGAAACAAGGATTGCTGATAAAGCATCAGTACAGAGGAGACACCTTTCTCCCATATTTATTCTTACAGGAGAGAATTTTCCTTCCTAGTGGTAGATTTCCTCTCACTTCCTGTTGTCTTCTTGCGTTTGCAAGTAGGAGTCGTTTGTAAGTTGGATGTTTGAAAGTAGGGACCTGCCGTATATACTCTGCAGAAATAGGCCCCTTAGTTGTTGGTGTTGGCACAACACTGTAAGCACTCACAGTTACTCTTGGTTGGTGCTGGAACGCCCTGCTGTCAACTATTATATCAGGAATTTTAATTACATATAATTGTTGAACAGTGGTAGTAAAAATTGGGCCTTTGATGGTGGTGCTGGTGCCACAACACTGTAAGCCCTGACAGTTACTCTTGGTGGGTGCAGCAATGGGCCCTGCTGTGAATTATTAGATCAAGAATTGTAATTACATGCCCCTGTTGAACAGGGGCTGAAAAATTGGGCCTTAGGCACTGGTGGCACAACACTGCAACCCCTCACAGATACTGTACTTGGAGCACAGCAATGAGCCCTGTTGCAAAGTATTGCTTCAAAAATTGTAATGACACGCCCCTGTTAAACAGGGGCTGAAAAATTGGGCCTTAGGCACTGGTGGCACAACACTGCAACTCCTCACAGATACTGTACTTGGAGCACAGCAATGAGCCCTGTTGCAAAGTATTGCTTCAAAAATTGTAATTACACGCCCCTGTTAAACAGGGGCTGAAAAATTGGGCGTTAGGCACTGGTGGCGGCACCCATAAACAAAAATGATCTTACAAGCTATCATCATCAATCGTATCATTGAGGACTCGGAGGAGGAGGATAGCCAGTCAACATAACAGCACAGGCACTCAGCATCAGCATCAGTCTTGAAGGGATGTGACATGTTAAAATCAATTAGTCTGTTATATCAGCATCAGGTGTGTGGTAGCTGGTGGTGATCCAAGACTGGTTCATCTTGATGAAAGTCAGTCGATCAACCGAGTCGGTGGACAGGCGCACCCTGTGATCCGTGACAAATCCTCCAGCAGCACTGAATGTGCGTTCCGAAAGAACGCTGGATGCAGGACAGGCCAGTAGCTCAATTGCATACTGTGCAAGCTCTGGCCAGTGATCCATCCTCAAGACCCAGTAAGCCAGAGGATTTTCGGTGGGGAAGGTGTCCAAGTCTGACCTTGCCCCTAGATATTCCTGCACCATGTTTATCAGACGCTGGCGATGGTTGCTGGAACCGATCATACTTTGGGGCTGCGGACTAAAGAATTGTCTGAACGCATCGGTCAGACGGCCACCTTCCCCACCGCTCCTTCTTTGACTGGCCGAAGCCTCAGCAACTCGTTGTCCAGGACCAGGAGTTTGCAACCTCCCAGTCTCTGGGAACGCGTTGCACAGACCTTTCTGCAAGGCCTCCCGGAGTTGTCTCATCCTCTGCTCCCTCTGCGACGGTAACATAAGGTCCGCAACCTTACCCTTGTACCGTGGATCAAGGAGAGTGGCCAGCCAGTAATGGTCCCTCTCCTTGATCCGAAGAATACGAGGATCCTTCCGCAGACTTTGCAGGATCAGGGAGGCCATGCAGCGTAGGTTTGCTGAGGCATTCGCTCCGGAGTCCTCTGGGTCACTAAGGACGACATGATCCGCAGCCACCTCCTCCCAGCCACGTACAAGTCCACTGGTTTCTTGGGACTGTAAATCATCCCTAAAAGACTGCTGCTGATGATGCTGAGTGCCAGCCTCCACCTCCATGCTGACACAATCCTCCTCCTCCTCCTCCTCCTCCTCCTCCTCTTCCTGTGCGATGGGTGGGACAGAAGGAACACTGTCTGGGTAAAGGGGGCCTTGAGAGGCAAGGAAGTCCTCCTCTTCCTGCCTCTGTTCTGCCTCAAGTGCCCTGTCCATTATTCCACGCAGCGTGTGCTCCAACAGGTGGACAAGAGGTACAGTGTCACTGATGCATGCACTGTCACTGCTCACCATCCTCGTGGCCTCCTCAAATGGTGCCAGGACAGTGCATGCATCCCTGATCATGCCCCACTGGCGTGGAGAAAAAAAACCAAGCTCCCCTGACCCTGTCCTGGTGCCGTAGTCGCACAGGTACTCATTGATGGCCCTCTGCTGCGTGTGCAGCCGCTGCAGCATGGCCAACGTTGAGTTCCACCTGGTGGGCATGTCACATATAAGGCGGTTCTTGGGCAGGTTCAACTCCTTTTGCAGCTCAGCCAGGCGAGCACTGGCATTATAAGATCTGCGGAAATGCACACAGACTTTCCTGGCCTGCCTCAGGACATCCTGTAAGCCCGGGTACCTGCCCAAGAAGCGCTGCACCACCAGGTTAAGGACGTGAGCCACACAGGGCACATGGGTCAGTTGTCCCTGTCGGAGGGCGGAGAGGAGGTTGGTGCCATTGTCGCAAACCACCATTCCTGGCTTAAGCTGGCGTGGCGTCAACCACCTCTCGGCCTGGCCCTGCAGAGCAGACAGGACCTCTGCCCCAGTGTGGCTTCTGTCCCCCAAACACACCAGCGCAAGCACGGCATGGCATCTTTTTGCCTGCGTACTTGCGTAGCCCCGTGAACGGCTACGGAGCACCGCTGGTTCATAGGACAAACCACAGGAAGAGGCCATGGAGGAAGAAGAAGAGGAGGGGGTGGAGGAGAGAGGTGTGTCACAACCAGTAGTAGCATTTTGGAGGCGTGGCGGTGGGACAACCTCCAACACTACTGCACCTTGTCCTGAATCCTTCCCAGCTGCCAAAAGAGTGACCCAATGGGCCGTGAAAGAAAGGTAACGTCCCTGTCCATGCCTGCTGGACCATGAGTCAGCGGTAATATGCACCTTACCGCTGACCGCCCTGTCCAGCGAGGCCAAGACATTGCCTTCCACATGCCGGTAGAGAGCCGGAATAGCCTTCCGTGAGAAAAAGTGGCGTTTGGGAACCTGCCACTGAGGAACTGCACATTGCACAAACTCACGGAAGGGGGCCGAGTCTACCAACTGAAAAGGCAGCAGTTGAAGCGCTAGCAATTTAGCCAAGCTAGCATTCAACCGCTGGGCATGTGGATGGCTGGGAGTGAACTTCTTTCGACGGTCCAGCAGCTGGGGCAGGGAAATTTGCCTGCTAGAATCGGACGTCGGTGTACTGCTAGCAGAGTGGGCGCAAGTACTTGGCTGTGACACACCTAATTCTACACCTTCATTCCTCTCAGTGCATGTTTCAGAGAGGACTGAAGTTATAGTGGGGTTGGAGATCCCAGCTGATGCGGTGCAAGGAGAGGTCCGCTTTGTTCTTTGGTGTGGGTCTTTGAGGTAGGCTTGCCAACGAGCTGCATGGCAGGTCAACATATGTCTGGTCAGGCATGTGGTACCCAAGCGGCTGATGTTTTGGCCACGCGATATACGCTTGAGACATATGTTGCAAACAGCAGCTGTGCGATCTGATGCACTAGCCTCAAAAAAGGCCCACACCAAAGAACTTTTTGAATGACGGGCAGAGGCAGCGCCCTGCACAGGCGGAGCTCTGCGGTGTGATTCCGTCGGTGTACTGCCCTTACGCTGGCCACCAAAGGGCATCCTGCCTCGTTGGAGATGTGCCTCCTCCTCATCCTCCTCCTCCTCCTCTCTCCTATTAGGCACCCACGTGGAGTCAGTGACCTCATCATCCCCTCCCTCCTCTTCACTGGAGCCAATCTGGCAGTATGCTGCAGCTGCTGGAACATGACTGCCAGATTGGTGTCCTTCTTGAGCATCCCCTCTGTCTGCTCTCACGCTACTGCCTTCCTCTAGCTGGGTTTCATCATCAGACCCTTCGAAACGCTGGGCATCCTCCTGGAGCATGTACCCAACACTGTGCTGAAACAGTTCGGGGGACTCCTCAGGAGGAGGACATGGTGGGTCTAGGGAAGGAGTGACTGATGATTTGTCTGACATTGATACCAGGGAAGACGACGCTTTGGCAGCTGCTTTTCCAGTACCCTGAGCCTGGGTGAGAGAGGATGAGGAGGAGGAGGAGGGCTTGGTCATCCACTCTACCAAGTCTTCGGCATGATGTGGCTCAACATGTCCAGCTGCCGAAAAGAAGGACAAGCGTGTCCCATGGCCATGTGCTGATGACAATGCACCGCGTCCACGACCAGCACTGTTGCCCCCAGACACAGAGCCTGCTTGCCCTCTTTTATTGCCTCCTGACTGTCTGCCTCTCCTTGTTTGCCTTCCAGACATTCTAATAGATGGCCTGCAGGGAGATGGGAAAAAAGCAATAAGGGCTACCTTCAGGTGTCCTTCTCTGTCCCTTGAAACAAGGACTTTCACAGTGAAAGAAACTGACACTCTCCCTACCTACAGTTTTCTGTCCCTAGAAAAAATGTTTTTTTTAATCACAATATAGCACAAGGACAATTCACTCACTGTCCTTACAGGTCCCTGGAAACAAGGACTTGCAGAGTGAAAGAAAAAAAACACTCTCCCTACCTACAGTTTTCTGTCCCTAGAAAAAATGTTTTTTTTAATCACAATATAGCACAAGGAGAATTCACTCACTGTCCTTCCAGGTCCCTGGAAACAAGGACTTGCAGAGTGAAAGAAAAAAAACACTCTCCCTACCTACAGTTTTCTGTCCCTAGAAAAAATGTTTTTTTTAATCACAATATAGCACAAGGACAATTCACTCACTGTCCTTCCAGGTCCCTGGAAACAAGGACTTGCAGAGTGAAATAAACTGACACTCTCCCTACCTACAGTTTTCTGTCCCTAGAATAAATGTTTTTTTTAAGCACAATATAGCACAAGGAGAATTCACTCACTGTCCTTCCAGGTCCCTGGAAACAAGGACTTGCAGAGTGAAAGAAAAAAAACACTCTCCCTACCTACAGTTTTCTGTCCCTAGAAAAAATGTTTTTTTTAATCACAATATAACACAAGGACAATTCACTCACTGTCCTTCCAGGTCCCTGGAAACAAGGACTTGCAGAGTGAAATAAACTGACACTCTCCCTACCTACAGTTTTCTGTCCCTAGAATAAATGTTTTTTTTAAGCACAATATAGCACAAGGACAATTCACTCACTGTCCTTTCAGGTCCCTGGAAACAAGGACTTGCAGAGTGAAAGAAAAAAAACACTCTCCCTACCTACAGTTTTCTGTCCCTAGAAAAAATGTTTTTTTTAATCACAATATAACACAAGGACAATTCACTCACTGTCCTTCCAGGTCCCTGGAAACAAGGACTTGCAGAGTGAAATAAACTGACACTCTCCCTACCTACAGTTTTCTGTCCCTAGAATAAATGTTTTTTTTAAGCACAATATAGCACAAGGACAATTCACTCACTGTCCTTACAGGTCCCTGGAAACAAGGACTTGCAGAGTGAAAGAAAAAAAACACTCTCCCTACCTACAGTTTTCTGTCCCTAGAAAAAATGTTTTTTTTAATCACAATATAGCACAAGGACAATTCACTCACTGTCCTTCCAGGTCCCTGGAAACAAGGACTTGCAGAGTGAAATAAACTGACACTCTCCCTACCTACAGTTTTCTGTCCCTAGAATAAATGTTTTTTTTTAATCACAATATAGCACAAGGACAATTCACTCACTGTCCTTCCAGGTCCCTGGAAACAAGGACTTGCAGAGTGAAATAAACTGACACTCTCCCTACCTACAGTTTTCTGTCCCTAGAATAAATGTTTTTTTTAAGCACAATATAGCACAAGGACAATTCACTCACTGTCCTTACAGGTCCCTGGAAACAAGGACTTGCAGAGTGAAAGAAAAAAAACACTCTCCCTACCTACAGTTTTCTGTCCCTAGAAAAAATGTTTTTTTTAATCACAATATAGTACAAGGACAATTCACTCACTGTCCTTCCAGGTCCCTGGAAACAAGGACTTGCAGAGTGAAATAAACTGACACTCTCCCTACCTACAGTTTTCTGTCCCTAGAATAAATGTTTTTTTTAAGCACAATATAGCATAAGGACAATTCACTCACTGTCCTTACAGGTCCCTGGAAACAAGGACTTGCAGAGTGAAAGAAAAAAAACACTCTCCCTACCTACAGTTTTCTGTCCCTAGAAAAAATGTTTTTTTTAATCACAATATAGCACAAGGACAATTCACTCACTGTCCTTCCAGGTCCCTGGAAACAAGGACTTGCAGAGTGAAATAAACTGACACTCTCCCTACCTACAGTTTTCTGTCCCTAGAATAAATGTTTTTTTTAATCACAATATAGCACAAGGACAATTCACTCACTGTCCTTCCAGGTCCCTGGAAACAAGGACTTGCAGAGTGAAATAAACTGACACTCTCCCTACCTACAGTTTTCTGTCCCTAGAATAAATGTTTTTTTTAAGCACAATATAGCACAAGGACAATTCACTCACTGTCCTTCCAGGTCCCTGGAAACAAGGACTTGCAGAGTGAAATAAACTGACACTCTCCCTACCTACAGTTTTCTGTCCCTAGAATAAATGTTTTTTTTAAGCACAATATAGCACAAGGACAATTCACTCACTGTCCTTACAGGTCCCTGGAAACAAGGACTTGCAGAGTGAAAGAAAAAAAACACTCTCCCTACCTACAGTTTTCTGTCCCTAGAAAAAATGTTTTTTTTAATCACAATATAGTACAAGGACAATTCACTCACTGTCCTTCCAGGTCCCTGGAAACAAGGACTTGCAGAGTGAAATAAACTGACACTCTCCCTACCTACAGTTTTCTGTCCCTAGAATAAATGTTTTTTTTAAGCACAATATAGCATAAGGACAATTCACTCACTGTCCTTACAGGTCCCTGGAAACAAGGACTTGCAGAGTGAAAGAAAAAAAACACTCTCCCTACCTACAGTTTTCTGTCCCTAGAAAAAATGTTTTTTTTAATCACAATATAGCACAAGGACAATTCACTCACTGTCCTTCCAGGTCCCTGGAAACAAGGACTTGCAGAGTGAAATAAACTGACACTCTCCCTACCTACAGTTTTCTGTCCCTAGAATAAATGTTTTTTTTTAATCACAATATAGCACAAGGACAATTCACTCACTGTCCTTCCAGGTCCCTGGAAACAAGGACTTGCAGAGTGAAATAAACTGACACTCTCCCTACCTACAGTTTTCTGTCCCTAGAATAAATGTTTTTTTTAAGCACAATATAGCACAAGGACAATTCACTCACTGTCCTTACAGGTCCCTGGAAACAAGGACTTGCAGAGTGAAAGAAAAAAAACACTCTCCCTACCTACAGTTTTCTGTCCCTAGAAAAAAATGTTTTTTTTAATCACAATATAGCACAAGGACAATTCACTCACTGTCCTTACAGGTCCCTGGAAACAAGGACTTGCAGAGTGAAAGAAACTGACACTGTCCCTACCTACAGTTTTCTGTCCCTAGAATAAATGTTTTTTTTAAGCACAATATAGCACAAGGAGAATTCACTCACTGTCCTTCCAGGTCCCTGGAAACAAGGACTTGCAGAGTGAAATAAACTGACACTCTCCCTACCTACAGTTTTCTGTCCCTAGAATAAATGTTTTTTTTTAAGCAAAATATAGCACAAGGACAATTCACTCACTGTCCTTACAGGTCCCTGGAAACAAGGACTTGCAGAGTGAAAGAAACTGACACTCTCCCTACCTACAGTTTTCTGTCCCTAGAATAAATGTTTTTTTAAGCACAATATAGCACAAGGACAATTCACTCACTGTCCTTCCAGGTCCCTGGAAACAAGGACTTGCAGAGTGAAAGAAACTGACACTGTCCCTACCTACAGTTTTCTGTCCCTAGAATAAATGTTTTTTTTAAGCACACTATAGCACAAGCACAAAACACACTGACACTCTCCCTACCTATCCTTCTCTTTCCCTAAACTAAAGGAATCCAGGTTAAGCAAGAAAGAAATAACAGTCACTGTCCCTGCCTATGCTGCTCTATCCCTGCTCCGGAACACACTACACTAGGCCGCCGTGCTGGCGGCCTTTTATAGTGTGGGGCGTGTACTAAACACCCTCAGCAATAATTGGCCACAGGCATCCTGCCTGTGGCCAATCATTGCTCTCCTCGCTGCCGGCGCTGTGATTGGCCAAGCATGCGGGGTCACAGTGCATGCTTGGCCAATCACAGCGCCTGGATGACACTGCGATGGCGTAGTGCATTGTGGGCCGTTCGCGTCACTCGAATTTGGCGCGAACGGCCCAAATCGTTCGATCTTCGTCGAACGATCGAACAGCCGATGTTCGAGTCGAACGTATGTTCGACTCGAACACGAAGCTCATCCCTACCCCATAATAGTCTGCAAATTGATTTGCTATGTCTTGTGGGTTAGTGATTTTGTGGTGTAAGGTGTCATGAAGGAGGTATGCTATTCTCGATTTTGTGCGAGCAGCCTTAATTCTATTAGCCACGTACTTTCCTGCTCTATTTGCATTAGCGTAGGAATTCACTTGTAAGCGTCTGAGATGCTTGTCATATTGTTGTGCGAGAGTCTCCCTCAGACTTTCTCTAAGCATAGAAAGTGTATTTGCCACTGCCGTTGTTGGAGACTTTTTGTTATGGGTTTCTAATCTGTTAATGTCAGACAGTACTTGATTGAGTTTGGCAGCATGTCGTTTCTTTTCCCTAGCCCCTAACTGTATTAATATGCCTCTCATATACGCCTTATGAGCGTTCCATAACGTGAAGGGATCTATCATTGGTGTGCAATTGTGTTGGAAAAAATCTTGGAGATGCTGAGAGATCACAGGGAGAATTCGGGGTTCTTGTAAGAGCCTAACATTACAACGCCAGACATGGGATGAGGGGGAGACACCCTTTTCAGCAATAGTCATAGATACTGCGGCGTGGTCTGACCACGTAATATCCCATATTTGTGTGGCCTGAACACGTTGTAAAAGCCACTGGTCAGTGATAAAAATATCTATTCGTGAATACGAACAGTGTCTAGCAGAAAAAAAAGTATAATCTCTTTCGTTGGCATGGAGGCACCTCCATGCATCGAACAGTTCCTGTGTATGTAGAAGATTGCGGAGGTGAGCAGATCTCTTCGGTTTATCCGTAGTAGTGTCCAAATTGGGATCTGTTATTAGGTTAAAGTCGCCTCCTATAATGATATTACCGTATTGCATGGACTTAGTCCTTTTAATCACTTTACTTAGGAAGCGGATTTGGTGGGTGTTCGGGGCGTATAAAGTAACCAATGTGTACGGATTAGAGTTGATGTCTCCAGTTACTATAATATACCTGCCCCCTTCATCAATATAAGAGTCTTTGAGTTGGAAAGATAGAGAGTTCCTTAAGGCTCGCATCACTCCTCCTTTTTTGCTATCCGGTGTGCCTGCCAAAAACACGTGGGGATATTCCCTGTGAGTGCATTTAGGGGTTTTTTGTTTCTGAAAGTGGGTCTCCTGTATGCATAGAATATCAGCCCGGTGCTTACAGGCCTCCTTCCATACAGAGAATCTCTTGGCCGGGTGATTCAGGCCTTTTGCGTTAATTGATAGACAGGTGATAGTCATTTGTGGTGTTGTAGAGTGTGGTGACTGGTATCGTGGTGCAAGTACTCACTGTGTCCCTGGGCGTGATTCACAACATCTTTTCCATTTAGGCCTGAGGCTGTAGGAGACTCATCTTCTGTACGTAGTGGAAGTTCCTTGCTATGAAGATTGCTGTGTGCAACAAACTGGTAACGTAGAAAACAAAAAAGAAAAAGAAAAAACAAGAAAGACCAAAAAACTTAAGAAAGCATCTTTGAATGTGTAAAAAGGGATCTTACAACGGATCCGCATGCAGACATAACTGCTGAACTCGTTAACGGGGGTTATAGGAGGATATTTTTAAACTCCTTTTTACCGGAGAGATAAAATAATAATTTTGCGGTTCTGTTATGAACCTTCGCTGGCTTGTTTCTTATTGGTGCGTTTGTGTGACACCACCTGCCATTCGTTTTGGAGCATCTGCGGTTGTGGAGTAGGGTTGAATTGTGAGGCCTGGTCTGGGAGTATTCCCCATTGGCGCAGGATTGTAAGACCTTCCTCCAATGTGTTTACGGAAGTTGTGGTCCCATTGTGAGTGATGGAAAGAGTGGCAGGATACTTCCATTTGTGCAGGATTTTGTGGTTCCTCAGGGCCTTGGTTATGGTCGCCAAGTTGCGACGCCTCTGAAGTGTGTGCCTGGATAGGTCTGGCAACAATTGGAGGGTTGCGTACTGCGGAGGGACAGTGTCAGGCCTGCGGGCTGCTTGTAGGATTTGTTCCTTTACATGGAAGAAGTGGACCCTCATTAGTATGTCCCTTGGAGTGCCTTCTGGCAGGAAGGATGGTTTAGGAATCCTGTGGATTCTGTCTATTATGAGGTCCTGCGCATTCAGTGCTGGGACCAGGGTGGAGAACAAAGCGTGGACATACTGTAGGAGTTGAGTGGCTGGAACAGATTCTGGTAATCCTCGCAGCTTTAGATTGTTCCTCCTTGACCTGTCCTCAAGGTCAGCGACCTTGTCCTTTAGCCACGCTATGTCCTCTCCCTGGGCCGCATGTGCGTCCACCATATTATTGTATGTAGCAGTGTACTCGTCCATCCTCTGTTCTACTCTATCCACTCTGACCCCAATAGCCTGCACCTCCTTGTGACACTGGTTGATCCCTCTGACTAAATCTGTTTGGAGGGAGGATCTGAGCGATAGCAGCATCTCCTTCAGCATAGTGTCTGAGATAGGCCAGTCGGCAGTAGGAAAGTCCGCTATGGGGTCAGCTGTGTGTTGGGCCTGAGCAGCGGTGGTGCCTGGTGTCCCGCTTACCTCCATGTCCTGTGTGCAGAACCGCCTGACAGGGGAGTCCATCCTCGGCTTTGACTTGGCTGGGCTCCGAGTGGATGGGCTGGATGAGCCTGAGGACGATCCGCTGTGCAGTGGGTCACGAGAGGACTGTATACGGGGCCCTCCGTGTCCGTTGCCATGGATCGCGGCCTTCGCCTATTGTTGTGCAGACGAGCCGCCGCCATTTTGTTGGAGCCCGCGGGGCTGCATCGCAAAGATGCTTGTCAATTTCTGTGGCATCGGCGGGTTCTTTCTGCGCCTCGTCATTCCCCTGTCCTCTGGCAGTCCGGCTGTGTTGTTTTTAGCCGCGGATGTGCCTGGGAGGCTCTGATGTGTCTGGATCTCTCCGGCGGCCGAGCAGAGCTCTCAGCTAGGCTTCCATCTTGGAGCTCGGTCGTCACGCCCCCCAGTGAATTTAAATTTGTGGGTGAAGTAGGCAGTGCATTTTTTTAGGTTGGTAATTTAACAAAAACAAAAATATTCATCAGTCTGTGCTGCATTTATTAAGATAAAGAAAAATATATCACAAAAAGGTTACATATAATTTGTAGAAATCTCAAGGTGAAAATGAGAGAAAAAAAAATAAGATACAAAATCTTCCCTAAGGTTAGCACTGCAATAAAGTTCAATATTTTTTATCCTTGCTCCTGGTATGCCGACATGTCTTGTGTTATTACATTGACCTCTCTCAATCTTCAGTGGCTGAAGAATTTCTTTATACATTTTTTGACATTTTATATATTTATTGTCATAGCTCTCAGTCTTTGCTGATAGGTAAGTAATGAAGTGATCTATGTTACTGACATAAAATAGGAATGAACTGACCAGGAACTTTCCACTGAAAATGCCCTTGGTTGTAGTGTTTTCATATGTCAGACTTTCTCAGTTTCTAGGGCTTGCTCCAAACTAAATAAGAAAAGTCAGAAGAACAATTATATAAATACATTGACCTTTTATCACTACTGTCTTCCATGAATGTATAAATGCAAAGATGTCTGCTATACAGTTGAATATCAGGCATGACACCTACTGTATAGCATTCTTTGACACACAGGTAATACTGTGGGAGGATAAGTTGTACACTGACATATACAGGATGCTCACAAATAAGAATCAGTTGTTACACTTTTGTAGGTTTTATCATGTTTTCAGGTCAACTATCTGGAACCAGTTGTTGCACAGCACTAAGGATGAGCTTCGAGTTCGAGTCGAACTCATGTTCGACTCGAACATTGCCTGTTCACCCGTTCACCGAACAGCGAACAAATTGGGGTGTTCGCGGCAAATTCGAAAAATCTATGGGAGAAATCTAAAGTGCTAATTATAAAGGCTTATATGCAAGTTATTGTCCTAAAAAGTGTTTGGGGACCAGGGTCCTGCCCCAGGGGACATGTTTCAATGCAAAAAGAAGTTTTAAAAACTGCCGTTTTTTCGGGAGCAGTGATTTTAATAATGCTTAAAATGAAAAAATAAAAGTGAAATATTCCTTTAAATTTCGTACCTGGGGGGTGTGTATGATATGCATGTGAAGTGGCGCATGTTTCCCGTGCTTAGAACTGTCCCTGCAAAAAATTTCATTTTTTAAAGAAAAAAAGTCTTTTAAAACTGACTCGCGGCTATTAATGAATTGTCGGCTCCCGGCAATACATAATACAAAAGTCATTGATAAAAAAAAAAAAAAAAGCGTGGGGGTTCCCCAGAATTCAATTACCAGGCCCTTCAGGTCTGGAATGGATATTAAGGGGAACCCCGCCGCAAATTTAAAAAAAAATTGACGTGGGGTTCCCCCAAATATCCATTCCAGGCCCTTCAGATCTGGCATGGATTTTAAGGGGAACTCCACCCCAAATTTTAAAAAAATGGCGTGGAGTCCCCCTAAAAATCCATACCAGACCCCTTATCCGAGCATGCAACCTGGCCGGCTGCAGGGGAAAAGGGGGGGACGAGAGAGCGGCCCCCCCTCCCTCCTGAACCGTACCAAGCCACATGCCCTCAACATGGGGAGGATGTCCCCATGTTGATGGGGACAAGGGCCTCATCCCCACAACCCTTGCCCGGTGGTTGTGGGGGTCTGCGGGCGGGGGGCTTATCGGAATCTGGAAGACCCCTTTAACAAAGGGGACCCCCAGATCCCGGCCCCCCCATGTGAATTGGTAAGGGGTACATTGTACCCCTACCATTTCACGAAGAAAGCGTAATTTTTTTTTAAAAAAAACACACAAACACCTTGAAAAAGTCCTTTATTTAAAATAATAATAAAAAAAAAACATTCCAGCGCTGAAATCCAGTGTCCCGCGGCGATCCCGATGTCCAGCGCTGTCCTTCATTGGTTGTGCCTGAGCGGACCTGATGGGGAACTCCCTCTCAGTATTTTAAATGTATAGACCCGCCCCTTCTAAAGTTCCCCATCAGGTCCGCTCCCTCGGTATGTCGGACCTGCCTACGTCATTGGCTTGAGCGGGGAACTTCCTTCACTGTGTAATTTAAATTTACATAGTGAAGGAAGTTCCCCGCTCAAGCCAATGACGTAGGCGGGTCCGACATACCGAGGGGGCGGACCTGATGGGGAACTGCTCTCACTTTGGCAATACATGTATAGACCCGCCCCTTCTCATGTTCCGCATCTGGTCCGCTGAGCGGACCTGATGGGGAACTTTAGAAGGGGCGGGTCTATACATTTAAAATACTGAGAGGGAGTTCCCCATCAGGTCCGCTCAGGCACAACCAATAAAGGACAGCGCTGGACATCGGGATCGCCGCGGGACACTGGATTTCACCGCTGGAATGTTTTTTGTTTTTTTTTAAATAAAGGACTTTTTCAAGGTGTTTGTGTGTTTTTTTTAAACATTTTTTTACGCTTTCTTCGTGAAATGGTAGGGGTACAATGTACCCCTTACCAATTCACATAGGGGGGGCTGGGATCTGGGGGTCCCCTTTGTTAAAGGGGTCTTCCAGATTCCGATAAGCCCCCCGCCCGCAGACCCCCACAACTACCGGGCAAGGGTTGTGGGGATGAGGCCCTTGTCCCCATCAACATGGGGACATCCTCCCCATGTTGAGGGCATGTGGCCTGGTACGGTTCAGGATGGAGGGGGGGCCGCTCTCTCGTCCCCCCTTTTCCCCTGCGGCCGGCCAGGTTGCGTGCTCGGATAAGGGGTCTGGTATGGATTTTTAGGGGGACTCCACGCCATTTTTTTTTTTATTTGGGGTTGAGTTCCCCTTAAAATCCATGCCAGATCTGAAGGGCCTGGAATGGATATTTGGGGGAACCCCACGTCATTTTTTTTTTAAATTTGCGGCGGGGTTCCCCTTAATATCCATTCCAGACCTGAAGGGCCTGGTAATTGAATTCTGGGGAACCCCCACGCTTTTTTTTTTTTTTTATCAATGACTTTTGTATGTATTGCCGGGAGCCGACAATTCATTAATAGCCGCGAGTCAGTTTTAAAAGACTTTTTTTCTTTAAAAAATGAAATTTTTTGCAGGGACAGTTCTAAGCACGGGAAACATGCGCCACTTCACATGCATATCATACACACCCCCCAGGTACGAAATTTAAAGGAATATTTCACTTTTATTTTTTCATTTTAAGCATTATTAAAATCACTGCTCCCGAAAAAACGGCCGTTTTTAAAACTTTTTTTTGCATTGATACATGTCCCCTGGGGCAGGACCCCGGTCCCCAAACACTTTTTAGGACAATAACTTGCATATCAGCCTTTATAATTAGCACTTTAGATTTCGAACGTTCAAGTCCATTGTATTTAATAGGGTTCTAAAGTTTACACAAACATTTTGTCTGTTCGCAGGTTCTGGTGCGAACCGAACAGGGGGTGTTTGGCTCATCCCTGCACAGAACAGTAAGAGTATTGTTAATGATCCCAACCATTGGAAAGGGAGTATCCAACAGATGTAGTTGATAAGGAGATGACATATGTATTAAGGTTCCATTCAAGAATATAAAATAGACTGGAATGCTCGTGGCATATTCCAATAGTCATGCAATATGATTTTTACAGATCACAGTTAGTATATATGAATAAATAAGATTGGACAGTTTTTAAAAATGCTTACCCTAATGTATGGAAATCTCTTAAAACTCTTTTAATCACACTGGGCCATTTCAATACAGATACACATGACCTTTCATGACCTGTAATGAATTGCCGGGCCCGACAATTCAGTACAGCCGCGATCAGTTTTAAATGACTTTTTTTATTTTAGAAATGTCCTTTTGCTGCAGGGACTGTTCTAAACACAGTAAAATGTGCCACTTTACAGGCATACTATAGACAGCCCCCAGGTACGAAATTTAAAGGAATATTTCACTTTTATTGTTTCAATTTAAGCATTATTAAAATCACTGCTCCCGAAAAAACGTTTTTAAAACTTTTTTTTTTGCATTGATACATGTCCCCTGGGGCAGGACCCAGGTCCCCAAACATTTTTTATGACAATACCATGCAGATAAGCCTTTAAAATTAGCGCTTTTGATTTTTCATGTTCGTGTCCCATAGACTTTAACAGTGTTCGCGTGTTCGAACAAATTTTTTGCCTGTTCGCAAGTTCTGGTGTGAACCGAACCGAGGGGTGTTCAGCTCATCCTTAATCACCACCCTTTGGACATGCTCCTGTAACCAGTTTTCTATCCAGGTACATACACTATGGTGCAGTCCTACATATCTCAATTTGTAAATTAAGCGTTTAAGGGGAACTATATTGAGTGCTTTTGCAAAATCCAGATACACCACATCCACCGGTCTTCCCTTATCTCAATGGCAGCTCACTTCCTCATAGAATGATAACAGATTGGTTTGGCAAGAACGACCTTTCATAAATCCATGCTGATTACTACTAATGAAACTGTTTTCATCAGCAAATTCTTGGAATGGTCTGTTCTGACTCCAGCAGGATATTAAGTTATTTTGCCTGCAATATCAGATTTGACCACAAAAAGGAGCCAGTGGTAAATTTACTGTTTTTGCAGAAACTAGAAACTGTTCACCTTTAACAAAAGTTCCCATCATTCCTCAGTCTAAGGAAGAGAAACAGGTACATCCTGGGAACTCAGACATCTTAGAGACTGAAAGAAGGAACCAGCTATCAGAGCACATGTTAGAATAAAAATTGCATCCACTTGCATCCCCTAAATGCAGCATTGTTGGTGAGAATTACGTATCATTATCTACAGCCTAGCTTATTTATTCTATTTCTGTATACTTCATATACTGATTATACAGGTATGTACAGTAAAACCTTGGATTGCGAGCATAATTGGTTACGGAAACATGCTTGTAATCCAAAGCACTTGTATATCAATGCAAATTTCCCCATAAGAAATAATGGAAACTCAGATGATTTGTTCCACAACCAATTATTCATAAGTTCTTCAGTTTATAGTTTACAGTCCATTTAAAAAGATTATAGCAATGTGATGGGTTGTGTAACCATAAAATTACCATCCACAAATGGAGCCTCCACAAGGGGATTGAAAGACAAAATAAATATTTGGGGGTTCCTAGAAAGTACAGTCCAGCAACTCGACAGCTTCTCCATAGAAAATATTTATTGAAGCATTACAGCAGTAACATCATCCAAAAATACTGACGCGTTTCGGCAACACCAAGTTCACTATATGGACCCCTTATATATTAGTTACATAGTTAAAGAAAATATCACTCTCCCTCCCGTGGCAGTTACCTCAGTGCAAAAGACGTACTAATTTAATTGGGATTTATCAGCCTTGAAGTACCTAGGGAGTAATGATTACCCAAAACCTGTGCGCTTTATATGAAGCAAACTTTACCCTGTTACTCATGAAGATCTGCTCTGACCTCCAACCAAAATAACTGAATCCTTTTTTCGCTCTCTTCGCACTCTGCTAACAAAAATTTTGGGGGTTATAATGTTCTACGGACAAGACTTTCTCTCCTCACTCTCCTTAAAAGGAATGGTGGCAGTAATACAAAGCCCGCCAACTGTCAAGAGTAGTGGCATGGTGTATAACACCCAGTTAAGAACAATGGTTCCAAATCGATAAAAGTTTTTTATAGTTACTCTCTCGGCTCTTCCCTGGATCTTGCTCAAATATTACAGGATTCTGAAGGGACCTCCTACCATAGGTGCCACAATCAAGGCCATCAACCAGACTTTTACCAGTCAGGGCTTATCCCCACCTTTCCTGACACCAGTACCGGATAACCCTCAATTACCCCCTGGGCATTGACAACAAATACTTTTCATGTCTGGACGTGCAGGGGTAGATTACCCTACCAGCCAAGCATGCCCTGGTGGATCCTCCACTAAACCCTTGGATATGTACCAACTCAGACCAATTTTTTTGCTTACCTACCTGAAACCTGGTCTTTTAATTAGACCATTGACCTCCTTTGAACATCTATGCAATGAGGGTAACTATCTGCTTTCTTCTATGTACAAACTTCTGAAAACTCAACCGGAGGACTACGTCACCCTGTACATGTCTAAATGGGAATCTGAAATGCGGACCTCCCTCTCAAAGGAATAGATTAACAGGGTCATTCAACTTCTTTTGCTAATTGTTTTCATGAACCGGGCTACAAATTGTCATCTAGGTGATACAGAGTCCCAGTGGCTCATGAATTACATGAAATACATTTTACCCCCAAGTCTCCAAGATGTGTTGGAAATGTCAGAGAGAACCTGGTACAATACTACAGATATTCTGACAATGCCCTTCCCAACAACAGTTCTGAATGGGAGTTAATAATCTTGTTCACCAACTGACATCAGTGGACCTTGGCAAAGACCCATTAGGGTACTTACTACAGCTCAACAAGCCACATGGTATTATTTTAAGCATCTCATTTTTTTTCACCCATGATCCCCCCTCATTGCCCCTAATCCAATGTTTTCAAATGTTCCACAATATGCTGTGTGGTATGTTTGGTCCAGCTAAGGTAAGACACCATTAATTAGACCTAACTTCAGATTTCAGAGTTTTATTAAGGGTGTTAGCACATTTGATGGACAGTATAGGGAGCTCTATACATTATATTTTATGTCATGGGGAAATTCCCTGCTACCAGAGTGTTCCCCAAAGCTAGGTTCACATCTATGCAGCTGCACTTGATGCGTTTTTCAGGCATGTTTTTCAGGCATGTTTTGCATTTATAAACCATAGTTTTTTATGTGTGTTTGCATGCGGTTTTCATGCATTTTGCTTTTATGTTGTTTTTTTTCTCTTTAAACACACTGTAAACATTCTGTATACAGCTGGTTGCTAATATCATTATTTGTCAGCGAGGTTCCCTGCTGACAGCTGAATGTAAAAAAAAAATGGCAGCCCAAAAAAATTGCCAAAAAAACAGCATGCCCCCCCTCCCCCCCAGGTCCATACCCTCATCCAAGCATGCAGCCCGGCAGGTCACAAAAAAGAGGGGAAGAGTGAGCACCCCCCTCCTGAACCATTACACATGAACCTTCTCTCTCTCTGTTTCTAGAGATTGCTCTGTGTTTTACCTGCCACTCAGGTCTACCCAGGGCAAAGGTTACCGCACTCGGGTACTCAAATGCGCTAGGCATCGTAAAGATGACCCCTGGGTCAGGACAAAGTTCATTTGGAACACTGCCCTTTCCCATAGGACCTCTACTACTGGGGCTGTAACAGCAGAGACAGTTCTCATGTTCAGAGTGGATATTAGGACCTCCTGGCCTTGGCATAACAGGATCAGCTGACTGCGAATAGAACTTAGAGCTGACAACAGGAGGGATCTTAACCCACACAGATAATCCATTTAAGCCATATAACACAGGAACTACAGAAGCCCCAGACACATCTGCAGGCAGGAGTTTATCCCAGTCTATAGAGTCTGGCTTGACAGCAATTGGTGAATCGGCATAGTCCAGCAGAGCAGCAGCCTGTGAAACAGCATAGTCCAGCTGGGCAGCAGTCCGAGAACCAGCATAGTCTAGCTGGGCGGTTGCCCGGGAATCAGCACAGTCCAGCTGGGCGGCAGCCTGGGAATCAGCATAGTCTAGCTGGGCGGCAAACCAGGAATCAGCATAGTCCAGCTGGGCAGCAGCTTGGGAATCAGCCTAGTCCAGATGGGTGGCAGCCCAGGAATAACACAAGAACACATCGAACAGGCAAAAAAGTTCTTATTGCCATAAAAAGTGTAAGGGGACCCAGGTACTGCTCTAGGGGACATGTATCAGTGCAAAAAAAAAGTTTTTAAAACAATAGATTTTTCAGAAGCAGTGATTTTAATGATGCTTAAAGTGAAACAATAAGCACTTTATTTTAAATGAAATATTCCTTTAAATATCGTGCCTGGGGGGTTCCCTAAGTGGCGCATATGTGTAATGTATAGAACATGTCGCAGAAACAATGAAATTGCTAAAGAAAAAAATGTCATTTAAAATTGCTTGCGGCTGTAATGTATTCCCAGTTCCAGGTAATATGGATGAAAAATCAAGGAAAAAAACAGCTTGGGGTCCCCTCCAGTCCATGCCAGGCCCTTTGGATCTGGTATGGATTTTAAGGGGAACGCCATGCTAAAATGTAAAAAAAAATTGTCGTGGGGTCCCCCAAAATCCACACTAGATCCTTATCCTTATGCGAGCATGCAGCCTGGTAGGTCAGGATGGGGGGGAGGAGCACCCCCCACTGCGAAGCACCTTGTCCCCATGTTGATGGTGACAACGGCCTCTTCCCGACAACCCTGGCGGGTGGTTGTTGGGGTCTGCGGGCGGGGGCTTACCTTAATCTGGAAGTCCCCTTTAACAAGGGGGCTCCCAGATACTGCCCATTCACCAAAAAAAGTGTAAAAAAGTAAAAACCACAACAGACAGTTTTTGACAATTCCTTTATTAAAAAAGTGTCCTGTGATGTAAATCCATCGTCAATCACGCCTGCCCGACAGACCCGAAAAATAGAAAAAAAAAGAAAAAAAAACTCTGCCTCAATGGGAGGCCTCCCTGGGACTGCTGTCTTTTCGCTTTGACAGCTCTTATATAGGCAAGGGCGGGGCCACCCGTTGACATAACCAGATGACCCTGTTGCAAAGTACGATTGATAGGTGCAGCGGAGTCAATTCAGATCAGACCTTGTGGAGTAACAGGAACTGGCTTCTTTATTGGAACATAACCACACTAGCAAAGATGTCACCTCACATGGTAAGAAGAACACAGACAGGAAAAATAAACCAACAAGTACAGCACTATGTACAGGAAATACAACACATCATAGAAAAATACATAGCATAGCATATCACTGAGCATTAGCGATATCTTGTGTCCTTTTTCTGAACTGCAGTCAATAGGCTAAGCTGAAAGTTTGTTGTATATCCAACGCCCCTTCTCAACAACTAAGGCTTAGTCTGTTAAACCCATCTTTTTTGTAAGCCTTGAATGTCTTTCAGTGGTCAGGGGCTTTGTATGGATGTCTGCTGTCATATCCTCGGTTGGGCAATAAAGTAACTCAAAAAGACCTTGCTCTTGAAGATCCCTAAGAAAGTGGAACTTCACATCAATGTGCTTGGTTCTTGAATAAACTCCTTCCATGTGTGCAAGTACAATGCATCCTTGATTGTCCTCATAGATTTCTGTTGGTCCCAACTGTGTTTGACCCAAGTCTGTTAATAGTTGTCTCAGCCATATAACTTCTTGGCTTGCCTGCGCTGCAGCAACGTATTCTGCTTCAGTAGACGACAGTGTAACAGAGAGTTGCTTTTTACTAGTCCAACTGATGGCACCTCCTGACAGAAAAAATAAATAGCCACTGGTAGATTTTCTGTCACTGGTGTCTCCTGCCCAGTCAGCATCCACGTATCCTGTTAAGGTGCTTTCATCACTTGCTGGTAACTTTAGCTTGTAGTGTGAAGTCCCTTTAAGATAGCGAATGATTCGCTTTACAGCATTCCAGTCCTTTTGACTTGGCATTGAAACCTTTCTGCATAGGATTCCAACAGTTACTGCAATGACCGGCCTTGTAGCAGTGGTAAGGTACAGCAATTTCCCTATTGCTTTCCTGTATTGAGTATTAGCAGGTAATGGATTATCTTGACAATTCATCTGCTTTAGGTAGTTGGTTTCCATGGGAGATTTTACTGGTTTGGCGTCTTCCATTCCAAATGTTTCAATTATTTCTTGTATTTTGTGTCTTTGGTTCAGAAGAAAGCTGCCATCTTCCTCTCTCTCGATCTGGATGCCGAGGTAATTCTTTATGTTGCTGAGGTCTTTGGTGTCAAAGTGCTGATTTAGTTTTTCCAGTATTTCTGCTTCATCCCCTTCTTGCTCAAAGCATATCAGGATATCATCCACATAAATAAGCATATAGACCCATTTGTTTGCCAATTTCTTTGTGTATAAGCAGGGGTCTGCTTTACTCCTTAGAAAGTTTTGATGTGTAAGCACTTCATTTATTTTTATATTCCACGCTCTGGCTGCTTGCTTTAGACCATATATACTCCCGCAAAGTTTGCACACTAGGTCTGACCTTTGTTTATCTTTGAATCCTGGCGGCTGTTCCATGTAAATTTCTTCTGTTAATTCGACATGTAGAAATGGGTTTTTCACATCAAAATGTTTCACTTGCATTTTCCTTGTGACGGCTACTGTCAGTAAAGTCCGTATTGTGGTGTGCTTGACTACTGGTGCAAACGCCTCATCATAGTCCTCTCCGTATTTTTGAGAATAGCCCTTGGCTACTAGTCTTTCTTTGTACCGTTCAATTGTGCCATCTGCATTGTATTTCACTTTAAAAGTCAATTTTACAGCCTATGGCTTTCCTTCTGGGTGGTAGTTCTGTAAGTGTCCATGTTTTAGGGTCATGCATGGATTTTATCTCTTCCTCAGCAGCCTTTATCCATTTAGTTGCTTCTTGTTCAGAAAGTTGAGATATGTCTTCCCAGTTTGCAGGTTCGTAGACACTGGCAGTACTTGCTTTGTATGAGAGATGTATAGGTGGTTTACGTTTGTTTTCTCTTGTTGAATGGCTCATTTTTGTGTCTGAGCCTTCTTGTATCTGCTCTTCAGTACTGGTTGAGTCTGCACTCACTTCAACTGTTTGTTCGGAAGTTACAGAGATGGGCTGGTCAATGTCAGTTTTCTTTTCTATTCTTGCTCCTGCTGTTGTCATTACATTGTCTATTAAATCTTCAACAAAAGGTAGGCTGTTGTTAATGGTAACCTTGTCTGTTTTGGGATTTAGGATTCTGTAACCCTTGACATTGTCACTGTATCCAACGAAGATACCAAAAAATGCTCTGTTTTGGAGTTTGGTGCGTTTTTCTTCAGGTATGTAGATGAGTGCTTTGCATCCAAAAACTCTTAGGTGTTTTACACTTGGCTTCTCATTGTGCCATAGTTCATATGGGGTTTTCTCCACTGTTCTGGAAAAAAGTCTGTTCTGCAAATATGTAGCTGTCATAGCTGCCTCACCCCAGTATTTTTGTGGTAGTCCAGAGTCTGTCAGCATGCATCTGATCATTTCAGTCAGAGTTCTATTCTTTCTTTCAGCTACTCAGTTTTGTTCTGGTGTATAGGAGACTGTCTTTTGATGTTCTATTCCATTCTGTTTAAAGTACTGTTGTATCTTACCTCCTGTGAATTCACCTCCATTATCGCTCCGAAGTATGAGAGGCTTCCTCTGAAACTTGTTGCTTGTCTTTATTATATAGTCTTGTAATTTGTCGAAAACTTCACTCTTGTTTTGCATTAGGTAGGTGACTGTGTATCTTGAATAGTAGTCTATGAAGGTCACTATGTACCTGTTGCCTCTAGGTGTTGGTGGGTTTAGGGGACCACACACACGTCACTGTGAACTAAGTCAAGTGGTCTTGAAGCTCTCTTCTGACTGACTTTGGGAAGTGTTTCTCTTGTAGCTTTGGATTTAATGCAACATTCACATTTAACAGTAACTGGACAAGGGGATACTATTAGATCCCTTGTCAGATTCCTCCTCTGTAGTTCCTGTATGCGTTCTGGGTGTCTGTGACCTAGACGTCTGTGCCATATATGTATACAGTCATTGTGCTTGTGTGTACATAGTCTCACCTTTTCCTTCACTGTGTCGAGGTGATATAGATGATCATCTAGCTCGGCACTTGCTATTGTTTGTTTGCCGTTTAGAATAGAACACTTGTCACCTTGGAATTTTACAGTGAGTCCTCTGGCTGTTAGACGCTTCACAGATAAGAGTCCTTCTAGATTAGGAACATAAAGCACATCTTTCACTGGTATGGTTAAACTGTGTCCCGCATCATCAGGGCATGAAGGGTTCCATGCCCATATCCTTCTGCATGTATTTTGCTTCCATCTGCAAGATAAATCGTTTCTTTGTTGTTCAGATCAAGTTCTGTGAAGAAACTTCTATCACTCGTCATGGACTGGTTGCCCCTGAATCGATGCACCAGCCTTGGCATTTATTGTTGCCTGTCGCTTTAAATGTGGCATTCCATTTACCTTGCCATGGATCATTGATTGTGGTTTTGACCTTTTGTTTAGCATAAGAGGGACGCTGTCTCATTTGCTCTGCTTTCCATATAGTACAGTTTTTCTTTATGTATCCCTGTTTGTGGCATCTGAAACACTCTGGTCTCTTTCCTGTGTAACCTTGCGTCTGTAGCTTTAAGAGCAGTACTGGTGTCGGTTTCTGTGGAGTTATGCACCAATTCCTTTCTTCTCTGATACTCATCTATGAGTCTGGTTTTTACAAATGCTACCGTCAGATCTGTCTCAGGTCGTGTCTCTGGTGCATTGATTAGTGCAGTATATGTATCGGGCAAACTGCATAATAACATGGCTGCAATGTGACTGTCTGTTATATTCTCCCCGATTGATCTGAGTTGCGCAATCACTTCCAGCATTGCGTTTATATGCTCCTGCATGTCCTTTTCTCTGCCAAGTCTCATTTTGTAAAGCTTCCACAGCAGAAACAGCTTGCTGTTTAAACTGGATCTTTCATGCAGTCTTTTCAGTACGTCCCACATGCCTTTCGCTGTGTCCTCATTGTGTATATGAATGAGCTGATCCTCCTCCACTAGTAAGCTTATGATGGCCCGTGCGTGTTTGTTTTTCTTGTCCCAGTCCTGATTATTATCCTGTAGTGGTAACCTCCCACAAGTCATCTTTGGATAATAGCATTTCCACTTTGAACTTCCATAGCTGATAATTGTCATTGTTCAGCTTGGCCACTGAGAGTTTAAGCTCTGAGTTTCCGGCCATTTTATCCCTCCTTTATATATAAGCAGTCTTATTTGTCTATAGGAGATGTCACTGGAAAGCTTCCTTATGTCGATCTCCGCATCAGCCACACTGTCCCCCGTTCAAGGCTTTGTTCTGCCTAGGCCGCACCTGGTCATAAGACTTTATCCGGATACTGGGCACATAACCTGTTGCAAAGTATGATTGATAGGTGCAGCGGAGTCAATTCAGATCAGACTTTGTGGAGTAAGAGAAACTGGCTTCTTTATTGGAACATACTAGCAAAGATGTCACCTCACATGGTAAGAAGAACACAGACAGGAAAAAGAAACCAACGAGTACAGCACTATGTACAGGAAATACAACACATCATAGAAAAATACATAGCATAGCATATCACTGAGCATTAGCGACATCTTGTGTCCTTTTTCTGAACTGCAGTCAATAGACTAAGCTGAAAGTTTGTTGTATCTCCAACAGACCCCACCCCCCTCTGATGTCACATGACATCACATGATGAGGAAATATGTTTCTTTTATGGCACTTTAATGGTAATTCAAATATTTAATTTGTTTTAACAGAAAGTTGTTTGCGATTTTTTTTTTACCAAAAATATGTAATAGAATATATATTGGCCTAAACTGAGGAAGAAATTCGTTTTTTATATATTTTTGGGGGATTATTTATTATAGCAAAAGTTGAAAAATATTGATTTTTTTCCAAAATTGTCGGTCTTTTTTTGTTTATAGCGCAAAAAATAAAAAACGCAGAGGTGATCAAATACCACCAAAACAAAGCTCTATTTGTGGGAAAAAAAGGACAGTTTGTTTGGGAACAGACAACACGACTGTGCAATTGTCAGTTAAAGCGACACAGTGCCGTATCGCAAAAAATGCTCTGGTCATTAAGGGGGCAAATTCTTCCGGGGCTGAAGTGGTTAAAGTTAAGCGTTTTTTTATTTCCCGTAGGTGTTTGTTGCTTACAGCTAACATTAAATGAAATTATGTTACAGTCACTGCTACCCATATATTATTTTATATGAGTATTGGTAATAAGTTCTGCATGGTTTGAGATCACCAGTTCCATCAGAGCATCATTCCTAGTCAGGGTCTCAATAAACTGCAACATAAAATTGTCTTGTGATATGTTTATATGTTTTTTCCCTTTAACTCTTCCAGCAGTACCATTACTCCAGTCATGTTTCCGGGTAGTTATATTACCCCCTTTATATCACTGTCCCAGACCTTGCAGCCCTTTCTATCTGTGCCAGGAGCTGAGTCGCCACCTCCTCACACCGGGAGGTCTATAACAAACTCCAATGATAACCCTTGTAGCACGCAAACCCATGTACATTTCCACCCATAATGCTTCAGACTCATCACACTCTCCATCAACTAGATCCTCTTTCACACTCGCTTTGAGATCACTCCTCACATAGAGACAGACACCACCACCTCTCTGTTTTACCCTGCATCGGGTGGTACCATTTTTAAATGTAAGGGACTAATCTTGGCGGTGGCAAGCGCCTCTTCACGTCACGGCTGGGTAAGACTGGACACCTCCGCAGCCTCTGACCAACCTCCTGTTACTCTCCTGTACCATGTCTACACAGCCTATGACCACCTCCTGTTACTCTCCTGTACCATGTCCGCACAGCCCATGACCACCTCCTGTACCATGTCTGCACAGACTATGACATCTCCTGTACCAAGTCTGCACAGCCTATGGCCACCTCCTGTACCATGTCCGCACGGCCTCTGACACCTCCTGTACCATGTCCGCACAGCCTATGACATCTCCTGTACCTGGGGACCACCTGTATATAGTTTTGAACGTTACAATGAAACTTATTATATCCTCTTAATTAGGGGTGCTGAAATGAATCGCAGCAACGATGCATCGCGATTCAGGTGCATGCAACCGGGAAAATCGATTGCCCCGCCCCTCTCTGGAGAGCGCTCCGTGTGTTACCTCATTTCTCAGTTTGTGTATATGCCCCTCATGTGACTGCCCGGCCCGCCTCTCGCATCTCGTCTCTCCTGACGTCAGCCCGGCCCGCCTCTCTCCTCACATCAGCCCCGCCCGCCTCTCACGTCTCGTCTCGAATTGAATTGTTGACATGATAATCGTAATCGAATCATGAGGCCAGTGAAGATGCGCACCTCTACTCTTAATAGACTATCTCACCCCTTCTTTTGTCTGCGGTGCCTCCCACACCTGCCAGGGCAGAACGGTTTCTGCATTTTTTTTTGGGGGGGGGGGCACCACACCCGTCATTGCCACAATGTTATTATCTAATCACGTCATGTGATGTTCTTACTGTTTGTACTGTGATTATTATGATTTTCTCTCTCTCTTTGTAGTATTATACAATATCTCTGTTTTAATAACATCATATACATGCAAACAAAGCTCCTGAAGAAGCTGCGGATTACCCACGAAACATGTCGAGCATGTCAATATGATTGTTACAGGGTGAACTGGTACTATCATCCTTTCCAGCTGCACCTCATATGTATAAATTCACAGAGTTGTTTTGAAATCTATATGTTTTAAAATGTTGATGTTAATTTAATAAAACTCTATTTATTTTATCTACTTTTGTATCTCAAGTGTTATGGTACCATTAAAGTCCAATATAGCCTCAAACAACAAATGCTTTCATCTCCTGTACCATGTCCACACAGCCTCTGTGACATTATGCTGTTGGGCTGGTATAATAATGCTATGGGACTGGTATGAAATTCTTCCCAGGGCTAACTTTTATTCCCAGTCTGGCCCTGAGCTCAATTGATCTTATGCCCATATGTTCCAAGGACAGTTGCTGTTCAAGAGAGTGTCTCAGTTTAGTCACCTAACTAGATGCAAACATACCCTAGCTATATAGGGAGGAGATTCTCACCAGAACCCTGTCCCTAAGGCACCACCCTCGGCATCCTGATGTCAGGAGATCCCCTCTGCGCAAATGAATGTGCTAACCTGCATGCGCCAATGTCCACGCATGAGCCATAGTGGCTCCCACCATCCCATTCACCCCATCAATAGAGATGAGGGAGAGGGAAGGGAAGGAGGGAGAGAAAGGCAACAGGAGGTAAACAAACACCACCCCGTGTATACAGTAAACAGGCCATAAATCATTGCTACTGCCATCTTGTGGATTTAATAAGACACATTTCAGAAACACACATGCCAAATGGGATTTGCTGCAGTGCTGCCATCTTGTGGATAAATGACATATCACAACTAGTAGGAGGGGGCTTTTAGAAAGCATAACCTCCCTAGGTTTTTTTTTTTTTCTTCGGTTTTTTGTTTTTGTCCTGTTCTCTGCTCTCCAGTTTTCCTAGGGTCCTCCCCTGTTCCAGGATCCATTCATTTATCCTCCCCCCTTACATAGGGATGTTTAGCTTTGAAAGCTCTTACCTCCTACATTGTTTATGCATCCCTCGCATGGGACCTTGTTCTTTTGTCTCTTTTGTCTCCTAGGATGCGTATTGTTGTCTATGCATTGTTGTCTTCTTTTACCATATTTACTGGTTTGACACAACTATTGATATGTTAAAATAGGATTACTTCTATTGCTGTAGTAATCTGTATGACTTATGCCTTCAATAAAATCTATTTAAAAAAAAAAAAAAAAAAAAGAAAGCATAACGTAGGTGCTCTCACCTATTATGCAAAGCAAATTTCTCACCAAGACTCATAAGAAATAATATTAACTAGCCCATTTCTGACATCCCATACAATATGACACACTATAAAAGCAGTTCAAATAGCACCCCTACCATAAAACAACCCTCCTGTCTCATGGACTTTGCCAATATGCAAGTTCAATCACTCAAATATCTTCTGAAAACCTATTAGATCACAGCAAATCAGCCAAAAGAAATGGTAGAAGACTCACACATTAAAAAATGAGCATAGATCATATGACCACCCCAGGAGGGCATCCTCAGCACATACCATCCACCCAGTTTTACCCATCCAGCAATTCACTACATTGCAAAAAGTATATTCCTCCAAAATATTTGCAATGCAGCAGGGTAGCTGTTCAGTGTTTGTTTTGGAAGCAAGTGGAGATCACTGGAGTAAGGGTGTATACTTCAGTGATTTTTAGGCCTCAGGAGCATTGGCCAGGTATGGGATATACATATAGGGAAAGGTGTCCTGTAAGCTGCACATCACTGCAAGCCCTTTGTAAGAAAATATGTAACAGCCTGAGTCCATGCTCCAACAAGGCCATGTCCCCAGCATGTTCAACTCTGCTCCCGGAGCTTAATCATGAGGTGGAGAAAAATGGATTGCAGGAGGCATGGCCTGGTCATAGCCTGGGCTGAGGCTGCTACACATTTTCTTACACAGGGCTTGCAGCGATGTGCAGGTAACAGGACACCTTTCCCACTATACAATGAAGTTGGAGCCAGAACATGCTCTGTCCAACCCAGCACTCACAACAGTTGGCTCACAGATTAGGATTCTTTGGAGTCTGAGCGGCACGCATAGCTTTTGCTTTTCATTCACTATGATATATATATACTGTATATATATATATATATATATATATATATATATATATTTACATTGGTTCCTGCTATGTATACAATATCTATGTTTGGAATTCTTCTTTAAGGCAACATCTTTTTCACCTTTAAAGCTCAGAAACTGGATGAGGATATGATGATCGGATGAATAAAAGCCAAAAGACAGCTCTAGTAGTATTAGCCAAGTATATTTCCCCATTAGCTTTTTTAAATGAACTGTGAGAGCATCTTGACTCAAATGTAAGGAGAGTGAGCCAGATATCAGGATCAAGCAAAATTTGAAATGACAAAAAAATTGATCAGGCAGATGGGCTGAGGCCTCGTACACACGACCGAGTTTCTCATCGTAAAAAACACGTCGTTTTTTTCGACGAGATTCTTGTTAAGCTTGTCGATTTTCTCGTCAAGCTTTCTATGCGTACACAGTCATTTCCCAATTTCCTCGTTGTTCTCCGCGCTCACGTCCAGCATGTACGACGGCACTATAAAGGGGAAGATCTTTTTTCTTGGCGCCACCCCTTGGGCTGCTTTTGCTGATCTCGTGTTACCGCGTGTGAAGTAAAAGTTTGGGAAGAGACGATTCGCGCTTTTCAGTCTTCGTACTTTTCAGATCGTTTTCTGCCGTTCAGTTTGTGCTTGTGGGTTCGTATCTTAACTTTCAGGGCGTCTAGGCAGGTCATATCTGTTTTACAGTGCGTTCTTGCCTGTTCGTTTCTGATTTTCATTTCGTTATTCATAGGCCTTGCTGTTCTAAAGTGCGTTCTGTTCTGTACGTTCTGATTAGACGACCATTTCCTAGCCATGTCGCCTGGACGTTCTCGTCGTCGAGTTCGTGCTGTGCGTGCGCTTGGTGTTGGTCTGCTTGTTTTGGACCAAGACCAGTCCATGAATGGTGTGAGGAGGAGTTCATGGACCAAGAATTGGTTGCTCCAGCGGGACCAATTCTGCCACATGCCTCTGCTGCGGGAGATCGTCGAGAATAATCCTGAGGACTACAGGAATTTTCTGAGGATGTCTGACCCCGTTTTTCAGGAACTGTTGGCTTTGGTGTCCCCCTATATTACCAGGAAGGACACCGTTATGCGGGAAGCCATCAGTGCTGAGCAGAGGCTCATCGCCACGTTGCGTTACCTGGCGACAGGGAGAAGTCTTCAGGACTTGAAGTTCACCACAGGCATCTCCCCCCAGGCTCTGGGCCTCATAATCCCAGACACCTGTTCTGCCATCATCCAAGTCCTGCAGGAGGACTATATTAGGGTAAGTTTGCTCCCTTAACATCACATTTTAGGTATTACATGTATGCTAATGTATTGTATTTCTTTCATCCTTCCCTAATTACCATGATTGTAATATGCTGAGAATGTCCCCTTTGTCCCCATGCATGTTGGAAGCTTTAGATTGCCCCTTTTTTCTCCTCCCTAAATATTTCCCTTCACTAACTTTTCCAGCAGGGGCGCCTGTTGCTCCAAATGTTGGGGGGTTCAAACCCCAATTTAGGAAATAAACTTCCTCCTTTTTTGCTCTGTTGCCTATTAAACGCCCCCAGTTGTCCCCTCCAATGCAGCCATTTTGTTCCCTCAAATGCAGCCATTTAGTCCCCTCTAATGCAGCCAGTTTCCCCCCAGCCCTGCACTTACCTTCTTGTGGTCAGCGCCATCCTTCTTCTGTCCTTGATGTCTTCTCCTTCCCTTCATGTTGCATCAGCCAATCATGTTACCATTAAACAGACTTGGTGAACATGATTGGCAGAGCAGCCTGTCAGTGTTTACCCAAGGAATGCCCCCCTCCCTGCGTCCCCGATTTTTCTTTTAGGAAGCCAATTACATCCCTCAGGTTGTAATTTGCAAGACTATTTTACTACCTGTTTCTGCTCTGCAATTTTAACCCCCTAAATGCCGCAATGATTCATATGTCGGTCGCTTTACAAGAGGCCATCCACCTGAATAGTGTGCGGCATAGACAATACATAGGTTCATGCAACGCATGAACCTATGTATTGTTCTGAGTGATGAGCACAGGAGAGAGGGGGCAGTGCTCCAGCGCCCACTCTGGACGCACCGCCACTGCAATGCTATCCTGTGGCCAAACACATCTCCCCCCCCCAAAATAATTTAGTAATGGCCCATCAGAGGGGGTGATGAATATGATAAATGAGCCTTCCATTATCCTTTTTTTACACACCTTAATAAATGTATAATTAGATTGATGTTGGCCTCTAATTTTTTGGGATAGAATTTCCTTGTAATGTATGACTTTGTTTTTCTAATATTATTTCATCTTGATTCACTCCCCAGCTTCCTTCCACGCCACAGGAATGGCAGACTGTGGCATCGGAGTTTGCCATGCGGTGGGACTTCCCCAACTGCGGTGGTGCCATAGACGGGAAGCACGTCCGCATCGTGCCGCCACCCCGTTCTGGGTCCTACTACTACAACTACAAGGGGTTTCATAGCATTGTGCTGATGGCGGTGGTGTCAGCACGGTATGAATTCCTCTATGTTGATGTAGGGAAGAATGGCCGGATGTCCGATGGGGGATCCTTCATCCAGACGGAGTTTGCCCTCCGTTTCCAGAGTGACGACCTTGCATTGCCACCGGATGCAGGGAATATTGAAGGACTCCCCTTTGTTTTCTTGGCTGATGAAGCCTTCGGACTCGGACGGCATCTTATGAGGCCATTTCCACAGAGGACCCTGACCCCAGAGAAGAGTGTGTTCAATTACCGGCTGGCCAGCGGCCGAAGAGTCGTTGAAAATGCCTTTGGCATAATGGCCAGCCGGTTCCGCCTTTTTATGACTTCCATCCACTTGGCGGACTACAAAATAAACTATGTAGTGTTATGCTGCTGTGTGCTACACAATTTTCTTTGCCGCAAATCGAATTCATATATGGCCTCAGTTTTGCCAGAGGCTGGACTTTCCCCTGCAAATCCCCTTCCGGGCCTGGAATCTGCCCGTCTTGGCTTGCCCCCCCAAAATGCCTGTGTGGTTCGGGACAAATACATGGAGTATTTCACGGGTAGGGGGGCAATTCCTATGCCAGCCTATGTCTAAGTATCCCAATAAAAATCTTGTTTAAACCTTTAATTATTTGTTCTTTCCTGTCTCCTAGTTTGTCTTTGTGCATTTGTAGTGGCAAGTGTATTTTACTTTAGTAAATAACAACCATTTCACTATGTAACCTTACAAAAGAACCAAATAAGCTTAGAGGGTATTATAAAAAGAAGCTACACGTTGTTTGTGGTCAAATATTTACTCTGTGCACATTCGCTTAATTTTTTTTTTTTTTTTTTTACTTTGGGGTTGGCCTGGCCCCAACCCGGCAATTTTTGGCTTATGAAAATACAAAAATAACAGTTGCATTTCAAAAATTACAACATTGGATACCTCTGAGCAATCGGAGACATTCACTTACACAAACTATGTCTCTATGTGCCCGTCCTAATATGGGGTCCTGCCACCCCTTGCCCAGCCAAAAATTGAATATGCACACATTTTTAATTTTTTTCATATAGGAAGTTTACAATCCTGATCCCTATTGTCAACATGTGCTATCTGCCATCAGGGGTGATCAATGGACGTGTTTTGGGGGTGCATCCCCTTCCTCAGTTCACCGACTTTTGATACGAGGAAGGGGTTGCACCCACAAAAGACGTACATGGATATCCCCTGATGGCAGATAGCACATGTTGACACACTGTGTGCATATTCAATTTTTGGCTGGTTTGTTAGTCAAAAAATTCGAAAAAATTATAAAAACAAACATGTAAAAACAAATGTGTTTGGATGGCTTATTGAATTCTCCCCAAATCATTGAGAATGTCTTTAAATGTTTGTTCCATCACATGGATTCTTTGTTTAATTAGGTCCAGTTCCGTGCTACATTCCATCACTTGCTGGATGAGGCAGAGGGCACTGTCAGCAGAGAACCGTGTGCTATCCTTCACAACATTTACATCCCCTAAAAACCAAAAAATAATAATAATATAACTCTGCAGGCCTACCTCGCTTACCTTAAGCTGTGGTGTCAGATACTGACCTGTTGTGGTGACCAGATCCACAACGTCATCCACCTCTCCTTCCTGCACTTCTCCTTCCTCCACCTAAACTTCCTGCACATCTTTCGGTTGTGGGTCTTTGGGAGTTTGGGGTTGCTTGGAAGTTGTGGGGTGCATGTGCTCCCTGGAGTGTTCTCCTCCCAGTCTTCTCTCCCCTATGAGAATAAAACCAAAGGTCTATTTATCACACTGTAAATCTCATTGTTAAACTAAAAACAGGCTAAATTGTTTGGAAGTGGGGTACAAGTGTGTGTTTGTGCGGAATTTAAAGAAGAATGCATTATTTATGACCCCAAATATGTTTAGTATTCACATTTGGATGTAATTTTTTTGACATGGAGGCACCACAAAAATTCTCTGATGCACCTGTGTGGGACACCCAAAAAAGGCGGGTCTGTTGGCCCACACTATAGTGCTCCAAAGTACAGATGTGGAAGCAGCTGCTGAGTGTCCTCTCCTTTACACTGATAAAAGTTTGCATTTCATTCTCTTTACAAACACATCATCTAGACTTAAAAATTATCCACAATACTTGATCAAAAATGCCAGATGTCTAATTACTTTTGTGGCTCTTAAATAAGCCAAAACCGCGGATAGTGGCCGAACGAAGTGTCGGTAACGTAACGAACGATTACTGTGCCCAACCTAGTTCAAAATATGACATTTTGGAAGGGAGTCCAATATGATAAAAAAAAAAAAACATGTCAGTTTATAAAAAGATTAATAGCAGAAACGTCGTCATTTTACTTACTTTTAGCGAGCATCCTCTTTATGCTCCTCAACTGGTCTGGCTCCCTCAGTTTGAGGTCTGACCACCTCTTTCTGAGCTGCTCATTTGAGCGTTTCACCCCGAACTTCGCCCTCAGACTCTTCACAACTTTAGTGAGGATTTTGGCCTTCCTTCTATTTGGTTTGCTATACGGCCCATGCTTGGCATCATAATCAGCCTTGACCAAGATGTCCACCATCTCCGCCATCTCCGCCAAAGACATATTCGATGTCTTGAATCTCCTCCTTGATCGTGACGTGTCCTCGGTCTCCGGGCTTGTCTCCTCGCTAGTTGCGGAATTATCAGACACCTGCTGTAACTCCGCCATATCTGTCTGCGCGCCAAAAGAGAAGGTGCGGGGAAAAGATGTAAGTTAGAACGTCATGGGCGGGCGACGTGTGCGGAGCGACGTGTTCGAATTTTGACGTATGCGTGGTGTGTATATAGCAAACACACATGTGACTATAGTACGTTCGGTGTGCGGAGAGAGGAGTTCAAGTGACGGACGTGCGAACGAAGGTATGTGATTTTGTGACTTGTAAAAATTGTTGGCCTATACTGTCTTGAGATTGTTGGAGGATATATATGGTGACTAGGATGTTAAGGAGGTTAGACTGTTTGCCTCACATTATTTAAATATAATTTATTTAACTTGCAGATACAATATGAATGTCTTTATTAGCGACAAAGAGTTCCTGGCGGAATTTATTGACCGGGTAAGGGAGCTGCCGGCTCTGTGGGAGACGAAAAACCCCATCCATAAAAAAAAGGGGTGAGAAAAGCAGCGCTGGAGAAGCTGCTCCCATTTGTGCATACCAAGGTGCCCACAGCCACAGCAAAACAAGTGGACACTAAAATTGGGAGCTTGAGAGGTACCTACAGGACTGAACGCTCTAAGGTGCTGGCTTCTCAGAGGTCAGGAGCAGCAGCAGATGATGTTTATGTCCCGATTTTGTGGTACTACAACAGGATGTCCTTCCTGGATGACCACATTGAGACAAGGCCATCACTCTCCACTCTTCCCCCCAGACTTCCCTGCAGCCAACCTGAGCCTTCTCTGGAGCAAGAGGAGGCAGCCATCCTGGATGATCCTGATTTGGCCATCTGGAGCCAGGTATAGTATTAAATGAAAATGTATTGGGATAAAATTAATGTTTGACAAATATGTCAGGATGAGAAACATACATTATTTTGTATTCCACAAGTGAAATCAAGATCTGTAGACATTATTCTGCACTTAATTGGGTGCTAAATAGTCAATCTGATGTAGTGGTAAATTTAAAGCAAGGATTTATGCATTTACATTCTAATTGCTTCAATCAGGATTACAAAGTTTGATGCAAAGATTAAACCAACATATTAAACTATGTTCCTTTTTCATACACAGGATGAAATCAGCCAGGAGGAGGGTCTGGAAACTGTCAGGCAGGAGGAGGAAGGGCCCAGTGGCAGCCAGGAGGTGGCAGGGCCCAGTGGCAGCCAGGAGGTGGCAGGGCCCAGTGGCAGACAGGAGGTGGCAAGGCAAAGGAGAAGCACCAGATCCCAGGTGCCTCCCATCCGGCTTCACAAAAGAGGCAGGAGGGACAGGACCACCAGTGAGGCAGCAATGGCCCTTATTAAAGAGGCCCATGCCACCCTCAAGGAGCCCACATCCCCTGAAGAGGCCATTGCCGGCCTAGTGGAGGCTAAGTTCAAGGTGATGAGCATGGAGCAACGCCTCCTATGCGAGCCCCTGCTCATCACCTTGCTCAACAAGGGGGTGATGGAGAAAATTACACCCAATACCGCCATATGTGAGGTGGCCCAACTGACCCAACCTCAACCTCCACCTCCACCTTCCTCTTCTGCCCCACCCCCTTCTGCTACACCTCCACCTTCTGCCCCACCCCCTTCTGCTACACCTCCACCTTCTGCCCCACCCCCTTCTGCTACACCTCCACCTTCTGCCCCACCCCCTTCTGCTACACCTCCACCTTCTGCCCCACCCCCTCTGCTACACCTCCACCTTCTGCCCCACCCCCTTCTGCTACACCTCCACCTTCTGCCCCACCCCCTTCTGCTACACCTCCCCCTTCTTCTTCTGCCCCACCCCCTTCTGCTACACCTCCACCTTCTTCTTCTGCCCCACCCCCTTCTGCTACACCTCCACCTCCTCCTCCTGACAGGAGTACCCCTCCAGTGGGCCAGCCTCCAGCCAAACGAAGAAGGAAGGCTGCAGGGAAGGCTTCAGGAAAGGCTGCAGGAAAGGCTTCAGGAAAGGCTGCAGGGAAGGTTGCCAGGAAGAAGAGGAAGTGATGGCCTTGCTTCATTGTGGTCGGACAGAAGGCAGCCTGTTGTAGTACCACACACTTGGGACATATATCTCACCTGCTGCTGTTCCTGACCTCTGGGAGGCCAGCATCAGATTGTGTTCAGAAATGTGGGCCTTCTCAAGCTCCCAATTTTAGTGTCCACACAGGGTTGCTGTGTGCTCTGGGGTCCCTGGGATGCACAAATGGCAGCAGCTTCTCCAGCGCTGCCTTCTCTTTATTTAATTTATAAACATGAATAAATGTGTTTTTTGTTTAGGTTCATACTTGACTATGTGTATTTTTAAATAAACAAAATCAAGCTTTGGAGTAAGCAGATACATTTGACTGACAATAAAAGGCACAGATATCACCCCCCCAAAAGAATAACTAAATCTGATTAGCACAAAAACATGGTGTGAAATTTAAATAATATAGATTCCAAAATTAAATGGGAGATCGCTATCAAAACATTGAGAAATTATAATTAACATCATTTTGAAAAATCGAACCATTTAAATTATTCCGAAAAACTTGCACGATATAATACACATAAATCTTATAAAGAGCAGCATGAAAAAGGTTAAAAATAAGGCATAACTCTGTGTGAATATCAGCAGCAAAAGAAGGTCACTCGTTTTGATTAATGTAACATTCTAACAAAGATTTCAATGCAGAACATTTAAACGATGAAATATTTTTGAGCGTGACGAATATGCTCTCTCCATTATGAAGGCTTGTTTTACCAGAAGATGCACTCCCGTCTCATAGTTGCTTGTGAGCATGCGCGCTTTTGGAAGAGTCGTAAAAGCATACACACGAACCATTTTCTCGTCACAAAACAGGCCGACGAGAAACACGACGAGGAAATCTGGAATTCTGACGAGAAAATAGAGAGCAGGTTCTCTATTTTCTCGTCGAGATTCTCGGCAATTTTCTCGTCGTAAAACCATACACACGAACGTTTTTCTAGACAAAAAAACTCTCGCGGCACTTTTCTTGACTGTTTTGGACGAGAAAAACGGTCGTGTGTACGAGGCCTAAGAGTACCCCTGCAATTGTAAAACATACCAGGTTACAGGGAATAGGAAATAGAGTGCAGATTGTAGGACAAGGAGCGGTGATAATTGAGAGAAGAAAAATTCCACTTCTTCGTGTTTCAAACTGGATTTGTTGTGAATATGGAGTTATAAATTGTAAAGATTGACAAACAGATAATGTTCATCCCCAGCACATATGCTACATGTGAAAGCTGGACTACTAAATTCCCAATGCAAGTGTTCCTAATTAGTAGCACTACCATTATTGTGCCAAGATCTCCAAAATATTTAAAAGAATTCAAATACATAAGATTTCAAGTCTAGGACACACTTTCTCATACATCAACAAAAGCTCAACCTTTCTTTGTCCTGTAGTTGTTTCCTTACTCTTTTGACTTGTTTTCTGCAATGCTTAAAAGCTTCAACAGATAATCAACCTAAACAACTAAACATGATGACAGATGGTGATTGTAGTTAGTGTGTCCAAACAACAGATTGCAATTTTGCCTTCAGTTCTAATTATGATAGGCCCTTTGTGCTTCATAAATTGTGGAATACTTTCTACTTTTTTCCTATTGCAGGCATTGCAAAAAATATTATACATTTAGAAATATGACTTACCATTTTACACTAAACAGTTTTGTGTTAAAAACTATAATATTTTCGATATACTTAATGACCACTCCCACTCTGCACCTCCTAGTTTGTCATAAGTTGATCGAGCACTTCCATTGTGCCTTTTTATTGCAAAACCCTTCATAAAAATACTGCATTTTACTTATTAATGACTTGTGGGTTTAACATATCATTGTGCAGCTTAGCCTAGCTTCACATCTATGCATGTCGTGAACGCATGCAAAATCGCATGCTTTCCTGACATGCACAGAAACAAAGAAGGAAGGTTTGTTTTTAGGTGGAGAGATGTACAGTAATTTTTCAAATTATTAATTAAATAGAGTAAGAAGAGCTGAGATTGGACTGCGTCCATTATATCATTTTTTGATGAAGAGTGGGGACCGACTATTAAAGCCAGCACCTGGATAGTCTGTGTAGGCAGCAGGAGTGGTGCTATTTTTTAAAAGATGCACAGCGGTTCCATTATTTGTTAATGGCACCCTCATGCATTGTCAAATGCATGTGTTTTCCTGTGTGCCAAACTGTACCGTGCCACAGCCCATGCAGTTCAGTGTGACAGGTTTTTGGAAAACAGTCAGGGACTTATTTTCTGTGTTTTTCATGCTTAGGGCAGCCGATTGAAATGAATGGAAACAAACCCACGCTTGATTGTACCTGTAGGTGTAAATCAAGCCTTAAGCCTGGTACACACGATCAGATTTTCCGCGGAAAAAGCGTAGGACTTTTATCTGAAGGGCGATGGCTGTGAACTTGTCTTGCATACAAACGGCAAAGAATTGTCGGCCAACAAACACGAAACAATGTGGTTTTTCAGCTCTTTAGCACCACCCTTTGGGCAACTTCTGCTAATGTTGTGTTATGGTTAGCATTGCTTCTGAGCATGCGTGTTTGTACTTTGGATTTTTTTCCGAAGGACTTCTGTACACACGATAGGATAATCCAACAACACACATTTGTTAAAAGTGATAGCCAGTGACAATGTATAACGGTGAAAAACTCAAATAAAAACAATCTGAATCCCATCTATGTATAAATGTGAACAAAACAAGTCCAAAGGGTAAATCAATCTCAGCCGAATGGTTGTTCTCATATAGAAACAGATGTTAAAATGAGTATGTGAAGTATCCAAGGAAGGATGTCATCCAATATGTAATTAGAGTGTTTACTCTTACCGAAGGCGGTGGACCCGACTGTCAGCGACAACAGGTCAATAAGGCATAGATATCCAGGTCAGCAGGTCAACCAAAACGATCCAAAGGGTCCAAGAGGACTCCAGAATCCACTCAGTAGGATCTCAATGGTAGCGATAGCAACTGCAAGGTGGGTGACCAGATAGGATAGCCACAAAAAGCTCACATCCAGGAAGGTATGTAAAGAAAAAAAGGGGCTTCCAATGGTGCAGGTAAAAAAAGGCAGTTTTTTTATTGATAAAAACCAACATACATGAGTTAAAAAGTGATCACGAGTAAAAGCAATATGGGGAGTGGTTCACCGCACCCTTATACATTGTCACTGGCTATCACTTTTAGTGCTACATTTATATACTCTTGCACTTTTCGAATTTTTGTCACATTCTTATGTAGCTGCTCTCTGTTTCTTATGGGTTAGCGCATTAATTATTTACACTTTACAACACACATTTGTTGTCGGAAAATTTTAAAGCATGCTATCCAACATTTGTTGGTGGAAAATCTGACAACAATTGTCCGATGGAGCATACAGACATTTGTATTTTCTGACAACAGCCTGCCATCATGTGATTCCCGTTGGAAAATCTGATCGTGTGTACGGGTCTTTAGGCTCCAATCACATCTTTGCACAGTGAAAACGTGTGTGAATTCCCATAGGGCATAAAAACGTCATTCATTCTTAATGGCACCTTACTAACACATGTGTGTTGTAATGCACCACAACACGATAACATGATTAACCACTTGACAACTGGGCACATAACCCCCTTCCTGCCCAGGCGAAATTTCAGGTTTCAGCACTGTCACGCTTTGAATGACAATTGCGCGGTCGTGCGACGCGGCTCCCAAACAAAATTGACGTCCTTTTTTTCTCACAAATAGAGCTTTCTTTTGGTGGTATTTGATCATTTCTGCGGTTTTTATTTTTTGCGCTATAAACAAAAATAGAGCGTCAATTTTGAAAAAAAACACAATATTTTTTAATTTTTGCTATAATTAATATCCCAATTTATTTTTTTTAAAACTTTTTTTTTCCTCAGTTTAGGCCGATACGTATTCTACATATTTTAGGTAAAAAAAAAAACACAATAAGCGTATAGTGATTGGTTTGCGCAAAAGTTATAGCGCCTACAAAATAGGGAATAGAATTATGATTTTTTTTATTTTTTTTTTACTAGTAATGGCGTCGATCTGCGATTTTTTTTTTGTGACTGTGACATTATGGCGGACACATCGGACACTTTTGACACATTTTTGGGACCATTCACATTTATACAGCGAACAGTGCTATAAATATGCACTGATTACTGTATAAATGTGACTGGCAGGGAAGGGGTTAACCACTAGGGGGCGATCAAGGGGTTAATATGTTCCCTGCTAGATGTTCTTACTGTGGGGGGAGGGGACTGACTGGGGGAGGTGACTAATGGTTGTCCCTATGTACAAGGGACACACCATCCATCTCCTCTCCCTGACAGGACGTGGATCTCTGTGTTTACACACAGAGATCCACGTCCCTGCTCTGTGACAGCCGATCGCTCGTACCTGGCGGACATCGCGGCCGCCAGGCACGCGCATCGGCACCCGCCTGACACGGCGGGCACAGCTTTTCCCCGATGCGCGCCCGCGGTGGCGCGCATCACGGAAGTGAATGGGAGGACGTCCATGGACATCCTATCAGCAATTGACGACCGCTTTGCGGACGTCTTTTTCATATGGCCCGGGCGCGAAGTGGTTAACATGTGTTTGTATTGTGGTGCACTGTGTTTAAAAAAACAAACAAACAAAGGCTCATACACATTTGGTGCAATCTCTGTGCATTGGCAGCCCATTGATAAGACTGCTCTAATGCAACACATGGAAACAACCCACAAAAATAGAAAGACCACTTTCACACTGAGGCGCTTTTCAGGCGCTATCACGCTAAAAAAAGCGCCTGAGAACTTATTTCCATTAAAATCAATGAATGCTTTCACACTGAGGAAGTGTGTTGAAAAAACGCCCCTCTCCATTGAAATAAATTGAAAGCGCTTCAAAAGCGCCTGAAAAGCGCTTCAAAAGCGCTCAGTGTTTTACTGGCAGTTTTTTAAGCGCCTCAGTGTGAAAGTGGCCAAACTGTTGCATCACAAAGATGCAAACCTAGCCTTAGAACATTCCAAGCAGACCTTATACTCAGTTTTGTATTAGACAGAGCATTTTATATGTGGGATAATTGTACAGGATACAGAACATTTCAGTCAGCAAGTAAATTTAATAGTGGTTCTCAGGCTGACAATCTATTAGATAATGTGACCTTGAGGTCAACTCTGGCAACTCTTTAACTTGACAAAAAGGTTTAAAACTGAACTCCAAGCAGATATAAAAGACACATTTAATGGAGCTCTGGATTTTTTTTTTTTATTATATCATTAAATGTATTGTTTTATATAAAACAAATTTAAAACAAATTTAATTATCTGTATTTAATTTGCAAGCAGCCTCTTGAAATCCCATATACAACAGATCCTGGTCCCAAACCCCATGAGCAATCCCGCTAAAGCCTCGTACACACGGTCGGACTTCCATCGGACTTTTCCGTGTTTTTTTGTCCGAACGGAGTTGGCCAGGCACACCCATAGCATACACACCACAGGACTTTTCTGCAAACTTTCCCAAAACTTTTTGCAACATCACGTGGTTTTTCTGCTCTTTTCTGCTCTTTACCGCCACCCTTTGGTCAACTTCTGCTATTGTTGGTTGATTTTAACATTAGTTGTTTTGTCCATCGAACAAAAGTCCTATGGTTTTCTGTACACACGGTAGGACTTTGCTCCATCGGACTTTTGTTGGGCAAAAGTTTGTCCGTTTGCAGACCCAACTTTTGTCCGATGAAAACAAAACCAAACAAAAAAAAGTTTGTCCGATGGAGCGTACACACGGTCGGATTGTTGGTCCAACTTGCTTAAAACAAAGTTTGTTGGGCAAAAGTCCGACCGTGTGTACGGGGCTTAAGAAGCCCTCACTATACACCACCAATCATAGGCAGGGAGGCATTTTCTGGCTCCCCGCTGCACATACACACGCCCTGACTAGGCTGCTCATGATTGGCAGTGTGCAGTGATGGCTTCCTAGTGGGATTGCTTAAGTGTGTTGCGACTAGGATCTGAACTGGGGTTGCCACCTCATCCCTTTAAACCCGAACACACACGAATTACACAGGTTCTGAGGCTAATTAAATGCAGATGAGGCACCAAGTGAGTTTAATTATCACCTTATTAACAGCCACAGAACCTTTGTAATTCATATGTGTTCAGGTTTAAAGGGATGAGGTGGCAACCCTAATCTGAACATGTCTGAGCTCATCCCTATACAACAACAATTAAAGTGGAGTTCCACTCTGAAAAAAAAAAATTACACCAAAATGCAGCAAAAAAAAAACAATTGAAAAAAAAATATATATATTTTACTCACCCGAAATAGCGGTTGCTATGCGGAAGTCCCTAATCTGCCTCTTCCTTATCTGCGGTGGGTCTCCTTCCGCATTCTCTTCTAGTGAATGGGGTGCGCTGCCTTCTGGGAACTGTGTGCAATCCCAGAGAGCAGCCGCCCATTCACAAAGCGCCGCGCGACTCGCGCATGCTCAGTAGGAAACGGGCACAAATTGGGCACAAATTGGACCATGCTTCATAGGGGATTTTTTTGCATTCCTCTGGGTCAACTGTGGGTATAGGATTCTGAATATGGAGGTTTTCTTTTTACTGTATGTATTCTATTTATTTATGTATTTATTTTTCTATTAGTTGAACTAGATTTACTTTTTATTTTTTCAATCTAATTATGAAACGATGTAACTTTATGATATTATTTTATATAGCATAGCAGTGTGCTCTAACATTTTCATAACTACAAAAAAAGGGAACTGAAAGTGATTCTAATGCTGCATACACATGATCGTAATTTCCGCAAACAAAACTGTTTTTTTTTTCCGACAGATGTTGGCTCAAACTTGTCTTGCCTACACACGGTCGCACAAATGTTGCTTGGAATTTCCGATGGTCAAGAACGCGGAGATGTACAACACTACAACGAGCTGAGAAAAATTAAGTACAATGATTCCAAGCATGCGTCAAATTGATTTTGAGCATGCACAGCACTTTTGTGCGCCGGAAATGCCTACACGCGGTCGGAATTTCCGACAAGAACTTTTCTTGTCGCAAAAATTGAGAACCTGCTCTCAAATATTTGTTGTCGGAAATTCCGACAGCAAATGTCCGATGGAGCCTACACACGGTCGGAATATCCGACCAAAAGCTCACATTTGTTGTCGGAAATTCCGATCGTGTGTACGTGGCATAAGACCCCTTTCACACTGCAGCGTTTTGCAGGCGCTATAAAGTTAAAATAGGGGCTGCAAACCGCTGCTAAACTGCTGCCCCATTTACTCCAGTGTGAAAGCCAGAGGGCTGCTAGCCGCATCTTTGGAGCGGTGAAGCAGCGGTGTGTTTACCGCTGCTCCACCGCTCCTGCCCATTGAAATCAATGGCATTGATACTATTGATACTATTCTATTATTTTCTATTCTAATCTATTCTTTTCTATTCTATTTCAATTTGAATTTCTATTCTATTGTTTTTTTTTTATTATATTCTTTTCTATTTGAATTTCAGAAGATTTCTTTTTTATATTCTATTCTATTCATTTCTATTCTATTCTATTCTGTTCTTTTATTTACTTTTCTATTTTGTTCTGTTATACAATATTATATTCTTTTCTTTTATTTGCTGTTATATTATTTTCCATTCTATTAGGTTTTTTTCTATTCCATTCCTTTATTTTCTATTCTATTTTATTCTCTTTGGAAATTGGAAAATTATTCGAAAACTATTCGAATTCGACAACTTTTCGAATTCAAATACTATTCAAAAGTAATTAGGAAACTATTCGAAATTGATTCAAATTTGAATCCTAAAAAATTGAATCGATTTGAATTCGAATTTCAAAAATTGTAATTAATTTGAATCATAGAAATTAAAAAAATTCCGAAAATGGATTAAACAGGTTAAACGAATTTAACTAAGCAAATTTATGTAAATAACCAATCGAAACGAAACAAAACATTTTATCTAACAGTACTGAAAATGTCAATATGAAAATTAGTGCAAGTATTTTCCTGGATTTACAGGTAGTAACAACAAGCTTAGAGACCTGTGAATTTGCTCAGGCAAGGAGCGCTGCACTTAGCACGTGTATATATAGGAAAGAAAAAAGGGAGGTGACTCAGGAAGTAATAGAAGGGAAAATAATATAAACCCACAGGGGAGCAGGCGATGCCCATAGGTGAACAGAGAAGCCAAACACCACATGTGAAATGGAGTCACAGATCTAGCAGAACCCTGCAGTAAGGAGGTAAGAATTTCACAAGCAGAAATCTGCAGGCTAGACCGTGACACAAATTTAGGTGACCCTGGGGGTAAGCACTGCAATAGCAATTTTTTGTTAGGTCTACCTTTAAAGTCTATAAATAATGTTCCTAAAATCTTTGCAATATACTATATACCGTATATACTCGAGTATAAGCCGAGTTTTTCAGCACTTTTTTTGTGCTGAAAATGCCCCCCTCAGCTTATACTTGAGTCACCTTTTTGCGCCTGATCTCCCGGAATTTGGGGACGAGGTACCGGCCAGCCATAGGTCCCCTGGACCCAAAACTAGCCCCACTCTTCCTCCACAAGTGTGCAAAGTTTGTTGTCCGGGGGACCTACGGCCGGGGAGCACCGATTTTTCAAAGCCGGGCACCCCTTCCATAGACTCCAATGTTAAACGGTAATTTCTTTGGTAAATTTGGGGACCTGGTACCGGCCAGCCGTAGGTCCCCTGGACCCGATACTTGGCACAGATATAGCCCCAGTTCTCCTCTATAAGTATGCAAAGTTTTCTGTCTGGGGGACCTACGGCTGGGCACCCCTTCCATATACTCCCATGTTAAACGTGTCTAGTCATGGACACAGTGAGGCATAGGCACAGTGAGGCATGGACACAGTGAGGCATGGACACAGTGAGGCATGGACACAGTGAGGCATGGACACAGTGAGGCATGGACACAGTGAGGCATGGGCACAATGAGGCATGGGCACAGTGAGGCATGGGCACAGTGAGGCATGGGCACAGTGAGGCATGGACACAGTGAGGCATGGACACAGTGAGGCATGGGCACAGTGAGACAAGGGCACAGTGAGACATGGGCACAGTGAGGCATGGACACAGTGAGACATGGGCACAGTGAGGCATGGGCACAGTGAGGCATGGGCACAGTGAGACATGGGCACAGTGAGGCATGGGCACAGTGAGGCATGGGCACAGTGAGGCATGGGCACAGTGAGGCATGGGCACAGTGAGACATGTGCACAGTGAGGCATGTGCACAGTGAGGCATGGACACAGTGAGGCAAAGTGAGACACAGTGAGGCATGCAGATGGACACCCTAGGCTTATACTCGAGGCAATATGTTTTCCCAGTTTTTTGTGGTAAAATTAGGTGCCTCGGCTTATATTCGGGTCGGCTTATACTCGAGTATATACAGTATGTGGCTTGCCTATAGAGAATTGCTTTTTTTCTCTTCACAAATGCAGAGTTCCACTTTTAGCAGTTAAAGAATGAGAAGGAGATTGAGGTTCACATTGTTTTAAACCTGCTGTACTAGCTGAGTGGATGACTTGCATCCCTGCTGACAAACCTACACAGCCTGATATCATTCTGAGGTCTGAAGTAACACTAATCAAAAAGTCATGGAATATTGACAGCACAAGTCTACAGATGAGCAAGCAATGAAAAATACACTTCACCTGCAGCTGACCCAATCCTGTTCTGTGATTTTGTTTGCAAGATTCAGATCCATCTTGTTAACGGGCCTTTTTACCCTGTTTGCTAGGAAACAATGAAAGAAATAACCAATCATGAGAACTAGAGCATAAAATGTTCCCCAAATCCCACTCACTAGTATTCTAAAATCTATGTGAAAGCCGTCCCTTCTCTATCTGGTAGAAATACGATAAGTTGAATGTTTTTTCACACAGTGTTGTAGACTTTTTTTTTCTAAAACTTGTGTTGTGGTGAACAAATTAGAAGTACAATAGACCTCTTAGCTCTCATTCACACCAATATGATTTGTCATGCCGTTTGACGGTTTGAAATCACATGACAAGTCTCACCCTATTTTCGCGATGAAACTGTTCAAATTGTTGTGACTCAAGTCGCAGCTTCTTTGAAAAAGGTTCCTACACTACACTTCTGCGTTGACTTTTGTTAAATGAAGTCACAGGTCGCAATGAAATCAGGGATCCAAATCACACTGATCTGACTTTAAAATTGCGTTTAAGTAGCACGATTTTGAAGCTGCACTAGTGTAAGGTGACCAGATTGTTAAAATGAAATCCGGGGACATATTTTTTTTTTTTTACTAGTAATGGCGGCAATCAGCGACTCTCTGCCCGTCGCCCAACTCACAGCTTGTCAAGTCTTACGCTCGGGCTACTACTTGGTGGGGAGCAGAGGAAGATCCACCAGGGAAGGCAAGGAGATAAGCAGGCAGGCGGCTGGCCGGGACTTGAGCCAAGACAGAAGAACATGCGAGCGGAGATAGATGGGCATGCACCCGAAACTGAAGAAATATTCCCTCCACTCCGACCAGCACATGGTCATCAGAAAGGGGCACAGATAATAGAAAAAATACACCCCCCTAAGCTAATAGGAGCGGCGGAGCGGAGGTGTGTAATTCAGATATTTTTTTATTAATTCTGCACTGACTGTCTTTGAAATTGCCCCAGCCCCTGTTCAAATCCAATCCGGGGACAAAATCGGGGACAGACTTGGTCCAGGGACAGTCTCCTCAATCCGGGGACTGTCCCCGGAAAACGGGGATGTCTGGTCACCCTACACTAGTGTGAACCAGGGCTTAGTCAGCATTCTATGGCAGCTGTAGGAACTTACTTACCCCAACAAGGGACAGGTAAATTCCTTATGACCCTCTGATACCGAGGAGCCCCGTGCCCAATACAGGCTGAATCTTTAACATGCTAAATTGGATTACTCATCTCTATGAATGCCATCTAGTATGTCCATTTATATTTCACCTGGGACATCCCATTAGTCTGCCTGTAAAGTAGCGCATCTTTCCCGTGTTTATAACAGTACCGCAGAAAAATGAAGTTTCTAAGGGAAAAATTTAATTTAAATTGCTTGTGGCTGTAATGTATTGCCGATATTTAATATACATTAAAAAATCATTGAAAAAAACAGCGTGGGCCCCCCCCCCCAGCCCATACCAGGCCCTTCGGGTCTGGTATGTATATTAAGATGAACTCCATGCCAATTTTTTTTTTAAATGGCGTGGGCCCCCCCCCATAATCTATACCAGGCCCATCAGGTCTGGTATGGATTTTAAGGGGTACCCCGCGCCTAAAAAAATGGCATGGGGTCCCCCCAAAATCCAAACCAGACCCTTATCCGAGCACGCAATCTGGCAGGCCACAGGAAAAGGGGGGACGAGAGAGCACCCCCCCTCCTGAACCATACCAGGCCACATGCCCTCAACATGGCGAGGGTGCTTTGGGGTCCCCCCAAAGCACCTTGTCCCCATGTTGATGGGGACAAGGGCCTCATCCCCACAACCCTTGCCCGGTGGTTGTGGGAGTCTGTGGGTGGGGGGCTTATCGGAATCTGGAAGCCCCTTTAACAAGGGGGCCCCCAGATCCCATCCTCCCTATGTTAATGGGTATCAGGTACATTGTACCCCTACTCATTCACCAAAAAAAGTGTCAAAAAAGTTAAAACGACATTGAGGCAGAGGTTTTTTTTTTCTATTTTTAGGGTCCGTCTGTGCCATGAAGATGGATGGACATCAGGGGAACAATGTACCTGATACCCATTCACATGAGGGGGGGCGGGATCTGGGGGCTCCCTTGTTAAAATCCATACCAGGCCCTTTGGATCTGCCAAAATTAAAATTAAATTGGTGTGGAGTTCCACTTAAAATCTATGCCAGATCCAAAGGGCCTGGTATGGATTTTGGGGGGGACCCCGCACCGTTTAACCACTTAACGACCGCCCACTGTAAATATACGTTGGCAGAATGGCACGAACAGGCACAATCACGTACCTGTACGTGCCTGCCTTCATATGGGTGGGGGGTCCAATCGGACCCCCCTCCGGTACAGTGGGCGGCAGGATCGCTTCGGGAGCGATCTGTGATGAGGGGGCCGCCATTCAATTCTGGCCACCCCCTCGCGATCGCTCCCGGCGAATCAAATGCTTCCTCTGCCTGTGTAATGTTTACACAGGCAGGAGGAAGTGATGTCATCCCTCATTCGGCGCTCACATATATCGAGCGCCGCATGAGAGAAGATGTCAGGTTAGTGCACTAACACTACACTGACACCAGGACACATAGGTACATAAATCGCCCCCCCAGGCCCCCCCAGACACCCCCAGATCACCCCCCAGCCCCCAGTCACAGTGACCATTTATTTACTGATCACTGCAATCAGTGACATTTGTGACTGTAAAAGTGTCACTACAGTTAGTGTTAGGTCCAGTGTAGCCCCCTAACCCCCCCTAATAAAGGTTTAACCCCTTGATAGCCCCCCAGGTAACCCTTTCACCCCCTAGCACCGCCGTCACTAAGCGATCGTTTTTCTGATCGCTGTTTTAGTGTCTGTGATGCCGATCGGTAGCCAGTTATTTTTTTTAGGTTCACCGCAGGTTTTTATAGCGTCGGGTACCCCCATATATTACCTAATAAAGGTTTAACCCCTTGATCGCCCCCCAGGTAACCCTTTCACCCCCTAGCACCGCTGTCACTAAGCGATCGTTTTTCTGATCGCTGTTTTAGTGTCGGTGATGCCGATAGGTAGCCAGTTATTTTTTTTAGGTTCGCCGCAGGTTTTTATAGCGTCGGGTACCCCCATATATTACCTAATAAAGGTTTAACCCCTTGATCGCCCCCCCAGGTAACCCTTTCACCCCCTAGCACCGCTGTCACTAAGCGATCGTTTTTCTGATCGCTGTTTTAGTGTCAGTGATGCCGATAGGTAGCCAGTTATTTTTTTTAGGTTCGCCGCAGGTTTTTATAGCGTCGGGTACCCCCATATATTACCTAAAGGTTTAACCCCTTGATCGTCCCCCCAGGTAACCATTTAACCCCATTTTGCCAGTGTCACAAACGATCGTTTTTCTGATCGCTGTCTTAGTGTCGGTGATGCCGATAGGTAGCCAGTTATTTTTTTTAGGTTCGCCGCAGGTTTTTATAGCGTCGGGTACCCCCACATATTACCCAATAAAGGTTTAACCCCTTGATTGCCCCCCCCAGGTAACCCTTTCACCCCCTAGCACCGCTGTCACTAAGCGATAGTTTTTCTGATCGCTGTCTTAGTGTCGGTGATGCCGATAGGTAGGCAGTTATTTTTTTTAGGTTCGCCGCAGGTTTTTATAGCATCGGGTACCCCCATATATTACCTAATAAAGGTTTAAACCCTTGATCGCCCCCCCAGGTAACCCTTTCACCCCCTTTTGCCAGTGTCACTAAGCGATAGTTTTTCTGATCGCTGTCTTAGTGTCGGTGATGCCGATAGGTAGCCAGTTATATTTTTTAGGTTCGCCGCAGGTTTTTATAGCGTCGGGTACCCCCATATATTACCTAATAAAGGTTTAACCCCTTGATCGCCCCCCCAGGTAACCCTTTCACCCCCTAGCACCGCTGTCACTAAGCGATCGTTTTTCTGATCGCTGTTTTAGTGTCAGTGATGCCGATAGGTAGCCAGTTATTTTTTTTAGGTTTGCCGCAGGTTTTTATAGCGTTGGGTACCCCCATATATTACCTTAAGATTTAACCCCTTGATCGGCCCCCCAGGTAACCATTTAACCCCATTTTGCCAGTGTCACAAACAATCGTTTTTCTGATCGCTGTCTTAGTGTCAGTGATGCCGATAGGTAGCCAGTTATTTTTTTTAGGTTCGCCGCAGGTTTTTATAGCGTCGGGTACCCCCACATATTACCCAATAAAGGTTTAACCCCTTGATCGCCCCCCCCCCAGGTAACCCTTTCACCACCTAGCACCACTGTCACTAAGCGATAGTTTTTCTGATCGCTGTCTTAGTGTCGGTGATGCCGATAGGTAGCCAGTTATTTTTTTTAGGTTCGCCGCAGGTTTTTATAGCGTCGGGTACCCCCATATATTACCTAATAAAGGTTTAACCCCTTGATCGCCCCCCCCCAGGTAACCCTTTCACCCCCTTTTGCCAGTCTCACTAAGCGATCGTTTTTCTGATCGCTGTCTTAGTGTCGGTGATGCCGATAGGTAGCCAGTTATTTTTTTTAGGTTCGCCGCAGGTTTTTGTAGCGTCGGGTCCCCCAAATATTACCTAATAAAGGTTTAACCCCCTGATTGCCCCTAGTTAACCCTTTCACCAGTGATCACCATATAAGTGTTACGGGTGACGCTGGTTAGTTAGTTTGCTTTTTATAGTGTCAGGGCACCCGCCGTATATAACCCAATAAAGGTTTAACCCCCTAATCGCCCGGCGGGTGATATCAATTAGGTTTTAGCGTCAGAGAGGGTCTGCGTCACACCCCAGGCAGCGTCAGGTTAGTGCCAGTAACGCTAACACCCACGCGTGAAGCATACACCTCCCTTAGTGGTATAGTATCTGAACAGATCAATATCTGATCTGATCAGATCTATACTAGCGTCCCCAGCAATTTAGGGTTTCCAAAAACGCAGTGTTAGCGGGATCAGCCCAGATACCTGCTAGCACCTTCGTTTTGCCCCTCTGTCCAGCCCAGGCCACCCAAGTGCAGTATCAATCGATCACTGTCACTTACAAAACACAACACACATAACTGCAGCGTTCGCAGAGACAGGCCTGATCCCCGCGACTCCAGTGCTGTAGGAGGTGATTTCACCACCACAGTTAAAAAAAAAAAGCATATATGCCAAAGCATTGGGGCAGCAGGGGCGGAGGAGCGGAGGAGCGATTTTGCTCCTAATGCCGCGTACATACGGTAGAAATTCCGACTGAGGCATGCCAGTGGAAAGGTCCGACCATGTGTGTGCGCATAACTTTTGCGGGAGGATGCCCCCATGCTTCGGCATATATAAATGGTGCATGTATGCCCATCATTAGAAGTGGGTGGATGAAGGGCGGTATTCTAATGGTGGGCATACCCACCGATCAATCTCTTTTTTCGTTCAGCCAACAGGCTGCATGAAAAAAAGATTACAATACATGTCCAACAAGGACCAGCATGTTGCTGGACTTTGAATGGTTATACCAGATTGATGCCTGTGGGTTTAGGTATCATCTTGGTATCATTCTTTTCAGCCAGTGGCCGGCTTTCATGTAAAAGCAATCTTAGTGGCTAATTAGCCTCTGGACTGCTTTTACAAGCAGTGGGAGGGAATGTCCCCCCCCGATATAAAAAGCGCCATTGGGAAATTGGGAAAGCATTTTATCACACCGATCTTGGTGTGGTCAGATGCTTTGAGGGCAGAGGAAAGATCTAGGGTCTAATAGACCACAGTTTTTTTCAAAAAAAGAGTACCTGTCACTACCTATTGCTATCATAGGGGATATTTACATTCCCTGAGATAACAATAAAAATGATAAAAAAAAAAATATATGGAAGGAACAGTTTAAAAATAAAATAAAAAAGCAAAATTAATAATAAAAAAATAAATAAATAACCCCTGTCCTGCCCTGCTCTTGCGCAATGGCGAACGCAAGCGTCGGTCTGGCGTCATATGTAAACAGCAATTGCACCATGCATGTGAGGTATCACCGCGAAGGTCAGATCGAGGGCAGTAATTTTAGCAGTAGACCTCCTCTGTAAATCTAACGTGGTAACCTGTAAAGGCTTTTAAAGGCTTTTAAAAATGTATGTAGTTTGTCGCCAATGCGCGTTTGTGCGAAATTTTAAAGCATGTCGTGTTTGGTATCTATGTACTCGGCCTAACATTATCTTTTTTATTTCATCAGACATTTGGGCAATATAGTGTGTTTTAGTGCATTAAAATTTAAAAAAGTGTATTTTTTCCCCAAAAAATGCATTTGAAATATCGCTGCGCAAATACTGTGTGGAAAAAAAATGCAACACCCATCATTTTAATCTGTAGGGCCTTTGCTTTAAAAAAATATATAATGTTTGGGGGTTCAACATAATTTTCTTGCAAAAAAAAATATGTTTTCATGTAAACAAAAAGTGTCAGAAAGGGCTTTGTCTATAAGTGGTTAGAAGAGTGGATGTAAGCTTCCTAATGTTGTATATAAAATGCCAGAACAGTTCAAACCCCCCCCCCAAATGACCCCATTTTGGAAAGTAGACACCCCAAGCTATATGCTGAGAGGCATGTCGAGTCCATTGAATATTTTATATGTTGACACAAGTTGCGGAAAAAAGACAATTTATTTTTATTTTTTTTATTTTTTTGCACAAAGTTGTCACTAAATGATATATTGCTCAAACATGCCATGGGCATATGTGGAATGAAACCCCAAAATACATTCTGTTGCTTCTCCTGAGTACGGGGATACCACATGTGTGAGACTTTTTGGGAGCCTAGCCGCGTACGGGACCCCAAAAACCAAGCACCGCCTTCAGGCTTTCTAAGGGTGTAAATTTTTGATTTCACTCCTCACTGCCTATCACAGTTTCGGAGGCCATGGAATGCCCAGATGGCACAAACCCCCCCCCCCCAAATGACCCCATTTTGGAAAGTAGACACCCCAAGCTATTTGCTGAGAGGTATGGTGAGTATTTTGCAGATCTCGCTTTTTGTCACAAAGTTTTGAAAATTAAAAAAAAATAAAAAATAAAATTATTTTCTTTCTTCATTTTCAAAAACGAATGAGAGCTGTAAAATACTCACCATGCCTCTCAGAAAATAGCTTGGGGTGTCTACTTTCCAAAATGGGGTCATTTGGGGGGGTTTTGTGCTATTTTGGCATTTTATATTTTAAATGTATTTTTGGGTGCAATTTCACATATAACCATGCCATGTGTGAGCAATATATAATTTAGTGACAACTTTTTGTTATTTATTTTTATTTTTTTGTCATTATTCAATCACTTGGGACAAAAAAAAATATTCAATGGGCTCAACATGCCTCTCAGCAATTTCCTTGGGGTGTCTACTTTCTAAAATGGGGTCATTTGGGGGGGGGTTTGTGCTATTTTGGCATTTTATGGCCTTCGAAACTGTGATAGGTAGTGAGGAGTGAAATCAAAAATTTGCGCCCTTAGAAATCCTGAAGGCGGTGCTTGGTTTTCGGGGGCCCGTACGCAGCTAGGCTCCCAAAAAGTCCCACACATGTGGTATCCCCGTACTCAGGAGAAGCAGCAAAATGTATTTTGGGGTGCAATTCCACATATAACCATGGCATGTGTGAGCAATATATCATTTAGTGACAACTTTTTGTAATTTATTTTATTTTTTGTCATTATTCAATCACTTGGGTCCAAAAAAAATAATATTTAATGGGCTCAACATGCCTCTCAGCAATTTCCTTGGGATGTCTACTTTCCAAAATGGGGTCATTTGGGGGGGTTTTGTACTGCCCTGCCATTTTAGCACCTCAAGAAATGAGATAGGCAGTCATAAATTAAAAGCTGTGTAAATTCCAGAAAATGTACCCTAGTTTTTAGACGCTATAACATTTGCGCAAACCAATAAATATACGCTTATTGACATTTTTTTTTACTAAAGACATGTGGCTGAATACATTTTTGGCCTAAATGTATGACTAAAATTGAGTTTATTCGATTTTTCTTATGACAAAAAGTAGAAAATATCATTTTTTTTCAAAATTTTCAGTCTTTTTCCGTTTATATCGCAAAAAAAAAATCGCAGAGGCAATAAAATACCATTAAAAGAAAGCTCTATTTGTGGGAAGAAAAGGACGCAAATTTCGTTTCGGTACAACATTGCATGTCCGCACAATTTCCAGTTAAAGCAGCGCAGTGCAAAATTCTGAATTCACCTCTGGTCCTTTAGCTACAAAATGGTCCGGGGCTTAAGTGGTTAAAAAAAAGTTCCCCTTAAAATCTATACCAGACCCAAAGGGCATGGTATGGACTGGGGGGGGACCAATGCCTTTTTTTTCTTAATTCTGTCATAGGGTTGCCCTTAACCACTTCAATACACTATATTATATATTGTACACTGCACTATATACTCTGAACTGTATTATATATACTACACTGACTGCACTATAAACTCTGAACTGCAGTACATATACTATACGGGCTGCACTATATACTCTGAACTGCAGTATATATACTATACGGACTGCACTATACACTCTGCAGAAAAGTTGGGCCTTAGGTGTTGGTTGTTCCAGAACACTGTAAACTCACACTTACTCTGGTTGGGCGCAGGAATGGGCCCTGCTGGAAAATATTATTAAAAAAATAATAATTACATGCCCCTGTTAAACAGGGGCAGAAAAGTTGGGCCTTTGGTTTTGGTCATGCCACAACACTGTAACCTCTCAGTTTCTCTTGTTGGGCACAGGAACAGGCCCTGCTGTTAAATATTATTTCAAAAATTGTAATTACATGCCCCTGTTAAACAGGGACAGAAGAATTGGGCCTTTGTTTTTGATTGTGCGACAAAACTGTAACCCCTCACAGTTACTCTTGTTGGGCGCAGGAACGGGCCCTGCTGTTAAAAATTATTTCAAAAATTGTGATTACATGCCCCTGTTAAACAGGTACAGGAGAATTGGGCCTTTGGTTTTGGTGGTGCCACAACACTGTAAGCTCTCACTTACTCTGGTTGGGTGCAGGAACGGGTCCTGCTGTTAAATATTATTTCAAAAATTGTAATTACATGCCCCTGTTAAACAGGGACAGAAGAATTGGGCCTTTGGTTTTGGTTGTGCGACAAAACTGTAACCCCTCACAGTTAATCTTGTTGGGCGCAGGAACGGGCCCTGCTGTTAAATTTTTTTTCAAAAATTGTGATTACATGCCCCTGTTAAACAGGGGCAGAAAAATTGGACCTTTGGTTTTGGTGGTGCCACAACACTGTAACCTATCACAGGTAATCTTGTTGGGCGCAGGAACAGGCCCTGCTGCTAAATATTATTTCAAAAATTGTGATTAAATGCCCCTGTTTAACAAAAATGGGGCCTTGGGTGTTGGTGGTGCCCTAAACCATAAATATTGTTGGAAGCTAGCATCATCAAGATTCAGGAGGAATAGGATAGGCAGCATAGGCACTCTTCAATGGATCCATAGCAAATTCAATCAGTTACATCAGCATCAGGTGCTTGATAGCTGCTGATCCAGGACTGATTCATTTAAAAAAAGTGAGCCTATCAATGGAGTCTATGGACAGGCACACTCTTTGATCCGTTACGAACCCTCCAGCAGCACTGAATGTGCATTCAGAAAGCATGCTGGGGGCAGGAGAGGCCAGTAGCTCGATTGCATATTAAGCAAGTTCTGGCCAGTGGTCCATCCTTAAGACCCAGTAACCCAGTGGATGCTCTATTGGAAAGGTCTCCAAGTCTGCTCTTGCCCCTAGATATTGCTGCACCATATAATGCAGACGCTGGGGATGGATGCTTGAACCTATCAGACCTTGGCGCTGAGGACTGAAAAATTGTTTAAAGGCATCGGTCAGCTGACCACCTTCTCCACCGCTCTTCCTCTGACCGAACAAAGCATCAGAAACACGTTGTCCAGCACCAGGAAATCGTAACCTCCCAGGGTCTGGATGCGTTAAACAAACCTTTCTTCAAGGCCCCCTTAAGATGTTTCATCCTCTGCTCCCTCTGCGAAGGCAGGATGAGTTCTGCAACTTTACCCTTGTAACGTGGATCAAGAAGGGTTGCCAGCCTGTAACGATCTCTCTCCTTGATATCACGAATCGAATCAAAGGGTCTTTTCGTAGGCTTTGCAGAATCAGGGAGGTCATACAGCGTAAGTTTGCAGAGGAATTAGATTCTGAGTCCTCTGGGTCACTAAGGATCACATTATCTGTAACTACCTCCTCCCAGCCATGTACAACTCCTTGGGTTTCTGGGGAATGAAAACCATCCCTTGAAGACTGCTGCATGTTATCCTCTACATCCATGCTGACACAATCCTCCTCCTGCTCTTCTTCCTGTGTGTTTGATGGCCCTGCAGGAATGCTATCTGAATAAAGGGGGCCTTGAGAGGAAAAGTAGTCCTTCTCTTCCTCCCGCTGTTCTGCCTCAAGTGCCCTGTCCATGATTCCATGAAGCGTGTGCACCAGCAGGAAGACTTGAGGGACAGTGTCACTGATGCATGCATTGTCACTGCCAAGCATTCTTGTGGCCTCCTCAAATGGTGACAGGACAGTGCATGCATCCTTGATCAGTAGCCACTGGGGTGGCATAAGAAGCCAAGCTCCCCTGACCCTGTCCTGGTGCCATACTCGCACAGGTACTCATTGATGGCCCTCTGCTGTGTGTGCAGCCATTTCAGCATTGCCAGCGTTGAGTTCCACCTCGTGAGCATTTCATAAATGAGGCAGTTGGTGGGCAGGTTGTATTCCCTTTGTTTGCCAGCCAGCCGAGCACTGGCATTGTATGACCAGCAGAAATGACCAAAGACTTTTCTAGCCTGCCTCAGAAGATCCTGTAAGCCTGGGTACGCTGCACCACCAAATTCAGGACGTATGACAAACATGGAACATGCATGGCATCTTTTAGCCTGACTGCTTGTGTAGCCTCTTGAGCGTTTACAGAGCACTGCTGGTTCAGAGGACAATTCTTCAGAAGAGGCCATAGAGGAAGAAGAAAAGGAGGGGGTGGATCAAGATCTGCGGCAGAATCACCACTAGCTTTTTTGAGGCAGCAGAGTTACCCAGTTACCCAGTGCGCTGTGACGGAAAGATAATGTCCCTGTCCATGCCTGCTGGAACATGAGTCAGCAGTAATATGAACCTTACTGCTGACCGCCCTGTCCAATGAGGCCAAAACATTGCCTTCCACATAACAGTAGAGCCGGAATGGCCTTATGTGAAAAGAAATGCAGTTTTGGAACCTGCCACTGTGGTACAGCACATTCCACAAATTCACGAAAGGGGCAGAGTCTACCAACTGAAAAGGCAGCATTTGCAGTACTAGCAATTTGGCCAAGCTAGCATTTAGATGCTGGGACTGAATTTATTTTTACAGTTCAGCAACTGGCGTAGGAAAAGTTGCCTATACACTTCAGGCGGTGTATTATATATATATATTATTTTGCATTCAGTGTAGCCTATATATACAGTGCATTCGGTGGTGTATCGTTTCTAATACACTTCAGGTGTTGTACACAGTGTATAACACAGTGTAGTGCAGTGTTACAAAAAAAACATCATGTCCGGAAGAGCACCAGGGAAAGGCAGACTCTCACAGGCCACTAAAAGAGGGCATGCAGCCTCTGTCAACAGTGGTGGTCGTGGGACACGTTTGTCCTTTTTTGTCCAGTTTCTGTACACACTGTATTATATATTGTGTACACTGCCTGCACTGTATTAGAAACTATACAACAGCTGCACTGTATTATAAAATAATGGGGTGTGTATAGTATACTGCGCTGTCTGTATAACAATAAGGAATATTTATCTGTGCTGCAACAAAAAATGTGAGACACACACAACAATGCAAATAATAAGAAAAGACATTCCATAGCATAATCCAGTATAGGACTTTTTATTCAAATAATTAAAAAAATGCACTTACAATGTACATCAGGTATATAAGCGGGTGATATGTTACAAAGCCGGCCGGCTGTCTCGCACAAGTCCCGGAAGCGACGGGCAGTGAGAGCCGGCCGGCTTTGTAACATACCACCCGCTTATATACCTGATGTACATTGTAAGTGCATTTTTTTTATTATTTGAATAAAAAGTCCTATACTGGATTACGCTATGGAATGTATTTTCTGTCTTATCATGGTCCGTTGGGACACCGGGAGTTCACCTATTTAAACATCAGAGGAACCAGGAGAGCTGATTTAAAGAGCCATTGGCAGGGATAACAGCCGCATGCGTGCACTGATCTCATACCAGGATCAGTACTTTCGGTAAGCGGCCAGTTTAAATAGAGGTGGTGGATTCTTCACTATTCCAAATCAGCACTGTTCTGTGGTGTTCCAGTTTGATGTCACGGATGCATGTTTAGAAGATTGGACATGCGTTTTTATCATACATGTTTTATATTATTTGTATTATAAGACTTCCTATGCTATCCACACCAGTAATTTTTTAGATAGCCATACAGGAGAAGTATGTTGTGGACATTACTTTGGACCTAACCTTTTTTCCTTTTAGATGTGGGATCAAACCTACAGAGATTATTGGAAGTTCTGTTAATTTTAGCATTCATTGTCACTATCACGTTTTTATCTTTGCGCAGCATATTTTTTTATTATTTGCACTGTATTATATACTGAGTACACCACCTGAAGTGTATTAAAAACTGTACACCCTGTATTATATACTGTGTACACCACCTGAAGTGTATTAGAAAGTATATACCACCAAATGCACTGTATATATAGGCTACACTGAATGCATAGTATATATTGATACACCGCTTGAAGTGTATTATATACTGTACACCGCCGAATGCACTGTATATATACGCTACACTGAATGCAGAGTATATACATACATATACTAGACTGTATATATTTATATATATATTGATACACCGCCTGAAGTTTATTATATACTGTACACTGCTGAATGCACTGTATAAATGGTATCTCACAAAAGTGAGTACACCTCTCACATTTTTGCAAATATTTTATTATATCTTTTCATGTGACAACACTGAAGATATAACACTTTGCTACAATGTAAAGTAGTGAGTGTACAGCTTGTATAACAGTGTAAATTTACTATTCCCTCAAAATAACTCAACACACAGCCATTAATGTCTAAACTGCTGGCAACAAAAGTGAGTACACCCCTAAGTGAAAATGTCCAAATCGGGCCCGATTAGCCATTTTTACCTCCCCGGTGTCATGTGACTCGTTAGTGTTACAAGGTCTCCGGTGTGAGTGGGGAGCAGGTTTGTTAAATTTGATGTTATCGCTTTCACTCTCTCATAGTGGTCACTGGAAGTTCAACATTTCACCTCATGGCAAAGAACTCTCTGAGGATATGAAAAAAAGAATTGTTTCTCTACATAAAGATGGCCTAGGCCAGTGATATGCAATTAGCGGACCTCCAGCTGTTGCAAAACTACAAGTCCCATCATGCCTCTGCCTCTGGGTGTCATGCTTGTGGCTGTAAAAGTCTTGCTATGCCTCATGGGACTTGCAGTTCTGCAACATCTGGAGGTCCGCTAATTGCATATCCCTGGCCTAGGCTATAAGAAGGTTGTCAAGATTCTGAAACCGAGCTGCAGCACAGTGGCCAAGACCATATAGTGTTTTACAGGACAGGTTCCACTCAGAACAGGCCTCGCCTTCTCCGACCAAAGAAGTTGAGTGGACTTGAGGTTGTCTTTGGGAAATAGACGTATGAGAGCTGCCAGCATTGCTGCAGAGGTTGAAGGGGTGGGGGGGTCAGCCTTTCAGTGTTCAGACCATACGCCGCAAACTGCATCAAATTGGTCTGCATGGCTGTCGTCCCAGAAGGAAGCCTCTTCTAAAGATGATGCACAAGAAAGCCCGCAAACAGTTTGCTGAAGACAAGCAAACTAAGGACATGGATTACTGGAACCATGTCCTGTGGTCTGATGAGACCGAGATAAACTTATTTGGTTCAGATGGTGTCAAGCGTTTGTGGCGGCAACCAGGTGAGGAGTACAAAGACAAGTGTGTCTTGCCTACAGTCAAGCATGGTGGTGGGAGTGTCATGGTCTGGGGCTGCATAAGTGCTGCCAGAACTGGGGAGCTACAGTTCATTGAGGGAACCATTAATTCCAACATGTACTGTGACAAACTGAAGCAGAGCATGATCCCCTACCTTCGGAGACTAGGCAGTAGGGATGAGCTCCGCGTTCGAGTCGAACATACGTTCGACTCGAACATCGTGTGTTCGATCGTTCGACGAAGATCGAACGTTTTGGGTCGTTCGCCCCAAATTCGAGTGACGCGAACGGCCCAAAATCCCGGTGCTGTGATTGGCCAAGCATGCACTGTGACCCCGCATGCTTGGCCAATCACAGCGCCGGCAGTGAGGAGAGCCATAATTGGCCACAGGCAGGATGCCTGTGGCCAATTATAGTTCAGGGGGGTTTAGTACACGCCCCACACTATAAAAGGCCACCAGCACGGCGGCCTTGTGTAGTGTGTTGGCGTGCAGGGAAAGACATACATAGGCAGGGACAGTGTTAGAGAAATTGTGTGTAGGGAGAGAGAAGGATAGGTAGGGACAGTGTCAGTGATATTGTGTGTAGGGAGAGAGAAGGATAGGTAGGGACAGTGTCAGTGATATTGTGTGTAGGGAGAGAGAAGGATAGGTAGGGACAGTGTCAGTGATATTGTGTGTAGGGAGAAATAAGGATAGGTGGGGACAGTGTCAGTGATATTTTTGCTAAGCCTCCTGCACAGTATACAACCGAAGCTAGCCCTTATTGCTGTGATTTCCTTTTGTGTAACACAGGCAGGCATCTGCAGAACTTAAAGCAGGCGTAGTGTGATTCCTGCAAAATATACACCTGAAGCTAGCCCTTATTGCTCGTAGTTTTTTTTATTTTGTGTTACACTAAGGGCTCTTTCACACAGGACGGATCAGTAATGATCCGCCCCGTGAAGCTCCGCTTGCTCAGCGGGGATCGCTCCGTTGATCCCCGCTGAGCCGGCGGATGACTGGGCGGTTCCCGCACACTTTGCAGATGGGGGGATCGGATGATGACGGACCGTAGAGTCCGTTGTCATCCGATCCGATCCGCAGACGGAAGGAAAAATAGGGTTTTCCTCCGTCACACTTTTGCGGATCGGAGCGGGTTGGATGTCACCGCTGACATCCTTGGCTCCATAGGAGGACATGTAGCATCCGTTCAGGTCCGCCTAAAAAAACTGACAGGCGGACCTGAACGGACCCTCCGTGTGAAAGAGCCCTAACAGGCATCTGCAGCACTTAAAGCAGGTGTAGTGTGATTCCTGGAAAATATACACCTGAAGCTAGCCCTTATTGCTGTGTTTTCCTGTTGTGTAACACAGGCAGGCATCTTCAGCACTTAAAGCAGGTGTAGTGTGATTCCTGCACATTATACACCTGAAGCTAGCCCTTATTGCTCGTAGTTTTTTTTTCTTTTGTGTTACACTAACAGGCATCTGCAGCACTTAAAGCAGGCATAGTGTGATTCCTGAAAAATATACACCTGAAGCTAGCCCTTGTTGCTCGTAGTTTTTTTTTCTTTTGTGTTACACTAACAGGCATCTGCCGCACTTAAAGCAGGCGTAGTGTGATTCCTGAAAAATATACACCTGAAGCTAGCCCTTATTGCTTGTAGTTTTTTTTCTTTTGTGTTACACTAACAGGCATCTGCAGGGGCATATAAAAAATATATAATGTGGCGTTGTGAGAGAAGTAGTAAAAAACCCTACTTTATGTATAGCACAATGGTGCACATAAAAATATGGTATCAAACAAAACGTTTGTACACAATAGGTGTACACAAATGAATGTGATAAAAATGTAAGTGAATACAAACGATGCAGCTCCTTGTTGGATTTTGACCTATGAACTTCTTTTCATATGTGATAAGATTGGACATTATTCTACATACTCATCTGTGACGCCTTATATGAGTTTGTCTCCACCTACATTATATTTTCATTTTTATTTTTGTTTATTATGGGTATGATCAATATTCAAGTTTAATTGCTGGTTTTTGTTGTGCACCTATACCCCATACTAATTATTTCACTGTTAGTATTCACTTACATTTTTATCACGTTCATTTGTGTACACCTATTGTGTACAAACGTTTGGTTTGACACCATATTTTTATGTGCACCATTGTGCTATACATGAAGTAGGGTTTTTTACTACTTCTCTCACAGCGCCACATTATATATTTTTTATACGTTCTATATATCCTGTCTGATTTTATGTTTGGCTGCTTCATTTAGTATTTAGAGTTGGCACAGTATTATTATTATTTAATCTGCAGGGGCATGTAATTACAATTACACCACCACCAAAGGCCCAATTTTTCAGCCCCTGTTCAACAGGGGCATGCAATTACAATTCTTGATCTAATAATTCACAGCAGGGCCCATTCATGCACCCACCAAGAGTAACTGTGAGGGCTTACAGTGTTGTGGTACCAGCACCACCACCAAAGGCCCAATTTTTCCTACCACTGTTCAACAGGGGCATGTAAATATAATTCCTGATATAATAGTTCACAGCAGGGCGTTCCAGCGCCCATCAAGAGTAACTGTGAGGGCTTACAGTGTTGTGGCAACACCAACACCTAAGGGGCCAATTTCTGCAGAGTATATACGGCAGGCCCCTACTTTCAAACATCCATTTTACAAATGACTCCTACTTGCAAACGGAAGGAGACAACAGGAAGTGAGAGGAAATCTACCCCTAGGAATGGAAATTCTCTCCTGTAAAGCCTCGTACACACGACCGAGTTTCTCGTCCAAAACAGTCAAGAAAAGTGCCACGAGAGTTTTTTTGTCGAGAAAAACGTTCGTGTGTATGGTTTTACGATGAGAAAATTGCCGAGAATCTCGACGAGAAAATAGAGAACCTGCTCTCTATTTTCTCGTCAGGATTCCAGATTTCCTCGTCGTGTTTCTCGTCGGCCTGTTTTGTGACGAGAAAATGGTTCGTGTGTATGCTTTTACGACTCTTCCAAAAGCGCGCATGCTCACAAGCAACTATGAGACGGGAGCGCATCTTCTGGTAAAACAAGCCTTCGTAATGGAGAGAGCATATTCGTCACGCTCAAAAATATTTCATCGTTTAAATGTTCTGCATTGAAATCTTCGTTAGAATGTTACATTAATCAAAACGAGTGACCTTCTTTTGCTGCTGATATTCACACAGAGTTATGCCTTATTTTTAACCTTTTTCATGCTGCTCTTTATAAGATTTATGTGTATTATATCGTGCAAGTTTTTAGGAATAATTTAAATGGTTAGATTTTTCAAAATGATGTTAATTATAATTTCACAATGTTTTGATAGTGATCTCCCATTTAATTTTGGAATCTATATTATTTAAATTTCCCACCATGTTTTTGTGCTAATCAGATTTAGTTATTCTTTTGGGGGGGTGATATCTGTCCCTTTTATTGTCAGTCAAATGTATCTGCTTACTCCAAAGCTTGATTTTGTTTATTTAAAAATACACATAGTCAAGTATGAACTTAAACAAAAATCACATTTATTCATGTTTATAAATTAAATAAAGAGAAGGCAGCGCTGGAGAAGCTGCTGCCATTTGTGCATCCCAGGGACCCCAGAGCACACAGCAACCCTGTGTGGACACTAAAATTGGGAGCTTGAGAAGGCCAACATTTCTGAACACAATCTGATGCTGGCCTCCCAGAGGTCAGGAACAGCAGCAGGTGATATATATGTCCCAAGTGTGTGGTACTACAACAGGCTGCCTTCTGTCCGACCACAATGAAGCAAGGCCATCACTTCCTCTTCTTCCTGGCAACCTTCCCTGCAGCCTTTCCTGAAGCCTTCCCTGCAGCCTTTCCTGAAGCCTTCCCTGCAGCCTTCCTTCTTCGTTTGGCTGGAGGCTGGCCCACTGGAGGGGTACTCCTGTCAGGAGGAGGAGGTGGAGGTGTAGCAGAAGGGGGTGGGGCAGAAGAAGAAGGTGGAGGTGTAGCAGAAGGGGGTGGGGCAGAAGAAGAAGGTGGAGGTGTAGCAGAAGGGGGTGGGGCAGAAGGTGGAGGTGTAGCAGAAGGGGGTGGGGCAGAAGGTGGAGGTGTAGCAGAAGGGGGTGGGGCAGAAGAAGAAGGTGGAGGTGTAGCAGAAGGGGGTGGGGCAGAAGGTGGAGGTGTAGCAGAAGGGGGTGGGGCAGAAGAAGAAGGTGGAGGTGTAGCAGAAGGGGGTGGGGCAGAAGAAGAAGGTGGAGGTGTAGCAGAAGGGGGTGGGGCAGAAGGTGGAGGTGTAGCAGAAGGGGGTGGGGCAGAAGAAAAAGGTGGAGGTGTAGCAGAAGGGGGTGGGGCAGAAGAAGAAGGTGGAGGTGGAGGTTGAGGTTGGGTCAGTTGGGCCACCTCACATATGGCGGTATTGGGGGTAATTTTCTCCATCACCCCCTTGTTGAGCAGGGTGATGAGCAGGGGCTCGCATAGGAGGCGCTGCTCCATGCTCATCACCTTGAACTTAGCCTCCACTAGGCCGGCAATGGCCTCTTCAGGGGATGTGGGCTCCTTGAGGGTGGCATGGGCCTCTTTAATAAGGGCCATTGCTGCCTCACTGGTGGTCCTGTCCCTCCTGCCTCTTTTGTGAAGCCGGATGGGAGGCACCTGTGATCTGGTGCTTCTCCTTTGCCCTGCCACCTCCTGTCTGCCACTGGGCCCTGCCACCTCCTGTCTGCCACTGGGCCCTGCCACCTCCTGGCTGCCACTGGGCCCTGCCACCTCCTGGCTGCCACTGGGCCCTTCCTCCTCCTGCCTGACAGTTTCCAGACCCTCCTCCTGGCTGATTTCATCCTGTGTATGAAAAAGGAACATAGTTTAATATGTTGGTTTAATCTTTGCATCAAACTTTGTAATCCTGATTGAAGCAATTAGAATGTAAATGCATAAATCCTTGCTTTAAATTTACCACTACATCAGATTGACTATTTAGCACCCAATTAAGTGCAGAATAATGTCTACAGATCTTGATTTCACTTGTGGAATCCAAAATGATGTATGTTTCTCATCTTGACATATTTGTCAAATATTAATTTTATCCCAATACATTTTCAGTTAATACTATACCTGGCTCCAGATGGCCAAATCAGGATCATCCAGGATGGCTGCCTCCTCTTGCTCCAGAGAAGGCTCAGGTTGGCTGCAGGGAAGTCTGGGGGGAAGAGTGGAGAGTGATGGCCTTGTCTCAATGTGGTCATCCAGAAAGGACATCCTGCTGTAGTACCACAAAATCGGGACATACACATCACCTGCTGCTGCTCCTGACCTCTGAGAAGCCAGCACCTTAGAGCGTTCAGTCCTGTAGGTACCTCTCAAGCTCCCAATTTTAGTGTCCACTTGTTTTGCTGTGGCTGTGGGCACCTTGGTATGCACAAATGGGAGCAGCTTCTCCAGCGCTGCTTTTCTCACCCCTCTTTTTTATGGATGGGGTTTTTCGTCTCCCACAGAGCCGGCAGCTCCCTTACACGGTCAATAAATTCCGCCAGGAACTCTTTGTCGCTAATAAAGACATTCATATTGTATCTGCAAGTTAAATAAATTATATTTAACTAATGTGAGGCAAACAGTCTAACCTCCTTAACATCCTAGTCACCATATATATCCTCCAACAATCTCAAGACAGTATAGGCCAACAATTTTTACAAGTCACAAAATCACATACCTTCGTTCGCACGTCCGTCACTTGAACTCCTCTCTCCGCACACCGAACGTAGTATAGTCACATGTGTGTTTGCTATATACACACCACGCATGCGTCAAAATTCGAACACGTCGCTCCGCACACGTCGCCCGCCCATGACGTTCTAACTAACATCTTTTCCCCGCCCCTTCTCTTTCGGCGCGCAGACAGATATGGCGGAGTTACAGCAGGTGTCTGATAATTCCGCAACTAACGAGGAGACAAGCCCGGAGACCGAGAAAACGTCACGATCAAGGAGGAGATTCAAGGCATCGAATATGTCTTTTGCCGAGATGGCGGAGATGGTGGACATCTTGCTCAAGGCTGATTATGATGCCAAGCATGGGCCGTATAGCAAACCAAATAGAAGGAAGGCCAAAATCCTCACTAAAGTTGTGAAGAGTCTGAAGGCCAATTTGGGGGTGAAACGCTCAAATGAGCAGCTCAGAAAGAGGTGGTCAGACCTCAAACTGAGGGAGCCAGACCAGTTGAGGAGCATAAAGAGAATGCTCGCTAAAAGTAAGTAAAAAGTAGACTTTTCTGCTATTAATCTTTTTATAAACTGACATGTTTTTTTTTTTTTTCTCATATTGGACTCCCTTCCAAAATGTAATATTTTGAACTTGGTTGGGCACAGTAATCGTTCGTTACATTACCGACACTTCGTTCGGCCACTATCCGCGGTTTTGGCTTATTTTAGAGCCACAAAAGTAATTAGACATCTGCCATTTTTGAACAAATATTGTTGATAATTTTTTAGTCTAGATGATGTGTTTGTAAAGAGAATGAAATGCAAACTTTTATCAGTGTAAAGGAGAGGACACTCAGCAGCTGCTTCCACATCTGTACTTTGGAGCACTATAGTGTGGGCCACCAGACCCGCCTTTTTTGGGTGTCCCACACAGGTGCATCAGAGAATTTTTGTGGTGCCTCCATGTCAAATAAATTACATCCAAATGTGAATACTAAACATATTTTGGGTCATAAATAATGCATTCTTCTTTAAATTCCGCACAAACACACACTTGTACCCCACTTCCAAGCAATTTAGCCTGTTTTTATTTTAACAATGAGATTTACAGTTTGATAAATAGACCTTTTGTTTTATTCTCATAGGGGAGAGAAGACTGGGAGGAGTACACTCCAGGGAGCACATGCACCCCACAACTTCCAAGCAACCCCATACTCCCAAAGACCCACAACCGAAGGATGTAGAGGAAGTTGAGGTGGAGGAAGGAGAAGTGCAGGAAGGAGAGGTGGATGACGTTGTGGATCTGGTCACCACAACAGGTCAGTATCTGTCACCACAGCTTCAGGTAAGAGAGGTAGGCCTGCAGAGTTATAATACCTTTTTTTGGGGGTTTTTAGGGGATGTAAATGTTGTGAAGGATAGTACACGGTTCTCTGCTGACAGTGCCCTCCGCCTCATCCAGCAAGTGATGGAATGTAGCACGGAACTGGACCTAATTAAACAAAGAATCCATGTGATGGAACAAACATTTAAAGACATTCTCGATGTTTTGGGGAGAATTCAATAAGCCATCCAAACACATTTGTTTTTACATGTTTGTTTTTGTAATTTTTTAAATTTTTTTGACAATCAAACCAGCCAAAAATTGAATATGCACACAGTGTGTCAACATGTGCTATCTGCCATCAGGGGATATCCATGTACGTCTTTTGTGGGTGCAACCCCTTCCTCGTTTCTAAAGTCGGTGAACTGAGGAAGGGGATGCACCCCACAAAACACGTCCATTGATCAACCCTGATGGCAGATAGCACATGTTGACAATAGGGATCAGGATTGTAAACTTCCTAGATGAAAAAAATCCCAAATGTGTGCATATTCAATTTTTGGCTGGGCAAGGGGTGGCAGGACCCCATATTAGGACGGGCACATAGAGACATAGTTTGTGTAAGTGAATGTCTCCGATTGCTCAGAGGTATCCAATGTTGTAATTTTTGAAATGCAACTGTTATTTTTGTATTTTCATAAGCAAAAAATTGCCGGGTTGGGGCCAGGCCAACCCAAAAAAAAAAAAAAATGATGAAGAGAATGTGCACAGAGTAAAATATTTGACCACAAACAACGTGTAGCTTCTTTTTATAATACCCTCTAAGCTTATTTGGTTCTTTTGTAAGGTTACATAGTGAAATGGTTGTTATTTACTAAAGTAAAATACACTTGCCACTACAAATGCACAAAGACAAACTAGGAGACAGGAAAGAACAAATAATTAAAGGTTTAAACAAGCTTTTTATTGGGATACTTAGACATAGGCTGGCATAGGAATTGCCCCCTACCCGTGAAATACTCCATGTATTTGTCCCGAACCTCACGGGCATTTTGGGGGGGCAAGCCAGGACGGGCAGATTCCAGGCCCGGCAGGGGATTTGCAGGGGAAAGTCCAGCCTCTGGCAAAACTGAAGCCATATATGAATTCGATTTGCGGCAAAGAAAATTGTGTAGCACACAGCAGCATAACACTACATAGTTTATTTTGTAGTCCGCCAAGTGGATGGAAGTCATAAAAAGGCGGAACCGGCTGGCCATTATGCCGAAGGCATTTTCAACAACTATTCGGCCCCTGGCCAGCCGGTAATTGAACACCCTCTTCTCTGGGGTCAGGGTCCTCTGAGGAAATGGCCTCATAAGATGCCGTCCGAGCCCGAAGGCTTCATCAGCCAAAAAAACAAAGGGGAGTCCTTCAATATTCCCTGCATCCGGTGGCAATGCAAGGTCGTCACTCTGGAGACGGAGGGCAAACTCCGTCTGGATGAAGGATCCCCCATCGGACATCCGGCCATTTTTCCCTACATCAACATAGAGGAATTCATACCGTGCTGACACCACCGCCATCAGCACAATGCTATGAAACCCCTTGTAGTTGTAGTAGTAGGACCCAGAACGGGGGTGGCGGCACGATGCGGACGTGCTTCCCGTCTATGGCACCACCGCAGTTGGGGAAGTCCCCACCGCATGGCAAACTCCGATGCCACAGTCTGCCATTCCTGTGGCATGGAAGGAAGCTGTGGAGTGAAACAAGATGAAATAATATTAGAAAACCAAAGTCATACATTACAAGGAAATTCTATCCAAAAAAATTAGAGGCCAACATCAATCAAATTCTACGTTTATTAAGGTGTTTAAAATAAGTATAATGGAAGGCTCATTTATCATATTCATCACCCCCTCTGATGGGCCATTACTAAATTATTTTGGGGGGGGAGATGTGTTTGGCCACAGGATAGCATTGCAGTGGCGGTGCGTCCAGAGTGGGCGCTGGAGCACTGCCCCCTCTCTCCTGTGCCCATCACTCAGAACAATACATAGGTTCATGCGTTGCATGAACCTATGTATTGTCTATGCCGCACACTATTCAGGTGGATGGCCTCTTGTAAAGCGACCGACATATGAATCATTGCGGCATTTAGGGGGTTCAAATTGCATAGCAGAAACAGGTAGTAAAATAGTCTTGCACATTACAACCTGAGGGATGTAATTGGCTTCCTAAAAGTAAAATCGGGGACGCAGGGGGGGGGGGGGGCATTCCTTGGGGAAACACTGGCAGGCTGCTCTGCCAATCATGTTCACCAAGTCTGTTTAATGGTAACATGATTGGCTGATGCAACATGAAGGGAAGGAGAAGACATCAAGGACAGAAGAAGGATGGTGCTGACCACAAGAAGGTAAGTGCAGGGCTGGGGGGAAACTGGCTGCATTAGAGGGGACTAAATGGCTGCATTGGAGGGAACAAAATGGCTGCATTGGAGGAGACAACTGGGGGCGTTTAATAGGCACCAGAGCAAAAAAGGAGGAAGTTTATTTCCTAAATTGGGGTTTGAACCCCCAAACATTTGGAGCAACAAGCGCCCCTGCTGGAAAAGTTAGTGAAGGGAAATATTTATGGAGGAGAAAAAAGGGGCAATCTAAAGCTTCCAACATGCATGGGGACAAAGGGGACATTCTCAGCATATTACAATCATGGTAATTAGGGAAGGATGAAAGAAATACAATACATTAGCATACATGTAATACATAAAATGTGATGTTAAGGGAGCAAACTTACCCTAATATAGTCCTCCTGCAGGACTTGGATGATGGCAGAACAGGTGTCTGGGATTATGAGGCCCAGAGCCTGGGGGGAGATGCCTGTCGTGAACTTCAAGTCCTGAAGACTTCTCCCTGTCGCCAGGTAACGCAACGTGGCGATGAGCCTCTGCTCAGCACTGATGGCTTCCCGCATAATGGTGTCCTTCCTGGTAATATAGGGGGACACCAAAGCCAACAGTTCCTGAAAAACGGGGTCAGACATCCGCAGAAAATTCCTGTAGTCCTCAGGATTATTCTTGACGATCTCCCGCAGCAGAGGCATGTGGCAGAATTGGTCCCGCTGGAGCAACCAATTCTTGGTCCATGAACTCCTCCTCACACCATTCATGGACTGGTCTTGGTCCAAAACAAGCAGACCAACACCAAGCTCACGCACAGCACGAACTCGACGACGAGAACGTCCAGGCGACATGGCTAGGAAACGGTCGTCTTATCAGAACGTACAGAACAGAACGCACTTTAGAACAGCAAGGCCTATGAATAACAAACTGAAAAACAGAAACGAACAGGCAAGAACGCACTGTAAAACAGATACGACCTGCCTAGACGCCCTGAAAGTCAAGATACGAACCCACAAGCACAAACTGAACGGCAGAAAACGATCTGAAAAGTACGAAGACTGAAAAGCGCGAATCGTCTCTTCCCAAACTTTTACTTCACACGCGGTAACACGAGATCAGCAAAAGCAGCCCAAGGGGTGGCACCAAGAAAAAAGATCTTCCCCTTTATAGTGCCGTCGTACGTGCTGGACGTGAGCGCGGAGAACAACGAGGAAATTGGGAAATGACAGTGTGTACGCATAGAAAGCTTGACGAGAAAATCGACAAGCTTAACAAGAATCTCGTCGAAAAAAACAACGTGTTTTTTACGACGAGAAACTCGGTCGTGTGTACGAGGCTTAAGAGTTAATATGGGAAAAAGGTGTCTCCTCTCTACTGATGCTTTATCACCAATCCTTGTTTCAATAAAAACCCCACTTTTCAAAAACAGTTGACATTGGGACGGAAAGTGAGGTGAAATGTTCTGAACAGGGGCACAGACAGCAAAACAAATGTTACAGGGGTGATAACCCTTCCCTATGTTTTCCAAAAAGCTTAAAAATAGATTTTTTGGCTGGAGCTACACTTAAACAATGTACCTGTTCAAAATTAAAAAACAGATTCTACTTAAGAACAAACCTACAGTCCCTGTCTTGTTTGCACCGCCTGTATACTGCTGTTAAGAGTATATAGGGCCTTTTTTATTTTGTGTGCGGGGTTCCCCTTAATATCCATACAAGACCCAAAGGGGCTGGTAATGGGCTGGGGTAGGGGGGGTGATGGGGTAGCTATGCCATTTTTCTCAAAGATTTTCATCCATATTACCGGGACCAGACATTACATTAAAGCCGTAAGCAGTTTTAAATGGCTTTTTTTCCTTTAGAAATGTCATTTTGTGCATTTAAACACGGGAAACACGTGCCACTTCACAGGCATACTTTAGACACCCCCCAGGTACGATATTTAAAGGAATATATGACTTTTTTTTTCACTTTATGCATCATTAAAATGACTGCTCCCGAAAAACGGCCGTTTTTAAAACTTCGATTTGCATTGATACATGTCCCATGGTGCAGAACCCGGGTTCCCAAACCCTTTTTAGGACAATAACATGCATATTAGTCGTTATAATTAGCACTTTAGATTTCGAACGTTCGCATCCATTGTATTTAATAGGGTTCTAACGTTAGTGCGAACTTTCGGTCCCTTCGCGGGTTCTGGTGCGAACCGAACCCGGGGGTGTTCGGCTCATCCCTATTAGGCAGTATTTCAACATAACGACCCCAAACACACCTCCAAGACAATCACTGCCTTTCTAAAGAAGCTGAAGGGTAAAGGTGATGGACTGGCCAAGCATGTCTCCAGTCCTAAACCATATTGAGCATCTGTGGGCCATCCTCAAATGGAAGGTGGAGGAGCGCAAGGTCTCTAACATCCACCAGCTCCGTGATGTCTTCATGGAGGAGTGGAAGAAGACTCCAGTGGCAACCTGTGAAGCTCTGATGAACTCTATGCCCAAGAGCGTTAAGGCAGTGCTGGAAAATAATGGTGGCCACACAAAATATTGACACTTTGGGCCCAATTTTGACATTTTCACTTGGGGTGTATGCACTTTTGTTGCCAGCGGTTTAGACATTAATGGCTGTGTGTTGAGTTATTTTGAGGGGACAGCAAATTTACACTGTTATACAAGCTATGCACTCACTACTTTGCACTCTAGCAAAGTGTCATGTCTTCAGTGTTGTCACATGAAAAGATATAATAAAATATTTACAAAAATGTGAGGGGTGTACTCACTTTTGTGAGATACTGTATATATAGTCCTCCTGAGCCATGATAGGCCAACGGCACACTACCTTTGGCCAATCATGGCTCTCAAAGCAGAGTGTGCTGTGATGGGCCAAAGCATGCAGGTCAGGTGCATGCTTTGGCCAATCATCATACAGCAATGCACTGCGATCTTGCAATGCATTACGGGGTGTTCTGCAGTGGTCGAATTTGCCGTGAACGCCCCAAAATTTTCGCTGTTCGGCGAACGGGTGAACACCCGATGTTTGAGTTGAACTTACGTTCGACTCGAACATCGAGCTCATCCCCAATTTTTACAAAAGAAAAAAGGTAACTAGAATACCAGTCAAAGGTTTCACAGGAGACATGTAGTGTATCAAAAGTTAAATTGGGTAAATACAAAATATCTTTAAAAATGTAAAAAATTGAATGAAAATAGTATAAAAAATGACACGCATATAAATACCCTTCTTTCACCAATAAAAATTACGTTGTCTTTTTTTATTGGTGGAAGAAGGATATTTAACCACTTCCCGTCTGGCCTATAGCAGATTGACAGCCGGGATAACATCAGCATCAACAGGATAACATGCCAGCGCGGGCCCACGGGGCGCGCAGTGTGGCGATCGCTGGTGCGGTGTGTCAGTCTGACACACTGCATCTTCGATCGTGGTTAGGAGCTTCTGACAGAGGCTCCTTACCACGTGATCAGCTGTGACCAATCACAGCTAATTTTTGCGTGTACCAGGAAGTGCCGGTAAATGGCTTTCCTCCGTTTGTGCTGACACGGACAGCACATTAATTATTAGCACAGCCCCCATGAGAGGTACAGATCAGCTGCCAGTCAGTGCCCATCATTAACGCCAGGCAGTACCAATAAAAATGCCAATCAGTGCCCACACAAGTCCCAATCAGTGCCTGCCACAGTGCCAATCAGTGCCCAGCACAGTGTCAATCAGTGCCCATCAGTAATACATGTCAGTACCTCATCATCAGTGCTGCCCATCAGTGCCATCTATTAGTGTCCATCACTGCCACCTGTCAGTGCCCATCAGTTCCGCCTGTCAGTGCCCATCAGTTCCGCCTGTCAGTGCCCATCAGTTCCGCCTGTCAGTGCCCATCAGTTCCGCCTGTCAGCGCCCATCAGTGTCGCCTATCAGTGCTGCATATCAGTGCCGCCTATCAGTGCCCATCAGTTCTACATATCAGTGCCTCCTCATCAGTGCCGCCTCGTCAGTGCCATCAGTGCCGCCTCATCAGTCCCCATCAGTGAAGGAGAAAACTAAATTTTATAACAGAAACAAAGAAAAACATTTTTTTATTTCCAACATTTTTGTCTTTTTTAGTTTGTTTAGCAAAAAATAAAAATCCCAGTGGTGATCAAATACCACCAAAAGAAAGCTCTATTATAAAATTATAAAAATATAGTTTGGGTACAGTGTAGCATGACCGCGCAATTTTCATTCAAAGTGCAACAGCGCTGAAAGCTAAAAATTGTCCTGGGCAGGAAGGGGGGAAAGTTCCCGGTATTGAAGTGGTTAAATATGTGTGTAATTGTTGATACTATTTTCCTCTGGTAACCTCTAGAGCAGTGGTTCTCAACCTTCTAGTGCTGTGACCCCTTGATAAAATTTCCCAAGTTGTGGGGACCCCTAACATTAAAATTATTTTTGTAGCGTGGGTTGTCAGCACCCACGTCAAAACAAGTCATTTGCACCCCTTACCCACAGACATTTAGCACTCCCCAAGTCCCTTCCACTCGTACAGTATTAATACCCCTTATGGTACATTTTAGCATGTACCACTCTTTCTCTTTGTTCTCCTTTCTTTCCCTTTTATCTCTCTTTCCTAATTTCTTGTTTTTTTCCCCCATCCCTCTCTCTGGCCATTCTTCTGGATCTTTCTCTTATTCTTTCTGTTTCTTTTTCTTTGTTCCTCCCCCTCTTTTCCTCTTCCTTCCACGTATTCTCTATTTTTTATTCCTTCTCTTGCTCTTTGGAGGGGGAATGGGATGATTGGCAGTGCTGGTGGGGTGTTGGGATGAGTGGTGGGGAGTTGGGATCATATGCAGTGCTGGGGGGAGTTCTGATCAGCCAACTTAGGTGCTCTTGATCCAGGTCATCTGCTGATCTGAGAAGTGTAGTGGGGACTTTTATTGGGAACTATAATCACAGGTAGTGTTACTCACTGGGGGTTATTTACGAAAGGCAAATCCACTTTGCACTACAAGTGCAAAGTACAAGTGCAAAGTGCACTTGAAATTGCACTGAAAGTGCACTTGGAAGTGCAGTCGCTGTAGATCCAAGGGGGGCATGGAAGGAAAATAAAAAACAGCATTTTAGCTTGCACATGATTGGATGAAAAAATCAGCAGAGCTTCCCCTCATTTCAGATCTACCCCTCAGATTTACAGTGACTGCACTTCTAAGTGCACTTTCAGTGCAATTTCAAGTGCACTTTGCACTTGTAGTTTGCACTTGTAGTGCAAAGTGGATTTGCCTTTTGTAAATAACCCCCACTGTGTCTTCGTCTTCACTGTGTCTCCGACTTTGTGGTGTCTCGTAGCAGTGACACCTATGCTGAAATCAGGAGATGGGGTCTCCTCCAGCCCCTCCCACTTCACATTCCTCACCAGTCAGTTGACCTCTAGTCTCTGTCCCCCAGCCATACCGTGAACTGAATGGGCGGCTGCGAAGAGGCTGAGTGGGACGGCCCGCGGACTTCATGAACAGCCCAGCTGGGCGCAGTGGCGTAGCGTGGGTTGTCAGCGCCCGGGGCAGGGCAAGAGATTTGCGCCCCCTAACCCGCGGATTTTTAGCACTCTGATTCCCTATAGCTAGTACAGTAGTACTGACCAACCTGATTCCTACACCGACCTACTTGACCACTATACTAACCTACCTGATTCCTATACTGACCTGCCTGATTCCTACACTGACCACTAAACTGACCTATCTGATTGCTATACTGACCACTACACTGACCTACCTGATTCCTATACTGACTACTACACTGACCCCCTGATTCCTATACTGACCACTACACTGACCCACCTGATTCCTACACTGTCTACACATTATTATTGCTCACTGATTGGTTGCTAGACGATACTGCACATAATTACCGCTTACCCATTGTTTGCTAGAGGTTACTGCACAACATTACTACAAACTGATTGGTTGCTAGAGGTCACTGCAAAATATTATTGCTCACAGATTGCTTGCTAGAGATTACAGCAGATCATTACTGTTTACTGATTGGTTGCTGAAGGTTACTGCACATCATTACCACTCACTGGTTGCTAGAGGTTACTGCACATTAGACATGTGCAATTTGTTTCGTTCCGAAATCGTTTTTTAACGAATTTCGACAAATTCGGTAATTCGGAAATATCCGAATTAACGAAAACTCATTTAACGAATTTTAACGAATATTCGTAAATTCAAATTTACGAATGTACGAATTTACGAATATACAAATTTACCAATGCACAAATTTACGAATGTACAACTATCCGGAAATTCGTAAATTTGAATTTACGAATTTCCGAATATTCGTACATTCGTAAATTTGTACATTCGTACAATCGTAAATTAGTAAATTCGGAAATCTGAAATAATAATTAACTAATAACTTAACTATTACTAACTATTCAATTATAGGTATTGTAATTTCCTTTCAAATTTGGCTGTTAGTGAACTTAACGAAGTTACGAATTGTTTTCCGACATAATGAATGCCGTATCTAAACGAATGGAACGTAATGAATTAATAATAATAATAAATAACAATAATAATAATAAAAACGTTTTATTATTATTATTATTAATTTGTTCCGTTCCATTTGTTTAGATGCGGCATTTGTTATTTCAGGTTATGCGTAACTTCAGATAAATTTGTATTCGTTACGTTCGCTAACAGCCAAATTTGAAAGGAAATTACAATACCTATAGTTTAATAGTTATTTTTTCAGATTTTCAAATTTTCGGGTTTTCGAAAATATCGAATTTCCAAATTTCCGAAATTACGAATGTATACATTTACGAATGTATAAATTTACGAATGTACAAATTTACGAATGTACAAATTTACGAATTTACGAATTGCGATCATAACGAATGACCCGAAAAACGAAAAAAAAACAAAAACGAATGAAACGAAAACGAAAACTAACAAATTTTTTGGCAGTGCACATGTCTACTGCACATTATTAATGCTCCCCAATTGGTTGCTAGACATTGCAGCACCTCATTACGGCTCACTGATTGGTTGCTAGAGGTTACAGCACATCATTACAACCTACTGATTTGTTGTTTAAGGTTACAGAACATCATCTCACTGCCTGCACACCACAGACTGTGGAAGTGACAGGACCCACCAATAGACAGAAAAGAAGAACTAGAACTAATTATTAGCAATGAGGGTTGAGGGGTGCGCTGTGTATTGAGTGCAAGGTTGAGGGATGCCCTTTGTATGTAATGCAGGGTTCAGAGGTGCGCTGTGTATGGAGTGCAGGGTTGAGAGGTGTGCTGTGTACTGAATGCAGGGTTTAGAGGTGCGCTGTGTACAGAGTACAGGGTTGAGGGGGGTGCACTGTGTGTGGCGTGCAGGGTTGGGGGGGTGCGCTGTGTGTGGCGTGCAGGGTTGAGGGGTGCACTCTGTGTGGCGTGCAGGGTTGAGGGGGGTGCGCTGTGTGTGGCATGCAGGGTTGAGGGGGTGTGCTGTGTGTGGCATGCAGCGTTGAGGGGGGTGTGCTGTGTGTGGCGTGCAGGGTTGAGAAGGGTGCGCTGTGTGTGGCTTGCAGGGTTGAGGGGGTGTGCTGTGTGCAGCATGCAGGGTTGAGGGGGGTGCGCTGTGTACATCTCCCCCCCAAATGCAAAGCTCTCTTTCCCACAGATTCCAGTTCAGAGCTCAGCCCCAGCCCCCCTCCGGCTGCCATCATCCTGTACAGAGCTTTCCTCTGTAGAGGAGTACTCACAATGTCAGTGCAGCTGTCTGTCTGGATGATGCCTCATCCTCTTCCTCCTGGCCCCGGTTTCCTCTAGTCCTGTGGTGGACGGTGCATGGTCAGTGTGCCGGTGTCCTGTCGAGAAACACTGGGGCCGCGCAGCACACTGACGGGCACAGGCACAGGCAGGACTCAGGAGAAGTGGCAGTGGTCGGAAGTCTAGGCTATGGGGCGGGCTAAGTGGAAAGCATGACACACGAGCCGGGATCCTGGACCTCGTGTGTGGGGAGTGGCGTGTAATAGAGAGGATGCCTCGTGAGTCGCCTGCCCTCCTCCTTCCCCCCCAGTCTCCGCACGGTCACAATCCCTGGGATCATCATGGATGGTCTTCAGTAGGGATGAGCTTCGTGTTCGAGTCGAACATACGTTCGACTCGAACATCGGCTGTTCGATCGTTCGACGAAGATCGAACGATTTGGGCCGTTCGCGCCAAATTCGAGTGACGCGAACGGCCCACAATGCACTACGCCATCGCAGTGTCATCCAGGCGCTGTGATTGGCCAAGCATGCACTGTGACCCCGCATGCTTGGCCAATCACAGCGCCGGCAGCGAGGAGAGCAATGATTGGCCACAGGCAGGATGCCTGTGGCCAATTATTGCTGAGGGTGTTTAGTACACGCCCCACACTATAAAAGGCCGCCAGCACGGCGGCCTAGTGTAGTGTGTTCCGGAGCAGGGATAGAGCAGCATAGGCAGGGACAGTGACTTTTATTTCTTTCTTGCTTAACCTGGATTCCTTTAGTTTAGGGAAAGAGAAGGATAGGTAGGGAGAGTGTCAGTGTGTTTTGTGCTTGTGCTATATTGTGCTTAAAAAAAACATTTTTTCTAGGGACAGAAAACTGTAGGTAGGGAGAGTGTGTCAGTTTCTTTCACTGTCAAAGTCCTTGTTTCCAGGGACCTGGAAGGACAGTGAGTGAATTCTCCTTGTGCTAAATTGTGCTTAAAAAAAACATTTTTTCTAGGGACAGAAAACTGTAGGTAGGGAGAGTGTGTCAGTTTCTTTCACTGTCAAAGTCCTTGTTTCCAGGGACCTGGAAGGACAGTGAGTGAATTCTCCTTGTGCTAAATTGTGCTTAAAAAAAACATTTTTTCTAGGGACAGAAAACTGTAGGTAGGGAGAGTGTGTCAGTTTCTTTCACTGTCAAAGTCCTTGTTTCCAGGGACCTGGAAGGACAGTGAGTGAATTCTCCTTGTGCTAAATTGTGCTTAAAAAAAACATTTTTTCTAGGGACAGAAAACTGTAGGTAGGGAGAGTGTGTCAGTTTCTTTCACTGTCAAAGTCCTTGTTTCCAGGGACCTGGAAGGACAGTGAGTGAATTCTCCTTGTGCTAAATTGTGCTTAAAAAAAACATTTTTTCTAGGGACAGAAAACTGTAGGTAGGGAGAGTGTGTCAGTTTCTTTCACTGTCAAAGTCCTTGTTTCCAGGGACCTGGAAGGACAGTGAGTGAATTCTCCTTGTGCTAAATTGTGCTTAAAAAAAACATTTTTTCTAGGGACAGAAAACTGTAGGTAGGGAGAGTGTGTCAGTTTCTTTCACTGTCAAAGTCCTTGTTTCCAGGGACCTGGAAGGACAGTGAGTGAATTCTCCTTGTGCTAAATTGTGCTTAAAAAAAAATTTTTTTCTAGGGACAGAAAACTGTAGGTAGGGAGAGTGTGTCAGTTTCTTTCACTGTCAAAGTCCTTGTTTCCAGGGACCTGGAAGGACAGTGAGTGAATTCTCCTTGTGCTAAATTGTGCTTAAAAAAAACATTTTTTCTAGGGACAGAAAACTGTAGGTAGGGAGAGTGTGTCAGTTTCTTTCACTGTCAAAGTCCTTGTTTCCAGGGACCTGGAAGGACAGTGAGTGAATTCTCCTTGTGCTAAATTGTGCTTAAAAAAAACATTTTTTCTAGGGACAGAAAACTGTAGGTAGGGAGAGTGTGTCAGTTTCTTTCACTGTCAAAGTCCTTGTTTCCAGGGACCTGGAAGGACAGTGAGTGAATTCTCCTTGTGCTAAATTGTGCTTAAAAAAAACATTTTTTCTAGGGACAGAAAACTGTAGGTAGGGAGAGTGTGTCAGTTTCTTTCACTGTCAAAGTCCTTGTTTCCAGGGACCTGGAAGGACAGTGAGTGAATTCTCCTTGTGCTAAATTGTGCTTAAAAAAACATTTTTTCTAGGGACAGAAAACTGTAGGTAGGGAGAGTGTGTCAGTTTCTTTCACTGTCAAAGTCCTTGTTTCCAGGGACCTGGAAGGACAGTGAGTGAATTCTCCTTGTGCTAAATTGTGCTTAAAAAAAACATTTTTTCTAGGGACAGAAAACTGTAGGTAGGGAGAGTGTGTCAGTTTCTTTCACTGTCAAAGTCCTTGTTTCCAGGGACCTGGAAGGACAGTGAGTGAATTCTCCTTGTGCTAAATTGTGCTTAAAAAAAACATTTTTTCTAGGGACAGAAAACTGTAGGTAGGGAGAGTGTGTCAGTTTCTTTCACTGTCAAAGTCCTTGTTTCCAGGGACCTGGAAGGACAGTGAGTGAATTCTCCTTGTGCTAAATTGTGCTTAAAAAAAACATTTTTTCTAGGGACAGAAAACTGTAGGTAGGGAGAGTGTGTCAGTTTCTTTCACTGTCAAAGTCCTTGTTTCCAGGGACCTGGAAGGACAGTGAGTGAATTCTCCTTGTGCTAAATTGTGCTTAAAAAACATTTTTTCTAGGGACAGAAAACTGTAGGTAGGGAGAGTGTGTCAGTTTCTTTCACTGTCAAAGTCCTTGTTTCCAGGGACCTGGAAGGACAGTGAGTGAATTCTCCTTGTGCTAAATTGTGCTTAAAAAAAACATTTTTTCTAGGGACAGAAAACTGTAGGTAGGGAGAGTGTGTCAGTTTCTTTCACTGTCAAAGTCCTTGTTTCCAGGGACCTGGAAGGACAGTGAGTGAATTCTCCTTGTGCTAAATTGTGCTTAAAAAAAACATTTTTTCTAGGGACAGAAAACTGTAGGTAGGGAGAGTGTGTCAGTTTCTTTCACTGTCAAAGTCCTTGTTTCCAGGGACCTGGAAGGACAGTGAGTGAATTCTCCTTGTGCTAAATTGTGCTTAAAAAAAACATTTTTTCTAGGGACAGAAAACTGTAGGTAGGGAGAGTGTGTCAGTTTCTTTCACTGTCAAAGTCCTTGTTTCAAGGGACAGAGAAGGACACCTGAAGGTAGCCCTTATTGCTTTTTTCCCATCTCCCTGCAGGCCATCTATTAGAATGTCTGGAAGGCAAACAAGGAGAGGCAGACAGTCAGGAGGCAATAAAAGAGGGCAAGCAGGCTCTGTGTCTGGGGGCAACAGTGCTGGTCGTGGACGCGGTGCATTGTCATCAGCACATGGCCATGGGACACGCTTGTCCTTCTTTTCGGCAGCTGGACATGTTGAGCCACATCATGCCGAAGACTTGGTAGAGTGGATGACCAAGCCCTCCTCCTCCTCCTCATCCTCTCTCACCCAGGCTCAGGGTACTGGAAAAGCAGCTGCCAAAGCGTCCTCTTCCCTGGTATCAATATCAGACTCATCATCAGTCACTCCTTCCCTAGACCCACCATGTCCTCCTCCTGAGGAGTCCCCCGAACTGTTTCAGCACAGTGTTGGGTACATGCTCCAGGAGGATGCCCAGCGTTTCGAAGGGTCTGATGATGAAACCCAGCTAGAGGAAGGCAGTAGCGTGAGAGCAGACAGAGGGGATGCTCAAGAAGGACACCAATCTGGCAGTCATGTTCCAGCAGCTGCAGCATACTGCCAGATTGGCTCCAGTGATGAGGAGGGAGGTGATGATGAGGTCACTGACTCCACGTGGGTGCCTAATAGGAGAGAGGAGGAGGAGGAGGATGAGGAGGAGGCACATCTCCAACGAGGCAGGATGCCCTTTGGTGGCCAGCGTAAGGGCAGTACACCGACGGAATCACACCGCAGAGCTCCGCCTGTGCAGGGCGCTGCCTCTGCCCGTCATTCAAAAAGTTCTTTGGTGTGGGCCTTTTTTGAGGCTAGTGCATCAGATCGCACAGCTGCTGTTTGCAACATATGTCTCAAGCGTATATCGCGTGGCCAAAACATCAGCCGCTTGGGTACCACATGCCTGACCAGACATATGTTGACCTGCCATGCAGCTCGTTGGCAAGCCTACCTCAAAGACCCACACCAAAGAACAAAGCGGACCTCTCCTTGCACCGCATCAGCTGGGATCTCCAACCCCACTATAACTTCAGTCCTCTCTGAAACATGCACTGAGAGGAATGAAGGTGTAGAATTAGGTGTGTCACAGCCAAGTACTTGCGGCCACTCTGCTAGCAGTACACCGACGTCCGATTCTAGCAGGCAAATTTCCCTGCCCCAGCTGCTGGACCGTCGAAAGAAGTTCACTCCCAGCCATCCACATGCCCAGCGGTTGAATGCTAGCTTGGCTAAATTGCTAGCGCTTCAACTGCTGCCTTTTCAGTTGGTAGACTCGGCCCCCTTCCGTGAGTTTGTGCAATGTGCGGTTCCTCAGTGGCAGGTTCCCAAACGCCACTTTTTCTCACGGAAGGCTATTCCGGCTCTCTACCGGCATGTGGAAGGCAATGTCTTGGCCTCGCTGGACAGGGCGGTTAGCGGTAAGGTGCATATTACCGCTGACTCATGGTCCAGCAGGCATGGACAGGGACGTTACCTTTCTTTCACGGCCCATTGGGTCACTCTTTTGGCAGCTGGGAAGGATGCAGGACAAGGTGCAGTAGTGTTGGAGGTTGTCCCACCGCCACGCCTCCAAAATGCTACTACTGGTTGTGACACACCTCTCTCCTCCACCCCCTCCTCTTCTTCTTCCTCCATGGCCTCTTCCTGTGGTTTGTCCTATGAACCAGCGGTGCTCCGTAGCCGTTCACGGGGCTACGCAAGTACGCAGGCAAAAAGATGCCATGCCGTGCTTGCGCTGGTGTGTTTGGGGGACAGAAGCCACACTGGGGCAGAGGTCCTGTCTGCTCTGCAGGGCCAGGCCGAGAGGTGGTTGACGCCACGCCAGCTTAAGCCAGGAATGGTGGTTTGCGACAATGGCACCAACCTCCTCTCCGCCCTCCGACAGGGACAACTGACCCATGTGCCCTGTGTGGCTCACGTCCTTAACCTGGTGGTGCAGCGGTTCTTGGGCAGGTACCCGGGCTTACAGGATGTCCTGAGGCAGGCCAGGAAAGTCTGTGTGCATTTCCGCAGATCTTATAATGCCAGTGCTCGCCTGGCTGAGCTGCAAAAGGAGTTGAACCTGCCCAAGAACCGCCTTATATGTGACATGCCCACCAGGTGGAACTCAACGTTGGCCATGCTGCAGCGGCTGCACACGCAGCAGAGGGCCATCAATGAGTACCTGTGCGACTACGGCACCAGGACAGGGTCAGGGGAGCTTGGTTTTTTTTCTCCACGCCAGTGGGGCATGATCAGGGATGCATGCACTGTCCTGGCACCATTTGAGGAGGCCACGAGGATGGTGAGCAGTGACAGTGCATGCATCAGTGACACTGTACCTCTTGTCCACCTGTTGGAGCACACGCTGCGTGGAATAATGGACAGGGCACTTGAGGCAGAACAGAGGCAGGAAGAGGAGGACTTCCTTGCCTCTCAAGGCCCCCTTTACCCAGACAGTGTTCCTTCTGTCCCACCCATCGCACAGGAAGAGGAGGAGGAGGAGGAGGAGGAGGAGGAGGAGGATTGTGTCAGCATGGAGGTGGAGGCTGGCACTCAGCATCATCAGCAGCAGTCTTTTAGGGATGATTTACAGTCCCAAGAAACCAGTGGACTTGTACGTGGCTGGGAGGAGGTGGCTGCGGATCATGTCGTCCTTAGTGACCCAGAGGACTCCGGAGCGAATGCCTCAGCAAACCTACGCTGCATTGCCTCCCTGATCCTGCAAAGTCTGCGGAAGGATCCTCGTATTCTTCGGATCAAGGAGAGGGACCATTACTGGCTGGCCACTCTCCTTGATCCACGGTACAAGGGTAAGGTTGCGGACCTTATGTTACCGTCGCAGAGGGAGCAGAGGATGAGACAACTCCGGGAGGCCTTGCAGAAAGGTCTGTGCAACGCGTTCCCAGAGACTGGGAGGTTACAAACTCCTGGTCCTGGACAACGAGTTGCTGAGGCTTCGGCCAGTCAAAGAAGGAGCGGTGGGGAAGGTGGCCGTCTGACCGATGCGTTCAGACAATTCTTTAGTCCGCAGCCCCAAAGTATGATCGGTTCCAGCAACCATCGCCAGCGTCTGATAAACATGGTGCAGGAATATCTAGGGGCAAGGTCAGACTTGGACACCTTCCCCACCGAAAATCCTCTGGCTTACTGGGTCTTGAGGATGGATCACTGGCCAGAGCTTGCACAGTATGCAATTGAGCTACTGGCCTGTCCTGCATCCAGCGTTCTTTCAGAACGCACATTCAGTGCTGCTGGAGGATTTGTCACGGATCACAGGGTGCGCCTGTCCACCGACTCGGTTGATCGACTGACTTTCATCAAGATGAACCAGTCTTGGATCACCACCAGCTACCACACACCTGATGCTGATATAACAGACTAATTGATTTTAACATGTCACATCCCTTCAAGACTGATGCTGATGCTGAGTGCCTGTGCTGTTATGTTGACTGGCTATCCTCCTCCTCCGAGTCCTCAATGATACGATTGATGATGATAGCTTGGAAGATCATTTTTGTTTATGGGTGCCGCCACCAGTGGCTAAGGCCCAATTTTTCAGCCCCTGTTTTACAGGGGCGTGTAATTACAATTTTTTTAGCAATAATTTGCCATAGGGCTCATTGCTGTGCTCCAAGTACAGTATCTGTGAGGGGTTGGAGTGTTGTGGCACCAGTGCCTAAGGCCCAATTTTTCAGCCCCTGTTTAACAGGGGCGTGTCATTACAATTTTTGAAGCAATACTTTGCAACAGGGCTCATTGCTGTGCTCCAAGTACAGTATCTGTGAGGGGTTGTAGTGTTGTGCCACCAGTGCCTAAGGCCCAATTTTTCAGCCCCTGTTCAACAGGGGCATGCAATTACAATTCTTGATCTAATAATTCACAGCAGGGTCCATTGCTGCACCCACCAAGAGTAACTCTGAGGGCTTACAGTCTTGTGGCAACGCCACCACCACCACCACCACGAAAGGCCCAATTTTTCAGCCCCTGTTCAAAAGGGGCATGTAATTACAATTCTTGATCTAATAATTCACAGCAGGGCCCATTGCTGCACCCACCAAGAGTAACTGTCAGGGCTTACAGTGTTGTGGCACCAGCACCACCATCAAAGCCCCAATTTTTACTACCACTGTTCAACAATTATATGTAATTAAAATTCCTGATATAATAGTTGACAGCAGGGCGTTCCAGCACCAACCAAGAGTAACTGAGTGCTTACAGTGTTGTGCCAACACCAACAACTAAGGGGCCTATTTCTGCAGAGTATATACGGCAGGTCCCTACTTTCAAACATCCAACTTACAAACGACTCCTACTTGCAAACGAAAGAAGACAACAGGAAGTGAGAGGAAATCTACCCCTAGAAAGGAAAATTCTCTCCTGTAAGAATAAATATGGGAGAAAGGGGTCTCATCTGTACTGATGCTTTATCAGCAATCCTTGTTTCAAGAAAAACACCACATTTCAAAAACAGTTGTCATTGGGACGGAAAGTGAGGTGAAATGTTCTGAACAGGGGCACAGACAGCAAAACAAATGTTACAGGGGTGATAACCCTTACCTATGTTTCCCAAAAAGTTTAAAAATAGATTTTTGGGCTGGAGCTACACTTCAACAATGTACCTGTTCAAAATTACAAACAGATTCTACATAAGAACAAACCTACAGTCCCTGTCTTGTATGCACCGCCTGTATAGGGCTGTTCAGAGTATATAGGGCCTTTTTTATTTTATGTGCGGGGTTCCCCTTAATATCCATACAAGACCCAAAGGGGCTGGTAATGGGCTGGGGTAGGGGGGGGGGTCATGGGGTAGCTATGCCATTTTTCTTAAAGAATTTCATCCATATTACCGGGACCAGACATTACATTAAAGCCGCAAGCAGTTTTAAATGGCTTTTTTTTCATTTAGAAGTGTCATTTTGTGCAGGGACAGTTCTAAACACGGGAAACACGTGGCACTTCACAGGCATACTTTAGACACCCCCCAGGTACGATATTTAAAGGAATATTTGACTTTTTTTTTTTCACTTTATGCATCATTAAAATGACTGCTCCCGAAAAACGACCGTTTTTAAAACTTCTTTTTGCATTGATACATGGTGCAGAACCCGGGTTCCCAAACCCTATTTATGACAATAACATGCATAATAGTTGTTATAATTAGCACTTTAGAATTCGAACGTTCGCATCCATTGTATTTAATAGGGTTCTAATGTTCGTTCGAACTTTCGGTCCGTTCGCGGGTTCTGGTGCGAACCGAACCCGGGGGTGTTCGGCTCATCACTAGTCTTCAGTGTTCATTTACTCACTGCTGTGTCAGTGTCACCGCTGGAGCCTAAGACGGGACTGCACCGGAACGTCTTCCTCATAGCGAAGCGGAAGAGCTCACAGTCTCCTAGACTGCACAGCTCAGAAGAGCTGCAGGTAACCTGCCGCCTGCCGCTGCGTCCCTCTAAATTTTGCGCCCGATGGCCCCCACTCGGCTCCATAGCATTGACTGGCAGAATCAACGTCAAACATCACTTCCGCCCAATTTTCTTAAAGGAGAATTTTTTTTTTCCAAATTTTTAAAAAATTTTTATTGTAAATATGAGATCTGAGGTCTTTTTGACCCCAGATCTCATATTAACCACTTAAGGAACGGCCACAGCATATATACATCAGCAGAATGGCACGTACAGGCATAATCACGTACCTGTACATCCCCTTTAACTGCCTGCCGTGTGGTCGCACGCGATGAGCTGAAACCTGAAGGGAGAGATCCCCTGAAATGGGCATATACCGGCTTAGATGAGATTGCCTTATAGGGGGTTTCCTTGGGGGGTTTACCTAGAGTTTATATAGGGTACAGGATGTATATTTTACATATGGGTCTCTGAATACAAATGGACAGGAGGTGCATTTGAGGGAGGGGAGAGGTCTCTGTCCGTACATTCTTGACCACGCCCCCACTTAGGCTTGCGCTCACTTAAGTGGTAATTTGTATGTGAGTGATATACAATCTGGTTTTTCTTATCCCTCTCTATCTGTAAGAGGGAGAAGCGGAAGACTAATCCACCGCCAACACATTAGGGTTATTGGAACCCTTTTGTTTTCTTTTTCACCCCCTTTCTTTTCTTTTTTTTTTTTCTTCCCTTCTGCCGCCAGGGGAGATGGAGGTATTAAGGGTTACCTCTCTAAATGCAAAAGGGCTTAACATACCAGAGAAACGGAGAATGCTCCTTCAAGATTTAAAATGTTCACATTCAGATGTGGCATATATCCAAGAAACTAATTTTAAAGAGGGCAAGGAACCAATTTTAAAGAGTAACCTCTATCCTTTTGCATATCATGCCTTTAATAGGGTATTTAAATCTAGGGGTGTATCCATCTTGGTATCTAGGCCCTTGGAGTTTGACAGATATAAGAGTAGACCCTGAGGGCATATTTTTGTTTCTTAAGGGCACGGTCTGTGGCATTAAAGTGACCCTGGCCACGGTATATGCCCCCAATTGTAATCAAGATCAATTTATCTGTTTTACGATCAATAAGCTTATGAAATTTGCTGAGGGTAAACTTCTCCTGGGTGGAGATTTCAATCTTCCTTTGGACCTCAGGGTGGATACGTCTGAAGGAAACTCATCAGTCACCACAAGTCTTCGTAATTGAGTTCTACATACTCTTTACAACTACCAACTCACTGACGCATGGAGAATGTACCATCCTGATGAAAGGGATTATACCTTTTACTCGACACCACACAAGGTGTATTCCCATATTGATCTGTTTATTATCCCCCACTACATGCTAACGATGGTTAAAGCAGTAGATATAGGGAATATCACATGGTCGGACCATGCATCGGTGACATTGACATTGACAATGAATGAACATTTACTCCCAAATACCAGACAGTGGCGACTTAATGAGAGCCTGCTTGAGGATAAGTTAGTAGTGGTGGATATTATCAAAGAAATAAAGTACTATTTCCAAGACAATACTACACCAGAGGTGGACGTAGGGATAATATGGGAAGCGCATACATTGGTAATAAGGGGGGTCCTTATTAAGCATGGGTCTAGAATTAAAAAGGCCAGGGAAGCTGAATTGACTAAATTACTGAAGGCCATACATATTTTAGAGACTCAACATAAAAAGAACCCGGGGTCATCAGGGGAGAATGAACTTTTTAATCTACGTAGACAGGTGACATCCCTCCTCCACTACAGAGCTAAGGCAGCACTGCAGTAATGTCAGAAATATTATTATGAATCAGGAGATAAATGCGGCCGCCACCTAGCTAAATCCTTACAGGAACAGCGGGTTCATTCTTACATACCCCACCTAGTAGATCCAGGGGGAAGAAAGGTGCATCTCCCCACCAAGATCGTATCGACTTTTCGCAAATTCTACAAATCTTTGTATAATTTACCTACTAGATCACAGTCACAGTATAAAATGGAGGAATACATATCCTCTTCAGGTATCCCCCAGTTATCGGACCAGGTCCAAGAGGACCTGAAAGCTGATATTTCTCTAGAGGAACTACAAGAGGCCATCAGGTCATTCAAACCTGGCAAATCACCGGGACCGGATGGCTTTACACATAAATATTATCAGTTGTTTCTTCCCTAGCTCGGGAAGCAGATGATACAAACATTTAATGCTTTAGGACATGAGACAGCATTTTCCTCGGAAGTGCTGAAAGCACACATTGCTCTAATACCTAAAGAGAATAAGGATCTGTCAGCATGTGGTAGCTATCGCCCTATTTCTTTATTGAATGTGGATCTTAAGCTATTTACAAAAATTTTAGCTACACGTATCCAACCACATTTGACAGCATTGATACATCTTGACCAGGTCGGTTTTATACCAACTCGCGAGGCGCGAGATAATACTATTAAAGTTTTGAATCTTATCCATATGGCTGACTCTTCTAACACTCCCTCTGTGTTCTTGGGCACGGATGCCGAAAAGGCGTTTGACCGGGTTAACTGGTCCTTTATGCTCTCGGTCCTACGATATGTGAGCCTGGGAGAGAGGATGGTGGGATGGATTTTGAGTGTTTACTCGAGACCTATGGCACAAATTAAAGTAAATGGGCTTTTATCAGAACCCTTTTCGAATGGAACTCGTCAAGGGTGCCCCCTATTACCTCTCCTCTTTGACCTTTCATTAGAGCCATTCCTTTGCAAGGTTAGGCAGAATCCAGATATAACTGGGATACAAACTGGGGAAGTAGACCATAAGGTATCTGCGTATGCAGATGACCTTTTATTTTCACTTACTAAACCGTCTATATCTCTACCGAACCTCTTAAGAGAACTAGATCAATATAGCGCCTTATCATACCTTAAAATAAATATGTCCAAATCAGAGGCAATGGGGGTATCTATGTCTACGGCTCAGATAGATACTGTACCTTAAAAGTAAATTTCAATGTTAGATGGACCACTACGGCCCTTAAATATTTGGGTACGTATATTCCTCCGAAATTAAACCAAGTTTACATTTTGAATTTTCCACCTCTACTCAGTAGGGTAAGGGTTTTACTTTCCAAGTGGCACCAGGGCCTATTTTCTTGGTTTGGGAGATGCAATATAATAAAAATATCAATTCTGCCTAAATTTTTATATCTTTTTCAAACATTACCAATTTATATACCTCCAGAATTTTTTTAACAGATTAATGCACTAATAGTTATAGTTATAGTTAGTCAGGTTGAAAAAAGACACAAGTCCATCCAGTTCAACCATAAAAAAAAATAATAATAATAGTATCATACAATCCCATATACCTAATTCAATACCCACAGTTGATCCAGAGGAAGGCGAAAAACCCCAGCAGAGCATGATTTAATTTGCTACAGCAGGGGAAAAAATTCCTTCCTGATCCCCCGAGAGGCAATCGGATATTCCCCGGATCAACTTTACCTATAAAGTTCACAATATGGGCCCCTTATATATTTGTACATATTGATCATATCCCCCCTTAATCTCCTCTTCTCAAGAGTGAATAAATTCAGTTCCTCTCATCTTTCCTCATAGCTGAGCTCCTCCATGCCTCTTATCAGAAAACTGAACTGCATATTCCAGATGAGGTCTTACTAATGGTTTGTACAGGGGCAAGATTATATCTCTCTCTCTGGAGTCCATACCTCTCCTAATACAAGAAAGGACTTTGCTCGCTTTGGAAACCGCAGCTTGGCATTGCATTCCATTATTGAGCTTATGATCTACCAAAACCCCCAGATCCTTCTCTACTACGAATCCCCCCAGTTGTACTCCCCCTAGTATGTATGATGCATTCATATTCTTAGACCCCCAAGTGCATAACTTTACATTTATCAACATTAAACCTCATCTGTCACATAGTCGCCCAATTAGACAGAGCATTGAGGTTGGCTTGTAAATTGGCGACATCCTGTAAGGACGTTATTTCACTGCATAGCTTAGTGTCATCTGCAAAGACAGAAATGTTACTTTTGATCTCAGACCCAATATCATTTATAAAGATATTAAAAAGTAAGGGTCCCAACACCATTGATAACCTTAGACCATTCAGAGTAAGAAATGGAGTAATAACTAATTTTATTTGGGCACACAAAAGGCCTAGATTACAACGACAACTTATGACTATGCCCAAGCAGTATGATGGATTAGCGTTACCGGACATGCTGAAATATTTTCAGGTGGCCCGTATGGGGAGATTAATAGATTGGTGTAGACATACAGACCTTAAATTATGGCCAAAACGACCTTAAATTATGGCCAAAGTTTGAGCAATCACAATGTATGGTCCCATTGCGTAGGGCGGTTTGGTGCTTTAGAGATCTTAATGCTGCCCTTAAAAAGCACCCAACCTTGGGGCCTACCTTGCGGATATGCTCTCGGATATGTATGACTACTTCATTATCACCTACCTACTCCCCCCTGTACCCTATAGTGGGGAATCCATGTTTCCTACCGGGGCTACAAGAGGGACCTTTTAGGAAACTTTTAGACTCGCAATGTTATCAGACTTTGCATTTTGCACAATCTACGACCTGGCCCTCACTGTCTGTGCTGACCTCGCTAAATGACCGTTTTTGTCTTGACTTTTTGGAGTGGAATACAGCTACAATTTTTTTTAAATACTCTACCGCCCCCAGATAGATTCCAATGACCAATGACCACTTTAGAACAACAATGTGAGGAGACGGGCCCCTGTTCTCACACACTCTCACAAATGTATGCGCTACTAGTTTCTCCCCCAGATGAGTATGTCCCTCCATTTTTAAAGAAATGGGAAACGGCATTAGAAAGGACCTTCTCCCCATTACAACAAAGGCAGATTATACATACCGCTCTAAAATCATCAATATGTACCCGTGCCCAAGAAACCAACTTTAAACTTCTGACGAAATGGTATCGCACACCATCACTACTTCATAAATACTCAACCTCGATTTCTGATAAATGTTGGAGATTTCAGGTAGAAAGGTGGACTTACTTCGAATTTTTTGGGCTTGCCCAAAACTGGAGTACTTCTGGAGGGAGGTACATCGAATTTCTCAGACATTTACAGAGTACATCCTTCCTGAAGACCCAGCTTTATCTTTGCTACATCTCTCGAATATATCTGAAAAAACATATAATAAATCAATCCTACGCCATCTCATGAATGCTGCTAGATTGTGCATTTCACGTCAGTGGAGAGATACGAGGCTTCCTACAATATCTTCATGGCTTATGAGAATCGAAGAGCTAAATAAGATGGAAGAGTTGGTATTATTGGCCCAAAATCGATATGAGGTTTACTCTCAAACTTGGGTTCATTGGAATAGATTTATATTCTCGGAGGAAGGAAAGGCCCTATTTATATCTTGAAGTGTATTAAATATAACAGAAGAGGATTTACTGAGCACCCATCTCCCCTGCCGGCGGGTACACTTACACTCTTGGTGTTCTTTCCCCCCCTTTTTTTTTCCCTTTGTTTCTTCTTTTTCCCCTTCTTCTTCTTTATTATTAAGGTGTTAAAGGAAAATGGTGTCCATGTATTCAGAATGGTAAGGGTTAAGTGAATATAGAGTGTGGACTGTTTCATTTATAGTCTTGAAGTGTCGATGAAAATGGCTGCCCTGTATGGCAATATACAGTATATACAGTATGTATATTAATTTGGACTGATGTTGTACAATTGAATTTGTATAAGCTTGTGTTTTGTCAATTAATCAATGCATCAGAACAAGTGGATTGGCCATTTTGTGTATGCAGGATAATTTAAAATAAAAAATATAAAAAAATATATATATTTTGGGTGACCGCAGAGAAGAAACTAGTACAGAACACAGAGCCAAGAGGGATTTCTTTGGAGTGACTAATCTTTGACCTAGACATGGAGTTAACACTGTCCCTGAAACCCGAGGTCCCTTGTCCATGCCCCCCTCTCCCTATCACAAACCGCTGTCTTGGCCCTGATGGAGCATACAAGGTACAAGTATTTATGGCCACCCAATGCTTATCTGCCCCAAGTTTTGCTTCACTACAAAACTGTCTCACACATTACCGATCACCTATCTTGCACAGTTACAGAGACACATGGAGATATATGTGAGTATCCAATACAGGAGAACAGCGTGTCCCTTCTAAATGCAAGTTACAGAGAAGGTGTTCATTGTCACGGGGATCCAAGAGTTTACCGAATAAGAAGAATGCAAGTGTACACACTGTATGTTCATCTTTAAAAGTAGAGGCCCACCTTAAAGTAGAGTATTCTCATACGGTGGCCTCAGCTTTGTCCCAGGGGAACAAAACAGGAAGCGCCACCTAAGTGCAATATTTTAGTCACAATTTATTAAAGACAGAGGAGATGCACTTACAGACATATGTAAAAAACGGGCTCATCTGTGTGTGTAGTTCACGGTGTGATCCAGTTTCAGGTGCATCCAGGCTCATGGGTAGGCAGAGCAGTGTGTTGTTTCCATCCTGTGGCCACCAGGAGGCTAGCCAGAACCAGCAGGAAACGAGGATGATGACGTCACCAGAAGCCGAACAAGAGAGATCACTGGAAGGAAGGACAGGTGTTCAGCACACCACTGAGAAACCAGGCTACGCGCTCGGAGCTATCTGCTCCTTCAAGAGGCCTGACCCGGTACTGCAGCTATGGTACTATTTATGTGCTGTGACCATTAGTGGGACAGCAAGTCCCAGCACACAAAGCAAAAGCAGTATGGAAGGAAATGCTAAAAAACTACAACCCAAGTAGGTAAAAAGAGGAAGGGAAGGGGAATACTAAAAATACATAAGGAGGAAAAGGATTACTATTTACAAGCAGAACAACCGCAGAAATCTAAAAAAAATATATATAAAAAATAAAAATACAAAAATACTATGGGGGAATAAGATTGTGTCCTTACTAGAACATCCACATACATATATAAATATGTATATGTAGAGAAAAATATGTATACATGAAAAAATATATATGAAAAAAATATATGAAAAAAATTATACACATACATATATATATACACATACATATATACATATACAAATATATACATACATATACACATACATACAGTAGGTGCCGCCGATATTGTGTCAATCTCGCCGCTTCTAGCCCTAGAGACATAGTGAAACACAGGAAAACATACCTAACAAATTCAAGAAGGGCCGGCAGGGGGACTCACGTGGCAGCAGCAAGGAGGTGTCTCCATCGCAAGAAAGCACCAGAGTGTGACGGACACCCACACCCCCCAACAAATCCCAAAAGCGTCAGCGGCTGAAGGACAAAGGAGCCAGCAGCCAGGATCCTGTGGATTAAATTGTATTGTTGGCGCATTGGTTTCATGGTCGAAAACACTACAATGTCAGCAGTATCCCCATGGTCATATGCAAATAGAATCCATAATGTCCATCAAAAATACAAGGAAAAATTGGTTACTTCTGTACCTATTGGTGTCCGCAAGGTCTGTACAGTAGGACCAAAGATTCCTCAAGAGGTTTCCTTATCCAAGATTGCCTCTTATTACAGCACAGTGCAAAAACAATAAATCTGCAATCTGTGAAAACAGAGTAACAAGGTGTCATGAGAAAATGACAAACAGGCATGTACTAGCCACAAAGGCTAGGTTGTCTGTCATGCAGAGCAAAAAATCATGACAACATCAGAGCCTACTGTATAGCTTATTGGCCTACCTTGAAGAATTGCACGCTGAATTACAAGTGATGGTAGGTGGGCGGAGAAGTACTTCAATGGGGAAGATTGGCTATTTCATCCAGCGACGCATGTTTCCCCATGCAGTGCAGATAGCTACAGGATCCCCAGTCTGTGAAGATAAGTATGCTGGTCACACACCCACAAGCACACACATAGTCATAAACCAAAGTGTGCAGCACAAGGGATCTTCTGACCTATTAAAAGGACATAAAGGAGCATATACCTTTGAGGGCAGAGAGGTGCTTGAATTAGGGGAGGATTGGATATTTCATCCAGCGCTGCATATATTCCCATACAAAGGAGAGAGATGCAGGATCCACAGTCTGTGAAAATAAGTGTACTGATCACAGACCGGCAAATGACAAATATTCATCAGTCAAAACAAGCAGCAAAGGGGAACTCCTAGCCTCTTGCAGTAATATAGAGAAGGACATACCTGGATGGCATAGACTCCGCTGTGAGTGTCTGCCGCTCTTGTTGTCAGCGAGTCTGCCATTGCCAAAGACCGCATACAGCCCATGTGATCGAGGTCCTAGACCTCGATAAAGAAAACATAGGAGAGGAAAGGTTCTGTATGGACCTGAGCTGTGCAGGGATTGGTTGTAGAGCCGCGGGGGGTGTGTCAGGTAACGCCAGGAACCGATGTGGATACAAACAGCGCCCGCAACAGTGTCAACTAGGGATGAGCTTCGAGTTCGAGTCGAACTCATGTTCGACTCGAACATTGCCTGTTCGCCCGTTCGCCGAACAGCGAACAAATTGGGGTGTTCGCGGCAAATTCGAAAAATCTATGGGAGAAATCTAAAGTGCTAATTATAAAGGCTTATATGCAAGTTATTGTCCTAAAAAGTGTTTGGGGACCCGGGTCCTGCCCCAGGGGACATGTATCAATGCAAAAATAAGTTTTAAAAACGGCCGTTTTTTCGGGAGCAGTGATTTTAATAATGCTTAAAATGAAAAAATAAAAGTGAAATATTCCTTTAAATTTCGTACCTGGGGGGTGTGTATGATATGCATGTAAAGTGGCGCATGTTTCCCGTGCTTAGAACTGTCCCTGCAAAAAGTGTCATTTTTGAAAGAAAAAAATGCATTTAAAACTGACTCGCGGCTATTAATGAATTGTCGGCTCCCGGCAATACATACAAAAGTCATTGATAAAAAAAAAAAAAAAAAGCGTGGGGGTTCCCCAGAATTCAATTACCAGGCCCTTCAGGTCTGGAATGGATATTAAGGGGAACCCCGCCGCAAATAAAAAAAAAATTGACGTGGGGTTCCCCCAAATATCCATTCCAGGCCCTTCAGATCTGGCATGGATTTTAAGGGGAACTCCACCCCAAATTAAAAAAAATATGGCGTGGAGTCCCCCTAAAAATCCATACTAGACCCCTTATCCGAGCACGCAACCTGGCCGGCCGCAGGGGAAGAGGGGGGGACGAGAGAGCGGCCCCCCCTCCCTCCTGAACCGTACCAAGCCACATGCCCTCAACATGGGGAGGATGTCCCCATGTTGATGGGGACAAGGGCCTCATCCCCACAACCCTTGCCCGGTGGTTGTGGGGGTCTGCGGGCGGGGGGCTTATCGGAATCTGGAAGACCCCTTTAACAAAGAGGACCCCCAGATCCCGGCCTCCCCCCTATGTGAATTGGTAAGGGGTACATTGTACCCCTACCATTTCACGAAGAAAGCGTAAAAAAATGTTTAAAAAAACACACAAACACCTTGAAAAAGTCCTTTATTTAAAAAAAAAAAAAAAAAACATTCCAGCGGTGAAATCCAGTGTCCCGCGGCGATCCCGATGTCCAGCGCTGTCCGTCATTGGTTGTGCCTGAGCGGACCTGATGGGGAACTCCCTCTCAGTATTTTAAATGTATAGACCCGCCCCTTCTAAAGTTCCCCATCAGGTCCGCTCAGCGGACCAGATGCGGAACATGAGAAGGGGCGGGTCTATACATGTATTACCAAAGTGAGAGCAGTTCCCCATCAGGTCCGCCTCCTTGGTATGTCAGACCCGCCTACGTCATTGGCTTGAGCGGGGAACTTCCTTCACTATGTAAATTTAAATCCTGAGCGGACCTGATGGGGAACTTTAGAAGGGGCTGGTCTATACATTTAAAATACTGAGAGGGAGTTCCCCATCAGGTCCGCTCAGGCACAACCAATGAAGGACAGCGCTGGACATCGGGATCGCCGCGGGACACTGGATTTCACCGCTGGAATGTTTATTTATTTATTTTTTTAAATAAAGGACTTTTTCAAGGTGTTTGTGTGTTTTTTTAAACATTTTTTTTACGCTTTCTTCGTGAAATGGTAGGGGTACAATGTACCCCTTACCAATTCACATAGGGGGGGGCGGGATCTGGGGGTCCCCTTTGTTAAAGGGGTCTTCCAGATTCCGATAAGCCCCCCGCCCGCAGACCCCCACAACCACCGGGCAAGGGTTGTGGGGATGAGGCCCTTGTCCCCATCAACATGGGGACATCCTCCCCATGTTGAGGGCATGTGGCTTGGTACGGTTCAGGAGGGAGGGGGGGGCGCTCTCTCGTCCCCCCCTTTTCCCCTGCGGCCGGCCAGGTTGCGTGCTCGGATAAGGGGTCTGGTATGGATTTTTAGGGGGACTCCACGCCATTTTTTTTTAAACTTGGGGTGGAGTTCCCCTTAAAATCCATGCCAGATCTGAAGGGCCTGGTAATTGAATTCTGGGGAACCCCCACGCTTTTTTTTTTTTTTTTTTCTCAATGACTTTTGTATGTATTGCCGGGAGCCGACAATTCATTAATAGCCGCGAGTCAGTTTTAAATGCATTTTTTTTCTTTCAAAAATGACATTTTTTGCAGGGACAGTTCTAAGCACGGGAAACATGCGCCACTTCACATGCATATCATACACACCCCCCAGGTACGAAATTTAAAGGAATATTTCACTTTTATTTTTTCATTTTAAGCATTATTAAAATCACTGCTCCCGAAAAAACGGCCGTTTTTAAAACTTCTTTTTGCATTGATACATGTCCCCTGGGGCAGGACCCAGGTCCCCAAACACTTTTTAGGACAATAACTTGCATATTAGCCTTTATAATTAACACTTTAGATTTCGAACGTTCGAGTCCATTGTATTTAATAGGGTTCTAAAGTTTACACGAACATTTTGTCTGTTCGCAGGTTCTGGTGCGAACCGAACAGGGGGGTGTTCGGCTCATCCCTGGTGTCAACCTAGCAGGTCATGTAAATAAAAATAAAAAAGGCAAAAAAATCTCAAAAGATGAGAACAGGACTAGGAAATGAAACATTAATGGAAAAACATGGGTGTCTGCTCAAATCATAAAAGTTATGTAACTTGATCACGGATAATGAGTCAGACAGTGCATACAATCTTATGCTAATGAGGTATAGAGTATAGCTGTGATCCCATGTCCAAGATCGCCAATGCAAGGGATCCTGAGCATAGGGCGCGAGGGCACCCCCGCACCCAAACGGACCACCAGAACGGGGAAAGTCAGGTGATGAGGGCACCCCGCGCCCGAAGCCCACCAGTGCAAACAGAGCCCAACCAGCCCTAGAAAGGACCAGGTCAGAGGGCTAATCGCCACCAAATGGTGGCCTGGGTGCGCCGGGTGGGGGGTGAGGGCAACACATCAATACCAACAACCCCACTGCCACCAAAAGAGACCCCCAAAGCACAGACCATCCAGATTTGCTCGTGGATAAATGGAACATACACATGTGAAGGAAGGAGTACCTCCTCATGGGAGGGGTAGGGGGAATAGGAAGGGGGGACATGGAAAACAGAACTATATATACACAATTGAAAATTATATATAGGTAAAATGTATTCCTTTTCACACCCCCCAGATGTGAAACCTTGCAAGAAGGGTCTAAAGCTGATCTGTTCATTTAACCAAGGTGGTGTGGTCTCCCCAAGGTCCGCAATCCAGCGGGTTTCCCTTTGGAGCAGTGTTTTGTTCCAGTCCCCTACCCGTGAACTGGAATGGATTATATCCAAAATTAGGAATTGAATCCTGGGGAATTTTCCATTGTGCTGTCGAATGACAAGTCTGCCCAGAGGCAAATCAGGATTAGCCATTTTCATGGAGCTGATGTGCCTCGATGCTCTCTTGTAGAACGGTAACTTGGTTTTACCCACATAAAAACGGGAACATTGACATGTCAGCAGATATATCACACCCTCGGTTTTACAATTTGAGAAGTGGTGGGGTTTATATGGACACCCATTACGCAAAATATTACCCTTTTGGGTGTTCATATATTGGCAAATTGAACAGCCACCACATGTGAACATGCCTAGTCTTTTACAGGGGTCCTTGTGGAATTCTCCCCGGAATTCACTCTGAACTAGATGGTCCCTGAGTGAAGGTGCACGTCGATAGGTGATTAAAGGTGCGTCAGAGAAAAAAGGACTTAGGTTAGGATCTATGCAGAGAAGGTGCCAGAACTTGGAGATAATTTTCTTGACGGCAAGATGCTGATTATTGTATCTTGTAATAATTCTTATATTTTGGGAATCGTCACGTTTACCCTTGGGGGCAAACAACAACTGGTGTCTCTCCTGTCCATTGGCACGTCTGAAGGCCTTTTTCAGACTTGTGTGGGAGTAACCCCGTGATAGAAGTCTCCTTCTCAAGGAGTTGGCCTCCTCAAGAAAGGTCTCCTGACTAGAGCAGTTCCATTTAAGCCATAGGTATTGGCTGTACGGGATGGATTTGACCAGAGCTTGAGGATGGGAGCTGGTCGCGTGCAGGATCGTATTGCCGGCCGTGGCCTTGCGATACAGCTCACTGGACAAACGACCATCAAGATTCTTCTTGATAGTGACATCCAGGAAAGGAATACCAGTAGTACTGTGGGTAACTGTAAACCTCAAATTGAAATCATTGATGTTCATGATTGACATGAACTCCTCCAGTTCGGTTTTGGAGCCCTCCCATAACATGAAGATGTCATCAATGTAGTGGAACCAGGCCGCTACATGATGACTAGGGACGCTGCTAACAGATTTGGTGGACAAGAAGGATTCTTCCCATTCCCCCAGGTACAGGTTGGCATACGATGGGGCACAGGATGTCCACATCGCAACCCCCTGTACCTGGAGGAAGTAGGAGCCGTCAAAAGAAAACACATTGTGACCCAAGATGAATTCTAAGGCCATCACAATGAACTCCCCAAGTTTGGGGTCGGCATCAAAAATAGGAGAAATCACATGTCTAATGGCCGCCAAACCCAAATGGTGTGGGATTGAGCTGTATAAGGCCTCCACATCAATGGCGACCAATAGGGCATGATCAGACAAAGTAAGACCCTCTAGTTTTTGTAAGAGGGGAATGGTGTCCCTTATGTGTGATGGCAGATTGACTACAAATGGTCGGAGATAAGTATCCACAAAAATACTCAAGTTTTCTGTGATGGCCCCATTGCCGGATACGATCGGTCTACCTGGGGGTTCCAATAGGTTCTTATGGATCTTGGGCAAGCAGTATAATGTGGGAATTCTAGGGTGCTTGATCCGTAGAAATTCCCAAACGTCCTGATTGATGACACCCTGAGAGAAGGCGCCATCAATCAGGGCATAAAACTGAGTCTCAAATCTGGCAATGTTTGACTTGAAGATTGCTTTGTACCAATCCTTGTTTGATAAGATATTTTGACACATTGTTTTGTACTGGTCGCTTGTCATTATTACGATGTTGCCCCCTTTGTCAGAGGGCTTGATTGTAAGGGAGTGACATTTCTTTAGTTGGTCCAGAGCAGATTGTTCCTTATCAGTTAAGTTGCCCACAGGTACTGATTTATGCAGTTTTTTTAGCTCCACAGATGTCAGAGAGACAAATGCTGCCAGGTTGGGATTTGTATGAAGGGAGGGAAATTTGTCTGACTTTTTCTTCAAATTGTGAACCAAAGGGAGTGATATTGCCGGAACATCAGGTTCCTGTATGGAGGTCTCGGGTTCTCTGCTGTCATTGAGATCTGGAGGATCCCATTCGTTCTCAAGGGGCAACAAGATCTCCACATCCCTGTCATGTTGGGTAGCAGTGGATCCTTGGATGTCTCTGTTTTTAGAATAGAGACTTTTGAAGAGTAGTCTTCTCGCGAAGAGATTCAAATCTTTAATGATCTCAAAGGAGTCAGGATGTGAGTCCTGGCAAAAACTTAGCCCCTTGGATAACACCATCCTTTCTTCAACTGAAAGATCATAATTGGAAAGATTAATGACATCCAAGGTTTCAGTGCTTAACCCAGTGGGACCTGGCAGTATTGTCTCTATGTTTCCGAGGTGGGCCCCGGTCCCTGTGGAAAAAACCTTATGTCACTGACTTCGTCAATGTTGGTTCTAAGTCTATCCTGGGATAGATGAACACCCAAATGTTGAGAAGTATGTGGTCCTACAGCGGAAGCCCCCGACACCAAGGGAGAGGAAACACCACGTGAGTCACTATAGTTACCACACGTCCCAAGAGGAGTAGTAGATGTTTGATTGTCAGTAATTCTTTTCTTCATAGCCTTAAGGTCTTCCCCGGATAGTGGACGCTTTGGTTTGTTGTTTCTTGTCCTATTGCAATTTTGAGAGGAAGATGGAAAGGTGGGGATAGATGAGGATTTAGAATCTTGATTAGATATTGGTTTGTTAGGACCTTTCTTTATTTGAGACTGGATGGGATAATTGGATTTCCACCTATAGGCCTTGCCTTCAATAAATGACATCTTATCCCTCCAAAACTTTTTTTCTTTTTTCATCAAAACGTCAGTGGTCACCTGATCAAGGCGGCCCCTGATTTTCTGCTCATTTTCCTTAAATGATGGTAAACCCAGAAATGGTTGTAGTTTGATGTAGACATCATCGATGTCTTTTTCTAGCAATAGCATCCTACTTTTATATTCCTCTATTAGCAACTGCATCATATTATGAGTACATAGTTGCAGGTTACTCTCCCACTTTCTCTTGAACTCTAGGTTGATGTTATCAATCATAGGAAAGACTTGTATACGCAATCCAAAAGGATTGATATTTTCCTTCATATACTTCTCAAAGCTATCCACATGCCAAAATAAGGCTGCCTTTCTTTCAACTAACCTACCCAGATGGGCACAGAGTGAGGACATTTCAGATTGAACGGCCTCACCTTTGGCGTGGTCCCTGGAAGTCCCAGCTTTGTCCCAGGGCATTTATGAAAACGGCACAAAAGTAAAGGTACCCCATGTGTGAAGCAAAGTGATCCTGTTGCAGGTACCTAGTATAGCCTAGTATAGCCCAGAAGAACCCACCCTGGGGTAGGCCTTTGATGTGATCCTTGCTTGGCACCTAACTAGGAGGGAAATTTCGAGGACGTAACTTCCACCACATGACCCCCCCCCGCCTAGTGCAGAACAATATTCACCAGGTTAGGCAATCTTCCCAGATTTACAGTCTATTTAGCAAGGTGTTACTTTCTCAGGGTGCCTTTCCTCCCACACAAAGGGAATATTCTAAAGTGGCCAAGCTACTGGACCAGCTAAGCAAGAGTCAGGGGGGAGGGGTCAAGATTTCTCTGTTCATCCCCAGTGTTCTTACTCACCTAGCAGTTCAGCCCTGCAGATGGTACTTTAATTAAGCTACAGCACAGCACTACATCTTTGCTAATCCAGTCCTGTTCCCATACCCCAAGTGCACTGGGCCCCACCCATAACTAGCTTTTGTAGAAACACTTTCTTAACCCAATACATTACTTCAAGAGGGGTTTCTCTAAAAGGGACACTAACACCTGCTTATGATTTTCCATTTACCATGCCATAATGGAAACTCAGCCAGCTACTGGCAGGCAACCTAACTGCAACTGCCTACACACTGCTTTGATACTAGCACTAGGAGGAACCCAGTATGGAACTAATATGCTATAAGAATACGAATAGACTGTCAATCAAATTTTTTGAATGTTTACTTGTATTTTTATGATTGTTTCTAAAATAAATACTCCTAGTTTTTTACAATATTTACTCATGTGCCGCCTAAAGTCCATTCCTTAGTTTATCTATATTCTCTCTAATATGCTATAAGCTCTGGGCACCATCTAGGTCAGTGATGGAGAGCCTTGGCATCCCTGATGTTGTGGAACTACATTCCCCATGATGCTGATGCACTCTGCAGTGTACTTGAACATCATGGGAAATATAGTTCCAAAACATCTGGAGTGCCAAGGTTCGCCATCACTGATCTAAGGGAAGCCTATGTCAATGTTACACCCAGGGTTCCTGCAAGATTGTGGAAGCAATTTTTTCAGTGTAGAACTGCTATAAATAACATGATCTGCACCCTAAGGGTGCCTGGATTGGGAAGTGCACAGGGACAAGTGTATTTTGTAAAAGGTTTTGCCCTTTTAGTTGGGATTGGATTGGAGACCAGGAGACTCTGGTCTCCAATCCAAGCCTAGGTGCTGAATTTCTTCAGGAAAGGTTTGTCTGCAAGGAGTGATATCAGAAAAAACTGTCCAGGAATTGTAAAGGCTTCTTCTGCTAGGGAAACCAATACATTTGGAACGTAAGTAAGGCATACTTTACTTGATCTCTTTTATGTAAGAAGTGAAGATTTAAAATATGAATTTGTGTCTGCTGTTAAATTATCTTATTGTTTGGAAGTAGAACTAAACAACCTTATAGTGTTTCTGTACTTTCCGTTTCTTTTTGTTTTTTTTATAAAAGCTTACTTCAAAGGGATTGCTGTGTTGCATTCTTTCCTTGGCATCTTTGTTTGAAAGTACTTACCTGCAACAAGAAAATTATGTTAAGGTTTTTAAATAATCATCATACCTTAAAAGAAATTCCTGGAATGTAGGTATCACTGGTAGTGATGAGCCGAACACCCCCGGGTTCGGTTCGCACCAGAACCCGCGAACGGACCGAAAGTTCGCGCGAACATTAGAACCCTATTAAATACAATGGATGCGAACGTTCGGATTCTAAAGTGCTAATTATAACGACTATTATCCATGTTATTGTCCGAAACAGAGTTTGGGAACCCGGCTTCTGCACCAGGGGACATGTATCAGTGCAAAAAGAAGTTTTAAAAACGGACGTTTTCCGGGAGCAGTCATTTTAATGATGCATAAAGTGAAAAAAAAAAAGTCAAATATTCCTTTAAATATTGTACCTGGGGGGTGTCTAAAGTATGCCTGTGAAGTGCCACGTGTTTCCCGTGTTTAGAACTGTCCCTGCACAAAATAACATTTCTAAAGGGAAAAAAGTCATTTAAAACTGCTTGCGGCTTTAATGCAATGTCTGGTCCCGGTAATATGGATGAAAATCTTTAGGAAAAATGGCATAGCTACCCCATCAACCCCCCCCCCTACCCCAGCCCATTACCAGCCCCTTTGGGTCTTGTATGGATATTAAGGGGAACCCCGCACACAAAATAAAAAAGGACCTATATACTCTGAACAGCCGTATACAGGCGGTGCATACAAGACAGGGACTGTAGGTTTGTTCTTATGTAGAATCTGTTTATAATTTTGAACAGCTGCATTGTTTAAGTGGAGCTCCATGGCAAATTACTTTTTTTTAGTTTTTTGTAAAACATAGGGAACGGTTATCACCCCTGTCACATTTTTTTTGCTGTCTGTGCCCCTGTTCAGAACATTTCACCTCACTTTGCGTCCCAATGACAACTGTTTTTGAAATGTGGTGTTTTTATTGAAACAAGGATTGGTGATAAAGCATCAGTAGAGAGGAGACACCTTTCTCCCATATTAATTCTTACAGCAGAGAATTTTCCTTCCAAGGGGTAGATTTCCTCTCACTTCCTGTTGTCTTCTTCCGTTTGCAAGTAGTAGTAGTTTGTAAGTTGGATGTTTGAAAGTAGGGACCTTCCGTATATACTCTGCAGAAATTGGCCCCTTAGGTGTTGGTGTTGGCACAACACTGAAAGCACTCACAGTTATTCTTGGTGGGTGCTGGAACGCCCTTCTGTCAAGTATAATATCAGGAATTGTAATAACATATAATTGTTGATCAGTGGTAGTAAAAATTGGGCCTTTGATGGTGGTGCTGGTGCCCCAACACTGTAAGGCCTGACAGTTACTCTTGGTGGGCGCAGCAATGCTCCCTGCTGTGAATTATTAGATCAATAATTATAATTGCATGCCCCTGTTGAACAGGGGCTGAAAAATTGGGCCTTTGGTGGTGGTGGTGGTGGTGATGGTGGTGCTGGTGCCACCACACTGTAAGGCCTGACAGTTACTCTTGGTGGGCGCAGCAATGGGCCCTGCTGTGAATTATTAGATCAATAATTATAATTGCATGCCCCTGTTGAACAGGGGCTTAAAAATTGGGCCTTTGGTGGTGGTGGTGGTGGTGATGGTGGTGCTGGTGCCACAACACTGTAAGGCCTGACAGTTAGTCTTGGTGGGCGCAGCAATGGGCCCTGCTGTGAATTATTAGATCAATAATTATAATTGCATGCCCCTGTTGAACAGGGGCTGAAAAATTGGGCCTTAGGCACTGGTGGCACAACACTGCAACCCCTCACAGATACTGTACTTGGAGCACAGCAATGAGGCCTGTTGCAAAGTATTGCATCAAAAATTTTAATTACACGCCCCTGTTAAACAGGGGCTGAAAAATTGGGCCTTAGCCACTGGTGGCGTCACCCATAAACCAAAATGATCTTCCAAGCTATCATCGTTAATCGTATCATTGAGGAGGAGGAGGAGGATAGCCAGTCAACATAACAGCACAGGCACTCAGCATCAGCATCAGTCTTGAAGGGATGTGACATTTTAAAATCAATTAGTCTGTTATATCAGCATCTGGTGTGTGGTAGCTGGTGGTGATCCAAGACTGGTTCATCTTGATGAAAGTCAGTCGATCAACCGAGTCGGTGGACAGGCGCACCCTGTGATCCGTGACAAATCCTCCAGCAGCACTGAATGTGCGTTCTGAAAGAACGCTGGATGCAGGACAGGCCAGTAGCTCAATTGCATACTGTGCAAGCTCTGGCCAGTGATCCATCCTCAAGACCCAGTAAGCCAGAGGATTTTCGGTGGGGAAGGTCTGCAAGTCTGACCTTGCCCCTAGGTATTCCTGCACCATGTATATCAGACGCTGGCGATGGTTGCTGGAACCGATCATACTTTGGGGCTGCGGACTAAAGAATTGTCTGAACGCATCGGTCAGACGGCCACCTTCCCCACCGCTCCTTCTTTGACTGCCCGAAGCCTCAGCAACTCGTTGTCCAGGACCAGGAGTTTGTAACCTCCCAGTCTCTGGGAACGCGTTGCACAGACCTTTCTGCAAGGCCTCCCGGAGTTGTCTCATCCTCTGCTCCCTCTGCGATGGTACGATAAGGTCCGCAACCTTACCCTTGTACCGTGGATCAAGGAGAGTGGCCAGCCAGTAATGGTCCCTCTCCTTGATCCGAAGAATACGAGGATCCTTCCGCAGACTTTGCAGGATCAGGGAGGCCATGCAGCGTAGGTTAGCTGAGGCATTCAGTCCGGAGTCCTCTGGGTCACTAAGGACGACATGATCCGCAGCCACCTCCTCCCAGCCACGTACAAGTCCACTGGTTTCTTGGGACTGTAAATCATCCCTAAAAGACTGCTGCTGATGATGCTGAGTGCCAGCCTCCACCTCCATGCTGACACAATCCTCCTCCTCCTCCTCCTCCTCCTCTTCCTGTGCGATGGGTGGGACAGAAGGAACACTGTCTGGGTAAAGGGGGCCTTGAGAGGCAAGGAAGTCCTCCTCTTCCTGCCTCTGTTCTGCCTCAAGTGCCCTGTCCATTATTCCATGCAGCGTGTGCTCCAACAGGTGGACAAGAGGTACAGTGTCACTGATGCATGCACTGTCACTGCTCACCATCCTCGTGGCCTCCTCAAATGGTGCCAGGACAGTGCATGCATCCCTGATCATGCCCCACTGGCGTGGTGAAAAAAACCCGAACTCCCCTGACCCTGTCCTGGTGCCGTAGTCGCACAGGTACTCATTGATGGCCCTCTGCTGCGTGTGCAGCCGCTGCAGCATGGCCAACGTTGAGTTCCACCTGGTGGGCATGTCACATATAAGGCGGTTCTTGGGCAGGTTCAACTCCTTTTGAAGCTCAGCCAGGCGAGCACTGGCATTATAAGATCTGCGGAAATGCACACAGACTTTAATGGCCTGCCTCAGGACATCCTGTAAGCCCGGGTACCTGCCCAAGAACCGCTGCACCACCAGGTTAAGGACGTGAGCCATACAGGGCACATGGGTCAGTTGTCCCTGTCGGAGGGCGGAGAGGAGGTTGGTGCCATTGTCGCAAACCACCATTCCTGGCTTAAGCTGGCGTGGCGTCAACCACCTCTCGGCCTGCCCCAGCAGAGCAGACAGGACCTCTGCCCCAGTGTGGCTCCTGTCCCCCAAACACACCAGCGCAAGCACGGCATGGCATCTTTTTGCCTGCGTACTTGCAAAGCCCCTTGAACGCCTACGGAGCACCGCTGGTTCCGAGGACAAACCACAGGAAGAGGCCATGGAGGAAGAAGAAGAGGAGGGGGTGGAGGAGAGAGGTGTGTCACAACCAGTAGTAGCATTTTGGAGGCGTGGCGGTGGAACAACCTCCAACACTACTGCACCTTGTCCTGCATCCTTCCCAGCTGTCAAAAGAGTGACCCAATGGGCCGTGAAAGAAAGATAACGTCCCTGTCCATGCCTGCTGGACCATGAGTCAGCGGTAATATGCACCTTACCGCTGACCGCCCTGTCCAGCGAGGCCAAGACATTGCCTTCCACATGCCTGTAGAGAGCCGGAATCGCCTTCCGTGCGAAAAAGTGGCGTTTGGGAACCTGCCACTGAGGAACCGCACATTGCACAAACTCACGGAAGGGGGCCGAGTCTACCAACTGAAAAGGCAGCAGTTAAAGCGCTAGCAATTTAGCCAAGCTAGCATTCAACCGCTGGGCATGTGGATGGCTGGGAGTGAACTTCTTTCGACGGTCCAGCAGCTGGGGCAGGGAAATTTGCCTGCTAGAATCGGATGTTGGTGTACTGCTAGCAGAGTGCCCGCAAGTACTTGCCTGTGACACACCTAATTCTACACCTTCATTCCTCTCAGAGCAGGTTTCAGAGAGGAGTGAAGGTATAGTGGGGTTGGAGATCCCAGCTGATGCGGTGCAAGAAGAGGTCAGCTTTGTTCTTTGGTGTGGGTCTTTAAGGTAGGCTTGCCAACGAGCTGCATGGCAGGTCAACATATGTCTGATCAAGCATGTGGTGCCCAAGCGGCTGATGTTTTGGCCACGCGATATACGCTTGAGACATATGTTGCAAACAGCAGCTGTGCGATCTGATGCACTCGCCTCAAAAAAGGCCCACACCAAAGAACTTTTTGAATGACGGGCAGAGGCAGCGCCCTGCACAGGCGGAGCTCTGCGGTGTGATTCCGTCGGTGTGCTGCCCATACGCTGGCCACTCAAGGGCCTCCTGCCTCGTTGGAGATGTGCCTCCTCCTCATCCTCCTCCTCCTCCTCCTTTCTCCTATTAGGCACCCACGTGGAGTCAGTGACCTCATCATCCCCTCCCTCCTCATCACTGGAGCCAATCTGGCAGTATGCTGCAGCTGCTGGAGCATGACTGCCAGATTGGTGTCCTTCTTGAGCATCCCCTCTCTCTGCTCTCACGCTGCTGCCTTCCTCTAGCTGGGTATCATCATCAGATCCTTCCAAACGCTGGGCATCCTCCTGGAGCATGTACCCAACACTGTGCTCAAACAGTTCGGGGGACTCCTCAGGAGGAGGACATGGTGGGTCTAGGGAAGGATTGACTAATGAAGATAATGATACCAGAGAAGAGGACGCTTTGGCAGCTTCTTTGCCAGTACCCTGAGCCTGGGTGAGAGAGGATGAGGAGGATGAGGTGGGCTTGGTCATCCACTCTACCAAGTCTTCGGCATGATGTGGCTCAACATGTCCAGCTGCCGAAAAGAAGGACAAGCGTGTCCCATGGCCATGTGCTGATGACAATGCACCGCGTCCACGACCAGCACTGTTGCCCCCAGACACAGAGCCTGCTTGCCCTCTTTTTTTGTCTCCTGACTGTCTGCCTCTCCTTGTTTGCCTTCCAGACATTTTAATGGATGGCCTGCAGGGAGATGGGAAAAAGAGCAATAAGGGCTACCTTCAGGTGTATACTGTGCAGGAGGCTTAGCAACAATGACACTGACACTGTACCCTGCCTATCCTTCTCTGTCCCTAAACACAAGGATTGAAAATATGAAACAGCAAAATTGGTTTAGAACAGAATAGCACACTGACACTTTCCCTCACTGTCCTACTCTGTCCCTCCCTACAAACAAGATTTAGCACAGAATAGCACACTGATAATTTCTACGAGTGTCCTTCTCTGTCCCTAAACTCAAGGATTGAAAATATGGAACAGCAAAATTGGTTTAGAACAGAATAGCACACTGACACTTTCCCTCACTGTTCTACTCTGTCCCTCCCTACAAACAAGATTTAGCACAGAATAGCACACTGATAATTTCCACGAGTGTCCTTCTCTGTCCCTAAACTCAAGGATTGAAAATATGGAACAGCAAAATTGGTTTAGAACAGAATAGCACACTGTCAGTTTCACTCACTGTACCTCTCTGTCCCTAAACTCAAGGATTGAAAATATGGTTCAGCAAAATAGGTTTAGAACAGAATAGCACACTGACACTTTCCCTCACTGTCCTTCTCTGTCCCTCCTTACAAACAATATTTAGCACAGAATAGCACACTGATAATTTCTACGAGTGTCCTTCTCTGTCCCTAAACTCAGGGATTGAAAATATGGAACAGCAAAATTGGTTTAGAACAGAATAGCACACTGACACTTTCCCTCACTGTCCTACTCTGTCCCTCCCTACGAACAAGATTTAGCACAGAAAAGCACACTGATAATTTCTACGAGTGTCCTTCTCTGTCCCTAAACTCAAGGATTAAAAATATGGAACAGCAAAATTGGTTTAGAACAGAATAGCACACTGTCAGTTTCACTCACTGTACCTCTCTGTCCCTAAACTCAAGGATTGAAAATATGGTTCAGCAAAATAGGTTTAGAACAGAATAGCACACTGACACTTTCTCTCACTGTCCTACTCTGTCCCTCCCTACAAACAAGATTTAGCACAGAATAGCACACTGATAATTTCCCTCACTGTACCTCTCTGTCCCTACAAACAAGGATTAACACAGAATAGCACACTGACACTTTCCCTCACTGTCCTACTCTGTCCCTCCCTACAAACAAGATTTAGCACAGAATAGCACACTGATAATTTCTACGAGTGTCCTTCTCTGTCCCTAAACTCAAGGATTGAAAATATGGAACAGCAAAATTGGTTTAGAACAGTATAGCACACTGTCAGTTTCACTCACTGTACCTCTCTGTCCCTCAACTCAAGGATTGAAAATATGGTTCAGCAAAATAGTTTTAGAACAGAATAGCACACTGACACTTTCCCTCACTGTCCTACTCTGTCCCTCCCTACAAACAAGATTTAGCACAGAATAGCACACTGATAATTTCTACGAGTGTCCTTCTCTGTCCCTAAACTCAAGGATTGAAAATATGGAACAGCAAAATTGGTTTAGAACAGAATAGCACACTGTCAGTTTCACTCACTGTACCTCTCTGTCCCTCAACTCAAGGATTGAAAATATGGTTCAGCAAAATAGTTTTACAACAGAATAGCACACTGACACTTTCCCTCACTGTCCTACTCTGTCCCTCCCTACAAACAAGATTTAGCACAGAATAGCACACTGATAATTTCTATGAGTGTCCTTCTCTGTCCCTAAACTCAAGGATTGAAAATATGGAACAGCAAAATTGGTTTAGAACAGAATAGCACACTGTCAGTTTCACTCACTGTACCTCTCTGTCCCTCAACTCAAGGATTGAAAATATGGTTCAGCAAAATAGTTTTACAACAGAATAGCACACTGACACTTTCCCTCACTGTCCTACTCTGTCCCTCCCTACAAACAAGATTCAGCACAGAATAGCACACTGATAATTTCTACGAGTGTCCTTCTCTGTCCCTAAACTCAAGGATTGAAAATATGGAACAGCAAAATTGGTTTAGAACAGAATAGCACACTGTCAGTTTCACTCACTGTACCTCTCTGTCCCTCAACTCAAGGATTGAAAATATGGTTCAGCAAAATAGTTTTAGAACAGAATAGCACACTGACACTTTCCCTCACTGTCCTACTCTGTCCCTCCCTACAAACAAGATTTAGCACAGAATAGCACACTGATAATTTCTACGAGTGTCCTTCTCTGTCCCTAAACTCAAGGATTGAAAATATGGAACAGCAAAATTGGTTTAGAACAGAATAGCACACTGTCAGTTTCACTCACTGTACCTCTCTGTCCCTCAAATCAAGGATTGAAAATATGGTTCAGCAAAATAGTTTTAGAACAGAATAGCACACTGACACTTTCCCTCACTGTCCTACTCTGTCCCTCCCTACAAACAAGATTTAGCACAGAATAGCACACTGATAATTTCTATGAGTGTCCTTCTCTGTCCCTAAACTCAAGGATTGAAAATATGGAACAGCAAAATTGGTTTAGAACAGAATAGCACACTGTCAGTTTCACTCACTGTACCTCTCTGTCCCTCAACTCAAGGATTGAAAATATGGTTCAGCAAAATAGTTTTACAACAGAATAGCACACTGACACTTTCCCTCACTGTCCTACTCTGTCCCTCCCTACAAACAAGATTTAGCACAGAATAGCACACTGATAATTTCTACGAGTGTCCTTCTCTGTCCCTCAACTCAAGGATTGAAAATATGGTTCAGCAGAATAGTTTTAGAACAGAATAGCACACTGACACTTTCCCTCACTGTACCTCTCTGTCCCTAAACTCAAGGATTGAAAATATGGTTCAGCAAAATAGTTTTAGAACAGAATAGCACACTGACACTTTCCCTCACTGTACCTCTCTGTCCCTACAAACAAGGATTAGCACAGAATAGCACACTGTCACTGACACTCTCCCTACCTATCCTTATTTGTCCCTAAACACAAGGAATCCAGGATTAGTAAAGGAAAAATAATGACACTGTCCCTGCCTATGCTTCTCTTTCCCTGCTCCGGAACACACTACACAAGGCCGCCGCGCTGGCGGCCTTTTATAGTGTGGGGCGTGTACTAAACCCCCTCAGCAATAATTGCCCGTGGCCAATCATTGCTCTCCTCGCTGCCGGCGCTGTGATTGGCCAAGCATGCGGGGTCACAGTGCATGCTTGGCCAATCACAGCGCCTGGATGACACTGCGATGGCGTAGTGCATTGTGGGCCGTTCGCGTCACTCGAATTTGGCGCGAACGCCCCAAATCGTTCGATCTTCGTCGAACGATCGAACAGCCGATGTTCGAGTCGAACGTATGTTCGAGTCGAACGTATGTTCGACTCGAACACGAAGCTCATCCCTAATCACTGGCTAGAGCACACTTTGACATTTTTGCTAATTATTTTACTTTTCATTTTCCCATCATGTAGTTTGGGCATAAATCAGTCAGAAGAAAATATATATAGAAGATAGACATTTACCTGGCCTACTTCCACTGAGCTTTCATGTTGGAGCATTTCTGCTAACCCAATTAACAAAATAGATCACAGACCCACAAGTAATTAGAAAAAAGTGAATTCCACAATTTATTTGTCAGCCCATCTAATGCTTATATTTCATTTTTATATTTGTGAGTCAATTAGCAGCAGGATAAATTACCTACTAGCATTTTGTATCTCTTCGAGGTTCTAGCTGTAAAATCTCTACTCATGAGTTGTCAGGTCTAAACACTTGCACTGGGCATTATGAATTGTCTTTAATTTGGTTTTAACTTATTTTACATTATGCAGAATGCAGTAGGAAGAGTAACCCCCACTCCCACCACATACATAGACATACCCTTGCCACGATGTGCTGCAGAAGAAGGTATTTAATTCTATGGAAGAAAAGAAAAGAGACAAATTTATTGTGGGTGTGATATATTTGTATGCAATAGGATGCTTCATTTTGTTCTAGAAGTTTGGAGAAAAAAAAAAAAACACACACATACAAGGTGGTCAATATTTGTTCGGTAACAGTAAACTACTGTATATTGCCTTGTGCATGCACAACAGGTATACAGTATACACTGATCAGCCATAACTTTATGACCAGCCATCTAATATTGAGTATGTCCCCCTTTTTCTGACAAAACAGCCCTGACCCATTGAGGCATGAACACTATTAGGGCTTCCGTATTCACGGGTTCCAGGCCATATGAATGGCCAAGCTGTTATGATGTCACCAGCTGCATCCTGTGTAAATATCTCCTAAACTTGCAGTGTTTAGGAGATATTCACTGTACACACAGGTAAGCCTTATTAAAGGGCATAGGGCGATGCCTAACGTGATGTCACCACGTACAGCAGCCGCAAGGTACCTGTCGTCGACAATATAATAGCTGCAGTTTAATGAGATTGTGATGCCTGTCTATTTCATTCCGAATGTGAGTGCTTTTCTTTTTACTTTTAATACATTTTTATAAGAACATACTACACAATGAGTTTTTGCATTGTATATGCCCTTATGGACCGGGATTAAAGCTGGAGTGGAGTCAGGAGTCAAAGGGCTGGTCTATCATTCATTGTGGATTCATTTGGAGTTCATCCCCTAAAGTGTTTTTGGCTTTTCATTTGTTTGAAAGCCATTAACCTCTCATAAGCAGCCACCTTCACTTTCACTTCCACTGGACTTTTAGGGTGTATTCTTGATTTTTCTTTTTTGGAGTTTGTTCTTCTGGAATTGTATTTTTTATTTTTTTTTGTTGATTCGTGATCGTGGGAAGCACTCTTTGCACACTTGTGGACCGTTACATTTTTTTAAACTAACACTTATGTATGGACTTTTTCTTGGAAAGGACTGCCCCTTTGATGTGTTTTTTTGCAATTTAAGTTTATTCATGTTTTATGTGATAAGCGCTGCACTTCGTGTGAATAGGTTTGTATCTGTTGACCTGTGCCAGCGGCTGTATTTTTTCGTTACACTTTTTTTTTTATGTTTAGTGTGGAATTCCACATGTTTATAAAGCCTTATTATAGGCGTACGAGGCTTATAGGCTTGTAGGTACAAGTTAAAAATCAGACTTTACTACCACTTTAAATCCTGTAAGTTGTAAATTGGAGCCTCCATGATTCTGACTTCTTTTTTTTTTCCAGCACATCCCACAGATATTTGATTTGATTGAGACATAGAGAGGCCAAGTCAACACCTATATATATATATATATATATATATATATATATATATATATATATATATATATATATATATTACACCCTGTTCCAAATTATTATGCAAATTCTATTTCAGTGTCACAAAGATTAAATATTTTGTTTTTCAGTTTAACTCATGGATGGCATTGTGTCCCAGGGCTCTTTTGATCACTGTACAAAAAGGAGATATGGGAATCCCGCCTACATTAAATAAGGGTTGCAGTACTCACCGATATTAGTCGAGGGGTGTAATCAAAATTGTATGACCACAAACAAAAAAACAAAAAATATATTGACAAATACACACCCTCAAGAGTTAACCGCTATTTATTAGATACTAAAAGCACGTATCAAAAGGACAATACCAAACAGACATATATAAATCCTACGGCCCCCCGAAGGCAGGGAACCATACCCACAAATAAATCCCTAGTTAATCCAGCGACTATGTAAACAGGGGACTTGAAAACAGGGATGAACCTCCCTAAAGAGGAAAAAATGCCAGCATGCAAATCCACCCTCCCCCAAAGCCACAGACACCCCCAATACCCCCCAACAATGACCGAATTCCTATGTGAATATACCCTTAACTAGAAAAAGTTCCTACCCAGGGCAGTGATATCCTGAAACAGGTAATACATTTCACAAACCCCAGGTGGAACAAAACCGGGAGCAGTAAATGGAGACAAGGTATAGTAATCACACTTCGAAACTGACACTGAATGTGTGCAGCAAAAACTTCATAGTCATGGATCCAAAGTAGGAGGGATGAAAAATCGTGGATAAAAATCCACTGAGATGATCACCATAAGCGGTGTATGCATAGTCTTTGATATTCTCCTTTAGATCATGTAGTATTCTGGAGAAAAATTGAGTAAAACAATCACCATAAGATTAGATAGAATATAGAACTCACAGATCTATAGAGGGCTTCAGTCACCTGAGTATAAGCTGCATTCAGTCAGAGTGATATAGAGCAGAGAAAATCGCATCCCACTACATGCGGGTATACTCCAATAAGTAGGAAATGATATAGTTCAGGAACTCATAGATCATATAGTCACTATGAGTCCTATATTCTATCTAATCTTATGGTGATTGATTTACTCAATTTTTCTCCAGAATACTACATGATCTAAAGGAGAATATCAAAGACTATGCATACACCGCTTATGGTGATCATCTCAGTGGATTTTTATCCACGATTTATCCACGGTACCGTAGGTTTTATATATGTCTGTTTGGTATTGTCCTTTTGATGCATGCTTTTAGTATCTAATAAATAGCGGTTAACTCTTGAGGGTGTGTATTTGTCAATATATTTTTTTGTTTTTTTTGTTTGTGCTCTTTTGATCACTGAAAACAATCTCGGACACCTGTGATAATTATATTGCCAGATGAGCCCAATTAAAGGAAAAACTACTAAAGGAGGGTGTTCCACATTATTAAGCAGAGCACCATTTTCAAGCAATATGGGGAAGAAAAAGGATCTCTCTGCTGCCGAAAAGAGTGAAATAGTTCAATGCTTTGGACGAAGTTTGAAAACATTAGATATTTCACGAAAACGTAAGCGTGATCATCGCACTATTAAGAGATTTGAGGCTGATTCAGAGCACAGACAGGTTTTGTGCAGATAAAGGCACATTAAGGAAGATTTCTGCCAGAATCATGCATCGGATCGAGAGAGCAGCTGCTAAAACACCATTACATAGCAGAAAACAGATATTTGAAGCTGCTGGTGCCTCTGGAGTCCCACAAACATCAAGGTGTAGAGTCCTCCAGATTCTTGCAACTGTGCATAAACCTTCCACCGCTAACCAATGCTCACAAGCAGAAATGGCTGCATTAGGCAGAATAATACATGAAGACTAATTTTCAAACAGTCCTGTTCACTGTTGAGTGCCATGCAACCCTGTATGGTCCAGATGGATGGAGTAGTGGATGGTTGGCTGATGGCCACCCTCTTCCAACAAGGCTGCGACGTCAGCAACTCGGTGGTGAAGCCATGTTTTGGGCTGGAATCATGGGAAGAGAGCTGGTCGGCCCCTTTAGGGTCCCCGAAGGTGTAACGATGACCTCTGCAAAGTATGTGGACTTCCTGACTGACCACTTCCTTCCCTGGTACAGAAGGAAAAGCGATGCTTTCCGTAATAAAATCATCTTCATGCATGACAATGCACCATCTCATGCTGCAAACAATACCTCTGCATCAATGGCTGCTATGGGGATAAAAGGAGAGAAAGTCATGGTGTGGCCTCCATCCCCCCCCTGACCTCAATCCTATTGAGAACTTTTGGTGCATCCTCAAGCAAAAGATCTATGAGGGTGGGAGGCAGTATACATCCAAACAGCAGCTCTGGGAGGCTATTCTGAAATCTTGCAAACAAATTCAAGCAGAAACTGTCCAAAAACTCACAAGTTCAATGGATGCAAGACTTGTGAAGCTGCTATCAAATAGTGGGTTCCTATGTTAAAATGTAACGTGACCTGTTAAAATGTTTAAAAAGTTAAAATGTTGTTCAAAGTTTGATTGAAATAGCTTTTGATTTCAATAAATAAGCTGCAAACACAACAAATGACAATTTTCAGTTCTTTACAACCTATAAAGTGTTTTGAAACTTACTGTGTGTAATAATTTGGAAGAGTGCATTGTAAGTTTTTTTTATTTTGAAAAAAAATAACTGTTACCATTAGGAGGTTTGTTCAATAAAATTTGAATTGTATTCTTAATAGTTGATAACATGAGAATTATGCTGACTGTTGTCATCAATTATTTAGGTAAATGAGAAAAATATCATTGGCATAATAATTTGGAACAGGGTGTATATGTATTATATATATATATACATTTTTTTAAAGTGTGTGTGTGTGTGTGTATATATATATATATATATATATATATATATATATATATACACACACTAAATCATTAAAATCTCATATAGGCTTTAACATGTTAATGTCATCTCAAAAGTAGCTTTTAATATTTTTAAATAGGTAGCTTTCATTAAAAAAAATTAGTTGACCAAAAAAAAAAAAACGGTTTGGCCCAAAGCCAAAAGTTAGCTGCATTGATGCCATTTCACGATGGGGCATCTGCAGCGTCGGCGGTAAAGCGGCGCTATTTTCAGCGGCGCTTTGCCGTCGTATTTGCGGGGGTATTCGGCCGCTAGCGGGGCACTTTCAACCCCCTCTAGCGGCCGAGAAAGGGTTAAAACCACCGCAAAGCACTGCTGCAGCAGCACTTTGCCGGTGGTATAGCTGCTGTGCCCATTGATTTCAATGGGCAGGAGAGGTGGAGGAGCGGTATACACACCGCTCCTTCACCGCTCCAAAGATGCTGCTAGCAGGACTTTTTTTACCATCCTACTAGCGCACTACTCCAGTGTGAAAGCCCTCTGGGCTTTCAAACTGGAGAGACAGCAGCAACTCTTTCAGGGCACTTTGCAGGCGCTATTTTTACCGTTATAGTGCCTGCAAAGCGCCCCAGTGTGAAAGGGGCCTTAGTGGGAGATTACCAGCCTTATAGCTGCGCGTATACAAAGGGACAGGGATGCTCATGACATCATTGGCCTAATTTAGGGCAGTAACATTGAATCTCCTGCCCATAACTCATTGGACCAGCAGGGATTGGATCCTGTATCAGCTTACCTTGAATTTTGGATGAACTGAGTTCAGACTAAATTTGGATCTGAACCCACTGGTGACCCTGCCTTTAAGGTCTATGTTTAGGCCCTTCCTATTGTCACAATCCGGAAACCCACTTCCCTAAGAAGCAAAAAGAAAAGGTAATTAAAAAAATATATATATTAATGATCACCACCACACCAGTTATATGATAACGCTGTACTGCACTGGTGACAGTATGTAAAAAAGAAAAACAAATAGATTTTTTTTCATTTCTTAATTTTCCCAAAAATTTGAACAAAAAATTACAACTTCAAAAAACTCACCATGCCTCTTAATGAATACTTTAGACTCTCTACTTTCCAAAAAAGGGGTCATCTGTGGGATATCTGTACTGTCCAGGCCTCAAGATATGAGATAGGTCGTCAGTACATCAGGATTGATCAATTTTTAGATATATATACCCTAGTTTGTGGACTCTATAACTTTCCTACAGACTAAATAATATACACTGGGTTGGGTTATTTTCACCAAAGATATGTAGCAGAATACATTTGATCTAAATTTATAAAGAAAAGTTTTTATTTGCAAAGTTGTGTAACAAAAACTAAGACAATTTTTTTTGTTAATTTTCGGCCTTTTTTTGTTTAACAAAAAAATCAAAAACCCAGTGGCGATTAAATACCACCAAAAGAAAGCTCTAGTTGTGTGAAAAAAATTATAAAAATTACTTATGGGTATAGTGTTGCATGACCGCACAATTGTCATTCAAATGTGTGACAGTGCAGAAAGTTGAAAATTGGCCTGGGAAGGAAGGGGGTAAAGTGCCCAAGATTGAAGTGGTTTAATGCATTCTCTGCATTAAGGTAAACCTTTGTATAGTTACCTGAGCCTGATCTCAATCCAGTGCTGAGCCCTTCTGCAGTGGTGGTTTCCTCTCTCTGCTCACAGACGTAGCAGCCGGAGCAATTGGCTCCTGCTGCTGTCAATTAATACTGTGAACAGAGAGCAGGGGGTGGGGCTGAGCTGTGCTGTGTGTTTCAATACATGTACATAGCCTGGCCCGGGAGCGAAAGAGGAGGATCAGAGAGCATAGTCTCTCTTGCGTGTTCCCGAGTTGAACTAAGGACTATAAAATATGGGATACATAGTGTGCATAAAGCAATGCACATGACCACAACTAACGTGCACTACTCGTTCCAAACAGATGGAAGTGAAAGGTAACAGAAGAGATTCAGGGACTCACTGAGGATGTTACGAGGTAGCAGGAAAATACAGTAATGCCGCGCACACATGATCGTTTTTAATGTCATTTTCAAAAACGACATTTTTCTCGACGTGATTTTTCTTGTTTCCTCTCAAGCCTGTCTTGCATACACACGTTCATTAAAAAAAAACGCTCGAGCAAAGCGCAGTGACGTACAACACATACGACAGCACTATAAAGGGGAAATTCCGTTCGAATGGTGCCACCCTTCATGTTAGTAAAGTTTGTTGAGCGACGATTCACGCTTTTCAGCCTCGTGCTTTTCAGTCCGTTACAGCGTGACGAATGTGCTATCTCCATTACGAACGCTAGTTTTACCAGAACGAGCGCTCCCGTCTCATACTTGATTCTGAGCATGCGCATTTTTTTTCCCCTCGTAAAAGCATACACACTACCGTTTTTCACGTCGTTAAAAAAAACGACGTGAAAAAATGGAGCAGGTTCTCATTTTTGTAGGCGATTTTTCACGTCGTTAAAAATGCTCTGGAGCCTACACTCGATCGTTTTTAATGCCCAATTAAAAAAATGGCATTTTTAGCGACGTGAAAAACGATCGTGTGTACGCGGCATAAGAAATCATTTTCAGAAAAATAGGTTACATAGCCATTAAGATCATCAAAAAAAATTAAAAGTTCATGTTATAATTGAAAATAGTTATAATTAAGATATCAAAAATCACTTCTAACGTTTTAATATCATAGCATTAAAAAACTATTTTACTTTGTTTATAAAAATGTTAATTATGAGGAAAAAAATTATCATTCACTTTATAAAGGGATAAATGTGAGAAAAAGTAATTATTTTGACTTTTTTTTTAAATAGTTAATGTTTGCACTATAGATCGGAATAGCAATGGCTGTTGGATTTGTTTCATAGTTGTGCAGCAAATAGTTAACTTCTTGGCATTTAGTAGTCTACAAAATTTCGTAAGGTGTATGTATAAGCAAAACTATTTTCCTTTTTGGGTAGAGTAGAAAAGTATTACAATACCTGCCATGTTTTAGTATTTAATTTAGTCTTTACCTGCTAGGAGGATTCTTCTGTCCTTGAGATCATGGTCACTGAGACAGAAACTTAGGAAATTCTAAATTGTCACCAGAACAAGAGGTGAGTGAAATCTTCCAAAAGGGACACCTTTTCCAGTAACAACTGTCTGAGAAGGGAATTCCCCACATTTTGTTGCGATTTCAACTCAATCCAAAACGAAATATAAAAATTTAGGTTTTACACTTTAAGATGCATTTCTATATGGTCATACAAGATGCAGGAGTTAAAGGGTAAGTTCAACTTTACAGAAAAATGACCTGTTGCGCAGTGATCTCCCATGATGTGCCCGGTATAGTCGCCTCAGGGGTCCGGGGCTTAGAAATCCCTGCAGCTAAATCTCCAAAACATATCCCGTCAGGAAGGACGTTTCGTAGCATTCTAATTGGCTGGCGCTTTTTACATGGGTGGAGCCAACCAATCAGAACCCGCGTAGCCCGTCCTGTCAGCGGGAAAGAAGACGCGTGAATGCCGACTGGATTTCTAAGCCCGAGACCCCTGAGGCGGCTATACCGGGGCTCAGAACAGGAGATCGCCGCACAACAGGTCAGCGGGACTGGGGGGATGAGGAGGGAGTCCTGTGTAAGTTCAGAATACAGATTTTTCTATAAAGGTGAACTTACACTTTAATGTTTATTTGTTAATTATCATAATAATTTTATTGCCCCTTTTAAATATCACAGTTTTTGGCCAGTGCTGGGGGTTGTGTTTAGGGGTGGAGGTAGGGATAACAAGACATGTTTGGAAGCAACATGGCTAATTGGGAACCATTTGTTTTCCAAATTACACCATTGGGTATATTTAAAAAGAAGTGAATGTGAAATTAACAAAACATCCACTGTAGGTGTACAGTGCTTTGAAAAAAGTGCAACCAAAAACGTAAATGTATTTTATTGGGATTTTATGTGATAGACCAACACAAAGTGGCACAGAATTGTGAAGTGGAAGGAAAATGATAAATGGCTTTCAATTTTTTTTACAAATAAATATGTGAAAAGTGTGGTGTGCATTTGTATTTAGCCCCTTTTACTCTGATACCCCTAACTAAAATTTACTGGAACCAATTGCCTTCAGAGGTCGCCTAATTAGTAAATAGAGTCCACCTGTGTGTAATTTAATCTCAATATAAATACAGCTGTTCTGTGAAGCCCTCGGAGGTTTGTTAGAGAAAAGTAGTGAACAAGCAGCTTCATGAAGCTCAGGTGGGAGAATCTGTCCACAGGACAACTATTAGTTATACACTCCACAAATCTGGCCTTTACGGAAGAGTGGCAAGAAGAAAGCCATTGTTGAATGAAAGCCATAAGAAGTCCCATTTGCAGTTTGCAAGAAGCCATGTGGGGGCACAGAAAAACTAACACTGCACATCACCCTAAACACACCATCCCCACCGTGAAACATGGTGGTGGCAGCATCATGTTGTGGGGATGCTTTTCATCAGCAGGGACAGGGAAGCTGGTCAGAGTTGATGGGAAGATGGATGGAGCCAAATACAGGGCAGTCTTAGAAGAAGACAAAAGACTTGAGACTGGGGCAGAGATTCGTCTTTCAGCAGGACAACGACCCTAAACATATAGCCAGAGCTGCAATGGAATGGTTAAGATCAAAGCATATTCATGTGTTTGAATGGCCCAGTCAAAGTCTAGACCTAAACCCAATTGAGAATCTGTGGCAAGACTTGAAAATTGCTGTTCACAGACGCTCTCCATCCAATCTGACAGAGCTTGAGCTATTTTGCAAAGAAGAATAGGCAAAAATGTCACTCTCTAGATGCGCAAAGCTAGTAGAGACATCCCCAAAAAGACTTGCAGCTGTAATTGCAGCAAATGGTGGTTCTACAAAGTATTGACTCGGGGGGCTGAATACAAATGCACGCCACACTTTTCACATATTTATTTAAAAAAATGTTGAAAACCATTTATCATTTCCCTTCCACTTCACAATTATGTGCCACTTTGTGCTACTCTATCACATAAGATCCCAATAAAATACATTTACGATTTTGGTTGTAGCATGACAAAATGTGGAAAATTTCAAGAGGTATGAATACTTTTTCACGGCACTGTATGTGTTTAAATGTACAATGATTAATTCACCTGCAGTAAATGTTCAATGACTGTTAATTATTTTGACCTTTTGAAGTCATGATTAAAAATGTAAGGTTTATGAGTGACAATGGGCATTGTGAAGTGAAAATTCCAAGGGACTGGTGAGCAAAGAAGGTGAATGCTGAGTGGTGTACCAGCAACCTGCCTGCAGGTGCCAATGCTGACCACATGTTGGTGCAAGTGGTCAGCATCGGAGAGAAATATTCTGTAACCTTCTTTGTGAGGTAATGTTTCTAAACACAGTACTTATAAGCAATGTTCATATTCTTGTAACTTGGGCTGTAGCTGCTAACTGCTGTGGAACTTTGTCCTTTGTTGCTGCTATCTTTCTGAAGTATGTACAGGGTTAAACTGAATATTCAATAATGCAGAAGTATAGCAGCCATCTTTAAGGATACCATTTTTCAATGCTCGTTTATTGTGAGTCTTTGGTGCAGGGGGCAGCCATCTTGGCTGGGTCTGGAGCAGCATGGAGGACAGCGATTGGCTGATGCAACAGAGCAGGGAGAGGAGTGTTGAGTACAGACTCCTGCTGTCATCATACTGGGTGCAACGTTACATGTGAAGGGACACAGGCTGGAGTGAAAAGGACACAGCTGGCTGCACCTGGAGAGATAAACCTGTGTGGCAGAACAGAGAGCACAGGGACCTGTGCTGCACAAACCTAAAGTGAGTACTAGGATCTGTGCTGCACTTGTTTTCTGCTGTGTGTTGAAAGCTGTGCCCCAGGGCTGCCTTTGCTGATCTGGACTAAACTGCTGGGAACCGGGAGCCAGTGTACAGGGCTGTTTAGAGCAAGGACAGAGACACTAGGTTCTTGGACACGTGCTGTGATAGAGACACTCTGTCAGTTTGTTACCACCAGGGACTAAGCTATGCTGTTGTGAGACTACATGGCCCAGCATTCCTCTGGCCACTGGGTCTGACTGTGCAGAAAAGTAAGATCTATGCACAAAAGCCCTATCAGAGACTTGCTGTCAGAAACTTCTGAGCTACTGCTATTGCTGGATGAATGGATCTCTGCCATAGTTGACCACAATCAGGGAGAACTCAGAGAAGTATAAAGACTGAGAACATTCTTCCTGGGAGGGTGTGATTTGGATGCCTGGTGAGATCAGACTGTACTAGAGAGCTCTCCCACCAATTGGAAGGAAGGAAAAGAGGGATAGTCTTAGGACTAAAAGAGAAACATCAGTGCAATGTTTATCTCTGTCTGACTTGAACATTACTTTTACTGAATCAGAGCACCTGTCTGGAGACACAAAAGAGAGCACCCTGGATCTGGTAAGAGACTAACTAACATTGCACACGTTAATTTGTTGTCTTCTGGGAACTGTTGTGCTTTGCTCAAGGGACCCAAATTTGCCAACTAATGTTTTTTTTTTTCCTTTCATTAATCACTGACCAATGAGATAAAACTGGGACTGTTTTATAACAAGTTAGGTCTGTCTTTATATATTGCTGCTAGGTAAATGCAGTTCAGTTCTGTTAATTACTGTTTGTCAGAATAATGTGGGTGTTTAATCATATCTTTAAGAGTAAAGTTACTGTATTGTCTTAAAGTGATTGTAAAGTAAAAAAAAAAACTAAAAAAACAAACATGTTATACTTACCTCTGTGCAATTGGTTTTGTTCAGAGTAGCCTGGATCCTCCTCTTCTCGGGCCCCACTTTGCTGCTCCTGGTCCTTCCCACACGTGCACGTACCAATTAGCACTTGGCGCAGAGTGGCCTATTTAAACTGCTCTATCACTGTGAACAGTTGCTGGATGGTCTTCAGCTTGTTCCTGGCTTCCCAAGACCCAATCTGCTGTTCCTGTTTACTTGTGTATTGCTTGCCTTTGGACTTTGTCTCTGCTCATGCTCTAGCTCTGTTACCTACCATCCCGACCTTGGCTTGTTTACTGGATCTGATCTGCCTGCTGACTTTGTACTGCATTGCCTGGCTGTTACCGACTCTGGCCTATCCTCTGGACTTGCTTTGCCTGCTGATTCGGTGTCTTACTGCCCGGTTGCCGCTGACTGCTGCTTGTCTCCTGGTTCTGCTTCCATCCCACGCTCTGGTGCCAAGCTGCTCTTGCATCCTGTTCCGAGGACTGTGACTACCAGCTCTACCCACCTACAGAGTGGACATCAACAGCCAGCTGCTACGGCACTCATGTCACTCCTTGCCTTTACACTCTCTGTTCCCACCTTCAGGAGTGTTAGGCAGGAGGTGCAAGAGAGGCCTCCACAACATTCCAGTCTTCACCAGGTATGTGATACCAATATGTTATGTACCAATTTTAAATTAGAGGGTGGAGCCTTCCATTATATAAATGTTGGCATTTTTGGTAAAAAGGGACCCAAAATGTAATCCTGAATAGGTATGGGCAAATGTTCCTATTTCTTGTACTGTACATTTTAATTAGTAATAAAGGCATACTCATAGTCTTGACTTAGCCTGCCCCATTATTAGTGGTTACGATCTCTATCCATACCTATTATTTTGCAGTATACCTCTTCTAATTGTGTCCTTTATAGCCCTTCTGTTCAAACATATCCAAAATCCCATCTGCATGCTCTCTGAAATGATCCAGTGATCTAGAGTACCTCTGCAATTTCATGAGTTGATCTTCTACAATATTGCCAATCCATGTTGGATGGTGCCAATTTGTGCTAGGTATACAACTGTTCCTACCTGTATTTTTAAAAATATACTTTAGTGCAAATTTCTCCTTTCTTTTTAAAAATTACTAGATCCAAAAAATTTATTCTATACGTATCCCATGTACCTAAAAAATAATCATATACTTATTGTTGTTAAGACCATGTTAAAAATCTTTAAAAGTCCAGGGCTCCAGACTAGATGTGGAAATGTCATCAATAAAGTGGTTTCAAAATATTTGATTGAACCATCCCCTGTTAAAAATAGATTTCTCCTCCCAATTTGACATAAAAATACTAGCTACAGCATATCTAGGGATGGGACCCAGCAGATATCAAAACCCAATACATGCTGCCTGCAGAAAACTATAGGTCAGTGAATAGAGGACTAAAGCTAGCCATAGATAGGTAGAATTAAGAATAAAAATACTTGGAAAAAGAAGCTTCTAAAAAAATTTGTTCATTTTTCGAATCATTAGTAAGTCAAATTGGCATTCGTTTTCGACCACCGTGATGAGAAAATTTGAAGGAGAAGGATGGAACATTTTTCTTGAACAAACTAGTTTCTAACAGCATATGTTGTTTTTGTTTGGTAAAGTTCATTCATTCCAAAATCAAATGTTAAAAGCAAACAAAATCGTTCGAATGACAAACGAATGTCCTGAGAAATTTTGCATGAATTTTCCTCAGACTTCTTCTTAGCAATTTTGCTCAAAACTCTATCCATCTATGGCCAGCCTAATCACTCTGCACAGGAAGAAAGAGAAGACTTTATCACAGGAAATGTCTGCAAATGTGAGGCAAATTTTCACACTGGGTTACTGCATAGATCTGGAAGAAATACACAGAGCCCCCCAAGATTCAAGTAAGATAACATATGTATTTAGACCAAATTCTCTTCTCCTGGAGTTTAGCTTTGATTTTTTTTAACATATGTCACATACTGATCCTTGATAGGGCTGACAGGTGCTGTAGGCCACAAAGTGACACCATTGCCTAGCGGGTCACTTGAACCAAGGTGTTGATAGGTTGAAACTCTGTTCTGCTCATCAATGTGCACACTACATCCTGGATAATGGCAGGCTTAAAGTGGATGTAAACCCACTCTTGTCAATTATAAAGTACTGCCATAGTGGTTATCTATAAGGATATACATGCCTCCTGCATGTATCCTTACCTGTCAAATGTCCCCCCTTTAGCTGTTTGATACCCCTGAAAAGTCCAGATTCAGTGGGTGGTCTGTTATTCGGCGCTCGGTGATGTCAGCAGACTCCCCACCCACCTCTACACTCCCCTTGGCCAGAGCGTGCACAGGAGAGGCAGAGCGCGTTATGGGTAATAGCAGAGCGCGCTCATGGCCCCCCTGTCACTTCTGTAAATACACATCAGTCCAGTGACCGTGGGGGGTGATCGGTGCGACGGGGACAACTGTGAGCACCGATCCCCCATGCATGCTTTTCATCAGCCGCTTCTTCTCTCCCTCCCGTGGCTTTCACCTGAAAAGCATGCAGGGGGGGATCGGTGCTCACAGCAGAGATGTTCTAACTAAGATGCTTGTCAGAGGAACACCAGCTGATGCACTGGAGTGGTGTCTGCAGATAGGTGGTGCCCGTGAGAAGCAGCAGGTCCTTGGTAGCATAGGGAACAGGAGAAAAGTCGGTTCAAAGCCAAGTTCAGGTGCCAGGTGGGGATCAGAGCAAGTGTAGTCAGAAGGACAGCCGGGGTCATACACAGAAGAGCAGAGAGAGACGATCCGTTAAACACGCCAGGGACAGGTCAGGAGGCAGGTAGAAGACAGGTAGAAGACAGGTCCATGGCAAGCCGAGTCAGTAACAGGAGTTCACGTTCACAGAAGCAAGGAGATCACAGGAACAAACGCACTGGGGAGCCAAAGATCAGATAGCAATTGCAGAGTGACTGGCTTTCTTATAAAAGCCGTTTGGCACCAAGCTGTGCTGATAACATGCGTAACTATGCACTAGTGTGCATGCGCATTCCGGGGCACATCCATGCATGCACCTGTGCACTAGTGCGCATCCATGGGCGTCCTTGTGCACCCATTGTGCGCCATGCAAAGTACTGGCAGGAATGCCAGGTCTTTGGACACCTCTGCTCTGGACAGTGCCCTGACAGCCACCCATGTAATGGAGATGAAAAGAGGAAGATGTATTTGAAGACCATGGATTAATTTGTAGAAACAGTGGGTGATAATAGCCTCCCTGGTACAGAAAGTTATTTGCAGGATTACCAGGTGAAAGTAAAAGAAAATAAACATAAAAATGAAAACTAGTGCAGCCACCACATCTAAATACTAGTAAAATGCAGTATATTACATTTTTGTTTTTGGATTTAGATATGCTCTAAGAGGAACACGTTTGTAAACACAGATTAATACATACCCACAAAGAACCTATGAGCATTACTATAGTTTTTATTTTGAATCATTACATAATACATATACACACATTTTGGATTTAGATGCAAGTACAGAATTATATTTTGTCTCTGAGTGCTTCACATTATTCTACAAAGTTTAGGAAGTACTAAAATATGTATTTTAATAGTTTCAATGCCACAGGAAAGTATCTACCTCATCTCTGCAGTTAAAAGTAAAACTTTTTTAGAAACTCTTTTGATACAGCTCTACTGCCTCTACTCTTACATTTCTTCAAACATACAACCTTTAAAACCTGCAGCTGTGTGAATATACTTCTGTTTCACAAAGAAATGTGAAAATCACTGTAAGGATATTAATGAAGTAAGGTTTCATTCAACAAAATAAAATGCATAGTTTTAAATTTACTCAGCTGAATGATTCTGAGGTTGAAGGACTGAAGTGAAAAAAGGACAGACACAAGAATAATGCCCCGTACACACGATCGTTTTTAATGTCATTTTTTAAACCGACGTTTTTCTCCTCGTTTTTTTTCATGTTTCCTCTCAAGCCTGCCTTGCGTACACACCATCATTAAAAAAAACGATCAAGCAAAGCGCAGTGACGGTCAACACGTACGACGGCACTATAAAGGGGAAGTTCCGTTCGAATGACCCCACTCTTTGGGACGCTTTTGCTAATTCCGTGTTACCGCGTGTTAGTAAAAGTTTGGTGAGAGACGATTCGCGCTTTTCAGTCTTCGTGCTTTGAAGATCGTTTTCGGGAGTTCAGTTTGCGCCTGTGGGTTCGTATCTGTTTAGCACTGCTTGTAGTCAGTTCGTATCTGTTTATTCAGTGCGGCCTGCTCTGCACGTTCGTGTTTTTCAGCTTGTTCTTCATAGGCCTTGCTGTTCTTCCGTGCGTTCTTCTAGTTCGTTCTGTTCAGCCGACCGTTATCTAGCCATGTTGCGGCTACGTACTCGTCGTAGAGTTCGTGCTGTAGTTGGTGCAGGGGTTCATGCTGTATCCCGACTCCATGCCATGAGCAGGGTCAGGAGGAGTTCATGGACCAAGAATTGGTTGCTCCAGCGGCACCAATTCTGTCACATGCCTTTGTTGCGGGAGATCAGGGAGAATAATCCTGATGATTTCAGGAATTTTCTCAGGATGTCTGACCACGTATTTCAGCAGCTGTTGGCTTTGGTGTCCCCCTATATTACCAGGCAGGACACCGTTATGCGGGAAGCCATCAGTGCTGAGCAGAGGCTCATCGCCACGTTGCGATACCTGGCTACTGGGAGAAGCCTGCAGGACCTTAAGTTCTCCACAGGCATATCCCCCCAGGCTCTGGGGATCATTATACCAGAGACTTGTTCTGCCATCCTTCAAGTTTTGCAGGAGGACTATATTAAGGTAAGTGTTCGTCTTCAAAAATTCACATTGTATGGTTTTTATTTTTGGATATTTTTAATTTGCTTTATTTGCAGTCCCTAATTCACATGATTCTTAGCTGCAGGGAATGTCCGCTTTCTCCCCATGTTTTATTTAAAGTTTGGGGTTGGAGGCCTACCTGTAAATTTGGCTTACCTAACCTCTCCAGCATGCTATCCTGGGGCCATACCTACCTTGCCTAGTCATTTCCATGTTTTTTATTCTATGTTCCATCGTAGTGCTTTACCCAAAACGCACCCTAAATTTTGCCTAGGAATGTTTCATTTTTGTTAACTTCAATACAGAGTGCTACAGCCTTCATGTGTGATATTCCCAACTCATCTTCAACCCCCCCCCCCCCATAATTTTTTGGTTTGTTTGTTTTTTGTTGCTTCCAATTTTTTATGTTTTGAACAGTTTCTACCAATGTAGGCCATGAATGTGTGTATGAAATCAGCTTTCAATGTTTCTGGCTCCAAGTATTAATTTATTATTTCTTTAATTCCACAGTTCCCTTCTTCACCACATGAATGGCAGAATGTGGCTTCCGAGTTTGCCCAGCGATGGAACTTTCCGAACTGTGGAGGAGCCATCGACGGCAAACATGTTCGGGTCGTCCCACCACCCCATTCGGGATCCTTTTATTATAATTATAAGGGGTTCCACAGCGTCGTGATGATGGCAGTGGTGTCGGCCACCTACGAGTTCCTCTATGTGGACGTTGGCAAGAATGGCTGGATGTCTGATGGAGGAGTTTTTGCCCAGACGGAGTTTGGGGAACGGCTCCTTTTGGATCTGCTGGCCTTGCCACCAGCGGAGCAGAATGTGGAGGGACTACCTTTTGTCTTTGTGGCGGATGAGGCGTTTGGCCTGGGACCCCATTTGATGAGGCCATTCCCGCAACGCACCCTCACCCCTGAGAGGAGGGTGTTCAATTATCGGCTGGCCAGAGCCAGAAGGGTGGTGGAAAATGCGTTTGGGATCATGGCCAGCCGATTTCGCCTCTTCCTTACCTCCATCCACCTTGCCCCATACAAATGGAACCATGTGGTTATGACGTGCTGTGTGCTGCATAATTTCCTAAGGGTGCATTCAACGAGTTATATATCTTTGAGTGGGCCTGAGGCCTCTTTAATCAATGCAGAAACTTTGGTGGCCCTGGAACCTGGCCGTCCTGGCTTGGCCCCCCCAACCGGACGTGAGGTCCGTAACCAATATGTGGACTATTTTATGGGTAGGGGGGCCATTGAAATGCCAGACAATCTTTAATAATTTTATACCAAAAAAATAAAACTTTTTCTTGAGTAAAGATTGGTTTGGATTTTTTATTGTATAATGTTTGATGTTTCTGGTAGGTTTACCTAGTGCACTTGTTTTGCCATGTGGATTAAACAATCTTAATTAGCCTTCATTGTCAGTGTAAACACCAAACATTGATTAGTTCACTCAGCACCACATTTACATAATGAAGCCACAATTATTTGTTATGTAAAAATACCTTTATTTCTTTTTTTAGGTGGGAAACTTCCTTAGAAATGTGGATGTTCCCTTAATTTCGGGTGTATTAAAACGCATGACCAGCCATGCATAAACAAACTATATTCGACAAAATTTTGAAAAAGCTAAACATGTGCTAGTCATTAAAGGGTAAAATAACAAAAATACTTATAAAACTCTGCAAGTAAAACGTTATTTGGTGTAAAAACATTAGACACGCCCAAGCACAGCCATGATATTTTGGAGCCTTTCCTCCACCCGCTTTGTATTTGCCCTGATCTCTAGCAAGTCTCCCTTAATTTTTTCGAGGTCACGACAGCAGACCATCAGGTATTGGATCAGGATCTGGGCACTGTGATGTGTCAACTTATTGGGGTCTTCGGCCAGAACTGCACCTAAATGTAAAAATAAATATGTAGGATAGAATATGTAGGCCTACATCTATTTAACATGCATGTGTCTGGTTTCTCTCTGACCTGTGGTGGTGCCACTTTCCACTTCCACAACATCACATTCCTCTCCATCCTGGGGTTCTGGGGCTATTGTTGTAGGTGTTGCAATTATCGTCTCATCTGAGGTAGTTTTTCGAATCCCTAGGGAGATTGAAATAAAAGGAATAGTTTCATTAGTAGCGACTCAATTTTGCTAAAATAAGAAACATGAAAAATACTTTGTAATCATTCTTTTGAAGCATGCTCCATTTTAAATTTTACCCCCTGTGCCAACCGGGACAAATGATTGGATACATAGCCAAAACCAGAGCATATACATTTTGAACACAAATTTGACACATTGTAACACCCCAAAGTATCTACACAGGATCACCTGTGTGTGACACCCTCAAGCTTTTTGGCTTTAGGCCCACACTTGTACTACTGCGTTCAGATGTTTCATCAGCTGCTGAGCATTCACTCCCTTAACATTACCATGCATATCGTTTTTTTCTAATGAACAAATGTCCTTTGGATTAGCACCCAAAAAATAAGTGAGGCCCAAATTTACTCCCCCAAATAAACCAAAATACATGGGTGTTCACACTGGATGATCCTAAAACATCGTTTGAGGAACTGTACGGAGAAAGAGGTTTAATACGTCTGTTTACTGTGCGGACGAACCTGAAAGATGGTATCTTTCAGTGTACTATATGAAAGTTAAAAATACACGACAGAATACAAGAAAATAATATGTACCATGGAAACTAAAAAAAAAATTACTTACTTTTTAATATAACTTTCTTGATTCTTTTATATTGGTCGGCCTCCCGCAACTTCAGATCTGACCATCGTTTTCTGAGCTGTTCCTTCGTTCTGCACACCCCGAATTTTTTGTGAAGACTTTTGAGCACTTTGCCCATAATTCTGGACTTGACCAGATTAGGCCTTTTATACGGACCATGCTTGGCATCATAATCCTCCTTCTTTAAAATGGCGACCATCTCCACCATTTCCTCGAATGACATGTTGGATGCCTTATATCTCCTGGGTCTTGATTTGGGCTCCTCTGGAATTTCATCCTCTGTAGAGGTAATCTCAGCCACCTGTGTCTCCGCCATGTTTTGTTCAGCACTACGAGCGAGAAGGGGCGGGGAAAGTACAATATCGAACGTCAGGGGCGGGGAAAGCGTGCGGAATTTCACGCATGCGCTGTGTATATCAAGTGAAGATCCATGTCTGGGAAATACGTTCATTTGTCGGGAGAGGGAGTTAGCAACGAACGTCGTGACGAAGGTACCTAACAATTTTACTTTTTGAGGTTCATCAGACGAGGAGATTTGTGTGCTCAAAATATGTAGACAATGCACAGTTGAGGAATGTTGCCTGAAATATATATTTTTTTTGGTTTCTCGCTTTTACAGATATCATGAATACTTTTAAAAACCCAGACTTCATAGGGGAGTTCATCGACAAATGGCAAGAGCTCCCTATATTATGGCAAACAAAAAGTGGCGCTAATAAAAATAAAGACGCCAGGAAAGCAGCACTGGAGAGCCTGCTTGCATTTGTGCAAACAAAGATACCCACAACAACTCTCCAAGATGTCAAAAACAAAATTGCGACCATCAGAGGGACATACAGGACCCAGAGGACTATGGTCCTGAGGTCCCAGAGGTCAGGTGCACCAGCAGATAAGGTTTATAAACCCAGTCTGTGGTACTACAGTAAGCTTGCTTTTCTGGATGACCAGCTGGAAGTGCGGGAATCTCTCTCCACCCTTCCCCCCAGAGGTCAATCCAGCCTTCCTTGTACCCAACCCTCCAGCCTTCCCTGCAGCCAGTCCTCCAGCCTTCCTGTCAACCCTGCTCTGGCTTCCTCTGAGGATCAAGATCAGGGCCTTGAGGAGGCAGATTTGGAGATATGGAGCCAGGTAAAGTATTGATATCTATATTTATATCTTACAAAATTGTAGAATTTAAATAGATGTTAGTATTGTTAAAGGTATGTACACTTCTACCAATAAAGTTTGTGAAGAGCAAGATACAGTAGTGGCCTAATTTTATGTGCACAAGACAACAAAACCAGGATGCGGAATCAATGAAAATGACATAACTTTTGGCATTGATTTCAACAATGTCTAGAGGTGAACAATGTCTGTGAATGATGATGTGGCAAAATAAATATTGTCCCTTTCTTTTTTTACAGCCAGAGCAGAGCCAGGAAGAGGGTGATGTTGGGGATCAGGAGGAGGCAGGGCCCAGTGGCACCCAGGAGGAGGCTGGGCCCAGTGGCACCCAGGATGAGGCTTGGCCCAGCACAAGAGCCCAGATTCCTCCCCTGGTAGTTAAACCACGAGGGCCAAGGAGAGGTAGGCAGGTGGAGGTGGAAACCAGGGCCTTCCTCAGAGAGGCAACAGCGGCCCTCAGAGAGGCACCCTCTGTTGATGAGGGATTTGCCACAGTCCTCGCCCACAAACTAGGGCAAATGGAGTTGCAGCAAAAAATTTACAGTGAGACCCTGCTATTGAAAGTCATCAATAAGGGCGTGCTGGGTGAACTCACTAGGTACACGGACATAACGGAGGTTGTCCCTACTCCTCCACCTCCTCCTCCTCCTCCTACTACTCCTCCTGCCACAACCTCTCCTCCTGATCCCCAGCCTCCAAGGAAGAAACCAACCAAGGCTGCAGAGAAGGCTGGAGAGAAGGCTACAAGGAAGAGGAGAAAATAATGCCTGCTGTAGTACCACAGACTGGGGACATATAGGACTTATCTGCTGTGGCTCCTGACCTCTGGGAGCTCAAGACAAGATTGGGCTCCTTTTTTTGGGGGATCTAATCTCTATTTTGGTTTGGACATCTTGGATGGTTGTTGTGGGGTCAAAGGGATGCACAAATGCAAGCAGGCTCTCCAGTGCTGCCTTCCACTTTAATTTGTTAATGTTCTGAAATATTTTTTTTTTAGTGCCCTTAAAAAACTTGACTATGTGATTTGTATTTCAAAAGAGAGCTTGCTAGGGAGCAGGCAGGGACATCTCAAATTATATTATTGTTATTATCAGGGGACACAAACCTCCCTGAGGCCAAATGAGACACATTTGGAAGGTTGTTGTGGTAACTTTACACAAGAATAATTTAAGGCAAAATAATAAAAAAAAGGCCACAAAAAAAAAAAAAAAACACAATAGTAAAATATAATTTAAAGAAAAAAGGAGAATTACATTATTTTATTATTATTAGTATTATTTAGGAGGGAGGTGTGGCTTATAAATAATATTTTACAATCATTAGAGCAATTTGGAATTACTTAAGAAACAAGTTTGGCATAACTCTCAATGTCATTATCAAAAGAGGGTAATTTTAAAGCATTATCAAAAGAAGAACGGAATGCGCAGCATTAAAACGATGCTATTAATTCCACCGTGACGAATGTGCCATCTCCATTTCCAACATTAGCTTTACCAAAACGAGCGCTCCCGTCTCATCTAAGCTATGATTAAACACTAAGAAAGTGTGAAACTAGTCAGCTCTAACCAGAATTTTGTGACTTGCTGTGCTGTATTTGGATTTTTGAAGATTTTACATAATAAAGGCTTTTTATTGGAGTGCTGCTGTCCAGAAGACTTGATCTTTTGTTTCGCTCCCGTCTCATAGTTGCTTCTGAGCATGCGTGTTTTTTTTCACGTCGTGAAAGCATACACACTATCGTTTTTCACGTCGTTAAAAAAAACGACATGAAAAACGACGTGAAAAAAGAGATCATGTCCGGAATTTTTAATGCCCGTTTTTCACGTCGTTAAAAAATGCTCTGGAGCATACACACGATCATTTTTCAGGGCCATTTTTTAAAATGGCAGTTTTAACGGCATGAAAAATGATCGTGTGTACGGGGCATTACTCTCCTAAAGTTTGTATACATGATAAAATACAGAAAAATATACAAAAATACAGAAAAATAATGGTACAGTAAGTATTTAAAAATGTGACATCAAAACGTATAATAAGTTAAACTAAAGGTAAAATGAATTAGTACGTGTCTTTTCTGTCATAAAAACTTTTTACCAGCCTGCAAAAAATTCCTAACTAAACTCAGAGTTGCGCAAGCAGCTCATTGTACAATCCTGGCATCTAAAAGATGCTGGTAATAGCCAAGACAAAGCAACTCCCATGCATATAAATGGGAGTTATGTTATCCCAGTCCCCGCTAGAGAAAAGAGAAGACTTTAGACCCAGAAGAAGACTAGGAAAATGTGGCAGCAGTGTGGGGAGTGGGCATTGCATTTCTGGAGGAGCATACTTTGGGAGATAAGTGCGCCACAAGGTGAAAACATACTGTGCATGCAGTACATGCACATTATTGTAGGAGCTTCTGGGGTCCCCAAATAGCATATTTTCAATTTAAAAGTGGCAATTATATGCGACTGAAAAAGACCGAATGGCATAAAGTATATTTTTATAAGGCCATTGCTGGTATCACAAAATTAAGGAAATGAACAGAAATCTTCAGTGTGAATCACATGATATTTATTATTGCATACACTTTATTGCCTGCAATTTAACTGATCTTTAATGAATTAGCCCTAATCACTACACAAAACTAAGATAATTACAAGTGAGCATACCACTCAGTTTGCCAGCTTTTGATTAATCAAGCCTTTAATCTTGTACTTACGCCTTTACAAATTCAAACTTTATTTTTCATAATTATGACTTTAAAAAGTCAAAACTGTGACTTTAAAAAAAAAAACATTTTGACTTTAAATTTCAAAGTTTTGGCTTATTAAGACACAGTTATGACTTTAAAACTCGAAATGAAAATAACAAATTAAAATTTATGGCCCCAGGGATCTTTCTTATTAAAAAAAAAAAAGTGCTTATTTATAATGCTGCAAAAAACATGCAACAATATCATACAAACGATTTGATTTTACAATGTAATTATTGTGAAAGAATTTGACTCATATTAGTAATGGATATTATACTGTTATCAGTTTTCTTTCTCTGTTTTGGAATACTAGAAATTCTGCATCCTGGTCTTGTACATTCCAAATTATTACCATTTTGCATTATCTTCGATGGATGTGCACTTGCTAAAAATATCAAAGTCTATTGTTAAATAACAATGGCTCTGACAAGCTTTCATGTGATTTATGGGAAGCATGTATAATCATTGTGATCAAGTAAAGTTTTGAGTCGGTGAATCAAAATGGAAGGATGAGATGAATGACTTACGCTCAGTATCTTTAATACATCTAGAGTAGTTATCTAGCAAAGGCGTTTTTAATAAGCTTGAGTAAAAGTGTAACAAAGGAAAAGTAGTAGAGCAGGAAATTTTGATTATATTCCTCTTTTATACTGTATAGCAAGGTGAGTTGCTATTGTGAATTTCAACAAGCACTAACATTGATTGCCATTATTATAACCTAATTATAATATATATTCTCCTATTTCCTCCCCTATTCTAAACAGTCCTGACCCAACCCATTTTGCCTATGTTCTTCTGTACTTGTCCTCTATTATTAGCTTGATTGTTCTTGTTTGGCCCTGCTTTCTGAAAAAATTCTGAAAGGAAGAACACTATTGGATAATAAAAATATTACAAATGGCAGTTTAAAACTATTCCATATCAAAACAATGTTCTAAATGTATAGCACAATTGTTAATTCATTATATCTGCCTATTCTTAATAAACCCCTGATAGTTTTTTTTCTTGTTGTTGTCTACGGCGTCATTATAAAAATGTCCTGTCAATACCTATATGATCAGATGTGGAGATTGGCACCCAGCAGTTTGGCACTCCTGTAGATATCAGTTTTTCCAGAGACTTTTGGGGGAATATTTCTGAGGATCCAAGCATTATTCAGCGGTACTGGCAGTATAAAAAGTGAGTATTTGCACTGATCTCTCTATAATGAGAGTTGCTTTAACTTTACCACCTCTTAACACTCAGCCCCTAATGTATTGCCTTACCTCTTAAACCAGTTTAAGTTTACCGCTAAACTTAACCACCTTGAAATTAAGCCCTCCTAACAATGAACATTTACCTAAATGGCAGTTAAATTGTTCCACGGCTAAAAAAAAAAGTAGTCAAAACAGAATCCTTATATTCTTGGCACAGAGATACCATTTTTACTGGTGCTGAAATAAAATGATTCATCCCTTGGGATCCATAATGGTGATAATAGTGTGCTTGAGATCCCATTGCACAACCACTTTAGCCATTATGACTACCCTTTTCATTTTGCATTTTCACATATACTTTTTAGAACTTTATTTATCATTTACCTACCTAAACCTAGGCTGGTTTGAAAACCTGATGTTTAGATGGTGACAGGGATTGGGCAGATAATAAAGAAGTGCATACAAAAGACAGGCACAATTGTCCACAGTGCAGCAGCTTTTAGCATACTAACTTAAAACCTTGTTAGCTAAAGTCGGCAGCAGTGGGAGGTAAGGCTGTAATAAAAAATATTTTCAGTATCTGTAGAATGATCTGTAGAATAATCTGTAGACTTCCTGAAGACGGGCAATCTGATAGGCCGAAATGCATAGAGGTTGAGTCACGACCTTGTGACACACTTCCACCTAGATGTCGATACCAGGAAATCGTGCCTTCACCGCGCCAGTGGCTTCATGTACTAATTGGGCAGATTTAACGGATGACTTTTTACCTGCTGTTCACTCCGAGTGCCAGAATATCAGGCACTCATACATGTGAGTTGAATACTTTCTTTTAATCTTTTGGAATAAAGTCTTTTAACCACTTGTCCCCCGCCCACTGTCAATAGACGGCGGGCGGAGGACACTCTCGTTCTGGGAGGATGTCATATGACGTCCTCCCTTTAAAACGTGCTAGGAGGCACAGAGATCCACGTCCTGTGAGGGAGAGGGGACCGATGGTGTGTCCCTTGTACATAGGGACAACCATCGGTCACCTCCCCCAGTCAGTCCCCTCCCCCCACAGTAAGAACACTTTGAGGGAACATATTTAACCCCTTACCACCCCCTAGTGGTTAACCCCTTCCCTGCCAATCACATTTATACAGTAATCAATGCATTTTTATAGCAGGGATCGCTGTATAAATGTGAATGGTCCCAAAAATGTGTCAAAAGTGTCCGATGTGTCCGCCGCAATATCGCAGTCACAATAAAAAATCGCAGATCGCCGCCATTACTAATAAAAAAAATGCTATAAATCTATCCCCTATTTTGTAGACGCTATAACTTTTGCGCAAACCAATCAATACGCGCTTATTGCGATTTTTTTTTTTTACCAAAAATATGTAGAAGAATACGTATCGGCCTAAACTGAGGAAAATTTTATTTAAAAAAAAAAATGGGTATTTATTATAGCAAAAAGTAAAAAATAGTGTTTTTTTTCCAAACTGGACGCTCTTCTTTTGTTTATAGCGCAAAAAAAAAAAAACGCAGAGGTGATCAAATACCACCAAAAGAAAGCTCTATTTGTGGGAAAAAAAGGACGCAAATTTCGTTTGGAAGCCACGTCGCACAACCACGCAATTGTCATTCAAAGTGTGACAGCGCTGAAAGCTGAAAAATGGCTTGGGCAGGAAGGGGGTTTTCGTGCACAGTAGAGAAGTGGTACTGCGCAATGAGGTTTTTTCTATTGTATTTATCCACATGGGGATTATCCACTATAGCCAACCACCGGTCCAGAGGATATCTACAGGGGTCACCCCACACACGCACTTGACCTAACTAGTGATAGTTGGTCCAATCCCAAGGGTGAGTGCACATCTATTAGGGGGGCACCCTATTTAAGCACTTAAGGAGCACGGAATCTTTCATCCATATTTCAAGTCACAGCACTATGTATGAGATCTTCAATACTGTTCCAACAGCACAAGCACTTTTTCACTGGGGACTTTTCCAGTGATTGTTTTTATAGTCTCTCATATAATACTTTGTTGTATGTAGCATGTAGCGCGGTTTATCACTTTTACCATTTATTGTTTATATCAATTTACACTGCAGCTGCTCCAGCCATGCGATAATTTCTTTTATTGATGGTATCAACACTTTTATGAAGTTATTTTTCAAGTATCTGATTCACCATCTTTTGGAGCTTTGGTCTATTTATATATTTTCTGTAGAATGAACCTCATCAATACAAAAGTCTGTAATACAGACAAGACAGTGTGAATTCCAATAACAGTACATTTAAAAAATAAGATGGAAGTTACACTTTTCAGATAAATCCTTATACCTTGTTTTGCTCTGTAGCCATATATATATATATATATATATATATATATATATTTTATGTTACCAAAAGTATTGGGACACCTGCCTTTACACGCATGTGAAATTTAATGGCATCTCAGTCTTAGTCCGTAGGGTTCAATATTGAGTTGACCCACCCTTTGCAGGTATAACAGCTTCAACTCTTCTGGTAAGGCTGTCCACAAGGTTTAGGAGTGTGTCTATGGGAATGTTTGACCATTCTTCCAGAAGCACATTTGTGAGGTGAGGCACTGATGTGGACGAGAAGGCCTGGCTCACAGTCTCTGCTCTAATTCATCCCAAATGTGTTTTATCAGGTTGAGGTCAGTACTCTGTGTAGGCCAATCAAGTTCCTCCACCCCAAACTCGCTCATCCATATCTTTATAGACTTTGTTTGTGCACTGGTGCACAGTCATATTGGAACAGGAAGGGGCCATCCCTAAACTGTTACCACAAAGTTGAGAGCATGAAATTGTCCAAAATGGCTTGATATGATGACACCTTAAGAGTTCCCTTCACTGGAACTAAGGGGCCAAGCCCATCCCCTGAAAAACAACCCCACACCATAATCCCCATAATGGTCACGAAATGATTTGGACCAGTGCACAAAGCAAAATTCATAAAGACATGAATGAGCAAATTTGGTGTGGAGGAACTTGACTGGCCTGCACAGAGTCCTGACCTCAACCCAATAGAACATCTTTGGGATGAATTAGAACAGAGACTGCGAGCCAGGCCTTCTCTTCCACATCAGTGCCTGACCTCACAAATTTTCTTCTGGAAAAATGGTCAGATATTCCCATAGACACACTGCTAAACCATGTGGACTGCCTTCCTAGAAGATTTGAAGCTGTCATATCTGCAATGGGTGGGCCAACGTAATATTGAACCCTACGGACTAAGACTGGGATGCCATTAAAGTTCATGTGCGTGTAAAGGCAGATGTCCCAATACTTTTGGTAATATAGTGTGTGTATATACAGGCAGTCCCCGTGTTATGAACTCCCAAGTTATGAACAACTCCTACTTATGAACGGCCTCAAATGCCGGACACTTGTGCTCCACGCTGGTCCTGGATACCTCCGAGCACCTCTGGACACATCCCACACTGCAGTACTACATCTACAGCATGGCCAGAAGAGTTCTAGATAACATAACAAGCGCCTGGAACATCCCACATCCATGCACAGGTGGAAGTTACACTTACAAATGCAGTGTTCCGACTTACAAACAAATTCCACTTATGAACAAACCTACAGTCCTTATTGTGTTCGTAACTCGGGGACTGCCTGTATATATATATCTATATATCTATCTATATATCTATATATATATATATATATATAGATAGATGTATATCTATCTATATATCTTTCTATATATAGATAGATATATACCGTATTTATCGGCGTATAACACGCACTTTTTTCCCCTTAAAATCAGGGGAAAATCGTGGGTGCGTGTTATACGCCGATACCCACTGATCCCGGCGATCTCCGCTGACTGAGCGGAGCGCAGCGATCGCCGCCGAGATACACATAGCCGAGTGTACTCGGCTATACTCGGCTTTTCTCGGCTCTGCTCACAGTCACGCCATTGGACCTGTGATATGTCCATCATAGGGCGGGACTCGGCGTGACTGTGAGCGGAGCCGAGAAAAGCCGAGTATAGCCGAGTACACTCGGCTATGTGTATCTCGGCGGCGGCTCCGCCCAGTCCCTGCGTCTCTGCGTCCCTGCGTTCCCTGCGTTCTCAGCGGCGTTCGCCCCGCTCCGCCTAGTCTCTGCGGCGATCTCGGCGGCGCAAATTTTGAAAACTGGGGCAAGGCTGCACTTAGCAAAGGCTGAACTGGACACTGGGCAAAGCTACACTGGGCAAAGGCTGCACTGGACAAAGCTGCACTGGACACTGGGCAAAGGCTGCACTGGACACTGGGCAAAGCTGCACTGGACACTGGGCAAAGGCTGCACTGGACAAAGCTGCACTGGACACTGAGCAAAACTGCACTGGACACTGGGCAAAGGCTGCAATGGACACTGCTGACAAGGCTGCAATGGACACTGCTGACAAGGCTGCATTTAAATGTAAGTTTTTTTTTTCCTTAAACTTCCCTCCTAAAAGTTTTTTTCCCTAAAATTCCCTCCTAAACTTGGGGTGCGTGTTATACGCCGGTGCGTGTTATACGCCGATAAATACGGTAGATATATATATATATATATATACATATATACAGTGCCTTGAAAAAGTATTCATACCCCTTGAAATTTTCCACATTTTGTCATGTTGCAACTAAAAATGTAAATGCATTTTATTGGGATTTTATGTGATAAACCAACACAAAGTGGCACATAGTTGTGAAGTGGAAGGAAAATTATAAATAGTTTTCAATTTTTTTTACAAATAAATATGTAAAAAATGTGTGGCGTACATTTGTATTCGGCCTCCTTTACTATGATGACAAAACTGAAAATCTAGTCTTCTTCTGGAAAATGGATAATTGGGCCCAATTTGGACATTTTCACATTGGGATGTACTCACTTTTGTTGCCAGCAATTTAGACAATATTGGCTGTGTGTTCAGTTATTTTGAGGGGACAGCAAATTTACACTTTGCACCCACTACTTTACATTGTAGAAAAGTGTAATTTCTTCACTGTGGTCACATGGAAAGATATAATAAAATATTTTACAAAATGTGAGGGTGTACTCAAATTTAAAATGTGTTTTGTAATGATTATGCTAGCATATAGATCTTATAGCACTTGTTTAAGGTTAAACCATTTTGTTTTCCTTTATAAAGTTTTTCTTAGGCCAGCTCAGCCATACAATGTAAATTTATAAATAAGTGAAAAACGGCTACCAAAGGTTATACAGATGAAAGCCCCGGGTCATATGTTTTAGAGATTACACAGCGATATACTCCGAAATAATTGAATAACTCGCAAGCCCTGTACACACGATCAGATATCCTATGGATTTTCGTCTGATGGATTTGTCTATCAGAAATCCGATGAAACTGTTTTCCATCAGTCTTGCCTACACACCATCAGTCAAAAAACCGACCGTTCCAAACGTGGTGACGTAAAACACTCTGATGAGCTGAGAAAAATGAAATTCAATGCTACTGAGCATGTGTCGACTTGATTCTGAGCATGCTTGGGTTTTTTATCTGATGGATTTCCCCACAGAAGATCGGAAATTGCCATCGGTTTTTTATCCATCAGATAATTTTAAAACATGTTCTATTTTTAAAAACAGATGGAAAAAAGACTGATGGGTCCCATACACGATCTGTTTGTCTGATGAAAACAATCCATCGGACGGTTTTCATCAGTCAAACTGATCGTGTGTACAGGGCTTTATTCTTAAAACTCTTCTAGTGTAATGGGTACGTAATGCAATTTGGGCAGTTGAACAATATTCTCACATCAAACATAAACTCATTGGGAGAAGATTCCTGTGTGAACCATTCAATAAACACCAAAGCAATTGTTCTCAATTCTACCTTTATCCCTTACACTCAAGATTCATCAAAGGTTTAAGTATAGTACCCTCCAGTCATATGAGATGCATGTAATATTTATGATAGGCTGAAGCTTCTCAGATCACATAAAAGGTTTTTAATACTCGAGTTTAAATCAACTTGTGGAGTAAATAAAAATGGTATTACATCTTTCATCTTGTATAAATCCTTTACAACAACATTCTTCTATATAAACATCAAGTACAAGAGATCACCTTCTCATAGTCTTGTTTTGATTCTGCAGTGTGCTGTATTGCACATAAGATATATGTCAATGGTGAAATACAGACATAGGAGTTTAAAGGAGAGTTCTCCTTCAAGTGTTTAACATTAATATGGGATATATAGTTAAACTTCAAGTGATCCTATTTTAACAAAACATATAATCATAGTAAAAATTTGTAGCAGATAAAAGTCTAATGCAATATACTATAGTGTTAGCTAGGAATGAGTTGAATGTACCTGGGTTTAGTTTGTGGGTGGTTGACCGAACTATGCCGAAGTTCTGAGCATTAATCCAAAACCCATTAAAGCCAACAGGTTCTGAATCTTTAAAATCGATTCTGCTAATTTTTAAAGGGTAAGTTCACCTTTTGAAAGAAAAAAAAAAATGCACATTTTGTGCAGGTAAAAAAATGTAAATAGATTTTTTTTTTTCTGGTGTGGATCACGTGTGCCATCTCAGGCTCCTGTCTCATATGGGCAGGCAGTTACCTGAGAGCAGTAAGAATCAATGGACTACCAGAGCGCTAACCAGTGCCCTGGTAGCTCAATGAAACTACAAGCCATCAGCTGTAAATGCTAGTGGAACTTGTAGGCATTAATTTGCAGGAAACTGTGAATGAATAATGTTGCCATGTGGGTGGAGCCCACTGCTCTTTTCAAATTGTGACATCAGGCACAGGGAGAAGAACCCCAGTTCGCTGTCACAGGGCAAGGGGGTGAGGGGAGAGCTGCAGGAGCTGGAACATGTATCATGTTCTAAAAATCAACTTATCCTTTAGGGCTAATAGGCAAGGGAATGTCAAACAAAGGGCATAGGGGATTGGGTACTGCCATTGGAAAAATATAGACATGTGCAGTTTCTTTCGTTCCAAATCGAAATTTGGACGAATTTTTCATTATTCGGAAATTCTGATGCATCCGAATTACCGAATTACAATAGTAACAAATTTAAAAAAATCCAAAATAACGTTTTGAATTGAAAAAAAGTGGACGAAATTTGATTCAAATCGAATTCAAAAACAGATTTGAATCGAATTTGAAAACAATTCACACAGAATTCGAAAACAAATTGAACCAAATTCAGAACCAAATTCAAATCGAATTAGAAAAAAATAGAAATCGGTTTTCTAAAATACAATATATACAATAAAATAGAATATAAAGTAATAAAGCAATAGAATAAAAATAAAAGAATAGTAAAGAATAGTGAAACATAAATGCACAACCCTTGAAAAAGCAATCACAATGCTAAAAAGTCCATATATATGTGTACACACACGTGTAAAAAAGCCTGGAACAACGTCCTGAGTGAAAAAACTTACTATAATATATTGTTGTAGAAAAAATATATATATATATAAGTACCAGTGAAAAATATATGAATATGTAAGAAAAAAGTTCCAATGGTTTTAGTTCATGAGCAGAAGGGGTGACCACATCTGATGGTATTGGTGTGTTCCAACAGAACTCCTAAAAGTAGCTATAAGCAGAATTCCACTTCCAACTTGCTCAGGTAGAAATAGAAGAAAAAGCAGCTTACCAGATCAGATGGATCTCTATTACGGAGATCTAGGGGGGCTCAGAATCATGTAGCGGTCCCACGGGCAATCAGCAACAAAACACCGGATTCAGCTGGTATCTCAGTCCACCAGAACCTTCAAAGGAGGATTTATGGAAGGGAACTCCCTCCGGGTGTCAGCATGCACAGGATCGCTCACACGGCGTCCCAGTGGACGCCTTCTACGACGAAACGCAGCGTCGGGTGGAGCTGTTGATCGTGACATCACTATGCTACAGCTGACTGGTTGACACCGCAGCTGAGTACTGTTCGTTTTTAGCTTGCCGCTTTCTGTTGAACTTACATGATGTCAATTACCCAGGATCAATAAAGGGTATCCTCCATTTAAAAAAACAAGTACTGCACCATGAAGTTTTTCTTTTCTTTTCTTTTTATCATTTTATCCTGCTGTGTGAGCGATCCTGTGCATGCTGACACCCGGAGGGAGTTCCCTTCCATAAATCCTCCTTTGAAGGGTCTGGAGGACTGAGATACCAGCCGAATCCGGTGTTTTGTTGCTGATTGCCCGTGGGACCGCTACATGATTCTGAGCCCTCTTAGATCTCCGTAATAGAGATCCATCTGATCTGGTAAGCTGCTTTTTCTTCTATTTCTACCTGAGCAAGTTGGAAGTGGAATTCTGCTTATAGCTACTTTTAGGAGTTCTGTTGGAACACACCAATACCATCAGATGTGGTCACCCCTTCTGCTCATGAACTAAAACCATTGGAACTTTTTTCTTACACATTCATATATTTTTCACTGGTACTTATATATATATTTTTTTTTCTACAACAATATATTATAGTACGTTTTTTCACTCAGGACATTGTTCCAGGCTTTTTTACACGTGTGTGTACACATATATATGGACTTTTTAGCACTGTGATTGCTTTTTCAAGGGTTGCGCATTTATGTTTCACTTTTTGCACATATTTATATAACTGTTATTCCAGCCATTTTTATTTGCAGCACCTATCAATTTTCACTTATTCAATATATATTTAGGGGCTGATTTACTATAACTCCAGGAAGTACTGAGCAAGTATTAGCTCCCATTTTTGCCAATTGAAAATTCAATGCGCGAATTTGCGAATGAAAAAGAGCGCTATTAGCAGCAAACAAGTGTTAGTAAATCTGAAATCAGCGCTAATTAGCGCATCCGCGTACATGCAAATGCCAATTTGCACTACGTTTTTATATAGCACTGTACTGTAACCATGATCCATGTATGTGAAAGAAACATTTTTATATGAGATGTGCTCTACCTCGTGTGCATCTATTGCTTTATATTGCAATTAGTATTCCTAGTTTTTTTCCTTCTTTTGCTAACGAATGCAGTTATGAATGATTATTACATAGTAATGTCTGCTATTCTGTAAAATTACATTTATTAAACATTTAGGTTACCCATTTGTTGTATGTTGTTTTTTTCATGTTTTTTTTTTTTTTCATTTATGTGGCTATAAAGCAGTAATTATTTATGTTCATTCTTTAATCATACTATACTATTATGCAGGTCTTGTACTTAGCACAATGGCTTAGTGGTCTGCTCAGATGTCACCACAGGTCTCATGGTACAAGTTCAAATACCAGCCAACCTACCATACAACAGCTATGTTTATTTTTTACACAAGCAAATTAAAATAAACAAACAAAGAAATGTAAACTGCCCGTTAGCTAGTTTGTGATGTTTGGAATTCCACACCATAATATTATTGAATAAAAGTGCATTGGCTAATTGGCATTCACCTATTTTCAGCATATGCTGCTTTGGCTAATTGGCATTTGCCTTTTTGTCACCAAGTCAATCTTTTAGTATCTCTCTGTGGTATTTGAACCCATGAGTGCTTCAAAGCCTGAGTTTTTCAAGGTAGAAGTGCTGACCACTAGCCTATTGAGCATAGCACAAACATCTACTAGTGTGTGTGGGTTAAGGAGATATTTCTTGTACCTACAGGTAAGCCTTAATCTAGGCTTACCTGTAGGTGCAAGTTGTCTAAGTGGGTTTACAACCACTTTAATATTATAGTAACAACCATGCTCATGCTGATGTGGCATTGGCTAATAGGCATTCGTCTCTTTTCAGCATATGCTGCTGAGTGTTTGATGGTGGGACTACTTTATATTCTAGGTATAATAGTACTCAGCACAGTGACTTAGGCCCCTTTCACACTTGTGCGTCCTGAAAGTTGTGTGATTTTGATGCGACTTTAAGCAATGCCTGTGTAATCTTGAGGTCTATGGACGCAGGAGTCGCAGGGAAAGGCGCGCAAATTTCCGTCTGCATTTCTTCTGCGATCCCAGGGAATGCCTGTGTAAACTTAAGGTCTATGAACCTCAACTCGTATCAAAGTCAGACCAAAGTAGTACAGGGACTACTTTGAAGTTGGTGTGACTTTAAGTTGCACAGATATAAATGGTACACATTAAAAATCATGGGGTATGACTTGTCATGCAACTCTGATGACCAAAGTCGCAGGAAAGGTCACTCAAGTGTGAAAGGGGCCTCAGCCCGACTTTGTGAGCGATTTCAGAGACATCAGTGCACTTTCCTGCACAGATGTCTAGTGAAATCAGATAGGTCTCAACTGTCCCTGATTTGAAACAAAGTCCCTCTGTCCCTCTTTCCTCCTCATTTGTCCCTCATTTTGTTCTGATCTGTATAGTTTTATATAAAATGCAATTTTTATCTTTCAAAAAGGGTTTTCCAGCGCTAAACCCTTTAATCTAATTTCTAAATTGCTTTGTTTGTAAAGCCAATCTAAAGGGATATTATTGTTAAAAAAAAAAGCACTTGGGGGTTTAACTAATATATTTTTTTTTAAAATAATTCTCCTTTAAGAATGTGTTTTAGGAGGTGTGTACTATGCCTACATACTTTTTCTAATAGTTGTCCCTTATACCCATCTCAAAAAGTTGGGAGGTAAGAAATTGCCTCCTGAAGTCGCCCAAAGTAGTGTAGGAGATACTTTTGGGAATCTGTGTGGCGTCGCACCAATTTGGACAGTTCTATTGCCGTCAATAGGCGCCGATTTGGCCTGTAAATTGACATGTCAATTCAGAGCTTTGTGAACATGGGTGAAGTTGCATAGATATGAATGGAACTCATGGGGGGGGGGATACTTTTAATGCGACTCTGAGGGCCAAAGCTGCATGAAAAGTCACATAAGTGTGAAAGTAACCTAATGAGATTAAATGATAACACCTTTGAATAAAGCCCCATTTGCACTTGTGCGACCTTAAAATTGCACAGCTTTGCCATGACTTAAAACAATGTCTGTGTAATCTTGTGGTGTATGGTAGACATGTGCACACTGAAATATTTCGTTTCGGAATTTCGTTTTTTGTCCGAAAAATAAATTTATTTAGTTACTCCCGAAATTCGTTTTTATTTATTTCGTTTTTCGTTAGAAATTGCATTCGTCCGAAAATCTGAATTAATTAAGGTTGAATCTGTCATTGAAGGCTTATGGTGTCTGTCGAATGTTCAAAGAAGATTCGACGGAGCAGTGAAACTGTACGACGCTGCAATCATACATTTCCGGTCGAATGTTCCGCCCACAAGCTATAGAAGAATTCTAATGTTGTATGACTAGTAATAATTATATTTATTCATTACTATTACTAGTCAACCAACATTAGAATTCTTCTATAGCCTATGGGCAGATGCATTTGACCGGAAATGTACGATTGCAGCGTCGTACAGTTTTGCTGCACCGTCGAATCTTCTAACTTTCGATGCTTTGTCGAATCTTCGTCATTCTAGCTATTTTACTGCTCCTCCTCTTTGGTTACAATCAGCCAATAACATTCATCATCAACTTTATTTTTATTTTACTTCCCCCACCCAATTCCAGCAGTGATCTTTTCTCTCTATGTCGAATCTTTTCTCTCTATAATAACAAATCTTTTCTCTCCTATGTCGAATCTTTTCTCTCCTATGTCGAATCTTTTCTCTCCTATGTCGAATCTTTTCTCTCCTATGTCGAATCTTTTCTCTCTATAATGTCAAATCTTTTCTCTCCTATGTCGAATCTTTTCTCTCCTATGTCGAATCTTTCTCTCCTATGTCGAATCTTTTCTCTCTATAATGTCGAATCTTTTCTCTCCTATGTAGAATAATCTTGGACTAATAGAGTTAAGGTTAGGCACATTCGACCACAGGTTCGATAGACACAGATTGTTATTGTCAGCGTCACGTCGAATCTCCTATCTATATCGAACTGTTGTAGCAACGAAAACGAAAATAAAGCATTTGTTTATGTCGGATCTTTCGGTTTTCGGATTCTGTGCTTTCGTTTTCGTTTGTTAAAACGATAACGAAAATAGCTGAAATTCGGACGAAAATGCATTCGGACGAAAACGAATGCACATGTCTAGTGTATGGACCTCAAATCGCATCAAAGTCAAACCAAGGTAGTGCAGGGAGGAATTTTCCCCACTTTCAGGATGCACAAGTGACAATAGGGCCAAATTCAAAGATATCCTTGAATCTCTTTCACACTGCTGCGACCTGAAAGTCACACTAATTTGCTGCCACTTTGTCGCTGCAACTTGGCCCCAACTTCTGGGAATGCCTGTGTAATATTGCGCCCTATGTACCTCAAGTCACATGAGGCTCTGTTTCCACTATTGCAACCCTAAATTCGCATGATTTTGCTGCGATTTTGATGCGACTTAGAGCAATGCCTGTATATTCTTGAGGTCTATGGACCTCAAGTTGTATCAAAGTGGGACCAAAGTAGTGCAGGGACTACTTTGAAGTCGCTGCGACTTGATGTCGCACAGATATGAACCATACTCATTGGAAATCATAGAGTATGACATGTCATGCGACTTTGCAGTCCCAAGTTGCATGACAAGTCGCACTAGTGGAAACCGAGCCTGAAAGTCACACCAAAGTAGTACAGAGACTACTTTGAAGTTGGAGTGACTTAATGTAGCACAGATATGAATGGTTATCATTGAGAATCATGAAAAGTCGCCAAACTGTGAATCAAGTCATATATATTTTAATAGAAAGGAGCTCTTATTTATACTTGCATAGTCATTACTGATTTACATCAGCAGAACAAATGCAGGAAGTAGTGATGTGTGCACATGGGCCAGAAACAAACGTGTGGCGATGCCAAACAAATCAATGAAGCCCACCCACACCAAATCCACCCCCACCTTGAGTAAGCACAAGTACATATCCTACACTTACCCGGCAAATCAGCAGCACCTCCTCTATGCTAAAGAGGGACCTCGCCATGTCCACCTAGATGGAGATCCTGACCAGCACAGGAACTTCTGGGTGATTACAATGACTCATTTCTGGGTCAGGAGAAGAAACCACGCTCTGTTGATTGCAGCTGCGAATATTTGATCTCAATCACGATTAGAATTCATTAATTTTGATTATTTGCAGATATGCAAATCTGTATTTCTACATATAATGATATTTGAAGGTAAACTTAAGGGAGTTTGATAAGAAATGGTGTCTCTGGCATAGCAGCAGGTGAATTACAAAGGCAAAAGGCCCAGTTTGAGCCCTGCTTCACACTGACAGCGGGAGGAAATCGTTCAGCAGAACTCATACGATTTCATTCCCGCATGTCAGTCCCGACTGCAGGAGGGGGGGGGGGACATCAGAGACATCTGTGCAGGTTTCTGCACTTATATCAATACAAATCACACCAATTAGAACAGTGCAATTGCCACTGATCTGACATGTCAAATCGCACCAATGTGAACCAGTGCTGACTCACACAACACTGCCTATCCTCCAGCTGAATTCATTACCTGCAATTCTCCACAGCTGTTATATATATAAATATTCCACCTTTATCATTTACTTGCAGGGGTGCTGAAGCCTAGTATTACATTGGGGCAATTTGTCATGCAATTTCAGAAATCAAATCGCATGACTATTGGTGGCAATGGCACTGTTCCAATCGATGCAACCCCAATTTTGTGGCGCCACACCGATTTGCGAAAGTAGTTCCTGCACTACTTTTGCCGATATCAGGTGCGACTTCAATAGACATTTGTGTATGAAGCCACACAGATGTCTATCAAGTAGTACCTAAAATCGCGCTAGCTTAAGTGAAGTAGCGCGATTTCAAAGTAGCATCAATGTGAACAAGGGCAAAGAGATTCATTTTTTGGTGCACAAATCCATATAGAAATAAAATATTAAAGGATCTTGCACTTTGCCAAAACCACAAAAAAAGAAAAAAAAATAGATAAGCTTACTTTATCATCTGCAAACATTGTTGATTAGTGAATGTAATCTTTGGGACATAGTCTTGTCATTTGAATAAAAATATTGAAAAGTTAAAAAAATAAAATAATAAAATAAAATAAAAAAAAAGCACATCAAAGCTCAATAATGTACTTTTATTTTGCCAGCAGAAACAAAATTATGTACATTCATTTACTAGCTTTAAAAAAATTTGGACAGGATACATGGTGCTACATTTAGCAATTGGATTTTAAGGGCCCTGCTCATAGGAGCTTACAATCTAAAATTTGTCAAAACCTTAGAGTGCACACAGCTTTACTTTTAGTGTATAACGGGCAACACATCACATTTTTATCTGCAAGATTATAGAAACATACTTAAGTCATTATTCTTACAAAGCATTCCAACATAATATTAAAAGACACATGTTCAAAACACCCACCCCCACCCCACAATCCACATATAGATTCATTGGTGACCATGTTCTGCTGGAATCTGAATTTCTGTGTACACGATTAAGCAATGAGATCCAAGAGTAGAAGGTCAGCAGATGCTTCCAAACGATTTTGCATGGTCAGACAGGAACAATACACACACAATTTTTGATTGAAAAAATGCACAAGAATTTCAGCAAATACCACTAGTTGGGGGTTTGTCAATCTGCACAATATCATTCCTTCTCCCCCCACAAATCACAGCAAATTCTCAGACCAAACGATCCCTGATACTGCAGGCCTTTATATAAGAGAGGTTGTATTGTTAGCAAACTGACACACGCCCAATAGAAATATACGCCCACTAGAAGTACACACCCACCAGTATCTTTCAATCTGTCTCTTCATGTATGTCTAAAGTGATTGCACCTGATGGACAGGAACACATAATACTATTTGCAACTGTGTTAGACATTGGCTATGTGCATCAAATCTCCAACTATAGGCCAAAGATCCAAGTCCATTTGCATGCACATAAACAAAGCAACAGTTTTCTAAGCATATGTACCTGTGCAGTGTAAACCATACAATTTTAAATGTCCAAGTCCCTGGGCATGATTAGTGCTAACAAACATTAACATCAGTCCCTGGCTCCAATGAGCTTCCAATCTAAAGCCCAAAACTAACTTTTTTACATTGGAGACTATTTTGACAGGAGACAAATAAAATACCATCATGTCTTTGGATTGTGGTGAGAAACCCACACAGGGAAAACATATAAACTTCAACATAAGCATTAGCATGTTGGGGAATTGAACCAGCAACCCCAGTGCTGCGAGATGGAATTGCTACCCACTTAGCCACCAGGCAGCCTCACACATGTTCTCTGAATCTCTGTGGTGTGAACCAGCCCTAAGTCCATAGCCAAGTTCCGTGCCTCCAAGCAATATACAATATATTGGCCTAAGTATTGGGACGCCTGCCTTTAAACACACATGAACTGTAATGGCATCCCAGTCTTAGTCCGTAGGGTTCAATATTGAGTTGGCCCGCCCTTTGCAGTTATAACAGCTTCAACTCTTCTGGGAAGGCTGTCCACAAGGTTTAGGAGTGTGTCTATGGGAATGTTTGATCATTCTTCCAATTGCATTTGTGAGGTCAGGCACTGATGTTGGACGGGAAGGCCTGGCCTGCAGTCTCCGCTCTAATTCACCCCCAAGGTGTTCTGTTGTGTTGAGGTCAGGACTCTGTCCAAGCCAGTCAAGTTCCTCCACCCCAAACTCACTCATCCATGTCTTTATGGACCTTGCTTTGTGCACTGGTCCAATTCATTTGGAGGAGGGGGATTATGGTGTGGGGTTGTTTTTCAGGGGTTGGGCTTGGCCCCTTAGTTCCAGTGAAGGGAACTCTTAAGGCATCAGCATACCAAGACATTTTGGACAATTTCATGCTCCCAACTTTGTGGGAACAGTTTGGGGGTGGCCCCTTCCTGTTTCAACATGACTGCACACCAGTGCACAAAGCAAGGTCCATAAAGACATGGATGAGCGAGTTTGGGGTGGAGAAACTTGACTGGCCTGCACAGAGTCCTGACCTGAACCCCGATAGAACACCCTTTGGCTGAATTAGAGCAGAGACTGCGAGCCAGGCTGTCTCATCCAACATCAGTGCCTGGCCTCACAAATGCACTTCTGGAAGAATGATCAAACATCTCCATAGACACACTAAACCTTGTGGACAGCCTTCCCAGCGTTCCCAGAAGCTGTTCTAGCTGCAAAGGGTGGGCCAAATCAAATATTAACCCTACAGACTAAGACTGGGCTGCCATTAAAGTTCATGCGCGTCGGGACCCTTCGGGGTAATACCGCGCTATATTAAGATACCTCTCAACTCAACTCAACTCATGTGTGTGTAAAGGCAGGCATCCCAATACTTTTGGCAAAATTTTGTATCGGGCAAGATTTACAATGGTGGTGGAACCCTCCTACACATAAATATGACATTTAGACATATTTTTAAGACCTGGGAGATGAGACAACTTCTCTACATGAAGCAGCATGCTTGGGATTTGAACCCAGACATTCAGGGATGCTAAGCAGAAGTTCTAACCTCTAAGCCACAGAGCTGCCACATGTGAGATCCTCATGCACATAAATACACGTAAATACTGCATTTCTTTGGGTATACAGGTGATGGAATTACATTACTCAAGAGTTATTCTTCTTGATTTATTCTGTGAAATTTGGTGTTTTTTTGTGGTTGAGTTTAGAATAGTGATATTACCCTCAAATTTTGGGGAATTACATTTTGATTTCTGATGTTGGAACACATATCAAATTTTTGGGGCTCAAATTATGATTATTTAGAAATAATAAAAAGCACAAAAAAATGTGACTGGTTTTAAATTTGCACAGCAATGGTATTGTTTGTGCTCTGTAAAGACACCTGTGTGAGTTTGGGTAAAGATTGTTGTGAGATGGAGAGTAACAAGTGAAAGTGACAGAGAAAAATATATTTATCAAAACATTTCACATTCCACATTCTTAAAAACAGAATATTTTAATTAGAAGCAACATTGTTGCAAAGGAAAATTTATTTCAGAGAAAGATACATTTCATCTCAACATTAAAATAATTTATTTCTGCATTCGGGCGAATACTAACATAAAGGGTATTGAAATATGCCATAAGGAGTATAAACTCGCAGCCTTCGCCAATGATATTTTGCTCTTTCTCTCCTCCCCCTTGACATCCCTGCCTAATTTGCTGCATGTTCTTGAACAATTCCGAATTATCTCACACTTGAAAATCAACTATTCCAAATCATTTGCTCTGAATATCTCGCTGCCCTCATCGCTGGTTGACCTCTGCCAAGAGAATTTCCCCTTTCGCTGGAAAACTGAGGATATTACCTACCTGGGTATTCGGCTTCCGGGTAAACTCACAGATCTTTACAACAAGAACTTCCTAGCGGAACTAAACGCTATACAGCAAGACATGCTTCGGTGGGATGTCCCCACGATTTCCTGGCTCGGGCGTGCCTCCATATTGAAAATGACAGTGCTTCCTCGAATGCTATATAAATTACAGTCAATTCCGATCGCCTTACCACCCTCCTTCTTTGCGACGTATAAGAGACTATGTAGGAAGTTTCTGTGGGGATCCAAGGCTCAGAGAATTAGTTGGGCAAAATTGGTACTCCCGAAATTGGATGAGGGCATTGGTCTCCCGGATATACAGAGGTACTACTGGGCTACACAGCTAACACGGACAGTGGACTGGCCGGTTCATGCACGCCGTAAAGGGTGGGTACTCTTGGAAAATCTGATTACGGGAACTGAACTTGGGAAAGTCCCCTGGTTTTCCAGCAAACATTGGACACCTAACGTTCAATCTCACCCTCTGGTAGGGGCAACTCTTTCTGCATTCACACAAGCGTGTAGAACGCATGCAGTGTCGGCTACAGAGTGTAAGTTAACTCCCCTTAGAGGAAACCCGGACTTTATGCCGGAGCTAGAAGGTTCCTACCTGACAAAAGAGTGGCCACACGTGGATATGCTAGCCAAACACTTCTTCTCTGGGGATAGGTTTCTTAACCTGAGAGAACTAGCGTCACTATCCCTGACCAAAGCCTTCCCTTTCTTTGCTTACCTCCAGATAAAGCACTTTCTGGATAGCCCGAGGACCAGAGGATGCTTTACGAAAACATCTACAGTGTTTGAGTCGTTGTGCTCTAGCACGTCTCCCCAGAGGCATGTGATTTTGATGCTTTATGCATCAATGTTCAAAGAACCCTTTGCCTCCATGCAGGCGGAACAGACCTTTTGGGAGGCCCGACTTGAAACATCGATTGAGAAGAAGAGCTGGGAGCGGGTTCATTGGTATATCCATAAAGGTTCACTGAATGTAAACTCCCAGGAAAATGGGTACAAGATTAGAACACGGTGGTATAGGACACCGGATCTGATCCACAAATTCTTCATCTGAATGTGTCAGATCGGTGCTGGAGGTGTGGAAAGGACTTGGGTACTTTCCTCCACATTTGGTGGGAATGCTCGCTGATCCAACCATACTGGCAGGGGGTGCATGATGTGACGACTGCGGTCTCTTCGCTGCCACTGGAGTTTTCGTCAGCACAATATCTTCTTCATCTGTCCACAATATCTAAGAAACGGTATCGCAGTTCCGTGGCGATCCATATGATCAACGCTGCCAGATTATGTGTACCCATCCACTGGAGGGCTACGGTGCCACCATCTATGAAAGAATGGGTGACACGCATAGATCACATTGCAGCGATATAGGAGCTGATATACACTGCGCAGGATAGAATTTCCAGCTTTGCCACTATCTGGGACGACTGGTTTACATTTCGGAATTCTGCGGAATTTCAAAATCTCTTTTAGACTAATAGTTGACTGGGACTCTTACACAGAGTGCTGCTTGTTTGACAACTGAGGTATGATCTCGACAGTATGTTCTTATTACCAAACAGAAATAGACGAAGAGGGTAGCTGGTGGTTACCCCATCCCCTCTTCAGGCATTCACATCCGAGACGCTCTCTTCCTCATACTCACCCCCCCTCGGCCCCTTCCTCCTCCCCCCTTTTTTTTTTCTCTCTTGTCCCTTCTTTACCTTTCTCCCCTAGATCTTCCTCCTTTTGTTTCCCTCTTCTCCCTTCGCTTTTCCTCTTCTTTTTGATTTTGACGAAAGGAGATTATGGGAGGACGGGGTTATCCTGGTTGACCCCCCCCCACCCATACTCTCTAAAATACGCAGACCCTTAGAGATGGAGGTAGAAATCGAACCACAGGTTCTGGTCTATTGTGGTAAGGGCCATGACTTGCCACTTTTATTGAAGGTCCTGGTAGCATCTGAGTGCAATTTCATTAACACGATCCCTCACCGAGGACTTGAGGTATATTCTTGTTATTATCTGAGATGATGTTGTTTATTTTGTATAATTGAACATTGTACATGGGCATTGCCACAACTGCATAACATGTATTTGTATTATGTATGGAGCCAGAACCCCTGGATCTCCAGGTTTTCCTTTTTTTTTTCTTACTACGGTTGATATTGCTGTAATGTGTATTTACGCTGTTTTTTTCAATAAAATCTTTATGAAACAAAAAAAAAGAATTTATTTGTGAAAGTTACAATTGTATCATTAGAATCAATGGCTAAAACTTGCATTGGACTAAAATAGAGCAGATTTTCACTTCCAAACAATGCTCTTTAATTAGCTCTCTTTTTGGTACCGTATTTACAATAACTCTTGTGAAAAAAACTGAAAATTGTATCATACTTACCAGTAATTTTTCTTTCCTGGTGCCTATCCATGGCAGCATACCTGTGATAGAGCTCCGCCTCGACTCCTCCTTCAGGACTAGTGAATAGCATAGATTAAAGGCATAGTCCCTCCCCCAACATTCTCTGTAATATAGAATACCGAGGGTGGGAGCGTATGCTGCCATGGGTAGGCACCAGGAAAGGAAAATTACTGGTAAGTATGATACAATTTTCCGTTTTCCTGGTGCCTCCATGGCAGCATACCTGTGATAAATAACTAGCTGACATGGGTGGGATAATTGCTTAACAATAAATGTTTAATTAGAAGAGGACATAGCAGCCTGAACTGCCCTCCTTCCAAACTCAACAGTCGTGAGTGCTCCTGGATCAATATGGTAGTGTCTGAGGAACGTATGGTGAGAAGACCAGGTGGCGGCCCTGCACACCGTCTCCAACAAAACATTAGCCCTTGCCGTCCAGGAAGCTGAGACTGCCCTTGTAGAATGAGCATTCACTCAGGATGGAGGCTCCATATTCTTCACCCTGTAGGCCTTCTGAGTTAACTTTACAACCCAAGATGACAGAGTTCTGATGGAAGCTTCTTTGCCCCTGTATTTACCGAACGCTACGATGAAAAGTCTCTCAGAATTTCTGAACGGGCCGGTGGCCTCTAGGTAGGCCCTGAGCACTCTGGATACATCCAGTTCGTGACAAGACTCTGAATCCGTGTCTGTAAACACTGGTAGTGCCCAGGGTTCCAACAGGTGGCTTGGAGTAGCAACCTTTGGTGTGAACCACCGAAGGGGACGAAGTTCCACTCTGTCTGGGAAGAAGGAGATGTGGTCGTCACCTATCCCTAAAGAGTGAAGTTCCGAGATTCTTCTGCCAGATGTAATGGCTAGCAGGAAAGCCGTCTTTAGTGTCAGGTTCCATATTGTTACTTGTTCCACTGGAGCAAAGGGATGGTCAGATAGAACTTCCAGGACTAGGGACAGATCCCACTTAGGAAATGATCGTCTGACAGGAGGGCAAATCTTCAATATACCTCTGAGGAAAGTGACTACTGAAGGATCCTCCGCCCATCTCTTATTTGTTGCAGCAGAGATTGCTGCTACCTGCACTTTGAGAGAGCTCAGACCAAGTCCCAGATCAAGTCCTGTCTGAAGGAATCCTAGAACATGAGATGTAGAAGGAAGGATTGGATCAAATCCATTTCCGGAAAAAAATGACAAGAACTTGTCCCATATTTTTGAATATATGGCATTAGTTGCTGGCTTCCTAGCTTTTAGAAGGGTTGATATGACTCCTGGAGAACACCCTAGGGACTCAAACCTTCACCTCTCAACCTCCAGATTCGAAGATTCAACTTCTGAGGGTTTGGATGAACTAGACTGCCCTGCGACAGAAGTTGAGGGAAAGGAGGGATCTTGATTGGAGAGCCCACACTGAGGCGCAATACGGAAGTACTGCCACCACCTGGACTGGCTCCCAGAGAAGCCTCAGGAGGAATTTGAATATTAATGGCCTGGGAGGAAAGGCATATGCCGTGGTGAACCTCCAGGGACATGACAGGGCATCCACTGCCTCGGCTTGTGGATGCGGCAGCCGAGAGAAGAACCTGTCCAGCTTGGCATTCTTCGGGGAGGTGAACAGATCTACCTGAGGGGGATCCCATATGTTGGCAATCTAAAGGAAGACATGGGGGTGGAGAGCCCACTCGTTGTTGTCCAGGAAGTTTCTGGATAACGTGTCTGCTTTCGTGTTCAACCTGCCTGGCAGATACATCGCTCTGAGGTCCAGGAGGTTCTGCTCCGCCCAGAGCATGATCGGCTCTACCTCCTTGAGGAGTGACCTGCTGCGAGTGCCTCCCTGCTTCTGCAGATAAGCGACAGCTGCCCTGTTGTCTAGGCGTAGGAGTATTCTCTGGCCTCTGATTTGGGGTGCCAAAGAGGTCAGTGCCAAGAAGGCTGCCCTCATCTCCAAGATGTTTGATACCACTCCCTGGGTGGTGCATGACCATCTCCCCTGTATTCTGGTTTGCCCGCAATGGGCTCCCCAGCCCTGTCTGCTTGCATCGGACGTAATTGTGATCCAAGGAAGGGAGCCCAGGTGATGAGGCTTGGAGGGGTTTTCCGGAACTGTCCACCAGTGAAGGCTCCTGCGCAGTCGTTGTTTCTTCCACTGCGCCAAGAAACCAGTCTGGAAATACCTCAAGTGCCAATGTGCCCAAGGAACCATGGGTATATAGGAAGACATTGTGCCAATGAGGCTCAGGCATTGTGAAGCCGTCAGATACGGGCGCCGGATGACTTTGATCATTCTCTGGATGACAATCCTTGCCTTCGGCGGTGGTAATGACACTGTCCCCTCCTGAGTGTCGAACATTGCGCGTAGATTATCTGCTGTGTTGGCGTTAGTTGACTCTTGTCGGAATTCACCAGCCACCCTAGCTCTTTTTAGGGACTGTAGAAAAATGTCCTGCTGACATACCAACTGATCCGGATTGCTTGCTAGGAGTAGGATGTCGTCCAAGTAGTGGTATATCCTCAAGCCCCTCTCCCGCAGGGGAACCAAAGCAGATATTAGTATCTTGGTGAACACCCTGGGAGAGGTGCACAGACCGAAAGGCAGGGCTTGAAACTATAGGTGGGTCAATGCCACTGCAAATCTCAGGTATTTTTGAAATGCAGGTAGAATTGGAACATGTAGGTACGCATCCTGCAGATCGACCGAAATCATCCAATCTGATGGCTGGACTGTCTGAATAATCGTCTGCAGGGACTCCATTTTGAAGCTTTCGGAGCGGATATACCGGTTTAGCCTCTTTAGGTCTATAACAGGCCTCCACCCACCTGTCCTCTTTGGGACCAGAAATAGGGTGGAGTAAAAGCCTGTGAAGCGCTCTGCCAAGGGAACCAGAACAGCCGCCCCCTGAAGCTGGAGTGACGTTAGGAAGTTTTTCAGAGCTTAAACCTTCAGTGGAGAGGATGGAATCTCTGTTCCTTTGAAAGAGTTCCGAGGTGGGGGGTGAGAAAAATTCCAAAAGTGCCCCCATTGAATTGTTGACAGAACTCAGGGGTCGTGGCAGCGGGTGGCCCAGACTGGGGTAAAAAACTTTAGCCTGGATCCCCCCGGGAGTGCCTGGGCTACTCTGGCGTAAAAAAAAAGACTGCTTCTGCTCCTGTGGAGCCGGAAGGGCTTTCATCTTCCTGTTCAAAAAGGATCCCTGAGTACCTTTCCAAGGTCTTTTGTTGTCTATGGGCTGTCTCGACTGCCTAAAATCCCTTGGGTTTGACTGGCGGAACCTAGAGGAACCACCTCTGAATCTTCGCCTACTTCTGTCCTGTGGAAGCATACCAGACTTCCCTCCTGACAGCCTGGAGATAGCTTTATCCATTTTGTCTCCGAATAGTGCTTTCCCATCAAACGGGATTTTGCACCAATTTTGTTTGGAGGATAAGTCAGCCATCCAGGGTTTCAGCCACAAGGCCCTCTTCGCCATCACTTAATGCAACATGGATCTTGCCGAGCACCTAATCGTGTCAATGGTCGCTACGCAGACAAAGTCTGCCGACAATCTAAGCTCTTCTAAGGCCTTAATTATATCCTCCATGGGGACATCCTGACGCAAAGCCATCTCAATATTATCTGTCCAAGATCTTATGGCATTTGATACTGATGTGAGGGCAATAGCTGGCTTACATGCTGCTTCCGCGGCTAAGTAGCTCCTCTTCAGCTCCAGGTCGATTCACCTGTCTAGAGGGTCTTTGAAGGAAGCGGAATCCTCCATTGGCAAAGTTATATTTTTTGCGAGTCGCACCACCGACGCGTCTACCACTGGCATGGAGTTTGGTGACTGCGTTCCCGACTCTGGTAAGGGGTATATAGTTTATTGAACCGACCCAAAAAAATATATTTATTTTTTTATCAGTCTTTGACTATTCCTTCTGAATGACTTGACTAATCTCGCCCATCTGAGGAATGGGAAGTAGCTTGTAAACTCTTGGGGAGGCTATTCTGCGTCTTTTCAGGCGATTGCAGTTTTGACTGCCTGGATGAATGGCTTTACCAAGGAGAGACTGAAGCCAGAAGGTTCTGATAACTCTGAAGAGTCCCCTGAAGAGTCTTCAGGTGGTGAATCTCTAGCTGGTCGGCCTGACGGCGGCAGAGGTGTACTGGCTGCTGACGGACCAGGGAGATTAGGTTCTATATCCTGAACCTGGGATATCTGCTGAAGTGGTTGAGCGGGGACCGAAGCCAAAAGCTCAGAGAAGGAGTCCTTCATTGTTCGCTTGAGTAGATATACAGCGTGCTGATTTTCTAGCTCGCGGTTGGACGCATAGTCTGTAAAACAATCCTTACAGACCACTCTGTCTGGTAGCGGTGTAGCCCCACATGTCCAGCATTTCTCTTTCTATAGGTCCTAGGAGAGGGGGAACGATCATGTCCTCTGGATCTTGACCTCTCTGATCTACGACGTGAAGAATGGGACCTACGCCCTGATGAGCGGGACCCCTTGGAGTGGGTAGGGCTACGATGTAAGGAACTCACGCTAGACCAGTGAGCGCAGTTTTTTTTTTTTTTTTTATACTCACGTATAGTTGGTCACATACCTAATAGAAGTGTGAGGATCTTTGCTGCGAGATGAATGATTGCGGAGTTGGGCACAAGGATCAGCTCCGGAAATATAGTAAGAAAGGGAAAAGAATCAGGAGTTTTTGGCGTCACTCTTTTATTTATTTTTTAAACAAACATTTTTAAATTGTCATCTTTTTTTTTTTTTAAACATAAACATTTTTATATCGTCATCTTTTTTTTTTTTTAAAACAAAAACTTTTGATCGGCAAAATTTTTTTTTTTTGGGAGAAAATAAAAAGTACCTACCACAAAGCAGCATCAGAGAGACCTAGCGGGGCACAGCTGAGGAGACTCTGACAGCAATCCCTGAATCTGAACCTAAATAGGCTCAAGGTGCGTGGGCTAATCCCATAAACCACCATTTGGAATTGATTGAAAAAAAGGGAAAATCTAGCCTTCTTTCCAGAATCCAAGATGGCCGCCACTGAACCAAGCGACAGTGCATGCGCACGCGCAGAAGATCCAGCGTCGCCCAGTACAGAGAGCCGAGAAACTACGGCTCTGTGTCACTCCCGAATCGCGCATGTGCAGACGGCGGCAAGGACGCCGTGCCATGACTCTCTCCTACCTGGCGGGATGTACAGAGCACCTGTAGCCCCCCCGAACCCGGAAATAAGCACACAATGTTGGTGCACAGAGAGACACCTGCCCTATCCAGTTGCACAGTTTTAAAGGAACAAAAAAGTAAGACAATAATCATTTTGAAGGTGCCTAACAAGCAAAGGAAAGGGGAGGGGAGGGGAAGAGAGGAAAAGAAAGGGGAAAAACACAAATGCCTATAGTAAAAAATGGAAACCACCAGCCTGGGAAGATGGAGCTGATCCTTTTGCGACTTCCACTGCATTCATCATGGATGTGATAGCAGACTGCGTTCCTGTGAGGAAACTCTGCGAAATGACCCCAACAGATCCACAAAGGGGTTCCCAGTCTTATCAGCGCTGTAAACAGCCCAAGAACAGGGACTGCGCACGGGAAAGGCTAAACCCGGCGGACGCTGCCGACTGCAGAGGTATGGACATACTGCTACTCTTCACCAGCACAAGAAGGTATGAGGAAAAAAAGGAGAATGTTGGGGGAGGGACTATGCCTTTAATTTATGCTATTCACTAGTCCTGAAGGAGGAGTCGAGGCAGAGCTCTATCACAGGTATGCTGCCATGGAGGCACCAGGAAAGACACTTGAGTTAAAATTTTAGTTATTTCACTTTTGAGCATGCTCAGTTGTGTAGCCAAATTTGTTCAAAAAACAAGGAATTTTTCACTTCTCAGACTTTTAAAGATATTTCAGTGTAGAAATCACTTTTTCACACAGTTTAAAAGCAGATTATCTTTAAATAATATACCGCATATTTCAGTACCATTTAGGCAATTATATCATGCTCTAAACATTATTTCCATGTGCAATTCTCCAGCTTTTAGTAGAGTAAAGATTTGGGCGCTATTTGGATTCTGGGAGCTATATTAAATGTGATTTTGGGAGTATTTTCTCTCCAGCGCTATAGTGAATACTGTTTTTGCGCTAATTATCGCAAATTGCCACGAATCGCGCTAATTAGCACGAATTCGCAGCAATTTGCGCTAATTAGCGCCGCGGCGCTATTGTAAATTACCCCAATATTGTTATATATTTATATTTATCAGGTAACTGTTTATTTTTGCATATACATATTTTATCACGGTTAGCACGGATTATTTATGCTTTTTACAATAGTAAAGAATAGAATAGAATAAAATAAAATAGAATATGACCGTCTTCTAAAAATTCAAATTTGGAATAGTATAAATTCGAAGTCGAATTGGATAGATTGGAATAGAATCCAAAACAATGGAAACCAAAATAATAGATAGAATAGAAAAACCATAGAAAAGAATAGAAAAAAATATAATATATATTATATTTTATTCTATTCTGTTCTATGGTTTTTCTATTCTATTCTTTCATATTATTTTCTATTCTATTTTAATCTTTTCTATTCAAATTCAAATTCATTCTATACGAAAATCGAATTTCGGAAAATGGTTTTATATTTATAATATATAAATATATATATATATATATATATATATATATATATATATATATAACCATCTCCTGAAAGTTGAATTTCGTATTTCATGTATAATGAATTCAAATAGAAAAGATTAGAATAGAATAGAAAATAATAGAATAAAAAAATCAAAGAATACAATAGAACAGAATAGAATAAAATATAATGTATATATATATGAGTGACAACACCCCGAGTATGAAAGGGGTTAAAGTCGTTTAGGACATTCCATTCCCGAACACAAAGGCAGCTGCCGGACACTCCAACCAGCCGAACAAGAAACCCACAGGAATAATTCTCCCCCAAATACGAGACAAAGCTCCGTCTTGACGGTCAAGCAGGAATGCATCTTTATTGAAAGCAATACAAGTTTTATACACAGTAAAAGAGGAGGTGCATGCCTGTGACCAGAAACCTAATTAACATGAGCTCATTAACTAATCCCTTTAGACAGCCTAGGCATGACCTTTGAGTTCCTAGCCTGGCTGTCTCCTAAACTACAATACACATTATCATACATATCAACACAGAACTCCTTCATACAATTGCAGGGTCAATTAGCACAGACAACAATGGCTGAAAGAGAAGCCACACTAGGCTCATTTACATTATAAAAGACAACAGACAGACAGGTGGCTGGAGTTGACATCAGCACCTCCTAACAGTATGAATAAGTCAGTCTTTCTAATATGGCTTGAGAGATATTGTTAAGGAATATTACTGTCCCATTTGAAGTAATCCAATCATATTCTCAGGGTTCATTATTTTCTTGCTCACCCTGTGCCCCAATAGACACAGGGTGACTTAGACATAAGAGGTGCATGGGGAGCTGAAACAAGGGTATCCCATACTTTCCAAGGGATTCTGGGTTCCACGGGCCCTCCCATCACATCTCTCCCCTTTTGGCAGGAGACTAACACAGGAGGAGACCCCAGACGGGTTGACTCCAAAGTTAGTCCATAGTTCCAGTCCTTCAATGCCGGTATCCACACAGTACCCCAAATAAATTGTCCGAAACAGAGCATCCTGTGCCTCTCTCAGAGAACATATCCGCCACTGGGGAGAGGCCTGGACTGGCTCTTCTCCCTGGAGTCCTTTCAGCCACTGGAGAGAAGGCAGGGTGACTGGGCTCACTCCTTCATGCTGTTGGGGATCTGGGCCGACTGCCCAGCATCCCTGGGGTATACAGGTGGGGACTGAAGCCCCATCCCCCTTTACCGGAAATTCAGCCTCTGTTAGTTGAGGGCAGAGGCCCGCGGCACTCTGCTCTGTTGCCAGATCTTCTGCTCGGTTGCTGTGAGTGGAGACCGCAGTCCCATCCCCCCATATCAGCTCAAGCTGCAGTTGTGTGCAGAGGCCAGTAGCATTCTGCCCTGCTGCCAGTGATTCAGCTGGGAGTAAAAGCTTTACTACCTCAGCTTGCTTGTCGCTGGAGAGAGGGGCCAACTGACCCATCTCCCTGGAACTCCACAGTTGTTGCCGGTGCTGGGCAGAGGTTGGTAGCACTCTGCCCTGTTGCCAGCACTTCTGCTCGGGACTCCACATCATCCTCTTCGCCTAACCGTTGGGGCAGGAGTCTGGCTTCCTCCCCTCCCAAACTGTGCAGCTGCCATTGGGGAGGTGAGCTGGCTGCTTCCTTTTCCGTTCCCTCTTCTGGCTGCTTGGAAGTGATTGCCACAGGTGTGGGGCAGATGTCTTGGACCCTCTGTCCGGTGACCAGCGCTTCAGCTGGGGAAGTTCCTTTTAACTCCACAGATACTGCTGTTGGTGCTGGGCAGAGCACACTGAAGTTTGGCCCTGATACCAGCTCTTCTGCTGGAGGCTCATCAGGTTGTTCCTCCTCAGCAGAACAGTCTATCAAATCCCCTGTCCCTGCAACTGGTATCTGGGGATAGAGGTTCACCATCTCCTTTCCATGGAACCCAGAAGATGCTATCAGTGCTGGGCAGAGGTTAGCAAAACTCTGCCCTGTTGTCAGCACTTCAGCTTTGGGGATGGCAATCTCCAGATTTTCCACTGCCAATTCTTCAGCCAGGATTTCAGAGTTGCTAACTGGTATTTCCTGATAGTCCCAGGCAAAGGGATCCCCACCCTGCTGCTGAGCAGAGTCTAGCAGCTGTCTGTAGGCAATCTCCAGCTCCCATTCCTGATCGGCCAGAAACTCCAAATCTTCAGTGCCCTTCCGAGACATTCAGTCTTCGCTCTCTGTGCTCCATTATTTCCTCCAAACTCCACTCCCGATCACTCCCAAAGTCAGGGTCCTGTCTGTTACGCTGGGCCTTTCGGTTATGTTGGGTCTTTCAGCTCTATCCATTTCAACTAGTTCTGCGATAATGTCCCTCTTCTAACGGTTGTTGGGCGGTCTGCCGCGGTTCTCCAGTAAGTCCTTGAGGGAAGAGCATTTTAGCCGTTCATACTGTGCTTCCATTGTCCTGTGTCCTCTTGTAGCTGTCCTTCTGGCTGTGGGAATCATCCCACTGCTTGCCACCAATGTAACGCCACCCGAGTATGAAAGGGGTTAAAGTCGTTTAGGACATTCCATTCCCGAACACAAAGGCAGCTACCAGACACTCCAACCAGCCGAACAAGAAACCCATACCAATAATTCTCCCCCAAATACGAGACAAAGCTCCGTCTTGAGGGTCAAGCAGGAATGCATCTTTATTGAAAGCAATACAAGTTTTATACACAGTAAAAGAGGAGGTGCATGCCTGCTCATATTACTTTGGAAAACACCTGTGACCAGAAACCTAATTAACATGAGCTCATTAACTAATCCCTTTAGACAGCCTAGGCATGACCTTTAAGTTCCTAGCTTGGCTGTCTCCTAAACTACAATACACATTATCATACATATCAACACAGAACTCCTTCATACAATTGCAGGGTCAATTAGCACAGCCGACAATTGCTGAAAGAGAAGCCACACTAGGTTCATTTACATTATAACAGACAACAGACAGACAGGTGGCTGGAGTTGACATCAGCACCTCCTAACAGTATGAATCAGTCAGTCTTTCTAATATGGCTTGAGAGATATTGTTAAGGAATATGACTGTCCCATTTGAAGTAATCCAATCATATTCTCATGGTTCATTATTTTCTTGCTCACCCTGTGCCCTAATAGACACAGGGTGACTTAGACATAAGAGGTGCATGGAGAACTGAAGCAAGGGTATCCCATACTTTCCAAGGGATTCTGGGTTCCACGGGCCCTCACGTCACAATATATATAAAACCATCTTCCGAAATTCGAATTTCATATAGAATGAATTTGAATTTGAATAGAAATTATTAGAATAGAATAGAAAATAATAGAAAAGAATAGAATAGAAAAACAATAGAACAGAATAGAATAAAATATATATTTTATTCTATTCTGTTCTATTGTTTTTCTATTCCATTTTTTTTATTTTCTATTCTATTCCAATCTTTTCTATTCAAATTCATTCTATACGAAATTAGAATTTCGGAAGATGGTTATGTAAATAACACACATATACTGTATATATATATAAAACCATCAGCCGAAATTTGAATTTTGTATAGAAGGAATTCAAATTCAAATACAAAAGATTAGAATAGAATAGAAAATAATAGAATAAAAAATGAGAGAATACTATAGAATAAAAAAGAATAGAATAGAAAAACAATAGAAAATAATAGAATAAATAAGAAAGAATATGATATTCCGAAATTCGAAGATTAGAATTGAATAGAAAAAAATTGAATAAAAAATAAGAGAATACAATAGAACAGAATAGAATAAAACATAATATATATTATAGTATATTATATAATATAATATAGTATTCAGTCCCCTTTACTCTGATACCCCTAACTAAAATCTAGTGTAACCAATTGCCTTTAGAAGTCACCTAATTAGTAAATAGAGTCCACCTGTGTGTAATTTAATCTCAGTATAAATACAGCTGTTCTATAAAGCCCTCAGAGGTTTGTTAGAGAACCTTAGTGAACAAAGAGCATCATGAAGGCCAAGGAACACACCAGGCAGGTCAGAGATAAAGTTGTGGAGAAGTTTAAAGCAGGGTTATGTTATAAATATTCCAAGCTTTTAACATCTCACAAAGCACTGTTCAATCCATCATCTAGAAATTGATTTACAGGCTTTAACTTTTTGGCCTAAAAGCAAAACGCTATGTCTGGCAGAAAACTAACACTGCACCCTAAATACACCAGCCCCACTATGAAACATGGTGGTGGGAGCATCATGTTGTGGGGATGCTTTTATTCAGCAGGGACAGGGAAGCAGGTCAGAGTTGAATGGAAGATAGATGGAGCACAGGGCAATCTTGGAAGAAAACCTGTTAAGCCCTGTACACACGATCGGATTTCCTATGGATTTTAAACTGATGCATTTTTCCATCAGAAATCCGATGAAGCTGACTTCCATCAGTCTTGCCTACACACCATCAGTCAAAAAACCAATCATCCCAAACGTTGTGACGTAAAACACTCAGACGAGCCAAGAAAAATAAAGTTCTATGCTTCTGAGCATGCGTCGACTTGATTCTGAGCATGCGTGGGTTTTTTATCCGATGGAGTTCCCCACAGACGATAGTATTTCCTATCGTTTTTTTTCCATCGGATAAATTTAAAACATGTTCTATTTTTTAACACCGATGGAAAAAAGACCGATGGGGCCCATACACGATCGGTTTGTCCGATGAAAAAAGTCCATCGGACTGTTTTCATCGGTAAAACCGATCGTGTGTACAGGGCTTTTGAGTCTGCAAAAGACCAGAGACTGGGGTGGAGGTTCACCTTCCAGCAGGATAACGACCCTAAACCTACAGACATTGCTACAATGGAATGGCTTAAATCAAAGCATATTCATGTGTTAGGCTTCATGTACACGGAACGGCATCTAAAAATGTCTGTTTAGGCGTGTTTACCCCGTTTGCATCTAGGAGCGTTTGAATTTTTTTTTTTAGATTTTTTTTGGTTTAAATGAAAAACGTCTGTAAGCGAAACCATGCTAAATGCGAGTTACCGCGTTTGGCGCTTGAAATGCCTCTAAACACAGCTTCTGAATGAATTTTTTTGGGGTTCCAGAAAAAGCCTCTAAACTCAACTGCCTAGAAACTACTATAAACATGTACATGTACTGATAAGATAACAGAGGAGAGTTCAGGAGCAGTTGAAAAAAATGCCCAACTGCTCCTAAACGCTTGTTTACCAGCAGCAGTGTACATGAGGCCTTAGAATGGCCCAGTCAAAGTCCAGACCTAAATCCAATTGAGAATCTGTGGCAAGACTTGACAATTGCTGTTTACAGACGTTCTCCATCCAATCTGACAGAGCTTGAGCTATTTTGCAAAGAAGAATGGGAAAAAATTTCACTCACTAGATGTGCAAAGTTGATAGAGACATCCCCAAAAAGACTTGTAGCTGTAATTGCAGCAAAAGGTGGTTCTACAAAGTATTGACTCGGGGGGCTGATTACAAATGCACGCCACACTTTTCAGATATTTATTTTAAAAAATGTTGAAAACCATTTATCATTTCCCTTTCACTTCACTCCACTTTGTGTTGGTATATCACATAAAATCCCAATAAAATACATTTACACTTTTGATTGTAACATGACAAAATGTGGAAAATTTCAAGGGGTATTAATACTTTGTCAAGGCACTGTATTCTATGAACAAAAGAAGCTGTTCAGCATATGTCATATTTTGTTTGTTTTTTTATAGTCTAATAATTTATTTTATTTATTTATTTTTTGTTTGTGTATAATAATATCAAAAAGAAGTGTTCTTTTTTTTCAGCAATGTCACATTCGTGTGTTAGGAGTTTTGCGCTTCAACTTCAACTTGTTTAAAAATTGTTTAAAAAAATGCAAATTAGGTTCACATAATTGTTTTGTATTTTCTGACATGATATTGACTTTGGAATGAACAAATAATGCACAAAGTTTCATAACCATCCTTTTTTCTTTTTTTTTCTGGATTTTATTTGAATTTCACACAAAATTAAAACATGTTTCTCTTGTGGAATTTTAATGCAAGATTCTGCTGAAGGGATATTTAGCTTAACCGCTTCCTCTGTTGTTATAATCAGTTTCCATTTTATATTTCTACTTGTACTGTATTTCACATATTACTAGGTGCATACTTGTAAACTAGTTTCGTTTTTCTCATGTTCATGTTATCTACTTGTTGGAGTTTCGTTTCTTATTAAGCACATGATTTCTTAGAAATAATTGGTTTCACTTTTGTCATGAAATGTCTCTGTATATGATTGGATAATTTGTCAAAGGGCGGTACTTTCTGAAAGCCCCTTTAAATATTCACACCAAGGAATAAAAGATTAGATTTGCTCAGAGACCTTGCTGTTTTGTGTCATTGTCTCAATGGGCTAATCTCACAGGCCTGGGGGGATTGTAAGTCACATCTTATCAGAAATATTATCAAGATTCAAACTCATCCCTAGACTGACTATCTAAATTCCCCATCAGTTGGGGGCGTCGTCCGGTATCGATTAAAATATGTCTGTCGGGTGAGTAGAATTGATCTATTTATCTTCTCTCACCGTGACGTCTATTTAGAAATCGTTTCCTTTAAAGGGACCTGTGATTTATGTCAGAGCTGTTTTTAAACCTTGATAATAAGTTAACTGCTCTGAAGAAGAAGCGCTGTTCCGTGTTAACAACGAGATAAGCCTTGGGAGGGCTTGTAAGACTGCTCCGTGAAGCAGCATTTGTTCTGGGTGAACAAATAAAAAGACTGCAGCAAGAAACGCTGTTCCGTGGTAACAGCGACATAGGCCCCGGGAGGCCTATGACACTGCTCCGTGTAGCAGAAAGCTCTGGGAGAGCTATTGGAGGACTCCGTGAAGTCCACAGGAAAATGATTTATACAGTACTGTAATTATAAGAACAAGTCTGATAAGGTGTGCCGGACAAAACCCGATCTCTTTGCTTATCTTTCTATCGCTTGCTCGTAGAAGTCGTAAGATAATTTGTAATTTGTCTGTGTGTGTGTGGGAGTGTTGTGAGGTAAGATGACACTTTCCACTGCACTGTGTTATAATTGAACTCCCGGCTCCTTTTAGTGATTGATGGAAGTTCCCCAATCGAAATGTACAGTGATGCTACAGTATCCGGTGATGTATTGATGTTTATTTTTAATGATTTATATATGAATGCTTTGACTCTAAAGTATAAGATAGTGTGCATAGTAGCAGTGTTAATAACACTTTCTTAAGGTAATACATAAATTGGTATAGTCAGTAGGATACTCTGAGGCTAACTTTTGATCAAAACATGCTATTTGAATAATTCTTTTTGCTACTGACATCTCTTGCGCAGGGGAAGTCAGGTGCAAAATTTGGACATTTGGCTTTTTGCCAACAGGGTTCAAGTGTTAATATCTCACTGACCGTAATAGATAGTGGGGAATTGTTTGCGGCATTAGTACTACAGCAATTGAAAGTACTGTTTGATCCTGTTGGCACTCTGCCAAGAAATTTGAAATATAAATAAAAATTGTTTGGTTATAAAAATAAGAAAAGTAATAACGTACAAAGCTTGCTTGTGATCAGGGGAACCTCTGGCCATAGGGAGTGCTTATTGGCATTTTGCCATGGAAAAAATAAAAAATAAAAGCTACAAGAACTTGATTAGAATGTTAAGAAAGATGAAATAAAAAAATGCTGTGGAGATCCCCGGCTGGACCGAGGCTCCCTATAGCATCCTAGCCCAAACATTGTCCACGATGGGTTTAAGAGTCATGGGATGGTGAATTTAAGGGTTAAGTCAGCCTTCTCTATGCCTGTACCATGCGCCCCGCCTCGTCCCCCTTACATTCCATAACCCGATAACAAGTGATTTCTTCAAGAGACTTACAGTGAAGGATGCTGCAGGATGTTTTGACATTCCTAAGCAAACACCAGAGCAGACACATTATCAAATTGATTTCTCAGGAAATCAGAGGGGAACCTTTTATAAAAAAAAGAGGGGAGGTCACAAATACTGAGCCTTTTATGGGAATAAATGGGGTACTGACCAAAACTTTTAAAACACCACCCCTCACAATCATCGACCCGACTGGAATGGGATCAGTGATTCAACACTGTTTCAGAATAATGCCTGGCTGTCCGGTGAATCTCTTGGGCAGAGATTTACCAGGAAAACTGGGAATTACAATGAAAGTCACAAAGCAAGGAGGATTACACGTGGAATCTGACAGGATTAACATCCTCACTAGTGTTAAGCGAACCCGAACTGTAAAGTTCGGGTCCGTACCGAACTTTAGCTTTTTCCCGAACCCGAACTCGGACTTTGCCCAAAAGTCCGGGTTCGGCAATCTAATTACGCATTTAGAAATGCTTCAGGGGCCAGCCAATCACCTTTTGATTAGCTGGTGTGCCCTTAGAGGCCATCATAGCCATGCCTACTAATGGCATGGCTGTGATTGGTCAGTGCAACATGTGACCCAGCTTCTATATAAGCTAGAGGCACACAGCACACACGTCACTCTGCTTCAGAATAGATAGGGAGAGGATCTAGTCTGCTGCTGCTGCTTTTAGGGAGAGATAGAAAAATAGATGAGGTAGTCCTGATTCTACAATCTGAGGGAAAGATAGAGAGATAGTGTAGTGTAGGGCCAGGTTCCTGTTGGTGCTTTCAGGGAGAGAGAATATTATATAGGAGTCCAGATTCAGAGATTAAAATCAGCGATCTGCATAGGTTTACCTGTTTGTGTTGCAGTGCAGTCTTTTTACACTGCCATGAGCCCAGTGTCAGAGAAAATCTAACTTTTAGGGGGAAAAAAAGGCACTTTATTGTGCTCTTTTCCAAAAGACCCATAGGGCAAAAAAAAAAAAAAAAGCATTTTATTTTGCTCGTGCAAAAAAAGACCCGTTTAGGGCAAAAAAATAAATAAAAAAATTTGCACTTTAATGTACGCTTGCAAAAAGAGCCATTCAGGGGCACAAAAAATAGTTTGCAGTGTGTTATACATATGTGGAGGTGTGTGAAATAAACAATTTCTATATAGTTTTCTCCTACTGTGCTATACTAAAAAAACAACATTTTTTTTGAATAGCATTTTCTGCAGTTCTGTAGCTGTGCGATTCAGCGGTTACGTACTGTGGGTGTGTTCTGCTCTTCAAAAAAACGCCGTTTAGGGGCACAAAAAATAGTTTGCAGTGTGTTATACATATTTGGAGGTGTGTGAAATAAACAATTTCTATATAGTTTTCTCCTACTGTGCTATACTAAAAAAACAACATTATTTTTTTTTAATAGCATTTTCTGCAGTTCTGTAGCTGTGCGATTCAGCGGTTACGTACTGTGGGTGTGTTCTGCTCTTCCAAAAAACGCCGTTTAGGGGCACAAAAAATAGTTTGCAGTGTGTTATACATATTTGGAGGTGTGTGAAATAAACAATTTCTATATAGTTTTCTCCTACTGTGCTATACTAAAAAAACAATTATTTTTTTTAATAGCATTTTCTGCAGTTCTGTAGCTGTGCGATTCAGCGGTTACGTACTGTGGGTGTGTTCTGCTCTTCCAAAAAACGCAGTTTAGGGGCACAAAAAATAGTTTGCAGTGTGTTATACATATTTGGAGGTGTGTGAAATAAACAATTTCTAAATAGTTTTCTTCTACTGTGCTATACTAAAAAAAAAAATTTTTTTTGAATAGCATTTTCTGCAGTTCTGTAGCTGTGCGATTCAGCGGTTACATACTGTGGGTGTGTTCTGCTCTTCCAAAAACACCCATTTAGGGCAAGATCCTAAATTTGGAAAATATGAGGAGAAGGTCAAAGGGACGTGGTGGCCCCGGTCGTGGTGCTGCTGGTGGAGCTCCTGTTGCAGGGAGAGGACGTGGTGGATCTGTGCCAGATACACGCACAAGTGAAACACCTTCCTCAGGTGCGAGTAGGCGACCGAGCCTGCGGCGGTATTTTGTCGCGCCTAATGAGGCTGTACGAATGTTTAGGCCAGGACAAGTACAGGCGATAGTAGATTGGGTTGCTGACAGTGCCTCGGGTTCCTTCACATTGTCTCCCACCCACTCTTCTGATGAAAGAACAGAGTTGGCACCTGAAACCCATGTCCATCAGTCTTTCACCTCACCCCCTTGCAAATCAGCCAAGCAGTCTGAGCCCCAAATCATGCAGCAGTCTCTTCTGCTTTTCGATGACTCTGTTAGCAGGGTTTCCCAGGGCCATCCACCTAGCCCTGCCCCAGAAGTGGAAGAGATTGAGTGCACCAATGCCCAACCACTTATGTTTCATGATGAGTACATGGGAGGACCATCGCAGTACGTCTCGGATGATGACGAAACACAGGTGCCAACTGCTGCTGCTTTCGCAATTGTGCAGACAGACAAGGAGGGCAGGGGTGAAGACTGGGTGGAAGATGATGTGGAGGACGATGAGGTCCTCGACCCCACATGGAATGAACGTTATGCAGGTGACCAGTGTAGTTTGGAGGAAGAGGCGGTGGTCGCACAGAGCCACCAGCACAGCAGAAGAGGGAGCAGGGTGCAAAAGCGGAGCGTCCGTCCGCTAGACAGTATGTCTGCTACTGCCCAATGCAGCAAGGGACCGAGCACACCAAAGCCAGGTCCAAGGAGTTCCCTAGCGTGGCAGTTCTTCACACAATGTGCTGATGACAAGACACGAGTGGTTTGCAGGCTGTGCAATCAGAGGCTGAAGCGAGGCATAAACATTCTCAACCTGAGCACAACCTGCATGACCAGGCATCTAAGTGCAAAGCACGAGCTGCAGTGGAGTAAACACCTCAAAAACCAAGAAAGGTCTCTGGCTCCTCCTGCTTCCTTTTCTGCTGCAGTCTCGGCCTCTTCATCCACCTCTGTAGTGACAGTGGCACCTGCCACCCCGCAAACAGAGGATCTGCCAGCAACACTACCACCTGGGTCACCAACCATCTCCACAATGTCCCATGGAAGCGTTCAGCTCTCTATCTCCCAAACATTGGAGCAGAAGAGGAAGTACCCCCCCAGCCACCCGTGATCCCTGGCCCTGAATGCCAGCATTTCAAAACTCCTGGCCTTTGAAATGCTGTCATTCCGTCTGGTGGAGACGCAGAGTTTTAAAAGCCTGATGGCATTGGCTGTCCCACAGTACGTCGTGCCCAGCCGCCACTATTTTTCCAGGCGAGCCATCCCTTCCCTGCACAACCAAGTGGGGGACAAAATCAGGTGTGCACTGCGCAACGCCATCTGTGGCAAGGTCCACCTAACTATGGATGCGTGGACCAGTAAGCACGGTCAGGGACGTTATATCTTCCTAACAGCACACTGGGTAAATGCAGTGGCGGCTGGGCCTGAGGCAGATAGCAGTTTGGCGCATGTCCTTCCACCACCGAGGATTGCAGGGCACTTCAGTTTGCTTCCTGTTGCTAACTCCTCCTACTCTGCTTCCTCATCCTCTACCGCCTCCTCATCCGGTCAGCGTAACACCTTCACCACCAACTTCAGCACAGCCAGGGGTAAACGACAGCAGGCAGTTTTAAAACTTTCCTGTTTGGGGGAAAAACCCCACACCGCGCAGGAGTTGTGGAGGGACATGGAACAACAGACCAATGAGTGGTTGCTGTCAGTGAGCCTCAAGCCCGGCCTGGTGGTGTGCGATAATGGGCAAAATCTCGTAGCAGCTCTGGGCCTAGCCGGTTTGACGCACATCCCTTGCCTGGCGCATGTGCTGAACTTGGTGGTCCAGAGGTTCCTTAAAAATTACCCCAATATGCCAGAGCTGCTGCAGAAAGTGCGGGCTGTGTGTGCGCACTTTCGGCGTTCTCACCCTGCTGCTGCTCGCCTGTCAGCGCTGCAGCGTAACTTCGGCCTTCCCGCTCACCGCCTCATATGTGACGTGCCCACAAGGTGGAACTCCACCTTGCACATGCTGGCCAGACTGTGCGAGCAGCAGCAGGCGATAGTGGAGTTTCAACTGCAGCAATCACGCGTGAGTCGCTCTGCGGAACAGCACCACTTCACCACCAATAACTGGGCCTCCATGCGAGACCTGTGTGCCTTGTTGCGCTGTTTCGAGTACTCCACCAACATGTCCAGTGCCAATGATGCCGTTCTTAGCGTTACTATCCCAGTTCTATGCCTCCTTGAAAAAACGCTTCGGGCGATGATGGAAGAGGATGTGGCACAGGAGGATGAGGAGGAGGAGGAGGAAGCGGGATCATTTCAAAGGCTTTCAGGGCAGTCTTTCACAAGTGGCTACGAGGGTGGGTTCCTGCACCAACAAACGCCAGGTACACAATTGTCCGGCAGAAAGGGCACAGTTCTGGAGGATGACGAGGTGGAGGAGGAGATGGAGGAGGAGGAGGAGCCATTTTCACAGCAGGGTGGCACCCAGACCAGCTCGTGGCCATCACTGGTGCGTGGCTGGGGGGATACAGAGGACACAGACGATACACCTCCCACAGAGGACAGCTTTTCTTTGCCTCTGGGCAGCCTGGCACACATGAGCGATTACATGCTGCAGTGTTTCCGCAATGACCGCCGAGTTGCCCACATTTTAACTGGTGCTGATTACTGGGTGGCCACCCTGCTGGATCCCCGTTACAAGGACAACGTACCGTCCTTAATTCCCTCACTGGAGCGGGATCGTAAGATGCGCGGGTACAAGCGCACGCTGGTAGACGCGCTGCTGGTGGCATTCCCACCTGACAGCGGGCGTACGGTGGAAGCACAAGGCGAAGGCAGAGGAGGAGGAAGAGGTCGCCAACGCAGCCGGGGCACCGGCAGCACCTCAGAAGGCAGGGTTAGCATGGCTGAAATGTGGAAAAGCTTTGTCAGCACGCCACAACAACCAGCACCACCAGCTGAGATGGAACGTCTTAGCAGGAGGCAGCATTTCACCAACATGGTTGAGCAGTATGTGTCCACAGGCCTACACGTACTGGATGACGGGTCTGCCCCCTTTAACTTCTGGGTCTCCAAATTGGGCACATGGCCTGAGCTTGCCCTTTATGCCTTGGAGGTGCTGGCCTGCCCTGCAGCCAGTGTATTATCTGAACGTGTATTTAGCACGGCAGGGGGCGTTATCACAGACAAGCGCAGCCGCCTGTCCAGAGCCAATGTGGACAAGCTCACGTTCATTAAAATGAACCAGGCATGGATCCCACAGGACTTGTCCGTACCTTGTGCAGAATAGACATGTATACCGGTGTTGTGACAAAAACTGTCCGGCCATCGGATTGTGTCCGGCCCATACTGCGAAGGCGCAGCGCTTGCGCAGTACAGAGGACAAGGAGATTCACAAAATCTCCAAAGATGAACGGCGCCTGCGCTGTGAGTGCAGGTTCAAGCCCCACCATCCAAGTGGACATACGGTAGCACATAGTAACAGGGCCCCTCACGGGCTCGGTTCGATTGCCACGCTTCGGGCACGGCCTCACTTGCCTCGGCTTGAACCACGGATGGTGTGGCCTTCACCTGAACTCACCACGCAGGCGCCGTTCGTCTTGGGAGATTTTCGAAATCCCCTTGTCCTACATACTGAGCAAGCGCAGTACAGGGTGGACACTATTTGACGGGGGACAGAATTCGACACATCACCGGCCTTACCCAGCCATTGTTGTATTTTTGAACCAGTGTTGGCTACCTCGTCCTCCTCCACCGCCGCTTCCACCTACACAGCCACATCCACCGCCACCTCAACCTCCTACTCCATATGGACCTCGTCCTCCTAGGTCAAGATTATTATTTTTTATTTTTATTTTTTTTATGTTATTTTAAGTTATTTCCCTATCCACATTTGTTTGCAGAGCACTTGCCATGCTCTTAACAACATTTTGCTGCCATTTGCAGCCCTCTAGCCCTTTCCATGACTTTTTTAGAGCCTTTTTAGTCCTTAGAAGTCCGGGTCCCCATTGACTTCAATGGGGTTCGGGTTCGGGTTAAAGTTCGGTCCCGAACCCGAACTTTTTTCCGAAGTTTGGCCGAACCCGTTGAACCCGAACATCCAGGTGTCCGCTCAACTCTAATCCTCACCCTTTTTCCATCCATCTCCTTGACAGAAGATGTGATTGAAGGAGGAATAGAGGAAGCAGTTTGGGCAGAAAATTCACTGGATGTGGGATTTATCCCTTGTACACCTTACAAAGCCACCTTAAAACCAGGGGCCCAACCTGTATACCACAAGCAATACCCCATAGCTAAAGAAAAAGAGGATGGCTTACAACCAATAGTCAAGGATTTTTTAAAGAAAAGAATCTTAAGGGAAATTGTCTCGCCCTACAATACTCCCATTAACCCAGTAAAGAAGGCAAATGGTGACTATAGGTTCGTACAAGACCTAAGGGCCATCAATAGCCTAGTGGTACCGATTGCCCCAATAGTGCCTGATGTGCCATCAATATTTACCGCCATACCATCCGATGTAGAGTATTTTACTTTGATTGAGTTATTGAATGCATTTTTATTTCCATCCCTGTGGATGAGGAGACACAGCCAATCTTTGCTTTTTGCTTTAAAAAAAAAACGCCAACTAACATGGTGTAGAATGCCCCAGGGCTATATAGACTCCTCTGCAGTCTATTCCATTGTCCTCCAATCTACTCTCAGAGCTTGGATACCAGGACACTGTTCATCCCTGCTGCAGTATGGGGATGATCTCCTCCTCCTCCTCCTCTGCAGTTCTACTCGGGTGGCCGCCCTGGAGAATGGGAGGGATCTTTTGCAATGTCTTTTTGAAAGTGGTCACAAAGTGTCAAAGAAAAACTGCAATGGTGTCAGGAAACGGTTGAATATCTTGGGTTTGTACTCTCAAAAGGAGAAGGGAAAGTCAGTCACAAAAGAGCTGTGGCTCTTGTGGGTCTGCCCCGCCCACTTTCTAAGAAGGACATGCTCACCCTTCTTGGTATGATTGGTTAACTGCCGCCAATCAGATACCTGACTGTTCCCACTATTACAATCTCCTGAGACAAGCCACAGGTTCAGACATGCCAGACTGTATAAAATGGTCAGATGAAATGTGCAATGCTTTTGTGTATTTGAAAAGTGCTATGGTAACGGCTCCAGGGCTCGGCCTAACTATGGAAAGATGTTTCATTTGTTTGCAAGGGAAAATGTAAAACTTTGTCAGGTGTCCTCGCTCAAGAGCATGGAGGCAAGTTGCGCCCTATTTTTTTTTTCAAAGATGGTTCCGGTGCAGGTTCAAGGCATGCCTGAGTGTCTCAGAGCTTTAGCATCCTGTGTGATGATGGTTGAGATGGCCACTTCTTTCACTCTGGGGCACGACACTACACTTCGAACCACCCACAATGTATCAATCCTGTTGAAAAATGTACATACACAGCACATGTCTGCTCAGAGGTTGAGCGGCTATGAGGTGATCTTGCTGTCTAATCCAAAATTGCACATCACATATGCTTCTCCCACTGCAGGACCAGCACCAATCTTAAATGCCCTTTTGGGATTAAAAGGAGAGCAGGGTGAGGTTGTGCCACAACATGATTGCATAAAACTCATTCACCAAGACACATCACCCAGGTCTGATTTATCTTCCACAACACTGCAGAGCACACACAGGCCAACAAACAGAGATAGCCAAGGGAAATGCTCTCGCTGATTTATCTGCTAAACAAGCTGCTACTTCACAAAATGCACAGATCCAAATGCCCATGCTAGCACCAGGATTGCCCTTTTTTTGATCAGGTTCTTTCAGATTTGCAGGGATGTGCAGAAGAAGCTGATCTCAGAGATTGGGACGAAATAGGTGTGCAGAAAGATCCAATGACTGGACTTCTCTGCAAAGAGGGGAAGCCATGTATACCAGTAGCTAGTGCATCACTTTTTATTTCCTAGTACCATGGAATAGGCCACAGAGGCTGGAAAGCCACTTGTGAACTATTGGAGAAAGACTTTTACATTTCAGAACTTTCCTGGCTGATTAAAGATTATGTATCAAGATGCATCACATGTATCAGGAACAATCCAAACAACCCACACAAGGCCAAACATGAACACCTGATATATCCAGCAACTCCTTTTACACATTTGCAGATTGACTTCACACACATGCCCAAACTAGGCAAAAGACAGGAATATCTTTTGGTAATTGTGGACATGTTCTCAAGATGAGTTGAACTTTTCGTGACCACAGAGGAAGATGCACAAACAGTGGTGAGGATCCTCATTCAGGAAATCATTCCTCGATGGGGATGCCCACTTCAAATAAACTCAGACAATGGTCCCGCTTTCATGGCCAGGGTCTGCCAGGACCTGGTAAAAACTCTCAAGATAGAATGGAAATTTCACATTCCATACCACCCTCAAAGTTCAGGGATAGTAAAAAGAATGAACAGAACAATAAAAGACAAAATAAGAAAGGCCACAGGAGGAACCTTTGCCAACTGGAAAAAGGTCCTCCCAGCAGTCCTGGCATAAATAAGAATGACCCCTTCCAAGACAACAGGGTATTCACCTTTTGAAATCTTTATGGGTAGCTCTTTCCCCACCCCATGGGCCAGAACACCTTTAAATGATAGAAAAGGGAGATTTAGACTTAATGCAGGAAGAATATGTAAGGAAATTGGTTGAAACATTGGATACAGTTGAGAGAAATGTTGCCCACACCTCTCCTTTTTCTTCACAGGAAGCTACTCACCCCTTGAAGGTGGGAGACACTGTGGTAGTCCAACAGCTGAACAGAAATAAGAAGCAAGGGTATCCCTTTGGACCTCCTACCACAGTGGTTGCAGTGACCAGAACAGCCATCCTAGTGGAAAATTGCCAGTCCTGGATCCATGCCAACAGAGTGAAAAAGATCGCCCAAAGCCCCAAGAGCAGGAAGGAGATCCTGGATACAGGAGGCCCTCAAGCAGAAGGCCAAGCAGACGAAGGAGGAGTTCCTGGGAAAGCAGGTCCGGCCAGAGAAGATGACCTCGCTTATTTCACCACAGACTTCTGGGAAGGCATTCTGCCTACTGATCCTGATCTCTCTGACAGTGTTCCTACCCACCTGGATCATCACTAACTGTATCTACCACCCTGAAGATTTGGGTGCAATTAAAAGTATCTGTGGGAACACACACACACACACTCACAAAAGAACATTACAATGACACAAGCTAGAACCAAGAGAGAGACTGGAGATAGTTTTACTGATAAGATGCTTTTGCTAAAATTTAAGTATGCTTATGCTAAAAAATCAGGGTATGAAGAATGTTGGATATGTAGTAAATTACATCCTAGCACTGCCCGAATTCCCCTTTTGGCTGTACCTTTAAATGTCTCCTCCTGTATTCTTGACTAACATATCCAATCTGTACATAAACAACACTGTTACCTTTCCAATAGCAGGTAGGAGTCATTCCCCTGATTGGTGTTTTAATTTAGGGAATAAAACACAGATTAACCTTTTTCCTGCAGCAGGTCAATATTTAACATCTCCATGTGCGAATCCAGAAACTCTGCCCCTGCCTGCTCACTGTTTCAAGTATCTGACCCAGGGCTAAACCGCACTTTGCATAACTTTTCCTCTTTCTCTGATAATGTAGTTGAAATATTGCACCAATTTATAATCGCAACACAGGACAAGTACACTCATGAGATTGTCGCTAGGAGACCTTTTGCATTGGGAAAAAGTATCTATGTATGTTGTGGGGAAGTGTGTTATCCCTGGGTGCCCCTCCATGTTAAGGGATGGTGTTACCTTGCATCCTTGGTACCTGTCATGGGAGTGGCAGGGGTATAGATACAATGAAAAGGTTGAATAATTATTCAAGTATATTGGATGAGATAATGGAGAGGAATTCAGATGACATTGCCATGTTAAACATAGAAACAAGAGCAATTATAAAACAGTTAGAGTTACATGATCTTGCCATAGAAAGTATGAGTGCAGCGCTCACAGGCCTGTGTGAGAAGTAACTGAGGACTATGAGTATTGTACTTGGATTCATAATACAAGTGCCAAGGTGCCTGACTACTATGATATTATTGCACAACACCGAAAAGAGGTAGGCCAGCTCCAGCAGGAAGCTAGGGACATTGCTAAAACATGGAGCCCATTTGCCAATGCAGGATTTGGGCTAGGAGGTATATTTTCATGGTTAAAAGACATTGTCCTTGTTATTGTTATGGTATTTATCCTTGCTCTGATTCTTTACCTCTGTTTTAAGTGTTGTACTTGCATAGTTGCACGCCTTCAATCTCCTGATGATAAGGTTCTATCTTACATGACACACATGAAGAATCATCAGGCAATCTATGCCACAACCCCAAAGAAGTATTAAGACATAACATATAATGTAGAGATCATCTTATATGATCTAAGAGGGGATTGAAGGGATATTTAGCTTAACCGCTTCCTCTGTTGTTATAATCAGTTTCCATTTTATATTTCTACTTGTACTGTATTTCACATATTACTAGGTGCGTACTGGTAAACTAGTTTCGTTTTTCTCATGTTCATGTTATCTACTTGTTGGAGTTTCGTTTCTTATTAAGCACGTGATTTCTTAGAAATAATTGGTTTCACTTTTGTCATGAAATGTCTCTGTATATGATTGGATAATTTGTCAAAGGGCGGTACTTTCTGAAAGCCCCTTTAAATATTCACACCAAGGAATAAAAGATTAGATTTGCTCAGAGACCTTGCTGTTTTGTGTCATTGTCTCAATGGGCTAATCTCACAGGCCTGGGGGGATTGTAAGTCACATCTTATCAGAAATATTATCAAGATTCAAACTCATCCCTAGACTGACTATCTAAATTCCCCATCATCTGCTAAGGAATCCTACCACCAATATTTACAGAGCTAAGTACTAGGAGAACACTCACTAATGCCGTGTACACACGACCGTTTTTCATGACGAGAAAAATGCCATTTTTTAAATTGGTCATTAAAAACGATCATGTGTAGGCTCCAGAACATTTTTCTCAACGCAAAAAATGTCCATTAAAAATTTAGAACATGCTCTATTTTTTCTCATCGTTTTTCACGTCGTCGTTTTTCTCGTCGTGAAAAACGTCCGTGTGTACGCTTTAATGACGGTTTAACGGACTGAAGAGCACGAGGCTGAAAAGCACGAATCGTCTCTCACCAAACTTTACTAACACGAGGATCAGCAAATGCAGCCCAAAGGGTGGCGCCATCCGAATGGAACTTCCCCTTTATAGTGCCGTGGTACGTGTTGTCGGACGTGTTGTACGTCACCGCTCTTTGCGCAAGAATTTTTTTTCACGATAGTGTGTAGGCAAGGCAGGCTTGAGAAGAATCACGTCGAGAAAAACTTTGTTTTTTTCAATGACATTAAAAATGTCCGTGTGTACGCGGCATGAGATTGTAAAACATCTTTATATGAACAAATATACTGTACAGTCAGGTCCATAAATATTGGGACATCGACACAATTCTAATCTTTTTGGCTCTATACACCACCACAATGGATTTGAAATGAAACAAACAAGATGTGCTCTAACTGCAGACTTTCAGCTTTAATTTGAGGGTATTTACAATCAAAATCAGGTGAACGATGTAGGAATTACAACAGTTTGTATATGTGCCTCCCACTTTTTAAGGGACCAAATGTAATGGGACAGATTAACAATCATAAATCAAACTTTCACTTTTTAATACTTGGTTGCAAATCCTTTGCAGTCAATAACAGCCTGAAGTCTGGAACGCATAGACATCACCAGACGCTGGGTTTCATCCCTGGTGATGCTCTGCCAGGCCTCTACTGCAACCGTCTTCATTTCCTGCTTGTTCTTGGGGCATTTTCCCTTCAGTTTTGTCTTCAGCAAGTGAAATGCATGCTCAATCCCATTCAGGTCAGGTGATTGACTTGGCCATTGCATAACATTCCACTTCTTTCCCTTAAAAAAACTCTTTGGTTGCTTTCGCAGTATGCTTCGGGTCATTGTCCATCTGCACTGTGAAGCGCCATCCAATGAGTTCTGAAGCAGTTGGCTGAATATGAGCAGATAATATTGCCCGAAACACTTCAGAATTCATCCTGTTGCTTTTGTCAGCAGTCACATAATCAATAAATACAAGAGAACCAGTTCCATTGGCAGCCATACATGCCCACACCATGACACTACCACCACAATGCTTCACTGATGAGGTGGTATGCTTTGGATCATTAGCAGTTCCATTCCTTCTCCATACTCTTCTCTTCCCATCACTCTGGTACAAGTTGATCTTGGTTTCATCTGTCCAGTTTTGCTTGATAAAGATGCGTGCAGTGATTCTTAACGTCTCTCTGCTGTAACATCGAAACGCGTTGCATGCTGGTCGTGACGTCACTCCGCTGAGCGTTGCGTCTCAGTCAGACTCCTAGTTTGCGTTCCAGCCCTCCTCCTGGTTCATTGAGAGACTATCCGGATACATCTGCATGGACACTATGCCGGCTCCTCGCTCAGCACACAGGGATGTCTCTTCCCACTGAGACTGTCAGCATTCGGAGTACGATCGTAGACCGGACCGTTCATGTGCCTGTTACAGTTTACCTAAGAGTGAGTACTTTAGTGCTATTGTGATATTAAAGTGTAACTTTACACTAAAGTGTAAAGTTTTAACTAAGTGGCGCCTTTATTGTTTTTCTTTGTTTCATATGTTTGGAGTCTGGCTTTGGCTCCCCCAGCAAGGCTGCCCGGTTACATTCCAGGACTGTCAAAACTCACACTCAAGCTTTTTACACAGCTCAAAGGACTTATTTGGTAATATATATATGTATTGTCTTCATGACATTTTAAGCGCCAGTGTTGTAAATAATCTCATCTGTCCACAGGATGTTGTTCCAGAACTGTGAAGGCTTTTTTAGATGTTGTTTGGCAAACTCGAATCTGGCCTTCCTGTTTTTGAGGCTCACCAATGGTTTACATCTTGTGGTGAACCCTCTGTATTCACTCTGGTGAAGTCTTCTCTTGATTGTTGGCTTTGACACGCATACACCTACCTCCTGGAGAGTGTTCTTGATCTGGCCAACTGTTGTGAAGGGTGTTTTCTTCACCAGGGAAAGAATTCTTCGGTCATCCACCACAGTTGTTTTCCATGGTCTTCCAGGTCTTTTGGTGTTGCTGAGCTCACTGGTGCGTTCTTTCTTTTTAAGGATGTTCCAAACAGTTGATTTGTCCACACCTAATGTTTTTGCTATCTCTCTGATGGGTTTGTTTTGTTTTTTCAGCCTAATAATGGCTTGCTTCACTGATAGTGACAGCTCTTTGGATATCATATTGAGAGTTGACAGCAACAGATTCCAAATGCAAATAGCACACTTGAAATTAACTCTGGACCTTTTATCTGCTCCTTGTAATTGGGATAATGAGGGAATAACACACACTTGCCCATGGAACAGCTGAGCAGCCAAATTGTCCCATTACTTTTGGTCCAAATTAAAGCTAAAAGTCTGCAGTTAAAGAACATCTTGTTCGTTTCATTTCAAATCCATTGTGGTGGTATATAGAGCCAAAAAGATTAGAATTGTGTCGATGTCCCAATATTTATGGACCTGACTGTATATCACACTAATGTTTGCAAGTTTTTTTGTAGATTCTCACTTTCTTCAAAAATGCTGTTTGATTTACCTTGTCCCTTCTCACACTGCTTTCTGGGACATCAGCATCAATATAGTAGCCTTAGCAAGCTCAATGTGGTAATGAGAAAAACTGAAGAATCTACTGTACAGGTATGTCTCTTTAGAAGTAGAAAAGGTTTGAGAGTAGCTCATTACAAATGAAACTCCCATTGCAAAGAATGCCTGGAATTGGACATATATCTCAGTGCAGACTTTGGGGGGGGAAAAAACAGCCAATCACACATGCAGATAATAAAATTTCTTAGAGTATTTGTGCAAATATGTCTAGGCTGCCAAATTTGTAGAACATTTTAGAAAACTGCAATTTCAAATAGAAAGATATATATATATATATATATATATATATATATATATATATTGTAATAAATATATAATTTACACAGAGTCTTATGTAAGACTTATGTATGTTATATCAAGTTTTAAGTGAGAGTTACATTTTTCTATAACAGAGATCTACAATTTCTTTTATTTATCCCATATTTATTTTTGAAAATTAAACATGTTATGATATTTCTAGAAATACAAGAAAACTAAATAAAAGCAGAGTGTAATATTGAAAGTGTCCCAAACACTACATCATACATTTTTTTAATAAAATTGGCATTAGAAACATTTCAAACTCAGCAGATGGTAATTTAATTTGCTAATTCAGGCTTCATATGAGCTCACATTTTTCACAGATAATCTCTTTTCCTCTGGATATCTTTATGTGGCATAAGTAGTCCCAGAAATTCCATTAAACAATTCATGTCTCCATTCTAGTTAATTAAATAAATCATTCCTTATGGACAAAACGTATTTGTGCTCTTCAACTTTGGCCAAATGATTTGTATTTTGTTTCATTTAATGTTCAGGACAGATGACTGTTTGTTACTCGTGTTGCAAATGGTACATATAACATGGACAATCCAACATTTGTTTCTGTTAAGGAAAACTATAATGCACATTCCATTAGTTTGGGTCCTCTTCTAAACATTTAACAACATTGCCCAACAAATTTGTACACTTCTCTATAAACTCTCCTTTTGTCAAAATGCTGCATACAGTGGTTACTGAGCCTGATTTTCGAAATTGTATGTGCCTATGGTGGGAAATGTATTGTGCACAAACATGCAAATCAAAGTATTTACTATGCACCCTTGTTGCATGTGGAAAAACTCACACAGGCACCAGCATAAATTTGGTGAATTTGGTGAATTTACCAATAAATGTGGTTTGCTGCAAAGTTTACTCACCAATAGTGATGGATGAATATCTGATGGGACGGTTCACGAACGCGCGAATGCGTGCAAATGTTCGCAAACCGCAGGTTTGAAGCGGGTCCCATTTATTTTAATGGCAGGCAAACATGAAAAACCTCCAGGTCATATTTTCAGCCACAAAATACTTACTAGCTGTGCACACATAGTCCCACAACATGGACACTGACATACCAGAAGTATTAAGCGAATCTGCGATCGACAAGCATTCTTTTTTTGTAGTATCGCTGCAGACCTGCTCACGACCGCGGGGCGAACCACAAGGCCATCTCTACTCTCCAATGTCCTAACATACAGTATGCCAGTTAGGTGAGGGCATGCCTAATATAAAAATACAGTTTTATCTAATCTCTTCTTTTTTTTTTTTTTTGCATAAACATTTTATTGAAAACATTTGAATAGAGCATACACATACATGATTCTATGAGCCCAAAATACTAACATAGTTAGATTTCCTCAGAACAGAAATGTAATATAACATGTCTAAACATCTCTTAACAGTAAGCTTATTTTCAGATGGGGCAATGATGTTTAGGTGTACATACCCTAGGAGAGGGAGAGAAGAAAAAAAAAGGGCGGGGGGGATGAGGGAGAAGAAAGAATGAGCTTTATTAGTCTTGGTCTATAGAGGATTAATTTTCTCTATGAATCTCATCATAACTTAATGTGTTAAAGCGGAAGTGCATGGATGAGAGGCCACGGATCTAATGTTAATAAACCATGTTTAGCATATGGCTCCAAATCTTCCAATTTTCTTTAGGCTGTGTTGCAGGTCAAGATTAAGATTAGTAGCAGGTCAAGATTAAATGTATCTCATTACTTTCTGGGACTAGAGAGAGAGAGAAGGAGAAATAGAAAACAAAATTAAAGGGGGAAGAGGACAAAGGCATAATGAGGAGAGAGGGTGAGGGAGTCACGACTAACCTCTCCAGCTTCCAGTGGTCAGAACACTAAAGTGCGTTACACCATTAGCATGAGCCCGATTTTGCCTTTAAGGTTGGGGGTAATATTGCCCCTGTTGAGAATCAGTTTGCAGTATTTAGAAGATATAATTGTGATATTTTGAAGGTTGTCCAGGCTTCCCATATAACAGTGAATTTGAGAATATTATCCAAAGTAGTATAGATCAGTTCCTCCATCTCAGCGTCACGATTTATTTGAATAAACAATTCAGTCATGGAAGGCAGGGATGCAGACCGCCAATGGACTGGTATACACATCCTAGCAGCATAAATCATGTGCATGGCAACCGGCTTATAGTACCGCTTTTTAGGAATTTCAGTTGTAGGAGATACTGTGCTGGGCAAAACTCCAGCCGGAGCAAGGACACTGTTATTGTCAAGTCGTACTTTATGCCAGAAGGGTTGGAGTGCCAGGCAGTCCCACCAAATATAGAGATATGTACCCGACTCTTTGCCACAACACCAGCATTGATCAGAAAAAGAGGGGGAGAATTTATGAATCAGGTCCGGGGTTCTATACCAGCGGGTTTTCAATTTTTACCCATTTTACGGAACCGAGACATTCAAGGACCCTTTGTGAATGTACAAATGTATGCGGTCCCAGCTCTCCTCATCTATCTCAGGGCAGATTCCCAATAGGTACGTTCTGAGCGTAGAAATGTGGAGGATTCTCCAAATAAGGAAGGATAGAGCATGGACATGACATCACTTTGGGGGGTTGAATGTGAACAGAGTGACTCCATGATTGTAGGGGTCTTTGTAAAGCCTTTTTGTGGGTCGGATCCTCTAAAAATTATTTAAGCTGGATATAAGGCCAGAATGGAAATGAACCTATTACAGAGAGCTCAGCAAGATCAATTTGCAGCAAGAAGCGGCCTCTTTGGTAAAAGTGTTTAGCCAGTATTTCCATGTGTGGCCATTCGGATTTCAGGAAGTTTCTGGCTAAGCCTGGAGGAAAGTCTGGGTTGCCTCTCACTGGAGTAATGGGGCATAATTTAGCCGAGACTGCGTGTACCCCGCAAGCCCTATCAAATTGGTGAAGGGTGGCTCCAATTAGGGGATGGGTTAAGCCTTTGGAGATATGTGTTCTCTAGAGAGCCAATGTGTATAACATAAATCACAGTTTGTTATCAGGTATTCTAAAGTCACCCAGTCTTTACATCAGCAATGCACTTTCCAGTCTTAAATGAACGGCGCTAAATGAACGGCCCAGTAATAGCGTTGTAGGTCAGGGAGACCAATTCCTCCACACTCCTTAGGAAGCACCAGCTTTGTCCAGCTTATCCGTGGGGGTTTATTGCACCAAAGGAGGATCCTACATATGGACTTGTAAAGTCCAAAAAAAGAAGATGGTAGGCGTATAGGTATTGTTTGAAGTTTGTACAGTAGCTGGGGGAGGATTGTCATTTTAAGGATGAACGCTCGCCCAAACCAGGAGATGGTTGGTTTATCCAATTTTTGGAGATCTTGGCGTATACTCTGTAATTCCATCTGGAAGTTTCTGCTGTAGAGCTCTGCTAAGTAAGCAGGGGGTTGGATACCCAGGTAGGTTATGGCTCCCGCTTTCCATTGAAAGCGAAAATTAAGTTGACATTGCTTGGCCAGTTCCATGGGTAGGGACACGTTCAACGCAAATGATTTGGAATAATTGATTTTTAAGTTGGACAGGAGTTTAAAGTGCTCCAGAATTTGCAGAAGTTTGGATAAGGACATTAGCGGCGAAGAGAGAAAAAGTAGGACATCATCCACAAAGGCCGCAATCTTAAACTCTCGTTCCCGTATCCATATGCCTTTGACATCTGGATTAGCTCGGATGCAGTGGAGGGGGGGTTCTAGCGTAAGTATATAAAGCAAGGGAGAAAGGGGGCATCCCTGACTGGTTTCATTATGGATGGAAAATTTGGCCGTTGGCCTTAAACCTAGCTTTGGGGTTAGCATATAATGATAGGATAAAGGCCCGCATACGGGGTCTGAGCCCTAGCGAGGTCAAAACAGCATCCGTATAGTCCCAAGCCACTCTGTCGAACACCTTCTCCTCATCCATTGCCAGGGAGAAGCCCTCCTGTTGAGAAGAAGTAAGCCAGGTATGCAGGTTCAGAGCCTTAATGGTATTGTCCCTGGCCTCTCTTCCAGAAACAAACCCTACCTGGTCTAGGCCCACCCAACCGGGTATGTGGTAAGACAAGTGATTTGCCAGGATTTTGGCAAACAGTTTGAGGAAAGGTTACGAGCACTAGAATTATTCTGTCTGGAGAAGAGACACTTGAGAGGGTATATGATTTAAATTTACGAATATCATACTGGTGACCCCACAATAGGGATAAAACGTTTCCGTGAAAAATAATTTAATAAGACGCATGGCCACTCATTAAAATTAGAAGAAAAGAGGTTTAACCTTAAACTGCGTAGAGGGTTCTTTACTGTAAGAGCGGCAAGGCGGTGGTCTCAGTGGGGGGCATTGATAGTTTAAAAAAACTATTAGATAAGCACCTGAACGACCACAGCATACAGGGATATACAAGGTACTACTGATGGACTTGTGTCTTTTTTCAGCCTCATCTACTTTGTAACTATGTAACTATGAATAATGTTCATGTTTATTGCAACTTTGAAAATGATTGTTTAAGAGGAGTTCCAACATTTCAGAATTAGAAACTTAGCATTTATTTCACACAAATAATGCTTTGTCATTTTTGCAAGATAGTTTACCTGCTTCCGGACCACCCCACAATACTGGATAAAACTTTTCCGCGAAAGGTTTTTTGCAGAATGGAGTTTAACAAGACAAGTGGCCACTCATTAAAATTAGAAGAAAATAGGTTTACCAATGAACTATGTAGAGGGTTCTTTACTGTAAGAGCGGCCAGGATGTGGAATTCCCTTCCACAGGCGGTGGTTTTAGCGGGGAGCATCGATAGTTTCAAAAAACTATTAGATAAGCACCTGAACGACCACAACATACAGGGATATACAAGGTAATACTGACATATAATCATAGGTTGGACTATAACCTACAATCTCACCTACTATACAGTGGGGATCGAAAGTTTTGGGCACCCCAGGTAAAAATGTGTATTAATGTGCATAACAAAACCAAGGAAAGATGGAAAAATCTCCAAATGGCATCGAATTACAGATTAGACATTCTTATAATATGTCAAAAAAAGTTCGATTTTATTTCCATCATTTACACTTTCAAAATTACAGAAAACAAAAAAATGGCATCTGCAAAAGTTTGGGCACCCTGCAGAATTTATAGCATGCACTGCCCCCTTTGCAAAGCTGAGACCTGCTAGTGTCATGGATTGTTCTCAATCATCGTCTGGGAAGACCAGGTGATGTCAATCTCAAAGGTTTTAAATGGCCAGACTCATCTGACCTTGCCCCAACAATCAGCACCATGGGTTCTTCTAAGCAGTTGTCTAGAAAACTGAAACTGAAAATAGTTGACGCTCACAAAGCTGGAGAAGGCTATAAGAAGATAGCAAAGCGTTTTCAGATATCAATATCCTCTGTTCGGAATGTAATTAAGAAATGGCATTCATCAGGAACAGTGGAAGTTAAAGCAAGATCTGGAAGACCAAGAAAAATATCAGACAGAACAGCTCGCAGGATTGTGAGAAAAGCAATTCAAAACCCACGTTTGACTGCACGATCCCTCCAGAAAGATCTGGCAGACACTGGAGTTGTGGTACACTATTCCACTATAAAGAGATACTTGTACAAATATGGTCTTCATGGAAGAGTCATCAGAAGAAAACCTCTTTTATGTCTTCACCACAAAAATCAGCGTTTGAACTTTGCAAATGAACATATAGACAAGCCTGAGGCATTTTGGAAACAAGTTCTGTGGACCGATGAGGTTAAAATAGAACTTTTTGGCCGGAATGAGCAAAGGTACGTTTGGAGAAGAAAGGGCACAGAATTTAATGAAAAGAACCTCTGTCCAACTGTTAAGCATGGGGGTGGGTCAATCATGCTTTGGGGTTGTATTGCAGCCAGTGGCACAGGGAACATTTAACGAGTAGAAGGAAAAATGGATTCAATAAAATTTCAGCAAATTTTGGATGGTAACTTGATGCCATCTGTGAAAAAGCTGAAGTTAAAGAGAGGATGGCTTCTACAAATGGATAATGATCCTAAACACACCTCAAAATCCACGGGGGATTACATCAAGAGGCGTAAACTGAAGGTTTTGCCATGGCCTTCACAATCTCCTGACCTCAACATTGTTGAAAACCTATGGATAGACCTTAAAAGAGCAGTGCATGACAGATAGCCCAGAAATCTCAAAGAACTGGAAGACTTTTGTAAGGAAGAATGGGCAAAGATACCTCAAACACGAATTGAAAGACTCTTGGCTGGCTACAAAAAGCGTTTACAAGCTGTGATACTTGCCAAAGGGGGCAGTACAAGATATTAACTCTGCAGGGTGCCCAAACTTTTACAGAAGCCATTTTTTTGTTTTCTGTAATTTTGAAAGTGTAAATGATAAAAATAAAATCTAACTTTTTTTGACATATTATAAGAATGTCTAATCTGTAATTTGATGCCACTTGGAGATTTTTCCATCTTTCCTTGGCTTCGTTATGCACATTAATACACATTTTTACCTGGGGTGCCAAAACTTTCGATCCCCACTTTATGTGTAATGAAAGAACAGGTTGACTTGGAGTAAACCTTACAGTCCAATCAGCTGTTTCATTGCTGGAGCTTGGATTACTAATACTGGCAAAGTGCATTCCTGAGAACTGAGTAAGACGGATGTTGTATTTGGGAAGAGGAGATGAGTTTTGAGAAGCAGCAGAAGAGATACTGTGTGTGTGTGTGTTAATGGATTCAAGCTCTCAACAGCAGGTTCCTCCTGATACCAGCAGCAGTGACACAGCACAACCACTGGTAAAGTGCATTGCTTAGAAGGGTGTTGAATTGTATTTGAGCAGAGGAGATGAGTTTTGAGAAGTAGCAGAAAAGATATTGTCATTGTGTGTGTTACTGGATTCAATAAACAAACGACTTTTTGAATTCCGAATCGTTATCACAAATATATATACATACATAAATTATGAATTATGTTAAAATGAAACAATAAAACAAATTGATTCGTTATAACAATATCTATACTCTACAGCAGTGTTTCTCAACTCCAGTCCTCAAGGCGCCCCAACAGGTCATGTTTTCAGGATTTCCCTCAGATGAAACAGCTGTGGTAATTACTAAGGCAGCGAAACTGATCAAATCACCTGTGCAAAATAATGGAAAGCCTGAAAACATGACCTGTTGGGGCGCCTTGAGGACTGGCGTTGAGAAACACTGCTCTACAGAAATAACAAATTATCCAAAAATGAATTAATGTAACATAATGAATATAACAGAACAAAATTATGTATTTTACGAATGAAAACGAAACAACATTTTCCATTGTGCACAAGTCTAGTAGATGATGTTATATACTGCTGCCTCTGAAAAGTTTTCCATTGATACTTACGGTCTGTGTATGGGACATGAACTTCTGCAATGATGGCTTCACAGAGTTTGTTGTTGGCAAAACTGTATACTAGGAATAAGGTTAGGGTTCAGGTCTACCATTGATTTGAGGTGAACAATTATTGCAAGGGCTTAGATCAGTTGGCTTAGAAAGGCTTTGCTATATTCCAGTACCCTCACTATAATAGGGGGTGCTGAGCAGCTATAGTGTCAAAGTATTGGAAACTGGTGCAAGGAAAAGATAAGGACAGCTGGCAAACTGAACAGAGAAAAAATAGTGCCAGTTAGGAATTTGTAGTTTATTTCTGATTGCTAGCTCTTTTGGCTATCAACCTCTTGACCTCTTTTTTTGTTGTTATTGATGTGGACTAGGGTTGAGCGAACCCGAACTGTAAAGTTCGGGTTCGTACCGGACTTTTGGGTTTTTGGTACCCGGACCCGAACCCGAACAATTTACTGCATGTTCGGGTTCGGGTTCGGTGTTTGGCAATGTAATGGCGCATTTTAAAAAGCTGCAGGGCAGCCAATCAACATTCGTTTAACTCGTGTGCCCTTAGAAGCCATCACAGCCATGCCTACTAATGGCATGGATGTGATTGGCCAGTGCAACATGTGACCCAGCCTCTATATAAGCTAGAGGCACATAGCACAGCACGTTACTCTGCTTTAGATAGTGTAGGGAAAGGTTGCAGCTGCTGCTGCTTTGAGGGGGAGAATTAGATAGGAGTCCTGATTCAGAAATCAAATTACTCAGCGATCTACCTTGCTTTTGTTGTGTGGGTGCAGTGCACAATCTTTTTATCCTGCCATGAGCCCAGTGCCAGAAAAAATATATCTTTTATCCGTCTGTCAGTTAGGTTGGCGTTGGCGGGCATTTTATGCCAGCTCAAAAAAAATTGGTGTTTTCTGCCTAAAAAAAATTTTTGCTGCATTTTCTGCATATCTGTACGTGTGAGATACACACTTTAGATACTGTTCTCCTATTCTGCTATTCAAAAAAATAATAATTTAGGGCAAAAAAAATTTGGGGTTAGTTTTGTGCCCAAAAATTTTTTTTTGATGCATATCTGTACGTGTGAGATACAGACTTTAGATACTGTACTCCTATTCTGCTATTCAAAAAAAATAAAACATTTAGGGCAAAATAATTTTTTTTGGTGCGCTTTCTGCCCAAAAAAAAGTTTTTGCTGCATTTTCTGCATATCTGTACGTGTGAGATACACACTTTAGATACTGTTCTCCTATTCTGCTATTCAAAAAAAAGAATAATTTAGGGCAAAAAAATAATTTTTGGTGCGTTTTCTGGGCCAAAAAATTTTTTTGCTGCATTTTCTGCATATCTGTACGTGTGAGATACTCACTTTAGATACTGTTCTCCTATCCTGCTATTCAAAAAAAAATAATTTAGGGCAAAAACATTTTTTTGGTGTGTTTTCTGCATATCTGTACCTGTGAGATACACCCTTTAGATACTGTTGCTCTATTCTGCTATTCAAAAAACACACATTTAGGGCAAGATCCTAAATTTGAGAAATATGAGGAGAACGTCAAATAAGGGACGTGGCCCCGGTCGTTGTGCTGCTGGTGGAGCTCCTGTTGCAGGGAGAGGACGTGGTCGAACTGTGCCAGCTACACGCACAAGTGAAACACCTTCCTCAGGTGTGAGTAGGCGACAGAGCCTGCAGCGGTATTTGGTCGGGCCTAATGCGGCTCTACGAATGTTGAGGCCAGGACAAGTACAGGCGATAGTAGATTGGGTTGCTGACAGTGCCTCCAGTGCCTTCACATTGTCTCCCACCCAGTCTACTGCTGAAAGATCAGAGTTGGCACCTGCAGCCGATGTCCATCAGTCTTTCACCTCACCCCCTTGCAAATCAGCCAAGCAGTCTGAGCCCCAAGTCATGCAGCAGTCTCTTCTGCTTTTTGATGACTCTGTTAGCAGGGTTTCCCAGGGCCATCCACCTAGCCCTGCCCCAGAAGTGGAAGAGATTAAGTGCACCGATGCCCAACCACTTATGTTTCAAGATGAGTACATGGGAGGACCATCGCAGCATATCTCGGATGATGAAGAAACACAGGTGCCAACTGCTGCTGCTTTCGCAATTGTGCATACCGACAAGGAGGGCAGGGGTGAAGACTGGGTGGAAGATTATGTGGAGGACGATGAGGTCCTCGACCCCACATGGAATCAACGTGATGCAGGTGACCTGTGTAATTCGGAGGAAGAGGCAGTGGTCGCACAGAGCCACCAGCACAGCAGAAGAGGGAGCAGGGTGCAAAAGCGGAGCATCTGTCCCCTAGACAGTATGCCTGCTACTGCCCAACGCAGCAAGGGACCGAGCACACCAAAGCCAGGTCCAAGGAGTTCCCTAGCGTGGCAGTTCTTCAGACAATATGCTGATGACAAGACACGAGTGGTTTGCACGCTGTGCAATCAGAGCCTGAAGCGAGGCATAAACGTTCTCAACCTGAGCACAACCTGCATGACCAGGCATCTAAGTGCAAAGCACGAGCTGCAGTGGAGTAGACACCTCAAAAACCAAGAAAGGTCTCTGTCTCCTCCTGCTTCCTCTTCTGCTGCAGTCTCGGCCTCTTCATCCACCTCTGTAGTGACAGTGGCACATGCCACCCCACAACCTGAGGATCTGCCAGCAACACTACCACCTGGGTCACCAAACATCTCCACAATGCCCCATGGAAGCGTTCAGCTCTCTATCTCCCAAACACTGGAGCAGAAGAGGAAGTACCCCCCTACCCACCCGTGATCCCTGGCCCTGAATGCCAGCATTTCAAAATTCCTGGCCTTTGAAATGCTGTCATTCCGGCTGGTGGAGACGCAGAGTTTTAAAAGCCTGATGGCATTGGCTGTCCCACAGTACGTCGTGCCCAGCCGCCACTACTTTTACAGGCGAGCCATCCCTTCCCTGCACAACCAAGTGCGGGACAAAATCAGGTGTGCACTGCGCAACGCCATCTGTGGCAAGGTCCACCTAACTACGGATACGTGGACCAGTAAGCACGGTCAGGGACGTTATATCTCCCTAACAGCACACTGGGTAAATGCAGTGGCGGCTGGGCCTGAGGCGGATAGCAGTTTGGCGCATGTCCTTCCACCACCGAGGATTGCAGGGCACTTCAGTTTGCCTCCTGTTGCTAACTCCTCCTACTCCGCTTCCTCATCCTCTACTGCCTCCTCATCTGGTCAGCGTAACACCTTCACCTTCAGCACAGCCAGGGCTAAATGACAGCAGGCAGTTTTAAAACTTTCCTGTTTGGGGGAAAAACCCCACACCGCGCAGGAGTTGTAGAGGGACATGGAACAACAGACCAATGAGTGGTTGGTGGCAGTGAGCCTCAAGCCCGGCCTGGTGGTGTGCGATAATGGGCGAAATCTCGTAGCAGCTCTGGGCCTAGCCAGTTTGACGCACATCCCTTGCCTGGAGCATGTGCTGAATTTGGTGGTGCAGAGGTTCCTTAAAAATTACCCTGATATGCCAGAGCTGCTGCAGAAAGTGCGGGCTGTCTGTGCGCACTTTCGGTGTTCTCACCCTGCTGCTGTTCGCCTGTCAGCGCTGCAGCGTAACTTCAGCCGTCCCGCTCACCGCCTCATATGTGACGTGCCCACAAGGTGGAACTCCACCTTGCACATGCTGGCCAGACTGTGCGAGCAGCAGCAGCCGATAGTGTGTTTCAGCTGCAGCACGCATGTGTGAGTCACCCTGCGGAACAGCACCATTTCACCACCAATAACTGGGCCTCCATGCGAGACCTGTGTGCCTTGTTGTGCTGTTTCGAGTACTCCACCAAAATGGCCAGTGCCGATGACGCCGTTCTCAGCGTTACTATCCCAGTTCTATGCCTCCTTGAAAAAACGCTTCGGGCGATGATGGAAGAGGATGTGGCACAGGAGGAGAAGGAAGAGGGATAATTTCCAAGGCTTTCAGGGCAGTCATTCACAAGTGGCTCAGAGGGTGGGTTCCTGCACCAACAAACGCCAGGTACACAATTGTCCAGCAAGGGCACAGTTCTGGAGGATGACGAGGTGGAGGATGAGGAGATGGAGGAGGAGGAACCATGTTCAGAGCAGGGTGGCACCCAGACCAGCTCATGGCCATCACTGGTGCGTGGCTGGGGGGATACAGAGGACACAGACGACACACCACCCACAGAGGACAGCTTTTCGTTGACTCTGGGCAGCCTGGCACACATGAGCGATTACATGCTGCAGTGTCTCCGCAACGACCGCCGAGTTGCCCACATTCTAACTGGCGCTGATTACTGGGTGGCCACGCTGCTGGATCCCTGTTACAAGGACTAACGTACCGTCCTTAATTCCCTCACTGGAGCATGATCGTAAGATGCGCGAGTACTAGCGCACGCTGGTAGACGCGCTGCTGGTGTCATTCCCACCTGACAGCGGGGGCACAGTGGAAGCAGAGGAGGAGGAAGAGGTCGCCAACACAGCCGGGGCACCGCCAGCACCTCAGAAGGCAGGGTTAGCATGGCCGAAATGTGGAAAAGCTTTGTCAGCACGCCACAACAACCAGCACCACCAGCTGATATGGAACGTCTTAGCAGGAGGCAGCATTTCACCAACATGGTGGAGCAATATGTGTGCACACGCCTACACGTACTGAATGACAGGTCTGCCCCCTTCAACTTCTGGGTCTCCAAATTGGGCACATGGCCTGAGCTTGCCCTTTACGCCTTGGAGGTGCTGGCCTGCCCTGCAGCCAGTGTATTATCTGAACGTGTATTTAGCACGGCAGGGGGCGTTATCACAGACAAGCGCAGCCGCCTGTCCAGAGCCAATGTGGACAAGCTCACGTTCATTAAAATGAACCAGGCATGGATCCCACAGGACTTGTCCGTATCTTGTGCAGAATAGACATGTATTCCGGCCTTACCCAGCCATTGTTGTATTTTTGATCTTGCTCACTCTTTTGGGGTTTTTGTTTTTAAATAAAATTAAAAACAAAAACCAGTGTTGGCTACCTGGTCCTCCTCCACCGCCACTTCCACCTACACCGCCACATCCACCGCCACCTCAACTCCATATGGACCTCGTCCTCCTAGCTCAAGATTATTATTTTTTATTTTTATGTATTTTATGTTATTTTAAGTTATTTCCCTATCCACTTGCCATGCTCTTAACAACATTTTTCTGCAATTTGCAGCCCTCTAGCCCATTCCATTACTTTTTTAGAGCCATTTTAGTCCTCAAAAGTTCGGGTCCCCATTGACTTCAATGGGGTTCGGGTTAGGGGTCAAGTTCGGGTCAAGTTCGGTCCCAAACTCAAACTTTTTTGCGAAGTTCGGCCGAACCCGTCGAACCCGAACATCCAGGTGTCCGCTCAACTCTAATGTGGACCCTTTTTTTTTTTTACTTTTTTTTTTTTTTTTGCTGTTCATTCAAGATTAGTGGACAGTTTCAGATGCTGCCCTGCTCTTAGCAAACATTTTTTTTTGTATTTTTTATACAAAACTTCACTTAAAAAAAAAATACTTTTCATTCAGGCGGCAGTATTTTGGGGTTTCATTTATTTTTAAGGGTTCATTTTTTCATTAATGCTGACAGGTAGGCTTGTGCAATTCGTTTCGTAACGAATCGAAATTCGTCCGAATTTAGCAACTTTCGGACATTCGGAAGCATTCGAATTTCCGAACAAAGCAATTAAGAATAAAACCGAATCCGAAATAAATTATACTGCAAAATAGCGAATGCCCGAATGTCTTCGGCATAATTCGTTATGAAAAAAGTTCTGAATGTACGAATCCATTCGAAGCACAATAACACTCACTCTGCTCTCTGCTTCTCCCTCAACATGCTGAACTCCCTCTCAAAATGGTGTACAGGGGCGGAGGCTATAGCCGCATGAAAAAACGAAAGTAAAATACGAGATTTCGAATCCATTCGAAGCACAATAACACTCTGCTCTGCTCTCTGCTTCTCCCTCACCATGCTGAACCCTCTCAAAATGGTGTACAGGGGCGGAGGCTATAGCCGCATGTAAAACACGAAAGTAAAATACGAGATTTCGAATCGTTACAAATAACCGCAGTGTATTTAGAAAAGTACAAATCCATTCGAAGCACATTAGGCATAATAGGCAGCGTCGTTGTGAGAGAGAAACGGAAAATTACGAATCAACGAACCCAAAAAAAGTTACGAAAGTAGGAGTGTTGTCCAGAATCAAAGAAAAACAACGTACCCTACCGAAAGTACGAATTATAAATCAACTAAAAATTCGACGAAAAATGACGCTTGCGAAAATACGAATTAGTCCGAACACAAAAAATCCCGTGTAGCAAAATTACGAATGATTACGAATCAACAGGACCGAAAAGAAACGAACCGAAACTAAACTAATTTTTCCGTTGTGCACAAAAAACGAACCGAAACTAAACAAATTTTTCCTTTGTGCACAAGTCTACTGACAGGGTCTTTATTTTAAGATACATTTTTTTTTTTAAGCAAGCCTTACTTTAAAAAGGTGGGATTTGGCTTCTGCCGATATTATTTTTGTTTTTTTTTATTCATTTTGGAGATATATTTCATTTTATTGTGTGTTGAAAAGGCCTTTTTGGGTTAAACTGCTTTTTTTATTTTTATTTCTGCAAAGCCTTCCATCCTTCAAGCACCCCAAAATGAAATAAAGGTCCTATCAACAGGAAATACAAGTCAAGAAGCCATCAAAAGAAAAGCAAACCCCAAAATACCACTCTTAAAAAAGTTGAGTGCATTATGGGTTTTCTTTTGTTTTGGTGGTTTCTTGACTTTGATTTCTTGTTGATAAGGCCTTTACTTAATTTTGGGGTGCTCAAAGTGCAGCATTCACTTGTTCCTGACAATTGTTCTTAGCACTGCCTTTTGTTTGCAGCAAAACACTGCATTGTTGAAAGTAAAATGGAGCAAGTGCAGTGCAGCTAAACCACTGTACATTGTGTCGCATTCAGAGCACCCCCCTTTCCTCATAAATAAAATAAAAATTTGGCATACATCAGTTATGCTTCTCATCCCTACTGCTCCAATTTTACGCTGCTGTATCATCTGCAATATCTTAATTTTTATAGTAAAACCCCTACCTGTGCTGTTTGTCTCCAGCAAATTTGAGTTACTATTAAAAACTATACTGCTCCTGGCAAATATGGAGAACCTAAGGTTCAGTTCAAACGTACGTACGTACGTTCATACCAAACCTTAGCCTTTAGGGAATTCAGAGTCAACTGGAGCTGAATGTCATTTATAATAGTGGTATTTTTACTGCTATTATACAGTACATGACAGTTTGCAGCTATCAATGATTGTTAAGGACACTGGCGGATGCAGGCACCAACAAGTTTTTAACCAATGTTGTCACCAGTTCTATTCACTTACATGTAAGTAAGGGGGCAGGAATAGTTAAAAAAAATTATGGAGTTCCTCTAAAATTCATACTGCGTCATTCAAGTCTGGTAAAAATTTTAAGGGAGGAGGAAAAAAAACAATAAGCCCACGTTCACACTGGGGCTGCGGGAGTGAAGCCTGCGAGTTCAGCTGAATTCGCACGATTTCACTCCTGCTGGCAGTCCCGATTTCAGCCGCGATTTCAAAGACATCTGAAAAAGATGTCAATGTAAATCGCGGCTGAAAATGCGGCGTCGCACCGATTAGGACGTGCCATTGCCCGCAATTTGCGGCAAATTTTGCCGATTTGACATGCAATTTGACATGTCAAATCGCATGTCAAATCGCACCAGTGTGAACCAGGGCTAAAAAAAACTTGGTGGGCCCCTCCTTCTCTAATTCTGTACCAGACTGTTTTACTCTAGTGTGGATTTTAAGGAGAGACCTCACGCAAAAATAAAAAAAAGCATGGGGATCCCCGAAAAAAATTCACACCAGACCTTTATCCAAACATGCAGCCTAGTAGACAAGTCAAGTGGGGAACAAGCTTGCAGCCCATCTACTAAAACCATACCAGGTCCCTTTCCCTCAGCAATTATTATTATTATTATTATACAGGATTTATATAGCGCCAACAGTTTGCGCAGCGCTTTACATCAGGGAAGACAGTACAGTCACAATACAATTCAATACAGGAGGGATCAGAGGGCCCTGCTCGTTAGAGCTTACAGTCTAGAAGGAAGGGTCATGTGGAACAAAGGGTAGTAGCTGTGGGGGATGATCAGATGGACAAAAATGAAAAACAGTTGTTAGGTGTGGGTAGGATTGGCTTCTCTGAAGAGGAGGGTTTTCAGGGATCCTCTAAAAGCTAATAGAGAATGAGATAGACGGACAGATTGGGGTAAGGAGTTCCATAGGCTTGGAGAGGCTCTGAAAAAGTCCTGGAGACGAGCATGGGAGCAGGTGATGAGAGAGCTAGAGAGCAGGAGGTCTTGAGAAGAACGAATTAAACGATTAGGTTGGTATTTAGAGACTAGGTCAGTGATGCAGCTGGGGGTAGAGTTGTGGATGGCTTTGTAGATAGTTGTAAGTATTTTGAATTTAATTTTTTGGGTGAGCGGAAGCCAGTGGAGGGATTGACAGAGAGGAGTAGCAGAGACAGAGCGGTTGGTAAGGTGGATGAGTCTGGCAGCAGCATTCATGATGGACTGAAGGGAGGATAGAGTATGCAGAGGCAAGCCAATGAGGAGGGAGTTGCAGTAATCGAGGCGAGAGATGACCAGGGAGTGAATTAAGAGCTTTGTTGTGTCATTGGTTAGAAAGGAGCGTATTTTTGAGATGTTGCGGAGGTTGAGGCGGCAAGATTTGGACAGTGATTGGACATGAGGCTTAAAGTAGAGTTCAGAGTCCAGGACTACACCTAGGACCTTGGCATGTGGGGGTGGCCTGATAGTTGTGCCATCGCTTTTGACAGAGAGATCAGGGGAAGAGGCACTTGGGGGAGGAAAAATTATAAGTTCAGTTTTGGATAGATTAAGTTTGAGGAAGTGGTGTGACATCAAAACTGATATATCTGATAGTAAATTAGTGATACGTGAGGAGAATGATGGAGTGAGTTGAGGGGTAGAGAAATAGATTTGAGTGACGTCAGCGTAGAGATGGTATTGGAAGCCGTGGGAGGCTATCAGCTGACCCAGGGAGGAGGTGTAGATTTAAAATAGGAGAGGTCCAAGAACAGAACCTTGGGGGACCCCAACAGAGAATGGGAGAGGAGAGGAGGAAGTAGAGTTGTAAGTAACGCTAAAGGTGTGGTTGGATAAGTAGGTAGAGAACCAGTGAAGAGTACAGTCACGGAGACCAAAGGTGTGGAGTTTTTTTTGAGGAGGGGGTGGTCAACCGTATCGAAGGCAGCAGAGAGGTCCAGGAGTAGGAGTACAGAATAGTGTCACTTAGTATATCGTTTGTTAGTTTTAGGAGAGCAGTTTCTGTGGAATGTTGAGGACGAAATCCAGACTGAAGGGGATCAAGAAGGTTATTATCAGCAAGGTGGATGCTCAGTTGGTTGTAGACTAGACGTTTAAGGAGTTTGGATAAATTGGGGAGCAAGGAGATGGGGCATAGGTTGTCAAGATTGGATGGGTCCAGCGAGGGTTTTATAAGTATGGGGCTGACTAGGGCATGTTTCAAAGAGTTAGGGAAGATGCCAGAAGAGAGGGAGAGATTGAAGATGTGGGTTAGAGAGTGTAGAATAGAGCTAGAGGGTGAACGTAGCATTTGCGAGGGAACAGGATCCAGAGCGCAGATGGTAAGATGAACATTAGCAAGTAATTTAGCAACCTCGTCTATAATGGTGGGGTTGAAAGAGGGAAGTAATGATTGTACCTGTGGGCATGAGGTGTAAAGCGTGAAGGGTATCTGAACAGTAGAGATCTCCTCGCGAATTGTATCACTCTTCTGTTTGAAATGATTGGCTATCTCCTGGGCGGTGAGTGAGTTAGTGGGTGGAGGCAGTGGAGGAATTGTATTTTTGGAGGGCAGATTTATACTGGACAAAATCTTTCTGGGACTTAGTCTTACGCCACTGGCGCTCGAGAGCACGGCTGTGTTTTTTCAGAATTCTAGTATCATCTGTTTTCCAGGGTTGAAGGGGACGGGGCCTAAATCTGCGTGTAGTGAGGGGGGCCAGTCTGTCCGGTGATGCTAGAAGTGAAGTGTTGTAGACAGAAGTGGCTTGGTCGGTGCAGGACAGTGGTGCGATTTTGTCATAGAGGTGGTCAGTCGCAGAGTATAGAAGAGAAGGGTTGATATGGCAAAGGTTTCTACGGGTAACCGTTAGGCGTTTGGAGGAAGAGAAGGCGGAGGAGAGGGAGAAAGGGAAATTAATAAGGTAGTGATCAGAGAGAGGGTAAGGATAGTTGGAGATGTTGCATGGAGTGCATAGGTGGGAAAAGACAAGGTCAAGGGTATTGCATTTGGAGTGGGTAGGAGCATGTATCCATTGCTTCAGGTCAAAGGAGGAGGTTAGACTGAGAAGTTTGGAAGTCGCAGGAGTGTTAGTATTAGTAGGGATGTTGAAGTCGCCAAGAATGATTGTGGGGATTTCAGAAGAGAGAAAGTAGGGTAGCCAGGCAGAGAAGTCATGAAGAAAGGATGATACTGGACCGGGGGGCCGATAGATCACAGCTATCCTTAGAGAAACTGGGGAGAAGAGATGAATGCAATGTACCTCAAATGAGGAGAGTGACAGAGAGGGAGGTGGGTGAAGTACCTGAAAGGTGCTATGTGGGGCTAAAAGGATTCCAACACTGTCAGGGTTGCGTTCAGCCTTTCCTTCTCTGTGCTGGTAGCTCAGCTGTTAGCTAATTGCCAGCTTCCATCTCTCCAGTGATCCACCTGTTGATGATCCGCTCGTCTGCTGCCTACTTAAGGACTTCCAGTTAATTTGTACTTCGCCTTTGCCTGTGTTAACATCACTACAGACTTTCTCCTGCGTTCCAGTTGAAGACCTGCTTGACTACGTTCCCTCTGGCTACAGATCCTGCTTGCTGGACTCTACCTTTATCCCTGGCTCTTGGACATTGGCTTGGCTGACTACCCGCTCCGGTTACTGAACCCTGGCTTGTTTTACTACGCTTACTCTGTTTGCCTTTCTTATTTTTATTATTAAACAAATGTTAGTGTGATCTAACTGTACTTCTGTCTCAGTCTGATTCATGGTTCCTGACAGTAGGCGAAGGCCATGACTTCAGAAGGTGCAGCCAATCCACTTGTTGATAATATTTTTTCCAGATTGGATGACCTGATTCACCGCATGGATCAGGTTGCCACAGCGATAAAGACGCTCCTAAAAGTCGCACGGCTCATCTAGAGTCTCCCACTGTGGCCGCTCCGGTAGACCCTGTGCAGGCAGACTCTGCTGCTGCTCCAGCCTCTGTGCAGGCACCCGTCTCGAGTATTTCCTCTTTAAGAGGTATGTCTGGTTCCGCTCCGCTTCCCCAGCGATTTGAGGGCGATCCAGTCCAATGCAGAGGTTTTCTCAACCAGGTTGAGATATATTTTGAGATGCTGCCCCAGGCGTTTCCCACGGACAGAAGCAAAGTAGGATTCCAACACTGCCAGGGTTGCATTCAGCCCTTCCTTCTCTGTGCTGGTAGCTCAGCTGTCAGCTAATTGCCAGCTTCCATCTCTCCAGTGATCCACCTGTTGATGATCCGCTCGTCTGCTGCCTACTTAAGGACTTCCAGTTCATTTGCTCTTTGCCTTCGTCTGTGTCAACATCACTACAGACTTTCTCCTGCGTTCCAGTTGAAGACCTGCTTGTCTACGTTCCCTCTGGCTACAGATCCTGCTTGCTGGACTCTACCTTTATCCCTGGCTCTTGGACATTGGCTTGGCTGACTACCCGCTCCGGTTACTGAACCCTGGCTTGTTTTACTACTCTAATGCCGTGTACACACGACCGTTTTTCTCGTCGAGAAAAACATTTTTTTTTCCATTTGACGAGAAAAACGATCGTCTGTGGGCATTTTGTCGTTTTTCTCGACGAGAAAAACGGCATTAAAAACGACGAGAAAAATTAGAACATGTTCTAATTTTTCTCGTCGTTTTTTCCGACATTTTTTCCGCGGCAGTTTTCCAATAGGGAAACACTGCCACGGAGCCCACAGACGGTCGTTTTTCTCGACAAGAGAAAAAATGACGTGAAAATCGACCGTGTGTGGGGAACAAGCCGTTCCCTCGTTTTTAATGTCATTATTCACGGTGGTTTTTTAACCGCCGTGAATAATGATCGTGTGTACGCGGCATTACTCTGTTTGCCTTTTTATTTTTATTATTAAACAAGTGTGATTTAACTGTACTTCTGTCTCAGTCTGATTCATGGTTCTTGACACACCCCCTCCTTTGCATCCACTGGATCTGGGGGAGTGAGTCCACAAAAGACCACCGTATGATAGAGCAGCAGAAGATGCAGTGTCGGATTCATGAAGCCAGGTTTCGGTAACAGCGAGTAGATTAAATGAGTTAGCGATAAAGAGATCGTGGAGGGCGGTGAGTTTGTTACAGACAGAGCGAGCATTCCAAAGGGCGCAAGAGAAAGGGAGTCTGGTCTTAGGAAGAAGAGAAATGGGAACTAGATTGTGTGCATTGCGGCTGCAGCCAGAGGGTGTAGGGTAATGGGTGCGTTGAGCACAGTTAGATGAAGGAGGCCCAGGGTTTGGGGATACATCACCAGAGGATAGGAGAAGCAGAAGGGTGAGGGAGGTAATGTGGGAATGTGATTTATATGGGGGGACATGCCCCAGTGATTTGGAGTATTGGGCGTGTGAATTTAGAATTAGCAGGAGTTGGTGAGTGCAGTAATAAGGAGAGGGGGCGTGGCCGGACCTGACTAGAAGATGGACGTCTGAGCTCTGAGCTCCTGCCACCTCAGAACTGATTCCCTTGAAACACAGAGGTTTCTGACCCCAACTTTTGCTAACAATTATGGGAACTGCCTCTAGGCACTCCTCGGCCTCCCGATCCCGCTCGCCCAGGGAACAAAACGGAGGTTCAAGCCAAAACATACCGGAGATGTTTAGAACCAATAGAGGGAATATGGCTTCGTCCCGCCATGGACAGTCTCAAGGCCGCTCGCAGGCACCCCCTCACACTCTGCCTAGGATATCTTTAACAGCGACTCAGACTGCTCCTTCCCCGACGTCCGCTCCGGGACAAGGGGGACTGGATGCACCTCCGATGCCTCAGCTGAACATTCATGACCTGAGGACCATAGCAGCGGATATAAAGGACACCCTCTCGGTGGCCATTGCGGAGTTGCGCCTAGATATACATGCCCTGACTGACCGTGTCTCTAACGTTGAGAGGGTGTCAGAGGAACATGGCATGGTCCTCCACCGCTCCACCAGGAAGATCGATGCCCACACCCTCCAACTCAGGGATGTGAATCGCCATTTGGAAGACCTGGACAACAGGGGACGGCGCCACAACCTGCGAGTGAGGGGAATACCGGAATCCATTGAGGGGGAACAAATACCTCAGGCGGTAACTAGCCTTTTCAATGGCGTGCTAAACAGACCCCCTCAACCTGACATCGCTATGGAGAGGATCCACCGCGCTCTGCGTCCCAGGGAAAGAGACTCGGACCCCCCGAGGGACATTGTCTGCTGCCTGGTCGACTACAGGCTTAAGGAGGACATTCTGAAGCAGGCTAGAGGACGACAACTTACCTACGAAGAGACCCCAGTCCAAATATTCCAAGACCTCTCAGGGATCACTTTACAACATCGCCGAGACCTCAAACCTCTGCTGGATACCCTGTGCTCTAAGAAGATAAGGTACAAATGGAAATTCCCTTTCTGCCTATCGGCTTCACACCAAGGCCGCACTACCATGCTAAAGGTCCCGGAGGATTTACCCCCCTTCTGCGACACCCTGGGAATTCCCCTGATAGCTGTCCCGGACTGGTATGCTACCTTCCGTCACTCTGTGGGCAGATGGGATAAACACCAAGAAGAATCGATGGAGACCCAAGCCACTAGAATTCGCAGGAGACGATCTCCTTCGGGCTCCAGGCACCGCACTGAAGCTCACTACTCCCACCGTGATCTGAGCCCCTTCGCCTCCCCTGGATCTAGAAGGGCTCGGAGGGATCGCTAATTCTTATATCTGCCAACCGTTTTTATTGCTGTTCCTCAATTCTCAGTTTGTTTCTCCTGTTAACGTTGCCAGTCAGTTCTTTGTCACTGGACTTTTACCTGGAATTTGGCTTTTATTTTTTATTTTGATTATACTTATTTGTTGCTCTACTCCATATGCTGGTCACTTTTGGAAGCTGGCTGGATTCTAACTCATCCACGGCCATAGACAGACTTTCCCTCCGCTTAGCTAGCCTTGTCACGAGACTGTATCTGCAGAATACATGGGACTCTATCCGTGAACTACATTGCCCAGACTGCATTGCGGCAGGCTGCCGATGTAAAAAGGATGCTGTCGCTCGTCCTCCTTGCACTTCCGGCCGCGACACTCTGCTAGTTTCATGTTTTCATGTTTTGTGCTGCACAGAAGTTCCACCCCAGGATACAGAGTCGCATCTAGGGCACTACATCACCACCCGGTTCAACGTCGCCAGAGAGAGGTCGACTGCAGGATGATCGGCTGACTCCTGAGTCGGAGTCCTGACACTCTCCTTCCGCCCTGCTCAGAGTGCTCGGGACTCTTTCCCTACTGCTTTGCCCCACTGTCATCAGGGTAAGGTAGGACAGCAACTTGTTCTTTACAATCAGTGGCCCACTCCTACCTGCTAAACGGGCCAATCCCGACTCTCAACCTCTCATACATCCTACACTCCTGCCTTGATACACAGGACAGACCTCAAATGTGGCCCCTCAGCCAGCCTTGCCATGGACACTTGCCCCCGTACCCGCCATTTAAACCTGTTCCTTTGATCACATGCAGCTGGTACACTTTACTCACAAGATGGACCCTGTATGGATCTCTACTGATACCCTTATCTAATTCATTTACACCCCCGAGCCTTCCCGGTCTCACTGTGCATTCACTTTCCCATCTCCTCAGAACCCTTTTGCAGCAACGAGCATGGCTCTACATGGTGCGGCAGGCAATTAACCATCTTATCATCACTCAAGGAGGTCCTCCTTTTTTTTAATGTTCTACACCTATGTATGAAACCGTTCCCGTATCTCCTTCCTGTCGTATCCACGCAGGCTAGACTCTCTACAGGTAGGGATGGAACACATTAGACTTGTGCACAACGGAAAAATTTGTTTAGTTTCGGTTCGTTTCTTGTGCACAACGGAAAAATTTGTTTAGTTTCGGTTCGTTTCTTTTCAGTCCTGTTGATTCGTAATCATTCGTAATTTTGCTAGACGGGATTTTTCGTGTTCGGACTAATTCGTGTTTTCGCAAGCGTAATTTTTCGTTGAATTTTTAGTTGATTTATAATTCGTTCTTTTGGTAGGGTACGTTGTTTTTCGTTAATTCTGGACACAACTCCTACTTTCGTAACTTTTTTGGGGTTCGTTGATTCATAATTTTCCGTGTCTCTCTCACAACGACGCTGCCTATTATGCCTAATGTGCTTCGAATGGATTTGTACTTTTCTAAATACATAGCGGTTATTTGTAACGATTCTAAATCTCGTATTTTACTTTCGTTTTTTACATGCGGCTATAGCCTCCGCCCCTGTACACCATTTTGTGAGGGTTCAGCATGGTGAGGGAGAAGCAGAGAGCAGAGCAGAGTGTTATTGTGCTTCGAATGGATTAGAAATCTCGTATTTTTCTTTCGTTTTTTACATGCGGCTATAGCCTCCGCCCCTGTACACCATTTTGAGGGGGAGTTCAGCACGGTGAGGGAGAAGCAGAGAGCAGAGTGAGTGTTATTGTGCTTCCTATGGATTCGTACATTCGTAACTTTTTTCATAACGAATTATGCCGAAGACATTCGGGCATTCGCTATTTTGCGGTATAATTTATTTCGAATTCGGTTTTACTCGTAATTGCTTTGTTCGGAAATTCGAATGCTTCCGAATGTCCGAAAGTTGCTAAATTCAGACGAATTTTGATTCGTTACGAAACGAATTGCACAAGCCTAGAACACATGTCTATATAAGGTCCCATCCAATGAACTCCCATGGACCTTCTTAAGGACCTGACACATACGCACCATTGCAGGTGGGCCGGAGCAAGCCGAACAGTTAGGGGGCCTTTGACAACTTATGCTGTTTACTAGTTCCGCAATGAGTATATATGCATCATATTTGAGTTTGAACGTTATACAATAGCTCAGTATGATTAGGTCATTCAATACAGTACGTTCTGATAGTTTGGTTCTAGTATAAATGTTTCCTTGCTGTTTTTTCTCTCACCCCCCTTAAGTGCTACCACAGGCCGCAAGCCTCCATTTGCAGACTGGCACTCACTCACCGTACTGCTTTTGAGTTGATTATTCCAGCATCTAGACAAGGAGCTAATTGATTGCATATTATACCTACCCCTAGGTTGCTTTCCTTCTGTAGTACGATCTAAGTTCCCATGGAATGGGATCCCTCTTTCTATGCTAACAAACTTTATAAGCTCTTTTCAGGTTCTCTTCTTCCCATAGTCCGCAATAGGGTTGGACCTCCTCAGGACAACTTTGACAGCTCGAATCGTTCTGGGGTGGCAAGGCACCACCGATTTATTTTGTTCCTTTTTCTTACCGGGCCCTGGTCAACCCCCACACAGTTGCATATAGCGGTGTGTGCGCTCCGATTGGAGTGCGGGTGCCCTGTGTGCACTGTACCTCCCAGATTTGATTCTTCCCTCCGAGGAGGTGGGACAGAGTCCTCCTACCTCATCGGTTTAACTACAATTCGCTCCACATCCCCATCCCGTTAAATCCTCAGGTATCCCTTGTAATCCCCCCCTCCTCTACCTCGCCCATCTTCCCACACCCTCCCCATTATAATGACGGATAACACTACATCAGCCACTTCTAATCCACAACGTGCGCAACACCCGACACAGCTTAAACTATACTCGCTAAACATTCGCGGTCTCAACACCCTGGAAAAAAGATCACAACTACTATATACCCTCCAAAAAGCCAAACCACATGTCGCGCTTATCCAAGAAACCCACTTTAGAGCAGACAATATCCCAAAGCTTTACAATCATTATTTCCCGACGGTATATCACGCCACCAACGAGACGGCAAAATCAAAAGGGGTCTCTATCCTAATTTCAAAACATTGCCCTTTTCAGATCACCGAAGTCCAGCAGGATGTACAGGGCAGATATCTCTTCATCAACGGCACCCTGAATGACATGCCTATCACCATAGCAAATATTTACGCCCCAAACCCACAACAAGTACCTTTCATTCTCAATACTTTTAATCAATTAGTTGCCTTTCAATCGGGCACACTGATTGTAGGAGGAGATTTCAACGTTCCTTTGACGCCCTCACTAGATACGTCCAATGGGTCCACGTGCCTAACATATCGTGCCCTCCGCGCAATAAAATCCCAACTGAGCACCTTGACCCTACATGACACATGGCGCACGTTGCACCCGAACGTGAAGGATTTCACCTTTTTCTCCCCTCTGCATAAAAAATACTCCAGAATTGATCATTTCTTCCTCACACAGAACGACCTCACATTGCTGACGGAGGCTAATATTGAACCCATGTTACTTTCAGACCATTATCCAATCACAATGACTCTGGTACTCCCAATACACCGAGCCAAATCCACGATTTGGAGACTAGACGATTCCATATTGTTGCACTCAGTAAATATCCAAATGCTGTCTGACCGCCTTTCTCAATATTTCGCCGAAAATGACACTGCAGATACATCTCCAGCCACCATGTGGGCGGCTCATAAGTGTGTCATTAGAGGGGAATTTATTTCTCTCATAGCCAAAAGAAACAAACTCAGGAAGGCTCATATCACGGAGCTATCCAACCGAGTAAAAACACTCGAACGCGCACACAAACTTACATTAGCTAACCAAGTTCACGCTGACCTCCTGAAAGCTAGGGAAGACTTATTGGAGGAACTCCAATGGACGTTGAAACATAAATACGCCCTTACCCACAAATTATTTTACGAATTTGGTAATAAGGCCGGGAAACTATTGGCGAAAGCCCTGCAAAAAAAGAAAACGGCCCACACCATACACGCTATAACTTCCCCCAAGGGTGCCACAGTGACCAAAACGGATGACATTGCTCAACACTTTGTTCATTACTTTTCTAAATATATAATAATAATACTGCGCCAATCTAAATTATAATAGTGAAAAGCAGCCAAACACCAAAAATCAGACAGGATAATGGAGTGTATAAATATTATAAAGTGTGGCGCTAATGAGAATAAGGTGAGAAACCTTAATGAAATAAAACTTAAAATTGCACAATGTAATGTGAAGTAATCAAGTGGAAACGTACAGCATAGGTTATTTAGTGAAAAAAACCTTGTGGAATACTAATTAGTATCCACCTGAAACTGTCTATAGTTAATGACACAGACTAGTGATTATCAAATTAATGAGTTGGTGAACATATACAAAAAGTATATTCAAATAAATTCATGTGAAATGGTGCAACATAAAAGCAAATTCATGTGGGGCATCACAAGTGAGTGCATGTCCATTAAATTGCCATATATCAAATAACGTTCAGAAATCAGGATCCAATAGAGACTTTACGGTGACCGCAGGATATACTGTAAAGGTGAATGGATCAGACGTTCTGTGTAGACATATGAAGTGTGTATCATCACCCGGGAGTGCCTTCACCTTGGGCCAATAGGGGAGAAAAAGGTACTCTTACCAGCCAGAGTGGATCCAGCACACCATACGGCGGTGGATCATCAAAGCTTTGTCCACTCCGTGGACGGAAAAGGCAGCAGGGATCTCTAGAACACCTCCTCCTAGTGATGATTCCGTATCTCCAAGCCAGAAGGGAAATCCAAGTATCATGCAGTAATCACCTCATTTAGAAATGGCCATGAAAAAAAGGAAAGATCCTTCGCATAGTGTAAATCCAAAAAGATTTATTCTAAATCCATAAAAGTTCAAACAGTTTGAACAGCGATAAAAAAAATCCATAAAAACCAAATATAGGAAGGCAGCGTGGTAAGGACAGCTGGAGCTGACGTATAAACCCGACCGGTTTCGTCCAAACAGACTTCAACTGTATAACTTACCCAAGACGCACACGACTGAGCCTTCCCCGGACCGTTCAAAACTCCTTAACGAATTCTTATCCAAATACGGACCTTCACCCCGGAAGACATGATGCACCTAGACTTACCTGTTACGACCGATGAGGCCCTTTTGGCCTTGAAACAATTAAAAGCAGGTAAGAGCCCAGGCCCGGATGGTCTACCGAACAGTTACTCCAAAGCCTTCACTGACATACTGATCCCTAAATTCGTGACAGCATTTAATACTCTCTCTTCCTCCCCCCCACATACTACAGATATGCTAGAAGCCCATATTACGTTGATCCCTAAGCCGGGCAAGGATACCACTCTAGTCTCAAATTATCGCCCCATCTCTCTACTTAACATAGACGTGAAACTCTACGCAAAAATTTTGGCAAACCGTTTGCTCCCACTACTCCCCAAACTTAAATCGGTGGATCAGGTAGGTTTTATCCCAGGTAGGGAAGCCAGGGATAACACCACTAAAGCCATTAATATTCACCACTGGCTTACCTCGACAGCTACTAAAGGCTTATTTTTATCCCTTGTCGCGGAGAAGGCGTTTGACAGGGTGGCATGGGACTATATGACTGCGGCATTACGTACGATGGGGCTCCCGAATCGCCTCCTCCAAATGATCTTGGCCCTCTATTCAGCCCCAACTGCTAGGATCAGAGTTAATGGCCGACTGTCAGACGCCTTCTCCGTTGCCAATGGCACCCGGCAAGGTTGCCCCCTTTCTCCCCTCATCTTTGTTCTCACCTTGAAACCCTTCCTTCGTAAACGAGATAACCCGGACGTTAAAGGAATTACCATTAAACACAAACAATACAAAATTGCTGCTTACGCAGATGATATACTGCTGTTTCTTTCAGATCCCATTACTACCATACCCAACCTCCTTAAAGATTTTGCATTGTTTAAAAAACTTTCTAACTTACAGATTATTTTCAGTAAATCTACCGCACTTAATGTTACCTTACCGGAGGCGACAGTATCCCTATGCCAAAAAAACTTCCCATTTAGATGGGAACCCCACGACATAACGTACCTGGGTATTAAACTCCCTACCAACCTCTCTGACCTATATGCCAAAAACTTCTTACCCGCCCTCCAGAAAATAATGGGAGACTTGCTCAATTGGAACAAAGGCCCCTTTTCGTGGTTTGGTAGGGCGGCAATAATAAAGATGAATGTCCTCCCCAGGATGCTATATCTACTGCAAGCCATCCCGATCAAACTTCCCCCTTCTTTCTTTGCCTCCTTTAAAGCGATGTGTAGAACCCTCCTGTGGTCAACACGCCTCCCAAGGCTGAGCTGGGATAAACTGGTACTCCCTAAACGGAAAGGGGGAATAGGTTTACCGGATCTGGCCATGTATTATAGGGCCAGCCTGCTTACAAGGATTGTGGATTGGCACATACACAGACCCAACAAAGATTGGGTTCAGGTAGAAAATGCCTTCTCACAAATACCAATTTCTCACCTCCCATGGACTGATCTTCGGTCGATCCCTAAAGTCTGTTCCGACCACCCGCTAATAGGACCCACGCTGCTGAATTTTAGAACGGCCTGTCAGATTTTTAATATGACCCCCTTTCCTGGACCTATGACGCCTATCACCCAAAACCCTGATTTTTCGCCAGACATTGCCACCATGGATCCGACTACACCCCCCCCCCCCCGACCCACCGGTTAGAGCACATCAATTCTTCAATAACGAAACGCTCCTCTCCCACCCGGAGATGTCTTCCAAATTTCCTAACTTGAACATACCCTTCTTCAAATTCCTTCAACTTAGACACTTTTTCCATAGCGCCCCACCACTCTCACGCTGGTATAGGGACCTTACTCCCTTTGAACACATATGCAACGAAACCGAACCCCAGAACCATTTAATTTCATCATTGTATTCTCTACTACTATCTAACACCATCCCCAACTCGAGAATTAATCGACATTGGGAAATGGACTTATCAGTGACTCTATCCGAAGACGAATGGGACCGCGTGTGGGAATACACGCACAAAGGGTCCATCAATGTCTCCGCATAAGAGAACAGATTCAAACTGTACTCTAGATGGTACCGAACACCAGACAAGCTTCACAAATTTTTCCCTAGCGTCCCCCCAACTTGCTGGAGATGTAACTCGGCTACGGGCTCACTCATCCACATTTGGTGGGATTGTCCACTGATACAAACATTCTGGAAATGGGTACATGATCTCATTGTTCGTATTACAACTTACACCCCCGATTTTACACCGGCATAATATTTACTACACCATACTTCCTTATCGCGGAGGACTTATCATAAATCCCTTACGCTTCACCTTATTAACGCTGCCACCCAATGCATACTGTCAGGGACCTGCCAGAAACAGAAGACAATTCTAGCTTCCCTCGGTACCTGTGCGTTAGCACGCGCCAATTGCGCACGCGCGTGCACGATGTGTGCGCGCGCGTGCACGCTAACGATATGGCGCCATTAGGCCTTTAAAAGGCCAGCAGTTACAACAGTGCATTGCTGTCTGATCTGCAGCTTTGTAATCAGAATACCTGCATACCTGCTACCTGTTACCAGTACCGACCCGGCTTGCTCGACCACCCGATACATCTCCAACCCTGACCTTGGCTCGCCTTGACCCTGCTCTGTCTCTCACCTGCCTACCTGCTGCCAAACCTTGCCTGTGTTCCCGACTACGTCTAAGCCTGCTGATCCATACATCTGACTACCTGCTCTGACCCGCCTTGTCTGACCCTCCTGCTGTCTGCTGTTGTGTGCAACCTAACCAGGTTTATCTCACCTTGCTCCAGCTTCCGCTGTTCCGGTATCCGCCAGCTTCCGGGTCGCTGACCTGCAACCACCTGCTCTGCTGCCTACAGCTCCAGCCATCCCTGGAGGATCACCACCTTGCCACGGTGCCTACCACTACACCTACCACAGGCACTCCTACCTCACTGCGCTCTCAAGTTCACTGTTCACACTCCAGTGGCTCCTGAGCCAGGGCTGTAAGAGTGGTCTCCTTCTACAAAGTCAGGCTCTACGACCAGGTACGTTCTGTACATAACAGTATCAGACAGCCATGACAGAGCCTGCAGGAGAAGTTCCTGCCGTGGAGGAGATTTGCAAACACCTGGCAGCCCTCACACAAGCAGTGAAGAGTCTACAGGAAGGCTACATCCGGCTGGAAGGACAAGTTCAGAACCTCGCTGCCTCCGGTGATGCGGCCCCTGCACCCTCTGTCAGGCCTTCATCAACTGCCTCTGCTCCTTCAGTGGTGATGCTTCCACCCGAACCCAGAGTTCCTGTCCCAGAGAGGTTTTCAGGAGACCGGACAAAATTCCAGGCCTTCCGTAATGCCTGTCATCTTTATTTTGCCCTACAACCCCGGACTTTCTCCTTAGAAGTCACTAAGGTGGGATTTGTGATTTCCTTACTCCAGGGTGAACCCCAGACCTGGGCCCATCGGCTACTAGGAGAAAATAATGTTCAGACTCAATCCCTGCTATCCTTCTTCCAAGCCATGGCCCAGCTTTATGATGATCCCCAACGGACTGCCACCGCTGAGTCTGCTCTGCTTGCGCTCCAGCAAGGTCGCCGAGCGGCCGAGAACTATGTTACGGACTTTAGACGCTGGAGCGCGGACACTCAGTGGAACGACGCAGCCCTGAGTCACCAATTCCGCTTGGGCCTTTCCGAGGGTCTGAAGGACGAACTCGCCCGAGTGGGGGTACCAGAGACCCTTGAAGCCTTGATTACCACAGCCATCCAGATTGATCGCAGACTTCGTGAACGCCGGGCAGAGCGTTCCTCCCAGCAAAGTCGCCCAGTATGGATGACCACAAGAGCGCCCATGCCTGCTTCCCGTTACCTGCCGCCCACCTGTTTAAATCCTGCCAATCCAAGTCCGGACACCTCTGAACCCATGCAACTTGGGATAATGCGACCAGCCCTGCTACCTGAAGAACGGGCACGCCGTCGCCAACTGAACCTATGCCTCTATTGCGGTGAAGCCGGTCACTACGTGCGCAACTGTCCTGCCAAGATGCGTAAGTGCCCTTCTTCCCTTCCTGCTAATCTCGCATCTTTATCTGCTAATGCAACCCACCTTGCCCTCTCTCTCTCGTTGCAGCTCCAGGGAAGGACAGTCCCAGTCAACGCTATCATTGACTCTGGCGCATGTAGCTGTTTCATCGACTCCACCTTTGCCAATCAACATAACATCCCTCTTCAGGAAAAGACTCATGGACTTTCTGTTTACTTGGCCTATGGCTCCCGTATAAAATCAGGACAGGTAACCCAGGAGACCCTTCCTCTGCCTGTCACCTCTACCACTCAACATAAGGAGTGGCTGACTCTTGATGTTATCTCTTCTCCCCTGTTTCCCGTGATCCTGGGTATACCCTGGCTCCAGGCTCACAACCCCCAAATCAACTGGGTGCCTGGAGAAGTGTCATTCATGTCCCCTTACTGGCAGAAGTACTGTCTACCTGGATCCCTCAGCCCTTCCACCACTCTGTTATGTATGGACTCTGACCAGAACCTGCTTCAGTCCGTCCCAGGACCTTACCATGAATTCATTGATGTCTTCAGTAAACGGGGGGCTGACTCCCTTCCGCCTCACCGCCCCTATGACTGCCCCATCGAGCTTCTCCCTGGGGCCGAGATTCCCTTTGGGCGCATCTTCCCCTTATCAGAAAAGGAACAAGAGGCTCTGAAGGTCTACATCAATGAAAATCTGGGCAAAGGGTTCATCCACCCATCTACCTCACCAGCGGGCGCCGGAATATTCTTTGTCACCAAGTTGGATCAGACCCTCCGCTCATGTGTGGACTACCGTGAGTTGAACAACATCACGGTCAAGAACCGTTATCTGCTTCCCCTGATACCTGAACTCTTCCAAAAATTAAGGGCTGCTGTCATCTTCACCAAGTTAGACCTAAGGGGGGCCTACAATCTGGTCCGCATCCGGGCCGGGGACGAGTGGAAGACAGCTTTTCGTACCCGATTCGGCCACTACGAATATTTGGTCATGCCCTTCGGCCTATGCAACGCTCCTGCCACCTTCCAGCACTTTATCAATGATGTGTTCAGAGACTTTCTTGATATCTTTGTCATTGTCTACCTTGATGACATTCTAGTCTTCTCCGGATCACTTGACAGACATCGGGAACATGTCCGCAGGGTACTGGACCGCCTCTGCCAACACGGACTATATGTCAAGGCGGAGAAATGCGAAATCGAGCAGCAGACTATTCAATTCCTAGGGTTGGTAATCTCCCCTACAGGGATCAGGATGGATCCTCAAAAAGTGTCCGCTATACTGGACTGGCCTGTACCTTTGGATAAGAAGGGAGTGCAACGCTTTGTGGGTTTTTCAAATTTTTACAGGAGATTCATCAAGGGATTTTCTGCAATAATCACACCCATCACACAGCTGACCAAGCAGAACTTACGTTTCCATTGGAACCCTGAGGCCCAAAGAGCCTTTGACACACTTAAAGGACTTTTCACATCAGCTCCAATTCTCAGCCATCCTGACCCTGCACTGCCTTACATTCTTGAAGTTGTTGCATCTGAAGTTGCAGTCGGGGCCGTCATCTCCCAACACCAAGGTAATAAGGACTTAATGCACCCTGTGGGGTTCTTCTCTTGAAAACTCTCCCCTGCAGAGAGAAATTATGATGTTGGTGACCGGGAAATTACTTGCCATCAAAGCCGCCTTAGAGGAATGGAGGTACCAGTTGGAGGGCGCTGCCCACCCAGTATTAATTTACACTGATCACAAGAACTTAGAGTATTTAAGATCCGCTAAACGGTTGAAGCCTCGGCAAGCCCGTTGGGCTTTATTTTTCTCACGCTTCTGCTTCCATATCACCTACCGGCCAGGTTCAAAAAATATCAAACCAGACGCACTATCACGCATGCACGACAACGCCAAGGATTTATCTGTTCCGGACACCATTCTACCAGCAGGTAATTTTTTACTTCTACAGACTGATCTGCTCTCTCAAATCAGACAAGCATCCACGGACTCTTCCAAACCCCCTGGTACCACCTTGACTTCCAGAGATGGATTATTTTGGAGGGGGAGCCAAATTTTTGTTCCACGAAGCACTCGGGTTGAGGTACTAAAGCTCCTCCACGACCATCCGCTGGCAGGACATTTTGGAGTCCGCAAGACTCTTGAGCTAGTACGGCGCACATTCTGGTGGCCGGGTCTGGAGGAGTTCTGTAAATCATACGTCAATGCATGCCCCGTCTGTAACCAAAACAAAACATCAAGGAACCGAGCCTGGGGACTACTGAAACCTCTACCTGTACCTGATAGACCATGGAAAATGATTGCTATGGATTTTATAGTGGAGCTTCCATGTTCCGAGGGGTGTACAGCATTCTTTGTGGTCGTAGACCGCCTGACTAAAATGGCCCATTTCTTGCCACTAAAGGGCACCCCATCCGCTGCTGAGACTGCCCGTGTTTTCATTAAGGAAATCGTCAGATTACATGGAGTCCCTTCTAACATCGTGTCAGACAGGGGGGTCCAGTTCACTTCACGTTTTTGGAGAGCTCTGTGCGAAGTCTTGGAAATTGAACTTGCCATGTCCTCAGCTTACCACCCCCAAACCAACGGGCAAACTGAGAGGACAAATCAGACTCTTGAACAGTACATCAGATGTTTCTCGTCCTTTGCACAAGATGATTGGGTGTCCCTATTGCCCTTAGCAGAGTTTGCCTACAATAATGCCAACCATTCGGCCACTGGACAATCCCCCTTCTTTGCTAATTACGGCTTTCATTTAACATTTTTACCAGATTTTCTTCCAGAATCTCCAGTCCCGGCAGTACAGAGCACGGTGGATTTCCTCAGCCGTAACAACCGGGTCTTGCAGGAAGCAGTAACCAAGGCCCAAGCGGACAGCAAGAAAGCCTATGACAGGAAGAGGAGAGGGGAGCTGGACCTTCAACCAGGTGATCAGGTATGGCTTTCCACGAACAACCTCAAGTTGGCCTGCCCATCCAAGAAGCTGGCACCCAAGTTCATGGGACCCTTCCCGGTAAGAAGGAAAATCAATGAGGTATCATACGAATTATCCTTACCTGACTCTCTAAAAGTTCACCCAGTGTTTCATGTTTCATTATTGAAGCCTGCAGTACCTGACCCCTTTCCTGACAGGGGAGCCAGACCACCAGAACCAGTTTTGGTTGACGGTCTCGAGGAATACGTGGTGGAGGCCATCCTTGATTGTAGGAAACGGCAAGGGCTAACCCAATTCTTAGTCAAATGGAAGGGGTACGGTCCGGAGGACAACTCCTGGGAACCTGAAGGCAACATCCATGCCCAGAGGTTAGTCCGTGCCTTTTTTCTTGCCCATCCTGAGAAAGAAGCCCGGTTAGGCATCCGGAGGCTGCCCCTTGGGGGGGCAATGTCAGGGACCTGCCAGAAACAGAAGACAATTCTTGCTTCCCTCGGTACCTGTGCGTCGGCGCGCGCCAATTGCGCATGCGCATGCGCCAATTGCGCACACGCGTGTGCGATGTGTGCGCGCGCGTGCACGCTAACGATATGGCGCCATTAGGCCTTTAAAAGGCCAGCAGTTACAACAGTGCATTGCTGTCTGATCTGCAGCTTTGTAATCCGAATACCTGCATACCTGCTACCTGTTACCAGTACCGACCCGGCTTGCTCGACCACCCGATACATCTCCAACCCTGACCTCGGCTCGCCTTGACCCTGCTCTGTCTCTCACCTGCCTACCTGCTGCCAAACCTTGCCTGTGTTCCCGACTACGTCTAAGCCTGCTGATCCATACATCTGACTACCTGCTCTGACCCGGCTTGTCTGACCCTCCTGCTGTCTGCTGTTGTGTGCAACCTAACCAGGTTTATCTCACCTTGCTCCAGCTTCCGCTGTTCTGGTATCCGCCAGCTTCCGGGTCGCTGACCTGCAACCACCTGCTCTGCTGCCTACAGCTCCAGCCATCCCTGGAGGATCACCACCTTGCCACGGTGCCTACCACTACACCTACCACAGGCACTCCTACCTCACTGCGCTCTCGAGTTCACTGTTCCCACTCCAGTGGCTCCTGAGCCAGGGCTGTAAGAGAGGTCTCCTTCTACAAAGTCAGGCTCTACGACCAGGTACGTTCTGTACATAACACATACCCATACACTGGAAAAGTACTCTTCCCCCCACTATAGAAGAATGGCATTCCCGGGTTGACAAAATAGCGGATATGGAAAGGCTCATTCATCAGGCTAAAGACACCCACACTAAATTCCAACACACTTGGGCCTGTTGGACGCATTACAGAGACCCCACGAGGGCTGATAACCCACCTATCACATCTATGCCCCTAGTAAACTAGGACACAGTTGTTATCCACCAAACCCCCAGAGACATCCGTCATCCCTTCACCTAATCCTCCCCCCGCCCCCTTTCTTTTCTCCTCCCCATTTTTATTCCCTCTCATTTTACACTTGAACGCATGTTCATGTTTCGCAAGTATGAGACGATTCAGGTTACACTTCTCATTGTTAATAACACGTAGTGTTAAACTTTAGACAGCCATTCAGGAGACTCCAAAAGCCATGGACTCTGATGGGACACTAAACCGTCCAGGAGACATTAGGCACCTATCCATCAATGAACCACACCTGATCAAGCATTGATTTGTTTTATAGAGGGCCCCCTCCCGCTCACAGTTTGATCCCCTTCGGGGTGACCGGGCTTTGGGTTGACCCGTAATGGTTCCTTGTCTCATCTCTCGCACGGTTCTTATCTCTTTTAAAACTCTTCTTAGTCCTTCATTGTTTAGTGAGTCCACCCGAATCAGTTACCAGATATGCTTAGTTACTTGTGACTTCACAATTACTTTGTTCTATTCTGACTAAGCTTGTTTGATTATACCACACTACTAATCTGCCTTGAATATCCAGTTTAACTGTATTTCTTATGTACATGTTATGGTATAATTGTATGGCTGGTATTGATAACAAACTGTATTGCATTGACTCTGTACATATGTCACGTACCTGGTAGGAGTCTGATATGACGAGGTCGGCCTCCCTTGTATCTCCTACCCAAGCCCCACTGAAGGTGGGACAGATGGTGACTAGGGTCAGGAGGAACACGAGTGCCAGGGAATGTTGCTTGTCAGTACTTCCTATGGTCAGGAGACAGGAGAGCACTGGACACAGGAGAGCTGAGACCATAGAGAGCCAGCACAGGTTTCCAGAGGCAGTGTCAGACCTGGGCAAATGATGGAAGCGGAGTCGTGGAGATAGCCGGGTTCGGTAACAGGCAGGCTTCAGAGTACAAGGCATAAGCAGGAGGAAGATCAGATGCAGGCCGTAGTCGGGTACCAGTAATCAAGCAATCAGAGTCCAGAAGCAGAGTCAGAGGAAGCCGGGATCAGTAACAGGTATCAAGCAGGTTATAGCAGGGTTCAGAGTAACAGGACACAGCTGAAGACCAGTCAGCACTTGTGGAAAGTCAGAGCACCCTTTAAATAGGCCGTCTGGCGCCAACTGGTGTTAGGGACGTGCTCCTGCGCGTGCACGACGTTCATTGCGCACGCGCATGCGCATTGGCGCACGCATATGCGCCATACGTGAATCAGCAGTTCTCTTACATTGCCCCCCTTAAGGGCAGCCTCTGGATGCCCTTCAGGGCTCTTTTTTTAGGGTGTCGCTGAAAGAATGCTTGTACCTGTCTTGGGGCATGTACATTGGAGGCTGGTTCCCAAGAATTTTCCTCCGGGCCGTAGCCTTTCCACTTGACAAGGAACTGTGTTAGGTTGTTCCTAACTCTGCAGTCCAAAATTGTTTCTACTTCAAACTCCTCGTTACCTTTGATAAGGAGAGGAGGAGGAATTTCAGAAATCCGGTCAGGAAAGGGATTTGGCACCGTCGGTTTCAACAAGGAAACATGGAACACTGGATGAATCCTTAGATTCTTGGGCAACACCAATTCAAATGCCACTGCATTAATCCTCCTTTTAACTGGGAAAGGGCCCAAGAATTTTGGACCAAGTTTCTTCGAAGGACAATTTAACCTTAAATTTGCTGTAGACAGCCAGACCTTGTCACCCGGTTCCAGATTCAGGTTGCCTCTTCTTTTCCTATCGAAGAATTTCTTATTGCTTGCCTGTGTCTTAGTGATTGTATCCTGTAAGAGTTGGTTGTTGGTACTGAAGAAATTTAAACGATCTTGTACAGCAGGTACGGAAGATTCAACAGATAGCTCCGGCAAGAAAGAAGGGTGATACCCATAATTGGCAAAGAAGGGTGACTGTTTGGTTGCTGAGTGAATGGAGTTGTTGTATGAGAATTCTGCAAGTGGGAGGAGTGAAAGCCAATCATCCTGTGCAAAGGAGGAAAAACACCGCAAATACTGTTCAAGGGTCTGGTTGGTTCGTTCAGTTTGACCATTAGTTTGTGGGTGATATGCTGTGGAGAGACGGAGTTAGATGTTTAGTGCTTCACATAGAGCCCTCCAAAACCTGGAAGTAAATTGAACTCCTCGGTCGGAGATGATGCTGTCAGGGATACCGTGCAACTTAACAACTTCCTTGATGAAGGCTGAAGCAGTCTCAGTAGCCGAAGGAGTTCCTTGTAATGGTATGAAATGAGCCATCTTGGTCAGACGGTCTACAACAACAAAAATTGTGGTAAAGTCCTCTGATGGGGGAAGTTCTACAATGAAGTCCATGGAGATCATACTCCATGGTTTCTTTGGTACAGGTAGAGACTCCAAAAGACCCCAAGTTCTGGCTTTGTCCGATTTGTTACGAAGGCATGTGGTACAGGATTTTACGTAATTCTTACAGTCCTGCATTAAATCCGGCCACCAAAAGGTACGAGAAATTAAATCGGCTGTTTTGGAAATTCCGAAGTGCCCCGCAAGGGGGTGGTCATGACAACGTCTCAAGATAGATAGTTTGAATCGTTCAGGGACAAAGATTTGCTCCTTATGAAAATAAAGGTCATTCTTAAGTTGAAGGGCCAAGTCCTGAGGAGGTGGTTGATCCACCACATCTGTCTTTATTTGTGACATTAGGTCGGCTTGAAGAAACAGGAAGTTTTTGGCTGGAAGAATGGTATCAGGTTCCAAGGACACTACGGGACTGCTGAACATGCGGGATAAAGCATCCGTTTTGCCGTTCTTAGAGCCAGGGCAGTAAGTGATGTGGAACATGAAGCGAGAGAAAAACAATGCCCATCTTGCTTGCCGAGGTCTTAATCTTTTAGCTGTTCTCAGATATTCAAGATTTTTATGATCCGTGAAGATGAGGATTGGATGAGATGCTCCCTCCAAGAGATAGTGCCACTCTTCGAGCGCAGCCTTGATGGCCAGTAACTCTCTGTCTCCAACATCATAATTCCTTTCAGAAGGATTTAACTTTTTAGAGAAAAATGCTACAGGGTGAAGTAGGGATTTAGGACCCTGGCATTGGGATAAAATGGCAACGACTGCATTCTCAGAGGCATCTACCTCTAACACATAGGCCAAAGATGGGTCAGGATGCTTCAGGATCGGAGCTGACGTAAACAAAACTTTTAATTGTTCAAAAGCCTCTTGAGCTTCGGGGGTCCAACAGAAGGGGACCTTCTGTCTAGTCAGTTGTGTGATGGGGGTAATGATACTGGAAAAGTCCTTGATAAATTTCCTGTAGAAATTTTCAAATCCTACAAACCTCTGCACTGCCTTCCTGTCTGTAGGAGCCGGCCATTCAAGAACGGATGTGACCTTCTGTGGATCCATGGAAATGCCCTCGGCCGAGATGACGAGACCTAAAAAGTGTATGGTTTGCTTCTCAAAATCACATTTTTGAGCCTTGGCGTAAAGGCGATGTTCACGGAGCCGACTCAGTACCTTCTTCACGTGAGTTCGATGGAATTCAATGGATTCAGAGAATATAAGAATATCATCTAAGTACACGATGACAAATAGATCCAGAAAGTCATGGAAGACGTCATTTACTAGGTGCTGAAAGGTAGCTGGGGCGTTACAAAGTCCGAAGGGCATGACCAAGTACTCAAAGTGGCCAAAGCGTGTCCGGAAGGCCGTCTTTCATTCATCCCCTTCCCTGATTCGGACTAGATTATATGCCCCTCTTAAGTCAAGTTTGGAAAACACTCGTGCCCCTCTCAGCCTCTGGAAAAGCTCAGGAATCAGGGGTAGGGGGTATCGGTTTTTGACCGTGACTTTATTAAGGTCCCGATAGTCAACACAGGGTCTCAGGGACTTGTCCTTTTTCTCCACGAAGAAGATCCCGGCACCTGCAGGTGACGTGGAAGGTCGAATGAACTGTTTTTCTAGGCTCTCGTCGATGTATGTACGTAGGGCTTCTAGTTCAGGCTCAGACAGAGGGTAGATCCTACCAAACGGGATCTCGGCCCCTGGTAAAAGTTCTATGGGACAGTCATATGTCCTATGGGGAGGAAGAGTGTCTGCACCCTTCTTGTTGAACACATCCTGATATTCATGGTAGGCAGCAGGAATCAACTTCAAAGTCTCTGGGTCTGGCTGTAAACTCAAGAGAGGAGTAGTATTAACCTTCCCTCCTGGAAAGCAGTGTTCTTGGCAGTAGTTGGATGAGAAGGAGACCTCTCCAGAAAGCCAGTTTATGTGTGGATTATGGGCCTTTAACCATGGGATGCCAAAAATTACAGGGAACATAGGTGATGTTATGACATCCAGCCTGAGGAGTTCATGATGGCCTGAAGCGGTTTGACAGAAAATAGGTGCAGTCTCTTGTGTAACGGGCCCAGATTTGATGCCAGAGCCGTCGGCCAGATGAACCAGAAAACTTTGCTTCTTGGCACACACAGGGAACTGATGAAGGGCAGCAAATGTGGAATCAACAAAGCAACTACAGGCCCCAGAGTCTATGATGGCCGATACAGAGACTGTCTTTCCGGAGAACAGAAGCTCAACAGAAAGGGAGACATGAGAGCGATCTTTCCCAGGGAGATACATCATATGGGGCAGGTGATAACAAGGTCTGCTGGATTTTACTGGGCAAGTCCGTATGAAGTGGCCAGCCTCCCCGCAATATAGGCATAATTTAGCTTGCTGCCGCCGGAGGCGCTCAATAGGAGAAAGAGGGGGTCTCCGAAAACTCCTATAGCAAGCCTTATACATTCTTTTCCCTCCGGGGGGTGCAACAATTGAAGGAGCGGATATGTCAGAACTGGAAACCACAGAAAGACTTCCCTTAAGTTTTTTAGACTGTCTCTCCCGTAAGCGCCGATCAATCTGGATGGTTAGGGTGATCAGGTCTTCTAAGGATGTGGGCACTCCCAATCTGGCAAGCTCATCTTTCAAGTAGGGATGAGCTCGGTGTTCGAGTCGAACATACGTTCGACTCGAACATCGGCTGTTCGATCGTTCGACAAAGATCGAACGATTTGGGCCGTTCGCGCCTAATTCGAGTGACGCGAACGGCCCACAATGCACTACGCCATCGCAGTGTCATCCAGGCGCTGTGATTGGCCAAGCATGCACTGTGACCCCGCATGCTTGGCCAATCACAGCGCCGGCAGCGAGGAGAGCAATGATTGGCCACAGGAAGGATGCCTGTGGCCAATTATTGCTGAGGGTGTTTAGTACACGCCCCACACTATAAAAGGCCGCCAGCACGGCGGCCTAGTGTAGTGTGTTCCGGAGCAGGGAAAGAGAAGCATAGGCAGGGACAGTGACATTTATTTTTTCTTGCTTAACCTGGATTCCTTTAGTTTAGGGAAAGAGAAGGATAGGTAGGGAGAGTGTCAGTTTCTTTCACTGTGATAATCCTTGTTTCTAGGGACAGGGAAGGACAGTGAGGGAAATTCTCCTTGTGCTATAGTGTGCTTTAAAAAAACATTTTTTTCTAGGGACAGAAAACTATAGGTAGGGAGAGTGTCAGTGTGTTTTACTGTGCGAATCCTTGTTTCTAGGGACAGGGAAGGACAGTGAGGGAAATTCTCCTTGTGCTATAGTGTGCTTTAAAAAAACATTTTTTCTAGGGACAGAAAACTATAGGTAGGGAGAGTGTCAGTGTGTTTTACTGTGCGAATCCTTGTTTCTAGGGACAGGGAAGGACAGTGAGGGAAATTCTCCTTGTGCTATAGTGTGCTTTAAAAAAACATTTTTTCTAGGGACAGAAAACTATAGGTAGGAAGAGTGTCAGTTTCTTTCACTGTGATAATCCTTGTTTCTAGGGACAGGGAAGGACAGTGAGGGAAATTCTCCTTGTGCTATAGTGTGCTTTAAAAAAACATTTTTTCTAGGGACAGAAAACTATAGGTAGGAAGAGTGTCAGTTTCTTTCACTGTGATAATCCTTGTTTCTAGGGACAGGGAAGTACAGTGAGGGAAATTCTCCTTGTGCTATAGTGTGCTTTAAAAAAACATTTTTTCTAGGGACAGAAAACTATAGGTAGGAAGAGTGTCAGTTTCTTTCACTGTGATAATCCTTGTTTCTAGGGACAGGGAAGGACAGTGAGGGAAATTCTCCTTGTGCTATAGTGTGCTTTAAAAAAACATTTTTTTCTAGGGACAGAAAACTATAGGTAGGAAGAGTGTTAGTTTCTTTCACTGTGATAATCCTTGTTTCTAGGGACAGGGAAGGACAGTGAGGGAAATTCTCCTTGTGCTATAGTGTGCTTTAAAAAAAACATTTTTTCTAGGGACAGAAAACTATAGGTAGGGAGAGTGTCAGTGTGTTTTACTGTGCGAATCCTTGTTTCTAGGGACAGGGAAGGACAGTGAGGGAAATTCTCCTTGTGCTATAGTGTGCTTTAAAAAAACATTTTTTCTAGGGACAGAAAACTATAGGTAGGAAGAGTGTCAGTTTCTTTCACTGTGATAATCCTTGTTTCTGGGGACAGGGAAGGACAGTGAGGGAAATTCTCCTTGTGCTATAGTGTGCTTTAAAAAAACATTTTTTCTAGGGACAGAAAACTATAGGTAGGAAGAGTGTCAGTTTCTTTCACTGTGATAATCCTTGTTTCTAGGGACAGGGAAGGACAGTGAGGGAAATTCTCCTTGTGCTATAGTGTGCTTTAAAAAAACATTTTTTCTAGGGACAGAAAACTATAGGTAGGGAGAGTGTCAGTGTGTTTTACTGTGCGAATCCTTGTTTCTAGGGACAGGGAAGGACAGTGAGGGAAATTCTCCTTGTGCTATAGTGTGCTTTAAAAAAACATTTTTTCTAGGGACAGAAAACTATAGGTAGGGAGAGTGTCAGTGTGTTTTACTGTGCGAATCCTTGTTTCTAGGGACAGGGAAGGACAGTGAGGGAAATTCTCCTTGTGCTATAGTGTGCTTTAAAAAAACATTTTTTCTAGGGACAGAAAACTATAGGTAGGGAGAGTGTCAGTGTGTTTTACTGTGCAAATCCTTGTTTCTAGGGACAGGGAAGGACAGTGAGGGAAATTCTCCTTGTGCTATAGTGTGCTTTAAAAAAAACATTTTTTCTAGGGACAGAAAACTATAGGTAGGGAGAGTGTCAGTGTGTTTTACTGTGCGAATCCTTGTTTCTAGGGACAGGGAAGGACAGTGAGGGAAATTCTCCTTGTGCTATAGTGTGCTTTAAAAAAACATTTTTTCTAGGGACAGAAAACTATAGGTAGGGAGAGTGTCAGTGTGTTTTACTGTGCGAATCCTTGTTTCTAGGGACAGGGAAGGACAGTGAGGGAAATTCTCCTTGTGCTATAGTGTGCTTTAAAAAAAAAAATTTTCTAGGGACAGAAAACTATAGGTAGGAAGAGTGTCAGTTTCTTTCACTGTGATAATCCTTGTTTCTAGGGACAGGGAAGGACAGTGAGGGAAATTCTCCTTGTGCTATAGTGTGCTTTAAAAAAAAACATTTTTTCTAGGGACAGAAAACTATAGGTAGGAAGAGTGTCAGTTTATTTCACTGTGATAATCCTTGTTTCTAGGGACAGGGAAGGACAGTGAGGGAAATTCTCCTTGTGCTATAGTGTGCTTTAAAAAAACATTTTTTCTAGGGACAGAAAACTATAGGTAGGAAGAGTGTCAGTTTCTTTCACTGTGATAATCCTTGTTTCTAGGGACAGGGAAGGACAGTGAGGGAAATTCTCCTTGTGCTATAGTGTGCTTTAAAAAAACATTTTTTCTAGGGACAGAAAACTATAGGTAGGGAGAGTGTCAGTTTCTTTCACTGTGATAATCCTTGTTTCTAGGGACAGGGAAGGACAGTGAGGGAAATTCTCCTTGTGCTATAGTGTGCTTTAAAAAAACATTTTTTCTAGGGACAGAAAACTATAGGTAGGAAGAGTGTCAGTTTCTTTCACTGTGATAATCCTTGTTTCTAGGGACAGGGAAGGACAGTGAGGGAAATTCTCTTTGTGCTATAGTGTGCTTTAAAAAAACATTTTTTCTAGGGACAGAAAACTATAGGTAGGAAGAGTGTCAGTTTCTTTCACTGTGATAATCCTTGTTTCTAGGGACAGGGAAGGACAGTGAGGGAAATTCTCCTTGTGCTATAGTGTGATTTAAAAAAACATTTTTTCTAGGGACAGAAAACTATAGGTAGGAAGAGTGTCAGTTTCTTTCACTGTGATAATCCTTGTTTCTAGGGACAGGGAAGGACAGTGAGGGAAATTCTCCTTGTGCTATAGTGTGCTTTAAAAAAACATTTTTTCTATGGACAGAAAACTATAGGTAGGAAGAGTGTCAGTTTCTTTCACTGTGATAATCCTTGTTTCTAGGGACAGGGAAGGACAGTGAGGGAAATTCTCCTTGTGCTATAGTGTGCTTTAAAAAAACATTTTTTCTAGGGACAGAAAACTATAGGTAGGAAGAGTGTCAGTTTCTTTCAATGTGATAATCCTTGTTTCTAGGGACAGGGAAGGACAGTGAGGGAAATTCTCCTTGTGCTATAGTGTGCTTTAAAAAAAAAAATTCTAGGGACAGAAAACTATAGGTAGGAAGAGTGTCAGTTTCTTTCACTGTGATAATCCTTGTTTCTAGGGACAGGGAAGGACAGTGAGGGAAATTCTCCTTGTGCTATAGTGTGCTTTAAAAAAACATTTTTTCTAGGGACAGAAAACTATAGGTAGTGTGAGGGGGTTAACTCGGTAGCGGGTGTGTGTGACCCCCTGGATGGGCTCCCCACACAAAAACAGGCCCAGCAGACGGAGGTTGTGGTTTTCAAGATCAAAAGGTGCGGTTTATTTCTCTATTTACAGTGACAAAAACACAGCAAAGCAAAAAGAAACATAAACAAAATAAATCCTGGTCAGCTTGACCTCTGACTAAACATGCAGGTTTCCCTAACTAACAACTGGGATCAGCCTGGTGCTGTCCTAGTCCCTAAGTCCCTGGTTTAGTAAATGTCCAAACAAATAGCCACACAGGCTTTGTCTCACCGCACAGGGGTTCACTCTCCCTAGACAGTCCACACAGGTCTGGTTCCAGGCATGAGCAAACACCTAATGAAGCTGGGAGTTTTTATAGAGGCCTTAAACGAGCTGACAAGCTTCAGCTGGTCTCATCAACTCCCTGCCTGCACGACGCCCAGCACTCTCCCTAGAGGTATAAGTCGGCATAAAGCCTGAATCTGGGAGAAATATACCTACCCCCCTGGATGCAACCAGGTGACTTTACCTTCCTGCTGTCACATACCCCCCCCTCTTGTTTTAACCTTGGGGTTGGAACACCAGCAATCAGGCATTCATGTACTCGAGACAAAGCATCCACATTCCCCATTTGAACGCCAGGGCGATGCTTTACTGTGAAGTTGAATTCCTGTAGGGCCAGGAACCACCTATTTACTCTTCTATTTGTCTCCTTGTTTTGAGCCATCCACTTTAACGGAGCGTGATCCGTAACCATGTCAAAGTGCCTACCTAGCAGATAGTACCGAAGGGAATCTAGAGCCCACTTCACCGCTAAACACTCCTTTTCAACCGTGGCGTAATTTACCTCATGGGACTTCAACTTCCTGCTGAGGTAAATGACTGGGTGCTCTTCCCCGTTCCAGACCTGGGACAATACTGCTCCTAACCCCACATCTGACGCATCACTTTGTACGACAAAGTCTTTAGAGAAGTCGGGTGAGTACAACACTGGCTGGCTACATAAGGCTTGTTTCAAGAATTGGAATGCTGCCTCAGCCTCGGGGGTCCATTTAATCATGACCGACCCTTTCCCTTTCGTCAGGTTGGTTAGGGGCACAGCCTTAGAAGCAAAGTGGGGAATGAAGCGCCGATAATAACCCGCGATTCCCAGAAAGGCTCGTACCTGCTTCTTGCTGTTGGGACGTGGCCAACTCTGGATGGCCTCGACTTTGTTGAGTTGGGGTTTTATTACTCCCCTGCCAATGGTGTACCCAAGATATTTGGCCTCCTCCTGCCCAATGGTACACTTCTTGGGGTTAGCCGTAAACCCCGCTTCCCGGATAGAGTCTAGGACTGCTTGCACTTTTGGCAGATGTGAGGCCCAATCTGTGCTATGGACAATTACGTCATCCAGGTAAGCCGCAGCATACTTCCGATGGGGCCTCAGTATCTGGTCCATTTTCCGCTGGAATGTGGCCGGCGCATTCTGTAACCCGAACGGCATTCTCTTATATTGGAACGCCCCGTCTGGGGTTACAAATGCGGTTTTCTCTTTGGCCGACTTGGCCAGGGGAATTTGCCAATACCCTTTTGTGAGGTCAAGAGTCGTCATGTATCGGGCTGTTCCCAGCCGGTCGATCAACTCATCTATACGTGGCATGGGGTAGGTGTCAAATTTTGTAACTTTGTTCAACTGACGAAAATCGTTACAAAATCGCCAGCTCCCATCCGGTTTAGGCACCAACACAATGGGACTAGACCAATCACTTTGGGACTCCTCTATCACCCCTAAGTTCAGCATTTTCTGTACTTCCTCCCGTATTGCCTCCCGTCGGGCCTCTGGGATCCGATAGGGTTTTAACTTCACCCTTTCACCGGGCGGGGTAATAATATCATGCTCTACCCCAGATGTTTGTCCCGGCAGCTCAGAGAACACCTCCTTGTTGCGAAGCACAAACTCCTTAACCTCCTGTTGTTGGGGTTGTGACAAGGTGGCTGCTATTCCAACCTCCGGAATCACGCAACCAGTTTGAGCTGGTGACCAAGTTTCTGCGACTAGGGACTCTCTATCCCTCCAGGCTTTCAACAGATTAACGTGATAGATCTGTTCGGGCTTTCGCCTTCCTGGTTGTCTGACCTTGTAATTCACTTCGCTCACTTTTTCCATTATCTCGTAGGGGCCTTGCCATTTGGCAAGGAATTTACTTTCAACCGTAGGGACAAGTACCAATATCCTATCCCCCGGGGAAAAGGTACGGGTCTTGGCTCCACGGTTGTACACTCTCTGCTGTGCCAACTGCGCTTGGGCCAAATGTTCCTTCACGATGGGCATTACCTGTGCAATTCGATCTTGCATCAGGGCGACATGCTCAATCACACTCCTGTGGGGAGAACTCTCACTTTCCCAAGTTTCCTTGGCAATATCCAACAGCCCTCTTGGGTGTCTCCCATACAGTAACTCAAAGGGGGAGAATCCCGTAGAGGATTGGGTCACCTCCCTAATAGCAAACATCAAATAAGGAAGTAGACAGTCCCAATCCTTTCCATCTCTATCCACCACTTTCTTCAACATTTGTTTTAGGGTTTTGTTGAATCTTTCAACCAGCCCATCGGTTTGGGGGTGATACACAGACGTACGCAATTGCGTCACTTTGAACAATTTACACAGCTCTTTCATAACCCGGGACATAAAGGGTGTACCTTGGTCCGTAAGCAGTTCTTTACAAATACCCACCCGGCTAAAAACAAGAGATAGCTCTTTGGCTATGGTTTTGGCCGAGGTATTTCGGAGAGGGATCGCTTCTGGATAACGGGTGGCATAGTCCATTATAACTAATATGTACTGGTGCCCCCTAGCGGACTTGATTATAGGACCTACCAAATCCATTGCGATCCTCTCAAACGGGACCTCAATGATGGGTAGAGGGACCAGCGGGCTACGGAAATGTGGCATCGGGGCCGACCTCTGACACACAGGGCAGGAGGAACAATAATTTTCTATGTCCTTCATCACCCCAGGCCAATAGAATCTCTGTAATACCCTCTCTCGGGTTTTCTCTGTCCCCAGATGACCTCCAAGAATGTGCCCATGGGCCAACTCCAACACCAACTTCCTGTAAGGTTTGGGCACCACAAGCTGCTCAACGGTTTCTTCTGCCCTTTTTGCCACCCGATACAGTAGGTCCTTCTCTACGCTGAAGTATGGGTAAGTGCAGGTATTATCTGGGTTCACTAACTCGCCATCTATTTCCACTACGTTTTCCCGTGCCTTTATTAGGGCGGGGTCTTTTAACTGTTCTGTGGCAAAATTTTCCCTGTGAACCTCAAGATCAGAAAACTCCACAGACGATAGGTTTTCGTCTGAGGAGGTGGGCTCCTCTCCAGTTTCTTGAGTCTCGCCTGCCAATACTGACAAGGGAAATTCTGGAGAGTCCTCACCACTCTCAGAGGAGTTCTGGCTATCACCTTCCTGGTACATAGGGCCACCAGTGGGGGGCTCAGGATCATCCCACAGTTCCCAGAACTTCGGAAAATCCCTTCCCACAATGGCATCATGCGGTAATTGAGATACTAACCCCACTGGATGAGAGAGGGTACCTTTGGGGGTCTTGAAACACACTGTAGTCACTGGATTCTCTCGGGTGTCCCCATGCACACAAATAACAGCTACCTTGCTATTCCCAGAGACCTCTGTTTTAACTAATTCAGCCTTTATCAGGGTCACAAGGCTACCTGAATCCAGTAATACCACAACATTTCTACCATTAATACACATTTTGCATAAATGTTTCTCAGTTCCCCGAATGGCAGTGCATGCGACTGTCGCACACAGCGACTGACGTCTGTCCGTCAGAAAGTCACATTGCATGGGTTCCTCCACAACCGGGCAATTTGCTGCAATATGTCCCGTTTGCCGGCAGCGGTAGCAAACAATCCTTTTGGCTGCCTCTTGAGCCCCCGACTTCCCAGGCTGTTCTCGCCAAACCCTGGGCAGAGCTCCCACCCTCTCACTCTCTCCACCCTCACCCCTTGGAATCATCTTATCCGCCCCTGGGGATGGTCTGGTCTTAGGGTGGAAAGTCAGAGAGTCTCTGGAAGAGGCCGTCAGGTTCTCTGCAGCCAAGTATCTCTCTACACGATCCACAAGTTTACCGGCCGTTTCTGGGTCTCCATGGCTTACCCACTTTTGAATGGCGGTAGGAAGAGCTCTCAAGAACCAAACCATCACAACACGTTCCACAATCTCCGGTGCGGACAAAGTCTCTGGCTGTAGCCACTTCCTGCTCAGGTGAATGAGATCATACATTTGAGACCTGGGGGGTTTTCCAAGCTGGAAAGTCCAGTTATGCACACGCTGAGCCCGGACAGCCAGGGTGACACCCAGCCTTGCCAATATTTCAGCTTTTAGCATCCCATAGTCTTTTGCTTGGTCAGGCTCTAGGTCATAGTAAGCTTTCTGCGATTCACCAGTTAACAGAGGAGCCACCAGTCCAGCCCACTGCTCCTCAGGCCACTTTTCTCTTTCAGCAGTCCTTTCAAATGTGGTCAAAAATACCTCTGGATCATCCTCTCCAGTCATTTTTGTCAATAAACGACTCACCCCAAAGGACGCGGTATTAGTGGGACGGCTTTCCTCACTGGTCTGCGGACGTTGCTGCATTACTGCTTCCATCTGTTGTTGTAGTCTCTGCTCTTGCTTCTGCAACAGGTCTATGAAGCGGGCCTCAGATTGCTGCTGGGCTTGTTGCTGGGCTGCGAAGCTCTTTTGCAAACCTGCATTTGTCTGCTGTTGATTGGCATTTGCTAGAGCCAGCTGTTTCAGTATCTCCTCCATGCTGGCTTAAAAAAAACTGCCACTGGTTCTCCACCAACTGTGAGGGGGTTAACTCGGTAGCGGGTGTGTGTGACCCCCTGGATGGGCTCCCCACACAAAAACAGGCCCAGCAGACGGAGGTTGTGGTTTTCAAGATCAAAAGGTGCGGTTTATTTCTCTATTTACAGTGACAAAAACACAGCAAAGCAAAAAGAAACATAAACAAAATAAATCCTGGTCAGCTTGACCTCTGACTAAACATGCAGGTTTCCCTAACTAACAACTGGGATCAGCCTGGTGCTGTCCTAGTCCCTAAGTCCCTGGTTTAGTAAATGTCCAAACAAATAGCCACACAGGCTTTGTCTCACTGCACAGGGGTTCACTCTCCCTAGACAGTCCACACAGGTCTGGTTCCAGGCATGAGCAAACACCTAATGAAGCTGGGAGTTTTTATAGAGGCCTTAAACGAGCTGACAAGCTTCAGCTGGTCTCATCAACTCCCTGCCTGCACGACGCCCAGCACTCTCCCTAGAGGTATAAGTCGGCATAAAGCCTGAATCTGGGAGAAATATACCTACCCCCCTGGATGCAACCAGGTGACTTTACCTTCCTGCTGTCACAGTAGGAAGAGTGTCAGTTTCTTTCACTGTGATAATCCTTGTTTCTAGGGACAGGGAAGGACAGTGAGGGAAATTCTCCTTGTGCTATAGTGTGCTTTAAAAAAACATTTTTTCTAGGGACAGAAAACTATAGGTAGGAAGAGTGTCAGTTTCTTTCACTGTGATAATCCTTGTTTCTAGGGACAGGGAAGGACAGTGAGGGAAATTCTCCTTGTGCTATAGTGTGCTTTAAAAAAACATTTTTTCTAGGGACAGAAAACTATAGGTAGGAAGAGTGTCAGTTTCTTTCACTGTGATAATCCGTGTTTCTAGGGACAGGGAAGGACAGTGAGGGAAATTCTCCTTGTGCTATAGTGTGCTTTAAAAAAACATTTTTTCTAGGGACAGAAAACTATAGGTAGGAAGAGTGTCAGTTTCTTTCACTGTGATAATCCTTGTTTCTAGGGACAGGGAAGGACAGTGAGGGAAATTCTCCTTGTGCTATAGTGTGCTAAAGCATTGATCATCAATCAGCTTTAAAAAAACATTTTTTCTAGGGACAGAAAACTATAGGTAGGAAGAGTGTCAGTTTCTTTCACTGTGATAATCCTTGTTTCTAGGGACAGGGAAGGACAGTGAGGGAAATTCTCCTTGTGCTATAGTGTGCTTTAAAAAAACATTTTTTCTAGGGACAGAAAACTATAGGTAGGAAGAGTGTCAGTTTCTTTCACTGTGATAATCCTTGTTTCTAGGGACAGGGAAGGACAGTGAGGGAAATTCTCCTTGTGCTATAGTGTGCTAAAACATTCCTCATCAACCATCTTTGAAATCCTTGTTTTTTGGACAGTCAGGGAAATTGTCGTTGTGCTATTCTGTGCAAAAGCAATCATCCTCAACCATATTTAGAAATCCTTAAGTAAAGGGACAGAGAAGGACACCTGAAGGTAGCCCTTATTGCTTTTTTCCCATCTCCCTGCAGGCCATCTATTAGAATGTCTGGAAGGCAAACAAGGAGAGGCAGACAGTCAGGAGGCAATAAAAGAGGGCAAGCAGGCTCTGTGTCTGGGGGCAACAGTGCTGGTCGTGGACGCGGTGCATTGTCATCAGCACATGGCCATGGGACACGCTTGTCCTTCTTTTCGGCAGCTGGACATGTTGAGCCACATCATGCCGAAGACTTGGTAGAGTGGATGACCAAGCCCTCCTCCTCCTCCTCATCCTCTCTCACCCAGGCTCAGGGTACTGGCAAAGCAGCTGCCAAAGCGTCCTCTTCCCTGGTATCAATGTCAGACTCATCAACAGTCACTCCTTCCCTAGACCCACCATGTCCTCCTCCTGAGGAGTCCCCCGAACTGTTTGAGCACAGTGTTGGGTACATGCTCCAGGAGGATGCCCAGCGTTTCGAAGGGTCTGATGATGAAACCCAGCTACAGGAAGGCAGTAGCGTGAGAGCAGACAGAGGGGATGCTCAAGAAGGACACCAATCTGGCAGTCATGTTCCAGCAGCTGCAGCATACTGCCAGATTGGCTCCAGTGATGAGGAGGGAGGGGATGATGAGGTCACTGACTCCACATGGGTGCCTAATAGGAGAGAGGAGGAGGAGGAGGATGAGGAGGAGGCACATCTCCAACGAGGCAGGATGCCCTTTGGTGGCCAGCGTAAGGGCAGTACACCGACGGAATCACACCGCAGAGCTCCGCCTGTGCAGGGCGCTGCCTCTGCCCGTCATTCAAAAAGTTCTTTGGTGTGGGCCTTTTTTGAGGCTAGTGCATCAGATCGCACAGCTGCTGTTTGCAACATATGTCTCAAGCGTATATCGCGTGGCCAAAACATCAGCCGCTTGGGTACCACATGCCTGACCAGACATATGTTGACCTGCCATGCAGCTCGTTGGCAAGCCTACCTCAAAGACCCACACCAAAGAACAAAGCGGACCTCTCCTTGCACCGCATCAGCTGGGATCTCCAACCCCACTATAAATTCAGTCCTCTCTGAAACATGCACTGAGAGGAATGAAGGTGTAGAATTAGGTGTGTCACAGCCAAGTACTTGCGGCCACTCTGCTAGCAGTACACCGACGTCCGATTCTAGCAGGCAAATTTCCCTGCCCCAGCTGCTGGACCGTCGAAAGAAGTTCACTCCCAGCCATCCACATGCCCAGCGGTTGAATGCTAGCTTGGCTAAATTGCTAGCGCTTCAACTGCTGCCTTTTCAGTTGGTAGACTCGGCCCCCTTCCGTGAGTTTGTGCAATGTGCGGTTCCTCAGTGGCAGGTTCCCAAACGCCACTTTTTCTCACGGAAGGCTATTCCGGCTCTCTACCGGCATGTGGAAGGCAATGTCTTGGCCTCGCTGGACAGGGCGGTCAGCGGTAAGGTGCATATTACCGCTGACTCATGGTCCAGCAGGCATGGACAGGGACGTTACCTTTCTTTCACGGCCCATTGGGTCACTCTTTTGGCAGCTGGGAAGGATGCAGGACAAGGTGCAGTAGTGTTGGAGGTTGTTCCACCGCCACGCCTCCAAAATGCTACTACTGGTTGTGACACACCTCTCTCCTCCACCCCCTCCTCTTCTTCTTCCTCCATGGCCTCTTCCTGTGGTTTGTCCTCGGAACCAGCGGTGCTCCGTAGGCGTTCAAGGGGCTACGCATGTACGCAGGCAAAAAGATGCCATGCCGTGCTTGCGCTGGTGTGTTTGGGGGACAGAAGCCACACTGGGGCAGAGGTCCTGTCTGCTCTGCAGGGCCAGGCCGAGAGGTGGTTGACGCCACGCCAGCTTAAGCCAGGAATGGTGGTTTGCGACAATGGCACCAACCTCCTCTCCACCCTCCGACAGGGACAACTGACCCATGTGCCCTGTGTGGCTCACGTCCTTAACCTGGTGGTGCAGCGGTTCTTGGGCAGGTACCCGGGCTTACAGGATGTCCTGAGGCAGGCCAGGAAAGTATGTGTGCTTTTCCGCAGATCTTATAATGCCAGTGCTCGCCTGGCTGAGCTGCAAAAGGAGTTGAACCTGCCCAAGAACCGCCTTATATGTGACATGCCCACCAGGTGGAACTCAACGTTGGCCATGCTGCAGCGGCTGCACACGCAGCAGAGGGCCATCAATGAGTACCTGTGCGACTACGGCACCAGGACAGGGTCAGGGGAGCTTGGTTTTTTTTCTCCACGCCAGTGGGGCATGATCAGGGATGCATGCACTGTCCTGGCACCATTTGAGGAGGCCACGAGGATGGTGAGCAGTGACAGTGCATGCATCAGTGACACTGTACCTCTTGTCCACCTGTTGGAGCACACGCTGCGTGGAATAATGGACAGGGCACTTGAGGCAGAACAGAGGCAGGAAGAGGAGGACTTCCTTGCCTCTCAAGGCCCCCTTTACCCAGACAGTGTTCCTTCTGTCCCACCCATCGCACAGGAAGAGGAGGAGGAGGAGGAGGAGGAGGAGGAGGATTGTGTCAGCATGGAGGTGGAGGCTGGCACTCAGCATCATCAGCAGCAGTCTTTTAGGGATGATTTACAGTCCCAAGAAACCAGTGGACTTGTACGTGGCTGGGAGGAGGTGGCTGCGGATCATGTCGTCCTTAGTGACCCAGAGGACTCCGGAGCGAATGCCTCAGCAAACCTACGCTGCATGGCCTCCCTGATCCTGCAAAGTCTGCGGAAGGATCCTCGTATTCTTCGGATCAAGGAGAGGGACCATTACTGGCTGGCCACTCTCCTTGATCCACGGTACAAGGGTAAGGTTGCGGACCTTATGTTACCGTCGCAGAGGGAGCAGAGGATGAGACAACTCCGGGAGGCCTTGCAGAAAGGTCTGTGCAACGCGTTCCCAGAGACTGGGAGGTTACAAACTCCTGGTCCTGGACAACGAGTTGCTGAGGCTTCGGCCAGTCAAAGAAGGAGCGGTGGGGAAGGTGGCCGTCTGACCGATGCGTTCAGACAATTCATTAGTCCGCAGCCCCAAAGTATGATCGGTTCCAGCAACCATCGCCAGCGTCTGATAAACATGGTGCAGGAATATCTAGGGGCAAGGTCAGACTTGGACACCTTCCCCACCGAAAATCCTCTGGCTTACTGGGTCTTGAGGATGGATCACTGGCCAGAGCTTGCACAGTATGCAATTGAGCTACTGGCCTGTCCTGCATCCAGCGTTCTTTCGGAACGCACATTCAGTGCTGCTGGAGGATTTGTCACGGATCACAGGGTGCGCCTGTCCACCGACTCGGTTGATTGACTGACTTTCATCAAGATGAACCAGTCTTGGATCACCACCAGCTACCACACACCTGATGCTGATATAACAGACTAATTGATTTTAACATGTCACATCCCTTCAAGACTGATGCTGATGCTGAGTGCCTGTGCTGTTATGTTGACTGGCTATCCTCCTCCTCCGAGTCCTCAATGATACGATTGATGATGATAGCTTGGAAGATCATTTTTGTTTATGGGTGCCGCCACCAGTGGCTAAGGCCCAATTTTTCAGCCCCTGTTTTACAGGGGCGTGTAATTACAATTTTTTTAGCAATAATTTGCCATAGGGCTCATTGCTGTGCTCCAAGTACAGTATCTGTGAGGGGTTGGAGTGTTGTGGCACCAGTGCCTAAGGCCCAATTTTTCAGCCCCTGTTTAACAGGGGCGTGTCATTACAATTTTTGAAGCAATACTTTGCAACAGGGCTCATTGCTGTGCTCCAAGTACAGTATCTGTGAGGGGTTGTAGTGTTGTGCCACCAGTGCCTAAGGCCCAATTTTTCAGCCCCTGTTCAACAGGGGCATGTAATTACAATTCTTGATCTAATAATTCACAGCAGGGCCCATTGCTGCACCCACCAAGAGTAACTCTGAGGGCTTACAGTGTTGTGGCAACGCCACCACCACCACCACCACGAAAGGCCCAATTTTTCAGCCCCTGTTCAAAAGGGGCATGTAATTACAATTCTTGATCTAATAATTCACAGCAGGGCCCATTCCTGCACCCACCAAGAGTAACTCTGAGGGCTTACAGTGTTGTGGCAACGCCACCACCACCACCACCACGAAAGGCCCAATTTTTCAGCCCCTGTTCAAAAGGGGCATGTAATTACAATTCTTGATCTAATAATTCACAGCAGGGCCCATTCCTGCACCCACCAAGAGTAACTCTGAGGGCTTACAGTGTTGTGGCAACGCCACCACCACCACCACCACGAAAGGCCCAATTTTTCAGCCCCTGTTCAACAGGGGCATGCAATTACAATTCTTGATCTAATAATTCACAGCAGGGCCCATTGCTGCACCCACCAAGAGTAACTGTCAGGGCTTACAGTGTTGTGGCACCAGCACCACCATCAAAGGCCCAATTTTTACTACCACTGTTCAACAATTATATGTAATTAAAATTCCTGATATAATAGTTGACAGCAGGGCGTTCCAGCATCAACCAAGAGTAACTGTGAGTGCTTACAGTGTTGTGCCAACACCAACAACTAAGGGGCCTATTTCTGCAGAGTATATACGGCAGGTCCCTACTTTCAAACATCCAACTTACAAACGACTCCTACTTGCAAACGCAAGAAGACAACAGGAAGTGAGAGGAAATCTACCCCTTGGAAGGAAAATTCTCTCCTGTAAGAATTAATATGGGAGAAAGGTGTCTCCTCTGTACTGATGCTTTATCAGCAATCCTTGTTTCAAGAAAAACACCACATTTCAAAAACAGTTGTCATTGGGACGGAAAGTGAGGTGAAATGTTCTGAACAGGGGCACAGACAGCAAAACAAATGTTACAGGGGTGATAACCCTTACCTATGTTTTCCAAAAAGTTTAAAAATAGATTTTTGGGCTGGAGCTACACTTAAACAATGTACCTGTTCAAAATTACAAACAGATTCTACATAAGAACAAATCTACAGTCCCTGTCTTGTATGCACCGCCTGTATACGGCTGTTCAGAGTATATAGGGCCTTTTTTATTTTATGTGCGGGGTTCCCCTTAATATCCATACAAGACCCAAAGGGGCTGGTAATGGGCTGGGGTAGGGGGGGGTCATGGGGTAGCTATGCCATTTTTCTTAAAGATTTTCATCCATATTACCGGGACCAGACATTACATTAAAGCCGCAAGCAGTTTTAAATGGCTTTTTTTTCCTTTAGAAGTGTCATTTTGTGCAGGGACAGTTCTAAACACGGGAAACACGTGGCACTTCACAGGCATACTTTAGACACCCCCCAGGTACGATATTTAAAGGAATATTTGACTTTTTTTTCACTTTATGCATCATTAAAATGACTGCTCCCGAAAAACGACCGTTTTTAAAACTTCTTTTTGCATTGATACATGTCCCCTGGTGCACAACCCGGGTTCCCAAACCCTTTTTAGGACAATAACATGCATAATAGTTGTTATAATTAGCACTTTAGAATTTGAACGTTCGCATCCATTGTATTTAATAGGGTTCTAATGTTCGTACGAACTTTCGGTCCGTTCGCGGGTTCTGGTGCGAACCGAACCCGGGGGTGTTCGGCTCATCACTACTTTCAAGGTATCAGAAAGTCCCAGGCGAAACTGGTGACGAAGGGCAGACTGATTCCACAGGGTATCAGCACTCAGAATGCGGAAATCGGTCACATAGTCCTCCACTGGCCTTGTGCCTTGTTGTAACTTGCCAAGCTTGGATTCAGCAGTCTGACGAAAGAAAGAGTCGGCGTATAGCTGAGCCATGGCTGAGAAAAAGGAGTCCGTGGTTGCCAGAACGGGGTCATGTTGCTCCCGGAGATGGTGGGCCCAGAAAAGAGGTTCGTTTAATAACAACTTGATGATGAACCCCACCTTGGTGTCTTCGGAAGCAAAGGTTCGGGGTAACAGGGAGAAATATAGCTCACAAGAGTTCTGAAAGGTGTGGAATTTCCCACGGTCCCCGGAGAACCGTTCAGGGAGAGGCACCCTGGGCTCCGGAGGGGGAGTGGCCTCACTGAACAATCTGAAGTCTGTTTGAACAGAGCAGTCAGTGACTGAGGAAGATGCATAAACTGGTGCAACATTCATCTCGCCTGAGAGTCGCTCTTCCATGCGACTAAGGTCTCTCTGTAGATTCTGCATGGTATATGTTAGTGCAGAAACTGAACTGGAAATGTCCACTGGTGGGGAGACCTCCCTTTCAGACTCCATCCCTGGCTGACTGGTACTGTCACGTACCTGGTATGAGTCTGATATGACGAGGTCGGCCTCCCTTGTATCTCCTACCCAAGCCCCACTGAAGGTGGGACAGATGGTGGCTAGGGTCAGAAGGAACACGTGTGCCAGGGAATGTTGCTTGTAGAACCTGCGGTGGAAGTAGTAGGCTCGGTGGTACCAGCAGGACAGCAGGTGAAGAGCTGCGGTGGAAGCTAAGGAGGAACTCCAACCAGTTTGCAGGTTCAGGCTTGGTGGCTTGTCAGTACTTCCTATGGTCAGGAGACAGGAGAGCACTGGACACAGGAGAGCTGAGACCATAGAGAGCCAGCGCAGGTTTCCAGAGGCAGTGTCAGACCTGGGCAAATGATGGAAGCGGAGTCGTGGAGATAGCCGGGTTCGGTAACAGGCGGGCTGCAGAGTACAAGGCATAAGCAGGAGGAAGGTCAGATGCAGGCCGTAGTCGGGTGCCAGTAATCAAGCAATCAGAGTCCAGAAGCAGAGTCAGAGGAAGCCGGGATCAGTAACAGGTATCAAGCAGGTTATAGCAGGGTTCAGAGTAACAGGACACAGCTGAAGACCAGTCAGCACTTGTGGAAAGTCAGAGCACCCTTTAAATAGGCCGTCTGGCGCCAACTGGTGTTAGGGACGTGCTCCTGCGCGTGCACGCCGTTCATTGCGCACGCGCATGCGCATTGGCGCACACATATGCGCCATACGTGAATCAGCAGTTCTCTTACAACATGTTAAAACTTAATAAAAACTGTTTTAAAAAAAAAAGTAATAAGGAGAGGACAGAAGTGAGGGTGATATATATAAGGTGTGGGGTGGAGAAGAGGGGTGAAGGTAAGACAGTTTAAGGACAGAAGACACAGCTGGAGTGGTAGACAGTGCATTTGAGAAGGGGGAGGAAGAGCTGAAAGGGTGATAAAGTATACCTGTATTGTAAATTTCAAGGTGTTTTGTGTTCCCTCGCTTTATGCATTCGCTGAAGTGCAGAGTCAGAAGTGCTTCTACTTATAGAAATAGCCCCACTTGAAGAAAGAGCCCCAGTTGCAAAGGTGCCCCCTGCAAATGCTTCCCCCAAAAGGATGCTTATATTTATACTGATGGGGATAGGGGGTTGGTGCGTTTCAATTATCTAATCAGGAGATAATAAAGGTTTGCTGGTCAACAGGGCAAAATTCTTTCTTCAGAAACAGATCAGCAATAGGTCACTAAAAGTTAATGGACCATAATTTTGGGTAAGACAAGGGAGATAATAAAGCATTGTAATGTGGACAGGTCTACAGAGGGTTAAACAAAAATAACATGCCAGTATTATTAAATAGACATAAGCAAAGCAGATAGCAGTGTTTCAGTTTTTGAGAGGAGAGGTTTCAACTGCAGACATACTATAGCAATTTAGACTAGAGAAAACACTTTTCAGTTTTCATTTCTGGGTGGATGGCAAACAGCTGAGACATACCATAGCAATTTAGACTAGAGAAAACACTTTTCAGTTTTCAATTCTGGGTGGATGGCAAACAGCTGAGACATACCTGTGAAGAGACAGAGAAGAAATCTTCAGATAAGTGCAGAGTCAGAAATGCTTCCACTTATAGAAATAGCCCCACTTTGAGAAAGAGCCCCAGTTGCAAAGGTGCCCCCTGCAAAATCAGCAATCAACAAGGGGGTGCCTTGCCAGGCAGGCATTCCTGGCAAAGTACCTTGTCCTCATATTGAGCCTGGCCTGGTGGTTGTGGGGTTCTGTTGATGGGAATCCCGTTGTTATTGACATGGATCTACATTAGGGATTGGGGTCTGGTATAGTTGAATGGAATCCCTGTATGCTTTGTTTGCAAGCAAAATTTATTGGCTGGGAGCTGTCATTTTACCTGGCAATTTAAATATATTTTTTTCTTTCTAAATGTCAGTGTTGCTATAGTAGCATTTGGCTCCAATTGACTTTACTGGAATTCTGATTCAGCACCCGAACTTGAGTCATGTTCACAGAACCTGCCCCAAATAGAACCTAGGTATGTTTGGCAACTTTTCACTGTTGTATCTTCTGCAGTATCTTTATTCTTGTAGTAAAACTCCTACTTGTGCTGTTTGTCTCTACATCACCCAGCAGTGTAATCCACATCAATCCAAGTACCCAGCAATGTTGTCTTTGTCAGTTATGTTGACCAGTTCTCGTTGATATCTACATGCCACACTTCTGTCATTAAATTATAGATTCCCCAGCTATGGTAATGTATATAGTCAGCCCTCATTGTGACATCATTGACCAAGCATAATTGATGAGGTTTACATCACTGGACTCTGTAATTAACATTAATTAATTATTTTCAAGGGACAGTAATAAAAATGTTCTTTCTGTGTTTCTGTTTCGTTTTAGGTAAATTCGTTTTTCAAAGTGTGGTTATTTACTTTTAGCTCTTTGTGGGATTGGGTAGGGGATTTTAATGCCTACCTAACAGAAACTCCCTTCTCGGACACCTGTATGAATACTTTGTCAAACATTGTGCCATCAAGATGAAAACTGGCAACATACAGGTCAGAGTAAGCACCAATCTGATCCTCCTGCTATAGGCTCACCTCCTCCTGTCCCTCTTCTTTATAAAATGGCCTACTCTCCTTTTTTTTCTCCAGTCTTCTCATGCTCAAATATCCCCCTTTTCTGCCTCTAGTTAGCACCATGCTTGCAATTGTACTGCCCTGTTAGTGCCCACATTGCATCCCATTAGTCCCTATCTTGAGACACGTTTGCTCCCCTGCTGCCAGTTATGCACTCTTCTGTCTCCTGCACCTGCTCTGCCACACTCAGGTGGTGTGTGATGGTAGTCAGTGCCAAGGAAACTTTTATAAACTCTGCAGCTGAGCAGCATACTTCTCTGCTCAATAGATTAGTGCTACAAACACCTCTGCTGGGTACAATGCCTGTATGTCTGAACTAATGTATTGCCTGTGCACTCCCAGCTGCAGTGGCACTACATATCCCAGGCTGTGTGCCATGCAGGACAAGAAGTGGCAGATGGCTCGAGGGGGGTTATTCCAAAAACAGCCTCACCTGATCTTGTGCCCTGGCCCTGTCACTGAGCATCCCTGGAGTGTCTCTCCTGGGCCCAGTCACTCACCATCACATCTTCTGGCACATGTTGTGTTCATTGTGGAGAAGACACTTTCCACCCAATTTAATAGGAAGGCAGAAGTGCAATTAGAGTGTCAGAGATTCTCTCCTAGTCTCTGCCCTGGTCAATTATGAAAAGACTAGTCACACAGTCACTACTGTGGTGCAGGGACTGTAATCAATTTGTCCCAAGGCCTCCATTAGAAATCATGGGGCCCTAAATAACATCCTTGTCAGGTCCGGGTTCAACCACCTCCATAACCCTGGAAAGTTTGTGAACAAATTTAGAAAAATACCTTCTTGATGATGAACTGCAATTAAATGTTGAGCTTTCCAGGTGCACAGTTACAGAAAAGATTAGACATGGGTGATTCCTCCTGAGACTTTCCCATCATGAAGAGCAGTATAGAACTGTCACTTATAAGTGTCAGAGCAATTTGCAAGACTGTCAATAAATAGCTATTATATATATATATATATATATATATATATATATATAAACATATGTGAATACAGTTCCTAATTTTATCCCAGTTGTATTTTTTCCAGCATTTTACTGACATAAATACTGTAACTGTTTGGCTGCCATTGATTTTTAAAATACATTTGTTCATGCTTGTAGAGGAAAAGAAAACAATCAGTTTAATTTGTTAAAAGTATTCATAAAATGTGAAAATATTGGCTTTATGGACTGGACTTTCGCTCAAGAAATTACATAAGAAATGTATATTAGATTGGCCACCAATTACTATGTAATTAAAACTGACTATCCATGCATTGCAAATACAGTTAAGAAAAATTAGAGTTGCTTTAATTGGAAAATTAGAGAGAGAAATTGTCTTCCATATAAAATTGATCCATAATTTTACTGCTTATGTAAAATCACTAATTTTCAAAGTAGGATATAATTAGCAGACCTAGAACAGGCATAAACCAACTGTGTAAGTTGTATTATTGAAATTTGCTATAGAATAATTCCATTTAGAATGGTGTAGTAGGAGTTGGCCAAGAAAAGAAAAGTCAAGAATGATTTTGCATGTGACATTAATACCACAAAAGGTCTTTTCTTAAACTAGAATGAATAAAACATGTAAAGCAACATATAGATGTACAACAAATAAAGATACTATGTGAATGCTAAAAATTCAATATACGGTAGATAGCCAATGTTAATGCTATAAATTAAGCTTCTGGGCTCCATCAAAAGCTTAGTTTGCAGCTCAAAGGGTCAGGTCTATATTATTGAAGTGGCACAAAGACAACTAACCCAAAACCTAAGGTAAAAAGGCCAATTATGAGGTTTTGATACCAGGAATCTACCGAAAGAAAAACAAGAAACTTTAATTATCTAACTAGACTAAAGGAAAATCGGATTGGTTGCTATGGGTTCATTTTGTACTTCATCACTGCATTTTGCACTGCTTTACTGAATAAGCCAAAAAAAGTTAAAGATAACGACATAGTAACATATAGGGATGAGCGCGAACACCCCCCTGTTCGGTTTGCAGCAGAACATGCGAACAGGCAAAAAATTTGTTCGAACACGCGAACACCCTTAAAGTCTATGGGACACGAACGTGAAAAATCAAAAGTGCTAATTTAAAGATTAATATGCAAGTTATTGTCATAAAAAGTGTTTGGAGACCTGGGTCCTGCCCCAGGGGACATGTATCAATGCAAAAAAAAAGTTTTAAAAACTGCAGTTTTTTCAAGAGCAGTGATTTTAATAATGCTTAAACAATTTTAAACAATAAGTGAAACAATAAAAGTGAAATATTACTTTAAATTTCGTACCTGGGGGGTGTCTATAGTATGCCTGTAAAGTTGCACATTTTCATGTGTTTAGAACAGTCCCTGCACAAAATGACATTTCTAAAGGAAAAAAAGTTATTTAAAACTACTCGTGGCTATAATGAATTGTCGGGTCCCGGGAATACAGATAAAAGTCATTGAAAAAACGGGAAATCGGGAATTGCGTCAGAGGGGGACGGGGTCACCTGCACATGTCACTGTGTAACCCTGCGGCGTTTCCCCGTTGCATCAGTGAGGGCGGGGTCACCCGCACACGTGATGGGTGGCCCCGCCCTCAGCTATTTAAGAGCTGGCACGGCGGGGCTAGCGTCATTCGGCGGGCGCCACCCAAATCGTGTCGGCTTCTTTCTTTTTTTTTCTCTGTATCCTCCGCTCAAGAATGGATTACATCACTGGAATTTTTTCTTTCCTTTTTATTTTATTTTTTAATAAAGAACTTGTCCCAAGCTGTGTCTGTGTGTTTTTTTTTAAAATTTACACATTTTTTGGTGCAATGGTAGGGAAACAATGTACCTCGTTACTCACATAGGGGGGGGGCCGGGATATGGGGGTCCCCTTTGTTAAAGGGGCTTCCAGATTCTGATAAGACCCCCGCCTGTAGACCCCCACAACCTCCGGGCAAGGGTTGTGGAGATGAGGCCCTTGTCCCCATCAACATGGGGACATCCTTCCCATGTTGAGGGCATGTGGCCTGGTACAGTTCAGGAGGGGGGCGCTCTCTCGTCCACCCTCTTTTCCTATGGCCTGCCAGGTTGCATGCTCGGATAAGGGTCTGGTATGGATTTTTGGGGGAACCCCACGCCATTTATTTTTGTTTTGGCGCGGGGTTCCTCTTAAAATCCATACCAGACCTGAAGGGTCTGGTATGGATTTTTAGGGGGACCCCTAAGTCATTTTTTTTAAAAATCCAAACCAGACCTGAATCACTGCTCCAGAGAAAACAGCCGTTTTTAAAACTTTTTTTTGCATTGATACCTGTCCCCTGGGGCAGGACCCAGGTCCCCAAACACTTTTTATGACAACTTGCACATTAACCTTTAAAATGAGTAATTTTGATTTCTCCCATAGACTTTTAAAGGGTGTTCCGCTGCTTTTGAATTTGCCGCTATTCGGCGAACAAGCGAACACCCGAAGTTCGAGTTTGACTCGAACATCGGGCTCATGTTCGGGCTCATCCCTAGTAACATAGTAACATAGTTAGTAAGGTTGAATCTAAAGACATCAGTCTATCCAGTTTAACCTGTGTAGGTGTGTGTGTGTGTGTAGAAATCATTTCCCATGTCCCCCTAAATTGTTTACATTAAGATGCACGTCCAAGGTCTTTTAAAACTATCCATACTTCCTGCTGACACCACCGATTGTGGAAGAGAGTTCCACATCCTTACCACACTGACAGTGAAAACCCCCCTATGCAGCTTAAGGTTAAACCGCTTCTCATCCAGTCTCATCGTGTGGCTCCATGTCCTCTTACACTCCCTGGGACTGAAAAGTTTCATACTTATGCTGGGATCACCATTGAGATATTTGTACTACACAATCATATCCCCTCTCAAGTCTCTTCTCCAGTGAGGATAAATTTAGCGCTTGTAGTCGTTCCTCATAATTGAGGTCCTCCAGTCCCCATAATAATTTAGTTGCCCTTGTCTGGACTCTCTCCAGCTCAGCACAAACTTTCAGAGGATTGGTGACCAGAACTGGATGGAATACTCCAAATACGACCGAACCAGAGTTTTATAAAGTGGCAGAATAATCGTCTTATCTCTGGAGTAAATTCATTTTTTAATGCATGCTAATATTCTGCTGGCTTTGAAAGCCACAGCTTGACTCTGCATGCTATTGCTCAGTATGTCTTCTACTAGGACCCCCAGATCCTTCTCCATCCTGGAAGCCCCTAGAGATTCTCCCCCTAAAGAGTAACTTGCGTTTATATTTTTACCCCTCAAGTGCATTACCTTACATTTACCAGTATTAAACTTAATTTGCCATGTAGTAGCTCACTCAATTACTTTATTCAGGTCCTCTTGTAAATTTACTATATCCTGCTGTGTTGTTATTACCCTGCATATTTTTGTGTCATCAGCAAACACTGAAATCAAGCTATTTATCCCATTCCCTATGTCATTTATAAATAAATTAAACAGAATTGGTCCCAGGACAGATTCCTGGGGTACCCCACTAACCACTCTAGACTATTCTGAGTACAGATTATTTATCACAACCCTTTGGACATGCCCCCGTGGCCAGTTTTGTATCCAGGTACATACGCTATGGTCCATGCCTACAGACTTCAGCTTGTAGATTATGACCCCTTTCACACACACAGCGCAGCCGCATTAGTGGTAAAGCACCGCTAGTTTTAGTGGTGCTTTACCGTTGTTTTTACTGTGCTTTTCAGCCCCTAGCGGGGTGCATTTAACCTTTTCTTCAGACACTAGCGGGGTGGGTTAAAAGCGCCCCACTAGGGGCCGAAAAGAGCAGTCAAAACTACGGTAAAGTGCCGCTGTCGAAACGCTTTGCAGCCGCTTCGGCAGCGGTGCCCATTGATTTAAATGGGCAGGGGCGGTGGAGGAGCGATGTAAACACTGCTCCTCCACTGCCCCAAAGATGCAGCTTGCAGGACTTTTTCTAATGCCTGCGAGCGCAGGGGAGGCATTTTTCAGGAGCTATTTTTAGCCCTTAAGTGCCTGAAAAATGCCTCCAGTGTGAAAGGGGTCTAAGCGTTTGTGTGGGGACTGTATCAAATGCTTTTGCAAAATTTAGATACACCACATCCACTGGCCTACCTTTGTCCAGATGGGAGCTCACTTCCTCGTAGGTTGGTTTGGAAAGAGCGAGCGACCTTTTGTAAACACATGCTGATTACTGCTAATTATATTGTTTTCATCAGCAAATTCTTGGATATGGTCCCTTATCATCCCTGTAAATAGTTTACCAACTACTGGACGTTAGACTGACAGGCCTATAGTTTCCAGGAATAGATCTATGCCCTTTTTTGAATATTGGTACTACGTGGGCTATTGGCCAATCAGCTGGTACCAGTCCTGTCAGTAAGCTGTCCATGAAGATTAGGAATAGTGGTCTGGCTATAACCTGACTGAGTTGTTTAAGGACTCTCGGGTGTAAGCCATCTGGTCCATGTCATTTATTTATGTTAAGCTTCTCTAATCCTTTCTGGATTCCAGCCTCTGTTAGCCACAAATGTAGATCCTGTGGCGTATAGCCAACAATACTGTCATGGTCAGAATACCCCTCCTTTTCCTGTGTGAAGACTGAGGAGAAGAAAGCATTTAGCATAGCTGCTTTCTCCTTGTCATTTGTAACCACCTTCCCTTTCTTGTCATTTATGGGGCCTATGTGTTCCATCCTCAACTTTTTACTATTAATATATTTAAAAAACATTTTGGGATTATTTTTACTCTCCTCTGCAATGTGTCTCTCGTAGTCTTTTTTTAGCTGCCCTGATTGCATACTTACATCTCATATAGCATCCCTTGTATTGTTTGAATGTTGATATTGACCCCTCCACTTTGTAATTTTTAAAGGCCATTTTTTTGTCCTTCATATGACATTTTACTTGTTTGTTCAGCCACCCAGGTTTAATCTTTGTTCTTCTATATTTATTAACCGTTGGAATGCATTCGGTGATACATTTATTTAATATATTCCTAAAGCATTCCCATTTTTCTGTGTTCAATGTTTCAAGGATTTGGTCCCACTTAATATCCTGCAGCATTGAGCGCAGTTTAGAAAAGTTTGCTCATTTGAAATTTAGTGTTCTAGTACATCCCTCGTCCTCCCTTTCCCATGATTTACGAGGAATGTAATAATCTTGTGGTCACTAGTTCCCAAGTTGTACCATATTGCCACATCTGCAATCAGATCTGTAATACTTTTAATTAAAAGATTTAGCAATGCGTTAGTCCTAGTCGGGGAACCCATCAATTGGGACGCAAAGCTGTCCTGTAGTACATTTAAGAAATGGCGGGCCTTTAATGAGTGGGTTGTCCCTTCTGCCCAGTTGAAATTAGTCAGGATATTTGAAGGCCCCCATTATGATGACATTCCCGTGTCTTGCTTCCATTTATAACTGTGAAAGGAGGTTCAACTCCACCTCTTCCCTTAGGTTAGAGGGCCTGTAACATACTCCCACCAGTCATTTTCCACTTACTTTCACCCTTTGGAGTTCCACCTATATGGACTACACCTCCCCCTTGCCCCATCACTGATATCATTCCGCTCTTCTACCCTTAAGTCATTCCTGATATATAGACTCACCCCTCCCCCTCTCATACCCTCCCTGTCCCTCCGATACAAGGAATACCCTTGGATGTTTGCCAGCCAGTCAGGTGCGCTGTCAAACCAAGTTTCTGATATTCCCATGAAGTCTGCATCCTCCTCATGTAGTAGCAGCTTCAGTTCCTCCATTTCATTACTAGACCCCTGGCATTTGTGAACATTCCCCTGAGTTTTGTATTAGTGCATATTCTTATTTCCATATGATTTCTCAGGCTTCATTTTTGAATTGGTAACTCCTTAGATGTTACAGATATAATACCACTAAGGTCTCCACTAATCTCCTCTGTCCTATGCTCACTTCTGGTTACACTATCTCTAACCCCTCCCCCCAACACCTAGGTTAATAATGAAATGCAAAAGCTGTAGCTGCACTTTTTATTGAATGGGGGGAAGCTTCTACTGTGTCATATGGCACTATTATGAAGAAGGATGTGAAAAGAATTGCAACTTCACACTTTATTTAATAGAAAATACGCTTTTATTGTCATATTCTATTAAAGAATACGATTTAAGGAGATTGTGAAAAGAATTGCAACGGGAGCTGTTGTGTTTTTATTGGACAGACAGAGTATCTTGCCGTGACAATCCATTATCAGGCACCATTATGAAAAGGATGTATGAAGAATTGCAGTGTTGAAACTGCTGGAAGTAGAGTCTTTTATGGAGACAATCAGTGAGACAATCCATTTGCAGAAATCAGAAGGAAATACTGACCAGACAGGCTTGCATTTAAATATGACAATATTCGCATAGCTAATCCAAATACAACCATGTCACTCTTTTTCACAGTCAGTTGGTTATGGTGAAGAAACCAGAATTTCAAAATCACAGTTGAAATTGCACATATGATTGTAGCCTCTGTATAGGAACATGTATCAGCTCTAACCATCAACTAGTGAAACAGGGAACTGTGGCAAATACTGCATTAGCAGTTCCATATTAGGTGGGTTGCAAATAAATGGTAACACAGATCTGAAATAGTTTGGGAGTTTATGGGAGAGAACTGATTTACCTGACTGTATTTTTGAGAGTGTGTTGAAGAAAAACAGAACTGAGTATAGGCTCATATAAATACACCTAGACCCATATACTGTAAATACAAAGAGAACATGTAAAATCCAAAAGGACATATGTCATGAATTGAACCAAGTTGTCACAGAGCTTGGTGGACCCACCGTGTCACCAGGGTGAATGCCAGCAGACAAACAAGGTCTGAAGACATGTTAAAGGTCAAGGCAGACAGATTGTAATTTCTTGATTGTTACACAAGGATCCAAGCACTGTGATGCTGAAGACAGAATCTAGTGCCAAAATCCTGGTACTGGTATCTTTTGGTATGTAAATTGTCTCCAGCATAGAGGATCCTGGTGCAGGAGAGTAGAGTATGCAAACAAGGGGTTAAAGAGAATTTCCTCGTTTGCAGCCCAAATTAGGATCATGTCTACTTTATATTTGGTACATAATCCTAACATTACTTAACCCCTTCCTGATGGAGGGTAAAACAAATCTTAACACCTGAACACAGTTTTGCAACTTTGACATGTGTTGGTAAAACTGGACATATCATTGCAACTACTTACCGTGTTTCCCCGAAAACAAGCCCTACCCCGAAAATAAGCCCTAGTTTAAAGTGGTTGTAAAATCCTAAAATGCACTGTATTACAGTAGTATATAATGTAAACTGTGTATGTTTCTGTAATCTATATGTGATAAATACCTTTGTTACAGCACCGCACGGCACTCAGATGATCCCCCGCTGACAGCTGGGAGAAGAGGAGGAGAGCAGCGGGGGATCATCTGAGTGCCGTGCGGTGCTGTAACAAAGGTATTTATTTATTTCACCTACCCCCTCTGCAGTGCTCGGAGCAGGTAAAAGAGCTCAGGCGGGCCATGGAAGCGCCAAGCGGTGCTCAGCTGATTCCCCCGCTGCTCTCCTCTTCTGCCAGCTGTCATCGGGGGAATCTCGGGCCCCCTCTCCCTCTGCAGTGCTCGAAGCGGTGAAGACCGATCAGTCGGGTCACAAAAGCACCATCTGGTGCTATAAGAAGGTATTTATCACAAATAGATTACAGAAACATGCACAGTTTACATGATATAATACTGTAATACAGAGCATTTTAAGATTTTACAACCACTTTTACTCAGTTCCACTGGCCACTGGGGATTCCTGACAGGCAGGGAGGGAGATGGGGAGAGAAGAAAGCACATGACAAGCCCTACCCTGAAAACAAGCCCTACTGGGTCTTTTGTTGCCAAAATCAATAGGGCTTATTTTTGGGAAAACACGGTCGTTTATCCAAGTGGATTATACCTTGTTTTTTTCCAGAACAAACTGGGCTTTCATTTGTTGGTAAATAGTAATAGATATTTCATGATTTTTTTTTATTATTATTATTATTATTATTATCATCATCAAGTGAAAACTGGTACAAAATAGTAAAACGTTTTTTTTTTTTTTTCTTTAATTGTAGCTGTATATTTTTTACTATTACCATAATCCACCACCAAAAAACAACCCAAAATAAATTCTCATGCTCCTGACAATTGCAGTAATATGTGTATATTATTTGTTTTTGTACCTGTAGTAAAGTCCAGAAACAATAATGTGCATTTTCCTTTTTTTCTATCTTACCTAAAACACACTGACACTGATGCCGCGTACACACGATCATTTTTCCCGTCGGGAAAAATGAAATTTTTTCCTTTGGACGAGAAAAACGATCGTCTGTGAGCTTTTTGCCATTTTTCCCGACGGGAAGAACGGCATTAATCACGATGAGAAAAATTAGAACATGTTCTAATTTTTCTCATCGTTTTTTCCAGCATTTTTTTACCGCGGCAGTTTTCTCATAGGGAATCACTGCCACGGAGCCCACACACGGTCGTTTTTCTCGACAAAGAAAAAAATTACGGGAAAAACGGTCGTGTGTGGGGGAACATGCCGTTCCCTCGTTTTTCATTTTTTTTCATGTCGTGATTCACGGCGGTGTTTTCACCGCCGTGAATCACGATCGTGTGTACGCGGCATCATAATAATTCAAAAAATGCCCTTTATATCCTACCTAAAATACATTGACCTTTGAACCCAAATATCGACCTTGACCTTTGACTCTGACCTTGACTTTTGACCCTGACCTACTGTAGATCAAAGAAATCTTGCTATTTTATATAAAAAAAAATATTTCCATTTTTCTGACACGCCCTTTCCTTTTTTACATTTTTCTCTTCTGGCAGGGAGAAAAAGATACAATGTATCTTTCCGTTCACGGGAGAAAAAACACAGGGGCAGGTTTTACACTGACTGATTATTATGATAAACAATTAGAGGCCTTTACAAAGATCAGGTTTTCAGGAACCAGGCCTCCCAGATTCCAGTCATTAGTACGAGACCTAGAACTCTCAGTGAGAGCCTGGTCTTTGTGCTGGGCATGTGCTGTGCAATGTGCTCCCAGCACAAACACAGGTACACATATATTCAGCCTCACTTCAGTGGGGCTGCGTTTATGTGTTCAGGTGGCAGGAATGGATTAAAAGAATATTTAACAGCTGCTTACCTTTTTTAGATGCACTTTTACCGGATGCACTTCGAGCATAGAAAATGTGATTTTAGTTCTCTTGTTGAGACTGGAAAACTGTGTGCCACAATTAACCCTATCTGTACTGTGCAGGAAGATATCTCATCAATTGTAAAAGATTTGAACACTGCCTGTCTTAGCAAAGTATTAAAGGTTTAGAAGCTTGGCTTCTTTATTGTATGTTAAAGAGAACTGGACTCAGACAGTCCCCAACTTAGCTATTGGGACAGATTATGCCAAGCTAAATCTTAAAGATAAGAAATATTTGTTTGAAAAACAAGTTTAGGTATGCTGTGTGACTTGGAACACATAACAAACATATGGTGTATTTTTCTCAAATTTTACTATGAAAGTGGAAATACACTTTAAAGCATTACTAAACCAAGTACCCTGCATTCACTTTATCTGGTCTCCCACAGTAAACAGAATAATAATCTTAGTAAATACCTTTTTTCATTAGCAGTACATAGCAGTCTTGTGACTTCTATCAGTGTCCGATCGAGCACTGTTTTACGCTTGTAGGTTAAGTTTTCGTTCTCCCCTGATTGTCCTATGTCCTGACCCTCTGTCTGGACAGTGCGGATTGGTCCTGTGCTGATCACATGAGCCCTCCCCTGAAAAAAAAAAACTCTCCAGAAATACACACCAAGCTGAGCATGTGCAGAGTGTCCCCAAGGCTCTGTGCTATCAGGAGATGGATTGCGGACTGTGGAAGTCCCGCTAAAAATCTCAGATCTACATATAAAAAATATGTAGAAGAATATATATTGACCTAAACTGATAAATACATTTGTTTTTTAATATTTTTTTGGGATATATATTATAGCAGAAAGTAAAAAATATAGTTTTTTTCTCAACATTTTCAGTCTTTTTTTGTGTACCAAAACAAATTTTGTTTGGGTATAATGTCGCAAGACCACGCAATTGGCAGTTAAAGTGACGCAGTGCTGTATCGCAAAAAATGGCCTGGTCATTAAGGGTTGAAGTCGTTAAAGCTTTATGCCACCTTCAGCTACTCTTTTCTGACTGCCCTTTTCCTTTGTCCTTTGTATCTCTCTCCACCCCCTCCTCTTTTGTCTACCCCCTACTCCATGTATTTGGCTCAGCTCTGGGGTATTACATCATTTGGGTATATGATTATCTATATCTTATCATAGTCTCATCTTCCCCTTTCTGGGTCATACCGGCCATCGGGATGTTTGATTTCCCAGTACACTATTTAATTATATATAGTTGCACATTCGTAAGCTTTTGAGTCTGTGTTCCAGGTCTCTCCTACCGCTACTCTAAATTTCATACATGCTATGCAAGTTGATGATTATTTTCGAGTCCGCAATATTATATATGACCATTTCTACCCTTGTTACCAGGCCTTTTCGGCATTTTGATCTTAGCATGAGACTTTCCTTGTTAATTGACTATGCTGTGAATTTTATTTTTCTACTTGTTTGTAAATTGCAACTTCTTGGAAGGAATTACAAAAAAATATCTTCAGAACTAAAAATACCTTTGTAACCCTTTCTTTCCTGGCATATGCCGTATATACTCGAGTATAAGCTGAGTTTTTCAGCACATTTTTTTGTGCTGAAAATGCCCCCCTCGGCTTATACTCGAGTCACCTGTTTGCGCCTGATCTCCCGGAATTTGGGGACCCGGTACCGGCCGGCCGTAGGTCTCCTGGACCCCAAACTTGGCACACATGTAGCCTCACTCTTCCTCTACAAGTGTTCAAAGTTTGTTGTCCAGAGAAATGAGCCACCCAAGGATTCCAAATTTTCTCAAATTTTTTGATATTATCATTGGATATGGCTTCTGTTTTGGAGTGAGTCATAGCTTGATTACGGTAATTCTATTTATGGTTTCAGAAATCGTTAATGTATTTGTTTTCCAAGCTTTGGCGATTGTCTGCTTTGCAGCTGTGGTGATTTGTAGTAAAAGGTTAAATTGAGTATGCAAAATATTGTCCGGTTTCAGGTTTAGGAGCGCAATTAGAGGATATGATTTAATCGATTTATTGAATAAAGTTAAGAGCATTCGAAAAATCTGTTTCCAAAACTGTTTCGTAACCGGACATTCCCAAAATATGTGTATATGGGATCCTAATTCACCACAGCCACGAAAGCAGAGCGGAGAGAATTGGGGGCTATATTTTGCAATTCTAACAGGGACCAGGTACCAATGCATAAGTACTTTATAGTTAGTCTCTAGGGCTGTAATATTTTGTGAAGATGATTTTGTTGCAGTCCAAATTTTATCCCAAGTAGATCCCTCCAAACAAAGTCCAAGGTCTCTCTCCCATTTCATCATAAATGATGGTGTATCTGCGTTAGGCAAAGTAACAAGAGAATTATATAATAATGATATGAGACCTTTTGAGTGAGGGTCTCATTTACAAATTCGTTCAAAGTGTGTAAATTCGTCCAAGTTATTCTTGCCCTGTATATATGGTGTGAATTTTTTTTTGATCTGTAAATATCGAAAGAGTTCTGAGTTGGGAAGTTGGTGGTTATCACAAAGTTCAGGAAAAGTTTTAAAAGAGGTAGGTGTTATTAGGTCACAGAGTTGAGATAGATTAGAGGAAAGCCATTGTTTAAAAGATTTTGGGAATGTACTAGCTGGATAGAAAAATGGATTTCTGAGAAATTACAAGAGGGGAGCATGTGGAGATTGTAGACCAGATGATATTTTAAATTTATCCCAAAATTGATATTGTGTGTTTGGTGATCTTGTTTTTAATAGTTTTATGATCAGATGGATTAGTCCATATTAGATTTGTTATAGAGAAAGAGTCATAATCAATTCTAGTGCTACCCAATGCGGAATCTCGCTTTTTGTGTAGTATTTAGGAATAAGTGCTATTTGAGCTGCATGGTAGTAAGTAGCAAAGTTAGGAAATCCTAATCCACCTTTTAGTTTGGGGAGGTATAGTGTTTATTTGGGTAGGCGAGATTTCCCGGGAGCCCCAGATAAACGCTAAGGTTTTCCACTGGAGGTTCCTAAGAAAGTATGCCGGTATTGGAATGGGTAACACACGAAACAGATATAAAATCTCAGGTAGTATAGTAATTTTAATGACATTTATTTTACCAATCCAAAGATGACCATTGTTTAAGATAGTTTGTAATTTGTCGCAGCAATGGGGGAAAGTTAGCCGAGAAGAGTTCAGATAGATTAACCCCCCTGGCAGTATTCCCGAGTCTGGCTCAGGGTTAAATTTCAGCACCGAAAGCGGTAAACCCCGAGCCAGACTCGGGATTGCATCGCAGTAATCCAGGCAGAGTTACTTACTTTGTCCCCTGTATCCTGCGATGCCTCCCCACTGTGTGATCGAGCTGTCTCCTCGCTCGATTCACACAGTGCCCGAGTGCCGCCGAGCTCCATTCCCTGCAACGTTACGACGCACAGGGATGAAGTTTGGCGCCAAATTCAAAAAAGTTAAAACACAATACACATACAGTATACTGTAATCTTACTAATTACAGTACTGTATAAAAAAAATACACACCCACATTGTCCCTAGTGGTCTGCCCAGTGTCCTGCATGCACTTTTATATAATAAAAACTGTTCTTTCTGCCTGGAATTTGGAGATTGTCCATAGCAACCAAAAAGTGTCCCTTTATGTCAAAAGTGGTTTTAGACCAGCTAGAAAACAGCAATAATAAATTAGAATCACTCGCAGAATTGAGCGATAGCGATTTGTGGGGAAATTCATCATTAAACACTGAAAAACACTTTTATTATTATTATTTTATAATTTGTTATAATTATTTTATAGTTATTTATTATATTATAATTTATGATTTTTTTTTTTTTTTACTTTATCATACCCGGGATGTCTACTAGACTCTTGTTTGGACAGATTTAAGTGAGTTACTCCTAAGAATTACAGGCCTACAATATAAAACGCCAAATTTCCATGCAGAATAATGGTACCGCTTTCAGCACCTAAAATCTGACAGGTCAGGAGTTGGATTCCTAGGTAAGCCAGACTAGATGTAGACCAAGAAAAAGGGAGGGATGTTTGCGTTTGTTGTAGGATGTGAGGAGGTAAGGAGATATTTAAGACTGTGGATTTTTGAGGGTTAATTTTAAGTCCAGAAATGCGGGCAAAATGTTCTAGCTTGTTTATAAGGTTGGGTGCTGAAATATGAGGGGAGAACATAAAAATTAAAATATCGTCAGCAAATAGACACAACATGTGTTGATGGCCAGCCAAGTCTAATCCTTTGATTGAGGGATCCGAACGTATTGCCTGAGCAAGGGGTTCAATAAGTAGGGCAAATAAAAGTGGGGACAAAGGGCAACCTTGGCGTGTTCCTCTATTTATGTCAAACTGATTTGATTTGTATCCAGCATATTTGATATATGATTTAGGATTATTGTATAGTGAGGAACCCCAATTAAGAAAATGTGGTCCGAAGCCCCATCATTGTAGAGTGAAATGCAAGTAAGACCATGACACTGTGTCGAAAGCTTTCTTAATATCTAACGACAAAAGACACATGGGTAATTGTCATGTTTTAGCTGCTTGAATCAGTAGCGTTGCCCTACGTACATTATCTGCTGCTTGGCGGAAAGGCATAAAACCTACTTGATATTTATTTATTAATGAGCCTATAATATTGTTTAGTGTCAATGATTTTTATTGAAAATTTACATATTTAGCAACGACATAGGTACAAAGCTACATAGAAGAAAACTCAATCTGATTGTCGATACAAGAAATTAGTATTACAGAACATAATACAGAAGAAAATTACAAAAAGAAAAAGGAAAATTAGTACAAACCAATAACATAAGTACAAATCAATAGATTAAAAATAAAAAAATAGAACTTTGCCAAGTTGGCATAGATGTGCCTTTAGTGCCCCACATGGGCAAGGCCAGATTGAAGACATGAAAGCAAAGACAACTCGAATCAAACCTAAATGTATCTAATCACAAGCTTGGAAGTAACTAGGAATAATCAGTATTGGTTATTATTGGCTCGGATCCAATCAATCCAAGGGTGCCAAATGGGGAGTTTAGATTGATACATCCCTTGTGAGGCTGCAAACATCATCTCATAATTAATGTGCAGGTTAGTAGTCCTGACTACTTCAGTTAGGGTTGGGGTTATTGAACTTTTCCATTTCCTAACTATGTTTAATCTAGCGCTCATAAGGATGTGGGAGACTATACTCCTAAGGTTGGAGGGGACCTCTTCAATCCCCACCAATAAAATGGCTAGACCTGGATTTGTGGAGATGGAGGCGTCTGTGATCGATCTGATAAGATCAAAGACCTGGACCCAAAAAGCTTTCAATGATGGACAAGCCCACAGTATATATATTAGAGAACCCCTGAGCCCACACTGTCTCCAGCATAAGGGGGATGAATGGGCAACGAAACCCGCTAGCCTAGTGGGTGTTAAATACCATCTCAGAAGAATTTTGTTATGGAGTTCCCATAAGTTAACATATCTAGTGGAAGTGAAAGTTACTTTAAGGGAGTATTGCCATTGCTCTGGAGAGTACTTGGACAATAAATCCAGTTCCCAGGTGTTCATGGAAGGTGTTTTATGAAAGTCAGCTTTCTGATTCAAATAGTTGTAGAAATGAGATATACCCCTTATAGAGGTATTGGGGTTAGTGAAATAAAGGAAACTCCGAACCGGTAAAGATATAGATCTATTGCGAATGGTCGCAAAAAGATGCGCTATTTGCTTATAAGTATATATCTCATTCGCTTCCAGGCCAAATTCGAGCTGTAGTGATCTAAACGTTTTCATTGTTGGACCAATAGATAAGTCCTCTACTGTGGCAATACCCTTTGACTTCCAAGAACTAATGCGCAAGTCAGGGATAAATAGCTGTAAACTTGAGATGGGGAGTGGTATAGCTTTAGTTATGGTTTGGGAGGAAGGAATATTTACAAATACATTCCAGGCACAGAGGGTGGCTACTATAGTAGGCAAACTGTTGTTTATTTTGATCGTCTTAAAAGTGCTCGGTATGAGTAGATCAAATGTGTTGTGATTAATGCATTGTTGCTCTTCCAATTCAATCCACCTGGGCGTAGCAGTGTGCGCAAACCATTGTCTAGCTTGGGCAAGAATAGCTGCGGTATAGTAATCTTTCATTACAACATGACCTACCCCTCCAGCTCTTCTAGATTTGATTAATTTTTGAAAAGCACACCTGACTTTTTTCCCCTGCCATAAATATGTATTGAGTATAGATTGTGCTTTCGTGAAGAAAGCTTCAGGAACCGGTATTGGTAAAGCTCTGAACAAGTATATAAATTGAGGCAATATTAACATCTTAAAGGCAGCCAGCCTCCCTGACCAGGATAGTTCTACTTTGGTTAAGTTACAGAATTTAGTGTCAAGGCCCTAGAGGAAGTGCGTATAATTTGCATCAAACAATTGGGAAGATCGTTCAGTTAGCATTATACCCAAATACTGTATGCCACTAGAACTCCAACTATATGGGATACTCTCTTGGATTTTAGTTTTAACTCTGTTATTTAAGAAAGTGAAGTCACGCTCATTAGCATGAAGGCAACGTCAGGCATCAAACAAATGATGTGTTAGGATGGAGGGCATAAGCGAAGGGATCACCTTTTTGGAGTGGGAGGTAGAGTCTAAGGAAGGGTCAGGCGTAATATTAAAATCCCCACACATCACTAGCAGTCCTCTTTGAATACGGGATACTTTCTTCATCAGTTTGTTGAAGAACTGAATTTGATGCTTATTGGGTGAATAAACATTCACTATAGTGTACGTGGAGGAATTTAAGTCACAGGTTAATATAAGGAACCTACCCAAAGGATCGTACACTACATCATGCAGTTTGAATGCTACAGTGTCCCTAACGGCTATCAGTACCCCTTTGGTTTTGGAGTCTGCATTTGCAGAATATACATGGGGGAAACTTTTGTGGGAACACCTGGGTGGGTTAGAAGCTTTGAAATGAGTCTCCTCCGTGCAAACTATGTCGCAGCGGTGTGCAAGTGCTTCTTTCCACAACGAACTGCGTTTCGCAGGATGATTCAGTCCTTTAGCATTAATAGAAGTATGTTCAGAGCCATTAGAGTAGACAAGTCTGATATGGAAATATCCTGTGGACAATTCTGTGGTGAAGTGGAGTTTATTTTCTAATCTCCGCCACCCCTGCAGATAGCATATAGGAGGGTGGTCCCAAACCGCAGGAAAGGAGAAAGTACTCACTATTGGTAGATAGAAGAACAAAGGTATGAAGGTCAGGCACAGTGTAGAAGTCACCTCCATGTAGTACATGCTCTTGATTCCGGCTGAGTAAGGCTCTCCAATCTAGTGGCGAGATCCATTAATCTGAAAAACTTGGCATAGAGGGAAAAAAAAAAGAAGAAGAAAAACAGAACAGTAATTGGACAGCAAAACACAAGAACACTCTCCTTGAACAAGGCCCGGAGAGTAAAAAAGGTAGAACAGTCAAAGGCAGCATGGGCTGCTAGATCTGGTTGGGGGATAAGTTCGACCCTAGGTTTCACAGGGACCTATCAATATATTGTCGACATCCGAATGAAGTTAAACATGAGATTTGGCGTTCCTCGCCATTACTCTTCCACTCATGCTCAATTGGACGTGGGGTGCTTGTAGCAAGAGCACCTTCTTCCTGGTCCAGGAGAATGCCCCAATCCCTCAGCAGAGCGATTCCTTACTCCAAAGAAGTGATTGTGTGCGTGTGGTTGTCCCTTGTCACAGTGAGTTTAGTTGGATAGCCCCACCTATACAGGATCTTATGGTTTCTAAGAACCTTTGTCACTGTGTTCAAGTTCCTCCTTTTTTGGAGTGTATATTGAGAGAGATCGGAGTAAAATTGAAGGTTTTGATATTGCGAGGGAACCAAATCCTGCTTCCGCATGGCTTACATAATTTTCTCCTTCACATGAAGAAGTGAAGGCACAATAGGACATCCCTCGGGATGTGCTCAGATAGATGATGGGGTTTAGGAAGACGATGGGTCCTATCAATGGTAACATCCAGATCCGTGAGGTCTGGCAGAAGCGTTTTTAATAGGGTTGCAGCGTACCGATTTAGATCTGATTGCTGGACAGATTCGGGGAACCCCTTATCTTTAGGTTGTTCCTCCTGGACCTATCCTCCATGTCAGCGAGCTTTGCTTTGATCCAGTCCGCATCCCCCTCTCTTGCTTCGTTAGCATCCACCAGATCGTTTATGGTCTCTGCATACTCTCCCATTTTTGTTTCTATATAATCCACCCTGCTCTCCACTACTTGGATCTCTCTGTTAAAAGTATGCATATATGAAGCCATGTCAGATTGGATCGTGCTGCGCAGAGATAGCAACATGTCTTTCAGAACAGTGTCGAGCACTGGCTGATTCAGAGTGGGGAATGTCTCTATTGATTCCGGAATCTCCCTGGTGTCTTCCCCTGACTCTGAGGCCTGGCTGCACGCCGGGCTAGATCTATTGCCATCCATCCTGGTCTGGATTTAGCAGGGCTGCTGGTGGATGGGGAGGGAGGGCAGGGATGCTGGCTTGGGTGAGAGGTGCCGCCCCAAGCTATTTTCTGAGAGGCATGGTGAGTATTTTACAGCTCTCATTTGTTTTTGAAAATGAAGAAAGAAAATTATTATTATTTTTTTATTTTTTTAAATTTCAAAACTTTGTGACAAAAGTGAGATCTGCAAAATACTCACCATACCTCTCAGCAAATAGCTTGGGGTGTCTACTTTCCAAAATGGGGTCATTTGTTTTTGTTTGTTTTTGCCATCTGGGCATTCCATGGCCTCCGAAACTGTGATAGGCAGTCAGGAGTGAAATCCAAAATTTACACCCTTAGAAAGCCTGAAGGCGGTGCTTGGATTTTGGGGTCCCGTACGCGGCTAGGCTCCCAAAAAGTCTCACACATGTGGTATCCCCGTACTCAGGAGAAGCGACAGAATGTATTTTGGGGTGTAATTCCACATATGTCCATGGCATGTTTGAGCAATATATCATTTAGTGACAACTTAAAATAAAAACTAAAAACAGAATTGTCTTTTTTCCGCAACTTGTGTCAACATATAAAATATTCCATGGACTCGACATGCCTCTCAGCAAATAGCTTGGGGTGTCTACTTTCCAAAATGGGGTCATTTGGGGGGGTTTTGAACTGTCCTGGCATTTTATACACAACATTAGGAAGCTTACATCCACTCTTCTAACCACCTCAAGACAAAGCCCTTTCTGACACTTTTTGTTTACATGAAAACATATTTTTTTTTTGCAAGAAAATTACGTTGAACCCCCAAACATTATATATTTTTTTAAAGCAAAGGCCCTACAGATTGAAATGGTGGGTGTTGCATTTTTTTTCCACACAGTATTTGCGCAGCGATTTTTCAAACGCATTTTTGGGGGAAAAAATACACTTTTTTTATTTTAATGCACTAAAACACACTATATTGCCCAAATGTTTGATGAAATAAAAAAGATGATCTTAGGCCGAGTACATGGATACCAAACACGACATGCTTTAAAATTTCGCACAAACGCGCAGTGGCGACAAACTACATACATTTTTAAAAGCCTTTAAAAGCCTTTACAGGTTACCACATTAGATTTACAGAGGAGGTCTACTGCTAAAAATACTGCCCTCGATCTGACCTTCGCGATGATACCTCACATGCATGATGCAATTTCTGTTTACATATGACGCCAGACCGACGCTTGCGTTCGCCTTTGCCCAAGAGCAGGGCAGGACAGGGGTGCTTTTTTAAAAATTATTATTAATTTTCCTTTTTTGTTTTATTTTTAAACTGTTCCTTCCATATTTTTTTATTTTATTCTTTTTTATTGTTATCTCAGGAAATGTAAATATCCCCTATGATAGCAATAGGTAGTGACAGATACTCTTTTTTTTAAAAAAATGGGGTCTATTAGACCCTAGATATTTCCTCTGCCCTCAAAGCATCTGACCACACCAAGATCGGTGTGATAAAATGCTTTCCCAATTTCCCAATGGCGCTTTTTATATCCGGGGTGGGACATTCCCTCCCACTGCTTGTAAAAGCAGTCCAGAGGCGAATTAGCCGCTAGGATTGCTTTTACATGAAAGCCGGCCGCTGGCTGAAAAGAATGATACCAAGATGATACCTAAACCCGCAGGCATCATTCTGGTATAACCATTCAAAGTCCAGCAACATACCAGTACGTTGCTGGTCCTTGTTGGACATGTATTGTAATTTTTTTTTCATGCAGCCTGTTGGCTGAATGAAAAAAAAGAGATTGATCGGTGGGTATGCCCACCATTAGAATACCTCCCTTCCTTCACCAACTTCTAATGATGGGCATACATGCACCATTTATATGTGCCGAAGCATGGGGGCAGCATCCCGCAAAAGTTATGCCGTGTACACACGGTCTGACTTTTCCACAGGCAAGCCTCCGTCGGAATTTCGACCGTATGTACGCGGCATTAGGAGCAAAATCGCTCCTCCGCCCCTGCTGCCCCCATGCTTCGGCATATATGCTCTTTTTTTTAACTGTGGTGGTGAAATCACCTCCTACAGCACTGGAGTCGCAGGGATCAGGCCTGTCTCTGCGAATGCTGCAGTTATGTGTGTTGTGTTTTGTAAGTGACAGTGATCGATCGATACTGCACTTGGGTGGCCTGGGCTGGACAGAGGGGCAAAACGCAGGTGCTAGCAGGTATCTGGGCTGATCCCGCTAACACTGCATTTTTGGGAACCCTAAACTGCTTGGCGACGCTAGTATAGATCTGATCAGATCAGATATTGATCTGTTCAGATACTATACCACTAAGGGAGGTGTATGCTTTGCGCATGGGTGTTAGCATTACTGGCACTAACCTGACGCTGCCTGGGGCAACGCAGACCCTCTCTGATGTTAAAACCTAATTGATATCACCCGCCGGGCGATCAGGGGGTTAAACCTTTATTGGGTTATATACGGCGGGTGCCCTGACACTATTAAAAGCAAACTAACTAACCAGCGTCACCCGTAACACTTATACGGTGATAACTGGCAAAAGGGTAACTAGGGGCAATCAGGGGGTTAAAACCTTTATTAGATAATATATGGGGGTACCTGACGCTATAAAAACCTGGCGGCGAACCTAAAAAAAATAACTGACTACCTAGCGGCACCAGCATAACTAATACAGCGATCAGAAAAACGATCGCTTAGTGACACTGGCAAAAATGGGATGAAAGGGTTACCTGGGGGGCGATCAAGGGGTTAAACCTTTTTTAGGTAATATATGGGGGTACCTGACGCTATAAAAACCTGGCGGCGACATAAAAAAAATAACTGACTACCTAGCGGCATCACCGACACTAATACAGAGATCAGAAAAACGATTGCTTAGTGACAGTGGTGCTAGGGGGTGAAAGGGTTACCTGGGGGGCGATCAAGGGGTTAAACCTTTATTAGGTAATATATGGGGGTACCTGACGTTATAAAAACCTGGCGGCGAACATAAAAAAATTACTGACTACCTAGCGGCATCACCGACACTAACACACCGATCAGAAAAACGATTGATTAGAAACAGTGGTGCTAGGGGGTGAAAGGGTTACCTGGGGGGTGATCAAGGGGTTAAACCTTTATTAGGTAATATATATGGGGGTACCTGACGTTATAAAAACCTGACGGCGAACATAAAAAAATAACTGACTACCTAGCGCATCACTGACACTAATACAGCGATCAGAAAAACGATTAGTGACCGTGGTGCTAGGGGCTGAAAGGGTTACCTGGGGGGCGATCAAGGGGTTAAACCTTTATTAGGGGGGGTTAGGGGGCTACCCTGGACCTAAGGGACCTAACACTAACTGCCCTGACACTTTTACAGTTACAAATGTCACTGATTGCAGTGATCAGTAAATAAATGATCACTGCAATCAGTGACACTGTGACTGGGGTCTGGGGGGTGATCTGGGGGGTGATCTGGGGGTGACTGGGGGGGCGATCGTGTGCCTATGTGTCCTGGTGTCAGTGCACTGCTTGTGCACTTACTTGATTTCTTCTCTCGACGGCGCTCCGGTATATGTTAGCGCCGCAGGAGAGATGACATCACTTCCTGCTGCTTCCTCTCTGCCTGTGTTTACATTACACAGGCAGAGGAAGCATTTGATTCGCCGGGAGCGATCGTGAGGCGGTGGCCAGAAACCAATGGCCGCCCCCTCATCACGGATCGCTCCCAGAGTGATCCCGACTGTCCACTGTACCGGAGGGGGGTCCGATCGGACCCCCCACCCATATGAAGGCAGTCACGTACAGGTACGTGATTGTGCCTGTCCGTGCCATTTTGCCGACGTATATATACAGTGGGCGGTCATTAAGTGGTTAAACGGGTCGCTAATATCTTAGCTAGTAATTTTATATCAAGATTAGGTAAAGACATGGGTCTATAATTAGTACAGGATGTTTCGTTGGACTGGGGTTTAGGTATCATTGTGATTATGGCTGTTAGGGTTTCAGGGCAAAAAGATTGACTATTAAGAAGCGAATTAAAAGCATCTGACAGCATTGGAGCAAGAAGATGGGAGAATTTTTTGTAATATAGGGCGGAAAAACCATCCGGGCCTGGTCTTTTATTCAGCTTAAGGGATTTGATAGCTAGTTCAACTTCTGTGGAAGCAATAGGCCTTTCAAGATTTTCCTGTTGATTTGAAGGGATAGTTGGGAGTTTAATTTCTGAGAAAAATGTTTCTGCAGAGTAGGGATGAGCTTCGTGTTCGAGTCGAACATACGTTCGACTCGAACATCGGCTGTTCGATCGTTCGACGAAGATCGAACGATTTGGGCCGTTCGCACCAAATTCGAGTGATGCGAACGGCCCACAATGCACTACGCCATCGCAGTGTCATCCATGCGCTGTGATTGGCCAAGCATGCACTGTGACCCCGCATGCTTGGCCAATCACAGCGCCGGCAGCGAGGAGAGCAATGATTGGCCACAGGCAGGATGCCTGTGGCCAATTATTGCTGATGGGGTTTAGTACACACCCCACACTATAAAAGGCCGCCAGCGCGGCGGCCTTGTGTAGTGTGTTCCGGAGCAGGGAAAGAGAAGCATAGGCAGGGACAGTGTCATTTTTTTTCCTTTACTAATCCTGGATTCCTTGTGTTTAGGGACAAATAAGGATAGGTAGGGAGAGTGTCAGTGACAGTGTGCTATTCTGTGCTAATCCTTGTTTGTAGGGACAGAGAGGTACAGTGAGGGAAAGTGTCAGTGTGCTATTCTGTTATAAAACTATTTTGCTGAACCATATTTTCAATCCTTGAGTTTAGGGACAGAGAGGTACAGTGAGGGAAAGTGTCAGTGTGCTATTCTGTTCTAAAACTATTTTGCTGAACCATATTTTCAATCCTTGAGTTGAGGGACAGAGAGGTACAGTGAGTGAAACTGACAGTGTGCTATTCTGTTCTAAACCAATTTTGCTGTTCCATATTTTCAATCCTTGAGTTGAGGGACAGAGAGGTACAGTGAGTGAAACTGACAGTGTGCTATTCTGTTCTAAAACTATTTTGCTGAACCATATTTTCAATCCTTGAGTTGAGGGACAGAGAGGTACAGTGAGTGAAACTGACAGTGTGCTATTCTGTTCTAAACCAATTTTGCTGTTCCATATTTTCAATCCTTGAGTTGAGGGACAGAGAGGTACAGTGAGTGAAACTGACAGTGTGCTATTCTGTTCTAAACCAATTTTGCTGTTCCATATTTTCAATCCTTGAGTTGAGGGACAGAGAGGTACAGTGAGTGAAACTGACAGTGTGCTATTCTGTTCTAAACCAATTTTGCTGTTCCAAATTTTCAATCCTTGAGTTGAGGGACAGAGAGGTACAGTGAGGGAAAGTGTCAGTGTGCTATTGTGTTCTAAAACTATTTTGCTGAACCATATTTTCAATCCTTGAGTTGAGGGACTGAGAGGTACAGTGAGTGAAACTGACAGTGCGCTATTCTGTTCTAAACCAATTTTGCTGTTCCATATTTTCAATCCTTGAGTTGAGGGACAGAAAGGTACAGTGAGTGAAACTGACAGTGTGCTATTCTGTTCTAAACCAATTTTGCTGTTCCATATTTTCAATCCTTGAGTTGAGGGACAGAGAGGTACAGTGAGTGAAACTGACAGTGTGCTATTCTGTTCTAAACCAATTTTGCTTTTCCATATTTTCAATCCTTGAGTTGAGGGACAGAGAGGTACAGTGAGGGAAAGTGTCAGTGTGCTATTGTGTTCTAAAACTATTTTGCTGAACCATATTTTCAATCCTTGAGTTGAGGGACAGAGAGGTACAGTGAGTGAAACTGACAGTGTGCTATTCTGTTCTAAACCAATTTTGCTGTTCCATATTTTCAATCCTTGAGTTGAGGGACAGAGAGGTACAGTGAGTGAAACTGACAGTGTGCTATTCTGTTCTAAACCAATTTTGCTGTTCCATATTTTCAATCCTTGAGTTGAGGGACAGAGAGGTACAGTGAGGGAAAGTGTCAGTGTGCTATTGTGTTCTAAAACTATTTTGCTGAACCATATTTTCAATCCTTGAGTTGAGGGACAGAGAGGTACAGTGAGTGAAACTGACAGTGTGCTATTCTGTTCTAAACCAATTTTGCTGTTCCATATTTTCAATCCTTGAGTTGAGGGACAGAGAGGTACAGTGGGTGAAACTGACAGTGTGCTATTCTGTTCTAAACCAATTTTGCTGTTCCATATTTTCAATCCTTGAGTTGAGGGACAGAGAGGTACAGTGAGTGAAACTGACAGTGTGCTATTCTGTTCTAAACCAATTTTGCTGTTCCATATTTTCAATCCTTGAGTTGAGGGACAGAGAGGTACAGTGAGGGAAAGTGTCAGTGTGCTATTGTGTTCTAAAACTATTTTGCTGAACCATATTTTCAATCCTTGAGTTGAGGGACAGAGAGGTACAGTGAGTGAAACTGACAGTGTGCTATTCTGTTCTAAACCAATTTTGCTGTTCCATATTTTCAATCCTTGAGTTGAGGGACAGAGAGGTACAGTGAGGGAAAGTGTCAGTGTGCTATTGTGTTCTAAAACTATTTTGCTGAACCATATTTTCAATCCTTGAGTTGAGGGACAGAGAGGTACAGTGAGTGAAACTGACAGTGTGCTATTCTGTTCTAAACCAATTTTGCTGTTCCATATTTTCAATCCTTGAGTTGAGGGACAGAGAGGTACAGTGAGTGAAACTGACAGTGTGCTATTCTGTTCTAAACCAATTTTGCTGTTCCATATTTTCAATCCTTGAGTTGAGGGACAGAGAGGTACAGTGAGGGAAAGTGTCAGTGTGCTATTGTGTTCTAAAACTATTTTGCTGAACCATATTTTCAATCCTTGAGTTGAGGGACAGAGAGGTACAGTGAGTGAAACTGACAGTGTGCTATTCTGTTCTAAACCAATTTTGCTGTTCCATATTTTCAATCCTTGAGTTGAGGGACAGAGAGGTACAGTGAGTGAAACTGACAGTGTGCTATTCTGTTCTAAACCAATTTTGCTGTTCCATATTTTCAATCCTTGAGTTGAGGGACAGAGAGGTACAGTGAGTGAAACTGACAGTGTGCTATTCTGTTCTAAACCAATTTTGCTGTTCCATATTTTCAATCCTTGAGTTGAGGGACAGAGAGGTACAGTGAGGGAAAGTGTCAGTGTGCTATTGTGTTCTAAAACTATTTTGCTGAACCATATTTTCAATCCTTGAGTTGAGGGACAGAGAGGTACAGTGAGTGAAACTGACAGTGTGCTATTCTGTTCTAAACCAATTTTGCTGTTCCATATTTTCAATCCTTGAGTTGAGGGACAGAGAGGTACAGTGAGGGAAAGTGTCAGTGTGCTATTGTGTTCTAAAACTATTTTGCTGAACCATATTTTCAATCCTTGAGTTGAGGGACAGAGAGGTACAGTGAGTGAAACTGACAGTGTGCTATTCTGTTGTAAACCAATTTTGCTGTTCCATATTTTCAATCCTTGAGTTGAGGGACAGAGAGGTACAGTGAGTGAAACTGACAGTGTGCTATTCTGTTCTAAACCAATTTTGCTGTTCCATATTTTCAATCCTTGAGTTGAGGGACAGAGAGGTACAGTGAGGGAAAGTGTCAGTGTGCTATTGTGTTCTAAAACTATTTTGCTGAACCATATTTTCAATCCTTGAGTTGAGGGACAGAGAGGTACAGTGAGTGAAACTGACAGTGTGCTATTCTGTTCTAAACCAATTTTGCTGTTCCATATTTTCAATCCTTGAGTTTAGGGACAGAGAAGGACACTCGCAGAAATTATCAGTGTGCTATTCTGTGCTAAATCTTGTTTGTAGGGAGGGACAGAGTAGGACAGTGAGGGAAAGTGTCAGTGTGCTATTCTGTTCTAAAACTTTTTTGCTGAACCATATTTTCAATCCTTGTGTTTAGGGACAGAGAAGGATAGGCAGGGGACAGTGTCAGTGTCATTGTTGCTAAGCCTCCTGCACAATATACACCTGAAGGTAGCCCTTATTGCTGTTTTTCCCATCTCCCTGCAGGCCATTCATTAAAATGTCTGGAAGGCAACCAAGGAGAGGCAGACAGTCAGGAGGCAAAAAAAGAGGGCAAGCAGGCTCTGTGTCTGGGGGCAACAGTGCTGGTCGTGTACGCGGTGCATTGTCATCAGCACATGGCCATGGGACACGCTTGTCCTTGTTTTCGGCAGCTGGACATGTTGAGCCACATCATGCCGAAGACTTGGTAGAGTGGATGACCAAGCCCACCTCATCCTCCTCATCCTCTCTCACCCAGGCTCAGGGTACTGGCAAAGCAGCTGCCAAAGCGTCCTCTTCTCTGGTATCATTATCTTAGTTGAGGGACAGAGAGGTACAGTGAGTGAAACTGACAGTGTGCTATTCTGTTGTAAACCAATTTTGCTGTTCCATATTTTCAATCCTTGAGTTGAGGGACAGAGAGGTACAGTGAGTGAAACTGACAGTGTGCTATTCTGTTCTAAACCAATTTTGCTGTTCCATATTTTCAATCCTTGAGTTGAGGGACAGAGAGGTACAGTGAGGGAAAGTGTCAGTGTGCTATTGTGTTCTAAAACTATTTTGCTGAACCATATTTTCAATCCTTGAGTTGAGGGACAGAGAGGTACAGTGAGTGAAACTGACAGTGTGCTATTCTGTTCTAAACCAATTTTGCTGTTCCATATTTTCAATCCTTGAGTTTAGGGACAGAGAAGGACACTCGCAGAAATTATCAGTGTGCTATTCTGTGCTAAATCTTGTTTGTAGGGAGGGACAGAGTAGGACAGTGAGGGAAAGTGTCAGTGTGCTATTCTGTTCTAAAACTTTTTTGCTGAACCATATTTTCAATCCTTGTGTTTAGGGACAGAGAAGGATAGGCAGGGGACAGTGTCAGTGTCATTGTTGCTAAGCCTCCTGCACAATATACACCTGAAGGTAGCCCTTATTGCTGTTTTTCCCATCTCCCTGCAGGCCATTCATTAAAATGTCTGGAAGGCAACCAAGGAGAGGCAGACAGTCAGGAGGCAAAAAAAGAGGGCAAGCAGGCTCTGTGTCTGGGGGCAACAGTGCTGGTCGTGTACGCGGTGCATTGTCATCAGCACATGGCCATGGGACACGCTTGTCCTTGTTTTCGGCAGCTGGACATGTTGAGCCACATCATGCCGAAGACTTGGTAGAGTGGATGACCAAGCCCACCTCATCCTCCTCATCCTCTCTCACCCAGGCTCAGGGTACTGGCAAAGCAGCTGCCAAAGCGTCCTCTTCTCTGGTATCATTATCTTCATTAGTCAATCCTTCCCTAGACCCACCATGCCCTCCTCCTGAGGAGTCCCCCGAACTGTTTGATCACAGTGTTGGGTACATGCTCCAGGAGGATGCCCAGCGTTTGGAAGGATCTGATGATGATACCCAGCTAGAGGAAGGCAGCAGCGTGAGAGCAGAGAGAGGGGATGCTCAAGAAGGACACCAATCTGGCAGTCATGTTCCAGCAGCTGCAGCATACTGCCAGATTGGCTCCAGTGATGAGGAGGGAGGGGATGATGAGGTCACTGACTCCACGTGGGTGCCTAATAGGAGAGAGGTGGAGGAGGATGAGGAGGAGGCACATCTCCAACGAGGCAGGATGCCCTTGAGTGGCCAGCGTATGGGCAGCACACCGACAGAATCACACCGCAGAGCTCCGCCTGTGCAGGGCGCTGCCTCTGTCCGTCATTCAAAAAGTTCTTTGGTGTGGGCCTTTTTTGAGGCGAGTGCATCAGATCGCACAGCTGCTGTTTGCAACATATGTCTCAAGCGTATATCGCGTGGCCAAAACATCAGCCGCTTGGGCACCACATGCTTGATCAGACATATGTTGACCTGCCATGCAGCTCGTTGGCAAGCCTACCTTAAAGACCCACACCAAAGAACAAAGCTGACCTCTTCTTGCACCGCATCAGCTGGGATCTCCAACCCCACTATACCTTCACTCCTCTCTGAAACCTGCTCTGAGTGGAATGAAGGTGTAGAATTAGGTGTGTCACAGGCAAGTACTTGCGGGCACTCTGCTAGCAGTACACCAACGTCCGATTCTAGCAGGCAAATTTCCCTGCCCCAGCTGCTGGACCGTCGAAAGAAGTTCACTCCCAGCCATCCACATGCCCAGCGGTTGAATGCTAGCTTGGCTAAATTGCTAGCGCTTCAACTGCTGCCTTTTCAGTTGGTAGACTCGGCCCCCTTCCGTGAGTTTGTGCAATGTGCGGTTCCTCAGTGGCAGGTTCCCAAACGACACTTTTTCGCACGGAAGGCTATTCCGGCTCTCTACAGGCATGTGGAAGGCAATGTCTTGGCCTCGCTGGACAGGGCGGTCAGCGGTAAGGTGCATATTACCGCTGACTCATGGTCCAGCAGGCATGGACAGGGACGTTACCTTTCTTTCACGGCCCATTGGGTCACTCTTTTGGCAGCTGGGAAGGATGCAGGACAAGGTGCAGTAGTGTTGGAGGTTGTTCCACCGCCACGCCTCCAAAATGCTACTACTGGTTGTGACACACCTCTATCCTCCACCCCCTCCTCTTCTTCTTCCTCCATGGCCTCTTCCTGTGGTTTGTCCTCGGAACCAGCGGTGCTCCGTAGGCGTTCAAGGGGCTACGCAAGTACGCAGGCAAAAAGATGCCATGCCGTGCTTGCTCTGGTGTGTTTGGGGGACAGGAGCCACACTGGGGCAGAGGTCCTGTCTGCTCTGCAGGGGCAGGCCGAGAGGTGGTTGACGCCACACCAGCTTAAGCCAGGAATGTTGGTTTGCGACAATGGCACCAACCTCCTCTCCGCCCTCCGACAGGGACAACTGACCCATGTGCCCTGTATGGCTCACGTCCTTAACCTGGTGGTGCAGCGGTTCTTGGGCAGGTACCCGGGCTTACAGGATGTCCTAAGGCAGGCCAGGAAAGTCTGTGTGCATTTCCGCAGATCTTATAATGCCAGTGCTCGCCTGGCTGAGCTTCAAAAGGAGTTGAACCTGCCCAAGAACCGCCTTATATGTGACATGCCCACCAGGTGGAACTCAACGTTGGCCATGCTGCAGCGGCTGCACACGCAGCAGAGGGCCATCAATGAGTACCTGTGCGACTACGGCACCAGGACAGGGTCAGGGGAGCTCGGGTTTTTTTCACCACGCCAGTGGGGCATGATCAGGGATGCATGCACTGTCCTGGCACCATTTGAGGAGGCCACGAGGATGGTGAGCAGTGACAGTGCATGCATCAGTGACACTGTACCTCTTGTCCACCTGTTGGAGCACACGCTGCGTGGAATAATGGACAGGGCACTTGAGGCAGAACAGAGGCAGGAAGAGGAGGACTTCCTTGCCTCTCAAGGCCCCCTTTACCCAGACAGTGTTCCTTCTGTCCCACCCATCGCACAGGAAGAGGAGGAGGAGGAGGAGGAGGATTGTGTCAGCATGGAGGTGGAGGCTGGCACTCAGCATCATCAGCAGCAGTCTTTTAGGGATGATTTACAGTCCCAAGAAACCAGTGGACTTGTACGTGGCTGGGAGGAGGTGGCTGCGGATCATGTCGTCCTTAGTGACCCAGAGGACTCCGGACTGAATGCCTCAGCTAACCTACGCTGCATGGCCTCCCTGATCCTGCAAAGTCTGCGGAAGGATCCTCGTATTCTTCGGATCAAGGAGAGGGACCATTACTGGCTGGCCACTCTCCTTGATCCACGGTACAAGGGTAAGGTTGCGGACCTTATCGTACCGTCGCAGAGGGAGCAGAGGATGAGACAACTCCGGGAGGCCTTGCAGAAAGGTCTGTGCAACGCGTTCCCAGAGACTGGGAGGTTACAAACTCCTGGTCCTGGACAACGAGTTGCTGAGGCTTCGGGCAGTCAAAGAAGGAGCGGTGGGGAAGGTGGCCGTCTGACCGATGCGTTCAGACAATTCTTTAGTCCGCAGCCCCAAAGTATGATCGGTTCCAGCAACCATCGCCAGCGTCTGATATACATGGTGCAGGAATACCTAGGGGCAAGGTCAGACTTGGACACCTTCCCCACCGAAAATCCTCTGGCTTACTGGGTCTTGAGGATGGATCACTGGCCAGAGCTTGCACAGTATGCAATTGAGCTACTGGCCTGTCCTGCATCCAGCGTTCTTTCAGAACGCACATTCAGTGCTGCTGGAGGATTTGTCACGGATCACAGGGTGCGCCTGTCCACCGACTCGGTTGATCGACTGACTTTCATCAAGATGAACCAGTCTTGGATCACCACCAGCTACCACACACCAGATGCTGATATAACAGACTAATTGATTTTAAAATGTCACATCCCTTCAAGACTGATGCTGATGCTGAGTGCCTGTGCTGTTATGTTGACTGGCTATCCTCCTCCTCCTCCTCAATGATACGATTAACGATGATAGCTTGGAAGATCATTTTGGTTTATGGGTGACGCCACCAGTGGCTAAGGCCCAATTTTTCAGCCCCTGTTTAACAGGGGCGTGTAATTAAAATTTTTGATGCAATACTTTGCAACAGGCCTCATTGCTGTGCTCCAAGTACAGTATCTGTGAGGGGTTGCAGTGTTGTGCCACCAGTGCCTAAGGCCCAATTTTTCAGCCCCGGTTCAACAGGGGCATGCAATTATAATTATTGATCTAATAATTCACAGCAGGGCCCATTGCTGCGCCCACCAAGAGTAACTGTCAGGCCTTACAGTGTTGTGGCACCAGCACCACCATCACCACCACCACCACCACCAAAGGCCCAATTTTTCAGCCCCTGTTCAACAGGGGCATGCAATTATAATTATTGATCTAATAATTCACAGCAGGGAGCATTGCTGCGCCCACCAAGAGTAACTGTCAGGCCTTACAGTGTTGTGGCACCAGCACCACCATCACCACCACCACCACCAAAGGCCCAATTTTTCAGCCCCTGTTCAACAGGGGCATGCAATTATAATTATTGATCTAATAATTCACAGCAGGGACCATTGCTGCACCCACCAAGAGTAACTGTCAGGCCTTACAGTGTTGGGGCACCAGCACCACCATCAAAGGCCCAATTTTTACTACCACTGATCAACAATTATATGTTATTACAATTCCTGATATTATACTTGACAGAAGGGCGTTCCAGCACCCACCAAGAATAACTGTGAGTGCTTTCAGTGTTGTGCCAACACTAACACCTAAGGGGCCAATTTCTGCAGAGTATATACGGAAGGTCCCTACTTTCAAACATCCAACTTACAAACTACTACTACTTGCAAACGGAAGAAGACAACAGGAAGTGAGAGGAAATCTACCCCTTGGAAGGAAAATTCTCTCCTGTAAGAATTAATATGGGAGAAAGGTGTCTCCTCTCTACTGATGCTTTATCACCAATCCTTGTTTCAATAAAAACACCACATTTCAAAAACAGTTGTCATTGGGACGCAAAGTGAGGTGAAATGTTCTGAACAGGGGCACAGACAGCAAAAAAAATGTGACAGGGGTGATAACCGTTCCCTATGTTTTACAAAAAACTAAAAAAAAGGAATTTGCCATGGAGCTCCACTTAAACAATGCAGCTGTTCAAAATTATAAACAGATTCTACATAAGAACAAACCTACAGTCCCTGTCTTGTATGCACCGCCTGTATACGGCTGTTCAGAGTATATAGGTCCTTTTTTATTTTGTGTGCGGGGTTACCCTTAATATCCATACAAGACCCAAAGGGGCTGGTAATGGGCTGGGGTAGGGGGGGGGGGTTGATGGAGTAGCTATGCCATTTTTCCTAAAGATTTTCATCCATATTACCGGGACCAGACATTGCATTAAAGCCTCAAGCAGTTTTAAATGACTTTTTTCCCTTTAGAAATGTTATTTTGTGCAGGGACAGTTCTAAACACGGGAAACATGTGGCACTTCACAGGCATACTTTAGACACCCCCCAGGTACAATATTTAAAGGAATATTTTACTTTTTTTTTCACTTTATGCATCATTAAAATGACTGCTCCCGGAAAACGTCCGTTTTTAAAACTTCTTTTTGCATTGATACATGTCCCCTGGTGCAGAAGCCGGGTTCCCAAACTCTGTTTCGGACAATAACATGGATAATAGTCGTTATAATTAGCACTTTAGAATCCGAACGTTCGCATCCATTGTATTTAATAGGGTTCTAATGTTCGTGCGAACTTTCGGTCCGTTCGCGGGTTCTGGTGCGAACCGAACCCGGGGGTGTTCGGCTCATCACTACTGCAGAGGGTTGGTCAAATTCTTTTTCCTTATTGTACATAGATTTAAGATGTTTGTGAAAGGTTTGTAGGGTCTTTTCTGGATTGCTAGTATAAGTGTTATGGGTAATTTTTAGTCGGATCGGTTTAAATGGGCTGTTTCATTTTTTAAGAGCTCGAGCCAAAAGAGTGCCAGGCTTATTAGCTTTCATATAGAATTTATGTTTGGAGTTAACGTAAAGTTTTGTCTGCTGAGTCAGATAGAAAAAAGGTCAAGATTTAGTCTAGCTTCGTCTAGATGAGATTTAGTTGCAGGGGTTGGATTTGTTTGAAAGTTTGCGTGACATGTATTAAAGTTTGTTTCTAATTTTAGTTGTAGTTTCTGCTTTTCTCTTTTAAGATATGATGCTTGGCGTAAACACGCTCCACGTAGAACGGGTTTGTGAGCTTCCCATAAAGTTAATGGAGATATGTCAGGAGTTTTATTGTTTTTCAGATATTCTTTTATGGCTATTTCTAAATCAATAGAGTGTGATGGATGAGATAAGGTTGAGTCATTGATACACCATGTGGGCTCATGTTTTTTGGGTAGGAGGGAGGCGAAGGAAGAAATTATTGCAGAGTGGTCAGTCCATGTAAAGGGTAAGACAGATAATGTAAGCAATTCAGGGGACATTCTTATTGAAATTAGAATGTGGTCAATACGGGAAAAGGATTTGTGTGGATGGGAATAGAAGGAGTATTGACGTTTGGTGGGGTTGATTTCTCGCCATGAATCTAGTAGGGAGTGTCTCTGTAAGAGTCTTTGAAACATTTGAGATTGAGGGTTAGATGCAAGAGGAGTAGGTGATTTATCTATATAAGGGTAAATAACTTGGTTCAAATCTCCACAGATCAAAAGTGTGCCCATTTTATGTGAATCAATAACTTGAAACAAGTGAGAGAGAAAGAACGATAGATTTCTATTAGGCGCATAGTAGGATACCACCGTGATCGGGATATCACACAGATGCCCTGTAAGGATAAGATAACGACCTTCAGGGTCTTTGATCTCAGTCTGGAGAGAAAAAGGTGTAGATCTATGAAATGCAATTAGTACTCCTCTTTGCTTAGTTTTAGCTGAAGCAGTAATAACTTGGGGATACAATGTACCAAAATATTTAGGTGTCAAATTTTTATAAAGTGGGTTTCCTGGAGGCACACTGTGTGCTTTAGAGGAAGACAAAGATCGAAAGACTTTAGTTCGTTTTTGTGGAACATTTAGGCCTTGAACTTTTAAGGTAAGAACATTTAAGGGAGCCATAATGCTAATTTATAGAGATTTTTGCTCAGTAAACTAGTCCTAAAGTGTAGGATAAAGTTAAACCCGGGGAGGAGAAAAAATAGAGGTAGAGTATTGAAAAGGGAAAAAAAGAGGAGAATCATTATGAGATAGATAACTTACAATAACTTTTAGATGATAAAAGGATAAAACACTGGCTTTCCAGGCGGGCAAAAAATGCAAGCCCAGAAGCACAAAATCTATCCGAGGAGGCCTCTCACACAAAAAAAGGTGGAGGAGAGTCCTGGGACAGAAAAAATGGAGGGAGCAGTGACAAATTTTCGGGTCCCCCACGGCCTAAAAAATATATCTAAAGACAAAAATTTTGTATATCACCCAAATATGGCAAAAAAATCACAAAACATAGCCATTGTAAAATATAAAAAGGAAGAAATAAAAAAATTAAATAAAAATAAAATTAGCATATATTCAACAATATAGCAAATAAAATGGCTATGGTCAAGTAATTAGTTGTAATATTTACAGTATGAATTTAAATTAAACATTTTGTTGAATTATACTGTTTACCTCTGGGTTGTCAGTTGTGGATAAGGCATTAACGTCTCTAATGCCGCATACACACGATAGTTTTTCATGCCGTTAAAAATGCCATTTTTAAAAATGGCCATTAAAACCGATCGTGTGTATGCTCCAGAGCATTTTAACGGCGTGAAAAACGGCCATTAAAAATTTCGAACATGCTCTATTTTTTCACGTTGTTTTTCAAACAAAGGGCCAGTTTACTGTCCTTTAGACTTTAGGGGGGCTAGATTGTGGCCAGTGGAAAATGTCACGGGCCCAGCATTAGTGAGAATAAACATAGCCTCTGGGTTTGTGTTCAATAGGACAGTAGGTGGAGGAGTAATGCCCCATCATTGGTATTATTGGGAGTAATTTCACCCCATCATCGGTATTAGTGGAAGATATAGTGTCCCATTGTTTGTGTCAGTAGGAGAAATATTGCCTCATATCATTGGCAGGAATAGTACTCCAAGGGCCAGATAAAGGCTAGCAAAGGGCCGCATCTGGCCCTCGGGTGCAGTTTGGAGACCCCTGATCTATAGGTTATGTAATGAGAATAGTTATTTAATAATTAGAGAATGGAAGCAAGACCATTCTAATGTAAAAAAAACCCTGTAATGTAAAAAGAAGAATGAGAAATAGTCTTCAGTCCATTGAGTCTGGAGGATCCAGGTCTTAGGAATTGAAGCGACTGCTCTTGGTTGAGTTTTGCTTGTTTCTGTCATTTCCTACTTTGGAGGTATTTTTTGGGGAACTGGATGCTGTTCGTTGCTGAGGACTAGGTGGTGGCCCATCGCATAGGTGGAGTCTTTGCAGAGTATTCAGTAGTTCATCAGAGGATCTGCATGTATGCTTATTAATAAGGGTTGGGACTTTCCAGAGGTAATGGGTCAGATCACCTCACATCCCTATAATTGTATATTGTTAAAAGGGGGTAAGGAGCGGGACTTTGTGTGAATTAATGTGCGGGAGAAATTGCAATAAGTAGGGGGAAATGAATATGGCTAAAATACATTTATAAATTGATAATTTATTACTTTCAAATAATGCACCGTACATGACTAAATTGCATTATTAAAGAACACATTGTGAATATTTCACAGACTTTGTTGAAAAAGGTTAATATAAGCCAAGGACCCGGATATACAGACAGAGAATGCAATAAAATAGACTGCAGTGATACATCGTTTTCGAAGCATGAAACTGTTGGCTCTACGCGTTTCATGACTTTGGTCGCTCTTCAGGAGCACGCATGCAATTTGTTTCTGTAAAAACATGGACACATTTGGGATTAAACCGGGGCATTGGACAAACAAGGGACCATGAAATAGTCAGGGTCGATGGTACTTACCAGGTAGCCCTATGTTGATGGTGTGGAAGTGAGGCCCGGCCAGGCTCCCAAAAGGGGAATGGGTAGCACCGTCCGGGGGCTGGGGCTGTGGCAGGGAAGTACGAGACAGCCGGCCCCCACAGAGGATGCATTCCGGTTGGACAGGCATCGGACATAGGTAGGTGTGTGAGCTGTAGTGAGTAAGTGGTGGTGGCTGTGAAATTAAAAGCATAAAAAATGATACTTAGAGGAAAAGGATCGAAAAAAGGGGGGATGTAATGTGTGCAGGGGAGAAAGAAAAAACAAAAAACAATGGCAATCCATATCGAATAACACCAAATAGAAAAGTGTGTAGGATAAGTATGTGGGGGAGAGAGGATACCTGTGATGTCTGAATGTGGTGCTTGTGGATCCGTGAATGACTGGAAGTCAAATGCCTGCCGACCAAAGATGACGCCCCCTATATAGGCGCCGCCACCAATGATTCCCGCCAACGTCACACACGCGAGAGGGTGGGGAGAGAAGGCGTCTACACCAATGCGGAGGAGCCGCCTGGTAGTAGAACGCCATGGTGTCTCCCCACATTAACTCGTAGCTGTCAACCAAACGCCGCACAGAGTGAAAACTCAGTGTACGACAAGGGACGGCGTGACGTCGACCCGCAATGCCCGCCAACACCTCCCTGCTACTGAGTAGCGTGGGACGGGGGGCGTGGCAAAGGCACATCGCAGCCCCCGGATTGGAGCACGGCCCGCAGGGGGCCGGAAGGGCACACCAACCACAACCATGGGTAACAATAGGGACCTGTATGAAAGTTTGCCATGATCCGGGAAAACCCCAGAGGGGTAGCCAAGATGGATGGTATAAAATATCACATTATACATTAAAAACAAATTACTGAAACACAAAAACAAAGAAAATGGATAGGGCTAAGCTGACAAAATGTATGGTATATGCAAGTCGCATATTAAAAGTATTGACATCCCAAGCACATGCTTCCATCCCTTTTACAAATATTAATGGGGGGGACATAAGGGTTGGGACTTTCCAGAGGTAATGGGTCAGATCACTTCACATCCCTATAATTGTATATTGTTAAAAGGGGGGAAGGAGCGGGACTTTGTGTGAAGCATGTGCGGGAGAAATTGCAATAAGTAGGGGGAAATGAATATGGCTAAAATACATTTATAAATTGATAATTTATTACTTTCAAATAATGCACCGTACATGACTAAATTGCATTATTAAAGAACACATTGTGAATATTTCACAGACTTTGTTGAAAAAGGATAATATAAGCCAAGGACCCGGATATACAGACAGAGAATGCAATAAAATAGACTGCAGTGATACATCGTTTTCGAAGCATGAAGCTGTTGGCTCTACGCGTTTCACGACTTTGGTCGCTCTTCAGGAGCACGCATGCAATTTGTTTCTGTAAAAACATGGACACATTTGGGATTAAACCGGGGCATTGGACAAACAAGGGACCATGAAATAGTCAGGGTCGATGGTACTTACCAGGTAGCCCTATGTTGATGGTGTGGAAGTGAGGCCCGGCCAGGCTCCCAAAAGGGGCCTGGGTAGCACCGTCCGGGGGCTGGGGCTGTGGCAGGGAAGTACGAGACAGCCGGCCCCCACAGAGGATGCATCCCGGTTGGACAGGCATCGGACATAGGTAGGTGTGTGAGCTGTAGTGAGTAAGTGGTGGTGGCTGTGAAATTAAAAGCATAAAAAATGATACTTAGAGGAAAAGGATCGAAAAAGGGGGGATGTAATGTGTGCAGGGGAGAAAAACAAAACAAAAAACAATGGCAATCCATATTGAATAACACCAAATAGAAAAGTGTGTAGGATAAGTATGTGGGGGAGAGAGGATACCTGTGATGTCTGAATGTGGTGCTTGTGGATCCGTGAATGACTGGAAGTCAAATGCCTGCCGACCAAAGATGACGCCCCCTATGTAGGCGCTGCCGCCAATGATTCCCGCCAACGTCACGCACGCGAGAGGGTGGGGAGAGAAGGCGTCTACACCAATGCGGAGGAGAAGCCTGGTAGTAGAACGCCATGGTGTCTCCCCACATTAACTCGTAGCTGTCAACCAAACGCCGCACAGAGTGAAAACTCAGTGTACGACAAGGGACGGCGTGACGTCGACCCGCAATGCCCGCCCACACCTCCCTGCTACTGAGTAGCGTGGGACGGGGGCGTGGCAAAGGCGCGTCGCAGCCCCCGGATTGGAGCACGGCCCGCAGGGGGCCGGAAGGGCACACCAACCACAACCATGGGTAACAATAGGGACCTGTATGGAAGTTTGCCATGATGCGGGAAAACCCCAGATGGGTAGCCAAGATGGATGGTATAAAATATCACATTATACATTAAAAACAAATGACTGAAACACAAAAACAAAGAAAATGGATAGTGCTAAGCTGACAAAATGTATGGTATATGCAAGTCGCATATTAAAAGTATTGACATCCCAAGCACATGCTTCCATCCCTTTTACAAATATTAATGGGTGGGACATAAGGGTTTGGACTTTCCAGAGGTAATGGGTCAGATCACCTCACATCCCTATAATCCCTAATGTATGCTTGTTGCCTTGATATGTGAACCAAATAGAAAATGGGAAACCCAATTGATAAATCTGATGTAGTTGTAATTTCTGTAGTAAAGGTTTCATTGCGCGTCGTTTAGCAACAGTTATTGGGAATAGATCAGCAAAGATCTGGTATGAGTGACCCTGGAAACTGAGGTTTTCCTTACCCCTTGTAGCAATCATAATTTGAAATTTCACACTTATGTCGCGACGGGGACCATATAGTTTGCGGGTTGCAAGGGCTCTATGTATTCTGTCCATTTCCAATCTCTCAATTGGAATTAACGGTGTTAATTCTTGAATAAGTGCTGTAATAGTAGATGAAAGATCAATAATGGACTCAAGAATACTTCGTATGCGGAGGTTTGAGCGTCTTACCCTATTCTCAAAATCTTCCAAACATGTTTTCAGCAAAAGATTTTCTTCCTTGAGAGATTCTAATTAATTTTCATGAGTAAATACATTATTCTCTAAGTCATCCATTTTGTCTTTTAAGTCAGCAGTGCGCTGACCTAAGTCACAAATTTCTTTGGTTAATTTTTCAGTAATATGGTCAGAGGTTTGCTTTAAGGCTTTCTGCAGCATCTTCTCAAACTGTTTAATAACATTTGGGTGTAGTGAGTCTGAATGTTGTTGCTGAGAAGTAGCTCCATATTCAGAGTCCGTGTTATGTATTTCATGAGGTAACTGCTAATGCTTACTGTCAGCGTGAGGTGTGCCTGTGTGAGGAGAGTTAGACTGTGCCATCTAACAGACGTTTCTGAGGATATTATCTTTCAGGGATTTTGCTCTGGTTCTCCTACGGGAGGTTCCCAAAACCATACTAGGATAATCTCCAGGCACTGAGGAAGGTGTAGGTAGGCTTTTCATATAATTTACCCTTCCATTCGGGTGTATAAAATGGCCATGGAGTCCCGGGAATAGCGGAGCTTCAGTGGGACATTATGTAGAAAATTATAAACTCCGTGCTCAAAATAATTACAATAAGTGTTACAATACAAATACGCTGCTCCCCTGGTAGAGTGTACAACACTTGTGCAGAAATAATATAGGATATAGGGGGCGCTGTGCCAATTAAATTAAGTGATAATAAATGTACTACTATATTCATATCCATAGAAAATCCTTGGTACAAATACTGTGATGAACTCAGTCCCAATATGGTGAATTAAATTAGCAATATAATCCAATAACGAAAATATTTGCAAAAAATAATTAAATCAAGATGGCAATACAGTCCAATAACAAAAATAATTGCAGAAGGAAATGGTGATTCCTACATTCCTATTCAAACTCCTTTGCCAAAAAAATTACACCCAAAGTGAATGGTATGAAGATCTGTTACCAGATGTAATTGACTTCTTTACTGAAAAAGAAAGTCAATTATCGCTTGTGCAGTTTAATGCCTGCTAGCATGTCAGTATAGCCTGGAGATATGCACTGGAACCTGCCTCCTCAAAGTTGCAGACGGGGTATATGCAAGAAATAGGACATCCATAGCATAATATTGCTTTTATTTAAAAAGATAATTAAAAACAGTAGCCAAGTGGCTTCTTACATTTAAAAGTGCCTACCCGGCACTGGGGCTGCTGGCGTGTATATCAAAGCGGGGAGAGATGATTCCTAGCGGCGTCCACCTTCGTGGATGGCGTGCACTCCACCGATCGCCAGAGACAACCAGCTATCCAGATATGACGTGGGGTAACGTGACCAGGTACCGCCGCCGACGATTACGTCTTCAGGGGGCATACCTGGTCACTGGTGGTCACATGTTTTATAGGCTGGAAGCCTGATTGGTTTATGAGGGAATGTTGTTTAAGCAGCCGCAGTGTCAGTTTACATATGCACAAATGAACTGGTTAACACGAACACCCAAAAAATAGCAGCGCTATCTAGTGGGCCGTTAAAAATATACATTTAAAAACATTGGACATTGCACATATATAGCTTGGCAATTACCTGTGTTGATCTATACTACCCACCAAGTCAGTGAGCACACACTGGAATAAGCACCAACTCACAGCGCTGGCTATAAGGGCAGTAGGGACAAATACGCCCATAGTGGTGCCGGGTCTCCATCACAACCAGGGCATATGGAGAATGCATATATTTAGAATAGTGTTTGATAATTAGAACATGCCCCAAACAAAGATATGCAATTTCTATATGGAATACTTGGGCCTATTAAATCCTCCATCCCCATGAACGCAGGTAGGTATCATTAATTGCCATATAGATGGCTAGGAATAACGATACCCCCAGCAGAGCACCCCGTGGAATGCACAAGTGAAAATGCATAAATTCAAACTCTACCCACTAATAAGAATATAATAAACAATTGTATTTAGGAGACCACTTGAAGGGCAATTGTTATTAATCATTAGATAAAAAAACAATTGAGTTCCAGCTCAATGTTCATGCCAAGAGGCTGCATAGTACGTAGTCTATACAGCCACTTGGTCTCATTCTGGGACACAGCCCTTTTCATATGGGTGCCCCTCCAATGTTTGGATATCCTTTCAATTCCATAGAAAGTACAGAGTAAAGGATCACTGTTGTGGAATAATTAAAAGTGTCTAGAAACACTATGGGGCTGATTTACGAAACGTTTGTGCCATGAGTATCGGCGCATCTGCTTGCGCAACGGCAGTTTTGGTATTTACAAAACATTAGCGCCGGTAACGCAGCACTATTCCCCATTTACTATAGTGTTCTTGGCGCACGGGAGGAGGCGCTCAGTGCGCCACTATGGACCTGGCGCATGGCATCTTCAAATAAAAATATAAAGAAGCTGGAAGTGCCAATATAATGGGGGTGATGTGGGGTGATGTGAGGAAGTTTAGTGACAACTGCCCAAGTAACAAACATGCCCAAAATAGAATGAGAAAGTAACTTTTTCTGAACCAGCCTGCTGCGCCTGCAAGTACGTTTATAACTGGCGAGAGGTCTTTTTATGCTCTGCGCAGCAATTTTACTCATTCAAATGCGTCGGTTCACTGCACCGGCAAAATCTTAGTAAATGTCAAGTCACGTAAATCAATTTGCATAAGTTGAACAGGCGCAGCTCCTAAACTTGCTGTTATATAACAGTCAGACAGCAAAATGACATTTCTAAAGGAAAAAAAAAGGCATTTAAAAGCACTCGCGGCTATAATGAATTGTCGGCTCCTGTCAATATAGAGAAAAGTCATTGAAAGTCTTTGAAAAAAAAAAATGCGTGGGGTCCCCCCAAATTCCATTACCAGGCCCTTCAGATCTGGTATGGATATTAAGGGGAACTCCACGCCAATTTTTTTTTAAAAATAACGTGCATGTCCCCCTCAAAATCCGTACCAGGCCCTTCAGGTCTGGTATGGATTTTAAGTGGAACCCCCATGCCAAACTTAAAAAAAAATGGCGTGGAGTCCCCCTAAAAATCCACACCAGACCCTTTATCTGACCACGCAACCTGGCAGGCCGCAGGAAAAGAGGAGGACGAGAGAGTGGCCCCCCTCCCTCCTGAACTGTACCAGTCTACATGCCCTCAACATGGGGAGGATGTCCCCATGTTGATGGGGACAAGGGCCTCATCCCCACAACCCTTGCCCAGTGGTTGTGGGAGTCTGCGGGCGGGGGGGCTTATCGGAATCTGGAAGCCCCCTTAAACAAAGGGGACCCCCAGATCCTGCCCCCCCTGTGTGAAATGGTAATGGGGTACAAATGTACCCCTACCATTTCACAAAAAAAGTGTCAAAAATGTTAAAAATGACAATAGCCGTTTTTGACAATTCCTTTATTAATGTCTTCTCCTTTCTTCCATCTTCTTACTTCTTCTTCTTCCATCCTCTTCTTTTCTCCATTGGGGTTTCTTCCTCCATCTTCATCTTCATCTTCCTTCTTCCTTCGGTGTTCTCGTCTGCATCTTGCTCTGGCTTCTTGTTCCCCTCTTCTTTCTCCGGCCGCTCCGCTTGAATTCGAGGTTCCCGCTGTGTGACGCTTCAGTTCTTCTCTGGGTCCGCTGCCATCCGGTGACCCCGCCCCCCTCTGACACCACGGGCAATATCCCTGTGAAATCCATGTGCACCAGAGGGGGCAGGGTCACCGGGTGGCAGCGTTCCCAGAGGAGAACTTAAGAACTGAAGTGTCACACAGTGGGAACCTCGAATTCAAGCGGAGCGACCGGAGAAAGAAGAAGGGAACAAGAAGCCGGAGCAAGATGCCGACGAGAACACCGAAGGAAGAAGGAAGATGAAGATGAAGATAAAGAACAAGATGGAGGAAGAAACCCGAATGGAGAAAAGAAGTAGCTGGAAGAAGAAGCTGGAAGAAGAAGCTGGAAGAAGGTGGAAGAAGAAGATGGAAGAAGAAGAAGAAGGAAGAAGATGGAAGAAAGGAGAAGACATTAATAAAGGAATTGTCAAAAACCGGCTATTGTCATTTTTAAAATTTTTGACACTTTTTGTTAGGGTATGTACTTACCGAGGCCGAGATGCCAAGAGTGGTTCACCTTTGCGACTTGACGCACTCCACCCTCTGGAGGTGAGACAGGGAGTGGATGGCGAGAAGCGGCACCGGCTACCGGCAGGTGGTGGGTACTTGTAGACGGTCCGGTAGTGCTGAGTAGACTGAAGAGCAGGCTTCAAGCAGGAACTAGCTGGATTGGTAAAGTTCAAACAGCAAGAGTCAATTGAAGCCGGTGCAGGCTGAGTCCGGGTTGCAATTGCAGAGGTAACAGTCCCGGATGGGGGTCTAGCACAGCAAAAGGTAACAAGTCCAGAAAATACCAGGAACAAGACAGGAGTTCAAAGGAAACGTGGAAGTCCAAAGGTACAAGCAGGAGGTCAAGGATTGTAGACAGGCAGCAGATCCGAGTCACAGGCCGAGGGTCAAACACAAGAGAAGGCAGAAGTCCATATAACAAGCCGAGGGTCAGGTCCAGGAGAGAGATCAGAGGAATCAAGCCAGTCCGGGTCACAAGGAGATTTTCAAGGTAGTTTTCCATAGTCTTGGGTACACAGGAAAGCTGACAAACCAGCAACTTGTCAGTGCAACTGGGTTTCTTTAAATAGGCCCGCCTGGATTCCTATTGGTGCGCCACTGCGCATGCGCGCGCCGCTGTGTCGGCGCGCGCACCCGAGAACGTAGAAGCGCCATCCAGCGCACGTGCACGCGCCAAAGCGTCATTCCGCCGCGCATGCGCATTGGGCGCTGATTGGCGCTGTTGGATGGAAGATTTCCCTGACAGTGCCCCCCTCCTAGGGGCGGACTCTGGACGCCCAGACTAGACATCAACTCGGGATGTTCCTGGTGAAAGATTCGAATTAGACGGGGAGCATGTAGGTTCCTAGATGGTTCCCAAGAGTTATCCTCTGGGGGATACCCCTTCCATTTGATTAAATACTGTAATTGCCTGCCTTTTTTCCTGCAGCCCAAGATAGATTCCACCACGTACTCGTTTTCACCATCAACCTCCACAGGTGGAGGAGGTGGCTCATCCCTTCCCGGGAAGGAGCTGGAGACTACCGGTTTCAACAGAGACGTGTGGAAGACCGGGTGTATCCTGTAGGAGTCGGGCAGTGCCAATTCAAAGGCCACCGAGTTGATTACTCGCTTGATTTTAAAAGGGCCTATGAATCTTGGTCCCAATTTCCGTGAAGGGATCGGCAATTTGAGGTTGGTGGCGGAGAGCCATACTTCCTCCCCAACTTTGAAGATTGGATTTTCCTTCCAACCTTTGTCATAGTGTCTCTTGTAAGACTCCTGGGCGTTTTGCATAATTTCCTGAAGTGTCAGAAAATTAGATTGGACAAAGGCTATCCGATCTTGAACAGCAGGAACAGAGCTCTCCGGAATGTCGTCAGGGAGGAAGGAAGGATGGAAGCCAAAGTTGGCCCAAAAAGGAGTTTGACTGGTGGCTGAATGCACCGAGTTGTTACATGCAAATTCAGCGTAGGATAATAGGGAGGACCAATCGTCTTGTGAGGCTGAGCAAAAGCAACGGAGATATTGTTCCAGAGTTTGATTGGTTCTCTCTGTCTGTCCGTTGCTCTGGGGGTGATATGCCGATGATAGGCAAATCTTGACTTCTAAAGATTTGCAAAGTTCCTTCCAGAATTTCGATGTGAATTGAACGCCTCTGTCAGAGGTGATGCTCTTAGGCACCCCATGGAGCCTGATTATCTCCTGAAAAAAGGCTTTGGCTGTATCTGCAGCAGAGGGGGTACCGATCATGGGCACGAAGTGTGCCATTTTGGAGAGGCGGTCAATTACGACCAGAATCGTGGTAAAACCTCCAGAGGGCGGTAGATCTACAATGAAATCCATGGACACATCTGCCCATGGACGTTCAGGGATAGGCAAAGGTTTGAGTAGCCCCCAACTTTTGGTTTTGGGTCCCTTATTCCGTTGGCAACGGGTACAGGAGGCAACATAGGACTTGCAATCTTGCCTCCAACCAGGCCACCAGAAGGAGCGGGAGATTAGTTCCATGGTTTTTCGGGCTCCAAAGTGGCCAGCTAGTTTGTGGTCGTGGAAAGTTTTCAGAATCAGTTGCCTCGTTTCCAGAGGGACGAAGACTTTACCTTGGGACCAGAGCAAGTCATTACGCTTCTCCAGGGAAGGGGTTACTTGGTCAGGACAATGCTTAGAGGCAGCTTTTATGGAGGTTAGTAGATCAGCCTGTGGGATGAGCAGAAAGTTTTGTGCTGATAGGATGGTACTTGGTTCCTCTGCTTGAGGGGTCTCGGGAAACATCCTAGAGAGTGCATCCGCCTTCACGTTCTTGGAACCGGGCCTTTAAGAAATATGAAAGTTAAACCTGGTGAAGAAGAGGGCCCATCTGGCATGTCTGGGTCGTAGACGTTTTGCTGTTATCAGATATTCTAGATTTTTATGATCCGTGAATATCATGACAGGGTGAGGGGCTCCCTCCAGAAGGTATCGCCATTCTTCCAGGGCGAATTTGATAGCCAATAGTTCCCGGTCTCCGACGTCATAATTACGTTCCGGAGAAGTTAGTTTACGAGAGGCAAAGGCTACTGGATGAAGAAGGGATTTGGGGCCCTGCCTTTGAGAGAGGATGGCCCCAGTGGCTGACTCGGAAGCGTCTACTTCCAGAGTAAACGTCAGTAGCGGATCTGGATGCTTCAATACAGGTGCCGATGTGAATGCGTTTTTTAGTTTATCGAAGGCATCCTGGGCTTCCTGTGACCAGTGGAAGCGCCCTGGCGTGTCAGTTGGCTTATAGGTGCCACAATAGAGGAGAACCCCACAATGAACCTCCTGTAGAAGTTGGCAAAACCTATAAACCGTTGTACCCCTTTCTTGTCTGTTGGGGCTGGCCATTCCTGGATAGCTTTGACTTTCTGCGGGTCCATTGCGACCCCATTGGTAGAAATAATAAATCCCAGAAATTGCACAGTGGTTTTCTCAAAGTCACATTTCTCGGCCTTGAGGTAAAGTCTATGTTCTCGGAGAATAGTGAGGACCTTAATGACATGGATCCGGTGCAGTTCAAGGGAGGACGAGAAAATAAGAATATCGTCTAAGTAGACTACTAGGAAGTCGTCCAGGTGTTCACGTAAAATGTCATTGACCAGGTGCTGGAAAGTAGCTGGGGCGTTGCAAAGCCCCGAATGGCATGACCAAGTATTCAAAATGACCAAACCTAGATCTAAAAGCGGTCTTCCATTCGTCTCCAGCCCTGATTCGGATGAGTTTGTAGGCCCCTCGAAGGTCCAGTTTAGAGAAGATCCGAGCTGATCGGAATCATTGGAACAACTCCAGGATGAGAGGCAGCGGGTATCTGTTTTTAATAGTAATTTTATTTAATTCCCTATAGTCGATGCAGGGCCTCAGAGTCCCGTCTTTTTTTTCAACGAAAAAGATTCCGGCACCGGCTGGGGAAGAAGAGGGGCGAATGAATTTCTTTTCCAGATTTTCCTCGATGTAGGCCTTGAGGGCCTTCAACTCAGATTCGGACAAGGGAAAGATGCGGCCGAATGGAATTTTGGAGCCAGGCAGAAGGTCAATGGGGCAATCGTAGGGCCGATGTGGTGGTAGGCGGTCGGCCTGCTGTTTGTCGAAGACATGCCGGAATTCCAAGTATGCTGATGGAACATGTGGTAGGTTATCTGGTTGAGGGGTTAAAGTAGCACAGACAGTTGGAAGTGCGGAGAAACAGTGTTGGGAACAATACGAAGAAGTGAAGTTAACTTCCCTTTTGGCCCAGTTTATATGAGGCTCATGTGCTTGCAGCCAAGGGAGGCCCAGGATGATGGGGAACATGGGAGATGGGATGAGGTCAAATCGGAGGTATTCTTGGTGGCCTGAATCCGTGATAGCGAGGACGGGTTTTGTTTCTTGCGTAATTACCCCTGAACGAGGCAGGGATCCATCCACCAGACGAACCTGAAGATAACGGTCCTTGGTTTGCAGAGGAAAGTGAAGTTGGGAAGCAAGTGAAGAGTCCAGAAAGCAGCTGCAAGCTCCTGAATCAATAATCGCCGGTAGGTGGGTTACTCCTGTTGGTAGCTGTAGAGAAATAGAAAGAACAACGTAAGTCTGTGGTAAGCCAGAAACTTGGTAGTTCAAAGTGTCTTTGGGGGTACACTTACTAGGTCTTACTGGGCAGCTCCGAAGGAAATGGCGAGTACCCCCGCAGTAAAGGCACAGATTGGCCTGACGCCTGCGCTGCTTTTCCTCAGGAGAAAGGGGAGGACGAACCAGACCAAGCTGCATGGGTTCAGGCTCGGGAGGAGAAGATGCTGTAGGAACTGGGATGGGTGGATAGGCAGGAGCTGATCGGGGCAAAGTCCAGTTCGGACGGGTAGTCTGGAAACGCTCAGAACGCCGCTCCCGCAGGCGTCTGTCAAGCTGAGTGACAGACTGGATCAAATCTTCCAGAGTAGTTGGAACACCAATCCTGGCCAGCTCGTCTTTAAGAGCCTCAGACAGTCCTTGGCGATACTGGTATTTGAGGGCCGTCTCATTCCAGCCAGTGTCAGCTGACCATTTCCGGAATTCTGCCGTGTAGTCCTCCACCGGCCTTCTCCCCTGGGTTAAACTGTGGAGAACAGACTCAGCTGTGGCTGATCGCTGAGGATCGTCATACAGCTGCGCCATACTCTCGAAGAAGGTGTCCACGGAATCTAGTATGGGGCTGCTTTGCTCCATCAAGCCATGGGCCCAGGTCTGGGGTTCGTCGGTTAGAAGGGAGATGACGAACTATACCTTTACCACTTCTGAAGAAAAAGTCCTGGGTTGAAGGGCGAGGTAAAGAGAACATGCGTTTTTGAAAGCCCGATATTTCTTACGGACGCCAGAAAATCGTTCAGGCAGAGGGACCCTGGGTTCAGGGGTAGCCATTACTACGGTAGGGTTTGCCTGATTTTGAGACGTGGAGGCAACATTGGCAGCGGTGGCAGCTGGTGATGCTGGTCCTGTAGCTCCAGTAAGTAGCTGAAAGCGGCCATCCATTTGGACATAACCTTCTTGTAATTTCTGAACCGCATCGGTTAGTGCGGTGACTTGCTGACAGAGGGTCTCGAACGGTGAACGCACCCTGTCGGCCTCAGACATCTGGCTGGTTTGTACTGTTAGGGTATGTACTTACCGAGGCCGAGATGCCGAGAGTGGTTCACCTTTGCGACTTGACGCACTCCACCCCCTGGAGGTGAGACAGGGAGTGGATGGCGAGAAGCGGCACCGGCTACCGGCAGGTGGTGGGTACTTGTAGACGGTCCGGTAGTGCTGAGTAGACTGAAGAGCAGGCTTCAAGCAGGAACTAGCTGGATTGGTAAAGTTCAAACAGCAAGAGTCAATTGAAGCCGGTGCAGGCTGAGTCTGGGTTGCAATTGCAGAGGTAACAGTCCCGGCTGGGGGTCTAGCACAGCAAAAGGCAACAAGTCCAGAAAATACCGGGAACAAGACAGGAGTTCAAAGGAAACGTGGAAGTCCAAAGGTACAAGCAGGAGGTCAAGGATTGTAGACAGGCAGCAGATCCAAGTCACAGGCCGAGGGTCAAACACAAGAGAAGGCAGAAGTCCGTATAACAAGCCGAGGGTCAGGTCCAGGAGAGAGATCAGAGGAATCAAGCCAGTCCGGGTCACAAGGAGATTTTCAAGGTAGTTTTCCAGAGTTTTGGGTACACAGGAAAGCTGACAAACCAGCAACTTGTCAGTGCAACTGGGTTTCTTTAAATAGGCCCGCCTGGATTCCTATTGGTGCGCCGCCGCGCATGCGCATTGGGCACTGATTGGCGCTGTTGGACGGAAGATTTCCCTGACACTTTTTTTGTGAGATGGTAGGGGTACATTTGTACCCCATTACCATTTCACACAGGGGGGGTGGGATCTGGGGGTCCCCTTTGTTAAAGGGGGCTTCCATATTCCGATAAGCCCCCCGCCCACAGACTCCCACAGCCACCGGGCAAGGGTTGTGGGGATGAGGCCCTTGTCCCCATCAACATGGGGACATGGTGCTTTGAGGAGTCACAGACCCCCAAAGCATCCTCCCCATGTTGAGGGCATGTGGCCTGGTACGGTTCAGGAGGGGGGCACTCTCTCATCCCCCCCTCTTTTCCTGCGGCCTGCCAGGTTGCGTGCTCGGATAAGGGTCTAGTGTGGATTTTTAGTGGAACCCCCAAGCCATTTTTTTTTACGTTTGGTGCGGGGGTCCCCTTAAAATCCATACCAGACCTGAAGGGCCTAGTACAGATTTTGAGGGGAACCCCCACGCCATTTTTTTTTACATTTGGTGCGGAGTTCTCCTTAATATCCATACAGACCTGAAGGGCCTGGTAATGGAATTTGGGGGAACCACCACGCATTTTTATTTTTTTTCAAAGACTTTCAATGACTTTTATCTGTATTGACAGGAACCAGCAATTCATTACAGCCGCAAGTACTTTTAAATGACTATTATTTTACTTTAGAAATGTCATTTTGCTCTCGAACTGTTATAAACATGGAAACCATGTGCTACTTTACAGGCATACTATAGACACCCCCCAGGTATGATATTTAGGGCCAGTTCACACCGGATGCAGAGCAGTGCATTTTTTTGATGCATGAAAATGCAAAGAAAGTTGATCACATTAATGCCAATGCCATAGTTCACACCACTGCAGTCCGTTCCAGTGCGTTTCAGAAAGGAAAAAAAAATGCTCATGCTGCATTTTTTATGTACAGAACTGTACTGGACCACAGTAAAACACAAAAACGCTACGGAATGTACCAAAAATGCACTGGAATGCACCGGAACGCACCTAAATGCACCAAAGATGCACTGCAACACACTTGTCCTAAGTGAAAAGAGGGGGAAAAAACACTGGACTGCATCAAAAACGCACCAAAAATGCATCAAAAATGCACTGGAATGGGTCAAAAACGTGCATGCAGAAAAGCACCTGGAACGCATCCAGACTGCGTTTCTATGGTGTGAACTAGGTCCAGTTCACACCATAGAAACGCAATCTGGATGCGTTCCAGTGCATTTTTGGTACGTTTTTGATGCAGTCCAGTGCTTTTTTTTCACCCCTCTTTTTTATTAAACATAGATATGGACAAGTGTGTTCCAGTGCATTTTTGGTGCATTTAGGTGTGTTCCGGTGAGTTCCAGTGCGTTTTTGATGCGTTTTGCAGCATTCCAGTACAGTCCAGTGCAGGTAAAATGCAGCATGTTCTACTTTGTTTGTGGAACTGGAACACACTGGAACAAACACTGCCATTTAGAACCATATAACCAACTTTCCATGCATTTTTGATGCATAAAAAACGCAATGCACTGCATGTGGTGTGAAATTGCCCTTAAGCAATTTGGCATATTTAAAGGCACTTCTCCTTGTTTTGTTTTTGGTGTTGTCCAAATTGGTGACATTGATATATGTCCCTTAGGGTGGGACCTGGGCCCCCATTTTAAGGCCAATAACTAGAAGATAAGCCAGCCAAGTGGGGACTAGCAAAATCAACAAGTCAGTTCCCATAGACTGCAATGGTATTTGTTGTATAACTTTTTCCCATGTTAGGCTCTTTGTTTGCCCCCCGGACCGACGGGTGCTTGTCCCGTCTCTAATTTTGTAGCATGCTGGATGATGTGCTTAATTTTGGATGGGGGGCGGGGGGCTTATTTTCTGCTAGCTGCATTTGTGTTGGTCTCAGCATGGTCAGGAACTTTGGTTTATTTTGGTGCTTTTTGTGTGTGAACAGCACCTGGATATTTCTGGGCATGCTCAGAGAGAGTTTTGGTTTAGTAATTGAAGGACATCCTTAACAGGTGTACCCATTTTGAAGTTCAGTCTCTACATTGGGTGAACTTTCATTTTGGGTGTTTTATGGACTGTGCATGTGTTTTTAATTGCCTCATTAGCACACAAACCTATGTTATATAAAGCTTGCAGATAGCATTCTCTCCCTTGCCCTGAAAAGAGGCAAGATTGTGTGTGAATGTGGCTGGCAAAATGTACATTTTGGTGTCCTTATCAAGTTTGTAACACATGCATTTTATTTGTTATGTCTTTGCAAAACAGATGTTTGTTTTACGTTTGTTGATTGTTTTTTTTTGTGTGGGGGGTATGTTCCCCTGAAATATTTTTGATGTTGTTAATGTGTGTCATTTGTTCATTTTGATTTAATTGTCTGTGCTGCATTATTTTGCTAAATCTTTCCCAAGATGTGACTAATGTTTCAAATCTACCTTCATGTCTTTTTTTTTTTTTTTTGCTTCCCTTTGTTTTTTTCCAAGTCCTGTTTTGTTGACCAATAAAATTTGATGGAAAGTTTGATGTTTGTTTTTTTTTGTTTTCTATGCAACAAATGTGACATCTGTAGCTTAACTATGCTTATTGGCATGTCAAAACAAAACAGGTGTGATTTGTCTACCCTGGTGCCTTCATGGTAGCATATGCATGTATTGTGTGCTGCCATGGATAGTCACCAGGAAATAAAAAATACAGAGCGGTAAGTATTCAATTTTCCTTTTTACTGCAGTGGTTCTCAGCCTCAGCCCTCAAGTACCCCCAACAGGACATGTTTTGTGAATTTATCTTATCGAGAATTGCTGTCCAAAATATCAAACCATTGACTGTGATTTAAAGCACATGTGCAAGATTAAGGAGAACCTGCAAACATGGCCTGTTGGGGTACTTGAGAGGCACTGATTTAGAGCACTGCACTTAAAAATAGCTCAAGGCGGGGGGCGTGGCCTGGCCGGACTAGAAGATGGATGCTTAGTCTCGGAGCTCCCGCCACCTCAGCCCCTAACCGCCAATTATCGGAGGTACGATTGACCCCTTCTAGCTACAAACACAGCCTATATCATGGGGACAGCATCCAGGAACTCATCAGCGTCCAGATCACGCTCCCCCGTGAGTTCTCCGGAGGCTCTAGCCAGAACATCCCGGAGATGTTCCGGACGAGCAGGGGGAACATGGCGTCTTCCCGCCAAGGACCTACACAGACCCGCTCGCAGGCTCACGCGGCACCCCTCCCGGTGAACACCCTGAATGAGACACCAACGATCCCCGTATCTCCGGGAGCCGCAGAGAACGGAGACGTGAATGCTCCCCCTCCCTCTCCTCAGCTCAGCATCCATGATCTGCGGACAGTAGCCGCAGATATCAAAGATACCCTGTCGGCGGCCATTTCAGAACGTTGCCTAGACATTAGAGCTCTCGCAGATAGAGTGCATGTAGTCGAAAAGGTGTCTGAAAAGCATGAAACAGCTATACACCGCGATACCTGGCAAATTGACACCCATACCCTACAGCTCAGGGATATGCAAAGACACGTGGAGGACCTGGACAACAGGGGATGCCGCCATAACCTCAGAATTAGAGGAATACCGGAATCGGTGAACACATCTCTCAGGCAGTGATCGCACTCTTCAATGGCTTGTGCTTGTGCTCCTACTTCAGCTGGCCACTGGCCGTGACGGACTTCCGGAAGCGACGCTGCCGAACATAAACATCCCACAGCCATCGATCCACACAGACGCTTCTCTCCTCCTGTCTACTAGGCCGCACATCTCCGCCTCCTGTCCAGCGTCAATACAGACAGAGACTTTCTGTGGCCGGACGAGCTTGACTTACAATGGGGACTTCCAGCACCTTCTCTGCCCTCAATAGAACTTGCCATGGACACTATAATTAGAGGTATGCTCCCACTCACCTTCTGAAGGCAGGTAAGACTTATACCCAGGCTTATGAGATGAAGTCCTCCTAGCCTGTTCATGAGACTCTGGATAATTCTAATCACCTAGACGTACTCGTACATGAGGTTCCCACTGTGCTACATGACATGATTGTTACTCATTTACTCCTCACGGTAATGCCTATATATCAACTGACTGCCTTCGCACATAAAGGGGGATACTAGATATCATTCTAGCTAAACCCCTCACCCTTTACTAACTCTGGGCAGAATAATGCTGCAATTTTTTTGGGTAGCTAGAATACACATGATGTCATTGATAGATTCCCCATGCACGGGCACGACGACCTCATATACTCTAACTGTCGCCCTCCAGAGTCACAAAAAAATGTCCTAGCGGAGGTCGTATCCCCGCTGACACACATAGGCCTGACGTTTAGTGCTGAGTGTTTCCTATGTTTTATATGCAATATTTTACAATGGCACTTACTGAAGACCTTATTATCCTCCCTTGCTGGTCTGATTCATCAGGATACACTCAACCTCAGGATTGTCTCTTTTTTTTTTTTGAATGTTTTGGGTTATATGATTGTTCCTTAACTGTTACTTAACAAGTTTGTTCCTTTAGTTGAATGCCTTCCATGCTCCCCACCCCCAGGACCTCTCGCACTACCTTACATGGGGACCCTTCAACGGAAGAGCAAGAGGTAATGGGTATGTTGATGTTACACCCATGTTCCTACAGAGTGGTTATATATACCCGATGTCACACGGACGCATAGAAATGCTATATTCCCCTTAATACATTTCAATTAGTTGGGCACCGCCTGTCCTTACTCCCTTATTCCCTCTCCCCATCAAGTGATTTCTTCAAAGGGGACGTACCTCCTCTCATTAGGCTACATTCACTCTGAGGTGGCGGATACCTCCATATATCTGTGGTTAATTCCATTTCTTTGGTTCGGTTTGGTTCAACCCCCACACAGTGGCGTGTAGTGGGATCAGCACTCTACTGGCTGTGCTGTCTCACTGCGCGCTCTGTATACGTCCGACCCTCTGTCCACCCCCCTAGAAGAGGTTGGTAAAACCCATCCTCTTCATCGGTTACTTTCATACAAGGGATACACGCCCCTGACTCATACTAGCAATCACATAGCTGCAACCCCCCTATCCCTTTCCTTACCCAACGCCTCCCCATCCTGCCCTAACGGCTTCCCCCCCCCCAATATGACGGAAGCCTCTGACTCTGCCACTTCTAACCCACACAGCCAAGGATCACCGATGCAACTTAAGCTGTATTCTCTAAACATTCGTGGGTTGAATACTCCAGAAAAGAGATCACAACTACTCTACACACTCCAGAAAGCCAAAACCCACGTTGCACTTATCCAAGAAACCCACTTTAGGACAAACAGCATCCCTAAACTCCATAACCAATTCTTCTGGACAGTATACCATGCCGCTAATGAGGAGGCGAAATCAAAAGGAGTCTCCATACTAATTTCTAAACACTGCCCAATCAAGATCACGGAGACCCAAAGAGACACCAAAGGCAGGTTCCTCTTTCTTAAAGTTACATTACATGATAGACCCCTGACCATCGCTAATATATACGCCCCGAACTCACAACAGGTCTCCTTCTTCAAAGCCACACTCCATCAACTAACGGCATTCCAATCGGGCACCCTCATTGTAGGCGGAGACTTCAATGTCCCGCTGACTCCAACCCTAGACACCTCCAACGGATCCTCATGTATGACATATAGGGCCCTCTGCGCGATTAAATCCCAACTACACATTCTCACCCTTCATGATACTTGGCGCACGTTACACCCAAACGTCAAAGACTTTACCTTCTTCTCCCCTCCACATAATAAGTATTCTAGACTTGACCATTTCTTTCTCTCGCAGAATGACCTTCCCATGCTTACTGCAGCCACGATTGAGCCAGGACTCCTTTTGGACCACAACCCTATTACCATGACTTTAACATTTCCAATATGGGGCCCTAGATCCGAGATCTGGCGCATGGATGACTCCCTGCTTTCAGACCTGGAACATACCCGCTTAATTTCTGACGGCCTATCCCATTATTTTGCAGACAATGTCACAGAAGATATCTCTTCTGTTACAGTATGGGCTGCGCACAAATGTGTCATACGGGGCCAGATTATTTCCCTGATGGCTAAGAGGCACAAGCTCAGGAAAGCACGCATTGAGGAACTGTCTAACCGTGTTAAAACTTTGGAACAAGCACACAAGCTGTCCCTAGCGGCAAAAGGCCTCTCTGACCTCCTTACGGCCAGAGAGGAATTGTTATCGGAACTCCAGGCGACGTTGAAATGTAAATTTGCACTGACACATAAACTCTTTTACGAGTTCGGTAACAAGTCCGGGAAGCTTTTAGCGAGAGCCTTGCAAAAGAAAAAGTCCGCGAACACCATCCATTCCATCAGAACCCCCTCGGGAACCAGCGTAGCCAACACAGAAAACATAGCAAGACAGTTCGTTAAATACTTCACCAAACTGTATAACCTACCCAGACCCTGCCTACAAACCAACTCCAACGACAGATCTAAAGCCATCACTGACTTTATATCTCAGTACTGTCCATCCCCGCCCAGCCCTGACGACCTAAAGGACATTGATCTCCCCATTTCCGTAGAGGAGACTCTTGCGGCTCTAAAACAGCTGAAAGCAGGCAAGAGCCCTGGACCGGACGGACTCACGACCAACTACTACAAATCTTTTACCGACTTACTGATCCCTCACTTTGTCAAAGCTTTCAACACTCTTCCCACATCTCCCCTCCCACATGCTGATATACTTGAGGCTCACATTACCCTAATACCGAAACCTGACAGGGACACCACACTAGTGTCTAATTATCGCCCAATCTCACTACTTAACGTTGATGTTAAGCTCTACGCCAAAATTCTAGCGAACCGGCTCCTACCTTTGATCCCTAATTACATCTCACTAGATCAAGTAGGCTTCGTCCCTGGCAGGGAAGCTAGGGACAACACTACGAAGGCCATTAATATCCACCACTGGTTGACCACCTCTAGTACCAAAGGGTTCTTCCTTTCCCTTGACGCGGAGAAGGCGTTTGACAGAGTAGCATGGGACTACATGTCTGCCACACTGCTGGCGATGGGGCTTCCTCCACGCCTCCACCAAATAATTATGACACTGTATACGACCCCTACAGCTAGACTTAGGGTTAATGGCCGACTGTCGGAAGCCTTCTCCATTACAAACGGCACACGGCAGGGCTGTCCTCTTTCCCCCCTTATTTTCATCCTCACCATGGAACCCTTCCTCCGCAGAATACGGGAAAATCATGATATTAAAGGGATTGAGATTGGTCATAGGCAATGCAAAATAGCAGCTTATGCTGACAATATCTTACTCTTCCTTACTGATCCCCTGATCACTATCCCCAATCTCCTCAAAGACTTCGAGCTCTTCCAACAACTTTCAAACATGAAAATTAACTTTGACAAATCGAAGGCGATTAACGTAACACTACCGACGGAATTGGTAGCTCTTTGTCAGACTAACTTCCCTTTCAGCTGGGAAACCAATGAGATATCATACTTGGGTATTAATCTCCCAACCAAACTCTCCGACCTCTATGCCAGAAACTTCACACCAAGGGCCCGTTCTCCTGGTTCGGCAGAGCGGCAATTTTAAAAATGAATGTCCTACCCAGGCTGCTCTATCTGATGCAAGCTATCCCAATAAAACTGCCTCCATCATTCTTCACGACTTTCAAACGGAAGTGCAGACTCTTTTTATGGTCCGCCCGTCCTCCTAGGTTACGCTGGGAAAAACTAATCTTACCCAAACGTCAGGGTGGGATTGGGTTGCCTGATTTACGCACATATTACCAGGCTTGCCAGCTCGCCAGAATTGTGGACTGGCATGCTCATGTAAACACTAAGGCATGGGTACTTCTGGAAAATGCATTCACTAACATACCGATCGCTCACCTCCCTTGGATTAATCCGAGAGCGGTACCTACTGAATGCACAGCTCACCCTCTTATAGGCCCCACGCTAAATAATTTTAGAGCTGCGAGTCGTACACTCAACATGACCCCTTATCCAGGCCCTATGACACCACTCGATAACAACCCTGGATTCACACCTGGTATACTCGCCAAATCTCAATCCGAACAGACCACCCCCCAGCAGACGAGGGCCTCTTAATTCTTCGATGCAGGCAGGCTTCTTTCTCAACCAGACATGGCCTCTAAATTTGCCGATCTTTCCATTCCCTTTTTCAAGTTCCTCCAAATTCGACACTTCCTACATAGCGTCCAACCACTCTCCCTATGGTATAGGGACCGTACACCCTTTGAAGCTCTCTGCTGTAGGTCAGACCCTCAGAGCCACTTGATCTCAACAATAATTGCCATCCTGTTAGACAACCCTCCTGCCCACGACAGAATTCATGATAGATGGGAAACTGACCTAGCCATGGAATTGTCTGCAGAAGACTGGACACAAATACATGAACACACACATAAAGGATCCATAAATGTCTCTACACAAGAGAATAGGTACAAACTGTACTCTAGGTGGTACCGTACACCTGATAAGATTCATAAATTTTACCCGGAGGTGTCCCAGGATTGCTGGAGATGTAATTCCGCTCTAGGTTCCCTTATTCACATTTGGTGGGAATGCCCTATCATCCAGGAATTCTGGAGAGAAATACATGCCCTGATCACCCAAATCACCACCTATACACCGGACTTTAGCCCGGCGCAATATCTGCTCCATCACACGACCCTTCCAAGGGCGGCCTACCGGAAATCACTCACCCTGCATCTCATCAACGCAGCCACCCAATGTATTCCGGTCCACTGGAGGAGTACCACCCCACCCAGCATTTCTGAATGGCATGTCAGGGTAGACAGAATAGCAGATATGGAGAGGCTCATACACCAGGCTAATGATAACTCTACCAAGTTTGGAAATACATGGGCATGCTGGCTTCACTATAGGGACTCCACACATTCAGGAAACTCATCCGCCATATCTACAACTAGTACAGGGGATCACGAGACCACTCTGGCCATGGAAACATGAAACTTCCGTCTCCGCCCTTCCCCCTACTCTGCCTCCCTTTCCCTACATCTCAGAAATATATAGATTACATATTCTTATATTGTGACATTATCTGAACGTCATTCTGTACCTACGTTCACCTATGAAAGTTGCACTAGGGTATACATCTGATCCGAAACCATCCCTCAAACTGTTAGGGAGAGATTACTGTACTGTTGGCCCAGACACGACCAGACCCCTTGGGGTCTGACAAGAATCCCTGCCCGCGTACAGCAAGTACCCTATTTGGGGTGCGCGGGCGGGAATGATCCCACTGATTAAGGGCTACCTAGCCACTTCAACCTGCCCAGAATATCCCCTTCAAATGGGAACTTGTTCACCTCCCACAACCTTTAGAGTAGAGCACATATAGCTAGTAATGTGAGGGGAGGGTTTTGGAAGACACCACCCTTCTCTGGTTTAACAGAGTTAATAACAAAAGTTGCCTGTATTAGTTTGATAAATGTTGTTGTTGTATTCTACGAGTGAACTATGTACTTTATATCGCTGTACTTGACTTATCGTGGAATTCTTGTATACCTTACTGTACCTGTTATGTAACCTGTATATGTAACTATACAATAAAAATTTTATGCAAAAAAAAAAAAAAAAAAGCTCAAGGCAATACAATTCTAATTGTGGGCATTTTGAGGGAAACCAAGTAAGTGTTAGAACCCCTGCTTGTTTTTTTTTTTTTTTAGGTTGGGCTTTGTGTCCCTTTTAGTAAAATTGGCTTCACTTCCTGTCACACAGCTAAACAGGAAGTAAAGGTAAAACCCTACCAATGTCTTTTCTTGGGGACACACAGATCAATCTAACTAGTGTCCCCATTAAGCAAATTGCACTCTAGCACTTTGTTGTGTACACCCCAAATCATTAGGTAGTTTGCGGTTTAGTAAAGGCAAATCCACTCTGCAGGACAAGCGTAGTTGCTGAAATTCTGAGGGGAAGCACTGGTGATTGTAACATCCAATCATGTAAAAGCAAAGATGGTGTTTTGTTTGTTTCCTTGCATGTCCCCCTCGGATATCCAGCAAGAGCACTTGTAGTGCAAAGTGGATTTGCCTTTAGTAAATAAACCCCAAAGTCCAAAAAACCTAATAATTTGGGGTGTACCCAGCAAAATGCTGGAGTGCAATGTACATAATCGGGAAAGTATTCAAATTGACCTGTGTGTCCCCAAGGAAAGACATTGGTAGGGATTTCCCCTCACTTCCTGTGTGGCTATGTGACAGGAAGTGAATCATTTGGAAGGATAAAGTGGCCAAATTTGGGAGTTGTCTTCACCCTATCAGGGGTGCAGACATCCCCAAAAACTGTCTAGACTTCTAATCCCTCTGCACTCTATCCCCAAGCAAAAATAAGAAAAAGGATTTCATTTAGTTTAACTTTGCAAAGACACATTCCTAAGTTGAATTGTGATGCATGTCAATGGCCCATTTAGACCCTCTTTAACCACTTGAGATCAGCGCTATAACTGATCGACGGCCACAGCACGGTCCTCAATTGCCGGGAGTCCTCCACTCTGTGGTCACCGAGTCACTGAGACTCGGGTGATGACAGATCCGAGTAAGGGGCCGATCCCTGCCCCTTACCACGTGATCAGCTGTCAGCCAATGACAGCTGATCACGTGATGTAAACAAAAGCTTGGTAATGGTTTTTGTTTTCTCCTTGTGCTGACAGCGTGAGCATAAAAAAAGGCAATCACCGGCTTATGTGCAAGGGACATCGGGCCCGAAGAGGAAGAGGCAATTCTGCATCATCTGTGACAATCAGTAGCCCCTGCCAGTGCCACCTATCAATGCCCACCACTGGTGCCAATCAGTGCCACCTAGCAGTGTACATCATTCCCCGGGACTGTGACGGCATACAGGGGCGGGGTCACCGGGTCGCATCACCCGGTGACCACGCCCCATGCCAATATAAGTTGTTGCGCTCCGCGCACACAGCATTGTAGCGGCAGACAGCGACGAGGCAACATCGTGCGGAGAGAAGAGGGAAGAAGACGACGATGAAGACCGGGACCCCGCTAGCAAAAGAGCTGGAAGAAGATAGCGGGGCGCCCGGCAGAAGGCAGAAAGAACCGGAGATCGTGGAGAAGGCACCGGAGAGCGGGAGAAGAACCGGAGAGCGCGGAGAAGGCACCGGAGAGTGGGAGAAGAGGCCGGAGAGTCAGAAGAGACCCCCGAAGTCGGAAGAAGACCCCCGGAGCTGCCTAATAAATTACTTTAAAAACCTGTGTTGTGTTTTTTTACTGACTTTTTTTCCACCAGGTGAATGAGTAGGGGTACGATGTACCCCATACTCATTCACATAGGGTGGGGGGGCCCAGGATCTGGGAGCCCCCTTATTAAAGGGGGCTCCCGGATTCAGATAAGCCCCCCGCCCTCAGACCCCAACAACCAACGGCCAGGGTTGTCAAGAAGAGGCCCTTGTCTCCATCAACATGGAGGAGGGTGCTTTGGGGTGGGGGGGGCCGCAGGTCACCCCCCTGCCCCAAAGCACCAAGCCCCAGAGTGCGCATGCGCGGGGACTCGGAGAAGGACGTGTGCTGACCGAGCTCCCGGCACCCCGACCCACCAGAGCTAACGATAGCGCAGGCACTGAGGTCCGTGAGCCAGGACCGATCCCACACCAGCCCCGAAGTGGCGATGAACCGTAGGGCACAGGGGCAGCCGCGGAAAGGACACGATACGCAAACTACAGCCCAGAAGAGAGCAGGGCCTTCCCCTACAGCACAGCCGCGATCCAAGATGGCGCCGGGTAAGCCAGACACACGAGGCAGCACGGCAGCAGCCAGATCCGACGGCGCTACACAGAGAGGAGACAGGCAGCTAAATCTGGAGCCAACTAGGGATCCATTCTCCTCACAATCCTCGGGAGAGGTGGAGACCGGACAGCGGGGTGAGTCACTATCACATCCCCCATCCCCAGCCATATACTCTGATAGACATGACTCTCCAAACTCCCCTGCCTCCCTTGCCTCCTCCATGGATAGGAACATGGCAGACTTAGCAGAAGTCCTCATTAGCCAATCCAGCCAATCCAGCCAGGATATGCCAATTCCCCAGCTCTCACACTATTCCCCTGATGCTGTACTGTTGGGCAGATTCTCCACCATGCTGCAGCAGGAGCTCTCTAAGGCCTGCACATTAATCACCACTGACCTGAAAAAAGACATCCATAGCTTGGGAGAGCGTTTTGAGCTAATTGAAACCAAAGTGGATGGAGCCATCAAAAGGGTCAACCAGAACTCAGCCATGGTGACAGACCTCCAGGATAGATTAGAAGAGGCATTCACAAAAATTGAAGATTTGGAGAATCGTTCTCGTAGGTACAATGTCCGCGTGCGTGGCCTCCCTGAAACTCACACAGATCTAGAGGGGGCTGTAAAAGACCTGATGAAAACCCTTATCCCTGATATAGCCAACCACCACATGGAAGTTGATCGCGTTCACCGAGCACTGACAGCCCCAAGGGCCGACGGCCTACCACGAGACATTATTGTTAAGCCACATTACTACCACATTAAGGATAAGATGATGCTTGCGGCTCGCAACAGGCCGGACCTGTCGCTATTTGGAACACCAATACAGCTCTTTACAGATTTGGCGCCATCAACGGTCCAGAAACGCAGAAACCTACGGCCATTACTCCAGCAACTTATGGCCAAACAGATTAAGTATCGATGGTCGTTCCCTTTTAAGTTATCATTCACTTACAACGGAAAGTCCCACTCCTTTTCCACGTTCCAAGCAGGCGAAGACCTACTGCTTAGTCTCGGCATCATTGCACGGGACTCTCCGACTCCGATTTCATCTCCCCCTTGTCTGGATCATCGTCCCCTCTCCCCGATATGGCAGGATCGCACACGCTCACAGGCCAGAAATGCTCGCCGGAATACCTGAGTATTATTGCTCTTCTCTCTTTTTGCTTTTTTGCCCCTTTTGGGAACTGTTAGTGCTTGATTGCACGGATATGGCCTGGGCCCATGGTGGACTATGGGCCTGATGGGGCCATCGTTACCGTTCACAGTTCACAGGTTACAAAGTCACGGGTTACAAAGTTACTGGAGTTCCTGGTTCTTCGGACTGGCTGCCAGCCGAATATTTTACAACCCCGACGGGCCCAACCTGGTCGAAGAAATTTTGCTTTTTGCTTTTTAGCAGTCTGGGGGCCTTAGTCGGACCGCAATGTGTTCCCCTGTTGGGCTGTGGCTCGGGGGCCGGAACGACCGATGGGGACCCTTCCGGCCCCGGCGCCACTGGCCTTGGGAATGCATGTTCCTATAGACAGCCTGTTATGTTAAAACTGTATTGATTGATTTTGTCATTTCCGATATGACCTCGAATGGCCTGCTCGTACAGAGTGTAATCATATTTGGGTCGGGGTGGTCATGCTTGCCACCCAACTGCAAGACTACCTATCCTACGACAAGGATGGTACCCTTGCACCTAATTTGCCGGATGTTGTCTCCGGCAGGGGTTATTCCCCATTCCTTCATTCATCAGCTAGGATTGAGTTATATTGATTGTTTGGGCCTAAGGCCTATGTATATGTTTTTTTGCTTTTATTTTTGTTTCTCTTCTTCTCTAATGCCTTTTCCTTCTCTCCCTTCCCCCTCTTTCTTCGGAGCCTCGGTTCAGCGCCCTTCCCTTATGTCATGGTCTGAGAGGTCACATAGCCAAACAGTCATCATCATCGGGACCCTTCTCGCTTCATTCATTATGCAAGGTAAGAGTGCTCTGCCCTACCACGATGGCCACCACATATAACACAGACTATTCGATAGTTAGCCACAATGTACATGGATTTAACTCCCCTACTAAAAGAACTAAGGCTTTCCAGTTTTATCATAAACAGAAGGCTGAAGTCCTGCTATTGCAGGAAACTCATTTCTCCAATGTCTCAGCGCCCCGTTACCTCAATGGGAAGTATCCACAGTTTTACTTGGCAGGGGTCGGGAAAAGAAGGGCGGTGTAGCCATCTGCTTTTCGAAACGGACCCCCTTTACCCCCATCGCTATCGTTAAGGACAAGAGAGGTAGATATATTTTGGCAGTGGGGCAGCTCCATGACCAGGAGGTGTCCTTTATATCATACTATGCCCTGAATACTGGACAGCCGGAATTCTTTAGCAAAATGCTGAAGATTCTTATGCCCAAAGTCCAGGGTCAGGTCATTATGGGAGGCGATAGTAATATTCCCTTGGACAGAATTATGGATAAATCGGACTCCTCTAGACCAACATTGAAACGCCCACCGACTGGAAGCAGCAAGGTTGCACGTCTGTTTCATTTCTATGACCTCATCGACGCCTGGCGAGAAAATAACCCTACGGTCAGAGACTTTACACACTTTTCACAAGCCCATCATACTTACTCGAGGATAGACCACGTTCTAGTACGTACGCCTTTGCTACCATTTATTAAGTCGGTTAAGATTTTATCTACCCCTTGGTCTGATCATTCCCCGATAAAACTCTCTACTTCAGGGCTATGGACTAAATCTAGACCCTCCCCGTGGAGACTTAATGTGAGCTTGCTGAATGACCCTACAATCTTTTTAGAGATTCAAAAGGAAATACAGGAATACTTTAGACTTAATAAGGCATCGGACACATCCCCCGCAATTAACTGGGTAGCTCATAAAGCAGCGATTAGGGGCATATTGTTACAAGTGGCAGCCAGGATTAAACGCAATAGGGAACAGGCAAATAAGATTCTGGAAACTAACTTAGATAACTTACTTAGTGAACAGCACAGAAATCCCCTGGTAGATATAAGGCATAAAATTGACGAGGCCCGACTAGCACTAAATCTTAGCTTGACTACTCAAGCGGAGAAACATATTAGTTGGTCTAAGCACAGGTTCTATACGATGGGTGATAAACCTACCACAATGTTAGCTAGAAAACTGGTTCCTCGACCGTACACACCGACTTTGCCTAAACTACGACTATCCACGGGCCTAACCTCCCAGAACCCCGAACGGATAATTGGAGAATTTCACAAATTTTATGCTAAGCTGTATGGAGTGCAGGACAAGTTCGATTCATCTGAAGCGAGCACATTCTTTCGCGACTTACAGCTGCCTAAATTGACACAAGCCCATGCGGAACTGATGGACGGTGCTCTTACAGAGCCTGAAGTCAGGGCTGCAATCAAAACCCTACACCCTACCAAGGCCCCTGGGCCAGATGGATTCCCGGGTCACTACTATAGGAAATATCACGATCTTCTGGCCCCACATCTCTGTACTTACTTTAATGACCTGAGAAGCGGCAGCAAGCTCCCCAGCCATGAAAATGTAGCCTATATAAGTGTTATCCCGAAACCAGGAAAGGACCATACAGACTGTTCCAATTATCGCCCAATTTCTCTGATCAATACGGATCTTAAGATTCTAACCAAAATACTGGCCCAGAGACTTAATACTTTTCTTCAGTGTTATATCCATCCTGACCAAGCAGGTTTTGTCCCGACAAGACAGGCATCGGACCAAACCCGCCGGATAATTAACCTTATCTCGGCAGTTCGGTCTGATTGGGATGGAAAGGGGACTAGGAGGGGAATGTTACTTTCATTGGATATCCAGAAGGCGTTCGATTCTATCTCCTGGGACTATCTTTTTGATGTTCTCACACGCTTTGGATTTGGGAGACTCTTTCTGGATCTCCTTCACATATTATATGATTCCCCCAGTGCCTCGCTAATGCTCAGAGGATATACATCCCAAACATTTCCTATCAGGAGAGGAACTAGACAGGGCTGCCCGTTGTCGCCACTATTATTCGCCCTGGCGATTGAACCACTAGCGCTCAAAATTCGCGCCTGCAGAGATATACAGGGCATTTATTGCGGAGACTATGAACACAAATGTTTACTCTTTGCGGACGACTTGTTGCTGACCTTGACCTCACCGATCACATCCCTACCTAACTTGTATGCTATTTTGCAGCCTTTCTCCAACATTTCCGGGTTGGCAATTAATCATAGTAAGTCAAGAGCACTGAACTTATCTTTGCTAAGCTCCACTCAGGCTACGCTTGAAAAATCATTTCAATTCCGATGGGAATCCACAGCTCTCCCTTATTTAGGCATACAGCTGACCTCATCTATTGGTGAGTTGTACAAAGAGAATTATCCAGCCCTTTTCAAACGGCTAACAGCTGACATGGCTAAGTGGCAGGTTCACCCGCCATCGTGGTTTGGCAGACTTCACTCAATTAAAATGAATGTTCTACCTCGATTATTGTATTTCTTCCGTACCTTGCCAGTTTCATTGGCCCGTGATGACCTTAAACGATTCCAGAATAAAGTACTACAGTTTATTTGGGGTGATAAGAGACCCAGGGTGAATAGGAGCACTCTATACACGTTGAAGCGGAGAGGAGGACTTGGTCTTCCAGACTTATTAAAATATTTTTATGCTGCCCAGATAGCACAACTTACAAGGTTTCACTCCCAACAGGCACAGGCCATTTGGATGGATATGGAATCTTATTCCTGCCGTCCCAAACCTATTTCTTATATTTTATGGCTCCCTATCAAGGAGCGACCTCCTATACTTTGCCCTACTTTATCCATGTCACTGGAACTATGGGACAGACTCTCCAGATCTCACAAATTCAAATCTCCTCATTCTCCACTGACACCTCTGCTTCAAAATAAAGCATTCACCCCGGGTCTCACTCCACTAGCGTTCGAATGGTGGACTAATAAGGGTTTTAAGTGTATTGCTGACTTGTGCGATCATAGAGGTATGCTGACCGAACGGACTATGGCTGACAGGCATCAAATGCCTCCAGCGGAGGGTTATAGGTTCGCCCAAATCTCACATTATGTACAAACCCTGGCTCGCAAGAGCAACCTAGCAACCCAAACTCCCATGGAACATCTATGCAAAAATTATGATAAAATTAAAGGACATTTATCTGCTATATATTCGATATTGCTGAGTGTATCGACAAAGCTGACTTATATGGTCCAATGGGAGACCGACTTGCAGGAAACCCTGGATCTGGACGAATGGCATAGGATAGCCGAGACAGCATCTCGTTCGCTCGTCAATACTTCAATAATTGAGGCCAATTATAAGGTTCTACTGAGGTGGTATATGGTGCCGGTCAGACTGGCAACTTTTGTCTCAGGAGCTACCCCGTTGTGCTTTAGAGGATGTGGCCAGATGGGCACCACCTATCATATTTGGTGGACATGCCCAAAGGTCCGGAGGTTTTGGATCAGGGTGTATAATTTAGTTTACTCCCTTACCCAACTAAACCTAACTAAATCAGCTAAGCAAGCACTACTGGGGGGAGGAGATGTGGAAGCCTCCAAGTCCTGCAAGAGGCTCTTGACATTTATTTTTATTTCAGCCAAAATCACTATTGCTAGGAACTGGAAATCGGCAGCTCTACCATTCGATCAGCTTAAAGGCAAATTGTCTTGGTTGATGCTAAACGAACGCTTGACCGCTCTGGCCCAAGATAAAATGAAACTGTTTCATGGAGTTTGGGACCCATGGCTTCGTTACCTAACTAATGACCCGGAGATGTTTACAGCATAGCCTAGGGGATTAGGTTGAGATGTCTGGATGCTGAATCGGGGCTCCTCCCCCCCCTCCCTCCCCCCATTCCCCCCTCCTCAACTGTCCTTTCCTTACTCTGTCTCCTTCCTTCTATTCTTTGTCACTGTCCTCTTTCCTCTCTTTTGAAATTTGTTTATTGTTTATTTTTGGAGTCAGATCCAGACCTTAGAGGTTTGTGCTGCTCCCTGTTTTCTCAGCTCCTACGGGACCATTGTCAGTCTGATCAGACCTCTGGGCTGCCCACACGGCCGGCTGAGTTGCGCCCCCCCCGATAGATGGATGGGGGGGCGGCTCATCTGGGTGGACGGTTCAGATATGATCTGCGATGCTAATAGGGGTTAACGGCTCTACGGAGCTTCGGACTACTCCAAGGACCCCTACACTTGGTGATCTTCATTGTGTTACCCCAAATGTTGATTGTGACTGTACAATGTTATGTGGCGACTTTTATACATTTTGTATGACAAAACTTGAATAAAAAGATTGAAACACAAAGCACCAAGCCCCCCATGTTGAGGGCATGCGGCCTGGTACGGTTCAGGAGGGAGGGGGGCTGCTCGCCCCCCCCTTTCCTGACCTGTCGGGCAGCGTGCTCGGAGAAGGGTCAGGTATGGATTTTGGGGGGACCCCTGCGCCGTTTTTTTTGGCGTATGGGGGTTTCCCTTAAAATCCATACCAGCCCCTAAGGGCCTGGTATGCTCCTGGAGGGGAACCTATGCCGGTTTTTTATTTAAAATTTGGCCTGGAGTTCCCCTTCATGATTCATATCAAACACAGGGGACAGCGAGCGCAAGGCTTGCAGTACCTTGTCGCCGAGAACATTCTCTGGCAGGTACTTCAAATCACCTCCAGGACACGACTTGAGCGTCTGCTTCACGCTCAAGTCATGTCTAAGTTGCCTCGCAAAGTCGCGCTGCCCCTGTGTCAACCGCCACACGAGTCGCCCCGCAAGTCGGATCGTCTTGATCCGACTTCCCGGGCGACCTCTATTTAAATCAATGGGCTCCCATAGGTAACCATTCATTTTGAATAGAGATACAAGTGCCGCTGACAATTTTATTTACTATAGCAGTGCGCCACCGGTTCATGTGCCCAATTAAGGGTTTATCCGGCACACCAATTAAGGTATGAACCGGCGCAGCGCACTGTTGATAGTAAATCACCCCCTATGGTTCGGATATTCTTTACGAATGTTAGCCAGATGCTCATTAATTCTAATTCTAAGCTTACGTGTAGTTCTACCTATGTACTGGAGTGAACAAGGGCACTCCAATACGTAGGTAACCTGGTCCGAATTACACGTTATGAAGGGTTTGATTTTGAAGTTCTCTAGTGACCAATGACTGAAACTGAGAGATTTTTTTGGAGGCCCCTGGTTTCCTAGTTGTTCTGCAAGCTTTGCACCTGGTGCAGAAATGAAATCCAGGCGGATCTGGCACATTTCTGGCTATTCTGTTCCTCAGACCGGAGCTCTGCGATAGATAAATTTAGGCTGTTGGGAAATAACATTCTGCAAATCTCTTTCTTTTAAGAGTATGGGCCAAAACTTCTTCAAGATAGATTCGACCTCCCTAAATTGCCTATGAAATCCTGACACGAACACTACTTGGTCTTTAAATTATTTTTTGGGTTTGGTTTCCAAAAGAGATTGTCTATCCATTAAGGACACCTGGTGCAACACCAGATTTAGCGTCCCCAAAGGATAGCCCTTCTCAAGAAATTTGTCCATCATTACTACAGCCTGAGATGCAAAATCTTCATTACTAGCACAGTTGCTCACTGACTTGGTGGGTAGTATAGATCAACACAGGTAATTGCCAAGCTATATATGTGCAATATCCAATGTTTTTAAATGTATATTTTAATTGGGCCACTAGATGGCGCTGCTTTTCTTTTGGGTGTTAGTGTTAACCAGTTAAAGTGGTTGTAAACCCACTTTTTCAACTTGCACCTACAGGTAAGCCTAGATTTAGGCTTACCTGTAGGTGCAAGAAATATCTCCTAAACCTACACGGTTTAGGAGATATTTAGTAAAAATTACATTGCTCCGTGTCTACGGCGCATGCGCGCCGTAGAGAACGGCGCATTCATGGGGTTAATCCCATTCACAAAATCGGCTACTTCCCAGCAATAGCTGGGCGTAGACGATTGTGACGGCTCTTGCACGCATGCGCAGAGTGACGTCACCGCCGCTCCGGCCAATCACAGCGCCGGAGCGGCGCTGTGATTGGCTGCAGCGGCGATACCCGGAAGTAACCTTCCGGCTATCGCCGCAGCGATGGATGCGGCTAGATGGAGGGACGCGGACGGCTTCGGGGGCCCCGATCTAAGGTAAGTGGTACATAATGAGCTAATATGCTAGTCATACTAGCTCATTATGCCTTTCTCTTACAGGTGGGGGGGGGGGAAACTAAATGTGGGTTTACAACCACTTTAATTTGTGCATATGTAAACTGACACTGCGGCTGCTTAACAACAATCCCTCATAAACCAATCAGGCTTCCAGCCTGTATATAGAAGTGCTATGGGTATAGAGAAGATTATTTAAATTTGGTGCCTTTGTCCCATCAAAATATTGTAATGGAAAAAGAGGCTAAGGTGGACTTTTATGGCACCGTATGTGGAACTGATAATCAGTCAAGGGTATAGTATAAAAAGATTTTTATTACAAAATATAGAAAAGTTCATATACATATTTATAGAATAAAAATATTGATTGTGACAATCATGAAATAACTCGTTATTGACACTCTATTGTTACCAAATGAAATATCCAATCATCAATAGTGCATAGTATAGAGGCTCTACGTGTTTTGTGGTTTATTCCGTAATATCCGCTTCCTCAGCAGCAATATACAGGCATATATTTGTTAGGAGATATACATGGATTTTGTCACATAACTATAAATAGAAAGAACATTATTAGTATTATTGTACATTGTAGATCTATAATGTTACAGTTTTATATAGAAAAAAGGGATATGCATCCATCCCTTTGAACCAAGCCCAACCCACCCCGAGATCTTACCGTGGGTGCTGCGCCATATACATGACCGAGAACTGGATCAAGAGGGTGGCCCGCCCCGGAGGACACAGGAACTCTCAAGGTGACACACAATTACGATGGTAAGTTCTAGATAAAATCATTTTCCATATATCAGCATATTGATGTATTCCACTTGGCTCACATGTGATGGCCAAGTGATAGGATACATTCAAAATATGAATATTAATATTTATATACCTTCTATAAAGAGACGTCTCATTTATCCCAAAGGCTTCAAGAATGGCAAGATATAGTAATTGACCCCTCTGGATAAAGGGAGGTCTAAAATAAATAACAATGGTAATGGTTATTGATTATATTGTATAATTCTTGATATACTATTGGGGTCATGACCACGATCCTAAATATATACTCGAGTATAAGCTGAGTTTTTAAGCACAATTTTTTGTGCTGAAAATGCCCCCCTCGGCTTATACTCGAGTCACCTTTTTGCGCCTGATCTCCCGGAATTTGGGGAGCCGGTACCGGCCAGCCGTAGGTCCCCTGGACCCCAATCTTGGCACACATGTAGCCCCACTCTTCTTCTATAAGTGTGCAAAGTTTCTTGTCCGGGGGACCTACGGCCGAGGAGCACCGATTTTTCAAACCCGGGCACCCCTTCCATAGACTCCCATGTTAAACGGTAATTTCTCTGGTGACTTTGGGGACCCGGTACCGGCCGGTCGTAGGTCCTCTGGACCCCAAACCTGGCACACATGCAGCCTCACTCTTCCTCTACAGGTTTGCAAAGTTTCTTGTCCGGGGGACCTACGGCCGGGGAGCACCGATTTTTCAAATCCGGGCAATCCTTCCATAGACTCCCATGTTAAACGTCAGTCTAGGCATGGACACAGTGAGGCATGGGCACAGTGAGGCAAAGTGAGGCACACCCTAGGCTTATACTCGAGTCAATAAGTTTTCCCAGTTTTTGTGGTAAAATTAGGTGCCTCGACTTATATTCGGGTCTGCTTATACTCGAGTATATACGGTATGTAAATATTTTACCTGGATATTTTAGCAAATATTGCACTCAGGTTAGGTGACCTTAGGTATTAAGTTGGATGAGATTGGCTTGGGAGCATGGTGATAAAATTTGTGGTTGTGCACCTGTGTGTGTTAGACAAGAAAAAATAAAAAAGCCCTGTATAGATTATATCAATATAAAATATAAAGAAAAATAATATATATATATGTATGTGAAAAAATAAATAAAATAAAGTGAAATAAAAATATGAAAAATGGTGTTCCGTGTCCTACTTGTGTGTCATGTATATTTAACTAGTAAAATTAAAACAATTATTACCTTGAGTAGTGTTGAGTGATTGCATAAATGGTGTAATTTAACACCATACAAACTCAGAATGGTTCCCATTTCGCTGGATCTAACAGACTCCCCACATAGGATTAAAGTTCTGCGGGTAGTAAAAGCATATATTTTAGTTCTATATATACGGTAACTCCCATTTGCTAGAGGGTCAAGACCAAAATTGAGTGTTCAAGCTTACCGTTGATGCCATAGAGGGATGTGTGGACGCCTCTTGTGAACAGCACACAGCTGGTGTGAGAGCCGCTGTGTCTGTTTATATTGTGTCTGATGGAGTTCCCATCCAGCGACCAGCCTATAAAACATGTGACCACCAGTGACCAGGTACGCCCCCTGAAGACGTAATCTACAAAACTTACGTCGGCGGCGGTACCTGGTCACGTTACCCCACGTCATATCCGGCTATCTGGTTGTCTCTGGCGATCGGTGGAGCGCACGCCATCCACAGAGGTGGACGCGGCTAGGACTCATCTCTCCCCGCTTTGATATACACGCCAGCAGCCCCAGTGCCGGGTAGGCACTTTTAAATGTAAGAAGCCACTTGGCTACTGTTTTTATTATCTTTTTAAATAAAAGCAATATTATGCTATGGATGTCCTATTTCTTGCATATACCCTGTCTGCAACTTTGAGGAGGCAGGTTCCAGTGCATATCTCCAGGCTATTCTGACATGCTAGCAGGCATTAAACTGCACAAGCGATAATTGACTTTCTTTTTCACTAAAGAAGTCAATTACATCTGGTAAGCAGATCTTCATACCATTCACTTTGGGTGTCGTTTTTTTGGTGAAGGAGTTTGAATAGGAACGTAGGAATCACCATTTCCTTCTGCAATTATTTTCGTTATTGGACTGTATTGCCATCTTGATTTTATTTTTTTTTTCAAATATTTTTGTTATTGGATTATATTGCTAATTTGATTCACCATATTGGGACTGAGTTCATCACAGTATTTGTACCAAGGATTTTCTATGGATATGAATATTACATGAATCATTTCACGAGTAGTAAATTTATTATCGCTTAATTTAATTGGCACAGCGCCCCCTATATCCTATATTATTTCTGCACAAGTGTTGTACACTCTACCAGGGGAGCAGCGTATTTGTATTGTAACACTTATTGTAATTATTTTTGGCGTGGAGTTTATCATTTTCTACATATTGTCAGTATCAAGATTTAGTAAGGTTTTGAACTATATTTCACTTACGCAGCCATGGATGTTTTTGACTTCATGAAGGAATGTCATATTAACGTAGAAGAAATTTGTCAACAGACCCCAAGTCCCAATTTAGATCTAGAAAGGGGTTTAAAACAACTACAGTATGACATGGAGAAACAAATCAGACTATGGTGGAACATAGCTTCTTTTGAAATGTACATAGGCAAGAACCTAACTCCAAGGAGATTGAGATGGGATGTCAGCCCCAACGACGGGGTTGAAGATCTGCAACTTTTGGATGAATGGTACCAATTCTTTAATGCCTGCGAACAAAAATAGATGCAATTAATGATAAGAAGGCGCAAGGCAAAAAATGCAATTTTGGAATCAAAGATTGCAGATCTAAAAGAAAGGATGGAGCCATTCAAGACCAATAGTGAATATGTAGATAGAGCTAAAACACTTCAAACCCATCTATCTAAATATGATGGGGAAATAAAAAGCAAGAAAATAAAAAAGTACCAGAGAGACAAAGATTTTGAGGACAACAAGGTCTACAAATGGCAGGAGACCCATAGCCAGGCGATCATGCCAGAAACATCTGTAGAGAGGGAAATTGAAGTTCACAACATAGTAGCACATATGGCTAAAATATCTAAAACACCCAAAAAGTCAAGCACCCCCAAAAAACCTAGTATCAAACCACCTACTAAAGCTAATCAGTGACTATTCCTATGCTTAATACTATTCGAGCTTGGGAGGCCGGCCTTAGATGTGAGGGTTATCCAAAGGGAGCGATCTCTCCAAATGCCCCTCTATGGCTAAACCCTACCCTCTCTCAATTCTTTAAAACACCAGACCCTATAGCATGGACCAAATACAATATTAAATTACTTGCTCAAGTGGTTACTGATCAGAGACTATCTACCTTCTCTACACTAACCTCAATTTTTACTCTTCCTAGCTCTTATCTATTTAGATACTACCAGCTTTCACATACTTTTCATGCACAGTTTCCACAGGATAGCTTAACGATAATACAATCTCACTCAAGACTCTATTCTCATCTTAATTTAACTTCTATCCTGCCATTAGAGAGTCTACAAGCTAGGTGGATTCGAGATATACCAGATTTGAGTATGGAGGACTGGAGCTGTGTGTGGGATTTCCCTTTGAGATCTCTGGTCTCCTTGAGGGATCGTGTTATCCAATTTAAACTCATACACAGAGCATATATCACGCCATATTGACTTCAAAAGATAAATCCTGCTTGTTCCTCTAAGTGCTGGAGGTGCGGAGCAGCTCGAGGGGATTTCACACACATCTTCTGGACCTCTCCATATATAGTTACATTTTGGATGGAGGTAGTGGATCTATTAAATTCTATCACTTCTGCTCCTTTACCGTTTTCAATGTCAGTCTGTTTGCTGGGCTTAGTAGAGGATATTACCCCTATAGAGACCGAACGAATATTTGTTAATACAACATTATTCTACGCAAGAAAATCTATTGCATTATACTGGAAGAAACCTCATCCTCCTCCGCTGATATACTGGAAACAATTGATTAATAATAATCTTCAATTGTATAGAGATACTTATAGGAATAGGGGTTGCCCTAGTAAGTATGATAAGGTTTGGGTAAAGTGGCTGGATAAGCCATATACGGCATCTAACATAGAGGGAGGTAACAATTCATAGAAGGGATGTTCCCTATATGGGATATTTGTGTTTAGAATATGATTGGAAATAATAGGGATAATCATAATTTTTCTTTATTTCCTGTTTTTGCTATGCAAGGTGATGGGATCGTGTTATTTTACTAATATATTTTAGATTTAATGTGTATGATGTGTTGTCATGTTATGTTTTGTTTGTTTAAGAAATTAAATAAAAAGATTTATAAAAAAAAAAAAAAAAAAAGCTAATCAGTGCCCTCCCTACCAAACCTACCCGACCCCCTATCCACCACAGACCTACAATAGGTTTGCACACTTAGACAATAGACCACCAGATTACAATTACTATGAACAGAATCGTAATTATTATCCACTCAGACCCCCGAGAGGAACATTTAGAGGCAACTTCAGAGGCAGACCTATGCCTTATCAAAATCATCACCAGGGGGGGGGATGGAGGGACTGGAGGGAGCCCTATCGTATCCCTTCCAATCCCAAATATACTTCCAAGGACCAGCAAGAAAAAGAGGTAGAAGAGGAGGAAGGGGAAAAAAAAGAAAAAGGAAAAGAGACCACTAGATCAGGGCATTTTTAATTTGAGTGGAATTTTCAGACAAAGAGTTAGAAGTACCGAGTCAGGGATTAAAATTTGCACCAAATAAAGACGTGGACAAGTTTAAATTGTTTATTGATATTGAAAAATATATCAGGAAACTCAATATTAAGAAGCATTTTGCAGGCCGGGCCATTGAGCACAGTGTGGATACGTGCACACCCCTTTTGTTCACAGCGGGTTGAGAAACAATTCAGTTTTCAACACCAAAAAGGGGATGCATCACCACATAGAGGTGTTTAAGAACATGGTGCAGGATGAAACTAGGGAATTGAAAATTCTCAAACACACGTCTAACAAACGCATTTGGGAAGGGATAAAATCTATAGAGGAGAACAAACAAATAGTTGTGAGACCAGCAGACAAAGGCGGGGGATTGGTGGTGCTCACTCGAGAGTACTACTATCAAGAAATCCAGAGGCTACTCAATGACACAGCCACATACCAAAAGCTTAATGGATACCCTACAGTACCACTCAAATTAGAGTTAACAAATTGGGTGACAGAAGGATTGAGCAAGAAATTGCTCAACCAAAAAGAAGCAGATTACTTAATACCACATGCTCCCAAAGTTCCAGTGCTATATATAGTACCCAAAATACAAAAAAACAAAGATTGCCCACCTGGTAGACCCATAATCAGTGGGATTGATTCCCTTTTTTCCAGGCTAGGAGAATACCTTGACAATTTTTTCAAACCCTTAATAGCCCTAAGTCCTTCCTATCTCAAAGATAGCAAGGACCCTTTAGTAATTTTCCAAAATTTAGCTCTTACTGAAGAATAGGGATGAGCTCGGTGTTCGAGTCGAACATAGGTTTGACTCGAACATCGGCTGTTCGCGCGTTCGGCGAACAACGAACGATTTGGGCCATTCGCGCCAAATTCGAGTGACGCGGACGGCCCACAATACACTGCGCCATCGCAGTGTAATCCCGGCGCTGTGATTGGCCAAGCATGCACTGTGACCCTGCATGCTTGGCCAATCACAGCGCCGGCAGCGAGGAGAGCAATGATTGGCCACAGGCAGGATGCCTGTGGCCAATTATAGCTGAGGGGGTTTAGTACACGCCCCACACTATAAAAGGCCACCAGCGCGGCGGCCTCGTGTAGTGTGTTCCGGAGCAGGGAAAGTGAAGGATAGGCAGGGACAGTGTCAAATCCATTCTTTGCTAAACCTTGTGTGTAGGGACAGAGAAGGATAGGCAGGGAGAGTGTCAGTGTCATATTCTTTGCTAAACCTTGTGTGTAGGGAAAGAGAAGGATAGGCAGGGAGAGTGTCAGTGTCATATACTTTGATAAACCTTGTGTGCAGGGAGAGAGAAGGATAGGCAGGGGACCGTGTCAGTGTCATATTCTTTGCTAAACCTTGTGTGCAGGGAGAGAGAAGGATAGGCAGGGAGAGTGTCAGTGTCATATACTTTGATAAACCTTGTGTGCAGGGAGAGAGAAGGATAGGCAGGGGACAGTGTCAGTGTCATTGTTGCTAAGCCTCTTGCACATTATACACCTGAAGTTAGCCCATATTGCTGCTTTTTCCTGGTGTGTTACACCAACAGGATTTTGCGGCACTTACAGCGGGCGGAGTGTGCCTCCTGACCATATTACACTTGAACTTAGCCTGTATTGCTGCTTTTTCCTGGTGTGTTACACCAACAGGATTTTGCGGCACTTACAACGGGCGGAGTGTGCCTCCTGACCATATTACACCTGAACTTAGCCTGTATTGCTGCTTTTTCCTGGTGTGTTACACCAACAGGATTTTGCGGCACTTACAGCGGGCGGAGTGTGCCTCCTGACCATATTACACCTGAACTTAGCCTGTATTGCTGCTTTTTCCTGGTGTGTTACACCAACAGGATTTTGCGGCACTTACAGCGGGCGGAGTGTGCCTCCTGACCATATTACACCTGAACTTAGCCTGTATTGCTGCTTTTTCCTGGTGTGTTACACCAACAGGATTTTGCGGCACTTACAGCGGGCGGAGTGTGCCTCCTGATCATATTACACCTGAACTTATCCTGTATTGCTGCTTTTTCCTGGTGTGTTACACCAACAGGATTTTGCGGCACTTACAGCGGGCGGAGTGTGCCTCCTGACCATATTACACCTGAACTTAGCCTGTATTGCTGCTTTTTCCTGGTGTGTTACACCAACAGGATTTTGCGGCACTTACAGCGGGCGGAGTGTGCCTCCTGACCATATTACACCTGAACTTAGCCTGTATTGCTGCTTTTTCCTGGTGTGTTACACCAACAGGATTTTGCGGCACTTACAGCGGGCGGAGTGTGCCTCCTGACCATATTACACCTGAACTTAGCCTGTATTGCTGCTTTTTCCTGGTGTGTTACACCAACAGGATTTTGCGGCACTTACAGCGGGCGGAGTGTGCCTCCTGATCATATTACACCTGAACTTAGCCTGTATTGCTGCTTTTTCCTGGTGTGTTACACCAACAGGATTTTGCGGCACTTACAGCGGGCGGAGTGTGCCTCCTGACCATATTACACCTGAACTTAGCCTGTATTGCTGCTTTTTCCTGGTGTGTTACACCAACAGGATTTTGCGGCACTTACAGTTGGCGGAGTGTGCCTCCTGATCATATTACACCTGAACTTAGCCTGTATTGCTGCTTTTTCCTGGTGTGTTACACCAACAGGATTTTGCGGCACTTACAGCGGGCGGAGTGTGCCTCCTGACCATATTACACCTGAACTTAGCCTGTATTGCTGCTTTTTCCTGGTGTGTTACACCAACAGGATTTTGCGGCACTTACAGCGGGCGGAGTGTGCCTCCTGACCATATTACACCTGAACTTAGCCTGTATTGCTGCTTTTTCCTGGTGTGTTACACCAACAGGATTTTGCGGCACTTACAGCGGGCGGAGTGTGCCTCCTGATCATATTACACCTGAACTTAGCCTGTATTGCTGCTTTTTCCTGGTGTGTTACACCAACAGGATTTTGCGGCACTTACAGCGGGCGGAGTGTGCCTCCTGACCATATTACACCTGAACTTAGCCTGTATTGCTGCTTTTTCCTGGTGTGTTACACCAACAGGATTTTGCGGCACTTACAGCGGGCGGAGTGTGCCTCCTGATCATATTACACCTGAACTTAGCCTGTATTGCTGCTTTTTCCTGGTGTGTTACACCAACAGGATTTTGCGGCACTTACAGCGGGCGGAGTGTGCCTCCTGATCATATTACACCTGAACTTAGCCTGTATTGCAGCTTTTTCCTGGTGTGTTACACCAACAGGATTTTGCGGCACTTACAGCGGGTGGAGTGTGCCTCCTGACCATATTACACCTGAACTTAGCCTGTATTGCTGCTTTTTCCTGGTGTGTTACACCAACAGGATTTTACGGCACTTACAGCGGGCGGAGTGTGCCTCCTGACCATATTACACTTGAACTTAGCCTGTATTGCTGCATTTTCCTGGTGTGTTACACCAACAGGATTTTGCGGCACTCACAGCGGGCGGAGTGTGCCTCCTGACCATATTACACCTGAACTTAGCCTGTATTGCTGCTTTTTCCTGGTGTGTTACACCAACAGGATTTTGCGGCACTTACAGCGGGCGGAGTGTGCCTCCTGACCATATTACACCTGAACTTAGCCTGTATTGCTGCTTTTTCCTGGTGTGTTACACCAATAGGATTTTGCGGCACTTACAGCGGGCAGAGTGTGCCTCCTGACCATATTACACCTGAACTTAGCCTGTATTGCTGCTTTTTCCTGGTGTGTTACACCAACAGGATTTTGCGGCACTTACAGCGGGCGGAGTGTGCCTCCTGATCATATTACACCTGAACTTATCCTGTATTGCTGCTTTTTCCTGGTGTGTTACACCAACAGGATTTTGCGGCACTTGCAGCGGGCGGAGTGTGCCTCCTGACCATATTACACCTGAACTTAGCCTGTATTGCTGCTTTTTCCTGGTGTGTTACACCAACAGGATTTTGCGGCACTTACAGCGGGCGGAGTGTGCCTCCTGACCATATTACACCTGAACTTAGCCTGTATTGCTGCTTTTTTCCTGGTGTGTTACACCAACAGGATTTTGCGGCACTTGCAGCGGGCGGAGTGTGCCTCCTGACCATATTACACCTGAACTTAGCCTGTATTGCTGCTTTTTCCTGGTGTGTTACACCAACAGGATTTTGCGGCACTTGCAGCGGGCGGAGTGTGCCTCCTGACCATATTACACCTGAACTTAGCCTGTATTGCTGCTTTTTCCTGGTGTGTTACACCAACAGGATTTTGCGGCACTTACAGCGGGCGGAGTGTGCCTCCTGACCATATTACACCTGAACTTAGCCTGTATTGCTGCTTTTTCCTGGTGTGTTACACCAACAGGATTTTGCGGCACTTGCAGCGGGCGGAGTGTGCCTCCTGACCATATTACACCTGAACTTAGCCTGTATTGCTGCTTTTTCCTGGTGTGTTACACCAACAGGATTTTGCGGCACTTACAGCGGGCGGAGTGTGCCTCCTGACCATATTACACCTGAACTTAGCCTGTATTGCTGGTTTTCCCATTTCCCTGCAGGCCATTAGAATGTCTGGAAGGCAAACAAGGAGAGGCAGACAGTCAGGAGCCAATAAAAGAGGGCAAGCAGGCTCTGTGTCTAGAGACAACAGTGCTGGTCGTGGACGCGGTGCATCGCCATCAGCACGTGGCCATGGGACACGCTTGTCCTTCTTTTTGGCAGCTGGACGTGTTGAGCCGCATCATGCTGAAGACTTGGTAGAGTGGATGACCAAGCCCTCCTCATCCTCCTCATCCTCTCTCACCCAAGCTCAGGGTACTGGCAAAGCAGCTGCCAAAGCGTCCTCTTCCCTGGTATCAATGTCATCATCAGTCACTCCTTCCCTAGACCAACCATGTCCTCCTGAGGAGTCCCCCGAACTGTTTGAGCACAGTGTTGGGTACATGCTCCAGGAGGATGCCCAGCGTTTCGAAGGGTCTGATGATGATACCCAGCTAGAGGAAGGCAGTAGCGTGAGAGCAGAGAGAGGGGATGCTCAAGAAGGACACCAATCTGGCAGTCATGTTCCAGCAGCTGCAGCATACTGCCAGATTGGCTCCAGTGATGAGGAGGGAGGGGATGATGAGGTCACTGACTCCACGTGGGTACCTAATAGGAGAGAGGAGGAGGAGGAGGAGGAGGAGGAGGAGGATGAGGAGGAGGCACATCTCCAACGAGGCAGGATGCCCTCGGGGGGCCAGCGTAAGGGCAGCACACCGACGGAATCACACCGCAGAGCTCCGCCTGTGCAGGGCGCTGCCTCTGCCCGTTATTCAAAAAGTTCTTTGGTGTGGGCCTTTTTTGAGTCGAGTGCATCAGATCGCACAGCTGCTGTTTGCAACATATGTCTCAAGCGTATATCGCGTGGCCAAAACATCACCCGCTTGGGCACCACATGCTTGACCAGACATATGTTGACCTGCCATGCAGCTTGTTGGCAAGCCTACCTTAAAGACCCACACCAAAGAACAAAGCGGACCTCTTCTTGCACCGCATCAGCTGGGATCTCCAACCCCACTATACCTTCAGTCCTCTCTGAAACCTGCTCTGAGAGGAATGAAGGTGTAGAATTAGGTGTGTCACAGCCAAGTACTTGTGGGCACTCTGCTAGCAGTACACCGACGTCCGATTCTAGCAGGCAAATTTCCCTGCCCCAGCTGCTGGACCGTCAAAAGAAGTTCACTCCCAGCCATCCACATGCCCAGCAGTTGAATGCTAGCTTGGCTAAATTGCTAGCGCTTCAACTGCTGCCTTTTCAGCTGGTAGACTAGGCTCCCTTCCGTGAGTTTGTGCAATGTGCGGTTCCTCAGTGGCAGGTTCCCAAACGCCACTTTTTCTCACGGAAGGCGATTCCGGCTCTCTACCGGCATGTGGAAGGCAATGTCTTGGCCTCGCTGGACAGGGCGGTCAGCGGTAAGGTGCATATTACCGCTGACTCATGGTCCAGCAGGCATGGACAGGGACGTTACCTTTCTTTCACGGCCCATTGGGTCACTCTTTTGGCAGCTGGGAAGGATGCAGGACAAGGTGCAGTAGTGTTGGAGGTTGTTCCACCGCCACGCCTCCAAAATGCTACTACTGGTTGTGACACACCTCTGTCCTTCACCCCTCCTCTTCTTCTTCCTCCGTGGCCTCTTCCTGTGCTTTGTCCTTGGAACCAGCGGTGCTCCGTAGGCGTTCAAGGGGCTACGCAAGTACGCAGGCAAAAAGATGCCATGCCGTGCTTGCGCTGGTGTGTTTGGGGGACAGGAGCCACACTGGGGCAGAGGTTCTGTCTGCTCTGCAGGGGCAGGCCGAGAGGTGGTTGACGCCACGCCAGCTTAAGCCAGGAATGGTAGTTTGCGACAATGGCACCAATCTCCTTTCCGCTCTCCGACAGGGACAACTGACCCATGTGCCCTGTGTGGCTCACGTCCTTAACCTGGTGGTGCAGCGGTTCTTGGGCAGGTACCCGGGCTTACAGGATGTCCTGAGGCAGGCCAGGAAAGTCTGTGTGCATTTCCGCAGATCTTATATTGCCAGTGCTCGCCTGGCTGAGCTGCAAAAGGAGTTGAACCTGCCCAAGAACCGCCTTATATGTGACATGCCCACCAGGTGGAACTCAACGTTGGCCATGCTGCAGCAGCTGCACATGCAGCAGAGGGCCATCAATGAGTACCTGTGCGACTACGGCACCAGGACAGGGTCAGGGGAGCTCGGTTTTTTTTCACCACGCCAGTGGGGCATGATCAGGGATGCATGCACTGTCCTGGCACCATTTGAGGAGGCCACGAGGATGGTGAGCAGTGACAGTGCATGCATCAGTGACACTGTACCTCTTGTCCACCTGTTGGAACATACGCTGCGTGGAATAATGGACAGGGCACTTGAGGCAGAACAGAGGCAGGAAGAGGAGGACTTCCTTGCCTCTCAAGGCCCCCTTTACCCAGACAGTGTTCCTTCTGTCCCACCCATCGCACAGGAAGAAGAGGAGGAGGAGGAGGAGGATTGTGTCAGCATGGAGGTGGAGCCTGGCACTCAGCATCATCAGCAGCAGTCTTTTAGGGATGATTTACAGTCCCAAGAAACCAGTGGACTTGTACGTGGCTGGGAGGAGGTGGCTGCGGATCATGTCGTCCTTAGTGACCCAGAGGACTCCGGACCGAATGCCTCAGCTAACCTACGCTGCATGGCCTCCCTGATCCTGCAAAGTCTGCGGAAGGATCCTCGTATTCTTCGGATCAAGGAGAGGGACCATTACTGGCTGGCCACTCTCCTTGATCCACGGTACAAGGGTAAGGTTGCGGACCTTATCTTACCGTCGCAGAGGGAGCAGAGGATGAGACAACTCCGGGAGGCCTTGCAGAAAGGTCTGTGCAACGCGTTCCCAGAGACTGGGAGGTTACAAACTCCTGGTCCTGGACAACAAGTTGCTGAGGCTTCGGTCAGTCAAAGAAGGAGCGGTGGGGAAGGTGGCCGTCTGACCGATGCGTTCAGACAATTCTTTAGTCCGCAGCTCCAAGGTATGATCAGTTCCAGCAACCATCGCCAGCGTCTGATATACATGGTGCAGGAATACCTAGGGGCAAGGTCAGACTTGGACACCTTCCCCACCGAAAATCCTCTGGCTTACTGGGTCTTGAGGATGGATCACTGGCCAGAGCTTGCACAGTATGCAATTGAGCTACTGGCCTGTCCTGCATCCAGCGTTCTTTCAGAACGCACATTCAGTGCTGCTGGAGGATTTGTCACGGATCACAGGGTGCGCCTGTCCACCGACTCTGTTGATCGACTGACCTTCATAAAGATGAACCAGTCTTGGATCACCACCAGCTACCAAACACCTGAAGCTGATATAACAGACTAATTTATTTTCAAATGTCACATCCCTTCAAGACTGATGCTGAGTGACTGTCCTGTTATGTTGACTGACTATCCTCCTCCTCCTCAATGATCCGATTGATGATGATAGCTTGGAAGAACATTTTTGTTTCTGGGTGCCGCCACCAGTGGCTAAGGCCCAATTTTTCAGCCCCTGTTTAACAGGGGCGTGTTATTACAATTTTTTATGCAATGCTTTGCAGCAGGGCTCATTCCTGCACTCCAACTAGAGTATCTGGGAGTGGTTGCGGTGTCGTGGCACCAGCACCAGTGGCTAAGGCCCAATTTTTCAGCCCCTGTTTAACAGGGGCGTGTAATTAAAATTTTTGATGCAATACTTTGCAACAGGGCTCATTGCTGTGCTCCAAGTACAGTATCTGTGAGGGGTTGCAGTGTTGTGGCACCAGTGCCTAAGGCCCAATTTTTATGCCCCTGTTTAACAGGGGCATGTAATTACAATTTTTTATGCAATGCTTTGCAACAGGGCTCATTGCTGTGCTCCAAGTACAGTATCTGTGAGGGGTTGCAGTGTTGTGGCACCAGTGCCTAAGGCCCAATTTTTCTGCCCCTGTTTAACAGGGGCATGTAATTACAATTCTTGATCTAATAATTCACAGCAGGGCCCATTCCTGCGCCCACCAAGACTAAATGTGAGGCCTAACAGTGTTGTGTCAACACCACCACCACCACCAAAGGCCCAATTTTTCAGCCCCTGTTCAACAGGGGCATGCAATTACAATTCTTGATCTAATAATTCACAGCAGGGCCCATTCATGCGCCCACCAAGAGTAACTGTGAGGGCTCACAGTGTTGTGGCAACACCAACATGTAAGGGGCAAATTTCAGCTGAGTATATACGGCAGGCCCCTACTTTCAAACATCCAACTTACAAACGACTCCTCCTTGCAAACGGAAGGATACAACAGGAAGTGAGAGGAAATCTACCCCTAGGAAGGCAAATTCTCTCCTGTAAGAGTTAATATGGGAAAAAAAGTGTCTCCTCTCCACTGATGCTTTATCACCAATTCTTGTTTCAATAAAAACCCCAAATTTTCAAAAAACATTTGTCATTAGGACGGAAAGTGAGGTGAACTGTTCTGAACAGGTGCACACTGCACAGACAGCAAAACAAATGTTACAGGGGTGATAACCCTTCCCTATGTTTTCCAAAAAGCTTAAAAATAGATTTTTTTGGCTGGAGCTACACTTAAACAATGTACCTGTTCAAAATTACAAACAGATTCTACATAAGAACAAACCTACAGTCCCTGTCTTGTATGCACCGCCTGTATACGGCTGTTCAGAGTATATAGGGCCTTTTTTATTTTGTGTGCGGGGTTCCCCTTAATATCCATACAAGACCCAAAGGGGCTGGTAATGGGCTGGGGTAGGGGGGGGCTGTGATGGGGTAGCTATGCCATTTTTCTTAAAGATTTTCATCCATATTACCGGGACCAGACATTACATTAAAGCCGCAAGCAGTTTTAAATGGCTTTTTTTCCTTTAGAAATTTAATTTTGTGCAGGGACAGTTCTAAACACGGGAAACACGTGGCACTTCACAGGCATACTTTAGACACCCCCCAGGTATGATATTTAAAGGAATATTTGACTTTTTTTTTCACTTTATGCATCATTAAAATGACTGCTCCTGAAAAACGGCCGTTTTTAAAACTTTTTTTTGGATTGATACATGTCCCCTGGTGCAGAACCCGGGTTCCCAAACCCTTTTTAGGACAATAACATGCATATTAGTCGTTATAAATAGCACTTTAGATTTTGAACGTTCGCATCCATTGTATTTAATAGGGTTCTAAAGTTCGTGCGAACTTTCGGTCCGTTCGCGGGTTCTGGTGCGAACCGAACCCGGGGGTGTTCGGCTCATCACTACTGAAGACACTCTCATGGTTACTGTGGACATCGAGTCCCTGTATACTAATATTAAACACAAGGATGCCTTAATAGCAATAAGATGGGCTCTGGAAAGAGAAATCCCATTTAAAAAAGTCTCAGATTCATTACTTAATACAAGGCCTAGATTTGGCCATGGGAAACAACTTCTTTTGGACCAATAAACAATATTATAATCAAACAGGAGGAGTAGCCATGGGGGCACGGTATGCTCCCAGTGTGGCAAATGTGGTATTGAACAATTGGGAGCAAGAAACCATATATGCAAATAAGAACCCATCATTATATTTTTATAAAAGGTACATAGATGATATCATTTTGTTTTGGAAAGGATCCTTAGTTAGCTTTCAGTTATTTTTAGCACAAATGAATAACAACCAATATGGACTCAGATTTAGGGTGGAGGTCAGTAATCTCACTGTCAACTATCTGGACCTCACTGTGACTAAAAGCCACAGTGAATTCCAGACAAAAACATACTTCAAGGTCACCGACCGTAATGGGTTTGTGCCTACACACAGCTGCCACCACCCTCAGTGGATAGGGGCTGTCCCTAAGGGACAGTTCATGAGACTAAAACGCAACTGTGCTATTAATGAAGATTTTGCATCTCAGGCTGTAGTAATGATGGACAAATTTTTTAAGGGCTATCCTTTGGGGACGCTAAATCGGGTGTTACACCAGGTGTCCTCAATGGATAGACAATCTCTTTTGGAAACCAAACCCAAAAAAGAATTTAAAGACCAAGTGGCGTTCGTGTCAGGATTTCATAGGCAATTTAGGGAGGTCGAATCTATCTTCAAGAAGTTTTGACCCATACTCTTAAAAGATAGAGATTTGCAGAATGTTATTCCCCCCAAGCCTAAATTCATCTATCGTAGAGCTCCAGGCCTGAGGAACAGAATAGCCAGAAATGTGCCAGATCCGCCTAAAAAAATTCTACATTTCTGGATGGGTTTGGATTTCATTTCTGCACCAGGTGCAAAGCTTGCAGAACAACTAGGAAACCAGGGGCCCCCAAAAAAATCTCTCAGTTTCAGTCATTGGTCACTAGAGAAAACTTCAAAATCAAACCCTTCATAACGTGTAATTCGGACCACGTTACCTACGTATTGGAGTGCCCTATTTCACTCCAGTACGTAGGTAGAACTACACGTAAGCTTAGAATAAGAATTAATGAGCATCTGGCTAACATTCGTAAAGAATATCTGAACCATAGTGTTTCTAGACACTTTAAATTATTCCACAACAGTGATCCTTCACTCTGTACTTTCTATGGAATTGACAGGATATCCAAACATTGGAGGGGCACCCATATGAAAAGGGCTGTGTCCCAGAATGAGACCAAGTGGTTGTATAGACTACGTACTATGCAGCCTCTTGGCATGAACATTGAGCTGGACCTCAATTGTTTTTTATCTAATGATTAATAACAATTGCCCTCCAAGTGGTCTCCTAAATACAATTGTTTATTATATTCTTATTAGTGGGTAGAGTTTGTATTTATGCATTTTCAGTTGTGCATTCCACCGGGTGCTCTGCTGGGGGTATCGTTATGCCTAGCCATCTATATCAGGGCTCAAAATTTCAAGTCCTGAGCTACTAGCCAGGCCTTAGGAGTTACTCGCCACCAGTTGCCCCACCCAACCCCTACCCTGCTCCACCCATAATCCCGCCCCTAAACACGCCCTCATAATGATCTCATGAAATTACACTGTTAAATGTTTTATACAGAAACAAGTTGCAAAAATAAATATTAACAACTTTATCAGTGCAACCTCATCAGTACCCATCAGTGCAACATATCAGTGCCCACTCATCAGTGCAGCCGCACCAGTGCCCATCAATGCAGCTTCACCAGTGCCCATCTTTGCAGCCTAATTAGTGCCCATCAATGCAGCCCCATCAGTGCAGACTGATCAGTGCCCATCAATGCAGCTTTACCAGTGCCCATCAATGCAGCTTTACCATTGCCCATCAGTGCAGCCTCACCAGTGCCCATCAGTGCGGCCTCACCAGTGCCCATCAGTGCGGCCTCACCAGTGCCCATCAGTGCGGCCTCACCAGTGCCCATCAATGCAGCCTCACCAGTGCCCATCAATGCAGCCTGATCAGTGCCCATCAGTGTAGCCTGATCAGTGCCCATCAGTGTAGCCTGATCAGTGCCCATCAATGCAGCCTGATCACTGCCCATCAATACAGCCCCAATGCAATGCAGTGAAATTGGAGGTATAGGTATGATAGATTGGGGGGGGTCTAATTGGAGGCATAAGTATGATTCAGACCTCCAATTTTACCCCCGCCCAATCCATTATACCTATGCCTCCAATTAACCCCCTCCCCCCTCCTCAATCCAGAACATCTATGCTCTCAATTCCCTTTACTCCCAGCACACATCTTGTTCAATCCCCCATTCAATGCCTCCAACCCCCTAAAGCACATGTACTGCTTCCAATCACAGCACACTGGCACACTGCCATAGTTACAATTCTCCTGCAGCCTTAGGTGTGAAGCAGGAGGGAGGTGAAGAGGGGCGATCCATGGTGGCTGACTGCTCCTGTTGAAATGCCCGGGCTCCAGGGGGCGGGATGTGCGGCAAGGAGGGAGGGAGAGGGGCGGTCCCAGGCGGCTGACTATTCTAATTGTAATGCCCGTGTTGCGAGTGCGGGGGCGGGATGTGCGCAAGGAGGGAGGGAGAGGGGCGGTCCCAGGCGGCTGACTATTCTTGTGAGCCGCCTGGGACCGCCCCTCTCCCTCCTTGTGCACATCCCGCCCCCCGCACTCGCAACACGGGCATTACAATTAGAATAGTCAGCCGCCTGGGACAGTCCCTCTCCCTCCCTCCTTGCCGCACATCCCGCCCCCGCACTCGCAACACAGGCATTACAATTAGAATAGTCATCCACCTGGGACCGCCCCTCTCCCTCCCTCCTTGTCGCACATGGGATGTGCGGCAAGGAGGGAGGGAGAGGGGCGGTTCCAGGCGGCTGACTATTGTAATGCCCGCGCTGCAAGCCTGTGCGCGGCAGGGGGGCATTCCTGGGACAGCGCAGCCCTGTACATACTCGCACTCCTCATAATTCCACTAGCAAAATGCGAGCAGGCGAGTGGAATTTTTGAGGGCTGATCTATATGGCAATTAATGATACCTACCTGCGCTCATGGGCATATAGAAATTGCATATTTTTGTTTGGGGCTTGTTCTAATTATCAAGCATTATTCTAAATATATGTATTCACCATATACCCTGGTGGTGATGGAGACCTGGCACCACTATGGGTGTATTTGTCCCTACTGCCCTTATAGCCAGCGCTGTGAGTTGGTGCTTATTCCAGTGTGTGCTCACTGACTTGGTGGGTAGTATAGATCAACACAGGTGTAGCGGCCTCACCCCTCTCCCTTGCTTTATCGGTTATATGGCTGTTGTCTAGGGGTACCTGGGAGAGAGAGATGATACACACCACGGCCCATGTCCTCCGTAACTGAGAGGTGAAGGCCAGAAGATTGGGCTTTTGTGTAGGTGTCCTAGAGTCAAGTCCAGGCCTTCGTCCCTGACTCCTTTGCTTTAGTAACCCAAGTTCCACACAGTGAATAGGTACAACTCAGTTTTATTCTTCTTGCCAAGCAATAAAACAATCTTTCTCCTTTGGAAAATGGGGACAGATCGAGGCACAATCCTTTCCCTTCTTGCTGCTGCCCACTGTGCTGTCACCAGTGGTGAATAGTCACTGCCACTGACTAGGTAATATAGAATGTGAATTACCTTCGCTCACTTTGCCCTTGTCAGAGGAAGAAATCCATCCAAGGGAGAAATGGAGGCCTCTCCGTCACCAGCGATGCTGCGCCAGGCTCTTCAGAGAAGTTACTGCGCACCAGTCCTCACGAACTCAGACACGGGCACCCAAGGAGTTAGGGCCCCCTCGGATTCCTCCACCCTCGCGGAACTCAGTCGAAGGTACTGAGCCCCAGGCATCTGCCATAGTACCTCACCCCAGGCTAAAGGTGCCTGAGATGGACTCCATCCCCGCTCCAGCTAGGCCAAGGGCGCCTAGGCCTGGAACACCGGAACGCCAGCACCCAAGCTGAAGGTGCCTGGGTGCGGCCGTGTCCTCCAACTCTCTGCCCCAAAATCAGGGCGTCCGCCCCTTTTATGACCTCTCCCTTTGCGTCACAGCGGGTTCCCTGCCCCGCCGTACCAGCTCCATGGGAGGACAAAAAGGCACAGTTTGCGGTGTGAGTTCAGCTCCGGCCCAAGGCAACAACGCCACCTGTAGGCCCCTAAGGAACCCCACACCACCAGAGTCCTCACATAAATTCAAACACCCGCTACACTCTCCCCCTGGTGATTTGACACTGGTCCCCAGTGTCTGGTACAAACTCACATCCCACAAGGGTGGTGACATAAGTTCAGCCCAGAAACCAAACTACACAATTTAGCCCTGAATTGTGCCAAGACCTGAATGGGAAAGGGAAAACTTAAAACAATATAACTATAAAACTTTCCAATAAAACACTTTAAATATCTCACATATTTACATTCTTCCCTCCCTCTGGCTATCTAAGGACCACCCATTCTCAGTAGTCTTGACAGACGAGTCTCCTGCAGAGGGAAAGAAAAGAAACATACATCCTACCAACATGTGTGTTTGCTTGGAATGAATGGGTCTATCCTAGAAGAAACCCATTCACTCCAACAAGTGCTGCATAATGTCAAAAAAACAAACAATCGTTGCGCAACACTGCCACCTGGCGACAGTGCCGCGGTCAAGACACTCATCACTTCCAGACGAACTTTCCCCTTGAACATTTTCTCTGTGACCCTACACTATCTAAAACCCAAAGTCACTGATTTCTTTTTAAGTGCCAGGAGAGGGAGGAAGAACAAACAAAAAAAAAACAGCTCCCATATCTTCAACGAGTAGAACTACCCAAATACAAAAAAAAACTAGGGCACAGTCCCTGTGTTCAAGAAAAGGCACTCCGGAAAGTTCAGCCAGGAATAGAAAAGAAAAGCACACGGGAGTCTTTTTTCCCTTACAGGTAAAACTTTGGATGAGGCAGTGATATAGGCTTCAAACGATCATCAAAAGCCTCCGCATGGTACTCAACACTTTTTCCTTCTTTGCGGCAGATCACCACTTTGTCCGTATGAATGTGTCTTCCCAGCATCCATTTAGCTTTACAGTCCTGAAACTTCTTGGTGACCGTTGGTGAACAGGAAAGGTACCGCCGTGCTTGCTGTACTTTCAGTTTGTCCCATACAAAGGTATCATACCATCTTCGCCGAAAGACCTCCACCTCATAGAGCAGTTCCCGAGGCAGATACGGGTACTCCCACCCATATTCCTGAGCAACCTTCTGGCCAAAGAGACGCTGCAGCCTTGACAAAGGTGGCATAGTAGATCGGTCTCCTTCTCCAGGTGGAACAATCGCTTCTGGGTGGCGAGGTGCGTTCACCACCTCGGTAGACCTGGGCCTAGGAGCCCGCAGTGATTGACGTTGCACTCCCGCAACAGGAGCAGGTGAAATGGATGTTGAATTCAGAAGGGGAACTTCAGACAGAGGACCAGCTTCTTCCCTTGGCGCTGGGGCCTCTACCCGGGGTGCACTATCTCCAGTAGACATGGGCAGGTCCCTTGTGACACGGGCCGAGGGTAGCTTAATTTTGTCCCATCCCTTCTTTTGGAAGATTTCGTCTATCTCCCCATCATCGCCATTGTCAGACAATGAATCCAGGTCAGAGGTGTCGTAGCAGTCGGCGGGCAGATAATTCCCAGTCATGGAACTATCCCCCTTGACGGCCTCTACCGACTGTGGGCTACCGCCACTTTCTACCACACAGACAGTTCCAACCCCTGGCTCACCAGGACCTTTAAACGAGCAGGGATGTCCAGGACGTTGTCTACCGAATCCATCCAGGTCAGGCAAGCAGTGGGACGAAGCTCTTCCACGGCCACACGAGGCCATCACTAGGCCGACTTTTCTCTTCGGCGGCCGGAGCAGGGAGCTGCTGGTGACCGAGGCAGCATCCTCAGATTTCTCTCTTTTCACTTCCGCTGGGGCAGTCCCTTCGCCCGGATCAGTGCGCACGGGGAACGCACCAGCATCGATCTTTCCCTCCGGAGTGGCAGTCCCTGTGAGGTAGTTGAGGTGGAAAGCCCGAGGCTTTTCTGTGGATGGTTCCACCTCAAAGAGAAATTCTTTGCAGACCTCACAGCGCCCGAACGGCTTCAGCTGGACCACCAGTCCCGAACAGCCGGGACAGATCACACCAAGGGCTTCCATGTCTCTACAGGTAAAGAGAGTCAATCGCCCCCGGGGCCTTAGTCTTATCCCCGTATCCATAATCGGAGCAGCCAGAGAAGACATATCCGTGAAGGAAGGAACGGAAATCCACGGAGCACTTGAAGCCATCCTCTCTCTTTTCTGCTCCATTGCGCACTGACCCACCTGCGCCGGAATCTCCACGTGCGTACGTCCACGTGGCCAGACTCCTCCCACCTTCTGCACTTGTTAGCGGGCTTCTCACTTGTTTGTGGGCTTTTCCCTTGCCCCGCCCACGAACTACACAGTTATGGGTTGCCTCGTGGCGCGTTGGCCAATATGGCCGACCTACTCGGAACTCCTCCGGGCAGCAAAGTTCAATTTCAAACACCATACACATATCCCGGATACGATGCCCCCACGTGTAGCGGCCTCACCCCTCTCCCTTGCTTTATCAGTTATATGGCTGTTGTCTAGGGGTACCTGGGAGAGAGAGATGATACACACCACGGCCCATGTCCTCCGTAACTGAGAGGTGAAGGCCAGAAGATTGGGCTTTTGTGTAGGTGTCCTAGAGTCAAGTCCAGTCCTTCGTCCCTGACTCCTTTGCTTTAGTAACCCAAGTTCCACACATTGAATAGGTACAACTCAGTTTTATTCTTCTTGCCAAGGACTAAAACAATCTTTCTCCTTTGGAAAACGGGGACAGATCGAGGCACAATCCTTTCCCTTCTTGCTGCTGCCCACTGTGCTGTCACCAATCGGGCCACTAGATGGTGGTGCTGTTTTTTTGGGTGTTCGTGTTAACCAGTTCATTTGTGCATATGTAAACTGACACTGCGGCTGCTTAAACAACATTCCCTCATAAACCAATCAGGCTTCTAGCCTATAAAACATGTGACCACCAGTGACCAGGTATGCCCCCTGAAGACGTAATCTATGAAACGTACGCCGGCGGCGGTACCTGGTCACGTTACCCCACGTCATATCCGGCTATCTGGTTGTCTCTGGCGATCGGTGGAGCGCACGCCATCCACGGAGGTGGACGTGGCTAGGACTCATCTCTCCCCGCTTTGATATACACGCCAGCAGCCCCAGGCACTTTTAAATGTAAATAAAAGCAATATTATGCTATAGATGTCCTATTTCTTGCATATACCCTGTCTGCAACTTTGAGGAGGCAGGTTCCAGTGCATATCTCCAGGCTATACTGACATGCTAGCAGTCATTAAACTGCACAAGCGATAATTGACTTTCTTTTTTACTAAAGAAGTCAATTACATCTGGTAAGCAAATCTTAATACCATTCACTTTGGGTGTCGTTTTTTTGGTGAAGGAGTTTGAAAAGGAATCGTAGGAATCACCATTTCCTTCTGCAATTATTTTCGTTATTGGACTGTATTGCCATCTTGATTAAAACATTTTTTGCAAATATTTTTGTTATTGGATTATATTGCTAATTTGATTCACCATATTGGGATTGAGTTCATCACAGTATTTGTACCAAGGATTTTCTATGGATATGAATATTACATGAATCATTTCACGAGTAGTAAATTTATTATCACTTAATTTAAATGGCACAGTGCCCCCTATATCCTATATTACTTCAGTGGGACATGTCTGCCTCAGCCGTCTCCGCGCATGCTCTCCAGCAGATTTTTTTTTTAAGCAAATAAACTTTGTGTTTCTTACGTAATAATTTGTATTCTCTGCCTGTAAAAAGTCACATTATCTGAAATTTGATTTATTAAATGCCCAAAGCTAATGTTTAGATTGCATTTGAAAAGGGTAATACACCCAGAAAAAAAGTAAATTACATTGCTATTTATTGTAGCATTCTGCTGTTACAGATGAAAAATCATTTGTTTAGGCTTTCATCTGATTAATGCTCTGATCAGCATCTTGACAATAATATTATTATGGAAGGAAACGTGCACACCTAGGTTAATAGACTGCAGAAGAGATAATCATTCATCACAATCCTGCTGAAACTTTAACTACAAAAACAAGCACAACACCGTCTAATCACATGCTTAATCACTTTAACAATATTTTATATTAAAGGTAAAAAATAATTATCTAGGTTATTCTTAAGTTTTCCTTTTAAAAAATGCTTGTCAATGTAGTAGACTCTAGAGGTCAGCCTGTCAGTTGTGACTTCAAATAGAGCTCCACAATTTATTTGTGGACTCTCTAGGAAGTTATAAGCAAAAGTTATTTAACTACATTCTATTGGCACATTCAAGTTGAAGTCCAAGGAAGCAGAGCACTGAAGTCATTGGGGCCCCAAAATAAAGGTTTAACACCATCTTTATTTAAAAGGAGTGTATTGGGTTTTGTATTATTTTTTATTTATGTTTTATGTCCACGACTTACATCGTTGCATGGTTCCTCAGGTTAAAAAACAACTAGTCTATCAAGTAAATTGTATAGAAAAATGAATAAATAAATAAAAAAGTCCTAAACCTACTGTTAATCCAGAGGAAAGAAAAAAAATATATACAGCTAATTACTTTAATAGAGAGAAAAAAAATGCTTCCTGATACCCTATGAGGCAAACCGATATTCCACAGATCAACATTCTATGATGTTATGATTTGAGTGGTGACACAGGATTTCCTGTGAAGTCTGGCTCTTTACTTTTTGCTTGCAAACTAAATGGCATACTTGCCCGCCTAATCATTTTTCAGGCTGTGCATGAAAGCCTTCATTCATTGGCAATGTTACTACTGCCAATAAAAGTGACACATTTCTTCTTGAAATTGTTGGTTGATTGTTGGGATACTGGTGGCATAGCACCCAATGATGCATCTCGGACTCCATTCTATCCCATACCATGTCAGCAAGGGGATTCTTAGTCCATCAGGAGAAGACTGTCAGTGCAAATTGTTGTATTTGCGTCTTCGGGTTGGCAGGATTGGTGTTCACTGTGACACTGTGATTGATAATGGATTTACACCAAGGGGCATTTTTTGGAGGGGGCTTGTTTTTGTTTGATAAAGGACTTTATCAAGGGGTGGGTGTCCTTATCATAATGTAGCTTGCAGATTCCAAAAAGTCCCCCCTCCCCCTGCAGACCACCAAATTTACTGGGCTAGGGAAGTGGAGGAAAAGGCCTTTGGCCAGGGAGTCCACACCTGGGAAAGTACCCCCCCTCCCATGTTGAGACCTGGTGTGGAACCAGTAGCTCACTGACCCCTATTTCGTAGCTTGCGAGGTTGCATACTCAAATTAGGGTATGGTATGGATTTTGGGGGGACTCTATGCTGTTTTTTTTTGCATGGGGTTCCAACTTAAAGCCCAATACAAGATCCTCATCAAGGATAAGGGCTGGAATGCATTTTGTGGAGACCCCATGCTTTTTAATGGGGTCCCCAAAAACATGCCTGTGAGAACATTTTTGCTGTGGCACATAATACAGGTATGGCACTTCACATGTAGGCTTAGGCCTTCCCCCAAGCAGATTATTTAAAGAACTTTGTGTTTTTAATACATTTAAGCTTTATTAAAAGAACTGCTCCTAACTGGATGATATTTTTATTTTTTTAATTATATTGGTACATGTCCTTCAGAGCAATTCCCAGCTTCCCATGTCCTTTGTTTAATAACCCCCTTGCCTTTTTAGCCTTAATAGGGTTTGCAGATTTTTGGATGAGCTTACCGAATGCACCTGCGAATTGAACCATTTGAAATTCACCCATTGCTTAGTATTTAGAAAAACATCCAGCTTATAGAATACGGTGACATTTCACTTTACAAATAAAAGCCAAGCATGTGCAAGGTAATTAAAAATATATATATATTTTTTTTTGGGGAGGAAAAGGATTTTTATTAGACTTTTTCTGACATAGAAAACAGTACAAACAATAAAATCATAGTACTACCAATAATAAACTTGCAATGCAGTTAGCCTAACTAACAAGAAAACTAGCTAGGCAAAAAGACAAACATACATACATTCACATATAAACACACACACGCACACACACTCTCACATCCATACATATACCACCATCCTCTTATCTCTGTTAGCTGGACAGGGGCAAACTGTGAAGACTGCTGGGAGTAGACAATGGGTGCAGCACATCTATCAAGAAAAATAGTTGGAAGCTTTGAAGCATGAAAATCACTATGAAAATCACTATGATTTATGGGCATTACTGAATCCTTTAGAAAGACGGAGTAAAATGAAAAGGTGGAGGTATTACATGTAGGTGTGCATACTGTTAAGTTAATTGTTCAGTTGGTTCAGTACACCCCCCCCAAACCACCCCTTTGCATTTTTAATGATGAGGTTGAAACTCATCATCTTATACAGTTTGAAAGGGCTTCAAGGGCTAGAACAGTGATAATTATTACCATTACTATATACAGGATTTATATAGAGCCAACAGTTTGTGAAGCACTTTACAAAATAAAGATAGACCATAAGGAGGGCCCTGCTCATCACAGAATATGATGGGTGATTTTAACTACTTTGAAATTAAATGCTGTAAGGGCACTGCTGGAACAGTAAAAGGGCTGACATTTGTAAACGTATTACAAAACAACTTTGTGGTAGAGTTTATAGATGCTCCAACTGGAAATGATGCTCTGCTGGACCTGTTAATCTCAAAAAAGAGAAGCGTATTACAAACTTTCCTATAAAAGAAAATATGGGTAACATTGACTATAACATGATTTTATTTAATTTAAGTTGTAAACAATGCGCATGTACTGGAAAGATAAAAACTATTTAAAAAAAAAAAACGTTTATTGAGTTTTGCACTATAGAAAACATACTAAAACAATAATAACAATGATAATCACACAAACATGCTGGCAGAGACGGGAAGACATAAGGGGTAACACTATAAAGGATTTCCAGTAGGATACTCTAAATGGGCATGAGCGCAGGTAGAGCCGTGGAGACCACAGGTCAGGGTAAACAAGTTACTAACATCATACCCATGGGATATAGCAAGGAACATTACTCAATTCATAGTTAATATAGCCCACTTTAACCTCTTGCCGCTCGCGCTATAGCCGAAAGACAGCTACAGCGTGGGCCTAAATTGCCAGGAGGGCGTCAATGTACGTCCTCCCATGCATGTGATGCCTGCGTGCCCTGCTCTGTGATCAGCGAGTCCATGAGACTCGGGTTGATCACAGATCAGAGTAAGAGGCAGATCCATGTGATCAGCTGTCAGCCAATGACAGCTGTTCACGTGATGTAAACAGAGCCATAATCTACTTTCTTTCCCCTCACGCTGATAGCGTGAGGAAAAAAAGAAAAAACGATTACCATCCAGAGTAAACGGGACATTGGTCCTGCACACTCAAGACCCACTGCTGCTAAGCAGTGCCCACCAGTCCCATCTACCAGTGCCCACTAGTGCCACCTACCAGTGAATATCAGCACTGCTAAGAAGTACCCACCAGTGCCACATACCAGTGCCCAATAGTGCCACCTATCAATGCCCACCAGTGCCACCTATCAGTGCCGCATCAGTGCTAGCCAGTAATAAATATAGCTTTACAGGGAACATGGAGTAGTCTATGGATCTTAGAATTGCAGGTGCTTGACTGTATGGCAGGAAGGAAATAACGAAAAGAAAAAAAAGAAGGGGTGGGGGATGTGAGGGAAGAAAAAAGAATAAGGAAAAGAGGGGGGGGGAGAAAGCTGGAGAGAGGAAAGGTAAAGAGGAACTCATAGAGAATGAATTCTCTCATACAGTGGTATAGAGAGAAGAAAGGTTTGCCCAGCTGTTCTGTTAATAAAAGGAATTCCACTGGATGAGACACCAGCCATAGAGGGAAGGTAAATTGGGCTTGGGCAGCATGCTGAAGCTGTAGATAGCAGAAGAGCATCTTGTTAGGCAGACTGTAGATAGTTTTAAGCCGTTCAAAGGATAACACTCTCACAGTTGACTCTGGGTTCAGGGAACACCTGGCTGCTTTCTGGCCTCAAATGGTAGGGTCCCAGGCCCTAATCCACGCAGCCCATATCTTGTGGAATTTTTTGGGATAGTTGCGGCCTAGGTATGTACGTTTGTAAAGTGGGAGAACATTATTAATAAGGGTACGCCATTGAGCTATAGAGGCAGGATAGCTTTTCTAGCATAGTAGAAGGCATAAAACAGAAACAGACTGGTGTAATGTGTGGTAGCAATCATATCATATACTCCCAGTAACAACATAAGTGGATCCATAGTGATCATCAGTTCACTTATATTCCCAACCTCAGATGTCATCGCCTCCCAGAAATCCTTCAGCTGAGCGCAAAACCTAACCATATGAATTTATGTGCCCACTGAGGCCCGACATTTGGGATGAGTAGGATTAGCAGTAGTGTAGATAGTCAACAATCTTTGAGCAGAGTAGTATACTCTATGAAAGAACTTCAATTGGATCCATCTATCCCTTACCAATATCATAAGAGGGACATATTGTTGCATACCCTCCTCCCAATCCCCGTCAGTTAGGGTAGGTAAGTCTCTGTGCTAAATCTCACACAGGAGGGTCACTTTAGAGGTATCTAGCTGTTCTATACAGTGGTATAGAGAGAAGAAAGGTTTGCCCAGCTGTTCTCTTAATAAAAGGAATTCCACTGGATGAGACACCAGCCATAGAGGGAAGGTAAATTGGGCTTGGGCAGCATGCTGAAGCTGTAGATAGCAGAAGAGCATCTTGTTAGGCAGACTGTAGATAGTTTTAAGCCGTTCAAAGGATAACACTCTCACAGTTGACTCTGGGTTCAGGGAACACCTGGCTGCTTTCTGGCCTCAAATGGTAGGGTCCCAGGCCCTAATCCACGCAGCCCATATCTTGTGGAATTTTTTGGGATAGTTGCGGCCTAGGTATGTACGTTTGTAAAGTGGGAGAACATTATTAATAAGGGTACGCCATTGAGCTATAGAGGCAGGATAGCTTTTCTAGCATAGTAGAAGGCATAAAACAGAAACAGACTGGTGTAATGTGTGGTAGCAATCATATCATATACTCCCAGTAACAACATAAGTGGATCCATAGTGATCATCAGTTCACTTATATTCCCAACCTCAGATGTCATCGCCTCCCAGAAATCCTTCAGCTGAGCGCAAAACCTAACCATATGAATTTATGTGCCCACTGAGGCCCGACATTTGGGATGAGTAGGATTAGCAGTAGTGTAGATAGTCAACAATCTTTGAGCAGAGTAGTATACTCTATGAAAGAACTTCAATTGGATCCATCTATCCCTTACCAATATCATAAGAGGGACATATTGTTGCATACCCTCCTCCCAATCCCCGTCAGTTAGGGTAGGTAAGTCTCTGTGCTAAATCTCACACAGGAGGGTCACTTTAGAGGTATCTAGCTGTTCTATACAGTGGTATAGAGAGAAGAAAGGTTTGCCCAGCTGTTCTCTTAATAAAAGGAATTCCACTGGATGAGACACCAGCCATAGAGGGAAGGTAAATTGGGCTTGGGCAGCATGCTGAAACTGTAGATAGCAGAAGAGCATCTTGTTAGGCAGACTGTAGATGGTTTTAAGGCGTTCAAAGGATAACTCTCTCACTGTTGACTCCGGGTTCAGGGAACACCTGGCTGCTTTCTGGACCACTAATCCGGGATCTGCCTCTAACTCCATTGTGTGGGATGCTTTTAAGGCCTCTGCTAGGGGACAGTACACCTCTCTCATTAGTAAGACCCGCAAGTCTAGGAAGGAGGAATTGGTTTGGTCGGAGGCTGCTGCTGTGGAGCGAGAATAGCAGTATGTACAGACTAGGGATCCCCAAGACTATCAGGATCTGCAGTCCCTTACTATGGAAGAGCTGTTGCTTTGCACATCATTGACTAAACAGAGATTTCTGCACCAGCCTCAGAGGATATTTGAACAGGGTGAGAGAAACGGAAAGGTGATAACGTGCTTGGCCAGGGAACACACAGCTACCGCTAGTATTCCCCAAATTCAAGACCAGCTGGGGGACATTTTTACTGACCCTCAGAAGATTAATGCATGCTTTCTGTCATACTATCAGTCCCTCTACAAATCCCGGGTGACCTATGACGCTAATGACCTTCAGCTATACTTGGCTGAGATAGACTTCCTGGTTCCTACCTCTACCTACCGAGACGGGTTGGATTCTCCCATTGCCCTGAAGGAGGTTCAAAAGGCACTAAGTACTCTTCAGTCGGGTAAGACTCCTGGCCCTGATGCGCTTCCCATAGAATTTTACAAAAATTACGCCGATGAGCTTCTCCCTTATCTTCACCAGCTGTTTATGGGTATAGAGGGTTTGCTTTGCTGCCCGATTCCATTAGTGATGCAATGATCGTAGTATTTTTGGAATGGGTAAAGACCCAAAACTGTGCTCATCCTACTGCCACATCTCTCTGCTGAATGCAGATGGGAAGCTTCTTGCGAATTTCTGGCCAACCGCCTAAACATAGTAATTACGGCATTGGTGCACCATGACCAGTTGGGATTTATGCCCGGCAGGGGTTCAGATATTAATTTCAGGCACCTTCATACACATATGGCGTTGGCTGGTCCAGATCGCTCTGAGGTTGTAGCTTCCCTGGATGCTGAGAAAGCTTTCAACTCGATTGAGTAGGAATTCCTCTGGGCTGTTCTGGCCAGCTTTGGCTTTAGCCCCTGTTTTCTGTCATGGTTGCAATTATTGTATGCACACCCTAGAGCTAGTGTCAGAATGAACGCTAACCTGTCCAACTCCTTTTCACTGGATAGGTGGGCGTGCCAGGGATGTCCTTTGTCGCCAGGGCTGTTCGCCCTAGCGATGGAACCCTTGACTATCCAGCTTTGGGTGGATCATATGTTGTGGGGTGTTCTGATTGGCTCCATAGTGGAGAAGCTTTATTTGCATGCCTAGTCCTAGTGACTGTCCGCTACTGCTACAGTATCTTTGAACACTGGTGAAGATGCCTGCTTGTATCAGGACATTCCTATAGAGTCTTAGTGCTGTTCAATCCTCTGGCTACAATTAGAAGGACTGTGCTAAGAAGCTTTGATATAGTGAAGAGTGTTCTCTTATCAGTATACTGTGCTGCTGGAATATCCCACAGCTTTCCTCCATCTCTATTCAAGTCTAACTTACAATAAAGCATTAAACGATACCCCTAGACTGATCATTGAGCCAGAGGAGTGGCTTGTGTTGAGTGCCTGGCTGTACTAGCTTGGGAATAGATCCTGCGATAAAATCAGCTGGCCCTTTTGGTGGTGAGCATATGCAGAGCTTCACCTCATGGACTAAGCCAGGGGAGCCCAAACTTTTGAAGAGCGAGGGCCACTTAAGCGACTTGGTAACCAGTCACGGGCCACAATGAGCGGAGCGGGTGGATGGCATGTCCGTGTCTGCTCTGCTATACTCTTTTTTTTTTTTTTAGCAGATCGGATTGGAGGTAGGACACAAGTCGGTTTATGTCTGCCACTACTTAGAGGTGAATGGAGGGTCCAATTGGTCGGACTGTCAGACTGACTACGTGAAAGGGGCCCAAGGCTGCTTTTACACTGATGTGCTGCGGTTTACCCGCACCGCGGGTGCAACGCAGTGTACCTTTGGCTTTCCTGCACTTTGCAATAGAGTTCTATTATATTCTGAAGGGTTGGCGCACTTTCAGAAATCTCACCAAATCGCAGGTAATAACAGAAGTCTATGGCTCAGTGCAGGTAATCCGCAGGTAAACTGCTCTGCACCTGAGGATCAGTTTGAAAGCAGCCCAGTAACCACTGCAGTACAGATATGCCCATATATACACTGTGATTTTAGTAATAAACTGACCTTTAATAACAGTATTCTATTCTATTCCATCCCAGAGCAGGAGGTCGTGGACCACATCAGAGGGCGCTGCGGGCCACTGGTTGGGCACCTCTGGACTAAGCTAAGGGAGAATTAATTCCCTTGAAAACTGAAAATCCCACTGCAAAGTGAACAGTCTATTTGCCTTTAATAAACCAACCCTTTGGCATCTAGAGGAAAAGAGATTTAACCTCCAAATACGGAAATACTTTTTTAGACCCCTTTCACACTGGGGTGCTTTGCAGACGCTATAACGCTAAAAATAGCACCTGCAAAGCGCCCTGAAAGAGCCACTGCTTTCTCGAGGGCTTTCACACTGGAGCGGTGCGCTAGCAGGAAGGTAAAAAAAGTCCTGCTAGCAGCATCTTTGCAGCGGTGAAGGAGCGGTGTGTATACCGCTCCTCCACCGCTCCTGCCCATTGCAGTGGCGCTTTGCGGTGGTTTTAACCTTTTCTTTGCCGCTAGCAAGGGGGGTAAAAGCGCCCCGCTAGCGGCCGAATACCCCCGCAAATATGACGGTAAAGCTCCGCTAAAAAAGCGGCGCTTAACCACGGATGCCCCAGTGTAAAAGGGGCCTTAAAGTAAGAGTTGTGAAGATTTTTAAGTGCACTGAGTATGCAGTAACTGGCTAATAGGGATGAGCCGAACACCCTCCGGTTCGGTTCGCGGCAGAACATTCGAACGGACCGAAAGTTTGCGCAAACTTTTGAACACTGTTAAAGTCTATGGGACTCGAACGTCAAAAATCAAAAGTGCGAATTTTAAAGGCTAATATGCAAGTTATTGTCCTAAAAAGTGTTTGGAGACCCGGGTACTGCCCCAGGGGACATGTATCAATGCAAAAAAAGTTTTAAAAACGTCAGTTTTTTTGGGAGCAGTGATTTTAATAATGCTTAAAGTGAAAAAATAAAAGTGAAATATTCCTGTAAATATCATACCTGGGGGGGTGTCTATAGTATGCCTGTAAAGTGGCGCGTGTTTCCCGTGTTTAGAACAGTCCCTTGCACAAAATGACATTTCTAAAGGAATAAAAGTAATTTAAAACTGCTTGCGGCAGTAATATAAATTTAAAAAATATCGCGCCCAAAAAAAATTAATTAAATAATAAGACTTATTAAACTACACAAGTGACGCAAATTAAAAAGTGTCAAATGATACCTGTGAACATAATTCCAGCATATATATTAATATATGGAGCTAGAATATATGTGGATAAATTAAGGAAGTAAATTCAACATTGATACACACTAATTAATAAACGCTAATCAATCAGTCAAATTGAATATTAACCACCAAAGATTGAACAGCAATGATGCATGTGAATTAATGTGTTTAAAAAAAGTCCTTATAACAAAACTCCAATCTGCAAAAAACAGAATATTGCAAAAGAAAAAAAAAATGTCCAACACATATAAAAATGTTTCCTTCACACTGAAAAAAAGGAGGGAGGGGAAATTCTGAGAAGAAGGATGATGGTACAGGAGAAATGTCCCAGAAAATCCACAGATGTCAAAGAAGACCACATCCACCGCGGTGAGTGAATATAAGAGATGAGTACGTTACCAGAAGTGGTGGACCTCCACTATGGCAAGGTCTGACAGGCCTGCAGATATCACCCTCTGCGGGGTACAGGAGTTGATCCACCTGATTTCACAGAGTGATGGTCCCAATGCGGGTTCTTAGCGTCTGCTAAACTGATCCACTCGCTGCAACTGCTGCAGTTAGTCACTCCGAATAATGAACAACAAACCTCCAAGTTTGAACAGGAACCATAAAAAAAGAGGAGAAAAGGACTCCAATAGTGTAATACCTCAGTGTAAAATGTATTCCCAATGCGTAGAGGTATACAAATGTAACAACAGGGTAATAAAACAAATGATTAAAAATTGCCGGCATAAAAAGTGGCGTTCGCCCGTACTAGCGGGGTCACGTGGTAGTGACGTCAGTGCGCTGCACCGCCCTGACTAGTTTCGTTTAGTACAAACGTTCTCAAAGGGCACGGGCGACGCACTGAAGTGTCACTCAATAAGTACTAGCGAGGCGCGATCCACGCCTCGCTTTCGTATCAGTCATCATGACGATAAAGTCATGGCGCATCCACGCCTCGTTTCCGTATCAACAATCCTGATAGTGAAACGTAAACATGATTCGGTAGCCTTACGCTCATATAAGGGGAGGGGTCAAAAACCCACGGCCTCCTCACTAGGGAGCGAAGGAAAAACACATTTAATATGTACAAGTGAAGTACATTCAAACCTCACGCAGCACCATGACAATGAAGTCATGACGAACGAGCAGAAACATTTCTCTGATGCGAGGGGAGGAGAAGGAGAAAGCACTCAACCCTCCCCCAGCAGCAGCAAGAAAACGTCCCACTCTCAACAAGGGAAACATAGATAACTCGCAAGTTGAATAAAATGATAAAAACGTTGATGAAAATCAGCATAATAGAAATGGCACACTGTATTAGCTACTGATGCTTAATAATGACATAAACAAAAATAAATACAATGAAATAAAATGAAAAATAAAATAAAATACAATGTAACCTATAAATCCACCTAACAATCTAAGAGAATAAACATAAATAGATTATAATTACTCAAAAAGATGAGAAGGGGGGGGGCAGGGGACGAAAGGGGGAATTCACCATTTGAAGGGTGAAACCTATACTACTCTGGAGGGAATGTTGAATAAAATGAACTTGACTAAGTGAGGGAAGAAAGGGGAGAAAAAAAGGGAAGGCTGAAAAAATAAGGGGGGGAGGGAGGGAGACAAAGGGGGGAGGGGGAAGGAAAAAGGAGGGCGAAGGGGAAAGGAAAAGGGAAAGGGAAAAAGGGGGAAGGGGAAAGAAGGGGGGGAAAAAGGGGGGGTGAAATAGATGAGGAAAAAAGTAATAAGGTTCAAATAATCAAGCATTATCTATAAAAGCATTGATTTCAATGTCGACATTCAACCCAAATGGTCTGAGGCATTTTACCCTGTATATCCAACTCATTTCGAGTTTGGATATTGCACGCCTCTTCGGGCCCCCCCTCCAGTGGCTCTTCAACTTGTCTATGGCCATGAAGGACGTCCCACTAGGGTCCCTATTGTGGACATCCCTGTAGTGTCTAGACACAGAGTGCCCCTTAAAGCCTCTTCTAATATTTCCAATATGCTCATTGAGCCTAACTTGGAAAGCCCTGACAGTCCTTCCTATATACTGTAACCCGCAAGGGCAGGTGAGGAGGTACACAACATGGGTAGTAGAACATGTAATAAAGGTTTTGATATCGAACTGTTTAGAGGTACTGTTGGAAACAAAATTGGTAGTTTTCCGTTCCTTGATATGATTAATGTTGCAAACAGCACATTTTTTGCATTTATGATAGCCCACAAAATATTGAAAAAACATACATTTGGAGCCAATGAATCTCTCAAAGAGGGTACACCCCTAAATACCACCTGTGGATTATCAGGTAGTATAGGTCCCAGTACCACATCATCCTTAATAATGTAATGTCGGCAGTAATGTAATGTCGGGTCCCGGCAATATGGATGAAAATTATTGAGAAAAACGACATGGGTACTCCCCCCCCAGCCCATTATCAGGCCCTTTGGGTCTTGTATGGATATTAAGGGGAACCCCGGACTCAAATTAAAAAAAGAAAAGGTGAGGGCCTCCCAGGCCCTATATATATACTCTGAACAGCAGTATACAGGCGGTCCAAACAAGACAGGGACTGTAGGTTTGTTCTTAAGTTGAATCTGTTTGTAATTTGGAACAGGTACATTTTGTAAGGTAGCTCCAGCCAAAAAATAAATTTTTAAGCTTTTTGGATAAAATAGGGAAGGGTTATCATCACCCCTGTAACATTTGTTTTGCTGTCTGTGCCCCTCTTCAGAAGATTTCACCTCACTTTCTGTCCCAATAACAATTGGATTTTGAAAATTTGGGTTTTTTAGGGAAACAAGGATTGGTGATAAAGCATCAGTGGAGACACCTTTTTCCCATATTAACTCTTACAGGAGAGAATTTCCCTTCCTAGGGGTAGATTTCCTCTCACTTCCTGTTGTCTCCCTCTGTTTGTAAGTAGGAGTCATTTGTAAGTCGGATGTTTGTAAGTAGGCGACCGCCTGTATATACTATACGGCCTGCCCTATATACTCTGCAGAAAATTGGGCCTTAGGCATTGGTGGTACCAGAACACTGTAAGCTCTCACAGTTACTCTTGGTGGGTGCTGGAACGGGCCCTGCTGTAAAATATTATATCAAGAATTGTAATCACATGCCCCTGTTGAACAGGGGCAGAAAAATTGGGCCTTAGGCAGTGGTGGTGGTGGAACAACACTGTAAAGCCTCACAGTTACTCTTGATGGGTGCAGGAACGGGCTCTGCTGAGAAATATTAGATTAAAAATTGTAATTACGCGCCCCTGTTAAACAGGGGCAGAAAAATTGGGCCTTAGGCGGTGGTGGTGGTGGTGGTGACACAACACTGCAACCCCTCACAGATACTCTAGTTAAGTGCAGGAACGAGCCCTGCTGCAAAATATTACAGCAAAAATTTTAATTACACGCCCCTGTTAAACAGGGGCAGAAAAAGTGGGCCTTAGACACTGGTGGTGGTGCCACAACACTGCAACCCCTCACAGAAACTCTAGTTGAGCGCAGGAACAAGCCCTGCTGCAAAATATTACAGCAAAAATTTTAATTACACACCCCTGTTAAACAGGGGAAGAATAATTGGGCCTTAGCCACTGGTGGTGGTGCCCAGAAACAAAAATGTTCTTAGAAGCTATCAACATGAACATTGAGGAGGAATAGGATAGTCACTCAGCATAACAGGATAGTCACTCAGCATCAGCATAGGGAGTCTTAAAGGGATCTCACATTCATAGTAAAATTAATCGGTTACATCAGCATCATGTGCTTGGTAGCTGGTGATCCAAGATTGATTCATTTTTATGAAGGTAAGCCAGTCTGTGGACAGGCGCACTCTGTGATCAGTTACAAAGCCTCCAGCAGCACTGAATGTGCGTTCAGATAGAACGCTGGATGCAGGACAGGCCAGTAGCTTAATTTCATACTGTGCAAGCTCTGGCCAGTGATCCATCCTCAAGACCCAGTAACCCAGTGGATTTTCGGTTGGAAAGGTCTCCAAGTCTGATCTTGCCCCTAGGTATTCCTGCACCATGTAAATCAGACCCTGGCGATGGTTTCTGGAACCGATCAGACCTTGGGGCTGCGAACTAAAAACTTGTCTGAACGCATCGGTCAGACGGCCACCTTCTTCACCGCTCCTTCTGTGACTGACCGAAGCCTCAGCAACACATTGTCCAGGAGAACCAGGAAATTGTAACCTCCCAGGCTCTAGAAACGCATTGCACAAACCTTTTTGCAACACCTCCCAAAGATGTTTCATCCTCTGCTCCCTCTGCGAAGGCTGGATAAGTCCCGCAACCTTGCCCTTGTAACGTGGATCAAGAAGGGTTGCCAGCCAGTACTGATCGCCTTTCTCAGGCTTTGCAGGATCAGGGAGGCCAAGCAGCGTAGGTTTGCTGAGGCATTTGGTCCAGAGTCCTCTGGGTCACTAAGGACGACATGATCCGCAGCCACCTCCTCCCAGCCAATTACAAGTCCGTGGGTTTCTGGGGACTGAAAACGATCCCTTGTAGACTGGTGCTGAGTGCTAGGCTCCACCTCCATGCTGACACAATCCTCATCCTTCGTCTCCTCCTCCTCTTCCTGTGTGAATGGCAGGCCCACAGGAATACTGTCTGGATAAAGGGGGCCTTGAGAGGTAAGGAAGTCCTCCTCTTCATCCCTCTGTTCTGCCCCAAGTGCCCTGTCCATTATTCCATGCAGCGTGTCCTCCAACAGGAAGACAAGAGGGACAGTATCTCTGATGCATGTACTGTCACTGCTCACCATCCTCGTGGCCTCCTCAAATGGTGACAGGACAGTGCATGCATCCTTGATCATTAGCCACTGGCGTGGCGAAAAAAAGCCAAGCTCCCCTGACCCTGTCCTGGTGCCATACTCGCACAGGTACTCATTGATGGCCCTCTGCTGCATGTGCAGCCGCTGCAGCATTGCCAATGTTGAGTTCTTCCTGGTGGGCATGTCACAGATGAGGCAGTTCTTGGGCAGGTTGCATTCCTCTTGAAGGTCAGCCAGTCGAGCACTGGCATTATATGACCGGCGGAAATGCCCACAGACTTTCCTGGCCTGCCTCTGGAGATCCTGTAAGCCCGGGTACCTGCGCAAGAACTGCTGCACCACCAAATTAAGGACGTGAGCCAAACATGGAACATGGGTCAAGTGTCCCTGTCAGAGGGTGGAGAGGAGGTTGGTGCCATTGATGCAAACCACCATTCCTGGCTGAAGCTGGCGTGGCGTCAACCACCTCTGAGCCTGCCCCTGCAGAGCTGACAGAATCTCTGCCCCAGTGTGGCTCCAGTCCCCTAAGCAGACCAAATCAAACACTGCATGGCATCTTTTTGCCTGAGTGCTTGCGTAGCCCCTAGAACGCCTACAGTTTCGAGGACAAATCTGCACAGGAAGAGGCCATAGAGGAAGAAGAAGAGGAGGGGGTGGAGGAGAGAGGTGTGGCAAAATCACCACTACCAGCATTTTGGAGGAGAGGTGGTGGAACAAGCTCTGACATTACTGCGCCCTATCCTACATCCTTCCCAGCTGCCAGCAGAGTTACCAAGTGTGCCGTGAAAGAAAGGTAACGTCCCTGTCCAGACGATGAGTCAGCGGTAATATGCACCTTACCGCTGAACGTCCTGTCCATCGAGGCCAAGACATTGCCTTCCACATGCCGGTAGAGAGCCAGATCGGCCTTTTGAGAAAAAAAATGGCGTTTGGGAACCTGCCACTGAGGTACCGCACATTCCACAAATTCTTGAAAGGGGGCAGAGTCTACCAGCTGAAAAAGCAGCAGTTGGAGTGCTAGCAATTTAGCCAAACTAGCATTTAGCCGCTGAGCATGTGGATGGCTGGGACCAAATTTCTTTTGACGGTTTAGCAACTGGGGTAGGGAAATTTGCCTGCTACAATCAAATTTAGGTGTACCGCTAGCAGATTGCCCGCAAGTGCTTGAGACACCTAATTCTACACCTCCATTCCTCTCAGTGCAGGTCTCTGAGAGGAATGAAGGTACAGTGGGGTTGGAGATCCCAGCTGATGAGGAGCAAGGAGAGGTCCGCCTTGTTCTTTGGTGTGGGTCTTTTAAGTACTGTTGCCAACAGACTGCATGGGAGCTCGACATATGTCTGGTAAAGCCCAAGCGGCTTCTGTTTTGGCCGCGCTTGATACGCTTCAGACATATGTTGCAAACAGCAATGGTGCGATCTGCTGCACACGTCTCAAAAAGGCCCACACCAAAGAACTTTTAAAAAAACGCGTATATATATATATATATATATATATATATATACACAAAAGCCTGGATATATATACTAAATACATTGCAGCTAACTGAATCGCCTGCCTGCTCAAACTAAATGAAATGACACTCTCTCTCAGTCAACGCCAGCAATACACTACACAAGGCCGACGTGCAGACGGCCTTATATATTGTGGGGCGTTGACTTAACCCCCTGAGCCATAATTGGCCAAAGGCACCTTGCCTTTGGCCAATTATGGCTCTCTTTGCTGACGGCGCTGTGTTTGGCCAAAGCATGCGGGTCATAGTGCATGCTTGGCCAATCATCAGACAGCAATGCACTGCGATGTCGCAAACGCCCCATAATGTTCATTTTTTGACGAACCGGCGAACAGTCAATGTTCGAGACGAACTCGTGTTCGACCCAAACATAAAGCTCATCCCTACTGGCTAATACAATAATAACCCCAGAGATTGTTTATCCAGGCAATATTTGAATATCTGAGTGCCTTAGGGGACCAGGGAGGATTTTTCCCCTGTAGGAACAAATTTCACCATGCATTACAATTTTTTTTTTTTTTTTGTCTTAGTGGATCAACTGTAGGTACAGGGTTGTGTGCATGGAGTTTTTTAAAGTTTTTTTTTCTATTGCTTAAACTTATTTGACTTGCATTCTTGTTCAACAGTCAGAGTTATGAATCATTAACAACTTAGTCTAAAAGTGCTGGGGAGGTGTAATATATTTGCAACACTTTCTGCCACAGTGTGTTTTTATTATACTCTTGGGCTAAGCCCCTAATGCCCCGTACACACGATCGTTTTTAATGTCATTTTTTAAACCAACGTTTTTCTCCTCGTTTTTTTTCATATTTCCTCTCAAGCCTGCCTTGCGTACACACTATCATTAAAAAAAACGATCAAGCAAAGCGCAGTGACGTTCAACACGTACGACGGCACTATAAAGGGGAAGTTCCGTTTGAATGGCGCCACCCTTCATGTTAGTAAAGTTTGTTGAGCAACGATTCGCGCTTTTCAGTCCGTTACTGTGTAATGAATGTGCTATCTCCATTACGAACGCTAGTTTTACCAGAACGAGCGCTCCCGTCTCATACTTGATTCTGAGCATGCGCGTTTTTTTTCACGTCGTGAAAGCATACACACTATCGTTTTTCACGTCGTTAAAAAAAACGACATGAAAAACGACGTGAAAAAAGAGAGCATGTCCGGAATTTTTAATGACCGTTTTTCACGTCGTTAAAAATGCTCTGGAGCCTACACACGATCATTTTTAATGGCCATTTTTTAAAATGGCATTTTTAACGGCATGAAAAACGATCGTGTGTATGGGGCATAAGAGGATTCTGCTGTAAGCAATCTGTGTTTCACTGCTGGATTTTTGGCATAGGCGTAGGAAGTTGCTGAAGTCTCCCCATCTGGGAGGGATCCTATAAATGCTAGTGGTTGAAAGATAAGATGTCTGGCCTTGAGGAAGCAACTGCAGTTGTTCCCCACACAAAAATAGTGAATGACTTTATCTCCAAGGAGTCACGTTGTATGAATATATTTCACCCAGCATAGCTTTTAAGAGCAGGTAATGAGAGTCTAGAAATATGTGCAGAAGATTAAAATCTGTGTTACGGTAAGCAACTTTCAAGTATCTTGTGCTCTTTTCACCCTCCTTTCTTTTCTCTATGCCGTCTGCAAATAAACTGTTCTAAGTTCATCTTTAAATTGACTGGCTTCCATTATTTATTCTACCCTGAGGAAACAACCAACCCTGAGAATGATGTCTCTGGGACTTTATTGTCAAGTAAGTGTGGTTAGGACATGTACAACATAGCCTGTTAATCATCTGGATGTTAATCCTTATTGAATTTAGGACAAATAGCATTACAGTAGCATGTAAACCTTAAAATCCTGCAGGACTTGGCACTTTAATTTTAAATTATAACTTTTATCTTTCAATTCCACTGTTGAATTAAATTCATAAGGGGAATATATCTTCAGCTAAAGTAGACAACACAGTTAAATAGTAAAATAAGCCAAAAAAAGTGTATATTTAGATTTAATCCACCTGGTGGTGACCAGATGTACAAACACTTCTTCTTGTGTTCGCTGAGCAGTAACTGTTAACAAGTTCTGATCTCAGAAACATTAATTAAATCAGAGGAGCAAATAAAATGAGGATTATTAGCACACATGTTTTGTTTTGTTTCATGCAAAGAATTCTGCTTTTAGGACAAGCTATGTGTCTTTTTACATTACAGAAATGGCTAAAAAGAAAAGATAAATCAAATATTTGAATACATAAGAAGATGATATATACCAATATGTTTTCTTTGCTCCTTAAATTGGAATGCTGTCAATAAATATGCAAATTAGCCTTCAACTATCAGCACTAAAGCAGAATCAGCAGATGCTGCACACAGATGTTCTTGCCTGTGGGGAACAGGCGTCCTAATCTCCAAACCTGTACTAGTGGGGATGAGATCAAGGCACAAAGCAAAATACCTTCAAGAAACATATGCCAGATAGGCAATTGTGATCACAAGTTGCACTGAAAACATGTAAACCCATCTATATTTTTCAGCCCTTTAGCATTTCCAATTTCATATTTTTAAGAAACATTAATTGGTGCAAATTTGTTGCACAAAACAACGATGTATTTTCACTCACATCAGTCATTACTCAATAAAGAAATTAATTGTTTTCACTTATGGAAACCAGAAGCAACTGGAGTATTGAGTTATTGGTTACCTTTTTTGGTGAAACGTGAACATATTAGAACAAGTCACAGGCCTGGTATAGCAGTTATTTCCTTGCAGAGTCCACCATGCTTACTACTTATGTATTTGTTATTTTACTACTGTCAGTGAGCTTCCTTGCACAGAAGAGATTTCTGAGATGTATGCTTGTCTCTGATTCCCAGGCTACATATGAGTTTCAGGGTAGTAACATATTCATCTTTACTGTCAACAGCATTACTGCTCCAACACAGTCAGAGATTATTAGACATGTGCACACTGAAATATTTGGTTTCAGAATTTCGTTTTTGTACGAAAAATACATTTAGTTACTCCTGAAATTTGTTTTTATTTATTTTGTTTTTTGTTAAAAAATGCATTCGTCCGAAAATCCAAATTAATTAAGGTCGAATCTGTCAATTGAAGGCTTATGGTGTCTGTCGAATGTTCTAAGAAGATTCGACGGAGCAGCTAAACTGTACAATGCCACAATCGTACATTTCCGGTCGAATGTTCTGCCTACAAGCTACAGTAGAATTCTAATGTTGTATGACTAGTAATAATTATATTTATTAATTATTATTACTAGTCAACCAACATTAGAATTCTTCTATAGCCTATGGGCAGAACATTTGACCATAAATGTCCGCTCGCTGCGATCGTATGTTTTTAGCTGCTTCATCGAATCTTCATGTCTCTATAATGTTGAATCTTTTCTCTCTATGTCAAACATTTTCTCTCTATGTAGAATAATCTTGGACTAATGGAGTTAAGGTTAGGCACATTCGACCACAGGTTCGATAGACACAGATTGTTATTGTCAGCGTCATGTCGAATCTCCTATCTATATCGAACTGTTGTCGCAACGAAAATGAAAATAAAGCATTTGTTTATGTCGGATTTCGGATTCTGCGCTTTTACCCGAAATTCGGACGAAAATGCATTCGGACGAAAACGAATGCACATGTCTATAGATTATCACAACAGCTCTTCAAGACAGAAAAGTCTGCTAACAGCAATGTGTATAACCATGAACGAAAAAGCCACTATATTAGCCTTTTTTTGTTTATATAGCAAAAAATAAGAAACCCAATGGTGATTAAATACCACCAAAAAAAAGCTCCATTTGTGTGAACAAAATGAGAAAAATTTAGTTTTGGTACAGTGTTGCATGACCATGCAGTTGTCATTCAAAATGCAACAGCGTTGAAAATTAGTCTGGGTGGGAAGGGGGTAAAAGTGACCAGTATTGAAGTGGTTAAACTTACTAATTATAAATTACCTATATGTCCTGACAAATACTCCAATATATTTTTTAAAGTGGTTCTTAAACTGTTGTGCCACTTTCAGACAAAAGATGGAAAATGTGTCCACATGTGCCCACACCACTCCCAAATGATGCAAAGATGGTTGAAAGTCATTGGGCGCCAGACACTTCCTGGATGTAAAAGAGGTTTTATTTCTTTTGACAGTCCTTTTTATATATTTTTGGGGAAAGAGGGTTAGGGCCAGGACACCTTAGATAGTTGCAAACTCAATTGGCAGATACCGAGACTTTGATAGGAGGACAGCCGTGCAGGGAAAGGCCCCAGCAAGGTGCCACTCCTGCACGTGCAGGATTGCTGTCTCCTATGGTAACAGTCCTTTAACAGTTCCTAATTCAAACACATCAGTTCTTTCAGCTCAACTACAACTGCTCCTTGTAGTTCTTCAATACTAAGCTCCTGGTCTCTCACTAAACCCTCTGTTTCACTGACTCTGAATCCCTGGAGCTTGTTGAAGGTTTGCGGTGGTATCCCCTTAAGCGTCACCCATGCTTCCCTGCTGGGTCCCTAGTAGGGATGAGCCGAACACCCCGGGTTCGGTTCGCACCAGAACCTTCGAACGGACCGAAAGTTCGCGCGAATTTTCGAACCCTATTCGTTATAATGGACGCGAACGTTCGAAATCAAAATTGCTAATTACAACGGCCAATATGCATGTTAATGTTATAAAACAGGTTTGGGGACCCGGGTCCTGCCCCAGGGGACATATATCAATGCAAAAAGAAATTTTAAAAACTAAAGTTTTTTCGGGAGCAGTCATTTTAATGATGCATAAAGTGAAAAAAAAAAAAGTGAAATTTTCCTTTAAATATGGTACCTGGGGGGTGTCTAAAGTATGCCTGTGAAGTGGCATGTGTTTCCCGTGCTTAGAACTGTCCTTGCACAAAATGACATTTGTAAAGGAAAAAAAGAAGCCATTTAAAACCACTTGCGGCTTTAATGTCATGTCTTGTCCTGGCCGCCATATGGCTGAAAATCCTTGAGAAAAATGGCATGGCTACCCCATCACCCCCCCCCCCCACCCCAGCCCCTTTGGGTCTTGTATGGATACTAAGGGGGACCCCGCACCCAAAATAAAACCCTATACCTACAACCCTATATACTCTGAACAGCAGTATATAGGTGGTGCAAACAAGACATGGACTGTAGGTTTGTTCTTAAGTAGAATCTGAACAGGTACATTATGAAGTGTAGCTACATCCCAAAAAAATCTATTTTTAAGCTTTTTGGAGAACATAGGAAGGGGTTATCACCCCTGTAACATTTGCTGTCTTTGCACATCTGTTCAGAACATGTCACCTCACTTTCCGTCCCAATGACAAATGTTTTTGGAAAAGTGGGGTTTTAATTGAAACAAGGATTGGTGATAAAGCATCAGTAGAGAGGAGATACCTTTTTCCCAAATTAAATCTAACAGGATAGAATTTTCCTTCCTAGGGGTAGATTTCCTCTCACTTCCTGTTTTCTCTTGCCGTTTGCAAGTAGGAGTCGTTTGTAAGTTGGATGTTTGAAAGTAGGGGCCTGCCGTATATACTCTGCAGAAATTTGCCCTATTAGATGTTGGTGTAGCCACAAGACTGGTGGGCACAGGAATGGGCCCTGCTGTGAGTTAATAGATCAAGATTTGTACTTGCATGCACCTGTTGAACCGGGCAGAAAAATTGGGCCTTTGGTGGTGGTGGTGGTGGTGGTGGACGGTGTTGCCACAAGACTGTAAGCCCTCACAGTTACTCTTGGTGGGTGCAGGAATGGGCCCTGCTGTGAGTTATTAGATCAAGATTTGTAATTGCATGCACCTGTTGAACAGGGCAGAAAAATTGGGCCTTTGGTGGTGGTGGTGGTGGTGGACGGTGTTGCCACAAGACTGTAGGCCCTCATAGTTACTCTTGGTGGGCGCAGGAATGGGCCCTGCTGTGAACTATTAGATCAAGATTTGTAATTACACGCCCCTGTTAAACAGGGGCTGAAAAATTGTGCCTTAGGCATTGGTGCTGGTGCCACAACACTGCAACCCCTCACAGATACTGTACTTGGAGCACAGCAGTCACACCTGTTGCGAAGCATCTTTTTAAAAAATTGTAATTACACGCCCCTGTTATACAGGGGCTGAAAAATTGTGCCTTAGGCACTGGTGCTGGTGCCACAACACTGCAACCCCTCACAGATACTGTACTCTGAGCACAGCAATGAGACCTGTTGCAAAGCATTGCCTAAAAATTGTAATTACACGCCCCAACAGGGGCTGAAAAATTGTGCCTTAGGCACTGGTGCTGGTGCCACAACACTGCAACCCCTCACAGATACTGTACTCTGAGCACAGCAGTCACACCTGTTGCGAAGCATCTTTTTAAAAAATTGTAATTACACGCCCCTGTTATACAGGGGCTGAAAAATTGTGCCTTAGGCACTGGTGTGGTGACATGGATCATTGAGGAGGAGGAAGAGGATAGTCAGTGAACATAACAGGACAGTCACTCAGCATCAGCATAGGCAGTCTTGAAGGGATGTGACATTATAAATTATTCCGTTATATCCGCTTCAGGTGTCTGGTAGCTGGTGGTGATCCAAGACTGATTCATTTTTATGAAGGTCAGTCGATCAACCGAGTCGGTGGACAGGCGCACCCTATGATCGGTGACAAATCCTCCAGCAGCACTGAATGTGCGTTCGGAAAGAACGCTGGATGCAGGACAGGCCAGTAGCTCAATTGCATACTGTGCAAGCTCTGGCCAGTGATCCATCCTCAGGACCCAGTAAGCCAGAGGATTTTCGGTGGGAAAGGTGTCCAAGTCTGACCTTGCCCCTAGGTATTCCTGCACCATGTATATCAGACGCTGGCGATGGTTGCTGGAACCGATCATACCTTGGGGCTGCGGACTAAAAAATTGTCTGAACGCATCGGTCAGACGTCCACCTTCCCCACCGCTCCTTCTGCTACTGACCGAAGCCTCAGCAACTCGTCGTCCAGGACCAGGAGTTTGTAACCTCCCAGTTTCTGGGAACGCGTTGCACAGACCTTTCTGCAAGGCCTCCCTGAGATGTCTCATCCTCTGCTCCCTCTGCGACGGCAAGATAAGGTCCGCAACCTTACCCTTGTACCGTGGATCAAGGAGAGTGGCCAGCCAGTAATGGTCACTCTCCTTGATCCGAAGAACACGAGGATCCTTCCGCAGGCTTTGCAGGATCAGGGAGGCCATGCAGCGTAGGTTAGCTGAGGCATTCGGTCCGGAGTCTTCTGGGTCACTGAGGATGACATGATCGCCAGCCACCTCCTCCCAGCCACGTACAAGTCCACTGGTTTGTTGGGACTGTACATCATCCCTAAAAGACTGCTGCTGCTGATGCTGAGTGCCAGGCTCCACCTCCATGCTCACACAATCCTCCTCCTCCTCCTCCTCCTCCTCTTCCTGTGTGATGGGTGGGACAGAAGGAACATTGTCTGGATAAAGGGGGCCTTGAGAGACAAGGAAGTCCTCCTCTTCCTGCCTCTGTTCTGCCTCAAGTGCCCTGTCCATTATCCCACGCAGCGTATGCTCCAACAGGTGGACAAGAGGTACAGTGTCACTGATGCATGCACTGTCACTGCTCACCATCCTCGTGGCCTCCTCAAATGGTGAGAGGACAGTGCATGCATCCCTGATCATGCTCCACTGGCGTGGGGAAAAAAAGCCAAGCTCCCCTGACCCTGTCCTGGTGCCGTAGTCGCAAAGGTACTCATTGATGGCCCTCTGCTGCGTGTGCAGTCGCTGCAGCATGGCCAACGTTGAGTTCCACCTGGTGGGCATGTCACATATTAGGCGGTTCTTGGGCAGGTTCAGCTCCTTTTGCAGCTCAGTCAGCCGAGCACTGGCATTATAAGATCGGCGGAAATGCACACAGACTTTCCTGGCCTGCCTCAGGACATCCTGTAAGCCTGGGAACCTGCCCAAGAACCGCTGCACCACCAGGTTGAGGACGTGAGCCATACAGGGCACATGGGTGAGCTGCCCCTGTCGCAGGGCGGAGAGGAGGTTGGTGCCATTATCAGAAACGACCATTCCTGGCTTAAGCTGGCGTGGCGTCAACCACCTCTCGGCCTGCCCCTGCAGAGCTGCCAGAACCTCTGGCCCAGTGTGGCTCCTGTCCCCCAAACACACCAGCGCAAGCACGGCATGGCATCTTTTTGCCTGCGTACTCGCGTAGCCCCTTGTACGCCTACGGAGCACCGCTGGTTCCGAGGACAGAGCACTCGAAGAGGACATGGAGGATGAAGAAGAGGAGGGGGTGGAGGAGAGAGGTGTGTCACAACCAGTAGTAGCATTTTGGAGGCATGGTGGCGGAACAACCTCCAACACTACTGCACCTTGTCCTGCATCCCTCCCAGCTACCAATAGAGTGACCCAATGGGCCGTGAAAGAAAGATAACGTCCCTGTCCATGCCTGCTGGACCATGAGTCAGCGGTAATATGCACCTTACCGCTGACCGCCCTGTCCAGCGAGGCATGGACATTGCCTTCCACATGCCAGTAGAGAGACGGAATCGCCTTCCGTGAGAAAAAGTGGCGTTTGGGAACCTGCCACTGAGGAACCGCACATTGAACAAACTCACGGAAGGGGGCCGAGTCTATCAACTGAAAAGGCAGCAGTTGAAGTGCTAGCAATTTAGCCAAGCTAGCATTCAACCGCTGGGCATGTGGATGGCTGGGAGTATACTTCTTTCGACGGTCCAGCAGCTGGGGCAGGGAAATTTGCCTGCTACAATCGGACGTCGGTGTACTGCAAGTACTTGGTTGTGACACACCTAATTCTACACCTTCAGTCCTCTCAGAGCAGCTTTCAGAGAGGACTGAAGATATAGTGGGGATGGAGATCCCAGCTGATGAGGAGCAAGGAGAGGTCCGCTTTGTTCTTTGGTGTGGGTCTTTTATGTGTGCTTGCCAACGAGCTGCATGGCAGGTCGACATATGTCTGCTCATGCTTGTGGTGCCCAAGCGGCTGATGTTTTGGCCACGCGAGATACGCTTGAGACAAATATTGCAAATAGCAGTGGTGCGATCTGATGCACTCGTCTCAAAAAAGGCCCACACCAAAGAACTTTTGTGATAACGTGCAGAGGCAGCGCCCTGCACAGGCGGAGCTCTGCGGTGTGGTACAGTTGCTGTGCTGGCCTCTAGCTGGCCTCCAGGGGGCATCCTGCCTCGTTGGACATGTGACGCTGCATCCTCCTCCTCCTCCTCCTCTCTCCCTTCAGGCACCCACGGGAGTCAGTGACCTCATCATCCCCTCCCTCTTCACCACTAGAGCAAACCTGGCAGTAAGCTGCAGCTGGTGGAACACTACTGCCAGATTGCTGTCCTTCAGCATCCCCTCTCTCTGCGCGCACACTACTGACTTCCTCAAGCTGGGTATCATCATCCGAGCCTTCGAATCGTTGGGCATCCTCCTGGAGCATGTACCCAACACTGTGCTCAAACAGTTCGGGGGACTCCTCAGGAGGACATGGTGGGTCTAGGGAAGGGGTGGCTGATGATGCCATTGAGTACGCGTTGGCAGCTGCTCTGCCAGTACCCTGAGCCTGGGTGAGAGAGGATGAGGAGGATGAGGAGGGCTTGGTCATCCATTCTACCAAGCCTTCGGCATGATGCGGCTCCACATGTCCAGCTGCCGAAAACAAAGACAAGCGTGTCCCATGGCCACGTGCTGATGACGATGCACGACCACGTCCACGGCCAGCACTGTTGTCTCTAGAAACAGAGCCTGCCTGCCCTGTGTTCTTGCCTCGGCACGCTCTGCCTCTCCTTGGCGGTCTTCCAGCCATTGTAGTCGGTAGTGTATATAGTATAAAAAATAGAACTCCTATGTGTGCTCACAACACACTGTAGGTCCTATGGGTGCTGACACTAACACACTATAGGTACTATGTGTGCTGCTGACAAGAAAATATAGGAGCTCTGTTTGCTGCCACTAACACACTAGAAGTCCTATGGGTGCTGCTGAGAAGAAAATATAGGAGCTCTGTTTGCTGCCACTAACACACTAGAAGTCCTATGGGTGCTGCTGAGAAGAAAATATAGGAGCTCTGTGTGATGCCACTAACACACTAGAAGTCCTATGGGTGCTGCTGAGATGAAAATATAGGAACTCTGTGTGATGCCACTAACACATTAGAAGTCCTATGGGTGCTGCTGAGAAGAAAATATAGGAGCTCTGTTTGCTGCCACTAACACACTAGAAGTCCTATGGGTGCTGCTGAGAAGAAAATATAGGAGCTCTGTTTGCTGCCACTAACACACTAGAAGTCCTATGGGTGCTGCTGAGAAGAAAATATAGGAGCTCTGTTTGCTGCCACTAACACACTAGAAGTCCTATGGGTGCTGCTGAGAAGAAAATATAGGAGCTCTGTGTGATTCCACTAACACACTAGAAGTCCTATGGGTGCTGCTGAGATGAAAATATAGGAACTCTGTGTGATGCCACTAACACATTAGAAGTCCTATGGGTGCTGCTGAGAAGAAAATATAGGAGCTCTGTTTGCTGCCACTAACACACTAGAAGTCCTATGGGTGCTGCTGAGAAGAAAATATAGGAGCTCTGTTTGCTGCCACTAACACACTAGAAGTCCTATGGGTGCTGCTGAGAAGAAAATATAGGAGCTCTGTTTGCTGCCACTAACACACTAGAAGTCCTATGGGTGCTGCTGAGAAGAAAATATAGGAGCTCTGTGTGATGCCACTAACACACTAGAAGTCCTATGGGTGCTGCTGAGATGAAAATATAGGAACTCTGTGTGATGCCACTAACACATTAGAAGTCCTATGGGTGCTGCTGAGAAGAAAATATAGGAGCTCTGTTTGCTGCCACTAACACACTAGAAGTCCTATGGGTGCTGCTGAGAAGAAAATATAGGAGCTCTGTTTGCTGCCACTAACACACTAGAAGTCCTATGGGTGCTGCTGAGAAGAAAATATAGGAGCTCTGTTTGCTGCCACTAACACACTAGAAGTCCTATGGGTGCTGCTGAGAAGAAAATATAGGAGCTCTGTTTGCTGCCACTAACACACTAGAAGTCCTATGGGTGCTGCTGAGAAGAAAATATAGGAGCTCTGTGTGATGCCACTAACACACTAGAAGTCCTATGGGTGCTGCTGAGAAGAAAATATAGGAGCTCTGTTTGCTGCCACTAACACACTAGAAGTCCTATGGGTGCTGCTGAGAAGAAAATATAGGAGCTCTGTTTGCTGCCACTAACACACTAGAAGTCCTATGGGTGCTGCTGAGAAGAAAATATAGGAGCTCTGTTTGCTGCCACTAACACACTAGAAGTCCTATGGGTGCTGCTGAGAAGAAAATATAGGAGCTCTGTTTGCTGCCACTAACACACTAGAAGTCCTATGGGTGCTGCTGAGAAGAAAATATAGGAGCTCTGTTTGCTGCCACTAACACACTAGAAGTCCTATGGGTGCTGCTGAGAAGAAAATATAGGAGCTCTGTGTGATGCCACTAACACACTAGAAGTCCTATGGGTGCTGCTGAGATGAAAATATAGGAACTCTGTGTGATGCCACTAACACATTAGAAGTCCTATGGGTGCTGCTGAGAAGAAAATATAGGAGCTCTGTTTGCTGCCACTAACACACTAGAAGTCCTATGGGTGCTGCTGAGAAGAAAATATAGGAGCTCTGTTTGCTGCCACTAACACACTAGAAGTCCTATGGGTGCTGCTGAGAAGAAAATATAGGAGCTCTGTTTGCTGCCACTAACACACTAGAAGTCCTATGGGTGCTGCTGAGAAGAAAATATAGGAGCTCTGTTTGCTGCCACTAACACACTAGAAGTCCTATGGGTGCTGCTGAGAAGAAAATATAGGAGCTCTGTGTGATGCCACTAACACACTAGAAGTCCTATGGGTGCTGCTGAGAAGAAAATATAGGAGCTCTGTTTGCTGCCACTAACACACTAGAAGTCCTATGGGTGCTGCTGAGAAGAAAATATAGGAGCTCTGTTTGCTGCCACTAACACACTAGAAGTCCTATGGGTGCTGCTGAGAAGAAAATATAGGAGCTCTGTTTGCTGCCACTAACACACTAGAAGTCCTATGGGTGCTGCTGAGAAGAAAATATAGGAGCTCTGTTTGCTGCCACTAACACACTAGAAGTCCTATGGGTGCTGCTGAGAAGAAAATATAGGAGCTCTGTTTGCTGCCACTAACCCACTAGAAGTCCTATGGGTGCTGCTGAGAAGAAAATATAGGAGCTCTGTTTGCTGCCACTAACACACTAGAAGTCCTATGGGTGCTGCTGAGAAGAAAATATAGGAGCTCTGTTTGCTGCCACTAACACACTAGAAGTCCTATGGGTGCTGCTGAGAAGAAAATATAGGAGCTCTGTTTGCTGCCACTAACACACTAGAAGTCCTATGGGTGCTGCTGAGAAGAAAATATAGGAGCTCTGTGTGATGCCACTAACACACTAGAAGTCCTATGGGTGCTGCTGAGAAGAAAATATAGGAGCTCTGTTTGCTGCCACTAACACACTAGAAGTCCTATGGGTGCTGCTGAGAAGAAAATATAGGAGCTCTGTTTGCTGCCACTAACACACTAGAAGTCCTATGGGTGCTGCTGAGAAGAAAATATAGGAGCTCTGTTTGCTGCCACTAACACACTAGAAGTCCTATGGGTGCTGCTGAGAAGAAAATATAGGAGCTCTGTTTGCTGCCACTAACACACTAGAAGTCCTATGGGTGCTGCTGAGAAGAAAATATAGGAGCTCTGTGTGATGCCACTAACACACTAGAAGTCCTATGGGTGCTGCTGAGAAGAAAATATAGGAGCTCTGTTTGCTGCCACTAACACACTAGAAGTCCTATGGGTGCTGCTGAGAAGAAAATATAGGAGCTCTGTTTGCTGCCACTAACACACTAGAAGTCCTATGGGTGCTGCTGAGAAGAAAATATAGGAGCTCTGTTTGCTGCCACTAACACACTAGAAGTCCTATGGGTGCTGCTGAGAAGAAAATATAGGAGCTCTGTGTGATGCCACTAACACACTAGAAGTCCTATGGGTGCTGCTGAGAAGAAAATATAGGAGCTCTGTTTGCTGCCACTAACACACTAGAAGTCCTATGGGTGCTGCTGAGAAGAAAATATAGGAGCTCTGTTTGCTGCCACTAACACACTAGAAGTCCTATGGGTGCTGCTGAGAAGAAAATATAGGAGCTCTGTTTGCTGCCACTAACACACTAGAAGTCCTATGGGTGCTGCTGAGAAGAAAATATATGAGCTCTGTTTGCTGCCACTAACACACTAGAAGTCCTATGGGTGCTGCTGAGAAGAAAATATAGGAGCTCTGTTTGCTGCCACTAACACACTAGAAGTCCTATGGGTGCTGCTGAGAAGAAAATATAGGAGCTCTGTTTGCTGCCACTAACACACTAGAAGTCCTATGGGTGCTGCTGAGAAGAAAATATAGGAGCTCTGTGTGATGCCACTAACACACTAGAAGTCCTATGGGTGCTGCTGAGATGAAAATATAGGAACTCTGTGTGATGCCACTAACACATTAGAAGTCCTATGGGTGCTGCTGAGAAGAAAATATAGGAGCTCTGTGTGATGCCACTAACACACTAGAAGTCCTATGGGTGCTTCTGAGATGAAAATATAGGAGCTCTGTGTGATGCCACTAACACACTAGAAGTCCTATGGGTGCTGTTGAGAAGAAAATATAGGAGCTCTGTTTGCTGCCACTAACACACTAGAAGTCCTATGGGTGCTGCTGAGAAGAAAATATAGGAGCTCTGTTTGCTGCCACTAACACACTAGAAGTCCTATGGGTGCTGCTGAGAAGAAAATATAGGAGCTCTGTGTGATGCCACTAACACACTAGAAGTCCTATGGGTGCTGCTGAGAATAAAATATAGGAGCTCTGTTTGCTGCCACTAACACACTAGAAGTCCTATGGGTGCTGCTGAGAAGAAAATATAGGAGCTCTGTGTGATGCCACTAACACACTAGAAGTCCTATGGGTGCTGCTGAGAAGAAAATATAGGAGCTCTGTTTGCTGCCACTAACACACTAGAAGTCCTATGGGTGCTGCTGAGAAGAAAATATAGGAGCTCTGTTTGCTGCCACTAACACACTAGAAGTCCTATGGGTGCTGTTGGGGTGCAGTGCTGTGCTAACAGCACTGCGGTTGGTACTACTGCAATACTGTACTAACAGTAAGCACGCACCAGACTAATCCCCAGCAGCAGCTAATAACACACTAACTGTGCAATCAGCAGCAATGAACGATCAATGACTTAGGTAGCAATGGTTTAGCAAAGAAATAGCCAATGGTTTAGCAAAGAAGAGCAAATCTTTCAGTATCAAGCAAAGACAGAATCAGCAGACTAATCTCTCCTAAAGCCGGAACTCATGTGACCGGGGCCGATGGCGTGGCGGCCTTTTAAATGGTGGGGCGTGTACTAAAGCCCCTGAGCTGTAATTGGCTACAGGCGTCCTGCCTGTAGCCAATTATTGCTCTCCGAGTTTCGGGCGCTGTGATTGGCCAAGCATGCGGGGTCACAGTGCATGCTTGGCCAATCATCAGCCAGCAATGCACTGCGCCGGCCGCGCCGGCCGCAATGCATTGCGGGGCCGCTCGCATCACACGAATGTGATGCGAACGGCCCAAATAGTTCTGGGCTCGACGAGCGAGCGAACGCCCGATGCTCGATTCGAACATGGGTTCGAATCGAGCACCGGGCCCATCCCTAGTCCCTAGCTTGGCACTCCAGATACTTCTCAAGCTTCACCCCTGCTAATCGGCTCGGTCCCTGGCTTGACACACAAGGCTGCTCTGCAAGCATCTCCTCTGCTGGTTGGGTCCCTGACTTGATCACTGCCTGAAGTTTCCAGATTTTCCATTGTGCCCTTTGGTGAGAATATGGTTCCGGTACTTGCTTCAGTTACTCACTGTGGTCCCTGGTAAAGGCAACTGGTCCCTTTGTGGTGACAGCTTCCTTTTTTCCTCTGGACACTGACAGGTTCCCTGGCCGGCAGAACAGTCATCTCTGGCTGGACTGCAAGCCGCAATCCCAACCCTGCGCTGCTCTCTCACTTCTGGATAGGCTCTTACAGCCTAGCAGCCAGATGCCCCCAGGATAGGCACAATCTCCGGCCTTGCAGTCCGGGGTGTACGACACACATCCACCCAGACAGCCGTCCAGGTGACACAGAACACAGATCACCTGACCGCACCCGAATATATAGGCTCTCCCAGCAGGCCACGGGATTCAAGAAAACCCCTGCTCATTGGCTGGGGAACCCACATACCCATAACCTGACATTGGGTTGCCCTTCTCGTATCTAGTACTATCAAGTACCCGGCCACCTAGTGGTAGAAGAGAAAAGTGCAACAAGGCTAAGCTTAGGGAGAAATCAATAGATCCCTATCAATCGACCAAGATAACTACTCTTGGCAAGTAAATTTGTGAGGAGCTCCCTGACTAAACTCCAGGGTGCTACATCTCTGTAATACATACAATCTTTGTTTTAAATATAAATGAACAATAAATGACAAAGGATTCCTAGATCACCATAGGTTAGCCAAAAAGACAGCACAGCACAATGGCTTGTACTCAGGCACAGTTTGCCTGATTAAAATTTTAGATTGAATCATGTAATAGGGGAAAAATCACTTGGATGAGTCAATGGAGCTTTGAGAACAGCAGGCCCCATATTCATAAATTTAGCAAACTGGAAGCCTTTAAAATGTAAAAAAGAGTATAAATCACCACCCACTGGCTCAAAAGCATAAAGTTAAATATTAATCTAAAATATATCATATTTACCTGACTAAAACAAAAAAAATGGAATATGTTTAATATGTTTATTTATTTTTGTTGCTTTTTACCCCGTTTATAATTAAGAGTTTGTGTACAAAAAAAAACAAAAAACACAGTACCTTTGATTTAAAGTATTCCATATAAGCTATTATAGCTATAATATAGCAGATGAAGGGTGGTTTGCCATGGAAGAAGATGGCCGCTTGATCCCTGAGCTCTGACAGACCGCGGCCAATTTCCTACTCCTATAGGGGACATTCAACTCTCTAAAGGCACCAAACTATGGGGACTTTTTCCTGCAGTTCTTTTGCATCCAGATTCCGCTCCCCGCGGGACACAGACGCTCGGCTGACTCAGAATATACCGGATATTTTCCGGACACAGAGGACCAACATGGCGGCGCCTTCACAGGCCTTGACACCTTCACAAGGTACCAACAGGATTGTTCTCACACCCACTGTGTCCCATCCCGCTGCGCAAGGAACCCCGGCCGTGACGGCTCACCAACAGCCGAGCCTGACTAACCTCCACGAGGTTGCAGCTGACATAAAGAACAGCCTGTTCGTGGCCATTTCTGATTTGCGCACAGAGATCAGAGCCATAACGGGAAGAGTGCAGGACATTGAAATTTCCACAGCCCGCCATCACACGGAGCTCAGGAAGGTAACCCACAAAATGGACACACATACCTTGCAACTCCGCGATATCCAGAGGCACGTGGAAGACCTGGACAATCGCGGTCGCAGGCACAATCTGAGAGTGAGGGGCCTACCCGAAGCTGTTGAACCGGACTACATCCTTTCCACTGTTACTGTCACGTACCTGGTGATGAGCCTGGGATGCAGGGAGCGGCCTCTTTTGCACCTCCTACTCCGGAACCCCTGATGGTGGGAACAGGGAGCTCGGGAGTGCGGAGTCGCACAAGTGCCTGTCAGGAACACTGGTGCAGAGGTGGAGCTGGACCTTAGGAAGCTCTGTGCAGGTTTCAGCGGCAGCAGGGAAGCTGGAACGGCCGGTAGGCTTGGCACACAGGGAACTAAGGAGAAAGACAGCAGACAGCGGGGAGGTGTCTTGTAGTTCTGGGCACAGGCAAGTCCAAACAGGCCGGGTAATCCACTGGCTGGCAGATCAGGTGCAGTCCAAGAGGCAGAGGCAGAGTTGTTATACAGTCCGGGTTGTCAACGGGCAGGCAGCAGGTAGCAGAAGGAGCAGGCGGAAGCAAGGTCAACAAGCCGGGGGTCAGCGGGCAGGCAGAAGGCAAGAAGCGTCAGGAACAAGCCGGGTCACAGGAACAGATCGGTAGGGTAATATCAGATAGCAGGTGGGTCTTGGGAACGCTGTAGACCAGACAGCAAGGAGCCCCAGCACAAGCCCCTTTAAATAGCCCCAGATTGGCGCCAGAAAGTGTCACTGCGCGCTCCCGCGCGCGCCCGCCCGCCATTACCGCGCATGCACGTGCGCGCTAACGCCGAATCGCCGCTATAGCGCAGGCGCGACCGCGCTAACGCCGATTCACCGCTATTGCGCAGGCGCGCAGCCGCACGTGCCGCAGCGTCGCCAGCTTGCAGGTGAGATTGCCCATCATGACATTGCCCCCCTCAAATGGGCAGCCTCCGGATGCCCAACTGGGCCATCTTAACTGGATGAGAGTCTTTGAAGGACTGAACCAATCTTTTGGCATGGATGTTGCACTCAGGTTCCCATGAGTTCTCCTCAGGGCCATATCCCTTCCATTTTACAAGAAATTGGACTTGGTTGCGCCTTTTTCTACAATCCACGATGGATTCCACCTCAAACTCCTCTTCACCGTCAACCAAGATTGGTTCAGGAGGGCCGGTGTCACGTCCCGAGAAGGGATCAGGAACAGTAGGCTTGAGTAGGGCAACATGGAAAACCGGGTGGATCCGGAATGATTCTGGTAGCTCCAGTTCATAGGCCACACTGTTAATCCGTCTCCTGATGGGAAAAGGACCCACAAACTTGGGACCCAATTTCTTTGAGGGACAGGCAAGTCTAAGGTTCAGTGTAGATAACCACACCTGATCTCCGGGTTCCAGATTGAGTTCTCCTCTTCTCTTTTTGTCGAACACTTCTTTATTATATTCTTGTGTCTTAGTCATCGTGTCTCGTAATAATTCATTGTTTGCTCTGAAAAAATCCAATGTCTCCTGGACAGCAGGTACAGCAGACTCCGGGATACAGTTGGACAAGAATGAGGGGTGAAAGCCGTAGTTAGCATAGAACGGGGATTGCTTTGTGGCGGAGTGGACCGAATTATTGTATGCAAATTCAGCCAGCGGCAGCAGCAGAGGTACCCAATCTTCCTGCGAGAACGAAGAAAAGCAGCATAGGTATTGCTCAAGTGTCTGATTCGTCCGTTCAGTCTGGCCATTTGATTGTGGATGGTAGGCAGACGAGAAGGACAAGTTAATCCCGAGGGTTTCACACAGGGCCTTCCAGACACGATGTTCGCAGGGATGCCATGGAGCCTTATGATTTCTTTGACAAAAATTTTAGCTGTCTCAGGAGCGGAAGGCGTACCCCTCATGGGCAAGAAGTGTGCCATCTTTGATAGTCTATCCACAACCACGAAGATAGTGGTGAAAAGCTCAGAGGGGGGAAGTTCTACGATGAAGTCCATGGAGATCCTCTTCCATGGCCTCTCGGGTACGGGCAATGGTTTCAACAGACCCCAGGCTCTGGACTTACTTCCCTTGTTTCTGATACATGTGCTGCAAGACTCCACGTAGCTCCTACAGTCCTTTGATAGTTGCGGCCACCAGAACATGCGTTGTAGAAGTTCGGAGGTCTTGAGTACCCCGAAGTGCCCAGCCAGTTTGTTATCGTGGCAGGAACTAAGGACCGTGACTCGCAGGCCCTCTGGTATAAAGATTTTGTCCTTGCACCATAAAAGTCCATCCTTGAGCTGTACCTCTGTCCCGGGTGAGGGAGAGATCCCCTTGGATGCTTGCTTGATCCGAGATAGCAGGTCCTCTTGAAGCAAGAGGAAGTTTCCAGGTGACAAGATGGTATCCGGAGGGGCAGGTGTTTCAGGGTCACAGAACATTCGTGAGAGAGCATCAGGTTTAGTATTCTTCGATCCTGGTCTATACGTTATATGGAAAGAGAAACGTGTGAAGAAAAGTGCCCACCTGGCCTGCCGGGGTTTCAGTCTCTTTGCCACTCTCAGATACTCCAGATTCTTGTGGTCCGTATAGGCCAGGATCGGATGCGCTGCTCCTTCCAGGAGGTACCGCCATTCCTCCAGGGTGGCTTTGATTGCCAGTAATTCCCGGTCTCCTACATCATAGTTCTTCTCCGAATCTGACAGCTTACGGGAGAAAAAGGCAACCGGATGTAAGAGAGCCTTGGGCCCCTGTCTTTGGGAGAGAACTGCCCCAACTGCTGTTTCCGAGGCGTCCACCTCCAGTATGTATGGAAGAGCCGCATCAGGGTGCCTCAGAACGGATGCAGAGGTAAATAATTCCTTAAGGGTCTCAAAGGCCGTTTGGGCTTCTGAAGACCACTGGAACCGGACAGTCTGTTTGGTTAGGTTGGTTAATGGGGTGATAATGGACGAGAACCCCCTGATGAACTTCCTATAAAAGTTTGCGAATCCGATGAAGCGCTGTATGCCTTTCCTATCTACGGGCACCGGCCAGTCAAGAATTGCAGCCACTTTCTGGGAGTCCATCGTGATACCCTCCACCGAGATGACAAGTCCAAGGAATTGGATGCTTTGGCGTTCGAATTCGCATTTTTCTGGTTTTGCGTATAACCTGTGCATTCGAAGCCGTGCGAGCACATTCCGAACGTGTTCCTGGTGTTTCTCCAAGGAGGGGGAAAAGATGAGGATGTCGTCCAGGTAAATGATAACAAAAAGGTCAAGGTAGTCTCTAAAAATGTCGTTCACAAAATTCTGGAACGTAGCCGGGGCATTGCAAAGCCCGAAGGGCATGACTAAGTATTCAAAGTGCCCGAAGCGAGTGCGAAAGGCAGTTTTCCACTCATCCCCGCTTCGGATCCGCACCAGGTTATAGGCCCCACGGAGGTCCAGTTTTGTGAAAATTACTGCGGATCCGAGTCTTTGAAACAATTCAGGAACTAAAGGAAGGGGGTATTGGTTCTTTATCGTCACTTTGTTGAGCTCTCTGTAATCCACACAAGGCCGGAGGGAATGGTCCTTTTTCTCAACAAAGAAAATCCCTGCCCCTGCCGGTGATGTAGAAGGACGGATGAACCCTTTCATAAGATTATCATCAACATAGGTCTTGAGGGTCTCGAGTTCAAGTTCCGTCAGGGGAAAAATCCTGCCAAAGGGGATTTCAGCCCCGGGGAGAAGCTCAATCGGACAGTCGTAACGCCTGTGTGGAGGAAGAGTCTCAGCCCCTTTCTTGCTAAAAACGTCCAGGAAGCTGTGGTATGCTTCAGGAACTGACTGGCGGGCCTCAGCATCAGAGTCCATGCAAAGCAAGGGAGAAGGGGTACTCAAAACTTCCTGCAGACAATGTTGACGGCAGTAGGGGGAACAGAAACTGACTTCTCCTGATGTCCAATTAATTTGTGGGTTATGGGCCTGTAACCAGGGCATGCCCAGAATGATGGGGAACAGAGGAGACTTGATGACATCTAGGCATAGTAACTCCTGATGAGTACTGGCAATGGTTGTGGCCAGCGGTAGGGTCTCCTGTGTGACTGGTCTGGATTTAAGGGTCGACCCATCAGCGAGGTATACAGAAAGCCCTTTAGCTCTAGGGCGCAAAGGAATGTGATGTGTGGTGGCAAAAGCTAAGTCCAGAAAGCAACTGCAGGCCCCGGAGTCAATGATAGCGCTGACTTGAATATTCCCTCCTGGGAGCTGCAAAAGAATGGGAATCGCCAGGTGAGCAGAATTACTGGGTATAACGGGTAAATGCACAGACGACATGGAGAGGCACTTACGGATTTTCACCGGGCAGGTCCGTACATAATGTCCGGGTTCTCCGCACTACAGACATAGGTTAAGGGTTCGCCTGCGTTGACGTTCCTCAGGGGTGAGAGAGGGACGGAGAAGTCCCAGCTGCATGGGTTCTGGGTTGTCAGAGGAGGCTGTAGCTGGGAATGAAGGAGCTGAGTTGGCAGAGCTGGGTACCCGGGGCAACATCCAAACCGGGCGAGATGGCCCGGTGGCTCGTTCAGTCCTACGTTCTCGTAGGCGACGGTCAATCTGGATGGCCAGGTTGATCAGAGAATCCAAAGTTCCGGGCACACCCACACGTGCCAGTTCATCTTTGAGTGGTTCAGAGAGTCCCAATCAGAATTGGTAACAAAGAGCAGCATCATTCCAATTAGTGTCTGAGCTCCATCTCCTGAATTCAGAAACATAATCCTCGGCGGGTCTGCGGCCTTGCTGAAGGGCATGCAGGGTTGCTTCGGCAGTGGCGGTCTGGTGCGGATCCTCATAAAGTTGGGACATGGTTTGAAAGAAAGTGTCCAAGGTATTAAGTGAGTGAGCAGCGTCGCCAGCAGCGTCGCCAGCTTGCAGGTGAGATTGCCCATCATGACAGTTATGGAGATATTTAATCAGCTCCTGGATAGGCCGCGCCAGATGCCTATCCTGATGGAACGTATCCACAGAGCCCTAAGACCTTGTGGCAGGGACACCGACCCCCCCCAGGGACGAGGTTTGCTGCGGAGTTCCAGACTAAGGAAGAAATCTTCAGAAAAGCCCGCACTAAGGCCCAGATTGACCACGAGGGGCGGGTGATCCACATCTATCAAGATCTATATGAAGGATAGGGATGAGCCGAACACCCCCGGGTTCGGTTCGCACCAGAACCTTCGAACGGACCGAAAGTTCGCGCGAATTTTCGAACCCTATTCGTTATAATGGACGCTAACGTTCGAAATCAAAATTGCTAATTACAACGGCCAATATGCATGTTAATGTTATAAAACAGGTTTGGGGACCCGGGTCCTGCCCCAGGGGACATATATCAATGCAAAAAGAAATTTTAAAAACTAAAGTTTTTTCGGGAGCAGTCATTTTAATGATGCATAAAGTGAAAAAAAAAAAGTGAAATTTTCCTTTAAATATGGTACCTGGGGGGTGTCTAAAGTATGCCTGTGAAGTGGCATGTGTTTCCCGTGTTTAGAACTGTCCTTGCACAAAATGACATTTGTAAAGGAAAAAAAGAAGCCATTTAAAACCACTTGCGGCTTTAATGTCATGTCTTGTCCTGGCCGCCATATGGCTGAAAATCCTTGAGAAAAATGGCATGGCTACCCCATCACCCCCCCCCCCCCCACCCCAGCCCCTTTGGGTCTTGTATGGATACTAAGGGGGACCCCGCACCCAAAATAAAACCCTATACCTACAACCCTATATACTCTGAACAGCAGTATATAGGTGGTGCAAACAAGACATGGACTGTAGGTTTGTTCTTAAGTAGAATCTGAACAGGTACATTATGAAGTGTAGCTACATCCCAAAAAAATCAATTTTTAAGCTTTTTGGAGAACATAGGGAGGGGTTATCACCCCTGTAACATTTGCTGTCTTTGCACATCTGTTCAGAACATGTCACCTCACTTTCCGTCCCAATGACAAATGTTTTTGGAAAAGTGGGGTTTTAATTGAAACAAGGATTGGTGATAAAGCATCAGTAGAGAGGAGATACCTTTTTCCCAAATTAAATCTAACAGGATAGAATTTTCCTTCCTAGGGGTAGATTTCCTCTCACTTCCTGTTTTCTCTTGCCGTTTGCAAGTAGGAGTCGTTTGTAAGTTGGATGTTTGAAAGTAGGGGCCTGCCGTATATACTCTGCAGAAATTTGCCCTATTAGATGTTGGTGTAGCCACAAGACTGGTGGGCACAGGAATGGGCCCTGCTGTGAGTTAATAGATCAAGATTTGTACTTGCATGCACCTGTTGAACCGGGCAGAAAAATTGGGCCTTTGGTGGTGGTGGTGGTGGTGGTGGACGGTGTTGCCACAAGACTGTAAGCCCTCACAGTTACTCTTGGTGGGTGCAGGAATGGGCCCTGCTGTGAGTTATTAGATCAAGATTTGTAATTGCATGCACCTGTTGAACAGGGCAGAAAAATTGGGCCTTTGGTGGTGGTGGTGGTGGTGGACGGTGTTGCCACAAGACTGTAGGCCCTCATAGTTACTCTTGGTGGGCGCAGGAATGGGCCCTGCTGTGAACTATTAGATCAAGATTTGTAATTACACGCCCCTGTTAAACAGGGGCTGAAAAATTGTGCCTTAGGCATTGGTGCTGGTGCCACAACACTGCAACCCCTCACAGATACTGTACTTGGAGCACAGCAGTCACACCTGTTGCGAAGCATCTTTTTAAAAAATTGTAATTACACGCCCCTGTTATACAGGGGCTGAAAAATTGTGCCTTAGGCACTGGTGCTGGTGCCACAACACTGCAACCCCTCACAGATACTGTACTCTGAGCACAGCAATGAGACCTGTTGCAAAGCATTGCCTAAAAATTGTAATTACACGCCCCAACAGGGGCTGAAAAATTGTGCCTTAGGCACTGGTGCTGGTGCCACAACACTGCAACCCCTCACAGATACTGTACTCTGAGCACAGCAGTCACACCTGTTGCGAAGCATCTTTTTAAAAAATTGTAATTACACGCCCCTGTTATACAGGGGCTGAAAAATTGTGCCTTAGGCACTGGTGTGGTGGCATGGATCATTGAGGAGGAGGAAGAGGATAGTCAGTGAACATAACAGGACAGTCACTCAGCATCAGCATAGGCAGTCTTGAAGGGATGTGACATTATAAATTATTCCGTTATATCCGCTTCAGGTGTCTGGTAGCTGGTGGTGATCCAAGACTGATTCATTTTTATGAAGGTCAGTCGATCAACCGAGTCGGTGGACAGGCGCACCCTATGATCGGTGACAAATTCTCCAGCAGCACTGAATGTGCGTTCGGAAAGAACGCTGGATGCAGGACAGGCCAGTAGCTCAATTGCATACTGTGCAAGCTCTGGCCAGTGATCCATCCTCAGGACCCAGTAAGCCAGAGGATTTTCGGTGGGAAAGGTGTCCAAGTCTGACCTTGCCCCTAGGTATTCCTGCACCATGTATATCAGACGCTGGCGATGGTTGCTGGAACCGATCATACCTTGGGGCTGCGGACTAAAAAATTGTCTGAACGCATCGGTCAGACGTCCACCTTCCCCACCGCTCCTTCTGCTACTGACCGAAGCCTCAGCAACTTGTCGTCCAGGACCAGGAGTTTGTAACCTCCCAGTTTCTGGGAACGCGTTGCACAGACCTTTCTGCAAGGCCTCCCTGAGATGTCTCATCCTCTGCTCCCTCTGCGACGGCAAGATAAGGTCCGCAACCTTACCCTTGTACCGTGGATCAAGGAGAGTGGCCAGCCAGTAATGGTCACTCTCCTTGATCCGAAGAACACGAGGATCCTTCCGCAGGCTTTGCAGGATCAGGGAGGCCATGCAGCGTAGGTTAGCTGAGGCATTCGGTCCGGAGTCTTCTGGGTCACTGAGGATGACATGATCGCCAGCCACCTCCTCCCAGCCACGTACAAGTCCACTGGTTTGTTGGGACTGTACATCATCCCTAAAAGACTGCTGCTGCTGATGCTGAGTGCCAGGCTCCACCTCCATGCTCACACAATCCTCCTCCTCCTCCTCCTCCTCCTCCTCTTCCTGTGTGATGGGTGGGACAGAAGGAACATTGTCTGGATAAAGGGGGCCTTGAGAGACAAGGAAGTCCTCCTCTTCCTGCCTCTGTTCTGCCTCAAGTGCCCTGTCCATTATCCCACGCAGCGTATGCTCCAACAGGTGGACAAGAGGTACAGTGTCACTGATGCATGCACTGTCACTGCTCACCATCCTCGTGGCCTCCTCAAATGGTGAGAGGACAGTGCATGCATCCCTGATCATGCTCCACTGGCGTGGGGAAAAAAAGCCAAGCTCCCCTGACCCTGTCCTGGTGCCGTAGTCGCAAAGGTACTCATTGATGGCCCTCTGCTGCGTGTGCAGTCGCTGCAGCATGGCCAACGTTGAGTTCCACCTGGTGGGCATGTCACATATTAGGCGGTTCTTGGGCAGGTTCAGCTCCTTTTGCAGCTCAGTCAGCCGAGCACTGGCATTATAAGATCGGCGGAAATGCACACAGACTTTCCTGGCCTGCCTCAGGACATCCTGTAAGCCTGGGAACCTGCCCAAGAACCGCTGCACCACCAGGTTGAGGACGTGAGCCATACAGGGCACATGGGTGAGCTGCCCCTGTCGCAGGGCGGAGAGGAGGTTGGTGCCATTATCAGAAACGACCATTCCTGGCTTAAGCTGGCGTGGCATCAACCACCTCTCGGCCTGCCCCTGCAGAGCTGCCAGAACCTCTGGCCCAGTGTGGCTCCTGTCCCCCAAACACACCAGCGCAAGCACGGCATGGCATCTTTTTGCCTGCGTACTCGCGTAGCCCCTTGTACGCCTACGGAGCACCGCTGGTTCCGAGGACAGAGCACTCGAAGAGGACATGGAGGAAGAAGAAGAGGAGGGGGTGGAGGAGAGAGGTGTGTCACAACCAGTAGTAGCATTTTGGAGGCGTGGTGGCGGAACAACCTCCAACACTACTGCACCTTGTCCTGCATCCCTCCCAGCTACCAATAGAGTGACCCAATGGGCCGTGAAAGAAAGATAACGTCCCTGTCCATGCCTGCTGGACCATGAGTCAGCGGTAATATGCACCTTACCGCTGACCGCCCTGTCCAGCGAGGCATGGACATTGCCTTCCACATGCCAGTAGAGAGACGGAATCGCCTTCCGTGAGAAAAAGTGGCGTTTGGGAACCTGCCACTGAGGAACCGCACATTGAACAAACTCACGGAAGGGGGCCGAGTCTATCAACTGAAAAGGCAGCAGTTGAAGTGCTAGCAATTTAGCCAAGCTAGCATTCAACCGCTGGGCATGTGGATGGCTGGGAGTATACTTCTTTCGACGGTCCAGCAGCTGGGGCAGGGAAATTTGCCTGCTACAATCGGACGTCGGTGTACTGCAAGTACTTGGTTGTGACACACCTAATTCTACACCTTCAGTCCTCTCAGAGCAGCTTTCAGAGAGGACTGAAGATATAGTGGGGATGGAGATCCCAGCTGATGAGGAGCAAGGAGAGGTCCGCTTTGTTCTTTGGTGTGGGTCTTTTATGTGTGCTTGCCAACGAGCTGCATGGCAGGTCGACATATGTCTGCTCATGCTTGTGGTGCCCAAGCGGCTGATGTTTTGGCCACGCGAGATACGCTTGAGACAAATATTGCAAATAGCAATGGTGCGATCTGATGCACTCGTCTCAAAAAAGGCCCACACCAAAGAACTTTTGTGATAACGTGCAGAGGCAGCGCCCTGCACAGGCGGAGCTCTGCGGTGTGGTACAGTTGCTGTGCTGGCCTCTAGCTGGCCTCCAGGGGGCATCCTGCCTCGTTGGACATGTGACGCTGCATCCTCCTCCTCCTCTCTCCCTTCAGGCACCCACGTGGAGTCAGTGACCTCATCATCCCCTCCCTCTTCACCACTAGAGCAAACCTGGCAGTAAGCTGCAGCTGGTGGAACACTACTGCCAGATTGCTGTCCTTCAGCATCCCCTCTCTCTGCGCGCACACTACTGACTTCCTCAAGCTGGGTATCATCATCCGAGCCTTCGAATCGTTGGGCATCCTCCTGGAGCATGTACCCAACACTGTGCTCAAACAGTTCGGGGGACTCCTCAGGAGGACATGGTGGGTCTAGGGAAGGGGTGGCTGATGATGCCATTGAGTACGCGTTGGCAGCTGCTCTGCCAGTACCCTGAGCCTGGGTGAGAGAGGATGAGGAGGATGAGGAGGGCTTGGTCATCCATTCTACCAAGCCTTCGGCATGATGCGGCTCCACATGTCCAGCTGCCGAAAACAAAGACAAGCGTGTCCCATGGCCACGTGCTGATGACGATGCACGACCACGTCCACGGCCAGCACTGTTGTCTCTAGAAACAGAGCCTGCCTGCCCTGTGTTCTTGCCTCGGCACGCTCTGCCTCTCCTTGGCGGTCTTCCAGCCATTGTAGTCGGTAGTGTATATAGTATAAAAAATAGAACTCCTATGTGTGCTCACAACACACTGTAGGTCCTATGGGTGCTGACACTAACACACTATAGGTACTATGTGTGCTGCTGACAAGAAAATATAGGAGCTCTGTTTGCTGCCACTAACACACTAGAAGTCCTATGGGTGCTGCTGAGAAGAAAATATAGGAGCTCTGTTTGCTGCCACTAACACACTAGAAGTCCTATGGGTGCTGCTGAGAAGAAAATATAGGAGCTCTGTTTGCTGCCACTAACACACTAGAAGTCCTATGGGTGCTGCTGAGAAGAAAATATAGGAGCTCTGTGTGATGCCACTAACACACTAGAAGTCCTATGGGTGCTGCTGAGAAGAAAATATAGGAGCTCTGTTTGCTGCCACTAACACACTAGAAGTCCTATGGGTGCTGCTGAGAAGAAAATATAGGAGCTCTGTTTGCTGCCACTAACACACTAGAAGTCCTATGGGTGCTGCTGAGAAGAAAATATAGGAGCTCTGTGTGATGCCACTAACACACTAGAAGTCCTATGGGTGCTGCTGAGATGAAAATATAGGAACTCTGTGTGATGCCACTAACACATTAGAAGTCCTATGGGTGCTGCTGAGAAGAAAATATAGGAGCTCTGTTTGCTGCCACTAACACACTAGAAGTCCTATGGGTGCTGCTGAGAAGAAAATATAGGAGCTCTGTGTGATGCCACTAACACACTAGAAGTCCTATGGGTGCTGCTGAGAAGAAAATATAGGAGCTCTGTTTGCTGCCACTAACACACTAGAAGTCCTATGGGTGCTGCTGAGAAGAAAATATAGGAGCTCTGTTTGCTGCCACTAACACACTAGAAGTCCTATGGGTGCTGCTGAGAAGAAAATATAGGAGCTCTGTTTGCTGCCACTAACACACTAGAAGTAGGGATGAGCTTCGTGTTCGAGTCGAACATACGTTCGACTCGAACATCGGCTGTTCGATCGTTCGACGAAGATCGAACGATTTGGGCCGTTCGCGCCAAATTCGAGTGACGCGAACGGCCCACAATGCACTACGCCATCGCAGTGTCATCCAGGCGCTGTGATTGGCCAAGCATGCACTGTGACCCCGCATGCTTGGCCAATCACAGCGCCGGCAGCGAGGAGAGCAATGATTGGCCACAGGCAGGATGCCTGTGGCCAATTATTGCTGAGGGTGTTTAGTACACGCCCCACACTATAAAAGGCCGCCAGCACGGCGGCCTAGTGTAGTGTGTTCCGGAGCAGGGATAGAGCAGCATAGGCAGGGACAGTGACTGTTATTTCTTTCTTGCTTAACCTGGATTCCTTTAGTTTAGGGAAAGAGAAGGATAGGTAGGGAGAGTGTCAGTGTGTTTTGTGCTTGTGCTATAGTGTGCTTAAAAAAAACATTTATTCTAGGGACAGAAAACTGTAGGTAGGGACAGTGTCAGTTTCTTTCACTCTGCAAGTCCTTGTTTCCAGGGACCTGGAAGGACAGTGAGTCAATTGTCCTTGTGCTATATTGTGCTTAAAAAAACATTTATTCTAGGGACAGAAAACTGTAGGTAGGGAGAGTGTCAGTTTCTTTCACTCTGCAAGTCCTTGTTTCCAGGGACCTGGAAGGACAGTGACTGAATTGTCCTTGTGCTATATTGTGATTAAAAAAAACATTTATTCTAGGGACAGAAAACTGTAGGTAGGGAGAGTGTCAGTTTATTTCACTCTGCAAGTCCTTGTTTCCAGGGACCTGGAAGGACAGTGACTGAATTGTCCTTGTGCTATAGTGTGCTTAAAAAAAACATTTATTCTAGGGACAGAAAACTGTAGGTAGGGACAGTGTCAGTTTCTTTCACTCTGCAAGTCCTTGTTTCCAGGGACCTGGAAGGACAGTGAGTGAATTGTCCTTGTGCTATATTGTGCTTAAAAAAACATTTATTCTAGGGACAGAAAACTGTAGGTAGGGAGAGTGTCAGTTTCTTTCACTCTGCAAGTCCTTGTTTCCAGGGACCTGGAAGGACAGTGACTGAATTGTCCTTGTGCTATATTGTGATTAAAAAAAACATTTATTCTAGGGACAGAAAACTGTAGGTAGGGAGAGTGTCAGTTTATTTCACTCTGCAAGTCCTTGTTTCCAGGGACCTGGAAGGACAGTGACTGAATTGTCCTTGTGCTATATTGTGATTAAAAAAAACATTTATTCTAGGGACAGAAAACTGTAGGTAGGGAGAGTGTCAGTTTATTTCACTCTGCAAGTCCTTGTTTCCAGGGACCTGGAAGGACAGTGACTGAATTGTCCTTGTGCTATATTGTGATTAAAAAAAACATTTATTCTAGGGACAGAAAACTGTAGGTAGGGAGAGTGTCAGTTTATTTCACTCTGCAAGTCCTTGTTTCCAGGGACCTGGAAGGACAGTGACTGAATTGTCCTTGTGCTATATTGTGATTAAAAAAAACATTTATTCTAGGGACAGAAAACTGTAGGTAGGGACAGTGTCAGTTTCTTTCACTCTGCAAGTCCTTGTTTCCAGGGACCTGGAAGGACAGTGAGTGAATTGTCCTTGTGTTATATTGTGATTAAAAAAAACATTTTTTCTAGGGACAGAAAACTGTAGGTAGGGAGAGTGTTTTTTTTCTTTCACTCTGCAAGTCCTTGTTTCCAGGGACCTGGAAGGACAGTGACTGAATTGTCCTTGTGCTATATTGTGATTAAAAAAAACATTTATTCTAGGGACAGAAAACTGTAGGTAGGGAGAGTGTCAGTTTATTTCACTCTGCAAGTCCTTGTTTCCAGGGACCTGGAAGGACAGTGACTGAATTGTCCTTGTGCTATAGTGTGCTTAAAAAAAACATTTATTCTAGGGACAGAAAACTGTAGGTAGGGACAGTGTCAGTTTCTTTCACTCTGCAAGTCCTTGTTTCCAGGGACCTGGAAGGACAGTGAGTGAATTGTCCTTGTGCTATATTGTGCTTAAAAAAACATTTATTCTAGGGACAGAAAACTGTAGGTAGGGAGAGTGTCAGTTTCTTTCACTCTGCAAGTCCTTGTTTCCAGGGACCTGGAAGGACAGTGACTGAATTGTCCTTGTGCTATATTGTGATTAAAAAAAACATTTATTCTAGGGACAGAAAACTGTAGGTAGGGAGAGTGTCAGTTTATTTCACTCTGCAAGTCCTTGTTTCCAGGGACCTGGAAGGACAGTGACTGAATTGTCCTTGTGCTATATTGTGATTAAAAAAAACATTTATTCTAGGGACAGAAAACTGTAGGTAGGGAGAGTGTCAGTTTATTTCACTCTGCAAGTCCTTGTTTCCAGGGACCTGGAAGGACAGTGACTGAATTGTCCTTGTGCTATATTGTGATTAAAAAAAACATTTATTCTAGGGACAGAAAACTGTAGGTAGGGAGAGTGTCAGTTTATTTCACTCTGCAAGTCCTTGTTTCCAGGGACCTGGAAGGACAGTGACTGAATTGTCCTTGTGCTATATTGTGATTAAAAAAAACATTTATTCTAGGGACAGAAAACTGTAGGTAGGGACAGTGTCAGTTTCTTTCACTCTGCAAGTCCTTGTTTCCAGGGACCTGGAAGGACAGTGAGTGAATTGTCCTTGTGTTATATTGTGATTAAAAAAAACATTTATTCTAGGGACAGAAAACTGTAGGTAGGGAGAGTGTCAGTTTCTTTCACTCTGCAAGTCCTTGTTTCCAGGGACCTGGAAGGACAGTGACTGAATTGTCCTTGTGCTATATTGTGATTAAAAAAAACATTTATTCTAGGGACAGAAAACTGTAGGTAGGGAGAGTGTCAGTTTATTTCACTCTGCAAGTCCTTGTTTCCAGGGACCTGGAAGGACAGTGACTGAATTGTCCTTGTGCTATATTGTGATTAAAAAAAACATTTATTCTAGGGACAGAAAACTGTAGGTAGGGAGAGTGTCAGTTTATTTCACTCTGCAAGTCCTTGTTTCCAGGGACCTGGAAGGACAGTGAGTGAATTGTCCTTGTGCTATATTGTGCTTAAAAAAACATTTATTCTAGGGACAGAAAACTGTAGGTAGGGAGAGTGTCAGTTTCTTTCACTCTGCAAGTCCTTGTTTCCAGGGACCTGGAAGGACAGTGACTGAATTGTCCTTGTGCTATATTGTGATTAAAAAAAACATTTATTCTAGGGACAGAAAACTGTAGGTAGGGAGAGTGTCAGTTTATTTCACTCTGCAAGTCCTTGTTTCCAGGGACCTGGAAGGACAGTGACTGAATTGTCCTTGTGCTATATTGTGATTAAAAAAAACATTTATTCTAGGGACAGAAAACTGTAGGTAGGGAGAGTGTCAGTTTATTTCACTCTGCAAGTCCTTGTTTCCAGGGACCTGGAAGGACAGTGACTGAATTGTCCTTGTGCTATATTGTGATTAAAAAAAACATTTATTCTAGGGACAGAAAACTGTAGGTAGGGAGAGTGTCAGTTTATTTCACTCTGCAAGTCCTTGTTTCCAGGGACCTGGAAGGACAGTGACTGAATTGTCCTTGTGCTATATTGTGATTAAAAAAAACATTTATTCTAGGGACAGAAAACTGTAGGTAGGGACAGTGTCAGTTTCTTTCACTCTGCAAGTCCTTGTTTCCAGGGACCTGGAAGGACAGTGAGTGAATTGTCCTTGTGTTATATTGTGATTAAAAAAAACATTTTTTCTAGGGACAGAAAACTGTAGGTAGGGAGAGTGTTTTTTTTCTTTCACTCTGCAAGTCCTTGTTTCCAGGGACCTGGAAGGACAGTGACTGAATTGTCCTTGTGCTATATTGTGATTAAAAAAAACATTTATTCTAGGGACAGAAAACTGTAGGTAGGGACAGTGTCAGTTTCTTTCACTCTGCAAGTCCTTGTTTCCAGGGACCTGGAAGGACAGTGAGTGAATTGTCCTTGTGTTATATTGTGATTAAAAAAAACATTTTTTCTAGGGACAGAAAACTGTAGGTAGGGAGAGTGTTTTTTTTCTTTCACTCTGCAAGTCCTTGTTTCCAGGGACCTGGAAGGACAGTGACTGAATTGTCCTTGTGATATATTGTGATTAAAAAAAACATTTATTCTAGGGACAGAAAACTGTAGGTAGGGAGAGTGTCAGTTTATTTCACTCTGCAAGTCCTTGTTTCCAGGGACCTGGAAGGACAGTGACTGAATTGTCCTTGTGCTATAGTGTGCTTAAAAAAAACATTTATTCTAGGGACAGAAAACTGTAGGTAGGGACAGTGTCAGTTTCTTTCACTCTGCAAGTCCTTGTTTCCAGGGACCTGGAAGGACAGTGAGTGAATTGTCCTTGTGCTATATTGTGCTTAAAAAAACATTTATTCTAGGGACAGAAAACTGTAGGTAGGGAGAGTGTCAGTTTCTTTCACTCTGCAAGTCCTTGTTTCCAGGGACCTGGAAGGACAGTGACTGAATTGTCCTTGTGCTATATTGTGATTAAAAAAAACATTTATTCTAGGGACAGAAAACTGTAGGTAGGGAGAGTGTCAGTTTATTTCACTCTGCAAGTCCTTGTTTCCAGGGACCTGGAAGGACAGTGACTGAATTGTCCTTGTGCTATATTGTGATTAAAAAAAACATTTATTCTAGGGACAGAAAACTGTAGGTAGGGAGAGTGTCAGTTTATTTCACTCTGCAAGTCCTTGTTTCCAGGGACCTGGAAGGACAGTGACTGAATTGTCCTTGTGCTATATTGTGATTAAAAAAAACATTTATTCTAGGGACAGAAAACTGTAGGTAGGGAGAGTGTCAGTTTATTTCACTCTGCAAGTCCTTGTTTCCAGGGACCTGGAAGGACAGTGACTGAATTGTCCTTGTGCTATATTGTGATTAAAAAAAACATTTATTCTAGGGACAGAAAACTGTAGGTAGGGACAGTGTCAGTTTCTTTCACTCTGCAAGTCCTTGTTTCCAGGGACCTGGAAGGACAGTGAGTGAATTGTCCTTGTGTTATATTGTGATTAAAAAAAACATTTTTTCTAGGGACAGAAAACTGTAGGTAGGGAGAGTGTTTTTTTTCTTTCACTCTGCAAGTCCTTGTTTCCAGGGACCTGGAAGGACAGTGACTGAATTGTCCTTGTGCTATATTGTGATTAAAAAAAACATTTATTCTAGGGACAGAAAACTGTAGGTAGGGACAGTGTCAGTTTCTTTCACTCTGCAAGTCCTTGTTTCCAGGGACCTGGAAGGACAGTGAGTGAATTGTCCTTGTGTTATATTGTGATTAAAAAAAACATTTTTTCTAGGGACAGAAAACTGTAGGTAGGGAGAGTGTTTTTTTTCTTTCACTCTGCAAGTCCTTGTTTCCAGGGACCTGGAAGGACAGTGACTGAATTGTCCTTGTGCTATATTGTGATTAAAAAAAACATTTATTCTAGGGACAGAAAACTGTAGGTAGGGAGAGTGTCAGTTTATTTCACTCTGCAAGTCCTTGTTTCCAGGGACCTGGAAGGACAGTGACTGAATTGTCCTTGTGCTATAGTGTGCTTAAAAAAAACATTTATTCTAGGGACAGAAAACTGTAGGTAGGGACAGTGTCAGTTTCTTTCACTCTGCAAGTCCTTGTTTCCAGGGACCTGGAAGGACAGTGAGTGAATTGTCCTTGTGCTATATTGTGCTTAAAAAAACATTTATTCTAGGGACAGAAAACTGTAGGTAGGGAGAGTGTCAGTTTCTTTCACTCTGCAAGTCCTTGTTTCCAGGGACCTGGAAGGACAGTGACTGAATTGTCCTTGTGCTATATTGTGATTAAAAAAAACATTTATTCTAGGGACAGAAAACTGTAGGTAGGGAGAGTGTCAGTTTATTTCACTCTGCAAGTCCTTGTTTCCAGGGACCTGGAAGGACAGTGACTGAATTGTCCTTGTGCTATATTGTGATTAAAAAAAACATTTATTCTAGGGACAGAAAACTGTAGGTAGGGAGAGTGTCAGTTTATTTCACTCTGCAAGTCCTTGTTTCCAGGGACCTGGAAGGACAGTGACTGAATTGTCCTTGTGCTATATTGTGATTAAAAAAAACATTTATTCTAGGGACAGAAAACTGTAGGTAGGGAGAGTGTCAGTTTATTTCACTCTGCAAGTCCTTGTTTCAAGGGACAGAGAAGGACACCTGAAGGTAGCCCTTATTGCTTTTTTCCCATCTCCCTGCAGGCCATCTATTAGAATGTCTGGAAGGCAAACAAGGAGAGGCAGACAGTCAGGAGGCAATAAAAGAGGGCAAGCAGGCTCTGTGTCTGGGGGCAACAGTGCTGGTCGTGGACGCGGTGCATTGTCATCAGCACATGGCCATGGGACACGCTTGTCCTTCTTTTCGGCAGCTGGACATGTTGAGCCACATCATGCCGAAGACTTGGTAGAGTGGATGACCAAGCCCTCCTCCTCCTCCTCATCCTCTCTCACCCAGGCTCAGGGTACTGGAAAAGCAGCTGCCAAAGCGTCGTCTTCCCTGGTATCAATGTCAGACAAATCATCAGTCACTCCTTCCCTAGACCCACCATGTCCTCCTCCTGAGGAGTCCCCCGAACTGTTTCAGCACAGTGTTGGGTACATGCTCCAGGAGGATGCCCAGCGTTTCGAAGGGTCTGATGATGAAACCCAGCTAGAGGAAGGCAGTAGCGTGAGAGCAGACAGAGGGGATGCTCAAGAAGGACACCAATCTGGCAGTCATGTTCCAGCAGCTGCAGCATACTGCCAGATTGGCTCCAGTGATGAGGAGGGAGGGGATGATGAGGTCACTGACTCCACGTGGGTGCCTAATAGGAGAGAGGAGGAGGAGGAGGATGAGGAGGAGGCACATCTCCAACGAGGCAGGATGCCCTTTGGTGGCCAGCGTAAGGGCAGTACACCGACGGAATCACACCGCAGAGCTCCGCCTGTGCAGGGCGCAGCCTCTGCCCGTCATTCAAAAAGTTCCTTGGTGTGGGCCTTTTTTGAGGCTAGTGCATCAGATCGCACAGCTGCTGTTTGCAACATATGTCTCAAGCGTATATCGCGTGGCCAAAACATCAGCCGCTTGGGTACCACATGCCTGACCAGACATATGTTGACCTGCCATGCAGCTCGTTGGCAAGCCTACCTCAAAGACCCACACCAAAGAACAAAGCGGACCTCTCCTTGCACCGCATCAGCTGGGATCTCCAACCCCACTATAACTTCAGTCCTCTCTGAAACATGCACTGAGAGGAATGAAGGTGTAGAATTAGGTGTGTCACAGCCAAGTACTTGCGCCCACTCTGCTAGCAGTACACCGACGTCCGATTCTAGCAGGCAAATTTCCCTGCCCCAGCTGCTGGACCGTCGAAAGAAGTTCACTCCCAGCCATCCACATGCCCAGCGGTTGAATGCTAGCTTGGCTAAATTGCTAGCGCTTCAACTGCTGCCTTTTCAGTTGGTAGACTCGGCCCCCTTCCGTGAGTTTGTGCAATGTGCAGTTCCTCAGTGGCAGGTTCCCAAACGCCACTTTTTCTCACGGAAGGCTATTCCGGCTCTCTACCGGCATGTGGAAGGCAATGTCTTGGCCTCGCTGGACAGGGCGGTCAGCGGTAAGGTGCATATTACCGCTGACTCATGGTCCAGCAGGCATGGACAGGGACGTTACCTTTCTTTCACGGCCCATTGGGTCACTCTTTTGGCAGCTGGGAAGGATTCAGGACAAGGTGCAGTAGTGTTGGAGGTTGTCCCACCGCCACGCCTCCAAAATGCTACTACTGGTTGTGACACACCTCTCTCCTCCACCCCCTCCTCTTCTTCTTCCTCCATGGCCTCTTCCTGTGGTTTGTCCTATGAACCAGCGGTGCTCCGTAGCCGTTCACGGGGCTACGCAAGCACGCAGGCAAAAAGATGCCATGCCGTGCTTGCGCTGGTGTGTTTGGGGGACAGAAGCCACACTGGGGCAGAGGTCCTGTCTGCTCTGCAGGGCCAGGCCGAGAGGTGGTTGACGCCACGCCAGCTTAAGCCAGGAATGGTGGTTTGCGACAATGGCACCAACCTCCTCTCCGCCCTCCGACAGGGACAACTGACCCATGTGCCCTGTGTGGCTCACGTCCTTAACCTGGTGGTGCAGCGCTTCTTGGGCAGGTACCCGGGCTTACAGGATGTCCTGAGGCAGGCCAGGAAAGTCTGTGTGCATTTCCGCAGATCTTATAATGCCAGTGCTCGCCTGGCTGAGCTGCAAAAGGAGTTGAACCTGCCCAAGAACCGCCTTATATGTGACATGCCCACCAGGTGGAACTCAACGTTGGCCATGCTGCAGCGGCTGCACACGCAGCAGAGGGCCATCAATGAGTACCTGTGCGACTACGGCACCAGGACAGGGTCAGGGGAGCTTGGTTTTTTTTCTCCACGCCAGTGGGGCATGATCAGGGATGCATGCACTGTCCTGGCACCATTTGAGGAGGCCACGAGGATGGTGAGCAGTGACAGTGCATGCATCAGTGACACTGTACCTCTTGTCCACCTGTTGGAGCACACGCTGCGTGGAATAATGGACAGGGCACTTGAGGCAGAACAGAGGCAGGAAGAGGAGGACTTCCTTGCCTCTCAAGGCCCCCTTTACCCAGACAGTGTTCCTTCTGTCCCACCCATCGCACAGGAAGAGGAGGAGGAGGAGGAGGAGGAGGAGGAGGAGGAGGATTGTGTCAGCATGGAGGTGGAGGCTGGCACTCAGCATCATCAGCAGCAGTCTTTTAGGGATGATTTACAGTCCCAAGAAACCAGTGGACTTGTACGTGGCTGGGAGGAGGTGGCTGCGGATCATGTCGTCCTTAGTGACCCAGAGGACTCCGGAGCGAATGCCTCAGCAAACCTACGCTGCATGGCCTCCCTGATCCTGCAAAGTCTGCGGAAGGATCCTCGTATTCTTCGGATCAAGGAGAGGGACCATTACTGGCTGGCCACTCTCCTTGATCCACGGTACAAGGGTAAGGTTGCGGACCTTATGTTACCGTCGCAGAGGGAGCAGAGGATGAGACAACTCCGGGAGGCCTTGCAGAAAGGTCTGTGCAACGCGTTCCCAGAGACTGGGAGGTTGCAAACTCCTGGTCCTGGACAACGAGTTGCTGAGGCTTCGGCCAGTCAAAGAAGGAGCGGTGGGGAAGGTGGCCGTCTGACCGATGCGTTCAGACAATTCTTTAGTCCGCAGCCCCAAAGTATGATCGGTTCCAGCAACCATCGCCAGCGTCTGATAAACATGGTGCAGGAATATCTAGGGGCAAGGTCAGACTTGGACACCTTCCCCACCGAAAATCCTCTGGCTTACTGGGTCTTGAGGATGGATCACTGGCCAGAGCTTGCACAGTATGCAATTGAGCTACTGGCCTGTCCTGCATCCAGCGTTCTTTCGGAACGCACATTCAGTGCTGCTGGAGGATTTGTCACGGATCACAGGGTGCGCCTGTCCACCGACTCGGTTGATCGACTGACTTTCATCAAGATGAACCAGTCTTGGATCACCACCAGCTACCACACACCTGATGCTGATATAACAGACTAATTGATTTTAACATGTCACATCCCTTCAAGACTGATGCTGATGCTGAGTGCCTGTGCTGTTATGTTGACTGGCTATCCTCCTCCTCCGAGTCCTCAATGATACGATTGATGATGATAGCTTGTAAGATCATTTTTGTTTATGGGTGCCGCCACCAGTGCCTAACGCCCAATTTTTCAGCCCCTGTTTAACAGGGGCGTGTAATTACAATTTTTGAAGCAATACTTTGCAACAGGGCTCATTGCTGTGCTCCAAGTACAGTATCTGTGAGGAGTTGCAGTGTTGTGCCACCAGTGCCTAACGCCCAATTTTTCAGCCCCTGTTTAACAGGGGCGTGTAATTACAATTTTTGAAGCAATACTTTGCAACAGGGCTCATTGCTGTGCTCCAAGTACAGTATCTGTGAGGAGTTGCAGTGTTGTGCCACCAGTGCCTAAGGCCCAATTTTTCAGCCCCTGTTTAACAGGGGCGTGTCATTACAATTTTTGAAGCAATACTTTGCAACAGGGCTCATTGGTGTGCTCCAAGTACAGTATCTGTGAGGAGTTGCAGTGTTGTGCCACCAGTGCCTAAGGCCCAATTTTTCAGCCCCTGTTTAACAGGGGCGTGTCATTACAATTTTTGAAGCAATACTTTGCAACAGGGCTCATTGCTGTGCTCCAAGTACAGTATCTGTGAGGGGTTGCAGTGTTGTGCCACCAGTGCCTAAGGCCCAATTTTTCAGCCCCTGTTCAACAGGGGCATGTAATTACAATTCTTGATCTAATAATTCACAGCAGGGCCCATTGCTGCACCCACCAAGAGTAACTGTCAGGGCTTACAGTGTTGTGGCACCAGCACCACCATCAAAGGCCCAATTTTTACTACCACTGTTCAACAATTATATGTAATTAAAATTCCTGATATAATAGTTGACAGCAGGGCGTTCCAGCACCAACCAAGAGTAACTGTGAGTGCTTACAGTGTTGTGCCAACACCAACAACTAAGGGGCCTATTTCTGCAGAGTATATACGGCAGGTCCCTACTTTCAAACATCCAACTTACAAACGACTCCTACTTGCAAACGCAAGAAGACAACAGGAAGTGAGAGGAAATCTACCACTAGGAAGGAAAATTCTCTCCTGTAAGAATAAATATGGGAGAAAGGTGTCTCCTCTGTACTGATGCTTTATCAGCAATCCTTGTTTCAAGAAAAACACCACATTTCAAAAACAGTTGTCATTGGGACGGAAAGTGAGGTGAAATGTTCTGAACAGGGGCACAGACAGCAAAACAAATGTTACAGGGGTGATAACCCTTACCTATGTTTTCCAAAAAGTTTAAAAATAGATTTTTGGTCTGGAGCTACACTTCAACAATGTACCTGTTCAAAATTACAAACAGACTCTACATAAGAACAAACCTACAGTCCCTGTCTTGTATGCACCGCCTGTATAGGGCTGTTCAGAGTATATAGGGCCTTTTTTATTTTATGTGCGGGGTTCCCCTTAATATCCATACAAGACCCAAAGGGGCTGGTAATGGGCTGGGGTAGGGGGGGGGTCATGGGGTAGCTATGCCATTTTTCTTAAAGAATTTCATCCATATTACCGGGACCAGACATTACATTAAAGCCGCAAGCAGTTTTAAATGGCTTTTTTTTCCTTTAGAAGTGTCATTTTGTGCAGGGACAGTTCTAAACACGGGAAACACGTGGCACTTCACAGGCATACTTTAGACACCCCCCAGGTACGATATTTAAAGGAATATTTGACTTTTTTTTTTCACTTTATGCATCATTAAAATGACTGCTCCCGAAAAACGACCGTTTTTAAAACTTCTTTTTGCATTGATACATGTCCCCTGGTGCAGAACCCGGGTTCCCAAACCCTTTTTAGGACAATAACATGCATAATAGTTGTTATAATTAGCACTTTAGAATTCGAACGTTCGCATCCATTGTATTTAATAGGGTTCTAATGTTCGTTCGAACTTTCGGTCCGTTCGCGGGTTCTGGTGCGAACCGAACCCGGGGGTGTTCGGCTCATCACTAACTAGAAGTCCTATGGGTGCTGCTGAGAAGAAAATATAGGAGCTCTGTTTGCTGCCACTAACACACTAGAAGTCCTATGGGTGCTGCTGAGAAGAAAATATAGGAGCTCTGTTTGCTGCCACTAACACACTAGAAGTCCTATGGGTGCTGCCGAGAAGAAAATATAGGAGCTCTGTGTGATGCCACTAACACACTAGAAGTCCTATGGGTGCTGCTGAGAAGAAAATATAGGAGCTCTGTTTGCTGCCACTAACACACTAGAAGTCCTATGGGTGCTGTTGGGGTGCAATGCTGTGCTAACAGCACTGCGGTTGGTACTACTGCAATACTGTACTAACAGTAAGCACGCACCAGACTAATCCCCAGCAGCAGCTAATAACACACTAACTGTGCAATCAGCAGCAATGAACGATCAATGACTTAGGTAGCAATGGTTTAGCAAAGAAATAGCCAATGGTTTAGCAAAGAAGAGCAAATCTTTCAGTATCAAGCAAAGACAGAATCAGCAGACTAATCTCTCCTAAAGCCGGAACTCATGTGACCGGGGCCGATGGCGTGGCGGCCTTTTAAATGGTGGGGCGTGTACTAAAGCCCCTGAGCTGTAATTGGCTACAGCCGTCCTGCCTCTAGCCAATTATTGCTCTCCGAGTTTCGGGCGCTGTGATTGGCCAAGCATGCGGGGTCACAGTGCATGCTTGGCCAATCATCAGCCAGCAATGCACTGCGCCGGCCGCGCCGGCCGCAATGCATTGCGGGGCCGCTCGCATCACACGAATGTGATGCGAACGGCCCAAATAGTTCTGGGCTCGATGAGCGAGCGAACGCCCGATGCTCGATTCGAACATGGGTTCGAATCGAGCACCGGGCCCATCCCTAATGAAGGATATCCGCGCTGAATGGAAAGGCTGCTGCCCCCTGAAAACGTATCCTAAAAGGAGAATATAGGGGTGATGGCGCTGCCTATTTCAAGTGAGGTTTGGACCAGTGAAATGCAATCACTAAAGGTGTGAGAACCTAATTAGGTATATGAAAATTAAATAATAAAGTGTTCAGAAAAAATAAAAAAATAAACCCATCACATTTGCAAGACCTCAAATCTGCGAGGATGGAGCCAATCCAATAAAATGATGATTTATTGAGGTAAAAACGTATGGCATAGACAAAAAAACAAAAAAACGTATGGCAATACAGAGGACCCTCGTGCAGTGAACATGCAAAGCTGCACGCGATCCTGTTGCCGTGGAGTAAAATCAATGTGCGAAGGTGTATCGCACTTCTGGGTGTCGGGTCAGTGGTAACAGGAACTTTCTGTACGCTCCTCCACTCTGCCCCCGATCCGGAAGTGACGTAGACGTTTGCAGCAACCAATCACCTGCTGCGTTTCGACGTCAGTCGTTCTCAAAGGTGATGTCACCGCGCTGCATGTACCGTCTATTTAAGGACAGCATCTGGGCGGCTGAACTTCACTACAGCCCCACCCCTCCACTCCTCCTTTTAATCCCTCCTAGAGAAAAATGCTATGTGAATAACTGTAAGATTGGCCATACACACAGCACTTTGGATTGGAACACTATATCAGGATTAGGATACCACATGTTAGCATCAGTTGAGCACTGAGTATTAACAAATATATGCACATTTTTTATCATCTCTGAGCCTTACACTTATGGGGTCCCTCATCCATCAGGAATAGAGGTTCACCCCTAGGATTGGCTCCATCCTCGCAGATTTGAGGTCTTGCAAATGTGATGGGTTTATTTTGGTTTTTCTTCTGAACACTTTATTATTTATTTTTTATATACCTAATTAGGTTCTCACACCTTTAGTCATCTATCAAGATCTGTCAGCCATTACTCTCAGACACCGTAGGGACCTCCGCCCCTTGCTGGAGGTCCTTCGTGCCAGGGGTATTCAGTATCGTTGGAGGTTCCCGTTTGGCCTTTCGGCCTCCTATCTTGGCCACGCTGCCCTCCTGAGAGTCCCGGAAGAACTGGAGGACTTCTGCCAAACGCTCGATATACCATACGTCGATCTCCCGAATTGGTATGCGGACTTCGATCTCTCCAGCTGGGGACCCCACAAAGCAAGGGAAGAACCGATGGATGCTCAAGCCTCGCGCTTCAGAAGACAACGCTCGCCATACACCTCCAGATCCAATACGGGCTCGTTGAGCAGACACCGGCAGCTTAACACCTCCATGGCCCTCTGCCTCGCAGGGCTCGTCGGGACCGTTGAAGCAGCACATAGCCTCGGGCTCCCAGGACTAACAGATAAGTACTTAAACCTTTTCTTCCCCTCATATCCCCACTGACATCCACCCCGCTTCTCCTGCCTGCTATGTCCCGTGTATATTGTTCATTGCCACCTTGAAGGGGACACCTCTGCATAGGCTTTGCACGGACTACATGCCTTGCTGCTGGCGGGCGTAGTCTCTTTTGTAGTCCCCCCCTCCCCTTCTGTTTGCTCAGTTCATCCCGCACCTTTGTCGTTCTTAGCCGTTATGGATCGATCCCCTCTTGCTGTGGGCTACGACTCCTGCCATCCCCATTCGATTGCCTCCGTAGCTGTCCCTAGGTTGCATGTTAGTGGGGAATCCTACACCGCCCTGCTGCTGAAGTCCACCTACCCATGTAAGGCTTCGGTTCACCCCCCCCTTATGTATCTATGCAGCTCCGAAGGACAGGGGTTCCACAGACTTGAATGTATACAGGTTGGCGGTTGTTCACAGTGTAGTTGTCAACGCTTCTGTTACCCCCCTGACCCTTGCACTCCCACGGTTCATATATCCCGCACTACTCAATGGATCACTCCCCGGGACCCTAGAACAAAGATTCCTATATGCCATGTCCTTTTCACTCTCGCAGTGCGAGCAAATGGGTTTCCTGAGATGCAGTCCGCTCCTTCTAGTTTCATGCACAGGGCCCCCTCAACAAGCCGGAAGACTCACATTGCAACCGCTGATCCCTGCTAACCCAACATTGCTCACGGACTCCTCCGCAGGATTCAGATTTTCCCCCTTGCTCTCCCCTAGCGAGTCCTTTAACAGATGATACACTGTGTAGACGTGCTCACCCTAAGCTTATGTAGAGGTGTGTTTATATAGATTGAAAGAATTGTGTTTATCCATGTCTTATCGCTGACCATGCCTATCTCTCTTCCTCCTCCTCTCCTACATTTCTGTCTCTTTCTGCCTCCATCTCCATCTAAAAGTTATTTCATATTGGACACCACAATCTATACATGAGACCACTATGACAGGGAGTCCTTTCACCTGATGCCTGGGGGGTTGGAATCATACTCTTCCCTGTATTGCCCTCTACTGGCCATAACTATTAGTTGCTCAAGCTCACATCCTGCAGACATGGTGTGCTCTTTGCAGTACACAACCCTGCTGCTTGTCTGGGAACTGCAGTTCTGGCAACCTGAACCAGATACTTTTGTACCTTTTTATTTTTATACCTGTATTGTCCTCTATGGACGTCTTCCTTTTGACACTACACACCAACCCATTACTCTTTATACCTTGACTGCAGACACCCCTCAGATATTCTGCTAGGCTACATATACACCCCAGACACTCAAGATTCACATACCCATTAGCTGACCTTTGTCTTTGTCTTTTCCTTTCTCTTCTATTCTTTGCCTTTCTTTACCTTCTCCATATATATTTAATGATGTCATGTTACACGGGGATAGCTGAACTGCTACCCATATGTCCCTCCCTTCTACTGTTATAATAATCTGAGGTCCTGTTGACATGAGTATCTTTTATTTTTGATCTGTGTTCTGGTTCACATGGTATGATCTCTCTGCCTGGGTCCTATATTGTTAAGGCTATACACTACTGTATCTTTTGAGTTATCTGTTGATATATGTTGGTGCTCCGCCCACACAGTGCCCTACACGTTACTTGCTACCTAACCATACGCTCTTAGACAACTTTGCTGATATTGACTGGATACCCGTCTAAGTTTGTGTGCTGACTTTGATAAATACATAACACTTGGTTCCTGACCTGAGCCTTACTCCCTTGTCCCCTGTGCTCCCGCTTGCAACACAGCAAACTAGTCCCCACACGCGCTCATATCTACACATTTATGGCCGCACGTCTGTCAGCCCACCATACTGTATGTTTCTTCAGACTGGAGGGCAGCAACCTTTGCAGGGACCAAGGCGCCCTCAACCACCGGCCGCTCTGCGATCCCCCTGTCTGGCATCGCAGTTGTGTCCACACCCTTGTTACTTACGCTAGCCTTAGCCAGCATGGCTAACAATTGTTTGGCCCAGTTGTCCCAGTCCACTGTGGTTCCCTCATTGGTGTTCCACAGCGTTGCATCACCTGCTGTAGAAGGCCGCACAGGAACCTGGGATTCATTAGCCACAGCCGCAGACTCGCCACTTCTATACATATCATCATGTGACACCACACTTTTACTAATGTCGCATTGGGGTGATGCTTCATCACCTAAAGCCAGGTGCAGTACACCATTTTGACCACCTTGCTCTGGTGGCGCTACCGACACATCCAACTTTGGACACTCAGCTTTTACAGGCTGAATTAACCCCTTGCGCACTGGGTTACACTTAGGGCTGTGGGGCTGCGCCCACACACTCTCACTGTGTGACTAAGTCATGACATTACAGGAAACACATTTTTCAACGTCATCATCACCAATAACATTGCATTGGACAACACTAATGTCGGCACGACCATCAATATTCTCATTACATGGAGACATGGCTACTGCTTTTGTGGGTTGTCCATGAGCCACCACAACCTCTGAGTGACTCCTCACAGCATCCGCTTGCTGTAAAGGGGCACTCTTACTTTCTTGGGCACCTCCATAGCTGACCTGGGAAACTCTTGGCTCCGTCACTGCGGGCTTCTTGGAAATTTCCCTGGGCAACTCTGCAGCACCTGTCACTAGGGAACATGGCAAAAGGACAGTTTTGGTCACCCCTAGTTTAACTTCTCCAGCACTATGCTGGATTATTGCAGGCACATGCATAGTCCCCATGTCCTTTCCAGTCTTTAGCTTTGCAGCTAGTTGGGTTTTACGCTGTGCCTCCCCACTGCTCTGGGTAGCACAATGCAGCAAGTCTATGTCCATTGGTACTGAGGATCTCCCCACTGGACATACTCCCACTTCACTGGGTTCAGTCCCACAAACTGTAACAGTCTTACCATATCCTGTAGCAGGTAACTCTGGCTTCATTTGAGTGCGCTGTCTCTCAGCTGCATATTTACTGTCCAACTCCCCCTGGTGGCCACAGGATGAATTCACAGCAGGCATCTCCCACTGTTTAGCACTCCCTCCAGATGCACCCTAGAATCTAGGGCAAGACAATATTTCATGCCCCAGCTGGCCACATTTCAGGCATGGTACTGGACGATGAATTTCAACTCCTTGGCATCTCCTCAATAACTGTCTCTCACTCGTTGCCATGGGATACCACTCCTGAGGACAACGTTGGTCACGATCATCAGTAGGCCGACTTCGGATTACTTGATCCCTCTGTCTGGGATGCCACTGGTGACACTCTCTAGCAGGTGAGTTCCAGAATTCATCAACCTTCTGTCCAGCTTGGTTATTCCACGAACATTCCTGTGACAAGGGGCACTGGGCAACAGCATGTCCCCACTCACTACAATGCATGCAGTGCAGAGGCCTCCTTGCCTCATGCTGTGGCACCTTTGGGCTCAGGCTGCCAGGCACAATGTCCTCTTTCACTTCCGCTTTAACTGGGGGTGACATGAGTAATTTACTCCAGATCACAGCGATGTCACACTCAGACGAATTCTCTGGTGTGGCTGGGGCATGTGGTGCAATACCCTCCAGCCACAGTAGCTATTCCCTGGATTTATCAAGGATTGCTTCCTTTTTCTGCTTTGACCGCCCCATCCTTGCGGTCTTGCACACAGCAACTTGTAACAGTTCTTGGCGGAGAAAAGAAAAAAAAAATCTGTTTGTTTCTCCTTTCACAGGTACACAACCTGCATGCAACAGTCCATCAAATAAACTTCTGTGCAATGCAGTGCACCTGGCTGCCACACAGCTAGCAGCAGATCACTGCAGAGAAAAAAAATGACTTTTTGTTCACAGGTACACCACCTGCAACACGCAATGCCTTTTGCCTGGCTGCACTTCCATAGACAGCCAACAGTTCCTGACCTGAACTCACTATGGAGCAAGGACCCGGATTCCACCGTCTTGTGCCTGCTGAATCCACCACTTGTGGCATGGGGGTGTTTAGCTTAAGTGGTAAATGCTTTTTTAAGCGAGTTCACGGCCAACAGGAACTAAGGTTTAAGGGCATGGCAGCCCATTTTTATTAAAAGGATCAAAAATAAAAGTTCATACATAGGATTTCCCACACAGGGGTTCTTCTCCAGTAAACTCATACACAAAAGAAAATGCCAAGCCTCTTGGCTCCTAGGCTTACTTTGCCTTGCAGTTCCCAGCCTACTCCTGGTCTCAACAGGATTCTCCAGCCCCTGGGTTAGCTTACTGTCTCCCAGACTTCAGGACTTCCTTCATCCCCCTTTGGCTTGCTAGTCGCCTCAGCTCTACCAGCCTCCCAGTCCGTCAGGCACGAAGTCCCCCCTCACCAGGGATGTAGTCTCACACAGACAGACAGCTTCCCACACACAGGTCTGTCTTGATACAGCAGCAGTAACAAGCTGCACACACTCCACCTTCCTTCCCTCACTGTTCTGACCAGTCCCTCGTTATATGGGCTGTGTGCATCTGGTCACACACCCTGCTGGCTGTCCATAAGACCCGGACACACCCAAGTCTCTTAAGGATCTCCAAACGACAGAGTCCCATACTAAACTAGCAAAACCTGGAGAAAACTGACAGAGCAGTTTTCTCCATTTAAACTCTACACTCTGTAGTCTTGCAGTCCGCAGATATGCAAATCCTGTGTCCCATTTACCTCCAACTTCATAGGGACAGAGCCTTGTTCTGTCACAATACAAATTGGCTGCCTTTGCTGATGACATCCTTCTCTTCCTGACAGAACCTCTCACTACAATACCAAACTTACTGAAATATTTCCAGACCTTTAACTATCTGACCAACCTGCAAATAAATTTTGGGAAGTCTATCGCCCTAAATGTCTCTCTACCCCCCGACATCTGCTCACAGTGTACAGTTAACTTCCCATTTAAGTGGAACAACCACTCAATTACGTATCTCGGCATCCAGCTCTCTTCCTCCCTAACGGACCTATACTCTACTAACTACCCTCCTCTACTACAGAACATAAGGAAAGATCTCCAGCGGTGGTCCACTGGACTCTTTTCCTGGTTTGGTGGGGCGGCATCGTCAAAATGAATGTTCTCCCTAGAATCCTCTACTTGCTACAAACTGTCCCAATCAAGCTCCCTCCTGCTTTCTTTGCAACATACAGGAAGGCGTGTACGGATTTTGTCTGGGGCGGACTCCGACCGAGAATCAGTTATGCCAGACTTACCATTCCTAAACTTAAAGGGGGCATTGGACTCCCAGACCTCCGTAAGTACCATCAGGCCTGTCATTTGGCCAGGATAGTTGACTGGAACATCCACTCGACAATTAAAGCTTGGGTCCGACTGGAGCTTTCCCTTTCGACTATTCCGCTATCCCAGACCCCTTGGATTGGGCCAAAACACACCCCCGCCCCATGTAAAGATCATCCTCTCATTCTACCAACGCTGGCCTCCTTTCGTGAAGTGTGCACAAAGTATCGAATCTCATCGATTTTAGGCCCGTTAACCCCTCTTAGACATAACCCGGACTTTGGACCGGGACTGTCACCCTCCTTTCTCTCAGGCATTTGGCCTCACATGCACGTCCGTGCCGAACACTTCTTCGACAACGATCGCCTAGTTTCCCACACAACCCTGGTCTCTAAAACGACAACGGGCTCCTTTCCCTTTTGGACCTATGTCCAACTTAGACATTTTTTTGACAAGCCCAGTCCGAGACCTGACTGGTCACGGCGACTAACCCCCTTTGAATTACTCTGTCTCAATGATACACCACTGATACACAAGGGGTCAGTTAATGTTCCTGCACAAGAGAATGCGTTCAAAGTTTACTCAAGATGGTACAGAACCCCCCTCAGATTGCACCACATATACCCATCCCAATCCCCGCTCTGTTGGAGATGTGGGACGGACATAGGCTCACTGGTGCACGTATGGTGGACATGTCCTAAACTGCATTCATTCTGGACGGAAGTCCATCGCCTTACCAATCTTTTTACCACGTACAGTCTAGAATATTCCCCGGCGCAATTCTTACTTCATCATTCCAAATTGCCACTAAAACCTATGTATGGTCCTTGGCTATGCATTTGGTCAACGCAGCTAAATTATGCATACCAGCGAAATGGCGCTCAACGAAGCCACCTTCTATTTCTGATTGGTTCCAGCGCATACAAAAAATAGCAGAAATGGAGAAATTGATACACCAGGCTCACGATACACCCTCTAAATACACGCAATCTTGGGCCTGCTGGCTACATTTTACCACTACGGATGACTATAAAGGATATGTCACATGAGGGCCTTCCGAGAGCTGTGGTGGGAAAATTAGCTCAATAGAGACTCACCTCATGCATACTATGTCAATACTGTATCCTGGTCATGATGATAAAATAAATTAACCTACCTTTATAAATAAAGTACTAGTTTGTATTCCAGTAGAATTTATATCAGTCTTATAGCAAGAACATCAAAAACATTTATGAATTCTTTATCAAAGGGGTTTAATACATTTTCTAATTCACAAGTGAGTGGTGTCACCATACAGAAAATGTTTTATCTTATTTGGCAACTAAGGAATTCAGTTTTATTTTTGTCATTTTCTGATAATGCTTGTGGTTGAAACATTAAAAACATGTTGTCAGCTAAACTGTTGTAAAATCACAAAAGTTTAAAATATCCATTACTGTAATTATATGATACATAATATAATAAGTGACCAAAAAACAAGCTTCTTTTTTTGTTTAAATTGCAAGAGACTGAGTACAAAGAGTAGTGAAATGTATAGTAAAGCCCCGTACACACGGTCGGACTTTTGCCCAACAAACTTCGTTTTAAGCAAGTTGGACCAACAATCCGACCGTGTGTACGCTCCATCGGACAAACTTTTTTCATTTGGTTTTGGATTTCATCGGACAAAAGTTGGGTCTGCAAACGGACAAACTTTTGCCCTACAAAAGTCCGATGGAGCAAAGTCCGACCGTGTGTACAGATAACCATCGGACTTTAGTCCGATGGACAAAACAACTAATGTTAAAATCAACCAACAATAGCAGAAGTTGACCAAAGGGTGGCAGTAAAGATCAGAAAAGAGCAGAAAAAACACGCAATGTTGTAAGAAGTTTTAAGAAAGTTTGCAGAAAAGTCCGAGCGTGTGTATGCTATGGGTGTTCCCAACCAACTCCGTTCGGGCAAAAAAACACGGAAAAGTCCGATGGAAGTCCGACCGTGTGTACGAGGCTTAACCCACATGAGCCTTTAACATTTCAAATAATGTCAGTTCTACTACTGAGTTGGCTACTGCAATTTTCCCTTTCACATGAATCCTTCTCTATCACTTTTTAAATTTTGGAAAGAGTTGGAAAAAAGTTAATACTTTTGTAACATTTTTATTGCTGTCTGTATGTGACCCTGTTGGGGAGATTTCACCTCATGTCCTATCCTTGTGACAGGTTGTTGTGGCAGGACAAGAAATGTGGAGTGCTATGGTCACTGAAGCAGAAAGACATAGGCAATAATAATAACAAAGCTTCTATATCTTCTCCATTTTACTGAAAAAAGTGTTTTGATGCAGTCTTCCTATACTTCCCTGTCCCACAGATAGGAAATAATAATGTGATAAAGGTTCTATGCCCTTCTTAGTCTGTTCAAAATTCAAAAATGTTTTGGCTGGAGATGGGCTTTTAAAATATATCTAACCGCAAGATCAATTATTAACTGTATTACAGCCACGGTGTAGTGGTGACAACATTCGTTTTCTTTATTTAGGTTAAATAGATTGTCCAAATAACATGTGAACTGAACTGAGGACACTAATAATTTTATAAATAATTCAGTTATTTTCTGTGAACTGCAAAACAACATCCTCATATAATTATTATTATTATTATTATTATTATTAATATTATTATTATAATACAGGATCTACAGTATATAGCGCCAACAGTTTGTGGGCAGACAGTACAGTTACAATACAATTCAATACAGGAGGAATCAGAGAGCCCTGCTCGTTAGAGCTTATAATCTAGGAGGAAGGGTCTAGTCATACAAAGGTAAAAAACTGTGGAGAAAATAAAAGTTCAGTTGTTAGGTGTAGGCCTGATAGGCTTCTCAGAAGAGGAGGGTTTTCAGGGATCCTCTAAAAGCAAACGGAGTAGGAGATAATCAGACTTGGATAGGGAGTTCCATAGGATTGGAGAGGCTCTGGATAAGTCCTGGAGGTGAGCATGGGAGGAGGTGATGAGGGAGCTAGAGAGCAGGAGGTCTTGGGAAGAATAAAGAGAAAGATAAGACTGGTATTTTGAGACTAGGCTAGTGATGTAGCTGGGGGCTGAGTTGTGGATAGCTTTGTAAGTTGTTGCTAGTATTTTGTATTTAATTTGTTGGGTGAGCGGAAGCCAATGGAGGGATTGACAGAGAGGAGTAGAAGATACAGAGCAGCTGGTAGGGTGGATGAGACTGGCAGCAGCATTCAAGATGGACTGAAGGGGGGATAGCCTATGTTAAGGTAAGCCAATGAGAAAGGAGTTGAGGTGAGAGATGACCAGGGAGTGAATTAGGAGTGTCATTGCTTAGAAAGGGGCATATTTTGGAGATATTGTGGAGGTTGAGGGATCAAGATTTTGGACAGTGATTGGACTTGGGGCCTAAAGGATAGATCAGAGTCCAGGATTACACCCAGAACCTTGGCATGCAGGGGTGGGCTGATAGTTGTGTCATTGTCAGAAACCATGAATCAGACCGAGACAGAAGTACAGTTAAATCACACTTGTTTAATAATAATAAAAGTAAATAGAACAAACGTAGTCAAAACATAGCCAAAGTTCGGTAAACGGAATGGATAGTCAGACAAGCCAGAAAGTCAGGAAGCCAGGGATCAGCGTAGTGGAACAGCAAGCAGGATCTGGAACCAGAGGGAACGTCAGCCAAGCAAGTCTTTAACAGGCACACAGGAGAAAGTCTCTGTGATGTTGACCAGGCGAAGGAACAGATCATCTGGGCTGGACAGTAGGGATGAGCTCGTGTTCGAGTCGAACGCATGTTCGACTCGAACATCGCCTGTTCGCCTGTTCGGCGAAACCAGAACTTTGTGGGCCGTTTGCGCCAATTTCGTGTGACGCGAACGGCCCACAATGCACTGCGCCATCGCACTGCATTGCCGGCGCTGTGATTGGCCAAGCATGCACTGTGACCCCGCATGCTTGGCCAATCACATCGCCGGCAGCGAGGAGAGCCATAATTGGCCACAGGCAGGATGCCTGTTGCCAATCATAGCTCAGGGGGGTTTAGTACACGCCCCACACTATAAAAGGCCGCCAGCGTGGCCGCCTTGTGTAGTGTGTTCCGGCGTGCAGGGAAAGAGCTACATAGGCAGGGACAGTGTGTTCTACAGTGTGTTCTTTTCTCAGGCATCGGCAGGAGTTAGTGGGTGTTGTGTGCCTCCAGTGCAGTATACACCTGTATCTACCCTTTATTGCTGTTCTCTAAGCTAGATAGGCAGGCAGGGACAGTGTGTTATTTTCTCAGGCATCTGCAGGAGTTAGTGGGTGTTGTGTGCCTCCAGCGCAGTATACACCTGTATCTACCCTTTATTGCTGTTCTCTAAGCTAGATAGGCAGGCAGGGACAGTGTGTTCTATTCTCAGGCATCTGCAGGAGTTAGTGGGTGTTGTGTGCCTCCAGCAAAGTATACACCTTTATCTACCCTTTATTGCTGTTCTCTAAGCTAGATAGGCAGGGACAGTGTGTTCTTTTCTCAGGCATCTGCAGGAGTTAGTGGGTGTTGTGTGCCCCAGAACAGTATACACCTGTATCTACCCTTTATTACTGTTCTCTAAGCTAGATAGGCAGGGGCAGTGTGTTATTTTCTCAGGCATCTGCAGGAGTTAGTGGGTGTTGTGTGCCCCAGCACAGTATACACCTGTATCTACATTTTTTTGCTGTTCTATAATACAGGCATCTGCAGGAGTTAGTGGGTGTTGTGTGCCCCAGCACAGTATACACCTGTATCTACCCTTTATTGCTGGTGTTCTCTAATAAAGGCATCTGCAGGAGTTAGTGGGTGTTGTGTGCCCCAGCACAGTATACACCTGTATCTACACTTTTTTGCTGTTCTATAACACAGGCATCTGCAGGAGTTAGTGGGTGTTGTGTGCCCCAGCACAGTATACACCTGTATCTACCCTTTATTACTGTTCTCTAAGCTAGATAGGCAGGGACAGTGTGTTCTTTTCTCAGGCATCTGCAGGAGTTAGTGGGTGTTGTGTGCCTCAGCACAGTATACACCTGTATCTACATTTTTTGCTGTTCTATAATACAGGCATCTGCAGGAGTTAGTGGGTGTTGTATGCCCCAGCACAGTATACACCTGTATCTACCCTTTATTGCTGGGGTTCTCTAATAAAGGCATCTGCAGGAGTTAGTGGGTGTTGTGTCCCTCCAGCACAGCACAGTATACACCTGTATATACCCTTTATTGCTGGTGTTCTCTTATAAAGGCATCTGCAGGAGTTAGTGGGTGTTGTGTCCCTCCAGCACAGCACAGTTTACACCTGTATCTACCCTTTATTGCTGGTGTTCTCTAATAAAGGCATCTGCAGGAGTTAGTGGGTGTTGTGTCCCTCCAGCACAGCACAGTATACACCTGTATCTACCCTTTATTGCTGGTGTTCTCTAATAAAGGCATCTGCAGGAGTTAGTGGGTGTTGTGTCCCTCCAGCACAGCACAGTATACACCTGTATCTACCCTTTATTGCTGGTGTTCGCTAATAAAGGCATCTGCAGGAGTTAGTGGGTGTTGTGTCCCTCCAGCACAGCACAGTATACACCTGTATCTACCCTTTATTGCTGGTGTTCTCTAATAAAGGCATCTGCAGGAGTTAGTGGGTGTTTCGTGCCTCCAGCACAATATACACTACTCCAATTCCTGGTTTTCCCATCTCCCTGCAGTCCATTACTATGTCTGGAAGGCCAACAAGAAGAGGCAGACAGTCAGGAGCCAATAAAAAAGGGCAAGCAGGCTCTGTGTCTAGAGACAACAGTGCTGGTCGTGGACGCGGTGCATCGTCATCAGCACGTGGCCATGGGACACACTTGTCCTTATTTTCGGCAGCTGGACGTGTTGAGACGCATCATGCCGAAGACTTGGTAGAGTGGATGACCAAGCCCTCCTCATCCTCCTCATCCTCTCTCACCCAGGCTCAGGGTACTGGCAAGGCAGCTGCCAAAGCGTCCTCTTCCCTTGTATCAATGTCATCATCAGTCACTCCTTCCCTAGACCCACCATGTCCTCCTGAGGAGTCCCCCGAACTGTTTGAGCACAGTGTTGGGTACATGCTGCAGGAGGATGCCCAGCGTTTTGAAGGGTCTGATGATGATACCCAGCTAGAGGAAGGCAGTAGCGTGAGCGCAGAGAGAGGGGATGCTCAAGAAGGACAGCAATCTGGCAGTCATGTTCCAGCAGCTGCAGCATACTGCCAGATTGGCTCCAGTGATGAGGAGGGAGGGGATGATGAGGTCACTGACTCCACATGGGTGCCTGATAGGAGAGAGGAGGAGGAGGAGGATGAGGAGGAGGCACATCTCCAACGAGGCAGGATGCCCTCCGGGGGCCAGCGTAAGGGCAGCACACCGACTGAATCACACCGCAGAGCTCCGCCTGTGCAGGGCGCTGCCTCTGCTCGTTATTCCAAAAGTTCTTTGGTGTGGGCCTTTTTGGAATCGAGTGCATCAGATCGCACCGCTGCTATTTGCAACATATGTCTCAAGCGTATCTCGCGTGGCCAAAACATCAGCCGCTTGGGCACCACATGCTTGACCAGACATATGTTGACCTGCCATGCAGCTCGTTGGCAAGCGTACCTTAAAGGCCCACACCAAAGAACAAAGCGAACCTCTCCTTGCTCCTCATCAGCTGGGATCTCCAACCCCACTATACCTTCAGTCCTCTCTGAAACCTGCACTGAGAGGAATGAAGGTGTAGAATTAGGTGTGTCACAGCCAAGTACTTGCGGCCACTCTGCTAGCAGTACATGTCCGATTGTAGCAGGCAAATTTCCCTTCCCCAGCTGCTGGACCGTTGAAAGAAGTTCACTCCCAGCCATCCACATGCCCAGCGGTTGAATGCTAGCTTGGCTAAATTGCTAGCACTTCAACTGCTGCCTTTTCAGTTGGTAGACTCGGCCCCCTTCTGTGAGTTTGTGCAATGTGCGGTTCCTCAGTGGCAGGTTCCCAAACGCCACTTTTTCTCACGGGAGGCGATTCCGGCTCTCTACCGGCATGTGGAAGGCAATGTCCATGCCTCGCTGGACAGGGCGGTCAGCGGTAAGGTGCATATTACCGCTGACTCATGGTCCAGCAGGCATGGACAGGGACGTTACCTTTCTTTCACGGCCCATTGGGTCACTCTTTCGGCAGCTGGGAAGGATGCAGGACAAGGTGCAGTGTTGGAGGTTGTTCCGCCGCCACGCCTCCAAAATGCTACTACTGGTTGTGACACACCTCTCTCCTCCACCCCTTCCTCTTCTTCTTCCTCCATGGCATCTTCCTGTGCTTTGTCCTCGGAACCAGGGATGAGCCGAACACCCCCCTGTTCGGTTCGCACCAGAACCTGCGAACAGACAAAATGTTTGTGTAAACTTTAGAACCCTATTAAATACAATGGACTCGAACGTTCGAAATCTAAAGTGTTAATTATAAAGGCTAATATGCAAGTTATTGTCCTAAAAAGTGTTTGGGGACCCGGGTCCTGCCCCAGGGGACATGTATCAATGCAAAAAGAAGTTTTAAAAACGGCCGTTTTTTTGGGAGCAGTGATTTTAATAATGCTTAAAATGAAAAAATAAAAGTGAAATATTCCTTTAAATTTCGTACCTGGGGGGTGTGTATGATATGCATGTGAAGTGGCGCATGTTTCCCGTGCTTAGAACTGTCCCTGCAAAAAATGTCATTTTTGAAAGAAAAAAATGCATTTAAAACTGACTCGCGGATATTAATGAATTGTCGGCTCCCGGCAATACATACAAAAGTCATTGATAAAAAAAAAAAAAAAAGCGTGGGGGTTCCCCAGAATTCAATTACCAGGCCCTTCAGGTCTGGAATGGATATTAAGGGGAACCCTGCCGCAAATTTAAAAAAAAATTGACGTGGGGTTCCCCCAAATATCCATTCCAGGCCCTTCAGATCTGGCATGGATTTTAAGGGGAACTCCACCCCAAATTTAAAAAAAAAATGGCGTGGAGTCCCCCTAAAAATCCATACCAGACCCCTTATCCGAGCACGCAACCTGGCCGGCCGCAGGGGAAAAGGGGGGGACGAGAGAGCGGCCCCCCTCCCTCCTGAACCGTACCAGGCCACATGCCCTCAACATGGGGAGGATGTCCCCATGTTGATGGGGACAAGGGCCTCATCCCCACAACCCTTGCCCGGTGGTTGTGGGGGTCTGCGGGCGGGGGGCTTATCGGAATCTGGAAGACCCCTTTAACAAAGGGGACCCCCAGATCCTGCCCCCCCCTATGTGAATTGGTAAGGGGTACATTGTACCCCTACCATTTCACGAAGAAAGCGTAAAAAAATGTTTAAAAAAAACACACAAACACCTTGAAAAAGTCCTTTATATAAAAAAAAACAAAAACATTCCAGCGGTGAAATCCAGTGTCCCGCGGCGATCCCGATGTCCAGCGCTGTCCTTCATTGGTTGTGCCTGAGCGGACCTGATGGGGAACTCCCTCTCAGCATTTTAAATGTATAGACCCGCCCCTTCTAAAGTTCCCCATCAGGTCCGCTCAGCGGACCAGATGCGGAACATGAGAAGGGGCGGGTCTATACATGTATTACCAAAGTGAGAGCAGTCCCCCATCAGGTCCGCCCCCTCGGTATGTCAGACCCGCCTACGTCATTGGCTTGAGTGGGGAACTTCCTTCACTATGTAAATTTAAATTACACAGTGAAGGAAGTTCCCCACTCAAGCCAATGACGTAGGCGGGTCCGACATACCGAGGGAGCGGACCTGATGGGGAACTTTAGAAGGGGCGGGTCTATACATTTAAAATACTGAGAGGGAGTTCCCCATCAGGTCCGCTCAGGCACAACCAATGAAGGACAGCGCTGGACATCGGGATCGCCGCGGGACACTGGATTTCACCGCTGGAATGTTTTTTTTTTTTTTTTAATAAAGGACTTTTTCAAGGTGTTTGTGTGTTTTTTTAAACATTTTTTTACGCTTTCTTCGTGAAATGGTAGGGGTACAACGTACCCCTTACCAATTCACATGGGGGGGGCCGGGATCTGGGGGTCCCCTTTGTTAAAGGGGTCTTCCAGATTCCGATAAGCCCCCCGCCCGCAGACCCCCACAACCACCGGGCAAGGGTTGTGGGGATGAGGCCCTTGTCCCCATCAACATGGGGACATCCTCCCCATGTTGAGGGCATGTGGCTTGGTACGGTTCAGGAGGGAGGGTGGGCCACTCTCTCGTCCCCCCCTTTTCCCCTGTGGCCGGCCAGGTTGCGTGCTCGGATAAGGGGTCTGGTATGCATTTTTAGGGGGACTCCACGCCATTTTTTTTTTAAATTTGGGGTGGAGTTCCCCTTAAAATCCATGCCAGATCTGAAGGGCCTGGAATGGATATTTGGGGGAACCCCACGTCAATTTTTTTTTAATTTGCGGCGGGGTTCCCCTTAATATCCATTCCAGACCTGAAGGGCCTGGTAATTGAATTCTGGGGAACCCCCACGCTTTTTTTTTTTTTTTTTATCAATGACTTTTGTATGTATTGCCGGGAGCCGACAATTCATTAATAGCCGCGAGTCAGTTTTAAAAGACTTTTTTTCTTTCAAAAATGACATTTTTTGCAGGGACAGTTCTAAGCACGGGAAACATGCGCCACTTCACATGCATATCATACACACCCCCCAGGTACGAAATTTAAAGGAATATTTCACTTTTATTTTTTCATTTTAAGCATTATTAAAATCACTGCTCCCGAAAAAACGGCCGTTTTTAAAACTTCTTTTTGCATTGATACATGTCCCCTGGGGCAGGACCCCGGTCCCCAAACACTTTTTAGGACAATAACTTGCATATTAGCCTTTATAATTAACACTTTAGATTTCTCCCATAGATTTTTCGAATTTGCCGCGAACACCCCAATTTGTTCGCTGTTCGGCGAACGGGCGAACAGGCAATGTTCGAGTCGAACCTGAGTTCGACTCGAACTCCAAGCTCATCCCTACTCGGAACCAGCGGTGCTCCGTAGGCGTTCAAGGGGCTACGCAAGTACGCAGGCAAAAAGATGCCATGCCGTGCTTGCGCTGGTGTGTTTGGGGGACAGAAGCCACACTGGGGCAGAGGTTCTGTCAGCTCTGCAGGGGCAGGCCGAGAGGTGGTTGACGCCACGCCAGCTTAAGCCAGGAATGGTGGTTTGCGACAATGGCACCAACCTCCTCTCCGCCCTCCGACAGGGACAACTGACCCATGTGCCTTGTGTGGCTCACGTCCTTAACCTGGTGGTGCAGCGGTTCTTGGGCAGGTTCCCGGGCTTACAGGATGTCCTGAGGCAGGCCAGGAAAGTCTGTGTGCATTTCCGCAGATCATATAATGCCAGTGCTCGGCTGGCTGAGCTGCAAAAGGAGTTGAACCTGCCCAAGAACCGCCTTATATGTGACATGCCCACCAGGTGGAACTCAACGTTGGCCATGCTGCAGCGGCTGCACACGCAGCAGAGGGCCATCAATGAGTACCTGTGCGACTACGGCACCAGGACAGGGTCAGGGGAGCTCAGGTTTTTTTCACCACGCCAGTGGGGCATGATCAGGGATGCATGCACTGTCCTGGCACCATTTGAGGAGGCCACGAGGATGGTAAGCAGTGACAGTGCATGCATCAGTGACACTGTACCTCTTGTCCACCTGTTGGAGCATATGCTGCGTGGAATAATGGACAGGGCACTTGAGGCAGAACAGAGGCAGGAAGAGGAGGACTTCCTTGCCTCTCAAGGCCCCCTTTACCCAGACAGTGTTCCTTCTGTCCCACCCATCGCACAGGAAGAGGACGAGGAGGAGGAGGAGGATCGTGTCAGCATGGAGGTGAAGCCTGGCACTCAGCATCAACAGCAGCAGTCTTTTATGAAAAAAAGAAGAGAGATTCGCCCTTGGGACTTTGAGTGAGGTGAGCACTGTTAGGCCAATAAAAAATCGCAAGAATAATTGCAGTGTATATTTATTCAGGTAAAAAGCAGTACATACATTAATGTCATGAACATGGGCCAATTCATACAAAATACAAGACCAATATAAATTAGGTAAAATGATATTGCGAGTATCTGACAGTAATTATGTAAACACATGGCATCAAAAGTAACCCGACGCGTTTCGCGAGGCTTAGCTCGCTCTTCAGGGGTGGATGCACGTAGTGTACCTAAAATGAGAGTGATATAGTATAAAGCATGATATGAAGGCACAGGGGGGGGGCCTTGAATATGGAAAACCCCATACTCACCACTGGACATTGCCAAAGGACAGCGGGGGTGAAGCTCAAACGGCGGCAGCGACTGTCTCACCAGGGAGCTGAGGAGGCGGAGCCAAACAAAGCTCCAAATCGGAGTCAAACGGAAGGAAGGCCCAGCATGGATGGAATAGGTGTAACCCCAAGAGTGTCAGTGAATCCAAGAGGAATGTTGGCTCTAAATATAAATATGTATATTGAATAATTAAAATATGGGAGTATACGAGTATGTGGTAACATATGTGTCTTTGCATGTATAAAAGACATGAGCCAAGAATGGTTAGAGTATGGAGACTGAGGGGGAGAGTGAAAAAATACCAGATTGACTAGTATGATTAAGGAAAGTTCAGAGAGGAAAGTAATGAGTGAAAGAGAGTGTAAATAGAATGAAATACAGGTGTGTGATGAGGACTGTGATGAGAAAACAAGTTTGCATATAAATGCTTGCAGCGAGTAATATATAAACATATAAAAGTATACCTTAGTGAAGTAGGTCTAAGAGTAGTAAATTCCAAGGGAAGGACCTGCACTTGTGTGTCTGTCCTCAGTGAAAGAAAGCAAACAATGAGATCCATGCTGTGCAAACCTCCAATATATACCCCTGAAGGGGCCCGAGAGGCTCCGCCCCCAACACCATGTGCAAATGACCAGCAAACGAGTGCCTAAACCCACCAACCATCAAGAAGGCGGTGTGTGAGCCAAGACACTCCCAGGACCATCTTGATGGTAGTAATGCCTGCAGCCACAGCGATGCTGCAAAATCGCAGACATCGCGCGGCCGACGCATTAACATGGTGCCGATGTGCAAGTGGCCCCGTCCGCTCAAAAAGGGGGCAGGCGGGGACAGCAGGGGACAAAGGTCCCCCTTATAATGCACATCGCAGCTCCCAGGGAGAAATGAAGTAGCACCGCCGCCAACAGAGAACACCACACCAGCTGGATTGGGATAAAAGTCCAATGCGAGATGTTATTGGATATGTTGGAATAACAAATGGCTAGTGCATGATAAAAATGTAAAATCCATACATATATGTATGTTTTTGTTTTTATTGGCGAGTGTGACCACAGACCAGTTTTGGGCTATTGGGTGTCTTCCACCCGGGTATCCTTGAGACAAAAGAAAAAAGAAGGGTCTGGTGTCACCAGTGACACACCTCCATCCCTGAATTTCATGAAAAAAAGAAGAGAGATTCGCCCTTGGGACTTTGAGTGAGGTGAGCACTGTTAGGCCAATAAAAAATCGCAAGAATAATTGCAGTGTATATTTATTCAGGTAAAAAGCAGTACATACATTAATGTCATGAACATGGGCCAATTCATACAAAATACAAGACCAATATAAATTAGGTAAAATGATATTGCGAGTATCTGACAGTAATTATGTAAACACATGGCATCAAAAGTAACCCGACGCGTTTCGCGAGGCTTAGCTCGCTCTTCAGGGGTGGATGCACGTAGTGTACCTAAAATGAGAGTGATATAGTATAAAGCATGATATGAAGGCACAGGGGGGGGGCCTTGAATATGGAAAACCCCATACTCACCACTGGACATTGCCAAAGGACAGCGGGGGTGAAGCTCAAACGGCGGCAGCGACTGTCTCACCAGGGAGCTGAGGAGGCGGAGCCAAACAAAGCTCCAAATCGGAGTCAAACGGAAGGAAGGCCCAGCATGGATGGAATAGGTGTAACCCCAAGAGTGTCAGTGAATCCAAGAGGAATGTTGGCTCTAAATATAAATATGTATATTGAATAATTAAAATATGGGAGTATACGAGTATGTGGTAACATATGTGTCTTTGCATGTATAAAAGACATGAGCCAAGAATGGTTAGAGTATGGAGACTGAGGGGGAGAGTGAAAAAATACCAGATTGACTAGTATGATTAAGGAAAGTTCAGAGAGGAAAGTAATGAGTGAAAGAGAGTGTAAATAGAATGAAATACAGGTGTGTGATGAGGACTGTGATGAGAAAACAAGTTTGCATATAAATGCTTGCAGCGAGTAATATATAAACATATAAAAGTATACCTTAGTGAAGTAGGTCTAAGAGTAGTAAATTCCAAGGGAAGGACCTGCACTTGTGTGTCTGTCCTCAGTGAAAGAAAGCAAACAATGAGATCCATGCTGTGCAAACCTCCAATATATACCCCTGAAGGGGCCCGAGAGGCTCCGCCCCCAACACCATGTGCAAATGACCAGCAAACGAGTGCCTAAACCCACCAACCATCAAGAAGGCGGTGTGTGAGCCAAGACACTCCCAGGACCATCTTGATGGTAGTAATGCCTGCAGCCACAGCGATGCTGCAAAATCGCAGACATCGCGCGGCCGACGCATTAACATGGTGCCGATGTGCAAGTGGCCCCGTCCGCTCAAAAAGGGGGCAGGCGGGGACAGCAGGGGACAAAGGTCCCCCTTATAATGCACATCGCAGCTCCCAGGGAGAAATGAAGTAGCACCGCCGCCAACAGAGAACACCACACCAGCTGGATTGGGATAAAAGTCCAATGCGAGATGTTATTGGATATGTTGGAATAACAAATGGCTAGTGCATGATAAAAATGTAAAATCCATACATATATGTATGTTTTTGTTTTTATTGGCGAGTGTGACCACAGACCAGTTTTGGGCTATTGGGTGTCTTCCACCCGGGTATCCTTGAGACAAAAGAAAAAAGAAGGGTCTGGTGTCACCAGTGACACACCTCCATCCCTGAATTTCATGAAAAAAAGAAGAGAGATTCGCCCTTGGGACTTTGAGTGAGGTGAGCACTGTTAGGCCAATAAAAAAATCGCAAGAATAATTGCAGTGTATATTTATTCAGGTAAAAAGCAGTACATACATTAATGTCATGAACATGGGCCAATTCATACAAAATACAAGACCAATATAAATTAGGTAAAATGATATTGCGAGTATCTGACAGTAATTATGTAAACACATGGCATCAAAAGTAACCCGACGCGTTTCGCGAGGCTTAGCTCGCTCTTCAGGGGTGGATGCACGTAGTGTACCTAAAATGAGAGTGATATAGTATAAAGCATGATATGAAGGCACAGGGGGGGGGCCTTGAATATGGAAAACCCCATACTCACCACTGGACATTGCCAAAGGACAGCGGGGGTGAAGCTCAAACGGCGGCAGCGACTGTCTCACCAGGGAGCTGAGGAGGCGGAGCCAAACAAAGCTCCAAATCGGAGTCAAACGGAAGGAAGGCCCAGCATGGATGGAATAGGTGTAACCCCAAGAGTGTCAGTGAATCCAAGAGGAATGTTGGCTCTAAATATAAATATGTATATTGAATAATTAAAATATGGGAGTATACGAGTATGTGGTAACATATGTGTCTTTGCATGTATAAAAGACATGAGCCAAGAATGGTTAGAGTATGGAGACTGAGGGGGAGAGTGAAAAAATACCAGATTGACTAGTATGATTAAGGAAAGTTCAGAGAGGAAAGTAATGAGTGAAAGAGAGTGTAAATAGAATGAAATACAGGTGTGTGATGAGGACTGTGATGAGAAAACAAGTTTGCATATAAATGCTTGCAGCGAGTAATATATAAACATATAAAAGTATACCTTAGTGAAGTAGGTCTAAGAGTAGTAAATTCCAAGGGAAGGACCTGCACTTGTGTGTCTGTCCTCAGTGAAAGAAAGCAAACAATGAGATCCATGCTGTGCAAACCTCCAATATATACCCCTGAAGGGGCCCGAGAGGCTCCGCCCCCAACACCATGTGCAAATGACCAGCAAACGAGTGCCTAAACCCACCAACCATCAAGAAGGCGGTGTGTGAGCCAAGACACTCCCAGGACCATCTTGATGGTAGTAATGCCTGCAGCCACAGCGATGCTGCAAAATCGCAGACATCGCGCGGCCGACGCATTAACATGGTGCCGATGTGCAAGTGGCCCCGTCCGCTCAAAAAGGGGGCAGGCGGGGACAGCAGGGGACAAAGGTCCCCCTTATAATGCACATCGCAGCTCCCAGGGAGAAATGAAGTAGCACCGCCGCCAACAGAGAACACCACACCAGCTGGATTGGGATAAAAGTCCAATGCGAGATGTTATTGGATATGTTGGAATAACAAATGGCTAGTGCATGATAAAAATGTAAAATCCATACATATATGTATGTTTTTGTTTTTATTGGCGAGTGTGACCACAGACCAGTTTTGGGCTATTGGGTGTCTTCCACCCGGGTATCCTTGAGACAAAAGAAAAAAGAAGGGTCTGGTGTCACCAGTGACACACCTCCATCCCTGAATTTCATGAAAAAAAGAAGAGAGATTCGCCCTTGGGACTTTGAGTGAGGTGAGCACTGTTAGGCCAATAAAAAATCGCAAGAATAATTGCAGTGTATATTTATTCAGGTAAAAAGCAGTACATACATTAATGTCATGAACATGGGCCAATTCATACAAAATACAAGACCAATATAAATTAGGTAAAATGATATTGCGAGTATCTGACAGTAATTATGTAAACACATGGCATCAAAAGTAACCCGACGCGTTTCGCGAGGCTTAGCTCGCTCTTCAGGGGTGGATGCACGTAGTGTACCTAAAATGAGAGTGATATAGTATAAAGCATGATATGAAGGCACAGGGGGGGGGCCTTGAATATGGAAAACCCCATACTCACCACTGGACATTGCCAAAGGACAGCGGGGGTGAAGCTCAAACGGCGGCAGCGACTGTCTCACCAGGGAGCTGAGGAGGCGGAGCCAAACAAAGCTCCAAATCGGAGTCAAACGGAAGGAAGGCCCAGCATGGATGGAATAGGTGTAACCCCAAGAGTGTCAGTGAATCCAAGAGGAATGTTGGCTCTAAATATAAATATGTATATTGAATAATTAAAATATGGGAGTATACGAGTATGTGGTAACATATGTGTCTTTGCATGTATAAAAGACATGAGCCAAGAATGGTTAGAGTATGGAGACTGAGGGGGAGAGTGAAAAAATACCAGATTGACTAGTATGATTAAGGAAAGTTCAGAGAGGAAAGTAATGAGTGAAAGAGAGTGTAAATAGAATGAAATACAGGTGTGTGATGAGGACTGTGATGAGAAAACAAGTTTGCATATAAATGCTTGCAGCGAGTAATATATAAACATATAAAAGTATACCTTAGTGAAGTAGGTCTAAGAGTAGTAAATTCCAAGGGAAGGACCTGCACTTGTGTGTCTGTCCTCAGTGAAAGAAAGCAAACAATGAGATCCATGCTGTGCAAACCTCCAATATATACCCCTGAAGGGGCCCGAGAGGCTCCGCCCCCAACACCATGTGCAAATGACCAGCAAACGAGTGCCTAAACCCACCAACCATCAAGAAGGCGGTGTGTGAGCCAAGACACTCCCAGGACCATCTTGATGGTAGTAATGCCTGCAGCCACAGCGATGCTGCAAAATCGCAGACATCGCGCGGCCGACGCATTAACATGGTGCCGATGTGCAAGTGGCCCCGTCCGCTCAAAAAGGGGGCAGGCGGGGACAGCAGGGGACAAAGGTCCCCCTTATAATGCACATCGCAGCTCCCAGGGAGAAATGAAGTAGCACCGCCGCCAACAGAGAACACCACACCAGCTGGATTGGGATAAAAGTCCAATGCGAGATGTTATTGGATATGTTGGAATAACAAATGGCTAGTGCATGATAAAAATGTAAAATCCATACATATATGTATGTTTTTGTTTTTATTGGCGAGTGTGACCACAGACCAGTTTTGGGCTATTGGGTGTCTTCCACCCGGGTATCCTTGAGACAAAAGAAAAAAGAAGGGTCTGGTGTCACCAGTGACACACCTCCATCCCTGAATTTCATGAAAAAAAGAAGAGAGATTCGCCCTTGGGACTTTGAGTGAGGTGAGCACTGTTAGGCCAATAAAAAATCGCAAGAATAATTGCAGTGTATATTTATTCAGGTAAAAAGCAGTACATACATTAATGTCATGAACATGGGCCAATTCATACAAAATACAAGACCAATATAAATTAGGTAAAATGATATTGCGAGTATCTGACAGTAATTATGTAAACACATGGCATCAAAAGTAACCCGACGCGTTTCGCGAGGCTTAGCTCGCTCTTCAGGGGTGGATGCACGTAGTGTACCTAAAATGAGAGTGATATAGTATAAAGCATGATATGAAGGCACAGGGGGGGGGCCTTGAATATGGAAAACCCCATACTCACCACTGGACATTGCCAAAGGACAGCGGGGGTGAAGCTCAAACGGCGGCAGCGACTGTCTCACCAGGGAGCTGAGGAGGCGGAGCCAAACAAAGCTCCAAATCGGAGTCAAACGGAAGGAAGGCCCAGCATGGATGGAATAGGTGTAACCCCAAGAGTGTCAGTGAATCCAAGAGGAATGTTGGCTCTAAATATAAATATGTATATTGAATAATTAAAATATGGGAGTATACGAGTATGTGGTAACATATGTGTCTTTGCATGTATAAAAGACATGAGCCAAGAATGGTTAGAGTATGGAGACTGAGGGGGAGAGTGAAAAAATACCAGATTGACTAGTATGATTAAGGAAAGTTCAGAGAGGAAAGTAATGAGTGAAAGAGAGTGTAAATAGAATGAAATACAGGTGTGTGATGAGGACTGTGATGAGAAAACAAGTTTGCATATAAATGCTTGCAGCGAGTAATATATAAACATATAAAAGTATACCTTAGTGAAGTAGGTCTAAGAGTAGTAAATTCCAAGGGAAGGACCTGCACTTGTGTGTCTGTCCTCAGTGAAAGAAAGCAAACAATGAGATCCATGCTGTGCAAACCTCCAATATATACCCCTGAAGGGGCCCGAGAGGCTCCGCCCCCAACACCATGTGCAAATGACCAGCAAACGAGTGCCTAAACCCACCAACCATCAAGAAGGCGGTGTGTGAGCCAAGACACTCCCAGGACCATCTTGATGGTAGTAATGCCTGCAGCCACAGCGATGCTGCAAAATCGCAGACATCGCGCGGCCGACGCATTAACATGGTGCCGATGTGCAAGTGGCCCCGTCCGCTCAAAAAGGGGGCAGGCGGGGACAGCAGGGGACAAAGGTCCCCCTTATAATGCACATCGCAGCTCCCAGGGAGAAATGAAGTAGCACCGCCGCCAACAGAGAACACCACACCAGCTGGATTGGGATAAAAGTCCAATGCGAGATGTTATTGGATATGTTGGAATAACAAATGGCTAGTGCATGATAAAAATGTAAAATCCATACATATATGTATGTTTTTGTTTTTATTGGCGAGTGTGACCACAGACCAGTTTTGGGCTATTGGGTGTCTTCCACCCGGGTATCCTTGAGTCTTTTAGGGATGATTTACAGTCCCAAGAAACCCGTGGACTTGTACGTGGCTGGGAGGAGGTGGCTGCGGATCATGTCGTCCTTAGTGACCCAGAGGACTCCGGACCGAATGCCTCAGCTAACCTACGCTGCATGGCCTCCCTGATCCTGCAAAGTCTGCGGAAGGATCCTCGTATTCTTCGGATCAAGGAGAGGGACCATTACTGGCTGGCCACTCTCCTTGATCCACGGTACAAGGGTAAGGTTGCGGACCTTATCTTACCGTCGCAGAGGGAGCAGAGGATGAGGCCTTGCAGAAAGGTCTGTGCAACGCGTTCCCAGAGACTGGGAGGTTACAAACTCCTGGTCCTGGACAACGAGTTGCTGAGGCTTCGGTCAGTCAAAGAAGGAGCGGTGGGGAAGGTGGCCGTCTGACCGATGCGTTCAGACAATTTTTTAGTCCGCAGACCCAAGGTATGATCGGTTCCAGCAACCATCGCCAGCGTCTGATATACATGGTGCAGGAATACCTAGGGGCAAGGTCAGACTTGGACACCTTTCCCACCGAAAATCCTCTGGCTCACTGGGTCTTGAGGATGGATCACTGGGCAGAGCTTGCACAGTATGCAATTGAGCTACTGGTCTGTCCTGCATCCAGGGTTCTTTCGGAACGCACATTCAGTGCTGCTGGAGGATTTGTCACGGATCACAGGGTGCGCCTGTCCACCGACTCTGTTGATCGACTGACCTTCATAAAGATGAACCAGTCTTGGATCACCACCAGCTACCAAGTACCTGAAGCTGATATAACAGAATAATTTATTTTGAAATGTCACATCCCTTCAAGACTGCCTATGCTGATGCTGAGTGACTGTCCTGTTATGTTGACTGACTATCCTCCTCCTCCTCAATGATCCGATTCCTGATGATAGCTTGGAAGAACATTTTTGTTTCTGAGTGCCGCCACCAGTGGCTAAGGCCCAATTTTTCAGCCCCTGTTTAACAGGGGCATGTAATTACAATTTTTTATGCAATGCTTTGCAGCAGGGCTCATTACTGCACTCCAACTAGAGTATCTGGGAGAGGTTGCAGTGTCGTGGAACCAGCACCAGTGCCTAAGGCCCAATTTTTCAGCCCCTGTTTAACAGGGGCGTGTAAATACAATTTTTGATGCAATACTTTGCAACAGGGCTCATTGCTGTGCTCCAAGTACAGTATCTGTGAGGGGTTGCAGTGTTGTGGCACCAGTGCCTAAGGCCCAATTTTTCTGCCCCTGTTTAACCACTTCCCTACCCAGCCATAATCAAATGACATCCACAGATGGGATCTCCCATCCTGGGTGGACGTCATATGATGTCCTGGGTTTGAAGGGGGATATCTGAATGATGCCTGCAGCTAGAGGCATAATTCAGATATCCTTTTGACGTGCCGGCGATTCTGTGCACCATAAGAATGATCATAGCGGCGGTTCCACCGCTTGATTGTTCTTATAGGCAGCGGGAGGGGACACCCCCCCTCCCCGCCGCCATCCGGTGCTTCTCCGGGCTCTCCTGTGCGATCGGGGACCCGGAGAGAATCTTCCGATGCCGGTGGTGGTTCATGTGACGAGCATAGAGATGACTGGTGACCAGATGTTCACCAGTCATCTCTATGATTGTCGGAGGCCCGGGCGCGATGTGATGACGTCACACCCGTGTCCTCAAATGTAAACAAAGCCGCCATTGCGGCTAGTAAGTATGAGATCAGGGAAAAAAAATTCACTGATCTAATGCTTTCCAGCCTGGAGGAGAGATGTGGGGTCTTATTGACCCCACATCTCTCAATAAAGAGGACCTGTCACACACATTCCTATTACAAGGGATGTTTACATTCCTTGTAATAGGAATAAAAGTGATAAAAAAAAAGTAAAATAAGTGTAAAAAAATTAAAACGCCCCTGTCCTTGGTAGCTCGCGATCAGAAGCGAATGCACACGTAAGTCACCCACATATATAAACGCCGTTCAAACCACATATGTGAGGTATCGCCGCGTGCGTTAGAGCGCGTGCAACAATTCTAGCACTAGACCTCCTCTGTAATTCTGACCTGGTAACCTGTAAAAAAAATTAAAGCGTCGCCTATGGAGATTTTTAAGTACCGAAGTTTGGCGCCATTCCATAAGTGTGCGCAATTTTAAAGCATGACATGTTAGGTATCTATTTACTCAGCGTAACATCATCTTTCATATTTTCCCCAAAAATTGGGCTAACTTTACAGTTTTGTTATTTTTTAATTCATGCAACCATTTTTTTTAAAAAAAAAGGGCGTTTGAAAAATTATTGCGCAAATGCCGTGCAAGGAAAAATGGTGCAATGACCGTCATTTTATTCCCTAGGGTGTCTGCTAAAAAAACGTATATAATGTTTTGGGGTTCTGAGTAATTTTCTAGCAAAAGAATGATGATTTGTACATGTAGGAGAGAAGAGCTAGAATAGGCCTGGTATGGAAGTGGTATAAAAAGCCCTGTATTAAAGTGGTTAACAGGGGCGTGTAATTACAATTTTGATGCAATACTTTGCAACAGGGCTCATTGCTGTGCTCCAAGTACAGTATCTGTGAGGGGTTGCAGTGTTGTGGCACCAGTGCCTAAGGCCCAATTTTTCTGCCCCTGTTCAACAGGGGCATGTAATTACAATTCTTGATCTAATAATTCACAGCAGGGCCCATTCCTGCGCCCACCAAGAGTAACTGTGAGGGCTTACAGTGTTGTGGCAACACCACCACCACCACCACCACCAAAGGCCCAATTTTTATGCCCCTCTTCAACAGGGGCATGCAATTACAATTCTTGATCTAATAATTAACAGTAGGGCCCATTCATGCGCCCACCAAGAGTAACTGTGAGGGCTGACAGTGTTGTAGCATCAGCACCACCACCAAAGGCCCAATTTTTCCTACCACTGTTCAACAATGGCATGTAATTACAATTCCTTATATAATAGTTCACAGCAGGGCATTCCAGCGCCCACCAAGAGTCACTGTGAGGGCTCACAGTGTTGTGGCAACACCAACATCTAAGGGGAAAATTTCAGCAGAGTATATACGGCAGGCCCCTACTTTCAAACATCCAACTTACAAACGACTCCTACTTGCAAACGGAAGGAGACAAAAGGAAGTGAGAGGAAATCTACCCCTAGGAAGGAAAATTCTCTCCTGTAAGAGTTAATATGGGAAAAAGGTGTCTCCTCTCTACTGATGCTTTATCACCAATCCTTGTTTCAATAAAAACCCCACTTTTCCAAAAACATTTGTCATTGGGACGGAAAGTGAGGTGAAATCTTCTGAACAGGTGCACAGACAGCAAAACAAATGTTACAGGGGTGATAACCCTTCTCTATGCTTTCCAAAAAGCTTAAAAATATATTTTTTGGCTGGAGCTACACTTAAACAATGTACCTGTTCAAAATTACAAACAGATTCTACTTAAGAACAAACCTACAGTCCCTGTCTTGTTTGCACCGCCTGTATACTGCTGTTCAGAGTATATAGGGCCTTTTTTTATTTTGGGTGTGGGGTTCCCCTTGATATCCATACAAGACCCAAAGGGGCTGGTAATGGGCTGGGGTATGGGGGGGGGGGGGGTGATGGGGTAGCCATGCCATTTTTCTCAAAGATTTTCATCCATATTGCCAGGACAAGACATGACATTAAAGTCGCAAGCAGTTTTAAATGGCTTTTTTTCCTTTAGAAATGTCATTTTGTGCAGGGACAGTTCTAAACACGGGAAACACATGCCACTTCACAGGCATACTTTAGACACCCCCCAGGTACGATATTTAAAGGAATATTTCACTTTTTTTTCACTTTATGCATCATTAAAATGACTGCTCATGAAAAAACGTCCGTTTTTAAAACTTCTTTTTGCATTGATACATGTCCCCTGGGGTAGAACCCGGGTCCCCAAACCCTTTTTAGGACAATAACATGCATATTAGCCGTTATAATTAGCACTTTAGATTTCGAACGTTCTCGTCCATTGCATTTAATAGGGTTCTAACGTTCGCGCAAACTTTCGGTCCGTTCGCAGGCTCATCCCTACTGGACAGCTTAAGTAAGCAGGACTGACGAGCAGGATATCATCAACAGGTGAGTCACTGTGGAGAGATAGGAGCTTGCAATTAACCAACAGCTGAGCGACCAGCTCATCGAAAGAAGGGCTAAGCCCAGCCCTCACAGTCATCAATTTTGACAGAGAGATCAGGAGAAGGGGTACAATGGGGAGGAAAAATGATGAGCTCAGTTTTGGATAGAGTGAGTTTGAGGAAGTGGTGTAAATTAGTAATACGTGAGGAGACTGAAGGAGTGAACTGAGGGGCAGAGCGATAGACTTGGGTGTCGTGGGCGTAAAGACTCCCTTATTTAGATTTGAAGAGTAGGAAGTGTTTGTAGTTCAAATAAGGAGGACGGCCTGCATTTACAATGCTACATCTCTATAGATAGCAATGAGTGAAACAACAGCACTACAGTGCCAGTACACACTTAAAAAAAAAAAAACGAAAGCTTATCCACCACATCTAAGAAAATCTGAAAACTGGTGCGCAACAGTATAATGATTTTTTTTTGTTTTGTTTTTGGATTCCAACACACAATGAAGTGAATATATATATTATCTTATCTTTTTTTCTAAAACAGTAGAGCTCTCATTATGGAAAAGCAAACAGTTAATTATTCAATCCTATAAATGGCCTAATATCTTTCAGCATTATGTTTTACATTATGAATTTGTTTTATCTAGAATTATAATGGAGGACCTTGCCAGCAATCTACTTACTTTAAACATGTTTACAACAATTGAGTAAAAAATAAATATGCATTGATAAAGTGTGTAATGCAGTTGGATCACAGCCTGGATGATTGATGAGTTACGTAAGTGGCTCAGAGCAACAAGATGTTACCCATTGACAGTGTACCATTAATTTGTATTAAAATATGATAATCAGGCTAAAAATAGGTTTGCATGTATGAAGATAATGTTTAGTTTTAATCTTTATTCACATGACTGAATAAATATAAATATATTTAACATCAAATAATTTTGGAACATTTTTTTCTTATTATTATCTCTGTTCTCTTACAATTTCTCGCAAACATGCTCAAATGCACTTTTTTTCATGAAAGCACACTTCAAAACCCTAAACATTAAACATGGTCTAAGAGCAGAGGACTCATTGAATAAAAACATGGTAGTTACAAATTTATATGTTGCACAATATTAGTAAAACAATTTATCAAATCAATTTTTTCAGTAAAAAAAATATATTCGTATTAATTTTATTGCACACAAACACAATACAATCTCCAAACATCATGTACATTAAAAAGGAGGCAGCTGAAGCGAATAAAGAGACACCAACTCAAAAGGTATTTGAGTGCAGACACAAAATGGCAGAACACTATGCTATCCAGAATACTCCATAGATAACGCTTTAAAAACCTCTTACAGCTCATCAGCTTAGTGGTAACTAATGTAAATAATGGCCCTAGAATTACTCCTCTCGCTATGGTGTGAAGTGATAACTAACATGTTGGTTATGTACCCATGTCTTCCTATATTTTACCATACTTTAATTTTTTTTATATTTTTTCATTTTTTCAATTAACTTTACCGCTATTACAAATGGGCTGATAAGCTCCCTGTGCGGTAGCACATCTCTGGTACTCTTTATGGAGGCATCAGGGGTCTCTTGAACCCCTAATGCCTTATTGTCAATCCCCCAACCTGAATCTGTACTGTACTCAATCAGTTGTTTTCCTGTCCAAATAGGACAGGAACTAAGAGCTCCAAACCAAAAAGTGCTCAAAACTGGGGTTCATTGATCATAGACTAGGAAGGAGAAATTTGTAGTTCTCCTTGCAACCTCCATTCTCCATACTGATATTGGAGATGGACATCTTGGGTTCAGGGAGAGCAATCCCATCCTTTTCCCCTCTCCCTCTACTCTCAGGACCCATAGAACCAAATGTTCTATCTCATATTGGGACAGTTCCACCTAGAGCTCCTCACTACTAGCTACTACCTGCAGATACTACCTCCGAACTGCTCCTTAGTCATTACTTATCATCAGTTGCCTATATAACCTTGGATATGTACACACGAGTTTCCTTACAATGCATTTGTATGTATTGTGAAAAATAGAAAAAATATTGCGCTAAGTGTAAAAACTAAAAAACAAGAAACAAAAAGCAGCTACACAACAATGTGACGAAAATTGTAAACGTGATAGAAATAAAAAAGTAGCGCTGGTAATTAAGGAAAAAACAAATAAATGTCTCTCAAAATATATAGTGAAAAATAAATGAATATCACACCAACCTAAAGGGATGTGTATGAGTTCACTATAAACTCCATAAAAAACAACATATGTAATCGTGAAGGAAAAAGAAAAACATGTGCAGTGTCCGTCAAAATAACCCGTGAAGGCACAATGCAAGGAAGGACATGTAGGCTGTAGGTCATCAAGGAAAAAACATCTTCCGACTATAGGAGATAGATTAAACACTCTTACCAGAGTCCGTGGATCTGCCTACCGAGGTAGCAGATCATGTAAGCATGGGAGATCCAGACAAGCCGACTGGTCCTGTGGCTGGATCTCCCATGCTTACATGATCTGCTACCTCGGTAGGCAGATCCACGGACTCTGGTAAGAGTGTTTAATCTATCTCCTATAGTCGGAAGATGTTTTTTCCTTGATGACCTACAGCCTACATGTCCTTCCTTGCATTGTGCCTTCACGGGTTATTTTGACGGACACTGCACATGTTTTTCTTTTTCCTTCACGATTACATATGTTGTTTTTTATGGAGTTTATAGTGAACTCATACACATCCCTTTAGGTTGGTGTGATATTCATTTATTTTTCACTATATATTTTGAGAGACATTTATTTGTTTTTTCCTTAATTACCAGCGCTACTTTTTTATTTCTATTTGTATGTATTGTTGCTAATTGTGTTAAGCTAAAGGGGGCTGCATCCCTACCATTGTATTATGACACAGTATAATTTGCTTCACTCCCTGTCCTCAGGGGACGACTCTCCTTTGTTTCCTTATTATGTATGCTTTGTTCTTTCCTTTAATAAAATATTTGAACAAGAGATCAGATAGAACAGTGGCGAGCTCAGGAAACATGTAGGGGGTGACGCTAAAAAGTAAAAAGTTTGCTTACATCCTAATACTGCTACACCATAATGCTTATGGAGGTGGTAGTAAAAGGCTTAAATAACATGTGTCATGGGATATCATAGTTTTCACAAACAGTCTCATCAAAGCTATACACTGACAGTACATATTTGGATATGAAATAGTTTTTTTTCTTTTTTTAATTAGCTTGGCCTATATACAGTAGCACTACAATCTTATTAATTTCAGTTTAAATGTGGTAATTAAAATTAAAAAAGGAGAAATAAAATGGTGTGGGGTTTCCTTAATATTCCAACCAGATAATTTTCCAGGCATGCAGCCTTGGTGGCCATGAAAGGGAGGGTGTCAAGCATGACCTCTTTCTGTATCAAACCAGGCCAATAATAATAATAAAAAAGATAAATAGATTAGGACTTGATCTTAGGTTAGTATTAGGGTCAGTGTCAGATAAAGGTCAGGATCAAAGTTAGGGTCAAAGGTAAGGGTCAGTGTGTTTTAAAAAAAAGATCAATGGAGCAGTCATAGTCTCTGTGAGGAGGAAGGCGATCAGCGGACTTTTTGCAGAAAACATCTCGGAAGGACTGATATTGGGAAGGCAACATGGGAGTTGTGGAGGTTTCAGCCAGAGGAATGGAAGGAGGTGGTAGTACTTTGGAAACGCATCGTTGCTGACACTGAGGACCCCAAGCCAATACTTGTCCAGAGTTCCAATCAAGATGCGGGGAGTGTTTCTGCAACCATGGAAGACCCAGAATGATGGGACTGGAGGATTGTTCACCATGCAAAACCCCAATGCGTAACACCATAGGAGGGGTTTTAAACCGGATGGGGCTCATTGGCAAGAAGGAGCCATATACTGCAGTCACGGAGAGGGGTATAGCCAGGGCAACAAAGGAAATGCCCAACTCGGAAGCCAAAGATTGTTCAATTAAATTCCCGGCTGCTCCAGAGTCCACGTATGCAGAGAGTTGATAGGCATTTTGAGCCCAGTGGATAGACACGGGTAGGGTGAAACGAGAGAAGTTGACAGAATTAAAGGATCGGTCTAGATCACCTCTCTCCGAGTGACCTAGACCCTGGAGTTTCCCGGACGAACTGGACATGAGTTCAAAAGATGTCCTTTATCGCCACAATAAAGGCACAAGCCCAGACCCATGCGCCAGGCACGTTCCTCTAGGGTGAGGCGAGTTCGCCCAAGCTGCATAGGTTCTTCCAACGTTTGAAAGGTTGAAGACGGAGAGGGTTCCACAAGTCTTTGGAGTGCCTGTGCTGGGCGGCCAGCAGGGGGATGACTGGATCTGGATCTCTCCAGGGCCCGCTCCTGGAAAACGAATGTCTATTTGAATGCTTAATGCGATGAAATCATCCAATGTGGTAGGAATGGTGCGTCCAGCGAGTTCATCCTTTACACGCTCAGATAGGCCTTGCCAGAAGGTAGCGGTAAGAGCCTCATTATTCCATTTGAGTTCAGCGTCCAGCGTAGGAAATTAAACTGCGTATTGACCGACTGTCATTCCTTGCTGACGAAGACGAAGAAGGGCCCAAGCAGCAAAAGACACTCTGCCGGGCTCATCAAAAGTTTTCCGGAAAGCATCCAAAAAGGCCTGGAGGTCAGAGGTGATAGAATCGTGTTCCAAAAGTGGGGAGTAGGTATGAGCCGAACACCCCCCTGTTCGGTTCGCACCAGAACCTGCGAACAGCCAGAATGTTCGCGTGAACTTTAGAACCCTATTAAATTCAATGGACTCGAACGTTCAAAATCAAAAGTGCTAATTATAAAAGGTACGAAATTTAAAGGAATATTTCACTTTTATTGTTTCACTTTAAGCATTATTAAAATCACTGCGCCTGAAAAAACTGAAGTTTTTAAAACTTTTTTTGCATTGATACGTGTCCCCTGGGGCAGGACCCGGGTCCCCAAACACTTTTTATGACAATAACTTGCATATAAGCCTTTAAAATTAGCACTTTAGATTTCTCCCATAGACTTTTCAAATTTGCCGCCAACACCCCAAATCGTTCGCTGTTCGGCGAACAGGCAATGTTCGAGTCGAACATGAGTTCGACTCTAACTCGCAGCTCATCCCTAGTGGGGAGGCCCAAGCTAGGGCATCACCAGAAAGGAGAGAGATGATATATGTGACTTTGGTGCGATCAGTTGGAAAATGGTGGCTAGAAAGTTTAAAGTGGATGGAACACTGATTAATGAAGCCACAACAAGCCTTACGGTCGCCAGAAAAACAAGGTGGTGGAGGCAAATTCAAGCAGGGATTGCCAGGTGAGGCAGGTAACATGGGAGCAGATGAGGCAGAAGCAGCCGTAGGAGCTGAAGTTGCAGCGACTTGCAGGCGATCCAGGCAAGATCCTGTAGAAACAGCACTGTTTGCTCTTGATTTGCTTGCTGGGAGTTAAGTCTCTGAACTAGATGTTGCAATTGGTCCTCAGTCAGTGGCCGACTCTCTGAGGAGCTCATGGCTTGAGCAAACTGTCACAATGGTACTGATGTGAGCCCACAGGCGAGCAGGTGACACGGGATCCCCCAGGGCGTGGAATCTAAGGGCCAGCCGGTATTCTGCCAGGGACCCCCTCACAAGGGTTTGGGCTTAGCTGCGTGCTGACCCCAGGTCACGACCCCCAGGTTCACCTTGCTTGCGAGGAGAGTACCAGAAGACGCAGTCAGACACAGATGGATGGCTGAAGCAAAAGGAGAGCCGGATAGCAAGCCAAGGTCGGGGCGGGCAGCAGACAACGTAATCAGGAGAACTAGTAGATTCGGTACACAAGAGATTAATTCACGAGAAGTCAGGTAAGCAGGTTACAGGAAGGGTGCTCAGAAACAAGTGTTGCTCAAGCAACCAGAAACTGGTCTGAGTGGAATTTAAATAGCGAGGCACATGGGGTGCTGGACAGGAAGTAGCAGGAAGGAAAGATATATTAAGCAACAGGTGAAGCCGGCGACACCCATAGCAGCCAGAGCTGAACACAAGCTTGTGGAACAACAGGTGCCAGCCGACCTACAGCAGTAAAGGAAAGACACAGATCAGCTCCGCAGCTGATCTGTGACATCAGCAAAATCATCTTACATTGTATATTATTTTCTGCACACAGCCTACCTTAAAAAAAAACTTCAATAACATAGTCAGTGACTACTAAGAAACCAGCAACTGTTGTATAATATAGCATAACAAGTACAGTGCTCAGTGGCTTCACAAACTGGTCTATAAACCCTCCAGATTATGCTATTCAAGATATGGCCCTTTTGGCTTGGTTATGTTCTGTAAAGCTTTACATTTTCTATTTTGTATTGTAAACTCGAATAAATTTAAACAACTTTTATCGCACCCCAACGCACCAACAAAAAAACATGCATTTTCATGCACGGAGGGAACACATGCAATGTTGTGCATTTTCCTGCTGCATACAGATGTGAACGGATATAAAATAGAAGACCTTCACATCTCTTATTCCAAATACATATCCCAAAAAGCTAATTTCAGGGCAATTGGCAGAGCAATGCAAACTATTGCATTTTTGCCTCATTGGCCAGATGCAGTTTGGAATAAATAGCTGCAGTATATAACTTTAGGTTATATTTACATTATACACCAGTGGTTTTGGATGTACATTTGGCCAATGGGGCCTAAAGCAATGTTTTTTCTGACTTTGCCCACTGTCTTGAAATGAGGAATAATGCTCTTTTATGTGAGATATGTTATGGAATGAGATATGTGAATACTTTCTCTTTTAAAGCAGTTGTATACACGCAAACGGGAAAAAAACCTGTAAGGCAAAGGCATAATGAGCTACCGTGTTTCCCCGAAAATAAGCCTGGGTCTTATATTAATTTTGACAACAAAAAAAACAGTAGGGCTTATTTTCGGGGCAGGTATTATCATGTGCTGTCTTCTCTCCCCCTCTCCCTCCCTGCCTGTCAGGAATCCCCAGTATCCAGTGGAATCGAGTAAAAGTGTCTACAAAACTCCAGAATGCACTGTATTACAGTATCACACAATGAAAACTGTACCTATCTGCAATCCATGTGTGAAAAACACCTTCCCATAGCGCCTCTCCTGTGACCTGACGGAGCACTGCAGAGGGAGGGGGGCCCGAGATCTCCCACTGGCAGCTGGCAGAAGAGAAGGGCAGAGGGAGATAAGCAGGGGATCATCTGAGAGCCGCTCGGCGCTTTAATGGCCCGCTGGAGCTCTCCTCCCCACTCCGAGCACTGCAGGGAGTGGGGCCAAGATCCCCCGCTGACAGCTGAGAGAAGAGAAGGTACCTGATGGTACCTGATGCAACTATATCACAGAAACACACACCCTCCACACCATAAACTACTGCAGGAGAGTGGACTCTAGCATTCCCCAATCACCTTGAACTAGGTCTCATTTTTGGAGTAGGGCTTATATTGCAGCCCTCCTGAAAATCACACTAGGTCTTATTATCGGGGTAGGTCGTATTTTTGGGGAAACACAGTAGTATTCACAATATACTAGCTCATTATGAAATACTTACCTTAGAACGAAGCCCCCGAGGGAGCTGACATTTTCCCCTCTGCGCTTCTTCCTTGTTTGCGGCTCCAGAGCTGTAAGTGGACGGAGCTTTTATGACGTCACTCCCGCGCATTCGCGTGGGGGTCCTCAGTTTCGGAACGATACACCGTACCTTTGCTGGACCTTCACTGTGCATGCGTCACTGATGTCAGGGTAATATCTCCTAAACTGTGTAGGTTTAGGAGATATTCATTTTTTTTTTTGTTTACAAAAGTTTTATTTGGAAGATTCAAAAAAATAAGTTACAAAGCCGTAAGGATATTTTACAGAAAAAGATATAAAGCAATACTATATAAACAATGAAAATAGAGTAGTGTTTCAATTCAGAGCAGAAAATATTATGACAATATAGGGATAGGGTACCTATTGAAATTGATACAAGTCAGGGTAAGGGGTGTCAATGGGGTGTATGGGATTAGAAAAAGGATCAATACAAAAAAAAAGATTCCTAAGATTCGGAAGGCATATGGTTTAATCGTTGGACCAGTACATCCATTTTGAGTTAAAGGTGGGAATGCTATCAGATAGTGTGTGATGAATTCTTTCGGGTAACTGAATATTTCTCATTCTGGATAATACCTGGGGCCAGGGGAGGTTATTGGATTTCCAGTTAAGGGCAATCATCCATTGGATTGAGCTTACTAGTGAATGAATCAGTCTAACACAGGGAGGGGGAATATCTGGAATATTAGCATATAGAATGCATATTTGTGGGGAGAGGGAAATCCTTTTTTTAACCATGGATTCTATTTTCATTTCGGCTTGTCGCCATACTGTTTCTAGGAATCTACAGCTCCAGAAAATGTGAGTGTATGTGCCAATTTCTGTGCAACCTCTGAAGCAGCATGGAGAAGTAGATGAATAGAATGAGTGAATTTTTTCAGGGGTTAGATATAGTCTAGAAAATAGTTTCATAGGGGATTCTCTGTATGCTGGAGCTATGTTACATTTGCGGAGATTGTCTGTCATAGTGTTCCATGTTTCTATGGGGATGTTGCAAGATAATTCGGATTCCCAGTGTAGCATTTGGGTGGATTTTTCAGGCATTGAGGAACTGTTAAGGTCCTTGTAGAAAAGGGAGATTAAGCCTTTATCTCTTGAAGAGTTTATGCAGACGTGTTCAAATATCGTCGTAGGGGGACGAATAATTAAAGAATAATGCTTATTGAAAAAGTTTTTAATTTGAATGTAGTTTGTGAGTTCCGAGGATGGAAGATTGTATTTGGACTGGAGTGCAGAGAAAGTGAGGAATGTATTGTTAGAGGACAATGATTTTAGGGAGGACAAATTATTATTTCGCCATAGTGGGAACGAATGTATGTTATTCGAGTTCTGTAAAAGCCTAGGGTCCCCTAAAAAGGAAGCAAGAGGGGGTGTGTTAGATGAAAATTTGAGGGTTTTAGTAAGTACAAGCCATAGTCGAAGGAAATGGGCCACTATGAGGTTATATTTGAAAAGTTTTTGGTGGTGTATACAGTTAGACCAGATGATTCCTTGTAGGTGGTATGGAGTAATGGAAAAAGATTCGAAATTAAGCCAAGGGAGCTTTGGGGTGGGAGCATGCCATTGGGCAATCTGTGATGGTTTAGTGGCAATGAAGTAGTGCCAAATATTGGGGATGCCTAGGCCGCCCTTGTTTTGGGGTCTGAACATGAGTGGGTAGCCACATCTCGTTTTTTTTGATGACCAGATAAATTTGTTAATCTCCCTTTGAAGGGATTCGATTCTTGTTTTGGGGACATTGATAGGTAAAGCTCTAAAAATATATAATAATTTTGGAAGGAGGGTCATTTTAAAAGCGCAAATCCTACCGAGGAGGGAAATGTGGTATGTGGACCATACTTTGAGTAGGGAGCTTATCTGTTGGAATAGGGGGGTGAAGTTGGTAATATATAAGGTTTTGTGTTGGGAGGTGATGTGGACACCAAGGTACCTGAATGATTTAGAGCACCATATAAAGTTGAAGTCTTTTTGTAGGGTAGTGGTAAGGTTGGGGGCGAGGTTGATAGGGAGAGCGGAACACTTGTTAACATTGATACCCAAGCCAGAAATGATTTAAGTTCAGAGATAAGGTTTGGTAAAGATGTTAAGGGGTTTGATAGAAACACCAGAGCATCGTCTGCATATAGGCTAAGTTTGAATTCATGAGGGCCTTTGTTATACCCTTTGATATTTGGGTTGTTTCTTATGGCTTGTGCTAGAGGTTCAATTGCCAAGGCGAATAAAAGTGGGGAGAGGGGGCAGCCCTGTCTGGTACCTCTGCTTAAGGGAAAGAAGTCAGAGTTGTGGCCTGGGATTTTGATTCTGGTTTGGGGGAGGTGATATAGGGCATTGAATCCATGAACAAATTTGTCTGTGATGCCAAATTTAGGGAGAAGATAGTTAAGATAGGACCAGTTTACACTATCAAATGCCTTATGAATGTCGAGGCTGATGCCGCATACACACGACCACTTTTCTCGATGAGAAAAACGGCATTTTTTTTTTTCGCCGAGAAAAACGATCATCTGTGGGCTTTATGTCGTTTTTCTCGTCTAGAAAAACGGCATAAAAAACGACGAGAAAATTTAGAACATGTTCTAAATTTTCTCATCGTTTTTTCCAGCATTTTTTTCCGCGGCAGTTTTCCCATAGGGAGACACTGCCGCGGAGCCCACAGACGGTCGTTTTTCTCGTCAAGAGAAAAAATTACGGGAAAAACGACCGTGTGTAGGGAACCAAGCGGTTCCCTCGTTTTTCCTGTCATTATTCACGGCGGTTTTTTAACCGCTGTGAATAATGATCGTGTGTACGCGGCATAAGAAGGCATAGTGGGTTAGAGGAAAGATTAGCATCTTGGATGATGTTAGTAACAAGTTGGATGTTGTCTGTGATTTGACGGCCAGGGATGAACCCAGATTGGTCGATATGGATAAGGGAAGTGATAACAGATGCCAATCTATCAGCTAAGAGTCGGCCAAAGATTTTCAAATCATTATTAAGAACTGAAATTGGGCGAAAATTTTGGGGAAGGGAGTGGTCTTTAAGAGGTTTAGGAATCAGAGACAAATTTGCAAGGAGCATGTCTTCTGGGAAATGGCCACCTGTGAGGATATGATTAAATAGTTTAGTTAATCTAGGAACTAACAGGGGTGCGAATTTTTTGTAGTATAATGTGGAGAAGCCATCAGGGCCTGGCGCTGTCAAAGTTTTAAGTGATTTAATGAGGTCCGTAATTTCTAGATCTGTGCAGGGATTATTGAGGATGGAAGTTTGTTGATCATTAAGGGTGGGGAGATGTATATTATCTAGCCAGTTAAGTGAGGAGGAAGAGGGGTGCGTCTGGGGCCCTGAAAGGAGATTTTTATAGAAAGTGGAGAAAATGTCCAAAACATCACAAGGGTGTGTGACCAAGTTACCTTTATGGTTTCGCAGTTTGTATGTGTGGGGGGGATTATGTTCCTGGTTGAGTTTACGAGCAAACATTTTAGATGTGGCGTTGCTATGTAACAAGAATTTGGCTTTGGAAAATCTAAGGGATTTCTCAGTGTCTGCTGAGAGGATCGTGTCTAAGGATTGGCGTTTAGAATGAATTTGTTTTGTAATTTCTGGAGATGGAGATTGGCTAAGTTTGTTGTATAAGAGGTCTAAGTCTTTAGTTAGAGCTTTGATTTCTGTAAGTTTAGCTTTATTTTTGGCTGCAGCAATGCTAATCAGGTGTCCTCTCAGGACTACCTTGTGTGCAGACCAGAGTGAGGTAGGAGCAATGTCTTCAGTAGAGTTGTTAGCAAAATAGTCTACAATGTGAGAGTTTATGTCTTGTAGTGTGTGTGGGTCAGATAAAAGTGAGTCATTAAGACGCCAGTTGAATGCAGAGGGGGCGAGCCCCACATGAGAAGTGTCAAATTCAACCATGTCATGGTCAGACCAGGGACAAGGGTGAATTCGAGCTCTGGAGGAGTTTGCAAGGAGAATGGGGGTGCAGAATATATAATCTAGTCTGGCATAGCAGTCGTGTGGATGGGAGTAATGGGTATAGGCCTTTATGCCAACATTGTGGGATCTCCATGAATCTATCAGTTGAAATTTATTGAGTGTGCGGCTCATTGATCTGGAGAAGGCTTTTGAGGAGGGAGTCACCTTGCTCCTATCCAGGAAGGGGTGTGCGGCTAAATTGAAGTCGCCACCCAGCACCATATGGGGGGAGCTATATTGGTCAAGAGTGTCAAAAAAGGTATTAAAGAAAGTAGAGTGTGCTTCATTGGGTGCGTAGATGGAGGCGATCGTGATCGATCGTTTGTTTATTGTGCCTTTTAGAATAATGAAGCGGCTTCCTGTGTCTCTATATATGCTTTGGATGTCAAAGATGATAGAATTATGAATGAAGACCGCAACCCCTTTCGATTTATTAGAAAAGGTGGTAAAGAAGTGTTGATTATATGTTTTGTCAAAATAGTTTGGGTGGTTTCCTGAGGAAAAATGGGTTTCTTGGAGGAGAATAATATCAGCACCTAGTCTTTTATAGTGCCTGAATGCTTTTTTGCGTTTGTGTGGTGAGTTAAACCCATGGACATTGTGGGAAAGGATTTTAAGACCCATTGATAAAGGGGATGTGTACGTTATGTGCTAGGAAAAGGATAGCTATAGTACTGTATGGGATTTGGATCGTGAAAGTAGGTACTGTAGGGAATTGTGTGACATCACTGTATACAACTAAGTACAAAGCAATGTCATGAGGAACATAGTTATGATATGTAATAGGAAGGTATTCATATAGTAGTAATTTGAATATCCTCAAGAGTGTAGCGACAGTAGCATAACTGTAGAGAATTTCAATGAAAATTCTAGTGCGAAAAAGTGCTAAATGGGCAACACGACATATTTCTTTCTCGTACATCACGGGACACAGAGCGACATAGTCATTACTATGTGGGTTATATAGATACCTTCAGGTGCTGGCACTGGCAACTTCCAAAACCGGAAGTACCCTCCCCTATATAAGCCCCTCCCATCCGGGAGTACCTCAGTTTTTTGCCAGTGTCTAAGGTGTTGGCCAAGAAGTAACATGTGTTTTTCACTGAGCTTGCGTACAGGTTCTTTTGGGCCTCAGTAAGCTATTCCGGATCCGACCAAAAAAGCTTCATAGCTAAACGGTCGGTACCCGGGCCTTGCAAGAGAAGAGCAAGGTTTTGCCTGTAATGCCTCTCTTAGGAGGGCTGGACCCTGGGATCCAGAGCTCTGGTCATACCCACGACCAAGATGTTTTCTGTGCAGGGTGCTATACAGGTCCAGGGGAGTGGAATCCTTGGCAACCCGGTCCCTGAAGGTTTGATTACAATGCCTGCCGTGATAGGTGAAGTTTGGGCTTCTGTGGACCAAACAGAGTCCTGCGGCGAGGAAAAGGTAAGTGGGGGCCCTCAGGAACTTGGTTCTATTGGGGGACCCCCAAGCCTATTTTGTCTTTCTGCCTGTTACCTAAGGTATTCCGTGCATGCCTGTTACTACTGAGAAAATGTAAATTTTTTTATAGTAGGCAAGGGAAAAAAATAAATAAAAAAAATAAAAAAATAAATAAAAAAAATGTAAGACCGCGGTACCTGTGTTAAACACTAGAGGCCGCTATGGTTCTTTTTTCTTGTAATGTGGATTTTTTTCTTCCGAAATCAAATCCAGGCAGTTGGTAAGTTCTCTGCTGGGAAGCTGTCTCCTCTGCCCTGTTGCTGCGCTCATCCATCCCCGGGCCCTGCGGCAGGGACCCTGGCTCCCATCTAGCTCCTTGTTTTTTCAAAAAAGGCGCCGAAGGCGCACGTGCCCGCGCGCGGGCGCGTGCACGCGCCTCTCTATATAGAGGCGATCTGGAAAAAGGGGCGGAGTGGGTGGATGACGCTCGGTGTGTGCCGCGGCGCTACTGCGCATGTGCGGGCGTCCAGCATGTTTAAAGGCAATCAAGCTGGCTATTGAAGTGCACAAACAGAGCTAGCAACAGTAAAAAGGCACACCCTAGAAAGGCACTTTAGTAGACACCAACTGATATATAGCAGCAATTGTGCTAGACTATTCTCAGTAAAAGGGGTGTATTACGGCTGGAATACCTCAGCTTTGGGCTTCGGAATATGCCGTCCAGAAGCTCCGGAACTAAATCTTCCAGGAAGCGAAAGGGGTCTCCATCGGGCTCTGAGGATCTTGGGCATGCTTCTGCTGCACCAGTCTCCCCTGAAGATTCAGAGGTTAGTGACCATAGAGACCCTGCAGGAGTACCTGGTACTGTGGCTGTCCTCAGTTCACCTGCTCCTGTGTATGTAACAGAGGAGGTTTTTTCCTCAGCTCTGGGAGGATTAGAAGAGAGATTGTCAACATTAATCGCTGCCTCCCTGTCACAGGGAAAGCACGCCCGATCTCCGTCTCCTCCTTCAGAGTACCTGTTAGCGGAGCAACAGTCCCATACAGGGATCGACCTGCCTGAAGGGGATCAGGAGGAGATTGATTCTGTTATAGAGGAATCAACTGTGGAGGAACCTTTCTCAGCATCTCAAGCTGAAAGATTATGGGTTCAGTCTTTGACTAACATGGTCTGATCAGCATTTAAAATGCACCTTGCGGAACCATCAACCACTACTGTCTCCTCGCTGGGGTCGCTAAAAGCTCCCCAGACTGTCTGTTCTTTTCCACTTCACCCTTTATTGGAAGGGCTCATGTACCAGGATTGGGAACATCCTGATAAAATATTTACTCCCCCCAAGAGATTTCCGGTGGTCTATCCCATGGAGGATAAGTTCATCAAAAAATGGAGGGTCCCTACAGTGGACGCAGCCATCTCTTGTGTGAATAAATCACTGACATGTCCAGTGGATAATGTCCAAATGTTCAAGGACCCAATAGATAAAAAATTGGAGTCCTTATTAAAATCTGCTTTTTCTACAGCAGGTTTGGTGACACAACCAGCAGTGGCAGCTATTGGGGTCTGCCAAGCAGTGAAGGATCAGTTGAAACAAGTCTTAAGGGACTTGCCAGATCAGCAGGCCCTTGCCCTAGCTGATCTACCTAGAGCCTTATGCTTTGCGGTTGACGCCATAAAGGATTCAATCCATCAGGCCTCCCGCCTTACGCTGTCGGTAGTACATATGCGCAGGCTTCTATGGCTCAAAAACTGGTCTGCTGAAGCTCCCTGTAAAAAATTGCTGGTTAGCTTCCCATTTCATGGTGAACGCTTATTTGGGGAAGACCTGGACAAATATATCCAGAAAATTTCCAACGGTAAAAGTACACTCTTGCCGGTTAAAAAACAGAGTTAGAGGTCCCTCTTTTAAGAGGCCTGCTTCTCCAGTCCCTGGGGCATCGGCTGTGAAACAGTTCCGACGGCCTCCTCGGTCAAATCCCGGGGGTAAAAATCAGGGAAAATCGCAGGGTAATAAAAAACCCTGGGTTAGGAGAGGTACAAAACCTCCCCCAAAGTCAAATGCATGAAGGGTTGCCCCCACTCAATCGGGTGGGGGGAAGACTCCAGTTGTTCGCAGAGACCTGGTGGGACACGATCAGAGACAGATGGGTGCTCTCCGCAGTAAGTCTGGGATACAGATTGGAGTTAAAAAACTCTCCTCCTTCCCATTTTATGAGGTCAAACGTGCCAAGGGATCCCCGGAAGAGAGAGTCCCTCCTGTTGGCACTAGAACAACTATTGCTCCAAGGAGTAATTATGGAGGTTCCCCTGGAAGAAAGGGGGTTCGGGTTTTACTCAAACCTCTTTACAGTCCCGAAGCCAAACGGGGACGTGAGGCCCATATTAAATCTAAAAGGGCTAAACAAATTCCTGCATATCAGGACTTTCCGGATGGAGTCGATCCGATCGGTGGCCACTGCCCTACAAGGGGAGGAATGGTTAGCCTCGATCGACATCAAAGATGCTTGTTTGCACATTCCCATCTTTCCAGTCCACCAAAAATTTCTACGCTTTGCAGTAGAAGGGCGCCATTTTCAGTTCAGAGCCTTACCCTTCGGTCTGGCCACAGCACCACGAGTGTTCACAAAAATTCTGGCCCCATTATTGGCCAATCTAAGAACGCAAGGTGTAATGATAATGGCATATCTAGACGACTTGTTGCTGATAGACCACTCAGTGAAAAAACTAGAAGTGGTCGTTCACAAGACAATCAAGTATCTGGAATCTCACAGTTGGATTATCAACCGAGACAAGTCAGCCCTAAAACCAGTCAAAAGTCTGGAATACTTGGGGCTAAGGCTAGATTCAGGCCAGAGGAAAATATTCTTGCCTCGAAAAAAGGTGTTGTCTTTGAGAGATTTGATCCACTTAGTGGGTACAAAAAGACAGCCGTCCATACGCCTGTGCATGAGGCTGCTGGGAAAAATGGTGGCATCATTCGAAGCAGTACCCTACGGTCAATTCCATTCAAGGAATTTGCAAAGGGCCATACTGTCAGCCTGGAACAAGAAAGTTCGGCCCTAGACTTACCAATGTCCTTGTCCCCTTCCGTTCGCAAAAGCCTCCGTTGGTGGTTGGTTCCCCAGAATCTGGAAAAAGGGAAATCCTTCAGTCCGATTTCTTGGAAGGTGGTCACTACAGATGCCAGCCTTATAGGCTGGGGAGCAGTACTGGAGCAATGGTCTCTCCAGGGCAGATGGTCAGATGCGGAAAAGGCCCTGCCCATCAATCTCTTAGAGATACGAGCAGCCGGTATGCCCTAGTAGCATGGACATCCAAACTCCAAGGGTCCCCTGTCAGAATTAAATCAGACAATGCCACGGCAGTGGCATATATCAATCATCAGGGTGGCACCAGGAGTCGTGCAGCCCAGAGGGAAGTAAATTGCATCCTGAAATGGGCAGAAAGATATGTCCCAGCCATATCCGCGGTATTCATTCCAGGAGTGGAGAATTGGAAGGCGGACTTTCTAAGTCGCCAACAATTATGCCCAGGGGAATGGTCCCTTCACCCCGAGGTTTTTCGGACAATATGTCAGCGGTGGGGAACACCGGATGTAGATCTGCTAGCATCCAGATTCAACGCAAAGGTGGACAGGTTTGTCTCTTGGACAAGGGATCCCCTAGCTTGCGGCTCGGATGCCCTAGTGTTCCCTTGGGATCAGTTCAAGCTGATATATGCATTCCCACCGCCACAATTGTTACCTCGATTACTCTGCAGAATCAGGGTAGAAAAGAAACCAGTGATTCTGGTGGCTCCAGCGTGGCCCCGAAGAGCGTGGTACGCGGAGATTGTAAAAATGTCTGTGGGGAGTCCTTGGACCCTCCCACATCGTCCGGACCTGCTTTCGCAAGGACCGATATACCACCCTTCCTTACCAGCCCTAGGTTTGACGGCCTGGCTATTGAGGCCCACATTCTAAAAAAGAGAGGTCTCTCTAATCCTGTGGTATCTACCATGATCAATGCCAGGAAACCGGTATCCAGGCAGATCTACTATAGAATCTGGAAGGCGTACATCGCCTGGTGTGAGGCCAAGAAATGGCATCAACGTAAGTACGTAATAGGTAGGATTCTGGACTTCCTACAGTGGGCTGTAGATAGGAAGCTTGCCTTGAGTACTATCAAGGGTCAGATTTCGGCCTTGTCAATATTTTTTCAGAGGCCCTTGGCTTCGCATTCACTAGTCAAAGCCTTTATACAAGGAGTGATGCGTATTAGCCCTCCGGTTAATATTCCCATATGTCCATGGGACTTAAACCTGGTTCTGTCGGTTCTACAGAAACAACCATTTGAACCATTACAGCATATTTCCCTGGTTCTTCTCACCAGGAAATTGATTTTTCTAGTAGCAATTTGTTCGGCTAAAAGAGTGTCAGAATTAGCAGCTATGTCCTGTAAGGAGCCATATCTGGTTATCCATAAGGACAGAGTAGTGTTACGTCCTCATCCAGCCTTTCTTCCTAAGGTGGTATCGAGGTTTCATTTGAACCAAGATGTGGTTCTTCCTTCGTTTTTTCCCAAATCTAGTTCAGTAGAGGAAAAGTTATTACATTCTTTGGATGTAGTAAGAGCAGTTAAAGCTTATCTAAAAGCCACTGCTCAGATTCGCAGAACGGATACTTTGTTTATTCTGCCGGAAGGCCCCAGAAAGGGTCAGGCAGCGTCAAAATCTACTTTAGCCAAGTGGATTCGACAGGTCATAATGCAAGCCTATGGCTTGAGAAGGAGACCGCCTCCATTCAAAGTTAGAGCGCACTCCACGAGAGCAGTTGGAACTTCATGGGCAGTGCATCACCAGGCCTCCCTGGCTCAAATCTGTAAGGCCGCAACATGGTCTTCAGTACACACGTTTACTAGGTTCTACCAGGTGGACGTTAGAAGTCAGGAGGATGTCGCCTTTGGGCGCAGTGTGTTGCAGGCCGCAAAAGATCCTCATGTCTGATAGCGCTCAGCTTATGTATGGTGTATCCCCCCCTCATTGGGCATTGCTTTAGGACATCCCACATAGTAATGACTATGTCGCTCTGTGTCCCGTGATGTACGAGAAAGAAAATAGGATTTTTATAACAGCTTACCTGTAAAATCCTTTTCTTGGAGTACATCACGGGACACAGAGCTCCCACCCCTCTTTTGGGGACACTTATTGCTTTGCTACAAAACTGAGGTACTCCCGGATGGGAGGGGCTTATATAGGGGAGGGTACTTCCGGTTTTGGAAGTTGCCAGTGCCAGCACCTGAAGGTATCTATATAACCCACATAGTAATGACTATGTCGCTCTGTGTCCCATGATGTACTCCAAGAAAAGGATTTTACAGGTAAGCTGTTATAAAAATCCTATTCTTGCAAAATATCAAAGTGGGGTCAGGTAGCGGGATGACTACCGACCTTTTGAGATTTAATCTTCCGTAATGTTTCTCAGTCAAATAGTAAACAATGTGAATAACAAATAACAGATAGCGAAAAAATAAAAGGGGGTCAGAGGACTGGGAGTCCACTGACCTAAAAAATTGTAAAGAGGGACAATAAAGTCCAAAACTCACAACCAAGGCCCAGCACAGCCACCCAAGCGAGAGGGAAGCCATGCCGGGACACGGTCGAGAGTGTGGGGTCAAACCAGCAGCGGCGGATGAGCCAGGATATGTAATTTTGCTATATCCGCTGTGTGCATGTTAGGGGTTAGAACATAAGGGCAAACATAACGTTAAAACAAAACAGTAGGTTTATGTAGGCCTAGAACCATACAAGATGGTAGAGATACTCCTTCACCTGTAGTCTGTTCTCGAACCATGGGAACATCACTGTTTTATGGTCATATTCACCGTAATCACCATCCCGGGAAAGGAAGCGGCGAGGGAGAGGCCAAAACAAAGACGAAAACACTAAAAGAATTAGGCTAAAGATAATTTTTCATAAAGGGGGTGAGAGAAGGATCCTGTTCCTCTCAAAACCTGCTAAACATATTTTCAATAGAAGACAGCTCCTATAGAGATCAGCGATAGAGAGAGGAAAGAAAAAAAAAAAAAGGGGGGGGGGGAGGGGGAAAGAACCATTTAGAAAGTATACAGTGATTATCAGAGAGTCAGGTAATCCTGAAAATAGAGTTATTGCTCATAATATAAAGTTTCAAATCTGAGAGGTAAAAATATGGCCAAAAAAAAAAGAAGGGGGAGGGGAGGGGAAAGGGGGAAGGAACCATATATAAAGTATATAATAATTATCAGGAAGTCTGGTAAACATGGAAACAAAGTTATTGCTCGAACTAAGAAAAATAAAATAAAATTCAGGTCTGGGAGGTAAAAATAGGGCCAAAAAAAATAAAAAAATTCCAAAAAAAGTTGATGATGGGAGATCACAGGAGGAAGAGAAGAGGAATCTTCTTATAGACTATTAGTCCTGGTCTTGGAGGGAGTTTCGCCATCTTCTCAGGTCTCTTGGATTACGTCGAGTAGAAGGTGTGGTCCAGATGGGAGAAGAGCGAGGAGTCGCAGGAGGTCGGTTTGGGGGTTCTGGGTCTAGTAGGCCTAACTTGACCAGTAGTTCCTTTCCCTAAATGACGTTGTATATTGTGTGTGTAGATCCATTATGCATCACTGATAATTTGAAGGGGAAGCCCCAGCGGTATTTAATTCTGGCTGTTTGGAGGATTGTGGTAACTTCTTTCATCCTGCGTCTGCGATCCAGGGTGGCAGGAGAGATGTCAGGATAGATTTGTAGTTTGAAGCCATCTAGTTCAATATTAGATGTGTTCCTGGAGGCCCTCATTATGTCCTCTTTAGTGAGGAAGTCCTTCAAGCACATAATTATGTCACGTGGAGGTTTGTCAGGAGGTGGTTTGGGGCGAAGAGCTCTATGTATCCTGTCGCAGACAAAAGCTGAGGCAGGTTTATCAGGCAGGAGCATATGAAATACTTTAGTAACTGCGGGGAGTAGTTCTGTGATGGACTCAGGAATGCCACGCAGTCTAATATTGTTCCTGCAATTTCGGTTGTCCAAATCTTCTATGTGTGCCTGCATATAGGAGAAGCTATCAGCCAGTGTCTCATAATCCCTTCTGAGGTCATTGTGGGCCAGGGAGAGTTCGTCATGCTTAGTCTCTAAAACATCTGTGCGGCCCCCAATATTAGCAATCTCCTGTGATAAGGCATTAGTGGACTTATATAGTTCATGCTGGAATTTGTCTGCTAACTTATCATACATAGCAGAGAGGCTTGCATCAAGATCTGCCTTAGATAGAGAGGAGTTGTACTCACTGTCTTTAGCAGGCTGGAGATGTTTCTGTGTGGAGCTGTGTGAGGCAGCCCTCGCGCCGGCGCCATTTTGGGACATCTTCACAGCTTGTACTTCCAGGCCAAGCAGGTAGTTAGTAAGGGAGTAGTTATAGCAGCGTTTACCCTTGTTTTTGTGCAGATTCATGCACCGCGATGTTTCCCAGGGGGTGTTGGATGAATATTTTGCTTTTTGGGCGATATTAGCCCCGGGAATCAGGCCTGGCAGAGCCGATCAGACGGAGCACTCAGCAAGCACGTCTGCTCCGCATCGCGCCGCGCATGCGCCCCGGGGAGATATTCATTTTACCTACAGGTAAGCCTTATTATAGGTGTAGCGGGTATTTGAATTTAGGGGAAGCATCTGGGTGGTAGTGTAACCCAGATGCACTGATTGCTAGGGGATCTGAGGCCCTTTTATGGTTCTTGGAGGACTCTGGTGGTGTGAGGTTCCCTAGGCCTATAGGTGGCGTTGTTGCCGGGGGCCGGAGATGAACTCACACCGCAGGACTGTGCCTTTTTGTCCTCTCTTGGAGCTGGCACAGCGGGGCGGGGAACCCGCTGTGACGCAAAGGGAGAGGAGATAAAAGGGGAGGACGCCCTTACCACGGGGTTCAGAGTGCAGAGTCGGAGGATGTGGCCGCACCCATGCACCTTCAGCTTGGGTGCTGGCGTCCCGGTGTTCCGGGCCCAGGTGCCTTTGACCTGGCCGGAGCGGAGATGGAGTCCATCTCAGGCACCTTTAGCCTGGGGTGAGGTACTATGGCGAATGCCTGGGGCTCAGTACCTTTGACTGAGTTCCGCAAGGGTGGAGGAATCCGAGGGGGCCCTAACTCCTTGGGTGCCCGTAACTGAGTTTGTGAGGTCTGGTGTGCAGAACTTCTCTGGAGAGTCCGGCGCAGCATCGCTGGTGACGGAGAGGCCTCCGGTATCTCCCTTGGACGGATATCCTTCCCCTTACAGGGGCCGTGCTAGCTAAGGTAATTCACGTTCTATTTCACATAGTCAGTGGCAGTGACTATTCCCCACTGGTGATACCATAGTGGTTGGCAAGAGAAGGGAAAGGTTTGTGCCTCGACCTATTCCCGTTAAGACTAAGTTGTTGCAAAAGAATCCAACTTAACTGTGCTGTGTGTTTATTCGCTGAGAAGAATAAAACTGTGTTGGACCTATTCACTGTGTGGAACTCTGGTTACTAGGAGCAAAGGAGTCAGGGACGAAGTACAGGACTTGACTCTAGGACACCTACACAAAGCCCGATCTTTCTGGCCTTCACCTCTTCACTAAGGAGGACATGGGCCGTGGTGTATCTCATCCCTCCCCCAGCACTAACACCCCTAGACAAAGAAAGACAAGCCGAGAATGAGAAGGGGTGAGAGGGGTGAGGTCGCTACACGTGGGGGCATGGTATCCGGGATGTGTATGGTGTCTAAAACTGAACTTTGCTGCCCGGAGGAGTTCCGAGTAGGTCGGCCATATTGGCCAATGCGCCACGAGGCAAACCATAGCTGAGTAGTTCGTGGGCGGGGAAAAGAGAAAGCCCGCGAACAAGTGCAGAGTGTGGGAGGAGTCTGGCCATGTGGACGTACGCACGTGGAGATTCCGGCGCGGGTGGGTCAGTGCACATTGGAGCAGTGAACAGGAACAGGAAAGATGACTTCAAATACTCTGTGGATTTCAGCTTCTTCTTTCACGGACATGACTTCCTTTGCTGCTCCCGTTACGGATACAGGAATCAGACTAAGGCCCCGGGGGCGATTGGCTCTGTACACCTGCAGAGACATAGAGGCCCTCGGTGTGATCTGTCCCGGCTGTTCGGGACTGGTGGTTCAGTTGAAGCAATTTGGGCGATGTGAGGTCTGCAAGGAGTTTCTCTTCGAGGTGGAACCATCCACAGAAAGGCCTTGCGCCTTCCACCTCAACTACCTCACAGGTACTGCCACTCCGGAGGGAGAGATCGATGCCATGGCGGGTATTCCTGTGCGCGCTGACCAGGACGAAGTGACTGCCCAAACAGAAGTTAAAAGAGAAAAATCCGAAGATGCTGCTTCGGTCACCAGCAGCTCCCTGCTCTGACCACCGAAAAGGAAAGTCGGCCTAGTGATGGCCTCGTGTGGTCGTGGAAGAGCTTCGCCCCACCGCTTGCCTGGCCTGGATGGATCCGGAGGGAAGAGCCCTGGACATCCCTGTTCTTCTGAAGGCCCAGGTGAGCCAGGGGTTGGGACTGTCTGTGTGGTTAAAGGTGGCAGAAGCCCACAGTTGGTGGAGGCCGTCAAGGGGGATGATTCCGTGAGTGGGAATTATCTGCCCGCTGAGTGTTATGACATCTCCGACCTGGATTCATTGTCTGACAATGGCGATGATGGGGAGATAGACGAAATCTTCCACCGAAAGGGATGGGACAAGATGAAGTTACCCTCGTCACTTGTCACAAGGGACCCACCTATGTCTACTGGGGATAGTACACCCCGGATGGAGGCCTCGGCGCCGAGGGAAGAATCTGGTCCACTGTCTGCAATCCCTCTTCTGGATTCAACTTCCATTTCACCTGCTCCTGTTGCGGGAGTGCAACGCCAGTCACTACGGGCTCCTGTGCCCAGATCTACCGAGGTGGTGAACGCACCTCGCCATCCAGAAGCAATTGTGTTACCTGGAGAAGGAGACCGTGCCACTATGCCACCTTTGGCCAGGCTGCAGCATCTCTTTAGCCAGAAGGTTGCCCAAGACTATGGGTGGGAGAATTGCTATACGAGGTGGAAGTTTTTCGCCAGAGGTGGTACAATACCTTTGTCTGGGACAAACTTAAAGTACCTCAAGCACGCCGGTACCCTTTTTGTTCACCAACGGTCACCAAAAAGTTTCAGGACTGTAAAGCTAAGTGGATGCTGGGAAGGCAAATCTATGCGGACAGAGTGGTGATTTGACGCAAGGATGGAGGAAATTTTGAGTACAACGTGGAGGCTTTTGACAAGCATTTGAAGCCTGTGTTCCTGCCGCATCCAAAGTTTTACCTTTAGGAGACAAAGACTCCTGTGTGTTCTTTCTTGCTGCTCATTGCTGAACTTTCCGGAGTACCTTTGCCGGAACACAAGGACTGTGCCCTCGTTTTTTTTTGTATTTGGGCGTTCTACTCTTTGGAGAAATGGGAGCTGTTACTGTTTTGTTCTCCCTCCTTCTCCTTGCACTTCAGAGAAATCATTGACTTTGGGGTTTTTAGCCAGTGTAGGGTCACAGAGAAAAAATCAAGAGAGAAAAGTTAATCTGGAAGTGATAAGTGTCTTTACCGCGGCATTGTCACCAGGTGGCAGTGTTGCGCAATGATTGTTTTTTTTAACACTATGCAACACTCATTGGAGTGAATGGGTTTCTTCTCGGACAGACCCATTCATTCCAAACAAACACATATATGATGTTAGGATGTGTGTTGTTCTTTTTTTTTGTCTCCCCTCTGCAGGAGACTCGTCTGTCAAGGCTGCTGAGAATGGGGTGGTCCTTAGATAGTAACGGGGGGGAATTGTACATGTGTAAATGTTAAAGAGTGTTTTATTGAAAGTTTTATTGTTTTACATTTCTATTTTCCCTTTTCCCATTTTAGGTCTTGGCACAATTCAGGGTTAAATTGTGTAGTTGGTCTCTGGGTCAGACTTATGTTGCCACTTCCTGGGAGACATAGGTTTGCACCAGACACTGGGGACCAGTGTCAAATCACCGGGTGGAGAGTGTAGCGGGTATTTGAATTTAAGGGAAGCATCTGGGTGGTATTGTAACCCAGATGCACTGATTGCTAGGGGATCTGAGGCCCTTTTATGGTTCTTGCAGGACTCTGGTGGTTTGAGGTTCCCTGGGCCTATAGGTGGCGTTGTTGCCGGGGGCCGGAGGTGAACTCACACTGCAGGACTGTGCCTTTTTGTCCTCTCCTGGAGCTGGTACAGCGGGGCGGGGAACCCGCTGTGACCCAAAGGGAGAGGAGATAAAAGGGGCGGACGCCCTTACCACGGGGTTCAGAGTGCAGAGTCAGAGGATGTGGCCGCACCCATGCACCTTCAGCTTGGGTGCTGGCATCCCGGTGTTCCGGGCCCAGGTGCCTTTGACCTGGCCGGAGCAGAGATGGAGTCCATCTCAGGCACCTTTAGCCTGGGGTGAGGTACTATGGCGAATGCCTGGGGCTCAGTACCTTTGACTGAGTTCCGCGAGGGTGGAGGAATCCGAGGGGGCCCTAACTCCTTGGGTGCCCGTGTCCCATCGCTCGTGACAGAGAGGCCTCCGGTATCTCCCTTGGACGGATATCCTTCCCCTGACAGGGGCCGTGCTAGCGAAGGTAATTCACGTTCTATTTCACATAGTCAGTGGCAGTTACTATTCGCCACTGGTGATACCACAGTGGTTGGCAAGAGAAGGGAAAGGATTGTGCCTCGACCTATTCCCGTTAAGACTAAGTTGTTGCAAAAGAATCCAACTTAACTGTTCTGTGTGTTTATTCGCTGAGAAGAATAAAACTGTGTTGGACCTATACACTGTGTGGAACTCTGGTTACTAGGAGCAAAGGAGTCAGGGATGAAGTACAGGACTTGACTCTAGGACACCTACACAAAGCCCGATCCTTCTGGCCTTCACCTCTTCACTATGGAGGACATGGGCCATGGTGTATCTCATCCCTCCCCCCAGCACTAACACCCCTAGACAAAGAAAGACAAGCCAAGAATGAGAAGGGGTGAGAGGGGTGAGGTCGCTACATAGGCTTACCTGTATCTAAAAAATTAAAAAAGGGGTATAAAACCGCTTTAAGAAGGCTTTACCGTTTTATGTACTGATGAGAGCAAAGGATTTTTGATTGCTTTAGTTTAGCTTTAGCTTTAGCCTTCTCTCCATAACTTGTGTGGTTATACTGTTTTATTGAGTTCCAAGGCCAAGAATGTTTTCATACACTGTACAGATGATGATCAAAAAAGCATGAAACAGCTGTATGCAGCTTGGAATAAATGGCGTTACAGTATTAGGCTATATTTGCACTATACACCAATGGTTCTGGATATGTATCTGGGGGGCGGGATGAAGCAATGATTTGCATAGCTCTGTCCACTGTCCTGAATCGATGAATGACTATTATTATTTTATATTTTGGGGGATATGTTATGGAATGACGTATGCTACCTGAAATAATCAAATGCACAAAATTTTAATTTCTGTTATTTAATTCCCCTTTCTTTAAAAAACAAAGTTGTGCCGTTCAACATTCCTATGTAAAGTAGATAGTAATTCAGCTTAAGGGAAAATCTGTGCTGGAAAATGAATCACTAAAAAGATGACTATTCATTGTGCAAATAAGAAAAACACACACATTTCCTATCTGTGCATTTCTTTAGTGTTAGTTACCATGCCAGCAGTGTTTTGAATATTGTTATGGACCACTGCCAGTTAGATAGCAGCTGTTCAGCTATATCAGGAGCAAATGATCAAACTTGCATTGATAGGGAGCATTTACACATATTTACATATACTGTATATGTGAACATATTCATACAGCTTTGTCAAATTGATAGTGCAATTAAAAGGTGTAACTGTTTTATTAAAAATGTACCTTTGAGACAGGTAAGTTATTGATTAATAGGCTAATGCAACAAATTATCGCATGCAACATTAGCCTTATATTATTCTGCAGATTGTCTAAATAATGCAGATAATTTGTTTACTCATCTTTTTTTTTTCATGCATAGCAATTTTTTTATACAGAGTTGAATACTGTATGTGATGCTTTTTCATTTAACTAAATTATGGGACTGCAGACCGCAACCCCTATAACTCATGCCTAATAAAATAGTAAGCAATATTAAAGTGACTCTAAAGGTTCACTTTTAAAAAAAAGTGCAGTTCATTTTGCACAGAGTGGCCCCGATCGTCCTCTTCTGGGGTCCCACGGCGGCTCTCGCGGCTCCTCCCCACAATAGCTAATCCCCTCTGGGAAGCTCTCTCCCGAGGGGGTTACCTTGCGGGCGCACTCCCGTGTCATACACTCGGCGTGCATAGCCGCCGAGTGTATGGACTGGGTCCGTCGCTTGCGTCATTGGATTTGATTGACAGCAGCGGGAGCCTATGGCTGTGCTGCTATCAATCTATCCAATGAAGAGCCGAGAAGAAGTGGAGAGAGCGACGCGGGGTCATGCCCACTGAAATTCGGGGCTCAGGTAAGTAAAACAAGGGGGCTGGGGGGCCGGACAGTGCAAGGTGTTTTTTCACCTTAATGCATACGATGCATTAAGGTGAAAAAACACAAAGGTTTACAACCCCTTTAAACCATAACACAGAATTGGCATGAAAAATATTTGATATATTACCAAAATTCTCTATTTATTAAATAAAAAGACCAACAAAAGACATTAACCATATTGCCCAGTTTTAGAACTCACACATATCTCTCTTAATTTCACCAAATTGTCCCCACCAAGAAAAACTCAGCTTAACTTATACCCGTCGCCATCTCTATACAACTCTGTAGGTCTACATTAAAAATGTCTTATGCCCCATACACACGATCATTTTTAATGTCATTTTTAAAACTGACGTTTTTCTCGTCATTTTTTTTCTTGCTTCCTCTCAAGCCTGTCTTGCGTACACACCATCATTTTAAAAAATGTTCAAGAAAAGCGCAGTGACGTACACCACGTACGACGGCACTATAAAGGGGAAGTTCCGTTCGAATGGCGCCACCCTTCATGTTAGTAAAGTTTGTTGAGAGACGATTCGCTCTTTTCAGTCTAGTGCTTTTCAGTCCTTTACAGCATGACGAATGTGCTATCTCCATTACGAACGCTAGTTTTACCAGAACGAGCACTCCCGTCTCATACTTGATTCTGAGCATGCGCATTTTTTTTCACGTCGTTAAAGCATACACACTATCGTTTTTCACGTCGTTAAAAAAAACGACATGAAAAACGACGTGAAAAAAGAGAGCATGTTCGAAATTTTTAATGCCCGTTTTTCACGTCGTTAAAAATGCTCTGGAGCATACACACGATAATTTTTAATGGCCATTATTTTTAATGCCATTTTTAACGGCATGAAAAATGATCGTGTGTATGGGGCATAAGCCTACGTCAGAAAGGTGAATTCCATCTTGACAAAATAGGCCCTGAAGCCCTCCTTCTAATTCAATGTGTCTGAAGGAGGGTACGTTTTTTTTCTTTGCTCTGTTAATCCTTTTTAACATGTTTTCCATAGCCCTGCGTTGTGGTAAACACAACCACGATTACCTAGGAACAATCTCAGAAAAAATTACTGTTGTTTTGGGAGATGACAACTTAAATCTATGCAAATCGCATCTTATCATAAATAATAAATCTAATGTTCTGATCCTAGCTAAATCGTTTCCCCCTAAATGGATAAATATTATCGATGGAGGGGGCCAATATTGGTACAATCTGGCTAAGGTATCATAAAGATGACACTATTTTAATCCTCTTTTACCCTTCTATAGAACCTTAAAATACTCTGAAGGCATAGTTAGATTCTCTGAGTAAATCCTTTGAGATGCTCTTTCTCAATGCATGTAATACCTAAAAAAATTGAAAGAAACAAGTCAGGGCAGATATACACTTTGAAGCTATTGGACTTCCACTTACCCAGGTTTTTTATGCATTTCTCCAACATACCCGACCTGGCAGTTTAAGAGGCGGCTCCAATCTGGAACGAATGGGATGTAAACTTAAGTTGCTGCAAACCCAAATTTGATAAGTATTTCTTGAAAACAAATTCAAATTGGTTTTTAGTAACCGGTGATCTATCCCTATGTATAAAAAATTGTCCCAGGCATGACATTCGAGCCAACAAAAATTGACTAACCTCCCTAACTAGACAAATATAGACATCTTCTTCTGCTGTAAAAAAGAGATTATGAGTGATCCCACGCAAATGGCTAATATAAAATGGAACTGATGCCCCTACCTAAGTGGAGTATAAAGTTGAATGAATTATAACAGTAGGTGTGGCGCTGTTCTAAAAAACAAACAATCCTATACCAGGGATCTGAGTGCTCCAATGAATCATTCTAACCAGTGACTTATATTTAGCATCTGACGTGCAATAATTATAATAAATTGAATAAAGTGACTGGTGCTAAAATGCAACTGGTGACTATCAATAGATTAAATTCATATAAGAAGTGACAAAGGTGCAACTTTAAATAAAGTGACTAGTACTTTGGTGAAACAGTTGATATACACAGTCCTTTTGTAAACACAAAATCTTTATGCACAAAGTGAGAGGTGCTCTTCAATCGTGTGTATTTTGTGTTGGTGCTTTTTATGGTGCCCCCTATAGGTATTGCACTCACCGGAAATACTCACCTCTTGAGGGGTATTTCATGTTCACAGGCCGGAAAAAAAATTAACTTTTAGATTTATGGTTACCGGAAGATAATATAAGATCAGAGAATTGATAACATGCAGTAGTACGCATGTAACATATGTCATAGAATGCCTGTGTCAAAAGCAATATGTAGGTAGTACAACAAAACCTTTATTTGTTAGAATCCGAGAACACATTAACAACATAAAAAATGGATTTAATAAAGATAGTGTATCAAGGCATTTTAGGGACTATCATAAAAAAGATCAATCGGTCATGATTTTTTATGCTATAGACAAAATTAAGGGTCACTGGAGGGGGAAAATAAGAAGAAAAATGTCTCACAAATTTTTTTTTGCTTAATACCCTCCAACCTGAAGGGTTAAATCTAGACATAGAACTTAACTGTTTAATTGCCGATTTCTGAGGTACTAAATGTAAAGTATACATAAAGGACTGTGTATATCACCAATGCAATAGTCACTTTATTTATTTAAGCTTGCACCTTTGTCACTTTGTGAATTTAATCTTTTGTTGGTCACTAGGGATGAGCCGAACACCCCCCAGAACATGCGAACAGGCAAAAAAATCATTTGAACATGCGAACACCGTTAAAGTCTATGGGACAAGAACATGAAAAATCAAAATTGCTCATTTTAAAGGTTAATATGCAAGTTATTGTCATAAAAAGTTTTTGGGGACCCGGGTCCTGCCCCAGGGGACATTTATCAATGCAAAAAAAAGTTTTAAAAACGGACGTTTTTTTCGGGAGCAGTGATTTTAATAATGCTTAAAGTGAAACAATAAAAGTGAAATATTCCTTTAAATTTCGTACCTGGGGGGTGTCTAAAGTATGCCTGTAAAGTGGCGCGTGTTTCCCGTGTTTAGAACAGTTCCTTGCACAAAATGACATTTCTAAAGGAATAAAAGTAATTTAAAACTGCTTGCGGTTGTAATGTAATGTCGGGTCCCGGCAATATGGATGAAAATTATTGAGAAAAACGGCATGGGTACCCCCCCCTAGCCCATTATCAGGCCCTTTGTCTAAAGTATGCATGTAAAGTAGCACATGTTTCTAGTGTTTACAACTGTCTCTGCACAAAGTGTCATTTCTGAAGGAAAAAAAAGTCATTTAAAACTACTCCGGCTATTCACGTGGTCCCGGCAATACAGAGAAAAGTAATTGAAAAAAATGACAGGGCCCCCCCCCCAGTCCATTACCAGGCCCTTTGGGTCTTGTATGAATATTAAGGGGAACCCCTGCCATTTTTTTCAATGGCTTTTATTTGTATTGCCGGGACCCGACAATTCATTAATAGCGCGAGTAGTTTTAAATGACATTTTTTTCCTTCAAAAGTGACATTTTGTGCAGGAAACCAAAATGTAAAAAAAAAAAAAAAATGTGTGGGGGTTCCCCCAAATTCCATATCAGGCCCTTCAGGTCTGGTATGGATATTAAGGGGAACCCCACTTAATTTTAAAAAAAAATGGCGTGGGGTTCCCCCAAAAAATCCATACCAGACCCTTCAGGTCTGGTATGGATTTTAAGGGGGACTCAGCGCCAATTTTTTTTAAAAAATGGCGTGGGGTTCCCCCAGAAATCCATACCAGACCCTTATCCGAGCACGCAACCTGGCAGGCCGCAAGAAAAGAGGGGGGATGAGAGAGCGTCCCCCCTCCTGAACTGTACCAGGCCACATGCCCTCAACATGGGGAGGGTGCTTTGGGGGTCTGTGACCCCTCAAAGCACCTTGTTCCCATGTTGATGGGGACAAGGGCCTCATCCCCACAACCCTTGCCCGGTGGTTGTGGGGGGTCTGCGGGTGGGGGGCTTATCATAATCTGGAAGCCCCCTTTAACAAAGGGGACCCCCAGATTCCGCCCCCCCCCCTATGTGAATTGGTAACGGGGTACATTGTACCTCTACCATTTCACAAAAAAAGTGTCAAAAAAGGTAAAAAATCACACAGCTTTGGAAAAGTCCTTTAATGTACATTCTTCCACGACCCGGACCCGCGCTACCCGCCGCTACCCACCGCTACGAACGATACAGCCTCCTCCATAGAAGGCTCCCGGGCGAATGACGCGTGACATTTCTTTTATGCCCGAGGGCGGGGCCACCCGTGACGTGACGAGTGACCCCGCCCTTTTCCGACGCATCACAGGAAACGGGAGCCTTCTATGGAGGAGGCTGTATCGTTTGTAGCGGCGGGTAGCTAGCTATTTTTTATTAAAGGACTTTTCCCAAGATGTCTGTGTGCTTTTTCACCTTTTTGAACACTTTTTTTTTGTGAAATGGTAGAGGTACAATGTACCCCATTACCAATTCACATAGGGGGGCAGAATCTGGGGGTCCCCTTTGTTAAAGGGGGATTCCAGATTCCGATAAGCCCCCTGCCCGCAGACCCCCACAACCACCTGGCAAGGGCTGTGGGGATGAGGCCCTTGTCCCCATCAACATGGGGACAAGGTACTTTGAAGGGTCACAGACCCCCAAAGCACCCTCCCCATGTTGAGGGCATGTGGCCTGGTACGGTTCAGGAGGGGGGACACTCTCTCGTCCCCCCTCTTTTCCTGCGGCCTGCCAGGTTGCGTGCTCGGATAAGGGTCTGGTATAGATTTTTTTTATTTTGTCGCGGAGTTCCCCTTAAAATCCATACCTGAAGGGTCTGGTATGGATTTTTTGGGGGAACCCTACGCCATTTTTGCTTTAAAAATTATGCGGGGTTCCCCTTAATATCCATACCAGACCTGAAGGGCCCACACATTTTGTTTTTTAATTTTCGTTCCCTGTACAAAATGTCATTTTTGAAGGAAAAAAAGTCATTTAAAACTACTCGCGCTATTAATGAATTGTCGGGTCCCGGTAATACAAATAAAAGTCATTGAAAAAAATGGCATTTTTTTCAATGACTTTTCTTTGTATTCCCGGGACCGACAATTCATGAATAGCCGGAGTAGTTTTAAATTACTTTTTTTCCTTCAGAAATGTAATTTCATGCAGGGACTTTTCTAAGCACGGGAAACATGCGCTACTTTACATGCATACTTTAGACACCCCACAGGTACAAAATTTAAAGGGATATTTCACTTTTATTGTTTCACTTTAAGCATTATTAAAATCACTGCTCCCGAAAAACTGCTGTTTTTAATACTTTTTTTTTGCATTGATACATGCCCCCGGGGCAGGACCCGGGTCCCCAAACACTTTTTATGACAATAACTTGCATATTAACCTTTGAAATTAACACTTTTGATTTCTCCCATAGACTTTTAAAGGGTGATTAGCGGCTTTTCGAATTTGCCTCGAACACCCCAAATTGTTCGCTGTTCGCCGAACGGGCGAAAAGCCAATGTTCGAGTCGAACTCATGTTCGAATCGAACATAAAGCTCATCCCTAATGGTCACCAGTTGCATTTTAGCACCAGTCACTTTTTCCAATGTATTATAATTATTGCACGTTAGATGATCCAGATATACAGTATATGTCACTGGTTAGAGTGTGTCATTGGAGCACTCAGATCCCTGGTATAGGATGGTGTGTTTTTTAGAACAGCACCACACCTACTGTTTCAAATCATTCATCTTCTTTTGCTGAGATAGAAATCCACATACCCATACCCATCTGATCAGTCTTGGATTTTGCAATAAGAATTTGAATCACTGCATTATCTATAATAACGTGTTCGTACATTAAACCAAATAAACATTTTTTGTTGGGCGGAATGAATTCAGGGATCCTTAAAGCTCCACACAAAGGCTAGTTTGAACAACAAAGCATCATAAGTAAAGAAGCAAACCTAAGAAGTAGCAGAGCATAATTGAAGCAAAATCTTTTTGGATATTGGTCTTCTGTCATCCTTAACAAAATTAGTTTTCTTATAACAGTTTAATGCCTGTTTCCTTAACCGCTTCCAGCCTGCCCACCATAAAATACTGCGGCAGGGCGGCCTGGCTGCATGAAACAACTTACCTGTACGTTGTTTCCTCTTCCTGGGTCTGGGGCCCCCGCTCACGCTGTGATTGTTCATAGGAGAGGCAGAACGGCGGTCTGCCTATGTAAACAAGGCAGATCGTTGTTCTGTCAGAGAGGAAGAGAGAGATCTGTGATCTTATTCGGAAAGGTGTACCACTTGTACGTGGACAATTATTACACAAGCGTGCCACTTTTTAGTCACTTGTTTGATCATGGAATTGGTGCATGCACCATGCTATCTAATCGCCAGGGCTTCCCCCAACGGCTTGTAGAATCCTGACTTAGCCTGAAGGAGAGAGCCTGGTTGAAGTGTAATAACTTGCTGAATGTTTTATTTTTGTCCTCCCTTCACACAGATACGACAGTCCAAATTCCAACGACAACTGGTGTTGTGGAGAAACCCCTCTGTGTCCACAAATACAACCTTAATATGGAGGGGGAGACCTCAACGACCAGTTTATGGCACCATACTTAATTTCCCGTAAGGCCAGACACTTGTACAAAAAAGTGTCTGTATACCTAATTCAATTGACTCTGCTGAACGCTTATGTGCTATACAAAGCATTAGGATGTACTGGATCCTTCCTTAAATTCCAGGAAGAGATCATCACAGCCCTTTTGTTTCCAGACAGTGCTGTGCCCCAACTTCCCAACGCAAGTGAGCCGGCTGCATGAGAGCCATTTTCCATATGCCATCCCTGGTACCCCTACCCAACGAACCCCCAAAGAAGATGTTGTGTCTGTAGAAAATGTGGATATAGGCATGAAAGCTGCTACTATTGTCCCTCCTGTCCTGGCCAACCTGGTCTTTGCATCTGTGAATGTTTCGAACGCTACCACACACTAGTGAATAGAATTATGACATTTTTTTGTATTATTTTTTTTTTTTACTAGTAATGGCGGCGATCTGCAATTTTTATTGTGACTGCGACATTATGGCGGACACATCGGACACTTTTGACAAATTTTTGGGACCATTCACATTTATACAGCGAACAGTGCTATAAATATGCACTGATTACTGTATAAATGTGACTGGCAGAGAAGGGGTTAACACTAGGGGTTAAATGTGTACCCTGCTAGGTGATTGTTACTGTGGGGGGAGGGGACTGACTTGGGGAGGAGACCGATCTGTGTCCCTATGTCCCTGACAGGACATGGATCTCTGTGTTTACACACAGAGATCCACGTCCCTGCTCTGTGACAGCCGATTGCGTGTACCTGGCGGACATCGCGGCCGCCAGGCACGCGTATCGGCACCCGCGTGACACAGCGGGCACATCTTTCCCCGATGCACGCCCGCGGCAGCGCGCATCACGGAAGTAAACAGGAGGACGTCCATGGATGTCCTCCCGGCAATTGGGCGCCGCAATGCGTCCGTCTTTTGAGAATGGCCCGGGCACACTTTCACAGGGTGTCCAAAGATGCCAACGCATTTTGAGAGACTCGAACCTGGAATCATTACAGTTACAGTTACAAATAAAAGTGTAAAAAAGCCCAAAATAGTTGTTGTTTTATTTACTTCTTTCTCTATTCTCTCTCTATTGTTCTCTTTCTATTGTTCTGCTCTGTTTTACTGTATTTTATAACTGCAATGTTTTGTTGTTACTATGTTTTATCATGTTTGCTTTTCAGATATGCAATTCTTTTATACTTTAGAGCCCATTCACACAGGGGCGTCTTTGGATCCGACTCCAAATCGCCCCAGGTCGCCCCTAGTCGCCTCAGGTCGCGCTGGCTGAAGAAATCAATGTAAGTTAATGGAGCCATCCTTATGCACACTACTGCAGTCGCTCCGACTTCAAAAAAGGTCCCTGTACTACTTCAATCCGACTCCTAGGCGACCTGTACCCATTCATTTCAATGGGAGTCGCTTCTCACTGTCTTAATAGGAGCGACTCTCCAGGAAGATAACATACATTTATCAGGCAAAGCTCTCCCTCCCCCCTCCCTCCCACAGAGCTGATTCTTGTTTGATTGGCCACTGGAATGTCTCCTGTCCTGCAGGCAACTTGGAGTTGCCTTGTAAATAGCTCCAGGTCGCGCTGAGTTGCCTCATAAAATCGTGTCTGAGTTGCCTCATAAAATCGCGCTGGAAGTCGTGTTGCCCCTGTGTGAATGGGCTCTTACTGTTTACTTTGTTTTTTTGTTAACCATTATTTTCTTTTTTAGGTATGCCATTCAGTTGCAGCACTGATTTATTTATCTTTACAGCAACAGCATTTGCTCTCACGATATGTAAATCAGGATGTCATGGATATGCATTAATGTCTGTCTGCCATCTTACCTTTCCTCCTCATGTGTTCATCTTAGAGACCAGACCCCCTTCACCTGGCTTCCTTTATAATCTCCTCCCAGCCAGACTCCACCCCAGGCCCTATCACAGAACACTATATTAACCTGTGCACTGCAAGCCTGCTTTGCTGATCAACGTGTTTGTTAGGCATTGTGTGTTTGGGTTCCTGCCTGCCGTGTGCTACGTCTGTCTCTCTGTTACATATTTGGCTTGTCCCCGACTATCCCTGTCTGCTCGTGACCCTTGACCTTCGGCTTGTCCTTCGTTATTCTTGTCTGCTTGTGGCCCTTGACCTTCAGCCTGTTATTCGTTACTCTTACATCTTGTGCTGCTGCTTCCCCTCTTTTCCCCTTATCCTACGGGGCGTGAGCTAGGAGACTCTAGGGGCCGCGACCTGGACCCAGCCTGCAGCATAACATCCTCACCACTAGAGGCTCTGGAGAAGACCTGCTGGGTCTTAGACTCCGCGCCCTGGGGAATCTTGGCTCTAGCCTCCTATAGGATCCCGGTTGTGCTCCTCTGGTCCCGCTTTCCACAACCACCCAGTTTCCTATCCACAGCAGTCAGCCATAGGGTTCACTACCTTGCGGTGCACTCCTGTCCCCCTACGGTGTGCATCTGTCACCTGGCCATAGGTGACCTGACACAGGATCTCCAGTGCTATAGGAGGTGATTTCACTGCCACAGTCAAAAAAAAGAGCATATATACCAAAGCACGGGGCAGGGGTGGAGGGGCTATTTGCCCCTAAGATTAGGGACGGATTTCCCCCATGCTTCGGCATATATTTTTTACTCTTTTTTGGCACAGATTGTTGTTGTTTTATTGAGTTAATGTTTTATTGTTACCATTGTTTGATTTTTAGGTATGCCATTCAGCCGCAGCACTGATTTATTTATCTTGACAGCAACAGCGTTTGCTCTCACAATACGTAAATCAGCAACTCCAGTGCTGTAGGAGGTAACTTTACCACCACAGTTAAAAAAATAATGGTGCATGTTTGCCCATCATTAGAAGTGGGTGGATGCAGGGCGGTATTCTAATGGTGGGCATACCCACCGATTAATCTCTTTTTTCATTTAGCCCACAGGCTGCATAAAAAAAATTACAATATATGCCCAACAAGACCAGCAACATATCAGCCAGCGGTTGGCTTTCATGTAAAAGCAATCCTAGCGGCTAATTAGCCTCTAGACTGATCTTAGAAGCAGTGGGAAGAAACGTCCCCCCCCCTCCTGCTGTCTTCCATGTTTTTTTCTGACTCTCCTGTCCCACGGGGGGACCTGAGAATGCAGCCGGTTGTTATACCAGCTGACCATAGAGCTGATTAAAGACCAGAATGGCTCCAATCATCTCTATGGCCTAAGAAACCAGAAGCTACGAGCATTTTATGACTTCAGTTTCGCCGGATATAAACAGCACCATTGGGAAATTGGGAAAGCATCTTATCACACCGATCTTGGTGTGGTCAGATGCTTTGAGGGCAGAGGAGAGATCTAGAGTCTAACAGACCCCATTTTTTTAAAAAAGAGTACCTGTCACTACCTATTTCTATCATAGGGGATATTTACATTCACTGTGATAACAATAAAAATGATAAAACAAAAATAAAATGAAAGGGACAGTGTAAAAATAAAATGGCAAAGTAAACAATAAAAAAAGCACCCCTGCCCCCCCTGTGCTTTCACGCAAGCATCTGTCTTGTGTCATATGTAAACAGCAATTGCACCATGCATGTGAGGTATCACCGCAAACATCAGATCAAGGACAGTAATATTAGCAGTAAACCTCCTCTGGAAATCTAAAGTGGTAACCTGTAAAGGCTTTTAAAAGCTTTTAAAAATGTATGTAGTTTGTCGCATGCATGGTTGTGCACAATTTTAAAGCATGTCGTGTTTGGTATCTATCTATCATTGGTATAATATCGGTAGTGTCTTTTAGGCTTTTCATTCAATAGTTCAATAGCCAGGCTCTCTTAAAACAAAGTGTGAGTTTATTTGATCACACTTGGCATCAACTTGAAAAACAAAAACAAAGTTAAAACTTCATACAGCTTTATGTAGTAAAACAAAAGATATTAGGTATAAAAACTGTAGTAAAAAGAAAGTACTGTACAGGAAAAGATTTAGCTTATGGCTTTCTCTATTATCAGTGAGATGTCAGTTAGAACAGCTGTTAGGAGTTAGGCTGTATATAGGCCTAAAGTAAACAAAATGACTTCTTCAGTGTATAAAAGCCTGTGTAATGAAAGTGTCTCCTTCTGTGTGTGTGTGTGAGGAAGTGTCTCTATGCCTTGTGTAACACTCTTTTATACTATTCTCAAATCTACAAGTCAGCAACATGCAGCTATATTCATATATAGTTTGAGCTAGATGTGTAATGATCATATTTGTAATTATTCTAAATATTCACATTGCTAATAGCTGACACGACTTTTAAACTTCTTTGATTGACAGAAACACATAACAGTTTTCTATAAAAAAACAGTGTTGACCTTCTTGCTTCTGCTAAATGACCACTTCTTGTAATGGATACATTCTTTAACCACTTCAGCCCCGGAAGAATTGGCCGCCCAATGACCGGGCCATATTTTGCGATTCGGCACTGCGTCGCTTTAACTGATAATTGCGCGGTCGTTCGACACAAACAAAATTTTCTTCCTTTTTCTCCCACAAATAGAGATTTCTTTGGTGGTATCTGATCATCTCTGCGATTTTTATTTTTTGCTTTAAACAAAAAAGAGCGTCAATTTAGAAAAAAACACAATATTTTGTACTTTTTGCTATAATCATGTTTGAGATATTTGTAATGAAATTGGAAAGATGGATTTTGTTCCATCTTGCTTTGTCCTTTACTAATCCTGTTATTATGGGATGGAGTTTCTAGGCATTCCAATTGTGCCTTAATAAGATGTTCTTCCTGATAACCTTTTTCTTTAAATTTCTGGATGAGGGTTTGACTTTGGCTCATGTAATTATCCATGTTGGTGCAATTTTTCTTGAGTCTATGAAACCAACTTTTTGGTATGTTCTGTACCCAATAGTGATGGTGGCAACTGTTCGCATGGAGATATTTAATTTGTCCTCTAGAAGCCTTACTACAACAGAACATTCTCTATTACAAAAAGGATTACATTTTTTACCCACATACTACTCCAATCCCTTCACACTTTTCAGAGATCTCAATAAGTTTGTTAGAAAATTAACTATCAAAAGGTATTGTCACATTCAATGCCTTATAAAAGCACATGTTAATGATAATGATTTACATGTATCCAACATTTCCAGTGGTACTACTGAGTGGCAGTCACAGTGGGAAGAACAAGATATCCTTAGTTTGGAAGTATTAGAGGAACTATTAAAGGAGAATTACATCACAGACTACATGCTGTCTAGCAAATCTTTTGAGTTTTTCTAGCTTCTGGTTTTGAAAAAGTACACACTATTTGTAATGTCATTATTAAAATCTACCTAGTCTCTCTATTGGTAAAAATGTTTGCATAGTGTGCAGCTTGTTAATGAAACATTTCTGTCTCTTGATTATGACATAATAAACTGATTTGATTTTTTTTCACAATAGAATATGTTTATCTCTTCTTGTAACATAATGTCCAAGTACCATTTCTTTCATAATGTGCAGCAAGTCTATACAATATTTATGCCTGCTGTCTTTTATTTCTGGGGAAAAAATTACTTACAGGTGAAACTCGAAAGATTAGAATATCGTGCAAAAGTTCATTTATTTCACTAATGCAACTTAAAGGGTGAAACTAATATATGAGATAGACTCAATACATGCAAAGCAAGATAGTTCAAGCAGTGATTTGTCATAATTGTGATGATTATGATTACAGCTCATGAAAACCCCAAATCCACAATCTCAGAAAATTTGAATATTACATGCAATCAATAAAACAAGGATTGTACATGGAACAATATCGGACCTCTGAAAAGTAGAAGCATGCATATGCACTCAGTACTTGGTTTGGGCCCCTTTTGCAGCAATTACTGCCTCAATGCGGCACGGCATGGAAGCTACCAGCCTGTGGCACTGCTGAGGTGGTATGGAAGACCAGGATGATTCAATAGTGGCCTTCAGCTCTTCTGCATTGTTCAGTCTCATGTTTCTCATCTTTCTCTTGGCAATGCTCCATAGATTCTCTATGGGGTTCAGGTCAAGCGAGTTTGCTGGCCAATCCTGCACAGTAATCCCACGGTCATTGAACAAGATTTTGGTGCTTTTGGCAGTGAGGGCAGGTGCCAAGTCCTGCTGGAAAATTAAGTCAGCATCCCCATATAGCTCATCTGCGGAAGGAAGCATGAAGTGCTCCAAAAATCTCCTGGTAGATGGCTGCGTTGACCCTGGACTTATTGAAGCACAGTGGACCAACACCAGCAGATGACACGGGTCCCCAAATCAACACAGACTGTGGAAACTTCACACTGGACTTCAAGCATCTTGCAGTGTGTGCCTTTCCATTCTTCCTCCATACTCTGGGTCCTTGGTTTCCAAATGAGATGCAAAATTTTCTCTCATCAGAAAAGAGGACTTTGGACCACTGAGCAACAGACCAGGTCTGTTTTTCTTTAGCCCAGGTAAGACGCTTCTGATGTTGTATGTTATTCAGGAGTGGCTTGACAAGAGGAATATGACATTTGAAGCCGATGTCCAGGATCCGTCTGTGTGTGGCGGCTCTTGATGCACTGACTCCAGCCTCAGTCCACTCCTTGTGAAAGTCCCCAACAATTTTGAATGGCCTTTTCCTGACAATCCTCTCCAGGCTGCGGTCATCCCTGCTGCTTGTGCACCTTTTTCTTCCACACTTTTCCCTTCCACATAACTTTCTATTAATGTGCTTTGATACAGCACTTTGGGAACATCCAACTTCTTTTGCAATTACCTTTTGAGTCTTTCCCTCTGTACGGAGGGTGTCAATGATGGTTTTCTGCACAACTGTCAGGTCAGCAGTCTTTCCCATGATTGTGTTTCCTACTAAACCAGACTGAGAGACCATTTAAAGGCTCGGGAACCCTTTGCAGGTGTTATGGTTTAATTAGCTGATTAGAGTGGGACACTTTGAGCCTAGAATATTGCACCTTTTCACAATATTCTAATTTTCTGAGATTGTGGATTTTGGGTTTTCATGAGCTGTAAGCCATAATCATCACAATTATGACAAATCACGGCTTGAACGATCTTGCTTTGCATGTAATGAGTCTCTCATATATTAGTTTCACCTTTTCAGTTGCATTAGTGAAATAAATGAACTTTTGCATGATATTCTAATTTTTCGAGTTTCACCTGTATCTCTCTCCTTTACATTACTGCTAATTGTCTCAATAAAATTGTTTACATATTCTCCATCCTCAGTGCCACATGTTTGAATATTGTCTCCAAAACATAGCACTGTTTTTTTCTTAGTTTGCATGGACAACTGCATCATCTCTGGAATTTGGGTTTGTGGTTTTGAGGTGTTTTGGTGCTTACTGGGTTGACATTTTGGTAAACTTGGTACACAATACAGTGGTGGTACTGGAAAGATCACATACTATGTTTTGGAACTGTTTGTCAAGTTAATATTGTTCATTTTATTTTTTTAAAGTACATACTTTACAATAGACTTTAGCTATATTGTCTACCTTACTTCCAGTGCTCAATTATCGTCCATCACTGCTACACAAATAAATGTCTTACTATTTGAGTTGAAATGAATCATATTGAGTTGCTGCTGCTGTATGCGAGCCAATGAATAATGTTAAAGTAAGCTCAATTATTAAACATGCATTTTATGTGATGCCTTGCAGTATGGTGTCAATGTTGCTGTCCCTGTGAATCATTTCTTTAAAACCATAAACACCTATGAGGATCCCCCAAGCATGTAATTTAAAGAAATTGTTTATTTTTAATGTTGACCTTTAATAAATGTGAAAAGACCCTCTGCCTGCTGAGCAATTTAGCGCAAAACAAACAAAAAAATGTATTGCTACATGTCCCCCAGGGCACTGCTCAGCTCCTTATGCCCTTTGCTTGACAATCCCTTAAAATGGCTATTTCTGACTTTTAAGATTTGGCTCAAATTGACTTACCTTTAAATCTGAACTCACAATTCTGTTTTTGTTTGAAATTACTTAGGGCCCCTTTCACACTGAGGCACTTTGCAGGCGCTATTGCGCTAAAAATAGCGCCTGCAATGCGCCCCAAAAAAGCCGCTCAATAGTATCCAATGTGAAAGCCCGGGGGCTTTCACACTGGAGCGTTGCGCTTGCAGGAGGGTAAAAAACCTCCTGCAAGCCGCATCTTTGAGGCGCAATAGGAGCGCTAAAAATAGCGCTCCTATAGCCCCCCTGCCCATTGAAATCAATGTGGTAGCGCCTCCAATACGCCTGCAAAACGCTGCAAAGAGGCGTTATTGCGGGTGTTTTTAACCCAAAACGACGGTATAGCAGCGCTAAAAATAGCGCCGCTATACCGTCAGCGCATCCAGCGCCTCAGTGTGAAAGTAGCCTTATAGTGACTCTCTGGTGTCTAGCTGTCAGTTAATTTACTAAAACTGATGAGTGCAAAATCTGGTGCAGCTGTGCATAGAAACCAATCAGCTTTCAGATTTTTTTTGTCAAAGCTTAATTGAACTGGCTGAAGTTAGAACCTGATTGGCTACCATATTTTGCACTCTTCAGTTTCAGTAAATAAACTCTAGTATGTTTACCACTCCTACCTTGCCCACCTGGAACTCCTACAGTCCACAGGTAATTGGTTGTTTTATAATATTGTTCATATGAGGGGGGTATGGAGACTGGATCATATACATTTTTGCGGCAAGATTTGGTGCGAATGGATGTGTGTTGAGTAAATTGTTGGCAACATACATGTAATGGAATTACATAAGGACATTTATCTCTGATGTTGATGAAAAACTGCTGAAATTAAACCTAGATGATTCTGTAGCAGCACTACTAAGAAAGAAAAGACAATTAAAAATGCTTCCCACACTATTTACAATAAGTAGACATTTTAACCACTTCAGTCCCGGAGGATTTTACCCCCCTCCTGACAAGAGCATTTTTGGCATTTTTGCAATTCGTCACTGCATAATTTTAGCTGACAATTACGCGGTTGTGCGACATTGTACCCAAACAAAATTGACGTCCTTTTTTTCTCACAAATAGAGATTTCTTTTGGTGGTATTTCATCACCCCTGCGGTTTTATTTTTTTGCGCTATAAACAAAAAAAGAGCGTCAATTTAGAAAAAAAAAAAACAATATTTTTCACTTTTTGCTATAATAAATATCCCCAAAAAATATTTTAAAAAATGTTTGCCTCAGTTTAGGCCGATATGTATTCCTCTACATGCTTTTGGTAAAAAAAAATGGGACACTTTTGACACTATTTTGGGACCATTGTCATTCATACAGCGATCAGAGCTACAAATAGCCACTGATTACTGTATAAATGACACTGGCAGGGAAGGGGTTAAATACTAGGGGGCAATCAAGGGGTTAAGTGTGTCCTAGGGATGTGTTCTAACTGTAAGGGGGATGGTCTCACTACAACATGACAGAGACTACTGCTCCCGATGACAGGGAGCAGTAGATCCCTGTCATGTTGCTAGGCAGAACAGGGAAATGCCCTGTTTACATAGGCATCTCCGCGTTCTGCCTCTCCGCGCCCCAATCGTGGGCCGCCGGCGAACATAGAGTTCGCCGGACCCGCAGGCCTGCTCCCGCGGCGCACGGCGGGTGCGCGCCCGCTAGGCAGCAAATTTAAAGGGACGTACAGGTACGTCCATTTGCCTGCCCCTGCCATTCTGCCAACGTAAATGGGTGTGCGGCAGTCAGCAAGGGATTAAACAGAACTTTTTTTTGTTTTTAATTAACACATATTGACTAGACTGATCACATTCACTATTACGTCACATCTGATCAGGTTTTGCATCACGCGGTTTAGAACATTTTCGTTGCGAAAGCCCATCGACTTGAATAGGATGCATTTTGTGCAACATTTACACCAAAGCTCAAGAACCATTTCATGACACTGAGGCAAGCGCATTTGGCATTCCACATTTTTCTGAGATATTCTCGCATTTTGTCACATGACAATTGTCCCAAAATGGCACTGCATTTGGGTGCAATTAAGAAATAACAACATAACAAGAGCATTGATGGTTTAGCTACATTTTTGAACACGCTATTCTGCCCACGTTTTCACAACACCCAGGTGTAAATGCAGCCTTAAAGTGGAGTTCCACCCAAAAATGGAACTTTCACTTTAAAAAAAGGTGACCATTTGGCATGTCATTTTTTTTGGGGGGGGGGCAGAAACTCTCTTTTTAGAGGGTTCCAGCTCCCACTTTCCTTCCGGGCTGCCGCTGCGGCGGCGGCGGAAGTAAGCTCACCTCTCCCCCTCTCCGCAATCATCTGTGACACGTTACAGGTCCCAGGTGATTGTTCCACCAGTCACTGTGCGCAGCGAGGCTCGCGCATGCGCAGTGCGTGCCTGGCTGTGAAGCCACAGCCGGGCGCCCACAGTGAAAAGGCCCGTGCCGCTGAGAGGAGGGGGAGACGAGCGGGGCTTCGCTCACCCGCATCGCTGGACAGGTGAGTGTGCGATTATTAAAAGTCAGCAGCTGCAGTATTTGTAGCTGCTGACTTTTTTTTTTTTTTTTTTTTTAGGCGGAACTCCGCTTTAATGTTTTAAAGAATTAAGAAATTATGTGGTGCAAGGAATTCATTAACAATATGTACACCACAGCTTAAAATATAAAGTCACTTTTGAGAAAGCATCTGTTTTTTCACTATTATCTTTGTTTGCTAAGGTCATAGCCTGCTCAGACAAGGCAATTACTGTCAAAGGATAATCCTTTTTACCTGGTAATAGTGCTGATGGTTTGGTATTACAATTTAGATTTTGAATTTGATGTTTTAAAATCAAAACTGATCAAAACACTTATTTATTATTAGTTTTCACTTGGCCATTCACTGACCATAAGTAAATGAAAAACATATGTATTTTAGAGAGCATTCAACTAAATGACTGAAAATATATTGATGACATAATGCCCTTTAACCACTTAAGGACCGCCTCACCCCGATATACGTCGGCAGAATGACACAGCTGGGCACATCCATGTACAGGTACGTTGCCCTTAAAGAGCCCAGCTGTGGGTCACGCGCGCCGCCAGCGGCGCACGCGCGACCCGGTCCTGAGCTTCGTGACCGCGCCCGCGGGATCAGAGGACCCAATCGCCGCCGGTGTTCCACGATCGGGTCACAGAGCTGAAGAACGGGGAGAGGTAAGTGCAAAAAAACCTCTCCCCGTGCTTCCTACTGAGCCTGTCACTGATCGTCTGTTCCCTGCCATAGGGAACGACGATCAGTGATGTCACACGCCAAGCCACGCCCCCTACAGTAAGAAAGACACATTAGGTAACACTTAACCCCTTCAGCGCCCCCTACAGGTTAACCCCTTCACTGCCAGTGTAATTTTCACAGTAGTCAGTGCATTTTTATAGCACTGATCGCTGTAAAAATGACAATGGTCCCAAAATAGTGTCAAAAGTGTCCGATGTGTCCGCCATAATGTGGCAGTCATGAAAAAAATCACTGATCGCCGCCATTACTAGTAAAAAAAAAATATTAATAAAAATGCCATAAAACTATCCCCTATTTTGTAGACGCTATAACTTTTGCGCAAACCAATCAATAAACGCTTATTGCAATTTTTTTCACTAAAAATATGTAGAAGAATACATATCAGCCTAAACTGAGGAAAAAAAAAAGTTTTTTATATATTTTTGGGGGATATTTATTATAGCAAAAAGTAAAAAATATTGCATTTTTTTCAAAATTGTTGCTCTATTTTGTTTATAGCGCAAAAAATTAAAAACGCAGAGGTGATCAAATACTACCAAAAGAAAGCTCTATTTTTGGGAAAAAAAGGATGTCATTTGTTTGGTAGCCATGTCGCACGACCGTACAATTGTCAGTTAAAGCGACGCAGTGCCGAATCGCAAAAAGGGGTCTGGTCCTTTAGCTGCAAATGGTTAAGATTGGCTGAAATGGTTAAGATTTGTCTATGAATGTTTGTACATATTCTGGTTCTTATTTTCTGATGGCTATCTCAGTAAATTAAACTGTATGCCTTAGATTTGTTTCACTGAGTAAAGAATGAATATAGAATATAAAGAGTTACCCGCCAATTAGGGATGGGGCACAGTGCACATGGAGTGAACTGAAGTGGAATAGCACTGAACTGTCCACTGGCATTGATTATTAAAGGATGTGATTGATCTATGCATCAATCATTTTTTTTCAATGAAAACTTTGCACTTGCTTATCACAATGGACTTTCTTGTTTGAATGTTTAATTAATATTTTTTTTTTATGGAGACACGTATTGCAAGTTAAGTCAGGCACTTTTTGACACATTTGACTTGAATGATATTTGTATCAAAAAAAGGGATTTTTATAACAGCTTACCTGTAAAATCCTTTTCTTGGAGTACATCACGGGACACAGAGCGACTTAGTCATTACTAATGGGTTATATAGATTACCTTCAGGTGTTGGCACTGGCCAATTCCAAACCGGAAGTACCCTCCCCTATATAAGCCCCTCCCATCCAGGAGCACCTCAGTTTTGTAGCCAAGCAATAAGTGTCCCAAAAAGAGGGGTGGGAGCTCTGTGTCCCGTGATGTACTCCAAGAAAAGGATTTTACAGGTAAGCTGTTATAAAAATCCCTTTTTCTTTTTCGTACATCACGGGACACAGAGCGACTTAGTCATTACTAATGGGACGTCCCAAAGCAATGCCAAATGAGGGGAGGGATACATAAGCTGGGCGCCATCAGGCATGAGGATCTTTTGCGGCCTGCAACACACTGCGCCCAAAGGCGACATCCTCCTGACTTCTAACGTCTACCTGGTAGAATCTAGTAAACGTGTGTACCGAAGACCATGTTGCGGCCTTACATACTTGAGCCAGGGAGGCCTGGTGATGCACTGCCCATGAAGTTCCAACTGCTCTTGTGGAGTGCGCCCTAACTTTGAACGGAGGCGGTCTCCTTTTCAAACCATAGGCTTGTATTATGACCTGTCGAATCCACTTGGGTAAAGTAGATTTTTGATGCTGCCTGACCCTTTCTGGGGCCTTCCGGCAGAACAAACAAAGTATCCGTTCTGCAAATCTGAGCAGTGGCTTTTAGATAAGCTTTAACTGCTCTTACTACATCCAAAGAATGCAATAACTTTTCCTCTACCGAACTAGGTTTGGGGAAAAAGGAAGGAAGAACCACATCTTGGTTCAAATAGAACCTCGATACCACCTTAGGAAGAAAGGCTGGATGAGGACGTAATACTACTCTGTCCTTATAGATAACCAGATATGGCTCCTTACAGGACAAGGCGGTTAATTCCGATACTCTTTTAGCCGAACAAATGGCTACTAAGAAAATCAATTTCCTGGTGAAAAGAACCAAGGAAACGTGCCGCAATGGTTCAAATGGTTGTTTCTGTAGAACCGACAGAACCAGGTTTAAGTCCCATGGACATATGGGAATACTAACCGGAGGGCTAATACGCATCACTCCTTGTATGAAAGCTTTGACTAATGAATGCAAAGCCAAGGGCCTTTGAAAAAAATATTGACAAGGCCGTCTGACCCTTGATAGTACTCAAGGCAAGCTTGTTATCTACAGCCCACTGTAGGAAGTCCAGAATCCTACCTATTACGTACTTACGTTGATGCCATTTCCTGGCCTCACACCACGTGATGTACGCCTTCTAGATCCTATAATAGATCTGCCTGGATACCGGCTTCCTGGCATTGATCATGGTAGATACCACAGGATTAGAGAGCCCTCTCTTTTTTAGAATGTGGGCTTCAATAGCCAGGCCGTCAAACCTAGGGCTGGTAAGGAAGGGTAGTATATCGGTCCTTGCGAAAGCAGGTCCGGACGATGTGGGAGGGTCCGAGGACTTCCCACTGACATTTTTACAATCTCTGTGTACCATGCCCTTCGGGGCCACGCTGGAGCCACCAGAATCACTGGTTTCTTTTCTACCCTGATTCTGCGGATTAATCGCGGTGGGAATGCATATATCAGCTTGAACTGATCCCAAGGGAACACTAGGGCATCCGAACCGCAAGCTAGGGGATCCTTTGTGCGAGACACAAATCTGTCCACCTTTGCGTTGAATCTGGATGCTAGCAGATCTACATCCGGTGTTCCCCACCGCTGGCATATTGCCTGGAAAACCTCGGGGTGAAGAGACCATTCCCCGGGCATAATTGCTGGCGACTAAAAAAGTCCGCTCTCCAATTTTCCACTCCTGGGATGAAAACCGCGGATATGGCTGTGACATACCTGTCTGCCCATTCCAGGATGCAATTCGCTTCCCTCTGGGCTGCACGACTCCTGGTGCCACCCTGGTGATTGATATATGCCACTGCTGTGGCATTGTCTGATTGAATTCTGACAGGTGACCCTTGGAGTTTGGATGTCCATGCTACTAGGACATACCGGGCTGCTCGTATCTCTAAGAGATTGGTGGGCAGGGCCTTCTCTGCTTCTGACCACTTGCCCTGGAGAGACCATTGCTCCAGTACTGCCCCCCCAGCCTATGAGGCTGGCATCTGTAGAGACCACCTTCCAAGAAACCAGACTGAAGGGTTTCCCTTTTTCCAGATTCTGGTACCAACCACCAATGGAGGCTCTTGCGAACGGAAGGGGACAGGGACATTGGTAAGTCTAAAGCCTGAACTTTTTTGTTCCAGGCTGACAGTATGGCCCTCTGCAAGTTCCTTGAATGGAATTGACCGTAGGGTACCGCTTCGAATGAAGCCACCATTTTTCCCAGCAGCCTTATACACAGGCGTATGGATGGTTTTTCTTTTATGTACCCACTAAGTGGGTCAAATCTTTCAAAGACGACACCTTCTCTGGAGGTAAGAAAATCTTTCTCTGATTTGAATCCAGTCTTAGCCCCCAAGTATTCCAGGCTTTTGACTGGTTTTAGGGCTGACTTGTCTCGGTTGATAATGCAACCGTGAGATTCCAGATACTTGATTGTCTTGTGAACGGCCACTTCTAGTTTTTTTTTTCACTGAGTGGTCTATCAGCAACAAGTCGTCTAGATATGCCATTATCGTTACACCTTGTGTTCCTAGTTTGGCTAATCGTAGGGCCAAAATTTTTTGTGAACACTCGTGGTGCCGTGGCCAGACCGAAAGGTAAGGCTCTGAACTGAAAATGGCGCCCTTCTACTGCAAGGCGTAGAAATTTCTGGTGGGCCGGACAGATGGGAATATGTAAATAAGTATCCCTTATGTCGATCAAGGCTAACCATTCCTGCCCTTGTAGGGCGGTGGCCACCGATCGGATCCACTCCATCCGAAAAAGTCCTGATATGTAGGAACTTGTTTAGCCCTTTTATATTTAATATGGGCCTCATGTCCCCATTTGGTTTGGGGACTGTGACAAGGTTCGAGTAAAACCCGAACCCGTTTTCTTCCAAGGGAACCTTTATGATTACCCTTGGGGCAATAGTTGCTCTAGTGCCAGAAGGAGGGATCCACTCTTCTGGGGATCGCTTGGCACGTTTGACCTTATAAAATGGGCAGGAGGAATGTCTTTTAACTCCAGCCTGTATCCCAGACTTACTGCGGAGATCACCCATCTCTGATGTTGTCCCGCCAGGTCTCTGTGAACAACTGAAGTCTTCCCCTCACCCGATTGAGTGGGGGCAACCCTTCATGACTTAGGGGGAGGTTTTGTACCTCTCTTGACCCAGGGTTTCTTGTTACCCTGTGATTGTCCCTGATTTCTGCCCCCTGGATTTGACCGCGGAGGCCGTCGGAACTGTTTCACAGCCGATGTGCCAGGGACTGGAGAAGTAGGCCTCCTAAAAGAAGGACTTCTACCCTTGTTCTTAACCGGTAAGAGTGAACTTTTACCGGCAGAAATTTTCTGGATATATTTGTCCAGATCTTCTCCAAATAAGCGTTCTCCATGAAATGGGAAGCTAACCAGCAGTTTTTTACAGGGAGCTTCAGCAGACCAGTTTTTGAGCCACAGAAGCCTACGCATATGTACTATAGACAGCGTAAAGCGGGAGGCCTGTTGGATTGTATCCTTTATGGCGTCCACCGCAAAACACAAGGTTCTAGGCAGGTCAGCTAGGGCAAGAGCCTGCTGATCTGGTAAGTCCCTTAAGACCTGTTTCAACTGATCTTTCACTGCTTGGCAGACTCCAATCGCTGCTACCGCAGGTTGTGTCACCATGCTTGCTGTAGAGAAAGCAGATTTTAGTAAAGACTCCAATTTTTTATCTATTGGGTCTTTGAACATTGGAACATTATCTACTGGACATGTCAGTGATTTGTTAACAGAAGAGATGGCTGCGTCCACTGTAGGGACCCTCCATTTTTTTTATGAACTTATCCTCCATGGGATAGATCACCGGAAATCTCTTGGGGGGAGCAAATATTTTATCAGGATGCTCCCAATCCTGGTAAATAAGCCCTTCTAATAAAGGGTGGATTGGGAAGGAACAGACAGCCTGGGGAGCTTTTAGCGACCCCAGCGAGGAAACCGTAGTGGATGGTGGTTCCGCCAGAGGCATTTTAAATGCTGATCGGACCATATTAGTCAGAGACTGAACCCATAATCTTTCAGCCTGAGATGCTGAGAAAGGTTCTTCCACTGTTGATTCCTCCATAACTGAATCAACCTCATCCTGATCCCCTTCAGGTAGGTCGATCTCTGTGTGGGGCTGTTCCTCCACTAACAGGCACTCTGAAGGAGGAGACGGAGATCGAACGCGCTTTTCCTGTGACAGGGAAGCAGCGATCAATGCTGTTAATCTCTCTTCCAATCCTCCCAGAGTTGAGGATAAAACCTCCTCTGTTATATACACAGGAGCAGGTGGACTGGGGACAGCCGCAGCACCAGGCATTCCTGCGGGGTTTCTACGGCTACTGACCTCTGAATTCTCAGGGGAGATTGGTGCAGTACAAGCATGCCCAATATCCTCAGAGCCCGATGGAGACCCCTTTGGCTTCCTGGAAGATCTATTTCCGGAGCGTCTGGACGACATATCCTTTAAGCACAAAGCTGAGGTATTCCCGTCGTCATACACCAATTTTGCTGGTAATAGTCTAACAAAGTTGCTGCTATATACCAGCTGGTGTCCACTAAAGTGCCTTTCTATGGGGATGCCTGCATCAACCGCCTCTGTGTGCCACTGTTTGTTGCTAGCTCTGTTTGCATCCAGCTGACACTTGTACTGTGTCTTTTAACCATGCTGGGACGCCCGCACATGCGCAGAAGCGCCGCGGCGCGCATCGAGCGTCATCCACCCGCCCCGCCCCTCTTTTTCATAGGAGGCGCGTGCACGCGCCCGTGCGCCATTGGCGCCCTTTTCGAAATCAAACAGGGGACTAGGAGCCAGGGCCCTTTTTGCCGGAGGGCCTGTGCGGTGGATGAGCGCAGCAACAGGGCAGAGGACAGAGAAACTTACCAGCTGCCTGGATCTTTTGACTTGAGAAAAACCAAAGATCTACATGACAAGAAAAATGGACTACAGCGGCCTCTAGTGGTTTAACACAGGTACCGCGGTCCCCTTTTTTTTTTTTTTTTTTTCTTGACTACTATTAAAATTTTACATTTTCAGTAGTTACAGGCAATCACAGATATTTAGCGGGAATACCGTTAGGTAACAGACAGAAAGACAAATTAGGCTTGGGGGTCCCCCAATAGAACCAAGTTCCTGGGGGCCCCCACTTACCTGATCCCCGCCGCAGGACTTTGTTTGTCCACAGAAGTCCAAACTTCACCTATCACGGCAGGCATTGTAATTAAACCTTCAGGGACCGGGTTCCCAAGGATTCCACTCCCCTGGACCTGTATAGCACCCTGCACAGACAACATCTTGGTCGTGGGTATGACCAGAGCTCTGGATCCCAGGGTCCAGCCCTCCTAAGGGAAGCATTACAGGCAAAACCTTGCTCTTCTGCTGCAAGGCCCGGGTACCGACCGTTTAGCTATGAAGCTTTTTTGGTGGGATCCGGAACAGCTTACTAAGGCCCAAAAGAACCTGTACGCAAGCCCAGTGAAAACACATGTTACTCTTTGGCCAACACCTTAGACACTGGCAAAAAACTGAGGTGCTCCTGGATGGGAGGGGCTTATATAGGGGAGGGTACTTCCGGTTTTGAATTGGCCAGTGCCAACACCTGAAGGTAATCTATATAACCCATTAGTAATGACTAAGTCGCTCTGTGTCCCGTGATGTACGAAAAAGAAATTGTATTTACGAATTTATTTATTTAATATCTTCATTACTTATTTAGGTTCTTTTTGTTTTTGGATATATCCAGCACATGGAGATGTAAAAAAAAAGTATAGCGCACTTTATATCATTTGTATAGTACAATGACGGCCGGGTGGGAGAAATGTTGTTCTGGGAGGATGTCATATGATGTCTCTTTCACTGGCTGTGTGCACTGGACACCGGTGATGACTGATCACTGTACCGGCACGCTGCCAGTACCATGTGAGCACTGTGACCAATCACAACAGATCAGATGACAATTGTAAACAATGGATGGCTTCCTTTCATGCCATGCATTGTGTACAATTGTGTTGCTAGCTGTAATTGGTCACAGTGATCACATGGTACAGACAAGGCCAATAACAGCCCATCTGTACCATGTGATTAGCTATGGCCAATTACAGCTAATTACACCAAAATTTACTAAATGAATCAATTTCACTTAGTAAAATGCTTGTTTATAGAAATTAAATTCATTGCTATACGCAATAATAATGTGTAAAAAAATATATAAAAAGTCTGATCACTTCCCCAGAGTAGTACAATGTTACTATGGTAACATTATAATGCTATGGTCACATTGGGGCTGATTTACTATAACTCCAGGAAGTACTGAGCACATCGCAAAAAATAGCTCCAATTTTTGACAGTTAAAAATTCCATGCGCGAATTTGTGAATGAAAAAGAGCACTATTAGCAGCAAACAAGTGTTAGTAAATGTGAAATCAGCGCTAATTAGCGAATCCGCGTACGCGCAAATGCCAATTTCCACTGAGTTTTTATATAGCACTGCACTGTAACCATGATCCATGTATGTGAAAGAAACATTTTTATATGAGATGTGCTCTATCTATTGCTGTATATTGCAATTAGTATTCCTAGTTTTTTTTCCTTCTTTTGCTAACGAATGCAGTTATGAAGGATTATTACATAGTAATGTCTGCTATTATGTAAAATTACATGTATTAAACATTTAGGTTACCTATTTGTTGTATGTTGTTTTTTTCATGTTTTTATTTTTTCATTTAGGTGGCTATAAAGCAGTAATTATTTATGTTCATTCTTTAATCATACTTTACTATTATGCAGGTTTTGTACTTAGCACAATGGCTTAGTGGTCTGTTCCCATGTCTATACAGCTCTCATGTTACAAGTTCAAATACCAGCCAACCTACCATCCAACAGCTATGTTTATTATTTGCACAAGCAAATTAAAATAAACAAACAAAGAAATGTAAATGGCCCGTTAGCTAGTGTGTGATGTTTGGAAGTCCACACCATAATATTATTGAATAAAAGTGCATTGGCTAATTGGCATTCACCTATTTTCAGCATATGCTACTTTGGCTAATTGGCTAATAGGCATTTGCCTTTTTTCACCAACACAATCTTTTAGTATCTCTCTGTGGGATTTGAACCCATGAGTGCTTCGAAGCCTGAGTTTTTCAAGGTAGAAGTGCTGACCACTAGAGTAGACTATTGAGCATAGCACAAACATCTACTAGTGTGTGTAGTATTAAGGAGATATTTCTTGTACCTACAGGTAAGCCTTAATCTAGGCTTACCTGTAGATGCAAGTTGTCTAAGTGGGTTTACAACCACTTTAATATTATTGTAACAACCATGCTCATGCTGATGTGGCATTGGCTAATAGGCATTCGCCTCTTTTCAGCATATGCTGCTGAGTGTTTGATGGTGGGACTACTTTATATTCTAGGTATAATAGTACTCAGCACAGTGACTTAGGCCCCTATCACACTTGTGCGACCTGAAAGTTGTGTGATTTTGATGCGACTTTAAGCAATGCCTGTGTAATCTTGAGGTCTATGGACGCAGGAGTCGCAGGGAAAGGCGCACAATCTTCCGTCTGCATTTTTTCTGCAATCCCAGAGAATGCCTGTGTAAACTTAAGGTCTATGAACCTCAACTTGTATCAAAGTCAGCCCTTAGTACAAGGACTACTTTGAAGTCGGTGTGACTTGAAGTTTCACAGATATAAATGGTACACATTGAAAATCATGGGGTATGACTTGTCATGCAACTCTGATGACCAAAGTCGCAGGAAAAGTCGCTCAAGTGTGAAAGGGGCCTCAGCCCGACTTTGTGAGCGATTTCAGAGACATCAGTGCACTTTCCTGCACAGATGTCTAGTGAAATCACATAGGTCTCAACTGTCCCTGATTTGAAACAAAGTCCCTCTGTCCCTCTTTCCTCTTCATTTGTCCCTCATTTTGTTCGGATCTGTATAGTTTGATATAAAATGCAATTTTTATCTTTCAAAAAGTGTTTCCCAGCGCTAAACCTTTCATCTAATTTCTAAATTGCTTTGTTTGTAAATTCCCAAAGCCAATCTAAAGGGATCTTATTGTTAAAAAAAAAAAGCACTTGGGGGTTTAACTAATATATATATATTTTTTTTATAATTCTCCTTTAAGAAGGGGTTTTAGGAGGTGTGTCCTATGCCTACATACTTTTGCTAATAGTTGTCCCTTATACAAATCTCAAAAAGTTGGGAGGTAAGAAATCGCCTCCTGAAGTCGCCCAAAGTAGTGTAGGAACTACTTTTGGGAATCGGTGTGGCGTTGCACCAATTCGGACAGTTCTATTGCCGCCAATAGGCGCCGATTTGGCCTGCAATTTGACATGTCAATTCAGAGCTATGTGAACATGGGTGAAGTTGCATAGATATGAATGGAACTCATAAGGGGGGGGGGTACTTTTAATGCGACTCTGAGGGCCAAAGCTGCATGAAAAGTCACATAAGTGTGAAAGTAACCTAATGAGATTAAATAATAACACCTTTGAATAAAGCCCCATTTGCACTTGTGCGACCTTAAAATTGCACAGCTTTGCCATGACTTGAAGCAATGTCTGTTTTATCTTGTGGTGTATGGACCTCAAATCGCATCAAAGTCAAACCAAGGTAGTGCAGGGATGAATTTTCCCCACTTTCAGGATGCACAAGTGACAATAGGGCCAAATTCAAAGATATCCTTGAATCTCTTTCACACTGCTGCGACCTGAAAGTCACCCTAATTTGCTGCCACTTTGTCGCTGCAACTTGGCCCCAACTTCTGGGAATGCCTGTGTAATATTGCGCCCTATGTACCTCAAGTCACATGAGGCTCTGTTTCCACTATTGCAACCCTAAATTCGCATGATTTTGCCGCGATTGCGATGCGACTTGGAGCAATGCCTGTATATTCTTGAGGTCTATGGACCTCAAGTCGTATCAAAGTGGGACGAAAGTAGTGCAGGGACTACTTTGAAGTTGCTGCGACTTGATGTCGCACAGATATGAACCATACTCATTGGAAATCATGGAGTATGACATGTCATGCGACTTTGCAGTCCTAAGTTGCATGACAAGTCGCACTAGTGGAAACCGAGCCTGAAAGTCACACCAAAGTAGTACAAGGACTACTTTGAAGTTGGTCTGACTTAAAGTAGCACAAACATGAATGGTTATCATTGAGAATCATGAAAAGTCGCCCAACTGTGAATCAAGTCATATATATTTTAATAGAAAGGAGCTCTCATTTATACTTGCATAGTCCTTAATGATGTACATCAGCAGAACAAATGCAGGAAGTAGTGATGTGTGCACATGGGCCAGAAGCAAATGTGTAGTGATACCAAACAAATCAATGAAGCCCACCCACACCAAATCCACCCCCACCTTGAGTAAGCACAAGTACATATCCTACACTTACCCGGCAAATCAGCAGCACCTCCTCTTTGCTAAAGAGGGAGCTCTCCATGTCCACCTAGATCAGTGGTTCTCAACTCCTGTCCTCAGGGCCCACTAACAGGCCAGGTTTGCAAGATAACTGAAATACATCACAGGCGATATCCTTTGCTGCTCAGTGATTGCAATATTCTAGCCTGCATCTCCCCAAGGTAATACTTAAAATCTGGCCTGTTAGTGGGTCCCGAGGACAGGAGTTGAGAACCACTGACCTAGATGGAGATCCTGACCAGCACAGGAACTTCCGGGTGATTACAATGACTCATTTCCGGGTCAGGAGGTGAAACCACGCTCTGTTGATTGCAGCTGCGAATATTTGATCGCAATCACACTTAGAATTTATTATTTGCAGATATGCAAATCTGTATTTCTACATATGATATTTGAAGGTAAACTTAAGGGAGTTTGAAAAGGAATGGGGTCTCTGCCATAGCAGCAGGGGAATTACAAAGGCAAAAGGCCCGGTTTGAGCTCTGCTTCACACTGACAGCGGGAGGAAATCGTTCAGCTGAACTCATACGATTTTCATTCCTGCATGTCAGTCCTGACTGCAGGAGGGGGGGGGGGACATCAGTGCAGGTTTCTGCATTTATATCAATGCAAAATCACACCAATTAGAACAGCGCAATTGCCACCGATCTGACATGTCAAATCGCACCAATGTGAACCAGAGCTGACACATACAACACTGTCTATCCTCCAGCTGAATTCATTACCTGCAATTCTGCTGAAGCCTAGGTTTACATTGGGGCGATTTGTCATGCAATTTCAGAAATCAAATCGCATGACTATTGGTGGCAATGGCACTGTTCCAATCGATGCAACCCCAATTTTGTGGCACCGCACCAATTTGCAAAAGTAGTTCCTGCACTACTTTTGCCGATTTCAGGTGCGACTTCAATAGACATTTGTGTATGAAGCCACACAGATGTCTATCAAGTAGTACCTAAAATCGCACTAGCTTAAGTGAAGTAGTGCAATTTCAAAGTAGCATCAATGTGAACAAGGGCAAAGAGATTCATTTTTTGATGCACAAATCCATACAGAAATAAAATTAAGGATTTTTGCACTTTGCCACACACACACACACTTTTATTTTGCCAGCAGAAACAAAATTAGGTCCATTCATTTACTAGCTTCAAAAAAATTGGGACAGGATACACGGTACTCAATTTAGCAATTGGATTTTAAGGGGCCTGCTCATAGCAGCTTACAATCTAAAATTTGTCAAAACCTTAGAGTGCACACAGCTTTACTTTTAGTGTATAACGGGAAACATCACATTTTTATCTGCAAGAATATAGAAACATACTCAAGTCATTATTCTTACAAAGCATTCCAACATAATAAAAAAGACACTTGTTCAAAACACCCACCCCCACCCCACAATCCACATATACATACATTGGTGACCATGTTCTGCTGGAAGATGCATTTCTGTGTACATGATTAAGCAATGAGATCCACGAGTAGAAGGTCAGCAGATGCTTCCAAACGATTTTGCATGGTCAGACAGGAACAATACACACACAATTTTTGATTGAAAAAATGCACAAGAATTTCAGCAAATTACACTAGTTAGAGGTTTGTCAATCTGCACAATATCATTCCTTCTCTCTCCCCCCCCCCACAAATCACAGCAAAAAACCTGGCCTTCTCAGACCAAACGATCCCTGATACTGCAGGCCTTTATATAAGAGAGGTTGTATTGTTAGCAAACTGGCACACACCCAATAGAAGTACACGCCCAATAGAAGTACACGCCCACCAGTATCTTTCAATCTGTCCCTTTGTGTATGTCTAAAGTGATTGCACCTGATGGCCAGGAACAAATAATACTATTTACAACTGTGTTAGCCCTTGGCTATGTGCATCAAATCTCCAACTACAGGCCAAAGATCCAAGTCCATTTGCATGCACATAAACAAGGCAACAGTTTTCTAAGCATATGTACCTGTGCAGTGTAAACCCTACAATTTTAAATGTCCAAGTCCCTGGGTATGATTATTGCTAACAAACATTAACATCAGGCCCTGGCTCCAATGAGCTTCCAATCTAAAGTCCAAAATAAACTTTTTTACATTAGAGACTATTTTGACAGGAGACAAATAAAATGCCAGCATGTCTTAGGATTGTGGTGAGAAACCCACACATGGAAAACATATAAACTTCAACATAAGCATTAGCACGTTGGGGAATTGAACCAGCAAACCCAGTGCTGCTAGACGGAATTGCTGCCCACTTAGCCACCAGGCAGCCTCACACATGTTCTCTGCATCTCTGTGGTGTGAACCAGCCCTAAGTCAATAGCCAAGTTCCGTGTCTCCAAGCAATATACAATATATTGGCCTAAGTATTGGGACGCCTGCCTTTAAACGCACATGAACTGTAATGGCATCTTAGTCCGTAGGGTTCAATATTGGGTTGGCCCACCCTTTGCAGCTATAACAGCTTCAACTCTTCTGGGAAGGCTGTCCACAAGGTTTAGGAGTGTGTCTATGGGAATGTTTGACCATTCTTCCAAGTGCATTTGTGAGGTCAGGCACTGATGTTGGACGAGAAGGCCTGGCCTGCAGTCTCCGCTCTAATTCATCCCCAAGGTGTTCTGTTGTGTTGAGGTCAGGACTCTGTCCAGGCCAGTCAAGTTCCTCCACCCCGAACCCACTCATCTATGTCTTTATGGACCTTGCTTTGTGCACTGGTCCAAATCATTTGGTGGAGGGGGATTATGATGTGGGGTTGTTTTTCAGGGGTTGGGCTTGGCCCCTTAGTTCCAGTGAAGGGAACTCTTAAGGCATCAGCATACTGAGACATTTTGGACAATTTCATGCTCCCAACTTTGTGGGAACAGTTTGGGATGGCCCCTTCCTGTTTCAACATGACTGCACACCAGTGCATGAAGCAAGGTCCATAAAGACATGGATGAGGGAGTTTGGGGTGGAGAAACTTGACTGGCCTGCACAGAGTCCTGACCTCAACCCGATAGAACTCCCTTTGGCTGAATTAGAGCAGAGACTGCGAGCCAGACCTTCACATCCAACATCAGTGCCTGGCCTCACAAATGCACTTCTGGAAGAATGATCAAACATTCCCATAGACACACTAAACCTTGTGGACAACCTTCCCAGCCTTCCCAGAAGCTGTTCTAGCTGCAAAGGGTGGGCCAAATCAAATTTTAACCCTACGGAATAAGACTGGGCTGCCATTAAAGTTAATGTGTGTGTAAAGGCAGGCGTCCCAATACTTTGGGCTAAATTGTGTATCTGGCAAGATTTACAATGGTGGTGGAACCCTCCTATACATAAATACAACATTTAGACATAGTTTTAGGACCTGGGAGATGAGACAACTTCTCTACATGACGCAGCATGTTCGGGATTTGAACCCAGACACTAAGGGATGCTAAGCGGAAGTTCTAACCTCTAAGCCACGGATAAACACACATAACTACCGCATTTCTTTGGACATACAGGTGATGGAATTACATTACTCAAGAGTTATACTTCTTGATTTATTCTGTGATATTTGGTGTTTTTTTGGGGGGTGAGTTTAGAATAGTGATATTACCCTCAAATTTTGGGGAATTACATTTTGATTTCTGATGTTGGAACACATATCAGATTTTTGGGGCTCAAATTATGATTATTTAGAAATAATAAAAAGCACAAAAAAAGTGACTAATTTTAAATTTGCATCAGCAATAGTATTGATTGTGCTTTGTAAAGACACCTGTGTGATTTGGGTAAATATTGTTGTGAGATGGAGAGTAATTACTAGTGAAAGTGACAGAGAAAAAAATATTTTATCAAAACATTCCACATTCTAGCTTTCTTTAAAAACAAAATATTTTAATTAGAAGCAACATTGTTGCAAAGGAAAATTTATTTCAGAGAAAGATACATTTCATCGCAACATTAAAAGAATTTATTTGTGAAAGTTACAATTGTATCATTAGAATCAATGGCTAAAACTTGCATTGGACTAAAATAGCTCAGATTTTCACTTCCAAAACATGCTGTTTAATTAGCTCTCATTTTGGTATTTACTATAACTCTTGTGAAAAAAGTCACTTGAGTTAAAATTTGAGTTATATTAGCTCTGGGCATGCTCAGTTTCGTTTGCAAATAGTTGTCCAAAAACGGGCATTTTTTTACTTCTCAGACTTTTAAAGATATTTCAGTGTAGAAATCACTTTTTCACACAGTTTAAAAGCAGATTATCTTTAAATAATATACCACATATTTCAGTACCATTTAGGCAATTATATCACGCTCCAAACATTATTTCCATGTGCACAACTCCAGTTTTTAGTAGAGTAAGGATTTGGGCGCTATTTGGATTCTGGGAGCTATAGTAAATTCGATTTTGGTAAGAATTTTTTCTCCAGCGCTATAGTGAATACCGTTTTCGCGCTAATTAGCGCAAATTGCCGCGATTTGCGCTAATTAGCGCGAATTCGCGGCAATTTGCGCTAAATAGTGCGAATTCGCGGCAATTTGCGCCAATTAGCGCCGTGGCGCTATAGTAAATTACCCCCATTGTGTTAAAAAATAATAATAAAACAGAAAAAAATGAAAAATATTAAAAATGTTTTTGGTTTTTTTTCCATAGTGTCACCAGTCAGTGTCCCTGATCACAACCACGCCAATTATATGATGATGCAGTACTGCACTGGTGATAGTATGTAAGAAAAAAATTGTGAAAATTTCTCATACACACACACCACAGGTTAACTGGATGGACTGGTGTCTTTATTCAACCTTACAAAGTATGTAATGTAATTTCTTCATTTTCCAAAAAATTATGACAAAAAATGACAACTTCAAAAAACTTGCAATGCCTCTTACTAAATACCTTGGACTGTCTATTTTCCAAAAAGGGGTCCTGACATTTATTCGGCCTCAAGAAATGATAGGCTGTCAGTACATCAGGATTGAGCAATTTTCAGATATAAACCATAGATTGTGGACTCAATAACTTTCATACAGACTAAATAATATACACTGATTTGGGTTATTTTCACCAAAGAAATGTAGCAGAATACATTTTGGCCTAAATTTTTGAAGAATAATTATTTATTTGCAACATTTTATACATTTTATAAATGAAGAAAGACGCATTATTTTTCAACATTGTTGTTTTTTTTTAGTTTATTTAACTAAAAATAAAAAAAACTCAGTGGTGATTAAATACCACCAAAAGAAAGCTCTAGTTGTGTAAACAAAATGCTACAGTGTTGCATGACCGTGCAATTGTCAATAAAAATGCGACAGCGATGAAAGCTGAAAATTGGCATGGGCAGGAAGGAGGTACAAATGCCCGGTATTGAAGTGGTTAAAAAAAGTGATGCCCCCTTTCAATTACATGGTTGGGATTTCCCTGCGGGGGTAAGAAAAATGGCATTGAGTTCTCTCTCAATTTATACCAGGCTCATTAGGTCTAAGACAAATTTTAAGGGGGACACACACAAAAATAACAAGAAAGAAATGATGTGAGGTCCCCCAAAATTCTATATCAGACCCCTTGGGTCTAGTACAGTTTTTAAAGGTTCCATAATAAAGTACAATGACAGAAAGCCAGGAAAGTTGGTTCAAAGCCATTACTGTATGCTGTATCCAAGTGGAATCACCATGGAAGTCTGTCCCAGAAGCAAGGGTAAAATGACCAGATTGACATTATTGACTTTCGCACAAATCATTATTATTGGACGGTCGAGAACAAGGAGCCTCATGTTTATTTTTTTCCCCCTTTGTTTTTGTGGGTTTTGTATGTTATGATTTTTTATTATGGACTTATTACATCCAGAACAAGTAATGACTACCAATACTGGGATCCAGAAATATGAACTGTAGAGACGGAAAGTTTAAGAGTTTTATTTTATTTCAGAGGGCAAAGCCAAAAGTTTCAAATATTAAAGGAGATTATACATAACCCATTATTTTAGGTGTGACCGAGTCTCATATTCTCAACTGGCCACAATGGGCCATCTGTTGCCTTATGGGATATGTATAATCTCCATTTAATAGCTGTAAAATATTGTAATTATGAATATATTTCAATTAGCTTGCTGTATATATATTTAATTTAGCTAACTGAATATATTTAATTTAGCACCTAGGAAAGCCCTTTTGTTAAGATCAGACTATGCAGGGCAGAGGCTTGTATATACAGACAATGGAGAGCCAATTCTATTGTTTGCATCTAACAAGAAAACAACAAAATTGTAGCGCTAATGGGTGTGTGTCAACAAATAAATGAAAAAAAAAACAAAATGGACAAGGGAAAAAATGAATTCCCAATGTAAATAATGATGTGATTAAAGGACAACCAAAATGTCCTTGATGGATAATAACCAAAATACATTCAAAATAGTGTAGAAAAAAAGTCCAATAGTATTCCATAGTGGTCCAAAAATAAATTTGTGGCGATTGAACCTCATCAAACAATCCTGAACCAAACAGAAAAAACCACCACCAATATAAAGGGGGCTTACCGGACTAAGTGGACCCTGCTGAACTTATGTCCAGAGGGTCAACATAGGCTTTGGTTGTATATCCCTGAAGGGTTGACACACCCATTAGCGCTACAATTTTGTTGTTTTCTTGTTATATGCACCTTTTTTTCACAGGTTTTGTAGCCACTTTTTTATATATAGTATCAGCGCAGGAACTTTTGTGTTTGTTTCTATTGTTTGCATCTACACACCTCAAAGGATCCCATGCTGGGTCATGCAATATCCTGTAATCCTGGGAAAATTCAATTAAATCTCCTGCCCAGATAGAGACACCAGGATTTGCATGAAAGGGGGCTGACTTATGTAGTAAGCGCTCCAATCATGATACCAGCTTGGCCAACTAGCATAGACAGATATACCTAGAGGGGAGGAGAAGGGAGTGCTCTCTTTTTTATGGAGGACAGCCTGCAGGATGCTTCTGAAAGGGTAACTATGGTAAAGGTCTGTTTGACCTGTAACTACACATGCTTGTGCTTTAATGATTCAGAGGAATATGCTCTATATTCCTCCATGTAAATACTTTGTATATTTTAACCTACTATTTCCTGCTTGTCTAAGACTATATAGATAGTTTCTGTGTATTAGATTAGATTTTAACAAATACATAATAAATGTTCATTATGTTAAAACTTTCACTTCTGGTCAAAAGAACTCTTATTTAACCCATATCATATCTTTGAGATATTAAATCTTAAATATACATTTTGACTTTCGCAAGACCAGACTCCTAATCTACAGGTCCTTCTCAAAAAATTAGCATATTGTGATAAAGTTCATTATTTTCTGTAATGTACTGATAAACATTAGACTTTCATATATTTTAGATTCATTACACACAACTGAAGTAGTTCAAGCCTTTTCTTGTTTTAATATTGATGATTTTGGCATACAGCTCATGACAACCCAAAATTCCTATCTCAAAAAATTAGCATATTTCATCCGACCAATAAAAGAAAAGTGTTTTTAATACAAACAAAATCAACCTTCAATTAATTATGTTCAGTTATGCACTCAATACTTGGTCGGGAATCCTTTTGCAGAAATGACTGCTTCAATGCGGCATGGCATGGAGGCAACCAGCCTGTGGCACTGCTGAGGTGATATGGAGGCCCAGGATGCTTCGATAGCGGCCTTAAGCTCATCCAGAGTGTTGGGTCTTGCATCTCTCAACTTTCTCTTCCCAATATCCCACAGATTCTCTATGGGGTTCAGGTCAGGAGAGTTGGCAGGCCAATTGAGCACAGTAATACCATGGTCAGTAAACCATTTACCAGTGGTTTTGGCACTGTGAGCAGGTGCCAGGTCGTGCTGAAAAATTAAATCTTCATATCCATAAAGCTTTTCAGCAGATGGAAGCATGAAGTGCTCCAAAATCTCCTGATAGCTAGCTGCATTGACCCTGCCCTTGATAAAACACAGTGGACCAACACCAGCAGCTGACATGGCACCCCAGACCATCACTGACTGTGGGTACTTGACACTGGACTTCAGGCATTTTGGCATTTCCCTCTCCCCAGTCTTCCTCCAGACTCTGGCACCTTGATTTCCGAATGACATGCAAAATTTGCTTTCATCCGAAAAAAGTACTTTGGACCACTGAGCAACAGTCCAGTGCTGCTTCTCTGTAGCCCAGGTCAGGTACTTCTGCCGCTGTTTCTGGTTCAAAAGTGGCTTGACCTGGGGAATGCGGCACCTGTAGCCCATTTCCTGCACACGCCTGTTCACGGTGGCTCTGGATGTTTCTACTCCAGACTCAGTCCACTGCTTCCGCAGGTCCTCCAAGGTCTGGAATCGGTCCTTCTCCACAATCTTCTTCAGGGTCCGGTCACCTCTTCTCGTTGTGCAGCGTTTTCTGCCACACTTTTTCCTTCCCACAGACTTCCCACTGAGGTGCCTTGATACAGCACTCTGGGAACAGCCTATTCGTTCAGAAATGTCTTTCTGTGTCTTACCCTCTTGCTTGAGGGTGTCAATGATGGCCTTCTGGACAGCAGTCAGGTCGGCAGTCTTACCCATGATTGCGGTTTTGAGTAATGAACCAGGCTGGGAGTTTTTAAAAGCCTCGGGAATCTTTTGCAGGTGTTTAGAGTTAATTAGTTGATTCAGATGATTAGGTTAATAGCTCGTTTAGAGAACCTTTTCATGATATGCTAATATTTTGAGATAGGAATTTTGGGTTGTCATGAGCTGTATGCCAAAATCATCAATATTAAAACAAGAAAAGGCTTGAACTACTTCAGTTGTGTGTAATGAATCTAAAATATATGAAAGTCTAATGTTTATCAGTACATTACAGAAAATAATGAACTTTATCACAATATGCTAATTTTTTGAGAAGGACCTGTATAACTAAAGGCAAAAAAGTTTTTATCGTTTTGGATAGAGTGGAGAGGGATTAGAACACATGTCAGTTTTTATTGCTGTCTGTGGCCCATTAGGCCTCAGACAGCAAATAGAGAGTTGTCCTCTCTATTTGTCCTGTTTACCATTATCATTGAAAGTAAAGAAAATCCCACATTTTGGGTTGTCCCCAGAAAAGTAATAGAGGGGGAAACAACCCAATGGGGACACTAGTTCTGGTGACCTCAGGGTCCCTAAGAGATTCCCTTAATTTGCAGGGATTTTCTTTCACTTCCTGTTTGGCTATGGGACAAGAAGTGAAGAGAAGTCTCCGAAATGGGACACAGATGGCAAAAAAAAAAGATCTAACAGGGGTTATAACCAGTAGTGGCCAGTGGATTTTTTTGGCGGGGTGGCAAACAATATGCCACTGACTACCCCCCCCCATCGGTCGAAAAGGCGGTTAGTCGCACTTACCCCGTCGCGGCATCCCATGCTCTGCAGCGACCTCCCGTTCCCCTGCTCTCCACGGGTCTTCACAGTGGCAGCAGTGTCCGTTTCCTCCCTCCTTCAATGGTAGTTGAATGTTAAAAAACTGTTCTGCCCACTTTCTAGTCTAATAGGCAAGGGACTGTCAAACAATTAGCTGGGAGCAGTAATTCTAGTAATGCTTAAAGTGAAACTAAAAATACTTAACTACATTAAAAACATGTATGGGGGAAGCCCTGACCCTGAACAACACTAATATTTACAGTTTATTTCAGTCATCTATACCAGACCCTTATGTTTGATAAAAGTCTGGTATAGATGTTAATGGAGGACTCCCACACAGAAAATTCATTCCAGGCTCTTTAAGTTTGGGATCTAAAGGGGAACCCCAAACAAAAATATGTCCATATTTGGTCAGTAACACCACAGGAATCCCATTGACATTGTCAGGGATCTTGTGCAGTAAGTGATAATTCTGGTGCAGCAAGTGCTAGTTCCCATCCCATGTGCAGGTTTAGGAGCATAGAAGCCTAACTAGATGTGCAAGGACAAGAATGTGCATGAGCTCTCACAGGCCTTGGTGCATATGTGCAAGTATGGGCATACCCACATATCCTGGCACCGAAAGCCTATTTGAACCCAAAGTCTACCTATCCTCAATGCTGGATTGTCTTCAGCTCTAGTTCCTGTATTCCATGTTTCTGAAAGTCTGCTTACCTTGTTCCTGACCCGACTATGCTTGACACTTGGCTTGGATCACCACTGCCTTTTTTGTCCGCTGCTCACCTGTATTGACTACAGCTTGGACTTCTGACCAGGATTTTGTCTCCTGACTTGGCACCTCCCCACCAGCACGTTACAGACTCCTGCTTGTTCCTGACCTTGAACTTTATCATGATCCTGCCCCTGTTTCCCTGGCTGCTGCTGAACATAGCTTGTTGGGGCTCTCTTCTGTTCACCATATGCATTCAAGACGTATGATCTTATTATTCATCTTGTCTACCTTTGTACATGATTTGAACCGTCTTTGTATACACTATGTCTGGCTTTGTAAATACCGGAGCTCATAAATGTATGTACTAATCTTTAATCTACGAGGGCCAAGCGCCTTTTCATCAAATAAAACTTTTTTACTAAATAATGATTTCAATTATTTCTTGCTGCTAAAAAGTCCCACGGGAAACTTTTTCTCTCCATGTCCAGCATTCAAATAGGGATGCGCAGCCCTCTCACATATTCCATATGTGTCTAACCAAGCCAAGCTGCTGAACATAGCTTGTAACCTGACTCCATACTGCCACTGGAAGGACTCCATTGTTTCCAAACGCAAGTTCACTGCTCCAGATTTCTGGTACCTGAACCCTTCCGCTGCCCTAGCAGTCCCTGTCTCCATTACTAGGGGTGCTTGGATGGGAAGTGTGCAAGAGGTCACCCTTGTTACCTCAGACTACACAGTCAGGTACATGACAGACATCATTGCCATTTGATGGCCATGTCTATATATGGTCAATGATGACTCCTGTGAGATCTCCCACTTTGTTTGTAATAGCTGTCATCCTCCGGAACTGTCATTCTGCAACAGTAAAGCAATGGGACCAGATATTAGGATGACATGGATCTACAGTACATTACTGGAAGACATGATTGATGGTGAATTCACATCATGGGACTTTTTTTAAGGTCCCCACCTGTGGGTCTTGTATGAGAGGGTACCAAATGCAGAAATCAATAAAAAAAAACTTGAGGTACCCACCCAAAATCCATACCAGACCATTTTTTCTGAGCATGTGGCAGGCCAGGTGTGTGTGTGTGTGTGTGTGGGAGGGGGGGGGTTACTCCTGCAAAGCATCCTGCCACCATGTTGATGAATGTCTCTTCCCCATGACCCTGGCTTGGTGGTTGTGGGGGTCTGCAGGCGGGGAGTCTGAAAGCCCTCTTTAACAATAAGGGGGCCCCCAGATACAACTCTTCCCTGTGAAGGAGTAAGGGGTACGTCTACTAATTCATCAAAAAATGTAACCAGTAAAAACAAGTTTTTGGCAAGTCCTTAATAAAAAAAGTCCAACATGTACTGTATATCTATGGTCATTCATGCCATCCAGCAATATGGATTCACATCAATCATGATGCCTGCTGCCCACCTTCCTGCCAAAAGAAGGAAAAGCGTTGCACGCCAACACAATTTTAGGGGGGATTCAATCCTGCAGAATGACAGACCTGATGGATGACAACTGATATATAAAAAGGCATGGGGTCTGCCAGGTGACATCATTGACCTTATATGAACAATGAAATAGAGTGAGTGAGTGAGTAACTTGTATAGCGCTACAAATGCGAACTAAATCGCCTCAAGGCGCTTTTTGCATTCAGTGTCGTCCTGATCCTTCAGAAGAGGTGGGTCTTTAGTTTTTTCCTGAAAACCCGATGGTTTTCTTTCATGCGGATGTTCGTGGGTAGAGCATTCCAGAGCCGAGGTCCTTGGACTGCAAATCTTCATTCTCCCCTAGATTTGTAGCGAGATTTGGGGGAGGTTTTGGTTAGTTGAGCGGAGGACGCGATTGGTGGCGTAGGGTTTTATTTTCTCACATACAGTAAGTATTGAGGAGCGTTTCCTTCTGAGCATTTGTGAGTGAGGCAGAGGGTCTTGAAGGTGACCCGATCCTTTTACGGCTAGCCAATGGAGGGTCCTCAGGGATGGGGGGATTGATTCCCAGGGTTTTTTCCCCATTACCAGTCTGGCTGCCGTGTTCTGGACGACTTGTAGATGCAAAATCTGGTATTTAGGTAGTCCTAGGTAGAGGGAGTTTGCGTAGTCGAGTCGGGAATTGATGATTGTTCCAACCACTACTGCTGTATTCTCTTCCGGGATGAAGGGGATGAGTCTGTGCAGTAGGCAGAGAAGATGGTGAGATCCGCTGACTTCTGATCCTATTTGTGCGTCCATAGTCATGTCTGAGTCAAAGATGACTCCGAGGCTTTTGACGTTGTTGCTTGGGGTGATGGTTTGTCCAAGGATGGTGGGTGGTGTCCATGTGGTCCTAGAGTTAGATTTTTGATTTGCGTGAAGGAGAAGAAGTTCTGTTTTGGACCCATTGAGTTTGAGGGAGCTTTCCATCATCCAATTATCGATCAGAGTGAGGCATTTTTCTAGTTCGTGATATTGGTCTTTTTTGTTGGTGATACGGTGGTAAAGTTGAGTGTCATCAGCATAAGAGTGGTAGCACAGGTCCTGTTTGCTGATGATTTTAAGGAGTGGTTGGAGGTAGATGTTGAAGAGCATGGGCAAAAGGGATGATCCTTGAGGGACTCTGCATGTAATGGTGCGTGTTTCTGACGTGAAGCCTCCTAGTCTCACTGTCTGGGAACGATTTTCTAGGAAGAATGCGAACCAGGGTAGGGCAGAGTCTGAGACTCCGGCTACTTCTTTGAGTCGAGTGAGCAGGGTGTTGTGGTCTACTGTGTCAAAAGCTGCACTGAGGTCCAGCAGCACCAGGAGACATGATTCTCCGTCATCTGCTGCTTCGAGGGCGTCATCCCATATCTTTAGAAGTGCAGTTTCTGTCCCGTGACCTGGGCAGAAACCTGATTGTAGCTAGTCCAGGAGTTTGTGGGCGTCCAAATGGGGTTGTAGCTGTTGTACTACTGCTTTCTCCATGATCTTTGAGATGGTGCTAAGGCTTGTTACTGGTCTGGGATGGTTTGGGTCTTTGGGGTCGAGGTTGGGTTTCTTTAGGAGGGGTTTGATTATCCCTTGCTTGAGGGAACTCGGAACAATACCTTCTTTGAACGATTGGTTTATGATGTGCGTTATGGTGGGTGCCAAGATGTCGGTACATTCTTTCAGGAATTTTGTAGAAATAATGTTATTTGGTGATGTGTTGTCTCAGAGGCTTCTGTTGATGTTTTTGGTGGTGTCGATGGTGATTGAAACCAGCAAAAAATTTGTTGATCGAAGACTATTTGTATTGATTTCTTTTTCTTGCTTTGTCTGAACGGGGTTGGTTGTTTTTTTTTTCTGTTGAATTATTTTACAAATGTTTTCAATTTTGTCAATAAAAAAAATCAGATAGTTCATTACAGAATTCTTGAGTTTCGTTTGCTGGAGGCTCTAAGCAGGTGGGGTTCATAGTCTGAGCGACTAGTTTGAATAGTTCCCGCAGACGGTTTAGGGCTTTTGAGATGGTGTTTGAGAAGTGTTCTTTTTTTGCTTTGGAGATTGCTTTGTGGTATTTTTGGTGAGTGCTTTGTAGTTTGTGAGGTTTTCCTTTGATGGGTTTCTCCTCCAGGCTCCTTCTGCTCTTCTGCATTCTTGCTTCAGTAATGTAAGAGTGTCATTAAACCAGCCCGAGTTGTTTTTGCAGAAAAAAGCTCTGCGTTTCGGTGTGACTGTGTCTGCTATTTGTAGTAATGCTTTGTTTAAGGAGTTGAGTGTTTGTTCCGTTGAGTGGTTTTGATTTGGCTTTTATTTTCTGTTCGATAGTATGGTTTTGAAGAGTTCCGAGTGTAGTTTCTTCTGTGATCTTGTCCAGTGTGTTGTTGTTGGAAGTTTCGGTTTTTGGAGGATGGTGTTGGTGGTTATTTTAAATTTGATAGCGTGGTGGTCCGTCCATGGTAAATGCATGTTGTCCAGTGTGTTGATGTCCATATTTTGTTTGAAGATGAGGTCAAGAATGTGACCTGAAACATGCGTGGAAGCATTTATCAGTTGCTGCAGACCTAGTTCTTCCAGTTGGTCGAAGCAGGCGGTGGCGATGGGGTCCTGGGTTGAGTTAGCCCAGAGGTTGAAGTCCCCGAGTAGCAGAAGGTTTTTGGTTTCCAAGGTGTAAGTCGAGATGAATTCGGTGAAAGGTGTGATGAGATGAGTCTTTGGACCTGGTGGTCTGTAGCATAACAGTATGTGGACGGTTTCCTCAGATGTTGTTTGAAGTTGCAGAGTGAGTGTTTCCATGAAAGGCAATGAGTTCTGTAGAGTTGGTTTGATGAGAGAGAGGTGGGATTTGTAGATCACTGCTAGGCCTCCTCCTCTTTGTCCTATTCTATGCTTGGTTAGGATGCGGTAGTTCTCCGGCACCAATTCTGTTAGGATGGTGTTACAGTCGGGTGTTAGCCAACTTTCCGTGATAAAGAGGCAATCTGTGTTGTGTTGGATGATGAAGTCGTGGATTTCCTGTCTGTGCTTGAATGCAGATCAGGTGTTGATCAGGGCGCACGATAGGTGTTGAGGTTGAAGTGGTGTCTTCCTGTTTTTGGTGGTTGATTGACGGTAGATTCCTAGTAGTTGTTCTTTCCGTAGTATTTGTTGGGTGGAGGTTGGTAGAGTTGAGGCGATATTTCTTAGAATGCGGAGGGTGTCAGCTGAGTACTTGATGATGAGCATGGTGGGAGAAGGCTGATGGTGATGTGATGATGCGATGATAAAACTGATGAAGCGACGATGACGATGATGGGATGGTGATGATCCTGAAGGTGCGGTTGATGATCGGATAGTGATGATGATGATGATGATGCGATGATGCTGATGATGATGCTGAAAAATAATAACCCCCCCAGATACTCTAGAGGAAGGCGAAAAACCCAGCCGAGCCTGGCCAATTTGCTGCAGCAAGGGAAAAAATTTCTTCTGATCCCACTGGAGGCGATCGGTTTAACCCTGGATAAAACTGCCTATGGTTGGTTGTGCCCGGTTTACTTACCTAGCCAATGTTGGAGCTGAGATGAGGAGGGTGAAGGAGAGGATGATGAGGGGAGGGGGGATGAGGTGGGAAAAGGATGACAGGGTATAGGTAGTGAGAGCGCTCGGGTGTACCAAGATGGCCGCTACTTAACAGGCCGGATCCCTGGATTGTCCTTCAGGTTGCCGCTTGTGAGTGGCCCGGTGAAGGTTTACTGACCGTTAGCCAGTGCCGGGTGAGTCCTATGATTTTTATCAGGGCTGCTTGGGGGGGTCGGGGAAAGATTCTGTGGCCATGGTTGGGTGGACCAAGATGGCCTCCGCGGCCAGAGCTAGGCCCAAGCCGCAATCTCTCCTGAAGCTTCAGACGACTACGGGTGCGGCTTCATGGGGTCCATTGAGGGCTGGGGAGTTCCGGAGTAGGAGGGGGCACATGGGCCAGCTGGAGAGAGAATTTGGGGAGAGAAAAAAGGTTTTCAGATAGCCGGGGATCTAGCAAGCTAGCGGGGACGCCCAGATGGTGGCAGATGGCAGTCGGTGGCTGCGGGCGGTGTGAAGGTGAGCTGAGGGACCTGGGCTGGGGAAAGAGCCGGGTCTGGGGGGAGCTATAGCCTGTCAGGCAACGGTCTCTGCTAGGGGAGAGAGCGGTTGCAGTCGTGGTTGTGTCCTGGGAGGCCGGATGGCCAAGAGCTCCTATCACACACGTCCGTTCCGCTGGACAGTGTGTGTAACTGGGGATCCTAGTGATATCATTGACCATATATGGTCATTTCCATATATGGTTAATAACCTGAGCTGGGAGATCCTTCCCCTTTGTATAGATCAGCTATCATTCACTAGACCTGTCATTTAGTATAAGTGAAGTGTTAAGAACAGATGTGTATTGGCATGTAGCATTTTTCTTATTTTATGCATTTGTGCAGGCATCACTTATCATTAATTAACGTGGATCTATTTTGCTGGCAATGTGATTGATGGTGAATGTACATTGTGGATTTTTTTTTATAAACTGACTTGTCAAAAACTTTGATTTTCTTTTAACGGTTTACATTTTTTGTGAATGTGTAGGGTTACCCCTTACTTATTCATATGGGGAGAAGGCAGTGTCTGGGGGGCCGTTATTGTTAAAGTGGGCTTTCAAACTCCAATAGGCCCCCACCCACAGACCCCTACAATCAACATGTTGAGGCCATGTGTCCTGATATGGTTCAGGAGGAAATGCTACAAACTCTTCCTCCCCCTTTCATGCCCTGCCAGGCTGCATTTTCAGAGAAGGGTCTGGTATGGATTTTTTAACTATCCCTGACTCCTTTGCTTACATGGTATGGGAGATTCTCAGCCATGTATTTGAATGGGGCCGGTGATATCACTGGTTGTTAAGGATTTGGTGGTGCCTTCACCCGCCAGCATCCCTAACAACGGGAAGCTGCCATGTATAATAGCGGTAGTAATACCACTATAATACAGGACTTTTGGCTCCCTTTGAATGGATACATTTTCAGGTGTTTGTCCAAATGTCCAAACACCCAAGATTCAGCCCGAACTTTAAAGTGCAATTCAAGGCTTATTTATAACTATGCTTAAAGCGGTTGTACAGTCACAAACTGTTTTCTTTTTTTCTGGCACCGCATACTAGCTCATTATGAAATACTTACCTTAGAACGAGGCATCGTTAACTCACCTGGTCCACGCCGAGGGAGATGACATCTTGCCTCGGCGTGTCTTCTGGGTATCGCGGCTCCAGCGCTGTGAGTGGCTGGAGCCGCGATGTCTCACTCCCGCGCATGTGCGCGGGAGACTTCGTCCCGGCGAGGTCCGGCGTCTGCCGAGCCTTCAGCCCGAGAATCCCCTGTGCGCATGCGCCACTGCTGTCAGTGGCGCATTGCGAGGGGAATATCTCCTAAACCGTAAAGGTTTAGGAGATATTTTTTTTACCTACAGGTAAGCCTTATTATAGGCTTGCCTGTAGGTAAAAGTAAAAAAAATCACTTTACAACTGCTTTAAACCTGCTCACACCCCTTTCTAAGAAGCTTATACTTTTTTTTTTCTCAAACAAAGGTCTTTATTGAGCAGATGTAAATAAAAAATTAAAAAAAACACATTCACAGAGTTCCAGATAACCAACAATATGATCAATCAGTGTGACGCAGCACACCCATATACATCGTATTTGCCATAACACATATGCCCTTCGACCAATTACTGTTACCCCTATTATCATAACATGCCCCCACCCCCACCCTACACCCCTCAGCCGTGCATGCCATTAATCGTTCCACATAGCCAATTATAAAAAAAAGCCATCCACCCGCCCTGAACAGGTTCAAAAAATTCGATCATATACCAAATCCATAGGGGCCAGACCCGGGACACTCAGCCACGGGTCCCATAGTTTATCATATTTCATACTAGTCCCTCTACGTTGATGCACAAGTTTTTCCAACCGAAGTGTAACCCCCATCTGTGTGATATACTCCTGCACCGTAGGTGGTCCAGTATCCTTCCAGTGTCTCAAGATCATCAAACGGGCCTGAAATAAGGCCCTGCCAATAGCCTGCTTAGGGATATCCTCCAACTGGAGGCCATCTAGTATCCCCAGCAGGCAGGCTTTAGGATCCAGTGGTATCTGAGCCTGGAAAGCGCCATTAAGAGTGTCGATGACCCATGCCCAATACAAGTGGAGCTTCGGGCATCTCCACAACAAGTGGATAAGATCACCGTGATCCCTGCAGCACCTGGTACAGGACGGATCAGTAGTCACCCCCATAGGGGCTAATCAAGCTGGTGTGTAGTGGACCCTCAGAAAGATGTAAAGCTGAGATAATCTGTGAGCCACGTTCAGGGAGCACAAGGGAACCGCTTGCAAAGCCTCCTCCCACTGCTCTTCCTCAAACGCGCCCACATCTTGTTCCCACATGAACACTGCCTTCAGAGGAGCGCCTTGAAGAAGGAGATTAAGCAACCTGGCATAACAACAAGAAATAAATCCCTTATATGTAGTCACTTCAAACAGGTAGTTGAAAAACGACGCCGAGTCCAAGGACCAAACATCCGTTTCCCTCTGCGCGTCAACTGCATGTTTAAGCTGGAGATAGTAAAATTGCATAGAAGCCGGTAGCCGAAATTCCGTACTGAGCTCCTGAAAAGACCTTAATCTGCCATCTCTAAATATATGAGTCATATGCGACACCCCATACTGCATCCACCTCAGACCATACGGTAATTTGGCTATTTCCCTGTAGTATTGGTTGTCCCATATAGGGCTGTAAATAGTAAATCCAGTCACTCCTTGAAGCATCCTGACTTTATTCCAAATCTTTTGCATGAGTACATACGTGGGGAAGAGCTTATTAGATTTAGTGTACCTCAGGACCTCCAGACCATCCGCCACTCCCCCCCCAGTCCTGAAGCTGAGCAGCTGGACCGAGGAGTCCAGCAAATTCAGGGCCAGGTCCTGTCGAGGGGATATAACTCATGCTATATGCTGCATTTGGGAAGCTAAGTAGTACAGTCAGGGATTGGGCAATGCCAATCCCCTGGTGTCTTTAGATCGCTGTAGTTGTTCAAGATTAACCCTAGGGGGCTTGGAGAGCCATATAAGTGATCGAAAGATCGAGTTAATAATTCTAAACTTTTTCAGGGGAATAACCATGGGAGAATTGTGGAGCACATACAGCAGCTGCGGCATAAGGATAATTTTTATCAAGTTCACCCTCCCCACCAGGGACAACCTCAGCTTGCTCCACACCTTGACCCGATCGCGGCAGCGGTTGATCAGAGGAGTGAGATTGAGGTTGACATATTCCAGCAAACAGACAGTAACCTGGATGCCCAAATATTTAAAGGACGTGGCTACAGGGATGTCCTGCAAGGTCGGAGAGAATGCTGAAGGCTCACGGTCCAACAACAGGAGAGAGGACTTGGTCCAATTAATAACTAGCCCCGAGTATATACCAAATCGCCGCACTATAGTCATGGCCTCAGTCAGTGAAGTGGAAGTATCCCCAAGGAGCAACATAGTGTCATCTGCATATAGCATGTTCTCCTGAAGATCTCCATACCGAAATCCCTGCACTGAGGGGCACTGAGGGACAATCCCTGATCATGGCAGCCAAAGGCTCAATAGCCAGGGCAAAAAGGTGCCTCTATGTAAGTTAAACGTATGTGAAATCCTCCCCCCCTCCCATATAGCCGCTACTGGTGAAGAGTACAGCAGCTGCACCCACTGGATGAACTCAGTCCCAAACCCAAACGTCCTCATTACCGCCCACAGATAGTCCCACTCGACACTGTCAAATGCCTTATGGGCATCTAGGGATAGCAATGCACGATCACCAACATTGTCCACCCGCGATTGAATATTCAGGAAAAGTCTCCGCAGATTTATCGCAGTCGACTTTTGGGGCATAAACCCGGACTGGTCAGAGTGAATAATAGTGGATATGGCGCTATTCAGTCTTACTGCCAGGACCTTGGCAAGGATCTTAACGTCATTTTGTAAGAGCGAGATGGGCCTGTACGATCCCGGGTCTAAAGGGTCCTTGTCTGGCTTTAGAATCAATACAATGTTAGCTCTAGTAATAGACTGGACGAGGGTACCGGTCTCCTTTGCAGCATTAAAGACTCTCAGCAGGTGCGGTAACACCTGCTCTCCATATTGTTTGTACACCTCAGCAGGGAGCCCGTCATCTCCCGGAGCTTTCGAGTTGGGGAACATGTTAGTCGCTATCGGCAGCTCACCTAGGGTCAAAGGGGCATCAAGCGCTTCCCTAGCGGAGTCCGTCAGGGTAGGTAGGAGGACATGGTCCAAGTATTCATCTAAAGACTCTAACGAGTATGTTCGCTTAGATTCATACAGGGAGGAGTAGAAACTAACAAGTCCTGTCAAAATTTGGTCTGGGGAGTTAGTCACCTCACCAGAAGGAACGCGTAGTGCTCCAATTGAAGGGGACAGCTGCTGGGAATGGGCAATAGTCGCCAACATGCAGCCTGTGTGCTCTCCCTCCTCATAGAAAGCCGCCTTCTGAAAAAAACGCTTCCTCTCCGCACCTGAGGTCGTGACCCGGTACAGAGCGTCCTGCGCCGAAAGCCACGCCTCCCTATTCGGTTCAGATGGGTCTGTGACAAAAGTATCCTCTAGCTTCTTAGCCAACAGTTGCATTCCCTCCCTCTGAGCATGTGTCTTCCTCTTAATGGCCTGGATTTCTGTAATAAATAGACCCCGCAGGACAGCCTTAAAGGCCTCCCAATCCATGGCTACATTCTCTGAGGCCGCATGGATGCGCCAAAAGTCTAAAATGCGGGATTCTATGTGTTCATGGGAAGAAAAGAGATTCAACCAAAAGGCGTTCATCTTCCATGGAGCCTTAGCCACCGTGGAGGGGGGAACGCACCTCTAGAGACACAATCAGTGGAGAGTGATCCGATACACTTCTGGGAGCATACACCATTCCCGAAATGTAACGTTCAGCAGTATGAGAGCATATACATAGATCAATCCTGGACAAAGATGAATAGCTCTTTGAAAAGCATGAAAATTGCTTCACACTTGGGTTCCTCGCCCTCCAGGGGTCCTTCCACCCCACCTCCTCTATAAATTTCCTTAGGGCAGTGCGATTCGTCCCCCTCGCTCCTCCCCCCGGGGGATGTTTGTCTAACAAGTGGTCAGTGAAACAGTTGAAATCCCCGAAGGCGTACAAAGGCACCTCCGGGAACCGCACCTGAAACTCCGCCAAAGCTCTCAATACCTGGTTATTGTACGGGGGGGGTATATATACAAAAGCAAGAATACATTTAAGGGTGAACAACCTGCACAAAAGAAAAACATATCTACCATCAGCATCAACCACAGAGCTGAGCTCCTCAAAATCTATGGAGCTATGTATCAAAACACTCACACCCCTGGAGTAGGAAGTGTGAGTGGAGTGATACGCTCTGCCCACCCACCAATAGTTCAGGCATGACTTAGAATCAGCAGTAAGATGCGTCTCTTGTAAAGCACAAATAGCAGGCAGGCGTTTCCTCATCAGGGAGGACACCATAGTACGTTTCAGAGGGTCTTGTAGCCCCCTAATGTTCCATGACAGCACTGTAACCGTCTCCTTCAGGGGAAATCAAACATGTAACCATCAAGGGGAAGACCCTCTCCGCCCCACCCACCCCCTTCCACCACCTAGTAGGGGATGCAATGTCAGGTTGGGGAGACATCAGGAGCAGCATAAACCGCTGGGTGGCAAAAAGAACTGAAACTCTATAAGTCTGGAAGTAGAAACTGTCTGCTCTGGAACAAGTTTTCTTATTGCAACAACAACCTAAAGCGCACAAAAGTGCGGCGAACAAACTTACGGGCCCCATCCGTTGCAGGCCAACTGTCCTTTCGGGTAAGGGGACCATCTGCACGTGGACCTCTAGGAAATTCAGTTTCTGGGGTGCCAACGGGCATTCCTGATTTGCATGGGACAACGGGTCCCGTGAACTGTCTATAGACGCAGCCAACATGGCCGCCCATTTACAGGCAATCCGTGGTATAAGTATTGCCAGTAATAAATAGACATGTGCACACTGAAATATTTCGTTTCGGAATTTCGTTTTCGTCCAAAAAATAAATTTATTTAGTTACTCCCGAAATTCGTTTTTATTTATTTCGTTTTTCGTTAAAAATTGCATTCGTCCGAAAATCTGAATTAATTAAGGTCGAATCTGTCATTGAAGGCTTATGGTGTCTGTCGAATGTTCAAAGAAGATTCGACGGAGCAGCGAAACTGTACGACTCTGCAATCATACATTTCCGGTCGAATGTTCCGCCCACAAGCAGTGATCTTTTCTCTCTATGTCGAATCTTTTCTCTCTATAATGTCAAATCTTTTCTCTCTATAATGTCGAATCTTTTCTCTCCTATGTCAAATGTTTTCTCTCTATAATGTCAAATCTTTTCTCTCTATAATGTCAAATCTTTTCTCTCCTATGTCGAATCTTTCCTCTCCTATGTCGAATCTTTTCTCTCCTATGTCGAATCTTTTCTCTCCTATGTCGAATCTTTCCTCTCCTATGTCGAATCTTTCCTCTCCTATGTCGAATCTTTCCTCTCCTATGTCGAATCTTTCCTCTCCTATGTCGAATCTTTCCTCTCCTATGTCGAATCTTTCTCTCCTATGTCGAATCTTTTCTCTCTATAATGTCGAATCTTTTCTCTCCTATGTCGAATCTTTTCTCTCTATAATGTCAAATGTTTTCTCTCTATAATGTCAAATCTTTTCTCTCTATAATGTCAAATCTTTTCTCTCCTATGTCGAATCTTTCCTCTCCTATGTCGAATCTTTTCTCTCCTATGTCGAATCTTTTCTCTCCTATGTCGAATCTTTCCTCTCCTATGTCGAATCTTTCCTCTCCTATGTCGAATCTTTCCTCTCCTATGTCGAATCTTTCCTCTCCTATGTCGAATCTTTCCTCTCCTATGTCGAATCTTTCCTCTCCTATGTCGAATCTTTCCTCTCCTATGTCGAATCTTTCTCTCCAATGTCAAATCTTTTCTCTCTATAATGTCGAATCTTTTCTCTCCTATGTCAAATGTTTTCTCTCTATAATGTCAAATCTTTTCTCTCTATAATGTCAAATCTTTTCTCTCCTATGTCGAATCTTTCCTCTCCTATGTCGAATCTTTTCTCTCCTATGTCGAATCTTTTCTCTCCTATGTCGAATCTTTCCTCTCCTATGTCGAATCTTTCCTCTCCTATGTCGAATCTTTCCTCTCCTATGTCGAATCTTTCCTCTCCTATGTCGAATCTTTCCTCTCCTATGTCGAATCTTTCTCTCCTATGTCGAATCTTTTCTCTCTATAATGTCGAATCTTTTCTCTCCTATGTAGAATAATCTTGGACTAATAGAGTTAAGGTTAGGCACATTCGACCACAGGTTCGATAGACACAGATTGTTATTGTCAGCGTCACGTCGAATCTCCTATCTATATCGAACTGTTGTAGCAACGAAAACGAAAATAAAGCATTTGTTTATGTCGGATCTTTCGGTTTTCGGATTCTGTGCTTTCGTTTTCGTTTGTTAAAACGATAACGAAAATAGCTGAAATTCGGACGAAAATGCATTCGGACGAAAACTAATGCACATGTCTAGTAATAAACACATTTCCGAACTCGCATTAAGTGAAAGTAATCATTGTACATTTCCGGCACCATCCTCAGCAGAGGGAAAGGTAAGGCGGTATCAGCAAGACATGTCAGGCTCATCAATCTTCATCATCCGGGGGTCTTTGGTGGAATGCTCTCGCGTTGGCATCCAGCCAGTCCGAGGCATCAGCAGGGTTTTCAAAAAAGTGTGCTTGGCCCCTCAAGATGACTCTGAGTCTCGCTGGGTAGAGCATGGCATAGGGTGCCTGCAGCTTCTGCAAGCGTTTCTTGATTTCGGTGAAGCGCGCACGGCTCTCCTGAACTGCAGCAGAAAAGTCAGGGTAGAAGGAGACCCGCGTGCCATTAAATTGAATGTTCCTCTTCTCCCTGGCCAGCCGCAATATGATTTCTCTGTCTCTGTATTTTAGCAGTCTGGCCAGCATCAGGCGGGGGTTGGTTGCCCGGCAGGAGAGGTCTGGTAGGCACTCTGTGGGCCCTCTCAACCGCATATAAATGAGTAAAAGCCTCCTTGCCGAACACATATGCCATCCACTGTTCCACGAATTGTGTGGGGTCCCGACCCTCCACCTTCTCCGGCAGCCCCCCTATGCGCACATTGTTGCGCCTGAGGCGGTTCTCGAAATCTTCCGCCTTCATATCAGTAGCCCTGGCTAGGCGTGCAGTGGATTGGGTATCTCTGGTCAGCGTGGGGAGTTTGTCCTCAATATCACTTATCCTGCTCTCTGCTGCAGTGGTTCTTTCTCTGATTTTTTGAATGTCCTGTCTGATCAAGCATACACCCTCCTCCAGGTTTCCAAAACGGACTTGCAGGCTATTCACAGAGGCTGTGCATTTATTAACAGCTCTTAGTAAGGCAGCCATTGTAGGCTGCTCTCCCCCCTCATCATCAGGGTCTTCAGTTTCCTCCAGCAAGTGAGGACCTCCCTCAGCCTGAGCCATCATGGCGTCCGCTCCCAGCACTCGCCCCCCCTCCTCCATATCAGTGTCACTGAATGCAGCTCCCTCATCCAGGGGCAGCGCTTCTGAACAGTTCAGTTTCCCTGCCAGTTTTTGTGCATAGTACCTCATATCTTTAGGGGGGTCTCCGGTGAGGTCCTTAGGTGGTTTCAGCTGCTTACTCCTCCCCTCTTTTGCCTTCTCTCCGGCGCGCCCTTTCTGTGCTGATGATGGAGTGGCGCCATTTTGGAAATCCTGCTTGGAGCTGTCTCCCCTCTATCCTCGGGTCATCATGCCCTTAAAAAGTTCCTGAGTGGCAGCCGGGTGATGAGGGGACTTTCCCAAACACAGATGGCGAAAATACGGGTGTTTTACGGTGCCGGATACCGGATCAATACAGGATCAAGGTGGGAGCTTTGTGAAGAAGCGACTGCTCACATGCCGCGCTGGCCACGCCCCCCAAGAAGCTTATACTTAACTATTCTGAGAGAGCACCGATCTGGTAACAAGATCAGCTCCCAGCGGTGGCTTCAACGGAAAGGAGAGACAGCCGACAACAGATGTCCCATAGTAAGCTGATGAGTAGGGATGAGCTGAAGACCCCCCGGTTCGGTTCGCACCAGAACCTGCGAACGGACTGAAAGTTCACGCAAACTTTAGAACCCTATTAAATACAATGGACTCGAACGTTCGAAATCAAAAGTGCTAATTATAAAGGCTAATATACAAGTTATTGTCTTAAAAAGGGTTTGGGGACCCGGGTCCTGCCCCAGGGGACATGTATCAATGCAAAAGAAAGTTTTAAAAACAACAGTTTTTTCGAGAGCAGTGATTTTAATGATGCTTAAAGTGAAACAAAAAAGTGAAATATTCCTTTAAATATCGTACCTGGGGGGTGTCTAAAGTATGCCTGTGAAGTGGCACGTGTTTCCCGTGTTTAGAACTGTCCCTGCACAAAATGACATTTCTAAAAGGAAAAAAAGTCATTTAAAACTGCTTATGGCTTTAATGTAATGTCTGGTCCCGGCAATATGGATGAAAATCATTGAGAAAAATGGCATGGGTACCCCCCCCCCCAGCCCACTACCAGCCCCTTTGGGCCTTGTATGGATATTAAGGGGGACCCCGCACCCAAATTAAAAAAAGGCCCTATATACTCTGAACAGCAGTACACAGGCGGTGCAAACAAGACAGGGACTGTAGGTTTGTTCTTAAGTAGAATCTGTTTGTAATTTGGAACAGGTAAATTTTTTAAGTGTAGCTCCAGCCAAAAAATCTATTTTTAAGCTTTTTGGAAAAAATAGGGAAGGGTTATCACCCCTGTAACATTTGTTTTGCTGTCTGTGCAGTGTGCACCTGTTCACAACATTTCACCTAACTTTCCGTCCCAATGACAAATGTTTTTTGAAAATTTGGTGTTTTATCACCAATCACAAGGATTGGTGATAAAGCATCAGTGGAGAGGAGACACGTTTTTCCCATATTAACTCTTACAGGAGAGAATTTCCCTTCCTAGGGGTAAATTTCCTCTCACTTCCTGTTGTCTCCTTCTGTTTGCAAGTAGGAGTCGTTTGTAAGTTGGATGTTTGAAAGTAGGGGCCTGCCGTATATACTCTGCAGAAATTTGGCCCTTAGATGTTGGTGTTGCCACAACACTGTAAGCCCTCACAGTTACTCTTGCTGGGCGCTGGAATGCCCTGCTGTGAACTATTATATCAAGAATTGTAATTACATGCCATTGTTGAACAGTGGTAGGAAAAATTGGGCCTTTGGTGGTGGTGCTGGTGCCACAACACTGTAAGTCCTCACAGTTACTCTTGGTGGGCGCAGAAATGGGCCCAGCTGTGAAATATTAGATCAAGAATTGTAATTACATGCCCCTGTTGAACAGGGCCAGAAAAATTGGGCCTTTGGTGGTGGTGGTGTTGCCACAACACTGTAAGCCCTCACAGATACTCTTGGTGGGCGCAGGAATGGGCCCTGCTATGAATTATTAGATCAAGAATTGTAATTACATGCCCCTGTTAAACAGGGGCATAAAAATTGGGCCTTAAGCACTGGTGCCACAACACTGCAACCCCTCACAGATACTGTAGTTGGAGCGCAGCAATGAGCCCTGCTGCAAAGTATTGCATCAAAAATTGTAATTACACGACCCTGTTAAACAGGGGCAGAAAAATTGGACCTTAGGCAGTGGTGCTGGTGACACAACACTGCAACCCCTCACAGATACACTAGTTGGAGCGCAGGAATGAGCCCTGCTGCAAAGTATTGCATTAAAATTTTTAATTACACGCCCCTGTTAAACAGGGGCTGAAAAATTGGGCCTTAGCAACTGGTGGCGGTGCCCAGAAACAAAAATGTTCTTATATGCTATCAGCATGATCATTGAGGAGGAAGAGGATAGTCACTCAGCATAACAGGATAGTCACTCTGCATCAGCATAGGCAGTCTTGAAGGGATCTGACATTTCAAAGAAAATTATTCTGTTACATCAGCATCAGGTGCTTGGTAGCTGGTGGTGATCCAAGACTTATTCATTTTTATGAAGGTCAGTCGATCGACCGAATCGGTGGACAGGCGCACCCTGTGATCGGTTACAAAGCCTCCAGCAGCACTGAATGTGCGTTCCGAAAGAACGCTGGATGCAGGACAGGCCAGTAGCTCAATTGCATACTGTGCAAGCTCTGGCCAGTGATCCATCCTCAAGACCCAGTAACCCGGAGGATTTTCGGTGGGAAAGGTGTCCAAGTCTGATCTTGCCCCTAGGTATTCCTGCACCATGTAAACCAGACACTGGTGATGGTTGCTGGAACCGATCATACATTGGAACTGAGTACTAAAAAATTGTCTGAACGCAACGGTCAGACGGCCACCTCCTCCACCGCTCCTTCTTTGACTGACGAAGCCTCAGCAACACGTTGTCCAGGACCAGGAATTTGTAACCTCCCAGTCTCTGGGAATGCGTTGCACAGACCTTTCTGCAAGGCCTCCCGAAGATGCTTCATCCTCTGCTCCCTCTGCGATGGCAAGATAAGGTTTGCAACCTTACTCTTGTAACGTGGATCAAGTAGGGTTGCCAGCCAGTAATGATCCCTCTCCTTGATCCCAAGAATACGAGGATCCCTCTGCAGGCTTTGCAGGATCAGGGAGGCCATGCAGCGTAGGTTTGCTGAGGCATTTGGTCCGGAGTCCTCTGGGTCACTCAGGACGACATGATCCGCAGCCACCTCCTCCCAGCCACGTACAAGTCCATGGGTGTCTTGGGACTGTAATTGATTCCTTGAAGACTGCTGCTGATGCTGAGTGCTAGTCTCCACCTCCATGCTGACACAATCCTCCTCCTCCTCATCCTCTTCCTGTGTGATAGCCGGGCCAGCAGGAACACTGTCTGGATAAAGGGGGCCTTGAGAGGTAAGGAAGTCCTCCTCTTCCTGCCTCTGTTCTGCCTCAAGTGCCCTGTCCATTATTCCATGCAGCGTGTGCTCCAACAGGTGAACAAGAGGGACAGTGTCACTGATGCATGCACTGTCACTGCTCACCATCCTCGTGGCCTCCTCAAATGGTGACAGGACAGTGCATGCATCCCTGATCATGGCCCACTGGCGTGGGGAAAAAAATCCAAGCTCCCCTGACCCTGTCCTGGTGCCATATTGCAACAGATACTCATTGATGGCCCTCTGCTGCGTGTGCAGCCGCTGCAGCATGGCAAACGTAGAGTTCCACCTGGTGGGCATGTCACAGATTAGGCGGTACTTGGGCAGGTTGTATTCCTTTTGCAGGTCAGCCAGCCAAGCACTGGCATTATATGACTGGTGGACATGCCCACAGAGTTTCCTGGCCTGCTTCAGGACCTCCTGTAAGCCCGGGTACCTGCCTAAAGAACCGCTTCACCACCAAGTTAAGGATGTGAGCCAAACAGGGCACATGGGTCAGTTGTCCCTGTTGGAGGGCGGAGAGGAGGTTGGTGCCATTGTCGCAAACCACCTTTCCTGGCCTAAGCTGGCATGGCGTCAACCACCTCTGAGCCTGCCCCTGCAGAGCTGACAGAATCTCTGCCCCAGTGTGGCTCCTGTCCCCCAAGCACACCAGCTCAAGCACCGCATGGCATCTTTTTGCCTGCGTACTTGCGAAACCCCTTGAATGCCTACGGAGCACCGCTGGTTCCAAGGCCATGGAGGAAGAAGAAGAGGAGGGGGTGGAGGAGAGAGGTGTGTCAGAATCACCAGTAGTAACATTTTGGAGGCGTGGTGGTGGAACAACCTCCAACACTACTGCACCTTGTCCTGCATCCTTCCCAGCTGCCAGCAGAGTCACCCAATGCGCCGTGAAAGATAGGTAACCTCCCTGTCCATGCCTGCTGGACCATGAGTCAGCGATAATATGCACCTTACCGCTGACCGCCCTGTCCAGCGAGGCCAAGACATTGCCTCCCACATGCCGGTAGAGAGCCGGAATCGCCTTCCGTGAGAAAAAGTGGCATTTGGGAACCTGTCACTGAGGAACCGCACATTCCACAAACTCACGGAAGGGGGCAGAGTCTACCAACTGAAAAGGCAGCAGTTGAAGTGCTAGCAATTTAGCCAAGCTAGCATTCAACCGCTGGGCATGTGGATGTTTGGGAGCGAACTTCTTTCGGCGGTGCAGCAGCTGGGGCAGGGAAATTTGCCTGGTACAATTGAACGTCGGTGTACCGATAGCAGATTGCCTGCAAGTACTTGGCTGTGACACACCTAATTCTACACCTTCATTCCTCTCAGTGAAGGTTTCAGAGAGGACTGAAGGTATAGTGGGGTTGGAGATCCCAGCTGATGAGGAGCAAGGAGAGGTCCGCTTTGTTCTTTGGTGTGGGTCGTTTAGGTACGCTTGCCAACGGACTGCATGGCAGGTTGACATATGTCTGGTCAAGCACGTGGTGCCCAAGCGGCTGATGTTTTGGCCACGCGAGATACGCTTCAGACATATGTTGCAAATGGCAATGGTGCGATCTGCTGCACACGTCTGAAAAAAGGCACACACCAAAGAACTTTCGGAATAACGCGCACAGACAGCAGCGCCCTGCACATGCGGAGCTCTGCGGTGTGATGCAGTCGGTGTGCTGCCCTTAAGCTGGCCCCTGGAGGGCATCCTGCCTCGTTGGAGATGTGCCTCCTCCTCCTCCTCCTCTCTCCTATCAGGCACCCACATGGAGTCAGTGACCTCATCATCCCCTCCCTCCTCATCACTGGAGAAAATCTGGCAGTATGCTGCAGCTGGGGAAACATGACTGTCAGATAGCTGTCCTTGTTGGGCACCCCCTCTCTCTGGGCTCACGTTACTACCCCCTCTCTCTGGGCTCACGTTACTGCCTTCTTCTAGCTGGGTTCCATCATCAAAGCCTTCAAAACGCTGGTCATCCTCCTGGAGCATGTACCCAACACTGTGGTCAATCAGTTTGGGGGACTCCTCAGAAGGACATGGTGGGGCTAGGGAAGAAGTGACTGATGCTATTGAGCCGAGGGAAGAGGCCACTTTGGCAGCTGCTTTGCCAGACAAAGTACCCTGAGCCTGGGTGAGAGAGGATGAGAAGGATGAGGACAGCTTAGTCATCCACTCTACCAAGTCTTGGGCATGTTGCGGCTCAACATGGCCAGCTGCCGAAAAGAAGGACAAGCATGTCCCACGGCCACGTGCTGATGAGGATGCACCGTGCCCATGACCAGCACTGTTGCCTCTAGACACAGAGCCTGCTTGCCCTCTTTTATTGCCTCGTGACTGTCTGCCTCTCCTTGTTTGCCTTCCAGACATACTAATGGCCTGCAGTGAGATGTAGCTGCACAAAGGTGGGATGTATATATATACATATATATATATATATATATATATATATATCTGTACTGATTATAATGCAGCTATCAGAATCAACTGCCTGCTGTGGTATTAGTATGAGAAAAGCAGCAATTGTCTTCAGTTAATTTTAGGTGAACACTGTGCAGAGGACACAGTACACTAACTGAAAATACTTGCAGCTCTCTGCCTGTGGTTTTATTATAAGAACACCACAAATTGTATTCAGGTTCCTTTAAGCGAACACTGTGCAAAGGACAGAAGTACTGCAGTACACTAAATTAAATTAATGCAGCTCCCTGCCTGTGGTTTTATTATGAGAACACCACTAATTGTATTCAGGTAAGTTTTAGGTGAATGCTATGCAAAGCACACAGTACACTAAGTGCAGCTAGCACAATCACCTGCCTGCCTGTCACAGTATAGAGAATAACAGGAACGGATCTAGCTAAACTGAATACAGTGTAGAAATATATATACAACACCTAGGATGCATATATATCCTCTACACACTGTAACTGCAGCTAACTGACTCGCCTGCCTGCTCTATCTAACCCAATATAAATGACACTTTCTCTCTCTCTCTGTAAGCTCTCTCTTTAACCAACACCGCAACACACTACACAAGGCTGCCATGGAGGCAGCCTTATATAGGGTGGGGCGTGTACTAAACCCCCTGAGACATAATTGGCCAAAGCCACCCTGGCTTTGGCCAATTATGGCTCTCCGTTTTTTGCGCACTGTGATTGGCCAAAGCATGCGGGTCATAGTGCATGCTTGGCCAATCATCAGCCAGAAATGCACTGCGATGTCGCAGTGAATTATGGGCCGTGACGCGCCACTCGAATTTGGCGCAAACGGCCCATAATTTTCGCAATTCGGCCAATGTTTATCCCTACTGATGAGTGACTTCACCACCCAGGCATTTCATCCATTGTCTCTCCTCTCCCCTGAAGCCAGCCACTGGCTTCAGGGGAGAGGATCATGTGATCAGACTGGTACACCCTCAGAATAAGTATGCATAAGCATCTTCCTTTTACAGGATAGATAGAATATTATTTAGAAGGGGGAGGGGGTGAAAAACGATTTAGGCGTAGTTAGCAAAACGCCTGGAATTCCACTTTAAGCTAATCCCCAGACTTCAACTTTAAGCTTCTATTTATTTAATTCTTAGGGATACATTATTTTAAGCGAATGGAAGATACATAAAATACCAAAGTCCTTACAGCTAATTATTTCAAAAAAGTTTATTGGAAAGAATGCATAAATATACAGTGTACATATACAGTAAAATAAAGAAAGCTGCAGATTGACATAGCTAGATCACATTTCTTGCGGAGAAACAAAAAACTTATGTCCTAGGGTACTAGACCAGTATAACGTGGTTAATCTAAATGATACATTAAGGACCCCACTATGTCTAACATTGCAATAAGGCAACAGTAGTAGTACACAATTGAGGAATAGGAGTAATAATTCAGAGAACAACAAGATAGAGAGTATAAGAGAGAGAGAGAAAAGAGAAGAAAAAACAAAAACAAAAAAAAAACAAATAAGAGGTCAGTGCTAAAGTCTAAAGATGACCCAGGGGTTCCACTTAACATCAAACAGAGGCATGGAATCACGCAGCATGTGGTGTATTTTTTCGGCTAGCATCATTTGATCTATTCTAGAGGTAACTAATGAAAAGGGAACCAAGTCTGATTTCCAAGAGAAGGCTATAGCCCATTGTACAGCCAAACAGATTGAATGAATCAAACTCAAAAGGGGCCTAGGAGCGCCCGGCATTTTTTGGAAAAGGAGGCACTGAGTGCGTGTCAGATGCATCTGCTCACCTGCAAGGTTATCAATTAGGTCCAGAACAGCAGTCCATGTGGGACGCAGCCTGTCACACTCCCAAAACAAATGGGAGAGGGAGCCCGGGAGATCGCAACCTCGAAAACAAGAGGGCGACACCTGAGGGTATATCCTGCTGAGGCGCAGAGGAGTGTAGAACCAGCGGGTCAACAGCTTAACCGCTGTCTCTCTAATCGTGAGAGAGAGCGTGCATTTTCTCATATTGGTCCAGCCAGCATTCCAATCTAGGTCCTCTGCGTTAAGAGCGAGCTCCCTCTCCCATTGGGTCCTGTATTTGAGCACCGGGCACTCCAGAGCCTTATACAAAATTGAAATAAGACCTTTTTGTCTAGGTGCTGTAAAACACATCTTCTCATACAATGTTCTAAAGTCTGAAAGGGGGCCCGCATAGTGACTCAAGAAGAAATGCCGAATTTGGAGATAGTGATAGAATTCGCCAGCAAGGGTCGGATGTTTAGTCAGTATATCAGGGAAAGACTCAAATCGTGTCTCCTGTAGAAAGTCACCCAGTCTAATCAGCCCTAAGTCCGTCCAGAGTCGAAATTCCTCTGGGCGAGCGAGGGCTGGGGGAAACCTCGAGTCCCCTAGATATGAAGCGCCCAAGGGGACCCTCGAAACAAGATTGCATTTTAGTTTATATCTATCCCAAAGTTTCAAGCTCGCTGTCACTATACTATTATTGAAGGGACCCAAGGAATGTGAGGAATTAGAGGACCACATAATACCTGGGAGATAAGCAGGGGAAATCGAGTCCAGTTCAAACTTCACCCAAGGGACCTTAGAGTGGGGGATGTTCCACTGAGCTATTTGTGAAAACCTGCTGGATAAGTAGTAGAGCCAGACTTGCGGGACCCCGAGACCTCCCTGTCTGGCTGAGCGGTAAAGAACTGCTTTAGCGAATCTAGGCGGCCTACACTTCCATATAAATTTATTAAAAATTATTTGAATTTTAAGCAAATATGACTTGGGGAGCCCAATCGGTAGGGAACGGAATAGGTAAAGTAATTTAGGTAGGGCAGTCATTTTGAGTGCGGTTATCCTACCCAGGAAGGAGATGTGATGTGGGGACCAGATTCTGAGTAGTTGTTTAAGTTTAGAGACCATAGGGGGGTAATTAGCAGAAAATAATTTGGAAAAATCGCCTGTCAAATTAACCCCTAGATATGGGAGGGATTGGCCGGCCCACGAGAAACAAAAAGACTGTTTGAGGTGTTCCAATTCGGATTGAGGGTAACCAATCGGGAGGGCTTGGGATTTAGAGACATTCACCGAGAGGTCCGAGATCCCAGCGAATCTGGACAGGGATTGAAAAAGATTGGGCAGGGAGATCAAGGGGTTGGTGAGAAACATCAGAACGTCATCCGCATACATGCAGAATTTATATTCTGTAGTGCCTTTGCGATACCCAGAGATATCAGGGTTCCTCAAAAGCTCCACGGCCAGGGGTTCCAGGGCCAGGGCAAAGATCAGAGGGGAAAGTGGGCACCCCTGTCTCATGCCCCTTCCTAATGTGAAAAATTTGGAACTACATCCCGGTATTTTGATCCGTGTTTGAGGATCATCATACAAAGCCTGGAAGGCATAGAAGAATTCACCCTGGAAGCCCATGCGTTGTAGCAAGGTGGACAGGTAATCCCAAGATACACTGTCGAATGCCTTCTGTATATCCAGGCTCAATAGAAGCACTTTTTTAGCAAACAAATTGACATCCTGAATAATATTAGTGGTTAAACGGATGTTGTCCGTAATGAGCCTGTGGGGAATGAAGCCAGCCTGATAAGGGGAGATCAGGGAGGAGATGGTGTGGACCAGTCTGTCTGCCAGAATCCTGCTAAATATCTTTAGATCATTATTGATAACCGATATGGGTCTATAGTTTTGGGGGAGGGTATGGTTTTTGTTTGGTTTGGGAATAAGCGACATGTTCGCCAGTAACATCTCAGCTGGGAAAGAGCCGCCCTGCAGGATCGAATTATATAACTGAACCAGCCTACCAGACAAGGTAGGGGCGAATTTTTTGTAATAGATAGCTGTGAAACCGTCTGGGCCAGGAGCTGAGGTGGATTTCAGTGATTTGATAATATTCAGTACCTCAACCTGCGAGATAGGCGAGTTCAGCTTGTCCACCTGGGAGGGGGAGAGTGATGGAAGAGGGATAGAATCAAACCAGGCAACATCCCCAGCGGAGGGCCGAGATTGGGAGGGAGATAATAGAGTAGAGTAAAAATGATTAAATATTTTAAGAACCTCCTGAGGGTGTGACGTGGTCAGACCCGAGTCTGTCATCAATTTATAGACATGTGCTGGCCTAGCAGACTGGTTCAGCCTCCTGGCAAACATGGTTGATGCGGCATTGTTATGGAGCAGGAATCTAGCCTTAGACCATCTGAGTGCCTTCTCCACCTTAGAGGTAAGCAAAGAGTCTAGTTCAAGGCGTTTCTTATCAATCACCTCCCTGGTGGACTCCTGGTTCAGAGCAGAGGAACGTTTATATAACAGGTCTAGATCAGATGTGAGTTGAAGGATCCTTTGTTTGTTTTCCCTATTTCGGGCAGAGGCAATGCTAATGAGCTTGCCCCTGATAACAGCTTTATGGGCCGTCCAGACTACCGGGATGGGTGTCTCGGGGATGGCATTGAGGTCAAAATATTGGTCTATGGCCTGTGATACCTCAGATACAATAGCCAGGTCAGACAAAAGAGACTCATTTAGGCGCCAGGTGAAGGGGGCGGGGGCTAATCCAATGAACTCGGTCTCAAAGGAGGTAACTTGGTGGTCGGACCAAACACAGGGGTGTATGGAGGCGGCCGTGGAGTTGGCCAGAATAATTGGGGTGACAAAAATATAATCAAGCCTAGTGTAGCTGTTGTGGGGGTGGGAGTAAAAAGTGTACTCCCTAGCTCCAATATTGTGTGCCCTCCAGGAGTCCACCAGTTGACACTCTCGCAAACTCTTAGTGAGTGATCTGGGAAAAATCTTACAGGAAGTGGCAGCCGAACATCTATCTAGAGTCTGGTTAGCAACCAAATTGAAATCTCCTCCCACAATCATATGTGGAGATTGGTATAGTGCGAGACATTCAAAAAATGATGCAAAGAATGAAGTAGGGGAGTCATTGGGGGCATAGACACTTGCAATAGTTAGTTCCTTGTTGTTCAAAAGACCTTGCATTATAACAAACCTGCTTTCCTTGTCCTTATACACCCTCTTCACATCCATAGAGAGGGAGGAATGCAGAAAAATTGCAGCCCCCCTACTCTTGGTTGAGTGAAGTGTGCAAAAGGAGTGGGGGAAGTGTCTATGGAAAAATTTGGGGTGAGAGGAGTGAGAGAAATGTGTTTCCTGGAGTAAGAGGATTTTAGCGTTTAAATTCTTATAGAAAGCGAATGCCTTTTTCCGTTTAACAGGGGAGTTCAGTCCCTTCACATTGTGGGATATGCAATTAAAGACCATTATACTTTAGAATGAGAACTATCAACAGAGCTAAGTTATCAAAACTGACATGGGTAACTTCACTACATCGGGGCCTGCAGTACCCTGCAGAAACCGCAGGGGATGCCCAAATGCAGTAAAGTGAAACCACATCAGAAAAGAGATTACCCAACAGGACTAAGAGGCCAAGCAACTTAATCATCAGTAAATCCACAAAAACATATAGGCGACAGAACATGCACATATCAAAAAAGCACCAACCTAAAAAAAATAAAGCATAAAAAAATGACACAGAATCAAAAAGTATATAAAATAAGAATCTGGAAAAGTGAAATGGTTCAGGTAAAAAGACATAACCTGAAAAAAAGAACGAACTTATGAGACATATTTGTCTCAAACCCAGCCTAAGAACAGTTCCCAGTCTCCGTCCAGAAAAATGACTGGAGAGGGGCTCATCAGAGAATATGGCCAACAAAAGAGCAACAAAAAAAAAAAAACCCACTGGAGGCTGGTGGGGGAGTTCATACAACGGCCCCGATGGGAGAACTCCAAAATGTCCGGGCAAAACAGACAGGGATCAAGAAGAAAAAGCCTGTGGCAGTGTATGAAGACATGGGGGTGCAGTCAAGCATGGAAAAGCCAGGTTTCAGTCCACCGCTCGGTCACCTGCATCATATCTGATCCTTCTACGGTTCTGGCGAGGGGGGGGGCGTACACCATATCGGAGACGGTCTGGGGGTCAGCGGGGGGCGGGGGATTACCTCTGGATCCAGGAGGCCCAACTTGACAAGGATCTCTTGACCTTCCAGCAGGGAGGTGGCTGTGTAATTGGAGCCGTTATGCGGAATCACTAGTTTGAAGGGGAACCCCCAGCGATAGCGAATCCGCGCTGACTGTAGAACCTCCTTCAGGCCCCGGCGTCTCTCCAGGGTTGCAGGGGAGACGTCTGGATAGATCTAAACGACGTGTTCATCCAGGGCGATCCTCTGTTGGTTCCGCGCGGCACTCAGGATCTCTTCTTTAGTGAGGAAATCTTTCATACAGAGGACAATGTCCCTCGGCGGCTTATCCGCTGGTGGTTTGGGCCTCAAAGCTCTGTGGATCCTGTCACAGGTAAAGGACGCGGAATCGCATTCTGGCAAGAGGGATTTGAACAGCCGGATGACTGTGGGGATGAGATCCGTCTCTGTTTCAGGGATCCCCGCAGGCGCAAATTATTGCGTCGATTGCGGTTGTCGAGATCCTCGACCTGGGCCTGGATCTGAGAGAAAGCCGCAGCCAGAGAGTCATGTTCACGGCTAAGGTCATTATAGGCTAGGGCAAGTTCATCGTGCTTGGTCTCTAATTTGTCGGTCCTAGTGCCAAGTGCTGCGATTTCTATGGACAAGGTCTGTGAGGTCTTCTGCAGTTCCGTTTGAAACTTTGCAGCTAGCTTGGTATACATGTCCTCTAGACTGGCATCCAGGTCCGCCTTAGAGAGTGTAGACGGGTACTCACGGTTGTGTGCTTCCGAGGGACCCGGGGAAGGAGCTGGAGTAAATGAGTGAGCTCCTCTGCCGGCGCCATCTTGTTCCATGCCGCACAGCTCCCTCGTGCGAAGAAGGTAGTGAGTGAGCGATTTTTGAGCAGAGCCCCGTCCTTTCTTCTTAGCTGAAGGCATGCACCACACTAGGAGGACTTGAGGGGTGTTAAAAGAGCAAGGATCATGGAAGTTTATAGCCCTCTAAGAGTCAAAATCAGCCCGGGTAGAGCGGAGCTACTCACTCAAGCGTCCATCCCGTTCCTACAGCTAATTATTATGGCACAACAGAATATGAAATGTTAGAAGCTTTAAATTATCTTTTATTGTTTGCTTCATAGACAAACCTGTAGAGCAAAGGAGTGTTACTTCTGGTTATTTTTTTTGCAGTTTATAGTGTAAGTCAGAAAAGCAATCAGGCAGACTTCTCTTTCAGGACCGAGCAATAATAATGTAAAGATGAAGTAATGCAAGCATTTCCAGGTAATTTAAATCTGACCATTTTTAGGAACATTGAAAGCCTGGCTTGGTCAATGGCTTTTTTCAGCCATCAAATTCTGTTTCTCATTACTGAGAAGATCCTTATGATCATCTTTACAAATATTATCCTACCTGTGCATGAATATCCCTTTTTAACGTACCTATCCACATTATAAAACTTTTAAGAACATATTATCCCTCTTACTACATTAATAGAGATGCCATCATGACGTATTTATTAGTTAGAAAGAGCTTTCCTACTTAACATTAGCTTCCTGTATCGGCCATGCATGTAATGCTGAATAGCCTATCTTATATTTCATCATTTTTAATGCTTTTTCAATTGGAAATCAGCATTCCCAGCAAGAAAGGAAAGATCCATTTGGTTAGATTTCACCAGTGATAATGGCTGCTTATGGGTCCCTCAATAACCTACTATTTTTAGTATACCCAGATTGTAAAATATACGGTTTTTGAAACAATCATTTTATTAAACAGTTAAGACATTTGTTTAGATCCAGGTGTTTTTTAATTGTATCTAAATCCAAAATGAAAATATATATTGCAGCTTGCAAGTCCTTAGATGAGGAGCCTGCAAAAGTTTTATTTTTTTCAGGCTTATTTTCTTTATTTTACTTGGTAATCCTGTGAATAGCACACTTCCTGTCCTAGTGTAGCTATACTCACGTCTCCTCTGTATGTATGGAGGGAGTTGTGGTTACTGCACAGCCTGGAATTCAAACATATCGGCCTTTGTTTATCTTCAATACACCAGAAAGAATTTTGGATACTGAACTTGCGCTCTATTGAAATAAATAGGAGCCAAATCTATCAAATAACAAATTGTCTATCTTTGGGCTAATAGGCAAGGGGTTGTCAAAATAGTATGGGGGGGCACTGCCCTAGGGACATGTAGCAATGCAAAAAAATATAAATAAATTCCATTCAGCGGTGAACAGAGATTTGTTTTTTAAATGCTTAAAGCGGGATTCCACCCGCAATTTTTTTTTTTTAAAACAGCAGCTACAAACACTGTAGCTGCTGACTTTTAATAGGGCACTTACCTGTCCTAGGCACCTGCAATGTCAGCCCCCCCACGAGGCCGACCCCTCGATCGTGGTGGTACCCGGCGCCGCCATCCTCAGTAAAGGAAACAGGCAGTGAAGCCTTTCGGCTTCACTGCCCGTTTCCTACTGCGCATGCACGAGTCTCACGCTGATTTGTGAATGGAACACAGTTCCCAGAAGGCAGCGCGCCACATTCCCCAGAAGACACCGCGACAGAGGATGAGGAAGAAGACCTATTTTTCTATTCATTTAATGTATTTTCGTGTATTTTTTTTTTTTAGGGTGGAACACCACTTTAAAGTGAAGCCTTAAAAATGTCCAATTCCCAGTGTCCAATTTAATAACATGCATGGGGAGTATCCTAATCCTATCTGTGAAGGCAATCCTCTCTGGTATGTACAGAAGGTGCTGCAACAGCACTGATATTTGCAAAGTAAAAAAGTTTTCTAAAATGCTAACAAATTACATTTCCCTGCAGACCTCTTTTTTTTAATGGTACACAGGCCCCTTCAAAGGTCCCACAAAATACATTGCAGAGTTAGTATAAGATAGAACCACCCGCGCTAGCCAAAAATTGAGCAGGTGGGGTAGCTGGGGTGTGGGGGGCACTGCAGCAGATACCGGGGGGTCAAATCCAAATAGACAAACAGAAAATATAGATAAATGATGGTGGCTGCGCTGTGATTACACTAAGGAAAAGAGAATGAGGGAAGGGCTGTGGGCTGGTCTAATAAACAGGGACTAAAGATAAGTGGCGTGATAATGACAAATAAGTGACACAGATTAAAATATGTTAGTGTCACGACCAATGAACGTGCACAAATCCCAATAACGCAGGGGGGAGAGAAAGGTTACCCTAATGGGTGAGCGTTAACATAATCACATGTGAAATCTTAGATGAAATATAAACAAATAAATGATTATAAATGAATGTGCAAGGCAAAACGTATGTGAACTCCAAAAAAAAAAAAAAACGCACAAGATAAAACAAATGCAAAAATTATGATAAAATGTCCATAGTTTGGATCCGAAGTGAACGTAACTAATGATACAGTTCAATGTTTTAAGTGAATCCCGTCACCATCGGTTGCTAGGGTGTTTAACACACGACTCTTCAGTGCAAATCCCAATAACGCAGGGGGGAGAGAAAAGTTACCCTACTGGGTAAGCGTTAACATAATCACAAGTGAAAACTTGGATGAAATATAAACAAATAAATGAATGTGCAAAGAAAAACGTATGTGAACTCCAAAAAAACGCACAAGATAGAACAAATGCAAAAATTATGATAAAATGTCCATAGTTTGAATCCAAAGTAAACTTGACAAGTGATACAGTCCAATATTTTAAGTGAGTCCCGTCACCATCGGTTGCTAGGGTGTTTAGCACACGACTCTTCAGTGCAAATCCACCACAGTGCTCACAAGCAGCTTACCTCCCAGCTAAAATAAACCAGCATTTGGTGTACTCCGGGGCAGTAGACAGTCCTCTCGAGGAAGACCTATTCTTACTTTCACAGGATGTATATGGAAATACTAGCAAAGAAAAAATTATATATATAGTGTGACTCTGTAGATGCACAAACTGGAGTGACTGTAATGAGATGTTCTCACACTCACTTTTTAATGAGCGAGCATGGACATCAATCCACGAGCACCAAACTCGTTAGTACGTAGCAGGTTACAATGATATATATAAAACGTGATGGTGACTGCGCTGTAGTGTGTAAAAATAGAATGATGGAAAGGGAGAGAAAAAATTAAGCTCGGAGGGAATGTGGCAAGGAAGGGTAGGGTGTGGAGGTGTGGAGAGGAGGGGGAAGGGGAGGGGAAGAGGGAGAGACTGGGAGACGAAGTGGGTGAGTAATAAGCTAGTACTGGGCTAACTAGCAGTGATGTGCAATGTGCACAGTGACACAAATGAAAATACACTAATAAAAGACTGATCAATGATAATCAGAAAAATATGTAACACAGTGAATAATAGACAAAAATGTGACATATAAAACCAATATCCAAATGGTCGAGGTATGCTACACGTGATAAAGATAAACCACTTAGACATAATAATAATCCACAAACAAATCCATGAATGGGAAAAGTGAAATGGATGGGATGAATGAAAACACACACTCAGTGAATGAGTGAACTGTACTAGTAAGGAGAGGCAGTCCCAAATAAGTCCTGGTGATGACTTCCCAATCCTTCCAAAATAACTATATGGTATATGAATAAATCATATGTGGATAAAGTCCCGTCACCAATGAAGTGCTAGAAAAGAATCCTGTGGCATCCACCCTGTGATCACACCTGGCTTACCTCCCTATTGGAAGGGGGGACAGTATACAGCAATTCTCTGTAGTGAAGGGGGGTATCACGTCCTTATGGCCTGATCTTTATGGCACCGTTACTCATTGGAGTATATAAGAGAAAACAAAAACAGAGAGTACATCAATAGCGCAACTCTGTGAGTGCAGCAAGAGGAGTGGCTGATGCATATATTCACACACTCACTTGTGATGGAGTGAGCATGGACCTCAATCCAAACGAGCGCAGAGCTCGTGCCAATGGGAAAGAGTGTGACATCTATGGTGCATCCGATGCAACCCTCAGGAGGCAAGTGTCAGCAGCGGCAATCACAGAGTTGGAATGTAGAGGAAACAAAGGACGGAGAAATAGTGTGGGTCTGAAACCGCTAAACGTTTATTAAAACTAAAGTAAAAAACTCACATTTGGAAGTAAAAACCGGGTATTGAATCCTTACGAGCAGCGAGCTCGTCTCCTCTCGGATCTGCTGGCAGTGTGTCTGTGCTACGTCCTTTCTTGTTTTATAAGGTTACAATGATGAAAGCCCTCCAATTTGGGGGTAGCTGCAGGGTGCCTCTCAGATGCGGTGCATGGAAAAAATAAAACAACAAAAAAAACAAAAGGTATATAGCGTGACTCTGTGGATACACGGAGATGGGGTCGCTGCAATGGCTGTTCACACACTCACTTGTAAAAGGTGAGCGTGGGCATCAATTCACGAACACCGCGCTCGTCTGTCTGTGCTGCAGCGCTTGGTATGTAGATCCCTCCGATGGATGGTAACCACACAGTGCCGATATATTTATATATGAAGGAACCACATCGTGTGAGTAGGTAAAAACAGGCGTCTTTATTAATGGAAGTTGCCGAATAAACTCACATTTGTGAAGTGGGTAGGGGTTCAATCTCCTAAGAGCGCCGAGCTCATCTCCTTACGTACATCTGTAAGTGTATCTGTGCTTTGAATCCTGACGCGTATCGTCACATCACATGACTTCACAAATGTGAGTTTATTCGGCAACTGCCATTAATAAAGATTAATAAAGTGGGCCACTTTACAGGCAGGGTTAGGGCATCCCTCAAACAGCCTTGTGCTGTCCCAGTCCCTAGCTCCCTGCTTTTTGAAGTTCTTAGCAATAACCACACAGGCTTTGGCTCACCGCACAGAGATCACACTCCCCAGATTATCCACACTGATCTGGTTCCAGGTTGGAGCATCTCCCTTAGCATGCTGGGAATTCTTGTAGAGGCCCCAATGAGCCCACTTGATTCAGCTGGGCTCATTAACTCTTCCCCTGCAAGACTCCCAGCACTCCCCCTAGTGGTATAAACTGGCATAAAGCCTGAATCTAGGACATATCTATCTCCCATCCTGGATGCAACCTGGTGATTTTACCTGCCTGCTGTTACAATATATATATATATATATTGTGACAGCAGGAAGGTAAAGTCACCTGGTTGCATCCAGGGGGGTAGATATATTTCGCCCAGATTCAGGCTTTACGCCGATTTATACAGCTAGGTGGAGAGTTGTATAAGCCCAGCTGAGACTAGTGGGCTCATTGATGACTCATACCTCTAGGGAGAGGGCTGGGCGTCGTGCAGACAGGGAGTTGATGAGTCCAGCTGAACCTTGTCAGCTCATTTAGGCCTCTATAAGAAAGCCCAGATTCATTAGATGTTGGCTCATGCCTGGAAGCAGACCTGTGTGGACTGTCTAGGGAGAGTGAACCCCTGTGCGGTGAGAGAAAGCCTGTGTGGCTATTTGTTTGGACTTTTACTAAACCAGGGACTAGGACAGCACTAGGCTGATCCCAGTCGTTAGTTAGGAAACCTGTAAAGTTTAGTCAGAGGTCAAGTTGACCAGGATTTATTTTGTGTTTGTTTTTTTTGCCTTGCTGTGTTTTTATCACTGTAAATAGCAAATAAACCGCACCTTTTTGATTTTGAAAACCACAACCTCCGTCTGCTGGGCCTGTTTTTGGGTGGGGAGCCCATCCCGGGGGTCACACATACCCGCTGCCGAGCTAGCCCCCTCACAGTTGGTGGAGAACCAGTGGCAGTTTTTTTTTAAGCCAGCATGGAGGAGATACTGAAACAGCTGGCTCTAGCAAATGCCAATCAACAGCAGACAAATGCAGGTTTGCAAAGGAGCCTTGCAGCCCAGCAGCAAGCTCATCAACAGAGCCTTGCAACTTTACAACAGAGTCTGGAGGCTCAGCAACAAGCCCAACAGCAATCTGAGGCCCGCTTCATAGACCTGTTGCAGAAGCAAGAGCAGAGACTACAACAACAGATGGAAGCAGTAATGCAGCAACGTCCGCAGACCGGTGAGGAAAGCCGTCCCACTAATACCGCGTCCTTTGGGGTGAGTCGTTTATTGACAAAAATGACTGGAGAGGATGATCCAGAGGTATTTTTGACCACATTTGAAAGGACCGCTGAAAGAGAAAAGTGGCCTGAGGAGCAGTGGGCTGGACTGGTGGCTCCTCTATTAACGGGTGAATCGCAGAAAGCTTACTATGACCTAGAGCCTGACCAAGCAAAAGACTATGTGATGCTAAAAGCTGAAATATTGGCAAGGCTGGGTGTCACCCTGGCTGTCCGGGCTCAGCGTGTGCATAACTGGACTTTCCAGCTTGGAAAACCCCCCAGGTCTCAAATGTATGATCTCATTCACCTGAGCAGAAAGTGGCTACAGCCAGAGACTTTGTCCGCACCAAAGATTGTGGAACGTGTTGTAATGGATCGGTTTTTGAGAGCTCTTCCTACTGCCATCCAAAAGTGGGTAAGCCATGGAGACCCAGAGACGGCCGATGGTCTTGTGGATCGTGTGGAGAAATACTTGGCTACAGAGAACCTGACGGCCTCTTCCAGAGACACTCGGACTTTCCACCCTAAGACCAGACCATCCCCAGGGGCGGATAAGATGATTCCAAGGGGTAAGGGTGGAGAGAGTGAGAGGGTGGGAGCTCTACCCCAAGTTTGGCGAGAACAGCCTGGGAAATCAGCGGCTCAAGAGGCGGCAAGAAGGATCATTTGCTACCGCTGCCGGCAAGCGGGACATATTGCAGCAAATTGCCCGGTTTTGGAGGAACCCATGCAGTGTGACTTTCTGACGGGCAGACGTCAGTCGCTGTGTGCGACAGTCGCATGCACTGCCATTCGGGGAACTGAGAAACATTTATGCAAAATGTGTATTAATGGTAGAAATGTTGTGGTATTGCTGGATTCAGGTAGCCTTGTGACCCTGATAAAGGCTGAGTTAGTTAAAACAGAGGTCTCTGGGAATAGCAAGGTAGCCGTTATTTGTGTGCATGGGGACACCCGAGAGTATCCAGTGACTACAGTGTGTTTCGAGACCCCCAAAGGTACCCTTTCTCATCCAGTGGGCTTAGTGTCTCAGTTACCGCATGACGCCATTGTGGGAAGGGATTTTCCGAAGTTCTGGGAACTGTGGGATGATCATGAGCCCCCCACTGGTGCCCCTATGTACCAGGAATATGATAGCCAGAACTCCTCTGAGAGTGGTGAGGACTCTCCCGAATTTCCCTTGTCAGTATTGGCAGGGGAGACTCAAGAAACTGGAGAGGAGCCCACCTCCTCAGACGAAAACCTACCGTCTGTGGAGTTTTCTGATCTTGAGGTTCACAGGGAAAACTTTGCCACAGAACAGTTGAAAGACCCCGCCCTAATAAAGGCACGGGAAAACGTAGTGAAAATAGATGGCGAGTTAGTGAACCCAGATAATACCTGCACTTACCCATACTTCAGCGTAGAGAAGGACCTACTGTATCGGGTGGCAAAAAGGGCAGAAGAAACCGTTGAGCAGCTGGTGGTGCCCAAACCTTACAGGAAGTTGGGGTTGGAGTTGGCCCATGGGCACATTCTTGGAGGTCATCTGGGGACAGAGAAAACCCGAGAGAGGGTATTACAGAGATTCTATTGGCCTGGGGTGATGAAGGACATAGAAAATTATTGTTCCTCCTGCCCTGTGTGTCAGAGGTCGGCCCCGATGCCACACTTCCGTAGCCCGCTGGTCCCTCTACCCATCATTGAGGTCCCGTTTGAGAGAATCGCAATGGATTTGGTAGGTCCTATAATCAAGTCCGCTAGGGGGCACCAGTACATATTGGTTATAATGGACTATGCCACCCGTTATCCAGAAGCGATCCCTCTCAGAAATACCTCGGCCAAAACCATAGCCAAAGAGCTATCTCTTGTTTTTAGCCGGGTGGGTATTTGTAAAGAACTGCTTACGGACCAAGGTACACCCTTTATGTCCCGGGTTATGAAGGAGCTGTGTAAATTGTTCAAAGTGACGCAATTACGTACATCTGTGTATCACCCCCAAACCGATGGGCTGGTTGAAAGATTCAACAAAACCCTAAAACAAATGTTGAAGAAAGTGGTGGATAGGGATGGAAAGGATTGGGACTGTCTACTTCCTTATTTGATGTTTGCTATTAGGGAGGTGCCCCAATCCTCTACGGGATTCTCCCCCTTTGAGTTACTGTATGGGAGACACCCAAGAGGGCTGTTGGATATTGCCAAGGAAACTTGGGAAAGTGAGAGTTCTCCCCACAGGAGTGTGATTGAGCATGTCGCCCTGATGCAAGATCGAATTGCACAGGTAATGCCCATCGTGAAGGAACATTTGGCCCAAGCGCAGTTGGCACAGCAGAGAGTGTACAACCGTGGAGCCAAGACCCGTACCTTTTCCCCGGGGGATAGGATATTGGTACTTGTCCCTACGGTTGAAAGTAAATTCCTTGCCAAATGGCAAGGCCCCTACGAGATAATGGAAAAAGTGAGCGAAGTGAATTACAAGGTCAGACAACCAGGAAGGCGAAAGCCCGAACAGATCTATCACGTTAATCTGTTGAAAGCCTGGAGGGATAGAGAGTCCCTAGTCGCAGACACTTGGTCACCAGCTCAAACTGGTTGCGTGATTCCTGAGGTTGGAATCGCAGCCACCTTGTCACAACCCCAACAACAGGAGGTTAAGGAGTTTGTGCTTCGCAACAAGGAGGTATTCTCTGAGCTGCCGGGACAAACATCTGGGGTAGAGCATGACATTATTACCCCGCCCGGTGAAAGGGTGAAGTTAAAACCCTATCGGATCCCAGAGGCCCGACGGGAGGCAATACGGGAGGAAGTACAGAAAATGCTGAACTTAGGGGTGATAGAGGAGTCCCAAAGTGATTGGTCTAGTCCCATTGTGTTGGTGCCTAAACCGGATGGGAGCTGGCGATTTTGTAACGATTTTCGTCAGTTGAACAAAGTTACAAAATTTGACACCTACCCCATGCCACGTATAGATGAGTTGATCGACCGGCTGGGAACAGCCCGATACATGACGACTCTTGACCTCACAAAAGGGTATTGGCAAATCCCCCTGGCCAAGTCAGCCAAAGAGAAAACCGCATTTGTAACCCCAGACGGGGCGTTCCAATATAAAAGAATGCCGTTCGGGTTACAGAATGCGCCGGCCACATTCCAGCGGAAAATGGACCAGATGCTGAGGCCCCATCGGAAGTATGCTGCGGCTTACCTGGATGACGTAATTGTCCATAGCACAGATTGGGCCTCACATCTGCCAAAAGTGCAAGCAGTCCTGGACTCTGTTCGGGAAGCAGGGTTTACGGCTAACCCCAAGAAGTGTACCATTGGGCAGGAGGAGGCCAAATATCTTGGGTACACCATTGGGAGGGGAGTAATAAAACCCCAACTCAACAAAGTCGAGGCCATCCAGAGTTGGCCACGTCCCAACAGCAAGAAGCAGGTACGAGCCTTTCTGGGAATCGCTGGGTATTATCGGCGATTCATTCCCCACTTTGCTTCTAAGGCTGTGCCCCTAACCAACCTGACGAAGGGGAAAGGGTCGGTCATGATTAAATGGACCCCCGAGGCTGAGGCAGCATTCCAATTCTTGAAACAAGCCTTATGTAGCCAGCCAGTGTTGTACTCACCCGACTTCTCTAAAGACTTTGTCGTACAAAGTGATGCGTCAGATGTGGGGTTAGGAGCAGTATTGTCCCAGGTCTGGAACGGGGAAGAGCACCCAGTCATTTACCTCAGCAGGAAGTTGAAGTCCCATGAGGTAAATTACGCCACCGTTGAAAAGGAGTGTTTAGCGGTGAAGTGGGCTCTAGATTCCCTTCGGTACTACCTGCTAGGTAGGCACTTTGACATGGTTACGGATCACGCTCCGTTAAAGTGGATGGCTCAAAACAAGGAAACAAATAGAAGAGTGAATAGGTGGTTCCTGGCCCTCCAGGAATTCAACTTCACAGTAAAGCATCGCCCTGGCGTTCAAATGGGGAATGTGGATGCTTTGTCTCGAGTACATGAATGCCTGATTGCTGGTGTTCCAACCCCGAGGTTAAAACAAGAGGGGGGGGTATGTGACAGCAGGAAGGTAAAGTCACCTGGTTGCATCCAGGGGGGTAGATATATTTCGCCCAGATTCAGGCTTTACGCCGATTTATACAGCTAGGTGGAGAGTTGTATAAGCCCAGCTGAGACTAGTGGGCTCATTGATGACTCATACCTCTAGGGAGAGGGCTGGGCGTCGTGCAGACAGGGAGTTGATGAGTCCAGCTGAACCTTGTCAGCTCATTTAGGCCTCTATAAGAAAGCCCAGATTCATTAGATGTTGGCTCATGCCTGGAAGCAGACCTGTGTGGACTGTCTAGGGAGAGTGAACCCCTGTGCGGTGAGAGAAAGCCTGTGTGGCTATATTTTGCTTGGACATTTAAAACCAGGGACTAGGACAGCACTAGGCTGATCCCAGTCGTTAGTTAGGAAACCTGTAAAGTTTAGTCAGAGGTCAAGTTGACCAGGATTTATTTTGTGTTTGTTTTTTTTGCCTTGCTGTGTTTTTATCACTGTAAATAGAAAATAAACCGCACCTTTTTGATTTTGAAAACCACAACCTCCGTCTGCTGGGCCTGTTTTTGGGTGGGGAGCCCATCCCGGGGGTCACACATACCCGCTGCCGAGCTAGCCCCCTCACAATATATATATATATGTATATACATATATATATACATATACACACACACTATAACATTTATATTTATATATATATATATGAGCAAAGGAAGTATTTGGGATATGACGTCTTCGCCTTCCCAAACCACTAGGGGGTGCACGCGTGCTGGCGGCGGTGTGCGCGTGCCCGCCGCGTCACTGGGGACCCGATGCGCATGCCCGGTGGTCGCGATGTCTGCCGGGCACCCGCCATTGCCCAGTAACTGAGCAGGACCGTGGATCTGTGTGTAAACACACAGATCCACGTCCTGTCAGGGAGAGGAGACCGATGGTGTGTCCCTTTGTACATAGGGACACCGATCGGTCACCTCCCCCAGTCAGTCCCCTCCCCCCCACAGTAAGAATCACTCCCTAGGGTACACATTTAACCCCTTGATCGCCGCCTAGTGTTAACCCCTAGCCTGTCAGTCATATTTATACAGCAAGCATTTTTATAGCACGGATCGCTGTATAAATGTGAATGGTCCCAAAAATGTGTCAAAAGTGTCCGATGTGTCCGCCGCAATATCCCAGTCACGATAAAAATTGCAGATCGCCGCCATTACTAGTAAAAAAAAAAAATACCAAAAATATATAGAAGAATACATATTGGCATAAACTGAGGAAAAATTTGTTTAAAAAAAAAATTATATTTATTTTAGCAAATAGTAAAACATAGTGTTTTTTCAAACTTGTCCCTCTTCTTTTGTTTATAACGCAAGAAATAAAAAACGCAGAGGTGATCAAATACCACCAAAAGAAAGCTCTATTTGTGGGGAAAAAATAATAAAAATTTAATTTGGGTACAGCGTTGCATGACCGCGCAATTGTCATTCAAAGTGTGACAGCGCTGAAAGCTAAAAAATGGCTTGGGCAGGGAGGGGATGAAAGTGCCCTGTATTGAGGTGGTTAAATACATAATAATTTGTTTATATGCACATGCATCCCTACTTTCAGGGTGATGCTTCTTATCTGTATCTCCTAAAACAGATCCAAATGTCGCCACACTTTCTAGATGGCTATCTGCGCCAAGAGGACCATATGTGACAGGCGGCCACAGGGGGAATATGAAATATATATTAGAGTACATCAAAAAATGTCAGAGAGGAAAATGATTTCCAAACTGAAAAAGGCGATGTATTATAAAAAGTCAACTTACAAAAACAAGTTCTGCAGTGGACTTAATTCCAAGGGATCTAAAACGCTGTCAGTAACCTCTAGTGTTGATCTTCAAAACTGGTCACAAATCAAAAAGAAGGTGTAAGAGAAAAAGGGGCAATTAGCTCTCAGAAAAGCAAGCAGCCAATATAAAAAAGGGGAGAAATCAGTTTTTTACAATAATAATACAGCAGCAAAGTTACTGCAATATGCAAATAATGCCTCCAATATATTAGCTTGATATAGCCGAGGACTAGATTACAAAATCACAGAGAAGGAGACATAGGTGAGACAGAAGTTTCCTCAGTATAGTTTAAAGCTTACAAGGGATTACCTGATGTTATCTGACAGCGTGTTTGTATCCCAGGGGCTCCAGCAGCATCTAATCGCCAGAGCCAGCGGCCTTCTATACCCCCCATCCGGAAGTGGACGTGTAGACTGCGCCGCACATTCACGTCATTCCGTCCATCACCGCCGAGTCCTAGGACTTGGCTGTGAAGAGAGAGGGAGTGATTCCCACTAGTGGTGGAAGGGGGGATCACCCATGTATGGAGACATAGGGAGATCCAAGGAGGGAAAGTGAACAGAACGGCAGGCACAAATGCAGCTCAGTTAATCGGGCGCCCTGCCAATCAAAGACAGACACGCCCTGGGCATCCATGGGTCACCCAGATTGCACAAAGGAGCCAGGGGCACGGGGAAGTCTGATCGGTGTGGGTCTAGATGGTTACTATCTAGGAGAAAAGATGGTTAATAGGATGGAGCAAAGTCATGGGCATAGGGATGCACGTGCATTTACAATAAGATTAATTTAATACAAAATAATACAATAAAAGAGTACTACATATAGATAGACATTGGGTAATGGTAATTTTAACATATAATAGCTGTTCCAATGTACAGTAATATTACAGATTTCAACAATTACTTAACAATTACTCAAATTTATTTGCATGATAGAAAAGACTACTTATAAAGAAGAAATATCTAGTAATTATAATGCCAATCGGATTCCATTAATAAGGCCAATAGGGGACAAGGGGAAAGGATGGGTGATGATGTAAATACCCAAAAGATGACAAAGAAAGTGGAGAAGGAAAGAGGAAAATAGAAAGGGGGGAAGGGAAAGAAAAGGGGGAGGGGAAGAGTAGAAAGGGGAAGGGGTAGGAAAGGGGAAGGGAATAGGAAGAAACATGAGAAGAAAAAGGTGAGAAAGGTAGAGCTGATAGCACAAAGTCAGAGACAATAGGTCAGGGAGGCAGCAAAGTAGGCAATTGCAGTGTTTATAGAAACGGTTTAAAACGTAACATTTCATTTAGCCCAGGGTAGGCTGTAGCTTTCAACAAGTGAATCCAGCGTGATTCTAATTGCAATAGCTTTTGGTTATTACTGCCTCTTCTGACATCAGTGGGAATATGTTCTAAAGCCATACATTTTATGGTATATATATATATTGTGAGGGGGTTAGCTCGGCAGCGGGTGTGTGTGACCCCCGAGATGGGCTCCCCACACAAAAACAGGCCCAGCAAACGGTGGTTGTGGTTTTCAAAATCAAAAAGGTGCGGTTTATTTTCTATTTACAGTGACAAAACACAGCAAAGCAAAAGAAACATAAACAAAATAAATCCTGGTCAACTTGACCTCTGACTAAACATACAGGTTTCCTAACTAACAACTGGGATCAGCCTAGTGCTGTCCTAGTCCCTAAGTCCCTGGTTTTAAATGTCCAAGCAAATAGCCACACAGGCTTTGTCTCACCGCCCAGGGGTTCACTCTCCCTAGACAGTCCACACAGGTCTGGTTCCAGGCATGAGCTAACATCTAATGAAGCTGGGAGTTCTTATAGAGGCCTAAATGAGCTGACAAGCTTCAGCTGGTCTCATCAACTCCCTGTCTGTACGACGCCCCACACTCTCCCTAGAGGTATGAGTCATCCATGAGCCCACTAGCCTTATACAACTCTCCACCTAGTTGTATAAGTCGGCGTAAAGCCTGAATCTGGGCGAAATATATCTACCCCCCTGGATGCAACCAGGTGACTTTACCTTCCTGCTGTCACATACCCCCCCTCTTGTTTTAACCTCGGGGTTGGAACACCAGCAATCAGGCATTCATGTACTCGAGACAAAGCATCCACATTCCCCATTTGAACGCCAGGGCGATGCTTTACTGTGAAGTTGAATTCCTGGAGGGCCAGGAACCACCTATTCACTCTTCTATTTGTTTCTTTGTTTTGAGCCATCCACTTTAACGGAGCGTGATCCGTAACCATGTCAAAGTGCCTACCTAGCAGGTAGTACCGAAGGGAATCTAGAGCCCACTTCACCGCTAAACACTCCTTTTCAACGGTGGCGTAATTTACCTCATGGGACTTCAACTTCCTGCTGAGGTAAATGACTGGGTGCTCTTCCCCGTTCCAGACCTGGGACAATACTGCTCCTAACCCCACATCTGACGCATCACTTTGTACGACAAAGTCTTTAGAGAAGTCGGGTGAGTACAACACTGGCTGGCTACATAAGGCTTGTTTCAAGAATTGGAATGCTGCCTCAGCCTCGGGGGTCCATTTAATCATGACCGACCCTTTCCCCTTCGTCAGGTTGGTTAGGGGCACAGCCCTAGAAGCAAAGTGGGGAATGAATCGCCGATAATACCCAGCGATTCCCAGAAAGGCTCGTACCTGCTTCTTGCTGTTGGGACGTGGCCAACTCTGGATGGCCTCGACTTTGTTGAGTTGGGGTTTTATTACTCCCCTCCCAATGGTGTACCCAAGATATTTGGCCTCCTCCTGCCCAATGGTACACTTCTTGGGGTTAGCCGTAAACCCCGCTTCCCGAACAGAGTCCAGGACTGCTTGCACTTTTGGCAGATGTGAGGCCCAATCTGTGCTATGGACAATTATGTCATCCAGGTAAGCCGCAGCATACTTCCGATGGGGCTTCAGCATCTGGTCCATTTTCCGCTGGAATGTGGCCGGCGCATTCTGTAACCCGAACGGCATTCTTTTATATTGGAACGCCCCGTCTGGGGTTACAAATGCGGTTTTCTCTTTGGCCGACTTGGCCAGGGGGATTTGCCAATACCCTTTTGTGAGGTCAAGAGTCGTCATGTATCGGGCTGTTCCCAGCCGGTCGATCAACTCATCTATACGTGGCATGGGGTAGGTGTCAAATTTTGTAACTTTGTTCAACTGTCGAAAATCGTTACAAAATCGCCAGCTCCCATCCGGTTTAGGCACCAACACAATGGGACTAGACCAATCACTTTGGGACTCCTCTATCACCCCTAAGTTCAGCATTTTCTGTACTTCCTCCCGTATTGCCTCCCGTCGGGCCTCTGGGATCCGATAGGGTTTTAACTTCACCCTTTCACCGGGCGGGGTAATGATGTCATGCTCTACCCCAGATGTTTGTCCCGGCAGCTCAGAGAATACCTCCTTGTTGCGAAGCACAAACTCCTTAACCTCCTGTTGTTGGGGTTGTGACAAGGTGGCTGCTATTCCAACCTCCGGAATCACGCAACCAGTTTGAGCTGGTGACCAAGTGTCTGCGACTAGGGACTCTCTATCCCTCCAGGCTTTCAACAGATTAACGTGATAGATCTGTTCGGGCTTTCGCCTTCCTGGTTGTCTGACCTTGTAATTCACTTCGCTCACTTTTTCCATTATCTCGTAGGGGCCTTGCCATTTGGCAAGGAATTTACTTTCAACCGTAGGGACAAGTACCAGTATCCTATCCCCCGGGGAAAAGGTACGGGTCTTGGCTCCACGGTTGTACACTCTCTGCTGTGCTAACTGCGCTTGGGCCAAATGTTCCCTCACGATGGGCATTACCTGTGCAATTCGGTCTTGCATCAGGGCGACATGCTCAATCACACTCCTGTGGGGAGAACTCTCACTTTCCCAAGTTTCCTTGGCAATATCCAACAGCCCTCTTGGGTGTCTCCCATACAGTAACTCAAAGGGGGAGAATCCCGTAGAGGATTGGGGCACCTCCCTAATAGCAAACATCAGATAAGGAAGTAGACAGTCCCAATCCTTTCCATCTCTATCCACCACTTTCTTCAACATTTGTTTTAGGGTTTTGTTGAACCTTTCAACCAGCCCATCGGTTTGGGGGTGATACACAGATGTACGTAATTGCGTCACTTTGAACAATTTACACAGCTCCTTCATAACCCGGGACATAAAGGGTGTACCTTGGTCCGTAAGCAGTTCTTTACAAATACCCACCCGGCTAAACACAAGAGATAGCTCTTTGGCTATGGTTTTGGCCGAGGTATTTCGGAGAGGGATCGCTTCTGGATAACGGGTGGCATAGTCCATTATAACTAATATGTACTGGTGCCCCCTAGCGGACTTGATTATAGGACCTACCAAATCCATGGCGATCCTCTCAAACGGGACCTCAATGATGGGTAGAGGGACCAGCGGGCTACGGAAATGTGGCATCGGGGCCGACCTCTGACACACAGGGCAGGAGGAACAATAATTTTCTATGTCCTTCATCACCCCCGGCCAATAGAATCTCTGTAATACCCTCTCTCGGGTTTTCTCTGTCCCCAGATGACCTCCAAGAACGTGCCCATGGGCCAACTCCAACACCAACTTCCTGTAAGGTTTGGGCACCACAAGCTGCTCAACGGTTTCTTCTGCCCTTTTTGCCACCCGATACAGTAGGTCCTTCTCTACGCTGAAGTATGGGTAAGTGCAAGTATTATCTGGGTTCACTAACTCGCCATCTATTTTCACTACGTTTTCCCGTGCCTTTATTAGGGCGGGGTCTTTCAACTGTTCTGTGGCAAAGTTTTCCCTGTGAACCTCAAGATCAGAAAACTCCACAGACGGTAGGTTTTCGTCTGAGGAGGTGGGCTCCTCTCCAGTTTCTTGAGTCTCCCCTGCCAATACTGATAAGGGAAATTCTGGAGAGTCCTCACCACTCTCAGGGGAGTTCTGGCTATCACATTCCTGGTACATAGGGGCACCAGTGGGGGGCTCAGGATCATCCCACAGTTCCCAGAACTTCGGAAAATCCCTTCCCACAATGGCGTCATGCGGTAACTGAGATACTAAGCCCACTGGATGAGAGAGGGTACCTTTGGGGGTCTCGAAACACACTGTAGTCACTGGATACTCTCGGGTGTCCCCATGCACACAAATAACAGCTACCTTGCTATTCCCAGAGACCTCTGTTTTAACTAACTCAGCCTTTATCAGGGTCACAAGGCTACCTGAATCCAGCAATACCACAACATTTCTACCATTAACACACATTTTGCATAAATGTTTCTCAGTTCCTCGAATGGCAGTGCATGCGACTGTCGCACACAGCGACTGACGTCTGCCCGTCAGAAAGTCACACTGCATGGGTTCCTCCACAACCGGGCAATTGGCTGCAATATGTCCCGCTTGCCGGCAGCGGTAGCAAACGATCCTTCTTGCGGCCTCTTGAGCCGCTGATTTCCCAGGCTGTTCTCGCCAAACTTGGGGTAGAGCTCCCACCCTCTCACTCTCTCCACCCTCACCCCTTGGAATCCTCTTATCCGCCCCTGGGGATGGTCTGGTCTTAGGGTGGAAAGTCCGAGTGTCTCTGGAAGAGGCCGTCAGGTTCTCTGTAGCCAAGTATTTCTCCACACGATCCACAAGACCATCGGCCGTCTCTGGGTCTCCATGGCTTACCCACTTTTGGATGGCAGTAGGAAGAGCTCTCAAAAACCGATCCATTACAACACGTTCCACAATCTTTGGTGCGGACAAAGTCTCTGGCTGTAGCCACTTTCTGCTCAGGTGAATGAGATCATACATTTGAGACCTGGGGGGTTTTCCAAGCTGGAAAGTCCAGTTATGCACACGCTGAGCCCGGACAGCCTGGGTGACACCCAGCCTTGCCAATATTTCAGCTTTTAGCATCGCATAGTCTTTTGCTTGGTTAGGCTCTAGGTCATAGTAAGCTTTCTGCGATTCACCAGTTAACAGAGGAGCCACCAGTCCAGCCCACTGCTCCTCAGGCCACTTTTCTCTTTCAGCGGTCCTTTCAAATGTGGTCAAAAATACCTCTGGATCATCCTCTCCAGTCATTTTTGTCAATAAACGACTCACCCCAAAGGACGCGGTATTAGTGGGACGGCTTTCCTCACTGGTCTGCGGACGTTGCTGCATTGCTGCTTCCATCTGTTGTTGTAGTCTCTGCTCTTGCTTCTGTAACAGGTCTATGAAGCGGGCCTCAGATTGCTGCTGGGCTTGTTGCTGAGCCTCCAGACTCTGTTGCAAAGTTGCGTTTGTCTGCTGCTGGGCTGCAAGGCTCTGTTGATGAGCTTGCTGCTGGGCTGCGAAGTTCTGTTGTTGAGCTGCAAGGCTCTTTTGCAAACCTGCATTTGTCTGCTGTTGATTGGCATTTGCTAGAGCCAGCTGCTTCAGTATCTCCTCCATGCTGGCTTAAAAAAAAACTGCCACTGGTTCTCCACCAACTGTGAGGGGGTTAGCTCGGCAGCGGGTGTGTGTGACCCCCGAGATGGGCTCCCCACACAAAAACAGGCCCAGCAAACGGTGGTTGTGGTTTTCAAAATCAAAAAGGTGCGGTTTATTTTCTATTTACAGTGACAAAACACAGCAAAGCAAAAGAAACATAAACAAAATAAATCCTGGTCAACTTGACCTCTGACTAAACATACAGGTTTCCTAACTAACAACTGGGATCAGCCTAGTGCTGTCCTAGTCCCTAAGTCCCTGGTTTTAAATGTCCAAGCAAATAGCCACACAGGCTTTGTCTCACCGCCCAGGGGTTCACTCTCCCTAGACAGTCCACACAGGTCTGGTTCCAGGCATGAGCTAACATCTAATGAAGCTGGGAGTTCTTATAGAGGCCTAAATGAGCTGACAAGCTTCAGCTGGTCTCATCAACTCCCTGTCTGTACGACGCCCCACACTCTCCCTAGAGGTATGAGTCATCCATGAGCCCACTAGCCTTATACAACTCTCCACCTAGTTGTATAAGTCGGCGTAAAGCCTGAATCTGGGCGAAATATATCTACCCCCCTGGATGCAACCAGGTGACTTTACCTTCCTGCTGTCACAATATATATATATATATATATATATATATATATATATATATATACTTTTTTTTTAATTATTATTATTATTATTATTATTATTATTATTATTATTTTGTACTAAGCCTCCATGTCATTTGTTTGACAATGTCTTGCCTATTAGCATTGAAAATAGCCAGAACTGAATTTATTTTAAAGAGTCGGCTTATTGACTGCAATGGGGTTTGGTTTCACAATCAGAACCCAGGTATGTTCGGCCGTAATCAAGAGATTTCTATTTAAAATATTTACACATAGTAATCAAATGTACAATTATACATAAATTCATAACAACATGCATAGCCTAAGTTTTACCCACATACTGTAATTACCTCTCTGACTTTTTTGATATAATAACTAGGAAACTGCAAACATTCACAGAAACCATTTTCTTCCTTGTTCACTTCTAAAGTGCTTTTAAAAATGATTCATGCTTTGCCATTTGCTTTACATCCTTCAATGTCTTCCCCAGAAAACATTATTTGAAGCTTGATCACCAGGTGTCATTTCTCAATATTGTTACCTGCAGGACAGTTTTTAGACAATATCCTGAAGGACAATTCCTGCTTTTTAAAGATAGATTTTTGAAGGACAATAAGTACAGCATTAGGCACAAGACATATGCCTCGTACACACGACCGAGTTTCTCGTCCAAAACCGGCAAGAAAAGTGCCGCGTGAGCTTTTTTGTCGAGAAAACCGTTCGTGTGTATGGTTTTACGACGAGAAAATTGCCGTGAATCTCGACGAGAAAATAGAGAACCTGCTCTCTATTTTCTCGTCAGGATTCCAGATTTCCTCGTCGTGTTTCTCGTCGGCCTGTTTTGTGACGAGAAAATGGTTCGTGTGTATGCTTTTACGACTCTTCCAAAAGCGCGCATGCTCACAAGCAACTATGAGACGGGAGCGCATCTTCTGGTAAAACAAGCCTTCGTAATGGAGATAGCACATTCGTCACGCTCCAAATTTTTGCATCGTTTAAATGTTGTGCATTGAAATCTTCGTTAGAATGTGACATTAATCCAAACGAATGAACTTCTTTTGCTGCTGATATTCACACAGAGTTATGACTATGTTTTATTAACATTTTTCTTGTTGCTCTTAAGAAGATATATGTGTATTATATCGTGCAAGTTTTTAGGAATATTAAAAAATTTGTTATTTTTCTAACTGATGTTAATTGTAATTTTGCAATGTTTTGGTAGTGATCTCCCATTGAATCTTTTAATATATATTATTTAAATTTTACACACTTTTTTGGGAAATACGATTTAGTTATTTTTTTGTGGGGTTGTTATCTGTCCCTTTTTTGGTCAGTCAAATGTATCTGCTTACTCCAAAGCTAGATTTTACATTTTTACAAATACACATAGTCAAGTATGAACTTAAAGAAAAATAACATTTATTCATGTTTGAACTAAAATAAAGAGAAGGCAGCGCTGGAGAAGCTGCTGCCATTTGTGCATCCCAGGGACCCTAGAGCACACAGCAACCCTGTGTGGACACTAAAATTGGGAGCTTGAGAAGGCCAACATTTCTGAACACAATCTGATGCTGGCCTCCCAGAGGTCAGGAACAGCAGCAGGTGATATATATGTCCCAAGTGTGTGGTACTACAACAGGCTGCCTTCTGTCCGACCACAATGAAGCAAGGCCATCACTTCCTCGTCTTCCTGGCAACCTTCCCTGCAACCTTTCCTGAAGCCTTCCCTGCAGCCTTTCTTCTTCGTTTGGCTGGAGGCTGGGCCACTGGAGGGGTACTCCTGTCAGGAGGAGGAGGAGGTGGAGGAGAAGGGGGTGGCGCAGAAGAACAAGGTGGAGGTGGAGGTGAAGGGGGTGGGGTGGAAGAACAAGGTGGAGGTGGAGGAGAAGGGGGTGGGGCAGAAGAAGAATGTGGAGGTGGAGGAGGAGGTTGAGGTTGGGACAGTTGTGCCACCTCACAAATGGCGGTATTGGGGGTAATTTTTTCCATCACCCCCTTGTTGAGCAAGGTGATGAGCAGGGGCTCGCATAGGAGGCGTTGCTCCATGCTCATCACCTTGAACTTTGCCTCCACTAGGCCGGCAATGGCCTCTTCAGGGGATGTGGGCTCTTTGAGGGTGGCATGGGCCTCTTTAATAAGGGCCATTGCTGCCTCACTGGTGGTCCTGTCCCTCCTGCCTCTTTTGGGAAGCCGGATGGGAGGCACCTGGGATCTGGTGCTTCTCCTTTGCCCTGCCACCTCCTGGCTGCCACTGGGCCCTGCCACCTCCTGGCTGCCACTGGGCCCTGCCACCTCCTGGCTGCCACTGGGCCCTTCCTCCTCCTGCCTGACAGTTTCCAGACCCTCCTCCTGGCTGATTTCATCCTGTGTATGAAAAAGGGACATAGTTTAATATGTTGCTTTAATCTTTGCATCAAACTTTATAAACATGATTGAAGCAATTAGAATGTAAATCCAGAATTCATTTTTTCTAATTTAAACCTACATAAGATTGACTATTTAGCACCCAATTAAGTGCAGACTAATGTCTCGGGATCTTGATTTCACTTGTGGAACCCAAAATATTGTATGTTTCTCATCTTGACATATTTGTCAAACATTAATTTTATCCCAATGCAATTTCATTTAATACTATACCTGGCTCCATATGGCCAAATCAGGATCATCCAGGATGGCTGCCTCCTCTTGCTCCAGAGAAGGCTCAGGTTGGCTGCAGGGAAGTCTGGGGGGAAGAGTGGAGAGTGATGGCCTTGCCTCAATGTGGTCATCCAGGAAGGACATCCTGCTGTAGTACCACAAATTCGGGACATACACATCATCTGCTGCTGCTCCTGACCTCTGAGAAGCCAGGACCTTAGAGCGTTCAGTCCTGTAGGTGCCTCTCAAGCTCCCAATTTTAGTGTCCACTTGTTTTGCTGTGGCTGTGGGCACCTTGGTCTGCACAAATGGGAGCAGCTTCTCCAGCGCTGCTTTTCTCACCCCTCTTTTTTATGGATGGGGTTTTTCGTCTCCCACAGAGCGGGCAGCTCCCTTACCCGGTCAATAAATTCCGCCAGGAACTCTTTGTCGCTAATAAAGACATTCATATTGTATCTGCAAGTTTAAGAAATAATATATAACTAATGTGAGGCAAACAGTCTAACCTCCTTAACATCGTAGTCACCATATATATCCTACAACATTCTCAAAACAGTATAGGCCAACAATTTGTCCAAGTCACAAAATCACATACCTTCGTTCGCACGTCCGTCACTTGAACTCCTCTCTCCGCACACCGAACGTACTATAGTCACATGTGTGTTTGCTATATACACACCACGCATGCGTCAAAATTCGAACACGTCGCTCCGCACACGTCGCCCGCCCATGACGTTCTAACTAACATCTTTTCCCCGCCCCTTCTTATTCGGCGCGCAGACAGATATGGCGGAGTTACAGCAGGTGTCTGATAATTCCGCAACTAACGAGGAGGAGACAAGCCCGGAGACCGAGGAAACGTCACGATTAAGGAGGAGATTCAAGGCATCGAATATGTCTTTTGCCGAGATGGCGGAGATGGTGGACATCTTGCTCAAGTCGGATTATGACGCAAAGCATGGGCCGTATAGCAAACCAAATAGAAGGAAGGCCAAAATCCTAACTAAAGTCGTGAAGAGTCTGAAGACGAATTTCGGGGTGAAACGCTCAAATGAGCAGCTCAGAAAGAGGTGGTCAGACCTCAAACTGAGGGAGCCAGACCAGTTAAGGAGCATTAAGAGAATGCTCGCAAAAAGTAAGTAAAATCTACACTTTTATGCTATTAATCCTTTTCTAAACTGACATGTTGCTGGTTTATTTTTTTTTCTTATTGGACTTCCTTCCAAAATGTTATATTTTGAACTTGGTTGGGCACAGTAATCGTTCGTTACATTACAGACACTTCGTTCGGCCACTATCCGCTGTTTTGGCGTATTTTACAGCCACAAAAGTAATTAGACATCTGCCTTTTTTTTGGAAATTTGGGGCACAAAGTTTTAGGCTAGTGTAAAGGAGAGGACACTCAGCAGCTGCTTCCACATCTGTACTTTGGAGCACTATAGTGTGGGCCACCAGACCCGCCTTTTTTGGGTGTCCCACACAGGTGCATCAGAGAATTTTTGTGTTGCCTACATGTCTAAAAAATGACAAAGGTGAATACTAAACATATTATTGGTCAGAAATAATGCATTCATCTTTAACTTCCGCCCAAACACACACTTGTACCCCACTTCCAAGCAATTTAGCCTGTTTTTTTGTTTAACATAGAGAATTTCTGTGTGATAACTCTACCTTTTGTTTGATTCTCATAGGGGAGAGAAGAATGGGAGGAGGACACTCCAGGGAGCACAAGAACCCCACAGCTTCACAACAACCCCAAACTCCCAAAGACCCACAAACGAAGGATGTAGAGGAAGTTGAGGTGGAGGAAGGAGAAGTGCAGGAAGGAGAGGTGGATGACGTTGTGGAACTGGTCACCACAACAGGTCAGTATCTGTCACCACAGCTTCAGGTAAGAGAGGTAGGCCTGCAGAGTTATAATACCTTGTTATTTTGTTTTTAGGGGATGTGAATGTTGGGGTGAAGGATAGTACAGGTTTCTCTGCTGACAGTGCCCTCCGCCTCATCCAGCAAGTGATGGAATGTAGCAAGGAACTGGACAAAATTAAAGAAAGAATTCATGTGATGGATCAAACATTTAAAGACATTCTCGATGTTTTGGGGAGAATTCAATAAGGCATCCCAAACCCCTTTTGTTCATGTTTATTCTTCTACTTGTAAAAAACTTTTTGACAATCAAACCAGCCAAAAATTGAATCTGCACACAGTGTGTCAACATGTGCTATCTGCCATCAGGGGATATCCATGTACGTCTTTTGGGGGTGCAACCCCTTCCTCGTATATAAAGTAGGTGAACTGAGGAAGGGGTTGCACCCCCCAACACGTCCATTGATCACCCCTGATGGCAGATAGCACATGTTGACAATAGGGATCAGGAGTCTAAAATCCCTATAGGAAAATAATCCCAATTGTGTGCATATTCAATTTTTGGCTGGGCAAGGGGTGGCAGGACCCCATATTAGGACGGGCACATAGAGACATATAGTTTGTGTAAGTGAATGTCTCAGATTGCTCCGAGGTATCCAATTTTGTAATTTTTGGAATGCAACTGTTGTTTTTGTATTTTCCTAAAAAAACAATTGCCGGTTTGTGGCCAGGCAAACAAAAAATGTAAAAAAAAAAAGTGTGTGAATTTGCACATAGTAAAAGATTTGAATACAAACAACGTGTAGCTTCTTTTTCTAATATGCTCTAACCTTATTTGGTACATTTTTTAAGGTTACATAGTGAAATGGTTGGTATTTACTAAAGGAAAATACACTTGGCACTACAAATGCACTAAGACAAACTAGGAGACAGGAAACCAAGAAAAGTTAGAAGTTTAAACAAGATTTTTATTTGGATCGTTAGACAGCAATCTTTAGACATAGCCTGGCATAGGAATTGCCCCCCTACCCGTGAAATAGTCCATGTATTTGTCCCGAACATCACGGGCATTTTGGGGGGGCAAGCCAGCACGGGCAGATTCCAGGCCCGGCAGGGGATTATCAGGGGCAAGTCCAGCCTCAGGCAAAACTGAGGCCATATATGAATTAGATTTGCGGCAAAGAAAATTGTGTAGCACACAGCAGCATAACACTACATAGTTTATTTTGTAGTCCGCCAAGTGGATGGGAGTCCTAAAAAGGCGGAACCGGCTGGCCATTATGCCAAAGGCATTTTCAACGACTCTTCGGCCCCTGGCCAGCCGGTAATTGAACACCCTCTTCTCTGGGGTCAGGGTCCTCTGAGGAAATGGGCTCATAAGATGTGGTCCGAGCCCGAAGGCTTCATCAGCCAAAAAAACAAAGGGGAGTTCTTCAATATTCCCTGCATCCGGTGGCAATGCAAGGTCGTCACTCTGGAGACGGAGGGCAAACTCCGTCTGGATGAAGGATCCCCCATCGGACATCCGGCCATTCTTCCCTACATCAACATAGAGGAATTCATACCGTGCTGACACCACCGCCATCAGCACAATGCTATGAAACCCCTTGTAATTGAAGTAGTAGGACCCAGAACGGGGTGGCGGCACGATGCGGACGTGCTTCCCGTCTATAGCACCACCGCAGTTGGGGAAGTCCCACCGCGTGGCAAACTCCGATGCCACAGTCTGCCATTCCTGTGGCGTGGAAGGAAGCTGTGGAGTCAAACAAGATGAAAAAATATTAGAATACACAAATTAAACATTACAAGGAGATTCTAAGAAAATACATTAGAGGCCAACATCAAGCAAAGTCTACGTTTATTAAGGTGTTTTAAATAAGTATAATGGAAGGCTCATGTATCATATTCATCACCCCCTATGATGGTCCATTAATAAATTATAATGGGGAGGGGGGGGGTAGATGTGTTTGGCCACAGGATAGCATTGCAGTGGCGGTGCGTCCAGATTGGGCGCTGGAGCACTGCCCCCTCTCTCCTGTGCCCGTCACTCAGAACAATACATAGGTTTATGCCTTGCATTAACCTATGTATTGTCTATGCCGCCCACTATTCAGGTGGATGGCCCCCTGTTAAGCGACCGACATATGAAGAACTGCGGCATTTATGGGCTTAAAATTGCATATCAGAAACAGTAAGGAAAATTGTCTTGCACATTACAGCCTGAGGGATGTAATTGGCTGCAGAAAAGTTAAATAGGGGACGCAGGGGGGGGGCATTCCTTGGGTAAACACTGACAGGCTGCTCTGCCAATCATGTTCACCAAGTCTGTTTAATGGTAACATGATTGGCTGATGCAACATCAAGGGAAGGAGAAGACATCAAGGACAGAAGAAGGATGGCGCTGACCACAAGAAGGTAAGTGCAGGGCTGGGGGGTAACTGGCTGCATTGGAGGGAACAAAATGGCTGCATTGGAGGGAACACATGGGGGCGTTTAATAGGCACCAGAGCAAAAAAGGAGGAAGTTTATTTCCTAAATTGGGGTTTGAACCCCCAAACATTTGGAGCAACAGGCGCCCCTGCTGGAAAGGTTAGTGAAGGGAAATATGCATGGAGGAGAAAAAAGGGGCAATCTAAAGCTTCCAGCATGCATGAGGACAAAGGGGACATTCTCAGCATATTACAATCATGGTAATTAGGGAAGGATGAAAGAAATACAATACATTAGCATACATGTAATACATAAAATGTGATGTTAATGGAGAAAACTTACCCTAATATAGTCCTCCTGCAGGACTTGTATAATGGCAGAACAGGTGTCTGGGATTATGAAGCCCAGAGCCTGGGGGGAGATGCCTGTCGTGAACTTCAAGTCCTGAAGACTTCTCCCTGTCGCCAGATAACGTAACGTGGCGATGAGCCTCTGCTCAGCACTGATGGCTTCCCGCATTACGGTGTCCTTCCTGGTAATATAGGGGGACACCAAAGCCAACAGTTCCTGAAAAACGGGGTCAGACATCCGCAGAAAATTCCTGTAGTCCTCAGGATTATTCTCGACGATCTCCCGCAGCAGAGGCATGTGGCAGAATTGGTCCCGCTGGAGCAACCAATTCTTGGTCCATGAACTCCTCCTCACACCATTCATGGACTGGTCTTGGTCCAAAACAAGCAGACCAACACCAAGCGCACGCACAGCATGAACTCGACGACGAGAACGTCCAGGCAACATGGCTAGGAAACGGTCGTCTTATCAGAACGTACAGAACAGAACGCACTTTAGAACAGCAAGGCCTATGAATAACAAACTGAAAAACAGAAACGAACAGGCAAGAACGCACTGTAAAACAGATACGACCTGCCTAGACGCCCTGAAAGTCAAGATACGAACCCACAAGCACAAACTGAACCGCAGAAAACGATCTGAAAAGTACGAAGACTGAAAAGCGTGAATCGTCTCTTCCCAAACTTTTACTTCACACGCGGTAACACGAGATCAGCAAAAGCAGCCCAAGGGGTGGCGCCAAGAAAAAAGATCTTCCCCTTTATAGTGCCGTCGTACGTGCTGGACGTGACCGTGGAGAACAACGAGGAAATTGGGAAATGTCAGTGTGTACGCATGGAAAGCTTGACGAGAAAATCGACAAGCTTAACAAGAATCTCGTCGAAAAAAAACGACGTGTTTTTTACGACGAGAAACTCGGTCGTGTGTACGAGGCTATACAGTATATCGTATGGTTCTAGATAAGTAAGCCATAACAAATAAAATAGGCATTATTTTTTTGTGGCAGAATCAGAACTCTCATGTGAACTTTGAATGAATAAACTTAAAGCGTTACTAAACCCAGGAGCCTGCATTCACTATATCTGGTCTCCCACAGTGCACAGAACATGGAAATGCAATTATTTTCGTAAATATAAACTGCTAAATACCTTTTCTCATTGGCAGTACATAGCAGTCTTATGATTTCCATCAGTGTCTGCTTAAAGCTTGTAGGAGGAGTTTTCATTCTGCACTGACTGTTCGATCAGGATGCCGGACCCCTGACCCTCTATCTGGACAGTGCTGATTGGCCCTGTGCTGATCACATGCACCCTCCCATGAAAAAAAATCTCTCTAGCAATACACACCAAACTGAGCATGTGCAGCCTGTCCCCTGGCCCTGTATTATCAGGAAATATATTGGGGACAGTGGAAGGAGGAGAGGATCAGAGGAGACAGGATCACACAGCCATTATACACAATGCAGAGGATTAACCTCTTAGGTTCCACAGTGAGTATAACAAGAATGCTTTACTGCATATACAGACTGATTTTTCTGTTGTGGGTTTAGTAACACTTTAAAGTGCACCCATTCCCAGACTATGAACGTGGAGTATTGACAATTTACATAGTCTTAACAATTATTAATGGTAATTAACCTCCAAACAACAGTTCCCTGACCTCTCCAGCTGCATTCACATAGGGGCTGAGGCTTGTACACTGTAAATTAGTTATTTATTTATATGTATGGCGCTGCCTGTGTGCAGGCAGCCCATGTAATTCTATAAGGTAGCAGAACTCATCTTAATTTGACAGACATGAGTGTAGATGAGTGGCCCTGAAAGTACACTGTTTGTGTTTGGGGTCACTCACCCGCACACTTGTCAAATAAGATGACAGCTGCATCCCCATAGGCCTACAGGGGATGCTTGCATGAAGCACCTGGTGGCTCCAGCCACATAAACAAATGGGCAGCTAACGGTATAAGGGCCCCAGCACTTATGTGAATAAAGGCCTTATCGTGCAGATTTTTAGCGATCTCTCTCTACTCCTTGTCAGGACACTTCCACCACAGTTAGAAACACCTTCCTAGGGAACACTTAACCCCTTGATCGTCCCCTAGTGTTAACCCCTTCCCTGCCAGTGATATTTATACAGTAATCAGTGGTTATTTTTAGCTTCAATCGCTGTATAAATGTCAATGGTCCCAAAAGTGTCAAAAGTGTCCGATCTGTCCACCACAATGTTGCAGTCCCACTAAAAATCGCTCATCACCGCCATTACTAGTAAAAAAATGCCATAAATATATTCCCTATTTAGTAGATGCTATAACATTTGCGCAAACCAGTCAATATAAGCTTATTGCGATTTTTTACCAAAAATATGTAGAAGAATACATATTGGCCTAAGCTGATGAAGAAATTTGTTTTATTTTTTAATTTTTGGGATATTTTAATAGCAAAAAGAAAAAATATTGTTTCTTTTTTTTTTAAATGTTGCTCTTTTTTTGTTTATAGCGCAAACAATAAAAACCGCAGAAGTTATCAAATACCACAAAAATAAAGCTTTATTTGATGTCAATTTTGTTCGGGTACAGCGCCGCAAAACCGTGCAATTGTCAGTTAAAGCGACGCAGTGCCGTATAGCAAAAAATGGCCTGGTCAATAAGGGGGCAAATCTTCCAGTCCTTAAGTGGTTAACCACTTAAGCCCCGGACCATTACGCAGCTTAATGACCAGAGGTGTTTTTACAATTTGGCACTGCGCTGTTCTAACGGGAAATTGCGCCGACATGCAATATTGTACCCAAGCAAAATTTGCGTCCTTTTCTTCCCACAAATAGAGCTTTCTTTTAATGGTATTTGATTGCCTCTGCAATTTTAATTTTTTGCGATATAAATGGAAAAATACAGAACATTTTGAAAAAAAAAGATATTTTCTACTTTTTGTTATAAGAAAAATCGAATAAACTCAATTTTAGTCATACGTTTAGGCCAAAATGTATTCAGCCACATGTCTTTAGTAAAAAAATGTCAATAAGCGTATATTTATTGGTTTGCGCAAAAGTTATAGCGTTTACAAACTAGGGTACATTTTCTGGAATTTACACAGCTTTTAATTTATGACTGCCTATCTAATTTCTTGAGGTGCTAAAATGGCAGGGCAGTACAAACCCCCCCAAATGACCCCATTTTGGAAAGTAGACACCCCAAGAAAATTGCTGAGAGGCATGTTGAGCCCATTCAATATTTTTTTTTGTCCCAAGTGATTGAATAATGACAAAAAAAAAAAATACAAAAAGTTGTCACTAAATGATATATTGCTTACACATGCCATGGTTATATGTGGAATTGCACCCCAAAATACATTCTGCTGCTTCTCCCGAGCACGGGGATACCACATGTATGGGACTTTTTAGGCGCCTAGCCGCGTACAGGACCCTGAAAACCAATCACCGCCTTCAGGATTTCTAAGGGCGCAAATTTTTGATTTCACTCCTCACTACCTATCACAGTTTCGAAGGCCATAAAATGCCAAAATAGCACAAAACCCCCCAAATGACCCCATTTTGGAAAGTAGACACCCCAAGCTATTTACTGAGAGGCATGTTGAGTCCATGGAATATTTTATATTTTGCCACAAGTTGCGGGAATATGACAAACTTTTTTTTTTTTTTGCACAAAGTTGTCACTAAATGATATATTGCTCACACATGCCATGGGCATGTGTGAAATTACACCCCAAAATACATCCTGCTGCTTTTCCTGAGTACGGGGATACCACATGTGTGGGACATTTTGGGAGCCTAGCCGCGTACGGGACCCCAAAAACCAAGCACCGCCTTCAAGATTTCTAAGGGCATAAATTTTTGATTTCACTCCTCACTACCTATCACTACCTATCACAGTTTTGAAGGCCATAAAATGCCAAGATGGCACAAACCCCCCCCCCCCCAAAGACCCCATTTTGGAAAGTAGACACCCCAAGCAATTTGCTGAGAGGCATGTTGAGCCCATTGAATATATTTTTTTGTCCCAAGTGATTGAATAATGACAAAAAGAAAAAAAAATGTACAAAAAGTTGTCACCAAATGATATATTGCTCAAACATGCCATGGTTATATGTGGAATTGCACCCCAAAATACATTTTGCTGCTTCTCCTGAGTATGGGGATACCACATGTGTGGGACGTTTTGAGAGCCTAGCCGTGTACAGGGCCCCAAAAACCAAGCACCGCCTTCAGGATTTCTAAGGGCGTAAATTTTTGATTTCACTCCTCACTACCTATCACAGTTTTAAAGGCCATAAAATGCCAAGATAGCACAAAACCCCCCCAAATGACCCAATTTTGGAAAGTAGACACCCCAAGCTATTTGCTGAGAGGCATGGTGAGTATTTTACAGCTCTGTTTTTGAAAATAAAGAAAGAAAATATATATATTTTTTTTCTTTTTTCAATTTTCAAAACTTTGTGACAAAAAGAGAGATCTGCAAAATACTCAACATACCTCTCAGCAAATAGCTTGGGGTGTCTACTTTCCAAAATGGGGTCATTTGGGGGGGTTTTGTGCCATCTGGGCATTCCATGGCCTCCGAAACTGTGATAGGCAGTGAGGAGTGAAATCAAAAATTTACACCCTTAGAAAGCCTGAAGGCGGTGCTTGGTTTTCGGGGTCCTGTACGCGGCTAGGCTTCCAAAATGTTTCACACATGTGGTATCCCCATACTCAGAAGAAGCAACAGAATGTATTTTGGGGTGCTATTCCACATATAACCATGGCATGTTTGAGCAATATATCATTTAGTGACAACTTTTTGTAAAAAAAATATTCAATGGGCTCAACATGCCTCTCAGCAAATAGCTTGGGGTGTCTACTTTCCGAAATGGGGTAATTTGGGGGGGTTATGAATTGTCCTGGCATTTTATACACAACATTAGGAAGCTTATGTCACACATAATCCACTCTTCTAACCACTTGAAGACAAAGCCCTTTCTGACACTTTTTGTTTACATGAAAACATATTTTTTTTTGCAAGAAAATTATGTTGAACCCCCAAACATTATATATTTTTTTTAAAGCAAAGGCCCTACAGATTAAAATAGTGGGTGTTGCATTTTTTTTTCACACAGTATTTGCGCAGCGATTTTTCAAATGCATTTTTTGGGAAAAAACACACTTTTTACATTTTTAATGCACTAAAACACACTATATTGCCCAAATATTTGATGAAATAAAAAAGATGATCTTAGGCCGAGTACATGGATACCAAACACGACATGCTTTAAAATTGCGCACAAACGCGCAGTGGCGACAAACTACATACATTTTTAAAAGTCTTTACAGGTTACCACATTAGATTTACAGAGGAGGTCTACTGCTAAAATGACTGCCCTCGATCTGACCTTCGCGGTGATACCTCACATGCATGGTGCAATTGCTGTTTACATATGACGCTAGACAGACGCTTGCGTTCGCCTTTGCGCAAGAGCAGGGGGGGGGGCAGGGGTGATTTTCTATTATTATTATTTATTTTGCTTTTTTATTTTATTTTAAACTGTTCCTTCCATTTTTTTTTTTTTTACCATTTTTATTCTTATCTCAGGGAATGTAAATATCCCCTATGATAGCAATAGGTAGTGACAGGTACTCTTTTTTTGAAAAAAATTGCGGGGTTAGACCCTAGATCTTTCCTCTGCCCTCAAAGCATCTGACCACACCAAGATCGGTGTGAAAAAATGCTTTCCCAATTTCCCAATGGCGCTGTTTATATCCGGGGAGGGGGGACTAATTATCTGCTAGGATTGCTTTTACATGAAAGCCGACCGCTGGCTGAAAAGAATGATACCAAGATGATACCTAAACCCACAGGCATCATTCTGGTATAACCATTCAAAGTCCAGCAACATACCAGTACGTTGCTGGTCCTTGTTGGACATGTATTGTAATCTTTTTTTTCATGCAGCCTGTTGGTTGAACGAAAAAAAGAGATTGATCGGTGGGTATGCCGACCATTAGAATACCTCCCTTCATCCACCCACTTCTAATGATGGGCATACATGCACCATTTATATATGCCGAAGCATGGGGGCATCCTCCCGCAAAAAAGTTATGCCGCGTACACACGGTCAGACTTTTCCACGGGCAAGCCTCCGTCGGAATTTTGATCGTATGTACGCGGCATAAAAGGTTATGCCGCGTACACACGATCGGACTTTTCCACGGGCAAGCCTCCTTCGGAATTTCGACCGTATGTACGCGGCATTAGGAGTAAAATCGCACCTCCGCCCCTGCTGCCCCCATGCTTCGGCATATATGCTCTTTTTTTTAACTGTGGTGGTGAAATCACCTCCTACAGCGTTGGAGTCACGGCTTTATGTATCGTGGGAGCAAACGCTGTTGCTGTCGAGATAAATAAATCTGCGCTGCAACTGAATGGCGTACCTGCTAAGCAAATGATGGTTAACATTAAAACAAAGTAACATTACAGTATAACAGTAAGACCTTACCATACCATACCTGCAAAGCAAATACCAAAAAAAAAACTAGTAAAAAATAAAATAAAAAATTTAACGCAACCTGTGCCTAAAATATATATATGCCGAAGCATGGGGGCATCCTACCCCAAAAAAGTTATGCCGCGTACACACGGTCTGACTTTTCCACGGGCAAGCCTCCGTCGGAATTTCGACCGTATGTACACGGCATTAGGAGCAAAATCGCTCCTCCGCCCCTGCTGCCCCCATGCTTCGGCATATATGCTCTTTTTTTTAACTGTGGTGGTGAAATCACCTCCTACAGCGTTGGAGTCACAGCTTTATGTATCGTGGGAGCAAACCCTTTTGCTGTCAAGATAAATAGATCCGCGCTGCAACTGAATGGCGTACCTGCTAAGCAAATGATGGTTAACATTAAAACAAAGTAACATTACAGTACAACAGTAAGACCTTATCATACCATACCTGCAAAGCAAATACCAAAACAAAAACGAGCAAAAAATAAAAAAAAAATTTAACGCAACCTGTGCCTAAAATATATATATGACGAAGCATGGGGGCATCCTCCCGCAAAAAAGTTATGCCGCGTACACACGGTCAGACTTTTCCATGGGCAAGCCTCCGTCCGGAATTTCGACCGTATGTACGCGGCATTGTGAGCAAAATCGATCCTCCGCCTCTACTGCCCCCATGCTTCGGCATATATAATCTTTTTTTTAACTGTGGTGGTAGAAAGAAAATCAAAGAGAGACAAGCTCTCACAAAACGGGATTTTGAAGGGAGAAATTGGTTCTGTTATAGGTGAGTACACTTGAGACAGTAAATATAGAAAAATAAATTTATTCATAACATGTTAAAATTGATATTGCACTGATACAGAATCATAAAAACTTGGAAACAAAGAACTAGAGTGTGCAACTAGCCGACATGTTTTGCACGGTTGTGTTTAGTCAGGGCTTAGCACTTCTCTTTTATTTCATCAAGTCTGTATAAGACATAAAGATTTATAATTAATGTCAAACAATGATATGATATCAATATATATGCATTTGTTACATAATACAAATTTGTTGCATATTAACAAACTTGGAAAAAAGTTTTGACATGCTCACCTAGTTCACTCCAGGAATATTGAACAGAAATGCACTCCGCTGGACACGCACATCAAGACCGACAACCGACCCAGTTCCCGTTGCAGCTTACCCGGTGGATGCCAGATCCAGCAGGATGAAACATGAGGATTTTGACCATGTGGGCTAACCATATGTTAGTAATGTGTACGGGTCTACAAACAGGTAAAAAAGGGGAAAAAGAATATGGTAAAAAATATCCCATTAGACTAAAGGGTCTATTGCTGAGTAAACCAGGGTAGGTAAACCCTGGAGCCCCATGTAATTTTGTACAGAGAAAAAACTACAAGATCATATAGTAAACAAGGAAGATCAATGCCAAGGGACTTAGGACTTTAGATCACCTAGTGACAGGTTAATGAGGATGATATTCACTCTAAAGTTACACTATAATCTCCACAGCATGTCATCAATAATAACATGACATGTGAAAGGGTAGTGACAATCAGAGGGATGTGGGGGCTATATACATGAGCACAAAAGCTAGTAGCATTAAATATATACTGTGCTAGGCAAGATAGTAATAGTTGGAATGACCGAGAGACAAAGTATGCGACCACCATATATGTGGCCAACAGTGTCCCCACTAATATAGCCGCCCAACCAGATTTACAAAGAGTAGTAAACTAAAATCAAAAATAGCCTCTATACCTGCATGGGGTCCCCCTCATATAGAATGCAAAGTCACAGAGAAAGGTTCTCATGGATATCCCTGGTCTGAGGTCCTACGGTCAGCAGATGCAGCAAGATGGCGCACGTCGGCTGACACCGACTGCACCATCTTAAAAGTACACAGTCAACCGGAAGTGAAGGGTCGAGATCGACCCCTGACATCACTACCGGTCCTGGTGTTCCTGTGCCGCGCATGCGCGAGCACGACGACGCACCGCGCAGACGCGATCCGCCGTCCAAGAGGACTGGACGGAGGATGGGAAGGGGAGGAGATTCCCCTAATTCCACAGCACAGGACACACGGAAAACCTCATGCAATTCAAAACTACAAGAGTCGAAGAGAAGGCAGCCAGCGATAATGCACCCTGTCCCAGAGTGCGCGGCCATTCAACCATCTGGAATGAGACAAAATTAATAAAACAAGTATAGCGATCTCAAAATAGCAAAAGAAAAAACATACATATGTCAACATGGTTCTAAATAGAAAAACCACTATAATCATTAATAGTTGTTTAAGTTAGGATATACATGTAGGTTGACACAAATGCGTCCTTACCCATGTAATTAAGCATATCCATGATAAGTTGGTAAAGGCAGAGGCGCATGGATACCAACAGCAATCAACCATTGGTAGGAAAAGAAAAAGAAAAAACATAGGTGGAAGGAGACAAGGAGAAGGGGAGGGGAAGGGAAAAGTTGAGGAGAAAACAGAATTGTTAGATAAACCATTACAATACATTTAAAGCGATAAAGTTAAATACATTAGACCGTTTACAGGGCAGTTATTCGCGTATGTCATGTTTAAGTGGAATCAATTTCATCGATTACATATACAATGTACATATAAAATCCAGATATAACCCTAGCACAGATTTTAAAGAAATGGTTTAAAGGAGATGGTCGTATTAAGGCCAGGAGAGTAGGTGGCCCTTTGATTAACCCTTTCCATACAGGGCTTTTTATACCACTTCCATACCGGGCCTATTCTGGCACTTCTCTCCTATATGTACAAATCATCATTCTTTTGCTAGAAAATTACTCAGAACCCCAAATATTATATATGTTTTTTTTAGCAGACACCCTAGGGAATAAAATGACGGTCGTTGCAACTTTTTATCTTGCACGGTATTTGCACAATAATTTTTCAAACGCCTTTTTTTGGGGAAAAAATGGTTTCATGAATTAAAAAAATAACAAAACAGTAAAGTTAGCCCAATTTTTTTGTAAAATATGAAAGCTTATGTTATGCCGAGTAAAAAGATACCTAACATGTCATGCTTTAAAATTGCGCACACTCATGGAATGGTGCCAAACTTCGGTACTTAAAAATCTCCATTGGTGACACTTTGAAATTTTTTACAGGTTACCAGGTTAGAGTTACAGAGGAGGTCTAGTGCTAGAATTGTTGCACGCACTCTAACGCATGGGGCGATACCTCACATATGTGGTTTGAACGCAGTTACATATGCGGGCGGGACTTACATGTGTGTTCGCTTCTAAGCGCGAGCTATTGGGGACGGGCGTTTTCAAAAAAAAAAATTATTATTATTTTTATTTTTTTTACTTAGTTTTTGTTTTGTTTACTTTTTTTTACACTTTTTTTTATTTATTTTTTTATCACTTTTATTCCTATTACATGTAAACATCCCTTGTAATAGGAATGTGTGTGACAGGTCCGCTTTATGGAGAGATGCGGGGCCAATAAGACCCCACATCTCTCCTCCAGGCTGAAAAGCATGAGATCGTGAAAAAAAATTCACTGATCTCATACTTACAGCCGCAATGTTTACATTTGAGGACCCGGGCGTGACGTCATCACATCGCGCCCGGGCCTCCGACGGTCATAGAGATGACTGGTGACCATCTGGTCACCAGTCATCTCTATGCTCATCACATGACCCACCAACGGCACCGGACGATTCTCTCCGGGTCCCCGATGGCACGGGAGAGCCCGGAGAAGCACTGGATGGCGGCGGGAGGGGGGGATGTCCCCTCCCGCCGCCTATAAGAATGATCAAGCAGCGGAACTGCCTCTATGATTGTTCTTATGGTGCGCAGGATCGCCGGCTGAAAAAAAGGATATCTGAATGATGCCTCTAGCTGCAGGCATCATTCAGATATCCCCCCTCAAACCCAGGACGTCATATGACATCCACCCGGAGGGTTCCTGCCGGCATCATTTTACAATGGCCCGGTATGGAAGTGGTTAAAGATCCATTTGGCTTCCTGCTGAAGGATCCTCCTATCAAAGTCCCCTCCTCTTAGAGGTTCAGAAATAACTTCCAAAACAAAAAATGAAACAAAAGAAGGGTCATAACTGTGGTTAAGACCTATATGCTTACATATGGGAGTATACAGTAATCCCGCATCAAGATAATACAGATGATCTTGCACTCTTTTTGCAAAAGGGCGTTTCGTCTTGCCTATATAGAAGGCGCCACATAGGCATGTTGCCAAGTACACGACTCCTATTGTACTACAATCTGCGTATTTTGTGGACCTGTGGTAGCCTCCTCGTGGTAGGTGGCATCCTGTGCCATCTTTTATCCACAGGCACTGATCACAATTGCCACACCTGTATGTGCCGTTACTAATTGTTGTCCCTATTTCCACGGTTCCGGGAGTATAGTGGCTATAAAAAAGGCCATCCCTAATTGACCGGGATCTACGGTATACAATTTTGTGTCAGCTACATACTTGGATATGATTGGGTCCTCAGAGAGGAAGTGCCAGTTATTACCAATTAATTGGCAAAAAATATCCTGATGCGCACTGAATGTAGTGATGAATTTGGTGGTAGGGTTCTGTTCACATACTTTAGATTTAAAGATAAGCGTCTCACGTGTATGGCCTTTTGCTCTTCCATATGCTTTTTTGAGCACCTTTTTGCTGTAGCCTCTAACAAGGAGGCGTGAGTAGAGGGCTTTTGCCTCAAGTTCAAAATCCTCATCCCTGGCACAATTGCGGCGTAGCCTAAGATATTGACTGAAGGGAATGCTATGTACTAAGGGATGAGGATGAGCGCTTGAAAAATGCAAAATAGTATTGCCTGAAGTTTATTTTCTGTAGAGGCTACTGTGCAGATTTCCTTCTCCCCTTCCCATCCTCCGTCCGGTCCTCTTGGACGGCGGATCGCGTCTGCGCGGTGCGTCGTCACGCTCGCGCATGGGCGGCACAGGAACACCCAGATCGGTAGTGATGTCAGGGGTCGATCTCGGTTGACTGTGTACTTTTAAGATGGTGCAGTCGGCGGCAGCCGACGTGCACCATCTTGCTGCATCTGCTGACCGTAGGACCTCAGACCAGGGATATCCATGAGAACCTTTCTCTGTGACTTTGCATTCTATATGAGGGGGACCCCATGCAGGTATAGAGGCTATTTTTGATTTTAGTTTACTACTCTTTGTAAATCTGGTTGGGCGGCTATATTAGTGGGGACACTGTTGGCCACATATATGGTGGTCGCATACTTTGTCTCTCGGCCATTCCAACTATTACTATCTTGCCTAGCACAGTATATATTTAACGCTACTAGCTTTTGTGCTCATGTATATAGCCCCCACATCCCTCTGATTGTCACTACCCTTTCACATGTCATGTTATTATTGATGACATGCTGTGGAGATTATAGTGTAACTTTAGAGGGAATATCATCCTCATTAACCTGTCACTAGGTGAACTAAAGTCCTAAGTCTCTTGGCATTGATCTTCCTTGTTTACTATATGATCTTGTAGTTTTTTCTCTTTATAAAATTACATGGGGCTCCAGGGTTTACCTACCCTGGTTTACTCAGCATTAGACCCTTTAGTCTAATGGGATATTTTTTACCATATTCTTTTTCCCCTTTTTTACCTGTTTGTAGACCCGTATACATTACTAACATATGGTTAGCCCACACGGTCAAAATCCTCATGTTTCATCCTGCTGGATCTGGCATCCACCGGGTAAGCTACAAAGAGAACTGGGACGGTTGTCGGTCTTGCTGTGCGTGACCAGCGGAGTGCGTTTCTGTTCAATATTCCTGGAGTGAACTAGGTGAGCATGTCAAAACTTTTTTCCAAGTTTGTTAATATGCAACAAATTTGTATTATGTAACAAATGCATATATATTGATATCATATCATTGTTTGACATTAATTATAAATCTTTATGTCTTATACAGACTTGATGAAATTAAAAGAGAAGTGCTAAGCCCTGACGAAGCACAACCGTGCGAAACATGTCAGCTAGTTGCACACTCTAGTTCTTTGTTTCCAAGTTTTTATGATTCTGTATCAGTGCAATATCAATTTTAACATGTTATGAATACATTTATTTTTCTATATTTACTGTCTCAAGTGTACTCACCTATAACAGAACCAATTTCCCACTTCAAAATCCCGTTTTGTGAGAGCTTGTCTCTCTTTGATTTTCTTTCTAGTTTCTATTGGGACTGGGAGATTATATGGTTCTGTTTCTGGAAACTATCCAAAAAACGTTTATATATTTTAACTGTGGTGGTGAAATCACCTCCTACAGCACTGGAGTCACGGCCTTATGTATCGCGGGACCAAACGCTGTTGCTGTCAAGATAAATAATTCGGCGCTGCAGCTGAATGGCGCACCTGAAAACAAAAAATGACATACCTGAAAAGCAAGCATGATAAAACATTGCAGAATAGAATATAGTAAAAAAAGAGCAGAACAATAGAGAGAAAGTAGAGAGAGAGAACAATAAAACAATAACTTTTTTGTTTTTGTTTTGTTTGTTTGTTTTTTTACGTTTTTTTTTACACTTTTTTTTGTAACTTTAACAACTGTAATGGTTCGTGTTGTGTTACACTATGTGATTATTCTTGCTCTGTGTCTTTAAGATCTGTCCCCTTCTTTCTAGCTGAACTCTCTCTCTCACCGTAGTTCTTTATATATCTCCTCCACTTCCTGATTCTGGTCATTACTCCTGTATATCTTCCATGCTAAACATCTTACATGTGGCTTACAACTGCAATGTTTTTCTACCTATGAATATCCATCATTAAACGGAACATTCGAAAGGATTCATCGTCTGTCGTCCTAACTGTGAGTTTATTCATTGAGTTAAACTGCCTGTATCGATGCAAGGGATGAATATCAAACCAGCTTGAGTAAGGCCTACTTAAACCTGGAGATGAACTTTATCGCTTTGTAGTTGAGACAGAACAGTAGAAAAACGGAGTTTCACAGCCTAATTACAAGATTTCTGCGTGTCAGTACTGATAAAGACAAGATTTACTGCCCTTATAGCAAGAAACAAGAAGAGAGCAGCACATGGCAGCCTTATAGCCTGAGACAATCTGCACAGTGTCATATTTCAGCACACAGATCCTGCCTGCTTTCACAGTCAGTCTGCTATCATGACTGACCAAGCTTCTGCATGTGAACTCACATCTACCTCCCCACAAGTTCCTGAAGAAACTGAGTTACCCAAACGCTCAGTTAAACCCACTTGGAAAGTAATGGAGAATTATGAAGCTTCAAGGACTGAATTGTCAAATAGCTTGGAATTAGTCTGGGAGAAAATCCTTGCTGAAGCCAATACAGTGTCTGTTGAACGTGAACTACTGACACTAGAGGGCGCCATTAAACAACTTTCTGCCTCATATGAGCTTTATCAGCTTACCAGCATCAAATTCACTAATGTCTTACAAAACATGAAGTCAGAAAATGCGATGAGGCAGTTAAAGCATGTCAACATTCTTAATCTTGAAAGAGACAGTTTTATCCAGCAAACCAGATTAAAGGCAGAAGCAAAGATAAAGCTGTTACAGGACACTGCATCTCACAGATCTGTTTCCACCAGACGTTCTAAAAACTCGTCAAGATCCCATAGTTCAAGATACTCAACACTCAGTGAGCGACTTATTAATGCCCGCGCTGAAGTGGAAGCCAGCAAAGTGCAGGTGGCATATGCAGAAAAAAGAGCAGAGTTGGAAGCGCAGTCAGCACGTCAAAGAGCAGAGTTGGAAGCGCAGTCAGCACGTCAAAGAGCAGAGTTGGAAGCGCAGTCAGCACGTCAAAGAGCAGAGTTGGAAGCGCAGTCAGCACGACAAAGAGCAACAATGGAAACCTTAAATGAACAGTGTAAACATGACGCAGCTATGGCAAAGCTAAGGGTCCTACAGCAAGCTATCAGTGCAGACGAAGGTGCAAGTGAGAAAGACAGCATTAACCTAAACATAGCAGATATGGAAGACCCCCTCAAACGCACTAAAGACTATGTCCTAAGCCACTGCAGTGCACACTCCATTGTCTCCAATGCTCCCGACTACATAGAGACTAGTGATGAGCCGAACACCCCCGGGTTCGGTTCGCACCAGAACCCGCGAACGGACCGAAAGTTCGTACGAACATTAGAACCCTATTAAATACAATGGATGCGAACGTTCGAATTCTAAAGTGCTAATTATAACAACTATTATGCATGTTATTGTCCTAAAAAGGGTTTGGGAACCCGGGTTCTGCACCAGGGGACATGTATCAATGCAAAAAGAAGTTTTAAAAACGGTCGTTTTTCGGGAGCAGTCATTTTAATGATGCATAAAGTGAAAAAAAAAAAGTCAAATATTCCTTTAAATATCGTACCTGGGGGGTGTCTAAAGTATGCCTGTGAAGTGCCACGTGTTTCCCGTGTTTAGAACTGTCCCTGCACAAAATGACACTTCTAAAGGAAAGAAAAGCCATTTAAAACTGCTTGCGGCTTTAATGTAATGTCTGGTCCCGGTAATATGGATGAAAATCTTTAAGAAAAATGGCATAGCTACCCCATGACCCCCCCCCCCTACCCCAGCCCATTACCAGCCCCTTTGGGTCTTGTATGGATATTAAGGGGAACCCCGCACATAAAATAAAAAAGGCCCTATATACTCTGAACAGCCGTATACAGGCGGTGCATACAAGACAGGGACTGTAGGTTTGTTCTTATGTAGAATGTGTTTGTAATTTTGAACAGGTACATTGTTGAAGTGTAGCTCCAGCCCAAAAATCTATTTTTAAACTTTTTGGAAAACATAGGTAAGGGTTATCACCCCTGTAACATTTGTTTTGCTGTCTGTGCCCCTGTTCAGAACATTTCACCTCACTTTCCGTCCCAATGACAACTGTTTTTGAAATGTGGTGTTTTTCTTGAAACAAGGATTGCTGATAAAGCATCAGTACAGAGGAGACACCTTTCTCCCATATTTATTCTTACAGGAGAGAATTTTCCTTCCTAGGGGTAGATTTCCTCTCACTTCCTGTTGTCTTCTTTCGTTTGCAAGTAGGAGTCGTTTGTAAGTTGGATGTTTGAAAGTAGGGACCTGCCGTATATACTCTGCAGAAATAGGCCCCTTAGTTGTTGGTGTTGGCACAACACTGTAAGCACTCACAGTTACTCTTGGTTGGTGCTGGAACGCCCTGCTGTCAACTATTATATCAGGAATTTTAATTACATATAATTGTTGAACAGTGGTAGTAAAAATTGGGGCTTTGATGGTGGTGCTGGTGCCACAACACTGTAAGCCCTGACAGTTACTCTTGTTGGGTGCAGCAATGGGCCCTGCTGTGAATTATTAGATCAAGAATTGTAATTGCATGCCCCTGTTGAACAGGGGCTGAAAAATTGGGCTTTTCGTGGTGGTGGTGGTGGTGGTGGTGTTGCCACAACACTGTAAGCCCTCAGAGTTACTCTTGGTGGGTGCAGGAATGGGCCCTGCTGTGAATTATTAGATCAAGAATTGTAATTACATGCCCCTTTTGAACAGGGGCTGAAAAATTGGGCCTTTCGTGGTGGTGGTGGTGGTGGCGTTGCCACAACACTGTAAGCCCTCAGACTTACTCTTGGTGGGTGCAGGAATGGGCCCTGCTGTGAATTATTACATCAAGAATTGTAATTGCATGCCCCTGTTGAACAGGGGCTGAAAAATTGGGCCTTAGGCACTGGTGGCACAACACTACAACCCCTCACAGATACTGTACTTGGAGCACAGCAATGAGCCCTGTTGCTAAGTATTGCTTCAAAAATTGTAATGACACGCCCCTGTTAAACAGGGGCTGAAAAATTGGGCCTTAGGCACTGGTGGCACAACACTACAACCCCTCACAGATACTGTACTTGGAGCACAGCAATGAGCCCTATGGCAAATTATTGCTAAAAAAATTGTAATTACACGCCCCTGTAAAACAGGGGCTGAAAAATTGGGCCTTAGCCACTGGTGGCGGCACCCATAAACAAAAATGATCTTCCAAGCTATCATCATCAATCGTATCATTGAGGACTCGGAGGAGGAGGATAGCCAGTCAACATAACAGCACAGGCACTCAGCATCAGCATCAGTCTTGAAGGGACGTGACATGTTAAAATCAATTAGTCTGTTATATCAGCATCAGGTGTGTGGTAGCTGGTGGTGATCCAAGACTGGTTCATCTTGATGAAAGTCAGTCGATCAACCGAGTCGGTGGACAGGCGCACCCTGTGATCCGTGACAAATCCTCCAGCAGCACTGAATGTGCGTTCCGAAAGAACGCTGGATGCAGGACAGGCCAGTAGCTCAATTGCATACTGTGCAAGCTCTGGCCAGTGATCCATCCTCAAGACCCAGTAAGCCAGAGGATTTTCGGTGGGGAAGGTGTCCAAGTCTGACCTTGCCCCTAGATATTCCTGCACCATGTTTATCAGACGCTGGCGATGGTTGCTGGAACCAATCATACTTTGGGGCTGCGGACTAAAGAATTGTCTGAACGCATCGGTCAGACGGCCACCTTCCCCACCGCTCCTTCTTTGACTGGCCGAAGCCTCAGCAACTCGTTGTCCTGGACCAGGAGTTTGTAACCTCCCAGTCTCTGGGAACGCGTTGCACAGACCTTTCTGCAAGGCCTCCCGGAGTTGTCTCATCCTCTGCTCCCTCTGCGACGGTAACATAAGGTCCGCAACCTTACCCTTGTACCGTGGATCAAGGAGAGTGGCCAGCCAGTAATGGTCCCTCTCCTTGATCCGAAGAATACGAGGATCCTTCCGCAGACTTTGCAGGATCAGGGAGGCCATGCAGCGTAGGTTTGCTGAGGCATTCGCTCCGGAGTCCTCTGGGTCACTAAGGACGACATGATCCGCAGTCACCTCCTCCCAGCCACGTACAAGTCCACTGGTTTCTTGGGACTGTAAATCATCCCTAAAAGACTGCTGCTGATGATGCTGAGTGCCAGCCTCCACCTCCATGCTGACACAATCCTCCTCCTCCTCCTCCTCCTCTTCCTCTTCCTGTGCGATGGGTGGGACAGAAGGAACACTGTCTGGGTAAAGGGGGCCTTGAGAGGCAAGGAAGTCCTCCTCTTCCTGCCTCTGTTCTGCCTCAAGTGCCCTGTCCATTATTCCACGCAGCGTGTGCTCCAACAGGTGGACAAGAGGTACAGTGTCACTGATGCATGCACTGTCACTGCTCACCATCCTCGTGGCCTCCTCAAATGGTGCCAGGACAGTGCATGCATCCCTGATCATGCCCCACTGGCGTGGAGAAAAAAACCAAGCTCCCCTGACCCTGTCCTGGTGCCGTAGTCGCACAGGTACTCATTGATGGCCCTCTGCTGCGTGTGCAGCCGCTGCAGCATGGCCAACGTTGAGTTCCACCTGGTGGGCATGTCACATATAAGGCGGTTCTTGGGCAGGTTCAACTCCTTTTGCAGCTCAGCCAGGCGAGCACTGGCATTATAAGATCTGCGGAAATGCACACAGACTTTCCTGGCCTGCCTCAGGACATCCTGTAAGCCCGGGTACCTGCCCAAGAACCGCTGCACCACCAGGTTAAGGACGTGAGCCAGACAGGGCACATGGGTCAGTTGTCCCTGTCGGAGGGCGGAGGGGAGGTTGGTGCCATTGTCGCAAACCACCATTCCTGGCTTAAGCTGGCGTGGCGTCAACCACCTCTCGGCCTGGCCCTGCAGAGCAGACAGGACCTCTGCCCCAGTGTGGCTTCTGTCCCCCAAACACACCAGCGCAAGCACGGCATGGCATCTTTTTGCCTGCGTACTTGCGTAGCCCCGTGAATGGCTACGGAGCACCGCTGGTTCATAGGACAAACCACAGGAAGAGGCCATGGAGGAAGAAGAAGAGGAGGGGGTGGAGGAGAGAGGTGTGTCACAACCAGTAGTAGCATTTTGGAGGCGTGGCGGTGGGACAACCTCCAACACTACTGCACCTTGTCCTGCATCCTTCCCAGCTGCCAAAAGAGTGACCCAATGGGCCGTGAAAGAAAGGTAACGTCCCTGTCCATGCCTGCTGGACCATGAGTCAGCGGTAATATGCACCTTACCGCTGACCGCCCTGTCCAGCGAGGCCAAGACATTGCCTTCCACATGCCGGTAGAGAGCCGGAATAGCCTTCCGTGAGAAAAAGTGGCGTTTGGGAACCTGCCACTGAGGAACCGCACATTGCACAAACTCACGGAAGGGGGCCGAGTCTACCAACTGAAAAGGCAGCAGTTGAAGCGCTAGCAATTTAGCCAAGCTAGCATTCAACCGCTGGGCATGTGGATGGCTGGGAGTGAACTTCTTTCGACGGTCCAGCAGCTGGGGCAGGGAAATTTGCCTGCTAGAATCGGACGTCGGTGTACTGCTAGCAGAGTGGCCGCAAGTACTTGGCTGTGACACACCTAATTCTACACCTTCATTCCTCTCAGTGCATGTTTCAGAGAGGACTGAAGTTATAGTGGGGTTGGAGATCCCAGCTGATGCGGTGCAAGGAGAGGTCCGCTTTGTTCTTTGGTGTGGGTCTTTGAGGTAGGCTTGCCAACGAGCTGCATGGCAGGTCAACATATGTCTGGTCAGGCATGTGGTACCCAAGCGGCTGATGTTTTGGCCACGCGATATACGCTTGAGACATATGTTGCAAACAGCAGCTGTGCGATCTGATGCACTAGCCTCAAAAAAAGCCCACACCAAGGAACTTTTTGAATGACGGGCAGAGGCAGCGCCCTGCGCAGGCGGAGCTCTGCGGTGTGATTCCGTCGGTGTACTGCCCTTACGCTGGCCACCAAAGGGCATCCTGTCTCGTTGGAGATGTGCCTCCTCCTCATCCTCCTCCTCCTCTCTCCTATTAGGCACCCACGTGGAGTCAGTGACCTCATCATCCCCTCCCTCCTCATCACTGGAGCCAATCTGGCAGTATGCTGCAGCTGCTGGAACATGACTGCCAGATTGGTGTCCTTCTTGAGCATCCCCTCTGTCTGCTCTCACCCTACTGCCTTCCTGTAGCTGGGTTTCATCATCAGACCCTTCGAAACGCTGGGCATCCTCCTGGAGCATGTACCCAACACTGTGCTCAAACAGTTCGGGGGACTCCTCAGGAGGAGGACATGGTGGGTCTAGGGAAGGAGTGACTGATGATGAGTCTGACATTGATACCAGGGAAGAGGACGCTTTGGCAGCTGCTTTGCCAGTACCCTGAGCCTGGGTGAGAGAGGATGAGGAGGAGGAGGAGGGCTTGGTCATCCACTCTACCAAGTCTTCGGCATGATGTGGCTCAACATGTCCAGCTGCCGAAAAGAAGGACAAGCGTGTCCCATGGCCATGTGCTGATGACAATGCACCGCGTCCACGACCAGCACTGTTGCCCCCAGACACAGAGCCTGCTTGCCCTCTTTTATTGCCTCCTGACTGTCTGCCTCTCCTTGTTTGCCTTCCAGACATTCTAATAGATGGCCTGCAGGGAGATGGGAAAAAAGCAATAAGGGCTACCTTCAAGTGTCCTTCTCTGTCCCTTGAAACAAGGACTTGCACAGTGAAAGAAACTGACACTCTCCCTACCTACAGTTTTCTGTCCCTAGAAAAAATGTTTTTTTTAAGCACAATATAGCACAAGGAGAATTCACTCACTGTCCTTCCAGGTCCCTAGAAACAAGGACTTGCACAGTGAAAGAAACTGACACTCTCCCTACCTACAGTTTTCTGTCCCTAGAAAAAATGCTTTTTTTAAGCACAATATAGCACAAGGAGAATTCACTCACTGTCCTTCCAGGTCCCTGGAAACAAGGACTTGCACAGTGAAAGAAACTGACACTCTCCCTACCTACAGTTTTCTGTCCCTAGAAAAAATGTTTTTTTTAAGCACAATATAGCACAAGGAGAATTCACTCACTGTCCTTCCAGGTCGCTAGAAACAAGGACTTGCACAGTGAAAGAAACTGACACTCTCCCTACCTACAGTTTTCTGTCCCTAGAAAAAATGTTTTTTTTAAGCACAATATAGCACAAGGAGAATTCACTCACTGTCCTTCCAGGTCCCTGGAAACAAGGACTTGCACAGTGAAAGAAACTGACACTCTCCCTACCTACAGTTTTCTGTCCCTAGAAAAAATGTTTTTTTTAAGCACACTATAGCACAAGGAGAATTCACTCACTGTCCTTCCAGGTCCCTATAAACAAGGACTTGCACAGTGAAAGAAACTGACACTCTCCCTACCTACAGTTTTCTGTCCCTAGAAAAAATGTTTTTTTTAAGCACAATATAGCACAAGGAGAATTCACTCACTGTCCTTCCAGGTCCCTGGAAACAAGGACTTGCACAGTGAAAGAAACTGACACTCTCCCTACCTACAGTTTTCTGTCCCTAGAAAAAATGTTTTTTTAAGCACACTATAGCACAAGGAGAATTCACTCACTGTCCTTCCAGGTCCCTGGAAACAAGGACTTGCACAGTGAAAGAAACTGACACTCTCCCTACCTACAGTTTTCTGTCACCAGAAAAAATGTATTTTTTAAGCACACTATAGCACAAGGAGAATTCACTCACTGTCCTTCCCAGTCCCTAGAAACAAGGACTTGCACAGTGAAAGAAACTGACACTCTCCCTACCTACAGTTTTCTGTCCCTAGAAAAAATGTTTTTTAAACACACTATAGCACAAGGAGAATTCACTCAATGTCCTTCCAGGTCCCTGGAAACAAGGACTTGCACAGTGAAAGAAACTGACACTCTCCCTACCTACAGTTTTCTGTCCCTAGAAAAAATGTTTTTTTTAAGCACAATATAGCACAAGGAGAATTCACTCACTGTCCTTCCAGGTCCCTGGAAACAAGGACTTGCACAGTGAAAGAAACTGACACTCTCCCTACCTACAGTTTTCTGTCCCTAGAAAAAATGTTTTTTTAAGCACAATATAGCACAAGGAGAATTCACTCACTGTCCTTCCAGGTCCCTGGAAACAAGGACTTGCACAGTGAAAGAAACTGACACTCTCCCTACCTACAGTTTTCTGTCCCTAGAAAAAATGTTTTTTTTAAGCACAATATAGCACAAGGAGAATTCACTCACTGTCCTTCCAGGTCCCTAGAAACAAGGACTTGCACAGTGAAAGAAACTGACACTCTCCCTACCTACAGTTTTCTGTCCCTAGAAAAAATGTTTTTTTTAAGCACACTATAGCACAAGGAGAATTCACTCAATGTCCTTCCAGGTCCCTGGAAACAAGGACTTGCACAGTGAAAGAAACTGACACTCTCCCTACCTACAGTTTTCTGTCCCTAGAAAAAATGTTTTTTTTAAGCACAATATAGCACAAGGAGAATTCACTCACTGTCCTTCCAGGTCCCTGGAAACAAGGACTTGCACAGTGAAAGAAACTGACACTCTCCCTACCTACAGTTTTCTGTCCCTAGAAAAAATGTTTTTTTTAAGCACACTATAGCACAAGGAGAATTCACTCACTGTCCTTCCAGGTCCCTGGAAACAAGGACTTGCACAGTGAAAGAAACTGACACTCTCCCTACCTACAGTTTTCTGTCACCAGAAAAAAATTATTTTTTATGCACACTATAGCACAAGGAGAATTCACTCACTGTCCTTCCCAGTCCCTAGAAACAAGGACTTGCACAGTGAAAGAAACTGACACTCTCCCTACCTACAGTTTTCTGTCCCTAGAAAAAATGTTTTTTTTAAGCACACTATAGCACAAGGAGAATTCACTCAATGTCCTTCCAGGTCCCTGGAAACAAGGACTTGCACAGTGAAAGAAACTGACACTCTCCCTACCTAGAGTTTTCTGTCCCTAGAAAAAATGTTTTTTTTAAGCACACTATAGCACAAGGAGAATTCACTCACTGTCCTTCCCAGTCCCTAGAAACAAGGACTTGCACAGTGAAAGAAACTGACACTCTCCCTACCTACAGTTTTCTGTCCCTAGAAAAAATGTTTTTTTTAAGCACAATATAGCACAAGGAGAACTCACTCACTGTCCTTCCAGGTCCCTGGAAACAAGGACTTGCACAGTGAAAGAAACTGACACTCTCCCTACCTACAGTTTTCTGTCCCTAGAAAAAATGTTTTTTTTAAGCACAATATAGCACAAGGAGAATTCACTCACTGTCCTTCCAGGTCCCTGGAAACAAGGACTTGCACAGTGAAAGAAACTGACACTCTCCCTACCTACAGTTTTCTGTCCCTAGAAAAAATGTTTTTTTTAAGCACACTATAGCACAAGGAGAATTCACTCACTGTCCTTCCAGGTCCCTGGAAACAAGGACTTGCACAGTGAAAGAAACTGACACTCTCCCTACCTACAGTTTTCTGTCACCAGAAAAAATGTATTTTTTATGCACACTATAGCACAAGGAGAATTCACTCACTGTCCTTCCCAGTCCCTAGAAACAAGGACTTGCACAGTGAAAGAAACTGACACTCTCCCTACCTACAGTTTTCTGTCCCTAGAAAAAATGTTTTTTTTAAGCACACTATAGCACAAGGAGAATTCACTCAATGTCCTTCCAGGTCCCTGGAAACAAGGACTTGCACAGTGAAAGAAACTGACACTCTCCCTACCTAGAGTTTTCTGTCCCTAGAAAAAATGTTTTTTTTAAGCACACTATAGCACAAGGAGAATTCACTCACTGTCCTTCCCAGTCCCTAGAAACAAGGACTTGCACAGTGAAAGAAACTGACACTCTCCCTACCTACAGTTTTCTGTCCCTAGAAAAAATGTTTTTTTTAAGCACAATATAGCACAAGGAGAATTCACTCACTGTCCTTCCAGGTCCCTGGAAACAAGGACTTGCACAGTGAAAGAAACTGACACTCTCCCTACCTACAGTTTTCTGTCCCTAGAAAAAATGTTTTTTTTAAGCACAATATAGCACAAGGAGAATTCACTCACTGTCCTTCCAGGTCCCTGGAAACAAGGACTTGCACAGTGAAAGAAACTGACACTCTCCCTACCTACAGTTTTCTGTCCCTAGAAAAAATGTTTTTTTAAGCACAATATAGCACAAGGAGAATTCACTCACTGTCCTTCCAGGTCCCTAGAAACAAGGACTTGCACAGTGAAAGAAACTGACACTCTCCCTACCTACAGTTTTCTGTCCCTAGAAAAAATGTTTTTTTTTAAGCACACTATAGCACAAGGAGAATTCACTCACTGTCCTTCCAGGTCCCTGGAAACAAGGACTTGCACAGTGAAAGAAACTGACACTCTCCCTACCTACAGTTTTCTGTCCCTAGAAAAAATGTTTTTTTTAAGCACAATATAGCACAAGGAGAATTCACTCACTGTCCTTCCAGGTCCCTGGAAACAAGGACTTGCACAGTGAAAGAAACTGACACTCTCCCTACCTACAGTTTTCTGTCCCTAGAAAAAATGTTTTTTTTAAGCACAATATAGCACAAGGAGAATTCACTCACTGTCCTTCCAGGTCCCTGGAAACAAGGACTTGCACAGTGAAAGAAACTGACACTCTCCCTACCTACAGTTTTCTGTCCCTAGAAAAAATGTTTTTTTTAAGCACAATATAGCACAAGGAGAATTCACTCACTGTCCTTCCAGGTCCCTGGAAACAAGGACTTGCACAGTGAAAGAAACTGACACTCTCCCTACCTACAGTTTTCTGTCCCTAGAAAAAATGTTTTTTTAACCACAATATAGCACAAGGAGAATTCACTCACTGTCCTTCCAGGTCCCTGGAAACAAGGACTTGCACAGTGAAAGAAACTGACACTCTCCCTACCTACAGTTTTCTGTCCCTAGAAAAAATGTTTTTTTTAAGCACACTATAGCACAAGCACAAAACACACTGACACTCTCCCTACCTATCCTTCTCTTTCCCTAAACTAAAGGAATCCAGGTTAAGCAAGAAAGAAATAAAAGTCACTGTCCCTGCCTATGCTGCTCTATCCCTGCTCCGGAACACACTACACTAGGCCGCCGTGCTGGCGGCCTTTTATAGTGTGGGGCGTGTACTAAACACCCTCAGCAATAATTGGCCACAGGCATCCTGCCTGTGGCCAATCATTGCTCTCCTCGCTGCCGGCGCTGTGATTGGCCAAGCATGCGGGGTCACAGTGCATGCTTGGCCAATCACAGCGCCTGGATGACACTGCGATGGCGTAGTGCATTGTGGGCCGTTCGCGTCACTCGAATTTGGCGCGAACGGCCCAAATCGTTCGATCTTCGTCGAACGATCGAACAGCCGATGTTCGAGTCGAACGTATGTTCGACTCGAACACGAAGCTCATCCCTAATAGAGACTCCTTCACAGCTTCAAGTTAAAGAGGTTCCAGCAACTTCCTGCACACAAAATCACTCCACTGCATTTCCTACCTGCCTACCTTGCCTGCCTTCATACGTCACAGAGCATCAGCGCAAGCTTCAAGCAAGTCATCAATCTCCAGTCATTGGTACAGCCTTGAATCAACGTACCATTGGAACAACTGACTTCAAGCAAGCAACTCACCTGGATGCATCTGCTGCACCATATTTCCCTGTGTCCTTTAACAACAATGTCAAAGATAACGCAATCAGCACCATTCAGCCAACAGCATCTCACATAAAGACGGAGACAACTGAGACAGATGAGTTTGTGAGGTACATGCTTCGCAGAGAGCTCACAAAGACTGGTCTTACAAGTTTTGATGACCAACCTGAGAACTACAGAAGTTAGAAATGTGCCTTCAGAACTACAATCAGCAATCTTGGCATTACAGCTGATCAAGAATTGGATCTGCTGATCAAATGGCTTGGTCCTCTATCTGCTGCACGTGTTAAGCCATTAAGATCGGTTTTCATGGACAATCCTACTGCAGGCCTCACAGCTGCATGGGAGCGACTAGAGCAAAGTTATGGCAGTCCAGAAGCTATAGAAAATGCTTTGTTCATGCGTCTGGAAACTTTCCCAAAGATATCCGGTAAGGACAACAAGGAGTTCCAGAGACTGAGTGACCTTCTCCTTGAGCTTCAGCTAGCCAAGACAGACCCAAAACTACCTGGACTCAGTTACCTTGACACTCCAAGAGGGGTAAACCCAATTGTCTCCAAGCTCCCGTATGGTTTGCAAGAGAAATGGACTGCACTAGGGTCATCATACAAAAGAGGGAACAAGGTTTCCTTCCCTCCATTCTCTTTCTTCTGTGAATTCATCAGGGAAATTGCAGAGACCAAGAACGATCCAAGTTTTTCCTACGGTGAGTACAGTCTCTTCTCACCCTTTCCTAAGAGTACCAGTCTTCAGGGCAACTACAGAAACCATAGAGGCCCAGTGTCCGTGAAAAAGACTGACATCCTTCCCACTCCTACCACAGTTCTGGCCACGAACAAACAGAGTAGGAAGATTGAAAACCCTAAGAGAGAGTGTCCGATACACAAGAAGCCACACCCCCTCAATAAATGTATCAGCTTTAGGAAAAAGCCTCTGGAAGAGCGCAAGGAGCTTTTAAAGACATTTAGGGTATGTTTCAGGTGCTGTGCTTCTACAGAACATTTTGCAAGGGACTGTAATTAGGGATGAGCTTCGTGTTCGAGTCGAACATACGTTCGACTCGAACATCGGCTGTTCGATCGTTCGACGAAGATCGAACGATTTGGGCCGTTCGCGCCAAATTCGAGTGACGCGAACGGCCCACAATGCACTACGCCATCGCAGTGTCATCCAGGCGCTGTGATTGGCCAAGCATGCACTGTGACCCCGCATGCTTGGCCAATCACAGCGCCGGCAGCGAGGAGAGCAATGATTGGCCACAGGCAGGATGCCTGTGGCCAATTATTGCTGAGGGGGTTTAGTACACGCCCCACACTATAAAAGGCCGCCAGCGCGGCGGCCTTGTGTAGTGTGTTCCGGAGCAGGGAAAGAGAAGCATAGGCAGGGACAGTGTCATTATTTTTCCTTTACTAATCCTGGATTCCTTGTGTTTAGGGACAAATAAGGATAGGTAGGGAGAGTGTCAGTGACAGTGTGCTATTCTGTGCTAATCCTTGTTTGTAGGGAAAGAGAGGTACAGTGAGGGAAAGTGTCAGTGTGCTATTTTGTGCTAATCCTTGTTTGTAGGGACAGAGAGGTACAGTGAGGGAAAGTGTCAGTGTGTTCCATCTCTGTGCTAATCCTTGTTTGTAGGGACAGAGAGGTACAGTAAGGGAAAGTGTCAGTGTGCTATTCTGTGCTAATCCTTGTTTGTAGGGACAGAGAGGGACAGTGAGGGAAAGTGTCAGTGTGTTCCATCTCTGTGCTAATACTTGTTTGTAGGGACAGAGAGGTACAGTGAGGGAAAGTGTCAGTGTGCTATTCTGTGCTAATCCTTGTTTGTAGGGACAGAGAGGGACAGTGAGGGAAAGTGTCAGTGTGTTCCATCTCTGTGCTAATCCTTGTTTGTAGGGACAGAGAGGTACAGTGAGGGAAAGTGTCAGTGTGCTATTCTGTGCTAATCCTTGTTTGTAGGGACAGAGAGGTACAGTGAGGGAAAGTGTCAGTGTGCTATTCTGTTCTAAACCAATCTTGCTGAACCATATTTTCAATCCTTGAGTTTAGGGACAGAGAGGTACAGTGAGGGAAAGTGTCAGTGTGCTATTCTGTTCTAAAACTATTTTGCTGAACCATATTTTCAATCCTTGAGTTGAGGGACAGAGAGGTACAGTGAGTGAAACTGACAGTGTGCTATTCTGTTCTAAACCAATTTTGCTGTTCCATATTTTCAATCCTTGAGTTTAGGGACAGAGAAGAACACTCGTAGAAATTATCAGTGTGCTATTCTGTGCTAAATCTTGTTTGTAGGGAGGGACAGAGTAGGACAGTGAGAGAAAGTGTCAGTGTGCTATTCTGTTCTAAAACTATTTTGCTGAACCATATTTTCAATCCTTGAGTTGAGGGACAGAGAGGTACAGTGAGTGAAACTGACAGTGTGCTATTCTATTCTAAACCAATTTTGCTGTTCCATATTTTCAATCCTTGAGTTTAGGGACAGAGAAGGACACTCGTAGAAATTATCAGTGTGCTATTCTGTGCTAAATCTTGTTTGTAGGGAGGGACAGAGTAGGACAGTGAGGGAAAGTGTCAGTGTGCTATTCTGTTCTAAAACTATTTTGCTGAACCATATTTTCAATCCTTGAGTTGAGGGACAGAGAGGTACAGTGAGTGAAACTGACAGTGTGCTATTCTGTTCTAAACCAATTTTGCTGTTCCATATTTTCAATCCTTGAGTTTAGGGACAGAGAAGGGCACTCGTAGAAATTATCAGTGTGCTATTCTGTGCTAAATCTTGTTTGTAGGGAGGGACAGAGTAGGACAGTGAGGGAAAGTGTCAGTGTGCTATTCTGTTCTAAAACTATTTTGCTGAATCATATTTTCAATCCTTGAGTTGAGGGACAGAGAGGTACAGTGAGTGAAACTGACAGTGTGCTATTCTGTTCTAAACCAATTTTGCTGTTCCATATTTTCAATCCTTGAGTTTAGGGACAGAGAAGGACACTCGTAGAAATTATCAGTGTGCTATTCTGTGCTAAATCTTGTTTGTAGGGAGGGACAGAGTAGGACAGTGAGAGAAAGTGTCAGTGTGCTATTCTGTTCTAAAACTATTTTGCTGAACCATATTTTCAATCCTTGAGTTGAGGGACAGAGAGGTACAGTGAGTGAAACTGACAGTGTGCTATTCTGTTCTAAACCAATTTTGCTGTTCCATATTTTCAATCCTTGAGTTTAGGGACAGAGAAGGACACTCATAGAAATTATCAGTGTGCTATTCTGTGCTAAATCTTGTTTGTAGGGAGGGACAGAGTAGGACAGTGAGGGAAAGTGTCAGTGTGCTATTCTGTTCTAAAACTATTTTGCTGAACCATATTTTCAATCCTTGAGTTGAGGGACAGAGAGGTACAGTGAGTGAAACTGACAGTGTGCTATTCTGTTCTAAACCAATTTTGCTGTTCCATATTTTCAATCCTTGAGTTTAGGGACAGAGAAGGACACTCGTAGAAATTATCAGTGTGCTATTCTGTGCTAAATCTTGTTTGTAGGGAGGGACAGAGTAGGACAGTGAGGGAAAGTGTCAGTGTGCTATTCTGTTCTAAAACTATTTTGCTGAACCATATTTTCAATCCTTGAGTTGAGGGACAGAGAGGTACAGTGAGTGAAACTGACAGTGTGCTATTCTGTTCTAAACCAATTTTGCTGTTCCATATTTTCAATCCTTGAGTTTAGGGACAGAGAAGGACACTCGTAGAAATTATCAGTGTGCTATTCTGTGCTAAATCTTGTTTGTAGGGAGGGACAGAGTAGGACAGTGAGAGAAAGTGTCAGTGTGCTATTCTGTTCTAAAACTATTTTGCTGAACCATATTTTCAATCCTTGAGTTGAGGGACAGAGAGGTACAGTGAGTGAAACTGACAGTGTGCTATTCTGTTCTAAACCAATTTTGCTGTTCCATATTTTCAATCCTTGAGTTTAGGGACAGAGAAGGACACTCGTAGAAATTATCAGTGTGCTATTCTGTGCTAAATCTTGTTTGTAGGGAGGGACAGAGTAGGACAGTGAGGGAAAGTGTCAGTGTGCTATTCTGTTCTAAAACTATTTTGATGAACCATATTTTCAATCATTGTGTTTAGGGACAGAGAAGGATAGGCAGGGGACAGTGTCAGTGTCATTGTTGCTAAGCCTCCTGCACAGTATACACCTGAAGGTAGCCCTTATTGCTCTTTTTCCCATTTCCCTGCAGGCCATCCATTAAAATGTCTGGAAGGCAACCAAGGAGAGGCAGACAGTCAGGAGGCAAAAAAAGAGGGCAAGCAGGCTCTGTGTCTGAGGGCAACAGTGCTGGTCATGGACGCGGTGCATTGTCATCAGCACATGGCCATGGGACACGCTTGTCCTTGTTTTCGGCAGCTGGACATGTTGAGCCACATCATGCCGAAGACTTGGTAGAGTGGATGACCAAGCCCACCTCATCCTCCTCATCCTCTCTCACCCAGGCTCAGGGTACTGGCAAAGCAGCTGCCAAAGCGTCCTCTTCTCTGGTATCATTATCTTCATTAGTCAATCCTTCCCTAGACCCACCATGTCCTCCTCCTGAGGAGTCCCCCGAACTGTTTGAGCACAGTGTTGGGTACATGCTCCAGGAGGATGCCCAGCGTTTGGAAGGATCTGATGATGATACCCAGCTAGAGGAAGGCAGCAGCGTGAGAGCAGAGAGAGGGGATGCTCAAGAAGGACACCAATCTGGCAGTCATGCTCCAGCAGCTGCAGCATACTGCCAGATTGGCTCCAGTGATGAGGAGGGAGGGGATGATGAGGTCACTGACTCCACGTGGGTGCCTAATAGGAGAGAGGAGGAGGAGGAGGATGAGGAGGAGGCACATTCCCAACGAGGCAGGATGCCCTTGAGTGGCCAGCGTATGGGCAGCACACCGACGGAATCACACCGCAGAGCTCCGCCTGTGCAGGGCGCTGCCTCTGCCCGTCATTCAAAAAGTTCTTTGGTGTGGGCCTTTTTTGAGGCGAGTGCATCAGATCGCACAGCTGCTGTTTGCAACATATGTCTCAAGCGTATATCGCGTGGCCAAAACATCAGCCGCTTGGGCACCACATGCTTGATCAGACATATGTTGACCTGCCATGCAGCTCGTTGGCAAGCCTACCTTAAAGACCCACACCAAAGAACAAAGCTGACCTCTTCTTGCACCGCATCAGCTGGGATCTCCAACCCCACTATACCTTCACTCCTCTCTGAAACCTGCTCTGAGAGGAATGAAGGTGTAGAATTAGGTGTGTCACAGGCAAGTACTTGCGGGCACTCTGCTAGCAGTACACCGACATCCGATTCTAGCAGGCAAATTGCCCTGCCCCAGCTGCTGGACCGTCAAAAGAAGTTCACTCCCAGCCATCCACATGCCCAGCGGTTGAATGCTAGCTTGGCTAAATTGCTAGCGCTTCAACTGCTGCCTTTTCAGTTGGTAGACTCGGCCCCCTTCCGTGAGTTTGTGCAATGTGCGGTTCCTCAGTGGCAGGTTCCCAAACGCCACTTTTTTGCACGGAAGGCGATTCCGGCTCTCTACAGGCATGTGGAAGGCAATGTCTTGGCCTCGCGGACAGGGCGGTCAGCGGTAAGGTGCATATTACCGCTGACTCATGGTCCAGCAGGCATGGACAGGGACGTTACCTTTCTTTCACGGCCCATTGGGTCACTCTTTTGGCAGCTGGGAAGGATGCAGGACAAGGTGCAGTAGTGTTGGAGGTTGTTCCACCGCCACGCCTCCAAAATGCTACTACTGGTTGTGACACACCTCTCCCCTCCACCCCCTCCTCTTCTTCTTCCTCCATGGCCTCTTCCTGTGGTTTGTCCTCGGAACCAGCGGTGCTCCGTAGGCGTTCAAGGGGCTACGCAAGTACGCAGGCAAAAAGATGCCATGCCGTGCTTGCGCTGGTGTGTTTGGGGGACAGGAGCCACACTGGGGCAGAGGTCCTGTCTGCTCTGCAGGGGCAGGCCGAGAGGTGGTTGACGCCACGCCAGCTTAAGCCAGGAATGGTGGTTTGCGACAATGGCACCAACCTCCTCTCCGCCCTCCGACAGGGACAACTGACCCATGTGCCCTGTATGGCTCACGTCCTTAACCTGGTGGTGCAGCGGTTCTTGGGCAGGTACCCGGGCTTACAGGATGTCCTGAGGCAGGCCAGGAAAGTCTGTGTGCATTTCCGCAGATCTTATAATGCCAGTGCTCGCCTGGCTGAGCTTCAAAAGGAGTTGAACCTGCCCAAGAACCGCCTTATATGTGACATGCCCACCAGGTGGAACTCAACGTTGGCCATGCTGCAGCGGCTGCACACGCAGCAGAGGGCCATCAATGAGTACCTGTGCGACTACGGCACCAGGACAGGGTCAGGGGAGCTCGGGTTTTTTTCACCACGCCAGTGGGGCATGATCAGGGATGCATGCACTGTCCTGGCACCATTTGAGGAGGCCACGAGGATGGTGAGCAGTGACAGTGCATGCATCAGTGACACTGTACCTCTTGTCCACCTGTTGGAGCACACGCTGCGTGGAATAATGGACAGGGCACTTGAGGCAGAACAGAGGCAGGAAGAGGAGGACTTCCTTGCCTCTCAAGGCCCCCTTTACCCAGACAGTGTTCCTTCTGTCCCACCCATCGCACAGGAAGAGGAGGAGGAGGAGGAGGAGGAGGATTGTGTCAGCATGGAGGTGGAGGCTGGCACTCAGCATCATCAGCAGCAGTCTTTTAGGGATGATTTACAGTCCCAAAAAACCAGTGGACTTGTACGTGGCTGGGAGGAGGTGGCTGCGGATCATGTCATCCTTAGTGACCCAGAGGACTCCGGACTGAATGCCTCAGCTAACCTACGCTGCATGGCCTCCCTGATCCTGCAAAGTCTGCGGAAGGATCCTCGTATTCTTCGGATCAAGGAGAGGGACCATTACTGGCTGGCCACTCTCCTTGATCCACGGTACAAGGGTAAGGTTGCGGACCTTATCGTACCGTCGCAGAGGGAGCAGAGGATGAGACAACTCCGGGAGGCCTTGCAGAAAGGTCTGTGCAACGTGTTCCCAGAGACTGGGAGGTTACAAACTCCTGGTCCTGGACAACGAGTTGCTGAGGCTTCGGCCAGTCAAAGAAGGAGCGGTGGGGAAGGTGGCCGTCTGACCGATGCGTTCAGACAATTCTTTAGTCCGCAGCCCCAAAGTATGATCGGTTCCAGCAACCATCGCCAGCGTCTGATATACATGGTGCAGGAATACCTAGGGGCAAGGTCAGACTTGGACACCTTCCCCACCGAAAATCCTCTGGCTTACTGGGTCTTGAGGATGGATCACTGGCCAGAGCTTGCACAGTATGCAATTGAGCTACTGGCCTGTCCTGCATCCAGCGTTCTTTCAGAACGCACATTCAGTGCTGCTGGAGGATTTGTCACGGATCACAGGGTGCGCCTGTCCACCGACTCGGTTGATCGACTGACTTTCATCAAGATGAACCAGTCTTGGATCACCACCAGCTACCACACACCAGATGCTGATATAACAGACTAATTGATTTTAAAATCTCACATCCCTTCAAGACTGATGCTGATGCTGAGTGCCTGTGCTGTTATGTTGACTGGCTATCCTCCTCCTCCTCCTCAATGATACGATTAACGATGATAGCTTGGAAGATCATTTTGGTTTATGGGTGACGCCACCAGTGGCTAAGGCCCAATTTTTCAGCCCCTGTTTAACAGGGGCGTGTAATTAAAATTTTTGATGCAATACTTTGCAACAGGCCTCATTGCTGTGCTCCAAGTACAGTATCTGTGAGGGGTTGCAGTGTTGTGCCACCAGTGCCTAAGGCCCAATTTTTCAGCCCCTGTTCAACAGGGGCATGCAATTATAATTATTGATCTAATAATTCACAGCAGGGCCCATTGCTGCGCCCACCAAGAGTAACTGTCAGGCCTTACAGTGTTGTGGCACCAGCACCACCATCACCACCACCACCACCACCAAAGGCCCAATTTTTAAGCCCCTGTTCAACAGGGGCATGCAATTATAATTATTGATCTAATAATTCACAGCAGGGCCCATTGCTGCGCCCACCAAGAGTAACTGTCAGGCCTTACAGTGTTGTGGCACCAGCACCACCATCACCACCACCACCACCACCAAAGGCCCAATTTTTAAGCCCCTGTTCAACAGGGGCATGCAATTATAATTATTGATCTAATAATTCACAGCAGGGCCCATTGCTGCGGCCACCAAGAGTAACTGTCAGGCCTTACAGTGTTGTGGCACCAGCACCACCATCACCACCACCACCACCACCAAAGGCCCAATTTTGCAGCCCCTGTTCAACAGGGGCATGCAATTATAATTATTGATCGAATAATTCACAGCAGGGAGCATTGCTGCGCCCACCAAGAGTAACTGTCAGGCCTTACAGTGTTGTGGCACCAGCACCACCATCACCACCACCACCACCACCAAAGGCCCAATTTTTAAGCCCCTGTTCAACAGGGGCATGCAATTATAATTATTGATCTAATAATTCACAGCAGGGCCCATTGCTGCGCCCACCAAGAGTAACTGTCAGGCCTTACAGTGTTGTGGCACCAGCACCACCATCACCACCACCACCACCACCAAAGGCCCAATTTTTAAGCCCCTGTTCAACAGGGGCATGCAATTATAATTATTGATCTAACAATTCACAGCAGGGCCCATTGCTGCGCCCACCAAGAGTAACTGTCAGGCCTTACAGTGTTGTGGCACCAGCACCACCATCACCACCACCACCACCACCAAAGGCCCAATTTTTCAGCCCCTGTTCAACAGGGGCATGCAATTATAATTATTGATCGAATAATTCACAGCAGGGAGCATTGCTGCGCCCACCAAGAGTAACTGTCAGGCCTTACAGTGTTGTGGCACCAGCACCACCATCACCACCACCACCACCACCAAAGGCCCAATTTTTAAGCCCCTGTTCAACAGGGGCATGCAATTATAATTATTGATCTAATAATTCACAGCAGGGCCCATTGCTGCGCCCACCAAGAGTAACTGTCAGGCCTTACAGTGTTGTGGCACCAGCACCACCATCACCACCACCACCACCACCAAAGGCCCAATTTTTCAGCCCCTGTTCAACAGGGGCATGCAATTATAATTATTGATCGAATAATTCACAGCAGGGAGCATTGCTGCGCCCACCAAGAGTAACTGTCAGGCCTTACAGTGTTGTGGCACCAGCACCACCATCACCACCACCACCACCACCAAAGGCCCAATTTTTAAGCCCCTGTTCAACAGGGGCATGCAATTATAATTATTGATCGAATAATTCACAGCAGGGAGCATTGCTGCGCCCACCAAGAGTAACTGTCAGGCCTTACAGTGTTGTGGCACCAGCACCACCATCACCACCACCACCACCACCAAAGGCCCAATTTTTAAGCCCCTGTTCAACAGGGGCATGCAATTATAATTATTGATCTAATAATTCACAGCAGGGCCCATTGCTGCGCCCACCAAGAGTAACTGTCAGGCCTTACAGTGTTGTGGCACCAGCACCACCAGCACCACCAGCACCACCATCAAAGGCCCAATTTTTACTACCACTGATCAACAATTATATGTTATTACAATTCCTGATATTATAGTTGACAGCAGGGCGTTCCAGCACCCACCAAGAATAACTGTGAGTGCTTTCAGTGTTGTGCCAACACCAACACCTAAGGGGCCAATTTCTGCAGAGTATATACGGAAGGTCCCTACTTTCAAACATCCAACTTACAAACTACTACTACTTGCAAACGGAAGAAGACAACAGGAAGTGAGAGGAAATCTACCCCTTGGAAGGAAAATTCTCTCCTGTAAGAATTAATATGGGAGAAAGGTGTCTCCTCTCTACTGATGCTTTATCACCAATCCTTGTTTCAATAAAAACACCACATTTCAAAAACAGTTGTCATTGGGACACAAAGTGAGGTGAAATGTTCTGAACAGGGGCACAGACTGCAAAAAAAATGTGACAGGGGTGATAACCGTTCCCTATGTTTTACAAAAAGCTAAAAAAAGGAATTTGGCATGGAGCTCCACTTAAACAATGCAGCTGTTCAAAATTACAAACAGATTCTACATAAGAACAAACCTACAGTCCCTGTCTTGTATGCACCGCCTGTATACGGCTGTTCAGAGTATATAGGTCCTTTTTTATTTTGTGTGCGGGGTTCCCCTTAATATCCATACAAGACCCAAAGGGGCTGGTAATGGGCTGGGGTGGGGGGGGGGGGGTTGATGGGGTAGCTATGCCATTTTTCCTAAAGATTTTCATCCATATTACCGGGACCAGACATTGCATTAAAGCCGCAAGCAGTTTTAAATGGCTTTTTTCCCTTTAGAAATGTTATTTTGTGCAGGGACAGTTCTAAACACGGGAAACACGTGGCACTTCACAGGCATACTTTAGACACCCCCCAGGTACAATATTTAAAGGAATATTTGACTTTTTTTTTTCACTTTATGCATCATTAAAATGACTGCTCCCGGAAAACGTCCGTTTTTAAAACTTCTTTTTGCATTGATACATGTCCCCTGGTGCAGAAGCCGGGTTCCCAAACTCTGTTTCGGACAATAACATGGATAATAGTCGTTATAATTAGCACTTTAGAATCCAAACGTTCGCATCCATTGTATTTAATAGTGTTCTAATGTTCGTGCAAACTTTCGGTCCGTTCGCGGGTTCTGGTGCGAACCGAACCCGGGGGTGTTCGGCTCATCACTAACTGTAATGTGTCCATCAAGTGCATAGAGTGTGGCTCTGAAGAACATGTGCAAGCCCTCCATCCTCTTGAGCCCAGCTCTGAACAACCTGCCAACACTCCTCCCAGGTTAACGCATGGCGGGGAGAATACAGACCAAGTGCCTAATTCTACCATAATTTCTTCATCCTGCACTGAAGTTTGTGAAGAAGACCGGTGTGGTAAGTCCTGTGCTAAGATATGCTTGGTGAACATATACCACAAGGATCAACCAGAAAAGTCTCTAAAGGCATATGCTATCTTAGACGATCAGAGCAATCGATCACTTGCAAAATCGGAATTGTTCAATCTATTTGAAATAAAAGGCGAAACTCATCCTTACACCTTGGGTACCTGTAGTGGAACTATAGAGGTTTCTGGAAGAAGGGCTCATGGACTCATGGTATCTTCTCTCAAAGGTAACTTGCAATTACCCTTACCTACACTTGTTGAGTGCAATCAGAAACCTGCTAACAGGGAAGAAATCCCTACTCCAGCTGCTGCTTTCCATCACCCTCACCTCAAGGTAATAGCAAATGAGATACCGCCGCTTGACAAAGATGCTCAGATCCTTCTTCTGTTAGGAAGAGACATTCTAAGAGTTCACAAGGTACACAGACAAGTCAGTGGACCCCCAGATGCCCCATTTGCCCAGCGCACGGATCTAGGGTGGGTCATCATAGGCAATGTCTGCATAGGCAAAATGAAAAGACCTACCAACATTTCGTCATTCAAGACAAATGTTCTGCCAAATGGCCGAAACACTTACTTCGAGCCATGCTCACATCACTACTGGGTGAAAGAGAAGATAGCCAGCCACGAATGGCAACATGGTATCTCAGGTGACACAAGCCCTTTCTCCTGCCATGATGGCGACTTCGGCTCTACAGTGTTTAATGCAACCAGTGAAGATGACATACTGGCTCCTTCAATGGAAGACAAAGAATTCATCAAGGTAATGGACAAGGAGTTCTTTCAAGATGACTCCAATAACTGGGTAGCACCCCTACCCTTTCGTCTCCCAAGAGAGAGATTGCCCAACAACTTACAGTAGGCCATCAGTAGATTCTCCTTCTTAAAGCAAAACTTAAGCAGGAAACCAGAGATGCAAAAGCACTTTGTGGACTTTATGCAAAATGTATTTGACAGAGATCATGCAGAGCCTGCTCCCCCACTAAAGGAGGGATAAGAATGCTGGTACCTTCCATCCTTTGGCGTGTACCACCCACGCAAACCAGACCAAATCAGAGTTGTCTTTGATTCCAGTGCTCAGCACGAAGGTGTTTCTCTTAACAACATGCTCCTTACTGGACCCAACTTGAACAACAGTCTAATAGGAGTCTTGATTCGTTTCAGACAAGAGCCTGTAGCAGTAATGGCCGACATTCAACAGATGTTTCACTGCTTCATCGTCAGAGAAGACAACAGAAACTACCTCAGGTTTCTATGGCACAAGGACAATGACCTCAACAAGGAAGTTATAGATTATCGCATGAAGGCAGAGGCGTTGCTAGGGGGGTGCGGGGGGTGCGGTCCGCCCCCGGGTGACACCCGCTAGAGGGGTGACACCCTCCCTTTTTTTTTTTTTTTTTTTTTTTTTTTTTTTTTTACAGCTGACGCATTCATTGATTAATTTCACCCCGCTGGGCTGGAAGCCTGGAACAACACCTCCAGCGCCGCGGCCGCGCCTGGTGTGTGTCCTCCGGCTCCTTATTCTTCCTATTCCTAAATTCCAATCCTCCTCCCTACCCTACAGAGCCAGCGAGCGACTCAGCCTGTCACATCATCACACTGCACTGTGATGATGTGACGACATGTCACTGCAGCACACACACAACTTTCTCCGCCCGGGCGGCGCGGCTGCTGTGTGTGACGATCGCTGCCCACAGTGCCCAGCCCTCCTCCTCTCCACTCTCCAGGAGTACAGACTGTCTGAGACTCCAGCTGGCGGCGGCACGGCGCACAGAATAAGAACAGGTGGGGGGGGGTTCTCCACCGTCGGCCCGCCGGAGCACAAGATGAGGTGTGTGTATGGGGGGGGGGGTTGCCTTTGTAAGAGAGCTAGTGTGGGACAGTGGGAGGACTCAGTTTCAGTGTCTGGCGCCCTGCCCCAGACGGCCTGTATATGATATGATAAGGAAGGGGGGGGGGGGATGCAAGGTGGTCTGCTGCTAGACACAGCTATAGATTTTTTATATATATATATATATATATATATATATATATACTATGTAATATAGCTGGTCCAGCCGCCCCTCCCCCCACCAGACCAGCTAACTCCTGTGCTACTGTGCCTATTATATGTAATATAATATATCTGTGTCCAGCAGCCCCCCCCCCATTATCAGACAGCCAACACTCACAATATAATTTATATTAGCTGACTGAGACACCCCCAGCCTGAGCTGGTCTGATGATGATGATGATGGGGGGGGGGGAATGCTGCTGGCCACAGATATATTATATTAGATATAGGCACAGTAGCTGAGTGACACACCTACCCACCCTGAGCAAGCTGGTCTCATGGGGGGGGGTGCTCTGTGTCACCAGGTATGATAGCTGAGCGGAGCCGCCCTAATCTGGCCTGATAAGGGGGGGGTGTCCACAGACCACAGCACAGGTGTAGGCAGACAGTGACCCACACCCACATCAGATCCATCCAGCAAGCAGAAGGTCACAGCAGCATCTTCTCGTCTTCTCTGTGGCCATCAGATCCGGTCCAAGCAAGCAACACGCCTTGTTGTCAGCAGGTCACAGCATCTTCTCGTCTTCTCTGCGGCCATCAGATCCAGTCCAAGCAAGCAACACGCCTTGTTGTCAGCAGGTCACAGCATCTTCTCGTCGTCTCTGTGGCCATCAGATCCGGTCCAAGCAACCAACACGCCTTGTTGTCAGCAGGTCACAGCATCTTCTCGTCTTCTCTGTGGCCATCAGATCCGGTCCAAGCAAGCAACACGCCTTGTTGTCAGCAGGTCACAGCATCTTCTCGTCTTCTCTGCGGCCATCAGATCCAGTCCAAGCAAGCAACACGCCTTGTTGTCAGCAGGTCACAGCATCTTCTCGTCTTCTCTGCGGCCATCAGATCCAGTCCAAGCAAGCAACACGCCTTGTTGTCAGCAGGTCACAGCATCTTCTCGTCTTCTCTGTGGCCATCAGATCCGGTCCAAGCAAGCAACACGCCTTGTTGTCAGCAGGTCACAGCATCTTCTCGTCTTCTCTGTGGCCATCAGATCCGGTCCAAGCAAGCAACACGCCTTGTTGTCAGCAGGTCAGAGCATCTTCTCGTCTTCTCTGCGGCCATCAGATCCAGTCCAAGCAAGCAACACGCCTTGTTGTCAGCAGGTCACAGCATCTTCTCGTCTTCTCTGCGGCCATCAGAACCGGTCCAAGCAAGCAACACGCCTTGTTGTCAGCAGGTCACAGCATCTTCTCGTCTTCTCTGCGGCCATCAGATCCGGTCCAAGCAAGCAACACGCCTTGTTGTCAGCAGGTCACAGCATCTTCTCGTCTTCTCTGCGGCCATCAGATCCGGTCCAAGCAAGCAACACGCCTTGTTGTCAGCAGATTACAGCATCTTCTCGTCTTCTCTGCGGCCATCAGAACCGGTCCAAGCAAGCAACACGCCTTGTTGTCAGCAGATTACAGCATCTTCTCATCTTCTCTGCAGCCATCAGATCCGGTCCAGCAAACAACACACCGTTTCAGCAGGTCAGTTCCAAAATCCAAATCATGCCAATGATGCCATTATCTGCTGTCCCCAGGGACAGATCCGATCCAGAGATCACCATACAGTGGGATCTCTGGATTGGATCTGTCCCTGGGGACAGCAGATAATGAAAAGTGTGGGGGCAGAGCTGCGATGAAGTCACTCATCGTGTTGGAGCCCTCGGTTAAGCCCCTTTTACACTGGGGCAGTTGGTGCGTCGGCGGGGGGGGGTGACACCATGTTATACCGCACCAGGTGACACCAACCCTAGTGACGCCACTGCATGAAGGTACATGTCTTCGGTAACAGTCCTTCCCCAGCAGTGGCAACTTATGGGCTAAGGAGAACAGCTCAGACTGGAGAAGTTGAATATGGATCTGATGCCCGTCAATTTGTTGAAAGAAACTTCTACGTTGACGACGCACTTAAGTCCTTTCCAACTGCTAAAGAAGCAATTGATCTTCTCACCAGAACAAAGGAGATGCTGTCTGTAGCAAACCTTAGACTGCAGAAGATTATATCCAACAGCCAGGAACTTATGAATGCCTTTCACTCTGAGGACTATGCCACTAGTCTAAAAAACCTTGACTTAGGTACAGATGTGCCTCCTGTACAGCGAAGTCTGGGTTTGTTGTGGAACATCAAGCAAGACAAATTCACCTTCCAAGTGTCAACTTGTGACAAACCCTTCACTAAGAGAGGAGTCCTGTCCGTGGTGAATAGCATCTATGACCCACTGGGTTTCCTTGCTCCAGTTACCATTCAAGGTAAGATTTTACTAAGACAGTTGTCTACTGAGAACATAGACTGGGATACTCCCTTGCCTAGTGAGAATCAACACAAGTGGGAAAGGTGGAGATATTCTTTGAAGTCACTAGAAAAACTTCAGATTCCCCGTTGCTATATTCCGGGTTCCATTTCAACTGCTAACCGGAGAGAGATTCATATTTTCTCTGATGCATCAGTTGAAGCTATTGCTGCAGTAGCCTATTTGAAGATCTCTGAACTGAATGGAGAATCACACTGTAGTTTTGTCCTAGGCAAGGCAAAACTCACACCCAAGCCTGCACATACCATACCAAGACTTGAACTTTGTGCAGCCGTGCTAGCAGTAGAAATTGCTGAGGTCATACGAAGTGAAATGGACACTAGAATTGATTCTTTCACCTTCTATACAGACAGTAAGGTAGTACTTGGTTACATAAACAACCAAACAAAACAATTTTATGTGTACGTCAGCAACAGGGTTAAACGTATCAAGAGATTCTCTCTACCAAGTCAATGGCATCACGTTCCCACTGAACTCAACCCAGCTGACTGTGGAACCAGAGCTGTGTCACCTGCCGCTCTTCAGGACAGCTTATGGCTGTCACCTCCAAGGTTTCTGCGTGAGGACTCTTACTTACTCCCTATTGACACCACCTATGGGCTAATAAACCCTGAAGATGATAAGAAAATAAGAACTGTGAACACCTCACTCCACACTTCTGTAAGTACAAAACCGAAGCTGCGGTTACACCATTACGAGCATCAATGGAAGCAGGTGCAGCATCTTGCCAATGTGTTCTGGCATCGCTGGAAGAAAAAGTATCTTCACCACCTTCAAGGTCGTAACAAATGGCAAGCATCTAAGCCGAATCTTAAGGTTGGAGACCTCATCCTTCTAAAAGACAAGGAAGTTTGTCGGAATGAGTGGCCTATGGGTCTTATTACTAAAAGTTATGCCCAGCGACGATAACAAAGTCCGGAAGGTAAAAGTCAAGGTAACCAAGGGAGGATCGACACGAAACTTTAGTCGACCAATTACAGAGTTAGTACTCCTTTTGCCAGGTGAGTGACTTGTGCAAGGACTAGCCATGCTGTTGGCACGGCGGGGAGTACATTGCTGCCATCTACAGGTTCTACTCAGAACTTTGAATTTCTTGAAGACATCATACTGTGACTTTATGTTCTTCATCCTGTTGAACTTACGTTTATTATTTGCTTGTTGCACGTTTTTCATTACAGGTTCCAGGACATTCGTCAGTATTGGACTTTTTGAAAATATATATTTTAGTTTGAGGTTATGAAATCTAAAGATTTCAGACGGGGAGTGTTGTGTTACACTATGTGATTATTCTTGCTCTGTGTCTTTAAGATCTGTCCCCTTCTTTCTAGCTGAACTCTCTCTCTCACCGTAGTTCTTTATATATCTCCTCCACTTCCTGATTCTGGTCATTACTCCTGTATATCTTCCATGCTAAACATCTTACATGTGGCTTACAACTGCAACGTTTTTCTACCTATGAATATCCATCATTAAACGGAACATTCAAAAGGATTCATCGTCTGTCGTCCTAACTGTGAGTTTATTCATTGAGTTAAACTGCCTGTATCGATGCAAGGGATGAATATCAAACCAGCTTGAGTAAGGCCTACTTAAACCTGGAGATGAACTTTATCGCTTTGTAGTTGAGACAGAACAGTTCGGGTCTCTCAAAATGCGATGGCATCTTGGGAGACTCTGTGTAAGTGTGTCCTAGTCTGTGAAATGCTGTACCCTACGCTAAAACTTCACTTTTGTGGTGAAGCGTTCAAAACATTTACCAATGCAAAGACCAGGATTGTCAGGACAGAGTAGACAAAAATAACGTGTGTTACGCCTAAATCCGTGCTTGCTACAGACACAACATCTTTTTTGGGGGGCTCGTTGGGTAGGGATACTCTCGAGGACATACGGAAAATGCCTCTCATGCAGCCGGCTTACTGCATTTGGTTGGGGATGGTGAGGTGCAGAACCGCCTGGATACAGGAGTTCTGTGACTATCTCATCCTGGAATTTTAGGAAGGATGAAGTCCCGCCTGAAGCTCTGTATAGCACATGAGCATTCAGCAAAGCCAATTGAAATAAGGATAGAGACACTTTTTTGTACCAGCGTCTCGCCTTACGGGCAATTAGATACAGCGCCAACAACTGGTCGTTGAGGTCCACCCCTCCCATATTTTGGTTATATTCATGGACACAGAGGGGTTTCTCCACAACACCAGTCGCCGTACGAATTTGGACTGTCGTGTCTGCGTGAAGGGAGGTAAGAAGGAAAACATTCTTATTATCCCTCCACTTCACAGCGAGCAAATTATTACACTTCAAGCAGGCTCTCTCCCCCAGCCTAAGACGGGAATCTACAAGCCCCTGGGGAAAGCCCCGGCGATTAGGTCGCACGGTGCCACATGCTCCAATCTGATGATCAAACAAGTGACTAAACAGTGGCGTGCTTGTGTAATAATTGTCCACATACAAGTGGTACCCCTTTCCGAATAAGGGTGACACCAAGTTCCACACTATCTTGCCAGCGCTCCCTATGTAATCTGGGCAATTCTCCGGCTCTACCTGACTATCTTTTCCCTCATAAACCGTAAAGCTCCATACATAGCCTGTTGCCCTGTCACAGAACTTATAGAGCTTGACCCCGTATCTGGCACGCTTGCTGGGAAGGTACTGCTTGAAAGACAATCGGCCAGAAAATTTAATCAGGGACTCATCAACGCAGGCAACTTGATCGGGAATAAACAATGCTGCAAAACGTTCATTGAAGTGGTTTATGAGGGACCGAATTTTGTAGAGCCAATCGTATTCAGGGTCTCCACGTGGACGACAACGTTCATTGACGTTGAAATGCATGAACCGCAAGATCTGCTCGTATCGTTTCCTGGGCATGGAGGCAGAGAACACGGGCATGTGGTCAATTGGGTGCATGGACCAATAAGCACGCATTGGCGAGAATTTATGTGTGCCCATGTTGAGAGAAAGGCCCAGAAAGGTCTTAAATTCGGAAACCGTAATTGGTTTCCAATCTCTGCCAATGGAAGGCAACTGGGGATTAGCGGCGATGAATTGACCAGCATATAAATTACTCTGGTCCACAATAGATCTATAGAGATCTTCCGTGAAAAACAGCGAAAAAAAATTAGTGGCGTAAAATCAGCTGTTTCCACCTGAATACCGGGTTGGGCAGTGAATGGGGGAAGTACGGGTTCTGCAGAAGTGTTGGGCACCCATTCAGGATAGGCAAATTCTGCAGGAAGGGTACTATGGGCACGACGGGCCTGCCTTTGTCTTCTTCTTGGTGGCAGCGGGACACTACTTGTGCTTGCCACTTCGCCAGCTTGAACTGCACTTATGGGACTCGCCACGTCACCACGTGATACTGCAGTGCTGGATGTACGCCCAGGCTGTACTAGGCCGCTGGTGCTTGCCAGTTCACCAGAAGGAATAGCGGCGCTAGTACTACTCTGCTCCATAATACGAGAGCCCTGCGGTTCTTGCTCCTCAACAACATCAGAAGATCGGGATCGGGTAATCCTGACCTTAGCAGGGACCCCACCTTCGTCGTCAGTGCTATTTGACATGGAGCCGCTGTCTTCACTGTCTTCTACGGGAATGTATTCTGAGCCTGAATCTGACAGATACGTGATCTCCTCTTCACTATCTGTCATGCTCAGAATCTCGTAGGCCTCTTTACTAGTGTACCTTCGATTTGCCATTTTGGGCTCTAAATTTTGTGGTACACTAGTAAGATTCAGAGGTATAAAAGAACCTGACTGTCAGCAAATGTATCAAACGCTTAAAAAAAAAACGTTAGCGATCGCAGGGATCAGGCCTGTCTCTGCGAACGCTGCAGTTATGTGTGTTGTGTTTGGTAAGTGACAGTGATCGATCGATACTGCACTTTGGTGGGCTGGGCTGGGCGGAGGGGCTAAATGCAGGTGCTAGCAGGTATCTGGACTGATCCCGCTAACACTGCGTTTTTGGGAACCCTAAACCACTGTGGACGCTAGTATAGATCTGATCAGATACTATACCACTAAGGGAGGTGTATGCTTTGAGCGTGGGTGTTAGCGTTACTGGCACTAACCTGACGCTGCCTGGGGCGACGCAGACCCTCTCTGACACTAAAACCTAATTGATATCACCCGCCGGGTGATCAGGGGGTTAAACCTTTATTGGGTTATATACGGCGGGTGCCCTGATGCTATAAAAAGCAAACTAACCAACCAGCGTCACCCGTAACACTTATATGGGGATGACTGGTGAAAGGGTTAACTAGGGGCAATCAGGGGGTTAAAACCTTTATTAGGTTATATATGGGGGTACCTGACGCTATATAAAAACCTGACGGGTAACCTAAATAACTAAATAACTAACTGGCTAACCAGTGTCGCCAGTGACACTTATACAGTGATCACTGGTGAAAGGGTTAACTCTAGGGGCAATCAGGGGGTTTAAATAATATATGGGGGTACCTGACGCTATAAAAACCTGCGGCGAACCTAAAAATAAATAACTGGCTACCTAGGGCACCACCGACACTAATACAGCGATCGGAAAAACGATCGCTTAGTGACGCTGGCGTTAGGGGGTGAAAGGGTTACCTGGGGGGCGATAAAGGGGTTAAACCTTTATTAGGGGGGGTTAGGGGGCTACCCTGGACCAAAAGGGGCCTAAACCTAACTGCCCTGCAACTGTTTACTGTCACAAATGACACTGATTGCAGTGATCAGTAAAAAAATGACCACTGCAAATTGTGACACTGTGACTGGGGGTACTGGGGGTGATCTGGGGGGTGATCTGGGAGTGACTGGGGGGTGTAAGTGTGCCTAAGTGTACTGGTGTTAGTGTAGTGTTGGTGCACTTACTGTGAGATGTTTTCTCTCCTCGCGCTGTATCGAAAGGACCGCCACGAGGAGAGATGACATCACTTCCTCTGCCTGTGTTTACATTACACAGGCAGAGGAAGATTGTCATTCGCCGGGAGCGATTGTGAGGGGGTGGCCGGAAACCAATTGCCGCCCCCTCATCACGGATCGCTTCCGAACGGAAAACCACCGCTCACTGTACCGGAGGGGGGTCCGTGATTGTGCCTGTCCGTGCCATTTTGCCGACGTGTATATACAGTGAACGGTCGTTAAGTGGTTAAAGACCCTTCAAGTACAGAAAAATACTCTGTCTAAGTCATTTTGTGGGCTCACACTACACAGTATTTTAGTGGATTGACTCTAGTTAGCCCTATCCAGTTATCTCTTACCAGACAACTAAGAACAACCCGTCTACACAATCAACCTTTGGTTGTTTAGGCATTGGGATGAATTGGAATTTTACCCCTTTTGTTTTGCGGTATTATGCTTTTGTAAATGAAACCTTCAAGTGTCACTGGTCTCTAAGGAAGCAGTGAGTGATTGTGCCTGCCAGATGACATCATCATCAGTGATGTCACTGCTATCCCCACCCCTTTGCATATGTGGTGGGCAAAGGGGTGGGGATAGCAGTGACATCACTGATGATGATGTCATCTCTAACCCCACCCCTTTCCTTATCTAGCTAATGACAACTCAGGGGTGTTTTTTTCAGTGAGTGGGGGGGCAGTGGACTTTGTGATTAAAGATGGATTTTCATTTTTGTCAAACTTGACTTGTCAAACATTAGGGTATATTTATTTTTGCTTTGTGTCTTGTGTGAATAAGGTAGGGGAGGGGGAGTGCTGCGATCTTATGGAAGGCACAGTGTAATATCGCTGGGGGTGATCTGTGATATGGGGGGGGGTGATCTGTTATATGGGGGGGAGATCTGTGATATGGGGGGATCTGTGATATTGGGGGGAGATCTGTGATATGGGGGGGATCTGTGATATGGGGGGGGAGATGTGTGATATGGGGGGGGATCTGTGATAGAGAGGAGTCTGCAATGGGGGGATTTGTGATGGAGTGGAGTCTGTGATGGGGGAGTCTGTCATGGAGAGGAATCTGTGAAGGGGGATCTGTGATGGAGAGGAGTCTGATGGGGGGGATCTGTGATGGAGAGGAGTCTGCGATGGGGGGGATCTGTGATGGAGAGGAGTCTGCGATGGGGGCTATGTGATAGAGAGGAGTCTATGATGGGGGTTCTGTGATGGAGAGGAGTCTGATGGGGGGATCTGTGATTGAGAGGAGTATACAATGGGGGGATCTGTGATGGAGAGGAGTCTGCGATGGGGGGGATCTGTGATGGAGGGGAGTCTGATGGGGGGATCTGTGATGGAGAGGAGTCTGCGATGGGGGGGGATCTGTGATGGAGAGGAGTCTATGATGGGGGCTCTGTGATGGAGAGGAGTCTACGATGGGGGGAGGGGAATCTCTGACGGGGAGGGGGTGAGTCTGTGATGAAGGGATTCTGTGAAATACTAATAAGTTTATGTTGAGAGGGCCTGATGCTATCGTTTGTGTGGGCTGGGCGACCTCCCCGAGTGGCGAGGCAGATCCTATTCCCCCTTTTGTCTGGTGGGGGGCTAGCACTCCCGAATTTTCTGCTCTACTACTGGGCGGCAGTGCTGGTTACGGTTCGGTGGTGGTTCTCCCAGCCCAGACAGAACCCGGTAGTCACACTGGAGGCGGCTATTCTGGGCTCGTATGTGGCCCTGAGGAACTTGCCATTTAGGGGCCTTAGAACGAACCCCTCTATGACGACCCTCATGCGGACCACAGTTAAGGTCTGGCAGGAGGCTCGACTTATTTACAGGAAGCCAGCCCACGTGTCCCTGCATATGCCCCTGTGGAGCAATCCTATGCTGCCCCACCTAAATAGCATTCCGGATCCCTCCCTCTGGGCTAAGAAGGGTATTATTAAGCTGAACCAGATAGTGCATGAGGGTAGGCTTATGTCTTTCCTGATGAGACGTGCTTATGCCCTGCCAGCCTCTTTTCAGTTTAGATACTGCCAGCTTGCACACGCCTTCAAGGCCCAATTCCCTGATCCCCTGACTTTGGAGTCTGACTCTGTTGAGTGACTCCTGGCTTCTAGTGTAATGGATCGTCCTCTCTCGTCCCTGTACCTGTATCTAAAGGTGGCGTATGATACCAAGCTTACTAAGTCCTGGGAGAAGTGGAAAGCTGACATGCCGTCCTTGGACAAGGAGGGGTGGGAGGACTGCATTTCCTCATATATCCCCTCTCTGATCGCCGCGACGGACAGATTTATACAGTTCAAATTTCTCCATAGAGCCTACTACACCCCACAGCGGCTGGCCCGTATCTACCTGTCGCGGGATCCTAATTGCCAGCGGTGCAAACAAGAGCTGGGATCCTTCTGGCACATGGTCTGGTCGTGTCCCAAACTCCAACCGTATTGGATGGCTTTGGCCTCCAGACTGACTGACGTGAGTGGGACGAATATTCCGGTCGACCCGACAATTTTGTTACTCAGCTATCTGGAAGACATGACGGGGGATAGGTACTGTAATTTGCGATTGACCTTTGCCCTTTTTTATGCCAGAAGTGAAATACTGTTGAAGTGGAAATCTGAGGATCCCCCCACCTGTGCCTCTTGGCAACGCTCAGTAAATTCGGTCCTCCCCCTCTACCAGCTGACCTACGAGAAAAGACAGTGCCCGGACAAGTTCGACAAGATCTGGTCCACCTGGACGGGGACTCGAGCTGCCCTTGACCCTCCTCCTGACTAAGGGGGGGCGCCTATGGCAGCCCCACATGACGATCACTGCTTCAGGGCCCCCCCTCCTGCTCTGCTCTTGTGTATACCCCAGGGTTGAAGATTGGGTGGGATGGGTGTAAAGTGTTTGCTGAGATTCACTACTTTGGCATACTTGAGGTTTAACCGGTTCTAGTTATTATTGCTGCCTTGGGCCCTGCTCTTGGCTGGACAGCACTGTATGCTCCTGAAACTTTGATTTGTGCATCAATGTACTTACTGTAGTACACCTGTAATGTAATGCTGGTTTGTGTAATAAACTTTTCCCTGTTAAAAAAAAATAAGTTCATGTTGATTAAAACAGTTTTTTGTGCACTACAAAAAAAAATAGGTGCAGTGTGCAAAGGAATTTGTTTATATTTTTTCAAACTATAGTCCGGCCCCCCAACAGTCTGAGGGACCGTGAACTGGCCCCCTGTTTAAAAAGTTTGAGGACCCCTGATGTAGAGGATGCAGTTTCTGGGTCTCTTATTATTAAAAGGGCTTTCCAGATTTGGATAAGCCCTGTTCTTGTAGAGGTCCTTATCCTTATCAACATAGCACCCCATGTTGAGGGCATGTGACCTGGAATGGTTCAGGTGTGGGGGTGCATTCCCACCCCCCCTTTCCTGGACAGCCAGACTGCATGCTCGAAATAGGGTTCTGTTATAAATTTTTAGGGGTATATCACAGTTTTAAGTGTTTTTTTGTGTGAAGATCCTGGGCTTTCTGGGTGGAATCTATGTAAATTGTTTTCTCGTTCTTGCTGTAAGATGTGCTACAACAAAATTAACATTTACGTTGGTTGTACAAAGAGAAAAAATAATACAGTTTAAAGGATAAGTTCCATAATTTTATGAAGCAGCAGTGCAGCGCAAACATGTAAACACAATTCTAAAGCTAGTATAGAACAAAGTCCATGAAAAAAGGAATCTTCAGAGGGCAGATGAACAAGCACCACCAAGTGTCCAAAGTGAAGAGTAATATTCAGGTGATTCTGTGACAACCTCCACCAATGGTAGCAATGGCAGCTCACCTCATAATATGGACCCCTGAGTACATCAGTCAGGTCAATCAGACAATTCCCCACTAGGGGGAGTGCAGCCAGATGCTCCGGATCAGAGGGGTATAATAACCAGTAACATGATTTTGAATAGCGCAAAAAATCTGAGGAAAACGCTTGGACAGCCGCACTCCAAAAAAGGTTATTTTATTTAAAACAAAAGCACAAATAACATGCCACAGCAAAAAAAACAGCAAGTATGAGCTAGGGGAACAGTGCTTTACATTGTAAGTGGATCTTTTGCATTATTTTAAATACATTTTATACAGACGGAGAGCACTAGATTTTGCTTTACTTTTACATGTATACTTCGTATGGGAGATGATTGATGAGGTTCATCCTATTCAAAATCAAGTTACTGGTAGTGTTGAGCGAACCCGAACTGTAAAGTTCAGGTCCGTACCGAACTTTAGCTTTTTCCCGAACCCGAACCCGGACTTTGCGCAAAAGTCCGGGTTCGGGTTCGGCAATCTAATTACGCATTTAGAAATGCTTCAGGGGCCAGCCAATCACCTTTTGATTAACTGGTGTGCCCTTAGAGGCCATCATAGCCATGCCTACTAATGGCATGGCTGTGATTGGTCAGTGCAACATGTGACCCAGCTTCTATATAAGCTAGAGGCACACAGCACACACGTCACTCTGCTTCAGAATAGATAGGGAGAGGAACTAGTCTGCTGCTGCTGCTTTTAGGGAGAGATAGAAAAATACATGAGGTAGTCCTGATTCTGCAATCTGAGGGAAAAGATAGAGAGATAGTGTAGTGTAGGGCCAGGTTCCTGTTGGTGCTTTCAGGGAGAGAGAATATTATATAGGAGTCCAGATTCAGAGATTAAAATCAGCGATCTGCATAGGTTTACCTGTTTGTGTTGCAGTGCAGTCTTTTTACACTGCCATGAGCCCAGTGTCAGAGAAAATCTAACTTTTAGGGGAAAAAAAGGCACTTTATTGTGCTCTTTTCCAAAAGACCCATAGGGCAAAAAAATATAAAAAATTGCATTTTATTTTGCTCGTGCAAAAAAGACCCGTTTAGGGCAAAAAAAATAAAAATAAAATTTGCACTTTAATGTATGCTTGCAAAAAGAGCCATTCAGGGCCACAAAAAATAGTTTGCAGTGTGTTATACATATGTGGAGGTGTGTGAAATAAACAATTTCTATATAGTTTTCTCCTACTGTGCTATACTAAAAAAACAACATTTTTTTTGAATAGCATTTTCTGCAGTTCTGTAGCTGTGCGATTCATCGGTTATGTACTGTGGGTGTGTTCTGCTCTTCCAAAAAACGCCGTTTAGGGGCACAAAAAATAGTTTGCAGTGTGCTATACATATTTGGAGGTGTGTGAAATAAACAATTTCTAAATAGTTTTCTTCTACTGTGCTATACTAAAAAAAAAACATTTTTTTTGAATAGCATTTTCTGCAGTTCTGTAGCTGTGCGATTCAGCGGTTACGTACTGTGGGTGTGTTCTGCTCTTCCAAAAAATGCCGTTTAGGGGCACAAAAAATAGTTTGCAGTGTGTTATACATATTTGGAGGTGTGTGAAATAAACAATTTCTAAATAGTTTTCTTCTACTGTGCTATACTAAAAAAACAACATTTTTTTTTGAATAGCATTTTCTGCAGTTCTGTAGCTGTGCGATTCAGCGGTTACGTACTGTGGGTGTGTTCTGCTCTTCCAAAAAACGCCGTTTAGGGGCACAAAAAATAGTTTGCAGTGTGTTATACATATTTGGAGGTGTGTGAAATAAACAATTTCTAAGTAGTTTTCTTCTACTGTGCTATACTAAAAAAAAAACATTTTTTTTGAATAGCATTTTCTGCAGTTCTGTAGCTGTGCGATTCAGCGGTTACGTACTGTGGGTGTGTTCTGCTCTTCCAAAAAACGCCTTTTAGGGGCACAAAAATAGTTTGCAGTGTGTTATACATATTTGGAGGTGTGTGAAATAAACAATTTCTAAATAGTTTTCTTCTACTGTGCTATACTAAAAAAACTAAATTTTAGCATTTTCTGCAGTTCTGTAGCTGTGCGATTCAGCGGTTACGTACTGTGGGTGTGTTCTGCTCTTCCAAAAAACACACATTTAGGGCAACATCCTAAATTTGGAAAATATAAGGAGAAGGTCAAAGGGACGTGGTGGCCCCGGTCGTGGTGCTGCTGGTGGAGCTCCTGTTGCAGGGAGAGGACGTGGTGGATCTGTGCCAGATACACGCACAAGTGCGAGTAGGCGACCGAGCCTGCGGCAGTATTTTGTCGCGCCTAATGAGGCTGTATGAATGTTTAGGCCAGGACAAGTACAGGCGATAGTAGATTGGGTTGCTGACAGTGCCTCGGGTTCCTTCACATTGTCTCCCACCCACTCTTCTGATGAAAGATCAGAGTTGGCACCTGAAACCCATGTCCATCAGTCTTTCACCTCACTCCCTTGCAAATCAGCCAAGCAGTCTGAGCCCCAAATCATGCAGCAGTCTCTTCTGCTTTTCGATGACTCTGTTAGCAGGGTTTCCCAGGGCCATCCACCTAGCCCTGCCCCAGAAGTGGAAGAGATTGAGTGCACCGATGCCCAACCACTTATGTTTCATGATGAGTACATGGGAGGACCATCGCAGTACGTCTCGGATGATGACGAAACACAGGTGCCAACTGCTGCTGCTTTCGCAATTGTGCAGACAGACAAGGAGGGCAGGGGTGAAGACTGGGTGGAAGATGATGTGGAGGACGATGAGGTCCTCGACCCCACATGGAATGAACGTTATGCAGGTGACCAGTGTAGTTTGGAGGAAGAGGCGGTGGTCGCACAGAGCCACCAGCACAGCAGAAGAAGGAGCAGGGTGCAAAAGCGGAGCGTCCGTCCGCTAGACAGTATGTCTGCTACTGCCCAACGCAGCAAGGGACCGAGCACACCAAAGCCAGGTCCAAGGAGTTCCCTAGCGTGGCAGTTCTTCACACAATGTGCTGATGACAAGACACGAGTGGTTTGCAGGCTGTGCAATCAGAGGCTGAAGCGAGGCATAAACGTTCTCAACCTGAGCACAACCTGCATGACCAGGCATCTAAGTGCAAAGCACGAGCTGCAGTGGAGTAGACACCTCAAAAACCAAGAAAGGTCTCTGGCTCCTCCTGCTTCCTCTTCTGCTGCAGTCTCGGCCTCTTCATCCACCTCTGTAGTGACAGTGGCACCTGCCACCCTGCAAACAGAGGATCTGCCAGCAACACTACCACCTGGGTCACCAACCATCTCCACAATGTCCCATGGAAGCGTTCAGCTCTCTATCTCCCAAACATTGGAGCGGAAGAGGAAGTACCCCCCTAGCCACCCGCGATCCCTGGCCCTGAATGCCAGCATTTCAAAACTCCTGGCCTTTGAAATGCTGTCATTCCGTATGGTGGAGACGCAGAGTTTTAAAAGCCTGATGGCATTGGCTGTCCCACAGTACGTCTTGCCCAGCCGCCACTATTTTTCCAGGCGAGCCATCCCTTCCCTGCACAACCAAGTGGGGGACAAAATCAGGTGTGCACTGCGCAACGCCATCTGTGGCAAGGTCCACCTAACTACGGATGCGTGGACCAGTAAGCACGGTCAGGGACGTTATATCTCCCTAACAGCACACTGGGTAAATGCAGTGGCGGCTGGGCCTGAGGCAGATAGCAGTTTGGCGCATGTCCTTCCACCACCGAGGATTGCAGGGCGCTTCAGTTTGCCTCCTGTTGCTAACTCCTCCTACTCCGCTTCCTCATCCTCTACCGCCTCCTCATCCGGTCAGCGTAACACCTTCACCACCAACTTCAGCACAGCCAGGGGTAAACGACAGCAGGCAGTTTTAAAACTTTCCTGTTTGGGGGAAAAACCCCACACCGCGCAGGAGTTGTGGAGGGACATGGAACAACAGACCAATGAGTGGTTGCTGTCAGTGAGCCTCAAGCCCGGCCTGGTGGTGTGCGATAATGGGCGAAATCTCGTAGCAGTTTTGGGCCTAGCCGGTTTGACGCACATCCCTTGCCTGGCGCATGTGCTGAACTTGGTGGTCCAGAGGTTCCTTAAAAATTACCCCAATATGCCAGAGCTGCTGCAGAAAGTGCGGGCTGTGTGTGCACACTTTCGGCATTCTCACCCTGCTGCTGCTCGCCTGTCAGCGCTGCAGCGTAACTTCGGCCTTCCCGCTCACTGCCTCATATGTGACGTGCCCACAAGGTGGAACTCCACCTTGCACATGCTGGCAAGACTGTGCGAGCAGCAGCAGGAGATAGTGGAGTTTCAGCTGCAGCAATCACGCGTGAGTCACTCTGCGGAACAGCACCACTTCACCACCAATAACTGGGCCTCCATGCGAGACCTGTGTGCCTTGTTGCGCTGTTTCGAGTACTCCACCAACATGTCCAGTGCCAATGACGCCGTTCTTAGCGTTACTATCCCAGTTCTATGCCTCCTTGAAAAAACGCTTCGGGCGATGATGGAAGAGGATGTGGCACAGGAGGATGAGGAGGAGGAGGAGGAAGCGGGATCATTTCAAAGGCTTTCAGGGCAGTCTTTCACAAGTGGCTACGAGGGTGGGTTCCTGCACCAACAAACGCCAGGTACACAATCGTCCGGCAGAAAGGGCACAGTTCTGGAGGATGACGAGGTGGAGGAGGAGATGGAGGAGGAGGAGGAGGAGGAGCCATTTTCACAGCAGGGTGGCACCCAGACCAGCTCGTGACCATCACTGGTGCGTGGCTGGGGGGATACAGAGGACACAGACGATACACCTCCCACAGAGGACAGCTTTCTTTGCCTCTGGGCAGCCTGGCACACATGAGCGATTTCATGCTGCAGTGTTTCCGCAATGACCGCCGAGTTGCCCACATTTTAACTGGTGCTGATTACTGGGTGGCCACCCTGCTGGATCCCCGTTACAAGGACAACGTACCGTCCTTAATTCCCTCACTGGAGCGGGATCGTAAGATGCGCGAGTACAAGCGCACGCTGGTAGACGCGCTGCTGGTGGCATTCCCACCTGACAGCGGGCATACGGTGGAAGCACAAGGCGAAGGCAGAGGAGGAGGAAGAGGTCGCCAACGCAGCCGGGGCACCGGCAGCACCTCAGAAGGCAGGGTTAGCATGGCTGAAATGTGGAAAAGCTTTGTCAGCACGCCACAACAACCAGCACCACCAGCTGAGATGGAATGTCTTAGCAGGAGGCAGCATTTCACCAACATGGTTGAGCAGTATGTGTCCACAGGCCTACACGTACTGGATGACGGGTCTGCCCCCTTTAACTTCTGGGTCTTCAAATTGGGCACATGGCCTGAGCTTGCCCTTTATGCCTTGGAGGTGCTGGCCTGCCCTGCAGCCAGTGTATTATCTGAACGTGTATTTAGCACGGCAGGGGGCGTTATCACAGACAGGCGCAGCCGCCTGTCCAGAGCCAATGTGGACAAGCTCACGTTCAATAAAATGAACCAGGCATGGATCCCACAGGACTTGTCCGTACCTTGTGCAGAAAAGACATGTATACCGGTGTTGTGACAAAAACTGTCCGGCCATCGGATTGTGTCCGGCCCATACTGCGAAGGCGCAGCGCTTGCGCAGTACAGAGGACAAGGAGATTCACAAAATCTCTGAAGATGAACGGCGCCTGCGCTGTGAGTGCAGGTTCAAGCCCCACCATCCAAGTGGACATACGGTAGCACATAGTAACAGGGCCCCTCACGGGCTCGGTTCGATCGCCACGCTTCGGGCACGGCCTCACTTGGCTCGGCTTGAACCACGGATGGTGTGGCCTTCACCTGAACTCACCACGCAGGCGCCGTTCGTCTTGGGAGATTTTCGAAATCCCCTTGTCCTACATACTGAGCAAGCTCAGTACAGGGTGGACACTATTTGACGGGGGACAGAATTCGACACATCACCGGCCTTACCCAGCCATTGTTGTATTTTTGAACCAGTGTTGGCTACCTCGTCCTCCTCCACCGCCGCTTCCACCTGCACAGCCACATCCACCGCCACCTCAACCTCCTACTCCATATGGACCTCGTCCTCCTAGGTCAAGATTATTATTTTTTATTTTTATTTTTTTATGTTATTTTAAGTTATTTCCCTATCCACGTTTGTTTGCAGAGCACTTGCCATGCTCTTAACAACATTTTGCTGCCATTTGCAGCCCTCTAGCACTTTCCATTACTTTTTTAGAGCCTTTTTAGTCCTTAGAAGTCCGGGTCCCCATTGACTTCAATGGGGTTCGGGTTCGGGTTAAAGTTCGGTCCCGAACCCGAACTTTTTTCCGAAGTTCGGCCGAACCCGTCGAACCCGAACATCCAGGTGTCCGCTCAACTCTAGTTACTGGTCATTACACCCTTCTGATCCACTGCTGCTTTATAATACTATATTTTGGGATTTGATAACTTGACCCTCAGTGTTCCAGCTGCTGTTTTAGTTTTAGTTGTATTTGCGCTGGTTGATTTCTTTCATAAAAGGATAAGTTCGCCTTTAAAAAAAAAATTAAAAATAAATGCAGATTTTTTTGCAGGTAAAAAAAATGTGCATTTACTATTTATTTTTTTAGGAGCCTGGAAAGCATTGGACCAGTGATCAGCAGATCACTTATGTCATGCAGGACTCCTGAACAACATACGGACAGGCAGTTTCACACTGACAGAAAGAATCAATGAACTACCACAGTGCTCGACAGCGCTGTGGTAGTTCATTGAGAACTGCAAGCTGCCAGCTGCAAAGGATGTCAGTACTCATTCACAGAACACCTGTGACTGAATGATGTGGCAGTGTGGGTGGAGCCTCGAACAGCTGCGATCCTTTAAAAAAGTGGCAGCTGATACAAGGAACTTCTCCCCGTACTGCTGCCACATAGAGACAGAGGATCCTCAAACGGCTGCAGGAGTGGGAACAAGTCACAAGTTAACCTGCAGTTTCCTGCTTGTGTACTCTTACCTACTTGCTGCAGTGTTTCTCTAACTTGATTCTTTTCACATGTGTGGTTTGGCTGTGCTCACTAGGGATGAGCCGAACACCCCCCTGTTCGATTTGCACCAGAACATGCGAACAGGCAAAAAATTTGTTTCGAACGCGCGAACACCGTTAAAGTCTATGGGACACGAACATGAAAAATTAAAAGTCCTAATTTTACAGGCTAATATGCAAGTTATTGTCATAAAAAGTGTTTGGGGACCCGGGTCCTGCCCCAGGGGACATGTATCAATGCAAATAAAAGTTTTAAAAACTTTTTTCGGGAGCAGTGATTTTAATAATGCTTAAAGTGAAACAATAAAATTGAAGTATTCCTTTAAAGTCGCGCATGTTTCCCGTGTTTAGAATTGTCCCTGCACAAAATGTCATTTCTGAAGGAAAAATGTCATTTAAAACCACTCGTGGCTATAATGAATTGTTGGCTCCCCAGCAATACAGATCAAAGTCATTAAAAAAAATGGCAGGGGTCCCCCCAAAATTCCATACCAGACCCTTATCCGAACACGCAACCTGGCAGGCCGCAGGAAAAGAGGGGGAAGAGAGAGCGCCCCCCTCCTGAACCGTACCAGGCCACATGCCCTCAACATGGGGAGGCTGTTTTTTTCAATGACTTTGGTTTGGGGTTCCCCTTAATATTCATACCAGACCCAAAGGACCTGGTAATGGACTGTGGGAGGACCCCTGTTGTTTTTTTCAATGACTTTTATCTGTATTGCCGGGGAGCCGACAATTCATTATAGCCAGGAGTGGTTTTAAATTACTTTTTTTCCTTCAGAAATTACATTTTGTGCAGGGACAATTCTAAACACGGGAAACATGCGCGACTTTACAGGCATACTTTGTCGTGAACACCCCAAAATTGTTCGCTGTTCGCCGAACGGGCGAATAGCCAATGTTCGAGTCGAACTCATGTTCGACTCGAACATAAAGCTCATCCCTAGTGCTCACATATGGGCGTCGTCTGCTATTCTGTGGAACTTTATTTCCTTCCCTTTCATCACTTCCTGGCCCGCCTCCTAGTTTGCTTGTCTATATAAGACATGCTCAGTGTAACCCACATTGCCTGAGCAACTTCAGAGTTCTCTGAGCTCCTGTTTGCGTACCTCTTGTCTATACTGTGTCTAACTACACGTGTACTGACCCCAGCTTCGTTTACCGTCTGCCCGCCCTGACCTTGGCTTGTCTTCTGGATTTCCTTTTGTCTGCTGCTTGTACTCTGCACATGCGAGTGGTCTCTGCATCATCAGCTGGTTGTGCCTGGGTGCCGCCACCTGGTTTCAGCTTGCTGCAAGTCCATCCCCACCATCAGGGGCTCTGGTGAAGAAGCAGGCTGGGGCTGAAGCCTCGTACACACGACCGAGTTTCTCGTCCAAAACCGGCAAGAAAAGTGCCGCGTGAGCTTTTTTGTCGAGAAAACCGTTCGTGTGTATGGTTTTACGACGAGAAAATTGCCGTGAATCTCGACGAGAAAATAGAGAACCTGCTCTCTATTTTCTCGTCAGGATTCCAGATTTCCTCGTCGTGTTTCTCGTCGGCCTGTTTTGTGACGAGAAAATGGTTCGTGTGTATGCTTTTACGACTCTTCCAAAAGCGTGCATGCTCACAAGCAACTATGAGACGGGAGCGCATCTTCTGGTAAAACAAGCCTTCGTAATGGAGATAGCACATTCGTCACGCTCAAAATTTTTGCATCGTTTAAATGTTGTGCATTGAAATCTTCGTTAGAATGTGACATTAATCCAAACGAATGAACTTCTTTTGCTGCTGATATTCACACAGAGTTATGACTATCTTTTTTTAACCTTTTTCATGCTGCTCTTAAGAAGATTTATGTGTATTATATCGTGCAAGTTTTTAGGAATATTTAAAAATTAGTTATTTTTCTAACTGATGTTAATTGTAATTTCGCAATGTTTTGGTAGTGATCTCCCATTGAATCTTTTAATATATATGATTTAAATTTACACACTTTTTTGGGAAACACGATTTAGTTATTTTTTTGGGGGATTGTTATCTGTCCCTTTTTTTGTCAGTCAAATGTATCTGCTTACTCCAAAGCTAGATTTTACATTTTTACAAATACACATAGTCACGTATGAACTTAAAGAAAAATAACATTTATTCATGTTTGAACTAAAATAAAGAGAAGGCAGCGCTGGAGAAGCTGCTGCCATTTGTGCATCCCAGGGACCCCAGAGCACACAGCAACCCTGTGTGGACACTAAAATTGGGAGCTTGAGAAGGCCAACATTTCTGAACACAATCTGATGCTGGCCTCCCAGAGGTCAGGAACAGCAGCAGGTGATATATATGTCCCAAGTGTGTGGTACTACAACAGGCTGCCTTCTGTCCGACCACAATGAAGCAAGGCCATCACTTCCTCGTCTTCCTGGCAACCTTCCCTGCAACCTTTCCTGAAGCCTTCCCTGCAGCCTTCCTTCTTCGTTTGGCTGGAGATTGGGCCACTGGAGGGGTACTCCTGTCAGGAGGAGGAGGAGGTGGAGGAGAAGGGGGTGGCGCAGAAGAACAAGGTGGAGGTGGAGGAGAAGGAGGTGGGGCGGAAGAACAAGGTGGAGGTGGAGGAGAAGGGGGTGGGGCGGAAGAACAAGGTGGAGGTGGAGGAGAAGGGGGTGGGGCGGAAGAAGAGTGTGGAGGTGGAGGAGGAGGTTGAGGTTGGGACAGTTGTGCCACCTCACAAATGGCGGTATTGGGGGTAATTTTTTCCATCACCCCCTTGTTTAGCAAGGTGATGAGCAGGGGCTCACATAGGAGGCGTTGCTCCATGCTCATCACCTTGAACTTTGCCTCCACTAGGCCGGCAATGGCCTCTTCAGGGGATGTGGGCTCTTTGAGGGTGGCATGGGCCTCTTTAATAAGGGCCATTGCTGCCTCACTGGTGGTCCTGTCCCTCCTGCCTCTTTTGGGAAGCCGGATGGGAGGCACCTGGGATCTGGTGCTTCTCCTTTGCCCTGCCACCTCCTGCCTGCCACTGGGCCCTGCCACCTCCTGCCTGCCACTGGGCCCTGCCACCTCCTGGCTGCCACTGGGCCCTGCCACCTCCTGGCTGCCACTGGGCCCTGCCACCTCCTGGCTGCCACTGGGCCCTTCCTCCTCCTGCCTGACAGTTTCCAGACCCTCCTCCTGGCTGATTTCATCCTGTGTATGAAAAAGGGACATAGTTTAATATGTTGGTTTAATCTTTGCATCAAACTTTATAAACATGATTGAAGCAATTAGAATGTAAATCCAGAATTTTTTTTTTATAATTTACACCTACATCAGATTGACTATTTAGCACCCAATTAAGTGCAGACTAATGTCTCGAGATCTTGATTTCACTTGTGGAACCCAAAATATTGTATGTTTCTCATCTTGACATATTTGTCAAACATTAATTTTATCACAATACATTTTCATTTAATACTATACCTGGCTCCAGATGGCCAAATCAGGATCATCCAGGATGGCTGCCTCCTCTTGCTCCAGAGAAGGCTCAGGTTGGCTGCAGGGAAGTCTGGGGGGAAGAGTGGAGAGTGATGGCCTTGCCTCAATGTGGTCATCCAGGAAGGACATCCTGCTGTAGTACCACAAAATCGGGACATACACATCATCTGCTGCTGCTCCTGACCTCTGAGAAGCCAGGACCTTAGAGCGTTCAGTCCTGTAGGTGCCTCTCAAGCTCCCAATTTTAGTGTCCACTTGTTTTGCTGTGGCTGTGGGCACCTTGGTCTGCACAAATGGGAGCAGCTTCTCCAGCGCTGCTTTTCTCACCCCTCTTTTTTTATGGATGGGGTTTTTCATCTCCCACAGAGAGGGCAGCTCCCTTACCCGGTCAATAAATTCCGCCAGGAACTCTTTGTCGCTAATAAAGACATTCATATTGTATCTGCAAGTTTAAGATATAATATATAACTAATGTGAGGCAAACAGTCTAACCTCCTTAACATCGTAGTCACCATATATATCCTACAACATTCTCAAAACAGTATAGGCCAACAATTTGTACAGGTCACAAAATCACATACCTTCGTTCGCACGTCCGTCACTTGAACTCCTCTCTCCGCACACCGAACGTACTATAGTCACATGTGTGTTTGCTATATACACACCACGCATGCGTCAAAATTCGAACACGTCGCTCCGCACACGTTGCCCGCCCATGACGTTCTAACTAACATCTTTTCCCCGCCCCTTCTCTTTCGGCGCGCAGACAGATATGGCGGAGTTTCAGCAGGTGTCTGATAATTCCGCAACTAACGAGAAGGAGACAAGCCCGGAGACCGAGGAAACGTCACGATCAAGGAGGAGATTCAAGGCATCGAATATGTCTTTTGCGGAGATGGCGGAGATGGTGGACATCTTGCTCAAGTCTGATTATGACGCAAAGCATGGGCCGTATAGCAAACCAAATAGAAGGAAGGCCAAAATCCTCACTAAGTAAATAAAACAAAAAAAACCCCTAGGAGGTGGGACTTTAAAAGTGACTGAAAAACACACATCAGAATATGTAGAAAATATATAGATATTTAATAAATAGTTACAAAAAGACAAATTGATGTAGATCACATGGATTATGCAAATCCAAACTGGAAATTAACATAATACAAAAAGAAGGACAGCTGTTTCGGTTATACCCTTCTTCGGGGGATTTGTAGACAAAAATATTCAGATTTGTAGACAAACAGATTAGTAATTTGTCAAAAAAGGGGGTCACATGAGGCATCATATGCAGGGATCTCAGCAGCTCTCAGTGTCCATACAGAATTTATACTAGAAGATTGGAACCACACATAGATTTGCTTCACGGCCATAATTAATGTATATTCAATGCAATATGGTGTGTTGAGGACACCCTCTATTTTTGAAGAAGTTCCTTTTATCTACCTGATACTTCTTTGATTTGGAATATCTCTCCATACTGAGAGCTGCCTTGGGGGACTCTTTTGAGTTTCTCCTGATTTCCCTGCGTGTTTCCACCTGGGGACCCTCGTTTGAGGTCTACTGGATCCCCTTCATCTCGGAGCTCCCCACACAGGTGGGGTGCGACTTTATGCCTCACCCTGTGTTCTCTGCCGTGTGTGTAGTTCCTTGGTGCACTGAATGCTGACCCCCTTTTTTGACAAATTACTAATCTGTAATTTTTTGTTTTATTTACTTATTTTTGGGATGTGGTGACTGTTAAACAAATACGATCTTGCAGATGTCGGTCCTCTTTGTCCAAAATCCTCACTAAAGTCGTGAAGAGTCTGAAGACGAATTTCGGGGTGAAACGCTCAAATGAGCAGCTCAGAAAGAGGTGGTCAGACCTCAAACTGAGGGAGCCAGAGCAGTTAAGGTGCATTAAGAGAATGCTCGCTAAAAGTAAGTAAAATGTACACTTTTATGCTATTAATCCTTTTCTAAACTGACATGTTGCTGTTTTTTTTTTGTTTTTCTTATTGGACTCCCTTCCAAAATGTTATATTTTGAACTTGGTTGGGCACAGTAATCGTTCGTAACGTTACAGACACTTCGTTCGGCCACTATCCGCTGTTTTGGATTATTTTACAGCCACAAAAGTAATTAGACATCTGCCATTTTTTCGCAAATTTGGGGCACAAAGTGTTAGGCTAGATGATGTGTTTGTAAAGAGAATGAAATGCAAACTTTTGTCAGTGTAAAGGAGAGGACACTCAGCAGCTGCTTCCACATCTGTACTTTGGAGCACTATAGTGTGGGCCAACAGACCCGCCTTTTTTGGGTGTCCCACACAGGTGCTTCAGAGAATTTTTGTGTTGCCTACATGTCTAAAAAATGACAGACAAAGGTGAATACTAAGCATATTCTTGGTCAGAAATAATGCATTCATCTTTAACTTCCGCCCAAACACACACTTATACCCCACTTCCAAGCAATTTAGCCTGTTTTTTTGTTTAACATAGAGAATTTCTGTGTGATAACTCTACCTTTTGTTTGATTCTCATAGGGGAGAGAAGACTGGGAGGAGGACACTCCAGGGAGCACAAGAACCCCACAGCTTCACAACAACCCCAAACTCCCAAAGACCCACAAACGAAGGATGTAGAGGAAGTTGAGGTGGAGGAAGGAGAAGTGCAGGAAGGAGAGGTGGATGACGTTGTGGAACTGGTCACCACAACAGGTCAGTATCTGTCACCACAGCTTCAGGTAAGAGAGGTAGGCCTGCAGAGTTATAATACCTTTTTATTTTGTTTTTAGGGGATGTGAATGTTGGGGTGAAGGATAGTACAGGTTTCTCTGCTGACAGTGCCCTCCGCCTCATCCAGCAAGTGATGGAATGTAGCACGGAACTGGACAAAATTAAAGAAAGAATACATGTGATGGATCAAACATTTAAAGACATTCTCGATGTTTTGGGGAGAGTTCAATAAGGCATCCCAACCCCCTTTTTTCTCATGTTTGTTCTTCAACTTTTAAAAAACTTTTTGACAATCAAACCAGCCAACAATTGAATATGCACACAGTGTGTCAACATGTGCTATCTGCCATCAGGGGATATCCATGTACGTCTTTTGGGGGTGCAACCCCTTCCTCGTATCTAAAGTAGGTGAACTGAGGAAGGGGTTGCACCCCCAAAACATGTCCATTGATCACCCCTGATGGCAGATAGCACATGTTGACAATAGGGATCAGGAGTCTAAAATCCCTATAGGAAAATAATCCCAATTGTGTGCATATTCAATTTTTGGCTGGGCAAGGGGTGGCAGGACCCCATATTAGGACGGGCACATAGAGAAATATAGTTTGTGTAAGTGAATGTCTCAGATTGCTCCGAGGTATCCAATTTTGTAATTTTTGGATTGCAACTGTTGTTTTTGTATTTTCCTAAGAAAACAATTGCCGGTTTGTGGCCAGGCAAACAAAAAATGTAAAAAAATAAATAAATAAAGTGTGTGAATTTGCACATAGTAAAAGATTTGAACACAAACAACGTGTAGCTTCTTTTTCTAATATGCTCTAACCTTATTTGGTAATTTTTTTAAGGTTACATAGTGAAATGGTTGGTATTTACTAAAGGAAAATACACTTGGCACTACAAATGCACTAAGACAAACTAGGAGACAGGAAACCAAGAAAAGGTAGAAGTTTAAACAAGATTTATTTGGATCGTTAGACAGCAATCTTTAGACATAGCCTGGCATAGGAATTGCCCCCCTACCCGTGAAATAGTCCATGTATTTGTCCCGAACCTCACGGGCATTTTGGGGGGGCAAGCCAGCACGGGCAGATTCCAGGCCCGGCAGGGGATTATCAGGGGAAAGTCCAGCCTCTGGCAAAACTGAGGCCATATATGAATTCGATTTGCGGCAAAGAAAATTGTGTAGCACACAGCAGCATAACACTACATAGTTTATTTTGTAGTCCGCCAAGTGGATGGGAGTCCTAAAAAGGCGGAACCGGCTGGCCATTATGCCGAAGGCATTTTCAACGACTCTTCGGCCCCTGGCCAGCCGGTAATTGAACACCCTCTTCTCTGGGGTCAGGGTCCTCTGAGGAAATGGGCTCATAAGATGTGGTCCGAGCCCGAAGGCTTCATCAGCCAAAAAAACAAAGGGGAGTCCTTCAATATTCCCTGCATCCGGTGGCAATGCAAGGTCGTCACTCTGGAGACGGAGGGCAAACTCCGTCTGGATGAAGGATCCCCCATCGGACATCCGGCCATTCTTCCCTACATCAACATAGAGGAATTCATACCGTGCTGACACCACCGCCATCAGCACAATGCTATGAAACCCCTTGTAGTTGTAGTAGTAGGACCCAGAACGGGGTAGCGGCACGATGCGGACGTGCTTCCCGTCTATAGCACCACCACAGTTGGGGAAGTCCCACCGCGTGGCAAACTCTGATGCCACAGTCTGCCATTCCTGTGGCGTGGAAGGAAGCTGTGGAGTCAAACAAGATGAAAAAATATTAGAATACACAAATCAAACATTACAAGTATATTCTAAGAAAATACATTAGAGGCCAACATCAAGCAAAGTCTACGTTTATTAAGGTGTTTTAAATAAGTATAATGGAAGGCTCATGTATCATATTCATCACCCCCTATGATGGTCCATTAATAAATTATAATGGGGAGGGGGGGGGGATGTGTTTGACCACAGGATAGCATTGCAGTGGCGGTGCGTCCAGAGTGGGTGCTGGAGCACTGCCCCCTCTCTCCTGTGCCCGTCACTCAGAACAATACATAGGTTTATGCCTTGCATTAACCTATGTATTGTCTATGCCGCCCACTATTCAGGTGGATGGCCCCCTGTTAAGCGACCGACATATGAAGAACTGCGGCATTTATGGGCTTAAAATTGCATATCAGAAACAGTAAGGAAAATTGTCTTGCACATTACAGCCTGAGGGATGTAATTGGCTGCAGAAAAGTTAAATAGGGGACGCAGGGGGGGCATTCCTTGGGTAAACACTGACAGGCTGCTCTGCCAATCATGTTCACCAAGTCTGTTTAATGGTAACATGATTGGCTGATGCAACATCAAGGGAAGGAGAAGACATCAAGGACAGAAGAAGGATGGCGCTGACCACAAGAAGGTAAGTGCAGGCCTGGGGGGGAACTGGCTGCATTGGAGGGGACAAAATGGCTGCATTAGAGGGAACAAAATGGCTGCATTGGAGGGGACAAAATGGCTGCATTGGAGGGGACAAATGGGGGCGTTTAATAGGCACGAGAGCAAAAAAGGAGGAAGTTTATTTCCTAAATTGGGGTTTGAACCCCCAAACATTTGGAGCAACAGGCGCCCCTGCTGGAAAGGTTAGTGAAGGGAAATATGCATGGAGGAGAAAAAAGGGGCAATCTAAAGCTTCCAGCATGCATGGGGACAAAGGGGACATTCTCAGCATATTACAATCATGGTAATTAGAGAAGGATGAAAGAAATACAAATACATTAGCATACATGTAATACATAAAATGTGATGTTAAAGGAGAAAACTTACCCTAATATAGTCCTCCTGCAGGACTTGTATAATGGCAGAACAGGTGTCTGGGATTATGAGGCCCAGAGCCTGGGGGGAGATGCCTGTCGTGAACTTCAAGTCCTGAAGACTTCTCCCTGTCGCCAGGTACCGTAAGGTGGCAATGAGCCTCTGCTCAGCACTGATGGCTTCCCGCATAACGGTGTCCTTCCTGGTAATATAGGGGGACACCAAAGCCAACAGTTCCTGAAAAACGGGGTCAGACATCCACAGAAAATTCCTGTAGTCCTCAGGATTATTCTCGACGATCTCCCGCAGCAGAGGCATGTGGAAGAATTGGTCCCGCTGGAGCAACCAATTCTTGGTCCATGAACTCCTCCTCACACCATTCATGGACTGGTCTTGGTCCAAAACAAGCAGACCAACACCAAGCGCATGCACAGCATGAACTCGACGACGAGAACGTCCAGGCGACATGGCTAGGAAACGGTCGTCTTATCAGAACGTACAGAACAGAACGCACTTTAGAACAGCAAGGCCTATGAATAACAAACTGAAAATCAGAAACGAACAGGCAAGAACGCACTGTAAAACAGATACGACCTGCCTAGACGCCCTGAAAGTCAAGATACGAACCCACAAGCACAAACTGAACTGCAGAAAACGATCTGAAAAGTACGAAGACTGAAAAGCGCGAATCGTCTCTTCCCAAACTTTTACTTCACACGCGGTAACACGAGATCAGCAAAAGCAGCCCAAGGGGTGGCGCCAAGAAAAAAGATCTTCCCCTTTATAGTGCCGTCGTACGTGATGGACGTGAGCGCGGAGAACAACGAGGAAATTGTGAAATGTCAGTGTGTACGCATGGAAAGCTTGACGAGAAAATTGACAAGCTTAACAAGAATCTCGTCGAAAAAAACGACGTGTTTTTTACGACGAGAAACTCGGTCGTGTGTACGAGGCTTGAGACTCGCCCTGGTGAACCCTAAGTTGGCGATCTACAAGAGCTCGCTGCCACAGACTCCTGACAATGGATGTAACATATTCCTGAAGCTGAACTTATCCTTTAAATCACCAGCTATTAGCATTCATTATCAGTTTCTTAAAAAAAAATATACAGCACACAGACCCAAAGGTCCCCAAAAATGCATAGCAGATTCTTGGAGGGGTCTGTGTATACTTTTTTTTGTTAAAAAGAAGCAGGCAATGAAATGTAATTTAAAATATTTTTTTCCTTTGCATCACAGAGATGAGCCCTTTCACAGGCAGGATTAGGGCACCTTCAGGCATGTTATTTAAAGGAATTTGCCATTTTTAATGTTCTTTTTAGGCATTAAAAAAAATCACTGCTCAAATTAAATTTAAAACCTTTTTCTTTTTTGTATTAAAGGGGTTCTAAACCCCATTCATTAAATTTGACTGAAGCACATCTATCTGTAGTGTTTACCTCTCTCTCTCCAAAGCTCTAAGTGCCGTTTCTCTCTGGTACTCCATTCCACTATTATCAGCATGAGTCATTTCTGACAAGTTCTCACACATATGAGATAATAGTAGCTAAAAATGTGTGTCAGGGAGGGAGCTTAGAGGAAGATTAGCAAGAAGCTTGTCTATTCAGAATACAGCTCTGCATGTTCCTTCTTTCCTTTGCCTCTGTGGAGGGGGGGAGTTCCTTTCCTTCAATCGGATTTCACACAGTGAATGTCCAGACTCCCCATCCACCCCTATGTGCTGCTGAAAATAGAAGAAAGATTTCTAACATGATCTGCACTTTGTAGAAAGGGAAAGAGAGCAGATATACAAGTAAAACGTATGTAGGGGGATTTCTTTAATCTCTGTGTATTATCTAAGGCTATTCACTTCACTGGGTATATGTGGGGTTATATGTAAGGACAGTGCCCACCCCCATTCTATTTTCTGACACTTTCTTGCTCATCATCCTAGAAAATGGGCATTTTTAATTTGACATTCGGCTCCCATTGATTTCAATAGGGTTTGGGTTCAACTTCTGAACTTTGAAGTTCACCGAACAATGCTTGAACTGGGCCCATGGCAGTTCGATTCATCCCTACTAATCATTATGTACTGTAGTTCCAGGATTAGGACTGGGAGATCTAATTATTCTCCTTGAGATAAAACAAGTGAGCACTGGACATATGGCAGGGATCCTTTAAAACCCGAACCTCTTTTTACTCGCAAACCCCAATTCAAATTGATGTGTGCAATAAAAAAATGCCAAACGAGAGGCATCTTGGGTGGGGGACGGGCCTGGTCCCAATGCAAATCCTGCACAGCTTTTTGGTGGCCTCTCTGTGTTGTGATCTTCTCCCTTTTTTGACTTCCTAGGTTACTATCATATAGTTCCTATCCAGTTCAGAGGTTTCTTGTAGGTAACATAATAATCAGCAATTTCTGTATCCGATATTCTCTGCTTATAACCATAGGCTACTTTCTTCATGATAGTTCTAAATAGTTGTTCAACTATGTAAAACATACCTAACCTATTAATTTTTTTATTACACATCTCTGGACACACTTATGATTTTGTTGATGGTTTTATATGTTAACTTTCTTACTTTCTGGTCCCATGAGTGTTTGCACCCTAAGAACACAAGTAGTCACCTTACTTGTAAGATTTCCCTGTACAATTTTATTGAAATCAATAAATATATTAGAAAATTTTCAAATTTTGTTTATTTTCATTTTTTATTTTTATTTTTTAAAGCTGTGGGTTGAATGAAAAAAAAAATACTGATAGATCCCCACATTCACATAAGCAATTTGGATGCAGGGATCATCCCCGTTGCGCTATTGTATTCTGGCAGTCCCGCCCCCCATAAGAATACACTGATCAGCGCTGCATCCATTGTCTGCATGTGCTGATGAAATGCTAGTTTTCTAGCAGGACCATTCGACAGAACACAGAGAGGTACAGAGAGATGTTGAACAGAGAGAGATACATATATGGTGGTATATAACGATGTTACATCCAAGGAGAGCCAGCAAAAATTTGGTTCCCACTTATAACTACCAAAGTATTAACAAAGTGGGCGGACTCCCTAAATTATGATGATAGTTCTTTTATCAAAAGTTGCAGGAAATAGTCTATATATATATTGATAAACCATAGGTAACACTGCCCATGGAAGCCACAATGAGTTTGCCAGGAGGAAGTGTGGGATTCTTATGTACCTTTGGTAAATAGTAAAAATATGGCACCTGGTAGAAGTCTTTTGAGAAGAAGAGAGTTTGTTTTTTATGGTTGACCCCATTTTAGGATAACCCACATTCCAGAGAACAGATATCATCCTTGCTCCTCCTTTTTTTTCTTTGGTCTTTTTATTCCCTTTCCTATAGATAAGGTTTTATCATTTAGCCTGATGTTCATTTGAAATACTGTATTTGTATGTTGTATTGTATGTAGCAATACCCCCGCAGGGGCCGCTGGTTTAAAATTTTGGGCCTGCCGTTACCTTACTGTTCACCACGTCCATCTTAGGGGTCTTCCTTGAAGAGTTGTTCACAAATGTCTGCACCAAACACTTAAGCCCTGTACACATGATCGGTTTTGCCGATGAAAACAGTCCGATGGACTTTTTTCATCGGACAAACCGATCGTGTATGGGCCCCATCGGTCTTTTTTTCCATCAGTGTTCAAAAATAGAACATGTTTTTAATTTATCCGATGGAAAAAAAAAACTATAGCAAATTACTATCGTCCGTGGGGAACTCCATCGGATAAAAAACCCACGCATGCTCAGAATCAAGTCGACGCATGCTCAGAAGCATAGAACTTCATCGGTTTAAAATCCATAGGAAATCCGATCGTGTGTACAGGGCTTTAGTCTCTTTTTCTCAAGGGTTTTATTAAAGAACTCCAGACAGAGGGATGGAGGGTTGGGGGAGATTCAGGTACCTTACTTTTGTGGATCACGGGTACTTTCTTTAATACAGAAGACAAACAGCTTCCACACTGGATATGGCAATCACCGGATAGGCCTCTCTCACTGACCTAGCAGCCGGTGCGAGCTCGTTCAAAAGTCTCTGCCACAGACTTGAATAATCACACGCTTGGTAAAGTTCTGAAAACATAACACACAGTACCAGGATCTTTCAGCCAGCCGGCAGCACTGTGAGGTAGATTTTTATCCGGATGCGTCCTCCAATTGAGTCCTCAATTGTTCGGATCCCTTCCCGCAGGCAAGGTGACACAGGACCAGCCCTGGATCAGTAGGCCCCAGAAACTCCTGGGCCTACTCTCAGTAACGGAGCCTCGGGGCTGCAGGCCCCAAGGCAGAAAACTGCTAATACATCCCTGAGGCCAGGAGGGCAGTCAGGTCAGGATCGGAAGATCCTGGAAAAACGGTGTCTGCTCTCTTAAGTATCCTCTCCCAGAATGAACAGCGGGTGACCACTCCCACTGTGCTGTTTCTGGGAAAGGAATACCCAATGCACCCATCCTACTGCATTTCTAACCTTGACCTGAGAGGACAACGACACCTACATTCAGGTGAAAAATGTGCAACTCAGCTGAACTGGAACAGAGACCAATAATTTGGTACAATTATTCTGAGCAAAACTACAGCTCAGACAACTAAATTTACCACTAGCGCCTACCTAATAGGAGCAGGGCGCTACATGTATATTTTTTTTATTATTGCTTTGTTAATTAAGTTAGCTCTTATAGTTTGTTTTTGCCTTGATGATTACTGCACAGCATATAGTTTGTGTCCATTTCACTTTTTCCTTTTTCTTTCCCCTCCCCCGAGACTAGATAGCATAAATACAACACTTCCACTCCGTCCCCTGCCTAAGGTTTGACAAAGGAGCATGCCACAACTCCAAAACACATTCCTACCTACTTCCTAGTAACGTCACGATGCCCGGCGTCACTTCCGATTTCCGATGTAAGCTTGCATTCCAGCATGGTTATGATACTGGCTCTGGGACATCAACCTCTGCCTTGCAAAACTCTACGCCTCCCATAGCCATTTTGGATATCTCCATGCGGCTGTGATGGACACCCATGTCCCAGTTTCCCAGCGGTCTCTGTCCATCCATCTCTGCAAGAGATCCAAGGATTATTAGATGTGCCTGTCATTTACCTTTTCTCTGTGAGTGTATTTTAACCCTTTGCTTTTTATTGAATGGTTTATTAAGCTGAGATGGTGGCGCCTTTAGTTTTTTCCTAGTTTCTTAGTGCCTAGAGACTATCGAAAACTCTACTGGAAGTGCTGCAGCCCATGAACAAGTGATTTTTATACATCTTGGACTCAATTTTGGACCTCATGCTACAATTTTCTCTATTGCGCCATTGAATTCTCTTTCTCTTTGATTAACATATACCGTATTTGCAGTGCATATTTTTGCTGTTTGCCTGGATTACCTCTTTGAACTGTTTTAAAAGGTCAATTAATATAATAACATTCTCCATGCATTAGATTCTAGTCTGAGCTATAAAACCTTGAAAGCATTGACCACACTAGGCAAAACTTCCCCAGCCCTAAAATACTGTAATGTCTCGTAGCCTATTTTATTATTATTTCAGTAACTTTTTAATGATTTGTTAAGTCCACTTCCTTCACAAATGCTATTGACAGAGTCGTACAGTAATTGACTAATAGCTTTAAATTTGCACTTGTCAATATGATAGCCCAAGGGTAAAAAAAAAAATCAATGTTTGTTTTACGCTCTCTAATACAGTGGTGGTCAATGCCTTAAGTGTGTTTCCTAACATAACCAAAGGGCCTCCACATAAAATTCAGTGAATGTAATGCTACAGAAATATGTAAGACACTGCAGAAGATTGTCAGAGGGAAGAAATTCTCCAGGAGGTAGACAAAGACTACCACTAATCACCAGTGAGGGAAGGGTAAAAAACATTAACCATGAAGTGGGAGAGGGGAGTTAAAAAAAAAACTGCTACTAACCAGCAATGGATACCGTTTATACCAAGGAGGCTCTCAGATCTCCAACTCCTCTCCTAGGGAAATCAGTCTGGGGTACAATAGTACTCCTTGTCACTCATTTCTATATATATATATATATATATATATATATATATATATTCCTATATATATATATATATATTAGGTCAGCAAAAGCATAGTAATAGTTCTACCGCCTCTAAATGACAGATGTCTAGCTGTTTTGTTTGCAAACAGCCGCTGGCCAGGGATATGGTCTTTTGTACCCATTTTATCATACTTTTATTTTGTGCTTAAGTATTTTTTCCATTGGAAAGCATTTTATGCATTGTCCTGCTTTGGGTAGTTGGCTTCCTATATAGATTTAGCTCTTTCCAATATAAATCAATATATAATCTCGCTGTAGGGCAGATAAGACTTAATAAGTGGGTTGAGTTGGTATCGACATTCGTTGCTGGACTTCCATGCAGTAGCAATGAGACCTTTTGAATGTCTTGTTGAAGAGTATGTTTTTAAATCTTCACTAATTTACACAGAATCAGCCCTCAAACCAATGCACATGTCCCTTTTCAACAATATTGGATAAATAAGACAAAAGAAGAGCAATCCTAAAACTTTAGGTTTTAATAAGAGAAAAAATAGTTAATTATCATAAGTAAATTATTATTTTTTCCCAAACCAAAAGCAGCAGAAAGCTTTTCTACAGATTTAAAAGAAGTATTTAAACATATACATGGATGCCACAGCTACTATATTTTCTACACAACTCTCCGGTTGTGATCCACCTGAAAATCTTTTGGGTGGTTAATACCCTCTGTAGACATTTACTATGGAACACAGCCCCCCCCCCCAGAATTAAATTAGAACAGCTGCAGAATCCTAAGGACAGTGGAGGATTGGCAGTGCCCAATCCTTGGCTGTACTACATTGCGGCCCAAATGCAACATCTGATTGGATCCATGGCCCAGGATCCGGCCGGTTCCTCAGCACGATTGCTGTTGACTGGGTCTGGAGCAAAGACTGTTCCGATGGGCTTGGAGGCTCAGATGTTCCACAAATCAAGTAAACAGACACCCACCTTTACTTTAATCCAGAAAATCTGGAATAAGGGTAGACAGATACAAGAGGTGACAGGCTTTACTGAATAAAGTCCGATATGGGGGAAACTCTCCTATGTCGAACTGGCAAAATTGCAACAGGGCCCCAGGTGGCGCTCCTTCGGCGTGATTTTGCTATCGCACATATTTCAAGACGGCAAGCTGTTGTCCTTCCCTGAGTTGCGAGCCAGGTTTAATCTACCCTCTACCATGTACTACTCTTATCTCCAGCTCTAACATGCGGTGGGCGCGCAAGGAGATGCTACCCACTGGGCTATTTCAAGCACCCCCATTTTTCACTTGCTGCAGACTAGCATGGAAACTAAAGGGATTATCTCACATTGCTACCAAATGCTATTGACACACCACTTAAAAGCCCACCCCACTAAGGCACTGTCCATATGGGAGAAGGATGTAGGTCCACTCCTGGGAGACCAATGGGAGGAAGTCCTGTGGGAAATTACTACTTGCTCGTTAAACGTGGCCCAAAAGGTTTCCCAACTATACATAGTACTCAGGGTGCATTACACCCCACTTAGATTGTATAAGATGGGCAGACGGCCAGACTCCCTGTGTAGCAGATGTGGGCGACATCAGGGTGACCTCATCCACCTACTCTGGAGATGCCCAAAAATCCACAAGTACTGAAGCGAGGTGCTCGGGATGCTTAATCAAGTGTTTCAGACGACCATCCCCTTAAACCCAATTCATTGCATATTAGGCGTCTTGGAGGGCGCTGTCCCAGGGGAGATGACTAGGATAGCATTCTCTAGGGCAGGGGTCAGGAACCTTTTTGGCTGAGAGAGCCATGAACGCCACATATTTTAAAATGTAATTCCGTGAGAGCCATACAATATGTTTAAAACTAAATACAAGTAAATGTGTGCATTTTATGTAAGACCAACACTTTTAAAGTACAATAACATCTCCCCCACTGTAATGTACACATCTCCCCACTGTAATATCCACATCTCCCCCACTGTAATATCCACATCTCCCCCACTGTAATATCCACGTCATCTCCCTCACTGTAATATCCACGTCATCTCCCCCACTGTAATATCCACATCTCCCCACTGTAATATCCACATCTCCCCCACTGTAGTATCCACATCTCCCCCACTGTAATATCCACATCTCCCCCACTGTAATGTCCACATCTCCCCCACTGTAATATCCACATCTCCCCCACTGTAATGTCCACATCTCCCCCACTGTAATGTCCACATATCCCCCCCACTGTAATATCCACATCTCTCCCACTGTAATTTCCACATCTCCCCCACTGTAATGTCCACATCTCCCCCCTGTAATATCCACATCTCCCCCACTGTAATGTCCACATCTCCCCCACTGTAATGTCCACATCTCCCCCACTGTAATATCCACATCTCCCCCCACTGTAATTTCCACATCTCCCCCACTGTAATGTCCACATCTCCCCACTGTAATGTCCACATCTCCCCCACTTGAATGTCCACATCTCCCTCACTGTAATGTCCACATCTCCCCCACTGTAATGTCCACATCTCCCCATTGTAATATCCACATCTCCTCACTGTAATGTCCACATCTCCCCCCCTGTAATGTCCACATCTCCCCCACTATAATGTCCACATCTCCCCACATCTCCCCCACTGTAATATCCACATCTCCCCTACGATTGTCTGCTTGCTTACCACTACACAAGCAGGCAGATCCACGAGCAGTTGAGGCGGGTGATAATGACATCAGCGCGCCGCTCACCTAGGCCGCCGCCGGATGTACCAAGGTGGCCGCATCTCAGGAGCTAGGCCAAAGCCGGGGCCTTTCCTATGGGCTCGAACCGCGAATCGGCACACCACGCGATCCGCGGATTGAGAGTCGAGAGCCAGATTCAGCCATCAAAAGAGCCACCTCTGGCTATTGAGCCATAGGTTCCCAACCCCCTTCTCTAGGGCATTGTTCCAGGCGCGCAAGCTCATCCTGATGGGCTGGAAATCGGTCTCCCCACCCTCAGTTGCCTCCTGGATAACACATATGGGAAATACCTTGGTTATGGAAAAATAAATCTACCAACATAGGGGCAGTCCTGGCAGATTCAAAAGATATGGGCACCATGGCTAGATACCCCTGGACTGAGTCCCAGGGAATTGGTGATGTCCAGATTGTTGCAATGCCCTGTGGGAGGACCATAATGGGCTAATGTTGGATAACACCAGATGAACATTATTAATACGTACATATCAGTTTGTTGTAAACTTATTGGGTTTGAGGATAAGATAATTCCGGTGAATTCTGGGAGGACTGTACATTGTGCATGTTGATATATTCAAATACAATGTCTGTGCATTGGAAGATTGTTTGAACTTCAATAAACACCTTTTTGATAAAAAAAACAAAACATATACATGATTGATGTCCACCCAGACTACCTGTACAAAAAGAAGCTCATCAAATCTTGTAAGCATCCTGAATAAGGGAAGACTTTTGAAGAGATTGGTATAAGATCAGTCCCACAACCTAAAAGTTTCCAAGTTGATGAGAACATAGTGTCTCATCCTGTTCTTTTAAATCTGAAAACCTGTTAACATAATGTCACTACCCTGTAACACATCTGATATGTCCCTGAGTGATTGCATGCATAAGGAATATATACTGTATGACCTAGGTCAAAGGTGTCAAAGTGACAGTTCAGTCCTGCAGCCTACATAAGGGGGACAGCTCTCACTGTGTAATCAATGTAGATCCACTGTCAGTGGTAGCCACACATTCATATTTTGACAATTAAACATATTTAATGTTACCTGACTTCCTCATCACCTGACCTTTTTTGTTTGCTCTTTTTTTTTTTTCATTTGTATTTAAACATTTGACATTTGCTTACATACATTTTTGTAGTGACAAATTAGAAAAAATAAAATGTTTTTCAACCAAAATCTAATACTAGCGAATTTATAAGAGGAAGAAAATGCAGAATAAAACTTGTGATTAATCCTAATATTTTTTTTATTGATATAACACTTGATTGAAAAAATGTTGGTAAATCCTAATTAGATTTTTTTTAAACATTTTATCAACTCAATAATCCCTTCTATTAGTATGTATGCCTTTCTTTGTAAACTTTTACATCTTTGGCTGCCAGAGGACTTTGCCTCAGCATTGTCTTGAGGCTACATACAGCCTGGACAAATCGCAGCAGGGGTGTTAATTCAGATGCAGCACTTCACTGAATAGGGAAATGTGTCCATTGGCATATTTTAGGTTGGACACCAATTATCTAAATCATCAAAATACTTTTTTTTTTCAATTTAGGTTTAGTATTTTTATTTTTAGGTTTAGGCACAATAATCTGAAAAAGTGACCTATCACAAAATGTGTTTTTCAAAGAGACACCCAACCTGTCCTCATCTCTGGCTTTTCTTTTTGTCAACAATTCATCTTTGGATGAGCAATTCAATATCAAAACCCATCTATTAAGGCTCCTCAGTATCCTCCAATTATGGAGACAATTCCAATCAGCTCTTGACCACCATGGATTTCACTTTTGAGATGGTGGTAATAATCCACTAGTTAACAGCTATCTGCATGCACAGAAGTAGTCCCCACACTATCTTTTGAAAATGTGCAAGGCAACCCTTTATTTTTATTACCTGCTTTTTATTATTAAAATGTGAATTTGTCTACTTAGTACTAGGGATGAGCTTGGTGTTCGAGTCGAACATACGTTCGACTCGAACATCGGCTGTTCGATCGTTCGACGAAGATCGAACGATTTGGGCCGTTCGCGCCTAATTCGAGTGACGCGAACGGCCCACAATGCACTACGCCATCGCAGTGTCATCCAGGCGCTGTGATCTGCCAAGCATGCACTGTGACCCCGCATGCTTGGCCAATCACAGCGCAGGCAGCGAGGAGAGCAATGATTGGCCACAGGCAGGATGCCTGTGGCCAATTATTGCTGAGGGTGTTTAGTACACGCCCCACACTATAAAAGGCCGCCAGCACGGCGGCCTAGTGTAGTGTGTTCCGGAGCAGGGAAAGAGAAGCATAGGCAGGGACATTGACATTTTTTTTTTCTTGCTTAACCTGGATTCCTTTAGTTTAGGGAAAGAGAAGGATAGGTAGGGAGAGTGTCAGTGTGTTTTACTGTGCGAATCCTTGTTTCTAGGGACAGGGAAGGACAGTGAGGGAAATTCTCCTTGTGCTATAGTGTGCTAAAGCATTGATCATCAACCATCTTTAAAAAAACATTTTTTCTAGGGACATAAAACTATAGGTAGGAAGAGTGTCAGTTTCTTTCACTGTGATAATCCTTGTTTCTAGGGACAGGGAAGGACAGTGAGGGAAATTCTCCTTGTGCTATAGTGTGCTAAAGCATTGATCATCAACCATCTTTAAAAAAACATTTTTTCTAGGGACAGAAAACTATAGGTAGGAAGAGTGTCAGTTTCTTTCACTGTGATAATCCTTGTTTCTAGGGACAGGTGAAGGACAGTGAGGGAAATTCTCCTTGTGCTATAGTGTGCTAAAGCATTGATCATCAACCATCTTTAAAAAAACATTTTTTCTAGGGACAGAAAACTATAGGTAGGAAGAGTGTCAGTTTCTTTCACTGTGATAATCCTTGTTTCTAGGGACAGGGAAGGACAGTGAGGGAAATTCTCCTTGTGCTATAGTGTGCTAAAGCATTGATCATCAACCGTCTTTAAAAAAACATTTTTTCTAGGGACAGAAAACTATAGGTAGGAAGAGTGTCAGTTTCTTTCACTGTGATAATCCTTGTTTCTAGGGACAGGGAAGGACAGTGAGGGAAATTCTCCTTGTGCTATAGTGTGCTAAAGCATTGATCATCAACCATCTTTAAAAAAAAAAAATTTCTAGGGACAGAAAACTATAGGTAGGGAGAGTGTCAGTTTCTTTCACTGTGCTAATCCTTGTTTCTAGGGACAGGGAAGGACAGTGAGGGAAATTCTCCTTGTGCTATAGTGTGCTAAAGCATTGATCATCAACCATCTTTAAAAAAACATTTTTTCTAGGGACAGAAAACTATAGGTAGGGAGAGTGTCAGTTTCTTTCACTGTGATAATCCTTGTTTCTAGGGACAGGGAAGGACAGTGAGGGAAATTCTCCTTGTGCTATAGTGTGCTAAAGCATTGATCATCAACCATCTTTAAAAAAACATTTTTTCTAGGGACAGAAAACTATAGGTAGGAAGAGTGTCAGTTTCTTTCACTGTGATAATCCTTGTTTCTAGGGACAGGGAAGGACAGTGAGGGAAATTCTCCTTGAGCTATAGTGTGCTAAAGCATTGATCATCAACCATCTTTAAAAAAACATTTTTTCTAGGGACAGAAAACTATAGGTAGGAAGAGTGTCAGTTTCTTTCACTGTGATAATCCTTGTTTCTAGGGACAGGGAAGGACAGTGAGGGAAATTCTACTTGTGCTATAGTGTGCTAAAGCATTGATCATCAATCAGCTTTAAAAAAACATTTTTTCTAGGGACAGAAAACTATAGGTAGGAAGAGTGTCAGTTTCTTTCACTGTGATAATCCTTGTTTCTAGGGACAGGGAAGGACAGTGAGGGAAATTCTCCTTGTGCTATAGTGTGCTAAAGCATTGATCATCAACCGTCTTTAAAAAAACATTTTTTCTAGGGACAGAAAACTATAGGTAGGAAGAGTGTCAGTTTCTTTCACTGTGATAAACCTTGTTTCTAGGGACAGGGAAGGACAGTGAGGGAAATTCTACTTGTGCTATAGTGTGCTAAAGCATTGATCATCAACCATCTTTAAAAAAACATTTTTTCTAGGGACAGAAAACTATAGGTAGGGAGAGTGTCAGTTTCTTTCACTGTGATAATCCTTGTTTCTAGGGACAGGGAAGGACAGTGAGGGAAATTCTCCTTGTGCTATAGTGTGCTAAAGCATTGATCATCAACCATCTTTAAAAAAACATTTTTTCTAGGGACAGAAAACTATAGGTAGGAAGAGTGTCAGTTTCTTTCACTGTGATAATCCTTGTTTCTAGGGACAGGGAAGGACAGTGAGGGAAATTCTACTTGTGCTATAGTGTGCTAAAGCATTGATCATCAATCAGCTTTAAAAAAACATTTTTTCTAGGGACAGAAAACTATAGGTAGGAAGAGTGTCAGTTTCTTTCACTGTGATAATCCTTGTTTCTAGGGACAGGGAAGGACAGTGAGGGAAATTCTCCTTGTGCTATAGTGTGCTAAAGCATTGATCATCAACCGTCTTTAAAAAAACATTTTTTTAGGGACAGAAAACTATAGGTAGGAAGAGTGTCAGTTTCTTTCACTGTGATAAACCTTGTTTCTAGGGACAGGGAAGGACAGTGAGGGAAATTCTCCTTGTGCTATAGTGTGCTAAAGCATTGATCATCAACCATCTTTAAAAAAAACATTTTTTCTAGGGACAGAAAACTATAGGTAGGAAGAGTGTCAGTTTCTTTCACTGTGATAATCCTTGTTTCTAGGGACAGGGAAGGACAGTGAGGGAAATTCTCCTTGTGCTATAGTGTGCTAAAGCATTGATCATCAACCATCTTTAAAAAAACATTTTTTCTAGGGACAGAAAACTATAGGTAGGGAGAGTGTCAGTTTCTTTCACTGTGATAATCCTTGTTTCTAGGGACAGGTGAAGGACAGTGAGGGAAATTCTCCTTGTGCTATAGTGTGCTAAAGCATTGATCATCAACCATCTTTAAAAAAACATTTTTTCTAGGGACAGAAAACTATAGGTAGGGAGAGTGTCAGTTTCTTTCACTGTGATAATCCTTGTTTCTAGGGACAGGGAAGGACAGTGAGGGAAATTCTCCTTGTGCTATAGTGTGCTAAAGCATTGATCATCAACCATCTTTAAAAAAACATTTTTTCTAGGGACAGAAAACTATAGGTAGGAAGAGTGTCAGTTTCTTTCACTGTGATAATCCTTGTTTCTAGGGACAGGGAAGGACAGTGAGGGAAATTCTCCTTGTGCTATAGTGTGCTAAAGCATTGATCATCAACCATCTTTAAAAAAAACATTTTTTCTAGGGACAGAAAACTATAGGTAGGAAGAGTGTCAGTTTCTTTCACTGTGATAATCCTTGTTTCTAGGGACAGGGAAGGACAGTGAGGGAAATTCTACTTGTGCTATAGTGTGCTAAAGCATTGATCATCAATCAGCTTTAAAAAAACATTTTTTCTAGGGACAGAAAACTATAGGTAGGAAGAGTGTCAGTTTCTTTCACTGTGATAATCCTTGTTTCTAGGGACAGGGAAGGACAGTGAGGGAAATTCTACTTGTGCTATAGTGTGCTAAAGCATTGATCATCAACCATCTTTAAAAAAACATTTTTTCTAGGGACAGAAAACTATAGGTAGGGAGAGTGTCAGTTTCTTTCACTGTGATAATCCTTGTTTCTAGGGACAGGGAAGGACAGTGAGGGAAATTCTCCTTGTGCTATACTGACTAAAGCATTGATCATCAACAATCTTTAAAAAAACATTTTTTCTAGGGACAGAAAACTATAGGTAGGAAGAGTGTCAGTTTCTTTCACTGTGATAATCCTTGTTTCTAGGGACAGGGAAGGACAGTGAGGGAAATTCTCCTTGTGCTATAGTGTGCTAAAGCATTGATCATCAACCATCTTTAAAAAAAAAAATTCTAGCGACAGAAAACTATAGGTAGGGAGAGTGTCAGTTTCTTTCACTGTGATAATCCTTGTTTCTAGGGACAGGTGAAGGACAGTGAGGGAAATTCTCCTTGTGCTATAGTGTGCTAAAGCATTGATCATCAACCATCTTTAAAAAAACATTTTTTCTAGGGACAGAAAACTATAGGTAGGAAGAGTGTCAGTTTCTTTCACTGTGATAATCCTTGTTTCTAGGGACAGGGAAGGACAGTGAGGGAAATTCTCCTTGTGCTATAGTGTGCTAAAGCATTGATCATCAACCGTCTTTAAAAAAACATTTTTTCTATGGACAGAAAACTATAGGTAGGAAGAGTGTCAGTTTCTTTCACTGTGATAATCCTTGTTTCTAGGGACAGGGAAGGACAGTGAGGGAAATTCTCCTTGTGCTATAGTGTGCTAAAGCATTGATCATCAACCATCTTTAAAAAAACATTTTTTCTAGGGACAGAAAACTATAGATAGGAAGAGTGTCAGTTTCTTTCACTGTGATAATCCTTGTTTCTAGGGACAGGGAAGGACAGTGAGGGAAATTCTACTTGTGCTATAGTGTGCTAAAGCATTGATCATCAATCAGCTTTAAAAAAACATTTTTTCTAGGGACAGAAAACTATAGGTAGGAAGAGTGTCAGTTTCTTTCACTGTGATAATCCTTGTTTCTAGGGACAGGGAAGGACAGTGAGGGAAATTCTCCTTGTGCTATAGTGTGCTAAAGCATTGATCATCAACCGTCTTTAAAAAAACATTTTTTCTAGGGACAGAAAACTATAGGTAGGAAGAGTGTCAGTTTCTTTCACTGTGATAATCCTTGTTTCTAGGGACAGGGAAGGACAGTGAGGGAAATTCTCCTTGTGCTATAGTGTGCTAAAGCATTGATCATCAACCATCTTTGAAATCCTTGTTTTTTGGACAGTCAGGGAAATTGTCGTTGTGCTATTCTGTGCAAAAGCAATCATCCTCAACCATATTTAGAAATCCTTAAGTAAAGGGACAGAGAAGGACACCTGAAGGTAGCCCTTATTGCTTTTTTCCCATCTCCCTGCAGGCCATCTATTAGAATGTCTGGAAGGCAAACAAGGAGAGGCAGACAGTCAGGAGGCAATAAAAGAGGGCAAGCAGGCTCTGTGTCTGGGGGCAACAGTGCTGGTCGTGGACGCGGTGCATTGTCATCAGCACATGGCCATGGGACACGCTTGTCCTTCTTTTCGGCAGCTGGACATGTTGAGCCACATCATGCCGAAGACTTGGTAGAGTGGATGACCAAGCCCTCCTCCTCCTCCTCATCCTCTCTCACCCAGGCTCAGGGTACTGGCAAAGCAGCTGCCAAAGCGTCCTCTTCCCTGGTATCAATGTCAGACTCATCATCAGTCACTCCTTCCCTAGACCCACCATGTCCTCCTCCTGAGGAGTCCCCCGAACTGTTTGAGCACAGTGTTGGGTACATGCTCCAGGAGGATGCCCAGCGTTTTGAAGGGTCTGATGATGAAACCCAGCTACAGGAAGGCAGTAGCGTGAGAGCAGACAGAGGGGATGCTCAAGAAGGACACCAATCTGGCAGTCATGTTCCAGCAGCTGCAGCATACTGCCAGATTGGCTCCAGTGATGAGGAGGGAGGGGATGATGAGGTCACTGACTCCACGTGGGTGCCTAATAGGAGAGAGGAGGAGGAGGAGGATGAGGAGGAGGCACATCTCCAACGAGGCAGGATGCCCTTTGGTGGCCAGCGTAAGGGCAGTACACCGACGGAATCAAACCGCAGAGCTCCGCCTGTGCAGGGCGCTGCCTCTGCCCGTCATTTCAAAAGTTCTTTGGTGTGGGCCTTTTTTGAGGCTAGTGCATCAGATCGCACAGCTGCTGTTTGCAACATATGTCTCAAGCGTATATCGCGTGGCCAAAACATCAGCCGCTTGGGTACCACATGCCTGACCAGACATATGTTGACCTGCCATGCAGCTCGTTGGCAAGCCTACCTCAAAGACCCACACCAAAGAACAAAGCGGACCTCTCCTTGCACCGCATCAGCTGGGATCTCCAACCCCACTATAACTTCAGTCCTCTCTGAAACATGCACTGAGAGGAATGAAGGTGTAGAATTAGGTGTGTCACAGCCAAGTACTTGCGGCCACTCTGCTAGCAGTACACCGACGTCCGATTCTAGCAGGCAAATTTCCCTGCCCCAGCTGCTGGACCGTCGAAAGAAGTTCACTCCCAGCCATCCACATGCCCAGCGGTTGAATGCTAGCTTGGCTAAATTGCTAGCGCTTCAACTGCTGCCTTTTCAGTTGGTAGACTCGGCCCCCTTCCGTGAGTTTGTGCAATGTGCGATTTCTCAGTGTCAGGTTCCCAAACGCCACTTTTTCTCACGGAAGGCTATTCCGGCTCTCTACCGGCATGTGGAAGGCAATGTCTTGGCCTCGCTGGACAGGGCGGTCAGCGGTAAGGTGCATATTACCGCTGACTCATGGTCCAGCAGGCATGGACAGGGACGTTACCTTTCTTTCACGGCCCATTGGGTCACTCTTTTGGCAGCTGGGAAGGATGCAGGACAAGGTGCAGTAGTGTTGGAGGTTGTTCCACCGCCACGCCTCCAAAATGCTACTACTGGTTGTGACACACCTCTCTCCTCCACCCCCTCCTCTTCTTCTTCCTCCATGGCCTCTTCCTGTGCTTTGTCCTCTGAACCAGCGGTGCTCCGCAGCCGTTCAAGGGGCTACGCAAGTACGCAGGCAAAAAGATGCCATGCCGTGCTTGCGCTGGTGTGTTTGGGGGACAGAAGCCACACTGGGGCAGAGGTCCTGTCTGCTCTGCAGGGCCAGGCCGAGAGGTGGTTGACGCCACGCCAGCTTAAGCCAGGAATGGTGGTTTGCGACAATGGCACCAACCTCCTCTCCGCCCTCCGACAGGGACAACTGACCCATGTGCCCTGTGTGGCTCACGTCCTTAACCTGGTGGTGCAGCGGTTCTTGGGCAGGTACCCGGGCTTACAGGATGTCCTGAGGCAGGCCAGGAAAGTCTGTGTGCATTTCCGCAGATCTTATAATGCCAGTGCTCGCCTGGCTGAGCTGCAAAAGGAGTTGAACCTGCCCAAGAACCGCCTTATATGTGACATGCCCACCAGGTGGAACTCAACGTTGGCCATGCTGCACACGCAGCAGAGGGCCATCAATGAGTACCTGTGCGACTACGGCACCAGGACAGGGTCAGGGGAGCTTGTTTTTTTTTCTCCACGCCAGTGGGGCATGATCAGGGGCCACGAGGACGGTGAGCAGTGACAGTGCATGCATCAGTGACACTGTACCTCTTGTCCACCTGTTGGAGCACACGCTGCGTGGAATAATGGACAGGGCACTTGAGGCAGAACAGAGGCAGGAAGAGGAGGACTTCCTTGCCTCTCAAGGCCCCCTTTACCCAGACAGTGTTCCTTCTGTCCCACCCATCGCACAGGAAGAGGAGGAGGAGGAGGAGGAGGAGGAGGAGGAGGATTGTGTCAGCATGGAGGTGGAGGCTGGCACTCAGCATCATCAGCAGCAGTCTTTTAGGGATGATTTACAGTCCCAAGAAACCAGTGGACTTGTACGTGGCTGGGAGGAGGTGGCTGCGGATCATGTCGTCCTTAGTGACCCAGAGGACTCCGGACCGAATGCCTCAGCAAACCTACGCTGCATGGCCTCCCTGATCCTGCAAAGTCTGCGGAAGGATCCTCGTATTCTTCGGATCAAGGAGAGGGACCATTACTGGCTGGCCACTCTCCTTGATCCACGGTACAAGGGTAAGGTTGCGGACCTTATGTTACCGTCGCAGAGGGAGCAGAGGATGAGACAACTCCGGGAGGCCTTGCAGAATGGTCTGTGCAACGCGTTCCCAGAGACTGGGAGGTTACAAACTCCTGGTCCTGGACAACGAGTTGTTGAGGCTTCGGCCAGTCAAAGAAGGAGCGGTGGGGAAGGTGGCCGTCTGACCGATGCGTTCAGACAATTCTTTAGTCCGCAGCCCCAAAGTATGATCGGTTCCAGCAACCATCGCCAGCGTCTGATAAACATGGTGCAGGAATATCTAGGGGCAAGGTCAGACTTGGACACCTTCCCCACCGAAAATCCTCTGGCTTACTGGGTCTTGAGGATGGATCACTGGCCAGAGCTTGCACAGTATGCAATTGAGCTACTGGCCTGTCCTGCATCCAGCGTTCTTTCGGAACGCACATTCAGTGCTGCTGGAGGATTTGTCACAGATCACAGGGTGCGCCTGTCCACCAACTCGGTTGATCGACTGACTTTCATCAAGATGAACCAGTCTTGGATCACCACCAGCTACCACACACCTGATGCTGATATAACAGACTAATTGATTTTAACATGTCACATCCCTTCAAGACTGATGCTGATGCTGAGTGCCTGTGCTGTTATGTTGACTGGCTATCCTCCTCCTCCGAGTCCTCAATGATACGATTGATGATGATAGCTTGGAAGATCATTTTTGTTTATGGGTGCCGCCACCAGTGGCTAAGGCCCAATTTTTCAGCCCCTGTTTAACAGGGGCGTGTAATTACAATTTTTTTTAGCAATAATTTGCCATAGGGCTCATTGCTGTGCTCCAAGTACAGTATCTGTGAGGGGTTGGAGTGTTGTGCCACCAGTGCCTAAGGCCCAATTTTTCAGCCCCTGTTTAACAGGGGCGTGTCATTACAATTTTTGAAGCAATACTTTGCAACAGGGCTCATTGCTGTGCTCCAAGTACAGTATCTGTGAGGGGTTGTAGTGTTGTGCCACCATTGCCTAAGGCCCAATTTTTCAGCCCCTGTTCAACAGGGGCATGTAATTACAATTCTTGATCTAATAATTCACAGCAGGGCCCATTGCTGCACCCACCAAGAGTAACTCTGAGGGCTTACAGTGTTGTGGCAACGCCACCACCACCACCACCACGAAAGGCCCAATTTTTCAGCCCCTGTTCAACAGGGGCATGCAATTACAATTCTTGATCTAATAATTCACAGCAGGGCCCATTCCTGCACCCACCAAGAGTAACTCTGAGGGCTTACAGTGTTGTGGCAACACCACCACCACCGCCACCACGAAAGGCCCAATTTTTCAGCCCCTGTTCAACAGGGGCATGCAATTACAATTCTTGATCTAATAATTCACAGCAGGGCCCATTGCTGCACCCACCAAGAGTAACTGTCAGGGCTTACAGTGTTGTGGCACCAGCACCACCATCAAAGGCCCAATTTTTACTACCACTGTTCAACAATTATATGTAATTAAAATTCCTGATATAATAGTTGACAGCAGGGCGTTCCAGCACCAACCAAGAGTAACTGTGAGTGCTTACAGTGTTGTGCCAACACCAACAACTAAGGGGCCTATTTCTGCAGAGTATATACGGCAGGTCCCTACTTTCAAACATCCAACTTACAAACGACTCCTACTTGCAAACGCAAGAAGACAACAGGAAGTGAGAGGAAATCTACCCCTTGGAAGGAAAATTCTCTCCTGTAAGAATTAATATGGGAGAAAGGTGTCTCCTCTGTACTGATGCTTTATCACCAATCCTTGTTTCAAGAAAAACACCACATTTCAAAAACAGTTGTCATTGGGACGGAAAGTGAGGTGAAATGTTCTGAACAGGGGCACAGACAGCAAAACAAATGTTACAGGGGTGATAACCCTAACCTATGTTTTCCAAAAAGTTTAAAAATAGATTTTTGGGCTGGAGCTACACTTAAACAATGTACCTGTTCAAAATTACAAACAGATTCTACATAAGAACAAACCTACAGTCCCTATCTTGTATGCACCGCCTGTATACGGCTGTTCAGAGTATATAGGGCCTTTTTTATTTTATGTGCGGGGTTCCCCTTAATATCCATACAAGACCCAAAGGGGCTGGTAATGGGCTGGGGTGGGGGGGGGGGTGATGGGGTAGCTATGCCATTTTTCTTAAAGATTTTCATCCATATTACCGGGACCAGACATTACATTAAAGCCGCAAGCAGTTTTAAATGGCTTTTTTTTTCCTTTAGAAGTGTCATTTTGTGCAGGGACAGTTCTAAACACGGGAAACACGTGGCACTTCACAGGCATACTTTAGACACCCCCCAGGTACGATATTTAAAGGAATATTTGACTTTTTTTTTTTCACTTTATGCATCATTAAAATGACTGCTCCCGAAAAACGACCGTTTTTAAAACTTCTTTTTGCATTGATACATGTCCCCTGGTGCAGAACCCGGGTTGCCAAACCCTTTTTAGGACAATAACATGCATAATAGTCGTTAGAATTAGCACTTTAGAATTCGAACGTTCGCATCCATTGTATTTAATAGGGTTCTAATGTTCGTACGAACTTTCGGTCCGTTCGCGGGTTCTGGTGCGAACCGAACCCGGGGGTGTTCGGCTCATCACTACTTAGTACAATGTAACCTGCTGTTTTCTGTTTTTACACGCTCTCTTCTTTAGGATGAGTTTACAGTTTCTTTTAAGATATTTCAATATCATTTAATAAAATTTCTCTGTAGACGTGTGCCTAAAAAAAGTATACTGTGTTCCTCTCTGTGCGTATATTATAGTACCAGTACCAGTACAGTCAGTGCCCACATCAGCTTTATGTGACATTCTTGTTAATAAGCTACACTTCAAAATAATCATACTATAACTTCAGGTGTACCATACCATGTCTTATTAAGGCTGGCAACTAGGGATGAGCCGAACACTCCCCGGTTCGGTTCGCACCAGAACCTGCGAACGGACTGAAAGTTTGCGTGAACTTTAGAACCCTATTAAATACAATGGACGCGAACGTTCGAAATCTAAAGTGCTAATTATAACGGCTAATATGCATGTTATTGTCTTAAAAAAGGTTTGGGGACCCGGGTCCTGCCCCAGGGGACATGTATCAATGCAAAAAGAAGTTTTAAAAACGGTAGTTTTTTCGGGAGCAGTGATTTTAACCACTTAAGCCCCGGACCATTACGCAGCTTAATGACCAGAGGTGTTTTTACAATTTGGCACTGTGCTGCTTTAACTGGAAATTGTGCGGACTTGCAATGTTGTACCCAAACAAACTTTGCGTCCTTTTCTTCCCCCAAATAGAGCTTTCTTTTAATGGTATTTGATTGCCTCTGCGATTTTTTTTTTTACAATATAAATTGAAAAACCGAAAATGTTGAAAAAATAATGATATTTTCTACTTTTTGTTATAAGAGAAATCGAATAAACTAAATTGTAGTCATACATTTAGGCCAAAATGTATTCGGCCACAAGTCTTTAATAAAAAAAATGACAATAAGCTTATATTTATTGGTTTGCGCAAAAGTTATAGCGTCTACAAACTAGGGTACATTTTCTGGAATTTACACAGCTTTTAATTTATGACTGCCTATCTCATTTCTTGAGGTGCTAAAATGGCAGGGCAGTACAAAACCCAAAAATAAGAAAAAAGAAAAGAGGGTGCACCGACCTAGTGCATTACCAGATAAAAACTTTATTAAAACTGATAAAAGACAAAAATGGTCCTACTCACAAACAAACTTTTCATATAGGCATTTCTGGCAATCACTCGGAGTCCCGTGACAGCTGCAACCAGGATATGGTGACCAGTGGGTCAGACGGTACCCGAAAGCACCCCTTTCCTCAGAGCCTAAGCAGACCGTGATATCTCACCCCCATGGACATCACCATATATATATATACACACATGTGCACCAAGAAGCCTCCAACCACATGGGGCCGCCCACCAAAGCCCGCCCACCCACAAGAGGCACCGCCCCTCAAACTTAATTGGACCATTCATAGGGGTGGATCACCCCCAAAGAATTAACCCTACACGTGAAGTGGTAGAGGTAGCCGTAACCATAGTCTGGAGTGGGACAGGAAGATAACATTACCAATATCTATGCAATATCATATTCAATATCCTAAAAAGGGTCGTCAATACCAGTGGTAATAAGTATGTTTAGACAACCACAAAAACTAAAGTCTCAGTGGCATATATCAATCACACCAACCCCCATAGCAAGTCTCAATGGCCCATTCCCAGAACACAGCATGGTGGGCGGGACTAAATATAAGGTAATGGGACTGTACTCACCAAGTGAATGGAGGCTGGGCTAGATGTATATCTCCCCTCATAGCAATGAACGGAGGTTGCCAAAAGTTTGGCACTTGCTATTGACAGAGCGTCCATTAGGACGCCCTCAGACCGAGGCACGGGTCAGACCCGGGAGTGCGGGTATACGATGCGTTCCAGCCCGCACTTCCGGGTTTCGGGGGCGTCATGGAGCATCCCAAGCTGGGCCAATGGCAGAATGGCAAACCGGAAGTGCGGCGTGATTGCGTTCCAGCAGCAACTTCCGGTTTAACCAAGGCCACAGGTCCCATGTAAACAAAAAGTGTCAGAAAGGGCTTTGTCTTCAAGTGGTTAGAATAGTGGATGATGTGTGACATAATGTTGTGTATAAAATGCCAGGACAGTACAAAACCCCCCCAAATGACCACATTTTGGAAAGTAGACACCCCAAGGAAAGAGGCTGAGAGGCATGTTGAGCCCATTGAATATTTTTTTTTGTCCCAAGTGATTAAATAATGACAAAAAAAAAAAAATTACAAAAAGTTGTCACTAAATGATATATTGCTCACACATGCCATGGTTATATGTGGAATTGCACTCCAAAATACATTTTGCTGCTTCTCCTGAGTATGGGGATGCCACATGTGTGGGACTTTTTAGGAGCCTAGCCGCGTACGGGACCCCGAAAACCGAGCACCGCCTTCAGGATTTCTAAGGGCACAAATTTTTGATTTCACTCCTCACTACCTATCACAGTTTCGAAAGCCATGAAATGCCAAAATAGCACAAAACCCTCCCAAATGACCCCATTTTGGAAAGTAGACACCCCAAGGAAAATTCTAAGAGGCATGTTGAGCCCATTGAATATTTTTTTTTGTTCCAAGTGATTAAATAATGACAAAAAAAAAATTACAAAAAGTTGTCACTAAATGATATATTGCTCACACATGCCATGGTTATATGTGGAATTGCACCCCAAAATACATTTTGCTGCTTCTCCTGAGTACAGGGATACCACATGTGTGGGACTTTTTAGGAGCCTAGCCACGTACGGGACCCCGAAAACCAAGCACCGCCTTCAGGATTTCTAAGGGCGCAAATTTTTGATTTCACTCCTCACTACCTATCACAGTTTTCGAAGGCCATAAAATGCCAAAATAGCACAAAACCCCCCCAAATGACCCCATTTTGGAAAGTAGACACCCCAAGATATTTGCTGAGAGGCATGGTGAGTATTTTACAGCTCTCATTTGTTTTTGAAAATGAAGAAAGAACATTTTTTTAGTTTTTTTTCAATTTGTAAAACTTTGTGACAAAAAGCGAGATCTGCAAAATACTCACCATAACTCTCAGCAAATAGCTTGGGGTTTCTAATTTCCAAAATGGAGTCATTTGGGGGGGGGGGGTTTGTGCCATCTGGCCATTCAATGGCCTCCGAAACTGTGATAGGCAGTGAGGAATGAAATCAAAAATTTATACCTTAGAAAGCCTGAAGGCTGTGCTTGGTTTTTGGGGTCCCGTACTTGGCTAGGCTCACACATGTGGTATCCCTGTACTCAGGAGAAGCAACAGAATGTATTTTGGGGTGTAATTCCACATATGCCCATGGCATGTTTGAGCAATATATCATTTAGTGAGCAATATATCATTTAGTTTTGTGCAAAAAAAAAAAAAAAGTATTTTTTCCGCAACTTGTGTTAACATATAAAATATTCCATGGACTCGACATGCCTCTCAGTATATAGCTTGGGGTGTCTACTTTCCAAAATGACCCCATTTTGGAAAGTAGACACCCCAAGCTATTTGCTGAGAGGCATGGTGAGTATTTTACAGCTCTCATTTGTTTTTGAAAATGAAGAAAGAAAATAATTTTTTATTTTTTTTTTATTTTTTCAATTTTCAAAACTTTGTGACAAAAAGCGAGATCTTCAAAATACTCACCATACCTCTCAGCAAATAGCTTGGGGTGTCTACTTTTCAAAATGGGGTCATTTGAGGCTTTTGTGCCATCTGGGCATTCCATGGCCTCCGGAACTGTGATAGGCAGTGAGGAGCGAAATCAAAAATGTACACCCTTAGAAAGCCTGAAGGCGGTGCTTGGATTTTGGGGTCCTGTATGCGGCTAGGCTCCCAAAAAGTCTCACACTTATGGTATACCCGTACTCAGGAAAAGCAACAGAATGTATTTTGGGGTGTAATTCCACATATGCCCATGGCATGTTTGAGCAATATATCATTTAGTGACAACTTTGTGCAAAAAAACAAAACTTTTGTCAACATATAAAATATTCCATGGACTCGACATGCCTCTCAGCAAACAGCTTGGGGTGTCTACTTTCCAAAATGGGGTCATTTGGGGGGGTTTTGAACTGTCCTGGCATTTTATACACAACATTATGTCACACATCATCCAATATTCTAACCACTTGAAGACAAAGCCCTTTCTGACACTTTTTGTTTACATGAAAACATTTTTTTTTGCAAGAAAATTACATTGAACCCCCAAAAATTATATATTTTTTTAAAGCAAAGGCCCTACAGATTAAAATGGTGGGTGTTGCATTTTTTTTTCCACACAGTATTTGCGCAGCGAATTTTCAAACACATTTTTGGGGGAAAAAATACACTTTTTTTAATTTTAATGCACTAAAACACACTATATTGCCCAAATGCTTGATGAAATAAAAAAGATGATCTTAGACCGAGTACATGGATACCAAACACACATGCTTTAAAATTTCGCACAAACGCGCAGTGGCGACAAACTACATACATTTTTAAAAGCCTTTAAAAGCCTTTACAGGTTACCAAATTAGATTTACAGAGGAGGTCTACTGCTAAAATTACTGCCCTCGATCTGACCTTCATGGTGATACCTCACATGCATGATGCAATTGCTGTTTACATATGATGCCAGATCGACGCTTGTGTTCGCCTTTGCGCGGGAGCAGGGCGGGACAGGGGTGCTTTTTTTTTCTTTTTTTTTTAATTATTAATTTTTCTTTTTTCTTTTATTTTTAAACTGTTCCTTCCATATTTTTTTTTTATAATTGTTATTGTTATCTCAGGGAATGTAAATATCCCCTATGATAGCAATAGGTAGTGACAGGTACTCTTTTTTTTTGAAAAAAATGGGGTCTATTAGAACATAGATCTTTCCTCTGCCCTCAAAGCATCTGACCACACCAAGATCGGTGTGATAAAATGCTTTCCCAATTTCCCAATGGCGCTTTTTATATCCGGGGGGGGACATTCCCTCCCACTGCTTGTAAAAGCAGTCCAGAGGCTAATTAGCCGCTAGGATTGCTTTTACATGAAAGCCGGCCGCTGGCTGAAAAGAATGATACCAAGATGATACCTAAACCAGCAGGCATCATTCTGGTATAACCATTCAAAGTCCAGCAATATACCAGTACGTTGCTGGTCCTTGTTGGACATGTATTGTAATCTTTTTTCATGCAGCCTGTTGGCCGAACAAAAAAAAGAGATTGATCGGTGGGTATGCCCACCATTAGAATACCTTCCTTCATCCACCCACTTCTAATGATGGGCATACATGCACCATTTATATATGCCGAAGCATGGGGGCATCCTCCCGCAAAAGTTATGCCGCGTACACACGGTCGGACTTTTCCACGGGCAAGCCTCCGTCGGAATTTTGACCGTATGTACGCGGCATTAGGAGAAAAATCGCTCCTCCGCCCCTGCTGCCCCCATGCTTCGGCATATATGCTCTTTTTTTTAACTGTGGTGGTGAAATCACCTCCTACAGTACTGGAGTCGCAGGGATCAGGCTTGTCTCTGCGAACGCTGCAGTTATGTGTGTTGTGTTTTTTAAGTGACAGTGATCAATCGATACTGCACTTGGGTGGCCTGGGCTGGACGGAGGGGCAAAATGCAGGTGCTAGCAGGTATCTGGGCTGATCCCGCTAACACTGCGTTTTTGGGACGCATCTGATCTGTTCAGATACTATACCACTAAGGGAGGTGTATGCTTAACGCGTGGGTGTTAGTGCTACTGGCACTAACCTGACGCTGCCGGGGGTGTGACGTAGACCCTCTCTGATGCTAAAACTTAATTGATATCACCCGCCGGGCGATCAGGGGGTTAAACCTTTATTGGGTTATATAAGGCGGGTGCCCTGACACTATATACGGTATAGTATACGTATACGGTGATCACTGGTGAAAGGGTTAACTCTAGGGGCAATCAGGGGGTTAAAACCTTTATTAGGTAATATATTGGGGTACCTGACGCTATATAAAAACCTGACGGGGAACCTAAATAACAAAATAACTAACTGGCTAACCAGCGTCACCAGTGACACTTATACAGTGATCACTGGTGAAAGGGTTACCTGGGGGGCGTTCAAGGGGTTAAACCTTTATTAGGAAATATTTGGGGGTACCTGATGCTATAAAAACCTGGCGGCGAACCTAAAAAAATAACTGACTACCTAGCGGCACCAGCATAACGAATACAGCGATCAGAAAAACGATCGCTTAGTGACACTGGCAAAAGGGGGTGAAAGGGTTACCTGGGGGGCGTTCAAGGGGTTAAACCTTTATTAGATAATATATGGGGGTACCTGACGCTATAAAAACCTGGCGGCGAACCTAAAAAAATAACTGACTACCTAGCGGCACCACCAACACTAAAAAAGCGATCAGAAAAACGATCGCTTAGTGACAGTGGTGCTAGGGGGTGAAAGGGTTACCTGGGGGGCGATCAGGGGGTTAAACCTTTTTAGGTAATATATGGGGGTACCCGACGCTATAAAAACCTGGCGGCGAACCTAAAAAAAACCTGACTACCTAGCGGCATCACCGACGCTAAAACAGCGATCAGAAAAACGATCGCTTAGTCACAGTGGTGCTAGGGGTGAAAGGGTTACCTGGGGGTGATCAAGGGGTTAAACCTTTATTAGGGGGGGTTAGGGGGCTACCCTGGACCTACAGGGACCTAACACTAACTGCCCTGACACTTTTACGGTTACAAATGTCACTGTTTGCAGTGATCAGTAAATAAATGATCACTGCAATCAGTGACAATGTGACTGGGGGCTGGGGGGGTGATCTGGGGGGTGATCTGGGGGTGACTGGGGGGGGCGATCCTGTGCTTATGTGTGCCTACGTGTCAGTGGGCTGTTGGTGCACTTACTTAATGTCTTCTCTCCACGGCGCTCGGTATATGTGAGCGCCGCAGGAGAGAAGACATCACTTCCTCCTGCCTGTGTATACAATACACAGGCGGAGGAAGCATTTCATTCTCCGGCAGCGATCGTGAGGGGGTGGCCAGAAACCAATGGCCGCCGCCTCATCACGATCGCTCCCGGAGCGATTCCGACCGCTCACTGTACCGGAAGGGGGTCCGATCGGACCCCCCACACATACGAAGGCAGTCACGTACAGATACGTGATTGTGCCTGTCCATGCCATTTTGCCGACGTATATATACAGTGAGCGCTTGTTAAGTGGTTAATGATGCATAAAGTGAAAAAAAAAGTGAAATATTCCTTTAAATATCGTATCTGGGGGGTGTCTAAAGTATGCCAGTGAAGTGGCACGTGTTTCCCATGTTTAGAACTGTCCCTGCACAAAATTACATTTCTAAAGGAAAAAAAGCCATTTAAAACTGCTTGCGGCTTTAATGTAACGTCTGGTCCTGGCAATATGGATGAAAATCATTGAGAAAAATAGCATGGCTACCCCATCACCCCCCCCCCCCCACCCTACCCCAGCCCATTACCAGCCTCTTTGGGTCTTGTATGGATATTAAGGGGAACCCCGCACCCAAAATAAAAAAAGGCCCTATATACTCTGAACAGCAGTATACAGGCGGTGCAAACAAGACACAGACTGTAGGTTTGTTCTTAAGTAGAATATGTTTGTAATTTGGAACAGGTACATTTTTTAAGTGTATCTCTAGCCAAAAAATCTAATTTTAAGCTTTTTGGAGTACATAGGGAAGGGTTAACACCCCTATAACATTTGTTTTGCTGTCTGTGCACCTGTTCAGAACATTTCACCTCACTTTCCGTCCCAATGACAAATGTTTTTGGAAAATTTGTTTTTTTTATTGAAACAAGGATTGGTGATAAAGCATCAGGAGAGATGAGACACATTTTTCCCATGTTAACTCTTACAGGAGAGAATTTCCCTTCCTAGGGGTAGATTTCCTCTCACTTCCTGTTGTCTCCTTCCGTTTTCAAGTAGGAGTCATTTGTAAGTTGGATGTTTGAAAGTATGGGCCTGCCATATATACTCTGCAGAAATTTGCCCCTTAGGTGTTGGTGTTGCCACAACACTGTAAGCCCTCACAGTTACTCTTGGTGATTGCTGGAACGCCCTGCTGTCAACTATTATATCAGGAAATGTAATTACATGCCATTGTTGAACAGTGGTAGGAAAAATTGGGCCTTTGGTGGTGGTGCTGGTGCCACAACACTGTAAGCCCTCACAGTTACTCTTGGTGGGCGCATGAATGGGCCCTGCTGTGAATTATTAGATCAAGAATTGTAATTGCATGTCCCTGTTGAACAGGGGCTGAAAAATTGGGCCTTTCGTGGTGGTGGCGGTGGTGCTGGTGCCACAAGACTGTAAGTCCTCACAGTTACTCTTGGTGGGTGCAGGAATGGGCCCTGTTGCAAAGTATTAGATCAAGAATTGTAATTACATGCCCCTGTTAAACAGGGGCAGAAAAATTGGGCCTTAGGCACTGGTGCCAAAACACTGCAACTCCTCACAGATACTGTACTTGGAGCGCAGCAATGAGGCCTGCTGCAAAGCATTGCATAAAATTTTTTAAATACACGCCCCTGTTAAACAGGGGCTGAAAAATTGGGCCTTAGGCACTGCTGCTGGTGCCGCAACACTGCAACCTCTCCCAGATACTCTAGCCGGAGTGCAGGAATGAGCCCTGCTGCAAAGCATTGCATCAAAATTTTTAATTACATGCCCCTGTTAAACAGGGGCTGAAAAATTGGGCCTTAGCCACTGGTGGCGGCACCCAGAACCAAAAATGTTCTTCCAAGCTATCAGCAGGATCATTGAGGAGGAAGAAGATAGTCAGTCAACATAACAGGACAGTCACTGAGCATCAGCATGGGCAGTCTTGAAGGGATGTGACATTTAAAAAAAAAATATTCTGTTACATCAGCATCAGGTGCTTGGTAGCTGGTGGTGATCCAAGACTGATTCATCTTTATGAAGGTCAGTCGATCAACCGAGTCGGTGGACAGGCGCACCCTGTGATCAGTTACAAAGCCTCCAGCACCACTGAATGTGCGTTCCGAAAGAACGCTGGATGCAGGACAGGCCAGTAGCTCAATTGCATACTGTGCAAGCTCTAGTCAGTGATCCATCCTCAAGACCCAGTAAGCCAGAGGATTTTCAGTGGGAAAGGTGTCCAAGTCTGACCTTGCCCCTAGGTATTCCCGGACCATGTAAATCAGACGCTGGCGATGGTTGCTGGAACCGATCATACCTTGGAGCTGCGGACTAAATAATTGTCTGAACGCATCGGTCAGACGGCCACCTTCTCCACCGCTCCTTCTGTGACTGACCGAAGCCTCAGAAACTCGTTGGACCAGGAGTTTGTAACCTTCCAGTCTCTGGGAACGCGTTGCACAGACCATTCTGCAAGGCCTCCCGGAGATGTCTCATCCTCTGCTCCCTCTGTGACGGCAAGATAAGGTCTGCAACCTTACCCTTGTACCGTGGATCAAGGAGAGTGGCCAGCCAGTAATGGTCTCTCTCCTTGACCTGAAGAATACCAGGATCCTTCCGCAGGCTTTGCAGGATCAGGGAGGCCATGCAGCGTAGGTTAGCTGAGGCATTTGGTCCAGAGTCCTCTGGGTTACTAAGGACGACATGATCCACAGCCACCTCCTCCCAGCCACGTACAAGTCCACGGGTTTCTTGGGACTGTAAATCATCCCTAAAAGACTGCTGCTGATGATGCTGAGTGCCAGGCTCCACCTCCATGCTGACACAATCCTCCTCCTCCTCCTCCTCCTCGTCCTCTTCCTGTGTGATGGGAGGGACAGAAGGAACACTGTCTGGATAAAGGGGGCCTTGAGAGGCAAGGAAGTCCTCCTCTTCCTGCCTCTGTTCTGCCTCAAGTGCCCTGTCCATCATTCCATGCAGCGTATGCTCCAACAGGTGGACAAGAGGTACAGTGTCACTGATGCATGCACTGTCACTGCTCCCCATCCTCCTGGCCTCCTCAAATGGTGCCAGGACAGTGCATGCATCCCTGATCATGCCCCACTGGCGTGGTGAAAAAAAAACGAGCTCCCCTGACCCTGTCCTGGTGCCATAGTCGCACAGGTACTCATTTATGGCCCTCTGCTGCGTGTGCAGCCGCTGCAGCATGGCCAACGTTGAGTTCCACCTGGTGGGCATGTCACATATAAGGCGGTTCTTGGGCAGGTTCAACTCCTTTTGCAGCTCAGCCAGCCGAGCACTGGCATTATATGATTGGCGGAAATGTACACAGACTTTCCTGGCCTGCCTCAGGACATCCTGTAAGCCCGGGTACCTGCCCAAGAACCGCTGCACCACCAGGTTAAGGACATGAGCCACACAGGGCACATGGGTCAGTTGTCCCTGTCAGAGGGCGGAGAGGAGGTTGGTGCCATTGTCGCAAACCACCATTCCTGGCTTAAGCTGGCGTGGCGTCAACCACCTCTCGGCCTGTCCCTGCAGAGCTGACAGAACCTCTGCCCCAGTGTGGCTCCTGTCCCCCAAACACACCAGCGCAAGCACGGCATGGCATCTTTTTGCCTGCGTACTTGCGTAGCCTACGGAGCACCGCTGGTTCAGAGGACAAAGCACAGGTAGAGGCCATGGAGGAAGAAGATGAGGAGGGGGTGGAGGAGAGAGGTGTGTCACAACAAGTAGTAGCATTTTGGAGGCGTGGTGGCGGAACAACCTTCAACACTACTGCACCTTGTCCTGCATCCTTCCCAGCTTCCAAAAGAGTGACCCAATGGGCCGTGGAAGATAGGTAATGTCCCTGTCCATGCCTGCTGGACCATGAGTCAGCGGTAATATGCACCTTACCGCTGACCGCCCTGTCCAGCGAGGCATGGACATTGCCTTCCACATGCTGGTAGAGAGCCGGAATCGCCTTCCGTGAGAAAAAGTGGCGTTTGGGAACCTGCCACTGAGGAACCGCACATTGCACAAACTCACGGAAGGGGGCCGAGTCTACCAACTGAAAAGGCAGCAGTTGAAGTGCTAGCAATTTAGCCAAGCTAGCATTCAACCGCTGGGCATGTGGATGGCTGGGAGTGAACATCTTTCGACGGTCCAGCAGCTGGGGCAGGGAAATTTGCCTGCTACAATCGGACGTCGGTGTACTGCTAGCAAAGTGTCTGCAACTACATGGCTGTGACACACCTAATTCTACACCTTCATTCCTCTCAGTGCAGGTTTCAGAGAGGACTGAAGTTATAGTGGGGTTGGAGATCCCAGCTGATGAGGAGCAAGGAGAGGTTCGCTTTGTTCTTTGGTGTGGGCCTTTAAGGTACGCTTGCCAACGAGCTGCATGGCAGGTCAACATATGTCTGGTCAAGCATGTGGTGCCCAAGCGGCTGATGTTTTGGCCATGCGAGATACGCTTGAGACATATGTTGCAAATAGCAGCGGTGCGATCTGATGCACTCGACTCAAAAAAGGCCCACACCAAAGAACTTTTGGAATAACACGCAGAGGCAGCGCCCTGCACAGGCGGAGCTCTGCGTTGTGATTCAGTCGGTGTGCTGCCCTTAAGCTGGCCCCCAGGGGGCATCCTGCCTCGTTGAAGATGTTCCTCCTCCTCCTCCTCCTCCTCTCTCCTATCAGGCACCCATGTGAACTCAGTGACCTCATCATCTCCTCCCTCTTGATCACTGGAGAAAACCTGGCAGTATGCTGCAGCTGGTGGAACATGACTGCCAGATTGCTGTCCTTCTTGAGCATCCCCTCTCTCTGCACTCACGCTACTGCCTTCCTCTAGCTGGGTATCATCATCAGAGCCTTTAAAACGCTGGGCATCCTCCTGGAGCATGTACCCAACACTGTGCTCAAACAGTTCGGGGGACTCCTCAGGAGGACATGGTGGGTCTAGGGAAGGAGTGACTGATGACATTGATACGAGGGAAGAGGACGCGTTGGCAGCTGCTTTGCCAGGACCCTGAGCCTGGGTGAGAGAGGATGAGGAGGATGAGGAGGGCTTGGTCATCCACTCTACCAAGTCTTCGGCATGATGCGGCTCAACACGTCCAGCTGCCGAAAATAAGGACAAGCATGTCCCATGGCCACGTGCTGATGACGATGCACCGCGTCCATGACCAGCACTGTTGCCCCTAGACACAGAGCCTGCTTGCCCTCTTTTATTGGCTCGTGACTGTCTGCCTCTCCTTGTTGGCCTTCCAGACATACTAATGGACTGCAGGGAGATGGGAAAACCAGCAATAAGGGGTAGCTTCAGGTGTATACCGTGCAGGAGGCACCTACACCCACTGTAACTGCTGCAGATGCCTGCCTGTGTTACACAACAAAACAACACCAGCAATAAGGGGTAGCTTCAGGTGTATACTGTGCAGGAGACACACTACACCCACTGTAACTGCTTGCAGATGCTTGTGTTACACAACAGAACAACACCAGCAATAAGGGGTAGCTTCAGGTGTATACTGTGCAGGAGGCACACTACACCGTAACTGCTTGCAGATGCCTGTTACACAACAGAACAACACCAGCAATAAGGGGTAGCTTCAGGTGTATACTGTGCAGGAGGCACACTACACCGTAACTGCTTGCAGATGCCTGTTACACAACAGAACAACACCAGCAATAAGGGGTAGCTTCAGGTGTATACTGTGCAGGAGCCACCTACACCTACTGTAACTGCTGCAGATGCCTGTCTGTGTTACACAACAGAACAACACCAGCAATAAGGGGTAGCTTCATGTGTATACTGTGCAGGAGGCACACTACACCCACTGTAACTGCTGCAGATGCCTGTCTGTGTTACACAACACAACAACACCAGCAATAAGGGGTAGCTTCAGGTGTATACTGTGCAGGAGGCATACTACACCCACTGTAACTGCTTGCAGGTGCTTGTGTTACACAACAGAACAACACCAGCAATAAGAGGTAGCTTCAGGGGTATACTGTGCAGGAGGCACACTACACCCACTGTAACTGCTTGCAGATGCTTGTGTTACACAACAGAACAACACCAGCAATAAGGGGTAGCTTCAGGTGTATACTGTGCAGGAGGCACCTACACCCACTGTAACTGCTTGCAGATGCCTGTGTTACACAACAGAACAACACCAGCAATAAGGGGTAGCTTCAGGTGTATACTGTGCAGGAGGCACCTACACACACTGTAACTGCTGCAGATGCCTGTCTGTGTTAAACAACAGAACAACACCAGCAATAAGGGGTAGCTTCAGGTGTATATTGTGCAGGAGGCACCTACACCCACTGTAACTGCTGCAGATGCCTGCCTGTGTTACACAACAGAACAACACCAGCAATAAGGGGTAGCTTCAGGTGTATACTGTGCAGGAGGCACACTACGTGTAAAAAAGAAGGGGGTGGAGGCGCCAACTAAATTAGTCCTACTGTAATCATTAATGTAAGTATAGTATATATACTTACAGGTTCACTTGAAAATGATATCCATCGAGGATGGGGGTGTTCTGAGGTCTGTTGGTGCTGCTCTGCTGGCTCTGGCAAAGTTCCCCTCAGACGTGAGGTGTAGGAGATGTCGATTATCGTTTGCACAGGCTTCTCTAAGAGGCCAGTAGAAGAAGCTGTGAGCTTCGAGCGCGTAGCCTGTGAAGCATCCCACTCTATGTTTGGAGGACGGCCCTGCTGAATGACATCACTTCCACGTTCCAGACTGGTTAGCATGGAGCTTCCTGTCATATGACACCGCAGAGAAGCCTGTGCAAACGATAATCGACATCTCCTACACCTCACGGCTGAGGGGAACTTTGCCAGAGCCAGCAGAGCAGCACCAACAGACCTCAGAACACCCCCATCCTCGATGGATATCATTTTCAAGTGAACCTGTAAGTATATATACTATACTTACATTAATGATTACAGTAGAACTAATTTAGTTGGCGCCTCCACCCCCTTCTTTTTTACACTTCTTGCTGACAGAGGACATGGACACCCTCTGAGGATGGCTGCCTCCTCTTGTTTTTTAATATACAGATTGACTTAGAAGTGCCATTAGAGCCACTATTACATTCATTTTAAAGGCATCACATCGCTAGGAGCGCTGGAATCCCCCCCCCCCTTTTCCAGGAGGCACACTACACCACTGTAACTGCTTGCAGATGCTTGTGTTACACAATAGAACACCACCAGCAATAAGGGGTAGCTTCAGGTGTATACTGTGCAAGAGGCACCTACACCTACTGTAACTGCTGCAGATGCCTGTCTGTGTTACACAGCAGAACAACACCAGCAATAAGGGGTAGCTTCAGGTGTATACTGTGCAGGAGGCACACTACACCGTAACTGCTTGCAGATGCTTGTGTTACACAACAGAACAACACCAGCAATAAGAGGCAGCTTCAGGTGTATACTGTGCAGGAGGCACACTACACTCACTGTAACTGCTTGCAGATGCTTGTGTTACACAACAGAACAACACCAGCAATAAGGGGTAGCCTCAGGTGTATACTGTGCAGGAGGCACCTACACCCACTGTAACTGCTGCAGATGCCTGTCTGTGTTACACAACAGAACAACACCAGCAATAAGGGGTAGCTTCAGGTGTATACTGTGCAGGAGGCACCTGCACCCACTGTAACTGCTGCAGATGCCTGCCTGTGTTACACAACAGAACAACACCAGCAATAAGGGGTAGCTTCAGGTGTATACTGTGCAGGAGGCACCTACACCCACTGTAACTGCTACAAATGCCTGCCTGTGTTACACAACAGAACAACACCAGCAATAAGGGGTAGCTTCAGGTGTATACTGTGCAGGAGGCACCTACACCCACTGTAACTGCTGCAGATGCCTGCCTGTGTTACACAACAGAACAACACCAGCAATAAGGGGTAGCTTCAGGTGTATACTGTGCAGGAGGCACACTACACTCACTGTAACTGCTTGCAGATGCTTGTGTTACACAACAGATCAACACCAGCAATAAGGGGTAGCTTTAGGTGTATACTGTGCAGGAGGCACACTACACCGTAACTGCTTGCAGATGCCTGTTACACAACAGAACAACACCAGCAATAAGGGGTAGCTTCAGGTTTATACTGTGCAGGAGGCACCTACACCTACTGTAACTGCTGCAGATGCCTTTCTGTGTTACACAACAGAACAACACCAGCAATAAGTGGTAGCTTCAGGTGTATACTGTGCAGGAGACACCTACAACCACTGTAACTGCGTGCAGATGCCTGTGTTACACAACTAGGGATGAGCTTCGAGTTCGAGTCGAACTCATGTTCGACTCGAACATTGCCTGTTTGCCCGTTCGCCGAACAGCGAACAAATTGGGGTGTTCGCGGCAAATTCGAAAAGTCTATGGGAGAAATGTAAAGTGCTAATTATAAAGGCTTATATGCAAGTTATTGTCATAAAAAGTGTTTGGGGACCCGGGTCCTGCCCCAGGGGACATGTATGATTGCAAATTTTTTTTTAAAACGGCCGTTTTTTTGGGAGCAGTGATTTTAATAATGCTTAAAGTGAAACAATAAAAGTGAAATATTCCTTTAAATTTCGTACCTAGGGGGTGTGTATGATATGCATGTAAAGTCGCGCATGTTTCCCGTGCTTAGAACTGTCCCTGCACAAAGTGTCATTTTTGAAGGAAAAAAAGTCATTTAAAACTCACTCGCGGCTATTAATGAATTGTCGGCTCCCGGCAATACATAGAAAAGTCATTGATAAAAAATAAAAAATAAAGCGTGGGGGTCCCCCAGAATTCAATTACCAGGCCCTTCAGGTCTGGAATGGATATTAAGGGGAACTCCGCCACAAAATAAATAAAAAAATGTGTGAAGTTCCCCCAAATATCCATTCCAGGCCCTTCAGATCTGGCATGGATTTTAAGGGGAACTCCACCCCAAATTTTTTTAAAAATTGCGTGAAGTCCCCCCAAAAATCCATACCAGACCCTTATCCGAGCACGCAACCTGGCCGGCCGCAGGGGAAAGGGGGGGGACGATAGAGCGCCCCCCCTCCCTCCTGAACCGTACCAGGCCACATGCCCTCAACATGGGGAGGATGTCCCCATGTTGATGGGGACAAGGGCCTCATCCCCACAACCCTTGCCCGGTGGTTGTGGGGGTCTGCGGGAGGGGGGCTTATGGGAATCTGGAAGACCCCTTTAACAAAGGGGACCCCCAGATCCCGCCCCCCCCTATGTGATTTGGTAAGGGGTACATTGTACCCCTACCTTTTCACGAAGAAATTGTAAAAAAATGTAAAAAAAAAACACACAGACACCTTGAAAAAGTCCTTTATTAAAAAAACAAAAAAAAACAAAAACATTCCAGCGGAGAAATCCAGTGTCCCGCGGCGATCCGATGTCCAGCGCTGTCCGTCATTGGCTGAGCCTGAGCGGACCTGATGGGGAACTTCCTCCGCAGTCTATTACATGTATAGACCCGCCCCTTCTAAAGTTCCCCATCAGGTCCGCTCAGCCAATGACTCGGTGTAAGGCTGAGGACTTGATGCGGAACATGAGAAGGGGCGGGTCTATACATGTATTACAAAGTGAGAGAAGTTCCCCATCAGGTCCGCCCCCTCAGTATGTCGGACCCCGCCTACGTCATTGGCCTGAGCGGGGAACTTCCTTCACTGTGTAATTGACGTAGGTAGGGTCTGACATACCGAGGGGGCGGACCTGATGGGGAACTTCCTTCACTGTGTAATACATGTTGTGAAGGACTAGCATCAAGTGTAGAGCTTGAAGGACACCGCCACTCGCTGGTTCTTCTTTTTAAGGGTTGTTTGCCCATTTTTATTAAAAGAAGTTCAAAACAAAATCAAAAGGTTTTCCCTCGCAGGGGTTTCAGTACTCCTTTTCAACAACAAAATGACATTCAGCCTCCTGGCTTATACATACAGCAGTGCTGCTCAGGCCTTCCACTTCAGGCTCTTGTCTGTCTCCTATAGACTATTCCATCTGCAACACCGTCCATTTGGATAGCAGTCCCTTGCTGCTCTGACCCTCAGACCTGGGTCTCTGGCTTCCAGTGTGCAGACAAGCACTCTCTGACTTCTCCAGTGCACACTTGCACTCTATGGCTTCCCCAGTGCACACCTGCACTCGTCGGGAGGGTGGGGCCCAGAATGCTGGTCCTGATTCTACTATCAGGCCCACACACACCTGAACAATCAGTGTGCAGTTGAGTCTCAAAACCCGGATCCAGGACTGGGGATTTCATCCCACCCGGATCTCTAAGAAATCCCCAAGCTCCGGGTCCCAAAGTGGATTTTAGTAAATCATGAGGAAGCTGAAAAGCCAGTTTCCTCCCAAACAAGCAAATACCCTGGAGCCCCTCAACCTGCCTGGTTGAGAATCCTGTATTCATACACTGGTGGGGTACCACACTACCACAATGTAAAGACTCTATACATGTATTACGCAGTGAAGGAAGTTCCCCATCAGGTCCGCCCCCTCGGTATGTCAGACCCCGCCTACGTCATTGGCCTGAGTGGGAAACTTCCTTCACTGTGTAAATTTAAATTACACAGTGAAGGAAGTTCCCCGCTCAGGCCAATGACGTAGGCGGGGTCCGACATACCGAGGGGGCGGACCTGATGGGGAACTTCTCTCACTTTGTAATACATGTATAGACCCGCCCCTTCTCATGTTCCGCATCAGGTCCTCAGCCTTACACCGAGTCATTGGCTGAGCGGACCTGATGGGGAACTTTAGACGGGGCGGGTCTATACATGTAATAGACTGCGGAGGAAGTTCCCCATCAGGTCCGCTCAGGCTCAGCTAATGACGGACAGCGCTGGACATCGGATCGCCCCGGGACACTGGATTTCTCCGCTGGAATGTTTTTGTTTTTTTTTATTGTTTTTTTTTTAATAAAGGACTTTTTCAAGGTGTTTGTGTGTTTTTTTTTTACATTTATTGACACTTTCTTTGTGAAATGGTAGGGGTACAATGTACCCCTTACCAATTAACATAGGGGGGGCCGGGATTTGGGGGTCCCCTTTGTTAAAGGGGTCTTCCAGATTCCGATAAGCCCCCCGCCCGCAGACCCCCACAACCACCGGTCAAGGGTTGTGGGGATGAGGCCCTTGTCCCCATCAACATGGGGACATCCTCCCCATGTTGAGGGCATGTGGCCTGGTACGGTTCAGGAGGAAGGGGGGGCCGCTCTCTCGTCCCCCCCTTTTCCCCTGCGGCCTGCCAGGTTGCGTGCTTGGATAAGGGTCTGGTATGGATTTTTGGGGGGACTCCAGGCAAATTTTTTTTACATTTGGGGTGGAGTTCCCCTTAAAATCCATGCCAGATCTGAAGGGCCTGGTATGGATATATGGGGGAACTCCACACATTTTTATTTTTAAATTTGTGGCGGGGTTCCCCTTAATATCCATTCCAGACCTGAAGGGCCTGGTAATTGATTTCTGGGGGACCCCCACGCTTTTTTTTTTTTTTTATCAATGACTTTTCTATGTATTGCCGGGAGCCGACAATTCATTAATAGCCGCGAGTGAGTTTTAAATTACTTTTTTTCCTTTAAAAATGAAATTTTTTGCAGGGACAGTTCTAAGCACGGGAAACATACGCCACTTTACATGCATATCATACACACCCCCCAGGTACGAAATTTAAAGGAATATTTCACTTTTATTTTTTCATTTTAAGCATTATTAAAATCACTGCTCCTGAAAAAACTGCAGTTTTTAAAACTTCTTTTTGCATTGATACATGTCCCCTGGGGCAGGACCCGGGTCCCCAAACACTTTTTAGGACAATAACTTGCATATAACCCTTTATAATTAGCACTTTAGATTTCGAACGTTTGAGTCCATTGTATTTAATAGGGTTCTAAAGTTCACACAAACATTTTGTCTGTTCGCAGGTTCTGGTGCGAACCGAACAGCACAACAGAACAACACCAGCAATAAGGGGTAGCTTCAGGTGTATACTGTGCAGGAGGCACCTTCACCCACTGTAACTGCTGCAGATGCCTGTCTGTGTTACACAACAGAACAACACCAGCAATGAAGGGTAGCTTCAGGTGTATACTGTGCAGGAGGCACACTACACCCACTGTAACTGCTGCAGGTTAACAAGCAAAGATGACACTGACACTGTCCCTGCCTATCCTGCTCTCTCCCTGCACGCCAACACACTGTAACTGAGCTAGGTTTAGCAAAGATGACACTGACACTGTCCCTGCCTATCCTGCTCTCTCCCTGCAGGCCAATACACTGTAACTGTGCAAGGTTTTGCAAAGATGACACTGACACTGTCCCTGCCTATCCTGCTCTCTCCCTGCACGCCAACACACTGTAACTGCGCTAGGTTTTGCAAAGATGACACTGACACTGTCCCTGCCTATCCTGCTCAATCCCTGCATGCCAACACACTACACAAGGCCGTCGCGCTTTCGGCTTTATATAGTGTGGGGCGTGTACTAAACCCCCATAGCTATAATTGGCCACAGGCATCATGCCTGTGGCCAATTATGTCTCTCCTCACTGCCGGCGCTGTGATTGGCCAAGCATGCGGGGTCACAGTGCATGCTTGGCCAATCATCAGCTAGTAATGCACTGCGATGGCGCAGTGCATTGTGGCCGTTCGCGCCACACGAATTTGGCGCAAACGGCCCACAAAGTTCTGGTTTCACCGAACAGGCGAACAGCCAATGAGCTCATCCCTACTGGCAACAAAGCTCCAGACTAAGCTAAAAACAATAAGAAAGGAAAAGTGACAACTGACATGTGCTAACATGAACAATATATTCCAAATTTAGCCTGACATAATTTTCAAAGCCAAACAAAATTTTCTACCACTTATGATGAAAATCCTTATGATCATCATCTACACTATGACACGCTCTAATTCATGTATCTAAGCTCAGAATTTACTGGTCAGCATTAGCCACATGTTAGTTTGGTGAGAAACAGCTTACTGGAAGTGCTAGTATTGATTGATCTGTATTTATATGGATTCTGTAAGTTGATGTTTAATTGCTTGCTCCATTATATTCCCATGTTCTCAGGATACGTTTGCAGTCATAAATTTGATTTCAGTAAAACCTTGAATATGAACACATTTATCTGTGTTATTTTAATTTGGGTATTTATATACTCAGATAAATCTGTTCAGCTAATTTTAAACTACAGAACACAGTGCCCATTTTAAAGACAAAAAAAAAAAAGTTTTACTTATTGACTTGTTTTATCTATTTGTAAACATTAACACAGTGTCTATGACATAAATACAATGTAAGTACAGGGCCCCTAATACGTACCTTGACCATTGCCATCCACATTTGAATCAATATGCTTAAAGCTGATATCACCACCTGATCTGACTTGCGTCTAAATCAGTTTCCTGCTTGTTTACATTTTCTAAATGAAAAATTTGTAATTGTTTTCATTTTTCTTATCTGCATTTAGGTAAAATTGTGATTTGTAGCATCACTTCATTAAGTCTGCTACAAAAACTTTCATTAGAAATACACATTGTGCGTATATATTATCTATTTCTATTATTACTACCATGCTAAAAGATGTTGCAATTACTACTTCCTATAACCAATATGAAAAAGCTAATGAAAATGAATGTCCTTAACATATGTCATTGAGAACATGCAGGATCATTACAGAGACTCAGCAATCAGTTTCGAACCTGAGCTCAGTTACAACCACTTCAGTAGAACCAGCAATGATCTCACCACTCAGATAGAAAATGTTCCAGATTATAATGAAACATTTCCTTACATTTCCAAATATATAACATCTAGAGTTGTACAAATATGTACTTCAAATGTAAATGCATTTAGTACAATTAATAAAGTGATGCTGCAATGCAAAATGGTAAGATGCAGAATATCTGCAGCAATGAGACACCAAAAGAATGAAAAGATGTGAAACTGTATTTTGTAAGTGGAAAAAATATGGTAACTGTTTATCAGATATATTACTTTAGCAAATTATATGTCATCCAGGTAGGATTTATATCTATTTTAATGGAGATCCATAACTCACTGCTCACCAGGCTGTGAGCAGTGAGTTATGGATCTAGATTGGATGCTAGAGAAAATAGTGAGCTAAAAATGTACCTGGACATTGAGTGGTACTCAATGTTAGGCCTTAGGCTTAACACTTTATCATCTCAAAGAGGATACTTGGTGCACTGGCTGTGGAAATCACATATAACCTAAGGTAGAATTCCAAGCTATACCTAACTAATCTTAAAACCTTCCCCCTCCTAACACCTATACCCGTGTAAGAAAGATGTACAATATATACTTACTTATTTTCAGGCTGTTCTGGTCTGGGCATGTGATCCAGCTCCCTGTGTCAGCCATCGACAGCTGCAGGGGAGAGGAGAAAGTGCCGAAAACAGATGGGCCATAGGAGCCCCTGGGTGATGTCAGCGCTACCAGGTATTATGAGCCGTTGTCTAGCACTCTTTTCTCTCCCCTGCAGGGGCTGCTGCCTGACACAGGGGAGATCACGTGACTGAGTGGCTGAAAATAGGTAAGTATATATATCTTTTTTTCACAGGTTAGTCAGCATAGTTGTTAGGAGGGCAAGGCGCATTTTTAAGATTAATTATGTATAGCCTGGAATTCAACTTTAAGACATCTGTATTTTAAACTGAGAACTGCTATATACAATACATGTATACCAACAATTTAAATATATTTTCCTTATCTAAAAAAAAACTTGAGATGGCATTTTAGTTTGGGCATTTCATGTTAAACATCAGAAAAGTTATTTCAGTACAGAAATAAAGTAAATGCATTCATATTCTTTTTCCAGGTACACATGATCTATTGTAGCATATGTATTTCGGTCAGCACAATGACCTTCCTCAGCTATGTACTTGCTGGGAAATAAAAGGCTGTGTATATAAGTCTCATTCTTTCATGCATTTCAACAATACCTTATTAACGGCACTGTCAAAATTAAGCTTTGACTCACGTCATTCCCTTGGCAGAACACAATGTACAATGTGTAATTTAGGGAAATCCATTGACTGTGCTGACTGATGCACAGTGGCCAAAGGCAACACATATGAAATAGTTCAGCTCTGAAGACCTATATGAAATTAATGTTGTATCTTGTCCTTAAATTAAAGTGAAATCAAATGCATAGATTACCATTTCGGGTACTATTGCTAGGCTGTTGGTGGGCACCTTCAATATCCACTCTGGCTCCTTCAGTATTCATACGTGCAGAGAGAATGCGTGCCCTCTAAACCCCTAGAAGTGGGTTTCCATTCACATATGGGTTTATGCAGCCCCTGTTCTACACAGAATTTAAAGGCTTTTTGTCAAGTTGAATTAAACATTACACTGCAGAGGAGGTGGCTATTCACCTTGCTGGGCGAGTAATGTGCTATCCACTCTATTTCTGAATGCAATAGACCCGTGTTCAATATCATAAGTTGGGCCAACTTACCTTGTTGTGTCCAGGCTCATTTCAATCTAATTGTCACGGATGCCTAACACGGCATCCAGCACAGGGTACGCAGATCAGTGGGCTGCACTAAAGGAACTATGCACAAGGTAAGTAAATATATATATGAGTTTATTGAAAGGATAATTCCTAAAACAATAAAGGCAACCAGCAAACAACCACAGTGACACACAAAACAACTCCCTACACCAACGTGAATACAGTTTAGAGATTAAAGCGTAAATGTAATCAAGCCAGGGTCATACACGAGAGATCAGTCTGATTGAACAGGGAGGCGGAAGGGACAACAGGAGGAAGGGATGAGTCTGCAAGACAGGGGTCCAGGGATGGATGCAGGGTTCAGGAACACAGGATACAAGGTACAGAGGCAGGGGTCCAGGGATGGATGCAGGGTTCAGGAACACAGGATACAAGGTACAGAGGCAGGGGTCCAGGGATGGATGCAGGGTTCAGGAACATAGGATACAAGGTAACAGATAACAGGTCACAAGGTTCAGGTTCAGGTTCAGGTTCAGGTTCAGGTTCAGGTTCAGGCATACAGGTCTGGGTTCCAAGACAATACCAGAGCAAATGCTTTAGTGTCTGCTGGGTATTTATACACACCTCCTGCAATCAGTCTCAGGTGACGCCTGATTGCAGGAGATGATTTTGGCTCCAGACAAATGGGACACACCCGCTGGTGGCCACCAGAACTGCACCCTTTGGTGCTGAAAGCAATAGCACCACCAGCAGGTGACCCAGGCAATGACACTGATCATGACAGTTCCCCCTCCCAAGGAGTGGCCTCCGGACGCTCCATTCTGCCCTTGATCTGGCAGTGCTGGTAGGTGCGGAAAGGTCCCAAAAAGTCTCCCCTGTGTCTCCGGACTACTTGTGCTCCTCCGGCCAGAGTCCTTAAACTTACTGGGAGGCGTGGCACCTGAGTCCGGCAATGGAACACGCACCCCACCACCAGGGTCTGGAAGTTGGGATCTGGAAATGAAAACAGGCAGGGCAATGTGCATGAACCTAACGGAGGCGAACAACACAAGGGCATCACAGTCAGGCTGGGAATCAAGCAGGGCAAAATCAGCGGCAAGCCGGGCATCGAGAACTGGTTTAGCAGGCACCATGCCAGTGGGCTGGGCAAATGGCGCTGGGTCTTCAAGCTGGCCACCGGGCAGAGGCACTTCAAACTGGCCACCGGGCAGAGGTTCAGCAAGCCAGATGGCAGGCACTGGTTCAGCGGGCTGAAAGACGGGCACCAAAACGTCAGGCTGGGTGACGGGCACCGAAAATCCAGGCTGGAACAGGTTGGCTGGTGTGGAAACAGGCTGGAACAGGTTGGCTGGTGTGGAAACAGGCTGGAACAGGTTGGCTGGTGTGGAAACAGGCTGGAACAGGTTGGCTGGTGTGGAAACAGGCTGGAACAGGTTGGCTGGTGTGGAAACAGGCTGGAACAGGTTGGCTGGTGTGGAAACAGGCTGGAACAGGTTGGCTGGTGTGGAAGCAGGCTGGAACAGGTTGGCTGGTGTGGAAACAGGCTGGAACAGGTTGGCTGGTGTGGAAACAGGCTGGAACAGGTTGGCTGGTGTGGAAACAGGCTGGAACAGGTTGGCTGGTGTGGAAACAGGCTGGAACAGGTTGGCTGGTGTGGAAACAGGCTGGAACAGGTTGGCTGGTGTGGAAACAGGCTGGAACAGGTTGGCTGGTGTGGAAACAGGCTGGAACAGGTTGGCTGGTGTGGAAACAGGCTGGAACAGGTTGGCTGGTGTGGAAACAGGCTGGAACAGGTTGGCTGGTGTGGAAACAGGCTGGAACAGGTTGGCTGGTGTGGAAACAGGCTGGAACAGGTCAGCTGGTGTGGAAACAGGCTGGAGCGAATCGGCTGGTGTGGAAGCAGGCTGGAGCGAATCGGCTGGTGTGGAAGCAGGCTGGAGCGGATCGGCTGGTGTGGAAGCAGGCTGGAGCGGATCGGCTGGTGTAGAAGCAGGCTGGAGCGGATCGGCTGGTGTAGAAGCAGGCTGGAGCGGATCGGCTGGTGTGGAAACAGGCTGGAGCGGATCGGCTGGTGTGGAAACAGGCTGGAACAGGTCGCTTGGTTTGGAAACAGGCTGCAGCAGGTCGCTTGGTTTGGAAACAGGCTGCAACAGGTCGCTTGGTTTGGAAACAGGCTGCAACAGGTCGCTTGGTTTGGAAACAGGCTGCAACAGGTCGCTTGGTTTGGAAACAGGCTGCAACAGGTCGCTTGGTTTGGAAACAGGCTGCAACAGGTCGCTTGGTTTGGAAACAGGCTGCAACAGGTCGCTTGGTTTGGAAACAGGCTGCAACAAGTCGCTTGGTTTGGAAACAGGCTGCAACAGGTCGCTTGGTTTGGAAACAGGCTGCAACAGGTCGCTTGGTTTGGAAACAGGCTGCAACAGGTCGCTTGGTTTGGAAACAGGCTGCAACAGGTCGCTTGGTTTGGAAACAGGCTGCAACAGGTCGCTTGGTTTGGAAACAGGCTGCAACAGGTCGCTTGGTTTGGAAACAGGCTGCAACAGGTCGCTTGGTTTGGAAACAGGCTGCAACAGGTCGCTTGGTGCGGAGACAGGCTGCAACAGGTCGCTTGGTGCGGAGACAGGCTGCAACAGGTCGCTTGGTGCGGAGACAGGCTGCAACAGGTCGCTTGGTGCGGAGACAGGCTGCAACAGGTCGGCTGGTGCGGAGACAGGCTGCAACAGGTCGGCTGGTGCGGAGACAGGCTGCAACAGGTCGGCTGGTGCGGAGACAGGCTGCAACAGGTCGGCTGGTGCGGAGACAGGCTGCAACAGGTCGGCTGGTGCGGAGACAGGCTGCAACAGGTCGGCTGGTGTGGAGACAGGCTGCAACAGGTCGGCTGGTGCGGAGACAGACTGCAACGGGTCGGCTGGTGCGGAGACAGGCTGCAACAGGTCGGCTGGTGCGGAGACAGGCTGCAACAGGTCGGCTGGTGTGGAGACAGGCTGCAACAGGTCGGCTGGTGCGGAGACAGGCTGCAACAGGTCGTCTGGTGCGGAGACAGGCTGCAACAGGTCGGCTGGTGTGGAAACAGGCTGGGTTACTGGCAGGATCGTGTGAGATGGAAAGAACTTCCGTTTTTTCTTTGGTTTAGCCACCGAAGATTTGCATATGTATACAGGGCTGTAGGTGGTGGATGCAGCTGGTAGAGGCGAAGAGCGGAAGGATGGTGAAGCAGAGGGTGCGGATTTTGAAGGGGGTCTTAGGGGAACTGATGGAGGCAGCCGAGACGAAGCAGGAGGGTTAAAGGCAGGGTAAGTGCAGCAGGGGGAAACAGGGTACTGGTACTTCATTGGTAGGAGGGTGTATTGGTTGGCCACTGTGGTAGTTGGGAGTAAAGGAGACGCAGACATCCCAGCAGGCTGTTGTGTAGACACAGGAATGGGTGGCAGGGAACCGACAGGGGCTGAGTACAATAAACTTGACCAGGCCTGTAGTAATGATTGCACAAAGTTAGGTTTGCATACTGCTTGTCTGACCAGAGACTGCACTGACTCAATACATGCTGCAAGCACCTGTGTAGGACAAGTTGAGTACTGCTCAAGGAAAAAGACTGAGTCATCTTCCAACAGCCACACCAAGGACTCTACCTGAGCTGCACTAAAAGGGGGTGTATAGTCATCGTCTCCACTGGAGGCATCAGACAGGGCCAACTCTGTACAGATACAGATCAGATCTTGCACATCCTCAAACACAAAACTGCCCAGATCCACAAAAACATGGGCTATGCGGATGCATTCCAACAACTGCTCTCTAGTGTGTTCACTTAATGTTTGAGAACAAAACTCCCTGTCCTCTGTTGCTAGTAGCGAAAAATACAGAATATCGTCAAGCTGCATTTTTAAAGCAATAGCAGTGCCCAGACCCAATTCCCAAGTGCAGCCGATCTGCTTGAATGGCTCTGGTATTCTGTCACGGATGCCTAACACGGCATCCAGCACAGGGTACGCAGATCAGTGGGCTGCACTAAAGGAACTAGGCACAAGGTAAGTAAATATATATATGAGTTTATTGAAAGGATAATTCCTAAAACAATAAAGGCAACCAGCAAACAACCACAGTGACACACAAAACAACTCCCTACACCAACGTGAATACAGTTTAGAGATTAAAGCGTAAATGTAATTAAGCCAGGGTCATACACGAGAGATCAGTCCGATTGAACAGGGAGCCGGAAGGGACAACAGGAGGAAGGGATGAGCCAGGGTCATACACGAGAGATCAGTCCGATTGAACAGGGAGCCGGAAGGGACAACAGGAGGAAGGGATGAGTCTGCAAGACAGGGGTCCAGGGATGGATGCAGGGTTCAGGAACACAGGATACAAGGTACAGAGGCAGGGGTCCAGGGATGGATGCAGGGTTCAGGAACACAGGATACAAGGTAACAGATAACAGGTCACAAGGTTCAGGTTCAGGTTCAGGTTCAGGTTCAGGCATACAGGTCTGGGTTCCAAGACAATACCAGAGCAAATGCTTTAGTGTCTGCTGGGTATTTATACACACCTCCTGCAATCAGTCTCAGGTGACGCCTGATTGCAGGAGATGATTTCGGCTCCAGACAAATGGGAGACACCCGCTGGTGGCCACCAGAACTGCACCCTTTGGTGCTGAAAGCAATAGCACCACCAGCAGATGACCCAGGCAATGACACTGATCATGACACTAATATTTAAACATCACAGATGAAGAATCGATTCCCACTTGGGGCAGACTGGCTCACCAGGACTTGGAAGCAGCAACTGTGGGCTAGGTGGTGGCATAGGTTATATAGGAGACACAGAAAGACTCTCTAGGTAACATAGAGCCAAAGAACACTGCAGAGATTGGATAACACTGAAGGGAATGGAGTCAGCATGCCTGCGTGATCAGCAATGGTGAGAACCCTTAGGAGGGTCAAGACACAGGACATTTACCAGAGATCCCTGCAAGGGGTGATGAGTTTTGCTTCAGACGACTCTCAGGTTGTAGACTGACCGAAGCAGGCAGCTAGAGGAGACTGAGTACATATAAACAGGGATGAGGCTCTTGTAGCACTGGTGTGCTGGTCTTACTAGGAGTAATAGTAACAAGTATCTTGTAGAACTGGGATATTGGGGTTAAAGAAAAAGTCTGTAGAGTACAGGAGGCACACAAATGTAAGGCATCATTTACATGGATGAGGGCTGTGTTTGCCCGCAGAGGGATGGACAGGTGTTCCAAGCATTCCCGTGCAGGCAGTCCCTTATATGTCACTTGAGACGCAGTAGCTGCACAGACACAGTTGCTGCTTCCATTTCTACAGATGTGTGGGTATATGCTCCTGAATGCACACTGTCTGCATTTGTGGCCCTTCTTCTCCTTCTCCCGTCAACAATTATTTTCCTGCTTTTTTATTTCAGTTTAATTAATAAATACTATATAAACTTTTCTTTTAATTGTAAATAGCTTTGTAATGATTTGTACTAGAATTATATTTTAGCGTATTTTTAAATAGAACAAATTATAGAACAAAATACTTTTATTCTACAGTAACACTATTTTTTCATAAAACAAACACTGTACAGGTAAAAAAGAAAAAAGTGTGTTTTTTTTTAGTTATGTTACTTTTCTTGTCTAAGGTTGGCATTAAAGTCTTGTTTGTCCTTAAAAAATGTGTTACTTTGTTTTCTAATGTAATGACAAAGTTATTGCTGAATAAACAGGTCCATACCAGAAACTGCTCTGGTCCATACGGGGTGTACAGGCATGAGAGGGGAAGTAGTTAAATGAGGGAGCTTAGGTTGTTGGGCTGGCTTATTAGTTAACAAGCCCAGCTGAAGGAACTTTGGTTTCTCCTAGTTCTATAAAGTATTCAGCTTGCTTATGGAATCTGTTCCACCCTTGAAACAATCTTTTAGTGCATGCCAGACTGGGGAGTATGAAGCTACTTGTGTGATGAATGACACCTCATGCTTGGTGAGACAAGGCTTGTGTGACAAGGACTTTATTTCATTGTAACTTAAGCATCTTAGAGTGTTCACAACTGGACTTATCAGATGGCAAAATATTACAAAAAGTTTGATCTCATCCATTTGACCAGGAAGTGGCTGCACCGAGAGGCTTTGTCACAACCACAAATTGTGGAGCTTATGGTCATGGACCAGTTACTGAGATCCTTCCCTACCCCCAATAAAAATGGTGGAAACAATGAGACCCAGAAACAGCATACAAACTTGTGGACCTGGTTGGAAGTTACCTGGCTGTGGAGGATCTAACCTTCCCTCTCAGGGACTCACAGATTTCCACCCTTAGACCATTTCCTCCCCAGCTATGAGTAAGATTGCAACAAGGGATAGGGGTGGAGAGAGTGAAAAAGGGAGAAATTAAAGGAATGAAAATTCCAAGATAATTTGTTAGATAATGTGAAGATAATTTGTTACCACTTCCAGGAAAAGAGACATACAGTATTGCAGCAAATTACCCAGTTGTACTGTAAATGAACCTCTGCACTGTGATTTTCTAAGAGACAGAAGGCAGTGGCTATTCATGATAGTTGTATGCACTGCAATAAGAGAAAATGAGAAACATGTATTAATGGTAAAAATGTTTGGCATTGTTGGATTCAGGCAAACTGGGAGCAATGAAAAAGATAAATTAGTGGCTACAAAGGTCTATCACACTAGACAAAGCGGCAGTCATTATTAAACATGGTGACACTGGCAATGGTGTACTTTGAGACTTCCTTTGGTACCCCTTGTCATCAGGTGGGTCTGGTTTCACACCAGCCACTTGATGCCCTTGTGGGAATAGATTTTCCAAAATTCTTGGAAATCTAAGATTTCCCATCAAAGGTTTCTTTGCAGCATAAAGATGATCCTAGGAAATTCTATGATGGGCATGAGGATTCCCCTTAGTTTTCCTTGTCTGTGTAAGCAAGGTAAACAGAGCCTAGGTAGGGGCCAGCATCCTCAAAACAGGACCAACAGACATTTTTTTATCACCGAATAATTGAAGGACTCCACACTAATGAGGGCCTTGGAGAACATGGTAAAATTAGATGGGGGACTATCTAACCCAGACAACAAGGTTGCCCTCCCATACTTATGGAAAGGAACCTATTATACCAGGTGTTACAAAGGCTGGTAGAATCTATTCAGAAGCTATTAGTGTCCAAACCTTACCAGATGTTGGTACTAGAGTTGACATGCTCCAGGAGAATATTTGGGAGCAAAGAAAACCTGAAAAATAATAATTCAGAGGTCCTCATGACATGGAATAACTCAGGAGGTAAAGATCTACTGTTTTTCCTCTTCTGTGTTTCAGATGTTTGCACAAATGGCATATTTTCGTAGCCATTTAGTTCCACTCCCCATTACTGAGGTTCCTTTCGAAAGGATCACCATGGCTTTGGTCTCCCCTTTGTTGAAGTCCACTAGGGGCATCAACACATTTTATTGATAATAGCCTACTGTATGCCTTAGTCATAGTTATGCCACTCGTTATCAGGAAGCAATCTCTTTCCACCTTGGCCATAAGAAAAGCTAAAGAGCTCTATCAAGTTTTCAGCCATGTGGGCATTCCCAGTGAAGTTCTAAAAGACAGAGGCACCCTTCTTATGATCTGGATTAATTATAGAGCTTGAAAAAATTACATGAGATGACTGAATCATGTACTTCCATGTACCCACTCAGTCTGACTCTTTAATTCCTGAAGTCAGATAGCAGAAACTTTGTCAAAACTTTCACAAATCCTCAAACTAAAGATTTTACTTACTTTTCCAGGGTACATCAAAAATACTCTAGAATTGACTACTTCTTTATTTCACAACCTGATCTAACCACACTGCAAAACTCAACAACTAAAAACCATTGACTATATCGGACCATCACCCAATCACCATGACGATCACTTTCCCAGAGAAAAAGACTATAACTAAGAAATGGAGACTTAACTCAGCCATATTAAAAGACCATATAGACGTACTAGACCTTAGCAACACACTGAAAGATTACTTTTCACAAAACGAAAACAACGAGACCTCACCACTTACACAATGGGAGGCACATAAATGTGTCATTACAGGGGAATTTATCAAGAAACTAGCTAAACTGAAGAAAGATCAGCAATCCAAAATTAGATCATTAGTAGATCAAATCCACAAATCCACAAATTAGAAATCACACACAAAAGAACTGTGGCACTCTCAACACTCGAAGAACTGACAAAAGCGAGACAACTTCTTTTAGAAGAATTAAACCTGAAAACGAAAAGACAATATATACTAAGGCATAAGATATATTAAGAACAGGAAAACAAGGGGGAAAACTACTTGCCAAAGCAGTTCAGAATAAGAAAATAGCCTCTACTATACACCAAATAAGAGACAAACAAGGGAAACCACAGTCTACAAATGAGGAGATAGCTAAGCAGTTCGAACTATACTATCAAGACTTATATAATATTCCATCCAATCCCAAATGCCCTCTTTTTTTTTTGTATAATCTGTATTTTATTTGAAAGAAAACAAAGACAGTACATAGAAAATGATAGTACAAGATGCACATTAACAGTAGTACATGGTAATCTCTTCAACATACTCCCAGACCTAGTACAATATAACACATGATAGTCCAGTCCCACTAAAGGGCACGAGGCAGCCCAACAGCAACGGCGCCAGCAGAGGGGGGCCAAAGCGGCCTCCGTCAAACCTCTCCTATCGCCCCACCCAGTAGGCGGCCCCTCGGGACAAATGCTCGTTGCCAGGGGAGGAAAAAGATGCCCACTAAACCATGTGGGCTCCTCCCATGACAGCAACATATTGCAACAACAGGCCCAAGGAAAGCCACCATATAAACAATTACTTATACCATATAACCACTTAGACTGGTAGATAGGAAAGGCCAAAAGAGAAAGATAGGAGAGGGAAAGATTGGTGGAAAAATACAGGTAAAAAAGGGAAAGGGGAGGAGGTAGGGAGGGGTTCGAGCATACCTGTGATTTAGGTAGAGTTTTCCAAGTCTGCACCGAGCGGGCCACATCCAAGGCTGAGCCTCCCCTGTCCTCAAGTCGTCCGAGTATCTCCCGCCACCCGGGATCTGAGGGCCGGTTCAGCCAACTCCAAGAGCGCTAGGTCTATGCTAGAGGAAACCCCCCCAGGGTCAGTTACATGAGCCACCCAAGGTGCCCATACAGCATCAAAGTGGTCTAATGTGTCCTTACAAGTCGCGATCCAGTGTTCGGCCTCTCTTATGTCATTAACCTTTGCCACCCATTCCTCCCTTGTCGGAATTCTAGGTTGTTTCCAGTAGATGGGAAGCAAACGTCTAGCTGCATTAAGAAGGTGGGGTAACACACTCTTCTTGTATCTACTTATCGGGATTTGAGGAAAATGGAAGAGATAATGGGCCGGGGCGAGGGGAATGTCTAAATCTAAGATCTCCCTTATCTGGAGTTGAATATCTTCCCAAAACGGTGTAATCCGGGGGCAGTCCCACCATATGTGCAAAAGCGTGCCTTTATGCCCGCATTCCCGCCAGCATCGGTCAGACACCGAGGGATAGATACGTGCCAAATCAGCTGGCACCCTGTACCAGCGCGACAAAATTTTATAATTGGTTTCTTGAGTTTTAGATTCCACAGAACTGGAGTGAGTGAGCCGGTACAGGTGAGCCAGCTGAGCTTCTGAAAAATGAAGATTTAAGTCTCTCTCCCAGGCACGCACATGAGCAGGCCTAGGGTCTAGAGCAGCAGAGCCCAATAGATGGTACAGTTCAGAGACCAGATGCGGGAGCGGGTCATTCTCTGAAAAAAGGCGTTCAAAGGGGGTGAGGGAGCCGACGTCTCTTATAGAATGGCCCTGGATTTCAAAAAAATTGTGAAGTTGCCTATAACGCCAAAAATTCATCAGCGAGCCAGTGTGTCTCAAAAGTTTGCCATTGCTCATGAGTTTCCCACAGCTGGTGTTGCCATCATCCACCCAAGGGCCAAAAAAGGCCATTTGTTCACCCGGAGGGAACCAAAGGAATCCACCCAGCGGGGCCATCAGGGACACAGGGGGGGACAAGTGTAGGGTCGCGTTGGTTCGGTCCCACACCGAAAGGGCATGCACCGTCAACGGGGAGGTGGTATCTGACAGCCCCCTATGAGCCCCGGACAGCCACGGTGCGTACAATAAGTTCCTCCCAGCTAAGCATTTTTCCAGGGAGACCCATAGCTTGGACTGAGTGTGGAAACACCAGTTGAGGATCCTCTGCAATGCGACCGCTCTATAATACCTTGCTATGTCTGGGACTCCCAGACCACCATCATGTTTTGAGCGCTTCAGTATCTGCAAAGCTATGCGGGGCTTCCGTGCATTCCACACAAACCCAGATAGCATACTAGAAATTCGGGTAAAGAAAACTCTGGGCAGGGGGATTGGTAGCATCTGAAGGAAGAAGAGAATCCGTGGCAAAATATTCATTTTTATAATGTTTATACGGCCAAACCAGGTGAATGCAGTCTTAGTCCACTGGGCCAAGTCTCCCAAATGCCCTCTTAATACAGACAAAAGAGCAAATGACAAATAGCGTAGCTCAAGAATTTGAAATATCCCATCTCAGGTTCAAAATTTGATAAAGCAATAAAAGAAATTAACATAGGTAAAGCCCAAGGCCCTGATGGACTACCCCTACAATACTATAAGACATTGACTGACATACTGAAATCAAGATTTTTAAAATCCTTCCAATCCCTACACACTGAACAACATCCCCCAAAACAACTATTAGAAGCCCACATCACTGTAATACCCAAAGAAGGCAAGGATTCAACTCAGGTCACTAATTATAGACCAATTTCTTTAATCAATGTGGATGTGAAGATATATGCCAAAATATTAGCAAACAGAATTCTACCTTTACTCTCCTCCCTTATAGCATTAGACCAAGTGGGATTTATCCCAGGTAGAGAAGGATGAGACAATACAATTAAAGCAGTAAACATAAGTCACTGGCTAACATCCAAAAAAAAAACAAGGATTCTTTCTCTACCTAGATGCCGAGAAGGCGTTCAAAAGGGTGGTCTGGGACTTTATTGACGCAGTATTAAAACATATAGGCATCTTACCTGAAATTAGATCATATATCAAAGCTCTATTTTCTAACCAGACAGCGCGTGTTTGCGTCAACGGCCATCTATCGAGCGCCTTCGATCTACGGAACGGCACCAGACAGGGTTGTCCCTTATCCCCATTACTATTTGTTTTAAACCTTGAACCGCTTTTAAACAAAATTAGAGCCAACCGTGATATTAAATGGATAAAAATACAAAACAATACATAAAAAATTTGCAGACGATATGCTTCTCTTTCTATCAGAACCCCATATCTCCCTACCTAACCTTCTTCGAGACCTGGACCACTTCAACCTACTTTCAAATCTAAAAATGAATCACACAAATCCTAACGCCCTAAACTTCATAGTACCTTCAAGCTCAGTAGAACTATGTAAAAATAATTTCCCTTTCACCTGGGCCAAACATAATATAACGTACCTAGGAATTGAAATTCCCTCAAATTTAGACAACCTCTTTAACCACTTAAGCCCCGGACCATTTGGTAGCTAAAGGACCAGAGGTGAATTCAGAATTTTGCACTGTGCTGCTTTAACTGTAAATTGTGCGAACATGCAATGTTGTACCCAAACGAAATTTGCGTCCTTTTCTTCCCACAAATAGAGCTTTCTTTTAATGGTATTTGATTGCCTCTGCGATTTTTATTTTTTGCGATATAAACGGAAAAAGACCGAAAATTTTGAAAAAAAATGATATTTTCTAATTTTTGTTATAAGAAAAATCGAATAAACTCAATTTTAGTCATACATTTAGGCCAAAATGTTTTCAGCCACATGTCTTTAGTAAAAAAAATGTCAATAAGCGTATATTTATTGGTTTGCGCAAAAGTTATAGCGTTTACAAACTAGGGTACATTTTCTGGAATTTACACAGCTTTAAATTTATGACTGCCTATCTCATTTCTTGAGGTGCTAAAATGGCAGGGCAGTACAAAACCCCCCCAAATGATCCCATTTTGGAAAGTAGACACCCCAAGGAAATTGCTGAGAGGCCTGTTGAGCCCATTGAATATTTTTTTTTTTTTGTCCCAAGTGATTGAATAATGCCAAAAAAAATAAAAAAATTACAAAAAGTTGTCACTAAATTATATATTGCTCACACATGCCATGCTTATATGTGGAATTGCACCCCAAAATACATTCTGATGCTTCTCCTGAGTACGGGGATACCACATGTGTGGGACTTTTTAGGAGCCTAGCCACGTACGGGACCCCGGAAACCAAGCACCGCCTTCAGGATTTCTAAGGGCGCAAATTTTTGATTTCACTCCTCACTACCTATCACAGTTTTGAAGGCCATAAAATGCCAAAATAGCACAAAACCCCCCCAAATGACCCCATTTTAGAAAGTAGACACCCCAAGGAAATTGCTGAGAGCCCTGTTGAGCCCATTGAATATTTTTTTTTGTCCCAAGTGATTGAATAATGACAAAAAAAAATAAAAAATTACAAAAAGTTGTCACTAAATGATATATTGCTCACACATGCCATGGTTATATGTGGAATTGCACCCCAAAATACATTTTTCTGCTTCTCCTGAGTACGGGGATACCACATGTGTGGGACTTTTTAGGAGCCTAGCCGCGTACGGGACCCGGAAAACCAAGCACCGCCTTCAGGATTTCTAGGCACAAATTTTTGATTTGACTCCTCACTACCTATCACAGTTTCGAAGGCCATAAAATGCCAAAATAGCACAAAACCCCCCCAAATGACCCCATTTTGGAAAGTAGACACCCCAAGCTGTTTGCTGAGAGGCATGGTGAGTATTTTACAGCTCTCATTTGTTTTTGAAAATGAAGAAAGACATTTTTTTTTTCTTTTTTTTTTCAATTTTCAAAACATTGTGACAAAAAGTGAGATCTGCAAAATACTCACAATACCTCTCAGCAAATAGCTTGGGGTGTCTACTTTCCAAAATGGGGTCATTTGGGGGGGTTTTGTGCCATCTGGGCATTCCATGGCCTCCGAAACTGTGATAGGCAGTGAGAAGTGAAATCAAAAATTTACACCCTTAGAAAGCCTGAAGGCGGTGATTGGTTTTTGGGGTCCCGTACGCGGCTAGGCTCCCAAAAAGTCTCACACATGTGGTATCCCCGTACTCAGGAGAAGCAACAGAATGTATTTTGGGGTGTAATTCCACATATGCCCATGGCATGTTTGAGCAATATATCATTTAGTGACAACTTTGTGCAAAAAAAAAAAAAATATTTTCTTTTTTCCGCAACTTGTGTCAACATATAAAATATTCCATGGACTCGACATGCCTCTCAGTATATAGCTTGGGGTGTCTACTTTCCAAAATGGGGTCATTTGGGGGTGTTTGAACTGTTCTGGCATTTTATACACAACATTAGGAAGCTTACATCCACTCTTTTAACCACTTGAAGACAAAGCCCTTTTTGACACTTTTTGTTTACATGAAAACATATTTTTTTTGCAAGAAAATTATGTTGAACCCCCAAACATTATATATATTTTTAAAGCAAAGGCCCTACAGAATAAAATGGTGGGTGTTGCATTTTTTTTTTCTACACAGTATTTGTGCAGCGATTTTTCAAATGCATTTTTTGGGGAAAAAATACACTTTTTTTAATTTTAATGCACTAAAAGACACTATATTGCCCAAATGTTTGATGAAATAAAAAAGATGATCTTAGGCCGAGTACATAGATACCAAACACGTCATGCTTTAAAATTTTGCACAAACGCGCATTGGCGACAAACTACATACATTTTTAAAAGCCTTTAAAAGCCTTTACAGGTTACCCCGTTAGATTTACAGAGGAGGTCGACTGCTAAAATTACTGCACTCGATCTGATCTTCGCGGTGATACCTCACATGCATGGTGCAATTGCTGTTTACTTATGACGCCAGACCGACGCTTGCGTTCGCCATTGGGCAAGAGCAGGGCAGGATAGGGGTGTTTTTTTTTTTTTTTTATTATTAATTTTGCTTTTTTATTTTATTTGTAAATTGTTCCTTCCATATTTTTTTTTTTTTATCATTTTTATTGTTATCTCACTGAATGTAAATATCCCCTATGATAGCAATAGGTAGTGACAGGTACTCTTTTTTTGAAAAAACTGGGGTCTAGACCCTAGATCTTTCCTCTGCCCTCAAAGCATCTGACCACACCAAGATCGGTGTGATAAAATGCTTTCCCAAATTCCCAATGGCGCTTTTTATATCCGGGGGGGACATTCCCTCCCACTGCTTGTAAAAGCAGTCCAGAGGCTAATTAGCCACTAGGATTGCTTTTACATGAAAGCCGGCCGCTGGCTGAAAAGAATGATACCAAGATGATACCTAAACCCGCAGGCATCAATCTGGTATAACCATTCAAAGTCCAGCAACATACCAGTACGTTGCTGGTCGTTGTTGGACATGTATTGTAATCTTTTTTTTTTCATGCAGCCAGGTGGCTGAATGAAAAAAGAGATTGATCGGTGGGTATGCCCACCATTAGAATACCGCCCTTCATCCACCCACTTCTAATGATGGGCATACATGCACCATTTATATATGCCGAAGCATGGGGGCATCCTCCCGCAAAAAAGTTATGCCGCACACACATGGTCGGACTTTTCCACGGGCAAGCCTCCATTGGAATTTCGACCGTATGTACGCAGCATTAGGAGCAAAATCGCTCCTCCGCCCCTGCTGCCCCAATGCTTCGGCATATTTGCTTTTTTTTTTAACTGTGGTGGTGAAATCACCTCCTACAGCACTGGAGTCGCAGGGATCAGGCCTGTCTTTGCGAACGCTGCAGTTATGTGTGTTGTGTTTTGTAAGTGACAGTGATCGATCGATACTGCACTTGGGTGGCCTGGGCTGGACGGAGGGGCAAAACGCAGGTGCTAGCAGGTATCTGGGCTGATCCCACTAACACTGCGTTTTGGGAACCCTAAACTGCTGGGGACGCTAGTATAGATCTGATCAGATCAGATATTGATCTGTTCAGATACTATACCACTAAGGGAGGTGTATGCTTCACGCGTGGGTGTTAGCGTTACTGGCACTAACCTGACGCTGCCTGGGGTGTGACGCAGACCCTCTCTGACGCTAAAACCTAATTGATATCACCCGCCGGGCGATCAGGGGGTTAAACCTTTATTGGGTTATATACGGCGGGTGCCCTGACACTATAAAAAGCAAACTAACTAACCAGCGTCACCCGTAACACTTATATGATGATCACTGGTGAAAGGGTTAACTAGGGGCAATTAGGGGGTTAAAACCTTTATTAGATCATATATGGGGGTACCTGACGCTATAAAAACCTGCGGCGAACCTAAAAAAAATTACTGGTTACCGATCTGCATCACCGACGCTAAGACAGCGATCAGAAAAATGATCGCTTAGTGACAGTGGTGATAGGGGGTGAAAGGGTTACCTGGGGGGCGATCAAGGGGGTTAAACCTTTATTAGATAATTTATGGGGGTACCTGACGCTATAAAAACCTGCGGCGAACCTAAAAAAAATTACTGGCTACCGATCTGCATCACCGACACTAAGACAGCGATCAGAAAAATGATCGCTTAGCGACAGTGGTGATAGGGGGTGAAAGGGTTACCTGGGGGGCGATCAAGGGGGTTAAACCTTTATTAGATAATTTATGGGGGTACCTGACGCTATAAAAACCTGTGGCGAACCTAAAAAAAATTACTGGCTACCGATCTGCTTCACCGACGCTAAGACAGCGATCAGAAAAATGATCGCTTAGCGACAGTGGTGATAGGGGGTGAAAGGGTTACCTGGGGGGTGAACAAGGGGGTTAAACCTTTATTAGATAATTTATGGGGGTACCTGACACTATAAAAACCTGTGGCGAACCTAAAAAATAAATACTGGCTACCGATCTGCATCACCGACGCTAAGACAGCTATCAGAAAAATGATCGCTTAGCGACAGTGGTGATAGGGGTGAAAGGGTTACCTGGGGGTCGATCAAGGGGGTTAAACCTTTATTAGATCATTTATGGGGGTACCTGACGCTATAAAAACCTGCGGCGAACCTAAAAAAAATTACTGGCTACCGATCTGCATCACCGACGCTAAGACAGCGATCAGAAAAATGATCGCTTAGCGACGGCGGTGCTAGGGGGTGAAAGGGTTATCTGGGGGGTGATCAAGGGGTTAAACCTTTATTAGGGGGGATTAGGGGGCTACACTGGACCTAAAACTAAACTGTAGTGACACTTTTACAGTCACAAATGTCACTGATTGCAGTGATCAGTAAATAAATGGTCACTGCAATCAGTGACACTGTGACTGGGGGCTGGGGAGTGATCTGGGGGGGCCTGGGGGGGGGCGATTTATGTGCCTATGTGTGCTGGTGTTAGTGTAGTGTTTGTGCACTAACTTTGATGTCTTCTCTTGTACGGCGCTCGGTATATGTGAGCGCCGCACAAGAGATGACATCACTTCCTCCTGCTTCCTCTGCCTGTGTGTACATTACACAGACAGAGGGGGCATTTCCATTCGCCGGGAGCGATCGCGGGGGGGGGTGGCCAGAATCAAACGGCCGTCCCCTCATGTCGGATCGCTCCCCAACGAATACCGACCGCTCACTGTACAGAAGGGGGGTCCTGTCGGTGCCATTGTGCCGACGTATATATACAGTGAGCGGTCGTTAAGTGGTTAAATTAAATTACGTACCCATACTGAAAGAAACACATGAAGACTTAAAGAGATGGAATTCCTTAAACGTCTCGTGGTTTGGGAGAGCCTCCCCAATAAAGATGACAATTCTACCCCGTTTTTTGTATGTCATGCAGACAATCCCCATTAGATTACCTGCATCATTCTTTGCCTCTTTTCATAAAGCATGTTCTACCTTTATCTGGAGGGGCAAAACACCTAAAATTAAATATACGGTACAAGATTAAACTTACCCAAAAATAAAGGGGGAATAGCACTACCTGATCTAAGGAAATATCATCAAGCAGCTCTTATGGCATGAATAGTAGACTGGAACATCCATCAAAAAGTTAAAGGCTGGGTATCGTTAGAACAAATACAGTTCTCACAAGAAATTAAGTCTCTTCCTTGGATTCACCCTAAACATCATCCAAAAACTATCAAAGCACACCCGCTTGTAGGCCCCACACTAGACACCTTTCATAACACCTTCAAAATCAATAACACATCTCCATGGAGTAGTCCTCTCACACCCCTGAGAAACAACCCAGATTTTCCCCCAGGGTTAGAGGAAAATTTTCTAACACAACACTGGCCACACAAGGAAATCCTTGCCAAAAACTTCTTTAAGAATGGCAAACTCTTACCCAGGGATGACTTGAACAAAGACATAAACCCATTTATAATCCCACAATGGAAATATTTGCAAATTAGACATTTCCTGACCAGAAAAGAGACAGCCCAATACTGGACAAAACCCCTTACGACGCTAGAAGACCTATGCACGAAAAAATCCCCACACAGACACATCATTTCATCCCTATACAACTCGCTTTTTGAGGGAAAGACTGACTTCTCCAGCACGACATGTCAGAATTGGGAAAGGGATCTAGATATTAGACTAACAGAAGAAAATTGGGAAAAGATATACATGTATGCACATAAAGGATCTCTGAACGTGGCCACTCAAGAGTGTGGCTTTAAAATCATTTCCAGATGGTACAGAACCCCTTCTATTCTACATAATTTTTCTCCCCTAATATCTGACAGATGTTGGAGATGTAAACAAGAGAAAGGTTCGATGCTTCATATATGGTGGTCTTGCCCCCTAATTCAAATTTTTGGGAAATCAGTACATGAGACCATCACCTTGATAACCTCAGAAAACCTAAGCTTTAATCCGCCACAATACCTTCTACACTTCAACTTAATCCCCAAGAAAAGATATTTAAAATCATTGTCTATGTTCATGATTAACGCAGGTCGACAATGTATTCCTTACCACTGGCGTTCGAATACCATTCCATCAGAAACTGATTGGTTTAGAAAGATAAATAATATAGAAAAAATAGAGGAACTCATAAGCATCTCTCAAGAAAATATTACTAAATTCTCAGGAACTGGCTCAACTGGATAGAATTCAAAAAATCTCAGACCTACAAGACGATTATCAAGTAAGAACTAAACTAATTTCTTAAAATTTAACCCCATAGGAATGTTGGGAAAGAATGGTACATTAGAAGTCCTGATCCTGCAATAATCCAATCCCTCACCCTCCCTTTTTTTTCTCCCCCTCTCTTCCCCCTCCTTTTTGTTTTCCTTCATTACCTAAAAGATAATGACCTCTTTAACAATTTTTGTACTGTTACTTTAACTTGATGTAAACTGTACTACACCTCAAATGTTATCATTAACGTGTTTATTTGTTTATGTTTTACTATATTGTATTGTGATTTCATATTCACCCAATAAAACTTTGTGAAACAAAAAAAAAAAAAAAAAACTTTCACAACAGGAAAGTACAGAATTTTTTCATCACAATAGCAATGTATTCTCAGAGTTGCCCAGTCAGACATCTGTGACCAAACATAGCATTATCTCCAAGTAGGGGTAAGGGTAAAATTGAAACCTTATTGGATTTCGGGCAAAACGTCAGGAAGTAAAAAAATAAAAAAATAAATAAGAAAAGCTGAACTGGGGGTAAAAAAACAGTCTAATAGTGGTTGGTCCAGCCCCATGCCTTGCATAGACAAATCAATTGATTGTCAGTGATACCTATTGGTGATTACCATTATATTTCCAGTGTTCCATGGATCATTTTCTTCTTTCTCTCAGTTTCCTTATTTTTTTCTTAGTTTCTCTGATCCCACTAGCTACTCTCTTCATACCCACTCCTATTCCTTCCAGCATCCTTTCTTAATGGAGCAAATTATGTCTGAACCCACTTCCATGGTCCAAAACCTTATTTGCATCACTTTTACGGTGCACACCCTGAGGGTAGATTTCACATCTTGGTGGATCATATCAGTGATATGTTTGCAACTATAAATTTTTGTTATCATTCCAATTATTGACAAATTCCATTCCTTCAGGAACTATTTTCCCTAGTTCAACATAAGAAAGGCACCCTTCTATTATGTGGAGATTGTAATTTTGTGATCTATCTGACCTTGAACAGGAAACCATGCCCTCTCACTTCCACTCTTTCCCAGCCAACTGTGCCATTCCAAAGCATACTAAAATTCTATGCTTTGTTGCATGGTTGGTGCAAAATGCATCCTAAGGAGCAAGATTACTTCAACCCACAACAGACCTCATACAGAATCAATGATATTTAAGTTACCTCCTCTTAACTTCCCTAAATTGATTTGTGCAATATGCTTCCAATTCAATGAGTTGACCACATTGCAGCCCAAATTACCCTGGCATAAATGCTAGGCTCACAGACAGTAGATAGTCCCTTAATGACTCCCTGTTGATTGTTATAGACCTTAATCTGCAGATACAACATGCCTATCAAGAAAACTTCTTGCACAATGCCTAGTCTGGTGTAAAGGCTAGCTGTCACAGATCAGCTGCTGAGCTGATCTGTGTCTTACCTTTACTGCTGTAGGTCGGCTGGCACCTGTTATTCCACAAGCTTGTGTTCAGCTCTGGCTGCACTCAGCAGCTATGGGTGTCACCGGCTTCACCTGTTGCTTAATATATCCTTCCTTCCTGCTACTTCCTGTCCAGCCCCCCATGTGCCTCACTATTTAAATTCCACTCAGACCAGTTTCTGGTTGCTTGAGCAACACCTGTTTCTGAGCACCCCTCCTGTAACCTGCTTAACTGACTTCTCGTGAACTGATCTCTTGTGTATCGAATTGGCTAGTTCTCCTGATTACGCTGTCTGCTGCCCGCCCCGACCTTGGCTCGCTATCCGGCTTTCCTTTTGCTTCATCCATCCATTTGTGTCTTCTGGTACTCTCCTCATGAGCAGGGTGAACCTGGGGGTCGTGACCTGGGGTCAGTATGCAGCTAAGCCCAAACCCTTGTGAGGGGGTTCCTGACAGAATACCGGCTGGTCCTTAGATTCCACTCCCTGGGGGGGTCCCGTATCAGTACCAGTGTGACAGTTTGCTCAAGCCATGAGCTCCTTAGAGAGTCGGCCACTGACTGAGGCCCAAATGCAACATCTAGTTCAGAGACTTAACTCCCAGCAAGCAAATCAAGAGCAAATAATGCTGTTTCTACAGGATCTTGCCTCCCGCCTGAATCGCCTGCGAGTCACTGCAACTTCAGCTCCTTCGGCTCCTGCTTCTGCCTCCCATGTTACCTGCCTCATCTGGCAATCCCTGCTTGCATCTGACACCACCACCTCATTTTTCTGGCAACCCTAAGGCTTGTCGTGGCTTCATTAATCAGTGTTCCATCCACTTTGAACTTTCCAGCCACCATTTTCCAACTGATCGCACCAAAGTCGCATATATCATCTCTCTACTTTTAATTTTTTTTAATTGTTTATTCATAAATCTTATAAACATATTACAAAATAGTGCAATACAAGGAAAGGCATTTCGACTGTCAATAATACAAAAATACAAGACAAAGCAAAGGATAGCAAACAAAATATAGCATAGACACATGTATATTCCATTGAAGTGTTCTCCAACTCAGGGTCATTAAAGCATAAATAACATACTGGGGCTGATTTACTAATAACAGTACGCTGCGCTGGTTCTAACCTTAATTGGTGCACCAGATAACTCCTTCACTTGGCGCAGGAACCAGCGGCGCACTGTTATAGTAAATACAAATGTCAGCAGTGCTCTATTGAAAATGAATAGTTCCCTATGGGAGCCCATTGATTTGAATAGAGGTTGCCCGGGAAGTCGGATGAAGCTTATCCGACTCGCGGGGCGACTAGTGTGCCGGCTGACACAGGGACAGCGCGACTTTGCCAGGCAACTTGGACACGACCTGAGCGCGTGAAGCAGCCGCTCAAGTCGTGTCCTAGAGGCGACTAGCTGGCCGAGAATGTCTCCAGCGCGATAGCATCACGCTGGTTCTCGGCAGCCTCGCTGTCCCGTGTTTGGTATGAATCATGAAGGGGAACTCCACGCCAAATTTTAATGAAAAAAACGGCGTGGGGGTTCCCCTCCAGGAGCATACCAGGCCCTTAGGTCTGGTATGGATTTTAAGGGGAACCCCTAAGCCGAAAAAACGACGTGGGGGTCCCCCCGAAATCCATACCAGACCCTTAGGTCTGGTATGGATTTAAAGGGAAACCCCCTAAGCCGAAAAAAACGGCGTGGGGTCCCCCCCAAAATCCATACCAGACCCTTATCCGAGCACGCAACCTGGCAGGCCGCAGGGGAAGAGGGGGGGACGAGAGCGCCCCCCCTCCCTCCTGAACCGTACCAGGCCACATGCCCTCAACATGGGGGGGTGGGTGCTTTGGGGCAGGGGGGTGAACTGCGGCCCCCCCACCCCAAAGCACCCTGCCCCCATGTTGATGGGGACAAGGGCCTCTTCCCGACAACCCTGGCCGTTGGTTGTCGGGGTCTGCGGGCGGCGGGCTTTTCGGAACCCGGGAGCCCCCTTTAATAAGGGGGCCCCCAGATCCCGGCCCCCCACCCTATGTGAATGAGTATGGGGTACATCGTACCCCTACCCATTCACCTGGTGGCAAAAAAAGGTAATAAAAAACACAACACAGGTTTGAAAAGTAATTTATTGGGCAGCTCCGGTGGTCTTCTTCCGACTTCGAGGTCTTTTTGCCGGGCGCCCCGCTATCTTCTGCCAGCTCTTTTGCTAGTGGGGGTCCCGGGCTTCCACGCCGTCTTCTTCCGACTTCGGGGGTCTTTCTGCCGGGCGCCCCGCTATCTTCTGCCAGCTCTTTTGCTAGCGGGGGTCCCGGGCTTCCTCGCCATCTTCTCCGCGCTCTCCAGTGTCTTCTCCACAATCTCCGGTTCTTTCTGCCTTCTGCCGGGCGCCCCGCTATCTTCTGACAGCTCTTTTGCTAGCGGGGGCCGGTCTTCTTCGTTGCCTTCTTCCCTCTTCTCTTCGCCCGATTTTGCCTCGTCGCTGTCCACCGCTGCAATGATCTGTCCGAGCAGCGGTGCCACTTTTATTGGCATGGGGCGTGGTTACCGGCTGATGCCACCGCTGACCTCGCCCCCGTATGATGTCACAGTCCCGGGGAATGATGGGACTGTGACGTGAAACAGGGGGCGGCGTCAGCGGTGGCATCAGCCGGTGACCACGCCCCATGCCAATAAAAGTGGCACCGCTGCTCGGACAGATCATTGCAGCGGTGGACAGCGATGAGGCAACATCGGGCGAATAGAAGAGGGAAGAAGGCAACGAAGAAGACCGGCCCCCGCTAGCAAAAGAGCTGTCAGAAGATAGCGGGGTGCCCGGCAGAAGGCAGAAAGAACCGGAGATCGTGGAGAAGAAACCGGAGAGCGCGGAGAAGATGGCGAGGAAGCCCGGGACCCCCGCTATCAAAAGAGCTGGCAGAAGATAGCGGGGCGCCCGGCAGAAAGACCCCCAAAGTCAGAAGAAGACGGTGAGGAAGCCCGGGACCCCCGCTAGCAAAAGAGCTGGCAGAAGATAGTGGGGCACCCGGCAGAAAGACCCCCGAAGTCGGAAGAAGACAGCGAGGAAGCCCGGGACCACCGCTAGCAAAAGAACTGGCAGAAGATAGCGGGGCGCCCGGCAGAAAGACCCCCGAAGTCAGAGGAAAGCGGCGAGGAAGCCCGGGACCCCCGCTAGAAAAAGAGCTGGCAGAAGATAGCGGGGCACCCGGCAGAAAGACCCCCGAAGTCGGAAGAAGATGGCGAGGAAGCCCGGGACCCCCGCTAGCAAAAGAGCTGGCAGAAGATAGCGGGGCGCCCGGCAGAAAGACCCCCGAAGTCAGAAGAAGACCACCGGAGCTGCCCAATAAATTACTTTTCAAACCTGTGTTGTCTTTTTTATTGACTTATTTTGCCACCAGGTGAATGGGTAGGGGTACGATGTACCCCATACTCATTCACATAGGATGGGGGGCAGGTATCTGGGGCCCCCCTTATTAAAGGGGGCTCCCGGATTCCGATAAGCCCCCCGCCCGCAGACCCCGACAACCAACGGCCAGGGTTGTCGGGAAGAGGCCCTTGTCCCCATCAACATGGGGGCATGGTGCTTTGGGGTGGGGGGGCGCAGGTCGCCCCCCTGCCCCGAAGCACCAAACCCCCCCATGTTGAGGGCACGTGGCCTGGTACGGTTCAGGAGGGAGGGGGGCCGCTCTCATCCCCCCTCTTCCCCTGTGGCCTGCCAGGTTGAGTGCTCGGATAAAGGGTCTGGTGTGTATTTTTAGGGGACCCCACGCTAATTTTTTTAGTTTTTGGCGCGGGTTCCCCTTAAAATACATGCCAGACCTGAAGGGCCTGGTATGGATTCTGGGGGGACCCCCACGCCATTTTTTTTTTCATTTGGGGGGGTCCCCTTTGAATCCATACTAGACCCAAGGGCCTGATATGGACCTGGGGGGGACCCCACGCTGTTTCTTTTTCTATTTTTTTGAACCGGCATTTTTTTTTTACATTTCCTTTAACAACCAGCTATAAACAGGTAAAACAAAAAATCGCAGCAAAATTGCAGTACTTGCGTTTTGGATGCGGGTCCATTAAATTCTATTACATCCAAAACACTGTTTTTGGCCTGGCAGAAAAAATCTGCAGTTGCGTTTAAAATCGTTTTTCACAAAGCCTAAAAATGCCTTCAGACGCCAAAGATTTCCACGTTTCAGACGCGGTACCAGCGTTTAGCCGCATTTTAGTTTAGAAGCGTTTTTAAAGGAGACCTATTTTTTTACATTGATAAACTCCAAATTTATGGCAAATGAGGAAAAACCATAATATATATATATATAGATATATATATATCTATATATATATATATTGTGACAGCAGGAAGGTAAAGTCACCTGGTTGCATCCAGGGGGGTAGATATATTTTGCCCAGATTCAGGCTTTACGCCGACTTATACAACTAGGTGGAGAGTTGTATAAGCCCAGCTGAGGCTAGTGGGCTCATGGATGACTCATACCTCTAGGGAGAGTGTGGGGCGTCGTGCAGACAGGGAGTTGATGAGACCAGCTGAAGCTTGTCAGCTCATTTAGGCCTCTATAAGAACTCCCAGCTTCATTAGGGGTTAGCTCATGCCTGGAAGCAGACCTGTGTGGACTTCCTGGAGAGAGTGAACCCTTGTGCGGTGAGACAAAGCCTGTGTGGCTATTTGCTTGGACATTTAAAACCAGGGACTTAGGGACTAGGACAGCACTAGGCTGATCCCAGTTGTTAGTTAGGAAACCTGTATGTTTAGTCAGAGGTCAAGTTGACCAGGATTTATTTTGTTTATGTTTCTTTTGCTTTGCTGTGTTTTGTCACTGTAAATAGAAAATAAACCGCACCTTTTTGATTTTGAAAACCACAAGCTCTGTCTGCTGGGCCTGTTTTTGTGTGGGGAGCCCATCCCGGGGGTCACACACACCCGCTGCCGAGCTAACCCCCTCACAGTTGGTGGAGAATGCGGGCAGTTTTTTTTTAAGCCAGCATGGAGGAGATACTGAAACAGCTGGCTCTAGCAAATGCCAATCAACAGCAGACAAATGCAGGTTTGCAAAAGAGCCTTGCAGCTCATCAACAGAGCCTTGCAGCTCAACAACAGAACTTCGCAGCCCAGCAGCAAGCTCATCAACAGAGCCTTGCAGCCCAGCAGCAAGCTCATCAACAGAGCCTTGCAGCCCAGCAGCAGACAAACACAACTTTGCAACAGAGTCTGGAGGCTCAGCAACAAGCCCAGCAGCAATCTGAGGCCCGCTTCATAGACCTGTTGCAGAAGCAAGAGCAGAGACTACAACAACAGATGGAAGCAGTAATGCAGCAACGTCCGCAGACCAGTGAGGAAAGCCGCCCCACTAATACCGCGTCATTTGGGGTGAGTCGTTTATTGACAAAAATGACTGGAGAGGATGATCCAGAGGTATTTTTGACCACATTTGAAAGGACCGCTGAAAGAGAAAAGTGGCCTGAGGAGCAGTGGGCTGGACTAGTGGCTCCTCTGTTAACTGGTGAATCGCAGAAAGCTTACTATGACCTAGAGCCTAACCAAGCAAAAGACTATGTGATGCTAAAAGCTGAAATATTGGCAAGGCTGGGTGTCACCCTGGCTGTCCGGGCTCAGCGTGTGCATAACTGGACTTTCCAGCTTGGAAAACCCCCCAGGTCTCAAATGTATGATCTCATTCCCCTGAGCAGAAAGTGGCTACAGCCAGAGACTTGGTCCGCACCAAAGATTGTGGAGCGTGTTGTAATGGATCGGTTTTTGAGAGCTCTTCCTACTGCCATCCAAAAGTGGGTAAGCCATGGAGACCCAGAGACGGCCGATGGTCTTGTGGATCGTGTGGAGAAATACTTGGCTACAGAGAACCTGACGGCCTCTTCCAGAGACACTCGGACTTTCCACCCTAAGACCAGACCATCCCCAGGGGCGGATAAGATGATTCCAAGGGGTAAGGGTGGAGAGAGTGAGAGGGTGGGAGCTCTACCCCAAGTTTGGCGAGAACAGCCTGGGAAATCAGCGGCTCAAGAGGCGGCAAGAAGGATCGTTTGCTACCGCTGCCGGCAAGCGGGACGTATTGCAGCCAATTGCCCGGTTGTAGAGGAACCCATGCAGTGTGACTTTCTGACGGGCAGACGTCAGTCGCTGTGTGCGACAGTCGCATGCACTGCCATTCGAGGAACTGAGAAACATTTATGCAAAATGTGTGTTAATGGTAGAAATGTTGTGGTATTGCTGGATTCAGGTAGCCTTGTGACCCTGATAAAGGCTGAGTTAGTTAGAACAGAGGTCTCTGGGAATAGCAAGGTAGCTGTTATTTGTGTGCATGGGGACACCCGAGAGTATCCAGTGACTACAGTGTGTTTCGAGACCCCCAAAGGTACCCTCTCTCATCCAGTGGGCTTAGTATCTCAGTTACCGCATGACGCCATTGTGGGAAGGGATTTTCCGAAGTTCTGGGAACTGTGGGATGATCCTGAGCCCCCCACTGGTGCCCCTATGTACCAGGAATGTGATAGCCAGAACTCCCCTGAGAGTGGTGAGGACTCTCCGGAATTTCCCTTGTCAGTATTGGCAGGAGAGACTCAAGAAACTGGAGAGGAGCCCACCTCCTCAGACGAAAACCTACCGTCTGTGGAGTTTTCTGATCTTGAGGTTCACAGGGAAAACTTTGCCACAGAACAGTTGAAAGACCCCGCCCTAATAAAGGCACGGGAAAACGTAGTGAAAATAGATGGCGAGTTAGTGAACCCAGATAATACCTGCACTTACCCATACTTCAGCGTAGAGAAGGACCTACTGTATCGAGTGGCAAAAAGGGCAGAAGAAACCGTTGAGCAGCTTGTGGTGCCCAAACCTTACAGGAAGTTGGTGTTGGAGTTGGCCCATGGGCACATTCTTGGAGGTCATCTGGGGACAGAGAAAACCCGAGAGAGGGTATTACAGAGATTCTATTGGTCGGGGGTGATGAAGGACATAGAAAATTATTGTTCCTCCTGCCCTGTGTGTCAGAGGTCGGCCCCGATGCCACATTTCCGTAGCCCGCTGGTCCCTCTACCCATCATTGAGGTCCCGTTTGAGAGGATCGCCATGGATTTGGTAGGTCCTATAATCAAGTCCGCTAGGGGGCACCAGTACATAGTAGTTATAATGGACTATGCCACCCGTTATCCAGAAGCGATCCCTCTCCGAAATACCTCGGCCAAAACCATAGCCAAAGAGCTATCTCTTGTGTTTAGCCGGGTGGGTATTTGTAAAGAACTGCTTACGGACCAAGGTACACCCTTTATGTCCCGGGTTATGAAGGAGCTGTGTAAATTGTTCAAAGTGACGCAATTACGTACATCTGTGTATCACCCCCAAACCGATGGGCTGGTTGAAAGATTCAACAAAACCCTAAAACAAATGTTGAAGAAAGTGGTGGATAGAGATGGAAAGGATTGGGACTGTCTACTTCCTTATCTGATGTTTGCTATTAGGGAGGTGCCCCAATCCTCTACGGGATTCTCCCCCTTTGAGTTACTGTATGGGAGACACCCAAGAGGGCTGTTGGATATTGCCAAGGAAACTTGGGAAAGTGAGAGTTCTCCCCACAGGAGTGTGATTGAGCATGTCGCCCTGATGCAAGACCGAATTGCACAGGTAATGCCCATCGTGAAGGAACATTTGGCCCAAGCGCAGTTAGCACAGCAGAGAGTGTACAACCGTGGAGCCAAGACCCGTACCTTTTCCCCGGGGGATAGGATACTGGTACTTGTCCCTACGGTTGAAAGTAAATTCCTTGCCAAATGGCAAGGCCCCTACGAGATAATGGAAAAAGTGAGCGAAGTGAATTACAAGGTCAGACAACCAGGAAGGCGAAAGCCCGAACAGATCTATCACGTTAATCTGTTGAAAGCCTGGAGGGATAGAGAGTCCCTAGTCGCAGACACTTGGTCACCAGCTCAAACTGGTTGCGTGATTCCTGAGGTTGGAATCGCAGCCACCTTGTCACAACCCCAACAACAGGAGGTTAAGGAGTTTGTGCTTCGTAACAAGGAGGTATTCTCTGAGCTGCCGGGACAAACATCTGGGGTAGAGCATGACATTATTACCCCGCCCGGTGAAAGGGTGAAGTTAAAACCCTATCGGATCCCAGAGGCCCGACGGGAGGCAATACGGGAGGAAGTACAGAAAATGCTGAACTTAGGGGTGATAGAGGAGTCCCAAAGTGATTGGTCTAGTCCCATTGTGTTGGTGCCTAAACCGGATGGGAGCTGGCGATTTTGTAACGATTTTCGTCAGTTGAACAAAGTTACAAAATTTGACACCTACCCCATGCCACGTATAGATGAGTTGATCGACCGGCTGGGAACAGCCCGATACATGACGACTCTTGACCTCACAAAAGGGTATTGGCAAATCCCCCTGGCCAAGTCGGCCAAAGAGAAAACCGCATTTGTAACCCCAGACAGGGCGTTCCAATATAAAAGAATGCCGTTCGGGTTACAGAATGCGCCGGCCACATTCCAGCGGAAAATGGACCAGATGCTGAGGCCCCATCGGAAGTATGCTGCGGCTTACCTGGATGACGTAATTGTCCATAGCACAGATTGGGCCTCACATCTGCCAAAAGTGCAAGCAGTCCTGGACTCTGTTCGGGAAGCAGGGTTTACGGCTAACCCCAAGAAGTGTACCATTGGGCAGGAGGAGGCCAAATATCTTGGGTACACCATTGGGAGGGGAGTAATAAAACCCCAACTCAACAAAGTCGAGGCCATCCAGAGTTGGCCACGTCCCAACAGCAAGAAGCAGGTACGAGCCTTTCTGGGAATCGCTGGGTATTATCGGCGATTCATTCCCCACTTTGCTTCTAAGGCTGTGCCCCTAACCAACCTGACGACGGGGAAAGGGTCGGTCATGATTAAATGGACCCCCGAGGCTGAGGCAGCATTCCAATTCTTGAAACAAGCCTTATGTAGCCAGCCAGTGTTGTACTCACCCGACTTCTCTAAAGACTTTGTCGTACAAAGTGATGCGTCAGATGTGGGGTTAGGAGCAGTATTGTCCCAGGTCTGGAACGGGGAAGAGCACCCAGTCATTTACCTCAGCAGGAAGTTGAAGTCCCATGAGGTAAATTACGCCACCATTGAAAAGGAGTGTTTAGCGGTGAAGTGGGCTCTAGATTCCCTTCGGTACTATCTGCTAGGTAGGCACTTTGACATGGTTACGGATCACGCTCCGTTAAAGTGGATGGCTCAAAACAAGGAGACAAATAGAAGAGTGAATAGGTGGTTCCTGGCCCTACAGGAATTCAACTTCACAGTAAAGCATCGCCCTGGCGTTCAAATGGGGAATGTGGATGCTTTGTCTCGAGTACATGAATGCCTGATTGCTGGTGTTCCAACCCCAAGGTTAAAACAAGAGGGGGGGGGTATGTGACAGCAGGAAGGTAAAGTCACCTGGTTGCATCCAGGGGGGTAGATATATTTCGCCCAGATTCAGGCTTTACGCCGACTTATACAACTAGGTGGAGAGTTGTATAAGCCCAGCTGAGGCTAGTGGGCTCATGGATGACTCATACCTCTAGGGAGAGTGTGGGGCGTCGTGCAGACAGGGAGTTGATGAGACCAGCTGAAGCTTGTCAGCTCATTTAGGCCTCTATAAGAACTCCCAGCTTCATTAGGGGTTAGCTCATGCCTGGAAGCAGACCTGTGTGGACTTCCTGGAGAGAGTGAACCCTTGTGCGGTGAGACAAAGCCCGTGTGGCTATTTGCTTGGACATTTAAAACCAGGGACTTAGGGACTAGGACAGCACTAGGCTGATCCCAATTGTTAGTTAGGAAACCTGTATGTTTAGTCAGAGGTCAAGTTGACCAGGATTTATTTTGTTTATGTTTCTTTTGCTTTGCTGTGTTTTGTCACTGTAAATAGAAAATAAACCGCACCTTTTTGATTTTGAAAACCACAAGCTCCGTCTGCTGGGCCTGTTTTTGTGTGGGGAGCCCATCCCGGGGGTCACACACACCCGCTGCCGAGCTAACCCCCTCACAATATATATATATATATATATATATATATAGATAGATATATATATATATATCTATTGTGACAGCAGGAAGGTAAAGTCACCTGGTTGCATCCAGGGGGGTAGATATATTTCTCCCAGATTCAGGCTTTATGCCGACTTATACAACTAGGGAGAGGGCTGGGCGTCGTGCAGGCAGGGAGTTGATGAGATCAGCTGAAGCTTGTCAGCTCGTTTAAGGCCTCTACAAAAACTCCCAGATTCATTAGGTGTTTGCTCATGCCTGGACCCAGACCTGTGTGGACTGTCTAGGGAGAGTGAACCCCTGTGCGGTGAGACAAAGCCTGTGTGGCTATTTGTTTGGACATTGGCTAGACCAGGGACTTAGGGACTAGGACAGCACCAGGCTGATCCCAGTTGTTAGTTAGGAAACCTGCATGTTTAGTCAGAGGTCAAGCTGACCAGGATTTATTTTGTTTATGTTTCTTTTTGGCTTTGCTGTGTTTTTGTCACTGTACATAGAAAAATAAACCGCACCTTTTGATTTGGAAAACCACAAACTCTGTCTGCTGGCCCTGTTTTTGTGTGGGGAGCCCAACCAGGGGGTCACACACACCCGCTACCGAGTTAACCCCCTCACAGTTGGTGGAGAACCAGTGGCAGTTTTTTTTAACCACTTAAGCCCCGGACCATTTCGGGCCATTAGGACCAAGCCTGTTTTTGGGATTCGGCACTGCGCTGCTTTAACTGTAAATTGTGCGGACATGCAATGTTGTACCCAAATGAAATTTGCGTCCTTTTCTTCCCACAAATAGAGCTTTCTTTTAATGGTATTTGATTGCCTCTGCGATTTTTATTTTTTGCGATATAAACAGAAAAAGACCGAAAATTTGGAAAATAAATGATATTTTCTACTTTTTGTTATAAGAAAAATCGAATAAACTCAATTTTAGTCATACATTTAGGCCAAAATGTATTCAGCCACATGTCTTTAGTAAAAAAAAATGTCAATAAGCGTATATTTATTGGTTTGTGCAAAAGTTATAGCGTTTACAAACTAGGGTACATTTTCTGAAATTTACACAGCTTTAAATTTATGACTGCCTATCTCATTTCTTGAGGTGCTAAAATGGCAGGGCAGTACAAAACCCCCCCAAATGACCCCATTTTGGAAAGTAGACACCCCAAGGAAATTGCTGAGAGGCATGTTGAGCCCATTGAATATTTTTTTTTTTCGTCCCAAGTGAATGAATAATGACAAAAAAAAAAAAAAATTACAAAAAGTTGTCACTAAATGATATATTGCTCACACATGCCATGGTTATATGTGGAATTGCACCCCAAAATACATTCTGCTGCTTCTCCTGAGTACGGGGATACCACATGTGTGGGACTTTTTAGGAGCCTAGCCACGTACGGGACCCCGGAAACCAAGCACCGCCTTCAGGATTTCTAAGGGCGCAAATTTTTGATTTCACTCCTCACTACCTATCACAGTTTCGAAGGCCATAAAATGCCAAAATAGCACAAACCCCCCCAAATGACCCCATTTTGGAAAGTAGACACCCCAAGCTATTTACTGAGAGGCATGTTCAGTCCATGGAATATTTTATATTTTGCCACAAGTTGCGGGAATATGACAAACTTTTTTTTTTGCACAAAGTTGTCACTAAATGATATATTGCTCACACACGCCATGGGCATATGTGAAATTACACCCCAAAATACATTCTGCTGCTTCTCCTGAGTACGGGGATACCACATGTGTGGGACTTTTTGGGAGCCTAGCCGCGTACGGGACCCCAAAAACCAAGCACCGCCTTCAAGGTTTCTAAGGGCATACATTTTTGATTTCACTCCTCACTACCTATCACAGTTTTGAAGGCCATAAAATGCCAAGATGGCACAAAACCCCCCCAAATGACCCCATTTTGGAAAGTAGACACCCCAAGCTATTTGCTGAGAGGCATGTTGACCCCATTGAATATTTTTTTTTTTTTGTCCCAAATGATTGAATAATGACAAAAAGAAAAAAAAATGTACAAAAAGTTGTCACTAAATGATATATTGCTCACACATACCATGGTTATATGTGGAATTGCACCCCAAAATACATTCTGCTGCTTTTCCTGAGTACGGGGATACCACATGTGTGGGACTTTTTGGGAGCCTAGCCGCGTACAGGGCCCCAAAAACCAAGCACCGCCTTCAGGATTTCTAAGGGCGTAAATTTTTGATTTCACTCCTCACTACCTATCACAGTTTTGAAGGCCATAAAATGCCAAAATAGCACAAAACCCCCCCAAATTACCCCATTTTGGAAAGTAGACACCCCAAGCTATTTGCTGAGAGGCATGTTGAGTCCATGGAATATTTTATATTTTGCCACAGGTTGCGGGAATATGACAAACTGTTTTTTTTTTGCACAAAGTTGTCACTAAATGATATATTGCTCACACATGCCATGGGCATATGTGAAATTACACCCCAAAATACATTCTGCTGCTTCTCCTGAGTACGGGGATACCACATGTGTGGGACTTTTTGGGAGCCTAGCCGCGTACGGGACCCCAAAAACCAAGCACCGCCTTCAAGGTTTCTAAGGGCATAAATTTTTGATTTCGCTCCTCACTACCTATCACATTTTTGAAGGCCATAAAATGCCAAGATGGCACAAAACCCCCCCAAATGACCCCATTTTGGAAAGTAGACACCCCAAGCTATTTGCTGAGAGGCATGTTGAGCCCATTGAATATTTTTTTTTTTGTCCCAAATGATTGAATAATGACAAAAAGAAAAAAAAAATGTACAAAAAGTTGTCACTAAATGATATATTGCTCACACATGCCATGGTTATATGTGAAATTACACCCCAAAATACATTCTGCTGCTTCTCCTGAGTACGGGGATACCACATGTGTGGGACTTTTTGGGAGCCTAGCCGCGTACGGGACCCCAAAAACCAAGCACCGCCTTCAAGGTTTCTAAGGGCATAAATTTTTGATTTCACTCCTCACTACCTATCACAGTTTTGAAGGCCATAAAATGTCAAAATAGCCCAAAACCCCCACAAATGACCCCATTTTGGAAAGTAGACACCCCAAGCTATTTGCTGAGAGGCATGGTGAGTATTTTACAGCTCTCATTTGTTTTTGAAAATTAAGAAAGACATTTTTTTTTCTTTTTTTTTTTCTTTTTTTACATTTTCAAAACTTTGTGACAAAAAGCGAGATCTGCAAAATACTCAACATACCTCTCAGCAAATAGCTTGGGGTGTCTACTTTCCAAAATGGGGTCATTTGGGGGGGTTTTGTGCCATCTGGGCATTCCATGGCCTCCGAAACTGTGATAGGCAGTGAGGAGTGAAATCAAAAATTTACACCCATAGAAATCCTGAAGGCGGTGCTTGGTTTTTGGGGTCCCGTACGCGACTAGGCTCCCAAAAAGTCCCACACATGTGGTATCCCCGTACTCAGGAGAAGCAACAGAATGTATTTTGGGGTGTAATTCCACATATGCCCATGGCATGTTTGAGCAATATATAATTTAGTGACAACTTTTTGTACATTTTTTTTTTTTTTGGTCATTATTCAATCACTTGGGACAAAAAAAAAATATTCAATGGGCTCAACATGCCTCTCAGCAAATAGCTTGAGGTGTCTACTTTACAAAATGGGGTCATTTGGGGGGGTTTTGAACTGTCCTGGCATTTTATGCACAACATTAGGAAGCTTATGTCACACATCATCCACTCTTCTAACCACTTGAAGACAAAGCCCTTTCTGACACTTTTTGTTTACATGAAAGAAATTTTTTTTTTGCAAGAAAATTATGTTGAACCCCCAAACATTATATATTTTTTTAAAGCAAAGGCCCTACAGATTAAAATAGTGGGTGTTGCATTTTTTTTTCCACACAGTATTTGCGCAGCGATTTTTCAAACGCATTTTTTGGGGGAAAAACACACTTTTTTTATTTTTAATGCACTAAAAAACACTATATTGCCCAAATGTTTGATGAAATAAAAAAGATGATCATAGGCCGAGTACATGGATACCAAACACGACATGCTTTAAAATTGCGCACAAACGCGCAGCGGCGACAAAACTACATTCATTTTTAAAAGCATTTAAAAGCCTTTACAGGTTACCACGTTAGATTTACAGAGGAGGTCTACTGCTAAAATGACTGCCCTCGATCTGACCTTTGCGGTGATACCTCACATGCATGATGCAATTGCTGTTTACATATGACGCTAGACCGACGCGTGCGTTCGCCTTTGCGCAATAGCAGGGGGGGACAGCGGTGCTTTTTTTTTTTTTTTTTTTTTTTATTATTTATTTGGCTTTTTTATTTTATTTTTAAACTGTGCCTTCCATATTTAATTTTTTTACCATTTTTATCGTTATCTCAGGGAATGTAAATATCCCCTATGATAGCAATAGGTAGTGACAGGTACTCTTTTTTTGAAAAAAATTGGGGGGTTAGACCCTAGATCTTTCCTCTGCCCTCAAAGCATCTGACCACACCAAGATCGGTGTGATAAAATGCTTTCCCAATTTCCCAATGGCGCTTTTTATATCCGGGGGGGGACATTCCCTCCCACTGCTTGTAAAAGCAGTCTAGAGGCTAATTATCTGCTAGAATTGCTTTTACATGAAAGCCGGCTGCTGGCTGAAAAGAATGATACCAAGATGATACCTAAACCCGCAGGCATCATTCTGGTATAAACATTCAAAGTCCAGCAACATACCAGTACGTTGCTGGTCCTTGTTGGACATGTATTGTAATCTTTTTTTTCATACAGCCTATTGGCTGAACGAAAAAAAGAGATTGATTGGTGGGTATGCCCACCATTAGAATACCTCCCTTCATCCACCCACTTCTAATGATGGGCATATATGCCGAAGCATGGGGGCATCCTCCCGCAAAAAAGTTATGCCGCGTACACACGGTCAAGCCTTCGTCGGAATTTCGACCGTATGTACGCGGCATAAAAGGTTATGCCGCGTACACACGGTCGGACTTTTCCACGGATAAGCCTCCGTTGGAATTTCGACCGTATATACGCGGCATTAGGAGCAAAATCGCTCCTCCGCCCCTGCTGCCCCCATGCTTCGGCATATATGCTCTTTTTTTTAACTGTGGTGGTGAAATCACCTCCTACAGCGTTGGAGTCACGGCTTTATGTATCGTGGGAGCAAACGCTGTTGCTGTCAAGATAAATAGATCCGCGCTGCAACTGAATGGCGTACCTGCTAAGCAAATGGTGGTTAACATTAAAACAAAGTAACATTACAGTACAACAGTAAGACCTTACCATGCCATACCTGCAAAGCAAATACCAAAACAAAACCTAGTAAAAAATAAAAAAATGTTTTAACGCAACCTGTGCCTAAAATATATATATATGCCGAAGCATGGGGGCATCCTCCCGCAAAAAAGTTATGCCGCGTACACACGGTCGGAATTTCGACCGTATGTACGCGGCATTAGGAGCAAAATCGCTCCTCCGCCCCTGCTGCCCCCATGCTTCGGCATATATGCTCTTTTTTTTAACTGTGGTGGTGAAATCACCTCCTACAGCGTTGGAGTCACGGCTTTATGTATCGTGGGAGCAAACGCTGTTGCTGTCAAGATAAATAGATCCGCGCTGCAACTGAATGGCGTACCTGCTAAGCAAATGGTGGTTAACATTAAAACAAAGTAACGTTACAGTACAACAGTAAGACCTTACCATGCCATACCTGCAAAGCAAATACCAAAACAAAACCTAGTAAAAAATAAAAAAATGTTTTAACGCAACCTGTGCCTAAAATATATATATGCCGAAGCATGGGGGCATCCTCCCGCAAAAAAGTTATGCCGCGTACACACGGTCGGAATTTCGACCGTATGTACGCGGCATTAGGAGCAAAATCGCTCCTCTGCCCCTGCTGCCCCCATGCTTCGGCATATATGCTCTTTTTTTTAACTGTGGTGGTGAAATCACCTCCTACAGCACTGGAGTCACGGCTTTATGTATCGTGGGAGCAAACGCTGTTGCTGTCAAGATAAATAATTCCGCGCTGCAGTTGAATGGCGCACCTGAAAACAAAAAATTACATACCTGAAAAGCAAGCATGATAAAACATTGCAGAATAGAATACAGTAAAAAAAGAGCAGAACAATAGAGAGAAAATAGAGAGAGAGAGAACAATAAAACGACAACTATTTTTGTTTTTTTTATTTTATATTTTTTTTGTGTTTTGTTTTTTACGTTTTTTTTCTTTTTTACACTTTTTTTTGTAACTTTACAACTGTAATGGTTCGGGTCTCTCAAAATGTAATGGCATCTTGGGAGACCCTGTGTAAGTGTGTCCTAGTCTGTGAAATGCTGTACCCTACGCTAAAACTTCACTTTTGAGTAGTAGCGTTCAAAACATTCACCTTGGCAAAGACCAGGCTTGTCAGGACAGAGTGGACAAAAACTACGGGTGTCACGCCTAAATCCGCGCTTGCTACAGACACGACATCTTTTTTGGGGGTGGCTTTGGGTAGGGGTACTCGGGAGGACATAGGAATAATGCCTCTCATGCAGCCGGCTTACTGCATTTGGTTGGGGATGGTGAGGTGCAGAACCGCCTGGATACAGGAGTTCTGTGACTATCTCATTCTGGAATTTTAGAAGAGATAACGTCCCGCCTGAAGCTCTGTATAGCACATGAGCGTTCAGCAAAGCCAATTGGAATAATGATAGAGACACTTTTTTGTACCAGCGTCTCGCCTTACGGTCAATTAGATACGGCGCCATCAACTGGTCGTTGAGGTCCACCCCTCCCATATTTTGGTTATATTCGTGGACACAGAGGGGTTTCTCCACAACACCAGTCGCCGTACGAATTTGGACTGTCGTGTCTGCATGAAGGGAGGTAAGAAGGAAAACATTCTTATTGTCCCTCCACTTCATAGCGAGCAAGTTATTACACTTCAAGCAGGCTCTCTCCCCCAGCCTAAGACGGGCATCTACAAGCCGCTGGGGAAAGCCCCGGCGATTAGGTCGCACGGTGCCACATGCTCCAATCTTATGATCAAACAAGTGACTAAACAGTGGCACGCTCGTGTAATAATTGTCCACATACAAGTGGTACCCCTTTCCGAATAAGGGTGACACCAAGTTCCACACTATCTTGCCAGCGCTCCCTATGTAATCCGGGCAGTTGACCGACTCAATCTGACTGTCTTTTCCCTCATAAACCGTAAAGTTCACTACATAGCCTGTTGCCCTGTCACAGAACTTGTAGAGCTTGACCCCGTATCTGGCACGCTTGCTGGGAAGGTACTGCTTGAAAGACAAGCGGCCAGAAAATTTAATCAGGGACTCATCAACGCAGACAACTTGATCGGGAGTAAACAAGGCTGCAAAACGTTCGTTGAAGTGGTTTATGAGGGGCCGAATTTTATAGAGCCGGTCGTATTCAGGGTCCCCACGTGGACGACAAAGTTCATTGTCGTTGAAGTGCATGAACCGCAAAATCTGCTCGTATCGTGCCCTGGACATGGAGGCAGAGAACACGGGCATGTGGTCAATTGGGTGCGTGGACCAATAAGCACGCAATGACGGAAATTTATGTGTGCCCATGTTGAGGGAAAGGCCCAGAAAGGTCTTAAATTCGGAAACCGTAATTGGTTTCCAATTTCTGGCAATTTTAGGCAACTGGGGGTTAGCGGCGATAAATTGACCAGCATATAAATTACTCTGGTCCACAATAGATCTATAGAGATCTTCCGTGAAAAACAGCGAATAAAAATCGATTGGCATAAAATCAGCTGTTTCCACCTGAATACCGGGTTGGGCAGTGAATGGGGGAAGTACGGGTTCTGCAGAAGTGGTGGGGACCCAATCAGGATAGGCGAATTCTGCAGGAAGGGCAGTATGGGCACGACGGGCCTGCCTTTGTCTTCTTGGTGGCAGCGGGACACTACTTGTGCTTGCCACCTCGCCAGCTTGAACTGCACTTATGGGACTCGCCACGTCACCAAGTGTTACTGCAGTGCTGGATGTACGTCCAGGCTGTACTAGGCCGCTGGTGCTTGCCAGTTCACCAGAAGGAATAGCGGCGCTAGTACTACTCTGCTCCATGATACGAGAGACCTGCGGTTCTTGCTCCTCAACAACCTCAGAAGATCGGGATCGGGTACGCCTGACCTTAGCAGGGACCTCAACTTCGTCGTCAGAGCTATCTGACGTGGGGCCGCTGACGTCACTGTCTTCTACGGGAAGATATTCTGAGCCTGAATCTGACAGATACGTGACCTCCTCTTCACTATCTGTCATGCTCAGAATCTCGTAGGCCTCTTTACTAGTGTACCTTCGACTTGCCATTTTGGGCTCTAAATTTAGGGGTACACTAGTAAGATTCACAGGAAAAAAAGCACCTGACTGTCGTCAGCAAATATATCAAACGCTACAAAAAAACTGTTAGCGATCGCAGGGATCAGGCCTGTCTCTGCGAACGCTGCAGTTATGTGTGTTGTGTTTGGTAAGTGACAGTGATCGATCGATACTGCACTTGGGTGGGCTGGGCTGGGCGGAGGGGCTAAACGCAGGTACTAGCAGGTATCTGGGCTGATCCCGCTAACACTGCGTTTTTGGGAACCCTAAACCGCTGGGGATGCTAGTATAGATCTGATCAGATACTATACCACTAAGGGGGGTGTATGCTTTGCGGGTGGGTGTTAGCGTTACTGGCACTAACCTAACACTGCCTGGGGCGACGCAGACCCTCTCTGGCGCTAAAACCTAATTGATCTCACCCGCCGGGCGATCAGGGGGGTTAAACCTTTATTGGGTTATATACGGCGGGTGCCCTGATGCTATAAAAAGCAAACTAATCAACCAGCGTCACCCGTAACCTTTATATGGTGATCACTGGTGAAAGGGTTAACTAGGGGCAATCAGGGGGTTAAAACCTTTATTAGGTTAAATATGGGGGTACCTGACACCAATAAAAACCTGCGGCGAACCTAAAAAAAAAATAACTGCCTATCTAAAACACCAGCGACACGAATACAGCGATCGGAAAAACAATCGCTTAGTGACGCTGAAGTTAGGGGGTGAAAGGGTTACCTGGGGGGTGATCAAGGGGTTAAACCTTTATTAGGGGGGGTTAGGGGGCTACCCTGGACCTAAAGGGGCCTAATCCTAACTGCCTTGCAACTTTTTACAATCACAGATGACACTAAATGCAGTGATCAGTAAAATAAATGATCACTGCAATCAGTGACACTGTGATTGGGGGCTTTGGGGTGACCTGGGGGGTGATCTGGGGGTGACTGGGGGGTGATTTGTGTGCCTATGTGTACCTACGTGTCAGTGGACTGTTGGAGCACTAACCTCTGTCTTCACTCCTCGGCGCCGGGAACGAAAAGACCGCGGCGAGGGAGATGACATCACTTCCTCCAGCCTGTGTTTACATCACATGGCGGAGGAAGCAATTTCATTGGCCGGGAGCGATCGCGAGGGGGGGGCGGAATCGAGCGGCCGCCCCCTCATGCCTGATCGCTCCCGAACACTTAACGGCCGCTCACTGCAGTGAAGGGGGGTCCGGATGGACCCCCCAACTGCACAAAGGCGATCACGTAGATCTACGTGATTCTGCCTGTCCGTGCCATTCTGCCGACGTAAATCGGCGGTGGGCGGTCGTTAAGTGGTTAAGCCAGCATGGAGGAGATACTGAAACAGCTGGCTCTAGCAAATGCCAATCAACAGCAGACAAATGCAGGTTTGCAAAGGAGCCTTGCAGCCCAGCAGCAAGCTCATCAACAGAGCCTTGCAGCTCAGCAGCAAGCTCACCAACAGAGTCTGGAAGCTCAGCAACAAGCCCAGCAGCAATCTGAGGCCCGCTTCATAGACCTGTTACAGAAGCAAGAGCAGAGACTACAACAAATGGAAGCAGTAATGCAGCAACGTCCGCAGACCAGTGAGGAAAGCCGTCCCACTAATACCGCGTCCTTTGGGGTGAGTCGTTTATTGACAAAAATGACTGGAGAGGATGATCCAGAGGTATTTTTGACCACATTTGAAAGGACTGCTGAAAGAGAAAAGTGGCCTGAGGAGCAGTGGGCTGGACTGGTGGCTCCTCTGTTAACTGGTGAATCGCAGAAGGCTTACTATGACCTAGAGCCTGACCAAGCAAAAGACTATGTGATGCTAAAAGCTGAAATATTGGCAAGGCTGGGTGTCACCCTGGCTGTCCGGGCTCAGCGTGTGCATAACTGGACTTTCCAGCTTGGAAAACCCCCCAGGTCTCAAATGTATGATCTCATTCACCTGAGCAGGAAGTGGCTACAGCCAGAGACTTTGTCCGCACCAGAGATTGTGGAACGTGTTGTAATGGATCGGTTTTTGAGAGCTCTTCCTACTGCCATCCAAAAGTGGGTAAGCCATGGAGACCCAGAGACGGCCGGTGGTCTTGTGGATCGTGTAGAGAAATACTTGGCTACAGAGAACCTGACGGCCTCTTCCAGAGACTCTCGGACTTTCCACCCTAAGACCAGACCATCCCCAGGGGCGGATAAGAGGATTCCAAGGGGTGAGGGTGGAGAGAGTGAGAGGGTGGGAGCTCTACCCAAAGTTTGGCGAGAACAGCCTGGGAAGTCAGGGGCTCAAGAGGCAGCCAAAAGGATTGTTTGCTACCGCTGCCGGCAAGCGGGACATATTGCAGCAAATTGCCCGGTTGTGGAGGAACCCATGCAATGTGACTTTCTGACGGACCGACGTCAGTCGCTGTGTGCGACAGTCACATGCACTGCCATTCGGGGAACTGAGAAACATTTATGCAAAATGTGTATTAATGGTAGAAATGTTGTGGTATTGCTGGATTCAGGTAGCCTTGTGACCCTGATAAAGGCTGAATTAGTTAAAACAGAGGTTTCTGGGAATAGCAAGGTAGCTGTTATTTGTGTGCATGGGGACACCCGAGAGTATCCAGTGACTACAGTGTGTTTCGAGACCCCCAAAGGTACCCTCTCTCATCCAGTGGGGTTAGTATCTCAATTACCGCATGATGCCATTGTGGGAAGGGATTTTCCGAAGTTCTGGGAACTGTGGGATGATCCTGAGCCCCCCACTGGTGCCCCTATGTACCAGGAATGTGATAGCCAGAACTCCTCTGAGAGTGGTGAGGACTCTCCAGAATTTCCCTTGTCAGTATTGGCAGGGGAGACTCAAGAAACTGGAGAGGAGCCCACCTCCTCAGACGAAAACCTACCGTCTGTGGAGTTTTCTGATCTGGAGGTTCACAGGGAAAATTTTGCCACAGAACAGTTAAAAGACCCCGCCCTAATAAAGGCACGGGAAAACGTAGTGGAAATAGACGGCGAGTTAGTGAACCCAGATAATACCTGCACTTACCCATACTTCAGCGTAGAGAAGGACCTACTGTATCGGGTGGCAAAAAGGGCAGAAGAAACCGTTGAGCAGCTTGTGGTGCCCAAACCTTACAGGAAGTTGGTGTTGGAGTTGGCCCATGGGCACATTCTTGGAGGTCATCTGGGGACAGAGAAAACCCGAGAGAGGGTATTACAGAGATTCTATTGGCCTGGGGTGATGAAGGACATAGAAAATTATTGTTCCTCCTGCCCTGTGTGTCAGAGGTCGGCCCCGATGCCACATTTCCGTAGCCCGCTGGTCCCTCTACCCATCATTGAGGTCCCGTTTGAGAGAATCGCAATGGATTTGGTAGGTCCTATAATCAAGTCCGCTAGGGGGCACCAGTACATATTGGTTATAATGGACTATGCCACCCGTTATCCAGAAGCGATCCCTCTCAGAAATACCTCGGCCAAAACCATAGCCAAAGAGCTATCTCTTGTTTTTAGCCGGGTGGGTATTTGTAAAGAACTGCTTACGGACCAAGGTACACCCTTTATGTCCCGGGTTATGAAAGAGCTGTGTAAATTGTTCAAAGTGACGCAATTGCGTACATCTGTGTATCACCCCCAAACCGATGGGCTGGTTGAAAGATTCAACAAAACCCTAAAACAAATGTTGAAGAAAGTGGTGGATAGAGATGGAAAGGATTGGGACTGTCTACTTCCTTATTTGATGTTTGCTATTAGGGAGGTGCCCCAATCCTCTACGGGATTCTCCCCCTTTGAGTTACTGTATGGGAGACACCCAAGAGGGCTGTTGGATATTGCCAAGGAAACTTGGGAAAGTGAGAGTTCTCCCCACAGGAGTGTGATTGAGCATGTCGCCCTGATGCAAGATCGAATTGCACAGGTAATGCCCATCGTGAAGGAACATTTGGCCCAAGCGCAGTTGGCACAGCAGAGAGTGTACAACCGTGGAGCCAAGACCCGTACCTTTTCCCCGGGGGATAGGATATTGGTACTTGTCCCTACGGTTGAAAGTAAATTCCTTGCCAAATGGCAAGGCCCCTACGAGATAATGGAAAAAGTGAGCGAAGTGAATTACAAGGTCAGACAACCAGGAAGGTGAAAGCCCGAACAGATATATCACGTTAATCTGTTGAAAGCCTGGAGGGATAGAGAGTCCCTAGTCGCAGAAACTTGGTCACCAGCTCAAACTGGTTGCGTGATTCCGGAGGTTGGAATAGCAGCCACCTTGTCACAACCCCAACGGCAGGAGGTTAAGGAGTTTGTGCTTTGCAACAAGGAGGTGTTCTCTGAGCTGCCGGGACAAACATCTGGGGTAGAGCATGATATTATTACCCCGCCCGGTGAAAGGGTGAAGTTAAAACCCTATCGGATCCCAGAGGCCCGACGGGAGGCAATACGGGAGGAAGTACAGAAAATGCTGAACTTAGGGGTGATAGAGGAGTCCCAAAGTGATTGGTCTAGTCCCATTGTGTTGGTGCCTAAACCGGATGGGAGCTGGCGATTTTGTAACGATTTTCGTCAGTTGAACAAAGTTACAAAATTTGACACCTACCCCATGCCACGTATAGATGAGTTGATCGACCGGCTGGGAACAGCCCGATACATGACGACTCTTGACCTCACAAAAGGGTATTGGCAAATTCCCCTGGCCAAGTCGGCCAAAGAGAAAACCGCATTTGTAACCCCAGACGGGGCGTTCCAATATAAGAGAATGCCGTTCGGGTTACAGAATGCGCCGGCCACATTCCAGCGGAAAATGGACCAGATACTGAGGCCCCATCGGAAGTATGCTGCGGCTTACCTGGATGACGTAATTGTCCATAGCACAGATTGGGCCTCACATCTGCCAAAAGTGCAAGCAGTCCTAGACTCTATCCGGGAAGCGGGGTTTACGGCTAACCCCAAGAAGTGTACCATTGGGCAGGAGGAGGCCAAATATCTTGGGTACACCATTGGCATGGGAGTGATAAAACCCCAACTCAACAAAGTCGAGGCCATCCAGAGTTGGCCACGTCCCAACAGCAAGAAGCAGGTACGGGCCTTTCTGGGAATCGCGGGTTATTATCGGCGCTTCATTCCCCACTTTGCTTCTAAGGCTGTGCCCCTAACCAACCTGACGAAAGGGAAAGGGTCGGTCATGATTAAATGGACCCCCGAGGCTGAGGCAGCATTCCAATTCTTGAAACAAGCCTTATGTAGCCAGCCAGTGTTGTACTCACCCGACTTCTCTAAAGACTTTGTCGTACAAAGTGATGCGTCAGATGTGGGGTTAGGAGCAGTATTGTCCCAGGTCTGGAACGGGGAAGAGCACCCAGTCATTTACCTCAGCAGGAAGTTGAAGTCCCATGAGGTAAATTACGCCACGGTTGAAAAGGAGTGTTTAGCGGTGAAGTGGGCTCTAGATTCCCTTCGGTACTATCTGCTAGGTAGGCACTTTGACATGGTTACGGATCACGCTCCGTTAAAGTGGATGGCTCAAAACAAGGAGACAAATAGAAGAGTGAATAGGTGGTTCCTGGCCCTACAGGAATTCAACTTCACAGTAAAGCATCGCCCTGGCGTTCAAATGGGGAATGTGGATGCTTTGTCTCGAGTACATGAATGCCTGATTGCTGGTGTTCCAACCCCAAGGTTAAAACAAGAGGGGGGGGTATGTGACAGCAGGAAGGTAAAGTCACCTGGTTGCATCCAGGGGGGTAGATATATTTCTCCCAGATTCAGGCTTTATGCTGACTTATACAACTAGGGAGGGAGTTGATGAAGCCCAGCTGAGGCTAGTGGGCTCATGGATGACTCATACCTCTAGGGAGAGGGCTGGGCGTCGTGCAGGCAGGGAGTTGATGAGACCAGCTGAAGCCTGTCAGTTCGTTTAAGGCCTCTATAAAAACTCCCAGCTTCATTAGATGTTAGCTCATGCCTGGACCCAGACCTGTGTGGACTGTCTAGGGAGAGTGAACCCCTGTGCGGTGAGGCAAAGCCTGTGTGGCTATTTGTTTGGACTTTTACTAAACCAGGGACTTAGGGACTAGGACAGCACCAGGCTGATCCCAGTTGTTAGTTTAGGAAACCTGCATGTTTAGTCAGAGGTCAAACTGACCAGGATTTATTTTGTTTATGTTTCTTTTTGGCTTTGCTGTGTTTTTGTCACTGTACATAGAGAAATAAACCGCACCTTTTGATTTTGAAAACCACAACCTCCGTCTGCTGGCCCTGTTTTTGTGTGGGGAGCCCAACCAGGGGGTCACACACACACCCGCTACCGAGTTAACCCCCTCACAATATATATATATATATATATAGATATATATATATATCTATATATATATATAAAAATGAAATTGCTTCCATTGCATTGTGGACAATCCACAACTTGGGGCAGCTGACGTGGCAAGTGGACAATCCACAACTTGTGGCAAGTGATGTGGCAAGTGACACGCTAAATACAACTACACTGCTGCTCTCAGCTGCTGATATCACTCTGGTCTCACAAAATAGCTAAAATCATAAATAATACTGTTTTTGGAGCTTAGGGCGGCTCCTTATCATATACACGCAAATGTGGTAAAACACGGCATGCAAACGCCAACAAAGCGCGCCTTTCTAAACGCCACTTTCAACCTTAGTTCTGAACACTTTGCACCAGCGTCCCGTCTACATGGGGCCTAAAAATGCCTATGCCATTTACAGCTCAAAAACGCCATGGTGGCCATGAGGCCATAGGCTAACATGGAGATATGTTTTTAAGCTGCAAAAAACGCTCAAACAAGCGGCTGGAAAAACGTCCGTGTGCATGTATCCTTATATTAACCACTTGCGCACTGCCCAGACCAAGTTTCACATTTCAGCGCTGATGCACTTTCAATGACAATTGCGCGCTCATACAACACTGTAACCAATGAAAATGTATTATTTCTTGGCACACAAATAGAGCTTGCTTTTGGTGCTATTTGATCACCTTTGTGTTTTTTTTTTTTTTATATATAAATACAAAAGACCGAGTTAAAAAAAAAAAAATGGATATTTTAACCACTTCAGCACTGGGCTTATTCTGGCACTTTTATCCTTCATGTAAAAATCATAAATTTATGGCTATAAAATTACTTCAAAACACCAAACATTATATATTTTTTTGGAGCAGACACCCTAGGGAATAAGATGGCGGTCATTGCAAATTTTTATCTCGCTCGGTATTTGCGCAATAAATTTTCAAACGCCTTTTTTTTGCTAAAAATATTACAAAACAGTAAAGTTAGGCCAATTTTTTGGTATAATGTGAAAGATGTTGTTATGCTAAGTAAATAGATACCTAACACGTCACGCTTTAAAATTGCGAACACTCATGGAATGACACCAAACTTCAGTAATTAAAAATCTCCCTAGGCGATGCTTTAAAATTTGTTACACGTTACCATTTTGGCATTACAGAGGAGGTCTAGTGCTAGAATTGTTGCACTCGTTCTAATGCACGCAGCAATAACTCACATGTGTGGTTTGAACGGCGTTTACATATGTGGGCGGGACTTACGTGTGTGTTCGCTTCTGAGCGCGAGCTACCGGGGACAAGGGCGTTTTTTCTTATTTCTGCTTATTTTTTTTATTTTGTTTTTTTACTTTTTTGTATTTCTTACTCTTTTTTTAACTTTTTTTTTTGGATCACTTTTATTCCTATTACAAGGAATGTAAACATCCCTTGTAATAGGAATGTGTGTGACAGGTCCTCTTTATGGAGAGATGCGGGGTCAATAAGACCCCACATCTCTCCTCCAGGCTGGAAAGCATGATATTGGTCCAAAAAAATCACCAATCTCATGCTGACAGCCGAGATCACGGCTTGGTTAACATACAGGAACACGGCGTGATGTCATAACATCGCGCCCGGGCCTCCTACGGTCATAGAGATGACTGGTGACCATCTGGTCACCAGTCATCTCCAAATCGTTCTCCGAGCCCAAGATGGCACGGGAGAGCCGGGAGAAGCATCGGATGGCGGCAAGAGGGGGGGAACGTCCCCTCCCGCCGCCTATAGGAACGATCAAGCGGCGGAACTGCCACTATGATCGTTTTTATTGTGCACAGAATCGCCGGCTGAAAAGAATGATATCTGAATGATGCCTGCAACTGCAGGCATCATTCAGATGTCACTGCACAAAGCCAAGGATGTCATTTGACGGTGGGCGGTAGGAAACTGGTTTATATTTTTTAAAAAGGTAATTTTTCTTCTTCATTGATGTACACTGATGAGACTGCACTGATGGGCACCGGTGGCAAGGGTGGGCACTGAGAGGTGGCATTGCTAGTTGGCACTGGTGGGCAGTGAGAAGTGGCACTGCTAGGTGGCAATGATAGTTGGCAGTGATGGGCACTGATAGGGAGCACTGCTAGGTGCCACTGATTGGTAGACATGTGCACACTGAAATATTTCGTTTCGGAATTTCGTTTTCGGCCGAAAAATAAATTTATTTAGTTACTCCCGAAATTCGTTTTTCGTTAGAAATTGCATTCGTCCGAAAATCTGAATTAATTAAGGTCGAATCTGTCATTGAAGGCTTATGGTGTCTGTCGAATGTTCAAAGAAGATTCGACGGAGCAGTGAAACTGTACGACGCTGCAATCATACATTTCCGGTCGAATGTTCCGCCCACAAGCTATAGAAGAATTCTAATGTTGTATGACTAGTAATAATTATATTTATTCATTACTATTACTAGTCAACCAACATTAGAATTCTTCCATAGCCTATGGGCGGATGCATTTGACCGGAAATGTACGATTGCAGCGTCGTACAGTTTTGCTGCACCGTCGAATCTTCTAACTTTCGATGCTTTGTCAAATCTTCGTCATTCTAGCTATTTTACTGCTCCACCTCTTTGGTTACAATCAGCCAATAACATTCATCATCAACTTTATTTTTATTTTACTTCCCCCACCCAATTCCAGCAGTGATCTTTTCTCTCTATGTCGAATCTTTTCTCTCTATAATAACAAATCTTTTCTCTCCTATGTCGAATCCTTTCTCTCCTATGTCGAATCTTTTCTCTCCTATGTTGAATATTTTCTCTCTATAATGTCGAATCTTTTCTCTCCTATGTCAAATCTTTTCTCTCCTATGTCGAATCTTTTCTCTCCTATGTCGAATCTTTTCTCTCCTATGTCGAATCTTTTCTCTCCTATGCCGAATCTTTCTCTCCTATGTTGAATCTTTTCTCTCTATAATGTCGAATCTTTTCTCTCCTATGTAGAATAATCTTGGACTAATAGAGTTAAGGTTAGGCACATTCGACCACAGGTTCGATAGACACAGATTGTTATTGTCAGCGTCACGTCGAATCTCCTATCTATATCGAACTGTTGTAGCAACGAAAACGAAAATAAAGCATTTGTTTATGTCGGATCTTTCGGTTATCGGATTCTGTGCTTTCGTTTTCGTTTGTTAAAACGATAACGAAAATAGCTGAAATTCGGACGAAAATGCATTCGGACGAAAACGAATGCACATGTCTACTGATTGGCACCAGTGGTGGGCATTGATAGGTGGCACTGGCAGGGGCTACTAATTGTCACAGATGACGCAGAATTGCCTCTTCCTCTTCGGACCCCATGTCCCTTGCACATAAGCCGGTGATTGCCTTTTTTTTATGCTCATGCTGTCAGCACAAGGAGAAAACAAAAACCATTACCCAGCTTTTGTTTACATCACGTGATAAGCTGTCATTTGCTGACAGCTGATCACATGGTAAAGGGCAGGGATTGGCCCCTTACTCGGATCTATCATCACCCGAGTCTCAGTGACTCTGTGACCACAGCGTGCGCAAAGGGGAGGACGTTTATTGACGGACTCCCGGCAATTGAGGACCATGCTGTGGCCGTCGATCAGTTATAGCGCTGATCTCAAGTGATTAAAGAGGGTCTAAATGGGCCATTGACATGCATCACAATTCAACTTAGGAATGTGTCTTTGAAAAGTTAAACTAAATAATTTGGCCAATTTATCCTTCCAAATAATTCACTTCCTGTCACATAGCCACACAGGAAGTGAGGGAAAATCCCTAACAATGTCTTTCCTTGGGGACACAGGTCAGTCTAAATACTTTCCCCATTATGCACATTGCACTCCAGCATATTGCGGGGTACACCACAAATTATTAGGTAGTTTGGACTTTGGGGTTTATTTACTAAAGGCAAATCTACTTTGCACTACAAGTGCACTTGCTGTATATCTGAGGGGGACATGCAAGAAAAAAAAACACCATCTTTGCTTTTACATGATTGTAACATCCAATCACCAGTACTTTCCCTCAGATTTTCAGCAGCTACACTTTTACTGCAGAGTGGATTTGTCTTTACTAAACCCCAAACTATACAATGATTTGGGGTGTACACAACAAAGTGCTAGAGTGCAATTTGCTTAATGGGGACACTAGTTAGATTGATCTGTGTGTCCCCAAGAAAAGACATTGGTAGGGTTTTACCTTCACTTCCTGTTTAGCTGTGTGACAGGAAGTGAATCCATTTTTAAGAAAAGGAGACACAAAGGCCAAACTACCAAAAAAAAAAAAAAACACGCAGGGGTTCTAACACTTACTTTGTTTCCCTCAAAATGCCCACAATTAGAATTGTATGGCCTTGAGCTATTTTTAAGTGCAGTGCTCTAAATCAGTGCTTCTCAAGTACCCGCAACAGGCCATGTTTGCAGGTTTTCCTTCATCTTGCACATGTGCTTTAAATCACAGTCAATGGTTTTGATTTTTGGACAGCAATTCTCGATAAGATAAATTCACAAAACATGTCCTGTTGGGGGTACTTGAGGACTGAGGCTGAGAACCACTGCAGTAAAAAAAGGAAAATTGAATACTTACCGCTCTGTATTTTTCATTTCCTGGTGACGCTCCATGGCAGCACACAATTCATGCATATGCTAGCATGAAGGCACCAGATTAGACAAATCACACCTGTTTTGTTTTGACATGCCAATCAGCTGTCACATTTGTTGCAAAGAAAACACAAAACAAACATCAAAACTTTGCATCAAATTTTATTGGTCAACAAAACAAAAGGGAAGGCAAAATAAAAAACATGGTCAATTTGAAACAGTTACAGACTCAACATCTTGAGAAATTTTTGGCCCAAAAAAATGCAGCACAGACAATTAAATCAAAGTGAACAAACAACACACATTAACAACATCAGAATTATTTCAGGGGAACATTTTCCCCACACAAAAAAAATACAATCCACAAAAGTTAACCAATCACCTGTTTTGCAAAGACATAACAAATAAAATACATGTGTTACAAACTCGATAAGGACACCAACATGTACATTTTGCCCCCCCCCCCCACACACACACACTTGCCTCTTCTCAGGGCAAGCGAACGAATGTTCCCTCTGAGCTTTATATAACATATGTTTGTGTGCTAATGAGGCAATTGAAAACACATGCACAGTCCATGAAACACCCAAAATGCAAGTTCACTCAATGTAGAGACTGAAATTCAAAGTGGCTACACCTGTTAAGGATGTCCTTCAATTACTAACCCATAAAAACTCTCTCTGAGTGAGCATGCCCAGAAATATCCAGGTGCTGTTTACACACAAAAAGCACCCAAAAAAAACTAACTGGCTGGGCATGTGCAGAACAACACCAATGCAGCTAGCAAAAAATAACCCCCCTCCCCCGTCCAAAATTAAGCACATCATCCAGCATGCTACAAAATTTGAGATGGGACAATCACCCCTCCCCACCAACAAATACCATTGCAGTCTATGGGAACTGACTTTTAAATTTTGCTAGTCCCCACTTGGCTGGCTTATCTTCTAGTTATTGGCCTTAAAATGGGGGCCCAGGTCCCACCCTAAGGGACATATATCAATGTCACCAATTTGGAAAACACCAAAAACAAAACAAAGAGAAGTGCCTTTAAATATGCCAAATTGCTTAAGGGCCATTTCACACCACATGCAGTGCATTGCGTTTTTTATGCATCCAAAATGCATGGAAAGTTGGTTATACGGTTCTAAATGGCAGTGTTTGTTCCAGTGCATTCCAGTTCCCCCAAAAAAGTAGAATATGCTGCAGTTTACCTGCACTGGACTGTACTGGAACGCAGCAAAACGCATCATAAACGCACTGGAACACACCGGAACACACCTAAATGCACCAAAAACGCACGGGAACACACTTGTCCTTATCTATGGTTAATAAAAAAGGGGGTGAAAAAAAAGCACTGGACTGCATCAAAAACGTACCAAAAATGCACTGGGACGCATGAAAAACGTGCATGCAGAAAAGCACCTGGAACGCATCCGGATTGCGTTTCTATGGTGTGAACTGGCCCTAGTTCACACTATAGAAACGCAGTCTGGGTGTGTTCCAGGTGCTTTTCTGCATGCACGTTTTGACACATTCCAGTGCATTTTTGATGCGTTTTTGATGCAGTCCAGTGATTTTTTCCCCCTCTTTTCACTTAGGACAAGTGTGTTGCAGTGCGTCTTTGGTGCATTTAAGTGCGTTCCGGTGCATTCCAGTGCATTTTTGGTACGTTCCGTTGCGTTTTTGATGTGTTTTACTGGGGTCCAGTACAGTTTTGTACCTAATAAATGCAGCATGACCAATTTTTTTTTTTGCTTTCTGAAACGCACTGGAACGGACTGCAGTGGTGTGAACTATGCCATTGGCATTAATGTGATCAACTTTCTTTGCGTTTTTCATGCATCAAAAAAAGGCACTGCACTGCATCCGGTGTGAACTGGCCCTAAATATCATACCCGGGGCGGGGTGTCTATAGTATGCCTGTAAAGTAGCACATGTTTTCCATGTTTATAACAGTTGAAGAAAAAAATTAAATTTCTAAAGTAAAATAATAGTCATTTAAAAGTCCTTGAGGCTGTAATGAATTGCTGGTTCCCGTCAATACAGATAAAAGTCATTGAAAGTCTTTGATTACACAAAAACAAAAGCGTGGCGGTCCGCCAAATTCCATTACCAGGCCCTTCAGATCTGGAATGGATATTAAGGGGAACTCCGCTGCAATTTTTTTTTAAAAATTACGTGCGGCTTCCCCCCAAATATCCATACCAGGCCCTTCAGATCTGGCATGGATTTTAAGGGGAACTACACCCCAAATTTAAAAAAAAATGGCGTGGAGTCCCCCCAAAAATCCACACCAGACCCTTATCCGAGCACATAACCTGGCCGGCCGCAGGGGAAAAGGGGGAAAAGACTTTCAATGACTTTTCTCTATATTGCCGGGAGCCGACAATTCATTACAGCTGCGGCTGCTTTTAAATGCCTTTTTTTTCCTTTAGAAATGACATTTTGCAGGCGCACTGGGAAGTTCAGAGCTGCGCCTGTTCAACTTATGCAAATTGAGTTATGTGACTTGACATTTACTACGATTTTGCCGGCGCAGTGTCTTGGCGCGTTTGAACCATTGAAATTCCCGCGCTGAGCTAAAAAAAAACTCCCGCAGCTCGAATCGTACTTGCCGGCGCAGCGGGCTGGTTTTGAAAAAGTTACTTTATCACTCAATTTTGCCCATGTTTGTTGTTTTGGCAGGTGTCACTACACTTCCTCACATCACCCCACATCACCCCCATTATATTCTCACTTCCAGCTTCTTTATATTTAGTGTTTAACATGCCGTGAGCCAGGTCCATAGTGGCGCACTGAGCGCCTCCTCCCGTCCGCCGACAACACTATAGTAAATGGGAAATAGGGCTGCGCTACAGGCGCTAATGTTTTGTAAATACCAAAGCAGCCATTGCGCACTCAGATGCGCCAATACTCATGGCGCAAATGTTTCGTAAATCAGCCCGTAAGACAAATATAGCATGGGAGAAAAAAAAATGTTACAGCTCTGAGGTAATTGTAAAGAGGGTGTGATAGGGGACAATACCATAAGCAAACATCATCAGGGAGATCAGACATCATGAAGTCTTTCAGATTCACAAGAAAACTCTGAATCATCCCATGGTTCCCAAATTTTGTTAAAAATAGGTAAGGTACAGTATCTTCTATCTTAGCAGTCAGATGTTCCATTCTACGTGTATCAGCCAACATTGATAGGACATGGTGGAACGTGGGAGGAGAGGTGGAAAGCCAGCACCTAGGGATGGCTCTCTTAGCAGCCAAAAGGACAAAAGACATAAGTTTCTTCAAACCTTTTGACAAACCATGGAGAGGTAGGCCTAGAAGGAAGTGTATTGGAGTTAAAGGTATAGGGGTAAGCATTAACTTTTGTAGAAGCTCCTGAATTTCAATCCAAAAGGGGCTAATGAGAGGGCATTCCCAAAAAATGTGAAAAAGGGAACCTACAGAATCGTTACACCTCCAGCAAAGTTTGGAGAGGGAGGGGTCACGAGCATGTAACAAGTCCGGGGTCCTATACCAAACAAACAAAATTTTAAAGGCAGTTTCCTTCTGTACTACACAACGTGAGGTCTTGGACGTAGAGTCCCATATCTTACCCCAATCCAATAATGAAATTGGACGTTGTAGTATATGTCACCATTTTTTCATATAGCTATGGGTGAAATCTGTAATGCGGCGTACACACGATCGTTTTTCATGCCATTTTTTTAACCAACGTTTTTCTCGTCGTTTTTTTTTTCATGTTTCCTCTCAAGCCTGTCTTGCATCCACACGATCATTATAAAAACCGCTCGAGCAAAGCGCAGTGACGTACAACATATACGACGGCACTATAAAGGGGAAGTTCCATTCGAATGGCGCCACCCTTCATGTTAGTAAACTTTGTTGAGCGGCGATTCGTGCTTTTCAGCCTTGTGCTTTTCAGTCCATTACAGCGTGACAAATGTGCTATCTCCATTACGAATGCTAGTTTTACCAGAACGAGCGCTCCCGTCTCATACTTGATTCTGAGCATGCGCATTTTTTTTCCCCTCGTAAAAGCATACACACTATAATTTTTCACGTCGTTAAAAAAATGACATGAAAAACTACGTTAAAAGAAAAAGAGCATGTTCGAAATTTTTAATGGCCGTTTTTCACGTCGTTAAAAATGCTCTGGAGCATACACACGATCGGTTTTAATGGCCATTTAAAAAAATTGCATTTTTAACGGCATGAAAAACGATCGTGTGTACGCCGCATTAGAGGTGGAGTTTCGTGGAGGATCTTATATATGGACAAGATTTGTTTGGAGTCATAGGGACCATTAGCACATATAATTTCAAAGCCTGTGGGTTTCTCTAAAAAAAGTGTAGGAGATTTGAAAAGAAAAAAATGTTTAAATTGAATGTAAGAATAATGATGTGAGACTGGGAGATTGTGTTTTGTCTGTAGCTCTGAGAAAGATAAGAGTTTACGAGTGACCGGATGCACAAGATGTCGCAACTGAAAGATCCCCACCTGAGTCCACGGATACATCCTCGCATAGGACATTCCATGAGGAATGTCTGGATTAAAAAGCAAATTCAGAAGGGGGGGGCATTTGGAAGTTAGGGAGTAACGCTCCGCACATCTCTTCCAAATAGTAAGGGTAAAAAGCATTGTGCCAAGCAGAGGGATCTCAACTGAGGCATGAATTTAGAAGAGTGAGGCCATAGCATATAACAGGGGTGAACCGGAACAGTAATCCCCATCTCAATTTCGGCCCATCTGCTAGGCGCCTTTCTAGAAATCCAAGTAGTTAGTACTCTTAAGTGAGAGGCATAGTAATATTTGATAATATCTGGTGCAGCCAAACCCCCCCCCCCCCCTGTGCTTAGGAGCAAAAACTATTGACTGTGCTATCCTATGAGAAGCGTTATTCCATATGAACTTGAGGCACCGTCTCTGGAGAATTTTCAATTGCGACATTGGTACCGGAATCGGAAGCGTTTCCAACAATTATAGCAACTTGGGAAGTATTGACATCCTAAGGACATTAATCCTATCTAGGAGAGAGATCGGAAGGGAGGTCCAGTGGTTCAGAAGACGCGCTATTTCTGCAAACATAGGGGGAAAGTTAGAGAGAAAGTTACCGCTCAAAAGAAGCTGTTGCTCTGCTCACTAGATCCTCAGCATAGGGTGCAGGCAATTACATATAGCAATGCAGGGACTGAAGGAAAAGCTTGGACAGCCGCACTCCAAAAATTGGTTGTTTTTATTTTAAAAAAAGAAAAACACATCAACACAAAATCACAGCAAAACACAGCAATGGAGCTGACGCGTTTCGCACTACAGATCAGTGCTTATTCATAGCTTTTCCTTCAGTCCCTGCATAGGGGGAAAGTTAGCTTGATATAGGGACGTGTATGAGGGTGTAATGTATACCCCTAAATATTTCAGTGTGGCAGGACTCCATCGGTAATGAAAAGAGCCTTGGAGAGATTTAAGCATTTCGGGTGAGATGTTTATGGGTAAGGCCTCTGTCTTTGACTGATTAATCTTAAACCCTGAGAGGGCTTCAAATGTGGAAAGAGTATCATGTAAAATGGGTAATGAGGTGGCGGGGTGGGTAAGGATCAATAAGATATCATCAGCAAACAGTGATAATTTATAGTCCTGTTGTCGCAGCGCAACCCCCCGTATATCTGGATGGGACCTGACGGCCAGCGCCAAAGGCTCCAAACACAAAATAAACAGCAGGGGTGACAAAGGGCACCCCTGCCTGATACCATTACTAAGGGGGAACCGCTGCGACATATAGGAAGACAACTGTACCTGAGACGAAGGAGTAGAGTATAAGGCAAGTAAAGCTTTTATAAAAGAACCTTAGAATCCGTATCTGGAAAGGACAGCAAACATGAAAGGCCAGCTAAGGCGGTCAAACGCTTTCTGCGCATCAAGGCTCAGGACAATAGCAGGTTGTTTGGTTCTATTTAAAAGGTCAATCAGGTCCACAGTCCGTCTGGTATTGTCACCTGCATGTCTTGTGGGTACAAACCCCACTTGGTCTCTGTGAATCAGTGAATACTGATTACAATGGGCCCCCAGGTGGTAATCAACTCCTCCTAATAGAAATAGTGCCACATCCTAATAGAATTAAACTGGAGATTGCAGAAAGAATGGACTTTAAAGGCACACTTGATATATAGAAAATTTAATAAAAATATTGTTTATTACATGAATACATAGCATAAATTTGACCTACGTCATAAAGACAAAAGTAGGTACATAATTGATGGCATGTAGATAACAACATATACATATATATACAATTAACAACACATAAACTGTGGACACTTCCCAATAGATACCCCACAATATTGCGATGGTTCCTGGGGTGGAGGTTCACAGGGTGTTGATAAACTTAAAACTTGGTGCTCGACATGTTTCGCGATCTAATCGCTTCCTCAAGAGCTTCTAGATGTATAAAGAAATTTTTTTTAATAATTTTGATACAAAAGACATTTGTCTTGTTATTACATGTAATGCTGATAAACTTGATAAACCAAAAACACTCACCACTAGACAGATAGGGTGGTGAGTGTAGTAGAATTATTGCGACCCTCTACGCTCTGCGAGAATTACACATGGAAAAAGGGGATCCAGATGGAAGGGCCCCTCCTTCAAAGGGGAAATGCTGCAGCAAATACCACCAACCACACACCAACATGTGGATAAGAATGGAGATACTCAAGGTAGCTGTAGACACATAATTATATAAATGAGATAATACTAACAAGGGGCTGGAACAGGAAAATATTAAGGGACTACCTGGAAGTAGCATACGCCACATCCAGGTGTAATGGCCAGAATAATAACACAAACATGATGAATAAAAAATATATATATATATATATATATATTGTGAGGGGGTTAACTCGGTAGCGGGTGTGTGTGACCCCCTGGATGGGCTCCCCACACAAAAACAGGCCCAGCAGACGGAGGTTGTGGTTTTCAAGATCAAAAGGTGCGGTTTATTTCTCTATTTACAGTGACAAAAACACAGCAAAGCAAAAAGAAACATAAACAAAATAAATCCTGGTCAGCTTGACCTCTGACTAAACATGCAGGTTTCCCTAACTAACAACTGGGATCAGCCTGGTGCTGTCCTAGTCCCTAAGTCCCTGGTTTAGTAAATGTCCAAACAAATAGCCACACAGGCTTTGTCTCACCGCACAGGGGTTCACTCTCCCTAGACAGTCCACACAGGTCTGGTTCCAGGCATGAGCAAACACCTAATGAAGCTGGGAGTTTTTATAGAGGCCTTAAACGAGCTGACAAGCTTCAGCTGGTCTCATCAACTCCCTGCCTGCACGACGCCCAGCACTCTCTCCCTAGTTGTATAAGTCGGCATAAAGCCTGAATCTGGGAGAAATATACCTACCCCCCTGGATGCAACCAGGTGACTTTACCTTCCTGCTGTCACATACCCCCCCTCTTGTTTTAACCTTGGGGTTGGAACACCAGCAATCAGGCATTCATGTACTCGAGACAAAGCATCCACATTCCCCATTTGAACGCCAGGGCGATGCTTTACTGTGAAGTTGAATTCCTGTAGGGCCAGGAACCACCTATTTACTCTTCTATTTGTCTCCTTGTTTTGAGCCATCCACTTTAACGGAGCGTGATCCGTAACCATGTCAAAGTGCCTACCTAGCAGATAGTACCGAAGGGAATCTAGAGCCCACTTCACCGCTAAACACTCCTTTTCAACCGTGGCGTAATTTACCTCATGGGACTTCAACTTCCTGCTGAGGTAAATGACTGGGTGCTCTTCCCCGTTCCAGACCTGGGACAATACTGCTCCTAACCCCACATCTGACGCATCACTTTGTACGACAAAGTCTTTAGAGAAGTCGGGTGAGTACAACACTGGCTGGCTACATAAGGCTTGTTTCAAGAATTGGAATGCTGCCTCAGCCTCGGGGGTCCATTTAATCATGACCGACCCTTTCCCTTTCGTCAGGTTGGTTAGGGGCACAGACTTAGAAGCAAAGTGGGGAATGAAGCGCCGATAATAACCCGCGATTCCCAGAAAGGCTCGTACCTGCTTCTTGCTGTTGGGACGTGGCCAACTCTGGATGGCCTCGACTTTGTTGAGTTGGGGTTTTATTACTCCCCTGCCAATGGTGTACCCAAGATATTTGGCCTCCTCCTGCCCAATGGTACACTTCTTGGGGTTAGCCGTAAACCCCGCTTCCCGGATAGAGTCTAGGACTGCTTGCACTTTTGGCAGATGTGAGGCCCAATCTGTGCTATGGACAATTACGTCATCCAGGTAAGCCGCAGCATACTTCCGATGGGGCCTCAGTATCTGGTCCATTTTCCGCTGGAATGTGGCCGGCGCATTCTGTAACCCGAACGGCATTCTCTTATATTGGAACGCCCCGTCTGGGGTTACAAATGCGGTTTTCTCTTTGGCCGACTTGGCCAGGGGAATTTGCCAATACCCTTTTGTGAGGTCAAGAGTCGTCATGTATCGGGCTGTTCCCAGCCGGTCGATCAACTCATCTATACGTGGCATGGGGTAGGTGTCAAATTTTGTAACTTTGTTCAACTGACGAAAATCGTTACAAAATCGCCAGCTCCCATCCGGTTTAGGCACCAACACAATGGGACTAGACCAATCACTTTGGGACTCCTCTATCACCCCTAAGTTCAGCATTTTCTGTACTTCCTCCCGTATTGCCTCCCGTCGGGCCTCTGGGATCCGATAGGGTTTTAACTTCACCCTTTCACCGGGCGGGGTAATAATATCATGCTCTACCCCAGATGTTTGTCCCGGCAGCTCAGAGAACACCTCCTTGTTGCGAAGCACAAACTCCTTAACCTCCTGTTGTTGGGGTTGTGACAAGGTGGCTGCTATTCCAACCTCCGGAATCACGCAACCAGTTTGAGCTGGTGACCAAGTTTCTGCGACTAGGGACTCTCTATCCCTCCAGGCTTTCAACAGATTAACGTGATAGATCTGTTCGGGCTTTCGCCTTCCTGGTTGTCTGACCTTGTAATTCACTTCGCTCACTTTTTCCATTATCTCGTAGGGGCCTTGCCATTTGGCAAGGAATTTACTTTCAACCGTAGGGACAAGTACCAATATCCTATCCCCCGGGGAAAAGGTATGGGTCTTGGCTCCACGGTTGTACACTCTCTGCTGTGCCAACTGCGCTTGGGCCAAATGTTCCTTCACGATGGGCATTACCTGTGCAATTCGATCTTGCATCAGGGCGACATGCTCAATCACACTCCTGTGGGGAGAACTCTCACTTTCCCAAGTTTCCTTGGCAATATCCAACAGCCCTCTTGGGTGTCTCCCATACAGTAACTCAAAGGGGGAGAATCCCGTAGAGGATTGGGGCACCTCCCTAATAGCAAACATCAAATAAGGAAGTAGACAGACCCAATCCTTTCCATCTCTATCCACCACTTTCTTCAACATTTGTTTTAGGGTTTTGTTGAATCTTTCAACCAGCCCATCGGTTTGGGGGTGATACACAGACGTACGCAATTGCGTCACTTTGAACAATTTACACAGCTCTTTCATAACCCGGGACATAAAGGGTGTACCTTGGTCCATAAGCAGTTCTTTACAAATACCCACCCGGCTAAAAACAAGAGATAGCTCTTTGGCTATGGTTTTGGCCGAGGTATTTCGGAGAGGGATCGCTTCTGGATAACGGGTGGCATAGTCCATTATAACTAATATGTACTGGTGCCCCCTAGCGGACTTGATTATAGGACCTACCAAATCCATTGCGATCCTCTCAAACGGGACCTCAATGATGGGTAGAGGGACCAGCGGGCTACGGAAATGTGGCATCGGGGCCGACCTCTGACACACAGGGCAGGAGGAACAATAATTTTCTATGTCCTTCATCGCCCCAGGCCAATAGAATCTCTGTAATACCCTCTCTCGGGTTTTCTCTGTCCCCAGATGACCTCCAAGAATGTGCCCATGGGCCAACTCCAACACCAACTTCCTGTAAGGTTTGGGCACCACAAGCTGCTCAACGGTTTCTTCTGCCCTTTTTGCCACCCGATACAGTAGGTCCTTCTCTACGCTGAAGTATGGGTAAGTGCAGGTATTATCTGGGTTCACTAACTCGCCATCTATTTCCACTACGTTTTCCCGTGCCTTTATTAGGGCGGGGTCTTTTAACTGTTCTGTGGCAAAATTTTCCCTGTGAACCTCAAGATCAGAAAACTCCACAGACGGTAGGTTTTCGTCTGAGGAGGTGGGCTCCTCTCCAGTTTCTTGAGTCTCGCCTGCCAATACTGACAAGGGAAATTCTGGGGAGTCCTCACCACTCTCAGAGGAGTTCTGGCTATCACCTTCCTGGTACATAGGGGCACCAGTGGGGGGCTCAGGATCATCCCACAGTTCCCAGAACTTCGGAAAATCCCTTCCCACAATGGCATCATGCGGTAATTGAGATACTAACCCCACTGGATGAGAGAGGGTACCTTTGGGGGTCTTGAAACACACTGTAGTCACTGGATACTCTCGGGTGTCCCCATGCACACAAATAACAGCTACCTTGCTATTCCCAGAGACCTCTGTTTTAACTAATTCAGCCTTTATCAGGGTCACAAGGCTACCTGAATCCAGTAATACCACAACATTTCTACCATTAATACACATTTTGCATAAATGTTTCTCAGTTCCCCGAATGGCAGTGCATGCGACTGTCGCACACAGCGACTGACGTCTGTCCGTCAGAAAGTCACATTGCATGGGTTCCTCCACAACCGGGCAATTTGCTGCAATATGTCCCGTTTGCCGGCAGCGGTAGCAAACAATCCTTTTGGCTGCCTCTTGAGCCCCCGACTTCCCAGGCTGTTCTCGCCAAACCCTGGGCAGAGCTCCCACCCTCTCACTCTCTCCACCCTCACCCCTTGGAATCATCTTATCCGCCCCTGGGGATGGTCTGGTCTTAGGGTGGAAAGTCCGAGAGTCTCTGGAAGAGGCCGTCAGGTTCTCTGCAGCCAAGTATCTCTCTACACGATCCACAAGTTTACCGGCCGTTTCTGGGTCTCCATGGCTTACCCACTTTTGAATGGCGGTAGGAAGAGCTCTCAAGAAACGATCCATCACAACACGTTCCACAATCTCCGGTGCGGACAAAGTCTCTGGCTGTAGCCACTTCCTGCTCAGGTGAATGAGATCATACATTTGAGACCTGGGGGGTTTTCCAAGCTGGAAAGTCCAGTTATGCACACGCTGAGCCCGGACAGCCAGGGTGACACCCAGCCTTGCCAATATTTCAGCTTTTAGCATCCCATAGTCTTTTGCTTGGTCAGGATCTAGGTCATAGTAAGCTTTCTGCGATTCACCAGTTAACAGAGGAGCCACCAGTCCGGCCCACTGCTCCTCAGGCCACTTTTCTCTTTCAGCAGTCCTTTCAAATGTGGTCAAAAATACCTCTGGATCATCCTCTCCAGTCATTTTTGTCAATAAACGACTCACCCCAAAGGACGCGGTATTAGTGGGACGGCTTTCCTCACTGGTCTGCTGACGTTGCTGCATTACTGCTTCCATCTGTTGTTGTAGTCTCTGCTCTTGCTTCTGCAACAGGTCTATGAAGCGGGCCTCAGATTGCTGCTGGGCTTGTTGCTGGGCTGCGAAGCTCTTTTGCAAACCTGCATTTGTCTGCTGTTGATTGGCATTTGCTAGAGCCAGCTGTTTCAGTATCTCCTCCATGCTGGCTTAAAAAAAAACTGCCACTGGTTCTCCACCAACTGTGAGGGGGTTAACTCGGTAGCGGGTGTGTGTGACCCCCTGGATGGGCTCCCCACACAAAAACAGGCCCAGCAGACGGAGGTTGTGGTTTTCAAGATCAAAAGGTGCGGTTTATTTCTCTATTTACAGTGACAAAAACACAGCAAAGCAAAAAGAAACATAAACAAAATAAATCCTGGTCAGCTTGACCTCTGAATAAACATGCAGGTTTCCCTAACTAACAACTGGGATCAGCCTGGTGCTGTCCTAGTCCCTAAGTCCCTGGTTTAGTAAATGTCCAAACAAATAGCCACACAGGCTTTGTCTCACCGCACAGGGGTTCACTCTCCCTAGACAGTCCACACAGGTCTGGTTCCAGGCATGAGCAAACACCTAATGAAGCTGGGAGTTTTTATAGAGGCCTTAAATGAGCTGACAAGCTTCAGCTGGTCTCATCAACTCCCTGCCTGCACGACGCCCAGCACTCTCTCCCTAGTTGTATAAGTCGGCATAAAGCCTGAATCTGGGAGAAATATACCTACCCCCCTGGATGCAACCAGGTGACTTTACCTTCCTGCTGTCACAATATATATATATATATATATATATATATATATATAATATATATATATAGATGTAGGTATGTTACAAGGCCACCTACTTTTCAGAAAATGTCCGAAAAGCTATTGGACTGGACCAGAACTGGACAGATAGTGTGGAACCTAGACTGGAACCTAGAATAGGAACCACAAGGCAACAAAGATATATATATAATTTAGATGTAAAAATAGCCCAAAGCAATAGAAAGCAATACAAGATGAGAAGTTAGAAAATTACCTTAAAAGTTTTTTTGTAGTAGGCTAACCCAGATGGATAGTGGTAATACTACCCAAAAATTGTTTTGGAGTAGTTAGCATAAAAGGTTGTATAAAAGTACCAGCTGATGTAGTACTTCAATAGTGAACTCTGTGGACACATATATATTTGGAGGTAATTACTATAACTAAATGTTGCTAGCACTTATAAGTACCAATACTCCAGGTGTAGGAGGGAATATATAAGGTACTGGTGCTAGAACCGCACAACAACATAATGCCTTGCTACACATACGACCTTTTATGCTGACTACTCCAAAAAAAATTTGGGTAGTATTACCACTATCCATCTGGGTTAGCCTACTACAAAAAACCTTTTAAGGTAATTTTCTAACTTCTCATCTTGTATTGCTTTCTATTGCTTTGGGCTATTTTTACATCTAAATTATATATATATCTTTGTTGCCTTGTGGTTGCTATTCTAGGTTCCAGTCTAGGTTCCACACTATCTGTCCAGTTCTGGTCCAGTCCAATAGCTTTTCGGACATTTTCTGAAAAGTAGGTGGCCTTGTAACATACCTACATCTATATATATATATATATATATATATATATTTTTTTTTATTCATCATGTTTGTGTTATTATTCTGGCCATTACACCTGGATGTGGCGTATGCTACTTCCAGGTAGTCCCTTAATATTTGCCTGTTCCAGACCCTTTTTAGTATTATCTCATTTATATAATTATGTGTCTACAGCTACCTTGAGCATCTCCATTCTTATCCACGTGTTGGTGTGTGGTTGGTGGTATTTGCTGCAGAATTTCCCCTTTGAAGGAGGGGCCCTTCCATCTGGATCCCCTTTTTCCATGTGTAATTCTCGCAGAGCGTAGAGGGTCGCAATAATTCTACTACACTCACCACCCTATCTGTCTAGTGGTGAGTGTTTTTGGTTTATCAAGTGTATGTCAGCATTACATGTAATAACAAGACAAATGTCTTTTGTATCAAAATTATTAAAACAAATTTCTTTATACATCTAGAAGCTCTTGAGGAAGCGATTAGATCGCAAAACATGTCGAGCAAGTTTTAAGTTTATCAACACCCTGTGAACCTCCACCCCAGGAACCATCGCAATATTGTGGGGTATCTATTGGGAAGTGTCCACAGTTTATGTGTTGTTAATTGTATATATATGTATATGTTGTTATCTACATGCCATCAATTATGTACCTACTTTTGTCTTTATGACGTAGGTCAAATTTATGCTATGTATTCATGTAATAAACAATATTTTTATTAAATTTTCTATATATCAAGTGTGCCTTTAAAGTCCATTCTTTCTACAATCTCCAGTTTAATTCTATTAGGATGTGGCACTATTTCTATTAGTAGGTGTTGATTACCACCTGGGGGCCCATTGTAATCAGTATTCGCATATTAGTAGGTGGAAGCACCATTATCCACCTGTGTTGATCACAGGTGGTTGCCCCTAATTTAAAAAATCTTATCCTTTATACAAATTTTGGAATTGATTTTTATCCAGAATTAATCTATATACAAATAACCGTTTTTTATTAATTGTCACGTAACTATAGTCACCCTCATTTCATTGCTTCCAAATAATCTTCCCAAGGCCCTGTTCTGGGGTGATAGTGGAAATAATGGACTATACTGGTACAGCCTGGTCAGGTTTGATGCAAGAATTCCATACGTCATACACTGGGTGTAACAAGGAAGGTGATGACCTCAAGCTTTACTTTGAGAGACTCAAACAACTACTGAAAAAAAAGTCGAACCTATACTGGCATATGGAATTCTTTAAAATTTATATTAGAGAAAACATCAGTCCTATGGGATTGCGAATACAAATGTTTCCCACAGTTAAACAAACATCCTCAGAATTAAAAAAATTCTGGGAAAGAGTACTTAATCTCTGTAGCAGTGATTGTATGCAATTATTGCTAGCTCAATACCAACTTGACAGTGATCTATTAGATCAAGAACTAGCTACACTTAATTCTCATTATGAGCAAATCCAATCCCACCCTAAATTTCTAGAAAAAAGCCAGGAGTTAAAATTGTTTTTGGATAGACTTAATAAAACTATTATTTCGAAAAAAGAGGCTAAGATCACCAAGGATAGAATAGCTTTCAAGGAAGGATATGCTTATAAATGGGATAGTTCCATCAAACCCAGAGGACCTAGCCATTATAATCGACACCAAAATTACCGTTACAATGTTTCAGCCTCAGAGGAGGAGGGTGAATCTGACTCATCTATTTCTTCATCTTCTTTTCAGGCTCGTTCTGGTCAATCTACTGCTCAATCGTCAGGTGGATCACGTAAGAGGGGTCATTTTGGTGGTGGGAATATAGTCAATCACAGTACCAAGAAAAAAACAGTTAATACAAAAGACTTTGTACCCTCCCAAACACAATCTAGTGGTGGACAGAGTAGAGGTGATGGGAAACCACCTAGCTTTGACCTGTCTCAATATGCTTATATGGGACCAATAGCAGCACAAGCAGTGCATCAAATGCACACACAACAAATGTCTCAGCAGAGCCACTCCCTGGTTGCCCCCCCCTGGCACCCCTCGTGGGGCCGAGGGTGGCAATTTAGGCCCCAGTGGCCCACTTAGTGTTCCATCTGGATCCAACTCGACACAGACCAAGGACCTATCTAAACAGTCAAGAAATCCTAATACACATATAATACAACATGACATCCCTTTAGGCGAGTCGACCATGCTGAGGAATTGAGTGTTATCAATCTTACACCCCACCCACTTTCTGATGATGAATTGACAGTCCTTAAACTAGGATGATGATGAATTGACAGTCCTTAAACTAGGTCTCAGCTTTTGCCCAAACACTATGATTGACAAATATGAAGTCATTAAAGACTTATATCTCTTTGCGAGGAAACTCACTTACAAATATCTGTTTGATCCTGAAAAAAAGAGACGTACAGCTGAAAAGGAGCTGTCAGAACAAATCAAGAAATACACCATGAAGGAATTTCGAGCCCTTCGGGATCTTATGATCCTGTTGGACGAAAACCAAGATATTGATCAGTCTCTCCCTACTGCTAGTAGTTCCACTTCCCCTTCTCTCCAGACATCCAAACCCCAGTTTAAAAACAAATCAGATCAATTCCCAGACCTCAATATCAACCCTCATATTTCAGCATTCCTCACTGCTATAGTTAGCGAGATTAAACATATGGAAGTGTCCAATATTCCATCAAATCTTACACGTACTCAACGTCAAGCTTTGATTAATTTGCAATCTCGTAAGGAAACAGTCATAAAGGCGTCAGATAAAGGGGGCAATATAGTGCTTCTAACTTGCAAACAATACGAAACAATGTATTTCGATATCCTTAACAACAAGGCTTGGTATCAAGCCATTACTCCAGAGATTACAGCGAAATTTAAACTAGAATTTAAGATGCTACTGTATGCCGCCTTCTCCGACGCCCTTATTGATAAATCTACTTACGATTACCTTAACATTGCTTTTCCACGAGAAGCGATTTTTTACGCCATACCTAAAATCCATAAAAACCCAAACAACCCCCCAGGCAGGCCGATCATCTCCGGCATTGGGTCCATTACTGAACATGCAAGCAGATTTGTGGACTTCTTCCTTATGCCACATGTGAAATGTTTACCATCTTACATTAGAGATACATCAGATTTGCTTAAACATCTAGATCAGGGATATGCAATTAGCGGACCTCCAGCTGTTGCCAAACTACAAGTCCCATGAGGCATAGTGAGACTCTGACAGCCACAAGCATGACACCCAGAGGCAGAGGCATGATGGGACTTGTAGTTTTGCAACAGCTGGAGGTCCGCTAATTGCATATCCCTGATCTAGATGGTCTAGGCCTTCCCCCTGGAGCGCTGTTTGTCACCATTGACGTAGAAGCATTGTACTCAAGTATTCCACACAAACTTGGTATAGAAGTGGTAAAATGATTCCTTATGGAACATGATCATCGTGAATGGAAATTCCAAGGTCTCATATTGCAGCTATTATCATTTATTCTTGAACACAACTGTTTTACCTTTCTCGGCTCCCACTACCTCCAGGTACAGGGCGTCGCCATGGGCACCTGTTGTGCCCCGGCGTACGCCAACCTGTACCTGGGGGGTGGGAGCGAGAGATTTTCTCCGATCCGGAGTTTCGTCAGTACCTGGACCAGACTTTGTGCTGGTTCAGGTACATTGACAATATTTTCGCGATTTGGACGGAGACGGTTGCTTCCCTTAATGAATTTATTGCCAAGTTGAATATCAACCAGTTCAATCTTGGCTTTACATTCGAGTGGCATCAAGAGTGTATTTCTTTTTTGGATATTTCCATTTATCGTGACCTTGACGATAATATAGCCACCAAAAAAAAAGTCGGGTAACACGCTTCTACATGCGAACAGCGGACATCCCCAAGCACTAGTACACAGTATACCTTATGCTCAATATGTCAGGTTACGCAGAAACTGCACACATGAAGCTGAATTCAAGCTCCAGGCAAATGAACTACGTGACCGTTTACGAAAACGGGGTTATACCAAAAGCCTCCTCAGAAAAGCTTATAACAAAGCAATAGGCAGGGAACGAACAAATTTGCTTTATACTAGGCCAAAACAAGACCTTACTCAAATGACTACTAAATTTATTACCAGATATTCGGCTCAACACGGCATGCTCCGTGCGGGGATGCAAAAACATTGGCATCTTATCAGTGAAGATCCAATCCTGTCTAAATATGTCAGAGAGTCACCAGAAATAGTATTTCGTAAAAGTACCTCAATAGGAAATCAATTGACAGCCAGTAATTATAGACCACAATTGAATCACTCAACTCTAGCACGAGGGATATACACTTTTGGCCAATGCACTTACTGCCCATGGGTGAACACTGGTACAAAGTTTGTACTACCTAATGGGGAGAAATTTTCTCCCCGCTTTCATGCATCATGTGATACTGAGGGAGTCATTTATTTAATGACTTGTAAATGTAAAGCGTTCTACGTAGGTAAGACATTTTGTCCGTTTAAGAAAAGGATTTATGATCACATTTATTACTCACAGTATGCTAAAATGCTCACCCCGGTGAGCCGTCATTTAGGTTTATATCATAAGTTCGACACATCGGTGGTTAAATTTATGGTTTTGGAAGTGGAGGTAACTGGGACAAGCGTATCCTCCAGAAGGAGACATTGTGGATTGAGCGGTTGGAGGCCACTCACCCTCCTGGGATCAACAAGGTTCTCTCCTACCGCCCCTTCCTGTAAGGGACGGGCAGAGAGGCGTTGTGGCCCTCACATACCCCAATGATATGTTCCCATTACCAATCTTTATATTCAAAAAGTTTGGGGTTCTGTATATTTTTTGATTGGTTCCATTGTCCATTCCATCCTCCCTCCCCCTGCCTTCCTTTCCCTCCATATCCTTTCCCCTGTCCTATTCTGTTCCCACAATCCCTCTTTTGTTTCCCTTTCCCAACTTTCCCCCCTCCCCCCCTTGCCTTCCCTCTCTTTTATAGCAGGTTATTCTAATTTAGTTTACTGGATCTGTTTTCAAGTATTAAGTTACTCTGGGGACCCATATCTGGCCTTCATTCCAGGATTATATGGGCTAGGTGTGTTGGGTAGACTATAGTCAATTTGATGTAATGCATTTTGTTCATTCATCTATTTTTTTTTGCATATTGTGTTATGTTTGTATAATATCATTTCATTAACTGACCCCATATAGCCGAGTTCTGGGACGGGCTTTTCTAGTCCTATTGGACCGGCTTCTGGTAAATATTTTAAATATCCAACAATACGTGGCTATGGCTGTCAGCTTTCCAGTCAGCCATGGCCTGTTTTTCATGTTTGCGGCCAGGTTTTGCTCTGGGCTCTGCGGGGTACACATGGATAGGGATGCTGCGGCTCATTCACCACCCAGCACTGGCAATGTGGCTAGTGTGTGGCCACCCAAGCCATTGCTAATGCTGTTCGGCTATGCCTGAGCAGCGTGTTTAACAATGGCAACTGAGATGCCAATTCATTGGCGTCTCTTAGCGGCACTTCCGCCCTCAATTGCCGGGCCTTATGGCCTGGCACGCACGCGCTAACTTGACGGCAGTAGTTTGTCGGGGGTGATTGGCGAGGACGCGATGTGCGTGGCGTGGCGTGTCTGTCCTCACGCGCTTTGTCCCTATTCACCCATTGCGCATGCGTTTCGCCTTGACGGCGCGAGTGCACGCTAATTGGCCGGCCATGATGACGCTGTGCGTCGTGCAGCGCCGCCATGAGCGAGTTGCTCATATATGGGAGCAAACACCACCACTCAGCAACAGGTTGCTGAAGTGGGTGGTAGCCTTCACAGTGAGGGGTCTGACCAGACGGAACGGTAGATAGTCTTGGAGCATCAGTGGTATGTTATACTTCATTATTCTGTGGTGTTGGGACCATGTTATAGACGCTCTTTGTTTCCTTTAGTGCCGCTTCACTCTGTGGTGTGAGGGACTTGTCCCCTCTCACATAGTACCTGTCTGCTTACCTTCCGGACGGCGGTGGGTGAGGTTTCCCACTCCTAGGCTCCCTGCTTTCAGGTATTCACTTATTTTTAAATACCATATACATGTGTAGCAAGGCATTATGTTGTTGTGCGGTTCTAGCACCAGTACCTTATATATTCCCTCCTACACCTGGAGTATTGGTACTTATAAGTGCTAGCAACATTTAGTTATAGTAATTACCTCCCAATATATATGTGTCCACAGAGTTCGCTATTGAAGTACTACATCAGCTGGGACTTTTATACGACCTTTTATGCTGACTACTCCAAAACAATTTTTGGGTAGTATTACCACTATCCATCTGGGTTAGCCTACTATAAAAAACCTTTTAAGGTAATTTTCTAACTTCTCATCTTGTATTGCTTTATATTGCTTTGGGCTATTTTTACATCTAAATTATATATATATCTTTGTTGCCTTGTGGTTGCTATTCTAGGTTCCAGTCAAGGTTCCACACTATCTGTCCAGTTCTGGTCCAGTCCAATAGCTTTTCAGACATTTTCTGAAAAGTAGCTGGCCTTGTATGTTATATATATATATATATATATATATATATATTTTTTTTTTTTTATTCATCTTGTTTGTGTTATTATTCTGGCCATTACACCTGGATGTGGTGTATGCTACTTCCAGGTAGTCCCTTAATATTTGCCTGTTCCAGCCCCTTTTTAGTATTATCTAATTTATATAATTATGTGTCTACAGCTACCTTGAGCATCTCCATTCTTATCCACGTGTTGGTGTGTGGTTGGTGGTATTTGCTGCAACATTTCCCCTTTGAAGGAGGGGCCCTTCCATCTGGATCCCCTTTTTCCATGTGTAATTCTCGCAGAGCGTAGAGGGTCGCAATAATTCTACTACACTCACCACCCTATCTGTCTAGTGGTGAGTGTTTTTGGTTTATCAAGTGTATGTCAGCATTACATGTAATAACCAGACAAATGTCTTTTGTATCAAAATTATTAAAACAAATTTCTTTATACATCTAGAAGCTCTTGAGGAAGCGATTAGATCGTGAAACATGTCGAGCACCAAGTTTTAAGTTTATCAACACCCTGTGAACCTCCACCCCAGGAACCATCGCAATATTGTGGGGTATCTATTGGGAAGTGTCCACAGTTTATGTGTTGTTAATTGTATATATATGTATATGTTGTTATCTACATGCCATCAATTATGTACCTACTTTTGTTTTTATGACGTAGGTCAAATTTATGCTATGTATTCATGTAATAAACAATATTTTTATTAAATTTTCTATATATCAAGTGTGCCTTTAAAGTCCATTCTTTCTACAATCTCCAGTTTAACTCTGTGAATCAGTGTCATCAGTAATGGGGAGAGTCTGTTAGCCAGCAATTTAATAAAGATCTTATTGTCTGAATTTAGTAGGGCAATGGGACGGTAGTTATCAGGTAATGAATGATCCTTACCCGGTTTAGGAATGACAGTTATGAATGCGTGTAAATATTGTGAATGTGGGATGGATCCTGCAAGTAAGGAGGAAAATAAAGATAGTAAATGAGGGTTGAGGGTTTCAGAGAAAGTCTTATAGTAGGAATAGGGGAGTCCATCTGGACCTGGTGACTTATGAGTTGGTAGGACTTTTATCACCGCTGTTATCTCCTCGATAGTAATAGGGGCGTTGAGCGAAGATTTCTGAGCACTTGACAATTTAGTTAAGTCTAAGAGGGACATAAACTCATTAAATTTATTCTGAGAGAACTGGGATGCCGAATCAGTGTTTAGACAGTTATACAACCTCTTATAAAAATCTCCAAAAACCTGGGACATAGTCTTAGGACAGTACGTAGGCAGTCCATCTGGCTGAATCAGGTGGTCAGGAATTGAAAGGAAGGGACGTGGTTTCAGTCTGTTAACAAGTATTCTATGTAGCTTATTGGCATACTCATAGAATTTTTGTCTGGCCCATAACATAGATTTAGATATCTTACTTAGGTTGAATGATTTGATATGGTTCCGAACCGAAGTCACAATTCTCATTCGTTCCACCGTGGGGGTTTCAAGTAGGCGCATCTCAGCAGTTCTCAACTGAGCGAGAAGATCAGCTTTCAGTTTCAGTGAGTCTCGCTTAAGACGAGAGCCTGCAGCGATGCATTCACCCCTGAAAAAAAGCTTTATGAGCTTCCCACAGGATGGAGGTATCTCACACCGATCCCTTATTTAATTGAAAAAATTCAGACAGTTTCTGCTGCAATTGGGGTTGAACGATCGGGTCTTTGAGTAAAGACTCATTAAGACGCCAATGACACATCTTAGGGGTTGTAGAGGTTAGTACAAGGTCGAGTTCAATGGGTGCATGGTCCGACCAGGTGATTGGATCAATCTCAGATGAGACAACATAAGGAAGCATGGGGGCTGTTACAAAAAAATGGTCTAATCTGGAATAAAGCTTATGGGGAGGAGAATAAAACGTAAAACTTTTTTGAGTTGGATGTTTCACTCGCCATGTGTCAAAAAGGTTGTATGATCTGGTCAGTTTACGAAAAGAAGCTGTCAATTTCTGGACGGCTATACGTGGCGTGTCCTGAAATAATGCTCGTCTATCTTTGGTCGGGGACATGCACACATTGAAATCACCTCCTATGATCTTAAAAGGTTGAGAATCTAGTTGTATTTTTTCAAAGACAGTCGTGAGAAAGCTAATCTGACCGACATTTGGGGCATAAACATTAGCCAAAGTAAATTGGGTGTGCAAGTGGGTATAGTTCAGGAGTACATATCGACCTTTAGGGTCCAGATAGGAGGAAAGGACATGGATCGGGCATGAAGGTTTGATGAGAATTGCCACCCCGGCCTTTTCAGTGGGGTCAGAAGCCACATACGCTGTGGGAAAGTGTCTGGAGGCAAATTTAAAGGATCCTCCAGGTCTAAAGTGAGTCTCCTGAACCATAATCACATCCGCGTTAGAGGACCTGAATTCCTTCAGAGCTTGCCCTCTTTTACCAATGGAATTCAGGCCTTTAACATTACAGGAGTACACCTTCAGAGCCATAACCAATCAAACATGTAATTAGCTAGCATAGCATATGTTTAAAAAAAACAATCAAATAACCATGGTGTAGAGCATATTAGAGCAAAAAGGCTTATAAGTCGAAATGATGCCATGAGGGCAGCATTAGTAACCAAAAAATAGACCTCCAATAAAACATATAGAACTTAAACAAAAAGAGGAAAATAAAGAGGAAAAAAAAGACGAACAAAAAATAAGTGAAAACATATTTTCAAGGGCCCTGATGATGGAAAAAACATCAGGGAGCCCAGACAACAGTCTGGGGATAGGAGGAGGAGCATAGGGACTTGCAAGAACCAGCAAGGGGTTCCCGTCACATCTAGGTAAACAGTCATCACCATTCTATAAGTGGGCATGAGTCAGAGTATCTGGTCATTTATCAAGAATGGCAGTCATCACTTAAACTAAAGAGAAAAATAAAACAGGAACACATAGACTGCATGAATCAAGAAAGTGTCATTATTGAAAAAAGAAAAGAAAAAGGAGTGATCCATACTCACAGGATCACCATCACAGCCAAGGTAAACAACAACTGGCCATGGTAGTAGAGAAGTAGAATACTGGATCCAAAAGCTGCTTCAGGTCGGGAATCTGGAGGAGTCAGCGCGTTGAGGGGTGGAGAAGGTCTTTCGTGATCGTCGTTGAACGGGGGTCCAGATCTTGGCAGGAGTCGCAAGAGGCTTTGGATGCAAAGCGGGGAGCTGAAGGTCCTCTTCGGGGATGGAGGGGAGACCCAGATTGCGAAGGAAGGCCTCACTTTCAAAAAGATCTCTCAATGAATGTTGGACTCCATCCTTTGTAACTGTCAGGCGAAAAGGGAATCCCCAACGATAAGGCACTTGGAGACTTTACAGGTGGGTGGTAACAGGGCGGAAGCTCCGTATTTTCGCCAGGGTGATAGGGGAGAGATCACTGAAAATCTGGATCTTGGCCAGCTTAAATTCTATGCGAGATTTATTACGGGTCGCGATAGTGAGGGCTTCCTTACTTTCATAAAAATTAAAGCGAACAATAATGTCTCTGGGGTTGGAGCCAGGAGGGGGCATAGGGGCCAAAGACCTGTGGGCCCGGTCAAGACGCCAGTCAATGTCTGGAATATGGGGTGCCAAGGTGACAAAGAGACCTAGCAGATATGGATGCAGTTCCTTGTCAGAAACCGATTCAGGCACTCCGCGGATTCGGAGGTTTTGATGTCTTTCCCTGTTCTCCAGGTCCTCCTGCTGTATCTGGAGCTGGGAAACTGTGTGCTTCATGGCTGCATTGTCTTCCTCCAAAACGTGTACATATTGGGTAAGATCGTCAAATTTGGTCTCTAAGGTATTTGTTTGTTCCCCCAGATCCTGAAGCAACGATTGCAGCTTGAGATCTAGCACAGCCACTGTCACCACCGCTGCTGCATCTGAGGGTTGGGATTGCTGGGATCCATAGTCCGCCTGTGGCGTAGTTTCAGACGTTGGATTATCATCAGAGTGGGCCGGCAGCTGTACTCGAGGCTGGGGATTGCGGCCTATATAGGAAACACCCCATAGCGTGACTAGGCCTCGAGGATGGCAGCGGGACAAAGCCTCGGTATATAGCTTTCTGATATCCGATTTTTCCCATAAGCTGCCCAGGGGCATTAGGCTATCGTTGGTGTAGCTCCTGGTGCTATTATAGCTGTGAAAGCGGAGCAGGAGCTGCGAACAGGGAGACGGGGACCAGAGCTCTTCTCTCACACGTCCACCATCTTACAAGCCGCGCATGCGCCCCATCTCTCTACTCTCTGGTGATGCCCTTGCTTGGGCCTCCCCACTTTGGGAACAACACGATTCTATCACCTCCGACCTCCAGGCCTTTTGGGATGCTTTCCGGAAAACTTTTGATGAGCCCGGCAGAGTGTCTTCTGCTGCTGGGGCCCTCCTTCATCTTCGTCAGCAAGGAATGACAGTCGGTCAATACGCAGTTTAATTTCGTACGTTGGACGCTGAACTCAAATGGAATAATGAGGCTCTTACCGCTACCTTCTGGCAAGGCCTATCTGAGCGTGTAAAGGATGAACTCGCTGGACGCACCATTCCTACCACATTGGATGATTTCATCGCATTAAGCATTCAAATAGACATTCATTTCCAGGAGCGGGCCCTGGAGAGATCCAGATCCAGTCATCCCCCTGCTGGCCGTTCAGCACAGGCACTCCAAAGACTTGAGGAACCCTCTCTGTCTTCAACCTCTCAAGTGTTAGAAGAACCTATGCAGCTCGGGCGAACTCTCCTCACTCCAGAGGAACGTGCCCGGCGCATGGGTTTGGGCTTGTGCCTTTATTGCGGCGATAAAGGACATCTTTTGAACTCCTGTCCAGTTCGCCAGGGAAACTCCAGGCTCTAGGTGACTCGGAGAGAGGTGATCTAGACCGATCTAGACCAATCCTAATTCTGTCAGCTTCTCTCGTTTCACCCTACCCGTGTCTATCCACTGGGCTCAAAATGCCTATCAACTCTCTGCATACGTGGACTCTGGAGCAGCTGGGAATTTCATTGAACAATCTTTGGCTTCCGATTTCGGCATTTCCTTCATTGCACTGGCTATACCCCTGTCCGTGACTGCATTAGATGGCTCCTTCTTTCCAATGAGCCGCATCCGGTTTAAAACCCCTCCTATGACGTTACACATTGGGGTTTTGCATGGTGAGGAAATCTCTTTCCTAATTCTGCCTAAATCCTCCAGTCCCATCATTGTGGGTCTTCCATGGTTGCAGAAACACTCCCCACATCTTGATTGGAACTCTGGACAAGTATTGGCTTGGGGTTCTCAGTGTCAGCAACGATGTGTTTCCAAGGTACTACCACCTCCTTCCATTCCTCTGGCTGAAACCTCCACAACTGCCATGTTGCCTTCCCAATATCAGTCCTTCCGAGATGTTTTCTGCAAAAAGTCCGCTGATCGCCTTCCTCCTCACAGAGACTATGACTGCTCCATTGATCTATTACCAGGGACCTCTCCTCCTCGAGGCCGAGTCTACCCTCTATCTATCCCAGAGACACAAGCCATGTCTGAATACATTCAGGAAAACCTGCAAAAGGGTGTCATCAGGAAATCCAACTCCCCTGCCGGAGCCGGGTTTTTCTTTGTGGGAAAAAAGATGGTTCACTCCGTCCATGCATCGACTACAGGGGCCTTAACGCCATCACCATGAAGAACCGATACCCTCTTCCTTTAATTTCAGAACTCTTTGACAGACTGCGAGGTTCTCATGTTTTTACCAATTTGGATCTTAGAGAGGCCTACAATTTAATAAGAATCCGGGAAGGAGCCGAGTGGAAGACCGCCTTTAACACCAGGGATGGACAGTATGAATATCTTGTCATGCCCTTTGGCTTATGCAATGCCCCATCTGTCTTCCAAAATTTGGTTAATGAGATCTTCCGCGACCTTCTGTATGTCTGTGTTATTGTATATCTGGATGATATTCTTATTTTTTCACCAGACTTACTCACCCATTGTCTCCATGTGAAAGCTGTGCTACAGCATCTACGGGACAATTGTCTATATGCTAAATTGGAGAAGTGCCTATTTGAACAAACACAAGTTCCTTTTATGGGCTACATAATCTCGTCACAGGGCCTCCTCATGGACCCAGCCAAACTTCGGGCCATCTCTGAGTGGCCCCAGCCCTCTGGTCTTAAAGCCACCCAACGCTTTTTGGGCTTCCCCAATTACTATCGCCAATTCATTCGTAACTACACTACCTTGGATGCCCCTATTACTTCTCTCACCCGCAAGGGTGTCAATGCCCGGCTCTGGTCCCCTGAAGCCATTGATGCTTTCCACAAACTCAAGGCAGCCTTCCTCTCCGCCCCAATTCCCCTACATCCAGACATTACAAAACCCTTTTCTATGGAAGTTGATGCCTCCTCAGTAGGAGTCGGTGCCATCCTACTCCAAGCTCAGAAGGGCAAGTCTCAGCCTTGCGGATTCTTTTCCAATAAGTTTTCTGATGCGGAAAAGAACTATACCATTGGGGACCGTAAGCTACTGGCTATTAAACTAGCTCTTCAAGAATGGTGACATCAACTAGAGGGTTCTCCCCATTGCATTACCATATATACTAATCATAAAAACCTGCAGTATTTACAATCCGCAAAACGCTTGAACCCACGCCAAGCTCGCTGGGCCCTCTTTTTCGCCCGCTTCAACTTCAACATTACCTTTCGTCCTGGTGCCAAAAACCTTTGTGCCGATGCCTTGTCCAGGTCCTTCGATGTCAATGATTCTGAGAATCATCTAGATCCTGGTCCCATCAACCCTCTGCATTGAATTCTAGACACTACTCAGCTCCGGTCTACGCAGCCTTCCCCAGGTAAAACTTTTGTAGTTTCTGCACTTCGTCCCAAACTCCTTGCATGGGCTTATGACTCCAAGTTCTCTGGACATCCTGGTATACCTCATACTTGTGACCTTCTTCAGCGTCATTACTGGTGGCCCTCTCTTCGTAAGGATGTCAAAGAGTATGTTCAAGCTTGTACGGTTTGTGTACTATCCAAGTCTTCCACGTCCGCCCCAGCTGGGTTGCTTCTGCCCTTACCAGTCCCCGATATACCTTGGTGCTGTATTTCCATGGATTTTATCTCAGATCTGCCCCCCTCAACAGGTTCTACAGTCATCTGGGTAATGGTGGATCGGTTCTCCAAAATGTGTCACTTGATCCCTCTCCCAGGCCTACCTTCTGCTCCCGTCTTGCCACAACCTTCATTAGGGAGATCTTTCGTCTTCATGGGATGCCTTTACATATCGTCTCAGACAGAGGAGTTCAATTTACTGCTCGGTTTTGGAGAGCCTTGGCCAAATCCTTTGGGATTAAATTGGATTTTTCTTCTGCCTTTCATCCCCAGTCCAATGGGCAAATGGAACGTGTCAATCAAAATGTAGAAAGTTTTCTCCGTGCCTTCATCTCAGCCCACCAAGATGACTGGGTGGACCTTTTGCCCTGGGCAGAGTTTGCCTTAAACCAACACTCCAATGCCAGTTCTAGAAAATCTCCCTTCTTCACTGTTTACGGGCAGCATCCATCTGTTCCCTTCCCTGTTCCCATTTCTCCCCTTGTACCAGCAGCAGCTGAAACCCAAAGGACCTTCAACTCAATCTGGGCAGAAGTCTCTAAGAATCTTCATCTGGCTGCTTCCAGGCATAAAACGGCAACAGATCGTCATCGCCGTCTGGCTCCTAAGTTTCTACCTGGCGATAGAGTCTGGCTCTCTACCAAGCACATCCTACTCTGGATGCCCTCAATGAAATTTGCCCCTTGCTTCATTGGTCCCTTTCCCATTCTCCGTCAGATCAATCCAGTTGCTTTCAAGCTCCGTCTGCCCTCTCATCTCAGGATCCCCAATGCCTTGCATGTCTCTCTGCTCAGGCCACTGGTCCTCAATCGCTTCTTTCGCCCTTCTTCTCGCCCCGCTCCTGTGGCTGATACCACAGATCAGCATGAGATTAAAGATATATTGGACTCCAAATACTCCAGAGGGAAGCTACTCTATCTGATTGATTGGAAGGGTTATTGCCTGGAGGAGAGGTCTTGGGTTCCTGATGCAGATGTCTCAGCCCCAGGCTTGGTGACCAGATTCCATCGGAAATTTCCCTCCAAGCCAGCCCCCAGATGTGTAGGGGGACCTTGTAAGCGGGGTACTGTCACAGATCAGCTGCGGAGCTGATCTGTGTCTTACCTTTACTGCTGTAGGTCGGCTGGCACCTGTTGTTCCACAAGCTTGTGTTCATCCATCCATCCATCCATTTTTGTCTTCTGGTACTCTTTTCGCGAGCAGGGTGAACCTGGGGGTCGTGACCTGGGGTCAGTATGCAGCTAAGCCCAAGCCCTCGTGAGGGGGTCCCTGGCAGAATACCGGCTGGTCCTTAGATTCCACGCCCTGGGGGATCCCGTGTCACCTGCTTGCCCGTGGGCTCGCAAAAGTACCAGTGTGACACTAGCTCTGTCTGGAATGTCCATAAAGCAGTGATCAGAGGCACCTTCATTCACATGGCTTTCCAAAATGTAAAGAGAACAGATGTACACAGGTTACTGACGTATGCCCTGTACACACGATCGGAATTCCGTTCAAGGTGTCTTGCATACACACTGTCAGACCAAATTCCAACCGTCCAAAATGCGTTGACGTAAAACACTATGACGAGCTGAGAAATATGAAGTTCAATGCTTCTGAGCATGCATCGATTTGATTCTGAGCATGTATGGTTTTTTCTCCGTCAGAGTTCCACACAGACGATCAGAATTTCCATCGTAAAAAAAAAAAAACATGTTCTATTTCTTAACCTTGATGGAAAAAAGTCAGATGGGGCCCACACACGGTCGGAATATCCAATGAAAAAATTCCACCTGACTTTTTTCATCGGAAATTCCGATTGTGTTTACAAGGCATTAGAGGCACATTTTCAACACCCCTCTGCATCCTATAAACATAACCTCTTTTTAGATCTTAATATAAAAATGTACCACACCAGAAACAGCTTGATCTATGCCTCACCAAAGAGAGTGAGATTAGCTGGTGTAAGACCAAATTATATCTTAAAGTGGAAGTCCAGGATCAATCTAACTAAGCGAAAACCTACTTTGTAAAAGGAAGATACTTATAGCTACCTATTCTGGTCTGATGTTTTATGAGATGTTTTATGAGAAAAAAGTGATAACTACAGACATTGCAGAGCAGAGCGTTACTCCCTGAGGGTAAGGCTTTAATGGCCTGGTACCCAATGATACTCCTGATGCATGGATGGTCAAATGGGTCAATGTCCATAAAAAAAAAAGATAACCATGAATACTGCCAATAATTACTTCCAGGGGAAAAAGGCTTTACTGGGTGGGTGACCAGCAGATACCTCTGGTGAGATTATTTACTTCAGCTGATGGTGGATTCACATGGGGGTGTGCTGATCGTTTGAAGAATATTCACATTCAAGACTTTTCACCTTTATTTAGAGATTTCACTTTATTGAAAGAATTTATATTACTTCTCCAAGCACTTTTGAACTTTATTTTACATTATATATATTTGTGGCGTTTTTATATAGTTTTTTTCACCCGCCTGTACACATTTCCACCAGAATTAGAGCATTTACAGTGGGTGCCCGCGAGATTGTATAGCGCTGGAAATCGGCACTGCAAGGCTGTACTTCTCGCACTCACCGCCCCCATGAGATGCAGCGTATCCATAGGAATCTCTTGGGGGCGGCGAGCAGGAGGAGCGACAGAGCTCGGCTCTGACTCCCCCAACGGGGGTCACGGAGGGTCAATATCGCCAATGCCAAGCCGCATTTAAACACAATATTGCGGTCACATACTGTAATTTATTTGAGAATTATTCACATCTGTATTTATAGAACTTAATTTTCACGCATATTTTTTGGTACATTAGAAAAGCACTAGCGCTGTGTTTTCAAGTATTCAATTTTTAATAGGGAAGAGAGGTTGTTTATTTCTACTGAAAACTTTTAACATCAAGTGTTTATCTTCAAAGTTACCATTAACTTGTTCCAATGGTCCCATCTGCCAATTCGCTGGGATAGGGTAACTCTATAAACTGATTATACATAAACCCCTCCAATTCTCCCAACCCATTTGTTTGGGAGTTTGCAGAAGGGTCAAATGATGTTAATCTCCATTTCCCTCTTGAAACACCCACCGATTTGCTCTCAGCCTTCTAGAAATGCCAAAAGCAACCCCTTATTTATATTAAGGAAACTGTAAATAAAGTAAAAAAATTAAAAATTTGCAGGTGTATCAACAGGAGGAACTGATTTAACATGTATCTGTTGGCTGTCAACTGAGCTGAAATAGGTCAGATCTCTAACTTGGTGGATTGATTCGCTCAGTTCCTGTCATCATTATCATTCATCAAAGTCACAGTCATGTCACGCCAGTGTTCACTACTAATAGTTAGTTGTCACTCCGTGCCATACTGATTTTGTCACATTTACAGACAGGCACTGCATTTGCTAATTAGCAGTACAGGCTAGCTGTCCTTAACTCACTTCTCACTACAGATCATAGTGGCATCATCATTTCTCTTAGTTATGGACAGTAGTTAGTCATTCTTCCCACCTCTTTCCACTGAGTGACATAGGAATGTTGCCATTAGGCAGGGTAGGTTTTAGGGTCCTCCCTCAGAGAAAGGGATGGAGACTGAAAGTTACAAAGACAGAATAATAGGATCACACACGGCATCACTAGACCAATGTGTTTGTTTGTGTGTGTGTGTGGGGAGGGAGTTTGGTGTTGGGGGGTACAGCAATGCATACTGAAGAATCCAAAGATTTTTTTTGAAAAGTGACCATCTTGGGAGACTTTGAATTTAAAACTCAGAGTTAAATAAAATAAATTAATGAATGATGACTTTTATTGATACCAAACATTCTTGCAATAGTCCATTAAAATAAATTGCACATTGTCATCTTACATAACATATATTAACCTTTAAAACACTGTAACATGCCTTTGTGCACATTGATGCTGTTTAAAAAATGAGTATTGGATATTCTAAGTTCATCTTTTCCTGAAAATATCCTATGCAGCCAATTGGTCCCAATAAATAAAAAAAACTATGCAGCTTTGTAAAATGATCACTAATTTTATTGTCATACCCAAACGGTATTTCTGTCCTCCCAGAGGACTGGCCAGAGCTGCTAGTTAGCAATGCTCATGTCATGCCTTGTTGCTAGGATGCAAAACCATAGGATGCTCACTCCTATAATGCTGGGTGAGAGCATCAAATGTTTTTTTTTTACTCCATAACTAAAATCCTGGAGTTTCTAACTGGACTAAGCTGTGAATAATGTTCTTGAGCCAAGAGTATGTTCCCATCTAACAGAAAGGAATCAAAAGATTCTAAAATACACATGAGTGGGTTATTTGTGAGTGCAGCATTAAACACATAATTCATAGTACCAAAAAATACTGGTTATCACCAACGCAGATGTACAGTATCAGAGATCCCTGTTTAGCTCCACATATTGTAAAACATTATCAGCCTAGGATAAAGCCTCGTACACACAGTCTGATTGTTGGACAAACCGAGCTTCTGATTTTTGTCAAAAGAGCGTGTGCCAGGATCTTGTCTTGCATACTAACGCAAATTGTCATTTGACAAACACAAACGTAGTGACGTACTATGAGTATGAGTGTATATGAGTGTATAAGAGGAAGTTAATTTCTCAAGCACCACCCTTTGGGCCCCTTCTGCTAATTTCGTGTTAGTAGAAGTTTGGTGAAAGTTGATTTCGCGATTTTCAGATCGCACAAAACAAATGCCTTTTAAAATACGTTTGCCATAACTACATGCAAAGAAGCTTCATTATTATCCCATTAAAGAAGATGAGCATTTTGACATTTCATCATTGCCACGTCACAAATGTTAATTCTAGATTACGAATGGTAGTTTACAAGACCGAACTCTTCCCAGTCGTTCCATGATTCCACGCGTGCGTGTTTGTACTTTCGACTTTTGTGTGACAGATTTGTGTAATAACCATCTGAAAATCAGACGAGGAGTCGTCGGTCGCCAAAATATGCTAGCCTGTCATCCAACATTTGTTGGCCGAAAATTGAAAAACAATTGTCTAAAAGAGCGTATTAACGGTAAGAATTTTGGACAACAGCCTGTCAAACGACAATCCCCTCCTGATTTTCCTATGGTGTGTACGAAGCTTAAGAAATGTGTTGGGACTACAGAATACCCCCTCCTCTTCACAGAAACATGGGGTGATTCTGTTGCCCTAGCTCACTTTCTTATAAGACTGCAGAGTGCATAGGGAACATCTCAGATTTTTTTGGGGCTGGATCAACAGGTTTTTTTTTTTCATTTACTGACCAGATATAACATTTTTAATAGTATATTTACAGATCAAAAGCTCCCTAATTATATGCTAATAGTAACGAGACAAAGGCAACTGCAGCTGAACTAGAAAATACATATTGCAGAATTCCATTTGGAAATCAATCATATTATTGACCATTAAAAAAAAAACCTCACCAAAACCAGACTAGATTAATTTGCCCAAGTTAACATTTTTCCTAACTGCCTAATAAAGAAGTGTGCTAGTATCATCATAAAACATTCATCAACATCAATCAAAGTAAATGAACTAAATCCTTTCACACCCAGAAATGAGTGGAAACCAGCTGATAAATGACAGTACAAGGTAAGAATGTCATCTCATCAAATTTTATTTGACATATGTGGCGATAATAAAATAACAATATACTCAAAGTGATAATAATAATATTAGTAGCAAAACAATTACTACAAACACATGAATAATGTAATATTTTAGTTATTAAAGATCTGCCTTTTGTTCTAGGCATGCTAATATCAAATTGAAATACCTGGAGTACACATTTTGATTGATAGCTATACTTAGAGTGATAACCCAATGCAGATATGTAATATCCTTTATATATTGCCCTGTGCAAATGTTTAAGTCATTTATACCCACACTACTGTACAATAGGAATATAAAATGAATACTCATATTACTGCACCACCTTCCCAATTATAAAGCACTCTCTAAGGTAGAATGTATGATTACATCAATGAGTCTAAGGGTGTTAAAATAAATTTTTATATAGCAAAACATATTGTAAAGAGCTTTTTTTTTAGAAAGCACTGAACTATTCACAGCTAGGGATGAGCTTCGTGTTCGAGTCAAACCCATGTTTGACTCGAACATCGGCTGTTCGGCCGTTCGCCGAATTGCGAACATTATGGGCCGTTCGTGCCAAATTCGAGTGGCGTGTCACGGCCCATAATTCACTGCGGCATCGCAGTGCATTGCTGGCTGATGATTGGCCATGCATGCACTATGACCCGCATGCTTTGACCAATCACAGCGCAGAAAAAACGGAGAGCCATAATTGACCAAAGCTAGGGTGGCTTTTGCCAATTATGGGTCACGGGGTTTAGTACACGCCCCACACTATATAAGGCTGCCGGCTTGGAGTTGTGTTGGAGTTGTTTAATGAGAGATTACAGAGACAGACAGTGTCATTTATAGTGAGTTAGATAGAGCAGGCAGGCGAGTCAGTTAGCTGCAGTTACAGTGTGTAGAGGATATATATGCATCCTAGGTGTTGTACTGTATATATATATTTATACACTGTATTCAGTTTAGCTAGATCCGTTCCTGTTATTCTGACAGGCAGGCAGGTGATGTTGCTAGCTATAGACAGTCAGTGTTTCACTTAGTGTGTGCTTTGCATAGCGTTCACCTAAAGCTTACCTGAATACAGTTAGTGACTAATAGTGGTGTTCTCATAATTAAACCACAGGCAGAGAACTGCAAGTATTTTCAGTTAGTGTACTGTGTCCCTCTCTGCACCTAAAATTAACTGAAGACAATTGCTGCTTTCCCGATACTAATACCACAGCAGGCAGTTGATTCTGATAGCTGCATTATCAGTACAGATATGTATATATATATATATATATATATATATATATATATATATTGTGACAGAGCATCCCAGAGAGAGCCTGGGAAAGTCCTGTTCGGGGTTTATACATCTCCCAGGCTCCTCTCATATACATTCAGGGATCTCTGAGCCAGGATCCACTTCAGGTGTTGGTTCTCTCCACCAGCTTAATTAAAAGCTCACCTGAGCAGACAGCCTTTGCTCAGCCTGGGAAACACAGACAACATTGGTCTGTGAGAGCAAGAAGGTTGGTAAAACATTGTTACTCTGTGAAGGTGGAAGCTGACAAGCGTTAGTCTTGTTCAGCCTAGTAGTGAGGGCCTGTAAATACTGTGTAGTTAGAGCCGAGACACGGCTAGGCTTTTGTTTAGATATTTTTTCTTCTGTTTGTTTTCAGCACACTGTACAGCACCTGTCATTGACATTGTATATAGCACCAATAAACCACACTGTGTTTTCACTGATCCAATGGACTTGGTATCTGTGCCTGCTCATCCCAGGGAGCTTTTGTACCTACTACCTGTCCCCCAGGTTACAATATATATATATATATATATATATATACATCCCACCTTTGTGCAGCTACATCTCACTGCAGGCCATTAGTATGTCTGGAAGGCAAACAAGGAGAGGCAGACAGTCACAAGGCAATAAAAGAGGGCAAGCAGGCTCTGTGTCTAGAGGCAACAGTGCTGCTGGTCGTGGACACGGAGCATCCTCATCAGCACGTGGCCATGGGACACGCTTGTCCTTTTTTTAGGCAGCTGGCCATGTTGAGCCGCAACATGCCCATGACTTGGTAGAGTGGATGACCAAGCCGTCCTCATCCTCCTCATCCTCTCTCACCCAGGCTCAGGGTACTTTGTCTGGCAAAGCAGCTGCCAAAGCGGCCTCTTCCCTCGGCTCAATGGCATCAGTCACTCCTTCCCTAGCCCCACCATGTCCTATTGATGAGTCTCGCGAACTGTTTGAGCCCAGTGTTGGGTACATGCTCCTGGAGGATAACCAGCGCTTTGAAGGCTCCGATGATGGAACCCAGCTGGAGGAAGGCAGTAACATGAGCCAAGAGAGAGGGGGTAGTAACGTGAACCCAGAGAGAGGGGGTGCCCAACAAGGACAGCTATCTGGCAGTCATGTTCCCCCAGCTGCAGCATACTGCCAGATTTGCTCCAGTGATGAGGAGGGAGGGGATGATGAGGTCACTGACTCCACATGGGTGCCTGATAGGAGAGAGGAGGAGAAGGAGGAGGCACATCTCCAGCGAGGCAGGATGCCCTCCAGGGGCCAGCTTAAGGGCAGCACACCGACTGCATCACACCGCAGAACTCCGCATGTGCAGGGCGCTGCTGTCTCTGCGCGTTATTCCAAAAGTTCTGGTGTGGGCCTTTTTTCAGACATGTGCAGCAGATTGCACCATTGCCATTTGCAACATATGTCTAAAGCGTATCTCGTGTGGCCAAAACATCAGCCGCTTGGGCACCACGTGCTTGACCAAACATATGTCGACCTGCCATGCAGTCCGTTGGCAAGCTTTCCTAAAAGACCCACACCAAAGAACAAAGCGGACCTCTCCTTGCTCCACATCAGCTGGGATCTCCAACCCCACTATACCTTCAGTCCTCTCTTAAACCTGCACTGAGAGGAATGAAGGTGTAGAATTAGGTGTGTCACAGCCAAGTACTTGCAGACAATCTGCTATTGGTACACCGACGTCCGATTGTACCAGGAAAATTTCCCTGCCCCAGCTGCTTCACCGCCAAAAGAAGTTCTCTCCCAGCCATCTAAATTGCTAGCGCTTCAACTGCTGCCTTTTCAGTTGGTAGACTCTGCCCCCTTCTGTGAGTTTGTGGAATGTGTGGTTCCTCAGTGGCAGGTTCCCAAATGCCACTTTTTCTCATGGAAGGCGATTCCGGCTCTCTACCGGCATGTGGAAGGCAATGTCTTGGCCTCGCTGGACAGGGTGGTCAGCGGTAAGGTGCATATTACCACTGACTCATGGTCCAGCAGGCATGGAGAGGGACGTTACCTATCTTTCACGGAGCATTGGGTGACTCTGCTGGCAGCTGGGAAGGATGCAGGACAAGGTGCAGTAGTGTTGGAGGTTGTTCCGCCACCACGCCTCCAAAATGATACTACTGGTGATTCTGACACACCTCTCTCCTCCACCCCCTCCTCTTCTTCTTCCTCCATGGCCTCTACCTGTGCTTTGCCCTCGCAACCAGCGATGCTCCGTGGGCGTTCAAGGGGCTACGCAAGTACGCAGGCAAAAAGATGCCATGCGGTGCTTGAGCTGGTGTGCTTGGAGGACAGGAGCCACACAGGGGCAGAGATTCTGTCAGCTCTGCAGGGGCAGGCTCAGAGGTGGTTGATGCCATGCCAGCTTAAGCCAGGAAAGGTGGTTTGCGACAATGACACCAACCTCCTCTCTGCCCTCCTAGAGGGGCAACTGACCCATGTGCCCTTTTTCACGTCCTTAACTTGGTGGTGCAGCGGTTCTTGGGCAGGTACCCAGGCTTACAGGAGGTCCTGAAGCAGGCCAGGAAACTCTGTGGGCATTTCCGCCAGTCATATAATGCCAGTGCTCGGCTGGCTGACCTGCAAAAGGATTACAATCTGCCAAAGAACCGCCTAATCTGTGACATGCCCACCAGGTGGAACTCTACGTTGGCCATGCTGCAGTGGCTGCACACGCAGCAGAGGGCCATCAATGAATATCTGTTGCAATATGGCACCAGGACAGGGTCAGGGGAGCTTGGATTTTTTTCCCCACGCCAGTGGGCCATGATCAGGGATGCATGCACTGTCCTGGCACCATTTGAGGAGGCCACAAGGATGGAGAGCAGTGACAGTGCATGCATCAGTGACACTGTCCCTCTTGTCCACCTGTTGGAGCACACGCTGCGTGGAATAATGGACAGGGTACTTGAGGCAGAACAGAGGCAGGAAGAGGAGGACTTCCTTACCTCTCAAGGCCCCCTTTATCCAGACAGTGTTCCTGCTGGCCCGGCTATCAGACAGGAAGAGGAGGAGGAGGAGGATTATTGTGTCAGCATGGAGGTGGAGCCTAGCACTCAGCATCAGCAGCAGTCTTCAAGTGATCAATTACAGTCCCAAGATACCCATGGACTTGTACGTGGCTGGGAGGAGGTGGCTGCGGATCATGTCGTCCTCAGTGACCCAGAGGACTCCACACCGAATGCCTCAGCAGACCTACGCTGCATGGCCTCCCTGATCCTGCAAAGCCTGCAGAAGGATCCTCGTATTCGTGCGATCAAGGAGAGGGATCATTACTGGGTGGCAACCCTCCTTGATCCACGTTAAAAGGCTAAGGTTGTGGACCTTATCTTGCCAATCGCAGAGGGAGCAGAGGATGAAGCATCTTCGGGAGGCCTTGCATAAAGGTCTGTGCAACGTGTTCTCAGAGACTGGGAGGTTACAAATTCCTGGTCCTGGACAACGTGTTGCTGAGACTCCGGTCAGTCAAAGAAGGAGCGGTGGAGAAGGTGGCCGTCTGACCGATGCATTCAGACAATTTTTTAGTACGCAGCCCCAAGGTATGATCGCTTCCAGCAACCATTGCCAGCGTCTGGTTTACATGGTGCAGGAATACCTAGGGGCAAGATCAGACTTGGACACCTTTCCCACCGAAAATCCTCTGGGTTACTGGGTCTTGAGGATGGATCACTGGCCAGAGCTTGCACAGTATGCAATTGAGGTACTGGCCTGTCCTGCATCCAGCGTTCTTTCGGAATGCACATTCAGTGCTGCTGGAGGCTTTGTAACCGATCACAGGGTGCGCCTGTCCACTGACTCGGTCGATCAACTGACCTTCATAAAAATAAATCAGTCTTGGATCACCACCAGCTATCAAGCACCTGATGCTGATGTAACCGAATATTTTTTTGGGAAATGTCAGATCCCTTCAAGACTGCCTATGCTGATGCTGATTGACTATCCTGTTATGCTGAGTGACTATCCTCTTCCTCCTCAATAATCATGCTGATAGCTTGAAATAACATTTTTGGTTCTGGGCAACGCCACCAGTGGCTAAGGCCCAATTTTTCAGCCCCTGTTTAACAGGGGCGTGTATTTACAATTTTTGATGCAATGCTTTGCAGCAGGGCTCATTGCTGTGCTCCAACTACAGTATCTGTGAGGGGTTGCAGTGTTGTGGCACCAGCACCAGTGCCTATGGCCAAATTTTTCAGCTACTGTTTAACAGGGGCGTGTATTTACAATTTTTGATGCAATGCTTTGCAGCAGGGCTCATTGCTGTGCTCCAACTACAGTATCTGCGAGGGTTTGCAGTGTTGTGGCCCCAGTCCTGAAGGCCCAATTTTTCAACCCCTGTTCTACAGGGGCATGTAATTACAATTCTTGATCTAATATTTCACAACAGGGCCCATTCCTGCGCCCACCAAGAGTAACTGTGTGGGCTTACAGTGTTGTGGCAACACCACCAAAGGCCCAATTTTTCTGCCCCTGTTCAACAGGGGCATGTGATTACAATTCTTGATCTAATATTTCACACCTGGGCCCATTCCTGCGCCCACCAAGAGTAACTGAGGGCTTACAGTTTTGTGGCACCAGCACCACCACCAAAGGCCCAATTTTTCCTACCACTGTTCAACAATGTCATGTAATTACAATTCTTGATCTAATATTTCACACAGCTGGGCCCATTCCTGCGCCCACCAAGAGTAACTGTGAGGGCTCACAGTGTTGTGGCAACACCAACACCTAAGGGCCAATTTTCTGCAGAGTATATACGGCAGGCCCCTACTTTCAAACATCCAACTTACAAACGACTCCTACTTGCAAACAGAAGGAGACAACAGGAAGTGAGAGGAAATCTACCCCTAGGAAGGGAAATTCTCTACTGTAAGAGTTAATATGGGAAAGAGGTGTCTCCTCTCCACTGATGCTTGATCACCAATCCTTGTTTCAATAAAAAAAACACATTTTCAAAAAACATTTGTCATTGGGACGGAAAGTGAGGTGATATGTTCTGAACAGGTGCACAGACAGCAAAACAAATGTTACAGGGGTGATAACCCTTCCCTTTGTTTTCCAAAAAGCTTAAAAATAGATTTTTTTGGCTGGAGCTACACTTAAAAAATGTACCTGTTCCAAATTACAAACATATTCTACTTAAGAACAAACCTACAGTCCCTGTCTTGTTTGCACCACCTGTATACTGCTGTTCAGAGTATATAGGGCCTTTTTTTAATTTGGGCGGGGTTCCCCTTAATATCTATACAAGACCCAAAGGGGCTGGTAGTGGGCTGGGGGGATGCGGTGGGGGGGTACCCATGCCATTTTTCTCAATGATTTTCATTCATATTGCCGGGACCAGACATTACATTAAAGCCGCAAGCAGTTTTAAATGACTTTTTTTCCTTTAGAAATGTCATTTTGTGCAGGGACAGTTCTAAACACGGGAAACACGTGCTACTTCACAGGCATACTTTAGACACCCCCCAGGTACGATATTTAACCACTTCCCTACTGTGCACGAAAACCCCCTTCCTGCCCAAGCCATTTTTCAGCTTTCAGCGCTGTCACACTTTGAATGACAATTGCGCGGTCGTGCGATGTGGCTCCCAAACAAAATTTGCGTCCTTTTTTTCTCACAAATAGAGCTTTCTTTTGGTGGTATTTGATCACCTCTGCGGTTTTTATTTTTTGCGTTATAAACAAAAGAAGAGCGTCCAGTTTGGAAAAAAACCACTATTTTTTACTTTTTGCTATAATAAATACCCATTTTTTTTTTAATAAAATTTTCCTCAGTTTAGGCCGATACGTATTCTTCTACATATTTTTGGTAAAAAAAAAAAAATCGCAATAAGCGCGTATTGATTGCTTTGCGCAAAAGTTATAGCGTCTACAAAATAGGGGATAGATTTATAGCATTTTTTTTTATTAGTAATGGCGTCGATCTGCGATTTTTATTGTGACTGCGATATTGCGGCGGACACATCGGACACTTTTGACACATTTTTGGGACCATTCACATTTATACAGCGATCCCTGCTATAAAAATGCATTGATTACTGTATAAATGTGATTGGCAGGGAAAGGGTTAACCACTAGGGGACGGGAAGGGGTTAAATATGTTCCCTCAATGTGTTCTTACTGTGGGGGGAGGGGACTGACTGGGGGAGGTGACCGATGGTTGTCCCTATGTACAAGGGACACACCATCGGTCCCCTCTCCCTCACAGGATGTGGATCTGTGTGTTTACACACACAGATCCACTTTCCTGCTCGGTTCCCGGGCAATCGCGGGTGCCCGGCGGCAATCGCGGCCGCCGGGCACGCGCATCGGGCCTTGTGAACGCGGCGGCGCGCGCGCGACTCCTAGCTCGATTTAAAGGGAGGACGTCATATGACGTCCTCCCTTTAAATCGAGCTAGGAGGCGCGCGCGCGCCGCCGCGTTCACAAGGCCCGATGCGCGTGCCCGGCGGCCGCGATTGCCGCCGGGCACCCGCGATTGCCCGGGAACCGACGTCCTCCCAGAACGAGAGTGTCCTCCGCCCGCCGTCAATTGACAGTGGGCGGGGGACAAGTGGTTAAAGGAATATTTCACTTTTTTTTTTCACTTTATGCATCATTAAAATCACTGCTCCCGAAAAAACATTAGTTTTTAAAACTTCTTTTTGCATTGATACATGTCCCCTGGGGCAGGACCCGGCTCCCCAAACCCTTTTTAGGACAATAACTTGCATATTAGCCGTTATAATTAGCACTTTTGATTTTGAACGTTGTATTTAATAGGGTTCTAAAGTTTGCGCGAACTTTTGGTCCGTTCGCAGGTTCTGGTGCGAACCGAACCGGGGGGCAGTGTTGTTCATCTTGCTCTAAAAAAGTAATTAGTTACAGTTACAAATTACTTCTCCCAAAAAGTAAGTGAGTTAGTAACTCAGTTACTACATAGGAAAAGTAACTAGTTACTCATCAAAGTAACTATATTGGTTATATTATATATACACGGGGGCGGGGCGGTAGAAGGATGATATATATGTAATTTTTTCAGTGTATAAAAATAATAGGAGGGATAACAAATAATATTGGTACTGTGCCCATGCCTCACTGTGCCTCACTGTGCCTCACTGTGCCCATGCCTCACTGTGCCCATGCCTCACTGTGCCCAATGCCTCACTGTGCCCGTGCCTCACTGTGCCGAGCCTCACTGTGCCCCATGCTTCACTGTGCCCGTGCCGCAGCCTCACTGTGCCCATGCCACAGCCTCACTGGGCCCAATGCCTCACTGTGCCCGTGCCTCACTATGCCCGTGCCTCACTGTGCCCATGCCCCATGCCTCACTGTGCCCATGCCTCACTGTGCCCCATGCCTCACTGTGCCCCATGCCTCACTGAGCCCCATGCCTCACTGTGCCTGTGTGTTACGGTTACGGTACCTCAGATCGGCGGCGTCCCGAGACTTCCGGCGGCCATTCTATTATTCAAAAGCCGCGCCTCCTCCAGTCCTCCTCGTTTGTGATAGGTGGAACACTCAATTTCCCAGCAGGCAGTGTTCCGCCTATCACGGACATCCTCTCATCCTCATAACACAGACAGGGATGAGAGGATGTCCGTGATAGGCGGAACACTGCCTGCTGGGAAATTGAGTGTTCCGCCTATCACAGGCAACGAGGACTCGGGAGGCTCGGCTTTTGAAGACTGCAATGGCCGCCGTCTGTCTGCATGACACGCTGTTCAGGTAGGCAGACGGTGGCTTGCAGTTAGTTAGACGTACATTACATCTACTCGCGGCGGCTGCGGCGAGTAGATGTAATTGGGGTGACGCCGCCCAAGTAATGGGAACGGCGGTGCCATGAGGGTAAGAGTAATCAGTTAATATGAAAAAGTGTAGCGCTTATTTTTGTGAAAGAGTCAGTTAACAAAACATAACAAATGTTGCAAACATGCATATATATTAATTTCAGTGACACCAAGTGACTGAGTGTGATCCGTGAAAAAAAATATATTATATGTAAATAAATCAGAACAAAACAGTCCTCTATTGTGACCACACACAAATAACAGTCCAAAAGTGTAGAAAAAACTGCAAGGTTGAAAAAAAGAGTCCCACATGGATATGACCCTCTCTGTGAAAGGATAGAGACACCACCACCGATTATAAGGAGGAGGCTTACCAGATGGTATTGACTTGGTAAGGTGTATACCACCCAAGTCAAAACAGGCTTAAATAATCAGTCAGCAAGGTGTATCCAGCTGGTCCTGAATCCGCATATCAGTCGGCACCGCAAATTCCCGTAAACACCAGGAAGTGTGAATACATATAGTCTTGTTGGAGCCAGAGATACGGTAACCACATAACATGCGTAATGGGGAAAAAAACTCACATAGTGTGATACCGTACAAGGAAGTATTTAATTAAAAAAAGATTAAAAAATGTACACTCACATTTGGAAGAACATCATAGGCATATCACAAAATGCAAGAGCGATGTGTGTAAATGGGTCCACCCGACGCGTTTCAACTAAAAAGTCATCATCTGGGGTGATGATGACTTTTTAGTTGAAACGCGTCGGGTGGACCCATTTACACACATCGCTCTTGCATTTTGTGATATGCCTATGATGTTCTTCCAAATGTGAGTGTACATTTTTTAATCTTTTTTTAATTAAATACTTCCTTGTACGGTATCACACTATGTGAGTTTTTTTCCCCATTACGCATGTTATGTGGTTACCGTATCTCTGGCTCCAACAAGACTATATGTATTCACACTTCCTGGTGTTTACGGGAATTTGCGGTGCCGACTGATATGCGGATTCAGGACCAGCTGGATACACCTTGCTGACTGATTATTTAAGCCTGTTTTGACTTGGGTGGTATACACCTTACCAAGTCAATACCATCTGGTAAGCCTCCTCCTTATAATCGGTGGTGGTGTCTCTATCCTTTCACAGAGAGGGTCATATCCATGTGGGACTCTTTTTTTCAACCTTGCAGTTTTTTCTACACTTTTGGACTGTTATTTGTGTGTGGTCACAATAGAGGACTGTTTTGTTCTGATTTATTTACATATAATATATTTTTTTTCACGGATCACACTCAGTCACTTGGTGTCACTGAAATTAATATATATGCATGTTTGCAACATTTGTTATGTTTTGTTAACTGACTCTTTCACAAAAATAAGCGCTACACTTTTTCATATTCACCAGTTTTTGCTTTGTCTCAGCTGTGTTGGCAGCTAATTTTTGTGTTCACTCATTGCACAGCGCAGTATATCCCATATCTAATTTTTTGAAGAGTAATCAGTTAGATTACTCGTTACCCCAAAAAGTGGCTACGTCACCTAACGCCGTTTATTTAAACGGCGTTAGTTACAACACTGCCGGGGGGTGTTCGGCTCATCCCTATTCACAGCATTGAATCCATCCATGCCATTGAAAGAGCGTATAGTAGGATGTTTCTACAAAAGTAGAAGGAGTAGGTTGTTTTGGTATTAAGAGAAGCCAAATAACTCAGAGATTTTTAGTCAATGGTACTGAATTGTACATGCATATTGGCAGGCATTGATGTGTGTCAACGAGCATCTTAAGGCATGCATTTCGGAGCATTTCCATTCATCTCAATAAAAAAAGGCATCAAATTTAAATGCAAAGGTATCAGATGCAGGGTGCATTTCCATCAAATTGATTTTAGTTTAGCAAATAATTGATATATAATTGATATATAATTGATATATAAAAGCAAATCCGAACATGTGTTCTTATGTCAATAGGAATCATATGGATCAGAAATAGTTTTGTGGCATATTTTAAGTATGACTGCACTGTGACTACAGATGTTACCCTTGTACTTGTCCCAGCAGCCCAGGGGAATATACAGTATAAGGTAGGATATATGAGTCCATCCCCTCCCCAGAGAACCAGTCCATGCAGGCACAGCACCTATGTTAGGAAACCCCAGCAAGCAATTATGCATTCTTTAGGACCTAAGCAGCAGCAACACTGCCCTCTAGTTCTACTTCCTGCCTGCCCATATCCCCAGTGGTAACAGCAGCTGCACATGCCAGACTCACCCCCTGTAACCCCTGTTCTCATCCCCAGCTTGCAATGGCAGTGTGTTTCATGCTAGACCAGCCAAGGGACATGGTGTGGTGTGCATGTAGGCAGGGAGGTGGCAGCTTGGAGAGTCAGACAGACCCTATGATTGAATAATCTGCTTTGTGATGACAGCACCTTACTGGGCATAAAATAACACAGCTACTGACCACCAGTGTGTGAGTGTGGTGGTGGGGGGTAAGTCTTGCTTGTGGTAAAGTAATAAAGCATATTTTGTGTGTACAAGGACTGTGGTTTAAGCCCCCCTCAATGTTCGCACACCCATAATTTACCTAATTGTCCTTCTTGGTTAAAGGGGTGTCAGTTTTAGGTACACAAGGCAGAACCCCCCCCCCAAAAAAAAAAGAAAAAGTTATCTAACATAGGAATTGGCTATGTTACAAAAGACAGGATTTATCATCAGAATGCTCAAATTGGAATTAACCACTTAAGCCCCGGACCATTTTGTAGCTAAAGGACCAGAGGTGTTTTCAGAATTTTGCACTGCGCTGCTTTAACTGGAAATTGTGCGAACATGCAATGTTGTACCAAAACGAAATTTGTGTCTTTTTCTTCCCACAAATAGGGCTTTATTTTAATGGTATTTGATTGCCTCTGCGATTTTTATTTTTTGCGATAAAAACTGAAAAATACTGAAAATTTTGAAAAAAAATGATATTTTCTACTTTTTGTTATAAGAAGAATCGAATAAACTCAATTTTAGTCATACATTTAGGCCAAAATGTATTCAGCCACATGTCTTTAGTAAAAAAAATGTCAATAAGCGTATATTTATTGGTTTGCGCAAAAGTTATAGCGTCTACAAACTAGGGTACATTTTCTGGAATTTACACAGCTTTTAATTTATGACTGCCTATCTCATTTCTTGAGGTGCTAAAATGGCAGGGCAGTACAAAACCCCCCAAATGACCCCATTTTGGAAAGTAGACATCCCAAAGAAATTGCTGAGAGGCATGTTGAGCCCATTGAATATTTTTTTTTTGTCCCAAGTGATTGAATAATGACAAAAAAATAAAAATTACAAAAAGTTGTCACTAAATGATATATTGCTCACACATGCCATGGTTATATGTGGAATTGCACCCCAAAATACATTTTGCTGCTTCTCCTGAGTACGGGGATACCACATGTGTGGGACTTTTTGGGAGCCTAGCTGCGTACGGGCCCCCGAAAACCAAGCACCGCCTTCAGGATTTCTAAGGGCGCAAATTTTTGATTTCACTCCTCACTACCTATCACAGTTTCGAAGGCCATAAAATGCCAAAATAGCACAAAACCCCCCCCCAAATGACCCCATTTTAGAAAGTAGACACCCCAAGGAAATTGCTGAGAGGCATGTAGAGCCCATTGAATATAATTTTTTTTTGTCCCCAGTGATTGAATAATGACAAAAAAAATAAAAAATTACAAAAAGTTGTCACTAAATTATATATTGCTCACACATGCCATGGTTATATGTGAAATTGCACCCCAAAATACATTTTGCTGCTTCTCCTGAGTACGGGGATACCACATGTGTGGGACCTTTTAGGAGCCTAGCCGCGTACGGGACCCCGAAAACCAAGCACCGCCTTCAGGATTTCTAAGGGCACAAATTTTTGATTTCACTTCTCACTACCTATCACAGTTTCGAAGGCCATAAAATGCCAAAATAGCACAAAACCCCCCCAAATGACACCATTTTGGAAAGTAGACACCCCAAGCTATTTTCTGAGAGGCATGTGAGTATTTTACAGCTCTCATTTGTTTTTGAAAATGAAGAAAGAATATATATATATATATATATTTTTTCAATTTTCAAAACTTTGTGACAAAAAGCGAGATCTGCAAAATACTCACCATACCTCTCAGCAAATAGCTTGGGGTGTCTACTTTCCAAAATGGTGTCATTTGGGGGGGTTTGTGCAATATGGGCATTCCATGGCCTCCGAAACTGTGATAGGCAGTGAGGGGTGAAATCAAAAATTTACACCCTTAGAAAGCCTGAAGGCGTTGCTTGGATTTTGGGGTCCCGTACGCGGCTAGGCTCCCAAAAAGTCTCACACATGTGGTATCCCCGTACTCAGGAGAAGCAACAGAATGTATTTTGGGGTGTAATTCCACATATGCCCATGGCATGTTTGAGCAATATATCATTTAGTGACAACTTTGTGCAAAAAAATAAAAATAAATAAATAAATTGTCTTTTTTCCGCAACTTGTGTCAACATATAAAATATTCAATGGCCTCGACATGCCTCTCAGTATATAGCTTGGGGTGTCTACTTTCCAAAATGGGGTCATTTGGGGGGGTTTTGAACTGTTCTGGCATTTTATACACAACATTAGGAAGCTTACATCCACTCTTCTAACCACTTATAGACAAAGCCCTTTCTGACACTTTTTGTTTACATGAAAACATTTTTTTTTTTTGCAAGAAAATTATGTTGAACCCCCAAAAATTATATATTTTTTTAAAGCAAAGGCCCTACAGATTAAAATGGTGGGTGTTGCATTTTTTTTCCCACACAGTATTTGCGCAGCGATTTTTCAAACGCATTTTTTGGGGAAAAAATACACTTTTTTTAAATTTTAATGCACTAAAACACACTATATTGCCCAAATGTTTGATGAAATAAAAAAGATGATCTTAGGCCGAGTACATAGATACCAAACACGACATGCTTTAAAATTTCGCACAAACGCGCATTGGCGACAAACTACATACATTTTTAAAAGCCTTTATAGGTTACCACGTTAGATTTACAGAGGAGGTCTACTGCTAAAATTACTGCCCTCGATCTGACCTTCGCGGTGATACCTCACATGCATGGTGCAATTTCTGTTTACATATGACGCCAGACCGACGCTTGCGTTCGCCCTTGCGCAAGAGCAGGGCAGGACAGGGGTGCTTTTTTTTTATTATTAATTTAGCTTTTTTGGGGGGTTAGACCCTAGATCTTTCCTCTGCCCTCAAAGCATCTGACCACACCAAGATCGGTGTGATAAAATGCTTTCCCAATTTCCCAATGGCGCTTTTTATATCCGGGGGGGACATTCCCTCCCACTGCTTGTAAAAGCAGTCCAAAGGCTAATTAGCCACTAGGATTGCTTTTACATGAAAGCCGGCCGCTGGCTGAAAAGAATGATACCAAGATGATACCTAAACCCGCAGGCATCAATCTGGTATAACCATTCAAATTCCAGCAACATACCAGTACGTTGCTGGTCCTTGTTGGACATGTATTGTAATCTTTTTTTTCATGCAGCCTGTTGGCTGAACGAAAAAAGAGATTGATCGGTGGGTATGCCCACCATTAGAATACCTCCCTTCATTCACCCACTTCTAATGATGGGCATACATGCACCATTTATATATGCCGAAGCATGGGGGCATCCTCCCGCAAAAGTTATGCCGCACACACATGGTCGGACTTTTCCACGGACATGCCTCCGTCGGAATTTCGACCGTATGTACGCGGCATTAGGAGCAAAATCGCTCCTCCGCTCCCCCGCCCCTGCTGCCCCAATGCTTCGGCATATATTGCTTTTTTTTTTAACTGTGGTGGTGAAATCACCTCCTACAGCACTGGAGTCGCAGGGATCAGGCCTGTCTCTGCGAACGCTGCAGTTATGTGTGTTGTGTTTTGTAAGTGACAGTGATCAATTGATACTGCACTTGGGTGGCCTGGGCTGGACGGAGGGGCAAAACGCAGGTGCTAGCAGGTATCTGGGCTGATCCCGCTAACACTGCGTTTTTGGGAACCCTAAATTGCTAGGGACGCTAGTATAGATCTGATCAGATCAGATATTGATCTGTTCAGATACTATACCACTAAGGGAGGTGTATGCTTCACGCGTGGGTGTTAGTGTTACTGGCACTAACCTGACGCTGCCTGGGGTGTGACACAGACCCTCTCTGACGCTAAAACCTAATTGATATCACCCGCCGGGCGATCAGGGGGTTAAACCTTTATTGGGTTATATACGGCGGGTGCCCTGACACTATAAAAAGCAAACTAACTAACCAGCGTCACCCATAACACTTAAATGGTGATCACTGGTGAAAGGGTTAACTAGGGGCAGTCAGGGGGTTAAACCTTTATGTAATATATGGGGGTACCCGACGCTATAAAAACCTGCGGCGAACCTAAAAAAAATAACTGGCTACCTATCAGCATCACCGACACTAAGACAGCGATCAGAAAAACGATCGCTTAGTGACACTGGCAAAATGGGGTGAAAGGGTTACCTGGGAGGGCGATCAAGGGGTTAAACCTTTATGTAATATATGGGGGTACCCGACGCTATAAAAACCTGCGGCGAACCTAAAAAAAATAACTGGCTACCTATCGGCATCACCGACACTAAAACAGCGATCAGAAAAACGATCGCTTAGTGACAGCGGTGCTAGGGGGTGAAAGGGTTACCTGGGGGGGCAATCAAGGGGTTAAACCTTTATTAGGTAATATATGGGGGTACCCGACGCTATAAAAACCTGCGGCGAACCTAAAAAAAATAACTGGCTACCTATCGGCATCACCGACACTAAAACAGTGATCAGAAAAACGATTGCTTAGTGACAGCGGTGCTAGGGGGTGAAAGGGTTACCTGGGGGGGATCAAGGGGTTAAACCTTTATTAGGGGGGTTAGGGGGCTATACTGGACCTAACACTAACTGTAGTGACACTTTTACAGTCACAAATGTCACTGATTGCAGTGATCAGTAAATAAATGGTCACTGCAATCAGTGACATTGTGACTGTGGGCTGGGGGGTGATCTGTGGGTGTCTGGGGGGGCCTGGGGGGCGATTTATGTACCTATGTGTGTGGTGTCAGTGTACTGTTATGTGCACTAACCTTTGTGTCTTCTCTCATGCAGCGCTCGGTATATGTGAGCGCCGCATGAGGGATGACATCACTTCCTCCTGCCTGTGTAAACATTACACAGGCAGAGGAAGCTTTTGATTCGCCGGGAGCGATCGCGAGGGGGTGGCCAGAATCGAATGGCGGCCCCCTCATCACGGATCACTCCCTAAGCGATCCCGGCCGCCCACTGTACCGGAGGGGAGCCAGGATCTAGGGGTCCCCTTTGTTAAAGGGGTCTTTCAGATTCCGATAAGCCCCCCGCCCACAGACCCTCACAACCACCGAGCAAGGGTTGTGGGGATGAGGCCCATCCTCCCCATGTTGAGGGCATGTGGCCTGGTACAGTTCAGGTGAGGGGGGTCACTCTCTTGTCCCCCCCCCTCTTTTTCTGTGGCCTGCCAGGTTGCGTGCTCGGAAAAGGGTCTGTTATGGATATTTGGGGGGAACCCCACCCCATTTTTTTTTATTTGCCGCAGGGTTCCCCTTAATATCCATACCAGACCTGAAGGGCCTGGTAATTGAATTTGGGGGGACCCCCACACACTTTTTTTTATTTTTATCAATGACTTTCAATTACTTTTCTCTGTATTGCCGTTACCGGCAATTCATTACAGCCGCAAGTACTTTTCCTTTTACAAAAGTTTTATTTGGAAGATTCAAAAATAATTTACAAAACTGTGAGGAAGTATTACAGTAGAAGATATAATGCAATATGATATATACCATGAGAATAAAGGAGTTTAAGATAGAAAACAAAGAAGTTCCTGAGATTTGGAGGGCAAATGAATCAATCATTAGACCAGTACATCCATTTTGAATTAAAGGTGTGAATGCTATCAGTTAGGGTATGATGGATTCTTTCGGATAACTGTAGATTTTTCATTCTGGATAAAACCTGGGGCCAGGGTAGGTTATTGGATTTCCAATTGAGAGCAATCATCCATTGAATTGAGCTTACTAGTGAATGGATCAGTCTAACACAGGGTGGGGGGATATCTGGGATATTAGCATAGAGAATACATATTTGTGGGGAGAGGGTAATTCTCTTTTTGACTATTGTTTCTATTTTCAATTCGGCGTGTCTCCATATTGTTTCTAAAAATCTACAACTCCAGAAAATGTGAGTGTATGTGCCAGTTTCTATGCAACCTCTGAAGCAGCATGGAGAAGATGATGGGTAGAATGAGTGAATTTTTTCAGGAGTTAGATATAGTCTAGTAAATAGTTTCATTGGGGATTCTCTGTATGCTGGAGCTATGTTGCATTTGCGGAGATTGTCTATCATAGTGTTCCAGGATTCAATGGGGATGAAGCAATCTAGTTCTGATTCCCAGTGTAACATTTGGATAGATTTGTCTGGCATCGAGGAGCTGTTGAGGTCTTTATAAAAAAGGGAGATTAGGCCCCTATCTCTCGAGGAGTTTAAACAAACGTGTTCGAATATCGTCGTAGGGGGATGAATACATAAAGAGTAATGCTCGTTGAAAAAGTTTTTGATTTGAAAGTAGTTTGTGAGTTCCGAGGATGGGAGATCGTATTTAGATTGGAGAGCGGGGAATGTGAGGAATGTATTGTTAGAGGACAATGATTTTAGGGAGGACAAGTTATTATTTCGCCATAGGGGGAACGAACGTATATTATTCAAGTTCTGTGTAAGTCTGGGGTCACCTAAAAATGAGGCAAGAGGGGGAGTGTCAGATGAAAGTTTGAGGGTTTTAGTAAGTGTAAGCCATAGTCGGAGAAAATGGGCAACAATAAGGTTATGTTTGAGAAGTTTTTGGTGATGAATACAGTTAGACCAGATGATGCCTTGTAGGTGGTATGGAGCAATGGAGAAGGATTCGAATTTAAGCCATGGGAGCTGTGGAGTGGGAGCATGCCATTGGGCCATCTGTGAAAGTTTAGTGGCAATAAAGTAGTGCCAGATATTGGGGAGGCCTAGGCCGCCCTTATTTTGGGGTCTAAACATGAGAGGGTAACCACATCTTGGTTTTTTTGATGACCAGAAAAATTTGTTAATCTCCCTTTGAAGGGATTCAATCCTTGTTTTGGGGACATTGATAGGTAAAGCTCTAAAAAAGTATAATAATTTTGGAAGGAGGGTCATTTTAAATGCGCAGATCCTACCGAGGAGTGAAATGTGGTACGTGGACCATATTTTAAGTAGAGAGCTAATCTGTTGGAATAGGGGGATAAAGTTGGTAGTATATAAGGTTTTGTGATGGGAAGTGATGAGGACACCTAGATATCTAAATGATGTAGAGCACCAAATAAAGTTAAAGTTTTTTTGTAGGGTAGTGGTCAGGTCAGTGGGGAGGTTGATAGGGAGGGCGGAACATTTATTGACATTAATACCTAAACCAGAGATGTTGTGAAACGATTTAAGTTCAGAGATAAGGTTTGGTAAAGATGTTAAGGGGTTCGAAAGAAACACCAGCGCGTCATCAGCGTAGAGGCTAAGTTTGAATTCATGTGGGCCTTTGTTATACCCTTTGATGTTTGGGTTGTTTCTTAAGGCTTGTGCTAGAGGTTCAATTGCTAAGGCGAATAAAAGTGGGGAGAGGGGGCAGCCCTGTCTGGTACCTCTGCTTAAGGGGAAGAAGTCAGAGTTGTGGCCTGGGATTTTGATTCTGGTCTGGGGGTGGTGGTAAAGTGCTTTGAATCCATGGATAAATTTGTCTGTGATGCCGAATTTAGGGAGGAGAAAGTTAAGATAGGACCAATTTACACTATCAAATGCCTTATGAATGTCGAGACTAAGGAGGCATAGTGGGCTGGAGGAAAGATTAGCATCTTGGATGATATTGGTAACAAGTCGGATGTTGTCTGTGATTTGACGGCCAGGGATGAACCCTGATTGGTCAATATGGATAAGGGGGGTGATGACAGATGCTAGTCTGTCAGCAAGGAGTCGGCCAAAGATTTTCAAATCATTATTAAGGACTGATATTGGGCGAAAATTTTGGGGAAGGGAGTGGTCTTTAAGAGGTTTGGGAATAAGAGACAAATTTGCAAGGAGCATGTCTTCTGGGAAATGGCCACCTGTGAGGATATGGTTAAAAAGTTTAGTTAATCTAGGTGCTAAAAGGGGAGCAAATTTTTTGTAGTATAATGTGGAGAAGCCATCAGGACCCGGCGCTGTCGGAGTTTTGAGAGATTTAATGATGTTAGTAATTTCTAGCTCTGTACAGGGATTATTGAGAGTTGCAGTTTGTTGGTCATTAAGGGTGGGGAGATGTATATTGTCTAACCAATTAAGCGAGGAGGTGGAGGGGTGGGTCTGGGGCCCTGAAAGGAGATTTTTATAGAAGGTGGAGAAGATGTCCAGGACATCACGGGGATGTGTAACCAAGTTACCTTTGTGGTTACGTAGTTTGTATGTGTGTGGGGGGTTATGTTCCTGGTTGTGTTTGCGTGCAAACATTTTGGATGTGGCGTTGCTATGTAACATGAATTTTGCTTTGGAAAATCTAAGGGATTTCTCCGTGTCAGCTGACAGAATTGTGTCTAGGGATTGGCGTTTGGAATGGATTTGGAATGTAATTTCTGGAGATGGGGATTGGCTAAGTTTGTTATACAACAGGTCTAATTCCTTAGTTAGAGTTTTTATTTCTGTAAGTTTAGCTTTATTTTTGGCTGCAGCAATGCTAATCAAGTGTCCTCTCAGGACAACTTTGTGTGCCGACCAGAGTGAGGTAGGAGCGATGTCTTCAGTTGAGTTGTTAGCAAAATAGTCTACAATGTGAGAGTTAATGTCTTGTAGTGTGTGTGGGTCAGATAAAAGGGAGTCATTAAGGCGCCAGCTAAATGCAGTGGGGGCGAGTCCCACTTGAGAGGTGTCAAATTCAACCATGTCATGGTCAGACCAGGGGCAAGGGTGAATTCGAGCTCTAGAGGAGTTCGCTAGAAGAATGGGGGTGCAAAATATATAATCTAGTCTGGCGTAGCAGTCATGTGGGTAGGAGTAATGGGTATAGGCCTTTATGCCTACATTGTGGGATCTCCATGAGTCGATCAGTTGGAATTTATTGAGTGAGCGGCACATTGATCTGGAGAAGGCTTTTGAGGAGGGAGTCGTCTTACTCCTATCTAGAGAGGGGTGTGCAGCTAAATTAAAGTCACCCCCTAACACAATATGAGGGGAGCTGTGTCGGTCAAGGGTGTCAAAAAAGGTATTAAAGAATGTAGATTGTGTATCGTTAGGTGCGTAGACGGAGGCGATCGTGATCGTACGTTTGTTTATTGTGCCTTTTAGTATGATGAAACGGCTTTCTGTATCTCTATATATGTTTTGTATGTCAAAGATGATAGAATTACGAATGAAGATTGCCACCCCTTTTGACTTGTTAGAGAATGTGGTAAAGAAGTGTTGGTTATATGTTTTATCAAAGTAATTTGGGTGGTTGCCTGAGGAAAAATGGGTTTCTTGTAGGAGAAGGATATCAGCGCCCAATCTTTTATAGTGCCTGAATGCTTTTTTCCGTTTGTGTGGTGAGTTAAACCCATGGACGTTATGAGAAATGATTTTAAGACCCATTGATAAAGGGGATGAGTACGCTGAGTATTTGGGACAGGATAGCGAGGGTTCTGTATGGGATTTGGATCATGTAAGAAGGTACTGTAAGAAGTTGTGTGACATAATTGTCCACAACAGGGCGTAGAGTAGTGTCATAAAGAGCATCGGTATGATTTATAGAAGGATAGTGTTCGTATAGTAGTAGTTTGAGTATCCTCAAGGGTGTAGAAACATAATCATAACTGCAAAGAGAATCAAAGGAAATTTTAGTGCGAGAGGATGCCTTATGGACAACATAAAAAGTTTTGTAATATATCAAGGTGGGGTCAGGAAGCGGAAAATCTACTGACCATTTGGAATTTAATCTTCCGTAGTATTTCTCAGTCATATGAAAAACAATGTGAATAACAAATAACATATAAAGTATATGTAAAAGGGGGTTAGAGGACAGGGAGTCCACCAACCTAAAAAATTGTAAAGATGGACAGTAAAGTCCGAAACTCACAACCAAGGCCCAGCGCAGCCACCAAGACAAGGGGGAAGCCACGCCGGGATATGGACGAGAGTGTGGGGTCAAACCAGCGGCGACGGATATGCCAGGGAATGTAAGACAGGTATATCAGTTGTGTGCATGTTAGGGGTTATAACATAGGGACAAACATAACAGTTGAAATAGAGCCATTATTGTATGGACAATGGTTATATAGGCCTAGAACCATATAAGATGATAACATATTTTTCTACCTGTAGTGTGTTCCTACGCCGTAGGAACAACATCTTTTTATGTACACATTCCCCCCCCCCACCCCCCCCACCCCTCACCAGGGCAGGAGGCGGAGAGGGAGAAGCCCAGACGTAAAAAAAAAAAAAAAAGGGGGGAGGGGGGGGGGCGAGGGGGAAGGAGCCACAAACCAAGCATATGGTATATATCAGAGAGTCAGGAAATCAAAAAAGGTATTTGCTCATAACAATTTTGTGCAGAGACTGTTCTAAGCACGGGAAACAAGTGCTGCTTTACAGGCATACTATAAACACACCCCAGGTACGAAATTTAAAGGAATATTTCACTTTTATTGTTTCACTTTATGCATTATTAAAATCACTGCTTCCGGAAAAACTTCTGTTTTTAAAACTTTTTTTGCATTGATACATGTCCCCTGGGACCGGACCCGTGTCCCCAAACACTTTTTATGACAATAACTTGCATTTAAGCCTTTAAAATTAGCACTTTTGATTTTTCATGTTCATGTCCCATAGACTTTAACGGGGTTCGGATGTTCGAACGATGTTTATTGCCTGTTCGCATGTTTTGGTGCGAACCGAACTGGGGGGTGTTCGGCTCATCCCTATTGCCAATAAATATGCCAAATATGCCAGCTTCATTGGATGCTGACTGTTACTGCTGGTTTCCCTTTTTTTTTTAAACTAGGAAATTCTTACTCAAATTAGTTCTCTGTTCACAGCATAGACTTTAATTTTTTTAACATCAGAATTGCAATAGTTATTTTTGACAATCCAATATAAGCTTATTTAAAAATGTCCTATCTTGTGGGGAGTGCCGCCTGTCTACTGACAATCTCTTTCCACAACTTCCTAGATTCCCTTTATGCTTTGCAGTTTCTCCTCTGGTGTTTACTTTCAATTTCTAAGGACTACATATCCTATGGTACCTTGCTGCCTGTAAGCAGTGATTCCTGTGCTGACTCCACCTCCTGAAACTCCTCCTCTCAGAACCTCTGTAGTTCAGAAGGCAGGCTCTGTGAAATGTGTGACACAGCAGTGCCTACAGGGCATAGGGGATACGTGGCACAGAATTCAAGGAAGGAAATATGTAGGGAGCTTCACAATGTAAGTTTTCAAACTTAAAGTGTTACTAAACCCAGGACCCTGCATTCACTATATCTGGTCTCCCACAGTACACACAACATGGAAATAAAATTATTTTAGTCAATATAAACTGCCAAATACCTTTTCTCATCAACAGTTAGAGCAGTCTTGTGACTTCTATTAGTTCCTGGTAAAGCTTGTACAAGGAGTTTTCAAACTGCACTGAGCTGTCCTATCAGGATTCAGGACCCCTGACCTTCTGTCTGGACAGTGCTGATTGGCCCTGTGCTGATCACATGCACTCTTTAAAAAAAAAAACCTCTTTAGCAATACACACCAAACTGCGCATGTGCAGCCCAACTCCAAAGACTCTGGGGCTGATTTACAAAACGTTTGCGCCATGAGTATCGGCGCATCTGCGTGCGCAATGGCTGTTTTGGTATTTACAAAACATTAGCGCCGGTAGCGCAGCCCTATTTCCCATTTACTATAGTGTTGTCGGCGGACGGGAGGAGGCGCTCAGTGCGCCACTATGGACCTGGCGCACAGCATGTTAAAATCTAAATATAAAGAAGCTGGAAGTGAGAATATAATGGGGGTGATGTGGGGTGATGTAAGGAAGTGTAGTGACACCTGCCCAAATAACTAATATGCCCAAAATAGAGTGAGAAAGTAACTTTTTCAAAACCAGCCCGCTGCGCCGGCAAGTACGATTCGAGCTGCGGGAGGTTTTTTTGAGCTCAGCGCGGCAATTTTCCTTGTTTTCTTGCGCCAAGACACTGCGCCGGCAAAATCTTAGTAAATGTCAAGTCACGTAAACCAATTTGCATAAGTTGAACAGGCGCAGCTCTGAACTTCCCAGTGCGCCAGCAAAATGACATTTCTAAAGAAAAAAAAAGGCATTTAAAAGCACCCGCGGCTATAATGAATTGTCGGCTCACGGCAATATAGAGAAAAGTCATTGAAAGTCATTAAAAAAAACAAAAAAAAAAAGCGTGGGGGTCCCCCCAAATTCCATTACCAGGCCCTTCAGGTTTGGAATGGATATTAAGGGGAACTCCGCCGCAAATGAAAAAAAAAATGCGTGCATTTCCCCTAAATATCCATACCAGGCCCTTCAGATCTGCTGAAAATCTGAGGGATCACTGGTGATTGTAACATCCAATCATGTAAAAGCAAAGATGGTGTTTTTTTGGTTTGCTTGCATGTCCCCCTCGGATATCCAGCAAGTGCACTTGTAGTGCAAAGTAGATTTGCCTTTAGTAAATAAACCCCAAAGTCCAAAATACCTAATAATTTGGGGTGTACCCCGCAAAATGCTGGAGTGCAATGTACATAATGGGGAAAGTATTTAGATTGACCTGTGTGTCCCCAAGGAAAGACATTGGTAGGGATTTCCCCTCACTTCCTGTGTGGCTATGTGACAGGAAGTGAATTATTTGGAAGGATAAAGTGGCCAAATTTGGGAGTTGTCTTCATCCTATCAGGGGTGCAGACATCCCCAAAAACAGTCCAGACTTGTAATCCCTCTGCACTCTATCCCCAAGCAAAAATAAGAAAGGATTTCATTTAGTTTAACTTTGCAAAGACACATTCCTAAGTTGAATTGTGATGCATGTCAATGGCCCATTTTGACCCTCTTTAATCACTTGAGATCAGCCCTATAACTGATCGATGGCCACAGCATGGTCCTCAATTGCCGGGAGTCCGTCAATAAACGTCCTCCCCTTCGCGCGCGCACGCTGTGGTCACAGAGTCACTGAGACTCGGGTGATGACAGATCCAAGTAAGGGGCCGATACCTGCCCTTTACCATGTGATCAGCTGTCAGCCAATGACAGCTGATCACGTGATGTAAACAAAAGCTGGGTAATGGTTTTTGTTTTTTCCTTGTGCTGACAGCGTGAGCAAAAAAAAAGGCAATCACCGGCTTATGTGCAAGGGACATGGGGCCCGAAGAGGAAGAGGCAATTCTGTGTCATCTGTGACAATCAGTAGCCCCTGCCAGTGCTACCTATCAATGCCCACCACTGGTGCCAATCAGTGCCACCTAGCAGTGCTGCCTATCAGTGCCCATCACTGCCAACTATCATTGCCACCTAGCAGTGCCACTTCTCAATGCCCACCAGTGCCAACTAGTAATGCCACCTCTCAGTGCCCACCCTTGCCACCTTATCAGTGCCCATCAGTGCAGCCCATCAGTGCAGTCTCATCAGTGTACATCAATGAAGGAGAAAAATTACCTTTTGTCGAAATTTTCTAAATATTAACCACTTTCCTACCGCCCACCGTCAAATGACGTCCTCAGCTTTGTGCGGTGACATCTGAATGATGCCTGCAGTTGGAGGCCCGGGCGCGACGTTATGACATCACGCCGGGTTCCTGTATGTAAACCAAGCCGTGATCTCGGCTGTCAGCATGAGATTGGTGAATTTTTTTGACCGATCTCATGCTTTCCAGCCTGGAGGAGAGATGTGGGGTCTTATTAACCCTGCATCTCTCCATAAAGAGGACCTGTCACAATGGATTCCTATTACAAGGGATGTTTACATTCCTTGTAATAGGAATAAAAGTGATCCAAAAAACAAAAAAGTAAAAAAAAGAGTAAGAAATACAAAAAAGTTAAAAACAAAATAAATAAATAATCAAAATAAAGAAAAAACGGCCATGTGCCCGGTAGCTCACACACACGTAAGCCCCGCCCACATATGTAAACGCCGTTCAAACCACACATGTGAGGTATTGCTGCGTGCGTTAGAACGAGTGCAACAATTCTAGCACTAGACCTCCTCTGTAATGAGAAAATGGTAACGTGTAAAAAAATTTAAAGCATCGCCTAGGGAGATTTTTAAGTACTGAAGTTTGGTGTCATTCCATGAGTCTGCGCAATTTTAAAGTGTGACATGTTAGGTATCTATTTACTCATCATAACAACATCTTTCACATTATCCCCAAAAATTTGGCTAACTTTACTGTTTTGTAATTTTTTTACATTCATGAAACCATTTTTTTACTCAAAAAAAGGCTTTTGAAAATTTATTGCGCAAATACAGAGCAAGATAAAAATTAGCAATGACCGCCATCTTATTCCCTAGGGTGTCTGCTAAAAAACATATATAATGTTTGGGGTTTTGAAGTAATTTTATAGCCATAAATGTATGATTTTTACATGAAGGAGAGAAGTGCCAGAATAGGCCCAGTGCAGAAGTGGTTAAAATATCCTTTTTTTTTTTTTTTAACTCGGTCTTTTGTATTTATAGAAAACAAAAAACCGCAGAGGTGATCAAATAGCACCAAAAGAAAGCTCTATTTGTGTGCCAAAAAAGAATACATTTTCATTGGGTTACAGTGTTGTATGAGCGCGCAATTGTCATTCAAAGTGCATCAGCGCTGAAATGTGAAAATTGGTCTGGGCAGGAAGGGGGTTTAAGTGGCCAGTGCGCAAGTGGTTAATATAAGGCTACATGCACACGGACGTTTTTCCAGCCGCTTGATGGAGTGTTTTTTGCAGCTTAAAAACGCCTCTCCATGTTAGCCTATGGCCTCATGGCCACCATGGCGTTTTTGAGCTGTAAATAGCATAGGCGTTTTTAGGCCCCATGTACACGGGACGCTGGTGCAAAGTGTTCAGAACTAAGGTTGAAAGCGGCGTTTAGAAAGGCGCGTTTTGTCACGTTTGCATGCCCGGTTTTAACCACATTTGCGTCTATATGCGTTTCGTTAGGAAACATGATAAGGAGCCGCCCTAAGCTCCAAAAACAGTATTATTAACAATTTCAGCTATTTTGTGAGACCAGAGTGAGTATCAGCAGCTGAGAGAGCAGCAGTGTAGTTTTATTTAGCGTGTCACTTGCCACATCACTTGCCACAAGTTGTGGATTGTCCACTTGCCACGTCAGCTGCCCCAAGTTGTGGATTGTCCACTTGCCACGTCAGCTGCCCCAAGTTGTGGATTGTTCACTTGCCACGTCAGCTGCCCCAAGTTGTGGATTGTCCACAATGCAATGGAAGCAATTTCATTAATTTTTTGATAGATATATATATATATTTAATGGTTTTTCCTAAATTGCCATAATTTTTGAGTTTATCAATGTAAAAAAATAGGTCACCTTTAAAAACGCTTCTAAACTAAAATGCGGCTACACGCCGGTACCGTGTCTGAAACGTGGAAATCTTTGGCGTCTGAAGGCATTTTTAGGCTTTGTGAAAAACGAGTTTAAACGCAACTGCAGATTTTTTTTGCCAGGCCAAAAACAGTGTTTTGGATGTAAGAATTCAATGGACCCGCATCCAAAACGCAAGTACTGCGAATTTGTGGCAATTTTTTTTTTAACCTGTTTATAGCTGGTTGTTAAAGGAAATGTAATAAAATAAACATTGCCGGCTCTAAAAAAAAAAAACGAGAAAAAAAAACAGCATGGCGTCACCCCCCAGGTCCATACCAGGCCCTTGAGTCTAGTATGGATTCAAAGGGGACCCCCCCCCACCAAACTTAAAAAAAATGGCGTGGGGGTCCCCCCAAAATCCATACCAGGCCCTTCAGGTCTGGAATGGATTTTAATTGGAACCCCGCGCCAAACTTAAAAAAAATAAATTGCTTGCGGGTCCCCCTAAAAATTCATACCAGGCCCTTCAGGTCTGGTATGGATTTTAAGGGGAACCCCGCGCCAAACTTAAAAAAAAAAAGCGTGGGGGTCCCCCTAAAAATCCATACCAGGCCCTTCAGGTCTGGTATGGATTTTAAGGGGAACCCCGCGCCAAACGAAAAAAAAAAAGCACGGGGTTCCCTAAAAATCCAAACCAAACCCTTTATCCGAGCACGCAACCTGGCAGGCCGCAGGGGAAGAGGGGGGACGAGAGCGGCCCCATCTCCCTCCTGAACCGTACCAGGCCACATGCCCTCAACATGGGGAGAATGTCCCCATGTTGATGAGGACAAGGGCCTCTTCCCGACAACCCTGGCCGTTGGTTGTCGGGGTCTGCGGGCGGGGGGCTTATCGGAATCCGGGAGCCCCCTTTAATAAGGGGGGCCCCAGATACCGGCCCCCCACCCTATGTGAATGAGTATGGGGTACATCGTACCCCTACCCATTCACCTGGGGCAAAAAAAGTTAATAAAAAACACAACACAGGTTTTTAAAGTAATTTATTAGGCAGCTCCGGGGGTCTTCCTGCCGGGCGCCCTGTTATCTTCTTCCAGCTCTTTTGCTAGCGGGGTCCCGGGCTTCAGCGTTGTCTTCTTCCGACTTCGGGGGTCTTCCTGCCAGGCGTCCCGCTATCTTCTTCGAGCTCTTTTGCTAGCGGGGTCCCGGGCTTCAGCGTCGTCTTCTTCCGACTTCGGGGGTCTCTTGTTCTGTTCTCCGGTGTCGTCTCCGCGCTCTCCGGTTCTTCTCCCGCTCTCCGGTGCCTTCTCCACGATCTCCGGTTCTTTCTGCCTGCTGCCGGGCGCCCCGCTATCTTCTTCCAGCTCTTTTGCTAGCGGGTTCCCGGGCTTCAGTGTCGTCTTCTTCCCTCTTCTCTCCGCCCGATATTGCCCAATATTGCCTCGTCGCTGTCCGCCATTACAATGCTCTGGCCGCAGAGCTTATATTGGCAAGGGGCGTGGTCACCGGGTGATGCCACCGCTGACCCCGCCCCGTATGATATCACAGTCCCGGGGAATGATGGGACTGTGACATGCTACGGGGGCGGGGTCAGCGGGTGGTGCTCCCTATTGTATGTACTCCTCAGGTTCCCAAGTTTGACCTTAACATAATTGATGTATGCCCTGGGGTACAGAGGCTTCGCCAATTCCACCAGTTGATCGATTGCTGCCTTCCTGTTAATTTTGATATGCCATTATTGTGCTTATTTTTATTTTAATAAAAAGAATATATGGACTAAATTATTTGATTACGTGTTTACATTATAATTACAGTTTGGGAGTAGGCAGGTACATTTATAAAATAAATAGAGTAGTTGGTGGTTTGAACCTAAAAAAACATAGGGGATAATGGGGTTGTGCTAACTTGACCCACTAAATAATATCTAATAAATATAGTTTATTCATATAACAAAAACACAAATCCATAGGAAAGACGTTGGTTTTTACTCCGTCAGTATCACCAGCAAAGCAGCTTTTATTATTAGGCCATTATAAAGAAGAAGAAAATGTGTGCTGCATTTCTAGATTTCATAACTTTCAGCGTCGTGAATGTGATATCTCCATAACGAACGCTAGTTTTACAAGACAGAGCGCTTCAGGCTGGTCCTTGCTTCTGAGCATGCGAGTTCGTACCTCGGACAAAAGTCTGATGTATTTCTGTACACACGGTCTGACTTTGCACCATCTGACTTTTGTTGCCGAAAAGTTTGTCCGTTTGCAGAGCAAACATTTGTCCGATGAAAACCGAAGAAGTTTGTCCGATGGAGCGTACACACGGTCAGATTTTTTTATAAACGTGCTCATTTTGAAGTTTGTTGGCAAATAGTCAGACCGGGTGTACAAGGCCTTAGAATGACACTTTTTAAAACTGTTCTCGGCGGTTCTCATTTTTCTTGTGGGCATGTGAAGCCCACAAGCACTTACTTCCTGGATACGGTGATGATGTACGACCATCATGCACCGTCCAATTCTCGCGCACGCGCTTTCCCCACCGCAACGCAGCGCCGTCAACCTCTCGTGTTGCTATCACAACGGCGGCGGCGTAGGAAGTGCCCGCCCCGTTGTGATGGCACAAGTGGCCACGATATTTCGCAGCAGGCCTCCGCAATGACTCCTGGGAGAAATGACACAAGCTCCCAGGAGACAGTGCGGGTAAAGGAAATTACGAAATAGCCGCAGAATACCCGCCTATATCCACAGTAAAGATAGACAGGAAACAGAGAAAGAAAACAAGATAACACAGGTACCGTACAAAAAAAACCTTCCGTTTGTAACTGTATTCATTGCTGCAGTATGATTAAGGTCATGTTTTAAAATAGGGTGGAGCTCCGCTTTAAAATGTAGGAAACAAAGAGAGCAAATAATGTAATAAATTCTTCACTTTATTTCTTGCATACATGGAAATGCTTTCACATTGTAGCAGATATAGATTAGCCTCATATAAGAACAGTCTTCCCAGGAAGCCCCTCCTAGATGACGCATTGCATCCAATAGGACTTTCAAAGGTAGCCATCCTATTGGATGCAACATGTCAGGTAGACGGGAGTGTGACATCAACACGCAGGAGGGACTCTCAAGAGGGATCGACAGTAGCTGGAGAGGGTACCGGTACATTTATAGTTTTCTAAGCAGCGCAGGGGTGAACTTGTATTGTATAAAGTATACTTCACAGAGGTACCTCTAGGGTCAAATCCCACCTTTTACTCTAACATAAGGCGAGTAAACAGTAGCTCTTTGCACCTCAAATGACCGAGAAAATTACAAAGAGGTGAAGCAGGCTAAGTAAATTGAGAGCTCTTAAATAAAGGGGCTAGGCTTAGGCCTTTAAATGTTAACTCTGTAATAGAAATCCAGTTCTGTCCTCAGGACTAAAGTATCTCAGGCAAGTCTTTGGTGAAGAGTATCTTCCAGCTCCGCTGGGGCCCTTTAAAAATGCAAGGTGGTGATGATGAATCAAAGCATAGTGGTAAACAACAGTATATTATACAGGTTGAGCTCAACAGATATGAAACTCCTCTGTTGCAACAGATGTGAAAAGTGGAGGAGTAAGTACAATGGCAGCGGCTGGGCTAAAAGGGATTAGGATGTTATGCAGCAATGGGGGTCAGGTGGGAAGCAGTGCAAAGTCAACGTTCTGAAGTAGGGATGAGCTGAACACCCCCCGGTTCGGTTTGCATCCAGAACATGCAAATGGACCAAAATTTTACGTGAACATTCGAACACCGTTAAAGTCTAAGGGACTCGAACGTGAGAAATCAAAAGTGCGAATTTTAAAGGGTAATATGCAAGTTATTGTCCTAAAAAGGGTTTGGGGACCCGGGTCCTGCCCCAGGGGACATGTATCAATGCAAAAAAAAGTTTTAAAAACAGTAATTTTTTCGGGAGCAATGATTTTAATGATGCTTAAAGTGAAAAAATAAAAGTGAAATATTCCTTTAAATATCGTATGTGGGGGGTGTCTATAGTATGCCTGTAAAGTGGCACGTGTTTCACGTGTTTAGAACAGTCCCTGCAAAAAATGACATTTCTGAAGGAATAAAAGTCATTTAAAACTGCTTGCGGCTTTAATGAAATGTCGGGTCCCGGCAATATGGATGAAAATCATTGAGAAAAACGGCATGGGTACCCCCCCCCCAGCCCATTACCAGGCCCTTTGGGTCTTGTATGGATATTAAGGGGAACACCGCACCCAAATTAAAAAAAGAAAAGGCGTGGGGCCCCAGGCCCTATATACTCTGACCAGCAGTATACAGGCGGTCCAAACCAGACAGGGACTGTAGGTTTGTTCTTAAGTTGAATCTATTTGTAATTTGGAACAGGTACATTTTGTAAGTGTAGCTCCAGACAAAAAATCTATTTTAAAGCTTTTTGGATAACATAGGGAAGGGTTATCACCCCTGTAACATTTGTTTTGCTGTCTGTGCCCCTGTTCAGAAGATTTCACATCACTTTCTTTCCCAATGACAATTGGATTTAGAAAATTTGGGGTTTTTAGGGAAACAAGGATTGGTGATAAAGCATCAGTGGAGGAGACACATTTTTCCCAGAATTTCCCTTCCTATGGGTAGATTTCATCTCACTTCCTTTTGTCTCCCTCCGTTTGTAAGTAGGAGTCATTTGTAAGTCGGATGTTTGAAAGTAGGGGACCGCCTGTATATTCTATACGGCCTGCTCTATATACTCTGCAGAATATTGTGCCTTAGGTGTTGGTGGTACCAGAACACTGTAAGCCCTCACAGTTACTCTTGGTGGGCGCTGGAATGGGCCCTGCTGTGAAATATTATATTAAGAATTGTAATTACATGCCCCTGTTGAACAGGGGCAGAAAATTGGGCCTTTGGTGGTGGTGGTGTCACAACACTGCAACCCCTCACAGATACTCTAGTTGAGCGCAGGGACGAGCCCTGCTGCAAAATATTACAGTAACATTTTTAATTACATGACCCTGTTAAACGGGCAGAAAAATTGGGCCTTTGGTGGTGGTGTGGTGGTGTTGCCACAACACTGTAAGCCTTCACAGTTACTCTTGGTGGGTGCAGGAACGGGCCCTGCTGTGAAATATTAGATCAAAAATTTAAATTACACGCCCCTGTTAAACAGGGTCAGAAAAATTGGGCCTTAGCCACTGGTGGTGGTGCCACAACACTGCAACTCCTCACAGATACTCTAGTTGAGTGTAGGAACAAGCCCTGCTGCACAATATACAGCAGAAATTGTAATTACACGCCCCTGTTAACCACTTAACGACCGCTCACTGTATATATACGTCGGCAGAATGGCACAGACAGGCACAATCACGTACCTGTACGTGCCTGTCTCCGTATAGTTGGGGGGTCCCATCGGACCACCCTTCTATACAGTGAGCGGTCGGCATCGTTCCGGGAGCGATCCGTGATGAGGGGACGGCCATTAGTTTCCGGCCACCCCCTCGCGATCGCTTCCGGCAAATGAAAAGCTTCCTCTGCCTGTGTAATGTTTACACAGGCAGGAGGAAGTGATGTCATCTCTCATGCGGCGCTCACATATACCGAGCGCCGCATGAGAGAAGACACAGAGGTTAGTGCACGAAACAGAAAACTGACACCACACACATAGGCACACGATCGCCCCCCCAGGCCCCCCCAGACACCCTCAGATCACCCCCCAGATCACCCCCCAGATCACCCCCCAGCCCCCAGTCACAATGTCACTGATTGCAGTGACCATTTATTTACTGATCACTGCAATCAGTGACATTTGTGACTGTAAAAGTGTCAGGGCAGAGTGTTTTAGGTCCAGTGTAGCCCCCTACCCCCCCTAATAAAGGTTTAACCCCTTGATCGCCCCCCAGGTAACCCTTTCACCCCCTAGCACCGCTGTCACTAAGCGATCGTTTTTCTGATCGCTGTATTAGTGTCGGTGATGCCGATAGGTAGCCAGTTATTTTTTTTAGGTTCGCCACAGGTTTTTATAGCGTCAGGTACCCCCATATATTACCTAATAAAGGTATAACCCCTTGATCGCCCCCCCAGGTAACCCTTTCACCCCCTTTTGCCAGTGTCACTAAGCGATCGTTTTTCTGTTCGCTGTCTTAGTGTCGGTGATGCCGATAGGTAGCCAGTTATTTTTTGTTAGGTTCGCCACAGGTTTTTATAGCGTCAGGTACCCCCATATATTACCTAATAAAGGTTTAACCCCTTGATCGCCCCCCAGGTAACCCTATCACTCCCTTTTTCCAGTGTCACTAAGCGATCGTTTTTCTGATCGCTGTATTAGTTATGTTGGTGCCGATAGGTAGCCAGTTATTTTTTTTAGGTTCGCCGCAGGTTTTTATAGCGACAGGTACCCCCATATATTATCTAATAAAGGTTTTAACCCCCTAATTGCCCCTAGTTTACCCTTTCACCAGTGATCACTGTATAAGTATTACTGGTGACACTGGTTAGCCAGTTAGTTATTTTGTTATTTAGGTTCCCCGTCAGCTTTTTATATAGCGTCAGTTACCCCCATATATTACCTAATAAAGGTTTAACCCCCTGATTTCCCCTAGTTAACCCTTTCACCAGTGATCACCATATAAGTGTTACGGGTGACGCTGGTTAGTTAGTTTGCTTTTCATAGTGTCAGGGCACCCGCCGTATATAACCCAATAAAGGTTTAACCCCCTGATTGCCCGGAAGGGGATATCAATTAGGTTTTAGCGTCAGAGAGGGTCTGCGTCGCCCCAGGCAGCGTCAGGTTAGTGCCAGTAACGCTAACACCCACGCGTGAAGCATACACCTCCCTTAGTGGTATAGTATCTGAACAGATCAATATCTGATCTGATCAGATCTATACTAGCGTCCCCAGCAGTTTAGGGTTCCCAAAAACGCAGTGTTAGCGGGATCAGCCCAGATACCTGCTAGCACCTGTGTTTTGCCCCTCCGTCCAGCCCAGGCCACCCAAGTGCAGTATGGATCGATCACTGTCACTTACAAAACACAACACACATAACTGCAGCGTTCGCAGAGACAGGCCTGATCCCTGCGACTCCAGTGCTGTAGGAGGTGATTTCACCACCACAGTTAAAAAAAAAGAGCATATATGCCGAAGCATGGGGGCAGCAGGGGCGGAGGAGCGATTTTGCTCCTAATGCCGCGTACATACGGTCAAAATTCCGACGGAGGCATGCCCGTGGAAAAGTCCGACCATGTGTGTGCGGCATAACTTTTGCGGGAGGATGCCCCCATGCTTCGGCATATATAATTGGTGCATGTATGCCCATCATTAGAAGTGGGTGGATGAAGGGAGGTATTCTAATGGTGGGCATACCTACCGATCAATCTCTTTTTTTCGTTCAGCCAACAGGCTGCATGAAAAAAAATATTACAATACATGTCCAACAAGGACCAGCAACGTACTGGTATGTTGCTGGACTTTGAATGGTTATACCAGATTGATGCCTGCGGGTTTAGGTATCATCTTGGTATCATTATTTTCAGCCAGTGGCCGACTTTCATGTAAAAGCAATCCGAGCAGCTAATTAGCCTCTGGACTGCTTTTACAAGCAGTGGGAGGGAATGTCCCCCCCCCGGATATAAAAAGCGCCATTGGGAAATTGGGAAAGCATTTTATCACACCGATATTGCTGTGGTCAGATGCTTTGAGGGCAGAGGAAAGATCTAGGGTCCAATATACCCCAGTTTTTTCAAAAAAAGAGTACCTGTCACTACCTATTGCTATCATAGGGGATATTTACATTCCCTGAGATAACAATAAAAATGATAAAAAAAAAAAATATGGAAGAAGCAGTTTAAAAATAAAATAAAAAAGCAAAATTAATAATATAAAAAAAAAAAGCACCCCTGTCCAGCCCTGCTCTTGCGCAATGGCAAACGCAAGCGTCGGTCTGGCGTCATGTGTAAACAGCAATTGCATCATGTATGTGAGGTATCACCGCGAAGGTCAGATCGAGGGCAGTCATTTTAGAAGTAGACCTCCTCTGTAAATCTAATGTGGTAACCTGTAAAGGCTTTTAAAGTATGTAGTTTGTCGCCACTGCGCGTTTGTGAGAAATTTTAAAGCATGTCGTCTTGGTATCTATGTACTCGGCCTAAGATAATCTTTTTTATTTCATCAAACATTTGGGCAATATAGTGTGTTTTAGTGCATTAAAATGAAAAAAAGTGTATTTTTTCCCCAAAAAATTTGTTTGAAAAATCGCTGCGCAAATACTGTGTGGAAAAAAAAATGCAACACCCATCATTTTAATCTGTAGGGCCTTTGCTTTAAAAAAATATATAATGTTTGGGGGTTCAACATAATTTTCTTGCAAAAAAAAAATAAAATTTTCATGGAAACAAAAAGTGTCAGAAAGGGCTTTGTCTTCAAGTGGTTAGAAGAGTGGATGTAAGCTTCCTAATGTTGTGTATAAAATGCCAGGACAGTTCAAACCCCCCCCCCAAATGACCCCATTTTGGAAAGTAGACACCCCAAGCTATATACTGAGAGGCATGTTGAGTCCATGGAATATTTTATATGTTGACACAAGTTGCGGAAAAAAGAATTTATTTTTTATTTTTTTTTGCACAAAACTAAATTATATATTGCTCACTAAATGATATATTGCTCAAACATGCCATGGGCATATGTGGAATTACACCCCAAAATACATTCTGTTGCTTCTCCTGAGTACAGGGATACCACATGTGTGAGCCTAGCCAAGTACGGGACCCCAAAAACCAAGCACCGCCTTCAGGCTTTCTAAGGTATACATTTTTGATTTCACTCCTCACTGCCTATCACAGTTTCGGAGGCCATGGTATGGCCAGATGGCACAACCCCTGCCCCCCCAAATGACCCCATTTTGGAAATTAGACACCCCAAGCTATTTGCTGAGAGGTATGGTGAGTATTTTGCAGATCTCGCTTTTTGTCACAAAGTTTTACAAATTGAAAAAAAACAAAAAAAATGTTCTTTCTTCATTTTCAAAAACAAATGAGAGCTGTGAAATACTCACCATGCCTCTCAGCAAATAGCTTGGGGTGTCTACTTTCCAAAATGGGGTCATTTGGGGGGTTTTGTGCTATTTTGGCATTTTATGGCCTTCGAAAACTGTGATAGGTAGTGAGGAGTGAAATCAAAAATTTGTGCCCTTAGAAATCCTTAAGGCGGTGCTTGGTTTTCGGGGTCCCGTACGCGGCTAGGCTCCTAAAAAGTCCCACACATGTGGTATCTCCGTACTCAGGAGAAGCAGCAAAATGTATTTTGGGGTGCAATTCCACATATAATCATGGCATGTGTGAGCAATATATCATTTAGTGACAACTTTTTGTATTTTTTTTTTGTCATTATTCAATCACTTGGGACAAAAAAAAATATTCAATGGGATCAACATGCCTCTCAGCAATTTCCTTGGGGTGTCTACTTTCTAAAATGGGGTCATTTGGGGGGTTTTGTGCTATTTTGGCATTTTATGGCCTTCAAAACTGTGATAGGTAGTGAGGAGTGAAATCAAAAATTTGCGCCCTTAGAAATCCTGAAGGCGGTGCTTGGTTTTCGGGGGCCCGTACGCGACTAGGCTCCTAAAAAGTCCCACACATGTGGTATCCCCGTACTCAGGGGAAGCAGCAAAATGTATTTTGGGGTGAAATTCCACATATAACCATGGCATGTGTGAGCAATATATCCTTTAGTGACAACTTTTTGTAATTTTTAATTTTTTTATTTCAAATATTTTTATTGAAAGTTTTCAATGATAACAGAAGATTGTCAAACACGTAGTTTGTACAGTACAGACACTGAGTGTGCATCCTTAGTAACATACGTTCCAGTAAATACCTAAATGAGTCTTGCAGGTTAACTTCTGCTACAATGTCCTAGCTAGTGATGAGCCGAACACCCCCGGGTTCGGTTCGCACCAGAACCCGCGAACGGACCGAACGTTCGTACGAACATTAGAACCCTATTAAATACAATGGATGCGAACGTTCGAATTCTAAAGTGCTAATTATAACGACTATTATGCATGTTATTGTCCTAAAAAGGGTTTGGGAACCCGGGTTCTGCACCAGGGGACATGTATCAATGCAAAAAGAAGTTTTAAAAACTGTCGTTTTTCGGGAGCAGTCATTTTAATGATGCATAAAGTGAAAAAAAAAAAAGTCAAATATTCCTTTAAATATCGTACCTGGGGGTTGTCTAAAGTATGCCTGTGAAGTGCCACGTGTTTCCCGTGTTTAGAACTGTCCCTGCACAAAATGACACTTCTAAAGGAAAAAAAAGCCATTTAAAACTCCTTGCGGCTTAAATGTAATGTCTGGTCCCGGTAATATGGATGAAAATCTTTAAGAAAAATGGCATAGCTACCCCATGACCCCCCCCCCCTACCCCAGCCCATTACCAGCCCCTTTGGGTCTTGTATGGATATTAAGGGGAACCCTGCACATAAAATAAAAAAGGCCCTATATACTCTGAACAGCCGTATACAGGCGGTGCATACAAGACAGGGACTGTAGGTTTGTTCTTATGTAGAATCTGTTTGTAATTTTGAACAGGTACATTGTTTAAGTGTAGCTCCAGCCCAAAAATCTATTTTTAAACTTTTTGGAAAACATAGGTAAGGGTTATCACCCCTGTAACATTTGTTTTGTGGTCTGTGCCCCTGTTCAGAACATTTCACCTCACTTTCCGTCCCAATGACAACTGTTTTTGAAATGTGGTGTTTTTCTTGAAACAAGGATTGGTGATAAAGCATCAGTACAGAGGAGACACCTTTCTCCCATATTAATTCTTACAGGAGAGAATTTTCCTTCCAAGGGGTAGATTTCCTCTCACTTCCTGTTGTCTTCTTGCGTTTGCAAGTAGGAGTCGTTTGTAAGTTGGATGTTTGAAAGTAGGGACCTGCCGTATATACTCTGCAGAAATAGGCCCCTTAGTTGTTGGTGTTGGCACAACACTGTAAACACTCACAGTTACTCTTGGTTGGTGCTGGAACGCCCTGCTGTCAACTATTATATCAGGAATTTTAATTACATATAATTATTGAACAGTGGTAGTAAAAATTGGGCCTTTGATGGTGGTGCTGGTGCCACAACACTGTAAGCCCTGACAGTTACTCTTGGTGGGTGCAGCAATGGGCCCTGCTGTGAATTATTAGATCAAGAATTGTAATTGCATGCCCCTGTTGAACAGGGGCTGAAAAATTGGGCCTTTCGTGGTGGTGGTGGTGGTGGTGGTGTTGCCACAACACTGTAAGCCCTCAGAGTTACTCTTGGTGGGTGCAGGAATGGGCCCTGCTGTGAATTATTAGATCAAGAATTGTAATTACATGCCCCTTTTGAACAAGGGCTGAAAAATTGGGCCTTTCGTGGTGGTGGTGGTGGTGGTGGCGTTGCCACAACACTGTAAGCCCTCAGAGTTACTCTTGGTGGGTGCAGCAATGGGCCCTGCTGTGAATTATTAGATCAAGAATTGTAATTACATGCCCCTGTTGAACAGGGGCTGAAAAATTGGGCCTTAGGCAATGGTGGCACAACACTACAACCCCTCACAGATACTGTACTTGGAGCACAGCAATGAGCCCTGTTGCAAAGTATTGCTTCAAAAATTGTAATGACACGCCCCTGTTAAACAGGGGCTGAAAAATTGGGCCTTAGGCACTGGTGGCACAACACTCCAACCCCTCACAGATACTGTACTTGGAGCACAGCAATGAGCCCTATGGCAAATTATTGCTAAAAAAATTGTAATTACACGCCCCTGTTAAACAGGGGCTGAAAAATTGGGCCTTAGCCACTGGTGGCGGCACCCATAAACAAAAATGATCTTCCAAGCTATCATCATCAATCGTATCATTGAGGACTCGGAGGAGGAGGATAGCCAGTCAACATAACAGCACAGGCACTCAGCATCAGCATCAGTCTTGAAGGGATGTGACATGTTAAAATCAATTAGTCTGTTATATCAGCATCAGGTGTGTGGTAGCTGGTGGTGATCCAAGACTGGTTCATCTTGATGAAAGTCAGTCGATCAACCGAGTCGGTGGACAGGCGCACCCTGTGATCCGTGACAAATCCTCCAGCAGCACTGAATGTGCGTTCCGAAAGAACGCTGGATGCAGGACAGGCCAGTAGCTCAATTGCATACTGTGCAAGCTCTGGCCAGTGATCCATCCTCAAGACCCAGTAAGCCAGAGGATTTTCGGTGGGGAAGGTGTCCAAGTCTGACCTTGCCCCTAGGTATTCCTGCACCATGTATATCAGACGCTGGCGATGGTTGCTGGAACCGATCATACTTTGGGGCTGCGGACTAAAGAATTGTCTGAACGCATCGGTCAGACGGCCACCTTCCCCACCGCTCCTTCTTTGACTGCCCGAAGCCTCAGCAACTCGTTGTCCAGGACTAGGAGTTTGTAACCTCCCAGTCTCTGGGAACGCGTTGCACAGACCTTTCTGCAAGGCCTCCCGGAGTTGTCTCATCCTCTGCTCCCTCTGCGACGGTAACATAAGGTCCGCAACCTTACCCTTGTACCGTGGATCAAGGAGAGTGGCCAGCCAGTAATGGTCCCTCTCCTTGATCCGAAGAATACGAGGATCCTTCCGCAGACTTTGCAGGATCAGGGAGGCCATGCAGCGTAGGTTTGCTGAGGCATTCGGTCCGGAGTCCTCTGGGTCACTAAGGACGACATGATCCGCAGCCACCTCCTCCCAGCCATGTACAAGTCCACTGGTTTCTTGGGACTGTAAATCATCCATAAAAGACTGCTGCTGATGATGCTGAGTGCCAGCCTCCACCTCCATGCTGACACAATCCTCCTCCTCCTCCTCCTCCTCCTCCTCTTCCTGTGCGATGGGTGGGACAGAAGGAACACTGTCTGGGTAAAGGGGGCCTTAAGAGGCAAGGAAGTCCTCCTCTTCCTGCCTCTGTTCTGCCTCAAGTGCCCTGTCCATTATTCCACGCAGCGTGTGCTTCAACAGGTGGACAAGAGGTACAGTGTCACTGATGCATGCACTGTCACTGCTCACCATCCTCGTGGCCTCCTCAAATGGTGCCAGGACAGTGCATGCATCCCTGATCATGCCCCACTGGCGTGGAGAAAAAAAACCAAGCTCCCCTGACCCTGTCCTGGTGCCGTAGTCGCACAGGTACTCATTGATGGCCCTCTGCTGCGTGTGCAGCCGCTGCAGCATGGCCAACGTTGAGTTCCACCTGGTGGGCATGTCACATATAAGGCGGTTCTTGGGCAGGTTCAACTCCTTTTGCAGCTCAGCCAGGCGAGCACTGGCATTATAAGATCTGCGGAAATGCACACAGACTTTCCTGGCCTGCCTCAGGACATCCTGTAAGCCCGGGTACCTGCCCAAGAACCGCTGCACCACCAGGTTAAGGACGTGAGCCACACAGGGCACATGGGTCAGTTGTCCCTGTCGGAGGGCGGAGAGGAGGTTGGTGCCATTGTCGCAAACCACCATTCCTGGCTTAAGCTAGCGTGGCGTCAACCACCTCTCGGCCTGGCCCTGCAGAGCAGACAGGACCTCTGCCCCAGTGTGGCTTCTGTCCCCCAAACACACCAGCGCAAGCACGGCATGGCATCTTTTTGCCTGCGTACTTGCGTAGCCCCTTGAACGGCTACGGAGCACCGCTGGTTCAGAGGACAAAGCACAGGAAGAGGCCATGGAGGAAGAAGAAGAGGAGGGGGTGGAGGAGAGAGGTGTGTCACAACCAGTAGTAGCATTTTGGAGGCGTGGCGGTGGAACAACCTCCAACACTACTGCACCTTGTCCTGCATCCTTCCCAGCTGCCAAAAGAGTGACCCAATGGGCCGTGAAAGAAAGGTAACGTCCCTGTCCATGCCTGCTGGACCATGAGTCAGCGGTAATATGCACCTTACCGCTGATCGCCCTGTCCAGCGAGGCCAAGACATTGCCTTCCACATGCCGGTAGAGAGCCGGAATAGCCTTCCGTGAGAAAAAGTGGCGTTTGGGAACCTGCCACTGAGGAACCGCACATTGCACAAACTCACGGAAGGGGGCCGAATCTACCAACTGAAAAGGCAGCAGTTGAAGCGCTAGCAATTTAGCCAAGCTAGCATTCAACCGCTGGGCATGTGGATGGCTGGGAGTGAACTTCTTTCGACGGTCCAGCAGCTGGGGCAGGGAAATTTGCCTGCTAGAATCGGACGTCGGTGTACTGCTAGCAGAGTGGCCGCAACTACTTGGCTGTGACACACCTAATTCTACACCTTCATTCCTCTCAGTGCATGTTTCAGAGAGGACTGAAGTTATAGTGGGGTTGGAGATCCCAGCTGATGCGGTGCAAGGAGAGGTCCGCTTTGTTCTTTGGTGTGGGTCTTTGAGGTAGGCTTGCCAACGAGCTGCATGGCAGGTCAACATATGTCTGGTCAGGCATGTGGTACCCAAGCGGCTGATGTTTTGGCCACGCGATATACGCTTGAGACATATGTTGCAAACAGCAGCTGTGCGATCTGATGCACTAGCCTCAAAAAAGGCCCACACCAAAGTACTTTTGGAATGACGGGCAGAGGCAGCGCCCTGCACAGGCGGAGCTCTGCGGTGTGATTCCGTCGGTGTACTGCCCTTACGCTGGCCACCAAAGGGCATCCTGCCTCGTTGGAGATGTGCCTCCTCCTCATCCTCCTCCTCCTCCTCTCTCCTATTAGGCACCCACGTGGAGTCAGTGACCTCATCATCCCCTCCCTCCTCATCACTGGAGCCAATCTGGCAGTATGCTGCAGCTGCTGGAACATGACTGCCAGATTGGTGTCCTTCTTGAGCATCCCCTCTGTCTGCTCTCACGCTACTGCCTTCCTGTAGCTGGGTTTCATCATCAGACCCTTCGAAACGCTGGGCATCCTCCTGGAGCATGTACCCAACACTGTGCTCAAACAGTTTGGGGGACTCCTCAGGAGGAGGACATGGTGGGTCTAGGGAAGGAGTGACTGATGATGAGTCTGACATTGATACCAGGGAAGAGGACGCTTTGGCAGCTGCTTTGCCAGTACCCTGAGCCTGGGTGAGAGAGGATGAGGAGGAGGAGGAGGGCTTGGTCATCCACTCTACCAAGTCTTCGGCATGATGTGGCTCAACATGTCCAGCTGCCGAAAAGAAGGACAAGCGTGTCCCATGGCCATGTGCTGATGACAATGCACCGCGTCCACGACCAGCACTGTTGCCCCCAGACACAGAGCCTGCTTGCCCTCTTTTATTGCCTCCTGACTGTCTGCCTCTCCTTGTTTGCCTTCCAGACATTCTAATAGATGGCCTGCAGGGAGATGGGAAAAAAGCAATAAGGGCTACCTTCAGGTGTCCTTCTCTGTCCCTTTACTTAAGGATTTCTAAATATGGTTGAGGATGATTGCTTTCGCACAGAATAGCACAACGACAATTTCCCTGACTGTCCAAAAAACAAGGATTTCAAAGATGGTTGATGATCAATGCTTTAGCACACTATAGCACAAGGAGAATTTCCCTCACTGTCCTTCCCTGTCCCTAGAAACAAGGATTATCACAGTGAAAGAAACTGACACTCTTCCTACCTATAGTTTTCTGTCCCTAAAAAAAAGGTTTTTTTAAAGCTGATTGATGATCAATGCTTTAGCACACTATAGCACAAGTAGAATTTCCCTCACTGTCCTTCCCTGTCCCTAGAAACAAGGATTATCACAGTGAAAGAAACTGACACTCTTCCTACCTATAGTTTTCTGTCCCTAGAAAAAATGTTTTTTTAAAGATGGTTAATGATCAATGCTTTAGCACACTATAGCACAAGGAGAATTTCCCTCACTGTCCTTCCCTGTCCCTAGAAACAAGGATTATCACAGTGAAAGAAACTGACACTCTTCCTACCTATAGTTTTCTGTCCCTAGAAAAAATGTTTTTTTAAAGATGGTTGATGATTAATGCTTTAGCACACTATAGCACAAGGAGAATTTCCCTCACTGTCCTTCCCTGTCCCTAGAAACAAGGATTATCACAGTGAAAGAAACTGACACTCTCCCTACCTATAGTTTTCTGTCCCTAGAAAAAATGTTTTTTTAAAGATGGTTGATGATCAATGCTTTAGCACACTATAGCACAAGGAGAATTTCCCTCACTGTCCTTCCCTGTCCCTAGAAACAAGGATTAGCACAGTGAAAGAAACTGACACTCTCCCTACCTATAGTTTTCTGTCCCTAGAAAAAATGTTTTTTTAAAGATGGTTGATGATCAATGCTTTAGCACACTATAGCACAAGGAGAATTTCCCTCACTGTCCTTCCATGTCCCTAGAAACAAGGATTATCACAGTGAAAGAAACTGACACTCTTCCTACCTATAGTTTTCTGTCCCTAGAAAAAATGTTTTTTTAAAGACGGTTGATGATCAATGCTTTAGCACACTATAGCACAAGGAGAATTTCCCTCACTGTCCTTCCCTGTCCCTAGAAACAAGGATTATCACAGTGAAAGAAACTGACACTCTTCCTACCTATAGTTTTCTGTCCCTAGAAAAAATGTTTTTTTAAAGATGGTTGATGATCAATGCTTTAGCACACTATAGCACAAGGAGAATTTCCCTCATTGTCCTTCCCTGTCCCTAGAAACAAGGATTATCACAGTGAAAGAAACTGACACTCTCCCTACCTATAGTTTTCTGTCCCTAGAAAAAATGTTTTTTTAAAGATGGTTGATGATCAATGCTTTAGCACCCTATAGCACAAGGAGAATTTCCCTCACTGTCCTTCCCTGTCCCTAGAAACAAGGATTATCACAGTGAAAGAAACTGACACTCTCCCTACCTATAGTTTTCTGTCCCTAGAAAAAATGTTTTTTTAAAGATGGTTGATGATCAATGCTTTAGCACACTATAGCACAAGGAGAATTTCCCTCACTGTCCTTCCCTGTCCCTAGAAACAAGGATTAGCACAGTGAAAGAAACTGACACTCTCCCTACCTATAGTTTTCTGTCCCTAGAAAAAATGTTTTTTTAAAGATGGTTGATGATCAATGCTTTAGCACACTATAGCACAAGGAGAATTTCCCTCACTGTCCTTCCATGTCCATAGAAACAAGGATTATCACAGTGAAAGAAACTGACACTCTTCCTACCTATAGTTTTCTGTCCCTAGAAAAAATGTTTTTTTAAAGACGGTTGATGATCAATGCTTTAGCACACTATAGCACAAGGAGAATTTCCCTCACTGTCCTTCCCTGTCCCTAGAAACAAGGATTATCACAGTGAAAGAAACTGACACTCTTCCTACCTATAGTTTTCTGTCCCTAGAAAAAATGTTTTTTTAAAGATGGTTGATGATCAATGCTTTAGCACACTATAGCACAAGGAGAATTTCCCTCATTGTCCTTCCCTGTCCCTAGAAACAAGGATTATCACAGTGAAAGAAACTGACACTCTCCCTACCTATAGTTTTCTGTCCCTAGAAAAAATGTTTTTTTAAAGATGGTTGATGATCAATGCTTTAGCACCCTATAGCACAAGGAGAATTTCCCTCACTGTCCTTCCCTGTCCCTAGAAACAAGGATTAGCACAGTGAAAGAAACTGACACTCTCCCTACCTATAGTTTTCTGTCCCTAGAAAAAATGTTTTTTTAAAGATGGTTGATGATCAATGCTTTAGCACACTATAGCACAAGGAGAATTTCCCTCACTGTCCTTCCCTGTCCCTAGAAACAAGGATTATCACAGTGAAAGAAACTGACACTCTTCCTACCTATAGTTTTCTGTCCCTAGAAAAAATGTTTTTTTAAAGACGGTTGATGATCAATGCTTTAGCACACTATAGCACAAGGAGAATTTCCCTCACTGTCCTTCCCTGTCCCTAGAAACAAGGATTATCACAGTGAAAGAAACTGACACTCTTCCTACCTATAGTTTTCTGTCCCTAGAAAAAATGTTTTTTTAAAGATGGTTGATGATCAATGCTTTAGCACACTATAGCACAAGGAGAATTTCCCTCACTGTCCTTCACCTGTCCCTAGAAACAAGGATTATCACAGTGAAAGAAACTGACACTCTCCCTACCTATAGTTTTCTGTCCCTAGAAAAAATGTTTTTTTAACCACTTAAGCCCCGGACCATTTCGGACCATTAGGACCAAGCCTGTTTTTGGGATTCGGCACTGCGCTGCTTTGACTGTAAATTGTGCGGACATGCAATGTTGTACCCAAATGAAATTTGCGTCCTTTTCTTCCCACAAATAGAGCTTTCTTTTAATGGTATTTGATTGCCTCTGCGATTTTTATTTTTTGCGATATAAATGGAAAAAGAACGAAAATTTGGAAAAAAAAAGATATTTTCTAATTTTTGTTATAAGAAAAATCGAATAAACTCAATTTTAGTCATACATTTAGGCCAAAATGTATTCAGCCACATGTCTTTAGTAAAAAAAATGTCAATAAGCGTATATTTATTGGTTTGCGCAAAAGTTATAGCGTTTACAAACTAGGGTACATTTTCTGAAATTTACACAGCTTTAAATTTATGACTGCCTATCTCATTTCTTGAGGTGCTAAAATGGCAGGGCAGTACAAAACCCCCCCAAATGACCCCATTTTGGAAAGTAGACACCCCAAGGAAATTGCTGAGAGGCATGTTGAGCCCATTGAATATTTTTTTTTGTCCCAAGTGATTGAATAATGACAAAAAAAAAAAATTACAAAAAGTTGTCACTAAATGATATATTGCTCACACATGCCATGGTTATATGTGGAATTGCACCCTAAAATACATTCTGCTGCTTCTCCTGAGTACGGGGATACCACATGTGTGGGACTTTTTAGGAGCCTAGCCACGTACGGGACCCCGGAAACCAAGCACCGCCTTCAGGATTTCTAAGGGCGCAAATTTTTGATTTCACTCCTCACTACCTATCACAGTTTTGAAGGCCATAAAATGCCAAAATAGCACAAAACCCCCCCAAATGACCCCATTTTGGAAAGTAGACACCCCAAGCTATTTACTGAGAGGCATGTTCAGTCCATGGAATATTTTATATTTTGCCACAAGTTGCGGGAATATGACAAACTTTTTTTTTTTTGCACAAAGTTGTCACTAAATGATATATTGCTCACACATGCCATGGGCATATGTGAAATTACACCCCAAAATACATTCTGCTGCTTCTCCTGAGTACGGGGATACCACATGTGTGGGACTTTTTGGGAGCCTAGCCGCGTACAGGGCCCCAAAAACCAAGCACTGCGAACGCTGCAGTTATGTGTGTTGTGTTTGGTAAGTGACAGTGATCGATCGATACTGCACTTGGGTGGGCTGGGCTGGGCTGGGCTGGGCGGAGGGGCTAAACGCAGGCGCTAGCAGGTATCTGGGCTGATCCCGCTAACACTGCGTTTTTGGGAACCCTAAACTGCTGGGGATGCTAGTATAGATCTGATCAGATCTGATCAGATACTATACCACTAAGGGGGGTGTATGCTTTGCGCGTGGGTGTTAGCGTTACTGTCACTAACCTAACACTGCCTGGGGCGACGCAGACCCTCTCTGAGTCTAAAACCTAATTGATCTCACCCGCCGGGCGATCAGGGGGGTTAAACCTTTATTGGGTTATATACGGCGGGTGCCCTGATGCTATAAAAAGCAAACTAATCAACCAGCGTCACCCGTAACCTTTATATGGTGATCACTGGTGAAAGGGTTAACTAGGGGCAATCAGGGGGTTAAAACCTTTATTAGGTTAAATATGGGGGTACCTGACACTATATAAAAACCTGACGGGTAACCTAAATAACTAAATAACTTACTGGCTAACCAGTGACACCAGTGACGCTTATACGGCGATCACTGGTGAAAGGGTTAACTCTAGGGGCAATCAGGGGGTTAAAATAATATATGGGGGTACCTGACACTAATAAAAACCTGCGGCGAACCTAAAAAAAAATAACTGCCTATCTAAAACACCAGCGACACGAATACAGCGATCGGAAAAACAATCGCTTAGTGACGCTGAAGTTAGGGGGTGAAAGGGTTACCTGGGGGGTGATCAAGGGGTTAAACCTTTATTAGGGGGGGTTAGGGGGCTACCCTGGACCTAAAGGGGCCTAATCCTAACTGCCCTGCAACTTTTTACAATCACAGATGACACTAAATGCAGTGATCAGTAAAATAAATGATCACTGCAATCAGTGACACTGTGATTGGGGGCTTTGGGGTGACCTAGGGGGTGATCTGGGGGTGACTGGGGGGTGATTTGTGCGCCTATGTGTACCTACGTGTCAGTGGACTGTTGGTGCACTAACCTGCTTCTTCTCTGCCCGGCGCCGGGAACGGAAAGACCGCGGCGAGGGAGATGACATCACTTCCTCCAGCCTTGTTTACATCACATGGCGGAGGAAGCATTTTCATTGGCCGGGAGCGATCGCGAGGGGGGGGCGGAATCGAGCGGCCGCCCCCTCATGCCTGATCGCTCCCGAACACTTAACGGCCGCTCACTGCAGTGAAGGGGGGTCCGGATGGACCCCCCAACTGCACAAAGGCGATCACGTAGATCTACGTGATTCTGCCTGTCCGTGCCATTCTGCCGACGTAAATCGGCGGTGGGCGGTCGTTAAGTGGTTAAAGATGGTTGATGATCAATGCTTTAGCACACTATAGCACAAGGAGAATTTCCCTCACTGTCCTTCCCTGTCCCTAGAAACAAGGATTATCACAGTGAAAGAAACTGACACTCTTCCTACCTATAGTTTTCTGTCTCTAGAAAAAAATGTTTTTTTAAAGATGGTTGATGATCAATGCTTTAGCACACTATAGCACAAGGAGAATTTCCCTCACTGTCCTTCCCTGTCCCTAGAAACAAGGATTAGCACAGTGAAAGAAACTGACACTCTCCCTACCTATAGTTTTCTGTCCCTAGAAAAAATGTTTTTTTAAAGATGGTTGATGATCATATGCTTTAGCACACTATAGCACAAGGAGAATTTCCCTCACTGTCCTTCCCTGTCCCTAGAAACAAGGATTATCACAGTGAAAGAAACTGACACTCTCCCTACCTATAGTTTTCTGTCCCTAGAAAAAATGTTTTTTTAAAGATGGTTGATGATCAATGCTTTAGCACACTATAGCACAAGGAGAATTTCCCTCACTGTCCTTCCCTGTCCCTAGAAACAAGGATTAGCACAGTAAAAGAAACTGACACTCTCCCTACCTATAGTTTTCTGTCCCTAGAAAAAATGTTTTTTTTAAAGATGGTTGATGATCAATGCTTTAGCACACTATAGCACAAGGAGAATTTCCCTCACTGTCCTTCCCTGTCCCTAGAAACAAGGATTATCACAGTGAAAGAAACTGACACTCTTCCTACCTATAGTTTTCTGTCCCTAGAAAAAATGTTTTTTTAAAGACGGTTGATGATCAATGCTTTAGCACACTATAGCACAAGGAAAATTTCCCTCACTGTCCTTCCCTGTCCCTAGAAACAAGGATTATCACAGTGAAAGAAACTGACACTCTTCCTACCTATAGTTTTCTGTCCCTAGAAAAAATGTTTTTTTAAAGATGGTTGATGATCAATGCTTTAGCACACTATAGCACAAGGAGAATTTCCCTCACTGTCCTTCACCTGTCCCTAGAAACAAGGATTATCACAGTGAAAGAAACTGACACTCTCCCTACCTATAGTTTTCTGTCCCTAGAAAAAATGTTTTTTTAAAGATGGTTGATGATCAATGCTTTAGCACACTATAGCACAAGGAGAATTTCCCTCACTGTCCTTCCCTGTCCCTAGAAACAAGGATTATCACAGTGAAAGAAACTGACACTCTTCCTACCTATAGTTTTCTGTCCCTAGAAAAAATGTTTTTTTAAAGATGGTTGATGATCAATGCTTTAGCACACTATAGCACAAGGAGAATTTCCCTCACTGTCCTTCCCTGTCCCTAGAAACAAGGATTAGCACAGTGAAAGAAACTGACACTCTCCCAACCTATAGTTTTCTGTCCCTAGAAAATTTTTTTATTTAAAGATGGTTGATGATCAATGCTTTAGCACACTATAGCACAAGGAGAATTTCCCTCACTGTCCTTCCCTGTCCCTAGAAACAAGGATTAGCACAGTGAAAGAAACTGACACTCTCCCTACCTATAGTTTTCTGTCCCTAGAAAAAATGTTTTTTTTAAAGATGGTTGATGATCAATGCTTTAGCACACTATAGCACAAGGAGAATTTCCCTCACTGTCCTTCCCTGTCCCTAGAAACAAGGATTAGCACAGTAAAAGAAACTGACACTCTTCCTACCTATAGTTTTCTGTCCCTAGAAAAAATGTTTTTTTAAAGATGGTTGATGATCAATGCTTTAGCACAGTATAGCACAAGGAGAATTTCCCTCACTGTCCTTCCCTGTCCATAGAAACAAGGATTATCACAGTGAAAGAAACTGACACTCTCCCTACCTATAGTTTTCTGTCCCTAGAAAAAATGTTTTTTTAAAGATGGTTGATGATCAATGCTTTAGCACACTATAGCACAAGTAGAATTTCCCTCACTGTCCTTCCCTGTCCCTAGAAACAAGGATTATCACAGTGAAAGAAACTGACACTCTTCCTAACTATAGTTTTCTGTCCCTAGAAAAAATGTTTTTTTAAAGACGGTTGATGATCAATGCTTTAGCACACTATAGCACAAGGAGAATTTCCCTCACTGTCCTTCCCTGTCCCTAGAAACAAGGATTATCACAGTGAAAGAAACTGACACTCTTCCTACCTATAGTTTTCTGTCCCTAGAAAAAATGTTTTTTTAAAGATGGTTGATGATCAATGCTTTAGCACACTATAGCACAAGGAGAATTTCCCTCACTGTCCTTCACCTGTCCCTAGAAACAAGGATTATCACAGAGAAAGAAACTGACACTCTCCCTACCTATAGTTTTCTGTCCCTAGAAAAAATGTTTTTTTAAAGATGGTTGATGATCAATGCTTTAGCACACTATAGCACAAGGAGAATTTCCCTCACTGTCCTTCCCTGTCCCTAGAAACAAGGATTAGCACAGTAAACGAAACTGACACTCTTCCTACCTATAGTTTTCTGTCCCTAGAAAAAATGTTTTTTTAAAGATGGTTGATGATCAATGCTTTAGCACACTATAGCACAAGGAGAATTTCCCTCACTGTCCTTCACCTGTCCCTAGAAACAAGGATTATCACAGAGAAAGAAACTGACACTCTCCCTACCTATAGTTTTCTGTCCCTAGAAAAAATGTTTTTTTAAAGATGGTTGATGATCAATGCTTTAGCACACTATAGCACAAGGAGAATTTCCCTCACTGTCCTTCCCTGTCCCTAGAAACAAGGATTAGCACAGTAAAAGAAACTGACACTCTTCCTACCTATAGTTTTCTGTCCCTAGAAAAAATGTTTTTTTAAAGATGGTTGATGATCAATGCTTTAGCACACTATAGCACAAGGAGAATTTCCCTCACTGTCCTTCCCTGTCCCTAGAAACAAGGATTATCACAGTGAAAGAAACTGACACTCTCCCTACCTATAGTTTTCTGTCCCTAGAAAAAATGTTTTTTTTAAAGATGGTTGATGATCAATGCTTTAGCACACTATAGCACAAGGAGAATTTCCCTCACTGTCCTTCCCTGTCCCTAGAAACAAGGATTAGCACAGTAAAAGAAACTGACACTCTTCCTACCTATTGTTTTCTGTCCCTAGAAAAAATGTTTTTTTAAAGATGGTTGATGATCAATGCTTTAGCACACTATAGCACAAGGAGAATTTCCCTCACTGTCCTTCCCTGTCCCTAGAAACAAGGATTATCACAGTGAAAGAAACTGACACTCTCCCTACCTATAGTTTTCTGTCCCTAGAAAAAATGTTTTTTTAAAGATGGTTGATGATCAATGCTTTAGCACACTATAGCACAAGGAGAATTTCCCTCACTGTCCTTCCCTGTCCCTAGAAACAAGGATTAGCACAGTGAAAGAAACTGACACTCTCCCTACCTATAGTTTTCTGTCCCTAGAAAAAATGTTTTTTTAAAGATGGTTGATGATCAATGCTTTAGCACACTATAGCACAAGGAGAATTTCCCTCACTGTCCTTCCCTGTCCCTAGAAACAAGGATTATCACAGTGAAAGAAACTGACACTCTTCCTACCTATAGTTTTCTGTCCCTAGAAAAAATGTTTTTTTAAAGACGGTTGATGATCAATGCTTTAGCACACTATAGCACAAGGAGAATTTCCCTCACTGTCCTTCCCTGTCCCTAGAAACAAGGATTATCACAGTGAAAGAAACTGACACTCTTCCTACCTATAGTTTTCTGTCCCTAGAAAAAATGTTTTTTTAAAGATGGTTGATGATCAATGCTTTAGCACACTATAGCACAAGGAGAATTTCCCTCACTGTCCTTCACCTGTCCCTAGAAACAAGGATTATCACAGTGAAAGAAACTGACACTCTCCCTACCTATAGTTTTCTGTCCCTAGAAAAAATGTTTTTTTAAAGATGGTTGATGATCAATGCTTTAGCACACTATAGCACAAGGAGAATTTCCCTCACTGTCCTTCCCTGTCCCTAGAAACAAGGATTATCACAGTGAAAGAAACTGACACTCTTCCTACCTATAGTTTTCTGTCCCTAGAAAAAATGTTTTTTTAAAGATGGTTGATGATCAATGCTTTAGCACACTATAGCACAAGGAGAATTTCCCTCACTGTCCTTCCCTGTCCCTAGAAACAAGGATTATCACAGTGAAAGAAACTGACACTCTTCCTACCTATAGTTTTCTGTCCCTAGAAAAAATGTTTTTTTAAAGATGGTTGATGATCAATGCTTTAGCACACTATAGCACAAGGAGAATTTCCCTCACTGTCCTTCCCTGTCCCTAGAAACAAGGATTATCACAGTGAAAGAAACTGACACTCTTCCTACCTATAGTTTTCTGTCCCTAGAAAAAATGTTTTTTTAAAGACGGTTGATGATCAATGCTTTAGCACACTATAGCACAAGGAGAATTTCCCTCACTGTCCTTCCCTGTCCCTAGAAACAAGGATTATCACAGTGAAAGAAACTGACACTCTTCCTACCTATAGTTTTCTGTCCCTAGAAAAAATGTTTTTTTAAAGATGGTTGATGATCAATGCTTTAGCACACTATAGCACAAGGAGAATTTCCCTCACTGTCCTTCACCTGTCCCTAGAAACAAGGATTATCACAGTGAAAGAAACTGACACTCTTCCTACCTATAGTTTTCTGTCCCTAGAAAAAATGTTTTTTTAAAGATGGTTGATGATCAATGCTTTAGCACACTATAGCACAAGGAGAATTTCCCTCACTGTCCTTCCCTGTCCCTAGAAACAAGGATTATCACAGTGAAAGAAACTGACACTCTCCCTACCTATAGTTTTCTGTCCCTAGAAAAAATGTTTTTCTAAAGATGGTTGATGATCAATGCTTTAGCACACTATAGCACAAGGAGAATTTCCCTCACTGTCCTTCCCTGTCCCTAGAAACAAGGATTAGCACAGTAAAAGAAACTGACACTCTTCCTACCTATAGTTTTCTGTCCCTAGAAAAAATGTTTTTTTAAAGATGGTTGATGATCAATGCTTTAGCACACTATAGCACAAGGAGAATTTCCCTCACTGTCCTTCCCTGTCCCTAGAAACAAGGATTATCACAGTGAAAGAAACTGACACTCTCCCTACCTATAGTTTTCTGTCCCTAGAAAAAATGTTTTTTTTAAAGATGGTTGATGATCAATGCTTTAGCACACTATAGCACAAGGAGAATTTCCCTCACTGTCCTTCCCTGTCCCTAGAAACAAGGATTATCACAGTGAAAGAAACTGACACTCTTCCTACCTATAGTTTTCTGTCCCTAGAAAAAATGTTTTTTTTAAAGATGGTTGATGATCAATGCTTTAGCACACTATAGCACAAGGAGAATTTCCCTCACTGTCCTTCCCTGTCCCTAGAAACAAGGATTAGCACAGTAAAAGAAACTGACACTCTTCCTACCTATAGTTTTCTGTCCCTAGAAAAAATGTTTTTTTAAAGATGGTTGATGATCAATGCTTTAGCACAGTATAGCACAAGGAGAATTTCCCTCACTGTCCTTCCCTGTCCATAGAAACAAGGATTATCACAGTGAAAGAAACTGACACTCTCCCTACCTATAGTTTTCTGTCCCTAGAAAAAATGTTTTTTTAAAGATGGTTGATGATCAATGCTTTAGCACACTATAGCACAAGTAGAATTTCCCTCACTGTCCTTCCCTGTCCCTAGAAACAAGGATTATCACAGTGAAAGAAACTGACACTCTTCCTACCTATAGTTTTCTGTCCCTAGAAAAAATGTTTTTTTAAAGACGGTTGATGATCAATGCTTTAGCACACTATAGCACAAGGAGAATTTCCCTCACTGTCCTTCCCTGTCCCTAGAAACAAGGATTATCACAGTGAAAGAAACTGACACTCTTCCTACCTATAGTTTTCTGTCCCTAGAAAAAATGTTTTTTTAAAGATGGTTGATGATCAATGCTTTAGCACACTATAGCACAAGGAGAATTTCCCTCACTGTCCTTCACCTGTCCCTAGAAACAAGGATTATCACAGAGAAAGAAACTGACACTCTCCCTACCTATAGTTTTCTGTCCCTAGAAAAAATGTTTTTTTAAAGATGGTTGATGATCAATGCTTTAGCACACTATAGCACAAGGAGAATTTCCCTCACTGTCCTTCCCTGTCCCTAGAAACAAGGATTAGCACAGTAAACGAAACTGACACTCTTCCTACCTATAGTTTTCTGTCCCTAGAAAAAATGTTTTTTTAAAGATGGTTGATGATCAATACTTTAGCACACTATAGCACAAGGAGAATTTCCCTCACTGTCCTTCACCTGTCCCTAGAAACAAGGATTATCACAGAGAAAGAAACTGACACTCTCCCTACCTATAGTTTTCTGTCCCTAGAAAAAATGTTTTTTTAAAGATGGTTGATGATCAATGCTTTAGCACACTATAGCACAAGGAGAATTTCCCTCACTGTCCTTCCCTGTCCCTAGAAACAAGGATTAGCACAGTAAAAGAAACTGACACTCTTCCTACCTATAGTTTTCTGTCCCTAGAAAAAATGTTTTTTTAAAGATGGTTGATGATCAATGCTTTAGCATACTATAGCACAAGGAGAATTTCCCTCACTGTCCTTCCCTGTCCCTAGAAACAAGGATTATCACAGTGAAAGAAACTGACACTCTCCCTACCTATAGTTTTCTGTCCCTAGAAAAAATGTTTTTTTTAAAGATGGTTGATGATCAATGCTTTAGCACACTATAGCACAAGGAGAATTTCCCTCTCTGTCCTTCCCTGTCCCTAGAAACAAGGATTAGCACAGTAAAAGAAACTGACACTCTTCCTACCTATAGTTTTCTGTCCCTAGAAAAAATGTTTTTTTAAAGATGGTTGATGATCAATGCTTTAGCACACTATAGCACAAGGAGAATTTCCCTCACTGTCCTTCCCTGTCCCTAGAAACAAGGATTATCACAGTGAAAGAAACTGACACTCTCCCTACCTATAGTTTTCTGTCCCTAGAAAAAATGTTTTTTTAAAGATGGTTGATGATCAATGCTTTAGCACACTATAGCACAAGGAGAATTTCCCTCACTGTCCTTCCCTGTCCCTAGAAACAAGGATTAGCACAGTGAAAGAAACTGACACTCTCCCTACCTATAGTTTTCTGTCCCTAGAAAAAATGTTTTTTTAAAGATGGTTGATGATCAATGCTTTAGCACACTATAGCACAAGGAGAATTTCCCTCACTGTCCTTCCCTGTCCCTAGAAACAAGGATTATCACAGTGAAAGAAACTGACACTCTTCCTACCTATAGTTTTCTGTCCCTAGAAAAAATGTTTTTTTAAAGACGGTTGATGATCAATGCTTTAGCACACTATAGCACAAGGAGAATTTCCCTCACTGTCCTTCCCTGTCCCTAGAAACAAGGATTATCACAGTGAAAGAAACTGACACTCTTCCTACCTATAGTTTTCTGTCCCTAGAAAAAATGTTTTTTTAAAGATGGTTGATGATCAATGCTTTAGCACACTATAGCACAAGGAGAATTTCCCTCACTGTCCTTCACCTGTCCCTAGAAACAAGGATTATCACAGTGAAAGAAACTGACACTCTCCCTACCTATAGTTTTCTGTCCCTAGAAAAAATGTTTTTTTAAAGATGGTTGATGATCAATGCTTTAGCACACTATAGCACAAGGAGAATTTCCCTCACTGTCCTTCCCTGTCCCTAGAAACAAGGATTATCACAGTGAAAGAAACTGACACTCTTCCTACCTATAGTTTTCTGTCCCTAGAAAAAATGTTTTTTTAAAGATGGTTGATGATCAATGCTTTAGCACACTATAGCACAAGGAGAATTTCCCTCACTGTCCTTCCCTGTCCCTAGAAACAAGGATTATCACAGTGAAAGAAACTGACACTCTTCCTACCTATAGTTTTCTGTCCCTAGAAAAAATGTTTTTTTAAAGATGGTTGATGATCAATGCTTTAGCACACTATAGCACAAGGAGAATTTCCCTCACTGTCCTTCCCTGTCCCTAGAAACAAGGATTATCACAGTGAAAGAAACTGACACTCTTCCTACCTATAGTTTTCTGTCCCTAGAAAAAATGTTTTTTTAAAGACGGTTGATGATCAATGCTTTAGCACACTATAGCACAAGGAGAATTTCCCTCACTGTCCTTCCCTGTCCCTAGAAACAAGGATTATCACAGTGAAAGAAACTGACACTCTTCCTACCTATAGTTTTCTGTCCCTAGAAAAAATGTTTTTTTAAAGATGGTTGATGATCAATGCTTTAGCACACTATAGCACAAGGAGAATTTCCCTCACTGTCCTTCACCTGTCCCTAGAAACAAGGATTATCACAGTGAAAGAAACTGACACTCTTCCTACCTATAGTTTTCTGTCCCTAGAAAAAATGTTTTTTTAAAGATGGTTGATGATCAATGCTTTAGCACACTATAGCACAAGGAGAATTTCCCTCACTGTCCTTCCCTGTCCCTAGAAACAAGGATTATCACAGTGAAAGAAACTGACACTCTCCCTACCTATAGTTTTCTGTCCCTAGAAAAAATGTTTTTCTAAAGATGGTTGATGATCAATGCTTTAGCACACTATAGCACAAGGAGAATTTCCCTCACTGTCCTTCCCTGTCCCTAGAAACAAGGATTAGCACAGTAAAAGAAACTGACACTCTTCCTACCTATAGTTTTCTGTCCCTAGAAAAAATGTTTTTTTAAAGATGGTTGATGATCAATGCTTTAGCACACTATAGCACAAGGAGAATTTCCCTCACTGTCCTTCCCTGTCCCTAGAAACAAGGATTATCACAGTGAAAGAAACTGACACTCTCCCTACCTATAGTTTTCTGTCCCTAGAAAAAATGTTTTTTTTAAAGATGGTTGATGATCAATGCTTTAGCACACTATAGCACAAGGAGAATTTCCCTCACTGTCCTTCCCTGTCCCTAGAAACAAGGATTATCACAGTGAAAGAAACTGACACTCTTCCTACCTATAGTTTTCTGTCCCTAGAAAAAATGTTTTTTTTAAAGATGGTTGATGATCAATGCTTTAGCACACTATAGCACAAGGAGAATTTCCCTCACTGTCCTTCCCTGTCCCTAGAAACAAGGATTAGCACAGTAAAAGAAACTGACACTCTTCCTACCTATAGTTTTCTGTCCCTAGAAAAAATGTTTTTTTAAAGATGGTTGATGATCAATGCTTTAGCACACTATAGCACAAGGAGAATTTCCCTCACTGTCCTTCACCTGTCCCTAGAAACAAGGATTATCACAGAGAAAGAAACTGACACTCTCCCTACCTATAGTTTTCTGTCCCTAGAAAAAATGTTTTTTTAAAGATGGTTGATGATCAATGCTTTAGCACACTATAGCACAAGGAGAATTTCCCTCACTGTCCTTCCCTGTCCCTAGAAACAAGGATTAGCACAGTAAACGAAACTGACACTCTTCCTACCTATAGTTTTCTGTCCCTAGAAAAAATGTTTTTTTAAAGATGGTTGATGATCAATACTTTAGCACACTATAGCACAAGGAGAATTTCCCTCACTGTCCTTCACCTGTCCCTAGAAACAAGGATTATCACAGAGAAAGAAACTGACACTCTCCCTACCTATAGTTTTCTGTCCCTAGAAAAAATGTTTTTTTAAAGATGGTTGATGATCAATGCTTTAGCACACTATAGCACAAGGAGAATTTCCCTCACTGTCCTTCCCTGTCCCTAGAAACAAGGATTAGCACAGTAAAAGAAACTGACACTCTTCCTACCTATAGTTTTCTGTCCCTAGAAAAAATGTTTTTTTAAAGATGGTTGATGATCAATGCTTTAGCATACTATAGCACAAGGAGAATTTCCCTCACTGTCCTTCCCTGTCCCTAGAAACAAGGATTATCACAGTGAAAGAAACTGACACTCTCCCTACCTATAGTTTTCTGTCCCTAGAAAAAATGTTTTTTTTAAAGATGGTTGATGATCAATGCTTTAGCACACTATAGCACAAGGAGAATTTCCCTCTCTGTCCTTCCCTGTCCCTAGAAACAAGGATTAGCACAGTAAAAGAAACTGACACTCTTCCTACCTATAGTTTTCTGTCCCTAGAAAAAATGTTTTTTTAAAGATGGTTGATGATCAATGCTTTAGCACACTATAGCACAAGGAGAATTTCCCTCACTGTCCTTCCCTGTCCCTAGAAACAAGGATTATCACAGTGAAAGAAACTGACACTCTCCCTACCTATAGTTTTCTGTCCCTAGAAAAAATGTTTTTTTAAAGATGGTTGATGATCAATGCTTTAGCACACTATAGCACAAGGAGAATTTCCCTCACTGTCCTTCCCTGTCCCTAGAAACAAGGATTAGCACAGTGAAAGAAACTGACACTCTCCCTACCTATAGTTTTCTGTCCCTAGAAAAAATGTTTTTTTAAAGATGGTTGATGATCAATGCTTTAGCACACTATAGCACAAGGAGAATTTCCCTCACTGTCCTTCCCTGTCCCTAGAAACAAGGATTATCACAGTGAAAGAAACTGACACTCTTCCTACCTATAGTTTTCTGTCCCTAGAAAAAATGTTTTTTTAAAGACGGTTGATGATCAATGCTTTAGCACACTATAGCACAAGGAGAATTTCCCTCACTGTCCTTCCCTGTCCCTAGAAACAAGGATTATCACAGTGAAAGAAACTGACACTCTTCCTACCTATAGTTTTCTGTCCCTAGAAAAAATGTTTTTTTAAAGATGGTTGATGATCAATGCTTTAGCACACTATAGCACAAGGAGAATTCCCCTCACTGTCCTTCACCTGTCCCTAGAAACAAGGATTATCACAGTGAAAGAAACTGACACTCTCCCTACCTATAGTTTTCTTTCCCTAGAAAAAATGTTTTTTTAAAGATGGTTGATGATCAATGCTTTAGCACACTATAGCACAAGGAGAATTTCCCTCACTGTCCTTCCCTGTCCCTAGAAACAAGGATTATCACAGTGAAAGAAACTGACACTCTTCCTACCTATAGTTTTCTGTCCCTAGAAAAAATGTTTTTTTAAAGATGGTTGATGATCAATGCTTTAGCACACTATAGCACAAGGAGAATTTCCCTCACTGTCCTTCCCTGTCCCTAGAAACAAGGATTATCACAGTGAAAGAAACTGACACTCTTCCTACCTATAGTTTTCTGTCCCTAGAAAAAATGTTTTTTTAAAGATGGTTGATGATCAATGCTTTAGCACACTATAGCACAAGGAGAATTTCCCTCACTGTCCTTCCCTGTCCCTAGAAACAAGGATTATCACAGTGAAAGAAACTGACACTCTCCCTACCTATAGTTTTCTGTCCCTAGAAAAAATGTTTTTTTAAAGATGGTTGATGATCAATGCTTTAGCACACTATAGCACAAGGAGAATTTCCCTCACTGTCCTTCCCTGTCCCTAGAAACAAGGATTAGCACAGTAAAAGAAACTGACACTCTTCCTACCTATAGTTTTCTGTCCCTAGAAAAAATGTTTTTTTAAAGACGGTTGATGATCAATGCTTTAGCACACTATAGCACAAGGAGAATTTCCCTCACTGTCCTTCCCTGTCCCTAGAAACAAGGATTATCACAGTGAAAGAAACTGACACTCTTCCTACCTATAGTTTTCTGTCCCTAGAAAAAATGTTTTTTTAAAGATGGTTGATGATCAATGCTTTAGCACACTATAGCACAAGGAGAATTTCCCTCACTGTCCTTCACCTGTCCCTAGAAACAAGGATTATCACAGTGAAAGAAACTGACACTCTCCCTACCTATAGTTTTCTGTCCCTAGAAAAAATGTTTTTTTAAAGATGGTTGATGATCAATGCTTTAGCACACTATAGCACAAGGAGAATTTCCCTCACTGTCCTTCCCTGTCCCTAGAAACAAGGATTAGCACAGTAAAAGAAACTGACACTCTTCCTACCTATAGTTTTCTGTCCCTAGAAAAAATGTTTTTTTAAAGATGGTTGATGATCAATGCTTTAGCACACTATAGCACAAGGAGAATTTCCCTCACTGTCCTTCCCTGTCCCTAGAAACAAGGATTATCACAGTGAAAGAAACTGACACTCTCCCTACCTATAGTTTTCTGTCCCTAAAAAAAATGTTTTTTTTAAAGATGGTTGATGATCAATGCTTTAGCACACTATAGCACAAGGAGAATTTCCCTCACTGTCCTTCCCTGTCCCTAGAAACAAGGATTAGCACAGTAAAAGAAACTGACACTCTTCCTACCTATAGTTTTCTGTCCCTAGAAAAAATGTTTTTTTAAAGATGGTTGATGATCAATGCTTTAGCACACTATAGCACAAGGAGAATTTCCCTCACTGTCCTTCCCTGTCCCTAGAAACAAGGATTATCACAGTGAAAGAAACTGACACTCTCCCTACCTATAGTTTTCTGTCCCTAGAAAAAATGTTTTTTTAAAGATGGTTGATGATCAATGCTTTAGCACACTATAGCACAAGGAGAATTTCCCTCACTGTCCTTCCCTGTCCCTAGAAACAAGGATTAGCACAGTGAAAGAAACTGACACTCTCCCTACCTATAGTTTTCTGTCCCTAGAAAAAATGTTTTTTTAAAGATGGTTGATGATCAATGCTTTAGCACACTATAGCACAAGGAGAATTTCCCTCACTGTCCTTCCCTGTCCCTAGAAACAAGGATTATCACAGTGAAAGAAACTGACACTCTTCCTACCTATAGTTTTCTGTCCCTAGAAAAAATGTTTTTTTAAAGATGGTTGATGATCAATGCTTTAGCACACTATAGCACAAGGAGAATTTCCCTCACTGTCCTTCACCTGTCCCTAGAAACAAGGATTATCACAGTGAAAGAAACTGACACTCTCCCTACCTATAGTTTTCTGTCCCTAGAAAAAATGTTTTTTTAAAGATGGTTGATGATCAATGCTTTAGCACACTATAGCACAAGGAGAATTTCCCTCACTGTCCTTCCCTGTCCCTAGAAACAAGGATTAGCACAGTAAAAGAAACTGACACTCTTCCTACCTATAGTTTTCTGTCCCTAGAAAAAATGTTTTTTTAAAGATGGTTGATGATCAATGCTTTAGCACACTATAGCACAAGGAGAATTTCCCTCACTGTCCTTCCCTGTCCCTAGAAACAAGGATTATCACAGTGAAAGAAACTGACACTCTCCCTACCTATAGTTTTCTGTCCCTAGAAAAAATGTTTTTTTTAAAGATGGTTGATGATCAATGCTTTAGCACACTATAGCACAAGGAGAATTTCCCTCACTGTCCTTCCCTGTCCCTAGAAACAAGGATTAGCACAGTAAAAGAAACTGACACTCTTCCTACCTATAGTTTTCTGTCCCTAGAAAAAATGTTTTTTTAAAGATGGTTGATGATCAATGCTTTAGCACACTATAGCACAAGGAGAATTTCCCTCACTGTCCTTCCCTGTCCCTAGAAACAAGGATTATCACAGTGAAAGAAACTGACACTCTCCCTACCTATAGTTTTCTGTCCCTAGAAAAAATGTTTTTTTAAAGATGGTTGATGATCAATGCTTTAGCACACTATAGCACAAGGAGAATTTCCCTCACTGTCCTTCCCTGTCCCTAGAAACAAGGATTAGCACAGTGAAAGAAACTGACACTCTCCCTACCTATAGTTTTCTGTCCCTAGAAAAAATGTTTTTTTAAAGATGGTTGATGATCAATGCTTTAGCACACTATAGCACAAGGAGAATTTCCCTCACTGTCCTTCCCTGTCCCTAGAAACAAGGATTATCACAGTGAAAGAAACTGACACTCTTCCTACCTATAGTTTTCTGTCCCTAGAAAAAATGTTTTTTTAAAGACGGTTGATGATCAATGCTTTAGCACACTATAGCACAAGGAGAATTTCCCTCACTGTCCTTCCCTGTCCCTAGAAACAAGGATTATCACAGTGAAAGAAACTGACACTCTTCCTACCTATAGTTTTCTGTCCCTAGAAAAAATGTTTTTTTAAAGATGGTTGATGATCAATGCTTTAGCACACTATAGCACAAGGAGAATTTCCCTCACTGTCCTTCACCTGTCCCTAGAAACAAGGATTATCACAGTGAAAGAAACTGACACTCTTCCTACCTATAGTTTTCTGTCCCTAGAAAAAATGTTTTTTTAAAGATGGTTGATGATCAATGCTTTAGCACACTATAGCACAAGGAGAATTTCCCTCACTGTCCTTCCCTGTCCCTAGAAACAAGGATTAGCACAGTAAAAGAAACTGACACTCTTCCTACCTATAGTTTTCTGTCCCTAGAAAAAATGTTTTTTTAAAGATGGTTGATGATCAATGCTTTAGCACACTATAGCACAAGGAGAATTTCCCTCACTGTCCTTCCCTGTCCCTAGAAACAAGGATTATCACAGTGAAAGAAACTGACACTCTCCCTACCTATAGTTTTCTGTCCCTAGAAAAAATGTTTTTTTTTAAAGATGGTTGATGATCAATGCTTTAGCACACTATAGCACAAGGAGAATTTCCCTCACTGTCCTTCCCTGTCCCTAGAAACAAGGATTAGCACAGTAAAAGAAACTGACACTCTCCCTACCTATAGTTTTCTGTCCCTAGAAAAAATGTTTTTTTAAAGATGGTTGATGATCAATGCTTTAGCACACTATAGCACAAGGAGAATTTCCCTCACTGTCCTTCCCTGTCCCTAGAAACAAGGATTATCACAGTGAAAGAAACTGACACTCTCCCTACCTATAGTTTTCTGTCCCTAGAAAAAATGTTTTTTTAAAGATGGTTGATGATCAATGCTTTAGCACACTATAGCACAAGGAGAATTTCCCTCACTGTCCTTCCCTGTCCCTAGAAACAAGGATTAGCACAGTGAAAGAAACTGACACTCTCCCTACCTATAGTTTTCTGTCCCTAGAAAAAATGTTTTTTTAAAGATGGTTGATGATCAATGCTTTAGCACACTATAGCACAAGGAGAATTTCCCTCACTGTCCTTCCCTGTCCCTAGAAACAAGGATTATCACAGTGAAAGAAACTGACACTCTTCCTACCTATAGTTTTCTGTCCCTAGAAAAAATGTTTTTTTAAAGATGGTTGATGATCAATGCTTTAGCACACTATAGCACAAGGAGAATTTCCCTCACTGTCCTTCCCTGTCCCTAGAAACAAGGATTATCACGGTAAAACACACTGACACTCTCCCTACCTATAGTTTTCTGTCCCTAGAAAAAATGTTTTTTTAAAGATGGTTGATGATCAATGCTTTAGCACACTATAGCACAAGGAGAATTTCCCTCACTGTCCTTCCCTGTCCCTAGAAACAAGGATTAGCACAGTGAAAGAAACTGACACTCTCCCAACCTATAGTTTTCTGTCCCTAGAAAAAATGTTTATTTAAAGATGGTTGATGATCAATGCTTTAGCACACTATAGCACAAGGAGAATTTCCCTCACTGTCCTTCCCTGTCCCTAGAAACAAGGATTAGCACAGTGAAAGAAACTGACACTCTCCCTACCTATAGTTTTCTGTCCCTAGAAAAAATGTTTTTTTTAAAGATGGTTGATGATCAATGCTTTAGCACACTATAGCACAAGGAGAATTTCCCTCACTGTCCTTCCCTGTCCCTAGAAACAAGGATTATCACAGTGAAAGAAACTGACACTCTTCCTACCTATAGTTTTCTGTCCCTAGAAAAAATGTTTTTTTAAAGATGGTTGATGATCAATGCTTTAGCACACTATAGCACAAGGAGAATTTCCCTCACTGTCCTTCCCTGTCCCTAGAAACAAGGATTATCACAGTGAAAGAAACTGACACTCTTCCTACCTATAGTTTTCTGTCCCTAGAAAAAATGTTTTTTTAAAGATGGTTGATGATCAATGCTTTAGCACACTATAGCACAAGGAGAATTTCCCTCACTGTCCTTCCCTGTCCCTAGAAACAAGGATTATCACAGTGAAAGAAACTGACACTCTCCCTACCTATAGTTTTCTGTCCCTAGAAAAAATGTTTTTTTTTAAAGATGGTTGATGATCAATGCTTTAGCACACTATAGCACAAGGAGAATTTCCCTCACTGTCCTTCCCTGTCCCTAGAAACAAGGATTAGCACAGTAAAAGAAACTGACACTCTCCCTACCTATAGTTTTCTGTCCCTAGAAAAAATGTTTTTTTAAAGATGGTTGATGATCAATGCTTTAGCACACTATAGCACAAGGAGAATTTCCCTCACTGTCCTTCCCTGTCCCTAGAAACAAGGATTATCACAGTGAAAGAAACTGACACTCTCCCTACCTATAGTTTTCTGTCCCTAGAAAAAATGTTTTTTTAAAGATGGTTGATGATCAATGCTTTAGCACACTATAGCACAAGGAGAATTTCCCTCACTGTCCTTCCCTGTCCCTAGAAACAAGGATTAGCACAGTGAAAGAAACTGACACTCTCCCTACCTATAGTTTTCTGTCCCTAGAAAAAATGTTTTTTTAAAGATGGTTGATGATCAATGCTTTAGCACACTATAGCACAAGGAGAATTTCCCTCACTGTCCTTCCCTGTCCCTAGAAACAAGGATTATCACAGTGAAAGAAACTGACACTCTTCCTACCTATAGTTTTCTGTCCCTAGAAAAAATGTTTTTTTAAAGATGGTTGATGATCAATGCTTTAGCACACTATAGCACAAGGAGAATTTCCCTCACTGTCCTTCCCTGTCCCTAGAAACAAGGATTATCACGGTAAAACACACTGACACTCTCCCTACCTATAGTTTTCTGTCCCTAGAAAAAATGTTTTTTTTAAAGATGGTTGATGATCAATGCTTTAGCACACTATAGCACAAGGAGAATTTCCCTCACTGTCCTTCCCTGTCCCTAGAAACAAGGATTAGCACAGTGAAAGAAACTGACACTCTCCCAACCTATAGTTTTCTGTCCCTAGAAAAAATGTTTATTTAAAGATGGTTGATGATCAATGCTTTAGCACACTATAGCACAAGGAGAATTTCCCTCACTGTCCTTCCCTGTCCCTAGAAACAAGGATTAGCACAGTGAAAGAAACTGACACTCTCCCTACCTATAGTTTTCTGTCCCTAGAAAAAATGTTTTTTTTAAAGATGGTTGATGATCAATGCTTTAGCACACTATAGCACAAGGAGAATTTCCCTCACTGTCCTTCCCTGTCCCTAGAAACAAGGATTATCACAGTGAAAGAAACTGACACTCTTCCTACCTATAGTTTTCTGTCCCTAGAAAAAATGTTTTTTTTAAAGATGGTTGATGATCAATGCTTTAGCACACTATAGCACAAGGAGAATTTCCCTCACTGTCCTTCCCTGTCCCTAGAAACAAGGATTAGCACAGTAAAAGAAACTGACACTCTTCCTACCTATAGTTTTCTGTCCCTAGAAAAAATGTTTTTTTAAAGATGGTTGATGATCAATGCTTTAGCACAGTATAGCACAAGGAGAATTTCCCTCACTGTCCTTCCCTGTCCATAGAAACAAGGATTATCACAGTGAAAGAAACTGACACTCTCCCTACCTATAGTTTTCTGTCCCTAGAAAAAATGTTTTTTTTAAAGATGGTTGATGATCAATGCTTTAGCACACTATAGCACAAGTAGAATTTCCCTCACTGTCCTTCCCTGTCCCTAGAAACAAGGATTATCACAGTGAAAGAAACTGACACTCTTCCTACCTATAGTTTTCTGTCCCTAGAAAAAATGTTTTTTTAAAGACGGTTGATGATCAATGCTTTAGCACACTATAGCACAAGGAGAATTTCCCTCACTGTCCTTCCCTGTCCCTAGAAACAAGGATTATCACAGTGAAAGAAACTGACACTCTTCCTACCTATAGTTTTCTGTCCCTAGAAAAAATGTTTTTTTAAAGATGGTTGATGATCAATGCTTTAGCACACTATAGCACAAGGAGAATTTCCCTCACTGTCCTTCCCTGTCCCTAGAAACAAGGATTATCACAGTGAAAGAAACTGACACTCTCCCTACCTATAGTTTTCTGTCCCTAGAAAAAATGTTTTTTTAAAGATGGTTGATGATCAATGCTTTAGCACACTATAGCACAAGGAGAATTTCCCTCACTGTCCTTCCCTGTCCCTAGAAACAAGGATTAGCACAGTGAAAGAAACTGACACTCTCCCTACCTATAGTTTTCTGTCCCTAGAAAAAATGTTTTTTTAAAGATGGTTGATGATCAATGCTTTAGCACACTATAGCACAAGGAGAATTTCCCTCACTGTCCTTCCCTGTCCCTAGAAACAAGGATTATCACAGTGAAAGAAACTGACACTCTTCCTACCTATAGTTTTCTGTCCCTAGAAAAAATGTTTTTTTAAAGACGGTTGATGATCAATGCTTTAGCACACTATAGCACAAGGAGAATTTCCCTCACTGTCCTTCCCTGTCCCTAGAAACAAGGATTATCACAGTGAAAGAAACTGACACTCTTCCTACCTATAGTTTTCTGTCCCTAGAAAAAATGTTTTTTTAAAGATGGTTGATGATCAATGCTTTAGCACACTATAGCACAAGGAGAATTTCCCTCACTGTCCTTCACCTGTCCCTAGAAACAAGGATTATCACAGTGAAAGAAACTGACACTCTCCCTACCTATAGTTTTCTGTCCCTAGAAAAAATGTTTTTTTAAAGATGGTTGATGATCAATGCTTTAGCACACTATAGCACAAGGAGAATTTCCCTCACTGTCCTTCCCTGTCCCTAGAAACAAGGATTATCACAGTGAAAGAAACTGACACTCTTCCTACCTATAGTTTTCTGTCCCTAGAAAAAATGTTTTTTTAAAGATGGTTGATGATCAATGCTTTAGCACACTATAGCACAAGGAGAATTTCCCTCACTGTCCTTCCCTGTCCCTAGAAACAAGGATTATCACAGTGAAAGAAACTGACACTCTTCCTACCTATAGTTTTCTGTCCCTAGAAAAAATGTTTTTTTAAAGATGGTTGATGATCAATGCTTTAGCACACTATAGCACAAGGAGAATTTCCCTCACTGTCCTTCCCTGTCCCTAGAAACAAGGATTATCACGGTAAAACACACTGACACTCTCCCTACCTATAGTTTTCTGTCCCTAGAAAAAATGTTTTTTAAAGATGGTTGATGATCAATGCTTTAGCACACTATAGCACAAGGAGAATTTCCCTCACTGTCCTTCCCTGTCCCTAGAAACAAGGATTAGCACAGTGAAAGAAACTGACACTCTCCCTACCTATAGTTTTCTGTCCCTAGAAAAAATGTTTTTTTAAAGATGGTTGATGATCAATGCTTTAGCACACTATAGCACAAGGAGAATTTCCCTCACTGTCCTTCCCTGTCCCTAGAAACAAGGATTATCACAGTGAAAGAAACTGACACTCTTCCTACCTATAGTTTTCTGTCCCTAGAAAAAATGTTTTTTTAAAGATGGTTGATGATCAATGCTTTAGCACACTATAGCACAAGGAGAATTTCCCTCACTGTCCTTCACCTGTCCCTAGAAACAAGGATTATCACAGTGAAAGAAACTGACACTCTCCCTACCTATAGTTTTCTGTCCCTAGAAAAAATGTTTTTTTAAAGATGGTTGATGATCAATGCTTTAGCACACTATAGCACAAGGAGAATTTCCCTCACTGTCCTTCCCTGTCCCTAGAAACAAGGATTATCACAGTGAAAGAAACTGACACTCTTCCTACCTATAGTTTTCTGTCCCTAGAAAAAATGTTTTTTTAAAGATGGTTGATGATCAGTGCTTTAGCACACTATAGCACAAGGAGAATTTCCCTCACTGTCCTTCCCTGTCCCTAGAAACAAGGATTATCACAGTGAAAGAAACTGACACTCTTCCTACCTATAGTTTTCTGTCCCTAGAAAAAATGTTTTTTTAAAGATGGTTGATGATCAATGCTTTAGCACACTATAGCACAAGGAGAATTTCCCTCACTGTCCTTCCCTGTCCCTAGAAACAAGGATTATCACAGTGAAAGAAACTGACACTCTCCCTACCTATAGTTTTCTGTCCCTAGAAAAAATGTTTTTTTAAAGATGGTTGATGATCAATGCTTTAGCACACTATAGCACAAGGAGAATTTCCCTCACTGTCCTTCCCTGTCCCTAGAAACAAGGATTAGCACAGTGAAAGAAACTGACACTCTCCCTACCTATAGTTTTCTGTCCCTAGAAAAAATGTTTTTTTAAAGATGGTTGATGATCAATGCTTTAGCACACTATAGCACAAGGAGAATTTCCCTCACTGTCCTTCCCTGTCCCTAGAAACAAGGATTATCACAGTGAAAGAAACTGACACTCTTCCTACTGTGGTAGTGTGGTACACCACCAGTGTATGAATACAGGATTCTCAACCAGGCAGGTTGAGGGGCTCCAGGGTATTTGCTTGTTTGGGAGGAAACTGGCTTTTCAGTTTCCTCATGATTTACTAAAATCCACTTTGGGACCCGGAGCTTGGGGATTTCTTAGAGATCCGGGTGGGATGAAATCCCCAGTCCTGGATCCAGGTTTTGAGACTCAACTGCACACTGATTGTTCAGGTGTGTGTGGGCCTGATAGTAGAATCAGGACCAGCATTCTGGGCCCCACCCTCCCGACGAGTGCAGGTGTGCACTGGGGAAGCCATAGAGTGCAAGTGTGCACTGGAGAAGTCAGAGAGTGCTTGTGTGCACAGTGGAAGCCAGAGACCCAGGTCTGAGGGTCAGAGCAGCAAGGGGCTGCTATCCAAATGGATGGTGTTGCAGATGGAATAGTCTATAGGAGACAGACAAGAGCCTGAAGTGGAAGGCCTGAGCAGCACTGCTATATGTATAAGCCAGGAGGCTGAATGTCAGTTTGTTGTTGAAAAGGAGTACTGAAACCCCTGCGAGGGAAACCTTTCATTTTGTTTTGACTTCTTTTAATAAAAATGGGCAAACAAAGCCCTTAAAAAGAAGAACCAGCGAGTGGCGGTGTCCTTCAAGCTCTACATTTGATGCTAGTCCTTCACAAGTGGCGGAGAATTTTGGCACAATCTGAGATCCCTACAATCAAGTAAGTTCATCTGTTATATGAACTGTGTTTTTGTTGCATGAGACTGCATAATCTGTGTGTGTGCAGGTGAAGAGAACCTGCAAGCGAAAGGTAAACTAGCCTTAAAGAGACAGTGCTCCAATTTGTTGCAGGTGGTGTACCTGTGAACAAAAAGTCAATTATTTTTCTCTGCAGTGAACTGCTGCTAGCTGTGTGTGGCAGCCAGGCAAACTGCATTGCACAGAAGTTTGATGGACTGTGTTGCATGCAGGTTGTGTACCTGTGAAAGGAGAATCACATTTTCTTCCCTCTGCTGTGAACTGTGTTACTGGTTGCTGTGTGCAACACCGCAAGGATGGGGCGGGCAAAGCAGAAAAAGGAGGCGATCCTTGCTGAAGCAAGAGAAAGAGCTCTGTGGCTGGAGGGGTTGTTACCGCCTGATCGAACCCCATACATGCCTAAACAGAGTTTTCCAAGGGAAAAGAGGGCTGCTGTTGTCCCTAGCAACCCTGGTGCAATGAATGCACAGATGACGGCTAGTGTGGAGAGTCCACCAGCGTTTGAATCTGCAGTGGACTGGTGCAAGCGACATCTGGCAGGATTGGACCAAGCTAAAGTGGAAGGCAAGCCAACCTTCCATACAAAAAGAGAGCTGCCGAATGTCCATGCCTGGGAGAGGGGTGTTGTTGCCCCGGGCAACGCTGCTGCAGTTAAACCAGCAGCTGTTGCGAAAAGTGTGAAAGTGACACAGCTTGAGACAGGGTCCAGCAGATGCAGGGTGGGAAACCCTGACAAGACATGGAACCAAGTGCGCTGTTTGCGGTGCAGTGAGTGGGGGCATGCAGTCTCCAAGTGCCTTTTGTCCCTGGCTCCAGTGCAAAGCTACCTAGCAAAACAAAGGTCTGAGAAGCCTGTGTTATATGCCAGAAGAAAGGCTGATCAAAGGCCAGGAGAGAGAGTGGTTGCCCATAGCAACACAGAGGAGGCCAGTCGGGCTGTCTGTGGACCAAGGGGTGTGCCTCCCATGGGTCGTGACAAGTGGCTTCCGGAGGAGCCAATACAGCATGTTGGAGAGAGCCAGGCATTGAGGAGATGCCAAGAAATTAAATTTCAGCGTCCAGTACCGTGCTTGGAATGTGGTCAAGTGGGGCATGGGATCTTTACTTGCCCAAGGTTCTGGAACACCGCTAAAGATTCTGGAAAGGCTGCAGTGTCGCCATATGGCCCCAAAGAGACAGTAACTGGTATGGATACAGCTGAGAGACAGCGCACTCAAGTGAAGGTTATGATGCCAGCCACTGAAAATGGTAAGACTGTTCCAGTTTATGGTACTGAACCCAGTGAAGTGGGAGTAGATCCAGTGGGGAGATCCGCAGTGCCAATGGACATAGACTTGCGGCAGTGTGCTACCCAGAGCAGTGGGGAGGCACAAAATAAAGCCCAACTAGCCGCAGGGCTAAAGACTGGAAAGGACATGGGGACTCTGCATGTGCCTGCTATAGTCCAGCAGGTGGCTGGGAAAATAGAGTTAGGGGTGACCAAAACAGTGCTTGTGCCATGTTCCCTAGTGACAAGTACTGCAGGGTTGCCCAGGGAGACTTCCAAAAAGCCCGCAGTGACGGAGCCGAGCGTTTCCCAGGTCAACTTTGGAGCTGCCCATGTAGGAAAGGGTGCCCCTTTAAAAATGGAGGGCGCTGTGAGGAGTCACTCAGAGGCTTTGGTGGGTAATATACAATCCACAAAAGTAGCAGTTATGTCTACACGCAGTGAAAATTCTGATGGTTATGCTGACAAAAGTGTTACTGTTGGCAAATGTGATGGTATTGGTGATCATGACATTGAAAAATGTGTTTCCTTTAGTGTCATGTCTGAAAATGTTGGAAATGTGTTTACTACCAATGAGGGGAGTAGGATATCTCCCATGACAACCAGAAGCGCAGGATTGTCCAGGGAACTCTCATGGGGCCTCCATGTGTTGGAGCCAGAGGTTTTCCAGGATGGTTGTGGTGCTACTCTGGTGAAACAAGGGAAGACTGTATTACATAGTGAGTGTGTGTGGGCGCAGCCCCACAACCCTAAGTGTAACCCAGTTGTCAAGGGGTTAGATCAGCCTGCAAAAGCTGAAAATGAAGAGCTGTATGTGTCTGTAGCGCCACCAAAGCAAGGTGTTCAAAATAAGGTATTGCACCTTGCCTTGGTTGAGGATGCAATCTCCCAGTGTGATGTGAGAAAAAAAATATTATCACAATGTGAGGTAGATAGAAGTGACAAGTGTGTTGTTTTGGCTAGTGAATCCCATGTTCCTGTTGGGCCTTCTAGAGCAGGTGATGCAGTGCTGTGGAGCACCAGTGATGGAACCACAGGAAACTGGGATGATTGGTGCAAGGAAGCAGTTGCGGCACTAGGCCAAGTGACAAGGAATTACGAAGCAATGATGTGTGACAGAGTTGTGGACAGAACACCTGCTGTGCCCAGTGGAGGGATCGCAGAATGGCCAGTGCTCAAGGGCACGCCAGCCCCTGCAAAGGCTGATGCCCTCCAGTCTGAAGGAACGGTTCTGGGCGCAGGCATGGCAGATGGGTTGTCCACGGCCCAGCAACTAAATAGTGGCAAGTGTCAAGTTGACAATGTGACTAATGTTGGCTCGCAGAGGCTCATTGGTGTAGCGTTAGAAGTGAAGAGGAGACATGTGTCTGACAGGGCTCCAGGGGAGCAACAGGCTGGGATGAGGGGTACCTTCAAGGAGATGGTGGTCTCTTCAAATGTCTCAACCTCACAAGCTGCAATGGATGAGCCCCTCCAAGTCTCGGACAGGGGAAAGGTTCCCAAAAAGGTCACGCATTTAGACATTGGTTGCATAGAGTTGACAAAAACTTTATTAGAAATGCTGGAGTTGGTAAAAGTGCCCTCACTGTACACTTGGGTGTCTCCACCGCAGTCGGACCAGGTGGTGCTGCGTGGTACCAATAGGTGGAGCCAGGTGGTACAGGCTGTGCTGGGAAGCTTGTTAACAGTGTGGCAAATAGTTCTGAGGTTCTCTAAGGGGGTGCTCCCAGTTACTGAGTGGCCTGGAAGGCGCTCAGAACTGTTGGAGTCATCAAAGGTCTCTCCGGCTGGTGTAGTGACTGGAAACATCTCTGCTGGTGTGCTCCAAGGTGCAGCTGAGCAGTGGTCAGTAGAGGGCGCAGATACTGTCTCAGCCGCTAAATCTCATGAGAAGGAAGGACCCAGAATAGAAGCAGCACTAGCAGAGATGCTTTCTATCACTCAGAAAGAGGTACAACTTAAAGTCCCCGGAGACACTGTGAGAAAAAGTGCTATAGGTGAATGCTGCAGCAATGTAATGTGTACATCAGAAAGAAGTAGTTTGTGCCTAGATCAGTGTCATCTGTTAGATCAGTTACTCATGGAGTGTTGGACAACAGGTGAGGTAGAACTTGGCTTTAGTCCTGCGGAATTTAATCTCTCGCCTATGTGTGGTCCCTCCTCAGGTCTGGAGCCAAGGGTATGGTTTCTAACAAAAGTATTCAACAAACCTAATAAGGTCCCCGAGACAGGGAAACGGATAAGAAGTGCGGTAAAAATGGTAAGTGGATCAGACAAGAGCTTGTCTGTTCAGGTGGATAAAAATACAGATGGCATCAGAACAGGTCAAGTGGTAGGACATCTGCCTGCAGAGTGGGTGAACCCAGGGGAGGTGACGTCCTGTGAGGTTCCCGTGGGTAATGGCGGCCCTCCATTATGTGTGCCCTCTGCAGACGCTGCCCTAGCAAATGCTGAAAAAAAAGGCATTGGTGATCTGTGCAACGTTGAGAGGTGTAATGTTGGTTTAAATATGTCTGTCAATGATGAACCAAATAGTTTGTTAAAGGTACATGACAGTGTGTCCAAAGGTATTGGGAAACCTGGGAACCTGAAGCGTGGAGGCAGAAGGGTTGGTAGAAAGACCAGGGGTGCCCTGTTAAAATTTCAGGAGAGGCAGTGCTTATGGAACCCCAAAAGAAGAGGGAGAAGGCTGAGTATAGGGAAATATAGGACCTTGTTAAGATCCAGGGTGGGACATACCTGGAAGCGCACCCGGAAAAAAGGTTGGGCCTACGTGGCTGACAGCCAGCACAGAGGTGTCCCAACCATAATGATGGGTGCTGGTGTTCCTCCCTCCGGATCGAAACAAGGGGGGAGGGTATGTGGTAGTGTGGTACCCCACCAGTGTATGAATACAGGATTCTCAACCAGGCAGGTTGAGGGGCTCCAGGGTATTTGCTTGTTTGGGAGGAAACTGGCTTTTCAGTTTCCTCATGATTTACTAAAATCCACTTTGGGACCCGGAGCTTGGGGATTTCTTAGAGATCCGGGTGGGATGAAATCCCCAGTCCTGGATCCAGGTTTTGAGACTCAACTGCACACTGATTGTTCAGGTGTGTGTGGGCCTGATAGTAGAATCAGGACCAGCATTCTGGGCCCCACCCTCCCGACGAGTGCAGGTGTGCACTGGGGAAGCCATAGAGTGCAAGTGTGCACTGGAGAAGTCAGAGAGTGCTTGTGTGCACAGTGGAAGCCAGAGACCCAGGTCTGAGGGTCAGAGCAGCAAGGGGCTGCTATCCAAATGGATGGTGTTGCAGATGGAATAGTCTATAGGAGACAGACAAGAGCCTGAAGTGGAAGGCCTGAGCAGCACTGCTATATGTATAAGCCAGGAGGCTGAATGTCAGTTTGTTGTTGAAAAGGAGTACTGAAACCCCTGCGAGGGAAACCTTTCATTTTGTTTTGACTTCTTTTAATAAAAATGGGCAAACAAAGCCCTTAAAAAGAAGAACCAGCGAGTGGCGGTGTCCTTCAAGCTCTACATTTGATGCTAGTCCTTCACACTACCTATAGTTTTCTGTCCCTAGTAGTGATGAGCCGAACACCCCCGGGTTCGGTTCGCACCAGAACCCGCGAACGGACCGAAAGTTCGAACGAACATTAGAACCCTATTAAATACAATGGATGCGAACGTTCGAATTCTAAAGTGCTAATTATAACAACTATTATGCATGTTATTGTCCTAAAAAGGGTTTGGGAACCCGGGTTCTGCACCAGGGGACATGTATCAATGCAAAAAGAAGTTTTAAAAACGGTCGTTTTTCGGGAGCAGTCATTTTAATGATGCATAAAGTGAAAAAAAAAAAGTCAAATATTCCTTTAAATATCGTACCTGGGGGGTGTCTAAAGTATGCCTGTGAAGTGCCACGTGTTTCCCGTGTTTAGAACTGTCCCTGCACAAAATGACACTTCTAAAGGAAAAAAAAGCCATTTAAAACTGCTTGCGGCTTTAATGTAATGTCTGGTCCCGGTAATATGGATGAAATTCTTTAAGAAAAATGGCATAGCTACCCCATGACCCCCCCCTACCCCAGCCCATTACCAGCCCCTTTGGGTCTTGTATGGATATTAAGGGGAACCCCGCACATAAAATAAAAAAGGCCCTATATACTCTGAACAGCCCTATACAGGCGGTGCATACAAGACAGGGACTGTAGGTTTGTTCTTATGTAGAGTCTGTTTGTAATTTTGAACAGGTACATTGTTGAAGTGTAGCTCCAGACCAAAAATCTATTTTTAAACTTTTTGGAAAACATAGGTAAGGGTTATCACCCCTGTAACATTTGTTTTGCTGTCTGTGCCCCTGTTCAGAACATTTCACCTCACTTTCCGTCCCAATGACAACTGTTTTTGAAATGTGGTGTTTTTCTTGAAACAAGGATTGCTGATAAAGCATCAGTACAGAGGAGACACCTTTCTCCCATATTTATTCTTACAGGAGAGAATTTTCCTTCCTAGTGGTAGATTTCCTCTCACTTCCTGTTGTCTTCTTGCGTTTGCAAGTAGGAGTCGTTTGTAAGTTGGATGTTTGAAAGTAGGGACCTGCCGTATATACTCTGCAGAAATAGGCCCCTTAGTTGTTGGTGTTGGCACAACACTGTAAGCACTCACAGTTACTCTTGGTTGGTGCTGGAACGCCCTGCTGTCAACTATTATATCAGGAATTTTAATTACATATAATTGTTGAACAGTGGTAGTAAAAATTGGGCCTTTGATGGTGGTGCTGGTGCCACAACACTGTAAGCCCTGACAGTTACTCTTGGTGGGTGCAGCAATGGGCCCTGCTGTGAATTATTAGATCAAGAATTGTAATTACATGCCCCTGTTGAACAGGGGCTGAAAAATTGGGCCTTAGGCACTGGTGGCACAACACTGCAACCCCTCACAGATACTGTACTTGGAGCACAGCAATGAGCCCTGTTGCAAAGTATTGCTTCAAAAATTGTAATGACACGCCCCTGTTAAACAGGGGCTGAAAAATTGGGCCTTAGGCACTGGTGGCACAACACTGCAACTCCTCACAGATACTGTACTTGGAGCACACCAATGAGCCCTGTTGCAAAGTATTGCTTCAAAAATTGTAATGACACGCCCCTGTTAAACAGGGGCTGAAAAATTGGGCCTTAGGCACTGGTGGCACAACACTGCAACTCCTCACAGATACTGTACATGGAGCACAGCAATGAGCCCTGTTGCAAAGTATTGCTTCAAAAATTGTAATTACACGCCCCTGTTAAACAGGGGCTGAAAAATTGGGCGTTAGGCACTGGTGGCACAACACTGCAACTCCTCACAGATACTGTACTTGGAGCACAGCAATGAGCCCTGTTGCAAAGTATTGCTTCAAAAATTGTAATTACACGCCCCTGTTAAACAGGGGCTGAAAAATTGGGCGTTAGGCACTGGTGGCGGCACCCATAAACAAAAATGATCTTACAAGCTATCATCATCAATCGTATCATTGAGGACTCGGAGGAGGAGGATAGCCAGTCAACATAACAGCACAGGCACTCAGCATCAGCATCAGTCTTGAAGGGATGTGACATGTTAAAATCAATTAGTCTGTTATATCAGCATCAGGTGTGTGGTAGCTGGTGGTGATCCAAGACTGGTTCATCTTGATGAAAGTCAGTCGATCAACCGAGTCGGTGGACAGGCGCACCCTGTGATCCGTGACAAATCCTCCAGCAGCACTGAATGTGCGTTCCGAAAGAACGCTGGATGCAGGACAGGCCAGTAGCTCAATTGCATACTGTGCAAGCTCTGGCCAGTGATCCATCCTCAAGACCCAGTAAGCCAGAGGATTTTCGGTGGGGAAGGTGTCCAAGTCTGACCTTGCCCCTAGATATTCCTGCACCATGTTTATCAGACGCTGGCGATGGTTGCTGGAACCGATCATACTTTGGGGCTGCGGACTAAAGAATTGTCTGAACGCATCGGTCAGACGGCCACCTTCCCCACCGCTCCTTCTTTGACTGGCCGAAGCCTCAGCAACTCGTTGTCCAGGACCAGGAGTTTGCAACCTCCCAGTCTCTGGGAACGCGTTGCACAGACCTTTCTGCAAGGCCTCCCGGAGTTGTCTCATCCTCTGCTCCCTCTGCGACGGTAACATAAGGTCCGCAACCTTACCCTTGTACCGTGGATCAAGGAGAGTGGCCAGCCAGTAATGGTCCCTCTCCTTGATCCGAAGAATACGAGGATCCTTCCGCAGACTTTGCAGGATCAGGGAGGCCATGCAGCGTAGGTTTGCTGAGGCATTCGCTCCGGAGTCCTCTGGGTCACTAAGGACGACATGATCCGCAGCCACCTCCTCCCAGCCACGTACAAGTCCACTGGTTTCTTGGGACTGTAAATCATCCCTAAAAGACTGCTGCTGATGATGCTGAGTGCCAGCCTCCACCTCCATGCTGACACAATCCTCCTCCTCCTCCTCCTCCTCCTCCTCCTCTTCCTGTGCGATGGGTGGGACAGAAGGAACACTGTCTGGGTAAAGGGGGCCTTGAGAGGCAAGGAAGTCCTCCTCTTCCTGCCTCTGTTCTGCCTCAAGTGCCCTGTCCATTATTCCACGCAGCGTGTGCTCCAACAGGTGGACAAGAGGTACAGTGTCACTGATGCATGCACTGTCACTGCTCACCATCCTCGTGGCCTCCTCAAATGGTGCCAGGACAGTGCATGCATCCCTGATCATGCCCCACTGGCGTGGAGAAAAAAAACCAAGCTCCCCTGACCCTGTCCTGGTGCCGTAGTCGCACAGGTACTCATTGATGGCCCTCTGCTGCGTGTGCAGCCGCTGCAGCATGGCCAACGTTGAGTTCCACCTGGTGGGCATGTCACATATAAGGCGGTTCTTGGGCAGGTTCAACTCCTTTTGCAGCTCAGCCAGGCGAGCACTGGCATTATAAGATCTGCGGAAATGCACACAGACTTTCCTGGCCTGCCTCAGGACATCCTGTAAGCCCGGGTACCTGCCCAAGAAGCGCTGCACCACCAGGTTAAGGACGTGAGCCACACAGGGCACATGGGTCAGTTGTCCCTGTCGGAGGGCGGAGAGGAGGTTGGTGCCATTGTCGCAAACCACCATTCCTGGCTTAAGCTGGCGTGGCGTCAACCACCTCTCGGCCTGGCCCTGCAGAGCAGACAGGACCTCTGCCCCAGTGTGGCTTCTGTCCCCCAAACACACCAGCGCAAGCACGGCATGGCATCTTTTTGCCTGCGTACTTGCGTAGCCCCGTGAACGGCTACGGAGCACCGCTGGTTCATAGGACAAACCACAGGAAGAGGCCATGGAGGAAGAAGAAGAGGAGGGGGTGGAGGAGAGAGGTGTGTCACAACCAGTAGTAGCATTTTGGAGGCGTGGCGGTGGGACAACCTCCAACACTACTGCACCTTGTCCTGAATCCTTCCCAGCTGCCAAAAGAGTGACCCAATGGGCCGTGAAAGAAAGGTAACGTCCCTGTCCATGCCTGCTGGACCATGAGTCAGCGGTAATATGCACCTTACCGCTGACCGCCCTGTCCAGCGAGGCCAAGACATTGCCTTCCACATGCCGGTAGAGAGCCGGAATAGCCTTCCGTGAGAAAAAGTGGCGTTTGGGAACCTGCCACTGAGGAACTGCACATTGCACAAACTCACGGAAGGGGGCCGAGTCTACCAACTGAAAAGGCAGCAGTTGAAGCGCTAGCAATTTAGCCAAGCTAGCATTCAACCGCTGGGCATGTGGATGGCTGGGAGTGAACTTCTTTCGACGGTCCAGCAGCTGGGGCAGGGAAATTTGCCTGCTAGAATCGGACGTCGGTGTACTGCTAGCAGAGTGGGCGCAAGTACTTGGCTGTGACACACCTAATTCTACACCTTCATTCCTCTCAGTGCATGTTTCAGAGAGGACTGAAGTTATAGTGGGGTTGGAGATCCCAGCTGATGCGGTGCAAGGAGAGGTCCGCTTTGTTCTTTGGTGTGGGTCTTTGAGGTAGGCTTGCCAACGAGCTGCATGGCAGGTCAACATATGTCTGGTCAGGCATGTGGTACCCAAGCGGCTGATGTTTTGGCCACGCGATATACGCTTGAGACATATGTTGCAAACAGCAGCTGTGCGATCTGATGCACTAGCCTCAAAAAAGGCCCACACCAAAGAACTTTTTGAATGACGGGCAGAGGCAGCGCCCTGCACAGGCGGAGCTCTGCGGTGTGATTCCGTCGGTGTACTGCCCTTACGCTGGCCACCAAAGGGCATCCTGCCTCGTTGGAGATGTGCCTCCTCCTCATCCTCCTCCTCCTCCTCTCTCCTATTAGGCACCCACGTGGAGTCAGTGACCTCATCATCCCCTCCCTCCTCATCACTGGAGCCAATCTGGCAGTATGCTGCAGCTGCTGGAACATGACTGCCAGATTGGTGTCCTTCTTGAGCATCCCCTCTGTCTGCTCTCACGCTACTGCCTTCCTCTAGCTGGGTTTCATCATCAGACCCTTCGAAACGCTGGGCATCCTCCTGGAGCATGTACCCAACACTGTGCTGAAACAGTTCGGGGGACTCCTCAGGAGGAGGACATGGTGGGTCTAGGGAAGGAGTGACTGATGATTTGTCTGACATTGATACCAGGGAAGACGACGCTTTGGCAGCTGCTTTTCCAGTACCCTGAGCCTGGGTGAGAGAGGATGAGGAGGAGGAGGAGGGCTTGGTCATCCACTCTACCAAGTCTTCGGCATGATGTGGCTCAACATGTCCAGCTGCCGAAAAGAAGGACAAGCGTGTCCCATGGATATGTGCTGATGACAATGCACCGCGTCCACGACCAGCACTGTTGCCCCCAGACACAGAGCCTGCTTGCCCTCTTTTATTGCCTCCTGACTGTCTGCCTCTCCTTGTTTGCCTTCCAGACATTCTAATAGATGGCCTGCAGGGAGATGGGAAAAAAGCAATAAGGGCTACCTTCAGGTGTCCTTCTCTGTCCCTTGAAACAAGGACTTTCACAGTGAAAGAAACTGACACTCTCCCTACCTACAGTTTTCTGTCCCTAGAAAAAATGTTTTTTTTAATCACAATATAGCACAAGGACAATTCACTCACTGTCCTTACAGGTCCCTGGAAACAAGGACTTGCAGAGTGAAATAAACTGACACTCTCCCTACCTACAGTTTTCTGTCCCTAGAATAAATGTTTTTTTTAATCACAATATAGCACAAGGACAATTCAGTCACTGTCCTTCCAGGTCCCTGGAAACAAGGACTTGCAGAGTGAAATAAACTGACACTCTCCCTACCTACAGTTTTCTGTCCCTAGAATAAATGTTTTTTTTAATCACAATATAGCACAAGGACAATTCAGTCACTGTCCTTCCAGGTCCCTGGAAACAAGGACTTGCAGAGTGAAATAAACTGACACTCTCCCTACCTACAGTTTTCTGTCCCTAGAAAAAATGTTTTTTTTAATCACAATATAGCACAAGGACAATTCACTCACTGTCCTTACAGGTCCCTGGAAACAAGGACTTGCAGAGTGAAAGAAAAAAAACACTCTCCCTACCTACAGTTTTCTGTCCCTAGAAAAAATGTTTTTTTTAATCACAATATAACACAAGGACAATTCACTCACTGTCCTTCCAGGTCCCTGGAAACAAGGACTTGCAGAGTGAAAGAAAAAAAACACTCTCCCTACCTACAGTTTTCTGTCCCTAGAAAAAATGTTTTTTTTAATCACAATATAACACAAGGACAATTCACTCACTGTCCTTCCAGGTCCCTGGAAACAAGGACTTGCAGAGTGAAATAAACTGACACTCTCCCTACCTACAGTTTTCTGTCCCTAGAATAAATGTTTTTTTTAAGCACAATATAGCACAAGGACAATTCACTCACTGTCCTTACAGGTCCCTGGAAACAAGGACTTGCAGAGTGAAAGAAAAAAAACACTCTCCCTACCTACAGTTTTCTGTCCCTAGAAAAAAAGTTTTTTTTAATCACAATATAGCACAAGGACAATTCACTCACTGTCCTTACAGGTCCCTGGAAACAAGGACTTGCAGAGTGAAATAAACTGACACTCTCCCTACCTACAGTTTTCTGTCCCTAGAATAAATGTTTTTTTTAATCACAATATAGCACAAGGACAATTCAGTCACTGTCCTTCCAGGTCCCTGGAAACAAGGACTTGCAGAGTGAAATAAACTGACACTCTCCCTACCTACAGTTTTCTGTCCCTAGAATAAATGTTTTTTTTAATCACAATATAGCACAAGGACAATTCAGTCACTGTCCTTCCAGGTCCCTGGAAACAAGGACTTGCAGAGTGAAATAAACTGACACTCTCCCTACCTACAGTTTTCTGTCCCTAGAATAAATGTTTTTTTTAAGCACAATATAGCACAAGGACAATTCACTCACTGTCCTTACAGGTCCCTGGAAACAAGGACTTGCAGAGTGAAAGAAAAAAAACACTCTCCCTACCTACAGTTTTCTGTCCCTAGAAAAAATGTTTTTTTTAATCACAATATAGCACAAGGACAATTCACTCACTGTCCTTACAGGTCCCTGGAAACAAGGACTTGCAGAGTGAAAGAAAAAAAACACTCTCCCTACCTACAGTTTTCTGTCCCTAGAAAAAATGTTTTTTTTAATCACAATATAACACAAGGACAATTCACTCACTGTCCTTCCAGGTCCCTGGAAACAAGGACTTGCAGAGTGAAATAAACTGACACTCTCCCTACCTACAGTTTTCTGTCCCTAGAATAAATGTTTTTTTTAATCACAATATAGCACAAGGACAATTCAGTCACTGTCCTTCCAGGTCCCTGGAAACAAGGACTTGCAGAGTGAAATAAACTGACACTCTCCCTACCTACAGTTTTCTGTCCCTAGAATAAATGTTTTTTTTAAGCACAATATAGCACAAGGACAATTCACTCACTGTCCTTACAGGTCCCTGGAAACAAGGACTTGCAGAGTGAAAGAAAAAAAACACTCTCCCTACCTACAGTTTTCTGTCCCTAGAAAAAATGTTTTTTTTAATCACAATATAACACAAGGACAATTAACTCACTGTCCTTCCAGGTCCCTGGAAACAAGGACTTGCAGAGTGAAATAAACTGACACTCTCCCTACCTACAGTTTTCTGTCCCTAGAATAAATGTTTTTTTTAAGCACAATATAGCACAAGGACAATTCACTCACTGTCCTTACAGGTCCCTGGAAACAAGGACTTGCAGAGTGAAAGAAAAAAAACACTCTCCCTACCTACAGTTTTCTGTCCCTAGAAAAAATGTTTTTTTTAATCACAATATAGCACAAGGACAATTCACTCACTGTCCTTACAGGTCCCTGGAAACAAGGACTTGCAGAGTGAAAGAAAAAAAACACTCTCCCTACCTACAGTTTTCTGTCCCTAGAAAAAATGTTTTTTTTAATCACAATATAACACAAGGACAATTCACTCACTGTCCTTCCAGGTCCCTGGAAACAAGGACTTGCAGAGTGAAATAAACTGACACTCTCCCTACCTACAGTTTTCTGTCCCTAGAATAAATGTTTTTTTTAATCACAATATAGCACAAGGACAATTCAGTCACTGTCCTTCCAGGTCCCTGGAAACAAGGACTTGCAGAGTGAAATAAACTGACACTCTCCCTACCTACAGTTTTCTGTCCCTAGAATAAATGTTTTTTTTTAAGCACAATATAGCACAAGGACAATTCACTCACTGTCCTTACAGGTCCCTGGAAACAAGGACTTGCAGAGTGAAAGAAAAAAAACACTCTCCCTACCTACAGTTTTCTGTCCCTAGAAAAAATGTTTTTTTTAATCACAATATAACACAAGGACAATTCACTCACTGTCCTTCCAGGTCCCTGGAAACAAGGACTTGCAGAGTGAAATAAACTGACACTCTCCCTACCTACAGTTTTCTGTCCCTAGAATAAATGTTTTTTTTAAGCACAATATAGCACAAGGACAATTCACTCACTGTCCTTACAGGTCCCTGGAAACAAGGACTTGCAGAGTGAAAGAAAAAAAACACTCTCCCTACCTACAGTTTTCTGTCCCTAGAAAAAATGTTTTTTTTAATCACAATATAGCACAAGGACAATTCACTCACTGTCCTTACAGGTCCCTGGAAACAAGGACTTGCAGAGTGAAATAAACTGACACTCTCCCTACCTACAGTTTTCTGTCCCTAGAAAAAATGTTTTTTTTAATCACAATATAACACAAGGACAATTCACTCACTGTCCTTCCAGGTCCCTGGAAACAAGGACTTGCAGAGTGAAATAAACTGACACTCTCCCTACCTACAGTTTTCTGTCCCTAGAATAAATGTTTTTTTTAATCACAATATAGCACAAGGACAATTCAGTCACTGTCCTTCCAGGTCCCTGGAAACAAGGACTTGCAGAGTGAAATAAACTGACACTCTCCCTACCTACAGTTTTCTGTCCCTAGAATAAATGTTTTTTTTAAGCACAATATAGCACAAGGACAATTCACTCACTGTCCTTACAGGTCCCTGGAAACAAGGACTTGCAGAGTGAAAGAAAAAAAACACTCTCCCTACCTACAGTTTTCTGTCCCTAGAAAAAATGTTTTTTTTAATCACAATATAACACAAGGACAATTCACTCACTGTCCTTCCAGGTCCCTGGAAACAAGGACTTGCAGAGTGAAATAAACTGACACTCTCCCTACCTACAGTTTTCTGTCCCTAGAATAAATGTTTTTTTTAAGCACAATATAGCACAAGGACAATTCACTCACTGTCCTTACAGGTCCCTGGAAACAAGGACTTGCAGAGTGAAAGAAAAAAAACACTCTCCCTACCTACAGTTTTCTGTCCCTAGAAAAAATGTTTTTTTTAATCACAATATAGCACAAGGACAATTCACTCACTGTCCTTACAGGTCCCTGGAAACAAGGACTTGCAGAGTGAAATAAACTGACACTCTCCCTACCTACAGTTTTCTGTCCCTAGAAAAAATGTTTTTTTTAATCACAATATAACACAAGGACAATTCACTCACTGTCCTTCCAGGTCCCTGGAAACAAGGACTTGCAGAGTGAAATAAACTGACACTCTCCCTACCTACAGTTTTCTGTCCCTAGAATAAATGTTTTTTTTAATCACAATATAGCACAAGGACAATTCAGTCACTGTCCTTCCAGGTCCCTGGAAACAAGGACTTGCAGAGTGAAATAAACTGACACTCTCCCTACCTACAGTTTTCTGTCCCTAGAATAAATGTTTTTTTTAAGCACAATATAGCACAAGGACAATTCACTCACTGTCCTTACAGGTCCCTGGAAACAAGGACTTGCAGAGTGAAAGAAAAAAAACACTCTCCCTACCTACAGTTTTCTGTCCCTAGAAAAAATGTTTTTTTTAATCACAATATAGCACAAGGACAATTCACTCACTGTCCTTACAGGTCCCTGGAAACAAGGACTTGCAGAGTGAAAGAAAAAAAACACTCTCCCTACCTACAGTTTTCTGTCCCTAGAAAAAATGTTTTTTTTAATCACAATATAACACAAGGACAATTCACTCACTGTCCTTCCAGGTCCCTGGAAACAAGGACTTGCAGAGTGAAATAAACTGACACTCTCCCTACCTACAGTTTTCTGTCCCTAGAATAAATGTTTTTTTTAATCACAATATAGCACAAGGACAATTCAGTCACTGTCCTTCCAGGTCCCTGGAAACAAGGACTTGCAGAGTGAAATAAACTGACACTCTCCCTACCTACAGTTTTCTGTCCCTAGAATAAATGTTTTTTTTAAGCACAATATAGCACAAGGACAATTCACTCACTGTCCTTACAGGTCCCTGGAAACAAGGACTTGCAGAGTGAAAGAAAAAAAACACTCTCCCTACCTACAGTTTTCTGTCCCTAGAAAAAATGTTTTTTTTAATCACAATATAACACAAGGACAATTCACTCACTGTCCTTCCAGGTCCCTGGAAACAAGGACTTGCAGAGTGAAATAAACTGACACTCTCCCTACCTACAGTTTTCTGTCCCTAGAATAAATGTTTTTTTTAAGCACAATATAGCACAAGGACAATTCACTCACTGTCCTTACAGGTCCCTGGAAACAAGGACTTGCAGAGTGAAAGAAAAAAAACACTCTCCCTACCTACAGTTTTCTGTCCCTAGAAAAAATGTTTTTTTTAATCACAATATAGCACAAGGACAATTCACTCACTGTCCTTACAGGTCCCTGGAAACAAGGACTTGCAGAGTGAAATAAACTGACACTCTCCCTACCTACAGTTTTCTGTCCCTAGAATAAATGTTTTTTTTAATCACAATATAGCACAAGGACAATTCAGTCACTGTCCTTCCAGGTCCCTGGAAACAAGGACTTGCAGAGTGAAATAAACTGACACTCTCCCTACCTACAGTTTTCTGTCCCTAGAATAAATGTTTTTTTTAAGCACAATATAGCACAAGGACAATTCACTCACTGTCCTTACAGGTCCCTGGAAACAAGGACTTGCAGAGTGAAAGAAAAAAAACACTCTCCCTACCTACAGTTTTCTGTCCCTAGAAAAAATGTTTTTTTTAATCACAATATAACACAAGGACAATTCACTCACTGTCCTTCCAGGTCCCTGGAAACAAGGACTTGCAGAGTGAAATAAACTGACACTCTCCCTACCTACAGTTTTCTGTCCCTAGAATAAATGTTTTTTTTAAGCACAATATAGCACAAGGACAATTCACTCACTGTCCTTACAGGTCCCTGGAAACAAGGACTTGCAGAGTGAAAGAAAAAAAACACTCTCCCTACCTACAGTTTTCTGTCCCTAGAAAAAATGTTTTTTTTAAGCACAATATAGCACAAGGACAATTCACTCACTGTCCTTACAGGTCCCTGGAAACAAGGACTTGCAGAGTGAAAGAAAAAAAACACTCTCCCTACCTACAGTTTTCTGTCCCTAGAAAAAATGTTTTTTTTAATCACAATATAGCACAAGGACAATTCACTCACTGTCCTTACAGGTCCCTGGAAACAAGGACTTGCAGAGTGAAAGAAACTGACACTGTCCCTACCTACAGTTTTCTGTCCCTAGAATAAAAGTTTTTTTTAAGCACAATATAGCACAAGGAGAATTCACTCACTGTCCTTCCAGGTCCCTGGAAACAAGGACTTGCAGAGTGAAATAAACTGACACTCTCCCTACCTACAGTTTTCTGTCCCTAGAATAAATGTTTTTTTTAAGCACAATATAGCACAAGGACAATTCACTCACTGTCCTTACAGGTCCCTGGAAACAAGGACTTGCAGAGTGAAAGAAACTGACACTCTCCCTACCTACAGTTTTCTGTCCCTAGAATAAATGTTTTTTTAAGCACAATATAGCACAAGGACAATTCACTCACTGTCCTTCCAGGTCCCTGGAAACAAGGACTTGCAGAGTGAAAGAAACTGACACTGTCCCTACCTACAGTTTTCTGTCCCTAGAATAAATGTTTTTTTTAAGCACACTATAGCACAAGCACAAAACACACTGACACTCTCCCTACCTATCCTTCTCTTTCCCTAAACTAAAGGAATCCAGGTTAAGCAAGAAAGAAATAACAGTCACTGTCCCTGCCTATGCTGCTCTATCCCTGCTCCGGAACACACTACACTAGGCCGCCGTGCTGGCGGCCTTTTATAGTGTGGGGCGTGTACTAAACACCCTCAGCAATAATTGGCCACAGGCATCCTGCCTGTGGCCAATCATTGCTCTCCTCGCTGCCGGCGCTGTGATTGGCCAAGCATGCGGGGTCACAGTGCATGCTTGGCCAATCACAGCGCCTGGATGACACTGCGATGGCGTAGTGCATTGTGGGCCGTTCGCGTCACTCGAATTTGGCGCGAACGGCCCAAATCGTTCGATCTTCGTCGAACGATCGAACAGCCGATGTTCGAGTCGAACGTATGTTCGACTCGAACACGAAGCTCATCCCTAGTCCCTAGAAAAAATGTTTTTTTAAAGATGGTTGATGATCAATGCTTTAGCACACTATAGCACAAGGAGAATTTCCCTCACTGTCCTTCCCTGTCCCTAGAAACAAGGATTATCACAGTAAAACACACTGACACTCTTCCTACCTATAGTTTTCTGTCCCTAGAAAAAATGATTTTTTAAAGATGGTTGATGATCAATGCTTTAGCACACTATAGCACAAGGAGAATTTCCCTCACTGTCCTTCACCTGTCCCTAGAAACAAGGATTATCACAGTGAAAGAAACTGACACTCTCCCTACCTATAGTTTTCTGTCCCTAGAAAAAATGTTTTTTTAAAGATGGTTGATGATCAATGCTTTAGCACACTATAGCACAAGGAGAATTTCCCTCACTGTCCTTCCCTGTCCCTAGAAACAAGGATTATCACAGTAAAACACACTGACACTCTCCCTACTGTGAGGGGGTTAGCTCGGCAGCGGGTGTGTGTGACCCCCGAGATGGGCTCCCCACACAAAAACAGGCCCAGCAAACGGAGGTTGTGGTTTTCAAAATCAAAAAGGTGCGGTTTATTTTCTATTTACAGTGACAAAACACAGCAAAGCAAAAGAAACATAAACAAAATAAATCCTGGTCAACTTGACCTCTGACTAAACATACAGGTTTCCTAACTAACAACTGGGATCAGCCTAGTGCTGTCCTAGTCCCTAAGTCCCTGGTTTTAAATGTCCAAGCAAATAGCCACACAGGCTTTGTCTCACCGCACAGGGGTTCACTCTCCCTAGACAGTCCACACAGGTCTGGGTCCAGGCATGAGCTAACATCTAATGAAGCTGGGAGTTCTTATAGAGGCCTAAATGAGCTGACAAGCTTCAGCTGGTCTCATCAACTCCCTGTCTGCACGACGCCCCACACTCTCCCTAGAGGTATGAGTCATCCATGAGCCCACTAGCCTCAGCTGGGCTTATACAACTCTCCACCTAGTTGTATAAGTCGGCGTAAAGCCTGAATCTGGGCGAAATATATCTACCCCCCTGGATGCAACCAGGTGACTTTACCTTCCTGCTGTCACACTACCTATAGTTTTCTGTCCCTAGAAAAAATGATTTTTTAAAGATGGTTGATGATCAATGCTTTAGCACACTATAGCACAAGGAGAATTTCCCTCACTGTCCTTCCCTGTCCCTAGAAACAAGGATTCGCACAGTAAAACACACTGACACTCTCCCTACCTATCCTTCTCTTTCCCTAAACTAAAGGAATCCAGGTTAAGCAAGAAAAAAAAAATGTCACCGTCCCTGCCTATGCTTCTCTTTCCCTGCTCCGGAACACACTACACTAGGCCGCCGTGCTGGCGGCCTTTTATAGTGTGGGGCGTGTACTAAACACCCTCAGCAATAATTGGCCACAGGCATCCTGCCTGTGGCCAATCATTGCTCTCCTCGCTGCCGGCGCTGTGATTGGCCAAGCATGCGGGGTCACAGTGCATGCTTGGCCAATCACAGCGCCTGGATGACACTGCGATGGTGTAGTGCATTGTGGGCCGTTCGCGTCACTCGAATTAGGCGCGAACGGCCCAAATCGTTCGATCTTCATCGAACAGCCGATGTTCGAGTCGAACGTATGTTCGACTCGAACACCAAGCTCATCCCTAGTCCTAGCATTACTGCCAGTGATTAAGCAAGCTCCACCTCAACCAACCGGAGGTATACCTAAAGTTATTCAACCACAGTATCTCCAACCCCCGGGACGCCCCTACGGGATCATGCTGCATCCCAGTAGACGGAGAGACAGGGTCCTAATAAATGTCCATCAACATGGTATGCTTGTCATGTAGAATAGAGGAAGCACCTCATCTATACTATTAACCATAAGGTAGTATGTCAGAATAGGAGGCTACTATGCTCAGTAATTAAAGAACCCGTCAATAAGAAGAGAACATATACCAAAAATCAGAAAAATAATTATAAAGGAGAACCGTGTTAACCCATGGGTTGCATTACCCCATGAAAGCCAAGAGAGGCAGCAGAGAGAAGAAGAGATATAAACGTGTGAAAGAGAGAGACAGAAGTACTCGCATGCTATTTCCGTGGAACTTGAGAGTTCAAATTACCAGGTTGAACACCAGAAATAAGAGAAACATTGCATGAGGTGGCCCAAGGCTCCCAGGTGGCTATACATTTTTCAGTTTTATCATTAAGTTTAGCTACAATTTGCTCTTGAACCATGATGCAGGAGACTTTCCTCCTGAACCCTTGAAATGAAACGGTGGGTTTCTTCCAGGCTTTGGCCACGGTCATTTTGGCTCCCAGTAATATAAAATACGAAAGTGTATGGGCAGGTTTGGGCAAGTTGGGAATAGTATGATTTAGAAGTGCTATACTGGGTTGTGGGGTTATCTGTATCCCCGTCAGTGATCCAATGGAGTGAAATACTTTGCGCCAAAATGTTCTGATTCGTGGGCAGGACCACCAAGTGTGGAACATAGAGCCTTCAAGCTCACACCCTCTGAAGCATACTGGGGAGGTGCCTGTGTACATCTTTGCCAGCCTGGAAGGAACATAATACCAACGTACTAGTACTTTTATACTAGCTTCTATTAGGGAGACATTGAGTATACCTTTAAACGCTCGCCTTGATGAGCGGAACCATACCTCAGTGGCCCAGGAGCTGTCCATATCCTCCTCCCATATCTGAGCATAGGTGGGCTTGGTCAACCTAGTCGACAGAGCCGTGTAAATTAAAGAGATACCTCCCCTCTGATCCATAGTGTTCGAGCACCAGTGTTCATAGGGTGTAATTTTAGGTGGGTCAGATTTGTCGTTCCACATAGAGTGCAGGAAATGGGAGATTTGGGAGAATCTAAAGCATTCGGAGTCGGGCATATCTAGTTTCTTCTTGCAATGGGATAAAGAAATTGGACCCGCCGGAGATAGAAAGTGACCAATTCTGTATAGGCCCTTATCTGTCCACCATTTAAAAGCCCCAATGTTCATTCCCGGCAGGAAAGCAGTGTTATGGAACAGATGAGCCAGTGGTTTTAAAGGAGATGTCAAGGTTGTACGCTCATAAAGCCGGGAGCACAGAGCAACCGAGTGTGAGAGTGTGGGGGATAAAATCGCAGGTCTCGCTTTATGGTCACACCATAGCAGATAGTCAATGGTGTTCGCTGGGACAGCTTGCCTTTCCATAGAGAGCCAGTCCGGTTTCGGGCCCCTCGAGAAGACCATTGAGATTTGTGCTAGTTGTGCTGCCTGATAGTAATCCTAGAGGTTCGGAAGACCCAATCCTCCCTGCGATTTTAGGCGAAAAAGGATTCCCGAGGGACATCTATAACCTTTTTTACCCCATACGAAGCGAACAACATCAGATTGAAATTTACCTAGGACCTGTTTCTTAATCGGGATTGGGAGGGAGCGGAATAAGTACAGTAGACGTGGGAGAAGAGTCATCTTAATTGCATGGATTCTACCAAGCCATGATAGACCGCTTCTTGACCAGTTATTCATGTCATCTCTGCATTTCAACAGCATAGGGGGGTAATTTACCTTGAAGAGGCTACTGATGTCCGGTGTCAGCTTGATGCCTAAGTAAGAGATCGCCCCGGGTGCCCAAGCAAATTCAAAGCTGCTAGAAAGTTGTTGAAGCATGTCCGGTGGGACAGTAATGTTCAGGGCTATTGATTTGGTCATATTTACTTTCAAGCCTGATACCTCACTGAAAACCTTCAATATTTTAAGGATTACTGGGGTAGATGTCAATGGGGAGGTAACAAAGAGGAGGAGATCATCAGCGTACAGTGCGCACTTGTGTTCTCGGGACCCGCAATTGACTCCCCTAAAATCAGGAATCGATCTAAACGCTATAGCTAAAGTCTCGATGGCTATTGCAAAGAGGAGGGGGGAGAGTGGGCATCCCTGTCTGGTGCCCCTATTTATGAAGAAGGGCTCTGAGTATCTCCCCATCAGGCGTACCTGAGCAGTGGGTTTAGAATAAAGCGAGTGAATAAGATTTAGGAAATACGGGCCAAAACCCCACCTTTCCAGGATACCAGACAGGTACGCCCAATCTATAGAATCAAAGGCCTTGTGTAGATCTATCGAGAGCAAATAACCTTTTTGTTGGGTTCCCCCATCCCACTGAGATCGTAAAAGTGAAATGATGTCAATGGTCCGACGAATCTGGTCCGGGCCCTGCCTCCCGGGGATGAAGCCCACCTGATCTTTGTGAATGTATGAGGCGATGAAACCAGACATTCTGTTAGCTATAATCTTGGTCATGATTTTGATATCGTTATTAATAAGCGAGATCGGACGATAATTTCCCACCTCACTTTGGTCCTTATCAGGTTTGGGTATAACCGAGATATAAGCAGCGTTTAGGTCTGTACCCAACTTTGCTCCATCCCTGAGAGAGTAGAACAACCGGGCCAGATGCGGAGCCAGACTAGGGCCAAATTTTTTTATAATACCCATTGGTGAAGCCATCCGGGCCAGGGGAGGATCCCACTTTAAGAGATTTGATGGTATCTATGATTTCCTCTTGAGTGAACGGACTCTCGAGGATGTCCCTATGTTCTTTCGTCAGGGAGGGTAACGGTAGTTCCTGTAAAAAATGTATTTTAGGCATTCTGGGGGTCTGAGGGGTCTGTTTGTACAGATCAGAATAGAACCGTAAAAATGTGTCCATAATCTTAGCTGGATTCTGTGTCAAATCTCCCGACGCTGTCTGAATTTTAGGGAAAGCCAAAGAGCGGTGCTTAGGAGTGAGTTTTATGGCTAGTTTAGAGCCTATCCTATCCTTCTGGGAATAGAACCTTGCCCCAGTCCATCTAAGGTGCTGTTCTGCGGCCGTCGTCAGATTCAGGTTAAGAAGAACCCAAGCTCTGTCCAGGTTTGCTAAGGTACCTGCCGAGGGGTTACGTTTATGAGCTTTAGCCAGGGAGCGGAATTCTTCCATGAGTCTCAGTGTGTCTGCCCTGCGTTCCGCCTTGAGTTTTGAGGACATCTGAATTAGTTTCCCCCTGATGACTGATTTATGAGCTGCCCATATGGTAGAAGGAGAGACCTCATCGGTGGTGTTTAAGAGAAAATATTCCTTGATGGCTGCCTCCAATAATGAACATTGTATTGGGTCACTTAAAATAGATTCTTGCAACCGCCAGCGAGGGTGTTCTCTCACTCCCGAAGAACGCAGAGTGGTCACAGTGACCATCGAGTGATCCAACAGAGGAGATTCTACTATCTTGGAACCTCTAAGTAGAGGGATTGTGTAAGATCGGGTGAAAATGTGATCTATCCTGGCGAATGAGTTGTGTGGGGCTGAGAAATGTGTGTAGTCTTTTGCGTGTGGGTTGATCTCCCGCCATACGTCCACTAGTCCTGCCGCATTGAGCAGTTTAGCTATGTTTGTACTCTGTTTGGAAGGGCGCTTGGGTTTGGTTTTCCCATCTGCCAGTTTGTCTAGGGAGAGATCAAATGCGGTATTAGAGTCACCACCAAAGAAGACCGATCCCTTGAGGTGCGGTGTCAGTTTCCGTAGAAGGGAATCAAAGAAGGGTTTTTGACTCTTATTTGGGGCATAGTATGACACAAATGTATAAAGCTCTCCATCTATGTGTCCGGAGATCAAAATATAACGCCCCTGGGGGTCTACTACAGTTTCTGGCTGCGAGAGATTAATATGTTTGGCGAAGCATATCGCTACCCCTTTCGTCTTGTTATCTGCCGAGGCCAGGAAAAATTGTGGGTAACGTTGATGTAGGAAAGAGGGTTTAAATGTGGATGGGAAGTGGGTTTCTTGCAATAGGAGTATATCAGCATGCATGGAGTAGTATTGCTGAAATACTTTCCTGCGTTTCACGGGGGAATTGAGACCCTGAGTGTTATGCGAGACTATTTTAAGCGTGGGTATAGGATGGCGTGTGTTAGACATGGATCAGAGGGGAAGAGTCTATGAGGAAGCTCAGTGGCTTACCTTGTCCCTTGGGGAGGAATTCCCTGATAGGCCGGGGGAGCAGGCTTAGCGAGAACCTGTTGCCAAGGATGGGAGGAAGGAAGCAGTCATGTAGCCTGAGAGTATTCTGTCGAGCATGCGTGGAAAGAAAAGAAAGAATGAAAAAAGAGAGAAAGAAGAAAAATGGGGTTACACACTTGTAAACCAATAGTAATTGTTTGTCATTTAAAAGCAGCTTAAACAAACTCCTAACTGGGGGATCCCCCAACCCCCTCCCCCCCCGGAGTGGGATGGGCTAGCCATCACCCACTCCTACAACCTGAGAGGTCCAGAAAACCCCAATGACGGGGAGTCCAGAACGGAACCTAGGAGCACTGACAGCGCTCTCGGTTCCTAGGGTAGGTGCACCACAGCCCAGCCACCTTTTAATACATAGATCTTAAGGCATAAGGGAGCCCATAATAGAAACTAAACAGAGCGCCCCAACTAAGTTATTAACCCTTTCAGGGGTCAGCCCCTGGTACTCCACCCGAGACCCGTCCCCTCCCCCCCGATCCCCACCCATATACCAGGGGGTCGAGGGGTTTTAGGCAGGGCCCGAGAGGATTAACATCTGGAAATACATGACCTAAAACAAGGGGCTCCCCTCTAAGCCACGAAATAGTATTCCCTCGTCCAGCGGGAGGGTAGTCCCAAACTCGCTGGAGGAAGTAGCACCTCAACCGAATAAAAAGAAATTTGACCGAATAGCAACTATGAACCTATAACAAAAATGAACGGTGAGGAATAGCAGTCTACTGAGAGTAAAATTGTAAACAAAAGGGGAGGCCTAAGAAGGCATTCCACAGTCCAGAAAGTTCACTGCGGCTTGCAAGAGAAAATGTCCCCCATCTCACCCCCATCCCCGTATACCCGACCCATACTTTCAAACTGTAACCTTCAGCAAGAGCAGGCAAAAGCCTTTGACCATTCATTTCAAGCAAGGGGTCAGGTCACCCTAAGGCCATCAGTAAGGGGGTGAGCATAGAAGTCTCAAGCACTTAGGGAAGGTGGAAGTGTCACCGATCAGAGCCCTGATCCGGTACAGGGTAGTCATCTATCAAGGTGGGAGATTTTCTTTAGGCCTCTTGGAACTTTGATGTAGCCAGGTGTGTTGCAGTGGACTTGCTAGAGGTGGTCTCTTCGACGAAGATGGGGTGTTCCTGGTGATCTGCATAGAGGACGGTTCCTGTGACAGGATCCCAAGGTGTAGCAGGAGGCGCTCCCCCCTCCACTAGGGAAGAGAAGCCATAGCTTTTGTTCTTGAATGAAAAGTTCAGGCGAAGGGGAAACGACCATCTGTATGTGATCTCTTTTTCCATTAGGATCAGGAGTAAGGGCTTAAGCGATCGTCTTTTTTGAATTGTATACGGTGACAGATCAGCAAAAATCTGTATTTTGTGTCCTTGGAACGTAAGGGTATCTGAGCTCCTGGATTTCTTCATTACCTCTTCTTTTACTGAATAGTAGTGGGGTTTTACTATGATGTCTCTGGGGAGACCGTCAGAGCGGGGGGTTGAAGGGCTCTGTGAGCTCTGTCCAGTTCCAGGCGGATTTCAGTAATATCAGGAATCAGGCTTCGAATGAGCGCTTTTACAGTTCCCTGCACCTCCTTTTCAGATTCGGGGATCCCCTTATCCTAAAGTTGTAGCGTCTCGATCTATTTTCGAGGTCGTCGTTCTTTGCGAATGCTGTTTCCAATTGATCCTGCACATCTTGCAGTCTAGTTGTATTTTGGTTAATGCGGGAGACTGCATGATCAGCTTTTTGTTCTATAGTGTCCATTCTCATTCCTATTTGCTGTAAGTCAGCATGGATGGATTCCGTGATCTGAGCAGCGTTCTGTGCCAGCCCTTTAGAGAGCATTTGAGCAAATGCAGCCATTATGGATGGAAAGTCAGAGGGAACAGGGAAAGATCCTGTGGCTTCACTGGCTTCCAGGAGGAGGCCTGTATGTGGATCCAGCATGGGGGTAGTGGGGATGCCTGTGCTCATCCTGCTCAGTAGCGATTCCGTAGAGGCTAGAGAAGCGGCCAGGGGCAGGGGTGGAAAGTCTGTACCTGAAGGGGACTGCGGCATCAGGTCCTGGTCAGCAATAGAATCCCCAGTGAGCTCCGTGCTGTGAGGGCCTCGTGTCGCCGCCACCATCTTGGCATAGCTGAGGGGGCCGGGGATCGCGGACATCTGGCGTGATAGGTTCCTCCTCGCCGTCGCTGCTGACATCTGGAGAACCGGGGGGGCTTCCCCTACTTGAAAATCCGGTTTAGGGAGCGGGGGGCGCTCTGTGAGCTCCGATGGCTAGGGACGGGCCATGGTGGAGCGGAGCTCTAGAAGCCGGCGGCCATCTTGGGAGCTGCCGCGCATGCGCCTCCTTTTTTTTGTCATTATTCAATCACTTGAGCCAAAAAAAAAATATTCAATGGGCTCAACATGCCTCTCAGCAATTTCCTTGGGGTGTCTTCTTTAAAAAATGGGGTCGTTTGGGGGGGTTTGTACTGCCCTGCCATTTTAGCACCTCAAGAAATGAGATAGGCAGTCATAAATTAAAAGCTGTGTAAATTTCAGAAAATATACCCTAGTTTGTAGACGCTATAACTTTTGCGCAAACCAATAAATATACGCTTATTGACATTTTTTTTACTAAAGACATGTGGCTGAATACATTTTGGCCTAAATGTATGACTAAAATTGAGTTTATTCGATTTTTCTTATAACAAAAAGTAGAAAATATCATTTTTTTTCAAAATTTTCAGTCTTTTTCTGTTTATATCGCCAAAAAAAAAAAATCGCAGAGGCAATCAAATACCATTAAAAGAAAGCTCTATTTGTGGGAAGAAAAGGACGCAAATTTCACTTGGGTACAACATTGAATGTCCGCACAATTTCCAGTTAAAGCAGCGCAGTGCCAAATTCTGAAAACACCTCTGGTCCTTAACCTGCATAATGGTCCGGGGCTTAAGTGGTTAAACAGGGTCAGAAAAATTGGGCCTTAGCCACTGGTGGTGGTGCCACAACACTGCAACCCCTCACAGATACTCTAGTTGAGCGCAGGAACAAGCCCTGCTGCATAATATTACAGCAAAAAATGTAATCACACGCCCCTGTTAAACAGGGGCAGAAAAATTGGGCCTTAGCCACTGGTGGTGGTGCCCAGAACCAAAAATGTTCTTAGAAGCTATCAACATGAACATTGAGGAGGAATAGGATAGTCACTCAACATAACAGGATAGTCACTCAGCATCAGCATAGGCAGTCTTGAAGGGATCTCACATTTATAAAAAAAATATTCGGTTACATCAGCATCAGGTTCTTGGTAGCTGGTGATCCAAGGCTGATTCATTTTTATGAAGGTGAGCCGATCAACCGAGTCGGTGGACAGGCGCACTCTGTGATCGGATACAAAGCCTCCAGCAGCACTGAATGTGCGTTCCAAAAGAACGCTGGATGCAGGACAGGCCAGTAGCTCAATTGCATTCTGTGCAAGCTCTGGCCAGTGATCCATCCTCAAGACCCAGTAACCCAGAGGATTTTCGGTTGGAAAGGTCTCCAAGTCTGATCTTGCCCCTAGGTATTCCTGCACCATGTAAATCAGATGCTGGCGATGGTTGATGGAACCGATCAGACCTTGAGGCTGCGGACTAAAAAATTGTCTGAACGCATCGGTCAGACAGCCACCTTCTCCACCACTCCTTCTGTGACTGATCAAAGCCTCAGCAACACGTTGTCCAGGACCAGGAATTTGTAACCTCCCAGGCTCTGTAAATGCATTGCACAATCCTTTCTGCAAGGCCTCCCGAAGATGTTTCATCCTCTGCTCCCTCTGCGACGGCTGGATAAGGTCGGGAACCTTACCCTTGTAACGTGGATCAAGGAGGGTTGCCAGCCAGTAATGATCCCTCTCCTTGATACCACGAATCTAAGGGTTTGCTGAGGCATTCGGTCCGGAGTCCTCTGGGTCACTAAGGACGACATGATCCGCGGCCACCTCCTCCCAGCCACGCACAAGTCCATGGGTTTCTGGGGACTTAAAACGATCCCTTGAAGACTGCTGCTGATGCGGAGTGCTAGGCTCCATCTCCATGCTGACACAATCCTCATCCTCCCCCTCCTACTCCTCCTCCTCTTCCTGTGCGATCAGCGGACCCGCAGGAATACTGTCTGGATTAAGGGGGCCTTGAGAGGTAAGGAAGTCCCCCTCTTCCTCCCTCTGTTCTGCCTCAAGTGCCCTGTCCATTATTCCACGCAGTGCGTGCTCTAACAGATAGACAAGAGGGACAGTATCACTGATGCATGCACTGTCACTGCTCACCATCCTTGTGGCCTCCTGAAATGGTGACAGGACAGTGCATGAATCCTTTATCATGAGCCACTGGCGTGGCGAAAAAAAAGCCAAGCTCCCCTGACACTGCCCTGGTGCCATAGTCGCACAGGTACTCGTTGATGGCCCTCTGCTGCATGTGCAGCCGCTGCAGCATTGCCAACGTTGAGTTCCACCTGGTGGGTATGTCACAGATGAGGCGGTTCTTGGGCAGGTTGCATTCCTTTTGGAGGTCAGCCAGCCGAGCACTGGCATTATATGACCACAGACTTTCCTGGCCTGCCTCAGGAGCTCCTGTAAGCCCGGGTACCTGAACAAGAACCGCTGCACCACCAAATTAAGGACATGAGCCAAACAGGGCACATGGGTCAAGTGTCCCTGTCTGAGGGCGGAAAGGAGGTTGATGCCATTGTTGAAAACCACCATTCCTGGCTGAAGCTGGCGTGGCGTCAACCACCTCTGAGCCTGCCCCTGCAGAGCTGTCAGAATCTCTGCCCCAGTGTGGCTCCTGTCCCCTAAACAGACCAACTCAAGCACTGCATGACATCTTTTTGCCCGAGTGCTTGCGTAGCCCCTAGAACGCCTACGGAGCACCGCTGGTTCCGAGGACAAATCTGCACAGGAAGAGGCCATAGAGGAAGGAGAAGAGGAGGGGGTGGAGGAGAGAGGTGTGGCAGAGTTACCCAGTGCACCGTGAAAGAAAGGTAACGTCCCTGTCCATGCCTGCTGGACCGTGAGTCAGCGGTAATATGCACCTTACCGCTGACCGCCCTGTCCAACGAGGCCAAGACATTGTCTTCCACATGCCGGTAGAGAGCCGGAATCGCCTTCTGTGAAAAAAAGTGGCGTTTGGAAACCTGCAACTGAGGTATCACACATTCCACAAATTCACGAAAGGGGGCAGAGTCTACCAGCTGAAAAGGCAGTAGTTGGAGTGCTAGCAATTTATCCAAGCTAGCATTCAGCCGCTGGGCATGTGGATGGCTGGGACCGAATTTCTTTCACCGGTTTAGCAACTGGGGTAGGGAAATTTGTCTGCTACAATCGGACGTTGGTGTAGCGATAGCAGATTGGCCGCAAGAACTTGGCAGTGGCACACCTAATTCAACACCTTCATTCCTCTCAGTTCAGGTTTCTGAGAGAACTGAAGGTATAGTGGGGCTGGAGATCCCAGCTAATGAGGAGGAGCAAAGAGAGGTCCGCCTTGTTCTTTGGTGTGGGTCTTTTAAGTAGTGTTGCCAATGGGCTGCATGGGAGGCCGACATATGTCTGATCAAGCATGTGGTGCCCAAGCGGCTGCTGTTTTGGGCACGCTTGATACGCTTCAGACATATGTTGCAAACAGCAACGGTACGATCTGCTGTACACGTCTCAAAAAAGGCCCACACTGAAGAACTTTTGGAAAAACACGCAGAGTCAGCAGCGCCCTGCACATGCGGAGCTCTGCGGTGTGATGCAGTCGGTTGGCTGCCCTTAAGCTGGCCCCTGGAGGGCATCCTGCCTCGTTGGAGATGTGCCTCCTCCTCCTCCTTTCTTCTATCAGGCACCCACGTAGAGTCAGTGACCTCATCATCCCATCCCTCCTCATCACTGGAGCAAACCTGGCTGGTGGAACATGACTGCCAGTTTGATGTCTTTCTTGAGCACCCCCTCTCTCTGGGCTCACGATACTGCCTTCTTCAAGCTGGGTACCATCATCGGAGCCTTCAAAACGCTGTGCATCCTCCTGCAGCATTTACCCAACACTGTGGTCAAACAGTTCGGGGGACTCCTCCGTGCATGATGGTGGGGCTAGGGAAGGAGTAACTGAGTACATTGAGCCGATCGAATAGGCCACTATGGCAGCTGCATTGGCAGCCAAAGTACTCTGAGCCTGGGTGACAGAGGATGAAGAGGATGAGGACGGCTTTGTCATTGACTCTACCAACTCTTCTGCATGTTGTGGCTCAACACTGCCAGCTGTCGAAAAAAAGGACAAGCGTGCCCCACGGCAACGTGCTGAGGATGCACCGTGTCCATGACCAGCACTGTTGGCTGTAGACACAGAGCCTGCTTGCCCTCTTTTAGTGGCCTTTGAGTGTCTGCCTCTCCTTGTTGGCCTTCCAGACATAGTGTAACATTAGACTAGCAAAACACCGCCTAAAGTTTACTAGAAAAAGTACACCAGGAATGGCCTGCAGTCAGATATAGGCTTGGTTAGACTGGATGCAGTGGATATATATATGTAAAAGACAGTATATATATTTTATGCACTGCAGATCACTGAATCACCTCACTGCCTGAAAGTTTATCTTAGAAACAGTACACCAGGAACGGTCTGCAGTGAGATCTAGCTGCACAGGATACGGTGTGTATATATATATATATATATATATACACACACACACAAAGCTGGGATGTATATATATATATGCTGAATAAACTGCAGCTAACTTAATCAACTGAATGTGCACCAAATGGTGTTTTAAAAAACGGCCCTCCTAATAAAAACACCGCTCAGCGCTTAAGATACAGTCAGTGAGATAACAGTGAAATAGATAAACAATGAATACTCCAAATAGCAGCTGCTTAAAAAGTTATGATGTATAAAAAAAGACAGTATAGAAAAAACTCTAGATAAATACACAGAGTCCTAAATGATACTGTAGCAGCGCTTCTTTCAAAATAAATTTCTGAAAGTCCTCTATACAAGTTCAAGTATAGGTAATGACAATGGTGCAGATGGTTAAAGATGTGACTGCAATAATATTGATTGTGCCAGATTATTCCTTTATCTCCAGTTGTTCACCACGTGGGGGGAAATTTAAATTCCCCTTAAGGGGATGCACTTACCAGAGGTAAGGTTCAAAAAGGCATGAACCAATAGTCAACATCCGACCTGGTCGCTGCAATCTCCACCAGCCACACTGTTATGTTGAGGTCCGTATGACATATAAGGCAAAAGTAAATTCTGCATAGGGTAGTACTGTTAAAAAACCTTTATTTAAGTCCCCACAGCCCCCCTTTATACATATGTGCGTACCACAGTGCAGATGTAAATACACAGTGTTTAAGGTGACTAAGTGCCCTCTGAGCAGGAATAGTGAACGGCGGCGCCGTCTGGGTTACCAGTAACCTCGCGTCCTTCTCCTCACTTCCTGGTCTGTGGAGCGCATCTGTCGTCACTTCCGGTGATTGGTTAGAGAGTCACGCCTTGACGCGTTTCGTCACTTCCGGACTTCGTCTGAAGGCGTGACTCTCATTACCAACACCGAGTTTAAGTAAGGACTGACTCCGCCCCCTTGTCCGACGTCAGGCGCGACTACGTGTGTGCGCCATGACCGGACATCCGCCCGCAAGGTAAACATTGCCAGCTTAGGAGCGGAAGTACTGGAACGGCCATATTATGTGTGGGATGCAGTTGTGTATATCATTAGTCAGCCAGTAATTACACCAGCGGTCCCAACTTTCACCACATGAATTACATATCCCACTCATACTATGTGTTTGACGGACAACAGGTGCTTATGCAGCAAACCAATGTCTATCATATGTCCACAGGAGGGGAAGGTCTGGTTGTAAATCCGCTGCCGTTGCCCTCATACACTGACCGATTTGTTTGGGACAATTTCCATCGGCTGCAAACTGGCAACTACATCAGACCACCCCCACTCTGTGTGATACAATACAATATAAAATAACGGTCATGTTGTACATAATTCCTTATATTAATGTACGGACTGCTATGTTTCATATACCTTTAAAAAACGTCTTTAAAAAAACGTCTTTTTAAAACCATTTTTTTAAAAAAACATTTTCTAAAACACCATATATACATGAAAAAACACAACTGTACCATATGACTTGAATTAAATCCGGTAAACTCAAATAAAAAAAAAATAAAAAAAAATATATAAAAAAAATATATAAAATATATATTATTAAGTCTACACCTATAATCTGTAAAAAAGTATTATTGTGAGCTCACGGCTGTATATGTTTACATGATTAGGCCTATTGCAGCACCAAACAGTATATATCGCCTCATGTTTCTCTTATACTTTCTACAAATTGAAATAATGTTTAGATAACCCATTAATTTAAGTCCTAAATTAAGGTGCTAAAATGGGTAATCAAATAGGTAGACTGGGTTTGAGGTAGACTAGACAGACTAGTTGTGGTGTGAACTAATACTGTTTCATTGTATATTATCTTTATGGACTGTTTCTCCACTCTATAAACATACATAAACTTAGCCAGATGTTAAAAAGAGGACACATTAAGAGTAAAAAATATCTAGAGTAAATTATCTAAAATTGGAACATAAAACGTTTAAAACTGAAGGATGAGACATATAACCATGTAAAAGAGACTTTCCAACTGGAATGTTAAGTGTCACTTATAAAACAGTTGATATCAAGTTCAACATTCAGGCCTTTGGGTACTAAAACTTCTGTTAGAAATATCCACATAGTTTCTCGCTTGGAGAGTTCCCGGACTCTGTGAGAGCCTCTCCAATGTGGTTCTAAGTGTTCAATTCCCCAAAATTGTAGGCCGGAAGCGTCTTGATTGTGTTTTAATTTAAAATGTAGTGACACATTATGGTCCTTATAGCCGATTTTAATATTCTGTATGTGTTCTGCTATTCTGATTCTCAGTAGTCTTTTAGTGCGGCCTATGTAAAGTAGGCCACAAGGCCATTTTAAGGCATACACTACATATTGGCTATTACAAGTAATAAACTGTTTTATATCAAATTTTCTGTTGTTGTATGGGACAGTGAAGTTGTCAATTCCTCTCAGTGGTCGTGCCACTTCTCTGCACGCTTTGCATCTTTTACAGGCAAAGAACCCATTTTTGTCCCAAAAAGATTGTGGTTTCTTAGGAGGATCTAAAATTTTCTTAACCACACTGTCTCCATAGTTGGGTGCTTTCTTGTAGATGAATTGTGGTCTGGGAGGTAGAACAGTATTTAATTTTTTGTCCATTAAGAGAATGTGCCAATGTTGATCAAAGATAGACTCCACTTCCTTGTATTGTGTGTGGTATTGCGAGAGGAAACCCCATTCTTTAGTAGTCACAGGTTTCAAATTGGATGTTTGTTTGTTTTGAAGGGTCAGTTCCCTAGGGATGATTGCAACCTCCTCCACCAGTTTTTTTAGAGTCTGGGGATTATAGCCTTTGGCCTCAAATCTGTCGGTGAGTATTTTCGCTTGCTGGAAGAAATTAATATCTTCTGAACAATTCCTTTTGACTCTCATCAGTTGCCCTTTCGGTATGTTTTTGAGCCATAGGGGGTGATGGCCACTCGTGGTTGGTAAGTAGCTGTTGCGGTCAGTTTTTTTAAAAAACACCTTGGTTTCCAGTTTGTTCTCTTGACGGTAAATGCAGACATCTAAGAAATGTATCTCTTTGTTATGCCATTCTGTCGTTAGTTTAATGTTTTTGGTGTTGTTATTTAAAACATTTAAAAACTCAATTAAAGAAACTATTGATCCTGCCCATATAAAAAATATATCGTCGATGAAACGTTTATAAAAAATTAGCTCTGTTTTTATGTCGTTAAAAATTGTTTTGTCCTCCCATTCGGCCATGAATAAATTTGCGATACTGGGCGCAAATTTAGCGCCCATCGCCACTCCTCTTTTCTGTGAGTAGAATTTACTGTCATACCAGAAGTAGTTGTGGGAGAGACAGTAATTGAGCGCATGTCCAATAAAAATTTTCTGGTCATGGGGTAGATCCTCCCTTTGGCTCAATGCCCAATTTAGAGCTAATAATGCGTCATCGTGTTGGATAATCGAGTATAAAGATGATACGTCTGCCGTTACTAACAGCACTTCTTGTTCTTCTGTTAGATTGATATTCTGCAAATGATTTAAAAAATCTTTTGTGTCTCTCAAATATGATTTGGTAGAGATGACACTTTTTTGCAAGAATTTGTCAAGATATTGGCTCATTCTAGAGGTTATAGAATCAATGCTGTTCACTATTGGCCTTGCTGGTGGATTTAGGGGATCCTTATGTACCTTAGGCAGTGTGTAAATTGTAGGAATTTTGCTGCTATTGGGTAATAGATAATTTTTTTCTTTATTTGTGAGTACCCTCAATCCAGTACCTATGTTTACCAGAATCTCCAGCTGGTTCATGTAAGCCTGAGTTGGATCTTTCTTCAGTTATTCATAGGTAAGTTCATCAGACAGCATTTTCACAATTTGATTGTGGTATACTTCTTTAGGCAGTATAACCACTCCCCCTCCCTTGTCCACTGGCCTTATCACTATGTCCTTCCTCTTCTCCAGTGCTTCGATGCCCTCTTTAATATGGTTTAGATTGTGGTCCTTCTTGGGTTTTAAACCATTTAAGTCTCTTAGCACTAGTCCCTTAAATACCTCCACCTGGTGGTTTGGGTTATTTAAGGGATTAAACAAGGATTTGTTTTTTAAACCACTATTAACCGCCATACTGGGGTTCGTCTGTCCCACTGTAGGTTGGGTGTCACAACCTATGAAATGTTTTTTAATGTTTAATTTCCTAATGTATTTGTGGACATCCACAAATACGTTAAATTTGTTCACGGGTTGTTTCATGCCACATTTTAATCCTAAATTCTAAATATTTAGCTCTTTGTGTGTTAGTTCAACCGGGCTAAGATTAAAGATTCCTCCAATTAGTGATTCCTTCTTCTTTTTCTTGATCCTCCTTCCTGCCCTACATCCTCTGGTTCTTCGTCCTTCTGATATTGGTAAGGGTAATGATTCATTTCCCATTGGTTGTACGTTGGGGGCCCTCTCCAATCTTGGTCTCTGTGTAGTTGTGGGGGCCGTTGGGGTTTGCCTCGACGAGGCGGATATCCCCGTCCCCTCCTCTGTCCTCCCCCCCTCTCCCTAAAAAAGGACGGGGTGCAGGTATGTTGTTTCCATAATTTTCATGGTTTTCTTGATGTTCCCATAATGGTTGGAACCTGTTTTGGGTTGGTACCTGGTGTACAGGTTGTTGATCTTTACCCTGGTTTCCTCTACCTCTAGTGCCTTTGATCTTCCCTTTTCCTCTTTGGATTGGGGTTGAGAACCGTATTGGGGAATCTAAAATTACCTCCTCTTCAATTTCCCGTGTTGGTTCTCTTAATCTGATCGGTATTGGATTAGTGTTGACTACTGCTGGTATTCTTTCTATCAGGTTTTTATCATCTGGTAGATTTTGTTGCCATGCATAAATGGTGTTGGTTTTGAAATCTCCCAAATCTCTCTGATATTTTTTCACTTTCTTTCTTTGTGTGTCCCTGTCTACTTTTTAAAGCCTTTTGTGGGTCCTGTTGTTAAAATCTAAAACAGGTTGTGTATCCTTAATTGGGTCTAATTGCTGTTGTAGTTCATTGATTCTTGATTCAATAATGGACATTTTCCTTTTCTTTCTTTGGAGTATGAGTTCCTGCAGTTTGAACCCAACCCCATTGAAGAAATCCAGCCATTCTTGAATTGAACCAGGATCATCAAGGGCATCCTGTGGTGTAACTTCCCACCGGAGACTCCTGATGATGATTTTTTCTTTAATATAATGTTCCAGTGTAAATATGTCCCACCATGTCCTCACTTGTTTTTCTAAAGTGTTACCGAGTGCTGACATGGCTCCATTATAGTTTATCTGAGTATTAGTGGGTTCAATGTCAATAAAGAGATTGTTCATGTCTATATTTCTATTACTCAAGAATCTCAGTGGATCCATAGCAGCTGAGAAAGTTAAATAGCTGAATGTGCACCAAATGGTGTTTTAAAAAACGGCCCTCCTAATAAAAACACCGCTCAGCGCTTAAGATACAGTCAGTGAGATAACAGTGAAATAGATAAACAATGAATACTCCAAATAGCAGCTGCTTAAAAAGTTATGATGTATAAAAAAGACAGTATAGAAAAAACTCTAGATAAATACACAGAGTCCTAAATGATACTGTAGCAGCGCTTCTTTCAAAATAAATTTCTGAAAGTCCTCTATACAAGTTCAAGTATAGGTAATGACAATGGTGCAGATGGTTAAAGATGTGACTGCAATAATATTGATTGTGCCAGATTATTCCTTTATCTCCAGTTGTTCACCACGTGGGGGGAAATTTAAATTCCCCTTAAGGGGATGCACTTACCAGAGGTAAGGTTCAAAAAGGCATGAACCAATAGTCCACATCCGACCTGGTCGCTGCAATCTCCACCAGCCACACTGTTATGTTGAGGTCCGTATGACATATAAGGCAAAAGTAAATTCTGCATAGGGTAGTACTGTTAAAAAACCTTTATTTAAGTCCCCACAGCCCCCCTTTATACATATGTGCGTACCACAGTGCAGATGTAAATACACAGTGTTTAAGGTGACTAAGTGCCCTCTGAGCAGGAATAGTGAACGGCGGCGCCGTCTGGGTTACCAGTAACCTCGCGTCCTTCTCCTCACTTCCTGGTCTGTGGAGCGCATCTGTCGTCACTTCCGGTGATTGGTTAGAGAGTCACGCCCTGACGCGTTTCGTCACTTCCGGACTTCGTCTGAGGGCGTGACTCTCATTACCAACACCGAGTTTAAGTAAGGACTGACTCCGCCCCCTTGTCCGACGTCAGGCGCGACTACGTGTGTGCGCCATGACCGGACATCCGCCCGCAAGGTAAACATTGCCAGCTTAGGAGCGGAAGTACTGGAACGGCCATATTATGTGTGGGATGCAGTTGTGTATATCATTAGTCAGCCAGTAATTACACCAGCGGTCCCAACTTTCACCACATGAATTACATATCCCACTCATACTATGTGTTTGACGGACAACAGGTGCTTATGCAGCAAACCAATGTCTATCATATGTCCACAGGAGGGGAAGGTCTGGTTGTAAATCCGCTGCCGTTGCCCTCATACACTGACCGATTTGTTTGGGACAATTTCCATCGGCTGCAAACTGGCAACTACATCAGACCACCCCCACTCTGTGTGATACAATACAATATAAAATAACGGTCATGTTGTATATAATTCCTTATATTAATGTACGGACTGCTATGTTTCATATACCTTTAAAAAACGTCTTTAAAAAAACGTCTTTTTTAAAACCATTTTTTAAAAAAAACATTTTCTAAAACACCATATATACATGAAAAAACACAACTGTACCATATGACTTGAATTAAATCCGGTAAACTCAAATAAAAAAAAAAAAAAAAAAAAAATATATAAAAAAAATATATAAAATATATATTATTAAGTCTACACCTATAATCTGTAAAAAAGTATTATTGTGAGCTCACGGCTGTATATGTTTACATGATTAGGCCTATTGCAGCACCAAACAGTATATATCGCCTCATGTTTCTCTTATACTTTCTACAAATTGAAATAATGTTTAGATAACCCATTAATTTAAGTCCTAAATTAAGGTGCTAAAATGGGTAATCAAATAGGTAGACTGGGTTTGAGGTAGACTAGACAGACTAGTTATGGTGTGAACTAATACTGTTTCATTGTATATTATCTTTATGGACTGTTTCTCCACTCTATAAACATACATAAACTTAGCCAGATGTTAAAAAGAGGACACATTAAGAGTAAAAAATATCTAGAGTAAATTATCTAAAATTGGAACATAAAACGTTTATTTGAGTTTACCGGATTTAATTCAAGTCATATGGTACAGTTGTGTTTTTTCATGTATATATGGTGTTTTAGAAAATGTTTTTTTAAAAAAATGGTTTTAAAAAGACGTTTTTTTAAAGACGTTTTTTAAAGGTATATGAAACATAGCAGTCCGTACATTAATATAAGGAATTATGTACAACATGACCGTTATTTTATATTGTATTGTATCACACAGAGTGGGGGTGGTCTGATGTAGTTGCCAGTTTGCAGCCGATGGAAATTGTCCCAAACAAATCGGTCAGTGTATGAGGGCAACGGCAGCGGATTTACAACCAGACCTTCCCCTCCTGTGGACATATGATAGACATTGGTTTGCTGCATAAGCACCTGTTGTCCGTCAAACACATAGTATGAGTGGGATATGTAATTCATGTGGTGAAAGTTGGGACCGCTGGTGTAATTACTGGCTGACTAATGATATACACAACTGCATCCCACACATAATATGGCCGTTCCAGTACTTCCGCTCCTAAGCTGGCAATGTTTACCTTGCGGGCGGATGTCCGGTCATGGCGCACACACGTAGTCGCGCCTGACGTCGGACAAGGGGGCGGAGTCAGTCCTTACTTAAACTCGGTGTTGGTAATGAGAGTCACGCCCTCAGACGAAGTCCGGAAGTGACGAAACGCGTCAAGGCGTGACTCTCTAACCAATCACCGGAAGTGACGACAGATGCGCTCCACAGACCAGGAAGTGAGGAGAAGGACGCGAGGTTACTGGTAACCCAGACGGCGCCGCCGTTCACTATTCCTGCTCAGAGGGCACTTAGTCACCTTAAACACTGTGTATTTACATCTGCACTGTGGTACGCACATATGTATAAAGGGGGGCTGTGGGGACTTAAATAAAGGTTTTTTAACAGTACTACCCTATGCAGAATTTACTTTTGCCTTATATGTCATACGGACCTCAACATAACAGTGTGGCTGGTGGAGATTGCAGCGACCAGGTCGGATGTGGACTATTGGTTCATGCCTTTTTGAACCTTACCTCTGGTAAGTGCATCCCCTTAAGGGGAATTTAAATTTCCCCCCACGTGGTGAACAACTGGAGATAAAGGAATAATCTGGCACAATCAATATTATTGCAGTCACATCTTTAACCATCTGCACCATTGTCATTACCTATACTTGAACTTGTATAGAGGACTTTCAGAAATTTATTTTGAAAGAAGCGCTGCTACAGTATCATTTAGGACTCTGTGTATTTATCTAGAGTTTTTTCTATACTGTCTTTTTTTATAACTTAATCAACTGCCTGCCTGAAAGTGTATTTTAGAAACAGTACACCAGGAACGATCTGCAGTGAGATCTAGCTGCACAGGATACAGTGTGCATATATATATTGTAACCTGGGGGACAGGTAGTAGGTACAAAAGCTCCCTGGGATGAGCAGGCACAGATACCAAGTCCATTGGATCAGTGAAAACACAGTGTGGTTTATTGGTGCTATATACAATGTCAATGACAGGTGCTGTACAGTGTGCTGAAAACAAACAGAAAAAAAATATCTAAACAAAAGCCTAGCCGTGTCTCGGCTCTAACTACACAGTATTTACAGGCCCTCACTACTAGGCTGAACAAGCCTAACGCTTGTCAGCTTCCACCTTCACAGAGTAACAATGTTTTACCAACCTTCTTGCTCTCACAGACCAATGTTGTCTGTGTTTCCCAGGCTGAGCAAAGGCTGTCTGCTCAGGTGAGCTTTTAATTAAGCTGGTGGAGAGAACCAACACCTGAAGTGGATCCTGGCTCAGAGATCCCTGAATGTATATGAGAGGAGCCTGGGAGATGTATAAACCCCGAACAGGACTTTCCCAGGCTCTCTCTGGGATGCTCTGTCACACATCCTCCCCCCTTGTTTCAACCCCAGGGTTGGAACACCTGTAGCCCAACAGGAGTGAACACGAGAGAGGGCATCTACATTCCCCATCTCAACACCTGGCCTGTGTTTTACCGTAAAGGCGTAATCTTGTAGGGCCAAAAACCACCGGTTCACCCGCCTATTAGTCTCCTTCTTTTGGGCCATCCATTTCAGGGGAGCATGGTCAGTTATTAACTCAAACTGGCGCCCCAACAAGTAGTACCTGAGCGCGTCCACGGCCCACTTTATGGCCAGACACTCCTTTTCAATGACTGCGTACTTCTTTTCATGGTCATTGAGCTTTCTGCTTAAGTACACCACAGGGTGTTCTTCCCCATTGTGTACCTGTGAAAGTACTGCCCCGATACCAACATCAGACGCATCTGTCTGGACCAAAAAGTTTTTAGAGAAATCGGGGGAGTATAGGATTGGCTGTGCACAAAGAGCCTTCTTCAGGACTTGAAAAGACTCTTCTGCTACTGGAGACCATTTCACCATTACGGAGGCTTTCCCTTTCGTAAGGTCTGTCAGTGGGGCAGCTATAGTTGCGAAATTTGGGATAAATCTTCTATAGTACCCCGCAATGCCAAGAAAGGCCCTGACCTGCTTCTTGTTTGCAGGGCGTGGCCACTCCTGGATGGCTTCTATTTTATTCACCTGGGGCTTTATGACACCCCGGCCAATAGTGTAGCCCAAATACCTGGCTTCCTCTAGCCCAATGGCACATTTTTTTGGATTTGCCGTAAACCCCTCCTTGAAGAGGGAATCCAGGACAGCCTGGACACGGGGCAAGTGAGACTCCCAGTCAGTGCTATGCACCACTATGTCGTCCAGATAGGCTGCAGCATACTGTCGGTGAGGTCTTAGGGTCCTGTCCATAGCCCTCTGAAATGTTGCAGGGGCATTTTGCAACCCAAAAGGCATTTTCTTATATTGAAACGACCCCTCCGGGGTCACAAATGCAGTCTTTTCTTTGGCACTACCAGTCAGGGGTATTTGCCAATATCCTTTGGTCAAGTCCAAAGTGGTCAGATAACGGGCCTTGCCAAGTCGGTCTATAAGCTCGTCTACCCTGGGCATTGGGTATGTGTCAAACTTTGTTACCGCATTAAGCTTTCTGAAGTCATTACAAAACCTCCAAGTGCCATCCGGTTTTGGGACCAATACAATGGGGCTAGACCAGTCACTATTGGATTCCTCAATAACATCTAGCTCCAACATCCTTTTAACTTCCTCACCGATGTCCTTTCTTCTAGCTTCGGGAATTCGGTATGGTTTGAGCTTGACACGGACTCCAGGTTCAGTAACAATATCATGCTGAACTGCTGAAGTCGTGCCCGGCAACTCTGAAAATTTCTCTTTATTCCTCATCAGGAACTCTCTAGCTTCCTGTTTCTGGGAACATGACAGGGTGTCTGGAATCGTGACCTCAGGGATCAGAGGGGATTCAGTACCTTTAAGGGTTACCGGGAGGGACCTCGCAGTTAATGCCAGTCTATCCTTCCAGGGCTTTAACAGGTTTATGTGGTAAATCTGTTCGGGCTTCCTTTTACCTGGTTGATACACCTTGTAATTGACCTCCCCAACTCTTTCAATTACTTCAAAGGGTCCCTGCCACTTAGCCAGGAATTTGCTCTCAACAGTGGGAACTAACACGAGGACCCGGTCACCAGGTGAGAAAACACGAAGTTGGGCCCCCCTGTTGTATATCCTCTGTTGGGCTGCTTGGGCCTGCAGTAAATGTTCTTTTACTACCGGCATGATTGCTGCAATCCTATCCTGCATTTGAGCAATATGCTCAATAACACTTTTGTGAGGTGTCTGCTCCCCCTCCCAAGTTTCCTTGGCTATGTCTAAGAGTCCCCGAGGGTGTCTCCCATAAAGCAACTCAAATGGAGAGTACCCCGTAGAGGACTGGGGAACTTCCCTGATGGCGAACATCAAGTAAGGTATCAGGAAGTCCCAGTTTTTCCCATCCTTATCAACAACCTTTTTTAACATACTCTTTAATGTCTTATTGAAGCGTTCCACCAAGCCATCCGTTTGAGGATGGTACACTGAGGTACGCAACTGCGTCACCTTAAATAACTTGCAGAGCTCCCTAGTTATTCGTGACATGAATGGGGTACCTTGGTCTGTAAGGACTTCTTTCGGGACGCCAACCCGACTGAACACCATAAACAGCTCTTTGGCAATGTTTTTAGCAGATGCAGTGCGTAAGGGAACGGCCTCGGGGTAACGGGTAGCGTAATCCATGATCACGAGGATATGTTGATGACCGTGGGCAGATTTGGGGAGTGGACCCACAAGGTCCATGGCAATCCTCTCAAAAGGCACTTCAATAATGGGCAAGGGCACTAACGGACTTCGGAAGTGGGGTTGGGGGGCTGACATCTGACACACAGGACAGGATTGACAATAATTTTCTATGTTTTTCTGTATCCCAGGCCAGTAAAACCTGCGCAACACCCTTTCAGTGGTTTTCTCAACCCCTAAATGGCCTCCTAGCAAGTGCCCATGGGCAAGTTCCAACACCACCCGTCTGTATAACTTAGGGACTACCAACTGTTCAACCACTTCATCATTAGATTTACATACACGATACAGTAAATCCTCATTGCTGCAGAAATATGGAAAACAGAGCCTGTCCCCTGGTTCGACAGGCACCTCATTAATCACTATTACATTTTCCCAGGCCCTGGCAAGGGTAGGGTCTTTTCTCTGCTCCGTACCAAAATTTTCCTTGTGCACATTAAGATTGGCAAACTCTAACGTAGGCTCAGATTCAGCAGACGGCTGTCCAGCTCTACTGGTTGTGGGGACTTCTTCCGGCTCCCCCAGCTCTCCTGCCATAACTGAGAAAGGATCACCCGGAGAGCCCTGAGAGGAGTCCCCTGAACTCACAAGGTCAGTAATGGCCACGAGTTCTGGCTCTGCGACTGAGTTAGGTACTGCGACTGGGTCGGGACAATCCCACAGTTCCCAAAACTTAGGGAAGTCCCTATCAATGATAGCCTCATGCACCAAGTGGGGCACCAGTCCGACCGAATGGGTCACCGTACCTAAGCCAGTTTTAAACTGAACAGTGGCTATTGGATACTCGCGGGTATCCCCATGTACACAGATCACAGCAACCTTTTTTGCATGAAAATTCACAGTTTCAACCATCTCAGCTGTAACCAAAGTAACCAGACTTCCAGAGTCCAGCAAGGCCATAATAGGCTTATTATTAATAGTCACATGACACATGTGTTTTCCCACATTTGGCATTGCAGCGCATGAAACAGCAGCAAACATAGACTGCCTTCTAAAAGATAGATCACACTGCATTGGTTCATCTGTCAATGGACAGTTTGCTGCAACATGTCCCAGTTCTTGGCAACGAAAACACCTGATGTTTCCCCAGTTTGGTTTGCTGACAGGCAGTGGCTTCCCTTGTTTGGGCCGCCAAACTTCAGTCCTGGCACCAAAAATCCTCCCCCCTATTTCCTTGCCATGCTTACCACCCACTTCCCCTGGAACAGTCTTACCGGTTGCCTGGGGAGACCGTGGCTTTGGGTGGAAAGTCCGTGCGGCTGTAGGGGTGGTGACCAGGTTCTCTGCAGCAAAGTACCTCTCAACGAGCTCCACCAGGTTGTCTGCTGACTTGAGGTCTCCTTGACTCACCCACTTCTGCAGGGGAATTGGCAGTGACCTCAGGAATTGGTCCATGACCACACGCTCCACTATTTGTGGCGCAGACAGGGACTCCGGCTGTAGCCATTTCCGCACCAGGTGGATCAGATCAAACATCTGCGATCTTGGGGGCCTCTTTTCTTGGAAGAACCAGCTGTGGACCCGCTGAGCTCGAACAGCCAAGGTAACGCCAAGTCGTGCCAGGATTTCCCGCTTGACCTTCTCATAATCTCCCGCTTCTGCTGACTCCAGATCATAGTAGGCCTTCTGCGCTTCTCCAGAAAGTAAGGGGGCGATCAGTCCTGCCCACTGGGTTTGGGGCCAACCTTCCCTCTCAGCAGTCCGTTCAAATGTTAGTAGGAAGGCCTCTGGATCATCATCTGCCGTCATCTTTGAAAGAAAGCGACCCACATGGATGGCTGAGGGCTTGTCTCCAATATCCTTCATTATCGCAGGTGACCCCTGTGCTAGCGTCTCCACAACCTCAGTGAGGGTTTTCCTATCCGCTTTTGCAGCAGTGGCAAGCTGTTCAAACAGCCTCTGCGATTGCTCCTGTACAGCACCAATCTGTTGGAACAGCACCTTGGTTTGCTCCTGTGCGATAGCGTTGGCTTGCTGTTGTGCAGCGTTAGTTTGCTGTTGTGTAGCATTTGCTTGCTGCCATGCAGCGTTTGCTTGCCGCAATTCAGCGTTAGTTTGCTGTTGTGCAGCGTTTGCCAACACCATTTGTTTGAGGAGGTCCTCCATGTTATCACTTTAGGTACTGGCCTTTTAAGTAGTAACTTACTACAGCTGCCCTTATTCTCCACCATATGTAACCTGGGGGACAGGTAGTAGGTACAAAAGCTCCCTGGGATGAGCAGGCACAGATAACAAGTCCATTGGATCAGTGAAAACACAGTGTGGTTTATTGGTGCTATATACAATGTCAATGACAGGTGCTGTACAGTGTGCTGAAAACAAACAGAAGAAAAAATATCTAAACAAAAGCCTAGCCGTGTCTCGGCTCTAACTACACAGTATTTACAGGCCCTCACTACTAGGCTGAACAAGCCTAACGCTTGTCAGCTTCCACCTTCACAATATATATATTGTGACGGTATGCGAGGTGAGATATATGAAAGTCGCTATGTTTCACCTCGCATTCGGTCCATTGTAAGGGACTGAACCAGAATCCAGCCCAGGTTTTTCCAGCCTCTGTAGTTGGCTGGGTTCCGGTCCGGATATTCAGGTTCACTGAAATCCATAGGCAGCTGGGCTTTAAAGATCCAGGAAGAGAGCACAGCAATGCTCTGGCCTGAGACTCAGAAGGGAATCTGTGTAAGAGGAGCGATGGTTATTTTGGGCTGAAAGAAAAGGTTTGCTTTACTTTACCTTGTGTTTTGTGGGTGATGGGGACCAGCCCCCCACCGTATAGAGAGCGGTTACTGTATAGTTTAGCGCCGGACGGCAAGGATTTGTTTTACTGTTTTGTTTATTTTTGTATGACTATTGCAAACCACTTGTAAATAAAGCTGGCAATACGCCAGGTTTTAAAGAAACTGCCTGTACGCTGACCTTCCTTCTGTGAAAAAGGTGATCCCCACGAGCTAATCTCCCACACGTGGTGGATTCAGCGGGCATTTTCTGAAGATGGAGGAAATGTTAAAGGCCCTGCTACAGGCCAATGCAGCTCAGCGGGAAACCAACCGCCAAGTCGCAGCACAACAGGCAGCACAACAGGAGATGAACCGCCAAGTCGTAGAGGCCGCTGCAGCATAACAAGCAGCCCAGCAGGAGATGAACCGCCAAGTCGCAGAGGCCGCTGCAGCACAACAGGCGGCCCAGCAGGAGATGAACCGTCAGTTTGCAGAGGCTCTGATGGAACTGAAAAAGGGGTCCGCACCTCATGTGCCAGTGGAAGCCAAGATGATACGTGCATCCTACCACTTACAGAAAATGACATCTGCTGATGATATCGAGGCAAACCTGGCGACTTTTGAGAGAGTTGCTGTCCGCGAAGGATGGCCAAAAGAACAGTGGGCGGGTCTGTTGTCCCCATTTTTAACAGGAGAACCCCAAAAGGCCTATTTTGACCTAGAACCCGATAAGGCCCAGGACTATGAGACTCTAAAGACAGAGATACTCGCACGCTTGGGTGTCACCATGGCAATCCGGGCCCAGCGGGTGCATCAGTGGTCATTCTTCAGCAACAAGCCACCCCGTTTGCAAATGTTTGACCTGGTCCACCTCACCAAGAAGTGGTTGCAGCCAGAGACCTTGACAGGCACGCAGATCGTGGAGTGTGTGGTAATGGACCGGTATCTGCGTGCGTTTCCTGCTGCTCTGAGGAAGTGGGTCGGACAGGGCGACCCCAAAACTACAGCCCAACTGGTCGACCTAGTGGAGAGGTACAGTGCTACTGAGGACTTGGTGAATCCATCTACGCCCCACTTCGGTGTGTCTAGGGGTGCAAGATCTCCCGGCGGTTCAGGTAAGACTGTTCCGGGGTCTAAGAGCTTGGGGAGATTTGATGAGACTGTGCTTCCTAGACCTGGAGACTGGCCAAAGAAGCCAGGAAGGTCTTTGGAACCGTTGAGAGGACTGGGGGTTGAGCATATAAGATGTTTTCGTTGCCATGCATTAGGGCATATTGCTGCGAACTGTCCTATAAATGATGAACCTATGCAATGCGATTATGCTTATATGAAAAGACGCCTTTCTTTGTTTGCACAGGTCGCATGTACTGCATCATGTCAGAGTCGCATTGAAAAACAAATGTGTGTTATTTCTGTGGATGGAAAGCCCCTGACAGCCCTGCTAGACTCTGGTAGTGTGGTGACCCTAGTCAGGAGTGATTGTGTGAACCCCACAAAACTACACCCCAGTACTATTGGGGTAATTTGCATCCATGGGGACACTCGAGACTACCAGACAGCGGTGGTTGAGGTTGAGACCCCCAGGGGCAGTATAACAGATTCAGTGGGGGTGGTACCTTCACTGCTTCATGAAGCTTTAGTGGGAAGAGATTTTCCCCATTTCTGGAATTTATGGGAGAGCAAAGGGAGGCTGGTAGATAGAGCTCCCCCTGCTGGGGAAGCACGGGAACTCTCACCCGACCCTTTTTGCCAAAGGGAAGGGGATGCTGTTGGTGGGATCAAGGAAGCCGGAGACCCTCTTCCTTTCCCTGTCATGGTTGGGGAGCCGGAGGACCTGGAAGCTAGCTCCCAGCCTGAGGGTAACGAACAGGAAAACCCCTCTGACCCTGGCATTGAGAGTAGCCAAGATGTGGTACCCGATTTAGAGGTCAATAGAGAGGATTTCTGTACCGAGCAATTACGAGAGGCCACCCTCATGAGAGCCAGGGAAAACGTTAAGATGTTGGATGGGGAACCGGTGGATCCTAATTGGGTGGTGTCTTTCCCTTACATGGCAATTAAAAACAATTTATTGTATCGAGTGATAAAACATGGAGAGGACGAGGTAGAACAGCTACTAGTCCCCAAACCCTTCCGCAGGGTGGTGCTAGACCTGGCCCATGGTCATGTAATGGGGGGGCATCTCGGTGTTGAAAAAAACAGGGAGAGATTTTTCTGGCCCGGATTGCATGCAGATGTCAAGGAGTACTGCGAATCGTGCCCCGAGTGCCAAATGTCGGCACCGTCACCCCATTTTCGCAGCCCCCTCGTTCCTCTGCCAATAATCGAGGTCCCCTTTGAGAGGATTGGCATGGACCTGGTGGGGCCGGTTGTGAAATCTGCCCGCGGTCACCAGCATATTCTGGTGATCCTGGACTATGCGACTCGCTATCCTGAGGCCATACCCTTGCGCAATACCTCTGCGAAGGCTATCGCCAAGGAATTAGTCCATGTCTTTAGTCGACTGGGGATCCCAAAAGAGATCTTAACCGACCAGGGCACCCCCTTTATGTCCAAGGTTACCAAGGAGCTTTGTAAGTTATACAAAATCTCCCATCTCCGTACCTCTGTCTACCACCCCCAAACGGATGGTCTGGTCGAAAGATTTAATAAAACTTTGAAAAGTATGCTGAAAAAGGTGGTCGACAAAGATGGGAGAAACTGGGATTTTTTGCTGCCATATCTCATGTTTGCAATACGTGAGGTTCCGCAGGCGTCCACAGGCTATTCCCCCTTTGAACTCTTGTATGTAGTGATGAGCCGAACACCCCCGGGTTCGGTTCGCACCAGAACCCGCGAACGGACCGAAAGTTCGTACGAACATTAGAACCCTATTAAATACAATGGATGCGAACGTTCAAATTCTAAAGTGCTAATTATAACGACTATTATGCATGTTATTGTCCTAAAAAGGGTTTGGGAACCCGGGTACTGCACCAGGGGACATGTATCAATGCAAAAAGAAGTTTTAAAAACGGTCGTTTTTCGGGAGCAGTCATTTTAATGATGCATAAAGTGAAAAAAAAAAGTCAAATATTCCTTTAAATATCGTACCTGGGGGGGTGTCTAAAGTATGCCTGTGAAGTGCCACGTGTTTCCCGTGTTTAGAACTGTCCCTGCACAAAATGACACTTCTAAAGGAAAAAAAAGCCATTTAAAACTGCTTGCGGCTTTAATGTAATGTCTGGTCCCGGTAATATGGATGAAAATCTTTAAGAAAAATGGCATAGCTACCCCATGACCCCCCCCCTACCCCAGCCCATTACCAGCCCCTTTGGGTCTTGTATGGATATTAAGGGGAACCCCGCACATAAAATAAAAAAGGCCCTATATACTCTGAACCGCCGTATACAGGCGGTGCATACAAGACAGGGACTGTAGGTTTGTTCTTATGTAGAATCTGTAATTTTGAACAGGTACATTGTTTAAGTGTAGCTCCAGCCCAAAAATCTATTTTTAAACTTTTTGGAAAACATAGGTAAGGGTTATCACCCCTGTAACATTTGTTTTGCTGTCTGTGCCCCTGTTCAGAACATTTCACCTCACTTTCCGTCCCAATGACAACTGTTTTTGAAATGTGGTGTTTTTCTTGAAACAAGGATTGGTGATAAAGCATCAGTACAGAGGAGACACCTTTCTCCCATATTAATTCTTACAGGAGAGAATTTTCCTTCCAAGGGGTAGATTTCCTCTCACTTCCTGTTGTCTTCTTGCGTTTGCAAGTAGGAGTCGTTTGTAAGTTGGATGTTTGAAAGTAGGGACCTGCCGTATATACTCTGCAGAAATAGGCCCCTTAGTTGTTGGTGTTGGCACAACACTGTAAGCACTCACAGTTACTCTTGGTTGGTGCTGGAACGCCCTGCTGTCAACTATTATATCAGGAATTTTAATTACATATAATTGTTGAACAGTGGTAGTAAAAATTGGGCCTTTGATGGTGGTGCTGGTGCCACAACACTGTAAGCCCTGACAGTTACTCTTGGTGGGTGCAGCAATGGGCCCTGCTGTGAATTATTAGATCAAGAATTGTAATTGCATGCCCCTGTTGAACAGGGGCTGAAAAATTGGGCCTTTCGTGGTGGTGGTGGTGGTGGTGGTGTTGCCACAACACTGTAAGCCCTCAGAGTTACTCTTGGTGGGTGCAGGAATGGGCCCTGCTGTGAATTATTAGATCAAGAATTGTAATTACATGCCCCTTTTGAACAGGGGCTGAAAAATTGGGCCTTTCGTGGTGGTGGTGGTGGTGGCGTTGCCACAACACTGTAAGCCCTCAGAGTTACTCTTGGTGGGTGCAGCAATGGGCCCTGCTGTGAATTATTAGATCAAGAATTGTAATTACATGCCCCTGTTGAACAGGGGCTGAAAAATTGGGCCTTAGGCAATGGTGGCACAACACTACAACCCCTCACAGATACTGTACTTGGAGCACAGCAATGAGCCCTATGGCAAATTATTGCTAAAAAAATTGTAATTACACGCCCCTGTTAAACAGGGGCTGAAAAATTGGGCCTTAGCCACTGGTGGCGGCACCCATAAACAAAAATGATCTTCCAAGCTATCATCATCAATCGTATCATTGAGGACTCGGAGGAGGAGGATAGCCAGTCAACATAACAGCACAGACACTCAGTATCAGCATCAGTCTTGAAGGGATGTGACATGTTAAAATCAATTAGTCTGTTATATCAGCATCAGGTGTGTGGTAGCTGGTGGTGATCCAAGACTGGTTCATCTTGATGAAAGTCAGTCGATCAACCGAGTCGGTGGACAGGCGCACCCTGTGATCCGTGACAAATCCTCCAGCAGCACTGAATGTGCGTTCCGAAAGAACGCTGGATGCAGGACAGGCCAGTAGCTCAATTGCATACTGTGCAAGCTCTGGCCAGTGATCCATCCTCAAGACCCAGTAAGCCAGAGGATTTTCGGTGGGGAAGGTGTCCAAGTCTGACCTTGCCCCTAGATATTCCTGCACCATGTTTATCAGACGCTGGAGATGGTTGCTGGAACCGATCATACTTTGGGGCTGCGGACTAAAGAATTGTCTGAACGCATCGGTCAGACGGCCACCTTCCCCACCGCTCCTTCTTTGACTGGCCGAAGCCTCAGCAACTCGTTGTCCAGGACCAGGAGTTTGTAACCTCCCAGTCTCTGGGAACGCGTTGCACAGACCTTTCTGCAAGGCCTCCCGGAGTTGTCTCATCCTCTGCTCCCTCTGCGACGGTAACATAAGGTCCGCAACCTTACCCTTGTACCGTGGATCAAGGAGAGTGGCCAGCCAGTAATGGTCCCTCTCCTTGATCCGAAGAATACGAGGATCCTTCCGCAGACTTTGCAGGATCAGGGAGGCCATGCAGCGTAGGTTTGCTGAGGCATTCGGTCCGGAGTCCTCTGGGTCACTAAGGACGACATGATCCGCAGCCACCTCCTCCCAGCCACGTACAAGTCCACTGGTTTCTTGGGACTGTAAATCATCCCTAAAAGACTGCTGCTGATGATGCTGAGTGCCAGCCTCCACCTCCATGCTGACACAATCCTCCTCCTCCTCCTCTTCCTGTGCGATGGGTGGGACAGAAGGAACACTGTCTGGGTAAAGGGGGCCTTGAGAGGCAAGGAAGTCCTCCTCTTCCTGCCTCTGTTCTGCCTCAAGTGCCCTGTCCATTATTCCACGCAGCGTGTGCTCCAACAGGTGGACAAGAGGTACAGTGTCACTGATGCATGCACTGTCACTGCTCACCATCCTCGTGGCCTCCTCAAATGGTGCCAGGACAGTGCATGCATCCCTGATCATGCCCCACTGGCGTGGAGAAAAAAAACCAAGCTCCCCTGACCCTGTCCTGGTGCCGTAGTCGCACAGGTACTCATTGATGGCCCTCTGCTGCGTGTGCAGCTGCTGCAGCATGGCCAACGTTGAGTTCCACCTGGTGGGCATGTCACATATAAGGCGGTTCATGGGCAGGTTCAACTCCTTTTGCAGCTCAGCCAGGCGAGCACTGGCATTATAAGATCTGCGGAAATGCACACAGACTTTCCTGGCCTGCCTCAGGACATCCTGTAAGCCCGGGTACCTGCCCAAGAACCGCTGCACCACCAGGTTAAGAACGTGAGCTACACAGGGCACATGGGTCAGTTGTCCCTGTCGGAGGGCGGAGAGGAGGTTGGTGCCATTGTCGCAAACCACCATTCCTGGCTTAAGCTGGCATGGCGTCAACCACCTCTCGGCCTGGCCCTGCAGAGCAGACAGGACCTCTGCCCCAGTGTGGCTTCTGTCCCCCAAACACACCAGCGCAAGCACGGCATGGCATCTTTTTGCCTGCGTACTTGCGTAGCCCCTTGAACGGCTACGGAGCACCGCTGGTTCAGATGACAAACCACAGGAAGAGGCCATGGAGGAAGAAGAAGAGGAGGGGGTGGAGGAGAGAGGTGTGTCACAACCAGTAGTAGCATTTTGGAGGCGTGGCGGTGGAACAACCTCCAACACTACTGCACCTTGTCCTGCATCCTTCCCAGCTGCCAAAAGAGTGACCCAATGGGCCGTAAAAAAAAGGTAACGTCCCTGTCCATGCCTGCTGGACCATGAGTCAGCGGTAATATGCACCTTACCGCTGACCGCCCTGTCCAGCGAGGCCAAGACATTGCCTTCCACATGCCGGTAGAGAGCCGGAATAGCCTTCCGTGAGAAAAAGTGGCGTTTGGGAACCTGCCACTGAGGAACCGCACATTGCACAAACTCACGGAAGGGGGCCGAGTCTACCAACTGAAAAGGCAGCAGTTGAAGCGCTAGCAATTTAGCCAAGCTAGCATTCAACCGCTGGGCATGTGGATGGCTGGGAGTGAACTTCTTTCGACGGTCCAGCAGCTGGGGCAGGGAAATTTGCCTGCTAGAATCGGACGTCGGTGTACTGCTAGCAGAGTGGCCGCAACTACTTGGCTGTGACACACCTAATTCTACACCTTCATTCCTCTCAGTGCATGTTTCAGAGAGGACTGAAGTTATAGTGGGGTTGGAGATCCCAGCTGATGCGGTGCAAGGAGAGGTCCGCTTTGTTCTTTGGTGTGGGTCTTTGAGGTAGGCTTGCCAACGAGCTGCATGGCAGGTCAACATATGTCTGGTCAGGCATGTGGTACCCAAGCGGCTGATGTTTTGGCCACGCGATATACGCTTGAGACATATGTTGCAAACAGCAGCTGTGCAATCTGATGCACTAGCCTCAAAAAAGGCCCACACCAAAGAACTTTTTGAATGACGGGCAGAGGCAGCGCCCTGCACAGGCGGAGCTCTGCGGTGTGATTCCGTCAGTGTACTGCCCTTACGCTGGCCACCAAAGGGCATCCTGCCTCGTTGGAGATGTGCCTCCTCCTCATCCTCCTCCTCCTCCTCTCTCCTATTAGGCACCCACGTGGAGTCAGTGACCTCATCATCCCCTCCCTCCTCATCACTGGAGCCAATCTGGCAGTATGCTGCAGCTGCTGGAACATGACTGCCAGATTGGTGTCCTTCTTGAGCATCCCCTCTGTCTGCTCTCACGCTACTGCCTTCCTGTAGCTGGGTTTCATCATCAGACCCTTCGAAACGCTGGGCATCCTCCTGGAGCATGTACCCAACACTGTGCTGAAACAGTTCGGGGGACTCCTCAGGAGGAGGACATGGTGGGTCTAGGGAAGGAGTGACTGATGATGAGTCTGACATTGATACCAGGGAAGAGGACGCTTTGGCAGCTGCTTTGCCAGTACCCTGAGCCTGGGTGAGAGAGGATGAGGAGGAGGAGGAGGGCTTGGTCATCCACTCTACCAAGTCTTCGGCATGATGTGGCTCAACATGTCCAGCTGCCGAAAAGAAGGACAAGCGTGTCCCATGGCCATGTGCTGATGACAATGCACCGCGTCCACGACCAGCACTGTTGCCCCCAGACACAGAGCCTGCTTGCCCTCTTTTATTGCCTCCTGACTGTCTGCCTCTCCTTGTTTGCCTTCCAGACATTCTAATAGATGGCCTGCAGGGAGATGGGAAAAAAGCAATAAGGGCTACCTTCAGGTGTCCTTCTCTGTCCCTTTTACTTAAGGATTTCTAAATATGGTTGAGGATGATTGCTTTCGCACAGAATAGCACAACGACAATTTCCCTGACTGTCCAAAAAAACAAGGATTTCAAAGATGGTTGATGATCAATGCTTTAGCACACTATAGCACAAGGAGAATTTCCCTCACTGTCCTTCCCTGTCCCTAGAAACAAGGATTATCACAGTGAAAGAAACTGACACTCTTCCTACCTATAGTTTTCTGTCCCTAGAAAAAATGTTTTTTTAAAGCTGATTGATGATCAATGCTTTAGCACACTATAGCACAAGTAGAATTTCCCTCACTGTCCTTCCCTGTCCCTAGAAACAAGGATTATCACAGTGAAAGAAACTGACACTCTTCCTACCTATAGTTTTCTGTCCCTAGAAAAAATGTTTTTTTAAAGATGGTTGATGATCAATGCTTTAGCACACTATAGCACAAGGAGAATTTCCCTCACTGTCCTTCCCTGTCCCTAGAAACAAGGATTATCACAGTGAAAGAAACTGACACTCTCCCTACCTATAGTTTTCTGTCCCTAGAAAAAATGTTTTTTTAAAGATGGTTGATGATCAATGCTTTAGCACACTATAGCACAAGGAGAATTTCCCTCACTGTCCTTCCCTGTCCCTAGAAACAAGGATTAGCACAGTGAAAGAAACTGACACTCTCCCTACCTATAGTTTTCTGTCCCTAGAAAAAATGTTTTTTTAAAGACGGTTAATGATCAATGCTTTAGCACACTATAGCACAAGTAGAATTTCCCTCACTGTCCTTCCCTGTCCCTAGAAACAAGGATTATCACAGTGAAAGAAACTGACACTCTTCCTACCTATAGTTTTCTGTCCCTAGAAAAAATGTTTTTTTAAAGACGGTTAATGATCAATGCTTTAGCACACTATAGCACAAGGAGAATTTCCCTCACTGTCCTTCCCTGTCCCTAGAAACAAGGATTATCACAGTGAAAGAAACTGACACTCTTCCTACCTATAGTTTTCTGTCCCTAGAAAAAATGTTTTTTTAACCACTTCAATACAGGGCTTTTAAACACCCTTCCTTACCAGACCAATTTGTAGCTTTCAGCGCTCTCACACTTTGAATGACAATTACTCAGTCATGCTACTCTGTACCCAAACCAAATTTTTATCATTTTTTTCTCACAAACAGAGCTTTCTTTTGGTGGTATTTAATCACCGCTAGGTTTTTTATTTTTTGCAATATAAGCGAAAAAAGTTAGATTTTTTAAAAAAAAACACTTTTTTGGGGGTTTTTATTGTAAAATTTTGCAAATAAGTAATTTTTCTTCATAAAATTGGGCCAAAATGTATACTGCTACATATCTTTAGTAAAAATAACCAAAAAAGTGTATATTATTTGGTCTCTGTGAAAGTTATAGAGTCTACAAGCTATGGTGCAAATCATTGAAAAATTATCACATCTGATCACACCTGATGTACTGAAGGCCTATTTCATTTCTTGAGACCCTAACAAGCCAGGAAAGTACAAATACCCCCCAAATTACCCCTTTTTGGAAAGCAGACATTCCAATGTATTTAGTAAGAGTCATTGTGAGTTTTTTGAAGTTGTACTTTTTTCCCACAATTCTTGGGAAATTTTTTAAATTTTTTTAAATTTTTATTTTTTTGCACAAAATTGTCATAATAACAAGTTATTTCTCTCACACAGCACATGCATACTTGCAATGACACCCCAAAATACATTCTGCTACTCCTCCTGAGTATGGCAATACCAAATGTGTGGGACTTTTACACAGCCTGTCCAAATACAGAGGCCCAACATTGAAATAGCCCCTTTAGGCATTCTAGGAGCATAAATTGCACATCTCATTTCTCAACCACCTATTACAGTTTTGAAGACCCTGGAGCACCAGGACAATGGAAATGCCCATAAAATGACCCCATTTTGGAAAGCTAACACCCCAACGTATAATCTATGAGGCATAATGAGTCTTTTGAACGGTTCATTTTTTTCCAGAAGTTTTTGGAATATGTGGGAAAAAAATGAAACCGCATTTTTTTTATACAAAGTTGTCCATTTATAAGATATTACCAACACATAGCATGTACATAGCAAAAATGACACCCCAAAATACATTCTGCTACTCCTCCTGAGTATGGCAATACCAAATGTGTTGGACTTTTACACAGCCTGTCCAAATACAGAGGCCCAACATTGAAATAGCCCCTTTAGGCATTCTAGGAGCATAAATTGCACATCTCATTTCTCAACCACCTATTACAGTTTTGAAGACCCTGGAGCACCAGGACAATGGAAATGCCCATAAAATGACCCCATTTTGGAAAGCTAACACCCCAACGTATAATCTATGAGGCATAATGAGTCTTTTGAACGGTTCATTTTTTTCCAGAAGTTTTTGGAATATGTGGGAAAAAAATGAAAACGCATTTTTTTTATACAAAGTTGTCCATTTATAAGATATTACCAACACATAGCATGTACATAGCAAAAGTGACACCCCAAAATACATTCTGCTACTCCTCCTGAGTATGGTGATACCAAATGTGTGAGACTTTTACACAGCCTGGCCAAATACAGAGGCCTAACATCTAAGTAGCACCGTCATGTGTTCTAGGAGCATAAATTACACACATAAATTCCTGACAACCTATCACATTGTTGAAGGCCCTTCATATTTCTAAAACATAGCATGTACTGTACATACCAATTATAAACCAAAATACATTCTTCTGAGAAAAAGGGTAAAGAAAAGATTACCTGCGGTTTTAGTAGTGCAGTGGTCCAAAGAGGAGAGCATCGGTCCAGGCAGCAGGCAGGAACGTGGACAGCGACAGCAAAACAGGCAGCAGGCAGGAATAGTCAGTACAGGTAGAGATGATGTCAGCACAGCCAAAGCATTGGTCCAGATAGCAGGCAGAGATGTGGTCAGCAGTAGCAAAAGGAACAAAGGATCGTCCATGCAGCAGGCAGGAATACTGTCCATAGTTAGTACATGCAGCAGGCAGAGGTATGGTCAGCACAGCCAGAGTATTTGTCCAGGGAGCAGGCAGGACCATCAAGCTTAGGGCAACGGTCAGGAAAGAATGGGGACAGGGGTAGAGGCTTCTCCCACCCAAATCGCTTTGAAGCCTCCGGACAACCAGACCCTGTTCTGGTAACACAGAAAACCAAAAACTGTTTTTCTGAACTCAGAACACTATTCTGGAGCCCCTCACATATGTGAGACCCCTGTGTAGCAGGGTGAAAGATCAGTCCAAGGGGGCAGGCAAAAACATGGTCAACAGGCCGAGGTCAGTGCAGGTAAAAGGCAGAAATAAACGGTAGGCAGAGGCATAATCCATACAGTCCAGGGTCAGTTCACGTGAAAGGCAGAAACATGGCGGATAAACAATGCAGACGGTAGGCAGAGACATAGTCGAGAAACAGGCCAGGGTCAGTTCACATGGAAGACTATGATATGGTTGGTTGAGGCAGGGAAATATTCAGGACATATTGAAAACGGGGAAATGGCAGTATTAGAAATATGGGCTAATAGTTTTCGAGAGTGTGATATCGCTTGAAGCATTTTCCGATGCAAAGGCCAGGTTGGGAGGGACAGTCGGGACAATGGAAGCTGGTGTCTTTCCTAATTCCTCTTCTGGTGCACACCCGACATTTTTTTTGGCGTCGTCTTCCGGATCGTGATGGTGGAATATGGTCTGAAAAATGGCGCTCATGTAGTCTGCTGACACAATCTGAGTGAATGCTTTCTGGGGGGGATGTTTGTTGGTAGATCAGGGCAGTGACAATGTCTTCAATAAATCTCATGAAGGTGGTGGGTCTATGTGTGGATTTTTGGTAGACTATGAAAGAATTTAACAGGGCCAAATGAAAAAAGTAAATTGCGATTTTTTTTATACCAGAAGAGGGATTTTCGGGTTGAAAGATAGGGCTGCAACATTTGATCATTTAAATCCACACCCCCCATGAATTTATTGTACTCATTGATGCAGGAAGGCTTGCGAACGGTACTGCGTCTTCTGTGAAGTTCCACCGAGGTGTCATCGTGGATGGTGGACATGATGTACACATCTTTCCTATCCCTCCACTTCACAGCCAACACTTCCTCGTTCCTCAAGCTTGCCGATTCCCCCTTTTGAATGGTTGTGGTGACAAGACGCTGTGGGAAGCCCTTTCTGTTTATTCTTGTTGTACCACACGCCAGAGTTTTTTTTAGGTAGAGGTGGCGGAGAAGGGGCAGGCTGGTATAATAGTTGTCCATATAAATATGATACCCCTTTTGGAGGAGTGGAAATACCAACTCCCAAACAATTTTTCCACTTATTCCCATGTACGATGGACACTCAGGGGGCTCGAGCTGGGAATCTTTGCCTTCGTACATGCGGAATGAGTGCACATAACCAGTGGCGCTTTCACAGAGCTTGTTGAGCTTCAAGCCGTACCTCGCCCGCTTACTGGGGATATATTGCTTGATTCCCAGCCGGCCTGTGAAATGCACCAGGGATTCGTCCACAGAAATGTTTTGGTCAGGGACATAAAGTTCGGCAAACTTCTTGGAAAAAAAATTAATTAGGGGGCGAATTTTATATAATTTGTCAAAGTTTGGGTGATCTCGGGGGGGGCACTGTGAGTTGTCACTGAAATGCAGGAACCGCATTATAAGTTCGTATCGGGACCTGGACATGGCCGATGTAAAAATTGGCATATGGTGGATGGGTTTCTTCGACCAATACCTATTCATTTCATTTTTTTTTGTAAGCCCCATGTTAAATGTTAGGCCTAAAAACAATCTAAGCTCCACCACTGTTAGGGGTCTCCATTCAAAAGGGCGGGCATAGCTGGAGCTGGGGTTGTTTTCAATGAATTGTTGAGCAAAAAGATTAGTTTGCTCCACAATGCCTTGAACCAATTCATCAGGGAAAAATAAATTAAAAAAATCAAGTTTGGAAAAACCCTCAGTGTTGACCTGCACACCTGGCTGTGCTGTAAAAGGGGGGATCGTGGCTGACCCTGAGGTAGAAGGCAGCCACAATGGGTTTGCCAAGCCATCTGGAAGCTGGGTTCGGGTCCTACTTCTTTGGCGTGTACTTGCACTGGGCCTTTCCTCCTGGGGTCTAGCAGCGCTTGCACTGGGCCTTTCCTCCTGGGGTCTAGCAGCGCTTGCACTGGACCTCGCCTCCTGGGGTCTACCGCCGTTGGCACTGCTGGTCGCTGCCTGGTGTTCAGACCGTCTTCTTTTTGGACGGACTGTGTCCTCCTCTAATTCGGATCCGGATGTGCTGCCTTCGGGGGGTTCATATTCCGAACCAGAATCGGAATCAGAACTGAGCGGTGAGAGCTCCCCGTTGCTCTCATCGGTCAGACTGAGTATTTGATATGCTTCTTCTGGGGTGTACACCTTTCTGGACATAGTGGGTACGCTGGTGAGGTGGCAGGTACTCTGGTGGCAGGTTCTCTGGTGAGGTGGCGGGTACTCTAATGGACAGGTACTCCTGATGGATTGGTGGTGGGTACTCTGGTGAGGTGGCTGGTACTCTGGTGAGGTGGTGGGTACTCCTGATGGACAGGTACTCCTGATGGACTGGTGGCGGGTACTCCTGGTGAGGTGGCGGGTACTCCTGGTGAGGTGGCTGGTACTCCTGATGGACAGGTACTCCTGATGGACAGGTACTTCTGATGGACTGGTGGCGGGTACTCTGAGGTGGCGGGTACTCAGGTGAGGTGGCGGGTACTGCTGATGGACAGGTACTCCTGATGGACTGGTGGCGGGTACTCAGGTGAGGTGGCGGGTACGCCTGATGGACAGGTACTCCTGATGGACTGGTGGCGGGTACTCTAAGGTGGCGGGTACTGCTGATGGACAGGTACTCCTGATGGACAGGTACTCCTGATGGACTGGTGGCGGGTACTCTGAGGTGGCGGGTACTCAGGTGAGGTGGCGGGTACTCCTGATGGACAGGTACTCCTGATGGACTGGTGGTGGGTACTCTGAGGTGGCGGGTACTCAGGTGAGGTGGCGGGTACTGCTAATGGACAGGTACTCCTGATGGACAGGTACTCCTGATGGACTGGTGGCGGGTACTCAGGTGAGGTGGCAGGTACTGCTGATGGACAGGTACTCCTGATGGACAGGTACTCCTGATGGACTGGTGGCGGGTACTCTGAGGTGGCGGGTACTCAGGTGAGGTGGCGGGTACTGCTAATGGACAGGTACTCCTGATGGACAGGTACTCCTGATGGACTGGTGGCGGGTACTCTGAGGTGGCGGGTACTCAGGTGAGGTGGCGGGTACTGCTGATGGACAGTTACTCCTGATGGACTGGTGGCGGGTACTCAGGTGAGGTGGCGGGTACTCCTGATGGACAGGTACTCCTGATGGACAGGTACTCCTGATGGACAGGTACTCCTGATGGACTGGTGGCGGGTACTCTGAGGTGGCGGGTACTCAGGTGAGGTGGTGGGTACTCCTGATGGACAGGTACTCCTGATGGACTGGTGGCGGGTACTCTGAGGTGGCGGGTACTCAGGTGAGGTGGCGGGTACTGCTGATGGACAGGTACTCCTGATGGACAGGTACTCCTGATGGACTGGTGGCGGGTACTCTGAGGTGGCAGGTACTCAGGTGAGGTGGCGGGTACTCCTGATGGACAGGTACTCCTGATGGACAGGTACTCCTGATGGACAGGTGGGTGGCGGGTGATCTGGTGGCAGGTACTAGATGACAGGTACTCTTTATTTAGGGGGGGCAATCTGGGCACAGTAGTACATATGTATATGTGTATAACATATGTGTAACTCACTGTTAGCTGATCTCCTCCTCACAGGTGTGTGAAGAGGAGAACCAGGCAACAGTGAGTTACACACAATTGTGTGTTTTGTTTACATTTAGTGACCTGCTGTGATTGGACACAGCCGGTCACGTGGTAAAGAGCCAATTTCATTGGCTCTTTACCCTGATCGAGGCTGGGCTGTATCCAAGGGAAAAACCTCAGCCCCGATCGCCGCGCTGCGCAGCTCTGCATCATCAATTCCGGTAAGTTTATACCGGAATCTCCGCCGCCCGCCGCCACATTACTTGAATCGGTGTGTCCAGAGGGACACACCGGATCCCAGATCGCCGCGCGCGGGCGCCATGCACGCCGCTGCTGCAGCTCTGCATATGGGAGCCGGTAAGCCGCTCCGCTGCCCGCCGCGCCGCACAGAAAGCTCCGCTGCCCGCCGCTGCTGCTCCGCCGCCACTCATTTAGCCCCATCAGGGAACTGCTGTGTCCTAAGGAACACAACGGTACCTGGGAGAGCCGGCGAAGCACTGGATGGCGGCGGGAGGGGGGGGTGCCCCCTCCCGCCGCCTATAAGAACGATCAAGCGGCGGAACCGCCGCTATGATCGTTCTTATGGTGCAGAGAATCGCTGGCAGAACAAAAGGATATCTGAATGATGCCTCTAGCTGCAGGCATCATTCAGATATTCCCCTACAAAGCAGAGGACGTCATATGACGTCCACCCAGGATGGGAGATCCCATCTGTGGACGTCATATTACTATGGCTGGGTAGGGAAGTGGTTAAAGATGGTTGATGATCAATGCTTTAGCACACTATAGCACAAGGAGAATTTCCCTCACTGTCCTTCCCTGTCCCTAGAAACAAGGATTATCACAGTGAAAGAAACTGACACTCTTCCTACCTATAGTTTTCTGTCCCCAGAAAAAATGTTTTTTTAAAGATGGTTGATGATCAATGCTTTAGCACACTATAGCACAAGGAGAATTTCCCTCACTGTCCTTCCCTGTCCCTAGAAACAAGGATTATCACAGTGAAAGAAACTGACACTCTTCCTACCTATAGTTTTCTGTCCCTAGAAAAAATGTTTTTTTAAAGATGGTTGATGATCAATGCTTTAGCACACTATAGCACAAGGAGAATTTCCCTCACTGTCCTTCCCTGTCCCTAGAAACAAGGATTCACACAGTAAAACACACTGACACTCTCCCTACCTATCCTTCTCTTTCCCTAAACTAAAGGAATCCAGGTTAAGCAAGAAAAAAAAATGTCACTGTCCCTGCCTATGCTTCTCTTTCCCTGCTCCGGAACACACTACACTAGGCCGCCGTGCTGGCGGCCTTTTATAGTGTGGGGCGTGTACTAAACACCCTCAGCAATAATTGGCCACAGGCATCCTGCCTGTGGCCAATCATTGCTCTCCTCGCTGCCGGCGCTGTGATTGGCCAAGCATGCGGGGTCACAGTGCATGCTTGGCCAATCACAGCGCCTGGATGACACTGCGATGGCGTAGTGCATTGTGGGCCGTTCGCGTCACTCAAATTAGGCGCGAACGGCCCAAATCGTTCAATCTTCGTCGAACGATCGAACAGCCGATGTTCGAGTCGAACGTATGTTCGACTCGAACACCAAGCTCATCCCTACTTGTATGGTGGGCATCCCAGGGGACTGCTAGATGGGGCCAAGGAAACATGGGAAGGTGAGGCAACCCCATATAAAAGCATCATAGAGCATGTCTCCTTGATGCAGGATCGAATCGCAGCTGTCCTGGCCCTGGTGCGAGAACATATGGAGCGGGCCCAGGAGGCCCAAAGGAGGGTCTATGACCGAAGTGCCAGGGTCCGTACTATCAGCCCTGGGGACAGAGTGTTGGTATTGGTCCCCACGGTGGAAAGTAAGTTTTTAGCCAAGTGGTAGGGTCCCTTCGAGGTTGTTGAAAGGGTGGGGGAGGTAAACTACAAAGTCTACCAGCCAGGGAAAAGGAAACCACACCAAATTTACCATGTGAATCTCTTAAAACCCTGGAAGGACCAAGAGACTTTACTGGCCACGTCCCCGCCTCCAACCGACCGAGTACCCGTGACACCTGACGTTCCCATCACGGATACCCTGTCCGTGGCACAACAAAGTGACGTTAGGGTGTTTGTGCATAAAAATAGAGACTTTTTCTCCCCCTTACCCGGACTGACCAACGTGATCCAACATGACATAGTGACGGAACCAGGGGTTCGGGTAAATGTGAAGCCGTATAGAATCCCAGAGGCCAGGCGTGAGGCAGTCGCGAAAGAAATTAAAAACATGTTGGAGTTGGATGTGATAGAAGAGTCCCACAGTGAGTGGTCGAGCCCCATAGTGCTGGTCCCAAAACCTGATGGCACTATCAGGTTTTGTAATGACTTTCGAAAACTTAACAGTGTATCCAAGTTCGATGCATACCCGATGCCCCAGGTCAACGAACTTGTGGACAGGTTGGGACAGGCTCGCTATATAACGACCCTAGACCTGACAAAAGGCTATTGGCAAATACCGCTGTCTGAATCGGCCAAGGAGAAGACTGCCTTTTCCACTCCTGAGGGCTCGTTTCAGTACAAGCGGATGCCTTTTGGTCTGCATGGGGCCCCTGCATCATTCCAACGAATGATGGACAAAACTTTGAGACCACATCGCCCGTATGCGGCTGCTTATTTGGACAATGTGGTCATCCACAGCCCAGATTGGGAATCGCACTTTTCCCGGGTACAGGCGGTGGTAGATTCCCTTAGAGAAGCAGGCCTCACGGCTAACCCAAAGAAGTGTTTCATAGGCCTGGAGGAGGCCAAGTACCTGGGCTATGTTATTGGCCGGGGACTTGTCAAGCCTCAGACCAATAAAATTGAGGCAATTCAAAAGTGGCCCCAACCCGTAAACAAGAAACAAGTTCGGGCCTTCCTAGGCATTACGGGGTATTACCGACGGTTTGTACCTGACTTTGCCACTATTGCCGTCCCTCTGACTGACCTGACGTTTCAAAAATTAAAACAGGCCCTTTGTGCACTACCGGTGCTGGTGACCCCGGACTTCACAAAGGAGTTTGTCGTACAGACAGATGCCTCTGAGGTGGGCCTAGGGGCTGTACTGTCACAGGTCAGGAATGGGGAGGAACACCCAGTTGTATACCTAAGCCGGAAGCTGAACAAGCACGAAAGGAACTATGCCATTGTTGAAAAGGAGTGTCTCGCCATTAAATGGGCCTTAGACTCCCTGAGGTATTATCTACTCAGGAGGTCGTTCAGGCTGGTCACTGACCATGCTCCCCTGAAGTGGATGTGTGACAACAGGGAGAAAAATGCCCGTGTGACAAGGTGGTTCCTGGCTTTACAGCCCTTTAAATTCACGGTTGAGCACAGGCTGGGCAAACTCCAGGATAATGCTGATGCCCTCTCCCGCGTGCACTGTATGGCTGGGTCAAGTGCTCAGCCACAGGGGCTTGAGCAGAGGGGGAGGATATGTGACGGTATGCGAGGTGAGATATATGACAGTCGCTATGTTTCACCTCGCATTCGGTCCCTTGTAAGGGACTGAACCAGAATCCGGCCCAGGTTTTTCCAGCCTCTAGTTGGCTGGGTTCCGGTCCGGATATTCAGGTTCACTGAAATCCATAGGCAGCTGGGCTTTAAAGATCCAGGAAGAGAGCACAGCAATGCTCTAGCCTGAGACTCAGAAGGGAATCTGAGTAAGAGGAGCGATGGTTATTTTGGACTGAAAGAAAAGGTTTGCTTTACTTTACCTTGTGTTTTGTGGGTGATGGGGACCAGCCCCTCACCGTATAGAGAGCGGTTACTGTATAGTTTAGCGCCGGACGGCAAGGATTTGTTTTACTGTTTTGTTTATTTTTGTATGACTATTGCAAACCACTTGTAAATAAAGCTGGCAATACGCCAGGTTTTAAAGAAACTGCCTGTACGCTGACCTTCATTCTGTGAAAAAGGTGATCCCCACGAGCTAATCTCCCACAATATATATATATATATATATATATATATATACATATACACACAGCCCTCAAATTTTCCACTCGCATTTTGCGAATGGAAAATTAGGTCTGGCGAGGAGCTGGGCTGCCTAGGAGAGGGGGGGGAGCACCACCGGCAGGTGGGGTTGATCGGGAGACATTCTCCCAGCACGATGTGGAAGAGAGCATATACAGTAGGAAGAGGAAAGCCGCGGGATCGCAGAGCAGTAAAACACGCTGTAACAGCTGACATTGTCTCCGCTCTCCTTACTCTCACACAGCCCCGCCTCCTCCTGACCCCACGCTTGTAATAGACAGAACGCAAGTTCAATGCTGGGATGTATTCTGTCTCACAGGTGCGGGGTCAGGAGGAGGCGGGGCTGTGTGAGAGTGAGCAGAGCGGAGACAATGTCAGCTGTTACAGCGTGTTTTACTGCTCTCCGATCCCGTGGATTTCCTCTTCCTATATGCTCTCTTCCACAGGGGCGATCGTGCTTGGAGAACATCTCCTGTGGCTCTAATCTTCCTCCAGTCATGTCCTGGCCGCCCTCCCACTTTCTCCACCCTGGCGAGGCTGCAATTTGTGGCACAGTGAGGCTGCAACTTGGGGCACAGTGAGGCTGCAACTTGGGGCACAGTGGGGCTGGATTTTGGGGCACAGTGAGGCTGGATTTTGGGGTACAGTGAGGCTGGATTTTGGGGTACAGTGAGGCTGGATTTTGGGGCACAGTGAGGCTTTAACTTGGGGCACAGTGAAGCTGCAATTTGGGGCACAGTGAGGCTGCAATTTGGGGCTCAATGAGGCTGCAATTTGGGGCTCAATGACGCTGCAATTTGGGGCACAATGACATTGCGGCTGCAATTTGGGGCACAGTGAGGCTGCAATTTGGGGCACAGTGAGGCTGCAATTTGGGGCACAGTGAGGCTGCAATGGTGGGCCCAGTGAGGCTGCAATGGTGGGCCCAGTGAGGCTGCAATGATGGGCACAGGTCAAGCTGCAATGATGGGCACAGGTCACGCTGCAATGATGGGCACAGGTGAGCCTGCATTGAGGTGAACTGATAAAGTTGTTGTTAATATTTATTTTTGTAATGTAATTCTGCATAAAACATTTAAGTGTCATTACTTGAGATAATTTATGAGGGCATGATTAGGGGTGGGGCCGGGTAGAAGTTGGGTGGGGCAACTGGTGGCGAGTGACCCTTGAGGCCTGGCTAGTAGCTCAGGACTTGAAATTTTGAGTCCTGTGTGTGTGTGTGTGTGTGTATATATATATATATATATATATATATATATATATATATATATATATATACACACTGAATAGGGATGAGCCGAACACCCCCCTGTTCGGTTCGCACCAGAACCTGCGAACAGACCTAAAGTTTGCGTGAACTTTAGAACCCTATTAAATACAATGGACTCGAACGTTCGAAATCTAAAGTGCTAATTATAAAGGCTAATATGCAAGTTATTGTCCTAAAAAGGGTTTGAGGACCCGGGTCCTGCCCCAGGGGACATGTATCAATGCAAAAAAAAGTTTTAAAAACTGGCGTTTTTTCGGGAGCAGTGATTTTAATAATGCATAAAGTGAAACAATAAATTTCGTACCTGGGGGGGTGTATAGTATGCCTGTAAAGCAGCGCTTGTTTCCCTTGCTTAGAACTGTCCCTGCACAAAATGTCATTTCTGAAGGAAAAAAAGCCATTTAAAACCACTCGCGGCTATAATGAATTGTCGGCTCCCGGCAATACAGAGAAAAGTCATTGATAAAAAAAAATTAATTACCAGGCCCTTCAGATCTGGTATGGATATTAAAGGGAACCCTGCATCAAATAAAAAAAAAAAAATGACAAGGATATTAAGGGGAACTCCACCCCAAATTAAAAAAAATGGCGTGGAGTTCCCCCAAAAATCCATACCAGACCCTTTATCAGAGCACGTAACCTGGCAGGCCGCAGGAAAAGAGGGGGACAAGAGAGCGCCCCCCCCCCCCCTCCTGAACCGTACCAGGCCTTCCAGATTCCGATAAGCCCCCTGCCACAGACCCCCACAACCACCGGGCAAGGGTTGTGGGGATGAGGCCCTTGTCCCCATCAACATGGGGACATCGTCCCCATGTTGAGGGCTTGTGGCCTGGTGCGGTTCAGGAGGGGGGGCGCTCTCTCGTCCCCCCTCTTTTCCTGTGGCCTGCCAGGTTGCGTGCTCGGATAAAGGGTCTGGTATGGATTTTTGGGGGAACTCCACGCCATTTTTTTTTATTTGGGGTGGAGTTCCCCTTAAAATCCATACCAGACCTGAAGGGCCTGGTATGGATATTTGGGGGAACCCCACTCATTTTTCTTTTAATTTGCGGCAGGGTTCCCCTTAATATTCATACCAGACCTGAAGGGCCTGGTAATTGAATTTGGGGGGACCCCCACGCATTTTTTTAATCAATGACTTTTCTATGTATTGCCGGGAGCCGACAATTCATTATAGCCGCGAGTGAGTTTTAAATTACTTTTTTTCCTTCAGAAATGACGCTTTGTGCAGGGACAGTTCTAAGCACGGGAAACAAGCGCGACTTTACATGCATACTATACACACACCCTAAAGTAATATTTCACTTTTATTGTTTCACTTTAAGCATTATTAAAATCACTCCACCCCGAAAAAAACTGCAGTTTTTAAAACTTTTTTTTGCATTGATACATGTCCTCTGGGGCAGGACCCGGGTCCCCAAACACTTTTTATGACAATAACTTTCAAATAAGCCTTTAAAATTAGCACTTTAGATTTCTTCCATAGACTTTTACAGGGTGTCCCGCGGCTTTTCGAATTTGCCACGAACATCCCAAATTGTTCGCTGTTCGGCGAACATGTGAGCAGGCAATGTTCGAGTCGAACATGAGTTCGACTCAAACTCGAAGCTCATCCCTAAAGCTGAATACACTGCAGCTAACTGAATCAACTGCCTGCCTGAAAGTGTATTTTAGAAACAGTACACCAGGAATGGTCTGCAGTGAGATCTAGCTGCACAGGATACAGTATATATATATATATATATATATATATATATATATATATATATATATATATATACACACATACCTTGAGGGGGTTAGCTCAGCAGTGGGTGTGTGTGACCTCCTGGATGGGTTCACCACACAAAAACAGGCACAGCAGACAGTGGTAGGAGAAAACAAAAGGGTGTGGTTTTATTTGAACTATATACAGACAAAAAAATACAGCAAAAACAAAAGAAACATGAAAAGAAATCCTGGTCAACTTGACCGCTCACTACACACGTTGGTGTCCCTAACTAACAACTGGGTACAGCCTTGTGCTGTCCCAGTCCCTAGCTCCCTGCTTTTTTGAAGTTCTTAGCAATAACCACACAGGCTTTGGCTCACCGCACAGAGATCACACTCCCCAGACTATCCACACAGATCTGGTTCCAGGTTTGAGCATCTCCCTTAGCATGCTGGGAGTTCTTGTAGAGGCCCTAACGAGCCCACTTACTTAAGCTGGACTCATTAACTCTTCCCCTGCAAGACTCGCCGCACTCCCCCTAGTGGTATAAATCGGCATAAAGCCTGAATCTAGGACATATATACCTTCCATCCTGGATGCAACCTGGTGATTTTACCTGCATGCTGTCACATACCCCCCCCTCTTGTTTTAACCTTGGGGTTGGTACACAAGCAATCAGGCATGCATGTACTCGAGACAAAGCATCCACATTCCCCATTTGAATGCCAGGGCGATGCTTTACCGTAAAGTTGAATTCCTGTAGGGCCAGGAACCACCTATTTACTCTTCTATTCGTCTCTTTGTTTTGAGCCATCCACTTTAAAGGAGCGTGATCAGTAATCATGTCAAAGTGCCTACCTAGCAGATAGTACCGAAGGGAATCTAGAGCCCACTTCACCGCTAAACACTCCTTCTCAATCGTGGCATAATTTACCTCATGGGACTTCAATTTCCTGCTGAGGTAAATGACTGGGTGCTCTTCCCCGTTCCAGACCTGGGACAATACTGCTCCTAACCCAACGTCGGATACATCACTTTGTACGACAAAGTCCCTAGAGAAGTCTGGTGAGTACAACACTGGCTGGCTACATAAGGCTTTTTTTAAGAATTGAAATGCTGCCTCAGCCTCTGGGGTCCATTTAACCATGACAGACTCCTTCCCTTTTGTCAGGTTGGTTAGGGGCACAGCCTGAGAAGCAAAGTGGGGAAGAATCGCCGATAATAACCAGCGATTCCCAGAAAGGCTCGTACCTGCTTCTTGCTGTTGGGACGCGGCCAATTCTGTATGGTCTCGACTTTATTGACTTGGGGTTTTATTAATCCCCTCCCAATGGTGTACCCAAGATACTTGGCCTCCTCCTGTCCAATGGTACACTTCTTGGGGTTGGCCGTAAACCCAGCTTTCCGGATAGAGTCTAGGACTGCTTGCACTTTTGGCAGATGTGAGGCCCAATCTGTGCTATAGATAATTACATCATCTAGGTAAGCCACAGCATACTTCTGATGGGGCCTCAGTATCTGGTCCATTTTCTGCTGGAATGTGCCGGCGCATTCTGTAAACCAAACGGCATTCTTTTATATTGGAACGCCCCGTCTGGGGTTACAAATGCGGTTTTCTCCTTGGCCGACTTGGCCAGGGGAATTTGCCAATACCCTTTGGTGAGATCAAGAGTTGTCATGTATCGGGCTGTTCCCAACCGGTCGACCAACTCATCTATACGTGGCATGGGGTAGGTGTCAAATTTTGTAACTTTGTTCAGTTGTCGGAAATCGTTACAAAATCGCCAGCTCCCATCCGGTTTAGGCACTAACACTATGGGACTTGACCAATCACTTTGGGATTCCTCTATCACCCCTAACTTAAGCATTTTCTGTACTTCCTCACGTATTGCCTCCCGTCGGGCCTCTGAGATCCGATAGGGTTTTAGCTTCACCCTTTCACCGGGCGGGGTAATAATATCATGCTCTACCCCATACGTTTGTCCCGGCAGCTCTGAGAAAACCTCCTTGTTGCGAAGCACAAACTCCTTAACCTCCTGTTGTTGGGGGTTTGACAAGGTGACTGCTATTCCAACCTCAGGAATCACGCAATCAGACTAAGCTGGTGACAAAGTTTCTGCGACTAGGGATTCCCTATCCCTCCAGGCTTTCAACAGATTAATGTGATATATCTGTTCGGGCTTTCGCCTTCCTGGTTGTCTGACCTTGTAATTCACTTCGCTCACTTTTTCCATTATCTCATAGGGGCCTTGCCATTTGGCGAGGAACTTGCTTTCAACCGTAGGGACAAGTACCAATATCTTATCCCCCTGGAAAAGGTCCGGGTCTTGGCTCCACGGTTGTACACTCTCTGCTGTGCCAACTGCGTTTGGGCCAAATGTTCCTTTACGATTGGCATTACCTGTGCAATTCTATCTTGCATCAGGGCGACATGCTCAATCACACTCCTGTGGGGAGAACTCTCACTTTCCCAAGTTTCCTTGGCGATATCCAACAGCACTCTTGGGTGTCTCCCATAGAGTAACTCAAAGGGTGAGAAACCCGTAGAGGATTGGGGTACCTCCCTAATAGAAAACATTAAATAGGGAATTAGACAGTCCCAATCCTTTCCATCTTTATCCACCACCTTCTTTAACATTTGTTTTAGAGTTTTGTTGAATCTTTCAACCAACCCATCTGTTTGGGGGTGATACACAGATGTACGCAATTGTGTCACTTTGAACAACTTGCACAGCTCTTTCATAACCCGGGACATAAAGGGTGTACCTTGGTCCGTAAGCAGTTCCTTACAAATACCCACACGGCTAAAAACAAGAGATAGCACTTTGGCTATGGTTTTGGCCGAGGTATTTCGGAGAGGAATCGCTTCCGGATAACGGGTGGCATAGTCCATTATAACCAAGATGTACTGGTGCCCCCTAGCGGACTTCATTATCGGACCTACCAAATCCATTGCGATCCTCTCAAAGGGGACCTCAATGTTGGGAAGAGGTACCAGCGGGTTACGGAAATGTGGCATCGGTGCCGATCTCTGACACACAGGGCAGGAGGAACAATAATTTTCTGTTTCCTTCATGACCCCAGGCCAATAGAATCTCTGCAATACTCTCTCTCTGGTTTTCTCTGTCCCCAGATGACCGCCAAGAATGTGCCCATGGGCCAACTCTAACACCAACTTCCTGTAAGGTTTGGGCACCACAAGCTGCTCAATGGTTTCTTCTGCCCTTTTAGCCACCCGATACAGTAGGTCCTTTTCCACAATGAAGTATGGGTAAGTGCCGGTCTCATCTGGGTTCACTAACTCGCCATCTATTTCCACTACGTTTTCCCGTGCCTTTATTAGCGTGGGGTCTTTTAACTGTTCTGTGGCAAAATTTTCCTTGTGAACCTCGAGATCAGAAAACTCCACAGACGGCATGTTTTGGTCTGAGGATGTTGGCTCCTCCCCAGTTTCTCGAGTCTCCCCTGCCAATACCGACAAGGGAAATTCTGGAGAGTCCTCACCACTCTCCGAGGAATTCTGGCTATCACATTCCTGGTATATAGGGGCACCAGTGGGGGGCTCAGGACAATCCCATAGTTCCCAGAACTTTGGAAAATCCCTTCCCACAATGGCATCATGAGGCAAGTGAGACACTAATCCCACCCAATGAGAGAGGGTACCTTTGGGGGTCTCAAAACACACTGTAGTCACCGGATACTCTCGGGTGTCCCCATGCACACAAATAACAGCTACCTTGTTATTCCCAGAGACCTCTGTAGTAACTAATTCAGCCTTTATCAGTGTCACAAGGCTACCTGAATCCAGCAATACAACAACATTTCTACCATTAACACACATTTTGCACAAATGTTTCTCAGTTCCCCACATGGCAGTGCATGCGACTGTCGCAAACAGCGACTGATGTCTGTCCATTAGAAAGTCACATTGCATGGGTTCATCCACAACCGGGTAATTTGCTGCAATATGTCCCTCTTGTCGGCAGCGGTAACAAACAATCCTTCTTGCTGCCTCTTGAACCCCTGACTTCTCAGGCTGTTCTCGCCAAACCTTGGGAGAACTCCCACCCTCTCACTCTCTCCACCCTCACCCCTTGGAATCATCTTACCCGCCACTGGGGATGGTCTGGTCTTAGGGTGGAAAGTCCGTGAGTCTCTGGAAGAGGCAGTCAGGTTCTCTGTAGCCAAGTACTTCTCTACACGATCCACAAGATTATCGTCCGTTTCTGGGTCTCCATGGCTTACCCACTTTTGGATGGCAGTTGGAAGAGCTCTCAAACGATCCATCACAACACATTCCACAATCTTTGGTGCGGACAAAGTCTCTGGCTGTATCCACTTCCTGCTCAGGTGAATGAGATCATACATTTGAGACCTGGGTGGTTTTCCAAGCCGGAAAGTCCAGTTATGCACACGCTGAGCCCGGACAGCCAGGGTGACACCCAGCCGTGCCAATATTTCAGTTTTTAGCATCACATAGTCTTTTGCTTGGTCAGGCTCTAGGTCATAGTAAGCTTTCTGCAATTCACTAGTTAACAGAGGAGCCACCAGTCCAGCCCACTGCTCCTTAGGCCACTTTTCTCTTTCAGCAGTCCTTTCAAATGTGGTCAAAAACACCTCTGGATCATCCTCTCCAGTCATTTTTGTCAATAAATGACTCACCCCAAAGGACGCAGTATTAGTGGAACTACTTGCCTCACTGGTCTGCGGACGTTGCTGCATTAACGTTTCCATTTGTTGCTGTAGTCTCTGTTCTTGCTTCTGTAACAGGTCTATGAAGCGGGCCTCAGATTGCTGCAGGGCTTGTTGCTGAGCTTCCAGACTTTGTTGCAAAGTTGCATTTGTCTGCTGCTGGGCTGTAAGGCTCTGTTGATGAGCTTTCTGCTGGGCTGCAAGGCTCTGTTGATGAGCTTGCTGCTGGGCTACAAGGCTCTTTTGCAAACCTGCATTTGTCTGCTGCTGATTGGCATTTGCTAGAGCCAGCTGTTTCAGTATCTCCTCCATGCTGGCCTTAAAAAACTGCCACTGGTTCTCCACCAACTGTGAGGGGGTTATTTCAGCAGTGGGTGTGTGTGACCCCCTGGATGGGTTCACCACACAAATACAGGCACAGCAGACAGTGGTAGGAGAAAACAAAAGGGTGTGGTTTTATTTGAACTATATACAGACAAAAAAATACAGCAAAAAAAAAGAAACATGAAAATAAATCCTGGTCAACTTGACCGCTCACTACACACGTTGGTGTCCCTAACTAACAAATGGGTACAGCCTTGTGCTGTCCCAGTCCCTAGCTCCCTGCTTTTTTGAAATTCTTAGTGTAGCGGGGTCTTTAAATTTAGTTGGGGTACACCTGGGTGGTAGTATGACCCAGGTGTGTAATTGTGAGAGGTTTTGGACCCCTTTGTATTCGTGGAGGATTGGGTGGTGTATTATTCACCATGGCCTGTGGGTGGCGGTGTACCCGCAGGCTCAAGGTAGAATCACTGCCACAGTGCTACCCTTTTTGTCCCTTTCTGGAGACGGTACGGCAAGGGCGGGGAACCTGCCGTGGTGTCGATGGGAGGAGATAAACGGGGGAGACGCCCTTGCCACGAGGTCTTTCGGGATCTTCTCTTCACGCGCCCAGGCACCTTAGGCCTGGGTGCGGGCGGTTCGGAATTCCGGCTCAGGCGCCCTAGGCCTGGCCGGAATGGAGTTGGAGTCCATCCCAGGCACCTTCAGCCTGGGATGAGGTACTAGATCGTAGGCCTGGGGCCCAGTAACTTCGACTGGGTCCCGCAAGGGCGAAGTGTCCGAGGGTCCCTGAGGAGGATGGAGTCTGCCCTTGAGGTGGAGGGGGCCTGCATCTGAGGTGAGGAGGCCGGGGAGGTCACCCGTCCGGAGATTCCGGAGCAGCATCAACCCGGTGACGGATGGGCCTCCAGTAACTCCCTTAGAGGGACATCTTCCCCTGATAGGGGCCACAGCGCAGCGAAGGTACTCCTAAATACGTTCTCTTGAGTTGCTGGTAGAGACTCATAAGTTCCATGTTCTGTGCTAATCAAGGCTACGATAACCGCTGGTGAAACCACAGTGGTTTAGATTGAAATCAGGATAGTGCCTCAACCTGCTCATCCCACCGTGTCAGGCTGTTAAAACGTTCCAACCAGTTGGCTACAGAAGCACTGTTTATTGTGGAGCCTACAATAAAGCAAGAGTTGGACTGTGATCGGTGTGTGGACTCTGGTTAATGGGAGCAAAGGGAGGAAGGAAGGTGCCAGCATAGCAGGACTGAGTTTCATAACTAAAACACATTGGCCCGAGGAAGATACTGGTGCTGGCCTTCACCTCGCCCACAGCTATGAGGAGGACATGGGCCGTAGCGCATCTCACCCTGTCGTGTGACATACCCCTAGAAAAAGGAGATGGGGTGAGGCCGCTACATTAGCAATAACCACACAGGCTTTGGCTCACTGCACAGAGATCACACTCCCCAGACTATCCACACAGATCTGGTTCCAGGTTTGAGCATCTCCCTTAGCATGCTGGGAGTTCTTGTAGAGGCCCTAACGAGCCCACTTACTTCAGCTGGGCTCATTAACTCTTCCCCTGCAAGACTCGCCGCACTCCCCCTAGTGGTATAAATCGGCATAAAGCCTGAATCTAGGACATATATACCTTCCATCCTGGATGCAACCTGGTGATTTTACCTGCATGCTGTCACAATACATACATACATACAATACCGGGATGCATATATATATACTAAATACACTGTGACTGCAGCTAACTGAATCACCTGCCTGCTCAAAGTAAAGTAAATGAAATGACACTCTCTCTCTGACACTCTCTCTCTCTCTCTATCTCCGCCGGAACACACTACAGAAGGCCGACGTGCAGGCGGCCTTATATAGTGTGGGGCGTGGACTTAACCCCCTGAGCCATAATTGGCCAAAGGCACCCTGCCTTTGGCCAATTATGGCTCTCTTTGCTTATGGCGCTGTGATTGGTCAAAGCATGCATAGTGCATGCTTGGCCAATCATCAGCCAGCAATGCACTGCGATGACGCAGTGCTTTATGGGTCGTGATGCGCCGCTCGAATTTGGCGCGAACGGCCCATAATGTTCGATCTTCGGCGAACGATCGAACAGCCGATGTTCGAGTCGAACTCACGTTCGACTCGAACAGATAGTACTCCAGAATAGGGATGGGCTAACGGCCTTATGCTATATGTATGGTTTTGACAGACATGGATTAGTGACGGATGCAGCAGCAGGTATGATAAAATCCCTAGGTGAAGAATGTTAGTAGATAGGAAATGTCTCATTAATAAGTCTGTGCTGGGAAAGCGTTAACGGGTGGCTATAACCTGATTCTTCTCTAGGAAGTCCTCTGGTGGCTACAAGTGCTCTGTATGGGGGAAGGCCCCCTTATCCAGTGGTACTGCAGATAGCAGCTAATGCAATGGGGACTCTCACAGCAATTCTGGGTGTAGATGCTCCGGGTCACCGGTATTGCTCCAGTGCTTCTCCAGATCATCCTCCTGGTTGCAGTGTCCAGCACAACAACCTGCTCTTTCCCTGAGCACTGCACAGCTTGGAACAGCATGGCTCAGCAAGCACCGCTCTCTTCTCTAGTTGGCACACTTTCTTCAACTGCCTGGCTCCTTCCTGAGCTTTTTTTTTAGCTCACACCTTCTGTTACTAGATGCTTATGGTCCCTATTGTTGCGGCCCAGGGAAGGCTATAGTTAAAATTCCTACTCAAGACTTCATCTCCCAGACTGCTCCTGTGCAACATGTACTAAACCAGTTATGGCTAGGCAGGGCACAATTGGCAACGCCATCCTGTAGACAAAGAAAATTCTGCAATTCAGTAACATTGCTTGGTGTTACACTGGTAAAAGCATATGTAGCGGGGTATTCCCCTTTAATACAGAGAGACTACATCTCCCAGTACATCTTGCAGCACCCAGGGTGCATTGCTCCAGAACAGAGACTGCTGGGGCAGACTTTATAAAGGGGAGGCGGAGTTTTGTTCGGTCTCTTTTGGACACCCCCTCTCCTAGCAAGAGGATCTCTGTGCAGAGCTGCTGTGTGCACAAGGCCTGAAGCCTGGGCCTTGTGCTCTTTTCCAAAGAGCCCTCTGCCAGCCTAGCAGAGCCTTAGAGACATCTTCTCCTCCTTGCTGCAGTACACCAGAGGGATTGAAGACTTGGATGTCGGTGGATTCCTGTTCCCAGACGAATCGGCGGAGGAAACGGACTTGGACTTGTCCGGGTGGTGAGAGCTGTTTAAAGACAGATACTTTTATCTTTACTATTCGTTTGGATTACAAAGTTGTTCTTCAAGTGCACCACCGAAAGATTGCTAGCGAATATTGTTTCACTGAACTTCCATTTATATCAGTCAGGCCTGACTGCATAGGTAGACATTGCTGGGTGTTAGTCTACCCATGAGGGGAAGTAGCTGTAAAAGGGCAGCGCTAGAGTTGCATAGCAATACTTTATTATTCTGATTACTCTGTTTATCTTTATTACTGTTTATTGCAGGGATCTGCAACTTGTTATACTGTTGTTTATTACTTGCCCATTAGAATATCTGGGTCAAGTACATTGGTGTCAGTTTCACTTACTTTAATAGAAGTTTTAAAGTATATCACTGTGTGTGTTTGCCATAGGACTGCGTCACCTAGAGTTGCGGTCACGCGGTCCTATCTCCCCTTACTAGCTGTGCCACGGGAGGTTAGAGCCGATTGCCAGGGGTTGACAGCGGTGCACTACAGGGCCCAAAACAAAACCAGCGGCTCTCTTAACTGGGGGTAGCGCTACACATATATTACACAAGGAAGTAGAACAAAGTACTGTAGTATGTCTTGAAGGTTATGGGAGTAACCTGCATCCCTCAAAGGAAATGCTGCAAGCTGAACTCCATAGATATATACCGTATATACTCGAGTATAAGATGAGTTTTTCAGCCCTTTTTTTAGGGCTGAAAGTACACCCCTCGGCTTATACTTGAATCAGTACCTGAAAATCTTCTTAGACTGCGGGCGGCGTCCATTGTTTAAATATTGCGGCTTACTCCTGGTCCCTTCCGTGAAAAGCGTTTCCAGCAAACACTGTGTTGAGTGTTCCGCCTATCACGGAGGTCCTCTCATTCTTTTTTTTTTAAAGGTACATTTTTATTAAGTTTTTTTTTTCAAAACAAGACATACAATAGACAACAAACAGACACATATACACACATAGAACATCGCCCAATCCAGTACAGTGCAAAAAATGTTTTTTAGAAAGCTGGTAAACAATTGGCATATATCAGGAAGACAATATTCAGTCACATTTTTAAGGAGCAGGAGAGACAGTGCTCTCAGAATCAACCCAGTAGCCCCAAACCTTCCTGAATTTTTTCGGACACCCTCTAGCCTCATATGTGAGTTTGTATAATGATACAGCATGGTTAATATTTGTGAGCCAGGAGGCAATAGTGGGCAAGGATGGAGACTTCCAATGGAAGGTTATTGCTTTCTTAGCATAAAACAATACTATTCTCAGAAATGTTTGTGTATTCTCGGATATACTATCATCATCAATATAGCCCAGTAAACACCTTAGAGGATTACATACATTAGGTAATTCAGTCAATGAACTAATGAAGGCCGTGACCTCCGACCAGAACTGCCTGATCGGAGCACACTCCCACATTAAATGAAAGAACGTGCCATCAGCCATGCCGCAACGAGAGCATAATGCAGAGGACAATCTATTCAGTTTAAATAGTAAGCATGGAGTAAAGTAGGATCTGTATAACAATTTAGTTTGTATTACCTTGTCACAAGAAGAGTTGACAGAGGGAACAAAAGCTCCTGCCAGATTTCCTCCGTCAGCTCAGGGATATCAGCTCTCCAGCTGGCAGCCGTCTTGCTCAGCCTTTGAGTCGTGGAATGCAGAAGGGACCTATAATATGTAGAAACTAGCTTGGTGTGAGAGGAGTCGGTCAACATACATTCCACTGGGGAGAGCTGAATAGATATGTTGCGAAGACCAAACTGCGCTGCTGCAGTGTGGCGTTTCTGTAGGTAGAGGAAGTAAGCTGTGTGTGGTAGATTGTAATCTCTACGAAACTCATCAAAAGAGCGAAACACATTGTCTGAGAATAAATGCAAATTAGTTTTTACCCCCCTTTTCGACCAGAATCCCCCGTCAGATCTGCGGAAGAACTCTGGTAGAGTCGGGTTCCCCCAGAGTGGAGTGTTCGGCGAGTAAGTATTACTGTCAGTGAATGACTGTAGTTAGCTTAATAAGCCTTATAGTCATTGCCAGGACACTCGTACCCTCCCGCCCTCTAAGGGACATACGATAAATCAGGTTCTGCAGGGATTCATAGGAGGTAAGGATAGCAGCCTCCAAAGCAGTGGCTGCGTTGTTGGCTTCAGGAAAAAAACACCAATGTGCATGAGCTAATTGTGAGGCAATATAATAGGTGTGGAGACAGGGTAAGGCCAATCCGCTCTCCAGTACCAGTAACTGGAGGGTGGTCTTGGCAATCCTGACTACTCCCCCCCTCCACAAAAAGGAAGTAAGGATGGAATCTATTTCTTTAAATTTAAGCTTAGTGACATATACTGGCGAATTACCCAATACATACAGAAATCGTGGCAGGAATATCATTTTAAAAATATTAATCCTGCCCAATACGGTAAGTGGGAGATTTGCCCAGGTTTTGAATGTGGTCTTCATTCTCCCTATAAGGGGGTCTATATTGAGTTTAGCATAGGAGGTAATAGGGAGCTGTACCAGAACTCCTAAATATCGGAAGGAGGTGACTATTTGTAGTGGGCAAGAGGAAGGTAGCCTGGGTGGGTCTGCCTGGTCAATCTGAAATAGGATGGACTTGTCCCAGTTAACCCGGAACCCGGAGAAATGCCCAAACTTGCCAATAATGTCCAGCAGGACTGGGAGAGACGACTGGGGGTCCAACAAATATATTAACATGTCGTCAGCATAAAGAGACACCTTCTCCTCCAGACCCCCAATCGTCAGTCCCGCAACCTCCCCGCAGGATCTTATCAGTGCTGCCAAGGGCTCTATCGCCAGTGCAAAGAGCAACGGTGACAGAGGGCACACCCTGCCTGGTGCCTCTCTTTATTGGAAAGGGATCAGACAAGGTTGCGTTCACCCTCAGGCGAGCAGTGGGCTTCGAATATAACAACTTGACCCATCTGATGAAGGTACCGCCAAAACCAAATTTTGCCAAGACCTCCAGCAGATAAGGCCACTCGACTGAATCAAATGCCTTGTGTGTGTCTAAGGCCAGAACAGCCCTGGAACCCATCTCCGCATGAGTGGCCTGAAGATTGGTGAACAATCTCCGCAGGTTTATGGAGGTCGATCGCCCAGGGAAGAACCAAGTTTGGTCCGCACCAATAGTAGTAGTAATAACTGTGTTCAATCGCCGAGCGAGCACCTTGGCCAAAATCTTAACATCCGAGTTGATGAGTGATATTGGTCTGTAAGATTCGCATAGGAGGTGATCCTTATGTGGTTTAGAAATAAGGACAATCAATGCCTCCGACATAGAGGGGGGTAGCTGTCCCGTTTTCATAGCAAAATCATACACCCTGCTTAGATGGGGTATAAGCAAATCTTTGTATTGCAGATACCACTCGATGGGGAACCCATCCAGTCCAGGCATTTTGTTTCTGGCAAAGGATTGGATAGCCTCCCCAATTTCCTCAGTCATCAGAGGAGCATCAAGGTCTGACGCCTGTTGGGTCTGAAGTCTGGGCAACGAAATATCAGCAAGATAGTCATCCAATTACACAATCGTGTAGTGAGCTCTAGTAGCATATAAGGAGGAGTAAAAGGAGATAAAGGCTTCCATGATCTCATTGTTCTGTTCTACCACTATGCCCTCTGCACTCTTAATTCTGGGTATGCTGCATGGCTGATAGTCAGGTTTAGAAAGATATGCCAACAAACAGCTGTTCTTGTCACCAAACTCAAAGATTCGCTGATTCTAGTATAACAGCTTCTTCTGGGTGCGTTCCAAAAGCACTAGATCCAATTCTCTGGACCCATGCTTCCAGGCAGCACGTGTCTCAGGAGAGGGAGTCTCGGTATAAATGGCTTCTGCCTCCCTGAGAGCCCCCTCTGCATCCATCAACTTGGACATAGAGGCCTTGCGTGTCTGACCAACCGCCGCAGCAAAAGAGCCGTGTGTAGCGGCCTTAAAGGCATCCCATACCACTGGAACGGTTGCACTCTGTTTATTAAGTAGCCAGTATGATTTCATCTCTCTCATACATTGGTTCACCACGATCTCATCCGCCAACCACAATGGGCTCAGTCGCCACACCCGATAGGAGGAGGAGGGGCCCAGGGCGAGGTCCACCATCAAAGGAGAATGGTCGAACACCGCCCTAGGGAGGTATTTAACCTCTGATACCATGAAAAGCAGATCCGACGAGACCAGACACAAATCTATACGAGACAGAGTACCGTGTGTCTCAGAGTGACATGAGTACTCCCTCCTGTCCGCATGCTTCCACCTCCAGGCCTCCACCAAATCAAATTGATTTAAGAAGGAACCCAGGGGAGTAATGAAGAACAATGTAAACTGTCTATGGAATTATCCAGTACTGTATTATAGTCACCCGCTATTAGTAAAGGACCCTCTGCTATCGCCAGAATGGAGGTCATAACCCTTTCAAAGAACAATTTAGTGAAGGGGGGGCATACAGGCTAGTCACTGTATATGGTCTACCCATAAGTTCAAGTACAACAAAGGGTCCAGTTTATCATGCTTAATACTAACAAGGGCTGATTTGGCTATTAGGATAGAGGTCCCCCTGGCATATGTGGAGTATGTAGAATGGAGGGTGTAGGCAATTTTTGCCCGTTTGAGGGCCATGACTCTAGAGCCCTGGAGGTGGGTTTCCCGAAGTAGGATTACATGCGGATTGTGGCGTGCCAAGTAGTCAAACATCAGAGATCTTTTCTTTTACAAAAAGTTTTATTGTCATATAAATAAACAGTACAGGTTTACAATAGAGTGTTATAGCATGTATCATACATGGCAAATCCGGGCTTGAAGTCTTCACCTGCAGAGAGGAGGCATGAGTCGTGATCTTATGCTATACACAAATATAAAGGAGAAATGTAAACAATCATTAGGACCTAATGGTCCAGGACCCGGGTCATGCCCGGCTGTCTGCAAACCTGTAGAGTGAGTGAACAACACACAACAATAGAACCTGATAGCTAGCATCCTCAAGAAAGGATATGCAGAGTTAACAGTAAAATAAGAGCCTAAAAAGGAAAAGAAAGAGAGGAAGAGAAATAAAAAAAAAGGGAGATGGAGCAGAACAAGAAGAGCAATAGGATGTGAAGAAGGAGAGAAAGAAGAGGGAAGTAGGAGGTCCACGGGGTGTACGCAAGGGGAGTCCTAAAGTGATAGTAATGTAGCGTCAAACCTAGAAGGGTGGTAGTATGTGACCCAGGGTTGCCAGACCTCAAGAAACTTGTCATGCGTATCCAAAAGGATTGCCGTCAGTTTCTCATTAACCATGACATCGTTCAGGCGATTTTTGACTGCCTCAAAGCTGAGTGCGGGGGTTTTCCATGCTCTCGCAATTGTCATCCTAGTTGCAGTAAAAAATGCTGGGCTAGTTGCCTTTCTGGACGCAGTAGTTCCACGATGGGCTTACCAAGGAGAGCTACATAAGGGTCCCTCTTGATATTAATCTGAAATAGATTGCGGATGAGAGTAAATACCCTAATCCACAGTCTGCACGCCCGCGGGCATGACCACCAAATGTGTGCCATAGAGCCCTCCTGAGAACACCCTCTAAAACAAAGCGGGGAATAATTTGGAATAAAGCGAGCCAGTCTCGCCGGTGTGTAGTACCACCTATACAATACTTTATAGGCATTTTCCAAGATTAACACGTTACGTGAGCATTTGGACAGAGTTAGTGTCATTGCCTGCCAATCCGCAGGGTCCAACTGTTTCCCCAACTCTTTCTCCCATTGTAGGTGGTAAGGCCTCAATAGGGGCCTCCTAGTAGATATCACAGCCGAATATATCAGTGAAATTAGGCCCGGTGAGTGGGGCCTGGCTCTACAACGGCTCTCAAAGGGGGTCAAGGTATAAGGGGTGGATTGAGACTTAATAAGACTCTGAAGAAAATGGCGAAGTTGTAAATAACGATAGTGCTCTCGCAAGGGAATATCGTGAGAGGAGCGTAAGGCGTCAAATGCCAAAATCCTAGTTGGCCGCAACAGTGAGTGCACATCTGTGAACCCATTCGTGGTCCACCATGAGAACTGGGAGGCATTGTCACAACCTGGAGGGAATAGCGGGCAGTGCAAGAGTCGCAAGAGTGGGAGGTGAGAAGAGATCAACCCCGCAGAGTATTTTACCGAGTCCCATATTCGCAGGGAGTGGGCTAAGCAAGGCCCCATAACCGCCGGACGGTGCACAGGAGGAAGCCAGGGCAATGAGGAGATTGGAATAGGGTCGATGTCGACCAGGTCAAGCATAGCCCAAAGCGGAAGCTGATAGGTCTTATGAAGACACGAAAGTGGGGCTATGTTAGCGGCTATGTAATAAGCCCGTAAATTGGGTACCGAAAGACCACCATTAATTTGCTTAGCAAATAAAACCTGTTTGCTGATTCGGGGGTGGGTCGAACCCCATATAAATTGCATAATTCTTCGCTGATGTATGCGTAGGATATGTGGGGGAACCCGAACAGGCAAAACACGAAAAAAGTTCAGTAGTTTCGGGAGATAGGACATAAGAACAGCTGTTATTTTGCCGAACCAAGACAAAGGCAAGTGAGACCAAGACAACAGCTTATCCGTTAGGCTTTTGAACAAGGGCGGAAAGTTAGCCTGATACAATCCGGAGTACGTAGGGGTGAGGTGGATTCCCAAGTAGGGTAGCGAGGAGACCCACTGGAAGGAGAACGCCGACTGTAGATCCTCCAACAAACCAGGAGAGAGGTTAACCGACAATGCTTTTGATTTGGAGGGATTAACCTGGAGCCCCGAAAGGGCAGCAAAGGTGTCCAAAAGGGATTGTAAATTTGGTAAAGAAATTCTGGGGGAGGTCAAAGTAAGAAGGATATCATCGGCAAATAGGGAAACTTTATGGGGGCAACCCGCTATTTCGATGCCTCGTATGTTGGGATGTGAACGAATCGCCTCCGCCAGGGGTTCCAGAGCCAATACAAAAAGAAGAGGCGATAGGGGGCATCCCCGGCGAGTGCCCCTCTTGATATTAAAAAGAGGAGACTCGAACCCATAATACTTGATTTTTGCCCGGGGGGAGTCATATAAGGCAGACATCCAGTGCATAAACGAAGACCCGAAGCCATAATGCCAAAGAACTGACATGAGGTAAGGCCACGACAGAGTGTCAAAGGCCTTGCGGACGTCCAGGGACAAAAACATAGTTTCCAGCGAGCGGGTATGGGCTATGTGTTGGAGTTGCAATATACGTCGAATAGCATCACCAGCCTGCCTCTGAGTTATGAAACCGACCTGGTCTTTCCCGATTAACCGAGGGAGAAAAGAGTTTAGGCGATTAGCCAGAATTTTGGTCAAAATTTTCATATCGATATTGATTAGTGAGATAGGCCTAAAGTTGGCCCAAGAGGAGTGGTCTCGATCCGGCTTAGGAATCATCACTATGTTAGCCTTTAGGAGGTCCGGGGTAAGGGAGCGACCATTTTTAACAGAGTTATACATGGCCGTTAAATGCGGAGCTACCACGGAGGCCAGCTTCCTGTAGTAAAGTGCCGTAAATCCATCCGGCCCCGGTCGCTTTCCTACTTTTAGATCTTTTATACCTTGGAGGACCTCCGAGACTTGTATGTCCCGGTCCATAAGGGCAACATGCGCGTCCGTCAAGGTCGGGAGAGGGAGACGGCTGAGGAAATCAGCAGTGTCGTGAGCATTAAACTGCTCTGGGTCTGAGTATAATTTAGTAAGGCGGAAACTAAACTCCTCCAATACGCGCAATGGGTTACCCGTAAGGACATTGTGCCGGTTGCGCAATGTGATGGGGGCGGGTTTAGGAGCGAAAGTCCGGAGTCTGTTGGCCAGCGTTCGATTTGGCTTGTTCGCCCTGGTATACCATCTCTGGCGGGACCACCGTAAGATACGTTCAGCCCCCTCGGTGAGACTAAGATCTAGCTCCGAACGGGCCTGCTCCAAGAGTTTGCGGTTGCTAGAGGTGGGGGATTGTTTGAAAAGCCCTGATAACGCCTCCAGGCGTGTCTCCAGGGCCCTTTGTTTCAGACCCCGTTCTCGCTTACGGGTCGACGCCACCCTGATAATGTGGCCACGGAGTACCGCCTTATAAGCCTCCCAAAGCGTTACAGGTGACTCTACCGAGCCTAGATTTTCGCGGAAGTAGTCCTCTGAGGCCTTGAAAATATCTTCCCGGACCTCTTTAAGCGATAAAAGCGAATCGTTCATCACCCAGGGCGAGAACTGGGGTCTGTCCAAAACAGAGTGGCAGACCACCAAAACAGGGTCGTGATCAGACCATGGAACAGCCAGGATAGAGGCCCTAACCACCATGGGAAGGTGGCGACGTAGCATGAACATATGATCGATTCTGGAGTGAGAATGATGAGGGTGGGAGTAAAACGTATAGTCCTTACCCTGAGGATGGCATTCCCTCCAAAGGTCGACCAGATCATGTGATTGTAGAGAGCAAGCAAATTTTTTTGCGTCAGGGGAGGTAGCAATGTGCTCCGAGGGGTATTTATCAAACGAGGGATTCAAAACTAAATTCGAATCACCCGCAAGAAAGAGGGTACCCTTGTGGTGGGATGCTAGCAGGGTGCAGACGTGAGACAAGAAGGGTCCTGGATTAGAATTTGGTGCATAGTAGGTCATAATGGTGACCTCCTTTCCTTGGATAGTGCCTTGTAGCAATAAATATCTGCCCTCGGGGTCTGCGATCTGTCTGATGCAACTAAATGAGACCGACTTGCGGAAAGCTATGAGCACCCCCTTTTGCTTGGTTGGAGCAGTAGCCAAAAACACCTGAGGAAACTGTGCGTCAAAGTATTTAGGGCAGGAAGTTGCCGAAAAATGGGTTTCCTGTAAGCAGGCAATGTCAATCTGTTGCTTTCTGAGATACTTGAAGACCTTCACCCTTTTCTGAGGAGAATTCATACCCTGAACATTCAGGGATAGCCAATTAAACGTCATAGTAGAACTAACAAGAAATAGGAGACCATTCCCCAAAGCACACACCCCGCGGACCTAGTGGAGGAAAAAAAAGGATAAAAGACCTGAGAGTCAAAAAGAGAGAAAGTTAAAAAAATTAGATCAAGAAAAACAAAAAGTCCGAGTAGAGCTCGGAGTAAAAACATTCCAATCATCAAGGTTGCAATTGGTAGTGGGACTGGAATCCCACTGGAGGGTCGGAAGTTAGCCAAAACTCTTGTTCCGGTCAACTTCCGAGCCGAGGGGGAGCAGTGGTCCGTCGGAAACCACTCGGCTGGATTTCAATGTAGTCTAAATATTGAGATCAACTACGGCACAGGGTATAACAAAACATGTCCCATAAACCCCACCGAAACAAAGATTAAAGCAATCTTAACCAAATTTATATAGCATATCAACTTAACCTGTAAACGGTAAACTGTAGGCTATGGCCAACCTCGCGCTCCGGAGCCCCCAGTGAAAGTACGGGAAGTCCAGGACACGAAGCCGGTCCACAGCAAATGCATTGCCCATGACCCGCACGCCAGGGCCATAACTGCAGTCTGTGATGAACAGCACATATCCACGACACTAGTGGGAATGTGCAGAGCAGCACAAGGATAGTTCCCAGAGCATCAAATCATAAAAGTCTTCACCTGGGTAAAAAAAAAAAAAATATATATATATATATAAAAAAGGGGAGGGGAGAGGGTCCAGATGTCTTATTGGCCTAGAGACAGGAATGCCCATGCGTTGCAACTGGGTCTATGCAATGAATAATCAAGAGTGTAATTTAGATTCATACTTGGTGTTCAAGGTAAGACATATCCATCAGTTCAGAATAACGGACAGGTTTCCTCTTTGGAGCGTCGAAAGAGAATTAATGCTGACCTCCCTTAGGGACATCCTGGAATCGCTGTGCTTGCAGTGATCGAAGAGCCTGGGAGCCCTGCTGAGACCTCTGCGAGGATCCATGAGGTGACCGGGATGGCCTTGGTTGGGCCGAGGAAGACTCCGGTTGGGAGGGAGGGAGATCAAACTGCAGATCCTGAAAATGTCGCCGTAAGTCAGGCAAAGAGGAGGCATGAAACTGGCGGCCAAGGTGATAGAAGGAGAGCTTAAAGGGGAACCCCCATCTATAACGGATGCCCCGAGCTTGTAGAATCTGCAGATAAGGCTTCAGACTCCGCCTCTTGGCTATGGTGACCGGAGAGAGGTCTGCAAATAATTGGAGGGGATTACCCTGGTGGGAGAGGTTAGGGAGATCTCGTGCAGCCTGCAGGAGCCGCTCCTTAGTCCTGTAAAAGTGACATTTAATGATGACGTCTCTGGGGGGACCTTCTGTGGGTTTGGGAGCAAGGGACCTGTGTATGCGGTCAAATTCCAAGCGCTCCGGAGGGACATCAGGCGCCAGCTCCTGAAAGAAAGCCGTGGCCGTCCCCTGCAAGTCAGTGATGGTCTCTGGGAGCCCACGGATGCGGAGGTTATCCCTGCAAGCTCTATTCTCAGAGTCCTCTAATTTATCCTGTAGGCTCAACAATTCAGCATTCAGCCTCTCGACCTCGTCCTCGTGACCCTCCAGGACTGTTGTTGTCAAGTCCATCCGCTGCTCCAATTGATTGATGCGGTGGCCTATTTCCTTAAGCCCCCTCACCAGTTCCCATCAGAGATCTTTTCACCTTGGAATTCAGCCCCCACACATTCCAAGACACTAAACGTAGCTTAGACATAGGGAGGCGTAAAGCACATGACTAACCGTACCCACTTCCCATGGCGTGCCGGAAACAAGCAAGGCCCGAAGTCCCGCGAACCAGGGGAAGTGCGCAAGGTATAAAACAGGTCAAAAAGATAAGGCAAGAGCATAGGAAATAAAGTGATCAGATGAATATCATAAGGGTCAGTTATACCAGCCTGTAAATGGACATGCACAAATGGATACCAGCGTTTAATAGCCAGGAAAGTGGCCCTCTGCTTTTGTGTAACTACAGAGAAGTCAGGGAAAATAGTAATTCCACTCCCATTAAAGGACACCCTTCCCTTTTCTCTGGCAGCACCAAGAATTGCCTTCCTGTCCCTGAAGTGAAGCAGTTTGATAATCATGGCACGTGGCTGGGCCCCAGGTGGGAGGGGGCGCATGGGGACCATATGTGCCCGTTCAATGGCGAATAACGGTGAAAAGGTTGAAGCGCCGAATGTGGTGATTAGCCATCTTTCCATAAAAACCTCCGGGGTTCTACCCTCAGCCCCCTCTGGGAACCCCAGGAAACGTAAATTGCTCCTCCGTAAACGGTCCTCCATTTCAGTGAGCTTATCTGCTGTGTAATCCGGGCCTGGTGTAGCTCCTTAACAGAGCCCTGTAATGGACGGGTCTCATCCTCCAGCGTGCTAATACGCTGCTCAGCATTAGACACCCTGTGGCGGAGGTTATGAACATCCTGTTTTAGGAAGGATAAGTCAGTTTTTATGGAGTCCATTTGGGTGGTCAAAGAAGCATGGCTGTGCTGGATGGCCTCCATGATCTGGGACAGGGATGACTCTGCATGGCCTGCATCAGCAGTGTCCTCGCTGAGGGTATCAGGGGCAATGTCCTCAGCCGGAGAGAGTAGGAAAGGATCTTCCGGGCTTAGAACAGGGGGGGGGACAGTGTGACTCACCCTTCCCTGCATGCTTCGGTTTCAGCGCTGAGGAGTATGGGGATGGCTGGCTGCGTGTGTCAGCATCATGGTGACCAGCGCCATCTTCCCTCTGTTTGCATGGCGTGGTGGCGGGATGGATCCTGAGGCTTCCTCCATCGGTGGGCCGTATTTGACCATCTCCCGGTGGGCACAAGGTTCCCTGGATGCTGTGGGGACAAACGGGACCCCTGGATGGCGATCAGGTCAGTAGGATTGAGTCAGCATGGACGGAGCTCAGGCTAAGCACGTCCTCACATCCTGGTCGTTGGCCACGCGCCCGGTCCTCTCATTCTTGGACTCCGTTTCCCAGCAGACACTGTGTTCAGTGTTCAGTGTTCCGCCTATCATGGACGTTTTCTTGTCCGAAAATGAAAAGACGTCCGTGATTGGCGGAACACTCAACACAGTGCCTGCTGGGAAATGGAGTCTGAGAATGAGAGGACCTCCATGATAGGCACAACACTCAACACAGTGTTTGCTGGAAACGCCTATCACGGAACAAGACCAGGAGTAAGCCGCGATATTTAAACAATGGACGCCACTCGCAGTCTAAGAAGATTTTCAGGTACACTGACTCGGGCACTGGCACTGGGCACAGTAAGGTGGCACAGTGAGGTGGCAATGGGCACAGTAAGGTGGCACAATGGGGTGGTAATGGGCACAGTAAGGTGGCACAGTGAGGTGGCAATGAGCACAGTGAGGTGGCAATGGGAACAGTGAGGCGTGCAAATGGGCATTGTTGACCCTCTTTTTGGCTTACAGTAGCTGCTGCATTTCCCACCCTAGGCTTATACTCGAGTCAATACGTTTTCCCGGTTTATTGGGGTAATATTAGGTACCTTGGCTTATACTCGGGTCGGCTTATACTCGAGTATATACGGTAATAAAAGACACAAACTAGTGTTGCTCTGGAGGAGAGCAGAGGGACAGCGTGACAGACCACTGCTTCTCCTTTCACTGTCCAGTCATGGGCTAGAGAAAGGCCAAGACCTGCAAGTGCTACTTAAATCCCATGACTGGATGGGCGGAAATACAAATCCCTTGGTAGGTAAAACTGCTCCAATATAAGTATTTCATCTGTGAGTTTGTCTGGAGTTCAGCATTAATCAAAAATCTGGTCTGAATACAGCTGCCATTTTGCATTACATAAAAAACTGTTATGCAAAAGCATCATCCAACTAACTTGAACCAAAAAGAGGCAGGCTGTAGAGACTTCTCACTCCACTATTAAGATCTACAATTTATCGTGCTCCGTGTTCACTGACACTGAGCTTGATCTTTTACGAAAGGGCTTGAACTTTGCTCCACCCAGTATACCTAATCTATTTGAATTGTTTATAGATCTTAATAAGTATATAAAAAAAAGAAGAGAGATTCGCCCTTGGGACTTTGAGTGAGGTGAGCACTGTTAGGCCAATTAAAAAAATCGCAAGAATAATTGCAGTGTATATTTATTCTGGTAAAAAGCAGTACATACATTAATGTCATGAACATGGGCCAATTCATACAAAATACAAGACCAATATAAATTAGGTAAAATGATATTGCGAGTATCTGACAGTAATTATGTAAACACATAGGCATCAAAAGTAACCCGACGCGTTTCGCGAGGCTTGGCTCGCTCTTCAGGGGTGGATGCACGTAGTGTACCTAAAATGAGAGTGATATAGTATAAAGCATGATATGAAGGCACAGGGGGGGGGCCTTGAATATGGAAAACCCCATACTCACCACTGGACATTGCCAAAGGACAGCGGGGGTGAAGCTCAAACGGCGGCAGCGACTGTCTCACCAGGGAGCTGAGGAGGCGGAGCCAAACAAAGCTCCAAATCGGAGTCAAACGGAAGGAAGGCCCAGCATGGATGGAATAGGTGTAACCCCAAGAGTGTCAGTGAATCCAAGAGGAATGTTGGCTCTAAATATAAATATGTGTATTGAATAATTAAAATATGGGAGTATACGAGTATATGGTAACATATGTGTCTTTGCATGTATAAAAGACATGAGCCAAGAATGGTTAGAGTATGGAGACTGAGGGGGAGAGTGAAAAAATACCAGATTGACTAGTATGATTAAGGAAAGTTCAGAGAGGAAAGTAATGAGTGAAAGAGAGTGTAAATGGAATGAAATACAGGTGTGTGATGAGGACTGTGATGAGAAAACAAGTTGCATATAAATGCTTGCAGCGAGTAATATATAAACATATAAAAGTATACCTTGGTGAAGTAGGTCTAAGAGTAGTAAATTCCAAGGGAAGGACCTGCACTTGTGTGTCTGTCCTCAGTGAAAGAAAGCAAACAATGAGATCCATGCTGTGCAAACCTCCAATATATACCCCTGAAGGGGCCCGAGAGGCTCCGCCCCCAACACCATGTGCAAATGACCAGCAAACGAGTGCCTAAACCCACCAACCATCAAGAAGGCGGTGTGTGAGCCAAGACACTCCCAGGACCATCTTGATGGTAGTAATGCCTGCAGCCACAGCGATGCTGCAAAATCGCAGACATCGCGCGGCCGACGCATTAACATGGTGCCGATGTGCAAGTGGCCCCGTCCGCTCAAAAAGGGGGCAGGCGGGGACAGCAGGGGACAAAGGTCCCCCTTATAATGCACATCGCAGCTCCCAGGGAGAAATGAAGTAGCACCGCCGCCAACAGAGAACACCACACCAGCTGGATTGGGATAAAAGTCCAATGCGAGATGTTATTGGATATGTTGGAATAACAAATGGCTAGTGCATGATAAAAATGTAAAATCCATACATATATGTATGTTTTTGTTTTTATTGGCGAGTGTGACCACAGACCAGTTTTGGGCTATTGGGTGTCTTCCACCCGGGTATCCTTGAGACAAAAGAAAAAAGAAGGGTCTGGTGTCACCAGTGACACACCTCCATCCCTGAATTTCATGAAAAAACTTTTGATGCCTATGTGTTTACATAATTACTGTCAGATACTCGCAATATCATTTTACCTAATTTATATTGGTCTTGTATTTTGTATGAATTTTGTATGAATTGGCCCATGTTCATGACATTAATGTATGTACTGCTTTTTACCAGAATAAATATACACTGCAATTATTCTTGCGATTTTTTTAATTGGCCTAACAGTGCTCACCTCACTCAAAGTCCCAAGGGCGAATCTCTCTTCTTTTTTTCATGAAATTCAGGGATGGAGGTGTGTCACTGGTGACACCAGACCCTTCTTTTTTCTTTTGTCTTAATAAGTATATAAGGAAGCTTACTATCCAGCGGTACTATATCCTCAAAGAAAGGGGTAGAGGTGCCGTGGATAATAGCGAGGTGGAATTGACCCACCCAGTCTCCCTTGATGCTAGTGTGGAGGAGGATTCGGCCCTTAACATGCTCGAGGACCTCTTTTTAGAGGCCCAGTCAGCTGAGATGCCAGGGGTCGAATCAGGCATCTTCATTGAGAATGCCATGTCCCACACCTCGTTTAGACCTAAGTCATCTTTCTTCCCCCACTGGGCTAAGGGTAGATTTATCTCTACCTTCTACGACGTGGTGTTTGAATCTTTCAAGACCAGGTTTCGTCATGATGTGATGAGTAAGAATCAGTTTGATAAACATCCTGATAATTTAGGGAGGACCGTCGACAGTTTGAAACAGAATCAAGATGTTATTATAAGAAAAGCTGGCAAGGGTGGAAGTCTTGTCTGTCAAGGTCACCTGTGGCCAGGTGACAGATGCACACCGTAGGGGGACAGGAGTGCACCGCGAGGTAGTGAACCCTATGGCTGGCTTCTGCGGATAGGAAACTGGGTGGTTGTGGAAAGCGGGACCAGAGGAGCACAACCGGGATCCTAACGGAAGCTAGAGCCAAGATTCCCCAGGGCGCGGAGTCTAAGACCCAGCAGGTCTTCTCCAGGGCCTCTAGTGGTGAGGATGTTATGCTGCAGGCTGGGACCAGGTCGCGGCCCCTGGAGTTTCCTAGCTCACGCCCCGTAGGATAAGGGGAAAAGAGAGGAAGCAGCAGCACAAGATAAGAGAGAACCGAATAACAAGCTGAAGGTCAGGGGCCACAAGCAGACAAGGATAACGAAAGAACGAGCCGAAGGTCAAGGGTCACGAGCAGACCGGGATAGTCGGGGACAAGCCAATAATGTAACAGAGAGACAGACGTAGCACACGGCAGGCAGGAACCCAAACACACAATGCCTAACAAACACGTTGATCAGCAAAGCAGGCTTGCAGTGCACAGGTTAATATAGTGTTCTGTGATAGGGCCTGGGGTGGAGTCAGGCTGGGAGGAGATTATAAAGGAAGCCAGGTGAAGGAGGTCTGGTCTCTAAGATGAACACATGAGGAGGAAGGTAAGATGGCAGACAGACATTAATGCATATCCATGACAGTACCCTCCCTCTTACGAGGCCTCCCCCTTCCCCGCCTGGGCCCAGGTTTAGAGGGAAACTTCAGATGAAACTCCTTTAACAGACGAGGTGCAAAGACCTCAGATGCAGTGATCCAAGACCTCTCCTCAGGACCAAACCCTTTCCAATGAACGAGGTACTGAAGAACGCCTTTACAGAGTCGGGAGTCCAGAATTTGACTGATCTCGTACTCCTGATTATCCTCAGAGACAGGCGCCACGGTAGGGAGAGGACGAGAGAATTTATTGAGGACTAAAGGCTTTAGAAGAGCAACATGAAAGGAGTTAGTGATTTTAAGGCTCTTAGGAATCTGGAGTTTGAAACAAACCGGATTCAGTTTAGCAGTTACCGTGTATGGACCGATGAATCGTGGAGCAAACTTCAGAGAAGGAACTCGGAGCTTGATGTTCCTGGTAGAGAGCCAGACTTTGTCCCCTGGCTGAAGAGAAGGCGGTTTACGCCTGCGGCGGTCGGCAAAGCATTTGAATTTTTCAGCAGCTGCCCGGAGGGAATCATGAACGTGACCCCAAACGGAATTGAGAGACTCCTGAACCGAAGCCAAAGCTGGAATGTCTGGAGAACAGATCATGGGAAGAGGAAGTTGAGGGTGTTTTCCATAAACTGTGAAAAAGGGTGTCTTCCGCGAACTGGTATTCACATGATTGTTATGGGAGAATTCTGCCCACGGGAGTAGAGAGGACCAATCGTCATGGTGAGAAGACACAAAGGTGCGAAGAAAGACCTCTAACTCCTGATTAACCCTCTCAGTCTGTCCATTGGATTGGGGATGGTAAGAAGAAGAAAAATCCAAGGCAATATTGAGGGATTTGCAAAAGGCTCTCCAAAAACGAGACGTGAATTGGACTCCCCTGTCGGAAACAATATGAGAAGGGACCCCATGTAGGCGGAGAATTTCTCGAATGAAAATGGGAACCAAGGCAGGGGCAGAAGGAAGACCAGGAAGAGGAACAAAATGAGCCATCTTGGAGAATCGATCGATTACCACCCAAATGACTGTATTATTCTCAGACAGTGGGAGATCGGTGATAAAATCCATGGCAATATGGGCCCAGGGTTCCTTAGGAATGGGCAAGGGCATGAGGAGACCAGCAGGAGCTTGTGTGGAGGATTTGGACTGAGCACAGACATGACAAGCTTTAACATAGTCTTTGACGTCTGAGCGGAGATTAGGCCACCAGTAGTGACGACTGATGAGTAGGAAGGATCGGAGGAATCCAGAATGCCCTGCCACCTTGGAATCATGTCCCCAACGAAGGATCTTAGCTCTTAGCTCAGTGCGGACAAATGTCTTACCAGGCGGAATTTTTGACTTCAGGGTGGTAGAGTGGGCAACAATGCATTAGGTTGGAATGATTGGCTCAGGTTCAGGGGCGGACTCCTCGTCCAAAGTGTCAAATGACCTAGAGAGCGCATCAGCCCGACCGTTGCAGGAACCAGGTTTGTAGGTAATCGTGAAATTAAAACGGGCAAAGAAGAGACTCCACCTGGCCTGTCTAGGATTCAGACGTTTAGCATTCTGTAGATACTGTAAATTCTTGTGATCTGTAAAGATCGTTATGGAGTGAGGGGAACCCTCCAAGAGATGACACCACTCCTCTAACGCCAATTTAATTGCGAGAAGTTCCCGATCACCGATGGCATAATTCCTCTCTGCCTGAGAATTTTTTTTGGAGAAGAACGCACATGGTTGGCGTCTCTTCTCAAAGATTTGAAGAAGCACAGCTCCCACCCCCATTGAGGAAGCGTCCACTTCAATAAAAAATGCATTCCCAGGATTTGGTCTCCTCAAGAGGGGGCCAGAAACAAAGGCCTGTTTCAGGTTGTGAAATGCAGAGACCGCTTCGGGAGGCCAGTCTCTGGCATTCACACCCTTCTTGGTCAAAGCGATAATAGGCGCGGCAATGGAAGAGTAATTCCTTATGAACTGCCTATAATAATTAGTGAAGCCAAGAAAGCGCTGTGTGGCCTTGAGGCTAGCAGGAAGAGGCCAGTTGGTGATAGCCAAGACCTTCCCAGGGTCCATACGAAGACCTGAACATGAGACGAAGCACCCCAAAAACAGGACCTCAGAACATTCAAAGGAACATTTCTCCAGCTTGGCATAGAGATTGTTCTCTCTAAGACGTTGAAGTACAGTGCGGACATGGTTTCTGTGGACGAGCAGATTTTCAGAAAAGATCAGAATGTCATCCAGATAGATGACAACAAACTGGTACAGCAGATCTCTGAAGATTTCATTAACAAAGTTTTGAAACACGGCTGGAGCATTACACAGACCAAAAGGCATCACCAGATATTCGTAATGCCCGTCTCTAGTGTTGAATGCAGTCTTCCATTCATCACCCTCCCGTATTCGAATGAGATTGTACGCGCCTATGAGATCCAACTTGGTGAAAATGGAGGCACCCTTCAACCTATCGAATAGCTCAGATATTAAGGGTAAGGGGTATCGATTTTTAATAGTAACCGCATTTAAACCCCGATAATCGATGCAGGGTCTTAAGGTACCATCCTTTTTGGCAACAAAAAAGAACCCTGCCCCTGCAGGCGATGAGGATTTCCGGATGAAACCTCTCTCCAGATTCTCTGCGACATACTCCGACATGGCCTGGGTCTCTGGGATGGACAGAGGGTAGGTACGACCCCTGGGTAGAGTTGCTCCGGGGACAAGATCAATAGCACAGTCAAAAGACCTGTGGGGAGGAAGCACCTCAGCTGATTTCTTACAGAACACATCCCGGTAATCGCTGTATGCAGCAGGAAGATCAGAAGAAACAGAAGTGGCAGCAACCGGAAGACTCTCCTTGGGGGTCACCTTGAGAAGACACGACGAGAAACATGAGGAACCCCAGGCCAGGATCTGCCCAGAGACCCAGTCCACATGTGGAGAGTGGAGCTGTAGCCAAGGGAGGCCCAATACAACTGGGGTAGAGGCCTTGGGTAGAATAAGAAAGGATATCCACTCCTGGTGGAGAATCCCTACCGACATCCTAATGGGTAGCGTCTGGAAGCGAATAGGGCCCCCTGGGAGAACAGTGCCATCAATTGCCGAGACTACCAATGGGGTAGTAAGAGGTGAAAGGGTAAGCTTCATAGAAGAAGCAGTTCTCCAATCCATAAAATTGCCGGCAGCCCCGGAATCCAGGTATGCAAGGGTTGACTGAGGAGAAGTGCCTACATGAAGGAACACCGGCAAGAGCAGGCGAGAAGGTCATGTTTCTGGGTCCAATACTCCACCTTCCAAATGTATTAGACCCGAGCATTTCCCGGACGAAGCGAGCAGGAGTCACGAAAATGACCCTTGCCCCCACAATAGAGGCACAAGCCCAGAGTTCTGCGCCTAGCATGTTCTTCGGGGGTTAGTCTGGTCCGGCCCAGCTGCATAGGTTCTTCAGCAGGTAGAGGATGCTCCACGGAATGAAGGGAGGGGAGCTCAGACTGGCTAGGACCCAGAGAGTGCTGGCGTCTTTTTTCTAAGGACCTCTCTTGAAAACGAATGTCGATCTGGTTGCATAATGAAATTACATCGTCCAGACCGACGGGAATGGCTCTTCCCGCTAATTCGTCTTTCACTCGGTCAGAGAGGCCATGTAAAAATGTAGCGACCAGGGCCTCATTATTCCAGCTCAATTCAGCTGTGTGGATACGGAACTGAAGAGCATATTGCCCCACTGAACTAGATTCTTGGCGAAGACGTAAGACAGCACTAGCCGCTGAAGAAGCCCGAGCCGGCTCTTCGAAGATATTACGAAAGAGCTTCAAGAAATCGGACAGACTGGAAACCACCGGATCGTTCCTCTCCCACAGGGGGGCAGCCCAGGCCAAAGCTTCACCGGAGAGGAGGGAAATGATATAGGCTACCTTAGCCCGGTCAGACAGGAAGCTTTGAGGCTGAAGCTCAAAATGAATTGTGCATTGGCTGAGAAACCCCCTGCAGGCCTTGGAGTCCCCAGAGAAACGGAACGGAGCTGGCAATCTTAGTGAGTGTGAGGCTGCGACTGGTGCGATAGGTACAGCCGCTGGTTGTACTTGGGGTTGCGGATTCGGGGTTCCCAAGGAGACCTGAAGCTGCTCGAATCGAGAAGCCAGATCCTGGAGGAATCGCATCACCTGAGTCTGATTTGATTCCTGGGTTTCAAGTCTGCGAACTATGCCCTGCAATGGATCATCCGCGGGGAGCGGGATGTCAGCCGGGTTCATGGCTGATCAAACTGTCAAGGTCACCTGTGGCCAGGTGACAGATGCACACCGTAGGGGGACAGGAGTGCACCGCGAGGTAGTGAACCCTATGGCTGGCTTCTGCGGATAGGAAACTGGGTGGTTGTGGAAAGCGGGACCAGAGGAGCACAACCGGGATCCTAACGGAAGCTAGAGCCAAGATTCCCCAGGGCGCGGAGTCTAAGACCCAGCAGGTCTTCTCCAGGGCCTCTAGTGGTGAGGATGTTATGCTGCAGGCTGGGACCAGGTCGCGGCCCCTGGAGTTTCCTAGCTCACGCCCCGTAGGATAAGGGGAAAAGAGGGGAAGCAGCAGCACAAGATAAGAGAGAACCGAATAACAAGCTGAAGGTCAGGGGCCACAAGCAGACAAGGATAACGAAAGAACGAGCCGAAGGTCAAGGGTCACGAGCAGACAGGGATAGTCGGGGACAAGCCAATAACGTAACAGAGAGACAGACGTAGCACACGGCAGGCAGGAACCCAAACACACAATGCCTAACAAACACGTTGATCAGCAAAGCAGGCTTGCAGTGCACAGGTTAATATAGTGTTCTGTGATAGGGCCTGGGGTGGAGTCAGGCTGGGAGGAGATTATAAAGGAAGCCAGGTGAAGGAGGTCTGGTCTCTAAGATGAACACATGAGGAGGAAGGTAAGATGGCAGACAGACATTAATGCATATCCATGACATTGTCATTCAGAATAGGGTGGACTATATCGCAGAGGCTACGAGACTACTGGGGGATGTGGATACTTATAGGAGACTGAAAAAAGACCCCGTTACTGAGTATACTAAAGATCTCAAGGTGCTCTTTTAGATGCAGTGCTCACTAAGAATGAGTACTCCTTCCTCTACAATAGGCATGCAGCTACTCCACACTTCTACCATATCCCAAAGGTGCACAAGAGCGAAGTGAACCCGCCAGGCAGACCCATCATCGCTGGCATCGACAGTATCACTAGTAATTTGGGATGCTATATCGATCATTTCTTACAAGATTTGGTGACGAGACTTCCATCTTTTGTTAGAGACTCCAGCCATATGCTGGAGACTCTGTCACACTACGAGTGGCAGCCCAACTATAGATGGCTCTCGCTCGATGTGGCTTCGTTGTATACATCTATTGAACACAGATTTGGCCTGAGGGCGTTAGGCTACTATTTGATGGAGGCAAAAGAACTGAACCCCCTACAGGCCAAGTTCATATTAGATAGTGTTGAGTTTGCCCTTACACATAACCATTTCTCCTTTCTAGGGGAACACTTCTTGCAGATTAAGGGTACAGCTATGGGAGCCAGGTTTGCCCCAAGCTATGCAAACCTCTTTATGGGGTTTTGGGAGAAAAACTTCATTTGGAACAACAATCGATTTGGGGCAAACCTGGTCCTGTTCTCACGCTATATAGATGATATACTTATCATCTGGGAAGGCACGGACTCTGAACTGAATAACTTTCTTGATTACTGTGGGTCCAATCCGTTTGGTATTAAATTCACCCATGTCATCAATGACGATTCTTTGGTCTTTTTGGATCTTGAACTCAGGAGCGACATGGATGGTAATATCTTCTCTAGGACACATTTTAAGCCCAGTGGGGGGAACTCTTTTTTGCATGCTAAGAGCAACCACCATCCCAGATGGATAAAAAACATCCCGTATGGGCAGTTCTGTAGACTGAAACGTACATGCACCAGGAAGGAGGACTATCTTGCTCAGAGCGAGCTCCTTATAAAGAAATTTCAGGAGAAAGAATATGACCTATACTCATAGAGACCGCATACAAAAAATATGCCGATCTCTACGATAATCCACCTGAGGGTATTCGGCAGTCAGCCCTGGCTTTAAGTCCTGACACCTCTCATGCTCGCTTCTCCACGCAGTATACAAACAAGGCTTTTGAGATACAGAATATCCTTAAGAAAAACTGGGGTATTCTGAAACATGATCCCGTGCTGTGTGATCACCTTCCTGACAGACCCAATATAGTGTTTAGGAGGCCCCGGGATTTGAGAAGTATAGTTGCTCCAAGCAGGGTTAAAAAGCCCACTAGTGTTACCACCAATGCTTGGTCAACTATTTTTGACCAGAAAGGAAGCTATAAATGCAGTGTTAGAAACTGTGGCACTTGCTCATTCATGTGCCATAGAAAGAAAACAGTGGTCGGTATAGATGGGAAGGTACATAAGCTTAAGCAATTCATCAACTGTGGGACAGAGTTTGTAGTCTATGGGATCATGTGCCCTTGTGGACGTCTTTATGTAGGCCGTACTTCTCGTCCTATGAGAGTACGGATAGGCGAGCACAAGTGTGACATTATTAACACTAGAACAAAATATCCGGTCCCTAGGCATTTTGAAGAAGTACACCAGGGTGACCCATCTGGTATGAAAGTCTTTGGGATTGAGTCCATTGGAGGAGATCTTGATAGGGGGAGGAGACACCAGAGGCTTTGTTTACGTGAGGCCTATTGGATCTTCACCCTTGGAAGTCTTACCCCTGGGGGGTTGAACGAGGATCCTGAGATACATAAAATTAAGTAATTGACTGGTCTAGTCACCTATACCCCAATAAATCTCCTCATCATTTCATTCCTTTAGGTTAGTCCTGGGCCCCCTCTCCCATCCCCTTGCACTGTGTTCCCTTCCCCAGTCCCTTGTGTTAGTGTAGTGGCAATGACTTAATATGCCTTTAGGCTTTTTTGGCCTTTTCTAGTCCATGTCCCTAGTTTATATCCAATATAATATAATTTATGACATCTGTCTATTTAAGTTTATTTAATTCTAATGTTGTTTTTAATCTATTATACATCGAAGTGATATATATGACAATTGTAGTCCTTTACAATCCTCCCGTTCTACATGTATGAATGTATCATGTGAAGTATTCCTTCTTTTTCTATATATTGTCTGGTCATATTTATACTGTATTTTACATTTATGGTTCTCTAAAATTCTAGACCCATTGCAGTCACGAGTTTGGCAATGGCTTGTGTAGAACGGGTTGGTGTTCACACTGTGTGATGCTTAGGTGTGGACACTGTATTCTACACCAGCAGGTCTGCTGGTGTGTGGATATAGGTGAGGGGGGCTATGATGGTGCTGCGGGCGTTTGCCAATATGACCAATTTCTGTTTTATCCTGTATAAACCTTTTGTATGTGGCTACATAATGCAGTTCGTTTGTACACACATATATAGATACACTTTTTCCAAGATATCGTGACATCAATGCGTTCATTACACACATTATTGGAGATCCCGCGGCCACATCTGTCCCCCCTCTAGTGTCCACATATGGTTTGTCAGGTGCATGGACGTGTGCAGCTTCAGTGGTGCTGGCGGTGGAGCCCCCCCCCCCCTTTTTAGAGAATCAGTGGTAAAATTGATTATTTATAGGGCCCTAAGTATTTTTGTATTTTTATACTTTTTTTTTTTCTATTTTTAATACCATCATTATTATTACTATATTTATATATATTATTTTCTTTTCTTTCCAATTAGTCGATGGTTCACTGTCCATTTCTTAATTTGTTACCATCTCATTACCATCGATTCAACTATTCCAACACTCTATTTTATTTAGTGAGTGGATCTATTTTGTCCAATGATGGCCGGGGTCATCAAGCCGCCTCTCCGTCTAACTCTCCCTCCCCCTCCCCCTCAATGTCGGCATCATTTCTCGGCTGTCGAGCCAATAGCAGGGTGACGGCCGACGCGCAGGAAGTGACCGGGCTCGTCCACTTCCGGTTTCTTGGAACGCAGACAGGTCTGTTTGCGCTCCAGGCACGGCCAGACAATGGGAAAGGGGATATCGGTTTAGCCAGCGGCAAGCAACACAGTGCCGCCAGCCCAATGAACTAGTGAGTAATGTGACAAGGTGTCCATCGTTACTGGTGAACACTGTCCACCTTCTACTAATTTGGTTGTTTGTGTATGCACGTTCATCTCATTATATTAGTATACTTATTAGATACATTTTTGGCCTATTTTTGGTGTCTAAGTACTCGGAGGTGATCCTTTACATCAGGATCGCATTGTCTGCTGGGTACACCCTGGTCACATTCTGTGCTCACATTCTGCGCTTTTGCTCCCTATGTGTCTGTTTAGTGGCCTTGAGTACTGATTTGAGCTGTGCAGTTATGTGGCTGTATGGCCTGTGTAATGGCTCTGGCTTGAGTTGACGATTTATGAGTGTTTGTGGTAGCACCCTGTGTATATACCATGGTCCCAATATTTAGGTGTTGATGGGTTTAGCAATACCCAGTGTGAGAGCATTGTGTCTAGACAGTTCCTTCGCTACCTCCCTGTGGGTGTTGTTCATCAGCTGTGTCAGATATCTGTAGTGGGGTGGGAGGAGTTTGGTTCCCTGGCCCCGGGTGGGTCCGCCCTCTGCCTGTGCTGGAGCTCGCATGTCCATGTGTCTATAAATAGAGTGTTACATAGGGTGAAAGCACTGCTGGGCTCTGAAGAAGCTTAATGCTTCGAAACGCGTAAGCCGGCAGTGGCCCTCATCATATCCGCGGTGCCTCTGTGGAGTATGGTTTCGATCTCTACTTTCAGCTGCCATCAACCTAAAACGGCATTTTACTGCGACTTTTTCTGCTACTTTTGTGAGTAGTTTTTATTATTTTTTAAATAAAATCTATCCTAAATGATTATGCACTAGGCTGGTGCACCCTTGTTTCTTTTCTTCTAATTTGTATTAGGACACCCCTGTCCATGAAGGGCTGCAAGGCCGGTGTTAGCATCGTGCAAGATTGACTGCTGGATGATCCACTTGTGCGCAGGAGTGTTTGTGTGCTGTCTTCTAAAAATAACTTGAACCAAAATCTGACTTTAAAAATTAGCACAAATTGTACTCGAACAGTGGAAAAAGTTGGTACATACTTTACCTAAAAAGTCCTTGAAAATAGTAAAATGGAGATATAATACGTGTGGGAAATGCATATTTGTTTTTCTTGTTTTTCTTTTTCCTTCAGATTTTTCTCCAGTGTCATACCCAAAATATTTTTCGCTTAAGTGCTTTAAAATTAAAATGTTTTATTTATATGGGCAACCTAGTCAGGGATACAAATAAAATGTACTGCATTGTTTTGGTAAAAAATTTGCATTTACAACATTTAAGCAAACAATGTCCTAAAATATTCTGTAAACTGACCTGACAAAGTATACTTAATGCACAGTGCTGTCACTCATAGAATGCTCCTTTCTACTTAGATAAGCCTGTACATTTCTATGCTATAGTTACTTAGCCAAAGTATTAAGATAAATCAATTACTATTGATGAGATTAGACCACCCATCAATTATTTTCAGTTAAGCTAAATTCTCTGCCCAGATGGCTCTGAATTCTATATGCATAATTATTTCAGCTTCTGCCTTTTTAAGCTTTAAATTGGTATATTATATAACAATAATTATTGACAGTTTAAGCACTGTGTTAACACAAAAAGGCACAACTGTCTTTAAATTTGGATTTAAATCTGGTATAGATATACTGCTCATTTATAAGGGATGAAAAATACAAGGACTATTGGAACAAGGTTAGTACAATTGTTGGTAGTCTAATTTGACTGTTCTTATTCTATATATGAAAATTGTTTCAAGATAGAATGTTGAATTATTGAAATCATGCAGCAGTTTACTTTGTGTATGGGTTCCTTTACTATTAAATCATGTTTGCCTTTGTTTTTGAGCTTTCATGATTACAGACCGGCCTTAAATGTCAACTACATTAATAATGCTTGGCTGTGCAATCATTGTAGTGTTCAGTAGAACAGTATGTGTGATATGCCTGGCCATCCACTGGATATTGTGGTCTACAGATATAGTTGGAAAATATAAGAACTCAGATCCCAAAGTTTGTCTCCTGGGAGCTTTAGATGAAGAGTTTTACTCTTCCACTATTTATATAGCTATTTTACGCTTACACATAAGCAGATTACCCCTCTGTGGCTTTCCCCACACCTCCCTACACTCCAACAACAGATTACTCAAGTTAACTCCATCTTAATATGTGAAAAAAATTACTTACCAGTACCCGAAATGCACCTTGAAAAGTCACAAAAATTTGGTACCGTGGCTAGATATCCCGGACTTGGCCCCCTTCCAGCTAAATAAAGCTAATTAAAGTTAGGTTCTTACGACTTTGGATACAGCAAATATCTCTGAAGATGCTTAGAGGGATATATATGGCTTCGGTCTCAAATACATTAAGTGGGTTCAATTACTATATCAGGCACCCACAGCCAAGGTGATGGCCAACGGGTGGCCATCTCAAATGTTTGACCTCAGTAGAGGCACGAGACAGGGCTGCCCCCTATCGCCGCTGTTATATGCTCTTGCAGCAGAACCCCTTGCAATATCCATTCGAGCAAACATGGAGATTATAGGACTGAGACTGGGCTCCCTGATTGAAAAAATCAGTATGTATGCTGATGATACGTTGCAATATTTAGCAGATTCAGGCCCATCTCTGCATACTGCACTCCACACGATCGAAAAATTTGGAATATTTTCAGGACTAAAGATCAACTGGGATAAGTCCCAAATCCTGCCCATCGACAGCTTCCCACCCCCAGAATCCCAAACCAGATTACCACTACAAAGAGTTAATGTCATTAATTACCTAGGGATTCATATATCTAGTTCCCCAGCAGACTACATTTCCCTCAATATAGAACCCTCTCTCTCCATGGTTAAAATCAAAGTACGGATTTGGTCCCGACTTCCACTTGGGACCTGGGGACGCATAAATCTAATTAAAATGGTCTTACTCCCTAAGATACTATATGTTTTGTGGCATACCCCAGTATATCTACCCCTGAAACATTTCAAATCTTTGGAGGCCCTTCTCAAGCCCTTTGTGTGGGGAGCCAATAGACACAAATTAGCATGGCAAAATCTCAAGAACCCGACTGATCTTGACTTCAATCTATATTATATTGCATCACAGTTGTCACAGCTATTTCACTTGGATAAGACGGACAGTGAGAGATTCCTCACCCTCTTATGTCCAAAGTGGGCACAGCACACCAAAGACTCGATATATGCAATAGCATTGGGCTCGGGAGGGGCGGAACCAGGGACAAATAGGCATATCATACTATATCACTACAGGAAAATATGGGACTTAGCCTCTTCCAAACTCGGAACTCCACAATACAACAACTACACGCCGCTATGGCATAATATGAATCTCCTCGAGCTCTCCAAAATACATGATACAAGTACATGGTCCACACAGGGAGTACTGTATATACTCGAGTATAAGTCGACCCGAATATAAGCCGAGGCACCTAATTTTACCACAAAAAAATGGGAAAACATATTGACTCGAGTATAAGCCTAGGGTGTCCATCTGCATGCCTCACTGTGCCTCACTGTGTCCATGCCTCACTGTGCCTTACTGTGCCCATGCCTCACTGTGCCCATGCCTCACTGTGCCCATGGACTTACGTTTAACATGGGAGTATATGGAAGGGGTGCCCGGCTTTGAAAAATCGGTGCTCCCCGGACGTAGGTCTCCTAGACAAAAAACGTTGCACACTTGTAGATGAATAGTGGGGCTACATGTGTGCCAAGTCTTGAGCCCATGGAACCTACGGCCGGCCGGTACCGGGTCCCCAAATTTACCAGAGAAATTACCATTTAACATGGGAGACTATGGAAGGAGTGCCCGGCTTTAAAAAATCTGTGCTCCCCGTCCATAGGTCCCCTAGACAACAACCTTTGCACACTTGTAGATGAATAGTGGGGCTATATGTGTGCCACTTTTGGGGTCCATGGGACCTACAGACGGCCGGTACCGGGTCCCCAAAATGCGGGAGATCAGGGGCAAAAAGGTGACTCGAGTATAAGCCGAGAGGGGCATTTTCAGAACAAAAAAATGTGCTGAAAAACTGAGGAAGCCACCCAAACAATTGTTGAAATGTCTTCATCATTGACATCAACGAGTCCAATTGAACCTAACTACTATTAGTTATACCATGACCTGGTCCCCAAAATGCGGGAGATCAGGGGCAAAAAGGTGACTCGAGTATAAGCCGAGAGGGGCATTTTCAGAACAAAAAAATGTGCTGAAAAACTGAGGAAGCCATCCAAACAATTGTTGAAATGTCTTCATCATTGACATCAACGAGTCCAATTGAACCTAACTACTATTAGTTATACCATGACCTGGATAAATGAAATGAGATGTAAAAAAGGAGGTGGCATTCCTGCCAGACAGGAGCTGCAGCTGAAAGGGATCCCCACTTCTACACAGCCAGGCACACCAAATCTTCCCAGGCACACAGTCAGAAAAAAGTCTGTAGCTTTGTTTTGTTGTTTATTAGGGGGTTAACAACTTGGATAGGGATCGGAAGTTATGGGATGCCCACTTGACTTCAGCAAACTTCAAGGACAGCTACCTATATACAGCTATATACAGTCTCCTCTTCACTTTACTCCTGCACAGTCTTGGCCTCTCTTGCATAGTCTCTGCCAGTACACTCCTGGGGGAACTTGACAGTCTCCTAGTCAGTTGAGCAGCGGCCCATTACAGGCAGGAACTCACAGTACCTTAACAGTAGCACACATGGCGTGACACAGTGTGTAACTTTCCCCATTTGCTTCCTTTGTGGTCAAGGATCCCAGCACCACCTCTTCAGGCCCTGCCAGCCCACCTGGCTGCAGCTACTTCTTTCACCAGCCCTCCTGACTGACTCTGCACCAGCCCACCTAGCTGACTCTCAGGAGATCTCTAGGGGAAGGATTGAACACGTAAGCACACCGCTGTCTTCAAGGGAGACTGGCTTCATGTGGCATTCTCCCCCCTTTGTTAGCCCCCAACAGTGTTGCTCGTGTGCCTCCAGAAAGACCTCCTCCCCTGTGTTTTAGGAGGATTCTACCAGCACCCGAGCCCTGGCCTAAGGCAGGTAACCCCTCCAGACTAGGGGGTACCCCTCAGTGCCACCGACAGCCTCCTCAACACTGCACTACCATCTTGCACCCGCCTGAACTGCTGGAATGGCCCATGTCTATTTATGGGGTAGTCTCAGCCCCCTGCCAGCCCACTGCTGGGGATTGGCCGAGGCCCCATAAATATTCAAGGCAGCTCCTCCTAACCACCACCCTCTAGTTCTAGAAGATTCTCCAACCTTCCTCTCCAACCTTCCAGACCAGGGGAAGGCACCAGAGAGCTGCCAGGATGAGTCACCCAGCCCTGAACTCTAATAAACCCTGACCCAATTAAGACTCACCAACTTACAATGTGAGTCAGAGTATGGTTTCTCTAATTCTAGCACACTCTAGAGGGTGTTACACACACATGTACTTTGTTTTATTGTAGACTTTTATTTATCTTTATTGACTTTGTGGAAGACTGTGGTGTTTGAAATAGCCCTCTCAGCTCCCACAACTGCTGCCATGTCTACTAACTTACATCACTTGATAATAGTGTCTCTTGGCTCCTGCTTGAAGGTAATAGTATCACACAACAGAAGTGCCATTAGAGCCAGTAATGCAAACAAGCTATTTTATTTTTCATTGTTAAGTATCCACATGTTTTCCATCAGAGAAAGTTTACAAATATAAATAAGATAATATAGTAGTTTTGTAGTAAGAATAAATTGACTATGCAAATTTAAATTACTGTTTGAACCAAGCCATAATTAGTCCCCCTTAATTATATACACCTACAAAAATATGAAGGAGGATTCGTTAATGTTCACCATTCATTTGCATGAGTCTCATAGACTGGCATGCCTACAGCTGATATAATATTAACAAGGATTGTGATTTTTCTTCATATTTATTAATTAATGCGCATTGTTAAGTATGCTAAGTAGCCCCTTTCCTTCTGATTCTAACCAGTGCAGCTAAAATAGAGCAGGGACATGAATAAAATGGCTCCTGTAACCCAAATAACCTTTAGCTATGCTGAAAATATGTTGTTTTTGATTCATATACTCCTAACTCAAGGGCACAAGCATGAACTCCAGGAGTCTCTGCAGTGTGTTCATCACCTCCAGCTACAGGCCTCGCAGTTCAGTCTGTGGGGTTGATTTACTAAACCTGGAGAGTGCAAAATCTGGTGCAGCTGTGCATTGTAGCCAATCAACTTCTAACTTCAGCTTGTTCAATTAAGCTTTGACAGTAAAACCTGGAAGCTGATTGGTTTCTATGCAAAGCTGCACCAGATTTTGCACTCTCCAATTTAAGTAAATAAACCCCTGTGTCTCTGCATTGTGTATCACCTCCAGCTACAGGCCTCACAGTTCAGTCTGGGTCTCTGCAGTGTGTATCACCTCAAACTACAGGTCTAGGGCTGCCATCTGTCCAGGATTCACCCGGACAATTCAGGTTTGGAATCATGCGTTCGCGTCTCAGACTGCCTGAGACACGGACACATTTAGACTGGAGAAAAAAAGAAAGAAAAGGTCTGGTGTCACCAGTGACACACCTCCATCCCTAAATTTACATGAAAAAAGGAAAATTTCGCCCTTGGGACTTTGAGTGAGGTGAGCACTGTTGAGCCAAAGAAAATCGCAGAAATAATTGCAGTGTATATTCATTCAAGTAAAAAACAGTACATACATTAATGTCATGAACATGGGCCAATTCATACAAAATACAAGACCAATAAAAAGTAGGTAAAATGATATTGCAAGTATCTGACAATAATCATGTAAACACACAGGCATCAAGTGTACCCGACGCGTTTCGCGAGGCTTGGCTCGCTCTTCAGGGGTAGATGCACGTAGTGTACCTAAAATTAAATTATATAGTATATAGTATGATGTGAAGGCAAGGGGGGGGGGCGCCCTTGAATAAGGAAAACCCCATACTCACCACTGGACATTGCCAAAGGACAGCGGGGGTGAGGCTCTCAAATGGCGACAGCGACCGTCTCACCAGGGAGCTGAGGAGGCAAAGCCAAACGAAATTCCAAATGGGGCCAAACAGAAGGAAGGCACAGCATGGATGGAATATGTGTATCCCCAAGAGTATCAATAAATCCATAAGGAATGTTGGTACACAAACGAAAATAAATTAATAGCGTAACTCTGTGGGTCCAGCAAACAAGTGACCAAAAGATGTATTCTCACACTCACATCAAATAGGTGAGCGTGGGCATCAATCCTACGAACACCGCGCTCGTATATGAAGGCTGTAATGGTGTCAATCATGCAGTCCTCAGGCTTCCAGCAACCACAGAGTGCCAATAGGACATGTGTAAAAAATATATAAAGTGCTCATAGTATAGGTCTGTAACCACTGGGGTGTTTATTAAAACAATATAAAACACTCACATCTCATAAGGTAGAAAGGATGACAATCTCATACGAGCGCCGAGCTCGTCTCCTCTCCTGCAGCTGTCTGTGTATCTGTGCTGATCCTAACGCATATCGTCATGTCACATGACTTCTTCAGAAGATGGCACTAGATACACAATATGGGGTTTAAATAGTCTTCATCGTGGGACGCGCGGCGGCCATTTTTTTGAAGTCCGATATTTTGTTATGAATGGGTGCCGGCGCAGCCATGTTTGCTGTGATGTTTCAACAGCAAAACATGAAAGAAATGATGCAGACGCAGCCATGTTTGTTGTGGTGATTCAACAGCAAACATAGAAAGGGTGATGGCACTATGTAGTTATAGTCTCGCCAATCCATATATATACGGACGTGGAGAAATGCGGGGGAAGGAAGGGGGAAGGGGAAAAAACTAGATGGATCCTTAAAATATTGAGGCTAAAAGGGCACTTGTCAGACCACCTGTGCCGAGATATATATACTGCTATACATGAACCAGATATATAGTGAGCAGAGGCTCAAAGCTGCATGCAGGGCTACAGTTACATAGGACCTGGACCAATCCTAATGTAAATAATGTAGCGACAAGTCACAGATACACCTCAGCTGCTGATAGAGAAAGTACACAAATAATACATAAGTGAACATAAATCATCAAATAGAGGGATGATGAATTAAATTAAAATAATATGTATACAGTATATATATTATATAAATGCAAACACATTAAAATTAAAATATACATAAATATATACAAATACCCAAAAGTTGGATGTAGAGATGCAAGAACTATAATTGGATATTAGAACAATAGGAAAATGTAAAATCGCATGACGTGTATCTTTTGGGAAAGCAAGACGCATGTAATATCCTAATGCAGTGGTCAAACAGAAAGATGTGCCTTAACAATTGATCAAAACAGGCATAAAATAGCCAGGGAGGCAGACAATGTCAGCCAACAGTACCAAAGAGAAAAGAAGACCAGGGACCAGCCCAAAGTCCCAATCTGACACAGGTGTGTCAGACTGGAACATGAACTAATAGTCGCTGAGAAAACAATTTAAGTCAAACTCAATATTTAAACCCTTGGGCGCAAAAGTATCCAAAGAGAAGTTCCAGTGGGACTCAATTTGACTCAGTGTCTGCACTTTATGGCCTCCTCTCCAGGGTCTGGTACTATGCCCCAAAATTTTAAGTGGGAAGGATCTCTATTATGTGATTCTGCAAAATGTCTAGAGACACTGTTTGACAAAACCGCTTTGAATATTTTGTACATGTTCTTTCACGTGGATTTTAAGCAGTCTTTTGGTGCGGCCTACATATTGCAGGCCGCAACTACATTCAAAAACATAGACGGCCCCTTCTGTATTACATCCAATGAACTCTTTAATTTCATATTTTTTCCCATTACTACGTTTCATTCGGACGTTTAGTGCGTTTGCATGCGTAGCACCTCTTGCATGGGTAGAACCCTTTACCAGTGAAAAAAGTTAGTAGCTTTTTTGGTGGATTCACTACACTTTTCACTAGTTGATCACGCAACGTAGGTGCACGTTTGTAAATGAATTGGGGTCTGACAGGTAATATATCTTTCAGACTCTTATCCGCTTTGAGAATGTGCCAATGGCGTTGAAAGATGCTCTCGATCTTCTTGTATTGTATATTATATTCAAGAATAACCGTCACCTGGTCTAGTTTAGAGATGTTCTTCTTCTTTTGCAGCAAGTCACTCCTTGGAATATGTGTCACTTCTTCAATTTTTTTATTGATAAATTCCTCCTCATGTCCTTTCTGGATGAACCTCTCCCCTATCATATTGGCCTGTGTATGGAAATCCACAATGTTCGTGCAATTTCGTCGCAGGCGCAGCATCTGGCCCTTAGGAATGTTAAAGAGACAGTTATGGTGGTGGCAACTTTTCATTGGGAGGTAGCTATTTCGATCTACACTTTTGAAGAAAGTTTTGGTAGCAAAGGTGTTGTTAATTCTTGTTATTGTCAAATCCAGAAATGCTATATTGGAATCCTCAATCTGCCAGGTCAAAACTATATTCTGTTGGTTGTTGTTCAATTTTTCAAAGAAGGTGACAAGTCCTTCACGTTCACCTCTCCAAATTAGAAAAATATCATCAATGTACCGTCTATATAGTACTAGATCCTCTGGTGGTGCAAGGAAGACATTTTCATCTTCCCATTTTGCCATAAAGAGTCCAGCGACGCTCGGGGAAAATTTGGCCCCCATGGCAACTCCAGTTTTCTATTGATAGTAATCTTTTCCATACCAGAAATGGCTGTGTTTGAGACAAAAATCCAAACATTTCATGATAATTTTTTTTTGCATACATGCCAGTTTAGTAAATTTCCTCAAACCCCATTTGCTTCACAGGCTAAGTAATGGGGTATAATTGTGTAGAGAGATGACACATTGGCTGTTGCCATCAGGAGAGGTCCTGTTGTTTTGTTTTCATCTAATAGCTGCAACATCTCTTTGGTATCTCTCAGGTATGCCCTGTTTTTTTGGACAGCCGGATGAAGGAAGCGATCTATGTATTGCCCAAGTCTTGCTGTAATGGACTCAATTCCATTTACTATGGGTCTCAAAGGTGGATTGACTTTGTCCTTATGTATTTTGGGCAAAGCATAGATGATCGGGGTTTTACATGCTTCAGGTATTAAGTATCTCGCTTCCTTCTCGTCGAGTATTCCCTTCTTAAGTCCCAAATGTACTACCTGTTTCAATTCTTTTCTCCACCGAAATATCGGGTTGCTGGATAGTTTGCAATAGGTGTTGGCATCTTCCAACAGCAAACACATCCCTTTGTGATATTGCTCAGTGGTTTGGATGACTATCCCTCCTCCCTTATCTGAAGGTCTGATCATTAATTCTTTTCTCTCTGACAACTTACGGATACCTGTTTTAATAGCTCTTGGTTCTTGCAGTCTCTTTAATGTTAAACTCTTGAGTTCTTCTGTCACCATGTGTTTAAAGACTTCAATATGCTTGTTGTCTTTTATTTTCGGATTGAAGGTGGATTTATTTTTTAAATTGCTATGGGCCACCAGATTATCTTCGCGTATTTTGGCACCGATGGGGTTTTCTGTTATATACTTTTTAATGTTTAATTTTCTGACATATTTCTGGATGTTAATATATGTATGGAATTTGTCTAGATTCCTAACAGGGGCATATTTGAGACCTCTATCCAGAGTCATCAGTTCTTCTTGAGAAAGTGGTGCTTCTGCGAGATTGAATATACCTTCTCCCATTGGTGGTTTCTTGGTGTTTTTGCCCTTACCTCCTCTACATCCTCTTTTTCTCGTAGTCTGTTTATTTTGGTGTATTAAGTTCTCCGGGGGAGATGATGATAATCTCACCCCCTCTCTAAAAAAGACACATTATGGCCTTGTTCATAACGATATTCGCATTGTGGTCTCACGTCCACATCGTGTAAATCCCTCAAAGGAGCATAATGGTTAGACGTATGGACTGGGCTTCTGTCTCTGGGTCTATAGATTGCTGGTTGCTGACCACGTTCGTTTCTGAACCCTCGTTCATCTCTAGGTCCATACTGGTATGGTGTTCCCGGACTTCTGCCATTATGTCTATAATCATCATACTTGTTTCTGTTATCTCTCCAGCCATAATTGGTCCATTGGTGGTCTGGACTATTCTCTTGTCTATGAGACTCAGGCGGGGGGCCTCGATATTTTAAGGATCCATCTCGTTTTTTCCCCTTCCCCCTTTCCTTCCCCCGCATTTCTCCACGTCCGTATATATATTGATTGGTGAGACTATAACTACATAGTGCCATCACCCTTTCTATGTTTGCTGTTGAATCACCACAACAAACATGGCTGTGTCTGCATAATTTCTTTCATGTTTTGCTGTTGAAACATCACAGCAAACATGGCCGCGCCGGCACCCATTCATAACAATATATTGGACTTCAACAAAATGTCCGCCGCGCATCCCGCGATGCAGACTATTTAAACCCCATATTGTGTATCTAGTGCCATCTTCTGAAGAAGTCATGTGACATGACGATACGCGTTAGGATCAGCACAGATACACCGACAGCTGCAGGAGAGGAGACGAGCTTGGCGCTCGTATGAGATTGTCATCCTTTCTACCTTATGAGATGTGAGTGTTTTTATATTGTTTTAATAAACACCCCAGTGGTTACAGACCTATACTATGCGTGCTTTATATATTTTTTACACATGTCCTATTGGCACTCTGTGGTTGCTGGAAGCCTGAGGACTGCATGATTGACACCATTACAGCCTTCATATACGAGTGCGGTGTTCGTAGGATTGATGCCCACGCTCACCTATTTGATGTGAGTGTGAGAATACATCTTTTGGTCACTTGTTTGCTGGACCCACAGAGTTACGCTATTAATTTCTTTTCGTTTGTGTACTTTTATGCATCCATGTGAGTGAGATCATACTTCTATGCAAGGTTGCTGCATCGCTGTCCACACTAGGAGTCCCAGTTTATGCTGTCTCTTCCCAGCAGGAAGGTAAGCTGCTTGTGAGCACTGGGTGGATTTGCACCAAAGTTTTTTCAAGCACTCTACGGGTGATGGGACTTGTTACACATTGGACTTTTTGATATTATTCACAGCAAGTTTTTGAGGATTTCACCGTCTGTTGATCAGACTCCCCAGTGACTGCTGCAGTGTTCTATCCCAGTTCTTTCCTCTCTCACCCCCATTTTCCCCTCACTAGCGTGGGGATTTTTTATTTTTATATTTTCTTTTTACATTTGGATGAGAGGCGCTGACTGCCAAGGGGTGAGTGAGCTCACCATCTATCCCTGTCTGTGAATGAAGTCTCCTCCTTCTCTCTCCTGCCTCTGAGTGAGTACACTAAGGTAAATCAGAGTTCTCAGAGCACCCCTTACATCAGAGTTCCCCTTTACACCAGAGGCCACAGTGTTCCCCCTTACATCAGAGTCCTCTCCGTACACCACAGTTCTCAGTCTTCCCTCTTAAATCAGAGTCCTCTCCATACATCAGAGTTCTCAGTGTTCCCCGAGCATCCCTTATGTTAGAGGCCCCAGAGTTCTTCCTTACATCAGAGTCTGCAGAGTTCCCCCTTACAGTGAAAGGGAACTCTGCGAGTTCAGATGTAAAAGGGGAACTCTGTGGATTCAGATGTAAAAGGGGAACTCTCTGGACTCTGATGTAAAGGGGGACTCTTGTTATTAACTTCATATGATTAGGAATATTATTTAATAGCAAAATATATATATATATATATATATATAGTTTATACTATAAAAAAAATTACAGTGCGCCGTTAAAGTGTTTGGGTTTGACTTGACGAAAAGGTGGCAACCCTATGCAGGCCTCACAGTTCAGTCTGTGTCTCTGCAGTGTGTGTATCACCTCCAGCTACAGATGGCAGGGCGGTTAGACGCGGCGGCTACTCCGGGTCCAAAAGACAGAGCTTTTATGTCTTTTATTTTTTTTTTTAATACAAACGATTTTTATTGGGTATAAACATATTGAAAGGTACACAGCATGTCGGGATGCAACCCCAATGTCAGAATTCTCAGTTTACACGACATTCAATATATCAGATGATTAGTGTGTTAATCAACATCAAACTCGGTATCAGCAATGGGGTGTGCAACCCAGTATCAAGTAAAATCAAAAACACACAACGGAAAACAAGAAGGGGCAAAAAAGAAAATAGTAAAAAAAAAAAAAAAAAAAGGAGGACGAAAGAAAAAGAAAAGATAAACATCATATGTAAAAACAAGAAAAAAAAATCAACCTACTGCTTCATCTGGAACATTCAACCAACCTAGTACAGTATGTCATTCATGGAAGGATGTCAAATAGCCTGTGGCCATCTGATGCTCCACTCTGTCACCCAGGGTATGGAACCAATGGGAGACGAGAGAACCTCTGGCTTTTAATAAAGATAAGGGTACTAGGGGCTCACGGAGGGGAGCTGGCTATAGCATCGCACCATATGTAGACCATGAGGCCCATTTGTTGTGGAAAACCTGCATGGTATCCACAACAGTATGATGGATCCTCTCCATGAGGCTGATAGTTTCCATCCGGCGGAGTACCTGTGTCCAATGAACGGACTGGGATCGCAAATTCAAGGCTATGGCCCAGAGAGCTGCACAGAACAGAGTATTAACCAGAGATGAGCCGAACACCCCCCTGTTCGGTTCGCACCAGAACCTGCGAACAGACAAAATGTTCGTGTGAACTTTAGAACCCTATTAAATACAATGGACTCGAACGTTCGAAATCTAAAGTGCTAATTATAAAGGCTTATATGCAAGTTATTGTCCTAAAAAGTGTTTGGGGACCCGGGTCCTGCCCCAGGGGACATGTATCAATGCAAAAAGAAGTTTTAAAAACGGCCGTTTTTTCGGGAGCAGTGATTTTAATAATGCTTAAAATGAAAAAATAAAAGTGAAATATTCCTTTAAATTTCGTACCTGGGGGGTGTGTATGATATGCATGTAAAGTGGCGCATGTTTCCCATGCTTAGAACTGTCCCTGCACAAAGTGTAATTTCTGAAGGAAAAAAAGTAATTTAAAACTCACTCGCGGCTATTAATGAATTGTCAGCTTTTATCAATACATACAAAAGTCATTGATAAAAAAATAAAAAAAAACGTGGGGGTCCCCCAGAATTCAATTACCAGGCCCTTCAGGTCTGGAATGGATATTAAGGGGAACCCCGCCGCAAATTAAAAAAAAAATGGTGTGGGGTTCCCCCAAATATCCATACCAGGCCCTTCAGATCTGGCATGGATTTTAAGGGGAACTCCATCCCAAATTTTAAAAAATGGCGTGGAGTCCCCCCAAAAATCCATACCAGACCCTTATCCGAGCACGCAACCTGGCCGGCCGCAGGGGAAGAGGGGGGACGAGAGAGCGCCCCCCCTCCCTCCTGAACCGTACCAGGCCACATGCCCTCAACATGGGGAGGATGTCCCCATGTTGATGGGGACAAGGGCCTCATCCCCACAACCCTTTCCCGGTGGTTGTGGGGGTCTGCGGGCGGGGGGCTTATCGGAATCTGGAAGACCCCTTTAACAAAGGGGACCCCCAGATCCCGCCCCCCCCTATGTGAATTGGTAAGGGGTACATTGTACCCCTACCATTTCACGAAGAAAGCGTAAAAATATGTAAAAAAAAACACACAAACACCTTGAAAAAGTCCTTTATTCAAAAAAAAAAAAATTCCAGCGGAGAAATCCAGTGTCCCGCGGCGATCCCGATGTCCAGCGCTGTCCGTCATTGGTTGTGCCTGAGCAGACCTGATGGGGAACTTCCTCCTCAGTGTTTTAAATGTATAGACCCGCCCCTTCTAAAGTTCCCCATCAGGTCCGCTCAGCGGACCAGATGCGGAACATGACAAGGGGCGGGTCTATACATGTATTACCAAAGTGAGAGAAGTTCCCCATCAGGTCCGCCCCCTCGGTATGTCGGACCCGCCTACGTCATTGGCCTGAGCGGGGAACTTCCTTCACTGTGTAATTTAAATTTACACAGTGAAGGAAGTTCCCCGCTCAGGCCAATGACGTAGGCGGGGTCCGACATACCGAGGGGGCGGACCTGATGGGGAACTTCCTTCACTGCTAATATATGTATAGACTCTATACATGTATTACGCAGTGAAGGAAGTTCCCCATCAGGTCCGCCCCCTCAGTATGTCGGACCCCGCCTACATCATTGGCCTGAGCGGGAAACTTCCTTCACTGTGTAAATTAAAATTACACAGTGAAGGAAGTTCCCCGCTCAGGCCAATGACGTAGGCGGGTCCGACATACCGAGGGGGCGGACCTGATGGGGAACTTCTCTCACTTTGGTAATACATGTATAGACCCGCCCCTTGTCATGTTCCGCATCTGGTCCGCTGAGCGGACCTGATGGGGAACTTTAGAAGGGGCGGGTCTATACATTTAAAACACTGAGGAGGAAGTTCCCCATCAGGTCCGCTCAGGCACAACCAATGACGGACAGCGCTGGACATCGGGATCGCCGCGGGACACTGGATTTCTCCGCTGGAATGTTTTTTTTTGTTTTTTTTTAATAAAGGACTTTTTCAAGGTGTTTGTGTGTTTTTTTTAACATATTTTTACGCTTTCTTTGTGAAATGGTAGGGGTACAATGTACCCCTTACCAATTCACATAGGGGGGGCAGGATCTGGGGGTCCCCTTTGTTAAAGGGGTCTTCCAGATTCCGATAAGCCCCCCGCCCGCAGACCCCCACAACCACCGGGCAAGGGTTGTGGGGATGAGGCCCTTGTCCCCATCAACATGGGGACATCCTCCCCATGTTGAGGGCATGTGGCCTGGTACAGTTCAGGAGGGAGGGGGGGCGCTCTCTCGTCCCCCCCTTTTCCCCTGTGGCCGGCCAGGTTGCGTGCTCGGATAAGGGTCTGGTATGGATTTTTAGGGGGACTCCACGCCATTTTTTTTTACATTTGGGGTGGAGTTCCCCTTAAAATCCATGCCAGATCTGAAGGGCCTGGTATGGATATTTGGGGGAACCCCACGTCATTTTTTTTTAAATTTGCGGTGGGGTTCCCCCTAATATCCATTCCAGACCTGAAGGGCCTGGTAATTTAATTCTGGGGGACCCCCACGCTTTTTTTTTTTTTTTTTTATCAATGACTTTTGTATGTATTGATAAAAGCCGACAATTCATTAATAGCCGCGAGTGAGTTTTAAATGACTTTTTTTCCTTCAAAAATGACACTTTGTGAAGGGACAGTTCTAAGCACGGGAAACATGCGCCACTTCACATGCATATCATACACACCCCCCAGGTACGAAATTTAAAGGAATATTTCACTTTTATTGTTTCACTTTAAGCATTATTAAAATCACTGCTCCCGAAAAAACGGGCATTTAAAAAAAAATTTTTTGCATTGATACATGTCCCCTGGGGCAGGACCCGGGTCCCCAAACACTTTTTATGACAATAACTTGCATATAAGCCTTTATAATTAGCACTTTAGATTTCTCCCATAGACTTTTTCGAATTTGCCGCGAACAACCCAATTTGTTCGCTGTTCGGCGAACGGACGAACAGGCAATGTTCGAGTCGAACATGAGTTCGACTCGAACTCGAAGCTCATCCCTAGTATTAACCAATTTCTGGAATAGGTGTAAAGAGTAGACTTATCGGGGCTGTCAGATCGATGATAGTGCCCGTGATCAGCGCTACCCTGGAGGCAATCTGGCTCCAGAGATGTTGCAGATGAGGGCAGCTCCAAAAGGTGTGGAGCAAAGTGCCAGGAGTCTGGCAGCCTCTAAAACACATCTCCTGGACCGAGGGATAAAATTTGTGAACCCTGTCTGGGGTAAAGTACCATCTCGTGTGTAATTTCACAACAGTCTCTTTAGTGGCTATAGAGTGAGTACATTTGTGCATATTCTGGAGCATGTCAATCCAGTCATCCGGGGAAAATGTCACGCCCAGGTCCGATTCCCAATGGTGCATGGCCGTAGATTTCGCAGGAAGTTGTGACTCATTGAGAAATTTGTATATTGTGGAGATCGTTCCCCTGTCTCTAGAGAGGTTCTGGCAGATTTTTTCGAAGGGGGAAAAGTTAGAGCTGGCGTTAAGTGTAAAGAGGGATTCAAAAAAGTGTCTGATTTGCAAAAATTTTAATAATTCAGTTCGCGGGTTATCAAATTGTTCTTGGAGTTGGGTGAATGAATAAAAATGTGCACCAAGGGTAAGTGTTGTGAGTGTCGTGAGTGAGTTCTGTTCCCACCAAAGAAAATCCTCCGTGGAACGAAAAGCTGGGGGGAAGCTCGGTGTGCCTACAAAGGAAGTGAGGGGAGGCCTGCATGACCGAAGCTTAAATTTTTGGTGATAAAGAGCCCATAAATGAATCGTCTGACCTACTACGTTGTTCAGTGCTCCAAGTTCCCTAGGTTTCAAGCCAGTCTGCCAAAGGAGACCCGGAACATGGTATGGGTGGACAGAGGACATTTCAAACTGGAGCCAGGGGATACTATGCGGAGTCTGAGCTAGCCTGGCCGACAGGTAATAGAGCCAGATATTGGGAAGTCCCAAACCCCCCTGAGACATAGGTCTGTGTGTGAGTAGACCCCCATACCTGGGGCGTTTATTGTTCCAAATGAAGTGGTTTATCTCTCGTTGGATCTGTATTATCGTTTGTCATGATACATAAAGGGGGAGGGCCCTAAAAAAGTATAACAATTTCGGGAGAATAGACATCTTGACAGCCGTGACCCTACCTAATAGGGTAATGTGGAAAGAAGACCATAGACGCAACCATTGTTTGACTTTTGCAAATGCTTGAGGGTAGTTAGCGTTATACAGTGCGCTGAGAGAGGGGGCCAGATGTATACCAAGATATTGGAGGGTGTTATTGGACATGGAAAAGCCAAATGTATTCTTAAGGTTCCAGGCGACTTGGGGAGGAATGTTGATAGGTAGGGCCGAACATTTTGCTAAATTAACTCCAAGGCCAAAAAACGTATGGAAGGATTGTAAGTCAGAAATCAAATTGGGGAGGGAAACCACAGGGTCTTGAAGGAACATAAGGACATCGCCAGCATAAAGACTGAGCTTATACTCCCTGTCCCCCTTCCGATATCCCCTAATGTTAGGGTTAGAGATGATTGCCCTGGCCAAAGGCTCAATGGCCAGGGCAAACATCAGAGGGGACAGAGGGCATCCCTGACGGGTGCCCCTACCGAGGGGGAAGTACCTGGAACCTGGAAGTTTAACACGGGTGTGAGGGTTGTGATATAAGGCTTTAAATCCATTGACAAACTCCCCCGAAAAGCCAAACCTAGTCAAGACAGTGTCTATATAGGGCCATAAGACACTATCGAAGGCCTTATGTATATCGAGGCCCAATAGAAGGACCCTACGGGAGAAAAGGTCAGCATACTGGATAATGTTGGTTGCCAGGCGGATGTTATCCGTGATATGCCTAGTGGGGATAAATCCGGTCTGTTCAGGGCCTATCAGGGTGGAAATAATGGGAGCTAGTCTGTCTGCTAGAACTCGGCCCAGAATTTTGATATCATTGTTCAGAACCGAAATCGGTCTATAATTTTGGGGGAGTGAGTGGTCCTTATTGGGTTTAGGGATAAGGGTCATGTTGGCTGCAAGCATATCATCTGGGAGTGTATGGCCTTGGAGAATGTGGTTGATTAACTTAGCCAGATTGGGGGCCAGTGTACCTGCAAATTTTTTGTAGTACGTGGCAGTATAACCGTCAGGGCCAGGGGCTGTAGAGGGTTTAAGTGACTTAATGATAGCTACGATTTCCTGTTCTGTGCAAGGGGCATTTAGAGCGGACAGTTGGTCCTGCGTTAGGGACGGAAGGTGGAGAGAATCCAACCAGGCTTCAATGTCGTCAGGAGGGGGTGACCCTGGGGTAACAGTAAGGAGCTATAGAAAGAAGTGAAGGTACTGAGTACCTCTTTAGGGTGGGAGACCAGCTGGCCAGAGGCATTCCGTAGCTTGTAAACATGCGTAGGCTGAATGGAGTGGTGCGGTTTACGGGTAAACATAGCAGAGGCTGTGTTACTGTGTAACAGGAACTTCGCCTTAGACCACCTAATAGATTTCTCCGTATGGTCTGAGAGAATGGTACCAAATTCCACTCTCTTCAGATCAATTTGCTTAAGAGTGTCCGGGGAATGGGATTGTGAATGCACATGGTACAATTTGTTAAGTTCTAGCGTTAGAGATTTGATTTTGGATAATTTAAGTTTTTTTTATAAACAGCCAATTCAATCAAGCTGCCACGTAACACTACCTTGTGGGCAGCCCATAGGATAGGGGGGAGATATCTTCTACATCATTCAGCCTGAAATACTCTGCCAGCTGGTCTGCCACTTGTCCAGCAATGTCAGGGTCTGTCAATAAGGAGTCATTCAGCCTCCAGGAGGCTGTCATAGGGGAAAGACCCACATGGGAAGTTTTAAACATGACCATATGATGGTCAGACCAGGGACATGCATGTATAGTGGCAGATGAGGAGTTAGCCAGTAGGATCGGGGAGCTAAGGATATAATCCAGCCTTGTATAGCTATCGTGCGGGCACGAATAATGAGTGTATTCCCTGGCTCCTGTATTCAAGGCCCTCCAGGTATCAATGAGCTGGTGCGTCTCAAGGGACCTCATAAGGGACTTGGGAAAGGCTTTAGATGAATGGGTAGCTTTGCTCCGGTCTAATGTGGAGTGGGCTTTGTCTTTGTAAACATGTTTTACATCAAAGAGTGTAGTGTTTCTAATAAAAATGACTACCCCCCTGGCTTTAGACCCAAAGGTAGTGAAATAATGCAACCTGTATGATTTATCAAAGAAATTGGGGTGGGATACAGTAGAGAAATTAGTCTCTTGTAATAGCACTATGTCCGCCCCCAACTGCTTGTAATCACGGAAGGCCTTCCTCCTCTTCTGTGGGGAGTTGAAGCCTCTCACATTGTGAGAAATGACTGTCAAACCCATTTCATATAAAGGAAATATTGAGATCTGAGTGCTTTAAATAGGCAAAGAGCATATAGACTAAATCCAAGTTGCAGGGTATATGGGTCCACCACCAGAGGGGTCAGCCAGATTTCTGAGTCAGGCATTAAAAGAATGTATAGCAGGTTTGAAAAAGCAGCAGCAAAACAAACATAAAACAGATAAAAACTAAAACTGAAAAAGTAAAACAAGAGTAACCAGACTATCAGGGGACTGGTTGGGGAGGCCATCCAGACCAGGATGTCAAAATTCAACGGACTGTATATAACAGTCCTCCACGTGCACTCAATCACCCCCGAAACAAAAAAAGTGGGGGGGAAGAGAAAGTGGCAAGAGTCAAGTTCAAGTTCTCTCCCTATATCAAAATAGGAAAGATGGGAGAGAATCGCATTCTTTCTTGAACACTAACGTGGGTGGGGGGTATTTGAACGGGTGAAGAATGGCAGGTGTCCGAGGGATGGAGACTAGAAGGCTCAAACATATGCCTAGGGGGGTCGGGCCTGTGTCGGAATCCAGCAGGGGCTCCACGAAGGGACGAAAAGTGCATGGGTGTCAGCAGGCAAAGAAGTGGCAAACTGTCAGTAAGCATGGTTCAAAGGAAAACAGAGACCGCTGACCTGTAGGCAGAAGGAAGGAGCCTGAGCCAAACAGCCATTTCTCCTAGTGTCTGGGGGTTTGATGCGATCTGCGGTCCTGCTGATGGGACGGAGTAGCCCACAGAGGCGACGGGCGGGGGGTGGAGGGGTGTCTCGGTACCTGTTGTTGCTCCAGGAGGCCCAGCTTCACGAGGATGGATTTTCCCTCCAGTACCGTGGTGGCGGTGTACGTTGTGCCGTTGTGGGGGATCGACAGTTTGAACGGGAAGCCCCATCTGTAGCGGATCCGGGCAGCCTGCAGAACCGAGGTGATCTCCTTCATCCGCCTGCGTTTCTCCAGTGTCTCCGGGGAGATATCCGGGTATATTTGAATGGTGACCCCGTCCAGTTGTATACGTGGGGTGTTGCGGGAGGCCCGGAGGATTTCCTCCTTCACCAGATAATCCTTTAGGCACATCACCACGTCTCTTGGCGGTTTCTCCGGGGGGGGTTTGGGCCTCAGAGCCCTGTGGAGCCGATCACAGACGAAGGTGTCTTCAGGTTGTTCAGGGAGGAGGGAGCGGAACAGTCTCTTAATGGCATCAGGGAGATCAGTGACTGTCTCTGGCAGACCACGCACTCTGATATTGTTCCTCCTGTTACGGTTGTCCAAGTCTTCCAGGTTGTTCTGCAGCAGGAGAACCGTATCCGAGAGCGATTCATGGTCTTTGCGGAGGTCAACATAAGCCAGTTGGAGCTCATCATGCTTTACCTCCAGGACATCCGTTCTCCCGCCGAGCGTCGCAATCTCCTGGGAGAGAGTGTTGGTGGACTTGTGGAGCTCCGCTTGGAACTTGCGTGCCAGTTTGTCATACATAGTGGACAAACTGTGGTCCAGGTCCGCCTTAGTGAGATGGGGAGTGTACTCACTCAGCTCTGACGCAGCCGAAGGGGATACCGCGGGGTCCAGGGCCTCCAGCGTGGATGACCCCTGGTCGGCGCCATCTTGAGACATCTCCGTCTGTTCACGGACCCGCAGCAGATAGTTTGTTAAAGACCGCTGGGCAGATTTTTGTTTGTTCTTCTTTGCTGAAGGCATGCACAGTAGGTCCCACTAGGGGTTTAGGGCATTCAAGGTGATATTTTCGGGCAGTAAAACCCCTGGGAGTGCGGTATTGTCTCCGGTACCCTCGGAGCTCACTCGTTTAGCTTCCTGCCAGTTTCGCGCTGCACATGCGTCCCCGCTTTTATGTCTTTTAATGTTGTCTTTTTGGCTTCAAATAGTCTTACCTTATCACAAAGTCATCTGGAAACTACTTTAAAACATAACTACGATTACCAAAGTCTTTTGGATATCGGCTGTATACACAAACATCAACTTTCACCAGCGGCTATCGAGAAGCTACAAAACCTCTGTTTACTGGAACCTGACCCAGAGACTGCAGTTTCGCCTACTGAAGCTACCCGCACAAGGCAGCGACGCAAGCAGTGTGAGAGGAGACGGAAACGCGGTAAGCGTGCAGGTAAACCCACAAGGCCGGCTCTTCCAACACTTATGCTCTCTAATGTTCGCTGGAAAATAAACTGGACTTATTTCAACTCAGTCGGTCTACGCAGCATGAGACAAAGGATTGCTGTGTGTTTATCTTCACTGAAACATGGCTAAATAACAACATCCCGGATTCCGCCATTCAGCTACACGGGCTAACCTGCTACCGAGCGGATAGAGATTCATCACTGTCCGGTAAGACTCGCGGAGGTGGTCTGTGTATGTATATCAACAAAGAATGGTGTAACAATGCTGTGGTGGTAACAAAACACTGCTCATCGCTGGTAGAGTTTATGTTTGTGAAGTGTCGACCATTCTATCTGCTGAGGGAGTTCACAGCCATTGTTATTGTCGCGGTTTACATTCCAAGTTCTACCAACATGTGAATTTTGTAACAAGGGTAAACAACATACTGGACTTTGTTTATACAACAGAGAAAAATGCATAAAAAGCTGAACCCCGGCCCCAACTTGGGTATTCAGATCACATCTCTGTTATGCTAATTCCAGCATACAAACCGTTGCTTATGTAGCACACCCCCGTAGGAGCTTCTGGTATAAATTTGGGCCTTGCACGTTACCTCAATGTTTGTTGTCTAGGGGATGAGAGTCCGTAGAAAGTTCAATGTCCACACAAGCTATGAATCCGTTTCGTCAGGTTTTATTTCCAAACAACTTGCATAGATAGAGGGATGGAGGGTTAGGGGAAGGTTCAGGCACACACAGCAGATCACTGGGGTAACTTCTAAGTTTCAAAAGTCACACTCACCACTCTCCTTCAAGTGGGTATTGCTCACCCGGATAGGCCCCTCTCACTTGGCCTAGCAGCCGGGATGGTGCACGAACAATTAAAAAAATAAAATTCTCTGCCACAGACCTTTAGGACGATTAAGTTGAACGGTTTGATGATCCTCTGCCACAGGATTTAGTATCCGGAGATCCAGCCCTACAGTTTAAGAGCCTTTAAGCCGACCCCTCACACTGTAAGGTAACTTGAGCTACGGTGCATCCTTCAATAAGGTCACCAGGCCTTCCCCAAGACACCACCCTTCTGCTTGGTCTTCTCCAGGACAGGTCCTCCCCTGGTTTCCTCCATTGAGTGGCTTCCTCCCTCAGGACGGACAGCACAGGATCACCTTCAAAGTGCAGGCCCCAGTTAGGACAACTGGGCCTACCTGCAAGAGATGCAGCCTCGGGCCAGCATGGCTCCGAGGCTGAAATTCCAGTAACACATACCTCAAGCCAGGAGGGCCACGAGGCAAAGAGAGCCCCGAAAAATGGCGTCTGCCCCTTAAGTACCCTTCCCCAGCATGCTCAGCGGGGAGACCACTCCCACTTGAAGCAGGTAATGCCGCCACCCAGGTGTACTTCAGGTAAATGCAAGATCATTTTCAGTGACCCCCGGATCCGTGAGAAATCAAAATGACACATATGGAAACGGATTTGAGTGTGTTCATTTGATCTCTGGCCTTTATTGAATTTTGAGTGGCTTTTATGTAAAAGAAAGATAGGAAGGGCAATGTCTTAACACATACGTTTCTAAATATAATACAAACTCAGTATATTCTTATCTTGTATTAAACTAGATTCAGCAGTCTACAAGAGCTAAAAGATGACTTTGCTTATACAATAAGGCTGATCCATGAATATCAGTAGCAGGGTGTAACTCTATGCAAACTGCCAGTTAAGCTAAGTATGTCAAAGTTCAATAATTTCATATATTCTATTACAATCCCCTCTTTTATCATGAACGTGATAATCACAAACCCTGAAGCCCCCGACATTCACCTGGACTACTTTGTCATAAATGTATCATTATCCTAAGCATGTAACAATAAACAGATAATCTCAGCTTCATAGCAATTGTCCATGAAATACAAAGGGGAGAGGGGCGTGACAGTCCTTAAAAGCAAGTGGGAGGGGCATGAAAGCCTTTAGGCCAAATAAAAAATTGTCCCAAAGAAAAGCACAAAAAAAATCTCTTGTATGGCTTCTGAATGTCCAATAAATTCATGAAAGGGAAGGAAAAAGAAATGTCCACATTATAATTCTCATTCTCCTATACTTTTCCCAAAACTTTTGGTTCGATTCTGTGTTTACACATATTTTACAGAGATCCTTCTACCCCAAAACCCTGCCTCTTTGTAAGGATAGAACTCGATATCCACAGACAGACGGGAACTGATGCATTGGGCTAGATTTGGGTCTCAGGCTGGCATATCTGTATCCCTCCCTTGTGATGCTCACTGGAATTTCGTAGACCTTGGGCGTGCATCATGGCTAACCCTCAAGGTGTCATTCCAGGAATATTTTCCAGCAGGTGTCCACCTTTACTCATCTCAGCATCTCCCATGGCATTTGAACAACAAACATGAACAACAAAGATTTCCATGTAAAAGCTGTAGTCATCTCTTCATCCGGATCGGGTATAAGACAGGGTATAAATGGGGTATAGGGTAGGAATGGGATGGGCATTTCTTCTGGCTGGCTGGGGCAGATATTCCTCATCCAACATGAATAATCACAGAATCTATCTGATCAATTAAGGCCTTAACCATTGGAGGTATTAAAAATATTATTCCTTATTAACTCAAACATAAGTAAAGCATGCAGAAATATAAAATGTTTCTCAGCAACAGTCTTCATTATATAGATTTCAATATGTTTAACTAAACATTTTTTCAAATCCAGTATTACAGCAGGACTTCAATAAAACTTAAACAACTTTAGTTTTTTCTATCCCCGGGACCCAAGTGGACCCGAGGAACTCAGAACAGAACATTTTACCCAAACACATATTCTGACTCAGAAGTCAGCCTCCTAACTTTTCAAATATATCTGATCATCAGCAACAAACAAAACATTGATGGATAAACTACATTACATCATTAACATATCTTCACGATTGAAACTCTGGGAATTCAAAAGGTAAATATATCCAGAATAGTCACTCTGACTGTTATTCAAACAAACTTTCCCATCATATTTCCGTACCTCATGGACTCAATATATGCAGCAATGTATTTCGTGTATCCTGGTTACTTAACCCAAACTTTTAGAGAAATATATATTATCAGGAACATGGGCCTAATAACTTTTACTCCCTGAACAAGAAAACACAATATAAGACGACTCTTTGTGTACATTTTAAACAAACACTTAAGATACCTTGTGCATTAATTAAACACGATACAACCACTTTCTCCTTTTATTCACATCCATTTGGCCACTCCATTCATTCTTCATTTAGAAATGTTTTCCATATTTGCCCTTTGAACATCTTTTAAGCACCTCTTACCATGACTTTTTTTTTTTTTTCATATCTCTCATATTTTTCCCTAGTGCATAGGATTACACAAACCTTAAGTTACTTCCTTTTTCTTTACCAACCACAATTCCTCTGGCGTAGCGCCAGGAATACATAACTCCCTTGGATGAGGCTGGCTCACACACCTGTGGTGCATTCGCACTCCGCACTACCCAAAAAAGTGTGAGTTTTCTAGGCAGTGCGGTCCGGCTTACATGCGAATTCAGGGCCATTGACTTCTATGGGAATGCTTCTGAATCTCACATGTCATTCAGTTGTGAACAGTATAAAATCCTGACCTGATATGCAATCCTGACCTGATCCTGATCAAAACTGACATGAAGCGCTGAACAACTACTTTGTCAATCAGCTGTGAAAACAGAGCTAATACTCGCACTGCATATGTGTGAACCCAGCCCTAAACTTGTATTTAACCAAAAAAAAGAAAATCAAACATTTTAAACTCCCCAATCATTGTTCACACAGCCTAAACACAATTAAAACCATTTGCACAAATAACCATTCCCTTGTCTTGTAACAGGCAATGTCCTTATACAATGCAAAAGTTCCTTTTTTTTTTTCCCTTCTCAACATCAACAAAACCATAATACCATTCACTGAACACCACGGAGCCCAGGGCAATTATATCACATTTGTTGATACTGAAAAGAAAACAACACCTTTTAACTTCAATAACGTAAGGATAGGCAATTACACAATTAAAACAGTCCCCAAAGTCAGACTCCAAGGCTCTAAGGCTCTGTTTCCACTACTGTGAGTTGCTGTGCGACTTGACACATGCGAAGTCGCATGACAAGTCAAAAACCCATGTAATTCAATGGTCCTTGTTTTAATTCGTGCGACTCAAGTCGCAGCGACACAAAAAGGTTCTTGTACTATTTTGTTCCTACTTCGGTGCGACCTTTTCTCACACTTTTGAATGACATTGCATCAAAAATCGCATTGCAAAGTCGCACTGCAAATCACGCAAATCTGGGGTTGCAATAGCGGAAACAGAACCTAACTGAAATAATGTAATGTAATGTAATTTATCAGTGACGTCACATTCCCCTTTTAATGTTTCCAATTAATTATGCATTTGACATGGGAATATGTGCTCAACACATTTCATGAATAGACTGACAATAGTTGCAACATATTAACAATAAACATGCATTTTTTAATCTATATAGATAACATTTCTGAATCAAATCCTTCTTTAACATTTTCTCCACCTCAGCAAGTCTCTCGGACTCGCTGAATATGGAATGCAAATATAGCAGTATGCTTTGCGCAAAAGCGTTGACGAAGGTATGATCGGTTGTTTGATCCCCTCTTTCACTTGAAGTGAAATAGCAGATTTATGCAAGCGGACATATACCTCTGTGTATTGTGCTAAACAATAATTTATAGGAGGAATCACTCAAATAAAGCACCACACACAGATGAGTACCCTACACTGTCCCTCTCACCTTCCCACTTTAGCAACGCTCTCCTACTCGGCAGGATCAAAGGACATATCAATTACTCAACAATCCGTTTGCATTCAGAAGAAAAAAACAACTTATACTTTAAATTGGAATTCCAAGACAACAACAAACAAACACATAAAATGTAAGCATTTTTCTCTGAGCAGATGAAAGAGAATTCCCTATACTAACAACAACTTTCCCTATAGTATAGCTAAAACCCCTTTGTCCCATCTGCACCACAGCGACAACATTTATCATACATACAAAAGTACTTACCACTCTCACAATATTTGGATATAAGCAAGGGAGATTTCTAATACTGTAGACCACTTTGACTGTTTAACCTTAGGGCCAGTTCACACCACATGCAGTCCAGTGAGTTTTAAAAAAATAAAATAAAAATTCTGAAGCAGGTTATATGGTCTTCAATGGCATATTTCACACCAGTGCTTGCAGTTCCAGTGCACTTCAGTTCAAGCATCCTTCCTGCACTGGAACGCTGCAAAAATGCATAAAAAACGCACTGGAGGGGTGAAAAAACACTGGACTGCATTAAAAATGCACAAAAAACGCACTAGAACGCATCAAAAATGTGCATGTAAAAAAAACACCTGGAACGCATCCGGACTGCATTTCTATGGTGCAAACCGCCCCCTACAGTCAGTGTACCTACACAACAAATTATCTTATTACTTCTATGCGACAGATAGAAAAGCGAAAGTAGGTTGGATCACCGAAATATAATCCTCATTTACCATTTCAGCTCCTTGCCAAAAGGACTGTCGTGTACACTTTTCTACAGCGTTCCCAAAACACTTCTAATTAATTAGGACCTTCTCAAAGGTACTTTACAGCGTTCCCAAAACGCTTCTAATTAATTCGGACCTTCTCAAAGGTACTTTCAATGGCGGATTTTCCCAAAAAATCCCCTATACACCAAGGTGTGGTTCGTATCCCTCTTCTACATAAATTTAGTTCTAGATGAAATTTAAATCAGAGCTAAGGTAAGAGAAAACAGTCTGTCTAAAAGACAAAAAGATTCTTCTTACCAAAGGTGATTTTTTTCATCTCCACCACTGCCACCATCTGAAGCAGGTAATGCCGCCACCCAGGTGTACTTCAGGTAAATGCAAGATCATTTTCAGTGACCCCCGGATCTGTGAGAAATCAAAATGACACATATGGAAACGGATTTGAGTGTGTTCATTTGATCTTTGGCCTTTATTGAATTTTGAGTGGCTTTTATGTAAAAGAAAGATAGGAGGGGTAAATTAATGTCTTAACACATACGTTTCTAAATATAATACAAACTCAGTATATTCTTATCTTGTATTAAACTAGATTCAGCAGTCTACAAGAGCTAAAAGATGACTTTGCTTATACAATAAGGCTGATCCATGAATATCAGTAGCAGGGTGTAACTCTATGCAAACTGCCAGTTTAGCTAAGTATGTCAAAGTTCAATAATTTCATATAATCTATTACACCACTGAGCTGTTCCCAGGGAAAAGTACCCAATACACTTCGGCCTGCTTGTGTTCACACATTGGCCTGGGGTGGTAACGCCACCTACAGGCAAACAGTGGGAAGTCCTTCCAAACACAGCCATAGCCGGAACAGAGGCTGATTTAGCCTTCATTATTACAAAGTCTGAGCCAACTACTAGCTCAGACACCCACTAAATGTAACATAGCGCCTGATCATCAGGAGCAGGGTGCTACACTTACACTTGCAAAACCGGTTCAAAAATAAATCACAGTATGGCCAGACAATGCTACCCCAGTACTGCAGGACTGCTTTCAGCACACAGATTGGAACATGTTTAAAGAGGCAGCCACTTACAACAATCATACAGACTTACAACAGTACACTGAAACAGTGACTGCTTACATTAAAAAGTGCTGGGTGTTTGGTGTGCTCCTATACCTTTAAGGAGAGGTGGCTCCCCTTCAGTCCACCTGTCCTCATCTATCCATCAGAATGCATGTGCCTCCATTGTGGGGACACTCATAGGTTAGTGTAGGACCACAGATTACAGGGTGCCTTGACGTGGCTCTGTGGCTCACGCATGCGTTTGTAAATGCGTGCGGACAAAGCCCCTGTTTTTAACGCATACTGTTAGACAGGTTAATTGGTTGTCTGCAAGCTGGTGGGTAAGTAGGCTTGGTTTTTTCCTGGGCATTCCCCAGGCCTTGTTGTTACCTGTTTCAGCCTTCCAATGCTGCTTACTGCGATGGCCAGCTATAGATGGGGGCGGTGGAAAAGTTTGTTTTTCACCTTGGTGTTTGTATTGGCTCAGCAATGCACCAACTCCTTTGCAGCCATTGTGCTACATGGTGGGTGTTTGGTGTGCTCCTGTACCTTTAAGGAAGGGTGGCTCCCCTTCAGTCCACCTGTCCTCATCTATCCATCAGAATGCATGTGCCTCCATTGTGGGGACACTCATAGGTTAGTGTAGGACCACAGATTACTGGTTGACTTGACGTGGCTCGGTGGCTCACGCCTTTTTGTTACCTGTTTCAGCCTTCCAATGCTGCTTACTGCGATGGCCAGCTATAGATGGGGGCGGTGGACAAGTTTGTTTTTCACCTATGCATCGAATTAAGTCCAGTCTTTCAAACACGCTGAACACATATCGGTTTGCATACTGTCCAAACCATTCCACGGACGATGCAGTATCCTCTACTCTAAGTGGCCTTTCCCACTTAGAACAGAAAGACTCTTATGTTAGAATTCTGTTCATTGACTTTAGCTCAGCATTTAATACAATAATTCCTCAGCAACTTATCACTAAATTGAATTCGCTGGGCCTCAACTTGCCCCTCTGTGCCCCTCTGTAATTGAATCCTGGACTTTTTAACCGGAAGACCTCAGTCAGTCCGTGTTGGCTGCAGCACGTCGAGCACTACCACCTTGAGCACAGGTGCCCCACAGGGATGTGTGCTCAGCCCGCTGCTCTTCACACTGCTGACCTACGACTGTACTGCCATGTTCAGCTCCAACCATATCATTAAGTTTGCGGATAACACAACTGTGGTAGGTCTCATTAGCAACAATGATGAAACACTCTACAGAGAGGAAGTGGCACAACTGGTTAAATGGTGTAGTACAAACAACCTGTTCCTTAATGTAAGCAAAACAAAGGAGGTTGTGATGGATTTCAGGAGAAATTCTGTTGATCACCCCCCACTATCCATTGACAGCTTGACTGTGGAGAAAGTAAGCAGTATTAAATTCCTGGGAGTGCACATCTCAGAGGATATTACCTGGACAACCAACATCACATCACTAACCAAGAAGGCACAACAGCGCATATATTTTCTCCACCGCATTAAAAAAGCCAGTCTCCCTCCACCCATCCTTACTACATTCTATAGGGGAACCATTGAAAGAATGCTGACCAGCTGCATCATTGTCTGGTATGGGAACTTCAGTTCTTCTGACCGCAAGACCCTGCAGTGGCTAGTGAAGATGGCTGAAAGGATTATTGGTGTCTCTCTCCCCTCTACCCTGAACATTTTCCATACACGATACTCCAGCAAAGCTACCAGTATCGTGAGGGATCCTACCCATCCCTCCCACAGTTTCTTCCACTTCTTGCCATCAGGTAAAAGGTACCGGAGTATCAAAACCAGGACTGTCAGACTGCTCGACAGTTTTTTCCCCCAGGCTGTGAGAGCCCTCAACTCCAATCCTCTTTAAAACCTCTTCTACAACCTGTAAATTGTGACCAGGAACGTCTCACGTCCCCTCCTTTTTACTCGTCTTGAATATGCACTAGACACTTTTATAAACACTTGCTCCTACAAAGACTTTTGGAAATATACAGTATATGTACAGTTACGTAGTTCCCAGATGTGTATAGGTTTATAATATATATAAATATATATTTTTTTTTTCTTGTACTTCACTGTGTTTTTATTTTTTGTATATTTATTTATAATTATGTTTAATTTGTATGTAGCACCATGGCCCTGTGAGATACGACATTTCGTTCTACTGTATGTCCTCACGTGTAATAGAATGACAAAGCTTCACTTGACTTGACTTGACTATTGTAGGGTGTACTGCTCACCCATTGAACTTGAAAGGACATTATTTGAACTTTCTTCAGAGTACCCTTAAAACACATGGGAACCAAGCTATGCAGGCCTGCAGAGAGACACTGTGATGGCAGTTTTTGATGGAAGAACTGCCTATGCGTGATGCTGCAGACATGATAAAGCTTTGGACACCTTTAGTGTGAAACCTTCAAAACCACACCCTCCTGGTCCCAACCCCCCCCCCCCCAGACTGTGAAAGACATTGAAACCAAGACTGCTATTATACTGTATATTATTACTCCTTTATCAGTTTACTGTAGCTTTTTATTTTACTTTATTAACCTAAAACTTTATTAGTATTCCAGATTTGCAGTCCATATTAAACAATCACATAAATGTCCTCTTTAGTCTACCTATTATTTTTATTGGCAATATGCTGTCTACTTTTAGTAGCATTTTTCTTTATTATGCTATGTTCCCCAATGTCACATTTGAAGATTTTTTATTTTTTTTGCCTTCTATAAATAAATCACCTTTTTCTTAAGCCAAAGATTAGTCAGATTTAATTTTCATTCCTGACATCAAGATCTTCATTTAACTCAACCTTTGTCACCTAACAGAAGAGTCTGAGAGCTTGGCATTTCTTTTTATAGAATCTCCAGAAAAAGATGCCACATAACCTTGCAGTTTTGATTACTATGACATTAATTACAGTACCAACATTTGATATATTTTTTTATATGTACAGTATCTCACAAAAGTGAGTACACCCCTCACATTTTTGTAAATATTTTATTATATCTTTTCATGTGACAACACTGAAGAAATTACACTTTGCTACAATGTAAAGTAGTGAGTGTACAGCTTGTATAAAAGTGAATATTTGCTGTCCCCTCAAAATGACTCAACACACAACCATTGATGTCTGAACCTCTAGCAACAAAAGTGAGTACACCCCTAAGTGAAAATGTCCAAATTTTGCCCAATTAGCCAGTTTCCTTCCCCAGTGTCATTTGACTCGTTAGTTTTGCAAGGTCTTAGGTGTGAATGGGGAGAAGGTGTGTTTAAATTTGATGTTATCGCTCTCACTCTCTCATACTGGTCACTGGAAGCTTAACATGGCACCTCATGACAAAGAACTCTCTGAGGATCTGAAGAAAAAAATTGTTGCTCTACATAAAGATGGCCTAGGCTATAAGAAGATTGCCAAGACCCTGAAACTGTGCTGCAGCACGGTGGCCAAGACCATACAGCAGTTTAACAAGACAGGTTCCACTCAGAACAGGCCTCATCATGGTTGACCAGAGAGGTTGAGTATATGTGCTCAGCATCATATCCAGAGGTTTTCTTCGGGAAATAGACATATGAGTGCTGCCAGCCTTGCTGAAGAGGTTGAAGGGGTTGGGGGTCAGCCTGTCAGTGCTCAGACCATACGCTGCACACTGCATCAAATTGGTCTGCATGGCTTTTGTCCCAGAAGGAAGTCTCTTCTAAAGATGATGCAAAAGAAAGCCTGCAAACAGTTTGCTGAAGACAAGCAGACTAAGAACATGGATTACTGGAGCCATGTCTTGTGGTCTGATGAGACCAAGATAAACTTATTTGGTTCAGATTGTGTCAAGCGTATGTGGCGGCAACCAGGTGAGGAGTACAAAGACAAGTGTGTCTTGCCTACAGTCAAGCATGGTGGTGGGAGTGTCATGGTCTGGGAATGTATGAGTGCTACCGGCACTGGGGAGCTACAGGTTATTGAGGGAACCATGAATGTCAACATGTACTGTGACATACTGAAGCAGAGCATGATCCCCTCCCTTCGGAGACTGGGCCGCAGGGCAGTATTCTAACATGATAACGACACCAAACACACTTCCAAAACGACCACTGTCTTGCTAAAGTAGCTGAGGGTAAAGGTGATGGACTGGCCAAGCATGTCTCCAGATCTAAAACCTATTGAGCATCTGTGGGGCATCCTCAAACGGAAGGTGGAGGAGCGCAAGGTCTCTAACATCCACCAGCTCTGTGATGTCGTCATGGAGGAGTGGAAGAGGACTCCGGTGGCAACCTGTGAAGCTCTGGTGAACTCCATGCCCAAGAGGGTTAAGGCAGTGCTGGAAAATAATGGTGGCCACACAAAATATTGACACTTTGGGCCCAAGTCTGACATTTTCACTTAGGGGTGTACTTACTTTTGTTTCCCACGGTTTAAACTTTAATGGTTGTGTGTTGAGTTATTTTGAGAGGACAGCAAATTGACACTGTTATACAAGCTTTACACTTACTACTTTACATTGTAGCAAAGTGTAATTTCTTCAGTGTTGTCACATAAAAGATAATAACATATTTACAAAAGGTGGTGTACTCACTTTTGTGAGATACTGTATAAAGCCATTGCGTGTTCTTATGTTATTCAAATAAAGAAATTATTGTGATACAGCGGGGCTATCATAAAAATCTGATAACATGTCTATATTCCTCAGCAACCAACCAAAATTCACCTGCTTTCTTGTGCAAATTAGATTAACTAGGGAATTGCTTGCTACTAGACGCATACATGTCAGACGCATACATGGGCGCAGAACAATAAGGAGCCCTGTCCATGGCCGAACTGTCGGTGTGCGTGTGCATGCAAGGATGCACACAGGTGCCAGGTGGGCTATTTAATCTGCCCTTGGATCATTGCCATTTGGTCTGCTATATTTCCTGTGAATCTGCTATCTGTTTCTGTGTTGATTCTCTGCTGCCAACCCAATCTGTTCCCACCTGTACCGACCCCTTGCTTGTTTCTGGATTATGCCTCTGCCTGCTTCCTCTTCTCATCCGCTTGTTGTTACGGATCCTAGCATGACTCCTGACTACTTTTCTGCCTGTTGTCTGTACTTGGCCTACCTGCTAGTTGCTGACCGGGACCACCTGACCCTGCTTAAGGACTTTCCCTCTGTACCTGAGCCTGCTAATCTGTGCCCGACTCCTGCTCTGGTCCCTCTGCCAGTGAGCATCTAGCCTGCCATCCCTGCGGTCCCTGGAGGCACAGCCTACTCATCAGCATCTGTCTGTGGTGGCTCTGTCAGACACTCGTGCCACTCTTTGCTCTGACACTCCCTGTCACCTTACCAGGGTTCCTGAGCCAGAGGTTTAAGAAAAGCCTACCTCTATACATCAGACTCCACCTACAGATACATGACAGGGTGGGTTTTAATGTTTTAGGTTTCATTATTTTGATGGAGAATTGTGTTTAAAAATAATTTTGTTAGGATATTTTTGTTCCTTTTTTGGGGCCAGAAGTGTGAACTTGGTCCTGACAAAGTTGCCCTGTGTTTGCAGCATATCACCATAAGCTATTGTGATACAGTTTGTTGCACATGTTAAGTGTAGCAAAGCACTACATCTTCAATCTTCCTATTGCCATTGCTGTCAATAATGTTAGGCAATCTGATGTCATCATTATGTCTGGGGGCCTAAAGGGAGAAGCAGAGGTTCTTTACGAGGCAACCAGGTCCTGAATCTCCAGGACAAAACAGTGGTGGGGGTGGCACATTGAGAGGCAGGGCATTTCTGCCTTTTTCTTTCTGGCAGTGGGTGTGCTTTACAGCCAGAGTAGGTGGAGGAGATTGTGTAGTGGCTATTCGAGGCTACTTTACCCTCCTTCTCCCAGGTGCAGTGCAGACCACTGATATCTGCAGGCCCACTTTTTTCATAGTGGTTCACAGCTTCTGCCTGCAGCTTATAAAGTGTGATAAGTGTACCAAGCGTTTGGTACCACATGGCTGGTGGTACCCACAAAACTTGGTGAGAGCAGCACGTCAATGACTTAGGTTGGCAAAAAAAGGCCCCCACTCCTCCTCCTTCTTGTGCCTCCCTTTCCACTTGCCCTACTCCACAATATTTTCCATATGCATCCAGTACAACATTTGTGACTTTAAGCTATAGAGATGGAAGTCTGTCAAGGCATTTGAGAGGCTTAACATCATGTCACATTAAGCATAAAAGGGTCCGCATGGGACCAGGTAGAGTAGAGCATGTGGAGGCTAATGTCTCACTAAATAACATTGGCAGAGTCAAGGTTCACAAGACCAGAGACACATGGTCCAGAAAGCATAGGCAGAGATGTTACGTGCCCTTTACAGCACACTGGGTAAATTTGCTGGTGGCTGGAAATTATGTCTGATGAGGCACAAAGCTGGGACTGGTTGTGCCGCCCAATGTATTTCATCTTTGTGATGGTGAAAGCATAGTCACATCTACCCCCTCCTCCTCCATGGCCTCTTCCAGTGACTCCTCTGAACCACCAGGCCCACCCAAACAACTAAGCGTTTACCCAACTTCCCAATTACAACTTTGGCACACTGTTTTGAAGGTGGCATGCTTGGGTAACAGGAGCCATACTGGCAAATTCTGGTAGCTATTCAGGGGCAGGTCGATAAGTGGCTGTCTCCACACCATCTTTTGCCAGACAAGCTCATGTATGACAACTGCATCAACTTGCTGTCCGCCCTTTAGAAGGGAAAGGTTAGGCATGATCTTTACCTTGCACATGTCCTGTATCTGGTGGTGCAGAAGTTCCTAGTTAGGCACCCTCGATTTCAAGATGTCCTGCCATATGCCAAAAAATTGTGTGGAAACTTTAGGCAGTCATAACCAGCGAGTATTCACCTGGCCATACAGGGACTGAAGGAAAAGCTTGGACAGCCGCACTCCAAAAATTGGTTGTTTTTATTTATAAAAAGAAAAAAGTCACATCAACACAAAATCACAGCAAAGCACAGCAATGGAGCTCCATTGCTGTGCTTTGCTGTGATTTTGTGTTGATGTGACTTTTTTCTTTTTATAAATAAAAACAACCAATTTTTGGAGTGCGGCTGTCCAAGCTTTTCCTTCAGTCCCTGCATTGCTACATGCAATTGCCTGCACCCTGTGCTGAGGATCTAGTGAGCAGAGCAACAGCTTCTTTTGAGCGGTAACCTTCTCTCTTATTCACCTGGCCATAATGAATGCCTACCAAACGTATGACATGTGATACACCTACACACTGAAACTCAATGCATGCTGCAGTAGCTGTACCTACAGCAGTGGGATGTCAATGAGTATTTGTGTGAATACAGAATAGGGACAGGATCTGAGGATCTGGGAGTCTTTTCACTAAGTCAGTGGTTCCTGAGTCAGGATGCATGTATCATCTTGTCCCCGTTTAATGCGGCAACCAAAAACTGTGAGCTGCAATGAAGCAGATATTAGTGATGGAATCCAACTGGCCTGCCACCATTACCAGATCCTCTCACTGCTTTTGGCCTGCAGCAATAGTAGCCCCTGAGACCTCTGCTTGCCTACCACCTATATCATCTCTTGCCATCATTACCAGCTACTTCCACCGGTGCTGGCCTGCCATAATAACTAGCTCCTGCTACCATTACCAGCAGCTGGTGGCTCTCCTGCTGTATTCTGGTTCTCTGATACTGTAAAGATGCCACAGGATTTTTCCATGGCTGGGTCTCAGCCGCAATTTTATTTTCTGCAGGATCACCCCATTTGGGTGATTAAGCACTGTCAAGTTACCACACAATGTTTTTGCAGCTGGGTCCCAGCTGAAAAATGTACAAAGCTTTGTTGAAAGGTAAATCATGCTCAGTGTGTATAAAGAAATAATGCAGAGCTGTTGGAAATCCCTAAATAAATGGGTGATCCTGGGGGTGCTATAATTTGAACAATATTTGTATTCTTAGCAAATAAAAACCACAATATCTAAAACAAATATAAAAATGTAAAAGAGTGTGTAAATTGTGACATGAATCTCAGAAAAAAGTGCATACAGTTAAAACCGTTTAGCCATATATTTGTATCCAATAGCTGTGCTGCAAAAGGTCTAGCCGTGACTTATAAAATCATAAATAGTAATTCTTGAGCAAAGGTAGTGCAATGGTTAAAATCATAAATAATAATCTTTAGTAGTGAAAAAGTGCAAAAAAAACGTAATGTCTTGCGATAAATAAACAAAGGCTGAAGTGCTGGGTGATGTTGTGACTTCCACACTGTGTTGGTTTTAATGAGTGACTTCTTGATGTGTTATCTTGTGACTCCCACGCTGTGCTTTTAAAGAAGGGTGGCCCCTTACCTCACTGCTGTGAGGTTACAGCATATAGTATAAGCCCTCTGTTGTTCCTGCTGCCTCTTATCCGGATGCTATCTGGAACATGGGGATGTGTGAATGCCTGGCGGGGGTTAATCCTCTGGCCGTGGAGTCTCCGGGATGGTGTGCATAATGTGGAGGTTTAAAATATGGAGGCAAGAAATGGCCCAATATAGTGTAGTAATTTTGCTATAAGGTTTATTTGATCGTAGATAGAAGTATAAAGTACTCACATTTAAAAATTCAAAAAGGGTATGTAAAATACGAGCGCCGAGCTCGTCCGCGTCACCTCCGGTGCTTGCTACGTCCCTACGCGTATCGTCAACCACGTGACTTCATTATTGTTCAAATTATAGCACCCCCCAGGATCACCCATTTATTTAGGGATTTCCAACAGCTCGGCATTATTTCTTTATACACATTTTATCCAGGATATGGTTTCAGTACCTTTCAGTGCCTTGTAGCAGTTGTAATAATCCCTTTGTTTACTACATAGTAGCGCGTAAATACTTTCTATATCCATACTTAAATCATGCTCAGTGCCTCCTAGTCTGTGACCTAATTCACAGCTCTGGCAATGCAAAATATTTTTAGCTATTGTCTCTCTCTGAAATAGTGCACTCAATTTGTGATTTTCTTGATTAAAACCTGTCCGGTCTCTCCCTGTAAAACTGTGGCATAGTAAAAGCACCTAACCATGCTAGGACTGGCTACACCCCCCCCCCCCCTTCCCATCCAGGCCGTTTTTCAGTGCTGTTGTTATGCCGTAGCTGATAATTAATCTACAATACAATATTGTACCCAAATTAAGTTCATAGAATTTCTTTGAAACAGAGCTTTCTTTTGGTTCTATTCAATAACTACCACATTTTATTATTATTATTATTATTATTATTATTATTATTATTACTATATAGTGAGAAAGACTTTTCTTTCTTTCATCCATAGTAAAGCAGAACTCATATGCATTCTAACACCCCATGCCCTTCCCACTCCATGAGTTACCCTCTCAAACTTTTTGTTTAATTCAATTACCCAAATATATTGTTTCAAAGGTCTTCTTGCTGGTATGGTGACTTTACTACTCTAGCAGTAGTGGTGGATAGTCCTTCAGCACGGAACATTAAACAATGACATGTACACGCTATTCAGTGCAATAGTAATCTAAGCCCAGACCAGGGGGTTGTGTCCATGACAGCCTGAACTAACAGGAAGTGGACTGAATGATGCTAGTTATCATTTAACACCTAGGACTGGACACATCTAACAGCGGGGATAATTTTCTGGGGTGGTCAGCTCTAAGCTGAAGGTGAGTATTGCAGCAAAATTATTGTTTTTTTTATATTATATTTAACCTGGATAGTCATTTAAAAAAAAAATTAACTGGAGTTCTGCTTCAACAGTCTCTGTAAGATCAAGCAAGTCAAATTTGAAGCTGATAAATAGGGGTTTTGATGAAGGAAGGTATATTGGAAGCTGTTGAATTGCAGAATGTTGCCTTAGGCTGGGTTCACACTATACGACACGACTTTCATCCTACTTTGCTCTGCGACATCTGTCCTACATTGGTCCGAAATTGGTCCGACATTGGTCCGACATTGGTCCGACATCCATCCGACATTCATGAACAGGATACTACTTTGATCCGACATTGTGCTAGTCTGACTTGTCCTTTGACCAATCAAAACAATCCCAGGGTGAGATAAATTCCTTTTACTGCTGCTGTAATCACAATGTCGGATGCCAAAGTCGTATGGTTAGGACAAGGATCCGACTTTGATCCGACTTCAATGATAGTCAATGGGCTGAAGTCGGATCAAAGTCGGACAGAAGTAGTACAGGGAGAATTTTTAATGTCGGACCGACATGTGTCGGACCAGTTAAGACGGCTCTCATAGGGAAACATTGATTTTCACACGTCATGCGACATGAGCTCCTAATGTCGGAGCGTTTGTCGCCCCAGTGTGAACCAGCACTAAGTGGCAGATATTAATGGGTGTGGGATGTTATAGGCAGGTGTTGGGTATGATACAGACATGTTGTTCTCACCAAGCATTTATGAATCAGCCCCAATGCACCTCCAATTTAAAATAAATCTAATTTTCATAGCGATATATCTCATTGAGTTGGGTTTTATTCCAATAAAACCATTTTTAACCACATATGTTAGACTTTATTACTTTTTATGACAAATACTTGTAAAACCTAAATACACTACACAATCCTACAAACAGTGCTTATTTCTGAAACACATATTAGAATCCATTATCACATTGGTGTGACACTTATATTACTCGATTTTCCATGTTTGTAGGCGAATTAGAAATGTACCTAATACATTCCAAGGTGACATATGTTATGTATAGAAAGCTTTCAGTGCACATGGAATTATTCAAATTTCATGTCACCTCTTTTACAACACTAAAATAAATTCAGAAGGTTAATAATAATCTGGGAAGGTGTTTTTTGGTTCTGTGAAAATGATAATATCAAACCTGAAACTATGTATAATTTGTTTAAAATCAAAAATATAGTGTGTAATGATAGTACTATCCCTCGGAATTGTGTACATATTTTCTTTAGGAATTAATTAAATAATATATTATGATTAGAAGGTACCTAAATTATATGTAAGCTCAGTCACTAAAATCTAATCTAATCTTTAACATATTAGTGTATTTGAAAATAAATAAATCTAATTAAATCCACAGTTTTCATTAAAATAATATCGGACATAAAGTTACTTGTTCAGGAACAACATTTTATATTGTGACAACATTCTTTCTAGGTCTCCCAAATGAGATCCTGCATAGCACCCTGTCACATGGGCTTCCAATGGAGACATGGAGACTTCAACTGGCAGATTTAATACACATTACCCTGCATGGGGATAGCCAAAAGTTCACTTCAAAGCCTACGTGCAGCCAAAATAATAAAAAAAAAATACAACCCCCCCCCCCCGCAAAAGGGACATTACAGTCAGTAGGCTGTGTCTCTTTAAGAGATCCTGACTATGCCCACCCTTTCTGTCCAACTGCTCCATTCATAGAAGGTGTACTATGGCTATCATGAATGAAAAAGGATCTATGAATGGAGGGGGTTGAATTATCAATTATCCACCCATCCTTCATTCATATATCCTGTTTCATTCAAGCTGTAGGGTGGGCATATTTGGGCTTTCTTGATGAGAGCTTGGGACAGCTCCTTAGTTGTTTTAACCCCCACCACTCTGGAAGATTATGGCAGTGGGGAAGGGGTGCAAAGATTTAAATTAAAATAGGACTAAAATAAGGCATCAGTACAAAGGACACATCCTGTTGACTGTGAGTTATGTCCCTTGTGCTGATTTTTCTGGGGGATTTTTTGGCTGCACTTGGGTAGGGATGAGCTTCGAGTTCGAGTCGAACTCATGTTCGACTCGAACATTGCCTGTTCGCCCGTTCGGCGAACAGCGAACAAATTGGGGTGTTCGCGGCAAATTCGAAAAATCTATGGGAGAAATCTAAAGTGCTAATTATAAAGGCTTATATGCAAGTTATTGTCCTAAAAAGTGTTTGGGGACCGGGGTCCTGCCCCAGGGGACATGTATCAATGCAAAAAGAAGTTTTAAAAACGGCCGTTTTTTCGGGAGCAGTGATTTTAATAATGCTTAAAATGAAAAAATAAAAGTGAAATATTCCTTTAAATTTCGTACCTGGGGGGTGTGTATGATATGCATGTGAAGTGGCGCATGTTTCCCATGCTTAGAACTGTCCCTGCAAAAAATTTCATTTTTGAAAGAAAAAAAGTCATTTAAAACTGACTTGCGGCTATTAATGAATTGTCGGCTCCCGGCAATACATATAAAAGTCATTGATAAAAAAAAAAAAAAGCGTGGGGGTTCCCCAGAATTCAATTACCAGGCCCTTCAGGTCTGGAATGGATATTAAGGGGAACCCCGCCGCAAATTTAAAAAAAAATTTGACGTGGGGTTCCCCCAAATATCCATTCCAGGCCCTTCAGATCTGGCATGGATTTTAAGGGGAACTCCACCCCAAATTTTAAAAAAATGGCGTGGAGTCCCCCTAAAAATCCATACCAGACCCCTTATCCGAGCACGCAACCTGGCCGGCCGCAGGGGAAAAGGGGGGGACGAGAGAGCGGCCCCCCCTCCCTCCTGAACCGTACCAGGCCACATGCCCTCAACATGGGGAGGATGTCCCCATGTTGATGGGGACAAGGGCCTCATCCCCACAACCCTTGCCCGGTGGTTGTGGGGGTCTGCGGGCGGGGGGCTTATCGGAATCTGGAAGACCCCTTTAACAAAGGGGACCCCCAGATCCCGACCCCCCCCATGTGAATTGGTAAGGGGTACATTGTACCCCTACCATTTCATGAAGAAAGCGTAAAAAAATGTTTAAAAAAACACACAAACACCTTGAAAAAGTCCTTTATTTAAAAAAAAAAAAAAAAAAACATTCCAGCGGTGAAATCCAGTGTCCCGCGGCGATCCCGATGTCCAGCGCTGTCCTTCATTGGTTGTGCCTGAGCGGACCTGATGGGGAACTCCCTCTCAGTATTTTAAATGTATAGACCCGCCCCTTCTAAAGTTCCCCATCAGGTCCGCTCACTCGGTATGTCGGACCCGCCTACATCATTGGCTTGAGCGGGGAACATCCTTCACTGTGTAATTTAAATTTACATAGTGAAGGAAGTTCCCCGCTCAAGCCAATGACGTAGGCGGGTCCGACATACCGAGGGGGCGGACCTGATGGGGAACTGCTCTCACTTTGGCAATACATGTATAGACCCGCCCCTTCTCATGTTCCGCATCTGGTCCGCTGAGTGGACCTGATGGGGAACTTTAGAAGGGGCGGGTCTATACATTTAAAATACTGAGAGGGAGTTCCCCATCAGGTCCGCTCAGGCACAGCCAATGAAGGACAGCGCTGGACATCGGGATCGCCGCGGGACACTGGATTTCACTGCTGGAATGTTTTTATTTTTATTTTTTTAATAAAGGACTTTTTCAAGGTGTTTGTGTGGTTTTTTTTTGACATTTTTTTACGCTTTCTTCGTGAAATGGTAGGGGTACAATGTACCCCTTACCAATTCACATAGGGAGGGGCTGGGATCTGGGGGTCCCCTTTGTTAAAGGGGTCTTCCAGATTCCGATAAGCCCCCCGCCTGCAGACCCCCACAACCACCGGGCAAGGGTTGTGGGGATGAGGCCCTTGTCCCCATCAACATGGGGACATCCTCCCCATGTTGAGGGCATGTGGCCTGGTATGGTTCAGGAGGGAGGGGGGCCGCTCTCTCGTCCCCCCCTTTTCCCCTGCGGCCGGCCAGGTTGCGTGCTCGGATAAAGGGTCTGGTATGGATTTTTAGGGGGACTCCACGCCATTTTTTATTTAAATTTGGGGTGGAGTTCCCCTTAAAATCCATGCCAGATCTGAAGGGCCTGGAATGGATATTTGGGGGAACCCCACGTCAATTTTTTTTAAATTTGCGGCAGGGTTCCCCTTAATATCCATTCCAGACCTGAAGGGCCTGGTAATTGAATTCTGGGGAACCCCCACGTTTTTTTTTTTTTTATTTATCAATGACTTTTGAATGTATTGCCGGGAGCCGACAATTCATTAATAGCCGCAAGTCAGTTTTAAATGACTTTTTTTCTTTCAAAAATGACATTCTTTGCAGGGACAGTTCTAAGCACGGGAAACATGCGCCACTTCACATGCATATCATACACACCCCCCAGGTACGAAATTTAAAGGAATATTTCACTTTTATTTTTTCATTTTAAGCATTATTAAAATCACTGCTCCCGAAAAAACGGACGTTTTTAAAACTTTTTTTTGCATTGATACATGTCCCCTGGGGCAGGACCCGGGTCCCCAAACACTTTTTAGGACAATAACTTGCATATCAGCCTTTATAATTAACACTTTAGATTTTGAACGTTCGAGTCCATTGTATTTAATAGGGTTCTAAAGTTTACACGAACATTTTGTCTGTTCGCAGGTTCTGGTGCGAACCGAACAGGGGGGTGTTCGGCTCATCCCTGCACTTGGGCACTAGCTAACATTTGCTGTGAATACCCTGCACTAGGGATGAGCTTCGTGTTCGAGTCGAACATACGTTCGACTCGAACATCGGCTGTTCGATCGTTCGACGAAGATCGAACGATTTGGGCCGTTCGCGCCAAATTCGAGTGACGCGAACGGCCCACAATGCACTACGCCATCGCAGTGTCATCCAGGCGCTGTGATTGGCCAAGCATGCACTGTGACCCCGCATGCTTGGCCAATCACAGCGCCGGCAGCGAGGAGAGCAATGATTGGCCACAGGCAGGATGCCTGTGGCCAATTATTGCTGAGGGTGTTTAGTACACGCCCCACACTATAAAAGGCCGCCAGCACGGCGGCCTAGTGTAGTGTGTTCCGGAGCAGGGATAGAGCAGCATAGGCAGGGACAGTGACTGTTATTTCTTTCTTGCTTAACCTGGATTCCTTTAGTTTAGGGAAAGAGAAGGATAGGTAGGGAGAGTGTCAGTGTGTTTTGTGCTTGTGCTATAGTGTGCTTAAAAAAAACATTTATTCTAGGGACAGAAAACTGTAGGTAGGGACAGTGTCAGTTTCTTTCACTCTGCAAGTCCTTGTTTCCAGGGACCTGGAAGGACAGTGAGTGAATTGTCCTTGTGCTATATTGTGCTTAAAAAAACATTTATTCTAGGGACAGAAAACTGTAGGTAGGGAGAGTGTCAGTTTCTTTCACTCTGCAAGTCCTTGTTTCCAGGGACCTGTAAGGACAGTGAGTGAATTGTCCTTGTGCTATATTGTGATTAAAAAAAACATTTTTTCTAGGGACAGAAAACTGTAGGTAGGGAGAGTGTTTTTTTTCTTTCACTCTGCAAGTCCTTGTTTCCAGGGACCTGGAAGGACAGTGAGTGAATTGTCCTTGTGCTATATTGTGCTTAAAAAAAACATTTTTTCTAGGGACAGAAAACTGTAGGTAGGGAGAGTGTTTTTTTTCTTTCACTCTGCAAGTCCTTGTTTCCAGGGACCTGGAAGGACAGTGAGTGAATTGTCCTTGTGCTATATTGTGCTTAAAAAAAAACATTTTTTCTAGGGACAGAAAACTGTAGGTAGGGAGAGTGTTTTTTTCTTTCACTCTGCAAGTCCTTGTTTCCAGGGACCTCTAAGGACAGTGAGTGAATTGTCCTTGTGCTATATTGTGCTTAAAAAAAACATTTATTCTAGGGACAGAAAACTGTAGGTAGGGAGAGTGTCAGTTTATTTCACTCTGCAAGTCCTTGTTTCCAGGGACCTGGAAGGACAGTGAGTGAATTGTCCTTGTGCTATATTGTGATTAAAAAAAACATTTTTTCTAGGGACAGAAAACTGTAGGTAGGGAGAGTGTTTTTTTTCTTTCACTCTGCAAGTCCTTGTTTCCAGGGACCTGTAAGGACAGTGAGTGAATTGTCCTTGTGCTATATTGTGATTAAAAAAAACATTTTTTCTAGGGACAGAAAACTGTAGGTAGGGAGAGTGTTTTTTTTCTTTCACTCTGCAAGTCCTTGTTTCCAGGGACCTGTAAGGACAGTGAGTGAATTGTCCTTGTGCTATATTGTGCTTAAAAAAAACATTTATTCTAGGGACAGAAAACTGTAGGTAGGGAGAGTGTCAGTTTATTTCACTCTGCAAGTCCTTGTTTCCAGGGACCTGGAAGGACAGTGAGTGAATTGTCCTTGTGCTATATTGTGATTAAAAAAAACATTTTTTCTAGGGACAGAAAACTGTAGGTAGGGAGAGTGTTTTTTTTCTTTCACTCTGCAAGTCCTTGTTTCCAGGGACCTGGAAGGACAGTGAGTGAATTCTCCTTGTGCTATATTGTGCTTAAAAAAAACATTTATTCTAGGGACAGAAAACTGTAGGTAGGGAGAGTGTCAGTTTATTTCACTCTGCAAGTCCTTGTTTCCAGGGACCTGTAAGGACAGTGAGTGAATTGTCCTTGTGCTATATTGTGATTAAAAAAAACATTTTTTCTAGGGACAGAAAACTGTAGGTAGGGAGAGTGTTTTTTTTCTTTCACTCTGCAAGTCCTTGTTTCCAGGGACCTGTAAGGACAGTGAGTGAATTGTCCTTGTGCTATATTGTGCTTAAAAAAAACATTTATTCTAGGGACAGAAAACTGTAGGTAGGGAGAGTGTCAGTTTATTTCACTCTGCAAGTCCTTGTTTCCAGGGACCTGTAAGGACAGTGAGTGAATTGTCCTTGTGCTATATTGTGATTAAAAAAAAACATTTTTTCTAGGGACAGAAAACTGTAGGTAGGGAGAGTGTTTTTTTTCTTTCACTCTGCAAGTCCTTGTTTCCAGGGACCTGTAAGGACAGTGAGTGAATTGTCCTTGTGCTATATTGTGATTAAAAAAAAACATTTTTTCTAGGGACAGAAAACTGTAGGTAGGGAGAGTGTTTTTTTTCTTTCACTCTGCAAGTCCTTGTTTCCAGGGACCTGTAAGGACAGTGAGTGAATTGTCCTTGTGCTATATTGTGATTAAAAAAAACATTTTTTCTAGGGACAGAAAACTGTAGGTAGGGAGAGTGTTTTTTTTCTTTCACTCTGCAAGTCCTTGTTTCCAGGGACCTGGAAGGACAGTGAGTGAATTGTCCTTGTGCTATATTGTGCTTAAAAAAAAACATTTTTTCTAGGGACAGAAAACTGTAGGTAGGGAGAGTGTTTTTTTTCTTTCACTCTGCAAGTCCTTGTTTCCAGGGACCTCTAAGGACAGTGAGTGAATTGTCCTTGTGCTATATTGTGCTTAAAAAAAACATTTATTCTAGGGACAGAAAACTGTAGGTAGGGAGAGTGTCAGTTTATTTCACTCTGCAAGTCCTTGTTTCCAGGGACCTGGAAGGACAGTGAGTGAATTGTCCTTGTGCTATATTGTGATTAAAAAAAACATTTTTTCTAGGGACAGAAAACTGTAGGTAGGGAGAGTGTTTTTTTTCTTTCACTCTGCAAGTCCTTGTTTCCAGGGACCTGTAAGGACAGTGAGTGAATTGTCCTTGTGCTATATTGTGATTAAAAAAAACATTTTTTCTAGGGACAGAAAACTGTAGGTAGGGAGAGTGTTTTTTTTCTTTCACTCTGCAAGTCCTTGTTTCCAGGGACCTGTAAGGACAGTGAGTGAATTGTCCTTGTGCTATATTGTGCTTAAAAAAAAACATTTATTCTAGGGACAGAAAACTGTAGGTAGGGAGAGTGTCAGTTTATTTCACTCTGCAAGTCCTTGTTTCCAGGGACCTGGAAGGACAGTGAGTGAATTGTCCTTGTGCTATATTGTGATTAAAAAAAACATTTTTTCTAGGGACAGAAAACTGTAGGTAGGGAGAGTGTTTTTTTTCTTTCACTCTGCAAGTCCTTGTTTCCAGGGACCTGGAAGGACAGTGAGTGAATTCTCCTTGTGCTATATTGTGCTTAAAAAAAACATTTATTCTAGGGACAGAAAACTGTAGGTAGGGAGAGTGTCAGTTTATTTCACTCTGCAAGTCCTTGTTTCCAGGGACCTGTAAGGACAGTGAGTGAATTGTCCTTGTGCTATATTGTGATTAAAAAAAACATTTTTTCTAGGGACAGAAAACTGTAGGTAGGGAGAGTGTTTTTTTTCTTTCACTCTGCAAGTCCTTGTTTCCAGGGACCTGTAAGGACAGTGAGTGAATTGTCCTTGTGCTATATTGTGCTTAAAAAAAACATTTATTCTAGGGACAGAAAACTGTAGGTAGGGAGAGTGTCAGTTTATTTCACTCTGCAAGTCCTTGTTTCCAGGGACCTGTAAGGACAGTGAGTGAATTGTCCTTGTGCTATATTGTGATTAAAAAAAACATTTTTTCTAGGGACAGAAAACTGTAGGTAGGGAGAGTGTTTTTTTTCTTTCACTCTGCAAGTCCTTGTTTCCAGGGACCTGTAAGGACAGTGAGTGAATTGTCCTTGTGCTATATTGTGATTAAAAAAAACATTTTTTCTAGGGACAGAAAACTGTAGGTAGGGAGAGTGTTTTTTTTCTTTCACTCTGCAAGTCCTTGTTTCCAGGGACCTGTAAGGACAGTGAGTGAATTGTCCTTGTGCTATATTGTGATTAAAAAAAACATTTTTTCTAGGGACAGAAAACTGTAGGTAGGGAGAGTGTTTTTTTTCTTTCACTCTGCAAGTCCTTGTTTCCAGGGACCTGTAAGGACAGTGAGTGAATTGTCCTTGTGCTATATTGTGATTAAAAAAAACATTTTTTCTAGGGACAGAAAACTGTAGGTAGGGAGAGTGTTTTTTTTCTTTCACTCTGCAAGTCCTTGTTTCCAGGGACCTGGAAGGACAGTGAGTGAATTGTCCTTGTGCTATATTGTGCTTAAAAAAAACATTTTTTCTAGGGACAGAAAACTGTAGGTAGGGAGAGTGTTTTTTTTCTTTCACTCTGCAAGTCCTTGTTTCCAGGGACCTCTAAGGACAGTGAGTGAATTGTCCTTGTGCTATATTGTGCTTAAAAAAAACATTTATTCTAGGGACAGAAAACTGTAGGTAGGGAGAGTGTCAGTTTATTTCACTCTGCAAGTCCTTGTTTCCAGGGACCTGGAAGGACAGTGAGTGAATTGTCCTTGTGCTATATTGTGATTAAAAAAAACATTTTTTCTAGGGACAGAAAACTGTAGGTAGGGAGAGTGTTTTTTTTCTTTCACTCTGCAAGTCCTTGTTTCCAGGGACCTGTAAGGACAGTGAGTGACTTGTCCTTGTGCTATATTGTGATTAAAAAAAACATTTTTTCTAGGGACAGAAAACTGTAGGTAGGGAGAGTGTTTTTTTTCTTTCACTCTGCAAGTCCTTGTTTCCAGGGACCTGTAAGGACAGTGAGTGAATTGTCCTTGTGCTATATTGTGCTTAAAAAAAACATTTATTCTAGGGACAGAAAACTGTAGGTAGGGAGAGTGTTTTTTTTCTTTCACTCTGCAAGTCCTTGTTTCCAGGGACCTGGAAGGACAGTGAGTGAATTGTCCTTGTGCTATATTGTGATTAAAAAAAACATTTTTTCTAGGGACAGAAAACTGTAGGTAGGGAGAGTGTTTTTTTTCTTTCACTCTGCAAGTCCTTGTTTCCAGGGACCTGGAAGGACAGTGAGTGAATTCTCCTTGTGCTATATTGTGCTTAAAAAAAAACATTTATTCTTGGGACAGAAAACTGTAGGTAGGGAGAGTGTCAGTTTATTTCACTCTGCAAGTCCTTGTTTCCAGGGACCTGTAAGGACAGTGAGTGAATTGTCCTTGTGCTATATTGTGATTAAAAAAAACATTTTTTCTAGGGACAGAAAACTGTAGGTAGGGAGAGTGTTTTTTTTCTTTCACTCTGCAAGTCCTTGTTTCCAGGGACCTGTAAGGACAGTGAGTGAATTGTCCTTGTGCTATATTGTGCTTAAAAAAAACATTTTTTCTAGGGACAGAAAACTGTAGGTAGGGAGAGTGTTTTTTTTCTTTCACTCTGCAAGTCCTTGTTTCCAGGGACCTGGAAGGACAGTGAGTGAATTGTCCTTGTGCTATATTGTGCTTAAAAAAAAACATTTTTTCTAGGGACAGAAAACTGTAGGTAGGGAGAGTGTTTTTTTTCTTTCACTCTGCAAGTCCTTGTTTCCAGGGACCTGTAAGGACAGTGAGTGAATTGTCCTTGTGCTATATTGTGCTTAAAAAAAACATTTATTCTAGGGACAGAAAACTGTAGGTAGGGAGAGTGTCAGTTTATTTCACTCTGCAAGTCCTTGTTTCCAGGGACCTGGAAGGACAGTGAGTGAATTGTCCTTGTGCTATATTGTGATTAAAAAAAACATTTTTTCTAGGGACAGAAAACTGTAGGTAGGGAGAGTGTTTTTTTTCTTTCACTCTGCAAGTCCTTGTTTCCAGGGACCTGTAAGGACAGTGAGTGAATTGTCCTTGTGCTATATTGTGCTTAAAAAAAATATTTTTTCTAGGGACAGAAAACTGTAGGTAGGGAGAGTGTCAGTTTCTTTCACTGTGAAAGTCCTTGTTTCAAGGGACAGAGAAGGACACCTGAAGGTAGCCCTTATTGCTTTTTTCCCATCTCCCTGCAGGCCATCTATTAGAATGTCTGGAAGGCAAACAAGGAGAGGCAGACAGTCAGGAGGCAATAAAAGAGGGCAAGCAGGCTCTGTGTCTGGGGGCAACAGTGCTGGTCGTGGACGCGGTGCATTGTCATCAGCACATGGCCATGGGACACGCTTGTCCTTCTTTTCGGCAGCTGGACATGTTGAGCCACATCATGCCGAAGACTTGGTAGAGTGGATGACCAAGCCCTCCTCCTCCTCCTCATCCTCTCTCACCCAGGCTCAGGGTACTGGAAAAGCAGCTGCCAAAGCGTCGTCTTCCCTGGTATCAATGTCAGACAAATCATCAGTCACTCCTTCCCTAGACCCACCATGTCCTCCTCCTGAGGAGTCCCCCGAACTGTTTCAGCACAGTGTTGGGTACATGCTCCAGGAGGATGCCCAGCGTTTCGAAGGGTCTGATGATGAAACCCAGCTAGAGGAAGGCAGTAGCGTGAGAGCAGACAGAGGGGATGCTCAAGAAGGACACCAATCTGGCAGTCATGTTCCAGCAGCTGCAGCATACTGCCAGATTGGCTCCAGTGATGAGGAGGGAGGGGATGATGAGGTCACTGACTCCACGTGGGTGCCTAATAGGAGAGAGGAGGAGGAGGAGGATGAGGAGGAGGCACATCTCCAACGAGGCAGGATGCCCTTTGGTGGCCAGCGTAAGGGCAGTACACCGACGGAATCACACCGCAGAGCTCCGCCTGTGCAGGGCGCTGCCTCTGCCCGTCATTCAAAAAGTTCTTTGGTGTGGGCCTTTTTTGAGGCTAGTGCATCAGATCGCACAGCTGCTGTTTGCAACATATGTCTCAAGCGTATATCGCGTGGCCAAAACATCAGCCGCTTGGGTACCACATGCCTGACCAGACATATGTTGACCTGCCATGCAGCTCGTTGGCAAGCCTACCTCAAAGACCCACACCAAAGAACAAAGCGGACCTCTCCTTGCACCGCATCAGCTGGGATCTCCAACCCCACTATAACTTCAGTCCTCTCTGAAACATGCACTGAGAGGAATGAAGGTGTAGAATTAGGTGTGTCACAGCCAAGTACTTGCGCCCACTCTGCTAGCAGTACACCGACGTCCGATTCTAGCAGGCAAATTTCCCTGCCCCAGCTGCTGGACCGTCGAAAGAAGTTCACTCCCAGCCATCCACATGCCCAGCGGTTGAATGCTAGCTTGGCTAAATTGCTAGCGCTTCAACTGCTGCCTTTTCAGTTGGTAGACTCGGCCCCCTTCCGTGAGTTTGTGCAATGTGCGGTTCCTCAGTGGCAGGTTCCCAAACGCCACTTTTTCTCACGGAAGGCTATTCCGGCTCTCTACCGGCATGTGGAAGGCAATGTCTTGGCCTCGCTGGACAGGGCGGTCAGCGGTAAGGTGCATATTACCGCTGACTCATGGTCCAGCAGGCATGGACAGGGACGTTACCTTTCTTTCACGGCCCATTGGGTCACTCTTTTGGCAGCTGGGAAGGATTCAGGACAAGGTGCAGTAGTGTTGGAGGTTGTCCCACCGCCACGCCTCCAAAATGCTACTACTGGTTGTGACACACCTCTCTCCTCCACCCCCTCCTCTTCTTCTTCCTCCATGGCCTCTTCCTGTGGTTTGTCCTATGAACCAGCGGTGCTCCGTAGCCGTTCACGGGGCTACGCAAGTACGCAGGCAAAAAGATGCCATGCCGTGCTTGCGCTGGTGTGTTTGGGGGACAGAAGCCACACTGGGGCAGAGGTCCTGTCTGCTCTGCAGGGCCAGGCCGAGAGGTGGTTGACGCCACGCCAGCTTAAGCCAGGAATGGTGGTTTGCGACAATGGCACCAACCTCCTCTCCGCCCTCCGACAGGGACAACTGACCCATGTGCCCTGTGTGGCTCACGTCCTTAACCTGGTGGTGCAGCGCTTCTTGGGCAGGTACCCGGGCTTACAGGATGTCCTGAGGCAGGCCAGGAAAGTCTGTGTGCATTTCCGCAGATCTTATAATGCCAGTGCTCGCCTGGCTGAGCTGCAAAAGGAGTTGAACCTGCCCAAGAACCGCCTTATATGTGACATGCCCACCAGGTGGAACTCAACGTTGGCCATGCTGCAGCGGCTGCACACGCAGCAGAGGGCCATCAATGAGTACCTGTGTGACTACGGCACCAGGACAGGGTCAGGGGAGCTTGGTTTTTTTTCTCCACGCCAGTGGGGCATGATCAGGGATGCATGCACTGTCCTGGCACCATTTGAGGAGGCCACGAGGATGGTGAGCAGTGACAGTGCATGCATCAGTGACACTGTACCTCTTGTCCACCTGTTGGAGCACACGCTGCGTGGAATAATGGACAGGGCACTTGAGGCAGAACAGAGGCAGGAAGAGGAGGACTTCCTTGCCTCTCAAGGCCCCCTTTACCCAGACAGTGTTCCTTCTGTCCCACCCATCGCACAGGAAGAGGAGGAGGAGGAGGAGGAGGAGGAGGAGGATTGTGTCAGCATGGAGGTGGAGGCTGGCACTCAGCATCATCAGCAGCAGTCTTTTAGGGATGATTTACAGTCCCAAGAAACCAGTGGACTTGTACGTGGCTGGGAGGAGGTGGCTGCGGATCATGTCGTCCTTAGTGACCCAGAGGACTCCGGAGCGAATGCCTCAGCAAACCTACGCTGCATGGCCTCCCTGATCCTGCAAAGTCTGCGGAAGGATCCTCGTATTCTTCGGATCAAGGAGAGGGACCATTACTGGTTGGCCACTCTCCTTGATCCACGGTACAAGGGTAAGGTTGCGGACCTTATGTTACCGTCGCAGAGGGAGCAGAGGATGAGACAACTCCGGGAGGCCTTGCAGAAAGGTCTGTGCAACGCGTTCCCAGAGACTGGGAGGTTGCAAACTCCTGGTCCTGGACAACGAGTTGCTGAGGCTTCGGCCAGTCAAAGAAGGAGCGGTGGGGAAGGTGGCCGTCTGACCGATGCGTTCAGACAATTCTTTAGTCCGCAGCCCCAAAGTATGATCGGTTCCAGCAACCATCGCCAGCGTCTGATAAACATGGTGCAGGAATATCTAGGGGCAAGGTCAGACTTGGACACCTTCCCCACCGAAAATCCTCTGGCTTACTGGGTCTTGAGGATGGATCACTGGCCAGAGCTTGCACAGTATGCAATTGAGCTACTGGCCTGTCCTGCATCCAGCGTTCTTTCGGAACGCACATTCAGTGCTGCTGGAGGATTTGTCACGGATCACAGGGTGCGCCTGTCCACCGACTCGGTTGATCAAGATGAACCAGTCTTGGATCACCACCAGCTACCACACACCTGATGCTGATATAACAGACTAATTGATTTTAACATGTCACATCCCTTCAAGACTGATGCTGATGCTGAGTGCCTGTGCTGTTATGTTGACTGGCTATCCTCCTCCTCCGAGTCCTCAATGATACGATTGATGATGATAGCTTGTAAGATCATTTTTGTTTATGGGTGCCGCCACCAGTGCCTAACGCCCAATTTTTCAGCCCCTGTTTAACAGGGGCGTGTAATTACAATTTTTGAAGCAATACTTTGCAACAGGGCTCATTGCTGTGCTCCAAGTACAGTATCTGTGAGGGGTTGCAGTGTTGTGCCACCAGTGCCTAAGGCCCAATTTTTCAGCCCCTGTTCAACAGGGGCATGTAATTACAATTCTTGATCTAATAATTCACAGCAGGGCCCATTGCTGCACCCACCAAGAGTAACTGTCAGGGCTTACAGTGTTGTGGCACCAGCACCACCATCAAAGGCCCAATTTTTACTACCACTGTTCAACAATTATATGTAATTAAAATTCCTGATATAATAGTTGACAGCAGGGCGTTCCAGCACCAACCAAGAGTAACTGTGAGTGCTTACAGTGTTGTGCCAACACCAACAACTAAGGGGCCTATTTCTGCAGAGTATATACGGCAGGTCCCTACTTTCAAACATCCAACTTACAAACGACTCCTACTTGCAAACGCAAGAAGACAACAGGAAGTGAGAGGAAATCTACCACTAGGAAGGAAAATTCTCTCCTGTAAGAATAAATATGGGAGAAAGGTGTCTCCTCTGTACTGATGCTTTATCAGCAATCCTTGTTTCAAGAAAAACACCACATTTCAAAAACAGTTGTCATTGGGACGGAAAGTGAGGTGAAATGTTCTGAACAGGGGCACAGACAGCAAAACAAATGTTACAGGGGTGATAACCCTTACCTATGTTTTCCAAAAAGTTTAAAAATAGATTTTTGGTCTGGAGCTACACTTCAACAATGTACCTGTTCAAAATTACAAACAGATTCTACATAAGAACAAACCTACAGTCCCTGTCTTGTATGCACCGCCTGTATAGGGCTGTTCAGAGTATATAGGGCCTTTTTTATTTTATGTGCGGGGTTCCCCTTAATATCCATACAAGACCCAAAGGGGCTGGTAATGGGCTGGGGTAGGGGGGGGGGGGTCATGGGGTAGCTATGCCATTTTTCTTAAAGAATTTCATCCATATTACCGGGACCAGACATTACATTAAAGCCGCAAGCAGTTTTAAATGGCTTTTTTTTTCCTTTAGAAGTGTCATTTTGTGCAGGGACAGTTCTAAACACGGGAAACACGTGGCACTTCACAGGCATACTTTAGACACCCCCCAGGTACGATATTTAAAGGAATATTTGACTTTTTTTTTTTCACTTTATGCATCATTAAAATGACTGCTCCCGAAAAACGACCGTTTTTAAAACTTCTTTTTGCATTGATACATGTCCCCTGGTGCAGAACCCGGGTTCCCAAACCCTTTTTAGGACAATAACATGCATAATAGTTGTTATAATTAGCACTTTAGAATTCGAACGTTCGCATCCATTGTATTTAATAGGGTTCTAATGTTCGTTCGAACTTTCGGTCCGTTCGCGGGTTCTGGTGCGAACCGAACCCGGGGGTGTTCGGCTCATCACTACCCTGCACTATATAGGGTTGCCTTTGTCCTTATTGCTACTGCTGTGTCTGTCTTTGTGTTGGTAGGTTTTCTTAGGTCAATGTGGTTGGTACATAGCTTACATGCTATGCACCAATTAGCTATGTAAGCAAAAAAAAGTTGGGGTCCTAAAAAAAGGATATTTAGACATGTTTTATAGGTAGATGTCACTTTTGAGGGTTGTTTTTTGCACCAACAAACTTTTTTTGCATTTCCTGATTAAAAAATGACTCATATATTTTGATAAACTGCTTTTTCAAATCCTAATCTCAATCCCTATCTCAATTTATCTATAGTCCACATCTCAGTTTGTTAAGAACCCCATGCATTCTAATATTGAGTCAAATCAGTTTTTGGAATGTTACTCCAGGTTTCTAGGATCATGAAAAATATTGATGCAAAAAAAACACTCCATGCAGACTCTATCCCTGGTTATAGTTGAACCCAGGAGCTTTGCCCTACAAGGCATGAATTGTGAAATATCAACCACTGCACAGATTCCTTACTATCATTGCTATTGTAGCAACAACTCTATCAACTCAATATTTCAAAACCAACTCTTCAGTTTAAACCCCAACTGAAGTCACACACCTGTGTGCCTCATTGTATTCCTGTACCCTACATGCTATGATTTGTGACTGATTATTTCTATGAAATGCTTTAAAATACCCTCTCTCTCTGTGAAAATGCTGCTTCAAATCTTCACACTGCAGTGTCCTGCATTGGCAGAGCTAAGTGGCAACCACACCATACTTCTTTGCTTAAATAATCAAAATGGTGAAAATATATCCTGAAATGTAAATAATTTAGCACCTTCCTTTTTGCTGTTGAAGTGCCACGTACAGTATATACATTTAACAAACTTGACTTTTTACCACAGAAAACAGTGATCTGGATTGGAATATTGTACAAAAATATTTATTAGAGAGGTCAGAAACCAAAGCTCTGTGTCCAGGAACCAAAGTAAGCCTGCAGCACTATCCAGTTGCCGCCATATTGTCCTATTTCTCTAGGGTAGCAGTTGGCATGTTATAATTTTCTACATGCCTGTGTGTATTTTTAATTGATACACTTGTTATTTTATGTTAGCGTTGCACAGATCTTCTTAAAACCATGATTTTAGGTTTGGCAGTGGCACTGGGAGGCAAGTTAGAAAACAGGAGGTGGGATTCCCTGACATGATTCTAAGCACTTCAAGAATGTGAATTATTGAAAATGAACAGCTTCCAAGGCATTTCAGTTTACAGCATCAATAAATTAATAGTTCCTGTCTGCTTTGAAGTCATGCACGATGCAAAGAGTACAAAAGAACAAAAGCATGTTCCTCTAGATTCTTAGACAAGATCATGTCAGTATCCTTAGAGGTAGATAAGTGTATTAGAGCTCAACTATTTCTACTAAAACGTGTAATTTTTACTTTGTCCCCTAAAATTTAATTAGAAAAGAAAAAAGGACAAGTCAGTGATTACTGCCCAAATATTATTAAAAGGAACATATTTTGGATTGTACGTACTGTATATTATTTATTTATTACAGTCAGAACTAAAAGGTATAATATAAAAAACAAAAATGAGTCGGTTAAATATAAAGTATTGCATATCAATACTATGTAGTCTTCTATCCAGCCAGCAGATGGTGGGCTTGTCTCCTTTTCACTTATTCAGCATAAAAGCTTAACCACTTGCTTACTGGGCACTTAAACACCCCTCCTGCCCAGACCAATTTTCAGCTTTCAGTGCTCTCACACTTTGAATGACAATTACTCAGTCATGCAACACTGTACCCAAATGATTTTTTTGTCCTTTTTTTCATACAAATAGAGCTTTATTTTGGTGATCACCTCTGGGTTTTTTATTTTTTGCGCTATAAATGAAAAAAGAGTGAAAATTTTGAAAAAAAAATATTTTTTCTGTTTCTGTAATAACATTTTGCAAGTTATTAATTTTCCTTCATAAATTTTGGCCACAATTTATACTGCTACATATCTTTGATAAAAATAACCCAAAATTTGGGGAAATTATTTGGTCTGTGTGAAAGTTTTAGAGTCTACAAGTTATAGTGCAAATCAGAAAAAATTTATCACATCTGATGTACTGGCGGCCTATCATTTCTTGAGACCCTAACAAGCCAGGAAAGTACAAATGCCCCCCAAATAACCCCTTTTTGGAAAGTAGACATTCCAAGGTATTTAGTAAGAGGCATGGTGAGTTATTTGAAGTTGTAATTTTTTCCCACGATTCTTTGCAAAATTAAGATTTTTATTTTTTGTTTTTATTTTTTCTCAAAATTGTCATTGTAATAGCTTATTTCTCTCACATGGCATCTGCATACCACAAACGACACCCCAAAATACATCCATTTATAAGATATTTCCAACACATAGCATGTACATAGCAAAAATGACACCCCAAAATACATTCTGCTACTCCTCCTGAGTATGGCGATACCAAATGTGTGGGACTTTTACACAGCCTGTCCACATACAGAGGACCTACATTGAAGTAGCACCTTCAGGCGTTCTAGGAGCATAAATTACACATCTCATTTCTCAACCACCTATTACAATTTTGAAGGCCCTGGAGCACCAGGACAATGGAGACACCTACAAAATGACCCAATTTTGGAATGCTAACACCCCAATGTATAATCTATGAGGCACAACGACTCTTTTGAACGGTTCATTTTTTTCCAGAAGTTTTTGGAAAATGTGGAAAAAAAATGAAAACACATTTTTTTTACACAAAGTTGTCCATTTATAAGATATTTCCAACACATAGCATGTACATAGCAAAAATGACACCCCAAAATACATTCTGCTACTCCTCCTGAGTATAGCGATACCACATGTGTGAGACTTCTACACAGCCTGGCCACATACAGAGATCCAACATGCAAGGAACACCCTCAGGTGTTCCAGGGACACATAGCATGCACATACCAAGAATTACACCCCAAAATACATTATGCTGAGCAAAGGGTAAACAAAAGATTACCTGTGGTTTTAGTAGCGCAGTTCTACACAGCAGGATAGCACTGGTCCAGGAAGCAGGCAGGGACTTGGTCAGCAACGGCATACACAATTGTCCAGGCAGTAGGCAGGGATACTGTCCATATACAGTCCAGGGTCAGTGCAGGCAGAGATATTGTCAGCAGTGCCAAAAATATTGGTCCTGGTAGTAGGCAGGTCCATGTGGTGTGGTTAGTTCATGCGAGAGATAGAGGCATGATGGCATAGGTCCTACAGGCAGTAGGCAGAAGTAGGACCTCGACCAGGAAAGAATGGGGACAGGGGTAGAGGCTTCTCCCACCCAAATCTCTTTGAAGCCTCCAAGTCTCCAGACCCTAATCTAGGATGAGAAAACAAAAAAAATATTTTCTTCATCCAGAAAAACTTTTCTGGAGCCCCACACATATGTGAGACCCCTGTGTTAAATCCCACTAGTCCAGTAGCAGGGTACAAGATCAGTCCATGAGGCAGGCAAAAACATGGTCAAGCAGTCCAAGGTCAGTTCCAGATCAGGCAGAGGTATTACAGAATCATTAGGCAGAAGCGTGGTCGAATAACAAGCCAGGGTCAGTTCCAGATCAGGCAGAGGTAGTACAGAATCATTAGGCAGAAGCGTGATAGAATAACAAGCCAGGGTCAGTTACAGAGCATGCAGTGTCATAAGGGGTGTGAAGGTGTGTGAAGGAAGGAACTGAAGATTACGTTTACCATACTTCACTAGGGATGAGCTTCGAGTTCGAGTCAAACTCATGTTCGACTCGAACATTGCCTGTTCGCCCGTTCGCCGAACAGCGAACAAATTGTGGTGTTCGCGGCAAATTCGAAAAATCTATGGGAGAAATCTAAAGTGCTAATTATAAAGGCTTATATGCAAGTTATTGTCCTAAAGTGTTTGGGGACCCGGTTCCTGCCCCAGGGGACATGTATCAATGCAAAAAGAAGTTTTAAAAACGGCCGTTTTTTCGGGAGCAGTGATTTTAATAATGCTTAAAATGAAAAAATAAAAGTGAAATATTCCTTTAAATTTCGTACCTGGGGGGTGTGTATGATATGCATGTAAAGTGGTGCATGTTTCCCATGCTTAGAACTGTCCCTGCAAAAAATTTCATTTTTGAAAGAAAAAAAGTCATTTAAAACTCACTCGCGGCTATTAATGAATTGTTGGCTCCCGGCAATACATACAAAAGTCATTGATAAAAAAAAAAAAAAAAAAGCGTGGGGGTTCCCCAGAATTCAATTACCAGGCCCTTCAGGTCTGGAATGGATATTAAGGGGAACCCCGCCGCAAATTTAAAAAAAAATTGACGTGGGGTTCCCCCAAATATCCATTCCAGGCCCTTCAGATCTGGCATGGATTTTAAGGGGAACTCCACCCCAAATTTAAAAAAAAATGGCGTGGAGTCCCCCTAAAAATCCATACTAGACCCCTTATCCGAGCACGCAACCTGACCGGCCGCAGGGGAAGAGGGGGGGATGAGAGAGCGGCCCCCCTCCCTCCTGAACCGTACCAGGCCACATGCCCTCAACATGGGGAGGATGTCCCCATGTTGATGGGGACAAGGGCCTCATCCCCACAACCCTTGCCCGGTGGTTGTGGGGGTCTGCGGGCGGGGGGCTTATCGGAATCTGGAAGACCCCTTTAACAAAGGGGACCCCCAGATCCCGGCCCCTCCCTATGTGAATTGGTAAGGGGTACAATGTACCCCTACCATTTCACGAAGAAAGCGTAAAAAAATGTTTAAAAAAACACACAAACACCTTGAAAAAGTCCTTTATTTAAAAAACAAAAACAAAAAAAAAACATTCCAGCGGTGAAATCCAGTGTCCCGCGGCGATCCGATGTCCAGCGCTGTCCTTCATTGGTTGTGCCTGAGTGGACCTGATGGGGAACTCCCTCTCAGTATTTTAAATGTATAGACCCGCCCCTTCTAAAGTTCCCCATCAGGTCCGCTCAGCGGACCAGATGCGGAACATGAGAAGGGGCGGGTCTATACATGTATTACCAAAGTGAGAGCAGTTCCCCATCAGGTCCGCCCCCTCGGTATGTCGGACCCGCCTACGTCATTGGCTTGAGCGGGGAACTTCCTTCACTGTGTAATTTAAATTTAATGACGTAGGCGGGTCCGACATACCGAGGGGGCAGACCTGATGGGGAACTGCTCTCACTTTGGTAATACATGTATAGACCCGCCCCTTCTCATGTTCCGCATCTGGTCCGCTGAGCGGACCTGATGGGGAACTTTAGAAGGGGCGGGTCTATACATTTAAAACACTGAGAGGGAGCTCCCCATCAGGTCCGCTCAGGCACAACCAATGAAGGACAGCGCTGGACATCGGATCGCCGCGGGACACTGGATTTGACCGCTGGAATGTTTATATTTTTTTTTAAATAAAGGACTTTTTCAAGGTGTTTGTGTGGTTTTTTTTAAACATTTTTTTACGCTTTCTTCGTGAAATGGTAGGGGTACAATGTACCCCTTACCAATTCACATAGGGGGGGCCGGGATCTGGGGGTCCCCTTTGTTAAAGGGGTCTTCCAGATTCCGATAAGCCCCCCGCCCGCAGACCCCCACAACCACCGGGCAAGGGTTGTGGGGATGAGGCCCTTGTCCCCATCAACATGGGGACATCCTCCCCATGTTGAGGGCATGTGGCCTGGTACGGTTCAGGAGGGAGGGGGGGCGCTCTCTCGTCCCCCCCTTTTCCCCTGCGGCCGGCCAGGTTGCGTGCTCGGATAAGGGGTCTGGTATGGATTTTTAGGGGGACTCCACGCCATTTTTTTTTAAATTTGGGGTGGAGTTCCCCTTAAAATCCATGCCAGATCTGAAGGGCCTGGAATGGATATTTGGGGGAACCCCACGTCAAATTTTTTTTAAATTTGCGGCGGGGTTCCCCTTAATATCCATTCCAGACCTGAAGGGCCTGGTAATTGAATTCTGGGGAACCCCCACACTTTTTTTTTTTTTCTTTATCAATGACTTTTGAATGTATTGCCGGGAGCCGACAATTCATTAATAGCCGCAAGTCAGTTTTAAATGACTTTTTTTCTTTCAAAAATGAAATTTTTTGCAGGGACAGTTCTAAGCACGGGAAACATGCGCCACTTCACATGCATATCATACACACCCCCCAGGTACGAAATTTAAAGGAATATTTCACTTTTATTTTTTCATTTTAAGCATTATTAAAATCACTGCTCCCGAAAAAACGGCCGTTTTTAAAACTTTTTTTTGCATTGATACATGTCCCCTGGGGCAGGACCCAGGTCCCCAAACACTTTTTAGGACAATAACTTGCATATTAGCCTTTATAATTAACACTTTAGATTTCGAACGTTCGAGTCCATTGTATTTAATAGGGTTCTAAAGTTCACACGAACATTTTGTCTGTTCGCAGGTTCTGGTGCGAACCGAACAGGGGGGTGTTCGGCTCATCCCTGTACTTCACTAATATTTTAGTGAAGTATGGTAATGGCGAAAACAGTCTTCTACACAGAGGCCTGGTTGGGAAGGGCATTGGGCACAATAATAAGCTGTGTCTCGTCTGACTCCTCCACTGGTACACACCTTACATTTTTTTTTACGTCGTCGACCTGTTGCTGTGGGAGGGATTTTATCGGGAAAGAGACGTTAGGCGAATCGACTTATAACATCAGATCGGATGTTTTGGGATGGGCCGTTCGTGAATATAAGGGCAGTGATAAGTTCCTCCTGGTAGCCAAGGAAGCGTTTGGGGTTTTGGGCGGAGTTGCGGTATATGATGTACGAATTGTATATGGCCAATTGAAAAAAATAAATTGCAACTTTTTTGTACCAATGGTATGTCCGTCTTGTGGCAAGGTAGGGTTCGAGCATCTGGTCGTTGAAGTCGACTCCCCCCATAAACAAATTGTAGTCCTGGATGCATGTGGGCTTTTTGATGGGGCCATTCCTTCTGGGGATTTCCACGAAGGTATCGTTGTGGATGGAAGATAACATGTATACATCCCTTCTGTCCCTCCACTTCACTGCCAGAACCTCCTTGTTTCTCAGACTTGCCGATTCTCCTCTTCTCCGCTTCTTATTTACAAGACTCTGAGGAAAGCCCTTCCGATTCTTTCTGATGGTGCCACATGCTGGTGTCTGCATCCGGTGAAAGTTATGGAACAGGGGGAGGGATGTGTAGAAGTTATCTACATACAGATGGTAGCCTTTTTTCAGTAGGGGGTATATGAGGTCCCAAACAATTTTCCCACTTGATCCCAAGTAGTCTGGGCAATTAGGGGGATTCAGCTGGCTGTCCTTCCCCTCGTACACTAAGAAGGCATACGTGTACCCTGTGATACGGTCACATAGCTTGTAAACCTTCACACCATTTTGCTGGGAATGAATTGTTTTATTTGAAGTCTGCCGCTAAATTTAATAAGGGACTCATCCACACATATGTGCTGGTCCGGGGTATACAACTGGGGGAATTTTTCGGAAAAATAATTCAGTAAGGGTCGAATTTTGAAAAGCCTGTCAAAATTTGGGTGATTTCGGGGAAGGCACTGGGTGTTATCGTTATAATGTAGGAATCTCATTATCATGAAGTATCTGGTTCTGGGCATTACGTTGGAGAATATTGGCATATGGTAGATTGGGCGTTTTGACCAAAAGGAACGCAAAGTGTTTTTTGGGTTGAGTCCCATACAAAACGTGAGGCCTAAAAAAATCTTCAACTCCTCCACCGTTAGGTCTCTCCACTCGTAGGGACGGGAATAATATGATGTAGGATTGTTCAAAATAAATTGTTGGGCATATAGATTTCACTGGGTCACAATGTTGGATAGCATGTCCTCGGTAAAAATAAGATCAAAAAAATTGATTGGGGAAAAATTCTCCGTGTCCACCTGGACTCCTGGCTGGGCAGTGAAAGGGGGAATGTTGGCTTCTCCTGAATTAGGAGGAAGCCACAAGGGGTTCTGAAGGGCATAGGGAAGGCTGGCATGGGTCCTTGGCCTTTCTTGCCGAGGCACTGCGGTGCTGGTAGATGGCACTGCGGTGCTGGTGGATGGCACTGCCTCTTCACCAGAACGCCTTTGTTTGGCGGGCCGACTAGCTTCCTCCTCTGAGTCACTCAGTGTTGCACTACTGAGGACTGGCTCATAATTGACGTCCGACTCAGAATCGGAATTGGAAAGGGAATCTGAAAGCGAGAGCTCCACGTTGCTCTCGTCAGGATTTGGTATGCCTCCTCGGCGGAAAATCTTTTTGAAATTTTTTGCTGCTGGTGGTGCGACTACACAGGTGTGTGCCAAGCCTTCACTGATGGGCACTGATGAGGCAGCACAGATGGGCACTGATGAGGCGGAACAGATGGGAACTGATGAGGTGGAACTGATGGGCACTGATGAGGCGTAACAGATGGGCAATGATGAGGCGGAACAGATGGGCACTGATGAGGCGGAACAGATGGGCACTGATGATGCAGAACAGATGGGCACTGATGAGACGGAACAGATGGGCACTGATTGGCGGCACAGATGGGCACTGATGAGGCAGCACAGATGTGCACTGACTGGTTGCACAGATGTGCACGGATTGCACAGGTGAGCACTGATTGGCACAGGTGGGTACTGATTGGCACTGAGGTGGCACAGGTAGGCACTGATGAGGTGGCACAGGTGGGCACTGATTGCACAGATCACTGACGTCACAGGTGGTCACAGACTGGCACAGGTGGTGACAGACTGGCACAGGTGGTCACAGACAGGCACAGGTAGGCACTGTATAGGCACTTGTGGGCACTGTATAGGCACTTGTGGGCTTTGTATGGGCACTGTGTAAAACACTCACTTGCGGATACAAAGTAACAGATCGCTCTCCCTCCTCAAACGCGTCTGTGTGAGGAGGGAGAGCCGGCAATGAGAGATGATCTCATATGTTTACATTTGAGATCATCTCTCATTGGCCGCACAGATCGCATAGTAAATGGCCACTCTGATTGGCCATTCACAGCGATCTATGATTCGTTGTGTCCAAGGGACACAGGCAGGAAAGAATTTCCCCGCTGCGCGCACGGGAGCGCGCACGGGGAACGAGGAAAGGGGAGGCCGTCTATTGACGGCCTCCTGGATTTTCAGGTTCACGCTGAAGCCGTCATTCGGCTATAGCACGGGCCTCAAGGGGTTAAAGTCTGACTCCATTTTTTTTTTTTTAAGGCCACTCAACCATATATGTTGTCCATACAAATGGGAGTCATTAGTTACCTAGCATCTGGGGAAGGGGGTCTGAAGGAGCAACACTGTGCGGTATAGAGACCCAGGCATCTGATGTGTCAGATGCTGAAGATTTTACAGGTTCTGTAGCTCTGCAGGTACATTAGGTGCAGAGCGACTGCAGTCCATATTGGTGATTACCCTAACTGAACCCTAACTATGCTGTTTTTTTTTTTATTGTCACAGGGTCTCTTTAAGTTGTATCATTTTGGTCACTTCAGTTAAATGCATATATATTGTAGATATGAACTCAGGCATAGGGATGAGCCGAACACCCCCTGTTCGGTTCTCACCAGAACCTGCAAACGGACCAAAAGTTTGCACAAACTTTAGAACCCTATTAAATACAATAGACGCGAACGTTCAAAATCAAAAGTGCTAATTATAACAGCTAATATGCTAGTTATTGTCCGAAAAAAGGTTTGGGGACCCGGGTCCTGTCCCAGGGGACATGTATCAGTGCAAAAATAAGTTTTAAAAACTGCCGTTTTTTCAAGAGCAGTCATTTTAATGATGCATAAAGTGAAAAAAAAAGTGAAATATTCCTTTAAATATTGTACCTGGGGGGTGTCTAAAGTATGCCTGTGAAGTGGAACGTGTTTCCCGTGTTTAGAACTGTCCCTGCACAAAATGACATTTCTAAAGGAAAAAAAGTCATTTAAAACTGCTTGCGGCTTTAATGTAATGTCTGGTCCCAGCAATATGGATGAAAATCATTTAGAAAAATGGCATGGGTAGCCCACCACCCCCACACCAGCCCACTACCAGCCCCTTTGGATCTTGTATGGATATTAAGGGGAACCCCGCACTCAAATTAAAAAAAGGCCCTATATACTCTGAACAGCAGTATACAGGCGGTGAAAACAAGACAGGGACTGTAGGTTTGTAGAATATGTTTGTAATTTGGAACAGGTACATTTTTTAAGTGTAGCTCCAGCCAAAAAATCTATTTTTAAGCTTTTTGGAAAACATAGGGAAGGGTTATCACCCCTGTGACATTTGTAATCCCTTGCTGTCTGTGCACCTGTTCAGAACATTTCACCTCACTTTCCGTCCCAATGACAAATGTTTTTTGGGAAAAATTTTTTTTTTTATTGAAACAAGGATTGGTGATAAAGCATCAGTGGAGAGGAGACACACTGTAAGACACACTGTAAGTCCTCACAGTTACTCTTGGTGGGCGCAGGAATGGGCCCAGCTGTGAAATATTAGATCAAGAATTGTAATTACATGCCCCTGTTGAACAGGGGCAGAAAAATTGGGCCTTTGGTGGTGGTGGTGGTGCCACAACACTGTAAGCCCTCACAGTTACTCTTGGTGGGCGCAGGAATGGGCCCTGCTATGAAATATTAGATCAAGAATTGTAATTACATACCCCTGTTGAACAGGGGCATACAAATTGTGCCTTAGGCACTGGTGCCACCACACTGCAACCCCTCACAGATACTGTACTTGGAGCGCAGCAATGAGCCCTGTTGCAAAGTATTGCATCAAAAATTGTAATTGCACGCCCCTGTTAAACAGGGGAAGAAAAATTGGGCCTTAGGCACTGGTGCTGGTGCCACAACACTGCAACCCCTCACAGATAATGTACTTGGAGCGCAGCAATGAGCCCTGCTGCAAAGTATTGCATCAAAAATTTTATTTACACGCCCCTGTTAAACAGGGGCTGAAAAATTGGGCCTTAGGCACTGGTGCTGGTGCCACAACACTGCAACCCCTAACAAATACTGTAGTTGGAGCACAGCAATGAGCCCTGCTGCAAAGCATTGCATCAAAAATTGTAAATACACGCCCCTGTTAAACAGGGGCTGAAAAATTGGGCCTTAGCCACTGGTGGCGGTGCCCAGAACCAAAAATGTTCTTTCAAGCTATCAGCATGATCATTGAGGACGAAGAGAATAGTCCCTCAGCATAACAGGATAGTCACTCAGCATCAGCATAGGCAGTCTTGAAGGGATCTGACATTTCAAAAAAAAATATTCGGTTACATAAGCATCAGGTGCTTGGTAGCTGGTGGTGAGCCAAGACTGATTCATTTTTATGAAGGTCAGTCGATCAACCGTGTCGGTGGACAGGCGCACCCTGTGATCGGTTACAAAGCCTCCAGCAGCACTGAATGTGCGTTCCGAAAGAACGCTGGATGCAGGACAGGCCAGTACCTCAATTGCATACTGAGCAAGCTCTGGCCAGTGATCCCTCCTCAAGACCCAGTAACCCAGAAGATTTTCGGTGGAAAAGGTGTCCAAGTCTGATCTTGCCCCTAGGTATTCCTGCACCATGTAAACCAGACGCTGGCGATGGTTGCTGGAAGCGATCATACCTTGGGGCTGCGTACTAAAAAATTGTCTGAACGCATCAGTCAGACGGCCACCTTCTCCACCGCTCCTTCTCTGACTGACCGGAGCCTCAGCAACACGCTGTCCAGGACCAGGAATTTGTAACCTCCCAGTCTCTGGGAACGCATTGCACAGACCTTTCTGCAAGGCCTCCCAAAGATGCTTCATCCTCTGCTCCCTCTGCGATGGCAAGATAAGGTCCGCAACCTTACCCTTGTAACGTAGATCAAGGAGGGTTGCCAGCCAGTAATGGTCCCTCTCCTTGATCGCACGAATACGAGGATCCTTCCGCAGGCTTTGCAGGATCAGGGAGGCCATGCAGCGTAGGTTTGCTGAGGCATTCGGTGTGGAGTCCTCTGGGTCACTGAGGACGACATGATCCGCAGCCACCTCCTCCCAGCCACGTACAAGTCCATGGGTGTCTTGGGACTGTAATTGATCCCTTGAAGACTGCTGCTGATGCTGAATGCTAGGTTCCACCTCCATGCTGACAAAATAATCCTCCTCCTCCTCGTCCTCTTCCTGTGTGATAGCCGGGCCAGCAGGAACACTGTCTGGATAAAGGGGGCATTGAGAGGTAAGGAAGTCCTCCTCTTCCTGCCTCTGTTCTGCCTCAAGTGCCCTCTCCATTATTCCACGCAGCGTGTGCTCCAACAGGTGGACAAGAGGGACAGTGTCACTGATGCATGCACTGTCACTGCTCACCATCCTCGTGGCCTCCTCAAATGGTGCCAGGACAGTGCATGCATCCCAGATCATGGCCCACTGGCGTGGGGAAAAAAATCCAAGCTCCCCTGACTCTGTCCTGGTGCCATATTGCAACAGATACTCATTGATGGCCCTCTGCTGCATGTGCAGCCGCTGCAGCATGGCCAACGTAGAGTTCCACCTGGTGGGCATGTCACAGATTAGGTGGTTCTTCGGCAGTTTGCTGGTCATCTAGCCGAGCACTGGCATTATATGACCGGCGGAAGTGCCCACAGAGATTCCTGGCCTGCCTCAGGACCTCCTGTAAGCCCAGGTACCTGCCCAAGAACGGCTGCATCACCAAGTTAAGGACGTGAGCCAAACAGGGCACATGGGTCAGTTGTCCCTGTCGGAGGGCGGAGAGGAGGTTGGTGTCATTGTCGGAAACTACCTTTTCTGGCTTAAGCTGGCGTGGCGTCAACCACCTCTGAGCCTTCCCCTGCAGAGCTGACAAAATCTCTGCCCCAGTGTGGCTCCTGTCCCCCAAGCACACCAGCTCAAGCACCACATGGCATCTTTTTACCTGCGTACTTGCGTAGCCCCTTGAACGCCTACGGAGCATCGCTGGTTCCGAGGACAAAGCACTGGTAGAGGCCATGGAGGAAGAAGAAGAGGGGGTGGAGGAGAGAGGTGTGTCAGAATCACCAGTAGTAACATTTTGGAGGCGTGGTGGCGGAACAACCTCCAACACCACTGGTGTAGTCCTTCCCAGCTGCCAGCAGAGTCACCCAATGCACCGTGAAAGATAGGTAATGTTCCTGTCCATGCCTGCTGGACCATGAGTCAGTGGTAATATGCACCTTACCGCTGACCGCCCTGTCCAGCGAGGCCAAGACATTGCCTTCCACATGCCAGTAGAGAGCCGGAATCGCCTTCCGTGAGAAAAAGTGGAATTTGGGAACCTCCCACTGAGGCAGCAGTTGAAGTACCAGCAATTTAGCCAAGCTAGCATTCAACCGCTGGGCATGTGGATGGCTGGGAGCGAACTTCTTTCGGCGGTGCAGCAGCTGGGGCAGGAAAATTTGCCTGGTACAATCTGACGTCGGTGTACCGATAGCAGATTGCCCACAAGTACTTGGCTGTGACACACCTAATTCTACACCTTCATTCCTCTCAGTGCAGGTTTCAGAGAGGACTGAAGGTATAGTGGGGTTGGAGATTCCAGCTGATGAGGAGCAAGGAGAGGTGCACTTTGTTCTTTGGTGTGGGTCTTTTAGGTAAACTTGCCAATGGACTGCATGGCAGGTCGACATATGTCTGGTCAAGCATGTGGTGCCCAAGCGGCTGATGTTTTGGCCACGCGAGATACGCTTTAGACATATGTTGCAAATGGCAATGGTGCGATCTGCTGCACACGTCTGAAAAAAGGCCCACACCAAAGAACTTTTGGAATAATGCGCAGAGACAGCAGTGCCCTGCACATGCGGAGCTCTGCAGTGTGATGCAGTCGGTGTGCTGCCCTTAAGCTGGCCCCTGGAGGGCATCCTGCCACGTTGGAGATGTGCCTCCTCCTCCTCTCTCCTATCAGGCACCCACGTGGAGTCAGTGACCTCATCATCCCCTCGCTCCTCATCACTGGAGCAAATCTGGCAGTATGCTGAAGCTGGGGGAACATGACTGCCAGATAGCTGTCCTTGTTGGGCACCCCCTCTCTGGGCTCACGTTACTACCCTCTTTCTCTGGGCTCACGTTACTGCCTTCCTCCAGCTGGGTTCCATCATCGGAGCCTTCAAAACGCTGGGCATCCTCCAGGAGCATGTACCCAGCACTGTGCTCAAACAGTTCGGGGGACTCCTCAAGAGGACATCAGCATCAGTACTGATAATGCAGCTATCAGAATCAACTGCCTGCTGTGGTATTAGTATGGGGAAAGCAGCAATTATCTTCAGTTAGTTTTAGGTGACTGTGCAGAGAGGGACACAGTACACTAACTGAAAATACTTGCAGCTCTCTGCCTGTGGTTTAATTATGAGAACACTACTATTATTCACTAACTGTATTCAGGTAAGCTTTAGGTAAACACAGTACACTAAGTGAAACACTGACTGTCTGCAGCTAGCACAATCACCTGCCTGCCTGTCACAGTATAGAGAATAACAGGAATGGATCTAGCTAAACTGATTACAGTGTATAAATATATATACAACACATAGGATGTGTATACAGTCATGGCCAAAATTGTTGGCACCCCAGAAATTTTTCCAGAAAATCAAGTATTTCTCACAGAAAAGTATTGCAGTAACACTTGTTTTGCTATACACATGTTTATTCCCTTTGTGTGTATTGGAACAAAACAAAAAAAGGGAGGAAAAAAAGCAAATTGGACATAATGTCACACAAAACTCCAAAAATGGGCTGATCAAAATTCTTGGCATCCTTAACTTAATATTTGGTTGCACACCCTTTGGAAAAAATAACTGAAATCAGTCGCTTCCTATAACCATCAATAAGCTTCTTACACCTCTCACCCGGAATTTTGGACCACTCTTCCTTTGCAAACTGCTCCAGGTCTCTCTTATTGGAAAGGCGCCTTTTCCCACCAGCAATTTTAAGATCTCTCCACAGGTGTTCAATGGGATTTAGATCTGGACTCATTGCTGGCCACTTTAGAACTCTCCAGCGCTTTGTTGCCATCCATTTCTGGGTGCTTTTTGACGTATGTTTGGGGTCATTGTCCTGCTGGAAGACCCAAGATCTCGGACGCAAACCCAGCTTTCTGACACTGGACTCTACAGTGCGATCCAAATTTCTTTGGTAATCCTCAGATTTCATGATGCCTTGCATACATTCAAGGCACCCAGTGCCAGAGGCAGCAAAACAACCCCAAAACATCATTGAACCTCCACCATATTTCACTGTAGGTACTGTGTTCTTTTCTTTGTAGGCCTCATTCTGTTTTCGGTAAACAGTAGAATGATGTGCTTTACCAAAAAACTCTATCTTGGTCTCAACTGTCCACAAGACGTTTTTACCAGAAGGATTTTGGCTTACTCAAGTACATTTTTGCAAACTGTAGCCTTGCTTTTTTATGTCTCTGTGTCAGCAGTGGGGTCCTCCTGGGTCTCCTGCCATAGCGTTTCATTTCATTTAAATGTCGACGGATAGTTCACGCTGACACTGATGCTCCCTGAGCCTGCAGGACAGCTTGAATTTCTGTGGAACTTGTTTGGGGCTGCTTATCCACCATCCGGACTATCCTGCGTTGCAACCTTTCATCAATTTTTCTCTTCCGTCCACGCCCAGAGAGATTAGCTACAGTGCCATGGGTTGCAAACTTCTTGATAATGTTGCGCACTGTGGACAAAGGCAAATCTAGATCTCTGGAGATGGACTTGTAACCTTGAGATTGTTGATATTTTTCCACAATTTTGGTTCTCAAGTCCTCAGACAGTTCTCTTCTCCTCTTTCTGTTGTCCATGCTTAGTGTGGCACACACAGACACACAATGCAAAGACTAAGTGAACTTCTCTCCTTTTAATCTGCTTTCAGGTGTGATTTTTATATTGCCCACACCTGTTACTTGCCCCAGGTGAGTTTAAAGGAGCATCACATGCTTGAAACGATCTTATTAATCCACAATTTTGAAAGGGTGCCAAGAATTTTGACCAGCCCATTTTTGGAGTTGTGTGACATGTCCAATTTGCTTTTTTTGTTTTGTTCCAATACACACAAAGGGAATAAACATGAGTATAGCAAAACATATGTTACTGCAATACTTTTCTGTGAGAAATACTTGATTTTCTGGAAAAAATTCTGGGGTGCCAACAATTTTGGCCATGATTGTATATCCTCTACATACTGTAACTGCAGCTAACTGACTCGCCTGCCTGCTCTATCTAACTCAATATAAATGACACTGTCTGTCTCTGTAATCTCTCATTAAACAACTCCAACACACTACACAAGGCAGCCAAGCCTTATATAGTATATAAGAAAATATAAAATCACATTACAGTTCAAATAATGGGTAACGTTACCCATTATTTGAACTGTAATGTGATTTTATATTTTCTTATATATACTTTTGTAAGAATATAAGGTTTTTTTACATTGCTGCTTTCGGCAGGATAATAAAAATTGTTTATTTTTCTATATATCGTGATACGTCTATATTTATTCACTCCACTGAGGCACACACAAAGTCCCATCCTTGATCAACCATTTTTTTGACATACAGTCGCATATTCTTCCAGGATGGTGCCTCAGTAGGAGCCTCAAGACATTCCGCATGCACCCCAACCCCTACACATACCTATAAATGTTAGTACCCAGTTATATTATGTACATTTAAGAAAGAATCCAGGCCTTTCTTAAAGCAATCTACTGAGCTGTCCAGAACCACCTCTGCAGGGAGTCTATTCTACATTTTCACAGCTCTTACTGTGAAGAAACCTTTCCGTATTTGGAGGTGAAATCTCTTTTCCTCTAGACGTAAAGAGTGCCCCCTTGTCCTTTGTGTTGACCGTAAAGTGAATAACTCAACACCAAGTTCACTATATGAACCCCTTATATATTTGTACATGTTGATCATATCCCCCCTTAATCTCCTCTTCTCAAAAGTGAATAAATTCAGTTCCTCTAATCTTTCCTCATAGCTGAGCTCCTCCATGCCTCTTATTAGTTTGGTTGCCCTTCTCTGCACGTTCTCCAGTTCCCCAATATCCTTTTTGAGAACTGGGGCCCAAAACTGAACTGCATATTCCAAATGAGGTCTTACTAATGATTTGTACAGGGGCAAAATGATATCTCTCTCTCTTAATACAAGAAATGACTTTGCTCGCTTTGGAAACCGCAGCTTGGCATTGCATGCCATTATTGAGCTTATGATCTACCAAAACCCCCAGATCCTTCTCCACTACAGATCCCCCCAGTTGTACTCCCCCTAGTATGTATGATGCATTCATATTCTTAGTCCCAAGTGCATAACTTTACATTTATAAACATTAAACCTCATCTGCCACATAGTTGCCCAATTAGACAGGGCATGGAGGTTGGCTTGTAAATTGGCGACATCCTGTAAGGACGTTATTCCACTGCATAGCTTGGTGTCATCTGCAAAGACAGAAACGTTACTTTTGATCTCAGACCCAATATCATTTATAAATATATTAAAAAGTAAGGGTCCCAACACTGAACCACGACTCTCTGAATTCTGTCTTTTAGCCAGTTTTCTATCCATTTACAAACTGGTATTTCCAAGCCTGTAGACTTTACCTTGCACATGAGCCGCGTGTGGGGAACTGTATCGAACGCTTTTGCAAAATCCAAGTATACCACGTCCACCGCCACCCCTCTGTCCAAGGTTTTACTTACCTCCTCATAAAAAGAAATCAGGTTTGTCTGACAACTTCTGTCTTTCATGAATCCATGCTGTCTGTTGCTTAAAATATTTTTTTCCAGCAAGAACTCATCTATGTGGTCTTTTATTAATCTCTCCAGTATCTTCCCAACTATAGAAGTTAAACTAACAGGTCTATAGTTACTTGGTAAAGACTTTGTTACCTTTTTAAATATAGGCACCACATTGGCCCTGCGCCAATCCAGTGGTACTATTCCTGTCATTAATGAGTCCCTAAAAATTAGATACAATGGCTTTGAAATTACAGAGCTCAATTCTTTTAGGATCCGTGGGTGGATGCCATCTGGTCCAGGTGCTTTATCCATCTTTATTCTGTCTAAATATTTCTGGACCATATCCCTTTTGAGCCATTGTGGATTTGGGGCTGTGTCACTACCACCCCCATTTTGGATATGAGCTCCCCCATGCTCCTTTTTATACATAGAGCTGAAGAAAGTATTTAATAAATTAGCCTTCTCTTTGTCCCCAGTCACCCACTCTAGATTATTTTTTAAAGGGCCTACATGCTCAGACTTGACCTTTTTACTATTAATATATTTGAAGAATTTTTTGGGGTTTGTCCTTCTATCTTTTGCAATCTGTCGTTCGTTTTGAATTTTAGCATCCTTGATTTCCTTTTTACATATCCTGTTATATTCTTTGTAACATTTAAATGACTCTAGTGTTCCCTCATTTTTATATTTTTTAAAAGCTCTTTTCTTGTAGTTTATAGCTTTTTTAACTTTGGCCGTGAGCCACATAGATTTTATTTTTAGCCTTTTAAACGTATTGCCCATGGGAATATACTTTGCATTGAGTTCACAAACAGTCTTTTTGAAGAATTCCCATTTCTGTTCTGTGCCCATTGATGCCAATATTCCCTCCCGGTCTAAGTCCTGTTCCTTTCTTACTATTACTTTAGAATGATTAAAAACAAGTTGACTATAAAATCTGTGGTGGTCATTGAATCTCAGTAGTCCAGATTATACCTAGTGTTAAACTACATAACATATCTGAGAATAGATTACATTAAATAAGCCATGATAGGTAGTATCACCATTTCAGATCACGCGTCAATATCCATAACACTGCTACTGTCCGAAACCCATTACTGTTCAACACAAAATATCTTTTTCAAAATCAATGACACGCCTGAGGTATTATCGCTGAGTATTTGGGAAGCCAACAAGTGCAGCATTAGAGGACAGTTTATCTCAATAGCTACACAATGAAAAAAAGAGAGGCAGGTGTTTACTGGCTCCCTGTCAAAAACAATTGCCCCCTTGAAATCACTGTATAAACACATTCTGGCAGCAGCAACCTAAAACAGGATTGATTAGCACCAGACAGGAGCTTCTGAAACAAAAATCCAGCAACATATGCAGATCATTCATATACCACAGTGGCCTTTATTATGAAATAGGAATTAAAAGTGGGGAGACTACTAACTAGGTCCCTAAAATCAAAAAACTTAGTCAAACAGAAGTTTCCTTGATTAAAACCCTCAAAGACCCCCTGGCCCAATGAGTATGAGCAATTGGAAATGCATTTCAGAATGCTATAGATCCTTAATAACTTCTCTAATGACCCCTTAGGTCCCTCCATAAGTCAGAAGAGTAGAGAAGACATTTTAACATTTCTGGAAAGAGCAAAGATGCCAAAGCTGAAAAACTATAACATTAAAACCTTGGAAACCTCACTCACATTGGAGGAACTGCACACAGCACTAAAACAAACTAAACCAGAGAAAGGTCAAGGCCAAGACAGATTCATGTCACAGTATTACAAAATGTCAATCTAGATCCCGAGTTTCAAAGCAAGGAGATTTGCCCTGACACAGGCTTTGGGGGTGCACAAAACTGTGATGCAAAAAGAGGGAAAGAACCCGCAACAAGCTACAGACCCATCTCTCTTCTAAATGTAAATCTCAAGTTGTTCATGAAGATGTTGTCAAATCATCTTCTCCTGCCTATTCCTTCCCTGATTCATAAGAACAAAGTGAGCTTTATGCCCATGTAAACAAGACCTAAAAATCAGCTATGGTAAATCAGCTGCAATGCTTATAAACACCAAGTAAATAAACCAGGCAGACACTAAAAAATGCACATCCATTTACATGGACTTCCTCTCATTTTAAATATTTAAGAATCAATCTACCCCCCTCCTCTGCCATAATCAATTTCACCAGCTTTTTTTCAAAGCAGGCCAATTAATTTGGTTTAACAAATAACCAAGACAAAGAACCAAGAAGGAAAACTATACTAAGTGCCCCAAAAGAAAAGGGAGGTCTAGAAATACCTGATATTAAAAAATACTATCAAGCTTGCCATATGATGGGCCTGGTTGATTGGCAAAATCCATAAAAAAAAACCCATAAAAGCTTGGATTACTATGAAACAGGACTGGATCTCTGCACCTTTAAATAAGCTCCTATGACCCTTTCCTAGCAATCTGTGGATAAACCAATCAAATTTTCAAGAGCAAAGCGGGAGACTTCTTGTGGCTACATACCACATTCAGAGAGGATCAATAACAAAACACTGGTACAATGTCCCACAAATGTTTTTAAAGCACCAGTATTAAAGAGGCGAATTACACAATTCTATCCTTTTGGTATAGAACCAATTCCAAAAGAATGCTAGAGGTGCCATGAAGCTAAGTGATCTTTGATGTACATTTTCTGGTTCTGTTCAAAACTACAAAAACATTGGAAATCATGGTCAACAACATTCCCTAAACACCTACCTTTTGCATGTTGAGACTGCGTAACAGGCTCTGCAAAAACCCTCCTGAGACAGCTCATACTGTAAATGCTTGCAGTATCAGCACTAAAAGTAATGGGTTGATTGCACAGATTACATTCAGCAAATTGAATCTATCTTATACTCCAAACAGGATAGGCTTATAAACTTCCCACAATTGTGAGCTGCCATCTAGATAAAGGAAGGCCCATGAATGTGGTGTATCTGGATTTTGCAAAGGCATTTGATACAGTTCCCCACAAACGTTTACTTTACAAACTGAGATCTGTCAGCATGGACCATAGGGTAAGTACCTGGATTGAAAACTGGCTACAGCGGTGTGTCCAAAGGATGGTGATAAATAGAGTACTCAGAATGGTCCAGGGTGGTAAGTGTGGTGTCCCCAAGGATCTGTCCTGGGACCAATTCTGTTTAATTTACTCATAAATGATATAGAAGATGGGATAAATAGCTCAATCTCAATATTTGTGGATTATACAATGTTAAGCAGGGCCATAGCTTCTGTGCAGGATTTGTAAACCTTACAAGAAGACCAAAATAAAATAATGGGTTGGGCAACTACATGGAAAATGGGGATTATTGTTGGAAAATGTAAAGTAATGCATTTGGGTGCTAAAAATATGAATGCAAGTTACTTGCTAGGGGAGAACATCTGGGGGAATCTAGGATGGAAAAGGACCTGGGGGTCCTAGTAGATGATAGACTCAGCAATGGCAAGCTGCTGCAAGCAAAGCCAACAGAATATTGTCATGCTTTAAAAAGGGGATTCACTCCACGTGCAACATTCTATTGGCTATGCTACTGTCTACCACCATGTCACAGGCCGGGCAGGCGACTATAGAGGAGGCAGGAGGTGGATCCACTGTACCAGAGAGGGGATGGTACGAATCGCACCGAGGGACCGGTTCTAAGCGGCTACCGGTTTTCACCAGAGCCCGCCGCAAGGCAGGATGGACTTGCTGCGGCGGTAGCAACCAGGTCGTGTCCCCCAGTAGCGACTCCACCTCTCTGGCGGCTGAGGCCGGTGCGGTACAAAAGGACTAGGCAGAGGCAATGTCAGACGTAGCAAAAGGTCAGGGCAGGCGGCAATGGTTTGTGGTCAGAGACAAAGGCAGAAGGTCAGGTACACAGGCAAGGTAACTCAAAATACTTCCACAAGGTACTAGGACAACAAGATCCGGCAAGGACAGGAAGGGGAAGTGGGTTTAAATAGGTTTTGGGTAGAGGAACCGTAATTGGACCGGGCACCAATCAATGGTCCTCTGGCCCTTTAAATTTTAGAAGGCCGGCGCGCCCGCGCCCTAGAACACAGCGGGGCCGCACGCGCCGGGAGGCAGCAGGAAGAGAAAGGTAAGTGGGGAGGAGAGCAGAGCAGCGCTCACGGCCAGGGGGGCTGGCCGGAGCGCCGCAGAGGGGACGACGCCGTGAGTGCTCCGGGCTGGATGGGACACCCAGAGCACTCTGCGTTACACACCATGCATGTATGTACATTACTTCTTGAATAAATGAAATGGTTTTACTGTATTTACTGCTGTTATTTTGGCCTACTGTGACCACCTCACTCAAAGTCCCAGGGCAACCCTCAGTGTATTTGCTATGAATAGGGATGGAGGTGTATCACTGGCGACACCAGACCTTTCCTCCTTTCTTTCACTCCAGAGATAAAACAATAATTTTCCCATTCTGCAAAACTCAAGAAGGATGTGCTTGAACTGGCGAGAGAAGGGCAACAAAGCTTATTAAGGGACTTGAGGATCTCAGCTATGGGGAAAGACTACAAGCATTAAATGTACTCTCTCAGGAGAGGAGAAGCTTGAGAGGGGATATGATAGCGATGTACAAATACCGTACTGATGACTCTAGCATAGGGAAAACATTTTTCTGTGAAAGGGAGTTTGAAGGGGTTGTAAAGTCAGAAGGTTTTTTATCTTAAAGCGGAGGTTCACCCACATTTTTAACTTTCCTTTCAGCTGTCCGTCTTAGTAAGAATAAAAATAGAACACTAACCTTTTTTTTTTTTTCTCTGTAGTTTTCTTTATTCTAATTTCTTTGCTTCTACTTCAGGGATTTCCTCCCGCGGGAGTAGGCGTGTCCTTCGCTGGGCTATTGTTTCGCAATGCCTCCTGGGAGCAAATTGTCCTGCTTCCCAGGAGTAATATTGTACCGCCTTCCTTTGAGACATCACGATAATGTAATCGTCACGTGACTCGTCGACCCAGTCACGTGACGACGGCGGATCTAATTCCGCCATTTTTAATAAGGGCACGCAGGTGTATTTTAACTGTTGATGCCCGTTGTGATGGCAACCAGGAAGTGTTGACGGCGCTGCTCGCCGTCAACACTGAGCGTGCACGAGATCCAGCGATGAATGCCGGGAGACAAGCATTCATCGCTACCCGGAAGAATATGCTTGTGGGCTTCAAGATGCCCACAAGCAAAATGGGAAATACATGCAATTTTTTATAAAGTGTTTTTTCTGCGCAAAACGGACGGGGGATGCATGGAAGCACAGGAGAAGTGAGTTCATAAAAGACACATTGTAAAGCATAGAATGCATAGAAAAAAAAAGTTAGGGACCGCGGAACCTCCGCTTTAATGCATTTTATGCATTAAGATTAAAAGCCTTCTGTGTGCAGCAGCTGCCCCAGCACCCCCTAACACTTACCTGAGCCCCTTCTCTATCCAGTGATGTCCACAAGTCCTTCAGCTGTCCATGATTGACTGAGACACAGCAGCGGCACCATTGGCTCCCACTGCTGTCAATAAAAGTCAGTTAGCCAATCGGGAGAGAGAGAGGGACGGCGCCAAACCACAGCTCCATGTCTGAATGGACACACAGAGCTGCAGCTTGGCTCATGAGCCCCCATAGCAGGCTGCTTGCTGTGGGGGCACTCGACAGGAGGAAGGGGCCAGGAGCAGGAAAGAGGGACAGGATAAGAGGAGGATCCAGGCTTCCCTGTGAAAATCCACTGCACAGAGCAGATAAGTATAACATGTTTGTTATATAAAAAAAAAGGGGACTTTACAATCACTTTAAAAAGACATGCAGCCATTCACTGGAATTGAAAGACAAGCAGTTTAACCTTAAACTGAATAGAGGGTTCTTTACTGTCAGAGCAGTAAGGATGTGGAATTCTCTTCCACAAGCAGTGGTATCAGCAGGGAGCGTCGATAGTTTGAAAAAAACGATTAGATGGGCACCTTACCGATAACAACATACAGGGATATACAATGTACTGTTGACATAAACAAAAGCACGCTCACACACCACAGGTTGAACTGGATGGACTGGTGTCTTTTTTCAACCTTACCGACTATGTAACTACAATTCCATACTAACTTATATGCCTAGATGGCTTTTCAGGCTTTTGGTAGGGCTTGTGAAAAGATAATAACCACATCAATACTGGGCACTTTCGCCCCCTTCCTTCCCAGGCCAATTTTCATCGCTCTTGCATTTTCAATGACATTTGCGCCGTCATGCTACGCTGTACCCAAATAAATTTTTTATAATTTTGTTCGCACAAATAGAGCTTTCTTTTGGTGGTACTTATTCACAACTCCGTATTTTATTTTTTGCGATATAAGCGAAAAAATATCGAAAATTTTGGAAAAAAAACCAATATATTCTTTATTCTATTTTGTAAGTAATCCAATAAAATCGAATTTTGACATAAATTTAAGCCAAAATGTATTCTGCTACATGTCTTTGGTAAAAAAAAAATCCCGCTAAGTGTATAATAATTGGTTTGTGTGATCACGGACATATGTACGCAAATGATCATGTACAGATGTGCAGATAATCATTGGGACATGTGATTTTACTGTTACATATGTGGGGGACATGTGTTTTTACTATGTGGGGGCATGTGTGTGGGGACATGTGTGTGGGACATGTGTTTTGGGGACATTGTGTGGGGACATGTGTTTTGGGGACATGTGTTCTACACTGTTACTAGGCTGGTGATCAGTGTGTAAAAAGCTGTAAAAAACAGCTCACACACACTGATCACCAAGCCAGCTGCAGTGATCCAGTCTCCTCTCCTCGCTGACAACTAATGTGTGAGGAGAGGAGAGCCGATCGCCTAGCAACCGGCTCTCTGTTTCCATCACATGACGGCTGTGATCGGACACGGCCGTCATGTGATCAGGAGGGCCAATCACAGATCCCTCCTGCCGATCTGAGATGCGCCGTGTCTGGGTGATCCCCCCCTCCTTCTGAGGGATGTTCCTGATCGTCCACTCAGAAGGAGAGAGCGCCCACCCGGCCGTTTTATATGCAGTGGCTGGGTGGGAAGTGGTTAAACAATACCCCCCCCCCGGCTCACCTGTAGGTGATTTACTAGCATGTTACCCATTTTATACACTCATTTATTTACCACCTTACTCCTATGTGTGTTAAGAAACCAATAAAGCAACACAAATAAAATCTAAAGCACAAGAACACACTACTTACAAAGCAGTTTATCTGTTCTTTTCTCTTTTATTGTTATATTTATTTATTTATTTAAAGTAAACTTGGTATGTACATCCTGACTCTCAATGACCAATTAGTGATTGCATGGATGGAAATACTAAATGTATACAAGCATGTGGAGCTGTAAAACATGTACCATTTGATATGTTTCTGATACATGGTTGATATTTTTTGAGCACCTTGAGTATTGTGTTATTGTAAAAAATTTAAATAGGGCACGTTAAAAAGGTCATTAAGTATCTTCTAAACAGGCAAGCTTGCAATAGAAATTGTGAGAAAGAATCAAAGGTAAAAGCCCGTAACTGGCAGGAAAACTTTGCAATCAATCTAAAATTGCACTAACCTATAATAACAATGTGCAGAAAACTCACTGCATGATTATTTACATCTATAAAGGCTACTTTACAACTTACATCATAGTCATGAGTTACTATGACAATTCTTTGTCATAAAGCAGAACAATCAAGAAATTGCCTGTTCAATGGAGCCCTAATGCACACCTGAACCATATTCTACCCTACCACACCACACACAGACTTCTAGACCAAATCAAGATTTATGATAGCATATATTTAGTCTACTAAGATAACTGCTATGTGGTTATAAAGTAATTTTCAGAATGTGTACTGTAATATTAGAAAAATGTGGTAAAGTAATTTAACAGAGCACTTTGTCATCCTGGGTTTTCAGCTGCTCATCTCAAGGGCATAATGACATTCTGCACAATGGTGAAAAAGGATAGCGATCCAGAATGGTATTGATTTAGTATATTATTGTGAAATTACAAAAGCAAATCATATTTATGCATTATAAAAATATGTCAGGCTGACATGAATTATAGATGGCAATTTAATAAAATTAATTCCTATGGCAAACCTATGTTGTACACATAGAACTGTTTTATAGCAATTGTTTTTACCATCGTACGTCTGTAAATGGTTTCTGCCATGAAAATATTATGACTGGCAAGCTTTTATAATGCAGGGTTTGCCTTGTGCTTTTATTAACTGTAAGTGAAGAACATAATCCAAAACAATAGCTACAAAAAGAAATACAAGGTTATTTCTAACACCGTTCAAAGGTCAGCACTAAAGGATTCACATTTACTACGGCTGTGATTATCACCGTGTTCATAAAATGAAAGCTGTATGTTATAAATTTGTAATAAGAAAATCATAAAAGAGAATTTATAGGACATAGTTATTATATAAGGCAGTCCTGGTAGACAAACCAGTTGTGAATCTTCCAGGTTTAGTTATTAGATCTTACCATAAGTACCATTTTACATGATAGAATAATAGATATACACTTTCATCCAGCATATTACCAGTATTTTTAAAGCACATTTTAAATAAGGCTTCAAACAGGAAACAGCCCTTATTCATGCAAGTCGAAGTATTGCCCTTCGATCTGCTCATACTGCAAATTCCAGAAAACTTGCAAATGTAAAAAAAAAAATCGAAATAATTTTTTCCCCCTTCAAACTGTTCCTATTTAACCCTTACTTTTGATTAAACACTATTGATATTTTTTCTTCATTTGTATTTAAACTTTTGAAATGTTGGTTTATTTTGTTTGTTAACATTTGCAGTACCACATTACTCCAAATTTAAAAATGCCTTCATAAAAGGTACAAATCACAAATTACATTTTTAATTATAATCTACAATAGTTCTTATGTGAAAAAAATTAACTTTGGTCATAATATTAATGAAAGTTGTATCATGATTGCAAAATAACACTTGTTTAAGCACATTTCAAACCCCTGCCCCTCAGCCATACACTATCCTGTTCTGTTTTTTAAGGACTAAAAGGATGCAACCCGGGGGCCAGTGGACTTCCACTTCTGAACCCTGCCCCAGATCGGCCACAGTACATGCAAGAGTGTTCCATCTTAGCTTTGCTAATCTTTATCTTGGATCTGGTCTTGGGACTGCATGGAAACATAAGAATGGTTATCTAAATAACTTATTAACTCATCGCCATTGCAACACAAACTCTTCTAATATAGCTGCTGTAAAAGACTCATATCCAGAGTACTACAACTAGTGACAAAAAGTGCATATGGTACACAAAATGATAAGGTAATGTATACAGTTGTCAAGGTGTTCTGATAGATCGTCAGAGCCATAGTATGAGATTGTTAAAAGACCGGGCACCCACCTACACATTTGGTGGTCTTGCCCGTTGATACAATTATACTGGGAACAGATATTTGAAACTGCCTCCAGAATATTTGGCTTCACTATACATCCTGACCCAGCCACGGCCTTGCTCAATCTAAAACCAGATTACATCACATATAAACAATTTAAACTTCTCACTCAATTGTTTACGGCAGCCAAACAAACAATTGCAAAAGCATGGAGGACCCCTAAACTGGAAATAGCCGAGACCATACGTAGAGTCAATGAATTTATGGTTCACGCCAAAATGCTAGCCATAGAAAGAGATCAAATTCCAATCTTTGAAAAGTTATGGAACCCTTGGATTAAATATCACCTATCTTCATTCCGCGAAGACTTGATTCTCATGCCATGGTAGCAGGTGGACCATATCGTGAACACTCTATTTTCCTGTTGTAACACATAGGTCAAAGACCAATAAACTCGAGCCATTCGAGTGGACTCCTATACCCCCCCTCTACTTTCCTACTATCCTATTCTACCTATTTTTATGTTACCTACTTATTCATTTCTATTTTCATGTAATTTTTACGCTATCTTTTACGTCCATTTAAAGTTCACTTAGATCTTTATTTTTACTTGAAAAGCAATATCTAAGCGGCAATATAATATTGCACTATGTAATTAGTTCTCATTTGTACTAAACCAAATAATATTTGTTTGTTCGATATCTTATCATCTACTGTAACCTACATCTAGTGCGTAGATGTATCCTCCGTTGATTTCTGCTTAGCCCTTAGAAACTATACAGCAATATGCACATTGTAGACCATGAATTTATTATTTATTCTTTATAATAGAAATATGTAGTCAATGTTCTACAACCATTATAAATGCATGATCTGTACATATCTGTTACATTTCTTTCAATAAAATACTTTAACAAGGAGATTGTTAAAAGTATCTGGTAGCTAGAAAAAATAGGTAGTTTGAGATGATTTGCTTTCAACATGTGTCTTTCAAAAATTCTTTCAGTCAAATCATGGAATCCCTCCAATCTGTTAGTTATGATTATTATTTTTTTAGATCCCGGTAATAAAAATATAAATTTAATTCATACTATTCTGATGGTTCCTTGCCAGTAATTTTTTAAGCAACAGTTTCTTCAAGAGAACCTGCCCCCAGCTTCTACTATACAGTGCCGATCTCTTTGTGATTTCAATCTTCTTGTTGACCTTTATGTTTTCACAATCTCATGGGGGGGATCTGTCCTTGATTGTTTTAACCCCATTGAAAGAGTTTGAACAAGATTAGATTGGTCCCTTGCCCAACAGAATTGTAGCATAATAAAGATTTGTTTTCTATCAAGATTTTTGTAACATACCGTATCTATTGCTTAGGGCTATGATGCCACATTTTGAGAATTTATTAACTCATGGAAAGGATTTGCTTCTGATAATCAAAGTATGGCTTTATGTATTTGAAGCAGAATGGTTTTCAGGTCAATCTTTGAGGTCACTCAATTAAGAAAGCACACAGGAGACGTTACGACATTAGGGGTTATCTTGTGATTTCTTTACAAAAAGTACTTGGGGAAGATTCCTTTAGCTTTACTCACCAGTGGTCTGATATTAGGATACTGTTTGCATATTGTCTTATTACCCATCATATGCTAAAAAATTGAACATGTAACAACAACATGTTAGGTCTCACTAGAGCCTTTTCCATTTTTCACCAGGGATGTGCTTTATGAACCTGAATGTTTATCCAGTAACTCTGCTGCCAGTGGCCAGACAACAGAAAAAAAAGCCACAACTTAGTTAAAGATTTTGCACTATTGTCATCTCCTTCTTCCTTTCTTATCCATTTTATGGCTGTTACCCTGAGTTCTTTGGAGGAGTGGTTCCGGTACTGACAGCGGTATTAATGTAAGACACATATAAAAGCCTAAAACCTACTTATTAGTTTAAGAAGTCTTTTTTTAATGGTGGATTTCTTTACATGGGAGAAGTGTGTCTATGGTGGAGGAGCACCTTCTGGTGTGGCGGACCGATTAGAAAGGAATTTTATATAAGCTCATTAGAACTGCCTATTGCCATTGTTGCACTGAATTTTCAATGCAAATTGAATTGCTGCATTCAGAGTGTTGTATTTTTTGTTTTAATTAGACTTATTTCTCACTTAATGTTTATGTGCTTTTTATGTTGGGCATTTTATGAATCATCTATTGCTATTGTTGAACATGATTTCCACTTTCAATTGAATTGCTGCACTGAGAGAGTTGTATTTATTTGGAAACTGTATATTAAATTCAAACTACTAACAATAACTTACAAAGCCATCCACAACTTAACTACATCACTAACCTAGTCACACAAATTGTAACCACATTGTTCTAGTTTCTCCCAAGACCTTCTGCTCTCTAGTTCTCTTGCCACCTCCTCCCATGCTCACCTCCAGGATTTCTCCCAAGCCTCACCCATTCTTTGGAATTTCCTACCCCAATCTGTCTGACTATCTCCTACTCTATCCACCTTTAGTCGATCCCTGAAAACGTTTCTCTTCAGAGAAGCCTATCCTGCCTCCACCCAAGAACTGTACTTTTATTTTCTCCATCAGTTCAATCCTCACAGTTATTACCTTTTGTATCACTTGACCCTCCATATTAGTAAGTTCTAATGAACAGGGTCCTCTGATTCCTCCCATTTTGAATTTTATTGTAACTAAACTGTCTGCCCTCATGTTGTAAAGCACTTTACAAACTGTTGCCTCTATTTAAATCCTGTATTATATTAATAATAATAATATATGGACTTTCTTTTCACTTAGTGTTCAAGCACTTTATGCTTGGGTATTGTTGTTTTTTAGTGCTGTATTACATTTATCTATTCAATCCAATAAGTTAATTTAAGCCTGAAATGGGCTGGTTAAAGAAATAAGGTATCACATCCACAACTACCTGAAAAAGGGTATGTTTTCCCAGTTGTAAAAATTACTCAGCTAAGCAATAATATAACAGTAAAAAAGTGTGTTATATGCAAATTAAGTGAAGCCATCAGTTTGTGTTACTGTCTGTGGGAACCGTACTGTTCCATAAAACAGCCTAAAACCCCTCCTCCCTGGGTCAGCTGATAGCCTCCCATGGTTTCCAATACCACCTCTACGCTGATGACACCCAAAACTATTCCTCTACCCCTCAGCTCACTCCCTCCGTCTCCTCGTGTATCACTAATTTACTATCAGATATATCAGTCTGGATGTCACTAGACATGGGAGCCGTCAAAAAATTTGTTTCGTTTTGTTCCGTTCCGTTTCGTATTAAAAAAAATCGTAATTCTCAATTCGTGTACGGAATTTAATTTGGATTCGTACGAAATACGAATTTCGTACGAATCCTTAATATTGAACTCTACGGACTCATGCCGCGTACAGACGATTGGAAATTCGGACAACAAAACCGTGTATTTTTTTTCCGAAGGATGTTGGCTCAAACTTGTCTTGCATACACACGGTCGCACAAATGTTGTCGGAAATTCCGAACGCCAAGAACATGGTGACGTATAAGACGTACAACGGCACTATTAAAGGGAAGCTCAATACCATAATTCGTACTTTCGGACGGGGTAGAGTACATTGTTTTCGTTGATTCTGGACACAACTCCTACTTTCGTAACTTTTTTTTTGTTTGTTTCTTTCGTATTAGTTGAAAATCGTTATTTGGTAGTTCGGATTCAGATAATTTGGATCCGAAATTCGTAAACAAAATTTCGTATGTCGTACAGAATTCGTATTCATAAAAATTCGTAATTCGGATTCGTACAAATGTACGAATTTAGAAAAATTTGTACCAATTTCCGATTCGTACGAAACTAATCGCACATGTCTAGATGTCACACCACTTCCTCAAACTCAATCTATCCAAAACTGAACTTATAATTCTTCCTCCCCCATGTGCCCCTTCCCCTGATCTCTCTGTCAAAATCGCAAAATCGATGGCACAAGTATAAGCCCATCCCCGCATGCCAAGGTTCTAGGTGTAGTCCTGGACTCTCAACTCTCCTTTAAGCCCCACGTCCAATCACTGTCCAAATCTTGCTGCCTTAACCTCTGCACCATCTCCAAAATGTTTCTAACCAATAACACAACAAAGCTCCTAAGTAACTCCCTGGCCATCTCTCGCCTCGACTACTGCAACTCCCTTCTTATTTGCTTACCTCTACAAAGTATATCACCCCTTCAATCCATCATGAATGCTGCTTCCAGACTCATCCACCTTACAAATTGCTCTGTGTCTACTATTCCTCTCTGTCAATCCCTCCACTGGTTTCCGCTCACCAAACAAATTAAATTCAAAATACTAACACAACAACTTGCAAAGCCATCCACAACTTAGCCCCCAGCTACATCACTAGCCTTGTCTCTAAATACCAACCTAGTCGGAGGCGCATGCGTGGCAGCTTCCAAGATGGCCGCCATCATCTAAAGCTCTGCTCCACCACGGCCCTCTTCTGACCACCGGAGCCTACAGAGCGCCCCACTGGACCCCTTCCCGGGATATTCGAGTAGGGGACACCCCCCGGAACCCGCAGATGTCATCCTCGCTGGCCAGAAGGGACCTCTCCAGCCAGATGTCGGCAGCGCCAGGCCCCCTCAGCAGTGCCAAGATGGCGGCGGCTCCACGAGGCCCGCTTCTCACAGAACGCCCTGAGGACTCCATAGCTGACCAGGATCTGGTCCCACCTCAATCCCCAGGTACCGAGTACCCCCCGCTGTCCCCAGTAATCTCCCCCTCCTCCACTGAATCTTTGCTGGGCAGGATGGGTGCCGCATGTCCCTCCACACCTATGCTGGATCCCCACACAGGCATGCTTCTTTCAGTCAGTGAAGCACAGGAGGAGGCCCCAACCCCCACAGACTTTACCTCTATGATGACTGCTTTTTCCCATATGCTGTCTAGGAGCCTGGCTCTAAATGCTGCGCAGATTACGTCCTCCATTCATGCAGACCTGCAGCAAATTGGGATCAGGATAGACACGATAGAACAGAAAGCTGATCAGGCCGTGGCAAGGATTAATCAGAATTCCTCCAGGCTGCAAGACGTGCAGGATCAATTGGAAAACGCTTTTGCAAAGATCGATGATCTCGAGAATAGATCAAGAAGATATAACTTTAGGATACGGGGACTCCCCGAATCAGAGAAAGAGGTGCAATCTGCTGTGAAATCACTTCTAAAGACCCTCATCCCTGACATTACTGAACCACGTTTGGAGCTGGATAGAGCTCACAGAGCCCTTCAATCTCCTCACTCTGATGGCCTTCCCAGAGATATCATTGTGAAACCGCACTATTACTCAGTCAAAGAAGAGGTGATGAGGAAGGCTAGGTACTCTGACAACCTCACTTTGCATGGCCACAAAATTCAAATTTTTGCTGATCTTTCTCCATACACGGTACAAAAGAGACGCTCATTTAAACCGTTATTGCAAGTGCTTTTGGACAAGGAAATCGCATACCGGTGGGCCTTCCCCTTACGTCTGAACTTTTCCTACAAGAACAAAAGCTTTGGCTTCTCCTCATTTGCGGAAGGGGAACGTATCCTGACACATCTCGGATTGATTCATCTGGATCCTAGTCCTGCAGCAGCTAACAGAGGGACTCCTGCCTCCACGAAGCGGCCCCCGCCGGCGAGCCCGCTGCACCAAACATGGCTGAAACATGGTTCCAAGCGCACCAAAGAAAACCTCCCGCCCTGATGCCTTTTTTCTCCCCTTTTTTCTTTTTCCTTTTTTGAGTATGACACCTCTCCTTACAAATCTCCTCTCTGAATGAGGCCCTGATGTGAGAAACATTCCCTGTTGCTAAATCTGTATTGGGGATCTCCTCTCCATCTTTGGCAACTCTATACCGCCCCATATCATATTTTTATTTTTATGAAATGATCTGCTATGGTTTTCAGATAGTACATTTGGGGTTTCTATGATGCTTAGGATGGAGAGGGGCTATCAGGTGCTTGGTGGGGGGAGGGGGGACATTTGCCTGGCTAGCAGCCTGCTGTTTCTTTCCACATAGGCCAACACGAAACTTTGTTGCAGATCTTTATACGATCTGGAACAGGTATTGTGTACCATTACCCGGTTCAACGGACCGCACTGTTCTTTTTCCTCCTGGAGTACCACCTTTAGTAAATAGTTTACACGGCCTGGTTATTAAACAATGGTCACTTGGGGATCCACTTTCACGATATCTGTGCTCCCCCTCGGGGACCGCAGATGTTTCTCTTGGGCCGGTCCTTAGGCGGGTTACACCTACCTGCCTACTTCTCAACCCAGAGAGGGGGTGGGCAGGGTCTGACCGGCATTACTGGTTTAGTTATATCACACGGTTTACTTATGTTGGTTTATGTTGCTCTCATAGTTAGAGGGCGCTCTGTAGTTTGAAAATCATGGGTTCTTCGGGACCCTCAGTCAATACTGTTATGGGAAGTTGGGGCCGTGGTGGACCCAATGCACCTCTCTAGGTTCAGAGGCACTTTTGGTGCATCTGGATCTATACCCGGTTTCCCTGTCATCAGGGTATACCGGTCCTTTGGGGTTTTGGGGTAGGAGATGGCAAGTTCACTCCGCCCTGGGGGTGGGAAGGGGTCTGGGGACCCCTCAGTTCGGTTATATATATGTTCCTTGATAACAATTTTACATCACGTGTATAATGCAGTTCTCTTCTTCTCTCCTCCTCTCCCCTTTTTCATCTCTTTTTTCCCTTCTTTTGTAGACGCACTTCGGTGCATCCACAGGCACCAGGGCTGCCTCCGATCTTCCGTCCCAGGCTCCGGGTCACGGCTTGGATTCACCTTCAGATATTGCAGGGAAAGTCGCCTTCACTTCACCGGTAAGTGGCGGTTCTTGCTCATAGATTCCACCCCTCTGATCCATGACTGACATACACCAACCCCCACCCCCCTCAAAATTGTCTCACACAACACTCAGGGCCTCAACTCCCCAATTAAACGTAGGAAACTCCTTCAGCAATATAATTCTATGCATGCAGATGTTCTTTTACTGCAGGAAACTCACTTCCCTTCCTCCTTTAAGCCCACGTTCATTCATCAACGGTACCCTCAGTTCTTTTTAGCTTCGGCTGAAAACAAAACAAAAGGTGTGGCAGTCTGTTTCTCCAGACATTTAAACTTTTCTCCGCTTGACACTGTACTGAACCCTATGGGTCGTTACATTTTGGTTTCGGGCCACATCGATGGGGCACTATACACTTTTGTTTCCTACTACACTCCCAACAGGGGCCAAAAAACCTTTTTTGAATCTTTGTTACACAACCTGCAGACACACTTTAAAGGTACGATATTTATCAGCGGCGACTCAAACACAGCATTTGATTTCTCTCTAGACAAAAGTTCAAACGGTACTTCTAAACCTAAACGCCCTTCCAAACAAAGTGTTAAAATAGCAAAGCTTCTGCATACTGCAGGACTGATAGATGTCTGGAGAGAGTCCAACCCCCGCACAAAAGACTACACTCATTTTTCAGCGCCGCATAAATCTTTTGCCAGAATTGACCACATTTTCACCCGCGCCCCTACAATCCCTCTAATCAGGAACTCCAAGATTGTGGATTCCTCCCTCTCAGATCACGCCATGGTGATTGTGACTACACAGAGATCCTCTGGGTCAGATAGCCCCCTCGCTGGCGCCTACGAGAATCCCTATTAAGCGATCCAATTCAATGCACTCTGCTCGAAAAAGCTATTACGGAATACTTTCTTATTAACGATACGGGTGATGTATCCCCTCCTACGGTATGGGCAGCTCATAAGACAGTAATTCGAGGGAAACTGATTCAATTGTCAGCTAAACTAAAAGCGGAACACAAGGCGGACACGCTGAGGCTTACTGAGGACTTTCGCAAGTTAGCGAGAGCCCACAAGAGCCATCCTACCCCTGAATCTCTTGCAAACCTAGATAATGCCCGGGCACTATTAAACTTGTCACTGACCACAGCCGCCGAACAGCACCTTCGGTGGACAGGGGCTAAATTCTATGCCCAAGCTGATAGAATAGGTTCGAAGTTAGCCGCTAAATTGAGTCCCAAACAACGCACACTTGCATTCCCTAAAATTCGGACAGCTCATGGGGAACTGTCGCAGAACCCGTCTAAAATAATGGAAACCTTCCTGAGGTTTTTTACTGAATTATATAAACCAAACCTGAATCCCCCCAAATCTCTGAGAGAGGAATTTTTAAATACACTTCCCCTACCTACTCTTACAAAGGATCATTGTGAGCTCTTGGAGAGCCCTTTTACCCAAGAAGAAGTGTTGGACACCATCAAAACGCTGAAACTGGGATCCTCTCCGGGTCCAGATGGTTTTTCCACGGGCTACTATAAAAAATTTGGCCCCTGCCTGGCCCCTCATTTGACACGATTCTTTAACTCTCTAAGGGATGGAGCCCCTTTGAATAAAGACTTGAACCTGGCTTACGTCTCGGTAATACCGAAACCGGGTAAGGACACCAGTGATGTGGCGAACTTCCGCCCTATTTCTCTTATCAATAATGACATAAAAATAATGACCAAAATAATGGCAAACAGACTTTCGAGTTTCATTTCTTCTTATGTTTATAAGGATCAGGTGGGCTTCATCCCTGGCAGACAGGGACCTGACCAGATTAGACGTGCCATTGACGTTATCTCTCTGCTTCAATCACAGTGGGATGGGGGACCTCCTCAAAAAGGCTTTCTACTTTCAATAGACCTACACAAGGCCTTTGATTCAATTGACTGGGCATACCTGACTGACATCCTGGGGAAATGGGGATTTGGACCACACTTCCTTCAGCTTATTAACTCGCTTTACTCTGACCCCTCAGCACAGATTCGTTTACTGGGCAGATATTCTGATTCATTCCCCATTGGCAGAGGGACCAGACAGGGATGCCCACTCTCCCCTCTCCTCTTTGCGGTAGCAATTGAGACTCTAGCTATTGCACTACGGTCGGACCCTGACATTAAGGGGGTCAAATGTGGCCCCCAGGAACATAAGTGTGCATTATACGCGGATGACCTCCTACTTTTCGTCACTTCCCCCCTGACCTCCACTCCTTCGATCCTCAAGACACTGCAGATATTCAGTGAGATCTCCGGTCTGAGGGTCAACATGAACAAATCACTGGCATTGAACATATCCGTCCCCCCGGACGTTTTACAGAAACTCTCCAGTGATTTTGATTTTTCCTGGGCTCCCACACTTATCCCGTACTTAGGCATCAAACTTACATCTACTATAAGTACCTTGTTTAAGATGAACTACCCCTCTATGGTGCTCAAATGTAAAAAGGACATGGAGAGGTGGTCCAAGAGTGGTTTATCATGGTTGGGCAGGATTCATGCTATTAAAATGACCCTCCTTCCACGCCTTTTATACCTGTTTAGATCTCTCCCAATACCGGTCCCGAAACAATTCCTCAGTAAAACTCAGTCGGACATAATACGTTTTGTATGGGGCAGGAAGGGTTACAGATGTCCCGCGGGAATACTATTCCGTCTAAGATCTCAGGGTGGTCTAGGCCTCCCTCACCTGTGGGGCTACTATCAGGCAGCTCAATTAACACAAATCTCGGCAGCCTTCTTTATGGGCTCGAAACCAGACTGGCTTCACATGGAAAGACAGGCTGTCCCATCGCACACCATTGACTATCTATTAGGATGCGAACCCAAACGCAGACCAGCGATCCTATCACCTACTCTCTCGCACTCAGTAGCGATTTGCTCCAAGCTTTTTAATCTACACACCTTGATATCTCCACTGAGGCCTTTAATGCATTTATTTCACAACTCTGACTTTCCCCCGGGGATGAATATTAAGGCGTTCCGATGGTGGACAGATAAAGGCCTTTATCGAATCGGACACTTTCTTTCCCCAGCAGGGCCATTTTCCTTACCACACTACAGGACACAAATGGACATGCCTAATTCTGAACTTTTTAGATTCAACCAAATATCTAATTTCCTTCACTCCATTTGGACAGACAAAACGATTCCCCCCACCATTACCCCCTACGAACAATGGTGTGCCAATGCATTGGATCAGAGGGGGGGGCATATCGCTAATTTATACAGCGCTAATGTCTAAGACGGATATACCAGCCTATGCCCGGACCTGGGAGGAAGATACGGGCGGCACGTGGGACGCAGAGGTCTGGTTCCGCGCTTCACAGCGAGCTTTCAAAGGTATTCTCAATATCTCAATTGCAGAGGCTAGCCTAAAAGTGCTGTTAAGGTGGTATTATGTCCCTGCCAGGTTGGCACGGATGTACCCAGGGTCTTCACCTGTATGTTATAGAGGTTGTGAACTAGAAGGCACGATGATCCACATCTGGTGGACTTGCCCCCGCATTAGATCCTTTTGGCGGAAAGTTTTCCGTACCATCAGCTCTCTGACAGAGGTAACTGTGACCCCACATCCCTGTACAGCACTACTCAATCATAATATTTCCAAGTTATCTACATGCTCACAGGTCTTGGCATTCTTCGTCTTATTGGGCGCTAGGATGACCATAGCCAGAGCCTGGAAGAAACCCACCATCCCCTTCCAGGGTTTCAAGAGGAAGGTTTCCTGGATTATGGTGCAAGAACAAATTGTGGCTAAAATGAATGACAATACTGAAAAATTTAGATCCATTTGGGAACCCTGGGCCACCTTCTGCAATATGTCTCTCATACCTGGAGTACAGCCTGGTAGCCTGTCCACACATACATTTTCTCGATAGCTGACTTACTCTTCTTCTTTCTCTTACTTCCTTCTAACACGTTTCTCTTTTCCCCTACCTTCTGACGCCCTTATTGGCGTCTCAGTGTTCAGTTATGGTTACTGAGAATTTTTGATTGCAGATCCTGAATCTTGAGGTGTTAGGTTATCAATATGGTTATATGTATCCCTCACATCCCTATTTGATGTAATAAGCATACAGACCGGGTGATAGGGATGGGCGACTCTGGCTCCTGGGATGCAGTGTGAACCCTTTTGGGGCATCCGGAGGGTCGGAGGCCGCCGAGCCGTAATGGGCTTTGTCCCATGAGGTGATGGGGGATCTATGGAACTGCGGTTATGCCATTGCATATTTGATGCAGTATAACTAATGGTAGTATACTGGGACACCTTATAGTAAAGTCTCTAGTTATGTCGACTTGTATATGCAATTTTTGGAATGTTTTGTATGATCTTCTGACATTTCACTGTAATTTTTGATATTGCTGTCATCGCAAAAATCCCTTAATAAAAATCTTTGAATCTTAAATACCAACCTAGTCATTCTCTTTGTTCCTCTCAGGACCTCCTGCTCTCTAGCTCACTCGTCACCTCCTCACATGCTTGCCTCCAGGACTTTTCCAGAGCCTCTCCAATCCTATGGAATGCCTTACCCCAATCTGTCCGATTATCTCCTACTCTATTAGCTTATAGACAATCCCTGAAAATCCTTCTTTTCAGAGAAGCCTACCCTACCCACACCTAACAACTGTATTAAAATGTTCCCCATCAGCTCATACCCCCACAGTTATTACCTTTTGTTCCACTTGACCCTCCCTTCTAGATTGGAAGCTCTAACGAGCAGGGCCATCTGATCCCTCCTGTATTGATTTGTATTTTAACTGTACTGTCTGCCCCCATGTTGTAAAGCGCTGCGCAAACTGTTGGCGCTATATAAATTCTGTATAATAATAATAATTATAATAAATGCATCTCCCCGGTTAGTTATTAAAATAATGTGTTTTCCTGTTGTTGCTAGAGAGGATCCAAGCAAACCCATGCTCACTTTAGGGCAGGTTTGGTACAGTCCCTTGCAAAAGTATTCACCCCCCTTGGCTTTTTTCCTATTTTGTTACATTACAGCCTTTAGTTCCACTAAAGAGTTCCACAGCAGAGACTAGAGTATCTGTACATAAGACGACAATTAGCCGTATGCTCCATAGAGTTGGGCTTTATGGCAGAGTGGCCAGAAGAAAGCCATTACTTTCCGCAAAAAACAAAATGGCACATTTTGAGTTTGCAAAAAGGCATGTAGGAGATTCCCAAAATGTATGTAGGAAGGGGCTCTTGTCTGATGAGACTAAAATTGAACCTTTTGGCCATCAAAGAAAACTCTATGTCTGGAGCAAACCCAACACATCACATCACCCAAAGAACACCATCCCCACAGTGAAACATGGTGGTGGCAGCATCTTGCTGTGGGGGTGTTTTTCAGCAGTCGGGACTGGGAAACTGATCAGAGTTGAGGGTAAGATGGATGGTGCTAAATACAGGGATATTCTTTAGCAAAACCTGTACCACTCTGTGTGTGATTTGAGGCTAGGACGGAGGTTCACCTTCCAGTAGGACAATGACACCAAACACAATGCTAAAGCAACACTTGAGTGGTTTAAGGGGAAACATGTAAATGTGTTGGAATGGCCTAGTCAAAGCCCAGACCTCAATCCAATAGAAAATCTGTGGTCAGACTTAAAGATTGCTGTTCACAAGTGCAAACCATCCAACTTGAAGGAGCTGGAGCAGTTTTGCAAGGAGGAATGGGCAAAAATCCCAGTGGTAAGATGTGGCAAGATCATAGAGACTCATCCAAAGCGACTTGGAGCTGTGATAGCCGCAAAAGGTGGCTCTACAAAGTATTGACTTTAGGGGGGTGAATAGTTATGCACATTTACTTTGTCTGTTATTTTGTCCTATTTGTTGTTTGCTTCACAATAAAAAAAAAATAACATCTTCAAAGTTGTGGGCATGTTCTGTAAATTAAATGATGCAAATCCTCAAACAATCCATGTTAATTCCAGGTTGTAAGGCAACAAAACACAAAAAATGCCAAGGGGTGAATGCTTTTGCAAGGCACTGTAAATATTATTAAAGTTTGTATGCCAAATCTAAATCTCATTTAAGTTAATTGGTGCTGAATGTTAAAAAAGGAATTAGTAAAGGACATTTTCTAGGCTAATAGGCAAGGCATTGTCAAAAAGGGGCATGGGGAGCTAGGCATTTCCACGGGGTAGTGCCAAGGAATTTCCATATGGTAGAGGGTCATCTTTTTTTTATGCAACTTCAGGGTCTGAAGACTAGTTTGGCAGTCTTTTCTGTATGGCATTTAGGTGAATATCATGTATAAAACTGATATTATTCCTGCTATTATACATGACAGCTTCTTGCTGTCAATGGATATTAAAGACACTGGCGGGTGCTGGCATTTCAGAATCCTTGTGGTGTGCTAATAATGGGGTGGGTGGCACTGCCAAGGTATAAAAGGGTAGAGTGAGAACAACGTACTATGTCCCCAATGGTTGGAATGGGTAGAAGGTGACACAGCACCAGTGCTGCCTAGTAAATATTTAGTGATAAAGTGACTTAGTGCATTTAGAAATTAATAGCAGTGGTGGGGGCCCCCTAAACAGGTCCTGGGCACAGGGCACCAGTAGTGTAGGGGTATCATGCAACTGGGCACCGGTAGTGTAGGGGTATCATGCAAGATTCCCATTCTTAAAAGCCCAGGACCATTCCAACCATTCCAACCATTGGGGACATAGTACGTTGTTCTCACTCTACCCTTTTATACCTTGGCAGCGCCACCCACCCCATTATTAGCACACCACATACCAGACATGGGAGTAAGTCACACCTGTGCAAGTCACAAGCAAGTCTTAAGTCTTAACCTTCAAGTCTCAAGCAAGTCCCAAGTTACTGTGACGAAAAGCAAGCAAGTCAAGTTGAGTCCCTGCTAGAAGTCAAGCAAGTCAAGTCAAGTCATTTATTTTGGTCAAGTCACAAATCAAGTCAAAACACTGATCTACCCCATACTGTATAAAAAATAATAGGAGGGATAATAATAAATAATATTGGTTATGTGCCCATGCCTCACTGTGCCCATGCCTCACTGTGCCCGTGTCTCACTGTGCCCATGCTTCACTGTGCCCATGCTTCACTGTGCCCATGCTTCACTGTGCCCATGCTTCACTGTGTCCATGTTTCACTGTGCCCATGCCTCACTGTGTCCATGTTTCACTGTGCCCATGCCTCACTGTGTCCATGCTTCACTGTGTCCGTGCTTCACTGTGCCCGTGCCTCACTGTGCCCGTGCTTCACTGTGCCTGTGCTTCACTGTGCCCAATGCCTCACTGTGCCCGTGTCTCACTGTGCCCGTGCCTCACTGTGCCCGTGTCTCACTGTGCCCGTCAGCCTGTACCTGATCGGTGGCATCCCGGCGGCCATTCCAGTATTCAAAATCCGCGCCTCCTCCTCGTCTTTTATAGGCGGAACACTCAATTTCCCAGCATTCAGTGTTCTGCCTATCACGGACATCCACTCATCCTCATAACACAGACAAGGATAAGAGGATGTCCATGATAGGCTGAACACTGCCTGCTGTGAAATTGAGTGTTCCGCCTATCACAGACGAGGAGGCGTGGCTTTTGAACACTGCAATGGCCGCCGTCTGTCTGCATGACACGCTGATCAGGTAGGCAGATGGCGGCTTGCGGTTAGTGTTAGTGGTGCCAAGTCATTGCAAGTCATATAGCCCAAATCAAAGTCAAGTCGCAAGTCATTAGTGACAAGTCAAAGTCAAGTCGAGTCATTTATTGAATTCTGTCAAGCAAGTCACAAGTCCTCAAACAGGTGACTCAAGTCTGACTTAAGTCAAGTCATGTGACTCAAGTCCCCCACCTCTGCCACATACCAGTCCCTGGAACCAGGGCCTTGAGGGGAGGCAGCAGCCTATCAAATCCCATAAGCACGGACTTTACAGAACATTTATTATTTCAGAATCCTTAACCACTTAACGACCGCCCACCGCCGATTTACGTCGGCAGAATGGCACCGACAGGCAGAATCACGTAGATCTACGTGATCGCCTTTGTGCAGTTGGGGGGTCCATCCGGACCCCCCTTCACTGCAGTGAGCGGCCGTTAAGTGTTCGGGAGCGATCAGGCATGAGGGGGCGGCCGCTCGATTCCGCCCCTCCCCTCGCGATCGCTCCCGGCGAATGAAATTGCTTCCTCCTGCCTGAAATGTAAACACAGGCTGGAGGAAGTGATGTCATCTCCCTCGCTGCGGTCTTTTCGTTCCCGGCACCGAGGAGAGAAGAAGCAGGTTAGTGCACCAACAGTCCACTGACACGTAGGTACACATAGGCACACAAATCACCCCCCAGTCACCCCCAGATCACCCCCCAGGTCACCCCAAAGCCCCCAATCACAGTGTCACTGATTGCAGTGATCATTTATTTTACTGATCACTGCATTTAGTGTCATCTGTTAGACATGTGCACACTGAAATATTTTGTTTCGGAATTTCGTTTTCGTTTGAAAAATAAATTTATTTAGTTACTCCCGAAAATCGTTTTTATTTATTTCGTTTTTCGTTAAAAATTGCATTCGTCCGAAAATCCGAAATAATTAAGGTCGAATCTGTCATTGAAGGCTTATATGGTGTGTGTGTGTTCTAAGAAGATTCGACGGAGCAGCTAAACTATTCAACGCAGCAATCGTACATTTTCGGTCGAATGTTCCGCCTACAAGCTAGCTATAGTAGAATTCTAATGTTGTATGACTAGTAATAATTATATTTATTAATTATTATTACTAGTCATTCAACATTAGAATTTTTCTATAGCCCATGAGCGGATGCATTTAACCGGAAATGTACGATTGCAGGAAGCATCATACAGTGAGTTTAACTGCACCGTCGAATCAACTTAGAACTTTTGACAGACACCATAAGCCACAGATTCGACGTTTGTATTTTTTTCGATGCTGTGTCGAATCTTCGTCGAATCTTTGTCGTTCATGTGGAATGGATGGTCTATCCCAACAGTCAGCTAACTACTTTCACATTCGTTTGTGCACGTGCTCCGACGTTCTGTCAGTGTCGGATAATATGGCGACCCATTTCGACGACATGGAGGACGTTCCTGGGCCTTCTATGGAGGAAGCAGCAGCAACATCCCATTCCCCATCATCCAAAAAGCGTCGCTTGGGGACACAAGCTGCAACCAGCAGGAAGCGTAACCTTATGTGGACTCACATTGAGTCCCAGGTCCTTGTAAAGGAAACGCTTCCTTACTGGATACAGCTGTGTGGCCCCCGCTCCAGGGATACCACTCAGGAGTGGAAGCGTGAGAAGTGGGAGGAGATCTCCAAAAAAGTTGAGGGGATGTATCGCCATCGGCGTGACCCGACTGCCTGTCGGAAAAAATTCAGCGACATTAAGCGGTAAGTAACATGTCTGATTATTATTTTTTTTACATTTTAACCACTTCAGCCCCGGAGGATTTGGCTGCCAAATGACCAGGCCACTTTTTGCGATTTGAGATTTCTTTTGGTGGTATTTGATAATCTCTGCGTTTTTTTTTTTTTTGCGCTATAAACAAAAAAAGAGCGACAATTGTGAAAAAAAACACAATTTTTTTTTACTTTTTGCTATAATAAATATCCCCAAAAAATATATAAAAAAACAAATTATTTCCTCAGTTTAGGCCGATACGTATTCTTCTACATATTTTTGGTAACAAAAATTGCAATAAGCGTTTATTGATTGGTTTGCGCAAAAGTTATAGCGTCTACAAAATAGGGATAGTTTTATAGCATTTTTATTATTATTTTTTTTTACTAGTAATGGCGGCGATAAGCTATTTTTTTTTTTTTCATAAATTTTTTATTGTATAGTCACATATACAGGTTACATAACAGGTACAGTAAGGTATACAAGAATTCCACGATAAGTCAAGCACAGCGATATAAAGTACATAGTTCACTCGTAGAATATACCAACAACATTGATCAAACTAATACAGGCAATGTTTGTTATTAACTCTGTTACACCAGAGAAGGGTGGTGTCTTCCCAAACCCTCCCCTCACTTTACTAGCAATATATGCTCTACTCTAAGGGTTGTGGGAGGTGATCAAGTTCCCATTTGAGGGGGATATTCAGGGCAGGTTGAAGTGGCTAGGTGGCCTTTCATCAGTGGGATCATTCCCGCCCGCGCACCCCAAACAGGGTACTTGCTGTACGCGGGCAGGGATTCTTGTCAGACCCCAAGGGGTCAGGTCGTGTCTGGGCCAATAGTACAGTAATCTCTCCCTAACAGTTCGAGGGATGGTTTCGGATCAGATGAATACCCTTGTGCAACTTTCATAGGTGAACGTAGGTACAGAATGGCGTTCAGATAGTGTCACAATGTAGGAATATGTAATCTATATATTTCTGAGATGTAGGGGAAGGGAGGGAGAGTAGGGGGGAGGGTAGAGACGGAAGTTTCATGTTTCTGTGGCCAGAGTGGTCTCGTGATTCCCTGCACGCCCCCTCGGCGATCAGCGATTTTTATCGTGACTGCGACATTATGGCGGACACATCGGACACTTTTGATGCCATTTTGTGACCATTGTCATTTATACAACAATCAGTGCTCTAAAAATGTACTATTTTACACCATACACAGTTCAAACAAGCGCATAATTAGAAAGGTGGACTGGACATCTATATTTTATCAGCACAATCCCAATCCTTTCTTTTATATTTTATTGCACACCAAAAAAGCATACGTTTTTCTTAAAATAAATTTGGTTAATAAAAAAAATGTGCAAATCTTGTGCTACGTGAAAAAATGCGCCTAATCCAAAAATTCCATTTGCATTGTTTCATTCTACGGGTTCATTCTACATTTGTTTCATGTGTTGATGTAATTTTCAGATTACTATTGTAGTTTAATTATGGAACCTGTTTCTCTTCTCTTTTTGTTTTGCAGTTCCATAGCGCGTAAACGCAGGCAGACGGGGCGCAGAGGGAAGCAGGTGCCTCTCCTCACCCATGAGGCAGAGCTGTTAGCTGGTATAGGGGAGGATGAGATCACCCATCTCCTGGCTCATCAGGGTTGGTGTCAGCATTGCATTGTGCAGGACATTTTTTTTGTCAAGCATCCGTCATTTACCATATTGTGTTTGATTTTATTTAAAGATCGCATCCAGTCCCAGCGCCGCCGGAGGAGGAGGGCGGAGGAGCAGGAGTCCTCCACGTCATCAACGCCCAGTAAGTAGTGTAGTAGTGACACTAATACAGTGGGTCCTTTTCCATTTGTCCAGCCTTCCATTGTCATTCCAGTGTCATTGTTTCTCGCTCAAGCAGTGACAGGTAGAGCCTCTGCAACCTTCTGTCAGGTAACGCAACCGCTTGCGTAACTTACGCAATCTGACAGAACGTCGCTGCTCTGAACTGAGGCACCTAATCAGTGGCGGTGCACCTAGCACTCGCCGCTGGAACCAGGACAGGTAAGTGCCTCTTTTTTTTTTTTGAGAGATTTTTTCTAAATGGTTGAATGCATGTCCCTGCCTTGTAGATAAACGTTAGTGACCTGACCTGTATTGCCATGCTAATGGATAATTAATTTTATCTATATACAGTATTTATTTATAGTAATTTGAAGCTTGAACATTGTAACGTTCATCATTTCTCCTTTCTATTAAATAGGTGTCATCCAATCAGAGTGGGAGACTCAGGAGGAGGAGGCTGAGGCGGCAACGCCCACATGTAAGTTAGTATAATCTTGCTGGTGTCTGCTGAGTGATCATACATGTTTCAATGTTCTTGTACTAATGTGTGAGATTGTTGTACACTGCAGATTGTAATGTTCTTTTCTATATTAATCATAATCAACAGCTGCTGAGGCTGAGCAGGAGGTGGAGGAGACCTGCACTGTAGAGGCTGCTGGGGATGCGGAAGCTGGTGAACAGTCAGACGCGGCAGATCCAGGGAGTAAGTATAACTTTTTTTGTATTTGCCAGGCAAATATAGTATTTTAAATATGAAATGCTGATGGCAAACCTTGTCTAGAAATGGTTGTGATTTATTCTCCAAGGCTTCGGTTTAGCTGGAATTATTAATTATTAGTCCCCCTTTGCAGCTGATTCCAGTCTTCCCGTTAGCGTGACCTGTGCTTGTTATTTCCTCAATGTCACTTCCCTGATCACGCCAGCTTCTTGCTGCAGTTCAGGTTCCCAGTCTGAGCCAATCACTGTTAATCATCGTGAATAACACAGCAGGCTGGAAGGGGTGTGTCAGACAAGAATCTCCAGCTATTGGCTGGCAGTCCCTGGACATGGTCAATCTCCGGCATGCCCCTAATTCATGCATTAACACTTTCCTCATGATGTCTGGTGCCTCCTCTTTGGCATCATCTAAAGCAGGGGTCTCCAAACTGCGGCCCGAGGGCCAGATGTGGCCCTTTGGTAGCTTTTATCCGGCCCTTGGGGCACTAATTCTCCCACTCACACCAACAATGGGGCATTTTTTTCTTCTATGTATACTAATGATGGGATACTATTCCTCCTACTAATAGGGGCACCACTCCTATTGACCACCAACCCTGAGGCCATATTTATTCTCACTGATGATGGGCCCATGACATTTTCTGCCCCTGTTGGCCACAATCCGGCCCCCCTAGAGTCTGAAGGAAAATAAACTGGCCCTTTTTTTGAAAAGTTTGGAGACCCCTGATATAAAGCAAAAAATTGTAAATGACCTCGTAGATCTTTGTGCAGGCAAATATCTATAAGAAGTTGAGTCTTGCATAGGTCTTGAAGGCTCAGGGAGAGACCAGACCACTGCAGTAGCAGAGGGGAGCAGATGAAGCACCGGATATCGAAGGTTCAGTAATTGTAAATTCTCTGTTATACCTCCTAGCCTAGACCAGGAGTGAGTAACCTACCTAGCCTAGAACAGAAGTGGGGCTTATTCAATCAGCGGCTATATAAAATTATCAACTTTAAAAAGTAGCCTGCTATATTTTATTAAACAACTTTTTGTTAGGTCATCCCTAATGCAATGGCTTGAATGGCTTCTCTTTGGTGAGTGTAATGTTAATAGCTGGTATAGCTGATATGTTTTTCTGCAAGTGCAACTGATCTTCCATATTTGCGACAGTCAATCAGTCTGGATGAGGTAGAGTAGTTAGTGGTCAGTGTGACGGATCTCAGATACCCCAGGTGGGAACATCCGCCAGACCTGTGTCTCCTGTCCTCCAAATGCACATGCAGCCTGCAGATTCACCATAACCAGCCCTTAACCCCTCAATCACGAGACAATCCACACAGGTGTTGAGGGTTAAACATGCAGAGCATCAACAGTTTATTAAATCCAAAACATACACTTTTACACACAGTTATGGACACTCCCCTTAGCCTTGTCATAGAGGGGGGGTAGGGGACAAGGAAGAACCAATGGTAACTGAACATTGAAACAGAGACTACAGTTAAACATAAAGGGATTATGGTAAGCAGGCAGCCCTTCAATACACATCCCCTGCGGAGAGATGTCTGCAGTCCAGACCATTGTCTATGTGCCATGAACCAACACAATTAAGCACAGCAACAAGAGGGGGGAATCGGGGGGGGGAGAAGGGATGTAGCATTACATTACATTTTCTCAATACCAACTTTCCCCAAGTCTCTCAGTGTCTTCTGGGCCATAATCTGTGGGTAAGAGGCCAGCCCTCAGTCCCTTCCAAAACACACAGTGACAGTGGGTTCTGTCACAGTCAGCACTTAGGCATCCATTACACCTTAAGATTTTCTCAAGCCGGCCGTGCGACCAAGCGGATAAAATCTTTGGGAGATTCTCCTTTACACTGCTCGATGTGTAGAGGGGAATCCCTTTTTTACTCTGGCCGGGGAGGACACTCAGCTCCGCCCCGGTCAGAGTACAGTAAAGTACTACACCTTCCTGCACAGCTCAGCAAACCTGGGATGACGCAGCAAATTGACACAGACACCACTATCTCCTACACACAAATTGATTAGGTGCATCTCACTGAATATCAAAAATGGAAAACTGGTATGTAGAAGTGAAAACATCTCAAGATGTTACATGATTGTCTACAAGCGTTTTGAGATAGTTGTCTTTATATAATGTTAGGGTGAAGAAGTCATGTGTATTGTATTATCTATCTAATGTATTTTCTTTTCTTCACAGGTGAAGTCTTCATCCTTCACCTCCACCCGGTGGACGAAGGCCTGTACCTGCCCGCGTCTGGTGATTGTCCTTCCTCCCCAGCGGTTTCTACGGCGCATGTTATCCTCCACCCTTCACTATCCCCCCACCTGGACACACCCATTACTGCCTCCTCCCCAGTGCGTCCTGGTGAGGATTCTCCAGCCGCTACAGTACACATCTCCCCTCCAGAGCCACATGTGAATGCGTATCTGCGACGCATTGTGGAGGTCCAAGAGAGACAATATGCCGAAACCAGGAGGCTATGTCACTCTTTGGCCCTCCACAATCGCCGGCAGCTCCGTCACTATGTGGCTCTGGAGAGGTACCAACGCAGCCTTAGGAGCCAACTGGAGGCTACTAGGTACCTCGGTGAACAAATGGCTGGCATAAATATGTCCCTACAGCGACTGGTCACCAGGTTGGGGGAGAATCTTTTTTCCTAATTTTTATTTTTTTATTTTTTTTTATGTTAAAAATAAAAATGTTTTTGTTCAGAACTAATTGTTTTCTTGAATCTTGCTTTCCTTGTTAGGTTCATTAATCATTATGTGATGTTTATCTAAATGAACTAGTCCATTTATTGTTACTAACTTACTAGAGGCCTTATAATTGTCTTTTCTACATTTAACCATCAGGCTGAACTTAGAAAATTTAAGAGATTTCTTTCTACACTATTTCAATGTGCAAAGGGTAATTCCATTTATCTTGTGTCCAGTCACGCCGTTCAGCTTTCCCCCCACCAGAATACTAGGGATGAGCCGAACACCCCCCCCGGTTCGGTTCGCACCAGAACCCGCGAACGGACCGAAAGTTCGCACGAACGTTAGAACCCTATTAAATACAATGGATGCGAATGTTATGAATCTAAAGTGCTAATTATAATGACTAATATGCATGTTATTGTCCTAAAAAGGGGTTGGGAACCCGGGTTCTCCCCCAGGGGACATGTATCAATGGAAAACAAAGTTTTAAAAACGGCCGTTTTTCGGGAGCAGTCATTTTAATGATGCATAAAGTGAGAATAAAAAAGTCAAATATTCCTTTATATATCGTACCTGGGGGGTGTCTAAAGTATGCCTGTGAAGTGGCATGTGTTTCCCGTGTTTAGAACTGTCCCTGCACAAAATGACATTTGTAAAGGAAAAAAATCCATTTAAAACTGCTTGCGGCTTTAATGTAATGTCTGGTCACGGTAATATGGATGAAAATCTTTAAGAAAAATGGCATGGCTACCCCATCACCCCCCCCCCCTACCCCAGCCCATTACCAGCCCCTTTGGGTCTTGTATGGATATTAAGGGGAACCCCGCACACAAAATAAAAAAGGCCCTATATACTCTGAACAAGTAGAATCTGTTTGTAATTTTGAACAGTAATATTATAGAACAGCAATGACGGGTATATACAGGTGTATACTGTGCCACTAACTCCTGCAGATGCCTGTATTTGAGAACAGCAATGACGGATATACAGGTGTATACTGTGCAGAAGGCTCAGCAAAAATGACACTGACACTGTCCCCTGCCTATCCTTCTCTGTCCCTGTACCAACACACTGTAAATGCACAAGGTTTAGCAAAGAATATCACTGACACTGTCCCTGCCTATCCTTCTCTGTCCCTGTACCAACACACTGTAAATGCACAAGGTTTAGCAAAGAATATCACTGACACTGTCCCTGCCTATCCTTCTCTGTCCCTGTACCAACACACTGTAAATGCACAAGGTTTAGCAAAGAATATCACTGACACTGTCCCTGCCTATCCTTCTCTCTCCCTGCACGCCAACACACTACACAAGGCCGCCGCGCTGGCGGGCTTTTATAGTGTGGGGCGTGTACTAAACCCCCTGAGCTATAATTGGGCACAGGCATCCTGCCTGTGGCCAATTATGCCTCTCCTCACTGCCGGCGCTGTGATTGGCCAAGCATGCGGGGTCACAGTGCATGCTTGGCCAATCACAGCGCCGGGATTGCACTGCGATGGCGCAGTGTATTGTGGGCCGTTCGCGTCACTCGAATTTGTCGTGAACGGCCCAAAACGTTCTATCTTCGGCGAACGATCGAACAGCCGATGTTCGAGTCAAACGTATGTTCGACTCGAACACGAACCTCATCCCTTCAGAATACACAGCAGATAGTAACAGCAGGGGTTAACCATACAGTCCTCAACAGTTCACAGGGCATAGGTTGCAGGCTTGCAATCATGAGGGCAACAGTTAACCGGACAGAGGTTCCCAGGCGAGTGCAATCACAAGGGGCAACAGTTCAAAGGGCAGTCATAATTTCCAGGGCTTGAGTAACATGGCAGCAGGGTAGATTACTCACACTGGTGACTTCGGACAATTGCAGATGGTCATGAAACAGGTGGAGGATCAGAGAGGGCCCTGGTGTCCCCAGGGTCAGAGATGGCAAATGGGAGGGGTCCTGGGCATATGGATGCAGTTGAGCAGTGACCAACTAGTCTATCTTGCATAGAGTCACGTTTCCAGCTGTATGCTTCTTTGTTCTATGTTGTGTTGGTAACAAATTCTGATCCTTGAGTTGACAGTCTCTCCATCAAGAGGAACTGTCATGCTGTTGAGGTCATCTTTAATCATTGTCTCTTATTTCCAGACCATCATACAAAAATGGTTAAATTAGCACACGTTGCTATTTGTATTTACTAAGACAGCAACACGTGAGCAGTAGCGCCACGTCAAGGCTTCAACCCTTGCTACTGTCCATTCACACAACATTCATTCATACAATCACGCACGCTCTAGTCACTCTACACAACACTCATTACAAAAAAGGGTGATGGAAGGAATAAAGGGAAAAATTTGGATTGCTTAAAACAATATAATTCTATTTAAATCTTGGGGTCACACTAAAGACAACTGCTATTGTCAAGTGGTAAGAAAAAAAAATGCATTTTCCTCAACATTTGGATGGTTCCTCTGAGTCCCATCTACTGTATCTTCACATGGTGATAATGATTCAGGTCTCACAAGTTAAGGGTAGGGTAACCAAGCTTGGGGAGGTTAAATTTCAGGAAAGTTATTTGTTCCATCAAATGGGGTGTCAGTTGTGCACGGTGTGGATTAAGGATGTTCCCAGTAATAGAGAAAACGCTCTCACTTTGCACAGTGGTTGGAGGACAGGATAGTAGTTGCTGGGCAACCAGACAAAGACCAGGCCACAAACTTTTCTTACTACCCCAATAGGTCAAAGGGTCCTCTGAAGGAAGCAAAGGTGCTTCATATAGGTAGGCCCTGACCATTTCAGAGGCACTGCTCTCTTCTCGATTACCTGCTGCTTGACCTGCATCCACCAGATTGTCAAGTGCCTCTACCCAACATGCAGATGCTCCACTTGGTTGTTTTTGAGTGATGGTGCCAGGTCTTGGAATAGTAGACATGGCAGGTGAATCTTCCAAACTGGCCTCATCCGGCATACATCTCTGTTGCTGCAAATTACGGACCCTTTCAATCAATTTTTCTTTCCAGTAGGAGAGGCTGTTGTCTCTGAGTGCCAGTTTACCTTTGATCCTGGGATCACATAGGGAAGCCAGCATGAGTTCAGGGCTTTTGCGGACACGATCATTTAGCCGATCTTTTAAGTTGGCTTGTAGTTTTCTGATGAAAGACGCTACATCGGCATGAAGTGGGCTGCCACAAAGAGGCTCACTGTTTTCTAGGAACGATCCCATCTTATCTATGAGATAGGTAAACAAGGGTATGACCTGTCCTAGGCTGGCATTGCTCTGACTCAAGTTTTCCGTCACATTCCGAAAGGGTTTTAAGACAGAAACGAGCTGCCCAATTATACACCAGTCATCACGTCCCAGTGTGGAATCAATCCCAATGCTGTGGCGGGATGATAGATTGTGGATGGCTGTCTTTTGCTCCAAAATGCGTTCCAGCATTTCCAGGGTATAGTTCCACCGGGTGCTGACATCTTGTTTCAGTCGATGTATGGGGAGCCCTGATTGTTCTTGCTCCTCCCTCAACAGTTGACTAGCCCGTACACTGCGGTGGAAATGCCCTGCAATCTTCCTGCAAAGGTCCAAGATTTGAGCAATCTTGTTGTTTTTCTCCACTGGGATTGCACCCTTGACCACTAAATGCAGTATGTGTGCAGAACAGCGGACACCGACAAAAGATCCATCTTGGAGCGCTTTAACCATGTTTGAACCTCCGTCTGTCACTATGAACCCAACAGAAACATTGGTGACTGCCAGCTCTCCAAACCAATTGGCCAACATTGATCTAATTGCTCGCAATATGTTGGCAGAGCTGTGTTTGTCATCACGGACTTCTGTGTGGAGCAGGAAAGCTTGATAACCCTGCTGGTCTTGCGCTGCAGACCGTCCTGATGAAGTTTGAACACTTACACTAGTGCCACCACCAACAGGCACAGTGGCCTGCCACCAGTGTGCAGTCAAAGACAGGAAAGCGTGTTGACCGCTGGGAGCTGTCCACAAATCAGTGGTCAAATGAATTGTCTGACCCTCGGCTTTGGCCATTCTTTCCTTTAATACTGCAACGCACGAATGGTATAGTGCTGGAATAATCTTTCTGCTGAAAGTTGTTCGTGCAGGAACAACGTATCGTGGAGCAAGGGCATGCATGAGCTGTTTAAACGGCTCCCCTTCAATCATGCGAAAAGAGGCTCCTCCAACAGCAATGAATTGGCCAATGAGGCGGGTGATCTTGTTGGCCTGCTGTTTTGACATGCCCTTGGAACTAAAGCCAACAAAACTATCTAGGGTAGGCTGATGATGTCCTTGGGAGGATGAGGAGCCTGATTGGGTCTGCAGTGGAACTACTGCACGTGTATGGCTTGTCTTAAACGAACCCTCTCTATTGGCTGTGCTCTGAGTAAGTGGTGTGGTTGAAGAGGTACCACCAGTACATTCAGAGTCCGTTATGCTGCTTCCTGCGCTACCATCTTCTTTTTCTGCCTCTGCCCGCAGTAAAGTAGAGTGGTGGTAATTTTTAATGTGTAGGTTCATACCAGCATTGGTTAAATGTCCCAACTTTTTACCCCTACTCACTTGCTTCCCACACAATTTGCACTTTGCAAAGAACCCGCCTTCCAATGTTTGAAAGTATTTCCAAACGTTGCTGCGGCGGGATGAAGCCCCTTGACCCTGTTGATCTCTAGCATGGGCTGATATAGCTGCAGCAGGTAGCACACCAGTGGTGGAAGCTGTTGCCACTACAGTTACACTTGGTGAACTAGTGCTAATGGCAGGGGTGCTGGGGAGGTCGGTGTTATCATCACAGGATTCTTCCTCTATAATAACAGAGGGAGAAGGGGAGTTAGCAGCAGATGAAAAAAGTGAACTGCTCCCTGTCCTACTCCTCACAGAAAATCCCTCTTGCACTTTCTGTAAGTCATGCTGTAACTCTTGTGGGGTAAGACTGTATAAAACGTCTGCAGTGGTTGGGGAAAGAGGAGCATCACATTAAAAATCATTCTCTTGGGGCAATGAAGAAAACGTCTCACACTCTGTCTCTGCTGATGTCTCCCTCAATTGCTTCTTTGGGGAGCTGGGCAGTGGCACTGTCACTGGCAGTGTCATTGGTGGTGGTGATTGTATCGGCAACTCCACTTGTTTTATAGTATGTTTCTTGCCTATCCCATAAAAATAGGAAGCCATGACACCTGTAGAAGAAGGCGCTGCACTGGCAGTGGAAGCGGCAGCAGATGGTGGTGGTCTGGCAGGAGGAAAACTAATAGTAGAACTGGTGGTGGTGGAACTAGCTTTGCTGGTGGCAGTGGTGGTGACATCCACTGTTGTGGATAGCATGTTTGTGGCGGCAGAAGTGTCAGAGACACTAGTAGCAGAGACCTTGCCACTTTTTTTAGCAAGGCGTCCACCATGACCGCGACCATTACCTCTACCTGCCTTCACTTTTCTCTTAGAATGGTACATTGCTGTTGCTGTATATAGTTCAAATAGAAAATGGACTGGTGATAGTGATCACTGATCAGACAGGTAACAAGATAGGGTATATAGAACTTATATAGAATCTCAATCTATAATATAGAATCTATAATAATAAACCCCCTCCCCCTCCACAACACGGGCAGCCTCTGAGGCTATCACAATACTAGCAAGTTCACTAGTAGTTCACAACACTAACACAATAGCAGCAGATTATTATGAAAAAGTGAACTTGATCTGTAGCTTGTGCTTATGCTTAATTGCTAATAATTCAGGTTCTCTGAAAAACGGACCAGCAAGATTAACTGTCTTCTGAAATGATTCAGCGTGTGTGTCTCTCTCTGCTAGCAATCGTAAGTGAAAGTAAGTTGGCTGTACATGTGTACTTAGTTCCAGCTATTTTACTGCTCCTCCTCTTTGGTTACAATCAGCCAATAACATTCATCATCATCATTATTTTTAGTTTACTTCCCCCACCCAATTCCAGCAGCAAATTATCTTTTTTCCCTATATCGAATCTATTCTCTCTACAATGTCGAATCTATTCTCTATAATGTCGAATCTATTCTCTCTATAATGTCGAATCCTTTCTCTCTATGTCGAATCTTTTCTCTCTATAATGTCGAATCTATTCTCTATAATGTTGAATCTATTCTCTCTATAATGTCGAATCCTTTCTCTCTATGTCAAATCTTTTCTCTCTATAATGTCGAATCTATTCTCTATAATGTCGAATCTATTCTCTCTATAATGTCGAATCCTTTCTCTCTATGTCGAATCTTTTCTCTCTATAATGTCGAATCTATTCTCTATAATGTCGAATCCTTTCTCTCTATGTCAAATCTTTTCTCTCTATGTCGAATCTTTTCTCTCTATGTAGATTAATCTTGGAAGTTAAGGTTAGGCACATTCGACCACAGTTTCGATAGATACAGATTGTTATTGTTAGCGTCGTGTCGAATCTCCTATCTATATCGGACTGTTGTCGCAACGAAAACGAAAATAAAGCATTTGTTTATGTCGGATCTTTCGGTTTTCGTATTCTGTGCTTTCGTTTTCGTTTGTTAAAACGATAACGAAAATACCTGAAAATCGGACGAAAATGCATTCGGACGAAAACGAATGCACATGTCTATCATCTGTGATTGTAAAAAGTTGCAGGGCAGTTAGGATTAGGCCCCTTTAGGTCCAGGGTAGCCCCCTAACCCCCCCCCTAATAAAGGTTTAACCCCTTGATCACCCCCCAGGTAACCCTTTCACCCCCTAACTTCAGCGTCACTAAGCGATTGTTTTTCCGATCGATGTATTTGTGTCGCTGGTGTTTTAGATAGGCAGTTATTTTTTTTTAGGTTCGCCGCAGGTTTTTATTAGTGTCAGGTACCCCCATATATTATTTTAACCCCCTGATTGCCCCTAGAGTTAACCCTTTCACCAGTGATCGCCGTATAAGCGTCACTGGTGTCACTGGTTAGCCAGTAAGTTATTTAGTTATTTAGGTTACCCGTCAGGTTTTTATATAGTGTCAGGTACCCCCATATTTAACCTAATAAAGGTTTTAACCCCCTGATTGCCCCTAGTTAACCCTTTCACCAGTGATCACCATATAAAGGTTACGGGTGACGCTGGTTGATTAGTTTGCTTTTTATAGCATCAGGGCACCCGCCGTATATAACCCAATAAAGGTTTAACCCCCCTGATCGCCCGGCGGGTGAGATCAATTAGGTTTTAGCGCCAGAGAGGGTCTGCGTCGCCCCAGGCAGTGTTAGGTTAGTGCCAGTAACGCTAACACCCACGCGCAAAGCATACACCCCCCTTAGTGGTATAGTATCTGATCAGATCTATACTAGCATCCCCAGCGGTTTAGGGTTCCCAAAAACGCAGTGTTAGCGGGATCAGCCCAGATACCTGCTAGCGCCTGCGTTTAGCCCCTCCGCCCAGCCCAGCCCAGCCCAGCCCACCCAAGTGCAGTATCGATCGATCACTGTCACTTACCAAACACAACACACATAACTGCAGCGTTCGCAGAGACAGGCCTGATCCCTGCGATCGCTAACAGTTTTTTTGTAGCGTTTGATATATTTGCTGACGACAGTCAGGTGCTTTTTTTCCTGTGAATCTTACTAGTGTACCCCTAAATTTAGAGCCCAAAATGGCAAGACGAAGGTACACTAGTAAAGAGGCCTACGAGATTCTGAGCATGACAGATAGTGAAGAGGAGGTCACGTATCTGTCAGATTCACGCTCAGAATATCTTCCCGTAGAAGACAGTGACGTCAGCGGCCCCACGTCAGATAGCTCTGACGACGAAGTTGAGGTCCCTGCTAAGGTCAGGTGTACCCGATCCCGATCTTCTGAGGTTGTTGAGGAGCAAGAACCGCAGGTCTCTCGTATCATGGAGCAGAGTAGTACTAGCGCCGCTATTCCTTCTGGTGAACTGGCAAGCACCAGCGGCCTAGTACAGCCTGGACGTACATCCAGCACTGCAGTAACACTTGGTGACGTGGCGAGTCCCATAAGTGCAGTTCAAGCTGGCGAGGTGGCAAGCACAAGTAGTGTCCCGCTGCCACCAAGAAGACAAAGGCAGGCCCGTCGTGCCCATACTGCCCTTCCTGCAGAATTTGCCTATCCTGATTGGGTCCCCACCACTTCTGCAGAACCCGTACTTCCCCCATTCACTGCCCAACCCGGTATTCAGGTGGAAACAGCTGATTTTATTCCAATTGATTTTTATTCGCTGTTTTTCACGGAAGATCTCTATAGATCTATTGTGGACCAGAGTAATTTATATGCTGGTCAATTTATCGCCGCTAACCCCCAGTTGCCTAAAATTGCCAGAAATTGGAAACCAATTACGGTTTCCGAATTTAAGACCTTTCTGGGCCTTTCCCTCAACATGGGCACACATAAATTTCCGTCATTGCGTGCTTATTGGTCCACGCACCCAATTGACCACATGCCCGTGTTCTCTGCCTCCATGTCCAGGGCACGATACGAGCAGATTTTGCGGTTCATGCACTTCAACGACAATGAACTTTGTCGTCCACGTGGGGACCCTGAATACGACCGGCTCTATAAAATTTGGCCCCTCATAAACCACTTCAACGAACGTTTTGCAGCCTTGTTTACTCCCGATCAAGTTGTCTGCGTTGATGAGTCCCTGATTAAATTTTCTGGCCGCTTGTCTTTCAAGCAGTACCTTCCCAGCAAGCGTGCCAGATACGGGGTCAAGCTCTACAAGTTCTGTGACAGGGCAACAGGCTATGTAGTGAACTTTACGGTTTATGAGGGAAAAGATAGTCAGATTGAGTCGTCAACTGCCCAGATTACATAGGGAGCGCTGGCAAGATAGTGTGGAACTTGGTGTCACCCTTATTCAGAAAGGGGTACCACTTGTATGTGGACAATTATTACACGAGCGTGCCACTGTTTAGTCACTTGTTTGATCATCAGATTGGAGCATGTGGCACCGTGCGACCTAATCGCCGGGGCTTTCCCCAGCGGCTTGTAGATGCCTGTCTTAGGCTGGGGGAGAGAGCCTGCTTGAAGTGTAATAACTTGCTCGCTATGAAGTGGAGGGACAATAAGAATGTTTTCCTTCTTACCTCCCTTCATGCAGACACGACAGTCCAAATTCGTACGGCGACTGGTGTTGTGGAGAAACCCCTCTGTGTCCACGAATATAACCAAAATATGGGAGGGGTGGACCTCAACGACCAGTTGATGGCGCCGTATCTAATTGACCGTAAGGCGAGACGCTGGTACAAAAAAGTGTCTCTATCATTATTCCAATTGGCTTTGCTGAATGCTCATGTGCTATACAGAGCTTCAGGCGGGACGTTATCTCTTCTAAAATTCCAGAATGAGATAGTCACAGAACTCCTGTATCCAGGCGGTTCTGCACCTCACCATCCCCTACCAAATGCAGTAAGCCGGCTGCATGAGAGGCATTATTCGTATGTCCTCCCGAGTACCCCTACCCAAAGCCACCCCCAAAAAAGATGTCGTGTCTGTAGCAAGCGCGGATTTAGGCGTGACACCCGTAGTTTTTGTCCACTCTGTCCTGACAAGCCTGGTCTTTGCCAAGGTGAATGTTTTGAACGCTACCACTCAAAAGTGAAGTTTTAGCGTAGGGTACAGCATTTCACAGACAAGGACACACTTACACAGGGTCTCCCAAGATGCCATTACATTTTGAGAGACCCGAACCATTACAGTTGTAAAGTTACAAAAAAAAGTGTAAAAAAGAAAAAAAAAAACGTAAAAAACAAAACACAAAAAAAATATAAAATAAAAAAACCAAAAATAGTTGTCGTTTTATTGTTCTCTCTCTCTCTATTTTCTCTCTATTGTTCTGCTCTTTTTTACTGTATTCTATTCTGCAATGTTTTATCATGCTTGCTTTTCAGGTATGTAATTTTTTGTTTTCAGGTGCGCCATTCAACTGCAGCGCGGAATTATTTATCTTGACAGCAACAGCGTTTGCTCCCACGATACATAAAGCCGTGACTCCAGTGCTGTAGGAGGTGATTTCACCACCACAGTTAAAAAAAAGAGCATATATGCCGAAGCATGGGGGCAGCAGGGGCGGAGGAGCGATTTTGCTCCTAATGCCGCGTACATACGGTCGAAATTCCGACGGAGGCCTGCCCGTGGAAAATTCCGACCGTGTGTACGCGGCATAACTTTTTTGCAGGAGGATGCCCCCATGCTTCGGCATATATATATTTTAGGCACAGGTTGCGTTAAAACATTTTTTTATTTTTTACTAGGTTTTGTTTTGGTATTTGCTTTGCAGGTATGGCATGGTAAGGTCTTACTGTTGTACTGTAATGTTACTTTGTTTTAATGTTAACCACCATTTGCTTAGCAGGTACGCCATTCAGTTGCAGCGCGGATCTATTTATCTTGGCAGCAACAGCGTTTGCTCCCACGATACATAAAGCCGTGACTCCAACGCTGTAGGAGGTGATTTCACCACCACAGTTAAAAAAAAGAGCATATATGCCGAAGCATGGGGGCAGCAGGGGCGGAGGAGCGATTTTGCTCCTAATGCCGCGTATATACGGTCAAAATTCCAACGGAGGCTTGCCCGTGGAAAAGTCCGACCGTGTGTACGCGGCATAACCTTTTATGCCGCGTACATACGGTCGAAATTCCGACGAAGGCTTGACCGTGTGTACGCGGCATAACTTTTTTGCGGGAGGATGCCCCCATGCTTCGGCATATATGCCCATCATTAGAAGTGGGTGGATGAAGGGAGGTATTCTAATGGTGGGCATACCCACCAATCAATCTCTTTTTTTCGTTCAGTCAATAGGCTGTATGAAAAAAAAGATTACAATACATGTCCAACAAGGACCAGCAATGTACTGGTATGTTGCTGGACTTTGAATGTTTATACCAGAATGATGCCTGCGGGTTTAGGTATCATCTTGGTATCATTCTTTTCAGCCAGCAGCCGGCTTTCATGTAAAAGCAATTCTAGCAGATAATTAGCCTCTAGACTGCTTTTACAAACAGTGGGAGGGAATGTCCCCCCCCCGGATATAAAAAGCGCCATTGGGAAATTGGGAAAGCATTTTATCACACCGATCTTGGTGTGGTCAGATGCTTTGAGGGCAGAGGAAAGATCTAGGTTCTAACCCCCCAATTTTTTTCAAAAAAAGAGTACCTGTCACTACTTATTGCTATCATAGGGGATATTTACATTCCCTGAGATAACGATAAAAATGGTAAAAAAAATTAAATATGGAAGGCACAGTTTAAAAATAAAAAAAAAAGCCAAATAAATAATAAAAAAATAAAAAAAGCACCGCTGTCCTGCCCTGCTCTTGCGCAAAGGCGAACGCAAGCGACGGTCTAGCGTCATATGTAAACAGCAATTGCATCATGCATGTGAGGTATCACCGCGAAGGTCAGATCGAGGGCAGTCATTTTAGCAGTAGACCTCCTCTGTAAATCTAACGTGGTAACCTGTAAAGGCTTTTAAATGCTTTTAAAAATGAATGTAGTTTGTCGCCGCTGCGCGTTTGTGCGCAATTTTAAAGCATGTCGTGTTTGGTATCCATGTACTCGGCCTATGATCATCTTTTTTATTTCATCAAACATTTGGGCAATATAGTGTTTTTTAGTGCATTAAAAATAAAAAAGTGTGTTTTTCCCCCAAAAAATGCGTTTGAAAAATCGCTGCGCAAATACTGTGTGGAAAAAAAAATGCAACACCCACTATTTTAATCTGTAGGGCCTTTGCTTTAAAAAAATATATAATGTTTGGGGGTTCAACATAATTTTCTTGCAAAAAAAAATTTTTTTTCATGTAAACAAAAAGTGTCAGAAAGGGCTTTGTCTTCAAGTGGTTAGAAGAGTGGATGATGTGTGACATAAGCTTCCTAATGTTGTGCATAAAATGCCAGGACAGTTCAAAACCCCCCCAAATGACCCCATTTTGTAAAGTAGACACCTCAAGCTATTTGCTGAGAGGCATGTTGAGCCCATTGAATATTTTTTTTTGTCCCAAGTGATTGAATAATGACCAAAAAAAAATAAAAATTTACAAAAAGTTGTCACTAAATTATATATTGCTCAAACATGCCATGGGCATATGTGGAATTACACCCCAAAATACATTCTGTTGCTTCTCCTGAGTACGGGGATACCACATGTGTGGGACTTTTTGGGAGCCTAGTCGCGTACGGGACCCCAAAAACCAAGCACCGCCTTCAGGATTTCTATGGGTGTAAATTTTTGATTTCACTCCTCACTGCCTATCACAGTTTCGGAGGCCATGGAATGCCCAGATGGCACAAAACCCCCCAAATGACCCCATTTTGGAAAGTAGACACCCCAAGCTATTTGCTGAGAGGTATGTTGAGTATTTTGCAGATCTCGCTTTTTGTCACAAAGTTTTGAAAATGTAAAAAAAGAAAAAAAAAAGAAAAAAAAAATGTCTTTCTTAATTTTCAAAAACAAATGAGAGCTGTAAAATACTCACCATGCCTCTCAGCAAATAGCTTGGGGTGTCTACTTTCCAAAATGGGGTCATTTGTGGGGGTTTTGGGCTATTTTGACATTTTATGGCCTTCAAAACTGTGATAGGTAGTGAGGAGTGAAATCAAAAATTTATGCCCTTAGAAACCTTGAAGGCGGTGCTTGGTTTTTGGGGTCCCGTACGCGGCTAGGCTCCCAAAAAGTCCCACACATGTGGTATCCCCGTACTCAGGAAAAGCAGCAGAATGTATTTTGGGGTACAATTCCACATATAACCATGGCATGTGTGAGCAATATATCATTTAGTGACAACTTTTTGTACATTTTTTTTTTCTTTTTGTCATTATTCAATCATTTGGGACAAAAAAAAAATATTCAATGGGGTCAACATGCCTCTCAGCAAATAGCTTGGGGTGTCTACTTTCCAAAATGGGGTCATTTGGGGGGGTTTTGTGCCATCTTGGCATTTTATGGCCTTCAAAACTGTGATAGGTAGTGAGGAGTGAAATCAAAAATTTATGCCCTTAGAAACCTTGAAGGCGGTGCTTGGTTTTTGGGGTCCCGTACGCGGCTAGGCTCCCAAAAAGTCCCACACATGTGGTATCCCCGTACTCCGGAGAAGCAGCAGAATGTATTTTGGGGTGTAATTTCACATATGCCCATGGCATGTGTGAGCAATATATCATTTAGTGACAACTTTGTGCAAAAAAAAAAAAAGTTTGTCATATTCCCGCAACTTGTGGCAAAATATAAAATATTCCATGGACTGAACATGCCTCTCAGTAAATAGCTTGGGGTGTCTACTTTCCAAAATGGGGTCATTTGGGGGGGGGGTTTTGTGCTATTTTGGCATTTTATGGCCTTCGAAACTGTGATAGGTAGTGAGGAGTGAAATCAAAAATTTGCGCCCTTAGAAATCCTGAAGGCGGTGCTTGGTTTCCGGGGTCCCGTACGTGGCTAGGCTCCTAAAAAGTCCCACACATGTGGTATCCCCGTACTCAGGAGAAGCAGCAGAATGTATTTTGGGGTGCAATTCCACATATAACCATGGCATGTGTGAGCAATATATCATTTAGTGACAACTTTTTGTAATGTTTTTTTTTTTTGTCATTATTCAATCACTTGGGACAAAAAAAAAAAATATTCAATGGGCTCAACATGCCTCTCAGCAATTTCCTTGGGGTGTCTACTTTCCAAAATGGGGTCATTTGGGGGGGTTTTGTACTGCCCTGCCATTTTAGCACCTCAAGAAATGAGATAGGCAGTCATAAATTTAAAGCTGTGTAAATTTCAGAAAATGTACCCTAGTTTGTAAACGCTATAACTTTTGCGCAAACCAATAAATATACGCTTATTGACATTTTTTTTACTAAAGACATGTGGCTGAATACATTTTGGCCTAAATGTATGACTAAAATTGAGTTTATTCGATTTTTCTTATAACAAAAAGTAGAAAATATCATTTTTTTTCAAAATTTTCGGTCTTTTTCTGTTTATATCGCAAAAAATAAAAATCGCAGAGGCAATCAAATACCATTAAAAGAAAGCTCTATTTGTGGGAAGAAAAGGAAGCAAATTTCATTTGGGTACAACATTGCATGTCCGCACAATTTACAGTTAAAGCAGCGCAGTGCTGAATCCCAAAAACAGGCCTGGTCCTAATGGCCCGAAATGGTCCGGGGCTTAAGTGGTTAACAACCAGTGATTTCACCCAACCCATTGAGCCCTAAAAATGGTCATTGGTCAGAATTGATTTTTAAGTTTCGTCCTCATTGACCATAATGGGGTTCAGATTAAAATTTGCAATTTGCAGATCTTATGATGCGTTTTGAAAGTGGCCGGTGAATTAAATTCAACTACATTTGTTCATCACTACTTACCACAATACTACATCAAGCCCTCTTATTTGGGTCTTAATGGAAGACTTTGAGATTAACCCGGTCTTAGTAAAGAAACTCATTTTGGATGCCTTCCCAAATGCAGAAGTAGATTAATAGCCATATAATGTATCATTCTATGCAGGTGTGGGATAATGTGAAATACTCAAGTAAATAAATGTCTCTCTGCGCTCCACTTACTACCCTAATCTGCAATTGCAAGGTTCTGTGGAATACACAGAATCAAGCCAAATCTATTGCTGAGTAGGGATGAGCCGATGTTCGCCGAATTTAGAACATTATGGGGCGTTCGAGGGAAATTTGCGTGCACCTGACCTGCATGCGTTGGCCAATCACCGCGCGCTCTGCTGTGAGAGCCATGATTGGCAGGGTGCCTTTGGCCATGTAAGGCTGCTTACATAGCAGCCGTACATAGTGTAATGAATGAGAGCAGCAAAATTACATTTCTAAAGGAATTTTTTTTTATTTAAAACTGCTCGCGACTGTAATGTATTGTTGGATCCCGACAATAGAGATAAAAATCATTGAAAAAAACAGACCCTTCAGGTCTGGTATGGAAATGAAGAGGAACCCCGCGGCAAAATAAAAAAAATTGAGTGGGGGTCCCCCCCAAAATCCATACCAGGCCCTTCAGGTCTGGTATGGATTTTAAGGGAAACCATGCGCCAGAATAAAAAAAATGGCATGGGGGTCCCCCCAAAATCCACACCAGACCCTTATCTGAGCACGGAACCTGGCAGGCCACAGGAAAAGGGGGATGAGAGAGCCCCCCTCCTGAACCATACAAGACCACATGCCCTCAACATGGGGAGGGTGCTTTGGGGACAAGGGCCTCTTCCCCGGTGGTTGTGGGGGGTCTGCGGGCGCGGGGATTATCAGAATCTGGAAGCCCCTTTAACAAGGGGGGCCCAAGATCTGGGCCCCCACCATGTGAATGGGTATCGGGTACATTGTACCCCTTACCCATTCACCAAAAAAAGTGTCAAACAAACAAAAGTAAAAGTGACAGGAGAAGTTCTTTATTAAAAAAAGAAAAAAATAGTGTCCAGCGATGTCCATCCATCTTCAATCACAGCGCCAATGGACCAGAGGAAAAAAAAATAGGGAAATACTCTGACTGCAGCCTTTTCACAATGACAGTTGTAATATAGCTGAGGGCGGGGCCACCCGGTGACGTAAGTGGGTGATCACGCCCCCTCTGACATCACGTGACGTCCCATGATGTCAGAAGGGGCGGGGTCACCCAGTTATGTCACCGGGTGGCCCCACCCTCAGCTATATAACTGCTGTCATCACAAAAAGGCTTGTCAGGGACTTACCATGACTGGACGCAGGAACGCGCGTGTGCACCTCTCCAGCGCGTGTGCGCACGCGCGTGCGCGACCCTTCGGTGCGTGTGATCACGCGCGTGCGTGCGCGAACGCGCGCGCACTGAACGCTGTTTGGCGCCAATGGGCCTTTAAAAGGACAGCAGCTGCACTTCTGCAGTGCTGTTTGATCTGCAGCTTCTGAGTATCTCTACCTGCATCTGCTATCTGATTACCTGGACGACCCGGCGCTGCTGACTTACCTGTAATCTCCAACCCTGACCCGGGCCTGCCTTGACCCTGCTACTACTACTTGCTGTTCCTTTGCCAGATCTCTGCCTGCTTATCTGACCCTGCTCCAGTCCTCCGCATTGCTCTGCCTGACCACCTGATCTGACCCGGCTCGCCTGACCCTGCACCTGCCTGCTACTTGCTCTGTGTGTTACTGTGTTGACCTGGCTTATCTCTCCCTGCTTCAGCCTGCTACTGAGGGCGGGATCTGGGGTCCCCCTTGTTAAAGATGGCTTCCAGATTCCGATAAGCTCCCCGCCCGCAGACCGCCACAACCACCGTGCAAGGGTTGTGGGAAAGAGGCCCTTGTCCCCATCAACATGGGGACAAGGTGTTTTGGGAGACCCCAAAGCACCCTCCCCATGTTGAGGGCAGGTGGCCTGGTACGGTTCAGGAGGGGGGGAACTCTCTCATCCCCCCTTTTCCTGTGGCCTGCCAGGTTGCGTGCTCGGATAAGGGTCTGGTATGGATTTTGGGAGGGACCCCATGCAATTTTTTTATTTTGGCACAGGATTCCCCTTAAAATCCATATTAGACCTGAAGGCCCGGGTATGGATTTGGGGGGGCACGCCACTTTGTTTTTTCATTTTGGCGTGCCCCCACGCCGTTTTAAAAAAAAAAAATCTATATTGCCGGGATCCGACAATACATTACAGCCGAGAGCATTTTTAAATTACATTTTTTCCTTTAGAAATGTAATTTTGCTGTGGTACTGTTATGAACATGGGAAATATGTGCTACTTTAAAGGCAGACTAAGGAGACCCCCAGGCACGATATATTTCATTTTTATTGTTTCACTTTAAGCATTATTAAAATTACCGCTCCTAAAAAAAGGACAGTTTTTAAAACTTTTTTTTTGCATTGATACATGTCCCCTGGGGCAGGTTCAAGGTCCCCAAACAATTTTTATGGCAATAACTTGCATATAAGCCTTTAAAATGAGCACTTTATATTTTCAATGTTCGTATCCCATAGACCTTAACAGTGTTTGCGTGTTCGCACAAATTTTTTGCTTGTTCGCATGTTCTGCTGCGAACCAAACCAGGGGGTGTTCGGCTCATCCCTATTGCTGAGTAGCCAAGGGTCTCTATAGAACTAACTGACTAGTGAATCGTATAGGAATCATTTGCTTCACCTTCCTACAAAACTCCCACAAAGCCCCATAGCTGAATTCTTCTGTCACCTCTATTTAACAAACTTTGCTTCTCACACTGTCAATCTTCCTCTTTACAAATGCTGACATTATTTGAACATATAAATTTGAACACCTAGAGGCATCATCTCCACAATCTATACCTTGCTTTTTGAGGGTCAAGCTTCAAGTCCCCTTCCATACATTGAACACTGGGGAAAGGACCTTGGAGGTGGCCTAGAGCAGGAGGACTGCAAAAACAAATTTGACAAGCTACAGCACATTGCTCATCAATGGGCCTAAAAACATTTTTACATTTAAACTCCTTATGCAGTTATACATGGTCCCATAGCAATCAGCTATGCCTCAAATTCAAAACACTATTTGGCTGAGGCAACCTCAAAAGCCTAAAGGAATTATAGCTATACCTAAAACCAGCAGAATGTACAAATTCACAATTTGGTCTCCTAGCTTTATTGTTTAGTAGTGATGAGCCGAACACCCCCGGGTTCAGTTCGCACCAGAACCCGCGAACGGACCGAAAGTTCGCACGAACTTTAGAACCCTATTAAATACAATGGATGCGAACGTTCAAAATCTAAAGTGCTAATTATAATGACTATTATGCATGTTATTGTCCTAAAAAGGGTTTGGGAACCAGGGGACATGTATCAATGCAAAAAGAAGTTTTAAAAACGGCCGTTTTTCTGGAGCAGTCATTTTAATGATGCATGAAGTGAAAAAAAAAAAGTCAAATATTCCTTTAAATATCGTACCTGGGGGGTGTCTAAAGTATGCCTGTGAAGTGCCACGTGTTTCCCGTGTTTAGAACTGTCCCTGCACAAAATTACATTTCTAAAGGAAAAAAAGCCATTTAAAACTGCTTGCGGCTTTAATGTAATGTCTGGTCCCGGTAATATGGATGAAAATCTTTAAGAAAAATGGCATAGCTACCCCATCACACACCCCCCCCCCCCTACTCCAGCCCATTACCAGCCTCTTTGGGTCTTGTATGGATATTAAGGGGAACCCCGCACACAAAATAAAAAAGGCCCTATATACTCTGAACAGCCGTATACAGGCGGTGCATACAAGACAGGGACTGTAGGTTTGTTCTTATGTAGAATCTGTTTGTAATTTTGAACAGGTACATTGTTTAAGTGTAGCTCCATACAAAATATCTATTTTTAAGCTTTTTGGAAAACATAGGGAAGGGTTATCACCCCTGTAACATTTGTTTTGCTGTCTGTGCAGTGTGCACCTGTTCAGAACAGTTCACCTCACTTTCCGTCCTAATGACAAATGTTTTTTGAAAATTTGTTTTTTTTATTGAAACAAGAATTGGTGATAAAGCATCAGTGTAGAGGAGACACTTTTTTCCCATTTTAACTCTTACAGGAGAGAATTTGCCTTCCTAGGGGTAGATTTCCTCTCACTTCCTGTTGTATCCTTCCGTTTGCAAGGAGGAGTCGTTTGTAAGTTGGATGTTTGAAAGTAGGGGCCTGCCGTATATACTCAGCTGAAATTTGCCCCTTACATGTTGGTGTTGCCCTCACAGTTACTCTTGGTGGGCGCATGAATGGGCCCTGCTGTGAATTATGAGATCAAGAATTGTAATTGCATGCCCCTGTTGAACAGGGGCTGAAAAATTGGGCCTTTGGTGGTGGTGGTGGTGGTGGTGTTGACACAACACTGTAAGGCCTCACAGTTAGTCTTGGTGGGCGCAGGAATGGGCCCTGCTGTGAATTATTAGATCAAGAATTGTAATTACATGCCCCTGTTAAACAGGGGCAGAAAAATTGGGCCTTAGGCACTGGTGCCACAACACTGCAACCCCTCACAGATACTGTACTTGGAGCACAGCAATGAGCCCTGTTGCAAAGTATTGCATCAAAAATTGTAATTACACGCCCCTGTTAAACAGGGGCTGAAAAATTGGGCCTTTGGTGGTGGTGCTGGTGCCACGACACTGCAACCTCTCCCAGATACTCTAGTTGGAGTGCAGGAATGAGCCCTGCTGCAAAGCATTGCATAAAAAATTGTAATTACGTGCCCCTGTTAAACAGGGGCATAAAAATTGGGCCTTAGGCACTGGTGCCACAACACTGCAACCCCTCACAGATACTGTACTTGGAGCACAGCAATGAGCCCTGTTGCAAAGTATTGCATCAAAAATTGTAATTACACGCCCCTGTTAAACAGGGGCTGAAAAATTGGGCCTTAGCCACTGGTGCTGGTGCCACGACACTGCAACCACTCCCAGATACTCTAGTTGGAGTGCAGGAATGAGCCCTGCTGCAAAGCATTGCATAAAAAATTGTAATAACACACCCCTGTTAAACAGGGGCTAAAAAATTGGGCCTTAGCCACTGGTGGTGGCAAACAGAAACAAAAATGTTCTTCCAAGCTATCATCATCAATCGGATCATTGAGGAGGAGGAGGATAGTCAGTCAACATAACAGGACAGTCTCTCAGCATCAGCATCAGTCTTGAAGGGATGTGACATTTGAAAATAAATTAGTCTGTTATATCAGCTTCAGGTGTTTGGTAGCTGGTGGTGATCCAAGACTAGTTCATCTTTATGAAGGTCAGTCGATCAACAGAGTCAGTGGACAGGCGCACCCTGTGATCCGTGACAAATCCTCCAGCAGCACTGAATGTGCGTTCTGAAAGAACGCTGGATGCAGGACAGGCCAGTAGCTCAATTGCATACTGCGCAAGCTCTGGCCAGTGATCCATCCTCAAGACCCAGTAAGCCAGAGGATTTTCGGTGGGGAAGGTGTCCAAGTCTGACCTTGCCCCTAGGTATTCCTGCACCATGTATATCAGACGCTGGCGATGGTTGCTGGAACCGATCATACCTTGGGGCTGCGGACTAAAGAATTGTCTGAACGCATCGGTCAGACGGCCACCTTCCCCACCGCTCCTTCTTTGACTGATCGAAGCCTCAGCAACTTGTTGTCCAGGACCAGGAGTTTGTAACCTCCCAGTCTCTGGAAACGCGTTGCACAGACCTTTCTGCAAGGCCTCCCGGAGTTGTCTCATCCTCTGCTCCCTCTGTGACGGTAAGATAAGGTCCGCAACCTTACCCTTATACCGTGGATCAAGGAGAGTGGCCAGCCAGTAATGGTCCCTCTCCTTGTTCCGAAGAATACGAGGATCCTTCCGCAGACTTTGCAGGATCAGGGAGGCCATGCAGCGTAGGTTAGCTGAGGCATTCGGTCCGGAGTCCTCTGGGTCACTAAGGACGACATGATACGCAGCCACCTCCTCCCAGCCACGTACAAGTCCACTGGTTTCTTGGGACTGTAAATCATCCCTAAAAGACTGCTGCTGATGATGCTGAGTGTCAGGCTCCACCTCCATGCTGACACAATCCTCCTCCTCCTCCTCTTCTTCCTGTGAGATGGGTGGGACAGAAGGAACACTGTCTGGGTAAAGGGGGCCTTGAGAGGCAAGGAAGTACTCCTCTTCCTGCCTCTGTTCTGCCTCAAGTGCCCTGTCCATTATTCCATGCAGCGTATGTTCCAACAGGTGGACAAGAGGTACAGTGTCACTGATGCATGCACTGTCACTACTCACCATCCTCGTGGCCTCCTCAAAGGGTGCCAGGACAGTGCATGCATCCCTGATCATGCCCCACTGGCGTGGTGAAAAAAGTCAGAGCTCCCCTGACCCTGTCCTGGTGCCGTAGTCGCGCAGGTACTCATTGATGGCCCTCTGCTGTGTGTGCAGCCACTGCAGCATGGCCAACGTTGAGTTCCACCTGGTGGGCATGTCACATATAAGGCGGTTCTTGGGCAGGTTCAACTCCTTTTGCAGCTCAGCCAGGCGAGCACTGGCATTATAAGATCTGCGGAAATGCACACAGACTTTCCTGGCCTGCCTCAGGACATCCTGTAAGCCTGGGTACCTGCCCAAGAACCGCTGCACCACCAGGTTAAGGACGTGAGCCACACAGGGCACATGGGTCAGTTGTCCCTGTTGGAGAGCGGAGAGGAGGTTGGTGCCATTGTCGCAAACTACCATTCCTGGCTTAAGCTGGCGTGGCGTCAACCACCTCTCGGCCTGCCCCTGCAGAGCAGACAGAACCTCTGCCCCAGTGTGGCTCATGTCCCCCAAATACACCAGTGCAAGTACGGCATGGCATCTTTTTGCCTGCGTACTTGCGTAGCCCCTTGAACGCCTACGGAGCACCGCTGGTTCCGAGGACAAAGCACAGGAAGAGGCCACGGAGGAAGAAGAAGAGGAGGGGGTGGAGGACAGAGGTGTGTCACAACCAGTAGTAGCATTTTGGAGGCGTGGCGGTGGAACAACCTCCAACACTACTGCACCTTGTCCTGCATCCTTCCCAGCTGCCAAAAGAGTGACCCAATGGGCCGTGAAAGAAAGGTAACGTCCCTGTCCATGCCTGCTGGACCATGAGTCAGCGGTAATATGCACCTTACCGCTGACCGCCCTGTCCAGCGAGGCCAAGACATTGCCTTCCACATGCCGGTAGAGAGCCGGAATCGCCTTCCGTGAGAAAAAGTGGCGTTTGGGAACCTGCCACTGAGAAACCGCACATTGCACAAACTCACGGAAGGGGGCCGAGTCTACCAACTGAAAAGGCAGCAGTTGAAGCGCTAGCAATTTAGCCAAGCTAGCATTCAACCACTGGGCATGTGGATGGCTGGGAGTGAACTTCTTTTGACGGTCCAGCAGCTGGGGCAGGGAAATTTGCCTGCTAGAATCGGACGTCGGTGTACTGCTAGCAGAGTGCCTGCAAGTACTTGGCTGTGACACACCTAATTCTACACCTTCATTCCTCTCAGAGCAGGTTTCAGAGAGGACTGAAGGTATAGTGGGGTTGGAGATCCCAGCTGATGCGGTGCAAGAAGAGGTCAGCTTTGTTCTTTGGTGTGGGTCTTTAAGGCAGGCTTGCCAATGAGCTGCATGGCAGGTCAACATATGTCTGGTTAAGCATGTGGTGCCCAAGCGGGTGATGTTTTGGCCACGCAATATACACTTGAGACATATGTTGCAAACAGCAGCTGTGCGATCTGATGCACTTGACTCAAAAAAGGCCCACACCAAAGAACTTTTTGAATAACGGGCAGAGGCAGCGCCCTGCACAGGCGGAGCTCTGCGGTGTGATTCCGTCGGTGTGCTGCCCTTACGCTGGCCCCCCGAGGGCATCCTGCCTCGTTGGAGATGTGCCTCCTCCTCATCCTACTCCTCCTCCTCCTCCTCTCTCCTATTAGGCACCCACGTGGAGTCAGTGACCTCATCATCCCCTCCCTCCTCATCACTGGAGCCAATCTGGCAGTATGCTGCAGCTGCTGGAACATGACTGCCAGATTGGTGTCCTTCTTGAGCATCCCCTCTCTCTGCTCTCACGCTACTGCCTTCCTCTAGCTGGGTATCATCATCAGGCCCTTCGAAACGCTGGGCATCCTCCTGGAGCATGTACCCAACACTGTGCTCAAACAGTTCAGGGGACTCCTCAGGAGGACATGGTTGGTCTAGGGAAGGAGTGACTGATGATGACATTGATACCAGGGAAGAGGACGCTTTGGCAGCTGCTTTGCCAGTACCCTGAGCCTGGGTGAGAGAGGATGAGGAGGATGAGGAGGGCTTGGTCATCCACTCTACCAAGTCTTCGGCATGATGCGGCTCAACACGTCCAGCTGCCGAAAAGAAGGACAAGCGTGTCCCATGGCCACGTGCTGATGGCGATGCACCGCGTCCACGACCAGCACTGTTGTCTCTAGACTCTGACCCTGCTTGCCCTCTTTTATTGGCTCCTGACTGTCTGCCTCTCCTTGTTTGCCTTCCAGACATTCTAATGGCCTGCAGGGAAATGGGAAAAGCAGCAATACAGGCTAAGTTAAGGTGTAATATGGTCAGGAGGCACACTCCGCCCGCTGTAAGTGCCGCAAAATCCTGTTGGTGTAACACACCAGGAAAAAGCAGCAATACAGGCTAAGTTCAGGTGTAATATGGTCAGGAGGCACACTCCGCCCGCTGTAAGTGACGCAAAATCCTGTTGGTGTAACACACCAGGAAAAAGCAGCAATACAGGCTAAGTTAAGGTGTAATATGGTCAGGAGGCACACTCCGCCCGCTGTAAGTGCCGCAAAATCCTGTTGGTGTAACACACCAGGAAAAAGCAGCAATACAGGCTAAGTTAAGGTGTAATATGGTCAGGAGGCACACTCCGCCCGCTGTAAGTGCCGCAAAATCCTGTTGGTGTAACACACCAGGAAAAAGCAGCAATACAGGCTAAGTTAAGGTGTAATATGGTCAGGAGGTACACTCCGCCCGCTGTAAGTGCCGCAAAATCCTGTTGGTGTAACACACCAGGAAAAAGCAGCAATACAGGCTAAGTTAAGGTGTAATATGGTCAGGAGGCACACTCCGCCCGCTGTTAGTGCCGCAAAATCCTGTTGGTGTAACACACCAGGAAAAAGCAGCAATACAGGCTAAGTTAAGGTGTAATATGGTCAGGAGGCACACTCCGCCCGCTGTAAGTGCCGCAAAATCCTGTTGGTGTAACACACCAGGAAAAAGCAGCAATACGGGCTAACTTCAGGTGTATAATGTGCAGGAGGCTTAGCAGCAATGACACTGACACTGTCCCCTGCCTATCCTTCTCTCTCCCTGCACACAAGGTTTATCAAAGTATATGACACTGACACTCTCCCTGCCTATCCTTCTCTCTCCCTGCACACAAGGTTTAGCAAAGAATATGACACTGACACTGTCCCCTGCCTATCCTTCTCTCTCCCTGCACACAAGGTTTATCAAAGTATATGACACTGACACTCTCCCTGCCTATCCTTCTCTCTCCCTACACACAAGTGTAGCGGGGTGTTCCCCTATATTGGGAAGAAACTACATTACCCATAACCCCATTCTTGTTGTGACGTTCCACCGCAGAGACTCATGGGAGGGGTTATAAAAGGAAGAGGCGGGGCCGGGCTCGGCCTCTTTGGCGACACGAGACTTCACGGACGGATCCTCCTGTGCGGATGTGTCGGAGGGGCAAGGCCTGAAGCCTGAGGCCTTGCTCTGCACCGAAGAGCCTTCCATCCTCCCCTCTGCGAGCCTGGGTGGCATCTGACTTTGTGAGCTACCGCCTTGTCGGATCGGGGACCCGATCGTTGGAGAGATCGAGAGTGTGTGACACGGCCGGTGGAGGGTTTCCCGGACTGGATCCGTAGTCCGGCGGGTGAGAGGGCATAAGCCCAGCTTAGATACTGTTGCTGTGTATAGGCCTATAGACTGCCGTGGCCTACAAGTTATTTTCATACCCCTTGGATTACAAAGTTATACTCTGTTTAAGTGCACCACCATTACAGACCTGCCGGTGAAGAAAGAAGGACTAAGCTAAATATTAGAACCAGGCCTGGTGGAGATTCTAGCGTGTTTGATTGCTGCGCCATAGGGCACTTAGTTAACGGTCGCCCGTATGGCGCACTTGTAGCGTGTGTTACTATATAGTGTGTTAGAGTGGCAGGACGCTGCCCTTAGGAGTGATTGTTTAGAACTGTGATTATTGTTACCCCTTTTATTCATATTGAGAATTGATGAGTAAAACACCTTACCTATTACAATTCATTACTGTGTCCTTGCTTAGTTATTCTATTGCATAGGACATATCATTGATTGTTAGTACTAGCTGTGCCAGAAGGGGATAGAGCCTATTGCCGGGGGTTGGCGGAGCTGCACTCAGGGCCCAAAATCCTTAGTTGGAGGTATCGCTACACGTGGGGGTTCTCGTCCGGGATCCTGATGCAGCAAGCGAACGCCAGAAGTGCCGGCATGGACCCCATGGATCCAAGAGCGGTAGAAGAGTGGTGCAAAGCCGCTAATACAGAGCCAAAACAGTCGATAGCCATTAGCCTTCCTGGCGAGAAATGGTCAAGTGAGACGGTAGAGGAACTGCTGAGTTCAGTGTCCCCAGATCACACACCGTGGGTGATAGACATGAAGACAGACCCAAACATCTCATATCAATACGCATTAGTGGAATATTGGGACGGGATGCCAGAGGCCTGTAAGCACAAGTGTCTGCGGACGCCAGACAACAGAACATTTAGGCTGGCGCACGCAATAACTGTAGAAAGGGAACCATCCCCTACGGGATCGCCACAGGCTGCGGCCCGAACTACACCTGAAAGAGAAGACAGGGCGCCACCTCCGGTGGCACCTGCATCGGCCACTGCTATATCACCAGAACTGATAAATGCAATAGGGGATTTGCTAGCCAAATGTCAGAAGACAAGTACGGTGCATGTGGAAACTAGCTACCGGAGACTAAAAATATTCTCAGGGAAGCTCCCTGTCCCGGCAGGGGAAGAAGATTTTGATACTTGGGTGAAACAGGCATTACAGGCAGTGGAGGCATGGGAGGTGCCGGAGGCACAGAAGAGGCAGCGAGTGTTAGAAAGCCTTAAAGGTGCAGCAGCAGAAGCAGTGAAAAGTTTCCGGTTTGGGAATGCAGGGTGCACGGCGCAGGATTGTCTAGCTATGCTGCAGGAAGAGTTTGGTCAATTAGACAAGGTGACAGAGACGGTCTACCAGTTTGAACACACTTTCCAAAAACCGGAGGAGAAACTTTCCGAGTATGTCAGAAGGCTAAACAGGCTGCTGTGCAAGATTGTGTTAAAGAAAGGGATGAAGCCCCAAGATGCCGATGCGGCAAGAATGAAGCAAGTCTTAAAGGGAGCGCTACGCTCCGATCCAGTCTGGCTGCACCTGAAAACCTTGGGAGGAGGAATGTTGCTGACTTATGCTGATTTAATAAAAATTATCAGAGATGAGGAGGCGCTGCAACAGGACCAGCAGAAGGATAAGACAAGTGTTGTACCCGCACAGGTGCTGGTCAATCCAGTGATGACCCCTGAAAGAGAGGCGGAGATAGACACCCTAAAAACTCAGATGTCCAAGGTATTAGAGATATTGACCTCTCTGATAGCAAAAGACACAGAGTGTCCCAAGAAGAAGGAAAGTCCAAGGAAGGAATTGTTCCCGATTGCCTCAGCACCCGAACCTTTACAAGAATGGGGAGATATAGTCTGCTTCAACTGTGGGGGAGTTGGCCACATTGCAGCCACATGTTCTAGTCCGAAGAAGAAGAGACCAGACAACCGCAAGCCGGCGGGAAACTTCAGAGGGCCCCGGTGAAGGAGTCAACCGGGTGCCCACCATCTTCAGTAAACTCCAAGCTGAATGCAAAGAAAAACAAAAAGAGAGATAGAACACCAAAGGGGAAACGTAATACCCCTCAACAAAGCTATACTCCAAGAAGAAGGGGGGAGACCCCTCAGGAGAGGCACGGCACCCCCCAAAGGAGGTGCCCACCCAAGAAAAATAATAGTACACCTCAGCGGGTTCCTACACCCATTAAAAGGAGGGAAGTCAGTGCATACCAGGCTCAAGAAAGGTTCAAGTCCAAAGGGAATAGGACAAGAGAGAGTCCAAAGGGAAAAGGTCTGAAGAAGGCAGCTCCTGCCGGACCATATCCAGAGAAGCTGGTAGGCCCATCCCCTATAGTGCCCATTCAAGTGGAGGGAGTCTACACCAGGGGCCTCCTGGACACCGGGGCACAAGTGACCCTACTATACCGGGACTTCTACGACAGGCACCTGAGTCATCTGCCTATCCAGAAGATAGAGGAGCTGGAAATATGGGGAATTGGAACCCAGAGTTTCCCTTACGACGGCTACCTTCCCATCCAAATAACCTTTGACCCATCCGTGGCTGGGAAGGCCGAAGTGTTTGACACCCTGGCAGTTGTGTGTCCTAGGCCGCCTGGAGCCAACAAGAATTCCCTTATAATAGGGACGAACACGGACCTGGTCCGAAGACTCCTGACCCCTCTAGTGACGGAAGAAAGACAAGCAGCTACCAAGATCCATCCCATGCTGAAGACAGCCTACCAACGGCTGGTCCAAGAGCGGGAGACCCCTGGAGAGGAGATAGGGAAGTTGTGGAGACTTGGAAGAGCAGGGGTAGTGTTGCAGCCCGGTGAAGTAACCTGTCTCAGGGCCACTGTGAAGCTTACTTGGGAACAGCCTGGTCCCTTTGTCATGCTGGAGTCAGACCCAAGGGGTGAATCCTCAGGCCTGGAGGTGATACCGGAAGTGATTCCGCTGAAGGTCCTGAAGAAGGCCCATTATAGAGTTCCAGTGAGTGTTAGGAATACTACCAAAGACCCCATGGACATCCCAGCCAGAATGTTGCTAGGCCAGGTGAGCCCGGCGGCCCCTGTTACCCTGTCAGAAGTGAAGAGGACAGGTGAAGAAGCGGATGTTTGGGAGAAGCTGACCATGGAAAACCCGAATCTGTCCAGGGCTTGGAAAGAGAGAGCCAAGGCCCAGTTGAATAGATGGGAGAAGATCTTCTCTAGGGATGAATTTGATGTGGGGTGTGCAAGAAGTGCCACCCATCGGATCCGCCTCCAAGAAGATAAGCCCTTCCGAGAGAGAGTCAGGCGGGTCCCGCTAGCAGATCTGGAGGATCTGAGGGAACAACTTGCAGAACTCAAGAGGACTGGTGTGATACGGGAGTCCAGAAGCCCCTATGCCTCTCCCATAGTAGTGGTCCGAAAGAAGAATGGATCATTGAGGCTCTGTATAGACTACAGGACTCTCAACAGGAGAACCATACCTGACCAATACACCACTCCGAGGATAGAGGATGCCCTACAGAGCTTGTCTGGAGCCAAATGGTTCAGCGTTATGGATCTCAAGAGTGGGTACTATCAGATTCCGATGCACCCAGCAGACAAGGAGAAGACAGCTTTCATAACCCCAGTGGGGTTCTTCGAATTCGACCGGATGCCCCAAGGTCTGTCTGGAGCCCCAGCTACTTTCCAACGTCTCATGGAGAAGACAGTAGGGGACATGAACTTGATCGAAGTCCTTGTATACCTAGACGATGTCATTGTCTTTGGGAGAACCTTGGAGGAACATGAAGAGAGGCTGGAGAAAGTGTTGAGAAGACTCAGTGAGGAAGGACTTAAGCTTTCGCCTGAGAAGTGTCGGTTCTACCAGTCTTCTGTGAACTATCTGGGGCACATAGTATCTGAAGAAGGGGTGGCCACAGACCCTGAGAAATTGGAGGCAGTTACCTCCTGGCCACAGCCCACCACAGTAACAGAACTCAGATCCTTCTTGGGCTTCTGCTCCTACTATAGAAGGTTTGTGGAGGGATTTGCTCGAATTGCTAGACCATTGAATGAGTTGCTCAAGACTGAAGGAGAGGAGGATGGATCGGGGCCCAGGAGGCCAGGAGAGTCCATCAGAGATCAGTGGAATCAGAGGTGTGAAGAGGCTTTCCAGGAATTGAAGAGGAGCCTGACCACTGCACCAGTCTTGGCCTATGCAGACCCAACCAAACCCTATGAACTGCACGTGGATGCTAGTCACGACGGTCTGGGAGGAGTACTTTACCAAGAACATGAGGGTAAATTGCGGCCTGTTGCCTATGTGAGTAGAAGCCTGACCCCCTCTGAGAAGAACTACCCCACTCACAAGCTGGAGTTCCTGGCCCTCAAGTGGGCGGTAGTAGACAAGCTCAAAGACTACCTGTACGGAGCAGAGTTCACTGTGAAGACCGACAACAACCCCCTTACCTACCTGTTCACCACGGCCAAGCTGGATGCCACTGGACACAGGTGGCTAGCCGCACTGTCTGGATTCAACTTCAGCCTTAAGTATAGACCAGGAGTGGGGAATCGAGACGCAGACGCCTTGTCCAGAAGATCTCATTCCCCGACCATTGAAATAGAAGATTGGACCCAAGTGGCACCGGACGGGGTGCAGGCCCTTTGTCAAGGAGCTGCATTCCAAGCCCGAGGATGCTCCAGAGCAGAGGAAATAGGAGTTACCACGGTGGGAGTCCCCAAACACTACTGTGGAGTAGCTCAATTGGAAGAGGGCAACCTACCAAGATTGTCCAAAAAGGAATTAAGGTGTGACCAATTGGAAGACCCCATGGGGAGATTGGTCCTGGAGGCCTTGGAAAATCAGGATCCAAACATACTCATGCGTCAACCCTCCAAAGAAGCTCGCCTACTGAGGAAGGAGTGGGATAGGTTGCAGTTGCATCAGGGAGTGGTCTACCGAAGGGGCCCCTCTGATGATTCAGAAGATAAGTGGCAGATGTTCCTCCCAGAGAAACATCGGGAGACTGTTTTGATGGCCTTGCATGACAATCATGGCCACCTAGGGGCTGAAAGGACTTTTCAACTTGTCAGAAGTCGGTTCTATTGGCCCTGCATGAGGGCAGAGGTAGAGGAGTACTGCCACTCATGTGCGCGATGCATCCAGAGGAAGACTTTGCCCCATCAAGCTGCCCCAATGGGCCATCTACAGAGCCAAGGGCCTATGGACCTGGTGTGCATTGACTTTCTCTGCCTCGAACCCGACCTGAGTGGACTAGGAAATGTTCTGGTGATAACCGACCATTTCACCCGGTATGCCCAGGCCTTCCCCACCAAAGATCAGAAGGCCTCCACCGTGGCCAAGGTACTTATGGAGAAGTATTTTGTCCATTATGGGCTGCCACAGAGACTCCATTCAGATCAAGGGAGGGACTTCGAGAGTAAGCTGATCCGGAAGCTCTTGGATTCGTTAGGAATCAGGAAGACTCGAACTACACCTTACCATCCTCAGGGAGATGCTCAGCCGGAAAGGTTCAACCGAACCCTGCTCAACATGTTGGGGACTCTGGAAAGCGAGAAAAAGCAACATTGGAGCAAACACATAGCAGCCATGGTACATGCTTACAACTGCACCATCAGTGATGCTACAGGCTATTCCCCATATCGACTCATGTTTGGGAGAGAAGCGAGACTACCGGTGGACCTGGCTTTTGGCACCTCACTGGACCATTCCTCCGTCACCTCTCACAGAGGATATGTGGATAGGCTCAGACACAGCCTGAAAATAGCCTATGAACAAGCTCAAGCGGCCTCAGATCAAAGGGGAGCTCGGAATAAAAAAAATTACGACCTGAAGGTCCGGGTACAAGACCTACAGCCCGGGGATCGAGTACTGTTGCGCAATCTGGGAGTCCCCGGAAAGCACAAGCTTGCAGACAGATGGAGATCTGAACCTTATGTCATCTGCAGGAAGTTGCCGGGCCTACCTGTCTACAAGGTGAAGCCAGAGGGAAAGGTAGGCCCACTGAAGACATGGCATCGAAACCACCTGCTCCCACTGACGGAGGCAGTTAGAATACCTTCCGTGGGAGACTCCCCTGCACCGGCCTCTATCTTGGATACTCCTAGACCGCACACTCGGTCACAGACCTCCCGAGCTGGAAATGGAGAAGCCTCCCAACTTAGTGGAGATGAAGAAGGAGAGCTTGATTGGCTGTGGTCTTCCCCAACTCCAGGAACTTCTATCATAGATCTTCCAGTCACCCAAGATACCACAGATGAAACGCTGAACCCAGAGGCTACAGAATTCATCCCTTTCAGTCCTTCAACAGATTACTGGGAAGATGCCCATGATAGTTACTCCGAGGAAGAGGAGCCTGAGGCGCCAGAGCCAGAGATTCCAAGAGAGCAAAGAGCTCGAAGAGTCATTCAACCTCCTAAGAAGCTGACCTACCCCCAGATGGGGAACAGTTCGGAAGACTCTGTGGTCACTGCTAGGAGAAATGCTGAGATTCCGGATCCCTCCACTGTCCATTTGGTGGAGGGCAACCCCAGCTCACTCTCTGGCACAGTTAGTCAGGCCACCCAAGATAATGTGACCTGTGGGCAAGGGAATTCAACCCCTCAGTTATGGTGGGAATCCCCTATCCCAACATCGTTTTCAGAATTGTCCAATGTTGTATATAGTTGTTGCTAAAATTTATCTTTGGGGACCAAAGAGTTTAAGTGGGGGGAGTGTGTAGCGGGGTGTTCCCCTATATTGGGAAGAAACTACATTACCCATAACCCCATTCTTGTTGTGACGTTCCACCGCAGAGACTCATGGGAGGGGTTATAAAAGGAAGAGGCGGGGCCGGGCTCGGCCTCTTTGGCGACACGAGACTTCACGGACGGATCCTCCTGTGCGGATGTGTCGGAGGGGCAAGGCCTGAAGCCTGAGGCCTTGCTCTGCACCGAAGAGCCTTCCATCCTCCCCTCTGCGAGCCTGGGTGGCATCTGACTTTGTGAGCTACCGCCTTGTCGGATCGGGGACCCGATCGTTGGAGAGATCGAGAGTGTGTGACACGGCCGGTGGAGGGTTTCCCGGACTGGATCCGTAGTCCGGCGGGTGAGAGGGCATAAGCCCAGCTTAGATATTGTTGCTGTGTATAGGCCTATAGACTGCCGTGGCCTACAAGTTATTTTCATACCCCTTGGATTACAAAGTTATACTCTGTTTAAGTGCACCACCATTACAGACCTGCCGGTGAAGAAAGAAGGACTAAGCTAAATATTAGAACCAGGCCTGGTGGAGATTCTAGCGTGTTTGATTGCTGCGCCATAGGGCACTTAGTTAACGGTCGCCCGTATGGCGCACTTGTAGCGTGTGTTACTATATAGTGTGTTAGAGTGGCAGGACGCTGCCCTTAGGAGTGATTGTTTAGAACTGTGATTATTGTTACCCCTTTTATTCATATTGAGAATTGATGAGTAAAACACCTTACCTATTACAATTCATTACTGTGTCCTTGCTTAGTTATTCTATTGCATAGGACATATCATTGATTGTTAGTACTAGCTGTGCCAGAAGGGGATAGAGCCTATTGCCGGGGGTTGGCGGAGCTGCACTCAGGGCCCAAAATCTAATTCTGCGGCCTCCTTAGTTGGAGGTATCGCTACACAAGGTTTAGCAAAGAATATGACACTGACACTCTCCCTGCCTATCCTTCTCTGTCCCTACACACAAGGTTTAGCAAGGAATAGATTTGACAAGATTTGACACTGTCCCTGCCTATCCTTCACTTTCCCTGCTCCGGAACACACTACACAAGCCCGCCGCGCTGGCGGCCTTTTATAGTGTGGGGCGTGTACTAAACCCCCTCAGCTATAATTGGCCACAGGCATCCTGCCTGTGGCCAATCATTTCTCTCCTCGCTGCCGGCGCTGTGATTGGCCAAGCATGCAGGGTCACAGTGCATGCTTGGCCAATCACAGCGCCGGGATTACACTACGATGGCACAGTGTATTGTGGGCCGTTCGCGTCACTCGAATTTGGCGCGAACGGCCCAAATCGTTCGTTGTTCGCCGAACGCGCGAACAGCCGATGTTCGAGTCGAACCTATGTTCGACTCGAACACCGAGCTCATCCCTATTGTTTAGTAGATCCAAACAAGCTGTAGCCAAACCATGGTGATTTTCTAACCCTATGATCACACAAGTTAGACCAAAATAAATTACAATATTCTTAATGAACTTGTAAATGAGTGTGGTCCTTAAGGACTCTATGCAAAAATATTAATTTTTCTGGGCTGCATGGACTGAGCTCTATCTCCCCAAGTCTTTTACGCTTATTGCTGGCTCTCAGATACACAAGAATGCTTCAAAAGCTTGGACAATACACATTTACACTCTGACCCCAAAAAATAACCATTAGAGCTAAAAGACACAAACCCACTCTAATATGCATGTTCTCCTCACCATCCCCTGATCCTACTTCCTTGGCTTCAGAAAAAAAAAACACGAATGCCCCTTATGTTCACAAAAATGCAAATACTATATGAAACAATACAAATACCAAAAATGTATTTTGAAATTACATTAACATATTAAAGCTTCTATGTGTGATTGATGTCTAGGTCAGGAAGCATAGCTGGCGAGTGTTTCTTCTGCCTTTAGCAGCCCCGTTCTTTTAAGGCAAGCAAGGCCTACCAGTACTTGGTTCCTCCCAGGTCTTCGTACACAATGATATCGTTTCTGGCCATTTGACACCATAACTGAGCAAAGATAGTAGGAAATTGTACCAGTAGTCTAGGCTGGCAAGGGTCATGGTCTCCTCGGTAGAGCACCTGTGACACAGTGTAGAGGCTGGTGGTGGTCTGGGAAGACAGTAGATGGTAGCTTAATCCAAAGAAAAATTCCAAGGTCCTCTGGACCTCTGGTTGCTCTGGGCTTGTGACATTCAAGTAGAGCACCATAGTGAACCAACCATCTAGGGGCAGGGGGGTAGGGAGGCCTGACCAACCGCTGCCTAGAAACTGGAAAGCTCACCTGGGGAGGAATGCTGTGACCAGACAAGCAGAGCAGTAGCGCATCAGGCTGGCAGAGGATAGTGGCAAAATGCTGCAAAGGAATAGTGGTTATGGCTCCCATAACAATTTGTGCAATATGTGATTTTAGCAATTGGGTTTACATACCACTTTAAGGTAAACAATGATGCTTTCTGTTTGAACAAACTGTTTTTTTCTGAATAAAAATTATTCATTAATATACTTCAAAACAAGTTGATAAAGAGATTATAGATCTCCTTAGAAGTTGACAGGTTGAAAGATGTCAAAGGCAACCAAGGAAGAAATAGTTTATGCCAGTGCTGCTCCTTATATTTACCTAATTTCAATATTATGGAAGCTTTACTCATGACAAGCTTTATTAATGAAGCTTGTGTTATATATAAATAGATACAGTATAATATGAGCCCAACAATTTAATGTAAAAAATGACCTCAGTTGTACAGAGCATGATTTAAGAATGAGTTATTACTTGAGGCAATATATATGCACATGTGGATTAATTAAAGATTATATTAATCTTAATAGCATGAGAAGTCATGTAGTACCAAGTATAATGAACCTTCTGTGATAATAATTCCCAAAATGATCCTGTAAATGCTGTAGGTGAAATCAAGTATTCTGTGGTCAGTTGTGCCATCAACCAGATAATTAATGCAATAACAGCCTAAAGCCAACTCTATCCCAATATGTCATGAGATGGAAATGTTCTATAAGATGTAAAGTAACTCACTTTATGTGACACAGTTAGTATAAATGCAAGGAACGGTCTGCAAATATCTTGTTTTACAGCATCCAAATAAACACTGCAAAGATTTACTGCCAGTTAGCTGTTACTTTGGTGGTACATTTTACACAAAAAAATTAAAGCATGTGTATTTATTTAGAGTTTAGTTTTTATCTACAAATTGTACAATAAATATAAAGTCCCAGCATTCTTTTATTTGAAGTCTATACAAAGACACAAACTTTTTAGTTTTGTATAGAGTAGTGAAAGGGTTAGGACCTCTGTCAGGTTCTTTTTGTTATCTGTTGTCTCAAATAGATTTTTTTCTAGGATGGAAAGTAAAAGAAAATGTCCCCACTAAAACTCAACTGGTAAAATGGAAACTGATGGTGTTTTTACTATTCCCCACTGTAGTCAAAACTAAAACAAACATTTTGACTTTAAAGAAAAAAAAGAAACTGTGCACAGTGGTCATTTTATAGCACTGTATGATCATGCAATCATGTTAAATATTACTAAATATAGCTTTAACAATATTTGATGGACATATTTGATTGCATGTATATCAATTTCCTATGGACCAGTAAATGTCTTTCACATCACAATGATAATAAAATTACAGCTAAATACTGAAGCTAGCCCAAATGTGATTAGGACCCTATGCCCACCTGCACATTCACATGTTAGTTCGCGCATGTAAGTAAGCAGTATTTCATATCTTCATTTATGTTGAAACTGATTATTAATAATGGGCTGCCAAAACACAGCAATAGAATTTAAACCAGGCCTAAACCCCTTTTTAATGCAGTGCACCACAATTCACATCATTAGCATTCAGGAGCACTGAAGTATGGGTCCATCGGCCCCAGCTATTATTGTGTGTAGCCAGGTGCTGGGCTACAGAAATAGCCATTTATGCCTTTTATTCTTCTCTCCTTCTATTGAGATACTGATAGTATACTGCACCATTTTCTTCCCGCCAGAAGGGTGAGTGCTAAAGCCAAGCAAGCCCTAATGCCCCGTACACACGAGCGGTTTTCCCGTCGTAAAAAAAACGATGGTTTTCCCGACAGAATTCCTCTCAAGCATGCCTTGCATACACACGGTCGCACAAAAGTCTGGTGAACCTTTGACTGCCAAGAACGCGGTGACGTAAAAGACTACGAGGAGCCGACAAAATTAAGTTCTATGCTTCCGAGCATACGTTGAATTGTTTCAGAGCATGCATGTTTTTTTTCCCGTCGGAAAAGCATTCAGACGAATGTTTTTTCCGCTAGGATTTTTTCCTGACGGAAAAAAAGAGATCCTGCTCTTTTTTTTCCCAGCAGTTTTCCTGTGGGAAAAAGTCAGATGGAGCATACACACGGCCAGGATTCCTGTTCAAAAGCTCTCATCTGACTTTTTCTGATGGGAAAACCGGTCGTGTGTACAGGGCATTAGACTTTTTTTGCTGAGAATCCTGGGAGTTGGGACGGAAGCCATAAAATGGGGCCGATTGACTCCTTGCACTACAGATCCTAATATGCCCTGGCAGTAGGAGTGAGAGATTATTTTTAAATAAACTACTCAGGAAAGTTAGAAAGAGAGCTCCTCTGTCTGAATAATTGTCTTCCAGTGGTAGACCATACCAGCAGGGATCTGAGCCTGAGACTGGGAGTGAGGACACCCGGGGGAAGGGCAGCACTGCCCACATCACAGCCCCAGCACCAATGCCAATTGGAGACCCTTTGCTTTCCACTGTTGATCACTGAAGGTATTTGGGGAGAGACTGAGAGCATCCCCCTTCTACAGCAAGAGGTCACTGCAGAATCCCAGTGACTTGTGAGAGGGCTATTCACCCATTGCTAATACTGCTATGAGGGATAAAGCCACTAAGAGCAGGACACCAAGTGTACCCAATCCATACTGCACCCTTACTGCATTCTATATCACACGTATTCCAAAACTAGACTGCATAGCAACCCTATAGCACATTAAACCAAACCTTTACTGCATCTGAACCAGATCTACCTTGCACCTGTGCTGAGACTATACTGTACCTATACTACATGAAGTTTAAGGGCACCAACGAGCTTACGGGGCTACAACAATAGCCAGCAAAAGAACGTCTCAAAGGACTGCCCCTCCCATAATAAATATTCTGCAAGTCCCCTCTGTTCCCTGGCCCCAACCCTCCTCTACCATCCCCTTTTCTTTTGGACAGTGCATACACAGTTGGTCTAGGACTAGCATCTCTGCCATAAATGCGCTCTGGCAGTATAGTTCCAGCACTCTGTAGATTAAACTTTACTACTGTTCACTGCTGCACTTGTGGTGGCCTTGCTACTGTTTGTGCTAATCTGGATGCCAAATGTCATCTTATGCCTAGTCCCTACTATTAATCACTTTGTATGCTAAATGGTGTTATTACTATTGTTAACCCATTTTATTCTTGCCTAGTTATCAATCTCCTTGGGTGACAATATATTATGTTTGCCTTTACTACCTGGTTTTGTGCATGTTTTCTTTTATATATCACTACTACTAGGTACTAAGTGATACCTCCAGTGATTTCCTGTGATATTGTATGTTTGTACACTCAACCTGGTGTGTTAGAGAGGCTGAGGTTTTTGGAAAAGGTTGAGGCAAAGAACAGAGTACCTATCCTAATCAGCAGCTCTAATGGGGGTAGCACTACATAGTCATTACAATGCTATTTTAAATGAATAGCACCACACATGGGACAATGCATTACCACATGTTACTTAAACGCATAGTTGTGAAGCCAGCCTTTTGGAAATCTATCATAAAACATTCAGTTATGCGACTGACTGATAAATGTATGGCCAAATATACAACCAGTCTTTTCATTATTTGGGTTTATGTCTGCTTTTAAAGCTGGCCATAGATGGATCAACTGAATGATGAATTTTGATCCATCTATGGTCGTTCCTGTTCCTGAGATGTCGATCTTATGATTGACTTGTTGGGAAATTTTTCTTCAATCACCACTGCAGCGGCGATCCGTGTATCCACTGGCTGATGGAAAAAAAAATATTCATGCGTGGCCTGCAAGTTACCAAGTTTCAAGAAAAAAATAAGTATTTCAGAACTTGTAACCTAAAACAGACACATTAACAAAAGGTTACTACAGTTTGTTATGTGTGTATTACTAGCACATCAACCATGTTTTTTTATAGAGCTGCATATGTTTTGGTGTCTGCTAAAAAATTATCCCGATTACAGAGAAGTGCATATGAATGTGAAATATGAAAGAAAAAGTAGGATTTTTAAAACAGCTTACCTGTAAAATCCTTTTCTTGGAGTACATCACGGGACACAGAGCAGCATAGTCATTACTATGTGGGTTATATAGAATTACCTTCAGGTGCTGGCACTGGCAACTTCCAAAACAGGAAGTACCCTCCCCTATATAAGCCCCTCCCATCCGGGAGTACCTCAGTTTTGTAGCAAAGCAATACGTGTCCCCAAAAGAGGGGTGGGAGCTCTGTGTCCCGTGATGTACTCCAAGAAAAGGATTTTACAGGTAAGCTGTTTTAAAAATCCTACTTTCTTGTTCATACATCACGGGACACAGAGCAGCATAGTCATTACTATGTGGGACGTCCCAAAGCAATGCCACATGAGGGGGGGGATACACCATACATAAGCTGGGCGCCATCAGGCATGAGGATCTTTTGCGGCCTGCAACACACTGCGCCCAAAGGCGACATCCTCCTGACTTCTAACGTCCACCTGGTAGAACCTAGTAAACGTGTGTACTGAAGACCATGTTGCGGCCTTACAAATTTGCGCCAGGGAGGCCTGGTGATGCACTGCCCATGAAGTTCCAACTGCTCTCGTGGAGTGCGCCCTAACTTTGAACGGAGGCGGTCTACTTCTCAAGCCATAGGCTTGTATTATGACCTGTCGAATCCACTTGGCTAAAGTAGATTTTGATGCTGCCTGACCCTTTCTGGGGCCTTCCGGCAGAACAAACAAAGAATCCGTTCTACGAATCTGAGCAGTGGCTTTTAGATAAGCTTTAACTGCTCTTACTACATCCAAAGAATGCAATAACTTTTCCTCTACCGAGCTTGGTTTGGGGAAAAAAGAAGGAAGAACCACATCCTGGTTCAAGTGAAACCTCGATACCACCTTAGGAAGAAAGGCTGGGTGAGGACGTAATACTACTCTGTCCTTATGGATAACCAGATATGGCTCTTTACAGGACATGGCGGCTAATTCCGACACTCTTCTAGCCGAGCATATGGCTACTAAAAATATCAATTTCCTGGTGAGTAGAACCAAGGAAATGTGCCGCAAAGGTTCAAATGGCTGCTTCTGCAGAACCGACAGAACCAAATTTAGATCCCATGGGCATATGGGAGCCTTAATCGGTGGAATAATACGAGTCACACCTTGCATAAAGGATTTGACAAGTGAATGCATAGCCAGGGGCCTTTGAAATAGTATTGACAAGGCCGAAACCTGGCCCTTGATAGTACTTAAGGCAAACTTCCTGTCTACAGCCCACTGCAGGAAGTCCAGAATTCTGCCTATAACGTACTTACGTGGATGCCATTTTCTGGCCTCGCACCAAGAGAAGTACGCCTTCCAAACTCTATAGTAGATCTGCCTGGATACAGGCTTCCTGGCAATGATTATAGTTGATACCACAGAGTTAGAGAGACCTCTCTTCTTTAGGATGTGGGATTCAATAGCCAGGCCGTTAAACTTAGAGTTAGTAAGGAAGGGTGGTATATCGGTCCTTGCGAAAGCAGGTCCGGACGACGTGGAAGGGTCCAAGGACTCCCCACAGACATTTTGATGATCTCCGCGTACCAGGCCCTTCGGGGCCACACTGGAGCCACCAGGATCACCGGCTTCTTCTCCAACCTGACTCTGCGAAGGAGTCGAGGCAACAATTGTAGCGGAGGGAATGCATATATCAGTCTGAACTGATCCCAAGGGAACACCAGAGCATCCGAGCCGCAAGCGAGGGGATCCCTTGTCCGGGAGACAAATCTGTCCACCTTTGCGTTGAATCTGGATGCTAGCAGATCTACATCCGGTGTTCCCCACCGCTGACATATTGCTCGGAAGACCTCGGGATGAAGGGACCATTCCCCTGGGCATAACTGTTGGCGACTCAGAAAGTCCGCCTTCCAATTCTCCACCCCTGGAATGAAGACAGCTGATATACATGGGACATGCTTTTCTGCCCATTCCAGGATGTGACTTACTTCCCTCTGGGCTGCACGACTCCTGGTGCCTCCCTGATGATTGATATATGGCACTGCTGTGGCATTGTCTGATTGAATTCTGACAGGGGACCCTTGGAGTCTGGATGTCCAGGCTACTAGGGCGTACCGGGCTGCTCGTATCTCTAAGAGATTGATGGGCAGGGTTTTTACTACATTTGACCATCTGCCCTGGAGAGACCATTGCTCCAGTACTGCCCCCCAGCCTATAAGGCTGGCATCTGTAGTGACCACCTTCCAAGATATCGGGCTGAAGGGTTTTCCCTTCTGGAGATTCTGGGGGATCAACCACCAGCAGAGACTCTTCCGAACGGAAGGGGACAAAGCCATCGGGAAGTCTAGAGCCTGAACTTTTCCGTTCCAGGCTGACAATATGGCCCTTTGTAAATTCCTTGAGTGGAATTGGGCGTATGGCACAGCTTCGAATGATGCTACCATCTTTCCTAGCAGCCTCATGCACAGGCGTATGGACGGTTGTCTTTTTGCACAAAGCAGACGGACCAAGGCCCTCAAAGAGGATACCTTGTCTAGAGGTAAGAAAATCTTCCTCTGGTCTGAATCCAGCCGTAGCCCTAGATATACCAGGTTTTTCACTGGCTGTAGGGCTGACTTGTCCAGGTTGATGACCCAACCGTGAGACTCTAGATACTTGATTGTATCGACAATTACCACTTCTAGCTTGGCAACTGAGTGGTCCATCAACAACAGGTCGTCTAGGTATGCCATTATCGTTACACCCCGTGTTCTTAGATCGGCCAACAGTGGGGCCAGAATTTTTGTGAACACTCGTGGTGCTGTGGCCAGACCGAATGGTAAGGCTCTGAACTGAAAATGGCGCCCTTCTACTGCAAAGCGTAGGAATTTTTGATGACCTGGAAAGATGGGAACATGCAAGTAAGCATCTTTGATGTCGATCGAGGCTAACCATTCCTCCCCTTGTAGGGCAGCGGTGACCGATCGGATCGACTCCATCCGGAAAGACCGGACGTTTAGAAATTTGTTTAGACTCTTTAGGTCCAATATGGGTCTTATGTCCCCGTTTGGCTTCGGGACTGTGAAAAGGTTTGAGTAGAAACCCAACCCCCACTCTTCCATAGGAACCTCCATAATTACTCCTTGGAGCAATAGTTGTTCTAACGCCAATAGGAGAGACCCTCTTTTCAGAGGGTCTCTTGGCATGCCTGACCACATAAAATGGGACGGAGGAGACTCTTTTAACTCCAACTTGTATCCCAGAGTTACTGCGGAGAGCACCCATCTGTCTTTGATCGTCTCCCGCCAGGTCTCTGCGAACAACTGAAGTCTTCCCCCCACCCGTTTGAGTGGGGGCAGCCCTTCATAGGCTTGACTTGGAGGCTGGTTTAGTACCTCTTCGGATCCAGGGCTTTTTATTACCCTGTAGCTGTCCCTGATTTTTACCTCCTGAGTTTGACCAAGGAGGCCGTCGGAACTGCTTAGTAGCAGACGTCGCAGGGATAGGAGAGGTAGTCCTCTTAAAAGATGGACCCCTAGACCTCTTTTTACTCGGTAAGAGAGTACTTTTACCACTGGAAATCTTCTGGATATACTTATCCAGGTCTTCGCCAAAAAGGCGTTCCCCATGAAATGGGAAGCTAACTAAGAGCTTCTTACAGGGAGCTTCAGCAGACCAGTTTTTGAGCCACAGAAGCCTACGCATATGTACCAAAGACAGCGTGAGGCGGGAGGCCTGATGGATAGAATCCTTGATGGCGTCAACCGCAAAGCATAATGCTCTAGGCAGATCAGCCAGAGCCTGGGCCTGCTGGTCTGGCAAATCCCTCAGGACCATTTTCATTTGATCCTTTAAAGCTTGGCAGACCCCAATAGCTGCCACTGCTGGCTGTGTAACAGCCCCTGCTGTGGAAAAAGCAGATTTTAATAAAGATTCCAATTTTTTATCCACTGGATCTTTGAACATTTGAACATTATCTACTGGACATGTCAGTGATTTGTTCACAGAAGAGATGGCTGCATCCACCGTAGGAACATTCCATCTCTGGGTGAACTTTTCCTCCATGGGATAGATCACCGGAAACCTTTTAGGCGGAACAAATAGTTTATCAGGATGTTCCCAGTCCTGGTATATAAGTCCTTCCAATAATGGATGTATTGGAAAGGAGCAATTAACCTGGGGAGCTTTTAGCGACCCCAATGAGGAGACAGCAGTAGTTGATGGTTCAACAAGAGGCATTTTAAATGCAGATCGAACCATGTCAGTTAGGGTCTGGACCCACAATCTTTCAGTCTGTGATGCTGAAAATGGTTCATCTACTGTCGATTCCTCAAAAACAGAGCTAACCTCCTCCTGATCCCCTTCAGGTAGGTCGGTCCCTTCCTGGGACTGTTGCTCTGCCAACAGGCACTCTAATGGAGGTGATGGAGATCTGGCGCGCTTTCTTTCCTGTAGAGAAGAAGCGATCAATGCAGCCAATCTCTGCTCCAATCCCTCCAGAGTTGAGGAAAAAACCTCCTCTGTTATATATGCAGGAGCAGGTGGACTGAGGACAGCCGCAGTACCTGGCACTCCCGGGGGTTCCTTATGGGTATTAACCTCTGATTTCTCAGGGGAGGAGGGTGCAGATGACTGCTCCAGATCCTCAGAGCCCGATGGAGACCCCCTACACTTCCTGAGAGGTATATCTCGGAGTTTTTTAGGCGGCATATTCCTTAGTTCAAAGCTGAGGTATTCCAGCCGCAATACACCCCTTACTGAAATAGTCTAATGCAATTTGCTGCTATGTACATCAGTGGGTGTCTACTAATGCGTCTTTCTGGGGATGCCTGTATCAACCGCCCGCTGTAAGCCCCTATACCATGCTACCAGCTCCTTTTCATGCTCTGTGTCCATAGCAAGCAGCATGGACTGAGTCCTTTTATCTTGCTGGGACGCCCGCACATGCGCAGAAGCGCTGGGCGCACAGAGCGCGTCATCCGCCAGGCTCCGCCCCCTTTTTTGAAGCTAAACCTTATAAAAGGAAAGCATGTGTGCGCGCGCGTGCACGTGTGCGCTCTTGGCGCCATGTAGGGAGAGGAGCCAGGGTCCCTGTTTCACCAGGACTCGGGGATGGAAGGAAACTACTTGGCAGCATGACAGAGGAATGCAGCTTCCCTGATAGAGAGCTCACTCATCTGCCTGGACTTTCACCATGGAAGGAATAGTCCCAAGAAAAAAGACGTTCCACAGCGGCCTCTAGTGGACAAACACAGGTACCGCACCTTTGTCTTTTTTTTTTTTTAAAAACCTCCTTTATGAAAAAACATTTCCAGGTTTACAGTTTTTTTAAAACTTCCCTTATGAAAAAACATTTCTAGGATTTCTTAGGCATATACAGCTATTAGCGGGAATACCCTTTAGGTAACAGGCAGAAAGACATATTAGGCTTGGGGGTCCCCTCAATAGAACCAAGTTCCTGAGGGGCCCCCACTTACCTTTTCCCCGCCGCAGGACTTTGTTTGGTCCACAGAAGCCCAAACTTCACCTCTCACGGCAGGCATTGTACTAGACCTTCAGGGACCGGGTTCCCAAGGATTCCACTCCCCTGGACCTGTATAGCACCCTGCACAGATAGCCTCTTGGTTTTGGGTATGACCAGAGCTCTGGATCCCAGGGTCCAGCCCTCCTAAGAGAGGCATTACAGGCAAAACCCTGCTCTTCTCTGCAAGGCCCGGGTACCGACCGTTTAGCTATGAAGCTTTTTTGGTCGGATCCGGAATAGCTTGCTAAGGCCCAGAGAACCTGTACACAAGCCCAGATGAATACATGTTAACCTTGGCCAACACCTTAGACACTGGCAAAAAACTGAGGTACTCCCGGATGGGAGGGGCTTATATAGGGGAGGGTACTTCCTGTTTTGGAAGTTGCCAGTGCCAGCACCTGAAGGTAATTCTATATAACCCACATAGTAATGACTAGACTTGTGCACAACGGAAAAATTTGTTCCGTTTCGGTTTGTTTCTTTCCGGTCCTGTTGATTCGTAATCATTCGTAATTTTGCTAGACGGGATTTTTCGTGTTCGGACTCATTCGTATTTTTGCAAGCGACATTTTTCGTTGAATTTTTTGTTGCTTTATAATTCGTACTCTCGGTAGAGTACGTTGTTTTTCGTTGATTCTGGACACAACTCCTACTTTCGTAACTTTTTTTGGGTTCGTACTTTCGGTAGAGTACGTTGTTTTTCGTTGATTCTGGACACAACTCCTACTTTCGTAACTTTTTTTGGGTTCGTTGATTCGTAATTTTCCGTGTCTCTCTCACAACGACGCTGCCTATTATGCCTAATGTGCTTCGAATGGATTTGTACTTTTCTAAATACATTGCGGTTATTTGTAACGATTCGAAATCTCGTATTTTACTTTCGTTTTTAACATGCGGCTATAGGCTCCGCCCCTGTACACCATTTTGAGAGGGTTCAGCACGATGAGGGAGAAGCAGAGAGCAGAGCAGAGTGTTATTGTGCTTCGAATGGATTCGAAATCTCGTATTTTACTTTCGTTTTTTACATGCGGCTATAACCTCCGCCCCTGTACACCATTTTGAGAGGGAGTTCAGCACGGTGTGGGAGAAGCAGAGAGCAGAGCAGAGTGAGTGTTATTGTGCTTCGTATGGATTCGTACATTCGTAACTTTTTCATAACGAATTATGCCGAAGACATTCGGGCATTCGCTATTTGCGGTATAATTTATTTCGGATTCGGTCTTATTCGTAATTGCTTTGTTCGGAAATTCGAATGCTTCCGAATGTCCGAAAGTTGCTAAATTCGGACGAATTTCAATTCGTTACGAAACGAATTGCACAAGCCTAGTAATGACTATGCTGCTCTGTGTCCCGTGATGTATGAACAAGAAAAATACATTTTATGAAATTATATCCATCAATGATTGAACCTAGATCAGCAGTTTGTAAATACCTTCTATACATTTCATAATAGATTGGGGTATATTTTGTAGGACATAATCATTTCAGGATTGCAGGGAAAACACATATATGTTCTCTGTAATCAATCACTATAACTACATGGTTAATGTTGCAATTTAAAGAAACAGATATATTAGTAAAACAAAAAATAAATAGGCAAATGTAGCCTTCAGCACTGTGAAAACCAATGTAGTGTGTATTTCTTGTTATGCCATATCATTTCTATTTAAATAGAATTTTGCATTTTTAAGAGGTGCAGACCCATGAGATGATTTATGAATACTATTAGTTCGTCTTCAGAAAAAAAAAATGCATACTGTTAATATTGAATGAATATTTTATAAATTTTTATCTCAGAATGAATGACTGCTTCAGCACTACACATACCTACTTATATAACAATATATTGTATATATATTTTTTAAATGTGCTACCTTTATCCCTTTTTATTGTTTCATTAAAGCACAACTTGCATATCCAACATTGATCAGCAATAACAAGTCACAGCGCCATTGTAGTTATATTAATTTCTGGACAGAAATCTTTCTTACCTGCATAAATTAAAATAATTATTCTTAGTTACCAAATGTGTGCACTCCCGCACCCCAAGTACACAGGGCATGGTGGGAGAATGTATGCAGTCTCAGAGCATCATATTGGGCTGCCTTGCTTGTTTTCAACAAATCTACATCCTGTAAAGTTTGGGGAATTATAGCTCCACGGGACCAAGTGCACAAACCGTTTGATCTTGAAAAAAGGCTTTTATTTGTAAACAAACCAAAATAAAGCTTCATTCAGCACACAGAAAGACTATAAAACAAAGTCCGCTTGTCTTCAGCACAAAACAAATTAAAGAAAAGGCACATACAGTTTTTTGTAGATGGGTCTTCGCCCCAAAACTTCAAGAGTCCTTGTTAAGTCCATAGCAGCTTCCAGCAGACACACAGCTCATCACAACAGATGCAATCCCATACTCCTCCTCTCCACTTCTAGCACCACTTCCTGTCTTATGAGTGGTTTCCTGGAAGCCTTTAACCCCCTGTGTGCTGACTCCCAGTGGTCAGGAGTGGAGGCTCTTTCCCACCCGAATATCACTTTAGAGCCTACGAAATTCCGGGCCCCAAATCACTTTCTATCAAGACAGAGAGGGCTGCGAGCCAGTCTTCTCTGGATTAATCTTACTGCCGGGAATTCCTCACACATTTTGGGTGACCCCCTGAACACTATCACAATTCCCTTAAAAGGGACCACAACCCAAATACTGGTGCTGTATAGCACCCGTCCAGGACCCAACCTTGGTGTCCTGTACATATACCCCCCTCTGCCTCATCGCGGAGATGTTGGAGGCCCCACTCGACATCATACAATGGACTCGGGAGAGGGCATCTGCATTCTGATGTTGTCTCCTGGGTCTGTGCTCTACCACAAAATTGTACTCCTGGAGAGAAAGGAACCACCTTGTTATTATGGCATTGGTGTATTTGTTCTGCCTCATCCAGGTAAGGGGAGCGTGGTCTGACACCAAGCGAAACCTCCTACCTAGGAGGAAATATCGTAGGTAGTCCACAGCCCACCTGATGGCAAGACACTCCCGCTCTACCACAGCGTAGTTTTTCTCAGCTGCCGCCAGCTTCCTACTAAGAAAAACAATGGGGTGCTCTTCCCCATTGATTTCATGCGACAGGACCGCTCCCAACCCTTCACTTGAAGCATCTGTTTGTACTACAAAATCCTTCGCAAAATCCGGAGCTACAAGCACCGGATCCAGGCACAATGCCGTCTTAAGATTTTGAAAAGCTTTTTTGGCCTCGGCATTCCACTTTATCATCACCGACTTTCTGCCCTTGGTCAAGTCAGTCAGCGGTGCAGCAATGGTAGCGAAGTTGGGGACAAACCTCCTATAATAGCCAACTATGCCCAAAAATGCTCTGACCTGCTTCTTGGTTAGGGGACGGGGCCAGTCCTGTATGGCTTCCACCTTACTCATTTGGGGCTTCACCAGCCCCCTACCCACAATATACCCTAGGTACTTGGCTTCCTCCACCCCAACGGCACACTTTTCCGGATTGATGGTGAATCCTGCTCTTCTCAAGGAGTCTACGACTGCCTGAACCCAGGGAAGATGGGACTCCCAATCAGTGCTGAAGATGACTATGTCATCTAAGTAGACGGAAGCGTACTGTTGATGTGGACGCAAAGTTTTGTCCATGGCCCTTTGGAACATGGCGGGGGCAGAGTGTAGACCAAATTGCATCCTTTTGTATTGGAAGTGGCCTTCCGGGGTAAAGAAGGCTGTTATCTCCCTGGCTTCCTTGGTCAGGGGAATCTGCCAGTACCCTTCTGTGAGGTCCAGCGTGGTGATATACCTGGCAGGACCCAACCTCTCAATTAGCTTGTCTACCCGTGGCATGGGATATGCATCAAACTTGGAGACTTCATTAAGTTTTCTGAAGTCGTTACAGAAGTGGAGGGTGCCGTTGGGTTTGGGTACCAACACGATTGGACTTGACCACTCGTTCTGTGAGTTTGAGCATTCTTTTAACCTCTTCAGATACTGCCACCCTATGAGCTTCTGGGATACGGTAAGGCTTTAACCGGATTTTTACATTGGGCTTGGTTACAATGTCATGCCCGATGACGTTGATGAGACCGGGCAACCCTGAAAACATGACCCTATTTCTTTGTAGAAACTATTTTGCTTGCTGGGTTTGGGGCCTAGTTAGGGTGGCAGCAACCTACACCAGGTCGATTCCTGCATGGTCCCCTGACTGTACCCCTACCACCGCGGATACCTGTTCTCTGTCTCTCCAGGGTTTCAACAAATTTACGTGATAGATTTGGTATGGTTTTCTTTTCCCTGGCTGGTGTACCTTGTAGTTCACCTCACCCACTTTCTCTACTACCTCAAACGGATGATTATACACTCTTCTTTGGGCATCCGGAGCCTTCTGCTTGTGCTCCCTCACCAGCGGCATCACCTTAGCCACCCTCTCTCACATTTGAGAGATATGCTCTACCACGGTTTTATGCGGTGAGGACTCACTTTCCCACGTTTCCTTTAGCAGATCGAGCAACCCCCGGGGCCTTCGTCCATACACTAGCTCAAACGGTGCTTGTGGAACCTCCCAGATGGCAAACAACAGGGCAGGGAGTAACATATCCCAATCCTTCCCGTCTTTCTGGACCACTCTTTTCAACATGGACTTTAGAGTTTTATTAAACCTCTCAACTAGGCCATCGGTCTGCGGGTGATAGACGGACGTCCGCAACTGCTTAATCTGAAACAGTTTGCACAAGTCCGCCATCACCTTTGACATAAAAGGGGTGCCCTGGTCCGTCAGTATCTCTTTGTGGAACCCAGTTCGTGAGAACATTTGAAATAACTCCCGGGCAATGGCCTTAGAGGAAGCTTTCCTCAAACGGACTGCTTCTGATACCAAGTTGCGTAATCTAGGATGACTAATATGTATTGGTGCCCCCTTGCTGACTTTACCAGGGGTCCCACAAGATCCATAGCGATCCGCTCTAATGGGACCTCAATAATTGGCAAGGGTACTAGAGGGCTTCTATAGTGGGGCACTGGAGCAGTTAACTGGCAAGTGGGACAAGATGCACAATATCTTTTAACCTCGGCCTTCAACCCTGGCCAGTAAAACCGGTCGGTTATCCTGGCCTCTGTTTTCTCCGCCCCCAGGTGTCCTCCCAGTGCGTCGTTGTGGGCTAGATCAAGGAGCATCTGCCTATACAGTTGGGGAACCAGCAACTGCTCTACAGTTTCCCCTCGGCTCTCAGCTACTCGATATACCAAGTCCCCCTTCAATGCAAAATGAGGAAACCTCTGATCTGCACCTGGCATTTGTGAGACCCCATCAATAACAGAAACCTGCTCTCGAGCGTGTGAAATTTTGAAGGGTGACATGTTGGGTATCTATTTACTCGGCGTAACTTCATCTTTCACATTATGCAAAAACATTGGGCTAAATTTGCTGTTTTTTTTTTTTAAGCACAAAAAAGTTAGAAAAATTGCTGCGCAAATACCGTGCGAGATAAAAAGTTGCAACGACCACCATTGTATTCTCTAAGGTATTTTCTAAAAAACATATATAATGTTTTGGGGTTCTATGTAATTTTCTAGCAAACAAATGATGATTTTTACATGTAGGAGAGAAATGTCAGAATTGGCCTGGGTGCTCCAGAACGCCTGAAGGTGCTCCCTGCATGTTGGGCCTCTGTATGTGGCCACGTTGTGTAAAAGTCTCACACATGTGGTATCGCCATACTCGGAAGTAATAGAAGAATGTGTTTTGGGGTGTAATTTGTGGTATGCATATGCTGTGTGTGAGAAATAACCTGCTAATATGACAATTTTGTGAAAAAAAAAAGAAAAGAAAAAAAAATCTTGATTTTGCAAAGAATTGTGGGAAAAAATGACAACTTCAAAAAACTCACAAAACTCTTTCTAAATACCTTGGAATGTCTTCTTTCCAAAAAGGGGTCATTTGGGGGGTATTTGTACTTTTCTGGCATGTTAGGGTCTCAAGAAATGAGATAGGCCATCAGTACTTAAGGTGTGATCAATTTTCAGATATTGGCACCATAGCTTGTGGACTCTATAACTTTCACAAAGACCAAATAATATGCACCAATTTGTACTTATTTTTACCAAAGATATGTAACAGTATAAATTTTGGCCAAAATTTATGAAGAAAAATTACTAATTTGCTAAATTAGAAACAAAGAAAAATTCATTTTTTACAGATTTTTCAGTCTTTTTTCTCCATTAGCGCAAAAAATAAAAAACCCAACAGTGATTAAATACCACCAAATGAAAGCTCTATTTGTGTGAAAAAAAAGGACAAAAATTTCATATGGGTACAGTGTTGTATGACTGAGTAATTGCCATTCAAAATGTGAGAGCACCGAAAGCTGAAAATTGGTCTGGTTATTAAGGGGGTTTAAGTACCCAGTGGTCAAGTGGTTAATGATGCTTAAAGTGAAAAAAAAAGTTAAATATTCCTTTAAATATCGTACCTGGGGGATGTCTATAGTATGCCTGTGAAGTGGCACGTGTTTCCCGTGTTTAGAACTGTCCCTGCACAAAATGACATTTCTAAAGGAAAAAAAGTCATTTAAAACTGCTGGCAGCTTTAATGTAATGTGTGGTCCCGGCAATATGGATGAAAATCATTGAGAAAATCGGCATGGGTACCCCCCCCCAGCCCATTTGGGTCTTGTATGGATATTAACCACTTAACGACCGCCCACTGTAAATATACGTCAGCAGAATGGCACCGACAGGCAGAATCACGTACATATACGTGATTGCCTTTGTATAGTTGGGGGGTCCGATCGGACCCCCCTTCTTTACAGTGGGTGGTCGTTTTACCTTCGGGAGCGATCCGGCATGAGGGGACGGCCGTTCGATTCCGGCCACCCCCTCTCGATCGCTCCCGGCGAATGAGAGAGCTTCCCCTGCCTGCCAGGAAGGAGGAAGTGATGTCATCTCTCCTGCGGCGCTCACATATACCGAGCGCCGTACAGAAGAAGATGCAGGTTAGTACACAAAACAGCACACTGACACCAGGACACATAGGCACATAAATCGCCCCCCCAGGCCCCCCCAGACACCCCCAGATCACCCCCCAGATCACCCCCCAGCCCCCAGTCACAGTGTCACTGATTGCAGTGACCATTTATTTAGTGATCACTGCAATCAGTGACATTTGTGACTGTAAAAGTGTCACTACATTTAGTTTTAGGTCCAGTGTAGCCCCCTAACCCCCCCAATAAAGGTTTAACCCCCTGATCACCCCCCAGATAACCCTTTCACCCCCTAGCACCGCCATCGCTATGCGATCATTTTTCTGATCGATGTCTTAGCGTCGGTGATGCTGATCGGTAGCCAGTAATTTTTTTTAGGTTCGCCGCAGGTTTTTATAGCGTCGGGTACCCCCATATATTACCTAATAAAGGTTTAACCCCCTTGATCGCCCCCCAGGTAACCCTTTCACCCCCTATCACCACTGTCACTAAGCGATCATTTTTCTGATCGATGTCTTAGCGTCGGCGATGCTGATCGGTAGCCAGTAATTTTTTTTAGGTTCGCCGCAGGTTTTTATAGCGTCGGGTACCCCCATATATTACCTAATAAAGGTTTAACCCCCTTGATCACCCCCCAGGTAACCCTTTCACCCCCTAGCACCGCCGTCGCTATGCGATCATTTTTCTGATCGATGTCTTAGCGTCGGTGATGCTGATCGGTAGCCAGTAATTTTTTTTAGGTTCGCTGCAGGTTTTTATAGCGTCGGATACCCCAATATATTACCTAATAAAGGTTTAACCACCTTGATCGCCCCCCAGGTAACCCTTTCACCCCCTATCACCACTGTCACTAGGCGATAATTTTTCTGATCGATGTCTTAGCGTCGGCGATGCTGATCGGTAGCCAGTAATTTTTTTTAGGTTCGCCGCAGGTTTTTATAGCGTCGGGTACCCCCATATATTACCTAATAAAGGTTTAACCCCCTTGATCACCCCCCAGGTAACCCTTTCACCCCCTAGCACCGCCGTCGCTATGCGATCATTTTTCTGATCAATGTCTTAGCGTCGGTGATGCTGATCGGTAGCCAGTAATTTTTTTTAGGTTCGCCGCAGGTTTTTATAGCGTCAGGTACCCCCATATATTATCTAATAAAGGTTTAACCCCCTGATCGCCCCCAGGTAACCCTTTCACCCCCTATCACCACTGTCGCTAAGCGATCGTTTTTATGATCGTTGTCTTAGTGTCGGTGATGCCGATAGGTAGCCAGTAATTTTTTTTTAGGTTCGCCGTCAGGTTTTTATAGCGTCAGGTACCCCCATATATTACCTAATAAAGGTTTTAACCCCCTAATTGCCCCTAGTTAACCCTTTCACCAGTGATCATCATATAAGTGTTACGGGTGACGCTGGTTAGTTAGTTTGCTTTTTATAGTGTCAGGGCACCCGCCGTATATAACCCAATAAAGGTTTAACCCCCTGATCGCCCGGCGGGTGATATCAATTAGGTTTCAGCGTCAGAGAGGGTCTGCGTCACACCCCAGGCAGCGTCAGGTTAGTGCCAGTAGCGCTAACACCCACGCGTGAAGCATATACCCCCCTTAGTGGTATAGTATCTGATCAGCTCAATATCTGATCTGATCAGATCTATACTAGCGTCCCCAGCAGTTTAGGGTTCCCAAAAACGCAGTGTTAGCGGGATCAGCCCAGATACCTGCTGGCACCTGCGTTTTGCCCCTCCGTCCAGCTTAGGCCACCCAAGTGCAGTATCGATCGATCACTGTCACTTGCAAAACACAACACACATAACTGCAGCGTTCGCAGAGACAGGCCTGATCCCTGCGACTCCAGTGCTGTAGGAGGTGATTTCACCACCACAGTTAAAAAAAAAAAAAGCATATATGCCGAAGCATTGGGGCAGCAGGGGCGGAGGAGTGATTTTGCTCCTAATGCCGCGTACATACGGTCGAAATTCCGACGGAGGCTTGCCCGTGGAAAAGTCTGACCATGTGTACGCGGCATAACTTTTGCGAGAAGATGCCCCCATGCTTCGGCATATATAAATGGTGCATGTATGCCCATCATTAGAAGTGGGTGGATGAAGGGCGGTATTCTAATGGTGGGCATACCCACCGATCAATCTTTTTTTTTCGTTCAGCCAACAGGCTGCATGAAAAAAAAGATTACAATACATGTCCAACAAGGACCAGCAACATACTGGTATGTTGCTGGACTTTGAATGTTTATACCAGAATGATGCCTGCAGGTTTAGGTATCATCTTGGTATCATTCTTTTCAGCCAGCGGCCGGCTTTCATGTAAAAGCAATCCTAGTGGCTAATTAGCCTCTGGACTGCTTTTACAAGCAGTGGGAGGGAATGTCCCCCCCGGATATAAAAAGCGCCATTGGGAAATTGGGAAAGCATTTTATCACACCGATCTTGGTGTGGTCAGATGCTTTGAGGGCAGAGGAAAGATCTAGGGTCCAGTAGACCCCAGTTTTTTTCAAAAAAGAGTACCTGTCATTACCTATTGCTATCATAGGGGATATTTACATTCCCTGAGATAACAATAAAAGTGATTAAAAAAAAATATGGAAGCAACAGTTTAAAAATAAAATAAAAAAGCAAAATTAATAATTAAAAAAAAAAAAAAAAAAGCACCCCTGTCCTGCCCTGCTCTTGCCCAATGGCGAACGCAAGCGTCGGTCTGGCGTCATATGTAAACAGCAATTGCACCATGCATGTGAGGTATCACCGCGAAGGTCAGATCGAGGGCAGTAATTTTAGCAGTAGACCTCCTCTGTAAATCTAACGGGGTAACCTGTAAATGCTTTTAAAGGCTTTTAAAAATGTATGTAGTTTGTCGCCAATGCGCGTTTGTGCAAAACTTTAAAGCATGTCGTGTTTGGTATCTATGTACTCGGCCTAAGATAATATTTTTTATTTCATCAAACATTTGGGCAATATAGTGTGTTTTAGTGCATTAAAATTAAAAAAAGTGTATTTTTTCCCCAAAAAATGCGTTTGAAAAATCGCTGCGCAAATACTGTGTAGAAAAAAAAAATGCAACACCCACCATTTTATTCTGTAGGGCCTTTGCTTTAAAAATATGTATAATGTTTGGGGGTTCAACATAATTTTCTTGCAAAAAAAAATATGTTTTCATGTAAACAAAAAGTGTCAAAAAGGGCTTTGTCTTCAAGTGGTTAGAAGAGTGGATGTAAGCTTCCTAATGTTGTGTATAAAATGCCAGAACAGTTCAAAACCCCCCCCAAATGACCCCATTTTGGAAAGTAGACACCCCAAGATATATACTGAGAGGCATGTCGAGTCCATGGAATATTTTATATGTTGACACAAGTTGCGGAAAAAATACATTTTTTTTTTTTTTTGCACAAAGTTGTCACTAAATGATATATTTCTCAAACATGCCATGGGCATATGTGGAATTACACCCCAAAATACATTCTGTTGCTTCTCCTGAGTACGGGGATACCACATGTGTGAGACTTTTTGGGAGCCTAGCCGCGGACTGGGCCCCAAAAACCAAGCACCGCCTTCAGGCTTTCTAAGGGTGTCAATTTTTGATTTCACTTCTCACTGCCTATCACAGTTTCGGAGGCCATGGAATGCCCAGATGGCACAAACCCCCCCAAATGACCCCATTTTGGAAAGTAGACACCCCAAGCTATTTGCTGAGAGGTATTGTGAGTATTTTGCAGATCTCGCTTTTTGTCACAAAGTTTTGAAAATTGAAAAAAAAAAAAGAAAAAAAAAAATGTTCTTTCTTCATTTTCTAAAACAAATGAGAGCTGTAAAATACTCACCATGCCTCTCAGCAAACAGCTTGGGGTGTCTACTTTCCAAAATTGGGTCATTTGGGGGGGTTTTGTGCTATTTTGGCATTTTATGGCCTTCAAAACTGTGATAGGTAGTGAGGAGTGAAATCAAAAATTTGCGCCCTTAGAAATCCTGAAGGCGGTGCTTGGTTTCCTGGGTCCCGTACGTGGCTAGGCTCCTAAAAAGTCCCACACATGTGGTATCCCTGTACTCAGGAGAAGCAGCAGAATGTATTTTGGGGTGCAATTCCACATATAACCATGGCATGTGTGAGCAATATATCATTTAGTGACAACTTTTTGTATTTTTTTTTTTTTGTCATTATTCAATCACTTGGGACTAAAAAAAAAAAATATTCAATGGGCTCAACATGCCTCTCAGAAATTTCCTTGGGGTGTCTACTTTCTAAAATGGGGTCATTTGGGGGGGTTTTGTACTGCCCTGCCATTTTAGCACCTCAAGAAATGAGATAGGCAGTCATAAATTTAAAGCTGTGTAAATTCCAGAAAATGTACCCTAGTTTGTAAACGCTATAACTTTTGCGCAAACCAATAAATATACGCTTATTGACATTTTCTTTACTAAAGACATGTGGCTGAATACATTTTGGCCTAAATGTATGACTAAAATTGAGTTTATTCGATTTTTCTTATAACAAAAAGTAGAAAATATCATTTTTTTTCAAAATTTTCGGTCTTTTGCCGTTTATATCGCAAAAAAGAAAAATTGCAGAGGCAATTAAATACCATTAAAAGAAAGCTCTATTTGTGGGAAGAAAAGGACGCAAATTTCGTTTGGGTACAACATTGCATGTCCGCACAATTTACAGTTAAAGCAGCGCAGTGCAAAATTCTGAATTCACCTCTGGTCCTTTAGCTACCAAATGGTCCGGGGCTTAAGTGGTTAAGGGGAACCCTGCATCCAAATTGAAAAAGGAAAGGCGTGGGGCCCCCAGGCCCTATATACTCTGTACAGCAGTATACAGGTGGTGCAAACAAGACAGGGACTGTAGGTTTGTTCTTAAGTAGAATCTGTTTGTAATTTAGAGCTGGTACATTTTTAAAGTGTAGCTCCAGCCAAAAAATCTATTTCTAATCTTTTTGGAAAATAGAGGGAAGGGTTATCACCCCTGTAACATTTGTTTTGCTGTCTGTGCACCTGTTCAGAAGATTTCACCTCACTTTCTGTCCCAATGACAATTGGTTTTTGAATATTTTGTGTTTTTAGTGAAACAAGGATTGGTGATAAAGCATAAGTTGGGAGGAGACATGTTTTTCCCATATTAACTCTTACAGGACAAAATTTTCTCCTAGGGGTAGATTTCCTCTCACTTCCTGTTGTCTCCCTCCGTTTGCAAGTAGGAGTCGTTTGTAAGTTGGATGCTTGAAAGTAGGGGCCTGCCCTATATACTCTGCAGAAATTTGGGCCTTAGGTGTTGGTGTTGTCACAACACTGTAAGGCCTCACAGTTACTCTTGGTGGGCGCAGGAATGGGCCCTGCTGTGAATTATTAGATCAAGAATTGTAATTACATGCCCCTGTTAAACAGGGGCAGAAAAATTGGGCCTTAGGCACTGGTGCCACAACACTGCAACCCCTCACAGATACTGTACTTGGAGCACAGCAATGAGCCCTGTTGCAAAGTATTGCATCAAAAATTGTAATTACACGCCCCTGTTAAACAGGGGCTGAAAAATTGGGCCTTAGCCACTGGTGCTGGTGCCACGACACTGCAACCGCTCCCAGATGCTCTAGTTGGAGTGCAGGAATGAGCCCTGCTGCAAAGCATTGCATAAAAAATTGTAATAACATACCCCTGTTAAACAGGGGCTGAAAAATTGGGCCTTAGCCACTGGTGGTGGCACCCAGAAACAAAAATGTTCTTCCAAGCTATCATCATCAATCGGATCATTGAGGAGGAGGAGGATAGTCAGTCAACATAACAGGACAGTCTCTCAGCATCAGCATCAGTCTTGAAGGGATGTGACATTTGAAAATAAATTAGTCTGTTATATCAGCTTCAGGTGTTTGGTAGCTGGTGGTGATCCAAGACTAGTTCATCTTTATGAAGGTCAGTCGATCAACAGAGTCGGTGGACAGGCGCACCCTGTGATCCGTGACAAATCCTCCAGCAGCACTGAATGTGCGTTCTGAAAGAACGCTGGATGCAGGACAGGCCAGTAGCTGAATTGCATACTGCGCAGGCTCTGGCCAGTGATCCATCCTCAAGACCCAGTAAGCCCTGCTGTGAAATATTAGATCAAGAATTGGAATGACATGCCCCTGTTGAGCAGGGGCAGAAAAATTGGGCCTTTGGTGGTGGACGGTGTGGTGGTGTTGCCACCACACTGTAAGGCCTCACAGTTACTCTTGGTGGGCACAGGAACGGGCCCTGCTGTGAAATATTAGATCAAGAATTGTAATTACATGCCCCTGTTGAACAGGGGCAGAAAAATTGGGCCTTAGGCCCAGGTGCTGGTGCCACAACACTGCAACCCCTCACAGAAACTCTAGTTGGAACGCATGAATGAGCCCTGCTGCAAATTATTGCATCAAAAATTGTAATTACACGCCCCTGATAAACAGGGTCAGAAAAATTGGGCCTTAGGCACTGGTGCCACAACACTGCAACCCCTCACAGATACTATAGTTGGAGCGCAGGAATGAGCCCTGCTGCAAAGTATTGCATCAAAAATTGTAATTACATGCCCCTGTTAAACAGGGGCAGAAAAATTGGGACTTAGGCACTGGTGCTGGTGCCACAACACTGCAACCCCTCACAGAAACTCTAGTTGGAGCGCAAGAATGAGCCCTGCTGCAAATTATTGCATCAAAAATTGTAATTACACGCCCCTGTTTAACAAGGGCTGAAAAATTGGGCCTTAGCCACTGGTGGCGGTGCCCAGAACCAAAACTGTTCTTACAAGCTATCAGCATGAACATTGAGGAGGAAGAGGATAGTCACTCAGCATAACAGGATAGTCACTCAGCATCAGCATAGGCAGTCTTGAAGGGATCTCCCATTCAAAAAAAAATATTCGGTTACATCAGCATCAGGTGCTTGGTAGCTGGTGATCCAAGACTGATTCATTTTTATGAAGGTCAGCCGATCGACCGATTCGGTGGACAGGCGCACCCTGTGATCGGCTACAAAGCCTCCAGCAGCACTGAATGTGCGTTCCGAAAGAACGCTGGATGCAGGACAGGCCAGTAGCTCAATTGCATACTGTGCAAGCTCTGGCCAGTGATCCATCCTCAAGACCCAGTAACCCAGAGGATTTTCAGTGGGAAAGGTGTCCAAGTCTGATCTTGCCCCTAGGTATTCCTGCACCATGTGAATCAGATGCTGGCGATGGTTGCTGGAACCGCTCATACCTTGGGGCTGCGGACTAAAAAATTGTCTGAATGCATCGGTCAGACGGCGACCTTCTCCACCGCTCCTTCTTTGACTGATCGAAGCCTCAGCAACATGTTGTTTTGGACCAGGAATTTGTAACCTCCCAGGCTCTGGAAACGTGCTGCACAAACCTTTCTGCAAGGCCTCCCGAAGATGTTTCATCCTCTGCTCCCTCTGCAATGGCAAGATAAGGTCCGCAACCTTACCCTTGTAACGTGGATCAAGGAGGGTTGCCAGCCAGTAATGATCCCTCTCCTTGATACCACGAATACGAGGAACCTTTCGCAGGCTTTGCAGGATCAGGGAGGCCATGCAGCGTAGGTTTGCTGAGGAATTCGGTCCGGAGTCCTCTGGGTCACTAAGGACGACATGATCCGCAGCCACCTCCTTCCAGCCATGTACAAGTCCATGGGTTTCTTGGGACTGTAAATGATCCCTTGAAGACTGCTGCTGATGCTGAGTGCTAGGCTCCACCTCCATGCTGACACAATCCTCCTCCTCCTCCTTGTCATCTACCTGTGTGATCGGCAGGCCAGCAGGAACACTGTCTGGATAAAGGGGGCCTTGAGTGGTAAGGTCCTCCTCTTCCTGCCTCTGTTCTGCCTCAAGTGCCCTGTCCATTATTCCACGCAGCGTGTGCTCCAACAGGTGGACAAGAGGGACAGTGTCACTGATGCATGCACTGTCACTGCTCACCATCCTTGTGGCCTCCTCAAATAGTGCCAGGACAGTGCATGCATCCCTGATCATAACCCACTGGCGTGGAAAAAAATCCAAAGCTCCCCTGACCCTATCCTGGTGCCATATTGGCACAGATGCTCTTTGATGGCCCTCTGCTGCGTGTGCATCCGCTGCAGCACGGCCAACGTTGAGTTACACCTGGTGGGCATGTCACAGATTAGGGAGTTCTTGAGCAGGTTAAATTCCTTTTGCAGTTCAGCCAGCCGAGCACTGGCATTATATGACCGGCGGAAATGCACACAGACTTTCCTGGCCTGCCTCAGGACATCCTGTAAGCCCGGGTACCTGCTCAAGAACCACTGCACCACCAAGTTAAGGACGTGAGCCAAACAGGGCACATGGGTCAGCTGTCCCTGTCGGAGGGTGGAGAAGAGGTTGGTGCCATTATTGCAAACCACCATTCCTGGCTTAAGCAACCGTGGCGTCAACCACCTCTGAGCCTGCCCCTGCAGAGCTGACAGAATCTCTGCCCCAGTGTGGCTCCTGTCCCCCAAGCACACCAGCTCAAGCACCGCATGGCATCTCTTTGCCTACATACTTGCATAGCCCCTTGAACGCCTACGGAGCACCGCTGGTTCCGAGGACAAAGCACAGGAAAAGGCCATGGAGGAAGAAGAAGAGGAGGGGGTGGAGGAGAGAGGTGTGTCAGAATCACCAGTAGTAGCATTTTGGAGGCGTGCTGGCGGAACAACCTCCAACACTACTGCACCTTGTCCTGCATCCTTCCCAGCTGCCAGCAGAGAGTCACCCAATGCGCAGTGAAAGATAGGTAACGTCCCTGTCCATGTCTGCTGGACCATGAGTCAGCGGCAATATGCACCTTACCGCTGACCGCCCTGTCCAGCGAGGCCAAGACATTGTCTTCCACATGCCGGTAGAGAGCCGGAATCGCCTTTCGTGAAAAAAGTGGCATTTGGGAACCTGCCACTGAGGAACTGCACATTCCACAAACTCATGGAAGGGGCAGAGTCTACCAAATGAAAAGGCAGCAGTTGAAGTGCTAGCAATTTAGCCAAGCTAGCATTCAACCGCTGGGCATGTGGATGGCTGGGAGCGAACTTCTTTTGGTGGTGCAGCAGCTGGGGCAGGGAAATTTGCCTGGTACTATCTGACGTTGGTGTACCGATAGCAGATTGCCCGCAAGTACTTGGCTGTGACACACCTAATTCTACACCTTCATTCCTCTCAGTGCAGGTTTCAGAGAGGACTGAAGGTATAGTGGGGTTGGAGATCCCAGCTGATGAGGAGCAAGGAGAGGTCCGCTTTGTTCTTTGGTGTGGGTCTTTTAGGTACGCTTGCCAACGAACTGCATGGCAGGTCAACATATGTCTGGTCAAGCATGTGGTGCCCAAGCAGGTGATGTTTTGGCCACGCGAGATACGCATGAGACATATGTTGCAAATAGCAGCGCTACGATCTGATGCACTCATCTCAAAAAAGGCCCACACCAAAGAACTTTTGGCATAACGCGCAGAGACAGCAGCGCCCTGCACATGCGGAGCTCTGTGGTGTGATGCAGTCAGTGTGCTGCCCTTAAGCTGGCCCCTGGAGGGCATCCTGCCTCGTTGGAGATGTGCCTCCTCCTCCTCCTCTCTCCTATCAGGCACCCACGTAGAGTCCGTGACCTCATCATCCCCTCCCTCCTCATCACTGGACCAAACCTGGCAGTATGCTGCAGCTGGGGGAACATGACTGCCAGATTGCTGTCCTTCTTGAGCCTCGTACACACGGTCGGACTTCCATCGGACTTTTCCGTGTTTTTTTTGTCCGAACGAAGTTGGCCGTGAACGCCCATAGCATACACACGCTCGGACTTTTTAGCCAACAAACATGAACGTAGTGACGTTTCAACGTTCTGACGAGCCTTCAAAAGAGGATCCTTAAATTTTCGGCCGTCACGCTCTGGTCTCGTTCTGCTAATCGCGAGGTAGTGAGGGTTTGGCGTCAGCAGATTCGTTCTGTTCCTTTACGTTCGTGTCTTTAATCCTCCGTTCTTTCTTGCAGATGTTGAGGAACGCAGAGAGAGAGCGTGCGATCTATAGCCTGGGAGTTGTGGCCATTTCTCATGGCCAGGCCAGGTCAAGGGGTAGGAGGAGAACGATATGGTGCAAAACTTGGTTGCAGCAACGCGACCAATTGTCACACATGACGTTGCTGAGGGAGCTGAGGGAGAATAATCCCAATGATTTAAGAAACTATCTCAGGATGTCTGACTCATGCTTCCAGCACCTGTTGTCCTTGCTGTCCCCCTACATTAGGAAGCAGGACTCCTGCATGAGGAGTGCTATTCCTGAAGAGCAAAGGCTCATAGCAACTCTGCGCTACTTTGCGACAGGGAGAAGTCTCCAAGACCTTAAATTCACCACAGGTATTTCTCCCCAGCTCTTGGGCATATTATACCGGAGACCTGTTGTGCAATTATTCAAGTTCTGCAGAAGGACTATATTCGGGTATGTAATGTGATCTTATCTCCAATTCTTTTTTTTTTCACAATCAAAGATTTTTATTAAAGTTTGTTACAGATAACAAGTAATAAATCAGGCATATAAAATACAGAATTGAACATTCAGGGCTCAGTAATATGCAGAGTCAATAGGCATAGGCATAACAAAATATAAAGCCCTGATGATAGTAATAGGGTAACCTAAAACAAACATAAATTGAACATATATTTGAGTAAATGTAATGGTGGGGGAATGGGAAAGGTAAAAAGAATGGACAAGAGGGAGGGAAGGGGTGGGAGAAGTGGAATGATTGAAGCATGGCAGTATAGGTAGAAGGGAAACAACAACCTTCCCTCGCATGTATACATTCTCTATGATAGGGGTTATGCGGTAAGTGATTGGAATTCAGAGGAGTATGAGAATACGACCCAAGGTTGCCAGATTTCGGCAAAATTGGTGTTACTCTCCCTCTTCATAGCTGCAATTTCTTCCATTTTGTATATATGGTGTATTCTATCCAACCAGTCCCTAATTTTTGGCACCTGTTTGGTCTTCCAGTGAAGGGGTATGAGTGTTTTCGCTGCAAGGAGGAGATGTCTAGTGAGGGATTTCTTATATTTGCTTATGGTGAAATTGTTAACGTTAATCAGGCAAGCTGCTGCTGTAAGATTGAGACTGGTTTCAGTTATGAATTGGACCCATTTCCTGACCTCATCCCAGTACTCTAGAATTTTTGGACATTCCCACCATATATGGAGGAAGGAACCAATAGCGTGATCACAACGCCAGCATGTATTTGAGGCTGTGGTGGACCATCTCCCAGACCTCTGGGGTGTAATGTACCATTGGGTAAGAATTTTATAAGAGACCTCCTGATATTTAGCGCTTAAGGAGCATTTGTGTGTCATAATACATGCCTTCTCCCATTGTTGTGTCGATATCGTAATTTTGAGGTCGTTTTCCCATTTAGCCTTATGTTTCGAGTCGTCTGTGTGCTGAGCCTGGGTTAACCAGGTGTAGGCTAGAGAAGTGGTATGAGCTACTGAGGATCTCTTGAAGCAAAGTTTCTCAAATGGGGACATTGGCTTACAGTACGATGACCTAAATTTGCTGTTAATCAGGAAATCTCTTAGTTGCATGTAAAACCAGAGGCCCGGGAACGGCCCTCCCCATTCTGCCTGCATAGTATCCAAAGATTTGACTTTTGAGTCTGACAGGCATTGGGAGGTTGTGCATGTGTGTATTTCTTTCAGGCGTTGGCCCGGAATAAAATCGGGATTGTTAGTAATTGGGGTCAGAGGCCCAGGTATGGAGGCAATATTGTATCTGCCTGCAATTTTGTGCCAGACCTGAAGGGTGTTTGCTACTAAAGGATGTGTCTGAGTTTTGTCTGTTTTGGAGTGTTGTGTCCAAGGGTAGAAAAGTAGGTTGTTTGGAGTTAAGCTTTGTTCCAGTTGGATCCAGTCTTTATCCTGACCATGGCAGTGCCAATCTAGTATCCTAGTAATGTGGGTGGCTTGGTGGTATTTTTTAAAGTCAGGCAAACCAATTCCTCCTCTATGTTTGGGGCGTGTCAGCAAATCAAAATTAATTCTTGGTTTCTTGTCTGCCCATAGGAAGCGTCTCTGGGCTCTGAGGAGGCTTGTGAAAAAAGCCTCTGGGATTTTAATGGGAAGTGCATTGAAGAGGTAGAGCAGTCTTGGGAGAACCGTCATTTTTAAAATTGAAGCTCTGCCAAACCACGAGAAGGTCTTGGAGGACCATTTTCGGAGTTCTCTAGTCAGTGAGTTGAGTAGTGGCTTGTAGTTGTATCGGTAAAGAGAGTCTAAATCGTTAGTCAGGTGTATTCCTAGGTACTTCAATGTGTCTCGTTCCCATCTATAATTGTAGTTGTCCTTCATTAATTTTAGTTGATCAGGAGGAAGGTTAATATTCAGGGCCTCCGATTTGGATTGATTAATCTTAAAATTGGATATAAATCCAAACGTCTCAAAAATTCTTTTTAAGTTAGGGATGGATATGTGCGGCTGTGATAAAAATAATAATAAATCATCCGCATAGGCGGCTACTTTGTATTCTCTTTTCCCTATCTTAAAGCCTGAGACATCCTCTACTAGGTTTATTTTCCTTATCAGAGGCTCCAGAGAGATGATGAAGAGAAGGGGGGAAAGGGGGCATCCCTGTCGTGTACCATTGTGGATCTTAATGGATTCAGAAAAGGTATTGTTGACCTTGACCTTTGCACTTGGATTTCGATAGAGGGCTGTGATCCAAGAAAGCATATTTTCGTTTAAGCCAATATGGGAGCATGTGGCCATCATATAGTCCCAGGAGACCCTATCGAAAGCCTTCTCAGCATCAGTAGAAAGCAACAATCCCTTTGTTTTAGAGTGTCGGGAGAAGTGTATTAAGTTTAGTGCTTTGGTAATATTATCTCGTGCTTCTCTGCCCGGCATGAATCCTACTTGTTCTGGTCCTATAATTTTTGACAGTAGGGGTTTCAGTCTGTTAGCTAGTATTTTGGCCAAAAGTTTCAGATCTATATTCAATAGGGAGATGGGTCTATAGTTTGCACATTCCGTCTGGTCTTTGTCCGGTTTGGGTATTACTGCAATGTGTGCCATAAGGAAGTATTCCGAGTTATGGTCAGTCTTAGCTAGATAGTTAAATGTGGACCTAAGGGGCTTTATAAGTAAATGTGTGTAGGCTTTGTAGTACTGTGAGGTAAAACCGTCTGGACCTGGGCTTTTCCCTGCTTTAAGGCCTTTGATTGCCTCTAAAATTTCTTCGGTATCAATGGGTTCTTCTAATTTCGCTGCGTCTTCCTGAGTGAGCGTGGGAAGTTGGCTATCCTTAAGGAAATCAGATATCGTTTCTTGTTTTGTGGTTGTCAAATGTGGTGGCTTATGTTGTTCTGGGAGGTCGTAAAGTTTTGAGTAATACTTCTGAAAAAGGTCAGCTATTTCAGTAGTCTTATGTCTAGGAGTACCATCTTTATCCCTTATGGCATGTATGTGTCCTGCCATGGTGGTATCTTTTAATGCTTTGGCTAGTAGTTTGCCACTTATATCTCCGTGTTCGAAATAGATACTTTTTTTGAAAAAGAGGGCCTTTCTAATTTTGAGGTCAAGTACAGATTTGAGGGCGGCCCTACAGTGCGTCAGTTCTTCTTCTACCTTGATGGAGAGTGATTGTTTGTGTTGTGATTCCAATGTGGCTATTTGCGAGGACAAATTGACTATTTCTTTCTCCTTCTCTTTCTTTTTCCTGGCGCCCCATCTCATAAATTCTCCCCTTATCACACTTTTGTGAGCTTCCCAGTTATTTAGGGGATTAGTATCTGCGTCTACATTGCTTTTAAAGTATTCATTAATCGCTCCATGAATGTCGTCTTTTATGGTCTGATCAGTCAAGAGTGACGCATTGAGTCTCCAGCTAAAAGTAGTGCGCTTCGGAGGGTCAAAAGTCAGTGAGATGGATGTGGGTGCGTGGTCGGATAGGGAGATTATACCTATCTCAGCCCTTTGTAGGTTGCACAAATCCCTTTGTGAGATCAGGATCAAGTCAATTCGTGAGTATCGTTTATGTGGGGAGGAAAAAAAGGTATAGTCCTTCCCAGTGGTGTGTATAGATCTCCAAGTATCTACCAAAGATAGGGATCTTAAAAGTGATTTGATTCGCTTGAGGATTCTATATGTTACAGCTGTGTGTCCCGTGGAGGTGTCTTTGAGGGGAGAGAGGGGAATATTGAAATCTCCTCCCAATATGATACACCCCTCTGCAAACCATTTTAGCTCGTCTATTATCCTATGACAGAATGTGATGTGGGCGGCATTTGGGAAGTAAACATTGGCGAGTGTAACAGGTGAGCCTGCCCAAACGCCTTTGAGGAAGAGGAAGCGGCCCTCTGGGTCTGAAAGGAGTTGTTTGACTTCAAAGGGGGAATCCTTGTTAATCAATATAGAAACTCCTTTTGTTTTGGCTAGAGGGTTTGTGGCATGGTACATTTTTGTAAACATGTTATCAGTGAATGTAGGGACATGTTTGCTCTTGAAGTGTGTTTCTTGTAAGAAGACTACGGACGGATGGACTTTTTTAAGTTCTTTTAACAGTTTGGATCTCTTCTCAGGGATGTTGAGGCCATTGACATTGTGGGATATCAGGGTCGGGGATTTTCCTAGATGGGTATAAGCCATGATCTAATTTGTGTAATTACGTATCGTATGATTAAGATTCCGGTACGGTTTGCCTTGTAGTCGAGGGGTTTGTGGTTAGGGCAATATCTGGTTATTAGGTGGGTTATGGGTAGGTTAAGGAAGGGAGTAGGGGTAGTGAGAGTGAAAGGGGGGTGAACAAATAGGGGAGGTTGAGTGAATGCTCACGTTACACCTGATAGGTGGGGAGCAAGTAAGTTGTCTTTAAAACGAGACAACGATGTCAACTCTGAGGGATATAAGGGAGGCGCAGCGGCACAAATTTGGCAGTGGAATGATGTTTACCAAAAATGTATCACTAGAATGTGTTGTGTGTGAGGTTATCTCTCATATAGAATGAGAGCAGAACTGGGAGACCTGGGGGGAAGTGAGCATCATAGAATTGTAATATAAACTCAAACCGATAACTTTAACAACGTAACAGCAGTTAAGGGAGGAGAGAGGCAAAAAGACCTGAAAAAAAAACAAAAAAAAAACCCCCAAACCCCCCCTCTCGAGAGGGGGTCTAAGGAGGAGAGTCCTCACATATCTACCAGATTTTCTGAAAAAAAATTCTTGTCTGACGTGAAAATAGTGAGATTCTGTAGGCATTAGCAGCATTTGGAAGCCCCTTCCCCTCACCCCGCACCGTGCGTGTAGCCTAGTGCCCCATGTGGAACATACAGTTAAGAGGTTAGACATACCCCAATAAGTGCTTGTGTGGGTTGGCACAGAGCATAGAGCAATAGTCACGTGTACAAGACCCTCATTACCAAAAATCGGTGATCTCCGATAGATGGTTACCTTTTGACAGGTTACAGTTAGACCGGCTTGAGAACAAGTCTGTCTCCCTCAGTACATACCGGTACATGTGAGGACATTCAAAATCCAGGTGCCAGAGCAGATGCATTTTTGTTCTCTCTCGTTTGTCTAGGGAGCGCACTCTCCTTGCATCATTAATGCGGTTATTTTGTATACTCACAGATCCGGTTGCTGTAAAGGGTAGATGAGGGTATGCACTTCCTATTCGTCTGATGTCGGTCTGTCACTCGTCCTGTCTCCAAGTGGAGAGATTATGCAAGTTAAACCTTATCAAAAGCAGTATAGTTAGTCGCTTATGAGATCTTATTCCTAAGTCTTCAAACACTATGGATACCATGGGCTTAGATTGTAGCACTTATGTAAGGCGTTTAGGGTCAAGAGATCTGGTATCCCCCCTACGGTGTTCGTGGGCGAAGGAGTTATTTTGTTAGACCTTGAGGGTAGGTTCAATAAGGCATGTTCATGAGCGTATCATCTGTGCTCAACTGCCCTACTTTTAATCCGAGAGGGGTGTGCGGATATCTCCCGGGAAACAAACCAGGTAATATTTTACTAGGGTAAAGGGGCTATCTTAAAATAACATAAAACCTAAACAGACTGAATTCTCATGTAGAAGTTTCAATCTAAAGTTTCCTGCTGCGAGAACAAAAAAAAAAAAAAAAAATTTCTTGGGGGGGACATCCCCCTCTCTCTTTGTTCTCCTCCCTTGCGTCAGTGAGTTCTGTAAAAGTGAATATTAGATTGTTTACTTGGATCTTGGGTTTCTAGTTCCTTTGAAGGAAGAGGGAGAGTCGGAGTTGCTCCTGTTGGTATTTCTGCGGTAGGGTCCTTGTTGGGAAGGAGGACGGGTGGGTGTTGAACCAGATCCAGATTGGTAATTGTTGATTTCCGGCGGCAGCAAGAATTCCGCGTACCAATCAGGGAGATCTATTGGGGTTATTTGTAGATTTTCGCAGAATTTTTTTAAATCGTCAGGAATTTTGAGCAAGTATTGTTTGCCCATATGAGAGGCTTGTAGTGCAAATGGGAATTTCCATCTATAGATTATGCCTTTTTCTCTAAGGACTTCCAGCAGCGGTCTCAGTGCTCTTCTGTTCTTTAGGGTAATTGGTGACAGGTCTTGGAACAATTGCACTGTGGTCTCATTAAATAGGATTTGGTCATTGGATCTTGCTTTCTGGAGAACGTCTTCTTTTAGACCAAAGTTGGGTAGGCAACATATGATATCCCTGGGTGGGTTTCCATCTGGTGCCCTAGGTCGGAGAGCCCTGTGAGCCCTGTCAAATTCTATGGGAGATTGTTCAGGTCTATCTAGGAGCTTGTTGAAGATGGAAGTCAGCGTCGGTTTGACTTGGTCTGGTAGAACAGTCTCAGGAACACCTCTGATTCTTATATTATGTCTCCTTCCTCTATTATCCAAGTCTTCCAAATGTCTATTCATTTCAATCAAGTGTTGAGAGTGGGAGGTAGTGATGTCATCCAGTCTGACCAGTGCCCTGTCTCTCCTTTTTCCCGCTCGTTCCGTTACAGCCATTTGTTCGGAGAGCCTAAGCAGCTCCGTTTTAATGTCCGTAATGGCGGAGGTGAATGATCTTTTAATATCCGCAGCTATATCTGTCATGATAGCGTAGGTCAGAGGTCTGTCACCTTCATCGTGGCCCGCTGCCGAGTCCTCAGATGGCGGTAAGGAAACTTCGTCGTCTTCTAATTCTTCCTCCATATTTTGCTTGTGAGGTGTCGTCATTTTGGAGTTTCTCCTTCCCCCGCTGTATCTGTATTTGTTCAGGTTTGTTGAAGTTATCCTTCTTTTGGGGGTAGTCAGAGAGCGGAGAACGTGGTCATGTGTTCCCTTTCTGATTTGTGTGGTCATATTCACTATGTGTACGGTTAATTTTCAGGCCCAGGTCTCACAGCAGCTCAGTTTTCACTCACACATCTGCCATCGGTGCCGTGCGCCAAGCCACTATCCCTAAATCCTAGGTGAGGATAGTAGGAAGCAAAACATTTTTGTGAGAATATAATCACAATAGGAGGGGTAGGTGTGATTAGTGCATTAGTTGCGGTGAGGGAGGGACTTCTCTTGCATCAAGTGGTAAAGTGGGAAAGACCGGTTGTCATTCAGTATAGCAGGATTTTATTACAGCCGACTGTGTGTCTCTGTTTGATTGCACCTGCAGTATAGTGGTTTATCGGTAGGGGGCAGGCATGCCTGAGTCTCTACTACTGTTAGGCCCAGGGTGTAGCAAGATGGCCGCCGTTCAGGATCACAGGGACAAGGCTATCATATAACTGGCCAGTCACCTTGATCTAAATGTCAGGTCGTCTCACCTGTGGTTTGGATGTAGTGATTCCTCCACTTTTCAGAGAAGTTCCAAGTCGTTTGGTAGCAGGGTGGGTGTCCTCGTCTGATCTTGGGTGCAGCAAGATGGCCGCCGGGCCCTGCAGTCTATCTCCGGTCTTAGTTAGGTAACCCACCTTCTGTCTGCCTTCAGATTTGATGTGGGATAAGGTGGTCGTCCGGGCCGCGCTCCGGATCTGTCGCTGGGTGATCTGCGGCGTTAGTTACCGGAGCGGGGTGGTTCAGAGGCAGTCACGGGTCCCAAGATGGCGGCGGCGCGGCGCTGGATGGATTCGGCCGCAGGTCTGAGGGCCGGCCTACAGACCTCTCCAGACCAGTTATCCTGCCGTGGGGACAGGCAATCTTCCGTGCTGCGATCCGGAGGTGTCGCCGTGTGATCCGCAGGCTTACCCGGTCAGGATGGATCCGGTGCAGGTACAGGCCCCAAGATGGCGGAGGCGCGGCACTGGTCCGGTTCAGCCACAGGCCTGAGGGCCGGCCTAACTATCCTCCAGACCCCTCAGATCCCGGTATCTGTGTCTTTTGCTTTGCAGCAACAGGGTGTAACCCCGTATTATTTTTATTTTCTCCTATGTCGCCGGATGGCATTAGATTAGGGCTCAGGCTGCGGAGCTCAGCCAGAACACGTCCTTCTCCTCACGTCGCTGGACACGCCCCCCCCTCCAATTCTATATACTTTTTAGAATTTCTTATTTGATTCTGTCTGTTTTCTTCCATGTTTTGCATGAATGTTTTTTGCTCTGAATGTCCTTTATGTAGATGTTACTTTATTTTCCCAGTCCTCCATGCATATATGTCAGCACTTACCTCCCCAGCATGCTTCCCTTGGCACATCCACAGTGTGATCATATTTAAATTATCTAAATTTTGTTAGTGGATTACTCTAAACACCCCCTAAACTGTGTCACATTATTGTTCTTATTTATTTCGATATTTAATATTTTTTTAACACAGAAAATAGTTTAGAACCCTCCCTCCCCTCCCCCAAATGCAGAATCAACTGATCCAACTACTATTTGTATGCATTTATAATAATCCATTCTCCCTATTAATTTTTGAATTTATAGAAATCTTTCTTCATGAATTTTAAAAAGCATGTAGTCACTAGCATGTAGTATACTTTTAATTGTTACTCATCACGTTTTTTAATGATATTTAATGTATTATAAATATTTATATCTCCAATTAGATATAATGGCAATTTTTTGGGGAAAATTGTGCTGTCAATATTTCGGAAACAGAGTGGCTTGTAAAATGTACCTTCATTTGTTACTCATTTCTCTTTAATGGAAGTGGAGAGGGTTCTTACCTGTCCCCCAAATCCCCCCCCCCCCAAATTCCCTAAATGTGCCACCAGAGGGAGTGAGGAAGCATATAATAAGAACAGTATTTTTTTAGGATTACATACTGCTTTAAATATTTTTTTTGAATTTTGGCACCAGAATGTATGTGTGATAACTAATTTTCAATTTCAAGGCTCAAGTTGTAATACTTATTTTTATATTTTTATTCTCAGTTTCCTTCAACTCCCCGGCAGTGGCAGGATGTGGCGGCCCAGTTCCAGACCTTCTGGAATTTCCCCAACTGTGGGGGTGCCATTGATGGCAAACATGTGCGCATCATCCCCCCCCACCCAACTCTGGGTCATTTTATTTTAATTATAAGGGCTTTTCCAGTATTGTTTTGTTAGCCCTTGTTTTGGCAAATTATGAGTTTCTTTATTTGGATGTGGGCATCAATGGGAGGCATTCAGATGGTGGGGTGATGCTACACACCGAATTCAATACACGCCTGCAGAATGGCACTTTGAATTTGCCCCCTGCCCAGGACAATATTGAGGGCATGAATTTTGTTTTTGTTGCAGATGATGCATTTGCTCTGGGGCCTCATTTACTGAAGCCCTTTCCGATGAGGAACTTGACCCCAGACCAGCGCATCTACAACTACCGGCTCTCCCGTGCCAGGAGGGTTGTAGAGAATGCGTTCAGAATTCTTTCAAACCGGTTCCACCTTTTTTTAACTGCTATCAATATGGCGGAATATAAAATTAACCATGTAGTCTTGTGTTGCTGCATTCTACATAATTATTTGCGTAGACATGGCACAAACTATATTGGTACAGTGGCTCAAGATCCCACCTCAGGTGGTATGGCAGCTGAAGAGCCAGTGATGCCAGCTCTGCAAACTGGTGGAGTTGGGCATTCCTCCCAAACTGGCCGTATTGTGAGGGAAGAATATAAGGCCTACTTTGTGGGTAGTGGGGCAGTGCCCTGGCAAGATAATCTTGCTGATAATGTTTAAGATTCCCCTTTTTTTTCTTTATTAAGCACCAATATCTTTGAAAAACTGTTGTTTGTGTTTATTATTTTTTATTATTCTTCTAATGTAATGTTTACGTTTTTTATTTTATTTGCCAAACAATAATTGTAAATTATTACCTCAAAAACTTGCCTTGACATATGTAGTGTATTTAATGTTGTGCTGTGGCTCTGCTACACCCATTTTCAAGTACACTGTCAATGTAACTACACCAACTTAACAAATATACTTTTCTTCTTAATCATCTAAATAAGAAGCCACACATAGGAAAGATTCAAAATATTTACTTTCACAACCCCAAAATATTTTAGTTCTGCTTTAACAACAAAACAGATTTTTTTTTTTTTTTAGGGTTTCGGGGTTTGTTCTCAACTTTGAGGTGGGTAAACATGTATTTTAGAAAGAACAGCAATACACATCCCAAAATCACTACCTAACAAATGTTCAAATATTCTGTAAAAAGGCCATACGAGACATTTCACATTGGATTCTCAACGTGAGAATATATTGCCTTGCTCATGTGTAAAGAGCTCCTAGATTTATGCAACAAATGTTAAAGAGTGAAAAAATTTTAAGGGCACTTATGACATTAGTAAACAAAGCCCACTGTGTCCACATGTGCTAGCTGACATCATGGGATCTGACTGTTTTTGTGTTAATGTCAGCTTGCACATGTGTGCACAGTGCTGTTTTGTAAAAATCTAAAAACCTTTTTTTAAATACAAGTGCACTTGCCACTGCACTTGTATGTAAACATATTTCAAGTTTTTTTGGGCAAAACACACAATGTTTTTAATAACATTTTCAATACTCATGGTGTCAAACCGTTTTCTCTTTAGTATTTTCTAAAATCCCCTAGTATGCAAAACATTACTACCAATTTTACTTTGTGAACAATGTTTGCCACCTCTCCTTCTCAAGGTGCATTTTGGCTTATTTTTTGGGCTATTTGTAAATAAATAGTCACTATATATTTTTTTTTTTTTTACAATACCCCAAGATGTTGTGTATAGTGACTACACTTCAATCTTAAAGGAGGTGGTCAAGCACCTAGAGAAGGCGGGTGGAGAAACACTGACCTACAAACCTGAACACAATTTTGTGTTTGGTTTAGAATGTTTTGAAAAGGTCACATTTTTGAAACACTAAATATCTTGCTTTATCTTAGTGCAGTCCTCCTTTACTTACCTCATCCTCTTTTTTATTTTAAATATGTCCTTATTTCTTCCTAGTTATCCTCAGTTGGTGTTCTTCTGTGTGTAAATCCACACAGTAGTGTGAGGCTTTCTCCCTGGTGTTGAGTGTCGGCCTCGCCCCCTCCCTTGGACTACAGGAGAGTCAGGCCGACCACTAAAACACAGGTCCTTTTTAAATCTGCTACGTAGAGAGCGTCCTGACTCTCCTGTAGTCCAAGGGAGGGGGCGAGCATGACACTCCACACCAGAGAGCAAGGCACACATTCCAGTGTTGATTCCAGTCAGAAGAACAGGAAATGCTGATTATTCTATGAGAAATTCTTGACATTTCTAATTATAAATGTTAAGGATGAGGTCAGTGAAGGAGGGCTGCAGTAAGGTACAGTTATATTTTAAAGATAATAAAATGTTTAATTTACAACCCCTTTAAATTAATTTTCATGCGATTCCACATGACAATTCACATTAAAAGACACATCATATGGCATTGTTGTTTCCTACTCTAAAATCCAAAGAAATAACATGGAACTATTTTTCTTAATAAACATAGCAATAATCATATTATGTGCTTAAAATGAGAGTCCAAAAAGTAACACAAAAATAAAGAACTTAAAATTTAGCTAAAAGGTCAACATAATCCTGCATACGCCTCTGAACACCAGTGGCAGCCTCCTTTATTTTTTCTAGTTCAGTCATTGCCTGCAGAATATCAGCAGTGATCCGTCCAATTGTGCATCTTGGTAGTTCGTGGCCTTTAAAAAATAGAAAACATACAAATAGGAATCCAGGACAAGTGGCTGTGGCCCTACAAAAGTGAATTATGTCCAAATTAATAAGCCTGCCAATTGTGGCAAATACTTCCCTCCAATCAAATTCGGATTACCAAACCTTCTTGCTCTTCAGACACCTACACTACTAGGAATGTACACACTGTAGCTACTCTAGAATCTTGTCCCTGGTGCCTGTGTCTCCCACAATTGTTTATCTCGGAACATTGCCATCTCATTGCACCTTCTGTCTACTTCTACATTAAATTCTTCAATGCACTACCTAGTTTGCCTCTGTGTCTGGCTTTCATTTTTTTCACAAATGAACCAATCCCTAGACATGTCTATACCAGTTGTGTTGCGGCAATATATGGCGACATCTGAACGCCCCCACTCTGTCTTGTAACGCCACTGAAAGACAATACACAGATTCATGCATTGCATAAATCTGTGTCTTGTTGCCCCTTCAAAACAATCTTCTGATGGCTGTGCTCCTGTTGAGTACAGGACATCTTAATTTAGAATAGCAGTGGTTGTGTTTTGGAAGTGTCTATATCAGAGCAAGTGTCTCTGATAGATAGGCTTTACTGTTGAAAAGACCGCACACAGTAATTGCAAATAAAATATTAGACAAGGTATCACACAGTGATATTTTTGGGTAAAAATCAATGACATGCATCTCAGCCAATCATGATCATTGTATATTGTTACCAGTAACAGCGGCGTTGCAAGCAAGGTGCAGGGGGTGCGGTCCGCACCCGGGTGACACCCATGGATAGTGGCACAATCCTAACACAGGCCACCCGCTGACCTGTGCCGCGGCTTGTGTCCCTCTGTGTAGCTAAATGAACACGCCGCACCCTCCTCCTCACTGTTTACATACACAAAGGAGGAGGAGGCGGAGGCCATGCTCGAGGGTCACACCGCTGTGTGTATGGTCATTCTGCTGCTCTGTAATGTAAAGGGGGGGGCTGCACTATGGCTGTGTTTGCACCAGGGGGGGGCTGGAATTGAGGGAATTGTCTGTAAATGATGGGGTGTCTGTACTGCTGGGGGGTCTGCACTGAGGTGAGTAAGTATTTACTGAGGGAGGTGGATCTATACTGCGGGAGTGGGGTCTGTAGTTAGTTGAGGGGGGTCTGTACTGAGGGGGACTTCAGTTGTTGGTGGATGACACCATTTTGGGAGGCAATGTGTGACACCAACCCTAGTGACGCCACTGACCAGTAACATCATTGGCTCAAGCAACACTGAGGGCGAGAGAAGACATCTAGTACTGAAGAAGGACATTGATGAGCCAAGGCTGGTAAATGCATGGCTGGGTGTAAACTGGCTTGATGTTTTTTCTAAAATGTTGCATTTTTATGTGACAAACTGTTGCCCTTTGGCCACAGTGGCTGCGTTTAATGGGCACAGTGGCCTAAATAGTTTCATTTTTGTGCCACTTTGTTAGCGGCCCCCAAAAGACATCAAGTTAAATTAAAAAAATAACACTGTCTACACATTTAAACACAATGGTGTTTTTTTACTAAAGGGAAATCCACTCTGCACTCCAAGTGCTATTGAAAATGCACTTGGAAGTACAGTCACTGTAGATCGCTGTAGTTCTGAGGGGAAGCTATGAAATTAGAGGAAGCTCTGCTGATTTTCACATCCAATTATGTGCGAGAACTATTTAGGATTTTTGGGGGTCCTGGCATGTCCCCCTCAGATCTACTGTGACTGCACTTGAAAGTGCACTTTCTGTGCAATTGTATTGCAAAGTATATCATTGGGTATGGATGAAAATATAATATGTCAAAATTACTCACTGGGGCAAACAACAGGCTCAATTAAATCATCTTCAAGTTGATGCACTACTCCACCCTCTGCATGACTTGTGTCTGGGGATGTGATGTCCACTGGAGGCTCTTTGCTGGGTCCATCTCCATGATCCCACTCCTCCAAATTTAGGGCCTCAACACACTCACGTTCCTCTAAAAAATATAAACAAATATAACAAAATCAAATCACCCCAAATGCAAAAAATATGAGTTGAATCCCTGGAGGAGAATAATGAGACCAACCTTGCACTAGTGACAATGTTTTCTACAGACGAGTGGACGATCATGCGCAATTAACAAATCTTCAATCACAAATGTGCATTGTAAATTTTAGATGATGTACTTTCAAATGAGGACCAAAAACCCAATATGCACAGATGTTGCAAAAATGGCATTTGACAAACACCACTCTTGTGTCCTATGGGATATGGGATCTATGATGAACATTCGATCAGGCGTGACTCTGCGTGACTGTGATCCCCAGGCCCTCTCCTCTACCCATGTATAGTCATTTAATGTGCAGTGATGATTCGCACAGCAGACCTTAAATATTAAATACCCCTTATTAAAGCTAACTATATGAGACCATGTCCTTGTGACAACCAAGAATATCCCCTGTCGGAGGAAAACAATATTTTATTACATGTTTTACTTACGATTTGTTGATGATGCGGGCACTGTTGTCTCCCCTGTTGGGGCCTTGCCAATGGAAGCATCCCTTTCTCCCCTCTGGTGGCTTTTCTGCTGGCTTTCTCTGTGCCTTTTTCCTGTGAATGTAATTAGATACAGTATCTTAATTATTGCTGCAAAAATGTGGAGTCTGAAATTATACGTTTATTCAAACATATATGCATTAACATAAAAATATAAATTATTTTCCACATCTATGTTTGTGAAAAAATTAAACATTAGAAATCAGCTAATTCCAACATAAAGATAATTACTACAGTCATGAATTTTGCTTACTTCTTTTGATGATGATGCGGTGAATGGAGTCCAACTGTTCTTTCTCTCTGTGTTTTAAATCAGACCATCTTTTCCTAATTTGATCTTTCATTCGTTTCACGCCATATTCACGATCCAATACCGCAAGGACCTTCTCCAGAATATAGTCTTTATGGCTGTTGGGCCTGTCATAGTTCTCCTGATTACAATCGTAGTCATACTTGTCAAAGATCCTCACCATCTCCACCATCTCCCCCTTGCTCATGGGGGTGGCCTTGTGTTTTATATATTCACCACCGTGGGGCCTGTTCTTTTTCGGTGCAGCATCCATCTTGTTTTCCCTCACGAATGTTCCTGCCGTTATGTCGCATGCAGGAAAAAGTCTGTTGGCACGCCCCAGCGTCATGACGTACTGAGAGCGGAGTTTGACGCATGCGCAGGGTACAAAAAATTCATAACGACCGTTCGCCGTTCCGGACGCTGGAACGTAACCTTTGGGAAACGAAACTCAGATGATCGCATAGTCGAAAAAAAGGTACGTGACAACTTTGTGACAGTGTGTGCAATAAACATTCATTGAGTGCTGGGGCAGTTAGAAAAAGTGTACTAATGACTATTGAATGTGCATTGAGCAGCGTCTCATGTGTATGGGGCCTAATGACAAGATTTTAATTACCTAAAGGCAGGGCTGCCAACAGGGGGGTACAGGCAGTACACCAGTAAGGGTCCTGGAGACAGGGCCGCCATCAGGAATTTAGGGGCCCCTTACACAGCTTCAGGCATGGGCCCCCTGGAGCAGCGGAGAACCGGGGTGGGTTTGCGCACGCAAAAAATAGAGAAGTGGGGGGGTGCTGAAAATTGAGGAGGGGGGGGTGCTGCCGGTGAAAATTGCTGAGGTCAAGGTGCTGACAAACACAAACTAACAAAATAAAGGGGGGTTGCCATCCGGGGCCCTGGGGACCTCCGGGCCCCTTACAGGTGTACTGCCTGTACCCCCCTGATGGCAGACCTGCCTGGAGGTCCCCAGGGCACAGGATGGAATCGCACCCTTTAAATTTACTTGTTCATCAGCATCCAAAGCCAACGCAATCTAAAATACTAGATGCGTCAGCAGACGAAGCTTTAAACAAACGGCCGGAAGGCCACCACCCCCCCGCTTCACCTAGGCTCCAGGGGGCACATGCCTGAAGCTGGTTGCGGGGAGAAAACATTCATGATGGCGGGCCTGCATAAAGGCCTATATTCTAGAAGCAGGTTATGAGCTAGAAGATAAAAAAGATTGTTTGGTATTGTGTTCTTTCTTGCAGCCATCTGATAAAATTTCATAAACAATGAAGGGGACAGTTCTGAATACCCCAAAATTCATGGCTGACTTCATCGAAAACTACAGGAATCACGCCTGTCTGTGGCAGGTGAAACATAAAGACTATTCAAATAAAAACAAAAGGCAGGCAGCAATCGATCAATTGGTGGAATTGGCGAGACTGTGTACCCCAGGGCAGACGAGACATTGGTGAAGACAAAAATTGGAGGCCTCAGGAGTATGTTCAACAGGGAGGTCAAGAAGATCGAGGAATCAAAGAGATCGGGAGCAGCAGCAGAAGACGTTTATGTCCCCAAGCTGTGGTACTTCTCAAGCCTGGGATTTTTGAAGGACCAGACTGTGCCACGCAGGCATATTTCTACGCTACCCTCCACACTTCCCTCCACATCAGCTGAGGCCACTGATACTAAGGCGGATCCTACACAAGAGGAAGAGGAGGAGGAGGAGCTCAGCTTGCCCCAGGTATAGCATTTAAAATATATATATATATATTTGAGAAAGTGAGGTTGGAAATGAGAAAACAACCTCTGAAAGTATGAAAGAAACTCTTTTAAATAGAAGGATAAATCCTGGAGTGACAATGCTAACCTTTGCTTTTGGAAGACATTCTATTTTTGAGAAACAAAGGATGCTAAAATGGGTTGTGAAAATGTGTCCTACGACTAAATAATTGATAAATTCTGTTTATTTTTCAGACCCAGGAAACTTTGCAACAAGATGAGGCCGAGCCCAGCAGCCAAATCACTGAGTCCAGAGTGCCTACCCTGCGCCCTCCTACCAAAAGGGGCAGGAAGAGGCACCACCTTGATGAGGCCACTGCAGAGTTCCTTAATCGGGCTACTGCAGTGATCACCACGGCACCCGATAGTGCCAAGGGATTTGGGTGCTTTACAGCCAACAAGCTGAGGGAGGTTGATGTGGAGCAAAGAGAGCTATGTGAGGGGCTCATCATCCAGCTCCTCAGCAAGGCAAGAAAATGGGAGCTAACCCCTAAAACACATCTGTGTGATTTGGAGCACACAGCTCCTCAAATTCAAACCTACCTACCCCATCCAACCTACCCACCCCATCCAACTACCCACCCCAGCAAGCCCACCCACCCCAGCAAGCCAACCCAACCCAGCAACATGGGGGTCAGTGGCCACATCAGACCCCGGATCCCCAACAAGGCCAGTGGTCTGGGGAGTTTAGGGGCTACTAAACATTTCTTCAGTATTTCAGAGTCAAATTTAAGTTTGAATAACCAATTTTAGGCGGTCAGCCAGAAAAAAAATTGATTTGAGTTGTGTAGGTAATGCACACTATAACAAAATGGCCTCAGCTGATGTGGATGGAAGTGTGGAAAGCAATGTACGTGGTTCAGTGTGGTATGCCACTATAATACTAGACCCTTGCTGGAGTACCACAGCCTGGGGACAGATGTCTTCTGCTGCTGCTCCCCATCTTTTTTTTTCACGACCTTCTTTGAGCTCCCTGTTGAATGTACTTCTCTGGTGATCAAGTCCAACATTAATTTGATATTTGTATGCCCTGGGGTACAGAGGCCTCGCCATTTCCACCATTTGAACGATTGCTGCCTTCCTGTTTCTAGAATTATATGCCATTATTAGTTATGTTTTCTTTGATTTACTAAACAAAATAAAATGATTGCATCAGGCCTCATGCCCACGGGCGTTTTTTCAGCCGCGTTTTTGAGCGTTTTTTACAGCTTAAAAACGCCTGTCCATGTTAGTCTATAGCTCCATGCCCACCTAGGCGTTTTTGAGCTGTAAAGAGCATAGGCGTTTGTAAGCTGTAAAAAAAAACCAGGACCAGTGCGTTCCTCAGCGTCAGAATTAGGCAGAAAAAAACGCGAGCGTCAAAAAACGCGCAAAAACGCGCACTAACGCGCACTAACGCGCAAAAAACGCGCACTAACGCGCGGTCGCGTTTTTAGCTCCGACGTTTTTTTTTTGTTTTTTTTTTCAAAAAAATAAATAAAATAAAAATATATATATTTACAATAACATGGACAGGCGTTTTTAAGCTGCAAAAAACGCAGCTGTAAAAACGCCAGTGGGCATGAGGCCTCAATATGAATTTTGCCTTTTATCATAATATTGTCTTTTTGGGAGTAGGCAGGTAAATTCCAAAAAATATTAAGGGACACAAATATAGTAGCTTGTAGTTTCAGCATCAAATACATAGGGGATAATGTGGTTGTGATTAGTGATGAGCCGAACACCCCCGGGTTCGGTTCGCACCAGAACCCGCGAACGGACCGAAAGTTCGAACGAACATTAGAACCCTATTAAATACAATGGATGCGAACGTTCGAATTCTAAAGTGCTAATTATAACAACTATTATGCATGTTATTGTCCTAAAAAGGGTTTGGGAACCCGGGTTCTGCACCAGGGGACATGTATCAATGCAAAAAGAAGTTTTAAAAACGGTCGTTTTTCGGGAGCAGTCATTTTAATGATGCATAAAGTGAAAAAAAAAAAGTCAAATATTCCTTTAAATATCGTACCTGGGGGGTGTCTAAAGTATGCCTGTGAAGTGCCACGTGTTTCCCGTGTTTAGAACTGTCCCTGCACAAAATGACACTTCTAAAGGAAAAAAAAGCCATTTAAAACTGCTTGCGGCTTTAATGTAATGTCTGGTCCCGGTAATATGGATGAAATTCTTTAAGAAAAATGGCATAGCTACCCCATGACCCCCCCCCTACCCCAGCCCATTACCAGCCCCTTTGGGTCTTGTATGGATATTAAGGGGAACCCCGCACATAAAATAAAAAAGGCCCTATATACTCTGAACAGCCCTATACAGGCGGTGCATACAAGACAGGGACTGTAGGTTTGTTCTTATGTAGAGTCTGTTTGTAATTTTGAACAGGTACATTGTTGAAGTGTAGCTCCAGACCAAAAATCTATTTTTAAACTTTTTGGAAAACATAGGTAAGGGTTATCACCCCTGTAACATTTGTTTTGCTGTCTGTGCCCCTGTTCAGAACATTTCACCTCACTTTCCGTCCCAATGACAACTGTTTTTGAAATGTGGTGTTTTTCTTGAAACAAGGATTGCTGATAAAGCATCAGTACAGAGGAGACACCTTTCTCCCATATTTATTCTTACAGGAGAGAATTTTCCTTCCTAGTGGTAGATTTCCTCTCACTTCCTGTTGTCTTCTTGCGTTTGCAAGTAGGAGTCGTTTGTAAGTTGGATGTTTGAAAGTAGGGACCTGCCGTATATACTCTGCAGAAATAGGCCCCTTAGTTGTTGGTGTTGGCACAACACTGTAAGCACTCACAGTTACTCTTGGTTGGTGCTGGAACGCCCTGCTGTCAACTATTATATCAGGAATTTTAATTACATATAATTGTTGAACAGTGGTAGTAAAAATTGGGCCTTTGATGGTGGTGCTGGTGCCACAACACTGTAAGCCCTGACAGTTACTCTTGGTGGGTGCAGCAATGGGCCCTGCTGTGAATTATTAGATCAAGAATTGTAATTACATGCCCCTGTTGAACAGGGGCTGAAAAATTGGGCCTTAGGCACTGGTGGCACAACACTGCAACCCCTCACAGATACTGTACTTGGAGCACAGCAATGAGCCCTGTTGCAAAGTATTGCTTCAAAAATTGTAATGACACGCCCCTGTTAAACAGGGGCTGAAAAATTGGGCCTTAGGCACTGGTGGCACAACACTGCAACTCCTCACAGATACTGTACTTGGAGCACACCAATGAGCCCTGTTGCAAAGTATTGCTTCAAAAATTGTAATGACACGCCCCTGTTAAACAGGGGCTGAAAAATTGGGCCTTAGGCACTGGTGGCACAACACTGCAACTCCTCACAGATACTGTACTTGGAGCACAGCAATGAGCCCTGTTGCAAAGTATTGCTTCAAAAATTGTAATTACACGCCCCTGTTAAACAGGGGCTGAAAAATTGGGCGTTAGGCACTGGTGGCACAACACTGCAACTCCTCACAGATACTGTACTTGGAGCACAGCAATGAGCCCTGTTGCAAAGTATTGCTTCAAAAATTGTAATTACACGCCCCTGTTAAACAGGGGCTGAAAAATTGGGCGTTAGGCACTGGTGGCGGCACCCATAAACAAAAATGATCTTACAAGCTATCATCATCAATCGTATCATTGAGGACTCGGAGGAGGAGGATAGCCAGTCAACATAACAGCACAGGCACTCAGCATCAGCATCAGTCTTGAAGGGATGTGACATGTTAAAATCAATTAGTCTGTTATATCAGCATCAGGTGTGTGGTAGCTGGTGGTGATCCAAGACTGGTTCATCTTGATGAAAGTCAGTCGATCAACCGAGTCGGTGGACAGGCGCACCCTGTGATCCGTGACAAATCCTCCAGCAGCACTGAATGTGCGTTCCGAAAGAACGCTGGATGCAGGACAGGCCAGTAGCTCAATTGCATACTGTGCAAGCTCTGGCCAGTGATCCATCCTCAAGACCCAGTAAGCCAGAGGATTTTCGGTGGGGAAGGTGTCCAAGTCTGACCTTGCCCCTAGATATTCCTGCACCATGTTTATCAGACGCTGGCGATGGTTGCTGGAACCGATCATACTTTGGGGCTGCGGACTAAAGAATTGTCTGAACGCATTGGTCAGACGGCCACCTTCCCCACCGCTCCTTCTTTGACTGGCCGAAGCCTCAGCAACTCGTTGTCCAGGACCAGGAGTTTGCAACCTCCCAGTCTCTGGGAACGCGTTGCACAGACCTTTCTGCAAGGCCTCCCGGAGTTGTCTCATCCTCTGCTCCCTCTGCGACGGTAACATAAGGTCCGCAACCTTACCCTTGTACCGTGGATCAAGGAGAGTGGCCAGCCAGTAATGGTCCCTCTCCTTGATCCGAAGAATACGAGGATCCTTCCGCAGACTTTGCAGGATCAGGGAGGCCATGCAGCGTAGGTTTGCTGAGGCATTCGCTCCGGAGTCCTCTGGGTCACTAAGGACGACATGATCCGCAGCCACCTCCTCCCAGCCACGTACAAGTCCACTGGTTTCTTGGGACTGTAAATCATCCCTAAAAGACTGCTGCTGATGATGCTGAGTGCCAGCCTCCACCTCCATGCTGACACAATCCTCCTCCTCCTCCTCCTCCTCCTCCTCCTCCTCCTCTTCCTGTGCGATGGGTGGGACAGAAGGAACACTGTCTGGGTAAAGGGGGCCTTGAGAGGCAAGGAAGTCCTCCTCTTCCTGCCTCTGTTCTGCCTCAAGTGCCCTGTCCATTATTCCACGCAGCGTGTGCTCCAACAGGTGGACAAGAGGTACAGTGTCACTGATGCATGCACTGTCACTGCTCACCATCCTCGTGGCCTCCTCAAATGGTGCCAGGACAGTGCATGCATCCCTGATCATGCCCCACTGGCGTGGAGAAAAAAAACCAAGCTCCCCTGACCCTGTCCTGGTGCCGTAGTCGCACAGGTACTCATTGATGGCCCTCTGCTGCGTGTGCAGCCGCTGCAGCATGGCCAACGTTGAGTTCCACCTGGTGGGCATGTCACATATAAGGCGGTTCTTGGGCAGGTTCAACTCCTTTTGCAGCTCAGCCAGGCGAGCACTGGCATTATAAGATCTGCGGAAATGCACACAGACTTTCCTGGCCTGCCTCAGGACATCCTGTAAGCCCGGGTACCTGCCCAAGAAGCGCTGCACCACCAGGTTAAGGACGTGAGCCACACAGGGCACATGGGTCAGTTGTCCCTGTCGGAGGGCGGAGAGGAGGTTGGTGCCATTGTCGCAAACCACCATTCCTGGCTTAAGCTGGCGTGGCGTCAACCACCTCTCGGCCTGGCCCTGCAGAGCAGACAGGACCTCTGCCCCAGTGTGGCTTCTGTCCCCCAAACACACCAGCGCAAGCACGGCATGGCATCTTTTTGCCTGCGTACTTGCGTAGCCCCGTGAACGGCTACGGAGCACCGCTGGTTCATAGGACAAACCACAGGAAGAGGCCATGGAGGAAGAAGAAGAGGAGGGGGTGGAGGAGAGAGGTGTGTCACAACCAGTAGTAGCATTTTGGAGGCGTGGCGGTGGGACAACCTCCAACACTACTGCACCTTGTCCTGAATCCTTCCCAGCTGCCAAAAGAGTGACCCAATGGGCCGTGAAAGAAAGGTAACGTCCCTGTCCATGCCTGCTGGACCATGAGTCAGCGGTAATATGCACCTTACCGCTGACCGCCCTGTCCAGCGAGGCCAAGACATTGCCTTCCACATGCCGGTAGAGAGCCGGAATAGCCTTCCGTGAGAAAAAGTGGCGTTTGGGAACCTGCCACTGAGGAACTGCACATTGCACAAACTCACGGAAGGGGGCCGAGTCTACCAACTGAAAAGGCAGCAGTTGAAGCGCTAGCAATTTAGCCAAGCTAGCATTCAACCGCTGGGCATGTGGATGGCTGGGAGTGAACTTCTTTCGACGGTCCAGCAGCTGGGGCAGGGAAATTTGCCTGCTAGAATCGGACGTCGGTGTACTGCTAGCAGAGTGGGCGCAAGTACTTGGCTGTGACACACCTAATTCTACACCTTCATTCCTCTCAGTGCATGTTTCAGAGAGGACTGAAGTTATAGTGGGGTTGGAGATCCCAGCTGATGCGGTGCAAGGAGAGGTCCGCTTTGTTCTTTGGTGTGGGTCTTTGAGGTAGGCTTGCCAACGAGCTGCATGGCAGGTCAACATATGTCTGGTCAGGCATGTGGTACCCAAGCGGCTGATGTTTTGGCCACGCGATATACGCTTGAGACATATGTTGCAAACAGCAGCTGTGCGATCTGATGCACTAGCCTCAAAAAAGGCCCACACCAAAGAACTTTTTGAATGACGGGCAGAGGCAGCGCCCTGCACAGGCGGAGCTCTGCGGTGTGATTCCGTCGGTGTACTGCCCTTACGCTGGCCACCAAAGGGCATCCTGCCTCGTTGGAGATGTGCCTCCTCCTCATCCTCCTCCTCTCTCCTATTAGGCACCCACGTGGAGTCAGTGACCTCATCATCCCCTCCCTCCTCATCACTGGAGCCAATCTGGCAGTATGCTGCAGCTGCTGGAACATGACTGCCAGATTGGTGTCCTTCTTGAGCATCCCCTCTGTCTGCTCTCACGCTACTGCCTTCCTCTAGCTGGGTTTCATCATCAGACCCTTCGAAACGCTGGGCATCCTCCTGGAGCATGTACCCAACACTGTGCTGAAACAGTTCGGGGGACTCCTCAGGAGGAGGACATGGTGGGTCTAGGGAAGGAGTGACTGATGATTTGTCTGACATTGATACCAGGGAAGACGACGCTTTGGCAGCTGCTTTTCCAGTACCCTGAGCCTGGGTGAGAGAGGATGAGGAGGAGGAGGAGGGCTTGGTCATCCACTCTACCAAGTCTTCGGCATGATGTGGCTCAACATGTCCAGCTGCCGAAAAGAAGGACAAGCGTGTCCCATGGCCATGTGCTGATGACAATGCACCGCGTCCACGACCAGCACTGTTGCCCCCAGACACAGAGCCTGCTTGCCCTCTTTTATTGCCTCCTGACTGTCTGCCTCTCCTTGTTTGCCTTCCAGACATTCTAATAGATGGCCTGCAGGGAGATGGGAAAAAAGCAATAAGGGCTACCTTCAGGTGTCCTTCTCTGTCCCTTGAAACAAGGACTTTCACAGTGAAAGAAACTGACACTCTCCCTACCTACAGTTTTCTGTCCCTAGAAAAAATGTTTTTTTTAATCACAATATAGCACAAGGACAATTCACTCACTGTCCTTACAGGTCCCTGGAAACAAGGACTTGCAGAGTGAAATAAACTGACACTCTCCCTACCTACAGTTTTCTGTCCCTAGAATAAATGTTTTTTTTAATCACAATATAGCACAAGGACAATTCAGTCACTGTCCTTCCAGGTCCCTGGAAACAAGGACTTGCAGAGTGAAATAAACTGACACTCTCCCTACCTACAGTTTTCTGTCCCTAGAATAAATGTTTTTTTTAATCACAATATAGCACAAGGACAATTCAGTCACTGTCCTTCCAGGTCCCTGGAAACAAGGACTTGCAGAGTGAAATAAACTGACACTCTCCCTACCTACAGTTTTCTGTCCCTAGAATAAATGTTTTTTTTAAGCACAATATAGCACAAGGACAATTCACTCACTGTCCTTACAGGTCCCTGGAAACAAGGACTTGCAGAGTGAAAGAAAAAAAACACTCTCCCTACCTACAGTTTTCTGTCCCTAGAAAAAATGTTTTTTTTAATCACAATATAGCACAAGGACAATTCACTCACTGTCCTTACAGGTCCCTGGAAACAAGGACTTGCAGAGTGAAAGAAAAAAACACTCTCCCTACCTACAGTTTTCTGTCCCTAGAAAAAATGTTTTTTTTAATCACAATATAACACAAGGACAATTCACTCACTGTCCTTCCAGGTCCCTGGAAACAAGGACTTGCAGAGTGAAATAAACTGACACTCTCCCTACCTACAGTTTTCTGTCCCTAGAATAAATGTTTTTTTTAATCACAATATAGCACAAGGACAATTCAGTCACTGTCCTTCCAGGTCCCTGGAAACAAGGACTTGCAGAGTGAAATAAACTGACACTCTCCCTACCTACAGTTTTCTGTCCCTAGAATAAATGTTTTTTTTAAGCACAATATAGCACAAGGACAATTCACTCACTGTCCTTACAGGTCCCTGGAAACAAGGACTTGCAGAGTGAAAGAAAAAAAACACTCTCCCTACCTACAGTTTTCTGTCCCTAGAAAAAAAGTTTTTTTTAATCACAATATAGCACAAGGACAATTCACTCACTGTCCTTACAGGTCCCTGGAAACAAGGACTTGCAGAGTGAAATAAACTGACACTCTCCCTACCTACAGTTTTCTGTCCCTAGAATAAATGTTTTTTTTAATCACAATATAGCACAAGGACAATTCAGTCACTGTCCTTCCAGGTCCCTGGAAACAAGGACTTGCAGAGTGAAATAAACTGACACTCTCCCTACCTACAGTTTTCTGTCCCTAGAATAAATGTTTTTTTTAATCACAATATAGCACAAGGACAATTCACTCACTGTCCTTACAGGTCCCTGGAAACAAGGACTTGCAGAGTGAAAGAAAAAAAACACTCTCCCTACCTACAGTTTTCTGTCCCTAGAAAAAATGTTTTTTTTAATCACAATATAACACAAGGACAATTCACTCACTGTCCTTCCAGGTCCCTGGAAACAAGGACTTGCAGAGTGAAATAAACTGACACTCTCCCTACCTACAGTTTTCTGTCCCTAGAATAAATGTTTTTTTTAATCACAATATAGCACAAGGACAATTCAGTCACTGTCCTTCCAGGTCCCTGGAAACAAGGACTTGCAGAGTGAAATAAACTGACACTCTCCCTACCTACAGTTTTCTGTCCCTAGAATAAATGTTTTTTTTAAGCACAATATAGCACAAGGACAATTCACTCACTGTCCTTACAGGTCCCTGGAAACAAGGACTTGCAGAGTGAAAGAAAAAAAACACTCTCCCTACCTACAGTTTTCTGTCCCTAGAATAAATGTTTTTTTTAATCACAATATAGCACAAGGACAATTCAGTCACTGTCCTTCCAGGTCCCTGGAAACAAGGACTTGCAGAGTGAAATAAACTGACACTCTCCCTACCTACAGTTTTCTGTCCCTAGAATAAATGTTTTTTTTAAGCACAATATAGCACAAGGACAATTCACTCACTGTCCTTACAGGTCCCTGGAAACAAGGACTTGCAGAGTGAAAGAAAAAAAACACTCTCCCTACCTACAGTTTTCTGTCCCTAGAAAAAATGTTTTTTTTAATCACAATATAACACAAGGACAATTCACTCACTGTCCTTCCAGGTCCCTGGAAACAAGGACTTGCAGAGTGAAATAAACTGACACTCTCCCTACCTACAGTTTTCTGTCCCTAGAATAAATGTTTTTTTTAAGCACAATATAGCACAAGGACAATTCACTCACTGTCCTTACAGGTCCCTGGAAACAAGGACTTGCAGAGTGAAAGAAAAAAAACACTCTCCCTACCTACAGTTTTCTGTCCCTAGAAAAAATGTTTTTTTTAATCACAATATAGCACAAGGACAATTCACTCACTGTCCTTACAGGTCCCTGGAAACAAGGACTTGCAGAGTGAAATAAACTGACACTCTCCCTACCTACAGTTTTCTGTCCCTAGAATAAATGTTTTTTTTAATCACAATATAGCACAAGGACAATTCAGTCACTGTCCTTCCAGGTCCCTGGAAACAGGGACTTGCAGAGTGAAATAAACTGACACTCTCCCTACCTACAGTTTTCTGTCCCTAGAATAAATGTTTTTTTTAAGCACAATATAGCACAAGGACAATTCACTCACTGTCCTTACAGGTCCCTGGAAACAAGGACTTGCAGAGTGAAAGAAAAAAAACACTCTCCCTACCTACAGTTTTCTGTCCCTAGAAAAAATGTTTTTTTTAAGCACAATATAGCACAAGGACAATTCACTCACTGTCCTTACAGGTCCCTGGAAACAAGGACTTGCAGAGTGAAAGAAAAAAAACACTCTCCCTACCTACAGTTTTCTGTCCCTAGAAAAAATGTTTTTTTTAATCACAATATAGCACAAGGACAATTCACTCACTGTCCTTACAGGTCCCTGGAAACAAGGACTTGCAGAGTGAAAGAAACTGACACTGTCCCTACCTACAGTTTTCTGTCCCTAGAATAAATGTTTTTTTTAAGCACAATATAGCACAAGGAGAATTCACTCACTGTCCTTCCAGGTCCCTGGAAACAAGGACATGCAGAGTGAAATAAACTGACACTCTCCCTACCTACAGTTTTCTGTCCCTAGAATAAATGTTTTTTTTAAGCACAATATAGCACAAGGACAATTCACTCACTGTCCTTACAGGTCCCTGGAAACAAGGACTTGCAGAGTGAAAGAAACTGACACTCTCCCTACCTACAGTTTTCTGTCCCTAGAATAAATGTTTTTTTAAGCACAATATAGCACAAGGACAATTCACTCACTGTCCTTCCAGGTCCCTGGAAACAAGGACTTGCAGAGTGAAAGAAACTGACACTGTCCCTACCTACAGTTTTCTGTCCCTAGAATAAATGTTTTTTTTAAGCACACTATAGCACAAGCACAAAACACACTGACACTCTCCCTACCTATCCTTCTCTTTCCCTAAACTAAAGGAATCCAGGTTAAGCAAGAAAGAAATAACAGTCACTGTCCCTGCCTATGCTGCTCTATCCCTGCTCCGGAACACACTACACTAGGCCGCCGTGCTGGCGGCCTTTTATAGTGTGGGGCGTGTACTAAACACCCTCAGCAATAATTGGCCACAGGCATCCTGCCTGTGGCCAATCATTGCTCTCCTCGCTGCCGGCGCTGTGATTGGCCAAGCATGCGGGGTCACAGTGCATGCTTGGCCAATCACAGCGCCTGGATGACACTGCGATGGCGTAGTGCATTGTGGGCCGTTCGCGTCACTCGAATTTGGCGCGAACGGCCCAAATCGTTCGATCTTCGTCGAACGATCGAACAGCCGATGTTCGAGTCGAACGTATGTTCGACTCGAACACGAAGCTCATCCCTAGTTGTGATAAATATAAAATATATATATATTGTATATTATATGATTATAAAATATTAACCCAAAAATCTTTCAAGAAAAACGAAAGACGTAGTTTAAAAATAATTCCGTCGGTATCTACAGCTAAAATGCTTTTGGAATTATTAGGGCATTGTAAACAATACTAAATATGTGCGCTGTATTTAAAATAGTTCATAATTGCTGCGTCATGAATGTGAAATCTCCATAACGAACGCTAGTTTTACAAGACTGAAGGCTCCCGGCTGTTCATTACTTCGGAGCATGCGCGTTCGTACCCTAGGACAAAAGTCCGATGGTTTTCTGTACACACGGTCGGACTTTGCTCCATCGGACTTTTGTTGGGCAAAAGTTTGTCCGTTTGCAGACCCAACTTTTGTTCAACTTTTTTTTTTTTTTTAAAACCCAAAAAATCCGAAACAAGTTTGTCCGATGGAGTGTACACACGGTCGGATTGTTGGTCCAACTTGCTCTAAATGAAGTTTGTTGGGCAAAAGTCCGACCGTGTGTACGGGGCTTTGGGCACCCCCTCTCTCTGAGCTCACGTTACTGCCTTCCTCTAGCTGGGTACCATCATCGGAGCATTCAAAACCCTGCGCATCCTCCTGCAGCATGTACCCAACACTGTGGTCAAACAGTTCGGGGGACTCCTCAGGAGGACATGGTGGGGCTAGGGAAGGAGTGACTGATGCCATTGAGCCGAGGGAAGAGGCCGCTTTGGCAGCTGCTTTGCCAGACAAAGTACCCTGAGCCTGGATGAGAAAGGATGAGGAGGATGAGGACGGCTTGGTCATCCACTCTACCAAGTCTTCAGCATGTTGCAGCTCAACGCGGCCAGCTGCCGAAAAAAAAGGACAAGCGTGTCCGACGGCCACGTGCTGATGAGGATGCACCGTGTCAACGACCAGCACTGTTGCCTCTAGACACAGAGCCGGCTTGACCTTTTTTTTTGGCTTGTGACTGTCTGCCTCTCCCTGTTGGCCTTCCAGACATACTAATGGCCTGCAGTGTGATGTAGCTGCACAAAGCTAGGATGTATATATATATATATATATATATATGTAGCGGGGTGTTCCCCTTTAATGCAGAGAGACAAGAAGTTCTAGGGGAGAGGTGAGTCAGGAGGAAGTAGAGAAAAGACATTGCTGGAGTGAGAGCAGAGGAGAGAGAGAGACTACATCACCCAGAACCACATTCTTCATATGTTCCCACCGCAGAGACTCATGGGAGGGGTTATAAAAGGAGGAGGCGAAGCTGGGCTCAGCCTCTTTGGGACACGAGACTTCACAGCCTGATCCTCCTGTGCAGATGTGTCGGAGTGCAAGGCCTGAAGCCTGAGGCCTTGCTCAGCACCAAAGAGCCTTCCACCCCTCTGCGATCCTGGGTGGCATCTGACTTCGCTCAGCTACAGCCTTGTTGGATCGGGGACCCGATCACTGGAGAGACCGAGTGCGTGTGACACAGCCGGTGGAAGTTTCCCGGACTGGATCCGTAGTCCGGCGGGTGAGAGGGCATATGCCCAGAACGAGATACTGTTAATGCATATAGGCCAATAGACTGCCGTGGCCCCCTCTAGTTGTTCCTGATACCCTTAGTGAAGAAGAGCCATACCATAGCTGAACTTGTAGTCGGGATAGCCAAGTTCCTGCCCATCTCTACCTACCTCACTGGATTACAAAGTTGTATTTTGTTAATGTGCACCACCGTTAAAGACCTGCCGGTGAAGAAAAAGGACTAAGTTATAGACCTCAAAAACCAGGCCTGGTGGGGTTACTAATGTGTTTTGGGTTATTGCGCCATAGGGCATTTAGCTAACGGTCGCCCATGTGGCACACTTGTTGCATGTCAGTTCTTTAGTGTGTTAGCATTGCAGGGCTCTGCATTACCAATGATTGAATGTAAACTGTAGACATGTGCACACTGAAATATTTCGTTTCGGAATTTTGTTTTCGTCCGAAAAATTAATTTATTTAGTTACTCCCGAAATTCGTTTTTATCTATTTCGTTTTTCGTTAGAAATTGCATTCGTCCGAAAATCTAAAATAATTAAGGTCGAATCTGTCATTGAAGGCTTATGGTGTCTGTCGAATGTTCAAAGAAGATTCGACGGAGCAGTGAAACTGTACTACGCTGCAATCATACATTTCCGGTCGAATGTTCCGCCCACAAGCTATAGAAGAATTCTAATGTTGTATGACTAGTAATAATTATATTTATTCATTACTATTACTAGTCAACCAACATTAGAATTCTTCTATAGCCTATGGGCGGATGCATTTGACCGGAAATGTACGATTGCAGCGTTGTACAGTTTTGCTGCACCGTCGAATCTTCTAACTTTCGATGCTTTGTCGAATCTTCGTCATTCTAGCTATTTTACTGCTCCTCCTCTTTGGTTACAATCAGCCAATAACATTCATCATCAACTTTATTTTTATTTTACTTCCCCCACCCAATTCCAGCAGTGATCTTTTCTCTCTATGTCAAATCTTTTCTCTCTATAATAACAAATCTTTTCTCTCCTATGTCGAATCTTTTCTCTCCTATGTCGAATCTTTTCTCTCCTATGTCGAATCTTTTCTCTCCTATGTCGAATCTTTCTCTCCTATGTCGAATATTTTCTCTCTATAATGTCGAATCTTTTCTCTCCTATGTAGAATAATCTTGGACTAATAGAGTTAAGGTTAGGCACATTCGACCACAGGTTCGATAGACACAGATTGTTATTGTCAGCGTCACGTCGAATCTCCTATCTATATCGAACTGTTGTAGCAACGAAAACAAAAATAAAGCATTTGTTTATGTTGGATCTTTCGGTTTTCGGATTATGTGCTTTCGTTTTCGTTTGTTAAAACGATAACGAAAATAGCTGAAATTCGGACGAAAATGCATTCGGACGAAAACGAATGCACATGTCTAGTAAACTGTGATCAATGTTATTATCTTTCTTACTAAGAGCTTAAGTAAAACCTTATACCCTTTTTTTTCTTTAGTATTGTCTCAATGCTCACTTATTCATAAGGTATAAGATAGATAGTTTACTTTTAGTACTAGCTGTGCCAGCAGAGGGTAGAGCATTGCCGGGGGTTGGCGGAGCTGTCATCAGGGCCCAAACTCAATCTGCGGCCTTCTTAGTTGGAGGTATCGCTACACGTGGGGGTTCTCGTCCGGGATCCTGATACAGCAAGCGAACACGCCAAAAGACCGGCATGGACCCGCTAGAAGTAGGACAGTGGTACACAATGGCTGGCGCAGATCCGGCCGCAGCGGCAGTTATTGAACTCCCGGGGATCTGGCAAAGAGATGCGATAAAGCAGTTAATGACATCCCTATCACCATGCCAGAAATCATGGGTGATGGATGTGAGACCACATGCTTCGTGTACATACGCATTAATAGAGTGGAAAGACGAAATTCCAGAGCATTTTAAAAGCCAGAGCATACAAGCTATGGATGGGCAGACCTACCATCTGACACATGCGCTGCCACATAAGGGAGATCGGTTCCAAATAAGAAAGTCATCATCTCCACAGATACCTCCCCCACCATCCCCTAAGGCACAAGAGCAGGAGGATATAGAGAGTCCCAGATCATCACCGGCCACCCTCAGCACAGAACTATGCGCTGTACTGGGAGAGATTGTGGCCCAGTGCAAGAAGAATCCCACAGATTACCCAATGTTGGGGTACAGAAAGCTCCGGATATTCTCAGGGAGAAAACCTGTGCCCTCAGGGGAAGAAGGATTTGAGGAGTGGCTAGATGGCATCACTCAGGCCTTAGAGGAATGGGAAGTTCCAGAACGCAGCAAGAAACAGTGAATTGCTGAAAGTTTGAAGGGGCCTGCTCTGGATGCCATACGCAACCTGAAGATGAGCAGGAAAGACTGTACTGCACAGGACTACTTGGACATCTTGCAGAATGTGTTCGGTGGGACAGAAAAAGTTACCGAGCTCACCTATCAGCTGGAGCACTGCTACCAGAAAACAGGAGAGAAACTGTCAGAATATATGGGACGTCTAGATAAGATCCTGCATAGAATTATTCTGAAGAAGGGGATCGACCCAGGGAAGGTAGACGAGGCTCGGGCTCAGCAGGTATTGAGGGGAGCTCAGCCCCTGGATCCTATTGCATTGGCGCTGCGCACCCAACAGGACGGGAAGAACCTGGAATACCCCGACCTCATTCGAATGGTCAGAGAGGAAGAGGCCATGTGGGAGGAGAAAAAGAGGGAACAGCCAGTCGAGCCAACCAAACCTCTGGTGGTGATGGCCAGCCCGGCCATGACCCCCGAAAGAGATGCAGAAATGGACACCCTGAAATCGCAGATGTCCCAAGTGTTGGAGATACTGACCTCTTTGATGGAGAAAGATCAAAGGAAACCAGAAAAGAAAAGTCCAAGAAAGGAGTTGTTCCCGAATACCTCAGCGCCCGCCTCTCTACAGGATCATGAAGAAGAGGTGATTTGTTACAACTGCGGAGGGATTGGTCATTTTGCAAACATATGTTCCAGTCCCAGGAAGAAAAAGATAAATAACCGCCAGCCAGCGGAAAACTTCAGAGGGCCCCGGTGAAGGAGTCAACCGGGTGCCCATCATTTTCAGTGAGCTCCAAACTGAATGAAAAACAGAAGAAGAGAGAAAATAGGACACCTCAGAGGAAACACAACATTCTCCAACAGAGATACACCGCAGAGAAAGGGGGCAAGACCCCTCAGAAGAGACACAGCACTCCCCAGAGGGGGTGCACACCTAAGAAAAATAACAGTATCCCTCAGCGGGTTCCTACACCCATAAAGAGGAGGGAAGTCAATGCATACCAGGCTCAAGAAAGGTTCAAGTCCAAAGGGAATAGGACAAGAGAGAGTCCAAAAGGAAAAGGTCTGAAGAAGGCGACCCCTGCCGGGCCATATCCGGAGAAGCTGGTGGGCCCATCTCCTATAGTGCCCATTCAAGTGGAGGGAGTCTACACCAGGGCCCTCTTGGATACCGGGGCACAAGTGACCCTACTATACCGGGACTTCTACGATAGGCACTTGAGTCATCTGCCTATCCAGAAGATAGAAGAGCTGGAAATATGGGGAATTGGAACCCAGAGTTTCCCTTACGACGGCTATCTTCCCATCAAGATGACCTTTGACCCATCCGTGGCTGGGAAGGCCGAAGTGTTTGACACCCTGGCAGTCGTGTGCCCTAGGCCGCCTGGAGCCAACAAGAATTCCCTTATAATAGGGACGAACACGGACCTGGTCCGAAGACTCCTGACCCCTCTAGTAAAAGAAGAGGGGAAAGCAGCCACCAAGATCCATCCCATGCTGAAGACGGCCTACCAACGGCTGGTCCAAGAGCAGGAGACCCCTGGAGAGGGGATAGGGAAGGTGTGGAGACTTGAAAGAGAAGGGGTAGTGTTGCAGCCCGGCGAAGTAACCTGTCTCAGAGCCACTGTGAAGCTTACTTGGGAGCAGCCTGGTCCCTTTGTCGTGCTGGAGTCAGACCCAAGGGGTGAGTCCTCAGGTCTGGAAGTGATACCGGAAGTGATTCCGCTGAAGGTCCTGAAGAAGGCCCATTGTAGAGTTCCAGTGAGTGTTAGGAACACTACCAGAGACCCCATGGAAATCCCAGCCAGAATGCTGCTAGGCCAGGTGAGCCCTGCGGCCCCTGTTACCCTGTCAGAAGTGAAGAGGACAGGTGAAGGAGGAGATGCTTGGGAGAAGGTGTCCATGGAAAACCCGAATCTGCCAGGAGCTTGGAAGAAGAGAGCCAAGGCCCAGTTGAATAGATGGGAGAAGATCTTCTCTAAGGATGAGTTCGATGTGGGGTGTGCAAGGAGTGCCACCCATCGGATCCGCCTCCAGGAAGACAAGCCCTTCCGAGAGAGGGTCAGGCGGGTCCCCCTAGCAGATCTGGAGGATCTAAGGGAACAACTTGCAGAACTCAAGAGGACTGGTGTGATACGGGAGTCCAGAAGCCCCTATGCCTCTCCCATCGTGGTGGTCAGAGAGAAGAATGGATCATTGAGGCTCTGTATCGACTACAGGACTCTCAACAGGAGAACCATACCTGACCAATACACCACTCCGAGGATAGAGGATGCCCTACAGAGCTTGTCTGGAGCTAAATGGTTCAGCGTTATGGATCTCAAGAGCGGGTACTATCAGATTCCTATGCACCCAGAAGACAGGGAGAAGACAGCCTTAATAACCCCAGTAGGGTTCTTTATATTTCAACCGGATTCCCCAAGGTCTGTCTGGAGCCCCAGCGACTTTCCAACGTCTCATGGAGAAGACTGTAGGAGACATGAACCTTATTGAAGTCCTTGTATACCTGGACGATGTCATTGTCTTTGGGAGAACCTTGGAAGAACACGAAAGGAGGCTGGAAAAAGTGTTGAGAAGACTCAGTGAGGAAGGACTCAAGCTTTCGCCTGAGAAGTGTCGGTTCTATCAGTCTTCTGTGAACTATCTGGGGCACATAGTGTCTGAAGAAGGGGTTGCCACAGACCCTGAGAAATTGGAGGCAGTTACCTCCTGGCCACGACCCACCACAGTAACAGAACTCAGATCCTTCTTGGGGTTCTGCTCCTATTACAGGAGGTTTGTGGAAGGATTCGCCCGAATTGCCAGGCCATTGAATGAACTACTCAAGACCGAGGGGGAAGAGGACGACTCAGGGCCCAGGAAGCCGGGAGAGTCAGTCAGAGATCAGTGGAACCAGAAGTGTGAAGAGGCCTTCCAGGCATTAAAGGAGAGCCTAACCACTGCCCCAGTCTTGGCCTATGCAGACCCAACCAAGCCCTATGAACTACATGTAGATGCTAGTCTTGACGGTCTGGGAGGAGTACTTTATCAAGGACACGAAGGGCAACAACGGCCTGTTGCCTATGTGAGCCGGAGCCTGACCCCCCCTGAGAAGAACTACCCCACTCACAAGCTGGAGTTCCTGGCCCTTAAGTGGGCGGTAGTAGACAAGCTCAAAGACTACCTGTATGGGGCGGAGTTCACTGTGAAGACCGACAACAACCCCCTTACCTACCTTTTCACCACGGCCAAGCTGGATGCCACTGGACACAGGTGGCTGCCCGCACTTTCTGGATTCAACTTCAGCCTAAAGTATAGGCCAGGGACTGGGAATCGAGATGCAGACGCTCTGTCCAGGAGATCTCATTCTCTCACCAGTGACGTAGAAGATTGGACCCAAGTGGCACCGGACGGGGTGCGGGCCCTTTGTCAAGGAGCTGAATTCCAAGCTCGAGGAGGTTCCAGAGCAGAGGAAATAGGAGTTACCATGGTGGGAGTCCCCAAACACTACTGTGGAGTAGCTCAACTGGGAGAGGACAACCTGCCAAGACTGTCCAAGAAGGAGTTGAGGTGTGACCAATTGGAAGACCCCATGGGGAGATTGGTCCTGGAGGCCCTGGAGAATCAGGATCCAAACAGACTCATGCGTCAACCTTCAAAAGAAGCTCGCCTGCTGAGGAAAGAGTGGGACAGGTTGCAGTTACATCAGGGAGTGGTCTACCGAAGGGGCCCCTCTGATGACTCAGAAGATAAGTGGCAACTGTTCCTCCCAGAGAAATATTGAGAGACTGTTCTGATTGCCCTGCATGACAACCATGGCCACCTAGGGGCTGAAAGGACCTTTCAACTTGTCAGAAGTCGGTTCTATTGGCCCTGCATGAGGGCAGAGATAGAAGAGTACTGCCACTCATGTGCACGATGCATCCAGAGGAAGACTTTAACCTATCAAGCTGCCCCAATGGGCCATCTACAGAGTCAAGGCCCAATGGATCTGGTATGCATTGATTTTCTCTGCCTCGATCCCGACCTGAGTGGACTAGGAAATGTTCTGGTGATAACCGACCATTTCACCAGGTATGCCCAGGCTTTCCCCACCAAAGACCAGAAGGCCTCCACCGTAGCCAAGGTACTTATGGAGAAGTACTTTGTCCATTATGGGCTGCCACAGTGACTCCATTCAGATCAAGGGAGGGACTTTGAGAGTAAGCTGATCCGGAAGCTCCTGGATTCTTTGGGAATCAAGAAGACTCGAACTCTACCTTACCATCCACAGGGAGATGCTCAGCTGAAAAGGTTTAACCGAACCTTGCTCAACATGTTGGGGACTCTGGAAAGCGAGAAAAAGCAACATTGGAGCCAACACATAGCAGCCATAGTACAACATGCTTACAACTGTACCATCAGTGATGCTACAGGCTACTCCCCATATCGACTCATGTTTGGGAGAGAAGCAAGACTACCGGTGGACTTGGCCTTTGGTACCTCTCTGGACCATTCCTCAGCCACATCCCACAAAGGATATGTGGACAGGCTCAGACACAGCCTGAAAGTAGCCCATGAACATGCTCAAGCGGCCTCAGATCAAAGGGGAGCTCGAAATAAAAGAAACTTCGACTTGAAGGTTCGGGTACAAGACCTACAGCCCGGGGATCGAGTACTGTTACGCAATCTGGGGGTCCCTGGAAAGCACAAACTTGCAGACAGATGGAGATCTGAACCCTATGTCATCTGCAGGAAGTTGCCAGGCCTACCTGTCTATACGTTGAAGCCAGAAGGAAAGGTAGGCCCACTGAAGACGTGGCATCGAAACCACCTTCTCCCACTTGCTGAGGCAGTTAGAATACCTCCCGTGGGAGACTCCCCTGAACCGGCCTCTATCCTGGATACTCCTAGGCCGAACACTCGGTCGCAGACCTCCCGAGCTGAAGATGGAGAGGCCTCTCAACTTAGTGGAAGTGAGGAGGGAGAACTTGATTGGCTGTGGCTTTCCCCAACTCCAGGAACTTCTACCATAGATCTTCCAACCACTGAAGACACCACAGATGAAACACTGAACCCAGAAGCCACAGAGTTCATCCCTTCTAGTCCTTCAGCAGAATACTGGGAAGATGCCCATGATGGTTGTTCAGAGGAAGAGGAGCCTGTGGCGCCAGAGCCAGAAATCCCAAGAGAGCAAAGGGCTCGAAGAGTCATCCGGCCTCCTAAGAAGCTGACCTACCCACAAATGGGGAACAGCTCAGAAGACTCTGTAGTTACTGCTAGGAGGAATGCTGAGAATCCGGATCCCTCCACGGTCCATTTGGTGGAGGGCAACCCCAGCTCACTCTCTGGCACAGCTAGACAGGTCGCCCCCACTGAAGCGACCTGTAGACAGGACAGCTCCCCATCTTATGATGATTGGTGGGAGGCTCCTCTGTCAACCCTATGCAACCGCATTGAATCTAGAATGTTTTGCAGACCTAAAAAAAATGTCTTTGGGGACCAAAGATTCAAAGTGGGGGGAGTGTGTAGCGGGGTGTTCCCCTTTAATGCAGAGAGACAAGAAGTTCTAGGGGAGAGGTGAGTCAGGAGGAAGTAGAGAAAAGACATTGCTGGAGTGAGAGCAGAGGAGAGAGAGAGACTACATCACCCAGAACCACATTCTTCATATGTTCCCACCGCAGAGACTCATGGGAGGGGTTATAAAAGGAGGAGGCGAAGCTGGGCTCGGCCTCTTTGGGACACGAGACTTCACAGCCTGATCCTCCTGTGCGGATGTGTCGGAGTGCAAGGCCTGAAGCCTGAGGCCTTGCTCAGCACCAAAGAGCCTTCCACCCCTCTGCGAGCCTGGGTGGCATCTGACTTCGCTCAGCTACAGCCTTGTTGGATCGGGGACCCGATCGCTGGAGAGACCGAGTGCGTGTGACACAGCCGGTGGAAGTTTCCCGGACTGGATCCGTAGTCCGGCGGGTGAGAGGGCATATGCCCAGAACGAGATACTGTTAATGCATATAGGCCAATAGACTGCCATGGCCCCCTCTAGTTGTTCCTGATACCCTTAGTGAAGAAGAGCCATACCATAGCTGAACTTGTAGTCGGGATAGCCAAGTTCCTGCCCATCTCTACCTACCTCACTGGATTACAAAGTTGTATTTTGTTAATGTGCACCACCGTTAAAGACCTGCCGGTGAAGAAAAATGACTAAGTTATAGACCTCAAGAACCAGGCCTGGTGGGGTTACTAATGTGTTTTGGGTTATTGCGCCATAGGGCATTTAGCTAATGGTCGCCCGTGTGGCGCACTTGTTGCATGTCAGTTCTTTAGTGTGTTAGCATTGCAGGGCTCTGCTTTACCAATGATTGAATGTAAACTGTGATCAATGTTATTATCTTTCTTACTAAGAGCTTAAGTAAAACCTTATACCCTTTTTTTTCTTTAGTATTGTCTCAATGCTCACTTATTCATAAGGTATAAGATAGATAGTTTACTTTTAGTACTAGCTGTGCCAGCAGAGGGTAGAGCATATTGCCGGGGGTTGGTGGAGCTGTCATCAGGGCCCAAACTAAATCTGCGGCCTTCTTAGTTGGAGGTATCGCTACATATATATATATACTGATTATACTGCAGCTAGCAGAATCAACTGCCTGCCTGTAGTATTATTAGGAAGAAAACAACAGGAATTGTCTGCAGTGAGCTTTAGCTGCACACTGTGCCCAGCATACAGTACACTAATATACTGCAGCTAGCTGAATCAACTGCCTGCCTGTGGTATTATTAGTAAGAGAACACCAACAATTGTCTTCAGTTAGCTTTAGGTGCACACTGTGCAGAGGACACAGTACACCGACTGAAAATACTGCAGTTGCCTGCCTGTGGTATTAATAGTAAGAGAACACCAGCAATTGTCTTCAGTTAGCTTTAGGTGCACACTGTGCAGAGGACACAGTAAACTAACTGAAAATACTGCAGTTGCCTGCCTGTGGTATTAATAGTAAGAGAACACCAGCAATTGTCTTCAGTTAGCTTTAGTTGCACACTGTGCAGAGGACACAGTAAACTGACTGAAAATACTGCAGCTGCCTGCCTGTGGTATTATTAGTAAGATAACACCAGCAATTGTCTTCAGTTAGCTTTAGTTGCACACTGTGCAGAGGACACAGTAAACTGACTGAAAATACTGCAGCTGCCTGCCTGTGGTATGATTAGTAAGAGAACACCAGCAATTGTCTTCAGTTAGCTTTAGTTGCACACTGTGCAGAGGACACAGTACACTGACTGAAAATACTGCAGCTACCACAATCACCTGCCTGCCTGTCAGTATATTAGGAATAAAATAACAAGAACGGATCTAGCTAAACTGAATGCAGTGTATATATATATATATATATATATATATATATATATATATATATATATATACATACACACACACAACACCTAGGATGCATATATATATATATATATACTAAATACACTGACTGCAGCTAACTGACTCGCCTGCCTGCCTGCTCTATCTAACTCAAATGAAATGACACTGTCTCTCTCTCTCTCTCTCCGCCGCTGCAACACACTACTCAAGGCCGCCACGCAGGCGGCCTTATATAGTGTGGGGTGTGTACTAAACCCCCTGAGACATAATTGGCCAAAGCCACCCTGGCTTTGGCCAATTATGGCTCTCTGTTCTTACCGCGCTGTGATTGGCCAAAGCATGCGGGTCATAGTGCATGCTTGGACAATCATCAGCCAGCAATGTATTGCGATGCCGCAGTGAATTGTGGGCCGTGACGCGCTACTCGAATTTGGCGCGAACGGCCCATAATGTTCGAAATTCGCCGAACAGACGATGTTCGAGTCGAACATGAGTTGACTCGAACTCGAAGCTCATCCCTACTCAAAATCAATTTGACACATGCTCGGAATCATTGCACTTAATTTTTCTCAGCTCGTTGTAGTGTTGTACGTCACCGCGTTCTTGGCGATCTGAATTTCCAACAACATTTGTGTGACCATGTGTATGCAAGAGAAGTTTGAGCGAACATCCGTCGGAAAAAAATCCACGGTTTTGTTGTCGGAATGTCCACTCGTGTGTACGCGGCATCATAGTTTGATTTGTGCTGAAGGTAAGTGGACTTTTTGTGTTGCATTTTCTGAAGTTTTGTTCTGCTGCTGGACACTATTTTGTTTGCTTAAAGAAAAATAGACTTTTACTTTTAAGATAATTGTCTGTTGCACATGGTACTGAGTTGCTAGATCCCCTAAATATTACACATGTTTAAGCAAACTTTTAAAAATGATCAATACTCCCTTACCTAAAAAGGAACCCCAGTCCCTTCCTTTTTTCCTGTTCCCCACTCTTTGGGTCTGGCAGAGCCCTGAGGCATATCACTCACATGCTGGAAATTTCTTGCGCATGCACAAAGTTAGCAATGGTTTAGAACTTCCATAATTGGTATCTTTGCACATGTGCGGGCAAAGTATTTACAGATGTTCAGGGAAACCGGCACATGCACAGATGTGCCACAGGGCTCACTTGGGAGCCAAAGCCCTGTGGCACATCTGCAAGGGGAAGGGGACACAAATGTCATTCTTGTGTAGGTGAGAAATATGGAAGTGCTGCTTTGCAGCTAAAATGAATATCACAAATAAAAAAATATATACATTTATATCCAATCTATATAGTATTTGAATGTTATTAAAAATGACCTTCCTTTTCTAATCTGCAGCACTGTCATTTTTTTGTAAAATTCAATTCAATATGGCAACCTGAAGGTCTTTCCGTACACAGTTGGTCATTATGTGATTGTCGCCGAAGTCTGCACTAAGATGCAAGACAGATTTTAGGCATCTTCATTTTTGGTGAGATACTCCCAAAGGGTTGTAAGAGAACTGCTAATTCACGCTTGGCGCATGCGCGTGTTCCCGGACAACAACAGACTTTCAAAACGCCAGTGCGCATTCGCGACGAACAGCGTGCATGCACAGGAATGCACCCCTAACGCCAGTTGGCGCAAGGCGGCCTATTTAAGGGGCTCTCAGACTCTCTACAGTGCTGACTGGTCTTCAGCTGTGTCCTGATCCTCTGAACTCTGTTATACCTGCATGATACCCGTTACTGATCCCGGCTTCCTTTGACTCTGCTTTGAACTCTGACATACCCTGGTTACTGGTACCTGACTCCGGCTTCCACCTGACCTTACTCCTGCTTATGCCTTGTACCTTGCAGTCCGCCTGTTACCGAACCCGGCTATCCTCACGACCCTGCTTCTATCATCTGTCCGGCTCTAACACTGCCTCTGAGAACTTGTGCTGGCTTCCTATCATCCCAGCTCTCCTGGATCCAGTATCCTCCTGTCTCCTGACCACAGGAATTACTGACAAGTCCCCAAGCCTGAACCTGCAAGTGGATTGGAGTTCCTCTTTAACACCAGCTGAAGCTGAAAATACTGCAGCTACCACAATCACCTGCCTGCCTGTCAGTATATTAGGAATAAAATAACAGGAACGGATCTAGCTAAACTGAATGCAGTGTATATATATATATATATATATATATATATATATATATACATACACACACACAACACCTAGGATGCATATATATATATATATATATACTAAATACACTGACTGCAGCTAACTGACTCGCCTGCCTGCCTGCTCTATCTAACTCAAATGAAATGACACTGTCTCTCTCTCTCTCTCTCCACCACTGCAACACTTTACTCAAGGCCGCCACGCAGGCGGCCTTATATAGTGTGGGGTGTGTACTAAACCCCCTGAGACATAATTGGCCAAAGCCACCCTGGCTTTGGCCAATTATGGCTCTCTGTTCTTACCGCGCTGTGATTGGCCAAAGCATGCGGGTCATAGTGCATGCTTGGACAATCATCAGCCAGCAATGTTTTGCGATGCCGCAGTGAATTATGGGCCGTGACGCGCTACTCGAATTTGGCGCGAACGGCCCATAATGTTCGAAATTCGCCGAACGGCCGAACAGACGATGTTCGAGTCGAACATGAGTTGACTCGAACTCGAAGCTCATCCCTACTCAAAATCAATTTGACACATGCTCGGAATCATTGCACTTAATTTTTCTCAGCTCGTTGTAGTGTTGTACGTCACCGCGTTCTTGGCGATCTGAATTTCCAACAACATTTGTGTGACCATGTGTATGCAAGAGAAGTTTGAGCGAACATCCGTCGGAAAAAAATCCACGGTTTTGTTGTCGGAATGTCCACTCGTGTGTACGCGGCATCATAGTTTGATTTGTGCTGAAGGTAAGTGGACTTTTTGTGTTGCATTTTCTGAAGTTTTGTTCTGCTGCTGGACACTATTTTGTTTGCTTAAAGAAAAATAGACTTTTACTTTTAAGATAATTGTCTGTTGCACATGGTACTGAGTTGCTAGATCCCCTAAATATTACACATGTTTAAGCAAACTTTTAAAAATGATCAATACTCCCTTACCTAAAAAGGAACCCCAGTCCCTTCCTTTTTTCCTGTTCCCCACTCTTTGGGTCTGGCAGAGCCCTGAGGCATATCACTCACATGCTGGAAATTTCTTGCGCATGCACAAAGTTAGCAATGGTTTAGAACTTCCATAATTGGTATCTTTGCACATGTGCGGGCAAAGTATGTACAGATGTTCAGGGAAACCGGCACATGCACAGATGTGCCACAGGGCTCACTTGGGAGCCAAAGCCCTGTGGCACATCTGCAAGGGGAAGGGGACACAAATGTCATTCTTGTGTAGGTGAGAAATATGGAAGTGCTGCTTTGCAGCTAAAATGAATATCACAAATAAAAAAATATATACATTTATATCCAATCTATATAGTATTTGAATGTTATTAAAAATGACCTTCCTTTTCTAATCTGCAGCACTGTCATTTTTTTGTAAAATTCAATTCAATATGGCAACCTGAAGGTCTTTCCGTACACAGTTGGTCATTATGTGATTGTCGCCGAAGTCTGCACTAAGATGCAAGACAGATTTTAGGCATCTTCATTTTTGGTGAGATACTCCCAAAGGGTTGTAAGAGAACTGCTAATTCACGCTTGGCGCATGCGCGTGTTCCCGGACAACAACGGACTTTCAAAACGCCAGTGCGCATGCGCGATGAACAGCGTGCATGCGCAGGAATGCACCCCTAACGCCAGTTGGCGCAAGGCGGCCTATTTAAGGGGCTCTCAGACTCTCTACAGTGCTGACTGGTCTTCAGCTGTGTCCTGATCCTCTGAACTCTGTTATACCTGCATGATACCCATTACTGATCCCGGCTTCCTTTGACTCTGCTTTGAACTCTGACATACCCTGGTTACTGGTACCTGACTCCGGCTTCCACCTGACCTTACTCCTGCTTATGCCTTGTACCTTGCAGTCCGCCTGTTACCGAACCCGGCTATCCTCACGACCCTGCTTCTATCATCTGTCCGGCTCTAACACTGCCTCTGAGAACTTGTGCTGGCTTCCTATCATCCCAGCTCTCCTGGATCCAGTATCCTCCTGTCTCCTGACCACGGGAATTACTGACAAGTCCCCAAGCCTGAACCTGCAAGTGGATTGGAGTTCCTCTTTAACACCAGCTGATCTTCTGAGCTTCATCCCAGCTTCTTACCTGCTGTCCTGCTTGTACCACGGAGCCTACAACTGCCACCGCAAGTTCTGCAAGCAACATTTCTTGGCACTCGTGTTCCTCCTGTCCCTAGCCACCATCTGTTCCACCTTCAGTGGGGCTTGGGTATGAGATACAAAGGAGGCCGACCTCGTCATATCAGACTCCTACCAGGTACGTGAGAGGGTTCTGCACTTGTAAAGGGAGACAGACCCTGCAACTTTTCTCACTACAACACTGCAAGTGCATCAGCTGGTTAATAATGAAAAAAGCCCTTCCTATTCAAATTCACTTGGCACAAAACAAAAAACTTTTGTGCAGGAACAGGCAGGAATTTGAAACAAACCTTGCACTGTACATTAATCATCAAAGGGAGTTTAAAATTACTCTATAAATCTGAACTCCAGGAATTCAGCCACTTTGTAAAATGTTCTAACTTACTATACGTTAAGTCCAACGAGGTGCATGTTACCTTGTGAATTCATCTCTTTTAATTACAAACTGACAGTTTTGCTGAGCACTGGGAGCACAGCTATGGCTACACCCCTGGTGCTCTTACAGGAGCTGCTGTTCTTACACACAGCAGTTTTGCCCGCACCCCCGCTGCTGTTGATTCACATAATTCTTTGTCAATGGGTTTGCATAATACAAAGCGCTCTGTGATTGGGCAGGCACATTGGCTGCATGTAACCCTGCAGCTACAGAAGCTGAGAACAGAAGGACCGGCATTGGAGCACTGGAAGTATATTAATAAGTAGTGCTCAGTAAAAATGTAAATGATAAATTAAATAGATAATTCCATTAAGGGGATATGCACTTCATTGGACTTAACCCCTAATAATCCAAAACATTTTGCAAAGTGGCCGACCTGGAGTTCAGCTTTAAAGCTGAACTGCAGGAATTATATTTTTGCATAGTTACATTGTGCCAGCTTGGCTCAATGTAAGTGTAGCGATACCCCCAAACTAAGAGAGCCGCTGGTTTTGTTTCGGGCCCTGTACACAGCACAGCCAACCCCCGGCAATCTACTCGACCCTTCTCTGGCACAGCTGGTCTAGGGGTGGTATATATATGTATGGCTTCTATACCAGTTCCTGAACAATCCCACAATAACCCAAACAGTTGTGAAATATAGTAATGGACGCCAATACCAGAATGATTAACTGTAATAGGTTTACTTGTATAGAAAGGGTAACGGTCAGTACCATATAACACATACATGCAGAGCCCTGCAGCAATAATAACACTAGTCAACTATAGTGCACATATAGTTCTATCACACACTGATATATAGCTATTTTCCCTTGTGAGCAATATGGCGCTCAGCAATGCTATAAACCCCCCAGTCAGGCCTGACTCAGTTAAAGTTCAGTCTTTAAGTGAGGAATCTTCGCATGCAAGATGATCGGTGGTGCACATACAGGAACAATAATTTGTAATCCAACAGTGGTCTATGGCAATAGAAGCAACTCCCCGGAGACTATATAACTCAGTTCTGCAACTAGTCTCCTATCAGGAAAGCAAGTATAACACGATGGGCCAAGGCAGTCAATAGGCCTAACAAAATACTCGGTTATAGCTGTGAGCAGTTGCTCTCTCACCCCTCCGGACTCGATCCCATTCCGGAACTCCCACCGCTTTGTCTCCGCACAGAGGATCTGCCACCGCCGGATCTCTGGTCCAACTGACGTCCGCAAAGCAGGTAGATGTCAGATGCCGCACAGGCTCCGCAGCGAGGTGGAAGGCTCTCTGGAAGTGCGCAAGGCCCAGGCCTCGGGCCTTGCACTCGCAGCGGGTCTGCACAGGAAGTCCTCGTGCCAGCCGTGCGGTGTCCAAAGAGCCCGGGCTTAGCCTCGCCCTCCCCTTTTATACCCCACCCATGAGTCTCTGCGGCAGCCCAATGCACCCTGGGTGCCAAACGAGGTTCTGGGTAATGTAGTCCATGGGACCTCAATGGAGACCCCGCTACATAAGTATCCATATCTGATATCCAGGGGGCCTCTGGTGATGCTATAATAACTGTAGAATTCCATGGTACTTACAGTGAAAGCTGCGATCTTTCAGGTTCTGTTTAAGTGGTTTCTCCTCTGCACACTAAACACAGGGGATCACTCCGAAGGCACCATATATAGAATACTTCACATACAGTGCCTTGAAAAAGTATTCATACTCCTTAAAATTTTCCATATTTTGTCATGTTACAACCAAAAATGTAAATGTGTTTTATTGGGATTTTATGTGATAGACCAACACAAAGTGGCACACAATTGTGAAGAGGAAGGAAAATGATAAATGGTTTTCTACATTTTTTACAAATAAATATGTGAAAAGTGTGGCGTGCATTTGTATGCAGCCCCTCTGAGTCAATACTTTGTAGAACCACCTTTCGCTGCAATTACAACTGCAAGTCTTTTTGGGGATGTCTCTACCAGCTTTGCACATCTAGAGAGTGACATTTTGCCCATTCTTCTTTGCAAAATAGCTCAAGCTCTGTTAGATTGGATGGAGAGCATTTATATGAGAATCATTGACTGTCATGTGATAGAAATGGATGACACACAGGTGCTCAAGCAAGCAATCAAGTGGATGAAAAATGACAACAAACATTAAAGCTGGTCACAAACATCAAGATTGCTATACAGCAGATATAAAAGGAAAAATGAAATTACAAAACTGCAAAAAATTGTTTATGTTGGTCATTAGGGATGAGCTTCGAGTTTGAGTCGGACCCATGTTCGACTCGAACATCGTCTGTTCGGCCGTTCACTGAATTTCAAACATTATGGGCCGTTCGCGCCAAATTCGAGTGGCGCGTGATGGCCCATAATTCACTGCGTCATCGCAGTGTATTGCTGGCTGATGATTGGCCAAGCATGCACTATGACCCGCATGCTTGGCCAATCACAGCGCCATAAGTACAGATAGCCGTAATTGGCCAAAGCCAGGGTGGCTTTGGCCAATCATGGCTCAGAGGAGTAGGTACACGCCCCACACTATATAAGGCCACTGGCTTGGCGGCCTTGTGTAGTGTGTTGTGGCATTGGTTAAAGGAAAGAGACAGAGAGAGACAGTGTAATTTGATTTGAGTTAGATAGAGCAGGCAGGCGAGTCAGTTAGCTGCAGTTACAGTGTGTAGATGATATATATAAATCCTAGGTGTTGTATATATATTTACACACTGTATTCAGTTTAGCTAGATCCGTTCCTGTTATTCTCTATATAGGTGATTGCGCTAGGTGCAGTGTTTCACTTAGTGTACTGTGTCCTTTGCACAGTGTGCACCTAAAGCTTACCTGAATACAATTGCTGGTGTTCTGATACAAATACAGGCAGGGAGCTGCAGTATTTTCTTTAGTGTCCTTTGCGCAGTGTGCACCTAAAGCTTACCTCAATACAATTGCTGGTGTTCTGATACAAATACAGGCAGGGAGCTGAAGTATTTTGGTTTAGTGTCCTTTGCACAGTGTGCACCTAAAGCTTACCTCAATACAATTGCTGGTGTTCTCATACAAGTACCACAGGCAGGGAGCTGCAGTATTGTCAGTTAGTGTACTGTGTCCTCTGCACAGTGTACAACTAAAGCTAGCTGAAGACAATTGCTGGTGTTCTCATACTAATAATACTACAGGCAGACAGTTGATTTTGCTAGCTGCAGTACAATCAGTATATATATATACATCCCAGCTCTGTGCAGCTACATCTCCCTGCAGGCCATTAGTATGTCTGGAAGGACAACAAGGAGAGGCAGACAGTCACGAGCCAATAAAAGAGGGCAAGCAGGCTATGTGTCTAGAGGCAACAGTGCTAGTCGTGGACACGGTGCATCCTCATCAGCACGTGGCCGTGGGACACGCTTGTCCTTTTTATCGGCAGCTGGCCGCATTGAGCCGCAACATGCCGAAGACTTGGTAGAGTGGATGACCAAGCTGTCCTCATCCTCCTCATCCTCTTTCACCCAGGCTCAGGGTACTTTGTCTGGCAAAGCAGCAGCCAAAGCGGCCTCTTCCCTCGGCTCAATGGCATCAGTCACTCCTTCCCTAGCCCCACCATGTCCTCCTGAGGAGTCCCCCGAACTGTTTGAGCACAGTGTTGGGTACATACTCCAGGAGGATGCCCAGCGTTTTGAAGGCTCCGATGATGGTATCCAGCTAGAGGAAGGTAGTAACGTGAGCCCAGAGAGAGGGGGTGCCCAAGAAGGACAGCAATCTGGCAGTCATGTTCCCCCAGCTGCAGCATACTGCCAGATTTTCTCCAGTGATGAGGAGGGAGGGGATGATGAGGTCACGGACTCTACGTGGGTGCCTGATAGGAGAGAGGAGGAGGAGGCGGCACATCTCCAATGAGGCAGGATGCCCTCCAGGGGCCAGCTTAAGGGCAGCACACCGACAGCATCACACCGCAGAGCTCCGCATGTGCAGGCCGCTGCTGTCTCTGCACGTTATTCCAAAAGTTCTTTGGTGTGGGCCTTTTTTGAGACAAGTGCATCAGATTGCAGCACTGCTATTTGCAACATATGTCTCAGGCGTATCTCGCGTGGCCAAAACATCACCCGCTTGGGCACCACATGCCGACCTGCCATGCAGTTCGTTGGCAAGCACACCTAAAAGACCCACACCAAAGAACAAAGCGGACCTCTCCTTGCTCCTCATCAGCTGGGATCTTCAATCCCACTATACCTTCAGTCCTCTCTGACACCTGCACTGAGAGGAATGAAGGTGTAGAATTAGGTGTGTCACAGCCAAGTACTTGCGGGCAATCTGCTATTGGTACACCGACGTCAGATTTTACCAGGCAAATTTCCCTGCCCCAGCTGCTGCACCGCCAAAATAAGTTCGCTCCTAGCCATCCACATGCCCAGCGGTTGAATGCTAGCTTGGCTAAATTGCTAGCACTTCAGCATTTTCAGTTGGTAGACTCTACCCCCTTCCTTGAGTTTGTGGAATGTGCGGTTCCTCAGTAGCAGGTTCCCAAACACAACTTTTTCTCACGGAAGACGATTCCGTCTCTCTACCGGCATGTGGAAGGCAATGTCTTGGCCTCGCTGGACAGGACGGTCAGCGGTAAGGTGCATATTACTGCTGACTCATGGTCCAGCAGGCATGGACAGGGACGTTACCTATCTTTCACGGCGCATTGGGTGATTCTGCTGGCAGCTGGGAAGGATGCAGGACAGGGTGCAGTAGTGTTGGAGGTTGTTCCGCCACCACGCCTCCAAAATGCTACTACTGGTGATTCTGACACACCTCTCTCCTCCACCCCTCCTCTTCTTCTTCCTCCATGGCCTCTTCCTGTGCATTGTCCTTGGAACCAGCGGTGCACCGTAGGCGTTCAAGGGGCTATGCAAGTACGCAGGCAAAGTAATGCCATGCGGTGCTTCAGCTGGTGTGCTTGGGGGGCAGGAGCCACACTGGGGCAGAGATTCTGTCAGCTCTGCAGGGGCAGGCTCAGAGGTGGTTTTTGCCACGCCAGCTTAAGCCAGGAATGGTGGTTTCCGACAATGGCACCAACCTCCTCTCCGCCATCCGACAGGGACATCTGACCCATGTGCCCTGTTTGGCTCACATCCTTAACTTGGTGGTGCAGTGGTTCTTGGGCAGGTACCCAGGCTTACAGGATGTCCTGAGGCAGGCCAGGAAAGTCTGTGTGCATTTCCGCTGGTCATATAATGCCAGTGCTTGGCTGGCTGACCTGCAAAAGAAATATAACCTGCCGAAGAACCGCCTAATCTGTGACATGCCCACCAGGTGTAACTCAACGTTGGCCATGCTGCAGCGGCTTCACATGCAGCAGAGGGACATCAATGAGTATCTGTGCCAATATGGCACCAAGACAGGGTCAGGGGAGCTTGTTTGTTTTTTTTTGCCACGCCAGTGGCTCATGATCAGGGATGCAAGCACTGTCCTGGCACCATTTGAGGAGGCCACGAGGATGGTGAGCAGTGACAGTGCATGCATCAGTGACACTGTCCCTCTTGTCCACCTGTTTCTAGCGCACGCTGCATGGAATAATGGACAGGGCACTTGAGGCAGAACAGAGGCAGGAAGAGGAGGACTTCCTTACCTCTCAAGGCCCCCTTTATCCAGACAGTGTTCCTGCTGGCCCGCCTATCACACAGGAAGAGGAGGAGGAGGAGGATTGTGTCAGCATGGAGGTGGAGCCTAGCACTCAGCATTAGCAGCAGTCTTCAAGGGATCAATTACAGTCCCAAGACACCCATGGACTTGTACGTGGCTGTTAGGAGGTGGCTGCGGATCATGTCGTCCTGAGTGACCCAGAGGACTCTGGACCAAATGCCTCAGCAAACCTATTGTCACGGATGCCTAACACGGCATCCAGCACAGGGTACGCAGATCAGTGGGCTGCACTAAAGGAACTAGGCACAAGGTAAGTAAATATATATATGAGTTTATTGAAAGGATAATTCCTAAAACAATAAAGGCAACCAGCAAACAACCACAGTGACACACAAAACAACTCCCTACACCAACGTGAATACAGTTTAGAGATTAAAGCGTAAATGTAATCAAGCCAGGGTCATACACGAGAGATCAGTCCGATTGAACAGGGAGCCGGAAGGGACAACAGGAGGAAGGGATGAGTCTGCAAGACAGGGGTCCAGGGATGGATGCAGGGTTCAGGAACACAGGATACAAGGTACAGAGGCAGGGGTCCAGGGATGGATGCAGGGTTCAGGAACACAGGATACACGGTACAGAGGCAGGGGTCCAGGGATGGATGCAGGGTTCAGGAACACAGGATACAAGGTAACAGATAACAGGTCACAAGGTTCAGGTTCAGGTTCAGGTTCAGGTTCAGGTTCAGGTTCAGGTTCAGGTTCAGGTTCAGGCATACAGGTCTGGGTTCCAAGACAATACCAGAGCAAATGCTTTAGTGTCTGCTGGGTATTTATACACACCTCCTGCAATCAGTCTCAGGTGACGCCTGATTGCAGGAGATGATTTCGGCTCCAGACAAATGGGAGACACCCGCTGGTGGCCACCAGAACTGCACCCTTTGGTGCTGAAAGCAATAGCACCACCAGCAGGTGACCCAGGCAATGACACTGATTATGACAGTTCCCCCTCCCAAGGAGTGGCCTCCGGATGCTCCATTCTGCCCTTGATCTGGCAGTGCTGGTAGGTGCGGAAAGGTCCCAAAAAGTCTCCCCTGTGTCTGCGGACTACTTGTGCTCCTCCGGCCAGAGTCCTTAAACTTACTGGGAGGCGTGGCACCTGAGTCCGGCAATAGAACACGCACCCCACCACCAGGGTCTGGAAGTTGGGATCTGGAAATGAAAACAGGCAGGGCAATGTGCATGAACCTAACGGAGGCGAACAACACAAGGACATCACAGTCAGGCTGGGAATCAAGCAGGGCAAAATCAGCGGCAAGCCGGGCATCGAGAACTGGTTTAGCAGGCACCATGTCAGCGGGCTGGGCAAATGGCGCTGGGTCTTCAAGCTGGCCACCGGGCAGAAGTTCAGCAAGCCAGATGGCAGGCACTGGTTCAGCGGGCTGAAAGACGGGCACCAAAACGTCAGGCTGGGTGATGGGCACCGAAAATCCAGGCTGGAACAGGTTGGCTGGTGTGGAAACAGGCTGGAACAGGTTGGCTGGTGTGGAAACAGGCTGGAACAGGTTGGCTGGTGTGGAAACAGGCTGGAACAGGTTGGCTGGTGTGGAAACAGGCTGGAACAGGTTGGCTGGTGTGGAAACAGGCTGGAACAGGTTGGCTGGTGTGGAAACAGGCTGGAACAGGCTGGCTGGTGTGGAAACAGGCTGGAACAGGTTGGCTGGTGTGGAAACAGGCTGGAACAGGCTGGCTGGTGTGGAAACAGGCTGGAACAGGCTGGAACAGGTTGGCTGGTGTGGAAACAGGCTGGAACAGGTTGGCTGGTGTGAAAACAGGCTGGAACAAGTCGGCTGGTGTGGAAACAGGCTGGAGCGAATCGGCTGGTGTGGAAGCAGGCTGGAGCGAATCGGCTGGTGTGGAAGCAGGCTGGAGCGAATCGGCTGGTGTGGAAGCAGGCTGGAGCGGATCGGCTGGTGTGGAAGCAGGCTGGAGCGGATCGGCTGGTGTGGAAGCAGGCTGGAGCGGATCGGCTGGTGTAGAAACAGGCTGGAGCGGATCGGCTGGTGTGGAAACAGGCTGGAGCGGATCGACTGGTGTGGAAACAGGCTGGAGCGGATCGGCTGGTGTGGAAACAGGCTGGAACAGGTCGCTTGGTTTGGAAACAGGCTGCAACAGGTCGCTTGGTTTGGAAACAGGCTGCAACAGGTCGCTTGGTTTGGAAACAGGCTGCAACAGGTCGCTTGGTTTGGAAACAGGCTGCAACAGGTCGCTTGGTTTGGAAACAGACTGCAACAGGTCGCTTGGTTTGGAAACAGGCTGCAACAAGTCGCTTGGTTTGGAAACAGGCTGCAACAGGTCGCTTGGTTTGGAAACAGGCTGCAACAGGTCGCTTGGTTTGGAAACAGGCTGCAACAGGTCGCTTGGTTTGGAAACAGGCTGCAACAGGTCGCTTGGTTTGGAAACAGGCTGCAACAGGTCGCTTGGTTTGGAAACAGGCTGCAACAGGTCGGCTTGGTGCGGAGACAGGCTGCAACAGGTCGGCTGGTGCGGAGACAGGCTGCAACAGGTCGGCTGGTGCGGAGACAGGTTGCAACAGGTCGGCTGGTGCGGAGACAGGCTGCAACAGGTCGGCTGGTGCGGGGACAGGCTGCAACAGGTCGGCTGGTGCGGGGACAGGCTGCAACAGGTCGGCTGGTGCGGAGACAGGCTGCAACAGGTCGGCTGGTGCGGAGACAGGCTGCAACAGGTCGGCTGGTGCGGAGACAGGCTGCAACAGGTCGGCTGGTGCGGAGACAGGCTGCAACAGGTCGGCTGATGTGGAAACAGGCTGGAACAGGCTGGAACAGGTTGGCTGGTGTGGAAACAGGCTGGAACAGGTTGGCTGGTGTGAAAACAGGCTGGAACAAGTCGGCTGGTGTGGAAACAGGCTGGAGCGAATCGGCTGGTGTGGAAGCAGGCTGGAGCGAATCGGCTGGTGTGGAAGCAGGCTGGAGCGGATCGGCTGGTGTGGAAGCAGGCTGGAGCGGATCGGCTGGTGTAGAAGCAGGCTGGAGCGGATCGGCTGGTGTAGAAACAGGCTGGAGCGGATCGGCTGGTGTGGAAACAGGCTGGAACAGGTTGGCTGGTGTGGAAACAGGCTGGCTGGTGTGGAAACAGGCTGGAACAGGTTGGCTGGTGTGGAAACAGGCTGGAACAGGTTGGCTGGTGTGGAAACAGGCTGGAACAGGCTGGCTGGTGTGGAAACAGGCTGGAACAGGCTGGAACAGGTTGGCTGGTGTGGAAACAGGCTGGAACAGGTTGGCTGGTGTGAAAACAGGCTGGAACAAGTCGGCTGGTGTGGAAACAGGCTGGAGCGAATCGGCTGGTGTGGAAGCAGGCTGGAGCGAATCGGCTGGTGTGGAAGCAGGCTGGAGTGGATCGGCTGGTGTGGAAGCAGGCTGGAGCGGATCGGCTGGTGTGGAAGCAGGCTGGAGCGGATCGGCTGGTGTGGAAGCAGGCTGGAGCGGATCGGCTGGTGTTGAAGCAGGCTGGAGCGGATCGGCTGGTGTGGAAGCAGGCTGGAGCGGATCGGCTGGTGTAGAAGCAGGCTGGAGCGGATCGGCTGGTGTAGAAACAGGCTGGAGCGGATCGGCTGGTGTGGAAACAGGCTGGAGCGGATCGGCTGGTGTGGAAACAGGCTGGAACGGGTCGCTTGGTTTGGAAACAGGCTGCAACAGGTCGCTTGGTTTGGAAACAGGCTGCAACAGGTCGCTTGGTTTGGAAACAGGCTGCAACAGGTCGCTTGGTTTGGAAACAGGCTGCAACAGGTCGCTTGGTTTGGAAACAGGCTGCAACAGGTCGCTTGGTTTGGAAACAGGCTGCAACAAGTCGCTTGGTTTGGAAACAGGCTGCAACAGGTCGCTTGGTTTGGAAACAGGCTGCAACAGGTCGCTTGGTTTGGAAACAGGCTGCAACAGGTCGCTTGGTTTGGAAACAGGCTGCAACAGGTCGCTTGGTTTGGAAACAGGCTGCAACAGGTCGCTTGGTTTGGAAACAGGCTGCAACAGGTCGCTTGGTTTGGAAACAGGCTGCAACAGGTCACTTGGTGCGGAGACAGGCTGCAACAGGTCGGCTGGTGCGGAGACAGGCTGCAACAGGTCGGCTGGTGCGGAGATAGGTTGCAACAGGTCGGCTGGTGCGGAGACAGGCTGCAACAGGTCGGCTGGTGCGGGGACAGGCTGCAACAGGTCGGCTGGTGCGGGGACAGGCTGCAACAGGTCGGCTGGTGCGGAGACAGGCTGCAACAGGTCGGCTGGTGCGGAGACAGGCTGCAACAGGTCGGCTGGTGCGGAGACAGGCTGCAACAGGTCGGCTGGTGCGGAGACAGGCTGCAACAGGTCGGCTGGTGCGGAGACAGGCTGCAACAGGTCGGCTGGTGCGGAGACAGGCTGCAACAGGTCGGCTGGTGTGGAGACAGGCTGCAACAGGTCGGCTGGTGCGGAGACAGGCTGCAACGGGTCGGCTGGTGCGGAGACAGGCTGCAACGGGTCGGCTGGTGCGGAGACAGACTGCAACGGGTCGGCTGGTGTGGAGACAGGCTGCAACAGGTCGGCTGGTGCGGAGACAGGCTGCAACAGGTCGGCTGGTGTGGAGACAGGCTGCAACAGGTCGGCTGGTGCGGAGACAGGCTGCAACAGGTCGGCTGGTGTGGAAACAGGCTGGGTTACTGGCAGGATCGTGTGAGTTGGAAAGAACTTCAGTTTTTTCTTTGGTTTAGCCACCGAAGATTTGTATATGTATACAGGGCTGTAGGTGGTGGATGCAGCTGGTGGAGGCGAAGAGCGGAGGGATGGTGAAGCAGAGGGTGCGGATTTTGAAGGGGGTCTTAGGGGAACTGATGGAGGCAGCCGAGATGAAGCAGGAGGGTTAAAGGCAGGGTAAGTGCAGCAGGGGGAAACAGGGTACTGGTACTTCATTGGTAGGAGGGTGTATTGGTTGGCCACTGTGGAAGTTGGGAGTAAAGGAGACGCAGACATCCCAGCAGGCTGGTGTCTAGACACAGGAATGGGTGGCAGGGAACCGACAGGGGCTGAGTACAATAAACTTGACCAGGCCTGTAGTAATGATTGCACAAAGTTAGGTTTGCATACTGCTTGTCTGACCAGAGACTGCACTGAATCAATACATGCTGCAAGCACCTGTGTAGGACAAGTTGAGTACTGCTCAAGGAAAAAGACTGAGGCCTCGTACACACGACCGATTTTCTCGTCGTAAACAGTCAAGAAAAGTGCCGCGAGAGTTTTTTTGTCTAGAAAAACGTTCGTGTGTATGGTTTTACGACGAGAAACTTGACGAGAATCTCGACGAGAAAATAGAGAACCTGCTCTCTATTTTCTCGTCAGGAGTCCAGATTTCCTCGTCGTGTTTCTCGTCGGCCTGTTTTGTGACGAGAAAATGGTTCGTGTGTATGCTTTTACGACTCTTCCAAAAGCGCGCATGCTCACAAGCAACTATGAGACGGGAGCGCATCTTCTGGTAAAACAAGCCTTCATAATGGAGAGAGCACATTCGTCACGCTCATAAATATTTCATCGTTTAAATGTTCTGCATTGAATTCTTCGTTAGAATGTTACATTAATCAAAACGAGAGACCTTCTTTTGCTGCTGATATTCACACAGAGTTATGCCTTATTTTTAACCTTTTTCATGCTGCTCTTTATAAGATTTATGTGTATTATATCGTGCAAGTTTTTAGGAATAATTTAAATGGTTAGATTTTTCAAAATGATGTTAATTATAATTTCTCAATGTTTTGATAGCGATCTCCCATTTAATTTTCTAATCTATATTTTTAAAATTTCACACCATGTTTTTGAGCTAATCAGATTTAGTTATTCTTTTGGGGGGGTGATATCTGTGCCTTTTATTGTCAGTCAAATGTATCTGCTTACTCCAAAGCTTGTTTTTTTTTATTTAAAAATACACATAGTCAAGTATGAACTTAAACAAAAAACACATTTATTCATGTTTATAAATTAAATAAAGAGAAGGCAGCGCTGGAGAAGCTGCTGCCATTTGTGCATCCCAGGGACCCCAGAGCACACAGCAACCCTGTGTGGACACTAAAATTGGGAGCTTGAGAAGGCCCACATTTCAGAACACAATCTGATGCTGGCCTCCCAGAGGTCAGGAACAGCAGCAGGTGAGATATATGTCCCAAGTGTGTGGTACTACAACAGGCTGCCTTCTGTCCGACCAGTGCGACCACAATGAAGCAAGGCCATCACTTCCTCTTCTTCCTGGCAACCTTCCCTGCAGCCTTTACTGAAGCCTTCCTTCTTCGTTTAGCTGGAGGCTGGCCCACTGGAGGGGTACTCCTGTCAGGAGGAGGAGGTGGAGGTGTAGCAGAAGGGGGTGGGGCAGAAGAAGAAGGTGGAGGTGTAGCAGAAGGGGGTGGGGCAGAAGGTGGAGGTGTAGCAGAAGGGGGTGGGGCAGAAGGTGGAGGTGTAGCAGAAGGGGGTGGGGCAGAAGGTGGAGGTGTAGCAGAAGGGGGTGGGGCAGAAGGTGGAGGGGTAGCAGAAGGGGGTGGGGCAGAAGAGGAAGGTGGAGGTGGAGGTTGAGGTTGGGTCAGTTGGGCCACCTCACATATGGCGGTATTGGGGGTAATTTGCTCCATCACCCCCTTGTTGAGCAAGGTGATGAGCAGGGGTTCGCATAGGAGGCGTTGCTCCATGCTCATCACCTTGAACTTAGCCTCCACTAGGCCGGCAATGGCCTCTTCAGGGGATGTGGGCTCCTTGAGGGTGGCATGGGCCTCTTTAATAAGGGCCATTGCTGCCTCACTGGTGGTCCTGTCCCTCCTGCCTCTTTTGTGAAGCCTGATGGGAGGCACCTGGGATCTGGTGCTTCTCCTTTGCCCTGCCACCTCCTGTCTGCCACTGGGCCCTGCCACCTCCTGGCTGCCACTGGGCCCTGCCACCTCCTGTCTGCCACTGGGCCCTGCCACCTCCTGGCTGCCACTGGGCCCTGCCACCTCCTGGCTGCCACTGGGCCCTGCCACCTCCTGGCTGCCACTGGGCCCTGCCACCTCCTGGCTGCCACTGGGCCCTTCCTCCTCCTGCCTGACAGTTTCCAGACCCTCCTCCTGGCTGATTTCATCCTGTGTATGAAAAAGAAACATAGTTTAATATGTTGGTTTAATCTTTGCATCAAACTTTGTAATCCTGATGGAAGCAATTAGAATGTAAATGCATAAATCCTTGCTTTAAATTTACCACTACATCAGCTTGACTATTTACCACACAATTAAGTGCAGAATAATGTCTACAGATCATGATTTCACTTGTTGAATACAAAATAATGTATGTTTCTCATCCTGACATATTTGGGAAACATTAATTTTATCCCACTACATTTTCAGTTAATACTATACCTGGCTCCAGATGGCCAAATCAGGATCATCCAGGATGGCTGCCTCCTCTTGCTCCAGAGAAGGCTCAGGTTGGCTGCAGGGAAGTCTGGGGGGAAGAGTGGAGAGTGATGGCCTTGGCTCAATGTGGTCATCCAGGAAGGACATCCTGCTGTAGTACCACAAAACCGGGACATAAACATCATCTGCTGCTGCTCCTGACCTCTGAGAAGCCAGCACCTTAGAGCGTTCAGTCCTGTAGGTACCTCTCAAGCTCCCAATTTTAGTGTCCACTTGTTTTGCTGTGGCTGTGGGCACCTTGGTATGCACAAATGGGAGCAGCTTCTCCAGCGCTGCTTTTCTCACCCCTTTTTTTTTATGGATGGGGTTTTTGGTCTCCCACAGAGCCGGCAGCTCCCTTACCCGGTCAATAAATTCCGCCAGGAACTCTTTGTCGCTAATAAATACATTCATATTGTATCTGCAAGTAAAATAAATTATATTTAAATAATGTGAGGCAAACAGTCTAACCTCCTTCACATCCTAGTCACCATATATATCCTCCAACAATCTCAAGACAGTATAGGCCAACAATTTTAACAAGTCTCACAAAATCACATACCTTCGTTCGCACGTCCGTCACTTGAACTCCTCTCTCCGCACACCGAACGTACTATAGTCACATGTGTGTTTGCTATATACACACCACGCATGCGTCCAAATTCGAACACGTCGCTCCGCACACGTCGCCCGCCCATGACGTTCTAACTAACATCTTTTCCCCGCCCCTTCTCTTTCGGCGCGCAGACAGATATGGCGGAGTTACAGCAGGTGTCTGATAATTCCGCAACTAGCGAGGAGACAAGCCCGGAGACCGAGGACACGTCACGATCAAGGAGGAGATTCAAGGCATCGAATATGTCTTTGGCGGAGATGGCGGAGATGGTGGACATCTTGGTCAAGGCTGATTATGATGCCAGGCATGGGCCGTATAGCAAACCAAATAGAAGGAAGGCCAAAATCCTCACTAAAGTTGTGAAGAGTCTGAGGGCGAAGTTCGGGGTGAAACGCTCAAATGAGCAGCTCAGAAAGAGGTGGTCAGACCTCAAACTGAGGGAGCCAGACCAGTTGAGGAGCATAAAGAGGATGCTCGCTAAAAGTAAGTAAAATGACGACCTTTCTGCTATTAATCTTTTTAGAAACTGACTTTTTTTTTTTTTAAAGCATATTGGACTCCCTTCCAAAATGTATTATTTTGAACTAGGTTGGGCACAGTAATCGTTCGTTACGTTACCGACACTTCGTTCGGCCACTATCCGTGGTTTTGGCTTATTTAAGACCCCCAAAAGTAATTAGACATCTGCCATTTTTGATCAAGTATTGTGGATAATTTTTAAGTCTAGATGATGTGTTTGTAAGGAGAATGAAATGCAAACTTTAATCAATGTAAAGGAGAGGACACTCAGCAGCTGCTTCCACATCTGTACTTTGGAGCACTATAGTGTGGGCCACCAGACCCGCCTTTTTTGGGTGTCCCACACAGGTGCATCAGAGTTTATTTGTGGTGCCTCCATGTCCAAAAAATTACATCCAAATGTGAATAATAAACATATTTGGGGTCATAAAGAATGCATTTTTCTTTAAATTCCGCACAAACACACACTTGTACCCCACTTCCAAACAATTTAGCCTGTTTTAAGTTTAAAAATGAGATTTTTACAGTGTGATAAATAGACCTTTGGTTTTATTCTCATAGGGGAGAGAAGACTGGGAGGAGGACACTCCAGGGAGCACATGCACCCCACAACTTCCAAGCAACCCCAAACTCCCAAAGATCCACAACCGAAAGATGTGCAGGAAGTTGAGGTGGAGGAAGGAGAAGTGCAGGAAGGAGAGGTGGATGACGTTGTGGATCTGGTCACCACAACAGGTCAGTATCTGACACCACAGCTTAAGGTAAGCGAGGTAGGCCTGCAGAGTTTTATTAATTTTTTTTAATGGTTTTTAGGGGATGGAAATGTTGTGAAGGATAGCACACCGTTCTCTGCTGACAGTGCCCTCCGCCTCATCCAGCAAGTGATGGAATGTAGCACGGAACTGGACCTAATTAAACAAAGAATCCATGTGATGGAACAAACATTTAAAGACATTCTCGATGTTTTGGGGAGAATTCAATAAGCCATCCAAACACATTTGTTTTTACATGTTTGTTTTTATATTTTTACTAATTTTTTGAGTAACAAAGCAGCCAAAAATTGAATATGCACACAGTGTGTGAACATGTGCTATCTGCCATCAGGGGATATCCATGTACGTCTTTTGTGGGTGCAACCCCTTCCTCGTATCAAAAGTCGGTGAACTGAGGAAGGGGATGCACCCCCAAAACACATCCATTGATCACCCCTGATGGCAGATAGCACATGTTGACAATAGGGATCAGGATTGTAAACTTCCTATTTGCAAAAAAGTAAAAATGTGTGCATATTGAATTTTTGGCTGGGCAAGGGGTGGCAGGACCCCATATTAGGACGGGCACATAGAGACATAGTTTGTGTAACTGAATGTCTCAGATTGCTCAGAGGTATCCAATGTTGTCATTTTAGAAATGCAAGTGGTATTTTTGTATTTTCATAAGCCAAAATTTGACGGGTTGTGGTCAGGCCAACCCCAAAGTAAAACAAAAAAAAATGTGCAGAGAGTAAAATATTTGACCACAAACAACGTGTAGCTTCTTTTTATAATACACTCTAAGCTTATTTGGTTCTTTTGTAAGGTAACATAGTGAAATTGGTTGTTATTTACTAAAGTAAAATACACTTGCCACTACAAATGCACAAAGACAAACTAGGAGACAGGAAAGAACAAATAATTAAAGGTTTAAACAAGATTTTTATTGGGATACTTAGACATAGGCTGGCATAGGAATTGCCCCCCTACCCGTGAAATACTCCATGTATTTGTCCCGAACCACACGGGCATTTTGGGGGGGCAAGCCAAGACGGGCAGATTCCAGGCCCGGAAGGGGATTTGCAGGGGAAAGTCCAGCCTCTGGCAAAACTGAGGCCATATATGAATTCGCTTTGCGGCAAAGAAAATTGTGTAGCACACAGCAGCATAACACTACATAGTTTATTTTGTAGTCCGCCAAGTGGATGGAAGTCATAAAAAGGCGGAACCGGCTGGCCATTATGCCGAAGGCATTTTCAACGACTCTTCGGGCCCTGGCCAGCCGGTAATTGAACACACTCTTCTCTGGGGTCAGGGTCCTCTGTGGAAATGGCCTCATAAGATGCCGTCCGAGTCCGAAGGCTTCATCAGCCAAGAAAACAAAGGGGAGTCCTTCAATATTCCCTGCATCCGGTGGCAATGCAAGGTCGTCACTCTGGAGACGGAGGGCAAACTCCGTCTGGATGAAGGATCCCCCATCGGACATCCGGCCATTCTTCCCTACATCAACATAGAGGAATTCATACCGTGCTGACACCACCGCCATCAGCACAATGCTATGAAACCCCTTGTAGTTGTAGTAGTAGGATCCAGAACGGGGTGGCGGCACGATGCGGACGTGCTTCCCGTCTATGGCACCACCGCAGTTGGGGAAGTCCCACCGCGTGGCAAACTCCGATGCCACAGTCTGCCATTCCTGTGGCGTTGAAGGAAGCTGTGGAGTGAAACAAGATGAAATAATATTAGAAAAACAAAGGCATACATTACAAGCAAATTCAAGACCAAAAAATTAGAGACCAACATCAATCTAATTATACGTTTATTAAGGTGTGTAAAAAAAGTATAATGGAAGGCTCATTTATCATATTCATCACCCCCTCTGATGGGCCATTACTAAATTATTTTGGGGGGGGGGAGATGTGTTTGGCCACAGGATAGCATTGCAGTGGCGGTGCGTCCAGAGTGGGCGCTGGAGCACTGTCCCCTCTCTCCTGTGCCTATCACTCAGAACAATACATAGGTTCATGCGTTGCATGAACCTATGTATTGTCTATGCCACACACTATTCAGGTGGATGGCCTCTTGTAAAGCGACCGACATATGATTAATTGCGTCATTTAGGGGGTTAAAATTGCAGAGCAGAAACAGGTATTAAAAAAGTCTTGCAAATTACAACCTGAGGGATGTAATTGGCTTCCTCAAAGAAAAATCGGGGACGCAAGGAGGGGGCATTCCTTGTGTAAACACTGACAGGCAGCTCTGGCAATCATGTTCACCAAGTCTGTTTAATGGTAACATGATTGGCTGATGCAACATGAAGGGAAGGAGAAGACATCAAGGACAGAAAAAGGATGGCGCTGACCACAAGAAGGTAAGTGCAGGGCTGGGGGGAAACTGGCTGCAATAGAGGGGACTAAATGGCTGCATTGGAGGGGACAACTGGGGGCGTTTATTAGGCAACAGAGCAAAAAAGGAGGAAGTTTATTTCCGAAATTGGGGTTGTAACCCCCCAACATTTGGAGCAACAGGCGCCCCTGCTGGAAAAGTTAGTGAGGGGAAATATTTAGGGAGGATAAAAAAGGGGCATTTAAAAACTTCCAGCATGCATGGGGACAAAGGGGACATTCTCAGCATATTACAATCATGGTAATTAGGAAAGGATGAAAGAAATACAATACATTAGCATACATGTAATACATAAAATGTGATGTGAAGGGAGAAAACTTACCCTAATATAGTCCTCCTGCAGGACTTGTATAATAGCAGAACAGGTGTCTGGGATTATGAGGCCCAGAGCCTGGGGGGAGATGCCTGTGGTGAACTTCAAGTCCTGAAGACTTCTCCCTGTCGCCAGGTAACGCAACGTGGCGATGAGCCTCTGCTCAGCACTGATGGCTTCCCGCATAACGGTGTCCTTCCTGGTAATATAGGGGGACACCAAAGCCAACAGTTCCTGAAAAACGGGGTCAGACATCCTCAGAAAATTCCTGTAGTCCTCAGGATTATTCTCGACGATCTCCCGCAGCAGAGGCATGTGGCAGAATTGGTCCCGCTGGAGCAACCAATTCTTGGTCCATGAACTCCTCCTCACACCATTCATGGACTGGTCTTGGTCCAAAACAAGCAGACCAACACCAAGCGCACGCACAGCACGAACTCGACGACGAGAACGTCCAGGCGACATGGCTAGGAAACGGTCGTCTAATCAGAACGTACAGAACAGAACGCACTTTAGAACAGCAAGGCCTATGAATAACGAACTGAAATTCAGAAACGAACAGGCAAGAACGCACTGTAAAACAGATACGACCTGCCTAGACGCCCTGAAAGTCAAGATACGAACCCACAAGCACAAACTGAACGGCAGAAAACGATCTGAAAAGTACGAAGACTGAAAAGCGCGAATCGTCTCTTCCCAAACTTTTACTTCACACGCGGTAACACGAGATCAGCAAAAGCAGCCCAAGGGGTGGCGCCAAGAAAAAAGATCTTCCCCTTTATAGTGCCGTCGTACGTGCTGGACGTGAGCGCAGAGAACCACGAGGAAATTGGGAAATGACAGTGTGTACGCATAGAAAGCTTGACGAGAAAATCGACAAGCTTAACAAGAATCTCGTCGAAAAAAACGACGTGTTTTTTACGACGAGAAAATCGGTCGTGTGTACGAGGCCTGAGTCATCTTCCAACAGCCACACCAAGGACTCTACCTGAGCTGCACTAAAAGGGGGTGTATAGTCATCGTCTCCACTGGAGGCATCAGACAGGGCCAACTCTGTACAGATACAGATCAGATCTTGCACATCCTCAAACACAAAACTGCCCAGATCCACAAAAACATGGGCTATGCGGATGCATTCCAACAACTGCTCTCTAGTGTGTTCACTTAATGTTTGAGAACAAAACTCCCTGTCCTCTGTTGCTAGTAGCGAAAAATACAGAATATCGTCAAGCTGCATTTTTAAAGCAATAGCAGTGCCCAGACCCAATTCCCAAGTGCAGCCGATCTGCTTGAATGGCTCTGGTATTCTGTCACGGATGCCTAACACGGCATCCAGCACAGGGTACGCAGATCAGTGGGCTGCACTAAAGGAACTAGGCACAAGGTAAGTAAATATATATATGAGTTTATTGAAAGGATAATTCCTAAAACAATAAAGGCAACCAGCAAACAACCACAGTGACACACAAAACAACTCCCTACACCAACGTGAATACAGTTTAGAGATTAAAGCGTAAATGTAATCAAGCCAGGGTCATACACGAGAGATCAGTCCGATTGAACAGGGAGCCGGAAGGGACAACAGGAGGAAGGGATGAGTCTGCAAGACAGGGGTCCAGGGATGGATGCAGGGTTCAGGAACACAGGATACAAGGTACAGAGGCAGGGGTCCAGGGATGGATGCAGGGTTCAGGAACACAGGATACACGGTACAGAGGCAGGGGTCCAGGGATGGATGCAGGGTTCAGGAACACAGGATACAAGGTAACAGATAACAGGTCACAAGGTTCAGGTTCAGGTTCAGGTTCAGGCATACAGGTCTGGGTTCCAAGACAATACCAGAGCAAATGCTTTAGTGTCTGCTGGGTATTTATACACACCTCCTGCAATCAGTCTCAGGTGACGCCTGATTGCAGGAGATGATTTCGGCTCCAGACAAATGGGAGACACCCGCTGGTGGCCACCAGAACTGCACCCTTTGGTGCTGAAAGCAATAGCACCACCAGCAGGTGACCCAGGCAATGACACTGATCATGACACCTATGCTGCATGGCCTCCCTGATCCTGCAAAGCCTGCGGAAGAATCCTTGTATTCGTGCTATCAAGGAGAGGGATCATTACTGTCTGCCAACCCTCCTTGATCTTATCTTGCCGTCGCAGAGGGAGCAGAGGATGAAACATCTTTGGGAGGCCTTGCAGAAAGGTCTGTGCAACGCGTTCCCAGAGCCTGGGAGGTTACAAATTCCTGGTCCTGGACAACGTGTTGCTGAGGCTTCGGTCAGTCAAAGAAGAAGCGGTGGAGAAGGTGGCCGTCTGACCGATGCGTTCAGACAATTTTTTAGTCCGCAGCCCCAAGGTATGATCGGTTCTAGCAACCATCGCCAACGTCTGATTTACATGGTGCAGGAATACCTAGGGGCAAGATCAGACCTGGACACCTTACCCACCGAAAATCCTCTGGGTTACTGGGTCTTGAGGATGGATCACTGGCCAGAGCTTGCACAGTATGCAATTGAGCTACTGGCCTGTCCTGCATCCAGCGTTCTTTCGGAACGCACATTCAGTGCTGCTGGAGGCTTTGTAACCGATCACAGGGTGCGCCTGTCCACCGACTCGGTCGACCGACTGACCTTCATAAAAATTAATCAGTCTTGGAACACCACCAGCTACCAAGCACCTGATGCTGATGTAACCGAATTTTTTTTTTTGAAATGTCAGATCCCTTCAAGACTGCCTATGCTGATGCTGTTTAACAGGGGCATGTAATTACAATTTTTGATGAAATACTTTGCAGCAGGGCTCATTCCTGCGCTCCAACTAGAGTATCTGTGAGGGGTTGCAGTGTTGTGGCACCAGCACCAGTGCCTAAGGCCCAATTTTTCTGCCCCTGTTTAACAGGGGTGTGTAATTACAATTTTTGATGGAATACTTTGCGGCAGGGCTCATTCCTGCGCTCCAACTAGAGTATCTGTGAGGGGTTGCAGTGTTGTGGCACCAGTGCCTAAGGCCCAATTTGTATGCCCCTGTTCAAAAGGGGCATATAACTACAATTATTGATCTAATGTTTCACAGCAGGGCCCATTCCTGCGCCCACCAAGAGTAACTGTGATGCCTTACAGTGTTGTGGCAACACCACCACCACCACCACCAAAGGCCCAATTTTTCCTACCCCTGATCAAAAATGACATGTAATTACAATTCTTTATATAATAGTTCACAGCAGGGCGTTCCAGCGCCCACCAAGAGTAACTGTGAGGGCTTACAGTGTTGTGGCAACACCAACACCTAAGGGCCAAATTTCTACAGAGTATACATGGCAGGCCCCTACTTTCAAACATCCAACTTACAAATGAATCCTACTTGAAAATGAAAGGAGACAACAGGAAGTGAGAGGAAATCTACCCCTAGGAAGAGAAATTCTCTCCTGTAAGAGTTAATATGGGAAAAACGTGTCTCCTCTCCACTGATGCTTTATCACCAATCCTTGTTTCACTAAAAAGCCCAAATTTTCAAAAAACATTTGTCATTGGGACAGAAAGTGAGGTGAAATCTTCTGAAGAGGTGCACAAACAGCAAAACAAATGTTACAGGGGTGATAACCCTTCCCTATGTTTTCAAAAAAGCTTAAAAATAGATTTTTTGGCTGGAGCTGCACTTTAAAAATGTACCAGTTCAAAATTACCAACAGATTCTACTTAACAACAAACCTACAATCCCTGTCTTGTTTGCACCGCCTGTATACTGCTGTTCAGAGTATATAGGGCCTGGGGGCCCCACGACTTTCCTTTTTTTAATTTGGGTGCTGGGTTCCCCTTAATATCCATACAAGACCCAAATGGCGGGGGGGTGGGTACCCATGCCGTTTTTCTCAATGATTTTCATCCATATTGCCGAGACCAGACATTACATTGAAGCCGCAAGCAGTTTTAAATGACTTTTTTTCCTTTATAAATGTCATTTTGTGCAGGGACAGTTCTAAACACGGGAAACACGTGCCACTTCACAGGCATACTATAGACACCCCCCCAGGTATGATATTTAAAGGAATATTTCACTTATTATTTTTCACTTTAGGCATCATTAAAATCATTGCTTCCGAAAAAACGTCAGTTTTTAAAACTTTTTTTTGCATTGATACATGTCCCCTGTGGCAGGACCCGGGTCCCCAAACCCTTTTTAGGACAATAACTTGCATATTAGCCTTTATAATTAGCACTTTTGATTTTGAACGTTCGAGTCCCATAGACTTTAATAGGGTTCTAAAGTTTGTGCGAACTTTCGGTCCGTTCGCAGGTTCTGGTGCAAACCGAACCGGGGGGGGTGTTCGGCTCATCCCTATTGGTCATATCGATTTATGCATTTATCATTATATGCATTGATTCATACATATATAGATGGGACACGCTGCTTTAAATCATTGCTAGTACACAGTAACAAGCTGATTACTAATGATCTCCCATTAAATCTGTGGTTTGGGGTGTCTTGTCTTTTTATTAATTTGATTCTGTTCTAGAGTAATAGATTCATTGTTTTAAATTTTTTCCTCAATAAACTTTATTGGTTTAAATCATAGTCACTTTAAAAAGACAACCAGTTAAAGAAGAATTCCAGGCATGGTATATTTTCTCATTATTACATTGGTCCAGCTTGGACCAATGTAACTACTTATATACCACACAAGGCTATTGCCCCTGGTAGCTGGAAATCACAGAAGTTGACACCACTACTTCAGTGGTCTCCACTTGCTTCCAGGTCCTGTGCTGAGTGTATTGTGAATATAGGAGGTCGGAGGCTCAACAAAGGCACCATTCAAAGAATGGACCCGGGGGATCCCACATGGACGCCACTGTCCACTTTGATGGACGAGCGAGCATCCTGGTATTTTCAGCCAGCTGTTTGCAATCTCAATCAAAGTAATTGCATGATTTGCAACCCAGGGAAGATATTTAACCATCACCCCATGCGTCTATTCATTGCTGCATGGAGCTGTTGGTCTATTGACGTACTCTGGTCTGGAGAAATACAGATACTATATTGGGACATCCTTTCTTGACCTGTTATGCTGTCAGTGTGAGGGCTTTAATTTATAGTTACATCCCATCCTCCCTGTCATATATTTTGTTCTTTTGTTTACCAATGAATACTCTCCTATGACTAGTGATGAGCCGAACACCCCCGGGTTCGGTTCGCACCAGAACCCGCGAACGGACCGAAAGTTCGTACGAACATTAGAACCCTATTAAATACAATGGATGCGAACGTTCGAATTCTAAAGTGCTAATTATAACGACTATTATGCATGTTATTGTCCTAAAAAGGGTCTGGGAACCCGGGTTCTGCACCAGGGGACATGTATCAATGCAAAAAGAAGTTTTAAAAATGGTCGTTTTTCGGGAGCAGTCATTTTAATGATGCATAAAGTGAAAAAAAAAAGTCAAATATTCCTTTAAATATCGTACCTGGGGGGTGTCTAAAGTATGCCTGTGAAGTGCCACGTGTTTCCCGTGTTTAGAACTGTCCCTGCACAAAATGACACTTCTAAAGGAAAAAAAAGCCATTTAAAACTGCTTGCGGCTTTAATGTAATGTCTGGTCCCGGTAATATGGATGAAAATCTTTAAGAAAAATGGCATAGCTACCCCATGACCCCCCCCACCCCAGCCCATTACCAGCCCCTTTGGGTCTTGTATGGATATTAAGGGGAACCCCGCACATAAAATAAAAAAGGCCCTATATACTCTGAACAGCCGTATACAGGCGGTGCATACAAGACAGGGACTGTAGGTTTGTTCTTATGTAGAATCTGTTTGTAATTTTGAACAGGTACATTGTTGAAGTGTAGCTCCAGCCCAAAAATCTATTTTTAAACTTTTTGGAAAACATAGGTAAGGGTTATCACCCCTGTAACATTTGTTTTGCTGTCTGTGCCCCTGTTCAGAACATTTCACCTCACTTTCCGTCCCAATGACAACTGTTTTTGAAATGTGGTGTTTTTCTTGAAACAAGGATTGGTGATAAAGCATCAGTACAGAGCAGACACCTTTCTCCCATATTAATTCTTACAGGAGAGAATTTTCCTTCCTAGGGGTAGATTTCCTCTCACTTCCTGTTGTCTTCTTGCGTTTGCAAGTAGGAGTCGTTTGTAAGTTGGATGTTTGAAAGTAGGGACCTGCCGTATATACTCTGCAGAAATAGGCCCCTTAGTTGTTGGTGTTGGCACAACACTGTAAGCACTCACAGTTACTCTTGGTTGGTGCTGGAACGCCCTGCTGTCAACTATTATATCAGGAATTGTAATTACATATAATTGTTGAACAGTGGTAGTAAAAATTGGGCCTTTGATGGTGGTGCTGGTGCCACAACACTGTAAGCCCTGACAGTTACTCTTGGTGGGTGCAGCAATGGGCCCTGCTGTGAATTATTAGATCAAGAATTGTAATTGCATGCCCCTGTTGAACAGGGGCTGAAAAATTGGGCCTTTCGTGGTGGTGGTGGTGGTGTTGCCACAACACTGTAAGCCCTCAGAGTTACTCTTGGTGGGTGCAGGAATGGGCCCTGCTGTGAATTATTAGATCAAGAATTGTAATTACATGCCCCTTTTGAACAGGGGCTGAAAAATTGGGCCTTTCGTGGTGGTGGTGGTGGTGGCGTTGCCACAACACTGTAAGCCCTCAGAGTTACTCTTGGTGGGTGCAGCAATGGGCCCTGCTGTGAATTATTAGATCAAGAATTGTAATTACATGCCCCTGTTGAACAGGGGCTGAAAAATTGGGCCTTAGGCACTGGTGGCACAACACTGCAACCCCTCACAGATACTGTACTTGGAGCACAGCAATGAGCCCTGTTGCAAAGTATTGCTTCAAAAATTGTAATTACACGCCCCTGTTAAACAGGGGCTGAAACATTGGGCCTTAGGCACTGGTGGCACAACACTGCAACCCCTCACAGATACTGTACTTGGAGCACAACAATGAGCCCTGTTGCAAAGTATTGCTTCAAAAATTGTAATTACACGCCCCTGTTAAACAGGGGCTGAAAAATTGGGCGTTAGGCACTGGTGGCGGCACCCATAAACAAAAATGATCTTACAAGCTATCATCATCAATCGTATCATTGAGGACTCGGAGGAGGAGGATAGCCAGTCAACATAACAGCACAGGCACTCAGCATCAGCATCAGTCTTGAAGGGATGTGACATGTTAAAATCAATTAGTCTGTTATATCAGCATCAGGTGTGTGGTAGCTGGTGGTGATCCAAGACTGGTTCATCTTGATGAAAGTCAGTCGATCAACCGAGTCGGTGGACAGGCGCACCCTGTGATCCGTGACAAATCCTCCAGCAGCACTGAATGTGCGTTCCGAAAGAACGCTGGATGCAGGACAGGCCAGTAGCTCAATTGCATACTGTGCAAGCTCTGGCCAGTGATCCATCCTCAAGACCCAGTAAGCCAGAGGATTTTCGGTGGGGAAGGTGTCCAAGTCTGACCTTGCCCCTAGATATTCCTGCACCATGTTTATCAGACGCTGGCGATGGTTGCTGGAACCGATCATACTTTGGGGCTGCGGACTAAAGAATTGTCTGAACGCATCGGTCAGACGGCCACCTTCCCCACCGCTCCTTCTTTGACTGGCCGAAGCCTCAGCAACTCGTTGTCCAGGACCAGGAGTTTGTAACCTCCCAGTCTCTGGGAACGCGTTACACAGACCTTTCTGCAAGGCCTCCCGGAGTTGTCTCATCCTCTGCTCCCTCTGCGACGGTAACATAAGGTCCGCAACCTTACCCTTGTACCGTGGATCAAGGAGAGTGGCCAGCCAGTAATGGTCCCTCTCCTTGATCCGAAGAATACGAGGATCCTTCCGCAGACTTTGCAGGATCAGGGAGGCCATGCAGCGTAGGTTAGCTGAGGCATTCGGTCCGGAGTCCTCTGGGTCACTAAGGACGACATGATCCGCAGCCACCTCCTCCCAGCCACGTACAAGTCCACTGGTTTCTTGGGACTGTAAATCATCCCTAAAAGACTGCTGCTGATGATGCTGAGTGCCAGCCTCCACCTCCATGCTGACACAATCCTCCTCCTCCTCCTCCTCCTCCTCTTCCTGTGCGATGGGTGGGACAGAAGGAACACTGTCTGGGTAAAGGGGGCCTTGAGAGGCAAGGAAATCCTCCTCTTCCTGCCTCTGTTCTGCCTCAAGTGCCCTGTCCATTATTCCACGCAGTGTGTGCTCCAACAGGTGGACAAGAGGTACAGTGTCACTGATGCATGCACTGTCACTGCTCACCATCCTCGTGGCCTCCTCAAATGGTGCCAGGACAGTGCATGCATCCCTGATCATGCCCCACTGGCGTGGAGAAAAAAAAACAAGCTCCCCTGACCCTGTCCTGGTGCCGTAGTCGCACAGGTACTCATTGATGGCCCTCTGCTGCGTGTGCAGCCGCTGCAGCATGGCCAACGTTGAGTTCCACCTGGTGGGCATGTCACATATAAGGCAGTTCTTGGGCAGGTTCAACTCCTTTTGCAGCTCAGCCAGGCGAGCACTGGCATTATAAGATCTGCGGAAATGCTCACAGACTTTCCTGGCCTGCCTCAGGACATCCTGTAAGCCCGGGTACCTGCCCAAGAACCGCTGCACCACCAGGTTAAGGACGTGAGCCACACAGGGCACATGGGTCAGTTGTCCCTGTCGGAGGGCGGAGAGGAGGTTGGTGCCATTGTCGCAAACCACCATTCCTGGCTTAAGCTGGCGTGGCGTCAACCACCTCTCGGCCTGGCCCTGCAGAGCAGACAGGACCTCTGCCCCAGTGTGGCTTCTGTCCCCCAAACACACCAGCGCAAGCATGGCATGGCATCTTTTTGCCTGCGTACTTGCGTAGCCCCTTGAACGCCTACGGAGCACCGCTGGTTCAGAGGACAAAGCACAGGAAGAGGCCATGGAGGAAGAAGAAGAGGAGGGGGTGGAGGAGAGAGGTGTGTCACAACCAGTAGTAGCATTTTGGAGGCGTGGCGGTGGAACAACCTCCAACACTACTGCACCTTGTCCTGCATCCTTCCCAGCTGCCAAAAGAGTGACCCGATGGGCCGTGAAAGAAAGGTAACGTCCCTGTCCATGCCTGCTGGACCATGAGTCAGCGGTAATATGCACCTTACCGCTGACCGCCCTGTCCAGCGAGGCCAAGACATTGCCTTCCACATGCCGGTAGAGAGCCGGAATAGCCTTCCGTGAGAAAAAGTGGCGTTTGGGAACCTGCCACTGAGGAACCGCACATTGCACAAACTCACGGAAGGGGGCCGAGTCTACCAACTGAAAAGGCAGCAGTTGAAGCGCTAGCAATTTAGCCAAGCTAGCATTCAACCGCTGGGCATGTGGATGGCTGGGAGTGAACTTCTTTTGACGGTCCAGCAGCTGGGGCAGGGAAATTTGCCTGCTAGAATCGGACGTCGGTGTACTGCTAGCAGAGTGGCCGCAAGTACTTGGCTGTGACACACCTAATTCTACACCTTCATTCCTCTCAGTGCATGTTTCAGAGAGGACTGAAGTTATAGTGGGGTTGGAGATCCCAGCTGATGCGGTGCAAGGAGAGGTCCGCTTTGTTCTTTGGTGTGGGTCTTTGAGGTAGGCTTGCCAACGAGCTGCATGGCAGGTCAACATATGTCTGGTCAGGCATGTGGTACCCAAGCGGCTGATGTTTTGGCCACGCGATATACGCTTGAGACATATGTTGCAAACAGCAGCTGTGCGATCTGATGCACTAGCCTCAAAAAAGGCCCACACCAAAGAACTTTTTAAATGACGGGCAGAGGCAGCGCCCTGCACAGGCGGAGCTCTGCGGTGTGATTCCGTCGGTGTGCTGCCCTTACGCTGGCCACCAAAGGGCATCCTGCCTCGTTGGAGATGTGCCTCCTCCTCATCCTCCTCCTCCTCCTCTCTCCTATTAGGCACCCACGTGGAGTCAGTGACCTCATCATCCCCTCCCTCCTCATCACTGGAGCCAATCTGGCAGTATGCTGCAGCTGCTGGAACATGACTGCCAGATTGGTGTCCTTCTTGAGCATCCCCTCTGTCTGCTCTCACGCTACTGCCTTCCTCTAGCTGGGTTTCATCATCAGACCCTTCGAAACGCTGGGCATCCTCCTGGAGCATGTACCCAACACTGTGCTCAAACAGTTCGGGGGACTCCTCAGGAGGAGGACATGGTGGGTCTAGGGAAGGAGTGACTGATGATGAGTCTGACATTGATACCAGGGAAGAGGACGCTTTGGCAGCTGCTTTGCCAGTACACTGAGCCTGGGTGAGAGAGGATGAGGAGGAGGAGGAGGGCTTGGTCATCCACTCTACCAAGTCTTCGGCATGATGTGGCTCAACATGTCCAGCTGCTGAAAAGAAGGACAAGCGTGTCCCATGGCCATGTGCTGATGACAATGCACCGCGTCCACGACCAGCACTGTTGCCCCCAGACACAGAGCCTGCTTGCCCTCTTTTATTGCCTCCTGACTGTCTGCCTCTCCTTGTTTGCCTTCCAGACATTCTAATGGATGGCCTGCAGGGAGATGGGAAAAAAGCAATAAGGGCTACCTTCAGGTGTCCTTCTCTGTCCCTTTACTTAAGGATTTCTAAATATGGTTGAGGATGATTGCTTTCGCACAGAATAGCACAATTACAATTTCCCTGACTGTCCAAAAAACAAGGATTTCAAAGATGGTTGATGAGGAATGCTTTAGCACAGTATAGCACAATGAGAATTTCCCTCACTGGCCTTCCCTGTCCCTACAAACAAGGTTTAGCACAGTAAAACACACTGACACTCTCCCTACCTATAGTTTTCTGTCCCTATAAAAAATGTTGTTTTAAAGATGGTTGATGATGAATGCTTTAGCACAGTATAGCACAATGAGAATTTCCCTCACTGTCCTTCCCTGTCCCTACAAACAAGGTTTAGCAACGTAAAACACACTGACACTCTCCCTACCTATAGTTTTCTGTCCCTATAAAAAATGTTTTTTTAAAGATGGTTGATGATGAATGCTTTAGCACAGTATAGCACAATGAGAATTTCCCTCACTGTCCTTCCCTGTCCCTACAAACAAGGTTTAGCACAGTAAAACACACTGACACTCTCCCTACCTATAGTTTTCTGTCCCTATAAAAAATGTTTTTTTAAAGATGGTTGATGATGAATGCTTTAGCACAGTATAGCACAATGAGAATTTCCCTCACTGTCCTTCCCTGTCCCTACAAACAAGGTTTAGCAACGTAAAACACACTGACACTCTCCCTACCTATAGTTTTCTGTCCCTATAAAAAATGTTTTTTTAAAGATGGTTGATGATGAATGCTTTAGCACAGTATAGCACAATGAGAATTTCCCTCACTGTCCTTCCCTGTCCCTACAAACAAGGTTTAGCAACGTAAAACACACTGACACTCTCCCTACCTATAGTTTTCTGTCCCTATAAAAAATGTTTTTTCAAAGATGGTTGATGATGAATGCTTTAGCACAGTATAGCACAATGAGAATTTCCCTCACTGTCCTTCCCTGTCCCTACAAACAAGGTTTAGCACAGTAAAACACACTGACACTCTCCCTACCTATAGTTTTCTGTCCCTATAAAAAATGTTTTTTTAAAGATGGTTGATGATGAATGCTTTAGCACAGTATAGCACAATGAGAATTTCCCTCACTGTCCTTCCCTGTCCCTACAAACAAGGTTTAGCACAGTAAAACACACTGACACTCTCCCTACCTATAGTTTTCTGTCCCTATAAAAAATGTTTTATTAAAGATGGTTGATGATGAATGCTTTAGCACAGTACAGCACAATGAGAATTTCCCTCACTGTCCTTCACTGTCCCTACAAACAAGGTTTAGCACAGTAAAACACACTGACACTCTCCCTACCTATAGTTTTCTGTCCCTATAAAAAATGTTTTTTTAAAGATGGTTGATGATGAATGCTTTAGCACAGTATAGCACAATGAGAATTTCCCTCACTGTCCTTCCCTGTCCCTACAAACAAGGTTTAGCACAGTAAAACACACTGACACTCTCCCTACCTATAGTTTTCTGTCCCTATAAAAATTTTTTTTTTTTAAAGATGGTTGATGAGGAATGCTTTAGCACAGTATAGCACAATGAGAATTTCCCTCACTGGCCTTCCCTGTCCCTACAAACAAGGTTTAGCACAGTAAAACACACTGACACTCTCCCTACCTATAGTTTTCTGTCCCTATAAAAAATTTTTTTTAAAGATGGTTGATGATGAATGCTTTAGCACAGTATAGCACAATGAGAATTTCCCTCACTGTCCTTCCCTGTCCCTACAAACAAGGTTTAGCACAGTAAAACACACTGACACTCTCTCTACCTATAGTTTTCTGTCCCTATAAAAAATGTTTTTTTAAAGATGGTTGATGATGAATGCTTTAGCACAGTATAGCACAATGAGAATTTCCCTCACTGTCCTTCCCTGTCCCTACAAACAAGGTTTTGCACAGTAAAACACACTGACACTCTCCCTACCTATAGTTTTCTGTCCCTATAAATTTTTTTTTTTAAAGATGGTTGATGATGAATGCTTTAGCACAGTATAGCACAATGAGAATTTCCCTCACTGTCCTTCCCTGTCCCTACAAACAAGGTTTAGCACAGTAAAACACACTGACACTCTCCCTACCTATAGTTTTCTGTCCTTATAAAAAATGTTTTTTTAAAGATGGTTGATGATGAATGCTTTAGCACAGTATAGCACAATGAGAATTTCCCTCACTGTCCTTCCCTGTCCCTACAAACAAGGTTTAGCACAGTAAAACACACTGACACTCTCCCTACCTATAGTTTTCTGTCCCTATAATTTTTTTTTTTTAAAGATGGTTGATGATGAATGCTTTAGCACAGTATAGCACAATGAGAATTTCCCTCACTGTCCTTTCCTGTCCCTACAAACAAGGTTTAGCACAGTAAAACACACTGACACTCTCCCTACCTATAGTTTTCTGTCCCTATAAATTTTTTTTTTTTTAAAGATGGTTGATGAGGAATGCTTTAGCACAGTATAGCACAATGAGAATTTCCCTCACTGGCCTTCCCTGTCCCTACAAACAAGGTTTAGCACAGTAAAACACACTGACACTCTCCCTACCTATAGTTTTCTGTCCCTATAAATTTTTTTTTTTAAAGATGGTTGATGATGAATGCTTTAGCACAGTATAGCACAATGAGAATTTCCCTCACTGTCCTTCCCTGTCCCTACAAACAAGGTTTAGCACAGTAAAACACACTGACACTCTCCCTACCTATAGTTTTCTGTCCCTATAAAATTTTTTTTTTAAAGATGGTTGATGATGAATGCTTTAGCACAGTATAGCACAATGAGAATTTCCCTCACTGTCCTTCCCTGTCCCTACAAACAAGGTTTAGCACAGTAAAACACACTGACACTCTCCCTACCTATAGTTTTCTGTCCCTATAAAAAATGTTTTTTTAAAGATGGTTGATGATGAATGCTTTAGCACAGTATAGCACAATGAGAATTTCCCTCACTGTCCTTCCCTGTCCCTACAAACAAGGTTTAGCACAGTAAAACACACTGACACTCTCCCTACCTATAGTTTTCTGTCCCTATAAAAAATGTTTTTTTAAAGATGGTTGATGATGAATGCTTTAGCACAGTATAGCACAATGAGAATTTCCCTCACTGTCCTTCCCTGTCCCTACAAACAAGGTTTAGCACAGTAAAACACACTGACACTCTCCCTACCTATAGTTTTCTGTCCCTATAAATTATTATTTTTTTAAAGATGGTTGATGAGGAATGCTTTAGCACAGTATAGCACAATGAGAATTTCCCTCAATGGCCTTCCCTGTCCCTACAAACAAGGTTTAGCACAGTAAAACACACTGACACTCTCCCTACCTATAGTTTTCTGTCCCTATAAAAATTTTTTTTTAAAGATGGTTGATGATGAATGCTTTAGCACAGTATAGCACAATGAGAATTTCCCTCACTGTCCTTCCCTGTCCCTACAAACAAGGTTTAGCACAGTAAAACACACTGACACTCTCCCTACCTATAGTTTTCTGTCCCTATAAAAAATGTTTTTTTAAAGATGGTTGATGATGAATGCTTTAGCACAGTATAGCACAATGAGAATTTCCCTCACTGTCCTTCCCTGTCCCTACAAACAAGGTTTAGCACAGTAAAACACACTGACACTCTCTCTACCTATAGTTTTCTGTCCCTATAAAAAATGTTTTTTTAAAGATGGTTGATGATGAATGCTTTAGCACAGTATAGCACATTGAGAATTTCCCTCACTGTCCTTCCCTGTCCCTACAAACAAGGTTTAGCACAGTAAAACACACTGACACTCTCCCTACCTATAGTTTTCTGTCCCTATACATTTTTTTTTTTAAAGATGGTTGATGATGAATGCTTTAGCACAGTATAGCACAATGAGAATTTCCCTCACTGTCCTTCCCAGTCCCTACAAACAAGGTTTAGCACAGTAAAACACACTGACACTCTCCCTACCTATAGTTTTCTGTCCCTATAAATTTTTTTTTTTAAAGATGGTTGATGATGAATGCTTTAGCACAGTATAGCACAATGAGAATTTCCCTCACTGTCCTTCCCTGTCCCTACAAACAAGGTTTAGCACAGTAAAACACACTGACACTCTCCCTACCTATAGTTTTCTGTCCTTATAAAAAATGTTTTTTTAAAGATGGTTGATGATGAATGCTTTAGCACAGTATAGCACAATGAGAATTTCCCTCACTGTCCTTCCCTGTCCCTACAAACAAGGTTTAGCACAGTAAAACACACTGACACTCTCCCTACCTATAGTTTTCTGTCCCTATAATTTTTTTTTTTTAAAGATGGTTGATGATGAATGCTTTAGCACAGTATAGCACAATGAGAATTTCCCTCACTGGCCTTCCCTGTCCCTACAAACAAGGTTTAGCACAGTAAAACACACTGACACTCTCCCTACCTATAGTTTTCTGTCCCTATAAAAAAATTTTTTTTTTAAAGATGGTTGATGAGGAATGCTTTAGCACAGTATAGCACAATGAGAATTTCCCTCACTGGCCTTCCCTGTCCCTACAAACAAGGTTTAGCACAGTAAAATACACTGACACTCTCCCTACCTATAGTTTTCTGTCCCTATAAATTTTTTTTTTTAAAGATGGTTGATGATGAATGCTTTAGCACAGTATAGCACAATGAGAATTTCCTCACTGTCCTTCCCTGTCCCTACAAACAAGGTTTAGCACAGTAAAACACACTGACACTCTCCCTACCTATAGTTTTCTGTCCTTATAAAAAATGTTTTTTTAAAGATGGTTGATGATGAATGCTTTAGCACAGTATAGCACAATGAGAATTTCCCTCACTGTCCTTCCCTGTCCCTACAAACAAGGTTTAGCACAGTAAAACACACTGACACTCTCCCTACCTATAGTTTTCTGTCCCTATAATTTTTTTTTTTTTAAAGATGGTTGATGATGAATGCTTTAGCACAGTATAGCACAATGAGAATTTCCCTCACTGTCCTTCCCTGTCCCTACAAACAAGGTTTAGCACAGTAAAACACACTGACACTCTCCCTACCTATAGTTTTCTGTCCCTATAAAAAATTTTTTTTTAAAGATGGTTGATGAGGAATGCTTTAGCACAGTATAGCACAATGAGAATTTCCCTCACTGGCCTTCCCTGTCCCTACAAACAAGGTTTAGCACAGTAAAACACACTGACACTCTCCCTACCTATAGTTTTCTGTCCCTATAAAAATTTTTTTTTAAAGATGCTTGATGATGAATGCTTTAGCACAGTATAGCACAATGAGATTTTCCCTCACTGTCCTTCCCTGTCCCTACAAACAAGGTTTAGCACAGTAAAACACACTGACACTCTCCCTACCTATAGTTTTCTGTCCCTATAAATTTTTTTTTTTAAAGATGGTTGATGATGAATGCTTTAGCACAGTATAGCACAATGAGAATTTCCCTCACTGTCCTTCCCTGTCCCTACAAACAAGGTTTAGCACAGTAAAACACACTGACACTCTCCCTACCTATAGTTTTCTGTCCCTATAAAAAATGTTTTTTTAAAGATGGTTGATGATGAATGCTTTAGCACAGTATAGCACAATGAGAATTTCCCTCACTGTCCTTCCCTGTCCCTACAAACAAGGTTTAGCACAGTAAAACACACTGACACTCTCCCTACCTATAGTTTTCTGTCCCTATAAAAAATGTTTTTTTAAAGATGGTTGATGATGAATGCTTTAGCACAGTATAGCACAATGAGAATTTCCCTCACTGTCCTTCCCTGTCCCTACAAACAAGGTTTAGCACAGTAAAACAGACTGACACTCTCCCTACCTATCCTTCTCTTTCCCTAAACTAAAGGAATCCAGGTTAAGCAAGAAAAAAAAATGTCACTGTCCCTGCCTATGCTTCTCTTTCCCTGCTCCAGAACACACTACACTAGGCCGCCGTGCTGGCGGCCTTTTATAGTGTGGGGCGTGTACTAAACACCCTCAGCAATAATTGGCCACAGGCATCCTGCCTGTGGCCAATCATTGCTCTCCTCGCTGCCGGCGCTGTGATTGGCCAAGCATGCGGGGTCACAGTGCAGTCTTGGCCAATCACAGCGCCTGGATGACACTGCGATGGCGTAATGCATTGTGGGCCGCGAATTAGGCGTGAACGGCCCAAATCGTTCGTTGTTCGGCGAACGATCGAACAGCCGATGTTCGAGTCGAACGTATGTTCGACTCGAACACCGAGCTCATCCCTACCTATGACCAAATTGCCTTCCAAACTTCTACCTTTACTATAATACCCTTATGATCTGCCTTGTTACGGATCCGTCTGACTGATCAATACCTTTTTGGGCAATTGCCCTCCCTGTGTCCTTGTGTATATGATCCTGTCCTCATGTGATGCCCTTCCTGGTCTGTCCACCAAGGGGCCCAGGCATGCATTATCTCATCCAGCAGAAACCATTATGTTCCATGTACTCATGATGTGTAATATGCTCATCTGATTTTGTAAGTACAACTTGCAGCCTATGTAATGTATAAACAATTATACTGCATCTTATACATCTTTGTCAATATTATGTCTTAAACTGGTATATATACAATCATTTTTTTCTAATATAATATATTTACATTTTAAAAAAATAATACCCACTTGATAAACCTTTAAAGAAGGACTAACAACAGTCAGAAACATGCCAGGCTTCCACGCAAGTGTCCATATCAGCTAGCCTGATGATCTTTAATGGACAGCCTGTTGTTTGCCATGCTCCTGTGTTTTGAAGGGTATTCAGATGTCATGCATTTTGAATTATTTTTGTACATTATCTTTTTTTTTTTTTAACTTTATATTCTTTATTATTTTTCCATGTTACATAACATTTTATAATATTACATACATTTATTTTATCCTTATTTCACGTAAAATGTTTTAGTATTGTTTTCTACGATTAACCACTTCCCCCCTACCTCCCCTTCCCTCCCTAGTCCCTTTGCACACTCCAAAAACAAGAAGAAGAACCAAAAAGTACACTCTACCATTCTCTAATGTTAAAAACTATTTTATTTTTACCTCATTTAATCTTTTCTTTCCCTCTACTTCCATTCCCCTTACCCTTCTCTCCTCTTGATCTTCCAGCTTGTTTAGCTTCTTTAACTTAAGCCCATAACTTCTCTGTCCATCTATCCTCTGTCCATCCCTCCTATCTCCTCAGTCCAATTTCCACTTTTAGGTCCATTCTTTTACTCTTCTCACTCCCACATCAATTATGGCGGACACCCCGTTTTCCTCAGCCAAGGATCCCACATTGTTTTGAATTTTTTATAATTACCCCGTCTAGTCAAGACTACTTTTTCCTTCCACATTGTTACATTTATTACATTAACCCACTCTGCTAATGTCGGTGTTCTCTGTGCTTGCCAGTTTTGTGCTATTACCTTCCTGGCCTGTAACAGGCACCTCAGCACTACTTCCAAGTTGTCTTTTAATCCATTTCCCTCCTCTATACCTAATAGGCATACCCTGACCTCCGGTTCCAGAGTTGTCTAAAAAGTCGTGTTTATGATGTTCAATACCCCAACCCAATACCTATGTAGTTTCGGGCATTTCCACATCATGTGTATGAGGTCCCCTGTATCTTGACTAGAGTTGAGCGGACACCTGGATGTTCGGGTTCGACGGGTTCGGCCGAACTTCGGAAAAAAGTTCGGGTTCGGGACCGAACTTTAACCCGAACCCGGACCCGAACCCGAACCCCATTGAAGTCAATGGGGACCCGGACTTCTAAGGACTAAAAAGGCTCTAAAAAAGTAATGGAAAGGGCTAGAGGGCTGCAAATGGCAGCAAAATGTTGTTAAGATCATGGCAAGTGCTCTGCAAACAAATGTGGATAGGGAAATAACTTAAAATAACATTAAAAAAATAAAAAAATATGCTGGAGGCCCCCTTTTCAGCAGAAGAGGTACGGGAAGTCATTAAGAACCTCAGAAACTCAACGGCACGATGCCACACATATGGTGGGAATGCCCCAGAATACGCTCTTTCTGGAATAAATTATTCCATTTAATGGATAAGCTAGTGGGAAAATAAAATACTTTGAAATAAAAATGTAGCGGGGTGCTAAATTTAAGGGAAGTGTTTGAGTGGTAAATAGGCTCAAACACCCTAATTCTGTAGGATTCATGGACCATTTTGTCCTCGGGGGACAGTATTGATGTGCAGTTCCCTGCGGCCTACAGGTGGCGCTGCCATGGTAGGCTAGGGTTGAACCGCCGATACAGTGCTGTGCCTTTTGTGTCCCCTCTTGGCAGTAGTACAGCGGGGCGGGGAACCTGCTGTGCATGCCGGGAGAGCATATAAAAGGGGCAGACCTTTGGCCTGGGGGCTGATGTCCAGTGGGGTCCACGCCCAGGTGCCTTCGGCCTGGGTGCATGTGTTCCTGTTCCATCTCGGGTACCTTTAGCCCGGGGTGAGGTACTATCCTGGAGTTCCTGCTGGCCTGGGTATGGAGGCCTAGGTGCGGGAGTAAAGCCTGGAGTCCAGAGCCTTCGTCTGGAGTCCGCTAAGGGTTGAGGAGTCTTAGGGTGCCGCCTCGTGTAGGGGACCATGTTCCAGGGAAGGGAGGATCATTCTGATGGACCGATGCGGGAGTCACGGTGAAGGAAGGGTCTGTTGACTCCCTGGAGAGATGTCTTCCCCTTGATATGGGCTAGGTTCGTAGAAGGAGAAGCTCAAGGTCATCTTGACTGTATCAGAGGCCTTATTCACCCGGCCCGTGGCAGGGGCCTTATACACCCTGGTCTGTGGCAGAGACCAAAGTTCTCCAGGTCCGTGGCAGGGGCCTTGTACACCCGGTCTGTGGCAGAGACCAACCTCAAGGTCTGTGGCAGAGACCGTGCACCTAAAACTGTTTGAGAAACCTAAGCAGTGAAGTGAATGTGCTACGTTTGTGCCTGGACCTCCTCCACACCTTAAGCTGTCCTGTTTCTTTGCTCTAACCTTTTCTATCCGAGTAGAGTTTATTTTGCCATGAGAGAATAAGAGTTGTAATTTCAGCTGGTGTGGACATTGACTTTACTGGGAATTAAAGGACTTGCCTCTACCTACAGTAGAGGTGAGAATCATCCTCTGGAGGAGTTTTGACTCCGGCTGTGGACACGGCCCGTCAAGTACACCGCTCAACCTCTTTATATAGGAGGGTACGGGCTGGTAGTGCGGTGTGCCTTTCTCCCTCCTGCGAGGAGCCAACAACATAAAGGCAGGTAAGGGGGAAAGGATCTGTGCGCTACAAAAAAATAAAATAAAAATTATAATCTTGACCTAGGAGGACGAGGTCCATATGGAGTAGGAGGTTGAGGTGGCGGTGGATGTGGCTGTGTAGGTGGAAGCGGCGGTGGAGGAGGACGAGGTAGCCAACACTGGTTCAAAAATACAACAATGGCTGGGTAAGGCCGGTGATGTGTCGAATTCTGTCCCCCGTCAAATAGTGTCCACCCTGTACTGCGCTTGCTCAGTATGTAGGACAACAGGATTTCGAAACTCTCCCAAGACGAATGGCGCCTGCGTGGTGAGTTCAGGTGAAGGCCACACCATCCGTGGTTCAAGCCGAGCCAAGTGAGGCTGTGCCCGAAGCGTGGCGATCGAACCGAGCCCGTGAGGGGCCCTGTTACTATGTGCTACCGTATGTCCACTTGGATGGTGGGGCTTGAACCTGCACTCACTGCGCAGGCGCCGTTCATCTTCGGAGATTTTGTGAATCTCCTTGTCCTCTGTACTGCGCAAGCGCTGCGCCTTCGCAGTATGGGCCGGACACAATCCGATGGCCGGACAGTTTTTGTCACAACACCGGTATACATGTCTATTCTGCACAAGGTACGGACAAGTCCTGTGGGATCCATGCCTGGTACATTTTAATGAACGTGAGCTTGTCCACATTGGCTCTGGACAGGCGGCTGCGCTTGTCTGTGATAACGCCCCCTGCCATGCTAAATACACGTTCAGATAATACACTGGCTGCAGGGCAGGCCAGCACCTCCAAGGCATAAAGGGCAAGCTCAGGCCATGTGCCCAATTTGGAGACCCAGAAGTTAAAGGGGGCAGACCCGTCATCCAGTACGTGTAGGCCTGTGGACACATACTGCTCAACCATGTTGGTGAAATGCTGCCTCCTGCTAAGACGTTCCATCTCAGCTGGTGGTGCTGGTTGTTGTGGCGTGCTGACAAAGCTTTTCAACATTTCATCCATGCTAACCCTGCCTTCTGAGGTGCTGCTGGTGTCCCGGCTGCGTTGGCGACCTCTTCCTCCTCCTCTGCCTTCGCCTTGTGCTTCCACCGTACGCCCGCTGTCAGGTGGGAATGCCACCAGCAGCGCGTCTACCAGCGTGCGCTTGTACTCGCGCATCTTACGATCCCGCTCCAGTGAGGGAATTAAGGACGGTACGTTGTTCTTGTAACAGGGATCCAGCAGGGTGGCCACCCAGTAATCAGCACCAGTTAAAATGTGGGCAACTCGGCGGAAACACTGCAGCATGTAATCGCTCATGTGTGCCAGGCTGCCCAGAGGCAAAGAAAAGCTGTCCTCTGTGGGAGGTGTATCGTCTGTGTCCTCTGTATCCCCCCAGCCACGCACCAGTGATGGCCACGAGCTGGTCTGGGTGCCACCCTGCTGTGAAAATGGCTCCTCCTCCTCCATCTCCTCCTCCACCTCGTCATCCTCCAGAACTGTGCCCTTTCTGCCGGACAATTGTGTACCTGGTGTTTGTTGGTGCAGGAACCCACCCTCGTAGCCACTTGTGAAAGACTGCCCTGAAAGCCTTTGAAATGATCCCGCTTCCTCCTCCTCCTCCTCATCCTCCTGTGCCACATCCTCTTCCATCATCGCCCGAAGCGTTTTTTCAAGGAGGCATAGAACTGGGATAGTAACGCTGAGAACGGCGTCATTGGCACTGGACATGTTGGTGGAGTACTCGAAACAGCGCAACAAGGCACACAGGTCTCGCATGGAGGCCCAGTTATTGGTGGTGAAGTGGTGCTGTTCCGCAGAGCGACTCACGCGTGATTGCTGCAGCTGAAACTCCACTATCGCCTGTTGCTGCTTGCACAGTCTGGCCAGCATGTGCAAGGTGGAGTTCCACCTTGTGGGCACGTCACATATGAGGCGGTGAGCGGGAAGGCCGAAGTTACGCTGCAGCGCTGACAGGTGAGCAGCAGCAGGGTGAGAACGCCGAAAGTGCGCACACACAGCCCGCACTTTCTGCAGCAGCTCTGGCATATTGGGGTAATTTTTAAGGAACCTCTGGACCACCAAGTTCAGCACATGCGCCAGGCAAGGGATGTGCGTCAAACCGGCTAGGCCCAGAGCTGCTACGAGATTTCGCCCATTATCGCACACCACCAGGCCGGACTTGAGGCTCACTGACAGCAACCACTCATTGGTCTGTTGTTCCATGTCCCTCCACAACTCCTGCGCGGTGTGGGGTTTTTCCCCCAAACAGGAACGTTTTAAAACTGCCTGCTGTCGTTTACCCCTGGCTGTGCTGAAGTTGGTGGTGAAGGTGTTACGCTGACCGGATGAGGAGGCGGTAGAGGATGAGGAAGCGGAGTAGGAGGAGTTAGCAACAGGAGGCAAACTGAAGCACCCTGCAATCCTCGGTGGTGGAAGGACATGCGCCAAACTGCTATCTGCCTCAGGCCCAGCCGCCACTACATTTACCCAGTGTGCTGTTAGGGAGATATAACATCCCTGACCGTGCTTACTGGTCCATGCATCCGTAGTTAGGTGGACCTTGCCACAGATGGCGTTGTGCAGTGCACACCTGATTTTGTCCCCCACTTGGTTGTGCAGGGAAGGGATGGCTCGCCTGGAAAAGTAGTGGCGGCTGGGCACGACGTACTGTGGGACAGCCAATGCCATCAGGCTTTTAAAACTCTGTGTCTCCACCAGACGGAATGACAGCATTTCAAAGGCCAGGAGTTTTGAAATGCTGGCATTCAGGGCCAGGGATCGTGGGTGGCTAGGGGGGTACTTCCTCTTCCGCTCCAATGTTTGGGAGATAGAGAGCTGAACGCTTCCATGGGACATTGTGGAGATGGTTGGTGACCCAGGTGGTAGTGTTGCTGGCAGATCCTCTGTTTGCGGGGTGGCAGGTGCCACTGTCACTACAGAGGTGGATGAAGAGGCCGAGACTGCAGCAGAAGAGGAAGCAGGAGGAGCCAGAGACCTTTCTTGGTTTTTGAGGTGTCTACTCCACTGCAGCTCGTGCTTTGCACTTAGATGCCTGGTCATGCAGGTTGTGCTCAGGTTGAGAACGTTTATGCCTCGCTTCAGGCTCTGATTGCACTGCGTGCAAACCACTTGTGTCTTGTCATCAGCACATTGTGTGAAGAACTGCCACGCTAGGGAACTCCTTGGACCTGGCTTTGGTGTGCTCGGTCCCTTGCTGCGTTGGGCAGTAGCAGACATACTGTCTAGGGGACGGACGCTCCGCTTTTGCACCCTGCTCCCTCTTCTGCTGTGCTGGTGGCTCTGTGCGACCACCGCCTCTTCCTGCAAACTACACTGGTCACCTGCATAACGTTGATTCCATGTGGGGTCGAGGACCTCATCGTCCTCCACATCATCTTCCACCCAGTCTTCACCCCTGCCCTCCTTGTCTGTCTGCACAATTGCGAAAGCAGCAGCAGTTGGCACCTGTGTTTCGTCATCATCCGAGACATACTGCGATGGTCCTCCCATGTACTCATCATGAAACATAAGTGGTTGGGCATCGGTGCACTCAATCTCTCCCACTTCTGGGGCAGGGCTAGGTGGATGGCCCTGGGAAACCCTGCTAACAGAGTCATCGAAAAGCAGAAGAGACTGCTGCATGATTTGGGGCTCAGACTGCTTGGCTGATTTGCAAGGGGGCGAGGTGAAAGACTGATGGATATGGGTTTCAGGTGCCAACTCTGATCTTTCATCAGAAGAGTGGGTGGGAGACAATGTGAAGGAACCCGAGGCACTGTCAGCAACCCAATCTACTATCGCCTGTACTTGTCCTGGCCTAAACATTCGTACAGCCTCATTAGGCGCGTCAAAATACCGCCGCAGGCTCGGTCGCCTACTCGCACCTGAGGAAGGTGTTTCACTTGTGCGTGTATCTGGCACAGATCCACCACGTCCTCTCCCTGCAACAGGAGCTCCACCAGCAGCACCATGACCGGGGCCACCACGTCCCTTTGACCTTCTCCTCATATTTTCCAAATTTAGGATCTTGCCCTAAATGGGTGTTTTTGGAAGAGCAGAACACACCCACAGTACGTAACCGCTGAATCGCACAGCTACAGAACTGCAGAAAATGCTATTCAAAAAAAATGTTGTTTTTTTAGTATAGCACGGTAGGAGAAAACTATATATAAATTGTTTATTTCACACACCTCCACATATGTATAACACACTGCAAACAATTTTTTGTGCCCCTAAATGGCGTTTTTTGGAAGAGCAGAACACACCCACAGTACGTAACCGCTGAATCGCACAGCTACAGAACTGCAGAAAATGCTATTCAAAAAAAATGTTGTTTTTTTAGTATAGCACAGTAGGAGAAAACTATATAGAAATTGTTTATTTCACACACCTCCACATATGTATAACACACTGCAAACTATTTTTTGTGGCCCTGAATGGCTCTTTTTGCAAGCGTACATTAAAGTGCAATTTTTTATTTATTTTTTTAGCCCTAAACGGGTCTTTTTTTAGCCCTATGGGTCTTTTGGAAAAGAGCACAATAAAGTGCCTTTTTTTTTTCCCCCTAAATGGATCTTTTTCAAAGAGCAGAATACACCCACAGTATGGAAACGGTGTATCTCTCAACGTAATATATGCAGTGCTGGTGCACTGAGCTTGCAGATAAAAGTTAGATTTTCTCAGACACTGGGCTCATGGCAGTGTAAAAAGACTGTGCACTGCAACACAGACAGGTAAACCTATGCAGATCGCTGATTTTAATCTCTGAATCTGGACTCCTATATAATATATCTCTCTCCCTGAAAGCACCAACAGGAACCTGGCCCTACACTACACTATCTCTCTATCTTTTCCCTCAGATTGCAGAATCAGGACTACCTCATGTATTTTACAATCTCTCCCTATTAGCAACAGCACCAGCCAAGATCCTCTCCCTATCTATTCTGAAGCAGAGTGACGTGTGTGCTGTGTGCCTCTAGCTTATATAGAAGCTGGGTCACATGTTGCACTGACCAATCACAGCCATGCCATTAGTAGGGATGGCTATGATGGCTTCTAAGGGCACACCAGCTAATCAAAAGGTGATTGGCTGGCCCCTGAAGCATTTCTAACTGCGTAATTAGATTGCCGAACCCGAACCCGGACTTTTGCGCAAAGTCCGGGTTCGGGTTCGGGAAAAAGCTAAAGTTCGGTACGGACCCGAACTTTATAGTTCGGGTTCGCTCAACACTAATCTTGACATCTAGGGCACTTATCATCTGCTCTCCTTCCAAACATGTGTAACCTCTTTGGGGTGTAATAAACTCTGTGCACTAAGAACAAGTGTGACACTCTCTGTGATGGAGAGAGGGACACCACTGTTCCCTGTTCCAGTATCTGTTCCCATTGTGCAGTTGTTATGGGTCCTATATCCTCCTCCCATTTTGCTTTATTTTTATCCAGCCTCTTCTCAGTTATAAAACCCCCTTTAATCTGTGAATATAATTCTGAAATAAGGCCATTTGATGTTCCTGTCTTAATTAGCCGTTGAAGGTGGGGAATTTTTTGCCAGCACACCGGGTGTGTTTTAAATTGGATTTGAAGTGCGTGTCTTATCTGCAAGTAAGTATAAAATAATGAATTTGGGATAGCGTACTCTCTGCTTAGTTCTGAAAATGCCTTCAATATGTTGCCTTCATACAACTGATTCAATCTAGTTATACCACGCTGCTCCCAATCCTTTAACTTCCCCATAACTTGAATTTCTGGTAGATTTTTATTTTCCCAGAGAGGGGAATATTCCGTTAACCCTTTATATCCCATAGCCTGTTAGTTTTATAATGCCTGTTTACCTTCCCGCCATGTTCTTATGACCGCTCTCAGTGTTGGGTTCTTAACAGGGAAGGAATCAGCCTCCAAATTTTCTATTATGGTTTTATGTGGGGCCCCCATTAGCATCATTTTCCCACTGGCCCCTCCTCCTCCCTCTGTTGTACATCCCTTCAGGTGCTGTAACTGGGCCGCTATAAAATAGCTATAGGGGTGTGGAATGGCCAGCCCTCCCTCATTTGTTGATAACTGTAATTTTTGGAGACTGATTCTTGCCTTGCCCTTCTTCCAGATTAATTCTCTGAAAAGGGTCTCTATTTTTTTAAACAAGGCTTTCCCAATCCATACTGGGGCATTATGGAGCACATAAAGTAGTTGTGGCATCCAAATCATCTTAATAAGATTACTTCGTCCAGCTACTGATAAGGGAAGACATTCCCAGATATCGGCCTTTTGCTTAAACTTAGCTAAGAGTGGTCTTAAATTATTATCAATGTATTGTTCTGGGTCTCGTGTCACCACTATCCCCAAATAATTAATTTTTTCCACTACTTTTAGTAGAGGGATACCTTCACAGAGGGCATTAACTACAGGGTCCACTGGCAGGAGTGCAGACTTCTCCCAATTTATCGTCAGGCCCGAAAAACGGCCAAATATTTCCACCGTCTGCATCGCCTTTTTTAATGATGTTGAGGAATCCCCCAAAAAGAGCAAGATGTCATCTGTGTAAAGTGCAATTTTCTCCTCCCCCACTTTCCTCTGAAATCCCTGTATCGCCTTTTTAGATCTAATTGCTATTGCTAATGGCTCTATAGCTAACGCAAAAAGGAGGGGGGACAGAGGGCAACCCTGCCTTGTCCCCCTCTCCAGCCTAAAACTCTTTGAATATTCATTATTAATTTTTATTTTTGCACTTGGGGAGTTATAAAGCGTTTTTACCCATTTAATAAAGACGGAACCAAATCCAAATTTCTCCAACACATGCCAGAGGTAATTCCACTCTAGGCTATCAAAAGTCTTGGTGGCGTCCAGGGATAGGATAGCTCTGCCGCTACTGTTCTCAGTTGGCGTCTGTAAATTCAGATACAGTCTTCTGATATTGGTGCTGGTAGCTCTATTAGGGATGAATCCGGATTGATCCGGATGTATTAATTTCTGAATGTATCTATTCATCCTGGCTGCCAGCACTTTAGCCAATATCTTGACATCTGAGCACAGCAGTGAAATTGGTCTATAAGATGATGTATCTAATTGATCTTTCCCCTCTTTATGGAGTACTATTATGGTGGCCTCTGACATTGAGGCCAGCAATTTCCCCTCTTCTACCGCCCAATTTAGCACCCTTAACAATTCCGGGAGGAGCACTTCCCCATATTGTTTGTAGATTTCCACCGGTAGGCCATCTGGCCCAGGAGACTTCTGATTAGCCATTTCCGCTACTGCTAATTGGATTTCCTCTAGGGTTATCGGTGACTCTATAGCTCTTCTATCCTCCACAGATAAAGCCAGTGTCTCTATCCCCCCTAGAAATTCCTCCATTTGTAACGTCTCGTCTTCCCTCTTTGACTTATATAAGTCCTGAAAATAGATCTCAAACATCTTCAGTATTTCAGATGACTGAGAGGATATCTCTCCCCCCATCTTCCTTATTGCGGGAATACTAGATGGGGCTGAGTTAGTTTTAGCCAGTAGGGCCAGTATGTGACCTACACTCTCCCCTTCTGCAAAGGTACTCTTTTTTTGAAATAGGCGCTTGTTCTCTACTTTCCTCACAACTGCCATTTTGTACTCCTGTTGTTTCTCAAGCCATTCTCTTTGTTTCATCGGGGTTGGGTCCTCCACATATTGTTCTTCTGCCTCTCTCACCTCTTTCCTAATCTTCTCTTCCCATGCCCTAGAGTTTTTTTTAATCTTGGCTATTTGTTGTACATTATCAATATATGTTTTATATTGTTTATGTTTTTTTTTTAAATGTTGATGTTAAATAAAATAAATGTTTACTATAAATATCAGTCTGTTTCATAAGGGGTTAACTGTGCATGCATGCACTAAGTTTTCTTTTTTCCTTGCAATATATACAGTATTGGACATTGACAGACTAATTATAAAACATACCACTCCTCCTCTAACAATTTAGTTTTGAGCATTCTCTAATTAGACAAGGTGAAGAACATGATGTCATTGTCCCTTTAAGAGGAAGGTTCTGGAATTCTTCTTTAAATGTTTTTAGTGTGACAGGATGAGGCCCTGCCACTGTGTAAAAGTAGGAGAAAGTGACACAGGGTCTGCATATGTGCAGAGTGCAGGCTTTTGGGTACTAACTGAGAAAACTGTTTTTACAGCATTCTCCAGGTTTTGGTATTCTCAAATTGAGTTTTAGTGTTTAGAGAGTTCAAAGAGTTTTGGGAGGGAATAAATATCTAACCCAGTGTCCAAGTCTGGCAGAACACCGTCAGGCTGTGAGTGCAGGTGCACACAGCCCCATAATGAAGGACTTGGGCATAGTTCAGGTGTATTCCACTCAAGAGACAGTACTTGCCGGAGAAGAGAGATTACTTGTCCATAAGACTGAGAGAGTCAAGGCGGCTAATCAAGTCTGGGAGAATGAGCGAGCTGGGACTGAGGGAATCTGGAGGTCTCAGAGGAGTGAGGGAACCAGGAAGTGTGGGCCCGTGCAATAGGATACTGCAACTGAAATGGCTGGGAAAGCCAGGAGAGCTGGAAAATCTGAATGAACACATAGCTAGTGTATAGGTAGTCTGAGGGACCAGAAGCCAAAGGCCAAGATTTGAGGCCTAAGCAGCAGCATTGCTGAAGAGAAAGTCAGATAGCTCCGTATTTTCATTATCTGTTTTGATGATGTAAATCCCCTATGTGGAACATTGATTTTGTTCAATAAAAATGGGACAAGAAGCCCCAAACAACAGTTCAGACTATCATGGACTGAAATGTATTTTACCACTGATCTAACAATTCCACAATATCACCAATGTACAGGTATATAAGTATTGCTGTATTATGAACTGCTAAATGTATTGTTCCTGCCTATTTTCTTGCTCATCTGTTTTTTGCACTTGTCCTGCTATGTTTACAGAGTTTGTGTCACACGTTTTATTTGAAGAAGGGACCATTCATCACAAAAAGTGTTATTGATGTTTTATTAAAATAAATCCTTATACTGCACAGAGTTGTGACTATACCTTATATTTGGTGACTGCCACAAAACATACAAGATATAAGTGATTACACCAAATTTTCTTTTTGAAGTTAAGCTTTCTACACAATTGTATAATTATTTAATACTACACTATAAGGGCTTTATCACCTCCCCTCTTTTTCGTATTCATTTTTATATGTACTCCTGTCTTTTGCAGATGTTTAGCTTCTGTGAAAGGATCTTAAAGTTAGAAAATGTGATGAAACAAAGTGATAGATTGCCAAATGTATCTAGGTAATGACATATATTATAAAGGAGGCAGCAATATTGCACAAAGGGATCGTATTGTCAAAAAAAATCAATACAAGTGGAAAAACAGCATGGCAGCACATTGAAGCTAAAAGGTTAAACAACAACAATGAAGAATAAGAAACCATGCCAAGAATAGAAAATTAGATATTTTTCATTTCTGGTAGAGAGAATTGTTGGTGCATTGATGAACATCTAGCAAAATGCCAGTATTCAAAGATAAATAAAAGGTAAATATATGCTACATACATATAAGTATATGTAAACCCCAACTAGCTGCATTTAGTTTGCTAAAGCACTGTGTAAATTAAAACATTGTCATGATGTTTTATGTTACACAGTGTGTTAAAGTGGTTCTAAAGTCTCAAGGTTTTTTACCTTCATGCAAAGGTAAAAAACACTTCTCTGTGCAGCAGCCCCCCCTCCCCCAGCCCCCGTAAAAATACTTACCTGAGCCACCCCATCTCAACCCAGAGATGTGCACGAGAGCCTCAGCTCTCTTGGGACTCTCCCTCCTCATTGGCTAAGTGTTCTTAAAGGTCTTTTGCCATTCCTTCTCTGAGAATACTTGACCTAAGTCTTGTTCCCATTTTAATACAGTGAAGGTGGAGATTTTATAGACTGTGCAAGTTGTGGGTGAGAATAAAATCACTAAATCCCGCCCTCTGTAGTAGACGTTTTATGATAGTAGTTCCACATCGTTTCCTCTATGCCTACGTATTGGTCTTGGAATTTCTGCTGAAAATTGCTAATTTTGGGTAATTTGTAGGGATCCCCTTTCTGTGATTCAGCAAGAACCTCTACCAGTGTACAATGACCCCTGTCTAGACAGGCTTTAACAGAGCATGAGCGAAGACATAGGCCCACAGAAACAATGTGATTAATGAAAGGGAGAAAGAAGTGTTCTGTTTGCAAAGTAGATCGATTCCCAGGCAGCTAAATTAGCTGAAATAGATGGGTGATCTGGGACATATACTGTTTGCTGGGTAGCTCTAGCTAATAGGAATGCCTTAAGATCCCTGTTAGATATCATAACTTTTTCAAGGAGAACCCACCGCTTCTCATGGATGGGGTCAAACCACGCCTTTAGTTGGTCCGATTGTGTCGCCCTATAGTAGTCATATAGTACTGATAGCCCCATACCACCCAGTGAGATGGGAGTATTATTGGTATCATTCTAAACAAATTAAGGAACTTTGGTAATAACAGCATTTTAAAGGCTGCAATATTTCCCAACCAGGACAACTCAAATGCAAATATTTGTGTTAGCTCAGTTAGAATAGATTTCAGTAGTCTACCAAAATTTGCTTTGTAAAATTGGGTGGATGGTGTAGTTAAATGAATCCCTAAGTATTGGATGCTCTTGCCTTCCCAAGTACAAGGGAATATGTTTTTCAAACTAGAAAGCGTATCACGATTTATGCTCATAGTTAGAGCAGAACATTTAACTGACATTTATCTTTTAGTAGGACACTGCTCTAAAAATGGGAATCTAATTTTTAACAAGTGAAAATAGAAGGCAAGGCTCTTAAAGAGGCATATTTTCCAGTGAGGCTTCCCTTGCTTCTCTGTTGTCTTTCCAGGACAGAATTTGACATTTTTACTTTCAGTGGGGACACAGACAATAATAAATAGCTTTTGTATTTGATCCCAGATTACATATATATAGCCTTCATGTCAAAACTCCAGAACAAAAGGAAAAAAAAACCTGTGAAATGAAAAAAATGTTTTGCTTGAAATTCTGCTTTAATTAGATGTTGGCCATATTAGAGGGAAATTGTAATAACAAGTGAGATAATAGGTGCTCAACAGAAATGACAAAGTGTTATCCCTATAAACAAAGAAGTTGAGAATCAGAAAAACATTACAAATATAAGACAAAATAGAGACTTTGAATTGAATTATGGATGAGGCAATGATTTAAACATTTAGGTGGTTCTATATGAATTATATTACTATTTATGGTAATCTTGGAATTTGGGTTTTATGTTAGTTAGAACATTGATGATGTATCTATCTAATTTTAATTGATCACATTTTAGTTTACTCAGGTAATATTAATATAAATAGGGGTGCCATTTTGTTCCTTTTTAGATTTCTGTAGATTTAGTATATGTATGAGTAACTTTTTCTGAATTTGTATGTCATTGCTTTGTCCCATATTTGCAATTGTTTTAATTGTGAGTGCTACATGTAGTGCTATTTTTCTATTTCCTGTTCATTGGGGGATATATACAAGGAGGTGGACAGGTCACTTGTTCCTACTTATAAGGCCAGAATTGGCCAAAACATGTCAGCGGGGAGAACACTTTCATGCTGTTTTTTTTTGTGAATAAAGCTTGTATGCATTTGGAACAGAATGTCAGCGTTGTGGATTTCTAGTTGTGGTTAGCACCTGGGGAAGGTACTGCCAGGCACCTTCTGCTAGTACTGGATTTTATTGGCCCACAGTCAGGTGAGCTGATCAAATGATTCATTTATAAGAAACAAAGCATGAATTACTACAATAAAATAGATCTAGCAAATGAAATAAGCATAGCATCTGCTGGTAATGCTATTCAAGTCATGGTCATTTCATAAAGGATAATACTTTTGTTTATTTTATATCTTCACATTAACTTTATGGTCACAATAAACTATGTACAACAGGCATACAAAAATAATTGCATGAAATGCATTTACTAATTAATAAGCTATTACTTTTCTGTAGCACTATCAAATGTTATTTTATTATGCGAGCATAGTGTATTTAAAATACAGACAGCATGATAAAGTAAGGTCCATTTATTAAATTATGAAACTGCAATTACAATTTGACTGTTACTGGTTCATAGTGCTATTAATATGTATCTCTTTATATCCAGCAATATCCAATGCAATTTAGATCAGAAATGTTTATTTAGAAAAGGTCAGGTTATTTGGTTTTGCAAGACTGAAATGAACAATGAGCTTCAAATCATTTATATTGATCCATGATTCCGATTTACCATTAAGCTGTAATGGATTAAATCAATTTACTGACTCTTTAAGATGTATGCCACTAATGCACTGTCATTTGCAAATAGTCAATGGCATTGTAAATGTTTATGCATAAATATTGTTTTATGCATCTGCTAAAAATGATCTGCTAAAAATAGTAATGTATTTTAAAATAATTATGACATCCAATTCATAGAGTATAGTTAGCACTAAAGCCTGTCTATACAATCTTTTAGTTTTGCAACACTGTCTTAAAGTGGAACTAAAGCCAACCAGTAAAAAATAACTAGGGGTTAGAGTTTTGTTGGTAAAGGAGAAGTGCAAGGTCTCTTTTGCCAAAATGCCTTTACCCTATCTTCCCAGTGAATTTGCCTTCTGCATGTACAGTGCACCACATTGTGCTGTGTACATCACGGTTCATTCTCTACATGTTGGTTATTATGTTGGGTGCTTGAAATGATGTACAGTAAGTCATGACCGCATTAGCAGGATGTATATCACTAGTGGCCAACCAAAAAAAGGCATTGTAGGATTCAGAAGAATCGGGGGCAGAAATGGCATCATCACTGGATGGAGCAGTGGCTAGAGCCTGGATCTGTCACTGTTGGGGTAGTACACAGTAAGAGTTAAGTGTGTCATACTTATACTTGCACATTATAGCAAGAGCTGACTCAGACATTTAATTCCCACTTAAATATTTTTGCTTAGCAAAATATTATTTTCAATATAAAGGACCAATTAGCCCTAGTAAGGGTTACAGCATTTCATTACTTTTTACTAAAATAGCTCCCTAGGCCAAGGAATTTTTTCAACCACCTCGCTGTCTTTAATTATATAGTCCATCAGACCAAAGTCAAACAAACCTGAATATGCTTGTTAAATTAACCAGCAGTGAGGAAGGAAACATCAACACTCTGTATCTTTGCTCCAGGTGAGTAGCCTCTATAGATCCCTTCACAACTCCTCAAGTCAGGTGCCAGAGCAGCTTGCATGCTGCACAATGGAAGACAAGAAAGATCTGGACGACTGCACTCCAAAAATCCACTTTATTCAATAAAAATATTAAAACCAAATGGCCGATAGAATAAGTACAGTAGGGGACAAGCAGATAGACACATTTTGTGCTGGAGTCTGCGCTTGAAGTGGTTGTAAACTAAAACTAAACGTAAAAAGAAAAAAGAAAAACCTGCCGGGAAAAGGCATAATGAGCTAGTATGCATCACATACTAGCTCATTATGAAATTCTTTAATTGAAGCTGTTGCAGTGGTCCCCACACACCGCTGTGACCGGCGACATGTCTTACCGAAGTTATTTCTGGGTTCACGGGCTCTGGCGTTGTGATTGGCTGGAGCCGTGATGACCTCACTTCCACGCAAGTGCGTGGGAGCCGCCGGCCATAGCATGGCTACTGAAGAAACGGCATGAGCGGACCGCTTCTTCAGTGCGCGTGTGGTGATGACGTTGGCACATGCAGATACAGTGAATATCTCCTAAACTGTGTAAGCTTAGGAGATATTCATGGCACCTACAGGTAAGCCTATAGGCTTACCTGTAGGTAAAAGTGGTATAACAGGGATTACAACCACTTTAATGATTACGTATATACTCGAGTATAAGCTGACCCGAGTATAAGCCGAGGTACCTAATCTTACCACAAAAAACTGGTAAAAATTATCGACTCAAGTATAAGCCGAGGGTGAGAATGCAGCAGCTACTGTAAGTGGAAGAGGGTCAACAATGCCCATTTGCATGCCTCACTGTGCCCATTGTAACCTCACTGTGCCAACCTCACTGTGCCAATTGTCACTGTGCCCAACCTCACTCTGCCTATTGCCACCTCACTGTGCCCATCCTTACTATGCCAATCCTCACTGTGCCCGTTGTCAGTGTACCTGAAATTGAGAGGCTGCGGGCGTCCGTTCATTGTTTAAAACTCGCGGTCTCCTCCTGGTCCCTTCCGTGATAGGCGTTTCTCAGCAGACACAGTTCTGCCTATCACGAACGTTATCTCATCCTCGGACTCAGTTTTCCAGCAGACACTGTGTTCAGTGTTCCGCCAATCACAGATGTCCTTTTGTCCGAGGATGAAAAGGCATCCGTGATTTGCGGAACACTGAACACAGTGTCTGCTGGGATGGGTGAGGATGAGAGAACGTTCGTGATAGGCGTTTCTCAGCAGACAAAGTTCTGCCTATCACAGAAGGGACCAGGAGGAGACCGCGAGTTTTAAACGATGGACGCCCGCAGCCTCTCAATATTTTCAGGTACACTGACTCGAGTATAAGCCGAGGGGGGCATTTTCAGCCCAAATATACGGTAAGCGCTGACTCCAGCGCAAAACGCGTCTACCTCAGAGGTTGCAGCTCTAGATGTCACTGCTACCCCTAGCAGCTGGGAGAGCAGCCCATCTAGTAGGGGTGGTAAGAGTAGTGCAGGTAGGCCTAGACAGTTGGTGGTAATAGGGGATTCTATAATCAGAAGGACTGATAAAACAAATTGTTGCCAGAATTGCCTCAACCAAATGGTTTGGCATGTGGTGGACCAGGTTGATAAATGACTTGGGAGGGGCTGGGCATGACCCAGCTGTCTTGGTCCACATTGGAACCAATGACAGAATATATGAAAGGTGGAGGCTCCATAAGAACCACTTTAAAGAACTAGGCTGCAAGTTAAAGGGAAGGACCTCAGGATATTCTCTGAAAAATTGCCTGTGCCATGTGCAACACAGGAAAGACATGGGAAGATTAGAGATTCATGGCTAAAGACCTGGTGTAAGATAGAGGGATTTGGATATTTAGAGCACTGGGTTGACTTTTCATTGGTGTACAACCTATATGCTAAAGATGGTTTGCACCTAAATGGAAGGGGGTCTTCTGTGCTAAGCGTAGAGGTTTATGGGAAGGCTTTATGGGAAGGTGTGGAGAAGTATTTAAACTAGGATTGAGGGGGGAGGGTGAATTAGATTATAATGGGACAGACAGGTCAGACAGGGGTCAGCCCCAATTGGTGGGTGGAATGGGAAAGATGGGGGGCTATGGCAGGTGATATGAAGGTTCCCATGTTACAAACAACCATTGGAAATGGAAATGGTACTATTTGTACTTAAATAAAAAATGAGCAAAATAAGTGTGAAAAATGTGACAATAATTTAAAGTGTTTGTTTACCAATGCCACAAGTCTGCCAAAATAGGTGAGTTGGAAGCTCTGGTGCACAAGGAGAACTATGATTTAATTAGTATTGCTGAATCTTTGCTCTATTCTTCACATGACTGGGCTATTAATATTCCTGGCTATGTTCTCTTTCGGACAGGCAAGGTAAAACAGAGGGGTGGTGGTCTGTCTCTATGTGAGAAGTGATCTCTGTCGAGGTCACCTGTGGCCAGGTGACAGATGCACACCGTAGGGGGACAGGAGTGCACCGCGAGGTAGTGAACCCTATGGCTGGCTTCTGCGGATAGGAAACTGGGTGGTTGTGGAAAGCGGGACCAGAGGAGCACAACTGGGATCCTAACGGAAGCTAGAGCCAAGATTCCCCAGGGCGCGGAGTCTAAGACCCAGCTGGTCTTCTCCAGGGCCTCTAGTGGTGAGGATGTAATGCTGCAGGCTGGGACCAGGTCACGGCCCCTGGAGTTTCCTAGCTCACGCCCCGTAGGATAAGGGGAAAAGAGGGGAAGCAGCAGCACGAGATAAGAGAGAACCGAATAACAAGCTGAAGGTCAGGGGCCACAAGCAGACAAGGATAACGAAAGAACGAGCCGAAGGTCAAGGGTCACGAGCAGACAGGGATAGTCGGGGACAAGCCAATAACGTAACAGAGAGACAGACGTAGCACACGGCAGGCAGGAACCCAAACACACAATGCCTAACAAACACGTTGATCGGCAAAGCAGGCTTGCAGTGCACAGGTTAATATAGTGTTCTGTGATAGGGCCTGGGGTGGAGTCTGGCTGGGAGGAGATTATAAAGGAAGCCAGGTGAAAGGGCTCAGGCCTCTAAGATGAACACATGGGAAGGAAGGTAAGCTGACAGACAAACACTACTGCATATCCATGACAGTACCCTCCCTCTTATGGGCCCTCCCCCGCCTGGACCCAGGCTTAAAGGGAAATCTCTGATGAAACCTTCTCAACAGATGAGGTGCAGCGACATCAGATGCAGCGATCCAAGATGCCTCCTCAGGACCAAAACCTCTCCAATGCACAAGGTACTGAAGAATGCCTCTGCAGAGCCGAGAATCCAGAACTTGTCTAACCTCGTACTTAAGATTATCCTCAGAGACCGAAAACGAGGTAGGGAGATGACAAGAAGATCTATTGAGGACCAAAGGCTCTCTAGGAATAAGCAAGGGCATGAGAGGATCAACAGGAATCTGAGGAGGGTCCCCTAGACCCTTAAAGGGGAACTGGTCATCTTGCACAGGACATTCAGACTGGGCAGATGTCAGTGGAACCCTGAAGTCAGGTTGGTTATAAGGTGACATGTCGCCGGAGTCAAGCTGAATAGCTGAAGGACAAGCAGAACGTCCCGAACAAGAAAAAGTAGGAGGCTCACTGGGCATGGGCTGGACTGGCATAACTAGTACAGAGGCAGAGTGAATAGCTGAGTCAGGTGTAGCGACTACCTGAATCGCATCGCAAGACGTAGCGACTGCAGGACTTGTAGACAAGCCAGCCTGGCTGTGCGTCCAAGGGTGGTTAGGGACAGAGAAATGTAAATGGTTATGAAACCTGGAATGAATGACCGGCTCAGATTCACAGGGGGCAACCTTGGGTAGGCAGGACGAGGAACAGGAGGGACCCCAAGCCAGGATCTGTCCAGTAGTCCAGTCCACATGAGGAGAATGGAGCTGTAACCATGGGAGACCCAAAATTATAGGCGTTGAGGCCTTGGGTAAGATAAGGAAGGATATCCACTCCTGGTGGAGTGTCCCTACCGACATCTTAACAGGGAGGGTCTGGAAGCGGATAGGTCCCCCTGGGAGAACAGTACCATCAATCGCCAAGACCACCAATGGCGTGGTGAGGGGCAAAAGAGTAAGTCTCATGGACGATGCGATTTCCCAGTCCATGAAATTACCAGCGGCTCCGGAATCCAGATATGCTGAGACCGAATGAGAAGAAGCACCAACATGAAGGAACACAGAAAGCAGAAGACGAGAAGGGGAAGGTGATATTTCTTGGTCCAATACTCCACTTTCCAGATGAAGTGGACCCGAACGTTTTTCTGGACAAAGAGAGCAAGTGTCATGAAAATGACCTTTGCCCCCACAGTAAAGACACAGACCAAGAGTTCTGCGCCTAGCACGTTCCTCGGGGGATAGCCTGGTCCGACCCAGCTGCATGGGTTCCTCAGCTGGTAGGAGATGCTCTACGGGTCGAAGAGAGGGGAGCTCAGGCTGACTAAGGACCAAGGAGTGCTGGCGTTGCTTTTCTAAGGTCCTCTCCTGAAAGCGAATATCGATCTGGTTACACAAGGAGATAACGCCGGCCAGATCAGTGGGGATGGTTCTTCCAGCTAATTCATCCTTCACTCTATCAGACAGGCCATGCAAAAAGGTTGTGACTAAGGCCTCATTGTTCCAGCTCAACTCAGCCGACAGTATGCGGAAATGAAGGGCATACTGTCCCACAGAAGCAGACTCTTGGCGGAGACGTAAAAGGGCGCTGCCGCTGAAGAGACACGAGCCGGTTCTTCGAAGATATTCCGAAAAAGTTTCAAGAAGCCAGACAGGCTAGAAACCACTGGATCATTCAGTTCCCACAGAGGGGCTGCCCAGGCTAAAGCTTCACCAGAGAGGAGGGAAATGATATAGGCTACCTTAGCCCGATCAGACAGGAAGTTTTGGGGCTGGAGTTCAAAATGAATCGTGCATTGGCTAAGGAACCCCCTGAAAGCCTTGGAGTCCCCAGAGAAACTGGACGGAGCTGGCAGTTGTAGCGAGTGTGTGGCTGCGACTGGTGCAATAGGTGCAGCCGCTGATTGTATTTGAGGTTGCGGATTCAGGGTTCCCAAGGAGGCCTGAAGCTGCTCGAAGCGAGAAGCCAGATCCTGGAGGAATCGCATCACCTGAGTCTGATTCGATTCCTGGGTTTCAAGTCTGCAAACTATGCCCTGCAATGGATCATCCGTGGGTAGCGGGATGTCAGCCGGGTTCATGGCTGATCAAACTGTCAAGGTCACCTGTGGCCAGGTGACAGATGCACACCGTAGGGGGACAGGAGTGCACCGCGAGGTAGTGAACCCTATGGCTGGCTTCTGCGGATAGGAAACTGGGTGGTTGTGGAAAGCGGGACCAGAGGAGCACAACCGGGATCCTAACGGAAGCTAGAGCCAAGATTCCCCAGGGCGCGGAGTCTAAGACCCAGCTGGTCTTCTCCAGGGCCTCTAGTGGTGAGGATGTAATGCTGCAGGCTGGGACCAGGTCGCGGCCCCTGGAGTTTCCTAGCTCACGCCCCGTAGGATAAGGGGAAAAGAGGGGAAGCAGCAGCACGAGATAAGAGAGAACCGAATAACAAGCTGAAGGTCAGGGGCCACAAGCAGACAAGGATAACGAAAGAACGAGCCGAAGGTCAAGGGTCACGAGCAGACAGGGATAGTCGGGGACAAGCCAATAACGTAACAGAGAGACAGACGTAGCACACGGCAGGCAGGAACCCAAACACACAATGCCTAACAAACACGTTGATCAGCAAAGCAGGCTTGCAGTGCACAGGTTAATATAGTGTTCTGTGATAGGGCCTGGGGTGGAGTCTGGCTGGGAGGAGATTATAAAGGAAGCCAGGTGAAAGGGCTCAGGCCTCTAAGATGAACACATGGGAAGGAAGGTAAGCTGACAGACAAACACTACTGCATATCCATGACAGTACCCTCCCTCTTATGGGCCCTCCCCCGCCTGGACCCAGGCTTAAAGGGAAATCTCTGATGAAACCTTCTCAACAGATGAGGTGCAGCGACATCAGATGCAGCGATCCAAGATGCCTCCTCAGGACCAAAACCTCTCCAATGCACAAGGTATTGAAGAATGTCTCTGCAGAGCCGAGAATCCAGAACTTGTCTAACCTCGTACTTAAGATTATCCTCAGAGACCGAAAACGAGGTAGGGAGATGACAAGAAGATCTATTGAGGACCAAAGGCTCTCTAGGAATAAGCAAGGGCATGAGAGGATCAACAGGAATCTGAGGAGGGTCCCCTAGACCCTTAAAGGGGAACTGGTCATCTTGCACAGGACATTCAGACTGGGCAGATGTCAGTGGAACCCTGAAGTCAGGTTGGTTATAAGGTGACATGTCGCCGGAGTCAAGCTGAATAGCTGAAGGACAAGCAGAACGTCCCGAACAAGAAAAAGTAGGAGGCTCACTGGGCATGGGCTGGACTGGCATAACTAGTACAGAGGCAGAGTGAATAGCTGAGTCAGGTGTAGCGACTACCTGAATCGCATCGCAAGACGTAGCGACTGCAGGACTTGTAGACAAGCCAGCCTGGCTGTGCGTCCAAGGGTGGTTAGGGACAGAGAAATGTAAATGGTTATGAAACCTGGAATGAATGACCGGCTCAGATTCACAGGGGGCAACCTTGGGTAGGCAGGACGAGGAACAGGAGGGACCCCAAGCCAGGATCTGTCCAGTAGTCCAGTCCACATGAGGAGAATGGAGCTGTAACCATGGGAGACCCAAAATTATAGGCGTTGAGGCCTTGGGTAAGATAAGGAAGGATATCCACTCCTGGTGGAGTGTCCCTACCGACATCTTAACAGGGAGGGTCTGGAAGCGGATAGGTCCCCCTGGGAGAACAGTACCATCAATCGCCAAGACCACCAATGGCGTGGTGAGGGGCAAAAGAGTAAGTCTCATGGACGATGCGATTTCCCAGTCCATGAAATTACCAGCGGCTCCGGAATCCAGATATGCTGAGACCGAATGAGAAGAAGCACCAACATGAAGGAACACAGAAAGCAGAAGACGAGAAGGGGAAGGTGATATTTCTTGGTCCAATACTCCACTTTCCAGATGAAGTGGACCCGAACGTTTTTCTGGACAAAGAGAGCAAGTGTCATGAAAATGACCTTTGCCCCCACAGTAAAGACACAGACCAAGAGTTCTGCGCCTAGCACGTTCCTCGGGGGATAGCCTGGTCCGACCCAGCTGCATGGGTTCCTCAGCTGGTAGGAGATGCTCTACGGGTCGAAGAGAGGGGAGCTCAGGCTGACTAAGGACCAAGGAGTGCTGGCGTTGCTTTTCTAAGGTCCTCTCCTGAAAGCGAATATCGATCTGGTTACACAAGGAGATAACGCCGGCCAGATCAGTGGGGATGGTTCTTCCAGCTAATTCATCCTTCACTCTATCAGACAGGCCATGCAAAAAGGTTGTGACTAAGGCCTCATTGTTCCAGCTCAACTCAGCCGACAGTATGCGGAAATGAAGGGCATACTGTCCCACAGAAGCAGACTCTTGGCGGAGACGTAAAAGGGCGCTGCCGCTGAAGAGACACGAGCCGGTTCTTCGAAGATATTCCGAAAAAGTTTCAAGAAGCCAGACAGGCTAGAAACCACTGGATCATTCAGTTCCCACAGAGGGGCTGCCCAGGCTAAAGCTTCACCAGAGAGGAGGGAAATGATATAGGCTACCTTAGCCCGATCAGACAGGAAGTTTTGGGGCTGGAGCTCAAAATGAATCGTGCATTGGCTAAGGAACCCCCTGAAAGCCTTGGAGTCCCCAGAGAAACGGGACGGAGCTGGCAGTTGTAGCGAGTGTGTGGCTGCGACTGGTGCAATAGGTGCAGCCGCTGATTGTATTTGAGGTTGCGGATTCAGGGTTCCCAAGGAGGCCTGAAGCTGCTCGAAGCGAGAAGCCAGATCCTGGAGGAATCGCATCACCTGAGTCTGATTCGATTCCTGGGTTTCAAGTCTGCAAACTATGCCCTGCAATGGATCATCCGTGGGTAGCGGGATGTCAGCCGGGTTCATGGCTGATCAAACTGTCAAGGTCACCTGTGGCCAGGTGACAGATGCACACCGTAGGGGGACAGGAGTGCACCGCGAGGTAGTGAACCCTATGGCTGGCTTCTGCGGATAGGAAACTGGGTGGTTGTGGAAAGCGGGACCAGAGGAGCACAACCGGGATCCTAACGGAAGCTAGAGCCAAGATTCCCCAGGGCGCGGAGTCTAAGACCCAGCTGGTCTTCTCCAGGGCCTCTAGTGGTGAGGATGTAATGCTGCAGGCTGGGACCAGGTCGCGGCCCCTGGAGTTTCCTAGCTCACGCCCCGTAGGATAAGGGGAAAAGAGGGGAAGCAGCAGCACGAGATAAGAGAGAACCGAATAACAAGCTGAAGGTCAGGGGCCACAAGCAGACAAGGATAACGAAAGAACGAGCCGAAGGTCAAGGGTCACGAGCAGACAGGGATAGTCGGGGACAAGCCAATAACGTAACAGAGAGACAGACGTAGCACACGGCAGGCAGGAACCCAAACACACAATGCCTAACAAACACGTTGATCAGCAAAGCAGGCTTGCAGTGCACAGGTTAATATAGTGTTCTGTGATAGGGCCTGGGGTGGAGTCTGGCTGGGAGGAGATTATAAAGGAAGCCAGGTGAAAGGGCTCAGGCCTCTAAGATGAACACATGGGAAGGAAGGTAAACTGACAGACAAACACTACTGCATATCCATGACAATCTCAAAGCGAGTGCGAAAGAGAACCTAGTTGATGGCGCATGTGATGAGTCTGAAGCATTATGGGTGGAAATGTATATGGGTGTGCGTATTACAAAGGTTATCATTGGACTTTGTTATAGGCCTCCAAATGTTAATGAGGAGGTGGAGACTCAGCTCCTTGCATAGATAGAAAAGGCTGCAAGGGCTGGGACAGTGATAATAATGGGGGATTTTACCTACCAGGAAATTGACTGGAGTAATGGCACTGCTGGAACAGTTAAAGGGCAAAAATTTATAAACCTATGGCCTCGTACACACGACCGATTTTCTCGTCGTAAAAAACACGTTGTTTTTTTCGACGAGATTTTTGTTAAGCTTGCCGATTTTCTCGTCAAGCTTTCTATGCGTACACACTGACATTTCCCAATTTCCTCGTTGTTCTCCGCGCTCACGTCCAGCACGTACGACGGCACTATAAAGGGGAAGATCTTTTTTCTTGGCGCCACCCCTTGGGCTGCTTTTGCTGATCTCGTGTTACCGCGTGTGAAGTAAAAGTTTGGGAAGAGACGATTCGCGCTTTTCAGTCTTCGTACTTTTCAGATCGTTTTCTGCGGTTCGGTTTGTGCTTGTGGGTTCGTATCTTGACTTTCAGGGTGTCTAGGCAGGTCGTATCTGTTTTACAGTGTGTTCTTGCCTGTTCGTTTCTGATTTTCAGTTCGTTATTCATAGGCCTTGCTGTTCTAAAGTGCGTTCTGTTCTGTACGTTCTGATAAGACGACCGTTTCTTATTAGCCATGTTGCCTGGACGTTCTCGTCATCGAGTTCGTGCTGTGCATGCGCTTGGTGTTGGTCTGCTTGTTTTGGACCAAGACCAGTCCATGAATGGTGTGAGGAGGAGTTCATGGACCAAGAATTGGTTGCTCCAACGGGACCAATTCTGCCATATGCCTCTGCTGCGGGAGATCGTCGAGAATAATCCTGAGGACTACAGGAATTTTCTGCAGATGTCTGACCCCGTTTTTCAGGAACTGTTGGCTTTGGTGTCCCCCTATATTACCAGGCAGGACACCGTTATGCGGGAAGCCATCAGTGCTGAGCAGAGGCTCATCGCCACCTTACGTTACTTGGGACAGGGAGAAGTCTTCAGGACTTGAAGTTCACGACAGGCATCTCCCCCCAGGCTCTGGGCCTCATAATCCCAGACACCTGTTCTGCCATTATACAAGTCCTGCAGGAGGACTATATTAGGGTAAGTTTTCTCCCTTAACATCACATTTTATGTATTACATGTATGCTAATGTATTGTATTTCTTTCATCCTTCCCTAATTACCATGATTGTAATATGCTGAGAATGATCCCCTTTGTCCCCATGCATGCTGGAAGCTTTAGATTGCCCCTTTTTTCTCCTCCATAAATATTTCCCTTCACTAACTTTTCCAGCAGGGGCGCCTGTTGCTCCAAATGTTTGGGGGTTCAAACTCCAATTTAGGAAATAAACTTCCTCCTTTTTTGCTCTGGTGCCTATTAAACGTCCCCAGTTGTCCCCTCTAATGCAGCCATTTTGTTCACTCCAATGCAGCCATTTAGTCCCCTCTAATGCAGCCAGTTTCCCCCCAGCCCTGCACTTACCTTCTTGTGGTCAGCGCCATCCTTCTTCTGTCCTTGATGTCTTCTCCTTCCCTTGATGTTGCATCAGCCAATCATGTTACCATTAAACAGACTTGGTGAACATGATTGGCAGAGCAGCCTGCCAGTGTTTCCCCAAGGAATGCCCCCCCCTGCGTCCCCTATTTTACTTTTCGGAAGCCAATTACATCCCTCAGGTTGTAATGTGCAAGACTATTTTACTACCTGTTTCTGCTATGCAATTTGAACCCCCTAAATGCCGCAATTATTCATATGTCGGTCGCTTTACAAGAGGCCATTCACCTGAATAGTGGGCGGCATAGACAATACATAGGTTAATGCAACGCATGAACCTATGTATTGTTCTGAGTGATGGGCACAGGAGAGAGGGGGCAGTGCTCCAGCGCCCACTCTGGACACACCGCCACTGCAATGCTATCCTGTGGCCAAACACATCTCCCCCCCCCCAAAATAATTTAGTAATGGCCCATCAGAGGGGGTGATGAATCTGATAAATGAGCCTTCCATTATACTTATTTTAAACACCTTAATAAACGTAGAAATTGATTGATGTTGGCCTTTATTTATTTTTTATCGAATTTCCTTGTAATGTCTGACTTTGGTATTCTAATATTATTTCATCTTGTTTCACTCCACAGCTTCCTTCCACGCCACAGGAATGGCAGACTGTGGCATCGGAGTTTGCCACGCGGTGGGACTTCCCCAACTGCGGTATGAATTCCTCTATGTTGATGTAGGGAAGAATGGCCGGATGTCCGATGGGGGATCCTTCATCCAGACGGAGTTTGCCCTCCGTCTCCAGAGTGACGACCTTGCATTGCCACCGGATGCAGGGAATATTGAAGGACTCCCCTTTGTTTTCTTGGCTGATGAAGCCTTCGGACTCGGACGGCATCTTATGAGGCCATTTCCCCAGAGGATCCTGACCCCAGAGAAGAGGGTGTTCAATTACCGGCTGGCCAGGGGCCAAAGAGTTGTCGAAAATGCCTTTGGCATAATGGCCAGCCGGTTCCGCCTTTTTATGACTTCAATACACTTGGCGGACTACAAAATAAACTATGTCGTATTATGCTGCTGTGTGCTACACAACTTTCTGAGCCAAAAATCGAATTCCTATATGGCCTCAGTTTTGCCAGAGGCTGGACTTTCCCCTGCAAATCCCCTGCCGGGCCTGGAATCTGCCCGTCCTGGCTTGCCCTCCCAAAATGCCCGTGAGGTTCGGGACAAATACATGGAGTATTTCACGGGTAGGGGGGCAATTCCTATGCCAGCCTATCTCTAAGGATCCCAATGAAAAGCTTGTTTAAACCTTTAATTATTTGTTCTTTCCTGTCTCCTAGTTTGTCTTTGTGCATTTGTAGTGCCAAGTGTATTTTACTTTAGTAAATAACAACCATTTCACTATGTAACCTTACAAAATAACCAAATAATCTTAGAAGGTATTATAAAAAGAAGCTACACGTTGTTTGTGGTCAAATATTTTACTCTGTGCACATTCTCACCATTTTTAGTTTTTTCTGTTTTTTTGGGTTGGCCTGGCCCCAACCCGGCAATTTTTTGATTATGAAAATACAAAAAAAACAGTTGCATTCCAAAAATTACAACATTGGATACCTCTGAGCAATCTGAGACATTCACTTACACAAACTATGTCTCTATGTGCCCGTCCTAATATGGGGTCCTGCCACCCCTTGCCCAGCCAAAAATTGAATATGCACACATTTGGGATTTTTTCCATCTAGGAAATTTACAATCCTGATCCCTATTGTCAACATGTGCTATCTGCCATCAGGGGTGATCAATGGACGTGTTTTGGGGGTGCAACCGACTTTAGATACGAGGAAGGGGTTGCACCCCCAAAAGACGTACATGGATATCCCCTGATGGCAGATAGCACATGTTGACACACTGTGTGCAGATTCAATTTTTGGCTGGTTTGATTGTCAAAAAAATTCGAAAAGTTGCAAAAACAAACATGTAAAAACAAATGTGTTTGGATGGCTTATTGAATTCTCCCCAAAACATCGAGAATGTCCTTAAATGTTTGTTCCATCACACGGATTCTTTGTTTAATAAGGTCCAGTTCCGTGCTACATTCCATCACTTGCTGGATGAGGCGGAGGGCACTGTCAGCAGAGAACCGTGTACTATCCTTCACAACATTTATATCCCCTAAAAACAAAAAATAAAAGGTATTATAACTCTGCAGGCCTACATCTCTTACCTGAAGCTGTGGTGACAGATACTGACCTGTTGTGGTGACCAGATCCACAACGTCATCCACCACCTCTCCTTCCTGCACTTCTCCTTCCTCCACCTCAACTTCCTGCACATCTTTCGGTTGTGGGTCTTTGGGAGTTTGGGGTTGCTTGGAAGTTGTGGGGTGCATGTGCTCCCTGGAGTGTCCTCCTCCCAGTCTTCTCTCCCCTATGAGAATCCAACAAAAGGTCTATTTATCACACTGTAAATCTCAATGTTAAAATAAAAACAGGCTAAATTGCTTGGAAGTGTGGTACAAGTGTGTGTTTGGGCGGAATTTAAAGAAGAATGCATTATTTATGACCAAGAATATGTTTAGTATTAACCTTTGGATGTAATTTATTTGACATGGAGGCACCACAAAAATTCTCTGATGCACCTGTGTGGGACACCCAAAAAAGGCGGGTCTGGTGGCCCACACTATAGTGCTCCAAAGTACAGATGTGGAAGCAGCTGCTGAGTGTCCTCTCCTTTACACTGATAAAAGTTTGCATTTCATTCTCTTTACAAACACATTATCTAGACGAAAAAATACGCCACAATATTTGAGCAAAAAAGGCAGATTACCAAAGTGAGAGCAGTTCCCCATCAGGTCCGCCCCCTCGGTATGTCGGACCCACCTACGTCATTGGCTTGAGCGGGGAACTTCCTTCACTATGTAAATTTAAATTACACAGTGAAGGAAGTTCCCCGCTCAAGCCAATGACGTAGGCGGGTCCGACATACCGAGGGGGCGGACCTGATGGGGAACTGCTCTCACTTTGGCAATACATGTATAGACCCGCCCCTTCTCATGTTCCGCATCTGGTCCACTGAGCGGACCTGATGGGGAACTTTAGAAGGGGCGGGTCTATACATTTAAAATACTGAGAGGGAGTTCCCCATCAGGTCCGCTCAGGCACAACCAATGAAGGACAGCGCTGGACATCGGGATCGCCGCGGGACACTGGATTTCACCGCTGGAATGTTTTTTTTTTTTTTTTAACCACTTAACGACCGCCCACCGCCGATTTACGTCGGCAGAATGGCACGGACAGGCAGAATCACGTAGATCTACGTGACTGCCTTTGTACAGTTGGGGGGTCCATCCGGACCCCCCTTCTGTGCCGTGAGCGGTCGTTACTTCACCGGGAGCGATCCCAGATGAGGGGGCGGCCTTTCGATTCCGGCCCCCCCCTCGCGATCGCTCCCGGCGAATGGAAATGCCTCCTCTGTCTGTTTCAGACAGAGGAGGCAGGAGGAAGTGATGTCATCTCCTGTGCGGCGCTCACATATACCGAGCGCCGTACAAGAGAAGACATCAGGTCAGTGAGCACAACACTACACTGACACCAGGACACATAGGAACACTAATCGCCCCCCCCAGGACCCCCAGACCCCCCCAGATCACCCCCCAGATCACCCCCCAGCCCCCAGTCACAGTGTCACTGATTGCAGTGACCATTTATTTAGTGATCACTGCAATCAGTGACATTTGTGACTGTGAAAGTGTCACTAAAGTTTAGTTTTAGGTCCAGTGTAGCCCCCTAACCCCCCCTAATAAAGGTTTAACCCCCTGATCACCCCCCAGATAACCCTTTCACCCCCTATCACCGCTGTCGCTATGCGATCATTTTTCTGATGGCTGTCTTAGCATCAGTGATGGCGATCGGTAGCCAGTAATTTTTTTTAGGTTCGCCGCAGGTTTTTATAGCGTCGGGTACCCCAATATATTATCTAATAAAGGTTCAACCCCCTTGATCGCCCCCCAGGTAACCCTTTCACCCCCTATCACCGCTGTCGCTAATCGATCGTTTTTCTGATGCTGTCTTAGCATCAGTGATGGCGATCGGTAGCCAGTAATTTTTTTTAGGTTCGCCGCAGGTTTTTATAGCGTCAGGTACCCCAATATATTATCTAATAAAGGTTAAACCCCCTTGATCGCCCCCCAGGTAACCCTGTCACCCCCTATCCCCGCTGTCGCTATGCGATCATTTTTCTGATGGCTGTCTTAGCATCAGTGATGGCGATCGGTAGCCAGTAATTTTTTTTAGGTTCGCCGCAGGTTTTTATAGCGTCGGGTACCCCAATATATTATCTAATAAAGGTTTAACCCCCTTGATCGCCCCCCAGGTAACCCTTTCACCCCCTATCACCGCTGTCGCTAATCGATCGTTTTTCTGATGCTGTCTTAGCATCAGTGATGGCGATCGGTAGCCAGTAATTTTTTTTAGGTTCGCCGCAGGTTTTTATAGCGTCAGGTACCCCAATATATTATCTAATAAAGGTTAAACCCCCTTGATCGCCCCCCAGGTAACCCTTTCACCCCCTATCACCGCTGTCGCTATGCGATCATTTTTCTGATGGCTGTCTTAGCATCAGTGATGGCGATCGGTAGCCAGTAATTTTTTTTAGGTTCGCCGCAGGTTTTTATAGCGTCGGGTACCCCAATATATTATCTAATAAAGGTTTAACCCCCTTGATCGCCCCCCAGGTAACCCTTTCACCCCCTATCACCACTGTCACTAAGCAATCGTTTTTCTGATCGCTGTCTTCGTGTCGGTGATGCCAATCGGTAGCCAGTCATTTTTTTTAGGTTCGCCGCAGGTTTTTATAGCGTCAGGTACCCCCAAATATGATCTAATAAAGGTTTTAACCCCCTAATTGCCCCTAGTTAACCCTTTCACCAGTGATCACCATATAAGTGTTACGGGTGACGCTGGTTAGTTAGTTTGCTTTTTATAGTGTCAGGGCACCCGCCGTATATAACCCAATAAAGGTTTAACCCCCTGATCGCCCGGTGGGTGATATCAATTAGGTTTTAGCGTCAGAGAGGGTCTGCGTCACACCCCAGGCAGCGTCAGGTTAGTGCCAGTAACGCTAACACCCACGCGTAAAGCATACACCCCCCTTAGTGGTATAGTATCTGAACAGATCAATATCTGATCTGATCAGATCTATACCAGCGGTTTAGGGTTCCCAAAAACGCAGTGTTAGCGGGATCAGCCCAGATACCTGCTAGCACCTGCGTTTTGCCCCTCCGTCCAGCCCAGGCCACCCAAGTGCAGTATCGATCGATCACTGTCACTTACAAAACACAACACACATAACTGCAGCGTTCGCAGAGACAGGCCTGATCCCTGCGACTCCAGTGCTGTAGGAGGTGATTTCACCACCACAGTTAAAAAAAAAAAAGCATATATGCCGAAGCATGGGGGCAGCAGGGGCAGCAGGGCGGAGGAGCAATTTTGCTCCTAATGCCGCATACATACGGTCGAAATTCCGACGGAGGCTTGCCCGTGGAAACGTTTGACCATGTGTGTGCGGCATAACTTTTTTGCGGGAGGATGCCCCCATGCTTCGGCATATATAAATGGTGCATGTATGCCCATCATTAGAAGTGGGTGGATGAAGGGCGGTATTCTAATGGTGGGCATACCCACCAATCAATCTCTTTTTTCGTTCAGCCAACAGGCTGCATGAAAAAAAAAGATTACAATACATGTCCAACAAGGACCAGCAACGTACTGGTATGTTGCTGGACTTTGAATGGTTATACCAGATTGATGCCTGCGGGTTTAGGCATCATCTTGGTATCATTCTTTTCAGCCAGCGGCCGGCTTTCATGTAAAAGCAATCACAGTGGCTAATTAGCCTCTGGACTGCTTTTACAAGCAGTGGGAGGGAATGTCCCCCCCCCCCGGATATAAAAAGCGCCATTGGGAAATTGGGAAAGCATTTTATCACACCGATCTTGGTGTGGTCAGATGCTTTGAGGGCAGAGGAAAGATCTAGGGTCTAGAAGACCCCAGTTTTTTCAAAAAAAGAGTACCTGTCACTACCTATTGCTATCATAGGGGATATTTACATTCCCTGAGATAACAATAAAAATTATAAAAAAAAAAATATATGTAAGGAACAATTTAAAAATAAAATAAAAAAGCAAAATTAATAATAAAAAAAAAAAAAAAAAAAAAAAAAGCACCCCTGTCCTGCCCTGCTCTTGCCCAATGGCGAACGCAAGCGTCGGTCTGGCGTCATATGTAAACAGCAATTGCACCATGCATGTGAGGTATCACCGCGAAGGTCAGATCGAGGGCAGTCATTTTAGCAGTAGACCTCCTCTGTAAATCTAACGGGGTAATCTGTAAAGGCTTTTAAAGGCTTTTAAAAATGTATGTAGTTTGTCGCCAATGCGCGTTTGTGCGAAATTTTAAAGCATGTCGTGTTTGGTATCTATGTACTCGGCCTAAGATCATCTTTATTATTTCATCAAACATTTGGGCAATATAGTGTGTTTTAGTGCATTAAAATTAAAAAAAGTGTATTTTTTCCCCAAAAAATGCGTTTGAAAAATCGCTGCGCAAATACTGTGTAGAAAAAAAAAATGCAACACCCACCATTTTAATCTGTAGGGCCTTTGCTTTAGAAATATATATAATGTTTGGGGGTTCAACATAATTTTCTTGCAAAAAAAAAAATGTTTTCATGTAAACAAAAAGTGTCAAAAAGGGCTTTGTCTGCAAGTGGTTAGAAGAGTGGATGTAAGCTTCCTAATGTTGTGTATAAAATGCCAGAACAGTTCAAAACCCCCCCAAATGACCCCATTTTGGAAAGTAGACACCCCAAGCTATATACTGAGAGGCATGTCGAGTCCATGGAATATTTTATATGTTGACACAAGTTGCGGAAAAAAGACAATTTTTTTTTTAAATTTTTTTTTTGCCACTAAATGATATATTGCTCAAACATGCCATGGGCATATGTGGAATTACACCCCAAAATAAATTCTGTTGCTTCTCCTGAGTACAGGGATACCACATGTGTGAGACTTTTTGGGAGCCTAGCCGCGTACGGGACCCCAAAAACAAAGCACCGCCTTCAGGCTTTCTAAGGGTGTAAATTTTTGATTTTACTTCTCACTGCCTATCACAGTTTCGGAGGCCATGGAATGCCCAGATGGCACAAAACCCCCCCAAATGACCCCATTTTGGAAAGTAGACACCCCAAGCTATTTGCTGAGAGGTATTGTGAGTATTTTGCAGATCTCGCTTTTTGTCACAAAGTTTTGAAAATTGAAAAAAAAAAAAAAAATTTTCTTTCTTCATTTTCAAAAACAAATGAGAGCTGTAAAATACTCACCATGCCTCCTCAGCAAATAGCTTGGGGTGTCTACTTTCCAAAATGGGGTCATTTGGGGGGGTTTTGTGCTATTTTGGCATTTTATGGCCTTAGAAACTGTGATAGGTAGTGAGGAGTGAAATCAAAAATTTGTGCCTAGAAATCCTGAAGGCGGTGCTTGGTTTTCGGGGTCCCGTACGCGGCTAGGCTCCTAAAAAGTCCCACACATGTGGTATCCCTGTACTCAGGAGAAGCAGCAAAATGTATTTTGGGGTGCAATTCCACATATAACCATGGCATGTGTGAGCAATATATCATTTAGTGACAACTTTTTGTAATTTATTTTTTATTTTTATTTTTTGTCATTATTCAATCACTTGGGACAAAAAAAAAAAATATTCAACGGGCTCAACAGGCCTCTCAGCAATTTCCTTGGGGTGTCTACTTTCTAAAATGGGGTCATTTGGGGGGGTTTTGTGCTATTTTGGCATTTTATGGCCTTCGAAACTGTGATAGGTAGTGAGGAATGAAATCAAAAATTTGCGCCCTTAGAAATCCTGAAGGCGGTGCTTGGTTTCCGGGGTCCCGTACGTGGCCAGGCTCCTAAAAAGTCCCACACATGTGGTATCCCCGTACTCAGGAGAAGCAGCAAAATGTATTTTGGGGTGCAATTCCACATATAACCATGGCATGTGTGAGCAATATATCATTTAGTGACAACTTTTTGTAATTTTTTTTTTTTTTTTGTCATTATTCAATCACTTGGGACAAAAAAAAAAATATTCAATGGGCTCAACATGCCTCTCAGCAATTTCCTTTGGGTGTCTACTTTCCAAAATGGGGTCATTTGGGGGGGTTTTGTACTGCCCTGCCATTTTAGCACCTCAAGAAATGAGATAGGCAGTCATAAATTTAAAGCTGTGTAAATTTCAGAAAATGTACCCTAGTTTGTAAACGCTATAACTTTTGCGCAAACCAATAAATATACGTTTATTGACATTTTTTTTACTAAAGACATGTGGCTGAATACATTTTGGCCTAAATGTCTGACTAAAATTGAGTTTATTCGATTTTTCTTATAACAAAAAGTAGAAAATATCATTTTTTTTCAAAATTTTCGGTCTTTTTCCGTTTATATCGCAAAAAATAAAAATCGCAGAGGCAATCAAATACCATTAAAAGAAAGCTCTATTTGTGGGAAGAAAAGGACGCAAATTTCATTTGGGTACAACATTGCATGTCCGCACAATTTACAGTTAAAGCAGCGCAGTGCCGAATCCCAAAAACAGGCCTGGTCCTAATGGCCCGAAATGGTCCGGGGCTTAAGTGGTTAATAAAGGACTTTTTCAAGGTGTTTGCGTGTTTTTTTAAACATTTTTTTACGCTTTCTTCGTGAAATGGTAGGGGTACAATGTACCCCTTACCAATTCACATAGGGGGGGGGGGATCTGGGGGTCCCCTTTGTTAAAGGGGTCTTCCAGATTCCGATAAGCCCCCCGCCCGCAGACCCCCACAACCACCGGGCAAGGGTTGTGGGGATGAGGCCCTTGTCCCCATCAACATGGGGACATCCTCCCCATGTTGAGGGCATGTGGCCTGGTATGGTTCAAGAGGGAGGGGGGCCGCTCTCTCGTCCCCCCCTCTTCCCCTGCGGCCGGCCAGGTTGCGTGCTCGGATAAGGGTCTGGTGTGGATTTTTAGGGGGACTCCACGCCATTTTTTAAAAAAAATTGGGGTGGAGTTCCCCTTAAAATCCATGCCAGATCTGAAGGGCCTGGAATGGATATTTGGGGGAACCCCACGTCAATTTTTTTTTAAATTTGCGGCGGGGTTCCCCTTAATATCCATCCCAGACCTGAAGGGCCTGGTAATTGAATTCTGGGGAACCCCCACGCCGCTTTTTTTTTTTTTTTATCAATGACTTTTGTATGTATTGCCGGGAGCCGACAATTCATTAATAGTCGCGAGTCAGTTTTAAATGCATTTTTTTCTTTCAAAAATGACATTTTTTGCAGGGACAGTTCTAAGCACGGGAAACATGCGCCACTTCACATGCATATCATACACACCCCCCAGGTATGAAATTTAAAGGAATATTTCACTTTTATTTTTTCATTTTAAGCATTATTAAAATCACTGCTCCCGAAAAAACTGCAGTTTTTAAAACTTCTTTTTGCATTGATACATGTCCCCTGGGGCAGGACCCGGGTCCCCAAACACTTTTTAGGACAATAACTTGCATATAAGCCTTTATAATTAGCACTTTAGATTTCTCCCATAGATTTTTCGAATTTGCCGCGAACACCCCAATTTGTTCGCTGTTCGGCGAACGGGCGAACAGGCAATGTTCGAGTCGAACATGAGTTTGACTCGAACTCAAAGCTCATCCCTAGTCAGGAGCAGCAGCAGGTGATGTTTATGTCCCGATTTTGTGGTACTACAACAGGATGTCCTTCCTGGATGACCACATTGAGACAAGGCCATCACTCTCCACTCTTCCCTCCAGACTTCCCTGCAGCCAACCTGAGCCTTCTCTGGAGCAAGAGGAGGCAGCCATCCTGGATGATCCTGATTGGGCCATCTGGAGCCAGGTATAGTATTAAATGAAAATGTATTGGGATCAACCTAATGTTTGACAAATATGTCAAGATGACAAACATAAAATATTTTGGATTCCACAAGTGAAATCAAGATCTGTAGACATTATTCTGCACTTAATTGGGTGCTAAATAGTCAATCTGATGTAGTGGTAAATTTAAAGCAAGGATTTATGGATTTACATTCTAATTGCTTCAATCAGGATTACAAAGTTTGATGCAAAGATTAAACTAACATATTAAACTATGTCCCTTTTTCATACACAGGATGAAATCAGCCAGGAGGAGGGTCTGGAAACTGTCAGGCAGGAGGAGGAAGGGCCCAGTGGCAGCCAGGAGGTGGCAGGGCCCAGTGGCAGACAGGAGGTGGCAGGGCCCAGTGGCAGACAGGAGGTGGCAGGGCAAAGGAGAAGCACCAGATCCCAGGTGCCTCCCATCCGGCTTCACAAAAGAGGCAGGAGGGACAGGAGCACGAGTGAGGCAACAATGGCCCTTATTCGTGAGGCCCATGCCACCCTCCAGGAGCCCACATCCCCTGAAGAGGCCATTGCCGGCCTAGTGGAGGCTAAGTTCAAGGTGATGAGCATGGAGCAACGCCTCCTATGTGAGCCCCTGCTCATCACCTTGCTCAACAAGGGGGTGATGGAGAAAATTACCCCCAATACCGCCATATGTGAGGTGGCACAACTGACCCAACCTCAACCTCCACCTCCCCCTTCTTCTTCTGCCCCACCCCTTCTGCTACACCTCCACCTTCTTGTTCTGCCCCACCCCCTTCTGCTACACCTCCCCCTTCTTCTTCTGCCCCACCCCCTTCTGCTACACCTCCACCTTCTTCTTCTGCCCCACCCCCTTCTGCTACACCTCCCCCTTCTTCTTCTGCCCCACCCCCTTCTGCTACACCTCCACCTTCTTCTTCTGCCCCACCCCCTTCTGCTACACCTCCACCTTCTTCTTCTGCCCCACCCCCTTCTGCTACACCTCCACCTTCTTCTTCTGCCCCACCCCCTTCTGCTACACCTCCACCTTCTTCTTCTGCCCCACCCCCTTCTGCTACACCTCCACCTTCTTCTTCTGCCCCACCCCCTTCTGCTACACCTCCACCTTCTTCTTCTGCCCCACCCCCTTCTGCTACATCTCCTCCTCCTCCTCCTGACAGGAGTACCCCTCCAGTGGGCCAGCCTCCAGCCAAACGAAGAAGGAAGGCTGCAGGGAAGGCTTCAGGGAAGGTTGCAGGGAAGGTTGCCAGGAAGAAGAGGAAGTGATGGCCTTGCTTCATTGTGGTCGGACAGAAGGCAGCCTGTTGTAGTACCACAGACTTGGGACATATATCTCACCTGCTGCTGTTCCTGACCTCTGGGAGGCCAACATCAGATTGTGTTCAGAAATGTTGGCCTTCTCAAGCTCCCAATTTTAGTGTCCACACAGGGTTGCTGTGTGCTCTGGGGTCCCTGGGATGCACAAATGGCAGCAGGTTCTCCAGCGCTGCCTTCTCTTTATTTTATTTCTAAACATGAATAAATGTGATTTTTGTTTAAGTTCATACTTGACTATGTGTATTTGTAAAAATTAAAAATCTAGCTTTGGAGTAAGCAGATACATTTGACTGACAATAAAAGGGACAGATATCACCCCCCCAAAAGAATAACTAAATATGATTAGCAAAAAAACATGGTGGGAAATTTAACTAATATAGATTCCAAAATTAAATGGGAGATCACTATCAAAACATTACAAAATTATAATTAAGATCATTTTTAAAAATATTACCATTTAAATTATTCCTAAAAACTTGCACGATATAATACACATAAATCTTCTTAAGAGCAGCATGAAAAAGGTTAAAAAAAAAGTCATAACTCTGTGTGAATATCAGCAGCAAAAGAAGGTCACTCGTTTTGATTAATGTAACATTCTAACGAAGATTTCAATGCAGAACATTTAAACGATGCAATATTTTTGAGCATGACGAATGTGCTCTCTCCATTACGAAGGCTTGTTTTACCAGAAGATGCGCTCCCGTCTCATAGTTGCTTGTGAGCATGCGCGCTTTTGGAAGAGTCGTAAAAGCATACACACGAACCATTTTCTCATCACAAAACAGCCCGACGAGAAACACGACGAGGAAATCTGGAATCCTGACGAGAAAATAGAGAGCAGGTTCTCTATTTTCTCGTCGAGATTCTTGGCAATTTTCTCGTCGTAAAACCATACACACGAACGTTTTTCTCGACAAAAAAGCTCTCGCGGCACATTTCTTGCCAGTTTTGGACGTGAAACTCGGTCGTGTGTACGAGGCTTATTACAAGACAATTTTATGGTCCAGTTTATTGAGGTCCTGACTAGGAATGATGCTCTGCTGGACCTGGAAATCTCAAACCATGCAGAGCTTATTACCAATATTCATATAAAAGAACATCTGGGTAGTGGTGACCATAATATTAATTCATTAAATGTTAGCTGTAAGCAACAAACACATACAGGAAATATAAAAACACTTAACTTTAAGAGAGCACATTTTCAAGGATGAGGGCTGCTCTTCAAGACTGAAGCCTCGTACACACGACCGAGTTTCTCGTCCAAAAACGACAAGAAAACTGCAGAGAGAGAGCTTTCTTGTCGAGAAAACCATTTGTGTGTATGGTTTTTCGTTGAGAAAAGTGCCGTGAATAGAGAACCTGCTCTAATTTTTCTCGTCCGGATTCTCGATTTTCTCATCGTGTTTCTCGTCGGCCTGTTTTGCGACGAGAAAAACGTTTGTGTGTATGCTTTTCCGAGTCTTCAAAAAGCGCGCATGCTCAGAATCAAGTATGAGACGGGAGCGCTTCTTCTGGTAAAACAAGCCTTCGTAATGGAGATAGCACATTCGTCCCGCTGTAAATTATTGCATCGTTTAAATGTTGCGCATTTAAATCTTCTTTAGAATGTTACAATAATGAAAACTAAAGAACTTGTTTTGCTGCTGATATTCACACAGAGTTCTGACTAACTATTTTAATCCTTTTTCATGCTGATCTCATGAATATTTAGCTGTATTATATCGAGCAAGATCTCCTTAATAATTATATTATTTTAATTTTGAATACAGATCTTCATTTTAAGGCCCCTTTCACACTGGGGCGTTTTTCATGCGGTTTAGCGCTAATATTAGCGCTATTATACCGCATGAAAAATTTGTGCCTGTAGTCTTCAATGTGAAAGCCCGAAGGCTTTCACACTGAAGCGGTGCGCTAGCAGGACTGCTCCAAAAGTCTTGCTAGCCGCTCCTTTACCGCGGCTGCCCATTGAAATCAATGGGACACCGCGGTAATACCGCCTGCAAACCGAGGCAATATCCGCGGTTTGCGGGCGGTATTAACCCTTTTTCGGCCGCTAGCGGGGGTTAAATTCACCCCCCTAGCGGCCGCATACTGCGGTAAGAACGACGGTATAGCAGCGCTGAAAATCGCGCTGCTATACCGCCACCGCACCTGCCCGTCCCAGTGTGAAAGGGGCCTAAATGCTTCTTTATTTTATAGTGATCTCCATGATTTTATTTATTATTTTTGTTGTGTCAAGTTTACCCCTTATTTTTTTTATTTTTTTTTAGACCTTCAAGGAGATTTATCTGTCCCTTTTATTTTATTTGTTAAAATGTATCTGCCTACTCCAAAGCTAAATTTATAATTATTCTAAAAACACATAGTCAAGTATTAACTGTAAAAAAAAAAAAAACATTTATTCTGGTCTATAACAAAGAAGGCAGCGCTGAAGAACCTGCTGCCATTTGTGCATCCATGGGACCCCAGAGCACACATCAACCCTGTGTGGACAATAAAATTGGGAGCTTGAGAAGCACATCAGTTGTGAGCACAATCTGATGCTGGACTCCCAGAGGTCAGGAACAGCAGCAGGTGATATATATGTCCCAAGTCTGTGGTACTACAACAGGCTGCCTTCTGTCAGACCACAATGAAGCAAGGCCATCACTTCCTGGTCTTCTTGGCAGCCTTCCCTGCAGCCTTCCCTGAAGCCTTCCCTGCAGCCTTCCTTCTGCGTGTGACTGGAGGCTGTGCCACTGGAGGTGTACTCGTGTCAGGAGGAGGAGAAGGAGGTGGAGGAGAAGAAGAAGGTGGAGGAGGAGGCGGAGGAGGAGGTTGAGGTTGGGAAAGCTGGGCGACCTCACATATGGCCGTATTGGGGGTAATTCTCTCCATCACCCCCTTGTTCAGCAAGGTGATGGTCAGGGGCTCGCATAGGAGGCGTTGCTCCATGCTCATCACCTTGAACTTGGCCTCAACTAGGCCGGCAATGGCCTCTTCAAGGGATGTGGGCTCCTGGAGGGTGGCATGTGCCTCTCTAATAAGGGCCATTGCTGCCTCGCTTGTGCTCCTGTCCCTCCTGGATATTTTAGGAAGGCGGATGGGAGGCACCTGCGATCTGGTCCTGCTACTTGGCCCAGCCACCTCCTGTGTGCCACTGGGCCCTGCCACCTCCTGTGTGCCACTGGGCCCTGCCACCTCCTGGCTCACAGTGGGCCCTGCCTCCTCCTGGCTCACAGTGGGCCCTGCCTCCTCCTACCTAACACTTTCCAGACCCTCCTCCTGGCTGATGTCATCCTGTGTATGAAAAAGGGACATAGTTTTAGTTTGTGGTTCATCATTTTCACACAAATTATAGCTCATGACTGTTGCAAATTGAATGTAAATCAATAGAAAAGACTATTATTATGACCCCATCAGATTTCATTCTTCTCCGCCAATTTTGGGCCCACTACTGTCTATTGATATTGAGATCACTTTTTGCTCCCAATTTTTGGGAGGATTTACATATTATCTTATTTTTCATGCATTCATTTTCTCACAATACATTTTGAGAAAATACGATACCTGGCTCCAGATGTCCAAATCAGGTTCTTCCAGGATGGCTGCCTCCTCTTGCTCCAGATAAGGCTCAGGTTGGCTGCAGGGAAGACTGGGGGGATGACTGGACAGTGATGGCCTTGCCTCAAGGTGGTCGTTCAGAAAGGACATCCTGCTATAGTACCACAAATTTGGGACATATACATCAGCTGCTGCTCCTGACCTCTGAGAAGCCAGGACCCTAAAGTACTCAGTCCTGTATGTGCCTCTCAAGCTCCCAATTTTACTGACCACCTGTTTTGTGGTTGCTGTGGGTACCTTGGTCTGCACAAATGGGAGCAGGCTCTCCAGCGCTGCTTTCCTTACACCTTTCTTCCTGTGAATGGGGTTTTTGGTCTCCCACAGAGCGGCAGCTCCCTTACCCGGTCTATAAATTCAGCCAGGAATTCCCTATCGCTGATGAAAGCATTAATTTTGGTTCTGAAAGCCAAAAAACAAGACAAAAAAAGTAATGTCAGTCACATAGTCTAACCTCCTGTAAATCTGATTCCCCATATATATCCTCCAGCAATCTCTAGGCAGTATAGGCCACCGATTTCACAAAGTATAAAAATCACATACCTTCGTTCTCACGTCCGTCACTTTTCCTCCTCTCTCCGCACACTGAACGTAGTATCGTCACATGTGTGTTTGCTTTATATACACCACGCATGCGTGAAACTCCGCACACGTCGCTCCGCACACGTCGCCCACCCATGACGTTCAAAGTATCAACTTTTCCCCACCTCTTCTCTTTCACGATCAAGGAGGAGATTCAAGGCATCTAATATGTCTTACGCGGAGATGGCGGAGATGGTGGACATATTGCTAAAGTGGGATTATGATGCAAAGCATGGGCCGTATACCCACCCTAATCTAAGGAAGTCCAAAATAATGAAGAAAGTAGTGAAAAGTCTGAAGAAGAATTTCGGGGTGAAACGATCAAAGGAGCAGCTCAGAAAGAGGTGGTCTTACCTCAAACTGAGGGAGCTGGAGCAGTTAAGGAGCATTAAGAGAATGCTAGAAAAAAGTAAGTACTTTTTTTCCTGTGTTCCTATTATTGTATTTCAGAACTTGCATGTTGCTCCATGTTGTTGCATTTTACTATTGTACCTTACAAAATGTCATTGTTAAAACTTGGTTTGGCCCAGTAATCGTTCGTTACAGACACATCGTTCGCCCACTATATACAATGTTTTGCGATTTTACAGGGTTCCAATAATTTAGAGAGATGCCTGTTTTTATTCCATAAATGTTAGTACATTGTTGGCTAGATGATGTGTTTGGAAAGAGAATGAAATGCAAACTTTAATCAGTGTAAAGGAGAGGACACTCAGCAGCTGTTTCCACATCTAGACTCTTGAGCACTATAGTGTGGGCCACCAGAACCACCTTTTTAGGGTGCCCCACACAGGTGCATCAGTGCATTTTTGGGGTGCCTCCATGTGTAAAAATTGTCAGCCAAAGGTGAATAGTCAAGAATCTTTTTTTTTATAATAATGTCTGCAGCTTGAAATTCCTCCCAAACAGACACATGTACCCCACTTCCAAGCAATGTATCATGTTCATTTATTTTTACAACAATATCTGTGTGCTAAGTATACCTTTTGTTTGATTCTCATAGGGGAGAGAAGACTGGGAGGACACCACTCCAGGGAGCACAGGAACCCCACACCTTCTAAACAACCCCAACCTCACCAAGAACCCCAACCTGAGGATGTTGAGGAAGTTGAAGAGGTGGAGGAAGGAGAAGTGGAGGAAGGAGAAGTGGATGACATGGTGGAACTGGTCACCACAACAGGTCAGTATCTGTCACCACAGCTTCAGGTAAGAGATGTAGGCCTGCAGAGTTAAAATACATTTTGTATTGCTTTATAGGGGATGAAAATGTTGAGGTGAAAGAAAGTACGCATTTCTCTGCTGACAGTGCCCTAGGAATCATACAGCAAGTGATGGAATGTAGTACAGAACTGGACAGAATTAAGCAAAGAATTAATGTGATGGATCAAACCTTTAAGGACATCCTCGATGTTTTGGGGCGAATTGAATAAGGCACCAAACACCCCATTTTGTTTTCTGATTGTTCTTCCCCCTTTTTTTTTGCTTTTTGACAATCAATCAAGCCAAAATTTGAAGATGCATACAGTGGGGCTGATTTACTAATAACAGTGCGCTGCGCTGGTTCTAACCTTAATTGGTGTGCCGGATAACTCCTTCACTGGGCGCAGGAAGCAGCGGCGCACTGTTATAGTAAATAGAAATGTCAGCGGCGCTCTATTGAAAATGAATGGTTCCCTATGGGAGCCCATTGATTTGAATAGAGGTCGCCCGGGAAGTCGGATCCGACTTGCGGGCGACTCGTGTGCCGGCTGACACAGGGACAGCGCGACTTTGCGAGGCGATCTGGACACGACCTGAGCGTGCAGCAGCCGCTCACGTCGTGTCCTAGAGGCGACTAGCCGGCCGAGAATGTGTCCAGCGCGATGTGATGACGCTGGTCCTCGGCAGCCTCGCTGTCCCATGTTTGGTATGAATCATGAAGGGGAACTCCAGGCCAAATTTTAATGAAAAAAACGGCATGGGTTCCCCTTCAGGAGCATACCAGGCCCTTAGATCTGGTCTGGATTCTAAGGTGAACCCCCCTAAGCCGAAAAACGGCATGGGGGTCCCCCCAAAATCCAAACCAGACCCTTAGGTCTGGTCTGGATTTTAAGGTGAACCCCTCAAGCTGAAAAACGGCGTGGGGGTCCCCTCAAAATCCAAACCAGACCCTTATCCGAGCACGTAACCTGGCAGGCCGCAGGGGAAAAGGGGGGATGAGAGCGGCCCCCCTCCCTCCTGAACCGTAGCAGGCCACATGCCCTCAATATGGGGGTTTGTTGCTTCGGGGCAGGGGGGTGACCTGCGGCCCCCATATCCCAAAGCACCCTGCCCCCATGTTGATGGGGACAAGGGCCTCTTCCCGACAACCCTGGCCATTGGTTGTCGGGGTCTGCGGGCGGGGGGCTTATCGGAATCCGGGAGACCCCTTTAATAAAGGGGCCCCCGGATCCCGGCCCCGCACCCTATGTGAATGAGTATGGGCTACATCGTACCCCTACCCATTCACCTGGTGGAAAAAAATTGCAATAAAAAAATCACACAGCTTTTTAAAGTATTTTATTGCACAGCTCCGGGGGTCTTCTTCCGACTTCGGGGGTCTCCGGTGTCGACGCCGCCGCTCTCCGGTTTTCTTCTGCCGGGCCACCGCTAACTTCTTTAGCTCTTTTGCTAGCGGAGGCCCGGTCTTCTCCGTCGTCTTCTCCCCTCTTCTTCTCTCCGGTTCTTCCTTTCTTCTGCCGGCCCCTTCACTAACTTCTTTAGCTCTTTTGCTAGTGGAGGGGCCGGTCTTCTCCGTCGCCTTCTTCTTCTCCCGCTATCCGGTTCTTCTCCCGCTTCTTTCTTCTGCTGGCCCCTCCACTAACTTCTTTAGCTCTTTTGCTAGTGGAGGGGCCGGTCTTCTCCGTCGCCTTCTTCTTCTCCCGCTCTCCGGTTCTTCTCCCGGTTCTTCTCCTGCTTCTTTCTTCTGCCGGCCCCTCCACTAACTTCTTTAGCTCTTTTGCTAGTGGAGGGGCCGGTCTTCTCCGTCGTCACCATCGGCGTCTTCTTCTCTCTTCTCCTCCTCGATGTTTTTTTTTTTTGTTTAATATATTTTTATTGAAAAAGTTGTGTAGACATATCAAACAAATAAGATACATCAACAAGAGAAAAAAAAGAAATTAAAGATTAAATACACTGGGTTAACGTGTGAAGAAAATCACTCGGATATTCGGTAGAAATGGTAGGAGTAACCCAACTTATCGAAGCAAACCAGCAATAGAACGAATATGTAGAGAAAAGAAAAAAGAAAGAGAGAAAAAAAAAAAGAAAAAGGGGGGGGGAGAAGAAAAGAAAGAAATACAAGAAAAGGATAGGGATGGGGAAGAAGGGAGGGAGGTGGCACACATGGCAGCAAAGATGAAAAGTTGGCTAGTACATTTAGTGAGGCTAAACCTTACAATGAAATTAAACCCATCAATAGCAAAATATATGAGAATGAGACATCAAGGGTACAGGAAACCTGAGTTGCTCAAGGAGACGAAGAGATTATGTCTTTAAAACATTGGGTAGAAAGGAAGGAGGACCACGGGGCCCAGGTTAAGGTATATTGTTTAGTAGTGTCTCTTGCAATGTGGGTGAGTTCTTCCATGAGGCTAACGTCAGAGACTCTTTGCAGCCAGTGCTTCATGGTTGGAGGTGTAGGTTGACCCCAAAAAGCAGGAATGATAGCCTTGGCCGTATTAAGAAGATGTGGTACGAGTGAGCGTTTATATCTACCTATTGACATTGAGGTAGCGTGGAAAAGCACTATCCAGGGGTCCAAGGGTAACTTGATGTCTGTGATCTGGTGAATCAGGTCAATTACTTCAGACCAGTAAGGGCGAATGATCGGACAGAACCACCAGATGTGGGCATGGGTGGCCTCCTGTCCACAGTTTCTCCAGCATAACGGAGAGTTAGTAGGAAACATACGGTGTAATTTAACAGGTGTATGATGCCATCTAGTGAGAAGTTTGAAGTTAGATTCAGCCACGGAAGAAGCCAGAGAGGAAACATGCGTAAGTAGTAGAACTTTATCTTTTTTCTTGTCTGTGATAGCAGCTCCCAGGTCGCGCTCCCAGCTGGTGAAATACTGTGGGTAGGTAGGGGTTTGTAGGTTAATAAGCGCTTTGTAGAATAGGGAGATACAGTGGAGAGGGGGATCCTTATGAAGGAACATGTGTTCAATGTCATTCAGTTCTTGGAGTCCCCGTAGTGGCTGAGGGAGATTTTGAATAAAGCCGTTCAGTTGGTTATATCTCCACTTATCCATAAACGTTGATGGTCTACGACCTAGGAGTTCAGACAAAGGTTTAGGCGTATTAGAGTTTAATACATGGTGCAAAAGGAGGGGGCCTCCAGGCGACCAGGACTGGAAACCCGGGTCTAAGGATCCTGGTACAAAGTAGTTATGGTTCAGGAGAGGGGTTAGCGGAGAGTTATAAGGCCAGATAAGTTTCTTATGTAGTCCATCCCAGACGTCCAGAGAGGACACGGTAAGAGGTGAGGTATTGTGGGTGAGGTTTCTAAAAGAGCGTGGTATCCAGGGAGCAGAGGAGAGGTCCGAATCACATAGAGAGTATTCCAGTTGTACCCAAAGTTTAGTAGCAAAGGCATATCTCCAGTCTGCTATGCGTGATAAAATAACAGCATGGTAATAAGCTTTAAAATTGGGTAGGGATAATCCCCCAGAGCGCTTAGCCCGAAATAGGACCTCCCTAGAGACTCTGGGGTGACCATCCCTCCACACAAAGCGGGCAATCATGGTCTGCAACAGGGTGAAGAAACCTATAGGAATCTTTAAGGGAATCATTTGTAGGGTAAAGAGAACGCGGGGGAGTATGTTCATCTTGATTATGTTCACCTTACCTAGCCATGAATGTGAGAGGGAGGACCATTTCCTGAGATCATCTCTTATGTTGTTAAGAAGAGGAATGTAATTATGTCTAAAAAGGGAGTGGAGATGAGGAGTTAGGTATATGCCGAGGTATTTCATGCGTGAGGTTTCCCAGCGAAAGGGGAATAGGGGCTTCAGCTGATCAACTACTGGTTGGGGTATCGAGATATTCAAAATTTCAGATTTTGACAGATTCATTTTAAAGTTGGACAGCGTCTGGAACGTAGAGAATTCCGACATCAAATTTGGTAGTGAAATGCGTGGTTGTTGAATAAAAAATAGAATGTCATCCGCATAGGCTGCATATTTATGAGATCTAGAACCAACCTGAGTGTCATGGATATTTCTATTGTGTCTAATCGTGGCCAGAAAGGGTTCAAGAGAAATAGCAAAAAGGAGAGGAGATAAAGGACATCCTTGCCTTGTTCCGTTATGTAGTGTGAATGTGTCGCGTAAGGAGCCATTTATGCGTATTTGCGCCGTAGGGTTAGAATAGAGGGAAGAAATACAGTGAAACATTCTGGGACCTAGACCGAAATAGTGGAGAGTGGTTCTGAGGTAGTCCCAGTCCACCCTATCAAACGCCTTCTCAGCATCCGTGGAGAGAAGGAGGGTGGGCTGGGAGCACCTACGTACATAGTGGATCAGGGACAAAGCACGAAGTGAGTTGTCCCTGGCCTCTCTGTTAGGGATATATCCAGTTTGATCAGCCGACACCCACTGGGGTAGAAAAGGGAGTAGCCTGCTAGCCAAAACTTTGGCATAGAGTTTAGTGTCGATGTTTAAAAGGGAAATAGGTCTATAACTACTACACAGAGTGGGGTCCTTGTCAGGTTTAGGAATCACAGTAATGTGGGCGGATAACGATTCCGGACGAAGGCCAGACTTAGGGGAGATGGAATTTGCATATGCAGTGAGATGGGGAAGTAAAATGTCACTGAAGGTTTTGTAGTATAGAACGGTGAAACCATCAGGGCCAGGGGCCTTTCCAGAGGGGGAGGATTTGAGAGCCTGTTTAAATTCCTCAATGGTAAAATCAGCTTCTAATCCATTAAGTGCTGACTTCGACAATTTTGGGAGGTTGGCCTCTCTGAGATAAGAGAGTATACGTTTACGTTTTTCCGACAATGGTAGAGAAGCTAGATCACCTTCCACATTGTACAAGTCGGCATAAAACTCCCGGAAGGCTTTTGAAATTTGGGGGGTGTTGTGGACTAGTTCTCCTGATGGCAGTTTTATTTTGGGAATGAAGGAAAGAGTTTTTTGGACCGCGAGGGATCTAGCCAACTGTCTACCCGGTTTATTACCCCATGCGTAAACTTTCTGGGAAACGGAATGAAATTTCCGTTTAGTTTCAAGATTGAGGAGAATTTTAAGCTCCTCTCTCTTAAGGGTGAGGGCCTCGAGATGTGAGATGTGTAAGGAAAGTTTATGCTTTTTCTCTAGGTCAGCAATTTGTTGTAGGGCCTGTTGAAGCTGTAGACCATGCTCTCTCTTTCTCCTCGCACCCAATTCAATAAGAGTACCCCTCATGGAAGCTTTATGCGCTTCCCACAAAACAGAGGGAGAGGTGTCCGAGGTTATGTTGTCTTTAAAGTATTGGGATAAGGTAGTAGATAGCATGGAGACCTCTGTTGCATTAGAAATGAGAGATTCATTGAGCTTCCAATTACTGGAGCGAGGAGGCAGAGCGGGCATGTCCAAGCAGATGGAAACAGGAGCATGATCGGAAAGAGTAGCAACACCAATGTGAGCTGAGCGGAGAAAGGGCAGGTGAAAGTGATCAAGGAAGATGTTGTCAATTCTAGAGTAAGAGTTGTGTGTTTTAGAAAAGTGGGAGTAGTCCTTTTCTTTAGGGTGCATAAGACGCCAAGCATCCATTAGTTGAAGATCTAGGAGTTTTTTTTTTACTTGAGCCAATCTTTTGAATGGGATACCAGAGCGGCCCTGGGAGGTGTCCAGAGTGGGATCTAAAGGCATATTTATATCTCCCGCTAGAACTATCAAACCCTCAGCAAAATGAGATAGTTTTGTAAGAATTTGATTAAAGAAGACAGGTTGGTTGTGATTGGGACAATAAATGTTCGCTAGAGTGCAACTAGTATTGCCTAAAAACCCCTTGACAAAAATGAAGCGACCATGATCATCCGCTAACATATCAGCAAACCGAAATGATACACTCTTGCTGAATCCAATAGCCTCTCCTTTGGCTTTGTTAGTGTCTGATAGGCTATAATACCATTGTGGAAAATTTTGTGAGTATAATTTAACGGACGTTGTATGGGTCAAATAGGTTTCCTGGAGGAAGGCAATAGAACAAGCTGAATTTTTCAATTCCCGCAGCACCTTATGTCTCTTTGCGGGGACACAAAGGCCCCTAACATTGTATGAAAGGATCTTTAGATTAGCCATGTCGTCAGCAGAGAGTGAATCATTATTCCATACAGCCATGGGTGCCAACAAAACCGAGAGGGGAGGGGGAAAGGGACATAGAGAGGGGGAAGAGGAAAAGCCAGAAAAAAAGAAGAAGAGGGAATAAGACATACATGATAAACAATATAACAATCATTAGAGCAAATGGGATTGGTATGAAAATCACGCAGAAATCTGCGGTGGTCCCAGTGGGGATGAGGGGAGAAAGCAACCAAGAAGTGTTTTAGACAAAATTCAAGGAGAAAAAACAGATTGCCAACTCCCATCAACCCCAGGAGGAGAGGGGCAGAGAATAAACTCATTTGTGTAGGCATTAACAGGGAGCATAAAGCCCCGTCAGCAAACAGCCTATAAAGTAGTAACGAACATTTACAGATACCAGCATTGGTCAGAACAAAAGTACACAAAAGCATAACCAGAAAACACAAACCCTAGTTTACCGACAAGGAAGATGATTGTGGGCAGTGAAACGCATCATCCGATTTTCTGAGATGAGCCAGGGGTGAAGACACGCCTTTGCTTGGCTGGGGTTTTCCGCCATTGTGGGGAACGGTTAGCAGAGAAGGTGTGTATAGTATTCTGCCAACCCTGAAACTCCGTGGGCGGCAAATTCAGATCCTGGAGGAATGTTGGGAGGTCCTCATGGAACCGCAAAGTGGAGGAGCGACCATTTTTAGTAGCAATTAAGCATGCAGGGAAACCCCATCTGTAAGTAGTTCCATCACCCCTCAGATGCTCCAAAAGAGGTTTTAAAGCCCTGCGGCGATCAAGAGTCTCCTTAGCTATGTCAGGAAAGATGTTTAGGGTAGCGCCATCAAAGTCAATATTAGGAGTATTTCGCAGTTTCATCATGATGGCATTTTTGTCTTCAAAATAGTGCAGGCGACAAATCACATCCCTGGGTTGGTCAGAAGTGAAGTTGCGAGGTCTCAGGGCGCGGTGAACTCTGTCAAAACGCAGAGGGGCAGTGACAGGGTTACCCAGGACGGTGTTAAGGATGCCACGAATCGAGGGTTCCAGGTCATTATCTCTGGTCGCTTCCGGCAGCCCTCTGATACGCAAGTTGTTTCTGCGGTTTCGATTTTCGAGGTCCTCAAGTTTGTATAATGAGGCTCTGTGAGCGTATGCTAATTGAGTAACAGTCTCTTGCAGTTCTTTAATGGCCGCCTCTTGTGAGTCTTGGCGATGTTCTGTTTCCTCAACTCTGTCGAGTAGATGCGACATGTCCGCCCTAACTGCGGAAATTTCCTTTTTGATAGATTTTCCATATTGTGGAACATACCCGCCATTTCTTTTTTGAGCTCATTCACCAGGGAAGACATTTCCGAGCCTGTGGGGGAGCCGGGGTCCTCCATCAGCTCCGAACCGCAGGATGAGGCTGGGGAGCTTTCACGGACGGAGGCCGCGTGTGAGGCCGGAGATATAATAGATCGCGAGGCTCTGGTCTTGTTAATCCGAGTGCTGGGGCTGTCACGCTCCGCTGCTAGGAATCTTTTGATAGTCCCTGCAGTAGCTTGGTGTAAGGTTGAGGGTTTCGTGGATCGTTTACTTATTGATGAACGGGAACTAGAGCCTTTAGAAGGCATTGCTGGGTATGTATGAGGCCGAGTGCTGGACGGGGCTCGTTTTAAGCGCTCATCATCTGTGCCATGTGTAGGTCAGCGGCATCGGTCCAGCAGGGGAAGCAAGTATTTTAGCTGAGAGGCGTAGGCGACCGAAGGTTTACCAGTTAGATACTATGAAGGTATAGGTGCCGGAGTTTAAGCACAACAGTCAGCACACCAGGCCCAAATAGGAGGTTTGTAGTAGCTTGTGGACGTAAGTTTATGGGCAGAGCGAACCTCTATATCCCACTCAGGGGAGGCCGTTTAGATCCCTGGTATGTATATCTATGGGAAGAGGTGCACCAAGATGGCCGCCGTACTACTTAGTATGCTTAAATGGGTGGCAAATGTCTGTGTATTGCCACGGCAACCCCCTAATTATCAATAGAATGGGACATCACATTCACCCTGTGAGGAGGAAGCCGAGCTGTGAGTCAGAGGAGCCGTGAGGGGGAGAAGACACAGTCCGCGGGTGTAGCAAGATGGCCGCCGTACCTCCGAGAGTAGGCCGAAGCCGCGGCCTCGAGTGCGGGGCGAGGAGGAAAATGACGCCGACGACCTCGGGTGATGTGGCGGGCAGTCAGGGGCCAATCTGTCTGTAGGCTAGCCTGGAGGTGAGCGGTCTGGGGGAGGTAGCGTGGTACTCACTGTGTCCTTGAATCGAGGCCGCGTCTGGTACCGCAGGCCGCAGGACGCCGGATCACCTCGCCAGGAGTCTCCAAACGGTTCCCAGCAATGTAACGACCGCGCTGTGTCTTCCAGGTGTAGTGCGGCTGTCAGGCGAGGCTAGTTGGCTCACAGATTGCGGGCATCAGATGCCGGAGAGGCAGTGGATCCGCAGGCCCCAAGATGGCGGAGGGCCTCAGTAGCGTGGAATCAGTCACAGGACCAGAGCAGATCCAGCTGCACAAAGTCCTCCAAATCTCTTGGGCAGCAGCAGAGGGTGTCCAGGGAGTAGTACAGGTGGACCGGGGCCCCAATAAAGCAAAAGGGGCAGAGGATGGCAATGGATAAGCGGTGGTTTCCTGGAGCTCTCTCCTCCTAGATGTTGACTCGTCGCTTCCTCTCGCAGTAATGTTAAATTTTCGGTCCGCAGAGATTAATATAGGCTTCTCATGACGTCACAGTCACATGTTCCCATGACGTCACACTCACATGCTCCGGGGCCATGTGACTGTGACGTATTGAGAAGCCTATATTAATCTCTGCGGACCGAAAATTTAACATTACTGTGAGAGGAAGCGACGAGTCAACATCGAGGAAGAGAAGAGGGAAGAAGATGCAGACGGCGACGACGGAGAAGACCGGCCCCTCCACTAGCAAAAGAGCTAAAGAAGTTAGTGGAGGGGCCGGCAGAAGAAAGAAGCAGGAGAAGAACCGGGAGAAGAACCGGAGAGCGGGAGAAGAAGGCGACGGAGAAGACCGGCCCCTCCACTAGTAAAAGAGCTAAAGAAGTTAGTGGAGGGGCCGGCAGAAGAAAGAAGCGGGAGAAGAACCGGAGAGCGGGAGAAGAAGAAGGCGACGGAGAAGACCGGCCCCTCCACTAGCAAAAGAGCTAAAGAAGTTAGTGGAGGGGCCGGCAGAAGAAAGAAGCGGGAGAAGAACCGAGTAGCGGGAGAAGAAGAAGGCGACGGAGAAGACCAGGCCTCCGCTAGCAAAAGAGCTAAAAGAAGTTAGCGGAGGCCCAGCAGAAGAAAGGAAGAACCGGAGAGAAGAAGAGGGGAGAAGACGACGGAGAAGACCGGGCCTCCGCGAGCTAAAGAAGTTAGCGGTGGCCCGGCAGAAGAAAACCGGAGAGCGCGGCGACGACACCGGAGACCCCCGAAGTCGGAAGAAGACCCCCGAGCTGTGCAATAAAATACTTTAAAAAGCTGTGTGGTTTTTTTATTGCAATTTTTTTCCACCAGGTGAATGGGTAGGGGTACGATGTACGCCATACTCATTCACATAGGGTGGGGGGCCGGGATCCGGGGGCCCCTTTATTAAAGGGGGCTCCCGGATTCCGATAAGCCCTCCGCCCGCAGACCCCGACAACCAACAGCCAGGGTTTTCGGGAAGAGGCCCTTGTCCTCATCAACATGGGGGCAGGGTGCTCTGGGGTGGGGGGGCCGCAGGTCGCCCCCCCGGGCCCAGAGCACCAAACCCCCCATGTTGAGGGCATGCGGCCTGGTACGGTTCAGGAGGGAAGGGGGCCGCTCTTGTCCCCCCCTTTTCCCCTGCGGCCTGCCAGGTTGTGTGCTCGGATAAGGGTCTGGTTTGGAATTTGAGGGGACCCCCACGCCCTTTTTCGGCTTGAGGGGTTCACCTTAAAATCCAGACCAGACCTAAGGGTCTGGTTTGGATTTTGGGGGGACCCCCATGCCGTTTTTTCGGCGTAGGGGTTCCTCTTCAAATCCAGACCAGACCCAAGGGCCTGGTATGCTCCTGGAGGGGGAACCCATGCCGGTTTATTATTTAAAATTTGGCCTGGAGTTCCCCCTCAAGATTCATACCAAACACAGTGCCTGCTATTGGCGGGGATCCAAGTCGGATCCCCCTTCATTGAAAGTCGGACATATGTCGGCTTCATGTCGCTGGGCAAAGTCGGAGCCAAAGTAGGACAGATGTCGTGTCGCACTAGTGTTAACCCAGCCTAAATACAACTACACTGCTGCTCTCAGCTGCTCATATCACTCGTCTCACTAAATAGTAGAAATGTGCATTCGTTTTCGTCCGAATGCATTTTCGTCCGAATTTCAGCTATTTTCGTTATCGTTTTAACAAACGAAAACGAAAGCACAGAATCCGAAAACCGAAAAATCCGACATAAACAAATGCTTTATTTTCGTTTTCGTTGCTACAACAGTTCGATATAGATAGGAGATTCGACGTGACGCTGACAATAACAATCTGTGTCTATCGAACCTGTGGTCGAATGTGCCTAACCTTAACTCTATTAGTCCAAGATTATTCTACATAGAGAGAAAAGATTCGACATAGAGAGAAAAGACTCGACATAGGAGAGAAAAGATTCGACATTATAGAGAGAAAAGATTCGACATAGGAGAGAAAAGATTCGACATAGGAGAGAAAAGATTCGACATAGGAGAGAAAAGATTCGACATAGGAGAGAAAAGATACGACATTATAGAGAGAAAAGATTCATTATTATAGAGAGAAAAGACTTGACATAGAGAGAAAAGATCACTGCTGGAATTGGGTGGGGGAAGTAAAATAAAAATAATGATGATGATGAATGTTATTGGCTGATTGTAACCAAAGAGGAGGAGCAGTAAAATAGCTAGAATGACGAAGATTCGACAAAGCATCGAAAGTTAGAAGATTCGACGGTGCAGCAAAACTGTACGACGCTGCAATCGTACATTTCTGGTCAAATGCATCCGCCCATAGGCTATAGAAGAATTCTAATGTTGGTTGACTAGTAATAGTAATTAGAAATATAATTATTACTAGTCATACAACATTAGAATTCTACTATAGCTTGTGGGCGGAACATTCGACCGGAAATGTATGATTGCAGCGTCGTACAGTTTCGCTGCTCCGTCGAATCTTCTTTGAACATTCGACAGACACCATAAGCCTTCAATGACAGATTCAACCTTAATTAATTCAGATTTTCGGACGAATGCAATTTTTTAACGAAAAACGAAATAAATAAAAACAAATTTCGGGAGTAACTAAATAAATTTATTTTTCGGACGAAAACGAAATTCCGAAACGAAATATTTCAGTGTGCACATGTCTACTAAATAGCTAAAATCATAAATAATACTGTTTTTGGAGCTTAGGGCGGCTCCTTATCATATACATGCAAATCTGGTAAAACACGGCATGCAAACGCCACAAAGCGCGCCTTTATAAACGCCACTTTCAACCTTAGTTCAGAACACTTTGCACCAGCGTCCCGTCTACATGGGGCCTAAAAACGCCTATGCCATTTACAGCTCCAAAACGCCATGGTGGCCATGAGGCCATAGGCTAACATGGAGAGATGTTTTTAAGCTGCAAAAAACGCTCAAACAAGCGGTTGGAAAAACGTCCGTGTGCATATTAACCACTTGCGCACTGCCCAGACCAAGTTTCACATTTCAGCGCTGATGCACTTTTAATGACAATTGCGCGCTCATACAACACTGTAACCCAATGAAAATGTTTTATTTGTTGGCACACAAATAGAGCTTGCTTTTGGTGCTATTTGATCACCTTTGTGTTTTATTTTTTATTTTTTTCTATAAATACAAAAGACCGAGTTTAAAAAAAAAAAAATGGATATTTTACCCACTTCAGCACTGGGCCTATTCTGGCACTTCTCTCCTTCATGTAAAAATCATAAATTTATGGCTATAAAATTACTTCAAAACACCAAACATTATATATTTTTTTGGAGCAGACACCCTAGGGAATAAGATGGCGGTCATTGCAAATTTTTATCTCGCTCGGTATTTGCGCAATAAATTTTCAAACACCTTTTGTTTGCTAAAAATATTACAAAACAGTAAAGTTACTGCCAATTTTTTGGTATAATGTGAAAGATGTTGTTATGCTGAGTAAATAGATACCTAACACGTCACGCTTTAAAATTGCGCACACACATGGCATGACACCAAACTTCAGTAATAAAAAAATCTCCCTAGGCGATGCTTACATTTTTTTTTACACGTTACCATTTTGGCATTACAGAGGAGGTCTAGTGCTAGAATTGTTGCACTCGTTCTAACGCACGCAGCAATAACTCACATGTGTGGTTTGAACGGCGTTTACATATGTGGGCGGGACTTACGTGTGTGTTCGCTTCTGAGCGCGAGCTAACGGGGACATGGGCGTTTTTTATTATTTTGTTTTTGTTTTTGTTTTTTGACTTTTTTGTATTTCTTAAAATTAATTTTTTGGGATCTCTTTTATTCCTATTACAAGGAATGTAAACATCCCTTGTAATAGGAATGTGTGTGACAGGTCCTCTTTATGGAGAGATGCAGGGTCAATAAGACCCCGCATCTCTCCTCCAGGCTGGGAAGCATGATATTGTTCCAAAAAAATCATCAATCTCATGCTGACAGCCAAGATCACGGCTTGGTTAACCACTTAAGCCCCGGAACATTTGGTAGCTAAAGGACCAGAGGTGAATTCAGAATTTTGCACTGCGCTGCTTTAACTGTAAATTGTGCGGACATGCAATGTTGTACCCAAACGAAATTTGTGTCCCTTTCTTCCCACAAATAGAGCTTTCTTTTAATGGTATTTGATTGCCTCTGCGATTTTTATTTTTTGCGATATAAACGGAAAAAGACCGAAAATTTTGAAAAAAAATGATATTTTCTACTTTTTGTTATAAGAAAAATCGAATAAACTCAATTGTAGTCATACATTTAGGCCAAAATGTATTCAGCCACATGTTTTTAGTAAAAAAAATGTCAATAAGCGTATATTTATTGGTTTGCGCAAAAGTTATAGAGTTTACAAACTAGGGTACATTTTCTGAAATTTACACAGCTTTAAATTTATGACTGCCTATCTCATTTCTTGAGGTGCTAAAATGACAGGGCAGTACAAAACCCCTCCAAATGACCCCATTTTGGAAAGTAGACACCCCGAGGAAATTGCTGAGAGGCATGTTGAGCCCATTGAATTTTTTTTTTGTCTTAAGTGATTGAATAATGACTAAAAAAAAAAAAAAAAATTACAAAAAGTTGTCACTAAATGATATATTGCTCACACATGCCATGGTTATATGTGGAATTTCACCCCAAAATACATTTTGCTGCTTCTCCTGAGTACGGGGATACCACATGTGTGGGACTTTTTGGGAGCCTAGCCGCGTACGGGACCCCGGAAACCAAGCACCGCCTTCAGGATTTCTAAGGGCGCAAATTTTTGATTTCACTCCTCACTACCTATCACAGTTTCGAAGGCCATAAAATGCCAAAATAGCACAAAACCCCCCCAAATGACCCCATTTTAGAAAGTAAACACCCCAAGGAAATTGCTGAGAGGCCTGTTGAGCCCATTGAATATATTTTTTTTGTCCCAAGTGATTGAATAATGACAAAAAAAAAATTACAAAAAGTTGTCACTAAATGATATATTGCTCACACATGCCATGGTTATATGTGGAATTACACCCCAAAATACATTTTTCTGCTTCTCCTGAGTACGGGGATACCACATGTGTGGGACTTTTTAGGAGCCTAGCCGCGTACGGGACCCCGAAAACCAAGCACCGCCTTCAGAATTTCTAGGCACAAATTTTTGATTTTACTCCTCACTACCTATCACAGTTTCGAAGGCCATAAAATGCCAAAATAGCACAAAACCCCCTCAAATGACCCCATTTTGGAATATAGACACCCCAAGCTATTTGCTGAGAGGCATGGCGAGTATTTTACAGCTCTCATTTGTTTTTGAAAATGAAGAAAGAATATATATATATATATATTTTTTTTTTCAATTTTCAAAACTTTGTGACAAAAAGCGAGATCTGCAAAATACTCACAATACCTCTCAGCAAATAGCTTGGGGTGTCTACTTTCCAAAATGGGGTCATTTGGGGGGGTTTTGTGCCATCTGGGCATTCCATGGCCTCCGAAACTGTGATAGGCAGTGAGAAGTGAAATCAAAAATTAACATCCTTAGAAAGCCTGAAGGCGGTGCTTGGTTTTTGGGGTCCCGTACGTGGCTAGGCTCCCAAAAAGTCTCACACATGTGGTATCCCCGTACTCAGGAGAAGCAACAGAATGTATTTTGGGGTGTAATTCCACATATGCCCATGGCATGTTTGAGCAATATATCATTTAGTGACAACTTTGTGCAAAAAAAAAAAAAAAATTGTCGTTTTTTCCGCAACTTGTGTCAACATATAAAATATTCCATGGACTCGACATGCATCTCAGTATATAGCTTGGGGTGTCTACTTTCCAAAATGGGGTCATTTGGGGGGGTTTTGAACTGTTCTGGCATTTTATACACAACATTAGGAAGCTTACATCCACTCTTCTAACCACTTGAAGACAAAGCCCTTTTTGACACTTTTTGTTTACATGAAAACATTTTTTTTTTGCAAGAAAATTATGTTGAACCCCCAAACATTATATATATTTTTAAAGCAAAGGCCCTACAGATTAAAATGGTGGGTGTTGCATTTTTTTTTTCTACACAGTATTTGCGCAGCGATTTTTCAAACGCATTTTTGTGGGTTAAAAAATACACTTTTTTTAATTTTAATGCACTAAAACACACTATATTGCCCAAATGTTTGATGAAATAAAAAAGATGATCTTAGGCCGAGTACATAGATACCAAACACGACATGCTTTAAAATTTTGCACAAACGCGCATTGGCGACAAACTACATACATTTTTAAAAGCCTTTAAAAGCCTTTACAGATTACCCCAGTTGATTTACCGAGGAGGTCTACTGCTAAAATGACTGCCCTCGATCTGACCTTCGCGGTGATACCTCACATGCATGGTGCAATTGCTGTTTACATATGACGCCAGACCAACGCTTGCGTTCGCCATTGGGCAAGAGCAGGGCAGGACAGGGGTGCTTTTTTTTTTTCTTTTTTTTTTTTATTATTAATTTTGCTTTTTTATTTTATTTTTAAATTGTTCCTTCCAAGTATTTTTTTTTTATCATTTTTATTGTTATCTCAGGGAATGTAAATATCCCCTATGATAGCAATAGGTAGTGACAGGTACTCTTTTTTTGAAAAAACTGGGGTCTCCTAGACCTCAAAGCATCTGACCACACCAAGATCGGTGTGATAAAATGCTTTCCCAATTTCCCAATGGCGCTTTTTATATCCGGGGGGGGGAATTCCCTCCCACTGCTTGTAAAAGCAGTCCAGAGGCTAATTAGCCGCTAGGATTGCTTTTACATGAAAGCCGGCCGCAGGCTGAAAAGAATGATACCAAGATGATACCTAAACCCGCAGGCATCATTCTGGTATAAACATTCAAAGTCCAGCAACATACCAGTACGTTGCTGGTCCTTGTTTGACATGTATTGTAATCTTTTTTTTTCATGCAGCCAGTTGGCTGAACGAAAAAAGAGATTGATCGGTGGGTATGCCCACCATTAGAATACCGCCCTTCATCCACCCACTTCCAATGATGGGCATACACGCACCATTTATATATGCCGAAGCATGGGGGCATCCTCCCGCAAAAAAGTTATGCCGCACACACATGGTCGGACTTTTCCACGGGCAAGCCTCTGTCGGAATTTCGACCGTATGTACGCGGCATTAGGAGCAAAATCGCTCCTCCGCCCCTGCTGCCCCAATGCTTCACCATATTTGCTTTTTTTTTTAACTGTGGTGGTGAAATCACCTCCTACAGCACTGGAGTCGCAGGGATCAGGCCTGTCTCTGCGAACGCTGCAGTTATGTGTGTTTTTGTTTTGTAAGTGACAGTGATCGATCGATACTGCACTTGGGTGGCCTGGGCTGGACGGAGGGGCAAAACCCAGGTGCCAGCAGGTATCTGGGCTGATCCCGCTAACACTGCGTTTTTGGGAACCCTAAACTGCTAGGGACGCTAGTATAGATCTGATCAGATCAGATATTGATCTGTTCAGATACTATACCAATAAGGGGGGTGTATTCTTCACGCGTGGGTGTTAGCGTTACTGGCACTAACCTGACGCTGCCTGGGGTGTGACGCAGACCCTCTCTGACGCTAAAACCTAATTGATATCACCCGCCGGGCGATCAGGGGGTTAAACCTTTATTGGGTTATATACGGCGGGTGCCCTGACACTATAAAAAGCAAACTAACTAACCAGCGTCACCCGTAACACTTATATGGTGATCACTGGTGAAAGGGTTAACTAGGGGCAATCAGGGGGTTAAAACCTTTATTAGATAATATATGGGGGTACCTGACGCTATAAAAACCTGCGGCAAACCTAAAAAAAAATTACCAGCTACCGATCTGCATCACCGACACTAAGACAGCGTTTAGAAAAACGATCGCTTAGCGACAGTGGTGATGGGGGTGAAAGGGTTAACTGGGGGGCGATCAAGGGGGTTAAACCTGTATTAGATAATATATTGGGGTACCTGACACTATAAAAACATGCGGCGAACCTAAAAAAAATTACTGGCTACCGATCTGCATCACCGACACTAAGACAGCGTTTAGAAAAACGATCGCTTAGCGACAGTGGTGATAGGGGGTGAAAGGGTTACCTGGGGGGCGATCAAGGGGGTTAAACCTTTATTAGATAATATATTGGGGTACCTGACGCTATAAAAACATGCGGCGAACCTAAAAAAAATTACTGGCTACCGATCTGCATCACCGACACTAAGACAGTGTTTAGAAAAACGATCGCTTAGCGACAGTGGTGATAGGGGGTGAAAGGGTTACCTGGGGGGCGATCAAGGGGGTTAAACCTTTATTAGATAATATATTGGGGTACCTGACGCTATAAAAACCTGCGGCGAACCTAAAAAAAATTACCGGCTACCGATCTGCATCACCGACACTAAGACAGCGTCTAGAAAAACGATCGCTTAGTGACAGTGGTGATAGGGGGTGAAAGGGTTACCTGGGGGGCGATCAAGGGGGTTAAACCTTTATTAGATAATATATTGGGGTACCTGACGCTATAAAAACATGCGGCGAACCTAAAAAAAATTACTGGCTGCCGATCGGCATCACTGACGCTAAGACAGCGATCAGAAAAATTATCGCTTAGCGACAGTGGTGATAGGGGGTGAAAGGGTTATCTGGGGGGTGATCAGGGGGTTAAACCTTTATTAGGGGGGTTAGGGGGCTACACTGGACCTAAGACTAAACTTTGGTGACACTTTTACAGTCACAAATGTCACTGATTGCAGTGATCACTAAATAAATGGTCACTGCAAACAGTGACACTGTGACTGGGGGCTGGGGGGGTGATCTGGGGGGTGATCTGGGGTGTCTGGGGGGCCTGGGGGGGCGATTTATGTCCCTATGTGTCCTGGTGTCAGTGTAGTGTTGTGTGCACTGACCTGATGTCTTCTCTTGTACGGCGCTCGGTATATATGAGCGCCGCACCAGAGATGACATCACTTCCTCCTGCTTCCTCTGTCTGACACAGACAGAGGGGGCATTTCCATTCGCCGGGAGCGATCGCGAGGGGGTGGCCGGAAACAAATGGCTGCCCCCTCATCCCGGAACACTCCCGGACACTTAGCCACCGCTCACTGTATAGGAGGGGGGTCCGATTGGACCCCCCAACTATACAAAGGCAATCACGTATGCTCTACGTGATTGTGCCTGTCGGTGCCATTCTGCCGACGTATATATACAGTGAGCGGTCGTTAAGTGGTTAACATACGGGAACACGGCATGATGTCATAACGTCGTGCCCGCGCCTTCGACGGTCATAGAGATGACTGATGACCATCTGGTCACCAGTCATTTCCAAATCGTTCTCCGAGCCCCAGATGGCACGGGAGAGCCCGGAGAAGCACCGGATGGCGACAAGAGAGGGGGGGGGCTCGTCCCCTCCCCCTGCCTATAAGAACGATCAAGCGGCGGAACTGCCACTATGATCGTTTTTATTGTGCACAGAGTCGCCGGCTGAAAAGAATGATATCTGAATGATGCCTGCAACTGCAGGCATCATTCAGATGTCACCGCCCAAAGCCAAGGATGTCATTTGACGGTGGGCGGTAGGAAACTGGTTAATATTTTTAAAAAAGGTAATTTTTCTTCTTCATTGATGTACACTGATGAGACTGCACTGATGGGCACCGATAAGGTGGCAAGGGTGGGCACTGAGAGGTGGCATTGCTATTTAGCACTGGTGGGCAGTGAGAAGTGGCACTGCTAGGTGGCAATGATAGTTGGCAGTGATGGGCACTGATAGGCACTGGCAGCACTGCTAGGTGCCACTGATTGGCATCAGTGGTGGGCATTGATAGGTGGCACTGGCAGGGGCTACTAATTGTCACAGATGATGCAGAATTGCTTCTTCCTCTTCGGGCCCCATGTCCCTTGCACATAAGCCGGTGATTGCCTTTTTTTTATGCTCACGCTGTCAGCACAAGGAGAAAACAAAAACCATTACCCAGGTTTTGTTTACATCACGTGATCAGCTGTCATTTGCTGACAGCTGATCACATGGTAAAGGGCAGGGATCGGCCCCTTACTCGGATCTGTCATCACCTGAGTCACAGTGACTCTGTGACCACAGCGCGCGCAAAGGGGAGGACGTTTATTGACAGACTCCCGGCAATTGAGGACCATGCTGTGCCCGTCGATCAGTTATAGCGCTGATCTCAAGTGATTAAAGAGGGTCAAAATGGGCCATTGACATGCATCACAATTCTACTTAGGAATGAGTCTTTGAAAAGTTAAACTAAATAATTTGGCCACTTTATCCTTCTAAATAATTCACTTCCTGTCACATAGGCACACAGGAAGTGATGGAAAATCCCTAAAAATGTCTTTCCTTGGGGACACAGGTCAGTCTAAATACTTTCCCCATTATGCACATTGCACTCCAGCATATTGCGGGGTACACCACAATTTATTAGGTAGTTTGGACTGTGGGGTTTATTTACTAAAGGCAAATCTACTTTGCACTACAAGTGCACTTGCTGTATATCTGAGGGGGACTTGCAAGCCCAAAAAAAAAAAAAATCTTTGCTTTTACATGATTGTAACATCCAATCACCAGTACTTTCCCTCAGATTTTCAGCAGCTACACTTTTACTGCAGAGTGGATTTGTCTTTACTAAACCCCAAACTACCCAATGATTTGGGGTGTACACAACAAAGTGCTAGAGTGCAATTTGCTTAATGGGGACACTAGTTAGATTGATCTGTGTGTCCCCAAGAAAAGCCATTGGTAGGGTTTTACCTTCACTTCCTGTTTAGCTGTGTGACAGGAAGTGAAACCAATGTTAAGAAAAGGAGACAAAGGCCAAACTACAAAAAAAATATCAAAAAAAAAAAAAAACACACACACACACGGGTTCTAACACTTTGTTTCCCTCAAAAGGCCCACAATTAGAATTGTATGGCCTTGAGCTATTTTTAAGTGCAGTGCTCTAAATCAGTGCTTCTCAAGTACCCCCAACAGGCCATGTTTGCAGGTTTTCCTTCATCTTGCACATGTGCTTTAAATCACAGTCAATGGTTTTGATTTTTGGACAGCAATTCTCGATAAGATAAATTCACAAAACATGTCCTGTTGGGGGTACTTTAGGACTGAGGCTGAGAACCACTGCAGTAAAAAAGGAAAATTGAATACTTACCGCTCTGTATTTTTCATTTCCTGGTGACGCTCCATGGCAGCACACAATACAATACATGCATATACTACCATGAAGGCACCAGGGTAGACAAATCACACCTGTTTTGTTTTGACATGCCAATCAGCTGTCACATTTGTTGCAAAGAAAACACAAAACAAACATCAAAACTTTGCATCATATTTTATTGTTTAACAAAACAAAAGGGAAGGCAAAATAAAAACCATGGTCAATTTGAAACAATTACAGACTCAACATCTTGAGAAATTTTTGGCCAAAAAAATGCAGCAGACAATTAAATCAAAATGAACAAACAACACACATTAACAACATCAGAATTATTTCAGGGGAACATATCTCCCCCACACCAAAAATATACAATCCACATAAGTTAACCAATCACTTGTTTTGCAAAGACATAAAAAATAAAATACATGTGTTACAAACTCGATAAGGACACCAACATGTACATTTTACCCCCCACACACACACACTTGCCTCTTCTTAAGGCAATCGACCAAATGCTCTGTGAGCTTTATATAACATATGTTTGTGTGCTAATGAGGCAATTAGAAAACACATGCACAGTCCATGAAACACCCAGAATGCAAGTTCTCCCAATGTAGAGACTGAAATTCAAAGTGGGCACACCTGTTAAGATGTCCTTCAATTTCTAACCCATAAAAACACTCTCTGAGCGAGCATGCCCAGAAATAACCAGGTGCTGTTCACACACAAAAAGCACGCCAAAAAAAAATTAACTGGCTGGGCATGTGCAGAACAACACCAATGCAGCTAGCAAAAAATAACCCCCCCCCTCCCCCCGTCCAAAATTAAGCACATCATCCAGCATGCTACAAAATTAGAGATGGGACAATCACCCCTCTCCCCCCACCAACAAATACTATTGCAGTCTATGGGAACTGACTTGTTAATTTTGCTAGTCCCCACTTGGCTGGCTTATCTTCTAGTAGTTATTGGCCTTAAAATGGGGGCCCAGGTCCCACCCTAAGGGACATATATCAATGTCACCAATTTGGAAAACACCAAAAACAAAACAAGGAGAAGTGCCTTTAAATATGCCAAATTGCTTAAGGGCCATTTCACACCACATGCAGTGCATTGCGTTTTTTATGCATCCAAAATGCATGGAAAGTTGGTTATATGGTTCTAAATGGCAGTGTTTGTTCCAGTGCATTCCAGTTCCACCAAAAAAGGTGAACATGCTGCATTTTACCTGCACTGGACTGTACTGGAACGCATCAAAACGCATCATAAACGCACTGGAACGCACAGGAACACACCTAAATGCACCAAAAACGCACTGGAACACACTTGTCCTTATCTATGGTTAATAAAAAAGTGGGGTGAAAAGAAAGCACTGGACTGCATCAAAAACTTACCAAAAATGCACCGGAACGCATGAAAAAAGTGCATGCAGAAAAGCACCTGGAACGCATCCGGATTGTGTTTCTATGGTGTGAACTGGCCCTAGTTCACACTATAGAAACGCAGTCTGGATACGTTCCAGGTGCTTTTCTGCATGCGCGTTTTTGACACATTCCAGTGCATTTTTGAGGCGTTTTTGATGCAGTCCAGTGTTTTTTTCCGCCTCTTTTCACTTAGGACAAGTGTGTTGCCGTGAGTCTTTGGTGCATTTAGGTGTGTTGCAGTGCATTCCAGTGCATTTTTGGTACGTTCCGTTGCGTTTTTGATGTGTTTTACTGGGGTCCAGTACAGTTTTGTACCTAAAAAATGCAGCATGACCAATTATTTTTTGGCTTTCTGAAACGCACTGGAACGGACTGCAGTGGTGTGAACTATGCCATTGGCATTAATGTGATCAACTTTCTTTGCGTTTTTCAGGCATCAAAAAAACGCACTGCACTGCATCCGGTGTGAACTGGCCCTAAATATCATCCCCGGGGGTATCTATAGTATGCCTGTAAAGTAGCACATGTTTTCCATGTTTATAACAGTTGGAGAGCAAAATGACATTTCTAAAGTAAAATAATAGTCATTTAAAAGTCCTTGCGGCTGTAATGAATTGCTGGTTCCCGTCAATACAGATAAAAGTCATTGAAAGTCTTTGCTAACCAAAAAAAAAATGCGTGGGGGTTCCCCCAAATTCCATAACCAGGCCCTTCAGGTCTGGAATGGTGGGTACAGCTGGAGTGTGATAACAACTCAAAGCCCATCTTGTATTTCCCCTGGTCAGCCTCTTCCAAATACACTAAGAAAATGACCAACCCCCTTGTAGCAGCCACACTTGATATCTGGCATAAAATAGCCATCCCCTACAAATTAGCTAATGTTCCGGGACCACTGACACCAATCGCAGACAATCCAGACTTCGCCCCGGGAGGCCATCAACCGAGACTCCCGATTCCCTCGGCCACTGGCAAGCTCCTGGTTACCCACTGTCTGGCTGACAACAGGGTCAGAGGTCTGGAAGACCTCAGAAATGACTACGGCGTGACGTCATTGCCATCTTGGTTCTACCTCCAGCTAAAAGATTTCCTGATCAACAGCAAACATAAAAAGGCATACTGCAAAAATTTAACCCAATTGGAGCAAATCTGCCTATCAAGATCTCAGATCACCAAGACCACATCCCTAGCTTACTCTTGGTTAGGCTATACACAAGCAAACATGGGCAACATGCATAAAAACAAATGGGAAAATGACCTAGATCTTACCTTTAGTGACACACAATGGGAAAAGGCATGCATTTTTGCTCACAAATGTTCTCTGAGCACAAGATACCAGGAAGTCTCTTACAAGCTTCTTACCCAATGGTATAGGACCCCTGTGAAAGCCAGACGGTGGTCAAACCTCTCCTCTGACACCTGCTGGAGATGCAACGAGGCACAGGGTGCTTTCTTGCACATCTGGTGGAGCTGCCCCCCTATCCGTGACTATTGGTCTCAGGTGAACTCTTGGATAAAACACATCACAGACACTACAATCGACCTAAATGCAGCCGCATGCCTTCTACATATAAACCACTTCAAGATTAGCAAATACAAAAAAGCTCTGACAAGGCATCTACTGACAGCTGCCAAAACACTTATCCCCCGACACTGGAGAACCACTACTAAACCGACGATCAGGGATTGGCTAGACAGTGTAATGTATATATACAAGATGGATGAGATTGTTGCAATGAAAAGAGAGACAACTGAAAGCTTTCACGCTCTTTGGCAACCCTGGGTGGTATTCATGTACTCTGAGGAATACAAAAGCCTGTTGAACTAAACTACTTATAGTTTCACACTACCTGCAACTAACTAAGCTATAGACTGACAGTCTCCTTTCCTCTCTTCTCTTATCAGACAACATAAACATACTGTATTCTGTAACGGTCAACAAACTGGATTGTTGTTTTATTATTAACATAAATAAGATTAGCAGAAATTGTAACGGTACTATAGATATACACCTGGCTGAACTTCCTCACCTAAAGCTCTCTTCCCCTCCCCCCCTCTCCTCCCCACTACCCCTCTTCCCCTCACCTCCTGCCCCCTCCCCCCATTTCTATAATTCCCTTCCCCTTTCCCCCTCTTCTCCCATCTTCCCACCCATTTCTTTCCCCACTGTTCTTATCTTTCTTCTTTACACAACCCTTTTCCCCTCCCCCCCACCCTTCCTACCCCCAACCTTTTCAACTACTCAATTTACCATTTCAGATACAGCTCACACACTTACCAAAATGATTGTATTCACTTATCTGTGTTAGTAAGACTATTTAATGGAAGACGACATTGTTTTTATATCATTTTACTGGTATCCCTGTAATACAATGTCAACTGTATGATCTGAATAATCTTCAATAAAATCTTTAATTGTGAAAAAAAAAAAAAAAAAGGAATGGATATTAAGGGGAACCCCGCTGCAAATTTGAAAAAAAAAATGACGTGCGGCTTCCCCCCAAATATCCAAACCAGGCCCTTCAGATCTGGCATGGATTTTAAGGGGAACTCCACCCCAAATTTAAAAAAAAAATTACGTGGAGTCCCCCTAAAAATCCACACCAGACCCTTTATCCGAGCACATAACCTGGCCGGCCGCAGGGGAAGAGGGGGGGAAGAGAGAGCGCCCCCCCCTCCCTCCTGAACCGTACCAGGCCACATGCCCTCAACATGGGGAGGATGTCCCCATGTTGATGGGGACAAGGGCCTCATCCCCACAACCCTTGCCCGGTGGTTGTGGGGGTCTGCGGGCGGGGGCTTATCGGAATCTGGAAGACCCCTTTAACAAAGGGGACCCCCAGATCCCGGCCCCCCCTGTGTGAAATGGTAATGGGGTACAAATGTACCCCTACCATTTCACAAGGAAAGTGTAAAAAATGTAAAAAATGACAAGAGCCGGTTTTTGACAATTCCTTTATTAATGTCTTTTCTTTTCTTCCATCTTCTTCTTCCATCTTCTTCTTCCATCTTCTTCTTTTCTCCATTCGGGTTTCTTCCTCCATCTTCATCTTCCTCTTCATCTTTATCTTCATCTTCATCTTCCTTCTTCCTTCGGTGTTCTCGTCCAGCATCTTGCTCCGGCGTCTTCCCTTCTTCTTTCTTCTCCGGCCGCTCCGTTTAAATTGGAGGTTCCCGCTGTGCGACGCTTCAGTTCGCCTCTGGGTCCGCTTACACCCGGTGACCCCGCCCCCCTCTGATGCACATGGATTTCACGGGGACTTTCCCCGTGGTGACAGAGGGGGGCGGAGCCACCGGGTGTAAGCGGATCAAGTGGAGAACAGAAGCGTCGCACAGCGGGAACCTCCAATTCAAACGGAGCGGCCGGAGAAGAAAGAAGAAGGGAAGACGCCGGGGCAAGATGCTGGACGAGAACACCGAAGGAAGAAGAAGATGAAGATGAAGATAAAGATGAAGAGGAAGATGAAGATGGAGGAAGAAACCCGAATGGAGAAAAGAAGAAGATGGAAGAAGAAGATGGAAGAAGAAGGAAGAAGAAGATGGAAGAAAAGAAAAGACATTAATAAAGGAATTGTCTAAAACCTGCTCTTGTCATTTTTTAAATTTTTGACACTTTCCTTGTGAAATGGTAGGGGTACAATTGTACCCCATTACCATTTCACACAGGGGGGGGGGGCGGGATCTGGGGGTCCCCTTTGTTAAAGGGGTCTTCCAGATTCCGATAAGCCCCCCGCCCGCAGACCCCCACAACCACCGGGCAAGGGTTGTGGGGATGAGGCCCTTGTCCCCATCAACATGGGGACATCCTCCCCATGTTGAGGGCATGTGGCCTGGTATGGTTCAAGAGGGAGGGGGGGCCGCTCTCTCGTCCCCCCCTCTTCCCCTGCGGCCGGCCAGGTTGCGTGCTCGGATAAGGGTCTGGTGTGGATTTTTAGGGGGACTCCACGCCATTTTTTAAAAAAATTTGGGGTGGAGTTCCCCTTAAAATCCATGCCAGATCTGAAGGGCCTGGTTTGGATATTTGGGGGGAACCCGCACGTCATTTTTTTTTTAAATTTGCAGCGGGGTTCCCCTTAATATCCATTCCAGACCTGAAGGGCCTGGTAATGGAATTTGGGGAACCCCCACGCTTTTTTTTTTGTGGTTAGCAAAGACTTTCAATGACTTTTCTCTATATTGCCGGGAGCCGACAATTCATTACAGCCGAGGCTGCTTTTAAATGCCTTTTTTTTTTTCCTTTAGAAATGACATTTTGCAGGCGCACTGGCAATTTCAGAGCTGCGCCGGTTCAACTTATGCAAATTAGTTTACGTGACTTGACATTTACTAAGATTTTGCCGGCGCAGTGAACCGGCGCATTTAAACCATTGAAATTCCCACGCTGAGCTCAAAAAAACCTCCCGCAGCTCGAATCGGAATTGCCGGCGCAGCGGGCTGGTTTTGAAAAAGTTACTTTCCCACTCTATGTTGGGCATATTAGTTATTTGGGCAGGTGTCACTACACTTCCTCACATCACCCCATGTCACCCCCAATATTTTCTCACTTCCAGCTTCTTTATATTTAGTTTTTAACATGCCCTGCGCCAGGTCCATAGTAGCGCACTGAGCGCCTCCTCCCGGGTGCAGAGAACACTATAGTAAATGGAAAATAGGGCTGCGCTACAGGCGCTAATGTTTTGTAAATACCAGAACAGCCATTGCGCACGCAGATGCGCCGATACTCATGGCGCAAATGTTTGGTAAATCAGCCCCAGTGTGTCAACATGTGCCATCTGCCATCAGGGGATATCCATGTATGGGTTTTTGGGGTGCAACAACTTCCTCGCATCTCAAGTAGATGGCAGATGGCACATGTTGACAATAGGGATCAGGAGTCGAAAATCCCATTTTAAAATGACTCTAAATTGTGTGCATCTTCAAATTTTGGCTTGGTCAGGGGTGCCAATACCCCATATTATGACGGGCAGATAGAGACATTTTTTGTGAAATTGAATGTCTCATATTGCCGAGAGGTATACTGTACAATGTTGTAGTTTGTTGGATGCTACTGATGGTTTTGTATTTTCTTACCAAAAAAAAAATGCCTGTTTCTGGGCAGCCCAAAAAAATAAATAACATAGTGTTCTATTTACCATATGTGTGAATGTGCACAGAGTAAAATGTTTGAACAACAACAAAGTGTAGCTTCTTTCTCAAATCCGCTCTAACCTTATTTGTGTATATTTTTGGTGTTACTAGTAAAATGGTTGGTATTTACTAAAGGAAAATACACTTGGCACTACAAATGCACTAAGACAAACTAGGAGACAGCAAAAATAACAACAAAATACAGATTAAACCAGATTTTTATTTTGTTCTTTCTCAAAAAATATTCAGACATGGCCTGGCATAGGAATTGCCCCCCTATCCGTGAAATATTCAAGATATTTCTGGCGAACCTCACGGGCATTTTGGGGGGGCAAGCCAGGACGGCCAGATTCTAGGCCCGGCAGGGTATTGCCAGTTGGAAGTCCTGCCTCAGGCACAATTGAGGCAATACAATTTGTGGATTGCCTTATAAGAAAATTATGTAGCACACAGCAACAGAAAACAACGTAGTTAATTTTGTACTCCGACAAGTGAATTGGTGTCATGAAAAGGCGGAACCGGCTGGCCATTATCCCGAAGGCATTCTCCATGACGCTTTGGGCCCTGGCCAGCCGGTAGTTTAACACCCTCTTCTCCGGGGTGAGGGTCCTCTGGGGAAATGGCCTCATGAGATGTGGTCCCAGTCTGAAGGCTTCATCAGCCAAAAACACAAAGGGGAGTCCTTCAACATTCCCTGCATCCGGTGGCAATGCAAGGTTGTCACTCTGGAGACGGAGGGCAAACTCCATCTGGCTGAAGGATCCCCCATCGGACATCCGGCCATTCTTCCCCACATCCACATAGAGGAATTCATACCGTGCTGACACCACCGCTATCAGCACAATGCTATGAAACCCCTTGTAGTTGTAGAAGTAGGACCCAGAACAGGGTGGCGGCACAATGCGGACGTGCTTCCCGTCAATGGCTCCACCGCAGTTGGGGAAGTCCCACCGCGTGGCAAACTCCGATGCCACAGTCTGCCATTCCTGTGGCGTGGAAGGAAGCTGTGGAGTCAAACAAGAAAAAAAATTATTAGTACTTTTGCACATAACATTGCAAGCAGATTATACTAAAATACATTCTAGCCCAACATCATTCTAAGTTTCCGTTTAATGTGTTTTAAAAAACTCAAATCGAAGGCTCAAGTATCATATTCATCACCCCCTCTGATGGTCCATTCTAAAAATATTTGGGGGGGGCTAGATGAGTTTGGGAATGCTAAAAAATAAGGAGAACTAACATTTAGAGAAATTTTAGGGGGTGATTAGGGGGGGAGGGTAAAGCACTACAATGGAGCTGCAGAAATACATTGGGAAGTGACTCGGCTAGGTGTGTTTGGGCCTAGGATAGCATTGCAGTGGCGGTGCGTCCAGAGTGGGCGCAGGAGCGCTGCCCCCTCTCTCCTGCGCCCGTCACTCAGAACAATACATAGGTTCATGCCTTGCATGAACCTATGTATTGTCGATGCCGCCCACTATTTAGGTGGATGACCCCCTGTTGAGCGGCGGCCATCTGAATAACAGCGGCTATTTTTTTTGGGAAGTGCCTATCAGAGCCAGCGGGTATGATAGGCTTGCCGATTACAGCCTGAGGGCTGTAATTGGCTTCCAAAAAGTTAACCAGGGGACGTGGGGGGGATACGTTCCTTGGTTAAACACTGACAGGCTCCTCTGCTAATCATGTTCACTGAGTCTGTTTACCGGTAACCTGATTGGCTGATGCAACATCGAGGGCGGGAGAAGACATCGAGGAGAGAAGAAGGACGGCGCTGACCAGAGGAAGGTAAGTGCAGGGCTGGGGGGGGAACTGGCTGCACTTGAGGGGACAAACTGGCTGCATTTGAGGGGACAAACTGGCTGCATTTGAGGGGACAAACTGGCTTCATTTGAGGGGACAACTGGTGGCAGTTAATGGGCACAGTCGCGGAAATGGATGTTTTTTCCTTTGAAATTTTTTGGGTGGCCCCCCAAACATTTTGAGCACCAGCCGCCACTGCTGGAGAGGTTAGTGAAGGGAAATATGCATGGAGGACAAAAAAGGGGCATTTAAAAGCTTACAGCATGCATGAGGACAAAGGGGACATTCTCAGCATATTACAATCATGGTAATTAGGGAAGGATGATAGAAATACAATACATTAGCATACATGAAATACATAGAATGTGATGTTAAAGGAGAAAACTTACCCTAATATAGTCCTCCTGCAGGACTTGGATAATGGCAGAACAGGTGTCTGTGATTATGAGGCCCAGAGCCTGGGGGAGATGCCTGTCGTGAACTTCAAGTCCTGCAGACTTCTCCCTGTCGCCAGGTAACGTAACGTGGCGATGAGCCTCTGCTCAGCACTGATGGCTTCCTGCATAACAGTGTCCTGCCTGATAATATAGGGGGACACCAAAGCCAACAGATGCTGAAAAACGGGGTCAGACATCCACAGAAAATTCCTGTAGTCCTCAGGATTATTCTCCACGATCTCCCGCAGCAGAGGCATGTGACAGAATTGGTCCCGCTGGAGCAACCAATTCTTGGTCCATGAACTCCTCCTCACCCCGTTCATGGACTCGTCTTGGTCCAAGACAAGCAGACCAACACCAAGTGCCCGCACAGCACGAACTCGACGACGAGAACGTACCCGTGACATGGCTAGGAGACGGTCGTCTGATCAGAATGTACTAAACAGAACGCACTTAAGAACAGCAAGGCCTATGAAGAACGAACTGAAATTCAGAAACGAAGGGGCAAGAACGCACTGTAAAACAGATACGACCTGCCTACACGCCCTGAAAGACAAGATACAAACCCACAAGCACAAACTGAACCGCAGAAAACGAACTGAAAGTACGAAGACTGAAAAGCGCGAATCGTCTCTTCCCAAACTTTTACTTCACACGCGGTAACACGAGATCAGCAAAAGCAGCCCAAGGGGTTGCGCCATTGAAATCAATCTTCCCCTTTATACTGCCGTCGTACGTGCTGGATGTGACCGCGCAGAACAACGACGAGATTTGGAATTGACAGTGTGTATGCAAGGAAAGCTTGACAAGAATCTCGTCAAGCTTGACAATTCCCCATGCTGCGCCTGCACTGAGGGGGAGGCACTTTGCCCCCACACATTGTAAAAGATGGGAAACATTGATTGATTCTCTAACTTTGTTGTAGCTGCGATCGTCAGCTTTTGTGATGGGGAAGAGATTGGGTGCAGTTTTGCTAGGGGGACGGTCCATGTTTCCAGGAGGGGGAGGGCACTGCTAAAGCCAATCACAGTCCTGCTAGCCACCATCTGGAGGAAGGTGACTCTTGTTAGCCACTACCAATCTCAGAAAGAAGGGATTTCACTGTGATTGAGAAAACCACAATCGGGTGACAGTTTGTGGAATTACTGTTGAGCTTCTGGGAACTTTGTTGAAAAAAAAATATATAAATATGTTTGTATGTATGTGTCACTTACTACTGACCCCTCAGCTCTGCATCATCTACTACTATCAATCTCTACATCACCTGAACTTTGCGTCACTACTGAACCCCTGTGTCCCTTTAAGCCACAGCCAGTATTCATTGAAAATCACACCCAATTTTGCTGCGCTTTTTCTCAGCTGCGGGGGCTTGATCTTGCATACAGACCCACTGCTTTCAGAAAATGCCCATGACCTGAGCTCATCATTGCGCGTCCATTCCATATGCTTGTATGTGATATCCCATACATCACACACATCACATACAAGCATGTGGGCTGGATGCAAAAGGTGGATCAGCGGGGATGAGTGTGCTAGGACAGGTAGATGTGTCTCATCTCTGCTTCCTTGCACCACTCTGCATATCATAGATGAGAAGAGGGTACAGCAGTGGAGCAGATGAGTAGGAGGGTACAGCGGTGGGCAGATGAGCAGGGAGTGTTTAGCGGTGGGACAGAAGAGCAGTGGAGCAGATGTGCAGGGAGATACAGTGGTGGGGCAGATGAGAAAGGGGGTACATTGTTGGGGCAGATGAGCAGGGGGGTTACAGTGGTGGGACAGAAGAGCAGGGTGGTACAGTGGTGAGACAGATGAGCAGGGTGTACAGAGGTGGGGCAGATGTGCAGGGTAGTGCAGTGATGGGACAGATGAACAGTGGGCCCTTTACAAAATAATCTGGAGTGGGTAGGGATGAGCTATCTGTTTGAGTCGAACTTGAGCTTGACTCAAACATCGGCTGTTAGATCGTTCGACGAAGATAGAACATTATGGGCCGTCCGCGCCAAATTCGAGCGGCGCGTCACGGCCCATAATGCACTGCGTCATCGCAGTGCATTGCTGGCTGATGATTGGCCAAGCATGCACTATGACCCACATGCTTTGGCCAATCACAGTGCCGTCAGCGAAGAGAGCCATAATTGGCCAAAGGCAAAGTGCCTTTGGCCAATTATGGCTCAGGGGGTTAAGTTCACGCCCCACACTATATAAGGCCGCTTGCACGTTGGCTGTGTGTAGTGTATTGGTAGCATTGTTTAGAGAGAGATAGAGAGAGACAGAGAGAGTGTCATTTCATTTAGTTTGAGCAGGCAGGCGATTCAGTTAGCTGCAGTGTAATCTAGTATATATATACATCCCGGCTTTGTATATATATATATATATTTATGGTCGGAGCCCTCTGTCCGAAGAGATATGGATCACATAAACACGTCACAAGACTAACAACACAAATAAGACCTGAAGTGTGGCCTGGCCTTTTGTACGGTATGCCAAAGAAAGGGGCCATACCTGAATAGAAGTGATAGATAATTCTGCTGAGAATTGTTGTAGAGGAGTGCCCTAGAAAAGGCAGATATGGGTGGGTGGGTACCGTGCACTACAGCCGACGCTGACCCTCGTGGATGGTCTGTATAAGTACCCCTCGAACTCCTCCCATAATTTCAGGCTAGCATACCAGCCTTCCTATTTATGGTCGGAGCCCTCTGTCCGAAGAGATATGGATCACATAAACACGTCACAAGACTAACAACACAAATAAGACCTGAAGTGTGGCCTGGCCTTTTGTACGGTATGCCAAAGAAAGGGGCCAAAAAGTCACACAAGGTTAGGAAGGAATTGATCTATTATGTCAGGTAAACCATTATAGAGCGAGACTGTTAAAGGCTTGTGATATTTCTGACTGAGGATCGGGGACGTGTCGGGCGAAACACAAGGATTTCCACCTGCCTATCTTCCTTATTGCGTGGTCAGGAACTCTGTTTCGTGATGTTGCTGGGGCTGCTCTAATGCGAAAGCGAGTCCTGAGTAACATCCTGGGTCAAGGCCCGAGATGCTCAGGAGTGTTCTGACGTGGCTGACGAACTGGTTCCCGCTTAGGGGTTCAGTTGGGAAAGGTAGTAGAGGGCTGTCCTCAGATAGCTCGGACAGCAGAGTTTACCAATTACCGTAGAACGGCCATAGCGTTGTGTGTCTGGAAAGGTTTAATGTCTACTCCGAGACCGGGTTGTATCATTTCCGACACCGTCGGGTGTAGGATGAAATGACTTCGGTGGCAAGTCGGGTGGTGCCCGGGTAGTACTCGGCATTTAGGGCTGGTGATAGTAATTCGCCGGCCGTAAAATCGTAAAAGGCTAGGTAAGTGGTTGCTTGAACTACCAGGCTGGGCCATAGACCGAAGGGAGAACGTGAAAGGATAGCAGACATGTCCCGGAGTATGGCGCTGGTCACTGGTAATCGTTTGGTACTAGAGTGTGGTTGCCGCCACCTGTAGTGTGTTGGCAGATCAGGATGCATTGACGAGGGAGGTAGCACCATGGAGGTGCTATCCGATTCCAGAGTTGGTTGCGACTAATGTGGGACGCCGGACATGGTCGAGTCGGCTCCGGCTTCTGTGAGAGGATGTGGCATGGTCAAGCGGGATAGCGTGTCGGCCGAGGTGTTGCATTGACCGGGGATGTGGACACTGAGGCTACTGAGCTGATGATGTAGGGAAAGTAGCAACAGCCTGCGTGGGAAGGACATGACGGACAACGATTTATTGACCTGCCTTTGTTAACGACTGTGACTGTAGCCTGGTTGTCTGTGGCGAACGTGGCGGTCTGTCCTGCCCGGGGCTGCCCCGTACTTGAGTTGCTGCGACTATGGGGTAGATCTCAAATAGAGAGGAGGACTGACTAAAAGCGGAATTGTGAGCATCTCTGATGGATCGGATCTCCTGAAACCAATGATGGCCAAAAGTTGCAGCGAAGCTTGTGGAAGCTGCTACGTCCGTGATTATCTGAGGTGACGAGGAAAATGCTGATGGGATAAACAAGGGTCTACCTATCCGGTCTCAAGGAATTGGTCCCCCATGGCCAGATCCTGCTACGGAGGCTGCGTCTAGCTTAATGACTTGGTCAGGGTCTTGTGCCTGGGAGAGGAACACTAAGAAGCGTGCGATGAAGGATCGCCCTTGAGAGACGATCCTCATCGTGGTTTGAGCATGCCCAGTAGGGATTGTAGCTGTGGGTTAGTGCACCCTTGCGTGTCGGTGGACGTATGGATGACTGTCCTGATGCGGGTCAATCTACCGAGAGGTGGGCTGGCCCGCATGGCGCGTTTGTCTAGAATGATTACCAGGAAGGAGATGAACTGTGCCGGTCTTTCTACTTTCTTCACGGTTGTGGGCACATCAAGGTTTTAAAGACCTCTCTTGGACTCCTTAGATCTCACAAGAATCCTAAACCATCGGGAGAACTCCTGTGAGGGTATGCTGGAGTTTGACTGGGTAGTTTTGGAATGAGTCAGGCAGTGTAACGAGTCCGGTGTGGAACCCTGTAGTGTCCCCTGTACTAGAAAGGCTGCTAGAGAGGAAGTTGGATGTGAGGAGAGAAAGTCGAGCCGCCCAAAGTGCATGTGGCCTGGTCCAGCTGGACTCTGCTGCTTGGCGCCGCAGGTATTTCTAGGGAGAGCCTTCTGGCACAGGAGGCGGATGTGCAGAAGTTTGCGGTGGGGTAAAAGCAACCCTTGAAATTAAGTTGCTGGAGATGGCTGCGCCCCCCGGTGCTCAAATTGGACATCCTAGTCTGACTGGGAGGACTGGTTACATCTCTAAGGCTTTCAGAGGCTACCACGAACTTGTCGCTTTCGAGTTTGCGAGCGAGCCTGGGGTCCTTGGCCATTAGGATGACTGAGACGTCCCCCTAGGCACGCGGCTTGTTCCCTGTTATGACCTGTGCCGAAGATGCGTGGGGACGCTAGGTTCGCGTCCTATCGCTTAGGATGTCCTTCCTGATGCCCGCTGGGACCGGGTGCGAAGAAAAAGGGGTGCAAGCGTCGGGCGTACCTACAGTGGGGGGTTCGGTAACGACGGTGGAGACTGGGGCTGATAGGGGCGCGGCTGACCGTGTTTCCAGGGCCCCTACTCTAGCCTGGACGTCGGTGACTGCGGTTGCCAGTGTGGTCACCAAGGCGTGTAGCTGAGTAATGCCGAGGATATCGACTGCAGCAGAATTTGTCTGGTAGAGTTGCCGCTGGTTATGGAACAGCAGCCTAACAGCTTGGTTTCCCTGGCCGTGGCCGGGTAGGGGATGCCCCTACGGCGTAGTTCGGCTGTAAGCCTGGGGATGGTCCAGCCCTGAGGAACTGTGTGGAGTCGTCCGCTGAACCCGAACGTGGTGACGATGGGACGAAGGTAAAGTCATCGCAGTTGGTCTGCGACATGTTGGGGGTTGGAGAAAAAACGAGAAAGAAAAGGGGGGGGAATGTATGTTTATAGAGTGAGATGCCAGGTATGGAGGGGATAGAGGAGGTACGAAAGTGGGTAGGGAGAAGGAAGGGAGGATGGACAGAATAAGGAATGACAGGCGCAGAGGATAGCCAAGTTTTGCGTACGAGCGCTTGTTGAGTGTAATTTAGAAAACTCAAAAGAGTGCGTGGCAACCGAGGTGAGCCAGGAGGTGACTGGCTAGGTAACCGATAGCTCGGGTGCCGTCTGTGCTTGGCACAGACTGATGAACCAGAGCCCCCAGGGCGTACTGGGGCGGGTAGCTGGAGTCTGGTATGCTAAGTAGGAATGTTTCGATCTGTAGTTCAATGACGTGTGGTCGGTCTGCCAACTCCTGCACTGCCAGCAAGGTGATGTTGGTGACCTTGTCTGCGTAGTGAAGGATCTCGGATCGGCTTCGAAAACAGAGTGTCATGCGTAGAAGTATGTGGCAGTTGCTAGCGCCTGGTGAGCGGTCGAATTGTGTATGTGAAGGCAAATATGTCGTGAAAGAGTGCGGAGAGAAAGCAAGGAGGGGCCTTGCGTTTACGCACCTGACTTGAGCCCTGTCTTGGTTGAGGTCGAGACACGGGTCGACCGGGACCTGTGAGGAGGGTGACATGGAGATATATGTTCCCTATTTTTTTTTTTTTATTATTATTATTATTTATTTATTTTTATTTTTTATTTTTTTTTTATTTTTATTTTTTTTATTATATATATATATATATATATATATATATATATATATATATATATATATATATATATATATATATATATATTTTAATTAATTAATTAATTAATTTATTTATTTATTTTTTATTATTATTTATTTTTTTTTTTTTTATTTTTTTTTTTTTTATTATTATTTTTTATTATATATATATATATATATATATATATATATATATATATATATATATATATATATATATATATATATATATATATATATATTTTTTTTTTTTATTTATTTATTTATTTATTTTATTATTATTATTATATATATATATATATATTTTTTTATTATTGTTTTTTGTAGGCCTGAAGAGTTGTGGGAGCGGTAGGTAGCTCCGGGTGAAGAAGTGTGTAAGACCCCCTGCCCCCCTTTTTTTTTTTTTTTTATCGGGAGATATCGTCCGACCTGGATTGCAGGGTGGACGGGATGGAAGCTCAATCTAAACTGACGTGTGTGGTGGAAAGGGATAGAGAAATCGGTGAGTAGCCGTTTGACTACTGGAGGAGGTGAGTGGCTGGTGTGCAACCACTCGTCGAACGCTCGCAGCGCTTGCGAGGAACAAATGCCTTAAGGAGACGAAAGAAGAAGAGTTTGTGACTTTCGAGTGTGTGGGGATGGCCGTTTCGTGATGAAACGGGAGTGGTAAGTAATGCGTGTGTATAGCGGCTTGGGGTTCGAATCATTGTGGCCGATGCTACGGCTGGATTCGTAACGTTCTGAGACGTTCGACGTTGTATCGGAGGTATGGGTCGGAGCTGCTTAGAGCCGGGTATGCGACTGCGAACGAATTGGTTGTTTCAGCAGAGGATCCGAAACTTGGAGCCGATGCTACGACTGGATTCGGGTCGGCTAAAGAAGTTTACTGCTGAAGATCGGAGCGGTATGCGCCGGTGGTGCGACTGTGACTCGACCGCGACTGAGCCCAGAACGGCCATGTTAGCGGAGGATCCGAACCTTTGAGCCGATGCTACGACTGGGTTCAGATCGGATAGGAGGGTCAGTTTCTAGAGATCCGAGTCGATTGAGCCGGTGAAGCGACTGGACTCGGATCGCTTGGGAATGCCATTGGTTCGAAAGTTTGAGCCTATGCTACGACTGAATTCGGATGGTTTAGCGGTTCGATGTTTGTAGGTCCGAGCCGATGAGCCGGTGGTGCGACTGTGCTCGGAACCAACGTGGATGCCAGAGATCCGAATCTCTAAGCCGATGCTGTGCCTGTATACGGGCTGATAACGGGTGCAAGGCGGGGATTTGAATTTCCCGGGTCCGAATCGTAGCGCCGGAGATACGGCTTGATTCGGACGGGTGTTCGTTGTTTCGAAGTTGAAGGGGCTTGTGATTGTCGAGGGTCCGGCCTGTAGTGCCGATTGTTAGCGACAAGAGCCGGCCCAGACTGTTTGGTGTATGGTGTAAGTAGGAGGTGTGGGGCATCAGTAAGGTGAAGGGAGAGTATCGTAGGAGGTGTAGGGCATCAGTGACTAGGGATAAGGAAGTGCAGTGTGGGATACCAGTCCGACGACTGGGTATCGGATGTGCGACTGAGGCGAGAGCCTTGCGAGCTGTGAGTAATTCGTACAACAGCTCTGAGAGCCGTAGTGTCTGGACGGACCGTTACCGGTAGCAACGTGGGTGTGACAGGGTACGAAAGACAACTGGACTAGTCGATAAACATACGATGCAGACGGAAAACACGGGGTTATGAACCGTGTGATTTTTGTAAAAGAAGAAACGTGTACCGGCGCTACGATTCGTACGAACGGTAACGGCCGGTCCTACCTGCGACCGCGAGCGGGGATACGATCAACTGCGAGCGAAACTGGAAGGTACGAAAGCAACTACAGGGACGTTGCGAGTCGTAAGGCGTCGGCTGATGACGACGAATACCGCGCACTACAGCCGACGCTGACCCTCGTGGATGGTCTGTATAAGTACCCCTCGAACTCCTCCCATAATTTCAGGCTAGCATACCAGCCTTCCTATATATATATATATATATATATATATATATATATATAGGCTTGTATGTATATATAGTCTAGCTAAGCCTATACCTGACTGTAGGCCATTCCTGAAGTACGTGTTCAAAGACACTTTCAGGCAGGCAGGCAGGCGACTCAGTGAGCTGCAGTGTATAAAATATTTATCCACTGCATTCTATTCCAGCCAAGCCTATACCTGACTGTAGGCCATTCCTGGAGTGCGTGATCAAATACACTTTCAGGCAGGCGACTCAGTGAGCTGTAGTGCATAAAATATATATACAGTCTCCTACATATATATCCTCTGCATTCTATTCCAGCCAAGCCTATACATGACTGTAGGCCATTCCTGGTGTACATGTTCAAAGACACTTTCAGGCAGGCAGGCAGGTGGCTCAGTGAGCTGCAGTGCATAAAATATATATCCACTGCAATCTAGTCCAGCCAAGCCTATACCTGACTGCAGGCCATTCCTGGTGTACTGTTTTTAGTAAACTTCAGGCGTTGTTTTGCTAATCTAATTGTACATTATGTCTGGAAGGCCACCAACGAGAGGCAGACGTTCACAGGCCAGTAAAAGAGGGCAAGCAGGCCCTGTGTCTACAGCCAACAGTGCTGGTCGTGGACACGGTGCATCCTCAGCACGTGGCCGTGGGGTACGCTTGGCCTTTTTTTCGGCAGCTGGCCATGTTGAGCCACAACATGCAGAAGAGTTGTTAGAGTGGATAACCAAGCCGTCCTCATCCTCCTCATCCTCTGTCAGCCAGGCTCAGAGTACTTTGTCTGCCAATGCAGCTGCCAAAGCGGCCTATTCCATCGGCTCGATGTCATCATCAGTCACTCCTTCCCTAGCCCCACCATCATGCCCTGAGGAGTCCCCCCAACTGTTCGACCACAGTGTAGGGTACATGCTGCAGGAGGATGCACAGCGTTTTGAAGACTCTGATGATGGTACCCAGCTTGAGGAAGACAGTAACGTGAGCCCAGAGAGAGGGGTGCCCAAGAAGGACGACAAACTGGCAGTTATATTCCCCCAGCTGCAGCATACTGCCAGGTTTGCTCCAGTGGCAAGGAGGGAGGGGATGATGAGGTCACTGACTCCACGTGGGTGCCTGATAGAAGAGAGGAGGAGGAGGAGGAGGAGGCACATCTCCAACGAGGTAGGATGCCCTCCAGGGGCCAGCTTAAGGTCAGCCAACCGACTGCATCACACCGCAGAGCTCCGCATGTGCAGGGCACTGTTGACTCTGTGCGTTTTTTCAAAAGTTCTTTGGTGTGGGCCTTTTTTGAGACGTGTGAAGCAGATCACATCGTTGCTGTTTGCAACATATGTCTGAAGCGTATCAAGCGTGGCCAAAACAGCAGCCGCTTGGGCACCACATGCTTGACCAGACATATGTCGACCTCCCATGCAGTCCGTTGGCAACAGTTCTTAAAAGACCCACACCAAAGAACAAGGCGGACCTCTCCCTGCTCCTCATCAGCTGGAATCTCCAACCCCACTATACCTTCAGTCCTCTAAGAGACCTGCACTGAGAGGAATGAAGGTGTACAATTAGGTGTCCCAAGCACTTGCGGGCAATCTGCTAGCGGTACACCTAAATCTGATTGTAGCAGGCAAATTTCCCAACCCAGTTGCTAAACCGTCTGAAGAAATTTGGTCCCAGCCATGTGTCTGAATGCTAGTTTGGCTAAATTGCTAGCACTCCAACTGCTGCCTTTTTAGCTGTTAGACTCTGTCCCCTTTCGAGAATTTGTGGAATGTGCGGTACCTCAGTGGCAGGTTCCCAAACACCATTTTTTTTCTCGGAAGGCCATTCCAGCTCTCTACCGACATGTGGAAGGCAATGTCTTGGCCTCGTTGGACAGGGCGGTCAGTGGTAAGATGCATATTACCGCTGACTCATGGTCCAGCAGGCATAAACAGGGACGTTACTTTTCTTTCACGGCACACTGGGTAACCCTGCTGGCAGCTGGGAAGGATGCAGGACAGGGTGCAGTATTGTTGGAGCTTGTTCCGCCACCACGCCTCCAAAATGCTGGTAGTGGTGATTCTGCCACACCTCTCCTCCACCCCCTCCTCTTCTTCTTCCTCTATGGCCTCTTCCTGTGCTGATTTTACTTCGGAACCAGCGGTGCTCTGTAGGCGTTCTAGGGGCTACACAAGCACTCAAGCAAAAAGATGCCATGCGGTGCTTGAGTTGGTCTGCTTAGGGGACAGGAGCCACACGGGGGCAGAGATTCTGTCAGCTCTGCAGGGGGCAGGCTCAGAGGTGGTTGACACCATGCCAGCTTCAGCCAGGAATGGTGGTTTGCGATAGGGATGAGCCAGACGCCCCCCGGTTAAGTTCGCATCAGAACATGCGAGCAGGCAAATAATTTGTTCGAACACGCGGACACCATTAAAGTCTATGGGACACGAACATGAAAAATCTAAAGTGCTAATTTTAAAGGTTAATATGCAAGTTATTGTCATAAAAAGTGTTTGGGGACCCGGGTCCTGCCCCAGGGGACATGCATCAATGCAAAAAAAAGTTTTAAAAACTGCAGTTTTTTCGGGAGCAGTGATTTTAATAATGCTTAAAGTGAAACAATAAAAGTGAAATATTCCTTTAAATTTCGTACATGGGTGGTGTGTATAGTATGCCTGTAAAGTAGCGCATGTTTCCCGTGCTTAGAACGGTCCCTGTACAAAATGTAATTTCTAAAGGAAAAAAGTAATTTAAAAACTACTCGCGGCTATTCATGAATTGTCGGGTCCCGGCAATACAGATCAAAGTCATTGAAAAAAACAGCAGGGGTCCCCCCCCAGTACATTACCAGGCCCTGGGTCTGGTATGAATATTAAGGGGAACTCCAAACCAAAAAAAAAGCGTGGGGCCCCCCAAATTCCATATCAGGCCCTTCAGGTCTGGTATGGATATTAAGGGGAACCCTACATCAAAATTTTTCCAAAAATGGCGTGGGGTCCCCCCCAAAAATCCATACCAGACCCTTCAGGTCTGGTATGGATTTTAAGGGGAACCCTGCACCAAAATAAAAAAAATGGCATGGGGTCCCCCCAAAAATCCATACCAGACCCTTATCCGAGCACGCAACCTGGCAGGCTGCAGGAAAAGAGGGGGACGAGAGAGCGCCCCCCCCCTCCTGAACCGTACCAGGCCACATGCCCTCAACATGGGGAGGATGTCCCCATGTTGATGGGGACAAGGGCCTCATTCCCACAACCCTTGCCCAGTGGTTGTGGGGGTCTGCGGGCAGGGGGCTTATCGTAATCTGGAAGCCCCCTTTAACAAAGGCGACCCCCAGATTCTGGCCCCCTCCTATGTGAATTGGTAACGGGGTACATTGTACCCCTACCATTTCATAAAGAAAGTGTAAAAAATTGTAAAAAAACACACAGACACAGTTGGGATAAGTCCTTTATTAAAAATAAAAAAATAAAAACTCAAAAAAACATTCCAGCGATGTAATCCAGTCTGTCCAGCGTTGTTCTCTATGTCCCGCGGTGATCCAATGTCCAGCGCTGCAGTCTCCACTCCACTCCACACGAAACCCCATGACGTAAGAGGGGGCGGGGTCACCTGCCCACGTCATTGGGTATTCCCCGCTTGCCAGGGAATACCCAATGACGTGGGCAGGTGACCCCGTCCCGTGACGCGGGGAATACCCAATGATGTCGGCGGGTGACCCCACCCCCTCTTATGTCATGGGGGTTTCGTGTGGAGACTGCAGCGCTGGACATCGGATCACCGCGGGACATAGCGAACAATGCTGGACAGACTGGATTACATTGCTGGAATTTTTTTTGAGTTTTTATTTTTTATTTTTAATAAAGGATCCCAACTGTGTCTGTGTGTTTTTTTACAATTTTTTTCACTTTCTTTGTGAAATGGTAGGGGTACAATGTACCCCCGTTACCAATTCACATGGGGGGGCAGAATCTGGCGGTCCCCTTTTTAAACGGGGCTTCCAGATTACGATAAGCCCCCCGCCCGCAGACCCCCACAACCACTGGGCAAGGGTTGTGGGGATGAGGCCCTTGTCCCCATCAACATGAGGACATCCTCCCCATGTTGAGGGCATGTGGCCTGGTACGGTTCAGGAGGGGGGGCGCTCTCTTGTCCCCCCTCTTTTCCTGTGGCCTGTCAGGTTGCGTGCTTGGATAAGGGTCTGGTATGGATTTTTGGGGGGACCCCATGCCATTTGTGTTTAATTTTGGTGCGGGGTTCCCCTTAATATCCACACCAGACCTGAAGGGCCTGATATGGAATTTGTGGGGGAAACCCACGCTTTTTTTTTTTTTTTTGGTTCGGGGTTCCCCTTAATATTCATACCAGACGCAAAGGGCCTGGAAATGGACTGGGGGGGACCCCTGCCGTTTTTTTTTTTCAAAACAAAGAGAGCGAATGGCAAATATATGCTGTGCCACACCCAGTATTCAAGAAAGACAGAAAAATCTCCTAAGTGTACTTTTAAGGCACTTAATTGTAGTAATATTCAGTATACATAGTATTTAAAGTAGAAAAAATATTTTATTCATAATTAAACATTAATAAAATGTACACATATCAGAATGAAATATTGATTGTGACTGAACAATTTTAGCAGGTGTCACCATGCTGGGAAATACATGCGGGAAACTCCCTACACCAACGCGTTTTGAGGTTCAACTCCTTCTTCAGGGGTGTGTAAAGGGGAGATAATTCATCTAAGCATATTTAGAAACACATAAAATAAATTACATATTGTGACAGCAGGAAGGTAAAGTCACCTGGTTGCATCCAGGGGGGTAGATATATTTCTCCCAGATTCAGGCTTTATGCCGACTTATACAACTAGGGAGAGAGTTGATGAAGCCCAGCTGAGGCTAGTGGGCTCATGGATGACTCATACCTCTAGGGAGAGTGCTGGGCGTCGTGCAGGCAGGGAGTTGATGAGACCAGCTGAAGCTTGTCAGCTCGTTTAAGGCCTCTATAAAAACTCCCAGCTTCATTAGGTGTTTGCTCATGCCTGGAACCAGACCTGTGTGGACTGTCTAGGGAGAGTGAACCCCTGTGCGGTGAGAAAAAGCCTGTGTGGCTATTTGTTTGGACATTTACTAAACCAGGGACTTAGGGACTAGGACAGCACCAGGCTGATCCCAGTTGTTAGTTAGGGAAACCTGCATGTTTAGTCAGAGGTCAAGCTGACCAGGATTTATTTTGTTTATGTTTCTTTTTGCTTTGCTGTGTTTTTGTCACTGTAAATAGAGAAATAAACCGCACCTTTTGATCTTGAAAACCACAACCTCCGTCTGCTGGGCCTGTTTTTGTGTGGGGAGCCCATCCAGGGGGTCACACACACCCGCTACCGAGCTAACCCCCTCACAGTTGGTGGAGAATGCAGGCAGTTTTTTTTAGGCCAGCATGGAGGAGATACTGAAACAGCTGGCTCTAGCAAATGCCAATCAACAGCAGACAAATGCAGGTTTGCAAAAGAGCCTTGCAGCTCAACAACAGAGCCTTGCAGCCCAGCAGCAAGCTCATCAACAGAGCCTTGCAGCCCAGCAGCAAGCTCATCAACAGAGCCTTGCAACTTTGCAACAGAGTCTGGAGGCTCAGCAACAAGCCCAGCAGCAATCTGAGGCCCGCTTCATAGACCTATTGCAGAAGCAAGAGCAGAGACTACAACAACAGATGGAAGCAGTAATGCAGCAACGTCCGCAGACCAGTGAGGAAAGCCGTCCCACTAATACCGCGTCCTTTGGGGTGAGTCGTTTATTGACAAAAATGACTGGAGAGGATGATCCAGAGGTATTTTTGACCACATTTGAAAGGACTGCTGAAAGAGAAAAGTGGCCTGAGGAGCAGTGGGCTGGACTGGTGGCTCCTCTGTTAACTGGTGAATCGCAGAAAGCTTACTATGACCTAGAGTCTGACCAAGCAAAAGACTATGTGATGCTAAAAGCTGAAATATTGGCAAGGATGGGTGTCACCCTGGCTGTCCGGGCTCAGCGTGTGCATAACTGGACTTTCCAGCTTGGAAAACCCCCCAGGTCTCAAATGTATGATCTCATTCACCTGAGCAGGAAGTGGCTACAGCCAGAGACTTTGTCCGCACCGGAGATTGTGGAACGTGTTGTGATGGATCGTTTCTTGAGAGCTCTTCCTACCGCCATTCAAAAGTGGGTAAGCCATGGAGACCCAGAAACGGCCGGTAAACTTGTGGATCGTGTAGAGAGATACTTGGCTGCAGAGAACCTGACGGCCTCTTCCAGAGACTCTCGGACTTTCCACCCTAAGACCAGACCATCCCCAGGGGCGGATAAGATGATTCCAAGGGGTGAGGGTGGAGAGAGTGAGAGGGTGGGAGCTCTACCCAAAGTTTGGCGAGAACAGCCTGGGAAGTCAGGGGCTCAAGAGGCAGCCAAAAGGATTGTTTGCTACCGCTGCCGGCAAGCGGGACATATTGCAGCAAATTGCCCGGTTGTGGAGGAACCCATGCAATGTGACTTTCTGACGGACAGACGTCAGTCGCTGTGTGCGACAGTCGCATGCACTGCCATTCGGGGAACTGAGAAACATTTATGCAAAATGTGTATTAATGGTAGAAATGTTGTGGTATTGCTGGATTCAGGTAGCCTTGTGACCCTGATAAAGGCTGAATTAGTTAAAACAGAGGTCTCTGGGAATAGCAAGGTAGCTGTTATTTGTGTGCATGGGGACACCCGAGAGTATCCAGTGACTACAGTGTGTTTCGAGACCCCCAAAGGTACCCTCTCTCATCCAGTGGGGTTAGTATCTCAATTACCGCATGATGCCATTGTGGGAAGGGATTTTCCGAAGTTCTGGGAACTGTGGGATGATCCTGAGCCCCCCACTGGTGCCCCTATGTACCAGGAATGTGATAGCCAGAACTCCTCTGAGAGTGGTGAGGACTCTCCCGAATTTCCCTTGTCAGTATTGGCAGGGGAGACTCAAGAAACTGGAGAGGAGCCCACCTCCTCAGACGAAAACCTACCGTCTGTGGAGTTTTCTGATCTTGAGGTTCACAGGGAAAATTTTGCCACAGAACAGTTAAAAGACCCCGCCCTAATAAAGGCACGGGAAAACGTAGTGGAAATAGATGGCGAGTTAGTGAACCCAGATAATACCTGCACTTACCCATACTTCAGCGTAGAGAAGGACCTACTGTATCGGGTGGCAAAAAGGGCAGAAGAAATCGTTGAGCAGCTTGTGGTGCCCAAACCTTACAGGAAGTTGGTGTTGGAGTTGGCCCATGGGCACATTCTTGGAGGTCATCTGGGGACAGAGAAAACCCGAGAGAGGGTATTACAGAGATTCTATTGGCCTGGGGTGATGAAGGACATAGAAAATTATTGTTCCTCCTGCCCTGTGTGTCAGAGGTCGGCCCCGATGCCACATTTCCGTAGCCCGCTGGTCCCTCTACCCATCATTGAGGTCCCGTTTGAGAGGATCGCAATGGATTTGGTAGGTCCCATAATCAAGTCCGCTAGGGGGCACCAGTACATATTAGTTATAATGGACTATGCCACCCGTTATCCAGAAGCGATCCCTCTCCGAAATACCTCGGCCAAAACCATAGCCAAAGAGCTATCTCTTGTTTTTAGCCGGGTGGGTATTTGTAAAGAACTGCTTACGGACCAAGGTACACCCTTTATGTCCCGGGTTATGAAAGAGCTGTGTAAATTGTTCAAAGTGATGCAATTGCGTACATCTGTGTATCACCCCCAAACCGATGGGCTGGTTGAAAGATTCAACAAAACCCTAAAACAAATGTTGAAGAAAGTGGTGGATAGAGATGGAAAGGATTGGGACTGTCTACTTCCTTATTTGATGTTTGCTATTAGGGAGGTGCCCCAATCCTCTACGGGATTCTCCCCCTTTGAGTTACTGTATGGGAGACACCCAAGAGGGCTGTTGGATATTGCCAAGGAAACTTGGGAAAGTGAGAGTTCTCCCCACAGGAGTGTGATTGAGCATGTCGCCCTGATGCAAGATCGAATTGCACAGGTAATGCCCATCGTGAAGGAACATTTGGCCCAAGCGCAGTTGGCACAGCAGAGAGTGTACAACCGTGGAGCCAAGACCCGTACCTTTTCCCCGGGGGATAGGATATTGGTACTTGTCCCTACGGTTGAAAGTAAATTCCTTGCCAAATGGCAAGGCCCCTACGAGATAATGGAAAAAGTGAGCGAAGTGAATTACAAGGTCAGACAACCAGGAAGGCGAAAGCCCGAACAGATCTATCACGTTAATCTGTTGAAAGCCTGGAGGGATAGAGAGTCCCTAGTCGCAGAAACTTGGTCACCAGCTCAAACTGGTTGCGTGATTCCGGAGGTTGGAATAGCAGCCACCTTGTCACAACCCCAACAACAGGAGGTTAAGGAGTTTGTGCTTCGCAACAAGGAGGTGTTCTCTGAGCTGCCGGGACAAACATCTGGGGTAGAGCATGATATTATTACCCCGCCCGGTGAAAGGGTGAAGTTAAAACCCTATCGGATCCCAGAGGCCCGACGGGAGGCAATACGGGAGGAAGTACAGAAAATGCTGAACTTAGGGGTGATAGAGGAGTCCCAAAGTGATTGGTCTAGTCCCATTGTGTTGGTGCCTAAACCGGATGGGAGCTGGCGATTTTGTAACGATTTTCGTCAGTTGAACAAAGTTACAAAATTTGACACCTACCCCATGCCACGTATAGATGAGTTGATCGACCGGCTGGGAACAGCCCGATACATGACGACTCTTGACCTCACAAAAGGGTATTGGCAAATTCCCCTGGCCAAGTCGGCCAAAGAGAAAACTGCATTTGTAACCCCAGACGGGGCGTTCCAATATAAGAGAATGCCGTTCGGGTTACAGAATGCGCCAGCCACATTCCAGCGGAAAATGGACCAGATACTGAGGCCCCATCGGAAGTATGCTGCGGCTTACCTGGATGACGTAATTGTCCATAGCACAGATTGGGCCTCACATCTGCCAAAGGTGCAAGCAGTCCTAAACTCTATCCGGGAAGCGGGGTTTACGGCTAACCCCAAGAAGTGTACCATTGGGCAGGAGGAGGCCAAATATCTTGGGTACACCATTGGGAGGGGAGTAATAAAACCCCAACTCAACAAAGTCGAGGCCATCCAGAGTTGGCCACGTCCCAACAGCAAGAAGCAGGTACGAGCCTTTCTGGGAATCGCGGGGTATTATCGGCGCTTCATTCCCCACTTTGCTTCTAAGGCTGTGCCCCTAACCAACCTGACGAAAGGGAAAGGGTCGGTCATGATTAAATGGACCCCCGAGGCTGAGGCAGCATTCCAATTCTTGAAACAAGCCTTATGTAGCCAGCCAGTGTTGTACTCACCCGACTTCTCTAAAGACTTTGTCGTACAAAGTGATGCGTCAGATGTGGGGTTAGGAGCAGTATTGTCCCAGGTCTGGAACGGGGAAGAGCACCCAGTCATTTACCTCAGCAGGAAGTTGAAGTCCCATGAGGTAAATTACGCCACGGTTGAAAAGGAGTGTTTAGCGGTGAAGTGGGCTCTAGATTCCCTTCGGTACTATCTGCTAGGTAGGCACTTTGACATGGTTACGGATCACGCTCCGTTAAAGTGGATGGCTCAAAACAAGGAGACAAATAGAAGAGTGAATAGGTGGTTCCTGGCCCTACAGGAATTCAACTTCACAGTAAAGCATCGCCCTGGCGTTCAAATGGGGAATGTGGATGCTTTGTCTCGAGTACATGAATGCCTGATTGCTGGTGTTCCAACCCCAAGGTTAAAACAAGAGGGGGGGTATGTGACAGCAGGAAGGTAAAGTCACCTGGTTGCATCCAGGGGGGTAGATATATTTCTCCCAGATTCAGGCTTTATGCCGACTTATACAACTAGGGAGAGAGTTGATGAAGCCCAGCTGAGGCTAGTGGGCTCATGGATGACTCATACCTCTAGGGAGAGTGCTGGGCGTCGTGCAGGCAGGGAGTTGATGAGACCAGCTGAAGCTTGTCAGCTCGTTTAAGGCCTCTATAAAAACTCCCAGCTTCATTAGGTGTTTGCTCATGCCTGGAACCAGACCTGTGTGGACTGTCTAGGGAGAGTGAACCCCTGTGCGGTGAGAAAAAGCCTGTGTGGCTATTTGTTTGGACATTTACTAAACCAGGGACTTAGGGACTAGGACAGCACCAGGCTGATCCCAGTTGTTAGTTAGGGAAACCTGCATGTTTAGTCAGAGGTCAAGCTGACCAGGATTTATTTTGTTTATGTTTCTTTTTGCTTTGCTGTGTTTTTGTCACTGTAAATAGAGAAATAAACCCCACCTTTTGATCTTGAAAACCACAACCTCCGTCTGCTGGGCCTGTTTTTGTGTGGGGAGCCCATCCAGGGGGTCACACACACCCGCTACCGAGCTAACCCCCTCACAATATGTTCAAAATTATTGACATAAGTAGAAAGTACAACAATAATTATAAATCAAGAGTTATGATGAATTACTCACATAGTATAGAATCAACAGAAGATTTTCAATATTTCATTAAACATTAAAATCGTAGACAAATAAAACGCAATACTGTGTCAAAGGGGTCGCCATTTCAAGGCAAGTGGGCCTCAAGATCAGCAAGTGATAGATCTATAGGAAATTTTTTGAAATAGTTGCCAACCCAAATTGAGATAATATCTCCAATTCCAAGACAAGCAGAACGGCCAAGGGGATATACTGGGGTCAGGTATGAAGATCCCTAAAAGAAAACAAGTTATATCACATTGTGACTCCCAAAAAGTTTTTAAATTAATATAAATATATACGAAACAGCTATACAAATATGGAGCAATAGTAGGGTACCTTGATTTGTTGGATCCAAGGCAAACCCAATAATCACCACCCATGGTAAAGACTGAACTGCACCAACTATAAAAATAATAGGAAGCAATTCGTCAATGTAGGATTTATTGAATGTATATGTTAAGTGTAGTATACAACATACCTAAGAATTCAATCAAAAATGAAATATATAGAATAAAATAAAAATTGAATAACAATGATAAAAAAATAATATTACTATAAAATTTACCAATGGGGCGGATTATGATGCGTCTATATATAAATATATTTTTTATTTTATATTTTATTATTTGATTGTTTATTATTGGTATATTCATAGATGACATTACAAGTAAATTGTTATAGAAAATATATAAAAATATAAATTGTAACTGTAGATATTACCACATGCACCAAAAAGATCATATTTGTATTGTAAAATATATTGCTACACACCCCAAAAGAATCTTATAAATGTTGTAAGCATTCATTTATACTATATTATAGAGGGGACTAGGTAAAGATTTAGATATTAGTTGTTGTATAGATATGTAGAAGTGAATAGATAACTCATAGAGTCCTCAATAGAAACAAACATTGTTTCCAGCTGATGTATATAGATTCTACATAAGTAATGACACAGGGAGTTCCAAGTAAATACCTAAGATCACCGGAGCTTGAGAGAGCCAGCCGCATACCCCGACATCCAGCAGGGAAGTGTTGTATGCAGAGATGCAGAGGCTCTGTATTTATGTGCAGGTCCTCCTATCAGCTGCCGCAAATAAGTGTGAGCAGCTGACACAGGGGACCTTCCGAGGATCATCTAATTGGCCCCCTGGATGGGGTGTGCGCGATCGTGCCCCCAACGCGCATGCGCGAACATCATCGCGTCTTAGCGATGTCACGCACACCTCGTCCACCGACACACTGAGCCTCACCAGCCGACAGAGCATGTCCGCTGGAGTCTTAAGATGGAGAATGTGGGCGGAGATGGTGTATCCGCCGACAGACTCCTAAGTGCCGCCCATGGTTACAAGAACCGGCGGCTTAGTGTGCCGGGCAATCACATTGGCCGGCCACTGTCCACGGAACAAGGGAAGGACTGAAAAAAGAGGAGGCAAAAACCAAGTTATATCAGATGTAAATGGCAAATTAAAATAACATAACATGACCATATACATTTCAGGAAGTATTTTCCATAGGTTATTTTGGAGGAAAAGTTTATGTAATTATGCCCATCTGTCATCGATTGGCGAACTCCATAGACAACAGTGCTCAGTTGGTGATTGGAACCATAGTTGAACATTTTTTCACAGGCGATACAAGATATTATATATGGCTTGGAATACAAATCTGAAAATGAAAATAAAAATAAAAATAAAAAAAGAAGAAGAAAACACATGTGAATAGTTATAATTCAGATAGAAGGCGATAGAAAACATTTATTTGTCAGTGAAACATCTGTCACATGATGCTAACAATAATTGTCAACACATACACTTATACATACAGTGCATATATAGCAATTATAAATGAACACAAGATCCACACTGTCTATGAACATGTATATGTATATGTCCTAAATAGTATAGCTAGACAAAGATAGCTAAACAAGTAATATATAAAATATATAGATAGGTAAATATAGACATAAACATACAATGCACCTATAAACTCGACAGGGAACAATGTGTTTAATTCGCCAGTAGGGATGAGCCGAACACCCCCAGTTCGGTTCGCACCAGAACTTGCAAACAGGCAATAAATTTGATCGAACATCCGAACACCGTTAAAGTCTATGGGACTCGAACATGAAAAATCTAAAGTGCTAATTTTAAAAGCTTATATGCAAGTTATTGTCATAAAAAGTGTTTGGGGACCCGGGTCCTGCCCCAGGGGACATGTATCAATGCAAAAAAAGTTTTAAAAACGTCACTTTTTTCGGGAGCAGTGATTTTAATAATGCTTAAAGTGAAACAATAAAAGTGAAATATTCCTTTAAATTTCGTACCTGGGGGGGGGGGGGGGGGGTGTATAGTATGCCTCTAAAGTAGCGCTTGTTTCCCGTGCTTAGAACTGTCCCTACACAACATGTAATTTCTGAAGGAAAAAAAGTAATTTAAAAGCACTCGTGGCTATAATGAATTTTTGGCTCCCGGCAATACAGAGAAAAGTCATCGATAGAAAAAAAAAATGCGTGGGGGTCCACCCCAAATTCAATTACCAGACCCTTCAGGTCTGGTATGGATATTAAGGGGAACCCTGCATCAAAATGAAAAAAAAAATGGCATGGGGTTCTCCCCAAATATCTATACCAGACCCTTCAGGTCTGGTATGGATTTTAAGGGGAACCCCGCACCAAAATAAAAAATAAAAATGGCATGGGGTCCCCCCAAAAATCGATACCAGACCCTTATCCGAGCACGCAACCTGGCAGGCCGCAGGAAAAGAGGGGGGACAAGAGAGTGCCCCCCCTCCTGAACGTACCAGGCCACATGCCCTCAACATGGGGAGGATGTCCCCATGTTGATGGGGACAAGGGCCTCATCCCCACAACACTTGCCCGGTGGTTTAGGGGGTCTGCGGGCAGGGGGCTTATCGGAATCTGGAAGACCCCTTTAACAAAGGGGACCCCCAGATCCCACCCCCTATGTGAATTGGTAAGGGGTACATTGTACCCCTACCATTTCACAAAGAAAGTGTAAAAAATTGTAAAAAAACACACAGACACCGTTGGTAAAAAACGGAAACCTGCGTTACATCAGAGGGGGGCGGGGTCACCTGCACGTCACTGGGGAAGCCCAGGTTTCCGCTTGCGTCAGAGGGGGACGGGGTCACGTGACGGGTGGCCCCGCTCTCAGCTACAGAAGAGACCTGTCAGTCTGCCGGGATTCCCAGGGTGTCTCCGGTGGAGACAGGATGCGCTGCGCTGGACATCTCATCGCTGGAGCCTGGACCTGGATGGAGAGGAGATCATCCACCGCTGGACCCTGGAGAGGAGAGCATCCATTGCAAGATACCGAGAGTGAATTACCACCGCTGGAATCTTTTTTTTATTTTTTTTATTTTTAATTAAGGACTTTACCCAACGGTGTCTGTGTGTTTTTTTAGAATTTTTTACACTTTCTTTGTGAAATGGTAGGGGTACAAAGTACCCCTTACCAATTCACATGGGGGGTGGGATCTGTGGGGTCCCCTTTGTTAAAGGGGACCGCAGACCCCCACAACCACCGGGCAAGGGTTGTGGGGATGAGGCCCTTGTAGCCATCAACATGGGAACATGGTGCTTGGAGGGGTCACAGACCCCCAAAGCATCCCCCCCATGTTGAGGGCATGTGGCCTGGTATGGTTCAGGAGGGGGGTGCTCTCTCACCCCCCCTCTTTTCCTAGGGCCTGCCAGGTTGCATGCTCGGATAAAGGGTCTGGTATGGATTTTTGGGGGGGTACTCCACGCCATTTTTTTTTTATTTGGCGTGGAGTTCCCCTTAAAATCCATACCAGACTTGAAGGGTCTAGTATGGATATTTGGGGGGAACCCCACGTAAGTTTTTTTTTTATTTTACACAGGGTTCCCCTTAATATTCATACCAGACTTGAAGGTTGAAGGATGAAAAAAATTTGACACTGGGGAACACTCCACAATGTACCAAGGACACCATCTCCGATCACATTCTCCATCTTGCCACTCCAGTGGACATGCTCTGTCCGCTGGTGAGGCTCAGTGTGTTGGTGGACGAGGTGTGCGTGACGTCGCTCCGACACAGTGACATTCGCGCATGTAGGTTGGGGGCGCGATCACGCACACCCCGTCCAGGGGGCCAATTAGAGATGCAAAAGTTGGAAGGACGCTTGGACAGCCGCACTCCAAAAAAATAGTTCTTTTATTAAAACAAAAGCACAAAATACATGCCACAGCAAAAAAACAGCAGGTATGAGCTGACGTGTTTCACACTGCGATTCAGTGCTTAATCATAGCTAGCATACATATCAAATGCACATCTAATATATACACACAGTGAATACAAAAGCAATTAAAACCTCAATTGACTAATTGATAGACTAACAGATCTGTCCTATCAATACAATTGGGATATACCATGTGATCAGAAACACACACACACATCTTTATATGAACTCATAAAAACCCATTAATTTTACATACAGATGAGTATATATATAAGAATATACAATATACATGTCAATCACTTGCTTGTGTGGCAGTTTAACACTAATTAAATGAAACTACATAAAATGCATAAAATACATAATCATATTGACAATATATATGAATATACATGAGAGAAAAATAAATAAATTAATGCCGTGAATGCACAAGTGTAAATATAAAATAAATGGCTCATATAGACAGTGAAATAAGCACAAAATGAAAGTGAAGTTTTGCGACAGACACATCTGTCGGAGGTCTGTCCAAAAGTAAAATCAATGTATAAAAAACTAAATACGTGATTCGGATGACAAGAATTATATAAATAAATAGATTTATATAGAGTGACCCTTACTTGAATGTCCTAGTACATGGTGTTTGGTCACCATCTGTGTTCATCCGTATCTCGTAAAGTCATTGTTTTGTTTTATAAGGTGAACGAAAATAACTGGTGTTCATTGTTGATATGTGCTGAAGTGATGACTCGTGTACATAATTGCAAGGTCTGGTGATTAAAAAGTGTGAATGAATTAAAATTATAAGTATTGTGAGTAATTCCTTGCATAGAAGTGGAAAGAAGGTGAGTGAATAGATTTTGAAGATAAAATGTTAATAATGAAGGTAAAAAATCAGAAAGATCAGAATAATCCAAAAAATCCAAAAAATCAGAAAAGGAGAAGAAGGAGCAAAGAGATAAGAGAAGGAAAGGGAAGCAGCTTTTATGTAATCACGTGCAGGCCTAGATAATATGTAGACAAATAAATGAATGGCCCGCAAACACTTTTTGGAAAGCTGACTACCAATTCAAACTGGTCCTTTACGATGTCCAATTTGCTTATTTAGGATTTTATTTAGACTTATGGATTTTGAGTGTAATTCAATATATATATTTGTGATTATCTCATAAGAATAAAGCTAAAAAATTCACTAAAAGAGATCATAAACTATGACTAATAGCAAGTGGATATTATAATGTAAAAAACAACAATAATTGGCTAGTCGATTAAAAGACTATATCGAGCAAAATGTCCGACATATCTATGCAATGCTGATATGATAATAAATGTCGAAAAAAGGGAGCCTTATGTCTATCTGCTCTATCTCTTCTATGTATAAATGGGTGTGTTGCGATGTGTATATCTTTCCCAAAGTGTTTTTATCTGTCCAAATGTATTTATCTATTAATGAAGAGGGACACGTCAACTAAACTTAGTCCTATCAGTTTGTGGTTATATACATACACTGTATGGACAAAAAATGGAAAAGAAATTGCACTTGGGTTTGCAGAACTCTTACAATTAGACCGATATGGGGCCAATAGACGGCCGATGGTAAAGGGCCAGAGAGTTGCGGGGTCTGAAATATGATGTATCCTCGAGACCTTAAATCAGCCGTGATGCGATATACATCGGCAGGTGTATGTCTATGTAAAATGCTGAAACACATCGAGAACAAAGAAGAGGGAAACAAAATGGGAAAGATGGAAGGGAACCATAAATCGGTGAACATGAGATCTGATTTATAACTTTTATATATATTTTCATGTTTAGAAGATGACGATAACTTGTTTCTTCATATATATATATATGTATGTTATCTAGCAAAACGTGTTAATGTTTATTCTATTAAAACACTATCTCTGCTATGATTACAGAGTAACATGCATGTTTCCTGTTTTTGTTATAGAAAACCTGAGTAATTTCATATGTCTTTTTTGTTATATATAATATCTCATGGAGAAGGCGATTTAATGAAAGCAATGAAGTGGGGGGTTATGTAGAATGACAGTATATTGTTTATTACTGAGACAAATATTATGGTGTGTGCAAACTCACGGAGGGATAGGTATACACACCAATTGACTTTGAGAAATCCCAGAACGATAATTATTCGTAAAAATGGGACACATCCCACTCAAAGTTCAATCCTAGTTGTATCCTCGTGTGTAAAGAAAAAATCCAAAATACCCCACGTTTGCACAACATCCTAAATTTGTCTCCTCCCCTAATGGGAACCTTCATATATTCTATGCCTTGTATTCGGAGATTGGAGGTGTCTTTTAAATGTACAGTATTCCAGTGTTGGGCCACATTAGTTTCTTTATTTGTCTCAATATCATATAAATGATCTCGTAGACGGTCTCTTAGTCTGCGGATGGTACGCCCAACATATTGTATATTACAAAGTTCACACGTGATAACATAAACTACATATTTTGTATTGCAATTCATTAAACAAGAAAAAAAAGAAAAAAAAAGAACTGTGTAATATTAAAGGTTTTGCCGTTGGTACAAGATTTGACCTTATCACCTTTCTTGATAAAACCACAATAGTCACAACTTTTTATACTGCATTTAAATGTACCTTTAAATGTAGGCCAGTTATTGCTTGAGATATGGGTGGGTGCCCGTCGAGATACCGTTTTTATGCCTTTGGATAATATTTCATTGTAAGTTGGATCATTAAGCAATATGGGAAGATATTTAATGACAGTGTTTTTAATTTTGGTAAATTCACTACTGTAAGGGGTAGAAAAAAACGGTATATTGTTGTAAGCTTCTTGTGTGGTTTTTATGTTCCTCATAGTGCAAGTCTCTGTTAATAGACTTTCCCTTTGTATTACACTGGCAGCTGAAAGAGCTCTATCTACGATCTTAGTAGAATACCCTCTTTGTTGAAATCGCAGGGCCATTTTTTGGGCTTCTTCATTAAAGTTATTTGGCTCGCTACAAAGGCGTTTAAGCCTGAGGAGAAAAGAAACTGCGCTAGGATAACTCTTAAGCCCTGTACACACGATTGGTTTTACAGATGAAAACAGTCCGATGGACTTTTTTCATTGGACAAACCGATCGTGTATGGGACCCATCGGTCTTTTTTCTATCAGTTTTAAAAAATAGAACATGTTTTAAATTTTTCCGATGGATCAAAAACCGATCGTCTATGGGCAAGTCCATCGGATAAAAAACCCACGCATGCTCAGAATCAAGTCGACGCATGCTCAGAAGCATTGAACTTCATTTTTCTCGGCTCATCGGAGTGTTTTACATCACCGCGTTTGGAATGATCGTTTTTTTGACTGATGGTGTGTAGGCAAGACTGATGGAAGTCAGCTTCATCGGATTTCCAATGGACAAAACCATCGGATCAGAATCCATAGGATATCCGATCGTGTGTACGAGGCTTCAGACAAATGACTGACTATATTGTCTACACATGGGAAGCAGCAACTAACCTGAAAACAAACATCAGTGAGTAAAGTAGAAAAAATATAAATAGTTGCGCTAAACCTGGAATTGTGACCAGGGATCAAAGAAAATAAACACTGAGTGGCATGTACCAATATAAAAGTGCATCAGTGAAAATATTGCGTAGATGCTTATTGGTTATAAGCAATAAACAAAAAAACAATAACGTGAACACTAAACAATAATGTGTAAATAGTCCACTTGTTTAAAGAAACAAAATCAAACAAAGTCCATGTAATAAAATCCAAGAAGACACCTGTGCAGATATCCAAAAAAAAGGAGCGCTCTCCAATCTTCATTAGAGGCTAATGACCAAACGGGAATTCCACCACCACCAGTAAATAGTCCTGCTTACCAGATGGAGTTGGTCCCCTATGACGGAGGACCTCAACAGGCATAGAATGAATCCCAGTTGGTTTAGCCAAACAGACCATGTGTCATCAGTTGGATGTCAGCACTTTCAACACTCAATTTGGAGCACATCGAGAGGAAAAGAGGAAGCTCTGAGATGTCAGTGGCACTGCCAGTAAAGCTTTGTCTGTGGTTCTTCTTCACATCTTGGACATATTTTCATTTGAAACTTGTTGGGTTGCAGGCATCGAAATTCTAGACGCCTCTATTCTGCTTGTCTGCACACATCCTGTGAAATCCTGTGACATCCATAAATTCTCACGCAGTATCACCTTAAAAAAGCATTACTTTGAGTTTCCTGGCGACACAGCTGAAATCGATCCGAATGAAGCATATATGGGTGAGTCACCTTCTTCTCCTCCTATCTGATTCAAGGAAGTATGTGTTTTACAGGACTTGACTGAACTAGCTTGTGAATCAGATCCATACCCCATAGACCCCATTGATACACCCAATACGGTTCCTTTCAAACTGAGGTCAGACTTTTATCCATTGGGATCTAGGGGGAAAGATCTTGATCTATTTCAAAAGATGGTAGAGAAAGACCTCACTCAGCTAGCTCGGAACAGTCTTAAAAGACCCATTGATCAAAGCAATTTAACGGTTAAAGAGAGACAAGCTTTGAAAAATCTTCAATCATATAAAGGCATAGTCATTAAGAATGCAGATAAAGGGGGATCGGTGGTTATTCTGGACTCTGTCACATACAAAGATGAAGCAATACGCCAGTTATCTGATTTAGACACTTATCAAGTGCTTGGAGCAGATCCCACCACACCCTTTTAAAAAAGCATTAAACTCTCTTCTTGACAGAGCTGTACTTCTAGACATTTTTTTTTAAAAGAAAGAGATATGTTTATTCCTGAACACCCCATTATGCCGATATTCCACCACCTGCCCAAGGTACATAAGGGGTTAAACCCCCTCACGGGTAGACCTATCGTGGCAGGGATAGGCTCCCTGAACGAACGCCTTGGTGAGTGGCTGGACTGTCAGCTACAGCCTTTGGTGGTGGATTTACCGGGATATTTGAGAGATACCAAGCAGCTTCTGTCTAAAATAAATAAACTTGAATGGAACACAAACTATGGATTAGCTGTGATGTGGTCAGCCTTTATTCCAGTATCCCCCATGGCCCAGGTATGTATACGAGCGGTTGCCACATTCTTACGAGAATCGGGAAAGTTTTCCTTAGTACTCCAGGATTTTATTTTGGAGGCTTTGGAATATTTGTTAACTCACAATTTTTTCATGTTCGACGGGGTCTATTATCTCCAGAGATGCGGGGCCTCTATGGGGGCGAAATTTCTCTCTCACTAGCCAACCTCTTCATGGGTTGGTGGGAGAGGTCCCGCATCTTTGGACATAATAGCCGCCGAAGACTTGACACTGTATTCTACTGTCGTTACATAGACGACCTGCTGTTTGTCACGTCAAACGACCAGATAGACCTTCACAACTGGCTTACATATCTGAATGATAATTCTTTGAATTTAAAATTCACAGGCAAATTCCATATTAACACCATGGACTTTCTAGATGTAACATTGACAGGTACAGGGAACACCATAACCACCAGTTTACACAGGAAAGCTACAGCAGGCAACACCCTGCTAAGAGCTGATTCAGCACACCCCAGTCACACTATAAAAGGGGTGCCTTATGGGCAATTCCTCAGGCTTAAACGCCTTTGTAGCGAGCCAAATAACTTTAATGAAGAAGCCCAAAAAATGGCCCTGCGATTTCAACAAAGAGGGTATTCTAGTAAGATCGTAGATAGAGCTCTTTCAGCTGCCAGTGTAATACAAAGGAAAAGTCTATTAACAGAGACTTGCACTATGAGGAACATAAAAACCACACGAGAAGCTTACAACAATATACTGATTTTTTTCTACCCCTTACAGTAGTGAATTTACCAAAATTAAAAACAATGTCATTAAATATCTTCCCATATTGCTTAATGATCCAACTTACAATGAAATATTATCCAAAGGCATAAAAACGGTATCTCGACGGGCACCCACTTTGGGAAGTTCCTTTTCACCCAGCCTATTTTCTAGTAATATCTCAAGCAATAACTGGCTTACATTTAAAGGTACATTTAAATGTGGTATAAAAAGTTGTGACTATTGTGGTTTTATCAAGAAAGGTGATAAGGTCAAATCTTGTACCAACGGCAAAACCTTTAATATTACACAGTTCATGAATTGCAATACAAAATATGTAGTTTATGTTATCACGTGTGAACTTTGTAATATACAATATGTTGGGCGTACCATCCGCAGACTAAGAGATCATTTATATGATATTGAGACAAATAAAAAAACTAATGTGGCCCAACACTGGAATACTGTACATTTAAAAGACACCTCCCATCTCCGAATACAAGGCATAGAATATATGAAGGTTCCCATTAGGAGAGGAGACAAATTTAGGATGTTGTGCAAACGTGAGGTATTTTGGATTTTTTCTTTACACACGAGGATACCACTAGGATTGAACTTTGAGTGGGATGTGTCCCATTTTTACGAATAATTATCGTTCTGGGATTTCTCAAAGTCAATTGGTGTGTATACCTATCCCTCCGTGAGTTTGCACACACCATAATATTTGTCTCAGTAATAAACAATATACTGTCATTCTACATGACCCCCCACTTCATTGCTTTCATTAAATCGCCTTCTCCATGAGATATTATATATAACAAAAAAGACATATGAAATTACTCAGGATTTCTATAACAAAAACAGGAAACATGCATGTTACTCTGTAATCATAGCAGAGTAAGTGTTTTAAAAGAATAAACATTAACACGTTTTGCTAGATAACATACATATACAGTCATGCTCGAAATTGTTGGCACCCCAGAAATTTTTCCAGAAAATCAAGTATTTCTCACAGAAAGTATTGCAGTAACACATGTTTTTCTATACACATCTTTATTCCCTTTGTGTGTATTGGAACAAATCAAAAAAGGGAGGAAAAAAAGCAAATTGGACATAATGTCACACAAAACTTCAAAAATGGGCTGCTCAAAATTCTTGGCACCCTTAACTTAATATTTGGTTGCACACCCTTTGGAAAAAATAACTGAAATCAGTCGCTTCCTATAACTATCAATAAGCTTCTTACACCTCTCACCCAGAATTTTGGACCACTCTTCCTTTGCAAACTGCTCCAGGTCTCTCTTATTGGAAGGGCGCCTTTTCCCAACAGAAATTTTAAGATCTCTCCACAGGTGTTCAATGGGATTTAGATCTGGACTCATTGCTGGCCACTTTAGAGCTCTCCATCGCTTTGTTGCCATCCATTTCTGGGTGCTTTTTGACATATGTTTGGGGTAATTTTCCTGCTGGAAGATCCAAGATCTCGGACGCAAACCCAGCTTTCTGACACTGGTCTCTACAGTGCGACCCAAAATCCTTTATTAATCCTAAGATTTCATGATGCTTGGCACACATTCAAGGCACCCAGTGCCAGAGTCAGCAAAACAACCCCAAAACTTCAATGAACCTCCACCATATTTCTCAGTAGGTACTGTGTTCTTTTCTTTGTAGGCCTCATTCCGTTTTCGGTAAACAGTAGAATGATGTGCTTTACCAAAAAGCTCTATCTTGGTCTCATATGTCCACAAGATGTTTTCCCAGAAGGATTTTGGCTTACTCAAGTACATTTTGGCAAACTGTAGTCTTGCTTTTGTATGTCTCTGTGTCAGTAGTGGGGTCCTCCTGGGTATCCTGCCATAGCGTTTCATTTCATTTAAATGTTGGATAGTTGACGCTGACACTGATGCTCCCTGAGCCTGCAGGACAGCTTGAACTTCTTTGGAACTTGTTTAGGGCTGCTTATCCACCATCCGGACTATCCTGCGTTGCAACCTTTCATCAATTTTTTCTCTTCCGTCCACGCCCAGAGAGATTAGCTACAGTGCCATGGGGTGCAAACTTCTTGATAATGTTGGGCACTGTGGACAAAGGCAAATCTAGATCTCTGGAGATGGACTTGTAACCTTGAGATTGTTGATATTTTTTCACAATTTTGGTTCTCAAGTCCTCAGACAGTTCTCTTCTCCTCTTTCTGTTGTCCATGCTTAGTGTGGCACACACAGACACACAATTCAAAGACTAAGTGAACTTCTCTCCTTTTTATCTGCTTTCACGTGTTTTTTTTATATTGCCCACACCTGTTACTTGCCCCAGGTGAGTTTATAGGAGCATCACATGCTTGAAACAATCTTATTTATCCACAATTTTTAAAGGGTGGCAAGAATTTTGAGCAGCCCATTTTTGAAGTTTTGTGTGACATTATGTCCAATTTGCTTTATTTCCTCCCTTTTTTTGATTTGTTCCAATACACACAAAGGGAATAAACATGTGTATAGCAAAACATGCATTACTGCAATACTTTTCTGTGAGAAATACTTGATTTTCTTGGAAAAATTTCTGGGGTGCCAACAATTTCAAACATGACTGTATATATATATGAAGAAACAAGTTATCGTCATCTTCTAAACATGAAAATATATATAAAAGTTATAAATCAGATCTCATGTTCACCGATTTATGGTTCCTTTCCATCTTTCCCATTTTGTTTCCCTCTTCTTTGTTCTCAATGTGTTTCAGCATTTTACATAGACATACACCTGCCGATGTATCACGGCTGATTTAAGGTCTCGAGGATACATCATATTTCAGACCCCGCAACTCTCTGGCTCTTTACCATCGGCCGTCTATTGGCCCCATATCGGTCTAATTGTAAGAGTTCTGCAAACCCAAGTGCAATTTCTTTTCCATTTTTTGTCCATATGTATATAAGCACAAACTGTTAGGACTAAGTTTAGTTGACGTGTCCCTCTTCATTAATAAATAAATACATTTGGACAGATAAAAACACTTTGGAAAAGATATACACACCGCAACACACCCATTTATACATAGAAGAGATAGAGCAGATAGACATAAGGCCCCCTTTTTTCAACATTTATTATCATATCAGCATTGCATAGATATGTCTGACATTTTGCTCGATATAGTCGTTTAATCGACTAGCCAATTATTGTTGTTTTTTACATTATAATGTCCACTTGCTATTAGTCATAGTTTATGATCTCTTTTAGTGATTTTTTTAGCTTTATTCTTATGAGATAATCACAAATATATATATTGAATTACACTCATAATCCATAAGTCTAAATAAAATCCTAAATAAGCAAATTGGACATCGTAAAGGACCAGTTTGGATTGGTAGTCAGCTTTCCAAAAAGTGTTTGCGGGCCATTCATTTATTTGTCTACATATTATCTAGGCCTGCACGTGATTACATAAAAGCTGCTTCCCTTTCCTTCTCTTATGTCTTTGCTCCTTCTCCTTTTCTGATTTTTTAGATTTTTTTGATTATTCTGATCTTTCTGATTTTTTACCTTCATTATTAACATTTTATCTTAAAAATCTATTCACTCACCTTCTTCCCACTTCTATGCAAGGAATTACTCACAATACTTATAATTTTAATTCATTCACACTTTTTAATCACCAGACCTTGCAATTATGTACATGAGTCATCACTTCAGCACATATTTAACAATGAACACCAGTTATTTTCGTTCACCTTATAAAACAAAACAATGACTTTACGAGATACGGATGAACACAGATGGTGACCAAACAGCATGTACTAGGACATTCAAGTAAGGGTCACTCTATATAAATCTATTTATTTATATAATTCTTGTCATCCGAATCACGTATTTAGTTTTTTATACTTTGATTTTACTTTTGGACGGACCTCCGACAGATGTGTCTGTCGCAAAACTTCACTTTCATTTTGTGCTTATTTCACTGTCTATATGAGCCATTTATTTTATATTTACACTTGTGCATTCACGGCATTAATTTATTTATTTTTCTCTCATGTAGACATGTATATTATTCACATATATTGTCAATATGATTATGTATTTTATGCATTTTATGTAGTTTCATTTAATTAGTGTTAAACTGCCACACAAGCAAGTGATTGACATGTATATTGTATATTCATATATGTATACTCATCTGTATGTAAAATTAATGGGTTTTTATGAGTTCATATAAAGGTGTGTGTGTGTGTGTGTTTCTGATCACATGGTATATCCCAATTGTATTGATAGGACACATCTGTTAGTCTATCAATTAGTCAATTGAAGTTTTAATTGCTTTTGTATTCACCATGTGTATATATTAGATGTGCATTTGATATGTATGCTAGCTATGATTAAGCACTGAATCGCAGTGTGAAACGCGTCAGCTCATACCTGCTGTTTTTTTGCTGTGGCATGTATTTTGTGCTTTTGTTTTAATAAAAGAACCATATTTTTGGAGTGCGGCTGTCCAAGCGTCCTTCCAATTTTTGCATCTCTATATGCATTGCCTGCACCCACGGTTCTGGATCCTGTGAAAGACTCATCAGTCACACCTGAGCGGTAACCTATCCTCCAGGGGGCCAATTAGATGATGCTCGGCAGGCCCCACTGTGTCAGCTGCTCGCAATTATTTGCGGCAGCTGATAGGAGGACCTGCACATAAATACAGAGCCTCTGCATCCAACACTTCCCTGCTGGATGTCGGGGTATGCGGCTGGCTCTCTCAAGCTCCGGTGATCTTAGGTATTTACTTGGAACTCCCTGTGTTCATTACTTATATAGAATCTATATACATCAGCTGGAAACAATGTTTGTTTCTATTGAGGTCTCTATGAGTGATCTATTCACTTCTAAATATCTATACAACAACTAATATCTAAATCTTTACCTAGTTCTACTTATCATGTCAACAATTTTGAACATATGTAATAGATTTTATGTGTTTCTAATTATGTTTAGATTAATTATCTCCCCTTTACACACCCCTGAAGAAGGAGTTGAACCTTGAAATGCGTTGGGGGTAGGGAGTTTCCCGCATGTATTTCCCAGCATGGTGACACCTTATTAATGTTTAATTATGAATAAAATATTTTTTCTACTTTAAATACTCTGTATACTGAATATTACTACAATTAAGTGCCTTAAAAGTCCACTTAGGGGATTTTTCTCTCGCCGTTTTTTTCAATGACTTTGATCTGTATTGCCGGGACCCGACAATTCATTATAGTTCAGTTCAGTTTTAAATGACTTTTTTTCCTCTAGAAATTAAATTTTGTGCAGGGACAGTTCTAAGCACGGGAAACATGTGCTACTTTACAGGCATACTATACACACACCCCAAGTATGAAATTTAAAGGAATATTTAACTTTTATTGTTTCACTTTAAGCATTATTAAAATCACAGCTCCTGAAAAAACGGCAGTTTTAAAACTTTTTTTTGCATTGATACATGACCCTTGGGGCAGGACCCAGGTCCTCAAACACTTTCACTTGCCGCGAACACCCCAAATTGTTTGCTGTTCGCCCAACTGGCAAACAGCCAATGTTCGAGTCGAACTCATGTTCGACTCGAACATAAAGCTCATCCCTAGTTTGTGACAATGGCACCAACCTCCTCTCCGCCCTCTGACAGGGACACTTGACCCATGTTCCCTGTTTGGCTCACGTCCTTAATTTGGTGGTGCAGTGGTTCTTGTGCAGATACCCGGGCTTACAGGATCTCCTGAGGCAGGCCAGGAAAGTCTGTGGGGAATGATGGGACTGTGACGTCATACGGGCGGGGTCACCGGGTGGCATCACCCGGTGACCACGCCCCATGCCTATATAAGTCGTTGCACTCTGCGCACATGGCATTATAGCGGCAGAGAGCATCGAGTGAACATCGGAAGGAGAGAAGAGGGAAGAAGACTACTATGAAGACCAGGCCCCAGCTAGCAAAAGAGCTGGAAGAAGATAGCGGAGGCGCCTGGCAGAAGGAAGAAGGCACCGGAGAGCGGAAGAAGAACCAGAGAGCGCGGAGATGACACCGGAGAGCAGAAGAAGAGACCCCCGAAGTCGGAAGAGAACCCCCGAAGTTGGAAGAGACCCCCGAAGTCAGAAGAAGACCCCCGAAGTCGGAAGAAGACCCCCGGAGCTGCCTAATAAATTACTTTAAAAACCTGTGTAGTGTGCTTTTTTATTGACAATTTTTTTCAACCTGGTGAATGGGTAGGGGAACGATGTACCCCATACTCATTCACATAGGGTGGGGGGGCCGGGATCTGGGGGCCCCCTTATTAAAGGGGGCTCCCTGATTCCGATAAGCCCCCCGCCTGCAGACCCCGACAACCAACGGCCAGGGTTGTCGGGAAGAGCCCCTTGTCCTCATTAACATGGCGACAAGGTGCTTTGGGAAGGGGGTGCTGTGACCCCCCTGCCCCAAAGCACCAACCTCCCCATGTTGAGGGCATGTGGCTTGGTATGGTCTAGGAGGGGGGGCGCTCGCTCGCCCCCCCTTTCCTGACCTGCCGGGCTGCGTGCTCGGATAAGGGTCTGGTATGGATCCTGGGGGAACCACCAAGCCATTTTTTTTTGGTGTGGGGGCTTCCCCTCAAGATCCATACCAGACAGAACCTCACGCAAGTTGAAAAAAAGATAATTTGCGGGGTTCCCCTTCAAGGTTCTCCGCACAGGAGTCACCCCGCACAGGAGTCACCCCGCAAGTCGGATCATCTTGATCCGACTTCTGGTGCGACCTCTATTCAAATCAATGGGCTCCCATGGGGAGCCATTGATTTTGAATAGAGAAAGAAAAACACGGCTGAAAGCTAGTGCGGGGAAACGTGCATTGAATTCAATGCAAAACGCAGAAAGAAATTGCGTTAAAAACGCCGCTTTTTTCCTGGCGTCTGTACTAGCTTTACAGCCCATTTTTTAAAACGTCCATGGGCATGAGGCCTAAGAAAAAAGAGGGGAAAAAAGCACTAGACTGCATCAAAAACGCGCATGGAGAAAAGCACCTGGAACGCATCCGGACTGCATTTCCAAGGTGTGAACTGGCCCTTAGGCAGTTGCGTTTAACCTAGTTTTTCAGAAAGAAAAAAAATGCGTTCAGACGCCAAAGATTTCCACGTTTCAGACGCCAAACGCGGCTAAACACGGTACCGGCGTTTAGCCATGCTTTCGTTTATAAACGTTTTTAAAGGTGACCTATTTTTTTACATTGAAAAACTCAAAAATTATGGCAAATGATGACAAACCATTAAAAGTATATACAAAAAAACAAATTGCTTGCATTGTTGCATTGTGGACAATCCACAACTTGTGGCAGGTGACGTGGCCAGGTGACGTGGCAGGTGACGTGGCAAGTGGACAATCCACAACTTGGGGCATGTAATGTGGCAAGTGGACAATCCACAACTTGTGGCAAGTGATGTGGCAAGTGACACGCTAAATACAAGTACACTGCTGCTCTCTCAAGTTGCTGCTACTCACTCTGGTCTCACAAAATGGCTTAAATTCTTAATAATACTGTTTTTTTAGCTATGGGGGGGTCCTTATAATGTTTCCTAACTAAACGCTTATAGATGCAAATGCGGTAAAACGCGGTAAAACGCGGCATACAAACGCGGCAAAACGCGCGTTTATAAACGCCAGTTTCAACCTTAGTTCAGAAGACTTTGCACCAGCGACCCGTGTACATGGGCCTAAAAACGGCTATGCCATTTACAGCTCAAAAACGCCATGGTGGGCATGAGGCCATAGGCTAACATGAAGAGGTGTTTTTAAGCTGCAAAAAACGCTCAAACAAGCGGCTGTAAAAACTGCCCAGACCAATTTTCAACTTTCAGCGCTGATGCACTTTGAATGACAATTGCGCGGTCATACAACACTGTAACCAAATTAAATTTTAATATTTTTTTTCACACAAATAGAGCTTTCTTTTGGTGGTATTTGATCACCTCTGTGTTTGTTTTTTGTTTTTTTCTATAAATACAAAAGACCGACAAAAAAAAAAAAAAATAAGATATTTTAATATTTAGTTAGAAAATTTTGAAAAAAGGTAATTTTTCTCCTTCATTGATGTGCAGTGATGAGACTGCACTGATGGGCACCGATAAGGTGGCAAGGGTGGGCACTGAGAGGTGGCACTGCTAGGTGGCAATGATAGTTGGCAGTGATGGGTACTGAGAAGTGGCACTGCTAGGTGGCAATGATAGTTGGCAGTGATGGGCAATGATAGTTGGCAGTGATGGGCACTGATAGGCAGCACTGCTAGGTGGCACTGATTGGTACCAGTGGTGGGCATTGATAGGTGGCACTGGCAGGGGCTACTGATTGTAACAGATGATGCAGAATTGCCTCTTCCTCTTCGGGCCCGATGTCCCTTGTCGGTGATTGCCTTTTTTTTTATGCTCACGTTGTCAGCACAAGGAGAAAACAAAAACGATTACCGAGCTTTTGTTTACATCACGTGATCAGCTGTCATTGGCTGACAGCTGATCACGTGATAAGGGGCAGGGATCAGCCCCTTACTAGGATCTGTGATCACCCGAGTCTCACGGACGCAATTGAGGACCGTGCTGTGGCTGTCGATCAGTTATAACGCTGATCTCAAGTGGTTAAAGAGGGTCTAAATGGGCCATTGACATGCATCACCATTGAACTTAGGAATGTGTCTGCAAAGTTAAACTAAATGAAATTCTTTCTTATTTTTGCTTTGGGATAGAGTGCAGAGGGATTAGAAGTCTGGACAGTTTTTGTGGATGTCTGCACCCCTGATAGGGTGAAGACCACTCCCAAATTTGGCCACTTTATCCTTCCAAATGATTCACTTCCTGTCACATAGCCACACAGGAAGTGAGGGGAAATCCCTACCAATGTCTTTCCTTGGGGACACACAGGTCAATATAAATAGTTTCCCCATTATGTACATTGCACTCCAGCATTTTGCTGGGTACACCCCAAATTATTAGGTATCTTGGACTTTGGGGTTTATTTACTAAAGGCAACTCCACTTTGCACTACAAGTGCACTTGCTGGATATCCGAGGGGGACATGCAAGGAAACTAAAAAAAAACACAATTTTTACTTCTACATGATTGGATGTTAAAATCACCAGTGCTTCCCCTCAGATTTTCAGCAACTACACTTGTACTGCAGAGGGGATTTGCCTTTACTAAACCCCAAACTACCTAATGATTTGGGATGTACACAACAAAGTGTACACACTAGTTAGATCGATCTGTGTGCCCCTAAGAAAAGACATTGGTAGGGTTTTACCTTCACTTCCTGTTCAGCTGTGTGACATGAAGTGAAGGCAATTTTACTAAAAGGGACACAAAGCCCAACCTAAAAAAAACAAGCAGGGGTTCTAACACTTACTTGGTTTCCCTCAAAATGCCCACAATTAGAATAGTATTGCCTTGAGCTATTTTTAAGTGCAGTGCTCTAAATCAGTGCTTCTCAAGTACCCCCAACAGGCCATGTTTGCAGGTTTTCCTTCATCTTGCACATGCGCTTTAAATCACAGTCAATGGCTTGGTATTTTGGACAGCAATTCTCGATAAGATAAATTCACAAAACATGTCCTGCTGGGGGTACTTGAGGACTGAGGCTGAGAACCACTGCAGTAAAAAGGAAAATGTAATACTTACCGCTCTGTATTTTTCATTTCCTGGTGACTATCCATGGCAGCACACAATCCATGCATATGCTACCATGAAGGCACCAGGTTAGACAAATCACACCTGTTTTGTTTTGACATGCCAATCAGCATAGTAGCTGCAGCTGTCACATTTGTTGCATAGAAACCAAAAAGCAAACATCAAACTTTGCATCAAATTTTATTGGTCAACAAAACTGGACTTGGAAAAAATAAAGGGAAGCAAAAAAACATGTATGTAAATTCGAAACATTAGTCACAACATCTTAAGAAAGATTTAGCAAAATAATGCAGCACAGACAATAAAATCAAAGTGAACAAACGACACACATTAACAACATCAAAAACATTTCAGGGGAACATATCCCCCACCCCACACAAAAAAATACAATCAACAAAAGTAAAACAAACATCTGTTTTGCAAAGACATAACAAATAAAATACATATGTTACAAACTCGATAAGGACACCAAAATTTACTTTTTGCCAGCCGGCCACACACACACACAATCTTGCCTCTTTTGAGGGCAACGGAGAGAATGCTATCTGCAAGCTTTATATAACCTAGGTTCGTGTGCTAACGAGGCAATTGAAAACACATGCACAGTTCATGAAACACCCAAAATGCAAGTTCACCCAATGTAGAGACTGAACTTCAAAGTGGGTACACCTGTTAAGGATGTCCTTCAATTACTAACCCAAAAAACACACTCTCTGAGCATGCCCAGAAACATCCAGGTGCTGTTCACACACAAAAAGCACCAAAAAAAAATGAAGTCCCTGAGCATGCTCAGACCAACAGAAATGCAGCTAGCAGAAAATAAGCCCCCCCCCCATCCAAAATTAAGCACATCTTCGACATGCTACTAAATTAGAGATGGGACAAACACCCCCCGGTCCGGGGGGCAAACAAAGAGCCTAACATGGGCAAAAGTTATACAACAAATACCATTGCAGTCTATGGGAACTGACTTGTTAATTTTGCTAGTCCCCACTTGGCTGGCTTATCTTCTAGTTATTGGCCTTAAAATGGGTATAGGGGCCCAGGTCCCACCCTAAGGGACATATATCAATGTCACCAATTTGGACAACACCAAAAACGAAACAAGGAGAAGTGCCTTTAAATATGCCAAATTGCTTAAGGGCCATTTCACACCACATGCAGTCCATTGCGTTTTTTATGCATCAAAAATGCATGGAAAGTTGGTTATATGGTTCTAAATGGCAGTGTTTGTTCCAGCGCGTTCCTGTCCCAGAAAAAAAAGTAGAACATGCTGCATTTTACCTGCACTGGACTGTGCTGGAACATTGCAAAACGCATCAAAAACGCACTGGAACGCACCGAAATGCACTTAAATGTACCAAAAACGCACTGGAACACACTTGTCCTTATCTATGGTTAATAAAAAATAGGGGTGAAAAAAAAGCACTGGACTGCATCAAAAACATACCAAAAACGCACAGGAACGCATCAAAAACGCACATGCAAAAAAGCACCTGGAACGCATCCGGATTGCGTTTATATGGTGTGAACTGGCCCTAAGGACCAGTTCACACCATAGAAACGCAGTCTGGATGCGTTCCAGGTGCTTTTCTGCATGCACGTTTTTGATGCGTTCCAGTACATTTTTGATGCATTTTTGGTGCGTTTTTGATGCAGTCCAGTGCTTTTATCCCCCTCTTTTCACTTAACCTTAAGGGCCAGTTCATACCAGACGCAGTTCCGTTCAGTTTCGTGCGCATTTTTTCTGCACTAAAACTGCATGCACAGTGTTTTCCATGTAATCCAATGGCTCTTGTTGGCTCTAGTTCACACCATGCAGTCAGTTTCTGGTCAGTTTCCAGTCCAGAAACTGACTGGAAACTGACTGCATGGTGTGAACTTGAGCCAACTAGAGCCATTGGAATACATGGAAAATACTGTGCATGCATTTTGTGCAGAAAAAAAGCACACGGAACTGAACGGAACTGCGTCTGGTGTGAACTGGCCCTAATAAGGACAAGTGTGTTGCAGTGTGTTTTTGGTGCATTTAGGTGTGTTCCGGTGCATTCCAATGCATTTTTGGTACTTTCCGGTGTGTTTTTTAAGCGTTTTACTGCGGTCTAGTACAGTTCTGTACAAAAAAAATGCAGCATGACCATTTTTTTTTTCCTTTCTGAAACGCACTGGAATGGACTGCAGTGGTGTGAACTATAACATTGGCATTAATGTGATCAACTTTCTTTGCGTTTTTCATGCATAAAAAAAATGCACTGCACTGCATCTGGTGTGAACTGGCACTAAATATTGTACCTGGGGGTGTCTATAGTATGCCTGTAAAGTAGCGCATGTTTTCCATGTTTATAAGTCTGATTGCAAAATGACATTTCTAAAGTAAAAAAAAGTCATTTAAAATTACTCGCGGCTGTAATGAATTGCCGGTTCCCGTCAATACAGATAAAAGTAATTGAAAAGTCTTTGAAAAAAAAATGCGTGGGGGTCCCCCAAAATTCCATTACCAGGCCCTTCAGGTCTGGTATGGATATTAAGGGGAACTCCGCGCCAAATAAAAAAAAATGGCGTGGAGGTCCCCCTTAAAATCCGTACCAGGCCTTTCAGGTCTGGTATGGATTTTAAGGGGAACCCCGCGCCAAACTTAAAAAAAAAATGCTGTGGGGTCCCCCTAAAAATCCACACCAGACCCTTATCCGAGCACGCAATCTGGCAGGCCGCAGGAAAAGAGGGGGGACGAGAGAGCGCTCCCCCCCTGAACCGTACCAGGCCACATGCCCTCAACATGGGGAGGATGCTTTGGGGTCTGGACCCCAAATCACCATGTCCCCATGTTGATGGGGACAAGGGCCTCATCCCCACAACCCTTGCCCGGTGGTTGTGGGGGTCTGCGGGCGGGGGTCTTATCGGAATCTGGAAGCCCCCTTTAACAAAGGGGACCCCAAGATCCCGGCCCCCCCTGTGTGAAATGGTAATGGGGTACAAATGTACCCCTACCATTTCACAAAAAAAGTGTTGAAATGTTAAAAAAGACAATAGCCGGTTTTTGACAATTGCTTTAATAATGTCTTCTCCTTTCCCCGCTTCTTCTTCCATCTTCTTCTTTTCTCCATTCGGGTTTCTTCCTCCATCTTGTTCTTCTTCTGCTTCTTCCTTTGGTGTTCTCGTCCGCATCTTGCTCCAGCTTCTTCTTCGCCGCTTCATTCTCCGGATGATCTGCTTCCATGGGAGGTTTCCGCTTTGTGACGCTTCTGTTCTTCTGACAGTTCTTCTCTAACTGAGTGCGGGGCCACCCGGTGACCCCTCCCCCCTCTGACGCACATGGACTTCACGGGGACTGCCCTATGGCTTTCCCCGTGGTGTCAGAGGGGGGCATGGCCACCCGATGACCCCGCCCCCCGCTGACGCGCATGGACTTCACAGGGACTTCCCTATGGCTTTCCCCATGGTGTCAGAGGGGGGGGCGGGGTCACCGGGTGGCCCCGCACTCAGAGAAGAACTGTCAGAAGAACAGAAGCGTCACACAGCGGAAACCTCCCATGGAAGCAGATCGTCCGGAGAACGAAGCGGCGAAGAAGAAGCCGGAGCAAGATGCGGACGAGAACACCGAAGGAAGAAGCAGAGGAAGAACAAGATGGAGGAAGAAACCTGAATGGAGAAAAGAAGAAGATGGAAGAAGAAGCGGGGAAAGGAGAAGACATTAATAAAGCAATTGTCAAAAACTGGCTATTGTCTTTTTTAACATTTTTGACACTTTTTTTGTGAAATGGTAGGGGTACATTTGTACCCCATTACCATTTCACACGGGGGGGGGGCAGGATCTGAGGGTCCCCTTTGTTAAAGGGGGCTTCCAGATTCCGATAAGCCCCCCGCCCGCAGACCCCCACAACCACCGGGCAAGGGTTGTGGGGATGAGGCCCTTGTCCCCATCAACATGGGGACATGGTGCTTTGGGGTCCAGACCCCAAAGCATCCTCCCCATGTTGAGGGCATGTGGCCTGGTACAGTTCAGGGGGGGCGCTCTCTCGCCCCCCTGTTTTTCTGCGGCCTGCCAGGTTGCGTGCTTGGATAAGGGTATGGTCTGGATTTTTAGGGGGACACCATGCCAATTTTTTTTAAGTTTGGCGCGGGGGTCCCCTTAAAATCCATACCAGACCTGAAGGGCCTGGTACGGATTTTGAGGGGGACCCCCACGCCTTTTAAAAAAATAATTGGCGAGGAGTTCCCCTTAATATCCATACCAGACCTGAAGGGCCTGGTAATGGAATTTTGGGGGACCCCCACACATTTTTTTTTCTTTTTCAAAGACTTTCAATTACTTTTCTCTGCATTGACGGAAACCGGCAATTCATTACAGCCGCGAGTACTTTTAAATTACTTTTTATTTCATTTAGAAATGTCATTTTGTGCAGAGACTGTTATAAAATGGCAAGTTTAGAGGTGCACCTGTTCAACTTATGCAAATGCATTTACGTGACTTGACATTTACTAACCGGCACATTTGAACGAGCGCAAATGCCGCGCCATGCACAAATAGACCTCTCGCATTTATAAATGTACTTGCAGGCGCAGCAGGCTGGTTCAGAAAAATAGGATTTTTATAACAGCTTACCTGTAAAATCCTTTTCTTGGAGTACATCACGGGACACAGAGCGACATAGTCATTACTAATGGGTTATATAGATACCGTCAGGTGCTGGCACTGGCAACTTCCAAAACCGGAAGTACCCTCCCCTATATAAGCCCCTCCCATCCGGGAGCACCTCAGTTTTGTAGCAAAGCAATAACTGTCCCCAAAGAGGGGCGGGAGCTCTGTGTCCCGTGATGTACTCCAAGAAAAGGATTTTACAGGTAAGCTGTTATAAAAATCCTATTTTCTTTCTCGTACATCACGGGACACAGAGCGACATAGTCATTACTAATGGGATGTCCTAAAGCAATGCCAAATGAGGGGGGGGATACACCATATATAAGCTGAGCGCTATCAGACATGAGGATCTTTTGCGGCCTGCAACACACTGCGCCCAAAGGCGACATCCTCCTGACTTCTAACGTCCACCTGGTAGAACCTAGTAAACGTGTGAACTGAAGACCATGTTGCGGCCTTACAGATTTGAGCCAGGGAGGCCTGGTGATGCACTGCCCATGAAGTTCCAACTGCTCTCGTGGAGTGCGCTCTAACTTTGAACGGAGGCGGTCTCCTTCTCAAGCCATAGACTTGCATTATGACCTGTCGAATCCACTTGGCTAAAGTAGATTTTGACGCTGCCTGACCCTTTCTGGGGCCTTCCGGCAGAATAAACAAAGTATCCGTTCTGCGAATCTGAGCAGTGGCTTTTAGATAAGCTTTAACTGCTCTTACTACATCCAAAGAATGCAATAACTTTTCCTCTACCGAAGTAGGTTTGGGGAAAAAAGAAGGAAGAACCACATCTTGATTCAAATGAAACCTCGATACCACCTTAGGAAGAAAGGCTGGATGAGGACGTAACACTACTCTGTCCTTATGGATAACCAGATATGGCTCCTTACAGGACATAGCTGCTAATTCCGATACTCTTTTAGCCGAACAAAATGGCTACTAGAAAAATCAATTTCCTGGTGAGAAGCACCAAGGAAATATGCTGTAATGGTTCAAATGGTTGTTTCTGTAGAACCGACAGAACCAAGTTTAGATCCCATGGACATATGGGAATATTAACCGGAGGACTAATACGCATCACTCCTTGTATAAAGGCTTTGACTAGTGAATGCGAAGCCAAGGGCCTTTGAAAAAATATTGACAAGGCCGAAATCTGACCCTTGATAGTACTCAAGGCAAGCTTCCTATCTACAGCCCACTGTAGGAAGTCCAGAATCCTACCTATTACGTACTTATGTGGATGCCATTTCTTGGCCTCACACCACGCGATGTACGCCTTCCAGATTCTATAGTAGATCTGCCTGGATACCGGCTTCCTGGCATTGATCATGGTAGATACCACAGCATTAGAGAGCCCTCTCTTTTTTAGAATGTGGGCTTCAATAGCCAGGCCGTCAAACCAAGGGCTGGTAAGGAAGGGTGGTATATCGGTCCTTGTGAAAGCAGGTCCGGACGATGTGGGAGAGTCCAAGGACTCCCCACTGAAATTTTACAATCTCCGCGTACCACGCTCTTCGGGGCCACGCTGGAGCCACCGGAATCACTGGTTTCTTTTCTACCCTGATTCTGCGGAGTAATCAAGGTAACCATTGTGGCGGTGTGAATGCATATATCAGCTTGAACTGATCCCAAGGGAACACTAGGGCATCCGAGCCGCAAGCTAGGGGATCCCTTGTCCGAGAGACAAACCTGTCCCCCTTTGCGTTGAATCTGGATGCTAGAAGATCTACATCCGATGTTCCCCACCGCTGACATATTGTCCAGAAAACCTCGGGGTGAAGGGACCCTTCCTCTGGGCCTAATTGCTGGCGACTTAGAAAGTCCGCCTTCCAATTCTCCACTCCTGGAATGAATACCGCAGATATGGCTGGGACATATTTTTCTGCCCATTTCAGGATGTAATTTACTTCCCTCTGGGCTGCACGACTCCCGGTGCCCCCCTGATGATTGATATATGCCACTGCTGTGGCATTGTCTGATTGAATTCTGACAGGGGACCCTTGGAGTTTGGATGTCCATGCTACTAGGGCATACCGGGCTGCTCGTATCTCTAAGAGATTGATGGGCAGGGCCTTTTCTGCATCCGACCATCTGCCCTGGAGAGACTATTGCTCCAGTACTGCTCCCCAGCCTATAAGGCTGGCATCTGTAGTGACCACCTTCCAAGAAATCGGACTGAAGGATTTCCTTTTTTCCAGATTCTGGGGAACCAACCACCAACGGAGGCTCTTGCGAACGGAAGGGGACAAGGACATTGTAAGTCTAGGGCCTGAACTTTTTTGTTCCAGGCTGACAGTATGGCCCCTTGCAAATTCCTTGAATGGAATTGACCGTAGGGTACTGCTTCGAATGATGCCACCATTTTTCCCAGCAGCCTCATATACAGGCGTATGGACGGCTGTCTTTTTTGTACCCACTAAGTGGATCAAATCTTTCAAAGACAACACCTTTCCTCGAGGCAAGAATATTTTTCTCTGGCCTGAATCCAACCTTAGCCCCAAGTATTCCAGACTTTTGACTGGTTTTTAGGGCTGACTTGTCTCGGTTGATAATCCAACCGTGAGATTCCAGATACTTGATTGTCTTGTGAACGACCACGTCTAGTTTTTTCACTGAGTGGTCTATCAGCAACAAGTCATCCAGATATGCCATTATCATTACACCTTGTGTTCTTAGATTGGCCAATAAAGGGCCAGAATTTTTGTAAACACTCGTGGTGCTGTGGCCAAACCGAAGGGTAAGGCTCTGAACTGAAAATGGCGCCCTTCTACTGCAAAGCGTAGAAATTTTTGGTGGACTGGAAAGATGGGATTGTGCAAATAAGCATCTTTGATGTCGATCGCGGCTAACCAATCCTCCCCTTGTAGGGCAGTGGCCACCGATCGGATCGACTCCATCGGAAAGTCCTGATATACAGGAATTTGTATAGCCCTTTAGAATTAATATGGGCCTCCCGTCCGCGTTTGCTTCGGGACTGTAAAGAGGTTTGAGTAAAACCCGAACCCTCATTCTTCCAGGGGAACCTCCATAATTACTCCTTGGAGCAATAGTTGTTCTAGTGCCAACAGGAGGGACTCTCTCTTCCGGGGATCCCTTGGCACGTTTGACCTCAAAAATGGGAAGGAGGAGAGTCTTTTAACTCCAAACTGTATCCCAAACCTACCGCGGAGAGCACCTATCTGTCTTGATCGTGTCCCGCCAGGTCTCTTGCGAACAACTGGAGTCCTCCCCCCACCCGACTGAGTGGGGGCTTCAATGAATTTAACTTTGGGGAAGGTTTTGTACCTCCCCTGACCCAGGGTTTCTCATTACCCTGCAATTGTCCCTGTTTTTTACCCCCGGGATTTGACCGAGGAGGCCGTCGGAACTGTTACACAGCCGATGCCCCAGGGACTGGAGAAGCAGGCCTCTTAAAGAGGGACCTCTAACTCTGTTTTTAACCGGCAAGAGCGTATTTTTACCGCTGGAAATTTTCTGGATATATTTGTCCAGGTTTTCCCTGAATAAGCGTTCACCATGAAATGGGACGCTAACCAGCCATTCTTTACAGGGAGCTTCAGCAGACCAGTTTTTGAGCCATAGGAGCCTACGCATATGTACTATAGACAGCGTAAGGCGGGAGGCCTGATGGACTGAATCCTTTATGGCGTCAACCGCAAAGCCTAAGGCTCTAGGTAGATCAGCTAGGGCAAAGCCTGCTGATCTGTCAAGTCCCTCAAGACCTGTTTCAACTGATCCTTCACTGCTTAGCAGACCCCAATAGCTGCTACTGCTGGTTGTATCACCAAGCAGATTTTCATAAGGACTCCAATCTTTTATCTATTGGGTTCTTGAACATTTGGACATTATCCCCTGGACATGTCAGTGATTTATACATACAAGAGATGGCTGCGTCCACTGTAGGGACCTTCCATTTTTTTTTTTTTTTTTGATGAACTTATCCTCCATGGGATAGACCACTGGAAATCTCTTGGGGGAATAAATATTTTCTCAGGACGTTCCCAATCCTGGTAAATGAGCCCTTTCAGTAAAGGGTGAAGTGGAAAAGAACAAACAGTCTGGGGGCTTCTAGCGACCCCAACGAGGATACAGTAGTGGTTGATGGTTCCGCAAGGTGCATTTTTAAATGCTGATCGGACCCTGTTAGTCAGAGACTGAACCCATAATCTTTCAGCTTGAGATGCTGAGAAAAGGTTCCCCCACTGTTGATTCCTCTATAACAGAATCAACCTCATCCTGATCCCCTTCAGGCAGGTCGATCCCCGTATGGGACTGTTGCTCTGCTAACAGGCATTCTGAAGGAGGAGACGGAGATCGGGCGTGCTTTCCCTGACAGGGAGGCAGCGATAAATGTTGACAATCTCTCTCTAATCCTCCCAGAGCTGAGGAAAAAACCTCCTCTGTTACATACACATGAGCAGGTGAACTGAGGACAGCCACAGTACCAAGTACCCCTGCGGGGTCTCTACGGTCACTTACCTCTGAACTTCAGGGGAGACTGGTGCAGCAGAAGTATGCCCAAGATCCTCCGAGCCCGATGAGACCCCCTTCGCTTCCTGGAAGATTCAGTTCCGGAGCTTCTGGACGGCATATTCCTAAGCCTAAAGCTGAGGTATTCCAGCCGTAATACACCACTTTTACTGAGAATAGTCTAGCACAATTGCTGCTATATCACAGTTGGTGTCTACTAATGTGCCTTTCTAGGGGATGCCTGTATCAACCGCTTGCTGTATGCCTTTAAATGTTGCCAGCTCTGTCTCTGTACTTCATAGCCAGCTCACTACAATATTGTGGTTTTTTCAACTGCTGGGACGCCCGCACATGCGCAGAAGCGCTGCGGCGCGCACAGAGCGTCATCCCCCAGGCTCCGCCCCCTTTCCCGGATCACCTCTATATATAGAGGCGCGTGCACGCGCACGCGCGCAGCCACGTGCGCCTTCGGCGCTAATTTCAAAAAATGGAAACAAGGGACAGGAGCCAGGGCCCCTCTTTGCCGCAGGCCGGGGGATGGACGAGCACTGCAACATGGCAGAGGAAGCAGTTTCCTATAAGAGAACTCACCATCTGCCTGGACTTTGCTCTGCTGAGAAGAAACTAGTCCACATGACAAGAAAAACATTCCACAGCGGCCTCTAGTGGACAAACACAGGTACCGCAGTCTAATATATTAAATATATATATAAAAAATTTTTTTTTTTCTTGACCACCATTAAAAATTATTACATTTTTTTAGTAGTTACAGGCATGCACAGAATTTTGCGGGAATACCATTAGGTAACAGACAGAAAGACAAATTAGGCTTGGGGGTCCCCCAATAGAACCAAGTTCCTGGGGGCCCCCACTTACCTGTTCCCCGCCGCAGGACTTTGTTTGGTCCACAAAAGCCCAAACTTCACCTATCACGGCAGGCATTGTAATCAAACCTTCAGGGACCGGGTTCCCAAGGATTCCACTCCCCTGGACCTGTATAGCACCCTGCACAGAAAACATCTTGGTCGTGGGTATGACCAGAGCTCTGGATCCCAGGGTCCAGCTCTCCTAAGAGAAGCATTACAGGCAAAACCTTGCTCTTCTCTGCAAGGCCCGGGTACCGACCGTTTAGCTATGAAGCTTTTTTGGTCGGATCCGGAATAGCTTACTGAGGCCCAAAAGAACCTGTACGCAAGCTCAGTGAAAAACACATGTTTCTTCTTGGCCAACACCTTAGACACTGGCAAAAAACTGAGGTGCTCCCGGATGGGAGGGGCTTATATAGGGGAGGGCACTTCCGGTTTTGGAAGTTGCCAGTGCCAGCACCTGACGGTATCTATATAACCCATTAGTAATGACTATGTCGCTCTGTGTCCCGTGATGTACGAGAAAGAAAAGTTACTTTCTCATTTTATTTTGGGCATATTTGTTACTTGGGCAGTTGTCACTATACTTCCTCACATAACCCCACATCACCCCATTATATTGGCACTTCCAGGTTCTTTTAATTTTGATTTGAAGATGCCGTGCGCCAGGTCCATAGTGGCGCACTGAGGGCCTCCTCCCATGCGCCGAGAACACTTTAGTAAATGGGGAATAGCGCTGCGTTACCGGCGCAAATGTTTTGTAAATACCAAAACTGCCATTGTGCACACTGATGCGCCGATACTCATGGGGCAAACGGTTTGTGAATGAGCCCCACAGTGTAACACTGTATAGTGGCTTTTTTATAAAACATCAAGTCGACAATCCCAAAAAGTTCCATACAAGGCTGGTAACATACAGTTGTAAAAAACAATGTGCAGTAGTTTCAGGGCCATCAAGTGGCGCATTTCATCCAATTGGACATCATCTGGGGTGTGAGGATGATGATGTTCAATCACCAAGTTCACCTTTGATATGGATCACTGCACATAATGGAGCTCACTTTCTGATGGTGGATCCCCCCTGTCGATATCGGAAGTGGCCCATTTGCAGATCATCAACTTTGCATGCTGAATCCCGTTGAGGCTATTTCTCATGAATGTCTGTTTGACTCCTATGCTGTATAGTATAAAAGTCCACCAAGTCTGGTAAGCATGCCACCTTATCCTTTGTTTATACGCAAGATTCAGTTTGACTTCACCAGGAGGAGTGTGAGAGACTTTTGCCTACACAATTCACGTTTGACCTGCATTATCTTGTTAATTCAAAAACCTTTATATGTTTTTGATTCATTCACTTTTTGAAACATTTACCTTGAGTTCATTTTGTTCATACACAACATATATTGTTATATCCATTTAGATGATATTGTTGCTTCGGGTATATCTTTTTTCACGTTTATATTTTTTGTCACTAACAATTTTTGTCACCATTTTGAGCGCCACATTATTTTTATTTTTATCAGTGGTGTACCCCAAGGTTCAGTGTTGGGACCCTTACTTAACATCTTTTTAAATGATAGGGTCTGGGATTAAAAGTACTATTTCAGTCTTTGCAGATGACACCAAGCTATGCAGTAGAATAAAATCCTTACAGGATAACTCCAACTTACAAACTGACCTCAATGCACTGTTTTATTGGGCGACTATGTGGCAAATTAGGTTTAATGTTGATAAATGTAAAGTTATGCACTTGGGGGCTAAGAATATGCATGCATCATACATACTAGGGGGAGTACAACTGGGGGCGTCCATAGTGGAGAAGCATCTGGAGGTTTTAGTAGATCATAAGCTTAATAATAGCATGCAATGCCAAGCTGCGGTTTCCAAAGCGAGCAAAGTCCTTTCTTGTATTAAGAGAGGTATGGGCTCCAGAGAGAGAGATATCATTTTGCCCCTGTACAAATCATTAGTAAGACCTCATCTGGAATATGAAGTTCAGTTTTGGGCACCAGTTCTCAAAAAGGATATCGGGGAACTGGAGAAAGTGCAGAGAAGGGCAACCAAACTGATAAGAGGCATGAAGGAGCTCAGCTATGAGGAAAGATTAGAGGAACTGAATGTATTCTCTCTTGAGAAGAGGAGATTAGGGGGGATATGATCAACATGTACAAATACATAAGGGGTCCATATTGTGAACTTGGTGTTGAGTTATTTTTTATGGTCATCACAGAGGACAAGGGGGCACGCTTTACGCCTAGAGGAAAATAGATTTAATCTCCAAATATCAAAAGGTTTCTTCACAGTAAGAGCTGTGAAAATGTGGAATATACTCCCTCCAGGGGTGGTTCCGGCCAACTCAGTGAATTGCTTTAAAAAAGGCCTGGATTTATTCCTAAATGTACATACCGTATATACTCGAGTATCAGCCAAGTTTTTTAGCACATTTTTTGTGCTGAAAATTCCCCCCTCGGCTTATACTCAAGTCTGTGTCCATCTTCAACGTTGTGCGCCTGATCCCGGCCAGCGGTAGGTCCCCTGGACCCCAAACCTTGCACACATGTAGCCCCACTCTTGCTCTACAAGTGTGTTGTCCAGAGGGACCTACGGCTGGGGAGCACCGATTTTTCAAAGCCGGGCACCCCTTCCATAGACTCCCATGTTAAACGTCAATCTAGTCACACAGCGCCGGAGATCAGGTAGGGAGATTGGGCACAGTGAGGCATGGACACAGTGAGGCATGGGCACAGTGACAGTGAGGCATGGGCACAGTGAGGCATGGGCACAGTGAGGCATGGACACAGTGAGGCATGGCCACAGTAAGGCACAGTGAGGCATGGACACAGTGAGGCACAATGAGGCATGCATATGGACACAGTGAGGCACAGTGAGGCATACAGATGGACACCGTAGGCTTATACTCGAGTCAATATGTTTTCCCAGTTTTTTGTGGTAAAATTAGGTGCCTCGGATTATATTCGGGTCGGCTTATACTCGAGTATATACAGTAATATAGCTGGATACTAACATTTATAGGTAAAGTTGATCCAGGGAATGTCCGATTGCCTCTTAGGGGATCAGGAAGGGATATTTTCTCCTGCTGTAGCAAATTGGATCATACTTTGCTGGGGTTTTTCGCCTTCCTTGGGATAAACTGTGGGAATAGGATTGTGTATATGGGATTGTATGGTTGTTTGCTTTTTGTTTTTATTGGTTGAACCAGATGGATTTGTTTCTTTTTTTCAACCTAACTAACTATGTAACATAGTACCTATGTAACCCTCTTAAACCTATCATAACTGACATCCACTTTATAGATCCTAAGGGCTTTTGTGGGTCTGCATAAGCCAGCACAGGGGCTTCTGTACAACCCTTCTTACACTGTAGAAAAACTCCCTCACAAGCAGAAGTCCATTTCTTAATGAAAATATTGTTTCTGATTTTGTCAGCAAGAAGGGTTTCTTTTAGCAGGCAGGGATGAGCTTCGTGTTCGAGTCGAACATACGTTCGACTCGAACATCGGCTGTTCGATCGTTTGACGAAGATCGAACGATTTGGGCCGTTCGCGCCAAATTCGAGTGACGCGAACGGCCCACAATGCACTACGCCATCGCAGTGTCATCCAGGCGCTGTGATTGGCCAAGCATGCACTGTGACCCCGCATGCTTGGCCAATCACAGCGCCGGCAGCGAGGAGAGCAATGATTGGCCACAGGCAGGATGCCTGTGGCCAATTATTGCTGAGGGGGTTTAGTACACGCCCCACACTATAAAAGGCCGCCAGCGCGGCGGCCTTGTGTAGTGTGTTCCGGAGCAGGGAAAGAGAAGCATAGGCAGGGACAGTGTCATTATTTTCCTTTACTAATCCTGGATTCCTTGTGTTTAGGGACAGAGAAGGATAGGTAGGGAGAATGTCAGTGTGTTATTCTGTGCTAAACCTTGTTTGTAGGGACAGAGAAGGACAGTGAGGGAAAGTGTCAGTGTGCTATTCTGTTCTAAACCAATCTTGCTGAACCGTATTTGAAATCCTTGAGTTTAGGGACAGAGAAGGACACTCGTGGAAACTATCAGTGTGCTATTCTGTGCTAAATCTTGTTTGTAGGGACAGAGAAGGACAGTGAGGGAAACTATCAGTGTGCTATTCTGTGCTAAACCTTGTTTGTAGGGACAGAGTAGGCCAGTGAGGGAAATTGTCAGTGTGCTATTCTGTTCTAAACCAATCTTACTGAACCATATTTGAAATCCTTGAGTTTAGGGACAGAGAAGGACAGTGAGGGAAAGTGTCAGTGTGCTATTCTGTTCTAAACCAATCTTGCTGAACCGTATTTGAAATCCTTGAGTTTAGGGACAGAGGACACTCGTGGAAACTATCAGTGTGCTATTCTGTGCTAAATCTTGTTTGTAGGGACAGAGAAGGACAGTGAGGGAAACTATAAGTGTGCTATTCTGTGCTAAACCTTGTTTGTAGGGACAGAGAAGGACAGTGAGGGAAACTGTCAGTGTGCTATTCTGTTCTAAACCAATCTTGCTGAACCGTATTTGAAATCCTTGAGTTTAGGGACAGAGAAGGACACCCGGGGAAACTGTCAGTGTGCTATTCTGTTCTAAACCATTCTTGCTGAACCATATTTGAAATCCTTGAGTTTAGGGACAGAGAAGGACAGTGAGGGAAAGTTTCAGTGTGCTATTCTGTTCTAAACCAATCTTGCTGAACCGTATTTGAAATCCTTGAGTTTAGGGACAGAGAAGGACACTCGTGGAAACTATCAGTGTGCTATTCTGTGCTAAATCTTGTTAGTAGGGACAGAGAAGGACAGTGAGGGAAACTATCAGTGTGCTATTCTGTGCTAAACCTTGTTTGTAGGGACAGAGAAGGACAGTGAGGGAAACTGTCAGTGTGCTATTCTGTTCTAAACCAATCTTGCTGAACCATATTTGAAATCCTTGAGTTTAGGGACAGAGAAGGACAGTGAGGGAAAGTGTCAGTGTGCTATTCTGTGCTAAACCAATCTTGCTGAACCATATTTGAAATCCTTGAGTTTAGGGACAGAGAAGGACACTCGGGTAAACTGTCAGTGTGCTATTCTGTGCTAAACCAATCTTGCTGAACTATATTTGAAATCCTTGAGTTTAGGGACAGAGAAGGACACTCGGGGAAACTGTCAGTGTGCTATTCTGTGCTAAACCTTGTTTGTAGGGACAGAGAAGGACAGTGAGGGAAACTATCAGTGTGCTATTCTGTGCTAAACCTTGTTTGTAGGGACAGAGAAGGACAGTGAGGGAAACTGTCAGTGTGCTATTCTGTTCTAAACCAATCTTGCTGAACCATATTTGAAATCCTTGAGTTTAGGGACAGAGAAGGACACTCGGGGAAACTGTCAGTGTGCTATTCTGTGCTAAACCAATCTTGCTGAACCATATTTGAAGTCAATTGAGTTAAGGGACAGAGAAGGGCACTCGGGGAAACTGTTAGTGTGCTATTCTGTGCTAAACCTTGTTTGTAGGGACAGAGAAGGACAGTGAGGGAAACTGTCAGTGTGCTATTCTGTGCTAAACCAATCTTGCTGAAGCATATTGCAAATCCTTGTGTTTAGGGACAGAGAAGGATAGGCAGGGGACAGTGTCAGTGTCATTGTTGCTAAGCCTCCTGCACAGTATACACCTCAAGGTAGCCCTTATTGCTGTTTTTCCCATCTCCCTGCAGGCCATCCATTAAAATGTCTGGAAGGCAAACAAGGAGAGGCAGACAGTCAGGAGGCAAAAAAAGAGGGCAAGCAGGCTCTGTGTCTGGGGGCAACAGTGCTGGTCGTGGACGCGGTGCATTGTCATCAGCACATGGCCATGGGACGTGCTTGTCCTTCTTTTCGGCAGCTGGACATGTTGAGCCACATCATGCCGAAGACTTGGTAGAGTGGATGACCAAGCCCACCTCATCCTCCTCATCCTCTCTCACCCAGGCTCAGGGTACTGGCAAAGCAGCTGCCAAAGCGTCCTCTTCTCTGGTATCATTAATCCTTCCCTAGACCCACCATGTCCTCCTCCTGAGGAGTCCCCCGAACTGTTTGAGCACAGTGTTGGGTACATGCTCCAGGAGGATGCCCAGCGTTTCGAAGGATCTGATGATGATACCCAGATAGAGGAAGGCAGTAGCGTGAGAGCAGAGAGAGGGGATGCTCAAGAAGGACACCAATCTGGCAGTCATGCTCCAGCAGCTGCAGCATACTGCCAGATTGGCTCCAGTGATGAGGAGGGAGGGGATGATGAGGTCACTGACTCCACGTGGGTGCCTAATAGGAGAGAGGAGGAGGAGGAGGAGGAGGATGAGGAGGAGGCACATCTCCAACGAGGCAGGATGCCCTTGGGTGGCCAGCGTATGGGCAGCACACCGACGGAATCACACCGCAGAGCTCCGCCTGTGCAGGGCGCTGCCTCTGCCCGTCATTCAAAAAGTTCTTTGGTGTGGGCCTTTTTTGAGGCGAGTGCATCAGATCGCACAGCTGCTGTTTGCAACATATGTCTCAAGCGTATATCGCGTGGCCAAAACATCAGCCGCTTGGGCACCACATGCTTGATCAGACATATGTTGACCTGCCATGCAGCTCGTTGGCAAGCCTACCTTAAAGACCCACACCAAAGAACAAAGCGGACCTCTCCTTGCACCGCATCAGCTGGGATCTCCAACCCCACTATACCTTCAGTCCTCTCTGAAACCTGCACTGAGAGGAATGAAGGTGTAGAATTAGGTGTGTCACAGCCAAGTACTTGCGGCCACTCTGCTAGCAGTACACCGACGTCCGATTCTAGCAGGCAAATTTCCCTGCCCCAGCTGCTGGACCGTCGAAAGAAGTTCACTCCCAGCCATCCACATGCCCAGCGGTTGAATGCTAGCTTGGCTAAATTGCTAGCGCTTCAACTGCTGCCTTTTCAGTTGGTAGACTCGGCCCCCTTCCGTGAGTTTGTGCAATGTGCGGTTCCTCAGTGGCAGGTTCCCAAACGCCACTTTTTCTCACGGAAGGCGATTCCGGCTCTCTACAGGCATGTGGAGGCAATGTCTTGGCCTCGCTGGACAGGGCGGTCAGCAGTAAGGTGCATATTACCGCTGACTCATGGTCCAGCAGGCATGGACAGGGACGTTACCTTTCTTTCACGGCCCATTGGGTCACTCTTTTGGCAGCTGGGAAGGATGCAGGACAAGGTGCAGTAGTGTTGGAGGTTGTTCCACCTCCACGCCTCCAAAATGCTACTACTGGTTGTGACACACCTCTCTCCTCCACCCTCTCCTCTTCTTCTTCCTCCATGGCCTCTTCCTGTGCTTTGTCCTCGGAACCAGCGGTGCTCCGTAGGCGTTCAAGGGGCTACGCAAGTACGCAGGCAAAAAGATGCCATGCCGTGCTTGCGCTGGTGTGTTTGGGGGACAGGAGCCACACTGGGGCAGAGGTCCTGTCTGCTTTGCAGGGGCAGGCCAAGAGGTGGTTGACGCCACGCCAGCTTAAGCCAGGAATGGTGGTTTGCGACAATGGCACCAACCTCCTCTCCGCCCTCCGACAGGGACAACTGACCCATGTGCCCTGTGTGGCTCACGTCCTTAACCTGGTGGTGCAGCGGTTCTTGGGCAGGTACCCGGGCTTACAGGATTACAGGATGTCCTGAGGCAGGCCAGGAAAGTCTGTGTACATTTCCGCAGATCTTATAATGCCAGTGCTCGCCTGGCTGAGCTGCAAAAGGAGTTGAACCTGCCCAAGAACCGCCTTATATGTGACATGCCCACCAGGTGGAACTCAACGTTGGCCATGCTGCAGCGGCTGCACACGCAGCAGAGGGCCATCAATGAGTACCTGTGCGACTACGGCACCAGGACAGGGTCAGGGGAGCTCGGTTTTTTTTCACCACGCCAGTGGGGCATGATCAGGGATGCATGCACTGTCCTGGCACCATTTGAGGAGGCCACGAGGATGGTGAGCAGTGACAGTGCATGCATCAGTGACACTGTACCTCTTGTCCACCTGTTGGAGCACACGCTGCGTGGAATAATGGACAGGGCACTTGAGGCAGAACAGAGGCAGGAAGAGGAGGACTTCCTTGCCTCTCAAGGCCCCCTTTACCCAGACAGTGTTCCTTCTGTCCCACCCATCGCACAGGAAGAGGAGGAGGAGGAGTAGGAGGATTGTGTCAGCATGGAGGTGGAGGCTGGCACTCAGCATCATCAGCAGCAGTCTTTTAGGGATGATTTACAGTCCCAAGAAACCAGTGGACTTGTACGTGGCTGGGAGGAGGTGGCTGCGGATCATGTCGTCCTTAGTGACCCAGAGGACTCCGGACTGAATGCCTCAGCTAACCTACGCTGCATGGCCTCCCTGATCCTGCAAAGTCTGCGGAAGGATCCTCGTATTCTTCGGATCCAGGAGAGGGACCATTACTGGCTGGCCACTCTCCTTGATCCACGGTACAAGGGTAAGGTTGCGGACCTTATCTTACCGTCGCAGAGGGAGCAGAGGATAAGACAACTCCGGGAGGCCTTGCAGAAAGGTCTGTGCAACGCGTTCCCAGAGACTGGTAGGTTACAAACTCCTGGTCCTGGACAACGAGTTGCTGAGGCTTCGGGCAGTCAAAGAAGGAGCGGTGGGGAAGGTGGCCGTCTGACCGATGCGTTCAGACAAGTCTTTAGTCCGCAGCCCCAAAGTATGATCGGTTCCAGCAACCATCGCCAGCGTCTGATATACATGGTGCAGGAATACCTAGGGGCAAGGTCAGACTTGGACACCTTCCCCACCGAAAATCCTCTGGCTTACTGGGTCTTGAGGATGGATCACTGGCCAGAGCTTGCACAGTATGCAATTGAGCTACTGGCCTGTCCTGCATCCAGCGTTCTTTCAGAACGCACATTCAGTGCTGCTGGAGGATTTGTCACGGATCACAGGGTGCGCCTGTCCACCGACTCGGTTGATCGACTGACTTTCATCAAGATGAACCAGTCTTGAACCAGTCTTGGATCACCACCAGCTACCACACACCTGATGCTGATATAACAGACTAATTGATTTTAAAATGTCACATCCCTTCAAGACTGATGCTGATGCTGAGTGCCTGTGCTGTTATGTTGACTGGCTATCCTCCTCCTCAATGATCCGATTAATGATGATAGCTTGGAAGATCATTTTGGTTTATGGGTGCCGCCACCAGTGGCTAAGGCACAATTTTTCAGCCCCTGTTTAACAGGGGCGTGTAATTACAATTTTTGATGCAATACTTTGCAACAGGGCTCATTGCTGTGCTCCAAGTACAGTATCTGTGAGGGGTTTCAGTGTTGTGCCACCAGTGCCTAAGGCCCAATTTTTCAGCCCCTGTTCAACAGGGGCATGCAATTATAATTATTGATTTAATAATTCACAGCAGGGCCCATTGCTGCGCCCACCAAGAGTAACCGTCAGGCCTTACAGTGTTGTGCCAACACCACCACCACCACCACCACCACCACCACCACCACCAAAGGCCCAATTTTTCAGCCCCTGTTCAACAGGGGCATGCAATTATAATTATTGATCTAATAATTCACAGCAGGGCCCATTGCTGCGCCCACCAAGAGTAACTGTCAGGCCTTACAGTGTTTTGGCACCAGCACCACCATCAAAGGCCCAATTTTTACTACCACTGTTCAACAATTATATGTTATTACAATTCCTGATATAATAGTTGACAGCAGGGCGTTCCAGCACCCACCAAGAGTAACTGTGAGTGCTTACAGTGTTGTGCCAACACCAACACCTAAGGGGCCAATTTCTGCAGAGTATATACGGCAGGTCCCTACTTTCAAACATCCAACTTGCAAACGACTCCTACTTGCAAACGGAAGAAGACAACAGGAAGTGAGAGGAAATATACCCCTAGGAAGGAAAATTCTCTCCTGTAAGAATTAATATGGGAGAAAGGTGTCTCCTCTCTACTGATGCTTTATCACCAATCCTTGTTTCAATAAAAACACCACATTTCAAAAACAGTTGTCATTGGGACGCAAAGTGAGGTGAAATGTTCTGAACAGGGGCACAGACAGCAAAACAAATGTTACAGGGGTGATAACCCTTCCCTATGTTTTCCAAAAAGCATAAAAATAGATTTTTTGGCTGGAGCTACACTTAAACAATGTACGTGTTCAAAATTACAAACCGATTCTACTTAAGAACAAACCTACAGTCCCTGTCTTGTTTACACTAGTCTTGTTTACACCGCCTGTATACTGCTGTTCAGAGTATATAGGGCCTTTTTTATTTTGTGTTGCGGGGTTCCCCTTAATATCCAAACAAGACCCAAAGGGGCTGGTAATGGGCTGGGGTAGGGGGGGGGGGTGATGTGGTAGCTATGCCATTTTTCTTAAAGATTTTCATCCATATTACCGGGACCAGACATTACATTAAAGCCGCAAGCAGTTTTAAATGGCTTTTTTTTTCCTTTAGAAATGTAATTTTGTGCAGGGACAGTTCTAAACACGGGAAACACGTGGCACTTCACAGGCATACTTTAGACACCCCCCAGGTACAATATTTAAAGGAATATTTGTCTTTTTTTTTTTTCACTTTATGCATCATTAAAATGACTGCTCCCGAAAAACGGCCGTTTTTAAAACTTCTTTTTGCATTGATACATGTCCCCTGGTGCAGAACCCGGGTTCCCAAACTCTGTTTAGGACAATAACATGGATAATAGTCGTTATAATTAGTACTTTAGAATTCGAACGTTCGCATCCATTGTATTTAATAGGGTTCTAATGTTCGTGTGAACTTTCGGTCCGTTCTCGGGTTCTGGTGCGAACCGAACCCGGGGGTGTTCGGCTCATTCCTATTAGCAGGTCATTAAAGTCCAATTCTAGAAAAGAGGAACAAAAATTCTTGCAATGCAAGGGAATGGGGAAGCACTGCAAGTGTAAAATGCTCATTAGGCTTAAGAGGTTGTAGAATAGGCTGTATTACACACCTTATTCCATCTCCAGCAGGCTTCAGTTCTATCCTATTCTCCTGATGCTCTGGGCAGTCGGTTTACATCATCATCTATAATGCAAGGCTATTAACAATGCAAACTATGTCCAGGAGGCATGTATGTGACCGGGAGCACCTTAGGGAGGAGGCTTGTTGAAGTGGTCATCAATAGCTGGGGTATTCCATACTCCACAGCCGCAAGTATACAATGGACATGTATACATGTGGCTGTGTAGCAGTGAATGCCTTGGCCGCTTATAATGGGCCCAATATAGAGACAGCTTCCTGGTGTGCTTGCTTAGGTGTGTTTGGACTAGAATCTGAACACACCTGAGCTCATGCCTAATTCTGAGTATCTGTTCTTATTCCATATGCATGGGTGCGACACAGTTCTAGTTCTCCTATTCTATGTCAGGTGTAATTCTCTGTATCTGTTTTTTTTCTGTACTTGTGAACTGTATAATGTATAATGTATTTATAATGTTCTGGGTGTACTTCCTAGTATCTCTGTCAGCACTCTGTAGAACCAGGGTAACTCTCTGACTTCAGGCTCTCAGGTCGTCCACCTGAGGCTGCATGGCAACAGGTGCCTGGGAGAGCGAAACACCCTCCCCCAGGTTGGGACTCTCCTCTCTAGAAAATACCTCATGCTTAGTGCATCTAAAGAATAAATACACTCTCCCAGCATGCCTCAGGGACACCCTCCCTGGAATAGGCTGGATTGGCATAATTTTTCATGCTGTGGTCTGCATAATGTCCACATATTCATCCAGAACCTACCTAGGTTACTTGGATACAGAGGAGGCCAGAGGCAGAGCCAACCAGCAGTGGAGAAAACTGAGCAGGCTACACTAATCAATCACAGCTCTCTGTTAGGCAGAAAGCTAAGTAAGATTCCCTAGCAGTTCTCCTGTTGAGCAGGAGAACAAAAACTATACTACACTAAAAAACTGTTTGCAGACATTAACCAGGTCTTATGATATACAATTAAACTCGGCTAGTCTTTTTTTTACATATTGGTGCTTCTGACAGTCTCATTTAACATATAAGCATTTGACCTTAAAAGTCCCATATCCTTCACAAAATCGCTTCTAAATTTTAGGGATGTTGGCGCCATATTCATTATAATTAATTTTATGCTGATCTCTGTCTACTCTTTCTAATATATAAGCAGTTTCTTGGAGCATGGCAGCCATTACAATACCTTATAGTTAAGGTAGCATGTCCAGTTACTGAAAATCTGAATTAAAACTTTTGTTGCATATATGCCCACCCTGTTTTTTTAAGGGAGGGGTGTCATTCTTCTTTTCACTGGTGGGTTCAAGGTATCCTAGTCTGCCCAAAACACATTCTCTTGCAGACCTTGCAGTTTGTGTAGATCTAATTCATTTAAAGTGTGTTATTTCTGATTCATTCTCTTCAATATTTTTCCATTATAGTGCTTTATGGCTTGCAGTAGTTTAGGTTCACTGTAAGTAATCTACAATAAAAGTATACAGCTATCTTTTTTAAACTGAAAACACTAGGGCAAACAAACCTTGCGGCAATAAGGAATAAACTAAATAATGTAGTCAGAAGTTGGCATAATTAGGCTGTATTCATTAATTGATGCAATTTTCTTTTATTAATAAGTGATTTAAATGTACGGAGCCTGCAAGCATTTTCCTTGGTCTCATTACTGAGCTGTGTTTTTCCATTTCTATCTATCGGCAAATCTTTAATGTAATGGTTATATTTTTCTTTTTCTAGAGTCCACACAATTACCAGGCTTCAGTTCAGGATCACCCCCACCTTTACCTCCTTCCCAGAAGGCTGTACATATTAAGCTCCTTCTCCAGATGCAAAGTCTGTGTCTCCAAACATCCTGACCTCCTGAAGAGGAATTTCAAAAAGGCAGCTGTTGTAGTACAGTATAATATAATGTTAAAAGATGCCTTGAGTAGGAAGCATGGTGTCAGAACATATTACAGCACAATGCCACAAAAGGCTGAATTTATCAGGTAAACTTCAAATGAAGTGAGACTAACCCAGGATAGGGGAATTCATTTTATTACTAAGGGCTCATATCCAGACAGACAGACAAAAAGGTAAGCGGTAGACACAGATCAATTTAAAGATGAAAGATGTAAACACATCAATTAATGCAGCTGTAAATTCATTAAAACATTAATAAATTTATTTTCAATGCAACCAATGCTCAACCTTAGGACAAAAGCAAGGTGCGCCAGACTAAGTGTAGTATTAAAAGAAGCATTAAACAGCGGATGCTGTGAAACGCATCTTCTCATTGGTCGCCACGTCACTTCTGGTTCACGGAGCTTGCGTTCCACGCTGAAGCGCTGTTGGAATTACACGTGTAGCGCTCCTCCCAAATATTGGGACACTATGTTAAATTTAGGGGTAGTCTGAGCTAGTAGTTAGGCTCAGACCAGCTGATTGTTCTAAATTTTTCTTCTGCTCTGGGTGTGATACTGCCTGGCAGTTGTGTTCCCTGTTCGCCTGTAGGTGGCACTGCCACCACCGGCCCAGGTTGAAATACAGGGGTATCACAGCACATTGGGTGTCCTTTCTCGGCAGCCATGCAGTGGGCGTGGTTATTCCGCTGTGTATGCTGGGAGAGGGTACATAAGGGGCAGACGCCATTGATCGGTGTGGTTGGTGTGCGCGCCTCGTGGCCCGCATGGCACGGGGTGCGTGCATGTGTTCCAGCCCCGGGCACCTTCAGCCTGAGGCTGCATCGCTGCCTGGTAGGCATCAGCTCCGCTGGCTGGGGCCTACACTTTTGAAGAGGATCCCATGCTACCCATCTTCGGGAAGTTTGCTCTTGAGGAGGAAAGCCGGGGAAGGACCTTTCCCAAGAGGAGACTGGCAATGGTACTGCTGCCTCGGGAGAGGCCTGACAACCTACTCAGGGAGGGATCAAAGAACTTAAAGGCCCTGCAATATGCCAATCTGGCAGAAAGGTTCTCTATTATTGCTTGGCTAGGAGGTTTGGGACTTTGAAAATCCTGTGGCAGAGGATCCACAGATTCACCTCAGGGTCTGTAACAGAGACCGTTAAAGATGGATCCGTGCATCATTCCAACTGCTAGGACTGAAGGAAACGGAACTATCCGGGTGCGCAATACCCACTCAGGCTTGAGTGGCGACATTGACAAAATCCTGTGTGCCTTTAGTGCTGCGTGCCTGAACCTTCCCCTATACTTCTCTTGTTTTCCTGCTTTCTCTACAAGTTCCCACAGCAAAAGGAAAATAAAGCCTTCCTGTTTAGGTTTTACATTTGTGTGGACATTGACTTTTCTGGAAACTTTCTATACCCTGACAACGAAAGCCTTGGAGGTAGTTTGCAAGACCCAAAACAAAACCAGCCGGTCCCTTAAATAGGGGTAAGTGCTACACGGGGGATCTCGTCCCGGATTTGAAGCTACCTCCCACAATTGGATTAATTTCTATGTTTTGGAAAAGTCGGCCATTGAGGAAGTTGGACTGTGTTACTGTACTTTGAACGAGAAGAAGGGGTTAAGGGGCACAGAACTGTTCTCTTTTTCTAACTGCGTAGTTCGTGGGCGGATCCAGAGGAAGAAAAGTCCACGAGCTGCGTGCAGGAAGAGAAAAGGGGGAGGAGTTCCCGCCACCTGCGTGCTACATGTGGGTGAGTTTGGCGCCAGGGAGCAGAGAAAGTTTGGATCGAGCAAGAGGAGCGACATGTCGTTACTTCCATGGGCCTCAGCCATGTCGGGACCCCGGATGTTTCCCGCGACTACTACCATGGATGTTGCTCAGCTTGCAGCCCCGCTCACTGATACGGGGATCCGGTCAAGCTCCGGGGCCGCTTCGCGTTATACACGTGTCGAGATGCGGAGGCCCTGGGCATGCTCTGCTCTAGATGTGATGGACTGGCTGTGCAGCTGCACCCGTTCGGACGATGCTTGTCCTGCGGGGAGTTACTATTCAAGGTGGACCAGCCCACCGAATCACCCCGAGCTTACCTAGTCAATTGGGTTACAGGCGCCGTTACTTCAGAGGAAGTCGCCTATATCCCTACAGCCAAGCCCACGTATCGCATCGGCTGCTACGGATGCATCCGGAGAAGATGCCTCTGCCGCTGCAGAGCCATCGGCGGATGCTGCCTCCGCCACCACTGAAGTCTTCATCCTGCCAGCAAAGCGGAAGGTGGGCTATGTCAAGGCCTCCCGCTGCCGCGATAGAAGCCTGCCCCAGCGCCTGCCGGAACCGGACCTCAAAAGCGGAGAGATGCCCGAGAAGTCCATGTCAGGGGACGGTAAGGAGGCTGGTGGAAAAGTGACTGTTAATGTCAAGAATTACCTGCCTGCTGAGGAGGTGGATTCTTCAGACATTGACTCTTCATCCGATGTTGGGGATGATGTGGAAATTGATGACATTTTCCTGAGAAAGGGTTGGGACAGAGGGGGATGTGGTGCCCCGACCAGCAGCCTTCGAGAGGGATCGCCCATGAGCTCTGGGGACACCACACCCCGGGTGGAAGTCCCTGCTTTAACAGAGAACGCTATACCTGTACTGAGTGAAAGACTTTTGCCGGAGCCTGCTACGGCTTTGGTCCGGAAGTCCTCGGATTTGTAGGTGATGCCTGGGACGGGAACCCCTGTGTCTCTGCCTAAACTTGCACGTTTGCAGTGGATCCTAATGAAAAGGGTGGCTACCAGGGATGAGCCGAACACCCCCCTGTTCGGTTCGCACCAGAACCTGCGAACAGACAGAATGTTCGCGTGAACTTTAGAACCCTATTAAATACAATGGACTCGAACGTTCGAAATCTAAAGTGCTAATTATAAAGGCTTATATGCAAGTTATTGTCCTAAAAAGTGTTTGGGGACCCGGGTCCTGCCCCAGGGGACATGTATCAATGCTTAAAGTGAAACAATAAAAGTGAAATATTCCTTTAAATTTCGTACCCTTCAGGCCTGGCATGGATTTTAAGGGGAACTCCACCCCAAATTTTAAAAAAAATGGCGTGGAGTCCCCCCAAAAATCCATACCAGACCCTTATCCCAGCACACAACCTGGCAGGCTGCAGGAAAAGAGGGAGGGACGAGAGAGCGCCCCCTCGGTATGTCAGACCGCACCTACGTCATTGGCCTGAGCGGACCTGATGGGGAACTTCCTTCACTGTGTAAATTTAAATTACACAGTGAAGGAAGTTCCCCGCTCAGGCCAATGACGTAGGCAAGGGCGGACATATCGAGGGGGCCACCTGATGGGGAACTTCCTTCACTGCGTAATACATGTATAGACCGCCCCTTCTCATGTTCCGCATCAGGTCCTCAGCCTTACGCCTAGTCATTGGCTGAGCGGACCTGATGGGGAACTTTAGAAGGGGCGGGTCTATACATGTAATAGACTGCGGAGGAAGTTCCCCATCAGGTCCGCTCAGGCTCAGCCAATGACGGACAGCGCTGGACATCGGATCGCCGCGGGACACTGGATTTCACCGCTGGAATGTTTTTTTTTTTTATTATTATTATTTTTACAAGGTGTTTGTGTGTTTTTTTTTACATTTTTTGACACTTTCTTTGTGAAATGGTAGGGGTACAATGTACCCCTTACCAATTCACATAGGGGGGGCCGGGATCTGGGGGTCCCCTTTGTTAAAGGGGTCTTCCAGATTCTGATAAGCCCCCCGCCCGCAGACCCCCACAACCACCGGGCAAGGGTTGTGGGGATGAGGCCCTTGTCCCCATCAACATGGGGACATCCTCCCCATATTGAGGGCATGTGGTCTGGTAAGGTTCAGGAGGGGGGGTGGCGCTCTATCATCCCCCCTCTTTCCCTGCGGCCTGTCAGGTTGCGTGCTCGGATAAGGGTCTGGTATGGATTTTTGGGGGGAATCCACGCCATTTTTTTTTAAATTTGGGGTGGAGTTCCCCTTAAAATCCATGTCAGATCTGAAGGGCCTGGTATGGATATTTGGGGGAACTGCACGCATTTTTTTTAAAATTTGCGGCAGGGTTCCCTTAATATCTATACCAGACCTGAAGGGCCTGGTAATTGAATTCTGGTGGACCCCCACGCTTTTTTTTTTTTTATCAATGACTTTTGGATGCATTGCCTGGAGCCGACAATTCATTAATAGCCGCGAGTGAGTTTTAAATGACTTTTTTTCCTTCAAAAATGACATTTTATGCAGGGACAGTTCTAAGCACGGGAAACATGCGTCACTTTACATGCATATCATACACACCCCCTAGGTACGAAATTTAAAGGAATATTTCACTTTTATTGTTTCACTTTAAGCATTATTAAAATCACTGCTCCCGAAAAAACTGTAGTTTTTAAAACTTTTTTTGCATTGATACATGTCCCCTGGGGCAGGACCCGGGTCCCCAAACACTTTTTATGACAATAACTTGCAAATAAGCCTTTATAATTAGCACTTTAGATTTCTCCCATAGACTTTTCGAACACCCCAATTTGTTTGCTGTTCGGCGAACGGGCGAACAGGCAATGTTCGAGTCGAACATGAGTTTGACTCGAACTCTAAGCTCATCCCTAGTGGCTACTGAGTACGGCTTGGAGTTCCCCTATGTGCCCAAGGAATTAATGTTCGAGATAGAGTCTTGCCGTGAGCAGTGGTACGGGGAAGCCATATGGGACTGTCTTCAGGTACCCAAGCCGTACAGGAACTTGGATCACTCAGCTGCCATGACTGACCGGTTCAGAAGTTGCTGCCGGGGCTGGAACTATGGCCGGCACATCCACGCTGACCGAGTTGTAATTTGCTGCCCAGGGAGAAAGGACGTTGTGCATTCCATTACTACCCGGGATGAGCGTGGAAGACTAGTAACTAGGGATGAGCCGAACACCCCCCTGTTCGGTTCACACCAGAACCTGCGAACAGACCTAAAGGTCACGTGAACGTTCGAAATCTAAAGTGCTAATTATAAAGGCTAATATGCAAGTTATTGTCCTAAAAAGTGTTTGGGGACCCGGGTTCTGCCCCAGGGGACATGTATCAATGCAAAAAAAGTTTTAAAAACGTCCGTTTTTTCGGGAGCAGTGATTTTAATAATACATAAAGTGAAACAATAAAAAGTGAAATATTCCTTTAAATTTCGTACCTGGGGGGGGTGTATTGTATGCCTGTAAAGCAGCGCTTGTTTCCCTTGCTTAGAACTGTCCCTGCACAAAATGTAATTTCTGAAGGAAAAAAAGCCATTTAAAACCACTCGCGGCTATAATGAATTGTCGGCTCCCGGCAATAGAGAGAAAAGTCATTAATAAAAAATAAAAAAAATGCGTGGGGATCCCCCAAATTCAATTACCAGGTCCTTTAGGTCTGGTATGGATATTAAGAAGAACCCTGCATCAAATAAAAAAAAAATGTGAGGTTCCCCCCAAATATCCATACTAGACCCTTCAGGTCTGGTATGGATTTTAAGGGGAACTCCACCCCAATTTTTTTTTTAAATGGCGTGGAGTTCCCCAAAAAATCAATACCAGACCCTTTATCCGAGCACGCAACCTGGTAGGCCGCAGGAAAAGAGAGAGCGCCCCCCCCCCTCCTGAACCGTACCAGGCCACATGCCCTCAACATGGGGAGGATGTCCCCATGTTGATGGGGACAAGGGCCTCAACCCCACAACCCTTGCCCGGTGGTTGTGGGGGTCTGCGGGCAGGAGGCTTATCGGAATCTGGAAGACCCCTTTAACAAAGGGGACCCCCAGATCCCGGCCCCCCCATGTGAATTGGTAAGGGGTACATTGTACCCCTACCATTTCACGAAGAAAGTGAAAATTGGCTGAGCGGACCTACATTGCGGAGGAAGTTCCCCATCAGGTCCGCTCAGCCAATGACGTAGGCGGGGTCTGAGGTACGAGGGGGCGGGGCGCCCTCGTATCTCAGACTCCGCCTACATCTTGGCTGAGCGGACCTGATGAGGAACTTCCTCTTCAGTGTAAAAAAATGAATAGACACGCCCCTTCTCACCCCTGATGGGGAACGTGAGAGGGGGCGGGTCTATTCATTTTTTTACACTGAAGAGGAAGTTCCCCATCAGGTCCACTTAGCCAAAGACGTAGGCAGACGTAGGCAGGGTCTGAGATACGAGGGCGCCCCTGCCCCCTCGTACCTCAGACCCCGCCTACGTCATTGGCTCAGTGGAACTGATGGGGAACTTCCTCCGCAGTGTAGATCCGCTCAGCCAATGACGTTTCGAGTGGAGACTGCAGAGCTGGACATCGGATCGCCACGGGACACTGGATTTGATCGCTGGAATGTGTTTTTTATTTTTTATTTTTAATAAAGGACTTTTCCAAGGTGTCTGTGTGTTTTTTTAACTTTTTTTTACACTTTCTTTGTGAAATGGTAAGGGTTGTGGGGATGAGGCCCTTGTCCCCATCAACATGGGGACATCCTCCCCATGTTGAGGGCATGTGACCTGGCATGGTTCAGGAGGGGGGGCGCTCTCTCGTCCCCCCTCTTTTCCTGCGGCCTGCCAGGTTGCGTGCTTGGATAAAGGGTCTGGTATGGATTTTTAGGGAAACTCCACGCCATTTTTTTTTAAATTTGCGGCAGGGTTCCCCTTAAAGTGGTTGTTAACCCTGTTAATTTTATTTTTTTTAAAACGAACCTGCAAGACAAAGGCATAATGAGCTAGTATGACTAGCATACTAGCACATTATGCATAACTTACCTTAGATCAGGGCCCCCGAAGGCGTCCTCGTCTCCCTCTCCAGCCGCAGCCATCGCTGCGGCTATACCCGGAAGGTTACTTCCGGGTATCGCCGCTGCAGTCAATCACAGCGCCGCTCTGGCACTGTGATTGGCCGGAGCGGCGAAGACGTGACTCCGCGCATGCACGCGGGAGCCGTCAAATCCAGCTAAGCCGGATTTGTGAATGGGATTAACCCTATGAATGCGCCGTTGTCTACGGCGCGCATGCGCCGTAGACACCGATGCATGTCATTTTTAGCAAATATCTCCTAAACCGTGTAGGTTTAGGAGATATTTCTTGCACCTACAGGTAAGCCTTAATCTAGGCTTACCTGTAGGTGCAAGTTGCATAAGTGGGTTTACAACCACTTTAATATCCATACCAGACCTGAAGGGCCTGGTATGGATATTTGGGGGGAACCCCACGCATTTTTTTTATTTTTTATCAATGACTTTTCTGTGTATTGCCGGGAGCCGCCAATTCATTATAGCCGCGAGTGAGTTTTAACCACTTAACAACCACCTGCCGACAAATAACGGCGGCAGGGTGGTTGCTTAACTCTGGGAGGACGTTATATAACGTCCTCCCAGAATCGCGCTCCCGCGCGCCCCCTGGGGCGCGCACACGGGAAACTCCGTGACCGCCGGGTCCAGAGGACCCGGCGGATCACGAATCGCGGTAAATCGCCGCTGATAGCGGCCGTTTACCACGTGATCGCTCCGTCAAATGACGGAGCAATCACTTGTAAACAGACCGGCGTCATTTGATGACGCCGGTTCCTCCCTCCCCTCTCTGTACCGATCGGTACAGTGTGAGAGGGGAGGGGGAGGGAGCGGATGGCAGCAGCAGCACTGTGGGCTGGATCTGTGACAATTGCAGTCACAGATCCAGCCATCCATCCATCCCTGCTCAGCCATCCCTGTGCTATACCCTGCCAATACTCTGCAATACACCCTGCCAATACTCTGCAAAATACCCTGGTGCAATACTCTGCAATACCCTGGTGCAATACTCTGCAATACCCTGGTGCAATACTCTGCAATACCCTGGTGCAATACTCTGCAATACCCTGGTGCAATACCCTGCGAAATACTCTGCAATACCCTGCAAAATACTCTGCAATACCCTGCAAAATACTCTGCAATACCCTGCAAAATACTCTGCAATACCCTGCAAAATACTCTGCAATACCCTGGTGCAATACTCTGCAATACCCTGGTGCAATACTCTGCAATACCCTGCACAATACTCTGCAATACCCTCCACAATACTCTGCAATACCCTCCACAATACCCTGTGCAATACCCTCCACAATACCCTGTGCAATACCCGTGCAATACCCTGCCATACACCGCAATACCCTGCCATACACCGCAATACTCCGCAATGCCCTGCAATACTCCGCAATGCCCGGCAATACTCCGCAATGCCCGGCAATACTCCGCAATGCCCGGCAATACTCTGCAATAACCACTTCCCGCCCTCCGGCCGTCATATGACGTCCTTGACTTTGTGCGGGGATATCTGAATGATGGGAGCAGCTACAGGCATCATTCAGATATCGGCTTTTTCAGCCGGCGATTCCCTACACCATAAGAACAATCATAGCGGCTGTTCCGCTGCTTGATCATTCTTACGGGAGGCGAGAGGGGATGTCCCCCCCCGCCGCCCTCCGGTGCTTCTACCGACTCACCGCTACGATCAAAGCCAGGATTGTTGTTTTTTTTTTTTGTATTTTTTTCAGGCTTCCCAGCCTAGAGGTGAGATGTGGGGTCTTATTGACACCCCCCCCCCCATATCTCACTGTAAAGAGGACCTGTCATGCCATATTCCTATTACAAGGGATGTTTACGTTCCTTGTAATAGGTATAAAAGTGATCAAAAAAATGTTTAGGGCGGAAAAACATGTCAGACTAAAATAAATAAAGTAAAATGAAGAATACATTTTTTTTTTTTTTTAAAGCGCCCCTGTCCCCGTGAGCTCGCATACAGAAGCGAACGCATACGTAAGTCCCGCCCACATATGAAAACGGTTTTCAAACCACACATGTGAGGTATCTCTGCGAACGTTAGAGCGAGAGCAATCATTTTGGCCCTAGACCTCCTCTGTAACTCAAAACATGTAACCAGTAAAAATATTTAAAGCGTCGCCTATGGGGATTTTTTAAGTAGCGAAGTTTGGCGCCATTCCACGAGTGTGTGCAATTTTTAAGGGCGACATGTTAGGTATCTATTTACTCGGCGTAACTTCATCTTTCACATTATGCAAAAACATTGGGCTAACTTTACTGTTTTTTTTTTTTTTAAGCACAAAACTTTTTTTTTCCGTAAAAAACGCGTTAAAAAAATTGCTGCGCAAATATCGTGCGAGATAAAAAGTTGCAACAACCACCATTATATTCTCTAAGGTCTTTGCTAAAAAAACATATATAATGTTTTGGGGTTCTATGTAATTTTCTAGCAAATAAATGATGATTTTTACATGTAGGAGAGAAATGTCAGAATTGGCCTTGGTGCTCCAGAACGCCTGAAGGTGCTCCCTGCATGTTGGGCCTCTGTATGTGGCCACGCTGTGTAAAAGTCTCACACATGTGGTATCGCCATACTCGGGAGTAATAGCAGAATGTGTTTTGGGGTGTAATTTGTGGAATGCATATGCTGTGTGTGAGAAATAACCTGCTAATATGACAATTTTGTGAAAAAAAAAAAAGAGAAAAAAAAAATCTTGATTTTGCAAAGAATTGTGGGAAAAAATGACAACTTCAAAAAACTCACAATGCCTCTTTCTGAATACCTTGGAATGTCTTCTTTCCAAAAAGGGGTCATTTGGGGGGTATTTGTACTTTTCTGGCATGTTAGGGTCTCAAGAATTGAGATAGGCCGTCAGTACTTCAGGTGTGATCAATTTTCAGATATTGGCACCATAGCTTGTAGACTCTATAACTTTCACAAAGACCAAATAATATACACCAATTTGTACTTATTTTTACCAAAGATATGTAGCAGTATAAATTTTGGCCAAAATTTATGAAGAAAAAATAGTATTTTGCTTTTTTCTCTTATAGCGCAAAAAATAAAAAACCCAACAGTGATTAAATACCACCAAAAGAAAGCTCTATTTGTGTGAAAAAAAGGACAAAAATTTCATATGGGTACAGTGTTGTATGACTGAGTAATTGTCATTCAAAATGTGAGAGCACCGAAAGCTGAAAATTGGTCTGGTTATTAAGGGGGTTTAAGTGCCCAGTGGTCAAGTGGTTAAATGACTTTTTTCCTTCAGAAATGACACTTTGTGCAGGGACAGTTCTAAGCACGGGAAACAAGCGCGACTTTACAGGCATACTATACACACACCCCAGGTACGAAATTTAAAGGAATATTTCACTTTTATTGTTTCACTTTAAGCATTATTAAAATCACTGCTCCCGAAAAAACAGCCCCTGGATTGACAATTTGTTTGTCCTCTACTGAAAGAGGTTCATTGCTCTAAAAAAAGAGGAAGACACAGAGAGCGTGTTTGTTTGTTTTTCCTTCTCTCTGAAAAGAACAGTTTTTTTTCCTTTGAGTGAACTCGGGGGATTAGTCAGTCAGGATATTGTGGTGAGAGAACGCTGTGGTCAACAATGGGATGTATCTTGTAATTGTGTTGCAACCCATGCGTAACCAGTAAAGGATGTTGTGACTCTGTCAACACTAGGTGGCAGTGGTCTGCAGGATTAGGAAAACTTTTTATGCTAGGCTTAGCATCTAAAACTTTTTAAGAAGGGAACTGCTTCCTCTAGGGGAAACAGTTTGCTTCTTTGTAATTAGACTGCGATTAGTGGTTAGGATGTTTGCATTTCCATGCACGTTGTCTGTGTTTCTTGCAGGTACCGGAGCTACAGTGCTATCAAGACCACCGGAGAATGGGGTGGGGTAGATAGTCAGTGATGGGTGGTGGTATAAATTTGCATATGAAAAGTTGAAGTGTCATATCTGGAGAGCTGTATAATGTCATTATATTTTGTAATGTTATGGTGTGTGCTTTTCTTCCTTTTCTTTCTCCCTTCCCAAATTTTGGTTCAGGTACCAGGTCAATATTTTTTATATTTCTTTCTTTTTATCAAAAATCTTCAGGATTGAAGGATTTTGATTTCCTCAGCCACTGGGGACAGTGTATTTTCTGGAGGGGGGGGTGTAATGCCCCTCCCAAATATCGGGAAGCTATGTTAAATTTAGGGGTAGTCTGAGCCAGTAGTTAGGCTCAGACCAGCTTATTGTTCTAAATTTTGCTTCTGCTCTGGGTGTGATACTGCCTGGCAGTTGGGTTCCCTGTTCGCCTGTAGGTGGCACTGCCACCACCGGCCCAGGTTGAAATACAGGGGTATCACAGCACATTGGGTGTCCTTTCTCGGTAGCCATGCAGTGGGCGTGGTTATCCCGCTGTGCATGCTGGGAGGGGGTACATAGGGGCAGACGCCATTGATCGGTGTGGTTGGTGTGCGCGCCTCGTGGCCCGCATGGCACGGGGTGCGTGCGTGTGTTCCAGCCTCGGGCACCTTCATCCCGAGGCTGCATCGCTGCCTGGTAGGCCCAGCTCTGCTGGCTGGGGCCTACACTTTTGAAGAGGATCCCATGCTACCCATCTTCGGGAAGTCTGCTCTTGAGGAAGAAAGCCGGGGGAGGACCTTTCCCCAGAGGAGACTGGCGATGGTACTGCTGTCTCGGGAAAGGCCCGGCAACCTAATCAGGGAGGGATCCAAGAACTTAAAGACTCTGCAATACGCCAATCTGGCATAAAGGTTCTCTCTTATTTCTTGGCTAGGAGGTTTGGAACTTTGAAAATCCTGTGGCAGAGGATTCCTGAACGCATCCTCAGATTCACCTCAGGGTCTGTAACAGAGACCGTTAAAGATAGATCTGTGCATAATTCCGGCTGTTAGGACCGAAGGAAACTGAACTATCCGGGTGAGCAATACCCACTCAGGCTTGAGTGGCGACGTTGACAAAATCCTGTGTGCCTTTAGTGCTGCGTGCCTGAACCTTCCCCTATACTTCTCTCATTTTCCTGCTTTCTCTACAAGTTCCCACAGCAAAAAGAAAATAAAGCCTTCCTGTTTAGGTTTTACATTTGTGTGGACTTTGACTTTTCTGGAGACTTTCTATACCCTGACAACGGAAGCCTTGGAGGTAGTTTGCATGACCCAAAACAAAACCAGTCGGTCCCTTAAATGGGGGAAAGTGCTACACACGCTATTGCAATCACACGGCTCGCAGGGCTGCCAGCCCGAGGACCATCTGCTGAAGCTCCATCTCTGCCCTATCCTCCAGTGGCTTCTCAACTCCTCTGGGATACACTTTCCCACAGACCGTCCAATAACTCCAGAACCCAATAACCTTTATATGCCTGATTACTTCACCCTTATGTGAGTAGCCTTTTGGCTGTTTGTCATAATATTAAATGCTTCTTTTAATACTACACTTAGTCTGGCGCACCTTACTTTTGTCCTATTGTGTCTTCCAGAGTTGTGCTTCTCCTCTCATGGTTGCTGCTGACGGTGTATACCCATATTGACTTTTATTATACCCACATTGACTATCATCATCTTCCCCTACCCTGTATATAATATTGGATTTTTTTTAATCTCCTCCTTTTTACCACTTACCTTTGCTTAGTTGGTACTTGTGCTATCTCCTTTTTTTATTTAATGCTCAACCTTAATCTGTCTGATTATCTGCTTTCTATAATACTCTAAAGCAGCATTCCCCAACCTTTTGTGGCACTGGGGACCGGTTTTGAGGAAGGGGGTTATCGAGGGAGGAGGTCTCCACGGCCGATTTGTTGGGGCAATGGCTGGTGTAAGGGTGATTGAAGTGCATTATTTCTATTATCAAATTTTAATATAAAATGAAATAATTCAACTCATCATAATGCAGAATCAATGGGAGCCCTGAGTGTGTCACTTGCCACATCATCTGCCTCCAAATGTAGCTTATCACTTACCATCATTGCCTACCACCAGATGCAGCGTGTCACTTGCCACCGTCATCTGCCACCAGATGCAGCTTGACACTTGCCACCATCATCTGTCACCAGATGCAGCTTGATACTTGCCACCGTTGCCTGCCACCAGTTGCAGCCTGTCACTATTCTGCCACCAGATGCAGCTTGACACTTGCCACCATTGCCTGCCACCAGACGCAGCTTGTCACTATTCTACCACCAGATGCAGCTTGATACTTGCCACATCGCCTGCCACCAGATGCATCCCATCACTTGCCACCATCCCCTGCCACCAGATGCAGTATGTCACTTGCCACCGTCGTCTGCCACCAGATGCAACGTGTCACTTGCCACCATCATCTGCCACTAGATGCAACATGTCACTTGCCACTGCCATCTGCCACCAGATGCAGTGTGTCACTTGCCAAGTCGTCTGCCACCCGATGCAGCTTGTCACTTGTTACCAGATGCAGCCTGTCACTTGCCACCATCACCGCATTGGCTGGGTCCCAGAGTAGGGGCGAGCGGTGAGAGATGAGGCTTTTGTGGCCCGGTACAGGTCCGTGGCCCAGTGGTTGAGGACCCCCGCTCTAAAGGGTAAAACTTTGGGAGGGGCATCATAAGGTATCAATCAGGTATGCGTCACGAAAATATTCTGACAAGGTGAGAGATGAGCTCATTAGTCTGATGTACAATGGGGGCAGGGAGGTGACATAACTCCAGAAGAGAAAAGTACAGTCAACAAGCTGGCTGTGCAGTTTGGCAGGTTTGTCTCAAAAATTGACTGGCTAACAGCTCCCTTATATGTATATTATCTCTGCAGTTAGCCGTTTCCTGCAGTCTAGCTTTAAAGTGTTTGTTACTCCAACATTTCATATTCCTGATATGCGGCTGCTGTACCACGTACTTGTATGAAAAAGTATCCTGTTCTCTTTGTATTGCTTCCTTTATGTGAAATCCCTGATGTTCCTGCTAGTCCCCTTGCTTTTCTATCAAAACTGACTACACCAAGCAGGAGAGCACACCATGGTCAGTTCTCTATATGCTCGGAACTCACTATGCTCTCCTCCAATGATCAAACTTGTCCTGACATGCCCCCACTACACAGCCATTCACTGGGAAGCTCAGTGTGCTGCTGCTTTTACTCCCCCAGCTCTTATGCAGCTGAGAACAGAGGGAATATATTCACTTATAAAAAAGGTAAAAACCAGTATTTATAATTTTCTTTTTTATATCTATACGAAAATGTTTTGCCTTTCATTTCTAGGCTGGGGTCACACTTATGCGAATTGGATGCGGTTTTTCCCCACATCCAATTCGCTCTGCATATATTGTAAACCCAACCTTAAACTAAATGGGTTATTTTACAAGGTCATCATTTACAATCACTTTAACTACTTGTCTACTAAGGTACGTTTTATAAATGGCACAGTAAACAAGTGGTCAAAGCAAGTTCATGGCTGCTGCTGCAGCTATGAGCTTGGCGCTGACTTTAACAACCAGCGAAGGGCTTTCAGATAAAAGTGATCTGGAGCTGACCCCATGATTAATGACTAATGAGGATGTGGCTAATCAAGCATGATCTGTATTGGATGGCAAGGGAGATGGAAAGGGAATAAAAATAAAAAATAAAAAGGAAAAGGGGAAAAAAGTAGACTGATTGTAACTGGTGCTTTTAAAATCCCAATGGAGTAGGAAGAGTCATTCTTCTGTATTGTATAGATAAAAAAGACTTATGCCCCATACACACGATCGTTTTTCATGCCGTTAAAAATGCCATTAAAAAAAATGGCCATTAAAAATGATCGTGTGTATGCTCCAGAGCATTTTTAACGACGTGAAAAACGGCCATTAAAAATTTCGAACATGCTCTCTTTTTTCACGTCGTTTTTCATGTCGTTTTTTTTAACGACGTGAAAAACGATAGTGTGTATGCTTTAACGACGTGAAAAAAAACGCGCATGCTCAGAATCAAGTATGAGATGGGAGCGCTCGTTTTGGTAAAGCTAGTGTTGGAAATCGATACGGCACATTCGTCACGGTTGAATTAATAGCATCGTTTTAATGCTGCGCATTCCGTTCTTCTTTAGAGAATGCTTGAACAATTACCCTCTATTGATAATGATATTGAGAGTTATGCCAAACTTGTTTCTAGGCTTGTGCACAACGGAAAAATTCGTTCCGTTTCGGTTCGTTTCTTTCTGGTCCTGTTGATTCGTAATCATTCGTAATTTTGCTAGACGGGATTTTTCGTGTTCGGACTCATTCGTATTTTTGCAAGCGACATTTTTCGTTGAATTTTTTGTTGCTTTATAATTCGTACTTTCGGTAGAGTACGTTGTTTTTCGTTGATTCTGGACACAACTCCTACTTTCGTAACTTTTTTTGGGTTCGTTGATTCGTAATTTTCTGTGTCTCTCTCACGACGACGCTGACTATTATGCCTAATGTGCTTCGAATGGATTTGTTCTTTTCAAAAAACATCGCGGTTATTTGTAACGATTCGAAATCTCGTATTTTACTTTCGTTTTTTACATGCGGCTATAGCCTCCGCCCCTGTACACCATTTTGAGAGGGTTCAGCACGGTGAGGGAGAAGCAGAGAGCAGAGCAGAGTGTTATTGTGCTTCGAATGGATTAGAAATCTCGTATTTTACTTTCGTTTTTTACATGCGGCTATAGCCTCCGCCCCTGTACACCATTTTGAGAGGGAGTTCAGCACGGTGAAGGAGAAGCAGAGAGCAGAGCAGAGTGAGTGTTATTGTGTTTCCAATGGATTTGTACATTCGTAAGTTTTTTCATAACGAATTATGCCGAAGACATTCGGGCATTCGCTATTTTGCGGTATAATTTATTTCGGATTCGGTTTTATTCGTAATTGCTTTGTTCGGAAATTCGAATGCTTCCGAATGGCCGAAAGTTGCTAAATTCGGACGAATTTCGATTCGTTACGAAACGAATTGCACAAGCCTACTTGTTTCTAAAGTAATTCCTAATTTTTTTAATGATAGAAAAATATTATTTTCAAGCCACATCTCCCTCATAAATTCATGAAGAAATGTAAAGATCATTTTTTTCTTTTTTTTTCTTTTTTTGTTTTTTTTTTATTACTTAAGTTAGCCTCTTCATTTTTCTGTGGCTTTTTTTTTTTTCCCCTTAAATTATGTTTGGGGAAATGTCCCACACGTAGGCCTCGTACACACGACCGATTTTCTCGTCGTAAACAGTCAAGAAAAGTGCCGCGAGAGTTTTTTTGTCTAGAAAAACGTTCGTGTGTATGGTTTTACGACGAGAAACTTGACGAGAATCTCGACGAGAAAATAGAGAACCTGCTCTCTATTTTCTCGTCAGGATTCCAGATTTCCTCGTCGTGTTTCTCGTCGGCCTGTTTTGTGACGAGAAAATGGTTCGTGTGTATGCTTTTACGACTCTTCCAAAAGCGCGCATGCTCACAAGCAACTATGAGACGGGAGCGCATCTTCTGGTAAAACAAGCCTTCATAATGGAGAGAGCACATTCGTCACGCTCATAAATATTTCATCGTTTAAATGTTCTGCATTGAATTCTTCGTTAGAATGTTACATTAATCAAAACGAGAGACCTTCTTTTGCTGCTGATATTCACACAGAGTTCTGCCTTATTTTTAACCTTTTTCATGCTGCTCTTTATAAGATTTATGTGTATTATATCGTGCAAGTTTTTAGGAATAATTTAAATGGTTAGATTTTTCAAAATGATGTTAATTATAATTTCTCAATGTTTTGATAGCGATCTCACATTTAATTTTCTAATCTATATTTTTAAAATTTCACACCATGTTTTTGAGCTAATCAGATTTAGTTATTCTTTTGGGGGGGTGATATCTGTGCCTTTTATTGTCAGTCAAATGTATCTGCTTACTCCAAAGCTTTTTTTTTTTTATTTAAAAATACACATAGTCAAGTATGAACTTAAACAAAAAACACATTTATTCATGTTTATAAATTAAATAAAGAGAAGGCAGCGCTGGAGAAGCTGCTGCCATTTGTGCATCCCAGGGACCCCAGAGCACACACCAACCCTGTGTGGACACTAAAATTGGGAGCTTGAGAAGGCCCACATTTCAGAACACAATCTGATGCTGGCCTCCCAGAGGTCAGGAACAGCAGCAGGTGAGATATATGTCCCAAGTGTGTGGTACTACAACAGGCTGCCTTCTGTCCGACCAGTGCGACCACAATGAAGCAAGGCCATCACTTCCTCTTCTTCCTGGCAACCTTCCCTGCAGCCTTTCCTGAAGCCTTTCCTGAAGCCTTTCCTGCAGCCTTTCCTGCAGCCTTCCTTCTTCGTTTAGCTGGAGGCTGGCCCACTGGAGGGGTACTCCTGTCAGGAGGAGGAGGTGGAGGTGTAGCAGAAGGGGGTGGGGCAGAAGAAGAAGGTGGAGGTGTAGCAGAAGGGGGTGGGGCAGAAGGTGGAGGTGTAGCAGAAGGGGGTGGGGCAGAAGGTGGAGGTGTAGCAGAAGGGGGTGGGGCAGAAGGTGGAGGTGTAGCAGAAGGGGGTGGGGCAGAAGGTGGAGGTGTAGCAGAAGGGGGTGGGGCAGAAGGTGGAGGTGTAGCAGAAGGGAGTGGGGCAGAAGGTGGAGGGGTAGCAGAAGGGGGTGGGGCAGAAGAGGAAGGTGGAGGTGGAGGTTGAGGTTGGGTCAGTTGGGCCACCTCACATATGGCGGTATTGGGGGTAATTTGCTCCATCACCCCCTTGTTGAGCAAGGTGATGAGCAGGGGTTCGCATAGGAGGCGTTGCTCCATGCTCATCACCTTGAACTTAGCCTCCACTAGGCCGGCAATGGCCTCTTCAGGGGATGTGGGCTCCTTGAGGGTGGCATGGGCCTCTTTAATAAGGGCCATTGCTGCGTCACTGGTGGTCCTGTCCCTCCTGCCTCTTTTGTGAAGCCTGATGGGAGGCACCTGGGATCTGGTGCTTCTCCTTTGCCCTGCCACCTCCTGTCTGCCACTGGGCCCTGCCACCTCCTGGCTGCCACTGGGCCCTGCCACCTCCTGGCTGGTACTGGGCCCTGCCACCTCCTGGCTGCCACTGGGCCCTGCCACCTCCTGGCTGGTACTGGGCCCTGCCACCTCCTGGCTGCCACTGGGCCCTTCCTCCTCCTGCCTGACAGTTTCCAGACCCTCCTCCTGGCTGATTTCATCCTGTGTATGAAAAAGAAACATAGTTTAATATGTTGGTTTAATCTTTGCCTCAAACTTTGTAATCCTGATGGAAGCAATTAGAATGTAAATGCATAAATCCTTGCTTTAAATTTACCACTACATCAGCTTGACTATTTACCACACAATTAAGTGCAGAATAATGTCTACAGATCATGATTTCACTTGTGGAATACAAAATAATGTATGTTTCTCATCCTGACATATTTGGGAAACATTAATTTTATCCCACTACATTTTCAGTTAATACTATACCTGGCTCCAGATGGACAAATCAGGATCATCCAGGATGGCTGCCTCCTCTTGCTCCAGAGAAGGCTCAGGTTGGCTGCAGGGAAGTCTGGGGGGAAGAGTGGAGAGTGATGGCCTTGGCTCAATGTGGTCATCCAGGAAGGACATCCTGCTGTAGTACCACAAAACCGGGACATAAACATCATCTGCTGCTGCTCCTGACCTCTGAGAAGCCAGCACCTTAGAGCGTTCAGTCCTGTAGGTACCTCTCAAGCTCCCAATTTTAGTGTCCACTTGTTTTGCTGTGGCTGTGGGCACCTTGGTATGCACAAATGGGAGCAGCTTCTCCAGCGCTGCTTTTCTCACCCCTTTTTTTTTATGGATGGGGTTTTTGGTCTCCCACAGAGCCGGCAGCTCCCTTACCCGGTCAATAAATTCCGCCAGGAACTCTTTGTCGCTAATAAAGACATTCATATTGTATCTGCAAGTAAAATAATTTATATTTAAATAATGTGAGGCAAACAGTCTAACCTCCTTCACATCCTAGTCACCATATATATCCTCCACCAATCTCAAGACAGTATAGGCCCACAATTTTTACAAGTCTCACAAAATCACATACCTTCGTTCGCACGTCCGTCACTTGAACTCCTCTCTCCGCACACCGAACGTACTATAGTCACATGTGTGTTTGCTATATACACACCACGCATGCGTCCAAATTCGAACACGTCGCTCCGCACACGTCGCCCGCCCATGACGTTCTAACTAACATCTTTTCCCCGCCCCTTCTCTTTCGGCGCGCAGACAGATATGGCGGAGTTACAGCAGGTGTCTGATAATTCCGCAACTAGCGAGGAGACAAGCCCGGAGACCGAGGACACGTCACGATCAAGGAGGAGATTCAAGGCATCGAATATGTCTTTGGCGGAGATGGCGGAGATGGTGGACATCTTGGTCAAGGCTGATTATGATGCCAAGCATGGGCCGTATAGCAAACCAAATAGAAGGAAGGCCAAAATCCTCACTAAAGTTGTGAAGAGTCTGAGGGCGAAGTTCGGGGTGAAACGCTGAAATGAGCAGCTCAGAAAGAGGTGGTCAGACCTCAAACTGAGGGAGCCAGACCAGTTGAGGAGCATAAAGAGGATGCTCGCTAAAAGTAAGTAAAATGACGACCTTTCTGCTATTAATCTTTTTAGAAACTGACCTTTTTTTTTTTTTTTTCATATTGGACTCCCTTCCAAAATGTAATATTTTGAACTAGGTTGGGCACAGTAATCGTTCATTACGTTACCGACACTTCGTTCGGCCACTATCCGCGGTTTTGGCTTATTTAAGACCCCCAAAAGTAATTAGACATCTGCCATTTTTGATCAAGTATTGTGGCTAATTTTTAAGTCTAGATGATGTGTTTGTAAGGAGAATGAAATGCAAACTTTAATCAGTGTAAAGGAGAGGACACTCAGCAGCTGCTTCCACATCTGTACTTTGGAGCACTATAGTGTGGGCCACCAGACCCGCCTTTTTTGGGTGTCCCACACAGGTGCATCAGAGTTTATTTGTGGTGCCTCCATGTCCAAAAAATTACATCCAAATGTGAATACTAAACATATTTGGGGTCATAAATAATGCATTTTTCTTTAAATTCCGCACAAACGCACACTTGTACCCCACTTCCAAACAATTTAGCCTGTTTTAAGTTTAAAAATGAGATTTTTACAGTGTGATAAATAGACCTTTGGTTTTATTCTCATAGGGGAGAGAAGACTGGGAGGAGGACACTCCAGGGAGCACATGCACCCCACAACTTCCAAGCAACCCCAAACTCCCAAAGATCCACAACCGAAAGATGTGCAGGAAGTTGAGGTGGAGGAAGGAGAAGTGCAGGAAGGAGAGGTGGATGATGTTGTGGATCTGGTCACCACAACAGGTCAGTATCTGACACCACAGCTTAAGGTAAGCGAGGTAGGCCTGCAGAGTTTTATTAATTTTTTTTTATGGTTTTTAGGGGATGGAAATGTTGTGAAGGATAGCACACCGTTCTCTGCTGACAGTGCCCTCCGCCTCATCCAGCAAGTGATGGAATGTAGCACGGAACTGGACCTAATTAAACAAAGAATCCATGTGATGGAACAAACATTTAAAGACATTCTCGATGTTTTGGGGAGAATTCAATAAGCCATCCAAACACATTTGTTTTTACATGTTTGTTTTTATATTTTTACTAATTTTTTGAGTAACAAAGCAGCCAAAAATTGAATATGCACACAGTGTGTGAACATGTGCTATCTGCCATCAGGGGATATCCATGTACGTCTTTTGTGGGTGCAACCCCTTCCTCGTATCAAAAGTCGGTGAACTGAGGAAGGGGATGCACCCCCAAAACACATCCATTGATCACCCCTGATGGCAGATAGCACATGTTGACAATAGGGATCAGGATTGTAAACTTCCTATTTGCAAAAAATTAAAAATGTGTGCATATTGAATTTTTGGCTGGGCAAGGGGTGGCAGGACCCCATATTAGGACGGGCACATAGAGACATAGTTTGTGTAACTGAATGTCTCAGATTGCTCAGAGGTATCCAATGTTGTCAATTTAGAAATGCAAGTGGTATTTTTGTATTTTCATAAGCCAAAATTTGCCGGGTTGTGGCCAGGCCAACCCCAAAGTAAAAAAAAAAAAAAAAGTGCAGAGAGTAAAATATTTGACCACAAACAACGTGTAGCTTCTTTTTATAATACTCTCTAAGCTTATTTGGTTCTTTTGTAAGGTAACATAGTGAAATTGGTTGTTATTTACTAAAGTAAAATACACTTGCCACTACAAATGCACAAAGACAAACTAGGAGACAGGAAAGAACAAATAATTAAAGGTTTAAACAAGATTTTTATTGGGATACTTAGACATAGGCTGGCATAGGAATTGCCCCCCTACCCGTGAAATACTCCATGTATTTGTCCCGAACCACACGGGCATTTTGGGGGGGCAAGCCAAGACGGGCAGATTCCAGGCCCGGAAGGGGATTTGCAGGGGAAAGTCCAGCCTCTGGCAAAACTGAGGCCATATACGAATTAGATTTTTGGCTCAGAAAGTTGTGTAGCACACAGCAGCATAACACTACATAGTTTATTTTGTAGTCCGCCAAGTGGATGGAAGTCATAAAAAGGCGGAACCGGCTGGCCATTATGCCGAAGGCATTTTCAACGACTCTTCGGGCCCTGGCCAGCCGGTAATTGAACACACTCTTCTCTGGGGTCAGGGTCCTCTGTGGAAATGGCCTCATAAGATGCCGTCCGAGTCCGAAGGCTTCATCAGCCAAGAAAACAAAGGGGAGTCCTTCAATATTCCCTGCATCCGGTGGCAATGCAAGGTCGTCACTCTGGAGACGGAGGGCAAACTCCGTCTGGATGAAGGATCCCCCATCGGACATCCGGCCATTCTTCCCTACATCAACATAGAGGAATTCATACCGTGCTGACACCACCGCCATCAGCACAATGCTATGAAACCCCTTGTAGTTGTAGTAGTAGGACCCAGAACGGGGTGGCGGCACGATGCGGACGTGCTTCCCGTCTATGGCACCACCGCAGTTGGGGAAGTCCCACCGCGTGGCAAACTCCGATGCCACAGTCTGCCATTCCTGTGGCGTGGAAGGAAGCTGTGGAGTGAAACAAGATGAAATAATATTAGAAAAACAAAGGCATACATTACAAGCAAATTCTAAACCAAAAAATTAGAGACCAACATCAATCTAATTATACGTTTATTAAGGTGTGTAAAAAAAGTATAATGGAAGGCTCATTTATCATATTCATCACCACCTCTGATGGGCCATTACTAAATTATTTTGGGGGGGGGAGATGTGTTTGGCCACAGGATAGCATTGCAGTGGCGGTGCGTCCAGAGTGGGCGCTGGAGCACTGTCCCCTCTCTCCTGTGCCCATCACTCAGAACAATACATAGGTTCATGCGTTGCATGAACCTATGTATTGTCTATGCCGCACACTATTCAGGTGGATGGCCTCTTGTAAAGCGACCGACATATGAATAATTGCGTCATTTAGGGGGTTAAAATTGCAGAGCAGAAACAGGTATTAAAAAAGTATTGCAAATTACAACCTGAGGGATGTAATTGGCTTCCTCAAAGAAAAATCGGGGACGCAAGGAGGGGGCATTCCTTGTGTAAACACTGACAGGCTGCTCTGGCAATCATGTTCACCAAGTCTGTTTAATGGTAACATGATTGGCTGATGCAACATGAAGGGAAGGAGAAGACATCAAGGACAGAAGAAGGATGGCGCTGACCACAAGAAGGTAAGTGCAGGGCTGGGGGGAAACTGGCTGCATTAGAGGGGACTAAATGGCTGCATTGGAGGGGACAACTGGGGGCGTTTATTAGGCAACAGAGCAAAAAAGGAGGAAGTTTATTTCCGAAATTGGGGTTGGAACCCCCCAACATTTGGAGCAACAGGCGCCCCTGCTGGAAAAGTTAGTGAGGGGAAATATTTAGGGAGGATAAAAAAGGGGCAATCTAAAGCTTCCAACATGCATGGGGACAAAGGGGACATTCTCAGCATATTACAATCATGGTAATTAGGGAAGGATGAAAGAAATACAATACATTAGCATACATGTAATACATAAAATGTGATGTTAAGGGAGAAAACTTACCCTAATATAGTCCTCCTGCAGGACTTGTATAATAGCAGAACAGGTGTCTGGGATTATGAGGCCCAGAGCCTGGGGGGAGATGCCTGTGGTGAACTTCAAGTCCTGAAGACTTCTCCCTGTCGCCAGGTAACGCAACGTGGCGATGAGCCTCTGCTCAGCACTGATGGCTTCCCGCATAACGGTGTCCTTCCTGGTAATATAGGGGGACACCAAAGCCAACAGTTCCTGAAAAACGGGGTCAGACATCCTCAGAAAATTCCTGTAGTCCTCAGGATTATTCTCGACGATCTCCCGCAGCAGAGGCATGTGGCAGAATTGGTCCCGCTGGAGCAACCAATTCTTGGTCCATGAACTCCTCCTCACACCATTCATGGACTGGTCTTGGTCCAAAACAAGCAGACCAACACCAAGCGCACGCACAGCACGAACTCGACGACGAGAACGTCCAGGCGACATGGCTAGGAAACGGTCGTCTAATCAGAACGTACAGAACAGAACGCACTTTAGAACAGCAAGGCCTATGAATAACGAACTGAAATTCAGAAACGAACAGGCAATAACGCACTGTAAAACAGATACGACCTGCCTAGACGCCCTGAAAGTCAAGATACGAACCCACAAGCACAAACTGAACCGCAGAAAACGATCTGAAAAGTACGAAGACTGAAAAGCGCGAATCGTCTCTTCCCAAACTTTTACTTCACACGCGGTAACACGAGATCAGCAAAAGCAGCCCAAGGGGTGGCTCCAAGAAAAAAGATCTTCCCCTTTATAGTGCCGTCGTACGTGCTGGACGTGAGCGCAGAGAACCACGAGGAAATTGGAAAATGACAGTGTGTACGCATAGAAAGCTTGACGAGAAAATCGACAAGCTTAACAAGAATCTCGTCGAAAAAAACGACGTGTTTTTTACGACGAGAAAATCGGTCGTGTGTACGAGGCCTAACCTTCAAAATTTGTCTCATTTTGCCTCAAGGAGGTTTGTGTCCCTTGTTAATAACAATAATATTATTAGAAATGTCCCTGCCTGCTCCCTAGCAAACTCTCTTTTGAAATACAAATCACATAGTCTAGTATTTAAAGGCAAAAAAAAATATCCTTTATTTCGGAACATAACAAATTAAAGGGGATGGCAGCACTGGAGAGCCTGCTTGCATTTGTTCATCCCTTGGACCCCACAACAACCATCCAAGATGTGAAAACCAAAAAGGAGGCCAATCTTGGCTTGAACTCCCAGAGGTCAGGAACCGCAGCAGATAAGTCATATATGTCCCCAGTCTGTGGTACTACAGCAGGCATTATTTTTTTCTCTTCCTTGTAGCCTTCTCTCCAGCTTTCTCTGCAGATTTCCCTGTAGCCTTGGTTGGTTTCTTCCTCGGAGGCTGGGGATCAGGAGGAGAGGTTGTGGCAGGAGGAGTAGTAGGAGAAGGAGGAGGAGGTGGAGGAGTAGGGACAACCTCTGTGATGTCGGTGTACTTGGTGAGTTCACCGAGCAATCCCTTGTTGATCACCTTCAACAGGAGGGTCTCGCTATACAGCTTTTGCCGCAGGTCCATTTTGGCTAGCTTATTGGCCAGGACTGCGGCAAAGCCCTCCTCAGCAGAGGGTGCCTCTCTGAGGGCCACAGTAGCCTCTTTGAGGAAGGCTCTTGTTTTCTCCTCCACCTGCCTACCTCTCCTTGGCCCTCGTGGTCTCATTACCAGAGGAGGCATCTGGGCTCTTGTGCTGGGCCCAGTCTCCTCCTGGGTGCCACTTGGCCCAGCCTCCTCCTGGGTGCCACTTGGCCCTGCCTCCTCCTGGTCCCCACCATCACCCTCTTCCTGGCTCTGCTCTGGCTGTAAAAAAAGAAAGGGACTTTATTATTTTTTTTGCCACCATCAATCACACACATTGTTCACCTCCAGACATTTTTGACATGAATGGGCAACTTTAGAAAATTCTCACAGATTCCGCCTCCTGATATTGTTGCCTTGTCCACATCAAAATTGACCACTACTGTATCTTGCTCTTTAAATCCTTTTTTTTTTTTTTAATAAAATACCTAACAATACTATCCTCATTTTAAATGCATCACTTTTGTAACATCTAAATGGAGATATCAATACTTTACCTGGCTCCATATATCCAAATCTGCCTCCTCAAGGGCCTGATCTTGATCCTCAGAGGAAGCCAGAGCAGGGTTGCCAGGAAAGCTGGAGGGCTGGCTGCAAGGAAGGCTGGAGGGCTGGCTACAAGGAAGGCTGGATTGACCTCTGGGGGGAAGGGTGGAGAGAGATTCCCGCACTTCCAGCTGGTCATCCAGAAAAGAAAGCTTGCTGTAGTACCACAGACTGGGTTTATAAACCTTATCTGCTGCAGCACCTGACCTCTGGGACTTCAGGACCATATTTCTCTGGGTCCTGTATGTCCCCCTGATGGTAGCAATTTTGGTTTTCACATCTTGGAGAGTTGTTGTGGGTATCTGGGTTTGGACAAATGCAAGCAGGCTCTCCAGTGCTGCTGTCCTGGCCGTTTTGTTTTTATTGGACCCATTTTTGGTCTGCCACAGGATAGGGAGCTCTTTCCATTTGTCAATGAACTCCCCCATGAACTCCGGGTTTTTGAATGTATTCATTCTCTATGTAAAATCAAAAACCAAGAAAAGACATATGTTTCAGGCAACAATCATCAAATCAGCATTTTGAACAGATATAAAAGCCCCAAATCTCCTCCTCTGCGTAACCCTAAATCCTTAAGAATGTTATGTACCTTGGTCAACACGTTCGTTGCGAACTCCCTCTCCCGCCAAATGAACGTATTTTTGACACATGGATCGGCACTTGATATACACTGCGCATGCGTGGAACTAGGCAGGCTTTCCCCGCCCCTGACGTTCGATATTGTACTTTCCCCGCCCCTTCTCGCTCGTTGTAGTGCTTAGCAACATGGCGGAGACACAGGTGGCTGAGATTACCTCGACAGAGGATGAAATTCCAGAGGAGCCCAAATCCCGATCCAGAAGATATAAGGCATCCAACATGTCATTCGAGGAAATGGTGGAGATGGTCGCCATTTTAAAGAGGGAGGATTATGATGCCAAGCATGGGCCGTATAAAAGGCCGAATCTGGTCAAGTCAAAAATTATGGGCAAAGTGGTCAAAAGTCTTCACCAAAAATTCGGGGTGTGCAGAACGAAGGAACAGCTCAGAAAACGATGGTCTGATCTGAAGTTGCGGGAGCCCGACCAATACAATTGAATCAAGAAAGTTCTACGAAAAAGTAAGTTTTATAGTGCTATTTTCCCTGCTAGAGATTATTACTTGTATTATGTCGTGTATGTTTGTCTTTGATATCGTACAGTGAAAGATACCATCTTTCAGATTCGTCCGCAAAGTAAACGGACGTATTAAACCTCATTCTCCGTACAGTTCATCAAACAATGTTTTTGGATCATCCAGTGTGAACACCCATTTTATAAATTTTTTTGGGGGGTAGCAAATTTGGTCACCAAAAATTTTTAGGGATCAAATCCAAAGGACATTTTTGGAAAAAAAAAGGATATGCATGGTAATGTTAAGGGAGAGGATGCTCAGCAGCTGATGAAACATCTGAACGCAGTAGTACAAGTGTGGGCCAAAAGACCCAAAGTTTGAGGATGTCACACACAGGTTATCCTGTGTATATACTTTGGGGTGTTACAATGTGTCAAACTTTGTTTTAAAAAATATATGCTATGTATTTGGCTATGTATCCAATCATGTTTTCCTGTTGTCACTGGGGGTCCATTGAAAAATGGACCACACTTCAAAAGAATGTTTGCTAATTATTTTCTCATGCTTTATTTTTCTCCCAAAAATCAACCTTAATAATGAAACTATACCTTTTCTTGCAATCTCCATAGGGCTTCAAAAAGCTACGTCAGATGAGCCTCGAAATCCAACACCTTCAACAATAGCCCCAGACCCACATGATGGAGAGGAACGTGAGGTTGTGGAAGTGGAAAGTGCCACCTCAACAGGTCAGTGTCAAACCAGACAGATGCAGGTTAATAGATGTAGGCCTACATATTCTATACTACATGTTTTTTTTTTAAAATGTAGGTGCAGTTCTGGCCGAAGACCCCAAAAATTTGACACATCACAGTGCCCAGATCCTGATCCAATACCTGATGGTCTGCTGTCGTGGCCTACAAAAATTAAAGGGAGACTTGATAGAGATCAGGGAAAATACCAAGCAGGTGGAGGAAAGGCTACAAAAGATCATGGCTGTGCTTGGGCGTGTCTAATGTTTTTTAAAAAATTAACGTTGAACTTGCTGTGTTTTGGCAGGTATGTTTTTCATTGAACCTTTTAGGACTAGTAAATGTAAATTTTTCCGATATATATTTTAATATTTTTTTGGTATGCATGGCTGTTCATGCGTTTTAACAAGCAAAAAATGTTTAGGACATCTACATTTAAAAGGATTTGTCCAATACTAAAATAAAAAATGTAATTTTGGTATCAAGAAGTTGTGGCTTCATTAGGTAAATGTTGTGCTACTGTGAACTAAGCAATGTTTTGTGTTTACACTGACAATGAAGGCGAATTAAGAATGCACAATACACATGGCAATACAAGTCCACTAGGTAAACCTCCGAAAAACAGAAACCATTATTAAAATTATACACGAAACCAATCTTTGAGAAAAATAATGTTTTATTTTTCTAAATTAAAAGGTTAAAAGGTTAAAAGTCATCAGGCATTTCAATGGCCCCCCTACCCACAAAATAATCCACATATTTGTCACGGACCTCACGTCTGGTTTGGGGGGCCAAGCCTGGACGGCCAGCTTCCAGGGCCACAAGATGTTCTGCTTCCATTAAGGTGGCCTCAGGCCCAGTCAAAGTCAGATAATTTGTGGAATGCACCCGGAGATAATTATGTAGGACACAACACGCCATTACAACATGGTTCCATTTGTAAGGGGCAAGGTGGATGGAGGTGAGGAACAGGCGGAAGCGGCTGGCCATGATGCCAAAGGCATTTTCAACCACCCTTCTTGCTCTGGCCAGCCGATAGTTGTACACCCTCCTCTCAGGGGTGAGGGTGCGCTGCGGGAATGGCCTCATCAAATGGGGACCCAGGCCAAACGCCTCATCCGCCACAAAGACAAATGGGAGTCCCTCCACATTCTGCTCCGCTGGCAAGGCCAGCTGATCCAAAAGGAGCCGTTCCCCAAACTCCGTCTGTGCAAAAACTCCTCCATCAGACATCCTGCCATTCTTGCCAACGTCCACATAGAGGAATTCGTAGGTGGCCGACACCACTGCCATCATGACGATGCTGTGGAACCCCTTATAGTTATAATAAAAGGATCCCGAATGGGGTGGTCGGACGACCCGAACATGTTTGCCGTCGATGGCCCCTCCACAGTTTGGAAAGTTCCATCGTTGGGCAAAGTCCGATGCCACATTCTGCCATTCATGTGGCGTAGAAGGAAACTGTGTAATGAAATCAAAAATAAATTGATACTTTGAGACTGAAACATTGAAAGCAGATTAAAGGAAATCATTCATGGCCAACATTGGGGCAAACAGAAAAATTAAAACATTAGTAGTAAGCAACAAAAAAAGCGAAAAAAAAAATGGGGGGGGGGTTGAAGATGAGTTGGGGAGATCACAAATGAAGGCTGGAGCACTCTGTCTGAATTTAAGACAAATGTTACATTCCTAGGCAATCTTTAGGGGGCGTTTAGGGTAAAGCACTATGATGGAGCATAGATTAAAATACATGGAAAGGACTAGGCAAGGTGGGTATGGCCCCAGAATAGCATGCTGGAGAGGTTAGGTAAGGGAAATGTTAATGTAGGCCTAATGAAAAAATGTAAAATAAAAAATTAGCATGTGGTGAAAGGGGAAATTCCCTGCAGCTAAGAATCATGGGAATTAGGGACTGCTAAGAAACCCCCCCCAAAAAAACATTCTAAAAAATACATACAATGTGATGTTTGCAATAAGAACACTTACCTTAATATAGTCCTCCTGCAAAACTTGGAGGATGGCAGAACACGTCTCTGGTATAATGATACCCAGAGCCTGGGGAGATATGCCTGTGGAGAACTTTAAGTCCTGCAGGCTTCTCCCAGTCGCCAGGTATCGCAACGTGGCAATGAGCCTCTGCTCAGCACTGATGGCTTCACGCATAACGGTGTCCTGCCTGGTAATGTATGGGGACACCAAAGCCAACAGATGCTGAAATACGGGGTCAGACATCCGGAGAAAATTCCTATAGTCATCAGGATTATTCTCCCTGATCTCCCGCAACAGAGGCATATGACAGAACTGGTGCCGCTGGAGCAACCAATTCTTGGTCCATGCACTCCTCCTGACCCTGCTCATGGCATGGAGTCGGGATACAGCATGAACCCCTGCACCAACTACAGCACGAACTCTCCGACGAGTACGTAGCCGCAACATGGCTAGATAACGGTCGCAAGCTCAGAACGAACTAGAAGAACGCACGGAAGAACAGCAAGGCCTATGAAGAACAAGCTGAAAAACAGGACCGACCAGATGAGAACGCACTGAATAAACAGATACGAACTGACTACAAGCCCTGCCAAACAGATACGAACCCACAAGCACAAACTGAACTCCACAAAACGATCTTCAAAGCACGAAGACTGAAAAGCGCGAATCGTCTCTCACCAAACTTTTACTAACACGCGGTAACACGGAATTAGCAAAAGCGGCCCAAAGGGTGGCGTCATTAGAACGGAACTTCCCCTTTATAGTGCCGTCGTACGTGGTATACGTCACTGCGCTTTGCTTGATCGTTTTTTTAAATGATCGTGTGTACGCAAGACAGGCTTGAGAGGAAACATGAAAAAAAACAACGTGAAAAATGGCAAGAAAAAAAATGGCAAGTAAAACGATCGTGTGTACGCGGCATTACGGTTTTGTTACACTACAAGTACTGTGGGTGGTAATCCCTAGGCATTAACCACAAGTGTTAATAACATTTAGAAACTGCTGCTATCCAACATAAAATGGCAAGTTGAAGAGTAATCAAATTTATGCACACCCAATGTCAGACATTGGTATGGACACATTGCTGACTGAATTAAAGCTAAAAGCTATTTACTGTGACTTTGGAGACACTGAGGATCTCATATTTAGGTAAAAATGTGCATTTAAAGTCTCCAATCCTACTTTAACAGAAAAGCTGCTAGGTGACCTTTTACAGCAGTCAATCATATACATAAAGCAAGGTGGCGGATAACCTCGGTCAATAAATACCTATAATAGACAACTGTACACTGTGTGGAAATATGCATAATATAAAAATGCATTCAGCTCTCAGACCAAGTGCTATTAGAGTAGAGTAAATATTATTTTGCAAAGTGTTGCAGAACTAGAATTACTTTGCTGAGAACTAATAAAGAAAATCCAAAGAAATAGTATGTCAATTTATTGGATTTTAAAAGCAAGAACCAAATAGCATACAGAATCAGAGAATCAGCAGTAAGGTGAGAGATATAAATACTGAAGAGTTAAGCAACTAGAAAAAATGCCAAAGTACTAGCAACAGTATATGTTATTATACTGTACATGGGACCAGAGACAGAACCCAAATGCAGAATCAAGTAAAAAATGTTACACCAAGTATAATGGTATGAAATGAGTGTGGCCCTTTATTATTGATATATTATAATAACATATTTTAACCATTGATTTTCATTGCTTCTACAACCATATTTATGCTTTAATAAAAACACACAAATAAACAAAGCACTTACCGTATATACTCGAGTATACGCCGAGTTTTTCAGCACATTTTATTGTGCTGAAAATGCCCCCCTCGGCTTATACTCGAGTCACCTTTTTGCGCCTGATCTCCCGGAATTTGGGGACCCAGTACCGGCCTGCCGTAGGTCCCCTGGACCCCAACCTTGGCAAACATATAGCCCCCCTCTTCATCTATAAGTGTGCAAAGTTTGTTATCCGAGGGACCTACGGCCGGGGAGCAACGATTTTTCAAAGCTGGGCACCCCTTCCATAGACTCCCATGTTAAACGGTCATTTCTCTGGTGATTTTGGGGACCCGGTACCAGCCGGTTTTAGGTCCCCTGGACCCGAAACTTGGTACACATGTAGACCAATTTCTCCTCTATAAGTGTGCAAGGTGTTTTGTCTGGGGGACCTACGGCCGGGGAGCACCGATTTTTCAAATCCGGGCACCCCTTCCATAGACTCCCATGTTAAACATCAGTCTAGTCATGGGCACAGTGAGGCATGGGCACTGTGAGGCATGGACACAGTGAGGCATGCACATGGACACAGTGAGGCAAAGTAAGGCATGCAGATGGACACCCTAGGCTTATACTCCAGTCAAAAAGTTTTCCCAGTTTTTTGTGGTAAAATTAGGTGCCTCGGCTTATATTCGGGTCGGCTTATACTCAAGTATATACGGTATTTATATATACATACAGTATAAACGGCTCAGCAGTTATAGCTCAAACTTTTATTCTAACAATCAACCAAACAAGTATATTCCCATGGGCAATAAGTTTAAAAGGCTAAAAATAAAACCTATGTGGCTCACAGTTAAAGTTAAAAAAGCTATAAACAATAAGAAAAGCGCTTTTAAAAAATATAAAAATGAAGGAACACTACTGTCATTTAAATGTTACAAAGAATATAACAGGATATGTAAAAAGGAAATCAAGGATGCAAAAATTCAAAACGAACGACAGATTGCAAAAGATAGTGGGACAAACCCCCAAAAATTCTTCAAATATATTAATAGTAAAAAGGTCAAGTCTGAGCATGTAGGCCCTTTACAAAATAATCTAGAGTGGGTAACTGGGAACAAAGAGAAGGCTAATTTATTAAATACTTTCTTCAGCTCTGTGTATACAATGGAGCATGGGGGAGTTCATGTCCATAATGGGGGTGGTAGTGACACAGCCCCAAATCCACAATGGCTCAAAAGTGAAATGGTCCAGAAATATTTAGACAGAATAAAGGTGGATAAAGCACCTGGACCAGATGGCATACACCCACGGATCCTAAAATAATTGAGCTCTGTAATTTCAAAGCCATTGTATCTAACTTTTAGGGACTCATTAATGACAGGAATAGTACCACTGGATTGGCGCAGGGCCAATGTGGTGCCTATATTTAAAAAGGGAACAAAGTCTTTACCAAGTAACTATAGACCTGTTAGTTTAACTTCCATAGTTGGGAAGATACTGGAGAGATTAATAAAAGACCACATAGATGAGTTCTTGCTGGAAAAAAAACTATTTAAGCAACAGACAGCATGGATTCATGAAAGACAGAAGTTGTCAGACAAACCTGATTTCTTTTTATGAAGAGGTAAGTAAAACCTTGGACAGAGGCGTGGCTGTGGACGTGGTATACTTGGATTTTGCAAAAGTGTTTGATACAGTTCCCCACACACGGCTCATGTGTAAGGTAAAGTCTACAGGATTGGAAATATCAGTTTGTAAATGGATAGAAAACTGGCTAAAAGACAGAATTCAGAGAGTAGTAGTTAATGATTCTTACTCTGAATGGTCTAAGGTTATCAGTGGTGTACCCCAAGGTTCAGTGCTGGGACCCTTACTTTTTAATATCTTTATAAATGATATTGGGTCTGAGATCAAAAGTAACATTTCTGTCTTTGCAGATGACACCGAGCTATGCAGTGGAATAACGTCCTTACAAGATGTCTCCAATTTACAAGCCGACCTCGATGCCCTGTCTAATTGGGCGACTATGTAGCAGATGAGGTTTAATGTTGATAAATGTAAAGTTATGCACTTGGGGGCTAAGAATATGAATGCATCATACATACTAGGGGGAATACAACTGGGGGGATCCGTAGTGGAGAAGGATCTGGGGGTTTTGGTAGATCATAAGCTCAATAATGGCATGCAATGCCAAGCGGCAGTTTCCAAAGCGAGCAAAGTCCTTTCTTGTATTAAGAGAGGTATGGACTCCAGAGAGAGAGACATCATTTTGCCCCTGTACAAATCATTAGTAAGGCCTCATCTGGAATACGCAGTTCAGTTTTGGGCACCAGTTCTCAAAAAACATATTGGGGAACTGGAGAAAGTGCAGAGAAGGGCAACCAAACTGATAAGAGGCATGGAGGAGCTCAGCTATGAAGAAAGATTAGAGGAACTGAATTTATTCACTCTTGAGAAGAGGAGAATAAGGGGGTAAATGATTAACCACTTAAGCCCCGGACCATTTCGGGCCATTAGGACCAGGCCTGTTTTTGGGATTCGGCACTGCGCTGCTTTAACTGTAAATTGTGCGGACATGCAATGTTGTACCCAAATGAAATTTGCGTCCTTTTCTTCCCACAAATAGAGCTTTCTTTTAATGGTATTTGATTGCCTCTGCGATTTTTATTTTTTGCGATATAAACGGAAAAAGACCGAAAATTTTGAAAAAAAATGATATTTTCTACTTTTTGTTATAAGAAAAATCGAATAAACTCAATTTTAGTCAGACATTTAGGCCAAAATGTATTCAGCCACATGTCTTTAGTAAAAAAAATGTCAATAAACGTATATTTATTGGTTTGCGCAAAAGTTATAGCGTTTACAAACTAGGGTACATTTTCTGAAATTTACACAGCTTTAAATTTATGACTGCCTATCTCATTTCTTGAGGTGCTAAAATGGCAGGGCAGTACAAAACCCCCCCAAATGACCCCATTTTGGAAAGTAGACACCCCAAGGAAATTGCTGAGAGGCATGTTGAGCCCATTGAATATTTTTTTTTTTTGTCCCAAGTGATTGAATAATGACAAAAAAAAAAAAAAAAAAAAAAAAAATTACAAAAAGTTGTCACTAAATGATATATTGCTCACACATGCCATGGTTATATGTGGAATTGCACCCCAAAATACATTTTGCTGCTTCTCCTGAGTACGGGGATACCACATGTGTGGGACTTTTTAGGAGCCTGGCCACGTACGGGACCCCGGAAACCAAGCACCGCCTTCAGGATTTCTAAGGGCGCAAATTTTTGATTTCATTCCTCACTACCTATCACAGTTTCGAAGGCCATAAAATGCCAAAATAGCACAAAACCCCCCCAAATGACCCCATTTTAGAAAGTAGACACCCCAAGGAAATTGCTGAGAGGCCTGTTGAGCCCGTTGAATATTTTTTTTTTTTTGTCCCAAGTGATTGAATAATGACAAAAAATAAAAATAAAAAATAAATTACAAAAAGTTGTCACTAAATGATATATTGCTCACACATGCCATGGTTATATGTGGAATTGCACCCCAAAATACATTTTGCTGCTTCTCCTGAGTACAGGGATACCACATGTGTGGGACTTTTTAGGAGCCTAGCCGCGTACGGGACCCCGAAAACCAAGCACCGCCTTCAGGATTTCTAGGCACAAATTTTTGATTTCACTCCTCACTACCTATCACAGTTTCTAAGGCCATAAAATGCCAAAATAGCACAAAACCCCCCCAAATGACCCCATTTTGGAAAGTAGACACCCCAAGCTATTTGCTGAGGAGGCATGGTGAGTATTTTACAGCTCTCATTTGTTTTTGAAAATGAAGAAAGAAAATTTTTTTTTTTTTTTTTTTTTTTTTCAATTTTCAAAACTTTGTGACAAAAAGCGAGATCTGCAAAATACTCACAATACCTCTCAGCAAATAGCTTGGGGTGTCTACTTTCCAAAATGGGGTCATTTGGGGGGGTTTTGTGCCATCTGGGCATTCCATGGCCTCCGAAACTGTGATAGGCAGTGAGAAGTAAAATCAAAAATTTACACCCTTAGAAAGCCTGAAGGCGGTGCTTTGTTTTTGGGGTCCCGTACGCGGCTAGGCTCCCAAAAAGTCTCACACATGTGGTATCCCTGTACTCAGGAGAAGCAACAGAATTTATTTTGGGGTGTAATTCCACATATGCCCATGGCATGTTTGAGCAATATATCATTTAGTGACAACTTTGTGCAAAAAAAAAATTAAAAAAAAAAAATTGTCTTTTTTCCGCAACTTGTGTCAACATATAAAATATTCCATGGACTCGACATGCCTCTCAGTATATAGCTTGGGGTGTCTACTTTCCAAAATGGGGTCATTTGGGGGGGTTTTGAACTGTTCTGGCATTTTATACACAACATTAGGAAGCTTACATCCACTCTTCTAACCACTTGCAGACAAAGCCCTTTTTGACACTTTTTGTTTACATGAAAACATATTTTTTTTTTGCAAGAAAATTATGTTGAACCCCCAAACATTATATATATTTTTAAAGCAAAGGCCCTACAGATTAAAATGGTGGGTGTTGCATTTTTTTTTTCTACACAGTATTTGCGCAGCGATTTTTCAAACGCATTTTTTGGGGAAAAAATACACTTTTTTTAATTTTAATGCACTAAAACACACTATATTGCCCAAATGTTTGATGAAATAATAAAGATGATCTTAGGCCGAGTACATAGATACCAAACACGACATGCTTTAAAATTTCGCACAAACGCGCATTGGCGACAAACTACATACATTTTTAAAAGCCTTTAAAAGCCTTTACAGATTACCCCGTTAGATTTACAGAGGAGGTCTACTGCTAAAATGACTGCCCTCGATCTGACCTTCGCGGTGATACCTCACATGCATGGTGCAATTGCTGTTTACATATGACGCCAGACCGACGCTTGCGTTCGCCATTGGGCAAGAGCAGGGCAGGACAGGGGTGCTTTTTTTTTTTTTTTTTTTTTTTTTTTTATTATTAATTTTGCTTTTTTATTTTATTTTTAAATTGTTCCTTACATATATTTTTTTTTTTATAATTTTTATTGTTATCTCAGGGAATGTAAATATCCCCTATGATAGCAATAGGTAGTGACAGGTACTCTTTTTTTGAAAAAACTGGGGTCTTCTAGACCCTAGATCTTTAATCTGCCCTCAAAGCATCTGACCACACCAAGATCGGTGTGATAAAATGCTTTCCCAATTTCCCAATGGCGCTTTTTATATCCGGGGGGGGGACATTCCCTCCCACTGCTTGTAAAAGCAGTCCAGAGGCTAATTAGCCGCTGTGATTGCTTTTACATGAAAGCCGGCCGCTGGCTGAAAAGAATGATACCAAGATGATGCCTAAACCCGCAGGCATCAATCTGGTATAACCATTCAAAGTCCAGCAACATACCAGTACGTTGCTGGTCCTTGTTGGACATGTATTGTAATCTTTTTTTTTCATGCAGCCTGTTGGCTGAACGAAAAAAGAGATTGATTGGTGGGTATGCCCACCATTAGAATACCGCCCTTCATCCACCCACTTCTAATGATGGGCATACATGCACCATTTATATATGCCGAAGCATGGGGGCATCCTCCCGCAAAAAAGTTATGCCGCACACACATGGTCAAACGTTTCCACGGGCAAGCCTCCGTCGGAATTTCGACCGTATGTATGCGGCATTAGGAGCAAAATTGCTCCTCCGCCCTGCTGCCCCTGCTGCCCCCATGCTTCGGCATATATGCTTTTTTTTTTTTAACTGTGGTGGTGAAATCACCTCCTACAGCACTGGAGTCGCAGGGATCAGGCCTGTCTCTGCGAACGCTGCAGTTATGTGTGTTGTGTTTTGTAAGTGACAGTGATCGATCGATACTGCACTTGGGTGGCCTGGGCTGGACGGAGGGGCAAAACGCAGGTGCTAGCAGGTATCTGGGCTGATCCCGCTAACACTGCGTTTTTGGGAACCCTAAACCGCTGGTATAGATCTGATCAGATCAGATATTGATCTGTTCAGATACTATACCACTAAGGGGGGTGTATGCTTTACGCGTGGGTGTTAGCGTTACTGGCACTAACCTGACGCTGCCTGGGGTGTGACGCAGACCCTCTCTGACGCTAAAACCTAATTGATATCACCCACCGGGCGATCAGGGGGTTAAACCTTTATTGGGTTATATACGGCGGGTGCCCTGACACTATAAAAAGCAAACTAACTAACCAGCGTCACCCGTAACACTTATATGGTGATCACTGGTGAAAGGGTTAACTAGGGGCAATTAGGGGGTTAAAACCTTTATTAGATCATATTTGGGGGTACCTGACGCTATAAAAACCTGCGGCGAACCTAAAAAAAATGACTGGCTACCGATTGGCATCACCGACACGAAGACAGCGATCAGAAAAACGATCGCTTAGTGACAGTGGTGATAGGGGGTGAAAGGGTTACCTGGGGGGCGATCAAGGGGGTTAAACCTTTATTAGATAATATATTGGGGTACCCGACGCTATAAAAACCTGCGGCGAACCTAAAAAAAATTACTGGCTACCGATCGCCATCACTGATGCTAAGACAGCCATCAGAAAAATGATCGCATAGCGACAGCGGTGATAGGGGGTGAAAGGGTTACCTGGGGGGCGATCAAGGGGGTTTAACCTTTATTAGAAAATATATTGGGGTACCTGACGCTATAAAAACCTGCGGCGAACCTAAAAAAAATTACTGGCTACCGATCGCCATCACTGATGCTAAGACAGCATCAGAAAAACGATCGATTAGCGACAGCGGTGATAGGGGGTGAAAGGGTTACCTGGGGGGCGATCAAGGGGGTTAAACCTTTATTAGATAATATATTGGGGTACCCGACGCTATAAAAACCTGCGGCGAACCTAAAAAAAATTACTGGCTACCGATCGCCATCACTGATGCTAAGACAGCCATCAGAAAAATGATCGCATAGCGACAGCGGTGATAGGGGGTGAAAGGGTTACCTGGGGGGCGATCAAGGGGGTTTAACCTTTATTAGATAATATATTGGGGTACCTGACGCTATAAAAACCTGCGGCGAACCTAAAAAAAATTACTGGCTACCGATCGCCATCACTGATGCTAAGACAGCATCAGAAAAACGATCGATTAGCGACAGCGGTGATAGGGGGTGAAAGGGTTACCTGGGGGGCGATCAAGGGGGTTGAACCTTTATTAGATAATATATTGGGGTACCCGACGCTATAAAAACCTGCGGCGAACCTAAAAAAAATTACTGGCTACCGATCGCCATCACTGATGCTAAGACAGCCATCAGAAAAATGATCGCATAGCGACAGCGGTGATAGGGGGTGAAAGGGTTATCTGGGGGGTGATCAGGGGGTTAAACCTTTATTAGGGGGGGTTAGGGGGCTACACTGGACCTAAAACTAAACTTTAGTGACACTTTCACAGTCACAAATGTCACTGATTGCAGTGATCACTAAATAAATGGTCACTGCAATCAGTGACACTGTGACTGGGGGCTGGGGGGTGATCTGGGGGGTGATCTGGGGGGGTCTGGGGGTCCTGGGGGGGGCGATTAGTGTTCCTATGTGTCCTGGTGTCAGTGTAGTGTTGTGCTCACTGACCTGATGTCTTCTCTTGTACGGCGCTCGGTATATGTGAGCGCCGCACAGGAGATGACATCACTTCCTCCTGCTCCCTCTGTCTGAAACAGACAGAGGAGGCATTTCCATTCGCCGGGAGCGATCGCGAGGGGGGGGCCGGAATCGAAAGGCCGCCCCCTCATCTGGGATCGCTCCCGGTGAAGTAACGACCGCTCACGGCACAGAAGGGGGGTCCGGATGGACCCCCCAACTGTACAAAGGCAGTCACGTAGATCTACGTGATTCTGCCTGTCCGTGCCATTCTGCCGACGTAAATCGGCGGTGGGCGGTCGTTAAGTGGTTAACATGTACAAATATATAAGGGGTCCATATAGTGAACTTGGTGATGAGTTATTCACTTTACGGTCAACACAGAGAACAAGGGGGCACTCTTTACGTCTAGAAGAAAAAAGATTTCATCTCCAAATGCGGAAAGGTTTCTTCACAGTAAGAGCTGTGAAAATGTGGAACAGACTCCCTGCAGAGGTGGTTCTGGCCAGCTCAGTAGATTGCTTTAAGAAAGGCCTGGATACTTTCCTAAATGTACATAATATAACTGAGTACTAACAGTTCTAGGTAAAGTTGATCCAGGGTAAATCCGATTGCCTCTCGGGGGATCAGGAAGGAATTTTTTCCCCTGCTGTAGCAAATTGGATCATGCTCTGCTGGGGTTTTTTGCCTTCCTCTGGATCAACTATGGGTATAGAATTGGGTATATGGGATTGCACGATATTTTTTTATTTTATTTTAGTTATTTTTTTATGGTTGAACTGGATGGACTTTGTCTTTTTTCAACCTGACTAACTATGTAACTATGTAACTATGTAACAAATGTTTCCAAATGTCAGGTTCAATGTACAGTGGAACCTTGGATTACGAGCATAATCTGTTCCAGGAGAATTCTCGTAATCCAAAGCACTCACATATCAAAGCGAGTTTTCCCATAGAAGTCAATGGAAACTAAAATAATTTGTTCCGCATTGACTTCAATTGCATGCAATACCGCATGTGGCCAGAGGTGGGGGGCGCCGGTGAGCCTCAGAAACACTCAGAAAGGCCCGGGGACAGCTCGGGGACAGCTCGGCTGACCTCCGAAACCCTCGGAAAGGCTCGGAAAACCCGGGAACTGAGTATTTCCGAGTATTTCAGAGTATTTCAGAACGGCTCCGATCGGCTCAGCACGGCTTTGCTCGGCTCCGGCCCCCTGCATCTCAGGCCAAATGCCATACTGCACACCCCATTAGCTTGAATTCTGCTCGTTTTGCGAGACAACACTTGCAAACCTAGTCATAATTTTTTCAAAAAAGTTGCTCGTCTTTCAAAATGCTTGTTAACCGCGTTACTCGCAAACTGAGGTTCCACTGTAAATGAGCCTAGTACCCCACTGGGGCCACAGCCAATTCGATCCAGGATTGTAAATAAAGATTGAATATATCTAAAGCTACATCGGAGAGGTGGACATTGTCAGAATGATAAAAGCTTGGCAAACCCTCCTCCAGATCAATGTGTCGAAGGGACAACCCATTAATTGAAGGCATGAATTTAGATATAGCCCTATTAACATGTTTACAAGTATTCTCTAAATATAGGAGATCAGGAACTAGCAACCACTGCAATTGCTGAACAATTTCAGAAAAGGCAAGCACTGCAGTGAGTAAAACTAAATGTAGATGAAGAAGATCGAATTTAATTTGATTGATCAAATCTAAAGTTTTGCAAAAACCAATGTCATTGCTAGACAAATGAATAACAATGACATCAGGGGTAGGACAGGACACATATAGCAAAGACAAGGCAGGATGCAACTCAAACCACAATATGCCTCTCCTGTGACACCAACATACATAAAAATAATTACGATCAAGGCCCAAGTTGACACTTTAAATGCAATGAGAAGTTTGGAGCTTGGCCCAAAAAATGAAAGAATGTCCTATGATCCAAACAGGTAAAACATAAGTTCTAAAACAGTCTAATTTCAACCTCAGAAATGTTTAATAGCAGGGACAGCTAAAACCAACCTGACAGCCTCAGCAGAAGTGCAATTTCAAAAAGAATGAGTTGTAATAAGTAAGCAACTAATGCCGTGAACACACGGTCAGAATTTCTACCAGCAAAAGTCCGATGTGAGCTTTTGGTCGGAAATTCTGACCGTGTGTATTCTCCATCGGACTTTTGCTGGCGGAATTTCCGCCAGCAAAAGATTGAGAGCAGGTTCTCAACTTTTCCGACGGAAAAAAATTCCGATCGGAAATTCCGATCGTCTGTAGCAATTACAACACACAGAATTCTGACGCATGCTCGGAAACAATTTGACGCATGCTCGGAAGCATTGAACTTAATTTTCTCGGCTCGTCGTAGTGTTGTACGTCACCGCTTTCTTGGCGGTCGAAAGTTCAGAGAACTTTTGTGTGACCGTGTGTATGCAAGCCAAGCTTGAGCGGAACCTTGGATGTTTTTTCCGACGGAATTTCCGCTCGTGTGTACGAGGCATTAGATTAATACAGCATAGGCATTTATTTGAGGACAGCTATAAATTAGTATCTAGTAAGGGGTGCATTTTTGGTCAAGCCTATGTCGAATCATGTCTGAGGAATTTTAGGCATCAGTGAACAATGCAATGGCTTAAGCGTAGCAAAAACGGGCCTGCCAAAAAGAACAGCCATTGTACAAGGGCAAACACCTATCTCAAACAGCCAGATTAGCCCTCAAGGCAGAAGTAGTTTGAAAAAAACAATAAGGAGACTTCAAACTGAAAATGGCTCTATATCAAGAACACCCTACCCATGGGAATGATTTGCGTTGCAAGTGCCAATAAATCTAACAAAGTCTATAAAGTACATAAAGTAACCTTTGGTTTAGATAGAACAAATGAGACTAAAAAAAAGCAATTACTGGACTTTAGCAGATGGCAAACGGAATTCGATCCTAGCAGGATCTATCATGACACCTAGAAATTTGAGACATGCAGTAGTCCAAACTGTTTTTTCCACAGCCAAAAGGAACACCAAAGAGGTGACAAATAATGTGGAATTCTTTAAAAATATAGAAACAATCAGGAGGGTTAAGCAGTGCAGTCTGAGCTGATAATGCGGCTGGCTCCAGCACAGTAGACCTGCAACATCTGATAATGCAGCCTGAAAAGTAGCAGCAACTGCAATGCCAGTATTATTGGATAACAGAGTGTCAGCAGCAGGTTGTCAATACTTGTTTGTACGTTAATATACAGGCTACAAATTTTACATTTATTTTGGGTTTATCTGTCATAAAACCTGCCTTGTATGGGATGCATTAAAGTGATCTTTTTTTGTTTTTGGATAGGGTAAAAAAATGACTGAAACCCTTTGTCAGCTGATTTTTTTGTAGAGCTTACTTTTTATTTCCTGTTCTGGAGAGCAAGAAGAGGTTGTAACAATAGTTACATAATTAGTGAAATGATGTCCACCTGTGTGCAATCTAAGTGTCACATGATCTGTCATTACATGTACACACCTTTTTGAAAGGCCCCAGAGGCTGCAACACCTAAGCAAGAGGCACCACTAACCAAACACTGCCATGAAGACCAAGGAACTCTCCAAACAAGTAAGGGACAATGTTGTTGAGAAGTACAAGTCAGGGTTAGTTTATAAAAAAATATCCAAATCTTTGATGATCTCTAGGAGCACCATAAAATCTATCATAACCAAATGGAAAGAACATGGCACAACAGCAAACCTGCCAAGAGAGGGCCGTACACCAAAACTCACGGACCGGGCAAAGAGGGCATTAATCAGAGAGGCAGCACAGAGACCTAAGGTAGCCCTGGAGGAGCTGCAGAGTTTCACAGCAGAGACTGAAGTATCTGTACATAGGACGACAATAAGCTGTACGCTCCATAGAGTTGGGCTTTATGGCAGAGTGGCCAGAAGAAAGACATTACTTTCAACAAAAAAAATGGCACGTTTTGAGTTTGCGAAAAAGACACGTGGGAGACTCCCAAAATGTATGGAGGAAGGTGCTCTGGTCTGATGAGACTAAAATGAAAATTTTTGGCCATCAAAGAAAACGCCATGTCTGGCGCAAACCCAACACATCACATCGCCCAAAGAACACCATCCCCACAGTGAAACATGGTGGTGGCAGCATCATGCTGTGGGGATGTTTTTCAGTCAGGACTGGGAAACTGGTTGAGGGAAAGATGGATGGTGCTAAATACAGGGATATTCTTGAGCAAAACCCGTACCACTCTGTGTGTGATTTGAGGCTAGGACGGAGGTTCACCTTCCAGCAGGACAATGACCCCAAACACACTGCTAAAGCAACACTTGAGTGGTTTAAGGGGAAACATGTAAATGTGTTGGAATGGCCTAGTCAAAGTTCAGACCTCAGTGCAATAGAAAATCTGTGGTCAGACCTAAAGATTGCTGTTCACAAGCGCAAACCATCCAACTTGAAGGATCTGGAGCCGTTTTGCAAGGAGGAATTGGCAAAAATCCCAGTGGTAAGATGTGGCAAGCTCATAGAGACTTATCCGACTTGGAGCTGTGATAGCCGCAAAAGGTGGCTCTACAAAGTATTGACTTTAGGGGGGTGAATAGTTATGCACATTGACTTTTTCTGTTATTTTGTCCTATTTGTTGTTTGCTTCACAATAAAAAAAAAATAAAAAATCTTCAAAGTTGTGGGCATGTTCTGTAAATTAAATGATGCAAATCCTCAAACAATCCATGTTAATTCCAGGTTGTGAGGCAACAAAACACAAAAATGGCAAGGGGGTGAATACTTTTGCAAGGCACTGTAAGTTCAAATTTCAAGGACAAGCTTTCGGGGTGCAACCCCTCCGTCTAAGGTCTTAGTATTACTAATACACATTTAGCAGAATGTTAAGTAAAACAATCTCTAAGAAAAACACATACATACACACACACATAGAGCAATGGTAATTAGACTGGGATAGTTGGTGAGCAGTCAAAGAGATTTGATTTAGCTGCTCAGTTTGCAGTAGACTTGTGCACAACGGAAAAATTCGTTCCGTTTCGGTTCGTTTCTTTCCGGTCCTGTTGATTCGTAATCATTCGTAATTTTGCTAGACGGGATTTTTCGTGTTCGGACTCATTCGTATTTTTGCAAGCGACACTTTTCGTTGAATTTTTTGTTGCTTTATAATTCGTACTTTCGGTAGAGTACGTTGTTTTTCGTTGATTCTGGACACAACTCCTACTTTCGTAACTTTTTTTGGGTTCGTTGATTCGTAATTTTCCGTGTCTCTCTCACAACGACGCTGCCTATTATGCCTAATGTGCTTTGAATGGATTTGTACTTTTCTAAATACATAGCGGTTATTTGTAACGATTCGAAATCTCGTATTTTACTTTCGTTTTTTACATGCGGCTATAGGCTCCGCCCCTGTACACCATTTTGAGAGGGTTCAGCACGGTGAGGGAGAAGCAGAGAGCAGAGCAGAGTGAGTGTTATTGTGCTTCGAATGGATTTGAAATCTCGTATTTTACTTTCGTTTTTTCATGCGGCTATAGCCTCCGCCCCTGTACACCATTTTGAGAGGGAGTTCAGCATGGTGAGGGAGAAGCAGAGAGCAGAGTGAGTGTTATTGTGCTTCGAATGGATTCGTACATTCGTAACTTTTTTCATAACGAATTATGCCGAAGACCTTCGGGCATTCGCTATTTTGCGGTATAATTTATTTCGGATTCGGTTTTATTCGTAATTGCTCTGTTCGGAAATTCGAATGCTTCCGAATGTCCGAAAGTTGCTAAATTCGGACGAATTTTGATTCGTTACGAAACGAATTGCACAAGCCTAGTTTGCAGTGCTTTTTTTTTTTTGCAAGGCTTGGTTCTGTTATTTGCATCTCTATAATCAGAATTGCGTTTCCTGCTGAGCCAGCATTGGGTCTTGGAAAAAGTCTTGGTAAAAAACCCTAAAAAGACAAATAGAGAGAGTTAATCTAACTAGTGGAAACATAGACAGCAAAAATATCTTTGTGAGGCCATTTTTAGTTATTTTTTGCACTATGCCATATATTATTATTGCCTATTAGGATCTTAAGTCCAAGCATATGTTGTTGGCTTTAATTATTTAGGCTGGTTTCACCCTATCAATTGTGTATTTTCTTTTATGTTTTTAGAGGGTATTGTATCATATAGGGGCCTTACACTCTGCATAGTGTTTGCTTGTCAATCACAAATGAACACATCCACATTCTGGTGTATACCCACTTTTTTCTGGAATTGTGTTTGCTGTAACTTGTCAGGCAATCTGGATGAAAATATAGAAAGTGTACTTAATAAATTTTCAAATTCATAGATCCCTTTAATGGATCACATTCTCAATTAACCTGCCAATACAGCCATGAAAACAACTGAAAAGCTATGTAGCTTTGCAGATTAAAGTATTGCAAAAAGTGAAATAATCAATTACAACACAGCACTGAAGCATCAAAAAATACACCTTGGAAATACATTTTCTAGAGGCTATTGAAAACTAAGAATTACAGTAGATCTTAGAGCATATCACAGGTTTGAATAAGTAATGTAACACACTTCTTAAAAAAAAAAAGATATACAGTATTTACTTGTTCTCATAGCATTGGGATAGATACTGTATGAGCACCCAGGAATATCCATAACATAATTGAAGAAAGTGTTAAAGTAAATACTGCCTAGTTGTCTCTGGCTTTAATGGTTTGAAACATTGCCCTAGAACAGGCATGTAGATCAGGAAAGTTAGACAGAATTGGATAACGTATAGGCAGTATTCTTATTCTACAAATGTATTGTCAATCTGCAATTTAGAAAGTTTTAAAGCAATGATCAGCAATTAGAGCCTTCATTTTACTTCTCTGCTGGTGGCATAATGACTAGCAGGAGAAAGGGCCAGAAAACGACTCCATTAGACCCAATTGGTAACTTAGTCAATTGGTAATAAAATTGCTCCTCTTGCCCTAGTGCAGTGGGACGACTCAACTCGTAAGGCTTCCTACAAACAAACAATAGAATACGTTTACATGTGTCTACTAGTGTCAGGAGAATAGGTCAAGCCAAGCAAAAGTTTGGCCTGAACATCGCCTGTTTGCCTGTTTGGTGAACACCTGAATTTGAGGATCGCTTGGCAGGATGTTAGCCCGCCAAGCACCCCACAATGCAATGCACAGTTCACAAGTTCACAGTGCATTCTTGGGCCCTAATTGGATGAAGCCTTGCACCTGACCACTGTAAGGGCACCGGAGTACTGTCAGAGCCCTGATTGGACAAAGCGATGATGACTTTTGCCAAGCACGGCTTAGTGCTCATAGTCCCACCCCACAATATAAAAGGTAGCTTCCCATAGGAAGCTTTGCACTGTGTTGGAGTGGAGATAGATAGAGCAGGGCTCAGTTTGCTACTAGAGAGTTAGTGTGTTCACTAATTGTGACTCTGAGTGTAGAGTGTTAGTGTAGTGTTAATATAGTGTGTGAGTATAGTGTAGTGTCAGTGCAGTGTGTTAATGCAGTGCAGTGTTTAACACAGCATTACATAACATTTAATGCTAAATACATTGCTGTATACCCTTGTCTTTTGTTTGCTGCATGTCTTGCTTTGTTTTTTGTCCCCTGCCTGCCCCCTTTTTTATAAATTGTCAGGCGCAGTTTCTGACTGCAATGCTGGTGTTCCCCCTCTTTTAAATAAAAAATAAATGAAAATGATTTTTCATTTCTGTCAGCGTCAGTCCTCAATTTAAAGAGCACCAAACACCCCTTTTCATTCAAAAAAGTGCATCCAATCACACATTTCCAGTTTATATTAAATTTGGGTAATAAGCCTCCCCCAACTGCTGCAGCGAAAAAAAATACACTCCCTGCCACCCACATTCCCAGTGTCTAAATTCCAGGTGCTCCTCGGGTCGAAGAGAGGGGAGCTCAGGCTGCCTAAGGACCGGGGAGTACTGGCGTCTTTTTTCCAGGGTCCTCTCCTGAAAGTGAATATCGATCTGGTTACACAAGGAGATGACACCGTCCAGATCAGCAGGGATGGTTCTTCCCACTAATTCCTCCTTCACTTTTTCAGAGAGGCTATGTAAAAAGGTTGCAACTAAGGCCTTCTTATTTAAGCTCAGCTCAGCAGTCAAAGTACGAAAATGAAGAGCGTACTGCCCCACAGATTCAGACTCTTGACGGAGACGTAAAAGGGCACTGGCCGCTGAAGAGACACGACTCAGTTCCTTGAAGATATTCCGAAAAAGTTTCAAGAAGTTAGACAGGCTAGAAACCACTGGATCATTCTGTTCCCACAGAGGGGCAACCCAGGCTAATGCCTTGCCAAACCAGAAGGATATAATATAGGCTACCTTTGCTCAATCGGACAGGAAGTTTTGGGGCTAGAGTTCAAAATGGTGCACTGGCTAAGGAACCCCCTGCAGGTCTTGGAGTCCCCAGATTAACGGGATGGAGCAGATAAATGCAAAGAGATTGTGGCTGCGGCTGTGACCAGAATAGGTGCAGCAGCATATAGTGGTTGAGGTTGTTGAACCGGGGGTCCTAACGAGGCCTAAAGCTGTTCAAAGCAGGAGGCCAAATCCTGAAGGAATTGCCTGGGTCTGATTAGATTCTTGGGTCTCGAGTCTCGAGTCGGTGGACTATGCCCTGCATCTGATCATCAGCAGGTGGTGGCACACCAGCTGGGTCCATGGCTGATCAAACTGTCAGGTCACATGAGGCCAGGTGACAGGTGCACGCCGTTGAGGTCAGGAGTGCACCGCTAAGGTAGCTACGGATGGGGCTCTGGGTGGTTCAGGAAAGCATGAGATTCCCCAGGGTGCAAAATCTAACAGCCAGCAGGTGTTCACCAGAGCCCCTAGTGGTGGGGATGGACATCGCTGCAACTGGCTCCAGCTTGCGGCGCCCAGGGTCTCCCAGCTCACGCTCACTGTAGGCTTCTGAAGGATAGAGATGAAGCAGCAGACAGCAAGGGATAGTCAGGAGATAAGCCAAAATGTCAGGGCCAGGAGCAGACAGGGGCAGTCAAAGAACATGCCAAAGGTCAGGGTATGAAGCAGACAAGGTTAGTCAAGAACAAGCCAAGGATGGTAAACAGAATCAGACATAGACCACACGGCAAGACACACACAGAAAGCCAAACACACAATATTGATCAGCGAGGCTGGCTTGCAGTGCACAGGTTAATATAGTGTTCCCAGTTAAAGGCTGGGGTGGAGCCATGCATGAGGGAATATCACTTAAAGGAACACTAAAGGTTCCCGTTTTTTTTTTTTTAAAACAACAAACATGTTATACTTTCCTCCACTGTGCAGCTCGTTTTGCACACAGTGGCCCCGATCCTGGTCTTCTGGGGTCCCTCGGCGGCTGTTTCAGCTCCTCCCCGCAAGGACTCCACACCATAATGCGAGCGAGCTCGCATGGTGTGGAGTTACTGTGGGCGCACTCCCATGATACAGCGGCGGCCATAGCCGCCGACTGTATCACTCGGCCCCGCCCCCGGCGTGCCGCGTCATTGGATGTGATTGACAGCAGCGCCAGCCAATGGCTGCGCTGCTTTCAATCCATCCAGTGTATCCAATCAACGGCCGGGCTCAGGAACTCGAAGAATGACGGGAGCGAGCGCGGGACTTTCGAGGGGCCAGGTAAGTAAAACGGGGGCTCGGCTGGGGGCAGCATTGTCAAATGTTTTTTCACCTTAATGCATAGGATGCATTAAGGTGAAAAAACATGTACCTTTACAACCCCTTTAAGCAGACAGGTGTAAGAGTGCAGGCCCTAAAGCTGATACACAACTAGAGGTAAGCCGACAGACAGGGCATTCAATTATTACTGCAGATTCATGACAAGCCCCTAACCATTTTTTTTTAAATGCTTCAGCACCCAAAACTGCACAGTGGATGGGTGGCACCAGTAATAATTATTGGCACTAAAGAGCAGTGTGGTTTGCTTTGGTAATTATTTACATGTGTTCCCAGATCTGCAATAGTGTGCACCTACAGTAAGAAAGTAAAAGCGACTGAAATGAGCTCCCCTTACAACAGCAAGAATTACAGCAGTCACAGGATGGACCTTGATTTCACTCATTTTTACACTTTTTGTTATCCAAACTGGCTTTCACAGTGGATCTTCACAGCACCTTAGATGATTCATAAAGCTGCCTATCAGTGGGTATATGATATTAAAACAGGCTCATTTTCATATGTGGCACATGGGGAATGATATGCTTGGACACCGTAGTTATGTATTGTAGTTAGACACAGCTACACACAATAGTAATGTATTGATATTTCTATAGGAAAGAAATCAGTCCAAACATTAAATCAACTGGCAGCACAGTTATACCTTTTTAACTCAGCAATGCCGTCAATCACAACAAGCACCTCTGAGAAATTTGGAAAGGGAAGTAATGTCAGTAGGAAATCTGTTTCATTCAGCATTGGATTTACTGCTGTGTTCATGAATGCAAAAAGTTCTGGACATAAGCCAGGTGAAAATTGGCAGAGAAACTGACTTGGTATCATTGTGACTTATGTGGAAGTTAACATATTTTCTGGGCAATTAATACAGAGCAGAATTGCACTTGAAATATGCCTGTTTTCCCCATAGCCCCTTTCATTCTTTTATTTTCTATAATTTAAAGCCATTTCAAATACAACAGTTGTAAACAAATAGAAGGTACATCAAAGTAAAGCTGTGCTTAGCTTTAGGGCCAGCTCACACCAGAATGTGGAGCTGAAAACCCGTGTTCTGTGCACTTTTCCAGCACCGCGTTCAAAATGCACTGCACTTGTGATCTGCAGCGGGTGTCAGTGTTAACGTAAGGCCGGTACACACCATAAACTGCACAGAATATTTTTTCGTCTGATGGGACTTTGTAAGGCAAGATCTCCCTTGCCATAGAGTAATAACAATTGTTTATAAAAGAAAATACTTTTTATTGGAAAAGTTACAAATACAGGAAAAAAGTGTGTAGCAGTTTAACTACAAATGATGCAAAAACAGACAATGATACATGATTCAATACCATACATGGAACCACTTGCTCTGTTTGGTGAACCACACATAACAGAGTGTACCCTCTGAGTGGGTACGTTCTGCTCATTCCTTTCATGGAAGTGTTGAAAGGAATGAGGAATTACCTATAGATGCATGTTGCTAGTTTAGTTACTTTGTCATTATGCTTTAAAGCATACATTGTTGTATTACTTAATTTTTTTCCACTTAAACATGTTAATGTTTCAATGAATAATCAGACTTAAACTATGGAAAAAATAAGAAAAAACTGCGCTAATTCAGAAATTGGTTAGATAGCCGTGAATGGCGTCACGGTTGTGGAAGGGGAGCTGCGACTGACATGTAAACAAAGATACAAGAGACAGTGATGGAAAGAAAAAACAATTGCGCTATCCCATAGACCTCTACAATGGTGTTTAAACTTAAAAATTAATATATAAATTGTAACACCAGTGAGTAAACCAAAAATTTGATTAACTCTAAATACCTTAGGTTAATATTGGCCACATGTGAAAACATACCATTGGTAAACAGTGATTAACATATAATAGAAAAAACTTGTGTAAATTCATTAGTGAGCAACAAAACAGTGTCCAATAAAAAAACAGCAATGAATGTCCGTAATTCAAGTTATGATCAAAACACCAGTGTTCTGTGAAGAAATTGTCCATATAGTGACTGCATCCAAAATAAACGTGTAGATCCACCACCATTAGTAGAAGTTGCCTCTTACCAGCTGGTGTTGATCCCCCATAACAGAGAATCAAAAACCGCATGTAACAGGTCCACTCTCCCCACCAATCAGCAGATGCAGATACGTGGTATTAGGTAATGCCCGGTCAACAGGTCATCAGCAGACATCCAATATGGAAAAGATATGAGACGCTCCACATAGTGCATTAACCTTTTAAAACCTTCCTCCTCATATGTTCATCTTAGAGACTTAAACCATATTTAGAATTAGAGGTGATATGTTACTAGAGACTTTATCCTCCATACAGCTGTTTTCTACCCAGTAATCCTAAAGGAATACTGTCAGGTGCCACAGGAGAGCCACCTTTAGCCTAAAATAGCTGGTAATATGAAGCAGTTGGATGTAAAGCAAAGTTACATATTGCTCAAGTCAAATCTTATATTCTATTCAGATACAGGTTTACAGCTTTACATACATATTTTTGGATGGTATGATTTGCTATCTTGCATAAATGTTTCATGCTTTTTGAGTGAATTTCTATCCTCATATCCCAGACTGGAATAAAATATCACATGTAAGCTACCTGGTCCAGGCAGGGGTTAAGATTTTTGTTTATAAATGGGGTGTGCAGCTCAGATTGGCTGGATGGTAATTTATAAAATGCGAGAACAGTGGTTAATCTATCACATTCCTGGCAACTTTGGGCAGTTATTTAGTGTACACCAAGTCTCAGCTGGCTGTGTATTTATTCCAATTTTGGAGTTTGTTTGCAATACCTTAATCTACAATCCTGGACAGCCAACTAGTAAAGGGTGGGAAACAACTGTGACATATTTATCATAGGACTAAGCCAGTCCCACGCTGATGACCCTGGTTTTGGTGTCATTATAGTCAAAGAGGCCTAGGGTCAATGGTTGAGAAAGGCTGAAGGTTGAACAGTTTTAATGTTTCCTTTCATTCTTCAGTACTGGTTCAGAAAATAATAAGAGGAAGAACAGTATGTCCCTTAAAAGCCTGCAGTTATGACACTCATTACTTCCTAAGTTGAATATATATTGTGATATTGGGGTGTTTTAGCTCAAGTGGATAGATGCGTTTTTATGCAGTGAGTCCATATCAGACAGGCATTCTAGTTAAGGGCCTGGTAGCCCACGTTTATTTAACCAGAAAAAACAAAAGCAAACTGTCCCTTCAGGATTCCCACGCAGGGGTTTAACTTCATTTAGCAGTTCAAAAAAATAAGGAAAACATACCAAGCCACCTGGCTCTCGTTAGCAGTTCCTCTGCTTGCTTTAGGTACTGATACCTTAAACCACTATATCTTCCAATCTCACAGTCTTGGATGCACACAGCTTTGGGCTTCCTAAACACACACAGCTTGAAGTCCCTTAATGCACACAGCTTCTGGCTCCTTGGACGCACACAGCTTAAAGCCCTTCAATGCACACAGCGTTTGTCCTCACACAGAGACACTCACTAGCAGCTACTGCAGTAAGCAAGCTGCTCACCATCCTTCACTCTCCTTCACTCTCACCAGCCCCTCATTATATTGGTTGTGTGCACCTGAGCACACACCATGCTGGCTGTCCACAAGACCCGGACACAGGGTTGGAGATCCCATCCCACCCAAGACTCTGAAGGATCTCCAAGCCATAGAAGCCCCATGTAGAAATAGCAAAATCTGAGAAAACTGCCAGAGCAGTTTTCTCTGTTTTTTTAAATTTACGCTCTGTAGCTCTGCACTCAGCCGATATGCAGACTCTGTGTCCACTTTAACCCTTTTTTCACTGGGACAGAGCCTCGCTCTGCCACATACCCCCCCTCTTGTTTTGATCCAGAGGGAGAAACACCTGCACCCATCATAGTAGTTGGGACACCTCTGTGCTGGCCATCAGCCACGTAGGCCCAACCCTTTTTTCGGGTGTGCTTCCAGGTACGTCCCAGCTTGGATTTTAACAGGGTCCTATAATTCCGTATACTCTGCCTTCCCTCTCTTCTCTTTGGGTCCCTGAGCATACTCTCCTCTCTTGGGGGAACTCTGCCTACCCTGAGCCTACCTTTCAGCTTACGTAAATAAGTTTTATCTTTCACCACAGGTCTTTCAGGTTCAAAAACCTCTCTCTTGTTACCCAGGGCAACCACATTGCTTTTAACAGCGCCAATCATTAAATCATATATTTTAATGTCACACTTTCCAACGCAATCAGTGCTGTCCATCTCAGTGCTTGTTAGTACCAGACCTGAGGAGGGACCACACATAGGCGAGAGATTAAATCCCACAGGACTAAAGCCAAGTTCTACCTCACCTGTTGTCCAACACTCCATGTGTAACTGATCTAACAGATGACACTGATCTAGGCACAAACTACTTCTTTCTGATGTACACATTACATTGTTGCAGCATTCACCTATAGCACTTTTTCTCACAGTGTCTCCGGGTACTTTAAGTTGTACCTCTTTCTGAGTGATAGAAAGCATCTCTGCTAGTGCTGCATCTATTCTGGGCCCTTCCTTCTCATGAGATTTAGCTGCCGAGACAGTATCTGCGCCCTCTACTGACCACTGCTCAGCTGCACCTTGGAGCACACCAGCAGAGATGTTTCCAGTCACTACACCAGCCGGAGAGACCTTTGATGACTCCAACAGTTCTGAGCGCCTTCCAGACAACTCAGTAACTGGGAGCACCCCCTTAGAGAACCTCAGAACTATTTGCCACACTGTTAACAAGCTTCCCAGCACAGCCTGTACCACCTGGCTCCACCTATTGGTACCACGCAGCACCACCTGGTCCGACTGCGGTGGAGACACCCAAGTGTACAGTGAGGGCACTTTTACCAACTCCAGCATTTCTAATAAAGTTTTTGTCAACTCTATGCAACCAATGTCTAAATGCGTGACCTTTTTGGGAACCTTTCCCCTGTCCGAGACATGGAGGGGCTCATCCATTGCAGCTTGTGAGGTTGAGACATTTGAAGAGACCACCATCTCCTTGAAGGTACCCCTCATCCCAGCCTGTTGCTCCCCTGGAGCGCTGTCAGACACATGTCTCCTCTTCACCTCTAACGCTACACCAATGAGCCTCTGCGAGTCAACATTAGTCACATTGTCAACTTGACACTTGCCATTATTTAGTTGCTGGGCCGTGGACAACCCATCTGCCATGCCTGCGCCCAGAACAATTCCTTCAGACTGGAGGGCATCAGCCTTTGCAGGGGCTGGCGTGCCCTTGAGCACTGGCCATTCTGCGATCCCTACACTGGGCACAGCAGGTGTTCTGTCCACAACTCTGTCACACATCATTGCTTCGTAATTCCTTGTCACTTGGCCTAGTGCCGCAACTGTTTCCTTGCACCAATCATCCCAGTCTCCTGTGGTTCCATCACTGGTGCTCCACAGCACTGCATCACCTGCTCTAGAAGGCCCAACAGGAACCTGGGATTCACTAGCCAAAACAACACACTTGTCACTTCTATCTACCTCACATTGTGACAATATTTTTTTTCTCACATCACACTGGGAGATTGCATCCTCAACCAAGGCAAGGTGCAATACCTTATTTTGAACACCTTGCTTTGGTGGCGCTACAGACACATACAGCTCTTCACTTTCAGCTTTTGCAGGCTGATCTAACCCCTTGACAACTGGGTTACACTTAGGGTTGTGGGGCTGCGCCCACACACACTCACTATGTAATACAGTCTTCCCTTGTTTCACCAGAGTAGCACCACAGCAATCCTGGAAAACCTCTGGCTCCAACACATGGAGGCCCCATGAGAGTTCCATGGACAATCCTGCGCTTCTGGTTGTCATGGGAGATATCCTACTCCCATCATTGGTAGTAAACACATTTCCAACATTTTCAGACATGACACTAAAGGAAACACATTTTTCAATGTCATGATCACCAATACCATCACATTTGCCAGCATAACCATCAGAATTTTCACTACGTGTAGACATAACTGCTACTTTTGTGGATTGTCTATTACCCACCAAAGCCTCTGAGTGACTCCTCACAGCGCCCTCCATTTTTAAAGGGGCACCCTTTCCTACATGGGCAGCTCCAAAGTTGACCTGGGAAACGCTCGGCTCCATCACTGCAGGCTTCTTGGAAGTCTCCCTGGGCAACCCTGCAGTACTTGTCACTAGGGAACATGGCACAAGCACTGTTTTGGTCACCCCTAACTCTATTTTCCCAGCCACCTGCTGGACTATAGCAGGCACATGCAGAGTCCCCATGTCCTTTCCAGTCTTTAGCCCCGCGGCTAGTTGGGCTTTATTCTGTGCCTCCCCACTGCTCTGGGTAGCACACTATCGCAAGTCTATGTCCATTGGCACTGCGGATCTCCCCACTGTATCTACTCCCACTTCACTGGGTTCAGTACCATAAACTGGAACAGTCTTACCATTTTCAGTGGCTGGCATCATAGCCTTCACTTGAGTGCGCTGTCTCTCAGCTGCATCCATACCAGCTACTGTCTCTTTGGGGCCATATGGCGACACTGCAGCCTTTCCAGACTCTTCAGCAGTGTTCCAGAACCTTGGGCAAGTAAAGATCCCATGCCCCACTTGACCACATTCCAAGCACGGTACTGGGCGCTGAAATTTAATTTCTTGGCATCTCCTCAATGCCTGGCTCTCTGTTGCCATGGGAGGCGACTCTTGAGGACTCCACTGGTCATGACCATCAGCAGACAGACTCCTTGGATCCCCAACATCCCTGCTGGCCTGGACGTTGCTTCCACGGACGACCATTCTCCTCTTTTCCACACGCTGTTGTCCACCCGGCTTCCTGTTGCCAGGGACAACCTCTTTCACTTCACTTTTAACTGGGGGTGACATGAGTAACTTACCCCAGATCACAGAGATTTCACACTCAGTCAAATTCTCTGGTTTGGCTGGGGCATGTGGTGAAATACCCTCTAGCCACAGTAGCCTTTCTCTTGCTTCAGCAAGGATCGCCTCCTTTTTCTGCTTTGACCGCCCCATCCTTGCGGTGTTGCACACAGCAACTAGTAACACAGTTCACAGCAGAGGGAAGAAAATGTGATTCTCCTTTCACAGGTACACAACCTGCATGCAACACAGTCCATCAAACTTCTGTGCAATGATGTTCGCCTGGCTGCCACACACAGCTAGCAGCAGTTCATCGCAGAGAAAAAAATTGACTTTTCGTTCACAGGTACACCACCTGCAACACACAATGCCTTTCGCCTGGCTGCACTTCCACACTCAGCCAACAGTTCCTGACCTGAACTCACTGTGGAGCAAGGACCCGGATTCCACCGTAGTGTTGCCCGCTGAATCCACCACTGCGATATTGGGGTGTTTTAGCTCAAGTGGATAGATGCGTTTTTATGCAGTGAGTCCATATCAGACAGGCATTCTAGTTAAGGGCCTGGTAGCCCACGTTTATTTAACCAGAAAAAAACAAAAGCAAACTGTCCCTTCAGGATTCCCACGCAGGGGTTTAACTTCATTTAGCAGTTCAAAAAAATAAGGAAAACATACCAAGCCACCTGGCTCTCGTTAGCAGTTCCTCTGCTTGCATTAGGTACTGATACCTTAAACCACTATATCTTCCAATCTCACAGTCTTGGATGCACACAGCTTTGGGCTTCCTAAACGCACACAGCTTGAAGTCCCTTAATGCACACAGCTTCTGGCTCCTTGGACGCACACAGCTTAAAGCCCTTCAACGCACACAGCGTTTGTCCTCACACAGAGACACTCACTAGCAGCTACTGCAGTAAGCAAGCTGCTCACCATCCTTCACTCTCCTTCACTCTCACCAGCCCCTCATTATATTGGTTGTGTGCACCTGAGCACACACCATGCTGGCTGTCCACAAGACCCGGACACAGGGTTGGAGATCCCATCCCACCCAAGACTCTGAAGGATCTCCAAGCCATAGAAGCCCCATGTAGAAATAGCAAAATCTGAGAAAACTGCCAGAGCAGTTTTCTCTGTTTTTTTAAATTTACGCTCTGTAGCTCTGCACTCAGCCGATATGCAGACTCTGTGTCCACTTTAACCCTTTTTTCACTGGGACAGAGCCTCGCTCTGCCACATAATATATATGGCTGCCAGGATTGCAGTCCATATGTATATATCACCTAGATTTCTTACCTACACACGGGGAGGGGCTCCAGGGTTTGTGTCTAAAACTTTTTGTTTCCTTTGAACTTTAATAGGTTCTGTATTGGGTCCTGGAGCCCAGAGACTTTATAAAGTTTGGGATGGGAAAAGTCTCCATTCCTAGTTCCGCATCTTCCCTGGTAGCCAAAACTCATTAGTCTCAGCTGTCCACAGGCCTTTATACATGGGAGCTGACTGATGCTCAGGACTCTCTCTGCTATGTGGGATTCTGCACCTGGGTAAAAAGGCTGACTGTTGACAGAACATTAAAAAAGTAGAAGGGCTGCCTGTTTGACAAAATGCATAAGTCACTCCTTTTCCATCTACTGCTATTGTGGACTCATTGGTTTGAACCAACATCAACTATTTTATATATGTTATATGGACACTTTATTTTTGTGGTATTTTTAGTGCTACATTAGTTCAAGATCAAATGGACTTTTTTTTTCTGGCTGCTGATTACTAATATTGTAGATCATTACATATTAGTTTTACTATTTTTTACTTCCAAGCATGGTTATTTTCTTTTTTTATTTAATGAAATACAGGTATATTTTACATACAAATAATTATGTTAAATTAAGTTTCAATGTAAAAAAATAAACAAACAAGCAAAGAACAATATGAGTTTGTAAACAGTTCACCATATATTATTAGAAAATACTATTAACTTACTATTTAACCACTACTATTAAAACCCAGCTAAAGCCCAAACATCTTTTTCTTTCTCGTACATCACGGGACACAGAGCGACATAGTCATTACTAATGGGTTATATAGATACCGTCAGGTGCTGGCACTGGCAACTTCCAAAACCGGAAGTACCCTCCCCTATATAAGCCCCTCCCATCCAGGAGCACCTCAGTTTTTTGCCAGTGTCTAAGGTGTTGGCCAAGAAGAAACATGTGTTTTTCACTGAGCTTGCGTACAGGTTCTTTTGGGCCTCAGTAAGCTATTCCGGATCCGACCAAAAAAGCTTCATAGCTAAACGGTCGGTACCCGGGCCTTGCAGAGAAGAGCAAGGTTTTGCCTGTAATGCTTCTCTTAGGAGAGCTGGACCCTGGGATCCAGAGCTCTGGTCATACCCACGACCAAGATGTTTTCTGTGCAGGGTGCTATACAGGTCCAGGGGAGTGGAATCCTTGGGAACCCGGTCCCTGAAGGTTTGATTACAATGCCTGCCGTGATAGGTGAAGTTTGGGCTTTTGTGGACCAAACAAAGTCCTGCGGCGGGGAACAGGTAAGTGGGGGCCCCCAGGAACTTGGTTCTATTGGGGGACCCCCAAGCCTAATTTGTCTTTCTGTCTGTTACCTAATGGTATTCCCGCAAAATTCTGTGCATGCCTGTAACTACTAAAAAAAAATGTAATAATTTTTAATGGTGGTCAAGAAAAAATAAAAATAAAATTTTATATATATATATATTTAATATATTAGACTGCGGTACCTGTGTTTGTCCACTAGAGGCCGCTGTGGAACGTTTCTTGTCATGTGGACTAGTTTCTTCTCATCAGAGCGAGTCCAGGCAGATGGTGAGTTCTCTTATGGGAAACTGCTTCCTCTGCCATGTTGCAATGCTCGTCCATCCCCCGGCCTGCGGCAAAGGGGGCCCTGGCTCTTGTCCCTGGTTTCCATTTTCGAAATTAGCGCCGAAGGCGCACGTGGCCGCGCGCGTGCGCGTGCACGCGCCTCTATATATAGAGGTGAGCCGGGAGAGGGGGCGGAGCCTGGGGGATGACGCTCTGTGGCGCTTCTGCGCATGTGCGGGCGTCCCAGCATGTTAAAAACCACAATTTTGTGTGGTGAGCTGGCTATGAAGTACAGAGACAGAGCTGGCAACATTTAAAGAAGGCATACAGCAAGCGGTTGATACAGGCATCCCCTAGAAAGGCACATTAGTAGACACCAACTGTTTCTTATAGCAGCATTTATGCTAGACTATTGTCAGTAACTGGTGTATTTCGGCTGGAATACCTCAGCTTTGTGGCTTAGGAATATGCCGTCTAAAAACTCCAGGACTAGAAATTCCAGGAGGAATAGGGGGTCTCCATCGGGCTCTGAGGATCTTGGGCATGCTTCGGCTGCACCAGTCTCCCCTGAAGAATCAGAGGTTAGTGACCGTAGAGCACCCTCAGGAGTACCTGGTACTGTGGCTGTCCTCAGTTCACCTGCTCCTGTGTATGTAACAGAGGAGGTTTTTTCCTCAGCTCTGGGAGGGCTGGAAGAGAGATTGTCAGCATTGATCGCGGCTTCCCTGTCACAGGAGAAAAGCGCCCGATCTCCGTCTCCTCCCTCAGAGTGCCTGTTAACAGAGCAACAGTCCCATACAGGGATTGACCTACCTGAAGGGGATCAGGATGAGGTCGATTCGGTTGTAGAGGAATCAACAGTGGAAGAGCCGTTCTCAGCATCACATGCTGAAAGGTTATGGGTTCAGTCCCTGACTAATATGGTCCGATCAGCATTTAAAATGCCACTTGCGGAGCCATCATCCACTTCTGTCTCCTCGTTGGGGTCGCTAAAAGCTCCCCAGACTGTTTGTTCCTTTCCGATCCATCCTTTACTGGAAGGGCTCATTTACCAGGATTGGGAGCATCCTGACAAAATATTTACTCCCCCCAAGAAATTTCCGGTGGTCTATCCCATGGAGGATAGGTTCATCAGAAAATGGAGGGTCCCTACAGTGGACGCAGCCATCTCTTGTGTGAATAAATCACTGACATGTCCGGTGGATAATGTCCAAATGTTCAAGGACCCAATAGATAAAAAATTGGAGTCCTTATTAAAATCTGCTTTTTCTACAGCAGGATTGGTGACACAACCAGCAGTGGGAGCTATTGGGGTCTGCCAAGCAGTGAAGGATCAGTTGAAACAGGTCTTAAGGGACTTGCCAGATCAGCAGGCTCTTGCCCTAGCTGATCTACCTAGAGCCTTATGCTTTGCGGTGGACGCTATAAAGGATTCAATCCATCAGGCCTCCCGCCTTACGCTGTCTGTAGTACATATGCGCAGGCTTCTATGGCTCAAAAACTGGTCTGCTGAAGCTCCCTGTAAAAAATTGCTGGTCAGCTTCCCATTTCATGGTGAACGCTTATTCGGGGAAGACCTGGACAAATATATCCAGAGAATTTCCAGCGGTAAAAGTACACTTTTGCCGGTTAAAAATAGAGTTAGAGGTCCCTCTTTTAAGAGGCCTGCTTCTCCAGTCCCTAGGACATCGGCTGTGAAACAGTTTCGACGGCCTCCTCGGTCAAATCCCGGAGGTAAAAATCAGGGACAATTGCAGGGTAACAAGAAGCCCTGGAGCAGGAGAGGTACAAAACCTCCCCCAAAGTCAAATGCATGAAGGGTTGCCCCCACCCAATCGGGTGGGGGGAAGACTTCAGTTGTTCACAGAGACCTGGCGGGACACGATCCGAGACAGATGGGTGCTCTCCGCAGTAAATCTGGGATACAAATTGGAGTTAAAAAACTCCCCTCCTTCCCGCTTTATAAGGTCAAACGTGCCAAGGGATCCCCAGAAGAGAGGATCCCTCCTGTTGGCACTAGAACAATTATTGCTCCAAGCAGTAATTATAGAGGTTCCCCTGGAAGAATGGGGGTTCGGGTTTTACTCAAACCTCTTTACAGTCCCGAAGCCAAACGGGGACGTGAGGCCCATATTAAATCTAAAAGGGCTAAACAAATTCCTACATATCAGGACTTTCCGGATGGAGTCGATCCGATCGGTAGCCACTGCCCTACAAGGGGAGGAATGGTTAGCCTCGATCGACATCAAAGATGCTTATCTGCACATTCCCATCTTTCCAGCCCACCAAAAATGTCTACGCTTTGCGGTAGAAGGGCGCCATTTTCAGTTCAGAGCCTTACCCTTCGGTCTGGCCACAGCACCAAGAGTGTTCACAAAAATTCTGGCCCCATTATTGGCCAATCTAAGAACACGAGGTGTAACGATAATGGCATATCTAGATGACTTGTTGCTGATAGACCACTCAGTGGAAAAACTAGAAGTGGTTGTTCACGAGACAATCAAGTATCTGGAATATCACGGTTGGATTATCAACCGAGACAAGTCAGCCCTAAAACCAGTCAAAAGTCTGGAATACTTGGGGCTAAGGCTGGATTCAGACCAGAGAAAAATTTTCTTGCCTCAAGAAAAGGGGTCGTCTTTGAGAGATTTGATCCACTTAGTGGGTTCAAAAAGACAGCCATCCATACGCCTGTGCATGAGGCTGCTGGGAAAAATGGTGGCATCATTCGAAGCAGTACCCTACGGTCAATTCCATTCAAGGAAGTTGCAAAGGGCCATACTGTCAGCCTGGAACAAAAAAGTTCAGGCTCTGGACTTACCAATGTCCTTGTCCCCTTCCGTTCGCAAGAGCCTCCGCTGGTGGTTGGTTCCCCAGAATCTGGAAAGAGGGAAATCCTTCAGTCCGATTTCCTGGAAGGTGGTTACTACAGATGCCAGCCTTATAGGCTGGGGAGCAGTACTGGAGCAATGGTCTCTCCAGGGCAGATGGTCAGATGCGGAAAAGGCCCTGCCCATCAATCTCTTAGAGATACGAGCAGCCCGGTATGCCCTAGTAGCATGGACATCCAAACTCCAAGGGTCCCCTGTCAGAATTCAATCAGACAATGCCACAGCAGTGGCATATATCAATCGTCAGGGGGGCACCAGGAGTCGTGCAGCCCAAAGGGAAGTAAATTACATCCTGAGATGGGCAGAAAGATATGTCCCAGCCATATCTGCGGTATTCATTCCAGGAGTGGAGAATTGGAAGGCGGACTTTCTAAGTCGCCAACAATTATGCCCAGGGGAATGGTCCTGTCAGGGTCACCTGTGGCCAGGTGACAGATGCACACCGTAGGGGGACAGGAGTGCACCGCGAGGTAGTGAACCCTATGGCTGGCTTCTGTGGATAGGAAACTGGGTGGTTGTGGAAAGCGGGACCAGAGGAGCACAACCGGGATCCCAACGGAAGCGAGAGCCAAGATTCCCCAGGGCGCGGAGTCTAAGACCCAGCTGGTCTTCTCCAGGGCCTCTAGTGGTGAGGATGTTACGCTGCAGGCTGGGACCAGGTCGCGGCCCCTGGAGTTTCCTAGCTCACGCCCCGTAGGATAAGGGGAAGCAGCAGCACACGATAGAGAGAACCGAATAACAAGCCGAAGGTCAGGGGCCACAAGCAGACAAGGATAACGAAGAACGAGCCGAAGGTCAAGGGTCACGAGCAGACAGGGATGGTCGGGGACAAGCCAATAACGTAACAGAGAGACAGACGTAGCACACGGCAGGCAGGAACCCAAACACACAATGCCTAACAAACACGTTGATCAGCAAAGCAGGCTTGCAGTGCACAGGTTAATATAGTGTTCAGTGATAGGGCCTGGGGTGGAGTCAGGCTGGGAGGAGATTATAAAGGAAGCCAGGTGAAGGAGGTCTGGTCTCTAGATGAACACATGAGGAGGAAGGTAAGATGGCAGACAGACATTAATGCATATCCATGACAGTACCCTCCCTCTTACGAGGCCTCCCCCTTCCCCGCCTGGGCCCAGGTTTAGAGGGAAACTTCAGATGAAACTCCTTTAACAGACGAGGTGCAAAGACCTCAGATGCAGTGATCCAAGACCTCTCCTCAGGACCAAACCCTTTCCAATGAACGAGGTACTGAAGAACGCCTTTACAGAGTCGGGAGTCCAGAATTTGACTGATCTCGTACTCCTGATTATCCTCAGAGACAGGCGCCACGGTAGGAAGAGGACGAGAGAATTTATTGAGGACTAAAGGCTTTAGAAGAGCAACATGAAAGGAGTTAGTGATTTTAAGGCTCTTAGGAATCTGGAGTTTGAAACAAACCGGATTCAGTTTAGCAGTTACCGTGTATGGACCGATGAATCGTGGAGCAAACTTCAGAGAAGGAACTCGGAGCTTGATGTTCCTGGTAGAGAGCCAGACTTTGTCCCCTGGCTGAAGAGAAGGCGGTTTACGCCTGCGGCGGTCGGCAAAGCCTTTGAATTTTTCAGCAGCTGCCCGGAGGGAATCATGAACGTGACCCCAAACGGAATTGAGAGACTCCTGAACCGAAGCCAAAGCTGGAATGTCTGGAGAACAGATCATAGGAAGAGGAAGTTGAGGGTGTTTTCCATAAACTGTGAAAAAGGGTGTCTTCTGCGAACTGGTATTCACATGATTGTTATGGGAGAATTCTGCCCACGGGAGTAGAGAGGACCAATCGTCATGGTGAGAAGACACAAAGGTGCGAAGAAAGACCTCTAACTCCTGATTAACCCTCTCAGTCTGTCCATTGGATTGGGGATGGTAAGAAGAAGAAAAATCCAAGACAATATTGAGGGATTTGCAAAAGGCTCTCCAAAAACGAGACGTGAATTGGACTCCCCTGTCGGAAACAATATGAGAAGGGACCCCATGTAGGCGGAGAATTTCTCGAATGAAAATGGGAACCAAGGCAGGGGCAGAAGGAAGACCAGGAAGAGGAACAAAATGAGCCATCTTGGAGAATCGATCGATTACCACCCAAATGACTGTATTATTCTCAGACAGTGGGAGATCGGTGATAAAATCCATGGCAATATGGGCCCAGGGTTCCTTAGGAATAGGCAAGGGCATGAGGAGACCAGCAGGAGCTTGTGTGGAGGATTTGGACTGAGCACAGACATGACAAGCTTTAACGTAGTCTTTGACGTCTGAGCGGAGATTAGGCCACCAGTAGTGACGACTGATGAGTAGGAAGGATCGGAGGAATCCAGAATGCCCTGCCACCTTGGAATCATGTCCCCAACGAAGGATCTTAGCTCTTAGCCCAGTGGGGACAAAGGTCTTACCAGGCGGAATTTTAGACTTCAGGGTGGTAGAGTGGGCAACAATGCATGAGGTGGGAATGATCGGCTCAGGTTCAGGGGCGGACTCCTCGTCCAAAGTGTCAAATGACCTAGAGAGCGCATCAGCCCGACCGTTGCAGGAACCAGGTTTGTAGGTAATCGTGAAATTAAAACGGGCAAAGAAGAGACTCCACCTGGCCTGTCTAGGATTCAGACGTTTAGCATTCTGTAGATACTGTAAATTCTTGTGATCGGTAAAGATCGTTATGGAGTGAGGGGAACCCTCCAAGAGATGACGCCACTCCTCTAACGCCAATTTAATTGCGAGAAGTTCCCGATCACCGATGGCATAATTCCTCTCTGCCTGAGAAAATTTTTTGGAGAAGAACGCACATGGTTGGCGTCTCTTCTCAAAGATTTGAAGAAGCACAGCTCCCACCCCCATTGAGGAAGCGTCCACTTCAATAAAAAATGCATTCCCAGGATTTGGTCTCCTCAAGAGGGGGCCAGAAACAAAGGCCTGTTTCAGGTTGTGAAATGCAGAGACAGCTTCGGGAGGCCAGTCTCTGGCATTCACACCCTTCTTGGTCAAAGCGATAATAGGCGCGGCAATGGAAGAGTAATTCCTTATGAACTGCCTATAATAATTAGTGAAGCCAAGAAAGCGCTGTGTGGCCTTGAGGCTAGCAGGAAGAGGCCAGTTGGTGATAGCCAAGACCTTCCCAGGGTCCATACGAAGCCCCGAACATGAGACAAAGCACCCCAAAAACAGGACCTCAGAACATTCAAAGGAACATTTCTCCAGCTTGGCATAGAGATTGTTCTCTCTAAGACGTTGAAGTACAGTGCGGACATGGTTTCTGTGGACGAGCAGATTTTCAGAAAAGATCAGAATGTCATCCAGATAGATGACAACAAACTGGTACAGCAGATCTCTGAAGATTTCATTGACAAAGTTTTGAAACACGGCTGGAGCATTACACAGACCAAAAGGCATCACCAGATATTCGTAATGCCCGTCTCTAGTGTTAAATGCAGTCTTCCATTCGTCACCCTCCCGTATTCGAATGAGATTGTACGCGCCTCTGAGATCCAACTTGGTGAAAATGGAGGCACCCTTCAACCTATCGAATAGCTCAGATATTAAGGGTAAGGGGTATCGATTTTTAATAGTAACCGCATTTAAACCCCGATAATCGATGCAGGGTCTTAAGGTACCATCCTTTTTGGCAACAAAAAAGAACCCTGCCCCTGCAGGCGATGAGGATTTCCGGATGAACCCTCTCTCCAGATTCTCTGCTACATACTCCGACATGGCCTGGGTCTCTGGGATGGACAGAGGGTAGGTACGACCCCTGGGTAGAGTTGCTCCGGGGACAAGATCAATAGCACAGTCAAAAGACCTGTGGGGAGGAAGCACCTCAGCTGATTTTTTACAGAACACATCCCGGTAATCGCTGTATGCGGCGGGAAGATCAGAAGAAACAGAAGTGGCAGCAACCGGAAGACTCTCCTTGGGGGTCACCTTGAGAAGACACGACGAGAAACATGAGGAACCCCAGGCCAGGATCTGCCCAGAGACCCAGTCCACATGTGGAGAGTGGAGCTGTAGCCAAGGGAGGCCCAATACAACTGGGGTAGAGGCCTTGGGTAGAATAAGAAAGGATATCCACTCCTGGTGGAGAATCCCTACCGACACCCTAATGGGTAGCGTCTGGAAGCGAATAGGGCCCCCTGGGAGAACAGTGCCATCAATTGCCGAGACTACCAATGGGGTAGTGAGAGGTGAAAGGGTAAGCTTCATAGAAGAAGCAGTTCTCCAATCCATGAAATTGCCGGCAGCCCCGGAATCCAGGTATGCAAGGGTTGACTGAGGAGAAGTGCCTACATGAAGGGACACCGGCAAGAGCAGGCGAGAAGGTGATGTTTCTGGGTCCAATACTCCACCTTCCAAATGTATTAGACCCGAGCGTTTCCCGGACGAAGCGAGCAGGAGTCACGAAAATGACCCTTGCCCCCACAATAGAGGCACAAGCCCAGAGTTCTGCGCCTAGCACGTTCTTCGGGGGTTAGTCTGGTCCGGCCCAGCTGCATAGGTTCTTCAGCAGGAAGAGGATGCTCCACGGAATGAAGGGAGGGGAGCTCAGACTGGCTAGGACCCAGAGAGTGCTGGCGTCTTTTTTCTAAGGACCTCTCTTGAAAACGAATGTCGATCTGGTTGCATAATGAAATTACATCGTCCAGACCGACGGGAATGGCTCTTCCCGCTAATTCGTCTTTCACTCGGTCAGAGAGGCCATGTAAAAAGGTAGCGACCAGGGCCTCATTATTCCAGCTCAATTCAGCTGTGTGGATACGGAACTGAAGAGCATATTGCCCCACTGAACTAGATTCTTGGCGAAGACGTAAGACAGCACTAGCCGCTGAAGAAGCCCGAGCCGGCTCTTCGAAGATATTACGAAAGAGCTTCAAGAATTCGGACAGACTGGAAACCACCGGATCGTTCCTCTCCCACAGGGGGGCAGCCCAGGCCAAAGCTTCACCGGAGAGGAGGGAAATGATATAGGCTACCTTAGCCCGGTCAGATAGGAAGCTTTGAGGCTGAAGCTCAAAATGAATAGTGCATTGGCTGAGAAACCCCCTGCAGGCCTTGGAGTCCCCAGAGAAACGGAACGGAGCTGGCAATCTTAGTGAGTGTGAGGCTGCGACTGGTGCGATAGGTACAGCCGCTGGTTGTACTTGGGGTTGCGGATTCGGGGTTCCCAAGGAGACCTGAAGCTGCTCGAATCGAGAAGCCAGATCCTGGAGGAATCGCATCACCTGGGTCTGATTTGATTCCTGGGTCTCAAGTCTGCGAACTATGCCCTGCAATGGATCATCCGCGGGAAGCGGGATGTCAGCCGGGTTCATGGCTGATCAAACTGTCAGGGTCACCTGTGGCCAGGTGACAGATGCACACCGTAGGGGGACAGGAGTGCACCGCGAGGTAGTGAACCCTATGGCTGGCTTCTGTGGATAGGAAACTGGGTGGTTGTGGAAAGCGGGACCAGAGGAGCACAACCGGGATCCCAACGGAAGCGAGAGCCAAGATTCCCCAGGGCGCGGAGTCTAAGACCCAGCTGGTCTTCTCCAGGGCCTCTAGTGGTGAGGATGTTACGCTGCAGGCTGGGACCAGGTCGCGGCCCCTGGAGTTTCCTAGCTCACGCCCCGTAGGATAAGGGGAAGCAGCAGCACACGATAGAGAGAACCGAATAACAAGCCGAAGGTCAGGGGCCACAAGCAGACAAGGATAACGAAGAACGAGCCGAAGGTCAAGGGTCACGAGCAGACAGGGATGGTCGGGGACAAGCCAATAACGTAACAGAGAGACAGACGTAGCACACGGCAGGCAGGAACCCAAACACACAATGCCTAACAAACACGTTGATCAGCAAAGCAGGCTTGCAGTGCACAGGTTAATATAGTGTTCAGTGATAGGGCCTGGAGTGGAGTCAGGCTGGGAGGAGATTATAAAGGAAGCCAGGTGAAGGAGGTCTGGTCTCTAGATGAACACATGAGGAGGAAGGTAAGATGGCAGACAGACATTAATGCATATCCATGACAGGTCCCTTCATCCCGAGGTTTTCCGGACAATATGTCAGCGGTGGGGAACACCGGATGTAGATCTGCTAGCATCCAGATTCAACACAAAAGTGGACAGGTTTGTCTCTTGGACAAGGGATCCCCTAGCTTGTGGCTCGGATGCCCTAGTGTTCCCTTGGGATCAGTTCAAGCTGATATATGCATTCCCACCGCCACAATTGTTACCTCGATTACTCCGCAGAATCAGGGTAGAAAAGAAACCAGTGATTCTGGTGGCTCCAGCGTGGCCCCGAAGAGCATGGTACGCGGAGATTGTAAAAATGTCTGTGGGGAGTCCTTGGACCCTCCCACATCGTCCGGACCTGCTTTCGCAAGGACCGATATACCACCCTTCCTTACCAGCCCTAGGTTTGACGGCCTGGCTATTGAAGCCCACATTCTAAAAAAGAGAGGGCTCTCTAATGCTGTGGTATCTACCATGATCAATGCCAGGAAGCCGGTATCCAGGCAGATCTACTATAGAATCTGGAAGGCGTACGTCGCCTGGTGTGAGGCCAAGAAATGGCATCCACGTAAATACGTAATAGGTAGGATTCTGGACTTCCTACAATGGGCTGTAGATAGGAAGCTTGCCTTGAGTACTATCAAGGGTCAGATTTCGGCCTTGTCAATATTTTTTCAAAGGCCCTTGGCTTCGCATTCACTAGTCAAAGCCTTTATACAAGGAGTGATGCGTATTAGTCCTCCGGTTAATATTCCCATATGTCCATGGGATCTAAACTTGGTTCTGTCGGTTTTACAGAAACAACCATTTGAACCATTACAGCATATTTCCTTGGTGCTTCTCACCAGGAAATTGATTTTTCTAGTAGCCATTTGTTCGGCTAAAAGAGTGTCGGAATTAGCAGCTATGTCCTGTAAAGAGCCATATCTGGTTATCCATAAGGACAGAGTAGTATTACGTCCTCAGCCAGCCTTTCTTCCTAAGGTGGTATCGAGGTTTCATTTGAACCAAGATGTGGTTCTTCCTTCTTTTTTCCCCAAACCTACTTCGGTAGAGGAAAAGTTATTGCATTCTTTGGATGTAGTAAGAGCAGTTAAAGCTTATCTAAAAGCCACTGCTCATATTCGCAGATAGGATACTTTGTTTATTCTGCCGGAAGGCCCCAGAAAGGGTCAGGCAGCGTCAAAATCTACTTTAGCCAGGTGGATTCGACAGGTCATAATACAAGCCTATGGCTTGAGAAGGAGACCGCCTCCGTTCAAAGTTAGAGCGCACTCCACGAGAGCAGTTGGAACTTCATGGGCAGTGCATCACCAGGCCTCCCTGGCTCAAATCTGTAAGGCCGCAACATGGTCTTCAGTTCACACGTTTACTAGGTTCTACCAGGTGGACGTTAGAAGTCAGGAGGATGTCGCCTTTGGGCGCAGTGTGTTGCAGGCCGCAAAAGATCCTCATGTCTGATAGCGCTCAGCTTATATATGGTGTATCCCCCCCTCATTTGGCATTGCTTTAGGACATCCCATTAGTAATGACTATGTCGCTCTGTGTCCCGTGATGTACGAGAAAGAAAATAGGATTTTTATAACAGCTTACCTTGAAAATCCTTTTCTTGGAGTACATCACGGGACACAGAGCTCCCGCCCCTCTTTGGGGACACTTATTGCTTTGCTACAAAACTGAGGTGCTCCCGGATGGGAGGGGCTTATATAGGGGAGGGTACTTCCGGTTTTGGAAGTTGCCAGTGCCAGCACCTGACGGTATCTATATAACCCATTAGTAATGACTATGTCGCTCTGTGTCCCGTGATGTACTCCAAGAAAAGGATTTTACAGGTAAGCTGTTATAAAAATCCTATTTTTTTGTGTAGATAGAGAAGGGAAGGGTTATAACCTCAGACCACAATGCCCCCTCTGGGGAGATATCTTCTCTCTTCCTATTCCAGTGATACTGTATTGTTTGAGTGTGACAAGTAGTCACAAGCAGGTGAAATGAGAGGAAATCTCCCCAATGAGGACACAGAGCAATAAAACCAGAAAAAGTGTTCTGTTTTGGAAAGGGAAATAAAAACAAGACAAATAAAAAGGGCAGGAAAAAAAATAAGGCTGGTAGACAAGACATGAAAAAAAAGTTTAAAAAAAAAGGCTGATTAATGGTTGAAGAAAGGCAAGCATGAAAGTAAACGTTGGTAAAACAGACCAATGTGGTTATAAATAAGGGAAGCAAATAAGTGATAATATGGACAATTATTAGACTGCCCAGAAAAGTTGTTGCTCTCGGCACCAAGGAAGTTAGAGAGAGAGCACCTCTGTCTGGATATTTACCTGCCAGCGGGAGACCATACCAACAGAGATCTAAAGCTAAGACTCTAGGAGGGAGGACACCTGGGGGCAGTGCAGCACACCCACATCACAGCACCTGCACCACTGATGCAGGGAGACTGGAGTGTCCACTCACCTCTGTTTCCCACTGCTGATCATCGAAGACATTTGATAGCCAACAGAAGAACATCTTAAAGGACTGCCCCTCCTGTAATAATAATTTTGCAAGCCCCCTTTGTCCCTCCCTTCCCTTTGCTACCATCCTCCTTTTCTTTTGGATCGTGCATACCCAGTCGGTCTAGGACTAGCATTGGTGCTCTCACCTTACCTACTATCACGTGACCTAATAATTCCCTGATGAAGTCACATGACAGTGACGTAATGTGTAGGGCATGAGCAGAGGCAGATAGAAAACCGGAAGTGACATACGCGGAAACGTAATCCAGTACTCATGGGCTTTCATGCTATGTACAAGTTGTAAAATTGTAAGTGCAAATCTTTCGTTTAATAAATATACCCTATTTTAAATATACTAAACAATGGGAGTATTTCTCTACATTTCCCTATGTTTTGGGCAAGATTAACCAATGGAAAATATACTTGCGAGTATTTAAAAGGACAAATCACACACTAGCCAGACCAGGAAACTAGGAGGTAACTGTGGAGAGTCCCTAGTGGAGAGTGGACATGGAGGGGACTGACATTTCTTGGAGGATTAATAAATACATGCTTTAATACAAGTATGAATATGGTGAGAGTTCTGTGAGCACAGTGGTGACAGATATATTATCACAGACAACACAGAGGCAATATCACATTGTATATAGAGGTGACAGGAAAATAAAGAATAGCAGAGACTTTTTGCACCCATAGGAAATGTCATATAAAATACTGGAGTTTATTTATTGTTTAGCTGTATATTAATTGAAGAAAGACACATTATTCTACTTTTAACAAATTATTATTTCACTGTATTGTATATACAGTCAGGTCCATAAATATTGGGACATCGACACAATACTAATCTTTTTGGCTCTATACACCACCACAATGGATTTGACATGAAACAAACAAGATGTGCTTTAACTGCAGACTTTCAGCTTTAATTTGAGGGTATTTACATCCAAATCAGGTGAACGGTGTAGGAATTACAACAGTTTGTATATGTGCCTCCCACTTTTTAAGGGACCAAATGTAATGGGACAATTGGCTGCTTAGCTGTTCCATGGCCAGGTGTGTGTTATTCCCTCATTATCTCATTTACAAGGAGCAGATAAAAGGTCCAGAGTTCATTTCAAGTGTGCTATTTCCATTTGGAATCTGTTGCTGTCAACTCTCACTATGAGATCCAAAGAGCTGTCCCAATCATTGTAGCAAGCCATCATTAGGCTGAAAAAACAAAACAAACCCATCAGAGAGATAGCAAAAACATTAGGTGTGGCCAAATCAACTGTTTGGAACATCCTTAAAAAGAAAGAACGCACCGGTGAGCTCAGCAACACCAAAAGACCCGGAAGACCACGGAAAACAACTGTGGTGGATGACCGAATAATTCTTTCCCTGGTGAAGAAAACACACTTCACAACAGTTGGCCAGATCAAGAACACTCTCCAGGAGGTAGGTGTATGTGTGTGTAGCGGCCTCACCCTCTCTCCATCTTTATCGGTTACACACCAACTCATGTCTAGGGGTTCCTGGGTTGTGAGAGTGAGATGCGCCACGGCCCATGTCCTCCCCATTGTAGTAGGGAGGTGAAGGCCACTTACTGATGTTTCCTCGGGCCGGTGTGTTCTGTGAATGCACTGAGTCTGTAATTGCAAGCTCACCAGCCTCCCCTTTGCTTCCAGTAACTGGAGTTCACACACCGGAGAAAGGTCCAACACTTGTTTATTTGACACTCCAATACGCAAAGCACAATAAACAGTTCTTTTGCAGCAAACTGGTTGGGACCTATAACCTTGCCAACGGTGGGGCGAGCAGATCGAGGCACTTCCTAAAGTTTCAGTTCTATGCCACTGTACTATGACCAGCGGCGCCTAAGCCAATCCGGCTGTTACAGAACAGGAAGGATGGGGTCTCTTCCAGCAACCCCTATGAACAGCAATGGAGCCCTCTTCGATACGCTGTGGCCCCTATCAGGGGGATGTGTCCTCCCAAGAGAGTTCCCAGAGGCCCACTGTCACCGGGTTGGTGCTGCTCCGGGTCTCCAGTGGGTAACCTCCCCGGCCTCCTCACCTCAGGTACGAGTCCCTCCGCTCAGGGACCCTCGGACAGTCCACCCTAGCGGGACCCAGTCGAAGGTACTGGGCCCCAGGCCTCCTAGATAGTACCTCACCCCAGGCTAAAGGTGCCTGGGATGGACGCCAACATGACTCCGGACCAGGCCATGGGCACCTGGACCAGACTCCTGGATCTCCCGCACCCAGGCCTAAGGGCCCTGGGTGCGGACCGCAACCCTCCTCCTCCGAGGACCTCCTTCTCCGCAAGACGACGACCTCGTGGTCAGGGCGTCTCCCCCTTTTATCTCCTCCCTTCAACGGCCCGGCGGGTTCCCCGCCCCAGCCATACCATCTCCGGGAAGAGACCAAACAGGGAGCACTGCAGGGGATGATTCTACCTGAAGCCTGTGGGTACTACGCCACCCACAGGCAAAGGAGAATATTACATCCTCCAATCCTCCACGAAACAAAAAGGGGTCTGAATCCTAACACAATTATACACCTGGGTCACACTATTGCCCAGGTGTATCCCATCAATTTGAGGACCCCGCTACACACTCCCCCCTGTAATTTGACGCTGGTCCCCAGCGTCAGGTGCACACCCATGCCTCCCATAAAGTGGTGACATGGAGTGAAACCCCTGAAGCAATTCCTCTAAATTTTTTCCCAAGTGCCAAGACCTGCTCAGGGAATGGGGAACATATAAAACAACTTATGTCATAAAACATTTTAAACATCTGCCTAGTCACAGCCCCTCTCCCACACTGTCTAAGAGCCACCCACTCTCAATGATCTTGACTGACGATTCTCCTGCAGGGGAAAGAAAAACAACATCCTAACATAATTTCGTGTCATTTGGGATGAGTGGGCCCGTCAGCCGAGAGACCCACTCACTCCAACAAGCAAGGTGATGTGTGGGTGAAATATTTTCAAACATTTGTTGCGCAACACTGCCACCTGGTGACAACGCCGCGGTCATGACACTCAACGAATCTTCGTTCTTCCAGCTTTTCCCTACTCTGCCACTATTCCCAAATGTCCTTGCCTTTGGCACATGAAGAAAAGGGGAAACACGAAAACACAACAGTCCCCAAGTCTCCAACGAGAAAAAGAAAAGCCCAAACAAAAACAAAAACAGGGCACAGTCCTGCGTGTCTGGGAATGGCTCTTCCAGAAAGTTCAAGTGCACAAAAGAAATAAACAGGAGTTCTTTTCTCCTATAAGTAAAACTTTGGATCCGGCAGGTACAGGGGTTTCAGGTGTTTGTCAAATGCCTCTATCGAATACTCGACATCTTCTCCTTCTCTTCTGCAAATGACTATCTTGTCAGCATGGATATGGCGCCCCAATTTCCATTCAGCTTTGCAGTCCTCAAACCTCTTAGACACTGCCGGCACACATTCCAGGTACCTGCGGCATGGGGCACCTTCAACTTGTCCCACACAAACTCGTCATACCATCTTGTTCTCCAGACTTCCACCTCATACAGCAAGTCCCGGGGTAGATACGGGTACTCCCACCCATATTCCCGAGCTACTTTATGGCAAAACAGTCTCTGCAAGCGGGCCAAAGGTGGCATAGTGGCTTTCTCTCCAGTTCCAGGCAGCACAATAGCTTCCGGATGCCGAGGTACCTTTACCAGCTCCCTGGAAATGACTTTCGGCGCTCTCAGAGAAGCGCGGGGTGTCCCCACAACCAAAGTAGGTGAGGTAACAGTAGATGAGGACACAGGTGGAGGGGTAGGTTCCCTCGTAAGCTGCGGGTCTTCCACCCGAGGCGTGCTGTCTCCTGTGTACATAGGTGAATCCCGTACCGCACGGGAAGCAAGAAGTGGCACTCTATCCCAGCCCTTGCAGCTGAACAGTTCGTCTATCTCGCCATCATCTCCGCAATCAGACAGCGACTCTAGGTCGGAGGTGTCATACATCTCCGCAGGCAGATATCTACCGGTGGACACAGAATCATCTTCTCTGGGGGGTTCCACCTCCAATGGGCCCCCGACACCTCCAACCACCACCACAGTCCCAGCCCCTGGCTCACCTGACCCTTGTAGAAGACTGGGATGTCCGGGACTTCCATCTCGACCGGCGCCATCCAGGCCAGGCAAGCAGCGGGGTGAAGCTCGACCACGTCCATAGGATGCCTGTACTAGGCCAACTTTCCTCTTCGGTGGTGGAAGCAAAGAACTTGTGGCGACCGAAGCAGCATCTTCGGATTTTTCTCTGTTGGGCAGTCCATCTCCCTGGTCAGCGCGCACAGGAACCTCGACAAAGGCCTTGATCTCCCCTTCCGGAGTAGCAGTACCCGTGAGGTGATTGAGGCGAAGGGCCCGGGGCCTTGCTGTGGACGACTCGACCTCAAAAAGGAATTCTCTGCACTCCTCACATCGCCCGAATGGCTTCAGGGTGACCACCAGTCCCGAGCAGCCGGGACAGATCACACCGAGGGCCTCCGTGTCTCTGCAGGTGTACAGAGCCAACCGCCCTCGGGGCCTAAGTCTTATCCCCTTGTCTGTGATGGGGGCAGCAAAGGAAGTCATTCTTGTGGGGTGAGGAACCATAATCCACGGGGCACTTGAGGTCATCCCGACTGTTTGCTGCTCCATCATGCACTGACCCCGCGCCGGAGTCTCCACGTGTATCCCCACACTTGGCCAGACTCCTCCCATGAGCTGTACATTTTCGCGGGCTTCCTCTTGACTCCGCCCACGAACGATGTCGCCATGGGGTGCCTCGTGGCGCAGTGCGTTAACAGTCCCCACGTGCAGTACGTCACACGGCTGGACCTCTCCCTTTTTCCGCTCCTCCGCATGGGCCTTTCCCGTGTTAGGGTCATTTCCACAACTCCGAGCAGGGACGCACTTTGGCCAGTAATTTGGCCGATCTGCTCGGAACTCCTCTGGGCAGCAAAGTTCAAATGTAGACATTCTCAAGTCCATCTTTAGAACACACTCTATCCCGGACTCACGAGCCCCCACGTGTAGCGGCCTCACCCTCTCTCCATCTTTATCGGTTACACACCAACTCATGTCTAGGGGTTCCTGGGTTGTGAGAGTGAGATGCGCCACGGCCCATGTCCTCCCCATTGTAGTAGGGAGGTGAAGGCCACTTACTGATGTTTCCTCGGGCCGGTGTGTTCTGTGAATGCACTGAGTCTGTAATTGCAAGCTCACCAGCCTCCCCTTTGCTTCCAGTAACTGGAGTTCACACACCGGAGAAAGGTCCAACACTTGTTTATTTGACACTCCAATACGCAAAGCACAATAAACAGTTCTTTTGCAGCAAACTGGTTGGGACCTATAACCTTGCCAACGGTGGGGCGAGCAGATCGAGGCACTTCCTAAAGTTTCAGTTCTATGCCACTGTACTATGACCAGCGGCGCCTAAGCCAATCCGGCTGTTACAGAACAGGAAGGATGGGGTCTCTTCCAGCAACCCCTATGAACAGCAATGGAGCCCTCTTCGATACGCTGTGGCCCCTATCAGGGGGATGTGTCCTCCCAAGAGAGTTCCCAGAGGCCCACTGTCACCGGGTTGGTGCTGCTCCGGGTCTCCAGTGGGTAACCTCCCCGGCCTCCTCACCTCAGGTACGAGTCCCTCCGCTCAGGGACCCTCGGACAGTCCACCCTAGCGGGACCCAGTCGAAGGTACTGGGCCCCAGGCCTCCTAGATAGTACCTCACCCCAGGCTAAAGGTGCCTGGGATGGACGCCAACATGACTCCGGACCAGGCCATGGGCACCTGGACCAGACTCCTGGATCTCCCGCACCCAGGCCTAAGGGCCCTGGGTGCGGACCGCAACCCTCCTCCTCCGAGGACCTCCTTCTCCGCAAGACGACGACCTCGTGGTCAGGGCGTCTCCCCCTTTTATCTCCTCCCTTCAACGGCCCGGCGGGTTCCCCGCCCCAGCCATACCATCTCCGGGAAGAGACCAAACAGGGAGCACTGCAGGGGATGATTCTACCTGAAGCCTGTGGGTACTACGCCACCCACAGGCAAAGGAGAATATTACATCCTCCAATCCTCCACGAAACAAAAAGGGGTCTGAATCCTAACACAATTATACACCTGGGTCACACTATTGCCCAGGTGTATCCCATCAATTTGAGGACCCCGCTACATGTGTCAAAGTCAACAATCAAGGGAAGACTTCACCAGAGTGAATACAGAGGGTTCACCACAAGATGTAAACCATTGGTGAGCCTCAAAAACAGGAAGGCCAGATTAGAGTTTGCCAAACAACATCTAAAAAAGCCTTCACAGTTCTGGAACAACATCCTATGGACATATGAGACCAAGATCAACTTGTACCAGAGTGAGGGGAAGAGAAGAGTATGGAGAAGGAAAGGAACTGCTCATGATCCAAAGCATACCACCTCATCAGTGAAGCATGGTGGTGGTAGTGTCATGGCGTGGGCATGTATGGCTGCCAATGGAACTGGTTCTCTTGTATTTATTGATGATGTGACTGCTGACAAAAGCAGCAGGATGAATTCTGAAGTGTTTCGGGCAATATTATCTGCTCATATTCAGCCAAATGCTTCAGAACTCATTGGACGGCGCTTCACAGTGCAGATGGACAATGACCCGAAGCATACTGCAAAAGCAACCAAAGAGTTTTTTAAGGGAAAGAAGTGGAATGTTATGCAATGGCCAAATCAATCACCTGACCTGTATCTGATTGAGCATGCATTTCACTTGCTGAAGACAAAACTGAAGGGAAAATGCCCCAAGAACAAGTAGGAACTGAAGACAGTTGCAGTAGAGGCCTGGCAGAGCATCACCAGGGATGAAACCCAGCGTCTGGTGATGTCTATGCGTTCCAGACTTCAGGCTGTAATTGACTGCAAAGGATTTGCAACCAAGTATTAAAAAGTGTCTGTTTAATTTATGATTGTTAATCTGTCCCATTACTTTTGGTCCCTTAAAAATTCCTACACCGTTCACCTGATTTGGATGTAAATACCCTCAAATTAAAGCTGAAAGTCTGCAGTTAAAGCACATCTTGAATTGTGTCGATGTCCCAATATTTATGGACCTGACTGTATATTTAAAATGTGGCAATGGTATGCGTGATTTCTCTATTACAGCATTTGCACTACTTTAACTGAGCTATTTACACATATATTTTTGCAGAGGGTGCACGTTTTTTCTATTTGTTTAATTTTGCAGTTGACAATAGTGCAGCACCATTCACTTGTTTATTCGCTTATGTAACTATTTTGCCTTGTCCACTGCTGCAATCCTCATTGTTTTTACATCTTCACAGTCCATGCATTTTAATTGGTGGAATAATGTACTGTGTACTTGCCATTTATCCACTATGGGTCCTTGCAGACTAGGGTGACAGTTAGGTGCAAACAAAGTAGGCAACATTTCTAATTCAGTCTTCTTGCCACCAGTCTTGAGTATATCTTTTGAGTGTAATGCTAAGCCTACTGACTGGGGTAGGAGAAAAAATTTATTGAGACAACAGGTCTAAGAGGGCAGAAAGGATACATCTGGCCGTGAAGCCCCAATATTTTACATTGATAATATTAATTACACACCTGTCAAATCTTTAGTTTTCAATTACAAAAACCTAAAATCAATTACAGCAATGCCAACAGAAAAGTCATGTACATAACATCAATTGGTATATGAACTAGACATGTGCACACTGAAATATTTTGTTTCGGAATTTCGTTTTCGTCCGAAAAATAAATTTATTTAGTTACTTCTGAAATTCGCTTTTATTTATTTCGTTTTTCGCTATAAATTGCATTCGTCCGAAAATCTGAATTAATTAAGGTCGAATCTGTCATTGAAGGCTTATGGTGTCTGTCGAATGTTCAAAGAAGATTCGACGGAGCAGCGAAACTGTACGACGCCGCAATCGTACATTTCCGGTCGAATGTTCCGCCTACAAGCTATGGTAGAATTCTAATGTTGTATGACTAGTAATAATTATATTTATTAATTACTATTACTAGTCAACCAAGATTAGAATTCTTCTATAGCCTATGGGCGGATGCATTTGACCGGAAATGTACGATTGCAGCGTCGTACAGTTTAGCTGCACCGTCAAATCTTCTAACTTTCGACAGACACCATAAGCCTTCAATGACAGATTCAACGTTTGTATGTTTTTTGATGCTTTGTCGAATCTTCGTCGTTTATGTTGAATTGTCAAGTTAGTTCTAGCTATTTTACTGCTCCTCCTCTTTGGTTACAATCAGCCAATAACATTCATCATCATCATTATTTTTATTTTACTTCCCCCACCCAATTCCAGCAGCGATCTTTTCTCTCTATGTCAAATCTTTTCTCTCTATAATGTCGAATCTTTTCTCTCTATGTCGAATCTTTTCTCTCTATGCCAAATCTTTTCTCTCTATGTCAAATCTTTTCTCTATAATGTCGAATCTTTTCTTTCTATAATGTCGAATCTTTTCTCTCTATGTAGAATAATCTTGGACTAATAGAGTTAAGGTTAGGCACATTCGACCACAGGTTCGATAGACACAGATTGTTATTGTCAGCGTCACGTCGAATCTCCTATCTATATCGAACTGTTGTCGCAACGAAAACGAAAATAAAGCATTTGTTTATGTCGGATCTTTCGGTTTTCGGATTCTGTGCTTTCATTTTCGTTTGTTAAAACGATAACGAAAATACCTGAAATTCGGACGAAAATGCATTCGGACGAAAACGAATGCACATGTCTAATATGAACCACTTTAGGTGCAGAATAAATAAAATATCATAGAACAAAGCATTATTTGTTCTGACTTTCTGAAGAAATCAAAGGTAATTATGGTTTTAGAAGAGCAGTGCTTTAATTATGAATACATAACTGGGAAATGTATAAGCAATCTAATCAGAGGAAATGTATCACAATCACTGTTTACAGTGCTAGATGACAAAGGTGGAAAATAAATATATAAGTACAGGAAATTCAAAGAGTTTTAGAGTGAATCAAAAATAGAAAACAGTTGTTGTGAATATTCAGCAAAAGAATAGGAAACTCTATTTTTAAGAAATCTTTTGTGTTGCATATTACAATATTTATAGATCATATATTAACGTTAAACTCCAGGAATGTATAAAAACAGAATTTAATGTAGTTGCGGGTTTATTTATAACATAATTAAATATATGTGTACATACAACTGACATAAATACAATGCTCTATGTAGTTAGTGTCAGGGTCACCTGTGGCCAGGTGACAGATGCACACCGTAGGGGGACAGGAGTGCACCGCAAGGTAGTGAACCCTATGGCTGGCTTCTGCGGATAGGAAACTGGGTGGTTGTGGAAAGCGGGACCAGAGGAGCACAACCGGGATCCAAACGGAAGCTAGAGCCAAGATTCCCCAGGGCGCGGAGTCTAAGACCCAGCTGGTCTTCTCAAGGGCCTCTAGTGGTGAGGATGTTACGCTGCAGGCTGGGACCAGGTCACGGCCCCTGGAGTTTCCTAGCTCACGCCCCGTAGGATAAGGGGAAAAGAGGGGAAGCAGCAGCACACGATAAGAGAGAACCGAATAACAAGCTGAAGGTCAGGGGCCACAAGCAGACAAGGATAACGAAGAACGAGCCGAAGGTCAAGGGTCACGAGCAGACAGGGATAGTCGGGGACAAGCCAATAACGTAACAGAGAGACAGACGTAGCACACGGCAGGCAGGAACCCAAACACACAATGCCTAACAAACACGTTGATCAGCAAAGCAGGCTTGCAGTGCACAGGTTAATATAGTGTTCAGTGATAGGGCCTGGGGTGGAGTCAGGCTGGGAGGAGATTATAAAGGAAGCCAGGTGAAGGAGGTCTGGTCTCTAGATGAACACATGGGAAGGAAGGTAAGCTGACAGACAAACACTACTGCATATCCATGACAGTTAGTGCCACCCTTCTTCTTCATGCTTTAGCCTCCATTCATCACATGTACTATATTCTACTGGAGCTAGACATGATTTTTTTTAATCTGAGGTTTATTAGTTATGATCTGTACAAGTTTTGGATTAAAGCTTTCTACAATCTGTAAGATAAAAGTTGGATTGAGTCACTATCTGCCAAGCTACTGAGACTGTAGGTTAAGTTAATAATATAATGTTTTTGTGGGGGCTGCAGAGAAATAAGGAAGAACGGTGATGTTATTGCAGTTTTACTTGATGTCCTCAAGTTGCAGGCTGTACAGAGAATAATGTCCCTATCCTGGAAATTTTGGAGTTTTGCCAACAAAAGGCATGAGAGTGCCCTAGGTGGTGGTGGGTGCATAGGTATGTGATGCGCTGTCTTGGTAGTTAATAAAGGGGACAGGGCATCAGACACTATATGAGATTTGAGACAGTTTTCCAATAACAGTTCAGGTTTCCTACCCTGCACACCCTCAGGAAAAGCCAAAAAATTCAGATTGTTGCAAAGGAAGCAGTCTTTCAGTCACTCAGTTTTTTTGGAATGATCAGTTAAATCTTTTATTGCAGAATGCTAAAATCTGAATGCAGCGGGTTAACCGTAGCTTCCATGTCACTAATGCACTGTTTAGCAGTAGACGTTTTATTTCTAATTTTCTGCATGTCATAATAGAGAGATCCATTCTGACTTAATCTATCTAAATGGTTTGTGTACTTTGGCAAGTGTGGATAGCCTCGATTACATATTTGAAAGTTAGTTATTTTTCCTACAGAGAGGCCCGGGACCCCTGGGTATCAACAAAAGCATCATTAGCAGCCAACAAGTAGGCATGTGCTGTGTAGTCAGAGAGGATAGCGGCATCATACGGACGGATCGTAAGGCAGCAGGATAACAGTAAGATAGCGGTTACACGCCGATTATCTCCTATATGCTGATTATTTTCTAAATTGATGTAAGAGTCCATTTTTTAAGTTAATAAAGCCTATATTTTTTTTATTGAAATACTACACTATTGGAGGCTTCATTTCCTGTCCCTCTCCCGGCTGCATTGATTGGAGCTTGGTCTCCCCCTCTCTCTCCCCCTCCCCTTCCCTCCCACCCGCTTGTCTCTTTCATAGAGAGTGTGATTGGTAGAGGATACTATCCAAATATTATTTAAGAGCAGAGAAGAAATAAGAGGAATAGAGGAGATATAAGATCATAGTCCATGCCAGTGAAACTACATGCCAGTGATCCATGTTGTTAAGGTGAGAACATTGGGAGACAGGTGTAGGATTCACCGCAGGTTCAATACTCCAATTCGTTTATCATTTGAACCATTTGATGACATCTACAATTTTGGAACATCTTGAATCTTGGAATTGACCATTGATTAAATACCCATTTGAATTATCCTGAACAGCAACCATTGCAATATTGAACTTTCTGCACTATTGTGTTTACATATGCACTTGCACTTTACTCTGGTGATTGCACTATAGTATATATTATATATGCACATTATATCACTGAGTACTTATTTATCATTAGATTTATGTGACATAGAAGCGTGTTTTGTGTGTGATACTGTTTTTCTTTAGCGCAAATTCCCCCCTTTTTTCTTTATATTACTGTCTATGTGTTAAGTGAACACAGATTTATTTTGCAGCCATTGATAGGTACTCCAGTCACTATTTATTACTCTTGAGTAGCGCGAAACACTACCTCACATTTAATATTTGAAAGTTAGTTATTTTTCCTACAGAGAGGCCCGGGACCCCTGGGTATCAACAAAAGCATCATTAGCAGCCAACAAGTAGGCATGTGCTGTGTAGTCAGAGACTCCCCCAATCCCCTAAAGCAGGGGTCTCAAACTGGCGGCCCGCCAGCTGTTGCGAAACTACAAGTCCCATGAGGCATTGCAAGGCTGACAGTTACAGGCATGACTCCCACAGGCAGAGGCATGATGGGACTTGTAGTTTTGCAACAGCTTGAGGGCCGCCAGTTTGAGACCCCTGCCCTAAAGGGTTAACAATGTGCAAGCCATCATTATCATCTGCCTGTGCTGCATGAGGAGGGAGAGAAAACTCCTGGCGTCAGTAACTTGATAATAAATTGTGCTGGGCAAACGTGGCTTCTTAGAGGATTGGGGTGTTTATTAGCAGAATGTAGTGACTCACCTATAGTCACCTATAGTTGCCTTCTTATGTTTGTCTCGCTATGGAAGAGCACATGGCAAGGCCACCACCATCTTCAGTGCTGTGGGAGAGTTCAGAGGACCATACTCTGTTGATTTGGAAGAATGTTGTCCTAATTTGACGATTGGCTTCAGGTGCAGCATAGTTTTCATGTAGTCTCCAGATGCTACGGGTATTAGGCAGGAAAATAACCACTGAGGAAAACCGGCAGGATGGACACAGGGTCACGTAGCACCACTGGAGATAGGGAGAATAACTGTTTATTATCCCACAACTGGCCATACCTTAATTTGACGTACCTTAATGCACCTTAATGCTTTTTTTTTTTTTTTTTGTCCTCCTTCTAGGCTCCCATTATTCTCCTTCTCAACCTCAGAGCCAAATAATTGCATCCTCTTGAAGCAAGTGGTCCAAGCTGTGCAGTGATGGAAAATGGAAAAAGTGAATGTGACACTTGTTATTTGATCACAAAATACTGGTGCTTCAAACAATATACACAACCTGTGTAGTGTAGGTTAAAGTACAGCATCTCAGAGGTACATGCACACAGAGGATATTGCCAGTGGGGGGGAAGTGGTACTTCTGTTTGGTAAAGTCAAAGAGTATCAAATATAAAGTGATATTGTACCTGTTAAAATGTGACTTTAAAAAGAGGAATCAGGGGAGGGCTGGCAGCCTTAGGCCTGGGGGGCAAGTCCAGTCAAGTGGCCCATTAACACCTTGCCGATCAGCCGCCGTCATTATACATAGTGCCAAGCAGACAGTGGGTGGGGGTCCTCCTGGATCAGTCAGCTCTGCTAACCAGATGGGGGGGTCAGGGTGGCTATGTGCGTCTGTGCGCGGGGGAGTGTGTGTTGCTTGAAGAGTCTGCTGGCAGAGGGATTGCTAGATGAGGGGGGGGGCTGCTGGATGAGTCCGCTGGCGGGGGGGTTGCTAGATGAGGAGGGGCTGCTGAATGAGTCCGCCGGCGTGGGGTTGCTAGATGAGGTGGGCTGCTGAATGAGTCCGCTGGCGGGAGGGTTGCTAGATGAGGGGGGGCTGCTGGATGAGTCCACTGGTGGGGGGTTGCTAGATGAGGGGAGCTGCTGGATGAGTCCGCTGGTGGGGGCGTTGCTAGATGAGGGGGGCTGCTGGATGAGTCTGCTGGCGGGGGGGTTGCTAGATGAGGGGGGGGCTGCTGGATAAGTCTGCTGGTGGGGGGTTGCTGCTGGCGGGGGTTGCTAGATGAATTGGGGCTGTTGGATGAGTCTGCTGGCGAGGGGTTGCTAGATGAGGGGGGGTTGCTGGATGAGTCCGCTGTCGGGGGGTTGGCTGGCTGAATCTGCTGGCGGGGCGTGGCTGGCTGAATCTGCTGGCGGGGGGGTGGGTGGCTGGCTGAGTATGCTGGTGGGGGGGGTGCTGGCTGAGTCGGCTGGCTTCTATGCTATGCATACTACTGAAGGGGATACAGACCATACAGTAATAAAGTTTTGACAGAAGCAGGTCATTACATCTTACTTTTGCAGCCTTTCAGTCTCTCTCTCTCTCGGTCACGTCTCTGCAGCCAGCCCCAGCCCGCTCATACCTTGTCCCTCCTCTGATGTGCCACATGACCTGGCTGCCTCTGAGACTCCTGGAAGGTGGGAGTTGTAGTTTGCTGCGCTGATAAGTTCCTTAACTTTAGCGCGACCAAACTACAACTCCCACAATGCAGCGCAGTCTGTGTAGCAACAGCGCCAGCCAATCGGCGGATGCCATGGCCGAACTGCAACTCCCATAATGCAGCGCAGCAGCAGCAGCCAGCCAGCCAATCGGCGGCCACCGCGGCCGAGTTCTAGCAAAAATAAAAAAGAAAATTTACAGACAGCCAGCGCCGCAGGCCGCGCCCGTTTTAAAGATAATGTAAGCAGCCTGGGGGGAAATCTCCACCCTTCCACCCGGCCCAGTCCGCCCCTGAGAGGAATACAAGGATAACTGTAGGTAAAAAAAAGTGTTTTAGTCACCTCCCTCAATACCATTACCAATCAATCAATGGCCTGAAATCAGATGATCCTACAACTGCCAGCTGCTTTGGTAGCTAAGCTAAATGTTACTGGTCAGCAAATTACATATTTTTTTTATTTTTTTTTGCAGTTTTACCTTATTCAGGTCACATTTCATGCCTAAAGGGTAGAAGCGCTCTAATATAACAGCACTTTGCTGCTTTAGAAAAGCACAGATAGGAATAAAAACTTGTAATAAAGTATCAGTTCATTAATTTTACCTGTACTGGGTCTGTTCTGTGCTTGAACCTCCAAGTTGTAAAACCAGCCAATGTCATACAAGAGTGTGTTAGAGACTCCTTTAGAGACTTTTTTTGAATTTTGCAAAGTTTAAAAGAACAAAATGAACATGTTCAACAAAGAGCCAAACAGTTGGCTTACACTATAATAACAGGCATATTATTCATACGTAAAGAAATGGTAACAGACATAAAGAAACAAACCCTCTCATAATCTAACTTAACAAGTTAGAGGGGCCATAAACTGTGATTAGCTTTTAATAACTAAAAGACCCCTTTTTGGGAATTAATATTTCTTTTAAAAAAAAGAAAGAATTTGTATTGTTCATATTAATCAATCAAAATTCTATTGTCAGTGCTTAACTGGGTGTTAGAAAATAGCACTGTAGAGCTTTCTCATAACAGAAAGTACTCAATACATAACATATCCCAAATATAGGTTGGGTAATACCATGAAAATCATTCCTGTGTGGTAAATGTACATCCAGAAACACTAGTGTATACCATAAATACAGCCTAATCTGTTTGTTTATTCTTTCTGTAAGTTAGACAAAGAAAGCAAATATCTAACTGGTTTCTTTTAATAACATTTTCATGTTTCCTTTATGTCAGTTGCATTAATGTACCACAGTACAAACAAATAAAAGATTTCCCTGCACACTTGCCAGCTGGTGTGGTTTTAGTTGCACACATTTGTGAATATATGTGGAATCCGAACTTCCTCACCAAGGTATAGTGCAGTCCTAACTGTTATATAAAGAGTCATTCAGTTGGAGCATACATGGCAATTTATAAATTAAAGCCATGCAAACCTTATTTTAAAAGCTAGTTATAAATTGTGGTGGCTGACCTCAGGGACGGATTCAGGGGGGGGGGCAGCGGGGAAATTGCCCCCCCCAAGAATTTAGTTGCGGGTGAGCGGCAGCCAGTTAGCGGGTGAGTAAGTGGGCAGCTCTGTGGACGGGCAGCTCGGCAGGTGGGTGAGTGAGCGGGCGGCTCGGCAGGCAGGCAGCTCGGCGGGCGGGTGAGTGAGCGGGTGGGCGGCTCGGCGAGTGAGCGGGCAGGCGGCTCAGTGGGTGAGCGGGCGGGCCAGTCAGCAGGTGAGCTGGTGGCTGGCCAATCAGCGGCCCGGCAGGCAGAGGAGCAGAGAGGTGACATCATCTCTCACCGTCCGGCGCCCGCTCTGCATTTCTGCAGTTCCGCCCTCACTGTGCAGGCAGCTGAAATTACATCATCTCTCTGCTGCCTGACTTCACTCTAGGACACAGGAAGTGACAATCCCCACCTTAGCAGGAAAGTAACAATTGTAGCAGGCAAGTGACAATCCGTAATGTGTGGCAGATGACGTGGCAAGTGACAATGCACAACTGATGTCGGGTGACGTGGCAAGTGACATTCTGCATCTGGTGACAAGCGACAATGCATGTGACAATCCGCAACTTGCGGCAGGTGATGTGGCAAGTGACAATCTGCATCTGGTGACAGGCGACGTGGCAAGTGACAATCCACAATGTGTGACAGTTGACGTGGCAAGTGACAATCTGCAACGTGTGGCAGGTGACGTGGCAAGAAACAATCCGAAACTTGTGGCAGGTGACGTGGCAAGTGACAATCCGCAATTTCTTGCAGGTGACGTGGCAAGTGACAATCCGCATCTGGTGGCAGGCGACGGTGACACACTCAGGGCTTCCACTGATTCGGCATTATGGTGAGTTGAACTCTTTCATTTTATATAACAATGTAATAATATAAATAATGTGCTTCAATCATCCTGACACCATAACAACCATGGTGCCAGAATAATTGAAGTGCCAACACCAGCCATTTCCCTCGTTGCGGTTTAAAATCTATATTTAAGATTTAATATCTCAAAGATATGATATGGGTTAAATAAGAGTTCTTTTGACCAGAAGTGAAAGCTTTAAAATAATGAACATTTATTATGTATTTGTTAAAATCGAATCTAATACACAGAAAATATCTATATAGTCTTAAACAAGCAGGAAATAGTAGGTTAAAATTTACAAAGTATTTACATGGAGGAATATAAAGCATATTCCTCTGAAACATTAAAGTACAAGCATTTGTAGTTGCAGGTCAGACAGACCTTTACCATAGTTACCCTTTCGGAACCATCCTGCAGGCTACCTTTCCCTCAAGAGAGAGCTCCCTTCTCCTCCCCTCTGAGTATATCTCTCTATCCTGATACCCCATAGGTTGGCCAAGCTTGGGTCATGATTGGAGGGCTTACTCCATAAGTCAGCCCCCTTTCATGCAAATCCTGGTGACTCTATCTGGGCAGGAGATTTGATTGAATTTTCCCAGGACTATAGGTGAGGCTCTCTTCATTGTATATCCCAGCATGGGACTCATTGACGAGAGTGGGTTTAAAACAATGGAATTGTTTCTCCAAGCTTGGGGCTCCGCAGTGTCTAGCTGTTAACAAAAGGGCTTTCATAGGTGCTAAATGAAATATAGTCATATTTACAAAATTTTACAGCTATTTAATAAAGATTTTACATAACCCATAAGGCAACAGATAGCCCCTTGTGGCCAGTTGAGAATATGAGACTCGGCCACACCTAAAATAATGGGTTATGTGTAATCTCCTTTAATATTTGGAACTTTTGGCTTTGCCCTCTGAAATGAAATAAAACTCTTTGAGAAGAAACAAAACTTTTAAACTTTCCGTCTCTACAGTTCATATTTCTGGTTCCCAGTATTGGTAGTCATCACTTGTTCTGGATGTAATAAGTCCATAATAAAAATCATAAGATAACAAACCCACAAAAACGAAGGGAAAAAAATAAACATGAGGCTCCTTGTTCTCAACCGTCCAATAATAATTATTTGTGCGAAAGTCAATAATGTCAATCTGGTCATGTTGCCCTTGCTTCTGGGACAGACTTCCATGGTGATTCCACTTGGATACAGCATACAGTTATGGCCTTTGGACCAACTTTCCTGGCTTTCTGTGATTGTACTTTATTAATGTGGGCAAAGTTAGAGAAGGAAAAACACGAGTACTTTTAAGACATATGCCTTCAAATGAATGCTTATCTTGTCATTCTGAGTATTAAGGACCTTTGATTAAAATTGTTATAGATATACTGCGACCTAGTATGAGTCCCTTTCCCATTGACATGTGTAATAATTTAAATGGTTGCACCCTTCAGCCAGGTTGTCTGATTTCCATCCCCCATCTTTCTTCCTCCATTGTCATATGCCTGCCAGTAACTCTGCCCCGCCTTCTGCTGAATACCCCTGTGTGTGTGTGTGTATGACCCTTCGAGTGTCCAGGGGGATCTTGTTGCCATGGCAACTCACCACAAACTCCTTTTACTGAAGCTGTGTTCAGTTATACAAACCCTGATGGGTTAAAGCCTTGGCGGGTGCCAAACTTTTGTGCATATAGCTCCGTCCTTGGCTACCGTGTGTAGCTACTGTATGAGTCCTGCCTTTAGCAGGCTAGGGAAGCGGTCACAACTTTAAGAGGTCTCTGTGCAGATTTAGGCAGTGTCATCTAAGAAGCCAAAAATAACTTGATTTCAGAATGCGGATAAGTGTGATGTCACCAGTTACTTGTGGCTTCAGGAATGATTAGACTACATTACTTCTTAAGTACAATTGTACTATACTTTCTGCTATTTGCCAATCACTATGAGTCTCCCCAGTCCCAGTATATCTATATGATCTATATGATCTTCAAGCAATGCTCTTTGAACTTAGTTATGGCACAAAAAGAAAACTGACCAACATAATTTTTTTTACCAATGACCACATATGATGATTGCCAAATATTAGAACTGTAGAGAGGACACTATGTCACATATACAAGGAAACAAGTCACATGACTGTTGCTAAACCTGGGTGTTACTGTTACTATTGTCATAGTTGGTAATAGCTACAATGACATACATTTATATAAAACCATTATCCCATGCTGAAAGAGAGAAAAAAAACTGTTGGAACTTTGTCCCATTTCCCAAAATGCTATAGGGAAGCTTTATTATTCTATATCAATATTTTTAAACATTGCAGCTATACAAAAGGCAACACCCTTTCTCAGTAGTGAAGAAAACTACACCAAAAAGGTAAAAAAAAAAAAAAAAAAGTAAAAGTAAAAAAATTCAGATTTAATGATACCCCAACCTTTAAATTGTTAAAGAGCGTTGAATCTGTATTTTGTTAAACAACAAAAAAAAAATGATTGAAACTGCCTTTAAACATTGCAGCTATACAAAAGGCAACACCCTCTCTCAGTAGTAATTAACATATTAATTGATTCTCAGTGAAAATCAATTTTCAAGTCCACCAGGCCACAGAAAGTTGTATCGAGCGGCCAGACACTGTTTAATGAAACAGACCACAAACAACAAAAACAATTTAGAATTTAGTTAGGCCTGACTAATTAATTCCATTCCAGGATTTTCCTTAAAACAAGACATGAAAAAAAAATGTTTTAAGGTCCTCTGTGTTTTTAAAGAAATTTGACCAGTCTTGGTCCGTTCATGCGTCCTTGTGTGTGTATTTCTTCCTAAAATACAAAACTCAAAACCATTAATAACACCTCACTGTACCTCTTCTGAGAGGTGTCTAATGGGATACTTGGCAGTATATGCTTGGAACAGACTTCCAGCAGAGGTAATGAGTCCATCAACAGTAAGTACAGTGAAACATACCGACTCCCCCACATATCTGTACTCTGACAAACAAAAAGTTATAGGAAAACATGGTTGGGTTTGTAAGTACTTACAGTCTAAGAAGACCCCATGTCAACATTAAACCTTTACACATATTAACCACTTAAAGACCGCTCACTGTATATGTACGTCGGCAGAATGGCACCGACAGGCACAATCACGTACAGTGTACGTGATTGCCTTTGTACAGTTGGGGGGTCCGATTGGACCCCCCTCCTATACAGTGAGCGGTCGGTATTCGTTGGAGAGCAATCCGAGATGAGGGGACGGCCGTTCGATTCCGGCCACCCCCTCGCGATCGCTCCCGGCGAATGAAAATGCTTCCTCTGTCCGTGTAATGTAAACACAGGCAGAGGAAGCAGGAGGAAGTGATGTCATCTCTCATGCGGCGCTCACATATACCGAGCGCCGTACAAGAGAAGACATCAGGTCAGTGCACAAAACACTACACTGACACCAGGACACATAGGCACACAAATCACCCCCCAGGCCCCCCCAGACACCCCCAGATCACCCCCCAGCCCCCAGTCATAGTGTCACTGATTGCAGTGACCATTTATTTACTGATCACTGCAATCAGTGACATTTGTGACTGTAAAAGTGTCACTAAAGTTAGTTTTAGGTCCAGTGTAGCCCCCTAACCCCCCCTAATAAAGGTTTAACCCCCTGATCACCCCCCCAGATAACCCTTTCACCCCCTATCACCACTGTCGCTAAGCGATCATTTTTCTGATCGCTGTCTTAGCGTCGGTGATGCAGATCGGTAGCCAGTAATTTTTTTTAGGTTCACCGCAGGTTTTTATAGCGTCAGGTACCCCCATATATTATCTAATAAAGGTTTAACCCCCTTGATCGCCCCCCAGGTAACCCTTTCACCCCCTATCACCACTGTCGCTAAGCGATCGTTTTTCTGATCGCTGTCTTAGTGTCGGTGATGCCGATCGGTAGGCAGTAATTTTTTTTAGGTTCGCCGCAGGTTTTTATAGCGTCAGGTACCCCCATATAATATCTAATAAAGGTTTTAACCCTCTAATTGCCCCTAGTTGCCCCTAGTTAACCCTTTCACCAGTGATCACCATATAAGTGTTACGGGTGACGCTGGTTAGTTAGTTTGGGGCACCCGCCGTATATATAACCCAATAAAGGTTTAACCCCCTGATCGCCCGGCGGGTGATATCAATTAGGTTTTAGCATCAGAGAGGGTCTGCGTCACACCCCAGGCAGCATCAGGTTAGTGCCAGTAACGCTAACACCCACGCGTGAAGCATACACCTCCCTTAGTGGTATAGTATCTGAACAGATCAATATCTGATCTGATCAGATCAGATCTATACTAGCGTCCCCAGCAGTTTAGGGTTCCCAAAAACGCAGTGTTAGCGGGATCAGCCCAGATACCTGCTAGCACCTGCGTTTTGCCCCTCCGTCCAGCCCAGGCCACCCAAGTGCAGTATCGATCGATCACTGTCACTTACAAAACACAACACACACATAACTGCAGCGTTCGCAGAGACAGGCCTGATCCCTGCGACTCCAGTGCTGTAGGAGGTGATTTCACCACCACAGTTAAAAAAAAAAGCATATATTCCGAAGCATTGGGGCAGCAGGGGCGGAGGAGAAATTTTGCTCCTAATGCCGCGTACATACGGTCGAAATTCCGACGGAGGCTTGCCCGTGGAAAAGTCCGACCATGTGTGTGCGGCATAACTTTTTTGCGGGAGGATGCCCACATGCTTCGGCATATATAAATGGTGCATGTATGCCCATCATTATAAGTGGGTGGATGAAGGGCGGTATTCTAATAGTGGGCATACCCACCGATCAATCTCTTTTTTCGTTCAGCCAACTGGCTGCATGAAAAAAAAAGATTACAATACATGTCCAACAAGGACCAGCAACGTACTGGTATGTTGCTGGACTTTGAATGTTTATACCAGAATGATGCCTGCCGGTTTAGGTATCATCTTGGTATCATTCTTTTCAGCCAGCGGCCGGCTTTCATGTAAAAGCAATCCTAGTGGCTAATTAGCCTCTGGACTGCTTTTACAAGCAGTGGGAGGGAATGTCCCGCCCCGGATATAAAAAGCGCCATTGGGAAATTGGGAAAGCATTTTATCACACCGATCTTGGTGTGGTCAGATGCTTTGAGGGCAGAGGAAAGATCTAGGGTCTAGAAGACCCCAGTTTTTTCAAAAAAAGAGTACCTGTCACTACCTATTGCTATCATAGGGGATATTTACATTCCCTGAGATAACAATAAAAATGATACAAAATAAATAAATATGGAAGGAACAATTTAAAAAAAAAAAAAAAAAAGCAAAATTAATAATAATTAAAAAAAAACACCCCTGTCCTGCCCTGCTCTTGCCCAATGGCGAACGCAAGCGTCGGTCATATGTAAACAGCAATTGCACCATGCATGTGAGGTATCACCGCGAAGGTCAGATCGAGGGCAGTAATTTTAGCAGTAGACCTCCTCTGTAAATCTAACGGGGTAACCTGTAAAGGCTTTTAAAGGCTTTTAGAAATGTATGTAGTTTGTCGCCAAGGCGCGTTTGTGCGAAATTTTAAAGCATGTCGTGTTTGGTATCTATGTACTCGGCCTAAGATCATCTTTTTTATTTCATCAAACATTTGGGCAATATAGTGTGTTTTAGTGCATTAAATTTAAAAAAAGTGTATTTTTCCCCCAAAAATGCGTTTGAAAAATCGCTGCGCAAATACTGTGTAGAAAAAAAAATGCAACACCCACCATTTTAATCTGTGGGGCCTTTGCTTTAAAAATATATATAATGTTTGGGGGTTCAACATAATTTTCTTGCAAAAAAAAAATGTTTTCATGTAAACAAAAAGTGTCAAAAAGGGCTTTGTCTTCAAGTGGTTAGAAGAGTGGATGTAAGCTTCCTAATGTTGTGTATAAAATGCCAGAACAGTTCAAAACACCCCCAAATGACCCCATTTTGTAAAGTAGACACCCCAAGCTATATACTGAGAGGCATGTCGAGTCCATGGAATATTTTATATGTTGACACAAGTTGCGGAAAAAAGACAATTTATTTTTTATTTTTTTATTTTTTTGTACAAAGTTGTCACTAAATTATATATTGCTCAAACATGCCATGGTTATATGTGGAATTACACCCCAAAATACATTCTGTTGCTTCTCCTGAGTACGGGGATACCACATGTGTGAGACTTTTTGGGAGCCTAGCCGCGTACGGGACCCCAAAATCCAAGCACCGTCTTCAGGCTTTCTAAGGGTGTAAATTTTTGATTTCACTTCTCACTGCCTATCACAGTTTCGGAGGCCATGGAATGCCCAGATGGCACAAAACCCCCCCAAATGACCCCATTTTGGAAAGTAGACATCCCAAGCTATTTGCTGAGAGCTATTGTGAGTATTTTGCAGATCTCGCTTTTTGTCACAAAGTTTTGAAAATTGAAAAAAAATAATATATATATATATTTTCTTTCTTCATTTTCAAAAACAAATGAGAGCTGTAAAATACTCACCATGCCTCTCAGCAAATAGCTTGGGGTGTCTACTTTCCAAAATGGGGTCATTTGGGGGGGTTTTGTGCTATTTTGGCATTTTATGGCCTTCGAAACTGTGATAGGTAGTGAGGAGTGAAATCAAAAATTTGTGCCTAGAAATCCTGAAGGCGGTGCTTGGTTTTCGGGGTCCCGTACGCGGCTAGGCTCCTAAAAAGTCCCACACATGTGGTATCCCCGTACTCAGGAGAAGCAGCAAAATGTATTTTGGGGTGTAATTCCACATACAACCATGGCATGTGTGAGCAATATATCATTTAGTGACAACTTTTTGTAATTTTTTATTTTTTTTGTCATTATTCAATCACTTGGGACAAAAAAAAATATTCAATGGGCTCAACAGGCCTCTCAGCAATTTCCTTGGGGTGTCTACTTTCTAAAATGGGGTAATTTGGGGGGGGGGTTTGTGCTATTTTGGCATTTTATGGCCTTCAAAACTGTGATAGGTAGTGAGGAGTGAAATCAAAAATTTGCGCCCTTAGAAATCCTGAAGGCGGTGCTTGGTTTTCGGGGTCCCGTACGCGGCTAGGCTCCCAAAAAGACCCACACATGTAGTATCTCCATACTCAGGAGAAGCAGCAAAATGTATTTTGGGGTGCAATTCCACATATAACCATGGCATGTGTGAGCAATATATCATTTAGTGACAACTTTTTGTAATTTTTTTTTTTTTAGTCATTATTCAATCACTTGAGACAAAAAAAAAAATATTCAATGGGCTCAACATGCCTCTCAGCAATTTACTTGGGATGTCTACTTTCAAAAATGGGGTCATTTGGGGGGGGGGGGTTTGTACTGCCCTGCCATTTTAGCACCTCAAGAAATGAGATAGGCAGTCATAAATTAAAAGCTGTGTAAATTCCAGAAAATGTACCCTAGTTTGTAGATGCTATAACTTTTGCGCAAACCAATAAATATACGCTTATTGACATTTTTTTTACTAAAGACATGTGGCTGAATACATTTTGGCCTAAATGTATGACTAAAATTGAGTTTATTCGATTTTTCTTATAACAAAAAGTAGAAAATATCATTTTTTTTCAAAATTTTCGGTCTTTTTCCATATATATCGCAAAAAATTTATATCGCAGAGGCAATCAAATACCATTAAAAGAAAGCTCTATTTGTGGGAAGAAAAGGACGCAAATTTCGTTTGGGTACAACATTGCATGTCCGCACAATTTACAGTTAAAGCAGCACAGTGCAAAATTCTGAAATCACCTCTGGTTTTTTAGCTACCGAATGGTTCGGGGCTTAAGTGGTTAACAGCACATGCGTCAATTCAGAAGTAAAAAAAAAAAAAACAAGACAAAACCTAAGACCTACTGAATCCATAAAATGCCATAAGGTATTGTATTATGTAGTTTCCACGTGTCAGAGTGAATGAAGCTTCACTCTAACCATAGGAAAGGGAGAAAAAAAAATCCTATATACTATAGGACTCGAGATCTCGTATCTGTGCACAGGTTATTTATTTGCGAATACATTTCAATAAAAAAAAAAAAGTATAAATTTAAACTGGTACCAGTATTGAGCTCATTACAAATGAGAGAGAGAAAAAAAATAAAATAAACATAAACAGTACAAAGCATGCACATTAATGTGATCACACTTATTGATGGCCATAAAACCAAAAATCTTGTTTACACCTGGACCGTTCATACACATTCATTCCATGACACACACACATTCGTTTAGCTTGAATCCCCTAGATTTTAGATAGATCTTTGGTAATTTGCAAATGAATTGCTAGGCGTTGCTGTCCACTGGGAGAAAACAAAGAGACTGAATAAGAAAAAAAAACAAAAACCATGGAATACTATACTTTACCTTTTTGTTAGGCGCGTATTTACGCATATGTACAGCTTTATATGTCCATATACTTTCAGGACTCACTTACTCTGAAAAAAAATAACTTGTAGCAGTTATTACTTTATCCCACTTTTTTTTTCTTTAACTTATTTATAGCAAACCATACAACATTCTTACATGTACATTGGTAAATGGTCAATGACCTTCCTACTTTGATCTAGTGAAACAAAATGCCCTAGACCTCTAAAACATAACTTCTAGCTTGCATTTCATCCCCGGTTTTAGTGTACTGGTTTGGTTCCCGAGGGACAAATTTACTCCCTCCATTTTTCAAATTCAAGGAGTCAATAACGTTTCTTTTAAAGGATTGGAATTCTTTCACAAACTCATCCCGTTCCTGTTTCATTTGCCTAATCTCATACTGTAAAGCCTAATTTTCGGTCTTAATAGTTGAGGAAGGGATGTATGAATTTGTATTTTCATATTTCTTAGGCTTTTCACCCCAGCGAGGTGAGTACACTTCCACGTCACGCCTCTTTGTTGTATACTGATTTGGCTTTAATATCTTTTCACCAGAATATAAACAAAACTGGGAAATGTGGCTGAATAAACCACATGTGAAGCATTTTATCTTCTGTAAAGTATTAAAGCGTCTCTTAACAACTGGTGTGGTTTTAGGCTGAGAATATTCGATGGCTAAAACCTGATTAACAACTTTTGCTGTATGAGAAATGGGGGCCCTTTCAAAAGAGCTCCCACCTTTCAATGAGCTGTTGGAACTAACACATACTCCAGACTGAGATAATTTCCTGTTGCAACTAGAAATACTCAAACTGGTTGCATTACAATCTAAGGCGGGCATCACTAAATGGCGGACTGCGGGCCAAATGCGGACCGCCTTGCTCTCCTATGCGGCCCGCCGCGGTACCGCCATTTAGCAGCCTTTTCTTCCCCTTGCCATCTCTGTGATCCTCACACAGAGCCGACAGAGTAAGCCCGGACAGTTCTGGATGGAGGGCGGAGCTGCTGGAGGTAAACAAGCAGGTGATTGGCTTCTAGGGTGATGGGCGGTCTTAGCAACCAATCACCATCTTGCAACACCCGCCCTCCATCCGAGACATGCAGTGCCTCCCTCCGATCTTCGGTCTGTGCAAGGTAAGTGAGGGAGGGGGCAAAGTAACAGGGAGTGAGGACACTAGTCTGGAAAGCTGAAAAGGAGGAAAGTGTGTGCTGACTCGCTGAGGACATTAAAGTGAACGTGGAGTTGTTGAGGGCTGTCATGTGGTGGGCTGAGGACATCAGGGTGGGGGGGGGGCTGAGCGGACTGTGATGTATGGGGGAGATGTGGATATTACAGTGGGGGAGACTGTATTGAATTATAGTTGCTACCATCAAATTGAATTGAATGTACTGTACATCATCTCTACTAGTTCATTGGGAATTAACTACAAAAAAACCCCCATAAATTTGCAGTTAAAATTTTGAATTGAATTGCTTTCGCTGTTTATTTGGAAAGTTTACTTTGCTGCCAATGTAAAAAAAATGTGTCTACCCTTTTTATGGGATGTTGTGGTGGGAATTTGTGAAGAACACCCAGTTCATAGCCTGCCAAAATGTGTTTGTGGTAGTGCAGCTGCTCTGTAATAAAGATGTGGATATTACAGTGGGGGAGATGTGGGGAGATGTGAATATTACAGTGGGGGGAGATGTGGACATTACAGTGGGGGAGATGTGGACATTACAGCGGGGGAGATGTGGATATTACAGTGGGGGGAGATGTGGATATTACAGTGGGGGAGATGTGGATATTACAGTGGGGGAGATGTGGATATTTCAGTGGGGGAGATGTGGATATTACAGTGGGGGAGATGTGGATATATTACAGTGGGGGAGATGTGAATATATTACAGTGGGGGAGATGTGAATATATTTCAGTGGGGGAGATGTGAATATATTACAGTGGGGGAGATGTGGATATTACAGTGGGGGAGATGTGGATATTACAGTGGGGGAGATGGGAATATTACAATGGGGGAGATGGGAATATTACAGTGGGGGAGATGGGGACATTACAGTGGGGGAGATGTGGACATTACAGTGGGGGAGATGTGGACATTACAGTGGGGGAGATGTGGATATTACAGTGGGGGAGATCTGGATATTACAGTGGGGGAAATGTGGACATTACAGTGGGGGAGATGTGGACATTACAGTGGGGGAGATGTGGACATTACAGTGGGGAAATGTGGACATTACAGTGGGGAGATGTGGACATTAAAGTGAGGGAGACTGAAGACATTAAATTGGGGGAGGCTGAGGACATTAAATTGGGGGAGGCTGAGGACTGTGATGTGGGGGAGCTGAGAAATGTAATGTGGGGGAGCTGAGAAATGTAATGTGGGGGCAATGAGGACAGAAATGTGAAGGGGCTGAGGATATTAATGTGGGGGATAATGTAAATAGGGGCAAAGGACAGTACTGGCGGGGGGGTTGGTGTCAAGGAAGTGTGAGAACATTACTGTGGAGGGAGGTGATATAAAGGAGGACCTGAGGACACTCATCAAGAGGAAGAGGACTCTGATGTGAATTGGGGACTGAGGATGCTGATGTAAGAATAGGTTCAGATCTGTACATGTGTATTAGGTGCACATGTCGTGGGTAGGTCAGCCCATTTTAATGGGCTACACTACCCACAAGAAACACAGAGAAAGACGTCATTGACGTCTTTTCCAAAATAGTGCGGCAGCAACATGAGGTTTGGCACATGCAAAAAGGCGCCACGGGTAACGACATGATGTTGAAAGAAGATTTTGCAGACCGGACCTTAGTGAATTTTAATTCATTACCCCTGATCTGAGGTATGTGTAGATTGTACCTGCTTCCCTGTGCTGGAAGATGCCAATAATTTTTCACATTTACTGGCTGCAGCCTTCAGCCCCTGTATTGTTGGCTGCTGGTGGCTAGCATTCATATTTGTCATAGAAACTCTTATGCCGTGTACACGCGATCGGTTTTACCGATGAAAACCGTCCGATGGACTTTTCTCATCGAACAAACTGATCGTGTATGGGCCCCATCGGTCTTTTTTCCATCGGTGAGAAAAAATAGAACATGTTTTAAATTTATCCGATGCGATAAAAAACAATAGCAAATTCCGATCATCTGTGTGGAACTCCATCAGACAAAAAAACCCACGCATGCTCAGAATCAAGTCGACGCATGCTCAGAAGCATTGAACTTCGTTTTTCTCAGCTTGTCGGAGTGTTTTACGTCACTGCGTTTGGGACGGTCGGATTTTTGACTGATGGTGTGTAGGCAAGACTGATGGCAGTCAGCTTCATCTGATTAGAATCCATAGGAAATCCGATCATGTATACAGGGCTTTAGAGTACTGATATTACTTTTGGCTATTTCTAGATCTTCCTTGAGAGAAATGGTTTACAATAATAACGACCTATAATTGTTAGCTAACCAAAAGGCCGCAAAAATTTGTGCAGTCTTACCCTCACGTTTGCTGTGTTTTCTCTCTGTAAGTTTTATATTTACATACTCTTGTGCATGGTGCCATGGGCTTTTGGATTCCTCCATTGTTCTTATTATCTCAGTGCTATTTTTAACTTTAGCAATCCTGGCCATCAATTTCTCCATGATGTGCAAGTTCAGTGATGATGACTTGACACAGTAGCCTAGCACTTAGAATATGCACCAGATTGGAGATACAAGCCTTAAAATAACACTACTATCTTTATAGAATGAAGTCTAAAGCCAAAAACAAAGGTGCTGAGATCCGCACACAAGGAACCATAGGTATACAGCTCTGTTTACACCACTATTTGTAACACTCAATTCAGTAAAAAAAAAAACTGAACTAACAAAAAAATTTAAAGTTAAGGTATAATGTACTATGTTCAATGCACTTTATTTTACACTAATAAAAATCTTTCTCAGATATTAGCTTCAGTAGTAAAACTTCCACAGTTTTGTACTTTAACTGACATCAATGAGAATATTACTGCTTGTAAATTCCCACAGTTAAAAAAAAACTAATCAAAAACTAAAACCAAAAAACTAAATCTTTTGTAGGTTTCAATGTCCTAAATATTTTGAATGTTAGCATACAATTTAAATAAAAACAAAAAACTTGTTGAACCTTTTCAACAACACAACCAAGACCACTTTTTTCAGTGTCTTTCTAATACAAAATGTACTCACCATCAAGCAAACTCAAACACTGGTTAGAGATAGCAATGAAGCTTAGTGAGGCAGAAAAACAATAATTAAAAACAACATTTTTCCCGCCATGTAAAATTTTTATTTTTTTTCCACAAAACCAAGGACCCCTATTTTAGTGTCCTCTTTCCAATAAAACAACAATCAAAAATCAAAACAAAAATCCCTGTACCTCCTCCCCGTTAAATTAATCGGTTTATAATGGTACATCCAAAGTACTTATATCAATTAGGATTTACGGGATATTAAAAAATAATGTGGTGTATCCTCCCTCATATTAGAGTTAATCTAATACCCACTAATAAAACACAAACATTTACCTATATTTTCCCTAGATAGATTGGATAAGCTGACTCAGCTTAAATTCCTCCTATCTCTAATACACAAATTTTGTTATTATATTAAATACTTTCAGTCCTGTACATAACTTCGTGGTCGCCACTTGTTGCGGTTTAAAATCTATATTTAAGATTTAATATCTCAAAGATGTAATATGGGTTAAATAAGAGTTCTTATGACCAGAAGTGAAAACTTTAACATAATGAACATGTATTTTGTATTTGTTAAAATCTAATCTAATACACAGAAACTATCTATACTATAGTAGGTTAAAATATACAAAGTATTTACATGGAGGAATATAGAGCATATTCCTCTGAAACATTAAAGTACAAGCATGTGTAGTTGCAGGTCAGACAGACCTTTACCATAGTTAACCTTTCAGAACCATCCTGCAGGCTACCTTTCCCTCAAGAGAGAGCTCCTTTCATCCTCCCCTCTGAGTAAATATCTCTATCCTGATACCCCATAGGTTGGCCTAGCTTGGGTCATGATTGGAGGGCTTACTCCATAAGTCAGCCCCCTTTCATGCAAATCCTGGTGACTCTATCTGGGCAGGAGATTTGATTGAATTTTCCCAGGACTATAGGTGAGGCTCTCTTCATTGTATATCTCAGCATGGGACTCATTGACGAGAGTGGGTTTAACACAATGGAATTGTCTCTCCGAGCTTGGGGCTCCGCAATATCTAACTGTTAACAAAAGGGCTTTCATAGGTGCTAAATGAAATATATTCATATTTACAATATTATACAGCTATTTAATGGAGATTTTACATAACCCATAAGGCAACACCCCAATAAATTGCCTGTAAAAATATATATTTTCTGGTAGTGCCCCTCCCGAAATTAGACTCTGAATCTGCCCCTGGTTGACCTTGGTTGCCCTTCTTGTATAGCTTTTTCTCTGGATTTAGCATGGGGACACATTGGATGCGCTTTCAGCTGCCATCCTGCTCTTTCTGGGCTTTGAATGTGTCCCTGTAACCACAGGAAGGAATAGGCTCCCTCCAGGCATATCTGCCCTTAATTTATCCATTACTATATATGATCCAACTTGGATACTCTCCAATATAGGAGTTAGGGCCGTACCTAACAGAGGAGCCTTGGCGAGGCAGTATGGCTTCCACATATATTTGCAAATGTGTGCAACTAAAACCCCTGATTTTAATGTACAGCTGTGACCAAAAGTTTTGAGAATGACACAAATATAAATTTTCACAAAATCTGCTGACACAGTTTTTATAATGGCAAATTGCATATACTCCAGAATGTTATAAAAAATGATCAGATGAATTTCAATTTATTGCAAAGTCCCTCTTTGCCATGAAAATGAACCTAATCCCATAAAAAAGATTTCCACTGCATTTGTGAAGAAGGCTTTAGGACGCCCAAAAATGTCCAACAAGCGTCTCCTACAGTTGATGCAGCTGCGGGATCGGGGCACCACCAGTGCAGAGCTTGCTCAGGAATGGCAGCAGGCAGGTGTGAGTGTATCTGCACGCACAGTGAGGCAAAGACTTTTGGAGGATGGCCTGGTGTCAAGAAGGGCAGCAAAGAAGCCACTTCTCTCCAGGAAAAAAATCAGAGACAGACTGATATTCTGCAAAATCAACAGAGATTGGACTGCTGAGGTCTGGGGTAAAGTCATTTTCTCTGATGAATCCCTTTCACGATTGTTTGGGGCATCCTGAAAAAAACTTTGTCCGGAGAAGAAAAGGTGGGCGCTACCATCAGTCCTGTGTCATGCCAACAGTAAAGCATCCTGAGACCATTCATGTGTGGGGTTGCTTCTCAGCCAAGGGAGTGGGCTCACTCACAATTTTGCCTAAGAACACAGCCATGAATAAAGAATCGTACAAAAACATCTTCCTAGAGCAACTTCTCTCAACCATCCAAGAACAGTTTGGTGATGAACAATGCCTTTTCATACATGATGGCACACCTTGCCATAAGGCAAAAGTGATAACTAAGTGGCTTGGGGAACAAAACATTGAAATTTTGGGCAGGGAAATCCCCAGACCTTAATTCCATTGAGAACTTGTGGTCAATCCTCAAGAGGCAGGTGAACAAAAAACCCCACCAATTCTGACAAACTCCAAGCATTGATTATGCAAGAATGGGCTGCCATCAGTCAGGATGTGACCCAGAAGTTGATTGACAGCATGCCAGGGGGAATTGCAGGGGTCTTGAAAAAGAAGGGTCAACACTGCAAATATTGACTCTTTGCATAAACTTAGGCTACTTTCACACTGAAGGTGTTTTTCCAGCAATTTTGCACTAAAAATAGTGCCTGTAAAGCGCTTGAAAACCGCCTCCCATGCCACGCCAGTGTGAAAGCCCGAGTGCTTTCACACTGGGGCGATGGGCTTGCGGGACAGGAAAAAAAGTCCTGCAAGCAGCATCTTTGGGGCCGTGTGGGAGTGCTGTATACAGTGTTCTTAAACCACCCTTGCCCATAGGAATGCACTTCGGAAGCGCCGCAACACGGGCAGTTTTAACCCGTTCTTTGGCCGCTAGTGGGGGTTAAAAGGGCCCTGCTAGTGGCTGAAAAGTGCCGCTAAAACGACGGTAAAGTGCCGCTAAAACGAGCTGCGCTTTACCGCTAACGCGGCGTGGCCCCAGGGTGAAAGTAGCCTTAATGTAATTGTCAATTATACGCCTTTGACTCTTCTGAAATGCTTGTAATTGTACTTCAGTATACCATAGTAACATCTGACAAAGATCTAAAAACACTGAAGCAGCAGACTTTGTGAAAATTAATATTTTGTGTCATTCTCAAAAGTTCTGGCCACGGCTGCAAATTGTTAGACAGTGTAACTTTCTTTTTTACAGGCTAGTTGGTTATTGAATTGGGAAATCTTCAGTTTTGTTTTTCCTGCGAAATGCCCTTACATGAGCACCTTGCTTCAAAAACTAGTTATAAATTAATGTACCACACACCGTGTTAGCACTAAAATAGCTTGTGCTTAAAGAGAGAGACTTTAAAATGGTTTGGCAATTAAGGTATCAGTGCAGATACAAATCCAGTTTAAAGAAGACAAATGTCTTTAGGTAACCACTACATTTAAATTGATCATGTATTTTTGTACGTATCAGCTGCTCAAGGGCTTAGTAAGTGCTTTCACGGGACTTCTTTTCAGAGTTTAAATCACAAAAGCAAATTACATCTGTATCACCATATCAGCTTTTTAAATGCAAAGTGTGCACTTACATTATAGAGGCAGGTTCTTTCAGAAGCCATAATATATTGATTGTTCATCTATCTAACAAATTTAAGGAATTATGTAGTAGCATATGCAGTATCTTTTTCTTTTGTGCAAGCTTAATCCCCAAACTTGTAAGGCGTATAATATAACAAAAAAGGACTAACTTACACCTGCTACTACAATGATCATCAAAAGTGAGCTATGTATGTGAATAATATACGGTATGCTCTAAGTTCCCCATATCTACCCGATTCTGATATTGTTTGCATGCGGCCTGTGACATATTATGCAAATCTCAACTTTCTGAGAAAAGTTAATTCACTTTCTGCTTGGCTTTGGCTGCCTGCAAAGTCAAATGTGCTTGACCATCCAAAGCTCTAGTTATGCAGCCATAAAAGCATTTCAAGAGCTGTTAGAAGCTTCAAAAAGACATAGAAGCACACACATAAACATTGCACCATCGCCTACCCTATAATTACCTGCTTCACTGTATGTCAACATTGTCAGTCATTTAACTATTTGCAACAGCTTCAAGCTGTAAAACTATCTGCACAGGATGTATGTTTACTACAACAGCAGGCCAGGTCATAGAGATAATATGCATGACTACTGTACTTCTAGGAACAGTCACCTGAAGGAAGCATGTAAAGGATTGTGGCAATTTAGGGTTTGACTTACAGTTTATTTCCTGTTATACAGGAGAAAATTTCAATACCTACAGTCTGCAGGCACACAAGCTTTGATGCTCAGTGTAACATTGCTCTGCTGGGGTTATCTCTGTTTGCACAAGTTCAACATCAGCTCCCTTCTGGCTTTTCTCACTTTGGCACATAAACCACTGCAGCTCTTACCTATATTCCACCAATTAGCCATAATATGCTTCAGTACTGCATTCTCTATCCTCTGACAATGATCAGGTACCCATCTCCCTCCCTTCCTCTAGTTTTAATAATCCTACATTCTGTCCACCAGGCTACAATCAGCTCCCTCTCTACCTCATCTCTCCAGGCTATGACTGTCTCCCTCTCTGCATTCTCTGCCAATGGCAATTAGCTACCACACCACTTGTTGCTTCATCAGTATCTGATAGAGGGCCAATTATGAGTTTGTTTTTGTTTGTAATCCCTATTTTGCATTTCTTTCAGGTTTTTGCATAATGTTGGGAGTTTAAGGGATACTCTTTATTAACTAACTTGAGTTATTAAAGATGCAAACTTTTGGGATAACTGTCACATGCCTGTTTAGATGCCAAAGGGACAAGAGGGCTCCCCTTTCGGCTATGGTCCAAGCACCCCTAGAGGTGTACAGGGAGTCCAAGTATCAAAGAAGCACAGGTTCTGAGGTTTGATGATGGCTGCTTCAGGAGGGATCCAACTGGAATGTCCCTAGGCTGGTGAACAGGAACATCAGCAGTGGTAAGCAGGTCAGGTTTTAGCAGTGGCTGTGATAGCACCCATGGAGGAAGAGTTTGTGATAACGTGGTCAAGAATTATAAGCCAAGATAATATATGATAGACCATGAGGAGGGAAACAACAGAATAGTCAGGAGCCAAGCCAGGACCTTACACTATAGATCACACTGATGGAGCTAGCGGAGTAGTCAGGAGCAGTGGCGGATGGTGCTCAAAATTTTTTGAGGGGCGCAAACTGAAAAATAAAACCTTTAGTAATGCAGGCCTGTAAATAGCCATTTATCAGGTGATTATGTATCATTACTGCTAGGTAAAACTGTGGCCGTCAATTGCAGCCCCACTGTGCCCATTATGAGGGGTTCCCACCATTCCTGTACTGCGTTCCCGGGTATGTACACCTGATGTTCTCATTATGAGGGGTTCCCACCATCCCTGTGGCAAGTTCCCAGGTCTGTAACCTGATGTGCCCATTATGAGGGGTTCCCACCATCCCTGAGTTCCCGGATCTGTACACCTACTGTGCCCATTAGGGATGAGCTCGGTGTTCGAGCCGAATGCATTATTCGACTCGAACATCGCCTGTTCGCCTGTTTGGCGAAACCAGAACTTTGTGGGCCGTTCGCACCAAATTCGTGTGACGCGAACGGCCCACAATGCACTGAGCCATCGCAGTGCATTGCCGGCGCTGTTATTGGCCAAGCATGCACTGTGACCCTGCATGCTTGGCCAATCACAGCACCGGCAGCGAGGAGAGCCATAATTGGCCACGGGCAGGATGCCTGTGGCCAATTATAGCTCAGGGGGGTTTAGTACACGCCCCACACTATATAAGCTCGCCAACGCGGCAGCCTTGTGTAGTGTGTTGGCGTGCAGGGAGAGAGAAGGATAGGCAGGGACAGTGTCAGTGATATTCTTTGCTAAACCTTGTGCATTTACATTGTGTTGGTGTGCAAGGAGAGAGAAGGATAGGCAGGGACAGTGTCAGTGTTATTCTTTGCTAAACCTTGTGCAGTTACAGTGTGTTGGCGTGCAGGGAGAGAGCAGGATAGGCAGGGACAGTGTAAGTGTTATTCTTTGCTAAACCTCATGCACAGTATACACCTGAAGCTACCCCTTATTGCTCGTGGTGTTGTTCTGTTGTGTAACACAGACAGGCATCTGAAAGCAGTTACAGTGGGTGTAGGTGCCTCCTGCACATTATACACCTGAAGCTACCCCGTATTGCTGGTGTTTTTCTTTTGTGTAACACTAACAGGCATCTGCAAGCAGTTACAGTGGGTGTAGGTGCCTCCTGCACAGTATACGCTACCCCTTATTGCTTGTGGTGTTGTTCTGTTGTGTAACACAGACAGGCATCTGCAAGTTGTTACAGTGGGTGTAGGTGCCTCCTGCACAGTATACACCTGAAGCTATCCCTTATTGCTCGTGGTGTTGTTCTGTTGTGTAACACAGACAGGCATCTGCAAGCAGTTACAGTGGGTGTAGGTGCCTCCTGCACAGTATACACCTGAAGCTAGCCCTTATTGCTGGTTTTCCCATCTCCCTGCAGGCCATTAGAATGTCTGGAAGGCCAACAAGGAGAGGCAGACAGTCACGAGCCAATAAAAGAGGGTAAGCAGGCTCTGTGTCTGGGGGCAACAGTGCTGGTCGTGGACGCGGTGCATTGTCATCAGCACATGGCCATGGGACACGCTTGTCCTTATTTTCGGCAGCTAGACGTGTTGAGCCGCAGCATGCCGAATACTTGGTAGAGTGGATGACTAAGCCCTCCTCATCCTCCTCATCCTCTCTCACCCAGGCTCAGGGTACTGGCAAAGCAGCTGCCAATGCCTCCTCTTCCCTCGTATCAATGTCATCATCAGTCACTCCTTCCCTAGACCCACCATGTCCTCCTGAGGAGTCCCCCAAACTGTATGAGTACAGTGTTGGGTACATGCTCCAGGAGGATGCCCAGCGTTTTGAAGGGTCTGATGATGATACCCAGCTAGAGGAAGGCAGTAGCGTGAGCGCAGAGAGAGGGGATGCTCAGGAAGGACAGCAATCTGGCAGTCATGTTCCACCAGCTGCAGCATACTGCCAGGTTTGCTCCAGTGATCAAGAGGGAGAGGATGATGAGGTCACTGACTCCACGTGGATGCCTGATAGGAGAGAGGAGGAGGAGTAGGATTAGGAGGAGGCACATCTCCAACGAGGCAGGATGCCCTCCGGGGGCCAGCGTAAGGGCAGCACACCGACTGAATCACACCGCAGAGCTCCGCCTGTGCAGGGCGCTGCCTCTGCGCGTTATTCCAAAAGTTCTTTGGTGTGGGCCTTTCTTGAGTCGAGTGCATCAGATTGCACCGCTGCTATTTGCAACATATGTCTCCAGCGTATCTCGCGTAGCCAAAACATCAGCCGCTTGGGCACCACATGCTTGACCAGACATATGTTGACCTGCCATGCAGCTCGTTGGCAAGCGTACCTTAAAGACCCACACCAAAGAACAGAGCGGACCTCTCCTTGCTCCTCATCAGCTGGGATCTCCAACCCCACTATACCTTCAGTCCTCTCTGAAACCTGCACTGAGAGGATTGAAGGTGTAGAATTAGGTGTGTCACAGCCAAGTAGTTGCGGGCACTCTGCTAGCAGCACACCGACGTCCGATTGTAGCAGGCAAATTTCCCTGCCCCAGCTGCTGGACCGTCAAAAGAAGTTCACTCCCAGCCATCCACATGCCCAGCGGTTGAATGCTAGCTTGGCTAAATTGCTAGCACTTCAACTACTGCCTTTTCAGTTGGTAGACTCGGTCCCCTTCCGTGAGTTTGTGCAATGTGCGGTTCCTCAGTGGCAGGTTCCCAAACGCCACTTTTTCTCACGGAAGGCGATTCCGGCTCTCTACCAGCATGTGGGAGGCAATGTCCATGCCTCGCTGGACAGGGCGGTCAGCGGTAAGGTGCATATTACCGCTGACTCATGGTCCAGCAGGCATGGACAGGGACGTTACCTATCTTTGACGGCCCATTGGGTCACTCTTTTGGCAGCTGGGAAGGATGCAGGACAAGGTGCAGTAGTGTTGGAGGTTGTTCTGCCACCATGCCTCCAAAATGCTACTACTGGTTGTGACACACCTCTCTCCTCCACCCCCTCCTCTTCTTCTTCCTCCATGGCCTCTTACTGTGCTTTGTCCTCTGAAACCAGCGGTGCTCCGTAGGCATTCAAGGGGCTACGCAAGTACGCAGGCAAAAAGATGCCATGCCGTGCTTGCGCTGGTGTGTTTGGGGGACAGGAGGGGGACAGGCCGAGAGGTGGTTGATGCCATGCCAGCTTAAGCCAGGAATACAGGGAAAACTGACCCATGTGCCCTGTGTGGCTCACGTCCTTAACCTGGTGGTGCAGCGGTTCTTGGGCAGGTACCCGGGCTTACAGGATGTCCTTAGGCAGGCCAGGAAAGTCTGTGTGCATTTCCACCGATCATATAATGCCAGTGCTCGGCTGGCTTGGGTGCAAAAGGAGTTGAACCTGCCCAAGAACCGCCTTATATGTGACATGCCCACCAGGTGGAACTCAACGTTGGCCATGCTGCAGTGGCTGTACAAGCAGCAGAGGGCCAACAATGAGTACCTGTGTGACTACGGCACCAGGACAGGGTCAGGGGAGCTCGTTTTTTTTTCCACCACGCCAGTGGTGCATGATCAGGGATGCATGCACTGTCCTGGCACCATTTTAGGAGGCCACGAGGATGGTGAGCAGTGACAGTGCATGCATCAGTGACACTGTACCTCTTGTCCACCTGTTGGAGCATACGCTGTGTGGAATAATGGACAGGGCACTTGAGGCAGAACAGAGGCAGGAAGAGGAGGACTTCCTTGCCTCTCAAGGCCCCCTTTATCCAGACAGTGTTCCTTCTGTCCCACCCATCACACAGGAAGAGGAGGAGGAGGAGGAGGAGAAGGATTGTGTCAGCATGGAGGTGGAGCCTGGCACTCAGCATCAGCAGCAGCAGTCTTTTAGGGATGATTTACAGTCCCAAGAAACCCGTGGACTTGTACGTGGCTGGGAGGAGGTGGCTGCGGATCATGTTGTCCTTAGTGACCCAGAGGACTCCGGACCGAATGCCTCAGCTAACCTACGCTGCATGGCCTCCCTGATCCTGCAAAGCCTGCGGAAGGATCCTCGTATTCTTCGGATCAAGGAGAGGGACCATTACTGGCTGGCCACTCTCCTTGATCCACGGTATAAGGGTAAGGTTGCGGACCTTATCTTGCCGTCGCAGAGGGAGCAGAGGATGAGACATCTCCGGGAGGCCTTGCAGAAAAGTCTGTGCATTGCGTTCCCAGAGACTGGGAGGTTACAAACTCCTGGTCCTGGACAACGAGTTGCTGAGGCTTCGGTCAGTCAGAGAAGGAGCGGTGGAGCAGGTGGCCGTCTGACCGATGCGTTCAGACAATTTTTTAGTCCACAGCTCCAAGGTATGATCGGTTCCAGCAACCATCGCCAGCGTCTACATAGTCCAGGAATACCTAGGGGCAAGGTCAGACTTGGACACCTTTCACACCGAAAATCCTCTGGCTTACTGGATCTTGAGGATGGATCACTGGCCAGAGCTTGCACAGTATGCAATTGAGCTACTGGCCTGTCCTGCATCCAGCGTTCTTTCGGAACGCACATTCAGTGCTGCTGGAGGCTTTGTTACCGATCACAGGGTGCGCCTGTCCACCGACTCGGTTGATCGACTGACATTCATAAAGATGAATCAGTCTTGGATCACCACCAGCTACCAAGCACCTGAAGCTGATGTAACCGAATCATTTTTTTTTAAATGTCACAGCCCTTCAAGACTGCCTATGCTGATGCTGAGTGAATGTCCTGTTATATTGACTGACTATTCTCTTCCTCCTCATTGATCCTGCTAAAAGACTGGAAGAACATTTTTGGTTCTGGGTGCCGCCACCAGTGGCTAAGGCCCAATTTTTCAGCCCCTTGTACAACAGGGGCATGTAATTACAATATTTTATGCAATGCTTTGCAGCAGGGCTCATTACTGCACTCCAACTAGAGTATCTGGGAGTGGTTACAGTGTCGTGGCACCAGCACCAGTGCCTAAGGCCCAATTTTTCAGCCCCCGTTTAACAAGGGCGTGTATTTACAATTTTTTATGCAATGCTTTGCAGCAGAGCTCATTGCTGCGCTCCAAGTACAGTATCTGTGAGGGGTTGCAGTGTTTTGGCACCAGTGCCTAAGGCCCAATTTTTCTGCCCCTGTTTAACAGGGGCATGTAATTACAATTCTTGGTCTAATACTTTGCAACAGGGCTCGTTGCTGCGCTCTAAGTATAGTATCTGGGAGAGGTTGCAGTGTTGTGGCACCAGCACCAGTGCCTAAGGCCCAATTTTTCTGCCCCTGTTCAACAGGGGCATGTAATAACAATTCTTGATCTAATATTTCACACCTGGGCACATTCCTGCTCCCACCAAGAGTAACTGTGAGGGCTTACAGTCTTGTGGCACCACCGCCACCAACAAAGGCCCAATTTTTCAGCCCCTGTTCAACAGGGGCATGCAATTACAATTCTTGATCTAATAATTCACAGCAGGGCCCATTCATGCGCCCACCAAGAGTAACTGTGAGGGCTTACAGTGTTGTGGCACCAGCACCACCACCAAAGGCCCAATTTTTCATACCACTGTTCAACAATGGCATGTAATTACAATTCCTGATATAATAGTTGACAGAAGGGCGTTCCAGCGCCCACCAAGAGTAACTGTGAGGGCTTACACTGTTGTGGCAAAACCAACACCTAAGGGGCAAATTTCTGCAGAGTATCTACAGCAGGCCCCTACTTTCAAACATCCAACTTACAAATGACTCCTACTTGCAAACGGAAGGAGACAACAGGAAGTGTGAGGAAATCTACCCCTAGGAAGGGAAATTCTCTCCTGTAAGAGTTAATATGGGAAAAAGGTGTCTCCTCTCTACTGATGCTTTATCACCAATCCTTGTTTCAATAAAAACCACAAACTTTCCAAAAACATTTGTCATTGGGACGGAAAGTGAGGTGAAATGTTCTGAACAGGTGCACAGACAGCAAAACAAATGTTAACCCTTCCCTATGTACTCCAAAAAGCTTAAAAATTTATTTTTTGGCTAGAGCTACACTTAAAAAATGTACCTGTTCCAAATTAAAAACAGATTCTACTTAAGAACAAACCTACAGTCCGTGTCTTGTTTGCACCGCCTGTATACTGCTGTTCAAAGCATATAGGGCCTTTTTTATTTTGGGTGCGGGGTTCCCCTTAATATCCATACAAGACCCAAAGGGGCTGATAATGGGCTGGGGTAGGGGTGGGTGATGGGGTAGCCATGCCATTTTTCTCAATGATTTTCATCCATATTGCCGGGACCAGAGATGCTCCGCAAGCAGTTTTAAATGGCTTTTTTTCCTTTAGAAATGTCAGTTTGTGCAGGGACAGTTCTAAACACGGGAAACACGTGCCACTTCACAGGCATACTTTAGACACACCCCATGTACGATATTTAAAGGAATATTTCACTTTTTTTTTTTTTTTCACTTTATGCATCATTAAAATCACTGCTCCCGAAAAAACGACCGTTTTTAAAACTGCACTGAGAAGAATGAAGGTGTAGAATTAGGTCTGTCACAGCTCCCGAAAAAACGTCCGTTTTTAAAACTTATTTTTGCATTGATACATGTCCCCTGGGGCAGGACCCGGGTCCCCAAACCCTTTTTAGGACAATAACTTGCATATTAGCCGTTATTATTAGCACTTTACATTTCGAACTTTCGCGTCCATTGTATTTAATAGGGTTCTAAAGTTTGCGCAAACTTTCTGTCCGTTCGCAGGTTCTGGTGCGAACCGAACCGGGGGGTGTTCGGCTCATCCCTAGTGCTGAGTTCCCAGGTCTGTACACCTGATGTGCCCATTATGAGAGGTTCCCACCATCCCTGTACTGAGTTTCCAGGTCTGTACACCTGATGTGCCCATTATGAGGGTTCCCACCATCCCTGTACTCAGTTCCTGGGTCTGTACACCTACTGTGCCCATTATGAGGAGTTCCCACCATCCCTGTGCCAAGTTCCCAGGTCTGTAACCTGATGTGCCTAATATGAGGGGTTCCCACCATCTCTGTGCTGAGTTCCTGGGTCTGTACACCTACTGTGCCCATTATGAGGGGTTCATTTTGTTTATTGAAAAATCTTACAAACAACAACTTATTTACAATAAAACCATAATAAATAAAACATATTTACAAAATAATTGAATATGACTATACAAAACAAAACAAAACACAAGAACATAATAAACAGGGCAAACCAAATTGCGCACAACATAATCCCTACGGGAGAGCCAGACTAAAGAACATCACTGTCACCATGCATATAACCTTTTATATAAAATGAGTGGGATCTGACATTAGGGTAATTGAGGCAGCCGTTTCCCAGCCTGGCTACTCCCCCTCCCTGGAGAACCAGCGCGCTTCGTTACACCCTGGCACTCATCATCCATGGAGGATGCTGAACTGAACGAGTCCCATTCATCATCATCATCAGACAGTACCTTAAATTTATTCGCCAAAGGCAAAACCCTAGGACTTAAGGTAACTGTACCTCCTTTTTTTTCCTTCCTTTTGCCTCTCCTCCTTTTATCCTCCAACCACTCCATATCATCCTTGGACAAACCGGAGTCAACAGCCTCCTCCCCTCCAACCCCCTCCCCCCCATTCTCCCTTCCCTTATCTACCACCAGGCCAGCCTCTTCACTATCCTCCCCACTCCTCTGCACCCCACGATCCTTAACAGGAACCCTGCAGCGTTGAGGGAGGGTGACTGGCACCGCACTTGATGCACCTGCCTCAGCACCTCTCGCTGCCTCTGCAATTTTAGAAGACACAGAAACAGAAGGATTGGACACATTCTCGGCAACTGACACCTTACCTACAGACTGGGAAAACACTGATACACTAGGTAAATGTACAGACTGGGGAGACACAGACACATTGGGTACTTGCATAGACTGGGGCACCACAGACTGGGAAGACACAGACACATTGGGTGTTGGCACAGACTCAGATGGACTCACAGGTATTCCAGCTGCTGAGCTCTGAGCATCCTCCATGTCCAGGCGGAAGAACTCTCTCACGAGCTCAGGCTTGTTGTGCATTGCCTCAGGACACTGACTGTAAGGATGTCCCACAGCATTGCACAGATTGCACCTTATGATGTTACAATCCTTAGCCAAATGTCCTGTACCCTGACAGGGTACAGGACAGAGCACTTCATCACTGGACAGGAGGATGCAAGATGATCTTTATCTCCACATTTGTTACACAGCTTTGGCTGGCCCGGATAAAATATGGTCAGCCTGTCCCTCCCCAGGAAAGCAGAGGATAGCAGATGCTGGACGACATTGTCAAAGACTTTTAATTTTAGCTGCACAGACCACCCCCCGGTCCATATTCCCCGATCATCCAAAATCTTTTTTAGGGGGCTCAGGACGTCCCCATACCTCCTCAACCATACAGATAAATCCCCCTGTGGTATGGATTCATTACGGACCAGAATGGTCACCATTTTAATGAGTGGCTGCCGTGAAACAAGCTTGGGGATAAGCCCTTTCCAGTCCGGCGGGCCCCTACACACGTGTTCATATTTCTCCCAAAATATGTCCAAAGACTCCGGACGGATAAAGGACAAATCGTACTCATATGAACCTGCCGGACTGATCAGGGCGAAGATATCTGCGGGCCTAAACCCCATCTGCAAAATTGTATCCACCACTGCCCTCCTATGTGGGGGAATTCCACCGCCCTCCCATTTCAACTGGACAACATTCCTCCTTTTAAACATGGAGGAAGACAAAACATTTCCATGCTCCTTCCCTGCTTGCTCCCCCTTCCCAGATCCTGTAGCAGCAACACCAGCATAAGATTTCCTTACACCACCAGCATTTGCAGTCTTGTCCTTAGACACATTCAAAGCTGCTGGCAGAGCGTCTGAATCAGCTGGGATAGCAGTCTTCTGATTAGCAGAGGCAGGACTCGCCCTCTCCCTCTGCTCTGAACACAGGGGTTCAATCCTGTCCACTGCAGACTCCTGGAGAGTTGTGGCACTACTGCACCCAGCATCTCCTCCACCATTCACAGAAACAGCCACTGTGCCTGGTCCAGGCAAAGTCTCTGTATTTTTCATGGACCTCTCTGCAGACTGAAGCTGACAGTTATTATCAGATGTATGCTGTTCATTGTCTATGGGTCTGGGCTGACTGCCTGCAGCACTACAACCCTCAGCAAGCCCATTGTCATTAAAGTTCACATCATCTTGCACACACACTGTGCCTGCTTGCTGTGTTGTCTCCTCTGCGGTGTTATGGCTTATGGTGGGGTCAGATTTCTTCCCAGTTGTTGCAGACTTAATGGTGGAACGTGCTCTCTCTACATGTCTTCCTTCCACATGGCTAGGAACGGTGTCCAACTTATCATCACCAACCGGGGAATCCGCATCCGGAGGGGATTCCAACTTATTGATGAACTCCAGCATGCCAGAACCTTCACCCTCCTGCTCAGATGTTTCATATTGCTGCTGGGGTGGGAAGGGGACAGAGGCCTCCGCCATTGAGGGCTCAGCAGCTGTCTGAGGTGTTGAAGAGCTGAAGAAGAAGTCACGTGATGTGATGACACGCGTCAGGATATTAGCACAGATACACCCATAGCTGGACGTGAGGAAACGAGCTCGGCGCTCGTAGGATACCGGAGCTCTCCCCCTCCCACTTTTACATGTGAGTTTTTTTTCCATTGCTTTTAATAAAGACGTCTAGTAGTTTACAGTTTTACACTATGTGCCTTCCAAATTTTTTTTATTCCATCGGTATTGTGCACTCTGTGATCACCGATATTGGAGGGACCAGTGGCGGTGCGTCCATAGAGGGCGCCGGAGCGCCGCCCCCTCTTGCTCCCTCACCGCCACTGAAAGACAATACACAGATTCATGCATTGCATGAATCTGTGTATTGTCACCGCTGCCACGCTGCCCACTATTCATATGGCCGGCCTCCTGGTGAGCGCCGGCCATATGAATTAGAGCGGCGGCCGGCGGTGGGTGTGGCTTGGAAGTGCCTATCAGAGCCAGCGGCTCTGATAGGCTTTCCGAATACAGCTCTCATGCTGTATTCGGCTTCCAAAAACTCCTCCCAGGTACGCACGGGGGTGCGTTCCTGGGAGAAGACTGTGGAGGTTTCAGCCAATCAGGTTCACCGGATCTGGTTACCGGTGACCTGATTGGCTGAAGCGACATCGAGGGCGGGAGAACATATCGAGGACGGCGCGGACCGAGGAAGGTAAGTGCAGGGCTGGGGGGGGGGACAGGCTGCATTTGGGGGGAACTGACTGTATATGGGGGACAAACTGGCTGCATTTGGGGGGAACTGGCTGTATATGGGGGCACACTGGCTGCATTTGGGGGAACTGGCTGTATATGGGGGCACACTGGCTGCATTTGGGGGGAACTGGCTGTATATGGGGGCACACTGGCTGCATATGGGGGGAACTGGCTGTATATGAGGGCACACTGGCTGCATTTGGGGGGAACTGGCTGTATATGGGGACAAACTGGTTGAATATGGGGGACAAACTGGCTGCATTTGGGGGGAACTGGCTGCATATGGGGGGAACTGGCTGTATATGGGGGCACACTGGCTGCATTTGGGGGGACTGGCTGTATATGGGGGACAAACTGGCTGTATATGGGGGCACCCTGGCTATATATGGGGACAAACTGGTTGTATATGGGAGCACACTGGCTGTATATGGGAGCACACTGGCTGTATATGGGGGCACACTGGCTGTATATGGGGGGCACACTGGCTATATATGGGGACAAACTGGCTATATATGGGGACAAACTGGTTGTATATGGGGACACGCTGGCTGTATATGGGGGGCACACTGGCTATATATGGGGACAAACTGGTTATATATGGGGACAAACTGGTTGTATATGGGAGCACACTGGCTGTATATGGGAGCACTCTGGCTGTATATGGGGGCACACTGACTGTATATGGGGGCACACTGGCTGTATATGGGGGGCACACTGGCTGTATATATGGGGGCACACTGGTTATATATATATATGGGGACAAACTGGCTGTATATGGAAACAAACTGTCTGTATTTGAGGGGGCAAACTGGTGGTGTTTGGGCCCAGTGGCTGCATTTAATGGGCACAGTGGCGGCAATTGATTTTTTTTTTCAGTTTGTTTGCGCCCCCCAAAAAATTTTGAGCACCAGCCGCCACTGGGAGGGACCTAATCGGCTTAGCCTGCAGCGCAGACATTATGAGCGCGGCGCTCGTGGATTGTTGCCTACGCTCACCTTCACCAAAAGTGAGTGTGAGAACATCTACTGCAGCCACTCCATTTCTGTGATTCTCAGAGCTACTCCATTATTCCTTGTTTGTGTTTCCTTCCCATGCATCTTCACTTGGGAGGCATCTTGAAATCACTTCTATTGGAGGGGTATTATCACTGAAGGTTGCAGTCTGAGAGACAAGTTCAGTGCTCGTGGATTGATGTGCATGCTCGCTTATTTAAAAGTGAGTTTGAGAAAATCTATTTTCAGTCAATCAACCTGGTACCACAGAGTTATGCTATATACATTTTTTATTTTCCTTTTCGCTTTACATACCTTTATACATCCCATGGGAGTGTGAATGAGATTTTTGCTGAGAGGACTATCCATTTCTGCCTACAACAGGAGTGCACTTCATGCTGTTTATTGCAGCCAGGAGGTAAGCTGCTTGAAAACACAGTGGTGGATCTGCACTGAAGAGTTTTTTGGTAATACACCTTAGCAACTAATGGTGATGGGATTCACTACAGTACTGAACTTTCATCCTTTAGAGTTTATTGGGTACATTTTGGACTTATAATTTTTTTTTTTTTTGCAGTTCACACATTGCTGAGCTGCGTTTTTTTCTTGTAACACACGTTTTTTTGCATTTTTTTTTTTGCACTATTTTTACCTATTCAGGACATTATATATTTGTATTTTTTTGCAAGTGTTCACGGTCACTATATGTGATATTTACATGTATCAACCTTTTTTTTTTTTTGCATTTGTGTCACTCATTTGATGTTATCACGTCACTCATTTTCTGGTCCTCCTTTATTAGATTGGCCCTAGCCCCTTCCCTCTCTCTTCCACTATAGTTTAATCACAGCACAGTCACCATCACTTATTTAAGGTAACTGTACCTCCTTTTTTTTCCTTCCTTTTGCCTCTCCTCCTTTTATCCGCCAACCACTCCATATCATCCTTGGACAAACCGGAGTCAACAGCCTCCCCACTTCTATCCTCCCCTGCACCCCCCTCCCCCCCACACTCACTTCCCTTATCTACCACCAGGCCAGCCTCTTCACCATCCTCCCCACTCCTCTGCACCCCACGATCCTTAACAGGAACCCTGCAGCGTCGAGGGAGGGGGACTGGCACTGCACTTGATGTACATGTCTCAGCACCTCTCGCTGCCTCTGCAATTTTAGAAGACACAGAAGGATTGGACACATTCTCGGCAACTGACACCTTACCTACAGACTGGGAAGACACTGACACACTAGGTAAATGCACAGACTGGGGAGACATAGACACATTGGGTACTTGCACAGACTGGGGCACCACAGACTGGGGAGATACAGACACATTGGGTATTGGCACAGACTGGGGCACCACCGACTGGGGGGACACAGACACATTGGGTATTGGCACAGACTCAGATGGACTCACAGGCATTCCAGCGGCTGACCTCTGAACATCCTCCATGTCCAGGCGGAAGAACTATCTCACAAGCTCAGGCTTGTTGTGCATTCCCTCAGGACACTGACTGTAAGGATGTCCCACTGCATTGCACAGATTGCACCTCATGATGTTACAATCCCTAGCCAAATGTCCTGTACCCTGACACAGAGAGCACTTCATCACTGGACAGGAGGATGCAAGATGACCTTTATCTTCACATTTGTTACACAGCTTTGGCTGGCCCGGATAAAAGATGGTCAGCCTGTCCCTCCCAGTAAAGCTGAGGATGGCAGATGTTGGACGATATTGTCAATGACTTTTAATTTTAGCTGCACAGACCACCACCCCGTCCATATTCCCAGATCGTCCAAAAACTTTTTTAGGGGGTTCAGGACATCCCCATACCTGCTCAGCCATACAGATAAATCCCCCTGTGGTATGGATTCATTACGGACAAGAATTGTTACCATTTTAATGAGTGGCTGGCGTGAAACAAGCTTGGGGATGAGCCCTTTCCAGTCTGGCAGGCCCCTACACACGTGCTCATATTTCTCCCAAAATATGTCCAAAGACTCTGGATGGATAAAGGACAAATCATCTTCATAGGAACCTGCAGGACTGATCAGGGCGAAGATATCTGCGGGTGTAAACCCCATCTGCAGGATTTTATCCACCACTGCCCTCCTATGTGGCGGGATTCCACCACCTTCCCATTTTAACTGGACGACATTCCTCCTTTTAAACAGGGAGGAAGATAAAACATTTTCATGCTCCTTCCCTGCTTGCTCCCCTTCCCAGATCCTGTAGCAGCAACACCAGCATAAGATTTCCTTACACCACCAGCATTTGCAGTCTTGTCCTTAGACACATTCAAAGCTGCTTGCAGAGAGTCTGAATCAGCTGGGATAGCAGTCTTCTGATTAGCAGAGGCAGGACCCGCCCTCTCCCCCGCTCTGAACACACAGCTCCAATCCTGTCCATTGCAGACTCCTGGAGAGTTGTGGCACTACTGCACCCAGCATCTCCTCCACCATTCACAGGAACAGCTGCTGTGCCTGGTCCAGGCAAAGTCTCTGTATTGTCCATGGACCTCTATGCAGACTGAAGCTGACAGTTATTATCAGATGTATGCTGTTCATTGTCTATGGGTCTGGGCTGACTGCCTGCAGCATTACAACCCTCAGCAAGCCCATTGTCATTAAAGTTCACACCATCTTGCACACACACTGTACCTGCACCTGCTTGCTGTGTTGTCACCTCTGTGATTTTATGGCTGATGGTGGGGTCAGATTTCTTCCCAGTTGTTGCAGACTTTATGGTGGAACTTGCTCTCTCCACAGGTCTTTCTTCCACAGGGCTAGGAACGGTGTTCATCTTCTCATCATCATCTGGGGAAGCCACATCCAGAGGGGATTCCAACTTATTGATGAACTCCAGCATGCCAGAATCTTCAACCTCCTGCTCAGATGTTTCATATTGCTGCTGGGGTAGGAAGGGGACAGAGGCCTCCGCCATTGAGGGCTCAGCAGATGTCTGAGGTGTTGAACAGGTGGGCTCATCCTCCAGGCCCACTTTCTGACTCTGCTGAGTCTGTCTGTTCCTGCATATCCTCACTGGTCTCCTCACCCTCCATGCAGGAAGCGGCTTCTGTCCTCATGCGATTAAATCGCTCCTCATTTTTATAATTCTCTTTAAAAATTCCACTATTCTCCTTCAGAGAACACACCAATTCCTTCTGTTTCCTCACAGCGTGTTCCAAGTCCTTCAACTCAGGCCTCAGAGCCGGTCTTTTCTTGCTGTACACTTTTGCACAAATCTGCTTTTTCTTTCTGAATTCAGCCATCAAGACCATCAATTTCTCCTCTTCCTTCTCAATCTTCTTTAGCTTACTGACAGTCCTCTGTCTAAAGGCAGATAAGGACTCATCTCTCCTTTGGCCAGGCCCAGAATCTTCCACAGGCCTAACCAGGGGGCCCCCGCCAGGGTCCTCCCCAGGATCCAGCATCCTTCCTGGGGCAGAGAAGCAACTCTAGCCCCTGGTCTCTGGAAGCACAGGAGCAAGGAACCAGCAATCTCACACCTCACTGTCAAGGAGTAGAATGGCAGTTTCCCACCATCCCTGTGCTGAGTTCCCGGGTCTGTACCCCCGCTGTGCCCATTATGAGGGGTTCCCACCATCCCTATGCTGAGTTCTTCTTTACAAGTGTGGTCTCAGATCTGGACATTCCTCTTTAGGGGTCCAGTCACTGAATGACACCCTCTCAATCCCACATTACTTTTTATCTCTTCCAAACTGTTGAGCAGATCAGAACATTCTCTGCACTCATTTAAGTTGGCCATAGAATAGATGATTCCTTTTTAATTTCATTCCTACGACCACCTTGAATGATTGCAGAGAATGTTCTGATCTACTAAACAGTTTGGGAGAGATAAAAAGTAATCTGGAAAGGAAAGGGTGTCAGGCAGTGATTGGAATGGTCAGATCTGACAACGGAGGCTGCAGGATGTGAGCAGTGAACTATGCAAACAGAAGATAGTGAAGGGGGAGGGGGATGGTGTGATAGGGAGGGTGTACAGACCTGCATTACACTGAGAGAGGGGAAGTAAAGTTGGAGATTAAAAATGCTGCTGTAAAGTCTCTCAGGACACAGTGATAATAGCCCCTTCTGCACCCCTCCCCCCTCCAGTCCTGGCATGTAGTGTACCTACCTGGAGATTTCTGTGTGATCCCTCTGTGTGCACTGCTGGATGCCGAGTCTGTGTCTCTGTAAGGACCTATCGCTCCCTGTCCTGACCCATTCTTCTTCTGCTGGTGATTTCACCCTCACTTACTGAAGGAGACAGTCAGCCTGTGAGCCAATGACGCTGCAGGTCTGATTAAATCCCCACCCTATGGAGCCAATCAATTACAAGCACTGGAAACCTAATGCTAGAGGTGGAGTGTTCGGGGCTATAAGCTTTGCGCCCCGAGCACACTCTAAATTACGCCAATAGAGCTTCTTAGCCCCAATCACATGTTTACACACAAGTCATGCCTCCAATAGCACCAATAGCACCCGGCGCCCTTAACACACCCACTTAAAGGGACACTTTAAAAAATAAATATATATATATTTATTTTTCATGTTTTTAATAAGTAGCTTTGGGGGGGCGGTGGTGCCCCTGGGCCCCCTATTGATGGGCCGCCACTGGTCAGGAGCCAGTCCTTTAAACAAGTTAGAGTCACAGCCATAAGTTGGAGATTAAAAATGCTGCTGTAAAGTCTCTCAGGACACAGTGATAATAGCCCCTTCTGCACCCCTCCCCCCTCCAGTCCTGGCATGTAGTGTACCTACCTAGAGATTTCTGTGTGATCCCTCTGTGTGCACTGCTGGATGCCGAGTCTGTGTCTCTGTAAGGACCTATCGCTCCCTGTCCTGAGCCATTCTTCTTCTGCTGGTGATTTCCCCCTCACTTACTGAAGGAGACAGGCAGCCTGTGAGCCAATGATGCTGCAGGTCTGATTAAATCCCCACCCTATGGAGCCAATCAATTACAAGCACTGGAAACCTAATGCTAGAGGTGGAGTGTTCGGGGCTATAAGCTTTGCGCCCCGAGCACACTCTAAATTACGCCAATAGAGCTTCTTAGCCCCAATCACATGTTTACACACAAGTCATGCCTCCAATAGCACCAATAGCACCCGGCGCCCTTAACACACCCACTTAAAGGGACACTTTAAAAATATATATATATATTTTTATTTATTTATTTTTTTCATTTTTTTAATTAGTAGCTTTGGGGGGGGCTCCTGGGCCCCCTATTGATGGGCCGCCACTGGTCAGGAGCCAGTCCTTTAAACAAGTTAGAGTCACAACCATAAGTCAAGCAAAAGGGAATTCCAGAGGCAGACTGGACAGGTAACAGGAAGTCTGGATAAAGGCAGGAAACAGGGGAACAAGTTGCACACGAGAAGCTGAAGAAGAAGCTGAAGATCATCCAGCAATCTTCTGAGCATGCTTTCTTCCTTAAATAGGGCATTTGGCACCAGTTCCAAGATTGGGTGCATGCAATGCATCTGCGCACGTTCTCACACAGACAAGCACTGGCAAAGATAATGACAGAAGTGCCAGACCTGGGAATTGATGCATGTGTACCTCAGTTCTGGATAGCACGCTGACTCAGATTAACTCAGATAGCTTTGTCGGGTTTTATTAATTATTTAAGTATAAAGCCTAACAAAGGAACCTGGGTAATCCTGAAAGCTTGACTCTATATTAACTAAGTTAACCAATAAAGGGTATCACTTAAACTCCATACTTTATGGTGGCTAACATGGTACAACACTCTACTACTGCTATTCCAGGATTTTGTCAAAACTCCATTGCAATGACATCAATCTCCTGTACCAGGAAAGGGGGCTAAAAACTAAAAAAAAATCCTCTTCATCATTGCCAAACCTGCTCAGATCAGGATGGAATGATACTTTACTGCTGCCGTATTCCAGATAAAAAATCTAATTTTTTAATTGTTCATTTTGAGACACTCTTTCTAGTCCAAAATGTTGCAGTTGCCAAAACCCTTAAAGAAAGTGCTAAAATAAACTTCCTTTTCACTGTTAGAAACTTTGAGCTCCATTATACTATACCATTTGTGGACCTCTTCTTCTTACCTGTTGATATGCAATGCACCCTGAATCACAAGAGGAAGACCTCAAAAAAGCAAAATTTCCAAACACTGGAAAGGGTTTCAAAATTTTTTTTAGAGACTCGGCCTGAATCCCATATTAATAATGTAATAATTAATAACAACCTTCTTAATTTTTTATGAAGTGTAATGCCGCGTACACACGATCGGAAAATCCGACAAGAAAACCGTGTATTTTTTTTCCGACGGAATGTTGGCTCAAACTTGTGTTGCATACACACGGTTACACAAAATTCCAACCGTCAAGAACGCGGTGACGTACAACACTACAACGAGCTGAGAAAAATGGAGTTCAATGATTCCGAGCATGCGTTCGAATTGATTCAGAGCATGCATGTTTTTTGTGTGTCGGAATTGCATACAGACGATCAGAATTTCTGACAAGAACTTTTCTTGTCGGAAAAATTGAGAACCAGCTGTCAAATTTTTGTTGTCGGAAATTCCGACAGAAAAAGTCAGATGGAGGCTACACACGGTCGGAATTTCTGACCAAAAGCTCACATCAAACTTTTTTTGTCGGAAATTCCGACCGTGTGTACGCGGCAAAACAGTTTTAAAACAGGGATGGTTCAAAATAGCTCTTGACACTGTGGACTTTGGTTCAGCAGCTGCACAAACCATTTAATTTAAGTTACTGTAATTAAAGGAGGTTCCACAAGTTGCCATCAAGGTTCACACACTTTTCACATTATAATGTGTTCATTAAAATAACAGAAATGTACACTGATGTGTTTGAGTTTTCCACAGCTTTACCTGTTTATTCCTATTGGACTGGAAGAACTACAAAATTTTTCGCTATGGGCTTGTTATGGCAATAACTTTGTCAAAACTTAAGACATGAGCATGGAGTTCACCAGAGCTTTACAGTTTGCCACCGAAGTCCTCTTCCACTCCTCCATGACGACATCACAGAGCTGGTGGATGTTAGAGACCTTGCGCTCCTCCACCTTCTGTTTGAGGATGCCCCACAGATGCTCAATAGGGTTTAGGTCTGGAGACATGCTTGGCTAGTCCATCACCTTTACCCTCAGCTTCTTTAGCAAAGAAGTGGACGTCTTGGAGGTGTGTTTGGGGTCTTTATCATGTTAGAATACTGCCCTGCGGCCCAGTCTCTGAAAGAAGGGGATCGTGCTCTGCTTCAGTATGTCACAATAATTGTTGGCATTCATGGTTCTCTCAATGAACTGTATCTCCCAGTGCCGACAGCACTCAAGCAGCCTCAGACCATGACACTCCCACCTCCATGCTTGATTGTAGGCAAGACACACTTGTCTTTGTATGCCTCAACTGATTGCCGCCACACACACTTGACGCCATCTGAACCAAATAAGTTTATCTTGGTCTCATCAGACCACAGGACATGGTTCCAGTAATCCATGTCCTTAGTCTGCTTGTCTTCAGCAAAGTGTTTGTGGGCTTTCTTGTGCATCATCTTTAGAAGAGGCTTCCTTCTGGGATGACAGCACACTGTAGACCAATTTGATGCAGTGTGCGGCGTATGGTCTGAGCACTAACAGGTTGCCCCCCCCCACCCCTTCAACCTCTGCAGCAATGCTGACAGCACTCTATTTCCCAAAGATTACCTCTGGATATGATACTGAGCACGTGCACTCAACTTCTTTGGTCGAACCTGTACTGAGTGGAACCTGTCCTGTTAAACCACTGTATGGTCTTGGCCACCGTGCTGCAGCTTAGTTTCAGGGTCTTGGAAATCTTCTTATAGCCTAGGCCATCTTTATGTAGAGCAACAGATATTTTTTTCAGATCCTCAGAAAGTTTTTGTCATGAGGTGCCATGTTGAACTTCCAGTGTCCAGTATGAGAGAGTGAGAGCGATAACACCAAATGTAACACACCTGCTCCCCATTCACACCTGAGACCTTGTAACACTAATGAGTCACATGACACCGGGGAGGGAAATGGCTAATTGGGCCCAATTTGGACATTTTCACTTGGGGGTGTACTCGCTTTTGCTGCCAGCGGTTTAGACATTAATGGCTGTGTGTTGAGTAATTTTGAGGGGACAGAAACTTTACAGTTAAACCAGCTGTACACTCACTACTTTACATTGTAGCAAAGTGTAATTTCTTCAGTGTTGTAACATGAAAAGATATAATAAGATATTTACAGAAATGTGAGGCTGCACCGATGGGCACTGATGGGGCTGCACTGATGGGCACTGATGAGGAGGCACTGATGAGGCTGCACTGATGAGGTAGCACTTATGAGCACTGATGAGGCAGCACTGATGGACACTGATAAGCTGCACTGATGAGCACTGATGAATATTCACTGGTGAGACTGCTCTAATAAGGCAGCACTGATGGGCACTGACAGGCAGCACTGATGGGCACTGACATGCTGCACTGATGAGCACTGCTATGCTGCACTGATGGACACTGATTGGCACTGATGGGGCGGTGCTGATAACATTTTACTATTCTTTTCAATAAAATGTGTAAATGTGTTGCCAGCCCCCCCCCCCCCCCGTGATATAACATCCTCCCAGAAAAAAAAATCAACAGAAAAATAACAATGGGGAAGGCAAGGAAGAAGTTAATTAGGGCTTATTAACGGGTTTATTAGCAATCCATTTTATTTAAAAAAAGGCTTTAACTAATGTCACATGCTTTGACTGATGTCATAAGCAGATCATTCATATGATGTACGTATTAATACATTGTTACTAGGGATGAGCCGAACACCCCCCTGTTTGGTTCGCACCAGAACCTGCGAACGGACCGAAAGTTTGCGTGAACTTTAGAACCCTATTAAATACAATGGACACGAAAGTTCGAAATCAAAAGTGCTAATTATAACGGCTAATATGCAAGTTATTGTCCTAAAAAGGGTTTGGGGACCCGGGTCCTGCCCCAGGGGACATGTATCAATGCAAAAATAAGTTTTAAAAACTGACGTTTTTTCGGGAGCTGTGACAGACCTAATTCTACACCTTCATTCTTCTCAGTGCAAGTTTCTGAGAGGACTGAAGGTATAGTGGGGTTGGAGATCCCAGCTGATGAGGAGCAAGGAGAGGTCCGCTTTGTTCTTTGGTGTGGGTCTTTTAGGTAAGCTTGCCAACTGACTGCATGGCAGGTCGACATATGTCTGGTCAAGCACGTGGTGCCCAAGCGGCTGATGTTTTGGCCATGTGAGATACGCTTCAGACATATGTTGCAAATGGCAACGGTGCGATCTGCTGCACACGTCTGAAAAAAAGCCCACACCAAAGAACTTTTGGAATAACGTGCAGAGACAGCAGTGCCCTGCACATGCGGAGCTCTGCGGTGTGATACAGTCGGTGTGCTGCCCTTAAGCTGGCTCCTGGAGGGCATCCTGCCTCATTGGAGATGTGCCTCCTCCTCCTCCTCCTCTCTCCTATCAGGCACCCACGTGGAGTCAGTGACCTCATCATCCCCTCCCTCCTCATCACTGGAGCCAATCTGGCAGTATGCTGCAGCTGGGGGAACATGACTGCCAGATTGCTGACCTTGTTGGGCACCCCCTCTCTCTGGGCTCACGTTATTACCCCCTCTCTCTGAGCTCACGTTACTGCCTTCCTCCAGCTGGGTTCCATCATCAGAGCCTTCAAAACGCTGGACATCCTCCTGGAGCATGTACCCAACACTGTGCTCAAACAGTTCGGGGGACTCCTCAGGAGGACATGGTGGGGCTAGGGAAGGAGTGACTGATGCTATTGAGCCGAGGGAAGAGGCCGCTTTGGCAGCTGCTTTGCCAGACAAAGTACCCTGAGCCTGTGTGAGAGAGAATGAGGAGAGGAGGAGGACGGCTTGGTCATCCACTCTACCAAGTCTTGGGCATGTTGCGGCTCAACATGGCCAGCTGCCGAAAAGTAGGACAAGCGTGTCCCACGGCCACGTGCTAATGAGGATGCACCGTGTCCACGACCAGCAGCACTGTTGTCTCTAGACACAGAGCCTGCTTGCCCTCTTTTATTGCCTCATGACTGTCTGCCTCTCATTGTTTGCCTTCCAGACATAGACATGGCCTGCAGTGAGATGTAGCTGCTATATATATATATATATATATATATATATATATATATATATATATATTTGTCTGTACTGATAATGCAGCTATCAGAATCAACTGCCTGCTGTGGTGTTAGTATGGGAAAAGCAGCAATTGTTTTCAGTTAGTTTCAGGTGAAAACTGTGCAGAGGACACAGTACACTGAAAATACTTGCAGCTCTCTGCCTGTGGTTTTATTATGAGAACACCACTATAATAGTCACTAACAGTATTCAGGTAAGCTTTAGGTGAACGCTATGCAAAGCACACAGTACACTAAGTGAAACACTGACTGTCTGTAGCTAGCACAATCCCCTGCCTGCCTGTCACAGTATAGAGACTAACTTTATTCTAGTGAGCTTTAGGTGAACACTATGCAAAGCACACAGTAGTACACTAAGTGAAACACTGACTGTCTGCAGCTAGCACAATCACCTGCCTGCCCTTCACAGTATAGAGACTATCTGTATGCAGGTGAGCTTTAGGTGAACTCTATGCAAAGCACACAGTAGTACACTAAGTGAAACACTGTCTGTCTGCAGCTAGCACAATCACCTGCCTGCCCTTCACAGTATAGAGACTAACTGTATTCAGGTGAGCTTTAGGTGAACGCTATGCAAAGCACACAGTAGTACACTAAGTGAAACACTGACTGTCTGCAGGTAGCACAATCACCTGCCTGCCTGTCACAGTATAGAGACTAACAGGAACGGATCTAGCTAAACTCAATACAGTGTATAAATATATATACAACACCTAGGATGCATATATATCCTCTACACACTGTAACTGCAGCTACCTGACTCGCCGCCCTGCTCTATCTAACGCAATATAAATGACACTGTCTGTCTCTGTAAACTCTCTCTTTTCACAACTCCAACACACTACACAAGGCCGCAGAGCCGGCGGCCTTATATAGTGTGGGGCATGTACTAAACCCCCTGAGCCAAAATTGGCCAAAGCCACCCTGGCTTTGGCCTATTACGGCTCTCTGTTCAGACGGCGCTGTGATTGGCCAAACATGCGGGTCATAGTGCATGCTTGGCCAATCAACAGCCAGCAATGCACTGCGATGCCGCAGTGAATTATGGGCCGTGACGCGCCACTCGAATTTGGCACGGACAGCCCATAATGTTCGATCTTCGTCGAACGATCGAACAGCTGATGTTCGATTCGATAAGCTCATCCCTAATTGTTACACTGTATTTCTCAAACACACATGAAGACTATCTGCAAGTGTCATTTTACACAGGTGCAGCTGAAGCTGCAGCTGCTTCTGTCTTACCAAGTCCCGAATGTCGTTTTGACAGACAAGATTTGCTAGCAATAGTGGCTTGAGAACAAGGAGCAGGGTCTAGAAGTCACACCCCAGGAACTTTGTTAAAGTTTTTTAGGTCACATCTCCTATGCTCAAAACCTCCAAGTGGTTAAAAATTACTGCCTTTATTTATTATGACTAGATGAAGATTAAGTAACATTGTTAATACAGACAGACAGGATATGAAGGATAAACTTAAAGTGATTAAAAAAAAAACGTTGTTTTGTAAAATTAAAATATTAAAACTTGTTATACTTGTCTACTTTGTTTTTGCACAGAGCAGCCCCGATCCTCCTCTTCTGGGGTCCCCTTACCAGCTATCCGGGCGGCCACACCGAGTGCCCCCCTAGGAAGCCGCATTCTATGGGGGCACTCATGCAGGTTCAGATCCCAAGCCAAGCTGTTTGCATCTATTCAGACACACAGCCCAGCTCGGTCTCACCCCCTCCATTCTGCTCATATGTTATGACTAACAGCAGCAGGAGCCAATGGCTCCTATTGCTCTCAGCCATGCCTGTGAAACAGGCGAGAGGGGAGAAGAGGTGCTGCAGAATTAGACCGGAATGGGGCTAAGATGAGAATTTAGGGAGGGCAGGGATTGGAGCTGCTATTAAAAAAAAAAAAAATTACGTTAATGCAAAGAATGCATTAAGGTGAAAAAACTTTTACCTTTATAACCACTTAAAAAAAAACAAATTAAAAACAGTCACTGACTACCGTACACACAGGCCGAATGACACTGGCTGATACAGAAAATAACACGTGATAGGACTAGAGAGGGCTGAAAATAGGTAAGTACACATATCTTTCTTACACAGGTTAGTCAAAAGAACTGGAACAGGATAAGGGAAGGATCAATCGCATAGCAATCTATGAACAATTAATATGTACAAGGAACTGAAACCAGAAGAGAGTGCCCTGCCTTATTCTGTTGTTTAATATTTTTATTAGATTTTACAAGTAAATAGCAAGTATAATGAACATTACATTCTGATCAAGAATAGAATAGTAAATAAATACAGCAATCACTAAAAATACATATTGAAAGAAAGGTAGTAGAGGATAAACCTCATTAACAATTATATCAATACAAATAGAGGTATAAAAGATTAGAGCAATGAAAATAAGCAATATTCAGGATAGAATATCATGCCTCCAGACCATCCACTCACCCCCGACGGGAGCAAGCTGTGAGCAGATGGGGGCACGATTAAGTATGAGAGAGTATGCTGGGTTATCCAGAAGGATACACCAGATGAATGTTGTCATATCTCAATTGTTTAGTGGAGACCTTCCTAACAAATCTTTAAGACACAAAGATATTAGTGATTGATAAAGTGAAACTTAAAAGGTATATATATAAGTCATGTAATGGACATCGCATGTGTATAAAATCTGTAATACACAAGTAACAAAACTAACCAGAACAGAAAGACAGAAGAAGTACAGAGAGAAGAAGAAGAACATGGGAGAAAAGTAAAATATATAGAAAAGAAGGTATGGGTATAGAAAAATAGAGAAAAAGGTGAAGGTTGTCTCCCCGGGTGGCGGTCCAGTCAGATCAAGGCCCCGTTTAAATATTATATTAATAGATAAATATTAAAGTATTTTCAAAAAGGCATCAACAATAATTGATCAAAATCTGGGGGTAAGAAGTGTTTAATCCATGGTTTCCATATTTTATTGTATGTAGTAATGTTGTTATCTTCAATAGCAGACATTTTGGAAAAGATAAGGGCTCTGTTAATTCTATGTTTAGTTTCAGCCACAACTAAAGTTTGGGTTTTCCAGGCCTTAGCTATAGATTGTTTAGCCGCCGTGGTGAGATGTAGTAGTAATTTGAATTGTGATTTATTCAATTCAGGAGGTTTGAGGTTGAGGAGAGCCAGTGCCGGGTCTGGCGGGATTGGTATTTCCAAGGCCGTAGAGGCCATGTTAAATATTTTACTCCAGAAGGATTGAACGATTGGACATTGCCGCCAAATATGGAACTGCGTGCCCGGTTCAGAACAGCCTCTGAAACATAAATTTGGGTACAAGGGGGCAAATTTGGCAATCCTGGCCGGAACCAGGTACCATCGAGAAAGGACCTTATAATTTGTTTCCAACGCAAAACAATTTGGCGAGGAATGCTTAGTAGCTGACCATATATTATCCCAGTCACTTTTACTGAATGTTCTATCCATGTCATGTGCCCATTTAGTCGTATAGGATGGTAAAGTATCGTCGGATGTGGAATTGATGCGTTTATACAAAAGTGATATTAATCCTCTAGTATGGGGATCACTGTTACAGATACGTTCAAATTGAGTCATTTGGGTAAGAGGGGATCCCGTATCAACGAGGGGTGTATAAAAGTTCTTAATTTGTAGATAGCGGAAGAGCTCCTTCATGGGGAGTTTGTATAAATCACATAATGTTGGGAACGTAAGAATATCATTGGAGGAAACTAGATTGTGAAATTGAAGTAGGTTTCTTTTGGACCAAGCTGCAAATGATAGGGGGAATTTCCAGGCGGGGTAAAATGAGGGATTTCGAAGAAAAGAGAGTAGAGGGTTATGAGTGGATTGTAGGCTTTTTGTGGATCTATATTTGTCCCAGATAGCTATAGAATGTTTGGTTACGGGGTTAGATAAGTTTAGTCTATCTTTAGGAGCTAACCAGAGCAAATTATTCACAGAAATGGGGTCAATATCCACTGATTCAATCGCTACCCATAGAGGGGATTCTGTTGTAGAATGGTATTTGGGGAGTTGTGCTAGCTGAGCAGCAAAGTAGTATGAGGAAAAGTTAGGAATTCCCAGACCACCTTTCAATTTATCAAGATAAAGAGTCGATCTGGGTATACAGGGTTTTGTAGAGCCCCATATAAAAGACATCACTCTCTTTTGAGTGAGCCTCAAGAAGTAAGGAGGTATATGTATGGGGAGAACTCGGAATAGGTAAAGGAACTTTGGTAAGATTGACATCTTAGTAGCGTTAATCCTCCCAATCCAAGATAAAGGAAGAGAAGACCATTGTTTCATCAGATTAGTAGTTGACTTCAATAAGGGTAAGTAGTTAGCTGAAAATAAGTCGGATATAGAAGAAGTGAGTTGGACTCCAAGATATGAAATATGGTGCAATTCCCAATTGAAAGGTAAAGACGTTTGAGCTTGTTGTAACTCAGATGGCGAAAGGGAAATATTAAGGGCATTAGATTTGGCATGATTAACACACAATCCAGAAATCTTTGCAAACTTGTCCAAAGTATTTACTAGATTTGGGGCTGAGACATGGGGATGGGATAAAAAAATCAGGATGTCATCTGCAAAAAGACTCAATTTGTGGTGATGTCCACCTAATTCTATTCCTTTGATATTAGGATTATTTCTAATAATACATGCTAAGGGTTCAATAAGTAGGGCAAAAAGCAAAGGGGATAGAGGGCAACCCTGTCTAGTACCTCTCCTAATATCTATCATAGCTGATTTGTAACCCATATATTTAATATAAGCTTTCGGAGTGCTGTATAGTGAGGAGACCCAAGTTAAGAAATTTTCCCCAAAACCCCATTTTTGAAGAGTATATTGTAGATATGGCCAGCTGATTGAGTCGAACACCTTCCTAATGTCTAATGATATAAGGCAAGTTGGGATACGCCTTTTTTTGGCGGCATGAATTAATAAAAGTGCTCTTCTGACATTATCCCCTGCTTGACGCAAGGGCATGAAGCCAGTTTGGTCACGATGGATAAGTTTACCTATAATGCTATTTAATCTAGTTGCCAAGATCTTAGCTAATAACTTAATGTCTAGATTTAAAAGAGATATGGGGCGGTAATTAGACCAAGAGGTAGTGTCAGATTTAGGTTTGGGAATCATTGCTATGATGGAAGTTAGTGTTTCAGTTTTGAACGAATGACCAGCTAACAAAGAATTGAAGGCTCTAGTCAATAGAGGCGTTAAAATCGAATCAAATTGTTTGTAGTATAGTGCAGAAAACCCATCGGGGCCCGGTCTCTTGTGAGGCTTCAATTCTTTAATAGCAGCTTTAACTTCCAAGGCCGTTATGGGACTCTCCAAATATTCACACTGTTCTGGTGTCATTGTGGGAAGTGTAACATCTTAGAACAAAGTGTCTGCTTTGTTTTTATCAAAGATTAAGCCAGGGTCATAGAGCTTAGCTAATTTAGATTGAAAGATTTCCAAGATCTTTAATGGGTTACTAGTGTATGCATCTCTGGAGGTTCTAAGTCGGAATGCAGCTTGTGAACGATCAATAGACTTGAGGCTGCGGGCCATTGGAGTATCGGGCTTATTGGCTTTGCGGTATAGGGTATGTTGCCGCTTGCGTAAGAGTTTGTCTGCCGAATCTGTCAGAAAAAGATCCAACTCAAGCCGGGCCCTTTCCAATTTAGTGTTAGTGTTTGCATTCGGAGTAGCTTGATGAGCCAAATGACAAGCGTTAAAATTTGCTTCAAGTTTGGTGAACAGAATCTTGCGATCTCTTTTAATAGATCTCGCCTTTTGTATCAAGCTGCCCCGAATGACAGCTTTATGGGCTTCCCATAGTGTAAGGGCAGAGACATCAGTAGTGTCATTAAATGAGAAATAATCATTAAGAGCCAGTTCAATATCTGAACGGTGTGAGGGGTGAGTTAGGATGGAGTCGTTAATACACCAAGTGGTGTCATGTGACCTAGGTATTGAAGAGGTAATTGTAGTAGTGACCGCACAATGGTCTGTCCATGGAAATGGGATTATATTAGAGGATATTACTTCAGGGAGCATACTAGAGGGGAGGAAAATATGGTCTATTCGTGAAAAGGATTTGTGTGGATAAGAATAATGTGTAAAATTTCTGGAAGTTGGGTTAAGTTCCCGCCAGGTATCAACAAAATTAAAAGAAGTAAGTAGAGATTGGAAGGACCGTTTATGGGTAGGAGAGTTAGGAGATGACGGGGATTTATCCAAGAAGGGATAGATGGTAGTATTGGAGTCACCACATAATATTATTGTTCCAAATTTATGTGATTCGATTAGTTGGAAAAGATGTGATAGAAAAGCTTCAGGACGCTTATTTGGGGCGTAATACGAAACTAATGTGACTTCAGTATCAGCAATAAAGCCTGTTAATAAAACATATCTACCCTCAGGGTCACATATTTGTGTATTAAGGGTAAATGGTGTAGAGCGGTGGAATCCAATCAGGGACCCACGTTGCTTAGTTGTAGCTGATGCTGCGTAGAATTGAGGGTAGGAGGAGGAAAGAAATTTAGGGGAGGCGTTATTGATAAAGTGCGTTTCTTGAAGGAAAATGATGTGAGCTTTTCTAGCTGAAAAGGAACGTAGAGCTTTAGTTCTTTTTTGTGGAACGTTGAAGCCTTGTACATTTAAGGACAAAATGTTTATGGGGGCCATGACATAGTAAGGGTAAGTTTTATATAAGGGTTAATGAAACCCATATTATGAGTTCGAACCGCCACCAAGGGAGACAGAAGAGGAGAAGAAAGGAAAGACAGAAAAGAAAGAATAAAGAAGAAACCAAATAAATAGGTAGCCCTAATGACTGCAATTAATGTCATAAAATAATGATGTACTAGTAGGGCGCAGGAACACCTCGGAGAGATAACAAAAAATCTCCGAGGGGTTCCATGGTCACTGACCGACCCTGCCTTCTTCTATACCAGAAAAGGATAGTGACTTCTAGGAAACTGTGGACCTGGAAAGGAATGTGTTAATAGACAAATACAGAAAGACACGAGACATATATATCAATACATTTTTTATAAAAATACCTATTTTATATTTAACATGCTATATTACTAAAAGACAAGTAGACTTCAGGAATCATCTAAAAGTTAATACAGTAGGAGATAACCGGACAGATTGGGGTAAGGAGTTCCATAGGATTTGAGAGGCTCTGGAAAAGTCCTGGAGGCAACCATGGGAGGAGGTGATGAGGGAGCTAGAGAGCAGAAGGTCTTGAGAAGAACGAAGAGAACAATTAGGTTGGTATTTTGAGACTAGGTCAGTGATGTAGCTGGGGGCAGAGTTGTGGATAGCTTTGTATGTAGTATTTTGAATTTAATTTGTTGGATGAGCAGAAGCCAGTGGCGGGATTGACCGAGAGGAGTATACACTAATAAATGGGTGTTTAGGTTACATTGATGAGTTGTGTACAAAAACCTATGCAGACAGCATTTATTTTTCTGGTTTACCATAAAAACAACTTCAACGGCACAAAAAACCCACAGAATGCAAATTTGTGAATTGTGGTGGGTTTTCAAAGTGAAGTTAATGACAGTGGCGAATCCTGGCCTAACTGGAATTTAAGATGTTTTGTAGTTTTACCAAAATGCACATATTTTCATGCAAACCCATTGTTACAGGAAATAATGGATATTTTTGTAAACACTAATGCCGCGTAAAACACGATCGGACATTCCGACAACAAAATCGTGGAGTTTTTTCCGACGGATATTGGCTCAAACTTGTCTTGCATACACACGGTCACACAAATGTTGTCGAAAATTGCGAAGGTAAAGAACGCGGTCACGTACAACACGTAAGACGGCACTATAAAAGGGAAGTTCAATACCAAGTGCGCAGCCCTTTGGGCTCCTTTTGCTAATCTCGTGTTAGTAGAAGTTTGGTGAGAGACGATTTGCGCTTTTCAGCCTCGTGCTTTTCAGTCCGTTACTGCTCTTTGCAGCATGACGAATGTGCTACCTCCATTATGAATGCTAGTTTTACCAGACTGAGCGCTTCCGTCTCGTACTTGATTCAGAGCATGCGTGGAATTTGTGCGTCGGAATAGTCTACACACGCTCGGAATTTACCAGAACGGATTTTGTTGTCGGAAAATTTGAGAGCCTGCTCTCAATTTTTTGTTGTTGGAAATTCCGACAGCAAATGTCTGATGGGGCCTACACACGGTCGGAATTTCCGACAATAAGCTCCCATCGAACATTTGTTGTCGGAAATTCCGAGCATGTGTACGTGGCATTACAGTATATAAGGTTAATTTATCTGTATATTTTATATAACTAATTTAAAAGGAAGTAGCTAAGTATTTTTCCGCTTAACGGAACAGTGAACTCCCCAGCTGAAATATTTGAGATACATTGTAGCCTGAAACTTTTGTTTTAGATCTGAAAGCTTTTGGCTCTGACTTTTATGTCAGAATGTGTTTTGTCACTTTTCTCTTTTACCTTAGATACTGATGTTCCCTAAAGTGCTCATTACTCATAAGGAAGCCAACGGGGGTAATGTTATCTGTCTGAATGTCTTGCGATTATATTTTAGTTATGCCACAAACCTATTGTTTGCAAAAAATATTTGGTGGATGGAAACAACTATAATATCCTTAATAAGGGTCCAAGTATTCTTGGTAGTATACTTTATGGAATTATAACATAAGTGCAAAAGTGCATTTCTAGGGAGTTAGGGAGTTAGGTTGTGGGAAGAAATTATTTAGTTAGGTTTTTATTTAGAAATTATTTAGACTCAGTAGGTGATCAAAAAAAAATGGCAATACTTTATTCTACTCTCTTGTATTTTTATAAAGGCTGTTACAATAAAAAAAAAAGAATATACTGACAAACACGCCATGTAATTAGGGTGATGTAACGTGGTTCTTAGGCATTTTTAAGGCTTTAAGAAATTTATGAATGGATTTCCCCATAATTACAAACTGAGAAGGTATAAAATGAATATGGTAAGTAGGTCCGTAGTCATGTCACACTGAATACAATATAATGTATTGGTTTATTGATAAATATACATTTATTTTATTTTTGTTTCTTGGAATTTCATTGTGAATCAAGTTTGACTAAATTCTGTGCTCTTCTATGGTGTGTATGTGTGCGCCTGTGTGACTGCAGTAAGGATATAAGCATGTAGGCTCATCTGGGTCAAAGACTAATGTTTTGGTTTTATCTGTTATGTTAATTGAAGCATATTTCAGCAATATAATCTACAAATGTAGGATATAGGTAAAAAGTATGAGTAGATTCAGAAACAGCAGCAACAGGACACTGTGCCCAGTGATCTTTGAATTCATCAGTGTTGTTCAAGTAGATCTCCATCTCTCTAAGGTTGCCTACACCCTGATGTACATACTTGGTACCTCATCATATTATAATCTTAAAATAATCGCAACATGAACAAATCTCAGAGCTGAGCTCCAGAAACCTGTATGTATTTCACTTTTTTACTTTTTTAAAACATGTTTTGCATTGCAAGTAACAGAAACTGCTTTGATTGCATGCTTTGATCCACATGTTATTTTGACCCTGTTTACACTATACAGTGGAACCTTGGATTACGAGCATAATCCATTCCAGGAGAATGCTTGTAATCCAAAGCACTTGCATATCAAAGCAAGTTTCCCCATAGAAGTCAATGGAAACAAAGATAATTCGTTCCACATTGACTTCTAATGCATGCAATACCGCATGTGGCCAGAGGTGGGGGCGCCAGAGAGACTCGGAAATACTCGGAGACCGCTTGGATGTACTCAGAAACCCTCGGAAAGGCTCAGAAACTCTCGGGAACTGAGTATTTCCGAGGGTTTCCGAGTATTTCCGCGTATTTCAGAGCAGCTACGAATGGCTCCGAATGGCTCCGAGTGTCACCGGCACCCCCGCACCTCTGGCCAAATGCGATACTGGAAATTTAAAAGGTGAAAAATATACTGCGTTGTGACTCAAAATTCATATATATAAATATAGCAGCCAGCACAGCTGAAGACAAAAAGCAATGTAGATGGATAAGAAAAATGCAGCGCAATTTAAATATACACAGGTGTTGTGATCAACTTGATGGTATTACCGGTAATAATAAAGCAATATCATGTGTTTGAATAACTCTATGCATTAAATTGTGAATAATTGATATTGGGGAAAAAGTGACCAAAGAAGTGAATCATAGGTGACAAATAAAGTCCAGACAAATTATGTACTTGTCCAAAGGGCTAATCAAAGTCCAAACACAGGTGTATCTCTTCAAGTGAAAAGTAGAGTTGCTAAAAGCACCACCACCAATTGGAAAAAGGCAACCGGATATCACAGACTTAAAGAGGCATATACCTCAGAAGACGTGAAAAGCTTGTTGGTATTTAACCGAGAAGATGCAGCTGGTCCTGGATCCAAAGCGGTTATTCCAGCTTGGCAAACCGGAAACATCAATGGGACTCAGAAAATGTATGGCGTGGTTCTTATGGAGGACCATCAGGTTGATCACAAAGCATGTATATATATAAATAGCGCTGCATTTTTCTTATCCATCCAAATGCGATACTGCACACCATAGAGGCTTAAATCCTGCTGGTTTTGCGGGTCAACACTCCCTCAGTCAGGATTTAAAAAAAAGAATTGCTTGTATTAAGAAAACGCTCGTTAACCGCGTTTCTCGCAATCTGAGGTTCCATTGTATAGACATAATTAATAGGTCCCATTACTTGAGCCAGCACGGGTCAAATTTTAGGGGTAACATATGTAATGTACCGTACAAAAAATGGAACCCACCTCCCCTGATTGTGGACAGAATGCTGCTAGCCCAATAGCATATAAAAAGAGAAACAGAATACTCCCAAGGGCCTATACGCAGCTTGCAAGTAATAAATGTACTTGTTTTATATGAAAAATTATTATTTTATTTTCAATTGATATAAAAAAAAACATAAAAAAACAGCAATATCAAAAGGAGGGGAGGAAGGGAAGGGAGACAAATGAAAAAAGGGGAACAACAACATGAGCTCTGGTGTACAAAAATGTATTTTTTGCATGATAGATGTCCAATATCACAAAGACATTGAACAATGCACAAACGATATGTCTGTGAATGCTACAGTTAAGGGTAATCCCAACGCGTTTCAATCAAAGTTTTGTATTTGATCTTCTTCAGGGGGGATATAGACATAGCAATACATAATATTAATAATATTGTCATCATCATCATCATAATGGTCATTTAAAAAAAACGTGTATATGCAGGAATCCAAAATATCAAAAGGTCCTACCTTTGATAAAAAGAGTGTTTAAATGGTCAGAGCAGAAATACAACACATGACACTAGGATATTCTAACAGTGGTCAACCATCCAAGGGGTGAGCAAGGAGTCCAATTCTATCCACAAGAGGTCACACTTCATTAGGCGTGCAGGGGTGGATGGAGTCACAGGTGTGCATACAATGTATGTGATATCTAATGAAGTGTGACCTCTTATAGATAGAATTGGACTCCTTGCTCACCCCTTCAACTGTTGAACACCGTGAGAATATCCTGGTGTGATGTGTTGTATTTCTGCTCTGGCCATTTAAACACTCTTTTTATCAAAGATAGGACCTTTTAATATTTTGGAGTCCTGCATATACAGGTCCTTTTCAAATGACCATTATGATAATAATGATGACAATACAAGAAGATCGAATACAAAACTATGATTAAAACGCGTTGGGATAATTCTTAACAGTAGCATTCACAGACATAATGTTTGTGTATTGTTCAATGTCTTTGTCATATTGGACATCTATCATGCAAAACATTTTTGTGTACACCAGAGCTCATGTTATTGTTCCCTTTTTTCATTTGTCTCCCTTCCCTTTCTCCCCTCTTTTTGATATTGCTGTTTTTATTAATGATTTTTTATATCAATTGAAAATAAAATAATAATTTTTCATATAAAACAAGTACATTTATTACTTGCAAGCTGCATATAGGCCCTTGGGAGTATTCTGTTTCTCTTTACATATGTAATGTACCTGCCAGTCCTCTAAACTGCATGTTATGTCTTACCGCATAGAGGATGGTAGTGTACATATAAGGAAGACAACTCCTCCAAACCTCTTATCTTACCACATTTTCCTGCAATCCAGAAATTCTCCTGTTAAATATGGGTTCATTTAAAGTGTCTCTAAAGGCAGAAGTTTTTTTTTGTTACCTTAATGCATTCTATAGATTAAGGTAGAGAAAACCTGAAGACCTTCTGCATGCAGCTCCCCTTCTGCATGCAGCGCTGCGAGTGGCCGGAGCCGCAATTACATCACTCCCACGCATGTGACCTTAACTGCGCATGCACTGCTAAAGTCAGCGGCTGCATGCAGGGTGACTATCTCCTAAACCTGTTGGTAAAAATGTAAAAAAGGGGCATACAACCACTTTAAACACTTAAAATGAATGGGCTGCCAGTGCACTACAACGAACCAAAAACATGCTCCACTTATTAAAATGCAGAGGAGCACAACACATGGTAGTTCATTACTATGTGTTGCAACATTGGTTCATCCTTATGTGTGTTAAGATTCTAGTTGCAGAGGGGTAAAGTGCATTGAGGTAATACAGTACTTTGCAGTGCTATCATGGGTGTTAATAAGCCCTAAAGGAAAGAAAGGTGGAGATGTTGTTTGGGGTAGTAAACTTGTAAAGCAAAGAAAATAACACCTGAATGTGTCTGGTTGGTAATGACAACACCTCTACTTTTCATCTTCTATAGATTTACTAAAGCTGAACTCTAGTAATTTTTTTTTTTTTTGTGGAGAGGTAACACTTCTGTCAGTTTATATTTCTATCTAGATTTTCCCTCACTTTGTGCCCTTGTGACATCTGTACAAAAAATGAGGGGTGCGGTTGTTGGAAAGGAAGGCACAAACAGCATGTTCCAACTCTTCCCTGCTTTCCTAAAACATGTGTTTTCATCTGTGTGCCTATTGGAGAGATGTCCCATCACTTCCTGTCCTAACAGGAAGTGGCAGAAAATTTCCCCTGAATAGGGATAATAACAGCAAGCAAAGTCTATCCCTTTCATGCTCAATATAAGCCTGTTTTTGTATTTTATGTCATGGAAGAGTTTGGTTGTGGTTACTTTCTGCATGGTCACTTAGAGCTACTGGCTTGTGTCCATACCTCCCAACATTCTGAGATAGGATAGAGGGACACATTGTAGCACAAAGAACGTAGGCAATGGTTATACCCATGGCATGTCACCAATTACAGTTACCAAGAAGAATTAATATGCTAAAAGATTGGATAAAATAACTAGTGATTCCTTTCACTACAACTAAATAATAACTAATGCTGGCTTTTCATTTTACAAATGCAAATATATAAAGGTTGGATGGCAGGTTTAGTGTAGTATCACATTTTCAGAAGTTTAATATTACATTTTTTATAGGTCTATACATCTGACCAAAAAGAAGAGGGACAGGTAAAGAGTAAAGAGTCTCTCCAAATGAGGGGCAGATGGGAGCTATATTTGTGTCTGCTATTGCAAAAATAATGGTGAATGTGCTGTGTAGTAGGGACAAGATGGGGAGGGGGAAAGGGATGTGACTGGTAGTACAAAAAATGAAAAGGAACAATGTATACAAACATTGACTGATCACACTATGAATCCCAATGGTTAAAGCAAGTGTTTTAGGTGATCAAACTGTAATAAACATCCCATAATCAAGTGTATCAAGTGATCAAACTATAATGAACATCCTGTAATCTGGTATATCAAGTGATCAAATGAACATCCAAAAACATCAAAGAAAAATGATAGTGATAATAATAATATTGTGAATCCAATCAATAAATGATCTAAAAACAAAACAAAGCTGAGCTGAATAGCATATAAGAGTCTGGTGTATAGTAAGTCCCGTCACCAAATCAAGGCACAAGTGCTAAAACAGTCCTTCAGTGATAAACACCTCTGTGTCTGCAAGCAGCTCACCTCACTGCTGTAAGACAAACAGCATAGATAAACCACGAATGTGGCTGGAGGTGGAAGTTGCAACGGTGTAGTAGTCTCCTTTATGTTGCTGCAATGGTCTCAGTAGCAGATGTATTCCATACATAAAGACATAAAAACAGGGAAGGCGTTCATAGCGTAACGCTATATGGAAACCACAGTGGAGCAAGAACAGGTCACACAATGTTGCACTCACTTTTTGAAAAGGGAGCGTGCGCATCAATCCATGAACGCCGAGTTCGTAAGCCCTGGGTGTGTTAGCCTTGATCCACTCTTGCTTTCAGATGTTTAGCGAATAAGGACTCGATGGGTGATAGTGAGAGTGAGAGAGAAGACGCTCATAGCATAATCTCGTAATTAAAAAGCATTTATTAGCAAAAAGGAAGAAAATAAACTCACATTTGCGGAAAATTTGCGGTAAAAAAATCCACGAGCGCCGAGCTCGTCTCCTGCCGTCAAGATGTGTGTGTACCTAGTGCTCCAATCCCTGTGTCTGCTATTAATATTATAAAAAGTAAATGCATCGATTAAATGATTAATTTAAAATGGTAATGGGAGGGGGAAAAAATCTAGACACCATTAAACATGCTCAGCCTTTTATTTATGGACTGGCAATTTCCATAAACAAATTATGCATGCTGTAGGCAGGAGTTAATGTAAGCATTTGAGCTGTACTAGACATGACCTCAAAAATTCCATAATAGATTTTACAAGTTCCTGTGTCTTTCATGCTGTTAGAAACCTGTTGAATACTTCATTGCAGGAACACCTTTTATTGTTGAAGTTGCGTATAATAGGCACTTTCAGTTATTTAGAGAACTTGCTTTCTGTTTGAAAGGCACTTTAGCAATCATGTTTCTATGTGAACAGCCAATTCCTGCAAATATAAAAAATAAATACATAACTTAACATCTTAAGTGAAAGAAGCATGTGAATTAGATGTAGACCTATTGGAGGAAAAATGATATGAAATATTGTGATAAAATAATGGAAACAGCATTATATTATATTTTGAGGTAAATACAGTGGAACCTCGGATTGCGAGTAACGCGGTTTAACGAGCGTTTCGCAATACGAGCACTGTATTTTTAAAAATCGTAACTCGGTTTGCGAGTGTTGTCTCGCAAAACAAGCACGATTCAGGCCAAAGCAGTGTGCAGTACTGCGTTTGGCCTGAGGTGGGGGGGCGCCGGAACCGAGTAGAGCCGAACGTCGCCGATCGGCGCGGAAAGGCCAAATTTCGGGAATGAAGTCCTTCCGAGGTTTGCCAAGGTCAGCCAAGGTGTCCTCGGGCCTTTTTGGCCGTTTCCGTGACTCTCCGGCGCCCCCCGCCTCTGGCCACATGCGGTATTGCATGCCATTGAAGTCAATGCGGAACAAATTATTTTTGTTTCCATTGACTTCAATGGGGAAACTCGCTTTGATATGCGAGTACTTTGGATTTCGAGCATTCTCCTGGAACGGATTATGCTTGTAATCCAAGGTTCCACTGTAAGTAGTTATGTTTTGTGTACAGACTCACAGGCATATCCTTATATCACACATAGCTAAGATCCCAAGCACAACAAGGGTCTTTGGAACTTTCACATACCCAAGTCTTTAATGTACCGTAGAATTGAACTCAACGAGGGCAGCTCAGTCCTTATGGGACTCAAGAAAGGGACAGAACTTTTGCAATTTTAGAGGCTGATTTTCAGCCCCTCTGGGATGCCATTTAGAAAAAAAATCAATAAAAAAACACTAACTTAATTTTGATTTATTGACATTTTATCTTAAGGCTGAACTCGAGGCAAACATATCATGTTAAAATACACGTGAACTGCCTTATTTGCTAAAGGATTTGTAATTCTTTTCAGCCATATTTATGATTTATACATATGTCAGACAACAGAGCCAGGAGATTGATATCACTTTGGGGTCAATTCACTAAGAGATAAACCCTGCATGATTTTTTGAGGTAAAATAACTCAAGCGGTATTTATCTCAAAAGTAATCAATTAACTAAAAAACATGCATTATCTAAAGAATGCAATACATTTTTATATTTTGCCTTACTTAGCACTTAAATTTTGCATAATTTTTGGTGTTTTTTCACTTTTTTCACTTTTTTTTTGCAAGCTAACACTGCACCAGAAGGCACAAAGCAATATTGTGAAACTATCAAAACATTGTAGTGTGCTTTCATTCACAAAATGGTCTCCCTCTGATGAAATGTTACAATTTATTTCATTCCTGAGTTCAGAGGAGAACATTTTAATATTGATACATTGTACAGTAAACCCTCCTCCTTACGTTCCAGACCCACCCGCAATAAGTGAAAATCCGCGAAATAGAAATACCCTATTTAAATACACACTAGACATGTTTTTATAACTTTCACTGTACTTTTAAAAGCATTTTAAGGTCTTTAAACACACTTTTAAAACAATAGAAACACATTTAAACACATAAAAGATACTGAGAGACATAGCAAGAGCAATGGAAAACACAAAAATATTTAATTAACAATGATTTAATCAATAAAATAATGTTAATAGGTCTAACAGAAAAAAACGCAATATACCGGGACCGCGAAAACTGAACCGCGATATAACGGGGGTTTACTGTATACTTTTCATTTCCTGGCCAGTGCAGAGTCCATCTAATTGTTATTTTGTACTTTTCTAAAATATCGCCAACAAACACAAGGTGATAAAAACCAAATGTGTGTGTTTTTTAGTGAATGGACTTTAATGATGTATCTCATGTTTTTTGCGGTATTTACCTCACTATTTAAAAAAAATGTGCAGTATTTTCCTCACATTTGTTATTTTGCTTTGATGAATTGACTCTTTTATTATCTCATGCGATATTTCCCAAAAAATTGTCACATGACCTTCATATTGCATGCGGTAACCTTTAGTGAATTGACCCCTTTCTCTGTTAAAATTAAAGAGTCAATAGGATTGATTTACTAAAAGCAAATAGACTGTCCAATTTGCAAGAGAGATTGCTCAAGTTTTTTTTTTTCTTGTCATGTGATTATTCTTTGCAAAGTGAAGCTTTGTAAATCAACCCCTCCCATTTCCCTTACTGGTGCTCCCATGCTGCTTTGTCTTCTGTCACAGCCTACACTAAAATCCACCAATGTTGGATGCTGAGGGCAGTGGCGTCACTAGGGTTGGTGTCACTCGGTGCGAAAAGAAATGGTGTCACCCCCCGACCAACTATAGTCCCCCCTCAGTACAGACCCCCTCCACTAACTGCAGACCCCCCTCCCGCAGAATAGATCCCCCTCCCTCAGTACAGACCCCCCCACTAAGTAAAGACCTCCTCCATCAATCATCAATATAGAACCCCTCCCTCAGTATAAACCTCCCCCTTAGTACAGACACCCCCCCAGTGCAGACCCCTCCATCAGTACAGATATGCCCACCTCAGTGCAGACCCCTCCATCAGTACAGATATGCCCACCTCAGTGCAGACCCCCCCAGCAGTACAGACACCCCCCTCAGTGCAGACCCTCCTCAGTTACAGACACCCCCCTCAGTGCAGACCTCCCTCAGTTACAGACACCCCCCTCAGTGCAGACCTGCCTCTGTGCAGACCCCCCATCAGTACAGACCCCCCCTCAGTTACAGACCCCCTTCAGTGCAGACACCCCTTAGTGCAGGACCCCCCTCAGTTACAGACACCCCCCTCAGTGCAGAACTCCCTGAGTTGCAGACCCCCCAGCAGTACAGACCCCCCTCAGTACAGACACCCCCATCAGTTCAGACCCCCCTCAGTTCAGACCCCCCTCAGTGCAGACCCCCCTCAGTGCAGACCCCCCTCCGTTTCAGACACCCCCCTCAGTGCACACCCCCCTCAGTTACAGACACCCCCCTCAGTGCAGACCCCCCTCAGTTACAGACCCTCCAGCAGTACAGACCCCCTCAGTACAGACACCCCCGTCAGTTTAGACCCCTCGTCAGTTCAGACCCCCCTCAGTTACAGACACCCCCCTCAGTTACAGACACCCCCCTCAAATACAGACCTCCCTCAGTGCAGTCCCCCCTCAGTACAGACACACCCCTCAGTGCAGACCCCCTCAGTTACAGACACCCCCCTCCGTGCAGACCCGCCTCAGTACTGACACCCCCACCTCAGTGCAGACCCCCCTCAGTTACAGACACCCCCCCTCAGTGCAGACCCCCTCAGTTACAGACCCTCCAGCAGTACAGACCCCCTCAGTACAGACACCTACGTCAGTTTAGACTCCCTGTCAGTTACAGACACCCCCCTCAGTTACAGACACCCCCTCAGTTACAGACACCCCCCTCAATTACAGACACCCCCCTCAAATACAGACCTCCTTCAGTGCAGACCCCCCATCAGTTCAGACACCCCCCCTCAGTTACAGACACCCCCCTCAGTTACAGACACCCCCCTCAAATACAGACCTCCTTCAGTGCAGACCCCCTTCAGTGCAGACCCCCTCAGTACAGACACCCCCACCTCAGTTACAGACCCCCCTCAGTTACAGACCCCCCTCAGTGCAGACCCCCCTAGTGCAGACCCCCAGTAAAGACACCCCCAGCAGTACAGAAACCCCCCTCAGTGCAGACCCCCCTAGCATTAGACACCCCCTCCAGCATCAGTTTAGACACCCCCTTACCTTACAGACCTCAGAACATACACACAGCGGTGTGTGTCCCTCGAGCGCGGGCTCCTTCTCCTCCTCCTCTGTGGATGTAAACAGAGAGGAGGGGCAGCGGCTTCGTTCCTCTCCACTGAGGGACACAGCCGCGGCGTGAGGCACAGGGCAGCGGGCGGTGTTAGTAGTGCCACTACCCACGGGTGTCACCCCTCTGACAGGTGTCACCCGGGTGCGGCCCGCACCTCCCGCACCTCCCTAGCAAGGCCATTGGCTGAGGGGGCAATGTTGTTACTCTCTCACTCCTGTGACAGCCCTTAAGCCTAGTACTCGGAAACAGCAAGTATTTTCAATGGCTGAAGCAAGAAGATGAAAAAGAAGGAGCACTCACAAGATTCCAATGATTTGGGGGGAGAGGGTTTACTGTAAATTGGTAAAATAACAGTGGGGTTGATTTACCTGGAGAGTGCAAAATCTGGTGCAGCTCTGCACTGAAAACCACTTTGTCAAAGCTTAATTGAACAACCATAAGTCAGAAGCTGTTTGGCTACCATGGACAGCTGCAGATTTTCTTAAAATTTAGTAAATCAACCCCAGTGTCTCTTTAAAGTAGAACTATAGGTAAAACGTTTTTGGTTTTCATTTTGGAGAGAGCAAGGGAGGGTTATAACCCCTGTCAGATTATTTTTTTCATCATCTGTGTCCCCATGCAGAGATTTCCCTTCACTTCTTGTCCCATAACTAAACAAGAAGTGAGAGGAAATCCATTCAAATTAACCAATTGCTGACACTTTTACTGCTACAGGGTGGCAGCTGTGGACAGAATCACATATAATATATATATATATATATATATATATATATATATATATATATGTGATTCTGCATTTTCACCTGCGGGCTGCTTCTGCTGTGATAATTCACAGCAGATGCTGATCTGCGGGTCCCAAGGACTCGGATGTCCTCTGGCACCCACAAATCTTTAGTAAAACATGGAGAACTGAGATATGACAAGGCTTATCTCAGTTCTGACAGGGGGGAAGGGACGATCCTGTTTCTTTGCAAAGCAGGGACTAGAATCAATCTCTTCCCCTAGAGAAAGCATTACACTGTGTACACAAAAACACTGGCTAGGCACACATTTAATCCTTTGATCGCCCTAGATGTTTAACGCACAGGAGTATCTAGGTACACTCATATCAGGAAGTGCACTGTTATTGTTCAGAAAGAATTTCAGACAGAAGGTATTTTTTCGGGGGAACTGCTTAGGGATATTTGTAATTTCTAATATTTCCTTATAACATAGCCAATCTTCACTTTGTTTAACCACTTAATGACCAACCTATTGTAGCTTTACTGCTACAGGGTGGCCCCTCTGTGAAGAATCACCTATGTATACATGATTCTGCACTTCTGCAGAAGCTGATCAGCAGGTGCCAACCAATGGATGACCGCTGGCACCCGCTAATCAGCAAGGAGACACACTGGATGGAGCTCTGCATATGTAAACAATGCAGAACTCCATCCTGTCAGCAGGGATGTGCTGAATTTTGTTTCCCTGCAAAGCAGTAAATAAAACCCATCACATCCCTTAGTAAAAGCACCTCACTGTACACACAAAAAACACTGGTTAGGCACACATTTAACCATTTGATCATCCTAGATCTTTAACCCCTTCCCAGCCAGTGTCATTAGTACAGTGTTAGTAAGGGCTTATTTACACTTGCTTCAGCTTCAACACATATCAACGGCTAGTTTAGACTTGCTTCAAAACAAGGCTTCTGGCAGGCTTTGTTAAAGCTCTCTGAATGCTAGTCGCTAGTCCTTTATGAAGAAATTAGATTTAGATTTTTTTTATTGGATATGTTTTATAGCGCAAAAAAAAAACAAAAAAAACGCAGAGACGTCAAAAAACACCAAAAGAAAGCTCTATTTGTGGGGAAACATGACATGAATTTTGGGTACAGTGTCGCGCGGCCGCGCAATTGTCAGTTAAAGTAAAGCAGTGCCCTAACGCAAAAAATGGCGAGGTCATGAAGGGGGTAATTCTTTCGGAGTTCAAGTGGTTAAGGGAATTCTTTGGGGACCCCCGGGTCACCAGAACTAGTGTCCCCAGAACTAGTGTCCCCATTGGAAGATTTCCCCTTTATTACTTTTTTGGGGACAACCCAAAATTTTAGGTTTTCTTTTACTTTTACATTCAATGATAATGGTAAACAGGACAAATAGAGAGGGTGAATCTCCTTAACAAGGGCACAGACTGCAATAAAAACTGACAGGGGTTCTTATCCCTATCCACTCTATCCGAAACAAAAAGTTTTGCCTTTAGCTATGGAATGCATTGGAATCACCCCCACGTGACGATGGAATGACAATAATAGAGCAGCAACACATAAGTTGTCACTCCTCTGTCGGCATGTTCTCTTTCAGCAAATGTGTATGTAGCAGAGCCTGATTAACTTCCAATGCTGCACCTTTCTCTCTCTGTCCAGGTACTGCAGTACAAGTTTCACAGGAAGCTGATTCAGTATCAAGGCAGATTCAGGTACTCAACCTCTTTACTCCCTGGAAGGTTTTACCCACTGACCAGGCCATTTTTTGCGATATGGCACTGCGTCGCTTTAACTGACAATTGTGTGGTCGTGCGGCGCTGTACTCAAATAAAATTGATATGCTTTTTTTCCACTAATATAGCTTTCTTTTGGTGGTATTTGATCAACTCTACAGTTTAAATTTTTTGAGCTATAAAAAAAAGACTGACAATTTTGAAAAAAAATATATATATTTTTTACTTTCTACTATAATACATATCAAAAATGTAAAAAAACAAACACATTTCTTCATCAATTTAGGCCAATAGGTATTCTGCTAAATATTTTTGGTAAAAAAAAAAACAATAAGCATATATTGAGGGGTTTGCACAAACTACGGGATAGATTTAGGGACTTTATTTTTAATTTTTTATTTTTTTTTACTGGTAATGGCGGCGATCTGCTTTTCTTAGTGTATAAATGACACTGGCAGGGAAGGGGTTAAATGTGTTCCCTAGGGGTTTTTTCTAACTGTGGAGGGAGTGGATACACTGGAGGAAAAGAGAAATTATGATTCAGCTTAGCTGAAACACAATCTCTCACTTTTCCTGCACAAAATGTCATTTCTGAAAGAAAAAAAGCCATTTAAAACCACTCGCGGCTATAATGAATTGTCGGCTCCCGGCAATACAGAGAAAAGTCATTGGTAAAAAAAAAAAAATATGTGGGGGTCCCCCCAAATTCAATTACCAGGCCCTTCAGGTCTGGTATGGATATTAAGGGGAACCCTGCATCAAATAAAAAAAAATGACGTGGGGTTCCCCCCAAATATCCATACTAGACCCTTCAGGTCTGGTATGGATTTTAAGGGGAACTCCACCCCAAATAAAAAAAAAATTGCGTGGAGTTTCCCCAAAAATCCATACCAGACCCTTTATCCGAGCACGTAACCTGGCAGGCCGCAGGAAAAGAGGGGGGACGAGAGAGCGCCCCCCCCTCCTGAACCGTACCAGGCCACATGCCCTCAACATGGGGAGGATGTCCCCTTGTTGTTGGAGACAAGAGCCTCATCCCCAAAACCCTTGCCCGGTGGTTGTGGGGGTCTGCGGGCAGGAGGCTTATTGGAATCTGGAAGACCCCTTTAACAAATGGGACCCCCATATCCCGGGCCCCCCTATGAATTGGTACCCATACCATTTAACGAAGAAAGTGACAAAAATTTTAAAAAAAACACACAGACACCTTGGAAAAGTCCTTTATTAAAAAGAAAAAAGAAAAAACCCATTCCAGCGATGTAATCCAGTGTCCCGCGGCGATCCGATGTCCAGCGCTGCAGTCTCCACTCGAAACATCATTGGTTGAGCGGACCTACACTGCGGAGGAAGTTCCCCATCAGGTCCGCTCAGGCGTAGGCGAGGTCTGAGGTACGAGACCCCGTAGGCGGGGTCTGAGGTACGAGGGGGCGGGGGCGCCCTCGTATCTCAGACCCCGCCTACGTCTTGGCTGAGCAGACCTGATGGGGAACTTCCTCTTCAGTGTAAAAAAATGAATAGACCCGCCCCTTCTCACGTTCCCCATCAGGTCCACTCCGGATATGAGGGCGCCCCCGCCCCCTCTACCTCAGACCCTGCCTACGTCATTGGCTGAGCGGACCTGATGGGGAACTTCCTCCGCAGTGTAGGTCCGCTCAGCCAATGATGTTTCGAGTGGAGACTGCAGCGCTGGACATCGGATCGCCGCGGGACATTGGATTACATCACTGGAATGTGTTTTTATTTTTTTATTTTTTATTTTTAATAAAGGACTTTTCCAAGGTGTCTGTGTGTTTTTTTTTACATTTTTTTTACACTTTCTTCGTGAAATGGTAGGGGTACAATGTACCCCTTACCAATTCACATAGGGGGGGGCGGGATCTGGGGGTCCCCTTTGTAAAAGGGGTCTTCCAGATTCCGATAAGCCCCCTGCCCGCAGACCCCCACAACCACTGGGCAAGGGTTGTGGGGGTGAGGCCCTTGTCTCCATCAACATGGAGACATTGTCCCCATGTTGAGGGCATGTGGCCTCGTACGGTTCAGGAGGGGGGGCACTCTCTAGTCTCCACCTCTTTTCCTGCAGCCTGCCAGGTTGCATGCTTGGATAAAGGGTCTGGTATGGATTTTTGGGGGAACTCCTCGCCAATTTTTTTTAAATTTGGGGTGGAGTTCCCCTTAAAATCCATACCAGACCTGAAGGGCCTGGTATGGATATTTGGGGGGAACCCCACGTCATTTTTTTTTAAATTTGACACAGGGTTCCCCTTAATATCCATACCAGACCTGAAGGGCCTGGTAATTAAATTTGGGGGGACCCCCCCGCGAGTGGTTTTAAATTGCTTTTTTTCCTTCAGAAATTACACTTTGTGCAGGGACAGTTCTAAGCACGGGAAACAAGCGCGACTTTACAGGCATACTATACACACACCCTAGGTACAAAATGTAAAGGAATATTTCACTTTAATTGTTTCACTTTAAGCATTATTAAAATCACTGCTCCCGAAAAAACGTCAGTTTTTAAAACTTTTTTTTGCATTGATACAAGTCCCCTGGGGCAGGACCCGGGTCCCCAAACACTTTTTATTACAATAACTTGCATATAAGCCTTTAAAATTAGCACTTTAGATTTCTCCTGTAGACTTTTACAGGGTGTTCCGCGGCTTTTGGAATTTGCTGCGAATACCCCAAATTGTTCGCTGTTCGGCGAAAATGGGAACAGGCAATGTTCGAGTCGAACATGAGTTCGACTCGAACTCGAAGCTCATCCCTAGTTGAGATGAGTTATCTTCCACATAAGAAGTGCATTATTTTCAATGGATCATCGCATTGTAAGAAGGAATAGTAAATTACAACTACGTGGCATTGCAAGGTAAAAAAGTACAGACTGCATATATCAACCTGAGCACTTTCATATAGTATGTATAGCTAAAAAAAAAAATGGAAAAAAAAATGGAAAAGCTATACATATTGTACATGGAAAATTCATGAAAATGGCTGTCTATGTCATAATGTGTTTACATTATACAGTATGTGAAGGAAGGAAAGCTAATTTAAAAGGACATTTAAAATGAGCTATGCCTAATAAATGTGCTTAGTGCATTCTCAACAAATTAAGAAATAAAAAGTGTCAGGAGGAGAAGAAACCAATCAAATGACCTGTCAAAGTCACATGAGCAGCCTTTCCTCATCTCCTGCTCAACACTATGCAGAGAAAACTCTGTAGCACACTGCAGGCTCCACACCATGATCTGCATTTTGTGAATGAAGAAATAAAATTGCAAACACAGTGTGGAGTAAATACTGCAATGCCCAAGGGATAGTGATATATGTTCTTTCTTGTAAATGGACCCCTAGATGAGACAAATCTGACAATAAAATCACATGATATCTACTAGACCATGGAGTTGATTTACTAAAGGCAAAAAGACTGTTCACTGTTTTTTTCTCTTTCAAAATATTTTATTTTTCAATAATCATAAAATAAATCATAAAATAAAACAAATAATATACAGTATAACATACAAATAATTCATACAGGAGAATAATAATATAGACAGCACAAATAATATTCCATATTCAAAAAATGTAATAAAAATAAATAAAAGAGCAAATACGTATCTCTACTTTCAATAGAAGATTTATCAGATAAAGGCCAGAAAGCCTAAAAAATGTTATATAGATTTACTTTAGCTAAACCAGAATAAAAAAAAAAAAATGAATTAATCGAGATCCACACCCCTCCATGGCACCCCTATAGGGATCATGCTGTGCCAGAAGAGGGGATCCCACGTGTATTTGAATGGGCTCTTAAGAAAGCCCTCTAACCCTTACAAATCAAGAGATAAAACCAATGAAACAGGATGAAGGGTCATCCACACTATAACCTATCAATCAAAAAATGTTGTAAAGACCCTAGGAATATCATAAGAATATGTTTCTTATAAGGATCTCCAAGATTCATATCAGAAAAAATAAAGATAAAAATTAAAATAAAAATAGAAGATAAAAACACAATAAAAGATGTAAGGAGGGGGGGGAGAGGGGTGTACATGCCTGACTTAACGATCCCAAGCTGGAAAAAAATGGAACAATTCAATGAAGAGATAATCCAATATAATTTGCCCAAGGTTCCCATATCTCTTCAAATTTTGGAACTGTGTTATTTAATATACTAACTAGTTTTTCTTGAGTCATAATCCAAGAAATCTTTCGTTTGACATCAAAAAGGAAGGGTTTTTGTTTTATCCAAGCTTTTGCTATGGTTATCTTGGCTCCGGTGAGAATGAAGTGAATCAGTAATTGAGTAGGTTTAGATATACGAGGAAGATGTGCATTTAGGAGAGCAACAAATGGGGATATGGGAATCTGGTTTCCAGTGACTTTAAAGATTAAATTAAAAACTTTATTCCAAAAGGGGCGAATCCTAGGACACTCCCACCATATATGGGCCATTGATTCTATAAGTTGGCAACCTCTGAAGCATGAAGGATCAGCTGAAGGGTAAATAGTAGCTAATTTAGAGGGGGTAAGATACCACCTTGTTAAAACTTTTACATTGGCTTCCACCAGATATACATTCAGAACGCCTTTAAAGGACTTCGAACAAGCAGTATGCCAGACTTTCAGGTCCAAAGTACAACGGAAGTCCTTTTCCCAAGCTGTCATGTAGGGGGACTTCTCATTAGAATGAGTGAGGGATGAATACACTAGAGAAATACCTCCCCCTGGTTCCATAGCTCTATCGCACCATGTTTCGTAATTAGTATATTGGATCGAGGAAGAGATATCCTTCCATGTACTAGTCAGGAATTGTGAAATTTGGCGATAATGTAATTTTTCAGAGTCTGGGAGTTTTAATATTTTAATACAATGATCTAGGGATATAAGACACCCAGATTTAATGAAGTTTCCTATACAGTATAGTCCCCTATTAGTCCACCATCTGAAATCATCAACATTCAGACCAGGGGGAAAATCTGGATTATTAAATACAGGTGTGAGAGGCCGTCCAGCAGATGTAAGGGTTGGAAGATTTCTAAATTTGTCCCAAAGCGCTATAGATTGCGACAAGGTAGGAGACATTATAGGAGGACGAAACTTGGTAGGGCACCATAGGAGATAATCCAAGGAAAAGCAGGGTACTGCTTGATTTTCTATTAAGACCCAATCAGGCTTTTCAGTCTTAGAGTATATTGAGAAGAGTTGTGCTAATCTTGCTGAAACAAAGTCTGGGAGACCTAGTCCCCCTCTATTTCTATGAAGAAAATGAGTGCTCTGTGATACACGGTAACCAGAGGAACCCCAAATAAATTTGAGAATCTTGCTCTGAAATGACTTCAAATGATTTTTTTTAATAGGGATGGGCAATGATCTAAAATAATAAAGAATCCTCGGGAGTAAAGTCATTTTGACAGAATTGATTTTGCCAAGCCAGGACATATCATATTTGGACCAGGCTTTGAGATCAATTTCCAATTTCTTAAATAGGGGCGGATAGTTACAGTCATATAGATTTTCCGTTTGTGCAATTAGAGTTATACCTAGGTATTTGATAGAATCTTTCCATTCAAATTTGAATGATTGCTGTAATGAGGAAACAACGGAACAGGGGAGCGAGATGTTTAGGGCCTGTGATTTCGTATAGTTTACTGTTAGACCTGAAATTTTGAAAAGTCATTAAGTACTTTGCAAATGTTTGGTAAAGAAATTAAAGGGGAAGTAACAAACAAAAGAATGTCATCCGCAAATAGCCCACATTTATGTGTTTGATTTCCGCATACCACCCCCTTAACGCTAGGGTTTTGACGAATTGCTATTGCCAGGGTTTCTATCACAATGGCAAAGATGAGCGGAGAAAGCGGGCAACCTTGCCTAGTGCCTTTTTCTATGTTAATCGGTTTTGAATAATGACCTTGGAGACGAAGCAATGCTGTGGGATGAGAGTATAGGGAGTGAAGAAGATCCCTAAAGCGCATTCCAAAACCCCAACGTTGCATAAGGGTAAAAATATAAGTCATGAAACCGAATCAAAAGCCTTATGAAGGTCTAATGATAAAAGGAATCCCTGTTGCCTCGTGCCCCCCTCCCAATTAGTCTGAAGTATAGAGATTAAATCTATTGCTCTCCTTATCTGGTCAGGCCCTTGTCTACCAGGGAAGAAGCCAACTTGATCTTTATGTATATACACATTAATAAAAGAGGCTAGACGATTGGCTAGTATCTTCGTCATTATTTTTATATCATTGTTTATCAAAGAAATTGGACGGTAGTTATTAATTTCTTCAGGATTTTTATCAGGCTTAGGTAAAATTGTGATATATGCAGTATTTAATTGGACATCTAAAGGAACACCCACTGTTTTAGCATTGAAAAATGTAGTTAAATGTGGAGCTAATGTTTCCGCGAAGGCCTTATAATAGGGAATAGAGAACCCGTCAGGACCCGGAGCCGAACCCGCTTTGAGACCTTTAATGACTTCAAGAACCTCCTCCTCAGTAAAGGCAGATTCAAGTAAATCCCTATGCGAAGAGAGAAGGGTAGGAATGGGAAGATCATCAAGGAATTTAGTAACTGAGTCTGTATCAATTTGGGAGGAAGATTTATAGAGGTCGGAAAAAACTCATGAAAGGCCTCCAGAACTTTGACAGGGTTAGCTGTGGGAGGCTGACCAGAAATTCTGATTTTAGGAGTAGTATTGATTCGAACCCGGGGGGAAAGCTTAGCAGCTAATAAGGGTCCTATTTTGTTAGCATGAACATAGAATTTGTTACTCATCCAGCGAATAGCTTTATCAGCTTGAGTAGTAAGGAGTAAGTTTAGATCAAGTCTAGCTTCATCAATGAGGGCAATAGGAACTTTGGACAGGTCCTTTTTGTGTTTGGCTCTGAGAGAGGCATATTCTTTTTCTAAGTGGTCTATTTTATCTTTACGTTCCCTTTTGAGTTGTGTTGCTAGCTGAATTATTTTACCCCGTATGAAAGCCTTATGAGCCGCCCAAAGCGTTTCAACCGAGAATTCTCCAGTATCATTGAGAAGAAAATAATCTTGAAGAGCTTTATTAATCGTCTCAACTCTTAATGGATCGGAAAGAATGGATTTGTTGAGTTTCCAATTGCCCCTCTTTCCGCTCAAAGCATTAGAGTGAAGAGCTATAAGTACAATTGAGTGATCTGAAAGGACAGTATCTTTAATACGAGCATTGAGAATAAATGGGAGAAGAGATGTGGATGTTAAAATATGATCAATTCTAGCATATGTATCATGCGGATGAGAGAAGTGAGTGAAATCTCTTTTTGAAGGATTCAGCTCCCTCCATATGTCAGCCAGGTTATGGGTCGAAAGTAATTTTGCAAATTTGTGGCTTTCTCTAGTAGGTCTAGTTAGTTAAGTACCTTGGGGTTTAGATTTGTCCAAAGCCTGGTCCAAAGCAACATTGGAATCGCCTCCAAGAAGGATCGTGCCTTCTAGTAAGGGATTGAGGGAATCCATCATGACTTTAAAAAAAGAAGCTTGACCCTTGTTAGGGGCATAGTAGGAAACTAAAGAATAAAGGTGCCCTTCAATGGTACCTTTTAGTAGAATAAATCGTCCCTCAGGATCTAAGTATTCAGCAATCTTTTCAAATTTACAAAATTTTGAAAAAAGAATGGCTACCCCCTTTGTCTTATTCTCGGCATTGGCTAGGTGAAATTGTGAATAATGTGAATGTAGGAAAGTAGGAGTATACCGTATAGGAAAGTGTGTCTCTTGGAGTAGGAGAATATCAATTTTAAGAATTTTATAATAGTCTAAAAATGTTCTCCTTTTGGTTGGAGAGTTTAGGCCCTGTACATTGTGCGAGGCAATTAGTAGGTTGGAATGTGTGGTATTAGCCATGGAAGTCAAGGTGGAAGCATCTATTACAGTCATACCCACTCACCCAGAAGAGATAGCTGGTAGAAGTTGAGCTCAGCAGATACCCATATGTGAATGTGCTCACTGTAAATCTGGTGGATGTGATCCTGTAAAATACAGATAAGTCAGGCATGTACACAGAGGGGAAGAAAAGAAGGATGAGGGAGAAGAATTTTTTTAAAAAAAAGTAGAACCAATAAAAAAAGAAAAAAAAAGAAAAGTCTCCTAGCATCAAATATCAGGATCCGGGGGGGAGACAACCCCCCAGAGCCCTTCAACAAAAATGTCTGACCCAAAGGTACAGACAACCTATCCTCCAAAGACTACTGGTCTTCAAGAGATAGTTGGAGGCACATATGAGCCATCCCCCCACAGGACGCCCCCAAAAGAAAAAAAATTGCATTCAAGTTTTAACACGGTTATATAACATTTTGAACTGAACATATCAGGATGTCCACAAGTGACCTATATAGGATTAGCGAATCACTACCCCTCCAAAAAAAAAAAAAATTATACACATATATATAAACATACATACATATGTATACATATACATACATATACATACACACATATATACATATACATACACATATATATACACACACACATACATATGCATACACACACATACATATGCATACACACACATACACATACATACATACACACATATATACATATACATATATATATACACACACACATACACACATACATCTATTTGAAGAGAGATAATAAGAGTGTCAAGTCCATATATAAGTCTATATATGAAAGTTTAGAATTTATCCATATATATATATATATATATATATATATATATATATAAAAAATAAAAATAAAAAATAAAAAAATAAGATAGGACAGGTTGTTGTTGTAAATTTAAGTCACTAGGGGCACAAAAAATGCGAAAGGGGGAGAACAATCGACAGACTTCCCCAAAGGGAAAAAGTTGGACCCTCGGTCCAAACGAGAATAAAGGGAAGAAAAAAAAAACAGACAATACAATCAAATCAAGTAGGGCCAGCATCCTTCATTTTTTTAGCTCTTCCTTTGTTGCATTGGAGAGAATTTGGACTTGTCGGCGTTGGTCTTTTAGATGATCCAGAACTGGGAAGAGAAGTATCCATTTCTGCCTCACCTTCTTGAAAGTTGGAGAAAGAATAGGATTTCCCATTGATAGTAAATCTAACAGCGAATGGAAAGGCCCATCTGTATCTGATATCCCTTTTAGTGAGGACTAACAATAAAGGTTTCAATGACCTCCTGCGCTGTATAGTGGACGGAGAAAGATCAGCAAACAATTGAATTGAATGACCCTGGTATGTCACTTGTGGAGAAGATCTAGCTTGCTTCATAATATCTTCCTTCGCCGCATAGAAATTAGGCTTGACAATAATGTCCCTCAGATTGCCATCCTTCCTAGGTGGTCCCAGGGCTCTGTGTGCCCTATCCAGTTCCAGTCGGTCAAGTGGGGTATTAGGAAGCATATTTCTAAATAAGTCCTGGACCGCTTTGGGTACATCAATTACAGATTCAGGAAGTCCCCTAATTCTGACATTGCATCTGCGGGACCTATTTTCGAGTTCATCTATTTTTGACAATGCAATATCCAGTTGTTCCTGAACAGTGTTGATATGTTCCATATTTTGATTAGTAGCTGCAGCAGTTTCATTGATTTTATTTTCAATAAAGTCAATTCTAGAGCCCAAGCTTTGAAAATCTGCTTTCAGATCCCTTGTGATTTTATTAGCAGTTTGTGCCAGACCTTTGTCAAGTAAGTCAGAGAATTTCTGAAATAAGTCTGCCATTTGATAAGCCTCTATTCCTTGACAGGCGTCTGAGGTAAAAGAAATGGCCTGAATAGCAGTGTCATGCCCCAATGCAGTATGGCTATATTCTGAGGCAGAGAGGTTAGTTATGGTTCCAGATGTAGTTGGAGTGGTGGTAATTACCTGAGTAAGTACCTCTTGAGTTCCTGAGGAGAACTTAGCAGTGGAAGAGTGGGTATTCTGTAGTTTTTCAGTCAGAAATGGCGGATCAGGGATGAAATGCTGTGATGCGGCGGCCATCTTGGATTTTACATCCGTCATTAGTAAGCCAAATAACGGCCTGAAAACCTCTAAAAAATAGGATTAGGTAAGCTGGGGATGTTCTCTGGTATTCCGGTAGTCAGCTGTGTCGAAATGAGGGCAGAACCGCCACCGTGTTTGCCGCTATTGGCACCGCTGTGGAGGGATGGAGCGGAGCTCTCGGCTCAAGCGGCCATCTTAGGAGCCTCATGCATGCGCACTCGTTCACTGTTTTTTTATGTGCCTTACATGTGATTGGGTATTCTTTGCAAAGTGAAACTTCATCAAACTCACTAATCTCTGGGGAAAATGTCCTTGCAAAATGCAACTTCCCTTGCAAAACAAACCGTCTATTTGCCTTTAGTAAATCAGTCCCAGTGTATCACCCCAGCTTCCCAGTATTAAAACATATTTAGCAAGGATTTCCCCAAAAAGATGAAAGATAATACGTCTGTAAATCCCTGCTATTTAACCTGTATCTGTACAGAATTGTGGGAAAGGCAGTGAGATAGTTAGATCAACATGGGAATGAGAAATCAGGAAAGCCTTGTTCATGAAGTACTGTTGCCAAAGCTACAAGAAAGTGAAAATGATTTTTTTTTTGTCAGTTTTAGAAAGTTAAAGCTGGCTGTTGATTGAAATATATTAGAATTTCATAATACAATTAAGCAAATCACTAATACATGTCAGTGTAACATGTTATGGTCAGTTCCACAGCTAGATCACATCAGGAACAAGATTAATGTCACTTAGTGTCACTTGGGCTGTATAAAGAAGTGTGTTTTTAATAAATTTGAATAATTTGGGGTAAATGCTGCCTCCAACCTAGAAAGATGCACATTTAAATGTATCAGGGATATTTTAGCTGGTTAGTTATAGGGTTGTCTTGAAATCCAGTCTGCAAACACTTCACCCTTTTGCAGCCTGGTGTGAAATCGGCTGAAATTCACACATTTTTATTCTCCGGCATAACAAATTTTGTAAAAATAAGGAAAAGGGGTATTTTATTCATTGTCTATACATATCACACTTTTTTCCCTAAAATACCCATGTTGAAAGTTGTCCAGTTGTGGTTGTGAATATATTATAAGGGGGAGTCTGTTCTAGTAAGGGCATTGGTATTTTGTTCTTTTTTTTTTTTTCATTTTGATAGTGGTACTTGAAAACATTAAATACATAAAAAACTAAGGCAGAATCTTTTTTACTGGTAATGCAATAATTTACTGCATTTTGCTAAAATTTTCTGGACAAAAAATGTTTATGATGAAACCATCTTACTGGTGGCTTCTGCATACGTTTCTCTTCATTTAATATACAACATAAATAATTTAAATATTTTCAAAAATAATCAGAAAAATAACTTATTAATAATTATCTTCAGAATATGAAGCCAAATAGAGCTGCTCAGAATATATCAAAGTTTCCTTTTTTTTCTTTAGAGACAATCGAATGAATGGAGAGTTGTTCACAGAATTTTTTGTGTGAATGAAGGGAATGGAGAAACACAAATAATTATACACATGTTTGTATTGTTATACAGCTTTGGCTCTTGTAGAAGACTGGCAAAGTGGTTGGATATGGTTCTGCTTAGAAAATGAAACTGATGGCTAGAAATCCAGAGAAGGGTTGTGCATTGTGTTATAATTACAAATAAGACACCAACATTGTTTTTTCACTGGAACCATTTTCACCTCAATAAAAAAGATCCAACTGGGATTAGCTTTTTCTTCTGTGTATAGTTTGTAGAAATATATATAGAGAAGGTCAACCATATTTGCTCACTATAATTATTATTAATGTTATAGAGTGATCGATCTTTACTCTTATTCTCAGTGCCAGACTACCAGTCTGCTCAGGTTGAAGCAGTAAACACGCAGAAATGGTAAAGTCACATAAAAACATCAGTTAAAATTACAGCTATAACCCAAAATGTATATAGTTAGGTGAAAAACATCCTTTATGAACTACTGAAATCCCTACTTGCAACTAAAAAGCAGGTCCTTCTCAATCATTACATTACATAAATATCTTATTATATGGATTGTATAACCAAGGAATGTGTACAATATCAGGACACGCTAACATTTAACACTATTGCAAGATAATGAGTTTGATTTACTAAAAGAGTTGAGATCTTTACACAACAAATTGTGTGAAAATCCTCCTCAATTAGCCCATATTGTGAAAAGTAGAGCAGGTAAATTTGTTTGTCCATTTAGAAAACCCCCATTTGTTCGTTTGCTCTCTATTTGGGCCTTGAGGCTAAAAAGGAACCCAAAAATTATAGGCCCTTTACCATCTGAAACTGACACTTGTTCACTGTTCTATTCATCATTTGATGATGCCTTATCGTTAATAAGACATTATGGTAGGAGCACTTTGTTATCTAAGGGTGACATAAAGTCAGCATTTAGAATGATTTCTGTTCACCCTGTTTGTTTTAACTGTTATGAAAGTAATTTTTTTTTTTTTTGACAGGTCGTTATTTAGGATGTGCTGTCTCCTGCTTTTTCTTTTAAACCTTTCATCATTCTTATGGGTAGGTAAAATTCAATTGGATTCTTAATCTTTATTGCACTATTTAGATGGCTTTCTTTTTTATGATACCAGTGGATTCCCCTCTCTGTCATCTGCTTAGTGTTCTGAATTCGGTAATCTTCTGGCTAAACTGGACAGCTAGGTCAACCCAACTACTTGTATTTGAGAATAACGATTGATTCTGTTAACATGGTATTTTGGTTGGAATTGGAGAAAATTCATACCTTTCAATCTTTAACCCTTAAATTTATTAAGTGTAAAATGTAACCCTAAAGAAGTGGCTCTCAACTCTTGTCCTCAGGACCCACTAACAGGCCAGGTTTGCAAGATAAATGAAATACATCACAGGTGTTTTCTGTTTAGTGATTGCAGTATTCTAGTCTGCATCTCCCCAAGGTAATACTTAAAATCTGGCCCGTTAGTGCCGGTTCACACTACCGCGACTTGGGATTCAAGTCGCCCCAAGTCGCGCGACATGAGAAATTACATGTTAGTCAATGAGAGCCGTCTTAATGTACACTACTGAAGTCGCTCCGACTTCAGAAAAGGTTCCTGTACTACTTCAAGGCAACTTCTAGGCGACTTGTACCCATTGATTTCAATGGAAGTCACCTCCAAGTCGGATCCCCCGTCTTAACTGAAGCAACTTTCCAGGAAGTGAAAATTGTTTTCTAAGGCAAACCCCTCCCTCCCACAGAGCATATTATTATGTGATTGGCCACTGGCAAAGTCGCCTGTCCTGGAGGCGACTTGAAGTCACGTTGTAAGTCGCTCCAAGTAGCGCTGAAGTCGCGCTCAAGTCGTCTCCAAGTTGCCTTGAAAAGTCGCGCTGGAAGTCGTGTTGCCCCAGTGTGAACCGGCACTTAGTGAGTCCTGAGGACAGGAGTTGAGAACCACTGCCCTAAAGGATACACAATCTATGTTGGATTTATTAGCATTCACTTCTCATATAATCCCAATGGGGTGCATATTTTCTAGATGGCTCTGTTTATGTATTGCTGGTTTAAAATCCCCTTTTAGCCACATTAGATTTTCCAGGGTTGATTTACTGAAGCTGGAGAGTGCAAAATCTGGTGCAGCTCTGCATGTAAACCAATCCGCTTCCATATTTTATTTGTCAAAGCCTAATTACACAAACTGAAGTTATATGCTGATTGGCTGCCATGCATTTGCACTTTCCAGTTTTAGTAAATCCGCCCCTTTGTGTTTTAATTTTTGCTCTTTCGGGTTTTGATATTTTTTCTGTTGAGCTGTCAGTGTTTCTGAAGTCTTTGCACTAGATCACACATGTTTATCTTCAGGCATTTTATTTTTGCAGAAAATTGTGGTTCAGCATAACCATTCAGTTGGGGAAGGGTAAATTGTTTTCTGCTCCTAATTCACCTATTTTCTCTCCTACTATTCTCCAAGAATTTGTTGACAGATGTCTCCCTGTTCGGGGTAATTTTTTTCACATGAATGTTCATTGACTGTTTTTGAGTTTCAGGATGTTCTTGCCACATGTCTAGAATTTTTTGATATGCATGATTTTAAAATTTCTTCTCACTCCATATCAAAGCTGTAACAGAAGCAGCTAGACTCTTTTTATGTATTTAATTAAGTTTTCTATTGGGTAACAGGTTGTCTGTATGGATTGTCAGTTATTATTTCATCTATTGGGTCTGACATATGTAAAACACTGGATTTATTATTTCAAATTCAACATGATTTATTTCAACTAAAATTTCATTACCTTCTACAAATATTATATTTTTGGAGTTTATTCCACATTTACTGTTAACTCTCCCCAACATTGCACCCAACATTGCCCCCTTTTGAAAATATCTGTGAACGGCTGAACAGGGCTATTTCCAAATTCATGTTACCCATTGGTGGTTTATTGTTCTAACATGTGGATTTGAAATGATTTTGCCAGGTTTCTATAGAGGTGCCCACATTAATTTATCTGACATAGGCTTAGTTATTTTCATTTGGATCTTCATTTGTGTGTGCAATTGACAACGGGTTGGGTTGGTTTCTCCTACATGAGTTGTTGGCTAATGGGACAATTTATTTATGTTAGTTGTTCTATTATATCCCAGTTTGAGGTTTGATGTCTGAGTTAAGTAGTGTTTGATATGGCCTTAATATTTGTGTTTATTACTGTATATATGGGCTTAAGATATATTTTGATGTTTAAATTATAAAAATGTGTAAAAATAAAAGGCCACGGCCAGTTTCATCCACTACTTGGAGTTTCTGTATTTTTTTTAATTTAATTTTATTTGAATAGATTTTAAGTGATGCATACATTCCCATAAGTGGGAACATGGTAAAAACATGGGATAGGATAGGAATATGACAGTCTTAATATTAATATTTTAGGTATTTGTTGTGCCCTCTCTCTCCTTTTGCCTACTCTCTCCTTTTGCTTACTGCCATTAGCTTCATCTGTCGTTGGAGAAAACCTAGGGAGAAAACACCCCCCACCACCACCCTTGTTGCAGCTTTTTAAATATGTGGTTGTATTCTTTCACATGATTGAGACTAGTTATTTTTGTTGGTTGTTCTATTATTTGTCACCTTGAGCTTTCTTGGCTTAGTTTACCTATGTTTGATATGACCTTGATATTTACATAGTTACATAGTTGGTGAGGTTAAAAAAGGACATCAGTCCATCCAGTTCAACCTATGATGTGTGTGTATGTGTTTATGTCAATAGTACATCGTATACCTCTGTATGCTGTGGTTGTTGAGGTGCCCACCTAATAGTTTTTTGAAATTATCGATGCTCCCTGCTGATACCACTGTATGTGGAAGAGAATTCCACATCCTTACCGCTCTGACAATAAAGAACCCTCTACGCAGTTTATGGTTAAACCGCTTCTCTTAAAAATGTTGTGAATGGCCGCATGTCTCTAAAGCGCCTCCTCTCCAGAGAGAATTATTTAATGCTTGTAGTCTTTCCCGATAGCTGAGGTCCTTTATTCCCTTAATTAGCTTGGTTGCCCTTATCTGGACTCTCTCCCATTCCAGCACATACTTCCTGAGGACTGGTGCCCAGAACTGGACAGCATATTTAAGATGCGGCTGAACCAGAGTCTTGTAGCGTGGGAGAATTATTGTTTTATCTCTGAAGTGAATCCCCTTTTTAATGCATGCCAATATTCTGTTGGCTTTGCTTGCAGCAGCTTGCCATTGCTGAGCCTATCATCTACTAGGACCCCCAGGTCCTTTTCTATCCTAGATTCCCCCAGGGGTTATCTCCTAGCCAGTAACTTGCATTCATATTTTTGGCACCCAAATGCATTACCTTACATTTTTCCACATTAAACCTCATTTTCCATGTAGTTGCCCACCCCATTATTTTGTTTAGGTCTTCTTGCAAGGTTACCACATCCTGCGTAGAAGTTTTTGCCCTACTTAACTTGGTATCATCTGCAAATACTGAGATTGATCTGTTTATGCAATTCTCTAGATCGTTTATGAATAAATTAAACAGGATTGGTCCCAGGACAGATCCCTGGGGGAACCCACTTTCCACACCAGACCATTTTGAGTACTCCCCACTTATCACCAACCTTTGGACTCGCCTCTGTAGCCAGTTTTCAATTCAGGTACTCACCCTATGCCCTATGGTCCATGCTCAATCCAGGTACTCACCCTATGGTCCATTTATATATAGGTTAAAGAATGATTTTGATGTTTAAATATCAATATCATCCACTACTAATGGCCAATTTTGTCCACTACTTGGTGTTTGTGCATTGTTCATTTAACTTTGTTGGATTAGGCTATACAGTGCCTTGAAAAAGTATTAATACCCATTTTGTCATGTTACAACCAAAAACGTTAATTTATTTTATTGAGATTTTATGTGATAGGCCAACACAAAGTGGCACATAATTGGGAAGTGGAAGGAAAATGATAAATGGTTTTCAATTTTTTTTACAAATAAATATGTGAAAAGTGTGGTGTGCATTTATATTCAGCCCCCCTGAGTCAATACTTTGTAGAACCACCTTTCACTGCAATTACAGCTGCAAGTCTTTTTGGGGATGTCTCTACCAGCATTGCACATCTAGAGAGTGAACTGTTTTCACATTCTTCTTTGCAAAATAGCTCAAGCTCTGTCAGATTGGATGGAGAGCGTCTGTGAACAGCAATTTTCAAGTTTTGCCACAGATTCTCAATTGGATTTAGGTCTGCACTTTGACTGGGCCATTCTAACACATGAATATTCTATGACTAAACCATTCCTTTGTAGCTCTGGCTGTATGTTGAGGGTCATTGTCCTGCTGGAAGTTGAACTTCCGCCCCAGTCTCAAGTCTTTTGCAGACTCTACCAGGTTTGACAATACTAACAGATCAAATGAATAACCTGAAATATTTAAAATAACACGTAAGTACTAAAATAAAAGAACCATATTTCAATACATATAGGAAAAATAAAAATAAAACACACAAATATTCATTTGCAAAATATCAATGAAAATATATTAAGAGAAAAAAAATTACGCTATGTTCTCATGGCCTTAGTCAGTGAATCCAGCTAAAAAGCAAAAGGCAGGGACATCAACTATTATTGATAAAACAGTTAACGTCTCAATCCATGCGGCACTTAACACTTGATCTCATAGATCCACCGGGTTTCAAGCCTTAAAATCTCACGCCTGAAAAAACTCCCTCTCCAGTTTGGCGTGAGACAATCAATGGCCAGGAAAACTGTACTCAAAATAGTGTCTAGAAACACTATGCTTGGGAAAGCCACGTCTGATGTTGGCCACATGTTTATTGATGCAAACATTCATAGCTCGGGTGGTGTGGCCAACATATTGAAAGCTGAATGGACAAACTAACAGATACACCACTTTTAAGGAGGTACATGTGATAAAGGTGTAAATTTTGTAATATTTACCAGTAGCTGTATTTTTTGAAGGCCTTCTCCTTTGCTTTTATATGCATTTTTACATTGGAGTTAAGCCATCCAGGTATTTTGTTAGCTCTTTTAAATTTATTACCCAATGGGATGCATTGACTAATGCCCTTATTTAATATGCTCTTAAAGCAAACCCATCTCTCCTCCGTGTTGGCTCTTTTGAAATTCAGTGTCTTTGTATTCCCCTTATGTTTCCTTTTTGTGTGATTTATACTGAAGCCAATTGACCTGTGATTGCTGTTTCCTAAATTGCCCCATATTTCCACATCCATGATCAGGTCTGTATTGTTGGTAATCAGTAGATCCAGTAACACTTTATTTCTACCCTTTCCTTTAATCTGTAAAGGATCCCTAACACTAAAGTGCCATCTAACACATATATTTTTCTTACCTAAATCTTCTACCACATAATACTTAGCCCTAACATAAAAGTAAAGTATGGCCAAAGCTTTTTTGGCAATACTTCACTTCTAAATCACAGGGGTGCACTTATTTTTGTACTTCTGTAGCCCAGATTCAGCCGGCAGCGGGTAAAGCCTGCTGTCTTCAGACATTGCTAAGCTGGCCCAGGTTCTGAAAGGATCCCTACTGTAATGTCAGCGTCAACCCAGATGCCTAAAGGGCAGCTGGCTCAGCCTCTCAGTGTGCCACTGAAAGACGGAGCCAGCCGCACCTATCCCTTCCACAGCCCAGCACTCTAGTGATTGCTGGAGGGGGGGGGAGCAGAGAGCAGTGACTAACAGTCCTTCTCCAGATATGCATCTACTTAAGGCTCCTTACATTATTCCAGCACACAACTCCCTTCTCAGCATTCTACTGATGCCAGGAATGAGCTGATAGTGAACATTGCACTGTGCATATGCATCAGGCAGTGTAGACAAAGTAAACCTTTGCTAAGACCAAGGGAAGACGTTTTTTTGTAAAAGAGACATTGCTTGTCTTTTCTGCCTAAAAAAAAAAAAACTTGCCACCAGAATAGGAATATAGGGAAATTCTTCCTTAGACAACTGCCTAGGAGGTGATGTCTCTCACACTGGAAATATGTAATTTCCCTTTCTACTGATTCTACAGGACAGGAAGTGAATAGAAATCTTCCTAATGAGACAGAGACTGTAAAATAAGATAAATTAAAGTTATAACTCCTCCAAACTGTATCCAAAATGAAAAAAAAATCAGCTTTAGATAAACACCTTTACCACTTAATCTGATTGTTATGCTTCACCTTACCCATTTAACCCAGTCTCTAAAAAATTGAAAAAATTGAAATCCAAAATCATACTTTTTTCAAATACCCTATGTGGATGCACACAAAAGCAAGTTAGAAGTAGGTCAAAAGGAAGCAGGTAAAAGTCAAAACAAACTGATATCAATCACAATCTTAATTCTACGCCTTTTGCAGTTGCAATGTTTTTTGGGTAATATTAACAATTTCTAGTTGTAGTTGCTATATAATGTAGAAATTTTTATGAGTTTTGTATATAACTAAGCATACAAGTCACATTTGCAATCAAGTAAATCATTCTCTGCAGCTATTACCTCTTGTACCACCACCCCCTCCCTTTAGAATGTAAGCTCTACAAACAGGGCCCACCTGTACCTTTTGTATTGTACTGTAATTGTGTTGTCCCCCCTATACATTGTAAAGCGCTGCTTGCACTATCTAAATCTTGTATAATAATAATAATAATAATAATAATAAAACGTTTCTAAGCCTTTTATTTATTGCATTCAGGTGAGTGATAAATATAAACTAACATTCATTTATATCTGATTATAAGTTAGAAAGCAAATAAATGTTAGGACTATTAATAATTATTCATCTGCAACGTATACATTGCTTACAGCAATTATGTTTATACCATCAGCCATCTCCATACCCTGCCCACGCTTATTTATTTCCTTAAAGCCTAAGTTTCAACTAATGCAAGACAGAGACAAAGACATCTAATATTAAATATTGGATGAGCCAAGCATTCCATATGGATATGCTCACTGTGATGCTCAGACAGGCTTTCAGAACCTCTCAATTTAAAGATTCAGTCATTCATTCTTTTGTATAAAGCTACAGAGTAAGATGTGCCATGGATAAAAAATAAATAAAAATAAGACCTTAAAATCCTTCTTTTAGTTGCCTCTTTTAAGGAAGCATGTATTTACCATTAAGCTCATCATATTTGCACCTATGAGTGACAGGCAAAATGATGAACCACACATTTATTAGCATCATCAGTAGAAATACAGTCCTATCACGTACACCTCTTTACACAGTCACAATAATAAAGCTAAAAAAGGACCATTAAAACAGCATGGGTTGTAGCACTGGGTCAGTGACAGCCAAGGGAGAAGTAAATGTCACAGACAATGTCTCTGAGAGTTCAGGGGTAGGTGTCATGGCAGTAATCCCTGTCTCCCCATGTTCTCTGCAGGCTGTGATGGACGTCACGTCACACGTCCCGCGATCCTGGCATTGGCGCTGCAGGCTCCAGAAGGCGGGACCTGTTATGGCACTCGGCCGCACTCGGCCACTTTCGGCCACACTCGGCCCCTTTCGGCTGCAGCCGCACTTGGCCACTTTCGACCGCAGCCGCACTCGGCCACTTTCAGCCGCACTCGGCCACTTTCGGCCACACTCACGATCAGATCGGTCCCGGTGCTCGGGGCTAACAATGGAATGCAGCATTCCATAGTCTCAGGGCTTTTCGAGGACCCATTCGGGGCTCCAGCACCCCAAGCCTGGCCCTCCCGATGCCCCTGAGTGTGATTCTGTGGTCCATAGACTTTGATAAAAACAATTTGACATTGTTTATCTGTCCTATTATCATACAATTCCTGCAGGTTTTCTTCCCCAGCAAGGAAATCACAGTTGTTTCCAAATCACATCAAAATTGCATCATAATCACACCGTAACTGCACTTGAAAATCACACTGAATAAGGGATCAAAATCACACTACATTAGTGTGAACCTAGCCTTAGAAAAAATAAAGGTGATTAAAGCACCTAGACCAGATGTCTTACACACACATGTCCTCAAAAAGTTGAGCTCTGTCAAAGCCATTGTTTATAATTTTTAGAGACTCTTTAATGGATTGTTGCAGGGCCAATGTTGGGTCTATATTTATAAAGGAATAAAGTCTTCACCAAGTAACTACAGACTGGTTAGTTTAACTTCTATAGTAGGGAAGATACTTGAGAGTTAATAAAATACCACATAGAACAGTTTTTGCTAGAAAATATTTTTTTAAAGTAAGCACAAACAGAAAGTGGCTGTGGATATAGTATACTTGGATTTGCAAAAGCGTTAGACACAGTTCCCCACACAAGTCTACAGGATTAAAAAATGCAGTTTGTAACCTATTCATTGGAGGGATGTTTCACCCCCATATGTATCTGAATGGTTTAAAAAAGTCCAAACTATTGCTGAAATGGAAGATTTAATACAACAGGCCAATGACACACCATTTAAATTCAATAAAACTTGGGCTAACTGGACACAATTTACTAATTCTTCAGAATATCGTACCCTAACCTCTTTTATTCCTTAACTTGACATGGGGATGTTTACACTAATAGTAATCTTAATATAATTAATATTTTATTCTTTGTAACGATTATCCACTCTTCCCTTTATCTGACCTTGTTCCCTTTTATGTATTTTAATATATACTACATTATCACATGAGATATTTAGATTACCTTGTTTAATTTATTTTATTTAGTTCTGTATATTTTATTTTTCAATACATTCTATGTTTTACTTGCTCATAATATATATTTAATACACTTTATATTTATGAATATTATTCTGAACATGGAATTTCTTATACTATTTCTAATGCATTTTTTTTATATAATGTTATTTATACCACCTTTTTTTTATGTTGAAAATTTAATAAAAACATTGAAACCTAAAAATGCAGTTTGTAAATAGATAGAAAACTGGCTAAAAGACCATATTCAGGTAGTAGTAATTAATGTTTCAAACTCTGAATGGTCTAAGTTTATTAGTGATGTACCCCAAGGTTCAGTGTTGAGACCTTTACTTTTAAATATATTGTGACAGCAGGAAGGTAAAGTCACCTGGTTGCATCCAGGGGGGTAGATATATTTCGCCCAGATTCAGGCTTTACGCCGACTTATACAACTAGGTGGAGAGTTGTATAAGGCTAGTGGGCTCATGGATGACTCATACCTCTAGGGAGAGTGTGGGGCGTCGTACAGACAGGGAGTTGATGATACCAGCTGAAGCTTGTCAGCTCATTTAGGCCTCTATAAGAACTCCCAGCTTCATTAGATGTTAGCTCATGCCTGGAACCAGACCTGTGTGGACTGTCTAGGGAGAGTGAACCCCTGTGCGGTGAGACAAAGCCTGTGTGGCTATTTGCTTGGACATTTAAAACCAGGGACTTAGGGACTAGGACAGCACTAGGCTGATCCCAGTTGTTAGTTAGGAAACCTGTATGTTTAGTCAGAGGTCAAGTTGACCAGGATTTATTTTGTTTATGTTTCTTTTGCTTTGCTGTGTTTTGTCACTGTAAATAGAAAATAAACCGCACCTTTATGATTTTGAAAACCACAACCACCGTTTGCTGGGCCTGTTTTTGTGTGGGGAGCCCATCTCGGGGGTCACACACACCCGCTGCCGAGCTAACCCCCTCACAGTTGGTGGAGAACCAGTGGCAGTTTTTTTTTAAGCCAGCATGGAGGAGATACTGAAGCAGCTGGCTCTAGCAAATGCCAATCAACAGCAGACAAATGCAGGTTTGCAAAAGAGCCTTGCAGCTCAACAACAGAACTTCGCAGCCCAGCAGCAAGCTCATCAACAGAGCCTTGCAGCCCAGCAGCAAGCTCATCAACAGAGCCTTGCAGCCCAGCAGCAGACAAACGCAACTTTGCAACAGAGTCTGGAGGCTCAGCAACAAGCCCAGCAGCAATCTGAGGCCCGCTTCATAGACCTGTTACAGAAGCAAAAGCAGAGACTACAACAACAGATGGAAGCAGCAATGCAGCAACGTCCGCAGACCAGTGAGGAAAGCCGTCCCACTAATACCGCGTCCTTTGGGGTGAGTCGTTTATTGACAAAAATGACTGGAGAGGATGATCCAGAGGTATTTTTGACCACATTTGAAAGGACCGCTGAAAGAGAAAAGTGGCCTGAGGAGCAGTGGGCTGGACTGGTGGCTCCTCTGTTAACTGGTGAATCGCAGAAAGCTTACTATGACCTAGAGCCTAACCAAGCAAAAGACTATGCGATGCTAAAAGCTGAAATATTGGCAAGGCTGGGTGTCACCCAGGCTGTCCGGGCTCAGCGTGTGCATAACTGGACTTTCCAGCTTGGAAAACCCCCCAGGTCTCAAATGTATGATCTCATTCACCTGAGCAGAAAGTGGCTACAGCCAGAGACTTTGTCCGCACCAAAGATTGTGGAACGTGTTGTAATGGATCGGTTTTTGAGAGCTCTTCCTACTGCCATCCAAAAGTGGGTAAGCCATGGAGACCCAGAGACGGCCGATGGTCTTGTGGATCGTGTGGAGAAATACTTGGCTACAGAGAACCTGACGGCCTCTTCCAGAGACACTCGGACTTTCCACCCTAAGACCAGACCATCCCCAGGGGCGGATAAGAGGATTCCAAGGGGTGAGGGTGGAGAGAGTGAGAGGGTGGGAGCTCTACCCCAAGTTTGGCGAGAACAGCCTGGGAAATCAGCGGCTCAAGAGGCCGCAAGAAGGATCGTTTGCTACCGCTGCCGGCAAGCGGGACATATTGCAGCCAATTGCCCGGTTGTGGAGGAACCCATGCAGTGTGACTTTCTGACGGGCAGACGTCAGTCGCTGTGTGCGACAGTCGCATGCACTGCCATTCGAGGAACTGAGAAACATTTATGCAAAATGTGTGTTAATGGTAGAAATGTTGTGGTATTGCTGGATTCAGGTAGCCTTGTGACCCTGATAAAGGCTGAGTTAGTTAAAACAGAGGTCTCTGGGAATAGCAAGGTAGCTGTTATTTGTGTGCATGGGGACACCCGAGAGTATCCAGTGACTACAGTGTGTTTCGAGACCCCCAAAGGTACCCTCTCTCATCCAGTGGGCTTAGTATCTCAGTTACCGCATGACGCCATTGTGGGAAGGGATTTTCCGAAGTTCTGGGAACTGTGGGATGATCCTGAGCCCCCCACTGGTGCCCCTATGTACCAGGAATGTGATAGCCAGAACTCCCCTGAGAGTGGTGAGGACTCTCCAGAATTTCCCTTATCAGTATTGGCAGGGGAGACTCAAGAAACTGGAGAGGAGCCCACCTCCTCAGACGAAAACCTACCGTCTGTGGAGTTTTCTGATCTTGAGGTTCACAGGGAAAACTTTGCCACAGAACAGTTGAAAGACCCCGCCCTAATAAAGGCACGGGAAAACGTAGTGCAAATAGATGGCGAGTTAGTGAACCCAGATAATACCTGCACTTACCCATACTTCAGCGTAGAGAAGGACCTACTGTATCGGGTGGCAAAAAGGGCAGAAGAAACCGTTGAGCAGCTTGTGGTGCCCAAACCTTACAGGAAGTTGGTGTTGGAGTTGGCCCATGGGCACATTCTTGGAGGTCATCTGGGGACAGAGAAAACCCGAGAGAGGGTATTACAGAGATTCTATTGGCCGGGGGTGATGAAGGACATAGAAAATTATTGTTCCTCCTGCCCTGTGTGTCAGAGGTCGGCCCCGATGCCACATTTCCGTAGCCCGCTGGTCCCTCTACCCATCATTGAGGTCCCGTTTGAGAGGATCGCCATGGATTTGGTAGGTCCTATAATCAAGTCCGCTAGGGGGCACCAGTACATATTAGTTATAATGGACTATGCCACCCGTTATCCAGAAGCGATCCCTCTCCGAAATACCTCGGCCAAAACCATAGCCAAAGAGCTATCTCTTGTGTTTAGCCGGGTGGGTATTTGTAAAGAACTGCTTACGGACCAAGGTACACCCTTTATGTCCCGGGTTATGAAGGAGCTGTGTAAATTGTTCAAAGTGACGCAATTACGTACATCTGTGTATCACCCCCAAACCGATGGGCTGGTTGAAAGGTTCAACAAAACCCTAAAACAAATGTTGAAGAAAGTGGTGGATAGAGATGGAAAGGATTGGGACTGTCTACTTCCTTATCTGATGTTTGCTATTAGGGAGGTGCCCCAATCCTCTACGGGATTCTCCCCCTTTGAGTTACTGTATGGGAGACACCCAAGAGGGCTGTTGGATATTGCCAAGGAAACTTGGGAAAGTGAGAGTTCTCCCCACAGGAGTGTGATTGAGCATGTCGCCCTGATGCAAGACCGAATTGCACAGGTAATGCCCATCGTGAAGGAACATTTGGCCCAAGCGCAGTTAGCACAGCAGAGAGTGTACAACCGTGGAGCCAAGACCCGTACCTTTTCCCCGGGGGATAGGATACTGGTACTTGTCCCTACGGTTGAAAGTAAATTCCTTGCCAAATGGCAAGGCCCCTACGAGATAATGGAAAAAGTGAGCGAAGTGAATTACAAGGTCAGACAACCAGGAAGGCGAAAGCCCGAACAGATCTATCACGTTAATCTGTTGAAAGCCTGGAGGGATAGAGAGTCCCTAGTCGCAGACACTTGGTCACCAGCTCAAACTGGTTGCGTGATTCCGGAGGTTGGAATAGCAGCCACCTTGTCACAACCCCAACAACAGGAGGTTAAGGAGTTTGTGCTTCGCAACAAGGAGGTATTCTCTGAGCTGCCGGGACAAACATCTGGGGTAGAGCATGACATCATTACCCCGCCCGGTGAAAGGGTGAAGTTAAAACCCTATCGGATCCCAGAGGCCCGACGGGAGGCAATACGGGAGGAAGTACAGAAAATGCTGAACTTAGGGGTGATAGAGGAGTCCCAAAGTGATTGGTCTAGTCCCATTGTGTTGGTGCCTAAACCGGATGGGAGCTGGCGATTTTGTAACGATTTTCGACAGTTGAACAAAGTTACAAAATTTGACACCTACCCCATGCCACGTATAGATGAGTTGATCGACCGGCTGGGAACAGCCCGATACATGACGACTCTTGACCTCACAAAAGGGTATTGGCAAATCCCCCTGGCCAAGTCGGCCAAAGAGAAAACCGCATTTGTAACCCCAGACGGGGCGTTCCAATATAAAAGAATGCCGTTCGGGTTACAGAATGCGCCGGCCACATTCCAGCGGAAAATGGACCAGATGCTGAGGCCCCATCGGAAGTATGCTGCGGCTTACCTGGATGACATAATTGTCCATAGCACAGATTGGGCCTCACATCTGCCAAAAGTGCAAGCAGTCCTGGACTCTGTTCGGGAAGCGGGGTTTACGGCTAACCCCAAGAAGTGTACCATTGGGCAGGAGGAGGCCAAATATCTTGGGTACACCATTGGGAGGGGAGTAATAAAACCCCAACTCAACAAAGTCGAGGCCATCCAGAGTTGGCCACGTCCCAACAGCAAGAAGCAGGTACGAGCCTTTCTGGGAATCGCTGGGTATTATCGGCGATTCATTCCCCACTTTGCTTCTAAGGCTGTGCCCCTAACCAACCTGACGAAGGGGAAAGGGTCGGTCATGATTAAATGGACCCCCGAGGCTGAGGCAGCATTCCAATTCTTGAAACAAGCCTTATGTAGCCAGCCAGTGTTGTACTCATCCGACTTCTCTAAAGACTTTGTCGTACAAAGTGATGCGTCAGATGTGGGGTTAGGAGCAGTATTGTCCCAGGTCTGGAACGGGGAAGAGCACCCAGTCATTTACCTCAGCAGGAAGTTGAAGTCCCATGAGGTAAATTACGCCACCGTTGAAAAGGAGTGTTTAGCGGTGAAGTGGGCTCTAGATTCCCTTCGGTACTACCTGCTAGGTAGGCACTTTGACATGGTTACGGATCACGCTCCGTTAAAGTGGATGGCTCAAAACAAAGAAACAAATAGAAGAGTGAATAGGTGGTTCCTGGCCCTCCAGGAATTCAACTTCACAGTAAAGCATCGCCCTGGCGTTCAAATGGGGAATGTGGATGCTTTGTCTCGAGTACATGAATGCCTGATTGCTGGTGTTCCAACCCCGAGGTTAAAACAAGAGGGGGGGGTATGTGACAGCAGGAAGGTAAAGTCACCTGGTTGCATCCAGGGGGGTAGATATATTTCGCCCAGATTCAGGCTTTACGCCGACTTATACAACTAGGTGGAGAGTTGTATAAGGCTAGTGGGCTCATGGATGACTCATACCTCTAGGGAGAGTGTGGGGCGTCGTACAGACAGGGAGTTGATGAGACCAGCTGAAGCTTGTCAGCTCATTTAGGCCTCTATAAGAACTCCCAGCTTCATTAGATGTTAGCTCATGCCTGGAACCAGACCTGTGTGGACTGTCTAGGGAGAGTGAACCCCTGTGCGGTGAGACAAAGCCTGTGTGGCTATTTGCTTGGACATTTAAAACCAGGGACTTAGGGACTAGGACAGCACTAGGCTGATCCCAGTTGTTAGTTAGGAAACCTGTATGTTTAGTCAGAGGTCAAGTTGACCAGGATTTATTTTGTTTATGTTTCTTTTGCTTTGCTGTGTTTTGTCACTGTAAATAGAAAATAAACCGCACCTTTATGATTTTGAAAACCACAACCACCGTTTGCTGGGCCTGTTTTTGTGTGGGGAGCCCATCTCGGGGGTCACACACACCCGCTGCCGAGCTAACCCCCTCACAATATATAAATGAAATAGAGTTTGGGATTAAAAGTACCATTTTGATGTTTGCAGATAACATCAAGCTATGTAATGGAATAACATCCTCAAAGAATGTAAATAAATCAAAAAGAAACCTACGCGCCACTCCTATACCATGATAATGAAAAGCCTAAAAAGCTGCTGACACTAATCACAATCTTACATGTGTATCAATACATTTAGGGCTCATTTACACTTGCTTCGGCTTGAACAAGGTTTCAGACTCACTTTGTTAAAGCTTTCTGAACACCAGTCAAAGCTCCTGTGACTAAATAAAATGGTTAGCTTACAGTCCTGTTTACACCTGCTTTTGCTTTGCCTTGCTTCAGCTTTGCTTCAAAAATTATACCCATGTAGCTCCAGCGGTGATTCAAAGCGTCTTCAAAGCCTCCATAGAAGTCTATGGCAAAGCTCGCTTGAAGCCCCACTAAAGCCCCACCGAAGCCTCAGCGAAGCCCCACGAAGCCTCATCGAAGCCCAACCAAAGCCCCACCGAAGCCTCATCGAAGCCTCATCGAAGCACCAAGCAAAAGCAGCTGTAAACAGGACTGTAAGCTAACCATTTTATTTAGTGACAGGAGCTTTGACTGGTGTTCAGAAAGCTTTAACCACTTAAGCCCCGGACCATTTGGCTGGCCAAAGACCAGAGCACTTTTTGCGATTCGGCACTGCGTCGTTTTAACTTACAATTGCACAGTCGTGCGACGTGGCTCACAAACAACATTTTTCCCACAAATAGAGCTTTCTTTTGGTGGTATTTGATCACCTCTGCAGTTTTAATTTTTTTGCGCGATAAACAATAATAGAGCGACAATTTTGATTTTTTTTTATATTTTTTACTTTTTGCTATAATAAATATCCCCAAAAAATATATAAAAAAATGATTTTTTTCCTCAGTTTAGGCCGATACGTATTCTTCTACATATTTTTGGTAAAAAAAATCACAATAAGCGTTTATTGATTGGTTTACGCAAAAGTTATAGCATCTACAAAATAGGGTATAGTTTTATGGCATTTTTGTTAATATTTTTTTTTTACTAGTAATGGCGGCGATCAGCGACTTTTATCGTGACTGCAACATTATGGTGGACACATCGGACACTTTTGCCGCTATTTTGGGACCATTCACATTTACACAGCGATCAGTGCTATAAAAATGCACTGATTACTGTGTAAATGTGACTGGCAGTGAAGGGGTTAACCACTAGGGGGCTTATCGTGACTGCGACATTATGGCGGTCACATCGGACACTTTTGGCGCTATTTTGGGACCATTTACATTTATACAGCGATCAGAGCTAAAAAAGCACACTGATTACTGTGTAAATGTGACTGGCAGTGAAGGGGTTAACCACTAGGGGGTGTAGCGGGTACTTACTTTCCCGGGTGCATTTTTTTTAATCTGGCTGTGACATCAGTGCTATGCTCCCTGCGGTCCATGAGGTGGCGCTGTTACTGTGACCGGAGGGACGAATATCACTGTGTGCCGGGGCTCTTTTTTGTCCTCTCTCGGCAGCGGTATGGTGGGGCGGGGAACCCGCCGTGCTTGCTGGGGGAGGGTATAAAGGGGGCCGGCCATCTTGGTCACGGGGTGTTCATCCCAAGCACCTTCAGCTTGCGGACGTGAGTTCGTGCTCGTCCCCTAGGAGGCCTCGGCCTAGGGGACCAACGGAGATCGTGTTCCACCTCAGGCACCTTCAGTCCTGGGGTGAGGTACTTACAAGGAGGTCCGGAGCTCAGTGCCCAACACTGAGTTCCGCGAGGGAAGAGTCCTAAGGCACTTCAGGGATGGAGGCCTGAATCTGAGTAAGACGCAATGGACCGGGGAGAGCTCCTCACTCGAAGACCCGGTGCAGCAGACTGCCGGTGACGGGTGAGTCTCTTGTCGGAGACCGTCCAGAAGGATCCCCTTCACCTCGTGCGGAGACCATAGCCCACTCTCCAGGAGGAGAGTGGAGGACCGAATTTGTGTCTGGGCCTATTCACACTCACACCTCATTTTCTGTTCTATCTACCAAGGAAGTCCCTGTATGGTGTGTTCTAATAAAGGAGTGTTGGACTTTAATGGTGTGAGGCTCACTTCCTGGCGGACGAAGTTCACAGTGACTCTTGGAGGGAGGATCCGGGTGCACACACAGACCCGAAGGTAAACAAGACATTGCTGATACCACAGGTATACCCAGTGGTGGAAGCTATGTGTAGCCCACCCGCTCTCTCTCTCTTCCCCATCAGATACCCCTAGACAAGAGACAGTGCGAGTCCCACGGAGAGAGAAGAGGGGAAGGCGCTACACGTGGGGGCTCGGGTCCGGTATTGTGTTGTGCATCACAGTACTGAACAAGTCTGCTGGATGAGTTAACTGAATAGGCCAAAGTGCAGCCCTGCTCGAAGTCGTGGAATTGACCCTAGACAAGGGAAAGGCCCATGCAGGAAGAGCGGTGAACGGGGGAGGCCCAGCCGTGTGAGGTACTACACGTGGGGGCTTCTAATTGCACTGCGCCAACAGACACAACCCCCGCCGCTTAGTTCGTGGGCGTGGCTCAACAAAAGAAAAAAAAAAGCCCCCGAACTGGAGCAAAGGGGAGGAGTCCAATACGTGAGAGGGCTACACGTGGGACTTTGGCGCGAAAACTCTGCATTGTGCGATGGACCAGCAACAAGTCACCATGTTTGGACATACTTCATGGATCCCAGTTCACCCTGCTACTACCACGATGACTGCTGCTGCTCCGATAACGGATACCGGGATCCGGCTGAAGCCAAGGGGTCGATTCGCCCTGTATTCGTGCATGGACGTAGAGGCCCTGGGTGTAATTTGTCCCGGGTGCTCGGGACTAGTGTGCCACCTGAAGCCCTTCGGACAATGTGAAGCCTGTGGGGAGTTCCTGTTCGAGGTGGATCCGGTAGTAGACAGGCCGAGAACCATCTACCCAGGCCGGGCTTCAGGTAACACTACTCGCAGAGGAGGAATTACTGCTGTAAAAGCCATCCCAGCGCACACTGCAGCGACCGAGGAGGTGGTCGTTAAAACTCAACGGGAGAAATCCGAGGATGCTGACTCAGTCACCACTGTCTCACAGCGTCCGCCACCGAAGAAGAGAACCAGCGTGGTGGCCCCGACCAGCGGTGGTGGCGGACCATCTCGCCAGCTTACGCAAGGCCTAGACGGATCCGTTGACGAGTGTTCCGGACGTCCCGCTTCAAGGAAAGGCCGAGGTGAGCCGGGCAAAGAGACTTGGTGCATGGGCGGAGGTGTCGGGAAGGCATGGCCCAGTACGCCTGCGGGAGGTGTTAGCTCCATCTCTACAACGGGCTACATACCCGCGGAGGAGTGTGATACCTCGGATCTGGAGTCGCTTTCTGATATGGGAGATGACACTGCCATTGACGAACTGTTTGCAGAGAAGGGCTGGGACAAAGTACCGCTAGCTTCATTCCGAAGGCCTCGAGATTCACCCATGTCCACGGGGGAGAGTACACCCCGGGTGGAGGCATCAGCGTCTGAACAAGGGTCCCGTCCCCAGCCCACATCTACATCTCCGGTGCCACCTGCATCAGGTACTGGGGAGCAGAAGTTGATACTACGGGCACCTATGCCTCAACCAGAAGTGGTCACGGCCCCTCGCCATCCGGACTTTATAGTTCTACCCGGCGAAGGGGACAAAGCCACAATGCCTCCGCTGTCAAGGCTTCAGAGACTCTTCTGCCAGAAAGTTGCTGCTGATTACGGGTGGGAATATCCGTACCTCCCCAAGGAGTTACTCTACGAAGTGGAGGTGTACCAAGAGCGCTGGTATAATGACTTCGTGTGGACCCACCTTAAGGTCCCACACGCCCGCAGGTATTTGACATGCTCTCCAAAGACATCTCAGCGGTTCAAAGACTGCAAGGCAGAGTGGATGAGGGGAAGACACATCCATGCGGACAAGGTGTTGATTTGACGCAAAGAAGGTGAGGATGTGGAGTACCATTTGGAGACCATGGATCGGCATCTAAAACCTATCGTTCTGCCGCATCCCCGCTTCTACCTCTGAGGAGAAAAAGACTCCATTTGTTTGCTTTTTGAAAGGACTTTGCACCCCCTGAACTTTGCTGTTTGACTTTCTTGTTGGTGCCATCATCAGTGCTTTTGCCCCGCAAGAGGGGTGCTTGTGTTATTCCAAGGAAGAACTGTTCCAGTTGTTGTTCTTTCCTCTCCGGTGAGAAGTTGCAGACTTTGGGGTAGATAGGGCCCGGAGTCAAGCAGCAGGAAAAAAGAGAAGATGGTTCAACGGGTGCAGTTACCGCGAGGCTGTCACCAGGTGGCAGTCTTGTGCAACGTTACACATTGTACACACTCACACTAGAGGAAAAGATATTTCTCTTCGGAGGAGTTTCTTTTTCTCTCACACATACACATGTGTCAGGGTTTTATTGTTTCTTTTCTCTTCCCTCTGCAGGAGAGCGTCCCGGCAAGATTATGGAACCTGGGGTGGTTCTTAGTTAGGATGGGAGGGAAAAGTATAATGTTTTAAATGTTGTCTTTCACTCCTCTTTTGTTGCAGGGGCTCAGACACAACTTCTCCGTTAGGATAGTTTCCTAACTTTTTTGGGGTTTTTCAAATTGTTAGTTGGTTTCTGGATTGGATTATGTCAGCCGTTGAGGGCGTGATTCACTCCAGACACTGGGGTCCAGTGTCAAAAGACAGGGGGAATGTGTAGCGGGTACTTATTTTCCCGGGTGCATTTTTTTGAATCTGGCTGTGACATCAGTGCTATGCTCCCTGCGGTCCATGAGGTGGCGCTGTTACTGTGACCGGAGGGACGAATATCACTGTGTGCCGGGGCTCTTTTTGTCCTCTCTCGGCAGCGGTATGGTGGGGCGGGGAACCCGCCGTGCTTGCTGGGGGAGGGTATAAAGGGGGCCGGCCATCTTGGTCACGGGGTGTTCGTCCCAAGCACCTTCAGCTTGCGGACGTTAGTTCGTGCTCGTCCCCTAGGAGGCCTCGGCCTAGGGGACCAACGGAGATCGTATTCCACCTCAGGCACCTTCAGTCCTGGGGTGAGGTACTTACAAGAAGGTCCGGAGCTCAGTGCCCAACACTGAGTTCCGCGAGGGAAGGGTCCTAAGGCACTTCAGGGATGGAGGCCTGAATCTGAGTAAGACGCAATGGACCGGGGAGAGCTCCTCACTCGAAGACCCGGTGCAGCAGACTGCCGGTGACGGGTGAGTCTCTTGTCGGAGACCGTCCAGAAGGATCCCCTTCACCTCGTGCGGAGACCATAGCCCACTCTCCAGGAGGAGAGTGGAGGACCGAATTTGTGTCTGGGCCTATTCACACTCACACCTCCTTTTCTGTCCTATCTATCAAGGAAGTCCCTGTATGGTGTGTTCTAATAAAGGAGTGTTGGACTTTAATGGTGTGAGGCTCACTTCCTGGCGGACGAAGTTCACGGTGACTCTTGGAGGGAGGATCCGGGTGCACAGCACAGACCCGAAGGTAAACAAGACATTGCTGATACCACAGGTATTCCCACGTGGTGGAAGCTAGGCGTGGCCCACCCGCTCTCTCTCTCTCCCCCATCAGATACCCCTAGACAAGAGACAGTGCGAGTCCCACGGAGAGAGAAGAGGGGAAGGCGCTACAGGGGCTAGAAAGGGGTTACGTGTGTCCTAGGGAGTGATTCTAACTGTTAGGGGGCATGGCTACGAGTGACACGTCACTGATCGCTGCTCCCGATGAGAGGGAGCAGACGATCAGTGACATGTCACTAGGAAGAACGGGGAGATGTTGTGTTTACACTGACATCTCCCCGTTCTTCAGCTCCGTGACACGATCGCGGGACACCGGCGGACATCGGGTCCGCGGGTCCCGCGGGCATGGTCATGGAGCTCGCGGCAGGGTCGCGCACACCACCGCCGGCGCGCGCGACCACACGGTGCCAAATTTAAAGGGACGTACCTGTACGCCCATTTGCCTGTCCGTGACATTCTGTTGACTTAAAAGTGCGTGCGCTGGTCGGCAAGTGGTTAACAAAGCGTGTCCAAATCCATTTTTTGAAGCAAGTGTAAACTAGCCGTTAAACAATGAACTGTGCAGCGCTTAAAATGAAACACACTAAAGTGCACATATGGTGAAAATATATAAGTATTCTGATGATACCACAAATATCACTTCATATGTGAAACCAATACTAATCATGCAGTGCATAAACACTTAACTTGGTGAAACAATAAAAAACAGAGTTCATGGGGCGCATGCGTGGCACCAGCGGAGACAGACATGCCCCGCTGAAGCTGCATGACTCTCGGGACTCCACAGCCGAATAAAGCGCCCATTCAGCTCGGCTCCCAGTGGAACCAGGTGTGGGAACAGCTGGTGAGACAAAAGAGTCTATTTATGTTAGGGTTAAGGGGTGCCCGCTTGAACAGGAAAACATCTAATTTCAAAGTCAGTCAGCCCAGAGCAGCATTGAAAATGGCGCCACCCCCTTCTCCTCACACAAGCACCTCACGAGCTGCTAAACAAAAACAACAGAAACAGCAGAAGCAGCAGTCCCAGTCTGCTCTTGTGGAGAATGACACAGATAATGATAATGACTATGAATATACTGACCCACTACAGGTCACCAACACATATACCATTAACTCAAACATGTTAAAGCAGTTTGAAAAGATGCTTCAGAAGGCACTCAAGAAAACTTCAGACCACATCACAAGCAGTTTGTCAAAGGAAATTAGGGAATTAAGTCAGCGCACCTCTGACCTAGAAGATAGAGTAGATGACATGGAAATTGATGTACAATCCCATCTGCATGAACTAGAGGACTTAAAGGCAAAAAATCTCATCCTAAACTTGCGTTTAGAAGACTTTGAGAATAGGGCCTAGGGATGAGCTTCGTGTTCGAATCGAACATACGTTCGACTCGAACATCGGCTGTTCGATCGTTCGACGAAGATCGAACGATTTGGGCCGTTCGCGCCAAATTCGAGTGACGCGAACGGCCCACAATGCACTACGCCATCGCAGTGTCATCCAGGCACTGTGATTGGCCAAGCATGCACTGTGACCCCGCATGCTTGGCCAATCACAGCGCCGGCAGCGAGGAGAGCAATGATTGGCCACAGGCAGGATGCCTGTGGCCAATTATTGCTGAGGGTGTTTAGTACACGCCCCACACTATAAAAGGCCGCCAGCACGGCGGCCTAGTGTAGTGTGTTCCGGAGCAGGGATAGAGCAGCATAGGCAGGGACAGTGACTTTTATTTCTTTCTTGCTTAACCTGGATTCCTTTAGTTTAGGGAAAGAGAAGGATAGGTAGGGAGAGTGTCAGTGTGTTTTGTGCTTGTGCTATAGTGTGCTTAAAAAAAACATTTTTTCTAGGGACAGAAAACTGTAGGTAGGGAGAGTGTCAGTTTCTTTCACTGTGTAAGTCCTTGTTTCTAGGGACCTGGAAGGACAGTGAGTGAATTCTCCTTGTGCTATATTGTGCTTAAAAAAAACATTTTTTCTAGGGACAGAAAACTGTAGGTAGGGAGAGTGTCAGTTTCTTTCACTGTGCAAGTCCTTGTTTCTAGGGACCTGGAAGGACAGTGAGTGAATTCTCCTTGTGCTATATTGTGCTTAAAAAAAACATTTTTTCTAGGGACAGAAAACTGTAGGTAGGGAGAGTGTCAGTTTCTTTCACTGTGTAAGTCCTTGTTTCTAGGGACCTGGAAGGACAGTGAGTGAATTCTCCTTGTGCTATATTGTGCTTAAAAAAAACATTTTTTCTAGGGACAGAAAACTGTAGGTAGGGAGAGTGTCAGTTTCTTTCACTGTGTAAGTCCTTGTTTCTAGGGACCTGGAAGGACAGTGAGTGAATTCTCCTTGTGCTATATTGTGCTTAAAAAAAACATTTTTTCTAGGGACAGAAAACTGTAGGTAGGGAGAGTGTCAGTTTCTTTCACTGTGTAAGTCCTTGTTTCTAGGGACCTGGAAGGACAGTGAGTGAATTCTCCTTGTGCTTTATTGTGCTTAAAAAAAACATTTTTTCTAGGGACAGAAAACTGTAGGTAGGGAGAGTGTCAGTTTCTTTCACTGTGCAAGTCCTTGTTTCCAGGGACCTGGAAGGACAGTGAGTGAATTCTCCTTGTGCTATATTGTGCTTAAAAAAAACATTTTTTCTAGGGACAGAAAACTGTAGGTAGGGAGAGTGTCAGTTTCTTTCACTGTGTAAGTCCTTGTTTCTAGGGACCTGGAAGGACAGTGAGTGAATTCTCCTTGTGCTATATTGTGCTTAAAAAAAACATTTTTTCTAGAGACAGAAAACTGTACGTAGGGAGAGTGTCAGTTTCTTTCACTGTGTAAGTCCTTGTTTCTAGGGACCTGGAAGGACAGTGAGTGAATTCTCCTTGTGCTTTATTGTGCTTAAAAAAAACATTTTTTCTAGGGACAGAAAACTGTAGGTAGGGAGAGTGTCAGTTTCTTTCACTGTGCAAGTCCTTGTTTCCAGGGTCCTGGAAGGACAGTGAGTGAATTCTCCTTGTGCTATATTGTGCTTAAAAAACTCATTTTTTCTAGAGACAGAAAACTGTAGGTAGGGAGAGTGTCAGTTTCTTTCACTGTGTAAGTCCTTGTTTCTAGGGACCTGGAAGGACAGTGAGTGAATTCTCCTTGTGCTATATTGTGCTTAAAAAAACATTTTTTCTAGGGACAGAAAACTGTAGGTAGGGAGAGTGTCAGTTTCTTTCACTGTGTAAGTCCTTGTTTCTAGGGACCTGGAAGGACAGTGAGTGAATTCTCCTTGTGCTTTATTGTGCTTAAAAAAAACATTTTTTCTAGGGACAGAAAACTGTAGGTAGGGAGAGTGTCAGTTTCTTTCACTGTGTAAGTCCTTGTTTCTAGGGACCTGGAAGGACAGTGAGTGAATTCTCCTTGTGCTATATTGTGCTTAAAAAAAACATTTTTTCTAGGGACAGAAAACTGTAGGTAGGGAGAGTGTCAGTTTCTTTCACTGTGTAAGTCCTTGCTTCTAGGGACCTGGAAGGACAGTGAGTGAATTCTCCTTGTGCTTTATTGTGCTTAAAAAAAACATTTTTTCTAGGGACAGAAAACTGTAGGTAGGGAGAGTGTCAGTTTCTTTCACTGTGCAAGTCCTTGTTTCCAGGGACCTGGAAGGACAGTGAGTGAATTCTCCTTGTGCTATATTGTGCTTAAAAAAAAACATTTTTTCTAGGGACAGAAAACTGTAGGTAGGGAGAGTGTCAGTTTCTTTCACTGTGTAAGTCCTTGTTTCTAGGGACCTGGAAGGACAGTGAGTGAATTCTCCTTGTGCTATAGTGTGCTTAAAAAAAAACATTTTTTCTAGGGACAGAAAACTGTAGGTAGGGAGAGTGTCAGTTTCTTTCACTGTGCAAGTCCTTGTTTCCAGGGACCTGGAAGGACAGTGAGTGAATTCTCCTTGTGCTATATTGTGCTTAAAAAAAACATTTTTTCTAGGGACAGAAAACTGTAGGTAGGGAGAGTGTCAGTTTCTTTCACTGTGCAAGTCCTTGTTTCTAGGGACTGGGAAGGACAGTGAGTGAATTCTCCTTGTGCTATAGTGTGCTTAAAAAAAACATTTTTTCTAGGGACAGAAAACTGTAGGTAGGGAGAGTGTCAGTTTCTTTCACTGTGCAAGTCCTTGTTTCTAGGGACCTGGAAGGACAGTGAGTGAATTCTCCTTGTGCTATATTGTGCTTAAAAAAAACATTTTTTCTAGGGACAGAAAACTGTAGGTAGGGAGAGTGTCAGTTTCTTTCACTGTGCAAGTCCTTGTTTCTAGGGACCTGGAAGGACAGTGAGTGAATTCTCCTTGTGCTATATTGTGCTTAAAAAAAACATTTTTTCTAGGGACAGAAAACTGTAGGTAGGGAGAGTGTCAGTTTCTTTCACTGTGCAAGTCCTTGTTTCCAGGGACCTGGAAGGACAGTGAGTGAATTCTCCTTGTGCTATATTGTGCTTAAAAAAAACATTTTTTCTAGGGACAGAAAACTGTAGGTAGGGAGAGTGTCAGTTTCTTTCACTGTGCAAGTCCTTGTTTCTAGGGACTGGGAAGGACAGTGAGTGAATTCTCCTTGTGCTATATTGTGCTTAAAAAAAACATTTTTTCTAGGGACAGAAAACTGTAGGTAGGGAGAGTGTCAGTTTCTTTCACTGTGCAAGTCCTTGTTTCTAGGGACCTGGAAGGACAGTGAGTGAATTCTCCTTGTGCTATATTGTGCTTAAAAAAAACATTTTTTCTAGGGACAGAAAACTGTAGGTAGGGAGAGTGTCAGTTTCTTTCACTGTGCAAGTCCTTGTTTCCAGGGACCTGGAAGGACAGTGAGTGAATTCTCCTTGTGCTATATTGTGCTTAAAAAAAACATTTTTTCTAGGGACAGAAAACTGTAGGTAGGGAGAGTGTCAGTTTCTTTCACTGTGCAAGTCCTTGTTTCTAGGGACTGGGAAGGACAGTGAGTGAATTCTCCTTGTGCTATAGTGTGCTTAAAAAAAACATTTTTTCTAGGGACAGAAAACTGTAGGTAGGGAGAGTGTCAGTTTCTTTCACTGTGCAAGTCCTTGTTTCCAGGGACCTGGAAGGACAGTGAGTGAATTCTCCTTGTGCTATATTGTGCTTAAAAAAAACATTTTTTCTAGGGACAGAAAACTGTAGGTAGGGAGAGTGTCAGTTTCTTTCACTGTGCAAGTCCTTGTTTCTAGGGACTGGGAAGGACAGTGAGTGAATTCTCCTTGTGCTATAGTGTGCTTAAAAAAAACATTTTTTCTAGGGACAGAAAACTGTAGGTAGGGAGAGTGTCAGTTTCTTTCACTGTGCAAGTCCTTGTTTCTAGGGACCTGGAAGGACAGTGAGTGAATTCTCCTTGTGCTATATTGTGCTTAAAAAAAAACATTTTTTCTAGGGACAGAAAACTGTAGGTAGGGAGAGTGTCAGTTTCTTTCACTGTGCAAGTCCTTGTTTCTAGGGACCTGGAAGGACAGTGAGTGAATTCTCCTTGTGCTATATTGTGCTTAAAAAAACATTTTTTCTAGGGACAGAAAACTGTAGGTAGGGAGAGTGTCAGTTTCTTTCACTGTGTAAGTCCTTGTTTCTAGGGACCTGGAAGGACAGTGAGTGAATTCTCCTTGTGCTTTATTGTGCTTAAAAAAAACATTTTTTCTAGGGACAGAAAACTGTAGGTAGGGAGAGTGTCAGTTTCTTTCACTGTGTAAGTACTTGTTTCTAGGGACCTGGAAGGACAGTGAGTGAATTCTCCTTGTGCTATATTGTGCTTAAAAAAAACATTTTTTCTAGGGACAGAAAACTGTAGGTAGGGAGAGTGTCAGTTTCTTTCACTGTGTAAGTCCTTGCTTCTAGGGACCTGGAAGGACAGTGAGTGAATTCTCCTTGTGCTTTATTGTGCTTAAAAAAAACATTTTTTCTAGGGACAGAAAACTGTAGGTAGGGAGAGTGTCAGTTTCTTTCACTGTGCAAGTCCTTGTTTCCAGGGACCTGGAAGGACAGTGAGTGAATTCTCCTTGTGCTATATTGTGCTTAAAAAAAACATTTTTTCTAGGGACAGAAAACTGTAGGTAGGGAGAGTGTCAGTTTCTTTCACTGTGTAAGTCCTTGTTTCTAGGGACCTGGAAGGACAGTGAGTGAATTCTCCTTGTGCTATATTGTGCTTAAAAAAAAACATTTTTTCTAGGGACAGAAAACTGTAGGTAGGGAGAGTGTCAGTTTCTTTCACTGTGCAAGTCCTTGTTTCCAGGGACCTGGAAGGACAGTGAGTGAATTCTCCTTGTGCTATATTGTGCTTAAAAAAAACATTTTTTCTAGGGACAGAAAACTGTAGGTAGGGAGAGTGTCAGTTTCTTTCACTGTGCAAGTCCTTGTTTCTAGGGACTGGGAAGGACAGTGAGTGAATTCTCCTTGTGCTATAGTGTGCTTAAAAAAAACATTTTTTCTAGGGACAGAAAACTGTAGGTAGGGAGAGTGTCAATTTCTTTCACTGTGCAAGTCCTTGTTTCTAGGGACCTGGAAGGACAGTGAGTGAATTCTCCTTGTGCTATATTGTGCTTAAAAAAAACATTTTTTCTAGGGACAGAAAACTGTAGGTAGGGAGAGTGTCAGTTTCTTTCACTGTGCAAGTCCTTGTTTCTAGGGACCTGGAAGGACAGTGAGTGAATTCTCCTTGTGCTATATTGTGCTTAAAAAAAACATTTTTTCTAGGGACAGAAAACTGTAGGTAGGGAGAGTGTCAGTTTCTTTCACTGTGCAAGTCCTTGTTTCCAGGGACCTGGAAGGACAGTGAGTGAATTCTCCTTGTGCTATATTGTGCTTAAAAAAAACCTTTTTTCTAGGGACAGAAAACTGTAGGTAGGGAGAGTGTCAGTTTCTTTCACTGTGCAAGTCCTTGTTTCTAGGGACTGGGAAGGACAGTGAGTGAATTCTCCTTGTGCTATAGTGTGCTTAAAAAAAACATTTTTTCTAGGGACAGAAAACTGTAGGTAGGGAGAGTGTCAGTTTCTTTCACTGTGCAAGTCCTTGTTTCTAGGGACCTGGAAGGACAGTGAGTGAATTCTCCTTGTGCTATATTGTGCTTAAAAAAAACATTTTTTCTAGGGACAGAAAACTGTAGGTAGGGAGAGTGTCAGTTTCTTTCACTGTGCAAGTCCTTGTTTCTAGGGACCTGGAAGGACAGTGAGTGAATTCTCCTTGTGCTATATTGTGCTTAAAAAAAACATTTTTTCTAGGGACAGAAAACTGTAGGTAGGGAGAGTGTCAGTTTCTTTCACTGTGCAAGTCCTTGTTTCCAGGGACCTGGAAGGACAGTGAGTGAATTCTCCTTGTGCTATATTGTGCTTAAAAAAAACATTTTTTCTAGGGACAGAAAACTGTAGGTAGGGAGAGTGTCAGTTTCTTTCACTGTGCAAGTCCTTGTTTCTAGGGACTGGGAAGGACAGTGAGTGAATTCTCCTTGTGCTATAGTGTGCTTAAAAAAAACATTTTTTCTAGGGACAGAAAACTGTAGGTAGGGAGAGTGTCAGTTTCTTTCACTGTGCAAGTCCTTGTTTCCAGGGACCTGGAAGGACAGTGAGTGAATTCTCCTTGTGCTATATTGTGCTTAAAAAAAACATTTTTTCTAGGGACAGAAAACTGTAGGTAGGGAGAGTGTCAGTTTCTTTCACTGTGCAAGTCCTTGTTTCTAGGGACTGGGAAGGACAGTGAGTGAATTCTCCTTGTGCTATAGTGTGCTTAAAAAAAACATTTTTTCTAGGGACAGAAAACTGTAGGTAGGGAGAGTGTCAGTTTCTTTCACTGTGCAAGTCCTTGTTTCTAGGGACCTGGAAGGACAGTGAGTGAATTCTCCTTGTGCTATATTGTGCTTAAAAAAAACATTTTTTCTAGGGACAGAAAACTGTAGGTAGGGAGAGTGTCAGTTTCTTTCACTGTGCAAGTCCTTGTTTCTAGGGACCTGGAAGGACAGTGAGTGAATTCTCCTTGTGCTATATTGTGCTTAAAAAAAACATTTTTTCTAGGGACAGAAAACTGTAGGTAGGGAGAGTGTCAGTTTCTTTCACTGTGCAAGTCCTTGTTTCCAGGGACTGGGAAGGACAGTGAGTGAATTCTCCTTGTGCTATATTGTGCTTAAAAAAAACATTTTTTCTAGGGACAGAAAACTGTAGGTAGGGAGAGTGTCAGTTTCTTTCACTGTGCAAGTCCTTGTTTCTAGGGACCTGGAAGGACAGTGAGTGAATTCTCCTTGTGCTATATTGTGCTTAAAAAAAACATTTTTTCTAGGGACAGAAAACTGTAGGTAGGGAGAGTGTCAGTTTCTTTCACTGTGCAAGTCCTTGTTTCCAGGGACCTGGAAGGACAGTGAGTGAATTCTCCTTGTGCTATATTGTGCTTAAAAAAAACATTTTTTCTAGGGACAGAAAACTGTAGGTAGGGAGAGTGTCAGTTTCTTTCACTGTGCAAGTCCTTGTTTCTAGGGACTGGGAAGGACAGTGAGTGAATTCTCCTTGTGCTATAGTGTGCTTAAAAAAAACATTTTTTCTAGGGACAGAAAACTGTAGGTAGGGAGAGTGTCAGTTTCTTTCACTGTGCAAGTCCTTGTTTCCAGGGACCTGGAAGGACAGTGAGTGAATTCTCCTTGTGCTATATTGTGCTTAAAAAAAACATTTTTTCTAGGGACAGAAAACTGTAGGTAGGGAGAGTGTCAGTTTCTTTCACTGTGCAAGTCCTTGTTTCTAGGGACTGGGAAGGACAGTGAGTGAATTCTCCTTGTGCTATAGTGTGCTTAAAAAAAACATTTTTTCTAGGGACAGAAAACTGTAGGTAGGGAGAGTGTCAGTTTCTTTCACTGTGCAAGTCCTTGTTTCTAGGGACCTGGAAGGACAGTGAGTGAATTCTCCTTGTGCTATATTGTGCTTAAAAAAAAACATTTTTTCTAGGGACAGAAAACTGTAGGTAGGGAGAGTGTCAGTTTCTTTCACTGTGCAAGTCCTTGTTTCTAGGGACCTGGAAGGACAGTGAGTGAATTCTCCTTGTGCTATATTGTGCTTAAAAAAACATTTTTTCTAGGGACAGAAAACTGTAGGTAGGGAGAGTGTCAGTTTCTTTCACTGTGTAAGTCCTTGTTTCTAGGGACCTGGAAGGACAGTGAGTGAATTCTCCTTGTGCTTTATTGTGCTTAAAAAAAACATTTTTTCTAGGGACAGAAAACTGTAGGTAGGGAGAGTGTCAGTTTCTTTCACTGTGTAAGTACTTGTTTCTAGGGACCTGGAAGGACAGTGAGTGAATTCTCCTTGTGCTATATTGTGCTTAAAAAAAACATTTTTTCTAGGGACAGAAAACTGTAGGTAGGGAGAGTGTCAGTTTCTTTCACTGTGTAAGTCCTTGCTTCTAGGGACCTGGAAGGACAGTGAGTGAATTCTCCTTGTGCTTTATTGTGCTTAAAAAAAACATTTTTTCTAGGGACAGAAAACTGTAGGTAGGGAGAGTGTCAGTTTCTTTCACTGTGCAAGTCCTTGTTTCCAGGGACCTGGAAGGACAGTGAGTGAATTCTCCTTGTGCTATATTGTGCTTAAAAAAAACATTTTTTCTAGGGACAGAAAACTGTAGGTAGGGAGAGTGTCAGTTTCTTTCACTGTGTAAGTCCTTGTTTCTAGGGACCTGGAAGGACAGTGAGTGAATTCTCCTTGTGCTATATTGTGCTTAAAAAAAAAACATTTTTTCTAGGGACAGAAAACTGTAGGTAGGGAGAGTGTCAGTTTCTTTCACTGTGCAAGTCCTTGTTTCCAGGGACCTGGAAGGACAGTGAGTGAATTCTCCTTGTGCTATATTGTGCTTAAAAAAAACATTTTTTCTAGGGACAGAAAACTGTAGGTAGGGAGAGTGTCAGTTTCTTTCACTGTGCAAGTCCTTGTTTCTAGGGACTGGGAAGGACAGTGAGTGAATTCTCCTTGTGCTATAGTGTGCTTAAAAAAAACATTTTTTCTAGGGACAGAAAACTGTAGGTAGGGAGAGTGTCAATTTCTTTCACTGTGCAAGTCCTTGTTTCTAGGGACCTGGAAGGACAGTGAGTGAATTCTCCTTGTGCTATATTGTGCTTAAAAAAAACATTTTTTCTAGGGACAGAAAACTGTAGGTAGGGAGAGTGTCAGTTTCTTTCACTGTGCAAGTCCTTGTTTCTAGGGACCTGGAAGGACAGTGAGTGAATTCTCCTTGTGCTATATTGTGCTTAAAAAAAACATTTTTTCTAGGGACAGAAAACTGTAGGTAGGGAGAGTGTCAGTTTCTTTCACTGTGCAAGTCCTTGTTTCCAGGGACCTGGAAGGACAGTGAGTGAATTCTCCTTGTGCTATATTGTGCTTAAAAAAAACCTTTTTTCTAGGGACAGAAAACTGTAGGTAGGGAGAGTGTCAGTTTCTTTCACTGTGCAAGTCCTTGTTTCTAGGGACTGGGAAGGACAGTGAGTGAATTCTCCTTGTGCTATAGTGTGCTTAAAAAAAACATTTTTTCTAGGGACAGAAAACTGTAGGTAGGGAGAGTGTCAGTTTCTTTCACTGTGCAAGTCCTTGTTTCTAGGGACCTGGAAGGACAGTGAGTGAATTCTCCTTGTGCTATATTGTGCTTAAAAAAAACATTTTTTCTAGGGACAGAAAACTGTAGGTAGGGAGAGTGTCAGTTTCTTTCACTGTGCAAGTCCTTGTTTCTAGGGACCTGGAAGGACAGTGAGTGAATTCTCCTTGTGCTATATTGTGCTTAAAAAAAACATTTTTTCTAGGGACAGAAAACTGTAGGTAGGGAGAGTGTCAGTTTCTTTCACTGTGCAAGTCCTTGTTTCCAGGGACCTGGAAGGACAGTGAGTGAATTCTCCTTGTGCTATATTGTGCTTAAAAAAAACATTTTTTCTAGGGACAGAAAACTGTAGGTAGGGAGAGTGTCAGTTTCTTTCACTGTGCAAGTCCTTGTTTCTAGGGACTGGGAAGGACAGTGAGTGAATTCTCCTTGTGCTATAGTGTGCTTAAAAAAAACATTTTTTCTAGGGACAGAAAACTGTAGGTAGGGAGAGTGTCAGTTTCTTTCACTGTGCAAGTCCTTGTTTCCAGGGACCTGGAAGGACAGTGAGTGAATTCTCCTTGTGCTATATTGTGCTTAAAAAAAACATTTTTTCTAGGGACAGAAAACTGTAGGTAGGGAGAGTGTCAGTTTCTTTCACTGTGCAAGTCCTTGTTTCTAGGGACTGGGAAGGACAGTGAGTGAATTCTCCTTGTGCTATAGTGTGCTTAAAAAAAACATTTTTTCTAGGGACAGAAAACTGTAGGTAGGGAGAGTGTCAGTTTCTTTCACTGTGCAAGTCCTTGTTTCTAGGGACCTGGAAGGACAGTGAGTGAATTCTCCTTGTGCTATATTGTGCTTAAAAAAAAACATTTTTTCTAGGGACAGAAAACTGTAGGTAGGGAGAGTGTCAGTTTCTTTCACTGTGCAAGTCCTTGTTTCTAGGGACCTGGAAGGACAGTGAGTGAATTCTCCTTGTGCTATATTGTGCTTAAAAAAAACATTTTTTCTAGGGACAGAAAACTGTAGGTAGGGAGAGTGTCAGTTTCTTTCACTGTGCAAGTCCTTGTTTCCAGGGACCTGGAAGGACAGTGAGTGAATTCTCCTTGTGCTATATTGTGCTTAAAAAAAACATTTTTTCTAGGGACAGAAAACTGTAGGTAGGGAGAGTGTCAGTTTCTTTCACTGTGCAAGTCCTTGTTTCTAGGGACTGGGAAGGACAGTGAGTGAATTCTCCTTGTGCTATAGTGTGCTTAAAAAAAACATTTTTTCTAGGGACAGAAAACTGTAGGTAGGGAGAGTGTCAGTTTCTTTCACTGTGCAAGTCCTTGTTTCTAGGGACCTGGAAGGACAGTGAGTGAATTCTCCTTGTGCTATATTGTGCTTAAAAAAAAACATTTTTTCTAGGGACAGAAAACTGTAGGTAGGGAGAGTGTCAGTTTCTTTCACTGTGCAAGTCCTTGTTTCTAGGGACCTGGAAGGACAGTGAGTGAATTCTCCTTGTGCTATATTGTGCTTAAAAAAAACATTTTTTCTAGGGACAGAAAACTGTAGGTAGGGAGAGTGTCAGTTTCTTTCACTGTGCAAGTCCTTGTTTCCAGGGACCTGGAAGGACAGTGAGTGAATTCTCCTTGTGCTATATTGTGCTTAAAAAAAACATTTTTTCTAGGGACAGAAAACTGTAGGTAGGGAGAGTGTCAGTTTCTTTCACTGTGCAAGTCCTTGTTTCTAGGGACTGGGAAGGACAGTGAGTGAATTCTCCTTGTGCTATAGTGTGCTTAAAAAAAACATTTTTTCTAGGGACAGAAAACTGTAGGTAGGGAGAGTGTCAGTTTCTTTCACTGTGCAAGTCCTTGTTTCCAGGGACCTGCAAGGACAGTGAGTGAATTCTCCTTGTGCTATATTGTGCTTAAAAAAACATTTTTTCTAGGGACAGAAAACTGTAGGTAGGGAGAGTGTCAGTTTCTTTCACTGTGCAAGTCCTTGTTTCAAGGAACAGAGAAGGACACCTGAAGGTAGCCCTTATTGCTTTTTTCCCATCTCCCTGCAGGCCATCTATTAGAATGTCTGGAAGGCAAACAAGGAGAGGCAGACAGTCAGGAGGCAATAAAAGAGGGCAAGCAGGCTCTGTGTCTGGGGGCAACAGTGCTGGTCGTGGACGCGGTGCATTGTCATCAGCACATGGCCATGGGACACGCTTGTCCTTCTTTTCCGCAGCTGGACATGTTGAGCCACATAATGCCGAAGACTTGGTAGAGTGGATGACCAAGCCCTCCTCCTCCTCCTCATCCTCTCTCACCCAGGCTCAGGGTACTGGCAAAGCAGCTGCCAAAGCGTCCTCTTCCCTGGTATCAATGTCAGACTCATCATCAGTCACTCCTTCCCTAGACCCACCATGTCCTCCTCCTGAGGAGTCCCCCGAACTGTTTGAGCACAGTGTTGGGTACATGCTCCAGGAGGATGCCCAGCGTTTCGAAGGGTCTGATGATGAAACCCAGCTACAGGAAGGCAGTAGGGTGAGAGCAGACAGAGGGGATGCTCAAGAAGGACACCAATCTGGCAGTCATGTTCCAGCAGCTGCAGCATACTGCCAGATTGGCTCCAGTGATGAGGAGGGAGGGGATGATGAGGTCACTGACTCCACGTGGGTGCCTAATAGGAGAGAGGAGGAGGAGGATGAGGAGGAGGCACATCTCCAACGAGACAGGATGCCCTTTGGTGGCCAGCGTAAGGGCAGTACACCGACGGAATCACACCGCAGAGCTCCGCCTGTGCAGGGCGCTGCCTCTGCCCGTCATTCAAAAAGTTCCTTGGTGTGGGCCTTTTTTGAGGCTAGTGCATCAGATCGCACAGCTGCTGTTTGCAACATATGTCTCAAGCGTATATCGCGTGGCCAAAACATCAGCCGGTTGGGCACCACATGCCTGACCAGACATATGTTGACCTGCCATGCAGCTCGTTGGCAAGCCTACCTCAAAGACCCACACCAAAGAACAAAGCGGACCTCTCCTTGCACCGCATCAGCTGGGATTTCCAACCCCACTATAACTTCAGTCCTCTCTGAAACATGCACTGAGAGGAATGAAGGTGTAGAATTAGGTGTGTCACAGCCAAGTACTTGCGGCCACTCTGCTAGCAGTACACCGACGTCCGATTCTAGCAGGCAAATTTCCCTGCCCCAGCTGCTGGACCGTCGAAAGAAGTTCACTCCCAGCCATCCACATGCCCAGCGGTTGAATGCTAGCTTGGCTAAATTGCTAGCGCTTCAACTGCTGCCTTTTCAGTTGGTAGACTCGGCCCCCTTCCGTGAGTTTGTGCAATGTGCGGTTCCTCAGTGGCAGGTTCCCAAACGCCACTTTTTCTCACGGAAGGCTATTCCGGCTCTCTACCGGCATGTGGAAGGCAATGTCTTGGCCTCGCTGGACAGGGCGGTCAGCGGTAAGGTGCATATTACCGCTGACTCATGGTCCAGCAGGCATGGACAGGGACGTTACCTTTCTTTCACGGCCCATTGGGTCACTCTTTTGGCAGCTGGGAAGGATGCAGGACAAGGTGCAGTAGTGTTGGAGGTTGTCCCACCGCCACGCCTCCAAAATGCTACTACTGGTTGTGACACACCTCTCTCCTCCACCCCCTCCTCTTCTTCTTCCTCCATGGCCTCTTCCTGTGGTTTGTCCTATGAACCAGCGGTGCTCCGTAGCCGTTCACGGGGCTACGCAAGTACGCAGGCAAAAAGATGCCATGCCGTGCTTGCGCTGGTGTGTTTGGGGGACAGAAGCCACACTGGGGCAGAGGTCCTGTCTGCTCTGCAGGGCCAGGCCGAGAGGTGGTTGACGCCACGCCAGCTTAAGCCAGGAATGGTGGTTTGCGACAATGGCACCAACCTCCTCTCCGCCCTCTGACAGGGACAACTGACCCATGTGCCCTGTGTGGCTCACGTCCTTAACCTGGTGGTGCAGCGGTTCTTGGGCAGGTACCCGGGCTTACAGGATGTCCTGAGGCAGGCCAGGAAAGTCTGTGTGCATTTCCGCAGATCTTATAATGCCAGTGCTCGCCTGGCTGAGCTGCAAAAGGAGTTGAACCTGCCCAAGAACCGCCTTATATGTGACATGCCCACCAGGTGGAACTCAACGTTGGCCATGCTGCAGCGGCTGCACACGCAGCAGAGGGCCATCAATGAGTACCTGTGCGACTACGGCACCAGGACAGGGTCAGGGGAGCTTGTTTTTTTTTCTCCACGCCAGTGGGGCATGATCAGGGATGCATGCACTGTCCTGGCACCATTTGAGGAGGCCACGAGGATGGTGAGCAGTGACAGTGCATGCATCAGTGACACTGTACCTCTTGTCCACCTGTTGGAGCACACGCTGCGTGGAATAATGGACAGGGCACTTGAGGCAGAACAGAGGCAGGAAGAGGAGGACTTCCTTGCCTCTCAAGGCCCCCTTTACCCAGACAGTGTTCCTTCTGTCCCACCCATCGCACAGGAAGAGGAAGAGGAGGAGGAGGAGGAGGAGGAAGATTGTGTCAGCATGGAGGTGGAGGCTGGCACTCAGCATCATCAGCAGCAGTCTTTTAGGGATGATTTACAGTCCCAAGAAACCAGTGGACTTGTACGTGGCTGGGAGGAGGTGACTGCGGATCATGTCGTCCTTAGTGACCCAGAGGACTCCGGAGCGAATGCCTCAGCAAACCTACGCTGCATGGCCTCCCTGATCCTGCAAAGTCTGCGGAAGGATCCTCGTATTCTTCGGATCAAGGAGAGGGACCATTACTGGCTGGCCCCTCTCCTTGATCCACGGTACAAGGGTAAGGTTGCGGACCTTATGTTACCGTCGCAGAGGGAGCAGAGGATGAGACAACTCCGGGAGGCCTTGCAGAAAGGTCTGTGCAACGCGTTCCCAGAGACTGGGAGGTTACAAACTCCTGGTCCAGGACAACGAGTTGCTGAGGCTTCGGCCAGTCAAAGAAGGAGCGGTGGGGAAGGTGGCCGTCTGACCGATGCGTTCAGACAATTCTTTAGTCCGCAGCCCCAAGGTATGATTGGTTCCAGCAACCATCGCCAGCGTCTGATAAACATGGTGCAGGAATATCTAGGGGCAAGGTCAGACTTGGACACCTTCCCCACCGAAAATCCTCTGGCTTACTGGGTCTTGAGGATGGATCACTGGCCAGAGCTTGCACAGTATGCAATTGAGCTACTGGCCTGTCCTGCATCCAGCGTTCTTTCGGAACGCACATTCAGTGCTGCTGGAGGATTTGTCACGGATCACAGGGTGCGCCTGTCCACCGACTCGGTTGATCGACTGACTTTCATCAAGATGAACCAGTCTTGGATCACCACCAGCTACCACACACCTGATGCTGATATAACAGACTAATTGATTTTAACATGTCACATCCCTTCAAGACTGATGCTGATGCTGAGTGTCTGTGCTGTTATGTTGACTGGCTATCCTCCTCCTCCGAGTCCTCAATGATACGATTGATGATGATAGCTTGGAAGATCATTTTTGTTTATGGGTGCCGCCACCAGTGGCTAAGGCCCAATTTTTCAGCCCCTGTTTTACAGGGGCGTGTAATTACAATTTTTTTAGCAATAATTTGCCATAGGGCTCATTGCTGTGCTCCAAGTACAGTATCTGTGAGGGGTTGGAGTGTTGTGGCACCAGTGCCTAAGGCCCAATTTTTCAGCCCCTGTTTAACAGGGGCGTGTCATTACAATTTTTGAAGCAATACTTTGCAACAGGGCTCATTGCTGTGCTCCAAGTACAGTATCTGTGAGGGGTTGTAGTGTTGTGCCACCAGTGCCTAAGGCCCAATTTTTCAGCCCCTGTTCAACAGGGGCATGTAATTACAATTCTTGATCTAATAATTCACAGCAGGGCCCATTCCTGCACCCACCAAGAGTAACTCTGAGGGCTTACAGTGTTGTGTCAACACCACCACCACCACCAAAGGCCCAATTTTTCAGCCCCTGTTCAACAGGGGCATGCAATTACAATTCTTGATCTAATAATTCACAGCAGGGCCCATTGCTGCACCCACCAAGAGTAACTGTCAGGGCTTACAGTGTTGTGGCACCAGCACCACCATCAAAGGCCCAATTTTTACTACCACTGTTCAACAATTATATGTAATTACAATTCCTGATATAATAGTTGACAGCAGGGCGTTCCAGCACCAACCAAGAGTAACTGTGAGTGCTTACAGTGTTGTGCCAACACCAACAACTAAGGGGCCTATTTCTGCAGAGTATCTACGGCAGGTCCCTACTTTCAAACATCCAACTTACAAACGACTCCTACTTGCAAACGCAAGAAGACAACAGGAAGTGAGAGGAAATCTACCCCTAGGAAGGAAAATTCTCTCCTGTAAGAATTAATATGGGAGAAAGGTGTCTCCTCTGTACTGATGCTTTATCAGCAATCCTTGTTTCAAGAAAAACACCACATTTCAAAAACAGTTGTCATTGGGACGGAAAGTGAGGTGAAATGTTCTGAACAGGGGCACAGACAGCAAAACAAATGTTACAGGGGTGATAACCCTTACCTATGTTTTCCAAAAAGTTTAAAAATAGATTTTTGGGCTGGAGCTACACTTAAACAATGTACCTGTTCAAAATTACAAACAGATTCTACATAAGAACAAACCTACAGTCCCTGTCTTGTATGCACCGCCTGTATACGGCTGTTCAGAGTATATAGGGCCTTTTTTATTTTATGTGCAGGGTTCCCCTTAATATCCATACAAGACCCAAAGGGGCTGGTAATGGGCTGGGGTAGGGGGGGGGGGGGTCATGGGGTAGCTATGCCATTTTTCTTAAAGATTTTCATCCATATTACCGGGACCAGACATTACATTAAAGCCGCAAGCAGTTTTAAATGGCTTTTTTTTCCTTTAGAAGTGTCATTTTGTGCAGGGACAGTTCTAAACACGGGAAACACGTGGCACTTCACAGGCATACTTTAGACACCCCCCAGGTACGATATTTAAAGGAATATTTGACTTTTTTTTTTTCACTTTATGCATCATTAAAATGACTGCTCCCGAAAAACTACCGTTTTTAAAACTTCTTTTTGCATTGATACATGTCCCCTGGTGCAGAACCCGGGTTCCCAAACCCTTTTTAGGACAATAACATGCATAATAGTTGTTATAATTAGCACTTTAGAATTCGAACGTTCGCATCCATTGTATTTAATAGGGTTCTAATGTTCGTACGAACTTTCGGTCCGTTCGCGGGTTCTGGTGCGAACCGAACCCGGGGGTGTTCGGCTCATCACTAATAGGGCCCATCGTTCAAACTTGCGCATTCATGGAATTCCTGAGGCAATTATTGATCTCCAGTCCACAGTAACTGCCCTATTTCAGGAGCTGCAGCCATCAATCACTATTAATCGCCTGGAGATAGACATAATTCATAGGGCTCTGATCCCTCTCAAAGCTACAGGACCACCACGCAACATTATAGTGAAACTTCACTATTTCCGTAAAAAGAACAGCTTCTTGCCGCAGCCCATATAAAAGACTCTCTTATATTCCAAGGCAATCCATATCAAATTTTTACTGACTCCAAATACAGTTGCTAAAAGACGGGCACTGAAACCCCTCCTTCAGATCCTACAGCAAAACCAAATATCATATCAATAGGGTTTTCCATTTTCCATACGGTTTACACATCTAAGTTCAAAATATAGATGTAAATCAGCTGACGAATTGCAAAAGGTACTACAGGACCTTCACCTATTGGACAGATCATTCTCCTTGTCAGATACTTTACACAAGAAAACTGCATCCTACAGAGCAAATGAAACTTCCAGCTCCAAAAGCAATGGAAATCATCACAGTCCTACTAAACTCTTTCGCTTCAACTCGCCTGACAGGAATCCTGCAGACACTATGGACTGAGAAACAGCTTTTTCATGTTTTATTTTGGAACTTCTCTCCACGAGAGCTCTGAGATTGCTAAATTTTCCTTTCCCCCCCCCCCTTTTTCCCCCTTTTTTGTGAAGGCCTACCGGACATTATCAGGACTATTACTTATAGTTCATCCCTATTCAAGTTTGCTGTTACATTTTTTTTTCCTCTTGAATCTACCCTACACCACATATATCATTTTTTTATATATATAGACGGGTGCTAAAAGTTTTTTCTTCATTTTTCTTTTTTTCAATAAATGATTAACTGGCTGTTGCGGTTCTGAGAGCTAGCTACTGCTCTCCCCACTACTCTGCCCTGGGTTTCTCCTCCAATCTGTTTTTGGAAGGGCTTCCTTGGATAGATTTTTGGCCTCAGGGTTTGTATTTTCTACTTGCCCAGTACGCCGTATTTTTAATTATTCTCTGCATACTTGATTTATCATTAAATGCTTATATGATTCCTCTTCCTATCTTTTCTTTTTCCATCTTTTCTATCTTTTCTTCTAGAACTCAGCTCCTCCCCGGGGTAAGTATATTTAAATATTTCACATGTATATTGTATGTTTATATTGACTTCCTGATATGTGAATGGTCCCCTTAAATGTCTTATCTTTGAATGTGCAAGGCCTCAACACACCTCAAAAGCGCACAAAAGCATTTCGCTCACTAGCTTCAACAAAGGCACATGTAATTTGTCTCCAAGAGACCCACTTTACTAAAAATTCCGCTCCTAAATATTTTGGCTCTTTGTACCCTCAGGTTTTTACAGCTTCGGCTGACACAATCCATCGAGCCTTCTGAAAAAAACTAAAGACTCATCTCTTCTAAAGGATCTCATCGACACTGGATGCCAAGCGCCTTGAGGCGATTAAGTTTGCATTTGCAGCGCTATACAAGTTCTCACTCACACTCACTCACTCAGCGTGGTGTACTGATAGCTTTTCATCGCACAACTCCCTTCTCACTTCAGACAGAGATCAACGATCCTGAAGGGCGGTATCTCATACTTACTGGGCATATAACTGACTCTCCAGTTACTGTGGTGTCATACTATGCCCCAAATAAAACCCCTTCATCCTTCCTCTCTCACTTGTTACAGGTAGTTGACACTCATAAAACTGGCACGCTACTAATTTGTGGAGATTCGAATCAAGTCGTTTATCCATTTTTAGACAAATCCCCTATTCCTAGTACACCTCCTGTAAAAACACATTTCAACAATTACTCCAGCAACATCACTTATTAGATACCTGGCGAGAAGCAAACCCAGCTAAGCGACAATTTACTTTCTACTCACATCCTCGCAATTCACTCTCCCGAATAGACCACATACTTATAAATAGACATGTGCACACTGAAATATTTTGTTTCGGAATTTCGTTTTCGTCCGAAAAATAAATTTATTTAGTTACTCCCGAAATTCGTTTTTATTTATTTCGTTTTTCGTTAGAAATTGCATTCGTCTGAAAATCTGAATTAATTAAGGTCGAATCTGTCATTGAAGGATTATGGTGTCTGTCGAATGTTCAAAGAAGATTCGACGGAGCAGCGAAACTGTACGACGCTGCAATCATACATTTCCGGTTGAATGTTCCACCTACAAGCTATAGTAGAATTCTAATGTTGTATGACTAGTAATAATTATATTTATTAATTACTATTACTAGTCAACCAACATTAGAATTCTTCTATAGCCTATGGGCGGATGCATTTGACCGGAAATGTACGATTGCAGCGTCGTACAGTTTAGCTGCACCGTCGAATCTTCTAACTTTCGACAGACACCATAAGCCTTCAATGACAGATTTGACGTTTGTATGTTTTTCGATGCTTTGTCGAATCTTCGTCGTTCTAGCTATTTTACTGCTCCTCCTCTTTGGTTACAATCAGCCAATAACATTCATCATCATCATTATTTTTATTTTACTTCCCCTACCCAATTCTAGCAGTGATCTTTTCTCTCTATAATGTCAAATCTTTTCTTACTATGATGTTGAATCTTTTCTCTCTATGTCGAATCTTTTCTCTCTATAATGTCGAATCTTTTCTCTCTATGTAGAATAATCTTGGACTAATAGAGTTAAGGTTAGGCACATTCAACCACAGGTTCGATGGACACAGATTGTTATTGTCAGCGTCACGTCGAATCTCCTATCTATATCGAACTGTTGTCACAACGAAAACGAAAATAAAGCATTTGTTTATATCGGATCTTTCGGTTTTCGGATTCTGTGCTTTCGTTTTCGTTTGTTAAAACGATAACGAAAATAGCTGAAATTCGGACGAAAATGCATTCGGACGAAAACTAATGCACATGTCTACTTATAAATGTACCTATGGCCCCTGAACTTCTCTCTTCCTCTATTATACCCTTCACATGGACCGATAATAGTGCAGTGTTAACCTCATTCACCTCTGCAATTCCAAAACCACAAGACCCCACTTGGCAGATAAATAACTTCATGCTATCCCACCCATCCCACTATGCATATTTAGAGACAGCCTTAAAAGATTATATTTCTTTTAATAAAACCGCTGACATTGTGGGAGGCTCATAAATCAGTGCTCCGTGGAGCATGTATTCAAAAAGCCTCATACCTCAAAAAGGAAAAACGGCTGCTCCAACATAAACTAGAAGCAGAATTTAATTCAACCCATGCACTCTTTCAGGCAAACCCTAATCCTACTACGAAATCACACCTGGATAGAGCACGTCTAGACTAGGGATGAGCTTCGAGTTCGAGTCGAACTCATGTTCTACTCGAACATTGCCTGTTCGCCCGTTCGCCGAACAGCGAACAAATTGGGGTGTTCGCGGCAAATTCGAAAAATCTATGGGAGAAATCTAAAGTGCTAATTATAAAGGCTTATATGCAAGTTATTGTCCTAAAAAGTGTTTGGGGACCCGGGTCCTGCCCCAGGGGACATGTATCAATGCAAAAAGAAGTTTTAAAAACGGCCGTTTTTTCGGGAGCAGTGATTTTAATAATGCTTAAAATGAAAAAATAAAAGTGAAATATTCCTTTAAATTTCGTACCTGGGGGGTGTGTATGATATGCATGTAAAGTGGCGCATGTTTCCCGTGCTTAGAACTGTCCCTGCAAAAAGTGTCATTTTTGAAAGAAAAAAATGCATTTAAAACTGACTCGCGGCTATTAATGAATTGTCGGCTCCCGGCAATACATACAAAAGTCATTGATAAAAAAAAAAAAAAAAGCGTGGGGGTTCCCCAGAATTCAATTACCAGGCCCTTCAGGTCTGGAATGGATATTAAGGGGAACCCCGCCGCAAATAAAAAAAAAATTGACGTGGGGTTCCCCCAAATATCCATTCCAGGCCCTTCAGATCTGGCATGGATTTTAAGGGGAACTCCACCCCAAATTTAAAAAAAAATGGCGTGGAGTCCCCCTAAAAATCCATACCAGACCCCCTTATCCGAGCATGCAACCTGGCCGGCCGCAGGGGAAAAGGGGGGGACGAGAGAGCGGCCCCCCCTCCCTCCTGAACCGTACCAAGCCACATGCCCTCAACATGGGGAGGATGTCCCCATGTTGATGGGGACAAGGGCCTCATCCCCACAACCCTTGCCCGGTGGTTGTGGGGGTCTGCGGGCGGGGGGCTTATCGGAATCTGGAAGACCCCTTTAACAAAGAGGACCCCCAGATCCCGCCCCCCCCCCTATGTGAATTGGTAAGGGGTACATTGTACCCCTACCATTTCACGAAGAAAGCGTAAAAAAATGTTTAAAAAAACACACAAACACCTTGAAAAAGTCCTTTATTTAAAAAAAAAAAAAAAAACATTCCAGCGCTGAAATCCAGTGTCCCGCGGCGATCCCGATGTCCAGCGCTGTCCGTCATTGGTTGTGCCTGAGCGGACCTGATGGGGAACTCCCTCTCAGTATTTTAAATGTATAGACCCGCCCCTTCTAAAGTTCCCCATCAGGTCCGCTCAGCGGACCAGATGCGGAACATGAGAAGGGGCGGGTCTATACATGTATTACCAAAGTGAGAGCAGTTCCCCATCAGGTCCGCCTCCTCGGTATGTCAGACCCGCCTACGTCATTGGCTTGAGCGGGGAACTTCCTTCACTATGTAAATTTAAATTTACATAGTGAAGGAAGTTCCCCGCTCAAGCCAATGACGTAGGCGGGTCTGACATACCGAGGGGGCGGACCTGATGGGGAACTGCTCTCACTTTGGTAATACATGTATAGACCCGCCCCTTCTCATGTTCCGCATCTGGTCCGCTGAGCGGACCTGATGGGGAACTTTAGAAGGGGCGGGTCTATACATTTAAAATACTGAGAGGGAGTTCCCCATCAGGTCCGCTCAGGCACAACCAATGAAGGACAGCGCTGGACATCGGGATCGCCGCGGGACACTGGATTTCACCGCTGGAATGTTTATTTATTTATTTTTTTAAATAAAGGACTTTTTCAAGGTGTTTGTGTGTTTTTTTAAACATTTTTTTTACGCTTTCTTCGTGAAATGGTAGGGGTACAGTGTACCCCTTACCAATTCACATAGGGGGGGGGGCGGGATCTGGGGGTCCCCTTTGTTAAAGGGGTCTTCCAGATTCCGATAAGCCCCCCGCCCGCAGACCCCCACAACCACCGGGCAAGGGTTGTGGGGATGAGGCCCTTGTCCCCATCAACATGGGGACATCCTCCCCATGTTGAGGGCATGTGGCTTGGTACGGTTCAGGAGGGAGGGGGGGCCGCTCTCTCGTCCCCCCCCTTTTCCCCTGCGGCCGGCCAGGTTGCGTGCTCGGATAAGGGGTCTGGTATGGATTTTTAGGGGGACTCCACGCCATTTTTTTTTTAAACTTGGGGTGGAGTTCCCCTTAAAATCCATGCCAGATCTGAAGGGCCTGGTAATTGAATTCTGGGGAACCCCCACGCTTTTTTTTTTTTTTTTCTCAATGACTTTTGTATGTATTGCCGGGAGCCGACAATTCATTAATAGCCGCGAGTCAGTTTTAAATGCATTTTTTTCTTTCAAAAATGACATTTTTTGCAGGGACAGTTCTAAGCACGGGAAACATGCGCCACTTTACATGCATATCATACACACCCCCCAGGTACGAAATTTAAAGGAATATTTCACTTTTATTTTTTCATTTTAAGCATTATTAAAATCACTGCTCCCGAAAAAACGGCCGTTTTTAAAACTTCTTTTTGCATTGATACATGTCCCCTGGGGCAGGACCCAGGTCCCCAAACACTTTTTAGGACAATAACTTGCATATTAGCCTTTATAATTAACACTTTAGATTTCGAACGTTCGAGTCCATTGTATTTAATAAGGTTCTAAAGTTTACACGAACATTTTGTCTGTTCGCAGGTTCTGGTGCGAACCGAACAGGGGGGTGTTCGGCTCATCCCTGGTCTAGACCTTGACCTTTTTCTCTCAAACTCTGCTGTTAAAACGCTAAGTAAATATAGGCATTCATTCTATCTTAAAGCCAATAAACCTATGACACTCCTTGCCCAGGCCCTTAAAAAATCAATACAATCCTCCAAACCGATACGTCTAAAATTGTCCCATGACACCTACACCAGTAACCCAGTAAAAATTCTTCACACTTTCCAAAAACATCTTGCGACATTATACAATAAAGAAGAACCGCTAAATCAGGCCTCTGCAGATTCCTTTTTTTCCCACATCACACTCCTATCTATTCCCTTGGTCAACCGGGATAGCTTTGAAAGCCCTATAACCACTGATGAAATTAACATGGCAATAAAATCTCTTAAGCTAATCAAACGTCCAGGCCCAGATGGCTTTTTAGCCATGTATTATAAGAAATTTGCACATATATTAACCCCACTATTGACCGAAGCCTTCAATTCTATACTCTCTGGGAAATCCTTCCGACCTGAAACACTGACAGCTATTATTTCCATGATCCCTAAACCAAATTCAGAAGAATCAGCTTCCTCCAATTACAGACCCATCTCTCTACTTAATTTGGACATAACGCTTTTAGCGAAAGTTTTGGCAACACGTTTAAATAATATAATAGGATCTTTAATCCACAAGGACCAAGTAGGCTTTATCCCAAAACGCCAATCTGGAGATGCAGTACGTAGAGTGTCCTTACTTACCCATATTGCCCAAAAAAGACGGATACCTCTTTGCCTGTTATCCTTAGATATTAAAAAGGCTTTTGATACTGTATCATGGCCCTACCTCCAATTTGTCCTACAACGCTGGGGATTTGGCCCCCACTTCCTTAGTTGGATCTCGTCACTGTATAACCACCCCAAAGCCTATGTGAAATATGCAGGTTATAAATCCAACCTATTTAACATCCTTCGAGGAACCCGTCAAGGTTGTCCTCTTTCCCCAATTCTATTTGCCCTTCTCATTGAACCCTTAGCTCAATCTATCCGTTCTGATCCATCTATTAAAGGCCTTGAGATAGCTGGACATCAGCAAAAAATGTGTTTATTTGCTGATGACATTTTACTTTTTATGTCCTCTCCCCCTCATATCTCTGCTTCTAACTTAATACAGAAGTTAGACCAATTTGCCCGTATTTCAGGTTTACACGTCAATCTGCAAAAATCCTCAGCACTCAATATTTCCTTATCTTCCTCAGAATTACAACAAGCACAGGTATCCCTTCCCTTTTCCTGGTCCACTACGCATCTACCCTACCTGGGAATCAACCTCACGTCTCATATTACAGGACTATTTTCAGCCAATTACCCACCTATATTACGCCATATCACCTCTTTGTTAACACATTGGTCTTCTCTTCCTATATCGTGGATAGGTAAAATGAATATTATTAAAATGTCTATACTTCCCAAAATTCTGTACTTTTTTCGAGTTTTACCCATCTCTCTACCGGCATACTTCTTAAGAATACTACAAAGTAGAATAACAAAATATGTTTGGGGTACATCTAAACCCTGTTTACCTAAGCATACTCTTTATCTCTCTAAATGTAAAGGTGGTCTGGGATTTCCTAATTTATCTACCTACTACTACGCGGCCCAACTAGCACAATTAACCAAATACCATGCAACCTCCGAAATTCCTCTTTGGGTAACTCCAGAATCAATAGATTGCGATCCTTATTCTATCTCCAATCTTTTATGACTGAGACCTTCTGATCATAAAAGAATCACTAACCCAGTTACGAAAAACTCATTAACTATTTGGAACAGATTTAAAATAACAAATGAGTTACAATCTCCTCACACTCCACTTTTATCATTTATTAAAAATCCCCTTTTTTATCCTGCCTGGAAATTCCCCAAATCTTTTAAAGCCTGGACTAACTCAAAATTAATCCATCTTCATGACCTGACGCCCCAGACTACCTTTATACCGTTCCCAGATTTATGTGAAAAACATGGTCTTCCAAACGCTGAGCTTTTTAGATATCTGCAGATTAAAAACTTTTTTACACCCTGTATCCAAAGCAGAACCAAACTTAATAAATTATCACACTTCGAAACCAAATGTAAAAATTATCCCCATGTAAAAGGAATGATCTCTAACCTCTATGCTCAACTCATCACTAAACCTGTTTCTGACCCTCCTTCTTATGTGGCTAAATGGGAGGCAGATCTCAATCTTACTCTTGAAATATCTGATTGAGCTGCAATCTGGAATAATACAAAATCTTCCTCACAAAACATAACAGCTTTGAAAACTAATTACAAAGTACTCACCCGCTGGTATTTGGTCCCTTCCAGAGTTGCAAAATTTGCCCCCAATTACTCCTCATTATGTTTTTGTGGCTGTGGTGATCTTGGCTCCTATCTACACACTTGGTGGGATTGTCCGGTAGTTCAAAAGTTCTGGAGTGATATATTTCTCATACTCTCAGCCTTGTTTGCAATATCCATCCCTCCAGTACCTTCAATAGCACTCTTAAATCTCAAACCGGCAACACTCACCTATAAACAATTTAAACTTTTATTGCAGATCACAACAGCCGCGAAACAGACCATAGCTAAAGCCTGGAGAACTGAGAATTTGGTATTAAATGAAACCAAGTATAGAATTAACCAAGCTATGGTCCATGCCAAAATGGAAGCCATAATTCAAGATAAAATTAATTCCTTTAAAGATATTTGGCAACCATGGATAACTCAGTTTTTGCCACCAAATTTTGATGACACCTTGTTGATGCCTTGATGTTTTACACTCTCTCGTAGTAACTATCTATAAGCAAATGGCTATTAAAGTGGTTGTAAACCCACTTTTTTTTTTTTTGGCCCACCTGCAAGAGAAAGGCATAATGAGCTATTATGACTAGCATAATAGCTCATTATGTTCCACTTACCTTAGATCGGGGCCCCCGAAGCCATCCTCGTCCCTCTGTCCAGCCGCAGACATCACTGCGGCGATAGCCGGAATGTTACTTCCGGGTATCGCCGCACCAGCCAATCACAGCGCCGCTCCGGCGCTGTGATTGGCCGGAGCGGCGGAGACGTCACTCTGCGCATGCGCGCGGGAGGCGTCCCACTCGGCTACGCCCAGCGATTGCTGGGAAGTAGCCGAGTATGTGAATGGGATTAACCCCATAAATGTGCCGTTGTCTACGGCGCGCATGCGCCATAGATAGCGGCGCTTGTCATTTTAGTAAATATCTCCTAAACCGTGTAGGTTTAGGAGATATTTCTTGCACCTACAGGTAAGCCTTAATCTAGGCTTACCTGTAGGTGCAAGTTGAAAAAGTGGGTTTACAACCACTTTAATGCATTTATCCCTGGGGATTCTTCCTGTCACTTCCTCTTCTCCTTCTCTTCTTATTGTCTTCCTGCACTTCCCCTTCTCTTTTTCTCAACTTGTTTATATGTTTTTTTTGTGTTTTTATTTTTTTACATTTTTTTTCATATATATAGGTTCAACAAGTACTGTATACCTACATATGTTCCTCTCAATTTTTTTTAGGCACAGATACTTGATTTTAAGAGTTATATTGTAGCAATCGTTCTGTCTCATACCTTTTGAAGCTTTAATACATTTCTTTATCCTCCTTAGGTGTTTACCTTTAAGGCTTCAATTGTAATTCTCATTCTGAGTCTACACTTTATTTAGACTAAGTGAAGTAACTCACTCTGATTATTGAGTGAAGCAATTGTCTCTTGAGCCATGATATATATATGATTTCATATGCTAATTTTAAACCTATTGTAGTGATTACTGTGATTGTTGCTTTATTTATTTATTTTTGTTTATTTTTTGTTATTATTTCTCTGTAATTTGATAAAATTCAATAAACAAATTTGAACATAAAATACAGAGTTCATATAAACATATACCTTAATAAAAAAATTGAATGTAGAAGAAATTAGTCCATAAAGTCCCCACAATGTAAGTGCTTCATGATAAGTGCTCAAAATAAATCCACTCCTCTGTGCTCAAAAAAGATCCAGGATGTGTATCCAGGGTCACCCCTAGGTCACCTAGGGATGAGCCTAACACCCCCCGGCATCCAGAACATGCGAACGGACTGATAATTTGCTCAAACTTTCGAACCCCATTAAAGTCTATGGGACACGAACGTGAGAAATCAAAAGTGTGAATTTTAGAGGCTAATATACAAGTTATGGTCCTAAAAAGGGTTTGGGGACCCGGGTCCTGCCCCAGGGTACATGTATCAATGCAAAAAACAGTTTTAAAAACAAACATTTTTTCAGGAGCAGTGATTTTAATGATGCTTAAAGTGAAAAAATATAAGTGAAATATTCCTTTAAATATCGTGCCTGGGGGTGTCTATAGTATGCCTGTAAAGTGGCGCGTGTTTCCCGTGTTTATAACAGTCCCTGCACAAAATGACATTTCTAAAGTAATAAAAGTCATTTAAAACTGCTTGCGGCTTTAATGTAATGCCTGGTCCTGGCAATATGGATGAAAATCATTGAGAAAAATGGCACGGGTACCCTCCCCTCCCCCCCAGCCCATTACCAGGCCCTTTGGGTCTTGCATAGATATTAAGGGGAACTCCGCACCCAAATGAAAAAAGGAAAGGCGTGGGGGCCCCAGGCCCTATATACTCTGAACAGCAGTATACAGGCGGTGCAAACAAGATAGGGACTGTAGGTTTGTTCTTAAGTAGAATCTTTTTGTAATTTTGAACTGGTACATTTTTAAAGTGTAGCTCCAGCCAAAAAATCTATTTTTCAGCTTTTTGGAAATCATAGGGAAGGGTTATCACCCCTGTAACATTTGTTTTGCTGTCTGTGCAGTGTGCACCTGTTCACAACATTTCACCTCACTTTCCGTCCCAATGACAAATGTTTTTTGAAAATTTGGTGTTTTATCACCAATCACAAGGATTGGTGATAAAGCATCAGTGGAGAGGAGACACCTTTTTCCCATATTAATTCTTACAGGAGAGAATTTCCCTCACTTCCTGTTGTCTCCCTCCGTTTGTAAGTAGGAGTTGTTTGAAAGTTGGATGTTTGAAAGTAGAGGCCTGCCCTATGTACTCTGCAGAAATTTGGGCCTTAGGTGTTGGTGTTGCCACAACACTGTAAGCCCTCACAGTTACTCTTGGTGGGCGCTGGAACACCCTGCTGTGAACTATTATATCAAGAATTGTAATTACATGCCATTGTTGAACAGTGGCAGAAAAATTGGGCCTTTGGTGGTGGTGGTGCTGGTGCCACAACACTGTAAGTCCTCACATTTACTCTTGGTGGGTGCTGGAACGGGCCCTGCTGTGAAATGTAATATCAAGAATTGTAATTACATGCACCTGTTGAACAGGGGCAGAAAAATTGGGCCTTTGGTGGTGGTGGTGGTGTTGCCACAACACTGTAAGCCCTCACAGATACTCTTGGTGGGCGCAGGAATGGGCCATGTTGTGAAATATTAGATCTAGCATTCAACCGCTGGGCATGTGGATGGCTGGGAGCGAATTTCTTTCGGCGGTGCAGCAGCTGGGGCAGGGAAATTTGCCTGGTGCAATCGGACATTGGTGTACCGATAATAGATTGCCCGCAAGTCCTTGGCAGTGGCACACCTAATTCTATACCTTCATTCCTCTCAGAGCAGGTTTCTGAGAGGACTGAAGGTATAGTGGGGTTGGAGATCCCAGCTGATGAGGAGCAAGGAGAGGTCTGCTTTGTTCTTTGGTGTGAGTCTTTTATGTACGCTTGCCAACAGACTGCATGGCCGGTCAACATATGTCTGGTCAAGCATGTGGTGCCCAAGCGGCTGATGTTTTGGTCACGCGAGATACGCTTCAGACATATGTTGCAAATAGCAACGGTGCTATATGCTGCACACGTCTCAAAAAAGGACCACACCAAAGAACTTTTGGAATAACGCGCAGAGACAGCAGCGCCCTGCAAATGCGGAGCTCTGGGTGTGATGCAGTCGGTTGGCTGCCTTTAAGCTGGCCCCTGGAGGGCATCCTGCCTCGTTGGAGATGTGCCTTCTCCTCCTCCTCCTCCTCTCTCCTATCAGACACCCACGTAGAGTCAGTGACCTCATGACCCCCTCCCTCCTCGTCACTGGAGCATACCTGGCAGTATGCTTCAGCTGGGGGAACATGACTGCCATTTTGCTGTCCTTCTTGGGCACCCCCTCTCTCTGGGATCACGTTACTGCCTTCCTCAAGCTGGGTACCATCATCGGAGCCTTCAAAACGCTTCACATCCTCCTGCAGCATGTACCTAACACTGTGGTCAAACAGTTCAGGGGACTCCTCAGGACATGGTGGGGCTAGGGAATGAGTGACTGATGTCATTGAGCCGAGGGAAGAGGCCGCTGTGGCAGCTGCTTTGGCAGACAAAGTACCCTGAGCATGGGTGAGAGAGGATGAGGAGGATGAGGAGGATGAGGACGGCTTGGTCATTCACTCTACCATCTCTTCTGCATGTTGCGGCTCAAAAAAAAAGGACAAGCGTGCCCCACAGCCACGTGCTGATGAGGATGCACCGTGTCCACGACCAGCCAGGGGCAGATCCAGAGTCTTTTCTCGGGAGGGGCACTGCCAACAAATATGTTTTTTTGTGGGGAATTTATCGGGGAAATGGCTGGTGTCGGCGCTTCAATCATCCCGGCACCTAAGTTGTTATGGTGTCAGGATGATTGACGCGCATTATTTCTATTATTACATTGTAATATAAAATTAAATAGTTCAATGCAGAATCAGTGGGAGCCCCGAGTGTGTCACTTGCCACCGTCTGTCAGGGACGTGCTGGGCTTGAACCTGGGACCTCCTCGGTGTCTGGCATTGACTCTTCCAGCGGAGCTATCTGAGATGCTGGACAGTTCCCTGCCTGATCTGCTGGATAACCTATCTGATCCATTAGACTACTCTGCTTGGTGTCTGATTACTGTTGAACTCTGAACCCCTTGCTCCTCCCATGTACTTCCTATAAAAGACATTCCAGAGATGTTGCCCCTTGCGGTTTGATCTGCTTCTGTTCCCTGAGTTCCTGATTCTGTGCTTGTATCCTGTACCTGTGTTTGACCCGGCTTCCTGACCACGCTTCTGTCTCCAGTCCTGACCTCGGCTCGTTTGACCCTGCTCAGTTATCTGCCAGTCTGCCTGTTGCCAAGATTCGGCCTGGACTTTGACTACTCTCTGCCTGCCACTTGTGATGTTTACCTTGATGTGTATGACCCGGCTTGTCTGACTCTGCAAACCTGCACCAGCTTACCTGCATCCTCTGCTCTGCAAGCTGCACACGCTGACCTGCATCCTTTGCAATGCAAACCTGCACCTGCTGACCTGCATCCCTGCTCTGCAAACCTGCACCTGCTGACCTGCATCCCTGCTCTGCAAACCTGCACCTGCTGACCTGCATCCCTGCTCTGCAAACCTGCACCTGCTGACCTGCATCCCTGCTCTGCAAACCTGCACCTGCTGACCTGCATCCCTGCTCTGCAAACCTGCACCTGCTGACCTGCATCCCTGCTCTGCAAACCTGCACCTGTTGACCTGCATCCCTGCTCTGCAAACCTGCACCTGTTGACCTGCATCCCTGCTCTGCAAACCTGCACCTGTTGACCTGCATCCCTGCTCTGCAAACCTGCACCTGTTGACCTGCATCCCTGCTCTGCAAACCTGCACCTGTTGACCTGCATCCCTGCTCTGCAAACCTGCACCTGTTGACCTGCATCCCTGCTCTGCAAACCTGCACCTGTTGACCTGCATCCCTGCTCTGCAAACCTGCACCTGTTGACCTGCATCCCTGCTCTGCAAACCTGCACCTGTTGACCTGCATCCCTGCTCTGCAAACCTGCACCTGTTGACCTGCATCCCTGCTCTGCAAACCTGCACCTGCTGACCTGCATCCCTGCTCTGCAAACCTGCACCTGTTGACCTGCATCCCTGCTCTGCAAACCTGCACCTGCTGACCTGCATCCCCTGCTCTGCAAGCTGCACCTGCTGACCTGCATCCGCTGCTTCCGGAACCAGCCGTTCCAGTCTCCACTCGGCTCCACCACTCCAAGCAGTGAGGATCAGACAGGCACCCTTACCTCACCTTGCTCTTACCACCACTGTCCCCACTCCAGTGGTCTCCGAGCCGGGGTTGTACGGGAGGTCCCTCTCCGCACGTCAGGCTCACACCTAAGGTACGTTACAGTATCAAACCGCCATGCCTGAGCCTGCAGGAGATACCTTGCCTATGGACAATGTCTATCAACACCTTACAGCTCTCACTCAGATTGTGAAGTCTCTGCAGGGCAGCCATGTCCGAATGGATAAGCAGACACAAACTCATGCCACCTCTGCAGATTCACCTCCAACCCCAACTTCCTCTATTGGAATGTTATCATCTCCTGAGCCCAGGGTCCCTGTCCCTGAGAAGTTTTTCGGGGATCGGAGTAAATTCCGTGCGTTTCGCAACGCATGTGAACTTTACTTTTCGTTGCTACCTCTGACTTTTTCATCTGAAGCCACCAAGGTGGGCTTCGTTATCGCTTTGCTTCAGGGGGAACCTCAAGCTTGGGCCCATCACCTACTTGAAGTCCGCCATGTAGTTCTAGACTCTCTGCCCTCTTTTCTTGATGCCATGGCCCGACTTTATGACGATCCACAGCGGACTTCTACTGCCGAGGCTGCTCTCCATGCGCTTCAGCAAGGCCGCCGAGCGGTCGAGGACTATGTGACTGATTTCAGACGCTGGAGCGCGTATACCCAGTGGAATGAGTCGGCTCTGTGGCATCAGTTCCGTCTTGGTCTCTCTGAAAGCCTGAAGGATGAGTTAGCACGGGTCGGTGTTCCTGATGTTCTAGAGACTTTAATTTGTCTATCCAGATAGACCGACGACTCCGGGAGCGCAGAGCAGAAAGGTCTACCCAGCAGCTCCGCCCAGCTTGGATGCTACCCCGGATACGAGCCCCTGTGTACCCTGCCAGTGCCAGTACGGTTCCAACTGAACCCTCATCCCTCAACCAGACCGTCAAGCCAGGGCAGCTTGGACTAATGAAACATTCCCTATCGGCCAAGGAACGACTTCGTCGGCTGCAGAATTATCTATGCCTGTATTGTGGTGAACCCGGTCATTATGTCTCTTCTTGTCCTGCTAAGCTGCGCAAGGTCCTGGCTACCTCTTCTCCCAACTACTCACCTCCATCTACCAATGCTACTCACCTGGCTCTTCCTATCTCTTTCCAACTACCAGGGAGGACAATACCAGTAACTGCAATAATCGACTCAGGGGCATGTAGTTGTTTTGTCGATCTAGACTTTGCAGCACAACAACACATCCCACTCCAACCTAAGACTCAGGGACTTTCCATTTTCCTGGCAGATGGGTCTCGCATCAAGTCCGGAGTAGTGACCCAGGAGACCCCTCCTTTGCCTGTGATCACCTCCATGGACCATAAGGAACTATTGACTTTGGATGCTATTGCATCTCCCATGTTTCCAGTTATCCTGGGTCTACCCTGGCTTCAGGCACACAATCCACAGATTGATTGGGGAACCGGAAGTATTAAGTTCCAGTCACCATACTGTCAACGCCACTGCATGCTTCCACGTCCCAGCACCTTGGGGCCTCTGTTATGCCTGGATTCAGATCCAGAGATACGAGCTTCTGTACCCAAACAATATCATGAGTTCCTGGACGTCTTCAGCAAACGAGGGGCCAAAGTCCTCCCGCCTCATCGTCCTTACGATTGTCCAATCGAGCTTCTTCCCGGTGCTGAGATTCCTTTCGGACGGATCTTCCCCTATCTGAACGGGAGCTTGAGGTACTGAAAGAATACGTTGATGAGAACCTTAAGAGGGGTTTCATCCATCCTTCCACTTCTCCAGCAGGGGCAGGAATCTTCTTTGTGGAGAAAAAAGACCATTCTCTTCGGCCCTGTGTAGATTACCGGGAATTAAATAAAATCACGGTCAAGAACCGGTACCCTCTGCCTCTGGTACCTGAACTTTTTCAAAGACTCAGGACTTCCTCTGTGTTTACCAAATTAGACCTGCGGGGGGCGTACAACCCGGTACGCATCCGAGCAGGGGATGAATGGAAGACTGCCTTTCGTACCAGGTTCGGCCATTACGAATACCTAGTAATGCCCTTCGGCCTATGTAACGCCCCTGCCACCTTTCAGCATCTAGTCAATGATGTTTTCAGAGACTGTCTGGACATTTATGTAGTTGTCTATCTTGATGATATTTTGATTTTTTTCCTCCTCTCTTGAGCAGCACCGGAAACACGTCAAGAGTGTACTCTGTCGTCTCCGCCAGCATGGACTGTACGCAAAACCAGAAAAGTGTGAATTCGAGCGACAGAGTATCCAGTTCCTTGGCCTAGTGATCTCTACAGAGGGATTCAAGATGGACCCACAGAAGGTTTCAGCCATTCTGGATTGGCCTGCACCTTCAGATAAAAAGGGGGTGCAGCGCTTTGTTGGCTTTGCCAATTTTTATCGGAGGTTTATCAAGGGATTCTCTGCTATTATTTCCCCGATTACGCAGCTAACGAAGCAAAATGCTCGATTCCAGTGGACATCTGAAGCACAGGCTGCTTTCACAAACCTAAAAATACTTTTTACGTCTGCTCCTATCCTAAGTCATCCCGATCCTGCCCTACCGTATCTACTTGAGGTAGATGCCTCAGAGACAGCGGTTGGAGCTGTTATCTCCCAGCGCCAAGGTCTCAAGGACTTGATACACCCGGTAGCCTTCTTCTCCTGTAAGCTTACCCCATCCGAGAGGAATTATGATGTTGGAGACCGAGAGCTCCTGGCCATTAAATCTGCCCTTGAGGAGTGGAGGTACTTGTTGGAGAGAGCAGCGCATCCTATACTCATTTACACAGACCACAAGAACCTAGAGTATCTGAGAGCTGCCAAACATCAGAGACCACACCAGGCACGTTGGGCACTATTTTTCTCTAGGTTCTCGTTCCACATAACTTACCGGCCAGGCTCCAAGAACACCAAACCAGACGCTCTTTCCCGCATGTTTGATGATTCAAAAGAGGAGTCAGCTCCAGATACCATTCTATCGGAAGGCAACTTCTTACTTTTACAAACTTAGCCTGATGTCTGTCTTGAAGCAAGCTTCTACAGGTGTGTCTGGTCCCTCTGGAATCACTCTGGTACCCAAGGATGGGTTACTTTGGAAGAATGACAAAATCTTTGTGCCAGAAGAAGTTCGAGTCAGTGTTAAACTTGTGTCATGATCATCCCCTGGCAGGCCATTTCGTAATGCATAAAACCCTTGAACTGATTCAACGCACGTTTTGGTGGCCGGATCTTGATAAAGACTGCAGGGAATATGTAGGTTCATGTGCCACCTGTATCCGTAGCAAGACCACTAGAAGCAAGGCCTGGGGTCTGCTCAGACCCTTACCAGTCCCTGACTGTCCCTGGAAAATGATTGCCATGGACTTCATAGTGGAACTCCCCCCGTCTGAAGGTTGCACAGCCATCTTTGTAGTGGTTGACCGTCTATCCAAGATGGCCCACTTCGTGCCTCTCAAAGGCACGCCCTCTGCCATGGAAACTGCCCAGGTCTTCATTAGGGAAGTAGTAAGGCTACATGGGGTCCCTGCGGACATCGTTTCAGATAGAGGGGTGCAGTTCACCTCTCGCTTTTGGAAGGCTTTGTGCAAGGTCCTGAAGATTGAGTTGTCCATGTCCTCGGCCTATCACCCCCAAACTAACGGGCAAACCGAAAGAACGAATCAGACGCTCGAACAGTACCTCAGATGCTTCACCACCTTCGTTCAAGACGACTGGGTAGCTTTACTACCCTTGGCAGAGTTTGCCTTTAACAACGCCAGTCATTCGGCTACAGGTCAATCGCCATTTTTTGCCAACTACGGGTTCCACCCGACCTTCTTACCTGATCTCATCCCTGATTCAACAGTCCCGGCGGTCCAGAGTATTGTTGATTTCCTGACCCGTAACAGCAGGATATTGCTGGAAGCCATGACTAAGGCACAAGCAGCCAATAAAAGGATCTTTGACAGGAAAAGGAGAGGGGAATTATGCCTGCAACAGGGTGACCAAGTATGGTTATCGACCACCAACCTTAAGATGGCTTGCCCCGCAAGGAAACTGGCACCCAAGTTCATCGGTCCTTTCCCAGTAAAATGGAAATTAAACGAGGTCTCCTATGAACTTGCCTTACCGGAGTCATTGAAGATTCACCCAGTCTTTCACGTTTCCTTGCTGAAACCCGCAGTGCCCGACCCGTTCCCAGACAGGGGATCGGGACCACCCAAGCCTGTAATCATTGACGGTGATGAGGAGTTCGAGGTGGAGGCCGTCTTGGACTGCCGAAGAAGAGGGAACCAGCTTCAATTCCTGATCAAGTGGAAGGGGTACGGTCTGGAGGAGAACTCCTGGGAACCCCAACAGAACATCCATGCCCGAGAGTTAATCCAGGCCTTTTTTCGCAGTCACCCCCAGAAAAGAGCTCTATTGGGCACCCAGAGGTTGCCCTTAAGGGGGGGGCACTGTCAGGGACGTGCTGGGCTTGAACCTGGGACCTCTTCTGTGTCTGGCATTGACTCTTCCAGCGGAGCTATCTGAGATGCTGGACAGTTCCCTGCCTGATCTGCTGGATAACCTATCTGATCCATTAGACTACTCTGCTTGGTGTCTGATTACTGTTGAACTCTGAACCCCTTGCTCCTCCCATGTACTTCCTATAAAAGACATTCCAGAGATGTTGCCCCTTGCGGTTTGATCTGCTTCTGTTCCCTGAGTTCCTGATTCTGTGCTTGTATCCTGTTCCTGTGTTTGACCCGGCTTCCTGACCACGCTTCTGTCTCCAGTCCTGACCTCGGCTCGTTTGACCCTGCTCAGTTATCTGCCAGTCTGCCTGTTGCCAAGATTCGGCCTGGACTTTGACTACTCTCTGCCTGCCACTTGTGATGTTTACCTTGATGTGTATGACCCGGCTTGTCTGACTCTGCAAACCTGCACCAGCTTACCTGCATCCTCTGCTCTGCAAGCTGCACACGCTGACCTGCATCCTTTGCAATGCAAACCTGCACCTGCTGACCTGCATCCCTGCTCTGCAAACCTGCACCTGTTGACCTGCATCCCTGCTCTGCAAACCTGCACCTGTTGACCTGCATCCCTGCTCTGCAAACCTGCACCTGCTGACCTGCATCCCCTGCTCTGCAAGCTGCACCTGCTGACCTGCATCCGCTGCTTCCGGAACCAGCCGTTCCAGTCTCCACTCGGCTCCACCACTCCAAGCAGTGAGGATCAGACAGGCACCCTTACCTCACCTTGCTCTTACCACCACTGTCCCCACTCCAGTGGTCTCCGAGCCCGGGTTGTACGGGAGGTCCCTCTCCGCACGTCAGGCTCACACCTAAGGTACGTTACACCGTCGCTTGCAAATAGTGGGAGCCCCGAGCGTGTCACTTGCCACACGTTGTGGATTATCACTTGCCACATCACCTGCCACACCTTGTGGATTGTCACATGCCACGTCACCTGCCACACCTTGCTGATTGTCACTTGCCTGCCACCAGATGCAGATTGTCATTTGCCACGTCACCTGCCACAATTCGCGGATTGTCACTTGCCACGTCGCCTGCCACACCTTGCGGATTGTCACTAACTTGCCTGCTAAGGTGTAGTTTTGGTTGTCTCTTGCTGTGTCCCAGACTCCCAGAGTCAGGCAGCAGAGAGATAATGTAATCTCTCTGCTGCCTGCACAGTGAGGGCGGAAGTCACTGCAGGAATGCAGGGCAGGCACGGGCAGTAAGAGATAATCTCTTCTCTCTGCTCCCCCGCTCCCGGCTAGCTAATTGGCCAGCTGCCACACTGAGCCTGCTCTCTCACCTGCGCTGCCAATACACTGAGCAGCACGGTCTGCCCACGAACCACGCGACCGCCCACAAACCGCGCCGCAAGCGGAGCCGCCCGCTTTCTTACCCGTCTGTGGAGCCGCACGCAGAGCAGCCCGATGTGACTCACTGACATCACTCGTTGCTAGACGCCAATCTGCCCAGGCGTTAGCAACGAGTGCAGGGAAGAGGCTCCACCCACCTCCTCCGCTCCTGGCATCGTGTCAGTGCGCCGCTAACTACATTCGACGAGTCTCTCTCTCAGCGTCGCTGATCGGCTGATGTGAGAAACAGAAAGAGACTCAGAGAGGCAGCGGCAGCCGCAGAACAAGTACTGTATATACTCGAGTATAAGCCGACCCGAATATAAGCCGAGGCACCTAATTTTACCCCAAAAAACTGGGAAAACGTATTGACTCGAGTAATAGCCTAGGGTTTCCATCTGCATGCCTCACTGTGCCTCACTGTGCCCATGCTTCACTGTGCCCATTACTAGACTGATGTTTAACATGGGAGTCTATGGAAGGAGTGCCAGCTTTGAAAAATCGGTTCTCCCCGGCCGTAGGTCCCCCAGACACCAAACTTTGCACACCAGTACCGGGTCTGCAAAGTCACCGGAGAAATGACCATTTAACATTGGAGTCTATGGAAGGGGTGCCCGGATTTTAAAAATCAGTGCTCCCCGGCCGTAGGTCCCCCAGACACCAAACTTTGCACACTTGTAGAGGAGACATGGGGCTACATGTGTGCCACGTTTGGGGCCAAAGTCCGGGAGATAAGGCACAAAAAAAACAGAGCAAGCAAGTGAGTGTGACAGTGTTAGGACCTGGGCTTGAACCTGGGACCGCTGGTGTGTCTAGTGGTGACTCTACTTGCTGAGCCACCTGGAATGCTGGACAGCTCCTTGGATAGTTCATTAGACAATTCCTTGAATGATCTTTCTTGTCTTGAATCTTGTTTGCCTTGAACCTTGAACCCTTTGCTCCTCCCAGGAACTTCCTGATTTAAGCCATGTCCCTGCACTTCCTGGTTGCCAGAATATTGTGTCTTCACCAGCCAATATCTTGCTCCTGTCTACTGCTGCCGACCGCATCTTTGCTACCACTCACTACCGACTTTTGGCTCGTCCCCGACTACGCTTCTGCTGAATCCCAACCTGCAACTATCTGTTACCGACTTTTGGCTCGTCCCCGACTACGCTTCTGCTTGATCCCTACCTGTGTTATCTGTTTCTGGACCCCGGCTTGCTCACCCCCTGGTGGGGCTAATCTGAGGACCGCGACCTGGCACTGACACGCAGTGAAGCCCAAATCCACCTTAGGAGTCCTGGTGAATACAGGTCAGTGCTTAGACCCAGCACCTCAGGTGAACCCGTGTCATCAGCCAGGGTGACCTGTGTGAATACCTGCTCTGCTGCTATAGCTACTGGCCTCTGAGCCTGACTCCAGACCGTGACAGACAGATGGTCTCGGGGGGGGCAATTGCCCTGTTGCCCCCCCTGGATCTGCCCCTGCGACCAGCACTGTTGCCTCTAGACACAGAGCCTGCTTGCCCTCTTTTATTGGCCTGTGTGTGTCTGCCTCTCCTTGTTGGCCTTCCAGACATACTTTATTTGATGTATTGGAATAGGTAAACAAGGAATTGTTTGCAGTCAGCTTTACGTGCACACTGTGCCCAGTATACAGTACACTGATTTAATATACTGCAGGTTAGCTCAATCAACTGCCTGTATTATCAGTAATAGAAAAGCAATAGTCTGCAGTTAGCTTTACGTGCACACTGTGGCCAGTATACAGTACACTGACTTAATATACTGCAGGTTAGCTCAATCAACTGCCTGTATTATCAGTAATAGAAAAGCAATAGTCTGCAGTCAGCTTTACGTGCACACTGAGCCCAGTATACAGTAATCTGACTTAAATACTGCAGGTTAGCTCAATCAACTGCCTGTATAATCAGTAATAGAAAAGCAATAGTCTGCAGTTAGCTTTACGTGCACACTGAGCCCAGTATACAGTAATCTGACTTAATATACTGCAGCGAGAATAACACGAACACTCTGAAGTGAGATCTAGCTAAACTGAATACAGTGTATATATATATATATATATATATATATATATATATATATATATATATATATATATATATATAACGCCTGGGATGCATATATATACTAAATACACTGACTGCAGCTACCTGAAACGCCTGTAAACAAGGTGAACAAATATTTGCGCTAACAGTGAAAAAATTTTTTTTTCTTTTTAAAGCAATAACAAAAGCAGCGTGCACAGTCTGTTGATGAAGCAAACGCCAAAATATGTGAATCCAAAAATGCAGCGCTTAGGTAGAACTAATAAACGTGACAGTCCTTAAAAATCAATAATGAAGGTATGTGCAAAATGATGTTGGGACACCACCACCAAAGATTTCAGTGTGAAAGAAAAACACACCACACCAGTTGTGCTCACAGTCTGCTTACCAGAGAGTGAACATAATCAGACGTTAATGGCAATTGTTGAGGATCAATGATGAATACAACTCTCCAGACTTGTGGCGATAATGACAGAAAATCCAAACAACACCGACATCAAGGAAACCTTCAGGACTCAGTGTATGATGATGCTATGCAGTCCTCCTCAATCAAGGTAAACTCTGCTCACGGCCCGGGGGACCTTGATTGAGGAGGACTGCATAGCATCATCATACACTGAGTCCTGAAGGTTTCCTTGATGTCGGTGTTGTTTGGATTTTCTGTCATTATCCCAACAAGTCTGGAGAGTTGTATTCATCATTGATCCTCTACAATTGCCATTAACGTCTGATTATGTTCACTCTCTGGTAAGCAGACTGTGAGCACAACTGGTGTGGTGTGTTTTTCTTTCACACTGAAATCTTTGGTGGTGGTGTCCCAACATCATTTTGCACATACCTTCATTATTGATTTTTAAGGACTGTCACGTTTATTAGTTCTACCTAAGCGCTGCATTTTTGGATTCACATACCTGAAACGCCTGCCTGCCCTATCTAACTGAAATGAAATAACACTCTGACTCTCCCAGACTCTCACAAGTCAGAACGCCGCAACACACTACACAAGGCCGACATGCAGGCGGCATTATATAGTGTGGGGCGTGTACCTACACCCCTGAGCCATGATTGGCCAAAGGCACCCTTCCTTTGGCCAATTATGGCTCTCTGTGCTGACGGCGCTGTGATTGGCCAAAGCATGCTGGTCATAGTGCATGCTTGGCCAATCATCAGCCAGCAATGCACTGCGATGACGCAGTGAATTATGGGTCGTGACGCGCCACTCGAATTTGGCACGAACAGCCCATAATGTTCGAAATTCAACGAACGATCGAACAGCCGATGTTCGAGTCGAACATGAGTTTGACTCGAACACGAAACTCATCCCTAGTCACCCCTAATGACGACAGAGTTCATTGACGCTGAAGTGCATAAACTGCAAAATTTGCTACCATGACCAGGACTAGAAACAAGCAAATTAGTAGCCGAGGTAGATGCTTGAGTCTACGTAGCAGGGAGAGAGGTTACTGGCACCAACTGTGTCGGACTATCGGTCACTGGGGGTGTCTCGGAAGGAATGATGGCAGTGGGAACTAACACTTCCACTGTCGGCAAGTTCACCAGACACACCTGGTTCCTCGAAGGAAGAGTCAGTCTGGGCCGAAGTAGGACTGCCTGAATCAGCGGCTTTAGTACTGGATATGGGTTTCTCCACTGAGGCATACCCACGAGCCCAATCCACCCTCATCACCCGCGAAGATATTGGTGGCCTAGCAGCTATCAGCAGCAGTTCTCCGCATTAACAGCACCAGCTCCAAGGACGCATAAACAGGGCAAACCCGGAACACTGCCGGCATATGATCCCCATTGCCGCAGAGCTTTGAGAAATATACAGGACAATTTCACCCTTCGGTGCCATCCCAACACCTGTATCAGTAATCATGGCTCCAGGGGCAATGAAATGGGCCATTTCCCGTGGGTCATATTCGGCCGACATGGGTTGAGAGGCATCAAATCCTGGAGCTCCCAGGTGCGCCATGTTTCCTTTCAGACCACGAGGCCTAAGCATGAGGACCTAAGATGGCGACCCGAACAGTAATGCGTCCTCCTCTGCAGAGTGGGAACTGCTCCCCCTGCTGATGGATTGGTGCAAATGTTCTCTGATAGCGATGGCTCCCGCCTTCTTCATGCTGCGGCACGTCAAAACTGTACTGAAGTCCGTTTTGGAGTCTGTATTAACCCTCATAGCGCTGGCGGGAAGTGTCAAAAGACAGGCTGATCCTCTCCCCTGAGCAGTGAGACTTGATGGTTCCTCCCCACATTTATAATACACACACCAACACAGTCCATTAGAAGTGTAAAGGTTACTTGCCACCTTCCCACGGAGCCAGACAAAATCCTGATAAAGCTGAGGCTGGTTGCTATGGGCGACTGCTGCAAGGATAACGCCTTTGCCCCACGTTGGGTGCCAAATGTAGAAAGGTTCTTGGCCTCTTTCAGTCTAATGAGTACCTCCAGGGCCAGAGATAGCTGATAGGTTCCTTAGTGGCGAAAGCTTCCCCTCTACGCAATCCCAACCCTGCGCTGCTCTCTTGCTTCTGGATAGGCCCTCAGGCAGCCTAGCAGCCAGATGCCCCCGGGATAAGCCCAATATCTGGCCTAGCAGCCCGGAGCAACACGACAGACGTCCACTCATACAGCCATTCAGGTGGTACAGAACACAGATCACCTGACTCCACCCAAATATATAGGTGTTTCCAGCAGGCCATGGGATTCAAAGAAACCCTTACCCATTGGCTGAGATACCCACATACCCATAACTTGACCTTGCGTTGCACTTCTCATATCTAGCACCACCAAGTACCTGGCCACCTAGTGGTAGTAGAGACAAGTGCAACCAGGCCAAACTTAGGGAGGAATCAATAGATCTCTAACAATCAACCAGAGTAACTACCCTATGGAAGTAAATTTGTGAGGAGCATCCCTGCCTAAACTCCAGGGTGCTACATAATTATTTAGGCATGCTGTGTGAATGATAACATAACAAACTAAATCTGGTGTAGCTGTGCATGGTAGCCATTCAGCTTCTAACTTCAGCTTGTTCAATTAAGCTTTGACGGAAAAAAATGGAAGCTGATTGGTTTTTGTGCAGAGCTGCACCAGATTTTGCACTCTCCTGTTTTAATAAATCAGCCCCATAGTGTGGTTTTCTCAAATTTTAAAGTGGAGTTCCACCCAAAAATGGAACTTCCGCTTTTTGGAACCCCCCCCCCCCCCTCCGGTATCACATTTGGCACCTTTCAGGGGGGAGGGGGGAGCAGATACCTGTCTAATACAGGTATTTGCACCCACTTCCGGGCATAGATAGCCGCATTATCTGCGGGTATCTACGCCACTCCCCCCCGCTTTCTTCTGGGAGATACACCGGTCCCAGAAGACAGCAGGAGCCATTCGGGTTTCGCAGCGCGACTTGCGCATGCACAGTAGGGAACCAGGAAGTGAAGCCGAACACTTTATGATTCCCTTACCGAAGATGGTGGCAGCAGCATCCGAGGACCGAGGGATAGGTCGGCTTCAGGTGCCGGCATCGCGGGTGCCCTGGACAGGTAAGTGTCCTTATTTTAAAAGTTAGCAGCTGCAGTATTTGTAGCTGCTGACTTTTAAAAAAAATTAAAAATTGGCGGACCTCCGCTTTAACTGCAAAAGTGGAAATACACTTGAATTAGGCTAGGACTGGTATGCCGAATCAGACTATAAGTAAAGTAAAAATATTAGTAAATGATGGTGAAATGTTTTATTGTATATAGAAAAGTATTTTTATTCCTTACAGTTTTTTTTTTGTAATTTCATTATATAGTACTTAAAGCATTTCATAATAATGCTTATTTCTGGTTCTTCGTTGAGACCCTTTGCTGACAGTGTATCAATATTCCAGGACCAGTAAAGCCCTGTACACACGATCGGATATCCTATGGATTCTAATCCGATGGATTTTTCCATCGGAAATCCGATGAAACTGTCTTCCATCAGTCTTGCCCACACACCATCAGTCAAAAAACCGACCGTTCCAAACGCGGTGACGTAAAACACTCAGATGAGCCGAGAAAAATGAAGTTCAATGCTTCAGAGCATGCGTCGACTTGATTCTGAGCATGCGTGGGTTTTTTAACCGATGGACTTGCCCATAGACGATCGTAATGTGCTATCGGTTTTTTATCCATCGGAAAAATTTAAATCACGTTCTATTTTTTGACACCGGTGGAAAAAAGACCGATGGGGCCCATACACGATCGGTTTGTCCGATGAAAAAAATCCATCGGACTGTTTTCATCGGTAAAACCGATCGTGTGTACGCGGCTTAAGTCTCTTGGAAACAATTGTTTTTGAACCCATCATTTTCTCCTAAACCATATCTAAACCCAAAAACAAAAATGTAATGCTGTAGCTTATCAATGCTTAAATGTGGTGGCTGTATTAGCTTTTATTTTTAGGCTTTTTTTCCTTTATTCTCACCTGGTTATCTGGCCAGCAGTAACACACTTGACTCTATGGAGGAGCAACAAAGACAGTAGGGGTAGTGACTGTTTTCTTCTGTATTTTTGTCATTGTGGTCAGGCAGCACACTTGCATCTTTGCTGCCATTGTGCAATACGCTGGGTGTTTAGTGTGTTTGTTTTCCTGCTCCTTTAAGGAGGGTTGGGCTCCCTCCAGTCATCTCCCCTTCACCTATCCATCAGCATACATGTGCTTCCACTGAGGAGACTCTTCATTTTTAGAGTTAGGGACTGCAGTACACAGGGAGCCTTGACGGTGCGTGCAGCTTACACATGCATTTGCAAATGCGTGCAACGAAACCCCTGTTTTTAACGCACTGTTAGACAGGTGAATTCGGTTGGTTGCTGATTGGTTGGTAAGTTGAGCCTTGAAATTCTGTGTGTTTTTTGACATGCGTTCGCCCCTTCCAGTGCTCCTTGCTGTGAAGAACAATTATAGGTAGGGGCAGTGACTGTTTTCTTTTGTACGGTTGGAAAATAGCATGGTCAGCCTGGGGAGCGGGTTAGATACACTAGCAAATTTATATGGGCTTGAATAACAAATTAAAGCGGAATTACAACTAAACAGTTTTAGGCAGTTACAGCAACAGTTTTTTTTAAAGGTTTTACATAAATGAATAAAAGGCAATCATTGTAAAAAAGAGGTGGATCTAAACGATATAATAAAATATGAATAAAATCAACCCAGATAGCGCTAGTGCATATATAACATTCATGCACCAACAATAATAATTGAAGTCCACATAGGAGTTCACAGTAGTAAAATATAAAGGAAATGATAAACGTTCAATAATCCAGTTAAATGAAGAGATGCTGCTGTCACCAGAAGAATAGAGGGGAAAAAAACACCTTCACTCGTGTGCTGCAATCAAAATGGAGGGGTGTGTGTGTATAGGACCCCCTCCTAGATGGACTCTTACCACAAAGTAATCAGATAACAGCCTGTATGCAATCAACAAAAATGCTTCCCAGCAGAGAATTCCACACTCCTGGTCCGTGGTTACAGCTCTCATCAATTACCATAGGGAAAACAAAGATGCAGACATAGTGTAACTCAGTTTTAGATCCTTTATTTAAACTATATAAAACGCCCATACAAATTTGCACTCACATGTACAAAATGAATTTAGGCTTATGTTCTCATTTAAACAGCGCCAGAACCAGGCTCTAATAAGTGCACTTCTGCTTCCTACCACACTCGCCGCTGTCCGTGCTGCGGGGATGGAAGTAACATAGTTCACAGCTGGCTGGCGTCTCCTCCTGCGTGTCTTGTTCTCACCCTGACTAGTTTCGTCTGTGTCATGGTCAGGGTGAGAACAAGACACGCAGGAGGAGACGCCAGCCAGCTATGAACTATGTTACTTCCATCCGCGCAGCACAGACAGCGGCGAGTGTGGTAGGAAGCAGAAGTGCACTTATTAGAGCCTGGTTCTGGCGCTGTTTAAATGAGAACATAAGCCTAAATTCATTTTGTACATGTGAGTGCAAATTTGTATTGGAGTTTTATATAGTTTAAATAAAGGATCTAAAACGGAGTTACACTATGTCTGCATCTTTGTTTTCCCTATGGTAATTGATGAGAGCTGTAACCACGGACCAGGAGTGTGGAATTCTCTGCTGGGAAGCATTTTTGTTGATTGCATACAGGCTGTTATCTGATTACTTTGTGGTAAGAGTCCATCTAGGAGGGGGTCCTATACACACACCCCCCTCCATTTTGATTGCAGCACACGAGTGAAGGTATTTTTTTCCCTCTATTCTTCTGGTGACAGCAGCATCTCTTCATTTAACTGGATTATTGGACGTTTATCATTTCCTTTATCTTTTACTACTGTGAACTCCTATGTGGACTTCAATTATTATTGTTGGTGCATGAATGTTATATATGCACTAGCGCTATCTGGGTTGATTTTATTCATATTTTATTATATCGTTTAGATCCACCTCTTTTTTTACAGTTTCAAGCTTAAAGTATTTTATTACTTTTAAGATAGCAGCTTATTTCCACGATCTTCATATTTATATGTTTTATGTGTGTACAGATCTTCATATAGACATATACATCTATATCTCGTTTGTAGTATCTATTTTCCAGGAGCGCTTGTTTTTGTTTTATGAGGGTAGGCCTACCTCAAGTACAAATTTTGATTGAAAAGGCAATCATTATAAGCTCCCCTGTCAGCGTTAAATGGTTTGTCTCAGCCTTCTAACTGCCATTTTTGCTGGGCAGCTTGGACTGTTAAGTCTGGTACACACAGGCTGAAAATTGACCAGTTCAGCAGGAACCAGACAATTTTGGCCCCTGTTTACATAACGACCGACTTTTGTAGAATTGTCATGCTAGAAAACCAGCATATTATCGGCGCTTGCAGCCAATGGTTGCGAACACTAATCAGTGTATTCTGGTGAAGGGAGTCCCCCTGTCAGAATACAATGTTAAGTGGGAGAGTTTACAGCACCAACATTGCTTGTTTTGATGTGGGGATATGTTCATTTTTTTTTCTGTTCAACCAGCTGGTTGAACGAAAAAAACACAAAAAAAACATGTGTGTACCTAGTTTTAAAGGAGAATAAAAAAAAAAAAACAGACTTACTGTCTGGTGAAAATAAAATGAAAAAAGAGAAAAAAAACCTTAAAAAAGAAAACGTGTGCAGCCACCATATAAAGTAAAATGAAAAATATAAGTGCAGCGCTATTAATCTATCATGTGAAATATCCAGTGATGTCAAATTATATTCAAATAAATAAATCAATCTATATAATAATGTGTTCAATTAAAGTTCATATGCTGAAACTTTTCTGTGTTTGAATTATTGTGACTTCTCAACTATTGTGACTTCTCAATTCATATATCAACCACCACTGTTCAAATCGTGTCTTCAGCAGATAATGTGCACACCTTCACCAGCCGTTATACCTGGTCACCTCATACATGAGTCAGAAAGACTCAGAAACAGTTCCTTTCAATTTAAAGCAGAGTTTTACCCAAATTTGGAACTTCCGCTTACTCCACTCCTCGCCCTCTTACATGCCACATTTGGCATGTAATTTTTTTTGGGGGGGGGAGTGGGGGCTTCAGTAGGAGTGGGACTTCCTGTCCCACTTCCTCCTTCCACCCTGGGGCCACCTAGGCGACACGTCATATCACCTTTTGGCGGCCCCTCCCTGTAGGCGCTCACCTGGGACCAGACAGGTCCCAGGCGATCGCCTGTCCACTCAGAGAGCTCTGCGCCGTTCGCGCATGCGCAGTGAGTGCCCCGGCTGTGAAGCCGAAAGCTGTCACGGCCGGGTGCCCACACTATGAATGGAGGCGCCGGCGGAGAAGGGGGGGAGAGGAGCGGAGCTCCGGGCGTTGCGTCGCTGGACAGTGGAACAGGTAAGTGTATGTTTTTTAAAAGCCAGCAGCTACACCTTTTTGTAGCTGTTGACTTTTAATAAACATAAAAAAGACTGGAACTCCCCTTTAAATATTTAGTTTTGGCCAGCTTGGCCCAAGAAAACTATTTAAGGTAAAAATTAACCTGGAGTTAGACTTTTAGGATTGGTATACTGCAATATATTAAATGTTTGCTTTTGGGTTTACATATGCTTTAAGGACAGTGGGATTGTTCATTTTCTTCAAACATTTCATTGTGTTTAAGAGAGAAGTGTCTAGGAACACTATGGTCATTGCCCCATTTTAGAGTTGTTGAATAGCTCCAGGTAAAAAAATATTAATAATTTTGGATTTGGAGCTTTTCCATAACTCATAAGGTAGAATTCAATCTAGAACACGTCAGGCTATCCTCAGGAATTTCTTAATTACATTTTCAAAGCTGCCACCATCCTGCCTGAAAGATAAATGTACCCTTCAGCCAATTTTGTTCATTGGCAATAAATTGCTCTAATATGGATGGCTATACGACCCTGGGGAACATCCTGATAGTCAAGTTTTCCAAAAAGGGTATGAACTACCACATATAAAACCATGCAAAGAAAAATTGAAGGGTAAAGTGGAACACAAAATTAATCAAAATAAAGGAAATGTGAGATCATACATAAAGGGAGAAAGACAGTAACACACCATTTATCATGCAATATAATGTGGAAGACAAGAAGATCTACAGTATTCTGAATAGGAACTGGAATATTCTTTAAAGTGATCCAAAACATAATTACGAAACCAAAATGTATCTGTAGCCCAGACAGTGGTGGGAGTCACACAGCTCAGGCATCTTTGTGACCATACCACAGCTTGAGCATTCGCATCCCTCAGTTATTTAATTGACAGGCCAGGAGGAAGCTGGAATGTGATTGGCCAGATGGAACTTTAGCTCTGCCCACTAGACCCAGTAGAGGAATAAGAGCCCAGAGAGAATGTAAAGCAGGCTGGGCAAGAGAGAGCTGTTGCTGGGGGAGCCAGAGAAAGAAAAGCACAGGGGAGACGAAAGTAGTGAAGTCAAGACCCAGTGAGATTGACAGCTGTATGGACTAAGATCAAGCTGCCTGCAGCTCTAGAGAGTCAAAAGGGTCACCAAGGAGGAGGTTGCATGCAAAGGAGAGAAGGCTCAGGCATTGCAAGCTACTTAAAGTGCCTTGAAAAAGTATTCATACCCCTTAAAATGTTCCACATTTTGCCATGTTACAACCAAAATTGCAAATGTATTTTATTGGGATTTTATATGATAGATCAACACAAAGTGGCACACAATTGTGAAGTGGAAGTAAAATGATAAATGGTTTTCCACATTTTTTACAAATAAATATGTAAAAAGTGTGGGGTGCATTTTTATTCAGCCCCCTTTACTCTGATATCCCTAAGTAAAATCTAGTGGAGCCAGTTTCCTTTCAGAAGTCACCTAATTAGTAAATAGAGTCCACCTGTGTGTAATTTAATCTCAGTATTAATACTGTGCTGTTCTGTGAAGCCCTCAGTGGTTTGTTAGAGAACCTAAGTGAACAAACAGTAAAAAAAAGGGGAAATTTGGGACTTTAAATTAAGTGGTTAACTCGTGCACATCCGCCCCATAAGAAGTGTTTTTACACAGGAAACGCGTCAGTATTTTTAGGATGTAGCTATGTGCTTTATTAGGATATATATCTGGATACACCATTCATTTAAAGTCCCAAACTCCCCATTTATACTGCATTTGTGAACAAACAGCATCATGAAGGCCAAGGAACACACCACACCAGTAAAGTGGAGAAGTTTAAAGCAGGGTTAGGTTATAAAAAGAATATCCCAAGCTTTGAACATTTCACAGAGCACAGTTTAATCCATCATCCGAAGATGGAAAGAGTATGGCACAACTGCAAACCTACCAAGACATGGCAATCCACCTAAACTGACAGGCCAGGCAAGGAGAGCATCAATCAGAGAAGCAGCCAAGAGGCCCATAGTAACTCTGGAGGAGCTGCAGAGATCCACAGCTCAGGTGGGAGAATCTGTCCATGAGAAGAAAGACATTGTTGAAAGAAAGCCATAAGACGTCCCATTTGCAGTTTGCGAGAAGCCATGTGGGGGACACAGCAAATATGTGGAAGAAGGTGCTCTGGTCAGATGAGACCAAAATTGAACTTTTTGGCTTAAAAGCAAAATGCTATGTGTGGCGAAAAACAATTACTGCACATCACCCTCAACACACCATCCCCACCGAGAAACATGCTGGTGGCAGCATCATGTAGTGGGGATGCTTTTCCTCAGCAGGAACAGGGAAGCTTGTCAGAGTTAATGGGAAGATAAATAGAGCCAAATACAGGGCAATCTTAGAAGAAAACCTGCTAGAGTCTGCAAAAGACTTGAGACTGGAGCAGAGGTTCAACTCTCAGCGGGACGCGGACAGGAGGGAGTATTAGTGTCACTCTGAGTCACACGGTACTCTGTCTCGTATAGATTTGTGTCTGGTCTCGTCTGATCTACTTTCCATGGTATCAGAGGTTAAATACCTCCCTAGGGCGATATCCGACCATTCTCCTTTGATGGTGGACCTCGCCCTGGGCCCCTCCTCCTCCTATCGGGTGTGGCGACTGAGCCCACTGTGGTTGGCGGATGAGATCGTGGTGAACCAATGTATGACAGAGATGAAATCATACTGGCTACTTAATAAACAGAGTGCATCCGTTCCAGTGGTATGGGATGCCTTCAAGGCCACTACACGTGGCTCTTTTGCTGTGGCGGTTGGTCAGACACGCAAGGCCTCTATGTCCAAGTTGATGGATGCAGAGGGGGCTCTCAGGGAGGCAGAAGCCGCTTATACCGCGACTCCCTCTCCTGAGACACATGCTGCCTGGAAGCATGGGTCCAGAGAATTGGACCTAGTGCTTTTGGAACGCACCCAGAAGAAGCTGTTATACCAGAATCAGCGAATCTTTGAGTTTGGTGACAAGAATAGCCGTTTGTTGGCATATCTTTCTAAACCTGACTATCAGCCATGCAGCATACCCAGAATTAAGAGCGCAGAGGGCATAGTGGTAGAACAGAACAATGAGATCATGGAAGCCTTTATTTCCTTTTACTCCTCCCTATATGCTACTAGAGCTCACTAAACGATTGTGGAATTGGATGACTATATTGCGGACATTTCGTTGCCCAGACTTCAGACCCAGCAGGCGTCAGATCTTGACGCTCCTCTGACAACTGAGGAAATTGGGGAGGCTATCCAGTCCTTTGCCAGAAACAAAACGCCGGGACTGGATGGGTTCCCCATCGAGTGGTATTTGCAATACAAAGATTTGCTTATACCCCATCTAAGCAGGGTATATGATTTTGCTATGAAAACGGGACAGCTACCCCCTCTATGTCGGAGGCATTGATTGTCCTCATTCCTAAACCACATAAGGATCACCTCCTATGCGAATCTTACAGACCAATATCACTCATCAACTCAGATGTTAAGATTTTGGCCAAGGTGCTCGCCCGGCGATTGAACACAGTTATTACTACCATTATTGGTGCGGATCAAACTGGGTTCATCCCTGGGCGATCGACCTCCATCAACCTGCGGAGATTGTTCACCAATCTTCAGGCCACTCATGCGGAGATGGGTTCCAGGGCTTTTCTGGCCATGGACGCACACAAGGCATTTGATTCAGTCGAATGGCCTTATCTGCTGGAGGTCCTGGCAAAGTTTGGTTTTGGCGGTACCTTCATCAGATGGGTCCAGCTGTTATAATCGAAACCTACTGCTCGACTGAGGGTGAACGCAGCCGTGTCTGATCCCTTTCCGATAAAGAGAGGCACCAGACAGGGGTGCCCTCTGTCGCCGTTGCTCTTTGCACTGGCGATAGTGCCCTTGGCAGCACTGATAAGATCTTGCGGGGAGGTTGCGGAACTGACGATTGGGGGTCTGGAGGAGAAGGTGTCTCTTTATGCTGACGACATGTTGATCTATTTGTCGGACCCCCAGTCGTCTCTCCCAGTCCTGCTGGAGATTATTGGCAAGTTTGGGCATTTCTCCGGGTTCCGGGTTAACTGGGACAAGTCCATCCTATTTCAGATTGACCAGGCAGACCCACCCAGGCTAACTTCCTCTTGCCCACTACAAATAGTCACCTCCTTCCGATATTTAGGAGTTATGGTACAGCTCCCTATTACCTCTTATGCTAAACTCAATATAGACCCCCTTATAGGGAGAATGAAGACCACATTCAAAACCTGGGCAAATCTCCCACTTACCTTATTGGGCAGGATTAATATTTTTAAAATGATATTCCTGCCACGATTTCTGTATGTATTGGGTAATTCACCAATATATGTCACTTAGCTTAAATTTAAAGAAATAGACTCCATCCTTACTTCCTTTTTATGGAGGGGGGAGTAGTCAGGATTGCCAAGACCACCCTCCAGTTACCGGTACTGGAGGGTGGATTGGCCTTACCCTGCCTCCACACCTATTATGTTGCCTCACAATTAGCTCATGCACATTGGTGGTTTTTTCCTGAAGCCAACAACGCAGCCACTGCCTTGGAGGCTGCTATCCTTACCTCCTATGAATTCCTGCAGAACCTGATTTATCGTATGTCCCTTAGAGGGCGGGAGGGTACGAGTGTCCTGGCAATGACTATAAGGCTTATTAAGCTAACAAAACTACAGTCATTCACTGACAGTAATACTTACTTGCCGAACACTCCACTCTGGGGGAACCCGACTCTACCAGAGTTCTTCTGCAGATCTGGTCGAAAAGGGGGGTAAAAACTATTTTGCATTCATTCTCAGACAACGTGTTTCGTTCTTTTGATGAATTTCGTAGATATTACAATCTACCACGCACAGCTTACTTCCTCTACCTACAGATACGCCACACTGCAGCAACGCAGTTTGGTCTTCGCAACATATCCATTTAACTCTCCCCACTGAAACGTATATTGACCGACTGCTCTCAGACCAAGCTAGTTTCTACATATTATAGGTCCCTTCTGCATTCCACTACTCAAAGGCTGAGCAAGACGGCTGCCAGCTGGAGAGCTGATATTCCTGAGCTGACAGAGGAAATCTGGCAGGAGCTTTTGCCCCTCCAGGTTCCCTCTGTCATCTCTTCTCGTGATAAAGTAATACAAACAAAAATGTTATACAGATCCTACTTTACTCCATGCTTACTATTTAAACTGAATAGATTGCCCTCTGCATTGTGCTCTCGTTGCGGCATGGCTGATGGCACATTCTTTCATTTAATGTGGGAGTGTGCTCCGATCAGGAAGTTCTGGTTGGAGGTCACGGCCTTCATTAGTTCATTGACACAATTACCTAATGTATGTAATCCTCTAAGGTGTTTACTGGGCTATATTGATGATGATAGTATATCCAAGAATACACAAACATTTCTGAGAATAGTATTGTTTTATGCTAAGAAAGCAATAACCTTCCATTGGAAGTCTCCATCCTTGCCCACTATTACCTTCTGGCTCACAAATATTAACCATGCTGTATCATTATACAAACTGACATATGAGGCTAGAGGGTGTCCGAAAAAAATCAGGAAGGTTTGGGGCTACTGGGTTGATTCTGAGAGCACTGTCTCTCCTGCTACTTAAAAATGTGACTGAATATTGTCTTCCTGATATATGCCAATTGTTTACCAGCTTTCTAAAAGACATTTTTTGCACTGTACTGGATTGGGCGATGTTCGCTCCACGAGTGTCTGTTTGTTGTCTATTGTATGTCTTGTTTTGAAAAAAACGTAATAAAAATGTACCTTTAAAAAAAAAAATAACTCTCAGCAGGACAACGACCCGAAACATACAGCCAGAGCTACAATGGAACGGTTTAGATCAAAGCTTATTCATATGTTAGAATGGCCCAGTCAAAGTCCAGACTTAAAGTGATTGTAAACTCTCTTTTTTTTTTTTTTAAATAACAAACATATCATACTTACCTCCACTGTGCAGCTTGTTTTGCACAGAGTGGCTCTGATCACCGTCTTCTGGGGTCCCCCGGCGGCTCCTCCCCACATCAGATAACCCCCTAGGAGAAGCGCTCTCTCGGGGATTACCTTGTGGGCACGCTCCCGAGTCCAGCATTTGCGTCCATAGACAAGAATGCCTGACTCCTCCCCCCCCGGCGCCCACATCATTGGATTTGATTGACAGCAGCAGGAGCCAATGGCTGCTCTGCTATCAATCTATTCAATTCAATCAAGGGCCGGGACTCCGTGGAGCAAGGGAGAGCGCAACTGAATGAGACATCCCCAAAAAGACTTGCAGCTGTAATTGCAGTGAAAGGTGGTTCTACAAAGTATTGACTTGGGGGGGCTGAATACAAATACATGCCACACTTTTCACATATTTATAAAATTATTATAAAATAAGTATAATTCCGCACTTATGCCGCGTACACACGACCATTTTTAATGTCATGGAAAAAAATGACGTTTTTCTCGACGTGATTCTTCTCAAGCCTGCCTTGCATACACACTATCGTGAAACTCTTGAGCAAAGCGTGGTGATGTACAACACGTACGACATCACGTACGACAGCACTATAAAGGGGAAGTTCCATTCGGATGGCGCCATCCTTTGGGCTGCTTTTGCTGATTTTGTGTTACTGCGTGTTAGTAAAAGTTTGGTGAGAGTTGATTTGCGCTTTTCAGTCTCCGTGCTTTTCAGTCCGTTACAGCATGACAAATGTGCTATCTCCATTACGAACGTTAGTTTTACCAGAACGAGCACTCCCTTCTCATAACTTGCTTCTGAGCATGCACGTTTTTTTCCCGTTGTTAAAGCGTACACACGACCGTTCTTCACGACGAGAAAAACGACAACGTGAAAAAATAGAGCAGGTTATAAATTTTTAATGCCCATTTTTCTTGTCGAGAAAAATGCTCTGGAGCCTACACACCGTTTTTCACGACCAATTTAAAAAATGGCATGTTTCTCGTCATTAGGTATGAAAGTTGCTGCTGCCTCCCCTAGGAACACTATTAGTGAAGTATTAATATAATATATGCGTGTAGAGGGATGAGATGGCACTGCCAAAGAAACTCACAATTGTAGTGACCAAGTGCAGTCAAATCAAAAACCTGATATTTGCTTCAGTGCATGAACCTTCATATGTGTGCAAACTCTATCATAAAGTGCAAATGCTAATATGTACCAAACAACAACAATTCCTTAGGTAAACTTAAATATAAGTGTTCACTAAATTATATAGTGATATTTTGATGTGTAAAATGGCAGCAAAAAAATATATTTTATATATATAATTGTCATTTAAATAACTTTCCAAATTGGCTAGATACAAATATTGGCCTTATAAGTGACTTTCCAAAGTGACTTGTGCAGAATGCGGAATTCTTCACACCTTTCACCCGCTCCCATTCAGCTGGACGGAACCACCATCAGGGACAGGCTGAACCTGTGAGGACATACCTGCTACATGGTGCCTTTGGTCATTCTATGCTGTGTTGAATTGTACTTACGGTATGTTTGTTAGGGGGCACTTCTGCTGCTGGTGAGGCTTTATTTATAGGGGGAAAATCTGATATTGGGACACTTTGCAAAGATATCTTTGCCCTGTGGATTACAAATACCTTCCTTGGAAGAATAAGTGGTTTACTATTACAGTTAAAGGGCACAACCACAAGCAGACTTTTGTTGCATATTTATCCAGTGGCCAGCGGTTAGTTGGGATCTAAAGTGGTGAGCCGTGGTAGATAGATGCAATCCTTCTGCTACGTATTGGAGACAATGCTGTATCCTGGCCTAGGCCAACAAGGCCCAGGCCTAGGGCAGCACTTTGCAGGGGGGCAGCATGGAAAGAGTTTTGGCCGGCTTGCGCTACACTGTTAGTGTAACGCAAGCTGCTTCTCATTTTGACTGTACCTTCCTCACTGTGCTATATGTTTTCTGCTGCATCATTGGCATGGTTATATCTTCTTAGTCCTCTCCATAAAATTATCAGAAAGTAGAACTATAGGCATATAGGCAACGCTTTTTTTTTTCATTTTGTATAGCGTAAGGGAGGGTTATAGCCCCTGTCAGTTTATTTTTTACCATCCCTGTCCCATTGCAGAGATTTCCCTTCACTTCCTGCCCCGTTGCCAAACAGGAAGTGAGAGGAAATCTATGCAAATTAAGGGAATCCAATGCCCCCCCCCAGGCCCTAAGAACTTATGGGTCTTAAACAGAAAGGGGTGTGGCCTTGACAGGAAGGGGTGGGTCATATTTAAATTAGGGGGTGCACGAGTTTAGTCAGGCCTAGGGCAGCACATAACCTAAATACACTACTGATTGGAGATATTTGGTACACTGAATATTGTTTATTATTATTTTTTGCAGCATCATTACCCACTCACCCTGTACGTTTCTGGCAAGGCCTTTCACTGAGATAAAAAAAATGAACACCACTAATCAGTTTGTGTTACTGAATGATAACGCTATTAACATTCTATTCCATTTACTACAGTTCAGTCTGTTCAACCAATACTTGTCTGCAGGAATGATGGTCATTTGTTCTGTTAATCCTGTTCATTTGCTATTGGTGTGTTGATGTACTGTAGGTCCAGATATAGGGTGGGTCATCACTTTTAAAGTGTAGGAGAATCCATTCAATTACCTGCAAATGTTGCAGGGGTAGTGCTACACATCCAAAACTTGAAAGCCCCCAGTCAATTAAAACAGAAAATTAGGTATTAGGACTTAGGGCATAATCATATTTTATTGAGAGTGATGGAGAAGATATGACTCCTTATGTCAACTATGGTCTCACCTGAGGATAATTTTTGTGTTCCTAGGCACTTCTCACCTAAAAATTTAAATAAAAGTTCTGAAGATTTGAGAATGTTTGGAATACAAGAAATTCCACTATCCTTAAAATAAATTGATAGGTTCAAAAAAACTTTGTTCCTAATGGGTCTTCACTAAAGGGTCTTGATGAAGAACTAAAAAATTAGCATTATGTAAAGATTTAGTTACTATATAATGAATATACCAATTTGAGCCTATTCTAGTATTTTTTTTAACGTGTTTGCTTAATTATCAAAATAAACTCATTGGCTGTATTTATTTGGAAAATATAAATGTATTTTTTCTTTTTCTTACAAAGTTGGTAAAAGAGTTCTCTGATCATAGCATACATTTTCGTTTTATATCATCAGCATTGTAATAGCAATATAAACAATAGTTACTTTTGACAATCCAAAATATTAATTACCTTTTATGTTCTGGGTTCTGCCTGTCTGCTGGCCATCTCTTTCCACAACTTCCTGGATTCCATGCATGCTTTGGAACTTTGCTAATTTCTTTGGTTAATTTGAAAATTCTTAGGACTATATATCCCATGGTACCTTTCTACCTGAAAACAGTGATAACTGTACTGACTGTGCTCCCAAACCATCTGCTGATCACACCTGTGCTTGTAATCACACTGGAATAAATATCTTTAAGCCTAGGTTCACACTAACAGCGGGAATGAAATTGTGCGAGTTCAGCTGAACGATTTCATTCCTGCATGTCGATCCCGACTTCAGGGGCGATTTCAGAGACATCTGTGCGGGTTTCTGCAAAGATGTCTATTGAAATGGCACCCCAAAGTCGCCAAAAGTAGTACAGAAACAACTTTTGAGAATCGATGCAGCGTCGCAACGATTCGGATGGTGCCATTGCCGGTAATAGCCACCGATTTGGCATGTGATTTGACATGTCAAATCACATGCCAAATCGCTGCAATGTGAACCAGGGCTAAAGGTCCAGTTCACTTCTAGTTAGTTTACTGGTCCATGTTTTCAATCAAGCCCTGAAAAGGGGGCATTTTTGGACCCCTGAAACTTGTTGGATACTCTTCGGAATGTCCTACTGACTTTTATTGGAATAAAGTTTTATCAGATGTGTGGTGCTTCAATGTACACTTTTATTACACTACACGACAGGCCAAGGAGACCATGGAGAACCTCTGGGGTGTTGAAGCCTCCTGTCTCAGAACTAGGTTATTTACATCATCATCATCAGTTCTTTAAGATTCAAATAAGAAAACCTTATGTGTCTAGAGCTGTTTTCCACATTCCACAGCTGATCAGGACTGGCTCCAGCTTTAAAGAGAGGATGAAAGTGGGCCTCCATTCAGATCTGCCCTTCTGTCAATCCTCTGTCATGCTGCTGGAGCCATAAGGTAGAAAGGGAAGAGAAGATTTTATGATTGGGGATGCTTATGTGGGGACTCTGTTATAAGGGAACTCTGTCAAGGGGGACCCTGTCATGAGTGTATTCTGAAGTATATTGGGGGTCTCTGATGTATAGTGGGGACATTGATGTGATATGAGGACTCTGATGATAAGGGACAGCATATGATCAAAGGAGGGACCCTAATATGATGGGAGATGCTGATATTTTGGGGGGGCGGGGGAGGACTCTAATGTGATATTGGGAACTCTAATGTAAAAAGGGGGCTTCTGTTGTGTGCATCATCCCAGGCTAAGGTTTCTTATTGATACGTTGATTTATACGTTTTACATTTCAGCCTGGAGTGCCTTGAGATTTTGCATATTTTAAAAGGGTGCCATGACTGAAAAAAGGTTGAGAAACACTTTCTGAAGCCTCGTACACATGGGCGAGAATCCCGTAAAAAAAAAAAACGTCAGTTTTCTCGACGGGATTCCTGGCAAGCTTGTCTTGCCAAGCCCTGTGTACACAGGCGCCATTCAAAAGAACCTCCATTCTTTTGAATGGCAAGAACGCAGTGACGTCATCGACTAGGACGAGCATGCGCTCGTCACATTCGATGCCGTCGCCGCCATCTTGCTACACCCTACACTACCCTTGTATGCTACCGCGCATGCGTCAAAGTCTTTTCGAGCAAGTGCGGGTTTACCTAGAGACAGGTAAGCATACACACGCGCGGTTTTCTCGTCGGGAAACAGGCCGACGAGAATCCTGATGAGAAAATAGAGAGTAGGTTCTCTATTTTTCTCGTTGAGATTCCCAGCAGTTTTCCCGACAAGAAAACCAGCCGTGTGTACGAGGCTTTAGACAATAACATCTGCCTTTCCATGTTATTTGGATCAAGATGTTAGTACTACCATTTAAATATAAATGCTTCCTGTCACCCATTAGAACCGAAGAAGTGGCTTGAACAAACTATGACATATCTTCAACAGTACAGAACAAGTCAAGTTGAATGTGACTAACTACTACTAGACACTGCATGTGAACAGTACCACTTTTTACCTTGTTTGTTAAAAATTCATCAGGGTTAAAATAGGCACCAAAGAACTAGTGATCTCAAATGTATATGCTCCCAACAGTCCCACAAAAACCTTCTATTCCCAACTCTCTTCTTGGCTTCTCACCATCTCCCATCTACCGCACTTAGTTGGGGGAGATTTTAATGATCTCATGCACCCTCCAGACGATAGGTCCTCACCAAAACAATCCACCCCGGCACTCATTACATCTGCTCCCTCCTTGTTTGCCTCCACCATGGATTCCCTCCACCTCACCGACATTTGGCGTTTAACACACCCCGTAGACAGGGAATTTACTTTTTACTCCAATCCACACAAGATCCTCACTAGGATTGACTATTTCTTCGGGTCCGGGAACCTTATTCCGCTAGTTTCAGACTCAGAGATTGGGGACATAGCCATATCAGACCATGCCCCAATAACCCTTACTCTGGACAAGTTAGACCTCCCCCCATCCCAATATCTGGCGTTTCCCATCCTTTCTCCACAATAATGCTGATTTTAGTGCATATATGGAACGATCATGGGCAGAGTTCACATCTGCCAATGCTCCACACGCAGGGGATCCGAATCTTCTCTGGGATGCTGGCAAAGCATACTTGAGGGGCCGGATTATATCATACGCCACTTCCTTCAAAAGACATGCATTATCGAAATTCAAACTGGCCAGCGATAGACTTCACCTTGCACAACGCACTCTAGCCACCTCTACATCACCGGCTGACAGGGCTGAGTGGTCGGCGGCTAAAACTGCCTTTGACACCTGGGCTGACACTCTGGAACTCACAAAAAAATCTCACTTAGATGCCACTCTACATAAATTTGGCAACAAAGCTGGTAAACTCCTCTCTAGGCTCTGCAAGGGCTCATTCCGTCCGACACACATCACCTCGCTGAGGGACCGCAAGGGAAATATTCATTCTACCCCACAGCATATAAACAAAACCATGCTGGACTACTATATGGCCCTATATGCCCCCGACCCTATCGACCATAAGCTAGCCCAAGCTTTTCTTGAAAAAATGGCCCTACCAACTATTTCTTCCACCCAACTGGAAACCTTAAACGCTCCTGTAACGGCACCCCAAATAAGAAGGGGGGTTAACGCCGTATAGATCCCTTCCCTCTCCTGGACACAAATTCCCTGTTGCTCCTCCACAGCCAGGCGATCACTTCCCATAAGATTAATCCTTCCAGAAGAAACGAGACGTACTCTGTCTCTTCCAGGATCGAATGACAACTTTATTGAGAAACATTGTAACTTTTATATACATCCAATACACATTAGTTTAACCTGAACAGTGGCCCAGCTCCACCCACACATTACAAGACTCAACACATTATTTTGACGTCTGTTAGGAGACAACAGACTTTACACAATAGACATAACGATCTTCAATCCACATCTTAAATGACTTGTATAACCTTTGTGTTCCCCCAGTCTGTCTTTACAATACACACAAGTACAGACTTAATTATCCCTTTTCACAATGAAAGGGTCTCCAGACGCCCTCCTAGATTAATTTACAACACAAGCAGGCAGGTGATTAACCTGTCTGCTGCTGGTTCCAAAACCTATAATTATAGGCTTAATTCCTACCAGCCACAGTAGACAATAGAATGCAAATTACCTTAATTCCTCACAGCAATGATTACACAACCCCCCCTCTCACAGTACGCATCCAATCTAGATACAATGTCTGTGCAGGATTGAATATGGCTATCACAGACCATATTGGGGTTTTCATTCACCCTGTGCCCCTAATAGAGACACAGGGTGGTTGACACATAAGAGGCATTGGGAGAGCCGAAGCAAGGGCCTCCCATACCTTCCAAGGGATTCTGAGTTCCCCGGGCCTTCCCGTTACATCTCTCCCCTTTCGGCAGGAGACTAACAGAGGAGGGGACCCCAGACAGGTTGACTCCGAAGTTAGTCCATAGGTCCATTCCTCTAATGCTGGTATCCACACAGTACCCCAAATAAATTGCTCCTTACCCAGCCAACCTCTGCCTCTCTCAGAGAACATACCCGCTGCTGGGGAGAGGCCTGGACTGGCCCTTCTCCCTGGAGTCCTTTCCGCCGCTGGAGAGAAGACAGGGTGACGGGGCTCAGTCCGTCATGCTGTTGGGGATCTGGGCCGACTGCCCAGCATCCCTGGGGTACACAAGTGGAGACTGAAGTCCCATCCACTTGTGGTAGGTGAAAATCCCCCAGTGCTTGCAAAGCAAGGCTGACATCCTCCTGTCTCAGTGTCACACCATTTTCTGGGGTTGTGTCAGTGAGGACTGAAGTCCCATCCAATACCACAGGAACTCCCTCTTCTGTTAGTTGAGAGCAGAGGCCCGTGGCACTCTGCTCTGTTGCCAGCTCTTCTGCTGGGTTGCTGTGAGTGGAGACTGCAGTCCCATCCACCGATATCAGCTCAAGTTGCAGTTGTGTGCAGAGGCCAGTAGCGTTCTGCTCTGCTGCCAGTGATTCAGCTGGGGGTAAAAGCTTTACCACCTCAGCTTGTTGCTGGAGAGATGGGCCAACTGCCCCAGCTCCCTGAAACTCCACAGTTGTTTCTGGTGCTGGGCAGAGGTTGCTAGCACTCTGCCCTGTTGCCAGCACTTCTGCTGGGGACTCCACCCCATCTGCTCTGGCTAACTGTTGGGGAGGGAAAAGGGCTGCTTCTCCCCCTGCATCTCTGAAATCCCCTGGGAAAGAGGAACCATCACCTTCTCATCTCGGGCCTCCAAAACTGCCACGGGTGTAGAGCAGGGGTCTGCAGTACTCTGTCCTGCTGCCAGTACTTGGGCAGGCGATGCATAATCCATAACATCCTCTGAACAGTCCCTTAAGTCCATACCTTCTGTAATCTGTACCTGGGAAGATGAGCCAACTGCCCTAGCTCCCTGGAACTCCATATCATCCACTTCAGCTTTAGGGATGGCAATCTTCAGATTTTCCACTGCCAATTCTTCAGCCAGGCTAGCTCCCTGGAACTCCATATCATCTACTTCGGCTTTAGGGATGGCAATCTTCAGATTTTCCACTGCCGATTCTTCAGCCAGGATTTCATAGTTGTCAACTGGTATTTCCTGATAGTCCCAGGCAAAGGGGGCCCCACCCTGCTGCTGAGTAGAGTCTAGCAGCTGTTTGTAGGCGATCTCCAGCTCCCATTCCTGAACGGCCAGAAACTCCAAATCTTCCTGTGCCCAGTGCCCTTCCGAGACATTCAGTCTTTGCTAGGCTTGTGCAATCGTCCGAATTTAGCAACTTTCGGACATTCGGAAGCATTCGAATTTCCGAACAGAGCAATTACGAATAAAACCGAATCCGAAATAAATTATACCGCAAAATAGCGAATGCCCGAAGGTCTTCGGCATAATTCGTTATGAAAAAAGTTACGAATGTACGAATCCATTCGAAGCACAATAACACTCACTCTGCTCTCTGCTTCTCCCTCACCATGCTGAACTCCCTCTCAAAATGGTGTACAGGGGCGGAGGCTATAGCCGCATGAAAAAACGAAAGTAAAATACGAGATTTCAAATCCATTCGAAGCACAATAACACTCACTCTGCTCTGCTCTCTGCTTCTCCCTCACCGTGCTGAACCCTCTCAAAATGGTGTACAGGGGCGGAGCCTATAGCCGCATGTAAAAAACGAAAGTAAAATACGAGATTTCGAATCGTTACAAATAACCGCTATGTATTTAGAAAAGTACAAATCCATTCGAAGCACATTAGGCATAATAGGCAGCGTCGTTGTGAGAGAGACACGGAAAATTACGAATCAACGAACCCAAAAAAAGTTACGAAAGTAGGAGTTGTGTCCAGAATCAACGAAAAACAACGTACTCTACCGAAAGTACGAATTATAAAGCAACAAAAAATTCAACGAAAAATGTCGCTTGCAAAAATACGAATGAGTCCGAACACGAAAAATCCCGTCTAGCAAAATTACGAATGATTACGAATCAACAGGACCGGAAAGAAACGAACCGAAACGGAACGAATTTTTCCGTTGTGCAAAAGTCTAGTCTTTGCTCTCTGTGCTCCATTATTTCCTTCAAGCGCCACACCTGATCACTCCCAAAATTAGGGTCACTGGACAGCCCCCAATACAACAATCCCAGGCCATCATAGTCAAAGCCTTCCGTGGGGCGGTCATCCGCTGACCATGGGCACTCTTGGGCTACATACCACTGGAGGGCTCTGTAGCTCTCGTCCAACCGCATCTCTGCCCGGATCAGCCTGCTTAACTCAGCTGTCCACTCCTGCTTTGGTTGTATCCCCCAATAACGGCATTCGCACTTCATAATGCGACCAGTACCTTACATAGATGGAGGGGAGAGTCTTTCCCTGGTGTTGCTGCTCGAGAGCTAGCACTTTCTTCCAGAGTTCGCAGCGGATCGAATCCGACCATCCCAGTAGAACCTCCTCTGATACTGGTCCTCTATGCTGTATCTGCATCTCTCGCAACCTCCTTCTGAATTCCTCTTCCATGGCGGCTGGTTCTTTAGGCGTTGTCTCCGATTGCCGTATTTCCGCCATTCTCCGCTTATGTTGCCGCTCTAGTTCTCTCTTTTGTCGCTCTCGTTCTCTCTCTTGTCGGGCATCCTGCAGCTGGATACCTTTAATGGCTTCCTGTATGGCGGCCTCTGATGGGTTAGCACCATATAATGCCAACCGCTGTTGAACTCTTTGTTCAAACAAGTCTTCAACTGACCGGGGTCCTGCATCACCCTCCTTCGGCTGTGGTGGCTTGGAGTGTCCCAGGAACTGGAGGGAAAATCCCGCTGCTGCCAACCAATGTAACGGCACCCCAAATACGAAGGGGGGTTAACGCCGTATAGATCCCTTCCCTCTCCTGGACACAAATTCCCTGTTTCTCCTCCACAGCCAGGCGATCACTTCCCATAAGATTAATCCTTCCAGAAGAAACGAGACGTACTCTGTCTCTTCCAGGATCGAATGACAACTTTATTGAGAAACATTGTAACTTTTATATACATCCAATACACATTAGTTTAACCTGAACAGTGGCCCAGCTCCACCCGCACATTACAAGACTCAACACATTATTTTGACGTCTGTTAGGAGACAACAGACTTTACACAATAGACATAACGATCTTCAATCCACATCTTTTTTTAATCAAATATTTTTTTATTTCTTTATCACAACATTTATACATACATCCATTTCAATCCTGTGTTACAATACAAATATGCCTTGACCTATGTTATACATTCTCCAACTCATTCCCATTCCCCAACCCCCCCCCCCTCATCCACCGTGCCCACCCATCAATCCATTTATTCCATATATTATTAAATTTCTTTTTGTTACCTCTTTTAGTGTATATAAATTGTTCTTTTCTTATTGTGTCATTTATTACCTCCTCCCATTCTGTTACTGTAGGTGGGTTTACCGCTTGCCATTTCTGTGCAATAAGTTTCCTTCCCAGAAACAGGCATCTCCTAATCGCTATACTCTCGCCCTTTGAGGGTACCCTCTCTTCCACCAAGCCCAGCACACATAGCCTCGCCTCCGGCTGTAATAATGTTCCAAATGTTCTATTGATCTTTTCGACTATTTGCTTCCAATATTGGTACAGCTTGGGGCATCTCCAGACCATGTGTATTAGGTCTCCTTTATCCTGTCCACATCTCTGGCATCCTGGGTCTGATCTCCTGCCAAATTGGAACATTCTTTGGGGCGTGTAGTATGTCCTATGTATCAGATATAACTGAGACATATACTGGGAGGGGGACATTGACAATTCGGGGCCTATACCCAGTATTTGTTCCCATTGATCTTGTGAAATTGTGCCAACATCCTTCTCCCATTTCTCCCTAATTTTATTAGCCATGATCTCGCTTCGATCTGCCCTTTCTAGGGAGTCATAAATGGTTGAGATTACTCCTCTAGTGTCCTCAGTGTTTACCAAGTTTCGGAAGATGGCCATACCATTCCACTCCGGCATCCCATCCCCAAATTGTGCACCCAGCGCATGTCTGATTTGTAAATATCTATAAAAAGATCTATTTGGAACTGAGAACTCCTCTCTTATTTCTTGAAATGTTTTTATTATACCAACAGCAAATAGTTGTTCCAGTAGATGTATCCCTAATCTGTCCCACTCATCAACCTTTCCCATGATTTTAAGTTCTTGTAGGTTGCTATTATCCCAGATAGGGGAGAATTCAGAGAAACCTGTATATCCTAGAATCTTCTTCCCCTCTTTCCAACTTTTTACCATTAATTGGACTGTGGGGCATTTAGAATGAAATGAATCTGCCTCCACTGCCTCAACTTCCGTGTCATGACTTGTGTCATTCATGACTACCCTGGGTCCTCTCTGATTACTATTCCTCATGTGCTGCAGCTGGGCCGCTAAGAAATAGAATCTGGGGTTCGGGAGAGCGAGACCCCCCTTCTCCCTTGGATATTGCAAGGCTCGGAGCGAGATTCTCGCTATTCCCCCCTTCCAGATCAATTCCCTGAAAACCCCTTCTATCTTCCTGAACCACCGTTTTGGGATCCATACTGGGGAATTATGTAGAATATATAGGATTTGCGGCATCCACACCATTTTTATCAGGTTGCTCCTTCCTACTACAGATAGGGGAAGCCGATTCCAGAACCTGCATTTTTGTTTCATCTTTGTCAGTAATGGCACTAGATTTCCCCCTATATATTGCCCAGGATCCTTTGTCATGTTTATTCCTAGGTATCTTATCTGGGGCACTACCTTCACTTGATCTATCTGCCCTTTCAAGGGCTCTAGCGGCAGAAGGGCGGATTTCTCCCAGTTTATTGTTAGACCGGAAAATCTCCCAAATTCCCCTATAATATTCATTGCTGTCGCCAGTGAGGCCTGTGTATCCCCCAGAAAGAGTAGGATGTCGTCCGCATATAATGCGACTTTCTCCTCTCCTAGCTTTCTTTTGAATCCTTTTATCCCCGGAGATGCCCTTATTGCAGTGGCTAGTGGTTCTATGGCCAGGGCGAAAAGCAGGGGCGACAACGGGCATCCCTGTCTTGTCCCCCTGGCCAGTCTAAACCAGTCTGAGCACTCACCATTGACCCTTACCTTTGCCCTGGGATTCCCATATAGTAACCTAACCCATTGAGTAAACTTAGGGCCGAATCTGTACTCTTCTAACACCTTCCACAGATATTGCCACTCAAGGCTATCAAATGCCTTTGTGGCATCCAGGGACAAGATTGCTCTTGCCTCTCTTTCTACTACTGGCAGCTGGATATTTAGGAATGTTCTTCTGATGTTAGAGCTAGTGGACCTTCCTGGTATGAATCCTGTTTGATCAGGATGTACCAGTTTTGTAACTATCCTATTTAACCTTGTTGCCAGTATTTTAGCCAGGATTTTGGTGTCAGCGCACAGGAGTGATATCAGTCTATAGGAATTTGCCTCTAATTGATCTTTCCCTTCCTTTAATAGTGTTATTATAGTTGCCTCTTCCATGGACCCAGGCATTTTCCCTGCCTCAGCCGCCCAGTTAAATACCTCTAGCAATTTTGGAAGCAGCACCTCACTATAGGTTTTATATATTTCTATTGGGAGACCGTCAGGACCCGGTGACTTTTGACCCGCCATTTCTTTAGTTGCCAATTGTATCTCTCCCAGTGTCAGTGGTGCCTCCAGCTCTTCCCTATCTTGCTCTGTCAGCCGATGTATTTTCAGGCCTGCAAAAAAAGTGACCATTTCCCCTTCACTGTTGTTATGCCAATTACTGCTATACAAATTCTGGTAATACCTTTTGAACACCTGCATTATTTCTGGTGTGTCTCTCTTAATCTCCCCATTCTCATCATGAATCGCCGGTATAATAGTAGGGAAATTGTCAGCCCTCGCGGCCAGGGCGAGAATTCTCCCCACTCTCTCACCCTCACCAAACAAGTTCTGTTTCTGAAATAGTTTTTTATTTTCCGCCTTTCTTCTTATTATTTTTTTGTATTCCTCCTGTGCTTCTAGCCATTTCTTATGTTCCTCCTGGCTTGGGTTATTTATATAACAGATCTCTAAGCTCTTTACCTTTTCTATGGCACGCGTTTGTTTTTTAATAAGCGATATTTTTTGGATTAGGATTCCCCGCAGGAATGCTTTCAAAGTATCCCAAATTATTCCCATCGAGGCAGAGCCGGTATTTACTTCTATAAATTCTTTCAGACTGCCATTTATTCCCTCCGGCTCTTTGATAACCTCTAACCAGAATGGATTTAGCTTCCAATCCCTTTTATTATATCCTCTATTCGTCTTTATTACAAAAGTCATTGGGGAGTGGTCCGATATGCTTCTGGGTTCATATACCACCTCTCCCAACACCCCCATTGCCTCTTCATTGCAGAGTACGAGGTCTATCCTGGACAGAGTCGAATGTGTCCTTGAGTGGCAGGAGAATTGTTTTTCCATTGGGTGCCTCCTCCTCCACACATCTACCAGGCCCATCTCCCCACAAAATTGGGAGAGGGGGCTATCAGCCCGTGCAGAGGGGGCACCCACCGGGAGTTTATCTATGTTTTTACTCATGGTCATGTTGAAATCCCCCGCCACTATTACCGGTACTCCTGGTCTGTCCATGATAAACTCCATCAAGTCCCACAGGGTTTCTATCCCGAACGGAGGGGGGATATATATACCTGCCACCACATATTCCCTTGTTTCTATCCGGCAGTGAAGAAACACATAGCGTCCCTCAGTGTCAATCTTACAGTGGCTGCAGGAAAACACCAACCCTGAGTCTATCAACACGCTCACCCCCCTCGAATAGGAGGTGTGTGTGGAGTGGAATTGTATCTGATATTTCCTGTGTTTTAGTAAATTGACGGTTCCCTTATCCAGGTGTGTTTCCTGCAGACACAGCATTTTGATATTGTTATTATTGGCGTCTGCGAAAATTACCTGTCTCTTTATTGGGTCTTTTACCCCTCGGACATTCCATGAGCGTACCTTGATGCCTATTCCCTGATTAGAAAAACTCTTCTCGCTATTATACTTCGGCATCCTCCCCTACTATTTCTTCCCTTTTTAGAATACCTCCCACCTTACCCACCTTAACCATATATGCCATGATAATATCAGGTTACAAAAACGTATTTTTTGTGGATCTACTCTTTCTAGTGCTCTATACAACCATACATTCCTTCTTACTTCCCCCCTTCCTCCCTCCTCCCCTTCCCCACCCCCTACCCTCGTAAACCAAAGATATCTTTTAGTGTGTTCATTCATCATTATGTGCCTTTCACAACAACTCCCTACCCTCCCTGCCCCTCCCCCCCCCTCCAACCCCCCCTCCCCCGCCCTATTTGGGGCCCTTGTGAAGGGCCTCTACAGTGACCAGATTCCCCTTTTGCTGTGTGACCTTTCCCCCTCCCCCTCCCCCCTCTTGGCACTTCCCTTGGTGTTCCTCGTGTATTAGTGTTTCTCTTCCGTTTTACTTGACATCTAGTGTTTTTTCTCCACCTCTGTGCCACTTTCCACAAAGACCCAACCATTTCCAACAGCCCCCTCCTCCCTCCCGCTCCCCCCGCCCCCCGCCCCCTGCTCCTATATCAAAACCTCGACAAAAAAGAGAGATAAGAAAAACAAAAACAGAAACAAAAACCCAGGCAAAAGGGTAATGGAAAAAACAACCAAAAAAAAAAGAAAAAAAATAAAATAAAAAAGGGGGTAGAAATATGAGGTAAGAGTCTGAGTTCTGTACAATAAGTCAGCGACCGAATCTGTGACTGTTTCCAATTTCCTAGGTTTCCCCTTCTTTAGTGTTCATCCAGGACGTCAGTTCCGCAGGTGTGTTAAAGAATATATTTTCCCCATTTATAGTTATTTGCAAACGTGCCGGGTAAAACATTGCGTATTTAATCCCCTTTTCTTGTAGTCTTTGTTTCCCTTCAAAAAATTTAGCTCTTTGCCTCTGCAACTCTGGGGAAAAGTCTGGGTAAAATGAAATTTTGGTGCCATTAACCAGGACCTCTTTCATCTCTCTGGCTTTTTGGAGGATTGTAACTTTATCTGGAAAATGCAAAAGTTTAATAAGCATAGGTCTGGGGCGCCCTCCCTCAGCTGGGGCTCTGAAAGGTACTCTGTGGGCCCGCTCAATAGAAAAGTGCTTTGATAGACAGTCCTGTCCAAATACCCCCACAAGCCAGTTTTCCATGAATTCAGTGGGGCGATTACCCTCGCACTTTTCGGGGAGACCCAGTACCCTAATATTTTTCCTTCTTAACCTATTTTCCATGTCGTCGATTTTGTTAACGCACAAGTTTAACTGTTCTTTCATTGTTTTCATGTCCATTATCATAGGGTTAACATCGTCTTCCACCTGGCTGAGTCTTTCCTCCAAAGCAGAGGTACGCTCCCCAACCCCCTGTACTTCATGTTTTAATGTTGACATTTCGTCCTTTATCCCTTTCAACTGATCAAATATTTCCGTTAGGGAGGACTTGCAGTTGTTTATAGCAAATAAAATCTCTCTCATAGAGGGCTCGTCCTCCATCCCTGCTCCTGTATTTAAATCTGTCACTTTTTCCTGTGCCTTTGATTTGATCCCATGCTCACCCGTTGCCTTTCCAGCCATTTCTATGTTTGGACCCAGACTTCTCCGTTGGGCACTTACTTGTTGTCCCCTTGGTGGTGTGTAGCTTGTTGTGCTTCCCGGAATGTGCGCGTATTTTTCCAGTTTAGCTGCCACTGCTGCCTGTCCAGTTCTTGTTCCCCGTACCGACTGGGGCTGTGGCTGGGAATGGGACCGGGGGCTGGATTGGGGTTGGGGCAGCTGGGGATGGGACTGTGACTGTAGCTGTGCGTTTCTGGTCATCACTGACAGTGTACCTGGCATTTTCCTTTTCTTCCTCCTCCTCCTCCTCCCTTGTAAATGTATCTTTGTATGCCTTTGTAATTATTCTATGTACCGTTCTGTAAAAATGTCCTTTCGCCTGTAGTGTTCCAGCTTCCCAGTGTTCCAGCTTCCCCTGCTACGATCCTTCGTAGTTCCACAGTTTAACCCCCGACCAACTCCAGCTACTCCAGTCCAGCCCAGCCTCCGTCTTCAGGGTTTTCAGGGTGTAGTGGAGGGGGAAGCAGACACAGAAAGACATAGAAAGCACCCACAGCGTCTCTCCTCTTGAAAGTGGCCGGTGCTAGTGCACACGAAGCAGGACCGTACCTCATGTAGCTCAGACAAACAGCTGACAGGCAAGCGGGCATCACAGTTTTCACCAGGTCCGTGACAGGCAAGCGGGCATCACAGTTTTCACCAGGTCCGTAATAGGTGGCTCAGACTCACTCCTCTAGCAGTCGGCGCTTGTTCCTTCCCGTGAAGCAGACCAGCCAGCTGAGAGCGAGGTACCTTGTCTGTGCTCGATAACCCAGCGGCGTCCCAGCGCTACTTGCGGCTCGCGGTCGCGGTCTTTCTTCCTTCCCTGGTGCCGGTTTCCTCTCTCCCTTCTCTGCCGCTAGTTAATTATTCATTGCGGCATGTAATGTGGAGCGAGGTACGGGGAGCGAGAGCGAGCGGACTGCTCTCCTCTCACAGCTGCATCCGGTCACGCCCCCCAGATCAGATATTAGAGGAAGGAGGAGGTCAATCCACATCTTAAATGACTTGTATAACCTTTGTGTTCCCCCAGTCTGTCTTTACAATACACACAGGTACAGACCTAATTATCCCTTTTCACAATGAAAGGGTCTCCAGACGCCCTCCTAGATTAATTTACAACACAAGCAGGCAGGTGATTAACCTGTCTGCTGCTGGTTCCAAAACCTATAATTATAGGCTTAATTCCTACCAGCCACAGTAGACAATAGAATGCAAATTACCTTAATTCCTCACAGCAATGATTACACAACCCCCCCCCTCACAGTACGCATCCAGTCTAGATACAATGTCTGTGCAGGATTGAATATGGCTATCACAGACCATATTGGGGTTTTCATTCACCCTGTGCCCCTAATAGAGACACAGGGTGGTTGACACATAAGAGGCATTGGGGGAGCCGAAGCAAGGGCATCCCATACCTTCCAATCGATTCTGAGTTCCCCGGGCCTTCCCGTTACAGCTCCCATCTCCCTCGACGAAATAGAACGCACCATCCGCACTCCCCACCCCTCGAAAGCTCCCGGACCGGACGGCTTCACAAGCGAATTCTATAAATGTCTCCCTAATATCACGGTTCCCATACTTCATTTGGTTTGTTCCAACATCTGGGCGGGGGGTCCTTATCTCCCGACGGGCAACCAGGCTATCATCAAGTTACTTTCTAAAAAGGGCAAAGACCCTCTAGAACCGGGCTCCCATAGGCCCATTTCTTTACTCAACCTAAATGTCAAAATTCTGTACAAAATTGTGGCATGCAGACTAGCTATCATCCTCCCAGACCTCATCCACCCGGCCCAATCAGGTTTTGTGAAGGGGCGGACAGCCACTCTTAACATTCGTAAAGTTCTCTTGGCCCTTGAATGAGCCAAACAGGACCCCACGGGGGACTATGCAACCATCACCCTAGATGCAGAAAAGGCTTTCGACAATGTTAATTTTGACTGGCTATCTCTCACACTTTCTAAAATGGGTTTCTCAGGCCCCTTCTGCCACCTAATTAATTCTATGTATACAGTCTAGACTTGTCTAGGCTATACTTGTTGCAGCGGGTCTCCTCTCTGAGGACTACCGCCTTCATAAAGGGACCAGACAGGGCTGCCCTCTTTCCCCCCTCCTGTTCAACTTAGCCTTAGGACCCCTCTCTAGATATCTTTCCCAGACAGCCCCCTTACGAGGCATCAAAATAGGCAAAACGGAACTTCGCACCTCGTTGTTCGCCGACGGCATTCTCATATTTACGGGTAACCCCCAGGATGACATCTTGACCATTAAAAGCACCTTTGACGACTTTCGATTGTGTTCCGGCCTCCGTATCAATTACTCCAAGAGTGAAATTCTCCCCATCGGTATACACTCCTCACCCTCCTGGACTAAACACTCCCTGTTTAAAGTCGCATCTTCCCACATTACATATCTTGGAATAAAGATTGGGAAACTGCCCTCTTCTATATACCACCTCAATTATCCCCCCCTTTTCACTAAACTTTTTCAGGAACTGTCAAACTGGATGGATCTCCCCCTCTCACTCCTGGGAAGGTGTCACCTTGTTAAAATGATTAGCTTTGCCAGACTGCTTTATCCTTTGCAAACCATACCTTTGCTCTTAAAACACAAAGATGTCAAATCTCTCAACTCCAAAATTTCGCAATTCATCTGGCGTGGCAAAAGGCCTCGGATAGCTTTTAAAAAACTACACCTTCCCAGACGTGACGGGGGTATCAGTCTACCTCATATTAGATTGTATAATTTAGCTTGCTTGTTTAGGACCAGCCTAGACTGGATAGCCCACTCTTCCCAACACTCTAACTACGACTTAGAATCCGAAATGGCTCACCCCTACTCATTGGTGGCCCTCCTTCACTGCCGATGGAAAACTGTTCCCCCTCCATATCAACACAATCTCCTTTTACGGGACACAGCTCTTGCGTGGAGAGAAATCAGGAAGACCCTCAAGCTCCCTCCCTTCATCTCTCCCCATTTACCAATCCAGGGAAATCCTAGCTTCCTCCCTGGTCTTCATTGCAAAGCCTTTTCGGTCTGGCAGAATCGAGGACTTTCCAATTTTTCCTCATTGTGCGAAGGCAACACAGGAAAACCACTTCCTTTTTCCACTATATCCTTGTCTTTTTCTCTGCCCCCTTCACACATATTTTACTACAACCAATGCATCAGCTTCCTGTCTACTATCTGTAAAGAAAAACACCGGAGATTTGAGACCAGTTTCTCTGACCTTCTACTACATTCTGGACATTACAAAATCTCTGACATCTACAAACCTCTCCTACGAGAATCATCCCCGTCTCTGTCCTCCTCATCTCTTGCTAACTGGGCTACGGATTTCCCGGATCCCAATATAACAGAAAAAATCTTGGCCGGTCTGCAGAAGACTCTTCAACTGACACCCAACGAAATTTGGAGAGAAACCCAACTCAAGATCGCCCATCGGGCCTATATCCCGTTCCTCTCCCCCAAATCCAATAAGGATGGTGCCTCATGTCCTCTATGCAAGGTTCCCAAGCCTCCTCTCTCTCACAGTTTTTGGTCCTGCTCCTTCATTTCATCATTCTGGGATCGAGTCATATCCTACATTTTCAAAATTACTTTATTGAAGCTGCCCAAGGACCCTTTACTCCTAATATTCGGTTATTGGGACCCTCTACTGCTACCCTGGTCCCGGCTCTCTGCTGCATCACCCTCCTCAGGGACCACCAAACATCCTTCCACCAAAGACTGGATTTTGCTTTGCCTGCTTATCGCAAGGAGACACATTCTTAGATACTGGATCTCGCCTCAAAGCCCTTCCATCATCCAACTCGAAAAGGATTGCCTCAACCTTTTTTATAAAGAACGTTTTCTCACAGACTTCAAAGAACCTAGATCAAGAGCTCGTTTTTTCTACAGATGGCACTCCTTCATCACTTCGACCCTCTCTTCTGCTGATCAGGAGGCCCTGGAACATTTTTTCTTTTCCTATGGTGACCCAATCTCAAAAGGGCTGTAGGCAATACTTAGTCATTACTTTCCTATTGGCCTCACCATGGCTGTTATCGTTCTCGGGATCCTCCATGTTTTGAAACGCATTGCCCACCTTTATCTCTGGACCCCCTCCCCTCCCTCTCTCCTTCACTTATTATTTTATGTTATGTTCCCTCCCCCCTTATTCCCGATTTTAATTAACTGCAGGGACGCGTAGACAGATTCATCCAGTTTCTACCTTCCCGATGTTTATTGGTATTGATATTTATCTAGGATGACTTTTTGTATCCTCACTAGGTGAGTCTTTTTCAATGCTCTCTACAACCCCATCCTGTTCAGTTTTCTAATGTAAAATTTTATCTTCTGTATTTTGTCCTCCTTGACCTATGCAACTCGCTATATTTTTGTCTATGGAACTTATGTTTTGAAACTGACTGACATTCTCTTTGTACTATTGTCTTTATCTCCCAATAAAAATTTGTTAAAAAAAAAAAAAATTCATGCTACACTATAGAGTGCAAAATCTGGTGCAGCTCTGCATAGAAACCAATCAGCTTCCAGTTTTTTTTTTGTTTGTTTTTTCGCTAAAGCGTTGTTAAATAAGCTGAAGTTATAAACTGATTTGCTACTATGTACAGCTACAACAGATTTTGCACTCTCCCGTTTTAGCAAATCCATCCCTATTATTATTATTATTATTATTATTATTATTAGTGTAGTTATATATGTTTTTCTTGTATCAAAATTCTCATTCAAAACCGCTTGCACTTGGCACACTATGGAGAGAAATTTGCAAAAAAACACTATATTCTTCTGTGTTGCTATATTTAAAGTGTCAATAAACCTAAAAAAAAATTACCTCTAAGACCAGGCCGTTTCTGGTACTTTTTGTGTACATGTAAAAATCTATATTTTTTTGCTATAAAGTTTCTTAAAACCCAAAAACATTATATATATTTTTTAAAGCAGAGGCCCTAGAGAATAAACTGGTGGGTTCTGACATTTTTTATGTCACGCGGTATTTGCACAGCGGTTTTTCAACCACAATTTCTTGGGGAAAATACACTTTTTTTTATCTTAATGCAAAAAAATATCCAATTGTTTGGTAAAATGTAAAATATGATGTTATGCTGAGTAAATAGATACCAAACATGCCACACTTTAAAATTGCGCACCCACGCAATGGCAACAAACATTGTCAATTTTACTATCCATAGGCGACGCTTTAAAAGCCTTTACAGGTTATCACTTTAGATTTAAACAGGAGATCTGGTGCTAGAATTACTGCCCATGATCTGAAGTTTGTGGTGTGCACGTGGTACTGTTCGCAGGGAATATAAATATCCCCTGTGATAACAATGACAGGTACTCTTCATTGAGAGATCTGTGGGTCAAGGTCGGTGTGATCAGATGCTTAAAATGTTTAAAAATAGCGCTGTTTACATTCAGGTAAATCAGAAGTGATGTATGACATCATAGAGGCGAACAGAGCTGTTCCAGTCTATGCTTGCCTCTGTTTCCGCCAGCTGGTCAATTAGGTCTCCCAGTGGGATGGGAGGGAAGGTCACCCCCTTTCGATACTTGTAAAAGCAATCCAGTGGCTAGTTAGCTGCTAGGATTGCTTTTACAAGAGAGACGACTGTCAGCTCTAAAAAAACAATATCATATAACCACTTGAAGTTCAGCGATGTACTGGGACGTCGCCAGTCATCAAGTGGTTACATTTATTTTTGGCATAGTTAGTAAATACCTGGTTGATTCTGGTCTTGTAACTGTGTATATAATATACCTGGCGGATACCCTTGGAAACTGTAAATCACTGAAGTAGACAAAGCTACAGTTGATCTCCATTTGCTCTACATCTCCCATGCTGATGCATTCTGAACACAGGTCAAGGTCAGCCACTCAGCACGGATGCCATTCATAGAATGCTCTGCATTTTCTGAATGACTGCAAAGCATTATCTGATTAGACAAGGTGGAGAGCATGACATCATCATCCTGTCCCTCCACCTCATCCTCATCCATGCAAAGCATTCCTTGACCTCCCGTATTCAGAATGTATTAGGCTAACCACTCAGCATGGGACCTAAATGCTAGTGGAGATCACTGGAGTAATAATGTATACTTCAGTGATTTCCAGCTTCCAGGGGGATCGGCCAGGTATGGTATATACATAGTTACATGTAACTATGTAAAAATATGCCATGCCTGAAATTCATCTTGAAAATGTTTTTTATTGATACTTTTTCTACTGGCATTGTATGTGTATTTTTGGTAAATGTAGAGAAAATTCACTTTGCAAAGAATGCTGGATCATATACAATTAAAATAAAAAAAAAACAGTATTTTTGCTTGTACATAATTTAATGTTGGCAGACCGGAGCTTCACCCCATTTACTAAGCTAAAGGAAATTCTGTGTCAAAGTGAACAGCCTATTTTCCTTTAGTAAATGGACCCCATTGCATGAAAGCTCTAGTTTCTCAGGTCCTACATGGTCATAGAACACTCGTTAGAAACACAGTTCCATTTTGTGTATACATTTTTTCAATCTATTTCAAAAGCAGAAAAAAAAACTGTTCTATTTAATAAGACACCTAAATGTAGTGATTCCCAGAGCTTTTCCGAAGGCTTAAATTACAGGCATGCTAGAGATTGGAAGTAGAGCTCTATTAAGCACAGGAATCAAAGGCTTGAATGCTAATTCTCCTCCAGACATTTGCTTTCTCTGCAACAGACACTGAAGATTCTCATGACAACATGAAAATACTTGAAATGTAAGAAAAGTTGAACTGCTCAGGTCCTATATTTAAAAGAACCCTTACATGTTGCTTCAGCTCCTGGTATAGTGTATTAGTTTTTCTTTTAAACCCAATTCTTTTTTTAATATTTGTACTTGTAAGTAAAAAAAGAAAAACAAACACTTTACATAGTAACCATAAAATGCAACAAATTATTTACTAGTTTGCTAATTTTGTAGCAAAAATATGTTGTCAACACTTAGAAGAGTAGGATTCCAGGGGTGTCAAACTCAATTTCATCGTGGGCCGCATCAGCATTATGATTGCACTCAAAAGGGCCGGTTGTATCTGTAAGATTAGATGTCCAGCGCATCCCCTCCCCTTACATTAGATGTCAAGAGCCACCCCACCATCAGAAGTTGAGTCCTCTACTCTCCCTTACATCACAGTGCACCCCCTTTCCCTATGCTGCTGCTGGGAAGAAGCTGGATGCATTGCTTGAAAGTAGAAAGTAGGGGTCTGTAGGAGGACCAGAGGAGAGCTGGAGCTCTCCTGCAGCTGTAGGAGAGGTGCGAGGGCCACATGAAATGGCCCGGAGGGCCGGATTCGACCCGCGGGCCTTGTGTTTGACCCCTGTTCCCTACAACATCAAAAAACTCCAGAACACTGACCTTCATCAAGAAAAAGAAGCATTACAGGTACTGTAGTTCAATTTACTTTTTTTTTTACCCTTTTCTTGTTGGTGACCAATCCTAGGCTTTATCAGCACCACTCTAATAAATTTTATAACAGAAACTAAGAAAAACTTTTTTTTCCCAACATTTTTGGTCTTTTTTATTTGTTTAGCAAGAAATAAAAAAAAACAGCAGTGATGAAATACCACCAAAATAAACCTATATCTGTCAGTGCAGCCTCATCAGTGTCCATCAGTGTAGCTTACCAGTGCCCATCAGTGCCGCCTCATCAGTGCCCATCAGTGCAGCCTCATCAGTGCCCATCAATGCAGCCTCATCCGTGCGCATGAGTGCAGCCTATCAGTGCAGCCTCATCAGCACATATCAGTGAAGAAGAAAAAATACTTATTTGCAAATTTTTGTATATAGTAATAACTAAGAAAAAAACATTTTTCAAAATTTTTGGTAAATTTTTCATTTGTTTAGCAAGAAATAAAAAAAAATTGTGGCAAATAAATACCACCAAAGGAAAACTCAATCTGTTTTTAAAAAAATATAAAAATGTGTTATGGGTACAGTGTTGCATGACAGCGCAATTGTCATTCAAAGTGCGAAAATGCCTGGTAGTGAAGTGGTTAAATAGGTCAGGCTATCAGCAGTGTGTTGGAAAATATCATGTTTTGGTTTAAAATGTTGCCTGTACTGATGATTTTATGATTCCCTTGCACACTATGTAATGTTCCATATCTGCCCAGTACAATGCATAGAACAGAAGATGCAGGATTATAAACAAGCCATCAGGACTAAGAAAACGACAACTATAGGAAATTGGGGTTGTTATCTCTTGTTTGCAATTACTCTGTGGCTGTGCCAATAGGTAAAGATCAGACTGAATATTAATGAAGTTACATGAGGCTGGTGTTGGTGGAATAAATGTAGTACCCAATTACCAAAAATAAGAGAAAACTCTAGCACATTTTCACTCCATTAAACTCTTACATTAAAACACATCATTACAAGGCTTAGAATACATTTAATAATGCTTTTAGTGATCTAGCGAAAAACATACCAATTTCAAAGAGTTTACATAAAGCTACTCTGTGTCACTATACATACTTAAACATTTCTTGATTTTGCTGCCATAATCACAGAATAATGGGGAGGAATAATTAAATTGGACCTAGCACTATGTTATTTGCACGCATGCTAGTTAATGCATAAGTGTAATTCCGCGTAAACACGACCGTTTTTCATGACGAGAAAACTGCCATTTTTTAGATTGGTCGTGAAAAACGGTCGTGTGTATGCTCCATAGCAGTTTTCTCGACGAGAAAACTGCCCGAAAAAAAATTAGAACCTGCTCTATTTTTTCTCGTTGTTTTTCACGTCGTTCTTTTTAACGTCGTGAAAACCGGTCGTGTGTATGCTTTTACGAGGGGAAAAAAACGTGCATGCTCAGAATCAAGTATGAGACGGGAGCGCTCGTTCTGGTAAAATTAGCGTTCGTAATGGAGATAGCACATTCGTCACACTGTAACGGACTGAAAAGCACGAAGACTGAAAAGCGTGAATCGTCTCTCAGCAAGTTTATTACCAAACTTTATTAACACGAGGATCAGCAAATGCAGCCCAAAGGGTGGCGCCATTCGAATGGAACTTCCCCTTTATAGTGGCGTCGTACGTGTTGTATGTCACTGCGCTTTGCTGGAGCGTTTTTTTTCCATGAACGTGTGTATGCAATGCAGGCTTGAGAAGAATCACGACGAAAAAAACTTAGTTTTTAGCATGACATGAATAACAGTCGTGTGTACGCGGCATAAAGCTTTCAGCTGTTTGTTACCTTTAAAGCCCAACTCTGGGAAAATGTAAAATGATCCCTTGCAGTGGGGCTGCACTGTTAATGGCTCATTGTGTCTAGGGGAGAGTAAAACAGTTTTAATTACCTGATCCAGTAAATAGAGCTCCCCCACACTCTGGCAGTGGACTTTCCCTTAGCCTCATCATGTCCAATGCTGGGCTATGGACCCTACTTTGGTCTTAAAGACATAAGGACCCTAGATCGCTGGAGTGTGGAGAAGAAGCTGCAGGGACCGGTCTAGCTGTGGGGAGGAGCAGAGATTCGGGTGAGTAGATCTTTTTTTTGTTCCGCTTGTCTAAACAATCAATTAACCCTTGCAGTGTAGACACAAACCCACTTCAAGGGTGAAAGGTGTCAGAACTTTTATGAAAAAAATAGGTATATTTTATCATTTCAGTTTTGGATATGAGACATATTCCCACCATAAGACATTCTGTTTTTCTCTACTGGAACTGCTGGGGGCCTGTAAACAAGCTTGCTTTTGGAACTCATGATAGGAACAATGGGTTTCTGATATACTCACAACACCTGGGACCAAAGACAAACTGACCAATATTTACAAGGATCTCCAGGTCCCGTATATGTGGAATGTGAAGACACCTCCTATGTGTGTTCAGGTAGACTGGTGGACACACAACAGATTAACAAGCCTGGTTATCCAGTGACCAACCATTGTCTCCCTTTATAAGAAAGACAAACACAGGACGAAATCCCTCACACATAATTTACCTGGTTATAGCTATTGCACTAACTTAAATAGTTATATAAGTCGGTTCATAGGCTTTGTATTGCAAGTTATGAAGGTCAAGACTTTCATGACATTGCGTTCATACATATACAGTATCTCACAAAACTGAGTACATCCCTCACATTTTTGTAAATATTTTATTATATATTTTCATGTGACTACACTGAAGAAATGACACTTTGCTACAATGTAAAGTAGTGAGTGTACAGCTTGTATAACAGTGTAAATTTGCTGTCCCCTCAAAATAACTCAACACACAGCCATTAATGTCTAAACCGCTGGCAACAAAAGTGAGTACACCCCTAAGTGAAAATGTCCAAATTGGCTCAAATTTGCCATTTTCCCTCACTGATCATTCCCTGCTGTTTCCTGTGTGCTCTTCCCCTGGCCCCCTCCCTGTCCTTCTCCACCCCCCTGTTGTCCTCTGGCCCCGTGTTCTCCTCTGCCACTCCTGTCCTCCTCCTCCGCCCCCCCCCCCTCAGCCGGCTCCCCTCCTCTCCCTCTGCGGGTGGAACTGTCGGGAATTGGACACAGTGAGCGAGATCGCTCCTGTGTCCTGTGAAGACTGAGCAAAGTAAACTGTGTTTACTCTGCTTGGATTATGAGTGAACTTTAGTGCTGAGAAAGGGACTGGGGAATCTGTGTCCTCAGTCCATTTGTCTGTCTCAAAGGGGAGATGTCAGGGGTCTGTTTAGACACCTGACATCTCACCAAAGTTCCACAAAAAAATATAAAAAACATTATTGTAAAAAAATTAAAAAGTGTAAAAAAATAAAATAAAAAACTGACACCACTCTCCCCTGTCCTACCAACACTTTCCACTGCCCCAACCCCCTCCCCCCAAAGCATTGTGATTTTTTTTTTAAAACAAATAGATTTTTTAAAAAAAAATCTATTATTAAAAAAAATAAAAATACTGACACTGTCCACTGACACATACCACCCACCCCCTTCCCCAGAAGCACTGTGAAAGAATATTGAAAAGGTGATTTAAAAAATGTCTTACCATGAGGGTGGGGGGGAGGTGTTGAGGGCCCGAAGCACCACCTACCCAAATTAGTTATTGCAGGTTGGAATGTCTGACTTTAGAGGGTAAAGCCCCATACACACAGGCCAAATGTTGGGAGACATTGGCAGGTTAAACAAATGTCCGACATTCGCCCCGTGTGTCTGACAGAAATTGTCCATTGCATATACTGCACAGGTGTCAAACACAAGGCCTGCGTGCCAAATCCGGACCCCCATGCCATTTCATGTGGCTCTCACACCTCTCCTGCAGCTGCAGGAGAGCTCCAGCCCTCCTCTGGTCCTCCTCCAGACCCTTACTTTATGCTTTCAAGCAATGCATCCATCTTCTTCCCAGCAGCAGCATAAGGAAAGGGGGGTACACTGTGATGTAAGGGAGAGTGGGGTCCGTTTTTGTTTGTTCCTTTGGCGTGTAGCTTGTCTATTGCAGACCTTGCTGCATTGTATGTTTTTATATATTTTTTAATAAAGCCGGAAGTTTTTTTATCTGCACTATGGAAGCCTCTCTCTCTTTTTGTCTGCACCTATGAGGTAATTGGGAATCCTCCCTTCCACGGAACTCCACAAATTATAGGAAGAACTAGCCCAGCTGATATCTCCCCTGTGGACGCGTGACCCAGATATCCCTTTAAGCTGTTTACCCCTGTAGGGGTTAAAGGATCTGGTGAGTGGGGACACATGTGGGGGACACTGACATCTAAATGAAGAGCAGAACGTTTACTTTTGAAATTTATGAAGAGGACTGTTTACTGTCTGTGTGCATACATAATTTTGGACTGTGTTGCTATCTGGCAGAGATAGGTATCTGCAGCTGCAGATTGGTTCTTCTAATCTGGAGCTAACGTGCACTTATCACATTTGGATCCAATCAATGTGTATAGATGTGTTGCACTAAACTGTGGTCCTAATGATACAGTCTTGTATTTTTTGCATACTAACATATAATTAGTTTGACACTTACATTTTGTTTTTGGGTGTCCCTATGTTCACCGTGGTGCATCTGATGGTGATGTTGGTTTTATGCATCTAGTGTCAACACCACTGTTGAAAGGTGGACTGATTATAATTGTTCACCTCTTGTAGTTTATATCAATTACACTTTAATTTTGAGTAATATAGCAATCACTTAGGAATACTGACCCTTTCATTAGGGTTAGGGAGCAGCGCCGTACCCCAATCAAATTTACTTCTTCAATGCACTGATATAACCTGCCTTGACAAATTAAACTGACACTAAATTAAAAATAAATGGTCAAACTACACTCACAAAAACTGACACTAAAGTAAAAATGAATAGTCGCACTACACTCACACTGAACTATCACTAGATTTACACTAAACTGATATTCTACCCTGACAATAGAAGCACAATAGCACACTATAGCACACTAACTTTCTAGAAGCACTGAATAGAGCCCTGTTCTATTTCTTTCCATGCCACTATCACACTGCAAATAGACGCTATGGAGAGAATATTTTTATACTGTGGGGTGGTACTAAAAACAATGAGCCATGATTTTAACACATCAATCAAGCATATATTGATAAACACTGTGTAAAATTTCACAAATAAAAATGTGAAACAATATATTAAACATAAAGGTCCCAATAGTGAAAGGAATTAAATGTGATAAAAATTGTGCACCAAACAGGTGTTCAAATAAAAAGTATATATAAAAGTGTCCACGACAAAAATAAATTCCAATGGTGAAATCCACTTATTTCATATGGGTAAAGAATATCCAAAGGAGGGGCGTGGCTTGGACTTCACTGTGATGGCGGTGTAACTCCGGAGCTCCGGCGAAAGGCGAGAGAAACAGCGGCTCACAGCTACACAGGGCACTGCACTCACAGCCCACTACGGCGGTTCATCTCCCCAGCACCTTGGCATCATGACCAGGAGACGCCAGGCGGAACATAGGCCCAAGAAACTGATGGCATACTTCACACAGCATATGCAGCCTCGTGGACAAGATGGCGCCGGCTCCTTCTCCACCCCGAAGACGGCGCACTTACACACAAATATCCATGATGACCCAGCTTATCGCAACACTCGGTGCACAAGGGGATCCTCAGAGACTCCTTCACCTCTCATTAGGAGACCGGCTAAAGCCAGAGCTAGGATGGAGGAGCACTGTGAGGTAAGATCTAACGCTGACTCACAAGAAGACACAAGAGAACTCCCTGACTCCATAGTGGCATTCCCCACACAAAATCAACCAGTCCTAGACACTACACTAAAAGATATGCTTGTCTCCCTGAAAAGCTCTATTCATGCTGACATGATGGCATGCATGAGGAAGTTTAGTTCAGAACTCAATGCGGTGGGGGACAGAGTGGATCATATCGAATCCAAAATGGAGGAGTATGCTACGACCATTAATGACTTGGTAGATGCTCATGATAATGTTGAGGAGGATCACACATGGATAAAAGCCAAATTAGCAGATTTGGAAGACAGGTCCAGGAGGAATAATATCAAGATTAGAGGCATTCCAGAATCTGTGCAACCCTCTGAATTACGTTCTTATTCTATGGCAATGCTGTCAGCCCTCATGCCGGATCTTCCTCCTGTTGAACCGTCCATAGATAGAATCCATCGTCTCCCAAAACCCTAATTTATTCAGGAGCACATCCCTAGGGATGTGTTGTTTCGCATGCACTTCTACCAAACCAAAGAGCGGCTGATGCAAATTACCCGTAAAGGGGAACACCGCACCACAGAATACTCAGACCTGCAATTTTATGCAGATCTGTCGCAACACACTTTGCAACTCCGCAAAAATCTCAATAATATTACTAAGGCATTGAGAAACCATGCTATCACATACAGATGGGGTTACCCGACCAAATTAATTATAACTAGAGAAGGATCTACACATGTAACTACTTCTCCTACTAAAGGTTTCCAACTTCTCCAGAAATGGAAGATTGTCCCGGAGGAACCTCCTTCAACATCTAATGACACAAGCCCCAAGAGGATTCCTCCAGAATGGAAACAAGTTTCAAACTCCTGAGCAGGGATGAGCCGAACACCCCCCTGTTCGGTTCGCACCAGAACCTGCGAACAGACAAAATGTTCGTGTAAACTTTAGAACCCTATTAAATACAATGGACTCCAACGTTCGAAATCTAAAGTGTTAATTATAAAGGCTAATATGCAAGTTATTGTCCTAAAAAGTGTTTGGGGACCTGGGTCCTGCCCCAGGGGACATGTATCAATGCAAAAAGAAGTTTTAAAAACGGCCGTTTTTTCGGGAGCAGTGATTTTAATAATGCTTAAAATGAAAAAATAAAAGTGAAATATTCCTTTAAATTTCGTACCTGGGTGGTGTGTATAATATGCATGTAAAGTGGCGCTTGTTTCCCGTGCTTAGAACTGTCCCTGCAAAAAATGTCATTTTTGAAAGAACAAAATGCATTTAAAACTGACTCGCGGCTATTAATGAATTGTCGGCTCCTGGCAATACATACAAAAGTCATTGATAAAAAATAAAAAAAAGCGTGGGGGTTCCCCAGAATTCAATTACCAGGCCCTTCAGGTCTGGAATGGATATTAAGGGGAACCCCGCCGCAAATTTAAAAAAAAATTGACGTGGGGTTCCCCCAAATATCCATTCCAGGCCCTTCAGATCTGGCATGGATTTTAAGGGGAACTCCACCCCAAATTTAAAAAAAAAATGGCGTGGAGTCCCCCTAAAAATCCATACCAGACCCCTTATCCGAGCACGCAACCTGGCCGGCCGCAGGGGAAAAGGGGGGGACGAGAGAGCGGCCCCCCCTCCCTCCTGAACCGTACCAAGCCACATGCCCTCAACATGGGGAGGATGTCCCCATGTTGATGGGGACAAGGGCCTCATCCCCACAACCCTTGCCCGGTGGTTGTGGGGGTCTGCGGGCGGGAGGCTTATCGGAATCTGGAAGACCCCTTTAACAAAGGGGACCCCCAGATCCCGACCCCCCCTATGTGAATTGGTAAGGGGTACATTGTACCCCTACCATTTCACGAAGAAAGCGTAAAAAATGTTTAAAAAAAACACACAAACACCTTGAAAAAGTCCTTTATTAAAAAAAAAACAAAAAACATTCCAGCGGTGAAATCCAGTGTCCCGCGGCGATCCCGATGTCCAGCGCTGTCCTTCATTGGTTGTGCCTGAGCGGACCTGATGGGGAACTCCCTCTCAGTATTTTAAATGTATAGACCCGCCCCTTCTAAAGTTCCCCATCAGGTCCGCTCAGCGGACCAGATGCGGAACATGAGAAGGGGCGGGTCTATACATGTATTACCAAAGTGAGAGCAGTTTCCCATCAGGTCCGCCCCCTCGGTATGTCGGACCCGCCTACGTCATTGGCTTGAGCGGGGAACTTCCTTCACTATGTAAATTTAAATTACACAGTGAAGGAAGTTCCCCGCTCAAGCCAAAGACGTAGGCGGGTCCGACATACCGAGGGGGCGGACCTGATGGGGAACTGCTCTCACTTTGGTAATACATGTATAGACCCGCCCCTTCTCATGTTCCGCATCTGGTCCGCTGAGCGGACCTGATGGGGAACTTTAGAAGGGGCGGGTCTATACATTTAAAATACTGAGAGGGAGTTCCCCATCAGGTCCGCTCAGGCACAACCAATGAAGGACAGCGCTGGACATCGGGATCGCCGCGGGACACTGGATTTCACCGCTGGAATGTTTTTTTTTTAAATAAAGGACTTTTTCAAGGTGTTTGTGTGTTTTTTTAAACATTTTTTTACGCTTTCTTCGTGAAATGGTAGGGGTACAATGTACCCCTTACCAATTCACATAGGGGGGGGGCTGGGATCTGGGGGTCCCCTTTGTTAAAGGGGTCTTCCAGATTCCGATAAGCCCCCCGCCCGCAGACCCCCACAACCACCGGGCAAGGGTTGTGGGGATGAGGCCCTTGTCCCCATCAACATGGGGACATCCTCCCCATGTTGAGGGCATGTGGCTTGGTACGGTTCAGGAGGGAGGGGGGGCCGCTCTCTCGTCCCCCCCTTTTCCCCTGCGGCCGGCCAGGTTGCGTGCTCGGATAAGGGGTCTGGTATGGATTTTTAGGGGGACTCCACGCCATTTTTTTTTTAAATTTGGGGTGGAGTTCCCCTTAAAATCCATGCCAGATCTGAAGGGCCTGGAATGGATATTTGGGGGAACCCCACGTCAATTTTTTTTTTAATTTGCGGCGGGGTTCCCCTTAATATCCATTCCAGACCTGAAGGGCCTGGTAATTGAATTCTGGGGAACCCCCACGCTTTTTTTTTTTTTTATCAATGACTTTTGTATGTATTGCCAGGAGCCGACAATTCATTAATAGCCGCGAGTCTGTTTTAAATGCATTTTTTTCTTTCAAAAATGACATTTTTTGCAGGGACAGTTCTAAGCACGGGAAACATGCGCCACTTTACATGCATATCATACACACCCCCCAGGTACGAAATTTAAAGGAATATTTCACTTTTATTTTTTCATTTTAAGCATTATTAAAATCACTGCTCCCGAAAAAACGGCCGTTTTTAAAACTTCTTTTTGCATTGATACATGTCCCCTGGGGCAGGACCCCGGTCCCCAAACACTTTTTAGGACAATAACTTGCATATAAGCCTTTATAATTAGCACTTTAGATTTCTCCCATAGATTTTTCGAATTTGCCGCGAACACCCCAATTTGTTCGCTGTTCAGCGAACGGGCGAACAGGCAATGTTCGAGTCGAACATGAGTTCGACTCGAACTCGAAGCTCATCCCTACTCCTGAGGCGTCAGTGATATCTGCAGGGCCCTGCTATTTTCATTTGTTGCCCTAATAATGGGCCTCGCCCTTTGGAGCTCTATCCTGTAACCTGTGCTCCCATTTACTTGAGCAGAATTTCTGCACCTGGGTGTAAAACCCTCCTTTTAAACTTTTTGTTGTTTGTTTTCCTTTTTCTATACCACATTTCTTTTCAGACACTGCTTATGTTACCAGAAACGAGACTCTGTTTTGATGAACCTAGGAATACATACATCCCTCGGACAGCCTCCCGGCAGCTGTGTGAGTACACACCATGTGTAAACTTCAGCATTCCACTGAAACTTTGTTATGCCAGTTAAAATTCTTTCCATAAATGCACATGGCCTAAACCATCCAGCCAAAAGGGCATCCCTCTGGAAAGAAGCAGACTCTTCTCATTGCGACATAATATGCGGTCAAGAAACGCATTTTCACCAAAGCGCACCGCCTAGATGCACCCATAAGGGCTTCCAACACTACTTCTTCTCAAACATGACAGCCAAACAACGGGGAGTCATGATTGCAATTAAAGACTCAATTTCTTTCCAATTACTTAAGGACATTTGTGACCCATCAGGTAGGGATGAGATTTGTGTTCGAGTCGAACATACGTTCGACACGAACATCGGCTGTTCGATCGTTCGACGAAGAACGAACGATTTGGGCCGTTCGCACCAAATTCGAGTGACGCGGACGGCCCACAATGCACTACGCCATCGCAGTGTCATCCAGGCGCTGTGATTGGCCAAGCATGCACTGTGACCCCGCATGCTTGGCCAATCACAGCGCCGGCAGCGAGGAGAGCAATGATTGGCCACAGGCAAGATGCCTGTGGCCAATTATTGCTGAGGGGGTTTAGTACACGCCCCACACTATAAAAGGCCGCGAGCGCGGCGGCCTTGTGTAGTGTGTTCCGGAGCAGGGAAAGAGAAGCATAGGCAGGGACAGTGTCATTTTTTTTCCTTTACTAATCCTGGATTCCTTGTGTTTAGGGACAAATAAGGATAGGTAGGGAGAGTGTCAGTGTGTTATTCTGTGCTAAACCTTGTTTGTAGGGTCAGAGAAGGACAGTGAGGGAAAGTGTCAGTGTGCTATTCTGTTCTAAACCAATCTTGCTGAACCATATTTGAAATCCCTGAGTTTAGGGACAGAGAGGTACAGTGAGGGAAAGTGTCAGTGTGCTATTCTGTTCTAAACCAATCTTGCGGAACCATATTTGAAATCCTTGAGTTTAGGGACAGAGAAGGACAGTGAGGGAAACTGTCAGTGTGCTATTCTGTTCTAAACCAATCTTGCTGAACCATATTTGAAAAATCCTTGAGTTTAGGGACAGAGAGGTACAGTGAGGGAAAGTGTCAGTGTGCTATTCTGTTCTAAACCAATCTTGCTGAACCATATTTGAAATCCTTGAGTTTAGGGACAGAGAAGGACACTCGTGGAAACTATCAGTGTGCTATTCTGTGCTAAATCTTGTTTGTAGGGACAGAGAAGGACAGTGAGGGAAACTATCAGTGTGCTATTCTGTGCTAAACCAATCTTGCTGAACCATATTTGAAATCCTTGAGTTTAGGGACAGAGAAGGACACTCGTGGAAACTATCAGTGTGCTATTCTGTGCTAAATCTTGTTTGTAGGGACAGAGAAGGACAGTGAGGGAAACTGTCAGTGTGCTATTCTGTTCTAAACCAATCTTGCTGAACCATATTTGAAATCCTTGAGTTTAGGGACAGAGAAGTACACTCGTGGAAACTATCAGTGTGCTATTCTGTGCTAAATCTTGTTTGTAGGGACAGAGAAGGACAGTGAGGGAAACTGTCAGTGTACTATTCTGTGCTAAACCAATCTTGCTGAAGCATATTGCAAATCCTTGTGTTTAGGGACAGAGAAGGATAGGCAGGGGACAGTGTCAGTGTCATTGTTGCTAAGCCTCCTGCACAGTATACACCTGAAGGTAGCCCTTATTGCTGTTTTTCCCATCTCCCTGCAGGCCATCCATTAAAATGTCTGGAAGGCAAACAAGGAGAGGCAGACAGTCAGGAGGCAAAAAAAGAGGGCAAGCAAGCTCTGTGTCTGGGGGCAACAGTGCTGGTCATGGACGCGGTGCATTGTCATCAGCACATGGCCATGGGACACGCTTGTCCTTCTTTTCGGCAGCTGGACATGTTGAGCCACATCATGCCGAAAGACTTGGTAGAGTGGATGACCAAGCCCACCTCATCCTCCTCATCCTCTCTCACCCAGGCTCAGGGTACTGGCAAAGCAGCTGCCAAAGCGTCCTCTTCTCTGGTATCATTATCTTCATTAGTCAATCCTTCCCTAGACCCACCATGTCCTCCTCCTGAGGAGTCCCCCGAACTGTTTGAGCACAGTGTTGGGTACATGCTCCAGGAGGATGCCCAGCGTTTCGAAGGATCTGATGATGATACCCAGATAGAGGAAGGCAGTAGCGTGAGAGCAGAGAGAGGGGATGCTCAAGAAGGACACCAATCTGGCAGTCATGCTCCAGCAGCTGCAGCATACTGCCAGATTGGCTCCAGTGATGAGGAGGGAGGGGATGATGAGGTCACTGGCTCCACGTGGGTGCCTAATAGGAGAGAGGAGGAGGAGGAGGATGAGGAGGAGGCACATCTCCAACGAGGCAGGATGCCCTTGGGTGGCCAGCGTATGGGCAGCACACCGACGGAATCACACCGCAGAGCTACCCCTGTGCAGGGCGCTGCCTCTGCCCGTCATTCAAAAAGTTCTTTGGTGTGGGCCTTTTTTGAGGCGAGTGCATCAGATCGCACAGCTGCTGTTTGCAACATATGTCTCAAGCGTATATCGTGTGGCCAAAACATCAGCCGCTTGGGCACCACATGCTTGATCAGACATATGTTGACCTGCCATGCAGCTCGTTGGCAAGCCTACCTTAAAGACCCACACCAAAGAACAAAGCAGACCTCTCCTTGCACCGCATCAGCTGGGATCTCCAACCCCACTATACCTTCAGTCCTCTCTGAAACCTGCACTGAGAGGAATGAAGGTGTAGAATTAGGTGTGTCACAGCCAAGTACTTGCGGGCACTCTGCTAGCAGTACACCGACGTCCGATTGTACCAGGCAAATTTCCCTGCCCCAGCTGCTGGACCATCGAAAGAAGTTCACTCCCAGCCATCCACATGCCCAGCGGTTGAATGCTAGCTTGGCTAAATTGCTAGCGCTTCAACTGCTGCCTTTTCAGTTGGTAGACTCGGCCCCCTTCCGTGAGTTTGTGCAATGTGCGGTTCCTCAGTGGCAGGTTCCCAAACGCCACTTTTTCTCACGGAAGGCGATTCCGGCTCTCTACAGGCATGTGGAAGGCAATGTCTTGGCCTTGCTGGACAGGGCGGTCAGCGGTAAGGTGCATATTACCGCTGACTCATGGTCCAGCAGGCATGGACAGGGACGTTACCTTTCTTTCACGGCCCTTTGGGTCACTCTTTTGGCAGCTGGGAAGGATGCAGGACAAGGTGCAGTAGTGTTGGAGGTTGTTCCACCTCCACGCCTCCAAAATGCTACTACTGGTTGTGACACACCTCTCTCCTCCACCCCCTCCTCTTCTTCTTCCTCCATGGCCTCTTCCTGTGCTTTGTCCTCGGAACCAGCGGTGCTCCGTAGGCGTTCAAGGGGCTACGCAAGTACGCAGGCAAAAAGATGCCATGCCGTGCTTGCGCTGGTGTGTTTGGGGGACAGGAGCCACACTGGGGCAGAGGTCCTGTCTGCTCTGCAGGGGCAGGCCGAGAGGTGGTTGACGCCACGCTAGCTTAAGCCAGGAATGGTGGTTTGCGACAATGGCACCAACCTCCTCTCCGCCCTCCGACAGGGACAACTGACCCATGTGCCCTGTGTGGCTCACGTCCTTAACCTGGTGGTGCAGCGGTTCTTGGGCAGGTACCCGGGCTTACAGGATGTCCTGAGGCAGGCCAGGAAAGTCTGTGTGCATTTCCGCAGATCTTATAATGCCAGTGCTCGCCTGGCTGAGCTGCAAAAGGAGTTGAACCTGCCCAAGAACCACCTTATATGTGACATGCCCACCAGGTGGAACTCAACGTTGGCCATGCTGCAGCGGCTGCACACGCAGCAGAGGGCCATCAATGAGTACATGTGCGACTACGGCACCAGGACAGGGTCAGGGGAGCTCGGGTTTTTTTCACCACGCCAGTGGGGCATGATCAGGGATGCATGCACTGTCCTGGCACCATTTGAGGAGGCCACGAGGATGGTGAGCAGTGACAGTGCATGCATCAGTGACACTGTACCTCTTGTCCACCTGTTGGAGCACACGCTGCGTGGAATAATGGACAGGGCACTTGAGGCAGAACAGAGGCAGGAAGAGGAGGACTTCCTTGCCTCTCAAGGCCCCCTTTACCCAGACAGTGTTCCTTCTGTCCCACCCATCGCACAGGAAGAGGAGGAGGAGGATTGTGTCAGCATGGAGGTGGAGGCTGGCACTCAGCATCATCAGCAGCAGTCTTTTAGGGATGATTTACAGTCCCAAGAAACCAGTGGACTTGTACGTGGCTGGGAGGAGGTGGCTGCGGATCATGTCATCCTTAGTGACCCAGAGGACTCCGGACTGAATGCCTCAGCTAACCTACGCTGCATGGCCTCCCTGATCCTGCAAAGTCTGCGGAAGGATCCTCGTATTCTTCGGATCAAGGAGAGGGACCATTACTGGCTGGCCACTCTCCTTGATCCACGGTACAAGGGTAAGGTTGTGGACCTTATCTTACCATCGCAGAGGGAGCAGAGGATGAGACAACTCCGGGAGGCCTTGCAGAAAGGTCTGTGCAACGCGTTCCCAGAGACTGGGAGGTTACAAACTCCTGGTCCTGGACAACGAGTTGCTGAGGCTTCGGGCAGTCAAAAAAGGAGCGGTGGGGAAGGTGGCCGTCTGACCGATGCGTTCAGACAATTCTTTAGTCCGCAGCCCCAAAGTATGATCGGTTCCAGCAACCATCGCCAGCGTCTGATATACATGGTGCAGGAATACCTAGGGGCAAGGTCAGACTTGGACACCTTCCCCACCGAAAATCCTCTGGCTTACTGGGTCTTGAGGATGGATCACTGGCCAGAGCTTGCACAGTATGCAATTGAGCTAATGGCCTGTCCTGCATCCAGCGTTCTTTCAGAACGCACATTCAGTGCTGCTGGAGGATTTGTCACGGATCACAGGGTGCGCCTGTCCACCGACTCGGTTGATCGACTGACTTTCATCAAGATGAACCAGTCTTGGATCACCACCAGCTACCACACACCTGATGCTGATATAACAGACTAATTGATTTTAAAATGTCACATCCCTTCAAGACTGATGCTGATGCTGAGTGCCTGTGCTGTTATGTTGACTGGCTATCCTCCTCCTCCTGCTCAATGATCTGATTAATGATGATTAGTGATGAGCCGAACACCCCCGGGTTCGGTTCGCACCAGAACCCGCGAACGGACCGAAAGTTCGCACGAACATTAGAACCCTATTAAATACAATGGATGCGAACGTTCGGATTCTAAAGTGCTAATTATAACGACTATTATCCATGTTATTGTCCTAAACAGAGTTTGGGAACCCGGGTTCTGCACCAGGGGACATGTATCAATGCAAAAAGAAGTTTTAAAAACAGACGTTTTCCGGGAGCAGTCATTTTAATGATGCATAAAGTGAAAAAAAAAAAGTCAAATATTCCTTTAAATATTGTACCTGGGGGGTGTATAAAGTATGCCTGTGAAGTCCCACGTGTTTCCGTGTTTAGAACTGTCCCTGCACAAAATAACATTTCTAAAGGAAAAAAAGCCATTTAAAACTGCTTGCGCTTTAATGTAATGTCTGGTCCCGGTAATATGGATGAAAATCTTTAAGAAAAATGGCATAGCTACCCCATCAACCCCCCCCCCTACCCCAGCCCATTACCAGCCCCTTTGGGTCTTGCATGGATATTAAGGGGAACCCCGCACACAAAATAAAAAAGGCCCTATATACTCTGAACAGCCGTATACAGGCGGTGCATACAAGACAGGGACTGTAGGTTTGTTCTTATGTAGAATCTGTTTGTAATTTTGAACAGCTACATTGTTTAAGTGTAGCTCCAGCCCAAATACCTATTTTTAAGCTTTTTGGAAAACATAGGGAAGGGTTATCACCCCTGTAACATTTGTTTTGCTGTCTGTGCCCCTGTTCAGAACATTTCACCTCACTTTGCGTCCCAATGACAACTGTTTTTGAAATGAGGTGTTTTTATTGAAACAAGGATTGGTGATAAAGCATCAGTAGAGAGGAGACACCTTTCTCCCATATTAATTCTTACAGGAGAGAATTTTCCTTCCAAGGGGTAGATTTCCTCTCACTTCCTGTTGTCTTCTTCCGTTTGCAAGTAGTAGTCGTTTGTAAGTTGGATGTTTGAAAGTAGGGACCTGCCGTATATACTCTGCAGAAATTGGCCCCTTAGGTGTTGGTGTTGGCACAACACTGTAAGCACTCACAGTTACTCTTGGTGGGTGCTGGAACGCCCTGCTGTCAACTATTATATCAGGAATTGTAATAACATATAATTGTTGAACAGTGGTAGTAAAAATTGGGCCTTTGATGGTGGTGCTGGTGCCACAACACTGTAAGGCCTGACAGTTACTCTTGGTGGGCGCAGCAATGGGCCCTGCTGTGAATTATTAGATCAATAATTATAATTGCATGCCCCTGTTGAACAGGGGCTGAAAAATTGGGCCTTTGGTGGTGGTGGTGGTGGTGGTGTTGACACAACACTGTAAGGCCTGACAGTTACTCTTGGTGGTCGCAGCAATGGGCCCTGCTGTGAATTATTAGATCAATAATTATAATTGCATGCCCCTGTTGAACAGGGGCTGAAAAATTGGGCCTTAGGCACTGGTGGCTCAACACTGCAACCCCTCACAGATACTGTACTTGGAGCACAGCAATGAGGCCTGTTGCAAAGTATTGCATCAAAAATTGTAATTACACGCCCCTGTTAAACAGGGGCTGAAAAATTGGGCCTTAGCCACTGGTGGCGGCACCCATAAACCAAAATGATCTTTGAAGCTATCATCATTAATCGGATCATTGAGGAGGAGGAGGAGGATAGCCAGTCAACATAACAGCACAGGCACTCAGCATCAGCATCAGTCTTAAAGGGATGTGACATTTTAAAATCAATTAGTCTGTTATATCAGCATCAGGTGTGTGGTAGCTGGTGGTGATCCAAGACTGGTTCATCTTGATGAAAGTCAGTCGATCAACCGAGTCGGTGGACAGGCGCACCCTGTGATCCGTGACAAATCCTCCAGCAGCACTGAATGTGCGTTCTGAAAGAACGCTGGATACAGGACAGGCCAGTAGCTCAATTGCATACTGTGCAAGCTCTGGCCAGTGATCCATCCTCAAGACCCAGTAAGCCAGAGGATTTTCGGTGGGGAAGGTGTCCAAGTCTGACCTTGCCCCTAGGTATTCCTGCACCATGTATATCAGACGCTGGCGATGGTTGCTGGAACCGATCATACTTTGGGGCTGCGGACTAAAGAATTGTCTGAACGCATCGGTCAGACGGCCACCTTCCCCACCGCTCCTTCTTTGACTGCCCGAAGCCTCAGCAACTCGTTGTCCAGGACCAGGTGTTTGTAACCTCCCAGTCTCTGGGAACGCGTTGCACAGACCTTTCTGCAAGGCCTCCCGGAGTTGTCTCATCCTCTGCTCCCTCTGCGACGGTAAGATAAGGTCCGCAACCTTACCCTTGTACCGTGGATCAAGGAGAGTGGCCAGCCAGTAATGGTCCCTCTCCTTGATCCGAAGAATACGAGGATCCTTCCGCAGACTTTGCAGGATCAGGGAGGCCATGCAGCGTAGGTTAGCTGAGGCATTCAGTCCGGAGTCCTCTGGGTCACTAAGGACGACATGATCCGCAGCCACCTCCTCCCAGCCACATACAAGTCCACTGGTTTCTTGGGACTGTAAATCATCCCTAAAAGACTGCTGCTGATGATGCTGAGTGCCAGCCTCCACCTCCATGCTGACACAATCCTCCTCCTCCTCCTCCTCCTCCTCCTCTTCCTGTGCGATGGGTGGGACAGAAGGAACACTGTCTGGGTAAAGGGGGCCTTGAGAGGCAAGGAAGTCCTCCTCTTCCTGCCTCTGTTCTGCCTCAAGTGCCCTGTCCATTATTCCACGCAGCGTGTGCTCCAACAGGTGGACAAGAGGTACAGTGTCACTGATGCATGCACTGCCACTGCTCACCATCCTCGTGGCCTCCTCAAATGGTGCCAGGACAGTGCATGCATCCCTGATCATGCCCCACTGGCGTGGTGAAAAAAACCCGAGCTCCCCTGACCCTGTCCTGGTGCCGTAGTCGCACAGGTACTCATTGATGGCCCTCTGCTGCGTGTGCAGCCGCTGCAGCATGGCCAACGTTGAGTTCCACCTGGTGGGCATGTCACATACAAGGTGGTTCTTGGGCAGGTTCAACTCCTTTTGCAGCTCAGCCAGGCGAGCACTGGCATTATAAGATCTGCGGAAATGCACACAGACTTTCCTGGCCTGCCTCAGGACATCCTGTAAGCCCGGGTACCTGCCCAAGAACCGCTGCACCACCAGGTTAAGGACGTGAGCCACACAGGGCACATGGGTCAGTTGTCCCTGTCGGAGGGCGGAGAGGAGGTTGGTGCCATTGTCGCAAACCACCATTCCTGGCTTAAGCTGGCGTGGCGTCAACCACCTCTCGGCCTGCCCCTGCAGAGCAGACAGGACCTCTGCCCCAGTGTGGCTCCTGTCCCCCAAACACACCAGCGCAAGCACGGCATGGCATCTTTTTGCCTGCGTACTTGCGTAGCCCCTTGAACGCCTACGGAGCACCACTGGTTCCGAGGACAAAGCACAGGAAGAGGCCATGGAGGAAGAAGAAGAGGAGGGGGTGGAGGAGAGAGGTGTGTCACAACCAGTAGTAGCATTTTGGAGGCGTGGAGGTGGAACAACCTCCAACACTACTGCACCTTGTCCTGCATCCTTCCCAGCTGCCAAAAGAGTGACCCAATGGGCCGTGAAAGAAAGGTAACATCCCTGTCCATGCCTGCTGGACCATGAGTCAGCGGTAATATGCACCTTACCGCTGACCGCCCTGTCCAGCGAGGCCAAGACATTGCCTTCCACATGCCTGTAGAGAGCCGGAATCGCCTTCCGTGAGAAAAAGTGGCGTTTGGGAACCTGCCACTGAGGAACCGCACATTGCACAAACTCACGGAAGGGGGCCGAGTCTACCAACTGAAAAGGCAGCAGTTGAAGCGCTAGCAATTTAGCCAAGCTAGCATTCAACCGCTGGGCATGTGGATGGCTGGGAGTGAACTTCTTTCGACGGTCCAGCAGCTGGGGCAGGGAAATTTGCCTGCTAGAATCGGACGTCGGTGTACTGCTAGCAGAGTGGCCGCAAGTACTTGGCTGTGACACACCTAATTCTACACCTTCATTCCTCTCAGTGCAGGTTTCAGAGAGGACTGAAGGTATAGTGGGGTTGGAGATCCCAGCTGATGCGGTGCAAGGAGAGGTCCGCTTTGTTCTTTGGTGTGGGTTTTTAAGGTAGGCTTGCCAACGAGCTGCATGGCAGGTCAACATATGTCTGATCAAGCATGTGGTGCCCAAGCGGCTGATGTTTTGGCCACGCGATATACGCTTGAGACATATGTTGCAAACAGCAGCTGTGCGATCTGATGCACTTGCCTCAAAAAAGGCCCACACCAAAGAACTTTTTGAATGATGGGCAGAGGCAGCGCCCTGCACAGGCGGAGCTCTGCGGTGTGATTCCGTCGGTGTGCTGCCCATACGCTGGCCACCCAAGGGCATCCTGCCTCGTTGGAGATGTGCCTCCTCCTCATCCTCCTCCTCCTCTCCAGGGTTGCCAACTTTCAGTAAATTTACAAACAGTTTGAAAAATCTGTACTTTTTGCATCTGTCCTTGAATGTCCATTACGGACATGTAGGCTGCATGTCCGTAACTGACATTCATGGACAGATGCAACAATTATGGATTTTACAAACTGTTCGTAAATTTACTCAAAGTTGGCAACCCTGCTCCTCTCTCCTATTAGGCACCCACGTGGAGTCAGTGACCTCATCATCCCCTCCCTCCTCATCACTGGAGCCAATCTGGCAGTATGCTGCAGCTGCTGGAGCATGACTGCCAGATTGGTGTCCTTCTTGAGCATCCCCTCTCTCTGCTCTCACGCTACTGCCTTCCTCTATCATCATCAGATCCTTTGAAACGCTGGGCATCCTCCTGGAGCATGTACCCAACACTGTGCTCAAACAGTTCGGGGGACTCCTCAGGAGGAGGACATGGTGGGTCTAGGGAAGGATGGACTAATGAAGATAATGATACCAGAGAAGAGGACGCTTTGGCAGCTGCTTTGCCAGTACCCTGAGCCTGGGTGAGACAGGATGAGGAGGATGAGGTGGGCTTGGCCATCCACTCTACCAAGTCTTCGGCATGATGTGGCTCAACATGTCCAGCTGCCGAAAAGAAGGACAAGCGTGTCCCATGGCCATGTGCTTATGACAATGCACCGCGTCCACGACCAGCACTGTTGCCCCCAGACACAGAGCTTGCTTGCCCTCTTTTTTTGCCTCCTGACTGTCTGCCTCTCCTTGTTTGCCTTCCAGACATTTTAATGGATGGCCTGCAGGGAGATGGGAAAAACAGCAATAAGGGCTACCTTCAGGTGTATACTGTGCAGGAGGCTTAGCAACAATGACACTGACACTGTCCCCTGCCTATCCTTCTCTGTCCCTAAACACAAGGATTTCAAATATGGTTCAGCAAGATTGGTTTAGCACAGAATAGCACACTGATAGTTTCCCTCACTGTCCTTCTCTGTCCCTACAAACAAGATTTAGCACAGAATAGCACACTGATAGTTTCCACGAGTGTCCTTCTCTGTCCCTAAACTCAAGGATTTCAAATATGGTTCAGCAAGATTGGTTTAGAACAGAATAGCACACTGACAGTTTCCCTCACTGTCCTTCTCTGTCCCTACAAACAAGGATTAGCACAGAATAGCACACTGATAGTTTCCACGAGTGTCCTTCTCTGTCCCTAAACTCAAGGATTTCAAATATGGTTCAGCAAGATTGGTTTAGAACAGAATAGCACACTGACAGTTTCCCTCACTGTCCTTCTCTGTCCCTACAAACAAGATTTAGCACAGAATAGCACACTGATAGTTTCCACGAGTGTCCTTCTCTGTCCCTAAACTCAAGGATTTCAAATATGGTTCAGCAAGATTGGTTTAGAACAGAATAGCACACTGACACTTTCCCTCACTGTACCTCTCTGTCCCTAAACTCAAGGATTTCAAATATGGTTCAGCAAGATTGGTTTAGAACAGAATAGCACACTGACACTTTCCCTCACTGTACCTCTCTGTCCCTAAACTCAAGGATTTCAAATATGGTCCAGCAAGATTGGTTTAGAACAGAAAAGCACACTGACACTTTCCCTCACTGTCCTTCTCTGTCCCTACAAACAAGGTTTAGCACAGAATAACACACTGACACTCTCCCTACCTATCCTTATTTGTCCCTAAACACAAGGAATCCAGGATTAGTAAAGGAAAAAAAATGACACTGTCCCTGCCTATGCTTCTCTTTCCCTGCTCCGGAACACACTACACAAGGCCGCCGCGCTGGCGGCCTTTTATAGTGTGGGGCGTGTACTAAACCCCCTCAGCAATAATTGGCCACAGGCATCCTGCCTGTGGCCAATCATTGCTCTCCTCGCTGTCGGCGCTGTGATTGGCCAAGCATGCGGGGTCACAGTGCATGCTTGGCCAATCACAGCGCCTGGATGACACTGCGATGGCGTAGTGCATTGTGGGCCGTTCGCGTCACTCGAATTTGGCGCGAACGGCCCAAATCGTTCGTTCTTCGTTGAACGATCGAACAGCCGATGTTCGAGTCGAACGTATGTTCGACTCGAACACAAAGCTCATCCCTAATGATGATAGCTTGGAAGATCATTTTGGTTTATGGGTGCCGCCACCAGTGGCTAAGGCCCAATTTTTCAGCCCCTGTTTAACAGGGGCGTGTAATTACAATTTTTGATGCAATACTTTGCAACAGGCCTCATTGCTGTGCTCCAAGTACAGTATCTGTGAGGGGTTGCAGTGTTGTGCCACCAGTGCCTAAGGCCCAATTTTTCAGCCCCTGTTCAACAGGGGCATGCAATTATAATTATTGATCTAATAATTCACAGCAGGGCCCATTGCTGCGCCCACCAAGAGTAACTGTCAGGCCTTACAGTGTTGTGTCAACACCACCACCACCACCACCACCACCACCAAAGGCCCAATTTTTCAGCCCCTGTTCAACAGGGGCATGCAATTATAATTATTGATCTAATAATTCACAGCAGGGCCCATTGCTGCACCCACCAAGAGTAACTGTCAGGCCTTACAGTGTTGTGGCACCAGCACCACCATCAAAGGCCCAATTTTTACTACCACTGTTCAACAATTATATGTTATTACAATTCCTGATATAATAGTTGACAGCAGGGCATTCCAGCACCCACCAAGAGTAACTGTGAGTGCTTACAGTGTTGTGCCAACACCAACACCTAAGGGGCCAATTTCTGCAGAGTATATACGGCAGGTCCCTACTTTCAAACATCCAACTTACAAACGACTACTACTTGCAAACGGAAGAAGACAACAGGAAGTGAGAGGAAATCTACCCCTTGGAAGGAAAATTCTCTCCTGTAAGAATTAATATGGGAGAAAGGTGTCTCCTCTCTACTGATGCTTTATCACCAATCCTTGTTTCAATAAAAACACCACATTTCAAAAACAGTTGTCATTGGGACGCAAAGTGAGGTGAAATGTTCTGAACAGGGGCACAGACAGCAAAACAAATGTTACAGGGGTGATAACCCTTCCCTATGTTTTCCAAAAAGCTTAAAAATAGGTATTTGGGCTGGAGCTACACTTAAACAATGTAGCTGTTCAAAATTACAAACAGATTCTACATAAGAACAAACCTACAGTCCCTGTCTTGTATGCACCGCCTGTATACGGCTGTTCAGAGTATATAGGGCCTTTTTTATTTTGTGTGCGGGGTTCCCCTTAATATCCATACAAGACCCAAAGGGGCTGGTAATGGGCTGGGGTAGGGGGGGGGGGGGGTTGATGGGGTAGCTATGCCATTTTTCTTAAAGATTTTCATCCATATTACCGGGACCAGACATTACATTAAAGCGCAAGCAGTTTTAAATGGCTTTTTTTTCCTTTAGAAATTTTATTTTGTGCAGGGACAGTTCTAAACACGGGAAACACGTGGCACTTCATAGGCATACTTTAGACACCCCCCAGGTACAATATTTAAAGGAATATTTGACTTTTTTTTTTTCACTTTATGCATCATCAAAATGACTGCTCCCGGAAAACGTCCGTTTTTAAAACTTCTTTTTGCATTGATACATGTCCCCTGGTGCAGAACCCGGGCTCCCAAACTCTGTTTAGGACAATAACATGGATAATAGTCGTTATAATTAGCACTTTAGAATCCGAACGTTCGCATCCATTGTATTTCATAGGGTTCTAATGTTCGTGCGAACTTTCGGTCCGTTCGCGGGTTCTGGTGCGAACCGAACCCGGGGGTGTTCGGCTCATCACTACCATCAGGTCGTTATGTCATTCTAGTGTGTGACATCAACGCTACACGATATACTCTGGTGAACGTTTATGTTCCAAATAAACACCAAATTAAATTCCTGAATATCCTGATGAAAAAGATACGGAAAATACAACAAGGATCTCTTATACTCCGTGGAGACTTCAATGTAACTCCTGACCCTCAAATAGACTCTACATCTAAACCCTCTAAAAAGACACCGTCTTTGATGTCCTTTTTGCAAAGACAAGAGCTATATGATGCGCGGCGTTGTACCCATGCCAACGAAAGAGACTTCATGTTTTTTTTCCCACAGGCACTGCACGTATACGAGGATTGATCTGTTTCTGATGGACAAGTGGCGCTCCAATTCCCACATCATCCAAAACAAGGAAACAAAAAAAATTCTGGTGGACCGCTTGCTTGATTATTTTCAGATCAACTCCCCGTCCACAAATGATCCATTTGTACTTTGGAATGCCCACAAGGCATATATCAGGGGTATATTTATCCAACAGGGCACTAGAATCAAGAGGCAAAAGCAGCAGCGACTCAATACTCTACTCTCAGACATAGAATCATTAGAAGTCCAAAATAAAATTAATCCTACCCCTACATTGAGCGCACAACTTACCTCACTGAGGCACAACCTCAGACTCGCTTTACTCCAATCCTTTGAAAAAGTAGAAAAAAATTGAAGATGTCCTTTTATTCTACAGGTAATAAAGCCGGGAAAAACCTAGCCCGTAGACTACAAGGCCAGCGCTTTAAGACTAAAATACCACATATTATTAGCCCTAAATCTTCTCAGAAGGTGTATGATCCCCAACAAATTGCAGACGCCTTTAGTGATTACTATGGGGCCTTATATAACCTGAACCAAGACAACCTAACGGCACAACCCTCCCTCTCAGACATAGAAAAATTTCTACAAAACATTCATCTGCCCCATCTTTCCCCCTCACAGCTCCAGGAGCTAAACGCTCCCTTTTCTTTAGCAGAAATGCTCAAAACTATAGAGACTCTCCCGAGTAATACATCTCCTGGACCGGATGGTCTCACAGGGGAGTACTATAAACAGTTTAAACCTATTCTTGGTCCATACCTCCTCAAAGTGTTTGATGCTGCTGCTGCCTCGGCTTCTTTTCCACCAGAAATGTTTGAGGCCTTAATTGTAACATTACCTAAACCGGGCAAGGAACCAGATGCACCTAATAATTTTAGACCTATATCCTTGCTCAACAATGATATCAAATTGTATGCTAAAATTATAGCATTAAGATTGGTGGATATCTTACCCACTCTCATTGACCCTGACCAATCTGGGTTCACTAAGGGTAGGCAGACGTCAGATGCTACCAGACGTTTAATAAATGTTATACATATCGCCAGGTGGGGGAAAACGCCTTCTCTGCTTCTGACTTTAGATGCGGAGAAGGTGTTTGATAGGGTACACTGGTTGTATCTTACAAAAACTTTGGAAAAATTTGGTTTCTCAGGACACCTGCTCTCAGCAATATTAGCTTTGTATACTTCTCCATCAGCTAGGGTGTACACATCTGGCATGCTGTCCAAACCTTTCAAAATCACTAACGGGACCCGTCAGGGATGTCCACTGTCCCCTCTTATTTTCAATATACTAATGGAACCATTAGCCGCCAGTGTTCGACAGTCCCCTGCTATTCAAGGTTTTACAATTAAATCCCGTAAACATGTCATTAGTCTTTTTGCGGATGATGTAATACTGATGCTCACTGACCCGCTGTGTTCTCTAGAACATGTATATCATACACTTCAGGAGTATGGAAAAGTGTCATACTATAAAGTGAATGACTCCAAGTCATTCATCCTTGATCTAGGAGTATCTCCAAAAGATAAACTGATCATACAAGCCAAATTTCCCTATGTATGGTGTGCACATGAAATCACATACCTGGGCATTAAATTGACCTCCCAAACTAGACAATTGATTCAGGCCAACTATCTCCCTCTTGAAAAGAAACTCACAGACAATCTAAAATCCCTAAGCAAACATGTTCTATCTTGGTCGGGAAGATTGGCAGCTTTCAAAATGCAACTATTGCCACAAATTCTCTACATTTATCGCACAGTACCCATACCCATACCCCAACATTTTTTTAAAACCCTTCAGTCCCTTCTAGCTAAATATCTCTGGGAGGGTAAAAGGGCCAGAAGCGCCTTTTCCAAACTAAAAAAAACAAAACAGGCTGGTGGCCTGGGCGTACCGGTCTTTGCAGATTATCATGCCACTGCGACTCTCGCACAGATTAAAAGCTGGTTCCCCAACCAACCCACACCACTATGGGGAAACATTGAAGAAGCTTTAATACCTGGTGGAAATCTATTTAACTATCTCTTAGCGTACCCTCATATTAAATCCAAATCCAAAAACCTCTCTCCTCCCATGATAGTATCCTTGAATTCCTGGAAAATATTAGTAACACACCAATCCCTATCTACCCCTACTTCTCCTCTACTAATACCTATTTCTACTCTAGACTTGATAATGCCTGACCTGACCTTGAACGGATGGCTACGACAAGGAATCGTACAGATTTCAGATCTATACAGAAACAACCTCCTTAAAACATTTGCTGAATTGCAAGCAGAATATGGACTACCAAATTCGGAGCAGTTTAGCTACCTCCGAGTGAAATCGTACCTTAAAAACAAAAATATTAAGAAGTACAATTTATTTTGGAAAATTAATATCCATTTAGCATCTAAAGAAAACCGTAAAGGTGGTATATCATTATTTTATAACTTCCTATATGACAAGTCCATAATTATGAAAACAAATTCTATGATAGCCTGGGAGGCAGATATCCAGGAATCGTTTTCAGAAGCACAATGGCATAAAGCATTACAGCAAATCTACGCAGCAACTAAATGTACAAACCTATGGGAAATATCCCACAAAGTAACACAGAGGTGGTACCTGACCCCGAACAGGGTAGCCAAATTTGATTCCTCCACATCTTCTGATTGTTGGAGGAAATGTGCACAATTGGGCACTATCTTTCATATTCTATGGGCTTGCAGCAAATTAGCGGGATTTTGGTCTGGCATTTTCAAGATCCACTATCAAGTCACGGGTTTATCTTTGCCATATTCGCCTTCCCTAGTTCTTTTAAACTTGGGGATCGAAAACATACAACCGATACACAGGAAATTCACCACACATCTATTTTTAGCAGCCAAACTAGTTATATTTAGAGCATGGAAATCTCCAGAACCTCCAGATGTTCAGGATGCAATTCGCACGCTGTCCGTACATTTCACCTATGAACGAATGTTAGCCACCATAGGAGGGAGGTCTATGCAGTTTCTTTCTAGTTGGCAACCATGGGAAGACTGGTATAAGGAACACAAATCATAATTAAACCAGATCGGCAGTCACATACATCACATACACATCTCAATCCTTTTAAAACTGAAATTTAAACCTCTACAGGCAGGTCCGAGGGATGGTGGGGATGGTGGGGATGGTGATTGTAATAGTAATGGTAACAGTAATAGTAAAGGTAATAAAACCTAGGTTGTTGTTCTTCTTTTCTTTTCTTCTGGTTACTTTAAAAGTTCACTCTTTGTTCTTATCTTAATTTCTTTTATGTTAAGACCTATATTCTCGGTGAATATGATTTCCAATAAGATAGAAAAGCTTGATCTCATACCTTCTTTAAATGGTCTGGTAATGTGCAATTGATGGGTGAGGGTGTTGCCTCTCTCTCCGGATCACAGATAGTTCCCATGGGGGTGTCTGGGGAGAGGTGGGGATACCCTTAGCCTTGTGTACACTGTATGTGTTTATACCAAGACAAGACATTTTATCTGACTCTTATCTGTGTATTCAAATGTATCAATATGTCTTCGTCCCACATATGGAATGTATTGTTCACCTTTTGTATACCTTTAAAATTCAATAAAAATCTATTGATAAAAAAAAAAAAGAATATCCAAAGGAAGCCTTATTCTGTAGATATTCAGCGATAAGTAATCATAAAGCCGCTTACCAGATGGACGGGACCTCAGATGATAGAGGTCTCAAGAGCGTGTGCATCAGCCTGCCGGCAGCGATGGTATCCACCTGTTCCTTAGTCCCAGGGGGCCTGTCCTCACTCCACCAGCTAATCAGATGTCTGACACACAAGGTCCAAATGAAGAAAGGTAAGCAGGGATAGGGATCGCTCCAACTTCCATGTGTAATCCTAAGAGCTTAATCAACTATTTTGTAATCTGATCCGGTCACGTGATCCTGAAGCTCCAGCAGCTCTGTGACAGAAGCATGCTTGTATTCCAAAGCACTTGTATATCAAAGCGAGTTTCCCCATAGGAATCAATGGAAACTTAGATAATTAATTCCACAATGACTGCTGGTGTATGCAGTACCGCATGTGGCCAGAGGTGCAGGGGCGACGGAGACACTCAGAAACACCCAGAGACGCTCGGAAACACTCAGAAACCGAGTGTCTCCGAGTGTCTCTTATGCCCCGTACACACGATCGTTTTTAATGTCATTTTTTAAACCGACGTTTTTCTCCTCGTTTTTTTTCATGTTTCCTCTCAAGCCTGCCTTGCGTACACACCATCATTAAAAAAAACGATCAAGCAAAGCGCAGTGACGTTCAACACGTACGACGGCACTATAAAGGGGAAGTTCCGTTCGAATGGCGCCACCCTTCATGTTAGTAAAGTTTGTTGAGCGACGATTCGCGCTTTTCAGTCCATTACTGTGTAATGAATGTGCTATCTCCATTACGAACGCTAGTTTTACCAGAACGAGCGCTCCCGTCTCATACTTGATTCTGAGCATGCACGTTTTTTTTCACGTCGTTAAAGCATACACACTATCGTTTTTCACGTCGTTAAAAAAAACGACATGAAAAACGACGTGAAAAAAGAGAGCATGTCCGGAATTTTTAATGGCCGTTTTTCACGTCGTTAAAAATGCTCTGGAGCATACACACGATCATTTTTCAGGGCCATTTTTTATAATGGCAGTTTTAACGGCATGAAAAACGATCGTGTGTACGGGGCATTAGTGTCACCGGTGCCCCTGCACCTCTGGCCAAATGTGGTACTGCACACCCCAGCGGCTTGAATCCTGCTCGTCTTGTGAGACAAGCTCGCGAATCGAGTCAGCATTAAAAAAAAAAAAATAGTTCGTATTGCGAAACGCTCATAAACCGCGTTACTCGCAATCCGAGGTTCCACTGTAAATGTAATCTATTGTTACAGACAATTTTGGAATTTTTCTGTAATTATCTTAGTGTCTATGTACATCACTATGTACAGTGTATGTAAAGTGACTTTTGTTTTCGTAAATAAATATTAATTTATTTTCATAATTTCCAGTCCATACTCACATCGATCTGGTATTTAAAGAATTCTACACTGGCTTAAAAATTAACTCAAAATAATTAATTATTCAGGCATTCCTTGACACAACATAGCAAAGGGATATATTTTTAGTTGCACGGAGTTGGGCTTTATGCCTTCATCTGTTTTTTCTTTCCACAAGGATGGCACCATCTTTATTCAGATACAGTACTAGCCAAGGTCAAAATAATTTATTTACTGCACTGAAATTCTAGTTCAGCGATAACACAAATCAAGTAATCACAGTGGAAGAGAGGACAAGGGATATGCTTCCTTCTGCCTGCTGTAGACTCATCACTAGGCTTAGGCAAAATCACATGAGTGAAGCTCAAGGCCTAATTTTAAGGTCTCCCAAAATCCATACCAGACCTTATCCGAGCACGCAGCCTGGTCGGTCAGGAAAGGGGGTGGGAACGAGCAAGCGCCCCCCCTCCTGAACAGTACCAGGCCACATGCCCTCAACATTGGGGGGTAAGTGATTTGGGGCCCTGCGCCCCCCACCCCAAAGCACCTTGTCCCCATGTTGATGAGGACAAGGGCCTCTTCCCGACAACCCTGGCCGTTGGTTGTCGGGGTCTGCGGGAGAGGGGCTTATCGGAATCTGGGAGCCCCCTTTAATAATAAGGGGGCCCCCAGATCCCGGCCCCCTATCCTATGTGAATGAGTATGGGGTACATTGTACCCCTACCCATTCACCTGGGGGGAAAAGTGTCAATAAAAAAAACACACTAGACAGGTTTTTAAAGTTCCGGGGGTCTTCTTCCGACTTCAAGGGTCTCTTCCGACTTCAGGGGTCTCTTCTGACATCGGGGGTCTCTTCCGAATTCTCTGCTCTCTTCTCCCACTCTCCGATGCTTTTCCCACTCTCCGGTTCTTCTGCCGGGCTCCTCCGCTATCTTCTGCCGCTCTTTTGCTAGCGTTGGCCTGGTCTTCTCCGCCGTCTTCTTCCCTATTCTCTTTTTTGATGTTCACACAACGCTCTCCCCCACTGTAATGCCGTGTGCGCAGTTCGCAATGACTTATATAAGCATGGGGCATGGTCACCGGGTGATATCACCCGGCGACCCCGCCCCCTTATGGTGTCACAGTCCCATCATGCCCTGGGACTGTGACGCCATAAGGGGGTGGGGTCATCGGGCGACATCACCCGGTGACCATGCCCATGCCTATATAAGTCGTTGCGAACCACGCACACGGCATTACAGTGGCAGAGAGCGTCGAGTCAACATCGGAACAAGAGAAGAGGGAAGAAGACCGGGACACCGCTAGCAAAAGAGCTGGCAGAAGATAGCAGAGGAGCCTGGCAGAAGGCAGAAAGCACCGGAGAGTGGTAGGAGAACCGGACAGCCCGGAGAAGGCACCGGAGAGCGGGAGAAGAGACCCCCGAAGTCGGAAGAAGACCCCCGAAGTCGGACGAAGACCCCCGGAGCTGCCTAATAAATTACTTTAAAAACCTGTCTAGTGTGGTTTTTTTTTATTGAAACTTTTCCTCCAGGTGAATGGGTAGGGGGCTCCCGGATTCCGATAAGCCCCCCGCCCGCAGACCCCGACAACCAACAGCCAGGGTTGTCAGGAAGAGGCCCTTGTCCTCATCAACATGAGGACAAGGTGCTTTGGGTTGTGGGGCGCAGGGCCCCCTTGCACCAAAGCACCTACCCCCCCATGTTGAGGGCATGCGGCCTGGTACGGTTCAGGAGGGGGGGGCACTTGCTCGTCCCCACCCCCTTTCCTGACCGACCAGGCTGCGTGCTCGGATAAGGGTCTGGTATGGGTTTTTGGGGGGACCCCCATGCCATTTTTCCGGTGTAGGGGGTCACGCCCACGCCAAATTTTGAATTTTTTTTGGCGGGGTTCCCCTTCATCCTCAGCACGCAAGTCGCACCGCAAGTCGGATCATGATGATCTGACTTGCGGTGCGACTTCTATTCAAATCAATGGGCTCCCATAGGGAACCATTGGTTTTGAATAGAGACAGAGAAATGCCTAACGCTAATTAGCATCCGTTTATTCGGGTTTATGGGCGTTTGGCTTTATTGGGTGTTTTTTCCCGCCGAAAAACGGCACTTTGGACGCAAATTTCTTGCGTTCAGAAAAAAGCCCATAAACTCCACTGTTCATTAACGCTAAAAAACGACCATGTGTGCATGGACACAAAGGCTAACATAGAGTGCAGTTTATGGGCTTTTTAAAAAAACGTCCAAACGCCAATAAACTGCAGTTTATCAGCTTCAGTGTGCATGGAGCCTTAAGATAAAAGAACAGCTGTTTTTACATTTTATATTGTTGCTGTATAATATGACATGCCAGGAATGAGAACTTGTAAACAGCTATAACGTATTTATTGGTGCAGTAGTTCCTCTGCTAGTTCTAACCACTGACATATATCAAACCAGACCTCTCCCTATCTAAATTCTAACATTTCACCCTAAAATGAACCTGTAAAGATAAATTTCAGGTATGGATTTTTTATACATACAGTAAAACCTTGGTTTGAGAGTAACTTGGTTTGAGAGCGTTTTGCAAGACAAGCAACATTTTTTATTAAGTTTTGACTTGATATACAAGCAATCATAGGCGTGCGCAGGGGGTGTGCCAGGTGTGCCTGGGCACACCCTAATCACTCTGTGCATTGTCATCTTCCCCTACTGCCCAGGCTTCCCTCTGTGTTTTGCCCCCCACAGTGCTACTGGTTTCTTTCCTCTCCTCTCCTCTACCCCTGGCTGTTACGATGGATGTCTCAGGATGGAGAGCAGGGGAAGGGGCTAGCCCATGGGTGCTCAACCTGTGGCCCCCCCAGCTGTTGCGGAACTCCAAGACCAATGAGACATTGCAAGCTGCGGTCAGTTACAAGCATGACTCCTAAAGGCAGAGGCATGATGGGACTTGTAGTTCGGCAACAGCTTGAGGGCCACAGGTTGAGCACCCATGGGCTAGTCAATATGTCGTTTACTGGCCCCTTCCTTTTCTAAATGAACATAGTGAACACACTCGCTCTCTGTGTTCATTCATAGCTGAAGCATATTAAACTGTGAACCTCATTAACAAAGCAGTTTTGAGGAGGGGGAAGTGGCCTGAGACGGAAGTGATGTGAGAGGGCAGGTCCAACAGTCCGTGCTGTGCTGTGTTGCTATTTTCAGCGTGAGAGGATGGATGGATACCAGTGGAGCGCCTTCACCCTCACCTTGCCTCTCTGACCTAACCTGACCAGCGCATGCCCTCCATCTGACCTCCCCGCAGTCTCCCTTCGATCTCCCTGAATATCTTTGAAAACTCTTTTGAATTCCCTTTGTCGTTAATGAGCAGCACGGACCACTGCACTGCTGCACGGACCGCACGGATCGCACAAAATATAAGACGCCAGTGAAGCCTCCAGTACAGGAGAGGTAAACGTGCCTCCAGATCTCCAGATCTCCGGAAAACTTTTAAAATCCCCGCCAGTAATTACACTGGTAAGTCTAACAAGACTGATCTAATTGATCTAAGTGATCTGTATGTGTCTGCATGAATAACAGCACGGATAACAGCATGGATACAAGCCGCGCTGATTAGCGCTGTGTAACAGTGGAGTGTGACGACTGTTCATGGTTTAGTGATTACTGCTGTGGAACGCCTTGGAGATATCATGGAGAGGTCTGGCTGGTGGTTGTTGGCTGGAGTAGATATGGAAGTAGAAAAGTAGCAGTAGCTTCGAGTTTGGTGTTATGCACTACGGGACTACGGGACTGTTTGATCTGTATATGCCTGTATATGCCTGCATGAATAACTGCATGGATAACAGCGAAGCGCTGTGTAGCGCTGTGTAATAGTTTACTGATTACTGCTGCAGAACGTTTTGGAGATATTATCGAGACGCCTGGCTGGCTGGTGGCTGGAGTAGATATTGAAGCAGAAAAGTAGCAGAAAAGTAGCAGCAGTAGCTTCAAGTCCGGTGTTATGCATTACGGGTTCTTTATCTATAGCCTTATAGCCCCATGTTTTCATGTTTTCAATACCTCCATACATTCATACATTCATACCTCCATATAACTTTTAAAATAATAATCTTTAAAAAAAAATGACTTTGACTGAACTTCAGACTTGGTTCAGTTTACTAGTCGCGGATTTTGCTGTGGAACTTTCTGTGGAATTTAAAACTGGAGGTGGTGGCCCTGCGGCATTATACAAAAGCAATATTTATAAATTAAGAAATTATATGGATTTTATGAAATCTATTTTCGGACACTGTGCAATGAGAATTATTGACTAAGTTACTGGACTGTGTGGCTGGGTGGTAGACTGCGGAGCCTGGGCCGGGGCTAAGAAGCAGAGAAGTGGTATAGAATAACTCAGACGCTTCAAGAATTGTACAACTAGAGTGAATACAAACTAAAATACTTTAGGAAATTTTTCAAGGATTCGCCAAAGGATACATTTTTTGTAACATTCACTGTGTATTCATATTTATACCGGCTAACCAAAAGGAAAAAAAAAAATAAGGAAGTTGAGGTCGGTCACAGGTCAAGAGTAGGGATGAGCTCGGTGTTCGAGTCGAACATACGTTCGACTTGAACATCAGCTGTTCGACTCGAACATCGGCTGTTCGACCGTTCGGCGAAAATCGAACGATTTGGGCCGTTCGCGCCAAATTCGAGTGACGCCAACGGCCCACAATACACTGCGCCATCGCAGTGCAATCCCGGCGCTGTGATTGGCTAAGCATGCACTGTGACCCCGCATGCTTGGCCAATCACAGCGCCGGCAGCTAGTAGAGCCATAATTGGCCACAGGCAGGTTGCCTGTGGCCAATTATAGCTCAGGGGGTTTAGCACACGCCCCACACTATAAAAGGCCGCCAGCACAGCGGCCTTGTGTAGTGTGTTCTGGTGCAGGGAAAGAGAAGGATAGGCAGGGACAGTGTTGATATTCTTTGTGCTATTCTTGTGTGCAGGGAGAGAGAAGGATAGGCAGGGAGAGTGTCAGTGTCATATTCTTTGCTAAACCTTGTGTGGAGGGAGAGAGAAGGATAGGCAGGGGACAGTGTCAGTGTCATATTCTTTGCTAAACCTTGTGTGCAGGGAGAGAGAAGGATAGGCAGGGAGAGTGTCAGTGTCATATTCTTTGATAAACCTTGTGTGCAGGGAGAGAGAAGGATAGGCAGGGGACAGTGTCAGTGTCATATTCTTTACTAAACCTTGTGTGCAGGGAGAGAGAAGGATAGGCAGGGAGAGTGTCAGTGTCATATTCTTTGATAAACCTTGTGTGCAGGGAGAGAGAAGGATAGGCAGGGGACAGTGTCAGTGTCATTGTTGCTAAGCCTCCTCCACATTATACACCTGAAGTTAGCCTGTATTGCTGTGTTTTCCTGGTGTGTTACACCAACAGGCATTTGCAGCACTTACAGCGGGCGGAGTGTGCCTCCTGCACATTATACACCTGAAGTTAGCCCGTATTGCTGTGTTTTCCTGGTGTGTTACAAAAACAGGCATTTGCAGCACTTACAGCGGGCGGAGTGTGCCTCCTGCACATTATACACCTGAAGAGAGCCCGTATTGCTGTGTTTTCCTGGTGTGTTACACCAACAGGCATTTGCAGCACTTACAGCGGGTGGAGTGTGCCTCCTGCACATTATACACCTGAAGTTAGCCCGTATTGCTGTGTTTTCCTGGTGTGTTACACCAACAGGCATTTGCAGCACTTACAGCGGGCGGAGTGTGCCTCCTGCACATTATACACCTGAAGTTAGCCCGTATTGCTGTGTTTTCCTGGTGTGTTACACCAACAGGCATTTGCAGCACTTACAGCGGGCGGAGTGTGCCTCCTGCACATTATACACCTGAAGATAGCCCGTATTGCTGTGTTTTCCTGGTGTGTTACACCAACAGGCATTTGCAGCACTTACAGCGGGTGGAGTGTGCCTCCTGCACATTATACACCTGAAGTTAGCCCGTATTGCTGTGTTTTCCTGGTGTGTTACACCAACAGGCATTTGCAGCACTTACAGGGGGTGGAGTGTGCCTCCTGCACATTATACACCTGAAGTTAGCCTGTATTGCTGTGTTTTCCTGGTGTGTTACACCAACAGGCATTTGCAGCACTTACAGCGGGCGGAGTGTGCCTCCTGCACATTATACACCTGAAGTTAGCCCGTACTGCTGTGTTTTCCTAGTGTGTTACACCAACAGGCATTTGCAGCACTTACAGCGGGCGGAGTGTGCCTCCTGCACATTATACATCTGAAGTTAGCCTGTATTGCCGTGTTTTCCTGGTGTGTTACACCAACAGGCATTTGCAGCACTTACAGCGGGTGGAGTGTGCCTCCTGATCATATTACACCTGAAGTTAGCCCGTATTGCTGTGTTTTCCTGGTGTGTTACACCAACAGGCATTTGCAGCACGTACAGCGGGCGGAGTGTGCCTCCTGATCATATTACACCTGAAGTTAGCCCGTATTGCTGTGTTTTCCTGGTGTGTTACACCAACAGGCATTTGCAGCACTTACAGCAGGCGTAGTGTGATTCCTGCAAAATATACTCCTGAAGCTAGGCCTTATTGCTGGTTTTCCCATCTCCCTGCAGGCCATTAGAATGTCTGGAAGGCAAACAAGGAGAGGCAGACAGTCAGGAGCCAATAAAAGAGGGCAAGCAGGCTCTGTGTCTAGAGACAACAGTGCTGGTCGTGGACGCGGTGCATCGCCATCAGCACGTGGCCATGGGACACGCTTGTCCTTCTTTTCGGCAGCTGGACGTGTTGAGCCGCATCATGCCGAAGACTTGGTAGAGTGGATGACCAAGCCCTCCTCATCCTCCTCATCCTCTCTCACCCAGGCTCAGGGTACTGGCAAAGCAGCTGCCAAGGCGTCCTCTTCCCTGGTATCAATGTCATCATCAGTCACTCCTTCCCTAGACCAACCATGTCCTCCTGAGGAGTCCCCCGAACTGTTTGAGCACAGTGTTGGGTACATGCTCCAGGAGGATGCCCAGCGTTTCGAAGGGCCTGATGATGATACCCAGCTAGAGGAAGGCAGTAGCGTGAGAGCAGAGAGAGGGGATGCTCAAGAAGGACACCAATCTGGCAGTCATGTTCCAGCAGCTGCAGCATACTGCCAGATTGGCTCCAGTGATGAGGAGGGAGGGGATGATGAGGTCATTGACTCCACGTGGGTGCCTAAGAGGAGAGAGGAGGAGGAGGAGGAGGAGGATGAGGGGGAGGCACATCTCCAACGAGGCAGGATGCCCTCGGGGGGCCAGAGTAAGGGCAGCACACCGACGGAATCACACCGCAGAGCTCCGCCTGTGCAGGGCGCTGCCTCTGCCCGTTATTCAAAAAGTTCTTTGGTGTGGGCCTTTTTTGAGTCAGATCGCACAGCTGCTGTTTGCAACATATGTCTCAAGCGTATATCGCGTGGCCAAAACATCACCCGTTTGGGCACCACATGCTTGACCAGACATATGTTGACCTGCCATGCAGCTCATTGGCAAGCCTACCTTAAAGACCCACACCAAAGAACAAAGCGGACCTCTCCTTGCACCGCATCAGCTGGGATCTCCAACCCCACTATACCTTCAGTCCTCTCTGAAACCTGCACTGAGAGGAATGAAGGTGTAGAATTAGGTGTGTCACAGCCAAGTACTTGCGGCCACTCTGCTAGCAGTACACCGACGTCCGATTCTAGCAGGCAAATTTCCCTGCCCCAGCTGCTGGACCGTTGAAAGAAGTTCACTCCCAGCCATCCACATGCCCAGCGATTGAATGCTAGCTTGGCTAAATTGCTAGCGCTTCAACTGCTGCCTTTTCAGTTGGTAGACTCGGCCCCCTTCCGTGAGTTTGTGCAATGTGCGGTTCCTCAGTGGCAGGTTCCCAAACGCCACTTTTTCTCACGGAAGGCGATTCCGGCTCTCTACCGGCATGTGGAAGGCAATGTCTTGGCCTCGCTGGAAAGGGCGGTCAGCGGTAAGGTGCATATTACCGCTGACTCATGGTCCAGCAGGCATGGACAGGGACGTTACCTTTCTTTCACGGCCCATTGGGTCACTCTTTTAGCAGCTGGGAAGGATGCAGGACAAGGTGCAGTAGTGTTGGAGGTTGTTCTGCCGCCACGCCTCCAAAATGCTACTACTGGTTGTGACACACCTCTCTCCTCCACCCCCTCCTCTTCTTCTTCCTCCATGGCCTCTTCCTGTGCTTTGTCCTCGAAACCAGCGGTGCTCCGTAGGCGTTCAAGGGGCTACGCAAGTACGCAGGCAAAAAGATGCCATGCCGTGCTTGCGCTGGTGTGTTTGGTAGACAGGAGCCACACTGGGGCAGAGGTTCTGTCTGCTCTGCAGGGGCAGGCCGAGAGGTGGTTGACGCCACGCCAGCTTAAGCCCGGAGGGGTGGTTTGCGACAATGGCACCAACCTCCTCTCCGCCCTCCAACAGGGACAACTGAACCATGTGCCCTGTGTGGCTCACGTCCTTAACCTGGTGGTGCAGCGGTTCTTGGGCAGGTACCCGGGCTTACAGGATGTCCTGAGGCAGGCCAGTAAAGTCTGTGTGCATTTCCGCAGATCTTATATTGCCAGTGCTCGCCTGGCTGAACTGCAAAAGGAGTTGAATCTGCCCAAGAACCGCCTTATATGTGACATGCCCACCAGGTGGAACTCAACATTGGCCATGCTGCAGCGGCTGCACACGCAGCAGAGGGCCATCAATGAGTACCTGTGCGACTACGGCACCAGGACAGGGTCAGGGGAGCTCAGGTTTTTTTTCACCATGCCAGTGGGGCATGATCAGGGATGCATGCACTGTCCTGGCACCATTTGAGAAGGCCACGAGGATGGTGAGCAGTGACAGTGCATGCATCAGTGACACTGTACCTCTTGTCCACCTGTTGGAACATATGCTGCATGGAATAATGGACAGGGCACTTGAGGCAGAACAGAGGCAGGAAGAGGAGGACTTCCTTGCCTCTCAAGGCCCCCTTTACCCAGACAGTGTTCCTTCTGTCCCACCCATCGCACAGGAAGAGGAGGAGGAGGAGGATTGTGTCAGCATGGAGGTGGAGCCTGGCACTCAGCATCATCAGCAGCAGTCTTTTAGGGATGATTTACAGTCCCAAGAAACCAGTGGACTTGTACGTGGCTGGGAGGAGGTGGCTGCGGATCATGTCGTCCTTAGTGACCCAGAGGACTCCGGACCGAATGCCTCAGCTAACCTACGCTGCATGGCCTCCCTGATCCTGCAAAGTCTGCGGAAGGATCCTCGTATTCTTCGGATCAAGGAGAGGGACCATTACTGGCTGGCCACTCTCCTTGATCCACGGTACAAGGGTAAGGTTGCGGACCTTATCTTACCGTCGCAGAGGGAGCAGAGGATGAGACAACTCCGGGAGGCCTTGCAGAAAGGTCTGTGCAACGCGTTCCCAGAGACTGGGAGGTTACAAACTCCTGGTCCTGGACAACGAGTTGCTGAGGCTTCGGTCAGTCAAAGAAGGAGCGGTGGGGAAGGTGGCCGTCTGACCGATACGTTCAGACAATTCTTTAGTCCGCAGCCCCAAGGTATGATTGGTTCCAGCAACCATCGCCAGCGTCTGATATACATGGTGCATGAATACCTAGGGGCAAGGTCAGACTTGGACACCTTCCCCACCGAAAATCCTCTGGCTTACTGGGTCTTGAGGATGGATCACAGGCCAGAGCTTGCACAGTATGCAATTGAGCTACTGGCCTGTCCTGCATCCAGCGTTCTTTCAGAACGCACATTCAGTGCTGCTGGAGGATTTGTCACGGATCACAGGGTGCGCCTGTCCACCGACTCGGTTGATCGACTGACCTTCATAAAGATGAACCAGTCTTGGATCACCACCAGCTACCAAACACCTGAAGCTGATATAACAGACTAATTTATTTTCAAATGTCACATCCCTTCAAGACTGATGCTAATGCTGAGAGACTGTCCTGTTATGTTGACTTACTATCCTCCTCCTTCTCAATGATCTGATTGATGATGATAGCTTGGAAGAACATTTTTGTTTCTGGGTGCCGCCACCAGTGGCTAAGGCCCAATTTTTCAGCCCCTGTTTAACAGGGGCATGTAATTACAATTTTTTATGCAATGCTTTGCAGCAGGGCTAATTCCTGCACTCCAACTAGAGTATCTGGGAGAGGTTGCAGTGTCGTGGCACCAGCACCAGTGGCTAAGGCCCAATTTTTCAGCCCCTGTTTAACAGGGGCGTGTTATTACAATTTTATATGCAATGCTTTGCAGCAGGGCTCATTCCTGCACTCCAACTAGAGTATCTGGGAGAGGTTGCAGTGTCGTGGCACCAGCACCGGTGCCTAAGGCCCAATTTTTCAGCCCCTGTTTAACAGGGGCGTGTAATTACAATTTTTGATCTAATAATTCACAGCAGGGCCCATTCATGCGCCCACCAAGAGTAACTGTGAGGGCTCACAGTGTTGTGGCAACACCAACATGTAAGGGGCAAATTTCAGCTGAGTATATACGGCAGGCCCCTACTTTCAAACATCCAACTTACAAACGACTCCTCCTTGCAAACGGAAGGATACAACAGGAAGTGAGAGAAAATCTACCCCTAGGAAGGCAAATTCTCTCCTGTAAGAGTTAATATGGGGGAAAAAGTGTCTCCTCTCCACTGATGCTTTATCACCAATTCTTGTTTCAATAAAAAACCCAAATTTTCCCCAAAAAATTGTCATTAGGATGGAAAGTGAGGTGAACTGTTCTGAACAGGTGCACACTGCACAGACAGCAAAACAAATGTTACAGGGGTGATAACCCTTCCCTATGTTTTCCAAAAAGCTTAAAAATAGATTTTTTGGCTGGATCTACACTTAAACAATGTACCTGTTCAAAATTACAAACAGATTCTACATAAGAACAAACCTACAGTCCCTGTCTTGTATGCACCGCCTGTATACGGCTGTTCAGAGTATATAGGGCCTTTTTTATTTTGTGTGCGGGGTTCCCCTTAATATCCATACAAGACCCGAAGGGGGGTAATGGGCTGGGGTAGGGGGGGAGGTGATGGGGTAGCTATGCCATTTTTCTTAAAGATTTTCATCCATATTACCTGGACCAGACATTACATTAAAGTCGCAAGCAGTTTTAAATGTCTTTTTTTCCTTTAGAAATGTAATTTTGTGCAGGGACAGTTCTAAACACGGGAAACACGTGGCACTTCACAGGCATACTTTAGACACCCCCCAGGTACGATATTTAAAGGAATATTTGACTTTTTTTTCACTTTATGCATCATTAAAATGACTGCTCCCGAAAAACGGCCGTTTTTAAAACTTCTTTTTGCATTGATACATGTCCCCTGGTGCAGAACCCGGGTTCCCAAACCCTTTTTAGGACAATAACATGCATAATAGTCGTTATAATTAGCACTTTAGATTTTGAACGTTCGCATCCATTGTATTTAAAAGGGTTCTAAAGTTCGTGCGAACTTTCGGTGCATTCGCGGGTTCTGGTGCGAACCGAACCCGGGGGTGTTCGGCTCATCACTAGTCAAGAGATAGCTCCTGTTGAACTTACAGACTATATAATTTTCTGGAGCTGCTGGGCTATCTTAGCGCATGTACTGAACCTTCTGAATATTTCGTTGAACATTTATAGTACACCAGTATATACACTGAATAGTTTGACGGATATAAAATATTGTACATGGGTTATTTTTTTAATTAAACGGTGTTGAATGGTGTTGAGTAAAGAGCAGGAAAACTCTAATTAAAAGGAGGTTGGGAGTAGACTGGGTGAGGATAAGGGAGGGGTGGTTGGGAAGGGGTAGAAAGGAGGGAGGGGAGGGGAGGTGAAAGGAGAATAAAGGTGAAAAGAAAGAAAAGGAAGGAGTAGAGAGGAAAAGAGAAGGAAGGAGAGGGAAAGGGGAAGAGGAAGAGGGGAGAAAGGGGGGAAAAAAAGGAAGAAAAGGAAAAAAAAAAGGAAAGGAAAGGAAAAAAAAGGAAGGGGAAAGAAGGGAAAGAGAAAAAGGAGAAAGAAGAAGGTCAAAGAAGGAGAAAGTACGAAGTGGAAAGATGTCAAGTAAAAGAGGGAAGAAGGAGGAGGAAAAAAGAAAGGATGAAAAGAAAACGCTTGTGGGGGAGGACCCACTACAGGAAAGCAATGAGTGTATAAACAAAACACAAATGCAAGATATTCTTAAAAAAGGGGTTGGGGAAGACATGACAAAGTTGACGCCTGAAACTCGCAGTATGTCTAGGATGGCATCTAGGGACGAGAAAGAACAGGTCCCAAAAGATAACAAACAGGAGGATTTAAATAAAACGTTGCCGCCGAAGGTTCCTCAGGTTTCCTGGAGTCTCGATGGAAGATGTATATCGGATATTCTATTAAATACTTCACAGAATGGTGATCATATTCAAGCACAACAAGAGAATATGGTGGAATTTGACCTACAGGGTATAGGTGGGAACAAGGCTACTGGTAGTTTAAATCAATCTGTCAGTAAAGTAGCGGAAACTACTATAAAGGAACCAACACTTAGTGATGTCTTCGCCACCATACAGGCATGTAATAATTCTTTAACAAATCAAATGCTAGATTTAAAAAAGGATATAACAGTTATAAGACAAGAAGATCAAAAAATATGTGAACGTACAACTGATTTGGAAAACAGGGTCAGTACAACAGAAGATGCCTTGCCTTCCTTAAAGAGGGAACTCCAACAAACCAAAAAACAAATAGTGGACCAAGCACAGAGACTGGATAATTTGGAAAATAGGCAAAGACGTAATAATGTTTGTATTCTAGGCGTTCCTGAACAGGAAGGTGGTCAATCAATGATTGTTTTTTTTGAAAAATGGATAATGGATACATTGGGCATGGAGGGTTTCTCGAAACTTTACACAATTGAAAGGGCTCATCGTATTCCTAGTCGTCAGATTTCCTCTTCAAGTAATCCTAGGACAGTGATAATCAAGATGTTGAATTACAGAGATAGAGATTTAATCCTTTCTAAAGCACGCCAAAAAGGAGATATCAAGTATAAGGGTAATAAAATTTCATTTTATCCAGATTTTTCGATGGAAGTATAGAAGAAACGAGAAAAATTTAAAGAGATTAAGCGTAGTTTGCGTCTAAAAAAAAGAACATATTCTATATTATTCCCAGCAAAGCTGAGAATTATGGATGGAGAAAATGTTTTTTTTTTTGAAAATCCGGATGCAGTCAATGTCTGGTTAGATGAAAGAAACACAAAGGAGAATGAAAAGACTTCCTGAAAGTTTGATACATTTTTTTTTTCCTCTCCTTTCCACATTCGGAAAACTACATTTGAATAATGAAACGGTGGACCATATTTTTGGATTTTTGATTTCTTTTTTTCTTCTTCTTTTTTCAGGAGTCTCCTAAGACAATCCTCTTAGTTATATTTTTTGTCATTTTTATTTTTGGCACATGCATTTCACTTGCAACTGTTTATGGTCATTAGTCAGTCCCCTTGTATGAGTCCCGTGTGGACTGTTTTGAGGGGTAGAGGTTTCTACCAACCTGGGTGGTTGCGGGAATCCCTAGGAATGATTGGGCTCACAAGAGAGGAAGGTTGGGGTTTGGGGGGGGGTATATATATATTATTATTATTATTTTTTGGGTTCTCTTTGCTCTCTTTTCTCTCTCTCTCTTTCTCTCTCTTTCTCTCTCTCTCCCTCTCTCTCTCTCTTTCTATATGTCTTTCTCTCTCTCTCTATTTTTTCCTTTAGTGGGAGAAATGCTTCTCTTAGATCTATACAGGTCATATCAGATAGTGTGTCTGGTTTGTTGAAGCCCTGGTCAACATTCTCTGATGAAATGTTATGATGAATAGTAAAATTAAAATAAGGGTGTTGTCATGGAATGTGAGGGGGATGAGAGACAGGCAAAAGAGACAAGCAGTTTATGAGGCTATCGAAATTTATAAACCTATGATAATATTTTTGCAGGAGACCCATCTCGAGCGAGCAGATACGGTGCTCTTTGAAGGTGCAAGATTCCCGTATCAATTCCATGCTATACGTACTACATACTCACGAGGTGTCAGCATCTTGATTTCTCGCTCAATACGGTTCTCATGCAAAGATAGTTTTTTAGACCCAGAAGGTTGATATATTGTGTTACGGTGTTTAATAGATGATATAAACCTTTTGTTGGTCAATGTTTATATTCCTCCTCCTTATAGTGATGAAGTGCTGAAAAATGTTTTTGGGAAAATGGTACAATGGCGCACTTGCCAACCTTAGTAATAGGAGACTTTAATAACATAATTAATGAGGGGGAAGATAGACATAGTACCACAAAGGAAAAACAAATGGTGAAGAGAACTAGATTTGCTAAACAATTACAAGAGATGGGGCTTATAGACATATGGAGAAATAGATATCCATTAAGAAGAGAATACTCATGCTGCTCTAGTACATATTTTTGTCAAGAATTGACCTGGCCCTGTGGAATGATAATTTTCTGCTTTTGATAGAGTCAATTCAATATGGCCCTAGGGGCCTGTCAGACCATTCCCCACTAATATTGAATATACAACCTGAGGGACAGACGTCTACTCCTTTTTGGAAAATTAATCCACAATGGCTATTATTACTGACAGAGGAAGATAAGATAGAGTCAAAGTTAATTGAATTTTTTAAGGTAAATAAAAACTCAACTTCTTTATTAGTAGTTTGGGACACTATGAAGGCATATATGCGTGGAATAATGATTAAAGAAATCCACAAAATTAAGAGTTCATCTAGGAGGCGAGAGGAGGAAGTAATGAAAAGGGTGATCTCAAACTGAACAGGATTATATCAGGGATCCCATAGAAGAAAAGCGTCTGGCTTGGCAAGAGGCACAGGCAGCTCATAAAAGTTTGGCTTTAACTAAAGCAGAAAATAGTAGATTTTTTCAAAAACAAAAACATTATGAGATGGGGTAACAGGTGGGACGTATGTTGGCAATTATAGCTCAGGCCCAAGAAGGCCCGAACACTGTTACAGCAGTTAAAATTTTTGCAGGGGAGGTGAAGTATGATGCAAGTAGCATCCAGAAGATATTTGTTGATTTCTACACCTCACTTTATGAGTCTAAGGTGTCGAACCCCATTAGCCAAGCTGAACAATTTTTGGATAAACTGGTTCTCCCAAAACTTAAATTAGAGGATAGAGAAGCACTCGATAGTCTCGTATCCCTGGAAGAATTGAGCTTAGCCATTTCACAAACTCTTAATAATAAAGCACCAGGGTTGGACGGACTACCGACTGAGATATATAAAAAATTTGAAGACATTTTATTACCAGAATTTTTAGAGAGGTGTATGAAAAAAAAAACACTTCCAAAATCAATGCAGGAAACAATAGTAATAGTGATTCCAAAACAGGGTAAGAACCCAATGTTGCCGGAATCATATCGTCCTATATCCCTCCTTACCTCAGATGTAAAGATTTTGACCAGGGTTCTTGCAAATAGGTTATCAAAATATATTAGTAGTTTGATACATGAAGATCAAACAGGTTTTGTTCCAAAGAGAGCAGCTGCAACAAATATTCATAGATTATTTTTGAATATGCAATTGCCTATGGAAAATAGGGGATCTAGAGCAATACTATGTTTAGATGCCCAAAAAGCCTTCGACATGGTGGAGTGGGAATATTTATTTATGGACTGTATTGGAGGCTTTTGGAATAGGTAAAGGTTTTCTGAAATGGGTGAAAATATTATATAGGGACCCTAAAGCAAGGGTAAGAATTAATAATACACTATCTAGCCCGTTTACCTTATCTAGAGGGACAAGACAGGGTTGCCCTTTATCGCCATTACTGTTCGCTATAGCAGTAGAGCCCCTAGCCCTTGCCATTAGACAATCAACTAAAATAGTTGGGTTTTGTCAGGCAGGTAGAGAGGATAAAGTGGCCCTGTATGCAGATGACGCTCTTATTTTCCTAGGGGATACCTCCAACTCATTATCTGAACTTATGAGCCTCATCTCCATATATGGGTCATTTTCAGGCTTCCAGATCAATTGGGACAAATCCATACTTTTACCATTAGATGAGTTAAAAACCCCATTATTAAATCAAGCCTCTAAAATCCAAATTAAGGACACTGTGAAATATTAGGGGATAGAGATTTCTCGGAATGTAAAAGACTACCGTATATACTCGAGTATAAGCCGAGATTTTCAGCCCTTTTTTTTGGGCTGAAAGTCCCCCCTCAGCTTATACTCGAGTCAGCGAAATTGAATATTGTAAATTGTACCTGAAGGCTGCGGCGTCCATCGTTTAAAACTCGCAGGCTCTTCCTGGTCCCTTCCGTGATAGGCGGAACTGTGTCTGCTGAGAATCGCCTATCACAAGCGTTCTCTCATCCTCAGTTTCCCAGCAGACGTCCGTGATTGGCAGAAACTGAACACAGTGTCTGCTGGGATGGGTGAAGATGAGAGAACGTTCGTGATAGGCGATTCTCAGCAGGCAGTTCCGCCTATCACGTAAGAGACCAGGAAGAGAGCGCGAGTTTTAAACGATGGACGCCGCAGCCTTCAGGTACAATTTTACAATGTTCAATTATAATTCTAGGGAAACAGTGAGGATGGGCACAGTGAGGATGGGCACAGTGAGGATGGGCACATATGAGAATGGGCACTTGTGAGGATGGGCACTTGTGAGGATGGGAACTGAACACAGTGTCTGCTGGGATGGGTGAAGATGAGAGAACGTTCGTGATAGGCGATTCTCAGCAGGCAGTTCCGCCTATCACGTAAGAGACCAGGAAGAGAGCGCGAGTTTTAAACGATGGACGCCGCAGCCTTCAGGTACAATTTTACAATGTTCAATCATAATTCTAGGGAAACAGTGAGGATGGGCACAGTGAGGATGGGCACAGTGAGGATGGGCACATATGAGAATGGGCACTTGTGAGGATGGGCACTTGTGAGGATGGGAACACGTGAGGATGGGAACTTGTGAGGATGGGAACAGTGAGGATGGGAACAGTAAGGTGGCAATGGGCTTAGTGAAGTTGCAATGGGTGGGCATTGTTGACCCTCGGCTTATACTCGAGTCAGTAAGTTTTCCCAGGTAACATTAGGTACCTCGGCTTATACTCTGGTCGGCTTATACTCGAGTATATACGGTATATTAATTTGAATTTGAAACCATTATTAGCAAAATTTTAAGATAAATGCTGAAGTTGGTGCAAGTTACCTCTGACGGTGATAGGAAGAGCAAATCTTATCAAAATTATTTGGGCCCCGCAATTACTTTACGTGTTTAATAACTCACCGGTTTGGATTACAGCTTTTTGGTTTAGAAAATTAGAATCTCTCTTTAGAGAGTTGATTTGGAGGAATAAACGACCATGTATAAAGTTAACAACCTTAATGTTAAATAAGGAAGAGGGAGGTCTTGCAGTCCCCCATCCTAAAATTTACTTCTTAGCCTCACAAATTCAACATTTTAGTGGATGGACAAAAGTATTACTCTCTGACCCTATACAGAATTTGCTATTATCAGTATATGAGGTTTATCCACAAATTTCTTTATTAGAATCGAGAAATCAATTGTGTGATAAACGTTTCCACACAGGTAAATTATTTGACATGGTATGGCAGGAAATGAGGAAAATTACTGAAGTAAAGGGATTTACTTCATATACGCCAATTTGGAATAATAGTAGATATGTGGAATTGGGGAAATTGGAGGGGTTTGAGTTTTGGAGACAGAAGGGACTAAGGTATATGTCACAGCTATTTGAGGAAGATGTGATGAAAACCTTTAGTGAACTAAGCAAAGAATATAATATTCCAAATCAAAGATTTTTTCAATTCCTTCAGCTTAGGCATGCGATAAAAACACAGGGGCGCACACAGGAATTGAAGTTTAATAAGTCAGTGGTGATAGCCTTGTTGGGTAAGACAGGGCAAAAAAAGGGCCTGATATCACAATTATATGATATATTATTTGATAAATTTAAAAAAACTGTGGATATACCAGCAAGATTAGCTTGGTCAGGGGATATTGGAACAATCTCAGATGAACAGTGGGCACAGGCCTCTTTATCTCCAACACAAAATCTAACACAACTATTTATCCTACATAGGGCACACTACACACCAAAGAAGTTATTTAAATGGAAATGTAGAGATACAGTCCGATGCCCTAGATGTAAAGGGAGAGTAGCCAATCTAATACACATGATGTGGAGATGCCCCAAACTTCATCGCTATTGGTCTGGGGTGGTATCTATGATTAATAGGGTATTTGAGAGAGGGATGCTCATGGAGCCTGGGGGATGTTTTCTGGGTATACTGGATGAATCGACAATCCCAGTGGAATATATTGTTTCAATAAATATAAGTATTTTCCAGGCTCGTAAGCTTATTGCGCAAAAGTGGCTTTCACCATACCCACCCACTGTAGAAGAGTGGAAAATACAAGTAAGGGAAACGGTAATTAAAGAAAAGTATATTTTCTTACGCAGAGGTTCCCCAGAGAAATTTGAAAAAATATGGAGAGGGTGGTGTGATATTTTGGAGGTATGAGGGGAGGGGGGATGGGGGAGGGGAGTCGAGGGAGGGGGGAGAATATGTGAGCTAGGGGTAAGGGGTATGTAATTTGTTTTTTGTTTTTTCCTTTCAATGCGGGCATGGGTTGTATGTTGTATTTGATGTTTTTGTTGTTTGTATGTAATGTATGTAAAGGAAAGAAAACAATAAAAAGACAATTTGATTCAAAACTGTGATTACTATGCTTCAATTTGTGAATGAACAGGATGCTGCTCAGCACAGAGCTCCTCCCATTCATTCCCTGTGTAGTGCAACTGAGGCTGCAGAGAAAGGGGCTTGTATTTGAGCTTTGGGGTGCACACCCTAATACAATGGGCTGTGCACACCTATGCAAGCAATGTCGTCATATACAAGTAGCGTCATGTCACAACTAAGTATAAAAGAGAAGAGCAGCGCCTCTAAAGTGTAGCAATATGGTTACATTTAATGAAGGTACAACATTTAGCAACATATTGCTACACTTAGAGGCGCCTCTCTTCTCTTTTATACTCTGTAGCTCCTGCTGGATTTTCCTTCTAACCCCCTTGTGGAGGCTTCCATTTGTGGATGGAAATTTTATGGTTACATAACCTGGTCACATTGCTATAATCTTTTTATAAGGACTATAAACTGAAGGACTTATGAATAAATGGTTGTGGAACGAATCCTTTGAGTTTCCATTATTTTTTATGGGGAAAGTCGCTTTGATATACAAGTGCTTTGGATTACAAGCATGTTTCTGGAACAAATTATGCTCGCAATCCAAGGTTTTACTGTAGTTACATTGGTCCAGCTTGGACCAGTGTAACTATGCAAAAAAAAAACATACCTGGCCGATGCCCTTGGAAACTGGAAATCACTGAAAGAAATTACTGCTCCAATGATCTTCATTAACTTCCGGGTTGAGCTGAGTATCACGCATTGGCTCAATTCAAAGATTACTTAGCAATTTCTGAATGAATGCAAATCATTCTATGATAGGACAAGGAGGAAAGCATGACATCACCGACCTACCTCCCCATCTTGTCCAATTAGAGAACGCCTATCTCTGTGTTCAGAATGCAGCTGGCCAGTCAGCCAGTGTGGGACACAGAAGCTAATGGAGATCACTGGAGTAGTGATGTCTAGAGTTGAGCGGACACCTGAATGTTCGGGTTCGACGGGTTCGGCCGAACTTCAGAAAAAAGTTCGGGTTCGGGACCGAACTTTAACCCGAACCCGGACCCGAACCCGAACCCCATTGAAGTCAATGGGGACCCGGACTTCTAAGGACTAAAAAGGCTCTAAAAAGGTAATGGAAAGGGCTAGAGGGCTGTAAATGGCAGCAAAATGTTGTTAAGAGCATGGCAAGTGTGGATAGGGAAATAACTTAAAATAACATAAAAAAAATATATATAAAATAATAATCTTGACCTAGGAGGACGAGGTCCATATGGAGTAGGAGGTTGAGGTGGCGGTGGATGTGGCTGTGTAGGTGGAAGCGGCGGTGGAGGAGGACGAGGTAGCCAACGCTGATTCAAAAATACAACAATGGCTGGGTAAGGCCGGTGATGTGTCGAATTCTGTCCCCCGTCAAATAGTGTCCACCCTGTACTGCGCTTGCTCAGTATGTAGGACAAGGGGATTTTGAAAATCTCCCAAGACGAACGGCGCCTGCGTGGTGAGTTCAGGTGAAGGCCACACCATCCGTGGTTCAAGCCGAGCCAAGTGAGGCCGTGCCCGAAGCGTGGCGATCGAACCGAGCCCATGAGGGGCCCTGTTACTATGTGCTACCGTATGTCCACTTGGATGGTGGGGCTTGAACCTGCACTCACAGCGCAGGCGCCGTTCATCTTCGGAGATTTTGTGAATCTCCTTGTCCTCTGTACTGCGCAAGCGCTGCGCCTTCGCAGTATGGGCCGGACACAATCCGATGGCCGGACAGTTTTTGTCACAACACCGGTATACATGTCTATTCTGCACAAGGTACGGACAAGTCCTGTGGGATCCATGCCTGGTTCATTTTAATGAACGTGAGCGTGTCCACATTGGCTCTGGACAGGCGGCTGCGCTTGTCTGTGATAACGCCCCCTGCCGTGCTAAATACACGTTCAGATAATACACTGGCTGCAGGGCAGGCCAGCACCTCCAAGGCATAAAGGGCAAGCTCAGGCCATGTGCCCAATTTGGAGACCCAGAAGTTAAAGGGGGCAGACCCGTCATCCAGTACGTGTAGGCCTGTGGACACATACTGCTCAACCATGTTGGTGAAATGCTGCCTCCTGCTAAGACGTTCCATCTCAGCTGGTGGTGCTGGTTGTTGTGGCGTGCTGACAAAGCTTTTCCACATTTCAGCCATGCTAACCCTGCCTTCTGAGGTGCTGCCGGTGCCCCGGCTGCGTTGGCGACCTCTTCCTCCTCCTCTGCCTTTGCCTTGTGCTTCCACCGTACGCCCGCTGTCAGGTGGGAATGCCACCAGCAGCGCGTCTACCAGCGTGCGCTTGTACTCCCGCATCTTACGATCCCGCTCCAGTGAGGGAATTAAGGACGGTACGTTGTCCTTGTAACGGGGATCCAGCAGGGTGGCCACCCAGTAATCAGCACCAGTTAAAATGTGGGCAACTCGGCGGTCATTGCGGAAACACTGCAGCATGTAATCGCTCATGTGTGCCAGGCTGCCCAGAGGCAAAGAAAAGCTGTCCTCTGTGGGAGGTGTATCGTCTGTGTCCTCTGTATCCCCCCAGCCACGCACCAGTGATGGCCACGAGCTGGTCTGGGTGCCACCCTGCTGTGAAAATGGCTCCTCCTCCTCCTCCTCCTCCATCTCCTCCTCCACCTCGTCATCCTCCAGAACTGTGCCCTTTCTGCCGGACAATTGTGTACCTGGCGTTTGTTGGTGCAGGAACCCACCCTCGTAGCCACTTGTGAAAGACTGCCCTGAAAGCCTTTGAAATGATCCCGCTTCCTCCTCCTCCTCCTGTGCCACATCCTCTTCCATCATCGCCCGAAGCGTTTTTTCAAGGAGGCATAGAACTGGGATAGTAACGCTAAGAATGGCGTCATTGGCACACCAAGGCACACAGGTCTCGCATGGAGGCCCGGTTATTGGTGGTGACGTGGTGCTGTTCCGCAGAGCGACTCACGCGTGATTGCTGCAGCTGAAACTCCACTATCGCCTGCTGCTGCTCGCACAGTCTGGCCAGCATGTGCAAGGTGGAGTTCCACCTTGTGGGCACGTCACATATGAGGCGGTGAGCGGGAAGGCCGAAGTTACACTGCAGCGCTGACAGGCGAGCAGCAGCAGGGTGAGAACGCCGAAAGTGCGCACACACAGCCCGCACTTTCTGCAGCAGCTCTGGCATATTGGGGTAATTTTTAAGGAACCTCTGGACCACCAAGTTCAGCACATGCGCCAGGCAAGGGATGTGCGTCAAACCGGCTAGGCCCAGAGCTGCTACGAGATTTCGCCCATTATCGCACACCACCAGGCCGGGCTTGAGGCTCACTGACAGCAACCACTCATTGGTCTGTTGTTCCATGTCCCTCCACAACTCCTGCATGGTGTGGGGTTTTTCCCCCAAACAGGAAAGTTTTAAAACTGCCTGCTGTCGTTTACCCATGGCTGTGCTGAAGTTGGTGGTGAAGGTGTTACGCTGACCGGATGAGGAGGCGGTAGAGGATGAGGAAGCGGAGTAGGAGGAGTTAGCAACAGGAGGCAAACTGAAGCGCCCTGCAATCCTCGGTGGTGGAAGGACATGCGCCAAACTGCTATCTGCCTCAGGCCCAGCCGCCACTGCATTTACCCAGTGTGCTGTTAGGGAGATATAACATCCCTGACCATGCTTACTGGTCCACGCATCCGTAGTTAGGTGGACCTTGCCACAGATGGCGTTGCGCAGTGCACACCTGATTTTGTCCCCCACTTGGTTGTGCAGGGAAGGGATGGCTCGCCTGGAAAAATAGTGGCGGCTGGGCACGACGTACTGTGAGACAGCCAATGCCATCAGGCTTTTAAAACTCTGCGTCTCCACCAGACGGAATGACAGCATTTCAAAGGCCAGGAGTTTTGAAATGCTGGCATTCAGGGCCAGGGATCGCGGGTGGCTAGGGGGGTACTTCCTCTTCCGCTCCAATGTTTGGGAGATAGAGAGCTGAACGCTTCCATGGGACATTGTGGAGATGGTTGGTGACCCAGGTGGTAGTGTTGCTGGCAGATCCTCTGTTTGCGGGGTGGCAGGTGCCACTGTCACTACAGAGGTGGATGAAGAGGCCGAGACTGCAGCAGAAGAGGAAACAGGAGGAGCCAGAGACCTTTCTTGGTTTTTGAGGTGTCTACTCCACTGCAGCTCGTGCTTTGCACTTAGATGCCTGGTCATGCAGGTTGTGCTCAGGTTGAGAACGTTTATGCCTCGCTTCAGGCTCTGATTGCACAGCGTGCAAACCACTCATGTCTTGTCATCAGCACATTGTGTGAAGAACTGCCACACTGGGGAACTCCTTGGACCTGGCTTTGGTGTGCTCGGTCCCTTGCTGCGTTGGGCAGTAGCAGACATACTGTCTAGCTGACAGACGCTCCACTTTTGCACCCTGCTCCCTCTTCTGCTGTGCTGGTGGCTCTGTGCGACCACCGCCTCTTCCTCCAAACTACACTGGTCACCTGCATAACGTTGATTCCATGTGGGGTCGAGGACCTCATCGTCCTCCACATCATCTTCCACCCAGTCTTCACCCCTGCCCTCCTTGTCTGTCTGCACAATTGCGAAAGCAGCAGCAGTTGGCACCTGTGTTTCGTCATCATCCGAGACGTACTGCGATGGTCCTCCCATGTACTCATCATGAAACATAAGTGGTTGGGCATCGGTGCACTCAATCTCTTCCACTTCTGGGGCAGGGCTAGGTGGATGGCCCTGGGAAACCCTGCTAACAGAGTCATCGAAAAGCAGAAGAGACTGCTGCATGATTTGGGACTCAGACTGCTTGGCTGATTTGCAAGGGGGTGAGGTGAAAGACTGATGGACATGGGTTTCAGGTGCCAACTCTGTTCTTTCATCAGAAGAGTGGGTGGGAGACAATGTGAAGGAACCCGAGGCACTGTCAGCAACCCAATCTACTATCGCCTGTACTTGTCCTGGCCTAAACATTCGTACAGCCTCATTAGGCGCGACAAAATACCGCCGCAGGCTCGGTCGCCTACCCGCACCTGAGGAAGGTGTTTCACTTGTGCGTGTATCTGGCACAGATCCACCACGTCCTCTCCCTGCAACAGGAGCTCCACCAGCAGCACCACGACCGGGGCCACCACGTCCCTTTGACCTTCTCCTCATATTTTCAAAATTTAGGATCTTGCCCTAAATGGGTGTTTTTGGAAGCGCAGAACACAACCAAAGTACGTAACCGCTGAATCGCACAGCTACAGAACTGCAGAAAATGCTATTCAAAAAAAATGTTGTTTTTTTAGTATAGCACAGTAGGAGAAAACTATATAGAAATTGTTTATTTCACACGCCTCAAAATATGTATAACACACTGCAAACTTTTTTTTGTGCCCCTAAACGGCGTTTTTTGGAAGAGCAGAACACACCCACAGTACGTAACCGCTGAATCGCACAGCTACAGAACTGCAGAAAATGCTATTCAAAAAAAAAGTTGTTTTTTTAGTATAGCACAGTAGGAGAAAACTATATAGAAATTGTTTATTTCACACACCTCAAAATATGTATAACACACTGCAAACTTTTTTTGTGCCCCTAAACGGCGTTTTTTTGGAAGAGCAGAACACACCCACAGTACGTAACCGCTGAATCGCACAGCTACAGAACTGCAGAAAATGCTATTCAAAAAAATGTTTGTTTTTTTAGTATAGCACAGTAGGAGAAAACTATATAGAAATTGTTTATTTCACACACCTCAAAATATGTATAACACACTGCAAACTTTTTTTTGTGCCCCTAAACGGCGTTTTTTGGAAGAGCAGAACACACCCACAGTACGTAACCGCTGAATCGCACAGCTACAGAACTGCAGAAAATGCTATTCAAAAAAAATGTTGTTTTTTTAGTATAGCACAGTAGGAGAAAACTATATAGAAATTGTTTATTTCACACACCTCAAAATATGTATAACACACTGCAAACTTTTTTTTGTGCCCCTAAACGGCGTTTTTTGGAAGAGCAGAACACACCCACAGTACGTAACCGCTGAATCGCACAGCTACAGAACTGCAGAAAATGCTATTCAAAAAAAAATTTGTTTTTTTAGTATAGCACAGTAGGAGAAAACTATATAGAAATTGTTTATTTCACACACCTCAAAATATGTATAACACACTGCAAACTTTTTTTGTGCCCCTAAACGGCGTTTTTTTGGAAGAGCAGAACACACCCACAGTACGTAACCGCTGAATCGCACAGCTACAGAACTGCAGAAAATGCTATTCAAAAATAATGTTGTTTTTTTAGTATAGCACAGTAGGAGAAAACTATATAGAAATTGTTTATTTCACACACCTCAAAATATGTATAACACACTGCAAACTTTTTTTTGTGCCCCTAAACGGCGTTTTTTGTAAGAGCAGAACACACCAACAGTACGTAACCGCTGAATTGCACAGCTACAGAACTGCAGAAAATGCTATTAAAAAAAATGTTGTTTTTTTAGTATAGCACAGTAGGAGAAAACTATATAGAAATTGTTTATTTCACACACCTCAAAATATGTATAACACACTGCAAACTTTTTTTTGTGCCCCTAAACGGCGTTTTTTGGAAGAGCAGAACACACCCACAGTACGTAACCGCTGAATCGCACAGCTACAGAACTGCAGAAAATGCTATTCAAAAAAAAATGTTATTTTTTTAGTATAGCACAGTAGGAGAAAACTATATAGAAATTGTTTATTTCACACACCTCAAAATATGTATAACACACTGCAAACTTTTTTTGTGCCCCTAAACGGCGTTTTTTTGGAAGAGCAGAACACACCCACAGTACGTAACCGCTGAATCGCACAGCTACAGAACTGCAGAAAATGCTATTCAAAAAAATGTTTGTTTTTTTAGTATAGCACAGTAGGAGAAAACTATATAGAAATTGTTTATTTCACACACCTCAAAATATGTATAACACACTGCAAACTTTTTTTTGTGCCCCTAAACGGCGTTTTTTGGAAGAGCAGAACACACCCACAGTACGTAACCGCTGAATCGCACAGCTACAGAACTGCAGAAAATGCTATTCAAAAAAAATGTTGTTTTTTTAGTATAGCACAGTAGGAGAAAACTATATAGAAATTGTTTATTTCACACACCTCAAAATATGTATAACACACTGCAAACTTTTTTTTGTGCCCCTAAACGGCGTTTTTTGGAAGAGCAGAACACACCCACAGTACGTAACCGCTGAATCGCACAGCTACAGAACTGCAGAAAATGCTATTCAAAAAAAAATTTGTTTTTTTAGTATAGCACAGTAGGAGAAAACTATATAGAAATTGTTTATTTCACACACCTCAAAATATGTATAACACACTGCAAACTTTTTTTGTGCCCCTAAACGGCGTTTTTTTGGAAGAGCAGAACACACCCACAGTACGTAACCGCTGAATCGCACAGCTACAGAACTGCAGAAAATGCTATTCAAAAATAATGTTGTTTTTTTAGTATAGCACAGTAGGAGAAAACTATATAGAAATTGTTTATTTCACACACCTCAAAATATGTATAACACACTGCAAACTTTTTTTTGTGCCCCTAAACGGCGTTTTTTGTAAGAGCAGAACACACCAACAGTACGTAACCGCTGAATTGCACAGCTACAGAACTGCAGAAAATGCTATTAAAAAAAATGTTGTTTTTTTAGTATAGCACAGTAGGAGAAAACTATATAGAAATTGTTTATTTCACACACCTCAAAATATGTATAACACACTGCAAACTTTTTTTTGTGCCCCTAAACGGCGTTTTTTGGAAGAGCAGAACACACCCACAGTACGTAACCGCTGAATCGCACAGCTACAGAACTGCAGAAAATGCTATTCAAAAAAAAATGTTATTTTTTTAGTATAGCACAGTAGGAGAAAACTATATAGAAATTGTTTATTTCACACACCTCAAAATATGTATAACACACTGCAAACTTTTTTTTGTGCCCCTAAACGGTGTTTTTTTGGAAGAGCAGAACACACCCACAGTACGTAACCGCTGAATCGCACAGCTACAGAACTGCAGAAAATGCTATTCAAAAAAAATGTTGTTTTTTTAGTATAGCACAGTAGGAGAAAACTATATAGAAATTGTTTATTTCACACACCTCAAAATATGTATAACACACTGCAAACTTTTTTTTGTGCCCCTAAACGGCGTTTTTTTGGAAGAGCAGAACACACCCACAGTACGTAACCGCTGAATCGCACAGCTACAGAACTGCAGAAAATGCTATTCAAAAAAATGTTTGTTTTTTTAGTATAGCACAGTAGGAGAAAACTATATAGAAATTGTTTATTTCACACACCTCAAAATATGTATAACACACTGCAAACTTTTTTTTGTGCCCCTAAACGACGTTTTTTGGAAGAGCAGAACACACCCACAGTACGTAACCGCTGAATCGCACAGCTACAGAACTGCAGAAAATGCTATTCAAAAAAAATGTTGTTTTTTTAGTATAGCACAGTAGGAGAAAACTATATAGAAATTGTTTATTTCACACACCTCAAAATATGTATAACACACTGCAAACTTTTTTTTGTGCCCCTAAACGGCGTTTTTTGTAAGAGCAGAACACACCAACAGTACGTAACCGCTGAATTGCACAGCTACAGAACTGCAGAAAATGCTATTAAAAAAAATGTTGTTTTTTTAGTATAGCACAGTAGGAGAAAACTATATAGAAATTGTTTATTTCACACACCTCAAAATATGTATAACACACTGCAAACTTTTTTTTGTGCCCCTAAACGGCGTTTTTTGGAAGAGCAGAACACACCCACAGTACGTAACCGCTGAATCGCACAGCTACAGAACTGCAGAAAATGCTATTCAAAAAAAAATGTTATTTTTTTAGTATAGCACAGTAGGAGAAAACTATATAGAAATTGTTTATTTCACACACCTCAAAATATGTATAACACACTGCAAACTTTTTTTTGTGCCCCTAAACGGTGTTTTTTTGGAAGAGCAGAACACACCCACAGTACGTAACCGCTGAATCGCACAGCTACAGAACTGCAGAAAATGCTATTCAAAAAAAATGTTGTTTTTTTAGTATAGCACAGTAGGAGAAAACTATATAGAAATTGTTTATTTCACACACCTCAAAATATGTATAACACACTGCAAACTTTTTTTTGTGCCCCTAAACGGCGTTTTTTTGGAAGAGCAGAACACACCCACAGTACGTAACCGCTGAATCGCACAGCTACAGAACTGCAGAAAATGCTATTCAAAAAAATGTTTGTTTTTTTAGTATAGCACAGTAGGAGAAAACTATATAGAAATTGTTTATTTCACACACCTCAAAATATGTATAACACACTGCAAACTTTTTTTTGTGCCCCTAAATGGCGTTTTTTGGAAGAGCAGAACACACCCACAGTACGTAACCGCTGAATCGCACAGCTACAGAACTGCAGAAAATGCTATTAAAAAAAAATGTTGTTTTTTTAGTATAGCACAGTAGGAGAAAACTATATAGAAATTGTTTATTTCACACACCTCAAAATATGTATAACACACTGCAAACTTTTTTTTGTGCCCCTAAACGGCGTTTTTTGGAAGAGCAGAACACACCCACAGTACGTAACCGCTGAATCGCACAGCTACAGAACTGCAGAAAATGCTATTCAAAAAAAATGTTGTTTTTTTAGTATAGCACAGTAGGAGAAAACTATATAGAAATTGTTTATTTCACACACCTCAAAATATGTATAACACACTGCAAACTTTTTTTGTGCCCCTAAACGGCGTTTTTTGGAAGAGCAGAACACACCCACAGTACGTAACCGCTGAATCGCACAGCTACAGAACTGCAGAAAATGCTATTCAAAAAAAATGTTGTTTTTTTAGTATAGCACAGTAGTAGAAAACTATATAGAAATTGTTTATTTCACACACCTCAAAATATGTATAACACACTGCAAACATTTTTTTGTGCCCCTAAACAGCGTTTTTTGCAAGCGTACATTAAAGTGCAAATTTTTATTTTTATTTTTTTCGCCCTAAACGGGTCTTTTTTTGCCCTATGGGTCTTTTGGAAAAGAGCACAATAAAGTGCCTTTTTTTTTTCCCCTAAAAGTTAGATTTTCTCTGACACTGGGCTCATGGCAGTGTAAAAAGACTGCACTGCAACACAAATAGGTAAACCTATGCAGATCACTGATTTTAATCTCTGAATCTGGACTCCTACATAATATTCTCTCTCCCTGAAAGCACCAACACAGGAACCTGGCCCTACACTACACTATCTCTCTATCTTTTCCCTCAGATTGTAGAATCAGGACTACCTCATCTATCTTTCTATCTCTCCCTAAAAGCAGCAGCAGCAGACTAGATCCTCTCCCTATCTATTCTGAAGCAGAGTGACATGTGTGCTGTGTGCCTCTAGCTTATATAGAAGCTGGGTCACATGTTGCACTGACCAATCACAGCCATGCCATTAGTAGGCATGGCTATGATGGCATCTAAGGGCACACCAGCTAATCAAAAGGTGATTGGCTGGCCCCTGAAGCATTTCTAAATGCGTAATTAGATTGCCGAACCCGAACCCGAACCCGGACTTTTGGGCAAAGTCCGGGTTCGGGTTCGGGTTCGGGAAAAAGCTAAAGTTCGGTACGGACCCGAACTTTACAGTTCGGGTTCGCTCAACACTAGTGATGTCTATTTCTGTGATGTCCAGCTTCTAGGGACAAAGGCCAGGTATGGTATATAGATAATTACATTGGTCCAAGCTTGACCAACGTAACTATATACAGTACCTGGAAATCATTCCATCCTGCACCCTAATGCTTTATCTAATTCCTAAAGCTGAGGGTCATGTTTTTGATTCATATAACACCAGTGTATTGTATCTGTAGCAATTTGTATCACACATTCTGCTGCCTTGTGGTTACTGTAATATGATTCAGTGATGCCAGAGACCCTCCACTGTTGTAAACTTCCAGTTGGTTAACAGCATTGTCTGTGACTCCAAAAGACCCGCACCACATGCCCTCCCCTTAATGTCCCCTTAGCCATTCACAAAATTCCTAGTATTTTTCTCCCATGATGCAATGTGTTCTGTAAATAGGCTGGGGAGATCCTGTCATTCACCCCCCCCCCCCCCTCCAAAAATACATACAATCCAGTAGTGTCCTGTAGGGATCAACCACTCCTCTGCTGCATACCTCTCATTGCACTTCCATGTTCTTCTCTGACATGATTGGGAGCCAACAATCTCTTCCAGATTCTCACAGTAGGCTCCATGAAAAATCTAATTTCTGAGCCTACTTCTTCAGGGATCATGTCCTGCCAATAAGTAAACATTCTCATTGGACAGACCAACCATGTGGCCGTGCTGACTAATGACCATTGGTCATTGTGAGTATTATGATGCTAGCAGACTCTGGGGATGTGTAGTGCAGCTTTCAAATGTACAGTGTACGGACTGTTACAGCAGCTGGCATGGGCATCACAGTAGCTAGGTGCAGCAGGAACTGGGAGATGTTAATATTTAGTTAATTTAGTTCACTATTTTATATTTTTGTGAAATATTGAACTTACTTTTTACAGTATACACCTCTTTTCAAGAAGTCCAGTTATCCTTTAGACATAGCTGAGGTCATCCATATCTTGCCCTTGTCTGCTCTCTCTCAAGTTCCACTAGCAAGCCTATGCTCATTAATAACATACTGCCTTCACCCAGGGAAGGCGGCCACCATAAAGATCTGCTCCAATGAGAGTGTTGGTGGATCAACTGACTGCAAAAATTGCCCCCATTTGGCACAAAAATGGGCACAAAAATGAATCCAATAATTATTTTACTCCCATTGGTGTGTTTAAAAACATAGTTGTGCTCATCTGGTCTTTAACTGTACATAGCCAAGACCAAATATACTGATAAATGGATGTCTCTTTTTTTATTTAACCTAAAGAAAATAAATGATTTTATGGTAGGAAAGAGCAATTAATCTTGTACTTATAGTTTCAGCTACCCGATGAAACAGTTATTTTATTGTTTTCTATTGAGGAAGAGTTACCGTATGCTTTTTTCAGAAGAATATGGGAAAAATATTATGATTGTCAAATTAATAGTTCAGTCTACCACTTCTGTATGCATTATGGGTCAGAAAAACTGCTTGACCCAGAAAAGCATATTGTCTTCAACAAGTTAAGTAGGTTATGCAACATACATATTTCTCACAGTTATGGTAAATTACAGTGCATCTCTGTAGAGCTAATTGCAATTAGAATGACGTTACACCAGAGCAACAGTAGTAAAGAGAGAAGATGATTTTATAGTTAGAAAGGCTGCTTCATCAATGACCTTGCAGTATGCAAAGGTATGACATAAATCCAGACTAACATATGAATTAAAAAAATCTAACTATCTTTGTTCCAGCCAGGAAATACTGTTTTAGGGCCTTTTGGCCCAATTTTATTCAAAAAAGATATAAAAGTTCCAATGTAACAAAAAGTTAACCTCCAGGGGTTTCCACCATGACTTCAAACACCAAAGTAAAATTAGGTTAAGCCTCCTGGCTTCCTCTCGAAGCGTCACTGCGCAGGCCTCGAGCTTGGCTGGTCCTTCAGACCGTCACACTGCATGGCTGTGCTCATGTACAAAACTCTGTACCTCTCTTTCTCTCACTCTCACTTTAGCAGCTCCCTGCTGGTCTGGCCCACTCCCTGGCCTCTGGGCAGGGGACCTCCAATCTCCCAGGTGGAGCCCTGTATCACTGCAATGCTCTATATTATAAAGGCTGTGTGCACCTGCACACTCAATCTGCTGGTCTCCAGTAAGACCTGGACACAGGGTTATTGGCTTTGTCCCTCCAAAGAGTCTTTGAAGCCTCCAAACTCTAAAACCCAATCTGGGAATAAACAATCCCAGATAAAACGTCAAAAAACTATTTTATCCACTCAAAATTGCCATTCTGGAGCCCCTCAAGCTGCATCATTAAGAGTCATGCATGCCATTGATCTCTTTTTACACAGTGGTAGGGCCCAGCACTGTCACATGGAAAATACATGTGAGAAAAAGTGGGTGTGGCTAAGTTGTACTGGATATTAGGCATGGTCCAAAGGAACACATATTTTCTATGGAACTAAGGTCTGAAAACTGGCTAGGCCACTCCAGGACCTTAATGTGCTTGTTCATGAACCACTCTTTTGTTGCCTTGGCCGTGTGTTTTGGGTCAATTTCATGCTGGAATACCCATCCACGACCCATTTTCAATGCCCTGGCTGAGGGAAGGAGGTTCTCACCCAGGATTTGGCGTTACCTAGCCTCGCCCATCGTCCCTTTGATGCAGGGAAGTTGTCCTGTCCTCTTAGCAGAAGAACACCCCCAAAGCATAATGTTTCCACCTCCATGTTTGACGGTGGGGGATGGTGTTCTTGGGGTCATAGGCAGCATTCCTCCTCCTCCAAACATGGCGAGTTGAGTTGATGCCAAAGAGCTTGATTTTGGTCTCATCTGACCACAACACTTTCACCCAGTTCTCCTCTGAATCATTCAGATGTTCATTAGCTATCTTCATACGGGCCTGTACATGTGTTTTCTTGAGCAGGGGGACCCTGCGGGTACTCAAGGATTTCAGTCCTTCACGACGTAGTGTGTTACCAATTGTTTTCTTGATGACTATGGTCCCAGCTGCCTTGAGATCATTGACAAGATTCTCCAGTGTAGTTCTGAGCTGATTCCTCACCGTTCTCATGATAATTAAAACTCCACGAAGTGAGATCTTGCATAGAGCCCCAGACCAAGGGAGATTGGCAGTTATTTTGTGTTTCTTCCATTTGCGAATAATCGCACCAACTGCTGTCACCCTCTCACCAAGCTGCTTGGCGATGGTCTTGTAGCCCATTCCAGCCTTGTGTAGGTCTACAATCTTGCCTCTGATATTCTTGGACAACTCTTTGGTCTTGGCCATGGTGGAGTGATTGGAATCTGATTGATTGATTGATTGCTTCTTTGGACAGGTGTCTTTTATACAGGTAAGAAGCTGAGATTAGGAGCACTCCCTAGCAGGGATGAGCCGAACACCCCCCTGTTCGGTTCGCACCAGAACCTGCGAACAGACAGAATGTTCGTGTGAACTTTAGAACCCTATTAAATACAATGGACTCGAACGTTCGAAATCTAAAGTGCTAATTATAAAGGCTAATATGCAATTTATTGTCCTAAAAAGTGTTTGGGGACCCGGGTTCTGCCCCAGGGGACATGTATCAATGCAAAAAAAGGTTTAAAAAATAGACGTTTTTACGGGAGCGGTGATTTTAATAATGCTTAAAATGAAAAAATAATATGATATGCATGTGAAGTTGCGCATGTTTCCCGTGCTTAGAACTGTCCCTGCACAAAGTGTAATTTTTGAAGGAAAAAAAGTAATTTAAAACTCACTCACGGCTATTAATGAATTGTCGGCGTTTATCAATAATAGAAAAGTCATTGATAAAAAAAAAAGCCTGGGGGTTCCCCCAAATTACCCTTTAGGTCTAGGCCCTTTAGGTCTGGAATGGATATTAAGGGGAACCCCGCCACAAATTTAAAAAAAAATGGCGTGGGGTTCCCCTAAATATCCATACCAGGCCCTTGAGATCTGGCATGGATTTTAAGGGGAACTCCACCCCAATTTTTTTTTTAAATGGCCTGGAGTCCCCCCAAAAATCCATACCAGACCCTTATCCGAGCACGCAACCTGGCTGGCCGCAGGGGAAGAGGGGGGACGAGAGAGCGGCCCCCCCTCCCTCCTGAACCGTACCAGGCCACATGCCCTCAACATGGGGGTGAACTTTGGGGTGGAGTTCCCCTTAATATCCATTCCAGACCTAAAGGGCCTGGTAATTGAATTTGGGGGAACCCCCACGCTTTTTTTTTTTTTTTTATCAATGACTTTTCTATGTATTGATAAAAGCCGACAATTCATTAATAGCCGCGAGTGAGTTTTAAATGACTTTTTTTCCTTCAAAAATGACACTTTGTGCAGGGACAGTTCTAAGCACGGGAAACATGCGCCACTTTACATGCATATCATACACACCCCCCAGGTACGAAATTTAAAGGAATATTTCACTTTTATTGTTTCACTTTAAGCATTATTAAAATCACTGCTCTTAAAAAAACGGCCGTTTTTAAAACTTTTTTTTGCATTGATACATGTCCCCTGGGGCAGGACCCGGGTCCCCAAACACTTTTTTGGACAATAACTTGCATATAAGCCTTTATAATTAGCACTTTAGATTTCTCCCATAGACTTTTCGAATTTGCCGCGAACACCCCAATTTGCTCGCTGTTCGGCGAACGGGCGAACAGGCAATGTTCGAGTCGAACATGAGTTCGACTCGAACTCGAAGCTCATCCCTACTCCCTAGGAGAGAATGCTCCTAATCTCAGCTCATTGCCTGTATAGAAGACACCTAGGAGCCAGAAATCTTGCTGATTGATATGGGATCAAATACTTATTTCACTTATTAAAATGCAAATCAACTTTTTTGGAATGCGTTTTTCTGGATATTTGTGTTGTTATTCTGTCTCTCACTGTTAAAATAAACCTACCATTAAAATTATAGACTGATCATTTCTTTGCCAGTGGGCAAATGTACAAAATCAGCACGGGATCAAATACTTTTTTCACTCACTGTATACATCATACAGATGCACCACTTCATAGGCAGAATAAGGGCACCCCTATTATTTTACACTCTTAATATTACCCTGAACACATTATTAGAATCTCTACTCCCCACTGGAAAAAAATAGTATTTTTTTAACCACTTGCCGACCAGCCTCTGTTATACGGCTCTCCTGTGCGAATCGCCGTAGCTGAATTGCGGCTCGTGCAGGCGCAGTTGTGGGCGGGCATGCAGGCATCTCACTCCGGCTGCACGCTGCGATCACCTAGTAGAGAGAGGCAGAATGGGGATCTGCCAGTGTAAACAAGTGGATCCCCGATAGGAGACATGACAGAGATCTACTGTTCCCAATGATCGGGAACTGTGATCTCTGTCATGTCCCTGGCAGCCCATCCCCCCTACGGTTAGAACACGCTGAGGGAAAACACTTAACCCCTTGATCACCCCTTAGTGTTAACCCCTTCCATGCCAGTGTCATTTTTACATTGATCAGTGCATTTTTATATCACTTATCAATGTAATAATGTCACTGGTCCCCAAAAGTGTGATTTGGGGTCAGATTTGTCTGCCACAATGTCGCAGTCCGTTCGCCAAATCTAGAACATTATGAGACGTTCGCAGGAAATTTGAGCACCCGTGGAACGCCCAATAATGCACTGCGAGATCGCAGTGCATTGACGGCTGCTGATTGGCCAAAGTATGCACCTGACCTGCATGCTTTGGCCAATCACAGCGTGCTCTGCTGTGAGAGCCATGATTGGCCAAAGGCAGGGTGCCTTTGGCCAATCATGGCTCAGGGGGCTAAGTCCACGCCCCACACTATATAAGGCTGCTTACATAGCGGCCGTACATAGTGTAATGAATGAGAGCATCGAAATGACATTTCTAAAGGAAAAAATGTCATTTAAAACTGCTCACGGCTGTAATGTATTGTCTGATCCCGGCAATACACATAAAAATTATTTTTAAAAAAACGGCATGAGCCCCCCGGAGTCCGTTACCAGGCCCTTCAGGTCTGGTATGGATATTAAGGGGAACCCCGCACAAAAATAAATAATCAAATTATCATATTTTATCTAGATCATACACGGGTATGCCATGATTGCAAATACCCCCCAGGTCTCTTATCTCTCACAAATGCCCCCCAGGTCTCTTACCTCTCACAAATGCCCCCCATCTCTCTCACAAATGCCCCCCATCTCTCTCACCAATGCCCCCCCAGCTCTCACCAAGGTCCCCCCAGTTCTCTCACCAATGCCACCCTCCCAACTCTCTCAATAATTCCCCCCAGCTCTCTCAATAATGCTACCCCCAATGCTACCCCCCAGCTCTCTCACTAATGCTACCCCTCCAGCTCTCTCACTAATGCTACCCCCCAGCTCTCTCACAAATGCAACCCCCCAGCTCTCTCACGAATTCTACCCTCCAGCTCTCTCACTAATACCCCCAGCTCTCTCACCAATGCTACCTCCAGCTCTCTCACTAATACCCCCAGCTCTCACCAATGCTACCCCCAGCTCTCTCACTAATACCCCCCAGCTCTCTCACTAATACCCCCCAGGTCTCTCACTAATTCCCCCAGCTCTCTCACCAATGCTGCCCCCAGCTTTCTCATTAATGCCTCCCAGCTCTCTCACTAATACCCCCCAGCTCTCTCACTAGCCCCCCAGCTCTCTCACTAATCTCCCCCAGCTCTCTCCATAACCACCCCAGTTCTCTCACGAATCCCCCCCAGCTCTCTCACTAATCCCCTCCAGCTCTCTCACTAATCCCCCCAGCTCTCGCACTAATCCCTCCCCCAGTTCTCTGACTAATCCCTCCACCAGCTCTCTCACTAATCCCCCAGCTCTCTCATTAATCCCCCCAGCTCTCTTACTAACCCCCAGCTCTCTCACTTATCCCTTCCCCCAGCTCTCTCACTAACCCCCCAGCTCTCTCACTAATCCCCCCTCAGTTCTCTCACTAACCCCCAGCTCTCTCACTAACCCCCCCAGCTCTCTCACTAATACCCCCAGCTCTCTTACCAATGCTGCCTGCCAGCTCTCTCACTAATACCCCCAGCTCTCTCACCAATGCTCCTTTTCAGCTCTCTCACTAATACCCCCAGCTCTCTCACTAACCCCCCCAGCTCTCTCACTAATCCCCCTCAGCTGTCTCACTAATCCCCCCCAGGACTCTCACTAACACCCCCAGCTCTCTCACCAATGCTGCACACCAGCTCTCTCACTAATACCCCCCAGCTCTCTCACCAATGCTGCCCCCGCTCTCTCACTAATACCCCCCGCTCTCACATATCCCCCGCTCTGTCACTAATACCCCCCAGCTATCTCACTAATCCCCCCAGCTCTCTCACATATTCCCCCACTCTCTCACTAATCCCCCAGCTCTCTCACTAATCCCCCCAGCTCTCTCACTTACCCCCCCAGCTCTCTCACTAATCCCTCCCCCAGCTCTCTCACTAATCCCCCCAGCTCTCTCACTAACCCCCCAGCTTTCTCACTAACCCCCGCTCTCTCACTAATCCCCCCAGCTCTCTCACAAATCTTTCCCCAGCTCTCTCACTAACACCTCCCCCCAGCTCTCTCACAAATAAACACCCCGGCCCCCCAGCAGCTCTGTCACCTCTTGGAAATATAAAATTCAGCCAGCACCGTGCTGTATTTTTTTTTCTTCAGCACAGTGCCGCTGACAGAGCTCTGACTGTCAGGACTGTAGCACAGAGCCGAGGAGAAGTTTCACAGCACTTCACTCGGCTCCATGCTACAGTCCCGACAGTCGGAGAAAGAAGGCAGCTCGGACTGGAACAAAAGCAATGCAGGCGGTTGCGGTGCCGGGACACCCACCAACAAATGTATGCCCTGGGTGCCTGGCGCTCTCACAAAAAAAATGATCTCTCTAAACGAAACATGATGCAGGGGCTGCAGGATTCCTTACCAGTGGAGCCGCTGAGACCAAGGCATAAAGCAGGAGCAGGAGCGGAGGGCGGAGCTGGCATAAAAATTGTGCGATCTGTGTCTTCATTGAGGAGGGGGAGAGCAGAGATTGGCAGCAAGCCAGGACGGTTGGGGGTAATCCCCTCAGCATCCACCGAGCGCCTCTTCTCCTCCCTGAGCAGCATCCTGGCTGCTTCTGCCTGCTCCACTCGCCAAATGCGAGCAGGCGAGTGGAATTTTTGAGGGCTGAATTGTATCTGATACCCATTCACATAGGGGGGACGGGATCTTGGGGTCCCCTTGTTAAAGGGGGCTTCCAGATTCCCATAAGCCCCCCACCGGCAAACCCCCAGAACCACTGGGCAAGGGTTGTGGGGAAGAGGCCCTTGTCTCTATCAACATGGGGACAAGGTGTTTTGGTGGGGACCCCAAAGCACCTTCCCCATGTTGTGGGCATGTGGCCTGGTATGGTTCAGGAGGGGGGGGGCTCTCTCAACCCCCCCTTTTCTTGCGGCCTGCCAGGTTGCGTTCTTGGATAAGGGTCTGGTAAGGATTTTGAGGTGGAACCCCACGCCATTTTTTTTATTTTGGCGCAGGGTTCCCCTTAAAATCCATACCAGACCTGAAGGGCCTGTCATGGATTTTGGGGGGGAACCCCATGCCATTTATTTTTTTACATTTTGAAGAGCCTGGTAATGGACTGGGGGGGGAATGTTTGTGTCCCATAGACTTTAACGCTGTTTGCGTGTTCCCACAATTTTGGGAATGTTTTGTTGCGAACTGAACCGGGGGGGGGTTTGGCTCATCCCTACTCTTAGGTCTGTGAAGTGTGGCCCAAAGAACCCATGTGTAATTAATGAGAGTTTTCATTTTTAAGGAAGCTTTAATTACCAACAGTCCCATGTAACATATTCCTAGTTTTTGGACTCTCTCCTACAGCATGACTTTGGTCTCCAATCATTCCTGTAGCACAGTCTCTGACAATTTCTTCTAATGAAGCCTTGTACACACGACCGAGTTTCTCGACAAGAACCAGCAAGAAACTTGCTGACAGAGCTTTCTTGCCGAGTAAATCGGTCGTGTGTACGCGGCTATCATGTTTCTCGTCAAGAAAACCGTCAAGAATCTCGACGAGAAAAATAGAGAACCTGCTCTCTATTTTCTCGTCGAGATTCTTAGCATGTTTCTCAATGAGAAAAGTGTGTGTGTGTACACTTACCTGTCCTCCGGGAAGCCCGCGCATGCTCAAAATGACTTTGACGCATGCGCGGTAGCTTCCTAGGCATAGGTAGGGTGTAGCAAGATGGCGGCGACGGCATTGAATGTGACGAGCGCACGCTCGTCGTAGTCGATTACGTCACCGCGTTCGCTCCATTCAAAGAACCGCGGGTTCTTTGAAAGGAGCGTGTGTACACTCGGCCGGGACAAGTTTCTTGTCCAAGAATCTCGTCAAGAAAAACGACGTGTTTTTTCTTGACGAGATTCTCGGCCGTGTGTACGAGGCTTAAGTCTTCAGTCTGTGACAGTCTTTTGTAGCATTCACAAATGATAAATATTAAATGTGAACCTTTGTAGACATCAGGGGCTACTTTTGAGGCCCATACACCTTGAGAGTTGACAACCACTGAGATAAATAGTAAAATACCAGCAGGAGACCCAGTCAAGCAGACTGCACATATAACTGAAAGAACAGCTGTGGGTGAATTTAAACTTTAATAGGGTAAGAATGAATATGCAAATTGTGTTCCACAGTTAAATACAGAGTTTAAATGTTATAGGTTATACAAAATAACTGTTTTGCCTGGCAAAAGCTTTGTTCTGTTCACCTAGTCTTGAGATCCGATTATTCCTGACAGACACCACAGACAGCTTTTCAACCCTCATTTCTGCAGCAGTCAAGTATGGTCTAGAACAGTGGTTCTCAACCTTATTGAGTCTAGGGCCAGGTAAGTTCTTCCAAAACTGTCCATGACCCAACTGTTAAAAACTAAAGTATGGGAATGCAAAATATGTAAGGAAATGCATGATAGCTCTGGATGGGATTGGGTGTCACTGTGTGGGGATGGTGGTACTGGAGGGTATTAGTGGACTCTGCAGTAGCCCTTTCTGGGATGAGTTTCTGGAGGGGTCTGGGGTATTTCCAGGAGGCTAAGGGCTTTACAAGGCACTGTAGGAGACAGGAGGGCACTGTTGGAGGTTGGGCAGCACTGTAGGACACTGGGTGGGTACATTATAAGGAGGCTGGAGGCACTGCAGCAGGCTGGAGGGTACTGTGGGAGGTTTGGGGGCTGAGGGCTCTGAGGACAATTATGGGACATTGGAGGCACTACGGGAGCAGAAAGGTCTTGTTGCAAGTTAGGGGATCTGCAGCTGTCTGGAGGCCGGAAAGACAGAGAGGCCCGAGAAGACAGTGGTTGAGAACCACTAGTCTAGAACACTGGTCAAATCAAATCCTGTGCATGCTGATTGGACAACTGAGCAAAAGCAGTCCAATGATGATGCCATTCCTCTGCTTTCTACTTCTGCCAACATGTTTAGTGTCAGTACATTTGGATGCAGCAAAGCCTGATTGGTTTCCAGTGTTGGCCCTAGAGGACACGCCTAGTGGTGCACATGTACGAATACAGCTCTATGTCTGAAAATGTTGGTCACGGTGCCAAGTGAATAGCACAGTAAAATCTAAGGCCTCGTACACACGACCGGTTTTCTCGGCAAGAAACTACAAGAAAACTACTGGGAGAGCTTTCTTGCCGAGAAAAACGTTCGTGTGTATGTTTTCTCATCGAGAAAACTGCCGGGAATCTCGACGAGAAAAATAGAGAACCTGCTCTCTATTTTCTTGTCGGGATTCTCGTCGTCCTGTTTCCTGACGAGAAAACTCTGTGTGTGTATGCGGCAACAAGCTTACCTCTCCTCCGCTAAGCCCACGCATGCTCAAAATGACTTTGATGCATGCGCGGTAGCTTCCTAGGCATAGGTAGGGTGTAGCAAGATGGCGGCGACGGCATCGAATGTGACGAGCGCATGCTCGTCGTAGTCGATGACGTCACCGCGTTCGTTCCATTCAAAAGAACGGCGGTTCTTTGGAATGGAGTGTGTGTGCACTCGGCCGGCACAAGATTCTTGTCAAGAATCTCGTCAGGAAAAACAACGGGTTTTTTCCTGACGAGAATCTCGGCCGTGTGTACTAGGCTTTAGAGTATATCTGGACACACAAACAGAATTCAAAGTGACTGTCCGATTCAGCAGCTTACATGTATGAAAAACTACCCTCATCTGGCTCTAATTCAGCATGAGGTCTTTACTATCACATTGTATAAAGCACTATCTCTACATTGCAATGGTAACTACATACTATTTTTTTTCCCATTGTTTGACTGTCTGTGTAAAAACATACACAATAATTCTTTAGTTATATAATCATTTAGTATAATGACAATTTTCTAAAATTATTACCACTGTTTTCATATGACAGGCATAAAATCTAGTGCTGTATTGCAGTGATTGTGAACCCTGTTCTGTCATAAGACTGATATTTCTCAGCTAACCTTTATCTTGCTAATATTTTACATCCGCAGAGTGTCTGTAGGGAGTCAATCAGAATGAATCCTAGACACACAGGTACTGACTGCATGTTGATGATACAGTGAATGTGAGACTCCAGAGGAGAGGTGGAAGAGGTGAGTGCAATTCACAAATAGGCTGTGTGTTATGGTGCTCTAGAGAGGGAGATTAAATATATTTTAGTAGTATAGAATCACTGCATAAGCAAGGTTCAAATGCAGGTTAAGGTTATATGAACTGGATATGATTAAGATATAAAAAGGTGTTGGGCATAAAAAAATATATAATTATATATCACTATGTGGTCAGAAATGTGTAATAATTTACTATGGAGAATAGGTAAATACCCACTAGCATATAATGTTAGAGGTAACACAATGAAGGTAATATAATAATAACAAAAAAGTATGCAAAACCCAAAAATGGCTAATTTTAAACTAAGCTTCCTTGTCTGACTGTGGAGAATAGACAATTACCTACGGACATACTGTGACAATTACTGGAATGTATTAATTCATATTAATTATGCAAAACCCAAAAAGGGTGAAAAAGACATGAGAACTAAGCTCAAGTGATGATCAACTAATAATCACTTACTAATGGGTAGTTATAATAATAATAATAATAATAATAATAATAATAATAATAATAATAATAATGATAATGATAATAATAATAACAATGTAAAATAATAATAATAATGTAGAAAAAATAATAATAACAGCAACAACAACAACAAATAATCACTATGCAAAACTCCAAAATGGTAAAAAAAAAAAAAGTGGGAGAGATGCTGTACATTGTAAACTAAGCTTTAATGCCTAAAACATGGGACAACAAAAGTCTCACCCACCCACTCATGTCCAAAACCCAAGTGTGTTTCCCCCACCATAGGGCATGGGGCTGGGTACCGCATCCTCCCACTATCTTCATGTTATTGGAAATATACTCTCATTTATTTACATATCATTCGGGGTCTGCAATTTTTATTTCATGGTCCTTAATTGCTCCACTTTATGCAGCACAAGCCCACTGTGTGCACATTGCCATACGTCTCATACTAGCAAGGTGGAATTGCATAACTCTAAGCTGTACTATTAATAGTTTTCAATTACTTGGCAATGCAACGTATGTAAACAAAAAAAGTTATGCTGCAGAAATTGCACTTGCCATTATTCAGGAATGTGAGGAAATGTAATGGAGCTAGGTAAAAGATGAAACAGGATACACCTGCTGAAGAAGGGATCTGCTTGTCTGGGAATGCATGGAGGAGACAGGTGCAGGGGTTAAGCACCAGCATCATGGTATATATGGAGAAGTCAGTGCATAGAGGTGACAGGTGCAGGAGTTCAGCAAATTCATGGAGGAGTCAATGCATTGAGGAGACAGGTGCAGGGGTTCTTCAGCATTATGGTATATATGGAGGTGTCAATGTTAGAGGAGACAGATAGAGGGGTTCATCAGCAGCATGGCAATCTATAGAGAAGTCAATGCATAGAGGAGAACGGGTGCGGGGGTTCACCAGCAGCATGGCAATGTATGGAGGAATCTATGCATGGAAGAGATATGTACAGGGGTTCATCAGCAGCATGGTATATGGATGAGTCAATACAAAGGAGGAAGCAAGTGCAGGGGTTTATCAGCATCATGGCTATGCAGAGAAGAGTTGGGTGATGGGGTTCAGCAGCAGCAGCATTGCAATAAGTGGAGGAGTCCAGAGCAGGGGTTCAGCATCAGCATCATGACAATGTCTGTAATCAGTGCATGGAGGATGCAGAAGCAAGTGATCTGCATCAGCGTCAAGGCAGTTTCTGTAATGAGTGCATGAAGGAGGCAGGAGCAGAGGAATAAATGCATAGAGGAGTCAGGATCTGCATGATGGATTGGCCATGTCTGGAAGGAATGCATAGAGGATGCAGGATGAGATGCTGATGGCAGTGTCTGGAGCAGTGACAGTGGTGTGTAGGGATGTGTGTAGGGATGTGTGCAGGGATGCGTGTAGGGATGTGTGTAGGTATGTGTAAGGATATGCGTAGGGATGTGTGCAGGGATGTGTGCAGGGATGTGTAGGAATGTGTGTAGGAATGTGTGCAGAGATGTGTGTAGGGATGTGTGCAGGGATGTGTGTAGGTATGTGTAGGGATGTGTGTAGGGATGTATGCAATGTATGCAGGGATATGTGCAGGGTGTGTGTAGGGATGTATGCAGGGATGTGTAGGGATATGTGTAGGGATGTGTGTAGGGATATGTGTAGGATGGTGTGCAGGGTGTGTGTAGGGATGTATGCAGGGATGTGTAGGGATATGTGTAGGGATGTGTGTAGGGATATGTGTAGGATGGTGTGCAGGGTGTGTGTAGGGATGTATGCAGGGATGTGTAGGGATATGTGTAGGATGGTGTGCAGGGTGTGTGTAGGGATGTATGCAGGGATATGTGCAGGTTGTGTGTCGGGATATGTATAGGGATGTGTATGGGATGCGTGTACGAATGTGTGTAGGGATGTATGCAGGGATGTCTGTGGGGATGTGTAGGGATGTGTATAGGATATGTGCAGGGATGTATGTAGGGAAGTGTGCAGGGATGTGTATGGGATATGTGTAGGGATGTATGTAGGGATGTGTATGGGAGGTGTGCAGGGATGTATGTAGGGATGTGTATGGGATATGTGTAGGGATGTGTATGGGATGTATGAAGGGATGTGTATGGGATATGTGTAGGGATGTGTATGGGATGTATGATGGGATATGTGTATGGGATGATGTATGCAGGGATGTGTGCAGGGATATGTGTGGGGATGTATGTAGGGATGTGTATGGGATATGTGTAAGGTTGTGTGCAGGGATGTATATGGGATGTGTATAGGATATGTGTAGGGATCTGTGCAGGGATGTATGGAAGGATGTGTGCAGGGCTATGTGTAGGGATGTGTATGGGATGTAGGCAATGTGTAGGGATGTGTGCAGGGATGTGTATGGGATGTATGCAGGGTGTATGGATGTTTGTAGGGATGTGTGGAGGGTGCAGGGATGTATGTAGGGATGTGTGCAGGCATGTATGTAGGGATATGTGTAGGAATGTATGTAAGGATGTGAATTGGGATATGTGTAGGGATATATGTAGGGGTGTGTGCAGGTTGTAGGGATGTGTATGGGATGTATGTAAGAATGTATGTGGGGATATGTGTATGGGATGTGTATGGGATGTATGCTGGGATGTGTATGGGATGTATGCAGGGATGAGTAGGGATGTGTATGGGATGAATGTAGGGATGTATGTAGGGATGTGTGCAGGGTGTAGGGATGTATGTAGGGATGTGTATGGGATGTGTGTAGGTATGTGTATGGGATGTATGTAGGGATGTGTATGGGATGTATGTAGGGATGGAGGGTGTAGGGATTATATATAGGGGTGCATGTAGCGTTGTGTGCAGGGTGCAGGGATGTGTGTATGGGATTTATATAGGGATGTATGTAGGGATATGTGTAGGCATGTATATAGGGATGTGTGTAGGGAAGTGTATGGCACGTATGTAGAGATGTGTATGGGATGTATGCAGGGATGTTTATAGGGATGTATATAGGGATATGTATGGGATGTACTGTATATGGGGATATGTGTAGGGATATGTATGGGATGTATGTAGAGATGTGTGTAGGAATGTATATAGGGATGTATGTATAGATGTTTATGGGATGTATTGTAGGGATGTATATAGGCATATGTATGGGATGTGTGTAGGGAGGTGTATGTATAGATGTTTATGTGATGTATATAGGGATGTATGTAGGGGTATGTGTAGGGATGTGTAAGGGATGTGTGTAGGGATATGTATAGGGATGTATGTATATCTGTTTATGGAATGTATGTAGGGATGTATATAGGGATATGTATGGGATGTGTGTAGGGATATGTGTAGGGATGTGTATGGGATGTGTGTAGGGATGTATATAGGAATGTATGTATAGATGTTTATGGGGTGTATATAGGGATATGTATGGGATGTGTGTAGGGATGTATGTAGATATATGTATGTAATGTATGTAGATATATGTATGTAATGTATGTAGGGATGTGCATAGGATGTGTGTAGGGATGTATATAGAGATGTATGTATAGATGTTTATGGGATGTATTGTAGGGATGTATATAGGGCTATGTATGGGATGTGTGTAGGGATGTGTATGGGATGTATGTATAGATGTTTATAGGATGTATGTAGGGATGTATATAGGGATGTATGTAGGGATATGTGTAGGGATGTGTGTAGGGATATGTATAGGGATGTATGTATAGCTGTTTATGGGATGTATGTAGGGACGTATATAGGGATATGTATGGTATGTATATATGGATGTGTATGGGATGTATGTAGGGATATGTATGGGATGTGGGTAGGGATGTGTATAGGGAAGTATGTATAGATGTTTATGAGATGTATGTAAATATCGTATTTATCGGCGTATAACATGCACAGGCGTATAACACGCACCCTAACTTTAAGAGGGAAGTTTCAGGAAAAAAAACTTCCACAGCCCCCTGCATATAACACGCAGGCACAGTTTACCCTCTATTTTCAGGGTAAAAAAGTGAGTGTTATACGCCAATAAATACAGTATGTATATAGGGATATGTATGGGATGTATGTAGGGATGTGTATGGGATGTATGTATAGATATTTATGGGATGTATTGTAGGGATGTATATAGGAATGTATTGTAGGGATGAATATAGGGATATGTACACTGCTCAAAAAAATGAAAGGAACACTTTTGAATCAGAACTCCTGGGATATTGATCTGGTCAGTTAAGTAGTAGAGGGGGAGGGGTGTATACATATGGGGTTGTTAATCAGTTTCAGCTGCTTTGCTGTTAATTGAAATTAACAACAGGTGCACTAGATGGGCAACAATGGGACGACCTCCAAAACTGGAATGTTTTTTCGGGTGGAGGTGTCTGACATTTTTTTTTCCCTACTCATCTTTTCTGACTGTTTTTCACTAGTTTTGCATTTGGCTAGGATCAGTGTCACTACTGGTAGCACGAGGCGATACTTGGACCCTATAGAGGTTGCACAGGCAGTCCAACTTCTCTAGGATGGCACATCAATACGTATCATTGCCAGAAGGTTTGCCGTGTCTCCAAGCACAGTCTCAAGAGCATGGAGGAGATTCCAGGAGACAAGCAGTTACTCTAGGAGAGCTGGACAGAGCCGTAGAAGGTCCTTAACCCATCAGCAGGACCGGTATCTGCTCCTTTGTGCAAGGAGGAACAGGATGAGCACTGCCAGAGCCCTACAAAATGACCTCCAGCAGGCCACTGGTGTGAATGTCTCTGACCAAACAATCAGAAACAGACTTCATGGGGGTGGCCTGAGGGCCCGACGTCCTCTAGTGTGCTCTGTGCTCACTGCCGGACACTGTGGAGCTCGATTGGCATTTTCCATTGAACACCAGAATTGGCAGGTCCGCCACTGGTGCCCCATGCTTTTCACAGATGAGAGAAGATTCACCCTGAGCATATGTGACAGACATGAAAAGGTCTGGAGAAGCAGCGGAGAACATTATGCTGCCTGTAACATCGTTCAGCATGACCGGTTTGGTGGTGGGTCAGTGATGGTCTGGGGAGGCATATCCATGGAGGGAGGCACAGACCTCTACAGGCTACACAATGGCACCCTGACTGCCATTAGGTATCGGGATGAAATCCTTGGACCCATTGTCAGACCCTACGCTGGTGCAGTGGGTCCTGGGTTCCTCCTGGTGCACGACAATGCCCAGCCTCATGTGGCGAGAGCATGGAGCCAGTTCCTGGAGGATGAAGAAATTGATACCATTGAATGGCCCCCACGCTCACCTGACCTAAATCCAAAAGAACACCTTTGGGACATTATGTTTCGGTCAATCCGGTGCCGCCAGGTTGCACCTCAGTCTGTTCAGGAGCTCAGTGATGCTCTGGTCCAGATCTGGGAGGAAATACCCCAGGACACCATCCGTCGTCTCATTAGGAGCATGCCCTGATGTTGTCAGGCATGCATACAAGCACTTGGGGGCCATACAAACTACTGAGGACCATTTTGAGTTGCTGCAATGAAATTTCAGCAAAATGGACTAGCTTGCTGCATAATTTTTTCACTTTGATTTTCGGGATGTCTTTGAATTCAGCCCTCTATAGTAGACTTGTGCACAACGGAAAAATTCGTTCCGTTTCGGTTCGTTTCTTTCCGGTCCTGTTGATTCGTAATCATTCGTAATTTTGCTAGACGGGATTTTTCGTGTTCGGACTCATTCGTATTTTTGCAAGCGACATTTTTCGTTGAATTTTTTGTTGCTTTATAATTCGTACTTTCGGTAGAGTACGTTGTTTTTCGTTGATTCTGGACACAACTCCTACTTTCGTAACTTTTTTTGGGTTCGTACTTTCGGTAGAGTACGTTGTTTTTCGTTGATTCTGGACACAACTCCTACTTTCGTAACTTTTTTTGGGTTCGTTGATTCGTAATTTTCCGTGTCTCTCTCACAACGACGCTGCCTATTATGCCTAATGTGCTTCGAATGGATTTGTACTTTTCTAAATACATTGCGGTTATTTGTAACGATTCGAAATCTCGTATTTTACTTTCGTTTTTAACATGCGGCTATAGGCTCCGCCCCTGTACACCATTTTGAGAGGGTTCAGCACGGTGAGGGAGAAGCAGAGAGCAGAGCAGAGTGAGTGTTATTGTGCTTCGAATGGATTCGAAATCTCGTATTTTACTTTCGTTTTTTACATGCGGCTATAACCTCCGCCCCTGTACACCATTTTGAGAGGGAGTTCAGCACGGTGTTTGGGGATTCGGTCTTATTCGTAATTGCTTTGTTCGGAAATTCGAATGCTTCCGAATGTCCGAAAGTTGCTAAATTCGGACGAATTTCAATTCGTTACGAAACGAATTGCACAAGCCTACTCTATAGGTGGATAATTTTCATTTCCATCAAATGATGTGCCATCCTTTCATTCCTAACACATTACCCAGTCCATATCAGTATATATATCCAGCATGAGATTTTGCCCCATTGAGATCTGATGTGTTTTCAAAGTGTTCCTTTATTTTTTTTGAACAGTGTATATAGGGATGTATATAGAGATATGTATGGGATGTGTGTAAGGATGTGTATAGGGATTATGTGAGGATATATATAGGAATATGTATGGGATGTATGTAGGGAATGTATGTAAGGATGTATATAGGGATATGTATGGGGTTTATATAAGGATGTATATTGGGATATGTATGGGATGTATGTAGGGATGTATGTAGGGATGTATAGAGGGATATGTATGGGATGTATGTAAGGATGTATATAGGGATATGTATGGGATGTATATAGGGATGTATGTAGGGATGTATATAGGGATATGTATGTGATGTATGTAAGGATGTATATAGGGATATGTATGGGATGTATGTAAGGATGTATATAGGGATGTGTATGGGATGTATGTATAGATGTTTATGGGATGTATTGTAGGGATTTATATAGGGATATGTATGTAGGAATGTATATATGGATATGTATGGGATGTATTGTAGGGATATGTATGGGATTTATGTATTGTAGGGATGTATATAGGGATATGTATGGGATTTATGTATTGTAGGGATGTATATAGGGATATGTATGGGATTTATGTATTGTAGGGATGTATATAGGGATATGTATGGGATTTATGTATTGTGGGGATGTACTGTATATAGGGATATGTATGGGATGTATATAGGAATGTGTATGAGATGTATTGTAGGGATGTACATAGGGATATGTATGGGATATATATAGGGATATGTATGGGATGTATATAGTAATATGTATGGGTTGTATATAGGGATGTGCATGAAATGTATTGTAGGGATGTACATAGGGATATGTATGGTATTTATATAGGGATATGTATGAGATGTATTGTAGGGATGTATATAGGGATATGTATGGGATGTATATAGGGATATGTATGGGATGTATATAGGGATGTGTATGAGATGTATTGTAAGGATGTACATAGAGATATGTATGAGATGTATAAAGGGATATGTATGGGATGTATTGTAAGGATGTATATAGGGATATGTATGGGGTTTATATAAGGATGTATATAGGGATATGTATGGGATGTATTTGGGATGTATGTAGGGATGTATAGAGGGATATGTATGGGATGTATGTAAGGATGTATGTAGGGATGTATGTAAGGATGTGTATGGGATGTATGTATAGATGTTTATGGGATGTATTGTAGGGATTTATATAGGGATATGTATGGGATGTATTGTAGGGATATGTATGGGATTTATGTATTGTAGGGATGTATATAGGGATATGTATGGGATTTATGTATTGTAGGGATTTATATAGGGATATGTATGGGATTTATGTATTGTGGGGATGTACTGTATATAGGAATGTGTATGAGATGTATTGTAGGGATGTACATAGGGATATGTATGGGATATATATAGGGATATTATGGGATGTATATAGTAATATGTATGGGTTGTATATAGGGATGTGTATGAAATGTATTGTAGGGATGTATATAGGGATATGTATGGGATGTATATAGGGATGTGTATGAGATGTATTGTAGGGATGTACATAGAGATATGTATGAGATGTATATAGGGATATGTATGGGATGTATTGTAGGGGTGTATATAGGGATATGTATGGGATGTATATAGGGATATGTATGGGATATATATAGGGATGTGTATGAGATGTATTGCAGGGATGTATATAGGGATATGTATGGGATGTATATAGGGATATGTATGGGATGTATATAGGGATATTATGGGATGTATATAGTAATATGTATGGGATATAGGGATGTGTATGAGATGTACATAGGGATATGCATGGTATGTATTGTAGGGATGTATATAGGGATATATATGGGATGTATATAGGGATATGTATAGGGATATGTATGGGTTGTATATAGGGATGTGTATGAAATGTATTGTAGGGATGTACATAGGGATATGTATGGGATGTATATAGGGATATGTATGGGATGTATATAGGGATATGTATGTGATATATAAAGGGATATTCATGGGATGTATATAGGGATATGTGAGGGATGTATGTAGGGATGTGTATGAGATGTATTGTAGGGATGTACATAGGGATATGTATGGGATGTATATAGGGTTATGTATGGGATGCATTGTAGGGATGTATATAGGGATATGTATGGGATGTATATAGGGATATGTATGGGATGTATTGTAGGGATATGTATGGGATGTATGTAGGGATATGTATGGGATGTATATAGGGATATGTATGGGATGTATTGTAGGGATGTATATAGGGCTATGTATGGGATGTATATAGGGATATGTATGGGATGTATTGTAGGGGTGTATATAGGGATATGCATGGTATGTATATAGGGATATGTATGGGATGTATATAGGGATATGTATGGGATGTATGTAGGGATGTGTATGAGATGTATTTATGGATATGTAAAGATGTATATAGGGATGTATTTATGGACATGTAGAGATGTATATAGGGATATGTATGGGATGTATATATGGATATGTATATAGGGATGTATATAGGGATATGTATGAGATGTATATGGATATGTAGAGATGTATATAGGGATATGTATGGGATGTATATAGGGATATGTAAAGATGTACATAGGGATGTATGTAGGGATATTTATGGGATGTATTTATGGATATGTAGAGATGTATATAGGGATATGTATGGGATGTATATATGGATATGTAGAGATGTATATAGGGATGTATGTAGGGATATGTATGGGATGTAGAGATGGATATGTTGAGATGTATATAGGGATGTATATAGGGATATGTATGGGATGTATATGGATATGTAGAGATCTATATAGGGATATGTATGGGATGTATATAGGGATATGTAAAGATGTATATAGGGATGTATGTATGGATATGTATGGGATGTATATATGGATATGTAGAGATGTATATAGGGATATGTATGGTATGTATATATGGATATGTAGAGATGTATATAGGGATGTATATAGGGATATGTATGGAATGTATATATGGATATGTAGAGATGTATATAGGGATGTATATGGGATGTATATATGGATATGTAGAGATGTATATAGGGATATGTATGGGATGTCATATATAGATATGTAGAGATGTATATAGGGATATGTATGGGATGTATATATGGATATGTAGAGATGTATATAGGGATATGTATGGGATGTATATATGGATATGTAGAGATGTATATAGGGATATGTATGGGATGTATATATGGATATGTAGAGATGTGTATAGGGATATGTATGGGATGTATATATGGATATGTAGAGATGTGTATAGGGATATGTATGGGATGTCATATATGGATATGTAGAGATGTATATAGGGATATGTATGGGATGTATATATGGATATGTAGAGATGTATATAGGGATATGTATGGGATGTATATATGGATATGTAGAGATGTGTATAGGGATATGTATGGGATGTATATATGGATATGTAGAGATGTGTATAGGGATATGTATGGGATGTATATATGGATATGTAGAGATGTGTATAGGGATATGTAGGGGATGTATATATGGATATGTAGAGATGTATATAGGGATGTATATATGGATATGTAGAGATGTATATATGGATATGTAGAGATGTATATAGGGATGTATATATGGATATGTAGAGATGTATATAGGGATATGTATGGGATGTATATATGGATATGTAGAGATGTATATAGGGATATGTATGGGATGTATATATGGATATGTAGAGATGTGTATAGGGATATGTATGGGATGTATATATGGATATGTAGAGATGTGTATAGGGATATGTATGGGATGTCATATATGGATATGTAGAGATGTATATAGGGATATGTATGGGATGTATATATGGATATGTAGAGATGTGTATAGGGATATGTATGGGATGTATATATGGATATGTAGAGATGTATATAGGGATATGTATGGGATGTATATATGGATATGTAGAGATGTGTATAGGGATATGTATGGGATGTATATATGGATATGTAGAGATGTGTATAGGGATATGTATGGGATTTATATATGGATATGTAGAGATGTGTATAGGGATATGTATGGGATGTATATATGGATATGTAGAGATGTGTATAGGGATATGTATGGGATGTATATATGGATATGTAGAGATGTATATAGGGATATGTATGGGATGTATATATGGATATGTAGAGATGTGTATAGGGATATGTATGGGATGTATATATGGATATGTAGAGATGTGTATAGGGATATGTATGGGATGTCATATATGGATATGTAGAGATGTATATAGGGATATGTATGGGATGTCATATATGGATATGTAGAGATGTGTATAGGGATATGTATGGGATGTATATATGGATATGTAGAGATGTGTATAGGGATATGTATGGGATGTATATATGGATATGTAGAGATGTATATAGGGATATGTATGGGATGTATATATGGATATGTAGAGATGTGTATAGGGATATGTATGGGATGTATATATGGATATGTAGAGATGTATATAGGGATATGTATGGGATGTATATATGGATATGTAGAGATGTGTATAGGGATATGTATGGGATGTATATATGGATATGTAGAGATGTGTATAGGGATATGTATGGGATGTATATATGGATATGTAGAGATGTGTATAGGGATATGTATGGGATGTATATATGGATATGTAGAGATGTGTATAGGGATATGTATGGGATGTATATATGGATATGTAGAGATGTGTATAGGGATATGTATGGGATGTATATATGGATATGTAGAGATGTGTATAGGGATATGTATGGGATGTATATATGGATATGTAGAGATGTGTATAGGGATATGTATGGGATGTATATATGGATATGTAGAGATGTGTATAGGGATATGTATGGGATGTCATATATGGATATGTAGAGATGTATATAGGGATATGTATGGGATGTATATATGGATATGTAGAGATGTGTATAGGGATATGTATGGGATGTATATATGGATATGTAGAGATGTATATAGGGATATGTATGGGATGTATATATGGATATGTAGAGATGTGTATAGGGATATGTATGGGATGTCATATATGGATATGTAGAGTTGTATATAGGGATATGTATGGGATGTATATATGGATATGTAGAGATGTGTATAGGGATATGTATGGGATGTATATATGGATATGTAGAGATGTGTATAGGGATATGTATGGGATGTATATATGGATATGTAGAGATGTGTATAGGGATATGTATGGGATGTATATATGGATATGTAGAGATGTGTATAGGGATATGTATGGGATGTCATACATGGATATGTAGAGATGTGTATAGGGATATGTATGGGATGTATATATGGATATGTAGAGATGTGTATAGGGATATGTATGGGATGTATATATGGATATGTAGAGATGTGTATAGGGATATGTATGGGATGTCATATATGGATATGTAGAGATGTGTATAGGGATATGTATGGGATGTATATATGGATATGTAGAGATGTGTATAGGGATATGTATGGGATGTATATATGGATATGTAGAGATGTGTATAGGGATATGTATGGGATGTCATATATGGATATGTAGAGATGTGTATAGGGATATGTATGGGATGTATATATGGATATGTAGAGATGTATATAGGGATATGTATGGGATGTATATATGGATATGTATGTAGAGATGTATATAGGGATATGTATGTATGGGATGGTGCTGCATGTCTGGATGACGGCGCAGGCGCCCCCCGCTCCTTAGCGCTGCAGATGTCGGAGGTGTAAGGAGGACGGAGAGCTCCCGGCCAGGCTGGCTCATGTCACAATCACACGCATCCCCGGACGAGCTGTCCCCGGTATCCTAGCATCGGGAGCGCTCCGCGGCCAATTCCTCCTCTCTCCCCTGTATACAGAGAGGGAACTCCCAGAGCCAGGCGCGCCCCCGCTACCACTCCAGCGCGGGCACCAAGCAAACATCAGCTCGCCCCCGGCTGAGAGAGAGAGAGAGAGACCCTCCTCCATTCAGAGCAGGCAGGATCTGTTCTCAGCGAGCCTCTGTGTACCGCAGCCGCTCTGCACCTCCAGCATCCTCCGTGCCGGCACCTTCCCCGCATCCCAAACCAGGTACACTCCAATTACCGGGGACCCCCAATGGTGGCTCTGCCCATGACTAGGACAACTTGTGCTCCAGCCTGGCTTGGCTCTCCTATTGAGCCCTGCGATCTGCTCTACATTTCCATCCTCAGCTATGTATGCGGTCCCTGTGGTCCCTGGTGATGGTGGAGAGTCCATGTGTAGAGTGTTGACAAGTGGGGTAGTCACTCCAGCACATGGCATTGTGGCAGAGAAGAGTCCAGGTAGAAGAAGCTCTTACTACAGTCCTTATGGACTTCCCAGCAGTCCTCCTGGACCATGCATGGTCACCTGGAAGTTCATGGCTCTGCTGTTGCTTGATGATCTTGTCTCTTCTAGGTGCATCCCAATAATCTGATTTTGTTCTCTTCCTCAGGTTTTTATAAAAAATACACCACTAGAGCCACTATGGAAAGCAGGCTACCCTTCCATAAGAGGAACCTAGGCATGCTCCTCACCCTGTTCATGTGGCTGTCAACAAGGTGAGCTCCTTATCTTCTTCACCTTATATCATGCATGGACTTCCTACATTGCATTCATTTCAGCACTGGGCATTTTTTTTTTTTTTTTTTGGTATTTTAATGAAAGCCTGTCTGACACTGATCCATAGAAACCAAGAGCTAATTGGAGCAAAATGTATTGTAAAGTCACACTAGTTTAAATCATGGGAGTTGCTGATGGCACCCAATGCCTCATAGCTCTTCTCTGTAGGAGGCAGCCATGGGTTAATTATGCTCACAAATCAAATCACTTTATCTGACATAAGCACCAGTGGCAGGTGATGTTTAAAAAGTACAGGGAGAGTTGATGAAGCCAATGACAATATTATATTTAACCCTATAATGTAATTATTGAAGGCATTGAAAGAAAGTGCATGGCAAAAGCCAAAACTGCTGGTACGGTGAGGAGTTGCTGCTGACATGTTGATGCGTTCCCATTTGTTGGACATTGTCTTGTCCCTAGAAAAGTAGTCATGTGGCTTCTCATATCCTCTAGATGGAGCTAGTATACAATGCCAAGCTCTTTCTCAATAGAACAGTGGGAGCTTTATTAGTCAAGTTTGTGTCTGATTGTTTTCTTGTTTCATAATGGCAACATAAATACATAGCGAGTGTTCTCTACAACTTATATTTATCCTGATGATCCATTTGTCTGCTCAGCAAAAGGGGTAATCAAACTGCTGCTTTGCAGACGTAAAGTATTGTGCATCTCCTAATATGACAGAGCTGTCCTCAAGGATGAAAGCATAAAATGCAATTTGATATTTTTATATATTTTTATCATCAGTTCCTTTGTGTGGCTTGCTAATATTTGCATTTCGATGTCATAAAAGAACTAGATCATGTGATATGCTGAAACATTTTCGCGTTATTTGTATAACTATCGATATACAGGTTTATCTATCTCTATGTGTATGGAAATAAATTGATAGAATTAAAATATACATGTTTAAGGACATAATATAAAAACCATAGGCAAAGTGTTAATTAATCTAAGTTCTAGACGTTGGTGGCTTAGGAAATATTCACACATTCTTAATCACTGTATTGTGCATATAATGAATGTCGTCTATGTATTGGCATTTTTATTAGAATTATGTGATTTCAGGAGATTCCAAGTCTCCTTGTTTTCTTATAAAAAATTTGACTTTTAGCAACAAAACTCTGGAACTCAGAATGAATATTTGTTGGACATTTATGATTTCCTTTGAATATTTAGTATGTAAAAATGCTGTTGTTCTTAGTAGTTTTTGTGACTCGTCAGGCGACTCGGTCGCCTGACGAGTCGCGTCCTGCTCTGTTGAATGGAACTGTTCTTAAAGGAGCGACTCAGGTCGCTCCGACTTAGAAAAAGGTTCCTGTACTACTTTTGGGGGCGACTCGGGACGACTTGCATTGACTTCTATACAGAAGTCATTATGCAAATCGCCTGAACCGGGCCTCTCAAGTCGTCTTGAGATCGCGTCGCCGAGTCGCCCCCAAAGTCGTGCTGCCCCTGTGTGAACCGGGCCTAAGAAGGGATAAATATTTGGGTAACAAATACCTTTCTAATACTTCTTTTGTTTTAGTCGTTGCTTTAGCTCAAAGTACAGAAACTACTAAAAACTATTTTTGAATACTATAATAATCAAAGGACATCATACATTTCCAACAAATGTTCGTGAATAACTTCTATAGGAAACATTTTCAAGATAGGAATAATAATTTTATTGCATCAATTGTAGGAAGTATATATAAGTATAGTTATGTATCATGTAAGATTTTATACTGTTCAATGAAATAAAATGTGTAAATATGTAATTGGTATCTGTTTTTAAATAGGGGATACTATAGAGAAGGCAAGTCTTGCAGCTTGTGAAAAATTAGTTTTAATTTAGGCAGCCAGTTAGAGTATAAGGACCTGAAAAAAAAGATCTACTTGGTCTGGTTGGCTGTTTGACTTAACTGCAGGTATGGGGCTGTTATTAATAATATCCTTAGAATATACCGTAATTATATATAATCTATAATTTGTTTGCTAACTAAATTGTGATTTTGTGTTTATTAATAAAGTGTCTGTTTAGTTATAATTCAAGTTTATAAAATGTATTTTCCAAACATACATGCCTTACAAACTTAATATTAGTATTTTACCCTTTGCATAATAGTATAATATTGTTATAAAAATAATAATATTATGGTACTCTTTGCATAATAGTATAATATTGTTATAAAAATAATAATATTATGGTACCCTTTGCATAATAGTATAATATTGTTATAAAAATAATAATATTATGGTACTCTTTGCATAATAGTATAATATTGTTATAAAAATAATAATATTATGGTACCCTTTGCATAATAGTATAATATTGTTATAAAAATAATAATATTATGGTACCCTTTGCATAATAGTATGATATTGTTATAAAAATAATAATATTATGGTACTCTTTGCATAATAGTATAATATTGTTATAAAAATAATAATATTATGGTACTCTTTGCATAATAGTATAATATTGTTATAAAAATAATAATATTATGGTACCCTTTGCATAATAGTATAATATTGTTATAAAAATAATGATAATACAATTATGACAGCTTTTGCATAGTAATCCCAAATTAAAAAAGATATCTGTTATTGTGTACTAGCATTATAAGTTATAGCGAATAAACCAACAAAGTGCAATCCAGTGCTTGACTTCCACTAATGTTGCTCTGATCTGTAGCTGTCAGAATAAAAACAAGACAGGGAAAGGCAGGATAAATACATACCACCGCATTGACAAAGCATGTCCAGTTTGTGTGAAATGGCTGTTGGCTGCGTTTTTTTTTTTTTTTTCTATTCTTTCCTATCTTGGCGTAGTTTAAAGTTGCACTTTTAGTGGACATCAAGAGCTGCAACACTCTTGTTTGATGTATCCATTAGCCTACTGCGTTGGGTCCAGGTACCGCTGGGGAGCCATTTACTGAAGAAGATTTTGTGTTATTATTGCAGCCATATGTGCAAGCCTTTCCTTACACATCAAGGGGGTCATTTACAAAAGTAGAACATTTTTTCACTTAGCCCAGCGGAGCTGTGTTCACGTCAAACACCCAGTCATGTGCGGGGGCATTAAATAAATAGTATCCTCCTCTGCACATAATTGGGGGTTTGAAGTCTAGAGCTTCATCGCTACAGCTAAGTGAAAACAAAATGACTTCTTAGTAAGTCAGCCCCTAAAGCCTTAGTAACTTACCAAAATGATCAACTGGCAGCAAATTCATACTCTTTGTTGTGACGGTGATTAGTTACATTGTATGCTATTCTTGTTATCTATCTATACACAAGTTTTAAGTAGTATTAGTAATGCTTAACTATGAAATTATTTCTGCCTAGGCAAGTCCTTGCAGACAACATGGATGATGATGCAAAAAATAACATAACCATCTTCACAAGAATTCTAGACAGACTTCTGGATGGGTATGATAATCGTCTCAGGCCGGGATTAGGAGGTAATGTTTCTATAATAGAGTTACTTATGAAATCATGGAACTGATGTGAAAATGAAGGAGTACAATTTAAATTGTTGTTCCAGCAGTAATTGTACATGGCTGGCTAACACTTGGGGAAAGTTAATGTTCTTTCTATGCTTCTGTATGTCAAGGATTTCTGAGAATTGCACTTCCTTAGTAGTGATGGCTCTTTGCAATGTTTTTTTTTTTTTTTTTTTAATTGTTTATTTCTAATTCCTTTATTCCTTTTTGGTCATCACAACTGATGCATTGGGATTGATTTACTAAAACTGGAGAGTGCAAAATCTGGTGCAGCTCTGCATAGAAACAAATCAGCTTCCAGGTTTTTTGTCAAAACACTTTAGCCCCAGTAGGATTTACCCCCTTCCTCACCAGGCCATTTTTTTGCGATCCAGCACTGTGTTAAATTTACTGACAACTACCGGTCGTGCGATGCTGTACCAAAATAAAATGAATGTGCCTTTTTTTCGCTTTCTTTTGGTGGTATTTGATCACCTCTGCATTTTTTTTTTTTTTCGCTATAAACAAAAAAAGATAGACGATTTTGAAAAAAAAACACTATTTTTTTACTTTCTGCTATAATACACACCCAATAAAAAAATGTAAAAAATCAAATTTCTTCATCAATTTTGGCAGATATGTATTCTGCTACATATTTTTGGTAAAAAAAAAAACAATAAGCGTATATTGATTGGTTTGCGCAAAAGTTATAGCGTCTACAAAATAGGGGATAGATATTTGGCATTTTTATTATTATTATTTTTTTTACTAGTAAGAGCAGTGACCAGCGATTTTTAGCGGGACTGCGACATTGCGGCAGACAGATCGGACATCTAACTGATATTTTTTACACTTTTTTGGGAACCAGTGACATTATTACAGTGATCGGTGCTAAAAATATACACTGACATTGTACTAATGACCCTGGCTGGGTAGGGGTTAACATCAGGAGCGATCAAGGGGCTAACTGTGTTCTCTCAGTGTGTTCACTAACTGTATGGGGGATGGGCTGCTTGGGCAAAACACAGATCCGTCTTCCTGCCTAGCAGAAAGACAGGATCTCTGTGTGATCCCCTGACAGAATGGAGATCTGCCTTGTTTACTATCGCAGATCCCTGTTCTGTGTCCGCAGGGAATGATTGCGGGTGGCCGGCGGACATCGAGTACGCCGGACCCACTGATTGGCTCCCCCCGCTGGCCAATGGGCACGCCCACAGAACGCTGTGTACAAGCCCGACGTACATCTACAGCGATTTGTGCAGCCGAGCCAACCTGCCACAGTATAACTGTGGCGGCTGGTCGGAAAGCGGTTACAGTGTTACTAAACCCACAACAGTAAAATCAGTCTGTATATGCAGTAAAGCATGCTTGTTATACTCACTGTGGAACATAAAGCCCCTTTCACACTGAGGCAGGCATATGCGGTGGCGGTATAGCGGCGTGATTTTCAGCGCCCTATACCGTCGTGTTTTACCGTGATATTCGGCCGCTAGCGGTGCGGTTTTAACCACCGCTAGCGGCCGAAAAAGGGTTAATACTGCTTGCTATAGCTGCGGTTTGCGGGCGGTATTACCGCGGTGTCCCATTGATTTCAATGGCAAGGAGCGGTATACACACCGCTCCTTCACTGCTCCAAAGATGCGGCTTGCAGGAGATTTTTTTGTCTCCTGCCAGCGCACCGCCTCAGTGTGAAAGCCCTCAGGCTTTCACATTGAGAATGCTGGGGCAGGAATATTTCAGGCGTTATTTATGCACTATTTTTAGTGCAAAAACGCCTGAAATACGCCTCAGTGTGAAAGGGGCCTTAGGGGGTTATTTCTCTGCATTGTGTAAAAAGGCTGTTTGATCCTGTCTTCTTTGATCCTCCCCTTCTTCCATAGTCCCCAAACCATCTCCTGATAGAACAGAGCATTGGGGACAAGCTGCACATGCTCAGTTTGGTGTGTATTGCTAGGGAGTTTGTTTTTTTTCTTGGGAGAGTGCATGTGATCAGCACAGGGCCAACCAGGCAGAGGATCAGAGGTCCTGGATCCTGATAGAACAATCAGAGGAGAATGAAAACTCCTACAAGTTTTAACCAGACATTGATTGTCTTTATAAAGTGTTCCATATTTTTTCACACATATTTTTTATAGCAAAATACTGTTTAATATTATTATATAAATAAATGACCAACAAATATAAAAATAGCATTAAACACTTTACCGTTATAACCAACAGTGCCACAGAAAAAACAGCATTGAAATTCATACCGTATATGTGTTGTAGATACTTATTAGACCCCTGTCTTGTGGTAGTGGCACAAATGGCGCAACTTGACAGGATCATCTAGGTGTCAGTAAAGTGTACATGGATCAGGTGCAGAAATGTCTTAGGGTCGGTATCCCTCCTGCTGCGTGATGCAAGATCATATGTGATTCTCACCGCACTGCAGTTCAAATCACATGCAATGTCCGTGTGATGCAAATTCCGCCATACAGATACTATGGCTGAATTTGCATCACATTCGGACCAAACTCGCACATGACCCTTTTTTTGGTCCACAGCAGAATCGGATCACATGGGTGTTCACGCCCATGCGATCCGATTCCTGTCCGAATTTGCAGATCGCCCTGCGATATGCGAACTGATTTGGGGGTGTCATTAACTTTTAAATGACACGCCCAGCAGTTCGCATAGGGCAGTGTGAACTGCCGCCAGGAGACATGCGATGCGGGAACCCGCAGTGGATTTGCAGGGTTCCCTAATCGCTGCAGTGTGAACCGAGCCTCATAGAGGATTTTGTCTGCAACCCAACGCATACACACAGAAAGGAAGATATGTCACAAGCTCCCCAGCAATGCTTATATACAACACTTTACTCCATCATAGAAGAGGTCTTATTTACCTCCACTTTTCTTATCACTGTTATGGCGATATTTCTTTAGGAATTTGTCACAGCAATAGCGACAAGCAGTCAAAGCGACACAAAATACATGAGTCTGTTACACATGTTAGTACGAGCAATAAAATTGTCACGCAGTTTCAGGAAATTGGCACAAGGCTTCCAACTACATCCACACCACCAGAAATGTGTTGCAAATGACATATTTATTCGCCCCCATAGTCTCCATAATCCAACAGCAAATATTAGCATTCCGTGTTAGTCCTCTACTCTCAATCCACATTTGCGATAAATGATATACCGTATATACTCGAGTATAAGCCGACTCGAGTATAAGCCGAGGTATCTAATGTTGCCCAAAAAAACTGGGAAACCTTACTGACTCGAGTATAAGCCGATGCCCCACTGTTCCCTAGCTCGCTGTTCCCTGTAAATAGCAATTTTTACATTGTAATTATTACCTGTAAAGAAGTTGCGGCTGCGGCGTCCATCGTTCGAATTCCGCGACGTCCATCGTTCAAAATTCCGCGGTCTCTTCCTGTTCCTTACTTGATAGGCGAGTCTCAGCAGACACTCTCTGCCTATCACGATCATTCTCTCATCCTTAGTTTTCCCAGCAGACACTGTGTTGGGTATTCCGCCAATCACAGACGTCTGCTGGAAAACTGAGGATGAGAGAACGTTCGTGATAGTCGGAGAGTGTCTGCTGAGACTCGCCTATCAAGGAAGGAACAGGAAGAGGCCGCGGAATTTGAACGATGGACGCCGCGGAATTTTATCGATGGACGCCGCAGCCGCAACTTCTTTACAGGTAATATTTACAATGTAAAAATGTATATGACTCGAGTATAAGCCGAGGGGGGGACTTTCAGCCCCAAAAAAAGGGCTGAAAATCTCGGCTTATACTCGAGTATATACGGTATGCTTAATCCTTACCCAAACTATAGTAATAACGTTTTCTGAATCCCATAGTTCAGGGCTCAAAGTTTCAATCCTGAGCTACTAGCCAGGCCTTAAGAGTAACTTGCCACCTGTTGCCCCACCCAAACCCTGCCCTGCCCCTAAACACGCCGTTGTAAATTACCTCTACCTCCAACGCCACCCACAGTACACCTCTACCTTCAACGCCTCCTCTAATGCCTCCCCTCTCCATCACACCTATGTCACCAATCCCTTCTCCCCCTAGCACACCTCTACCTATATTTACTCTTCCCAGTATGTCTCTGCCTCCAATGCCCCACCCTCCCAGCAAACCTGTGCTTTGTGCTTTTAATGACCAGCACACCTTGTCTTCCAACCTCCCCTCACCAGCACACCTATGCCTCCAATTCCGCCTCCCTCCCCCCATTCTATCATACCTAGGCCTCCAATTCCACCCCCTCCCCCCAATCTATCATAGCTATGCCTCTAATTTCACTCCCCCTCCCCCCAATCTATCATATGGTATGATAGATTGGGGTTGGGGGGGAGGAATTGGTGGCATAGGTATGATAGGTAAAGGGGAGGGGGGCAGAATTGGAGGCATAGGCATTATAGAATGGGGGGGGGGGCGAATTGGAGGCATAGGTATGATAGAATTGGGGGGAGGGGGTGGAATTGGAGGCATAGGTATGATAGAATTGGGGGGGGCGAAATTGGTGGCATGGGTATGATAGATTTGGGGGAGGGGTGGCGGAACTGGTGGCATAGGTATGATAGAATGGGGGGAGGGAGGGCGGAATTGGAGGCATAGGTATAATCGATTGGGGGGGGGGGTGATTCAGAGATTCAGACCTATGCCTCTAAGTAACCCCCCCCCCAATCCATTATACCTATGCCTCCAACTCTGCCCTCCCTCCCTCCCTCCATTCTATCACACCCATGCCTCCAATTAACTCCCCCAATCCAGCACATACGTGCTCTCAATCCCTCCTTAGTCCCAGCAAACTTCTTGTTCAATCCCCCATTATATTAATGCCTCCAGAACATCACAGCACAGTGTCACATACCATTCTCCTGCAGGCTGCAGCCATGAGGGTCAGTCATCGGTGCACTCCTTAGATGTGTGGAAGGTGGAGATGGGCGGTCCCAGGCAGCTGGCACACTTGTTGCAAAGCTCTGCTGCTGGTCTGCGCAGTGCGGGATGTGTGGGAGGTGGAGAGGGGCGGTTCCAATCGGCACCGGCTGGTACACTCCCTTGCAAAGCTCTGCTGCTAGGGTGAGCGGGGCGGAGATGTGTGGGAGGTGGTGAGGGGCGCCGCCGGCTGGTACACTCCCTTGCAAACCTCGTGCTGCTAGCCTGTGCAGTGCAGGGATGTGCGGGAGGTGGAGAGGGGCGGTCCCAATCGGCGCCGGCTGGTACACTTCTTTGTGCTGCGAGCCTGTGCGGGGTGGAGATGTGTGGTCCCAGGCAGCTGTAGAATGCATCTTGAACTGGCCGCACTGTGAGTGTGTGTGCGATGGGGGGGCAGGATACATACCCGATGCAGCACAGCCCTGTCCATACTCGCACTCCTCATAATTTCACTCGCCAAATACGAGCAGGCGAGTGGAATTTTTGAGGGCTGCCATAATCCATAGCCCCTAGTCCATCTCGGGAGTAAGCAAGCGAGTGTGGCTATTTTCTTACATACAGAAAAACGGAATGTAGCCACCCTCTATCAGGAAGTTGGATCACAGCGCCAAAAAAAGGAATATAGAGATTTGTAGGAAGCTGGGAGCAATGGATAGTAGTTTTTGGAGTTAAAGTGATGCTAAACTCTGGTTAAAAAAAAAAAAAAAATTCTAGTAAGTGCTCTTAACTTAAAAATACCTTCTATTGCTCTCAGCCTCCTCCAAATTTCCAGATTAAATTTTTTGCTGCTCTGATGTGACCTCCTGTTTGATCACAATGTTTTTCTCCATGGTCAATGTAGGCACCTTCTCTTGCTCGCTCCTGAGATGGAATAGGAACTTTGGAGTATGGGATTTGTAGTGTGCATAGAGCAGTGAAAATGGCTTCAGCTAACATGAGAGGGTCAGGAGCTCATGGGGGACATTACAAGGAGCCAGAAAAACACATAGGAAATGATGTCATGAAAAATAGATTACAGAGCCATTAAATAGTAGATGTGTATGGATTATTTTTGGAAAGTAAGGATGTGGTTTAGTGTCATTTAAGAATAAATACTTGCATATATATTTTTTTTAAACCAGAGTTTAGTGGCACTTTATGAAAAGAATACATAGGTGTTGATTTACTAAAAGCAAATAAAATGTGCACTTTGCAAACGCAGTTTCTCCAGAGCTTGGTAAATGAGTTAAAGCTTCACTTTGCAAACAATAACCAATCACGTGGAAGAAAAAAAAAAAACTGCATTTTTGCTTGCACATGATTGGATGATGGGACTCAGCAGAGTTTCTGCCCATTTACTAAGCTCTGGAGCAATTGCTCTTGCAGAGTGCAACAGCAAAGTGCACAGGCTATTTGCTTTTAGCAAATCAACCTTATAGAATCAAGCAAGGTTGCACAGGATAGAGTGAATAGCAAGAGGTTAATTTTGCGCTATACAAGCTTGGGGCAGTTTTTCAAAAAACGAGATAATGGTAAATTTAGTGAACTTTCTGACATTAGCACAGCAGCTTTGTTTCTTAGTTTGCAGATTGATCATCATTGCCACTTTGTTTCTTTTTAAATATGTAGCTTTTGCAACTCTTTATATGTGTATCTCTTAGATTAGGGCTGCATATTTTGTAAATCAGGATTCCAAATGTGCTTCCGCTATCAGTTTTCTGGTTATTGAATATGACGTATATTCTATTATACGCTTTTATAAACCTTTTATTTTTTAAGCCCTAGGTTAGTTAGCCTTTCTCAACCTTTTAACCCTTGAGGAACCCTTGATAAAATGTTCACACCCCAGGGAACCACTGCTAAATGTGAATAAATCTTCAGCGCACAGCACATTTGCATCATCAGTTAGATGCTGTAGATATCATTAATTAAATAATTATTTATGTGGCATTCCAACAGTTTTTGGCACCGCAGGTGGATCATTTTTGGCTCCCCTTCCATTGGTAGCCAATAAGAGGAAGAATACAAAAAAGAAGAGTTGAGGACTTTATATGAGGCCTCTGATATGTGAAGAATACCCCCTCACATTAGTGGTCTTTGGGAAAAATGCCACCCTCAGGGACAGCCCAAATGATCAAATGTTTCAGCTTTTAATTATCCAAGAGAAAAGGGCAGAGGATCCATTGGTCTTAGACCACTGTCTCTACCCATTATATTGGGCCTGTAACTATACAGTCACTATCTGATGAGAAGTCAGTCAACCACTGCTTATTTGCTCAAATAATCCTTGGCAATCTCAGGAGGGATCCTAGAGGTCCATGGAACCTTGATTGACAAAGGCTGTCCTAGGTAATAAATGATTAGCAGTGTGGGTTGATTAAATATGGTGCATTGACACTATGGAAACAGCCATAATCCATGACATGTCTGTTTCAAACCACCTACATTCTACTATAGAGAAGCACACACAATAATAAGAGAGCTCTGTAAGTGCTGAGAGTAATCATTGGATTCTTAACCTCCATGGCGGTATGATTCTGTCAGATTTTAGGTGCTGAAAGCGGTACCATTATTTTGCATGGAAATTTGGCGTTTTATATTGTAGGCCTGTAATTCTTAGGAATAACTCACTTAAATCTGTCCAAACAAGAGTCTAGTAGACATCCCAGGTATGATAAAGTTTGAAACACAAAATCATAAATTATAATATAATAAATATCTATAAATAATTATAACAAATAATAATATAATAATAATAAGAGTGTTTTTCAGTGTTTGATGACGAATTTCCCCACAAATCGCTATCGCTCAATTCTGCAAGTGATTCTAATTTATTATCGCTGTTTTCTAGCTGGTCTAAAACCACTTTTGATGTAAAGGGACACTTTTTGGTTGCTATGGACAATCTCCAATTTCCAGGCAGAAAGAACAGTATTTATAATATAAAAGTGCATGGAGGGCACTGGACAGACCATTAGGGACAAAGGGTGTGTGTAATTATTTGATACAGTACTGTAATCAGTAAGATTACAGTGTACTGTATGTATTGTGTGTTTTTACTTTTTTTGAATTTGGCGCCGAACTCCGTCCCCGTGCGTCGCAACATCGCAAGGAAACGGAGCTCGGCTCTGTGAATCAAGCGAGATGACAGCTCGCAGACACAGCGGGGAGACATCGCAGGATCCAGGGAACAAGGTAAGTTACTTTGCCTGGATACTGCGATGCAATCCCGAGTCTGGCTCGGGGTTACCGCTAATGGTACTGAAATCTCACCCCGAGCCAGACTCAGGAATACTGCCAGGGAGGTTAAGGAAGTATGAAACCCAAAACCAAAAAAAAATATGTATTGCAGCTTACCAATCATTAGATGTGGTGGCCACATTCATTTTATTTTTGTAAGCTTTTTTTCCTTCTGTTTAACCAGTGATCTGGCCAGTAACACACCTCCTGTATTAGAGTGCCCCCACATGGGGGCACATGGGGCACATTTGCGCAGCAGCATTGGCAATCTGAGGGGAGTGTTAGATGTACTAGCTCATTTAAATCCACTAACAGATTGAGACCCGGTTCACACAGGGGCGACTCCGGACGCGACTTCAGGTCGCCCCAAGTTGCCCCAAGTCGCGCTATTTTTAAAACTAATTGAAGTGAATGGAGATGTTTTAATGTACACGACTGCAGTCGCTCCAGCTCACACTTTAAAAGCAGTTACAGCGAGCATTTGTTTTCCTTTTGGGATAAAGGTTTTTCATGAATAAATAAAAAAAGAATCATTGTAAACAATTTTGCCTGTATTACATTGTCTGTCTCAGCCCTGTAACTAATAGATCTGCAGGAGAGCTTGTTTTGTTGAGGAACAATAGACTTATTGGCCAGATCACCAGGTGAAAATAGAGGAAAGAAAGCCTAAAAAAGAAAACCACTGGAGCCATCACATCTAAGAATTGATAAGCTGCAATATAATAAATATTTGCTTTTGCATTTAATACCACTCTAATTATGCACTGATTGGCACATCATATCTCTGAGAGGGTAATGTAGTTGTAACCACATTTTGAAAGCATGCATTATGTAGATGATGTCTTGGCAAACAGTATGCATAATGCTGTTGTTTTCTAACTACTTGGCTTACATAGGTCTAGCTAAGTGCTGGTATCTTGTGACTCTGTAGGGTTGATATACAAAAGGGATAGAAGTCGTTGACTTGGCATAGTGGATTTTCTTGATTTAAAGTGTTTGCTCCCTTTGGAAATTTAATTTTATAGTGTACACTGTGTTCTCTTTTGAATGTCAATCATGTGCAAGGGACCTTTAAGGGCAGATTTTTTGCTAGCATATGACTGGATGATTAAAGTGAGCTTTGCCTTATTTACTAAGTTCAGTAGGCATTCACTTTTCCAAGTGAACGTGCATGTAGCTAATCACCCCCAATATGTACTGTCACTTGGGGGGAAGGTGTCCAATTCAGAGAGGAAGGATGAGGAAGCAATGTCAGTAGTAGGTTGACCCACAACTTACACGCAACACACAAAGTCCTACACCTGTACTTTATTTCAGAATAGACACCTTCATCTAAGCTTTTAAGGTGTCTAAAACTGGCTTTATACAATTTTTTAGAAGAATTTTGTTTAAAATGTTTTGTTTTAAAGTGGTTGTAAACCCAAGAAAAAAAAAAAAAAAACCTGCAAGACAAAGGCATAATGAGCTAGTATGCATAGCATTCTAGCTCATTATGAAATACTTACCTTAGATCTAAGCCCCCGCAGCGGTCCCGGCACACCGATGTGACCGGCGACATGTCTCCCGGAGTTGATTCCGGGTTCGCATGCTCCGGTTACTGTGATTGCCCAGAGCCGCGATGACATCACTGCGTGCGGGAGCCGCCGTATATGGCACAGCAGCTGAAGAAACGGCATGAGTGAGCCGTTTCTTCAGTGCGCATGTGCCGATGACGTCGGCACATGCTGACACAGTGAATATCTTCTAAACCATACAGGTTCAGGAGATATTCATGGTACCCACAGGTAAGCCTTATTATAGGCTTACCTGAAGGTGAAAGCGGTGTGCAAGGATTTACAACCACTTTAATAACCTGTCTGATTTTCTAATTGCTAGTGGGGTCAAATCAATGTTTGTTTTTGATCACAGTAACAAGAAAATTAGAAGAAGCAGAAAGGAAAATGTTTGTTCGGGAAATTACATTCATTCCAAAATCGAATGTTACTTTTGTGCTTTCGAATGACATTTGTTCAGTCATCAAATGTACAAAGAATTTTCATAGGAATGTTCATACAAATATTCATACATACTGTACATTCATTCAAAAAACTACTAGTGTATAGCCAGGTTAACTTTACTTTAAAAAGAGTACAGCTTTATACTTTATACTGCTTAGTATGTGCATAGTGGTTGTAGCTCAAACGACACTTACTGTATATACTCGAGTATAAGCCGACCCGAATATAAGCCGAGGCACCTAATTTTACAACAAAAAACTGGTAAAACTTATTGACTTGAGTATAAGCCTAGGGTGTCCATTTGCATGCCTCACTGTGCCCATGCCTCACTGTGCCCATGCCTCACTGTGCCCATGCCTCACTGTGCCCATGCCTCACTGTGTCCATGACTAGACTGACGTTTAACATGGGAGTCTATGGAAGGGGTGCCCAGCTTTGAAAAATCAGTGCTCCCCGGCTATAGGTCCCCCAGACAAAACACTTAGCTCGCTTATAGAAAATAAATGGGGCTACATGTGTGCCATGTTTCGGGTCCAGGAGACCTACGACCGGTCAGTTTTGGGTCCCCAAAGTCACCGGAGAAATTACTGTTTAACATGGGAGTCTATGGAAGGGGTGCCCAGGTTTGAAAAATCGGTGCTCCCCGGCTGTAGGTCCCCCCGACAATAAACTTTGCACATTTGTAGGGGAAAACATGTGTGCCAAGTTTTGGGTCTAGGGGACCTATGGCCGGCTGGTACCGGGTCCCCAAAGTCCGGGAGATCAGGCGCAAAAAGGTGACTCGAGTATAAGCCGAGGGGGGCATTTTCAGCACCAAAAATTTGCTGAAAAACTCGGCTTATACTCGAGTATATACGGTATCTTAATTATTTAAAAGTTAAAAGTTCAGTAAATCTGTAGGTACTGTAAGGTAAAACATGATTTTATAGCAAATTCACACCTATACACACACATTAATGGCTGTACATTTTTTTGCACTATGATGCAATTTAGTTTGCTTTAATATGATTTTTATTGTACACTAACCTTTCATTTTAACACCAAGATTTTCGATTGGATTATCTGTTTCAGATTTTCACTTCTGAAAATTAAAAAAGAATGTGGTATGCTCCTTTGAACCCCTTACCAAATCAGTACAACACTGCCTATGTTAAAATATTTTTAAACCTAACAACAAAAATGTAATATATTGGAGCATGCCAGTCCTTAGTTGAGGGGACTGCATTCGTTTTTAGCAGACTTTTTATTTTCACTTGGTGATCCTGCTGTTAAAGCAGTATTAAACCCAAAGACAAGCATTTTATTATATTGCAGCTTAGCAAATTCTTAGATGTGAAGGCAGCATGCGTTTCTTTTCTAGGCCTTCCTTCCTTTATTTTCTCATGGTGATCCAGCCAGTAATTCTGTTGTTTTTCAAAAGAACAAGCTCTCCTGCAGATGTAGCAGTTAAAGCAGATCTTCAGTCATTTTTTAATATTTCCATCTATTAAATCTTCTGCCCTTGTTGTTTTAACTTTGGATAGTAAAACATATTTTTTCTGCCAGTAAATACCTTATACAGCCCACTTCCTGTTTCTTGTCTGATCATTAGCCTAGGCTTATGGCATCATGAACATCTCTCCCTCTTGTGAGAGTTTGCCAGGAAGGGGGGGGGGTGAACCATAAGAGGGCCAATGAGAGCTGGAGGTGTGCCTCTGTGTGTCTGTGTAAATCCAGGAAGTGAACAGGCAGCAGCTTCAGCTGCCCACAGTTAAAATGGATGCAGCCAGACTTAGTGGAGGGAGATTTCTGCAGCATATTTGGCAAGTACAGAATCACAGTATATATAAAATAATATGCAGAGTGGTTGGAGGGAAGCTTCAGAATGGCAAAGATGTTTTTACTACAAATTATGTAAGCATAGTGCAGTTCCCTTTTAAAGAGGAAGTAAACCCTCCTCAAGAAAAAATAAATAAAATAAGACCCTGCAAGACAAAGGCATAATGAGCTAGTATGCATAGCATACTAGCTCATTGTGAATTACTTACCTGAGATCGAAGCCCCCGCAGCGGCCCTCGTTCGCCTCCTCCGCCGCTGCCATGATACCCGGAGTGACTTCCGGGTATCGCTGCTCCAGCGCTGTGACCGCCTGAAGCAGCGATGATCGCCTTCACTAACGGCACACTCAGTGCGCCTGCGCCATTGTCTACGGCGTGCATGCGCCGTAGACATCAGTGCCCTCTTTCTTGCAAATATCTCCTTAACCGTGTAGGTTAAGGAGATATTTCTTGCACCTACAGGTAAGCCTTAACCTCCCTGGCGGTATGATTATTTCTGATTTTAGGTGCTGAAAGCGGTACAATTATTTTGCATGGAAATTTGGCTTTTTTTGTTGTAGGCCTGTAATTCTTAGGAACAACTCACTTAAATCTGTCCAAACAAGAGTCTAGTAGACATCCCGGGTATGATAAAGTTTGAAACACAAAATCATTAATTATAATATAATAAATAACTATAAATAATTATAACAAATAATAATATAATAATAATAAACATTATTCAATAATGTAGTCAAATCCAAAACACTGAAATTTGCTCAGTTGCAGAATTGTCGCTGTCATTAGATTTAGTGTTTGATGACGAATTTCCCCACAAATCGCTATCGCTCAATTCTGCAAGTGATTCTAATTTATTATCACTGTTTTTTAGCTGGTCTAAAACCACTTTTGACATAAAGGGACACTTTTTGGTTGCTATGGACAATCTCCAAATTCCAGGCAGAAAAAACGGTATTTATAATATAAAAGTGCATGCAGGGCACTGGACAGACCACTAGGGACAAAGGGGATGTGTAATTTTTTTATACAGTACTGTATTCAGTAAGATTACAGTATACTGTATGTGTGTTGTGTTTTTAATTTTTTGAATTTGGCACCGATCTCCGTCCCCGGGCACAGCAACATCGCAGGGAATGGAGCTCGGCAGCACTCGGGCACTGTGTGAATCGAGCGAGGAGACAGCTCGCACACACTGCGGGGAGACATCGCAGGATCCAGGGAACAAGGTAAGTAACTCTCCCTGTATCCTGCGATGCAGCCCGAGTCTGGCTCGGGGGTTACGGCTAATGGTACTGAAATTCCACCCCGAGCCAGACTCGGGAATACCGCCAGGGAGGTTAATCTAGGCTTACCTGTGGTTCAAAGTGGTCTGTAAGGGTTTACAACCACTTTAAGGGGAGGCAAGAAACCATTTATCACTGACAGGGATGCTTACGATATTCCTCTTTTATTTATTTATGTAAATCCTTTATCCCAAAAGAAAAACAAAAACAGTTTGCTGTAACAGTGTTAGCTGGAGATTGGCTTCAATTTGTTAGTGTATTTAAATATGCTAGTACATCTATGGCTTTCCTCCCCCCAGACTGCCAATGCTGCTGTCTGAACATGCCCTTCTGTTTCATCATCCAGAGTGGAGGCACTCTAATACAGGAGGCGTGTTATTGGCCAGATCATCAGGTGAAAACAGAATAAAAAAGTGCCCAAAAAAGAAAACTTATGCAGCCCCCACATTTAATCATTTGGTAGGCTACAATATACTACATTTTTGGTTTTGGGTTTGATACCACTTTTTGATACCACATTTTCTGTTCTAAGGTGACAACGCTCACTCATTGTACAGCATCTTTGGGGGAGCAGTGTTGTCACCCAAGAACAGGAGGTGTGTTAGTACTATGGAACATCTACCCCTCTCTTCATCTCCAAGTCATACAGGGTGTCCTGTATTTTGTAGAACTTATCTCTTATTTTTCGAGATGAGAAACTTGCAAGCTCACTGGTTTTATTGCAGGATCAATGTTTTTTTTTGCTTGCACTTACTGAACAGATATACCAAAACACGTTTAATGGTATATTTTAAGGACCAAAAGATAACAAATTGTTAGGGTGTATATACACTTTAATACATTATGAGAGGAGACCCATGGGCACCTTTACCTTATGCTGCTAAAAGCCACAGGGTTTATATTTTGTTCATTTAATAAATCTGATCCATCACAACATTTTTTTAATGTGTTCTGCGCAATACGACCTTATACCCTTGCAATGCTTTGCTAGTTAATTGTGGCAAAGCCATAGGCCCCAGGGCCCCCCATAGTTGTGGGTTAGCTAAAGCAAAAAACAGTCAAGTTATATATTGCTGCTGGGCTCAGGTTTAATTTGCTTTGTTTCAGAATTGTAATCCCAAAGTGCTATAACCTCCCTCTGTTTGTTGTCTGGCCTCTGGCCAGTAAGCGAAAAAGGATTATTGTGGCTTATTGGTATATAGTTATAAATGGGCTACCACATGCATTAGGAGGCAGACCCCTGTCACTCATGATTATTACAGTTACTAATAGAAAATCCTGTACTCTCTATATTTCTTATAACTGAAATAATCACAAGTAAAGAGTTCCCGTAGGTGCTACTGAGCTACTGTCACCCTGCCCAGCCCGGCAGTCAATTTTCAGTCTCTCTAATGCCGCGCACACACGATCGGAAATTCCGACCACAAAACCGTGGATTTTTTTCCGACGGAATGTTGGCACAAACTTGTGTTGCATACACACGGTCACACAAATGTTGCCGGAAATTCCGAACGTCAAGAACGCGGTGACGTGCAAGACGTACGACGAGCCGAGATCAATGAAGTTCAATAGGCAGTTCAGCTCTTCTGCTTGATTCTGAGCATGCATGTTTTTTTGTGTTTTGGAATTGCATACAGACGATCAGAATTTTCAACAAGAACTTTTTTTTGTCTGAAAATTTGAGAACCAGCTCTCAAATTTTTGTTGTCAGAAATTCCGACAGCAAATGTCCAATGGAGCCTACACAGGGTCGGAATTTTCGACAGCAAGCTCGCATCGTACATTTTTTTGTTGTCGGAATTTCCGATCGTGTGTACGCGGCATAAGAAAATTAACAATCCATGCGCTTGTTTTTGTTTGTTTTATTGAGGGACTTTAACTTGGATGGGGTAAGGAAAATATGGGATGTCCGATAAATTGTAGAACAATCAATTGGTGAATTGTAGAACAATCAATTGGGATGAACTATGTACACTCCCTGTACACATTACTCCTCCACCAATTTCCTTGTTTGCAGACTATTCTTCTTCCTTCCTCCTGCACAACTCTTGACTCTCAGGATCAGCTAGCACTGACTCTTACTCAACCCGACCTTAGAAACCACCCTTTGTAGGCAGGGACCGCGGGCCCCTATGGTGTAGCAAGAAAATAGAAAGTCTCCAGTACTAGCTGTCCTACAGATGGACTACTGCCCCCAGTCAGCTTTCTTAAGGCCCTGCCAGCCAAACTGGCTGCTGCTACCCGACTCCACTGTCCATGACACCACAGTCCACTCCACTGACTCTGCACACATCCCAGACTGCATGCTCCAAGTCCTCTCAGATGTGCCTTCCCAGTCCTCCCAACTATGCATGTCACTCACCAGCCCTCCTGGCTGCGACCAGTTGTTCATCTCCTTGAATATTTGCCCGGCAATGCTAGCTCCCACTGTTCTCTCTGCTTCTTCTGTGCCTCCTGTCCAGAACCTTCATGCTTTCTTTAAGTGTCCTCTCTGCTCCTCCTGTGTCTCCTGTCCAGAACCTTCATGCTTTCTTGAAGGGTTCCGTCCTGCACCCGAGCCCAGGCCCGAGGTCACCCCCCCCCCCAGACTGGGGAGCTCCCTCAAGGGCCCCGACAGCCTAGCACTCCATCTTCAGGCTCTGAACAACTCCAACGACTCCCCCCCAGCTGGGCTGACCCTCGGTATTTAAGGAGGCCTGCCCCCTATCAATCCAGGTTGGGGATTGGTCAGAGCTCCTTAGAACACCCCAGGCAGCTCCTCCTCTCCTCCTCTTCTTATAGAATCCTCTACAAGAAAGAGGGAGGTCTCAGTGACGCTGCCTGTGAGTCACCAGCTGCTACTCTAAGCCACTCCCAGGCCACACAAAACAAACAGGCCTGGCTACCAGCCAGGCCTGCCTAAATTTACATTACCTATACACAAAAATCCTATTCTAGCACCTACCTATGTAGAGGGTGCTACATAAAAATAAACAAATAATAGTGACCAGAGAAAAGCAGTCTGTGAAAAGTGTAGTACCACCCTAATGGGTGGTTAGAAGAGAAATCCCTCTTACAGTGTTGATCAGAGAAGAAATGGCCCGTGACATTTGTGACCAGGTGAGAAGGGGCCCCTTACACTGGTGGTGAGTGGAGAAGGACTTCTTTAATTTAATGGTCAAAGTAGATGGACCCCTTTACATTGGTGGTCAGCAGAGAAGGGTTTCTTACATTTATGGTCAGTTGAACAAGGGACACCTTACACAGACAGTTTGGGGAAGATCGCCCATTGCATTGGGAGCCAACGGAGAAGGCCACCCTTACATTGGTGCCCAGTAGAAAATTGTCCCCAACTTCAATGGTCAGTGAAGAAGGGCCTTCCTTACAATGATGGTCAGCAGAGAAGGGAACTTTACATCTACGGGGCATAGAAGGGACCTTTACATCTATAGTGAGTGGGACAAGGGCTCTCACAATGATGGACAGTTGTAAAAAGAATTCCCCTTTTTTCATTAGTGGGTAAGGAACTCCAAGATCAGCTTTAACCGCTGGTTGATTGGAAAAAAAAAAAACTGTACCTGTATACCCTGCTTAAAGTGGATGTAAACCTGATTCATGAAATTTGAGCTGGGCCATATATCTGCAGTGTTTTGTTATCTCTCTTCAAAGCTCTATGTCCCGTAGCTGTCTCCTGCTCCGTTCTTCTGTTATCAGCCTGATAACTCCTGACACGTTCTCTGTCACATATGATAAAAGCAGCCTGAGTTTTGTGTTGGGGAGGATGCTATAAATAGATTAGCAGAGCCCTAAATGATTCAAGGGACAGAGCTGAAAGTCTCTACCTAAGAGGGGAGGGGGTGTGTGCCTTTCCTCCAGTCAGCTGTCTTGGCTGTATGCCCAGGCTTCACTGCAGTGCTAACCAGGAACAGAAAATCTCCTAACATGATGTGCACTTTCTAAACAGTATATAAAGCTGAAGACAGCAGATATACATGTAAAATTTATGTAGGGAGATTTGTTTCATCCCTGTGTATCATCTGAGGCTATTCACTTCACTGGGTATATGTAAGGGTTTACATCCACTTTAACACTTACAAGCCTTGAAGCTCCTCTGGACTGTGACTGGACAATGACAACTGCATATTAGATGTTCTGTATATAGCCCTATATAACAGACAGTGCACAATCCACGTGGGTTTTGCTGCTTAACTGCAGACAGGAAACAGCATTTTATTCAGGGAAAAGACGTAGAGCATACCATAGATGCAGATACAAGCTTATAAACACTGCCATCTACTGGTTGAAGAATATATCTTTACTAACTACTAAAGTAGCACAAAATACAATTCTATATTCCAACACATACTGATAAGCCTGTCTCTCTGTTGTCTCCTCCAGTTCAGCTGTTAACTCATGAACACTGAAGCTCAACTGATTGTGATGCTTCTCCCTCTCCCAGTCTGAGCTCAGCTGTAAAACACTGCAAGAGACCAACACTAACTGAAATGTAGGTGCTCCTTGCAATTCAGCACATGTGGCTGGCTTGTTGTGCTGCTTCTTCTTCCCCTCTCTGAACTTTATTGCACATACTGTACAATGCTGATACTAAGTCACATTTGGGTACTCACTCTGCTTCCATTAAAATACCTTTAATAGTGTACAGTATTAAAGAGTACAGGGTTGCATTCATTTAAGTCTTTTGTATTTCTGCCTAGAGTTATTTAAGAATGTAGTATCTGCACACTTTGAAAACAATGGAAATGTTCATTGCTATCCAAATCAAGTGTAGAGTATTTTATTTTTAGGTGTACAGATTATTTTATATTATTATTATACCTGATATGATTATTTAATTTAAATATTTTTTGTTCATCAAATGATTTATTATGGATACATTTACATGCTTGCATTTTTAATATTGTATTTATTATCCTAAAGCAACCATTCTCAACCAGAGTTCCGTCAAACCCTAGGGTTCCTCCAGGGAGATTGCTAGGGGTACCCTATGCTGTGACTGATTGACCTCCCATTTGATTCTGCCTGCATCGTTAAAAGGCCAACACCACTTGGCAGAGCCAGCAGCATGATACCAATGATAATTTTAGCTGTCTGTATGGGTGGCATTCAAGCCACCACTGTAAGATGGCCATTCTCCTCAGTGCCCGCCATTGGAAGATGCATTTTTTTTCATCTGACTTCCTATGAATTGTTAAGCGGGAGTTTCCTGAGACCTGAAAATAAAAAAGAAAGTCGGGAAAGGCTGATCTAGAGAATAACTGGGCAGGTTATGCTTTCTCATTGCTTCCCAAGCTCTGGGATTTGTGATGGAAGTGAGACATGTAGATACCTTTTGGTTTGAGAAGGTCCTACTGTGCTTTGCATTTATTATACTTTGAAGGCTTTCAACATATTCCTATTGTAACTTTTATTTTATTTTATTATTATTGTACTGGAAAGTATTATATATTTTTTTATTTGCTAATCAATCAATGATAATAAGCAGCATACCACAGAATACATGTGCCATCATTTTGCAGCAAGAGTAATTTAACACTGCCAAGCCATGCTGGCATTATGTAAGCTTCATATTAGTAAATCTGGTCCTTTGACAGATGAGACTAATTATAAATAGGCATTTCCTTTAATAAATACCTAATACAGTAATGGTATGTTTTATTATTATAAAATTACCTTTTTTATTGTATATTAGATCTTTAAATCGGTAATCTGACTTTTTTTTTCTATACTTATTTCATATTTTCTGCATCTCTGAATCATCCCTTTATCAATGGGTTACGTTTGCTCTGCTGCACTTTTATTATGACAAGGGCAAATCAGACACATGGGATCATTAAATATCCTGTACACTGAGGGTATCATTATTTCTCAGTTGTGGAGCCTGCGGCACAGGTCTTGCTTTCTATTGTGAAGACAGCTTATTTTCTTTGCTTGGAAAGGAAAGCCATTTCACCTGATTTTTATTTTTTTTTTAATGTTACATTGTGTTCATTTAAGTGTAACTATAGATGTAAAGGGTGGGCGTTTTACATCTTTGGAATATTACTTTTCCTTGTTTTGAGTAACAGCACACCAAATCAGACAAACACTCTGGACTAGGTGCACTTTTAACCCAAAAAATTATATTCAATTCGTTCTGGGATTTGCAATAAAAATTACTAAAGCTCACTACCTTTTTATGTAGAAAAAGGTTGCTTGCCTGATAATGATTGGCACAATGTTTACTTGCTCAGTCGTCCTCCCCTGACTAGAGGCTTCTATCTGCTGCAAGAGGATTACATGGAGGTGGAGTCTGTAGTGGACTAACTCATGGCAAATAATTGCAACCTTGCCACAGAAACCAGCACCTTTCTTTGATGCAGAACAGGGGTTGTTGTTGTTGTTATTGCTGTTGTACTAATTTTTTTAAGGAGCTTAGTAAAGATTGAGAAGCTCTGCTAATTTCAATCATCTAATCCTCTGCAAGCAAAAATGTTTTTTACATTTTCCTTGTACCTGATTGGGTATTGTTTACAAAGTGAAACTTCACCCTATTTACTAAGTTTAGGGCAAAATGCGTTCATCTGCACTCACAAAGTGCACACTCTATTGGCCTTTAGTAAATCAACTCCTACACCAGCCATACATGGATCGAAATTCGGCTGGTTCTGCAGGGACCAGACAAAATTTGATCCATCTGTGGACAAGCTGATTGTACCCAAGTCAATCCATGAAAGAAAGAGAGATGGCAGTAGGTCTTTTTCATGTACATATGTTGACAGAGAACATGCTGACAGGAGAGAGCAAGTCAACAGAAAAGCTGTCAACTTTTGTTGTTGTTGGCTTGTGTTTTTGTGCTGGAGAGGAGACGAAAGCTACTACACTAGTCTCTCTTGGACAAATGTAGCTGCTGGCTTGTGTTGTACAATTGTAGTTCTGTGAACGACTGTGTTCCTCTTCAGTTGTTGTCATTCACAACAAAAGCCACAAGCTACTACTGTAGTATTCTCGTTTGAACTAGCTGGGAGGTTTTGGGCTCAGCCTTTGATCAGTATGAAGGGAACAGAGGAGGTACAGGGCTGCACAGCAAGCAGATGTTTGGAACTATCTAAATATTAATTTCCTTGCGCCATCGTGGTTGGATAGTGGTGGAGGGAGTAGAGGGCAAGCTATACAACCATGCTGTTCAGCAACCACAGCACAAATTTTAACAGAGACAAGTGCTACGGTATGTGTATTGGGTCCCCTGGGGAATTTAACAAAACTATTTAAGTTCTGGTGAGTCTCACTTGTTCATTTATGGGTTGTTATTTTTCCCACTGTTATCCTCTGTGGTAGTTGCTGTGATGGACTGGTGGCACTGCTCCTGGTGTCTACTCCTTGTTGTGGATGCCCTCTCAGCAAGTTGTGTGCTATGGGGGCATCGGGGTGTGCACTCCTGACCTGGACTGTGTGTTTCCATAGACACACACATTGTGGCATGGCCATGCCCCCCACTCCCTCCTCATAGTATTTGCCTATGGCTCCTGCTGCTCTCAATGTCTCATGTAAGACAGGGCAGACAGAGTGATGGTGGCTGCAAGCAGGACAGCGCTAGATCAGTAGAGGATTCAGGTAAGTGTTTAGGTAGAGGGTAGGGGGACTTTTTTTACCTTAATGCAGGAAATGTATTAAGGGAAAAAAAATTACTTTGTGGCCACAACTGTATTATCTGCTTCCCATTCTCAAATTACATTAAAGTGGTTGTTAAACCACTATAATCTATTCATGCCATTCCCTCTGTTATATAACAATATGTGTCCCAGTGTCTGATCTATAAAAAAAAAAGGCAGATAATCCCTTATATCAGAATGTCTCCCGGCGCTCACGTGACTCCTCGGCTCTCTCCTCTGCTGGGGAGGAGAAAGAGCAGAGGAGTCACATGAGCGCCGGGAGAAGCTCTGATATAAGGTATAATCTGATTTTTTTTTTATTTAGATCAGACACTTGGACACATATTGTTATATAACAGAGGGGATGGCATGAATATATAATAGTTTTTAAAGCATCAGGAGGGGACAGGCCAGGCACTGTCACGAGCAGACAGGCAGCGAGGGAGGGGGGAGAGGAGGACAGAGAAGGACAGAGCTGGGGCTGTGGATGATGGAGGCACGTAAACTGACCACGGTGTCAGGGCTCAGCAGCCATGATAAACAGTTGGTCAGTTTACAGGGAGGGTGGCAGAACCAGGCAGGATCAACCAGGTTTTTTAGGTGATACAGAGGGCCAAATTACACAGCACAAGCACTCTGCTGTGTAACATTATTTAAGGGAACAGGATCAGTTTTTTTTTAGGCTAACAAACACTTTAACTGATGGATCCAAAGGTCCTTAAACACTATATTGCCAGACCATGGCACCTTTATTTTGAGCAGTGCCCACCTTCATTATACATGAAAAATACTGTATCAAAAAAATAAATTTTTATCTTTGCGCTTTGCTGTAGAGTTATTGTATACCAGGGAAAAAAATCTAAACAATAACAGTTTTTGTATTATACTATTTCACTGTTGTTCTCTTTGCCTGGCCCAAGATGCTGATAGTGCTGTTGATGTTGTGCTGTGGGGCTGCTGCATCCCAGAAGAAGCAACTTACAAAAAAATGAAATCTATATCTTTACCTTAAGGATCGCCATCATCAGCAGAAACCTCCATGTTCAAGGTGCTGATGGTGCAAATCCGGCTAATTGACAAAACAATAAAGTCAATTACCTCAATTTTCCCCAGCAATACACTTCTCCTCTATAATATGTATATCTGAATAGATGTGTATATCAAACAGGGGTGAGATGTGTGGGAACTCAGTAGGGAGTATGTTATCTACTTTGCCAGTATTAAAACAAAAATTAACCCTATCAAATTTGTAGTGAGAAAACATATAAATTGCAGCAGATTTTCATGGCCCAAACAGGATTTAAGAGGCAAATTAGGGGAATAGCTATTAGAGCAGATTATAAAGTGTGTGATAATCTCTAACGACCACGTACTGTTATTTAATTAATTTATTTAGGGCTGAACTATGGGCACAACAACTTTTATTTGAATATATTTCTTAGTGGCCACAAAGAATACTGTATAAAGTCATGCTGTGTGCACCAAATGCCTCTGCAAAACCAGGTATTAGCTTGTAAAATTAGCAGTGACATCATCACTTCGCTTTATATAACCTGCACAGAGAGCAGAGCTGTGGGAGGGACCCAGCAGATCCTCCCACTACTGGCAGGCTGCAGTAACCTACAGGAGGGGTGGATAGAAGACCAATCTCCCTGCTTAAAGAGAGTGTGTCCATGACCAGTCTTTATTAAAGGAAGCTACTGCACAGAAAAATGTTCACACTTTATTACTGCACAGATTTTAAAGAAATACTGTACACAAAGGACACCAAAATTCAAGTAAAATAATAGATGTATCTCTTGTATTTAGACAATATTTGCTTATGCGGATGCCCAAAAATGGCTTTAGAGGCACTTAAGGTCAAATGTAAAGATACATTTGTGAAACAGATTTTCTGATTTTTGTAGTCTTATATCATAAAAGTAATAATTAAGTGTAATTGAGAGTTTTAGATTTTCTCTAAAGTTTGGTAAAAATCAAAAGATGTTGGTAAATGTCCATCCCCTTTTTATATTATTGCCAATGAGAAAATCAAAATTAGGGTGGTTAAGGTGCAATTGGACTTTAATGGCTCCTGGGGGTTAAAAAAAGCAAAAATACTAAATCTGTTCCAAAAAATTATCCTTTATTAGTCTTATTTACACACTGTCAGCCTAATCCTGTGCAGAGATTTTTCAGCTTGCAAGACAACAAACAAAGCACCAGCAAACTGAGAGTGACCAACTCTGAAGCAGGTCAACTGAGCAGTTAAAGTGTTACCAAACCCACAACAGTAAAATCAGTCTGCATATGCAGTAAACCATGCTTGTTATACTCACTGTGGAATCCAAGGGGTTAATCCTCTGCATTGCATAAAAAGGCTGTTTGATCCTGTCTTCTCTGATCCTCCCTTTCTTTCACTGTCCCTAATCCATCTGCCGATAGTACAGAGCTTTGGGGGTACTCAGCACATGCTCAGTTTAGTGTGTATTGCTAGAGAGGTTTTATTTGGGGGGAGGGTGCATGTGATCATCACAGGGCCAATCAGCACTGTCCAGAGAGAAAGTCAGGGGTCATGCAGGCTCATAGGACAGTCAGATCAGAATAAAACTCCTCCTACAAGCTTTAACCATTGCTCTGATGGACACTGAAAGAAGTCACAAGACTGCTATATACTGCTGATGAGAAAAGATATTTAGCATTTTCATGTTTTGTGTACTGTGGGAGACCAGATATAGTGAATGCGGGGTCCTGGGTTTAGTAACATTTTACCCTTTACACACACACGGTAGCTGCCACATGCATGTTAATGGAACCACACACTGTTTACAGCATCTGCTGTTGCAATTCTGACATTTTATATAAATGTCTGCATTACTCACTGCCACACCCAGACAGGAATGTAGCAGAGTTTACACTATATTAGCTTTTTAAGAGAGGCAGAATTCCTACATTTCCAGTTAGAGCATTCAGAGATTCTGCTAAACAAATTTGTAGATATCTTTTAAGGAAGAGAAAAGAAAAACAGTGCAAAAACTATTTAAAAAAATATAATACTTGCTTACTGGACTTTATTATTTTATGTCATATTTGGAAGGATATTCCATATTCATTCTCCAGGCATAGCCATATTGCAGTAAAAATGGCATTCTTTCCTCCATGTGCCAGAGTTCTGCAAATGAAAACCCATAACTATCTTCCACAAATCTCTAAAGAGTATTTTTCTGTGTTAATCATATGGCTAATCACATTGCTAATGCATCAATTCAGTGTACATCTGTTAAGAACATGAATTCAACTAATTAAAACAATCTATCAAATTAAATGTGTCACCCATATTCAGATTACACACTCCACACCAACAGATTGCTTAATTGTGTAATATAGTAATGTGTTAATATAAAATAGTATATAACAAGAAATTGTAATTTGTTCCAAAATGTATTTCTAGTAGGCAGTTAGATCCATTTGTGCTGTCTGCTCTCTTGGTGATTGGATTAAAGAGCTGGAATAACCACCTATATGATCTCTGAGATCCAGAAGAAAGGTAGAAAGAGATCGCTCTACCCTGTTCTTCTTCCAGCAGAGGTCTCTGTATGCAGTGATTTTTCTGTGCGTTCTTCCTCATGCTCATGCATTAAAAAAAAAAACTTTTCATACCTCAACCCTCTAAGCAAAATTGCAGGGATCAGAAGTGTTAAGCAGCCGTAGATAGAATAAAATTAGTCAGGAACTGATTGAATTTCGATCCATGTGTGGGCATCCCTGTTCGATTGTAGTTGACTGTAAAGGCCCATACACACGATCTGACTTTTTGACAACAAACCTCCGACAGACCTGTTTTTGCGGAAAATCTGACCGTGTGTACGCTCCATCGGACAAACTTTTTCATAGGACAAATGTTCGCTGTGAGAACAGACAAACTTTCCAGCAACAAATGTCCGATAGAAAGTTTGTACACAAGTCCATCGGACTAAAGTCAAAAGTACAAACACGCATGCTCAGAACCAATGCTAAAGGTCAGCCAACAATAGCAGAAGTTGCCCACAGGGTGGTGCTAAAGAGATGAAAAACCACGTGATTTGGTGAAAGTTTGCTGAAAAAGTCCTGCCGTGTGTATGCATACCAAGTTCACGGGCAACGCCCTTCGGAGCAAAACCCACCGAAAAGTCAGTTGGAAGTCCGATCGTGTGTATGAGGCTTTAGACTGACTTTTGTCAAACAGGAATGTTGGAAAATGTCTGTGTATTCTGATAGGGGAGAGTCCCACTGTCAGAAAACAATGTATCAATGGGGAGCATTCCCTCATTCACCTTGTTTGCGTAGTTGGAGGAATCTGTACTTTTTTTTTTTTCAGCTCATTGACTGAATGAAAAAACAAACAAAAACAAACAACCAATCGGTGACCAGCTGTGGTATTCTGTCTGTACATACAGTACATGGGCTGCTTATTGTAGCGATAGTTACCTATCCTTTATCAGTCTGATGTTCCTTGCCAGGGCCGGCATCTTCTGAGTACCATCTTCATTGGGTGAGGCAGGAGTGAAGTCATCCAAGCACAAAAGTGTACATTCCAAAGATAACTGCAAGCATGCAGGTATGTTTCCTTTATTGCAGAAGGGACATTGTGTGTCTCTTCTGCAATAGATTGCCTGCTCGCAGTTTTTGAAAGCAGGACTACATCCATTTTAATCATTTGCTATTGGCTTATAATATGTTATAAATTAAAGCTGAACTCAAAGTAAGTATAAAATCATCAGCCAATCCACAACACAGGAGGGTCAACACACTGAGATAGTTGGGGTTGTTATGCTTTGCACATTGCTTTCAGTAAACCCAGAATATGCTTAGAGGCGGCAAAAGAGAACAAGAATGACCAGGTGGTGAGAATGCTGTTGATTGGTGCACTGTTCTTATGGAATGTCGGAACATGGGAAAGGTGGCCTGCTGCTATGTGTAGGAGTTATAATTCGAGCTCCAGATTGCTAGCACACAGTATTTTAACCTTTGCTGCAGCACTTACTAATTAAAGAGTTTCAGGGTTCAGTTGAGCTTTACCTAAGTTAATAGATTTTGGAGGCATATTGCTCCAGGTTGTAGACTTATAAAGCCAAAAACTTTTTTCTAACTTTGTTTAGAATGTGGAACGTTTAAGATTCCTGTTGGGTTTTTACTGCTATCTAGTGCTTGGTTAGGGAAATGTTCCATCAGTTTTTCTCCTACTGAGAATGGTTCACAGGAAGGGAGAACATTTGCAACAGGGACATAGACTGAAATAAAAATCTGAGATGGACTCTAGCTTTCCACTACTATACTAGAGAAAAGTATTTTAATTTGTGTCTGTGTTGATGTTGGAGTGTTCTCATTACTTCTTGTCTTCTGGTAAAACATTATCAGCAGGACTGGAAGAGAGGGTAAATCAAACAGAGCCCTGGGTAGCAATAAAACTCTACAGGAATTCAAAAAATTCCTCAAATTTTTTTCGAAAGCAGGAAAACGTTTGGGCTTGACATGCACTTTAAAGTATATCTAAACTCAAGAAATTTTATTTATTGTAACTTACCACAGTCCATAGATATGTCAGCTGCATTAGCAGGGGTCCATACATCATGCAATAGCCATGTGCGTTCATTGATATGCACCCATCCCTGCATGCCTTTAAAACTTGGATGTGTAAATGAGTCTGTGGAGCTGCTGTGTCTCTATTCACTAACATAGACCACCTGCACGCAACTCCACACTGCTCCAGATGCAAAAACGGCTCTTGAATGCTGTATGGGTCTCTGCTTCCATGTGGAGTCCCAAATGCTCTCCCCCGAAAAGGCCACTGAGTATAGGCAGGTTCTCCCCAATAGTACTGACGTTGCAAGACCCAGACACAGTTCCAAGCACACCTACAAATAATCTCAGTCTAGGGGATGTATTTTTATGGATTTAATGCATAAAATTTGAACAGAAGAAAGATTTTGGGGGTAGAAGAGAATGGCCAGATAATCCGGAACTCTGTGCTAGCAGTCCCAGTCCTTACAGTCCCAATCCCAGTCCTCTGGCACTTATATGCCCAGACATGTACACACTTGGGATCCATAAACAAAGTTTTAATCACAAAGTCCATATACAACTGGTTGCCATCCAGCCTCCATGCGACACTCTCTAGCAAGGAAGAAAGGGTCCCTCTCCAGAACGTTCTCTGCAGGTGATACCCTACAGCAAATGTTTCTCCATCAGATCTCCTTCAGGCCCTTAGCCAAGCACAAGCTGAGGCCCAAACAGCAACACCAGTACAGAAGCTGCATCCCAGGAAAAGAACACTCTGAACAAGCCTCAAAACATTTATCTTCTCCCACACTTATCTTCTGGATTCTCGAGGCCCAAATTGACTAAAAGCAGATAAATATTCATAACTTCAGTATCTGACCCTCCTCCTCCTACAGGTACGTCCCCTTTAAGACGTGGCATTGTGGGCGCGCGTGCCCGCCGCGAGCTCCGTGAGTGTGACCGTGGATCCCGTGGATCGATGTCTGCCGGAAGTCCCGCGATCATCTCACGGAGAGGAAGAATGGGGAAATGCTAATGTAAACAAGCATTTCCCCATTCTGCCTATTGACAGTACACTGATTACAGCTTCCTGTGATCGGGGGCAGTGATCAGTGTCGTGTCACACGTAGCCCAGCCCCCCTACAGTTAGAACACATCCCTAGGACACACTTAACCCCTTCAGTGCCCCCTACTGGTTAATCCCTTCACTGCCAGTGTCATTTACACAGTAATCAATGCATTTTTATAGCACCGATCGCTGTATAAATGACAGTGGTCCCAAAATGGCGTCAAAAGTGTCCGATGTGTCCACCATAATGTTGCAGTCACGATAAAAATCGCTAATCGCCACCATTACAAGTAAAAAAAAATATTAATGAAAATGGCATAAAACTATCCCCTATTTTGTAGACGCTATAACTTTTGCGCAAACCAATCAATAAACGCTTAGGGCTCTTTCACACGGGGCGGATCCGTGCAGATCCGCCCCGTGAAGCTCCGCTTGCTCAGCGGGGATCGCTCCGTTGATCCCCGCTGAGCCGACGGATGACTGGGCGGTCCCCGCACACTGTGCAGGGACCGCCCTGTCAGAGCGCCGCTCTCCCCTATGGGGAATCGGATGATGACGGACCGTAGAGTCCGTTGTCATCCGATCCGCTCCGCCGACGGAAGGAAAAATAGGGTTTTCCTCCGTCACACTTTGGCGGAGCGGATGTCAGCGGACATGTCTCCGCTGACATCCGTGCTTCCATAGGGGTGCATGGAGGATCCGTTTCAGGTCCGCCTAAAAAACTGACAGGCGGACCTGAACGGACCTCCGTGTGAAAAGGGCCTTATTGTGATTTTTTTTATCAAAAATATGTAGAAGAATACATATCGGCCTAAACTGAGGAAAAAAATGTTTTATATATTTTTTGGGGATTTTTATTATAGCAAAAAGTAAAAAATATTGCTTTTTTTTTCAAAATTTTCGCTATTTTTTTGTTTATAGAGCAAAAAATAAAAACCGCAGAGGTAAACAAATACCACCAAAAGAAAGCTCTATTTGTGGGAAAAAAAGGACGTCAATTTTGTTTGGGAGCCACGTCGCACGACCGCGCAATTGTCAGTTAAAGCGAAGCAGTGCCGAATCGCAAAAAGTGCTCTGGTCTTTGGGCAGGCAAATGGTCCGGGGCTTTTAAACAGTTACATGAGACCTATAGCAGTGATTTAGATGCTAGAGAATCGAATGCCTAGCTACTGGGCAGCTCAGAAAATGGTGGCTTCCATTGTGTGAAGGTGACAGGCACTCTTTACACATCTCTATTTGTGTCTCAGTAATTAAATTAAACTCCCTTTATCAGTCTTTTCAGAATTGTATTTGTAAGAGCACAAACAACAGTGAAAGTTTTACTGCATTGCAGTCGGTTTTTTTTTCACCTTCATTGTTAACGGTTAACAAAAGTCTTGCTGCTTTTCTAGGTACCGTATTTTCTTTTGCCTTGACTGTTGAGATTCACATTTGTTGAATGCGGGCATGCTTTAACAGAGGAATTGAATTGCCAGTAATTGGATTTATTGAATGATCTCTGTCAAGAGAACTAAATGTTGTATTTTAGCAGAGAAGCTTCCTTTGTGGTATTTTAAAGGTGAACAAGCAGTTATACATAAAATCACAGGTGAATGCAGTCATGTATTTATTAAAAACAATTTAGGTGTATTTTAAATGCATCTCCAGTACCTGAATCAGTTTTGGTATCAGCTAGAGCTGCATGATTAATCGTTAAAAATTGTGATCTCGATTCAATCCCCCTCACGATCGCTAAGCAGAATTTCCAGATTCATTCATGTAGCAAGTCCAGAGGATTCTCTGCTTACTCAGCTGTCAAAAGAAAAAAATTGGTCAGTCTGCCAATTTGTTTACAACATTGTCTGTGCCAGTAGAGAACTATAAACATTGTAACTTTTAGTTCTTAGATTAAAGGAATGAAGTTCGATCTGTAAATGAGGGAAGTTTAACCACTTAAAGACTAAACCTTTTTCTTACAAAGTTAAAAAATAAAATTTTTGCTAGAAAATTACTTGGAACCCCCAAACATTATATATTTTTTAGCAGAGCCCCTAGGGCAGCGGTCATCAACCCTGTCCTCAGGGCCCACTAACAGGCCAGGTTTTGCAAGATAACTGAAATACATCACAGGTGATATAATTTGCTGCTCAGTAAAATTGCAGTATTCTAGTCTGCATCGCCCCAAGGTAATACATAAAACCTGGCTTGTTAGTGGGCCCTGAGGACAGGGTTGATGACCACTGCCCTAGGGAATAAAATGGCGATTGCTGCAATATTTTATGTCACATTGTATTTTCGCAGTGGTCTTTCAAATGCAATTTTTTGGGGAAAAATACACTTCAATTAATTAAATTGTTTTGTATAATGTGAAAGATGATTTGACGCCACGAGAATCGTGATCTTTATTCTAAGAAAAAAAAAAATTTGATTCTTCTTTTAACTAGAATCGTGCAGCTCTAGTATCAGCCTCTTAAAATTCCTTGTACAGTAAAACTAACAATGGGATAGGTAAAGGGGGCAAAAAAGTGTTCCGCATGTACATGAGGTGATAATGAACATGCTGACTGGAGGCAAGAGCAATGGGAGCAGAAAGATCACATCATCAGTTCCTGACTGTCTATTCACAGTCCAATCAGGAGTCTGGTAGGTGACAAAGTTGTACAGCATTTTGCAGTAAAGAAAGTCAGGTCACAAACCTGGCTGTGCTGTTACAAGGCTGTGTAAATCTTAGAATTGGCTCAACAAAAATACAAATATTTTGGTAGCGGATACAAATGACATATGTGTATATTTAGCTCTTAACCTGAAGGTCAGCTTTTAGGGGGTTTTAAAATACAATACTATAGTTAAAGTGTTAAAGTGATTGTAAAGTCATTTTTATAACTAACAAACATGTTATACTTACCTGTTCTGTGCAATGGAGCTGCACAGAGCATCTCTGATCCTCTTCTTTGCGGGTCTTCCACGACTCTTATTCTTCTCAGTCTTCCACCATAGGAAGTCGCTTCCTATCATGGCACACCACCTGTGGTCTCTATCCCAAGCCTTGCTGCCTGTGTCCATAGACACAGACAATGTGTCTTGGCCCTGTCCCCCCACTCCCTCCTCACAGGACTTGATTGAAAGCAGTGAAAGCCAATGGCTCCCGCTGCCTCAGCAAAGTCTGTGAGAGTGGGGAGAGCTGGAAAGCTAGGCTTTAGAACCACTTAACTTTGATATGTCTGTAATTCAAAGGGGTAGTTATTGAAACTACCCAATATTCTGCTTCTCAAATTCCAGAGAAGGGTGCTTCAATTCAAGGCTGGTTCCAGTAGTATAGCCATACACATAGCGGGTGGCAGTTACAGATCCTGAAAGTGGATTGCAGTTATACCTGTAGGTAATTAAATTAAAGGTTAAGGCAGGCCATACAAAGTGCAAATTTCTTTCCAGCAGCCATAAATTGCAGGAAAGAAATTTGCACGATTCCCCCATCAACACAGACAGTGCTGATAGGGCAATCCCTCCTGCTGAGCAATTGTCTTCTTCCAGCCGGGGGCAGGCGTGGGAAAGCCGCCCCTACCGGGAGAAGACAGTGATTATCGCTAGCGGCTATAGCAGCCGCTAGTGATAATTGTAAGAGAATCCTGCAGGCTGGTTGTACCCTAGTTGATTAATCGATCAACTTGGTACATTCAGCCTGCCCATTACCAGTTTAAATCTCAGATAGTTCCACCTGAACCTGTCTAAGACGACCTTCAAGCCAAAGGCTTACCAAGGGAGCAATGCCATTGAATGGTAAAAAAATTGCCAGAGTGGCAAGACGCACTGAACACCATGTAACAATTTCCAGTAAATATAATAATAATGACTTAGTTTAACATCAGAAGAATCCAGTAAATTCAGTTTTCGGTCTTTCATATATGCAACATAGAATATTTACCCATCATACATGTGTATGTTTTTATATTTGTAAGGTACAGTAGGTGCCACAGATATTGTACATCTATCGCACTCCCAACGCCGAGATTCTCGGCGACAGGAGTGCCGAGATCTCGGCAACAGGGTGCCGACATCTCGCGCTTGCTGCAGTAGCGAGAGGGAGACACGGCACTGTATTGAACCGGGATCCGACGTGGATTCCCGCCAATACCAGGCACTGCGTTTGGTATGAATCCTGAGCGGGAACTCCACGCCAATTTTTAAAGAGAAAAACCGGCGTGGGTTCCCCCTCCAGGAGCATACCAGGCCCTTGGGTCTGGTCTGGATTTGAGGGGGAAACCCTACGCTGAAAAAACGGCGTGGGGGTCCCCCTCAAGGTCCAAACCAGACCCTTATCCGAGCACACAACCTGGCAGGCCGCAGGGGAAGAGGGGGGGATGAGAGAGCGGCCCCCCTCCCTCCTGAACCGTACCAGGCCGCATGCCCTCAACATGGGGGGTTTGGTGCTCTGGGGCAGGGGGCGACCTGCGGCCCCCCCACCCCAGAGCACCCTGTCCCCATGTTGATGAGGACAGGGCCTCTTCCCGACAACCCTGGCCGTTGGTTGTCGGGGTCTGCGGGCAGGGGGCTTATCGGAATCCGGGAGCCCCCTTTAATAAAGGGGCCCCCGGATCCCGGCCCCCCCACCCTATGTGAATGAGTATGGGGTACATCGTACCCCTACCCATTCACCTGGTGGAAAAAAATTGCAATAAAAAAAAAACACAGCTTTTTAAAGTATTTTATTGCACAGCTCCGGGGGTCTTCTTCCGACTTCGGGGATCTCCGGTGTCATCGCCGCGCTCTCCGGTTCTTTCTTCCGCCGGGCCTCCGCTAACTTCTTTAGCTCTTTTGCTAGCGGAGGCCCGGTCTTCTCCGTCGTCTCGTCCGGCTCTCCGTTGTCCTTCTGCCGGCCCCTCCACTAACTTCTTTAGCTCTTTTGCTAGTGGAGGGGCCGGTCTTCGCGTCGTCGCCGTCGGCGTCTTCTTCCCTCTTCTCCTCCTCGATGTTGACTCGTCGCTTCCTCTCGCAGTAATGCTAAATCTTCGGTCCGCAGAGATTAATATAGGCTTCTCATGACGTCACAGTCACATGCTCCGGGTGGCCCCGGAGCATGTGACTGTGACGTCATGGGAACATGTGACTGTGACGTCATGAGAAGCCTAAAATAAAATACTTTTAAAAAGCTGTGTGTTTTTTTTTATTGCAATTTTTTTCCACCAGGTGAATGGGTAGGGGTACGATGTACCCCATACTCATTCACATAGGGTGGGGGGGCCGGGATCCGGGGGCCCCTTTATTAAAGGGGGCTCCCGGATTCCGATAAGCCCCCCGCCCGCAGACCCCAACAACCAACGGCCAGGGTTGTCGGGAAGAGGCCCTGTCCTCATCAACATGGGGACAGGGTGCTCTGGGGTGGGGGGGCCGCAGGTCGCCCCCCTGCCCCAGAGCACCAAACCCCCCATGTTGAGGGCATGCGGCCTGGTACGGTTCAGGAGGGAGGGGGGCCGCTCTCTCGTCCCCCCTCTTCCCCTGCGGCCTGCCAGGTTGTGTGCTCGGATAAGGTTCTGGTTTGGATTTTGAGGGGGACCCCTACGCCGTTTTTTCAGCGTAGGGTCTCCCCCTCAAATCCAGACCAGACCCAAGGGCCTGGTATGCTCCTGGAGGGGGAACCCACGCCGTTTTTTTTCTTTAAAAATTGGCATGGAGTTCCCGCTCAGGATTCATACCAAACGCAGTGCCTGGTATTGGCGGGAATCCACATCGGATCCCCGCCTATCGGCAATGCGTGTCACTCATTGTGAAAGGAACATTTTTTTCCTTTCCCGATGACGAGACAGCTCGGCGCTGGCTCGCGCGACAAAGCTCATAGGGTGTCAATCTCGCCGCTAGAAGTGGCGAGATTGACACAATATCGGCGGCACCTACTGTATGTATAATTTTCACAGCATCAACTGAACATCTCCAGTTAATATACCTTTTGAGGTATGATAACTTATCTGAAACCCTTTTCGGTTGGGTTTTCAAGGGTTTACTTTATTTTTGTTCTTTTCTTGCATGGTAGGTTCTGGATTTGGATTTGATTGTGCTAAAAGATGTTTGGATGTCGTTATCCAAATGACTGCAGATGTATGAATATTGACAATCCTTACATTTCTTACAGATTTTTGATGGTATCTTAGACTATAATTTTGACTCATCCACAAACCATTATTGGTCAAAATGTCTGAATGATTCATTTTTTAACTTAACATTTGATTGGAAATTATAAGAAACTTAAACACAATATAGTAATACATGAAAATTACAGAAAAAAAGGTGACAAAAGTAAACGTTGGCCAAGACATTATCCTCGCATTAATCTTGAAATGTAGTGTCTCTGTGTGTATGGAAACCCCTAGAACTTTGTCACACGACAGATAAAAATCTATAGTAACGAGCCAATGTATTTGATCACAGCTCAGTTTCTAGAGTGTATTGAATCTCTAACCATGGCAGAGCTTTATTACTGTGTTCTGTGGAATGATAATTGAAGAATGATCCTCTGCTTATTTGTCAGCATTTCCTTGGCAGAATCAATACGAATGAACACCATTTCACTGCAAATTCATTAAAATGTTGTATTCTTTGCACTCGGAAAACTAAAGGTCAAATTTGGTGAGCGTGTGGCAGTTAAATTCATGGCTAGAATTGTACAGTAGGTCATTCCAGTGTTAAAGAAAGGGGCTTAAGAGGCTTAGCTACAGAGGACAAGAGCATCCAGGTCAATGAAGGTGATGAAATATTTAATATTTAGTGAAGCTAAGTCAGCTAAATACTTATTTGAAATACATATGTACTAACATTTACCTGCAATATGCATTGCAGTCCTGGCAAGCCATTTATGGTACCCACTGCCACACTGCATACCCATGAATCACATGAATGGAAAATCATACAGCAGCATATGTATATTTTTAAAATGTGGTTCCTTGGAGTTCTTTTTTAAAGTGAACCTGTGACCAGGAATATTATTAAAGCGGAGGTCCACCAAAAAAGAGGAAGCTCCCCTCCTCCGCCGCCACATTTGGCACCTTTTTTGGGGGGGGGAGCGGGGACCTGGTTTTGACAGGTACCCACTCCCACTTCTGGCTGACTCCACCAGGCAAACCCATCCAGAAGTTTGGCCCCTCTTCTCCTTCCCCCGCCGCCAAGCCATTCACAAAGCACAGCATGCTTCGTGCATGCGCAGTAGGGAATCAGCTGTGAAGCCTCAAGGCTTCACTGCCAGTTTCCCTTACCCAAAATGGCGGTGGCAGCATCCGAGAGCCGATTGAAAAGTAGGCTCGGGTGAAGACAGCGCTGAATCCCTGGACAGGTAAGTGTCCTAATATTAAAAGTCAGCAGCCACAGTATTTGTAGCTGCTGATTTTTTTTTTTTCTGAAGAAGCCTGGAGCTCTGGTTTAAGAAGCAGTAAGGAAGTTTTAACAGAAGCTCTCAATGACCTGTGTAGCCCTTACTTACCACTGTAGCTGTAGTGGTGAAGAACTAGGAAGATAAAGTGAGGAAAAGCTCTAGGGACACAGACTCCAACAATACACATTTTTCTATTATATGCGGAAGAATCACAATCGCTGTCAGGGTATTATAACCATCTGTTTTTTTTCCATCCCAGTGACTGTCCTAATGGCCCCTGATTTCTTGTCCTACTGTCACAGGGACAGAAAGAGAAGGGAAGCTTCTTCAGTAGGCACACAATCATTCCTATATTCCCATTGCACTACCTACAGGAAAGGGCCCGATGAAGGGTGCTGTACTGTAGTAAGTGGAAACTGGTTAACCAGTGTAAAGCAGAGAGGAAATGTGTCACCAGCACAATATAGATCTTTGTTAATAAAGTCAACATTTTGTAAAAGAGATCACATCACAGTGCAGATACCGCCGGGCATGACCACTTTTGTAATAAAAAAAATGTCTTACATGTCTGACGAAGGGGTCTTGTGTGCCCCCTGAAACATTGCACTCTTATGTGATTTCATTCATAAAAATGTGAGCTTTATAAACAAAAATCCATGGTCTGCTGGCGACATGTTTCCTCTATGCTACAGACTGTAACAAAACACTTTTTTTTCACTACATTGGATTTTGACCTTGTCACCGTGAGCCTAGCACCCGAAATAACATCAAAGGTGTTAGAAGAGAGAGTGCAGTGTGGATTGTTAATATTGAGGTTATTACTGCCAGTTTCTTCTTGTTCCAGTAACTATCTCTCCCCTTATTTGGGAGGTGAGGTAAAAGCTTCCCTGTGGGGGGTCAAAGACAGCTATAAAACATATTATTTTAGAATGATTTACTCTTCTCAAGTATATCCAAAACTAAAATACATCTGTTATGGCTGGAGCTGGACTTTAAAAGAGAAGTATGGTCAACGCTTGTTTGGTCATACTTTTCAGGCTAAAGTCCGCTGTCAGCTTACATGGAGCCGCTCCAGACTCTGGAAGAATCCCAACCCACCCACCAGATGGTAGTGATACACAAAAACCTTGTTCCCGCGAACAAACAGTGATTGCTAATATTGTGCAGCAAAAATTCCTAAAATAAGTATTGTGAAACCACAAAAAACACAAAAAACATGTAAAATAGTGTTCATAAGTCCTATAACAATAACTATGAAGAAATTTTTTTTTTCCAGTGTAGGCTCCCGCCGTGTAAATCCCACAATGAGTGACTTGTTGTTCAATGTGCTCCCAAACACCTTGTGGAAGTTAAGTGAAGGTCCCCACTCACCGAATGTAGTTGACCCTCAATGTCATATAACAAGAGGAGTCAAATAGGCTTAAGTGGTCTCTGTGACCGGGAAATCCACCGACTGGCTCCAATCGATCCTTCCTTACCGAATTCCATAACTCCAAAGCTGAATCTCGTGGCAATCAGAAAAAAATGAAAATGGGCTCCACATAGCGTAAAAACATCTTGATTCTTCATTAAAAACATTCAGGCAGGTTCAGCATACAGAAATAAACGTTACAAAACCCCTATTGTGCAGGCACCAATACAAAAAACCTATAAAACCACTCAGGTGTATAGATCTCTGCATAGTGCACTGTGCATCCTAGCTTGACGTGTTTCGTCATCAGATATAACATCATCAGAAGCGGCTTCTGATGACGTCATATCTGATGATGAAACACGTCAAGCTAGGACGCATGGTGCACTATGCAGTGCTCTAGGTGGAACACACGCCAATACACCTGAGCGGTTTTATAGATTTTATGTGCTGGTGCGGTGCCTGCACAGGAGGGGTTTTGTAAAGTTTATTTCTGTATGCTGAATCTGCCTGAAAGTTTTTAATAAAGAAACAAGACGATTTTACGCTATGTGGAGTCCGTTTTCTGTTTCAGCTTTGGAGTTACAGAATGTGGTAAGGAGGGATCGATTGGAGCCGGTCTGTGGATTTCCCGGTGACGGAAACCGCTTAAGCCTATTTGACTCCTCTTATTATATGACACTGAGGGTCAACTACGTTCAGTGAGTGGGGACCTTCACTTAACCTCCACGAGGTGTTTGTTTGGGAGCACATTGAACAAGAAGTCACTCACTCAAAAAAAAAATGTTTTCTTCATATTTATTGTTATAGGACTTATGAACACTATTTTACATGTTTTTGAGTTTTGTTTTGTTTTTTGTGTTTTTTGTGGTTTCACAATACTTATTTAAGGGATTTTTTCTTAACAATATTAGCAAAGCGCTGTTTGTTCACGGGAACAAGGTTTTTGTGAATCATTATAAATTGCTAATAATTAAATTTGAAACAGCCACTGCAAATTCACAATATTAGTTATTCAAATCTCTGGCGCGAGTGTTTGTTTACCACCCACCAGATACCTGATCAGCTTGTGTGCTCCAGTGAGCACTGGAGGGGCAGAGCAGAGAACGGTGACTGACAGTCACTGCTCTCTACTCAGAGTGAACTGAGCGATCACAAGTCATGTGATCACTCAGTTCTCGGTGTTAGAGCCGGTGGGGGACAGCTGCAAACTGATACTGCTGCAGAGAGGTCAGTATATACAGAATGTTTATTTTTTTATATATTAACACTTTTTTATTTTAAATCATTTTATTCTTCAACACTCACCATTTTATTTAAAGAATATTCCCTACAGCCCATAGAGAACACCCAGTTAGGAAAGATTTTTGTTTCTTTCAGTGCAATTGTATACTCACTATGCACGTTTGACATTATACAGATGTTATTAGATGCACTCTTTAAAGTGGAAGAAAAGCCTAGGTTTAACTATTCAGAAAAATTACTCTCCCCTCCTATCCTGCCTAACCTGTATAAAGATATGTGTACTTACCAATTTTTAATCTGCTCCGGTCTGGTCACCTAATCCCGCAGCTCCAGTAAAGGGGAGCTTAACAACAACTGGAGCTGTGACGTAACCCGGCATAGGGTCCAATTACCTAGCCATTGTTGGCTCTTCCTCCTCTCCTCTGCAGCAGCTGCTCACTGACACAGGGGAGCTGGAGTTGCAGGATCACATGACCACACTGTAACAGATAAAAAATAGTTAAGAACGTTGTACATATACGCCTTTTTTAATGCAGTTCAGGCAGGATAGGTAGGAGGAAGGGGGAGGGTAATTTTTTTAAGAATAGTTAAAATTGTGTATTGATTCTGTCACCGCCCCTTTTAATGCTCCATTAATACGCTCACCTCCACTTTCCTTCTAGTTTTGCAAAATCGCTTTCTGTGATTTCAGCTGCTTTGTGGAGCATGTCATTAGGTACTAAAGTCTTTACTTTCTAGCTCTGACATTAGAAATGTTGCTACTACTAGTAAATTACACACCAACACAATGGCATGCTCTGAAAGTCAAGTGCAAAAAGAAGAAATGTACTTAGATACTCAGGAGGTAATGAGTTACTGGGGCTTATCTTGTGTGCGCTAAATTGAGTCTAGAGAGAGCAGTTCTTCTGTGTTTGCTTTTTTCTTAGATACCAGATCTAAGCAGTTTTTGAGGTAACTATATCTCTTAACAAAACCTCCATTAATATTGTGTCCCATATGCTCTGTCTTCTTATATAAAAGAAGCTTTTTTATTTGCTGAGGTTGAATAATCTTTTCTACATCCACAAGATTATTATTTGAACATGGGTGCAGGTCCATTACTCACAATGATAAAAAGGTAAATAGCAAAAGCGGAACCTAATGATTATTGTTATGTGCTTTGAGCACACGGGAGATTCTTACGGATGGGAGGAAAATGCATAATCCATAATAGTACTCTGCTTGATAAAGGATCAGGGTGGCAAAGGAAAAACAAATTCTGTGCCATGCCATCATATTAATCAGAACAAAACTTACAGCAAGATTACCAGCCATCCGGAAATGTACAGACAGTCTATAAAAAAAAAAAAACATGTTAATTAAGGCTACATAAGGCATCTGAGTGTCAGCCAATCACAGGATGTTACATTTATCAAAATGATCTGAAATGACAAAGATTTTTGTTGTTATAAACATAATAAACAATGAAGTACATATACTCTACCATAATGTAAGTGGTGCAGTTCTTAGTATTCTCACATAAACTTACCCTTATTGATCATTAGAAAGAACTTATGCCACAGACCACATAGTTACTTTAACCACTTCCATACTGGGCACTTATACAGCTTCCTGCCCAGACCAATTTTCAGCTTTCTGCGCTGTTGCACTTTGAATGACAATTGCGTGGTTGTGCTACACTGTACCCAAATTAAATTTTTATAATTTTGTTCCCACAAATAGAGCTTTCTTTTGGTGGTATTTGATCACCTCTGCAAAAAAAAAATTCTGCAATTTTTTTTTTAAAAAGACCGAAAATTTTGAAAAAAAAAACGTATTTTTTTTGTTTCAGTTACAAAACTTTATAAATAAGTAAGTTTTCTACTTCACTGATGGGGCTGCACTGACGGGCACTGATAAGGCGGCACTGATAGGCACCTATAGGCAGCACGGATGGGCACCGGTATTTGGCACGGATGGGCACCGGTAGGCGGCACAGATGGGCACAGATAGGCGGCACGGATGGGCACAGATGGGCACAGATAGGCGGCACGGATGGGCACAGATAGGCGGCACGGATGGGCACCGATAGGCGGCACGGATGGGCACTGATAGGCAGCATGGATGGGCACTGATAGGTGGCACGGATGGGCATGGATGGGCACTGATAGGTGGCATGGATGGGCGCTGATAGATGGCACTGTACTGTAATGTGTTACTAATGGATGCCAATCAGTGCCAAACAATAATGCCTGCCAATCAGTGATGCCTATTGTGGGCACTGATTGGCATCCATTGTGGGCACTGATTGGCATCCATTAGGGGCACAGAATGGCATCTCTGGTGGTCTAGGGAGGCATACCTGGTGGTGGGCATCCCTGGTGGTGTCCCTGGTGGTCCAGTGGCATCCCTGGTAGTCCAGTGTGGGCATTTTCGGGGGGCTGTGCTGATAATCGATCAGAACAAACCCCCCCTGTCAGAAGAGCAGCTGATCGGCTCTCATCTACTCGCGTCTGACAGACGTGAGTGAGGAAAAGCCGATGACCGGCTTTTCCTGTTTACATCGTGATCAGCCATGATTGGACACGGCTGATCACGTGGTAAAGAGTCTCCGTCGGAGACTCTTTACCTAGATCGGTGTTGCGGGGTGTCAGACTGACACCCTGCAACAACGATGACCGCGATGCGCGCCCCCTGACGTCATATGACGTCCAGTCAGGATTTTGAAACCACTTTGCCGCCGTCAATCCGCTATAGGGCGGGCGGCAAGTGGTTAAAGTGCATGTACTACAGCCCAGTGGTTCCCAAGCTGCACAATGCAAGTTCTGATTTTTCAGAAAGCCAAGAATAGACACACCTCCATCAAATGCCACAATGGGGACATACGGGAATGTGTTGCTGAGACACCTTGTTGCATCATGTGGGATTCATTGGGGTTGATTTACTAAAGGGAAAAAGACTGTGCAGTTTGCAAAGTGCAGTTGCTCCAGAGCTTAGTAAATGAGCAGAAACTCTGCTGACTTCCATCACCCAATCATGTGCAAGGAAAAATGCTGCTTTTTTTTATCTTTCTTGCACGTGATTGGGTACTCTTTGCAAAGTGAAGCCTTACCTCATTTACTAAGCTCTGGAGCAACTGCACTTGCAGAAGGCAACTTTGCAAAGTGCACAGTCTATTTGCCTTTAGTAAATTAACCCTATTGTCTTATGAAAGCTCATTGTAAAGATTTATTCTGGAAACTTTCACATTTTTACCAGTGGTCTGTCGGCACCAAATGGCGTCATCTAACAACCCAATAAGTTGGTTTCATGTGTTGTTAGAAATGATGTGTGCTGTAAGTTGCTTTTCCTTTCTTAACCTGCCTGGCGGTATTCCCGAGTGTGGCTTGGGGTGAATTTTTCATACCAAAAAGGGGTAACCCCGAGCCAGACTCGGGATCGCATTGCAGATTACAGGGAAAGTTACTTACCTTGTTCCCTGGATCCTGCGATGTCTCCCCGCTGTGTGTGCGAGCTGTCTCCTTGCTCGATTCACACTGCCGAGTGCCGAGCTCCGTTCCCGAGCGTTGCGACGCACGGGGACGGAGTTCGGCGCCAAATTCAAAAAGTTAAAAACACTGTATAGATACAGTATACTGTATCAAATGATTACACATCCCCTTTGTCCCTAGTGGTCTGTCCAGTGTCCTGCATGCAGTTTTATATTATAAAAACTGTTCTTTCTGCCTGGAAACTAGAGATTGTCCATAGCAACCAAAAAGTGTCCGTTTACGTCAAAAGTGGTTTTAGACCAGCTAGAAAACAGCAATAATAAATTAGAATCACTTGCAGAATTGAGCGATAGCGATTTGTGGGGAAATTTGTCATCAAACACTGAAAGTAATGACAGCGACAATTCTGCAACTGAGCAAATTTTAGTGTTTTTGATTTGATTACATTATTGAACAATTTTTGTTTTAATTACATTATTCTTTGTTATAATTATTTATAGTTATTTATTATATTATAATTTATGATTTTGTGTTTCAAACTTTATCATACCCGGGATGTCTACTAGACTCTGGTTTGGACAGATTTAAGTGAGTTATTTCTAAGAATTACAGGCCTACAATATAAAACGCCAAATTTCCATGCAAAATAATGGTACCGCTTTCCGCACCAAAAATCTGAAATAATCATACCTCCAGGGAGGTTAAGAATGCACTTAACAAATAAGATATTTTGTACTCATAAGGTGGTTGAAAGAAGCCTGAAATGAGAGAATTATGTAGGCTATCCGATCTAACATCCTTCTGAACGTGAAATGGAGGTAATCAATGACAACCTACAGAATTCTCTCAGTACATTTTAAAGTTCTGTGATTTGCCAAGCTGTAGAGTATTGAGCTCATCACATACAATAAAAAGGGTAAGGCCATTATCACCCATATTTATTAAGGCAAAGAGGCTGTCTCATTTTATTGGGGTTTTGTATTTTGCATATCATTACTGCTATTTGCATTTTTAACAGCCCAAACAGCCTAAATATTAGAAATCCAACCTTTCTTACATTAAAACCGATGGATTTTTCCATCGGAAAAACAATGAAGCTGACTTCCATCAGTCTTGCCTACACACCATCAGTCAAAAAACCAACCGTTCCAAACGCGGTGACATGAAGTTCAATGCTTCTGAGCATACGTCGACTTGATTCTGAGCATGCGTGGGTTTTTTATCCGATGGAGTTCCCCACAGACGATAGTAATTTGCTATCGTTTTTTTAACCATCGGATAAATTTAAAACATGTTCTATTTTTAAACACCGATGGAAAAAAGACCGATGGGGCCCATACACGATTGGTTTGTCCGATGAAAACAGTCCATCGGACTGTTTTCATCGGTAAAACCTATTGTGTGTACACGGCTTAAGTCTACACAATATTTGTGATAGTATAGTTTTGTTATGAGATGCCTGCTGGCATCAGGCATTATATGGGTTGGCTATGCTATTAAAATACCCATGGCTAGTTCAACTCATTAATACACCTACAGTTTTAGTTTGCCGTTGGGCTGTTTGCAGTGCATTGTTGACCAAGTCCTGATAGCATGGGTACATAGATTTTCCTATATTAGTGATATTAGGCCTGCAATCTGTTAAAGCTAAACTCCAGGAAATAAATAAAAATCAATTAATGCAATTATGTATTCTATTTAAAAAAAAAAAATTCAGACACGAGTAGTGTACCTGAATCAAATTTGGTTTTAAAAAAATGTATTTCCCTGTGTTGCAGCCTGGAAGAGGGAGGGACAGTCTCTGTTACATGCACATATGCTGATAAGGAACATGCTGATGGAGGATAAAGCTGAGTCAGCAGAATCTTGTGCTTACCAGTGTGTTTTTGCTCTTTCACTATCCTGTCACAGCCACAGGCTGGGGTCAGAGAGGCAACCAAGCTGTATTTTTAATTGCAATAGAGAAAAGACAGGTTATCACTTGATTGTGCTGTGTAGATCAGGTGTTTTACTCCAAGGACTGGATAAATCCATGGACTGGACAAAAGAAAATTCAAATCCCTTGGTAGGTGAAAGAAATCCATATATGGTTTTCCTGAATTTAAGCCTACTTTAATAAAAGCATGAGGCAAACCATTTTACTTACCGGTACTTGTAGCAATGTTCTTTTCTTTATTTATTTTATTATAGCACATTGCTCTGTCTAGCCCCTGCTCTGCAATTTGTGCCCCCCATTTTTCCTTGTCAATAATATTTATTGGTTGCATAATAATAAATACATTCTTTGGTTAGTTATGCAAGAATACAGATAAATAAAATTTACATAAAAATATTCTATAAGTAATTAATACATAACATAAAATATTTAAATTAAATTAATTAGATCTTCACTAACTAGATAGTCGGTGGGTAACATTGTATTCATGCCCACCGTGTCTTAACGTGTAACAAATTGCCATTACGTTATACACAAAGATTGTGGTATAATAACTTATGTTAAATGTAGTGAAGAACAATATTACTTATAATAAAAATAAAGGAGAGTAAAGAGAGAAAGAAAATAGTGAAAGAGAGAGAAAGTCCACAAGGTCGGTCCATGAACCAGTACGATGCGTATGGTTTACCATTCCTTAGTTACATGGGATTTGCATTGAATCCGCTACCATGGCAAAAGGACCTTGTGCCCCCCATTTTTCAAAGAAAGTCAATGGTGGTTAGCTGCTTCTTGTTATTTGTTCCCTTAGTAGGCCCATAGAAGACCTCTGCACCAGAATCAATGCATATGCTGTACAAGATCTGGCATGGTTTGTTTGTTATTGTCTACATGTTGGCATAGAGTTAGCAAAAAGAGCGTCATAACACCAGTCAAAACTCACTTTTAAATCTAGACTATGTATAAACAATGATCCATGAAGATGATCCTCACAACCGATATTGCTCTAAAATCTTGCTTTTATTCAGGAAACCACAGTGTATTATATGCAGGTATAGTCAGTTGACACATTTCATCCTACACGGCTTTAATCATAATTACAATAGAACATGAAACTTTGAAATATATAGTGGCTAAAAAGAAAAAGGTTCCACTCACTAATTAAATCAATTGATGAGAATGATTGCAAAAAAAACAAAAACAAACAGCTGATACAATTGCAAAGGAGTCAATGCATAAGCCACTATGCTTCACAAACAGACATCATATAAAACAATATACAAAAAATTAAATAAATGAAAAAATAAATAAATAAATAAAATAACAGTATGATTAGATGGCTGTATATTGAAATGAGAGGTGAAGAGGTAATGGCCAAAAACATAATTGCACACAGTGAGGAGGAATCTGGGAAGAGAGGCAACCTATTGTACATGCAAATCCAGATCCCATCTCATGTTTAACCCTATCACCTAGTCTTTTTGCCTCATCTAAGAAATGCCAACCCACCTGGATGTCATGTCTGGGGCGTCATCTATGTAATACAAAGACAGGCAGGTACTGCCACGTTAATATGTCACGTGAAGCCTCGTACACACGAATGAGTTTCTCGGCAAAAACCAGCAAGAAACTTGCTGGCAGAGATTTTTTGCCGAGAAATTCGTTCGTGTGTATGGTTTCTCGTCAAGAAAAGCGACAAGAATCTCGACGAGAAAATAGAGATCCTGCTCTCTATTTTCTCGTCGAGATTCTCGTCAGCCTGTTTCTCAACGAGAAAATTGTGTGTGTGTACACTTACTTTTTCGCCGGGAAGCCCGCGCATGCTCGAAATGACTTTGACGCATGCGCGGTAGCTTCCTAGGCATAGATAGGGTATACCAAGATGGCGGCGACGGCATCGAATGTGACGAGCGCATGCTCGTTGTAGTCGATGACATCACCGCGTACGCTCCATTCAAAGAACCGCGGGTTATTTGAATCGAGCGTGTGTACACTCGGCCGGGACAATTTTCTTGTCCAAGAATCTCGTCGAAAAAAACGACATGTTTTTTCCGACGAGAATCTCGGCCGTGTGTACGAGGCCTAAGACTTTCTTCTCTATGGTTACAGGGGAAGAATTTTTCATGAAGCAATTTATAAATTGTAGCACTAGTTATGTACTCTATCTGAGTACTTGCACTATGTGCAGCCTGCAATATGTGGGTTGTACCACACGCTCTCTAAGGACCCGAATAGAAGAACACTATCGTAACTCAAATAATCTAAATGTCAAGCACATTTCTAATGTGACACGCTATTTTAGGGACTGTCATCAAGGTGATCGCTCCTCATTTCGATTTAGGGAAATAGAGAGGCTTTTTCACTTGCCGGGAGGAGGAGGAGAAACCCTTTTATGACTAAGCCTATTTATGACATTTGGTGTTTACAAGTTAAAATTCGTATTTTTTGCTAGAAAATTACTTAGGACCCCCAAACATTATATATATATTTTTAGCAGAGAATCTAGAGAATAAAATGGCGATTGTTGCAATATTTTATGTCACACAGTGTTTGTGCAGCGGTGTTTTAAACGCAACTGTTTGGGAATTATTTTTTCATGAATAAAAAAAAAAGAAAAAGTAAAGTTAGCCCAATTTTTTTGTATAATGTGAAAGATGATGTTATGCCGAGTAAATAGATACCAAACATGTCATGCTTTATAATTGCACGCACTCGTGGAATGGCAAAAAACTACGGTACCCTAAAATCTCCATAGGCGACGCTTACATTTTTTTTTACGGTTACCAGCTTAGAGTTAAAGAGGAGGTCTAGGGCTAGAATTATTGCTCTCGCTCTGACAATCGTGGTGATACCTCACATGTGTGATTTGAACACCGTTTACATATGCGGGCGCGACTTACGTATGCATTTTCTTTGCTGCGCGAGCTCGCGGGGATGAGGGCGCTTTAAAAAAAAATCCTTATTTATTTTATTTATTTTTACATTATTAAATTGTGTTTTAAAAAAAAAAAATGTGATCACTTTTATTGCTGTCACGAGGAATGTAAACATCCCTTGTGACAGTAATAGGTGGTGACAAGTACTCTTTATGGAGGGATCGGGGGTCTAAAATCCGGTGCCATTGGCAGCTGAGTAAACCGGAAGTGACGTTGTGACGTCACTTCCATGTTTACATTCAGGAGACTGAAACAAAGCCATTTACAGCTTTGTGACAGTCTCTCTCTAGGCACTGGAAGTGATAGATCGTGGATCGGGTCTCCCGGTGGGACGGGAGGCCCGGTCAGAGCGGCGGCGGGCGGGGGGGATGTCCCCTCCCGCTCCTCTGGTATAACAACCAAGCGGCTTTTAGCCGCATCGGTTGTTATGCCTGGATAGCCAATCTAAACAATGGTACCGGGATTATGCCTGCGGCTGCGGGCATCATCCTGGTATAACCCCCGAAAGCCGAGGATGCATATATGCATACGCTCGGCGGCAAGGGCTTTTAAAGACCAGATCTCTTCAGGGGTTATACTTGAGATGAAATCTGGATATGCATGTACAATAGGTTTCCTCTCTTCCTGGACTCCTCCTTTCTGTGGTGTGCAATTATGTTTTTGCCTATTATCTCTTCACCTCTCCTTTCAATATACATCCATTTAACCATACTGTTATGTATTTTTTTCATTTGTGCTTTTTATTTACATGTTTTTTGTACCGGTATATTGTTTTCTATGTTGTTTGTGTGTAAAGCATAGTGGCTTATACATCAGTTCCTTTGCAATTGTATCAGCTGTTTTTTTTTTTTTTGCAATCATTCCCATTAACTGATTTCATTAGTAGCTGGAGCCTTTATCATTTTAGCCACTATATATTTCAAAGTTTCATGTTCTATTGTAGTTATGATTAAAGTGGTTGTACAGTTCTATGCATTAAGATAAAAAACATCCGTGTGTAAGTATGACATGTTTGTTATTTTTAACAAAAAAAAAATCTTCCCCAGTGTTTCTTCCATGTTTGTGGGATCTGTAATTGGCCGGAGCTGCGTCAATGTCATAGAGCCGCAGGTCACGGCACAGGCCCTGAAGAAACAGCATGGGTGGCTGTTCCTTCAGAGCGCATGCGCTGATGATGTAATCAGCGCAGTATACAGTAAAGTTTGATGATGATGTAATCAGCGCAGTATACCACGCAGTATACGATGCAAGTTTAGGAGATATTTACAGTACCTATAGGTAAGTCTTATTATAGGCTTACCTATACGTACAAACACACAAGGGGAGTTTACTACCTCTTTAAAATTTTACTAAACCCACAACAGTAAATGGGACCGTAGTCATAACTTCTTAATATTTCATTAGATAAATAAATAATACTTCAGTAAATACCTGTGGTTGAAATGGCCGTGGCCTTTATTTATAGGTATAAATATTAAATTGATTATATCAACTTTCTTAAATCAAAAATAAATAATCAACTTAAGAATATTAAAATCTTCTTTCAGTAACAATAACCATATATAAATATATAAATATATATAAAAATTAGCTTAGCCATTTAAGCTCAAGCTAAACTTAAAAACATGAAACATAACATCCCCTTACAAATGAAGGGATTAAAACCTCATAAAACAGGCCACGACAGGGAGGGAGGGTGGGATGTGCTCCTCTTCAAATCTTCTCCGTCTTCTGCCCACTGATGACGCATCCTCTTTGTTCATATATGGTGCTAGAGGACCGTTGTTTGGGGCAACTGTCAACATTGTTAACCAATCATGGGTAAGTAATTTTTATTTTATTTTTTAAACTGTAACTTTAATTTAATTTACAGGTATGACACGGTCCCATAGGTGGCGGGGGCGGGGACATTTCATGCCCCGCCCTTCACCTTCATGGGACCGTAGTCAGAACTTCTTAATATTTCATTAGATAAATAAATAATACTTCAGTAAATACCTGTGGTTGAAATGGCCGTGGCCTTTATTTATAGGTATAAATATTACATTGATTATATCAACTTTCTTAAATCAAAAATAAATAATCAACTTAAGAATATTAAAATCTTCTTTCAGTAAAAATAACCATATATAAATATATATATATATATAAAAATTAGCTTAGCCATTTAAGCTCAAGCTAAACTTAAAAACATGAAACATAACATCCCACACACCAGGCCCAAATTTCAAGGAGCCTGGCACCCCACCAAGGCGACAGCCAATTCAACACAGGTTTGTAAATCTAAATTGAAGATGTCAAGAGCAATATCAGATAAATGCACATTGTCTGGTCTATAAAAACCAGGCAAACCGCCCTCTAAGTTCACATGTCGAAAAGACAGACCATGAACCAAAGGCATGAATCTAAAGCCCTATTCAGTCGCTTACGAATTTTTTTCCAAAAACTTACGTTCGGGGCAGAGCAACCAATCAAGACGAGGGATTACTTCAGAAAAAATTCAAATAGCATTAGGCAAAACAGCATGCCAACATAACAAATGAAGCTTAATCTGAGAAATCAACTCTAACGACTAGCGTTTACCAAGATCATTACCGGATAAATGGAAAATAATGACCTGTGGTATGGGCCAACAATCATGTAAATGAGATAAAACAGAACGTAAATTGCTCGAAAGCATACCACATTGTCCATACCAATATGTATTAAAATTATGATGAGGTAAACCTAAATTATTGCCATAGACTCTCCATTCAGCTCTCTTCTGAGCCCAGAAAATATATGAGTGTCCTATTATCCAGAAGTTATATTGCACATCTAAAATTAAAAACAAAAATTAGGTCTAACATATGATCTATAACAATTCGATCGCCAACCACCAATTTGTTTAATCACAGATTCATGAAGACCAACCATAGCTGCTGTAGTGGCTGCACCAATACGAAAAGAGTGAAACAAAATCCTCATGTGTTCCAAACGTAATGCTTCGAGGCACCGACGTAGGACAGCCCGGAATTGATAAACAGTCAACGGAGTACCCGTGACATGAATCAAAAATTGTTTATGAAATACAGGTCTCACTCCCAAAAAACTTTCAACTAAAGAGAAAACACAATAGCGAGCACCAGGATCAGCTCGCAAAGTAATCCATCGACCATGACCCATAGGATCAGTCTTACTCTTACGAAGTAGAACCTGAATAGAATCCACTCCAACAAAAACATCCCGAAAGAATAAACCAGAGTCATCATAAACTTTACGTGGAAACAATTCAGAAACCTTAAATGCTCCAAAAAATCAGAAACAAAAAGACAAAGAAAACAATAACGATTCCTAGGGAGGAAAACAGACAACCTTAGAAACGTCAAAAAGACGACCCAAAAGATCAACAGAGATAGGTAATCTGTTATCAGCAACCAAACGTTTCTTTTTGTAACGCTGTAAGGCATGTTTGACCGCAAAAAGGACATACAGGACCTGTGACCTTGCATACGCATAAAGAAAGAAACACCAGATAGTGTCTTGACAATATGAGAATGTGAATAATCACGAGACATCAATAACTAAGAAAGGACAAAAATAAATCTTCAGAAAAAATTAGTCGATCACATCCAAAAGAAAGCAAGAAGGAATACCACAAAGTCCACACAGCTTTATACGACGCCCACGTGGAGGGCGCCAAAGAATCTCTAATGGCAGTAAAAACAGGATTCACCGAAGGTCCCATAAGTGTGGAGGGCATAACAGGCCAGTAAGATCCGCATCCGGCACCAATCGTCGAGATTCTGGAATCTGAGAGCGGGATAAAGCATCAGCAATAAGAATATCGTTTCCAGGAACGTATTTGGCTTTAAGCTATATATTAAAATCTAAACATTTAAACACCAACAATTTAAGTACAGAAAGAACAGGAAGAGATTTAGAAGATAAGCAATTAACAGCAAAAACGACACCCTTATTATCAGAATAAAGTAAAATACGATGATTCCTAAAATTAACACCCTACAATTCCAAGACCACTAGAACAGGAAAAATCTCCAACAAAACAATAATAGACGTCAAACCAGCATCCTTCCAAGATTCAGGCCATAAATCAGCAGACCAATGCCCATCCCAATAAGCACCATAGCCACAAGATCCAGCATCATCCGTATGCAGATGAAGGGCAGAGGCCGAACAAAAAGGAGTCTGCCATAATCAAATACTATTAAAAAGTAGACAAAAAACTACGCCAAACTTTAAGATCGTCCCTAATACCAGATGTAATCCTCACGAAATGGAAAGGAGAAGAAATTCCAGAAATAGCGCAATATAATCTCTTGGAGAAAACACGACCAATCGGCAAAACTCTGGACGCAAACGCCAATAAACCAAGAAGAGATTGCAACACTTTCAACCTAACCTTACATTTTGACAGAACGAAATCCCATAAAATTCGAATGTTAATAATTTTCTCCTCAGGAAGACGGAATTCCATGGAAACCGTATCCATTTGACTACCCAGAAAATCAAGGCAAGATGTAGGGTAAACAGATTTCTCATCGGCCAACGGTATACCAAACTCCCAACACACAATTTGAAATTCGGTAAACAAATACAAACAATCAGATGAACCAGCCATACCAATAAACAGAAAATCATCTAAGTAGTGCAACAAGTTATCAGAACCTGCACGAAAACTAACATCCCATTCAATAAACGTGGAAAAAAGCTCAGAAAAATTAAAAAAAATTAAAAATAACACGAAAGTGAACATCCCATAGGGAGACATTTATCAAAGCAATATTCATTCCGAAAACAAAAACCTAAAGAGTTAAAGGCTGACGAATGAATAGGCAGCAACCGAAAAGCAGACTGAACATCAGCTTTAGCAAGCAAAGCAGACGCACCAACTCTCCAAATTTTGAACAGAGCGTCATCAAATGAAGAATACTGCACAGAACACAAAGACGGGTCAATATCCTCGTTTAAAGAAAAACCAAAGGGGAAAGATAGATGGTGTATCAATCTATAAGTGTCAGGTTCTTTTTCAGGAAAAATACCAAGTGGGGAAACCCGAAAATTAACAAAAGGAGGAGTAGAAAAGGACCCTCAATTCTGCCAGCACGCAATTCTGTATTCAACTTTTCACGAACAACAGCTACAAGAGAAGAAACCGAAGGCAAATTCGGAAAGACACAATAACCTTCCCCAGAAAAAGAAGGTAAACGAAAACCAAATAAAAAACCATCACGCAGGACGAGTGCCCTCTGATGCTCTGGATACATGCGAAGCCATGGTAGCATGTTAAGAACTTTCACTGGCGTTGTGGCTTTTAAGAAAAAGCTCCTTTGAAGGAGCAGAAGCATTTGAAGACAACTTCTTAAAACAACAAGAAGCAGGGTGCGAACCAGCACAATGACTACACTCGTGTTTATATTTACAGTTGTTAAGCCATTTGCACAATCCATCATTAAAATGAAAACACACCCCCCTTCGATACACGCTATTGGTATCGGAAGCAGTAACTTTAACCAAGGGCTTCTGAGGCAATCAGAGATTGAGCCACAGACCAACATCTGTAGACCCCCACTTCAGAGATTTGTGCACAGATAATTTTTTGGCGAAATGCTTTGTCATAATAAAACCACGAAAAACCCTGAAAATTTTTATACGCTTCCAAAATAATTTCAATATGCTGGAACAAACCAGAACACAAATCAGGGCGTTGTTCATCCATAACGCTAGCGTAAATGCAAAATGCTTGCAACCAGTTGTTAAAAGAGCGTGGGACCAATTTACGTTTATCTTCATCTTTACGATCACCATCCTTCTTATCCATCCTAATTTCAAGGTTGGACGGAAGCAAAGATAGAATTTCAATATAGTCACCCTTCCAAATTTTTTCTTTCACTACTCCAGATAAATGAAATCCCAGAGGAGACAAGTCGCACGTTAAAACTCCCTTCAAGCAAGATTCCGGGACCAAGGGAGGAATCACAACATCAGGGGCAGCAGGAATAACAGTTGCCGTGGCAACTGAAGTAGAGACAGGAACATCACGTGCCCCAGATAAAGGATCCAGCCATACAGAAGCAGGAGTTGATTGAGATTGAGAATTAAAAGAAGCAGCAAACATAGACATAAAATTAGAAAAAGATGCAAACAATTCTCTCATTTGAGAAGAATGAATAAACTCACCAGCAGGAGCTGAAACCATCTCAGGCAAAGCAATCGCAGTTTTTTACCCTGCTAGCAGAAAATTTGGTGAAACGACAAAGTCATGAGATGCACAGTCCTGACCCGACGCCATGGTAACGGGTTCTGTCATCAAAGAAGGTTGTTTACTACCAGTCGCCATAACAACTGAATCTGCTGTCATTGAAAGACCAGCAGAAGTCATCCGTGGCGGTTTAGCTGAAGCAACAGCACTAAAAAGGGGTTAAATGAAAAGCAGAATAATCATTAACATCAAATAAATGATTATTAGAAACAATAGCAATAATAGAGTTAAATAACCTGTCCTTTTCCATTCACCCAGTGACACGGTCAGCTGGGGAATCAAACCTGCGAGGTTTCCTATGTTGTCTCTGTGTAGATCTACCAGGACGGTCTGCGCATGCGCCTGCGATCCCAGCCGAAGTAGAAGGTCGAGCGACATCGTAGACGGAAAGAGGGCCAGAAGCAGATGACGCAGGAGGAGATGATGACATCCGACGGTGAGACACAGAAGAACCGTCATACACTGCACCGGATGGCTCAAAGGGAAGTCCGCTCCAGGACACCGGAGGACCAGGGGGGAAAAGTACAGGAGCCTGGGAAAAGTGAAGATGAAAAGGAGAGGGCTGAGAGGACGGTGCCGACCATGGCACCGAAGGACCAGAGGAATGGGTCCATGGGGAGGAATAGAAGAAGGAGCCGAAGAAATCTGACCCAAGATGGAAGAAGAGCCAGGAAGAGAGAGGCATTGCCGAATCCAGCTGACACCATCCTCAGCCACGGCCCGGTCCATCATAAGGCGAATCAACTGCTCCATGACAGATAGGTGAAGAAGAAGTGCAGATGATATGTGCTCCTCTTCAAATCTTCTCCGTCTTCTGCCCACTGATGACGCATCCTCTTTGTTTATATATGGTGCTAGAGGACCGTTGTTTGGGGCAACTGTCAACATTGTTAACCAATCATGGGTAAGTAATTTTTTTTTTAAACTGTAACTTTAATTTAATTTACAGGTATGACACAGTCCCATAGGTGGCGGGGGCGGGGACATTTCATGCCCCGCCCTTCACCTTCAATCTGTCTGTATATGCAGTAAAGCATGCTTGTTATACTCACTGTGGAACCTAAGGGGTTAATCCTCTGCATTGTGTAAATAGGCTGTCTGATCCTGTATGCACAGATCCTCCCCTTCTTCCACTGACTCCAAAACAGGCTCGGCTAAGACAGAGCCTTTGGAAACAGGCTGCATATGCTGTTTGGTGTGTATTGCTAGAGAGTTTTTTTTTTCTTGGGAGAGTGCATGTGATCAGCACAGGGCCAATCAGCATTGTCCAGACAGGGTCAGGGGTCCTGCATCCTGATAGGACAGTCAGTGCAAGTATGAAAACTCCTCCTACAAGCATTAACCAGGCACTTATAGAAGTCACGAAACTGCTATATATTGCTGATGAGTAAAGGAAATTTGCAGTTTATATTTATTAAAATATATATTTACTGAAATAATTGCATTTCCATATTCTGTGTACTGTGGGAGACCAGATATAGTGAATGCAGGGTCCTTGGCTTAGTAACACCTTAAATAAATAAGATTTCACAAGATCTCACAGTTTAGGAATCAGATCTCCCTGGATGGTACTGGTGATGTAGCTTTCAGCTATGTCACCAGTGCCCCAGGGAAGCAAGAAGGTGAGATTATAATTATATGAACTTATGAAAAGTAAATACCACAATACATCTGCTGAGAATGCTTTCACGTCAGCATGCAGAGCTGCATGCACCAAGGCATTTAGAGTTTAGGGAGGAAAGGTCAACTTTATAGATGGATAGGACTGGCACAAAAAAGTGGTAGTACTTACACTATATTAAAATGCAAGGGAATGATAAAAAAAGTTATACATGGTGTTACTTCTTTCTATTAATGTTGTAGGGTTTAAAAGTGTAACACAGAAGGTGAAATAGCTTTGAATAATTTATGGTATAAGTAAGTGACATGGAAGGTGGCATAGCTAACAGTCCATTAGGGAAAAAGTAGTGATATAAAAGAAGAAAGTATCTTAATTACCGTATATACTCGAGTATAAGCAGAGTTTTTCAGCACATTTTTTTGTGCTGAAAATGCCCCCCTCGGCTTATACTCGAGTCTGTGTCCATCTTCACATTTGTGTGCCTAATCCTGGCCAGCCGTAGGTCCCTTAGCACACTTATAGCCCCACTCTTCCTCTACAAGTGTGCTAAGTTTGTTGTCCAGGGGACTTACGGCCGGGGAGCACTGATTTTTTAAAGCCGGGCACCCCTTCAATAGACTCCCATGTTAAACGTCAGTCTAGTCACACAGCGCCGGAGATCAGGTAGGGAGATTGGGCACAGTGAGGCATGAACACTGTGAGGCATGGACACTGTGAGGCATGGGCACAGTGACAGTGAGGCATGGGAACAGTGAGGCATGGGCACAGTGAGGCATGGGCACAGTAAGGCACAGTGAGGCATGGACACAGTGAAGCATTCACATGGACACAGTGAGGCAAAGTGAGGTACAGTCAGGCATGCAGATGGACACCCTAGGCTTATACTCGAGTCAATACGTTTTCCCAGTTTATTGTGGTAAAATTAGGTGCCTCAGCTTATATTCGGGTCGGCTTATACTCGAGTATATACAGTAATACAATTCTCTACTTCAACTTTGATATCACTGGAATATGTGAACAGGCTGCACTTGGAGAAGTGTCCAGTTGGGAAGGCCCAATGTTAACCTGTCTAGGGCACTGTTTAGTCTAAATCCTGCTCTGACCACAATGCGTCAATGTTGGCAGCCTTGGTGCAGCACAATTACTGTATCAAACATGCAAGTAGCATTTGTAGAAATAAACATGAGGTTAGATGTTGTCAGTGGTTGCCATGGAAACAAAATTCATTGCAATCACAGATGGTAACATTCTAATAAAGAGCTTTATTTGCTTGTTTCTTTTACATCCATTTTTAGATATGAACTGAAGATACATAGGCAATTAACAATTTAACTTCACATAAGTTGTTATTTAAAGCTTTCTTGGCCACGGGCAGTCTTCTCTTTCTCATTAGGTGATGTTCCAATAGTTAAATTGAGGTCATGGCTCTTATCAGAGCATGTCAATTATACAAGCAGATGTGCCCCTGTGTAGGAGAACAGATCACACTTTCTGCCTTTTGCTTGTGTAGCGATAAATATTCCTCTCTGCATTTATGTGCTTGGTAGATCATAATTGTAAGATCTGCAGGTATTTTAATGAGAAATTCTTAAAAACAGAATGATTTTACTTACCTTACGCCAGCAGCTTATACAAACATAGATATAGCCTATGTTGGTTATGTAGGCAGATTAAAACTTAATATTTTTTTCGGTTTACCCGTTTCCGATTCAAATGAAAGAAAAAAGGAGTTTCCAATCAGTGCCTGGATTTGATGCAGATTATTATTTATTTCATGGAATGAAGATGTAGCGCTAAGTGAAGAAATGAAGCCCAATAATTTGGGCCTCCAATCAAACCAAAGTGATAAATAATATCAATATAATGAGTCCATACAGTGTCCATAGAAAATTTTCGTGTTGTGAAGAAAGAACATGTAGCACTGAAGGGTCATCACATAACTCTTGTAGAAAAAGAGAGGTAGAATACTCTTACCGGAACATTAGACCTGTGGTTTTGGCAGGTCAAATAGGTATACGAAATCCCAGTGGCACTCCTCATCAGTTAGTCTGGAAACTGGATCAGATGGGTCCCCAATGTAGACTGTCCGGTAGGTTTCCCGACTTGACAGCAGACTCTGGGTTTCACACCGATCCAGGTGGTCCTCCGATGGAACTGGAACCGCCACTCAGCATGGAGACTCTTTACCACGGTGAATATTAGTAACCAGTGGCCAAAGGAAGCTATTACTTGACCAACCACCCATGTGAGGAGAAAAGAAGGGAAGGAATGCTCCAATGGTGCAGGTCAATGAGGGTTTATTCAACCAACATAAAAGTGATCACAAACAATAAAAACGTTTAAAAAGGGGCAGTGAATGAGGTAGTGTACCAAGCCCTACGCGTTTCAAACAAATGTTCTTCAACAGGGGCTTGGTACACTACCTCATTCACTGCCCCTTTTTAAACGTTTTTATTGTTTGTGATCACTTTTATGTTGGTTGAATAAACCCTCATTGACCTGCACCATTGGAGCATTCCTTCCCTTCTTTTCTCCTCACATGGGTGGTTGGTCAAGTAATAGCTTCCTTTGGCCACTGGTTACTAATATTCACCGTGGTAAAGAGTCTCCATGCTGAGTGGTGGTTCCAGTTCCATCGGAGGACCACCTGGGTCGGTGTGAAACCCAGAGTCTGCTGTCAAGTCGGGGAGCCTACCGGACAGTCTACATTGGGGACCCATCTGATCCAGTTTCCAGACTAACTGATGAGGAGTGCCACTGGGATTTCGTATGCCTATTTGACCTGCCTAAACCACAGGTCTAATGTTCCGGTAAGAGTATTCTACCTCTCTTTTTCTACAAGAGTTATGTGATGACCTTTCAGTGCTACATGTTCTTTCTTCACAACATGAAAATTTTCTATGGACACTGTATGGACTCATTATATTGATATTATTTATCACTTTGGTTTGATTGGAGGCCCAAATTATTGGGCTTCATTTCTTCACTTAGCGCTACATCTTCATTCCATGTTTATTAATTTTAGTCACATTTTATGTAGCAGCTTTATTTTTATTCACTATTTTAGATTAGCGCAGTATTTTCTCTCTTTATATTATTTATTTCAGGTTTTTAAATAGAGCTCACAATTTTTGCAGCCCTTTACATGTGGAAGATTCACTTCAGTCGCTTCCCTAAGGGAACTTACAAACTAAGGTCCCTACTTCATATGCATACAAGGGCCAATTTTTAGACAAGAAACAATCAACCAGCAAATCTTTGGAGCATGGGATGAAACCTCATACAAATACCATACAAGTAGCATCTTGGTTGGAATCCAAACCCCAAGACCCTAGTGCTGCAAAGCAAAAGTGCTAACCACTAAGCCACTGTTCTGCTGATCTCAATGAGCCAGTTTAGGCAGCTCTTCTTTTAGGCCTGGTTCACACGTATGCAGGTTAAAGTTGATGCATAATTCAGGTGCATTTTGCATTTTTCAATATACGTTTTTGATCTATTGAAGTCTCTGGAACCAAAAACACAGCCTGCTGGTCCCTGGCCCTTTCCAAAAAAAGCACAGTTGTGAACGTGACCCATAACCCATGTTAAATGGACTGTAGTGTGTTTCTGCAAAACTGAAAACACACTAAAAAATGCAAAGGTGTGAACACGACCTCAGAAACTTTAAAGTGTTTGTAACCTTAAATTTGCCAGCCCCTCTCTTGTATCCACCTATAACATGCAGTGTAAGTGTATGTGGAAAAGGAACTTTTTGGACTGTAAGTGAAAAGAACATGATAACTAGTTAAAGCTTAAGTTTTTTTTTGTTTTTATTTTTTAAATAAGCACAAAGGCCAGTACTTACATTGAACACTTACATTAAAAAAGAAGTATGTTTTTTTTGTTATCACACTTACCTAGCTGGATGCAGCATTGGTCCAATGCTGCATCTGTCCCCTGTCAGCTCTAACACTGAGAACTGAGCGAACACCGCTGATCATTTGGTTCTCACAGCTCTGTGAGAAGAGAGCTGGTGACTGTCAGTCACCAGCTCTCTGCTCTGCCCCCCCCCCCACACACACGTTTACTGGAGCACTGGACAGTAGAGGGGATGGGAGTGGCCAGTTCAGGCTCTCAGCGGCTTGCTGAGAGACTGAGACGGATGCTGGACCATGCATGTCAATGCATGTGGGCATAATCATATGGACGCGATACTTCCCGAGCCTGGACCGGCTTTGTGAAATCAGCCGACAGCTGGGTTCAGCCCGCTGTCTGCTGCAAACGGTACACAGGAGTGCAAAACAAACTGCACTCCTGTGATCCACCAGATAAGTACAGCCAAACAAGCTTTGGCTGTACTTTTCCTTTAAGTGTCCTTTTTGCTCCCCTGTCTCCATTCACTGAATCTGTACTATAGTGTCCATGATTTAAAAGCACTTTAGGAATAGAGGAAGCAGAACTTTAATTCATCTGCCATCCTCCATTTTCATTCATGGAAGCTATAGCACAGCTTGTATCAATGGAGGAGTAGGGAGGAAAGAATGGACATAGTAGACACTCTTGATGAGTGCCTGGAACAGGTCTAGCACTCGTAATAACCCACGCAGCAACAGAAGTTTACAGCTGAGGGGGTATGGGGGGGGCAAAGGAATATGTATTTCAACTGGGGCAGCCGGCACCAACAAAAAGGACACATGCCATTAAATGTGAGTACCGTCCCTTGTGCTGGTTTAAAAAAAAAATACCTAAGCGTAGGGTTTAACCCTGGTTATGCTGCTCTTGAGTCAATTGTTCATTTTCCAGCAAGGTCGTCATCCGCATAAGCTTATTCTCTCTGTGTTTGTGGTGGATTATCCAATTTTCTGCACTCAGTTACACTCTGTGAGGAAGATGCATGTGGTTAAATATGGCACCTCCCACAGAATTGCAGGTTTACATTTGGTGTTCCCAAGATTACAGGGTATGAAGGATTAGTGGGGTAGCCTACTCTTTGCATGGCTGCTTGGATTGGTAAGCTGTGTTCCCTCTTACATAGGTTCCAACTAATGGATAATTTTAGATTTTGAAGGTTTCTTTATTGTTATCCATAAAATGATTCATGATTTTAAAAACGAAACAACTTACCGTATATACTCGAGTATAAGCCGAGTTTTTCAGCACATTTCTTTGTGCTGAAAATGCCCCCCTCCGCTTATACTCGAGTCACCTTTTTGTGCCTGATCTCCCGTAATTTGGGGACCGTCCATAGGTCCATAATTTGGCCGTCCATAGGTCCCCTGGATCCCTCTTCCTCTATAAGTGTGCAAAGTTTGTTGTCCAGGGGACCTACGGCCGGGGAGCATCGATTTTTCAAAGGCGGGCACCCCTTCCATAGACTCCTATGTTAAAAGGTAATTTCTCGGGTGAATTTGCGGACCCGGTACCAGACGTTCGTAGGTCCCCTGGACCCGAAACTCGGCACACATGTAGCCCCATTTCTCCTCTACAAGTGTGCAAAGTTTGTTGTCTGGGGGACCTACGGCTGGGGAGCACCGATTTTTCAAACCGGGATCCCCTTCAACAGACTCCCATGTTAAATGTCAGTCTAATCATGGACACAGTGAGGCATGGGCACAGTGAGGCATAGGCACAGTGAGGCATGGACACAGTGAGGCATGGACACAGTGAGGCATGGGCACAGTAAGACATACAGATGGACACCCTAGGCTTATACTCGAGTCAATAAGTTTTCCCATTTTTTTGTGGTAAAATTAGGTGCTTGGGCTTATATTTAGGTCGGCTTATACTCGAGTATATACGGTAACAATAAAATTCTTAATTCATTCTTAATTATTTAAAACAGCAAGTTCTTACCATCTTTTCATATTATTTTGGTGTTTTAAAATAAGCACTACATACTGTTTTGTAAAGGGGTTTGGAAAGTTTATTTGTCCAGGGTAAATTTCATATTTTACAGATATACTACCTTGTTTCATTGTGCTCCATTACACCAGCAATAGGTGCTTGTGGCTTTATTCAATAAAAGTATTTTTCTTATTCTGAACTACAGTAAGCTGTAGCAATCAATCAGTATCCATCTTTTTGTATCACTGGTCTGAATTTAGAGTGAATATTGATTGGTTGCAATGGGTCATTGAACATCCACATTTGCACTTGTGTGGAGCTGGCTTGGAACACCGCTCCTCCTCTGTGTGAGGCATCTCATGATGGCTGCCCCTATTCTATACAAACCTTACCTCTTAGAACGAGAGCTGCCTGTGACGTGTCTGTTAGAGCTAATGATCCCCACAGTGTAGGATGATATGGGCTCAGTTTATACAGATTCCAGAGACAGTGGGGTCAATTTAATAAATTTATAGAAATAGTAAACCAACACAATGGGGTTGATTTACTAAAACTGGAAAGTGTAAAATCTGGCAGAGCTCTGCATAGAAACCAATCAGCTTCCAGTTTTTTTTGGTCAAAGCTTAAAGCGGAGCTCCACCCAAAAGGGGAAGCGCCGTTTGTCTGTCTTCTCCCCCCCTCTGCTGCTGCATTTGGCAGCTTTTGGGGGGGATAGGGGATGGGTACCTGGTTTTGACAGGTACCCACTACTACTTCTGGCTCACTTTGCCGCGGTGAAGTGAGCCGGAAGTTCAGCCTCCTCCTCCTTCCCGTGCAGCCGGCCCATTTACAAAGCACAGCGTGCTTCACTCATGCGTAGTAGGAAACTGGATGTGAAGCTGCAAACCTTCACTGCGAGTTTCCCTTAGTCAAGATGGTGGCTTGAACACCCGATAGCCGAATGAAAAATCAACACCATTGGATTCCCGCTGACTTTTAATTTATTCTGAAGGAGCTTGGAGGTCCTCTTTAGTTAAACAAGTAAAAGCTAATTGGCTACCATGTACAGCTGCACCAGATTTTGCACTCTCCAGTTTTAGTAAATCAACCCCAACCCCCCAAGTCCAGTTTCACTACAAATAAATCAAATAGAATGATTTAGAAAATGACATTAGAGTTGGGCAAACGGTTCGGGCCGAGCAAAAGTTTGGCCCGAACATCGCCTCTTTGGCGAACACTCAAATTAGTTGTGTTCGCCCAGCAGATTGCCCCTCAATGCACTGTGCATTCTAAGCCCTGATTGGGCGGCGTCGTGATTGACAATGGATTTACATTGGGGGACATTGTTTTTTTATTTTTAATAAAAGGAATTGTCAAAAACTAGCTCCTGTTTTTATTTATATTTAGACTTTTTTGGTCAATAGGTAGGGGTACTATGTACCCCATACTCATTCACATGGAGGGGCGGGATCTGGGGGCCCCTTGGTAAAATGGGCTTCCAGATTGCGATAAGCTTCCGTCCCGCAGACCCCCACAACCACCGCCAGGGGTTGTTGGGGAAGAGGTCCTTGTCCCCATCAACATGGGGTCAAGGTGCTTTGGGGTGGGGGGGCATGTTGAGGGCATGTGGTCTGGTATGGTTTAGGAGGGAGGGGGTGGCTCACTCGCCCCCCCTTTACTGACCTGCCAGGCTGTATGCTCGGATAAGGGTCTGGTATGGATTTTAGGGGGGGGCATGCCATTTTTTTTTAATTTTGTCGTGGGCCTCCCCATAAAATCCATACGAGACCCGAAGGAATTTTTTTTTTCTATTGCCTGCAATGGTATTGTATTGCAGGCAATTTAAATGTAATTTCATTCTTTTTTTTTTCTTTAGAAATGTCAGTTTTGCTGCAGTAGGTTCTATCCATGGTAAAGATGCGCCACTTAACAGGCAGACTAAAAGGACCCCCCAGGCACTATATTTAAAATATTTTTTTTTACTCTCTGCTCCTGAAAAAACAATATTTAAAAGTTTTTGCATTGATACATGTCCCCCAGGGCAGTACCCGGTACCCCATACCCTGGGGATGGCCAGTAACTTGCATATAAGATGGGGGCTTTTGATTTTTCAAGTTTGGGTCTCATAGACTTGAATAGGGTTCGCTGTTCGGGTCAGAACTTTTTCTCTGTTCAGAAGTTCTGGTGCAAACCGAACAGGTGGATGTTTGGCTCATTTCTAAATTACAGTGTCTGAATTACTTGATTGTTGGAAATCTTTTGGCTTCCATCTCCCCTATATATACGTCCACTTTCTTTGCTCCCTATGATTGTCCAAATCCTTAAAGGGGATCTTTATTAGGAGAACAATGTAGGCTGCCATTTCTGAACTCCCCTTTTTAAAATTCTAGTTTCTGGCTGTCATACTGATGTTTTTGCTCCAATACTGTGTGAGTATCTGACCCAGAACACGTTTAAAGATTATAAATCCTTTTCTGTCCCACATTTACAGCATGATGTTGGATATAAAAGTGAGTCACAAAAAGGCCACCAGTGGCAGCCTTCTGTTGGGGTCACAGATTAAATACTTTACATATAAATATTTCTATCCATTAAGTCCTGAGATTTTCACAGCTCTGCCACACAGCACAATCCTGACTGGCAGGAATGTGGACCTGATTTGTCTTTGCTGCAGTTTCTATTTCATATACAGGACTCCAGACCCTGTTAATGACTAGTAAGAAGAGAACCAGCACACTTATGATTTTATCTTTCTAGTTCTCTGCTCTCACCTCCTATCAGCATGCTCCTTGTACTTCAACAGACCTAATTGGCACCTTGTGCTGCTTCTTCCAACCTCCCATCTCTACTGTATGGTAAACTACAAGAGGCTGATACCAAGCCAAATTCTGGTACTTACGCTGTTTGCATTTAAAAAAAAATTAATGATGTATTAATGATCATAGAGCTGCAATAATGTGTGCATTTTATACATGCCTGGAATTTATCATTACATTTTAAGGATCATAACGCAATCCTAAATTAAGTTAGCAGAAAAATTTTAGGTCAGCTTTTTAATATCATCTGTATTTTATTTTTTGCAAATTACCTATTTATGGCTTAAGAGTTGTAATTTTCTAAAGGCTATTTGTGATATTTACTAAATGAACTGAATCAGTTACTTAACCACTTGCTTACTGGGCACATATACCCCCTTCCTGCCCAGACAAAATTTCAGCTTTCGGCACTGTGTCGTTTAACTGACAATTGCGCGGTCGTGCGACGTGGCTCCCAAACAAAATTTACATCCTTTTTTCCCCACAAATAGAGCTTTCTTTTTGTGGTATTTGATCACCTGTGCGGTTTTTATTTTTTGCGCTATGAACAAAAATAGAGCAACAATTTTGAAAAAAATACAATATTTTTTACTTTTTGCTATAATAAATATCCCAATTTAAAAAAATAAATAAATATTTTTTTCCTCAATTTAGGCCGATACGTATTCTTCTACATATTTAAAAAAAAAATCGCAATAAGCGTATAGTGATTGGTTAGCGCAAAAGTTATAGCGCCTACAAAATAGGGGATAGAATTATGACATTTTTTTGTATTATTTTCTTTTTACTAGTAATGGCGGCGATCTGCGATTTTTATTGGGACTGGGACATTTTGGCGGACAGATCGGACACTTTTGACACATTTTTGGGACCGTTCACATTTATACAGCGATTAGTGCTATAAAAATGCACTGATTACTGTATAAATGTGTCTGGCAGGGAAGGGGTTAACACTAGGGGGCGAAGAAGGGGTTAAATGTGTTCCCTAGGAGTGATTGTTACTGTGGGGGGAGGGGACTGACTGGGGGAGGTGACCGATCTGTGTCCCTATGTACAAGGGACACAGCATTGGTCTCCTCTCCCTGAAAGGACGTGGATCTCTGTGTTTACACACACAGATCCATGTCCTTGTCTGTGTACCGGCCGATCGCGGGTACCTGGCGGACATCGCGGCCGCCAGGCACGGGCATCGGCACCGGCGGCGTTTGCGCGTCCCCCAGTGGCCGGAGGAGCCGAGGCCGTCTATTGACGGCCTCTTGGATTTCTAGAGCCACCTTGTGGCCGTCATTTGTATATGGCCTGGGTTCCAAGAAGTTAAGAAACTTTCTTTGCGTTATCCACAAATTTTTAGATGATGTGGTGATGATGAAACTGGTTATTTCAAATTAATTTGTAAAATGAAAAATTGAAATTCGGTACGTTTCATTCATATAGCTGCGGTATTCGTTATTTCGGAAGTTAGAAAAAATCAAATTCAGTATGTTCCATTCGTATAGATGCGGTATTCGTTATTTCGGTAATTTGTAAATTTGTAAATATTCAAATTCGGTACATTCCATTCGTATAGATGCGGTATTCGTTATTTCGGTAATTTGTAAATTTGTAAATATTCAAATTCGGTACATTCCATTCGTATAGATGCGGTATTCGTTATTTTGAAAATTTGTAAATTTTGGATAAATTCGTATTTGTTACGTTCACTGACAGGCAGACAAATTTACATTAACAAATTTCATATTCGTTACATTCACTAACAGGCAGACAAATTTGAAAGGAAGTGTATTGAAATACCTATACTTTATTAGTTTATAGCTATTATTATAGTTTTTATTATTATTATTTATAATTATCTATTATTAATAAATAATAATAATAATAATAATAATAAAAACTTTAATAATGGATGGTTAATAATTTGTTACGTTCACTAACAGGCAAATTTGAAAGTAAATTCCAATTCTTATTTTCAGATTTTCGTTCTTTCAAATTTTTGGATTTTCGTTCTATTTTTGAATTTTCATTTTATTTTCACATTTTTGTTCTTTCAAATTTTCAGATTTTCTTCTTATTTTCGCCTTTTCGATCTTATTTTCGGATTTTTTAATTTTACATTTTCATTCTTTCAAATTTTTGTTCTTTTCGAAAATTTGTATTTCAGGAAGATTAGTTAAACAGTTTTTCGTTAATTCGGATGTTACCGAATTACCGAATATGCCAAATTTTTAAAGAAAAACGAATTCGGAACTAAACGAATTGCACATGTCTAGTGATGATGTGATTCCCATACCTGTACTTATCCAAATCTTTATTGCTCCCTCCTACTATTGCATGTTATAATTTAGCTGAGAAGCCAGCGTTGTTGTTTTGTATCTTAGTACAGTAATTATCCTGCAGGATCATCGCACTCTAATGCAGCTCCTTCATTTTTACAGCACACAGCGTAATTCTTACTAACTTCTCTATCATAAATTATTCCCTAAGTTGGAAATACCTGCATGTGAATTATTAAAAGAGCCAGGAAACTATGTTAATGCATATCCACATTTATTTTAATCAGCTATTTCTAAACAGCCCATTTAAAAGGCATTATCTTGTCATTAATACCATACTTTTTTTAACAGTAACCATGGTTATAATAAAAGATGTGCATTTACTTAACGATATATTCTTGCTGAGTTATATGTGAATTTTATTTAAAAACTTGAATAGTTGTGGAGAACAAAGCACAGTTTATAAAAAAATCAATGCTGACATACTGTATATGATGCTGTCTGTCACTAACATTACAAATCTTTGTTTTCTGCATCTGTAACTTAGTTTTTCTTTACTTAGTTAATCTTGCTGTCATTTTTAAACCTAATTTAGCAGACCAAGCTGTCCAGCAAATGTGGCAGTTAGAAGGTTGAGACAAACCATTTAACAATGGTAAGCTTTTTTTCATTTATGTGAAACCGTTATCCCAAGCAGAAAAAATAATTCTGCAGTAAATGCTTAACCACTTCAGCCCCGGAAGATTTGGCTGTTCAATGACGGGGCCATTTTTGTGTGATACGGCACTGCGTCGCTTTAACTGACAATTGCGCGGTCATGCAACGCTGTACCCAAACAAAATTGGCGTCATTTTTTTCCCACAAATAGAGCTTTCTTTTGGTGGTATTTGATCACCTCTGCAGTTTTATTTTTTTACACTATAAACAAAAAAAAACGACTATTTTGAAAAAAAAAACAATATTTTGTATTTTTTGCTATAATATCTCCAATTTTTTTTTTAAAAAGCAAATTTTTTCTCAGTTTAGGCCGATATGTATTCTACATATTTTTGGTAAAAAAAATCGCAATAAGCGTATATTGATTGGTTTGCGCGAAAGTTATAGCGTCTACAAAATAGGGGATAGATTTATGGCATTTTTATGTATTTTTTTACTAGCAAAGGGGGCAATCTGCGATTTTTATCGGGACTGCGAGATTGCAGCGGACAAATTGGACACTTTTGACACATTTTTTGGGACCATTGACAATTATACAGCGATTAGTGCTATAAAAATGCACTGATTAGCGTAAAAATGTCACTGGCAGGGTAGGGGTTGACACTAGAGCGCGATCAAGGGGTTAACTTTGTTAACTGTGACACGTCTTCAATCTCCTACAAAGATCAAGGAGCCACTCTTAGACAGAAAGTGTGTTTTTGGATGGATCACCAGTTTTTTATCTAATAAATTACCTTGCGGTATTACACTATGGTCTGTGTTCCTTCCTCCCCTTGGTTTATCGCATTGGCCATACGGACCTTGTGATCGGGTGTAACACAATAAACTGACCTTCTGTCTCCTGGTGTCATCCTGGTTCCTGGTGTAATCCCGGTGTCTCCACGTGCAAGCCAAAGGCCGCGGCTGGTTTACAGCCGACTGTTTTTTTGGGCTTGCCTTCTGGTAAGCGGACATCTCATTACGGTGGTGGGCACCTTCCATTTTTTTTTAACCACTTAAGCCCCGGACCAATATGCAGCATAAGGACCAGGCCCCTTTTTGCGATTCGGCACTGCGTCGCTTTAACTGACAATTGCAGGGTCGTGCAACGTGGCTCCCAAACAAAATTGGCGTTCTTTTTTCCCACAAATAGAGCTTTCTTTTGGTGGTATTTGATCAACTCTGCGGCTTCTATTTTTTGCGCTATAAACAAAATCAGAGCGAAAATTTTGAAAAAAATTACATATTTTTTACTTTTTGCTGTAATAAATATCCCCCAAAAATATATAAAAAAACATTTTTTTCCCTCAGTTTAGGCCAATACGTATTCTTCTACATATTTTTGGTTAAAAAAAATCGAAGTCGGCGTTTATTGATTGGTTTGTGCAAAAGTTATAGCGTTTACAAAATAGGGGGTAGTTTTATGGCATTTTTTATAAAAAAAATTTTTTGCTAGTAATGGCAACGATCAGTGATTTATTGTCATGACTGCGACATTATGGCGGACACATCGGACACTTTTGACACATTTTTGGGACCATTGTCATTTTCACAGCGATCAGTGCTATAAAAATGCACTGATTACTGTGAAAATGACACTGGCAGTGAAGGGGTTAACCACTAGGTGGCGCTGTAGGGGTTAAGTGTACCCTAAGAAGTGATTCTTACTGTAGGGGGCGTGGCTACATGTTACACGTCGCTGATCATCTGTTCCGATGACAGGGAACAGACGATCACTGACTTGCCACGGAGAAGAACGGGGAAAGGTTTGTTTACACTCACCTCTCCCGGTTCTTCAGCTCTGTGACCCGATCGCGGGACACCGGCGGCGATCGAGTCCGCGTGTCACGCGGGCGCGGTTACGGAGCTTAGGACTGGGTTGCGAGCGCCCCGCCGGCGTCGCAAGCGCGACCCACAGCTGGGCTCTTAAAGGGCAACGTACCTGTACGTTGATGTGCCCAGCCGTGCCATTCTGCCGACGTATATAGGCGTGAGGCGGTCCTTAAGTGGTTAATTACCGGGTGATGTACATTGAATTGGCTTCATATTGGATTTCATTATCTACATATCTATCATCTTACACTATCTATGTGGACATTATCGTCTGTGTTTGTGCAACATCAATATAGACCTTTGGGGTTTGGTTTGCCAATTGTGTGTTGGTTTGGCATACTAACCTCTGAATGATAATGCACATATTTGGTCTCCGATATTCCAATTCAATTAATGTGGACATTTATGTGAATCCAGGCCACCTTTTTGCAATATAATTTTGGTTTGGTTGACGACTGTCTACTGTTTTTGGCATACCAGCCTCTGTTAATGTGAATGGTCCTATTGGCGCAGCTCTCAATTTTTTAATTCATGTAGGACATCTTGTTCTATGCAAATGTTTTTGGGAAATAAAAATTTAGAAATTCCTGCATAAACAAAACAGCTAAATCCCAGGCCATTTGGCCATTTTAACAGGAAAACCTGCATCACTTAATAGTGCTACATTTTGCCCGCTCTGAGTTGCCTCCTACACAGATTCCACCAAAATCACCCCTCCTAGAACAACACCTACTCCCCTCACCCCTTATTTCCCATCTCAGCATAAATGTTCACTCTTAGCACACTCTCATCTCCAGCACAAATATTTCTTACTCTGCAGAACCCCTGCCCCCATGCACCTAGTACAATTCATCCCTCCTTGCAAGTCACAGATATCAGATTCAGCGTGGAAGAAGGCAGTTGTCAGGAAAGGCTTCACCCGCTGGTGACGCTGTTGGTCCTATGGATTGCAGTACTAGTGTCCACCAGCATCTTTGATAGAGGATCTCACCTGCTGGTGCTAATGCCTGATCCATGGGCCGTAGTACCGTCGTCCACCAGCGGGTGTATTCAGGCAGTGTGGGGCAGGCAGCACTTCCTCTGCTCAGCTGTCACATGAGGACAATCACTGCAGTCCTATAAATCCCCGGCGAGCCCTTACATGCTCGCCTTAGTATCTCTCTCTCTCCTGAGCCTGCATCTGACCCTGAGCCTGCATCTGACTCTGAGCCTGCATCTGACCCGACCCGACCTGATCCTATCCTGAGCCCATCCTGGACCTGCCCCTTCTATTACCTGTTGACCTTGGATTCCTGCCCCGCAGCCTGTCCATCCATCCTCTCCCTGCCCTGTTGTGTTCCCGTCCTCACCCATCTGCTGATATCCCCTGCTTTGTTTACGATTATGGTATCTCCCCTTGATTTGTATATACTATTCGTTGTTGGTTGTGCACTGGTTGTTTTCACTTGTTTGTCACCTTGTAAATAAACACCTTTTATTTCACTTACATGCGTTTTTGGTCTCCTCTATGTAGTCACGCAGTCTGGTCTACTAGATACCCTGACAGCTGTGGTATGTCCTTCCTCCCAGGCTGCTCCTCATCTTGACACCTCAGAGTTGAGGAGAAACCTCTATTGGCGAAGGAGGACAGGACTGAAGCGGACTTCTTTTGACAAGCTGGAGGGGAGAGATACCACTACTTCAGGAGTAAAGGATAGCAGCTTGGTGACCCAACTGGCTGTCAGATCGGGAATTTAGAGTGTTTGTTTACTCACCCCCTACCCACATTCTTTGCTGGGAGGAGATGTGAATGGTACACATACTGCACAGTCCCGAACTGACAGTTCTGATAAAGAAGCGCTGCAGTGGCAGGATGAGGAGCTGAAGGGGACAGAGAGAACATCCCGCTCCTCCTCCCAGCTCTCTCTTTCTCCAAGGATTTGGCTTGTCATCTCCCGCAAAAGGCTGGCAGGAGTAGTGATGCTGCTGTCACTACTCCTATCAGCTTGTAACATCAGGAACTCTCCGCATGGTGCCCCCCCCCCTACACGATAGCAGTGCCCTTGTTCTGGCCCTGGTGATGGGGGGCTTAGCGGCAAGATCTGACATTACCTGAAAATAGAACAGTTTGTGATTCAGACAATTAGAGGCAACTGCAGGTATGGGCAGATGCGGCACATGCAGCAGTTCCCTGCTACTGAAAGATTATCTTCAAAGAAAGGAATTTTAATCTTAGGTTTTATTGAGCTGCTTAGGCTACATGCACACTGGCTTAAAAAAGTTGCTTTTACAGTTTTGTGTTCTGCCTGTAGAAGCAGCTGAATGTTTTCCTATGTCTCCATGCACATTAGGACGTTAGGAGGCATATTTTGAGTTTAACGTTTAGAGGCAGAAAAAAAACCCTCCTAGTTCGCTTTTCTGATTGGAGCTTGGAGGCAGAAAAAAAATTAAAACTCTCCTAAACTCGTCTAAACTTTGTCCAAAAAGTGCTCTATATGAGCGTTTTTACTCCCGAGAGAACAGAAGTTTTTTCAAGCCCAGTGTGCATGGAACCTTAAAGGGTAAAGCATTTCCACTTAGCAAAGAAAATAGGGTGAATTTGGATTAACGTCAATCATGTTTTTTTTTTACTATCTCTAGCACCTGAAAAATGTATCTGAATGAACCCAGCTGTACCATGAGGGTTGATTTGCTAAAACTTGAGAGTGCAAACTCTAGTGCAGCTGTGCATGGTATCCAATCAGCTTCTTGCTTTAGCTTGTTCAATTAAGTTTTAACAAAACACCTGGAAGCTGATTGGTTTCTGTATAAAGCTACACCAAGTTTTGCACTCTCTGGTATTAGTAAATCAATCTGATATTTACTATGCTAAGTGAACATTCACCTTGCCAAACTAAAACAATACTTGGTGGATTCAATAAAGCAGTTGCAACAGATTTTTGTTGGCATGACCCATTTAAAATGGCCTTCTCCTAGTTCAGGAAAGCCTTGCAACAGTCTCACAAAGTTTTTTTAACAGGTGCACCAGATTCAAGTAGTTCTTTGTACCACTGCTTTTAGAATCTGCCACTATGGCTGCAACAGATACTGAAAGAATTCCCCCGGGGCAACAGATAAGCAGACTAATGAGCCCAGTGGCGCGTGTTGAGAACTCAATGTCTCAATGTCTGCTGGTGTCTGACAGTTAGACAGGACATAGGCAGAATGGCGAACTGCCTATGTAAACAAGACAGATTTTCGTTCTCTCAGATGGGAAGGATTCTGCAAAGCAGGAACACAGATCTTTGCCTTTCCCTAGTCAAATCACCTCCCCCACAGTGAGTAGGCACAACCAAGGCACACATTTAACCCTTTGATCGCCCCTGATGTTAACCCCATCCCTGCCAGTGTCGTTAGTACAGTGACAGTGCATACTTTTTAACACTGATCTATTATTAGTCTTCACACAGTATTAGTGTCGCTGGTCCCCAAAAAGTGTCAAAAGTGTCACTTTATGTCCGATTTGTCTGCCCCAATATCGCTGTCCCGCTATAAGTCGCTGTTCACCGCCATTACTAGTAAATATTAAACATAATAAAAAATAAATAAAAACTATTCCATAGTTTGTAGAGGCTTTAACTTTTGCACAAACAATCAATATACGCTTATTGGGATTTTTTTTACCAAAAATATGTAGCGGAATACATATTGTCTCAAATTGATGGAGAAATTCGATTTTGACATTTTTTTATTGGGTATGTTTTATAGCAGAAAGGAAATAAAATATTTTGCAAGCATGTTTCCAGAATGAATTATGCTTGCAATCCAAGGTTTTACTGTACATTTTTTTCATACAAGAATAACAATATTGATACTTCTGTGCAAAAGTTGTGCAGTTTAATTCCCTTTTATATCTCCACAGGCGCACTTTCTCTTTTTTTTTTTTGCCTATTTAAATTGAAAAATAGAATTAGACTTGAGTCCCATTTATTCTAAAGGAGAAACGGGTAATTATCTTTCTACACTGCTTGGATAAGAGTATCTAAGCCCAAAAGATTTGTTTTTGTCTTCTTGAATAGACTATGAAAAACAAACCTACCACACATGGTGACACATAACAGTATCCAACACAGGGTAGCTTTTAGGATTGTGTCCTCGCTAACACATCCTGTCACCTTTTTAGCTTTTAACTGTCCTTTCTTTGTGGGGGGTGTCGTGAAAACCGTTATAAATAATAAATTGTCTTTGCAAACATAAGATATTGAAGCTCCTCTGCCAATAAACCTTTAGGTTATCTTGGATTCAAGTTGTGCTTCTGCTGTAAAGTGCTGTGCTTTTCTTTTCAGCAGTATCAACATTGCAATTTAAGTTGTAGTCTAAAAGTCAGCTTAAACTTGAATAGTGTTTAATAATTAAGCACAGGCAGCATAAGTAGGAAGTTCTTATAATATAGACATTACATTAAGCCATCTGTTCTAGCGTGCATCCAATAGGGGCGATTTTAACCACTTCAGCCCCGGAAGATTTGGCTGCTTAATGACCAGGGCATTTTTTGCGATTCGACACTTTGTCGCTTTAACTGACAATTGCGCAGTTGTTGCGACGCTGTACCCAAACAAAATTTACGTCCTTATTTCCCCACAAATAGAGCTTTCTTTTGATGGTAACTGATCACCTCTGCGCTTTTTATTTTTTGCGCTACAAACAAAAAAAGAGGGTCAATTTTGAAAAAAACACAATATCTTTTACTTTTTGCTATAATAAATATCCCCAATTTTTTTTCCTCAGTTTAGGCCGATATATATTCTTCTACATATTTTTGGTAAATAAAAATCGTGATAAGCGTATATTGATTGGTTTACGCAAAAGTTATAGCATCTACAAAATAGGGGATAGATTTATGGCATTTTTATTATTTCGTTTTTTACTAGTAATGGCGGTGATCAGCGATTTTTTTATTGGGATATTGCGGCAGACAGATCGGACCCTTTTTACACATTTTTGGGACCAGTGACAATTATACAGCGATCAGTGCTATAAAAATGCACTGATTACTGTATAAATGTCACTGGCAGGGAAGGGGTTAACACTAGGGGGCGATCAAGGGGTTAACTGTGTTCACTAGTGTGTGTTCTAACTGTGGGGAGGATGGGACTGATTAGGAGAGATGACAGATCGGTGTTTATACTTCGTATGAACACATGATCAGTCCCCTATCCCCTGAGAGAACCAGGATCTGTGTGTTTACACACACAGATCCTTGTTCTCGCTCTGTCACGAGCGATCGAGGGTGCCTGCCGGTCATCGTGCCCGCTGGGCACTCGCATCGGCTCTGGCGGCAAGCTGTGGCCGTGCGTGCTCCCTAGTGGCCAAAGGGCGAAGCAACGTAAGGTAACGTCATTTTGCCCAGGGGAGCCAACCTGCCGCAGTAAAACTGCGGCGTCTGGTCCGGAAGAGGTTAACAAGCTTTTTTTTTTCATATTCAAGTACTTTTTTAATTGATTAAGATTGAGTTTAACCTGTGTTTTAATTGATTAGACTATGAGAAAAATCAAACATTTGTACTAAGTAATGAATTCTATCAATGTTAACACAGCAGATTTATTTTTGGATAGAGTTTATAGGCAAAGGTTAATGGAAAAGTACTGAATAGGTTAAATAATGGAACAAATGGAAAAAACATGGAACAAATATTACCCTATTAATGATTCAGCTGTTAAAAGAAGAACATTTTTCCTGCGCTTAGGTTATATAAAGCAGCTAGCATAAATTGCTGGTAACAATTGCCAGAAATATAGGAAAGAAATGCAGTGCTTAAAAGTTCAGTCATGAAACAGTCCACAATCACTAGGAACTCCCAGAGTCTATAACAGGAAATAAACGTTCCTAAATGTAAAAGTCAATAAGTCCTAGAGGACACCCAAGGTGCATAAAGAAATAGGTGAAACAATACTCCTCCGCCAACACCATAGCACACCAGGCCTCTTACCCTAAGGTATGAACCACTAGATTATAGGAGGTCATACAAGCAATCCAAAACTCCTCTGGCTTGTCTTTAATCATCAATAATGATATCCAAATAGGTCCTGTTAGCCCCTCTGAGACGATCTCTTGACAGGTCACATATGTCAAAATGAAAACAGACACCACCTCATCGTGGAGTATATTACGCTCAAAGGTTTATTTAAAATACATCCAGAATACTCACATTTAAATGGATAAAACAAGCGTGTCAAAAAAGCATAAACCCGAGCCAAGCTCCACCCTACGCGTTTCGTCTAATGAGAACGTAATCAGGGGCACCTCCCTCCTTTTGTTTTATCAGCATTGGGATTTCATCTGTCATGTAGATCCCTGTATTGGTCCATTTGCTGTTTGGAAGTTTAGGGGGTCCGTTAAAACTTTAGCAACCCCCCCTTTTTCTATCCCTTGTTCACTGGGAGATGTGGCCGCACCTACCAAACAGGCACAGATCTGAACAGTAAACAAGTTCAGGCACTGTGCTATTCCTTTGCATAGTGGGAAATAGATAAGTGGTATAGACATGGCTGGATCTACTGCATCCTCGTACTGCACACAGCCTGAGCACAGGCACTACAGCTCCTCTCTCCCTCTTCCCCTTCCCTTCTCCTCCCACACAGAACACAGCTCAGACTGATTGTCTTACAGAAAGTCTCTATCTGCAAACTGCTATACTGCACAGCCATTTTTACTTGGGAACATCACAGGTCAGAACTGCAGCAAAGCAGGCAGCTACACAGTGTGCAGATAGAGGTTGTCTAAAAGAGAATCAATGTGGGGTGTGGAGAAGGAGGTAAGAGAAGGAGGGGGAGAGCAGACAGCCCAGGGACAACATCAGTCAAACAGAGGAGAAGGAAAGCTGCTGGCTTTTAATAAATGGAGACTTACCTGTCCTGGTGTCCCTCGATGTCGGCACCGCAGCTGATGTTTCACATCAGCTGTAGGGTGCTGCCATCGCCATTGCGGGTAAGGGAACCCGGCAGTGAAGCCTTTCGGCTTCACGCCGGGAACCCTACTGCGCATGCGCGAGGCCCCACTCCTCTCTCCTATTAGCCCAGGGGCCAGGGGAGGAGGAGGAGGGAGCCCCGCTGTGACGTCACGGCCGCGGCCGGACTCCAGGAAGTGGGAGGATCGGGCAGCTCTGGTCTGTTCACCTTTACCAAAAAAACTGCCTATGCAGATAAGGGGCAATTATAGATAAAAATAAACAAACTGTGCAGCTTTGACCAAAGTTAAATGATACCCTTGATATAGGTGTAGGCCATTTACGTACCTCCCGAAGCCTGGTTGGAAAACTGCTAAAGATGGCATCATCCCATCCTGCCTTGTTGCTGTGAAGTTGCTAAGACACTCCTAGCTGATTATAACCCCTTCACATGCTCTCTCTCTCTCTGCTCTGTCACAGTAGCTCTGAGCTCAGCAAGGCTGTAACATAGGTGATAGTAGACCACACATGGGGATGGCAGGATGGGATGATGCCATCTCTAGAAGTTTTCCAACCAGGCTTCAGGAGGTATGTAAATTATTAATTTTTGCTCAGTCTTTGTGAGGTATGAGGATGGCCTAGACCTATAATAAGATCTTTATCCAACTTTAGTCAAAACTGCACCTTAAATGCTAACTAGCTAACCTTTGATAAGGTACAAATAGCAAACAACAGTATAATTATACAGCTTGTCATGCAAGTATACCGTCTGTAAATAAGCAAAGTAGCAGTTGTGCTTAGGCTACCTGTTGTGCCTCGTTACAGCTTTACCATCTGAACCGCCTGCAGTCACTCATTAGCTTCAAACTGGCCTATCCTTTACCAAGAATCACATTGCTGTTTTTGTTTATCCCTAGAAATAAATCAGATTTTGCTGGTGCTGTTAATTGATGACTGATTATGCTGACACCTTGCATCACAATTATCTCTGAAACTGTCACATTGAATTTACTGTTGATGTGTGTTAATAAAATGAGACTCTTTTCTGGTACTTTCGGTTTGGAAGGGAGACATAAAATGCATGAAGCTGTCCACTAGCAATTCAAGTCACAAGTGAGATAATGATCTTATCCGGGTTCTCTTTTATACTGTAATCCATTAAAAGCAGAGCTAAATCATTATGTCACCAGTTCACTCGACATGCCTATATTCCACACATAAGCTCTACCAGGGATTAATTACAACAGAAAGAGTCTAGTAGGGAATAAAAATCTGTATTTTAAGCCATTCCTACACTAGATGACATAGCTGCTAACTGAAAAACAACTTGTTTGCTAATATTTAAGCTGAACTCCAGGCAAACAGCTAATTACTCAGATTAAATAAATATAAGGGCCTATGTCAATGGGCATTTGCATTAAAGCCTAACTCCACTTTTGTTGAGGAAAAAACATTCCCCTCTGGGTGATCTATGTACATTACAAGGATTTTAACAAACTTTGTTGCTGATTCCTACTTTTTGTTATTCTGAAGAAATCACTGTTTGTTTCTCTGTGACCCTGTGTTAAGTGAGTCCAATGGAAGTGGTTTCTTAATTATCAACCAGTTGCTACACCTGCAGGGCTCCAATGAGGAAAACTGCTGGGTCTGCATCCCTTTAGATGTGATTTCCTATTGGGAATATCTTACAAAAACATTTTTGTGTGAGGGGATGCCAAAAATCTTAGTGTAGATTTCTGGGAAAATCAGTGAGCCAATCACAAAAGCAGGAAATTATGTTTCTGTGTACAGAACAACTCCAGGTAGCCATATTGCATTTCATTTTAAAGAAAACGAAAGCGGTTGCAGATTGAAAAGGAAAGGCAGTTTTTAATAGCATTCTATTAGAATACAGTGGAACCTTGGATTGCGAGTAACGCGGTTAACGAGCGTTTCGCAATACGAGCACTGTATTTTTAAAAATCGTAACTCGGTTTGCGAGTGTTGTCTGGCAAAACGAGCACGATTCAGGCCAAAGCGGTGTGCAGTACCGTGTTTGGCCTGAGGTGGGGGGGCGCCGGAGCAGAGCCGAACGTTGCCAATCGCAGCCGATCTGTGCCGTTCTGAAATGCACGGAAAGGTCCGAGGACAGCAAGGCTGACCTCGGCAAATCTCGGGAACAAAGTCTTTCCGAGGTTTGCCGAGGTCAGCCAAGGTGTCCTCTGGCTTTTCGGCCGTTTCCGAGGCTCTCCGCCCCCCCGCTTCTGGCCGCATGCGTTATTGCATGCCATTGAAGTCAATGCGGAACAAATTATTTTTGTTTCCATTGACTTCAATGGGGAAACTCGCTTTGATATGCGAGTACTTTGGATTACGAGCATTCTCCTGGAATGGATTATGCTCGTAATCCGAGGTTACACTGTATGACTAGTGTTGCAATTGTAAATGCTATATTATTTTATTTTTTATTTGTTATTTTTTTTCCCCCCATGAAAGTGGAGTTACCCTTTAAGGCTAGGGGTATGCAAAACCTGCTTAAAGGGGGTCAAATGTACGTCTGAATGAGGTCAACTGCAGGTCAATTTTGAAAATATTGTAAAGTGCTGCGTAAATTGTTGGCGCTATATAAATCCTGTATAAAATAATATAAAAAAAATAATATTAATTATAAAAATAAAAAAAATAATCTCAGCTGCATTTCAGATAAGCACATAAAACAGTGGTTGACAGCGTATGAGCTACATGAGGCCTCAAATGCGACCCCTGACATCACCAAAGGGCTGGACATAATGTTCAATGCTTGAGAGGACTGTCAGAAAAAGCAGACCTAATGAAGAAAATGAGGGTCAGAGGGTGTGGACAGTATATGTTTTTATGCTGGGGATGCGCTGCAGAAGACAAACTGGGAACATGTTACACAAAGCTAGTAGAGATCAATGCTATTACCTTAACCACTTCCTTCCCCGCATATAGCAAAATGATGGCCGGAAAGGGGTTTCATTATGCGGACTGGGCGTCATATAACGTCCAGCAGGACAAGCCGCTAGCGCACACCAGTGGGGGCAAGCAGCGTGGCGATCGGTGGTGTGTTGTGTCAGTCTGACACACCGCATCTCCGATCTGGGTAAAGAGCCTATGACGTAGGCACTTTACCATGTGATCAGCTGTGTCCAATCACAGCTGATCACAGTGTAAACAGGAAGAGCCGTTTATCGGCTTTTCCTCCACTAGCACTGACAGGCGCGAGTAGAAGAGAGCCGGCCGGCTGCTCTCCTGACAGGGGGGGGGGTCTGCGCTGACAATCTACTACGGCCGCACATCATATACCAATGGGCCTTATGTGGCCCTTAGGTTGCAGGTTGTGCACCAGAGGCATAAAGCGTTCCAAACTGCAATTTTATTCAAGATTAATAAAATGTGTTGGTTTACAATGCCGGTACACGGCGTGTTTCTTCTGTTGCGCTTCACCAAAGAGAATGTGGAACTGCTTGCTTTTTCAGGAACACTATTTAAGCCCTTTTCATTACTCTTTATCTTTCATAACAAGACTGATAACCTGACTTTATGTTGATGTTAAAGTAAAGGTCTGCTTTTAGCTAAACATATTAAAAAAAAGAATCTCTAGACAATTGTTTCCTCTTAAGTGTGTCAGCGTGTGCATGTGCTGGTCTGATGCTGAAATAAGCTAAGTGACAATACAGACCTGGAGGTATTGCTTTCCTGTGTGATCGGTCACAGAATTTCCCAGGAGGGCTTATTTTTCTGACTCGTGAAGACAGCTTCTCAGAGAGAAAAACGTAGTAATAGGATTATTGGTTAAGTCTACTATACAGTGAATTGAAATCATGCTAGATTGAGGGCCAACAAAATGCAGAAAAGCTGACATAAAGTACATCACTTTTCAACAGTGTTCTTTCATTTTATTTACTAAATTATAAAAAATCTAAGACTTCATATTTTTTCCCTGGTTTTCCGATTATTTAGGAAATTGTCGCCTTTTAGCAATATTAGTGAAATGACAGCTATTGGTAAATATATATATAGTGCAGATGTCTATTTTTCAGGCTAACATCAAACAGTTTCAGTGATGGTGCTTGCAGCTACTGAAAATGACTTAAAAATACTTAAAATATACTTTATATGCATATATCCCTATTGATTAGTTTCTCGTTGTATAAGTCGCTGCATGGGTTATATATACAGCAGGCTGATTACGGGCACAGTGTGAAGTCATGCAAATAATTAATTTCTCCAAATCCCCTTAAATTTACATAACATTCATTTGAAATTGTATCAGCCTGAGGACTGCATACTAACTCTCAAAGCCAAGTCTTGTTTTTTTTTTTTTTAAACGTACAGGTTATGAATCAACCTATGCTTATATATTATTTATTTATTTCAATCATTTTTTTCCTGATTGTAATAAATAAATACTGTATTTATTGGCGTGTAACACTTACTTTTTTACCCTGAAAATAGAGTTTAAAACTGTGCCTGGGTGTTATACGCAGGGGGCTGTGGAAAGTTTTTTTCCTAAAAACTTCCCTCTTAAAATTGGGGTGTGTTTATACGCCTGTGCGTGTTATACGCCGATAAATACAGTAATATAGAGCTGGCAGTTTATCTACAGTACTTTCCAGAGAATAATAAACATGAAGTAACTGACGATGTAAAGTCCTACCACACTTATACACATGCACTGTAGGACCAGAACCCACATATACTGGGGAAACCATATAAACACCATGCAATTTGTTACACTGTTATGGCCCGTACACACAATCCGAATATCGTACGACAGATCGTACGACTTTTTTCGCTTAATAGTCGCAAGTAGAAATTGAATAGGTTACTAAAGTCACGAAAATTCTCGTACGACAGAAAAAAAAAATCGGAAGTGATGTCATGTGTTGTAATGTATTTGTATTGTATTTTCGAACGACAACTATACTGACTAAACGAAAATCGTACGATCTGGTATCGTACAAGGAACATTTTCGTGCTTGTCCGATCTAATAATATCAGATGAACTGTCGTGATTGGCTCTCGAAAGTAGTGTACACACGATCCGAAAATCGTACGATTCTTCCTCGGACGATCGTTTTCGTCCGATATTCGGATCGTGTGTACGGGCCCTTAGGGCGAAAAAAAAAATACAGGTCAATTTAGAGCTGCCCGATTCTGGCTAAAATGAGAATTACAATTTTTTTTCTTAGAAGTTATAGTTAACGATTCTCTGATGTTTCTTGGGCTAACATTACTGTTTTGTTTATTTATTTATTGAAGTGTATTTCTGTCCCAAAATATTGCGTTATTGAAAGACGGCTGCGCAAATACAGTGTGACATAAAACATTGCAACAACCGCCATTTTATTCTCTAGGGTCTCTGCTAAAAAATATATACCGGTGTATATATATATATATTGTGGTAGTGTGGTACCCCACCAGTGGATGAGTACAGGATTCTCAACCAGGCAGGTTGAGGGGCTCCAGGGTATTTGCTTGTTTTGGAGGAAACTGGCTTTTCAGTTTCCTCATGATTTACTAAAGTCCACTTTGGGACCTGGAGCCTGGGGATTTCTTAGAGATCCGGGTGGGATGAAATCCCCAGTCCTGGATCAGGGTTTTGAGACTCACCAGCACACTGATTGTTCAGGTGCGTGTGGGCCTGATAGTAGAGTCAGGACCAGCATTCTGGGCTCCACCCTCCCGACGAGTGCAGGTGTGCACTGGGGAAGCCATAGCGTGCAAGTGTGCAAGTGTGCACAGGGGAAGCCAGAGACCCAAGTCTGAGGATCAGAGCAGTGAGGGGCTGCTATCTAAACGGATGGTCTTTACAAGGGAATAGTCTGTAGGAGACAGACGAGAGCCTGAAGTAGAAGGACTGAGCAGCACTGCAGTATGTATAAGCCAGGAGGCTGAATGTCATTTTGTTGATGAAAAGGAGTACTGAAACCCCTGCGAGGGAAACCTTTGATTTTGTTTTGAACTTCTTTTAATAAAAATGGGCAAACAAAGCCCTTAAAAAGAAGAACCAGCGAGTGGCGGTGTCCTTCAAGCTCTACCTTTGATGCTAGTCCTTCACAATATATATGTGTGTATATATATATAACATTTTTGTGGGTGCTAAGTTATTTTCTAGCAGGAAATACTGATTTTTTACTTGTAAGCAGGGATGAGCCGAACACCCCCCTGTTCGGTTCGCACCAGAACCTGCGAACAGACAAAATGTTCGTGTAAACTTTAGAACCCTATTAAATACAATGGACTCGAACGTTCGAAATCTAAAGTGTTAATTATAAAGGCTGATATGCAAGTTATTGTCCTAAAAAGTGTTTGGGGACCTGGGTCCTGCCCCAGGGGACATGTATCAATGCAAAAAAAAGTTTTAAAAACGGCCATTTTTTCGGGAGCAGTGATTTTAATAATGCTTAAAATGAAAAAATAAAAGTGAAATATTCCTTTAAATTTCGTACCTGGGGGGTGTGTATGATATGCATGTGAAGTGGCGCATGTTTCCCGTGCTTAGAACTGTCCCTGCAAAAAATTTCATTTTTGAAAGAAAAAAAGTCTTTTAAAACTGACTCGCGGCTATTAATGAATTGTCGGCTCCCGGCAATACATACAAAAGTCATTGATAAAAAAAAAAAAGCGTGGGGGTTCCCCAGAATTCAATTACCAGGCCCTTCAGGTCTGGAATGGATATTAAGGGGAACCCCGCCGCAAATTAAAAAAAAATTTGACGTGGGGTTCCCCCAAATATCCATTCCAGGCCCTTCAGATCTGGCATGGATTTTAAGGGGAACTCCACCCCAAATTTTAAAAAAATGGCGTGGAGTCCCCCTAAAAATCCATACCAGACCCCTTATCCGAGCACGCAACCTGGCCGGCCGCAGGGGAAAAGGGGGGGACGAGAGAGCGCCCCCCCTCCCTCCTGAACCGTACCAAGCCACATGCCCTCAACATGGAGAGGATGTCCCCATGTTGATGGGGACAAGGGCCTCATCCCCACAACCCTTGCCCGGTGGTTGTGGGGGTCTGCGGGCGGAGGGCTTATCGGAATCTGGAAGACCCCTTTAACAAAGGGGACCCCCAGATCCCGCCCCCCCCTATGTGAATTGGTAAGGGGTACATTGTACCCCTACCATTTCACGAAGAAAGCGTAAAAAAATGTTTAAAAAAAACACACAAACACCTTGAAAAAGTCCTTTATTAAAAAAAAAAAAAAAAACATTCCAGCGGTGAAATCCAGTGTCCCGCGGCGATCCCGATGTCCAGCGCTGTCCTTTATTGGTTGTGCCTGAGCGGACCTGATGGGGAACTCCCTCTCAGTATTTTAAATGTATAGACTCGCCCCTTCTAAAGTTCCCCATCAGGTCCGCTCAGCGGACCAGCTGCGGAACATGAGAAGGGGCGGGTCTATACATGTATTGCCAAAGTGAGAGCAGTTCCCCATCAGGTCCGCCCCCTCGGTATGTCGGACCTGCCTACGTCATTGGCTTGAGCGGGGAACTTCCTTCACTATGTAAATTTAAATTACACAGTGAAGGAAGTTCCCCGCTCAAGCCAATGACGTAGGCGGGTCCGACATACCGAGGGGGCGGACCTGATGGGGAACTTTAGAAGGGGCGGGTCTATACATTTAAAATACAGAGAGGGAGTTCCCCATCAGGTCCGCTCAGGCACAACCAATGAAGGACAGCGCTGGACATCGGGATCGCCGCGGGACACTGGATTTCAGCGCTGGAATGTTTTTTTTTTTTTATTATTATTTTAAATAAAGGACTTTTTCAAGGTGTTTGTGTGTTTTTTTTAAACATTTTTTTACGCTTTCTTCGTGAAATGGTAGGGGTACAATGTACCCCTTACCAATTCACATAGGGGGGGCCGGGATCTGGGGGTCCCCTTTGTTAAAGGGGTCTTCCAGATTCCGATAAGCCCCCCGCCCGCAGACCCCCACAACCACCGGGCAAGGGTTGTGGGGATGAGGCCCTTGTCCCCATCAACATGGGGACATCCTCCCCATGTTGAGGGCATGTGGCCTGGTACGGTTCAGGAGGGAGGGGGGCCGCTCTCTCGTCCCCCCTTTTCCCCTGCGGCCGGCCAGGTTGCGTGCTCGGATAAGGGGTCTGGTATGGATTTTTAGGGGGACTCCACGCCATTTTTTTAAAATTTGGGGTGGAGTTCCCCTTAAAATCCATGCCAGATCTGAAGGGCCTGGAATGGATATTTGGGGGAACCCCACGTCAAATTTTTTTTAAATTTGCGGCGGGGTTCCCCTTAATATCCATTCCAGACCTGAAGGGCCTGGTAATTGAATTCTGGGGAACCCCCACGCTTTTTTTTTTTTTATCAATGACTTTTGTATGTATTGCCGGGAGCCGACAATTCATTAATAGCCGCGAGTCAGTTTTAAAAGACTTTTTTTCTTTCAAAAATGACATTTTTTGCAGGGACAGTTCTAAGCACGGGAAACATGCGCCACTTCACATGCATATCATACACACCCCCCAGGTACGAAATTTAAAGGAATATTTCACTTTTATTTTTTCATTTTAAGCATTATTAAAATCACTGCTCCCGAAAAAAACGGCCGTTTTTAAAACTTCTTTTTGCATTGATACATGTCCCCTGGGGCAGGACCCCGGTCCCCAAACATTTTTTAGGACAATAACTTGCATATAAGCCTTTATAATTAGCACTTTAGATTTCTCCCATAGATTTTTCGAATTTGCCGCGAACACCCCAATTTGTTCGCTGTTCGGCGAACGGGCGAACAGGCAATGTTCGAGTCGAACATGAGTTTGACTCGAACTCGAAGCTCATCCCTACTTGTAAGCAACACATGTCAGAAAAAGGCTCATGCCGCGTACACACGATCGGAATTTCCGACAACAAAACCGTGTTTTTTTTTTCCGATGGAAGTTGGCTCAAACTTGTCTTGCCTACGCACGGTCGCACAAACGTTGCTCGGAAATTCCGATGGTCAAGAACGCAGAGACGTACAACACTACGATGAGAAAAATGAAGTACAATGATTCCGAGCATGCGTCGACATGATTACGAGCATGCGCAGCATTTTTGTGTGTCGGAAATGGCTACACACGGTCGGAATTCCCGACAATAATTTTTCTTGTCGGAAAAATTGAGAACTAGCTCTCAAACATTTGTTGTCGAAAATTCCAACAGCAAATGTCCGATGGAGCCTACACACGGTCGAAATATCCGACCAAAAGCTCACATCGAGCATTTTTTGTTGGAAATTCTAATCGTGTGTACGCGCCATTTGTCTTTAAAGAGGAACTGCAGTCTGCTCACATAATTTGTGATAAAAACATATTTGCCATTCTGAAGCTTCCCTCCAACCACTTTGCATATTATTGTATATATACTGTGATTCTGTACTTGCCAAATATGCTGCGGAAATCTCCCTCTATTGAGTCTGGCTGCATCCATTTTAACTGGATGGGCAGCTGAAACTGCTACCTGTTCACTTCCTGGATTTACACAGACACACAGAGGCACATCTGCAGCCCTGCAGCTCCCACTGGCCCTCTATTGACTCAACCACCCTCCCTTCCTGGCAAACTCTCATGAGAGTTAGAGAGAAAGCTGTGCATGATGTCATAAGCCTAGGTCAGTGATGGTGAACCTTGGCACCCCAGATGTTTTGGAACTACATTTCCCATGATGCTCAGGTACACTGCAGAGTGCATAAGCATCATGGGAAATGTAGTTCCAAAACATCTGGGGTGCCAAGGTTCGCCATCACTGGCCTAGGCTAATGACCAGACAAAAAACAGGAAGTGGGCTGTATAAGGTATTTACTGGCAGAATTTTTTTTTTTTACTTTCCTTTTTTTTTACAGCTCTGAGCAGAGAACGGCTCTGCACTTGTTACATAGATTCGGGGAAGTGCTGGATTAAGATCGGGAGGGGGGTTGAATCGAGATCACAATTTTTTAACGATTAATCGTGCAGTCAAATTTAACAAAAAAAAAAAAGGTGGAAGAAAAACAAAATAATCCCCCAAAATGAATTTGCATACTTAGACCCCTTTCACATTAAGGCGTTTTTCAGGCGCTTTTGGGCTAAAAATAACGCCTGTAAAGCTCCTGAAAAACGCCCCCTCTGCAGTCCCAGTGTGAAAGCCAGAGTTCTTTCACACTGGGGCGCTGCGCTGGCAGGGCGTTAAAATAAGTCCTGCACGCAGCATCTTTGGGGCGGTGAAGAAGCGGTGTATACACTGCTCCCCCACCGCTCCATTGAAATGAATGGGCTCCACTGCTGAAGCGCCTGCACCTACACGGGCGCATTTAACCCTTTATTCAGCCACTAGCGGGGGGTTAAAAGCACCCCGCTAGTGGCCGAATACCGCCGCTAAAACAATGGTAAAGCGCTGCTAAAACTAGCAGCATTTTACTGTCAACGCCCGCCCACCCCAGTGTGAAAGCAGCCTTATGCCCCATACACACGATCGTTTTTCATGCCGTTAAAAATGCCATTTTTAAAAATGGGCATTAAAACCGATCGTGTGTATGCTCCAGAGCATTTTTAACGACGTGAAAAACGGCCATTAAAAATTTCGAACATGCTCTATTTTTTCACGTCGTTTTTCATGTCGTTTTTTTAAACGACGTGAAAAACGATGGTGTGTATGCTTTTACGAGGTGAAAAAAAACGTGCATGCTCAGAATCAAGTATGAGACGGGAGCGCTCGTTCTGGTAAAACTAGCATTTGTAATGGAGATAGCACATTCGTCACGCTGTAACGGACTGAAAAGCAGGGGGCTGAAAAGCGCGAATCGTCGCTCAACAAACTTTACTAACATGAAGGGTGGCACCATCCTAACGGAACTTCCCCTTTATAGTGCCGTCGTACGTGTTGTACGTCACTGCGCTTTGCTTGAACGTTTTTTAAAATGATCGTGTGTACGCAAGACAGGCTTGAGAGGAAACATGAAAAAAAACGATGAGAAAAACGTCGGTTTAAAAAATGGCATGAAAAATGATCGTGTGTACGCCGCATTAGAGCTGTTGATCCCAGTAAAAAGTATTGAAAAAACTCTTAGGCTCCATGTACACAGAAGCTCAAAAACGGTCCTTTTGAACGCCAGATTTCTGGCAAAAAAAGCTGCTTTAAAATATAGCTTTTATCAGCGTTTTTTACTAGCGTTTATTAGCGTTTTTCATTGTAGCGTTTTTTAGCTTTTTTTATTTTTTCAATGGATCAAAAAACGCTAAAAAACGCTGGCGACCAGCATTTTTGAGCGTTTATTAGCGTTTTTCAGCGTTTTGCATTTTTTTGCATTTCCCGCCGAAAAACGGCACTTTGAACGCAAATTTCTTGCGTTCAGAAAAAAGCCCATTAACTCCACTACTCATTAACGCTAAAAAAACGCTATGTGTACATGACTACATAGGCTAACATAGAGTGCAGTTATTGGGCCTTTAAAAAAAACGCCAAAACGCCAATAAACTGCAGTTTATCAGCTTCAGCGTACATGGAGCCTAATAAAGTGTGTTTCCATTTGCTACAAGGGAGAAAAAATATTTACTGATTCCTGTAGGCAATAAGATAATTCACTGGATCATCTTTCCACCACTGCATTCCTAATTTACATATTTTGTGCATTCAGAAATCCAATACCATTTTTATTTCAATATTTCTTTATTATTTTCAAAGGAAAAGGTAGTCAGGATATACATACTTTACAATATGTCAGATGTTCCGACTGAAGCAAGTGATGTCAATTAGACATGTGCATTCGTTTTCGTCCGAATGCATTTTCGTCCGAATTTCAGCTATTTTCGTTATCGTTTTAACAAACGAAAACGAAAGCACAGAATCCAAAAACCGAAAGATCCGACATAAACAAATGCTTTATTTTCGTTTTCGTTGCTACAACAGTTCGATATAGATAGGAGATTTGACGTGACGCTGACAATAACAATCTGTGTCTATCGAACCTGTGGTCGAATGTGCCTAACCATAACTCTATTAGTCCAAGATTATTCTACATAGGAGAGAAAAGATTTGACATTATAGAGAGAAAAGATTCGACATAGGAGAGGAAAGATTCGACATAGGAGAGGAAAGATTCGACATAGGAGAGGAAAGATTCGACATAGGAGAGGAAAGATTCGACATAGGAGAGAAAAGATTCGACATAGGAGAGAAAAGATTCGACATAGGAGAGAAAAGATTCGACATAGGAGAGGAAAGATTCGACATAGGAGAGGAAAGATTCGACATAGGAGAGAAAAGATTCGACATAGGAGAGGAAAGATTCGACATAGGAGAGGAAAGATTCGACATAGGAGAGAAAAGATTTGACATTATAGAGAAAAGATTCAACATAGGAGAGAAAAGATTTTACATTATAGAGAGAAAAGATTCGACATAGGAGAGAAAAGATTTGACATTATAGAGAGAAAAGATTTGACATTATAGAGAGAAAAGATTCGACATAGGAGAGAAAAGATTCGACATAGGAGAGAAAAGATTCGACATTATAGAGAGAAAAGATTCGACATAGGAGAGAAAAGATTTGACATTATAGAGAGAAAAGATTCGACATAGGAGAGGAAAGATTCGACATAGGAGAGGAAAGATTCGACATAGGAGAGGAAAGATTCGACATAGGAGAGAAAAGATTCGACATAGGAGAGAAAAGATTCGACATAGGAGAGGAAAGATTCGACATAGGAGAGAAAAGATTCGACATAGGAGAGAAAAGATTCGACATAGGAGAGAAAAGATTCGACATAGGAGAGAAAAGATTCGACATAGGAGAGGAAAGATTCGACATAGGAGAGAAAAGATTTGACATTATAGAGAGAAAAGATTCGACATAGGAGAGGAAAGATTCGACATAGGAGAGGAAAGATTCGACATAGGAGAGAAAAGATTCGACATAGGAGAGAAAAGATTCGACATAGGAGAGGAAAGATTCGACATAGGAGAGAAAAGATTCGACATAGGAGAGGAAAGATTCGACATAGGAGAGGAAAGATTCGACATAGGAGAGAAAAGATTCGACATAGGAGAGGAAAGATTCGACATAGGAGAGAAAAGATTCGACATAGGAGAGAAAAGATTTGACATTATAGAGAGAAAAGATTCGACATAGGAGAGAAAAGATTTGACATTATAGAGAGAAAAGATTCGACATAGGAGAGAAAAGATTTGACATTATAGAGAGAAAAGATTTGACATTATAGAGAGAAAAGATTCGACATAGGAGAGAAAAGATTCGACATTATAGAGAGAAAAGATTCGACATAAGAGAGAAAAGATTCGACATAGGAGAGAAAAGATTCGACATTATAGAGAGAAAAGATTCGACATAGGAGAGAAAAGATTCGACATTATAGAGAGAAAAGATTCGACATAGAGAGAAAAGATCACTGCTTGTAGGCGGAACATTCGACCGGAAATGTATGATTGCAGAGTCGTACAGTTTCGCTGCTCCGTCGAATCTTCTTTGAACATTCGACAGACACCATAAGCCTTCAATGACAGATTCGACCTTAATTAATTCAGATTTTCGGACGAATGCAATTTTTAACGAAAAACGAAATAAATAAAAACGAATTTCGGGAGTAACTAAATAAATTAATTTTTTGGACGAAAACGAAATTCCGAAACGAAATATTTCAGTGTGCACATGTCTAATGTCAATCTATATAACACTGCATTAAGCTATATAGAGAAAGTTACACAGTCGAATAGAACCAGACTTAATCCTGTTTAGTATGGTAACATATTAACATATCGACTCAACATTAACTGGATAACTCAATGGAAAATCAATAACTCCAGACGGGGGGAGGGGGGGAGGGAGAAGGAGCACCAGCTAAACAAGCATTATTGTTACCTCACAGGGGTGGGTTGGATGATAGAAGGACTTACACGAATGAGAGAGGATTGCAATACGAATAATACATCAGGAGGTTACAGTACATTTTGGATGTGTGAGCCAGACCTGCCAGTTATATAAAAACTTTTCCATATTTAGGTTTTTTCTAGTAAGTAGACTCTCCATTGCACATTGATGATTCAAATCGGTTATTGCGTTTGCAATGGCTGGTGAGTCAGTGGTTTTCCAGAGTTTCGTGATGTTCATTTTTGCCGTGAGTAGTAAATGAATTATCACTACCCGTGAGTTGGGTGGGAATTTGTCTATTCCAAGGTGTAAGAGTGCTAGTGAGGGATTAGGTGGTGTTGCAATCTGTGAAATGGTGGAGATTAAGGCAAAAACTTGTTTCCAGAATGAGCTTAGGGTTTTACAATACCATAGGATATGTGCTATGGTACCAGTGCTTCCACAAGATCGCCAGCAGGTAGGGGGATGGCCAGGGAAGAATTTGCAGAGGCGATAGGGTGTGAGATACCACCTATGAATCGTTTTTTGGTATGATTCCCAATGATTAGAGCAATGGGAGGCCGTAAAGGTGTGCTGAAAGGCACGTGTCCACATGTCGGGGTTAATAGTAATGTTTAGTTCTTCCACCCATTTTGAAAGGGATGGTATTTGGGAATAGGGACGGTCGTCGATGAGCGTAGAATATATCGTAGATATGCCACATTTCGGGTATGTCGTGTGTGTGTAGAAATTGTGTATAGGTTCAGGGAGTTTGGCTACAGTAGAGAATTTGTTTTTTTGAAGATAATGAGAGATCCTCATGTATGTGAAAATTTCCGTGTGGGGGAGGTTATATTCAGTTTGGAGACTTGTAAAGGTTTTCAGAGTGTCGTTAGTGTTGTAGAGATCTGAGACGTCAGTTATCGATAGTGTCTGCCACTTCACCAGATTTAAGTCAGGTATGTGTATCGTCAGAGTACTAAGGGGGATTTGTAGTCTGTGAGACGGATGGTTAGATAACGTTTGGGCAAGTTTCTTCCAAGCTAACAGTGATGCCGTAATCGACGGGGGATTGATCAGTCTATTGGAGGGAGAGTTCATCGATGTGGCAAGGAGTAAATCTCGTAAAGTATGTGGTTTAAAGACTGAAGATTCTATGATAGACCAGGTCTTATCGGGTGTTGGGTGCCACCAGTAATATAGCTGGTCGAGTATTGCCGCATAGTAGTAGCTTTGAATGTGGGGGAGACTCACCCCTCCTCTCTTATGGTGTCTTGTTAAAATGTATTGAGCTCATCTGGGTGGTTTATTTTCCCATATAAATCTAGAAAGTTGTTTCTGTATGGAGGTGAAAAAGGAATTCGGTATAGGTAGAATTACCGTGCGAAATAGGTATAGTAGTTTAGGGAGGATTAGCATCTTAAAGGAGGCAATACGCCCTAGTTTAGAGAGACCTGTAGAGCGCAGTTGACATAATAGTTGGGGAAGTAGTTTTTGGAAAGTGCGGTAGTTGAGGTCATAAAGTTGAGACAGCGAGGGGGCTAGTTTTATTCCTAGATAAGGAATAGACTGTGTCGTCCAGGAATAAGGGAGAGTGCCCTTCAGGTGGGACTGTTGGTCGTGTGTCAAGTTAAGCGGGAGGATTAGGGATTTAGAGGAGTTAATTTTGTAGAGGGAGGCCATACTAAATTGAGTTAAGATTTCTTGGATTGCAGGCATGGAATGTGTTGGTTTTGTGACTAGAAGTATGACATCATCAGCATAAAGGCTTATTTTATGCTCCATGTCATTGTGTTCGATGCCGGAGATACGTTTGTCACCTCTGATCTTTGCTGCCAGTGGTTCCATTATTAGAGCAAATATGAGAGGGGAGAGCGGGCAGCCTTGGCGGGTGCCGTTGGATATCCTAAAGGGTTTAGAGAGGGATCCATCAGTTAATACAGATGCAGAGGGTTGTGAATAGAGCGCGAGTATAGCTGATTGAAACCAACCAGTAATTCCAAATTTAGTTAGTACTGCTTTCAGGAATCCCCAGTGCACTCTGTCGAACGCCTTCTCTGCGTCCAAGGATAGTAGCAGAGAAGGCGTTCGCGACTGGGCAACCCGATGTATCAAATCAATAACTCTTCTAGTAGCGTCTGGGGCTTGTCTGTTTGGCATAAAGCCGACTTGGTCTGGATGTACTAAGGAGGGGAGACACTTCAACAACCTAGAAGCAATGACTTTAGCGTAAATCTTTATGTCTGTATTGAGGAGCGATATAGGTCTGTAGTTAGTTGTAGAAGTAGGGTCTTTCTCAGGTTTAGGGATTGTGGTAATAGTTGACATATCAAGCGGTAGAGAACCAGAGGTGGCGGCAGAGTTGAAGAGGTCAGTAAGGTGTGGGGTGACTAGTTTGGCAAATGTTTTGTAGTATTCATTAGTGTAGCCATCTTCCCCAGGGGATTTGTGGAGAGGAAGCGAGTTGATGGCTTTTAGGATTTCGTCTTCCGAGAACGGTTGGGAAAGGATACTCAGTTGCGAGTGGGTTATATTTGGGAGATCAATATTGGTTAGAAAATTTTGTATGTTTTGATCATTTGGTTGATGAGTAGCTGTGTCATTCGAGAGGTTATAAAGAGAGGAGTAATAGTCGCTAAATGCATCGGCTATATCCTGCGGGTTAGTCAGGAGCCGTTTAGTGGTGGGGTGATAAAGGGAAGCTATTTTGTTTCTAATGCGTTGAGTCTTAACTTGTCGGGCCAGTAGTGCGCCAGCTTTATTGCCTAAGGCATAGTATTTGGCTTTGGTTAGTGTGAGGTTCTTCTCAAATTTAACGAGTAGAAGTGTGCGAAGTTTGTGTCGTTTTTTCTAAGAGTTCAGTTGCTAAATGTGGAGAGGGAGTTATTTTATTCTGTTTTTCTAATAGAGTGATTCGGAAAAGAACCTCTTCAACTTGCTTACACCTCTGTCTCCTAATATTACTATGAAGCTTAATTAGGGTACCACGCATGTAAGCTTTATATGCTGACCATAGTACAAACCTATCAGTGTCCGGTTGGTTGTTCATTTGAAAATAGAAATGGTGGTCAGTAGTGAGATCTTGAATAATTTTCGGGTCAGAGAGGAGGGACGAGTCAAGCCTCCAAACCCGGGTTGTCTTTGGTCTACCGTTTCCTACCATAAGGGAAACCGGTGCATTGTCTGTCCATGTGATGGTTCCGATTTCGGATGTCGTCACATCCTGAAGGGTGATTTTGTCAACTAAGAAGAAGTCAATTCGAGAATATGAAAGTTGAGAGGAGGAGAAGTATGAAAAGTCTCGTTCATTACTGTGTTGACATCTCCACGGATCAAAGAGATCATTAGTTTGTAGAAAGGGGTTTAAGACATTTCGAGGTCTTTTTGCTGTGGAAGTAGTGTCCAGAGTGGAATCTTCTATTATGTTAAAGTCCATCAGAAGTCTTCCTTTCCGGAGTCGTGCAATTTTCTTGTATAGTAGTTTTAGGAATCGCAGTTGCTGTGTGTTCGGCCCATAAACATTGACCAGGGTGTAGGTGACTTGATTGATGTCGCAAATGAGGATCAGGAAACGTCTGTGGGGGTCCTCGATGGATTGATGAAGTTGAAATTGTAGCATATTCTGTATGGCAGTGAGGACTCCATTTTTCTTTCTTTGACATGAGGCCGAAAAGACTTGATCAAAGTTTTTTAAGGTAAATCTGGGAGTCTTGTTCGAGGCAAAATGAGTCTCTTGCACTAAGAGGATATCAGTTTTTTGGGTGTTGGCTTCTCTGAACAGTGCAGATCTTTTCTGCAGATCTTTTCTGAGGGGAGTTCAGGCCCCTGGCGTTAATAGAAACTATTTTGAAAGCCATTGTGTAAGATTAGAGTTAGGGCGGATGGAGTGTAAGCGGAGCTTGGGAATGGTAGACGAGGGGTAATTTTTTTTTTTAGTCCAGTTGGAAACAATAAGGACGTTGTTTAGCCCAAGGAATAGAGTTCCGGATGCAGAATGGTATAGAGGTGGTTGGAGATTAGCTGGTGTCGAGGGTGGGTGGAAGGTTTTGGTGTAAAAAGGGAGAGCCCAGCAACTAAGGGCCTGGGCTCAATGTGCAGAAACTACTGCAAACAAAGAGTGGGGGAAAGAGATCTTGTGTCCGCAATGTGGGACAAGGATCTCTCAACAGACAGGCAGGTACTGTAAAAGAAAAAAAAAAAAGTGCTGCAGTTTCCCAGCTAATGAAGGCATGTAGAGAAGGATTCAAGATGCGGTGGTCAGGCAAGTGGGGTATTTCCCCCGGTCTCCATAAGGGTAGGAGTGGTGGCAGGAGGGCACGGTGTTTCTGCTGGGATGATGCACCAATTTCTCAGGAGCGTGAGTCCCATAGGGAGGGTGCGCACTGCATGAGTTTTGTTCTGGTATGTAATGAGCAGCTTTGTGGGGAAGCCCCATTTATAGGGGATTTTATGATTCTGCAGTGCTTTGGTTATAGTCGCCAGCTGTCTGCGATTTTCCATAGTTGCTTTGGATAAATCAGCATATAGTGCGATGTTGGTAAAAGGGTCAGGGAGCCCTGGTGCTTTTTTGGCTGCATATATGACTCTTTCCTTCACTGTGAAAAAGTGGATTCGGGCCAGAACATCCCTAGGGGTGGAGGGAGGGAGGTGAGACGGCTTGGGGAGTCTGTGTGCCCTGTCAATTTCCAAGTCACGGGATGTCAGATCAGGTACAAGGGCTTGCATCAGGGATTTCAGAAATTGCGTCAGATCCGACGGTTGGATCGACTCAGGGACATTGCGAAATTTTATATTGTTCCTTCTGGAACGGTCCTCTAAATCCGCGAGCTTTAAGTTAATTAATTGAAGCTCATCTTCATGATCTGCAAAGCCATCCACTAGCTCATTATGGGCAGTGAGTATGTCTCCCATTTTAGATTCCATGTGGGCTATAGCTTGGTCATGCTGAGTCACTGTTATGGATAGAGAGGAGACAGCAGAGGATAAATCTGTATACAATGTTTGCCTCAGTGAGAGAAGCATATTTTTCATTGTAGTTTCCGACAAGGGCTGGTCAGAGGCAGGGAACGCATCTAATACAGATGATTGCTGCAGTGGGGGAAGGGAGAACAGGCATGGTGATTTGACATGCTGCATCTGCTCAGGCTCATCCGTTCTGAGTCTAGACTTGGCAGGGCTGGATGTCGTGGGGGAGTTAGGAGGAGAGCACTCACCCTGGATGTCAGAGTACCGCTGTGTTCCTGGAGACATCGCAGCGTTCAGGTTGTGAGGAGAGGAGGAGAGCCGCGCTGTCGTATCCCAGCTTATGCCGGCGCCATCTTGGCTGTGTGCCAGAGCCGCTGAGGGATAGTAATCCGTCAGTCTTCTGGGGAGTGAAGTCGTCTTCCTCCGCTTCAGCATAGCTGCACAATGTGCCTGGATGTTTAGGCAGCTTGTGGGGAGTTTTTATCCTTCTTTGGAGTCGCTGTGGGGTCGCTGGAGCTGGTTTTTCTGCAGAGCTGTGGATTCAAGCAGCTATCCACACACGCCGTCAGGACACGCCCCCCAATACCATTTTTACCATTTAAAATTCTTTTATTTACAAAATTCACTTAGAATGATGGACACCTCTTTCCTCCTCATCAGGGAATAAACATGATATGTTGAGACGACATGAGCAGCCCTGTTGGGAGCTTTGGTAAAATATCAGGCCTAAACAGACCCCTGTTTTCTCACTTTTGAGACAGAGAAGGTGATTAACGACAATCCTCAATCTATATCTCTGTAGCCTCAGCTACACAAAAATAAATGAACAGGAAGAGCTCTGCACAGTCTCCCTGTTCATGCACAATCTGAAGCATAGTAAACATAGTTTACTATGCTTCAGTTATGAATGAACACAGTGAGTGATCAGTACACTTTGTGTTCATTCGGAAAAGAAAGGGGCAAGTAAATTACTTTTACTGACCCCTTTCCCAGCTCTCCATTCTGAAACAATTCCCCGCAGTAGGTAGCGGGATGGAACGTAGAGGAACATAGCAAGGCTGCAGAAGAAGGGGGGGGCAAACCTGGGGAGCACACAGGGGGGCCCGGGCAGCAGAAGGTAGGGCAACCTAAACAGAAGGGGTGTCAGAGGCCACCTTGACTAGTACCGATCCTCTGCAGTCCTCCCCTGCAGTAGCTGAAAGTGTCAGGAGGGAAAGGAGGAGAAGCCAGCTTTCAGCTGCTGCAGGGGGGAACTACAGGGGATTGCTTCCAGCCAATGTTGCCCCTCATGCCCAGGTTTCCCTTCCTTCTGCTTGTCAGCTGCCCCCCTGTTCAACTGATGGGGCCCAGGTGCCATACATGGGAACTGGTGGTAGCCCTTTATCGGTGGCTCTGAACATAGAACGTTGAAAAGGTGATTTTTTTTTATACAAAGAAAATATATCTTTAAACACTGATACTGACTAGTATTTCAGAGTTTTTCTTCTCCCTCAGTTTCTCGGCTAATTTGACCGCAGTTCTTATATGGAGAGGCAGAGGAGGGGAAAATAATTATGCTGTGTAGGCAACCAATGTGCTCCTTATTAACCAATGACATTATAGATGATTCATTTTTTTGTTCAGCTAGAATAAGGCTTACTTATAGGTAGTGGAAATATCTGCGCCGTTTAAGAGATATTTCACTTGTAGTCCGCCGCAATGCATACTAGCCCATTATGCTTTTAATTTGCAGGCTTTTCAGGTAGAAAAAGAGGAAGTAAAACTCATCATTAAGTCACATTAAAGAGTTAAGCCTCGTACACACGGCTGAGAATCCCGTCGTAAAAAAAACTGTTGGTTTTCTCGACGAGATTCTTGTTAAGCTTGATGGGATTCTTGTCAAGCTTTCCTTGCATACACACTGTCAATTAAAAATCTCGTCATTGTAAAGCGCGGTGACGTGCAACGCGTACGACGGCAGTATAAAGGGGAAGTTCGATTCCAATGGCGCCAACCCTTGGGCTGCTTTTGCTGATCTCGTGTTACCGCGTGTTAGTAAAAGTTTGGGAAGAGACGATTCGCGCTTTTCAGTCTTCATGCTTTCAGTCCGTTACAGCGTGACGAATGTGCTATCTCCATTACGAACGCTAGTTTTACCAGAAGGAGCGCTCCCGTCTCATACTTGATTCTAAACATGCGCATTTTTTTAAGACTCGGAAAAGCATACACATGACGAGACGAGAATCCCGACGAGAAAAATGATTATCCTGACGAGAAAATAGAGAGCAGGTTCTCTATTTTTCTCGTCGAGATTCCCGGCAGTTTTCGCGACAAGAAACCATACACACAAACGTTTTTCTCGGCAAGAAAGCTCTCTCAGCAGTTTTCTTGTCGTTTCTTGCCGAGAAAACCGGCAGTGTGTACGAGGCTTAAGTCCAATTTTCTTGAGAAAAAAATCCCCTCTGGGTGATCAATGTACATTGCAAGGATTTTAACCATTTGACCTCCCTTCATGACCAGGCCATTTTTTTGCGATGCGGCACTGAGGTTCTTTAACTGACAATTGCGTGGTCATGCAACCCTGTACCCAAATAAAATTAGTGTCATTTTTTTTCCACTGCTATAAACCAAAAAATTTAAAAATTTGACTTTCTGCTGTAAAACATCCAATATTTGTTTTTTTAATTACATTTGTTCATAAAAATTAGGCAAATATATATTCTGCTACATGTTTTTGGTAAACAAAATCTCTATTAGCATATATCGATTGGTTTATGTGAATGTTATAGCGTCTAAAAACTGGTATATATTTATGGATTAAAAAAATGATATTTAAACTAGTAATGGCGGCGTTTAGCAACGTATAGCGGGATTGCGATATTGTTGCAGACATTTAGACACTAAGGGCTCTTTCACACGGAGGTCCGTTCAGGTCCGCCTGTCAGTTTTTTAGGCGGACCTGAAACGGATCCTCCATGTAGCCCTATGGAGCCACGGATGTCAGCGGAGACATGTCCGCTGACATCCGCTCCGCCAAAGTGTGACGGAGGAAAACCCTATTTTTCCTTCCGTCGGCGGAGCGGATCGGATGACAACGGACTCTACGGTCCATCATCATCCGATTCCCCATAGGGGAGAGCTGCGCTCTGACAGGGCGGTCCCTGCACAGTGTGCGGGGACCGCCCAGTCATCCGTCGGCTCAGCGGGGATCAACGGAGCGATCCCCGCTGAGCAAGCGGAGCTTCACGGGGCGGATCTGCACGGATCCGCCCCGTGTGAAAGGACCCTTACTGACACTTTGCAGGAACCAGTGACACTAATACAGTGCTCAGTGCTAAACATATGCACTGTCACTGTACTAATGACACTGGCTGGGTTAAACATCAAGGGTGATTAAAGGGTGTGTGCATTGCCAATGTTTTTGTGTACACAGTGTGGTGCTCTTACAAAGGGAAGAGATGGATTCTAGGCCCTGCTTTGCAGGAACACGGAATCCACCCCCCCCTGCCAGAACGGCGATCTGCCTTGTTTACATAGGCAGATCCCCACTCTGTGTTGTTTTCCGATGATCAGCGGGTGCTGGAGGACATTGAGTGCCCGACACCCGTAGATCGGCTTCTGCTGTAAAGTCACAACAGAAGCTGCCCACCAGCGGCGCACGTGCCCCCTGCAGGCAGAAGTGCAGAATCCTGTATATATACATGATCCTGCGCAGAACTGTCGCCCTGTAGCAGTAAAACGGTTATAGGGTGGTCAGCAAGTGGTTAACAAACTTTGTTGCATCGTCTTCCTTGTTTGTGCTCTAAAGGAATGGCTATTTTTTACATCATGTCTTTTGCAAGACTGATTCTGAATGGGAGTAACTTTTTCATTTTGGATCAGTTCATATACTTTCAGGGTTCTAATGAGGAGAGTGGCAGGGTCTGCATTCCTTTAGAAGTGATTAACACTTTTTGAGAATCTCACCAAAAATGAAAATCTGACTTGTATCTTAGGGGTTGATTTACTAAAGGCAAATAGTCTGTGCACTGCAAGTGCAGTTGCTCTAGATCTGAGGGGAACATGCAAGGAAAAAAAAAATTGAATTTTACAGTAGAGCCCAATGTACAACGTATCACTGCACACCACAACACATATACCATGCATTTTGCATAGTTACAAAAGGGTCATGCATATGTTTTTCATTTGATAAGCTTAGATTTATAGAATAAAGGGACTAAACGTAGACAAATGCATACATCGCAGGTCCTCAGGTTCAGATTCTGCTTTTGCAAGCAGCACAGTAGTGACATCACCAAGTCTCACTCCAAATCTGGGGAGAATAGCAGTCAGACACACTCCTATATCAGAAAGTGCACAGATTTTTTTTTTGTTGAGGAATTCAAGACACAAAGTAACATTTTCAGGGTACTGATTAGGCCTAGTTAAAGTGGAAGTAAACCCTCCTATCATTTTCAGGCAAGGAAGCTGCCATCTTGGCCTCTGTTTAATCTTCAACTGCCATTATGCTGCACATGTGGTCAGTTATGACACCAGCCATTGGATGGTTTGACAGTTTGGCTGAGAGCACAACCAATGTGACAGTTGGCATTCCAGGCATGCCGGGAATGTAACTGCTTTTTGAAACTGTTAAATCGATGGGTTTACTTCCGCTTTAACATCTCTTGATGTAGCCTATAAAATAGGAAATCCTCCATTTTTGAGGTCCACTTTAATAACAGAAATTATACATTAATTTCCATCCTCTTTTTATAAATCTTTTGTAAGCTGTAATTTGTGTGGCTGTAAGAACTACAATTACATGTACTATAATAGTGAGGACAAGTATTATAACTAAATCTTTAGAATAAACTGCTATCTGCTTTTACTAAATGAATTGAACATTCGGTGTCTTGTGTACTGACTTGAAATGATATCTTAGAATTTTGACCTTCAAAAGAGTAAATGTATTTTTTGTAACAATTTTTATTCTAGACCGAGTAACAGAAGTAAAAACAGATATCTATGTGACCAGCTTTGGACCAGTTTCTGATACAGATATGGTAAGTTTCCTTTACAGTTATACATGCTTTAAATATATATACAATAACCAAATAATGCTTTAAAATAGAGGCCCAGAGGAAGTCACTTCTAAATATTTGAATCCTCTCCTAGCTTGCACCACGGGCAAGAAACTTCCGAATGGTTGGCCAGAAGTTCATTAGCTCTGATTAGTGGCAGCCTCACACATTATTGCCAGGAATACTCCCCAGAAACAAGCCGGCAAAAACAATAACCAGAGCTTGGGAGAGACCAAAAAAAGCTCAATTATCAATCATTTTTAGGCTGGCTACAGCTCAGCGACTATAAACATAGACACTCTTGCTTAGGGCAAGGTGACTACATGTGTGACTTGTCTAGTAACATGGGCTCTGGTACCACCATGTGATAATGTTGACCCTCCAGTAACTCATTTATTAATGGAATAAGTCTGGGATTGTAGACTTTCCGGCATCATAATTCTGTAACCTCATTGGTAACACTTGGTGCTACGTCAGTCCAGTAATACTTCTGGTAACGTGGCTCTCATCAAAGCAGAGGCTCCTAGTAACGTGGCATTAATCCTGTTGTAAACGCAATCCCTACTAATGTAGAGCCTACATTAAATTGGCTTCTTTAGTTCTATAACACCTCTGGTGATGTAATGCCTCTGGTAATAAGATGAGAAAGCCCAAAACTGCTCTGTCATTCAGTCAGGACTAGACTGAGATTCTAATAACTTTTCTAGAAACACCACTTTGTGGCTGGGTTCACACATATGCAAATTGGATGTGGGTTTTCACCGCATCCAATTCGCATGACAGGAGAGTGTGCCCGGCTCTCAATGGAGTCGGTTCACACAGCTCCGGGGGCGGCTGTGGTCCAGATTTTAAAAGGGTCCCGTGCGTCTTTGGTTCCAATTCAGGTGAGAATTCAGGCAAAAATGTTGACCTGATTTACACCTGATTCGGTGAACGGGGATGCACCGGAGCCGCTGAGGTGGGCCGCGGCCACAGCATATGTGAACCCAGCCTTACAAAAGGAGAGCTCTGAAAATACCTGAAGGTGAGGGTTTAGACAAAATGGTTTAAGCATCAGAAATTTGGGTGGCCCCTTTGACAGGCAAGTTTCCTAACAGCTATAGGACGTTGTATAAAATATGTTTTTTCCTATATGTACTGTACATTTTTGAAAAAAAAGCAGTTGGTATAAATATTAGCAGCAGAACACATGGCATTAGGCTATATAAGTTTGGCGTTGCTTTTATGTTTACAATTTTTTAATTCCCTTGAGCCTGATTGGGTATTTCAAGTGAATAAAGGATGAAAATCCATGTTTTAGCAAATCATCCTGTTAGCATGCACAAGCACAAGAAACGTATTATAGAATGGTTATACAGGTCCTTCTCAAAAAATTTGCATATTGTGATAAAGTTCATTATTTTCTGTAATGTACTGATAAACATTAGACTTTCATATATTTTAGATTCATTACACACAACTGAAGTAGTTCAAGCCTTTTCTTGTTTTAATATTGATGATTTTGGCATACAGCTCATGACAACCCAAAATTCCTATCTCAAAAAATTAGCATATTTCATCCGACCAATAAAAGAAAAGTGTTTTTAATACAAAAAAAGTCAACCTTCAAATAATTATGTTCAGTTATGCACTCAATACTTGGTCGGGAATCCTTTTGCAGAAATGACTGCTTCAATGCGGCGTGGCATGGAGGCAACCAGCCTGTGGCACTGCTGAGGTGTTATGGAGGCCCAGGATGCTTCGATAGCGGCCTTAAGCTCATCCAGAGTGTTGGGTCTTGCGTCTCTCAACTTTCTCTTCCCAATATCCCACAGATTCTCTATGGGGTTCAGGTCAGGAGAGTTGGCAGGCCAATTGAGCACAGTAATACCATGGTCAGTAAACCATTTACCAGTGGTTTTGGCACTGTGAGCAGGTGCCAGGTCGTGCTGAAAAATGAAATCTTCATCTCCATAAAGCTTTTCAGCAGATGGAAGCATGAAGTGCTCCAAAATCTCCTGATAGCTAGCTGCATTGACCCTGCCCTTGATAAAACACAGTGGACCAACACCAGCAGCTGACATGGCACCCCAGACCATCACTGACTGTGGGTACTTGACACTGGACTTCAGGCATTTTGGCATTTCCCTCTCCCCAGTCTTCCTCCAGACTCTGGCACCTTGATGATTTCCGAATGACATGCAAAATTTGCTTTCATCCGAAAAAAGTACTTTGGACCACTGAGCAACAGTCCAGTGCTGCTTCTCTGTAGCCCAGGTCAGGCGCTTCTGCCACTGTTTCTGGTTCAAAAGTGGCTTGACCTGGGGAATGTGGCACCTGTAGCCCATTTCCTGCACACGCCTGTTCACGGTGGCTCTGGATGTTTCTACTCCAGACTCAGTCCACTGCTTCCGCAGGTCCTCCAAGGTCTGGAATCGGTCCTTCTCCCCAATCTTCTTCAGGGTCCGGTCACCTCTTCTCGTTGTGCAGCGTTTTCTGCCACACTTTTTCCTTCCCACAGACTTCCCACTGAGGTGCCTTGATACAGCACTCTGGGAACAGCCTATTCGTTCAGAAATTTCTTTCTGTGTCTTACCCTCTTGCTTGAGGGTGTCAATGATGGCCTTCTGGACAGCAGTCAGGTCGGCAGTCTTACCCATGATTGCGGTTTTGAGTAATGAACCAGGCTGGGAGTTTTTAAAAGCCTCAGGAATCTTTTGCAGGTGTTTAGAGTTAATTAGTTGATTCAGATGATTAGGTTAATAGCTCGTTTAGAGAACCTTTTCATGATATGCAAATTTTTTGAGATAGGAATTTTGGGTTGTCATGAGCTGTATGCCAAAATCATCAATATTAAAACAAGAAAAGGCTTGAACTACTTCAGTTGTGTGTAATGAATCTAAAATATATGAAAGTCTAATGTTTATCAGTACATTACAGAAAATAATGAACTTTATCACAATATGCTAATTTTTTGAGAAGGACCTGTATAAGAGTAAAAAAATAAGGTATTTGCAGGAATGCTGGTGTTTATATAAAGCTTTATGGATTTTCAGTGAAAAATTATCTTTTTCTCCGACAGACTAGCTTAAAGATTGCACAGCTTGACTCCTGTAAAACCAGAGAGCAAGATAAATAGGGGTCATTCACCATCGGCCAAGGTTTATTGCTACAGTACACTTTGGTGTATCTGTATTATCTGCTTCTGATGTATGATTTGGATCTGTGATTCCTTTCCCAATCAGCCAACTTGCTTCTGTGTTTTTGTAACTGGATCACATTTTCAAATAGTAAATTGAGGGAAGATATTGATCAGTGTTGTTGCATTTTTTTTTTATATGATTATTCAGTTAAGTAGATTTAGTTGGAGAGAAAATGTCAAACTAAAAAATTCCAATAACATCTTGGTCTTTCCCCTGTCTCTCCCTCCAGAACACACACATTGGTCTTTCCACTGTATCCTTCCTCCACACACATACATGGATTGTTGCCCCGTATCCCTCCTCTACACACATACATGGATTTTTCTCTCGTATCCCTCTTCCACACACATACATTGGTCTTTCCCCATGATCCTCCTCAAGCACAAATATTGGTCTTTCCTCTTTATCCCTTCTCCATCACACACACATTGGTGTTTCCCCTGTATCCTTCCTCCACACACATATTGGTCTCACCCCTGTATCCCTCCTCCAGCACACACACATTGGTGTTTCCCCTGTATCCTTCCTCCACACACATCTTAGTCTCACCCCTGTATCCCTCCTCCAGCACACATATATTAGTCTTTCCCCTGTATCCTTCCTCCACACACATATTGGTCATACCCCTTATCCCTCCTCTAGCACACATATATTAGTCTTTCCCCTGTATTCCTCCTCCAGCAAACACAAACATTAGTCTTTGCCCTATATCCCCCCTCCAGCACACACACATTGGTCTTTCCCCTGTATGCCTCCTCCAGCACACACACATTCGTCTTTCCCCTGTATCCCTCCTCCAGCACACATATATTAGTCTTTCCCCTGTATCCCTCCTCCAGCACACACACATTGGTGTTTCCCCTGTATCCTTCCTCCACACACATCTTGGTCTCACCCCTGTATCCCTCCTCCAGCACACATATATTAGTCTTTCCCCTGTATCTTGCCTCCACACACATATTGGTCATACCCCTTATCCCTCCTCTAGCACACATATATTAGTCTTTCCCCTGTATCCCTCCTCCAGCACACACACATTAGCCTTTCCCCTGTATCCCTCCTCCAGCACACACACATTAGTCTTTCTCCTGTATCCCTCCTCCAGCACACACACATTAGCCTTTCCCCTGTATCCCTCCTCCAGCGCACACGCATTAGTCTTTCCCCTGTATACCTCCTCCAGCACACACACATTAGTCTTTCCCCTGTAACCCTCCTACAGCACACACACATTGGTCTTTCCCCTGTATCCCTCCTCCAGCACACACACATTAGTCTTTCCCCTGTATCCCTCTTCCAGCACACACACATTAGTCTTTCCCCTGTATCCCTCCTCCAGCACACACACATTGGTCTTTCCCCTGTATCCCTCCTCAAGCACACACACATTGGTCTTTCCCCTGTATCCCTCCTCCAGCACACACACATTGGTCTTTCCCCTGTATCCCTCCTACAGCACACACACATTGGTCTTTCCCCCGTATCCCTCCTACAGCACACACACATTGGTCTTTCCCCTGTATCCCTCCTACAGCACACACACACATTAGCATTTTCACTGTATCCCTCCTCCAGCACACACACATTAGTCTTTCCCCTGTATCCCTCCTCCAGCGCACACACATTAGTCTTTCCCCTGTAACAGCACACACACATAGGTCTTTCCCCTGTATCCCTCCTCCAGCACACACACATTAGTCTTTCCCCTGTATCCCTCCTCCAGCACACACACATTAGTCTTTCCCCTGTATCCCTCCTCCAGCACACACACATTGGTCTTTCCCCTGTATCCCTCCTCCAGCACACACACATTAGTCTTTCCCCTGTATACCTCCTCCAGCACACACACATTAGTCTTTCCCCTGTAACAGCACACACACATAGGTCTTTCCCCTGTATCCCTCCTCCAGCACACACACATTAGTCTTTCCCCTGTATCCCTCCTCCAGCACACACACATTAGTCTTTCCCCTGTATCCCTCCTCCAGCACACACACATTGGTCTTTCCCCTGTATCCCTCCTCCAGCACACACACATTGGTCTTTCCCCTGTATCCCTCCTCCAGCACACACACATTGGCCTTTCCCCTGTATCCCTCCTCCAGCACACACACATTGGTCTTTCCCCTGTATCCCTCCTCAAGCACACAAACACATTAGCATTTTCCCTGTATCCCTCCTCCAGCACACACACATTGGTCTTTCCCCTGTATACCTCCTCCAACACACACACATTGGTCTTTCCCCTGTATCCCTCCTCCAGCACACACACATTAGTCTTTCCCCTGTATCCCTCCTCCAGCACACACACATTAGTCTTTCCCCTGTATCCCAGTCTGCAGTCTCACTTTCCCACTATATAAACTGTAAATTAAATGCTGCCCATGTCCTCTCCATAATCATTGCACACTCATTCCAGAGACAGTCTGGAGGTTCAACACTCAACGGTAATCTCAGTTTAACCACTTGACAACTGGGCACTAAATCCCCTTCGTGCCCGGACCAATTTTCAGCTTTCAGTGCTCTCACAATTTGAATGACAATTACTCAGTCATGTAATACTGTAACCTAATGATTTTTTTGTCCTTTTTTTCATACAAATAGAGCTTTCTTTTGGTGGTATTTGATCACCTCTGGGTTTTTTATTTTTTGCGCTATAAATGAAAAAACACGGAAAATTTAGAAAAAAAAACGCTTTTTTTTTAGTTTATGTGATAAAATTTTGCAAATTATTAATTTTTCTTTATAAAATTTAGCCACAATTTATACTGCTACATATCTTTGGTAAAAATAACCCAAATTAGTGGATATTATTTGGTCTTTGTGAAAGTTATAGAGTCTACAAGCTGTGGTGCGGATCATAAACAATTGATCACACCTAATGTACTGGTGGCCTATCTCATTTCTTACGACCCGAACAAGCCAGCAAAGCACAAATACCCCCCAAATGACCCCTTTTTTTAAATTAGACATTCCAAGGTATTTAGTAAGATGCATCGTGAGGTTTTTGATGTTGTAATTTTTTCCCACAATTCTTTGCAAAATGAAGATTTTTTTTTATTTTTTTATTTTTTCCACAAAATTGTCATTATAATAGGTTATTTCTCTCACATGGCATGTGTATACCACAAATGACACCCCAAAATACATTCTGCTACTCCTCCTGAGTATGGCAATACCAAATGTGTGAGACTTTTATACAGCCTGCCCACATACAGAGGCCCAATATTGAAATAGCACCTTCAGGCATTCTAGGAGCATAAATTACACATCTCATTTCTCAACCACCTATTACATTTTTGAAGGCCCTGGAGCACCAGGACAATGGAAACGCCCACAAAGTGACCCCATTTTGGAAAGCTAACACCCCAACGTATAATGTATGAGGCATAATGGGTCTTTTGAACGGTTCATTTTTTTCCTGAAGTTTTTGGAAATTGCGGGAAAAAAATGAAAACGCAATTTTTTTACGCAAAGTTGTCCATTTATAAGATATTGCCAACACATAGCATGTACATAGCAAAAATGACACCTCAAAATACATTCTGCTACTCCTCCTGAGTATAGCGATACCAAATGTGTGAGACTTTTATACAGCCTGCCCACATACAGAGGCCCAATATTGAAATGGCACCTTCAGGCATTCTAGGAGCATAAATTACACTTCTCATTTCTCAACCACCTATTACACTTTTGAAGGCCCTGGAGCACCAGGACAATGGAAACGCCCACAAAGTGACCCCATTTTGGAAAGCTAACACCCCAACGTATAATCTATGAGGCATAATGAGTCTTTTGAACGGTTCATTTTTTTCCTGAAGTTTTTGGAAAATGTGGGAAAAAAATGAAAACGCAATTTTTTTACGCAAAGTTGTCCATTTATAAGATATTGCCAACACATAGCATGTACATAGCAAAAATGATACCCCAAAATACATTCTGCTACTCCTCCTGAGTATGGCAATACCAAATGTGTGAGACTTTTATACAGCCTGCCCACATAGAGAGGCCCAATATTGAAATGGCACCTTCAGGCATTCTAGGAGCATAAATTACACATCTCATTTCTCAACCACCTATTACACTTTTGAAGGCCCTGGAGCACCAGGACAATGGAAACGCCCACAAAGTGACCCCATTTTGGAAAGCTAACACCCCAACGTATAATCTATGAGGCATAATGAGTCTGTTGAACGGTTCATTTTTTTCCTGAAGTTTTTGGAAATTGCGGGAAAAAAATGAAAACGCAATTTTTTTACGCAAAGTTGTCCATTTATAAGATATTGCCAACACATAGCATGTACATAGCAAAAATGACACCTCAAAATGCATTCTGCTACTCCTCCTGAGTATGGCGATACCAAATGTGTGAGACTTTTATACAGCCTGCCCACATACAGAGGCCCAATATTGAAATGGCACCTTCAGGCATTCTAGGAGCATAAATTACACATCTCATTTCTCAACCACCTATTACACTTTTGAAGGCCCTGGAGCACCAGGACAATGGAAACGCCCACAAAGTGACCCCATTTTGGAAAGCCAACACCCCAACGTATAATCTATGAGGCATAATGAGTCTGTTGAACGGTTCATTTTTTTCCTGAAGTTTTTGGAAATTGCGGGAAAAAAATGAAAACGCAATTGTTTTACGCAAAGTTGTCCATTTATAAGATATTGCCAACACATAGCATGTACATAGCAAAAATGACACCTCAAAATACATTCTGCTACTCCTCCTGAGTATGGCGATACCAAATGTGTGAGACTTTTATACCACATACAGAGGCCCAATATTGAAATGGCACCTTCAGGCATTCTAGGAGCATAAATTACACATCTCATTTCTCAACCACCTATTACACTTTTGAAGGCCCTGGAGCACCAGGACAATGGAAACGCCCACAAAGTGACCCCATTTTGGAAAGCTAACACCCCAATGTATAATCTATGAGGCATAATGAGTCTTTTGAACGGTTCATTTTTTTCCTGAAGTTTTTGGAAATTGCGGGAAAAAAATTAAAACGCAATTTTTTTACGCAAAGTTGTCCATTTATAAGATATTGCCAACACATACCATGTACATAGCAAAAATGACACCCCAAAATACATTCTGCTACTCCTCCTGAGTATGGCGATACCAAATGTGTGAGACTTTTATACAACCTGGCCACATACAGAGGCCCAACATGCAAGGTACACCATCAGGTGTTCTAGGGACACATAGCATGAACATACCAAGAATTACACCCCAAAATACATTCTGCTGAGCAAATGGTAAACAAAAGATTACCTGTGGTTTTAGTAGCGCAGTTTTCCACAGGAGGACAGCACTGGTCCAGGCAAGAGGCAGGGACTTGGTCAGCAAAAGCGGTGTGGTCAGTTCATCCGACAGGCAGAGGCATGATGGCATAGGTCCTACAGGCAGTTGGCAGAAGTAGGGCCTCGTTCAGGACTGAATGGGGACAGGGGTAGAGGCTTCTCCCACCCAAATCTCTTTGAAGCCTCCGAGTCTCCAGACCCTAATCTGGGAATGAGAAAAACAAAAACAATTGTTTTCTTCATCCGGAAAAACAATTCTGGAGCCCCTCACATATGTGAGACCCCTGTGTTATGAATCCCACTAGTCCACTGGCAGGGTACAAGATCAGTCCAAGAGGCAGGCAAAAAGCATGGTCAAACAGTCCAGGGTCAGTTCCAGATCAGGCAGAGGTATGTACAGAATCGTTAGGCAGAAGCGTGGTCAAATAACAGTCCAGGGTCAGTTCCAGATCAGGCAGAGGTATAAACAGAATCGTTAGGCAGAAGCGTGGTCAAATAACAGTCCAGGGTCAGTTCCAGATCAGGCAGAGGTATAAACAGAATCGTTAGGCAGAAGCGTGGTCAAATAACAGTCCAGGGTCAGTTACAGAGAAAGCAGAGGCATAAGGGGTGTGAACATAAATGGCAGGAAGTGAACTAATAATTTATTTTGGTATGGTAATGGCGGAAGCAGTTGCCTATGCAGAGGCCTGGTTCTGAAGGACATTGGGCACAATGATAAATGGTGTCTCTTCTCTCTCCTCTTTTGGAGCACACCCGGCATTTTTTCTGGCGTTTTTGGCCTGTTGGTCTGGGAGGGATTTTATCTGGGAAGTGGCGCTCGGAGAGACGGCTAACGACATCGGATCTTATGTTTACTGGTGGGCTGTTCGGGTATAAAAGGGCAGTGGTGATTTCCTCCTGGAAGAAAACGAAGGATTTGGGTCTTCTAGTGGATTTTCGATATATTACATATGAGTTGTACATGGCCAAATTGAACAAATAAATTGAAACTTTCTTATACCACTGGTATGATCTTCTTGTGGAAAGGTAGGGTTCGAGCATCTGGTCGTTGAAGTCGACACCCCCCATGAACTTATTGTAATCGTAGATGCATTTGGGTTTTTGGATCCGGCCATTCCTCCTGGTGACTTCAACAAATTCATTGTTGTGGATGGAAGAAAGCAAGTACACGTCTCTTCTGTCCCTCCACTTCACAGCCAAAATCTCCTCATTACGCAAACTCGCCGTCTCCCCTCTTCTCAATTTTTTGGTGACCAGGCTTTGAGGAAAGCCCTTCCGGTTCGTCCGTACGGTGCCGCATGCTGGAGTCTTCATTCTGTGCAAATTTCGGAACAGGGGCAAACTAGTATAAAAATTGTCCACATACAAGTGGTATCCTTTCTCTAGGAGTGGGTTTATGAGTTCCCAAACTACTTTCCCACTGGTTCCAATGTAGATTGGGCAATTAGGGGGGTTCAGTTCGGAGTCCTTCCCTTCATATATGATGAAGCCATACACATACCCAGTTTCTCTGTCGCACAATTTATACAGCTTCACCCCATAGCGGACCCTTTTGCTGGGTATAAATTAGGGTTGTCCCGATACCGATACTAGTATCGGTATCGGGACCGATACCAAGCATTTGCGCAAGTACTTGTACTCGCGCAAATGCTCCCGATGCACAGTCCAATACTTTGAGAGAGTGGGAGTGGGTGGAGAGCGGGGCGGAGACCAGAGCGGGGAGGATAGCGAGGCGGAGACCAGAGCCGGGAGCATAGCGAGGCGGAGACCAGAGCCGGGAGCATAGCGAGGCGGAGACCAGAGCAGAGCGGAGAGCAGAGGATTCTACAGGCGGGCAAGTACATTTTTAAATTTAATTGGTGACAGTTGCACACAAATGCTCCCGAATGAGTCCGACTGATGAGAGAGGGGGTGGAGAGCGGGCGGAGAGCGGGGCAGGGGGGCGGAGAGCGGGGTGACATACACACACTTCTTTTCCTTCCTCCCTCCCCTGTTACGATCCAAAGGTCTCCTTGCCTGCCTTTGTGCTGGTCAGTGGTCACCCTCCTATTTTGCTGGATGTGCCCTGACTCTGTGCTCTGTGTCCTGTGCCCTGACTCTCCTGCCTGTTTTTTCGATGTTGGAGGGGGGGGAGTTTAGATAAGCCATTAATTAACCACTAAGAATGGCGGCGGGGGGGGTGGGGGGGCTCTCTAATGAATAAGAACTAACTCTTCAGGTGGGCAGGATGTGAGCTCATCTTGGGCGGAGGGGGGGGGTCTTCTTCCCTGGAATCACCTGAACTGCAGTGCCACCCACTGACAGCTATTCTGTATTGCACCTATAGTGCTTAAAGGGGAGTTCCAGCCTTTATGTTTAATAAAAGTCAGCAGCTACAAAAAGTGTAGCTGCTGGCTTTTAATAAATATACACTTACCTGTTCCACTGTCCAGCGATGCGCCGCTCCTCTCCCCCCTTCTCCACCGGCGCCTCCATTCATAGTGTGGGCACCCGGCTGTGACAGCTTTCGGCTTCATGGCCGGGCACTCACTGCGCATTGGCGAACGGCGCAGCGCTCTCTGAGTGGAAAGGCGATCGCCTGGGACCTGTCACGTCCCAGGTGATCACCTACAGGGAGGGGCCGCCACAGGGCGATATGACGTATCGCCTAGGCGACCACAGGCCGGAAGGAGGAAGTGGGACAGGAAGTCCCACTCCGACTGAAGACACCACTCCCCCCCAAAAAAAAACGACATGCCAAATGTGGCATGTAAGGGGGCGAGGAGTGGATAAAGCGGAAGTTCCAAATTTGGGTGGAACTCCGCTTTAATAGAACTGTAAAATCCAGTCATTTAATGTGAAAAAATAGAGGTTCCTCAAGGTTGCTGGGTGTTTCTTCAGCAGTGATTAAATTCCAACTCGCAGATAATAAAATAGGAGCATTCTTCCCACTGACCACCAATGTAAGGGACATTCTTCTCACTGACCACCAATGTAAGGAGGACTCATTCTTCCCAATGATCACCAATGTAAGGGGCATTCTTCCCACTGACCACCAATGTAAGGGGCATTCTTCCCACTGACCACCAATGTAAGGGGCATTCTTCCTTCTGACCACCAATGTAAGGAGCATTTTTCACACTGACCACCAATGTAAGAAGCATTCTTCCCACTGATCATCAATGTAAGGACTGGAGCATTCTTCCTTCTGACCACCAATGTAAGGGGCATTCTTCCCCTCTGACCACCAATGTAAGGAGCATTCTTCCTTCTGACCACCAATGTAAGGAGCATTCTTCCTTCTGACCACCAATGTAAGGAGCATTCTTCCCACTGATCATCAATGTAAGGACTGGAGCAATCTTCCTTCTGACCACCAATGTAAGGGGCATTCTACCCACTGACCACCAATGTAAGGGGCATTCTTCCTTCTGACCACCAATGTAAGGAGCATTTTTCACACTGACCACCAATGTAAGGAGCATTCTTCCCACTGATCATCAATGTAAGGACTGGAGCATTCTTCCTTCTGACCACCAATGTAAGGGGCATTCTACCCACTGACCACCAATGTAAGGGGCATTCTTCCTTCTGACCACCAATGTAAGGAGCATTTTTCACACTGACCACCAATGTAAGGACTGGAGCATTCTTCCCACTGATCATCAATGTAAGGACTGGAGCATTCTTCCTTCTGACCACCAATGTAAGGGGCATTCTTCCCACTGACCACCAATGTAAGGAACATTCTTCCCACTGATCTCCAATGTAAGGAACATGGAGTCACTGTGGTGCCATTTAAGGAGGACTGGTTCTTCATATGGACTATTTATTTGCTCAGCCTCAAACCTTCATCATATACTTAATCTTTCATTTACTTGGCGCAGCTTTCCCCTTTTCCTGGAACCTAAGAAAGGCTTTTTTTTTTTTTGTTAACAAAAAAATAAATAAAACACAGCAGTGATTAAATAAAATGAATACCACCAAAGAAGCTCTATTTGTGTGAAAAAAAATTATACCAAATAAAAGTACGGTGTAGCATGACTGCGCATTGCGCAATTGTCACTCAAAGTGTGACAAAGCTGAAAGCTGAAAATTGGCCTGGGCAGGAAGAGGGGGTGAGAGTGCCCGATATAGAAGTAATTAAACAATGGATGCTTAATTTTTTATTTTGCTTTTTTCACCCAAGGTCGCGCAAATTATCAGAGTTTTTCAGTGCACACTGCACAGACACCAGCAGAATGTCAGCTGTGTGGAAGTATTTTAAAATTAATGAGGACAACCCACGGATGGCAGACTGCAAACTTTGTTCTGCAAAATTATCCAGAAGAGGTAAAAAAATCAGCTCTTACAATACCAGTAATCTGATAAAACATTTGAAGCTAAAACATAAAATTGAACATGGAGAATTTACCGCCAGCACGAGCAGTAATACTCAGCACTCAGTAATGAGTCAGCAGCCAACTTTGCAGCAAACTTTTGCCAGAAGAGAAAAGCTGTCAAGAGACAACCCCAGAGCTGTAAAGATAACAGAGGCGCTCACCCAATTTATTATTCTGGATGATCAACCGCTTTCAATTGTTGAGAACATGGGTTTGAAGAGATTTCTTAATGTGTTGGAGCCGAAGTATGACATTCCCAGTCGCCATTACATTACAGATGTCATCTTACCAAAGATCCACAGCACGGTTAAAACGCACATTACTATCATGTTGCAGAAGGACATAATAGGATTTTTATAACAGCTTACCTGTAAAATCCTTTTCTTGGAGTACATCACGGGACACAGAGCGACATAGTCATTACTAATGGGTTATATAGATACCTTCAGGTGCTGGCACTGGCAACTTCCAAAACCGGAAGTACCCTCCCCTATATAAGCCCCTCCCATCCGGGAGCACCTCAGTTTTGTAGCAAAGCAATAAGTGTCCCTAAAGAGGGGTGGGAGCTCTGTGTCCCGTGATGTACTCCAAGAAAAGGATTTTACAGGTAAGCTGTTATAAAAATCCTATTTTCTTTCTCGTACATCACGGGACACAGAGCGACATAGTCATTACTAATGGGATGTCCTAAAGCAATGCCCAACGAGGGGGGGGATACACCATACATAAGCTGAGCGCTATCAGACATGAGGATCTTTTGCGGCCTGCAACACACTGCGCCCAAAGGCGACATCCTCCTGACTTCTAACGTCCACCTGGTAGAACCTAGTAAACGTGTGTACTGAAGACCATGTTGCGGCCTTACAGACTTGAGCCAGGGAGGCCTGGTGATGCACTGCCCATGAAGTTCCAACTGCTCTCGTGGAGTGCGCTCTAACTTTGAACGGAGGCGGTCTCCTTCTCAAGCCATAGGCTTGCATTATGACCTGTCGAATCCACTTGGCTAAAGTAGATTTTGACGCTGCCTGACCCCTTCTGGGGCCTTCCGGCAGAATAAACAAAGTATCCGTTCTGCAAATCTGAGCAGTGGCTTTTAGATAAGCTTTAACTGCTCTTACTACATCCAAAGAATGCAATAACTTTTCCTCTATCGAAGTAGGTTTGGGGAAAAAAGAAGGAAGAACCACATCTTGGTTCAAATGAAACCTCAATACCACCTTAGGAAGAAAGGCTGGATGAGGGCGTAACACTACTCTATCCTTATGGATAACCAGATATGGCTCCTTACAGGACATAGCTGCTAATTCCGACACTCTTTTAGCCGAACAAATGGCTACTAGAAAAATCAATTTCCTGGTGAGAAGAACCAAAGAAATATGCTGTAATGGTTCAAATGGTTGTTTCTGTAGAACCGACAGAACCAAGTTTAGATCCCATGGACATATGGGAATATTAACCGGAGGACTAATACGCATCACTCCTTGTATAAAGGCTTTGACTAGTGAATGCGAACGCAAGGGCCTTTGAAAAAATATTGACAAGGCCGAAAACTGACCTTTGATAGTACTCAAGGCAAGCTTCCTATCTACAGCCCACTGTAGGAAGTCCAGACTCCTACCTATTACGTACTTATGTGGAGGCCATTTCTTGGCCTCACACCACGCGATGTACGCCTTCCAGATTCTATATTAGATCTGCCTGGATACCGGCTTCCTGGCATTGATCATGGTAGATACCACAGGATTAGAGAGCCCTCTCTTTTTTAGAATGTGGGCTTCAATAGCCAGGCCGTCAAACCTAGGGCTGGTAAGGAAGGGTGGTATATCGGTCCTTGCGAAAGCAGGTCCGGACGACGTGGGAGAGTCCAAGGACTCCCCACTGACATTTTACAATCTCCGCGTACCACGCTCTTCGGGCCACGCTGGAGCCACCAGAATCACTGGTTTCTTTTCTACCCTGATTCTGCGGAGTAATCGTGGTAACCATTGTGGCGGTGTGAATGCATATATCAGCTTGAACTGATCCCAAGGGAACACTAGGGCATCCGAGCCGCAAGCTAGGTGATCCCTTGTCCGAGAGACAAACCTGTCCACCTTTGCGTTGAATCTGGATGCTAGAAGATCTACATCCAATGTTCCCCACCGCTGACATATTGTCCAGAAAACCTCGGGGTGAAGGGACCTTTCCTCTGGGCATAATTGCTGGCGACTTAGAAAGTCTGCCTTCCAATTCTCCACTCCTGGAATGAATACCGCAGATATGGCTGGGACATATCTTTCTGCCCATTTCAGGATGTAATTTACTTCCCTCTGGGCTGCACGACTCCTGGTGCCCCCCTGATGATTGATATATGCCACTGCTGTGGCATTGTCTGATTGAATTCTGACAGGGGACCCTTGGAGTTTGGATGTCCATGCTACTAGGGCATACTGGGCTGCTCGTATCTCTAAGAGATTGATGGGCAGGGCCTTTTCTGCATCCGACCATCTGCCCTGGAGAGACCATTGCTCCAGTACTGCTCCCCAGCCTATAAGGCTGGCATCTGTAGTGACCACCTTCCAAGAAATCGGACTGAAGGATTTCCCTTTTTCCAGATTCTGGGGAACCAACCACCAACGGAGGCTCTTGCGAACGGAAGGGGACAAGGACATTGTAAGTCTAGGGCCTGAACTTTTTTGTTCCAGGCTGACAATATGGCCCCTTGCAAATTCCTTGAATGGAATTGACCGTAGGGTACTGCTTCGAATGATGCCACCATTTTTCCCAGCAGCCTCATGCACAGGCGTATGGACGGCTGTCTTTTTTGTACCCACTAAGTGGATCAAATCTTTCAAAGACAACACCTTTCCTCGAGGCAAGAATATTTTTCTCTGGCCTGAATCCAACCTTAGCCCCAAGTATTCCAGACTTTTGACTGTTTTTTAGGGCTGACTTGTCTCGGTTGATAATTCAACCGTGAGATTCCAGATACTTGATTGTCTTGTGAACGACCACGTCTAGTTTTTTCACTGAGTGGTCTATCAGCAACAAGTCATCTAGATATGCCATTATCATTACACCTTGTGTTCTTAGATTGGCCAATAAAGGGCCAGAATTTGTAAACACTCGTGGTGCTGTGGCCAAACCGAAGGGTAAGGCTCTGAACTGAAAATGGCGCCCTTCTACTGCAAAGCGTAGAAATTTTTGGTGGACTGGAAAGATGGGAATGTGCAAATAAGCATCTTTGATGTCGATCGCGGCTAACCAATCCTCCCCTTGTAGGACAGTGGCCACCGATCGGATCGACTCCATCGGAAAGTCCTGATATACAGGAATTTGTATAGCCCTTTTAGAATTAATATGGGCCTCCCGTCCGCGTTTGCTTCGGGACTGTAAAGAGGTTTGAGTAAAACCCGAACCCTCATTCTTCCAGGGGAACCTCCATAATTACTCCTTGGAGCAATAGTTGTTCTAGTGCCTCTCTCTTCCGGGGATCCCTTGGCACGTTTGACCTCAAAAATGGGAAGGAGGAGAGTCTTTTAACTCCAAACTGTATCCCAAACATACCGCGGAGAGCACCTATCTGTCTTGATCGTGTCCCGCCAGGTCTCTTGCGAACAACTGGAGTCCTCCCCCCACCCGACTGAGTGGGGGCAACCCTTCAATGAATTTAACTTTGGGGGAGGTTTTGTACCTCCCCTGACCCAGGGTTTCTCATTACCCTGCTATTGTCCCTGTTTTTTACCCCCGGGAATTGACCGAGGAGGCCGTCGGAACTGTTACACAGCCGATGCCCCAGGGACTGGAGAAGCAGGCCTCTTAAAGAGGGACCTCTAACTCTGTTTTTAACCGGCAAGAGCGTATTTTTACCGCTGGAAATTTTCTGGATATATTTGTCCAGGTTTTCCCTGAATAAGCGTTCACCATGAAATGGAACGCTAACCAGCCATTCTTTACAGGGAGCTTCAGCAGACCAGTTTTTGAGCCATAGAAGCCTACGCATATGTACTATAGACAGCGTAAGGCGGGAGGCCTGATGGACTGAATCCTTTATGGCGTCAACCGCAAAGCCTAAGGCTCTAGGTAGGTCAGCTAGGGCAAGGCCTGCTGATCTGTCAAGTCCCTCAAGACCTGTTTCAACTGATCCTTCACTGCTTAGCAGACCCCAATAGCTGCTACTGCTGGTTGTGTCACCAAGCTTGCTGTAGAAAGAAGCAGACTTTCATAAGGACTCCAATCTTTTATCTATTGGGTTCTTGAACATTTGGACATTATCCACTGGACATGTCAGTGATTTATACATACAAGAGATGGCTGCGTCCACTGTAGGGACCTTCCATTTTTTTGATGAACTTATCCTCCATGGGATAGACCACCGGAAATCTCTTGGGGGAATAAATATTTTCTCAGGACGTTCCCAATCCTGGTAAATAAGCCCTTTCAGTAAAGGGTGAAGTGGAAAAGAACAGACAGTCTGGGGGCTTCTAGCGACCCCAACGAGGATACAGTAGTGGTTGATGGTTCCGCAAGGTGCATTTTTAAATGCTGATCGGACCATGTTAGTCAGAGACTGAACCCATAATCTTTCAGCTTGAGATGCTGAGAAAAGGTTCCCCCACTGTTGATTCCTCTATAACAGAATCAACCTCATCCTGATCCCCTTCAGGCAGGTCGATCCCTGTATGGGACTGTTGCTCTGCTAACAGGCACTCTGAAGGAGGAGACGGAGATCGGGCGTGCTTTCCCTGACAGGGAGGCAGCGATCAATGTTGACAATCTCTCTCTAATCCTCCCAGAGCTGAGGAAAAAACCTCCTCTGTTACATACACAGGAGCAGGTGAACTGAGGACAACCACAGTACCAAGTACCCCTGCGGGGTCTCTACGGTCACTTACCTCTGAACTTCAGGGGAGACTGGTGCAGCAGAAGCATGCCCAAGATCCTCAGAGCCCGATGAGACCCCCTTCGCTTCCTGGAAGATTCAGTTCCGGAGCTTCTGGACGGCATATTCCTAAGCCTAAAGCTGAGGTATTCCAGCCGTAATACACCACTTTTACTGATAATAGTCTAGCACAATTGCTGCTATATCACAGTTGGTGTCTACTAAAGTGCCTTTCTAGGGGATGCCTGCATCAACCGCCTCTGTGTGCCTTTATACTGTTGCTAGCTCTGTCTGTGCAGTTCAATAGCCAGCTATAATGTGCTTTAAAACACGCTGGACGCCCGCACATGCGCAGTAGCGCCGCAGCGCACACCTGAGCGTCATCCACCCGCTCCGCCCCTTTTTCCAGATCGCCTCTATGAATAGAGGCACGTGCACGCACGCGGGCACGTGCGCCTTCGGCGCCTTTTTTGAAAACAATAAGGAGCTAGATGGGAGCCAGGGTCCCTTTGCCGCAGGGCCCGGGGATGGATGAGCGCAGCAACAGGGCAGAGGAGACAGCTTCCCCGGAGAGAACATACCAACTGCCTGTATTTGATTCTGGAAGAAAAAAATCCACATTACAAGAAAAAGACCCATAGCGGCCTCTAGTGTCTAACACAGGTACCGCGGTCTTACATTTTTTTTTTTTTTTTTCTTGCCTACTATTAAAATTTTTACATTTTCTCAGTAGTAACAGGCATACACAGAATATTAGCGGGAATACCTTAGGTAACAGGCAGAAAGACAAAATAGGCTTGGGGGTCCCTCAATAGAACCAAGTTCCCGAGGGCCCCCACTTACCTTTTCCTCGCCGCAGGACTCTGTTTGGTCCACAGAAGCCCAAACTTCACCTATCACGGCAGGCATTGTAATCAAACCTTCAGGGACCGGGTTCCCAAGGATTCCACTCCCCTGGACCTGTATAGCACCCTGCACAGAAAACATCTTGGTCGTGGGTATGACCAGAGCTCTGGATCCCAGGGTCCAGCTCTCCTAAGAGAAGCATTACAGGCAAAACCTTGCTCTTCTCTGCAAGGCCCGGGTACCGACCGTTTAGCTATGAAGCTTTTTTGGTCGGATCCGGAATAGCTTACTGAGGCCCAAAAGAACCTGTACGCAAGCTCAGTGAAAAACACATGTTTCTTCTTGGCCAACACCTTAGACACTGGCAAAAAACTGAGGTGCTCCCAGATGGGAGGGGCTTATATAGGGGAGGGTACTTCCGGTTTTGGAAGTTGCCAGTGCCAGCACCTGAAGGTATCTATATAACCCATTAGTAATGACTATGTCGCTCTGTGTCCCGTGATGTACGAGAAAGAAAAAGGCAATTAGCTTCACCACAGACATCTGGAGCAGTAGTGTGAGTCCTCTCTCTCTCATCAGTTTAACGGCGCAGTGGATAGATGGCGAATTCTCGTTGCACCAGGTCATGCTCCATGCTACGAAATTTGAAGGCTCCCACACCGGTCAAGCAATAGCGAACATTCTTGAGGAAATGCTTCAGACTTGGGCGATTCCCAAAAGTTCTGTTCATGTTGTGGTCCGGGACAATGCTAAAAACATGGTAAAAGGTATGGAAGATGCTGGACTTCCTAGTATCTCATGTGTTGCACATACACTGCAGCTTGCTGTCTCAGAGGGACTTTTATCACAGCGCAGCATTGCAGATGCTGTGGGAGTCGGGCGCAGAATAATTGGCCACTTCAAGCACTCTAACCTGGCATACTCTCGGCTGCAGGACATCCAAATACAGCTTGGTCAGCCAGTAAGAAGACTCCAGCAAGACGTGCAGACTCGTTGGAACAGCACATTTTACATGCTGAAGTCTCTATTTGAGCAGAAATGGGCCCTTGGAGTGTATGTGTCGGAACATGAGCTCCCTGCCACCATTACTGCAAACCAGTGGAATCTGATAGAAAAGTTGATCAATATCTTGGCTCCCTTTGAAGAGATGACTCGCCAAGTGAGTTGTTCAGATGCGTTTGCCTCTGATGTCATTCCTGCAGTCACAGTGTTGCAGAAAGTGTTATCAAAAGTGGATGACGACCATGGTATCAAAACAATGAAGAGCACTTTGCTTGCTGCTTTGCGGAAGCGCTTCTCTGATACTGAGCGAAACCCACTTTACTGTATCGCAACTTTACTCGATCCAAGGTAATGTTAATTTTTCTGCTATAAAATGTACATTTTTTCTTCACATAACGAATATGCTGCATTGATTTGATTCATGGTTTATTTTTTTCTTAATTCTAGGTATAAAGATAGATTTTTTTGTAATTCAGACACTTCCAGGGAGGCAAAAGAAATGTTAATACTGGAACTGCAGCAAAACATTTCTGAAGAGACAATTGTGTCTGAGGAACATGAAGAACCAGCTTCCAAAAGACCTCACCGTGACCAGCCAGGTACCAGTCTGGACAGTGTATTTGCTGAAATTGCTGGTGAAGGTTCAGCTACGTCTGAGAGCAGTGCTCCAAAAGCTGCTACTATACAGCTGGAAGCTTACCTGGGAGAGATCAATGTACCTCGTTCAGAGAAACCCCTGAAGTACTGGGCAGTTCATAAAGTCAGATTTCCAACTCTGGCTAAAATGGCCCAAAAATTTATTTCTGCCCCATGCAGTAGTGTGGAAAGTGAAAGACTGTTCAGCTTAGCGTCTAACGTCCTTACTGATAGCAGAAACAGGCTTATGGCTGAACATGCAGAGATGCTTTTATTCCTTAAAAAGAACTTGCCACTAACTTTTGAGAAATAATAATTCTATTAGCTATATTGCCTTTAATCCAACCCATACTGTTCCCCATGATTAACAATGCACTGTTATGGTTGTTTACTGTTTTGCACTTTTGGTTGGTTGGTTTTACATTTGTTATTTATTGTTGTTATTAATATATTTTGATGTTGTAAAATATATATTTTTTGTATTTATCAACATGTTCTGTGAAAATTCTTTGAGTTTTTTTTATTACTGCGTGACAAGCAAATAAAACAGTTTTTTATTCTTTTATAATGTCTTGAGTTAGAGTTCTTCATAATTATAAAGAAGATATCATTAGTCTGTATTGTGGTTTGAAAACTGTCACATGACATTAAAAAAAAAAGTATCGGTAATCGGTATCGGCGAGTACATGAAAAAAAGTATCGGTACTTGTACTCGGTCCTAAAAAAGTGGTATCGGGACAACCCTAGTATAAATTGTTTTATGCCCAGCCTGCCAGAAAATTTGATAAGGGACTCATCTATGCATATGTGTTTGTCTGGGGTAAACAACTGGGGGAAGGTTTCAGAAAAATAATTTAGTAGCGGCCAAATTTTATAAAGTTTATCAAAATTTGGGTCATTTCGGGGAGGGCACTGGGTATTATCATTGAAGTGTAGGAATCTCATAATCATTAGATATCTGGACCTGGGCATTACTGAGGAAAAGATGGGCATATGATATATGGGGCGGGATGACCAATATGAACGTAATTGATTTTTTCCATTTAGTCCTATGCAGAATGTGAGGCCCAAAAAAATCCTAAACTCCTCCACTGTAAGGGCTTTCCACACGTAGGGACGGGCATAAGAGGACGTTGGGTTGCTGGTTATAAACTGTTGGGCATATAAGTTGCACTGGGCCACAATTGTTGCCAGCATGTCGTTAGTAAAAATTAAATTAAAAAAATCTATTGGGGAAAAGTTTTCTGTATCCACCTGGACTCCTGGCTGGGCAGTGAAAGGGGGAATGTTGGCTTCTCCTGAATTTGGAGGAAGCCACAAAGGGTACTGAAGGGAATAGGGAAGGCTGGCATGGGACCTAACCCTTTAGGGCTGAGGTGACACCCCACTGGTACGTGGCCTTGCTTCTCGAGGTACTGCGGTGCTGGTGGATGGCACTGCGGTGCTGGTGGATGGCACTGCCTCCTCAGCAGAACGCCTTCGTCTGGCGGGCGGGCCCTCCTCCTCTTCTTCTTTTTCTTCTTCCTCCTCCTCCTCTGCCATCTCCGTCTCCTCCGTCACTGATCCACTGCTTATGACAGGCTCGTAGTCCACGTCAGACTCATCTGAATATGCGGAGGACTCCGAATCGGAGCTCTCCCCGTTGCTCCCGTCGGCCGCAAGAATTTCATACGCCTCCTCGGCTGAGAATACTCTTTTAGCCATTTGATGAGATGCCACTGACAGGTGGCACTGATGGCAGATGGCACTGGCAGGTGGCACTGGCAGTTGGGACTGGTGGCAGATGGGACTGGTGGCAGATGGGACTGGTGGCACAGATGGCACTGGCAGGTGGCACAGATGGCACTGGCAGGTGGCACTGACAGATGGCACTGACTGGTGGCAGATGGGACTGGTGGCACAGATGGCACTGGCAGGTGGCACAGATGGCACTGGCAGGTGGCACTGACAGGTGGCACAGATGGCAGATGGGACTGGTGGCAGATGGGACTGGTGGCAGATGGCGGTGGCAGATGGCACTGGCAGGTGGCACTGGCAGCAGATGGCACTGGCAGGTGGCACTGGCAGCAGATGGCACTGGCAGATGGCACTGGCAGATGGCCCTGGCAGATGGCACTGGCAGATGGCCCTGGCAGGTGGAAGATGGCCCTGGCAGGTGGCACTGGTAGCAGATGGCACTGGCAGGGACTGTGGGCACTGTTTTTTACTTGTGTGTGTGTGTATTTTATCACTCACTATTACAAGCTGCAGCACAGATCTCTCTCTCTCCTCACACGCTGTCTCTGTGTGAGGAGAGAAAGCCGGCAATGAGAGATGATCTCATATGTTTACATTTGAGATCATCTCTCATTGGATAGTGAGATCGAGTGCTGAATGGCCTCTGTGATTGGCCATTCAGCACGATCTGTGATTGGCTGTGTCCAAGGGACACGGCCAACACAGATTTTCCCCGATGCGCGCTCGCGGGGGCGCGCGGGGGGGGGGGGGGGAGAGGAGGACGTCCATGGACGTCCAGTCAGCACTTCGGCGCCGCAATGCAGACGTCTTTTGAGCATTGCCCGGGCGCGAAGTGGTTAATAACTATGCTATACTACAGTAGGTGCCGCCGATATTGTGTCAATCTCGCCTCTTCTAGCAGCGAGATTGACACCCTACGAGCTCCGTCGCGAGAGCCAGCGTCGAGCTGTCTTGTCATCGGGAAAGGAAAAATTTTGTTTTTCTTTTCACAATGAGCGACACGCATTGCCGGTAGACGGAGATCCGACATGGATTCCCGCCAATACCAGGCACTGTTTGGTATGAATCCTGAGCGGGAACTCCACGCCAATTTTTAAAGAAAAAACCGGCATGGGTTCCCCCTCCAGGAGCATACCAGGCCCGTGGGTCTGGTATGGATTTGAAGGGGACTCCCAGTAAGCCGAAAAATCGGCGTGGGGGTCCCCCTCAAAGTCCAAACCAGACCCTTATCTGAGCACACAACCTGGCAGGCCGCAGGGGAAGAGGGGGGGCCGAGAGAGCGCCCCCCCTCCCTCCTGTACCGTGCCAGGCCGCATGCCCTTAACATGGGGGGTTTGGTGCTCTGGGGCAGGGGGCGACCTTCGGCCCCCCCACCCCAGAGCACCCTGTCCCCATGTTGATGAGGACAGGGCCTCTTCCCGACAACCCTGGCCGTTGGTTGTCGGGTCTGCGGGTGGGGGCTGATCGGAATCCGGGAGCCCCCTTTAATAAGGGGCCCCCCAGATGCCGGCCCACCACCCTATGTGAATGAGTATGGGGTACATCGTACCCCTACCCATTCACCTGGTGTAAAAAAATGGCAATAAAAAAACACACACAGCTTTTTAAAGTAATTTATTGCACAGCTCCGGGGGCCTTCTTCTGACTTCGGGGGTCTCCGGTGTCGTCGCCGCGCTCTCCGGTTCTTTCTTCCTTCTGCCGGGCCACCGCAATCTTCTTCCAGCTCTTTTGCTAGCGGGGCCCAGCCTTCTCCGTCGCCTTCTTCCCTCTTCTCCTCTCTGATTCTTTCTTCCTTCCGCCGGGCCTCCGCTGTCTTCTTCCAGCTCTTTTGCTAGCGGAGGCCCGGTCTTCCCCGTCGTCTCATCCGGCTTTCCATTGTCCTTCTGCCGGCCCCTCCACTATCTTCTTCCAGCTCTTTCGCTAGTGGAGGGGCCGGTCTTCCCGTCGTTGCCGTCGGCGTCTTCTTCTCTCTTCTCCTCCTCGATGTTGACTCGTCGCTTCCTCTCGCAGTAATGCTAAATCTTCGGTCCGCAGCGATTTATATAGGCTTCTCATGACGTCACAGTCACATGCTCCCTTGACGTCACAGTCACATGCTCCGGGGCCACCGGATACAGTGCCGCGTCTCCTCGCTATTGCAGCGAGCGCGAGATGTGTCGCCACCCTGTCGCCAAGATGTCGGCACCCCTGTCGCCGAGAATCTCCGTGATAGGATCGCGATGAATATACAATGTCCGCGGCACCTACTGTATGTCTATGCTCCCCCTCCTCTCTGCAGAAGTAATGTTTATCATTACTTCCCAGTGCGTAGTCCAGGATTGTGTGTGCATATCTGTGTTATGGTTACACATTGGTCTTTCCTCTATATCCTACCCTTAGCACCCACCTATCACTTCTTAGTATTCATACCAATAGTAAATCTGGCTAGATGGCTCATTCTCTTTTTCTTTCAGCCAACAGCTGAAAGAAAAATACAAACAAAAAAAAAAAAGATTCCTCCTTTCACAAAAGCAAGGGGGAAGAAAAAATCCTCCCCCACTGAAGAAGCATGAACCCCACAGTCTCCCAGCTTATAAGTGTCAACTCCATAGTGACTTGTCTTATGTGATTTGCTTTAGGAGCCTTAGCATCATCTCCTGGGTGATGAATATTCAGTGTGTGTACCTTAAAGAGGAACTGCAGCTGCTCACATAATTTGTAATAAAAACATCTTTGCCATTCTGAAGCTTCCCTCCAACCACTTTGCATATTATTTTATGTGTACTGTGATTCTGTACTTGCCAAATATGCTGCAGAAATCTCCCTCCACTGAGTCTTGCTGCAACCATTTTAACTGTGGGCAGCTGAAGCTGCTGCCTGTTCACTTCCTGGATTTAAACAGACACACAGAGGCACACCTCCAGCTTTGCAGCCCTGCAGCTTTCATTAGCCCTCTTATGACTCATCCCCCCTCCCTTCCTGGCATACTTTCATGCGAGTGAGAGAGAGAGCTGTGCACGATGTCATAAGCCTAGGCTAATGACCAGACAAGAAACAGGAAGTGGGCTGTATAAGGTATTTACTGGCAGAAAAAAAAATGTTTTACTATCCAAAGTTAAAACAACAAGGGCAGAAGATTTAATAGATGGAAAGTTGAAAAAAATTACTGAAGGTCCACTTTACCCTCTCACTAACTTGTCCCAAGCATATAGACAATAACCCCTCAGTGCCCATTCCTCTGAACATATTTGATACCCCACTCCCACACTCCTCTCCTGCACATTTTGCCTCCCATCATGCATTCAAAAATGCTCTTTTATACATACTGCAAGCTGTTGTACTTCTCTTCTGTGCATACAATCTGCTGCCATACCTTCTGCACTCCACCCCCACATGCTGCCCCTTATACCCTCCACACTCCTCTTCTGCACATACTGCCCTCGGTCATACCCCCTTCACTCTTCTTCTACACATACTGCCCGCTGGCGTAGACAAGCAGTAGCATTGTGTGTTATTTTCCCAACCTTTCCTGTTCTGAAACAGACATGTTTTTGATAGGTCCATAAACATTCTAAACCCCACTGAAAACAACAAGAAAATCTCTGCCTTGTCTAAATTCTTTATTTTTTATTTTTATTTAATTTAAAAATAAAAAAAAGTATTTGTTTGTTATTTGCCTGCTGCACTTGTATTAGAAAGTATCGTGTTCTCTTCATATTGCTTCATTTATGTGAAATCCCTGGTTTTCCTACTAGTCCCCTTGCCTTCCTAAAAACTGACCACACCAAGCAGGAGAGCACAACATAGTCAGTTTTCTTGCTGTGCTGGGAACTCAGCTTGCTTTCCTCCAATGATCAGACTTGTCCTGACATGCCCCCACTGCACAGCTATTCACAGTTAGCAATCCTGGCATTCATAAGAAATATATGTTCCTTGCTAAAGAATTTTATTTTTTATCACGTTGTTATGGGTAAAATTCTGCTTAAACTGTTCTTAGATTTGGTTAGAATATGGACATTTTGGTGTCTCAGGGGACCAGACTCTAATGTGTGTGGCCATTTGAATTCATGCACTTCACTCACACTCATCATTATATCTGTGTTCCTTTTCTGTGGCATTTCTTATAATTTAGATACCGTATATACTCGAGTGTAAGCTGACCCGAATATAAGCCGAGGCACCTAATTTTACCACAAAAACCTGGGAAAATGTATTGACTCGAGTATAAGCCTAGGGTGTCCATCTTCATGCCTCACTGTGCCTCACTTTGCCTCACTGTGTCCATGTGCATGCCTCACTGTGTCCATGCCTCACTGTGCCTCACTGTGCCCATGCCTCACTGTGCCCATGCCTCACTGTGCCCATGCCTCACTGTGCCCATGCCACACTGTGTTTATGCCTCACTGTCACTGTGCCCATGCTTCACTGTGTCCATGCCTCACTGTGCCCATACCTCACTGTGCCCATGCCTCACTGTGCCCATGCCTCACTGTGCCCATGCTTCACTGTGCCCATGCTTCACTGTGTCCATGCCTCACTGTGTCCATGCCTCACTGTGTCCATGCCTCACTGTGTCCATGCCTCACTGTGCCCAATCTCCCTACCTGATCTCCGGCGCTTTGTGACTAGACTGACGTTTAACATGGGAGTCTATGGAAGGGGTGCCCGGCTTTGAAAAATCGTTGCTCCCTGGCTGTCGGTTCCCTGGACAACAACCTTTGCACACTTGTAGAGGAAGAGGTGGGCTACATGTGTGCCAAGTTTGGGGTCCAGGGGACCTATGGCTGGCCGGGATCACACGCACAAAGTTGAAGATGGACACAGACTTGAGTATAAGCCGAGGTGGGCATTTTCAGCACAAAAAAATGTGCTGAAAAACTCGGCTTATACTCGAGTATATACGGTATATTTCCATATGTCTTCCTTTTTGGTCTGGTAAACATTTTCTTTTTCAGACAGAATAAAACCATAGAAAGATTTCCCATCAATAGTTTTTTTCTGTGGTCTTTAAACTATAACCACATCTATCTTTCCTTCCCGACATAGTACAATATAAATGTCAGGGAATGTGTGCACACTATTGTGATATATTTAGCAGCCCCTTATTTTCAGGTTGCTTTGTGGTTTTAAATTGCTGTAGCCACTAGGTTGTTCTCCATCTTGTGTTCATATGTCAGCAGTTTAATCTGAGTTCTTCTGTGATAAAGGCATTACTTGCATCCATGTTCTATTTCTGTCTTAAATAGCCATAATTGACATCTCTAGATGCACCCCTGACAAGTCTCTAAAGAGGTACCACAAACAGTGTGTGTTACAGTACAACATATGATCTTACAAGATAGTCTTAGTACTTTACAATTATGACAAAAGTAGTCTTCAACCAGACAATTGCATTATAGATAAAGCAAGAAGAGTATACCCCACACAGAATTAAAAATCCACACATAATTTTTGTACATCCCAGGATGCAGGGGTACCTTAATCTCCATTAAAATAGAGTTTTGCTATCACCTTCAGGTGACTGGACACAGGCAACAACAGACATAAAATCCCCTCCCAGGTATAACCCTTCCCCATCAGGCAAAGCTTCAGTTTTTTTGCTAGTGTCTGGAGTCATGTCTGTGCAATCTCTGTGTGAAAACAGAGTTAGCTTCTCAACAGTTCCACCTGAAATTAGGAGACTAGTTCTTTCTGGATCCATTTTCCTATGACTTTTCTATTCTTAAACGAATGGTACCCAGACCCTACTTTGCACACATTGGAATGTTCTGTAATGTTGCTGGTGGGCACTGGACCCTGCAGAACCAGCCCATATGCAATGATATATTGCCTTGCTGACTGGTAGGGTGCTATACAGGTCCAGGGCAGTGATCCCCAGCTAGTGAGACTAGTGCCTGAAGATTGGACCTTCTAGGGCACCGGTGGCAAACACAAGGCCTGCGGGCCAAATTTTGGCTCACCAGGCCTTGTCATGTGGCCGCTACCTCCTGTTCTCACCGCTGTCTACTCATTCTGCTGTCACGCCAGGTCTCCTAGGCAACAAGAGTAAACATTTCCGGCTCTATTGTCTTCAGTCCTGCATACTTTGTGTGATCTGAGCGCATGCATGGCTACTCAATCTCCTAGGTAACAAGGGTCCTCTGTCCCTTCAGCAGTGCTGGCTTTGTGAGCATGCTCGGTCAGTCTGGCATAGCTGTCAGTGGAGGAGGTTCAGGACAGCTCTGGCATCTGTTTCTTTTCCATGAATCGCTGAGGGTGAGCTTTTGGGGACTTGCTTTATCTAATAGTGGTAATGGAGAGGGAGTGTTGTAAAAATCTTGTACAGCCTACACATGAATGCAGTTGCTATTGAGCTGGGAGGGGAGTGGAGGTGGAGGCAGAGGTGGGGGGATGGGAGGAGAGTGGTGGGTGAGATGTTGCCCACTGTGCATAGCATACCCCTGCACGTGACATAGCATGCACCCCTGAACTCTGCACAAAGCGTGCACACCTAAACTCTGCACATAGCGTACACCCCTAAACTCTACACTCTGCACATAGAGTGCACCCCTGAACTCTGCACCCTGTACATAGAGTGCACCCCTGAACTCTGCACCTTGTACATAGGGGTGCACCCTGTTCAGGGGTGTACATAGCGTGCACCCTTGCACTCTGCACAAAGCGCGCACCCCTGAACTCTGCACATAGCGTGCCCCCCTGAGCTGTGCACTCTGCAAATAGCGTGCACCCCTAAATTCTGCACCCTGTACATTTTGGTTTCATATTGAACAAACTGCCCTCCTGAATCTTATTCACTCCTCTTGAATCATGGTCACTTGATAGTTTAAAGCGGAGCTCCACCCTAAAGTGGAACTTACGCTCATCGGATTCCTCCCCCCTCTGGTGCCACAATTGGCATCTTTCAGGGGGGAAGGGGGGTGCAGATACCTGTATAATACAGGTATTTTCACCCACTTCCGGGCATAGATAGCCACACAATCTGCGGCTATTATGCCCCTTCCTGCCCCCCCCCCCGTTGTGTTCTGGGAAACACACAGTTCCCAGAACACAACGTGACCTTTGAAGAAGCGCGGCGCGACTCACTCATGCACAGTAGGGTTCAGTGAAGCCGCAACGCTTCACTTCCTGATTCCCTCACCAATGAGGGCGGCGGGGGCAGCTGAGAGACAAGCGATTGCTCGGGTGCCCTGGACAGGTAAGTGTCCATTTATTAAAAGTCAGCAGCTGCAGTATTTGTAGCTGCTGGCTTTTAATACATTTTTTTTAAGGCAGAGCTCCACTAGAACTTTTTTCGGGTTGTATTTGATATGTGCAAAGAAAGATCTCACACATACTTATAAGTATAACATTTGTTAAAATTAATGACAAATACAAATAATATTAGAAAATATAACAATAATACTTAACTTAAGATGCTGTTTCGTCACGGAGTCCTGCCCATGATGGCATGGCCGTTGACCAGGTACAAACACATGCCTAATCTCAGCTCTGATGTGAGACTGAGGTTGTATATGTTTTTGCTGTGGTAATATAGGACTTGAATGTAAGGAAATGGTCATCCCACCCTCACAGGAGCAAAATGACCTTCTGAGGAAAATTGCACATTCCTGAAAGGAGTGGGCTGGCTTGTGCTTATAGGCAGTTTACAATCACATTCCTATCACATGAATCATCCAAAGTAATCGGAAATACCAGGATACTAGTGGCTTTCTTATGTCTTGTATGGCCCATTTACCAGGTTTAGAATTCATTATTATATATTGTGAGCCATAGGAAATATGAAATATGCAATTTCTCTATCAACACCCTTGATGAATTTAAAAGTTTCAATCATGTCTACTCTTTTCCTTCTTTCCTCCAGACTGTACATATTACGTTCCTGAAGTCACTCTCGGCATGTTTTATCCCCCAGACCTTTCACCATTTTTGTTACCTGATTCTTGACTCTTCTTTCTTATCATTCAATATCTTTTTGAAAGTGAGGTCTCCAGAACTGGATTATTTATAATATATATATTTAAAAATAAGGTCTCACTAAAAATCTATATAGGGGAATCAGAACCTCTGTCCTACTGCTGGTGACCCCTCTAGTGATGCATCCTTGAATTCTATTCGCTTTTCCCACTGCCTGGTCACACTGTTTGCTCATTTTGCAATCATCTGAAATAAGTACCCCCAAATCTTTTTATTCTGTAGTGCTGGCTAACCCTGTACCCCCAATGTTGTACTCTCTCAAGAGATTATTTTTCCCAAGGTGCATTGACCTGCAGTTTCCACTGCTTTGACCAATCTTCCAGCAATGCCAAATCATGATCCAGAAACCTCCAGGGACCCTGTTACACACCTTTGTGTCATCTGGAAAAAGACATACCTTGTCCAACAAACCTTTAGTTATATCACTTACATATAGATTAAATAGAACATAACCTACTACAGAACCTTGTGGTACACCACTAGTGACTGGTCTCTGGACCCCATTTACAACCACACTCTGGTATCTATCATTTAGCCAACTGCATATCCACTGAACCACCCATGGGTAATGTCCTAGCTTGTACAATTTTTATATTAGATCATTATGTGGAACTGTATCAAATGCTTTGCTGAAATCAAGCTTTGCTATGTCCACAGCACCACCCTGGTCCAAAACATTGGTAATATACTGGTAGTAAAAAAATCATTTAGATTAGTCTGACATGATCTGCCCTCAGAAAAGTCCCAGTCCGGCAAGAAACCATGCACTTCAAAGTTCTATAAGCAGGGTTAAACGACCTCTTTACAATGAAGGGTCACCCCTATTCACTTGGGTGGGGGATGTTTTCAAGCCTTTACAGAGGTTTGGTGGGGAGATTGCAGATAAGTGGGTCCTCAGCATAGTGGCTCAAGCTACAAGCTGACATTTTAGAGTCTTTACCTCTCCATACATGATGCTTTCAATTGTTTCTTTTAATTCACAGAAAGACTTGAGCTCCTTTATCTCAAGGAGTGATTATTTCAGTTCCAGTGGGTTTTGCGTTTTCTATGCAAACCTCTTCTCGGTTCCAAAACTTAACAGCGATGTTCATCACATCTTTAACCTCAAGAGACTGAACATGTTTCTACGGGTGCAGAAGTTCGAGATGGAATTGGTTCAGTCAGTGGTGTCCTCTCTCCAACAGGAATATTTCCTGGCATCAGTGCATATCAAATATGCTTACCGACACATTACGATCTTTCCACCTCACCAAAGGTTTTTGCTGTTTACAGTGGAGGGCCACTGCTTCCAGTTTGTGGCCCTGTTGTTTGGCCTGTCCATGGCTCCTAGAGTGTTCACCAAGGTCCTGGCTCTGGTTCTGTGGCTCTTACATTCCGGTGTATCCCTATTATAAGGTACCAGGATGACTTACTTCTGAGGGCATAATGCACCCCGCTTTTGGAAAATGTGTCCCTCACAGTGGAAACTATGGAAAGGTTTCAATGGTTTCTGTATTTACAGAAGCCTGCCTTGATCCCAGTCCACAATATCTGGGCCTGACCCTTGATACTGTGTAGGTGAGAGTGATCCTTTTTCGGGGGAAATGTCTTGCTCTGAGGATTCAGGTGGATTTGCTCAAGATGCTGACAATTCTTGATATGCCTTTTCATGAGGTTTCTGGCGAAGATGGTTGCCTTCTTTGAGATAGTACCTTTTACCCAGTTTCACTCCAACTGAATGTCTTGGTGGCATGGGACAGGAGGGCACATTCACTAAATTCTCTCTCTAATGAAAACATCAGGACACTAGGCAGGCTCACTAGACGTCTTGCAGTCATGTACCACTAGAAAAAGAAAACTTTTTAAAGTTATTTAAAATTATTTTTAAAATATCAAGCTAGTGTTCTACATTTCATATCAGATAACTAAACTGATTGCGTGATCCAGCAACCTTAAAGGAGAAGTGCAGCCTGAGCTTGTTTAGCTGGGCTTCACCTAAGGGTCACAGGAGTGTAATTTGTTTTGCACTCCTGTGACCCATTTTCAGCGGAGAGCGTTCTGAAGTCCGCTCTCCGCTGACATCACTGGATCCAGTCCAGGCAGCGCGTCAACCCCCAACTTAGGAAGTTTGGATCCGCCAGCTGCCTGGACTAATGGCAGTCTCAGCCTCTCAGCGAGCCACTGAGAGGCTGAGATGGCTTCTCCCTGCCCATTCACAGCTCAGCGCTCCAGTGAGTGTGGAGGAGCAGAGCAGGAGAGCTGCTGATTGACAGCCAGCAGCTCTCCACTCAGGGAGGTGAGAGAACCAAGCCATTGGTGATGTTCTGTGGCTCAGTTCTCATTGAAGAGGCGGCGGGTGACAGATGCAGCATCAGTCTAATGCTGCATCCACCTAGGTAAGTATGAATCTACCGAAAAAAAAAATATATATATATATACTTCTCTTTTAATGTTGCATATATTGTAGAAGGCATCCACACATCTTTTGACATGCAATATTTTTACTTAAAGAGTAGGTTCAGTCAAATTGGTGTTTATTAAAAGTCAGTAACTACAAAAACTGTAGCTGCTGACTTTTAATAAACAGGCACTCACCTGTCCCAGGATTCAGCGGTGTGCTCACCCCGAGCTGGTCTTTCCATTGGTGTTCTGCCCCTAGTGCCAGCATCTCAACTGTGGGCACCTGCTGTGACAGCTTGTGGCTTCACAGCCGGGTGCCCACTGAACATGCGTGAGACACGCTGCACTGTGTGAATGGTCCTGCAGTCTTCTGGGACCTTTGACATGTCCCAGAAGACTGTGTGGAGGGGGGGAACTTCCGCTCGGATGCCTAGGTAGTCAGAGCAGAAGTGGGAGCGGATACCTGTCAAAACCAGGTACCCGCTCCTCCCTCTCAAAAAAAGTGCCATTACATAAAGATGAGGGAGTAAGTAAGGAGGCCTTAAAGCTGAACTTCCCCATTTGGGTGGAGCTATGCTTTAAGGTACTCTCTGTTTGTGTATCCTTTCAACAAATGATTTGTTGAAATTGACTAGGTTTGAGACAGGTTTACTTTGCTGAATAGGTTGTAGTTATGTTTAACTTAGACACTTGAGCAGAGTCTAGCATGTTACAAACTTTATGCACTGTCTGCTCCTGTGAAATTTGCACAAGGATATAAAAGTCATATTCTTGTGCTAAGCTGATTTCTAAAGACTGCACCAGACAGTAAGTAGTAAAGGTTAAATGACAAAAAGCAAACATACTTTTTTATAACATACAGTATGTGCATTCTACACATGCCTAGAAAAGCACGTGTTGAAGTACAGTACAAACTAAAAACTGAATCGATGGCATAAAGGTGCCTCGAAAAAAATGTGTTTAAATTGTTTAAAAGTTGTTCACTGCATGCAAACTAAAGAGACAGTGAACCAGAATCTATTAGAAACCTTAAAGGTAATCTATCAAAACTGAAATATAGGAGCTCCCAACGCTGATTGAAATTTACAGGTGCATGGACAGGAAATGGGTGTTATTTAAAATGTAGAGTTCTTCCCAATAGCCCATTGAGTGATTTGCATAACAAGGTACTAAATGCGTGCCCATAGTGGCGCCTTTTATTTATAGGTAGTATTCATCAAGAAAATTGAAGTACCGGTAATTATGTTTTAAGGTAAATCTTGTTCTATTAAAAATAAATGGGCTTGTTTCAGATGTTTGTCAGATTGTTAGATGAGGAAATGGTAAATAGCTTGTAATCCAGTGGAATGGGGGATATAAGTGTAACAATACCCCCAGCTAAGAGGGCTGCTGATATATATTTTCGGGCCTGTAACACGCTGCTGTCAACCCCCAGTAACTGGCTCTAACCTCCCTTGGCACAGATAGCAATAAGATGGGATTGTGAAACCCGTTGACTATGGGGATCACAATGCCGCAACAAACATGTAACCACACAGTAATAGGCTTAACCACAAGTTCTTTTACTGGATATGAAGCATGCAGTTTAAACAGTAATACACTTATGTATGCAGAGCTCTGCAAGATTAAATACACAGCATATAACAATTGCTAAACTAACTAGTACCACACACGTTAAATGTCTTTTAACTATGCTCGCAAGCTATCCCCTCGTGGGCAAGATGGCACCCAAACAGTATCTAACAGTCTAAAGTCAGGCCTGACTATTTCGGATACGGTGCTTCCGTTGGGAAGGATCTTCGCTAGCAATGGTGGTGCACTTTGTAGGTTATTTGTAATACACAGGTAACCCCACAGCTGTCGGCTTGGCAAATAAGAATGTTTAACTAACGCTGCACGGCACACTGTCCCACTGATGTGCGGTGTGACACTCTCTGGTAGTGGTGGTTCCTGAACAAGGAACACTGGGCCTAAAGTTAGTCAATAATGTTTGAGCAAGTGCTCTCTCACCCGACCGGACCAGTCCGTACAACCGACTTCCACAGATGGGACTTCAGCACACACCCGCAGTCTCTGATCCTCCCGACAGTCCTTGGAAGGATGATAGGTAGGATGACTCCTGGGTTCTCCAGTGAAGGTCGGAGGGCTGTCTGGATCTCAAGGCCCACACTCCTAGGCCCAGTCCAACGGTAGACTCAGCATGGGTTCCACTTGCTAGAGGTGCAGTGTCCAAAGAGACCCGCGTGTAGCTCCGCTCCTCCTTATAAAGTCCTTCCCCAGCAGACCTTGCGCCGGGCAATGCACTCTGGGTGTCCCGCTGTACACTGGGTACGGTAGTCTTTGGAGCTTCTAAAAGTAACACCCCGCTACATAAGTATAGAGGGATCAAACATCTGGGGAAAGTGGAAATAAGTTGGTTAGAGTCTTTGATGTTTGATAGTAATTGTGTAACTGAGGTCTTTGGGTTTGATCGTAAAGTGTGTTCACTACAGGATCACTGTAGTGAAGGAAGTAGGTGGAGGCTGCTGCCACCTATTGATTCCACAATTCCTAGTCCGCAGCTCTGATCCAGCTTATCATCACTTACCTCTCTGCTAAACAGTACATTTTATTACTTCTTACTCCTTTCATGCAATATTTGTTCATTTATAATCTAATGTCAACATGTCAAACACTTGCCAACCAGTATCTTCTCCTCTAACAACATCTGCAGCTCTGCCATCTTCCAGCCTTGTGCAATATTTCCTTGTAAACTGGAGGACAGAGTATTAACTGGCAGCTTACATTTTTTCAATGATGGTGCTCCTTTTCAGCTTATGCCTGCTGCCAGATCTGAGCTGTCACTGCCCTCTGTCAGTATTGTGGTCTTCTCTCCTTGATATCACATAACCGTCATAGGAAATGTGTCTGATTTTGAGCAGTGTGGTCATACAGTGGGGGCAGGAGTAGGGGCATGCCGCTGACCATGCTAGCTCAGCAACCACAGCAGGAACAATACACTAGATCAGTGTTTTTCAACCTTTTCCCAGTCAGGGCGCCCTTAAAAAGTATTTTCAGTGTTGAGGCACCCCAGTCTAAGGCTTGGTTCACATTACAGTGTGTCGCAGAACACGCGCAAAATCGCGCTCATTCCTGACACACAGACAAGTGCTCTGCTCTTTAGGGGTACCATTAATTCTTAATGGTACCCCACACAGTGCAAGTTAAAAAAAAAAGGTTGGGGACTTGTTTCCCTGCTTTTTTGTGGGTACAGAAGCCCATTGAAATGAATGGGCTGCCCTACATGCAGCACGCAGCCACACAGATGTGAACTAAGGGCTTGTTCACATGTCAGAGGAGCGGTAAAACCACATGGTTGAGCTGTTTTTACCTTTAGCTGCAGAGGCAGAAGCTGGAGGTGTACACATGCTGTGGCTGCAACTGGAGGTATACCGAGGGTGAATGGAGCTGCACTGCAACTACCCCGCAAGTGTGTGCATTGCACAGTTGCGGTGAAGTGATGCTGCATTTAAGGGCTTAAAACAGGTGGTGAGGAGGCAACATAATGCCTCTTTACCGCCTGTCAAATGCCTCTGAAAAGCGATCTGTGCATGGGTTACTTTTAAGAGGAGCAGCAGTCATTGCTGCTATCAAACAAGCCCTACAAAAGCCGTTCTGATGGTACAGGAATGGGGGGGGGGGGTCAGGATTAAAAGTAACATACACAAACACAGACACATGCTTACACATGCATACACACACACACACAGACACATGCATACACACATACAGACACATGCTTACACACGCATACACACACACGCATACAGACACATGCATACACACACATACAGACACATGCACACACATGCACACACACACACAGCCACACATACATACAAATGCACACACATACAGACACATGCACACACACACACACATACAGACAGACACTCACATGCGCGCACACACACAGACACATGTATAAAGCCCTTTTAAAACAAATCTAGCTTTTGACACCTTTCCAGATTCCTCATTCAGCCGGGTACTGCACTCTAGGGGGAAGCAGAGAGCACAACACACTACTTTCACTTTTGAAGCCGACGGAGCTTCTCACAGTGCCGATGTACAGTTCGGCAGGAGATCAGGCTCATCTGACAGCCCTTCTCTCCCCTGACCCCGCGGCACACCTGAGAACCTCTGACGACACACTGGTTGAGAAAGGCTGCACTAGATAAACTTTAGAGCAATAAAATAAAAACCCAAAATCCTATAAGGATAGACAGGATGAGATAAAGACATCTGTGCCCGGACTCACGTAGTACTGAACGTCAAAATCCAATAGCGTAAAAATCCAGCACCAGGACGTCTTGGCATTAAAAATTGATCTCTTTAGTTAGTCCATCAAACCATTAAAAGGAATTAGTGTCTAAAAATGTACGTGTTTCAGCCTCCTACATAGGTCTTACTCAGGTTGTTATGACTAAGGCCTATGTAGGAGGCTAAAACACATACAATTTTAGGAATTGGTTTCTTTTTATGGTTTGATGGAATAAATAAAGATGTCGGTTTTTAATGCCAAGATGTCTTGGTTCTGGATTTTTACTCTCTTCACTAGATACACTTTATACTGCCAAAAAATTATGCAGACCATTCTTTTAAAGAAGTCAGAGAACAGCAAATGGAGAAATGGACAGCCGCACTCCAAAAACCTTTTCGGTTGCTTTTATTGTAAAAATCAATGAACAAATGCACCACAGGTCACAGCAAGACAGGGATCAGCGGATGCTTAGTAAGCACTAATATCTGTAGCGTGAAACGCGTCAGCTTATCCCTGTCCTGCTGTGACCTGTGGTGCATTTGTTCATCGATTTTTACAATAAAAGCAACCGAAAAGGTTTTTGGAGCGCGGCTGTCCATTTCTCCATTTGCTGTTCTCAGTCTGCCTTGTGCATTGCCAGCACCCACGGCTTCCTGATTGTTGAAGGATTAATAGAACTTACTCACCTGGAGCGGTAATCTCTTCTTCCCACTTTTGAAGAAGTCACCCAGAAAAAGAATTTTCCTGAACTTAATGGGAAAAATTACTTTAATAGAAATATACTTGTTAACCTAATGAGCTATTTATCCTAGATTAATGAATACACAATCATTTGCCTGTTCAGTGGGAGCCAAACTTAAAGTTTAATTGCGTAATGCTACTGCTATTATACATGACAACTTCCCACTGTCAATCGTTGTGAAGCACACTAGCAGGTGCAGGCGCCACGAGTACCTAACAACTAGTAATGTCACTGGCTCCATTCACTTACACAGCGGATAATCCCCAGCCATGTAAGCAAAGGAGCCATATCATATAAAAGGGCCTTCAGGTCTGGTATACGTTTTAACGGTGACCCTATGCAAAAAAAAATGTGAGGTCACTTCCACAAATTCTATACCAGACCCTAGTACTAGTAAGTATTTTAAGGGGAACCACACCAGACCCCTATTCAAGCATGCATGAAAGGGGAGGGGAAAGGAAGGGGCATTAAAAATGCCTGCCGCCCAGTGAAAAAAAAAAACAGCACCCACCAACATACGTCTGTTCATGTCACTTCACTCCTGCCAGTTCTGGCGGATGATAGCTATACACAGGGGCGGGGGGTTCTGGGTGATGTCATTGACCATATATATGAACATGATCATATATGATCAAAGATGCCATGGGGATCTGGAGGATCTGGTATAGAATTTTGGTGGGGAGGCCTCATGTCATTTACTTGTGTGTGGTCCCCTATTAACATCTGTGTGAGACCCACATCTAAATTAAGAGTTTAGTATAGATGAATGGGACCCCCAGCTGCTTTGTTTACAAAAGCTTCTGGGAGCTGCCATTTTGTTGGCAATTTGAAAACACTTTTTTTCTTTGTAAATGTCAGTGTTGCTGTAGTAGGTTGTATACATTGCACAAATGTGCCACTTCACCGGCAGGGTCTGGACATCCCCCAGGCATGTTATCTAATAGAGGTTTGCATTTTTAATGTTTCACTTTAAGCATTATTAAAATCACTACTTCCAGCCAAATTACATGTTCAACATTTTTTTTTCTATTGCTTTGGTACATGTTCCCTATGGCAGTGACATTTGTTTCACAATGCATTGCATCAGCCTAAGAAATGGACAGGATATTTTTTTTCATCATTCAGCTCTTGTCGATTGTGGGCTTAAGATCTGGCACCTGAACTTTATTCATGTTCACAGAACCCTGCTTAAACGTAATTCAGGTATGATTGGCTCATTATTATCAGGGGAAAATGAGATACTGTTGTAGTACAGCATATGTTTTCCCAAAAAGGTGCGTGTCTTTGCTGCACATGGCAGTAGAAAACAGCAGCCACATATTAGACAAAAGATATTTTTTTTCCTAAATTATAGCATAGATGGGAAAAAAATAAATAAAAATATAAAGAAAATCATTTGAAAAATTATGCCTGGGTTTCATATTTCCAGTCACCATGAGGGGTGAGGCTGGGGGAGGGGTCAGTAACCTGGAACATGGTGATTGACTGTAAACCTATTATTTTTCTGTTTTCTCCTTTCTTTCTCGTATTTACTTTATTATTCTATTCCTTCATACAATTTCTCACTTTGCTCTGTTTTTGGTTTCCACAAGTTTGATAGTGGGCTTTAAGGTTACCCTAAGCCTAGATTATACTGGGTAATGTGTTTTTATTATGGCTTTTTGTTGGAAAACAAGAGCCCCTCTTTGGAATTATTTCTCTCTCCCTTCTCCTTTACAACGCTTTTTGGAATCATATAAGCATAAAAGCTTTGAATTGCTAGAAGTGTTACTAGTAACATTGGTATGCACACAGAGAATGGTCTTCGTAGATCAGTGAGTTCTAGGCATCTCACAAATCATCATCTTATTCTCAGGACAGAAATGGTCGTGAATAGTAACTTTGATATGGTATAACTGTGCAATGACCAAAATGTTCTGATCTGACACCCACTATTACAACACTGTTGTTGAACTAGTACCTGTGTTATTAAAAACCTTATTGTCTGTCAAAAACGTATTTTCAATAAAAATTATTGGAAAAGAAAAAATATGCCACACGTTGCCTTTATGCATACACGTGTAGCACCCTTGTCTTAAACAGGGGCTACCAGTAAATTTAGCTGTGCTAGGTGGTAGCTATATGGAGAAATATGGCCAAACCTGCGACTTTTCCACAGGTATATAGATAATATACTGGCGGTGTGGCAAGGGACAACTGCTACCCTAAATGAATTCATTGGACATATTAACAACAACAAATATGGGATGAAATCCACAGTTAATATACAGTTAATATACATGACAACCAAGCTGAATTTCTAGATTTGCATATCTTCAGGGATGGTGATAAGCTTAGAACTAAAACCAATTTCAAGACTACCGACAGGAATGGTTACATTCCTGTCGGGAGCCGTCACCATCCCCAATGGAAGACTGCAATCCCGAAAGGTCAATTTATGCAGATATGCAGAAATTGTTCAGCCTTTAAAGATTATGTAGACCAGACTAATGTCCTAATACAAAGATTTCTGGATAAGGGCTACCCCCATGCCAAGTTTCTGGAAGTTAGAGACTTTGTGGGAAGAATGAATAGGGAAACCCTCCTAGAAACCAAACACAAACAGGAAGGGATCCAGGACATTATTTTTATTACGGGCTTCAGTAAACAGTATAAATACTTAGAGAGAAGTTTTAAAAAATACTGGCCAATCCTACAGAAAGATCCCACACTCAATCAAATCTTACCGATTAGACCTAAATTTGTTTACCATAGAGCCCCTGGTTTAAGAACCAAACTATTAAAGAACATCCCTGACCCCCTAATACATCAGGATAGACTATGTTTGACTTTAAAGGTTTCTATAGATGTGGTAGATGTGGCCCTTGCAGAAGTACTCATGTAGCATCTAGGAAACAAACAACTTTCAAGTCGCATCACACACAAAAACAATACTCTATAAAAAGTTTTAATACATGCAATAGAAAAAATGTAACCTATGTTCTGGAATATACCTGCGGGTACCAATACGTGGGCCGAATGTCCTCCACATTGACCATATGTGTTAGAGAACACATTACCAACATACGTAATGGTTTTACAAACATAGTGTTTCAAACCATTTCAACATGGTACATAACCGTGATCAGTCAGCTTTTATGCTATTGACACCAAAAATAGGCACTGGAGAGGTGCGAATATGATAAAACAAATATCCCAGAATGAATCAAAGTGGATTTTTGAGCTGGACCTCAATTGTTTTATCACTAATTACTAACTCTTTATCTAGATCGGACATTTACTATTATTGAGTTTGATTTATTTAATCAATTTTCCTGATTAAAAATTTTTTTTTTTTGGACAAGTTAAATGCATTTTGACCCTCTGATCACTAGGGGGCCATAGAATGGTACATTACATTTACAAAGTCCACAATTAGGTGTGTCATGATTGATTCTGACCACTAGATGGTTTTGAGACCTTTCACCCACTCTTAATATATCCAGATTAAGAATATCTATAGAGTTCACACTAATATATGATCTGATTGGTTTTGACCACTAGATAGCATTAACACCATCTACATACTTCTAACATTCAGGACTAAGAATAAATTCTATTTCCTTTTAGGTCTTCGAATTGACTATTCGTTTTTCAATTGACTACTTTTAGACCAAGTTTTTAATAAAAAAACTGTAATTAAATGTTTTTTTATCATTATTTTATTATCATGTGCTGGTTCTTTATGATTAAAGTTGTTAAACAACTAGATTGTGAGCATTCTCGAGTAAATAGCAGGTAACCAAACCGTATTGGACAAATTTGGACATGTGACTTATAGTAAGGGTATAAATGCCCTTAACCAAAATGGCGGAATTAGAACTTTCTGATGACGGCCCATTTGATAGGCTGAAACACGTCGAGGTTGATTCGTGTGATTGCGACATACATTGCCCACTGTTCGTTTCTGGAAATCAAGCATCAACCGTGGCAGCAGTCCACCATAGCGTATGGGCTGATTTCCCGAACCAATCACCTGCTATTCACACCGTGTGCCAGGCTACAGGCACTCTTACGTGTGAGTTGATTACTTTGATTACATTTTTAATAAACCTTTTAAACGGTATTGCGCAACAAAGTTCTTTTGTCATATCTATTCGCATGAGGCACATCTATCCCCTGACTTGTCAGCTTAAAGAATATCTGCAGGGGTCACCCCACATGTGCATCTGACCATACTAGAGATTATTATTATTATTATTATACAGGATTTATATAGTGCCAACAGTTTACGCAGTGATTTACAATATAAAAGGTAGACAATACAGTTATAATACAATAAAATACAAGAGGATTAAGAGGGCCCTGCTCAGAAGAGCTTACAATCTAATAATAGTTAGTCCATATTGAGGGGTGAGTTTACATCTATGTGGGGGCTTCTTGTCTGAGCACCGTAGATACACGGATTTCATCATTTTGAGCCCAAGCACTTTATTGGGACTTTAATTATAAGTGACTTAATGTCGGCATATTTTGTTATGTGTTTGTTTGTTTTTTTTATTTTTAGCATTTAGCGCGGTTTCTTCTATTTTCTATGTGGTCACTAACCTGACTGATTTATTGTCTTTATGAACATTTTTTTTTCTAAGCTGGTTTAACTGTGGTTACTTCCTTCTGTCAATAGGTGGCACTGTTGCCTTTGGCATTAGGATGACAAGCTGCAGTGAGACTGAATTATGAATATGGGTATCTCTTTCAACCAATCAGTGGGAGCTTCATGGCCGCTGAGCATGCTGGGAGAGAGTATATATTTGGAGGAAGTCAGGTGCTCGAGGCCCTTCCACACATGGGAGATGATCTACCAGAGCGAAGAGCCTTTTTGTTGCCTGGGGGCATGCGGAGGAGGATAGAGTTCTGAGATGAAGTACAAGGGGTTACTCTTCATGAGTCGGATGTAAAGTGAAATATAATGAGGTTTATTGAGATAGGTGATATAAATAAATACAACAGTGCAAACCAACCAAACAACCCACAAACAACAAATAATATATACAGCAAAGGGCAGTACCAGAATCTTGAATGTAAGCCAGGCCAGGGTCATACACAGCAGATCAGGAGATTGACAAAGGAGTGTTCCAGAAGCATAAACGTAGCCAGGTCAAGGTCATACATGGGGAGTCAGCAGATGGGGACAGGGAACAAACAAGACAGGGAGAGGACGGATGGATAGGCTCAGGGATGGGGCTCAGGATGGGGATCAGATCAGGTCGGGTCGGGTTAGGAGAGGTGTGGTACAGGCTCAAGGTCCGGATACAAGCAGCGAGGTCAGGGCTCAAGGAGAAAGATACCAAGGCGAGCATGTAAGGGCTCGCCAGGTATTTATAGGGCTGCTATGATTGCCCTCATGTGACAGCTGAGCGGAGGAAGTGCTGCCTGCCCCACACTGCCTGAATACACCCGCTGGTGGATGCCGGTACTACGGCCCATGGATCAGGCATTACCACCAGCAGGTGAGATCCTCTATCAAAGATACTGGCTGCAAGAGGACACCTGTTGGTGGACACTAGTACTGCAATCCAAAGGGCCAACAGCGCCACCACCAGGTGAAGCCTTTCCTGACAAGACAGCTCTTGCTACGTAGGTGCATAACATTGGGTGCAGGCCTAAGGCCCTTGTTCTGTATTGCTTTCTTCCTGGCTGTTTTGTTTTTGGAGTCTGCTGATCTGTATGCGTATTGTTCTAGGGTGTCCTGTGCCCTAACCCTCTCTCCAACTTTTTTTCTGCCCAGAGTTCAGCTTTAAATTGAAATTAACTGGCGCTCATCTTTTCTGCAAATGTCCACACCCACAATGACTAAGGTGAGGTGGAATGTTAGCCCTCCCTGATGCCGGGGGTCAGGGGGGCGCTACAAACATGACTATATACCTTAAGAAAATTCAGCCAGCTTAAAGGTAAACTCCGGACTAAACAAATATTGTCTAAATACAAGAGTCGTGTTCATTGTTCCTTGAATCTAGGTGTGCTTTGTGTATTTCATCCAAATCTGTACAGCGATTTAGTATGAAACTGCCTCTGCGCAGGAGCTTCCTGTAGTAAAAACCAGTCACTGCCTCTCTCTCCTCTAGTGCAAAGTGATTGGTGTTGTTGCCCCTCCTAAAGTTTCCAAAGGCAGCCTGTCATGGGTGGAGCCTGCTGGGCCCCTCCCACAGCTCTCTGCACAGGCTATGTACAGCACAGTGATGATGTCAATGCTACTTTTACGATGTAACATCAAGGTTTGTAAAGGTATTTGAGGCAAAAAAAGTTGATTTCTGTCCTTTCTGATATTGAGGAATATATTTAAATTAACTTTTTTTCTGCCCAGAGTTCAGATTTCAAGCTAAATCCCCCCAAAAACGAAAAATAGGTAAAATAAATGATTTTAAAAGTATTTTATTTGTCATTGTTTCATTGCAAACTATAAAAGGATTATAAGAAGATATAAAAACACAAACCAATGCAGCTCTATAATCAAAAACATGCTTAACCACTTCAATGCCCCTTCCAGCCACAGCCAATTTTCAACTTTCTGCGCTGTTGCTGTTTAAATTACAATTGCACGGTCATGCTACACTGCACCCAAACATAATTTTTATCATTTTGTTCCCACAAATAGAGCTGTCTTTTGGTGGTATTTGATCACCTCTGGGGTTTTTATTTTTTGCTATACAAATAAAAAAAGCCCGAAAATTTTGAAAAAAATTAAAGTTTTTCTTTTTTTTCTGTTATAAAATTTTGTAAATAAGTTTTCTCCTTCACTGATGGGCACTGATAAGGCGGCACTGACGAGCACTGATAAGGCAGCACCGATGAGGCAGCGCCAAGAGGTGGCACTGACGATGGGCACTGATATGCGGCACTGATTGGCACTGGTAGGCGGCACTGATGGGTGGCACTGATATGCAGCACTGATGGGCATTGATAGGCAGCACTGATGGGCACTCATGGATGCCACTGGTGGGCACTGATTGGCACTGATTGGCACTGATAGGCACAGTGTGGATGCCCATCCCTGGTGGTCCTGGGCGGCATGCTGGTGGTCCTGTGCGGTGATCCGAGGGGGGGCTGCTCTGATAAACCTATCAGCACATACCCCCCTGTCAGGAGAGCAGCCGATCGGCTCTCCTCTACTCGCGTCTGTCAGACATGAGTGAGGAAAAGCCGATCAGCGGCTCTTCCTGTTTACATTGCGATCAGCCGTGATTGGACACGGCTGATCACGTGGTAAAGAGCCTCAGACTGACACACCGCACCACCGATCGCCGCGATGCGTGCCCCAACGGCCGCGCGCGGCTGTTATTCTGCTGGACGTCATATGACGCCCAGTCAGGATAACAAAACCACTTCCCGGCCGTCAATTTGCTATTGACCGTGCGGGAAGTGTTTAAATGTATTTTTTTAATGCAAGTACCTGAATTTAATTTGGTATCACGCCCCTGTACAGCAGAGTGCAGAGGAGGAAGAAGCAGCACAGCGAGACAGTTAGTCTGCTTATGTGCTAACAAGGGACATGATGATGGGGTAGGAATCAGATTGACAGAGAGGGAGCCCCATTGGACAGCATTTCCCAACACAGTCCCCATAGATAAGACAATTCATCCTATCAGCACTGTTTTGGTGTGTGCTGAATGTGTTAGACTGACTGTCAAGTGAAATAAAAAGCAAGCATTGTGATGGGATAATGAAAATACAGGCCTCTTGTCCTGTGCTGTGTGGCAGAGCTGTGTAAATTTCAAGAGTAAATGGACAAAAATACAGATCATTTTGGCAGTTACAGCATTTCCCATATATACATTCCATCTGTGTATTTGGCTGTTTTTCAGCTTTAAACAACATACAGTATTTATTGGAAAGTACAGCCTACTTGCAAACAACCGACTTACAAACGACTCCTACTTATGAACGGAGGGAGACAACAGGAAGTGAGAGGAAATCTACCCCTAGGAAGGGAAATTCTCTCCTGTAAGTGTTAATATGGGAAAAAGGTGTCTCCACTGATGCTTTATCACCAATCCTTGTTTCCCTAATAACCCAAAAGTTTCAAAATCCAATTGTCATTGTGACAGAAAGTGAGGTGAAATCTTCTGAACAGGGGCACAGACAGCAAAACAAATGTTACAGGGGTGATAACCCTTCCCTATGCTATTGAAAAAGCTTAAAAATAGATTCTTTGGCTGGAGCTACACTTAAAAAATGTACCTGCTCCAACTTACAAACAGATTCAACTTAAGAACAAGCCTACAGTCCCTATCTTGTTTGTAACCCGGGGACCGCCTGTATAGTAAACTGAAGGTATCAATATATTCACAAAATATATTTTATATAGTAGTAATATCATCATTATCATCCTTTTTAAATAATTTATAAAAAAAAAATGGATTTTGTAGAACAAACTACCGGTAGTCTTGTAATTATTTAACTACTGACAGTAAGCTACATTTCTGGATTATCCAGTGACCAAGGCTACAGTAGTCGGAAGTCCTGCATGGTGCATTTGTGTACATGGAGATACCTAATTGAAGGAATATAAACACAATTTACACAACCTCACTAGTACTGTGAACTCCACTTCTGTAAATTGGCCTGTGGCATAGGCAATGGTAAGAGTGCAATTGACCAGAAATGTATAATGATTTTATTTTAGAAAGTGGAAGAATTTAAATTATATACTGTGAGGGGGTTAGCTCGGCAGCGGGTGTGTATGACCCCCGGGATGGGCTCCCCACACAAAACAGGCCCAGCAAACGGAGGTTGTGGTTTTCAAAATCAAAAAGGTGCGGTTTATTTTCTGTTTACAGTGACAAAACACAGCAAAGCAAAAGAAACATAAACAAAATAAATCCTGGTCAACTTGACCTCTGACTAAACATACAGGTTTCCTAACTAACAACTGGGATCAGCCTAGTGCTGTCCTAGTCCCTAAGTCCCTGGTTTTAAATGTCCAAGCAAATAGCCACACAGGCTTTGTCTCACCGCACAGGGGTTCACTCTCCCTAGACAGTCCACACAGGTCTGGTTCCAGGCATGAGCTAACATCTAATGAAGCTGGGAGTTCTTATAGAGGCCTAAATGAGCTGACAAGCTTCAGCTGGTCTCATCAACTCCCTGTCTGCACGACGCCCAGCACTCTCCCTAGAGGTATGAGTCATCCATGAGCCCACTAGCCTTAGCTGGGCTTATACAACTCTCCACCTAGTTGTATAAGTCGGCGTAAAGCCTGAATCTGGGCGAAATATATCTACCCCCCTGGATGCAACCAGGTGACTTTACCTTCCTGCTGTCACATACCCCCCCCTCTTGTTTTAACCTTGGGGTTGGAACACCAGCAATCAGGCATTCATGTACTCGAGACAAAGCATCCACATTCCCCATTTGAACGCCAGGGCGATGCTTTACTGTGAAGTTGAATTCCTGGAGGGCCAGGAACCACCTATTCACTCTTCTATTTGTTTCCTTGTTTTGAGCCATCCACTTTAACGGAGCGTGATCCGTAACCATGTCAAAGTGCCTACCTAGCAGGTAGTACCGAAGGGAATCTAGAGCCCACTTCACCGCTAAACACTCCTTTTCAACGGTGGCGTAATTTACCTCATGGGACTTCAACTTCCTGCTGAGGTAAATGACTGGGTGTTCTTCCCCGTTCCAGACCTGGGACAATACTGCTCCTAACCCCACATCTGACGCATCACTTTGTACGACAAAGTCTTTAGAGAAGTCGGGTGAGTACAACACTGGCTGGCTACATAAGGCTTGTTTCAAGAATTGGAATGCTGCCTCAGCCTCGGGGGTCCATTTAATCATGACCGACCCTTTCCCCTTCGTCAGGTTGGTTAGGGGCACAGCCTTAGAAGCAAAGTGGGGAATGAATCGCCGATAATACCCAGCGATTCCCAGAAAGGCTCGTACCTGCTTCTTGCTGTTGGGACGTGGCCAACTCTGGATGGCCTCGACTTTGTTGAGTTGGGGTTTTATTACTCCCCTCCCAATGGTGTACCCAAGATATTTGGCCTCCTCCTGCCCAATGGTACACTTCTTGGGGTTAGCCGTAAACCCCGCTTCCCGAACAGAGTCCAGGACTGCTTGCACTTTTGGCAGATGTGAGGCCCAATCTGTGCTATGGACAATTACGTCATCCAGGTAAGCCGCAGCATACTTCCGATGGGGCCTCAGCATCTGGTCCATTTTCCGCTGGAATGTGGCCGGCGCATTCTGTAACCCGAACGGCATTCTTTTATATTGGAACGCCCCGTCTGGAGTTACAAATGCGGTTTTCTCTTTGGCCGACTTGGCCAGGGGGATTTGCCAATACCCTTTTGTGAGGTCAAGAGTCGTCATGTATCGGGCTGTTCCCAGCCGGTCGATCAACTCATCTATACGTGGCATGGGGTAGGTGTCAAATTTTGTAACTTTGTTCAACTGACGAAAATCGTTACAAAATCGCCAGCTCCCATCCGGTTTAGGCACCAACACAATGGGACTAGACCAATCACTTTGGGACTCCTCTATCACCCCTAAGTTCAGCATTTTCTGTACTTCCTCCCGTATTGCCTCCCGTCGGGCCTCTGGGATCCGATAGGGTTTTAACTTCACCCTTTCACCGGGCGGGGTAATGATGTCATGCTCTACCCCAGATGTTTGTCCCGGCAGCTCAGAGAATACCTCCTTGTTGCGAAGCACAAACTCCTTAACCTCCTGTTGTTGGGGTTGTGACAAGGTGGCTGCTATTCCAACCTCAGGAATCACGCAACCAGTTTGAGCTGGTGACCAAGTGTCTGCGACTAGGGACTCTCTATCCCTCCAGGCTTTCAACAGATTAACGTGATAGATCTGTTCGGGCTTTCGCCTTCCTGGTTGTCTGACCTTGTAATTCACTTCGCTCACTTTTTCCATTATCTCATAGGGGCCTTGCCATTTGGCAAGGAATTTACTTTCAACCGTAGGGACAAGTACCAGTATCCTATCCCCCGGGGAAAAGGTACGGGTCTTGGCTCCACGGTTGTACACTCTCTGCTGTGCTAACTGCGCTTGGGCCAAATGTTCCTTCACGATGGGCATTACCTGTGCAATTCGGTCTTGCATCAGGGCGACATGCTCAATCACACTCCTGTGGGGAGAACTCTCACTTTCCCAAGTTTCCTTGGCAATATCCAACAGCCCTCTTGGGTGTCTCCCATACAGTAACTCAAAGGGGGAGAATCCCGTAGAGGATTGGGGCACCTCCCTAATAGCAAACATCAGATAAGGAAGTAGACAGTCCCAATCCTTTCCATCTCTAGCCACCACTTTCTTCAACATTTGTTTTAGGGTTTTGTTGAATCTTTCAACCAGCCCATCGGTTTGGGGGTGATACACAGATGTACGTAATTGCGTCACTTTGAACAATTTACACAGCTCCTTCATAACCCGGGACATAAAGGGTGTACCTTGGTCCGTAAGCAGTTCTTTACAAATACCCACCCGGCTAAACACAAGAGATAGCTCTTTGGCTATGGTTTTGGCCGAGGTATTTCGGAGAGGGATCGCTTCTGGATAACGGGTGGCATAGTCCATTATAACTAATATGTACTGGTGCCCCCTAGCGGACTTGATTATAGGCCCTACCAAATCCATGGCGATCCTCTCAAACGGGACCTCAATGATGGGTAGAGGGACCAGCGGGCTACGGAAATGTGGCATCGGGGCCGACCTCTGACACACAGGGCAGGAGGAACAATAATTTTCTATGTCCTTCATCACCCCCGGCCAATAGAATCTCTGTAATACCCTCTCTCGGGTTTTCTCTGTCCCCAGATGACCTCCAAGAATGTGCCCATGGGCCAACTCCAACACCAACTTCCTGTAAGGTTTGGGCACCACAAGCTGCTCAACGGTTTCTTCTGCCCTTTTTGCCACCCGATACAGTAGGTCCTTCTCTACGCTGAAGTATGGGTAAGTGCAGGTATTATCTGGGTTCACTAATTCGCCATCTATTTTCACTACGTTTTCCCGTGCCTTTATTAGGGCGGGGTCTTTCAACTGTTCTGTGGCAAAGTTTTCCCTGTGAACCTCAAGATCAGAAAACTCCACAGACGGTAGGTTTTCGTCTGAGGAGGTGGGCTCCTCTCCAGTTTCTTGAGTCTCCCCTGCCAATACTGATAAGGGAAATTCCGGAGAGTCCTCACCACTCTCAGGGGAGTTCTGGCTATCACATTCCTGGTACATAGGGGCACCAGTGGGGGGCTCAGGATCATCCCACAGTTCCCAGAACTTCGGAAAATCCCTTCCCACAATGGCGTCATGCGGTAACTGAGATACTAAGCCCACTGGATGAGAGAGGGTACCTTTGGGGGTCTCGAAACACACTGTAGTCACTGGATACTCTCGGGTGTCCCCATGCACACAAATAACAGCTACCTTGCTATTCCCAAAGACCTCTGTTTTAACTAACTCAGCCTTTATCAGGGTCACAAGGCTACCTGAATCCAGCAATACCACAACATTTCTACCATTAACACACATTTTGCATAAATGTTTCTCAGTTCCTCGAATGGCAGTGCATGCGACTTTCGCACACAGCGACTGATGTCTGCCCGTCAGAAAGTCACACTGCATGGGTTCCTCCACAACCGGGCAATTGGCTGCAATATGTCCCGCTTGCCGGCAGCGGTAGCAAACGATCCTTCTTGCCGCCTCTTGAGCCGCTGATTTCCCAGGCTGTTCTCGCCAAACTTGGGGTAGAGCTCCCACCCTCTCACTCTCTCCACCCTCACCCCTTGGAATCCTCTTATCCGCCCCTGGGGATGGTCTGGTCTTAGGGTGGAAAGTCCGAGTGTCTCTGGAAGAGGCCGTCAGGTTCTCTGTAGCCAAGTATTTCTCCACACGATCCACAAGACCATCGGCCGTCTCTGGGTCTCCATGGCTTACCCACTTTTGGATGGCAGTAGGAAGAGCTCTCAAAAACCGATCCATTACAACACGTTCCACAATCTTTGGTGCGGACAAAGTCTCTGGCTGTAGCCACTTTCTGCTCAGGTGAATGAGATCATACATTTGAGACCTGGGGGGTTTTCCAAGCTGGAAAGTCCAGTTATGCACACGCTGAGCCCGGACAGCCTGGGTGACACCCAGCCTTGCCAAAATTTCAGCTTTTAGCATCACATAGTCTTTTGCTTGGTCAGGCTCTAGGTCATAGTAAGCTTTCTGCGATTCACCAGTTAACAGAGGAGCCACCAGTCCAGCCCACTGCTCCTCAGGCCACTTTTCTCTTTCAGCGGTCCTTTCAAATGTGGTCAAAAATACCTCTGGATCATCCTCTCCAGTCATTTTTGTCAATAAACGACTCACCCCAAAGGACGCGGTATTAGTGGGACGGCTTTCCTCACTGGTCTGCGGACGTTGCTGCATTACTGCTTCCATTTGTTGTAGTCTCTGCTCTTGCTTCTGTAACAGGTCTATGAAGCGGGCCTCAGATTGCTGCTGGGCTTGTTGCTGAGCTGCAAGGCTCCTTTGCAAACCTGCATTTGTCTGCTGTTGATTGGCATTTGCTAGAGCCAGCTGTTTCAGTATCTCCTCCATGCTGGCTTAAAAAAAACTGCCACTGGTTCTCCACCAACTGTGAGGGGGTTAGCTCGGCAGCGGGTGTGTGTGACCCCCGGGATGGGCTCCCCACACAAAACAGGCCCAGCAAACGGAGGTTGTGGTTTTCAAAATCAAAAAGGTGCGGTTTATTTTCTGTTTACAGTGACAAAACACAGCAAAGCAAAAGAAACATAAACAAAATAAATCCTGGTCAACTTGACCTCTGACTAAACATACAGGTTTCCTAACTAACAACTGGGATCAGCCTAGTGCTGTCCTAGTCCCTAAGTCCCTGGTTTTAAATGTCCAAGCAAATAGCCACACAGGCTTTGTCTCACCGCACAGGGGTTCACTCTCCCTAGACAGTCCACACAGGTCTGGTTCCAGGCATGAGCTAACATCTAATGAAGCTGGGAGTTCTTATAGAGGCCTAAATGAGCTGACAAGCTTCAGCTGGTCTCATCAACTCCCTGTCTGCACGACGCCCAGCACTCTCCCTAGAGGTATGAGTCATCCATGAGCCCACTAGCCTTAGCTGGGCTTATACAACTCTCCACCTAGTTGTATAAGTCGGCGTAAAGCCTGAATCTGGGCGAAATATATCTACCCCCCTGGATGCAACCAGGTGACTTTACCTTCCTGCTGTCACAATACCTTTAAAGGTATATAAGCACCGATATTTTACCCAAGGCGATAAGCCTGGCACACTGATGGCTCACAAATTAAATCCTAGACCCGCTGTGGCATCCCTTTCAAAAATGTGATTGTCAACAGGTGTTGTTTTACAAAATCCTAAATTGGTCCTTCTGGAATTTTATCAATACTACTCAAAGATATGCCAAAAATGCCTGGAGTCGATGCTAGGGAATATGCAAAGTTCTTTCAATCTCTGAATCATCTGCATATAAATTCAGAACATGCTAAATTTATGTATTTCAACTGTTCTGAGGCAAAGATCTTTTCAGTCATTGAAAGATTGAAAAAGGCATCATCACCACTCCCTGCTATTCCTTGGCATTGTTAAACAGACTTAAAGATGAAACAGGATTTCAGATCCTCAAACGTTCCAATTGACACCAATTTTTTGGAACCATGGATTTAGCCTAGAAAAGCGTTGCTGATCATTTCAATGCTGGATCAATAAAGACTCTTAAGAATTGGAGTACAGGATAGTTTGTACTTTATAACCAAACACCAACTTCCCAAGATGGAGGAGTTTCACTTCAGGCAGAGACAAATTGTAGATGACACAGCAGTCAAGTGGACTTTTTTTTAAAGCGGTTTAAAAATGTATCCACAGTGAAAGGCCACATTTCTACAATCTATACTATTACATAAGAAAACCCAGACATTGCTATACATTTTTCCTTGGGAAACTGATTTGAACAAGGTCTTTGAACTTTCTAAGTGGCACAATCTGGGGGTGGCTTTAAATGTCTAAAGTCTCAATTAATACAACCTTAATAGAAGCAAACTATAAATCAGCAGATGGTAGCTAGCCCCTACAATATTTGCTAAATTTAATCCAGAGATATTGTCAAAATGTTTTCAAGGATGCTCAGTTGAGGGTACCATGTTTCACATATGGCGGCCTTGTCCAAACTTTCAGAGGTTTTGGACTAGGGCCCCTATCTACACTGTAACCTTGGTTCATCTAAAAAAAAATCCCTGGAGAGGTCATTCTGGAGATTATTCCCCCCAACATTTCAATGGGATAAAGTAAATAATTTTTGTATGTTTCTGGCTGCTAGAATTGCTGTGGCTAGGAACTGGCAAAAGTCAATGATCCCCCTCAGACTTAAGTCAGCCATAGACAGTTACGACTTGAATCTCGTCTGGTTCAGCAGGGACTGGCCGAGATTCTAACCATATATGGGCAGGCCGAATCAAGCAATCAACTTGGGTGCAACTAGCCTGTCTGATTTTACATGTAATTATTCCTAGTGGCTATTATTGTGGCTTCCCTTGCCTTCCCACCAGGAGAACACAAACGCTCCAGTTAGTGTTGATGAGGGAATGAAAAATTGCTACGTCTATGGCCGGCTTTAGTGAGGAAAAAACTTTCAAAGGATTATGGTGAATGATAGTTTGTCTAACAAATTCCATTAACTTATATTGATATGATTTTACAACAGCCCTGTGAAAGAGAAAATTTGACTTTGTGTATGGAGGCAAAAAAAAAAAATGATTTCATTGTCTTCAGTTATTTCACCCATTACTTCACCCTTCTCCATACTGACCCCTGCCAGAACCTGATGAGTTTCAAACTTCTTTCCAAGTTGTTAATGCCTCTTAGGCTAGGTTCACACATGTCCGGTATGAATTTCCTCTCAGTTTTCACTGCAAATTTCCAAAGCAGCTGTTCAGTGCTTCGTTGCGATTTATATGCGGGTCAGATTCAAACTTTTGGAGCCAGCAGCCACTGGCGTTTTTAACATTAGCTGGTTTTTAAGGAGCGGGCTGAGATGCCAGCTGTTGCATCCTTAACAATGGATGACTCATCGTGTGTCAGCAGAATGTAAAAAAATAACCATTGCAGGAATAAAAATTCGTGAAAAAACTGCGTGGCCCCCCCAATCCATAGCAGTTCCTTTCTTGTCTGGTACGGATTTTAAGGGGAACCTCCATGCCAAAAAAATGGGGGGAACCACCCCAAAATCCATACCAGATCCTTATCAGAGCATGCAGCCTGGCAGGCCTGGAAAGGGGGGGATGAGTGAACACCCCCCATTCTGAATCATACCAGGCCACATGCCCTCAACATAGGGGGGGCTTTGGGTCATGGGGGCTCCGCCTCCCCACCCCAAAGCATCTTGTCCCCATGTTGATGGGGACAAGGGCCTCTTCCCTACAACCCTGGCCAGTGGTTGTGGGGGTCTGTGGGCAGGGGGCTTATCGGAATCTGAAAGCCACCTTTAACAAGGGAGCCCCAGATCCCACCCCCTTTATGTGAATGAGTAGGGGTACATTGTACCCCTACTCATTCACCCAAAAAGTGGCAAAAATAAATAAAAACACAGAAACTATTTTTGACAATTTCTTTATTTAAAAAACAAAAACCCCAGTGTAAATCCATCGTCAATCACAATGCCCACCGGCAACCCCACAAAGAAAAAAATAAGGTCTGCTCGTGTCGACGGCTCCTGCCATCTGCCCACTCCGCCGTCTGCCAGGTCACTGGATGACCCTGCCCCCTGTGACGCCATCGACCTAGCATGCACCAGTCAATGACGTCACAAGGGGGTAGTGAGTTGTCAGAATCTGGATTCAGGGGAATGGGCTTTCTATCCAGTGATATTTCAAGCCTTTTGCTGCAGGTGGGGGACACTGAGCACGGTGACCAGATTCAACAAAAACTGGACAGGATTGTGACAAGCTGATCAATATTCCAATCGCACACGTTCCTGGTAAAATGGCTCATAAAAATAGTGGGTGCTGCAGCGATTACCAGCTGGGTCCTGGAGACATCAATTAATCAAACATATTCGCCAGCACACCATGGATACGTCCAAAAAAGTTTTTTTGCAGAAAAATCACATCACATTGTTCTGTACATAAATTCTGCATTGTGATGTGATTTTTCTGCAATAAAACTTTTTTGGACGTAATCGGACGATCCATGGTGTGCTGGCGAATATGTTTGAAGGATTGTGACAAGGTCCAGGGATCCTTGGCCCTCTGCAGGAGATTCCCTGGTGAGTCTGTTGAATCATTTCCACCTGATCTATGCTCTTCCATCTCTGCAGCTTCTCCCTCATCTGCTCCACAGGATCAATATGGAGGGCATGCTGGCGATTCTCATTGCAATGAGCAGGCCAAGGAGAAAGCGGCATTCCAACATAGTTATGCCACGTACACACGACTGGTTTTCCCATTGGAATAAACTCTGATGGGTTTTTCCGACGGAATTCCGCTCAAGCTATTTTGCATACACACGGTCACACCAAATTCCGACTGTCAAGAACACGGTGACGTATAACACTACGACGAGCCGAGAAAAATTAAGTTCAATGCTTCCGAGCATGCATCAACTTGATTCTGAGCATGCATGGTTTTTAGTACGTCGGAATTGCATACAGACAAAGGAATTTCCGATAGAAACATGTTCTCTATCTAATTCCGTCGGAATTCCGTCTAATTCCGTCGGCATTAGACTTCTGGTAAACTTTGAATGGGCCATTCCAGATCACCCGAACCTTCTGTCCTCTCTCCTGCTTCTCAGTTGCTGACTTAGCCCAGGTCCAAAGGGATAGAATCCTATTAGATTAGGTAATTTCTACCTTCTTGAAGGCTAGGATGTAGACTTCTCACAAAGTCCATCATGGCGCCTGGAAAACCTATTTAGCATTGTGTAAGACCAGGAAATTTCATCCTATCCTTCCATCAGTCTAGTCTAAATCAACATATGGCTTTGAGTACCATCAAAGAGAAAATCTTGGCAAAGCCTTGTCTGTTCTGTTTCAGAGACTTTTGGCCTCTAATTCTTTGGTTAAGGCCTTTGTGCAGGGTGTTGGACACATTTCTTTTTCTGTAAATTTCCCTGTGAGTCCATGAGACCTTAACCTGGTTCTTTTTGCCTTTGGAGGCTGCCTTTTGAATATATTGAGGATATATCCTTATCAGACTTCACTTGCATTGCTATCTCCTCTGCAAGGAGGGACTCTGAATTAGCAACCATATCCTGTAAAGATCTTTTCCTAGTAAAACACGAGAACAAGGTTGCCCTGAAGTCAAAAACCTATTTTCTTCTTATGGTGGTATCTTCATTCCATCTCAAGAAGGACATTGTCTTTCTCTCCATTTGTCCTGTTCTAGGCAAATTTCGCTCCACTTCCTTGACATGGTACGCACTGTGAGAGTCAACCTCTCAGCTACAGCCTCTTTTAGGCAAACAGCTTCCTTCTTTGTGCTTCCTGAGGGTTCCTGCAGGGGACTCTCTTCTTCTCTCTCCATCATTCTTCTCTCTCGTCATCATTCAAGCCTATGGTCTTCCGTGTTAACGCGCACTATACTAGATCCATTAATGTAACCAGTTGAGACTGGTTACATCTCTCTTCACCAGCAGCTAAAATATTCACATGAAACAGTTATTAGATAATATAACTTTAGACCGGAAAAGGATTCGGTAAACATCCGTGGCCTGTATAGCTGTTAGACCTTATTTCAAAGCTTGCTCTTGAGTAGGGTTGAGCGGACCCGAACTGTAAAGTTCGGGTCCATACCAAAATTTTGGGTTTTGGGGTCCCAGGCCCAAACCCGAACAATTCACTGTATTTTCGGGTTCGGGTCCGGTGTTCGGCAATATGCATGTAAAGTCGCGCTTGTTTACCGTGCTTAGAACTGTCCCTGCACAAAGTGTCATTTCTGAAGGAAAAAAAGTCATTTAAAATTCACTCGCGGCTATTAATGAATTGTCGGCTCCCGGCAATACATAGAAAAGTCATTGAAAAAAAAAAGCGTGGGGGTTCACCCAAATTCAATGACCAGGCTCTTCAGGTCTGGAATGGATATTAAGGGGAACTCTGCCGCAAATTAAAAAAAAAATGTGTGCGGTTCCCCCAAATATCCATACCAGGCCCTTCAGGTCTGGAAAGATTTTAAGGGGAACTCCACCCCAAATAAAAAAAAAATGGCGTGAAGTACCCCCAAAAATCCAGACCAGGCCCTTTATCCGAGCACACAACCTGGCAGGCTGCAGGAAAAGAGGGGGGACGAGAGAGCGCCCCCCCCTCCTGAACCGTACCAGGCCACATGCCCTCAACATGGGCCTGGTATGGATATTTGGGGGAACCGCACGTATTTTTTTAAAATTTGCGGCAGAGTTCCCCTTAATATCCATTATAGACCTGAAGGGCCTGGTAATTGAATTTGGGGGAACCCCCACCCTTTTTTTTTTTATCAATGACTTTTCTATGTATTGCCGGGAGCCGACAATTCATTAATAGCCGCAAGTGAATTTTAAATGACTTTTTTTCCTTCAGAAATGACACTTTGTGCAGGGACAGTTCTAAGCACAGGAAACAGCGCTAATAGTCCTCAGAAGTTCTGGTCCCCATTGACTTCAATGGGGTTCGGGTTCGGGGTAAAGTTCGGTCCCGAACCCAAACTTTTTTCCGAAGTTTGGCCGAACCCTTCGAACCCGAACATCCAGGTGTCCGCTCAACTCTACTCTTGAGTAAATCACATCACGATCTTGAATGTTGCGCAAAAATTAGCTGATGTCACAGTCCATTCTGACTTCATCACATCTCTCACCATGTCACTGAAAGTAAAGCTTGTTATGCTTTGGGAGCTCCAATCCACATAAGTCCAGGATTCTCTCATCTCCAGGCTCAAAGTTTTAATTTTTAAAGATGCTTTTACACAACCACCAGCAAATCCTGAAATTGTGCTTCCATCTTTATAATAAGAAGAACTATCAATATACCAGCAGTCCCTTCCAAGGTCAAAAAGGTTTGGATATGGCAGTAAAAACTCTGTGCTGCAAACTATTTCCTTGCACTTGACATTCCTGCCTTTTAACCACTTAAGCCCCGGACCATTTGGTAGCTAAAGGACCAAAGGTGATTTCAGAATTTTGCACTGCGCTGCTTTAACTGTAAATTGCGCGGACATGCAATGTTGTACCCAAACAAAATCTGCGTCCTTTTCTTCCCACAAATAGAGCTTTCTTTTAATGGTATTTGATTGCCTCTGCGATTTTTATTTTTTGCGATATAAACGGAAAAAGACCGAAAATTTGGAAAAAAAATGATATTTTCTACTTTTTGTTATAAGAAAAATCGAATAAACTCAATTTTAGTCATACATTTAGGCCAAAATGTATTCAGCCACATGTCTTTAGTAAAGAAAATGTCAATAAGCGTATATTTATTGGTTTGCGCAAAAGTTATAGCGTTTACAAACTAGGGTAAATTTTCTGGAATTTACACAGCTTTAAATTTATGACTGCCTATCTCATTTCTTGAGGTGCTAAAATGGCAGGGCAGTACAAACCCCCCCCCCCAAATGACCCCATTTTGGAAAGTAGACACCCCAAGGAAATTGCTGAGAGGCATGTTGAGCCCATTGAATATTTTTTTTTTGTTCCAAGTGATTGAATAATGACAAAAAAAATAAAAAATTACAAAAAGTTGTCACTAAATGATATATTGCTCACACATGCCATGGTTATATGTGGAATTGCACCCCAAAATACATTCTGCTGCTTCTCCTGAGTACGGGGATACCACATGTGTGGGACTTTTTAGGAGCCTAGCCACGTACGGGACCCCGGAAACCAAGCACCGCCTTCAGGATTTCTAAGGGCGCAAATTTTTGATTTCACTCCTCACTACCTATCACAGTTTTGAAGGCCATAAAATGCCAAAATAGCACAAACCCCCCCAAATGACCCCATTTTAGAAAGTAGACACCCCAAGGAAATTGCTGAGAGGCCTGTTGAGCCCATTGAATTTTTTTTTTTTGTCCCAAGTGATTGAATAATGACAAAAAACAAAAAAAAATTACAAAAAGTTGTCACTAAATGATATATTGCTCACACATGCCATGGTTATATGTGGAATTGCACCCCAAAATACATTTTGCTGCTTCTCCTGAGTACGGGGATACCACATGTGTGGGACTTTTTAGGAGCCTAGCCGCGTACGGGACCCCAAAAACCAAGCACCGCCTTCAGGATTTCTAGGCACAAATTTTTGATTTGACTCCTCACTACCTATCACAGTTTTGAAGGCCATAAAATGCCAAAATAGCACAAAACCCCCCCAAATGACCCCATTTTGGAAACTAGACACCCCAAGCTGTTTGCTGAGAGGCATGGTGAGTATTTTACAGCTCTCATTTGTTTTTGAAAATGAAGAAAGAATTTTTATTTTATTTTTTCAATTTTCAAAATTTTGTGACAAAAAGCGAGATCTGCAAAATACTCACAATACCTCTCAGCAAATAGCTTGGGGTGTCTACTTTCCAAAATGGGGTCATTTGGGGGGGGGGTTGTGCCATCTGGGCATTCCATGGCCTCCAAAACTGTGATAGGCAGTGAGAAGTGAAATCAAAAATTTACACCCTTAGAAAGCCTGAAGGCTGTGATTGGTTTTTGGGGTCCCGTACGCGGCTAGGCTCCCAAAAAGTCTCACACATGTGGTATCCCAGTACTCAGAAGAAGCAACAGAATGTATTTTGGGGTGTAATTCCACATATGCCCATGGCATGTTTGAGCAATATATCATTTAGAGACAACTTTGTGCAAACAAAATAAAAATAAACAAAAAATTTTCTTTTTTCCGCAACTTGTGTCAACATATAAAATATTCCATGGACTCGACATGCCTCTCAGTATATAGCTTGGGGTGTCTACTTTCCAAAATGGGGTCATTTGGGGGGGTTTTGAACTGTTCTGGCATTTTATACACAACATTAGGAAGCTTACATCCACTCTTCTAACCACTTGAAGACAAAGCCCTTTTTGACACTTTTTGTTTACATGAAAACATTTTTTTTTTTGCAAGAAAATTATGTTGAACCCCCAAACATTATATATATTTTTAAAGCAAAGGCCCTACAAAATAAAATGGTGGGTGTTAAATTTTTTTTTTCTACACAGTATTTGCGCAGCGATTTTTCAAACACATTTTTTGGGGAAAAATACACTTTTTTTTAATTTTAATGCACTAAAACACACTATATTGCCCAAATGTTTGATGAAATAAAAAAGATGATCTTAGGCCGAGTACATAGATACCAAACACGACATGCTTTAAAATTTCGCACAAACGCGCATTGACGACAAACTACATACATTTTTAAAAGCCTTTAAAAGCCTTTACAGGTTACCCCGTTAGATTTACAGAGGAGGTCTACTGCTAAAATTACTGCCCTCGATCTGACCTTTGCGGTGATACCTCACATGCAAGGTGCAATTGCTGTTTACATATGACGACAGACCGACGCTTTCGTTCGCCATTGGGCAAGAGCAGGGCAGGACAGGGGTGCTTTTTTTTTTTTTTTATTATTAATTTTGCTTTTTTATTTTATTTTTAAATTGTTCCTTCCATATTTTTTTTTTTAATCATTTTTATTGTTATCTCAGGGAATGTAAATATCCCCTATGATAGCAATAGGTAGTGACAGGTACTCTTTTTTTGAAAAAACTGGGGTCTAGACCCTAGATCTTTCCTCAAAGCATCTGACCACACCAAGATCGGTGTGATAAAATGCTTTCCCAATTTCCCAATGGCGCTTTTTATATCCGGGGGGGGACATTCCCTCCCACTGCTTGTAAAATAAAAGCAGTCCAGAGGCTAATTAGCCACTAGGATTGCTTTTACATGAAAGCCGGCCGCTGGCTGAAAAGAATGATACCAAGATGATACCTAAACCCGCAGGCATCAATCTGGTATAACCATTCAAAATCCAGCAACATACCAGTACGTTGCTGGTCCTTGTTGGACATCTATTGTAATCTTTTTTTTTCATGCAGCCAGTTGGCTGAATGAAAAAAGAGATTGATCGGGTGGGTATGCCCACCATTAGAATACCGCCCTTCATCCACCCACTTCTAATGATGGGCATACATGCACCATTTATATATGCCGAAGCATGGGGGCATCCTCCCGCAAAAAAGTTATGCCGCACACACATGGTCGGACTTTTCCACGGGCAAGCCTCCGTCGGAATTTCGACCGTATGTACGTGGCATTAGGAGCAAAATCACTCCTCCGCCCCTGCTGCCCCAATGCTTCGGCATATTTGCTTTTTTTTTTAACTGTGGTGGTGAAATCACCTCCTACAGCACTGGAGTCGCAGGGATCAGGCCTGTCTCTGCGAATGCTGCAGTTATGTGTGTTGTGTTTTGCAAGTGACAGTGATCGATCGATACTGCACTTGGGTGGCCTGGGCTGGACGGAGGGGCAAAACGCAGGTGCTAGCAGGTATCTGGGCTGATCCCGCTAACACTGCGTTTTTGGGAACCCTAAACTGCTGGGGACGCTAGTATCGATCTGATCAGATCAGATATTGATCTGTTCAGATACTATACCACTAAGGAGGGTGTATGCTTCACGTGTGAGTGTTAGCGTTACTGGCACTAACCTGACGCTGCCTGGGGTGTGACGCAGACCCTCTCTGACGCTAAAATCTAATTGATATCACCCACCGGGCGATCAGGGGGTTAAACCTTTATTGGGTTATATACGGCGGGTGCCCTGACACTATAAAAAGCAAACTAACCAGCGTCACCCGTAACACTTATATGATGATCACTGGTGAAAGGGTTAACTAGGGGCAATTAGGGGGTTAAAACCTTTATTAGATAATATATGGGGGTACCTGACGCTATAAAAACCTGCAGCGAACCTAAAAAAATAAATACTGGCTACCGATCTGCATCACCGACGCTAAGACAGCGATCAGAAAAATGATCGCTTAGCGACAGTGGTGATAGGGGGTGAAAGGGTTACCTGGGGGGCGATCAAGGGGGTTAAACCTTTATTAGATAATTTATGGGGGTACCTGACGCTATAAAAACCTGCGGCGAACCTAAAAAAAATTACTGGCTACCGATCTGCATCACCGATGCTAAGACAGCGATCAGAAAAATGATCGCTTAGCGACAGTGGTGATAGGGGGTGAAAGGGTTACCTGGGGGGCGATCAAGGGGGTTAAACCTTTATTAGATAATTTATGGGGGTACCTGACGCTATAAAAACCTGCGGCGAACCTAAAAAAATAAATACTGGCTACGATCTGCATCACCGGCGCTAAGACAGCGATCAGAAAAACGATCGCTTAGCGACAGTGGTGATAGGGGGTGAAAGGGTTACCTGGGGGGCGATCAAGGGGGTTAAACCTTTATTAGATAATTTATGGGGGTAGCTGACGCTATAAAAACCTGCGGCAAACCTAAAAAAAATTACTGGCTACCGATCTGCATCACCGACGCTAAGACAGCGATCAGAAAAATGATCGCTTAGCGACGGCGGTGCTAGGCAGTGAAAGGGTTATCTGGGGGGTGATCAAGGGGTTAAACCTTTATTAGGGGGGGTTAGGGGGCTACACTGGACCTAAAACTAAACTGTAGTGACACTTTTACAGTCACAAATGTCACTGATTGCAGTGATCAATAAATAAATGGTCACTGCAATCAGTGACACTGTGACTGGGGGCTGGGGGGGTGATCTGGGGGGGCCTGGGGTGGCGATTTATGTGCCTATGTGTGCTGGTGTTAGTGTAGTGTTTGTGCACTAACCTTGATGTCTTCTCTTGTATGGCGCTCGGTATATGTGAGCGCCGCCCAAGAGATGACATCACTTCCTCCTGCTTCCTCTGCCTGTGTTTACATTACACAGGCAGAGGGGGCATTCTCATTCGCCGGGAGCGATCACGGGGGGTGGCCGGAATCGAACAGCCGCCCCTCCCATCTCGGATCGCTCCCAGGCGAATTCCGACCGCTCACTGTACAGAAGGGGGGTCCGATTGGACCCCCCAACTGTACAAAGGCAATCACGTACACTGTACGTGATTGTGCCTGTCGGTGCCATTGTGCCGACGTATATGTACAGTGAGCGGTCGTTAAGTGGTTAATAGAGCAGTTACTTGTATCATTCAGTCCATAATTCCACCAGAATGGTATACCAACATATATACACCCCCACGCGATGGTTCAGATAGAATCAGCTTGACATCAGTGTCTATCAGATCTTCTATCCCGACAAAGCGGCAGTGGAAATTCTTGTCAGTATTTTTTCATGAAAGGTAGAAAGGTCTTTGTCATCCATATATGTCATAGCCTTCAGCATATTATAAACAACTGATTCGACAAAGTTCAAATCATGACTAGAGTGATGAATTTCACTCGCCCCTCTTATAAATTTAGGAAAACCACCCAACATACTATAATTTATGCTATGCCAAGCCATTGTGCAGCATCACCTCAGAAGTCAAATCTATTGATATCAATATGCATTATGTCATATGTACAGATGTTATAAAATTATTTTAGGTTTAAATGCTTCGCTCTGGTTTTAAGATGAAGTTCAAGAAATAAAACATAGTAAAAATAAAAAACAAAATATATCAGGGAAAGGTAGAAAATGAAAAAAATAGGGCATTGGGGAAGTCCATTGGAAAAAAAAAAAAAATGGAGAAAATTTGAATGTTCAAGAAAAAAAAAGTCCATTGCTCGATGAATATTGAGAGTGTCCCTGAATTCTTTACAATTTCCTTGTATATTGTCTATTCAGCATTTCTCCACCACTAGCCAACTTCTGTTCATATTCAAACGATTGACTTCTGGGAATCTGAAAGACAAAAGCACTCAGACAAAAACTCATTAGCAAAAGTCCTTAAACATTTTTTTTAAGTTAAAACAAAGTACTATTTACAGTTTACAGTCTAAAGTTAATTCACCCCCACTGCTAGAGAAGTGTCATTTTCATGCAAAAACAGATCTGGAGAATGAACATGTGCATTTATGACACCCTGTACAACAGTTCCAATAATGTGTCACGTTCTTTTCTCATCTTGTCATACTCAATTTTCAGGTGGTCATATTTCTGTTTTAATTGAGAAAATGGTATCCAGGTCTTTTTTTTATTATTATTTTGGTCAGCTCTGTTTTTCATATTATTATCACCTATGTTTGACCCAGAATTTCCTCTCTTGTTGTGATCATTAGATATTATCTTATGATCTTTCTGTTCAGTGTTTGTCCTAAACAATGTGGCTACATCAATTTTGACAGCTTGCTCATTTGTCTTTCTCCATAAATGATCTGCCCTCAACAATCCGTCTTTTAAATCATGGGGATTTGGGGTAACTAATAAAATATTTTGTTTGATATCTTCATGCAAAGCATCTAGAAATATACTCATATGTACCAAGCCTCCACGCTCAAATGCAAGATTATTACTGACCAATAATTCCATAATAGTTGCTATCCTGTGTGACTATTCATAGGGAGATTCACTTTGCATTTGTTGGATTTTCCCATAAATAGTAACATCAGAACGTACCCCATACAAAACACATAATAATTCCAGTAATATGTCCCTTGTCCTCAGAGGCTAAATACAGATCTGTTTAATTCTCATCTAAAGACCATTTCCTATAGAATGTTGTATGACTCTTTCTAAGTCAGATGGGTTGAGATTGTACATATCTCTGACATTCTGCAAGTCACAAAACCGTTTCAAAAATCTGTTTAAATCATGGCAGGGAACCATCCCTATTTCTTTAAGGGACTTTAAGGGTTTTTCTATCTGGGTCACGGCACTAATGTAGTGATATCAAATATAGTGTCCAGTAGATAATTGATGTTTAGTTATTATAATGATGATATAAGTTATGTTTCCGCAGCAACACCCAGGTTCTCCAGAGAATGCACTTGAATTGACTTCCAATACAGAACAAAGTCCAATACTTGCACAGATGACAACGAATCCAACAGAATATATATATAACCCAGAATAGTAGTCTTTAGAGTCTCATGTTCTCTAGATCTGCGCCTTCATATTCATGCAGAATAACAAGAGTAGAGTAGGCTGAATGCCAGCTTATATTACCTAACTACTGAATGACTGCAAACAAGCTCCCTTTGACATATGCAATTAGATTACAGATACCAAAGGTGGCCTGAGCACAGTTTTGAAATGTAAAATAGACTTATCCTGGATTCTTACATATTGACATAAACAAATCCCCTTTGAAATGTTCAGTAAATCTTGTTTGGCCCTTTGGTCAACAAACACCCTTTGAAATGTTCAATTAAGTTAACAGGCCACCTCACACACCTTGCATAAGATCAACACATCAAAGGGTTTTCAGCTGTCCCTTTGATATGTGTAATTCAGTTGGCTCTGACAACTCAACCATTGCCACAAACCTTATGGCTATTATCAGCTGAGATCTGGCCTGATCAATATTGTACTTATACATAATATAATGTCCCACATAAATCGGCTTACATATTACAACATATATAATATTACAACAAAGGCTATACAAGCTTCTTTTTTGAGCCTGTTCAGTTCTTGTTTATCTATTTTGTTACATGGACATTTTGGCATTTGTTTGATTGGCTTTGAAGACAAAACATCAAGTGTATTGTACTGTAAGCCCAAGAATATAGTTTTTTCGATTAACGAGTTCAGTTCTTAGAGTACAGTGTAGGACACTGGTCCTAACAGCATGTTTGTCCTAGCAATGATCTTCATATAAGGGAGACTATAGAGTCTAGCAAAAAGTGTCTGCTATGTCAGAGGTTGTATAACGTTTACTACCAATTAGTGAGGAAATACTAGGGATTTAGGTCTAAGCTCTTTGAGATCTAAAGACATTTGTTATTTGTTATTCCCGTACTTAATAAAGAATGCCTATTTCTCAATAGGTGGTGTTTCACTTTGTATAGGGGAAGTCCTAAAACTTTCTCTTAGGTTAACTAACTCTGATTCTAGTTGTTTGGAGGTAGTTGTGACAGATTATTAGTAATTTCTAGGGACGCACCGACACCGATACTGGTATCGGTGCCGATAGCAGGCATTTGAGCAAATAGCAATACTCGCTCAAATGCTCCCGGTACCAAAACTGATACTTTGCGGTGCAATTTGCATCAATACAAAATCAATGGGTGCAAATCGCACTAAAATATTCCTATCTGAATCGCATGCGTTTTTGCCCACCGCTTCTGTGTTTGTGTGTGTGTATGCAAAGGGATTAAAGCACCATCTAGTCAGGTTAAATAATGTTAGCATGCACAGTACATATCTGGTAGAAAATAAGGGCCACTGGAGGCGATGCCCCCAAGCTGACATCACTTTCGCCCTGTAGCCATGGGTTTCCGACACGTCTCCAACCCTGTGAGCACCTCTAGGGGTCCTGTTTTGCTACTAGAAATGTACTGTGAGTTCTAACATTGTTTAACCTGACTAGATTGCAGTTTAATCCCTTTGTACATACACACACGTGCAGTGGGGGAAATCAAATGCGACTCGGACAGGAATTGCACTGCATTCCTGTTCAAATCACATGCGATTCTATGCAGTGCGATTTGCGCTTTTTTTGTGGTACACTGTTGGAAATGATTCTTTTGTAATTTAGGATTTTTTTTTATACCCTAGAATACTTCCCTTGCATAAATGCCATATGCCTCCACAGGTTTGTGAGAAACATGTTTTTTTTTTTTTTGGGGAAATTGAAACCCCTAGAGTTCCATTTGAAGTTTAAGGGATAAGTTCATGTTTGAGAACAGGTTACAGGTTCCACCCGTTTGTAGGGTGGAAAATGTAACGTGTTTCCACTTCCCATATGCTGCATCCGCTGTCCTCACTCCCTGTGACAGCAGTACAGGGAGGAGTTTTTGAAATCAGCACGGCCATGTGGGTGGAGCCCCAGCTCTGTGTGTGAATGAACTACAACCCACTACATCCTTTGTGGCTGTCAGCTTGTTACATATAGTTACATAGTTAGTCAGGTTGAAAAAAGACACAAGTCCATCTAGTTCAACCATAAAAATAAATAAAATAAAAAATATCATACAATCCCATATGCCCAATTCTATACCCACAGTATATGGAGCACCATGGTAGTTCATTGATTCCTCATGTCAGATTGTATCTGCCTGCCCATACAGGATATACGGGCACAAAGATACACTGACAGATCTGAAGGAGAACTGCATGGCACCAGCGATCTGCTGATCACTGGTGCAATGCTTTACAGCATCCCAAAAAAAAAAAATGCACACTTTTTTACCTGCAAAAAAACATGCAAAATGTGCTCCACTTTTAAACTTAGCTGGCCAGGCCATTTTTGAAAAATTTCCATTGCTTTTTTATTAAACCATTTATTTTCTGAAAGCACATGACCATTAGAATGCAAATAGGGTGCTACTGATTTTTATGGCACAATGATATTTGCGCAAATGTTTATCAAAACAATATTTCTGGGAAAATGCATGTCATGGATATGCAGTAATGTTTGTCTGTCAGCTTACCGCTCCTCCATGTGTTCACCTTTAGAGGCCAGCCACTCTCACCTGGCTGCTTAAGTAATCTCTCCTCAAAGTATGGCTCCACCCCAGCCCCTATCAGAGAACTCTATATTAACCTGTGCATTGAAGGCCAGCCCTGCTGATCAATATTGTGTGTTTAGCTTTCCTGTGCGACTTGCTGTGTCTTCTAAGCCTGATTCCAGTTACCGATTTTAGCTTGTTCTCAACTATCCTTACTTGCTTGTTGCCCCGACTTTTGGCTATCTCCTTACTATCCTTTCTTGTCGCAGTCTGCTGCTTCCACTCTACCTTCCTGTAGTCTACCGTGAGCGTGAGCTGGGAGACCCTGGGAGCCATGACCTGGAGCCAGTTGCAGTACAGTCCTACCTTACCACTAGAGGCTCTGGTGAACATCTGCTGGCTCTTAGACTCCGCGCCCTGGGGAATCTATGCTCTAGCTCCCAGTGGGATCCGTGTTGGTGCTCCAGTGATCCTGCCTTCCTGAACCTCCCAAAGTTCCATCCACAGCAGTCAGTTCTAGGGTCCACTACCTTAGTGGTGCACTCCTGATTCCAACAGAGTGCATCCGTCACCTGGCCTCAGGTGACCTGACAATGCACTAAAATCGTTATTAGCAAATAAAAACACAGCACATTTTACAACGTTCCTACTAAATATAAAAGCTAACCTGTATTGAGTTAATAAATAGCTACTATTTGTAATTTTAAAATTATGCCTTTTTGCAAAATGGTGAAAACTAAACGTACGCAAAAATGTAAATAATCACATTTCTCAAAAAATCGGAAGGTTTCATTGTTCCCTTACAGCTTTCAGAGTTTGTTACAGACCCCCAAACCATTTATTTTCTGAAAGCACATGACCAATAGAATAAAAAGAAGGTGCTACAGATTTTTAAGGCCCCATGATATTTGCGCAAATGTTTACCACAGCAATATTTTTACTAAAAAGACACTAAAATCATTATCAGCAGATACAAACACAGCAAATTTTACAAAATTCCTGCTAAGTTCTTTCTAAATATAAAGGCTAAACCTGTATTGAGTTAATAAATAACCTGTTTTTTCAGGCGGGCCCAATCGGACCACCCATTGTTCTCTATGGGGAGGCAGATGTAAATGAACATGTGTCCGTTTACACCCGCCTGCATCCGATATGATCCGCTCCGCTAAAAAAAGACAGATGGGGATTCCCCATCTATCTAGCAGGTTGGATCGGATGGTATCCAACCCACTTTTGACAATAGCTAATTAATATTAACTATTGTCGTCTGGATTCTCCTCCCGACCAATCAAGACAGGAGGCAGACCGGGTTGGCTGGGAGGAGAAGCTGAGGAAGCCGTGGAGGGGTGAGTGCAGGGGGGCTTTCACCGTGGAGAGGCTGAGTGCGGGCAGACCTGGGGGGTTTGTTTTCTGCTCCGCAAAAAAAGCTTAGCACCAGCCGCCACTGGGTCTTACTATGGTTTTTTTTTTTTGTTTTTTTTACTTTTTACATTTTTCTACAGTAATATTTTTTATTAGGGGTGGGGGGAGTCTTTGGTGAGATATCAGAGGTCTAAACAGACCCCCATATCTCTTTTTTTTGAGACAGAGAAAGGAACTGAAGATAGTCCCTTTCTCTGCAGCACATTACATGAATGAAATAAGAAGTCTGTATAGAGACTTCTCATTCATTCATAAACTGAGAGTCTGACACATAGTAACTCTCGGTTTACTATGATCAGCTGTCAGTGGACATATGTGCGATCGGTAGTGATCTCTGCCTATGTCCACTGTACTACAGGGATGGGGCTGGTAAACACATGTTTACCAAGCCCCCCAAGCCCCAGCTTCACCCACACCGCTCCCCCCCTCTCTCACGCTTTCCAGCCTGTCAGCTCACCGGAGTTTAGTGCGGCCAGCAGCTGCAGGCGGTGGGAGGGGAAGGAGGGATGCCGCCAAAGCAGACATAGATCGGAGGTGCGGGGGCCGGTACAGTGGGGGTTGAAAAAGTGATGGGGGGACACATCTGGATCCCCTCTAAGTCCCACAGCACCTAAAGTTGAGTCTACTGAACAGTTCTGCTATAAGTTTATGGTCATTGAAGTGACCATGAGCTTATGGGAGAAATAAGGTCCGTGCGGCGTACGGACCTAGCCAGCTGCAAGCAGTGCTGTAGGTCCGTATGGTGTATGCACCTGGCAGTGAAAGAGTTACCTTTAAGAATGATATAAGGTCCTTGAAAGATCCTGCTGTCCTCCACTTGGATAATTATTATTTTATTTAAATTATGATTAATTGTAGTATTAATAGCATATGGTAACTATACTTGTTTATTTTATCTTGTTGAGAATATGTTTTGTTTAGCTTTTCAAATATTATCTTGTGTGTGAAAACCAGAAATACTTTGAGCAAGTACTTTACTTTTTCATTTAGTCTGTTTTACTCAAGCCCTAAATCTAAGCATGTATTATTAAAACATAATTCAGAAAAATACTCCACTCTGCGGGTCAGAGTCAGCAATTTCTGAGCAGTGTTGGCTGCCAAATGCGATCATATATTTCTTAGCAGAATGTCAGATTTGAGTTTATTATTCAGTAAGTTCTGCCTCAGTCCATGTTACAGGTATTTACACATCTCCTATAAAGACTAATATGTATATCTACATTTTGTGTTGATATCTTTGTTCTGTAAAATGTTTGACATAAATGAAATAAAAAAAAGTGATGAATGAAATCTGAAAAAAATGCCAATGGACATTCCCATTACAGGCTTTCAAATGATTTTTTCCTGATGACGTTCACATTTATACAAATTTGAGCGGCGCGTCACGGCCCATAATGCACTGCGTCATCACAGTGCATTGCTGGCTGATGATTGGCCAAGCATGCACTATGACCCGCATGCTTTGGCCAATCACAGCGCTGTCAGCAAAGAGAGCCATAATTGGCCAAAGGCAGGGTGCCTTTGGCCAATTATGGCTCAGGGGGTTAAGTACACGCCCCACACTATATAAGGCCGCCTGCACATCGGCCTTCTGTAGTGTGTTCCTGGCGGAGAGAGAGAGCGAGAGAGAGAGTGTCATTTCATTTACTTTGAGCAGGCAGTTTATTCAGTTAGCTGTAGTGTATTTATTATATATATATATACAGTGGGGAGAACAAGTATTTGATACACTGCCGATTTTGCAGGTTTTTCTACTTACAAAGCATGTAGAGGTCTGTAATTTTTATCATAGGTACTCTTCAACTGTGAGAGACTGAATCTAAAACATAAATCCAGAAAATCACATTGTATGATTTTTAAAGAATTAATTAGCATTTTTTTGCATGACATAAGTATTTGATTACCTACCAACCAGTAAGAATTCCGGCTCTCACAGACCTGTTATTTTTTCTTTAAGAAGCCCTTTAAGTTCTCCACTAATTACCTGTATTAACTGCACATGTTTGAACTTGTTACCTGTATAAAAGACACCTGTCCACACACTCAATCAAACAGACTCCAACCTCTCCACAATGGCCAAGACCAGAGAGCTGTGTAAGGACATCAGGGATAAAATTGTAGATCTGCACAAGGCTGGGATGGGCTACAGGACAATAGGCAAGTAGCTTGCTGAGAAGGCAACAACTGTTGGCGCAATTATTAGAAAATGGAAAGTGTTCAAGATGAAGGTCAATCTCCCTCGGTCTGGGGCTCTATGCAAGATCTCACCTCGTGGGGCATCAATGATCATGAGGAAGGTGAGGGGGATCAGCCCAGAACTACACGATAGGACCTGGTCAATGACCTGAAGAGAGCTGGGACCACAGTCTAAAAGATAACTATTAGTAACACACTACGCCGTCATGGATTAAAATCCTGCAGCGCACGCAAGGTCCCCCTGCTCAAGCCAGCACATGTCCAGGCCATCTGAAGTTTGTCAATGACCATCTGGATGATCCAGAGGAGGAATGGGAGAAGGTCATGTGGTCTGATGAGACAAAAATAGAGCTTTTTGGTCTAAACTCCACTCGCCGTGTTTGGAGGAAGAAGAAGGATGAGTACAACGTCAGGAACACCATCCCAGCCGTGAAGCATGGAGGTGGAAACATCATTCCTTGGGAAAGCTTTTCTGCAAAGGGGACAGGACGACTGCACCGTATTGAGGGGAGGATGGGTGGGGCCATGTATCGCTAGATCTTGGCCAACAACCTCCTTAACTCAGTAAGAGCATTGAAGATGGGTCGTGGCTGGGTCTTCCAGCATGACAACAACCCAAAACACAAAGCTAGAGCAACTAAGGAGTGGCTCCGTAAGAAGCATCTCAAGGTCCTGGAGTAGCCTAGCCAGTCTCCAGACCTGAACCCAATAGAAAATCTTTGGAGGGAGCTCTGTATTGCTCAGTGACAGCCCCGAAACCTAAAGGATCTGGAGAAGCTTTGTATGGAGGAGTGGGCCAAAATCCCTGCTGCAGTGTGTGCAAACCTGGTCAAGAACTACAGGAAACATATGATCTCTGTAATTGCAAACAAAGGTTTCTGTACCAAATATTAAGTTCTGCTTTTCTGATGTATCAAATACTTACATCATGCAATAAAATGCAAATTAATTACTTAAAAATCATGCAATGTGATTTTCAGGATTTTTGTTTTAGATTCCGTCTCTCACAGTTGAAGAGTACCTATGATAAAAATTACAGACCTCTACGTGCTTTGTAAGTAGGAAAACCTGCAAAATTGGCAGTGTATCAAATACTTGTTCTCCCCACTGTACATCCCGGCTTTGTATATATATATATATATATATATATATATATATATATATATATATATATATATTGTGACAGCAGGAAGGTAAAGTCACCTGGTTGCATCCAGGGGGGTAGATATATTTCTCCCAGATTCAGGCTTTATGCCGACTTATACAACTAGGGAGTTGATGAAGCCCAGCTGAGGCTAGTGGGCTCATGGATGACTCATACCTCTAGAGAGAGGGCTGGGCGTCGTGCAGGCAGGGAGTTGATGAGACCAGCTGAAGCTTGTCATCTCAGTTAAGGCCTTTATAAAAACTCCCAGCTTCATTAGATGTTAGCTCATGCCTGGACCCAGACCTGTGTGGACTGTCTAGGGAGAGTGAACCCCTGTGCGGTGAGGCAAAGCCTGTGTGGCTATTTGTTTGGACTTTTACTAAACCAGGGACTTAGGGACTAGGACAGCACCAGGCTGATCCCAGTTGTTAGTTTAGGAAACCTGCATGTTTAGTCAGAGGTCAAACTGACCAGGATTTATTTTGTTTATGTTTCTTTTTGGCTTTGCTGTGTTTTTGTCACTGTACATAGAGAAATAAACCGCACCTTTTGATTTTGAAAACCACAACCGTCTGCTGGCCCTGTTTTTGTGTGGGGAGCCCAACCAGGGGGTCACACACACCCGCTACCGAGTTAACCCCCTCACAGTTGGTGGAGAACCAGTGGCAGTTTTTTTTAAGCCAGCATGGAGGAGATACTGAAACAGCTGGCTCTAGCAAATGCCAATCAACAGCAGACAAATGAAGGTTTGCAAAGGAGCCTTGCAGCCCAGCAGCAAGCTCATCAACAAGCCCAGCAGCAATCTGAGGCCCGCTTCATAGACCTGTTACAGAAGCAAGAGCAGAGACTACAACAAATGGAAGCAGTAATGCAGCAACGTCCGCAGACCAGTGAGGAAAGCCGTCCCACTAATACCGCGTCCTTTGGGGTGAGTCGTTTATTGACAAAAATGACTGGAGAGGATGATCCAGAGGTATTTTTGACCACATTTGAAAGGACTGCTGAAAGAGAAAAGTGGCCTGAGGAGCAGTGGGCTGGACTGGTGGCTCCTCTGTTAACTGGTGAATCGCAGAAGGCTTACTATGACCTAGAGCCTGACCAAGCAAAAGACTATGTGATGCTAAAAGCTGAAATATTGGCAAGGCTGGGTGTCACCCTGGCTGTCCGGGCTCAGCGTGTGCATAACTGGACTTTCCAGCTTGGAAAACCCCCCAGGTCTCAAATGTATGATCTCATTCACCTGAGCAGGAAGTGGCTACAGCCAGAGACTTTGTCCGCACCGGAGATTGTGGAACGTGTTGTGATGGATCGTTTCTTGAGAGCTCTTCCTACCGCCATTCAAAAGTGGGTAAGCCATGGAGACCCAGAAACGGCCGGTAAACTTGTGGATCGTGTAGAGAGATACTTGGCTACAGAGAACCTGACGGCCTCTTCCAGAGACTCTCGGACTTTCCACCCTAAGACCAGACCATCCCCAGGGGCGGATAAGAGGATTCCAAGGGGTGAGGGTGGAGAGAGTGAGAGGGTGGGAGCTCTACCCAAAGTTTGGCGAGAACAGCCTGGGAAGTCAGGGGCTCAAGAGGCAGCCAAATGGATTGTTTGCTACCGCTGCCGGCAAGCGGGACATATTGCAGCAAATTGCCCGGTTGTGGAGGAACCCATGCAATGTGACTTTCTGATGGACAGACGTCAGTCGCTGTGTGCGACAGTCGCATGCACTGCCATTCGGGGAACTGAGAAACATTTATGCAAAATGTGTATTAATGGTAGAAATGTTGTGGTATTACTGGATTCAGGTAGCCTTGTGACCCTGATAAAGGCTGAATTAGTTAAAACAGAGGTCTCTGGGAATAGCAAGGTAGCTGTTATTTGTGTGCATGGGGACACCCGAGAGTATCCAGTGACTACAGTGTGTTTCGAGACCCCCAAAGGTACCCTCTCTCATCCAGTGGGGTTAGTATCTCAATTACCGCATGATGCCATTGTGGGAAGGGATTTTCCGAAGTTCTGGGAACTGTGGGATGATCCTGAGCCCCCCACTGGTGCCCCTATGTACCAGGAATGTGATAGCCAGAACTCCTCTGAGAGTGGTGAGGACTCTCCAGAATTTCCCTTGTCAGTATTGGCAGGGGAGACTCAAGAAACTGGAGAGGAGCCCACCTCCTCAGACGAAAACCTACCGTCTGTGGAGTTTTCTGATCTGGAGGTTCACAGGGAAAATTTTGCCACAGAACAGTTGAAAGACCCCGCCCTAATAAAGGCACGGGAAAACGTAGTGGAAATAGATGGCGAGTTAGTGAACCCAGATAATACCTGCACTTACCCATACTTCAGCGTAGAGAAGGACCTACTGTATCGGGTGGCAAAAAGGGCAGAAGAAACCGTTGAGCAGCTTGTGGTGCCCAAACCTTACAGGAAGTTGGTGTTGGAGTTGGCCCATGGGCACATTCTTGGAGGTCATCTGGGGACAGAGAAAACCCGAGAGAGGGTATTACAGAGATTCTATTGGCCTGGGGTGATGAAGGACATAGAAAATTATTGTTCCTCCTGCCCTGTGTGTCAGAGGTCGGCCCCGATGCCACATTTCCGTAGCCCGCTGGTCCCTCTACCCATCATTGAGGTCCCGTTTGAGAGAATCGCAATGGATTTGGTAGGTCCTATAATCAAGTCCGCTAGGGGGCACCAGTACATATTGGTTATAATGGACTATGCCACCCGTTATCCAGAAGCGATCCCTCTCAGAAATACCTCGGCCAAAACCATAGCCAAAGAGCTATCTCTTGTTTTTAGCCGGGTGGGTATTTGTAAAGAACTGCTTACGGACCAAGGTACACCCTTTATGTCCCGGGTTATGAAAGAGCTGTGTAAATTGTTCAAAGTGACGCAATTGCGTACATCTGTGTATCACCCCCAAACCGATGGGCTGGTTGAAAGATTCAACAAAACCCTAAAACAAATGTTGAAGAAAGTGGTGGATAGAGATGGAAAGGATTGGGACTGTCTACTTCCTTATTTGATGTTTGCTATTAGGGAGGTGCCCCAATCCTCTACGGGATTCTCCCCCTTTGAGTTACTGTATGGGAGACACCCAAGAGGGCTGTTGGATATTGCCAAGGAAACTTGGGAAAGTGAGAGTTCTCCCCACAGGAGTGTGATTGAGCATGTCGCCATGATGCAAGATCGAATTGCACAGGTAATGCCCATCGTGAAGGAACATTTGGCCCAAGCGCAGTTGGCACAGCAGAGAGTGTACAACCGTGGAGCAAAGACCCGTACCTTTTCCCCGGGGGATAGGATATTGGTACTTGTCCCTACGGTTGAAAGTAAATTCCTTGCCAAATGGCAAGGCCCCTACGAGATAATGGAAAAAGTGAGCGAAGTGAATTACAAGGTCAGACAACCAGGAAGGCGAAAGCCCGAACAGATATATCACGTTAATCTGTTGAAAGCCTGGAGGGATAGAGAGTCCCTAGTCGCAGAAACTTGGTCACCAGCTCAAACTGGTTGCGTGATTCCGGAGGTTGGAATAGCAGCCACCTTGTCACAACCCCAACAACAGGAGGTTAAGGAGTTTGTGCTTCGCAACAAGGAGGTGTTCTCTGAGCTGCCGGGACAAACATCTGGGGTAGAGCATGATATTATTACCCCGCCCGGTGAAAGGGTGAAGTTAAAACCCTATCGGATCCCAGAGGCCCGACGGGAGGCAATACGGGAGGAAGTACAGAAAATGCTGAACTTAGGGGTGATAGAGGAGTCCCAAAGTGATTGGTCTAGTCCCATTGTGTTGGTGCCTAAACCGGATGGGAGCTGGCGATTTTGTAACGATTTTCGTCAGTTGAACAAAGTTACAAAATTTGACACCTACCCCATGCCACGTATAGATGAGTTGATCGATCGGCTGGGAACAGCCCGATACATGACGACTCTTGACCTCACAAAAGGGTATTGGCAAATTCCCCTGGCCAAGTCGGCCAAAGAGAAAACCGCATTTGTAACCCCAGACGGGGCGTTCCAATATAAGAGAATGCCGTTCGGGTTACAGAATGCGCCGGCCACATTCCAGCGGAAAATGGACCAGATACTGAGGCCCCATCGGAAGTATGCTGCGGCTTACCTGGATGACGTAATTGTCCATAGCCCAGATTGGGCCTCACATCTGCCAAAAGTGCAAGCAGTCCTAGACTCTATCCGGGAAGCGGGGTTTACGGCTAACCCCAAGAAGTGTACCATTGGGCAGGAGGAGGCCAAATATCTTGGGTACACCATTGGCAGGGGAGTGATAAAACCCCAACTCAACAAAGTCGAGGCCATCCAGAGTTGGCCACGTCCCAACAGCAAGAAGCAGGTACGGGCCTTTCTGGGAATCGCGGGTTATTATCGGCGCTTCATTCCCCACTTTGCTTCTAAGGCTGTGCCCCTAACCAACCTGACGAAAGGGAAAGGGTCGGTCATGATTAAATGGACCCCCGAGGCTGAGGCAGCATTCCAATTCTTGAAACAAGCCTTATGTAGCCAGCCAGTGTTGTACTCACCCGACTTCTCTAAAGACTTTGTCGTACAAAGTGATGCGTCAGATGTGGGGTTAGGAGCAGTATTGTCCCAGGTCTGGAACGGGGAAGAGCACCCAGTCATTTACCTCAGCAGGAAGTTGAAGTCCCATGAGGTAAATTACGCCACGGTTGAAAAGGAGTGTTTAGCGGTGAAGTGGGCTCTAGATTCCCTTCGGTACTATCTGCTAGGTAGGCACTTTGACATGGTTACGGATCACGCTCCGTTAAAGTGGATGGCTCAAAACAAGGAGACAAATAGAAGAGTGAATAGGTGGTTCCTGGCCCTACAGGAATTCAACTTCACAGTAAAGCATCGCCCTGGCGTTCAAATGGGGAATGTGGATGCTTTGTCTCGAGTACATGAATGCCTGATTGCTGGTGTTCCAACCCCAAGGTTAAAACAAGAGGGGGGGGTATGTGACAGCAGGAAGGTAAAGTCACCTGGTTGCATCCAGGGGGGTAGATATATTTCTCCCAGATTCAGGCTTTATGCCGACTTATACAACTAGGGAGTTGATGAAGCCCAGCTGAGGCTAGTGGGCTCATGGATGACTCATACCTCTAGAGAGAGGGCTGGGCGTCGTGCAGGCAGGGAGTTGATGAGACCAGCTGAAGCTTGTCAGCTCATTTAAGGCCTTTATAAAAACTCCCAGCTTCATTAGATGTTAGCTCATGCCTGGACCCAGACCTGTGTGGACTGTCTAGGGAGAGTGAACCCCTGTGCGGTGAGGCAAAGCCTGTGTGGCTATTTGTTTGGACTTTTACTAAACCAGGGACTTAGGGACTAGGACAGCACCAGGCTGATCCCAGTTGTTAGTTTAGGAAACCTGCATGTTTAGTCAGAGGTCAAACTGACCAGGATTTATTTTGTTTATGTTTCTTTTTGGCTTTGCTGTGTTTTTGTCACTGTACATAGAGAAATAAACCGCACCTTTTGATTTTGAAAACCACAACCTCCGTCTGCTGGCCCTGTTTTTGTGTGGGGAGCCCAACCAGGGGGTCACACACACCCGCTACCGAGTTAACCCCCTCACAATATATATATATATATATATATGTGTGTGTGTGTATATATATGTATATATATATATATATATATATATATATATATATATATATATGTATATATTGTGAGGGGGTGAGCTCGGCAGCGGGTGTGTGTGACCCCCGGGATGGGCTCCCCACACAAAACAGGCCCAGCAAACGGAGGTTGTGGTTTTCAAAATCAAAAAGGTGCGGTTTATTTTCTATTTACAGTGACAAAACACAGCAAAGCAAAAGAAACATAACCAAAATAAATCCTGGTCAAGTTGACCTCTGACTAAACATACAGGTTTCCTAACTAACAACTGGGATCAGCCTAGTGCTGTCCTAGTCCCTAAGTCCCTGGTTTTAAATGTCCAAGCAAATAGCCACACAGGCTTTGTCTCACCGCACAGGGGTTCACTCTCCCTAGACAGTCCACACAGGTCTGGTTCCAGGCATGAGCTAACATCTAATGAAGCTGGGAGTTCTTATAGAGGCCTAAATGAGCTGACAAGCTTCAGCTGGTCTCATCAACTCCCTGTCTGCACGACGCCCAGCCCTCTCCCTAGAGGTATGAGTCATCCATGAGCCCACTAGCCTTATACAACTCTCCACCTAGTTGTATAAGTCGGCGTAAAGCCTGAATCTGGGCGAAATATATCTACCCCCCTGGATGCAACCAGGTGACTTTACCTTCCTGCTGTCACATACCCCCCCCTCTTGTTTTAACCTCGGGGTTGGAACACCAGCAATCAGGCATTCATGTACTCGAGACAAAGCATCCACATTCCCCATTTGAACGCCAGGGCGATGCTTTACTGTGAAGTTGAATTCCTGGAGGGCCAGGAACCACCTATTCACTCTTCTATTTGTTTCCTTGTTTTGAGCCATCCACTTTAACGGAGCGTGATCCGTAACCATGTCAAAGTGCCTACCTAGCAGGTAGTACCGAAGGGAATCTAGAGCCCACTTCACCGCTAAACACTCCTTTTCAACGGTGGCGTAATTTACCTCATGGGACTTCAACTTCCTGCTGAGGTAAATGACTGGGTGCTCTTCCCCGTTCCAGACCTGGGACAATACTGCTCCTAACCCCACATCTGACGCATCACTTTGTACGACAAAGTCTTTAGAGAAGTCGGGTGAGTACAACACTGGCTGGCTACATAAGGCTTGTTTCAAGAATTGGAATGCTGCCTCAGCCTCGGGGGTCCATTTAATCATGACCGACCCTTTCCCCTTCGTCAGGTTGGTTAGGGGCACAGCCTTAGAAGCAAAGTGGGGAATGAATCGCCGATAATACCCAGCGATTCCCAGAAAGGCTCGTACCTGCTTCTTGCTGTTGGGACGTGGCCAACTCTGGATGGCCTCGACTTTGTTGAGTTGGGGTTTTATTACTCCCCTCCCAATGGTGTACCCAAGATATTTGGCCTCCTCCTGTCCAATGGTACACTTCTTGGGGTTAGCCGTAAACCCCGCTTCCTGAACAGAGTCCAGGACTGCTTGCACTTTTGGCAGATGTGAGGCCCAATCTGTGCTATGGACAATTACGTCATCCAGGTAAGCCGCAGCATACTTCCGATGGGGCCTCAGCATCTGGTCCATTTTCCGCTGGAATGTGGCCGGCGCATTCTGTAACCCGAACGGCATTCTTTTATATTGGAACGCCCCGTCTGGGGTTACAAATGCGGTTTTCTCTTTGGCCGACTTGGCCAGGGGGATTTGCCAATACCCTTTTGTGAGGTCAAGAGTCGTCATGTATCGGGCTGTTCCCAGCCGGTCGATCAACTCATCTATACGTGGCATGGGGTAGGTGTCAAATTTTGTAACTTTGTTCAACTGACGAAAATCGTTACAAAATCGCCAGCTCCCATCCGGTTTAGGCACCAACACGATGGGACTAGACCAATCACTTTGGGACTCCTCTATCACCCCTAAGTTCAGCATTTTCTGTACTTCCTCCCGTATTGCCTCCCGTCGAGCCTCTGGGATCCGATAGGGTTTTAACTTCACCCTTTCACCGGGCGGGGTAATGATGTCATGCTCTACCCCAGATGTTTGTCCCGGCAGCTCAGAGAATACCTCCTTGTTGCGAAGCACAAACTCCTTAACCTCCTGTTGTTGGGGTTGTGACAAGGTGGCTGCTATTCCAACCTCAGGAATCACGCAACCAGTTTGAGCTGGTGACCAAGTGTCTGCGACTAGGGACTCTCTATCCCTCCAGGCTTTCAACAGATTAACGTGATAGATCTGTTCGGGCTTTCGCCTTCCTGGTTGTCTGACCTTGTAATTCACTTCGCTCACTTTTTCCATTATCTCGTAGGGGCCTTGCCATTTGGCAAGGAATTTACTTTCAACCGTAGGGACAAGTACCAATATCCTATCCCCCGGGGAAAAGGTATGGGTCTTGGCTCCACGGTTGTACACTCTCTGCTGTGCCAACTGCGCTTGGGCCAAATGTTCCTTCACGATGGGCATTACCTGTGCAATTCGATCTTGCATCAGGGCGACATGCTCAATCACACTCCTGTGGGGAGAACTCTCACTTTCCCAAGTTTCCTTGGCAATATCCAACAGCCCTCTTGGGTGTCTCCCATACAGTAACTCAAAGGGGGAGAATCCCGTAGAGGATTGGGGCACCTCCCTAATAGCAAACATCAAATAAGGAAGTAAACAGTCCCAATCCTTTCCATCTCTATCCACCACTTTCTTCAACATTTGTTTTAGGGTTTTGTTGAATCTTTCAACCAGCCCATCGGTTTGGGGGTGATACACAGACGTACGCAATTGCGTCACTTTGAACAATTTACACAGTTCTTTCATAACCCGGGACATAAAGGGTGTACCTTGGTCCGTAAGCAGTTCTTTACAAATACCCACCCGGCTAAAAACAAGAGATAGCTCTTTGGCTATGGTTTTGGCCGAGGTATTTCGGAGAGGGATCGCTTCTGGATAACGGGTGGCATAGTCCATTATAACTAATATGTACTGGTGCCCCCTAGCGGACTTGATTATAGGACCTACCAAATCCATGGCGATCCTCTCAAACGGGACCTCAATGATGGGTAGAGGGACCAGCGTGCTACGGAAATGTGGCATCGGGGCCAACCTCTGACACACAGGGCAGGAGGAACAATAATTTTCTACGTCCTTCATCACCCCCGGCCAATAGAATCTCTGTAATACCCTCTCTCGGGTTTTCTCTGTCCCCAGATGACCTCCAAGAATGTGCCCATGGGCCAACTCCAACACCAACTTCCTGTAAGGTTTGGGCACCACAAGCTGCTCAACGGTTTCTTCTGCCCTTTTTGCCACCCGATACAGTAGGTCCTTCTCTACGCTGAAGTATGGGTAAGTGCAGGTATTATCTGGGTTCACTAACTCGCCATCTATTTTCACTACGTTTTCCCGTGCCTTTATTAGGGCGGGGTCTTTCAACTGTTCTGTGGCAAAGTTTTCCCTGTGAACCTCAAGATCAGAAAACTCCACAGACGGTAGGTTTTCGTCTGAGGAGGTGGGCTCCTCTCCAGTTTCTTGAGTCTCCCCTGCCAATACTGATAAGGGAAATTCCGGAGAGTCCTCACCACTCTCAGGGGAGTTCTGGCTATCACATTCCTGGTACATAGGGGCACCAGTGAGGGGCTCAGGATCATCCCACAGTTCCCAGAACTTCGGAAAATCCCTTCCCACAATGGCGTCATGCGGTAACTGAGATACTAAGCCCACTGGATGAGAGAGGGTACCTTTGGGGGTCTCGAAACACACTGTAGTCACTGGATACTCTCGGGTGTCCCCATGCACACAAATAACAGCTACCTTGCTATTCCCAGAGACCTCTGTTTTAACTAACTCAGCCTTTATCAGGGTCACAAGGCTACCTGAATCCAGCAATACCACAACATTTCTACCATTAACACACATTTTGCATAAATGTTTCTCAGTTCCTCGAATGGCAGTGCATGCGACTGTCGCACACAGCGACTGACGTCTGCCCGTCAGAAAGTCACACTGCATGGGTTCCTCCACAACCGGGCAATTGGCTGCAATATGTCCCGCTTGCCGGCAGCGGTAGCAAACGATCCTTCTTGCCGCCTCTTGAGCCGCTGATTTCCCAGGCTGTTCTCGCCAAACTTGGGGTAGAGCTCCCACCCTCTCACTCTCTCCACCCTCACCCCTTGGAATCCTCTTATCCGCCCCTGGGGATGGTCTGGTCTTAGGGTGGAAAGTCCGAGTGTCTCTGGAAGAGGCCGTCAGGTTCTCTGTAGCCAAGTATTTCTCCACACGATCCACAAGACCATCGGCCGTCTCTGGGTCTCCATGGCTTACCCACTTTTGGATGGCAGTAGGAAGAGCTCTCAAAAACCGATCCATTACAACACGTTCCACAATCTTTGGTGCGGACAAAGTCTCTGGCTGTAGCCACTTTCTGCTCAGGTGAATGAGATCATACATTTGAGACCTGGGGGGTTTTCCAAGCTGGAAAGTCCAGTTATGCACACGCTGAGCCCGGACAGCCTGGGTGACACCCAGCCTTGCCAATATTTCAGCTTTTAGCATCACATAGTCTTTTGCTTGGTTAGGCTCTAGGTCATAGTAAGCTTTCTGCGATTCACCAGTTAACAGAGGAGCCACCAGTCCAGCCCACTGCTCCTCAGGCCACTTTTCTCTTTCAGCGGTCCTTTCAAATGTGGTCAAAAATACCTCTGGATCATCCTCTCCAGTCATTTTTGTCAATAAACGACTCACCCCAAAGGACGCGGTATTAGTGGGACGGCTTTCCTCGCTGGTCTGCGGACGTTGCTGCATTACTGCTTCCATCTGTTGTTGTAGTCTCTGCTCTTGCTTCTGCAACAGGTCTATGAAGCGGGCCTCAGATTGCTGCTGGGCTCGTTGCTGAGCCTCCAGACTCTGTTGCAAAGTTGCGTTTGTCTGCTGCTGGGCTGCAAGGCTCTGTTGATGAGCTTGCTGCTGGGCTGCGAAGTTCTGTTGTTGAGCTGCAAGGCTCTGTTGATGAGCTGCAACGCTCTTTTTGCAAACCTGCATTTGTCTGCTGTTGATTGGCATTTGCTAGAGCCAGCTGCTTCAGTATCTCCTCCATGCTGGCTTAAAAAAAAACTGCCACTGGTTCTCCACCAACTGTGAGGGGGTTAGCTCGGCAGCGGGTGTGTGTGACCCCCGGGATGGGCTACCCACACAAAACAGGCCCAGCAAACGGAGGTTGTGGTTTTCAAAATCAAAAAGGTGCGGTTTATTTTCTATTTACAGTGACAAAACACAGCAAAGCAAAAGAAACATAACCAAAATAAATCCTGGTCAAGTTGACCTCTGACTAAACATACAGGTTTCCTAACTAACAACTGGGATCAGCCTAGTGCTGTCCTAGTCCCTAAGTCCCTGGTTTTAAATGTCCAAGCAAATAGCCACACAGGCTTTGTCTCACCGCACAGGGGTTCACTCTCCCTAGACAGTCCACACTTGTCTGGTTCCAGGCATGAGCTAACATCTAATGAAGCTGGGAGTTCTTATAGAGGCCTAAATGAGCTGACAAGCTTCAGCTGGTCTCATCAACTCCCTGTCTGCACGACGCCCAGCCCTCTCCCTAGAGGTATGAGTCATCCATGAGCCCACTAGCCTTATACAACTCTCCACCTAGTTGTATAAGTCGGCGTAAAGCCTGAATCTGGGCGAAATATATCTACCCCCCTGGATGCAACCAGGTGACTTTACCTTCCTGCTGTCACAATATATACTGTATCCAGTTTTGCTAGATATCACTGCAAACAGTTCCTGGTGTACTGTTTCCAAAAATACTTCAGGCAGGCAGTTGATTCAGTTAGCTGCAGTGTATTTAGTATATATATATATATACATCCCGGCTTTGTGTGTATGTGTGTGTATATATATATATATACACTGTATCCCGTGTAGCTAGATCTCACTGCAACCGTTCCTGGTGTACTGTTTCTAACATACTTCAGGCAGTTGATTCAGTTAGCTGCAGTGTATTTAGTATATATATATACATCCCGGCTTTGTGTATATATATATATATATATATATATATATATATATACACTGTATCCTGTGTAGCTAGATCTCACTGCAGGCCATTCCTGGTGTACGTATTCAAATACACTGGCAGGCAGGCCAGGCAGGTGATTCAGTGATCTGCAGTGCATAAAATATATACTGTCTCCTACATATATACCCACTGCATTCTAGTCTAGCCAATACTATACCTGACTGCAGGCCATTCCTGGTGTACCTATTCAAATACACTTTCAGGCAGGCAGGCCAGGCAGGTGATTCAGTGATCTGCAGTGCATAAAATATATATACTGTCTACATATATATATCCACTGCATCCAGTCTAACCAAGCCTTTATCTGACTGCAGGCCATTCCTGGTGTACTTTTTCTAGTAAACTTCAGGTGGTGTTTTCTTAGTCTAATTTTACAGTATGTCTGGAAAGCCAACAAGGAGAGGCAGAAGCTCACAGGCCACTAAAAGAGGGCAAGCAGGCTATGTGTCTACAGTGGCAGCAAGGATTTAAAAAAGAAATGGGGTCCCAAATAGTGTAGTATGTTTAAAACCAACAGCGGTATTTATTATATCAACAGTTAAGGGTACTCACATAATGCATATAAACACAACACTTATCTCCTACGAGCAGCGAGCTCATCTGCTTACGTCTAGCTGTGTGCCTATTCATCCCACTGAGTGACAAAAACTAAAGCCCAAGACCCACATCTGGTCCAGGATCAAAAGGGAGGAGCAGCCACCCCTGTGATATATATACACATATATGCGATTGTCCTTTTACCGCAAGGTAAGAGGCCACTCTCACTGGTGTGTCCTTTGCACGAAGAGGAGACTGTTACACCTCTCCAGCACTTTTGCACATGGAATCTGTTTACACATTGAAGAAAGAATATCATATTCCCTGAGAATCCTCCATTGGCTAGCCGTAAAGGATCGGGTCACATTCAAGACCCTCTGCCTCACCCACAAATGCGCACAAGGAAACGCACCTCAATATTTATGCGAGGAAATAAAACACTACACCACTACTCGCTACCTCTGATCAACCAACCAAAACCTCCTCCACATCCCCAAGACTCGCTACAAAGCCAAGGGAGAACGAAGGTTTGCTGTCCAAGGACCAAGGCTATGGAATGCGCTTCCCACGAACATCCGCATGGAAGAAAACCATCGGGCCTTCCGGAAAAAACTAAAGACTCATCTCTTCTAAGGATCTCAACGACACTGGATGCCAAGCGCCTTGAGGCGATTTAGTTCGCAATTGCAGCGCTATACAAGTTACTCACTAACTCATTGCTATGCTCACAATTTGATTGCGATTTTGCACATAGTTTTTGGACTTTGCACTATTTATTACAGATTGTACATTTTTATATTTTGCTTTGCACAGTTGCACCTAGTGTTTGTTTTGCACTTTGCACAGGATTACATATTGGATTTTGCACATTTATTTTGCTACTTTGCACAGCCCCTATGGATATTTATGGATATTCCAGATTCTGAGTTTCATATGCACGCTGCAGTTTGTTATTATTGTTTTTTGGATTTATGTTTATGCGTTTAACAATCTGTTGCACTCCCATTCTGGTGATATTAGTTATCTTATCGAGTTGTTGTCTTATCCCGGCTATTCACAGTGCTGGTCTCTGTCTCCATGGCAGCGGCGGCAGCACATTGGAACCCAGTGCTGGTTAGTTTATGGAGCTGATGTACAGGAGGGCCAGCACAATTTGTTGTTAGAGATGGGCTGGGCATGTTCAAAATTCCACATGCCAGAGCCTGCCAGGAAGCCAACACTGCACAGCGCTAATCACAGGCAGTGAGACATTTCCCGGTCCGCAACTCCACAGATCAGGAAATGTCTCACTGGCTGTGATTAGCACTGTGGAGTGTCGGCTTCCTAGCGGGATCGAGCATGTGGGATTTCAAACACACCCGAGGCCATCTCTATTGGTTGTAGACAGTTGAGCTCCCTGCAGGTTGCTTAGCAGCAGTGGAGCCTTCTCTGACATTCTGATCGTGATGCAATCCAGGTGATGCTCCTAGTCAAATCCTAGTGTTAAATATCAGTGATTTTATTGATCAAAGCCCACACTTTACAGGCATAGAGCCGACATGGCTGCTGAACATACGGTTGATTATATATATGTGGTTGTACTCTTGATGCTAATAAATACTGTGTTTACTAGATCTGACTGGGAGCATCACCTGGATCACATCCCGATCAGCATGTCAACAGAGAAGGTTATACAGCATTACTGCTGCTAGGTGACCAGCTGGGGGCTCAGCTCTCTATAGCCAATAGTGCCAGCCTTCCCCTGCATGCACCCATAATGTCACCAGCACTAGGTCCTAATAGACTGCCGCCGCTGCCAAGGAGACAGATGCCAGACCAGTGCTGTCAATAGCAGGGACAGGACAGCTGGGGAACCCCACAGTGGCAAAACACCAGGGCCCGTTGGCAAGACAACCTTTGCAACCCTGATAGTTCTCCCACTGCTTTGGACCCTTATATTTTCTTGGTGTGCTGGTGACATATATCTCTTGTTTTCTGCCACCCTGTGGGGCCCCAGTATAGTAGGAAGGGAGCTCACTGCAGAACATGTGAAAGGGCCCGTTGTAGGATCGTAGTAAAGGGCCCCAGGATATATAGATATATATATAATTGCATGTTATAGTTGGCCCCCTACTTTTGTCCCTGTCCCCCCGTGTGCCCCCCCTAAATATGAAAGCTGGAGACGCCACTGCCAGGGAGGGCCCAAAGATCTATGGGATCTGTCCAGCTCCAGCTTATGGGATGGGACAGAGGCAATCAGGCTCTTAATAACTTCCTGTACCACAGACGGGACATCAGTAATTGATTTGGGAATCCCTCTGATCCTAAAATGGTCCCTCCTTGAGCGTTTCTCAAGATCGTCAATACGGGCCTGGGCTGCTTCTAGCTGCTCCTGCACAAAGTGTAAATGATCCGTATTCTGGTTGACTCTGGAGATAGTAGTGTCCAGCCTATGTTCTATTTGCTCAATTCTATCCCTCAGGTTCTGGAAATCTGATCTTATTTCCCCTGTGATCCTTTCAGCATTCTGAGTCAGTCCTCTATCAAGCATTTCAGAGATTTTGTAGAAAAGTTCTGAAACATTAAAAGTGACATCAAGAGCCTGCACAGACTGATTTGGAACAGAGTTTGTCTGAATAGGGGAGACTGCAGAGGACATCCCATAGGGCCCTATGGTGCGCTCTAACAGGGAGGCAGTAGAGACTGGTGAGGGGGTTTCTCCCACTGGAGAAGGGCCTGCCATCAAGGGGGTGTAAGGGAGGGTGGCCGGTTTCAGCACTTGCCTGGCTGTGATGGAGGAGTCCTCTGCGGCCTGGTCTCGTGGCTGTGTTGCGGCCACCATTTTGGGGATGTCCCGGTCGTCTGCAGACTCAAACTGTGGTCCCAGTGCTCTCCTGGCTTGTCTGCCCGGCATGTACTGGTCTGCTATGATGTCCCCTCGTGTTTCCTGTTATTCGTGGGGAGCCTGGAAGCCGGATTCCGCGGCTATCTGTGCCATATGGCCGGCGATGTGCGGAGCTCCTGGCTTAAGCGGCCATCTCTGGAGTCTCCGCGCATGTGCCTCTCATTGGCTTTTTTCTAATATAAACTTAGGGATAGTTCACCTTTACCACAAAACTGCCTATGCAGATAAGGAGCATCTATAGATAAAAACAAACTATGCAGCTCTGACTTAAGTTGGAAAAAGCCTTTGTTATAGGTGTAGGTCATTTACATACTGTAACGGGTGGGCCCGTGGAACCCAGAAGTTCTTAGAATGTATGAGCCAGAAAATAATGGACATTGAGAATATGTCTTGGATTACTTTAAAATGGGTCTGTAATAGTAATCCACAATATTCCCCAGGATATCTGTAAAGGACCATTTACTGTGTTGATTCTAAACTCAACAGGTTAATTGAGAGATGCTGATGTGTTCAACTTCAACCACCTGTCTGCCTGTGTAATGTAGATTAAATCCAGACTAGCTTCCAAAGACCTTTTCATGGTTGTTTGTGGTGATGTGGATTGGAGCTGGTAGACAGTCTGGCTGCCTATTATGGGATGTTTAAGTGTCTTGCTGTGAGGAAAGGGGGGGTGTCACTCCAGCAACCCCCCCTGCTAAGACTCTTTACTGAAGGAGAAGTTTGAACACACCTGACCTGTATCACCATTGTCATTGGACAGTTTAACCCGCCCTGTTCCCCAAGGATGGGAGGGAAGTGTTTTTGAAGAGAAGTGTGCTTGCAATAAAGATTAATTCCCTGTTTTGGAACTTCAACACAGAGCGTTGTCTTGTTTGTGCGGGGAGAATTATTTGTATGGGGTCTTATTCGGCTGGTTGGAGTGTCTGGTAGCTGCTGTGTGTTCAGGAATGGAATATATTTAAACAATGTTAACCCCTGTCGCTACACATACCTTATGAAACCTGACTGGAATAAATGCTTTACAAAAAACCTGCCCAGGGCGGCTGTTAGGAATCATGGGGCCCCATACAGACTACCTGACGCCCCCCCCCCCCACACACACACACACCTGACAGTATTTTATACAATATTTTCACAAAAAAATATATGAAAATCATTATTAATGGACACAAATCCCACCCCAATTCCCCCTCCTAATACAAATCTCCCTCACCCCAAAAATTCACCAGCCTAGCACACATCAAACTTTCTATCCTAGCACAAATCTTCTCCTGCCAAATTCCCCCTACCGGCACAAATCCCCCCCCCCCAATCCCTCCTATTAGCCCCGAATTTCCCCACCGCCTCCTGGTACACAATCCCCCCCATCTCCCCTCCCAGCACAAATCTTCTTTCTTCAATCCCTCTCCTAGGACAAATTCCCAAAACCCCCTCTAAGTTACTCTTCCCAGCACAAATTATTCCTCCCTACTAAAATCCCCCCCAGCACAAGCATCCCCTCTCTTGGTTCAACCCTCCCCCCATCCCAAACCCTCCTATTAACACATATTCCCCATCCCTAAATCCCCATTACTTTTCCCAGCAAAGATACCCACCCATCCACATCCCCCAACTTACAGGGAGAAGCCACTACAAAGCCAGCAGGAGGTGTGCTGTGTTCTGTTCTGTCCTGTCAGAAGATCGTTCATCTACAGTATACAGCACATGAGACCAGATCTGACTGTACATCGCATTGCACTGTATACACACACTGCCCCCATCTCCTCCAAGGGTTGTTTGTGGCAGCAGGAAATGTGGATAGGGTGCGCTGTGTGTATACAGTGCAATGCGATATACAGTACAAACGATCCGGTCTCATGTGCTGTATGTGGAAAGCTCTTCTGACAGGAAGGAGAGCACAACACAGCGCACCTCCTCCTGGATGTCTCCTCTCTGCTCCAGCCTCCGCTCTCCTTGTCCCAGCTGTGTGTGAGCAGGGCGGGGGAAGGAGCTCAGCAGCGGCAGGCCAGGATCATTATCCCTCAATGTCTCTCACCCAGCAGCTAAAAGCCGGCGGGAGGGAGAGGAGGAGAAACCTGGGTGAGAGACATGGAGGGCATTGTTCTCCACTGATCCTTCTGCTGTCTGAGCCCATCTGTGTGCCGGGCCCCCTACAGGAGGGCTGGTGGTCCTGCCTATCAGCGGCCCTGAACCTGCCTATGCAGATAGGGGATGTTTGTAGATTAAAACAAACTGTGCAGCTCTAACTAAAGATGAACAATACCCTTGCTATAGGTGTAGGCATTTACATACCTTATGAAGCCTGAATGGAATACTCCCAGGACATTGCTAAGTACTCCCAGGATGTTGCTAAGTGAGGACAAGTCCTCCTTCACCATCTCAGGAGTGAGCTCTCAAATGCTGAGCTCAGAGCTACTGCATCAGGGGAGAGAAAGAGTATGTGAGGGGGTTTGAATCAGAGAAAAAGCTCACTTCTGTGATGGTGGAGGTGAGCAGTGATGACTAGACCTCACTTAGCAACGTCCTGGGAGTACTTAGAAACATCCTGGGAGTACTCCATTCAGGCTTCATAAGGTATGTAAACGCCCTACACATATAGCAAGGGTGTCGCCCACATGGCTTCTCGTAAACTGCAATTGGTACTTCTTATGGCTTTCTTTCAACAGTGGCTTTCTTCTACATTCATCTTTAGTTAGAGCTGCACAGTTTGTTTTAATCTACAAACATCCCTTACCATAAGCATAGGCAGTTTTTTTGTAAAGGTGAACTATTCTTTTAATGTTCAACAGTAAAAATTTACCACACTCATAAAGGCTTAGGGAATAGAGCAGAGGCAGGGTTGAGGACATCTCACTACTAGCCAGCAGGCGCGATAGAACCCACAGTATGCACCTAAAAGAAAATTTCAGTTCTGAGTCAATATACCCTTTTGGTTTTTCTTACTCACTTTGCATACATGTTGTGTTGCCTGCTTGTCTCTTGTGACCCACATGCTTTTGATTTCACTGTCTATACACCTTTGTTGCAGCTGCCATGCTGTTATCTACCTAGTTCTTTTCTTATATCTTTTTGATTCTCTATTCCTGCCATCGTACACTGACTGTTGAAACCAAGTATACATAGTATACCTCAAGCAGCGTTTGCACAATTAGAATATTGACAAAAACAAGAAGCAAAGTATATTCAATATTTAATTTGGATTTATTATTTGGTAAAGCCTTCTTAAAACAGAAGGTATTTATATGTATCATTTCATTACATATCCCAAAAATTAGAGGATTTTTCCTAATATCAGAACAGTAGGCAGAGCCATATGAATCTTTGCTTTTTGCACCAGTGGACAGATACACATCCAGAACCATTGGTGTATAGTGCATTGATGGAATGAGACACGCGAATGAATACCCTCTGTTTTAAGAAGACTTTACTGTACTAAGAACTGTTTAGAATGAAGGCGTTTTGATTGCTTTAAAGCCCTCTCACCATAACCTACTGTTGCCTTATGAGTTTACATGAAATCTCCATTAATAGTTGTAAAATAATTGTAATTATGAATATATTTCATTTAGACTTGTATCTATGTAGGAGTATAACAGAGCTTCCCAGAAGGCCCTGTTATACAAACGAGTCAGTGCGCCTAGGCTTGTGTATCTAAACAATGAGACCCAAACCTCTTTGTTGTATATATTCACTTTAAAGGATCCCTTGTTGAGATATGCAATGAGTGTGACCAGCCCATCATGAATACCTAATTTCCCTGAAAATGTCTACTTAGAAGGTTAAATCTCACGTTCAAAAGTCTGGACCAAGGATTTTCATTAAAAGGGGCTGGGCTATGCTAACTCTAGGGATTGGAGATTTAGCCAATCTTTAATAGGGAGTCCCACCAATCAGAGCCACGCCATGCCAACCAATGAGGCATCAGCCTGTAATGATATACACAGACTAGGTGGGAGGGAAGCACACACTCTCTGGTAGAACGGTCACCCGAATAAAACTTTTGTGGGCCATTGCCTGGTAACTATTGTAACAAAATATGTCTGTCTTAAGTCTTTTCTGTCCTACTGTTTGTAGATTAATGTTTTAAGAAATATACTCTGTATTCCTTCATGCAATCCAAGATTTTTACCCTCTACATATAGATGGATTACAGTGTATTAGTCTAGGCCTACTTACTATATACCAATACCTTTTTGTTATTGTTTTAAAGCTTTCATTCATGGTCAAAGAACTCTCATTAACCCAAATCATATCTGAGAGATATTAAATCCTGAAAAATATAACTTATGGGTAACACCTACATAGTTATATTGTCCTGTTGGGCCCACACCCTACTCCAAAGAAGCTATGGTTTTCATACACTGCTCTAATGATGGCCAAAGAGCATGAAACAGCTGTATGCAGTGATTTGCAGTGTTAATTTTCCAGCACACATAGTGTTTTGCTTTTAGGCCAAAAAGTTAAATTTTGGTCTCATCTGACCAGAACACCTTCTTCCACATGTTTGCGGTGTCCCCCACATGGCTTCTCGTAAACTGCAAATGGTACTTCTTATGGCTTTCTTTCAACAATGGCTTTCTTCTTGCCACACTTCCATAAAGGTCAGATTTGTGGAGTGCACGACTAATAGTTGTCCTGTAGACAGATTCTCCCACCTGAGCTGTTGATCTCTACAGCTCCTCCAGAGTTACCATGGGCCTCTTGGCTGCTTCTCTAATTAATGATCTCTTTGCCTGGCCTGTTAATTTAGGCCGACAGCCATGTTTTGATAGGTTTGCAGTTGTGCCATACATTTTCGGATGATGGGTTGAACAGTGCTCTGTGAGATGTTCAAAGCTTGGGATATTTTTTATAACCTAATCCTGCTTTACACATATTTATCCCTGACCTGTCTGGTGTGTTCCTTGGCCTTCCTAATGCTGTTTGTTCATTAAGGTTCTCTAACAAACCCCTGAGGGCTTCACAGAACAGCTGTATTTATACTGAGATTAAATTACACACAGGTGCACTCTATTTACTAATTAGGTGACTTCTGAAAGCAATTGGTTCCACTAGACTTTATTTAGGGGTATCAGAGTAAAGGGGACTGAATACAAATGCAAAAAAAATTGAAAACCATTTATCATTTTCCTTCCACTTCACAATTGTGTGCCACTTTGTGTTGGTCTATCACATAAAATCCCAATAAAATACATTTAAGTTTTTTGGTTCTACCATGACACAATGTGTAAAATTTTAAGGGGTATGAATACTTTTTCAAGGCACTGTGTATGTGTGTGTGTATATATATATATATATATATATATATATATATATATATATATATATATATATATATTGTGACGGACCGCCTAGCACCCCGCCAAGCAGTGCCTCTTGCCCTCCAAACCCTTCCAGCAAGCCGAGAGCTAATACCAGCCCTTTACTCCAAGCATCATACTCAGACAAGATTTTGAGATAAAAACCAAAAGTTATGAATCTTTTTTTAATACTCAGACACATACTTTATACAAAACCAGGAGGACATTCCCCTCTTGGCAATATTAGCATGACAATGCAAACTTCAAACAGCAATCCAATTAACAGCTAACAACTAACAGTGATCTTAGTTAAACAGTAAGCTAATTAACAATTAGTCACCTAGACAGGCCTAGGTGACTTAGGTCAGTGCCCACCCAGACAGTTCGGCACCAGTTCCCCAGAAAGAAGACCCAGGGCTATCCAAGTCTCATTACCCAACTTTCACTTGTGTAATCTGTCCACTAGAAAAGTCATCATAAGTAGGGATGAGCTTCGTGTTCGAGTCGAACATACGTTCGACTCGAACATCGGCTGTTCGATCGTTCGACGAAGATCGAACGATTTGGGCCGTTCGCGCCAAATTCGAGTGACGCGAACGGCCCACAATGCACTACGCCATCGCAGTGTCATCCAGGCGCTGTGATTGGCCAAGCATGCACTGTGACCCCGCATGCTTGGCCAATCACAGCGCCGGCAGCGAGGAGAGCAATGATTGGCCACAGGCAGGATGTCTGTGGCCAATTATTGCTGAGGGTGTTTAGTACACGACCCACACTATAAAAGGCCGCCAGCACGGCGGCCTAGTGTAGTGTGTTCCGGAGCAGGGATAGAGCAGCATAGGCAGGGACAGTGACTGTTATTTCTTTCTTGCTTAACCTGGATTCCTTTAGTTTAGGGAAAGAGAAGGATAGGTAGGGAGAGTGTCAGTGTGTTTTGTGCTTGTGCTATAGTGTGCTTAAAAAAAACATTTATTCTAGGGACAGAAAACTGTAGGTAGGGACAGTGTCAGTTTCTTTCACTCTGCAAGTCCTTGTTTCCAGGGACCTGGAAGGACAGTGAGTGAATTGTCCTTGTGCTATATTGTGCTTAAAAAAACATTTATTCTAGGGACAGAAAACTGTAGGTAGGGAGAGTGTCAGTTTCTTTCACTCTGCAAGTCCTTGTTTCCAGGGACCTGTAAGGACAGTGAGTGAATTGTCCTTGTGCTATATTGTGCTTAAAAAAAACATTTATTCTAGGGACAGAAAACTGTAGGTAGGGAGAGTGTCAGTTTATTTCACTCTGCAAGTCCTTGTTTCCAGGGACCTGGAAGGACAGTGAGTGAATTCTCCTTGTGCTATATTGTGCTTAAAAAAAAACATTTATTCTAGGGACAGAAAACTGTAGGTAGGGACAGTGTCAGTTTCTTTCACTCTGCAAGTCCTTGTTTCCAGGGACCTGTAAGGACAGTGAGTGAATTGTCCTTGTGCTATATTGTGATTAAAAAAAACATTTTTTCTAGGGACAGAAAACTGTAGGTAGGGAGAGTGTCAGTTTATTTCACTCTGCAAGTCCTTGTTTCCAGGGACCTGGAAGGACAGTGAGTGAATTGTCCTTGTGCTATATTGTGATTAAAAAAAACATTTTTTCTAGGGACAGAAAACTGTAGGTAGGGAGAGTGTTTTTTTTCTTTCACTCTGCAAGTCCTTGTTTCCAGGGACCTGTAAGGACAGTGAGTGAATTGTCCTTGTGCTATATTGTGCTTAAAAAAAACATTTATTCTAGGGACAGAAAACTGTAGGTAGGGAGAGTGTCAGTTTATTTCACTCTGCAAGTCCTTGTTTCCAGGGACCTGGAAGGACAGTGAGTGAATTGTCCTTGTGTTATATTGTGATTAAAAAAAACATTTTTTCTAGGGACAGAAAACTGTAGGTAGGGAGAGTGTTTTTTTTCTTTCACTCTGCAAGTCCTTGTTTCCAGGGACCTGTAAGGACAGTGAGTGAATTGTCCTTGTGCTATATTGTGCTTAAAAAAAACATTTTTTCTAGGGACAGAAAACTGTAGGTAGGGAGAGTGTTTTTTTTCTTTCACTCTGCAAGTCCTTGTTTCCAGGGACCTGTAAGGACAGTGAGTGAATTGTCCTTGTGCTATATTGTGCTTAAAAAACCCATTTTTTCTAGGGACAGAAAACTGTAGGTAGGGAGAGTGTTTTTTTTCTTTCACTCTGCAAGTCCTTGTTTCCAGGGACCTGTAAGGACAGTGAGTGAATTGTCCTTGTGCTATATTGTGCTTAAAAAAAACATTTATTCTAGGGACAGAAAACTGTAGGTAGGGAGAGTGTCAGTTTATTTCACTCTGCAAGTCCTTGTTTCCAGGGACCTGGAAGGACAGTGAGTGAATTGTCCTTGTGCTATATTGTGATTAAAAAAAACATTTTTTCTAGGGACAGAAAACTGTAGGTAGGGAGAGTGTTTTTTTTCTTTCACTCTGCAAGTCCTTGTTTCCAGGGACCTGTAAGGACAGTGAGTGAATTGTCCTTGTGCTATATTGTGCTTAAAAAAAAACATTTATTCTAGGGACAGAAAACTGTAGGTAGGGAGAGTGTCAGTTTATTTCACTCTGCAAGTCCTTGTTTCCAGGGACCTGGAAGGACAGTGAGTGAATTGTCCTTGTGTTATATTGTGATTAAAAAAAACATTTTTTCTAGGGACAGAAAACTGTAGGTAGGGAGAGTGTTTTTTTTCTTTCACTCTGCAAGTCCTTGTTTCCAGGGACCTGTAAGGACAGTGAGTGAATTGTCCTTGTGCTATATTGTGCTTAAAAAAAACATTTTTTCTAGGGACAGAAAACTGTAGGTAGGGAGAGTGTTTTTTTTCTTTCACTCTGCAAGTCCTTGTTTCCAGGGACCTGTAAGGACAGTGAGTGAATTGTCCTTGTGCTATATTGTGCTTAAAAAAAACATTTATTCTAGGGACAGAAAACTGTAGGTAGGGAGAGTGTCAGTTTATTTCACTCTGCAAGTCCTTGTTTCCAGGGACCTGGAAGGACAGTGAGTGAATTGTCCTTGTGCTATATTGTGATTAAAAAAAACATTTTTTCTAGGGACAGAAAACTGTAGGTAGGGAGAGTGTTTTTTTTCTTTCACTCTGCAAGTCCTTGTTTCCAGGGACCTGTAAGGACAGTGAGTGAATTGTCCTTGTGCTATATTGTGCTTAAAAAAAACATTTATTCTAGGGACAGAAAACTGTAGGTAGGGAGAGTGTCAGTTTATTTCACTCTGCAAGTCCTTGTTTCCAGGGACCTGGAAGGACAGTGAGTGAATTGTCCTTGTGTTATATTGTGATTAAAAAAAACATTTTTTCTAGGGACAGAAAACTGTAGGTAGGGAGAGTGTTTTTTTTCTTTCACTCTGCAAGTCCTTGTTTCCAGGGACCTGTAAGGACAGTGAGTGAATTGTCCTTGTGCTATATTGTGCTTAAAAAAACCATTTTTTCTAGGGACAGAAAACTGTAGGTAGGGAGAGTGTTTTTTTTCTTTCACTCTGCAAGTCCTTGTTTCCAGGGACCTGTAAGGACAGTGAGTGAATTGTCCTTGTGCTATATTGTGCTTAAAAAAAACATTTATTCTAGGGACAGAAAACTGTAGGTAGGGAGAGTGTCAGTTTATTTCACTCTGCAAGTCCTTGTTTCCAGGGACCTGGAAGGACAGTGAGTGAATTGTCCTTGTGCTATATTGTGATTAAAAAAAACATTTTTTCTAGGGACAGAAAACTGTAGGTAGGGAGAGTGTTTTTTTTCTTTCACTCTGCAAGTCCTTGTTTCCAGGGACCTGTAAGGACAGTGAGTGAATTGTCCTTGTGCTATATTGTGCTTAAAAAAAACATTTATTCTAGGGACAGAAAACTGTAGGTAGGGAGAGTGTCAGTTTATTTCACTCTGCAAGTCCTTGTTTCCAGGGACCTGGAAGGACAGTGAGTGAATTGTCCTTGTGTTATATTGTGATTAAAAAAAACATTTTTTCTAGGGACAGAAAACTGTAGGTAGGGAGAGTGTTTTTTTTCTTTCACTCTGCAAGTCCTTGTTTCCAGGGACCTGTAAGGACAGTGAGTGAATTGTCCTTGTGCTATATTGTGCTTAAAAAAAAACATTTTTTCTAGGGACAGAAAACTGTAGGTAGGGAGAGTGTCAGTTTCTTTCACTGTGAAAGTCCTTGTTTCAAGGGACAGAGAAGGACACCTGAAGGTAGCCCTTATTGCTTTTTTCCCATCTCCCTGCAGGCCATCTATTAGAATGTCTGGAAGGCAAACAAGGAGAGGCAGACAGTCAGGAGGCAATAAAAGAGGGCAAGCAGGCTCTGTGTCTGGGGGCAACAGTGCTGGTCGTGGACGCGGTGCATTGTCATCAGCACATGGCCATGGGACACGCTTGTCCTTCTTTTCGGCAGCTGGACATGTTGAGCCACATCATGCCGAAGACTTGGTAGAGTGGATGACCAAGCCCTCCTCCTCCTCCTCATCCTCTCTCACCCAGGCTCAGGGTACTGGAAAAGCAGCTGCCAAAGCGTCGTCTTCCCTGGTATCAATGTCAGACAAATCATCAGTCACTCCTTCCCTAGACCCACCATGTCCTCCTCCTGAGGAGTCCCCCGAACTGTTTCAGCACAGTGTTGGGTACATGCTCCAGGAGGATGCCCAGCGTTTCGAAGGGTCTGATGATGAAACCCAGCTAGAGGAAGGCAGTAGCGTGAGAGCAGACAGAGGGGATGCTCAAGAAGGACACCAATCTGGCAGTCATGTTCCAGCAGCTGCAGCATACTGCCAGATTGGCTCCAGTGATGAGGAGGGAGGGGATGATGAGGTCACTGACTCCACGTGGGTGCCTAATAGGAGAGAGGAGGAGGAGGAGGATGAGGAGGAGGCACATCTCCAACGAGGCAGGATGCCCTTTGGTGGCCAGCGTAAGGGCAGTACACCGACGGAATCACACCGCAGAGCTCCGCCTGTGCAGGGCGCTGCCTCTGCCCGTCATTCAAAAAGTTATTTGGTGTGGGCCTTTTTTGAGGCTAGTGCATCAGATCGCACAGCTGCTGTTTGCAACATATGTCTCAAGCGTATATCGCGTGGCCAAAACATCAGCCGCTTGGGTACCACATGCCTGACCAGACATATGTTGACCTGCCATGCAGCTCGTTGGCAAGCCTACCTCAAAGACCCACACCAAAGAACAAAGCGGACCTCTCCTTGCACCGCATCAGCTGGGATCTCCAACCCCACTATAACTTCAGTCCTCTCTGAAACATGCACTGAGAGGAATGAAGGTGTAGAATTAGGTGTGTCACAGCCAAGTACTTGCGCCCACTCTGCTAGCAGTACACCGACGTCCGATTCTAGCAGGCAAATTTCCCTGCCCCAGCTGCTGGACCGTCGAAAGAAGTTCACTCCCAGCCATCCACATGCCCAGCGGTTGAATGCTAGCTTGGCTAAATTGCTAGCGCTTCAACTGCTGCCTTTTCAGTTGGTAGACTCGGCCCCCTTCCGTGAGTTTGTGCAATGTGCAGTTCCTCAGTGGCAGGTTCCCAAACGCCACTTTTTCTCACGGAAGGCTATTCCGGCTCTCTACCGGCATGTGGAAGGCAATGTCTTGGCCTCGCTGGACAGGGCGGTCAGCGGTAAGGTGCATATTACCGCTGACTCATGGTCCAGCAGGCATGGACAGGGACGTTACCTTTCTTTCACGGCCCATTGGGTCACTCTTTTGGCAGCTGGGAAGGATTCAGGACAAGGTGCAGTAGTGTTGGAGGTTGTCCCACCGCCACGCCTCCAAAATGCTACTACTGGTTGTGACACACCTCTCTCCTCCACCCCCTCCTCTTCTTCTTCCTCCATGGCCTCTTCCTGTGGTTTGTCCTATGAACCAGCGGTGCTCCGTAGCCGTTCACGGGGCTACGCAAGTACGCAGGCAAAAAGATGCCATGCCGTGCTTGCGCTGGTGTGTTTGGGGGACAGAAGCCACACTGGGGCAGAGGTCCTGTCTGCTCTGCAGGGCCAGGCCGAGAGGTGGTTGACGCCACGCCAGCTTAAGCCAGGAATGGTGGTTTGCGACAATGGCACCAACCTCCTCTCCGCCCTCCGACAGGGACAACTGACCCATGTGCCCTGTGTGGCTCACGTCCTTAACCTGGTGGTGCAGCGCTTCTTGGGCAGGTACCCGGGCTTACAGGATGTCCTGAGGCAGGCCAGGAAAGTCTGTGTGCATTTCCGCAGATCTTATAATGCCAGTGCTCGCCTGGCTGAGCTGCAAAAGGAGTTGAACCTGCCCAAGAACCGCCTTATATGTGACATGCCCACCAGGTGGAACTCAACGTTGGCCATGCTGCAGCGGCTGCACACGCAGCAGAGGGCCATCAATGAGTACCTGTGCGACTACGGCACCAGGACAGGGTCAGGGGAGCTTGTTTTTTTTTCTCCACGCCAGTGGGGCATGATCAGGGATGCATGCACTGTCCTGGCACCATTTGAGGAGGCCACGAGGATGGTGAGCAGTGACAGTGCATGCATCAGTGACACTGTACCTCTTGTCCACCTGTTGGAGCACACGCTGCGTGGAATAATGGACAGGGCACTTGAGGCAGAACAGAGGCAGGAAGAGGAGGACTTCCTTGCCTCTCAAGGCCCCCTTTACCCAGACAGTGTTCCTTCTGTCCCACCCATCGCACAGGAAGAGGAGGAGGAGGAGGAGGAGGAGGAGGAGGATTGTGTCAGCATGGAGGTGGAGGCTGGCACTCAGCATCATCAGCAGCAGTCTTTTAGGGATGATTTACAGTCCCAAGAAACCAGTGGACTTGTACGTGGCTGGGAGGAGGTGGCTGCGGATCATGTCGTCCTTAGTGACCCAGAGGACTCCGGAGCGAATGCCTCAGCAAACCTACGCTGCATGGCCTCCCTGATCCTGCAAAGTCTGCGGAAGGATCCTCGTATTCTTCGGATCAAGGAGAGGGACCATTACTGGCTGGCCACTCTCCTTGATCCACGGTACAAGGGTAAGGTTGCGGACCTTATGTTACCGTCGCAGAGGGAGCAGAGGATGAGACAACTCCGGGAGGCCTTGCAGAAAGGTCTGTGCAACGCGTTCCCAGAGACTGGGAGGTTGCAAACTCCTGGTCCTGGACAACGAGTTGCTGAGGCTTCGGCCAGTCAAAGAAGGAGCGGTGGGGAAGGTGGCCGTCTGACCGATGCGTTCAGACAATTCTTTAGTCCGCAGCCCCAAAGTATGATCGGTTCCAGCAACCATCGCCAGCGTCTGATAAACATGGTGCAGGAATATCTAGGGGCAAGGTCAGACTTGGACACCTTCCCCACCGAAAATCCTCTGGCTTACTGGGTCTTGAGGATGGATCACTGGCCAGAGCTTGCACAGTATGCAATTGAGCTACTGGCCTGTCCTGCATCCAGCGTTCTTTCGGAACGCACATTCAGTGCTGCTGGAGGATTTGTCACGGATCACAGGGTGCGCCTGTCCACCGACTCGGTTGATCGACTGACTTTCATCAAGATGAACCAGTCTTGGATCACCACCAGCTACCACACACCTGATGCTGATATAACAGACTAATTGATTTTAACATGTCACATCCCTTCAAGACTGATGCTGATGCTGAGTGCCTGTGCTGTTATGTTGACTGGCTATCCTCCTCCTCCGAGTCCTCAATGATACGATTGATGATGATAGCTTGTAAGATCATTTTTGTTTATGGGTGCCGCCACCAGTGCCTAACGCCCAATTTTTCAGCCCCTGTTTAACAGGGGCGTGTAATTACAATTTTTGAAGCAATACTTTGCAACAGGGCTCATTGCTGTGCTCCAAGTACAGTATCTGTGAGGAGTTGCAGTGTTGTGCCACCAGTGCCTAAGGCCCAATTTTTCAGCCCCTGTTTAACAGGGGCGTGTCATTACAATTTTTGAAGCAATACTTTGCAACAGGGCTCATTGGTGTGCTCCAAGTACAGTATCTGTGAGGAGTTGCAGTGTTGTGCCACCAGTGCCTAAGGCCCAATTTTTCAGCCCCTGTTTAACAGGGGCGTGTCATTACAATTTTTGAAGCAATACTTTGCAACAGGGCTCATTGCTGTGCTCCAAGTACAGTATCTGTGAGGAGTTGCAGTGTTGTGCCACCAGTGCCTAAGGCCCAATTTTTCAGCCCCTGTTTAACAGGGGCGTGTCATTACAATTTTTGAAGCAATACTTTGCAACAGGGCTCATTGGTGTGCTCCAAGTACAGTATCTGTGAGGAGTTGCAGTGTTGTGCCACCAGTGCCTAAGGCCCAATTTTTCAGCCCCTGTTTAACAGGGGCGTGTCATTACAATTTTTGAAGCAATACTTTGCAACAGGGCTCATTGCTGTGCTCCAAGTACAGTATCTGTGAGGGGTTGCAGTGTTGTGCCACCAGTGCCTAAGGCCCAATTTTTCAGCCCCTGTTCAACAGGGGCATGTAATTACAATTCTTGATCTAATAATTCACAGCAGGGCCCATTGCTGCACCCACCAAGAGTAACTGTCAGGGCTTACAGTGTTGTGGCACCAGCACCACCATCAAAGGCCCAATTTTTACTACCACTGTTCAACAATTATATGTAATTAAAATTCCTGATATAATAGTTGACAGCAGGGCGTTCCAGCACCAACCAAGAGTAACTGTGAGTGCTTACAGTGTTGTGCCAACACCAACAACTAAGGGGCCTATTTCTGCAGAGTATATACGGCAGGTCCCTACTTTCAAACATCCAACTTACAAACGACTCCTACTTGCAAACGCAAGAAGACAACAGGAAGTGAGAGGAAATCTACCACTAGGAAGGAAAATTCTCTCCTGTAAGAATAAATATGGGAGAAAGGTGTCTCCTCTGTACTGATGCTTTATCAGCAATCCTTGTTTCAAGAAAAACACCACATTTCAAAAACAGTTGTCATTGGGACGGAAAGTGAGGTGAAATGTTCTGAACAGGGGCACAGACAGCAAAACAAATGTTACAGGGGTGATAACCCTTACCTATGTTTTCCAAAAAGTTTAAAAATAGATTTTTGGTCTGGAGCTACACTTCAACAATGTACCTGTTCAAAATTACAAACAGACTCTACATAAGAACAAACCTACAGTCCCTGTCTTGTATGCACCGCCTGTATAGGGCTGTTCAGAGTATATAGGGCCTTTTTTATTTTATGTGCGGGGTTCCCCTTAATATCCATACAAGACCCAAAGGGGCTGGTAATGGGCTGGGGTAGGGGGGGGGGTCATGGGGTAGCTATGCCATTTTTCTTAAAGAATTTCATCCATATTACCGGGACCAGACATTACATTAAAGCCGCAAGCAGTTTTAAATGGCTTTTTTTTCCTTTAGAAGTGTCATTTTGTGCAGGGACAGTTCTAAACACGGGAAACACGTGGCACTTCACAGGCATACTTTAGACACCCCCCAGGTACGATATTTAAAGGAATATTTGACTTTTTTTTTTTCACTTTATGCATCATTAAAATGACTGCTCCCGAAAAACGACCGTTTTTAAAACTTCTTTTTGCATTGATACATGTCCCCTGGTGCAGAACCCGGGTTCCCAAACCCTTTTTAGGACAATAACATGCATAATAGTTGTTATAATTAGCACTTTAGAATTCGAACGTTCGCATCCATTGTATTTAATAGGGTTCTAATGTTCGTTCGAACTTTCGGTCCGTTCGCGGGTTCTGGTGCGAACCGAACCCGGGGGTGTTCGGCTCATCACTAATCATAAGTCAAAACTCATACAATTTTCCAGCAGTCTAAAAAAGTGGAATAAATGTATCTTCATAGATTTCTTGAGGGAGATTGTTGATAAATATTTCTATCCCAAGTGGAGGGGCTTTTCTAACCCAATCTGCAAGAGGGCCACCATATTTCCTTTGACCATTAACCTGTACAAGATTAATATTACACCTTTCCATCCACTCCAGAGGGGAAGCTTTATTGTCTTTATTCAGAGAATTAATCCAAGCCTCGCTCTGATCGTTCCTCGCGTTGTTATCCTTCATTGGAGAATGATCTGCTCTCTCCTTGGGATCAAAAACTGAACTGAGCTCTCTACTAGTGTTGAGCGAACCCGAACTGTAAAGTTCGGGTCCGTACCGAACTTTAGCTTTTTCCCAAACCCGAACCCGAACCCGGACTTTGCGCAAAAGTCCAGGTTCGGGTTCGGCAATGTAATTACGCAGTTAGAAATGCTTCAGGGGCCAGCCAATCACCTTTTGATTAGCTGGTGTGCCCTTAGAAGCCATCATAGCCATGCCTACTAATGGCATGGCTGTGATTGGTCAGTGCAACATGTGACCCAGCTTCTATATAAGCTAGAGGCACACAGCACACATGTCACTCTGCTTCAGAATAGATAGGGAGAGGATCTTGTCTGCTGCTGCTGCTTTTAGGGAGAGATAGAAAAATACATGAGTTAGTCCTGATTCTGGAATCTGAGGGAAAAGATAGAGAGACAGTGTAGTGTAGGGCCAGGTTCCTGTTTTTTGCTTTTAGGGAGAGAGATATATTATATAGGAATAGGAGTCCAGATTCAGAGATATAACTCAGCGATCTGCATAGGTTTACCTGTTTGTGTTGCAGTGCAGTCTTTTTACACTGCTATGAGCCCAGTGTCAGAGAAAATCTACCTTTTATCTGCAAGCTCAGTGCACCAGCACTGCATATATTACGTTGAGAGATACACCGTTTCCATACTGTGGGTGTATTCTGCTCTTGGAAAAAGATCCATTTAGGACAAAAAAAAAAGGCACTTTATTGTGCTCTTTTCCAAAAGACCCATTAAGGGCAAAAAAAAAAAAAAAAAAATCCATTTTATTTTGCTCGTGCAAAAAAAGACCCGTTTAGGGCAAAAATAAATAAATAAAATTTGCACTTTAATGTACGCTTGCAAAAAGACCCAAAAAATATTTTGCAGTGTGTTATACATATGTGGAGGCGTGTGAAATAAACAATTTATATATAGTTTTCTTCTACTGTGCTATACTAAAAAAACAACATTTTTTTTGAATAGCATTTTCTGCAGTTCTGTAGCTGTGCGATTCAGCGGTTACGTACTGTGGGCGTGTTGTGGTCTTCCAAAAAACGCCATTTAGGGCCACAAAAAATATTTTGCAGTGTGTTATACATATGTGAAGGTGTGTGAAATAAACAATTTCTATATAGTTTTCTCCTACTGTGCTATACTAAAAAAACAACATTTTTTTTTAATAGCATTTTCTGCAGTTCTGTAGCTGTGCGATTCAGCGGTTACGTACTGTGGGTGTGTTGTGGTCTTCCAAAAAACGCCATTTAGGGCCACAAAAAATATTTTGCAGTGTGTTATACATATGTGAAGGTGTGTGAAATAAACAATTTCTATATAGTTTTCTCCTACTGTGCTATACTAAAAAAACAACATTTTTTTTGAATAGCATTTTCTGCAGTTCTGTAGCTGTGCGATTCAGTGGTTACGTACTGTGGGTGTGTTCTGCTCTTCCAAAAACACCCATTTAGGGCAAGATCCTAAATTTGGAAAATATTAGGAGAAGGTCAAAGGGACGTGGTGGCCCCGGTCGTGGTGCTGCTGGTGGAGCTCCTGTTGCAGGGAGAGGACGTGGTGGATCTGTGCCAGATACACGCACAAGTGAAACACCTTCCTCAGGTGCGAGTAGGCGACCGAGCCTGCGGCGGTATTTTGTCGCGCCTAATGAGGCTGTACGAATGTTTAGGCCAGGACAAGTACAGGCGATAGTAGATTGGGTTGCTGACAGTGCCTCGGGTTCCTTCACATTGTCTCCCACCCACTCTTCTGATGAAAGATCAGAGTTGGCACCTGAAACCCATGTCCATCAGTCTTTCACCTCACCCCCTTGCAAATCAGCCAAGCAGTCTGAGCCCCAAATCATGCAGCAGTCTCTTCTGCTTTTCGATGACTCTGTTAGCAGGGTTTCCCAGGGCCATCCACCTAGCCCTGCCCCATGAATGGTCCATGAATCCTACAGAATTAGGGTGTTTGAGCCTATTTACCACTCAAACACTTCCCTTAAATTCAGCACCCCGCTACATTTTTATTTCAAAGTATTTTATTTTCCCACTAGCTTATCCATTAAATTGAATAATTTATTCCAGAAAGGGCGTATTCTGGGGCATTCCCACCATATGTGTGGCATCGTGCCATTGAGTTTCTGAGGTTCTTAATGACTTCCCGTACCTCTTCTGCTGAAAAGGGGGCCTCCAGCATATTTTTTTATTTTTTTATTTTTTTTATGTTATTTTAAGTTATTTCCCTATCCACATTTGTTTGCAGAGCACTTGCCAAGCTCTTAACAACATTTTGCTGCCATTTGCAGCCCTCTAGCCCTTTCCATTACTTTTTTAGAGCCTTTTTAGTCCTTAGAAGTCCGGGTCCCCATTGACTTCAATGGGGTTCGGGTTCGGGTTAAAGTTCGGTCCTGAACCCGAACTTTTTTCCAAAGTTCGGCCGAACCCGTCGAACCCGAACATCCAGGTGTCCGCTCAACTCTACTCACTACCATGCTCTGGCCAGGAAGAAGCAGACAAAATCCCTGGTCTCCTTCATGGGCCATAATCAGTGGGTAGGAGGCTTGCCCCTAGTCCCCTCCAAAAGCCTCTGTCCCACTTGAGTATGTCACATATACAGTATATATTAGGGGTGCTGAATTTAATCGCTGCATCGATGCATCGCTACTCGGGTGTCCCCAATGCTGCATCGATGCATGCGGCAAAATCGATGTCGGGTGTGACGTCATCTCCCGGGAGAGCGCTCCGAGCGTGGCTGTCAAAATAACAGTTTTTTAATAAATGCGGAGTTACAATCCATTAAGTGCCCTCTGCTGTATGTGCTTTTTAAGATATATGCAGCTTCATACCTAATTTCTTAGTCTGTGTATAACTGTATATGCCGCTCATGTGACTGCCCAGCCCGGCCCGCCTCTCTCCTCACGTCACTCCTGACATTAGCCCCGCCCACCTCTCTTATGATCTGATAGCTACAGTCAGTGGGCGGGGCTAAGAACTCCCGCTAACATCTGGAGAGACATGAGAGGAGAGAGGCGGGCCAGGCAGTCACATGAGCGGCATATACAGTGTGACAGCAGGAAGGTAAAGTCACCTGGTTGCATCCAGGGGGGTAGATATATTTCTCCCAGATTCAGGCTTTATGCCGACTTATACAACTAGGTGGAGAGTTGTATAAGGCTAGTGGGCTCATGGATGACTCATACCTCTAGGGAGAGTGTGGGGCGTCGTGCAGACAGAGATGAGGAGACCAGCTGAACCTTGTCAGCTCATTTAGGCCTCTATAAGAACTCCCAGCTTCATTAGATGTTAGCTCATGCCTGGAACCAGACCTGTGTGGACTGTCTAGGGAGAGTGAACCCCTGTGCGGTGAGGCAAAGCCTGTGTGGCTATTTGTTTGGACTTTTACTAAACCAGGGACTTAGGGACTAGGACAGCACCAGGCTGATCCCAGTTGTTAGTTTAGGAAACCTGCATGTTTAGTCAGAGGTCAAACTGACCAGGATTTATTTTGTTTATGTTTCTTTTTGGCTTTGCTGTGTTTTTGTCACTGTACATAGAGAAATAAACCGCACCTTTTGATTTTGAAAACCACAACCTCCGTCTGCTGGCCCTGTTTTTGTGTGGGGAGCCCAACCAGGGGGTCACACACACCCGCTACCGAGTTAACCCCCTCACAGTTGGTGGAGAACCAGTGGCAGTTTTTTTTAAGCCAGCATGGAGGAGATACTGAAACAGCTGGCTCTAGCAAATGCCAATCAACAGCAGACAAATGCAGGTTTGCAAAGGAGCCTTGCAGCCCAGCAGCAAGCTCATCAACAAGCCCAGCAGCAATCTGAGGCCCGCTTCATAGACCTGTTACAGAAGCAAGAGCAGGGACTACAACAAATGGAAGCAGTAATGCAGCAACGTCCGCAGACCAGTGAGGAAAGCCGTCCCACTAATACCGCGTCCTTTGGGGTGAGTCGTTTATTGACAAAAATGACTGGAGAGGATGATCCAGAGGTATTTTTGACCACATTTGAAAGGACTGCTGAAAGAGAAAAGTGGCCTGAGGAGCAGTGGGCTGGACTGGTGGCTCCTCTGTTAACTGGTGAATCGCAGAAGGCTTACTATGACCTAGAGCCTGACCAAGCAAAAGACTATGTGATGCTAAAAGCTGAAATATTGGCAAGGCTGGGTGTCACCCTGGCTGTCCGGGCTCAGCGTGTGCATAACTGGACTTTCCAGCTTGGAAAACCCCCCAGGTCTCAAATGTATGATCTCATTCACCTGAGCAGGAAGTGGCTACAGCCAGAGACTTTGTCCGCACCAGAGATTGTGGAACGTGTTGTAATGGATCGGTTTTTGAGAGCTCTTCCTACTGCCATCCAAAAGTGGGTAAGCCATGGAGACCCAGAGACGGCCGGTGGTCTTGTGGATCGTGTAGAGAAATACTTGGCTACAGAGAACCTGACGGCCTCTTCCAGAGACACTCGGACTTTCCACCCTAAGACCAGACCACCCCCAGGGGCGGATAAGAGGATTCCAAGGGGTAAGGGTGGAGAGAGTGAGAGGGTGGGAGCTCTACCCCAAGTTTGGCGAGAACAGCCTGGGAAATCAGCGGCTCAAGAGGCGGCAAGAAGGATCGTTTGCTACCGCTGCCGGCAAGCGGGACATATTGCAGCCAATTGCCCGGTTGTGGAGGAACCCATGCAGTGTGACTTTCTGACGGGCAGACGTCAGTCGCTGTGTGCGACAGTCGCATGCACTGCCATTCGAGGAACTGAGAAACATTTATGCAAAATGTGTGTTAATGGTAGAAATGTTGTGGTATTGCTGGATTCAGGTAGCCTTGTGACCCTGATAAAGGCTGAGTTAGTTAAAACAGAGGTCTCTGGGAATAGCAAGGTAGCTGTTATTTGTGTGCATGGGGACACCCGAGAGTATCCAGTGACTACAGTGTGTTTCGAGACCCCCAAAGGTACCCTCTCTCATCCAGTGGGCTTAGTATCTCAGTTACCGTATGACGCCATTGTGGGAAGGGATTTTCCGAAGTTCTGGGAACTGTGGGATGATCCTGAGCCCCCCACTGGTGCCCCTATGTACCAGGAATGTGATAGCCAGAACTCCTCTGAGAGTGGTGAGGACTCTCCAGAATTTCCCTTGTCAGTATTGGCAGGGGAGACTCAAGAAACTGGAGAGGAGCCCACCTCCTCAGACGAAAACCTACCGTCTGTGGAGTTTTCTGATCTGGAGGTTCACAGGGAAAATTTTGCCACAGAACAGTTAAAAGACCCCGCCCTAATAAAGGCACGGGAAAACGTAGTGGAAATAGATGGCGAGTTAGTGAACCCAGATAATACCTGCACTTACCCATACTTCAGCGTAGAGAAGGACCTACTGTATCGGGTGGCAAAAAGGGCAGAAGAAACCGTTGAGCAGCTTGTGGTGCCCAAACCTTACAGGAAGTTGGTGTTGGAGTTGGCCCATGGGCACATTCTTGGAGGTCATCTGGGGACAGAGAAAACCCGAGAGAGGGTATTACAGAGATTCTATTGGCCTGGAGTGATGAAGGACATAGAAAATTATTGTTCCTCCTGCCCTGTGTGTCAGAGGTCGGCCCCGATGCCACATTTCCGTAGCCCGCTGGTCCCTCTACCCATCATTGAGGTCCCGTTTGAGAGAATCGCAATGGATTTGGTAGGTCCTATAATCAAGTCCGCTAGGGGGCACCAGTACATATTGGTTATAATGGACTATGCCACCCGTTATCCAGAAGCGATCCCTCTCAGAAATACCTCGGCCAAAACCATAGCCAAAGAGCTATCTCTTGTTTTTAGCCGGGTGGGTATTTGTAAAGAACTGCTTACGGACCAAGGTACACCCTTTATGTCCCGGGTTATGAAAGAGCTGTGTAAATTGCTCAAAGTGACGCAATTGCGTACATCTGTGTATCACCCCCAAACCGATGGGCTGGTTGAAAGATTCAACAAAACCCTAAAACAAATGTTGAAGAAAGTGGTGGATAGAGATGGAAAGGATTGGGACTGTCTACTTCCTTATTTGATGTTTGCTATTAGGGAGGTGCCCCAATCCTCTACGGGATTCTCCCCCTTTGAGTTACTGTATGGGAGACACCCAAGAGGGCTGTTGGATATTGCCAAGGAAACTTGGGAAAGTGAGAGTTCTCCCCACAGGAGTGTGATTGAGCATGTCGCCCTGATGCAAGATCGAATTGCACAGGTAATGCCCATCGTGAAGGAACATTTGGCCCAAGCGCAGTTGGCACAGCAGAGAGTGTACAACCGTGGAGCAAAGACCCGTACCTTTTCCCCGGGGGATAGGATATTGGTACTTGTCCCTACGGTTGAAAGTAAATTCCTTGCCAAATGGCAAGGCCCCTACGAGATAATGGAAAAAGTGAGCGAAGTGAATTACAAGGTCAGACAACCAGGAAGGCGAAAGCCCGAACAGATATATCACGTTAATCTGTTGAAAGCCTGGAGGGATAGAGAGTCCCTAGTCGCAGAAACTTGGTCAACAGCTCAAACTGGTTGCGTGATTCCGGAGGTTGGAATAGCAGCCACCTTGTCACAACCCCAACAACAGGAGGTTAAGGAGTTTGTGCTTCGCAACAAGGAGGTGTTCTCTGAGCTGCCGGGACAAACATCTGGGGTAGAGCACGATATTATTACCCCGCCCGGTGAAAGGGTGAAGTTAAAACCCTATCGGATCCCAGAGGCCCGACGGGAGGCAATACGGGAGGAAGTACAGAAAATGCTGAACTTAGGGGTGATAGAGGAGTCCCAAAGTGATTGGTCTAGTCCCATTGTGTTGGTGCCTAAACCGGATGGGAGCTGGCGATTTTGTAACGATTTTCGTCAGTTGAACAAAGTTACAAAATTTGACACCTACCCCATGCCACGTATAGATGAGTTGATCGACCGGCTGGGAACAGCCCGATACATGACGACTCTTGACCTCACAAAAGGGTATTGGCAAATTCCCCTGGCCAAGTCGGCCAAAGAGAAAACCGCATTTGTAACCCCAGACGGGGCGTTCCAATATAAGAGAATGCCGTTCGGGTTACAGAATGCGCCGGCCACATTCCAGCGGAAAATGGACCAGATACTGAGGCCCCATCGGAAGTATGCTGCGGCTTACCTGGATGACGTAATTGTCCATAGCACAGATTGGGCCTCACATCTGCCAAAAGTGCAAGCAGTCCTAGACTCTATCCGGGAAGCGGGGTTTACGGCTAACCCCAAGAAGTGTACCATTGGGCAGGAGGAGGCCAAATATCTTGGGTACACCATTGGCAGGGGAGTGATAAAACCCCAACTCAACAAAGTCGAGGCCATCCAGAGTTGGCCACGTCCCAACAGCAAGAAGCAGGTACGGGCCTTTCTGGGAATCGCGGGTTATTATCGGCGCTTCATTCCCCACTTTGCTTCTAAGGCTGTGCCCCTAACCAACCTGACGAAAGGGAAAGGGTCGGTCATGATTAAATGGACCCCCGAGGCTGAGGCAGCATTCCAATTCTTGAAACAAGCCTTATGTAGCCAGCCAGTGTTGTACTCACCCGACTTCTCTAAAGACTTTGTCGTACAAAGTGATGCGTCAGATGTGGGGTTAGGAGCAGTATTGTCCCAGGTCTGGAACGGGGAAGAGCACCCAGTCATTTACCTCAGCAGGAAGTTGAAGTCCCATGAGGTAAATTACGCCACGGTTGAAAAGGAGTGTTTAGCGGTGAAGTGGGCTCTAGATTCCCTTTGGTACTATCTGCTAGGTAGGCACTTTGACATGGTTACGGATCACGCTCCGTTAAAGTGGATGGCTCAAAACAAGGAGACAAATAGAAGAGTGAATAGGTGGTTCCTGGCCCTACAGGAATTCAACTTCACAGTAAAGCATCGCCCTGGCGTTCGAATGGGGAATGTGGATGCTTTGTCTCGAGTACATGAATGCCTGATTGCTGGTGTTCCAACCCCAAGGTTAAAACAAGAGGGGGGGGTATGTGACAGCAGGAAGGTAAAGTCACCTGGTTGCATCCAGGGGGGTAGATATATTTCTCCCAGATTCAGGCTTTATGCCGACTTATACAACTAGGTGGAGAGTTGTATAAGGCTAGTGGGCTCATGGATGACTCATACCTCTAGGGAGAGTGTGGGGCGTCGTGCAGACAGAGATGAAGAGACCAGCTGAACCTTGTCAGCTCATTTAGGCCTCTATAAGAACTCCCAGCTTCATTAGATGTTAGCTCATGCCTGGAACCAGACCTGTGTGGACTGTCTAGGGAGAGTGAACCCCTGTGCGGTGAGGCAAAGCCTGTGTGGCTATTTGTTTGGACTTTTACTAAACCAGGGACTTAGGGACTAGGACAGCACCAGGCTGATCCCAGTTGTTAGTTTAGGAAACCTGCATGTTTAGTCAGAGGTCAAACTGACCAGGATTTATTTTGTTTATGTTTCTTTTTGGCTTTGCTGTGTTTTTGTCACTGTACATAGAGAAATAAACCGCACCTTTTGATTTTGAAAACCACAACCTCCGTCTGCTGGCCCTGTTTTTGTGTGGGGAGCCCAACCAGGGGGTCACACACACCCGCTACCGAGTTAACCCCCTCACAACAGTTATACACACACTAAGAAATGAGGTATGAAGCTGCATATATTTTAAAAAGCACATACAGCGGGGCACTTAATAGATTATAACTCTGCATTTATTACAACACAGATATTTTAACAGCAGTAAGTAGAGTACAAATGTGTTTGTACTCTACTCACCTCCTACACGTGCTCTGTGCTGACATTTCCCTGGATTCCTGTTTGCACATTCCACTGTGTTAACTCCTAGTGTGCTGGAAGGTGCAAACAGGGAATCCCAGGGGAACTGTCAGCACAGAGACAGTAGTACAGGGAACTTCACAGGGCTGTTTGCTGTGGATTCTAATCTCTCCTGACCTCCCAGCAGCCATGTGCGTGAATTCTTGTACCCTGTAGTGCACCAGATTAGTGCACTTTTTAAGAGCGGCGTTCCACCCGTTTTTTCGTTTATTAAAAGTCAGCAGCTACAAAAAGTATAGCTGTTGACTTTTAATAAACAGACACTCACCTGTCCCACGATCCAGCGATGCGGCCGCACGGAGCCCAGGGCCGGGCGCGCGCTTACGGCTTCACGGCTGGGCGCGCACTGCGCTCTGCCATTGGCCAGCCAATCTTCTGGGACCTTTGATGTGTCCCAGAAGATTGCAGGGAGGAAGGGACGTCTAGGTGGCCCAAGCGGTAGTGGGAGCGTGTCAGTAATCGTGATGCATCGCGGAATCAAATCGAATCGTTGACCAGATAATTGTAATCGAATCGTGAGACCAGTGAAGATGCGCACCCCTAGTACATATATATATATATATATATATATATATATATATATATATATATATAAATATATATATATATATATATATATATATATATATATATATATATATATATTAATAATCACAGGATATAACCAAAATATGCACCAAACTCCCTTGCAAACTCAGATATTACCTTGTTACCTTGTAGAGTAGTGAATACATCACCGCTGTGCAGAGAGCAGAGATGTGGGTGGTGCCAAGCAGATCCTCCCATTACAAGCTACCAGCAAGAAATGACAGGGGGTGAGAAAATGGTCAGTCCCCCTGCACAAGATGAAGGAGCAGCAGTGACCAGTCTGTTTTACAGAAAGCTGTAAAGATGTAAAGCACAGGGGTTCATTCATGCTGGATTATAACAAATATCTGGAAGAAATACAAGACTGGTGTGATGGTCCTCTTTATGCCTTGTACACGAGCGGAATAAACTCAGGCGGGTTTTTCCGACGGAATTCCGCTCAAGCTGTCTTGCATACACACTGTCACATCAAATTCCACATGTCAAGAACATGGTGACGTACAACACGACGAGCCGAGAAAAATGAAGTTCAATGATTCCGAGCATGCGTCAAATTGATTCCGAGCATGCGTGGTTTTTTAGTCCGTCAGAAAAGCATACAGACGAATGGAATTTCTGATTTTTCGTCTGACTTTTTTCATCGGAAATTCCGACCGTGTGTACGCGGCATAACTCCCCCAATAACCGCAACTCCCTCCCTATTACCTTACACCCCAATAACAAACGACTCTTACACAGTTTTTTCACTGGAATGATATATATTTTATGTATATATCAACCACAGCATAAAAAGAACACAGCATAGACATTGATGTCTAAAACATACACATACCAAAAAGAAACAATCCCTTTTTTGGCTGATCTGAGACTTTAACAAAAATCACTGCCAAAAACACATGAAACGTCTTGATGCCTGAAGCCAAATACTACCCCCAACCGCTTATTCTGGTTCAAGAGCTTAACAGAGCTTCAGCCATTCCAAAACCTGCAATAAATGTCACAACCTAAATGACATATCCAAAAACACAACATTTTTCATTCCCCTGGTGTTATTGGGACTGATAAGCTGACCAGTTTTGGCGCTGATTATAGCCCTCACCAATAACCTTGAAGCTGAGCCACTCCGCCAGACTTTTTACTACCATCTTAGTTACCCAAGGAACATTGCTCACTGTGACAATAATGCCTATTACAGGTGAAAATACCATTACAGTGCACATAAAAGGACAAATCAAAAATCCAAAAGCATGCAAACAAATGTTAAAAATTAGAAGACAAATGGAAAACTAGTGTAGCGGGCACATACTTTTAAATCTGGTGAAGACATCAGTGATGTCTAGTTCCCTGCGGCCCAGCATGTGGCGCTGTCACTTTGGGCCGGGGTTGAACCATCGCTGCAGTGCTGTACCCTTTGTGACCTCTCGCAGCAGTTGTACGGCGGGGGCGGGGAACCCGCTGTGCTTGCTGGGAGAGGGTATAAGGGGGCGGACATCTTCGCCACGAGGTTCGAGTCCCAGGCACCTTCAGCCTGAGGGCTGCTGTCTGCGGTCAGTGTCCAGGCGGCCTAGGCCTGGACACTTGGAGTTCGTGTTCCATCCCAGACACCTTCAGTCTGGGGTGAGGTACTCAGCCGGAGGCCTGGGGCCCAGTACCTTCCGCTGGGTCCCGCGAGGGAGGGATTGTCCTAGGGGGCCCCGGGAGTGGGGCACCCGAATCCAGAGGCGTAAGGGACCGGAGGAGGGACTCATCCGAAGATCTGGTGCAGCATATTGCCAGTGCCGGGTGAACCTCTGGAGACCGCCCGGAGGGATATCTTTCCCGAACAGGGGCCAAGTCCAGAGAGTCCAACTATTCAACTCAGGTCAGTGGCAGAGACCTGCTATTAGGCCTGTGGCAGGGGCCTCAACAGTTCATCCGGTCGGTGTCAGCGACCAAAACTCACGGTCGGTGGCAGAGACCATGCGCCAGGCCTATTCGCTATCAAAGGGATAGGAGAGTTCATTTGTGCCTGGGCCTACTCGTACCCACACCCCTGTTTGTCTGTTACTAAAAGTTCAACTGATTGTGTTCAACCTGAAAGCACAGAAATAAAGGAGTGTTGGACTTTTGATTGGTGTGGGACTCTATTATTGGCAGACACATCTCCATGGAACAACTCAGGCTTCGTACGCAGTGAACAGACCCGGAGGTAATTCAACTAACTTTGCTCAACCCTCATACACATACGAGGGGAGAGTTTGGCGTAGTGTTCCTGTACTCTCGTCTCCCAGGTACCCCTAGACACCAGCCGCTCAAACGAGAAGAAACCAAGAGGGAGAGTGAGGGGTATAGGCGCTACACTAATCTTCTTGTTTGTTTGATTTTGTTAATTGTTTTATTTATTTTTATCAAAATAAAGTACATTCAAGTAGAAGAGTGAAGAGAAAAAAAACAGGGGAGAGGGGGTGGGGACCTTCTGCATGTTTTCCAAAGAGTGACAGTGAAGTAATTTCCGGTGGCTTTGGCGGGCTTACAGCTATGACCGGCTTCCTTTCCTCTCTCTATAAAACAATGGTTTGTCTGCCCCTCCACAATCATATAACTCTGTGCCTAAAGGCACAGTGTGAGCCTGGAAGGGAGACCAAGATTTGTGCGAGAATACACATAGCTCTTGTATTTAGAATGTATCAGTTTAAGCTATTTTAGCCAAGATAATTGCATTAATGTTGCCTGTACCATAAATGCTACAAACAATATACTGTGGGAAAAGTTCACACCTAATCATAAAATAGGAGCATATTCACAACTTAGTTACATAGGGGGGGGGAATTTACTAAATCTGGAGGGTGCAAAGTCTGGTGCAGCTGTGCATAGTAACCAATCCACTTCCAGGTTTTATTATCAAAGCCTAATTGAACAAGCTGAAGTTAGAAGCTGATTGGCTACCATGCACAGCTGCACCAGATTCTGTGTGCTCCAGTTTTCGTAAATCAACCCCATAGTTACATAGTTAGTCAGGTTGAAAAAAGACACAAGTCCATCTAGTTCAACCATAAAAATAAATAAAATAAAAGATATCATACAATCCCATATACCCAATTCTATACCCACAGTTGGCCTAGAGGAAGGCAAAAAAAACCCCAGCAGAGCATGATCCAATTTGCTACAGCAGGGGAAAAAAATTCTTCCTGATCCCCGAGAGGCAATCGGATTTTCCCTGGATAAACTTTACCTGTAAATGTTAGTACTCAGTTATATTATGTACCTTTAGGAAAGTATCCAGACCTTTCTTAAAGCAATCTACTGAGCTGTCCAGAACCACCCCTGGAGGGAGTCTATTCCACATTTTCACAGCTCTTACTGTGAAGGAACCTTTCCAAAATCTCTTTTCCTCTAGACATAAAGAGTGCCCCCTTGTCCTCTGTGTTGACCGTAAAGTGAATAACTTAACACCAAGTTCACTTATATTTTTGTATATGTTGATCATATCCTCCCTTAATCTCCTCTTCTCAAGAGTGAATAAATTCAGTTCCTCTAATCTTTCCTTATAGCTGAGCTCCTCTATGCCTCTTATCAGTTTGGTTCCCCTTCTCTGCACTTTCTCCAGTTCCCCCGATATCCTTTTTGAGAACTGGGGCCCAAAACTTAACTGCATATACCAGATGAGGTCTTACTAATGATTTGTACAGGGGCAAAATTATATTTCTCTCTCTCTCTATTAGTCTTGTGCTAATAATGTTGAAATGTAAAAAAAAAATAAGATTTTTTTTTAAAGGAAGTTTCTTTTACATTGAGCACATTTAAATGAGAAGTATTTGTGCCATAGGCCTGTTTCAATCAGCTTATCATTTGCTTTGAAGAACCAGTCATTTATTGACCCCCTACCCTCTATTTTAAATATATCTACTTTAGTTGGCCAAGTATTGACTGACAGCTAAAAGCATTTTCTTTTTTAGACTAATAGTTTTTCACATTAGTGACCTACACTTATTACTGAATTAGAGATTTGCAATTAATCTTTGCAGTGTTGTGATGTCTATCTTTATGAGACTCACATTATTCAGTCTTTTATCTCTTATACCCATCTCTATTATCATTTTAACTAGAGCAGGACATCTTAAGAGGTTGAAAATGAACAGAAGCAGTATTTGAATTTTTATGTTTTCAGTAATAAGATTTCAGTAACAGCAGGATTTTAGTATAATACCATGATTTACGTTCCACTCACTGATCTGACAAATAATCATTTTGTTTGAGTGCAAAGCCTTTTTACCAACTATGAAAATAATGCTAGTTTACCCTAAAAGACATACAATTTCTTTCTTTCACTTTGTTTCATACTTGTCTGAATTTGTAAAAAATATTGTAAGGCAGTCAGGCTGGTGTACTGGTCCATATATATATTGCATGAGTGTAATTTTTTCGTTTGGAAAAGAATACCATTGGAAGCACTATGCTCTATGGCCAGGATATAATAGGGGTGAGAGGAAACATCCTTGGCATGTCCCGTTTAGGATTTAAATGGGATCTGAGAGAAGGCCATTCATGCAAATATGGGTTGTGGAACAGTCATAAAGGGCCATAATGTCTAGGAGGTGGTCCAGGAATACCAAGTTGCTGAAGTGTGACCTGTAAAAAAAATCACGAATCTAAGCAATCAAATGCTTTCTCAGTGTCTATAGATAACAATCATTACGTGGAGGTAATGACTGGAAGCATAATATAGTAGTGATAGGTTTTGATGGTGTTATTTTGGGCTTTGCGATTGGGGACAAAGTCCACCTATATATGCCATTTCAATCATTTATTGACAAAAATCTTGATAGGAAGAGATTATTGTGGATGTTTATATTTCCACTATTGCAACACAATCTGCATTTGACATTTCTTTCAGTTTTTCTTTATTTGGAAATAAATGTTATGTGTAAACTCAGTGTTTCCACACTGTTTATGTGCCACTACTAAGCTTTAGACAATCCCCATAAACGTGATTTTATGAATCACTGGTATCTGTTGAATAACACATACACCAATTATTTTCTAACTTTGTATTGTGGGCTTTATTTAACCAATGCCTGTGCAGATACTGCTCTTGTATTGGTGTCAATTTGCTAAAAAAAAAAATATTAAAATAAACCTGGCATAAACCTGTATAATTCACAGGTACACAAAATGTCGAAAGCTTAAGTTAACTTTAATAAAAAGCAAATGTTACTGCAGATTCAAAGATATAGGAATCTGCATTTTTCCTGTAGAGGTCAAGCTTGGCCTGTGTATCTTTCTGCTTTCAAGCCTGCTATCAGTTACCATAGTAATGGGCAACTTTGCTGTCAGCTATGGAGACTCAGAAGGTGAGATACAGGCCAAGCGTAACCATGACAGTACGTTATAGGAAAAAGTGTATTTAAAGTGAACTGGTCAGCCTATAGATTTCAAACATTTATATATTCTAAATAAGCAGTAAAAACAAGTCCTCACTGACATCTGCAGCTGCAAGCAATGTGAAGCAATGCATCCTTAAAATTAAAGTATAACTAAAGGAAAAACTTTTTTTTAAGTTTTGTATGGAGATGAGACGGATTAGAACCCCTGTCAGTTTTTATTGCTGTCTGTGTCCCCGTTTGGGAGATCCACCCTCTCTATTTGTCCTGTTTACCATTACCATTGAAAGTGAAATGTTCCAAAAGGGACACTAGTTCTGGTGACCTGGAGGTCCTCAAGGAATTCCCTTAATTTGTAGGGATTTCTAGTCTGTTTGGCTATGGGACATGAAGTGAAGGGTAATCTCCACAATGGGACGCAGATGGCAAAAATAAATCTGACAGAGGTTACTACCCTCCCTTGCTCTATCCAAAGTTTTTTCTCATCCTACTCTCTTTCCCAGTAGTAAACTCAGCAACCTTCCAACCTTTTAATGTAAGCACAGTGCACCTGCCTTGTGTCTATATTAGAGCATTGGAGTTCTATCGAGACACTTCTAAAGCTGCCGAGAAACTGAACCCAGCTTTAGTTCCTCTGTTGGGAAATTTGAGGATAGTGATTCACGGTGTCTGCAGATACAGAGGTCAGTAAGGGCTTATTTTAAATAACATTTGATGCTTGTTAAAGTATGAAATTAATTAATTGTCCATAGCCTGGTGCAGGTTTACACCAAATGCCTGCACATGCATATTTTCAACATACCGTATATACTCGAGTATAAGCCGACCCGAATATAAGACGAGGCACCTAATTTTACGACCAAAAAATGGGAAAACGTATTGACTCGAGTATAAGCCTAGGGTGTCCATCTGCATGCCTCACTGTGCCTCAATTTGCCTCACTGTTTCAATGTGCATGCCTCACTGTGTCCATGTGCATGCCTCACTGTGACCATGCCTCACTGTGCCCATGCCTCACTGTGCCCATGCCTCACTGTGTCCATGTGCATGCCTCACTGTGTCCATGCCTCACTGTGTCCATGCCTCACTGTGTCCATGCCTCACTGTGCCCATGCCTCACTGTGTCTATGACTAGACTGACGTTTAACATTGGAGTCTATGGAAGGGGTGCCCGGCTTTGAAAAATCAGTGCTCCCGGCCGTAGGTCCCCTGGACAACAAACATTGCACACTTGTAGAGGAGAAATGGGGCTACATGTGTGCCAAGTTCCGGGCCCGGGTAACCTACGACCGGCCAGTACCGGGTCCCCAAAGTCACCGGAGAAATGACCGTTTAACATATGAGTCTATGGAAGGGGTGCCCGGCTTTGAAAAATCAGTGCTCCCCGGCCGTAGGTCTCATGAAGAGTGGGGCTACATGTGTGGCAAGTTTGGGGTCCAGGGACCTACGGCCAGCCAGTACCGGGTCCCCAAAGTCCGGGAGATCAGGTCAAAAAGGTGACTCAAGTATAAGCCGAGGGGGGAATTTTCATCACAAAAAAATGTGCTGAAAAACTCAGCTTATACTCGAGTATATACGGTATGCTTAATTTGAATTGACCAAGTTTAAGACAGGTTTACTTTAACTGTAGAATTTCTGCTTTGGTTCAGAACTGTTATTTTACTTTTTTTTTTAAGCTCCTAGAAGCTAAATAGTGTTATCCTATGTGTCCAGTGTCTAGAAGCAGAAAACAACATGTTTTTGTAGAGTTTCTTGGGAGCGTTTTTCCAGCAGAAATGCTCCTAGACGCTGCTAAATGTTCCTAAACGCTGCTAAGCGCTACTAATAGTGTTTTTTTATCTTTCTTAAAAAATTTTTTTTAAAGGAATTGCAAAAACTTTAATAAAACGCTATTGCTCCTAAATGCTCCTAGAACGCTACTAAAACATTACTACAAAAAACTATTACCATTGTTTTGTATCCAGCATTTTTTACAGCATTTTTTTAGCTTAAAAAAAAACGCTAGTGTACATGGAGCCTTAAAATGGATTTAGCTTTTCATTTATTGATAATGAAATGCACAGCAAGATACTGCAAACCCTCATATTTAGTCTATATTCATCACAATGTGCAGAAAATCACAGGAAGGCAGTTAAGAGTGGCTAGCTTTAAATGCTTTCAATGTTTGCTTTTCATTTTAGGAGTACACAATAGATGTGTTCTTTCGTCAAAACTGGGAAGATGAGAGATTGAGGTTCACGGGGCCAATGCGCATTCTTCGATTAAACAATCTGATGGCTAATAAAATTTGGACTCCAGACACTTTCTTTCATAATGGGAAGAAATCTATAGCCCACAATATGACGATGCCTAATAAGCTTTTAAGAATTCAAGATGATGGAACACTGCTTTATACAATGAGGTATTTAATTTTTTGTTCTCTAAAGTCCTCGGTGTTCACTGGTAGCATGCATTTTTAAGATGTTTTGCTTTTGAGTGGTTTAAAGTGTAGCTAAGGGTTTTGGACAGAGTGAAGAGGGATTAGAACCCCAGTCAGGCTTTTATTGCTGTCTGTGCCCCCATTAGGGACATGCATTCTATCTTTTTGCCCCGTTTACCATTATAATTGCAAGTGAAAGTAACAGAAAATCCCAAATGTGGGTGGTTCCCAGGAAAGTAATGTAGGGGGAATCTTCCAATAGGGACACTAGTTCTGGTGACTTGGGAATGAAGGGGGTTGGGGGGCAAGGGATTCCCTTAATTTGCAGGGATTTCCTCTCACTTGTTTTGGCTACAGGACAGGAGATAAAAGTAAATCTCCTCAATGGGACACAGATATCATACAAAGAAAACAGCCGCAGCTGCTCCTGTGTAAATTAACATTAGCAGAACAGTTTCAATAGGAATTCTGATGTATAGGGATGAGTTTGTGTATGTTCTAAACCCATGTTCAGCAGAACCTGGAAGGAAGCTGTCAGTACCAGCCCAATCAGCTGGGGTCAGGGCATTCCTCAACCTGTAGCTGCCTGTGCACAAAGGGGTAGTGATGCTTGAGACATCATTGCTATTGGCCTAATACATGTGGTCATGTTAGGTCAATTATGCCAGAAGCATTTTCACCCCTTTGTGTACATGCAGCTACAGGGCAGAGAATGCCCCAGCCCTAGCTGATTGTCTGGCACTGAAAGGTTTGGACCGAGCCCTGGCTCTCACTTATTATGTAGCAATGTTATTTTGTTACATTGTAATTACTTTGTTTCATTTGTAAAAGATCAAAGGAGGGGTTGAGCTGCACATTATGTCTATTAAAAAACCCTGCAGGGAGAAAAAACATTGTTTTTAACCTTAGTTAACCTTAACCAGACCTAATTATCTCATTCTTCTGCTTTTCCTCTTAGCTATTATTCTGCTGCTGTTTTTTTTTTTAGTGGTTAATGTTTTTAGTGACTTTTTTAAATGCACATAATGCACATAATTCAAAAGAAAAAAAGGCTTTTTAAATACCTTCACCATGTAATAGAAACACCATTTTGGCATAAATATAAACAGGACAAATTTTAGAACAAAAAGTGTACTATTTATTTACAGTATAACTTTATAAATACTAGAAAAATAGACTTTTTCTGTGCTGTAAAAGTTCTGTTAAATTGCTCCTTATTCAAAAGAGGTTCAGGGCATAGGGCTAGCAGATGGCAATCAGTAGCATAATTTGTTAACCAGGCAAGGGTCCGGGCGGGCAGCAATCAGTAATGTAATCTGTTATCCAGGCAAAGGATCAGGGCAGGTTGAAATCAATAGAATATCCGTTATTCAGGCAACAATTAGTACCTAAGGCAATCCAGAGACAAGGCAAGACTGAACACAAGACAGGAGCCAGAAGGCAACCCCAGTGACCTTTAAATAAAGGGATACAGCACTGCCAACAATGAGGACATGACCCAAGGTGAATGCCTCCATCAACCATTGGGGTAGGGAGCATTACCAGCAGTACAGTGATACTCCAGCCAGGAGTGGAGAGTGGCTGAACAGCAACTAGAGGAAGCATAGGAGCTGCACTCGGAAAGATGGAAGAAGAAGCAGCGGCTTCAGCATGTCTGGCACTCCTAACGTTACCAATCTCTGAAAAGGAGCCCTCAGGCCCAAAGGATAGGCTTATCATGATGAAGGCAATGGGACCTTTTTGCCAGAAAAAATATTTTAGTAATCTCTAATATTCTTGGAATCTAAGATGGCCTCTACATTGAACTATCCTAACTACAAATGAAGATGTAGAGGAGTCAATGGTATTCAGGTTGACTGGTTTCAGAAAGAAAAGATGGAAGGAGCTGGGTATCTTCATAGAGGGAGGAAGCAAAGATGGAAACAAAAAGGTTTGATTTGTTTGATGGATCTGAAAGGTCCAAGCTTGGTGCTAGTTTCTGAGAAGGGATTTTGAGGAAAATATTGTGGGTGGATAGCTGTAGTGAAGTAGTATAGTCCAGTAGATAATTGATATTTAGGTATTAGTATGATGATGATTGATTTCCGCAGCAACCCAATTCTTCCAGAGAGTACAATTTATTTGACTTCCAACACAGAACAAAGTCCAAAGTCCACAGATGATACAAATCCACAGAGTAAATATGACAATGAATAGTAGCTTTAGAGTTCCATATTTTTCTAGACCTGTGCCTTCATATCCATAGAGAATATAACTAGACAAGACTGAATGCCAGCTTATATTGCCTATCCCCTGAATGGCTGAGCAATTTGATTGGCCGTCTTTGATCTACGCTCTGTCTTCCAGAATTACAGATAATGACCCCTAGCCGGAGACGGCTGCAGTCATCACATGCCCTAATTTGCATTCTAGCATATTAACATCAACAAGTCCCCTTTGATATATGCAATTAGATTACAGATATCAAAGGTGGCCTGAGCACGTAAATGATGTGTAAAAATAGACTCGTCCTGGATTCTTGCATATTAGCATCAACAAGCCCCCTTTGATATGTGTAGTAAATCTTGTTTGGCCACTAACCCCTTTGGTCAACAAACACCCTTTGATGTGTAATCTTGAATGCCTGTATGTAACACATATATATCGTGCCATACATATAACACAATATATAAAATACATACACATATATATTAATATTACAACAATAGCCCCAACATATCACCAGCTTTGAAGGTGGGTGTGGTCAAATATTGGTTATCAACAGAGGCTTTTTGAGAAGCAGAGGGATGCTCAAAGTTGTTATGCACTGATTACAAATGTCAGAAAAATAGTTCAGGGGCTTGTTGACCTCTTGAAAATTGTAGAAGTAAGCAGAAAAGAACCAGAACCTGGGGTGGAGGCCATAAACACAGAAGAAGGTTTAAAACCCAGAGCATGAGTACATCCAAGCATTGGCAGACATATTTTGGCCTTCCTACATGGGTGGCACTGTACACCAGCCACTACACAGGGAAGGCAGAGGTCACAGAGAGCTTAGTTCCCTTCAAGGCCTCGGTAGGTGTCATCAGGAGAGCAGTGGTCCTGACTGACCTCTTGGCCACCTTTGATATGGGCAGTGCTGATATATAGCACTGTCCCCCCTTGAGTTGGCACGCATTTTGCATAGTGGGTAGGTCAGGGACAGAGCTCCACTGGTTAGGGACAGATTGCTTAGCCTAGCGACAGGTTCCAGTGGAGAAGGGACAGAGTAGGGATGGACGCTAGCCTGCTATCCTGCTTCAGTAGTCTTCCTCTATAAAGGCACCATTGCCAGTCTCCCTTCCAGCTGCCTCCTCTGTCTGATGCTGTCTGGCATCTGCAGTGTGCACCATTTTTCCTTGCCAGGTTTGCTGAAAGTGTTCCGGTCCTGTGCAGCTTTGCCTATTGAGTTGCTGTACTGTCCAATACTCTCACGTTAAAAATACTTTCATACGATTCAGTGTTTCAGTCAGAGAAGAAATAGTGGAGGAAGCCTTTTATGACTGATAAGTGCACAATTTACCTGTTAGATTGGAGGGTGATAGGTAGAAGGAATTTGCGAGAAAAGACACACAAGGATGCAATTTGCTGTTGGAAGTACATTGTGACAAAACAGCTCCTGTCCAAATCTCAGAAAGTTTTAACTCCAATAGGAATGGCAAGGTAGGATGTCACAAGATAGGAGCTGATGTACAAGCCTTTATTTAGGGTTTCAAAGGCTTAGATAGTTTCCTGTGGCCACAATTTAGGATTAGCACCTTTCTTGGTAAGGGTCACCCTGAGCACTACCAGAGTGAAGAAGCCTTGGATACACTTTCTAAAAAAAAAATCACAAACCCATAGAATCAATGAATGAAATAAAGATCTATGGGCAGAGGCCACTGGAAAATGGCCAGAGACCTGATGGGAGCCATGGGTAAGCCAGTGTCTGAAATAATGTACCACAGAAATGGGACCTTGGTAGCAATAAAAATAAATGTTTCCAATGTACTCGAAGCCTAGCCAACGCTGCTTCGACAAGAGGCTAATGGTCTGCCAGGGATTGGGAATAAAGCAGAATATTATCCACCACAAGGGTGTGGCTCCAATGGTGACCATCTCTGGTGTGGTGGGAACGTTGATACTTTTTATCTAATTGCCCACTGTATGGACTATGTGATTTTATGATTAACCACTTCAATACTGGACACTTTCATCCTCTTCCTACTGAGGCCAATTTTCAGCTTTCAGCATTGTCACACTTTGAATGACAATTGCGCGGTCATGCAACACTGTACCCAAATTCTATTTTTATAATTGTTTTCACATAAACAGAGCTCTCTAAAAACCACTGGCTTTTTTTTTTTTGCTAAATAAACATTTAAAAAAAAAATGTTTTTCTTTGTTTCTGTTATAACATTTTGCAAATAAATAATCTTTCTTCATAAATTAAGGCTAAATTTGTATACTGCTACATTTATTTGGTAAAAATAACCCAAATCAGTGTATATATTTTTATATTTAGTCTGTAGGAATGTTATAGCGCCAAACTATGGTATGTACACTATGGGGCTGATTTACTATAACTCCAGGAAGTGCTGAGCACGTCGCAAAAAATAGCTCCAATTTTTGACAATTAAAAATTCCATGCGCGAATTTGCCAATAAAAAAGAACGCTATTAGCAGCAAACAGTTGTTAGTAAATGTGAAATCAGCGCTAATTAACGAATCCGCGTACGCGCAAATGCCAATTTCCACTAAGTTTTTATATAGCACTGCACTGTAACCATGATCCATGTATGTGAAAGAAACATTTTTATATGAGATGTGCTCTATCTATTGATGTATATTGCAATTAGTATTTCTAGTTTTTTTCCTTCTTTTGCTAACAAATGCAGTTATGAAGGATTATTACATAGTAATGTCTGCTATTATGTAAAATGTAAATAAATTGGGGTTGGGGGAAAGGAATTCGCAAGTTTCCACTAATAAGTAAGTGATCAAGTGTGTCGCTTACTATAGATCATTAACCTTGTAAGGTATTGTTGCTGTAACCATTTAAGCATATAGAGTTAAAGGGAATGGGAAGGGGATGAGCCTGTTTAGAGACAGGCAAAGGGGTTACTTTAGCAACAAAAATAGATCAAACAACAGAAATATTATGAATTAAATATTTATTCCTGTAAACCTTATAACATATAAAGATTAAATAAAGTGCAAGTGGGTACCCAACCTGTGGATGACGTCATACCCCACACAGTCACATGACGTGATTTTGAATGGAGCGGGTGGAGTGACAGGAGATCGCAGGCAGCAGTCAGCGTTCAAACTAGCTGCAAACGACCGCGACAGTCGGCATTTCTAATGCCGCTACACTGGATTCTTCACATAGTGGCGTGAGCACCGCCTGACAGCCCTAGGACACCCCTGGATACCTGTAAGCGCCAACGGCCGACGAAATTAATTGGAATGGCCAGAATAACCTAACATCAGCTGCAAGGTATGTGGCAATCAGAGATCTAGTAACACAGATCTGATCAAACTCAACTCTAACAGCGAAGACGTCCATTGGTAACGTACGCACCCTATTGATGTATAGGACGAGTTAAATACTATGAGTATTGACTGATTTCACTATGTCTAAAATCCCCTGTATTGCTGCTTTACCAATGCTATGTACCAAATGAATTATTGACACTTGAATCAAATCATACTGATGAACTTTTCAATTTAAATTATACCAGCAACTGTCAGAGGAAAACTATTACTTTCTCATTCCTTATCAAATTTGAATTCATTGGAACATTGGTACCACCAGGGGATTCCCGGTCTTCCGCACCAACAGCGGTCCCCCTGCCCCAGTCCATTACTCCCATCATCGCCCCCTCCCCCCGCCCCATCAGGTTCAGCCCTTTGTTACACAGTACCCATTTGGATTTAATAAAGGGATCCACATCATTGTTGGTGGATCTAATTACCTTACATCCTTTAGAGGAAGGTAATTTAAAAAGATTTTTACTGGGTCACTTAATACATAGGACTGAACCACACGTCCGGACTAGTGTACTGTTACATGTCTTTTGTTTTTGTTAAGTCTTGTCTGTCCAGTGATGTTCCTTGTATCAAGTTTTATAAATCATCCACAGGTTGGGTACCCACTTGCACTTTATTTAATCTTTATATGTTATAAGGTTTACAGGAATAAATATTTAATTCATAATATTTCTGTTGTTTGATCTATTTTTGTTGCTAAAGTAACCCCTTTGCCTGTCTCTAAACAGGCTCATCCCCTTCCCATTCCCTTTAACTCTATATTATGTAAAATGACATGTATTAAACATTTAGGTTACCTATTTGTTGTATGTTGTTTTTTTCATGTTTTTATTTTTTCATTTAGGTGGCTATAAAGCGATAATTATTTATGTCCATTCTTTAATCATACTACACTATTATGCAGGTCTTGTACTTAGCACAATGGCTTAGTGGTCTGCTCCCATGTCTATACAGCTCTCATGTTACAAGTTCAAATACCAACCTACCATCCAACAGCTATGTTTATTATTTGCACAAGCAAATTAAAATAAACAAACAAAGAAATGTAAACTGCCCGTTAGCTAGTGTGTGATGTTTGGAATTCCACACCATATTATTATTGAATAAAAGTGCATTGGCTAATTGGCATTCACCTATTTTCAGCATATGCTGCTTTGGCTAATTGGCATTTGCCTTTTTTCACCAATACAATCTTTTAGTATCTCTCTGTGGGATTTTAACTCATGAGTGCTTCGAAGCCTGAGTTTTTCAAGGTAGAAGTACTGACCACTAGCCTATTGAGCGTAGCACAAACATCTACTAGTGTGTGTAGGTTAAGGACATATTTCTTGCACCTACAGGTAAGCCTTAATCTAGGCTTACCTATAGATGCAAGTTGTCTAAGTGGGTTTACAACCACTTTAATATTATTGTAACAACCATGCTCATGCTGATGTGGCATTGGCTAATAGGCATTCGCCTCTTTTCAGCATATGCTGCTGAGTGTTTGATGGTGGGACTACTTTATATTCTAGGTATAATAGTACTCAGCACAGTGACTTAGGCTCCTATCACACTTGTGCGACCTGAAAGTTGTGTGATTTTGATGCGACTTTAAGCAATGCCTGTGTAATCTTGAGGTCTGTGGACGCAGGAGTCGCAGGGAAAGGCGCGCAAACTTCCGTCTGCATTTTTTCTGCGATCCCATGGAATGCCTGTCAACTCGTATCAAAGTTGGACCAAAGTAGTACAGGGACTACTTTGAAGTCGGTGTGACTTGAAGTTTCACAGATATAAATGGTACACATTGAAAATCCTGGGGAATGACTTGTCATGCAACTCTGATCACCAAAGTCGCAGGAAAAGTCGCTCAAGTGTGAAAGGGGCCTCAGCCCGACTTTGTGAGCGATTTCAGAGACATCAATGCACTTTCCTGCACAGATGTCTTGTGAAATCACATAGGTCTCAACTGCCCCTGATTTGGACCAAAGTCCCTCTGTCCCTCTTTTCTCCTCATTTGTCCCTCATTTTGTTCGGATCTGTATAGTTTGATATAAAATGCAATTTTTATCTTTCAAATAGTGTTTCCCAGCACTAAACCATTCATCTAATTTCTAAATTGCTTTGTTTGTAAATTCTCAAAGCCAATCTAAAGGGATATTATTGTTAAAAAAAAAGCACTTGGGGGTTTAACTAATCTATATATATATATATATATTAATAATTCTCCTTTAAGAAGGTGTTTTAGGAGGTGTGTACTATGCCTACATACTTTTGCTAATAGTTGTCCCTTATACCCATCTCAAAAAGTTGGGAGGTAAGAAATCGCCTCCTGAAGTCGCCCAAAGTAGTGTAGGAACTACTTTTGGGAATCTGTGTGGCGTCGCACCAATTCGGACAGTTCTATTGCCGTCAATAGGCGCCGATTTGGCCTGCAATTTGACATGTCAGTTCAGAGCTATGTGAACATGGGTAAAGTTGCATAGATATGAATGGAACTCATGGGGGGGGGGGATACTTTTAATGCGACTCTGAGGTCCAAAGCTGCATGAAAAGTCACATAAGTGTGAAAGTAACCTAATGAGATTAAATGATAACACCTTTGAATAAAGCCCCATTTGCACTTGTGCGACCTTAAAATTGCACAGCTTTGCCATGACTTGAAGCAATGTCTGTGTTATCTTGTGGTGTATGGACCTCAAATCGCATCAAAGTCAAACCAAGGTAGTGCAGGGATGAATTTTACCCACTTTCTGGATGCACAAGTGACAATAGGGCCAAATTCAAAGATATCCTTGAATCTCTTTCACACTGCTGCGACCTAAAAGTCACCCTAATTTGCTGCCACTTTGTCACTGCAACTTGGCCCCAACTTCTGGGAATGCCTGTGTAATATTGCGCCCTATGTACCTCAAGTCACATGAGGCTCTGTTTCCACTATTGCAACCCTAAATTCGCATGATTTTGGCGCAATTTTTTGCCGCGATTTTGATGCGACCTGGTGCAATGCCTGTATATTCTTGAGGTCTATGGACCTCAAGTTGTGTCAAAGTGGGTCCAAAGTAGTGCAGGGACTACTTTGAAGCCGCTGCGACTTGATGTCGCACAGATATGAACCATACTCATTGGAAATCATAGGGTATGACATGTCATGCGACTTTGCAGTCCCAAGTTGCATGACAAGTCGCACTAGTGGAAACCGAGCCTGAAAGTCACACCAAAGTAGTACAAGGACTACTTTGAAGTTGGTCTGACTTAAAGTAGCACAGATATGAATGGTTATCATTGAGAATCATGAAAAGTCGCCCAACTGTGAATCAAGTCATATATATTTTAATAGAAAGGAGCTCTCATTTAAACTTGCATAGTCCTTACTGATTTACATCAGCAGAACAAATGCAGGAAGTAGTGATGTGTGCACATGGGCCAGAAGCAAATGTGTAGTGATACCAAACAAATCAATGAAGCCCACCCACACCAAATCCACCCCCACCTTGAGTAAGCACAAGTACATATCCTACACTTACCCGGCAAATCAGCAGCACTTACTCTATGCTAAAGAGGGAGCTCGCCATGTTCACCTAGATGGAGATCCTGACCAGCACAGGAACTTCCGGGTGATTACAATGACTCATTTCCGGGTCAGGAGGTGAAACCACGCTCTGTTGATTGCAGCTGCGAAAATTTGATCTCAATCACACTTAGAATTTATTATTTTTGATTATTTGCAGATATGCAAATCTGTATTTCTACATATGATATTTGAAGGTAAACTTAAGGGAGTTTGAAAAGGAATGGTGTCTCTGCCATAGCAGCAGGTGAATTACAAAGGCAAAAGGCCCGGTTTGAGCTCTGCTTCACACTGACAGCGGGAGGAAATCGTTCAGCTGAACTCATACGATTTTCATTCCCGCATGTCAGTCCCGACTGCAGGAGGGGGGGGGGGGGACATCAGAGACATCTGTGCAGGTTTCTGCACTTATATCAATACAAATCACACCAATTAGAACAGCGCAATTGCCACCGATCTGACATGTCAAATCGCACCAATGTGAACCAGAGCTGACACATACAACACTGTCTATCCTCCAGCTGAATTCATTACCTGCAATTCTCCACAGCTGTTATAAAGATTCCACCTTTATCATTTACCTGCAGGTGTGGTGAAGCCTAGGTTTACATTGGGGCGATTTGTCATGCAATTTCAGAAATCAAATCGCATGACTATTGGTGGCAATGTTCCAAACGATGCAACCCCAATTTTGTGGCGCCACACCGATTTGCAAAAGTAGTTCCTGCACTACTTTTGCCGATTTCAGGTGCGACTTCAATAGACATTTGTGTATGAAGCCACACAGATGTCTATCAAGTAGTACCCAAAATCGCGCTAGCTTGAGTGAAGTAGCGCGATTTCAAAGTAGCATCAATGTGAACAAGGGCAAAGAGATTCATTTTTTGGTGCACAAATCCATATAGAAATAAAATATTAAGGATTTTGCACTTTGCCCAAAAAAAAAAAAAGCACACACACCAAAGCTCAATAACGTACTTTTATTTTGCTAGCAGAAACAAAATTAGGTACATTCATTTACTAGCTTCAAAAAAATTTGGACAGGATAATGGTGGTACATTTAGCAATTGGATTTTAAGGGCCCTGCTCATAGGAGCTTACAATCTAAAATTTGTCAAAACCTTAGAGTGCACACAGCTTTACTTTTAGTGTACAACGGGCAACACATCGCATTTTTATCTGCAAGAATATAGAAACATACTTAAGTCATTATTCTTACAAAGCATTCCAACATAATATTAAAACAAGACACATGTTCAAAACACCCACCCCCACCCCACAATCCACATATACATACATTGGTGACCATGTTCTGCTGGAAGCTGCATTTCTGTGTACATGATTAAGCAATGAGATCCAAGAGTAGAAGGTCAGCAGATGCTTCCAAACGATTTTGCATGATCAGACAGGAACAATACACACAATTTTTGATTGAAAAAATGCACAAGAATTTCAGCAAATAACACTAGTTGGGGGGTCTGTCAATCTGCACAATATCATTCCTTCTCCCCCCACAAATCACAGCAAAAAACCTGGCCTTCTCAGACCAAACGATCCCCCATACTGCAGGCCTTTATATAAGAGAGGTTGTATTGTTAGAAAACTGATACATGCCCAATAGAAGTACACTCCCACTAGAAGTACACACCCACCAGTATCTTTCAATCTGTCTCTTCATGTATGTCTAAAGTTATTTCACCTGATGGGCAGGAACAAATAATACTATTTACAACTGTGTTAGCCCTTGGCTATGTGCATCAAATCTCCAACTACAGGCCAAAGATCCAAGTCTATTTGCATGCACATAAACAAAGCAACAGTTTTCTAAGCATATGTACATGTGCAGTGTAAACCATACAATTTTAAATGTCCAAGTCCCTGGGCATGATTAGTGCTAACAAACATTGCCATCAATCCCTGGCTCCAATGAGCTTCCAATCTAAAGTCCAAAATAAACTTTCTTACATTAGAGACTATTTTGACAGGAGACAAATAAAATACCAGCATGTCTTCAACATAAGCATTAGCATGTTGGGGAATTGAACCAGTAACCCCAGTGTTGCTAGACGGAATTGCTACCCACTTAGCCACCAGGCAGCCTCACACATGTTCTCTGCATCTCTGTGGTGTGAACCAGCCCTAAGTCCATAGCCAAGTTCCGTGTCTCCAAGCAATATACAATATATTGGCCTAAGTATTGGGACGCCTGCCTTTAAACGCACATGAACTGTAATCACATTACAGTCTTAGTCCGGAAGGGTTCAATATTGAGTTGGCCCACCCTTTGCAGCTATAACAGCTTCAAGTCTTCTGGGAAGGCTGTCCTCAAGGTTTAGCAGTGTGTCTATGGGAATGTTTGACCATTCTTCCAAGTGCATTTGTGAGGTCAGGCACTGATGTTGGACGAGAAGGCCTGGCCTGCAGTCTCCGCTCTAATTCATCCCCAAGGTGTTCTGTTCTGTTGTGTTGAGGTCAGGACTCTGTCCAGGCCAGTCAAGTTCCTCCACCCCGAACTCACTCATCCATGTCTTTATGGACCTTGCTTTGTGCACTGGTCCAAATCATTTGGTGGAGGGGGATTATAGTGTGGGGTTGTTTTTCAGGGGTTGGGCTTGGCCCCTTAGTTCCAGTGAAGGGAACTCTTAAGGCATCAGCATACTGAGACATTTTGGACAATTTCATGCTCCCAACTTTGTGGGAACAGTTTGGGGGTGGCCCCTTCCTGTTTCAACATGACTGCACACCAGTGCACAAAGCAAGGTCCATAAAGACATAGATGAGTGAGTTTGGGGTGGAGAAACTTGACTGGCCTGCACAGAGTCCTGACCTCAACCCGATAGAACTCCCTTTGGCTGAATTAGAGCAGAGACTGTGAGCCAGGCCTCCTCATCCAACATCAGTGCCTGGCCTCACAAATGCACTTCTGGAAGAATGATCAAACATTCCCATAGACACACTAAACCTTGTGTACAGCCTTCCCAGCCTTCCCAGAAGCTGTTCTAGTTGCAAAGGGTGGGCCAAATCAAATTTTAACCCTACAGGCTAAGACTGGGCTGCCATTAAAGTTCATGTGTGTGTAAAGGCAAGTGTCCCAATACTTTTGGCTAAATTGTGTATCTGGCAAGATTTACAATGGTGGTGGAACCCTCCTACACATAAATACAACATTTAGACATAGTTTTAGGACCTGGGAGATGAGACAACTTCTCTACATGAAGCAGCATGTTTGGGATTTGAACCCAGACACTCAGGGATGCTAAGCAGAAGCTCTAACCTCTAAGCCACGGAGCTGCCACATGTGGAAACCTCCTACACATAAATACACGTAAATACTGCATTTCTTTGGACATACAGGTGATGGAATTACATTACTCAAGAGTTATTCTTCTTGATTTATTCTGTGATATTTGGTGTTTTTTTGGGGGTGAGTTTAGAATAGTGATATTACCCTCAAATTTTGGGGAATTACATTTTTATTTCTGATGTTGGAACACATATCAGATTTTTGGGGCTAAAATTATGATTATTTAGAAATAATAAAAAGCACAAAAAAATGTGACTAATTTAAAATTTGCATCAGCAATAGTATTGTTTGTGCTTTGTAAAGACACCTGTGTGAGTTGGGTAAAAATTGTTGTGAGATGGAGAGTAACTAGTGAAAGTGACAGAGAAAAATATATTTTATCAAAACATTCCACATTCTAGCTTTCTTTAAAAACAAAATATTTTAATTAGAAGCAACATTGTTGCAAAGGAAAAAAAAATTCAGAGAAAGATACATTTCATCTCAACATTAAAAGGATTTATTTGTGAAAGTTACAATTGTATCATTAGAATCAATGGCTAAAACTTGCATTGGACTAAAATAGCTCAGATTTTCACTTCCAAACAATGCTCTTTAATTAGCTCTCATTTCGGTATTTACTATAACTCTTGTGAAAAAAGTCACTTGAGTTAAAATTTGAGTTATATTAGCTCTGGGCATGCTCAGTTTAGTTTGCAATTTTTTACTTCTCAGACTTTTAAAGATGCTTCAGTGTAGAAATCACTTTTTCACACAGTTTAAACGCAAATTATCTTTAAATAATATACCGCATATTTCAGTACCATTTAGGCAATTATATCACGCTCTAAACATTATTTCTATGTGCACAACTCCAGCTTTTAGTAGAGTAAGGATTTGGGCACTATTTGGATTCTGGGAGCTATAGTAAATTCGATTTTGGTAAGTATTTTTTCTCCAGCGCTATAGTGAATACTGTTTTAGCGCTAATTAGCGCAAATTGCCGCGATTTGCGCTAATTAGCGCAAATTTGCGGCAATTTGCGCTAATTAGCGCGAATTTGCGGCAATTTGCGCTAATTAGCGCCGCGGCACTATAGTAAATTACCCCCTATATCTGAAAATTGATCAATCCTGATGTACTGAAGCCCAAAAATGCCAGGACAGTACAAATATCCCCCAAATGGCCCCTTTTGGAAACTACACAGTCTAAGGTATTTAGTAAGAGGCATGGCAAGTTTTTTGAACTAGTAATTTTTCGTCACAATTTTTGGGAAAATTAAGAAATTACATTTTTTTCCCACAATTTCTTAACATTTTTTACATACTGTCACCAGTGCAATACAGCATCATCATATAACTGGTGTGGCGGTGATCAGGGACGCTGACTGGTGACAGTATGTAAAAACAAAGATTTTAATTTTCTCCTTTTCACTTAAAAAAAAAAAGATTTATTTTTTTTACATTTTTATCTTTTTTTTATCTTTTTTTTTTCAAATATGGTGGCCAGAGCAATACAGTATTACCATAATAACACTGTACTAGTGTGGGAAAGTGATCGGATTTTTTACAAACAATAATTTTTCTGGATGAAAACTATTTATTCGGTCTTTACTATTGTGATTAGCTGTGATTGGCCACAGCTAATCACATGGCATAGATGGGCTGTGATTGGTCCTGTCTGTACCATGTGATCACTGTGACCAATCACAGAGCTCATCATAATAGTACACAATGAAAGGCATGAATCAAAGCCTTTCATTATGTACAATTGTCATGTGATCTGCTGTGATTAGCCACAGTGATCCCATGGTACCAGCAGACACAGTGAGTGACAGATCGTGCCGGAGCATCCTCCCAGTATAACAGGGCTCCTGCCTGGCTGCCATTTTACAATAGGCCAGGCGGAGGGGGTAATATATATATTTGGCATATTTGCTTGCATAATTTTAGCTATAAAAATTTGCCATGCCCTCTTGATAGGTGCATATCACTTCTGAAACGTACATACTAACTCATAGTTGCTCATGCAAAATTGAACAGACCTGGTCTTCCTGGCTGGAAGCAGTGGGTAGTAGGTCCTCTACATTCTCTTAGGCCCCTTTCACACGGTCGGACTGTTCAGGTCCGCCTGTCAGTTTTGTCGGCGGACCTGAACGGCCGCTCCATGCAATCCTATGGAGCTTTGGATGTCAGCGGAGACATGTCTGCTGACATCCGACCCGATCCGATTTGCCAAAATCAGACGTATGGTGATACGTCCCCATCCGTTCATAGCGGATCGGATCTGGGGAGATCTGATGAAAACGGACATGCTGTCCGTTTTCATCAGATCTCTCCATAGGAATCAGCGGCACTGCACAAGCCCCTCCCTGCTCAGTGAGCAGAGAGGGACTTGTCATCCACCGGCTCAGCGGAGATCAGCGGAGAGATCGACGGAGTCCGCCTCGTGTGAAAGAGGCCTAATGCCCTGTACACACGATCGGATTTCCGATGGAATAAAATCCAATGGAATTTTCCATCGGAATTTCGATGAAGCTGACTTCCATCAGTCTTGCATACACACCATCAGACAAAATTCCGACTGTCCAAAACGCGGTGACATAAAACACCCTGACGACTCGAGAAAAATTAAGTTCAATGCTTCTGAGCATAGGTCAACTTGATTCTGAGCATGCGTGGGTTTTTTCTCCGTTGGAGTTCCACACAGACGATCGTAATTTCCTATAGTTTTTTTTTTCATCGGAAAATTTTTAAACATGTTCTATTTTTGGAAAAAAACCTGATGGGGCCCACACACGATCGTCCATCAGACTTTTTTCATCGGAAAAAATGATCGTGTGTACAGGGCATAACAGTTATAAAATAACATTGTGAATGTTGAGAGGCTTTATAGATTTCTAAACATCTTTGTGTGAATCTGGGTGCTTTTTCCCCTTCTTGTAACCCTTTCGGACCTCAGTGAATAGAAATGCTGAAATGCTGTGCAAAATAGTCTATAGACTTTCATCCTCTCTTAAAGCGGAGGTTCAGGCAAAATAACATCCATATACAAGCACACTCCTTAAAGAACGAACATGTACATTAGCCACTTTTTTTTTTTTTTATGTAGTACATACCGTACTAATGTAATTTCCAATTTCGTCTTCCGGGTACTCACTCCCGCGGGAGTAGGCGTTTCTATTCACCCGCAATGCAATCTGGGAGTTCGCCCAGATGTGACATGTCCTGCAGAAAAAGTTCCCCGGCGGATAAGGTTCCCCCCCCTGTACTGCGCATGCGCGGCACGAACCTCAACGGAGTTTCCGAAAGTAGCCGAACATGAAGAGCTGCGAGTCGGCTCTACACAGCGCCTGCGCAGTCAGCTCTACATGACTCCTAGTCATTGCGCAGGCGCCGTGTAGAGCTAACTCGCAGCTCTACATGTTCGGCTACTTTCGGAAACTCCGTTGAGGTTCGTGCCGCGCATGCGCAGTACAGGGGGGGGGGACCTTATCCGCCGGGGAACTTTTTCTGCATTACACCGTCCACCACCAGGAAGTCAGTGCTTGTGGGCTTCAAAATGCCCACAAGCAAAATGGAAAATTCAGACGGCTGATTTTAAAAGTGCATCTTTTGCCAGAAAAAAGACAGGGGAGGTTTAAAGTGAGTACAAATTGGTGATCTAAAAATACTTTGCATGCAAGCGGAAAAAAAAAAAAAATGCCGCGGAACCTCCGCTTTAAGTTGTATTCAAACCTTTTTTTCTTTGTATGGCACGACTATGTTATAAATTCAAAACGTTTTTGCTAAATCCTAGTTTGAAAAAATATTAAATAACATGTAAGAAAACTGTTAAGCCTCCTCCTTTGAATCAAGAAATGGGTGCTTTAAAATGATGTCATTATTTGTTTTACATAAAATAGTGGGTATTATAGTTTTACAGATGTTTTTAAATATACAGGTGCATCTCAAAAAATTTGAATATCATCAAAAAGTTTGTTTATTTCAGTAATTCAATTCAAAAAGTGAAACTCATATATTTTATATACTGTAGATGCATTACACACAGAGTGATATGTTTCAAGCATTTATTTATTTTAATGTTGATGATTATGGCTTACAGCTAGTGAAAACCCCAGATTCAGTATCTCAGAAAATTAGAATATTACATAAGAACAATAAAAAAGGGATTTTTAATGCAGAAATGTAGGCTTACTGAAAAGTAATTCCATGTACAGCATAGTATGCACTCACTACTTGGTCAGGGCATGAATTACTGCATCAATGTGGCGTGGCATGGAGGCGATCAACCTGTGGCACTGCTGAGGTGTTATGAAGCCAATGCTGCTTTGATAGCGTCTTTCAGCTCATCTGCATTGTTGGGTCTGGTGTCTCTCGTCTTCCTGGCCAGCGAACTCGCCTGACCTAAACCCCATAGAGAATCTGTGGGGTATTGTCAAGAGGAAGATGAGAGACACCAGACCCAACAATGCAGATGAGCTGAAAGCCACTATCAAAGAATCTTGGTCTTCTCTAACACCTCAGCAGTACCACAAGCTGATCACCTCCATGCCACACCACATTGATGCAGTAATTCATGCAAAAGGAGCCCTGACCAAGTATTGAGTGCATGCTATACTGTACATGGACATACAGTATCTCACAAAAGTGAGTACACCCCTAACATTTTTGTAAATATTTTATTATATCTTTTCATGTGACAACACTGAAGGAATGACATTTTGCTGCAATGTAAAGTAGTGAGGGTACAGCTTGTATAACAGTGTAAATTTGCTGTCCCCTAAAAATTACTTAACACACAGCCATTAATGTCTAAACTGCTGGCAACAAAAGTGAGTATACCCCTAAGTGAAAATGTTGAAATTGGGCCCAAAGTGTCAATATTTTGTGTGGCCACCATTACTTTCCAGCACTGCCTTAACCCTCTTGGGCATGGAGTTCACCACAGCTTTACAGGTTGCCACTGGAGTCCTCTTTCACTCCTCCGTGACGACATCACAGAGCTGGTGGATGTTAGAGACCTTGCGCTCCTCCACCTTCCGTTTGAGGATGCCCCACAGATGCTCAATAGGGTTTAGGTCTGGAGACATGCTTGGCCAGTCCATCACCTTTACCCTCAGCTTCTTTAGCAAAGCAGTGGTCGTGTTGGAGGTGTGTTTGGGGTCTTTATCATGTTGGAATACTGCCCTGCGGCCCAGTCTCTGAAGGAAGGGAATCATGCTCTGCTTCAGTATCTCACAATACATGTTGGCATTCATGTTTCTCTCAATGAACTGTACCTCCCCAGTGCCAACAGCACTCATGCAGCCCCAGACCATGACACTCCCACCACCATGTTTGACTGTAGGCAAGACACACTTGTCTTTGTACTCCTCACCTGGTTGCCGCCACACACGCTTGACACCATCTGAACCAAATAAGTTTATCTTGGTCTCATCAGACCACAGGACATGGTTCCAGTAATTCATGTCCTTAGTCTGCTTGTCTTCAGCAAACTGTTTGCAGGCTTTCTTGTGCATCATCTTTAGAAGAGGTTTCCATCTGGGATGACATTTATGCAGACCAATTTGATGCAGTGTGCAGCGTATTATCTGAGCACTGACCACACCTTCAACCTCTGCAACAATGCTGGCAGCACTCTATTTCCCAAAGACTACCTCTGGATATGACACTGAGCACGTGCACTCAACTTCTTTGGTCGACCATGGCGAGGCCTGTTCTGAGTGGAATATTCTAGTTTTCTGAGATACAGAATTTGGGGTTTTCACTAGCTGTAAGCCATAATCATCAACTTTAAAAGAAAGAAATGCTTAAAATATATCACTCTGTGTGTAACGCATCTATATAAAAAATTTGAGTTTTACTTTTTGAATTGAATTACTGAAATAAATTAACTTTTTGATGATATTCTACTTTTATGAGATGCACCTGCACAACATGTAGAATTCTATCTTAAAATCTATTTTGAAAATGTTCAAAAGCTTATTTAATCTCATGTCAAAAACACAGTTTTGCAACATATTTCTCAAAACAAGGTTTTTAAAAAAAGTCCATATAGATAGAAAAGTCCTTTGAAGTATCTGATAAGCAAGTGCGTTTATATGTTACACCTAAGACTGTAAAGATCAAAAAATGCATTTTCAAAGTGGAAGCTTATATAGCTGAGTTCACTCTTGAGTGAGGAAACACTTTGTAGGAATCTGTCATTTAAATTGCAATAACTGTTGCCCCCAAAATGCTTTGCTTGGAATAGCATCACATGAAAGATATGGCTGTGATGGTTTAAAGAAGCTTTGAAGGATAAGTTGTAGAAAGGAACACTGTGTCATGGTGTGTAAAGCAGATTTTCTGTTTTCCACTTGAGCTCTCTATATAGCTTCATGGTTTTTTACTGCAAATCCCAGAATATTGACATTGCAACTTCCACAGATCATCTCTGCTCAAATATTTAAGGTCTGTCTGCAGTCTAGCAATTCACGCAGCTGCACAGGATGTTTTATCAGCTTCATTCCACATCCTAAACTCAACTCAATAGGAGCAAGCAAGAACCTGAGCATATGTACAGTACATAACAGTATATATTATTGTATTATTAAAGCTAAGCTCGTAGGAAGAAAAAAAAAACAATTAATGCATGTGTACAGATATTTAAAAACACTGAGCACTAAAGCATTTTTTACATTTTTTGCACACATGTAAAAATCTGCAATTTTTGCTATAAAATTACTTAAATCCCCCCAGAACATTATATATTTGCTGAAAGCAGAGGAACCGTAAAATAAGAAATATTGTTGTTACAATTGTTTATTAAACACACATTTTCAGATAGATTTTTTTGCACACACACACACACACAATATAATACCCAATTAAATAGAAAAGATGGGGTTCCCTTGAGTCAATAGATACCAAACATGCCAAGTCTTAAAATTGCATTCCCCCATAATATAGTGAATCTCCATAGGTGAGGCTTTAACCACTTGCCGCCTGCCCTATAGCAGATTGACGGCGGCAAAGTGGTTTCAAAATCCTGACTAGACGTCATATGACGTCCTCAGGGTTTTGAGCCGCTGCGCGCCCCCGGGGGCGCGCATCGTGGCGATCGTTGCTGCGCGGTGTCAGTCTGACACCCCGCAACACCGATCTAGGTAAAGAGTCTCCGACGGAGACTCTTTACCACGTGATCAGCCGTGTCCAATCACGGCTGATCACAGTATAAACAGGAAAAGCCGGTCATCGGCTTTTCCTCACTCACGTCTGTCAGACGCGAGTAGAGGAGAGCCGATTGGCTGCTCCTCTGACAGGGGGGGTTTGTGCTGATAGATTATCAGCGCAGCCCCCCTAGGATGCCCACACTGGACCACCAGGGATGCCACCAGACCACCAGGGATGCCAGCACCAGGTATGCCACCCTAGACCACCAGGGATGCCAGTTAGTGCCCCCTAATGGATGTCAATCAGTGCCCACAATGGATGCCAATCAGTGCCCACAATGGGCATCACTGATTGGCAGGCATTATTGTTTGGCACTGATTGGTATCCATTACAGTACATCAGTGCCGCCTATCAGTGCCCACCCGTGCCACCTATCAGTGCCCATCCATGCACATCCGTGCCACCTATCAGTGCCCATCCGTGCCGCCTATCAGTGCTCATCCATGCCCTATCAGTGCCCATCCGTGGCGCCTATCCATGCCCATCTGTGCCGCCTATCCGTGCCCATCCGTGCCACCTATCCGTGCCCATCCATGCCGCCTATTCGTGCCACCTATCAGTGCCGTATATTAGTGCCCATCATCAGTGCCCATCAATGCCACCTCATCAGTGCCACCTCATTGGTGCCACCTCATCGGTGCCCATCAGTGCAGCCCCATCAGTGAAGGAGAAAACTTACTTATTTAAAAAGTTTTGTAACTGAAACAAATTTTTTTTAGCAGAAAATAAAAATCCCAGAGGTGATCAAATACCACCAAAAGAAAGCTCTATTTGTGGGGAAAAAATTATCAAAATTTAGTTTGGGTACAGTGTAGCATGACCGCGCAATTGTCATTCAAAGTGCAACAGCGCAGAAAGCTGAAAATTGGTCTGGGCAGGAAGGTGTATAAGTGCCCAGTATGGAAGTGCTTAAAAACCTTTACAACACATCAGTTTAGAGGTAACTGTGAGCTCTGGTGCAAGAATTATTGCTCTCACTCCAATGTTTGCTGTGATACCTTACATGTGTGGTGCGACTCCAGTTTACATACATGGTGCACCATGCGCTCGTGTTTGCCATCAGGTGTGTGCAGGGCAGCAGGGGTTGCATTTAAATGTTTGCTTTTTTAATACATTTAAATATATTATCTTTTACTTTATGTATTCATTTACACTGAGCATGTGCAAAGTAGAGTGAAACTGTGCATTACTGGATTTTAAACCATATAGGCACTTATTTTTTTAAGTTTTACATAGCTATACCTGCAAATGCAGCCAGCATGAAGTGATCTATCAGAACTTAACCACTTAAAGTGGTTGTAAACCCTTTACAACCACTTTTTGCTACAGGTAAGCCTATAATAAGGCTTACTTGTAGCTACTCCAGATATATCCTAAACCTGCACGTTTAGGAGATATCCCCTGTTTCTGCATGTACCGATGTGATCGGCACATGCGCACTGAAGCAATGGCATGTATGTGTCATTAGACTGAAGGGAGGTGTAGAATTGGCGCTAATTACAATTCATGGACTTCCTTGCTCTAGAGTGCAAGTGAATATTTTATATATAAATAGATACATAAATACCCATATATTATACTAGTGTCATTGGTGCCAAATGCTTCACTAATATATATGAAAACGTGATAAATATAGATTGATGCGGATATAAATAATGATGAGCATAAAATAATATATATAAAAAATAAAATAATGAAATGAATAAAATATTGTGAACAATTAAAGGTGATAACAGTGAAAAAAAATAAACCAATGTATAAAACAGTGATGATAATAAATTAATGATGCATGCAAAAATGTCCTGCGACTAGCGATAAAGTGCAAAAAAAAAAGACGAAACCGGTAGAGTGCACAAGCTGAATGTCACAAACACTTCCAGGATCTGTCAGCATTTGTCTCTTACATGCCTGTTTGATACAGCTTAAATGTGAGTAATATTGCTATAAGTTCAATAAAGTGTTTTTTATTACGGAATTACACTATTTGGGATTCCTTCCTTTCCCTCTTACTCTGAGATAACACTGGGATTACCACAAAAGGACCAGGGAGACGAGACACCGCCAGAGTGCTGCACAGTGGCATATACTGTGAACGTTTTTCACCCCAAGAGGGGGTGAACATCTGGTGAGTGCGGTCTTTATTGGAGCACGTTCTGCTGTGGGCACCAGTCTTGAAGATTAAAAAAGGTCACATCACCAGGCACTGGGCACCTAGCATCTGAAAAAACGACAAAATCATTGGACAATCATATTGCTCAATCGAATCGCATGAGGTTGCATTTGCACCTTATTGCATAGTCGCTCAGCCAGGTCGCATGAGGTGCGTTCATATTGTTCAATCGAGTCGCATGGGGTTGCATTTGCACCTTATTGCATAGTCGCTCAACCAAATCGCATGAGGTTGCATTTTCACTTTTCTGCATAGTCGCAAGATTTTTTGCCTAGCAAAGTTGCTGGGCATCTAGCATCAAATCATTGGACAATCACATCAATTTGCACAATTCTGCATTATTCTTTTTTTTGCATTTTTTTTTGCATTTTTTTTTTGCACTTTATCGCTAGTCGCAGGACATTTTTGCATGCATCATTAATTTATTATTATCACGGTTTTATACATTGGTTTAATTTTTTTCACTGTTATCACCTTTAATTGTTCACAATATTTTATTCATTTCATTATTTTATTTTTTATATATATTATTTTATGCTCATCATTATTTATATCCGCATCAATCTATATTTATCACGTTTTCATATATATTAGTGAAGCATTTGGCACCAATGACACTAGTATAATATAGAGGTATTTATGTATCTATTTATATATAAAATATTCACTTGCACTCTAGAGCAAGGAAGTCCATGAATTGTAATTAGCGCCAATTCTACACCTCCCTTCAGTCTACTCATTTACTCCACCCAGGTGGATTAATTATGTAGTGGCAGCTCCTTACTTATTCATCACAGGACGTATTTATACACCCCTGTTGTGTGTTCCTACTGGCATATTAGGTCCATTGCGCGGATTCACACTCACACTCTATGTATGTGTCATTGCTTCTGTGAGTGTGCCGTTACCGGCGGCTCCCGCGCGCATGCGCAGGAGTGACGTCATCACAGCTCCGGCCAATCACAGCGCCAGAGCCCGCGATACCCGGAAGTAACTCCGGGAGTGATGTCGTCGGCAGGAGGGGGGTACGAGGACTGCTGTAGGGGATTCAGTGTAAGGTAAGTAATTCATAATTTTTTGGAGGATTTTTTTCTAGGGGTTACAACCACTTTAAGGACCGAGCCTCTTTCTGAGATTTGGTGTTTACAAGTTAAAAACAGTTTTTTTTTTTGCTAGAAAAGGACTTAGAACCCCCAAACATTATATATATTTGTTTCTAACACACTAGAGAATAAAATGGCGGTCATTGCAATACTTTCTGTCACACTGTATTTGCGCAGCGGTCTTACAAGCGCACTTTTTTTTGCAAAAATCACACTTTTGGGAATTAAAAATAAAACAAAAGTAAAGTTAGCCCAATTTTTATTTTATTTTGTAATATTGTCATAATATAAAGAGACAACAGTAAAGTTAGCCCAATTTTTTTCTATAATGTTATAATATTGTTAAAGATAATGTTACGCCGAGTAAATTGATACTCAACATGTCACGCTTCAAAATTGCGCCCGCTCGTGGAATGGCGACAAACTTTTACCCTTAAAAATCTAACGATCGTGGCGATACCTCACATGTGTGCTTTGAACACCGTTTTCATATGCGGGCACTGCTCACGTATGCGTTCTCTTCTGCACGCGAGCTCGGCAGGATGGGGCATGTTTACATTTTTTTATTTTTTTTATTATTTATTTTACCTTTTATTTTATTTTTTTACACTGTTCTTTTTAAAAAAAAAGTGTCACTTTTATTCCTATTACAAGGAATGTAAACATCCCTTGTAATAGAAAAAAGCATGACATGACCTCTTAAATATGAGATCTGGGGTCAAAAAGACCTCAGATCTCATATTTACACAATAATGCAATAAAAAAAATAAAAATAATTAAATGTTATTTTAAAAAAAAAAGAAATCCCGTACGGGTACGTCCTACCCGTTTTCAGACACCAGAGGGTGCGATCGCCGACGGCCACGTGCGATCTCATGCACGAGCGCCAGCACGGAGATTTGTAAACACACAAATCCCTGTGCTGTCAGAGGAGAAGAGTCATATTGTTTCTTCCTACGAAGTAGGAAAAACAATATGGCTTCTCTCCTAGTCACTCACATCCCCACACAGGTAGAACATGCTGAGGGAGCACACATTTAACCCATTGATCACCCCCTAGTGTTAACCCCTTCCCTGCCAGTGACATTTACACAATAATCAGTGCATTTTTATAGCACTGATCGCTATATAAATGCCAATGGTCCCAAAAAAGTGTCAAGTCTCCGACTAAAAATCGCTGATTACCGCCATTACAAGTAAAAAAAAAAAATGCCAAAAATCTTTCCCATAGTTTACAGACGTTATAACTTTTGCGCAAACCAATCAATATACGCTTATTGCTATTTTTTTACCAAAAATATGTAGAAGAATATATATTGGCCTAAACTGAGGAAAAAATTATTAAAAAAAAAAAAACTTTTGGGGATATTTATTATAGCAAAAAGTAAAAACATTTTTTTTTTTTCAAAATTCTCGCAATTTTTTTGTTTATAGCGCAAAAAATAAAAACCGCAGAGGTGATCAAATACCACCAAAAAAATCTCTATTTGTGGGAAAAAAATTACCCAAACTTTGTTTGGGTACAGCGTTGCACTACCGTGAAATCGTCAGTTGAAGCTACACAGTGCCAAATTGTAAAAAGTGCTCTGGTTAGGAAGGGGTTAGGAAGCGGTTAAGAGCATTGGGCAGAAGTGACGTTTTGACATCGCTTCTGCCCTGCAATGATATGGAGACAGGTGGGGACCATCTTCCCCTCACTCTTCTCCATACCAAGCCAGCAAGAGGATGCGATCGCTTCCGCCGCTGCCGACGGCTCTGGTAAGTGGCGGAGGGCACCGAAGCGCGGCGGGAGGGGGGCCCTCTCCTGCCGCCGATAAGAGTGATCTCGCAATTTTATCGGAAAGCGGACTGCCTGCTGAAGAAGATGATACTGGGGTTTCCTCTTCAAAGTACTGACGTAAAACGACGGCGGGTGGTCCAGAAGTGGTTCATTTTGTGACTAAAGTTCCACTTTAATGCAGCACTGCTCTGAAATCATTCATACATCATTACATTTATTTTTTACATGCAAGAAGAGTAAGTACCTGAATTTCAGCCTCTGGCATGCAGGTCTAGGACAACCTGGGCTCTGAGAAAGTAGGTTGATTAACACTGGCAATCAGAGTAAGAAAATTGAGTGGCAGAAAATAGCACAGTGGTCAATCTCTGGATTGCAGACGAATGATGCAGCAAAGGGGTTGTATATAAAATAAGAGGGAGCTAAACAATATCAGACTACACACTATGGTTAGATAGCATACAAATAAAGTGCAAAAGGTGCTATTGCAATTCATGATCAACAATAATAAAGTGCATACAAAACTTTAAAGTGCATAATATAAACAGCAATCTGGATGGGTGGTATATCGAGAAATGTCCATAAAAGATGTGAAGGAATTCAGGTCTTTACACCATCGCCATGGGAACGATTTTATGGAAACACAATGACACCCGGTGGATAAGGGCAAGTAGCCCACTTACCAAATGACCGTGACCCCTTTATTTAAAAAGACAGGTCAGATGAAGCTTGGTTTGGTTTGAATGCTGTACGGTGCCAATGGGATAAGCCTGGGGGACACTCCGCCTCGCAAGTAGTCAGGAAAATATGGGAAGAAGCAGGACCATAGTATAACTCCGTTTATTAAAAAATTGTACAATAAAAACAGAAAAGCCAAATGGCCTCTTACTTTTAAAAGTGCCTTGCCTCTGCACTGGAGGAAAATAAGAACTAATTAAAATTCTCTTGAAATTATAAAACCAATGCAGACACGATATTGGTGACAGTGGATGTGGAATCCCTTTATACCAACATTAAACAAAAAGATGGACTTTCAGCAGTAAAATGGGCTTTGAAAACTCAATCCCAGTTAAAATCAGCACAGAGAAAATATCTTCTAGAAGGATTGCAATTGGCCATGACAAACAACTATTTTTGGTACATGGGGACATACTACAACCAAATAAAAGGGGTCGAAATGGGAGCTCGGTATGCCCCCAGCGTGGCCAACTTAGTATTAAATAAATGAGAGCAAGAGAACATCTATAACCGACAATGGAGCAACCTTAAATTGTATAAAAGGTATATAGATGACATTGTAATAATCTGGGAGTACCCTTCAAACAATCTATTAAAGTTCATAGAAGTGATGAATGCAAATAAGTATGGACTGAAGTTTACAGCGACATGGGACAACATGTCAATTAACTATTTGGATCTGGTACTGACCGTTACACAGAACAGAATTAGCACACGCACGTTCTTCAAAGATACTGATAGGAACGGTTACGTACCAGTCCAAAGTTGCCACCATCCCAAATGGCTTACAGCAATCCTTAAGGGACAGTATATGAGGATTAGCAGGAATTGTGACAATGTGGGGGACTATCTGGCACAGCAATTTTTTATGGGATAGATAAAGTAAAAAAACATTGGAGAGGCACCCATTGTAAAAAAGCAGTATCACAAAATGAAACAAAATGACTGTATAAATTAGATACTTTACAGCCTACTGGCTTAAACATAGATGTTTATGTAAACTGCTTTTTAACCAATAACTGAATAGTGTATGTTAGTAGTGTTTTTTGGAACTTTTAAAATACTAGTATCTTTGCCCTGATGTATTACCCCTTTTTAGTTTTTTAGTTGTTAATTTTTAATCTATTGTCATCTGTCAAATTTCAACTGTAGTTTGCCTGTCAGGTGGGTTGTGAACAGCCGTGTTCACAAATTTGCAATAGTAATATACGCACATTCCACTAAATGGCACCAGTATTCAACATTAGGGAGCTTGTTAGCTCCGGCCAATCAGATCCAGATTCTGGGAAATAAAAACATGACCAATCCTGTGACCGGACGCTTCCTGACGACATCATCATGACGAAACATACGTTCAGGCACATCCCGGTCACGTGTTTACCTCTGGCCACTTCCGGCTTCCAGGCGGTGTAACGCACGCCGATTTGAAATCCAGCGCGAGCGACGCGGCTGTTGCACTACCCACCTGGCTAGTTTTATGTGGATTTCCTCCAGTGCCGAGGCAAGGCACTTTATAAAGTAAGAGGCCATTTGGCTTTTCTGTTTTTATTGTACAATTTTTAATAAACGGAATTATACTATGGTCCTGCTTCTTCCCATTTTTTCCTGACTAATTGCGAGGCGGAGTGTCCCCCAGGCTTATCCCATTGGCACCATACAGCATTCAAGCCAAACCAAGCTTCACCTGACCTGTCTTTTTAAATAAAGGGGTCACGGTCATTTGGTAAGTGGGCTACTTACACTTATCCACCAGGTGTTATTGTGTTTACATAAAATCGTTCCCATGGTGATGGTGTAAAGACCTGAATTACTTCACATCATTTATGGACATTTCTCCATTGCTGTTTATATTATGCACTGTAAAGTTTTGTATGCACTTAATTATTGTTGATCACAAATTGCAATAGCACCTTTTGCACTTTATTTGTACGCTATCTAACCATAGTGTGAAGTCTAATATTGTTTAGTGCCCTCTTATTTTATATACAACCCACATGTCACAAAGTTAGCACATTGCAATCTGAGGGGAGCAGCTTATTTAGTGTGTAGTATTTATTCATAGCTCTTTATTTCTCGAATGATGCAGCAAATGCTGGTATTTTTTTATTTTATTTTGTAATGTGTGATTTATTTTTATCTTGTTATTTTTGGCTGGAGTTCTGCTTTAAATAAAACCAGTGGGGGCATCAAAACTATTAAACTAAGAAGTTAACCACTTCCTTACTGGGCACATATACCCCCTTCCTGCCCAGGCGAAATTTCAGCTTTCGGCACTGTCACGGTTTGAATGACAATTGCGTGGTCGTCCGACGTGGCTCCCAAACAAAATTGACGTCCTTTTTTTCCCACAAATAGAGAATCCTTTTGGTGGTATTTGATCATCTCTGCGGTTTTTATTTTTTGCGCTATAAACAAAAAAGTGCGACAATTTAAAAAAAAACACAATATTTTTTGATTTTTGCTATAATAAATATCCCAATTTAAAAAAAAAAAAAAATTTTCCTCAGTTTAAGCCTATACGTATTCTTCTACATATTTTTGGTAAAAAAAATCGCAATCGCCATTTATTGATTGGTTTGCGCAAAAGTTATAGCGTTTACAAAATAGGGGGTAGTTTTATGGCATTTTTATATATTTTTTTTTTTTTACTAGTAATGGCGGCGATCAGTGATTTTTTTCGTGACTGCGACATTATGGCGGACACAGCGGACACTTTTGACACTATTTTGGGACCATTCACATTTATACACGAACAGTGCTATAAATATGCACTGATTACTGTATAAATGTGACTGGCAGGGAAGGGGTTAACACTAGGGGGCGAGGAAGCGGTTAAATGTATGCCCTGGGAGTGATTACTACTGTGGGGGGGAGGGGACTGACTGGGGGAGGTGACCGATCTGTGTCCCTATGTACAAGGGACACAGCATCAGTCTCCTCTCCCTGACAGGACATGGATCTCTGTGTTTACACACAGAGATCCACGTCCTTGTCTCTGTACCGGCTGATCGCGGGTACCTGGCGGACATCGCGGCCACCAGGCACGCGCATCGGCATTACAGTGACGCGCCGGGCACGTGGCCGGAGGAGTGGAGGCCGTACAAAGACGGCCTCCCGGCATTTAAGAACCACCTTGCGGCCGTACATAGTCGTACGGCGGGCTCGAGGTGGTTAAAGTGGAACACCAGACAGAGGTATTTTTGTAGCTTGTGTATACAAAGTTAGTGATGTTTAGCCAACGTAAAGATTGATGCTCTGTAGTGTAAAAATCATACTTTCATTAATGCCAGAAAGTATAGCTATGATTGTACTTCCAGCAAGCTGCAGTTATGAGAGCTGAGCCCCTCATACAAGGAAGTAATAGTATTCTTCATCCGCCCCTCTCTTTCTCTTTTCATTCACAGATCTCCTTGTATTCTGTGAATGATTCAAATTATGTAGACATCCAAAAACAGTGAGATTGCTGTCCTGTACCGCCATCGTTGATGTGATGTCAACAGACACCCTATAGTATTCCCCTTTGCTTCTCCTATGGCTGCTGCAAAAAAAGGTTATGTTGGGAAGGTAGTAGTGGGTTTGCATTTAATTTTAGCACAGCTCCTTAAAACAAATTGCAAAATTGCATTATGTACTTTAAGGAAAATGCATGTGTGTTTCTACACGTGATGGTGTTAAGCTTAGAATTGATGGTGTTTATAGGTTATAATTACATTTTAAGGTCAGATTAAGATTCAAGAGTATTTATATATAGGTTAGAGGTCAGGGATGATTTAGGATACTTAGGATACTGATGATTCTTCATTTTTTCTGAGATTAACTAATTATTTCCCTCGTTATTCATTATTGGATCATAAATCCCCACAAAACAAGCTTTAACAGGGTTTTCTAAATACTAATATAAAGATAAATATGTTGTTTGCTGCAGAGGTGACTTGAAGATACATAGCAGGTCCTGCTATCCACAAAAGGCACAATTGGCATTAGTAATCTAGAAGGGAGCTAAAATACTTTCCACTCGTTGGTTGAATAAAGGCTGATGAGCTTTTTTTATTTCTTGCTATTTTATGAAGATTTGACAAGGATAGCTATTGGGCTCATGGTGAGGTAAGCCAAAAAATCCTGTGAGGAAAAGAATTGCTAAGTACGAGACTGCCTGTATTCATCACTTCCATGAAAACTTCAGAGTCATGGTTTCTATTCTGTAACTATTTGTAGTGGGACCCCAATGGAAATGTGTAAGGTCCTTTTTTGCAGTCATATGGTCTTTTATGGCTATAATTACACATGTTTTTCCATACCTTGAATAGCTCAGATAGCCCAAAACAACTGTAGGTGAGTTGGAATAAATTCATCTGTGTATTCATCTGTATCTCTTCTATAATTCAGAGGTTCTGGGTACACCGTTGCCTACAGGCATCATTGCCCTTTTACTTTTTTTGTTATTTTTAAGCCATTTGATGTTTTTGAGAAAAGCATTGGGTGGAAATTTGTCAGCTACTCTTGGAGGTAAGTACAACGTTTCCCCTGGAGCAAAAATATTATTATTTTATTTTTTTCAAACTATTTTATTGGAAATAATACAGGTCTACAGAGTGCAAAAAAAACAAAAAAAAAAAAACAGAATTGGGTTGGGAAAGGTGTAAGTAATCAAACTATGCAAACACAGTGACAATCTTTGGTCTGCTTCATAACCATCAATTGTTTGCCATTTGATTGTAACCTCTAGTAACAATTGGCTGATGACACAGCAAAGAATGCTTATACAACAATGGACATGAATAATCTAAACGTCACTAAAATACATTAAGGGTGTGTATTATAAACTTTGTGTGGCAAAGGTGTGCTGAATAGGAAGGTTTGTATATAGATTGTGGTGGGAAGGACTGATACTAGCTCAGTCCCGAAAAGGGAAAGGCATGCTCTGTATTAGGAGGAATGAGCAAAACTTAAACTATGTCAAATTGAGGGTCTTACACAGTGGCCAATAGGTTCCTCCAGCTTTTGTATTGGTCAGAGAGTTAAACTATAACCAGGATTAGGGATGAGCCCGATGTTCGAGTCGAACATAAGTTCGACTCGAACATCGGGTGTTCGCCTGTTTGCCGACCAGCAAACATTATGCGGTGTTCGCGGAGAATTCGAAAGCTGCGGGACACCGTTAAAGTCTATGGGACACTAACATGAAAAAATAAAAGTGCTAATGTTAAAGGCTTATATGCAAGTTATTGCCAAAAAAAGTGTATGGGACCCGGGTCCTGCCCCAGGGGACATGTATCAATGCAATTATTTTTTTTAAACGCCCGTTTTTTTCAGTAATGATTTTAATAATGCTTAAAGTGAAACAATAAAAATGAAATATTCCTTTAAATATCGTGCCTGGGGGTGTCCTTAGTATGCCTGTAAAGTAGCGCATGTTTCCCGCATTTAGAACAATACCACAGCAAAATGACATTTCTAAAGGAAAATAAGTCATTTAAAACTGCTCGCGGCTGTAATGAATTGTCGGATCCCTGTAATATAGATAAAAATCTTTGGGTCTGGTAAGAATATTAAGGGGAACCCCTCACCAAAATTAAAAGAAACAATGCACGGGGGTCCCCCAAAAATCCATACCAGGCCCTTGAGTTCTGGTATAGATATTATCATATTTTATTTTTACTGTTTCACTTTAAACATTATTAAAATCACTGCTCCTGAAAAAACTTCAGTTTTTAAAACTTTTTTTTTTGCATTGATACATGTCCCCTGGGGCAGGACCCAGGTCCCCATGTTGTTTTTTTTAATGATTTTTATCTATATTGCCGGGATCCGACAGTTCATTACAGCCGCAAGCAGTTTTAAATTAGATTTTTTTTCCTTTAGAAATTTCATTTTGCTGTGGTATTGTTCTAAACACGGGAAGATGCACTACTTTGCAGGCATACTAAGGACACCCCCCAGGCACGATATTTAAAGGAATATTTCATTTTTATTGTTTCACTATAATCATTTTTAAAATCACTGCTTCTGAAAAATGGCAGTTTTTAAAATGTTTTTTTGCATTGATACATGTCCCCTGGGGCAGGACCCAGGTCCCCATACACTTTTTATGGCAATAACTTGCATATAAGCCTTTAAAATTAGCACTTTTGATTTTTCATGTTCATGTCCCATAGACTTTAATGGTGTTCGAACACATTTTTTGCCTGTTCGCATGCTCTGGTGTGAACTGGGGGGGGGGGGGTGTTCGGCTCATCCCTAACCAGGATTATTATAATGGTTTAAAGCGGGAATGGAATTGTAGGGGAAAGGCGTAAGATTAGGGAAGGTAGGAGGCAGAGGAGATGAGGAAAGGAGTTCTGGAAGGTCCCCCGGGCAGGGTCACCTTTTCTAATTTAGTCATTTTAATCACTGCCATTTTGCAGCATGCATTCTGTTTTGGAAGAAAATTATGCTGTTCCTTCCAGTGTCATTTTAGGGTAGCTAACATTTAGAAATCTAGTAAAGTTATTTATTTAAGAATGTTTGGTTGCCTTTCATTTAAATCATGCAGACCGTTTTTGTTTATAGTCAAGTATGGTAAAATTCAGGTTTCCAAAAGAACCTTCAAAAGTGACCACGTTTACAGTACATCTGTCTATTTTCCAATTCACTCATTGTATGATGTGTTTTGAAAATCTGCACAGCATATTGTGGAAATCAATGTGCATTTCGGACACAGTACAATTGTTTTGCAGAGCAGTTTCATACAGGAAAATACTAGCTAAACATTATTTTCTTCTGAGCTAAAACAAAGAAGCATTCTGCTTAATTTGACCACTATAAGCTAAATGTGTAGATACCACTACATTCATGACATGACAATCGCTAAAAGTTTGGCGAAGTTATAAAAAATTTGCTAGTTATGTTAATGTTGTGTTTATTTGAAATGTTTTTATGTTCTGAATATCGGCTTAAGGACCACACAAAAAGGAAATAAAATGAGGAGATTTAAATGTTAATGATGTTATTAGAATAGAACAGGTTTATCTCAGTTATTCTGGGTTCCTCTACTGCGTTGTGGGATAGATTTCCCTTTTGTATTTATTTTCGGCAAGAAAAAAACATATTGTTTTTTTGTTTTGTTTTTCCTTTTGCTTAGGCTGACCGTCCAAGCTGAATGCCCTATGCATCTGGAAGATTTTCCTATGGATGCTCATGCCTGTCCATTAAAATTTGGCAGCTGTAAGTATTTGCCTGTCTTTGTTTGAAGGTCATTTGTTAATTAGAATGTACTGACTTGTTTTATATCATTATTACATTTATTGTGGCAGACACAATTATGGCTCGTTACTGCATAAAGTGGAATAGAGCTCTACACAAACATAAAATCCTCAGTTTAGTTATATAATATAACCAAAAACTGCTTAATTTGTTTTTATTTTACAACCCCAATTCCAAAAAAGTTTTGACACTTTGTAAAATCTACATAAAAACAGAATGCAAAGATTTGCGAATTTCACAAAGTCATATTTTATTCACAATAGAACATAGATAAAAACACATCAAATGTTTAATAATTTCTGAAGAAAAGTGTGGCGCTAACTCAAAAAGTAGGATTTTTAAAACAGCTTACCTGTAAAATCCTTTTCTTGGAGTACATCACGGGACACAGAGCAGCATAGTCATTACTATGTGGGTTATATAGAATTACCTTCAGGTGCTGGCACTGGCAACTTCCAAAACAGGAAGTACCCTCCCCTATATAAGCCCCTCCCATCCGGGAGTACCTCAGTTTTGTAGCAAAGCAATACGTGTCCCCAAAAGAGGGGTGGGAGCTCTGTGTCCCGTGATGTACTCCAAGAAAAGGATTTTACAGGTAAGCTGTTTTAAAAATCCTACTTTCTTGTTCATACATCACGGGACACAGAGCAGCATAGTCATTACTATGTGGGACGTCCCAAAGCAATGCCAAATGAGGGGGGGGGGATACACCATACATAAGCTGGGCGCCATCAGGCATGAGGATCTTTTGCGGCCTGCAACACACTGCGCCCAAAGGCGACATCCTCCTGACTTCTAACGTCCACCTGGTAGAACCTAGTAAACATGTGTACTGAAGACCATGTTGCGGCCTTACAAATTTGAGCCAGGGAGGCCTGGTGATGCACTGCCCATGAAGTTCCAACTGCTCTCGTGGAGTGTGCCCTAACTTTGAACGGAGGCGGTCTACTTCTCAAGCCATAGGCTTGTATTATGACCTGTCGAATCCACTTGGCTAAAGTAGATTTTGATGCTGCCTGACCCTTTCTGGGGCCTTCCGGCAGAACAAACAAAGAATCCGTTCTACGAATCTGAGCAGTGGCTTTTAGATAAGCTTTAACTGCTCTTACTACATCCAAAGAATGCAATAACTTTTCCTCTACCGAGCTTGGTTTGGGGAAAAAAGAAGGAAGAACCACATCCTGGTTCAAGTGAAACCTCGATACCACCTTAGGAAGAAAGGCTGGGTGAGGGCGTAATACTACTCTGTCCTTATGGATAACCAGATATGGCTCTTTACAGGACATGGCGGCTAATTCCGACACTCTTCTAGCCGAGCATATGGCTACTAAAAATATCAATTTTCTGGTGAGTAGAACCAAGGAAATGTGCCGCAAAGGTTCAAACGGCTGCTTCTGCAGAACCGACAAAACCAAATTTAGATCCCATGGGCATATGGGAGCTTTAATCGGTGGAATAATACGAGTCACCCCTTGCATAAAGGATTTGACAAGTGAATGCATAGCCAGGGGCCTTTGAAATAGTATTGATAAGGCCGAAACCTGGCCCTTGATAGTACTTAAGGCAAACTTCCTGTCTACAGCCCACTGCAGGAAGTCCAGAATTCTGCCTATAACGTACTTACGTGGATGCCATTTTCTGGCCTCGCACCAAGTGATGTACGCCTTCCAAACTCTATAGTAGATCTGCCTGGATACAGGCTTCCTGGCATTGATTATAGTTGATACCACAGAGTTAGAGAGACCTCTCTTCTTTAGGATGTGGGATTCAATAGCCAGGCCGTTAAACTTAGAGTTAGTAAGGAAGGGTGGTATATCGGTCCTTGCGAAAGCAGGTCCGGACGACGTGGAAGGGTCCAAGGACTCCCCACAGACATTTTGATGATCTCCGCGTACCAGGCCCTTCGGGGCCACGCTGGAGCCACCAGGATCACCGGCTTCTTCTCCAACCTGACTCTGCGAAGGAGTCGAGGCAACAATTGTAGCGGAGGGAATGCATATATCAGTCTGAACTGATCCCAAGGGAACACCAGAGCATCCGAGCCGCAAGCGAGGGGATCCCTTGTCCGGGAGACAAATCTGTCCACCTTTGCGTTGAATCTGGATGCTAGCAGATCTACATCCGGTGTTCCCCACCGCTGACATATTGCTCGGAAGACCTCGGGATGAAGGGACCATTCCCCTGGGCATAACTGTTGGTGACTCAGAAAGTCCGCCTTCCAATTCTCCACCCCTGGAATGAAGACAGCTGATATACATGGGACATGCTTTTCTGCCCATTCCAGGATGTGACTTACTTCCCTCTGGGCTGCACGACTCCTGGTGCCTCCCTGATGATTGATATATGCCACTGCTGTGGCATTGTCTGATTGAATTCTGACAGGGGACCCTTGGAGTCTGGATGTCCAGGCTACTAGGGCATACCGGGCTGCTCGTATCTCTAAGAGATTGATGGGCAGGGTTTTTACTACATTTGACCATCTGCCCTGGAGAGACCATTGCTCCAGTACTGCCCCCTAGCCTATAAGGCTGGCATCTGTAGTGACCACCTTCCAAGATATCGGACTGAAGGGTTTTCCCTTCTGGAGATTCTGGGGGATCAACCACCAGCAGAGACTCTTCCGAACGGAAGGGGACAAAGCCATCGGGAAGTCTAGAGCCTGAACTTTTCCGTTCCAGGCTGACAATATGGCCCTCTGTAAATTCCTTGAGTGGAATTGGGCGTATGGCACAGCTTCGAATGATGCTACCATCTTTCCTAGCAGCCTCATGCACAGGCGTATGGACGGCTGTCTTTTTGCACAAAGCAGACGGACCAAGCCCCTCAAAGAGGATACCTTGTCTAGAGGTAAGAAAATCTTCCTCTGGTCTGAATCCAGCCGTAGCCCTAGATATACTAGGTTTTTCACTGGCTGTAGGGCTGACTTGTCCAGGTTGATGACCCAACCGTGAGATTCTAGATACTTGATTGTTTCGACAATTACCACTTCTAGCTTGGCAACTGAGTGGTCCATCAACAACAGGTCGTCTAGGTATGCCATTATCATTACACCTCGTGTTCTTAGATCGGCCAACAGTGGGGCCAGAATTTTTGTGAACACTCGTGGTGCTGTGGCCAGACCGAATGGTAAGGCTCTGAACTGAAAATGGCGCCCTTCTACTGCAAAGCGTAGAAATTTTTGATGACCTGGAAAGATGGGAACATGCAAGTAAGCATCTTTGATGTCGATCGAGGCTAACCATTCCTCCCCTTGTAGGGCAGCGGTGACCGATCGGATCGACTCCATCCGGAAAGACCGGACGTTTAGAAATTTGTTTAGACTCTTTAGGTCCAATATGGGTCTTATGTCCCCGTTTGGCTTCGGGACTGTGAAAAGGTTTGAGTAGAAACCCAACCCCCACTCTTCCATAGGAACCTCCATAATTACTCCTTGGAGCAATAGTTGTTCTAACGCCAATAGGAGAGACCCTCTTTTCCGAGGGTCTCTTGGCATGCCTGACCACATAAAATGGGAAGGAGGAGACTCTTTTAACTCCAACTTGTATCCCAGAGTTACTGCGGAGAGCACCCATCTGTCTTTGATCGTCTCCCGCCAGGTCTCTGCGAACAACTGAAGTCTTCCCCCCACCCGTTTGAGTGGGGGCAGCCCTTCATAGGCTTGACTTGGAGGCTGGTTTAGTACCCCTTCGGATCCAGGGTTTCTTATTACCCTGTGACTGTCCCTGATTTTTACCCCCTGAGTTTGACCGAGGAGGCCGTCGGAACTGCTTAGTAGCAGACGTCGCAGGGATAGGAGAGGTAGTCCTCTTAAAAGATGGACCCCTAGACCACTTCTTACTCGGTAAGAGAGTACTTTTACCACTGGAAATCTTCTGGATATACTTATCCAGGTCCTCGCCAAAAAGGCGTTCCCCATGAAATGGGAAGCTAACTAAGAGCTTCTTACAGGGAGCTTCAGCAGACCAGTTTTTGAGCCACAGAAGCCTACGCATATGTACCAAAGACAGCGTGAGGCGGGAGGCCTGATGGATAGAATCCTTGATGGCGTCAACTGCAAAGCATAATGCTCTAGGCAGATCAGCCAGAGCCTGGGCCTGCTGGTCTGGCAAATCCCTCAGGACCATTTTCATTTGATCCTTTAAAGCTTGGCAGACCCCAATAGCTGCCACTGCTGGCTGTGTAACAGCCCCTGCTGTGGAAAAAGCAGATTTTAATAAAGATTCCAATTTTTTATCCACTGGATCTTTGAACATTTGAACATTATCTACTGGACATGTCAGTGATTTGTTCACAGAAGAGATGGCTGCATCCACCGTAGGAACATTCCATCTCTGGGTGAACTTTTCCTCCATGGGATAGATCACCGGAAATTTTTTAGGCGGAACAAATAGTTTATCAGGATGTTCCCAGTCCTGGTATATAAGTCCTTCCAATAATGGATGTATTGGAAAGGAGCATTAACCTGGGGAGCTTTTAGCGACCCCAATGAGGAGACAGCAGTAGTTGATGGTTCAACAAGAGGCATTTTAAATGCAGATCGAACCATGTCAGTTAGGGTCTGGACCCACAATCTTTCAGTCTGTGATGCTGAAAATGGTTCATCTACTGTCGATTCCTCAAAAACAGAGTTAACCTCCTCCTGATCCCCTTCAGGTAGGTCGGTCCCTTCCTGGGACTGTTGCTCTGCCAACAGGCACTCTAATGGAGGTGATGGAGATCTGGCGCGCTTTCTTTCCTGTAGAGAAGAAGCGATCAATGCTGCCAATCTCTGCTCCAATCCCTCCAGAGTTGAGGAAAAAACCTCCTCTGTTATATATGCAGGAGCAGGTGGACTGAGGACAGCCGCAGTACCTGGCACTCCCGGGGGTTCCTTATGGGTATTAACCTCTGATTTCTCAGGGGAGGAGGGTGCAGATGACTGCTCCAGATCCTCAGAGCCCGATGGAGACCCCCTACACTTCCTGAGAGGTATATCTCGGAGTTTTTTAGGCGGCATATTCCTTAGTTCAAAGCTGAGGTATTCCAGCCGCAATACACCCCTTACTGAAATAGTCTAATGCAATTTTGCTGCTATGTACATCAGTGGGTGTCTACTAATGCGTCTTTCTGGGGATGCCTGTATCAACCGCCCGCTGTAAGCCCCTATACCATGCTACCAGCTCCTTTTCATGCTCTGTGTCCATAGCAAGCAGCGTTGAACTGAGTCCTTTTATCTTGCTGGGACGCCCGCACATTCGCAGAAGCGCTGGGCGCACAGAGCGCGTCATCCGCCAGGCTCCGCCCCCTTTTTTGAAGCTAAATTTTATAAAAGAAAGCGTGTGTGCGCGCGCGCGCGCTTTTGGCGCCATGTAGGGAGAGGAGCCAGGGTCCCTGTTTCACCAGGACTCGGGGATGGAAGGAAACTACTCGGCAGCATGACAGAGGAATGCAGCTTCCCTGATAGAGAGCTCACTCATCTGCCTGGACTTTCACCATGGAAGGAATAGTCCCAAGAAAAAAAGACGTTCCACAGCGGCCTCTAGTGGACAAACACAGGTACCGCACTTTTGTCTTTTTTTTTTTTTTTTTTTTTAAAACCTCCTTTATGAAAAAACATTTCCAGGTTTACAGTTTTTAAAACTTCCTTTATGAAAAAACATTTCTAGGATTTCTTAGGCATATACAGCTATTAGCGGGAATACCTTTTAGGTAACAGGCAGAAAGACATATTAGGCTTGGGGGTCCCCTCAATAGAACCAAGTTCCTGAGGGGCCCCCACTTACCTTTTCCCCGCCGCAGGACTTTGTTTGGTCCACAGAAGCCCAAACTTCACCTTTCACGGCAGGCATTGTAATTAAACCTTCAGGGACCGGGTTCCCAAGGATTCCACTCCCCTGGACCTGTATAGCACCCTGCACAGATAGCCTCTTGGTTTTGGGTATGACCAGAGCTCTGGATCCCAGGGTCCAGCCCTCCTAAGAGAGGCATTACAGGCAAAACCTTGCTCTTCTCTGCAAGGCCCGGGTACCGACCGTTTAGCTATGAAGCTTTTTTGGTCGGATCCGGAATAGCTTGCTAAGGCCCAGAGAACCTGTACACAAGCCCAGATGAATACATGTTAACCTTGGCCAACACCTTAGACACTGGCAAAAAACTGAGGTACTCCCGGATGGGAGGGGCTTATATAGGGGAGGGTACTTCCTGTTTTGGAAGTTGCCAGTGCCAGCACCTGAAGGTAATTCTATATAACCCACATAGTAATGACTATGCTGCTCTGTGTCCCGTGATGTATGAACAAGAAATAATTAATGTGGGTGATCACTTCGTATAAACCTTCAACAATCAATTACATAAATGGATGACAAATAACATATAAAATGTAAAAAAGTGCCAGTGAAATATGTAGGATCAATTCCTAATAAATCTTCACAAAAAGAGAAGTCCAATCACTGTGATTCAAAAAAGAAATAAATATATATATATATATATATATATATATATATATATATATATATATATATATATATATATATATGTATAAAGGGGTGTAAATAAAGGCCTGCAGAACACCCACTCAGCGCCAGATCAAACCCACAGAACTCTAAGCAGTACAAACAGAGATAAAAAATGGTAAAAATATTTTCCAATATAAAACCACTGAGCAGCCTTTTAAAAATTAAAAGAAAAATAAAACCACGGTATAAGAATAAAACAGTTCAGTCTCTGTGATATTAAAAATACACAAAACAGCGCTTAAAAATCAATAATGATAGACTCGTGGAAAAAACACTGAATAAAGAAAGTCTTAGATATGTAGTCAAGGTGATGTAAACAATCCAAAGTGCTGAATGGTGTCTTAGTAGTAATCCTAGCGTGCACCTTCCACCAGGGAGAAACAATAATCTCAATCCACCGCGTGATGCACTCTCCCCAAGGGGGTTAAACTCACCAGAAGATTAAAAAATCAGAACCTTAAGCAGATACACCAGCCACTTTTCCACGGACCATCACCAGCAGGCGGGAACAACAGGCACAGGAGCTCCACACAAGGTCATAAAAACAAGGAACAGCAATATAGTGTAATCCTGTTTAATATTCCTAAGTAGCTCATACACTGAAAGCCCCCTTAAACCTATCTACGTACATCAAATGACAAAAAATGAGCATAAAAGTGACCCCAGAGGGTGCTATCACCAGATCCAGCCATCCATGGAGAGCAGGCGAATCCTTGCTGACACCGCAACAGCTTCCTAGTAGGATAGCGGAGTGTGTGAAGCGCACATGTCACTTCCGGGTTAGCGGGGATGTCGTGGGTCACGCTCTGATGCGGCGTTTCGTCAAACGACTTCAACAGAGAGCGTACTCCCCCAGCATCACCACAGGCAATAAATCAGAATGTCTCTCTGTGTTAACCAATCAGCGTGCATGGCAACAAGTGACAGGGGCTAGTCACTGCCATCTGATTGGAAGCTGAAGTGTCAATGCAATAAAACAGAGACAAACAAGGTATGTATGAAAACACACCGCAATCACATAGCCTGTTACATCGCTAACATTAATACATCACATCTGAATAATGGTTTTAAAATCCATGCTCGGACCACCATAATATAATAAGTACATGTAATATAGTACACTTAGAAAACATTTAAAAACCATTTAAAAAGCACTCAGGTGGGACATATGCACTGAGAACAACAAGGAGAAAATAAATAAGACTAAGCTGTATCGGAGAATGGGCATCATTAAACACAATATTGCTGATAATGATCTGCACAATATTCTTATCTAGCAAATTATTGATATGAGCGGGTGGGAGAAAATTATTATAATAATCTACAGCACCTGGTATTCCCAGACGGTCTCCCATCCAAGTACTTACCAGGCCCGACCCTGCTTAGCTTCCAAGATCAGACGAGAGCAGGCGCATTGAGGATGGTGTGGCCGTAGATAATACCTGCCAAACCCCATCTTATCCAAGCAGGTGGTGTTGTGATAAATAACAGGACACGACACCCAATAAATTGATGAATCAATAATAAGGATGAAGAAGTATATAAATATAACAAATTCTATGTATGCATAGATAAATAAATAAATATGCATAAAAATTTGAAAAAAGATCTAGTAATTCCGAAGACCATCAAGGAGAAAAAGCACATATGTTATAGAATGTTCAAAGATTAATAAAGTGGGAGGAACAACTGAAGTGGAGGAGATTCGGCTTCTGAATAAAAATATATCTAAAAATATATTATAGTAAAAAATTCTAGAAAAAAACTGTATATCTAAAAATATATATAAATATATAAAATTAATACAGATATATGTAAAGCTAATAAAGAGAGGAACATTAATAATCACTAATAAAGCAATTAATGTCAAGATCCATGTTTAAGCCTTTAGGTAAAAGAGTATCTACTAAAAATATCCACTGCGTTTCCCGTTTGGAGAGTTCTCTTACTAGGTTTGATCCTCTCCAAAAGGGTTTTAAATGATCAATACCCCAAAAAGTCAATCCTGACGGGTCCTGATTGTGGTGGATTTTAAAATGCAGCGACACATTGTGGTCCTTAAAACCAATTTTTATATTGGCTATGTGTTCGGCAATCCGTATCCTCAGCAGTCTCTTAGTACGGCCAATGTAAATCAGCCTGCATGGGCATTTTAGAGCATATACCACATAAGACGTGTTGCATGTGATAAATTCTTCAATTCTGAATTCTTTCTTATTTGCAGTGGATGTGAATTTATCAAGTGCTCTTAGAGGTTTTCTTACTTCCCTGCATGCTCAACATTTCCTGCAGGCATAAAAGACGTCTTTGTCCCAGAAGGAGGGTGGTCGGCATGGGGGGTCAATAACTTTCTTGACAATCTTATCTGCATAACTGGGTGCTCGTCTACAAATAAAGCCCGGTTTATTGGGTAATACAGTCTTGAGTACCCTATCCATAAGTAGGACATGGGTGCGTGGATTCACTTAAGAGGTCTTCTCTTGGAATAATAGCAATATTATCAATAATGCGATCCAGGGCCTCTTCCCCATAGCCTTTCTCCACAAACTTCTTCTTGATCACTGTAGCCTGTGTGTGGTAATCATCCTCATCTGTGCAATTCCTTCTTATCCTTGTTAGTTGCCCTTTAGGGATATTACGTAACCACATTGGGTGATGACCGCTTTGTATTGGAAGATAGCTATTGGCATCTGTGGACTTAAAATATACAGAGGTCCCTAGTGTATCCCCTTGCTGAAAAATGTTTACATTGAGAAAATTTATATTTTTATCACTGATGTCACTGGTTAGTTTTATGTTGTTAGTATTGTTGTTTAATTCCTCCAAAAACGTATGTAAAGATGTCAGTGACCCAGACCAGATAAACAGGAGGTGATCAATGTATCTTTTGTACAGTATAAGTTGGTCTCTTTTTCTTGCAAAGATGGTCTTGTCCTCCCATTCACCCATAAAAAGGTTTGCAATACTTGGGGCAAACTTAGCGCCCATTGCAACACCTCGCTTTTGAAGATAGAAGTTCCCATTGTACCAGAAATAGTTGTGGCCCAGACAGAAGTCCAGGGCATTTCGTAGAAAAACTTTCTGGTTATGTGAGATATCTTCTCTTTGACATAATGCCCAATTTAAGGCTAATAGGGCGTCATCATGCTGGATGACGGTGTATAGAGAAGACACATCTGCCGTTACAAGGTATACTTCTGGTCTTCCAGATAAATAGATTTCTTGTAATAGTTGCAATAAAATTTTTGTGTCTTGTAAGTATGCCTTAGTCATTATGACACTCTTCTGTAGAAATACATCGAGGTATTGTCCCAGTCGTGCTGAGATTGACCCTATCCCATTAACTATGGGTCTTTCGGGAGGACATTCTAAATTCTTGTGAATCTTCGGCAGAGTATATATTATTGGTATTCTACTACTGTTCGGGATCAATAATTTCCTTTCTTTGTCCGTAAGGACACTCTTCGAGTACCCTGAATCAACCAGCACTTTGAGGTCAAGCTCATATTGTGTGGTAGGGTCCTTTTCCAGTTTCAGATACGTTTCATCATCTGTGAGCATCTCATTCAATTGATTGTGGTAAAATTCCTTTGTAAGTAAAACAACTCCTCTACCTTTGTCTGCAGGCCTTATTACCAGGTCTTTTTGTTTTTCCAGTAATTCAATCCCCTCTTGTATGTATCATGGGTTTACATCTTTTTTAGGGAATAGACATTCCAAATCACGTAAAATCAGACCTTTAAAAACATCAACTTGCTGATTAGCAACATTAAGAGGGTTAAAACGAGATTTGTTGCGTAATCCACTGTCAGTGGATACTGAAGACAAACTGGTTACCGGTTGGGAGTTTTTATATAAAAAATACTTTTTAATATTCAACTTTCTCATATATCTGTGTACATCTATGAAGATGTCAAATTTATTTGCTGGTCTCTTCAGGCCACATTTAAGACCTAGATTTAAAATGTTGATTTCTTTGTGTGTTAGCTGTATATCTGTTAGATTAAAAAATCCTCCTATTCCATCCCTCTCCTTCTTTTTCTTGAGCCTTCTCCCCGCTCTGCATCCTCTTGTTCTTCTCTCCTTGGGCCATAGTATTGTGTTCGCTCCCTCTCCCAGTATGGTGGTTCTTTCCACTGGGGGCCCATCTGGTCCTGTGTTGACTGGGGGTACATTGGAGGTCTTCCTCTTTGGGGGGGATAACCACGACCCCATTTCTGCCATCCTCTCCCTCTCCCTAAAAAAGGGCGTGGGGATTGCTGTCTTTCCTCATGCTGCCAAAGTGTGTCATATCTATTATGAGCAGGGACTTGGTACTGGTTATTGTGGGAGGTGTACTGTTGAGGATGTGTAAAGCCCCTTGAAGATCTCCCTCTACCCCTGTTGCTATATATATAATGTAATGATGTAATGTCCTCCAAGTGATGCTCCGCCACACACATGCGTGAGAAATTCAAACTCACCAGAGCTAAAATAGTAAAAGCCTTGGAGCTTTGATGGATTTCTCCTAACCAACATGAGTAGAGATGATCCCCTTTCTTTTTTTCTGTAGCAGTATTTAGGCAATATGACTCAGAGAAAACATATAGGAGATCATAGCGCAACAAGCTCTTCAAGATAGGTAAAGTCAGGTAAATGTAGCAATGCCTACTTACATTTAAATGTGCTATATGCTTGCACCAACATGTACAGCACAAAGTGAATCTGTACGCCATCCTAGCAGCCACGGCTTGCGTTCCACAGCCCAGGGGTTGGAAACCAGCAAGAGCGGACACACGGCCTCTACGCATTTTGTGTTAAACACGTCATCAGGAAAACCAGCATCCAACTGACTCCTGATCAGCACTCTCAGCCAATGGCAGAGATTGGTGATCGGAGTGTTCTGGCGGGGGGGGGGGGTTGGGGGAGAGTCCCTCTGTCAGAACACAACAGGTCAGCAAGAAGATCGCTGAACTAACCTGGCATGGTTAGTAGACATTTGCATAACAGAACAATTTGTTTTGTTTCAGATAGAGTCGTTATGTTACTAATTTAGTTCCGTTATGGAATTAGTTTAGTTTGTTTTCAGAATTTTGTTTCTTTTCAATTTCATAAAATTTTGTTTAGTTTTTGTTGAAATCTGTTTCATGTATTAATTTTCTAAAAAGTTCCAACTTTTCAGAATGATTTGAATTCTTTGTGATGAAATAACTGGTTGTTAAGCAGCAGGCCGGAAAGCCGTCCGCCCGCGTCCTTAACAACCATGAGTCATCATCTGTCAGCAGGCTTATCTGCTGACAGATGAATGTAAAGATAAAAAATGCCGGCAATTGCCCACCAATAGAAAAATGTTAAACAGGGCATTGGGGCCCCCCATCCCATACCAGGACCTTCGGGTCTGGTATGGATTTTAAAAGGAACCCTTGTAGCCTGGTATGGTTCAGGAGGAGGGGGGCTCTCACTCGTTCCCCCCTTCCTGACCTGCCGGGCTGCGTGCTCAGATAAGGGTCTGGTATGGATTTTTGGGGGGACCACGTCCCTTTTTTTATTTTATTTTGCCGTGGGGTTCCCTTTAATGTCCATTCCAGACCCAAAGGGCCTGGTATGGACTGGGAGGGGACCCCATGCCATTTTTTTAAACATTTTTCTATTGATGAGCAATTACATTCTCACAGATGATGACTCATGGTTGTTAAGGATGTGGGTGGCCGAACCACTGCTTAACAACCAGCTATTTCTTCACACAGAATTCGAATTGGTCGATTGTTTTTTTGACCGACCCAAATTCTAATCATTCTGAAAAGTTGGAATTTGTTAAAAAAACGAATAAACAAAACACATTTTAACGGTTTTCAACAAAATTTGTTACTGTTCGTTACTATTTCATTCGGAGATTTGGATACATCTGAATATCCATATAACCAAAAATTTGTCCGAATGTGTATTCGGACCGAAACGAATTGCACATGTTAGTACAGCGGCTCTGACTGGAGCTGACAGTTTTTTTCCATTAAAAACCATGGGGTTGAACAAAAAAACAAAATTGTGTGTACCCGGCTTTAGGATAGCTGATGAGCAGAAAAATTAAAGGGGTTGTAAACCTACGTGTTTTTTCACCTTAATGCATCCTATGCATTAAGATGAATAAACACCTTGCAGTGTTCGGCCCCCAGCCCCTCCGTTTTACTTACCTGAGCCCCAAATTTCCGTGGGCGCGTCCCCGCCGTCCTTCTCTCCACGGAGTCCCGGCTTTGGATAGATTGATAGCAGCGCAGGTTTTGGCTTCCACTGCTGTCAATCAAATCCAATGACCCGGGGGCGGGGCCGAGTCATCTATGGCGTCTATGGATGCCAAGTGTATAACTCAGAAGGTAACCCCCTCAGGAGAAAGCTTCCCAGAGGTGGTTATCTTATGCAGGGAGGAGCCGTGAGAGCCGCCGTGGAACCCCAGAAAAGGTGGATCGGGGCCACTCTGTGAAAAACGAACTGCACAGTGGAGGTAAGTATGACATATTTGTTATTTAAAAGAAAAAAAACTTTAATACATCAATATTTGGTCTGATGGATGTAGTAGCAATTCTCAATGAATTCTCAAGGTACTCATCAGATATATATATATATTTTTTTTGCCCTTCATGTGCTTCATCCTTGAAAATAGTTGCTCACAAATATATGTGCTGCAGAAAACTGTTGACATGAATAAGGCATGATTGTGAAGAGTGGGATATATATATATATTAATTGGGGAAGATAAAACATAAGTCAAGAGGCACTGTCAAATTTGTCTTCGGCCGCATGTGTTCGTTAAGTGTAAATGCATTTTTATTTAAATTCCAAAATAAAAAAATCAACATTTTGAAGTCAGTTTATGATCTTATGTTGGACCACATTCATAGTGTCTGGGGCTGCAGGTTGGACACCCCTGGTGTAAAGGTAGCCATCTTGGTAGAAGCTTTGCTTCCTCATGTCAGAGCTGCCTTCATGGTGACTGGTGATCTGATGATCAGGAAGCAGCATAAGGGGTGGAAGAAGCACAGATTGACAGAGTGAAAGGTATCAGAAGCACGGTGATCCTTGCACTGCAGGTCCTCAAGTATAGCTTTCCTTCCAGCAAGGAGACCAGTAAACAGCACACCAAATCTCACTCCAAATCTTTTGAGACTAGTGGTCTGAGGCAGCAGAGCCTTAGATATTACACTATACAGCTATTAGCAGTTAAAGAATGTGGGGCCACACACTACGAATCATCCTGATACTGAAATGTGCTAGACTAGCTTCAGGTGATATCCTCCAATTGGGCTTGGCATGGGAGAAGTCCAGCTGAAGCCAGTCTAGTACTATTCAGTATCAAGCTGATTCATGGTGTGTTGCTTCATGTTCTTTTACTGCAAGTGTTTAGCATTGGCCGGACGAGCCCTTAGAAAACCTCCACCTTCAGTGGCTGGAGTCTCTGGGAGGCCATGCACTGGCGCTTGGAGCAGCACAGTTTTCCTATAAGGTATACAGCTTTTAGACTACAGAATATATGTGCCAAAACAGAGTCACATGCGTCCTTCTATTTTTTTTGTTGGAATTTAGGAAAAAGGGTGCATCCATAATGCACTGTAGGGGCAAAGCATATGGGAAAGTATAGCTTTCCTCTAGTGAGCACATACTGTATTTTTAATTAGTAAAGTTGCAGTGCACCTAAGGTTTAAAAAAAATAAATGATTGCCCTTCCATTTATATCATTAATTCCATATGGCAATATATAGACTAACCACTAGAGGGAGCATTGCATTTTACCCCGCCATGGATATCCTACTTATAATTTGTTAAAGTAAGATATCAGCCACACAGGCTGTGCATTCTTTTAAGTTAGAAGACTAAATGAGACCTAAATATATGAAAACAAAAATGTTATACACAACTACTAATAGTGTTCGATCACACAAGTAGATAGCACTGGTTGTAATCCTACAGAAAGGTCCAAGCTGACCCCTTCAGAAATGATTGCCATTTCATTGGGATAAACTGTGCGTGTAGTCTGGGAGGAAGGTTGTTAATCTGACCATGCCAAAACCTCTCAGTCCATTCTCAGCATAGGAAAGGAAACCTTAATTGCACTCAACTAAAATATTGGCATGTAGACCAAACTTTAATGACAGGAGGTACAGTTAGTGTCACATTAGTACTCTTAAATCATTTTAATTCATTTGTTCTGCCTTTTTGCCACTTTATAGCTACACATGCTGTGATTAAGTTTATGAAAAAATGTACAGAATGTTTACTTTCATGGTTATTTATTCAGATTACATGTGTTATCTATACTCTTCAAAGCAATGAATGCCTCTTTTTCAATCCTGGTCTGGCCCTGCTGACTAAGCATACTTTGCTGTGGAATTATCTGTCGAACCATACAGTGTTTGCAACATGGGTGTTCCATGACAAAGTGCATTTGCTTTATTGTGGGAATTCCCTGATAAAGCATGCTTTAGTTTGCTTTAAGCTCTTTATAAAGAAGAATATTGCAGTGTTATGGGAGTTCCTTAAGAAGCACACTTGCTGTGCTGTAGGAATTTCCTGACAAAGCACATTAGCTGTACTGTACTTATTCCCTGACAAAGCACATTAGCTGCATTTTAGGTACTTTCTGACAAAGTGCCTTCACCGCAATGCTAAAAAATGCCTCAGAGGTGGACCTGCTTATCTGAGATTGGGTGTAGGCTGTGATGTGGGACTCACCCGACATTTTCTCTGTGGGGCCATATTCATTAAGGGAATCAAGACAAATTTGATTAGCCCGGTTTAACAGCCATTTGTATAGCTATTCATGAATCTGTGAAAAAGCAGATAGTGAATATGTCAACGCTAAATAAGACCAGCTGAGCAGACAATGGTGAATGAGAAAACTGCCTCTCCAGCCTCTCTAACAGCAAGTCCAACCTGCATCTGTAAACAGTGTCAATTAATTAATAATTACATGTTATTTTGTACAAAGTACCCATACAACATTAATAAATAATTTCTTTAATATTATTTCTTACACAGCCTTTCTAAATAAATTTTATATTCTGTTTCAAAGGGAAACTAGAAAATGTGTGACTGCTCAATGTTCTGTAAAAGTAAATCTGAAAAAAAAATGGTTGTGTATGTTAAAAATAAAAGTACTTATATGCCGAATTTTTTTTACACACCTTTTTTCTCTTTTACGTTGTACTGTTCAGCACCTCAGTGTCCCTATAAATTGCATTATGTCCCCATCCCTGAATAAAAAGGGCACAGTGCATAGACTGTGTTGACTGTTTTGGAACTGTCATTTCAACTTTTTTGTTGACTAACCTGATGTCAACCCCTGCTAATACAATTGCTCTTCAAACTCTACTTGAGCATCACATTGTCTCTGTAAATTCCAACCTTCCTTCTTCCCTCAATCAGCGCCATACCCTGTACAGGCAGTCCCCAAGTTACAAACATCCAACTTACATACAACTCATGCTTGCAAACCGAGGGAGACAACAGGAAGTGAGAGGAAATCTTCCCCTAGGAAGGCAGATTCACTCCTGTAAGAGTTATCATGGGAAAAAGGTGTCTCCACTGAAGCTTTATCATCGATCCTTGTTTCCACAACAACCCACTATTTTTAAAATCCGAATGTCACAGGGACAGAAAGTGAGGTGACATTTTCTGAACAGGGGCACATACAGCAAAGCAAATGCTACAGGGTTGTTAACCCTTCCCTATGCTATCCTAAAAAATTAAAACAATATTTTTGGTTGGAGTTACACCTAAAAAATGCACCTGTTCCAACTTGCATACATGCAGACATCACTGTTCATGTTCTGAGTGGTGCTAAAGTGTAGTTTACATTTGTAAATGGACAATGGACCCTGCACAGGTGTCTACAGGGACACAGGCTTAATGTGATTATGTGGGCTGTACCATATGAGTGTTCTTGCTAGCAGCATTTTTATTAAAATACAACTAAACTCTAACAAATTCTTAGTTTTGTAGAGCTCTGCAAGTTTTTAACACAGTTTTCTCTTATTTTGTTCATGTTTTGCCCCTTTCCTAGAACAAAAATTTTATATATTGTAGTCTGCCAGTCAGATGTTGTGGATGCATTTGCTTTCTTTTTTCTGGGGGGGCACTTTTTCTCCTTGTACCTGGTAATCCTGCCAATAACACACTTCTGTTGTTCAGGGGTTATAAGAGGGCCTGAGATAATGTTAAGGGTGTGTAGCGGGGTCCTCAAATTGATGGGATACACCTGGGCAATAGTGTGACCCAGGTGTATAATTGTGTTAGGATTCAGACCCCTTTTTGTTTCGTGGAGGATTGGAGGATGTAATATTCTCCTTTGCCTGTGGGTGGCGTAGTACCCACAGGCTTCAGGTAGAATCATCCCCTGCAGTGCTCCCTGTTTGGTCTCTTCCCGGAGATGGTATGGCTGGGGCGGGGAACCCGCCGGGCCGTTGAAGGGAGGAGATAAAAGGGGGAGACGCCCTGACCACGAGGTCGTGTTCTTGCGGAGAAGGAGGTCCTTGGAGGAGGAGGGTTGCGGTCTGCACCCAGGGCCCTTAGGCCTGGGTGCGGGAGATCCAGGAGTCTGGTCCAGGTGCCCATGGCCTGGTCCGGAGTCATGTTGGCGTCCATCCCAGGCACCTTTAGCCTGGGGTGAGGTACTATCGAGGAGGCCTGGGGCCCAGTACCTTCGACTGGGTCCCGCTAGGGTGGACTGTCCGAGGGTCCCTGAGCGGAGGGACTCGTACCTGAGGTGAGGAGGCCGGGGAGGTTACCCACTGGAGACCCGGAGCAGCACCAACCCGGTGACAGTGGGCCTCTGGGAACTCTCTTGGGAGGACACATCCCCCTGATAGGGGCCACAGCGTATCGAAGAGGGCTCCATTGCTGTTCATAGGGGTTGCTGGAAGAGACCCCATCCTTCCTGTTCTGTAACAGCCGGATTGGCTTAGGCGCCGCTGGTCATAGTACAGTGGCATAGAACTGAAACTTTAGGAAGTGCCTCGATCTGCTCGCCCCACCGTTGGCAAGGTTATAGGTCCCAACCAGTTTGCTGCAAAAGAACTGTTTATTGTGCTGTGCGTATTGGAGTGTCAAATAAACAAGTGTTGGACCTTTCTCCGGTGTGTGAACTCCAGTTACTGGAAGCAAAGGGGAGGCTGGTGAGCTTGCAATTACAGACTCAGTGCATTCACAGAACACACCGGCCCGAGGAAACATCAGTAAGTGGCCTTCACCTCCCTACTACAATGGGGAGGACATGGGCCGTGGCGCATCTCACTCTCACAACCCAGGAACCCCTAGACATGAGTTGGTGTGTAACCGATAAAGATGGAGAGAGGGTGAGGCCGCTACACGTGGGGGCTCGTGAGTCCGGGATAGAGTGTGTTCTAAAGATGGACTTGAGAATGTCTACATTTGAACTTTGCTGCCCAGAGGAGTTCCGAGCAGATCGGCCAAATTACTGGCCAAAGTGCGTCCCTGCTCGGAGTTGTGGAAATGACCCTAACACGGGAAAGGCCCATGCGGAGGAGCGGAAAAAGGGAGAGGTCCAGCCGTGTGACGTACTGCACGTGGGGACTGTTAACGCACTGCGCCACGAGGCACCCCATGGCGACATCGTTCGTGGGCGGAGTCAAGAGGAAGCCCGCGAAAATGTACAGCTCATGGGAGGAGTCTGGCCAAGTGTGGGGATACACGTGGAGACTCCGGCGCGGGGTCAGTGCATGATGGAGCAGCAAACAGTCGGGATGACCTCAAGTGCCCCGTGGATTATGGTTCCTCACCCCACGAGAATGACTTCCTTTGCTGCCCCCATCACAGACACGGGGATAAGACTTAGGCCCCGAGGGCGGTTGGCTCTGTACACCTGCAGAGACACGGAGGCCCTCGGTGTGATCTGTCCCGGCTGCTCGGGACTGGTGGTCACCCTGAAGCCATTCGGGCGATGTGAGGAGTGCAGAGAATTCCTTTTTGAGGTCGAGTCGTCCACAGCAAGGCCCCGGGCCCTTCGCCTCAATCACCTCACGGGTACTGCTACTCCGGAAGGGGAGATCAAGGCCTTTGTCGAGGTTCCTGTGCGCGCTGACCAGGGCGATGGACTGCCCAACAGAGAAAAATCCGAAGATGCTGCTTCGGTCGCCACAAGTTCTTTGCTTCCACCACCGAAGAGGAAAGTTGGCCTAGTACAGGCATCCTATGGACGTGGTCGAGCTTCACCCCGCTGCTTGCCTGGCCTGGATGGCGCCGGTCGAGATGGAAGTCCCGGACATCCCAGTCTTCTACAAGGGTCAGGTGAGCCAGGGGCTGGGACTGTGGTGGTGGTTGGAGGTGTCGGGGGCCCATTGGAGGTGGAACCCCCCAGAGAAGATGATTCTGTGTCCACCGGTAGATATCTGCCTGCGGAGATGTATGACACCTCCGACCTAGAGTCGCTGTCTGATTGCGGAGATGATGGCGAGATAGACGAACTGTTCAGCCGCAAGGGCTGGGATAGAGTGCCACTTCTTGCTTCCCGTGCGGTACGGGATTCACCTATGTACACAGGAGACAGCACGCCTCGGGTGGAAGACCCGCAGCTTACGAGGGAACCTACCCCTCCACCTGTGTCCTCATCTACTGTTACCTCACCTACTTTGGTTGTGGGGACACCCCGCGCTTCTCTGAGAGCGCCGAAAGTCATTTCCAGGGAGCTGGTAAAGGTACCTCAGCATCCGGAAGCTATTGTGCTGCCTGGAACTGGAGAGAAAGCCACTATGCCACCTTTGGCCCGCTTGCAGAGACTGTTTTGCCATAAAGTAGCTCGGGAATATGGGTGGGAGTACCCGTATCTACCCCGGGACTTGCTGTATGAGGTGGAAGTCTGGAGAACAAGATGGTATGACGAGTTTGTGTGGGACAAGTTGAAGGTGCCCCATGCCCGCAGGTACCTGGAATGTGTGCCGGCAGTGTCTAAGAGGTTTGAGGACTGCAAAGCTGAATGGAAATTGGGGCGCCATATCCATGCTGACAAGATAGTCATTTGCAGAAGAGAAGGAGAAGATGTTGAGTATTCGATAGAGGCATTTGACAAACACCTGAAACCCCTGTACCTGCCGGATCCAAAGTTTTACTTATAGGAGAAAAGAACTCCTGTTTATTTCTTTTGTGCACTTGAACTTTCTGGAAGAGCCATTCCCAGACACGCAGGACTGTGCCCTGTTTTTGTTTTTGTTTGGGCTTTTCTTTTTCTCGTTGGAGACTTGGGGACTGTTGTGTTTCCGTGTTTCCCCTTTTCTTCATGTGCCAAAGGCAAGGACATTTGGGAATAGTGGCAGAGTAGGGAAAAGCTGGAAGAACGAAGATTCGTTGAGTGTCATGACCGCGGCGTTGTCACCAGGTGGCAGTGTTGCGCAACAAATGTTTGAAAATATTTCACCCACACATCACCTTGCTTGTTGGAGTGAGTGGGTCTCTCGGCTGACGGGCCCACTCATCCCAAATGACACGAAATTATGTTAGGATGTTGTTTTTCTTTCCCCTGCAGGAGAATCGTCAGTCAAGATCATTGAGAGTGGGTGGCTCTTAGACAGTGTGGGAGAGGGGCTGTGACTAGGCAGATGTTTAAAATGTTTTATGACATAAGTTGTTTTATATGTTCCCCATTCCCTGAGCAGGTCTTGGCACTTGGGAAAAAAATTTAGAGGAATTGCTTCAGGGGTTTCACTCCATGTCACCACTTTATGGGAGGCATGGGTGTGCACCTGACGCTGGGGACCAGCGTCAAATTACAGGGGGGAGTGTGTAGCGGGGTCCTCAAATTGATGGGATACACCTGGGCAATAGTGTGACCCAGGTGTATAATTGTGTTAGGATTCAGACCCCTTTTTGTTTTGTGGAGGATTGGAGGATGTAATATTCTCCTTTGCCTGTGGGTGGCGTAGTACCCACAGGCTTCAGGTAGAATCATCCCCTGCAGTGCTCCCTGTTTGGTCTCTTCCCGGAGATGGTATGGCTGGGGCGGGGAACCCGCCGGGCCGTTGAAGGGAGGAGATAAAAGGGGGAGACGCCCTGACCACGAGGTCGTGTTCTTGCGGAGAAGGAGGTCCTTGGAGGAGGAGGGTTGCGGTCTGCACCCAGGGCCCTTAGGCCTGGGTGCGGGAGATCCAGGAGTCTGGTCCAGGTGCCCATGGCCTGGTCTGGAGTCATGTTGGCGTCCATCCCAGGCACCTTTAGCCTGGGGTGAGGTACTATCGAGGAGGCCTGGGGCCCAGTACCTTCGACTGGGTCCCGCTAGGGTGGACTGTCCGAGGGTCCCTGAGCGGAGGGACTCGTACCTGAGGTGAGGAGGCCGGGGAGGTTACCCACTGGAGACCCGGAGCAGCACCAACCCGGTGACAGTGGGCCTCTGGGAACTCTCTTGGGAGGACACATCCCCCTGATAGGGGCCACAGCGTATCGAAGAGGGCTCCATTGCTGTTCATAGGGGTTGCTGGAAGAGACCCCATCCTTCCTGTTCTGTAACAGCCGGATTGGCTTAGGCGCCGCTGGTCATAGTACAGTGGCATAGAACTGAAACTTTAGGAAGTGCCTCGATCTGCTCGCCCCACCGTTGGCAAGGTTATAGGTCCCAACCAGTTTGCTGCAAAAGAACTGTTTATTGTGCTTTGCGTATTGGAGTGTCAAATAAACAAGTGTTGGACCTTTCTCCGGTGTGTGAACTCCAGTTACTGGAAGCAAAGGGGAGGCTGGTGAGCTTGCAATTACAGACTCAGTGCATTCACAGAACACACCGGCCCGAGGAAACATCAGTAAGTGGCCTTCACCTCCCTACTACAATGGGGAGGACATGGGCCGTGGCGCATCTCACTCTCACAACCCAGGAACCCCTAGACATGAGTTGGTGTGTAACCGATAAAGATGGAGAGAGGGTGAGGCCGCTACAGGTGAAAGGGTGAAAGTGTTTGAGTATAGATACACACATTTCAAATAAGTGAAAGTTTTTAAGTTGCACTGTACTTGCTTATAGCTGCACAATACCAACCCAACATGGAGGCTATATATAGATATATATATATCTATATATATATATATATATATATAGATATATATATATATATCTATATATATAGATAGATATATTTATTATATACTGTATGCTAACCTCCTCCTACTGTCTAGGTTGTGATGTTGGTTTTCCGTAGCTATAAGCAGGCTGCAGGGATCCCCATGTTATAGCTATAACAGGTCCGGTGCAGAACCCTAAACACAACTGAGGGCTAAACCTTAGCAGGGGATAAGGAGGTAGCCCACCAAGGATGTCAGATTGAATCAATCTTTTATAAAGGTGGGCAAAGCACACTGGAGCCCTGTCTGGGATCACCCCTCTCTAATTTTTCACCCAGTATGGGCTTGATCATACAGACCCTCCTGAATTTGTGAAACATGGTTGGGCTCCTTTTGGTCATCATCATCTGGAGGAATTTTTATACAAGCTTGGGGTTTTCCAGAAGCTCTGCAGGTTGTGTGTGTGTCCAGGTGCACACACCCATTATAAGGCAGAGCTGAGCATAGCCCAGTGTGTGTGGGAAAAGAGTGGGTGTGACAGCTGTTGCTGGAGGGAAGTGTGCTACTATGTAAAAACTCAGGCAACATCCTTGAGACGGTACTCCATGTGGGAGAGTGTGAAAGCCTGGAGTGTCAGGAGAGCCCCTTCCTAGAGGCCAGGAGTGGGCCTGTGCAGCAAGGAACTGCGCCCAAGGCTTAAGAGCCAGGTGGATTGGCATTTTTTCCGTTTGTTGTAATTGTGAGAGAAGAACCCCTGTGTGGGCAACCAAATACATGTATGGACTTTCCTTTTTATTACTTTCAATAAAAGTGGGCTACCACACCCTTAAACCTTAGTTCCTGGTGGCTGTGAACTCACTTAAAACGCATCTATCACTGAGCTAGACATCCCCCAATGTCACAGTGGTTGTTGGATGCGGGAAAACAGACGGTGAAATCCAGGTCTCTGCGCCAGCAGTGAGTTTGTCAAGGAACTGTCAGTGGCTGTATATGGAAGTGCAGCCAGGCAATGAGCATCGCGTGCAGGTAGTGCACCTGTGATTTTTTTTTTTACTGCTGTGAACTGTGTTACAAGCTGCTGTGCATGTGACTGCAAGGATGAGGCAGTCAAAACACAAGACGTTCATGTTTAATCAAGTTAAAGGGGACGTGAGCTCAGCGTGGCCTGAGAAGATGTCTCCACCTAGGAGGGCCAGTCAAAAGGGGCCATGGTGTATGAGACTGTGAATGAGTGGTTCAAGCAGAACCAGAATAAAGAGTGGGAAGTCGACACAGCGGCATCTAACTTCATACGGGCAATGCTGCCTACAGAGGAGGCTGAAGGTTTCCTAATGGAGTTTGAAAGAGTTGCAACATGGAGAGCATGGCCTAGAGACCGGTGGCCAGAGTTGCTGCAAACTTTGCTGCTGAATCGGTTCCGGGTATCCTACCAACAGATGTGTCCAAGCCGAGATGATAATGACCAGTATAAAGCTGAGATTATGCTTGGGGAAATGTTTCAATGTGAATGGGGGCGCCAGAAACGCTCCAGCAAAGGGACGTCATCACCCATAGCAATGGGAGAGGCATCACTGGGACAACAAAGCACCAGTCAAGCAATGGCTCAGGAGAGCATGAGTGTGCATCAGTGTACCAGCCCTGGGAATTCTGCAAGCATATCGGTTGTCGCCCCTTGAAACAGTGGCAAAAAGTCTGTGTGGCCTGCAGGGGGTACCAATGAGGAATGAAAAGGTGTGTATTATGGCCGCTTATGTGAAGTGGTCAGCCCAGAAAGAAGGGCAAAACAGTCTGTAACCACCATGAGGTGTAGCCAACCATCTTTGGAGTGCTGGTCTACTGTCACCCCTAGCAACAAGGATCCTGTGTTACATTGGTGGGTCTGGAAAGGCTGCAGTGTTGCTCCATGACCACATGGAAGAGTAAGCCTGTGAAGACACCACAGATGAGAGACAATGCACTCAAATGAAGGCTATTACACCGGCTACAGGAATTGGTAAGACTGTTGCAGTTCATGCGACAGAACCCAATGAAGTGGAAGTGTGTCCAGTGGGGAAATCCGCAGTAAAGGTGGACTTGCTGCAGTGTCCTACCCAAAGTAATGGGGGAGGCACAGGGTAAAGCCCAACTGGCAGCAGGACTAAAGACTAAAAAGGGCATGGGGACTCTGTATGTACCTGGTGGAATCCAGCAGAGTGATGGAAGAGCTGTACTAGGGGTGACCAAAGAAATCTGTATACCATGTTCCCTAGTGACAGATACAGGTGCTGCAGGGTTGCCCAGGGAAACCTCCCAGGAGCCTACAGTGTTGGAGCGGAGGGTGTCCCAGGTCAGCTGTGGAGCTGCTCAAGTGGGTAAGAGGCCACCCTCAATAGCTAAAGCTATGTCTAAGTGTCATGATGATCCTCTAAAGGTTGAGAAATGTATTTCTGGAAAGGTCATATTTGAGAATAATGTTGGTAATGTGTTTACTAAAAAGGTTGGGAGTAGCATGTCTTCCATGACCACCAGAGGCAGAGCTGCAGGGTTGTCTGTGGAAACCTCCAGGGATCTCCCTGTTTTGGAACTGGAGGTTGTCCAGGACCGCTCTGGCACTACTCTGAGGGAATAAGGAGGGACTGCCCCACACAATGAGAGTGTGTGGGTGCAGACCACCCGCCTGGTATGTGACCAGATTGGAGAACAAGTTATTCACCCTGTTAAAGCTGGTAGTGTAAAGCTGGATGTGATGGTAGCGCCACCAGAACAATCTGGTCAAAATAGTGTATTGCACCGTGTTCTGTGACAAAGCATCGTCCCAATGTGACATAAGTGAAACTGTGCTTGTACAATGTGATGCATATAGAGATGACAAATTTACAGTATTGGGTAATGAGTCCCAGGTTCCTTTGGTGCCTCTTGGAACAGGTGATGCAGCGCTGCAGAATGCCTGTCAGGGAAGTGTCACTGACTGGGAAGCGTGGTGCAACGAAACTGTCACAACACAAAACAAAGTAACCATGAGTTACAAAGCTATGATGGGTGACACAGATGTGGACATAACACCTGCTATGCCCAATGGAGGGATTGCAGGGTGGCCAGTGGTCAAGGGCGTGTCGGCAGAGACTGGTCCCCTCCAGTCAGAAGGACCAGTTAAGGGCGCATTCATGGCAGTTGTGTTATCTGCAGCCCAACCGCTGGAAAATAGTGAGTGCAAAAATTGCAATGTGACTTATGACCTGCAGCGGCTCGCTGATGCTGTGGCAGAAGGGATAAATGTGAGACGTACATCTGACAGTGCACCAGTTGAGCAACAGGCTGTTAAGACCGATACCACCAGTGAGGTGGAGGTCGCTGTAAATGTCTCTACCTTTCTAGCTTCAGTGGATGAGCCCCTTCACGTCATTGATAATGGAAAAGTCCCTAGAAAGGTCTTGTATGTAGATGTGGATCGCATTAAGATGACAAATGTATTGTTGAAAATGCTTGAAGTCCAAAAAGCACATTTGCTGTACACTTGGGTTTCTCCACCATGGTCAGACAAGGTGGTACTGCGTAGTAGGTGGAGCCAAGTAATACAAGCTATGCTTGATGTTAATCACGAGAGGAACTGGTTGGTATCATATTTATTAGCCGTGTGGCAAATGGTCTCAAGGTTCTCTGAGAGGGTGCTTCTAGTTACCGGTTTGGATGGAAGGCGCTCAGGAGAACGTTTGAAAACATCAGAGGTCTCTCCGCCTGATGCGATGACTAAGAAAACTTCTGCTGGTGCGATCCAAAGTGCGGCTGAGCAGTGGACAGTAGAGGGCATGGACACTACCTCACCCACTAGACACGTGAAGGAAGGGACCGAAATAGACGTAGCAGAGATTTTTCCTGTCATTCGCACAAAGGTACAAATTAAACCCGGAGACACTGTGGGGGGAATACTGATGGTATTGGAAGTGGTAAAATCTGAATTTGTGGTCTGTCGCTGGTTGGTACTGCTAACGAGGGTTTAATTGCTGTGGGTAACCTCAAACAAGTTGTTAAACCAAAAAACCCTGTTGTAATGGGAAAAACTGGTGTCGGTGAGGGAAAAGATGGTTCCCTATCAGGCGAAGTATTAGGAACAGGTTCCCTATATCAAGAAAGTGAGGGTATCAAGGAAGGCAGAGTTCCCCAGAGAAAAGCAAGTAAGCCCAGGAACCCAAGAAGAGGGAGAAAGCATAGGATAGAAACAAGTGTGATCCCATGGAGAGTCAAGGAAGGACTTACCTGGAAGCGCACCCGAAAAAAGGGTTGGGCCTACCCGGCTCACAGCCGACACAGAGGTGTCCCATTCCTGATGACGGGTGCTGGTGTTCCTCCCTCTGGATCAAAACAAGGGGGAGATATGTGAGAGTGAGAGCCCCTGTCTTAGTGGAAATGTGTTTAAAATGGACACAGGACTCTCAAAGAAGCAATTTGAGAAGTTCCAGCAAAAGATTGGTGAGCAGAGAAAACTATGCTTTAAGTTTTCTCTGGATTTTGTAAGTCTGGATTGGGGCTGGAAACTTGAAGACTTCAAAGAGCATTGGGAGGGATGGAGTTTTCAGAAGCTCTGCAGGTTGTGTGTGTGTCCAGGTGCACACACCCATTATAAGGCAGAGCTGAGCATAGCCCATTGTGTGTGGGAAAGGAGTTGGTGTGACAGCAGTTGCTGGAGGGAAGTGTGCTACTGTGTAAGAACTCAGGCAACATCCTTGAGACGGTACTCCATGTGGGAGAGGTTCCAGTTCAGTGGACTGAGAGAGTTGGGCCAGCTGAGAGAGTCGGGCAGACTATAGCTGAGACAACTGAAAGAGAGAGTCTTGGGGACCAGAGGGAACTGTAAATCTTGGAGGAGTGTGAAAGCCTGGAGTGTCAGGAGAGCCCCTTCCTAGAGGGCAGGAGTGGGCCTGTGCAGCAAGGAACTGCGCCCAAGGCTGAGTGAGCCTTAAGAGCCAGGTGGATTGGCATTTTTTTCGTTTGTTGTAATTTTGAGAGAAGAACCCCTGTGTGGGCAACCAAATACATGTATGGACTTTCCTTTTTATTACTTTCAATAAAAGTGGGCTAGCACGACCTTAAACCTTAGTTTCTGGTGGCTGTGAACTCACTTAAAACGCATCTATCACTGAGCTAGACATCCCCCAATGTCACAGTAGTTATTTACAACACAAAGAATACCCTAATTGGTCACTATGGGCAAGTTCTCCACTTTCGTGGAGAACAATTTTTCAGTATTTTCATAAATATCCCTAACTAACTAAGCATTACAGCAAAGGTTTTCTGCAAATCCCAGGTGAAAATGCAATTCACCCCCTATCTCATGTAACAAATTTTCTTTTCAAACTAGAAAACAGCTCGAATCAAATGGGAGGGTAAAGGAGAATTCACAAATTTAATAATAGAGCAAAATAGGCTTTTAAAGAAAACAATGAATATTTGGTAAAAAAAAAAAAAAAAAAAAAAGAGAGAGAATGGTGATTAAAATAGGTGCATGACTAAGAAACCATTCTTATCGCTGTGACTCATGTCGCAGCGATTATGAAAAAAGTTATTGCACTACTTTTTTCCGATTTCATTGCGACTTGCATAGAATCCTATTAAATGAAGTCGCATACCACAATTAAATTGGCAATGCAAATCGTACTGATCTGCGGCTTTGAAGTCACGCTGAAGTAGCGCGATTTCAAAGCCATACAAGTGTGAACTAGGGCTAAATATAGTTTTTGTATTTTAACAATTTACTGATGAAGAAACAATTCTCTCCACAATTTCTTAACACACATTTCATCATGTAGAATATCTTCACATAAACCATGAAAATGATCTTACTAGGATGTTCACTGCACACTGCAAATTAAGGACAACAACACACACATTTAGGTAAAGTGTACACTTTAAGGGATCAATTAGCAGATCAGTTAAGGGATCAATTAGCAGATCAGTTAAGGGATCAATTAGCAGATCAGTTAAGGGATCAATTAGCAGATCAGTTAGGGATCGCATTTGTTAAATGCATGAACATCCACAGGCTGATGAGCCCACAACATCAGTAAGCGCTCCTATAGTCTTTCAATTAACATCTTTACATTTCCTTTTAGAAAATCAGAGTTTACCACTTTGACATAAATAGGAAGTCAACTGTGTTGTATGTGATTTACTACTACCGGTATATTTTTTGCACCATGTGTTAAAATAGCTAGAGCTGTAGCTAAAATGGTTTTGAATCAGTTTATTTTAGTTTCTTTATTTTGTTGTGATATATCTTTTGCATACTGTTGGTTACCGAAATTTCAAAACCATCACACACTTATATAATGTAAATTTAAAAAATGCCACAAAGTTTCATGTGTTTATTTTAATAACTCACTTTGAGGTGTAGCACCTTTGATCGTAACCTTGCTTATTGTCATGAGGATTATATTGATTTTAACTATGCCAGTGACTTTCTCCGGTAAAAATACTATGACGATTCTTACTACATAGTTACATAGTCAGATTGAAAAAAGACACAAGTCCATCTAGTTCAACCAAGGGAAAAAAGAACATACAATCCCGTATATACAATCCTATACTCACAGTTGATCCAGAAGAAGACAAAAAACCCAAGCAAAGCATTTTATTAGGTAACATGTTGCTTTTTCATAATACTTTATTAATCCCAAAGGGAAATTCATGTTTTTGCCTATTGTTTATTGATGGTTTAATGTTCTAGATTATGATCTTTAAGCTTGAGCTACAGGGGCTACAGAGATGTAACCACTTCTTAGCTGAAGCTGCTTAGCAGAACTTAAAGAGGAACTGCAGTCTGCTCACATCATTGGTAATAAAAACATCTTTGCCATTCTGAAGCTTCCCTCCAACCACTTTGCATATTATTTTATATATACTGTGACTCTGTTCTTGCCAAATATGCTGCAGAGATCTCCCTCCACTTAGCCTGGCTGCAACCATTTCAACTGTGGGCAGCTGAAGCTGCTGCCTGTTCACTTTCTGGATTTAAACAGACACACAGAGGCACACCTCCAGCTCTGCAGCTCTTATTGGCCCTCTTATGACCCTTCCCGGCAAACTCTCACGAGAGAGAGAGAGAGGGAGATGTGCATGATCTCATAAGCCTAGGCTTTTTACCAGACAAGAAACAGGAAATGGTCTGTATAAAGTATTTACTGGCAGAAAAAAAAATGTTTTACTATCCAAAGTTAAAACAACAAGGGCAGAAGATTTAACAGATGGAAAGATGAAAAAAAATACTGAAGTTCCACTTTAAGTAGCATCAGCAAGTAATCCTTAGCAAAATAATCGCTAAACACATGGAACAAAAGGCTTCTTATGGAGTAAGCTATACAAAAAGAAAGTAATAGCATTTTGTAGCTATCAATGGCAAAAGAATGGTTTTGCATAGAGAAGCCCCAATCCTCTTCTTCTCTGGTCCCCTGCCAGTGCTGCTGGCTCCTCCTTCATGACCAATGCCCCCAATAGCAAACCGCTTGCTCTGGGGCCACGGCTTGGCCCTGCCCCCACTCTCTCATCATTGGCTCACTGATTGTGAATGACAGCCAATGAGGAGAGGGAGTCCTGGTACAGCTGTGGCTCCCGTGCACATCGCTGGATGGAGAGGGGGACTATGGGGAAAGCAGCCCACAGAAGGTTTTTTACCTTTGTGCATAGAATGCATGAAGGTAAAAAATACTTTTAGCCTTTACAACCACCTTAAGCCAGCCATACATGGTTTGAAATCCATCCGGTTCAGCAGAAACTGACCAAATTTCGATCCAGGTATGGGCAGGCTGATTGGATCGACTTGGGTACAACCAGACTGTCGGATTATTCTATATGCAATTGCTGTCAGTGGCTATAGCTGATAGCAGTAATCATTTTATTCTGCCGGCCTGGAAAGATCCCCACCGGCAAACTACAATAGCTCTTCATGAGGCATTCCCCCATCAATGCTAACTGTGTTAACATACCAAAAATACACATACTATGTCCTAGAGGTGGGTTCCACACAGTCCAAAGCCAGGTTGCTTCTGGAAATATGTAAATATTTATGGTAGGCAGATGCTGTTTTTGTAAGGTGAATATACTATTCTTTTTGCCCAGGAAATATGTAGTCGGTTTTTGACAGCACAGGAAAAAAGCCATAAGCACACACGTGGACAACACAAAGGGGATAAATAATTTAGCTGCAGAAACTGCAGACAAAGCACCCTGGCATGAAAGGGTCATTTTAATTATTACCTATAATTAAGTATAATTTTGTCCACCTCTGCATTAGACTACCATGGTGTAACCTAGTGTTACTGTCAGGGGATATATTCTCTCTCAGCATACTTAGGCTTTATGTAACTCTCAGCATGTCATGCACCACAAATCTTGCTATTTCTGTCTTTCTTTACCGATAGAGATTGAGTCATCGTGCATATATTAAACTATACTTCTGTGAATCAGACAGTGAAACAATTTTTTTTGTAGAAATATCTTCACTATATAAGTTATTTTATAGCTACTAAAGTTCAGGTGCAACTTTCATAATGTGAAGTGGCTACTAGAAGCCTAATGCCATGTACACACGATCGGTTTTACCGATGAAAACAGTCCGATGGACTTTTCTCATCTGACAATCCGATCGTGTATGGGCCCCATCGGTCTTTTTTCCATCGGTGAGAAAAAATAGAACATTCCGATTGTCTGTGTGGAACTCCATCGGACAAAAAACCCACACATGCTCAGAATCAAGTCGACGCATGCTCAGAAGCATTGAACTTAATTTTTCTTGGCTTGTCGGAGTGTTTTACGTCACAGTGTTTGGGACGGTCGGATTTTTGACTGATGGTGTGTAGGCAAGACTGATGGAAGTCAGCTTCATCGGATTTCCGATGGAAAAATCCATTGGGTTAGAATCCATAGGAAATCCAATCGTGTGTGTAAAGGGCTTGAGACTCCATTCACACAGGGGCAACACGACTTCCAGCACGACTTTGGGAGGCAACTTGGACACGACATGAGCATGAATCACAGCGCGACATGAGGCAACTTACAAGGCAACTTCAAGTTGCCTCCAGGACAGGCCAATCAAACAAGAATCAGCTCTGTGGGAGTGAGGGGGGAGAGAGGGGTTTGACTGAGAAATGTATGTTCTCTTCCTGTATTGTTGCTTCTGTTAAGACAGTGATCAGACTTCTGAGGCGACTTCCATTGAAATCAATGGGTACAAGTTGCCTACAAGTCGCCTAGAAGTCGGATTAAAGTAGTACAGGAACCTTTTTTGAAGTCTGAGCGACTGCAGTAGTGTGCATTAGGACGGCTCCATTCACTTACATTGATTTTCTCATGCAGACTTGAGGCGACTTGGGGCGACTTGAAGTCGGATCCAAAGTCGTCCCTGTGTGAATGGGCTCTTATTGTATTGTAGTAAAAGATTAAACCCACATTATTTCAGTTTTGGAAGAGTTAGAGCTCCTGTCAGGTTTTTATTACTGTCTTTGTTCCCAGTGGAGATATTTACTCTCTCTGTCATAGTGATTACTCTTACTGGTAAAAAAAGGTAAAACAGGAGACAGGTGACAAAAATAGCAATCTGACAAATTTTAACTGTTACTTTTGCCACGCACACACGATTGGAAATTACGACAACAAAACCGTGGATTTTTTTCCGACGGAACGTTGGCTCAAACTTGTGTTGCATACACACGGTCACACAAATCTTGTCGGAAATTCCGAACGTCAAGAACGCGGTGACGTACAAGATGTACGACGAGCCGAGATCAATGAAGTTTAATAGACAGTTTGGCTCTTCTGCTTGATTCTGAGCATGCGTGTTTTTTTGTGCGTCGGAATTGCATACAGACGATTGGAATTTCCGACATGAACTTTTCTTGACCGAAAATTTGAGAACCAGCTCTCAAATTTTTGTTATCGGAAATTTCGACAGCAAATGTCCGATGGAGCCTACACACGGTCGGAATTTCTGATAAAAAGCTCACATTGGACATTTGTTGTCGGAATTTCCGATCGTGTGTACTCGGCATTACTCTATCCAAAATGAAAAAGTTTGTGATTTAGATATACTTTATATAATCACATTTCTTAAAATGTCTTTGGTAAATGTCTGAGTCTTGTTTATTTTCTTGTCCTGCTTTCACTAGAATGTAAATGGATTTTGGGAGTTGCTAAGAAAAGTGAGATATTGATCACTGTGAAGAGTTTTTTTTGCAAACAACATCTATAAGCTGTGCAGAGCCTGAGTGCAGTCTTTCTCTCCCACTGTCTTTATTCCTAATAGAGATCAATTGATCAGTATTTTGAGACATGCATAGACTGTGATTACTTCCTGCTATTCCAGGCTTGCGTGATAGTTCTTTAAAGTAGCTAACATATCTTACCATGGGCAAATTTTTATAACGGTTTCAAATAGAAAATGAAAATTTACAGCAGGAGCTGCTGGTCCATTAGAGGCGCAGGGGCGCCACCTCCCCCCCCTAGTTTGCATGTGGAGATGCATGCAAGGCGCTGGACTCAGACATTTGTATGAGGTTTTTTTTCCAAGCCACGTGATTAGAGCCTGAGGCTCTATTTGGCTTGAAAAAGGTTGGGCTCAGGGCGCAGAGCACTGCACCCCGAACCCACCCACTTTTGACACCAGTGAGTCAATATTCACTATTGTCTTCTGGCTTCTCCTCCTGGCCAATCAAGACAGGCAGGACAGGAGGCGGATCGGGTTAACCAAGAGGAGAAGCCAAGGAAGCTGCGGAGGGAATGATTGCAGGGGGACCGTTCCGTGGAGGGGTGAGTGCAGGGGGCCATGGAGGGGTGAGTACGGGGGACCATGCTGTGGAGGGGCTGATTGCGGGGGGGACCATGCTGCCGTGGAGGAGTCAGTGCGGGGGGACCGTGGAGGGGTGAGTGCCGACCTGGGGGGGTGTTTGTTTGCCGCCCCCCTAAAGGTATAGCACCAGCTGCCACTGATTTACAGCCTAAAATCAACTTGGCTTAAAGACAGCATGTCAGCCTCATGTCAGTTTTAAAGCTAAACATCCTGCTTAATGCTGGTCAAACAGGTGGCAATTTGGTAACCTTTATTTGAGCTTTTGATTGAATTTAATATTCTGCCGCAGTCTGCAACCCACAGTGGTTAATTTACTAAAGGTGTCAAGTGTCGTCGCTCCAGAGCTTAGTAAATGAAAAGAAACCCTGTTGACCCTCACAAGACTTGCTAAGTTGTTCCCATCTTCCTCCTCCCTATGCTTCCATGGTTGCAACATGCGGGGCACTATGCTGCACACCTGGTGGGAATGCCAGACAATTAAAAGTTTCTGGAATAAAATCTTCTCCATAATCCATAAGGTCACAGGATATCCTATACCTAGATCTCCCTCGATAGCCCTCCTCAACTTCTCAGTCCCAAAAATACCTAAACAGACCCAGAAACTATTTTTTTTTATTCTGTTTGTGGCTAAATTTACTATTGCTAGCTCCTGGAGGAATCCCAAGGTCCCCTTGATGACCACCAAAAGGAATATCTCCTAGATCATGACCCAGGAAAAGCTGGATGGTACATTGCAAGACAGAACGCACAGATTTGAGGCCATATGGGAACTCTGGGCCAAATATGTGGGCATTTCCCTGATTGCCGGTGTACCATGAAAATTTGACCTGGGGGTCTCCCAGGAGACTGGCATACTACTCCCTCTCCTCTCCTATCCTTAGATTTTTGTTACCCCTTTCTTTCACTTGCTTTTCCCCATCCTTCTTACTAGACTAGTCAGTATTGATACAATTTATTCTCCTTTAAGTTTTTTAATTTTTATGCAATGGTCTGATATACTTACTTTGCAAGGGTATCTTCCACATTAACTCTGACCTAACAATTTAAGGTTCTGGAAGGCTCCCTCATTCCACGACAATGTATGATCTCATTAGGGGTGTCAGGGAGGGGGAGCCACCCAGACCAAGTCAATACAGTCATTGATTACCCTGTACTATGTTATGTTTAAATGTCTGGAGGAGATTGTGGGTTGAAAGTCTGTCCTCTCTCTTGTTTTGTTCTATTACCTTATACTTTTCATTTGTTCTGTGAAAACTTTAATAAAAATGTATTTAAAGAAACTCTGCTGACTTCCATCATCCAATCATGTACAAGCAAAAATGCTGTTTTAATTAAAATTTTCCTTGTATGTAATTGGATATTCTTTGTAAAGTGAAGCCTTACCTAATTTCCTAAGCTCTGGAGCAACTGTACTTGCAGAGGGCAACTGCACAATCTATTTGCTTTTAGTAAATCAACCCCACAGTGTCAATCATTGCCCTGTTTTGAAAAGCCAAACTGTTGAAATTAGGGAGAAAATTAATCAGAAGTGGAGATGGATTAGAACATCTGACAGTTTTTATTGCTATATGAAAAAATGCAAATAAATCAAATATATAAATTATAGTGCCACACAGTAGGATATAATAAATAGATAATTCATAAAAATATAGTGCCAAAAACGTGAATCATAAAGTGCTGTAGTGCATAAAACATTGATATTCTAATTCAAGATGGAAAATCCATCCAAAGTATGGTGTGAAAGGCAGCTCAGCTACCATACAGAGGATGAACGTACAATCCCAGCCATTACCCTGCATTTTTAGGCAGTATCCAGAGTGGTGCACTTAACGCACCTAACCCATGTGAGTACCCAGCATTGGGGTTTTATTTGTCTGCACAATAAACAGTTTAAACGATATTATGCCATGGAGTTTCTTTTTACCATTTTCCATGTGAGGAGACAGCACCAGTAAGCAGCTTTAAAACAGACAGCCTGTCTAGAATCCCTAAAGTGATTCATAAGTGTGTTTGACCAAACTTAGCTGTGAGGTCACACGCTCAGAGATGAGCAGCCATTACCTGAGGGGGGGGGGGAGCACCTGAGTCTAAACACCACAGCAAGCTGTTTGTCACATTTTTATGAAGTTACTAAATATATATCAAAAGAACTTTATATCAATTGCATTGGATCGATTTCCCATCTTGAATTAGAATATCACTGTTTTATGCACTACAGCACTTTATGATTCACGTTTGTGGCACTATAATTGTATGAATTATCTATTTATTATATCCAACTGTATGGCAATATATTTATATATTTGATTTATTTGCATGTTTCCATATAGTATAATAATTGACATTAATATATATTTACAGCGGTGTGTGACATATATCACAGTATAATTTGCAGATAAAATATAATTCATTCATTTTAATTTGGGAAGATTTTAGGTGAGATAGCGCAGCACATTAATTAAATTTAATTGGCTTCACACGGAATATGAGACATGATTAGTGCTAGCAGCTGTCACTTTTACTTTCATTTGTTGATCACCTTTTTATTTAATTTAATAAAAAAAATATATATTTGCACTAGGTAGCTCGCAAGATTCTCACAATCCAGTTTGTATTGCTGTCTGTGTCACCATTAGGGATAGTCACCCTCTCTATTTGTCCTGTTTACCCTTATCATTGAAAGTGAAAGTAAACTAAAATCCCAAATTTTGGGTTGCCTCCAGAAAAATAATAGAGGAAAAATCTTCCAATGGGGACCCTAGTTCTGGTGACCTGAGGGTCCCCAAGGGATTACCCTAATTTACAGGGATTTGCTCTCACTTCCTGTTTTGACTATGGAGCAGGAAGTGAAAGGAAATCTCCCATTGGGACACAGATAGCAAAAAATAAACTGTCAGGGGTTATGACCCTGCTTTGCTCTATCCGAAATAGTTTCTACTTTAAGTATAAATGATTTGTCTATATGTATATTTGTATAGTTTGAAACTGGAAAACATTTAAATTATTGGGTGGAAGGTTGTTGTGGACTGTTCCATCACTAGGATTTTTTTTAAAGGAAGACTTGGACGCTTATGAAAAGCTTCATAGCTGCCACATCCATAGACAGAATAAGGGGAATGGTGAGTCGGGCTTAGTAACAATTCATACAGACCCAGCTCCTAGTGATAGGAGCACCAGAGAAGCTTTTAGGTTAGTGATTGTTCTTATGGGGGGGGTGGCTTTTTCTTTCAAAGCATTTCTAAGGCTGATAAAGCATTTCAGTATAAGCTTTTACTACATAACTTTGCAGAAGAAAACCTACTTATATATTTTTTAAAGATTTTTCTGAGTAAATAAAATGAAAAGACTACGTAAGACATGCCAAGATTTGCGAAAAGTAAACAATTCTGTCAATATCACTGCACAGATATCCCACAACTTCCTGTCCCCCAGAGAAAGTTTGGGTAATCGTTTCAACAGGGGCACTGCAAATAAAATTCTAAAAGAGATTTTTTTTCTTTTTCCATTGTGTTAAAAAAAATAAACAAAAGTTGTGTCGGGAGTTAGAATTTGAACCTGAACTCCAGTGCAAAAAGATTCAGGTAGGAATACACATACAGGTATTTAGACAATATTTGATTAGTCTGGAGTTCAGCTTTTAAATATCATGTATTCTTTATGGAACTATATGAACTAATGCCAAATACTTTCTGAGTGCCTCAGCATTCATGCATATAACACTCATCTTTCTGCTTGTAAAGCAGAGGATCAGTTGTACTGTTCTTTGAGCTTTCTCTCAATGCACTACTTTCTAAATGGCCTCTGCAGCTGTGCTTTTTTCTCTCTAAGAGCCGGGTTCACACCAGGGCGGCGCGACGCGGCACGACTTGTGGGGGCGACCTCGGCGGCGCGATCTCAAGATGACTTGAGACGCCCGCCGAGGCGATTTGCATAAGACTTCTGTATAGAAGTCAATGCAGGTCGCCTTGGGTCGCCCCCAAAAGTAGTACAGGAACCTTTTTCTAAGTCGGAGCGACCTGAGTTCCATTGAAAATCGTGGGACGCGACTTGTCAGGTGACTGAGTCGCCTGACGAGTCGCCCTGGTGTGAAACGGCTCTGACTCTTCATTACAATTCATGTAAGGGCTTTCCTTGTGTGCCATACCAAGGCCTCACACCTGTACAGAACACAAGACTCTTTTTATTTCAATTTTGGACCGTTTGAATTGATCCAATAGAAGAAGCTGCTAAGACCCTGTGATAATGGATTTAGCATTTGAGCGCAGAGTAGCCAGTGTTTTTTAAAATGTATTTAAAGTTTTTTTTTTTTTTTTTTTTTGAGTTTTGGATAAAACAGGAAATAGCCTGGAAATAGAATCCCTGTCAGATTTTTTTTTTGCCATCAGAGAGATTTTTTTTTACTCCCTGCCCCAAAGATGCAAGAGCAAGTATTAGGAGTTCTCTCTAAAACAAAGGGAAATGTACTCTTAGTTTTTACCAGAACAGCTATCCCCATTGGAAGAGTTCTCATTACTTTCTCGACCAGACACAATGGTCAGCAGGACAAATAAAGAGGGTAAATCTGCCCAACAGCGACACAGCCAGCACTAAAATCATGATTGGGTTCTAACTCTTTCCCACTCTGTCCCTTTAACCACTTCAGCCCCAGACCATTTTGCAGCTAAAGGACCAGGCCCCTTTTTGCGATTCGGCACCGTGTCGCTTTAACTGACAATTGTGCGGTCGTGCAACTTGGCTCCCAAACAAAATTGGCGTCCTTTTTTTCCCACAAATAGAGCTTTCTTTTGGTGGTATTTGATCACCTCTGCGGTTTTTATTTTTTGCGCTATAAACAAAAATAGAGTGTACATTTTGAAAAAAAATCAATATTTTTTACTTTTTTGCTATAATAAATATCCCCAAAAAATATATAAAAAAAAAACATTTTTTTTCCTCAGTTTAGGCCGATGCGTATTTTTTGTAAAAAAAATCACAATAAGCGTTTATTGACTGGTTTGCACAAAAGTTATAGCGTCTACAAAATAGGGGATAGTTTTATGGCATTTTTATTAATATTTTTTTACTAGTAATGGCGGCGATCAGCGATTTTTATCATGACTGCGACATTATGGCGGACACATCGGACACTTTTGACACTATTTTGGGACCATTGTCATTTTTACAGCGATCAGTGATATAAAAATGGGTTAACCTGTAGGGGGCGCTGAAGGGGTTAAGTGTGACCTAATGTGTGTTTCTTACTGTAGGGGGGCGTGGCTTGGCGTGTGATGTCACTGATCGTCGTTCCCTATGACAGGGAACAGACGATCAGTGACAGGCTCACTAGGAAGCACGGGGAGAGGTTTGTTTACACTTACCTCTCCCCGTTCTTCAGCTCTGTGACCCGATCGCAGGACACCGGCAGCGATCGGGTCCGCGGGTCCCACCGATGCGGTCACGGAGCTCAGCACCGGGTCGCGAGCGCAACCCACCACTTAAGGACCGCCTCACGCCGATATACGTCGGCAGAAAGGCACGGCTGGGCACATCCACGTACAGGTACGTTGCCCTTTAAGAGCCCAGCCGTGCCATTCTGCCAACGTATATAGGCGTGAGGCGGTCCTTAAGTGGGTAAATCGTTTATTTGGGACAAGCTGGTCCAAACAAACTAATACTGCACTAACGTGGGTGCTGGGTGCACTATATGAACTGTTTGAACCCTCAGCTACATACAGTACACAGAAGCACACAGTACAGTACACAGTGGAATGAAACTTCCAGTCTGAGAAAATCGAGTTGGGATCAGTGGCGCTTAGCTATTTACAAAAATATTTGTATTCTATGAATGAATACAAAATTCCCTCTGAGGCGGAGATCATGACATCATTTGCCCACTTCTCCACCCCAGCCAAGAGAAGTCTTCTCTTGGCTGAGGTGGAGAAGTGGGCAGATGATGTCATGATCTTAGCCTCAGAGGAAATTTGGTATTGATTCATAGAATATAGAGTTTCCCGTGAATGGCTGGGCGCCGCACAACCTGACTCTATTTTGTTTTGGGTGTGGGACAGGAAGTTCCCATCCCCCTGCCAGAACATAGGACTGTATACTTTATGTAGCTGAGGTACCTATAGTTAATACTGTGCACCCAACAAGTACACCTGTTAGTGTAGTAAATAGTTTGATTGGGCCAATGTGGCCCAAACAAACGATTAAAAGGGACAATTTAGGTGGAGATCATCTATAAATTCCCACTATAAGTTACAGAACCTATGAGTAAATGTTATTAAAGATATATATGGTTATAAATTACACAGAAGCAGTAAGAGCAGTATGAATACAACATATGTGAACACTGCATATTCAAGCATGTATTCACTTTTTAGATTTACCTACATACAAGTTTATGCAGAGGAAAAGAACAATGCACATATAAAATACATCAAAATGATTCAGCGCTGGGTGCTGGTTGTGCAATAGTGTTATTTTCCATTCTAATTCTGTTACTGAGATGTCCTGAATGTGTTCATTGTGCAGAAGTCATTTTTTTTAAGTAAATTTTCATGACTGCAGGTTCTACAAGCAGGATGGTGGCCATCAATGTACATGAAACGAATGCAGAAAATTGGTGGTCAGTGGATTCCCCTGTGCATTAGTCGAATTATGATCCCTCCTTTGCCTCTACGACCCAAACAGTGCTCACAACTCCTTTGGTTTCCAAATCCTTTGGGAAAAAAAATGGTTTCACATCCTCCTAGAGTGAGCATTATGCAAATAAATCCTTTTAGGAAATTCCTTACGTTTGCATTAAGAGGTAGATATTTTCAAATCTATTTTGTATAAAAATTGCTATATTTTGACTATGATCTTGTTTTTTATTATCTGTTTAGGGTTTGTTAACCTTTTATACTGGCCATACGCACAAGAGTTTTAGAAAGTTTCAAAAATGAAAGAGAACAGGTCAACGCAAATTACCAGCTACAGTTTCTAGTAAAAAACATAAACATTTTTAATTTACCCTTCATCAATATAGTCTTACAATACAATACATCAAAAGATGTTTGAAGTGGTTGTAAAACCAAAAGATTTTTTATTGAAATCATAAACATATTATACTTACCTGCTGTATGCAATTGTATTGCACAGAGCAGCTTGTTACTTCCTCTTCTAGGGTCCTCCATCTGTGCTCTGCACTCCTTTCCTGCGCGTGCCTCCATATCTACATGTACTTAATGGACAAAAAAAGAACACATTTCAATTAATCTGTCAATTTGCCACACGTATGGAGATACTTTTAGCCTCAGTGCTTTCCAAGAAGAAGTAAATGTACCCTTCATCCATTTTACACCCCACCCTGTCATGTTTAAGATATATGGCTAGTTTTCGAAAGTCTCTTATGCCGCATACACACGCTCGGAATTTCCGATGGAAAAAGTCAGACGGAATTTTTTCATCGGATATTCTGACCGTGTGTATGCCCCATGGGACTTTTTCCCTCGGAAATTCCGATGGACTTGGAGAACTTTTCTATCGGAAATTCCATTCATCTGTATGCTTTTCCGACGGACTAAAAACCATGCATGCTCGGAATCAATTCGACGCATGCTCGGAATCATTGAACATAATTTTACTTGGCTCGTCGTAGTGTTGTTGCTTGAGCGGAATTCCGTCGGAAAAACCCGTCGAGTTTATTCCGATGGAAATTCCGCTCGTGTGTACAAGGCAGTAGAGTAACAATTTGTAACAGTTATGTATTGATTTCAACAGAAGATTAAAGATCCTATGATTGACATACACACTATAAAAAAGGGCACAATTTTGGCATATGGAATGCAATATATAATTAATATGCCAGGAAGGGGGTTCATTTTTAGGCAAGTAAGACTCTACCAATAATGCACATATGTATGCAATCTGCACCCTAACTGCGAACCAGCAAACATTTATTTTTTGTGTGTGCCTTGAAAACCTCCTCCCCAGGATCAGGATGGTAAAAACATTGCACTATTTATATCAGCCTGTCTGCAGAGTACACTGTAACTGCAAACCAGGAATGTAAAGAGCAAGCAAGGGATCTTCACCAAATTCTTACTTTATTCAATATTGTTAGTGCAAGAAGCCAGAAGGTATGATTTCTGTGCTGCATTGCCCTTTTGTAATCACCAAAGAAACAGATCACAAACTTCTGGGAGAAAGCAGACTCTTCATTGGTTAACCTGTGTAGAGAATGCAGACTGCAAACAAGCTACATTTAAACAATGCAATGTTTACACTGACATGGGCCTGTGAATAAGTAGAGGATCAACCAATAGTTTTTAGCTTTTGAAATTACTGAAAACATCTATAGAAGTTATATCAAGTAAAGTCTAAATTCTCTCTGATTTAACTTGGGATACAAGTGGGTGTACCATACCTCTGGGCACATATAAGGAACTGAATAGATTCCTGGCCAAAATGAAATAGGGCTCCAGATATAGGAATGAATAAACCCTTTATTGAGGCTTCCAAGGGATCAATATCTCAGATTCTAATGTGTGCCCTTATTTCCCCTGCAGTCTCATGTCGGCATTAAGGATGAGCCGAACACCCTCCGGTTCGGTTCGCACCAGAACTTGCGAACATGCAAAAAATTTGAATGACACTTGCGCGGTCGTGAAACGTGGCTCCCAAACAAAATTGACGTCCTTTTTTTCCCACAAATAGAGCTTTCTTTTGGTGGTATTTGATCATCTCTGTGGTTTTTATTTTTTGTGCTATAAACAAAAAAAGACTGTCAATTTTGAAAAAAAATAATTTACTTTTTGCTATAATAAATATCCCGATTTTTTTATTCTCAGTTTAGGCCAATATGTATTCTTCTACATATTTTTGGTAAAAAAATATTACAATAAGCGAATATTGATTGGTTTGTGCAAAAGTTATAGCGCCTACAAAATAGGGGATAGATTTAATACATTTTTTATTATTATTATTTTTTTACTAATAATGGCGGCAATTATGTGATTTTTGTCAGGAATGTGATATTGTGGCGGACAGTTCGGACACATTTGACACTATTTTGGGACCATTCATATTTATACAGCGAACAGTGCTATAAATATAAAAGTGGGAGGAAAAAGTTGCGCTACTATAGGAAATATATACAAAAAGCAGCTAGCATCAACAATGTGATATATTGCACAAAAAAATTAAAAACCAAAAAATGCAGCACTAATAATGGTAGGACATTTCAGATAACTGAATATATGAAATGACCAAGTGCACAGAAAGTTCCAGGAAGAAACTAAGAAGTGACAAAGGAAAATACAATAAGGTAAAGAGGCACTAGTGGGGTGCCCTAAGTAAAGAACAGTGATAATCAATACTGGATGAACTCAGTGGGTGAACCAAGGTCTGAAATCAGTGGTACTAATACCAAAAACATATGTGATACAATGTAAGGATGAGTTCCTGATAGGATCAAATGGATAAGTTCACTTTGAATGGAGAAACAAGGAATGGAGATCTTAGTTGTACCAACGTGGTAGGCTTGCTGTATACACTGTGTATCACCTGTAGACCTTGAGCTTGTATACTATCCACTTTATAACAAGGAGATAGGAAATGGGTACTCTTACCGTTCGTAGAGGACACACACGTCAGCGACAGTGTATCAGTCATGCATAAACCAGGTATCGTGGGATCAGCTTCCAAGTAGTGATGTTCAAGGAGGAAACGCTGGATGTCTCAACAAACGTTGTCACCATCATGGACTATCTACCATAGATGCGGAATGCAGGATCTCACCAGCCCGGAGCATATGGTATCCAAAAGAAATTTGGTTCAACATGGAAGAAAGCAAAAAACAACGCTCCACATAGTGTAGATGAATCCAGGGTAGAGAGTAAAAAACTGGCCTTTATTGGCTTAAAAACAAGACATGGCGCGGCGTGATGACATCACTGGGTGACAGCGTGATGACGCGAACGCGCAGTTCATGTCTGCTCGTAGATTGGACTTTACGGCCAACGGTGGGCGTTCTCTATGGAAGCGTCCGCGGTGATTGGCTGGACAAATGGAGGGACAATTTTCAGAATCAGCTGTAGATTGTGAGTGGCAATTATCAGATTAGTGTCATCACTACATATGAGCGTGTTGTGGGATAAGCAGGTTATGCCCCAGTTGAAGAGTTCTCACTCGAAACATGTCAGACATTTAGCCTGCTCGGCTCTCTCCACCACGCTTTTTTTTGTTTTTATCTTTTTGTACATGCACCTTCGAGCTGCTTGTATGTGGATATACTTTTTTTATGTCTTGTTTTTAAGCCAATAAAGGCCAGTTTTTTACTCTCTACCCCGGATTCATCTTTTGGATACCATATGCTCCGGGCTGGTGAGATCCTGCATTCCGCATCTATGGTAGATAGTCCATGATGGTGACAACGTTTGTTGAGAAATCCAGCGTTTCCTCCTTGAACATCACTACTTGGAAGCTGATCCCACGATACCTGGTTTATGCATGACTGATACACCGTCGCTGACGTGTGTGTCCTCTACGAATGGTAAGAGTACCCATTTCTTACCTCCTTATTATAAAGTGGATAGTATACAAAATCAAGGTCTACAGGGGATACACAGTGTATACAGCAAGCCTACCACGTTGGTACAACTAAGATCTCCATTCCTTGTTTCTCCATTCAAAGTGAACTTATCCATTTGATCCTATCAGGAACTCATCCTTACATTGTATCACATATGTTTTTGGTATTAGTACCACTGATTTCAGACCCTGATTCACCCACTGAGTTCATCCAGTATTGATTATCACTGTTTTTTACTTAGGGCACCCCACTAGTGCCTCTTTACCTTATTGTATTTTCCTTTGTCACTTCTTAGTTTCTTCCTGGAACTTTCTGTGCACTTGGTCATTTCATATATTCAGTTATCTGAAATGTCCTACCATTTTTAGCGCTGCAGTTTTTGGTTTTTCATTTTTTAGTGCTATAAATATGCACTGATTACTGTATAAATGTGACTGGCAGGGAAGGGGGCAATCAAGGGGTTAAAAGTGTTCCCTAGGGAGTGATTCTAACTGGGGGGGAGGGGACTGACTGGGGGAGGTGACCGATCAGTGTCCCTATGTACAAGGGACACAGCAACGGTCTCCTCTCCCTGACAGGACATGGATCTCTGTGTGTAAACACAGAGATCCACGTCCCTGGCTCTGTAACTGCCGATCGCAGGTACCCGGCGAACATCGCGGCTGCCAGGCACGTGCATCGGCACCCGCGTGACGTGGCGGGCACATGCGTGCCCCACTGGCGGCTGGGAGGCCAGAGGACGTCATATGATGGCAGAGCCACTTTGTGGACGTCATTTGACATTAGGCGGGATGGGAAGTGGTTAAATATCATGCCTGGGGGGTGTCTATAGTATGTCTGTAAAGTGGTGCATTTTTTCGTGTTTAGAACAGTCCCGCAGCAAAATGACATTTCGGAAAAAAAAAAAGTAATTTTAAACTGCTCGCGGCTGTAATGAATTGTCGGGTTCCGGCAATATACAGTAGATAAAACTCATTAAAAAATGGCATGGGTTCCCCCCCAGTCCATTACCAGGTCCTTTGGGTCTGGTATGAATATTAAGGGGAACCCCGAACCAAAATGAAAAAAAAAATTGTGTGCCGTACCCCCAAAATCAATACCAGGCCCTTCAGGTCTGGTATGAATATTAAGGGGAACCCTGCGCCAAAAAAAAAAAAGAAACGGTGCAGGGGTCCCCCCAAAAATCCATGCCAGATCCATACCTGGCAGGCCAAAGGAAAATAGGGGGGACGAGAGAGCGCCCCCATCCTGAACCATACCAGACTACATGCCTTCAGCATGGGGGAATGGGTGCTTTGGGGCAGGGAGGGCTCTACACCCCCCACCCCAAAGCTCCTTGCCCCCATGTTGATGGGGACAAGGGCCTCATCCACACAACCCTTGCCCGGTGGTTGTGGGGGTCTGCGCACAGGGAGCTTATTGGAATCTGGAAGCCCCCTTTAACAAGGGGACCCCCAGATACCAGCCCCCCTCTTATGTAAGTTGTTAACGGGTACGTTGTACCCCTACCATTTCACAAAAAAATTGTAAAAAAGACAGGAGACACTTCGGGGCAAGTCCTTTATTAAAAAATAAAAATGTCCAGCAATGTCCATTCATCTTCTATTCCGTCGCCCGATGAACTGAAGAAAAAAAATAAAACCGTAACAGCTCCGCCTGCATGGGAGGCTCCCGCCGACTGACGCTTCTCTCGCTTTGAGAGCTGTTATATAGCTGAGGGCGGGGCCACTCGGTGATGTAAACGGGTGACCCCGCCCCCCCTCTGATGCCACGGGCCTTCCCTGCGGCGTCAGAGGGGGCGGGTCACCCGGTGATGTAAACAGGTGACCCCGTCCCCTCTGACGCCGCGGGAAAGCTCCGTGGCATCAGAGGGGGCGGGGTCACCCATTTACATCACCGGGTGGCCCCGCCCTCAGCTATATAACAGCTGTCAAAGCGAGGGAAGCGTCAGTCGGCGGTAGCCTCCCATGGTGGCGGAAATGTTGCAGCTTTTTTCTTTTTTTTTTCAGTCGATCGAGCGGAGGAATAAAATCTGAATGGACATCGCTGGACATTTTTATTTTTTTATTATTTAATAAAGGACTTGTCCCAAGCTGTCTCTTGTCTTTTTTACAATTTTTTACACTTTTTTTGTGAAATGGTAGGGGTGTACCCCTTACCAATTCACATAAGGGGGCCAGGATCTGGGTGTCCCCTTGCTAAAGGGGGCTTCCAGATTCTGATAAGCCCCCCGCCTGCAGACCCCCACAACTACCGGGCAACGATTGTGGAGATGAGGCCCTTGTCCCCATCAACATGGGGGCAAGCTGCCTTGGGGTGGGGGGCGCAGAGCCCCCCTGATCCAAAGCACCCATCCCCCATGTTGAGGGCATGTGGCCTGGTACTGTTCAGGAGGGGGGACGCTCTCTCGTCCCCCCTCTTTTCCTGCGGCCTGTCAGGTTGCGTGCTCGGATAAGGGTCTGGTATGGATTTTTGGGCGGACCCCTACGCAATTATTTTTACAATTTGGGCACAGGGTTCCCCTTCAAACCCTTACCAGACCTGAATGGTCCGGTGTTGATTTTGGGGGGACCCCTACGCAATTTTTTTTAAATTTTGGTTCGGGGTTCCCCTTAATATTCATACCAGACCCAAAGGGCCTGGTAATGGACTGGGAACTCATGACGTTTTTTTCAATGAATTTTATGTATATTGCCAGGACCTGACAATTCATTACAGCAGGGATCAGTTTTAAATGACTTTTTTTCCTTTAGAAGTGTAACTTTTCTGTGTGTATGTAATGTGTCTGTAATGTTCTAATCACGGGAAAATGTGTCACTTTACAGGCATGCTATAGACACCCCCCAGGCACGAAATTTATAGGAATATTTTATTTTTATTGTTTCACTTTAAGCATTATTAAAATCATTGCTCCTGAAAAAACGTCAGTTTTTAAAACTTCATTGATACATGTCCCCTGGGGTAGGACCCAGGTCCTCAAACACTTTTTATGACAATACCATGCATATAAGCCTTTAAAATTAGCACTTTTGGTTTTTCATGTTACTCTCCCATAGACTTTTAAACGGTGTTCCTCGGCTTTCGAATTTGCCGCAAACACTGCATAATGTTCGCAATTCAGCGAACACTTGTTGTTCAAGTCAAACTTACGTTCGACTCGAACATCAGGCTCATCCCTAGTCTGCATGTTTTTATGCCTTAATAGAGAGTCACAAGAGCCATGATGTATATTTCTATTGCTGCTTGAGCCTACGTTCACATATGTGTGATGCGAGAACCAGCGCGATTACAGCGCCGGTTCCTTCATCGCATCTCTTTCGCAGGCAGTTTACACTGCCCTCTGCGAACCGCTGCAGGTGTCAATACATTGTTAATGACACCCTCAGATCGGTTCACAGATCGCAGTGCGAACTGTGAACTTGCACATGAATCAGATCGCATGGGTGAGAACACCGATGCGTTCAGATTCTAGTGCGGGGAAAAAAAGTCTCTGTGTGATTTGCGGGGAAAAAAAGTCTCTGTGTGATTTGTGTGAATCCAATGCGAGTTGAGCCATACAACTGTATAGCCGAACTTGCATTGCACATACATCACATGCGATCGGCAACTGCGGCACGGGTGCGAATCACATGCGATGTCTGAGATTGCACATAAGCTGAAGAAGCAGATTCTTTGTGCGTAACACATCAAGCTTCAGTCTGCCGAATACCGTGTTGTGACAACATATGATTAATGGAAAAAAAAAGTTTGATTAAAAAAATTGATGCACAGTATATCAGTACTGTATATGTACAGGAAGTTCCCTTGATTATGGGTAAAGGCACATAGAAATGTACTAGCTTGTAAAGAAAAATAAATATTCTTTTCTTTTAAAGTATACTGTTTGTGATTTAAATACATATGTAAAAAATAAAGCTGCATGAAGTATATACTAATCTGTGTAGATTCATTGGTCAGTTGGTCAAAAGTAACATATATACATCTCTAAATTTTATATTTCTCTGTTTTCTTTTTTCTGTGGAAAAATAAATACATCTTTTTCTTTTGTTAATAATATTTGGTATCTGATGTAGCATAAAATATGCCATAAAATACTATAATTATATTTATTCTATTGAAGTTATGTCAAGTGTAGTCTAAAGTCTCTCAGATTTTAAAGAAAGAATATCTGCATTAGAATTAATATATTTTTTTTTATATTTCGTTTGGTGTGGATTTTTCTGCCGGCATTGGCTTTTCAGGTGAACTCCCTGTGACCTGTTCAGCTCTTGTGACTGAAAATATTGGAGATAATATAAATGCCACTGACTACTGATTTTAGCATTCTGCCTACCAAACACAGACTGTAGAACTAGACATTTAAAAAAACTGAACTCAAGAAACAGCTAAACACACAGCTGAAGTGCATATATTGTATATGTGAACTGTTCTATCTGCCAAGGAAGGCTCCATGCACACTTGATTAAAAATGGCTGCTTCTACAGGAGTTTTGTGTACTCCCTGTAGAAGCAGCTCCATGTTATCCTATGGGGCTGATTTAATAAAATGTTGGAGCATTTGCGCGGGTAGGAATAATTATTGCGACATGGCGCATGCTGTCAACTTGCGCCGGATTCGCGGAATCGTTGCGCGTACGGGCGCTGACACATTCTTAAATATGAAACAGACATCGGGCACTTGCTCATTGTAATGCTGATCATGTTAATGAGCTTTACATTGTACCCCTACCATTTCAGAAAAAAAGTGTAAAAAAAAAAAAAAACAGACACAGTTGGGAAAGTCCTTTATTAAAAAATAAAAAACCCATTCCAGCGATGTAATCCTGTGGCCTGCCAGGTTGCGTGCTCGGATAAAGAGTCTGGTATGAATTTTTGGGGGGAACTGCACGCCATTTGTTTTTAAATTTGACGCAGGGTTCCCCTTAATATCCATACCAGACCTGAAGGGCCTGGTAATGGAATTTGGGGGGACCCCCACGCATTTTTTTTTTTTTATCAATGACTTTTCTCTGTATTTCTGGGAGCCGACAATTCATTATAGCCGCGAGTGCTTTTAAATGACTTTTTTTCCTTCAGAAATTACACTTTGTGCAGAGACAGTTCTAAGCACGGGAAACAAGCGCTACTTTACAGGCATACTATACACACCCCCCCCCCCGGTACGAAATTTAAAGGAATATTTCACTTTTATTGTTTCACTTTAAGCATTAATAAAATCACTGCTCCCAAAAAAACGGCCGTATTTAAGACTTTTGTTTTTGCATTGATACATGGCACCTGGGGCAGGACCCGGGTCCCCAAACCCTTTTTAGGACAATAACTTGCATATTAGCCTTGATAATTAGCACCTTTGATTTTGAACGTTCGAGTTCATTGTATTTAATAGGGTTCTAAAGTTTGCGCGAACTTTAGGTCTGTTCGCAGGTTCTGGTGCGAACCGAACGGGGGGGTGTTCGGCTCATCCCTACTCTGTAATACTCTTTCATAACTCCAATCAGTATCAAAAGAAGAAAGCAAGCTAGGATTACTAATTGGAATATACAGTTACAAAAAAAAGTATGTGAACTCTTTTGGAATGATATGGATTTCTGCACAAATTGGTCATAAAATGTGATCTGATCTTCATCTAAGTCACAACAATAGACAATCAGTCTGCTTAAACTAATAACACACAAAGAATTAAATGTTACCATGTTTTAATTGAACACACCATGTAAACATTCACAGTGCAGGTGGAAAAAGTATGTGAACCCTTGGATTTAATAACTGGTTGAACCTCCTTTGGCAGCAATAACTTCAACAAAAACGTTTCCTGTAGTTGCAGATCAGACGTGCACAACGGTCAGGAGTAATGCTGGACCATTCCTCTTTACAGAACTGTTTCAGTTCAGCAATATTCTTGGGATGTCTGGTGTGAATCGCTTTCTTGATTGAGGTCATGCCACAGCATCTCAATCGGGTTGAGGTCAGGACTCTGACTGGGCCACTCCATTGCTGTGCTCTTGCAGTCATCTTTACAGGACGCCCACTCCTAGGGAGAGTAGCAGCAGTGCTGAACTTTCTCCATTTATAGACAATTTGTCTTACCATGGACTGATGAACAGCAAGGCTTTACAGCTTTAAGAAAGTCAACAATTCTTAATCGTATGTCTTCTGAGAGCTCTTTTGTGCGAGGCATCATTCACATCAGGCAATGCCCCTTGTGAAAAGCAAACCCAGAACTGGTGTGTGTTTTTTTATAGGGCAGGGCAGCTGTAACCAACACCTCCAATCTCATCTCATTGATTGGACTCCAGTTGGCTGACACCTCACTCCAATTAGCTCTTGGAGATCTCATTAGTCTAGGGGTTCACATACTTTTTCCACCTGCACTGTGAATGTTTACATGGTGTGTTCAATAAAAACATAGTAAGATTTAATTATTTGTGTGCTATTAGTATAAGCAGACTGTGATTGTCTATTGTGACTTAGATGAAAATCAGATTACATTTTATGACCAATTTTTGAAGAAATCCATATCATTCCAAAAGGGTTCACATACTTTTTTTTGCAACTGTACATAAATAGATGCACACGAGGTAGAGTACATCTTACAAAAAAAAAGTTTTTTTTTCATGTGATCATGGCTGCAGTGCAGTTCCAAACTCGGTAGCAATTGGCACTTGCAAATTCGCTGATATGCCGATTTGATATTCAAGCCCCGTACGATCCGGAAATCGTACAAAAAACGAATCGAACGTACGATAATCGGATCGTTAGTACAGAGCTTTCGAGAGCCGATCAGGACAGTTTTTTTCATACGATGCCAGATCGTATGAATTTCGTTTAATCGGTACAGCTGTTGTTCGGAAATGCAATACAAATGCATTACAACACATGACATCACTTCTGAATTTTTATTCTGTCATACGAGAATTTTCGTGACTTTAGTAAACTCATCAGATTCAACGTGAGATTAGCATGCAAAAAAAAAGACAATCATTCATCCGATATTCGGATTGTATGTACGGGGCATAACAAAGTCATGTTCGCCAGTATTAGCACGCTTTTTCATTTGCATGTTCACCTAGTTGAAGTCCAAATTGGCTTAATTGTGCGTCACTAAATGCAAAATGACCATTAATTCCTGTTTTTCTTAGTAAATCAACCCCAGTGACTTCATTCCTTTATACCCCAACACTACCTGCTATTCTTGACCACCACATTGCTTATATATGGCTAAACAACCCTTTTGTTTTCATTTGCTAATGTTTGCTAAGTTAACTTCATTTGAAGGACTTTACTTGGAATGCCCTACATGCAAACACCTGATATCATACACCTATAGACATTTGAACACAATTCTCAGTGACTCCATTCCAAAACATAAATATATGCTTAAATGGGAAGCTTCTCTAGGTCTCACTCAAGAATTTTAGAACTGAGAGTAGATAGGAGGCAATGCCAATAAAACATTAATATGGATATATTGTTTTTGTGTTCTGCTAGGTCTAAAGCCCCATACACACTCTCAGTTTTTCTGCAGGTTTTTGTCTTCAGGTTTACCAAAACCATCTAATATGAGGTCAAACCTTAAGAGTTTCAATTCATATGCAATGAGGCAGGCCCTTGCACTACATGGTTTTGGTAAACCTGAAGACAAAAACCTGCAGAAAAACTGATAGTGTGTATGGGGCTTAAGTGCTGGAGATGCCACACTCACATAGGTAGCTTATATCACTGTACTTTGTCTCATACAAATGTTAAATAAAAGAAATACAAGAAAGTTTTCATGAAGAGAACTTGTGACAGATTGAAAAAAATCTAATGAACACATCAATTGGTTTTAGTGTTTATTTAGATCTACTTGTAATTCAGCTTTAAAAAGTCTTTGTTATCTTTGTAAATGTACAGCTCAATCCCAGATCCAAAAATGTACCCTGTTAGAAATAAGGCAGCAAACTTCAAGGGGTTGTAAAGGTACATGTTTTTTCACCTTAATGCATTCTATGCATTAAGGTGAAAAAACATCTGAGCATTAGTGGCCCCCCTGAGCCCCCGTTTACTTACCTGACCTCTCGAAAGTCCCGCGCGGTGAACGCGCAGGCTTCTTGGTCGGCTTCTCGGCTCATTCATTGGTTGATTGAAAGCAGCGCAGCCATTGGCTCGCGCTGCTGTCAATCATATCCAATGACGTGGCGTGCCGGGGGGCGGGGCCGAGTGATACAGTAAGTGGCTATGGCCGCCGGCTGTATCACAGGAGCGCGCCCGCAAGAACTTGCTCGCTCGCATGAAGGTGGAAAGTTCTTGCGGGGGGGAGCTGAGACAGTCGCCGAGGGACCCCAGAAGACCAGGTTCGGGGCCACGCTGTGCAAAACGAGCTGCACAGTGGAGGTAAGTATAACATGTTTGTTATTAAAAACAAAAAAAAACAAAGCTTTAGTGTTTCTTTCAGTCTCTGGGGAAATTATGCATGTCCAGCAGTTACCAACAAAAGTTAACAATAAAAATAGAATTTGTATAAGCTCTTTTTATAACCACTAATTGCATTCTCTGGCACTCAGCATTAAGCACAGAATTGTGGAAAGCAGAGGAAGGTCTGCTTGTGCTCCATATGCCAAAGTGCAGGGTTTGCATGGAACTCCATAAATAGATAGAATTTGCAAAGGGTAACTGCAAAATAGCCCAAACGTTAGTTAAATAGAATGTGTCACTTAGCCTATTCTCTTGAAAGACCAACCCTGCTACCCACTGATACTCACTTCTGCTGTGCTTCCCTATTCCTCTATTCCCTAACCCTCATGAAATACAGTATCTGATGCTCCTCTCCTTGCTCCCAGTATGCAGTGCTATGGCCCGAGTATTTAATTGGAGTGAGCAAACATGGGAGGGGGAGGCAATTAACCTTGTGTAAGCTCCAACACCATTAGACATTGAGCTTACACAGAGTTTGGAATTTAATCTCTGATGGAGGAACAATGAAGAATGAGGAAGATGAGGGGGGGTTGTGATCACGTGTAGACTTTGACAGCTGCTCAAAGCTGGAGGATAACAAGTGTCCCTCCCAGTATTCAGAAAGTGGACGTATGTGGGGTAAGACACAACTCAAAACTGACCCAGTGCTTCTGATGTGAATATGGCTGTGTATGGCCTCATCCAGTACTGCTCTGGTCATGCCCCCTTAGTGGCATCTTACCCCACATATGTCCACAGAGTGGGTGGTGGGTTGTTTTTTCAGGGGTCAAAGAGCAAAGAGACAGAGTCTCTTTTAGTTACCCTGTCTTCTTTATGTAAATGGCCATGCTAATTGAAGTTTTTGTAAGAAAGTAAAGAGGGTAATGTAATTAAAATAAGATTTGTCTTAAAGTGTATGTTTGGGAAAAAAATTATTTAGTACATTTCCCAAAATATTTCTCCTTTAATTGCTGCAAGTACAGCAAAATAAACTTTCTGCCTTGACTTTCAAGAGCTTCCCAACACATTGTATGTAGCGAAATGGCTGTTGGGAGATGTTGTTCTGGAGCTATGCCTACATCAATAGAAACCAACCTCTCAACAGCTGCCCCTGAAAGAATTTTACAAGTCTTATGATAATGTCACAGGAAAAAATAAAAGCTCTTTCTTACTACAGGAACAAGGTAAATGAAGAAAATAGTAATGGGGCATGCTCTAGAGGGAAAGAGGAGGATTTTGGGTATTGCTGTGACATACACTTTAAAGAGATTAGGACAAGCCCCTTTAGGTTTTTTCATTAACATAACCAGTCAGAGCTCTATGTGTGAGTCACAGTTAAAAGAGAAGGATGGCCAAAGCTTTTTCTGGCCACACTTCTCGTCTGGGTGACAGGAGTGCACTTACTTTTGCTTTCCTGTGATTCAGAGTCAGCGAATAGCGTGCTATTGCCCACTGTCAGCTGACCTCACAGAGCCGCTACAGGCTCCTCACCATTTTGTCGGGATCCTCCTAACTGCCTGATTGACAGCTGACTCCATCTCTCAGTGCATGGCTGAGAGCTGAAGCCAGCTGTGCCCATCCCCACCCCAGTCCGGCTCTCCAGGGAGCACTGCAGGAGTAGAGTGCAGAGCAGTGACTGATAGTCACTTCTGTCCACTCTGAGAAGACTGAAAACTGAAAAATCAGTGGAGATGTAGAGATGTCTGTTTTTTATACACCCCAAACTTCTCCTTTAACTGCTTGTTTTGTTGTGTTCTCTCAAATATTGATCCAGTCCATGACGAATTTCTCAACTATGTTAAAATAGTAAATACATTCCTGATATGGAACAAAAATGAAGAGAAAGGGAGCCGCTCAGATGTAGATATCCTCCAAATGACCTCCTCCCAGCAACCAAGGGTGCAAGCAATGCAAGTGTGAGCAAAACAGGAAAAGGATTTTTCTGGATAGCAGCACTCCAAGATAAAAAGCCTTTATTTCAAAAGTCCAGGAATCCAAAGCATACACTGCACCCTATGAGTAAGCATCAATTGATGTGAAACATGTCAGCTAATTTTTGATCAGTGTGTCGTGATGTGCAGTGTATGCTTTGGATTCCTGGACTTTTGAAATAAAGGCTTTTTATCTTGGAGTGCTGCTATCCAGAAAAAACCTTTTCCTGTTTTGCATGGAACAAAAATGGTTTGTCTGACAATGTCTTGATATATAGTAATTATTATTTAAATTGGTATATTTATGCTTTGGAACAAAACGTACCAAAATAATAGGTGTTGCTGTTCATTTTCTAGGAGGATTTTTTTAATGGGGCCTACAGCTAGACTGACAATACTAAATATATATATTTTCTTTACAGATGCCTACACAACCGCAGAGGTGACATATGTATGGACACGCAATGCCACAGAGTCAGTTGTGGTAGCACCAGATGGCTCAAGATTAAATCAGTATGTCCTCTTAGGACATTTAGTTGGCAAAGAAACCATTAAGTCAAGCACAGGTTAGTTAAATTGCTTTAAGCATAGTAATTTAATTGTATTTGTGTTCTATGAAATATATTAAATATAAATAATCAAATCAAACAGGTCTGAGTCTAGAGCAGCTGTAACTTCTCTGTAATGGAAATGGTAGAAATGACTTTCGCAGCTTGTCATCTGCTTCTGAGCCTAAAAGCAGTGCTCCATGGATTTAAATTCTGAACACAGCAACCAAAGTGATCCAGTCAGTGCACAGTGTAAATTTATACTAGTGTACAACTGACAACTGCTTTAGCTTGGGCACTCATCAGTCCTAGCAACTGCCTGTCCAGAGGGGAAATCTTAAAATGGGGACACTAGTTCTGGTGACTTGGGGGTCCCCAAGGAATTCCCTTAATTTGCAGGGATTTCCTCTCACTTCCTGTTTCGCTGTGGGATAGTAAGTGAAGGAAAATCTCTGCTATTGGACACAGATGGCGGAATTTTTTTTGCCATGGGTTATAGCCATCCCTTGCTCTATTCAAAATGAAAAAAAAAAAGTTTTTCCTATAGTTCTACTTTAATGGTCTATAATATTATAGCAATATGCATTTTTGCATGACCAGTGGATCATTCAGTAATTTTACAAGTCTACATGAATACATTCTTGATATGCTATAGTAAACAGCAACACTATATTGTTTAAAAGAGAAGTATGAGATTATAAAAAAACAAACAATCATACTCACCTGGACAGCTGCAGCACCAATCCCACCTGCAGCTGTCGCCTGCCGCCTCTAAGACGTAAAACTGAGCGACCAAACACCGCTGATCACTCAGCTCCTGGTCCTCAGCCTGAAGAGGACCTGCACAAAAAGATATCTGATGTTAGGTCCACTTTAATAGACAGTTGACTGAATTAAGAATTAAAAAAAAGAAAACTTCAGACTCATTCATGCAACCTTTTTTTTTGTACCAAAATTAAAAGCAGCACTGTAAATGTTATATAGTGTTATTTCTGGTGCAAGGTAATATACACCACTATCATTTTTTTACTTACTTTCAAAAAAAAATCTTTCCTTATTATGTGAGCAGTTTTTACTTGTGAAAGTGAATGCATATTTGCTTGTTGTGTGTAATATATTTGGTTACCCAGCCTGTAGTAATATGGTGGCTGGGTGGGAGCCCCCCGGTTCAAGGAGGACGTCATATGACGCGCCTCGTCCACACTCTGGCAGCCGATCTGTTGATCAATCTGTATACCGGATACAGTGGGTGACAGATTTATCAGGGCAGCGTTGGTAGCATGTGATTGCTGTGACCAATCACAGCAATCACCAAAAAATTGTTGCTTCCATTCATAGTCATTAATTGTGTAGTATTGTGATCTCCGTGATTGTTCATAGTGATTGCATGGACAGGGGCAATCACAGTGCACTGTGCTCTGTGATAGCTGTGGCCAATCACAGATTTTCCAATAGTATATAATGACTAGGAATGGATAATCATTGGTGGAGCCAAAACTTCCATGAAAACATCTTCTCAACACATGTCTGTGTATTGTGCATTCTGGACAATTCTTTCCCCATACACTGTCCAATCTGATTGGATGACATTTACATCCACTCATTTCTCTGAGCAATTAATTTCCCCATACACTGTGCAATCAGATTGCACAGTGTATGGGGAAATAATTGTCCAGAATGCACAATACACAGACATGTGTTGAGAAGATGTTTTCATGGAAGTTTTGGCTCCACCAATGATTATAAACTATCACCATAAAATGCACAATTACAAGTCCAGTAAACATCTGCACAGTTGTTGATAGGAGGAAGATCTCTAGAATGATTTTTGAGTTCTTTCAAAAAGAAGTGAATGAAAGGAATAAAAGTGAAAGCAATATTCTCCATGTAATAAGGAAAAGCTCATTAACATGATCAGCATTACAATGAGCACAAGCTCAATGTATAAGCAGTTGTGCACTCTGGAGAACGCAGATGCGCCCGTGTGCAACACACATATTTAACAAGCTAAAGCGTGTGCACCCTGTCAGGCGAGCATAAAATGGTGTGCTTTGTCAATGCACATGTGCAGATAAGTAAGCTGAAAGAAGGGTGTAAAAAGGCTTGATTAGTTGTAAGACAGATCTACATGTTCTGGACAGAATTTGTGCATTTAAACAATATTATATACATACTTTTTAGCCTGGTAACAGAAGATGGTAAACTAGTAAAGTTATCTACAGTATTCAGACAAAAATGTTGAAGATTACATTGGCTGCGCTTGCTAATGGTAGGCGCGAAAGATTGTGCAAGTGCGCAACAGCGCTTCCTATGTAAATATGGTTTGGTGCATATAAGTGCACCATAATTTTTGATAAATGTTTTGAGTCCCGTTTTTTGTGCAATTGCTCCAATTTCTCCACTGCACCACAGGCGCAGGTCTTTAGTAAATCACCCCCTATGCCTCTTACTAAATACTCGTGTTTACTTTTTAAAAAGGGGTAATTTGGGGGGTATTTTTACTGTCCTGGCATTTTAGAGCCTCAAGAAATTAGATCAGTATATCAGGACTGATCAATTTTCAGATATACAGTATATATGTGTATATATATATATATATATATATATATATATATATATATATATAGTATATATATATGTATGTGTGTGTATATATATATATATATATATATATATATATATATATATATATATATACCGTATATATATATACACCCTAGTTTGTAGACTCTATAACTCTCACAGACAAAATAATACACACTGAGTTGGGTTATTTTGTACCAAAGATGTGTAGCAGAATACATTTTGTTCTAAATTTATGAAGAAAGAGTATTTATTTGCCGATATAGCAATAAAATAAAATAAAATCCCAGTGATGATTAAATACCACTAAAAGAAATCTCTGTCTGTCTAAAACAAAATGATAAAAATTCATTTGTGTACATTGTTGCATGACTGAGTAATTGTCATTCAAAGCGTAACAACACTGAAAGCTGAACATTTTTTCCTGGGCAGGAAGGGCGTGAAAGTGTCCTGCATTGAAGTGGTTAAATATGCTTAATTCTAATAATAGTTCCCTATTTCATATTAATTTTCATTACCAAATAATTTGTATTACATCGGAGAGAGCATACACTCAATAATGGTGCATCCAGTACTCTTTTGTATGCCTTTTTATTTAGTAATCCATGATATATACTGTGGACAGTGTGAAATGAATCCTCATTTGAAATGTTTCTGTCTGGCAGGAGAATACACAGTTATGACAACACATTTTCACTTGAAGCGAAAAATTGGTTATTTTGTGATTCAGACCTATCTCCCTTGCATCATGACCGTCATCTTGTCTCAGGTGTCATTCTGGTTGAATAGGGAATCTGTGCCTGCAAGGACAGTCTTTGGTGAGTACAATCTGTACACATTTTATGAAACTGGAAGAAATGATTGGGACATACAGATCGCAAGACGAATGATGTATTTGGGTTAGCAGTCTAAAGTGCTGCTGGAATGTTTGAATAAGAAAACCACATAACACTAATTGATTGATACACGCTTAAATATTTTTAGTTTCAGTAATTGCATACTCCTATTACATTTTATTTATCTTAAGTGGACACTTCTTTTTTTTATTTCTTAAAAATGATGTCATTGTCATATTTATAGCCATCTGTTTTAGCATTAGCTTATTTAGTAGTTGTCATTGCTTTATTTTCCCCAATCCGTGACATGTATGCTTTGCTTCTTCACCTAATCTCCCAAGCTATCAGTGAGAAGTAAGGATGATCCGAATGCTCCTGAGTTCAGTTTCCCAGAGATTCACTGAACTGAGCTGAAGGTCTAAATGTTAATCTGAACACATTTTAGGTCAATAGGCACCCAATCAGTAAAATCAGTCTCTGACCATTTTCAAGGCTAATAGACAAATAATTGTTAAAAAAGGACATGGGGAGCTAGACACCACTATGGGGGACATATTCCAATGCAATAATGTAGAAAATACCAGTTGATGGGGAATGCTAATGCCTGAAAAGAAATGTTAAAAATACACAATAAAATAACTTGTTTGGAGGATATCCTAAACATTTAAATTGTGTGCAATGTACTACAACAAAGGTGACATTTGCAAAGAAAAAAAATATTATTCAAATTGCTGGCAAATTACATAAAAAAATTATTTTAAAAAATGTCCCCCAATCTAAATCCATCATCAATGTAAGTCACAACATCCAGCAATTCAGATCCTTGTCAATCATGATGAACAATGGCCTACTGAAAGAAAAAACATGCAGACCCAAGGACAATCTGTTCTTGCTACTTTTTACCAAATAACATATTTGGGGCGGGGATAATGGCTGATGTCATTGACCACATATGGCCATGGCCATTGACCAAGTAATCAATGATCAGCAATGTCAGCCACCATCTCGACCCCTTTGTTTACATAACTGCTGGTAAATGTATCACTTCCTACTGCAGCTGAAGATGAGTGGAGAAACATTATTTAGTTTGCCTGTTTGACGAACACTGAAAAGGCAAAATTTGGGCCCTGGTGATGAAGATTATTGGGCTACAAAGTAATCAATAGCAAACTCTTGTACTAACATAAAACCAAAATATGTACTGTAAAGCTTTGCAATGTACCACAATTTACTAATACAGTAGTGAGCAATGGGTTTACAGCTTATTGCACCATAATGCACAAGCCATGGGTTTTGATGCATTGCTTAAAAAAAAATTAATGAAAGAAAAAGAAACTGCGCTAGGATAATAGGGGAACCAATGTGTGACCAGAGGTGCCTACAAATAGTAAAGCAGCAACTAACCTGAAAAAAAAAAAAATCTGTGAAAGGAATCGAAAAAGTATATAGTTGCGCTAGACCTGGATTTTAGAATACCAGGAACTGGAATAATAAAAAAAACACTAAGTAATCAAATACCAGTGAAGGTATCAATAATATTAGTGATTACAAACTGTGTCTAGTAAAAAATAAAATAAACTAAAACATTAAACACCAATGCAGTGATATGGTATATAGTCCACTTGATTGTAATTGATAAACATAGTTCATAAAATCTTCTGTGTTCAAAAAAAGCACCCATGCACATATCCAAGGGTTCTCAGATTCTTCACTTGAAGGCTGATAACCAGAAGTGAAATCCACCACCACAAGTAAGTAGTCCTGCTTACCAGAGCATGTTGGTCCCCTATGACGGAGGACCTCAAATCGCATGGAATAAATCCTAGCTGGATTGACCAGACAAACTTTGACCATAGATTGGATGTCAACACTTCCACACCAGTTGAAGCACATAAAAGGGAAGAGGATAGCTCAATAGTGTAAAATCAGATACTCCTGAAAAATTATGCAGTCACAGTATGTGCCACTGTGTATCAGCCTGGGAATGGTCATCTCCGGATGTCCTTATAAAACGTTTTATGTACAAAAAGAAATGGGGGCCCCAAGGGATTGTATGGGTGGGAAAATTGATTCAGAACAACTCAGTAGAAATAGTATAAATGTATTTAATTGGAAAAAGCAAGTACTAAAAACAATCACAATATGACAAAAAGACAAAACAGCTGCTCTGAGGCGTATTGTATGGATACACTGATATATCAGGGGTAACTAATGCATACAATACAACCAATCCTACACGTTTCGGAAAAGCATAAAGGCATATAAATCCTGTTATGATAGGTATGTTCCTTCTTCAGGGATTTGAGTCGAGCTTGCTGGTGTGTTTAGATCTTGTATTCCATATGGATAAACAGTGCACAGTGTCCACACAAAGCATTAATGCCAGGTATTAACACGGATGGATGGATGGTGTTGTGGATGCGGGCATGGAGAACCAAACCAATACTAATTTCTCATCATTATTAGAATCTGGGAGAATGCTAGATTCGCATTCGTTTGCCACCCGGTGAGATAATTAGACTTTATGGAGAATGCTAATATATTAAATCTCCTTGTAACACGGTGGTTGTAATAATGGCTGAGAATAAAGGGCTCAGAGGGACAGCAGCAACAACGTCAGGGCTCACAGGAGCAAATAACATATAAAACGTTTTATGTGGAAGAGAAGGGAATATCCATAGTGTAATACAGTTTATAAAGTGCTTTATTGTAACATCATTTGGAAATATACTCACATTTGAGTTAAAATTAAAAGACAGTATGAAAACAAAGTGCTGGCGCCAAAATCGCTGTGTATGGCCCAAACCAGAAGTGATGTGCCGACGTTGCTTAGACTCCGCCCGTAGTTTTTATGCGTATTCACTTCCTTCCTCAGGGGTTAAACAGAAGCACGCTGTTGTATTTTGTATCCTTAGTCTGACCAGTCCTTTGGTTTTGGGTAGTAAGTGTCCTTATAATTCCACAAAGTTTTATTCCATGCGATTTGAGGTCCTCCATCATAGGGGACCAACATGCTCTGGTAAGCAGGACTACTAACTTGTGGTGGTGGATTTCACTTCTGGTTATCAGCCTTCAAGTGAAGAATCTGAGAACCCTTGGATATGTGCACGGGGGCTTTTTTTGAACACAGAAGATTTTATGGACTATGTTTATCAATTACAATCTCGTGGACTATATACCATATCACTGCATTGGTGTTTAATGTTTTATTTTATTTTATTTTTTACTAGACACAGTTTGTAATCACTAATATTATTGATACATTCATTGGTATTTGATCACTTAGTGTTTTTTTATTATTCCAGTTCCTGGTATTCTAATTTCCAGGTCTACCGCAACTATATACTTTTTCCTTTTATTTTTCTTTAAAAAAAAAAAAGGTCATGTGAGTTTTTGCCGGCATTGAGGTGCATTGGCTGTATATTGAACTGAAAATATGTATACTGTATTGACTCACCACAACACTTTGCAAAAGTTTAAATCTAGCCTAAACTATTTCCTTCTCTAACTAATTATTAATGGAGAGGACATTTTTAATGTGGCATTAAATGATACATTAATGAATACAAATGAAAAAAAGTTTAACTATTATTGGTTTAAAAAAAAAAAACACTTAGTTCAGTTGTGGCTCACAGCAGGGGTCCAGTGGGCCCCTATTTTCCATTTCAGGGATGAATCAGGCCCAAATTTCTGCCTGAAATTGGAGCAGAGAAGGAGCCAAAGACACACAGGACCCCTTTGCAATGCGCTCGGCAGCCGTCACAGAGATGTGTGAACCGACTCCATTGAGAACCAGGCTCACTCTCCTGTCATGCGAATTAGATGCTGGGAAAACCGCATCCAATTCGCACTAGTGTAAACCCAGCCTCAAAAAGCATTTCAACACTCGACACAAGGATTTGCATTATGTTCCCGGGATGCCTTTCACCTCTAAACTTAACGTCACTTCAAGCTTCAAGCTCACTGCTCAAAAATGTACATGAGCCTGATACACACACAAAAGCAAGAAAAAAATGCCCAAAGACTTTCAGCTCAATGGTAAATGGGGCCTGGAGGTTAATAGAGGGAATTAGCGCTGATTAGGGTTATCTAAGGGTTAATAAGGGGTTAAAAAAAAGTAACTTTTTAGTTTGTAAGGTTGCTCTAACTGACATCATATGCAGATCAAAAGTAACTCCTTTGATCTTAATATGAATAAACATAGTAAATACTAAGCAATATTGTTAATTCATACTTGCATCTAAGCAGTGTTTACATTACAGCTGTAATTTTGACAGTGGGAAATCACCACTAAGAGATGGGGGAAGCGGCTCAGCTTCTTCTCACCTTACTTCACTCTGCCTCTGCTCCCCCCAAACATTGACCCACCACAGATGCTGCAGCAGTGATAGATTTTTTCTGTTCCCCTGTCATCACACACGCCTCAATTGGCTTTCTGGTGGACCGCCACTGATTACACCACAGAGTTTCTTTCCACAGGCTGCAGATGATGTGACCAAGGTAAATATCTCTGCTCCAAAGCCAGGTGCTGAAACTGTGTTGACTTGTAATGAGCAAATACTCTGGAGATGAAAAGGAAGCTTTTATATACATTTTCTGTTGCCTAAAAGTCAGCTGTTATAAACAATTGAATTACAGGCAATGGGCTTTGAAAGTGCCATGTTACGCATTTACAGAAATGTATACTAAACTATTAAATGTGTATTTACTTGTAATCTATTAATTACACAAGATGTACACAATGAGAGCATGGAAAAATGTTGTCAGCTTTCTGGCCTTGGCAAAATGCCTAAAAATTGCCCCAAATTGTTCAAACATTTTCCAAAATCCAACAAGTGGATCAAGCCTACCTTTTTGCTACACAAAGCCACAGTTGTTTTGTGCAACATTTAAACCAGCTGCAGTTGTCCTAACAACCAATGATATCACCAGGTGATGAGGAACATGTCTGGTGCTCCTTCATTGCCCCCCCCCCCACCACCCTCGTCAGCCCTAGGGTCATGTTAGCTGAGTGAGGGAGAAAAACTGATGGAGAAGAGAAACGCTGGAATATTTTTCAGTACCAGTGTGCAAAGGTGTACAGTATATGCTTTGTAAGAATAAATCCCCTCTAATGTTGGATGTCCTGCATGTGTAGATGTTGCTTCGTTATGTGCAACTATTATTTTGTTTAAATTTTTGAGCGGGGTGCCTCAAGTTTGTGCAGAATTTTAAAGGATGCCACCCCTGAAAAAAAGTTGAGAAACCACATTATGGTGTTTGTGAACCTACAAATTATTGGGAGAAAGAACCTGACAATGGCCATGAATTTATGAGCTATTACTGGGCTATGGAAGATGCAGTTAGAAAGATGAGATGTCTCTATAAGGTATAGGCATAGGCTGGCCTCATCCTAGACTGCTCATGTCTTTTATAATTGCCTATGAAAGGTCACATTTATGGAAGACTGATCTGTTAAGCACTTTGGTCTGGGCAGCCTTATCTGTCTGTGTATTTGCTGCTTTAGAATGCTTTCTATTCTCTTGCGGTAAATTTACTACCGTGTTTCACCAAAAATAAGACCTACCCCGATAAAAAGACCTAGCGCTATTTTCCGGGGGGGCTGCAATATAAGCCCTACCCTCAAAATAAGCCCTAGTTAGGTGCAAGGCTCAGCTGATCTTCTCTTATCTCGGGTGTCAGTGGGGGATCTCGGCCCCCCTCCCTCTGCACTAATCGTAGCCGTGGAAGGCGGCTTAGGCGGGCCATTGAAGCGGGTGTCAGCAGGGGATCTCGCCCCCTCCCTCTGCAGTGCTCGGAGTGGTGGAAGACAGCTCAGGCAGACTATGGAAGAAGGTATTTGCACTGTTGCATTGCAGAAACTCACACTTTTGCATTATGTGATCCTGTGATAGGGGGTATTCTGTCATTTTGCAACCACTGGGAAGAGAGCACATTGCATGGCAAGCCCTACCCCGAAAATAAGCCTTAGTGTGTTTTTGGCTGACAAAATTAATATAAGACCCAAGATTATTTTCGGGGAAACACGGTAGTGCTGTCTTTGGTTACGTGTTGTCTTTATGATTATATTTTCATTGACAATGGCCCTTGAATAGGTCTAAAGTGTTTTGTATCCAGATAGGATGCATTAAATATCATGATTTGGATTCAAAATAGTGCAGCGCTGCAATTCAAATACAAAGAAATGGCTACAGACCGTAGCTCAAATATGTGATAAACTGAAAACCACAGTGAATATATAAATCAATACATAGAGTTCATGAACAGTCCATTCCAATGGGTGATCTCTGATATGAGCTATCCTCCATGGTAACTGAGGAACATACCCCTATGAGTGAATATAGAGTGAATGCAAGATTAAACATAAAAATAGTCCAAAATAACATTAATGTGTTGAAGAGGATGTCTATTCATGGATAACACCGTCACAGCATGGAAGGACCATAGGACCCAAATGTTGATGGTGGAAACACAAAAGAAGAGCACAGTAGATACAGTCGGGTACTCTTACCGGAAACGGTGGACCCACCTGTCATATGACAGTGGGTCGATCAAGCTTAATGGTCGCCGTGACCAGAAGATGGAACTGGATATCCTGGGTGCCTACGACCGATTCCAGCAGGATGATGAATGGTCAGCTCACATGATGGTGGTCCCTCCGATCGTACAGGTTCCAAATCGTTCCAAAAATGGACACAAGGGTGGGAGAAAAGGAAAACTCCAGATAGTGCAGGTCAATATAACCGATCAAGGTTTATTGAATAAATTTTGTCTTAACAAGCATAAAGACAAATAAAAAATATCACGTGATAAAAATGGTAAAAGTAATAAAAGCAATGTGGGGTACAGCGGTAGCAGGCCCTACGCGTTTCGGCTACTAAAGTCTTCAACAGGGGCATAGCGCTGCACCCCCCACATTGCCAACCTTATATATGGTCTGAAAAGTATCTGACCCACCCAAACCAAAAGTGGTGATAGAAGCTGCTGGCACTCAAACAAACAAAGCAAAAGACAAAATGGATTCAAAATAGTGCAGCGCTGCAATTCAAATACAAAGAAATGGCTACAGACCGTAGCTCAAATATGTGATAAACTGAAAACCACAGTGAATATATAAATCAATACATAGAGTTCATGAACAGTCCATTCCAATGGGTGATCTCTGATATGAGCTATCCTCCATGGGAACTGAGGAACATACCCCTATGAGTGAATATAGAGTGAATGCAAGATTAAACATAAAAATAGTCCAAAATAACATTAATGTGTTGAAGAGGATGTCTATTCATGAAAAACACCGTCACAGCATGGAAGGACCATAGGACCCAAATGTTGATGGTGGAAACACAAAAGAAGAGCACAGTAGATACAGTCGGGTACTCTTACCGGAAACGGTGGACCCACCTGTCATATGACAGTGGGTCGATCAAGCTTAATGGTCGCCGTGACCAGAAGATGGAACTGGATATCCTGGGTGCCTACGACCGATTCCAGCAGGATGATGAATGGTCAGCTCACACGATGGTGGTCCCTCCGATCGTACAGGTTCCAAATCGTTCCAAAAATGGACACAAGGGTGGGAGAAAAGGAAAACTCCAGATAGTGCAGGTCAACATAACCGATCAAGGTTTATTGAATACATTTTGTCTTAACAAGCATAAAGACAAATAAAAAATATCACGTGATAAAAATAGTAAAAGTAATAAAAGCAATGTGGGGTACAGCGGTAGCAGGCCCTACGCGTTTCGACTACTAAAGTCTTCAACAGGGGCATAGCGCTGCACCCCCCACATTGCCAACCTTATATATGGTCTGAAAAGTATCTGACCCACCCATAAGGGGCGGAGTCAGAACAGGAAATAACAAAATATTTCACAATATCAGACTATCACCTGCATAGATTATAACCTAACCTGCAATTCTACACGTCAAATTACAAAATATACAAACAATATATGGATATAATAACAATGCAACCCCAAAATGACACAAATTTCAAACGATCATTTGGAATATTCCCGCCAAAATACGAACCAATCAAATGGAACAAGCTAATGACATCATCTGTGCAGAGCACATGAGCCTCTGAATACTGATGTCCGCAATGAGCCTCACTGCCAAAAGAGGGCGTCCAATTGCCTGGCTGAGATCTCCTTACTGGCCCGTATGAGCGTCCGAATGCAGCAACATCACTCAGATGTTGCTGCAATGTGAATTGGGGACACTATGATAGCGTGGCGCCGTGGCGCACCGTGCCTGCGGACGTCCAATGCGTGTGATTGATGTGAACGTCACGCGCACTCTGGAGAACGGCGTCATGACGCCGTTACGTCTCATCATCACAACCCCGCAGTAAGAGGACATCAGCTGGTCAGGGAGGCGGCATCTCACTGCAAGGAGACACCACAATACCATAGTAATGTCCGGGGCCCTAAAATGGGTGCCATCTAGTGGACAAAAAATATATACATAGTAATAAGAGAAATTGGTGGATCTGCTGATAGGCGTATATCCAAATAGCCCAAAAAACGCCAAACAGCAGAATCCCCAATTATTGTCAGTCCCTCCTTATAGACAAAAGAATGAATATTATGGGCAAAGGTCTAGTATAGAAAAGACTCAAACCTCACCTTACATCCTAACAGGATGTGAAAATACAAAAAACATATAAATTACATATAATTTGCCAACACATCCTGTCACCCCATCCATGTAAAGTGTTACGTACACATACATAAGTATACGCACATATAAACACTCCATGGATGAAGCCTAAAGGATAACATTATAGATGGAAAAACAAACTGAAATCCATATGATGCAAAACAACCGCACCGTGTAGGAAATGCAATGTTTGCATGGTTAATGTGCTGGGTAGACGTAGAACGGTAACATTCAGTTCTAGTGTCACGGGACGCAGCTATACCATGAAGCAGTTCACTACCTGCGTCACTAGGTTCATCGTGTACCTTATCACATGCCCATGTAAACTTCAATATGTAGGGCGCACGATTAGGAATTTTTCTATTCGTGTCAATGAACACTTAGCTAAAATTCGCAAGGGTTGTGATAAACATACTGTTTCACGACATTATTTAGAACACCATGCGAAGGATCCTAGAGGCACCCAATTCCAGGTGATAGACAGATTTGTCCCCCATTGGAGGGGGGACTCCTCTCTGCGGGGTGTCTCGAGATTGGAGACTTATTGGATACATGAGCTCAGGTGTTACTCACCCCATGGTATGAACGTTGAATGGGACATTAATTGTTTCATCAACCGGGCGTGAGTACCCTGGGCTCTGGTATCCTTGTGAGTCAGGAGGGATGGTTTATGATCACTTATGTTGCAATTCACCGCCCGTGTGCACCTTTTCAGGTGACACGGTGCGGTTGTTTTGCATCATATGGATTTCAGTTTGTTTTTCCATCTAAAATGTTATCCTTTAGGCTTCATCCATGGAGTGTTTATATGTGCGTATACTTATGTATGTGTACGTAACACTTTACATGGATGGGGTGACAGGATGTGTTGGCAAATTATATGTAATTTATATGTTTTTTGTATTTTCACATCCTGTTAGGATGTAAGGTGAGGTTTGAGTCTTTTCTATACTAGACCTTTGCCCATAATATTCATTCTTTTGTCTATAAGGAGGGACTGGCAATAATTGGGGATTCTGCTGTTTGGCGTTTTTTGGGCTATTTGGATATACGCCTATCAGCAGATCCACCAATTTCTCTTATTACTATGTATATATTTTTTGTCCACTAGATGGCACCCATTTTAGGGCCCCGGACGTTACTATGGTATTGTGGCGTCTCCTTGCAGTGAGATGCCGCCTCCCTGACCAGCTGACGTCCTCTTACTGCGGGGTTGTGATGATGAGACGTAACGGCGTCATGACGCCGTTCTCAGGAGTGCACGTGACGTTCACATCAATCACACGCATTGGACGTCCGCAGGCACGGTGCGCCGTGGCGCCACGCTATCATAGTGTCCCCAATTCACATTGCAGCAACATCTGAGTGATGTTGCTGCATTCGGACGCTCATACGGGCCAGTAAGGAGATCTCAGCCAGGCAATTGGACGCCCTCTTTTGGTGGTGAGGCTCATTACGAACATCAGTATTCAGAGGCTCATGTGCTCTGCACAGATGATGTCATTAGCTTGTTCCATTTGATTGGTTCGTATTTTGGCGGGAATATTCCAAATGATCGTTTGAAATTTGTGTCATTTTGGGGTTGCATTGTTATTATATCCATATATTGTTTGTATATTTTGTAATTTGACGTGTAGAATTGCAGGTTAGGTTATAATCTATGCAGGTGATAGTCTGATATTGTGAAATATTTTGTTATTTCCTGTTCTGACTCCGCCCCTTATGGGTGGGTCAGATACTTTTCAGACCATATATAAGGTTGGCAATGTGGGGGGTGCAGCGCTATGCCCCTGTTAAAGACTTTAGTAGTCGAAACGCGTAGGGCCTGCTACCGCTGTACCCCACATTGCTTTTATTACTTTTACCATTTTTATCACGTGATATTTTTTATTTGTCTTTATGCTTGTTAAGACAAAATGTATTAAATAAACCTTGATCGGTTATATTGACCTGCAATATCTGGAGTTTTCCTTTTCTCCCACCCTTGTGTCCATTTTTGGAACGATTTGGAACCTGTACGATCGGAGGGACCACCATCGTGTGAGCTGACCATTCATCATCCTGCTGGAATCGGTCGTAGGCACCCAGGATATCCAGTTTAATCTTCTGGTCACGGCGACCATTAAGCTTGATCGACCCACTGTCATATGACAGGTGGGTCCACCGTTTCCGGTAAGAGTACCCGACTGTATCTACTGTGCTCTTCTTTTGTGTTTCCACCATCAACATTTGGGTCCTATGGTCCTTCCATGCTGTGACGGTGTTATCCATGAATAGACATCCTCTTCAACACATTAATGTTATTTTGGACTATTTTTATGTTTAATCTTGCATTCACTCTATATTCACTCATAGGGCTATGTTCCTCAGTTCCCATGGAGGATTGCTCATATCAGAGATCACCCATTGGAATGGACTGTTCATGAACTCTATGTATTGATTTATATATTCACTGTGGTTTTCAGTTTATCACATATTTGAGCTACGGTCTGTAGCCATTTCTTTGTATTTGAATTGCAGCGCTGCACTATTTTGAATCCATTTTGTCTTTTGCTTTGTTTGTTTGAGTGCCAGCAGCTTCTATCACCACTTTTGGTTTAGCACAGTCTTTTCACTTATATAAATATCATGATTTGCCTTCAGAGTTGGCAAACATACTATTGTTCAGAATGAAACAATTACTCAAATCAGTGCTTTCTTATTGAGGAGCATACACTATGTGAATTAATGTAAAATATGTGCCTGTCTCTACCTGACCTAGAGAGGTCCAGTGGAACAATCTGTGACCACCAGCTGCCAGGCTTACTGGAGCTTTGCAGCAGCAGAAAGTGAATTGCCATATCTGAAAACTTATAAATAGATATAAATATAGTGAGTTACAAATTGTTTTCAGACGTTGGAGACATGTAATGTTAAATTGCAAAACTGTATTTCTTTTCTTTTTGGAAGAACAGATCGATTAAAGCTTCCCGTAAAATATAAAGATTATGCGGAAATAAAAGCTTTAGTTCTATGGCCGTAAAAAGCACACGACTGATGTCTTTGCATTGTAGTAAGGTTTATTAAATATGCTGAAAGACTGAAATATAAGGTATTTAAAGAGGAACTTTATGTCCTAAGGTCTTTTTGAGTCATTGGCATTTATTTGTTTATTCATTCGGATCTATCAAAATGAATCCTGTGATAACATGTTACTTCTGTCGTTGACATTCTTCAGTAACTGTACTTCAGATTAGGTATTGACATCATTTGTGTTTGAAAGAATACTTTATAGGGATGCCGTCACTACTTAAATATTATATTTGCATAAAAATCCATGCTTTAATTTATGGGCATGATACAAATTGTCCATCAAGATGTCTATACGTTATACATTTTTATCAGTATAAATATGTAAATATACAGTTGTGCTCATAAGCTTACATACCCTGGCAGAATTGATGATTTCTTGGCCATTTTTCAGAGAATATGAATGATAACACAAAAACTTTTCTTTCACTCATGGTTAGTGTTTAGCTGAAGCCATATATTATCAGTCAACTGTGTTTACTCTTTTTAAATCATACTGGCAACAGAAACTACCCAAATGACCCTGATCAATAGTTTACATACCCCAGTTCTTAATACCGTGTATTGCCTCCTTTAACATCAATGACAGCTTGAAGTCTTTTGTGGTATTTTTGGAAGAGGCTCTTTATCTTCTCAGATGGTAAAGCTGCCCATTCCTCTTGGCAAAAGCCTCCAGTTCCTGTAAATTCTTGGGCTGTCTTGTATGAACTGCACGTTTGATATCTCCCCAGAGTGGCTCAATGATATTGAGGTCAGGAGACTGAGATGACTACTCCAGAACCTTCAATTTATTCTGCTGTAGCCAATGACAGGTTGACTTGGCCTTGTGTTTTGTATCATTGTCATGTTGGAATGTCCAAGTACGTCCCATGCGCAGCTTCTTGGCTGATGAATGCAAATGTTCCTCCAGTATTTTTTGATAACATACTGCATTCATCTTGCCATCAAATTTGACCAAATTTCCTTCGCCTTTGTAGCTCACACATCCCCAAAAAATCAGCGATCCACCTCCGTGTTTCACAGTAGGAATGGTGTACCTTTCATCATAGGCCTTGTTAACTCCTCTCCAAATGTAGCGTTTATGGTTGTGGCCAAAAAGCTAAATTTTGGTTTCATCACTCCAAATGACTTTGTGCCAGAAGGTCTCTGTGCTCTTTGGTGTACTGTAAGCGGGATACTTTCTGGCTTTCTTCTGGCGACTCAACCATGCAGCCCAACTTTCTTCAAGTGCCTTTTTTATTGTGCATCTTGAAACAGCCACACCACATGTTTTCAGAGTCCTGTATTTCACCTGAAGTTATTTGTGGGGTTTTATTTGCAACCCAAACAATTTTCCTGGCAGTTGTGGCTGAAATTTTAGTATGTCTACCTGACCATGATTTGGTTTCAACAGAACTCCTCATTTTCCACTTCTTGATTAGAGTTTGAACACTGCTGATTGGCATTCTCCGTTTCTTGGATATCTTTTTATATCCCTTTCCTGTTTTATACAGTTCAACTACCTTTTCCTGCAGATTCTTTGACAATTCTTTTGCTTTCCCTATGACTCAGAATCCAGAAACGTCAGTGAAGCACTGGATGAAAGATGAAAGGATCTGTCAGGAGTCCAGAAACGTATTGACCTTTTATACACACACACTATTTACAAGCAAACAGATCACAGGTGAGGATGGTTACCTTTAATAGCCATTCAAACCCCTTTGTGTCAATTTGTGTGCATTTTATCAGGCCGAAATCACCAGGGCATGTAAACTTTTAATCAGGGTCATTTGGGTAGTTTCTGTTGCCATTATGATTTAAAGAGTAAACACAGTTGATTGATAATAAATGGCTTCAGCCAAACACTAACCATGAGTGGAAGAAATGTTTTTGTGTTATCACTTATAGTCTCTGAAAAATGGTACAGACAGGGCCAACCACAGCCCTTCATGTGATTAGCTGTGGCCAATCACAGCTAATCACAACAAAACAAACTGAATGAATCAATTTAATACAATAAAATGCTTTCTTATAGCAATGAAATTCACTGCTTTAAGCAAACGTAATGTGTTAAAAAAAAAAGAAGAAAAATCCTGATCACTTCCCCAGAGTAGTACAATGTTACTATGGTATCCATTTCTCTGGTCACAGTGTGTAAAAAAAAAATGTAAACATTTTTTTTTTTTGTACTGTCACCAGTCAGTGTCCCTGATCACCACCACACCAGTTATATGGTGATGCTGTATTTGTGTGAACAAAATGATAAAAATGTCATATGTTTACAGTGTTGCATGACCACACCGATGTCATTCAATGTACGTCAGCGCTGAAAGCTGAAAATTGGCTTGGGCAGGGGGTAAAAGTGTCCAATATTGAAGTGGTTAATGCTCTAAGGGCAGTATCTATTTTTAAAATGTCCCCCCAGCCAGTGCAAGTAGAAGAGCAGCTCTGGCTTCAATATATGCCTCCTTACCCACATTGTGCCCCATACAGTGTCATCATTACTTACTTACTTAAATAACCCAGAACTTTATTGTGCCTGAAGGGCTTAATGGCCTTACCTCTTGATTCCCACACAACATTTTTGCTACCTATGTTGTCTCCTCGCAATCATCCCAAAGAAGGTAACATTTCCAGTTTTATAATTTTGTTATAGGATATTTGTTGAAATAAGAGCCATCAGAATTAGGTTTATGCCTTCTGTATCCCCCCCCCCCCCCATAGCAATTCTTTCCCAACAGTACAGACAACTTGTGTTACAAATCAAATTTTTGTTACTAAAAATTTCATTACAAAATCCATTATCCTCTCAACAGATGCCATACTTTCAACATGGAGGTTTTTTTTTTTTTTAGCACTCACTTTCACAGTTAGATTTTATCCTTTAAGAAACAGAACTCTGGTTTCCTTTTAGAAATTTTGCGCAAAGTGAATGATGACGAATTCAATTTATATCAGATAGAGACCACTGACATACTGCATTGTAAAATGTTGATCACCACAATGACACACAGAAAACAATTGTTTTCTATGTGCCCTATTGATATTGCAATACAGGCCGCAAATTGCTGTGGTTTACCTCTCCAGCAGCTGTCCATTGTGTGAATTAGCCCTAAGGTAAGTACAAAATGGCATTACAATTTTGGCAAAGCCTTTCCTACACTATTTTGGTATATTGGCCTAGACACATTAGGGCACATTATGACACACATTAAAGTGATTGTAAATGTGATTGTAAATGATCACCATGTAAAACAATCCATTCAGTTTAAACTAGAAATGAAAGGCAAAACATTTTTGTATAGATATAAAAAAAAAAAAAAAATTATAAATACCTTTTTTATTTTCCTTTTTTATAAGTGATTACATAACCTCTGTTCTCAGCTGCATAACAGCTGGGGGAGGATAAGCAACAGAGCACTGAGCTCTCCAGTAAATGGCTGTGCAGGGGAGGTGTGTCAGGACAAGTCTGATCATTGGAGGAGAGCAGGCTAGAGAACTGACCATGGTGTGCTCTCCTGCTTAGTGTGGTCAGTTTCTAATAGGAAAGCAGAGGGACTAGCAGCACATTTCACACAAAGGAAGCAATATAAATAGAACAGAGAACTTTTACATACAAGTACATGGTATAGCAGGCACATATCAGGAATATGAAATGCTTGGGTAACAAACACCTTAATGGGTTGCCTAATGCGCCACAACATACCAGGGGCATGCAGCATTTTTTGGTAGCACTCATACACAAGTGTATAAACATATACATATACATGTATATATCATCTACGCTATACATGTATAAAGTAGATGATATGAAATTGTTTATGTGAGGAAATAAGAGAAGTGATTTCAGTGTTCGGTGTAAGCACTTAAGATTAAGTTTACCAAAAGTAAAGTATTGAAAATAGAGAATTAGAGAATAGATAAAAGATAGAGGTATAGAGAGAGTGAGATCTAGGGCCTAGATCTCACTCTAACACTTAAAGTTACTCACCTAGAGAGGTGGTGTCTATCTGTAGGAGTTAAGCCGGCCATAAATAGATAGAATTTCAAATAAAAATGATTCGGAAAAGTCTTAGAAAAAAATTAAGAAAATTCTCAGGACATTCTCAGAATATTCTTTTGTCACTCAAAAGATTTTTTTTGCTTTTAACATTTGATTTAGGAATGAATGGACTTTGCTGAATGAAAATCACATTCCCTATTATAAATTCATTGTTAGAGAAAAAATTTCCATCCTTCTCCTTTGAATCATCTCATCAATGTGTTAGGAAGTGAACGTTGATTTGAACAAGTAAAGCCCTGTACACACGATAGGTTTTACCAATGAAAACAGTCCGATCGACTTTTTTCATCGGACAAACCGATCGTGTATGGGCCCCATCTGTCTTTTTTCCATCGGTGTTTAAAAATAGAACATGTTTTAAATTTATCCGATGGTTAAAAAACCGATAGCAAATTACTATCGTCTGTGGGGAACTCCATCGGATAAAAAACCCATGCATGCTCAGAATCAAGTCGACGCATGCTCAGAAGCATTGAACTTCATTTTTCTCGACTCATCAAAGTGTTTTACATCACCGCGTTTGGAACGGTCGGTTTTTTGACTGATGGTGTGTAGGCAAGACTGATGAAAGTCAGCTTCATCGGTTTTCCGATGGAAAAATCCATCGGTTTAAAAACCATAGGAAATCCGATCTTGTGTACAGGGCTTAATAGTTACATAGTTAGGTTGAAAAAAAGTCCATCGAGTTCCACCTATAAAAGAGGAAAAAAAGTAATGATTAGAAAAAAGAACAAACTTGCTTAGAACCTTTTGTTCCCCCAAAAAATGTTGTTCAAAATTCTACCCATCTGTGTCCAGCTTTACAGGCTCAGCAAGCTTCAAAACCAACTGAATGTTTGTGTTCAGCCAGTGGTCAACAAGTATCTACAGATTGAGAAGTCAGCAAGGCAGCCTCCATATATTATGTTTTATAGATAAATTGTTCTTTGTGACTGCCTTCTTCTAACAGAGGCATGTTCCTCTTTTTACTCATTGAGCGGCACATGTGTAAATCGATATCTTGCCCCTCAAGTCTATTCACAACATAAATGATTCAGGTTTTTCACAATGTATCACTTTACAGAAATGCAGAAATGTGGCATCAAGTGTACCGTGTGCTGGATGCAAGTGGTATTGATGACTATTTATATATAGTAATAATATTTAAATGTTACTCCAAGCTGCTATTTTTATAGCAAGTTCAAATCCATTATGGGTGTTATGGGTAAAATGTTGACACCACCTTACAGAATGGGGCTGATTTACTATAACTCCAGGAAGTACTGAGCACATTGCAAAAAATAGCTCCAATTTTTGACAATTAAAAATTCCATGCGCAAATTTGCGAATGAAAAAGAGCGCTATTAGCAGCAAACAAGTGTTAGTAAATGTGAAATCAGCGCTAATTAGCGAATCCGCGTACGCGCAAATGCCAATTTCCACTAAGTTTTTATATAGCACTGCACTGTAACCATGATCCATGTATGTGAAAGAAACATTTTTATATGAGATGTGCTCTATCTATTGATGTATATTGCAATTAGTATTCCTAGTTTTTTTCCTTCTTTTGCTAACAAATGCAGTTATGAAGGATTATTACATAGTAATGTCTGCTATTATGTAAAATTACATGTATTAAACATTTAGGTTACCTATTTGTTGTATGTTGTTTTTTTCATGTTTTTATTTTTTCATTTAGGTGGCTATAAAGCGGTAAATATTTATGTCCATTCTTTAATCATACTTTACTATTATGCAGGTCTTGTACTTAGCACAATGGCTTAGTGGTCTGCTCCCATGTCTATACAGCTCTCATGTTACAAGTTCAAATACCAGCCAACCTACCATCCAACAGCTATGTTTATTATTTGCACAAGCAAATTAAAATAAACAAACAAAGAAATGTAAATGGCCCGTTAGCTAGTGTGTGATGTTTGGAAGTCCACACCATAATATTATTGAATAAAAGTGCATTGGCTAATTGGCATTCACCTATTTTCAGCATATGCTACTTTGGCTAATTGGCTAATAGGCATTTGCCTTTTTTCACCAATACAATCTTTTAGTACCTCTCTGTGGGATTTGAACTCATGAGTGCTTCAAAGCCTGAGTTTTTCAAGGTAGAAGTGCTGACCACTAGCCTATTGAGCGTAGAACAAACATCTACTAGTGTGTGTAGGTTAAGGAGATATTTCTTGCACCTACAGGTAAGCCTTAATCTAGGCTTACCTATGGATGCAAGTTGTCTAAGTGGGTTTACAACCACTTTAATATTATTGTAACAACCATGCTCATGCTGATGTGGCATTGGCTAATGGGCATTCACCTCTTTTCAGCATATGATGCTGAGTGTTTGATGGTGGGACTACTTTATATTCTAGGTATAATAGTACTCAGCACAGTGACTTAGGCCCCTTTCACACTTGTGCGACCTGAAATTTGTGTGATTTTGATGCGACTTTAAGCAATGCCTGTGTAATCTTGAGGTCTATGGACGCAGGAGTCGCAGGGAAAGGCGCGCAAACTTCCGCCTGCATTTTTTCTGCGATCCCAGGGAATGCCTGTCAACTCGTATCAAAGTCGGACCAAAGTAGTACAGGGACTACTTTGAAGTCGGTGTGACTTGAAGTTTCACAGATATAAATGGTACACATTGAAAATCATGGGGTATGACTTGTCATGCAACTCTGATGACCAAAGTCGCAGGAAAAGTTGCTCAAGTGTGAAAGGGGCCTCAGCCCGACTTTGTGAGCGATTTCAGAGACATCAGTGCACTTTCCTGCACAGATGTCTAGTGAAATCACATAGGTCTCAACTGTCCCTGATTTGGACCAAAGTCCCTCCGTCCTCCTCATTTGTCCCTCATTTTGTTCGGATCTGTATAGTTTGATATAAAATGCAATTTTTATCTTTCAAAAAGTGTTTCCCAGCGCTAAACCTTTCATCTAATTTCTAAATTGCTTTGTTTGTAAATTCTCAACGCCAATCTAAAGGGATATTATTGTTAAAAAAAAGCACTTGGGGGTTTAACTAATATATATATATTTTTAATAATTCTCCTTTAAGAAGGTGTTTATAGGAGGTGTGTACTATGCCTACATACTTTTGCTAATAGTTGTCCCTTATACCCATCTCAAAAAGTTGGGAGGTAAGAAATCGCCCCCTGAAGTCGCCCAAAGTAGTGTAGGAAATACTTTTGGGAATCTGTGTGGCGTCGCACCAATTCGGACAGTTCTATTGCCGTCAATAGGCGCCGATTTGGCCTGCAATTTGACATGTCAATTCAGACCTATGTGAACATGGGTGAAGTTGCATAGATATGAATGGAACTCATGGGGGGGATACTTTTAATGCGACTCTGAGGTCCAAAGCTGCATGAAAAGTCACATAAGTGTGAAAGTAACCTAATGAGATTAAATGATAACACCTTTGAATAAAGCCCCATTTGCACTTGTGCGACCTTAAAATTGCACAGCTTTGCCATGACTTGAAGCAATGTCTGTGTTATCTTGTGGTGTATGGACCTCAAATCGCATCAAAGTCAAACCAAGGTAGTGCAGGGATGAATTTTCCCCACTTTCAGGATGCACAAGTGACAATAGGGCCAAATTCAAAGATATCCTTGAATCTCTTTCACACTGCTGCGACCTGAAAGTCACCCTAATTTGCTGCCACTTTGTCGCTGCAACTTGGCCCCAACTTCTGGGAATGCCTGTGTAATATTGCGCCCTATGTACCTCAAGTCACATGAGGCTCTGTTTCCACTATTGCAACCCTAAATTTGCATGATTTTGCCGCGATTTTGATGCATCTTGGAGCAATGCCTGTATATTCTTGAGGTCTATGGACCTCAAGTCGTATCAAAGTGGGACCAAAGTAGTGCAGGGACTACTTTGATGTCGCACAGATATGAACCATACTCATTGGAAATCATGGAGTATGACATGTCATGCGACTTTGCAGTCCCAAGTTGCATGACAAGTCGCACTAGTGGAAACCAAGCCTGAAAGTCACACCAAACTAGTACAAGGACTACTTTGAAGTTGGTCTGACTTAAAGTAGCACAGACATGAATGGTTATCATTGAGAATCATGAAAAGTCGCCCAACTGTGAATCAAGTCATATATATATTTTAATAGAAAGGAGCTCTCATTTATACTTGCATAGTCCTTACTGATTTACATCAGCAGAACAAGTGCAGGAAGTAGTGATGTGTGCACATGGGCCAGAAGCAAATGTGTAGTGATACCAAACAAATCAACGAAGCCCACCCACACCAAATCCACCCCCACCTTGAGTAAGCACAAGTACATATCCTACACTTACCCGGCAAATCAGCAGCACCTCCTCTTTGCTAAAGAGGGAGCTCGCCATGTCCACCTAGATGGAGATCCTGACCAGCACAGGAACGTCCGGGTGATTACAATGACTCATTTCCGGGTCAGGAGGTGAAACCACGCTCTGTTGATTGCAGCTGCGAATATTTGATCTCAATCACACAATTTATTATTTGCAGATATGCAAATCTGTATTTCTACATATGATATTTGAAGGTAAACTTAAGGGAGTTTGAAAAGGAATGGGGTCTCTGCCATAGCAGCAGGGGAATTACAAAGGCAAAAGGCCCGGTTTGAGCTCTGCTTCACACTGACAGCGGGAGGAAATCGTTCAGCTGAACTCATACGATTTTCATTTCCGCATGTCAGTCCCGACTGCAGGAGGGGGGGGGGGACATCAGTGCAGGTTTCTGCACTTATATCAATACAAATCACACCAATTAGAACAGCACAATTGCCACCGATCTGACATGTCAAATCGCACCAATGCGAACCAGAGCTGACACATACAACACTGCCTATCCTCCAGCTGAATTCATTACCTGCAATTCTCCACAGCTGTTATATATATATAAAGATTCCACCTTTATCATTTACTTGCAGGTGTGCTGAAGCCTAGGTTTACATTGGAGCGATTTGTCATGCAATTTCAGAAATCAAATCGCATGACTATTGGTGGGAATGGCACTGTTTCAATCGATGGAACCCCAATTTTGTGGCGCCGCACCAATTTGCAAAAGTAGTTCCTGCACTACTTTTGATGATTTCAGGTGCGACTTCAATAGACATTTGTGTATGAAGCCACACAGATGTCTATCAAGTAGTACCTAAAATCGCGCTAGCTTAAGTGAAGTAGCGCGATTTCAAAGTAGCATCAATGTGAACAAGGGCAAAGAGATTCATTTTTTGGTGCACAAATCCATATAGAAATAAAATATTAAGGATTTTGCACTTTGCCAAAAAAAAAAAAAAAAGCACACACACCGAAGCTCAATAACGTACTTTTATTTTGCCAGCAGAAACAAAATTAGGTACATTCATTTACTAGCTTCAAAAAAATTTGGACAGGATACATGGTGCTACATTTAGCAATTGGATTTTAAGGGCCCTGCTCATAGGAGCTTACAATCTAAAATTTGTCAAAACCTTAGAGTGCACACAGCTTTACTTTTAGTGTAAAACGGGCAACACATCACATTTTTATCTGCAAGAATATAGAAACATACTCAAGTCATTATTCTTACAAAGCATTCCAACATAATAAAAAAAAAAAAGACACCATGTTCAAAACCCCCACCCCCACCCCACAATCCACATATACATACATTGGTGACCATGTTCTGCTGGAAGCTGCATTTCTGTGTACATGATTAAGCAATGAGATCCAAGAGTAGAAGGTCAGCAGATGCTTCCAAACGATTTTGCATGGTCAGACAGGAACAATACACACACAATTTTTGATTGAAAAAATGCACAAGAATTTCAGCAAATAACACTAGTTGGGGGTTTGTCAATCTGCACAATATAATTCCTTCTCCCCCCACAAATCACAGCAAAAAACCTGGCCTTCTCAGACCAAACGATCCCCCATACTGCAGGCCTTTATATAAGAGAGGTTGTATTGTTAGCAAACTGACACACGCCCAATAGAAGTACACGCCCACCAGTATCTTTCAATCTGTCCCTTCGTGTATGTCTAAAGTTATTTCACCTGATGGGCAGGAACAAATAATACTATTTGCAACTTTGTTAGCCCTTGGCTATGTGCATCAAATCTCCAACTACAGGCCAAAGATCCAAGTCCATTTGCATGCACATAAACAAAGCAACAGTTTTCTAAGCATATTTACCTGTGCAGTGTAAACCCTACAATTTTAAATGTCCAAGTCCCTGGGTATGATTAGTGCTAACAAACATTAACATCGGGCCCTGGCTAAAATTAGCTTCCAATCTAAAGTCCAAAATAAACTTTCTTACATTAGAGACTATTTTGACAGGAGACAAATAAAATGCCAGCATGTCTTTGGATTGTGGTGAGAAACACACATGGAAAACTTATAAACTTCAAAATAAGCATTAGCATGTTGGGGAATTGAACCAGCAACCCCAGTGTTGCTAGACGGAATTGCTGCCCACTTAGCCACCAGGCAGCCTCACACATGTTTTCTGCATCTCTGTGGTGTGAACCAGCCCTAAGTCCATAGCCAAGTTCCGTGTCTAGAAGCAATATACAATATATTGGCCTAAGTATTGGGACGCCTGCCTTTAAACGCACATGAACTGTAATTGCATCCCAGTCTTAGTCTGTAGGGTTCAATATTGAGTTGGCCCACCCTTTGCAGCTATAACAGCTTCAACTCTTCTGGGAAGGCTGTCCACAAAGTTTAGGAGTGTGTCTATGGGAATGTTTGACCATTCTTCCAAGTGCATTTGTGAGGTCAGGCACTGATGTTGGACGAGAAGGCCTGGCCTGCAGTCTCCGCTCTAATTCATCCCCAAGGTGTTCTGTTGTGTTGAGGTCAGGACTCTGTCCAGGCCAGTCAAGTTCCTCCACCCCAAACTCACTCATCTATGTCTTTATGGACCTTGCTTTGTGCACTGGTCCAAATCATTTGGTGGAGGGGGATTATGGTGTGGGGTTGTTTTTCAGGGGTTGGGCTTGGCCCCTTAGTTCCAGTGAAGGGAACTCTTAAGGCATCAGCATACTGAGACATTTTGGACAATTTCATGCTCCCAACTTTGTGGGAACAGTTTGGGGGTTTCCCATTCCTGTTTCAACATGACTGCACACCAGTGCACAAAGCAAGGTCCATAAAGACATGGATGAGTGAGTTTGGGGTGGAGAAACTTGACTGGCCTGCACAGAGTCCTGACCTCAACCCGATAGAACTCCCTTTGGCTGAATTAGAGCAGAGACTGCGAGCCAGGCCTTCTCATCCAACATCAGTGCCTGGCCTCACAAATGCACTTCTGGAAGAATGATCAAACATTCCCATAGACCACTGATGGCGAACCTTGGCACCCCAGATGTTTTAGAACTACATTTCCCATGATGCTCATGCACTCTGCAGTGTAGTTTAGCATCATGGGAAATGTAGTTCCAAAACATCTGGGGTGCCAAGGTTTGCCATCACTGCCATAGACACACTAAACCTTGTGGACAGCCTTCCCAGCCTTCCCAGAAGCTGTTCTAGCTGCAAAGGGTGGGTCAAATCAAAATTTAACCCTACGGACTAAGACTGGGCTGCCATTAAAGTTCATGTGTGTGTAAAGGCAGGCGTCCCAATACTTTTGGCTAAATTGTGTATCTGGCAAGATTTACAATGGTGGTGGAACCCTCCTACACATAAATACAACATTTAGACATAGTTTTAGGACCTGGGAGATGAGACAACTTCTCTACATGAAGCAGCATGTTTGGGATTTGAACCCAGACACTAAGGGAAGCAGAAGTTCTAACCTCTAAGCCACAGAGCTGCCACATGTGGAAACCTCCTACACGTAAATACACATAAATACTGCATTTCTTTGGACATACAGATGATGGAATTACAATACTCAAGAGTTATACTTCTTGATTTATTCTGTGATATTTGGTGTTTTTTTGGGGGGTGAGTTTAGAATAGTGATATTACCCTCAAATTTTGGGGAATTACATTTTTATTTCTGATGTTGGAACACATATCAGATTTTTGGGGCTCAAATTATGATTATTTAGAAATAATAAAAAGCACAAAAAAATGTGACTAATTTTAAATTTGCATCAGCAATAGTATTGTTTGTGCTTTGTAAAGACACCTGTGTGATTTGGGTAAAGATTGGTGTGAGATGGAGAGTAACAAGTGAAAGTGACAGAGAAAAATATATTTTATCAAAACATTCCACATTCTAGCTTTTTTTTTAAAAACAAAATATTTTAATTAGAAGCAACATTGTTGCAAAGGAAAATTTATTTCAGAGAAAGATACATTTCATCGCAACATTAAAAGAATTTATTTGTGAAAGTTACAATTGTACCATTAGAATCAATGGCTAAAACTTGCATTGGACTAAAATAGCTCCGATTTTCACTTCCAAAACATGCTCTTTAATTAGCTCTCATTTCGGTATTTACTATAACTCTTGTGAAAAAAGTCACTTGAGTTAAAATTTGAGTTATATTAGCTCTGAGCATGCTCAGTTTAGTTTGCAAATAGTTGTCCAAAAACGGGCATTTTTTTACTTCTCAGACTTTTAAAGATATTTCAGTGTAGAAATCACTTTTTCACACAGTTTAAAAGCAGATTATCTTTAAATAATATACCGCATATTTCAGTACCATTTAGGCAATTATATCACGCTCCAAACATTATTTCCATGTGCACAACTCCAGTTTTTAGTAGAGTAAGGATTTGGGCGCTATTTGAATTCTGGGAGCTATAGTAAATTTGATTTTAGGAGTATTTTCTTTCCAGCGCTATAGTGAATACAGTTTTCGCGCTAATTAGCGCAAATTGCCGCGAATCGCGCCAATTAGCGCGAATTCGCGGAAATTTGCGCTAATTAGCGCCGCGGCGCTATAGTAAATTACCCCCAATATGTCAAAATAATTTTTCTTGCTTCATTATAAATTAGGGTCATTGTAAAAAAAATCCTTGTTTGGTGCTGGGGCAAACACAATTTTTCAGGCGCAACTTTGCATTTTAGTGAGTTTGCATCACTAAAAACACCAGATGTGTACAATACACTTTTTTTTTTGTTTTCTTTTTTGTTTTGTTTTGTTTTCCTCTCGTTAAAGCATGCAGCATTGCTATATATTACTGCTGATTGTTTGCACTGATAGGAAGTCCCAGAGGTTGCCTTCAAGTTGACAATGAAATCCCTCACCCCACATTAAGATTCCACCCATGTTTTGAATGTTATTGGAGATGTTGTCCAGGCAGTGAAAAAGCAAAAAAGTGTTTGTTTCACTTATTGAAATATATTCTTGAAAAGCTGTAGAGATGTCCCAGTGCTGTCCCTCAGGGAGATGTGTCAGGATAAATAATAATATCCACACAGTTTATTTCATATCACATGTACTGCACAGATCATGTTAAGAAAAAATAACAGACACTTTACATATTTAAAAGCAGCCTATGGCATTGTTTAAATTGGATACAAAATAAGAAACACATTTCATAATCAAAAGCTTTGCTTAACTGCCACCTCTTCAGTCCCCCCCGCCCCAGCAAAAAATAATAATTGCCCTGACATCTATACATAGGCATGTTAATGGATTTGATTTATATAAAAAGTTGAAAGATGAAGCCGTAACTTTATTGGACGTACAGACCTCTTCTATGTGTTCTGTGAATAACCGATTTTTGTGAGATCATGTTAAATTAGCTTGGTAACTGATAATTTTTGTAGTTATTTATTGTTATCTATTGGGAACTTTCTGTTTGCATGTGTAGCACACAGATCCTATTGCCCCCGCTTACCTTCACCTGCGGGAGGGGGGGGGGGGGGAGACACACCATGCCACAAGCCCGTGTCCTCCTTATCAGAGGTCAGGCGGTGTTCACAGATTTGGTTCCTGCAGCGAGTTACCTCTTTCCACTGTTTCTCATCCCTAGAATTGTAGGGAATTGTAGGGAAAAGTCTATATTCTTTCCCTAGAAGGCCAATGTCCACACAACTTCAACTCCAACAAAGAGTTTATTTTCTTTTGCTTCAGTTAACGCGGAAATTGAAGAGAGAAAGAAGTTAGCAAAGATAGGAGGTAGATTCAAGCACACAACACTTGACTCACTCATCGCCACTCGATCCCGAGTGGGTTTAGCTCACCCAGATAGATCCCTCTCACAGTTCTAGCAGCCGGAGTGGAGCTCGAACAATACTGTAACTTTGTCCCCTCCAGGGACGGGTTCAGGAGATCCTCTAATAGTAGCAGAATCCTGTTAGTCCTAAATCCAGAACATTCCTTAAACCTCTGTAAAACTTAGAGAACCGATGATGCCAATGGGCACTTTACAGGGTTATATTGCTGAGTACTGAGTCCTCCCTCTAATGGGCAACCAGGCCTCTCTTTCACCATGACATCTCTCACCGGTCCATCAGACAGGTCCTCCCCTGGTTTCCTCTCCATCAGAGTGGGCCGCCCCTCACACGGGCTCCCTGGAACTCCAGCATATTGATCGCAGACCCAGTTAAAGGTACTGGGCCTGCCTGGAACGTTGCAGCCTCGGGCTAAAGGTGCCCGAGACTCCTCGGCCAGTTCACAGGGCCATAGGGTGCGACTTCGCCGTCAGGGGTCCTTGGACTTCCCCTGACACACCACCCCAGCGGGGTACTTCTCTCCCTGACACTCCTCCTACAATCATGGCGTCTGCCCCTTATATATCCTCTCCCAGCATGCACAGCAGGTGGAGAGGACACCCATACACGCTATCGTGTCACCTGAGGTTCGACCCTAGGCCTGGGCAACAGCGTCACCTACAGGCCAAAGGGGAACTGCATACCAGACAACACTTACAGCAGAGCAGAGTCCAATACCTAACAAATTAGAGAACCTGAGCCAACTATGGCTCATACTACCCCTAAATTTAGACCATAGCGATACCTCAATATTGGGGTACCCGCTACACATGTATAAATTCCTAACACACAACAATAATTATTATATCAATCATAATAAAAACTACCCTTCATCATTAGAAGCACTTCAAGTTCAAATTAAGTGATTTTGCCTTGGCAAAGGGGTTAATTTATTGACAGTGATTAGGCTGTTCACGTTGCACGTAATTTTCCCTTAGTGAATTAGGCGATGTTCTACTGATTCCATCATCCAATCATGTGCAAGCAAAAATACTGTTGTTTTTTTTTTTTTTTTTTTGCATGATTGGTTATTCTTAGCTAAGTAAATTTTCACCAGATTTAATAAGCTAGGGGAAAATTCCCTTTTCCTTACAAAGTAAAAACTCCCTCGCCATGTGAACAGCCTATTTGCCTTTTAATAACTTTTTGTCACAAGCTCTTAAAGTTGAATTTTAGGCAAACAGCCAAATACACACATGGGTTGCTTTATTAAATGCAAGTTCACTTTAGTTTAGTTTAAGGAATGTGGTGAAAATTCACTTTGCAAAGAATAACCAATCACGTTCAAAGAAAATAACAAAACAGTATTTTTGCTTGCACATTGGATGATATAAGCCAGCAAAGCTTCATCACATTCCCTAGACAATGAATAGAGAAGTGAATAGGCTAATAAGCTCATTTCTCCATCAATCTTCTTTCTCCAACTATGATAATGCTCCTTGTACTTCAGCACATCTGATTGGCTGCTTGTGCTCCTTCTCTCACCCCCGTCTGAGCTCTGTTATACAAAGGCTAATCAGACTGAGTCACTCATATTTCTTCACAGTAAAATTATATTTACCAATGTAATAATAATTATAGTACAGGACTGCATTATTTTGTACCTTTGATATCTGACTGGAGTTCTGCTATAATGTACGGGGCGAATTATACTGTAGCATTAGTCTTCTGCAGACAATAGAAAGCATTCACTCAGTCATTGTCCTGTGCAGTACAGTATTCAGGTTACAAATTAAAGGATACATTCACCTTTACAAAAAACAATAATAAATGCATATTTGTTTGCGTGTAAAAAAAAAAAAAATGCATTTATTATTTCTTTGTAATAGAGCTGTAAAGCATTGAACCTATGACCAGCAGATCGTGGGTGTAATGCCACGTCCCTGCAGACTGTCTGTATATCTGTCTGTCCGTAACTCCAATACGGCCAGGCTGTTACACTGTGACAGGAAGCATGAATGAACTACCATGAGCAGCGTCAAAGGCTGTAGGACCTTGTAGTTTTCCCATTCACAGAACACAGTGAATGGATGACACAACTGGGGTCGGCACATCTGTAACATGTTACATGCCACACCCTGAATATGGGTGTAACATGTAACATGTTACAAATGGTGAACTTTTCCTTTAAGAAGTAGCAGGAAAACATATTTGGGTGGCAATAAGGTGGATTTTTACACTGGCTGGTCATAGACTGAAAGGCAGAAGCAGGTGACACAGCAAAGAACTCAAATGTCATTGAGATCTAGTGTCCGTTCACACATTAACAGACAGCACAGTAAATTGCAGTGGTTTACATTGTGGCAGCTTTCTTTTGTTTGTACAAGCTTTATTCAAAGTGCACAAAAGTGACACTTCATTCATGTTGCCATACAGCACAGCAGCATGGTGTGCTGTGTTGCTGTACAGTGTGGTGCGCTAAAATGCAACATATCTGCATTTTTATTGCAGATCACTGCAGCGCCTGGCTGCATTTCAGTGTGAATATTATTGCAGATCACTGCAGCTCCTGGCTGCGTTTCAGTGTGAATTTTATTGCAGATCACTGCAGCGCCTGGCTGTGTTTCAGTGTGAATTTTATTGCAGATCACTGCAGCGCCTGGCTGCGTTTCAGTGTGAATAGGACACAGAAAAACAACTGTATTCTGTGTATCCTAGTAGTGATCTGCATTCTCCAATGTGTGAATTGGCCCTTACATGACTGTTTATCTCTGGGTCAGTATCTTGCTGCTGGAAGTAAGTACCGTATTTATCGGCGTATAACACGCGCCGGCGTATAACACGCACCCCAAGTTTAGGAGGGAATTTTAAGGAAAAAAACTTTTAGGAGGGAAGTTTAAGGAAAAAAAAAATACATTTAAATGCCTTATCAGTGTCCATCTGCAGCCTTGTCCATCATTGCAGCCTTGCCCAGTGTCCATCTGCAGCCTTGCCCAGTGCCTTTGCAGCCTTGCCCAGTGCGTTTTCAGCATTGCCCAGTGCCTTTGCAGCCTTGCCAGTCTCTGCCCTGATTTAAAATTGGCGCGATTTCCGCTGACTGTGAGCGGAGAGGAGCGAGCAGAGCCGAGATACAGAAAGCCGAGTGTACTTCGGCTAGACTCGGCTCTGCTCACAGTCAAGGGTGGGACTGCGAGAGGAGCCGAGACTAGCCGAAGTACACTCGGCTTTCTGTATGTCAGCGGCGCTCACTCCTCTCGCAATCAGTGGAGGTGGGCATGACTGCGAGAGGAGCCGAGTAAAGCCGAGTGTACTTCGGCTCCACTCGCAAATTTTCTCACAATCAGCGGGGGATCGGCGGGGATCGCGTATAACACGCACCCACGATTTTCCCCTGATTTTAAGGGGAAAAAAGTGCATGTTATATGCCGATAAATTCGGTATATGCCAGTATGAAATTAGAAGATGACTTCTGTTCAGTCACACATTTGGAGTTTGGAATGTTTCAGGTCTTCTCTGCAAACAGCATTAAACAGGTTAGTAGACAACTGTATCCTGATTCTGGGGATGCACCCCATCTCTGCTCCCAAATTGCTAATTTACTACCTCTGACACTATCACTCCACTGGCAGCATCATCAAAAGTACCAACAGCAGTAACAGTGCCCACTTGAATTTACTGGACCTGATGTATTTTTCCATTTCCTAAGTAAGGATGAAGCGCAATTGCTGAACAATAATTATAGGTATATTCCCAAGAAGATGGTCAGAATGCATTTCTCCCCCCTTCTGGACCCTCACTCTGGACCCAGAAATATTTAACCAAAAAAACATGTGTAGCGGTGCCCCCGTGGGATCGCTGAGTGTAGTAGTTCCACCTGTCACTATGCCCAGCATTCACTTCCAGACACTCTCCACTGAACAATGAACAGTCCATCAGCTTGTTTTTGTTGTTTTATTTGAGGGATTTAACTTGGGTGGAGAAAAGGGAACATGGGATGTCCAGATAATTGACTTTAAATGAATGAAAAGATATTTGGAATCCTGTATTTGCAGTCTCTAAAGCTTCATACTCCTCAATTCCATCACTTATGAGTCATCTCTGCTTCCTCTACTGCACAATGCTTGATTCCTGGCACAGCTAGCATGTGGTTAAACCCCACTCTGAATAAGACCTAACATGATTCGCCACTTGCTGGCAGGGGTCTGCAGTCCCCTTTGGAGTAGCAACCAATAGCAATTGAAATCACAGTCTCTCCCTCTGGCTCTACATCCATTCTCTCCCAGATCTTCTGACTGTGCCTGTCACTCACGAACCACAGATGGATCCCTCCTGATGATTTTCCCAGCAATGTTCCCCGCTGTCCTCTCCTGCTCCTGTTCAGGACACCCCTGATGTGGGTTGTATGAGGGGTTGCTTCCCAGTTTTCTGAGCCCCGGCCCAAGGTCACCCCCCCCAGACAGGCTCCCTCAAAGGCAACGACAGCCTAACACTCCATCACTCAGTTCTTCCATTAGATAACTCCTCCCCCAGCAGACTGACCCTGGGTATATATATATATATATATATATATATATATATAGGAGGCTTGCCCCCTGCCAATCCTAGTTGGGTATTGGTCAGGGCTCCCAGATATACACCATGCCACTCCAATCCTCTCTCCCCACCTCTTTTCCAGAACCTTCCAGAAACCAGAGGGAGGCGCCAGAGAGATGAAGCCACCTACTGCTACTCTCAAACCACTCCCAGCCCCCCGATCAAAAGCAAACAGGCCTAGCTTTTAGCTAGGCCTGCCTAAATTTACCTGCACTGGCTGTAACAAAAAAGCAACCTACCTAAGGTAGAGGGTGCTACACATGCATAACTGGGTGATCAATGTAAACCAGTGGCCTCGGCTGGCTTAAACGTCAATTCAGGGGCTCATTTGGCCAGCTGCACATGTCCTGATAGAAAGTGCCTTCAGCACAGCAGATAATCTCATCACTATTAAACAACACTCTCCATCGTAAGTGTGATAAAAATTAGGTAATCCTAGATAAGTGACAATTATCAACCTACTTTCCACATTATTTAAAATAGATCAACCTCAAGTTCTAGCTACCTTTTCAGTCCTGCTATTTCTGAATATATTCTCTCACTGGCTCATTTATTAAAGTGGCACTAAAGGTTATATATTTTTTACCTTAGTGCATTCCCTGCATTAGGGTAAAAATGTTCCACTAGTTCTATTGCCCACTCACCTTCCTTTATATTTGAGTCCTGGATCGATCCAGTTCTATACCCACCTGCAGTCATAGTCTGTCTCTCTTTCTCATTACAGGCTCAGGGACAGCAGCGGGAGCCATTGGCTGTTGCTGCAATTAATCAATTCCTTTGAGGAGGGAATAAGGGGCACACACAGCCCGGCTCAGGAGTGAGCCTGCTGGTGTGCCACCTCAGCAAGCCTCTTCCTATGGTGGCACATAGAAAATAGGAGAAGCCAAAACTGCCAGCCAGGGACCCCAGAGGAGGTTCCAAGCTGCTCTGTGAAATACCATGTACAGAGCAGGTAAGCACATTGTTTAACATTTTTATTTGTTTAATTAAAAGTTTACCACCACCTTTCCATCTGCTGGGTTATGGTAATTGTCACACAGAAACGTATAAAGAATTCAGATGTAGTCAAGTCTTAGTTGCTCATTGACCAACATACAGAGTACAGAAAACACCTAGTAAATAGAAGTTCATGGAAGAAACCACTTTGATAATGAGTAGTTATAGAGGAATTGTCAGACTTGTTCATAATAATAGGACATTCACAACTACTCAAACAATCACCCTTTACAACTGTGGTGTACATGTTATGGTTTGGTATTGTCCGAATTTGGTAAACAAACAGTGGGGTCAGAATTGATCCAGCCTCTCTTCTATTAGTGGCTAAGGCTGATCATAATTGAGGTGTCATTGTGTGGGAAATATTTTTAATGTTTAAATGTCACTGATAATAATTTCTGACCATATGCAACCATTTATGGGTACTAGGAAGTTCTACCCAAAGAGTATCTAAACCCAAGAACACAAATATAATTATTATTTGAGTGTAGATTTGTGAATACTGTGCATGCCGATTAATCTCTCTCCCTGTATAGATATATAATGTGGAACTGACACGTTTTAAGGATTATTTTATATACTGATATGTATCAGGGATGAGCCGAACACCCCCCTGTTCGGTTCGCACCAGAACCTGCGAACAGACAAAATGTTCGTGTAAACTTTAGAACCCTATTAACCACTTAACAACCACCTGCCGACAAATAACATCGACAAGGTGGTTGCTTAACTCTGGGAGGACGTTATATAACGTCCTCCCAGAATCGCGCTCCCGCGCGCCCCCTGGGGCGCGCACACGGGAAACTCCGTGACCGCCGGGTCCAGAGGACCCGGCGGATCACGAATCGCGGTAAATCACCGCCGATAGCGGCCGTTTACCACGTGATCGCTCCGTCAAATGATGGAGCAATCACTTGTAAACAGACCGGCGTCATTTGATGACGCCGGTTCCTCCCTCCCCTCTCTGTACCGATCGGTACAGTGTGAGAGGAGAGGGGAGGGAGCGGATGGCAGCAGCAGCTCTGTGGGCTGGATCTGTGACAATTGCAGTCACAGATCCAGCCATCCATCCATCCCTGCTCAGCCATCCCTGGTGCAATACCCTGCCAATACTCTGCAATACACCCTGCCAATACTCTGCAAAATACCCTGCGCAATACTCTGCAAAATACTCTGCAATACCCTGGTGCAATACTCTGCAATACCCTGGCGCAATACTCTGCAATACCCTGCGCAATACTCTGCAATACCCTGCGCAATACTCTGCAATACCCTGCAAAATACTCTGCAATACCCTGCAAAATACTCTGCAATACCCCGCGCAATACTCTGCAATACCCTGCAAAATACTCTGCAATACCCTGCGCAATACTCTGCAATACCCTGCGCAATACTCTGCAATACCCTGCGCAATACTCTGCAAAATACTCTGCAATACCCTGCACAATACTCTGCAATACTCTGCAATACCCTGCGCAATACTCTGCAATACCCTGCGCAATACTCTGCAATACCCTGCGCAATACTCTGCAATACCCTGCGCAATACTCTGCAAAATACTCTGCAATACCCTGCACAATACTCTGCAATACCCTGCGCAATACTCTGCAATACCCTGTGCAATACTCTGCAATACCCTGTGCAATACTGTGCAATACTCTGCAATACCCTGCACAATACTCTGCAATACCCTGCACAATACTACCCTGCACAATACTCTGCAATACCCTGCACAATACTCTGCAATACCCTGCACAATACTCTGCAATACCCTGCAATACCCTGTGCAATACCCCGTGCAATACCCTGCCATACTCCGCAATACCCTGCCATAGTCCGCAATACTCCGCAATGCCCGGCAATACTCCGCAATGCCCACTTCCCGCCCGCCGGCCGTCATATGACGTCCTTGACTTTGTACGGGGATATCTGAATGATGGGAGCAGCTACAGGCATCATTCAGATATTAGCTTTTTCAGCCGGCGATTCCCTACACCATAAGAACAATCATAGCAGCTGTTCTGCTGCTTGATCATTCTTACGGGAGGCGAGAGGGGATGTCCCCCCCTCCCGCTGCCCTCCGGTGCTTCTACCAACTCACCGCTACGATCAAAGCCAGGATTGTTGTTTTTTTTTTTTTTTCAGGCTTCCCAGCCTAGAGGTGGGATGTGGGGTCTTATTGACCCCATATCTCACTGTAAAGAGGACCTGTCATGCCATATTCCTATTACAAGGGATGTTTACGTTCCTTGTAATAGGTATAAAAGTGATCAAAAAAATTTTTGGGGCGGAAAAACATGTCAAGCTAAAATAAATAAAGTAAAATGAACAATAAAAATATATATATTTTTTTAAAGCGCCCCTGTCCCCGTGAGCTCGCATACAGAAGCGAACGCATACGTAAGTCCCGCCCACATATGAAAACGGTTTTCAAACCACACATGTGAGGTATCTCTGCGAACGTTAGAGCGAGAGCAATAATTCTGGCCCTAGACCTCCTCTGTAACTCAAAACATGTAACCAGTAAAAATATTTAAAGCGTCGCCTATGGGGATTTTTTTAAGTAACGAAGTTTGGCGCCATTCCACGAGTGTGTGCAATTTTTAAGGGTGACATGTTAGGTATCTATTTACTCGGCGTAACTTCATCTTTCACATTATGCAAAAACATTGGGCTAACTTTACTGTTTTTTTTTTTTTTTTAAGCACAAAACATTTTTTTTCCGTAAAAAACGCGTTAAAAAAATTGCTGCGCAAATATCGTGCGAGATAAAAAGTTGCAACAACCACCATTATATTCTCTAAGGTCTTTGCTAAAAAAACATATATAATGTTTTGGGGTTCTATGTAATTTTCTAGCAAATAAATGATGATTTTTACATGTAGGAGAGAAATGTCAGAATTGGCCTGGGTGCTCCAGAACGCCTGAAAGTGCTCCCTGCATGTTGGGCCTCTCTATGTGGCCACGCTGTGTAAAAGTCTCACACATGTGGTATCGCCATACTCGGGAGGAATAGCAGAATGTGTTTTGGGGTGTAATTTGTGGAATGCATATGCTGTGTGTGAGAAATAACCTGCTAATATGACAATTTTGTGAAAAAAAAAGAGAAAAAAAAATCTTGATTTTGCAAAGAATTGTGGGAAAAAATGACAACTTCAAAAAACTCACAATGCCTCTTTCTGAATACCTTGGAATGTCTTCTTTCCAAAAAGGGGTCATTTGGGGGGTATTTGTACTTTTCTGGCATGTTAGGGTCTCAAGAAATGAGATCGGCCGTCAGTACTTCAGGTGTGATCAATTTTCAGATATTGGCACCATAGCTTGTGGACTCTATAACTTTCACAAAGACCAAATAATATCCACCAATTTGTACTTATTTTTACCAAAGATATGTAGCAGTATAAATTTTGGCCAAAATTTATGAAGAAAAAATTGTAATTTGCTAAATTTTATGACAGAAACGAAAAAAAAATCATTTTTTTACAAAATTTTCAGTCTTTTTTCTCTTATAGCGCAAAAAATAAAAAACCCAACAGTGATTAAATACCACCAAAAGAAAGCTCTATTTGTGTGAAAAAAAGGACAAAAAATTCATATGGGTACAGTGTTGTATGACTGAGTAATTATCATTCAAAATGTGAGAGCACCGAAAGCTGAAAATTGGTCTGGTTATTAAGGGGGTTTAAGTGCCCAGTGGTCAAGTGGTTAAATACAATGGACTCGAACGTTCGAAATCTAAAGTGTTAATTATAAAGGCTAATATGCAAGTTATTGTCCTAAAAAGTGTTTGGGGACCTGGGTCCTGCCCCAGGGGACATGTATCAATGCAAAAAGAAGTTTTAAAAACAGACGTTTTTTCGGGAGCAGTGATTTTAATAATGCTTAAAATGAAAAAATAAAAGTGAAATATTCCTTTAAATTTCGTACCTGGGGGGTGTGTATGATATGCATGTAAAGTGGCGCTTGTTTCCCGTGCTTAGAACTGTCCCTGCAAAAAATGTCATTTTTGAAAGAAAAAAATGCATTTAAAACTGACTCGCGGCTATTAATGAATTGTCGGCTCCCGGCAATACATACAAAAGTCATTGATAAAAAAAAAAAAAAGCGTGGGGGTTCCCCAGAATTCAATTACCAGGCCCTTCAGGTCTGGAATGGATATTAAGGGGAACCCCGCCGCAAATTTAAAAAAAAATTGACGTGGGGTTCCCCCAAATATCCATTCCAGGCCCTTCAGATCTGGCATGGATTTTAAGGGGAACTCCACCCCAAATGTAAAAAAAAAATGGCGTGGAGTCCCCCTAAAATCCATACCAGACCCCTTATCCGAGCACGCAACCTGGCCGGCCGGCCGACCGCAAGGTGTTTGTGTGTTTTTTTAAACATTTTTTTTACGCTTTCTTCGTGAAATGGTAGGGGTACAATGTACCCCTGACCAATTCACATAGGGGGGGCCGGGATCTGGGGGTCCCCTTTGTTAAAGGGGTCTTCCAGATTCCGATAAGCCCCCCGCCCGCAGACCCCCACAACCACCGGGCAAGGGTTGTGGGGATGAGGCCCTTGTCCCCATCAACATGGGGACATCCTCCCCATGTTGAGGGCATGTGGCTTGGTACGGTTCAGGAGGGAGGGGGGGCCGCTCTCTCATCCCCCCCTTTTCCCCTGCGGCCGGCCAGGTTGCGTGCTCGGATAAGGGGTCTGGTATGGATTTTTAGGGGGACTCCACGCCATTTTTTTTTTAAATTTGGGGTGGAGTTCCCCTTAAAATCCATGCCAGATCTGAAGGGCCTGGAATGGATATTTGGGGGAACCCCACGTCAATTTTTTTTTAAATTTGCGGCGGGGTTCCCCTTAATATCCATTCCAGACCTGAAGGGCCTGGTAATTGAATTCTGGGGAACCCCCACGCTTTTTTTTTTTTTTTATCAATGACTTTTGTATGTATTGCCGGGAGCCGACAATTCATTAATAGCCGCGAGTCAGTTTTAAATGCATTTTTTTCTTTCAAAAATGACATTTTTTGCAGGGACAGTTCTAAGCACGGGAAACATGCGCCACTTTACATGCATATCATACACACCCCCCAGGTACGAAATTTAAAGGAATATTTCACTTTTATTTTTTCATTTTAAGCATTATTAAATTCACTGCTCCCGAAAAAACGGCCGTTTTTAAAACTTCTTTTTGCATTGATACATGTCCCCTGGGGCAGGACCCCGGTCCCCAAACACTTTTTAGGACAATAACTTGCATATAAGCCTTTATAATTAGCACTTTAGATTTCTCCCATAGATTTTTAGAATTTGCCGCGAACACCCCAATTTGTTCGCTGTTCGGCGAACGGGCGAACAGGCAATGTTCGAGTCGAACATGAGTTTGACTCGAACTCGAAGCTCATCCCTAATATGTATACTGCTTGTTTGCCCTAGAACCCAGAAGAATGCATGAATATTATATATATATATATTGTGACAGCAGGAAGGTAAAGTCACCTGGTTGCATCCAGGGGGGTAGATATATTTCGCCCAGATTCAGGCTTTACGCCGACTTATACAACTAGGTGGAGGGTTGTATAAGCCCAGCTGAGGCTAGTGGGCTCATGGATGACTCATACCTCTAGGGAGAGTGTGGGGCGTCGTGCAGACAGGGAGTTGATGAGACCAGCTGAAGCTTGTCAGCTCATTTAGGCCTCTATAAAAACTCCCAGATTCATTAGGTGTTTGCTCATGCCTGGACCCAGACCTGTGTGGACTGTCTAGGGAGAGTGAACCCCTGTGCGGTGAGACAAAGCCTGTGTGGCCATTTGCTTGGACATTTAAAACCAGGGACTTAGGGACTAGGACAGCACTAGGCTGATCCCAGTTGTTAGTTAGGAAACCTGTATGTTTTGTCAGAGGTCAAGTTGACCAGGATTTATTTTGTTTATGTTTCTTTTGCTTTGCTGTGTTTTGTCACTGTAAATAGAAAATAAACCGCACCTTTTTGATTTTGAAAACCACAACCTCCGTTTGCTGGGCCTGTTTTTGTGTGGGGAGCCCATCTCGGGGGTCACACACACCCGCTGCCGAGCTAACCCCCTCACAGTTGGTGGAGAACCAGTGGCAGTTTTTTTTTAAGCCAGCATGGAGGAGATACTGAAGCAGCTGGCTCTAGCAAATGCCAATCAACAGCAGACAAATGCAGGTTTGCAAAAGAGCCTTGCAGCTCATCAACAGAGCCTTGCAGCTCAACAACAGAACTTCGCAGCCCAGCAGCAAGCTCATCAACAGAGCCTTGCAGCCCAGCAGCAGACAAACGCAACTTTGCAACAGAGTCTGGAGGCTCAGCAACAAGCCCAGCAGCAATCTGAGGCCCGCTTAATAGACCTGTTGCAGAAGCAAGAGCAGAGACTACAACAACAGATGGAAGCAGTAATGCAGCAACGTCCGCAGACCAGTGAGGAAAGCCGTCCCACTAATACCGCGTCCTTTGGGGTGAGTCGTTTATTGACAAAAATGACTGGAGAGGATGATCCAGAGGTATTTTTGACCACATTTGAAAGGACCGCTGAAAGAGAAAAGTGGCCTGAGGAGCAGTGGGCTGGACTGGTGGCTCCTCTGTTAACTGGTGAATCGCAGAAAGCTTACTATGACCTAGAGCCTAACCAAGCAAAAGACTATGTGATGCTAAAAGCTGAAATATTGGCAAGGCTGGGTGTCACCCAGGCTGTCCGGGCTCAGCGTGTGCATAACTGGACTTTCCAGCTTGGAAAACCCCCCAGGTCTCAAATGTATGATCTCATTCACCTGAGCAGAAAGTGGCTACAGCCAGAGACTTTGTCCGCACCAAAGATTGTGGAACGTGTTGTAATGGATCGGTTTTTGAGAGCTCTTCCTACTGCCATCCAAAAGTGGGTAAGCCATGGAGACCCAGAGACGGCCGATGGTCTTGTGGATCGTGTGGAGAAATACTTGGCTACAGAGAACCTGACGGCCTCTTCCAGAGACACTCGGACTTTCCACCCTAAGACCAGACCATCCCCAGGGGCGGATAAGAGGATTCCAAGGGGTGAGGGTGGAGAGAGTGAGAGGGTGGGAGCTCTACCCCAAGTTTGGCGAGAACAGCCTGGGAAATCAGCGGCTCAAGAGGCTGCAAGAAGGATCGTTTGCTACCGCTGCCGGCAAGCGGGACATATTGCAGCCAATTGCCCGGTTGTGGAGGAACCCATGCAGTGTGACTTTCTGACGGGCAGACGTCAGTCGCTGTGTGCGACAGTCGCATGCACTGCCATTCGAGGAACTGAGAAACATTTATGCAAAATGTGTGTTAATGGTAGAAATGTTGTGGTATTGCTGGATTCAGGTAGCCTTGTGACCCTGATAAAGGCTGAGTTAGTTAAAACAGAGGTCTCTGGGAATAGCAAGGTAGCTGTTATTTGTGTGCATGGGGACACCCGAGAGTATCCAGTGACTACAGTGTGTTTCGAGACCCCCAAAGGTACCCTCTCTCATCCAGTGGGCTTAGTATCTCAGTTACCGCATGACGCCATTGTGGGAAGGGATTTTCCGAAGTTCTGGGAACTGTGGGATGATCCTGAGCCCCCCACTGGTGCCCCTATGTACCAGGAATGTGATAGCCAGAACTCCCCTGAGAGTGGTGAGGACTCTCCGGAATTTCCCTTATCAGTATTGGCAGGGGAGACTCAAGAAACTGGAGAGGAGCCCACCTCCTCAGACGAAAACCTACCGTCTGTGGAGTTTTCTGATCTTGAGGTTCACAGGGAAAACTTTGCCACAGAACAGTTGAAAGACCCCGCCCTAATAAAGGCACGGGAAAACGTAGTGAAAATAGATGGCGAGTTAGTGAACCCAGATAATACCTGCACTTACCCATACTTCAGCGTAGAGAAGGACCTACTGTATCGGGTGGCAAAAAGGGCAGAAGAAACCGTTGAGCAGCTTGTGGTGCCCAAACCTTACAGGAAGTTGGTGTTGGAGTTGGCCCATGGGCACATTCTTGGAGGTCATCTGGGGACAGAGAAAACCCGAGAGAGGGTATTACAGAGATTCTATTGGCCGGGGGTGATGAAGGACATAGAAAATTATTGTTCCTCCTGCCCTGTGTGTCAGAGGTCGGCCCCGATGCCACATTTCCGTAGCCCGCTGGTCCCTCTACCCATCATTGAGGTCCCGTTTGAGAGGATCGCCATGGATTTGGTAGGTCCTATAATCAAGTCCGCTAGGGGGCACCAGTACATATTAGTTATAATGGACTATGCCACCCGTTATCCAGAAGCGATCCCTCTCCGAAATACCTCGGCCAAAACCATAGCCAAAGAGCTATCTCTTGTGTTTAGCCGGGTGGGTATTTGTAAAGAACTGCTTACGGACCAAGGTACACCCTTTATGTCCCGGGTTATGAAGGAGCTGTGTAAATTGTTCAAAGTGACGCAATTACGTACATCTGTGTATCACCCCCAAACCGATGGGCTGGTTGAAAGATTCAACAAAACCCTAAAACAAATGTTGAAGAAAGTGGTGGATAGAGATGGAAAGGATTGGGACTGTCTACTTCCTTATCTGATGTTTGCTATTAGGGAGGTGCCCCAATCCTCTACGGGATTCTCCCCCTTTGAGTTACTGTATGGGAGACACCCAAGAGGGCTGTTGGATATTGCCAAGGAAACTTGGGAAAGTGAGAGTTCTCCCCACAGGAGTGTGATTGAGCATGTCGCCCTGATGCAAGACCGAATTGCACAGGTAATGCCCATCGTGAAGGAACATTTGGCCCAAGCGCAGTTAGCACAGCAGAGAGTGTACAACCGTGGAGCCAAGACCCGTACCTTTTCCCCGGGGGATAGGATACTGGTACTTGTCCCTACGGTTGAAAGTAAATTCCTTGCCAAATGGCAAGGCCCCTACGAGATAATGGAAAAAAGTGAGCGAAGTGAATTACAAGGTCAGACAACCAGGAAGGCGAAAGCCCGAACAGATCTATCACGTTAATCTGTTGAAAGCCTGGAGGGATAGAGAGTCCCTAGTCGCAGACACTTGGTCACCAGCTCAAACTGGTTGCGTGATTCCTGAGGTTGGAATAGCAGCCACCTTGTCACAACCCCAACAACAGGAGGTTAAGGAGTTTGTGCTTCGCAACAAGGAGGTATTCTCTGAGCTGCCGGGACAAACATCTGGGGTAGAGCATGACATCATTACCCCGCCCGGTGAAAGGGTGAAGTTAAAACCCTATCGGATCCCAGAGGCCCGACGGGAGGCAATACGGGAGGAAGTACAGAAAATGCTGAACTTAGGGGTGATAGAGGAGTCCCAAAGTGATTGGTCTAGTCCCATTGTGTTGGTGCCTAAACCGGATGGGAGCTGGCGATTTTGTAACGATTTTCGTCAGTTGAACAAAGTTACAAAATTTGACACCTACCCCATGCCACGTATAGATGAGTTGATCGACCGGCTGGGAACAGCCCGATACATGACGACTCTTGACCTCACAAAAGGGTATTGGCAAATCCCCCTGGCCAAGTCGGCCAAAGAGAAAACCGCATTTGTAACCCCAGACGGGGCGTTCCAATATAAAAGAATGCCGTTCGGGTTACAGAATGCGCCGGCCACATTCCAGCGGAAAATGGACCAGATGCTGAGGCCCCATCGGAAGTATGCTGCGGCTTACCTGGATGACGTAATTGTCCATAGCACAGATTGGGCCTCACATCTGCCAAAAGTGCAAGCAGTCCTGGACTCTGTTCGGGAAGCGGGGTTTACGGCTAACCCCAAGAAGTGTACCATTGGGCAGGAGGAGGCCAAATATCTTGGGTACACCATTGGGAGGGGAGTAATAAAACCCCAACTCAACAAAGTCGAGGCCATCCAGAGTTGGCCACGTCCCAACAGCAAGAAGCAGGTACGAGCCTTTCTGGGAATCGCTGGGTATTATCGGCGATTCATTCCCCACTTTGCTTCTAAGGCTGTGCCCCTAACCAACCTGACGAAGGGGAAAGGGTCGGTCATGATTAAATGGACCCCCGAGGCTGAGGCAGCATTCCAATTCTTGAAACAAGCCTTATGTAGCCAGCCAGTGTTGTACTCACCCGACTTCTCTAAAGACTTTGTCGTACAAAGTGATGCGTCAGATGTGGGGTTAGGAGCAGTATTGTCCCAGGTCTGGAACGGGGAAGAGCACCCAGTCATTTACCTCAGCAGGAAGTTGAAGTCCCATGAGGTAAATTACGCCACCGTTGAAAAGGAGTGTTTAGCGGTGAAGTGGGCTCTAGATTCCCTTCGGTACTACCTGCTAGGTAGGCACTTTGACATGGTTACGGATCACGCTCCGTTAAAGTGGATGGCTCAAAACAAGGAAACAAATAGAAGAGTGAATAGGTGGTTCCTGGCCCTCCAGGAATTCAACTTCACAGTAAAGCATCGCCCTGGCGTTCAAATGGGGAATGTGGATGCTTTGTCTCGAGTACATGAATGCCTGATTGCTGGTGTTCCAACCCCGAGGTTAAAACAAGAGGGGGGGGTATGTGACAGCAGGAAGGTAAAGTCACCTGGTTGCATCCAGGGGGGTAGATATATTTCGCCCAGATTCAGGCTTTACGCCGACTTATACAACTAGGTGGAGGGTTGTATAAGCCCAGCTGAGGCTAGTGGGCTCATGGATGACTCATACCTCTAGGGAGAGTGTGGGGCGTCGTGCAGACAGGGAGTTGATGAGACCAGCTGAAGCTTGTCAGCTCATTTAGGCCTCTATAAAAACTCCCAGATTCATTAGGTGTTTGCTCATGCCTGGACCCAGACCTGTGTGGACTGTCTAGGGAGAGTGAACCCCTGTGCGGTGAGACAAAGCCTGTGTGGCCATTTGCTTGGACATTTAAAACCAGGGACTTAGGGACTAGGACAGCACTAGGCTGATCCCAGTTGTTAGTTAGGAAACCTGTATGTTTAGTCAGAGGTCAAGTTGACCAGGATTTATTTTGTTTATGTTTCTTTTGCTTTGCTGTGTTTTGTCACTGTAAATAGAAAATAAACCGCACCTTTTTGATTTTGAAAACCACAACCTCCGTTTGCTGGGCCTGTTTTTGTGTGGGGAGCCCATCTCGGGGGTCACACACACCCGCTGCCGAGCTAACCCCCTCACAATATATTTATGTATTTTTCCACATTGCCAGAAGTTAAATAGCATAATTAAAGCACTAGGTCAGAATTTTTGTATATATACATATTTTATTTTTTGTTTTAAAAAAAAAGCCCCAAAGAAATGAACTGCTTTACTTTCCAGTGTTTTTACCACAAAGTAGAAAACTATCATAAATCTAAATGCATGTGTGACAGGTGTTTTACACATATAATAAATTATGAATTAATCAATGGCAATGCATTGATTAGATGTATTTATTAGACACTGAAGTTCATATTCATATTAAAATGCTATTTGTCTCCCAGCTCCCAGTTTTATTGTTTTTTCCCAAGACTTTATGTATATTTTATGTTATTTAAATATCACACAGAAAATGTATCATGATGAATACTTATATATACACTCCTGGTCAAATGTGCTAGAACCTGTTTTTTTTCAGTAGTTATTAAAATGTATGCAGTTTAATGTCTCAGTGTACTTTGAAAATAAAGCATAGAAACAAATAAGCAATTGGACATAAAAAAGAATACATGGAATTGTTTTCTTTAACAAAATGTAGTCTACATTTTTTGACTCATACAAAGTAGCCACCTTTTGCAGATATGATAGTTGAACACACCTGTGGCATTCTTTCTACCGCGGAATTTAAATATTGTTTGAAAGGTTCTTCCCAACAGGGCCAACACTGTTGCTTTCACCCTTCTGTCCAGTTCACCCCAAATCAGCTTGATGGGGTTTAAGTCTGGAGATTTTGCTGGCCATTCCATGATTTGAAGCCTACCAACTTTTTTTTTTTCTTCTAAGGTAGCTCTGACAAAGCCTGGAGGTATGTTTTGGGTCATTATCTTGCTAACCAACCAGGTGTATTCTAGAGGGTACTGCGTGGTGCTGTAAAATGCTGTGGTAGTAGTTTTGATTGGCCAAAGCAAGCCTCTTTTTCTTGTTTTGCTATCTTAGCAATGTCTTTCTTACAGCCACTCAACCTGTCATCTGCAGCTCAAAGTCTTCACCTCACAGTTGAAACTGAGACTTGCTTACGTTGATTATTGTTAAGCTGTGCTTGAAGTTGTCCTGTGAGCCACCTGTCACGCAAACTGTTGACTCTCGGAAACTTGTCCTCTGATTCTGTTGTGGCTTTGGGTCTACCAGACCTAATGTCAGAGTTTCCCCCAGTTTCCAAATGCCTTTTGATGGTGTAGGAACTGTATTTACGGACACCTTGGCATTCTTGGCAATTTTTCTAAAGAAAAGATGACACTTTTAAGAGTCATAATGGTCTGTCTGTCTTCCTTTTTTTAATTACCGTATATCCTCGAGTATAAGCCGAGGCACCTAATTTTACCACAAAAAACTGGGAAAGCGTATTGACTCGAGTGTAAGCCTAGGGTGAGAATGCAGCAGCTACTGTAAGTGGAAAAGAGGGTCAACAATGCCCATTTGCACGCCTCACTGTGCCCATTTGCAGGCCTTACTGTGCCCAACCTTACTGTGCCCATTGCAACCTCACTGTGCCCATTACAACCTCACTGTCCCCATTACCTCACTGTGCCCATTACCTCACTGTGCCCATTGCAACCTACCTCACTGTGCCCATTACCTCACTGTGCCCATTACAACCTCACTGTGCCCATTACAACCTCACTGCGCCCATTGCAGCGTACCTGAAATTCTTGACAGGCTGCAATGCGGGCGTCCATTTTTTAAAACTTGTGGCTTCCTCCTGGTCCCGTCCCGTTATGTGAAGGGCGTTTGACACTATGTTCAGTGTTCCGCCTATCACGGACGTTCTTTCATTCTCGGACTCAGTTTCCCAGCAGACACTGTGTTCAGTGTTCCACCAATCACGGACATTCTTTCATCCTCGGACAAGAGAAGGTCGGTGATAGGCGGAACACTGAAGACAGTGTCTGCTGGGAAACTGAGTCAGAGGATGAAAGAACGTCCGTGATAGGCGGAACACTGAATACAGTGTCAAACGCCTATCACGGAACGGGACAGGACCAGGAGGAAGCCGCAAGTTTTAAAAAATGGACACCCAAGGTACACTGACTTGAGTATAAGCCGAGAGGGGTATTTTCAGCCCTAAAAAAATGGCTGAAAAACTCAGCTTATACTCGAGTATATACGGTATCTGTTTCTTGCCATTTTGAGAGCAATATTCTACTTCCTGCAGTATATTGCCTATAAAATTTAGGACTTTTGTGATCCGATGGTGCCACCAATGATTTCAAAATTCAACCAACCAAGCCTTCAATTTCACCTCATGTTGCTACAAAAAATAATTTTCGTGGCCGGGAATCTTTTTTTTCCAGATCAGAGATAATGCGTATTTATTTTTCGATTATATTTCTCACACGATTCTCCCATCATTGATTACAAATTTGTTCATTTAAAAAAAAAATTGCAACATCACTCAAATTCAATGGTAGAATTTGTCTGTTGCTACGGCCCACTAATAGTACGAAATTCAAACTAAAATTCTTATTTGCGATTTTTGAAAGAAAATTTGTTCAGAGATCAACCCATGTATGGCCGCCTTTAATTTTCTTACATTGCTGCAGAATAACGTGAGTTGTTAACCCATTACTTTGTCCTTGAAAAGGCCCTTTTGTATAACTTTGAAATGTATATTATTTTTAATTTTTTTCTTTACCTAAACTTTTTTTCACCTCTGGCAGTGTACCGCTTACCTTTGTACCATTTCAGGTTATTCACTGGACTTGAGCTGTTTCATTTTCAATAAAAACTGGAAAAAATGTCAGTGTTCTAAAACTGTTGTCAAATACAGTTTTTATTTTTTTATGTAAGCGGCTATGCTTTTCAAACACACAGGGGCTGATTTACCAAACGTTTGCGCCATGAGTATTGGCACATCTGCGTGCGCAATGGCTGTTTTGGTATTTACAAAACATTAGCGCCGGTATCGCAGCCCTATTTCCCATTTACTATAGTGTTCTCTGCGCCCGGGAGGAGGCGCTCAGTGCGCTACTATGGACCTGGCGCAGGGCATGTTAAAATCTAAATATAAAGAAGCTGGAAGTGAGAAAATATTGGGGGTGACATGGGGTGATGTGAGGAAGTGTAGTGACACCTGCCCAACTAACTAATATGCCCAAAATTGAGTGATAAAGTAACTTTTTCAAAACCAGCCCGCTGCGCCGGCAAGTACGATTAGAGCTGCGGGAGGTTTTTTGAGCTCAGCGCGGGAATTTCAATGGTTTAAATGCGTCGGGACACTGCACCGGCAAAATCTTAGTAAATGTCAAGTCACGTAACTCAATTTGCATAAGTTGAACAGGCGCAGCTCTGAAATTGCCAGTGCGCCTGCAAAATGACATTTCTAAAGGAAAAAAAAAAACATTTAAAAGCAGCCGCGGCTATAATGAATTGTCGGCTCCCGGCAATATAGAGAAAAGTCTTTGAAAGTGTTTGCTAACCAAAAAAAAAAGCGTGGGGGTCCCCCCAAATTCCATAACCAGGCCCTTCAGGTCTGGAATGGATATTAAGGGGAACCCCGCTGCAAATTTAAAAAAAAAATGACGTGCGGGTTCCCCCAAATATCCAAACCAGGCCCTTCAGATCTGGCATGGATTTTAAGGGGAACTCCACCCCAAATTTTATAAAAAAATGGCATGGAGTTCCCCCAAAAATCCACACCAGACCCTTATCCGAGCACATAACCTGGCCGGCCGCAGGGGAAGAGGGGGGGATAAGAGCGGCCCCCCTCCCTCCTGAACCGTACCAGGCCACATGCCCTCAACATGGGGAGGATGTCCCCATGTTGATGGGGACAAGGGCCTCATCCCCACAACCCTTGCCCGGTGGTTGTGGGGGTCTGCGGGCGGGGGGGCTTATCGGAATCTGGAAGACCCCTTTAACAAAGGGGACCCCCAGATCCCGCCCCCCCCTGTGTGAAATGGTAATGAGGTACAAATGTACCCCTACCATTTCACGAAGAAAGTGTCAGAAATGTAAAAAATGACAAGAGCCGGTTTTTGACAATTCCTTTATTAATGTCTTCTCTTTTCTTCTATCTTCTTCCTTCTTCTTCTTCCATCTTCTTCCATCTTCTTCTTTTCTCCATTCGGGATTCTTCCTCCATCTTCCTCTTCATCTTCATCTTCCTTCTTCCTTCGGTCTTCTCGTCCGGCATCTTGCTCCGGCGTCTTCCCTTCTTCTTTCTTCTCCGGCCACTCCGTTTGAATTGGAGGTTCCCGCTGTGCGATGCTTCAGTTCTCCACTTGGTCCGCTTACACCCGGTGGCTCCGCCCCCCTCTGTCACCACGGGGAAAGCCCCCGTGAAATCCATGTGCGTCAGAGGGGGGCGGGGTCACCGGGTGTAAGCGGACCCAGAGGCGAACTGAAGCGTCGCACAGCGGGAACCTCCAATTCAAACGGAGCGGCCGGAGAAGAAAGAAGAAGGGAAGACGCCGGAGCAAGATGCGGACGAGAAGACCGAAGGAAGATGAAGATGAAGATAAAGATGAAGAGGAAGATGAAGATGGAGGAAGAAACCCGAATGGAGAAAAGAATAAGATGGAAGAAGAAGATGGATGAAGAAGATGGAAGAAGATGGAAGAAAAGAAAATACATTAATAAAGGAATTGTCAAAAACCGCCTCTTGTCATTTTTTACATTTTTGACACTTTCCTTGTGAAATGGTAGGGGTACATTTGTACCCCATTACCATTTCACACAGGGGGGGGGCGGGATCTGGGGGTCCCCTTTGTTAAAGGGGTCTTCCAGATTCCGATAAGCCCCCCGCCCGCAGACCCCCACAACCACCGGGCAAGGGTTGTGGGGATGAGGCCCTTGTCCCCATCAACATGGGGACATCCTCCCCATGTTGAGGGCATGTGGCCTGGTACGATTCAGGAGGGAGGGGGGGCCGCTCTCTCGTCCCCCCCTCTTCCCCTGCGGCCGGCCAGGTTATGTGCTCGGATAAGGGTCTGGTGTGGATTTTTAGGGGGACTCCACGCCATTTTTTTTTACATTTGGGGTGGAGTTCGCCTTAAAATCCATGCCAGATCTGAAGGGCCTGGTTTGGATATTTGGGGGGAACCCCACGTATTTTTTTTTTAAATTTGCAGCGGGGTTCCCCTTAATATCCATTCCAGACCTGAAGGGCCTGGTTATGGAATTTGGGGGAACCCCCACGCATTTTTTTTTTGGTTAGCAAAGACTTTCAATGACTTTTATCTGTATTGACGGGAACCGGCAATTCATTACAGCCGCAAGGACTTTTAAATGACTATTATTTTACTTTAGAAATGTCATTTTGCTCTCCAACTGTTATAAACATGGAAAACATGTGCTACTTTACAGGCATACTATAGACACCCCCCGGGGATGATATTTAGGGCCAGTTCACACCGGATGCAGTGCAGTGTGTTTTTTTGATGCCTGAAAAACGCAAAGAAAGTTGATCACATTAATGCCAATGGCATAGTTCACACCACTGCAGTCCGTTCCAGTGCGTTTCAGAAAGCCAAAAAATAATTGGTCATGCTGCATTTTTTAGGTACAAAACTGTACTGGACTCCAGTAAAACACATCAAAAACGCAACGGAACGTACCAAAAATGCACTGGAATGCACCGCAACGCACCTAAATGCACCAAAGACGCACTGCAACACACTTGTCCTAAGTGAAAAGAGGGGGAAAAAAACACTGGACTGCATCAAAAACGCCTCAAAAATGCACTGGAATGTGTCAAAAACGCGCATGCAGAAAAGCACCTGGAACGCACCCAGACTGCGTTTCTATAGTGTGAACTAGGGCCAGTTCACACCATAGAAACACAATCCGGATGTGTTCCAGGTGATTTTCTGCATGCACGTTTTTCATGCGTTCCAGTGCATTTTTGGTAAGTTTTTGATGCAGTCCAGTGCTTTTTTTTCACCCCTCTTTTTTATTAACCAAAGATAAGGACAAGTGTGTTCCAGTGCGTTTTTGGTGCATTTAGGTGTGTTCCTGTGCGTTCCAGTGCGTTTATGATGCGCTTTGATGCATTCCAGTACAGTCCAGTGCAGGTAAAATGCAGCATGTTCTACTTTTTTGGTGGAACTGGAACGCACTGGAACAAACACTGCCATTTAGAACCATATAACCAACTTTCCATGCATTTTGGATGCATAAAAAACGCAATGCACTGCATGTGGTGTGAAATGGCCCTTAAGCAATTTGGCATATTTAAAGGCACTTCTCCTTGTTTTGTTTTTGGTGTTTTCCAAATTGGTGACATTGATATATGTCCCTTAGGGTGGGACCTGGGCCCCCATTTTAAGGCCAATAACTAGAAGATAAGCCAGCCAAATGGGGACTAGCAAAATTAACAAGTCAGTTCCCATAGACTGCAATGGTATTTGTTGGTGGGGAGGGGTGATTGTCCCATCTCTAATTTTGTAGCATGCTGGATGATGTGCTTAATTTTGGACGGGGGGAGGGGGGGGTATTTTTTGCTAGCTGCATTTGTGTTGTTCTGCACATGCCCAGCCAGTTAGTTTTTTTTGGCGTGCTTTTTGTGTGTGAACAGCGCCTGGATATTTCTGGGCATGCTCACTCAGAGAGTGTTTTTATGGGTTAGAAATTGAAGGACATCCTTAACAGGTGTAGCCACTTTGAATTTCAGTCTCTACATTGGAAGAACTTGCATTTTGGGTGTTTCATGGACTGTGCATGTGTTTTCAATTGCCTCATTAGCACACAAACATATGTTATATAAAGCTCACAGAGCATTCGTCGCTTGCCTTGAGAAGAGGCAAGTGTGTGTGTGGGGGGCAAAATGTACATGTTGGTGTCCTTATCGAGTTTGTAACACATGTATTTTATTTGTTATGTCTTTGCAAAACAAGTGATTGGTTAACTTTTGTTGATTGTATATTTTTGGTGTGGGGGAGATATGTTCCCCTGAAATAATTCTGATGTTAATGTGTGTTGTTTGTTCACTTTGATTTAATTGTCTGCTGCATTTTTTTGGCCAAAAATTGCTCAAGATGTTGAGTCTGTAACTGTTTCAAATTGACCATGTTTTTTATTTTGCCTTCCCTTTTGTTTTGTTGAACAATAAAATTAGATGGAAAGTTTTGATGTTTGTTTTGTGTTTTCTTTGCAACAAATGTGACAGCTGATTGGCATGTCAAAACAAAACAGGTGTGATTTGTCTACCCTGGTGCCTTCATGGTAGTATATGCATGGATTGTATTGTGTGCTGCCATGGAGCGTCACCAGGAAATGAAAAATACAGAGCGTTAAGTATTCAATTTTCCTTTTTTACTGCAGTGGTTCTCAGCCTCAGTCCTCAAGTACCCCCAACAGGACATGTTTTGTGAATTTTTCTTATCGAGAATTGCTGTCCAAAAATCAAAACCATTGACTGTGATTTAAAGCACATGTGCAAGATGAAGGAAAACCTGCAAACATGGCCTGTTGGGGGTACTTGAGAAGCACTGATTTAGAGCACTGCACTTAAAAATAGCTCAAGGCCATACAATTCTAATTGTGGGCATTTTGAGGGAAACGAAGTAAGTGTTAGAACCCCTGCGTGTGTGTTTTTTTTTTTAGATATTTTTTTTGTAGCTTGGCCTTTGTCTCCTTTTCTTAACATTGGCTTCACTTCCTGTCACACAGCTAAACAGGAAGTGAAGGTAAAACCATACCAATGTCTTTTCTTGGGGACACACAGATCAATCTAACTAGTGTCCCCATTAAGCAAATTGCACTCTAGCACTTTGTTGTGTACACCCCAAATCATTGGGTAGTTTGGGGTTTAGTAAAGACAAATCCACTCTGCAGTAAAAGTGTAGCTGCTGAAAATCTGAGGGAAAGTACTGGTGATTGGATGTTACAATCATGTAAAAGCAAAGATATTTTTTTTTTTTGGCTTGCATGTCCCCCTCAGATATACAGCAAGTGCACTTGTAGTGCAAAGTAGATTTGCCTTTAGTAAATAAACCCCACAGTCCACACTACCTAATAATAATTTGTGGTGTACCCCGCAATATGCTCGAGTGCAATGTGCATAATGGGGAAAGTATTTAGACTGACCTGTGTGTCCCCAAGGAAAGACATTGTTAGGGATTTTCCCTCACTTCCTGTGTGGCTATGTGACAGGAAGTGAATTATTTGGAAGGATAAAGTGGCCAAATTATTTAGTTTAACTTTTCAAAGACTCATTCCTAAGTTGAATTGTGATACATGTCAATGGCCCATTTTGACCCTCTTTAATCACTTGAGATCAGCGCTATAACTGATCGACGGCCACAGCATGGTCCTCAATTGCCGGGAGTCCGTCAATAAACGTCCTCCCCTTTGCGCGCGCTGTGGTCACAGAGTCACTGAGACTCGGGTGATGACAGATCCGAGTAAGGGGCCGATCCCTGCCCTTTACCATGTGATCAGCTGTCAGCAAATGACAGCTGATCACGTGATGTAAACAAAAGCTGGGTAATGGTTTTTGTTTTCTCCTTGTGCTGACAGCATGAGCATAAAAAAAAGGCAATCACCGGCTTATGTGCAAGGGACATGGGGTCCGAAGAGGAAGAGGCAATTCTGCATCATCTGTGACAATTAGTAGCCCCTGCCAGTGCCACCTATCAATGCCCACCACTGGTGCCAATCAGTGCCACCTAGCAGTGCTGCCAGTGCCTATCAGTGCCCATCACTGCCAACTATCATTGCCACCTAGCAGTGCCACTTCTCACTGCCCACCAGTGCCAAATAGCAATGCCACCTCTCAGTGCCCACCCTTGCCACCTTATCGGTGCCCATCAGTGCAGTCTCATCAGTGTATATCAATGAAGAAGAAAAATTACCTTTTTTAAAAATATTAACCAGTTTCCTACCGCCCACCGTCAAATGACATCCTTGGCTTTGGGCGGTGACATCTGAATGATGCCTGCAGTTGCAGGCATCATTCAGATATCATTCTTTTCAGCCGGCGATTCTGTGCACAATAAAAATGATCATAGTGGCAGTTCCACCGCTTCATCGTTCTTATAGGCGGGGGGAGGGGACGTCCCCCCCCCCTCTTGCCGCCATCCGGTGCTTCTCCGGGCTCTCCCGTGCCATCTGGGGCTCGGAGAACGATTTGGAGATGACTGGTGACCAGATGGTCATCAGTCATCTCTATGACCGTCGGAGGCGCGGGCACGACGTTATGACATCATGCCGTGTTCCCGTATGTTAACCAAGCCGTGATCTTGGCTGTCAGCATGAGATTGGTGATTTTTTTGGAACAATATCATGCTTTCCAGCCTGGAGGAGAGATGCGGGGTCTTATTGACCCTGCATCTCTCCATAAAGAGGACCTGTCACACACATTCCTATTACAAGGGATGTTTACATTCCTTGTAATAGGAATAAAAGAGATCCCAAAAAATAAAAAATAAATTAAAAAAGAGTAAGAAATACAAAAAAGTCAAGAAACAAAAACAAAAAAAAAAAAAGAAAAAACGCCCATGTCCCCGGTAGCTCACGCTCAGAAGCGAACACACACGTAAGTAAACGCCGTTCAAACCACACATGTGAGTTATTGCTGCGTGCGTTAGAACGAGTGCAGCAATTCTAGCACTAGACCTCCTCTGTAATGCCAAAATGGTAACGTGTAAAAAAAATTTAAGCATCGCCTAGGGAGATTTTTAATTACTGAAGTTTGGTGTCATGCCATGTGTGTGCGCAATTTTAAAGCGTGACGTGTTAGGTATCTATTTACTCAGCATAACAACATATTTTACATTATACCAAAAAATTGGCCGTAACTTTACTGTTTTGTAATATTTTTAGCAAACAAAAGGCGTTTGAAAATTTATTGCGCAAATACCGAGCGAGATAAAAATTTTCAATGACCGCCATCTTATTCCCTAGGGTGTCTGCTCCAAAAAAATATATAATGTTTGGTGTTTTGAAGTAATTTTATAGCCATAAATTTATGATTTTTACATGAAGGAGAGAAATGCCAGAATAGGCCCAGTGCTGAAGTGGGTAAAATATCAATTTTTTTTTTTTTTAAACTCGGTCTTTTGTATTTATAGAAAAAAAAATAAAACACAAAGGTGATCAAATAGCACCAAAAGCAAGCTCTATTTGTGTGCCAACAAATAAAACATTTTCATTGGGTTACAGTGTTGTATGAGCGCGCAATTGTCATTAAAAGTGCATCAGCGCTGAAATGTGAAACTTGGTCTGGGCAGTGCGCAAGTGGTTAATATAAGGCTACATGCACACGGACATTTTTCCAACCGCTTGTTTGAGCGTTTTTTGCAGCTTATAAACATCTCTCCATGTTAGCCTATGGCCTCATGGCCACCATGGCGTTTTGGAGCTGTAAATGGCATAGGCGTTTTTAGGCCCCATGTAGACGGGACGCTGGTGCAAAGTGTTCTGAACTAAGGTTGAAAGTGGCGCTTAGAAAGGCGCGCTTTGTGGCGTTTGCATGCCGTGTTTTACCACATTTGCATGTATATGATAAGGAGCCGCCCTAAGCTCCAAAAACAGTATTATTTACGATTTTAGCTATTTAGTGAGACCAGAGTGATATGAGCAGCTGAGAGCAGCAGTGTAGTTGTATTTAGCGTGTCACTAGCCACATCACTTGCCACAAGTTGTGGATTGTCCACTTGCCACGTCAGCTGCCCCAAGTTGTGGATTGTGCACAATGCAATGGAAGCAATTTCATATATATATATATATATATATATATATATATATATATATATATATATATATTATGGTTTTTCCTCATTTGCCATAAATTTGGAGTTTGGCCTCGTACACACGACCGATTTTCTCGGCAAGAACCGGCAAGAAACTTGCTGGCAGAGAGGTCTTGCCGAGTAAATCGGTCGTGTGTACGCTGCTATCGGGTTTCTCGTCGAGAAAACCGACAAGAAACCTCGACGAGAAAATAGAGAACCTGCGCTCTATTTTCTCGTCGAGATTCTCCTCGGCATGTTTCTCGACGAGAAAAGTGAGTGTGTGTACACTTACCTGTCCTCCCGGAAGCCCGCGCATGTTCGAAATGAATTCGACGCATGCGCGGTAGCTTCCTAGGCATACGTAGGGTATACCAAGATGGCGGCGACGGCATCGAATGTGACGAGCGCATGCTCGACGTAGTCGATGACGTCACCGCGTACGCTCCTTTCAAAGAACCGCGGGTTCTTTGAAACGAGCGTGTGTACACTCGGCCGGGACAAGTTTCTTGTCCAAGAATCTCGTCTAAAAAAAACGACATGTTTTTTTCAACGAGAATCTCGGCCGTGTGTACGAGGCCTTTATCAATGTAAAAAAAAAGGTCAACTTTAAAAACGCTTCTAAACTAAAATGCGGCTAAACGCTGGTACCGCGTCTGAAACGTGGAAATCTTTGGCGTCTGAAGGCATTTTGAGGGTTTGTGAAAAACGATTTTAAACGCAACTGCAGATTTTTTTTGCCAGTCAAAAACAGTGTTTTGGATGTAATAGAATTCAATGGACCCGCATCCAAAACGCAAGTACCGCAATTTTGCGGCGATTTTTTGTTTGACCTGTTTATAGCTGGTTGTTAAAGGAAATGTAAAAAAAAAAAAAAAACGGTTCAAAAAACAAAACCAAAAAAAAAACAGCGTGGGGTCCCCCCCCCCCCCAGGTCCATACCAGGCCCTTGGGTCTAGTATGGATTCAAAGGGGACCCCCCCAAAAAAATGAAAAAAAAATGGCGTGGGGGTCCCCCCAGGTCCATACCAGACCCTTGGGTCTAGTATGGATTCAAAGGGGACCCCCCTCCCAAAAAAATGAAAAAAAAATGGCGTGGGGTCCCCCCAGAATCCATACCAGGCCCTTCAGGTCTGGCATGTATTTTAAGGGGAACCCCACGCCAAAAACAAAAAAAATTGCGTGGGGTCCCCTTAGAATACACACCAGACCCTTTATCCGAGCACTCAACCTGGCAGGCCGCAGGGGAAAAGGGGGGGATGAGAGAGCGGCCCCCCCTCCCTCCTGAACCGTACCAGGCCGCGTGCCCTCAACATGGGGGGTTTGGTGCTTCGGGCAGGGGGGGCGACCTGCGGCCCTACCCACCCCAAAGCACCCTGCCCCCATGTTGATGGGGACAAGGGCCTCTTCCCGACAACCCTGGCCGTTGGTTGTCGGGGTCTGCGGGCGGGGGGCTTATCGGAATCCGGGAGCCCCCTTTAATAAGGGGGACCCCAGATACCTGCCCCCCACCCTATGTGAATGAGTATGGGGTACATCGTACCCCTACCCATTCACCTGGTGGCAATATAAGTCAATAAAAAAAGACAACACAGGTTTGAAAAGTAATTTATTGGGCAGCTCCGGGGGTCTTTCTGCCGCTATCTTCTGCTAGCTCTTTTGCTAGAGGGGGTCCCGGGCTTCCTCGCCGTCTTCTTCCGACTTCGGGGGTCTTTCTGCCAGGCCCCCGCTATCTTCTGCTAGCGGGGTTCCCGTGCTTCCTCGCCGTCTTCTTCCGACTTCGGGGGTCTCTTGCTCTGTTCTCCGGTTCTTCTCCCGCTCTCCGACGCCTTCTCCTCGATCTCCGGTTCTTTCTGCCGGACGCCCCGCTATCTTGTGCCAGCTCTTTTGCTAGTGGGGGCCGGTCTTCTACGTCGCCTTCTTCCTTCTTCTCTTCGCCCGATGTTGACTCGTCACTCTCCACCGCCGCAATGATCTGTCCAAGCAGCGGTGCCACTTTTATTGGCATGGGCGTGGTCACCGGATGATGCCACCGCTGACCCCGCCCCCGTATGATGTCACAGTCCCGGGGAATGATGGGACTGTGACGTGAAACGGGGGCGGGGTCAGCGGTGGCATCATCCGGTGACCACACCCCATGCCAATAAAAGTGGCACCGCTGCTTGGACAGATCATTGCGGCGGTGGAGAGCGACGAGTCAACATCGGGCGAAGAGAAGAAGGAAGGAGGCGACGTAGAAGACCGGCCCCCGCTAGCAAAAGAGCTGGCACAAGATAGCGGGGCGTCCGGCAGAAAGAACCGGAGATCGAGGAGAAGGCGTCGGAGAGCGGGAGAAGAACCGGAGAACAGAATAAGAGACCCCCGAAGTCGGAAGAAGACGGTGAGGAAGCCCGGGACCCCCGCTAGCAAAAGAGCTAGCAGAAGATAGCGGGGGCCCGGCAGAAAGACCCCCGAAGTCGGAAGAAGACGGCGAGGAATCCCGGGAGCCCCGCTAGCAAAAGAGCTAGCAGAAGATAGCGGGGGCCCGGCAGAAAGACCCCCGGAGCTGCCCAATAAATTACTTTTCAAACCTGTGTTGTCTTTTTTTATTGACTTATTTTGCCACCAGGTGAATGGGTAGGGGTACGATGTACCCCATACTCATTCACATAGGGTGGGGGGCCGGCATCTGGGGGCCCCCTTTTTAAAGGGGGCGCCCTGATTCCGAAAAGCCCCCCGCCCGCATACCCCGACAACCAACGGCCAGGGGGGCAGGGTGCTTTGGGGTGGGGGGGCTGCAGGTCGCCCCCCTGCCCCGAAGCACCAAACCCCCCATGTTGAGGGCATGCGGCCTGGTACGGTTCAGGAGGGAGGGGGGGCGCTCTCGTCCCCCCTTTTCCCCTGCGGCCTGCCAGGTTGCGTGCTCGGATAAGGGTCTGGTTTGGATTTTGAGGGGACCCCCACGCCGTTTTTCGGCTTGAGGGGTTCACCTTAAAATCCAGACCAGACCTAAGGGTCTGGTTTGGATTTTGGGGGGACCCCCACACCATTTTTCGGCTTAGGGGGTTCACCTTAGAATCCAGACCAGACCTAAGGGCCTGGTATGCTCCTGAAGGGGAACCCATGCCGTTTTTTTCATTAAAATTTGGCCTGGAGTTCCCCTTCATGATTCATACCAAACATGGGACAGCGAGGCTGCCGATCACATCGCGCTGGACACATTCTCGGCCGGCTAGTCGCCTCTAGGACACGACTTGAGCGGCTGCTGCACGCTCAGGTCGTGTCCAGATCGCCAGATCGCCTCGCAAAGTCGCGCTGTCCCTGTGTCAGCCGACACACGAGTCGCCCGCAAGTCGGATCCGACTTCCCGGGTGACCTCTATTCAAATCAATGGGCTCCCATAGGGAACTATTAATTTTCAATAGAGCGCCGCTGACATTTCTATTTACTATAACAGTGCGCCGCTGCTTCCTGCGCCCAGTGAAGGAGTTATCCGGCGCAGCAATTAAGGTTAGAACCAGTGCAGCGCACTGTTATTAGTAAATCAGCCCCACAGTGTTAGTGAGACACATTTTGCAATATTTTTGAACTTCACCAAAAGGTATTTTATGACAGTTACATGTTACTTGTTTACTGTGCCATATATTTTTTTTTTAACTGATCTGTATATTCTTCCATTATCGGTTTCCTGTATGTCGGGCAGCACATTGAGCAATACCGATAAAAGCATTTTATAACAATTGGGCAAGCCTCTAAGGACAAAGATAATATTGAAATGTCCCTTTATAGTCAGTCAACCGGACAGTTTCCAAAACAAACTTACTGACTAATAAGTGAGAAAAAAATTACTATATGTATATTCTTAGATCATAAGTACTGCCTGTGTTGTTCTTTCTACAAAAAGTAAAAACTTCTATTTAGGTTTAGGCCCAAATGACAAGAAAATAAATCTTAACCACTTCCCGCCCGGCCTATATGACGTCCAGCAGGATAACAGCCGCCGCGCGCCCCTGGGGGCGTGCATCGCAGCAATCGGTGGTGCGGTGTGTCAGTCGACGGAGGCTCTTTACCACGTGATCAGCCGTGTCAAATCACGGCTGATCACGATGTAAACAGGAAGAGCCGTTGATCGGCTTTTCCCCACTCGCGTCTGACAGACGCGAATAGAGTAGAGCCGATCGGCGTCTCTTCTGACAGGGGGGTCTGCGCTGATTGGTTATTAGTGCAGCCCCCCCGGATGCCCACACTGGACCACCAGGGAAGCCGCCAGGACCACCAGGGAAGCACCTAATATGTGGATGGCCAGGTACGTCCCCCTTGGCCATCCACATATGCCAATATATGCCCATTATATGCCAAACAGTGCCCACAAATGGGCACTGACTGGCACCATTATGGAACAAATCAGTGATGCCCAGCAATGCTACCCATCAGTGTCATCAGTGCCATCCATCAGTGTCCATCAGTGCCACCTATCAGTGACCATCAGTGCCCATCCGTGCCACCTATCAGTGCCACCCATAAGTACCCATCAGTGCTGCCTATGAGTGCCCATCAGTGCCGCATATCAGTGCCGCCTATCAGTGCCACCTCCTCAGTGCCACCTAATTGGAGCCACCTCATCGGTGCCGCCTTATCAGTGCCCGTCAGTGCAGCCATATCAGTGCTCGTCATTGAAGAAGAAATGTACTAATTTACAAAAGAATTTAACAGAAACAAAGAAAAAGAAAAAAATTTGGTAATTTTTTAAATTGTTGCACAAAAAATTAAAATCGCAGAGGTGATCAAATACCACCAAAAAGCTCTATTTGTGGGAACAAAATGATAAAAAAAAAAATGTTTGGGTACAGTGTAGCATGACCGCGCAATTGTCATTCAAATTGCAACAGCGCTGAAAAATGGCTTGGGCAGGAAGGGGGTGTAAGTGTCTGGTATTGAAGTGGTTAACTTGTGGGTTCTATCTATTAGAATTTTTTTTTTTTTTTAACAAAGCATGTTTAGTACTATATTATTGCATCACACATCTCATACTGGTAAAACTTTTATTTACTGGAGGGCATATTGTGGTATAATAATAAGATCTAAGAACAGATCTACAATATACTGTTATCATATACAGTGTATACATATGTTTTTTTGTAAATGCATTGAGCAATATAAACTGTAGATAAACATAAGTTGAGCACTGTATTTGTCAATTTATACTTTTACATGTTGCAATCAGAAATATTTAGCTGAAATCATTTTTTAATAATATGACAATTTGAAAGGTTTGGGTGTAAAAAATATGTGTAATTTATGTAGATTATATGTAATATATGTAATTAAAGCGCTGTGTAAACTGTTGGCGCTATATAAATCCTGTATAATAATAATAATAATAATAATTTTGGTTTTGGGAGCAGCCGACCATATAAAAATGGCATTATCACTTAATGAGACATATCATTCCAGTGCCCCCAAATCTTGCTATAAAAATTGGAGGTTGTTAACAAAAATACCACCACCAGTAGTAAGCTGTTGGCAGCAGTATCAAAAAAGTGCTGTAGATTCCATACTTCACAAAGCAAAGAAGCAGCTAGCTGACTCATCCAAGCCAACTACTGTATATTCTCAGATGGATAATAAATCTGACTTTGAGGCAGAATATTGTTCGATCCTCTACAATTCTTCCATGTTCTTTTCCCCAGGACACGTTTATCTGGAGCATACAATGGTGGTGATTTGGACCAGTGCACAAAGCAAGGTCCATAAAGACATGGATGAGCAAGTTTGAGGTGAAGGAAATTGACTGGCCTGAGTCCTGACCTCAAACCAATAGAACATCTTTGAAATGAATTAGAGCAGAGACTGTGAGCCAGGCCTTCTCGTCCAACATCAGTGCCTGGCCTCACAAATGCGCTTCTGGAAGAATTGTCAAACGTTCCAATAGACACACTCCTAAACCTTGTAGACAGCCTTCCCAGAAGAGTTGAAGCTATTATAGATGCAAGGTTTGGCCAACTAAATAATAAACCCTACGGACTAAGACTGGGATGCCATTAAAATTTATGTGCGTGTAAAGGCATGTGTCCCAATACTTTTGGTAATATAGTGTATATACAGCACAGTATGTACATTGGTTGGGAAGTGGTTAAAGAAACAGCGGGGGAATTCAAGAAAATGAGTTACAACAATTTTTGGCAGTATGGCCCCTTCAAAATGTCTAATTTAGCAAAGTCTTCCAACAGTATCATAAAACTTTGCTATGTTGCTATGGCTGTGACAAATTCTAAAATAATTACTGCTAGTGTGCAGATATGGCTATAATTAAGACCAACTCTGAGTGGGCATACAGAGAGACACAAGTGCACAGAGTGGGGCATTTTGCCCACAGGTCTTCTTGGTTGCTATAAAGCAAGGCAGTCATCGGTGTCCTAGCAAGCGATGACTCATCCTTGGCCCCATTCAGCTGCCAACTGTGAGATTCCCTAGCTAATAACTGAAAGTAAAAAAAACGTTTGGGAATGCTGATTAATGTCTTTACCAGAGCATTACAATGGCCATATTTAGACATTAATGCTAGCTAGCATCCCCACCCATATGTTAATTTTTGGCTATGGGCAAGTGAATCACCTGGTCAGCAGCTGAATGGGACCAAGGATGATTAGTCACAGTCACAAATCCTTCAATCCAAAGCTCCCGGTATCTTTTGGCTCACTGTTTTAATTCTTTAGTCTATAAGTCTCACCTATTTCTGCTCTGTAAAGTATTAACTGTCTATTATTCATTCCTTTAGTGAATTGGTGATCACAATTCTTTTCAGAATCTGAGCCAAGTATTACCTCTTGTTCTCCCAGACTTTATGAATTATGTTAGCTTCATTTATATTTAAAAACTTTTGCTGACTTTTTTTTCTGTACTACGTATTAAGAGCTCCACTGCATTTAGATTCATAGCAGCACAGTCTTGAGGAACCAGTATCGTCCTCTTCTATTTGTGCCACATTAAAGCTCCTTATTGTTTGTAAACTGTACAGTGCAGATAAATGAGCACTTTGGCTAAGATCTGCAGACGTTTGCTTGCAGACATGACAAATAGCTCATTAGAACTCTGTGTCCCTCACGGTATTGATAGACACATTGGTTGTAAATGTTGGCATTTTTATTGAAAGTAGTTACTATCTCATTCTAGTTAGAAATGAACTGTTCTAGGTCAGATCCACTGTGATTTGTTGTGTTAGTAATTGTCTCTTTTCACACAGTACTGTTTTTCCTGTTTACATTGAGCAAGAGTGCTATATCTGACAATTTTAACTAGTTGTTGACACTGGAAGTGCTACACACCAAAAAAAATAGGATTTTTTACTCACTGTAAAATCCTTTTCTCTGAGTTCATGGACTGACACAGCTTCCTATTGACAAGTGGGTATTATCTGTTATTTAGGAGTGACTAGGCAGAAAAAACTTGTAAAAAGTGTTACATCACACCTTCTACAGTACCGCCCAGGGGGCGGACCCTCTGGGTATATCCCCTCTCTCTGCATCTCGCAGATCAGTTTGTCAAAAAGCAGTACAAACTTAACAAAAAAGGAGGGGTGGGTGCTGTGTCAGTCCATGAACTCAGAGAAAAGGATTTTACGGTAAGTAAAAAATCCTATTTACTCTTTCGTTCATGGACTGACACAGCTTCCTATTGACAAGTGGGACATCCCAAAGCAGTGTCAAAAACGAGGGGTGGTAACAGCTTAAAAGTAAACTTCACCCCAAAACAAAACAGCGCTCCTCCAACGGAGGAGTTGCAACTCTAAACAGCCGACTGCAAAACTTTGCATCCAAAAGAGGCATCTGAAGATGCACCTACATCAACCTTGTAGAATTTGGTGAAAGTGTGAGCGGACGACCAAGTCGCCGCTTTACATAATTGGGGAACAGACGCTTGATGTCGGAAAGCCCAAGAGGCACCTATTGCCCTGGTCGAATGCGCCGTGACAGGAAAGGGGAGCGCTTGACCCTTTAAGGCGTAAGCCTGGATTACTATCTGTCGGATCCACCTCGAGATGGTGGCTGACGAGACTGCTAGGCCCTTCTTGGGACCAGCCACCGAAACAAACAGTGAGTCTGACTTCCGGAACAAAGAAGTAGCAGATAGGTATACTCTCAAGGCTCGGACAACGTCCAAGGAATGCAATGCCGTCTCCTTAGGATTCGACGGATGAGGACTCAAGGATGGAAGTACAATCTCTTCATTGAGATGAAAAGCCGAAACGACTTTCGGAAGAAAGGAAGGCTGCGGCCGCAGCACCACCTTATCCTTGTGGAAGATCAGATAGGGAGCCTTGCTAGACAAGGCTGCCAGCTCAGAAACTCGTCTAACTGACGTAACAGCCACCAAAAAGACCACTTTCTGCGAGTGTCAACAAGGGAATATCCCTAATATTCTCAAACGGTGACTTCTGAAGCACCGAGAGGACCAGGTTCAAGTCCCACGGAGGTAGCGGGGGACGGACCGGAGGAGCCACATGCCGAACCCCCTGCACAAATGTACTCATGAGAGAGTGAGCCGCCAGGGGTCGCTGAAAAAAGACAGCCAGGGCAGGGATCTGTCCCTTAATCGTACATAGGGCAAGCCTTTGGTCCACCCCATGCTGTAGAAACAGCAAGATTCTGGAGACAAAATAAGTATGCGGATGCCATTTCATTTCCTCACACATGGAAATGTAGGCCTTCCAAGTGCGATGATAAACCCTCCTAGAGGACGGCTTCCGAGCACTTCTCATAGTAGAGATTACTGAATCTGACAGGCCCCGGTCTCTCAGTACCTGGTTCTCAATAGCCATGCCGTTAAAGCCAGTGACTGTAAAGCGGGATGGATTATGGGACCTTGCGATAGCAGGTCCTTCCATAGTGGTAGGCGCCAGGGGACGTCTGCTACCAGACGTACTAGATCGGTGTACCAAGGACGCTGAGGCTAATCTGGAGCAATCAGGATCATTGGAATTCCCTCTGCCTCCACTCTGCGAAGCAGATGAGGAAGGAACCTCATGGGAGGGAAGGCATAGATTAGCCGATACTGACCCCACAATGCTACCAACGCGTCCGTTGCATCTGCCCATGGGTCCTTTGACCGGGCCACAAACCTCAATACCTTCCGATTAAATCAGGACGCCAGAAGATCTACGTCTGGCGTGCCCCATCTTTGGCAGAGGAGCTGGAACACCTCCAGGTGTAAGGACCATTCTCCCTGGTCCAGCATTTGGCGACTCAGGTAGTCCGCCTGCCAGTTCTCCACACCCGGAATGTACACGGCTCGACAGTGCCGGTACGCTCCTTTCTGCCAACCTCAGGATGCAAGCGACCTCTGATGCTGCAGCTGAGCTTCTTTTTCCTCCTTGATGATTGACATATGCCACAGCTGTGGCATTGTCTAACTGGATCCTGACTGGACGCCCTTGCAGCCTCTGAGACCATCTGAAGAGGCACAGCCTCATCGCCCGGAGTTCCAGGACATTGATCGGCAGGCGGGATTCCTCCGGGGTCCAGCGACCTTGCGTCGACTGAACACCCCAGACTCTCCCCCCCCCAACCTGTAAGGCTGGTGTCTGTCGTGATCACCATCCAATGAACAGGAAGAAATTACTTCCCGGCCAGAAGAGCTGGTGATGTCAGCCACCATACCAGGGATGTCCTGACCAGGTGGCTTACCCGGATTTGATAATCCAGAGATGATGGACATCTGTTCCATCTGGACAGAATCTCCTTCTGTAACATCCGAGTGTGATATTAAGCATATGGGACTGCTTCGAAGAAGGCTACCATGAGGCCCAAAACTCTCATGCAAAAACTCTTGGACGTCAGCTGCCGCACTGCAACCCGAAGGGTCTGCAACTTTTCCACAGGCAGGAATACTCTAGTATCAGTATCAACCCCAGATACACTAGGAGTTGAGGCTTGGAGAATCTGACGCTTACCTCTAATTCTGAGCTTGAAGTGGCCCTCAGAAGAAGGTCGTCCAAGTAGCCCACGATACCGATGCCCCGCTGTCTTAGAAGCGCCAGAATCGGGGCGAGCACCTTGGTGAACGTCCTGGGTGCCGAAGCAAGGCCAAACGGGAGGGCCACAAACTGATAGTGGTTCTCCCCGATTGTGAATCGCAGAAACCTCTGGTGTCTGGAGTATATGGGAACATGTAGGTATGCGTCCTTGATAAAATAAAAATAGTGTACCTGCGCTTAAGATGTAGTGCAAGGGTGTGACACCTCGCAGTGAACAAAATAAATAAATGTGAAGAGCTGCAGCCCCCCTAATGGGACCTTTAAAAAAGATCCTAACAGTAAAGAAGTATATTTAATTGGGGTATGGCGCTGCTCCCTACCCTTAATGAAAGGGTCAGTAATCCTAAGTGATTGCTAAATGCTCAAAAGTAAATTGTAAATAATATATACTACAAAAAGTGAACAATTATAATCAGTCCACCTTTCAACAATGGTGTTGACACTAGATGCATGAAACCAACATCACCATCAGATACACCACGGTGAACATAGAGACACCCAGAAACAAAGTGTAGTGTCAAACTAATTATATGTTAGTATACAAAAAATACAAGACTGTATCATTAAGACCACAGTTTAGTGCAATACATCTATACACATTGATAAGATCCAAATGTGATAAGTGCACGTTAGCTCCAGATAGAAGCTCCAATCTGCAGCTGCAGATACCTATCTCTGCCAGATAGCAACACAGTCCAAAATTAGTATGCACACAGACAGTAAAAAACAGTCTTCTTCATAAAATTCAAAAGTAAACGTTCTGCTCTTCATTTAGATGTCAGTGTCCCCCACATGTGTCCCCACTCACCAGATCCTTTAACCCCTACAGGGGTAAACAGCTCAAAGGGATATCCGGATCACACGTCCACAGGGGAGATATCAGCTGGGCTAGTTCTTCCTATAATTTGTGAAGTTCCATGGAAGGGAGGATTCCCAATTACCTCATAGGTGCAGACAAAAAGAGAGAGAGGCTTCCATAGTGCAGATGAAAAAAACTTCCGGCTTTATTAAAAAAATATATTTAAAAACATACAATGCAGCAAAGTCTGCAATAGACAAGCTACACGCCAAAGGAACAAACAAAAATAAAAATGAACAGCACAGCAGTCCTCAATTTGGTCAGTACCAGCTGGTAACGCTGCATGCGTTGCAAATGCGTTCCAGCAGTACTTCCGGATCAGCGTGGTATGCGTATGACGTAGCTCCGCCTTACGCGTTTCGTCATAGGACTTCGCCTCTAGACGAAGTCCTATGACGAAACGCGTAAGGCGGAGCTACGTCATACGCATACCACGCTGATCCGGAAGTACTGCTGGAACGCATTTGGAACGCATGCAGCGTTACCAGCTGGTACTGACCAAATTGAGGACTGCTGTGCTGTTCATTTTTATTTGTGTTTGTTCCTTTGGCGTGTAGCTTGTCTATTGCAGACTTTGCTGCATTGTATGTTTTTAAATATATTTTTTTAATAAAGCCAGAATCTTTGTACCTTCACAAAGCAATTGAGGGCCCTGAGTTTCCAAGATTGGACAAACCCCATCCTTCTTTGGCACTATGAACAGATTTGAGTAAAAACCCTGAAATCATTCCTGTTCTGGAACTGGAATGACCACCCCGCGTTCCAGCAGACCCTGGACCGCCCCATACAGGTCCTACCGACGGGTCGGCTGTAGCTGGAGGTTGGAGGGAAAGAATCGGTATGGTGGACAAGAGAGAAACTCTATCTTGTAGCCTGAGGAGATCACTTTGCAAACCCACCGGTCGGAGATCAGAGATGTCCACTGAGTCACGAATTCGCGAAGACGTCCCCCCACCCGAAAGCTGGGTGGGGGCGGACCTTCATGTGGACGCAGATTTGTCCGCAGGCTTGTTGGGTTTGCGGGACTAAGGACGTTTTTGTCCTTGAGCAGGCGCTTTGTCGGCCTGGGGTCTTTTCCCTGTCGCCCTGGGCGGACGAAAAAAACGTTTGCCTGCAGTAAAGGAGGGCCCTTGCCACTGGCGTGGCCCCTTACCCTTCTTGGTTTGAGGAAGCAATCTGCTCTTACCCCCTGTGGCATCCTTGATGATGTCATCCAGAGAGGCCCCAAAAAGTCTGTCGCCCTTAAAGGGCAGATCCAACAGGGCTTTCTTGGAAGCCTGGTCCGCAGACCAGCCCTTTAGCCAGATCAGGCGGCGAAATGCTACCGCATAAACTGATGCTTTAGACAGCAAGGGGATAGTATCCATGTCTGACTCACAGGCAAACTTAAGGCCCTGTACCAACTGGTCGGCCAAAGTTACCTCATTAGGAGGAGCCTCTCGCTCCTTTAACCCCTGGAGTAGCAACTTTGCCCATTCAGTAAGTGTCTGAGACACTAAGGCCCCAACCAATGCCAGGCGCACCACTGAGCCTACCACTGTGTATAGGTAGCGAGCGAGTGCTTCAGCCTCCTTATCCACAGGGTCCTTGAAAACAGGAGCCCCTTCCATTGGAATTGTGGTAGCTTTATTAAGTCTGGACACTGGAGGATCCACTATCGGGGGAGAGGTCCATTTTTTCAGGAAACTCTCCTGAAAGGGGTACCGCACCGCAAAGTTCTTTGGGGATGTAAAAACCCTTAGTGGGTTTTCCCACGCCTTGTACAAGAGCTTATCAAAATAAGACACATAAGGAAACACCTTAGCAGTGCGGGCCGGTTTACGGAACCCAAAGGGGACCGGTGTCTCTGCTGCTTCTGCAGCATTATCCAATTTTAGCGTATCCTGCACTGCAGCAATCAGGTCAGATACCAAAGCCTTTTTGCATGCTCACCTGGACATGGAGTCATTCTCACTGTCTGATCGGTCATGGTCTGCAGTCTCTCATGCATCAGAATCCAGGCCATGGGCCTAGTTCTGCATCAGAATTATCCCCAGAAGATTGCAGGGGACGGGGGTGTTTACTACTAACAAAAGCCTCTAGGATTGCCGACATAGCGTCCACAGATACATCAGGGGCACCAGCTACCTAAGTCAGGTGTTTCAGGGGAAAAAACGTCTGATTCAGACGCCATGCTGACCTACGCGCTGACACCCACAGGGACTCCAGGCAAGGTATCAATAGGCCACCCTCCTAGCTGATACAGAGATGCAGGGTCTCCCAGAGGACTCACCACCCTTGGAATGGTACCGCTATTGCTGCCATGTGCTCCGCCTGTGATGCTATCCCACTGCTGCCTGTGTCAGTCTGATTCTTATCAGCCTTCCCTGTGTAAATTTGCGCCAGTGAAATGCACCCTAAAGGCCGGAGACTACTGCAAAATGGCCACCAAGCGGTTGTATTGAAACAATGTGGGCTCTAAGAAAATGGCCGCCGAGCCGTCAGTAGAGGCAAAAGTGGCCGCGGTATATACATACAGGCGTGAATCCTAAGAAACATGGCCGCCGAGCAGTCGATAGAGGCCAAAGCGGGCGCAAACCACAAGAAAATGTCCGCCGAGTGGCGATATATACATATTGTCGCAAACCACAAGAAAATGGCCGCCAGACAGTCACTAGAGGCCAACAGGCATGGACCACCCCAAAATGGTCGCCGACGGCATGGAGGGAGAAATGCACACACAGGTAAGCAAAATTACATTTTTTAACAGCGCAGCCCCGCTCCAGATGGAGCCCCCCAGGTGACCCCCAGCACCCATCAACCTTAGCTCAGAGCCCAGGAAGGAGGGAAGGCAGGGAGAGAGGAAAGAAAGGGGCCACAACCACTTGATCTCTCCAGGAATGTCCAGCCAAGTCACCCTGCCGAAGCAGGGGAGCTTCTTACCTTTCCTGCGTGGATCATACTGGAAGACATTCCAGACAGCTCATCATTCGTGCACGGAGGTGACTGTCGGCCAGGCATGTTGTGATTGAAGCCTAGGGAACGATCAAATTCATGCCCTGGAGCGCAAGCTCACCGGCCAGGCTACTGCGACTCGACCGTAAGGTGAGCCGAAGCTGAGCGGTCCGATGCAAGCCCTGGAGCGTAGGCTCACCGGCCACCCGTAGAGCGACGGGCATGTTGTTGAAAACCCAGCGGATAGCTAGGGTCGGCACACGCTCGATGGCCGAAACTGGGGGGACTACAAGGATCGAGGATCCAGCCTGTCACCCAGTCGGCAGTTAATCGAAGATGGCAGGAAATAAAAAACAAAATGTAGAAAAAAATCCCCCTGGACCAATGGGCCCGAAGGGAGCCATGTCCTTCTCCTTGCTAGACAGAAAAAAACTGATCTGCGAGATGCAGAGAGAGGGGATATACCCAGAGGGTCCGTCTGTAGAAGGTGTGATGCAACACTTTTTACAAGTTTTTTCTGTCTAGTCACTCCTAAATAACGGATAATACCCACTTGTCAATAGGAAGCTGTGTCAGTCCATGAAAGAAAGAGTAAACTTTATTAACACACAGTATGTGTAGCATAATCTGTCCTTCTTCCCCACTGCCTCCCCCCCCCTCCCGTTTTACTTGCAAGCAAATCCTGGCTGTCAAAATGACAACAGGAGTTGCTGTGTAAATAAAGCAGCTGTGTTACTAAGTTACTGTCAAACAATGATCAATCTGATACAGTGTTTAAAAACAGTGTAGTATTGAGAGGTGAGATAGAGAGATACAAAGTACCATTGTTACTTTTGCATCTACTCGATTTTTTTTTATCTGCGGATCAAAAGAATGAGCTTCGATCTGCATATGGCGCCAGCAACCTGACAAGTAAACAAAAAAACTGTGAACGAGAAGTGTGTAAACACTTCTCTTATGACAGAACTGGTAAGAGGGAGATCTTTCCCATTTTCCTGCTGGCACACAGGGTGATAATGGGGTGATTAGGGTGTGCCCAGGCACATCTGGCACACCATGTGCACACGCCTATGACTACCTTACTGACTTACACTGTGTTGAATGCTTTCTCTTCCTCTTTATAGTCCCTGCTGACATATGTTTGCTGAGGTATCTTACAAATTCCTGAAGGATTGCTGCAGAGGTTGCCCAGTGTCCATGAGATGATCTATAAATGTGTAGCGGGGTCTTCAGATTTAGTGGGATACACCTGGGGGTAGTGTGACCCAGGTGTGTAATTGTGTCAGGGTTTAGACCCCTTTTTGTTATTTGTGGAGGATTGGGGGATGTAATATTCTCCTTTGCCTGTGGGTGGCAGAGTACCTACAGGCTTCAGGTAGAATCATCACCATAGTGCTACCCTTTTGGTTCCTTCCTGGAGATGGTACGGCTGGGGCGGGGAACCCGCCGTGGTGTTGATGGGAGGAGATAAAAGGGGGAGACGCCCTCGCCACGAGGTCTTCGGGGGGATCATCTCGTCGTGCACCCAGGCACCTTCGGCCTGGGTGCGGGCGGTTCAAGGTTCCAGCCTAGGCGCCCTAGGCCTGGCCGGAATGAAGCTGGGATTCCATCCCAGGCACCTTCAGCCTGGGATGAGGTACTATTGAGGAGGCCTGGGACCCAGTGACTCCGACTGGGTCCCGCAAGGGTGAAGTGATTCCAGGGTGCCCCTCGCGAGGGGACCCGCATCTGAGGTGAGGAGGCTGGGGAGGTCACCCGTCCGAAGATTCCGGTGCAGCGTCAACCCGGTGACGGATGGGCCTCCGGTAACTCTCTTGGAGGACATCTTCCCCTGATAGGGGCTGCAACGCAGCGGAGGTGTTTGAATTAAGACTCCTGCAACCCTTGGTCATAGCACAGGGGGTGTAGGGACCCGGATCAGTATAGTGCCTCGACCTGCTCATCCCACCGTATCCTGCCATCGCATTGCCTGTATGTGGAGATACGAAATAAAACCAACAGTTGGACTGTGATCGGTGTATGGACTCTGTTAATGGGAGCAAAGGGTGGTTTAGTGGTTTTCTGCCCAACAGACTCGGTACATGCCCAAGACACACCGGCCCGAGGAAACATCAGATATTGGCCTTCACCTCACCCACCGTTATGGGGAGGACATGGGCCGTAGCGCACCTCACTCTGTCGCGTGACATGCCCCTAGCTAAAGAGGACGGGGTGAGGGGGCCGCTACACGTGGGGGCTCGTGCCGGGATCTCTGTACGTTGCACGCTGCAATCAAGCCGGTCAGAAGTACCAGCATGGACACGCTACCAATGTCACAGTGGTGCGCAGCGATTGGCGCCGATCCAGCCGCAGCGGTAGTTATTGAACTCCCGGGGGGGATCTGGCAAGAAGAAGCGATAAAGCAGCTAATAATGTCACTATCACCGAGCCAGAAAGCATGGGTGATGGATACAAGGTCAAATGCCTAGTTTACGTACGCACTGGTAGAATGGAAAGACGAAATCCCAGAGCATTTTAAAAGTCCAAGTATACAAGCCATAGATAATCAGATCTATCACTTGATACATACGCTGCCAGTGAAGGGAGAATGGTTCCAGACACCAAAACCATCATCTCCACAGATATCTCCACCACCTGCCACCCTCAGCGCAGAATTATGCGCGGTCCTGGGGGAGATTGTAGCCCTGTGTAAGAAGGATCCTATAGACTACCAAATGTCGGGATACAGAAAACTTGGAGTATTCTCTGGAAGGAAACCTGTACCTTCAGGTGAAGAGGGGTTTGAGGAGTGGTTAGACGGCGCCACTCAGGCCTTAGAAGAATGGGAAGTCCCAGAACCCAGAAAGAAACAGAGAATCGCAGAGAGTTTGAAGGGGCCTGCTCTGGAGGCCATACGCAACCTTAAGCTAAGTAAGAAGGACTGCAATGCACAGGATTATCTGGACATTCTGCAGATTGTGTTCGGCGGGACGGAAAAGGTCCCTGAACTTACTTACCAGCTGGAGCACTGCTACCAAAAGGAGGGAGAGAAGCTGTCAGAATTCATAAGACGTCTGGATAAGATCCTGCATCAGATCCTACTGAAGAAAGGGATCGATCCAAGGAAAGTGGATGAGACCCGTGCCCAGCAGGTGTTGAGGGGTGCCCAGCCTTTGGACCCCATCACCATATTGCTGAGAACTAGGACAGATGGTGGAATCCTGAAGTATCCAGACCTGATCAGGATTGTGCGGGAAGAGGAGGCCATGCTGGAGGCCAAGAAGAAGGGTCAAAAGTCTGAATCTGTTGTTGGAGTCAGAGTGGTAAGCACAACCGACAGAGATACAGAGTTTGGGGTTCTGAAGACTCAGATGTCCAAAATAATGGAGATGGTGACCGGGTCACTGGATGTCAGGTCTGAGATAGACACACTGAAGGTGCAAGTGTCCCAGCTGGTGGAGATGATGAACAAATTGATGGCAGAAAGTACTGGATTGTCCGCCCAAAAGCCCACGAAGCAAGACACCTGTCAAAACTGTGGAGGTGTAGGCCACTACCAGCGAGTATGTCCAAGTCCACGAATAGAGAGAGAAGGCTGGCGGAGGCCTCAGAGAAGTGACCCAAGAATGGAGAGAAGATCCGGGCCTTCAAAAATAACTTTCCCTGAACCTGCGAGGGAACGGTGGAGGACACCTGCAGTTTATGCCGTCTCAGTGAACAACGCCTATCAGCCTTCCAAACAACGCCAGAAACGGCATTCCCAGCGCCGGAAGCTGAAGAGAGCACAAGTCCAAGTATGCCAGCCTGCTGTTACAGGTGTTTCCAAAAGGACTGCTACCCAATTGGTAGGTCCTCTGCCTGTAGTGCCTGTTCTGATCGAAGGGATCTACACCAGAGCCATCCTTGATACAGGTGCTCAGGTTACCCTAATGACCAGAGACTTTTACAAGAAGTACCTATCATACCTGCCCCTGGAAGAGATGGGAGACACCAAGATTCAGGGTATCCAAGCAGAAGAGTACTCTTGTGATGGATGTGTGCAGATCAAGTTGTCGTGTGATCCATTGAGGGCTGGGGAGCACCAGAAATTTGAGACACTGGCCATTGTCTGTCCCTGGCTGCCAGGGCCCTCAAGAAGCTCTCTCATCGTTGGGACCAATACCGTTCTGGTGAAACGGCTTTTAGCCCCTGCTGTCCCCAGATGTGATCCCATACCCTCACTACCGGAAGAGGTTCCTGCTTCAGTACCAGAGGAAGAACCAAGAGTAGCTGAGACTGTGACTCCCAGGGAGAAGAGAAGGAAGAGAGTCATTCATCCTCCCCGGAAACTAACTCAAGTTCCGAAGACGCGGTCCTAACCTCAAGAAGGACCATACTCACATCTGGTCCCTCCACTGTACATTTGGTGGAGGGCAACCCCAACTCACTTCCTGGCACAGTTAGACAGGTCGCCCCTACTGAAGCGACCTGTGGACAGGACAGCTCCCCATCATATGATGATTGGTGGGAGGCTCCTCTGTCAATCCTATGCAACCGCATTGAAGCTAAAATGTTTTGCAGATCTAAAAATGTTAGATGTCTTTGGGGACCAAAGATTCAAAGTGGGGGGAGTGTGTAGCGGGGTCTTCAGATTTAGTGGGATACACCTGGGGGTAGTGTGACCCAGGTGTGTAATTGTGTCAGGGTTTAGACCCCTTTTTGTTATTCGTGGAGGATTGGGGGATGTAATATTCTCCTTTGCCTGTGGGTGGCAGAGTACCTACAGGCTTCAGGTAGAATCATCACCATAGTGCTACCCTTTTGGTTCCTTCCTGGAGATGGTACGGCTGGGGCGGGGAACCTGCCGTGGTGTTGATGGGAGGAGATAAAAGGGGGAGACGCCCTCGCCACGAGGTCTTCGGGGGGATCATCTCGTCGCGCACCCAGGCACCTTCGGCCTGGGTGCGGGCGGTTCAAGGTTCCGGCCTAGGTGCCCTAGGCCTGGCCGGAATGAAGCTGGGATTCCATCCCAGGCACCTTCAGCCTGGGATGAGGTACTATTGAGGAGGCCTGGGACCCAGTGACTCCGACTGGGTCCCGCAAGGGTGAAGTGATTCCAGGGTGCCCCTCGCGAGGGGACCCGCAACTGAGGTGAGGAGGCTGGGGAGGTCACCCGTCCGAAGATTCCGGTGCAGCGTCAACCCGGTGACGGATGGGCCTCCGGTAACTCTCTTGGAGGACATCTTCCCCTGATAGGGGCTGCAACGCAGCGGAGGTGTTTGAATTAAGACTCCTGCAACCCTTGGTCATAGCACAGGGGGTGTAGGGACCCGGATCAGTATAGTGCCTCGACCTGCTCATCCCACCGTATCCTGCCATCGCATTGCCTGTATGTGGAGATACGAAATAAAACCAACAGTTGGACTGTGATCGGTGTATGGACTCTGTTAATGGGAGCAAAGGGTGGTTTAGTGGTTTTCTGCCCAACAGACTCGGTACATGCCCAAGACACACCGGCCCGAGGAAACATCAGATATTGGCCTTCACCTCACCCACCGTTATGGGGAGGACATGGGCCGTAGCGCACCTCACTCTGTCACGTGACATGCCCCTAGCTAAAGAGGACGGGGTGAGGGGGCCGCTACAAATGTAATAATTATACCTGCATATATTATACATGCCTAGAGCAGAGGAATGTAAAGAATCTTACCACATCTATTCTTTTTTAGTTGTTACTAGAGAAGGTTAGAAAATAAAAGCATTGGTCGTTGTAGAAAGCATCACACATTTGTCATACAGGTTTCATCCTCTGCCCTCACTTTGCTCATAATTCTACATTTATCTTCTAAAACTGCCTAAGTACCACATACTGGAGCTTCATTTACCGTAGTGATTAATTATTCCATTCCTATGCCCAGTTAGATCTCCAGTCAAAGCTTTTTAAAAATGTGCAAATCCAGGACTGTATATAGCGCTTGTTCAGTCCATAAATTTGGGATTTTCCCCACTCCTAACCTGTTTATCTCATAATAGTGTTTTAATGTGTATATTTATACAAAAGAGTCTCTAGCCTATTTAACTCAAGTAGAAGGAATTATTTTTGACACAACACTGCATTGGTTTCATTCTAATCATGGAATAATGCATTAAATAAGGACACAGCCTTAATAATATAATATCTATCTGCCACATAGCTGCATGTCTACTGATGCAGCAATTAGATTTTGCTGAGCAGTCTTGATTGGCTGAAAATATAACCTCCTGTCTTGTAGAATTTACACTGAGAGCAGTATTCGGCTGATTGCAATCAGTACAAACCATGTATTCTGTCTAAAATACTGACAAAACAAATATTATTAGGCCATTAATATAATTTGATGAGCAGTGCATTGAAAGTGCAAGGTCGTGCATTTAAATTACAGTTTAGAAAGCTCAAACACTTTTCAGTTCTTAATGTTTAGATTGATATATGAGTGAATGTAATGTGATTTCAATAGGAAAAAAAATACCCAAGGCCAATGTGCATTAGGCTAGACAGTCATTAGACCCCTTTCACACTGGGGCCACGGCTGCGTTCACGGTAAATCGCTGCTCGTTTTAGCAGCGCTTTACTGCTGTTTGAGCAGCGTTTTTTTGCCGCTAGCAGGGTGCTTTTAACCCCAAAGTAGGGGTTACAAACTCCCGTGTTGCAGAACTTCCGAAGAGCTTTTCAGCCCATTCATTCTAATGGACAGGACGTTTTGGGAATGCTATAGACAGCGCTCCCTACCCGCCCTAAAGATGCTGCTTGCAGGACTTTTTGGAATGCCCGAATGTGAAAAGTCACACTTGAATGAACGGAAGGCAGTTTTCAGGCGCTTAGCAGAGGCTATTTCCAGCGCTAAAGTACCTGAAAACTGCCCCAGTGTAAAAGGGTTCTTAGAGTCCTGCTTGTACCTGGTTGTGTTCACCTTAACCTGAACATAAGATGGAGCGGCTTTCCAACGCAGCAAATGAGTTTAGCTCTGGTTGGGCAGGAATCTGTATAATTTAGATAGTACACAGCCAACAATCATGTCATCCTCCTTCAGTTCTACATAATAAAAATTTGAGTGAATCTCCCATTTTATTAAGGAAAGACTATTTAATAGATTTTTATAATTGGCTCTTGTTAGCATCTCTACTAGCCCCAACCATCTCCCACCAATCAGCTGCATTGCTAATTACGAACAAACACCTGCAAGGCTGCAGGGTTTTTATGCACAGTACAGATTGGTATGTGATTTGACTTGTCAGATCGCATACCAAATCAGCAGCTATGGCTGGCAATGGCACCGTCCAAATGGGTGCGGCGCCCCACTGATTCCCAAAAGTAGTTCCTTTTGTAGATTTTTGCAGATTTATTAAAAAAGAAAAACTGAAATATCACATGGTCCTAAGTATTCAGACCCTTTGCTGTGACACTCATATATTTAACTCAAGTGCTGTCCATTTCTTCTGATCATCCTTGAGATGGTTCTACACCTTCATTTGAGTCCAGCTGTGTTTGATTATACTGATTGGACTTGATTAGGAAAGCCACACACCTGTCTATATAAGACCTTACATATCACAGTGCATGTCAGAGCAAACGAGAATCATGAGGTCAAAGGAACTGCCTGAAGAGCTCAGAGACAGAATTGTGGCAAGGCACAGATCTGGCCAAGGTTACAAAAAAAATTCTGCTGCACTTAAGGTTCCTAAGAGCACATGGGCCTCCTTAATCCTTAAATGGAACACGTTTGGGACTACCAGAACCCTTCCTAGAGCTGGCCGTCGGGCCAAACTGAGCTATCGGGGGAGAAGAGCCTTGGTGAGAGAGGTAAAGAAGAACCCAAAGATCACTGTGGCTGAGCTCCAGAGATGCAGTCAGGAGATTGGAGAAAGTTGTAGAAAGTCAACCATCACTGCAGCCCTCCACCAGTCGGGGCTTTATGGCAGAGTGGCCCGACGGAAGCCTCTCCTCCGTGCAAGACACATGAAAGCCTGCATGGAGTTTGCTAAAAAACACCCGAAGGACTCAAAGATGGTGAGAAATAAGATTCTCTGGTCTGATGAGACCAAGATAGAACTTTTTGGCCTTAATTCTAAGCGGTATGTGTGGATAAAACCAGGCACTGCTCATCACCTGTCCAATACAGTCCCAACAGTGAAGCATGGTGGTGGCAGCATAATGCTGTGCGGGTGTTTTTCAGCTGCAGGGACAGGACGACTGGTTGCAATCGAGGAAAAGATGAATGCGGCCAAGTACAGGGATATCCTGGACGAAAACCTTCTCCAGAGTGCTCAGGACATCAGACTGGACCGAAGGTTTACCTTCCAACAAGACAATGACCCTAAGCACACATCTAAAATAACGAAGGAGTGGCTTCACAACAACTCCGTGACTGTTCTTGAATGGCCCAGCCAGAGCCCTGATATAAACTCAATTGAGCATCTCTGGAGAGACCTAAAAATGTCTTCCAACGTTTACCATCCAACCTGACAGAACTGGAGAGGATCTGCAAGGAGGAATGCAGAGGATCCCCAAATCCTGGTGTGAAAAACTTGTTGCATCCTTCCCAAAAATACTCATGGCTATATTAGATCAAAAGGGTGCTTCTACTAAATACTGAGCAAAGGGTCTGAATACTTAGGACCATGTGATATTTCAGTTTTTCTTTTTTAATAAATCTGCAAAAATCTCAACAATTCTGTGTTTTTCTGTCAATATGGGGTGCTGTGTGTACATTAATGAGGAAAAAAATTAACTTAAATGATTTAAGCAAATGGCTGCAATATAACAAAGAGTGAAAAATTTAAGGGGGTCTGAATACTTTCCGTACCATTGTGTGTGTATATATATATATTGTGAGGGGGTTAGCTCGGTAGCGGGTGTGTGTGACCCCCTGGATGGGCTCCCCACACAAAAACAGGCCCAGCAGACGGAGGTTGTGGTTTTCAAGATCAAAAGGTGTGGTTTATTTCTCTATTTACAGTGACAAAAACACAGCAAAGCAAAAAGAAACATAAACAAAATAAATCCTGGTCAGCTTGACCTCTGACTAAACATGCAGGTTTCCCTAACTAACAACTGGGATCAGCCTGGTGCTGTCCTAGTCCCTAAGTCCCTGGTTTAGTAAATGTCCAAACAAATAGCCACACAGGCTTTGTCTCACCGCACAGGGGTTCACTCTCCCTAGACAGTCCACACAGGTCTGGTTCCAGGCATGAGCAAACACCTAATGAAGCTGGGAGTTTTTATAGAGGCCTTAAACGAGCTGACAAGCTTCAGCTGGTCTCATCAACTCCCTGCCTGCACGACGCCCAGCACTCTCCCTAGAGGTATGAATCATCCATGAGCCCACTAGCCTCAGCTGGGCTTCATCAACTCTCTCCCTAGAGGTATGAATCGGCATAAAGCCTGAATCTGGGAGAAATATACCTACCCCCCTGGATGCAACCAGGTGACTTTACCTTCCTGCTGTCACATACCCCCCCCATGTACTCGAGACAAAGCATCCACATTCCCCATTTGAACGCCAGGGCGATGCTTTACTGTGAAGTTGAATTCCTGTAGGGCCAGGAACCACCTATTTACTCTTCTATTTGTCTCCTTGTTTTGAGCCATCCACTTTAACGGAGCGTGATCCGTAACCATGTCAAAGTGCCTACCTAGCAGATAGTACCGTAGGGAATCTAGAGCCCACTTCACCGCTAAACACTCCTTTTCAACCGTGGCGTAATTTACCTCATGGGACTTCAACTTCCTGCTGAGGTAAATGACTGGGTGCTCTTCCCCGTTCCAGACCTGGGACAATACTGCTCCTAACCCCACATCTGACGCATCACTTTGTACGACAAAGTCTTTAGAGAAGTCGGGTGAGTACAACACTGGCTGGCTACATAAGGCTTGTTTCAAGAATTGGAACGCTGCCTCAGCCTCGGGGGTCCATTTAATCATGACCGACCCTTTCCCTTTCGTCAGGTTGGTTAGGGGCACAGCCTTAGAAGCAAAGTGGGGAATGAAGCGCCGATAATAACCCGCGATTCCCAGAAAGGCTCGTACCTGCTTCTTGCTGTTGGGACGTGGCCAACTCTGGATGGCCTCGACTTTGTTGAGTTGGGGTTTTATTACTCCCCTGCCAATGGTGTACCCAAGATATTTGGCCTCCTCCTGCCCAATGGTACACTTCTTGGGGTTAGCCGTAAACCCCGCTTCCCGGATAGAGTCTAGGACTGCTTGCACTTTTGGCAGATGTGAGGCCCAATCTGTGCTATGGACAATTACGTCATCCAGGTAAGCCGCAGCATACTTCCGATGGGGCCTCAGTATCTGGTCCATTTTCCGCTGGAATGTGGCCGGCGCATTCTGTAACCCGAACGGCATTCTCTTATATTGGAACGCCCCGTCTGGGGTTACAAATGCGGTTTTCTCTTTGGCCGACTTGGCCAGGGGAATTTGCCAATACCCTTTTGTGAGGTCAAGAGTCGTCATGTATCGGGCTGTTCCCAGCCGGTCGATCAACTCATCTATACGTGGCATGGGGTAGGTGTCAAATTTTGTAACTTTGTTCAACTGACGAAAATCGTTACAAAATCGCCAGCTCCCATCCGGTTTAGGCACCAACACAATGGGACTAGACCAATCACTTTGGGACTCCTCTATCACCCCTAAGTTCAGCATTTTCTGTACTTCCTCCCGTATTGCCTCCCCTCGGGCCTCTGGGATCCGATAGGGTTTTAACTTCACCCTTTCACCGGGCGGGGTAATAATATCATGCTCTACCCCAAATGTTTGTCCCGGCAGCTCAGAGAACACCTCCTTGTTGCGAAGCACAAACTCCTTAACCTCCTGTTGTTGGGGTTGTGACAAGGTGGCTGCTATTCCAACCTCCGGAATCACGCAACCAGTTTGAGCTGGTGACCAAGTTTCTGCGACTAGGGACTCTCTATCCCTCCAGGCTTTCAACAGATTAACGTGATAGATCTGTTCGGGCTTTCGCCTTCCTGGTTGTCTGACCTTGTAATTCACTTCGCTCACTTTTTCCATTATCTCGTAGGGGCCTTGCCATTTGGCAAGGAATTTACTCTCAACCGTAGGGACAAGTACCAATATCCTATCCCCCGGGGAAAAGGTACGGGTCTTGGCTCCACGGTTGTACACTCTCTGCTGTGCCAACTGCGCTTGGGCCAAATGTTCCTTCACGATGGGCATTACCTGTGCAATTCGATCTTGCATCAGGGCGACATGCTCAATCACACTCCTGTGGGGAGAACTCTCACTTTCCCAAGTTTCCTTGGCAATATCCAACAGCCCTCTTGGGTGTCTCCCATACAGTAACTCAAAGGGGGAGAATCCCGTAGAGGATTGGGGCACCTCCCTAATAGCAAACATCAAATAAGGAAGTAGACAGTCCCAATCCTTTCCATCTCTATCCACCACTTTCTTCAACATTTGTTTTAGGGTTTTGTTGAATCTTTCAACCAGCCCATCGGTTTGGGGGTGATACACAGACGTACGCAATTGCGTCACTTTGAACAATTTACACAGCTCTTTCATAACCCGGGACATAAAGGGTGTACCTTGGTCCGTAAGCAGTTCTTTACAAATACCCACCCGGCTAAAAACAAGAGATAGCTCTTTGGCTATGGTTTTGGCCGAGGTATTTCGGAGAGGGATCGCTTCTGGATAACGGGTGGCATAGTCCATTATAACTAATATGTACTGGTGCCCCCTAGCGGACTTGATTATAGGACCTACCAAATCCATTGCGATCCTCTCAAACGGGACCTCAATGATGGGTAGAGGGACCAGCGGGCTACGGAAATGTGGCATCGGGGCCGACCTCTGACACACAGGGCAGGAGGAACAATAATTTTCTATGTCCTTCATCACCCCAGGCCAATAGAATCTCTGTAATACCCTCTCTCGGGTTTTCTCTGTCCCCAGATGACCTCCAAGAATGTGCCCATGGGCCAACTCCAACACCAACTTCCTGTAAGGTTTGGGCACCACAAGCTGCTCAACGGTTTCTTCTGCCCTTTTTGCCACCCGATACAGTAGGTCCTTCTCTACGCTGAAGTATGGGTAAGTGCAGGTATTATCTGGGTTCACTAACTCGCCATCTATTTCCACTACGTTTTCCCGTGCCTTTATTAGGGCGGGGTCCTTTAACTGTTCTGTGGCAAAATTTTCCCTGTGAACCTCAAGATCAGAAAACTCCACAGACGGTAGGTTTTCGTCTGAGGAGGTGGGCTCCTCTCCAGTTTCTTGAGTCTCGCCTGCCAATACTGACAAGGGAAATTCTGGAGAGTCCTCACCACTCTCAGAGGAGTTCTGGCTATCACCTTCCTGGTACATAGGGGCACCAGTGGGGGGCTCAGGATCATCCCACAGTTCCCAGAACTTCGAAAAATCCCTTCCCACAATGGCATCATGCGGTAATTGAGATACTAACCCCACTGGATGAGAGAGGGTACCTTTGGGGGTCTTGAAACACACTGTAGTCACTGGATACTCTCGGGTGTCCCCATGCACACAAATAACAGCTACCTTGCTATTCCCAGAGACCTCTGTTTTAACTAATTCAGCCTTTATCAGGGTCACAAGGCTACCTGAATCCAGTAATACCACAACATTTCTACCATTAATACACATTTTGCATAAATGTTTCTCAGTTCCCCGAATGGCAGTGCATGCGACTGTCGCACACAGCGACTGACGTCTGTCCGTCAGAAAGTCACATTGCATGGGTTCCTCCACAACCGGGCAATTTGCTGCAATATGTCCCGTTTGCCGGCAGCGGTAGCAAACAATCCTTTTGGCTGCCTCTTGAGCCCCCGACTTCCCAGGCTGTTCTCGCCAAACCCTGGGCAGAGCTCCCACCCTCTCACTCTCTCCACCCTCACCCCTTGGAATCATCTTATCCGCCCCTGGGGATGGTCTGGTCTTAGGGTGGACAGTCCGAGAGTCTCTGGAAGAGGCCGTCAGGTTCTCTGCAGCCAAGTATCTCTCTACACGATCCACAAGTTTACCGGCCGTTTCTGGGTCTCCATGGCTTACCCACTTTTGAATGGCGGTAGGAAGAGCTCTCAAGAAACGATCCATCACAACACGTTCCACAATCTCCGGTGCGGACAAAGTCCCTGGCTGTAGCCACTTCCTGCTCAGGTGAATGAGATCATACATTTGAGACCTGGGGGGTTTTCCAAGCTGGAAAGTCCAGTTATGCACACGCTGAGCCCGGACAGCCAGGGTGACACCCAGCCTTGCCAATATTTCAGCTTTTAGCATCACATAGTCTTTTGCTTGGTCAGGCTCTAGGTCATAGTAAGCTTTCTGCGATTCACCAGTTAACAGAGGAGCCACCAGTCCAGCCCACTGCTCCTCAGGCCACTTTTCTCTTTCAGCAGTCCTTTCAAATGTGGTCAAAAATACCTCTGGATCTTCCTCTCCAGTCATTTTTGTCAATAAACGACTCACCCCAAAGGACGCGGTATTAGTGGGACGGCTTTCCTCACTGGTCTGCGGACGTTGCTGCATTACTGCTTCCATCTGTTGTTGTAGTCTCTGCTCTTGCTTCTGCAACAGGTCTATGAAGCGGGCCTCAGATTGCTGCTGGGCTTGTTGCTGGGCTGCGAAGCTCTTTTGCAAACCTGCATTTGTCTGCTGTTGATTGGCATTTGCTAGAGCCAGCTGTTTCAGTATCTCCTCCATGCTGGCTTAAAAAAAAAACTGCCACTGGTTCTCCACCAACTGTGAGGGGGTTAGCTCGGTAGCGGGTGTGTGTGACCCCCTGGATGGGCTCCCCACACAAAAACAGGCCCAGCAGACGGAGGTTGTGGTTTTCAAGATCAAAAGGTGCGGTTTATTTCTCTATTTACAGTGACAAAAACACAGCAAAGCAAAAAGAAACATAAACAAAATAAATCCTGGTCAGCTTGACCTCTGACTAAACATGCAGGTTTCCCTAACTAACAACTGGGATCAGCCTGGTGCTGTCCTAGTCCCTAAGTCCCTGGTTTAGTAAATGTCCAAACAAATAGCCACACAGGCTTTGTCTCACCGCACAGGGGTTCACTCTCCCTAGACAGTCCACACAGGTCTGGTTCCAGGCATGAGCAAACACCTAATGAAGCTGGGAGTTTTTATAGAGGCCTTAAACGAGCTGACAAGCTTCAGCTGGTCTCATCAACTCCCTGCCTGCACGACGCCCAGCACTCTCCCTAGAGGTATGAATCATCCATGAGCCCACTAGCCTCAGCTGGGCTTCATCAACTCTCTCCCTAGAGGTATGAATCGGCATAAAGCCTGAATCTGGGAGAAATATACCTACCCCCCTGGATGCAACCAGGTGACTTTACCTTCCTGCTGTCACAATATATATATATATATATATATATATATATATATATATATATATATATATATGTAGCGGGTATCGTTTTCTTAAACCCAAGAGACTACAGTTCCTAGCACGCTTTGAGGCACCCAGGGTGCATTGCCCCGCGCAGGGACTGCTGGGGTGGACTTTATAAGGGAGAGGCGGGGCCTGGTTCTTTCTCTTTGGACACCGCCCTCCCAGCAAGAAGATCCATGTGCTGACCTGCTGCGTATACAAGGCCTGAAGCCTGGGCCTTGTGCTTTTCCAAAGAGCCTTCCGCTCCGCAGGCTCCTCAGCGTCTGATCCTGTTGCTGAGTGCTGTCATCAGGAGGACCGAAGACCCGGGTGTTGTGGACACTGTGAAGCGAGTCACAGTAACGGAAGTAATGGACAAGGACTAGTCTGGTCGGGTGAGAGAGCACCTACTCAGAGCCACACCACAGTATCTCTAGGCCCAGTAACTTTATTCAGGGCCATCACAGTGATTGCAGTTATACTCTGAGGAGACTATCCGCAGAACTGAGTTATTAGTCTCCCTGGTATTGTAAAGTTACTGATCATCGTTACTTTGTGGATTACAATTGTTCTTAAAGTGCACCACCGTGTTTGCTAGCGAAGATTTCTTCCACCGAACTATACCCAAATCATAGTCAGGCCTGACTGGGTAGTATAGGACATTGCTGGGTGCCATTTTGCTCACAAGGGAGGATAGCTGCAGCGGGGTCTGTTAAACTGTCTATCATATTGCTGAACGTTTTAATGTTTTAATAAGTATACCCATATTGCAGGGCTCTGCATGTGACATTGCATACTGTTTATCATTTTAACCTTTACCAACAGTAAAATATTAGAGTTAAGTATATTGGTTGTCAGTGTCATTTACTGTGCTATACCATACTGTGTGTCATAGAGACTATTAGAGTGATTGCAATTCTATCATCCCCTTTACAAACTGTGCCACGAGAGGTTAGAGCCGATTGCCAGGGGTTGACAGCGGTGCCCTACAGGGCCCAAAACAAACAAGGCAGCCCTCTTAACTGGGGGTATCGCTACACGTGGGGACTTGGTTCTGGGATCCCTGTATATTGCACGCTGCAATCAAGCCGGTCAGAAGTACAAGCATGGACCCGCAGGCAATAACAGAGTGGTGCACAGAGTGGGCTGTTGATTCAACCCGGGCGGTAGTCATTAAACTCCCGGGAGGGATTCGGCAAAAAGAAGAGATAAAGCAGCTAGTAATGTCAAAAGCATGGGCGGTGGATATAAAGTCAGATACCTCGTGTACATACGCACTAGTGGAATGGGGAAGAGGAATCCCAGAAGAGTTTAGAGGTCAGAGTATAAAGGCCGTAGATGACCAAACATATCGCTTAGTGCATACAGAGGCTAGGAAGAAGGAATCTCCACGAACCTCTCCGCCATCATCTCCGCTACTCTTCCCCAAAATGGAAAGCAGTCACGAGATGAAAACTCTGGGGTCACCCCTGGCCGCCATAGGGCCGGAACTATTGACTGCTCTGGGAGACTTTGTTACTAAGTGCCAGAAAAGCAATACGGTACATGTAGAGGCCGGGTACCGGAAGCTCCGGGTGTTTCCAGGAACAACCTGTGCCACCCGGGGAAGAAGACTTCGACACCTGGATTGAGCAGGCAATGCAGGCAGTAGAAGGATGGGAAGTTCCAGAAGCGCAGAAGAAGCAGCGCATCAGTGAAAGTTTGAAGGGTGCAGCTGCTGAGGCGGTGAAAAATCTTAGGTGCAGCAATACTGTTTGTACTGCGATGGATTATCTGTCTATGTTGCAGGAGGAATTTGGCCAGCTGGAGAAGGTGTCCGAGCTGGTGTATCAATTTGAACATACCCTCCAACAGCCGGGGGAGAAGTTGTCTGAATATGTCCGGAGACTGAATAGAATGCTGTGCCAAATTGTACTAAAAAAAGGAATGCTGCCGCAAGTCATAGACGCTACCAGGATGAAGCAGATCCTGAGGGGAGCCTTGCGTTCGGATACAGTTTGGCTTCACTTGAAGACCTCTGACAGAGTCATGGCTTTGAGTTACCCAGACCTTGTGCGGATCATAAGGGATGAAGAAGCCCTGTTGAAGGATCAACAGGCAGTTGAGAAGACCACCCCACCCACCTCAGTGGGAGTCAGTACAGCAGTAGCTATTGAGCGTGATTTAGAAGTAGAAACCTTGAAGTCCCAGATGGCCCAAGTGCTGGATTTATTGACCTCTTTACTGGCCAAGAACTCAGGAGCCAAAGAGAAAGCAGAGATCAGGAGTGAACCGTGCCAAAATGTTTCCACTTCAACACCCCCGCAGACAAGAAAGGAAACTGTCTGTTTCAACTGTGGAGGAGCCAGCCACATTGGGAAAGTGTGCCCCAGTCCAAGGAAGAGCCGAGGCACTCACTACCAGCAGGCGGAAAAATTCAGAGGGCCCCGGTGAAGGAGTCAGCCGGGCGCCCACTACTTACAGAAAGCTCCAAAAAGATTCAAAAGCAAGCAGAGGCAAAAGAGAAGGGAAACAATGCCTAAAACCCCCCATACCACCTGTCGGGAGTTGAAATTTAACAATCTGAGGGAAATCAATGCATACCAGGTCCAAAAAGGGTTGAGGTCCAGAGAAAAATGGAAGAAAAAGAAAACAACAATAGGAAAATCAAGGAGTCCAAAAAAGAAGACACCCCAGAAAACGTTTCCAGACAAGCTAATAGGACCCTCCCCTCTAGTTTCCGTTCAAGTGGAGGGAGTTTACACCAAGGCCCTCCTAGATACAGGAGCCCAAGTGACTCTTTTGTACAGAGACTTTTACCGGAAGCATTTGAGTCACGTGCCCTTACAGAAGCTGGAAGACCTACAGATAGGGGGAATTGGCACTCATAGCTTTCCCTACGACGGTTATGTCTCAATCAGGCTGGCCTTTGATCCCTCAGTGACAGGAAAGGCGGAAGTCTTTGACACCCTGGCGGCAGTTTGTCCTCGCCCGCCAGGGGCCAAGACAAGTTCCATGCTAATAGGGACCAACACTGACCTGGTAAGGAGGCTGCTCACCCCTCTAGTGCAGGAGCAGAGTACTAGCACAGACCAGATTCACCCCATGCTGCAACAGGTCTACCAGAAGTTGGTCCTGGAGCAGAAGGCCCCAGAAGAGGGGGTGGGAAAAGTCTGGAGACTGTCAAGAAAGGAGAAGATATTGCAGCCTGGTGAGATGACCTGCCTTCAGGCTACAGTGATACTCTCCTGGGAGCAGCCTGGCCCCTTTGTGGTCCTGGAGCCAGACCCCTTGAACACCCACCCAGGGTTGGAAGTGATCCCTGAAGTGGTCCCGTTGAGGGCATTGAAGAAGGCGAAGGGCCAGATTCCATTGAGCATCAAAAATGTCACTAGTTCTCCTATGAAGATTCCAGCCCAGGTACTACTGGGAAAAGTAAATCCTGCTACCCCAGTGGCCCTGTCTGACTTGAAGAAAGCTGAAGGAGGGGAACTCACCCTGGAGGGACTCTGTCTGGAAGACACCACCTTACCACAGAAGTGGAAGGAGAGAGCCAAGGCCCAGCTGACCAGATGGAGGAAAATATTCTCGGAAGATGAGTTTGACGTGGGGTGTGCGAGGAGTGCCACCCATAAAATCAGTTTGCAGGAAGACAAACCCTTCCGGGAGAGGGTCCGGCGAGTCCCCCTGGCTCACTTGGATAATTTGCGTGAACAGTTGACAGAGCTTAAGAGAACGGCGTTATTCGAGAGTCCAGGAGTCCATATGCCTCCCCCATCGTGGTGGTAAGGAAAAAGAACGGGTTGTTGAGACTCTGCATAGACTACAGGACTCTCAATAGGAGGACCACACCCGACCAGTACACTACTCCCAGGATAGAAGATGCCTTACAAAGTCTGTCTGGGGCTAAGTGGTTCAGTGTCATGGACCTGAAGAGTGGGTATTACCAAATCCCAATGCATCCTGAAGACAGAGAGAAGACGGCCTTCATCGCCCCGGTGGGATTCTATGAGTTTAATAGGATGCCTGGGGGATAAGATCAGGCTTGGCCTATGCTGACCCTAAGAAACCATATGAACTGCATGTAGATGCCAGCCATGATGGTCTGGGAGGTGTGCTCTACCAAGAGTATGAAGGACAGTTAAGGCCAGTTGCCTATGTTAGTAGAAGTCTAACACCAGCAGAAAAGAACTACCCCACCCACAAGTTGGAATTCCTGGCCCTAAAGTGGGCAGTCGTGGATAAGCTCAGAGATTACCTGTATGGAGCTGACTTTACAGTAAAGACTGACAATAACCCACTCACCTACCTCTTCACCAGGGCCAAGCTGGATGCCACTGGCCACCGTTGGTTGGCAGCCCTGGCCGGATTCAACTTCAGTCTCAAGTATAGGCCTGGAGCTGGGAATCGTGATGCAGATGCATTGTCCAGAAGGGCTCATGCACCCACCCACCACACAGAAGACTGGACCCAGGTGACCCCAGATGGGGTACGGGCCTTGTGTCAAGGAGCACAGCTTCAAGCTAGTGGTGGGTCAAGGGCAGAAGAGATCGGAGTTTCGGTAGTGGGGGTGCCCAAGTGTTATTGTGACGTGACCCAGATTGGCGAAGACTTGCCAAAGCTGTCTAAGAAGGAAATAAGAAGAGACCAGTTGGAAGATCCCTGGGGAAGATTAGCTTTGAAGGCACTGGAAGACCAGGATCCAGGCAGGCCCCAGCAGGACCCCTCAAAGGTGGCTCGACTGGTCCACAAAGAGTGGGACAAGCTGCAGGTGCATCAAGGGGTGGTCTACCGAAGGGGCCCCTCTGATGACCTAGAAGAGAAGTGGCAACTGTTCTTGCCGGAAAAAAACAGAAGAACTGTCTTGGCTGCCCTACTTGATAACCATGGCCACTTGGGGGCCGAACAAACCTTCCAGCTTGTGAGGAATAGGTTCTATTGGCCTTGTATGCGGGCTGAAGTGGAGGAGTACTGTCACTCATGTGCTCGCTACGCTCAAAGGAAGACATTACCACGTCAATCTGCCCCAATGGGTCATCTGCAGAGTCAAGGACCCTTGGACTTGGTATGCATCGACTTTCTCTGTCTAGAACCTGACTTGAGTGGACATGGAAATGTTCTGGTGATAACCGACCTTTTCACCTGTTATGCCCAGGCCTTTCCAGCTAAAGACCAGAAGGCCTCCACCGTAGCCAAAATCTTGGTGGAAAAATACTTTGTGCATTACGGGCTACCACAGTGCCTGCACTCAGACCAAGGGAGAGACTTTGAGAGTCGACTGATTAGGAAATTGCTGGACTCTTTAGGTATAAAGAAAACTCGTACTACCCCTTATCACCCCCAAGGTGATGCCCAACCGGAAAGATTCAACAGGACTCTGTTAAATATGTTGGGAACTCTGAGCGAGAAGAAGCAGCATTGGAGCAAGCACATAGCAGCAATAGTGCATGCCTATAACAGCACAACCAGTGATGCCACAGGGTACTCTCCCTACAGATTAATGTTTGGCAGGGAAGCAAGACTGCCTGTGGATCTGGCCTTCGGCATATCAATGGATCACACATCAGCCACCTCGCACAAGGGAAATGTAGATAGGCTGAGGATGAGTCTGAAACTGGCGTTTGAACAGGCCCAAGCGGCATCAGAGCAAAGAGGAGCCTGGAACAAGAGGAACTTTGATCTTCAAGTTCGAATTCAGGACTTGCAACCCGGAGACAGAGTGCTGTTGCGGAACTTGGGAGTCCCTGGGAAGCACAAACTAGCAGACAGACGGAGACCCGAACCTTATGTGATCTGCAAAAGGTTACCAGGTTTGCCGGTATATCAGCTGAAGCCAGAAGGGAAGATAGGGCCGCTGAAGACCTGGCACAGAAACCACTTACTTCCACTTTCCGAAGCAGTTCGGATACCTCCTGTGGAGGATTCTCCTGGACCATCCTCAAGTCTGAATACACCTAGGCCCAATACTCGGTCTCAGGCACCTCAGTCTGGAGAAATGGATGTCACTGATCAAAGTGAAGATGAAGAAGAAGAGCTTGAATGGTTGTGGCCGTCCCAGGCCCCTGAGCCTCTGTCCATAGATCTTCCACCCTCTGAAGGTACCTTGGATAGTACATTAAATGTGGAAGCCACTGAGTTTGTCCCGTCCAGCCCTCTGTCTGATGAGTGGGAAGATGCCATAGAGTCGCCTCCTGCTGAAGATCAAAGGAACTCTCAGTATCTTCCTGCACCTTATCTGGATGCTCCAGAAATATTGGAACCTAATACACCTACCCCAAGAGAACAGAGAGTGAAGAGAACCATTAGTCCTCCACGGAAGTTAACCTATGCCCAAATGGGGGAAAGCTCTGAGGATACAGTAACTACTGCAAGAAGGACAATACAAACACCTGGTCCCTCCACTGTGCATTTGGTGGAGGGCAACCCCAGCTCACTTTCTGGCAAAGTTAGGCAGGTCACCCCCATTGAAGTGACCTGTGGGCAGGGCAAGCTTCCTTCACAGTTTTGGTGGGAGTTTCCCCTGCCAACTTCCCTTGCAGCCCTCAATGAACTTGTGTTTTCTTATTGCTAATACTGTCTTTGGGGACCAAAGATTCTAAGTGGGGGGAGTGTGTAGCGGGGTATCGTTTTCTTAAACCCAAGAGACTACAGTTCCCAGCACGCTTTGAGGCACCCAGGGTGCATTGCCCCACGCAGGGACTGCTGGGGTGGACTTTATAAGGGAGAGGCGGGGCCTGGTTCTTTCTCTTTGGACACCGCCCTCCCAGCAAGAGGATCCCTGTGCTGACCTGCTGCGTGTACAAGGCCTGAAGCCTGGGCCTTGTGCTTTTCCAAAGAGCCTTCCGCTCCACCGAGGAGCCTGCGGAGCGTCTGATTCTGTTGCTGAGTGCTGTCATCAGGAGGACCGAAGACCCGGGTGTCGTGGACACTGTGAAGCGAGTCACAGTAACGGAAGTAACGGACAAGGACTAGTCTGGTCGGGTGAGAGAGCACCTGCTCAGAGCCACACCACAGTATCTCTAGGCCCAGTAACTTTATTCAGGGCCATCACAGTGATTGCAGTTATACTCTGGGGAGACTATCCGCAGAACTGAGTTATTAGTCTCCCTGGTATTGTAAAGTTACTGATCATCGTTACTTTGTGGATTACAATTGTTCTTAAAGTGCACTACCGTGTTTGCTAGCGAAGATTTCTTCCACCGAACTATACCCAAATCATAGTCAGGCCTGACTGGGTAGTATAGGACATTGCTGGGTGCCATTTTGCTCACGAGGGAGGATAGCTGCAGCGGGGTCTGTTAAACTGTCTATCATATTGCTGAACGTTTTAATGTTTTAATAAGTATACCCATATTGCAGGGCTCTGCATGTGACATTGCATACTGTTTATCATTTTAACCTTTACCAACGGTAACATATTAGAGTTAAGTATATTGGTTGTCAGTGTCATTTACTGTGCTATACCATACTGTGGGATTGTGTCATAGAGAATATTAGAGTGATTGCAATTCTATCATCCCCTTTACTAACTGTGCCACGAGAGGTTAGAGCCGATTGCCAGGGGTTGACAGTGGTGCACTACAGGGCCCAAAACAAACAAGGCAGCCCTCTTAACCGGGGGTATCGCTACATATATCTATATATCTATATATCTATATATCTATATATATATATATATATATATATATTGTGACAGCAGGCAGGTAAAATGACCCTTACTTAAGCATTTTCTGTACTTCCTCACGTATTGCCTTCCGTCGGGCCTCTGGGATCCGATAGGGTTTTAGCTTCACCCTTTCACCGGGCGGGGTAATAATATCATGCTCTACCCCATACGTTTGTTCCGGCAGCTCAGAGAAAATCTCCTTGTTGCGAAGCACAAACTCCTTAACCTCCTGTTGTTGGGGGTTTGACAAGGTGACTGCTATTCCAACCTCAGGAATCATGCAATCAGATTGAGCTGGTGACAAAGTTTCTGCGACTAGGGATTCCCTATCCCTCCAGGCTTTCAACAGATTAATGTGATAGATCTGTTCGGGCTTTCGCCTTCCTGGTTGTCTGACCTTGTAATTCACTTTGCTCACTTTTTCCATTATCTCGTAGGGGCCTTGCCATTTGGCGAGGAACTTGCTTTCAACCGTAGGGACAAGTACCAATATCTTATCCCCACAGGGAAAAGGTCCGGGTCTTGGCTCCACGGTTGTACACTCTCTGCTGTGCCAACTGCGCTTGGGCCAAATGTTCCTTTACGATTGGCATTACCTGTGCAATTCTATCTTGCATCAGGGCGACATGCTCAATCACATTCCTGTGGGGAGAACTCTCACTTTCCCAAGTTTCCTTGCCGATATCCAACAGCCCTCTTGGGTGTCTCCCATAGAGTAGCTCAAAGGGTGCGAAACCTGTAGAGGATTGGGGTACCTCCCTAATAGCAAACATTAAATAGGGAATTAGACAGTCCCAATCCTTTCCATCTTTATCCACCACTTTCTTTAACATTTGTTTTAGAGTTTTGTTGAATCTTTCAACCAACCCATCTGTTTGGGGGTGATACACAGATGTACGCAATTGTCACTTTGAACAACTTGCACAGCTCTTTCATAACCCGGGACATAAAGGGTGTACCTTGGTCCGTAAGCAGTTCCTTACAAATACCCACACGGCTAAAAACAAGAGATAGCTCTTTGGCTATGGTTTTGGCCGAGGTATTTCAGAGAGGAATCGCTTCCGGATAACGGGTGGCATAGTCCATTATAACCAAGATGTACTGGTGCCCCCTAGCGGACTTCATTATCGGACCTACCAAATCCATTGCGATCCTCTCAAAGGGGACCTCAATGATGGGAAGAGGTACCAGCGGGTTACGGAAATGTGGCATCGGTGCCGACCTCTGACACACAGGGCAGGAGGAACAATCATTTTCTGTTTCCTTCATGCCCCCTGGCCAATAGAATCTCTGCAATACTCTCTCTCTGGTTTTTTCTGTCCCCAGATGACCTCCAAGAATGTGCCCATGGGCCAACTCTAACACCAACTTCCTGTAAGGTTTGGGCACCACAAGCTGCTCAATGGTTTCTTCTGCCCTTTTAGCCACCCGATACAGTAGGTCCTTTTCCACGATGAAGTATGGGTAAGTGCAGGTCTCATCTGGGTTCACTAACTCGCCATCTATTTCCACTACGTTTTCCCGTGCCTTTATTAGCGTGGGGTCTTTTAACTGTTCTGTGGCAAAATTTTCCTTGTGAACCTCGAGATCAGAAAACTCCACAGACGGTATGTTTTCGTCTGAGGATGTTGGCTCCTCCCCAGTTTCTCGAGTCTCCCCTGCCAATACCGACAAGGGAAATTCTGGAGAGTCCTCACTACTCTCCGAGGAATTCTGGCTATCACATTCCTGGTATATAGGGGCACCAGTGGGGAGCTCAGAACAATTCCATAGTTCCCAGAACTTTGGAAAATCCCTTCCCACAATGGCATCATGAGGCAAGTGAGACACTAATCCCACCCGATGAGAGAGGGTACCTTTGGGGGCCTCAAAACACACTGTAGTCACCGGATACTCTCGGGTGTCCCCATGCACACAAATAACAGCTACCTTGTTATTCCCAGAGACCTCTGTAGTAACTAATTCAGCCTTTATCAGTGTCACGAGGCTACCTGAATCCAGCAATACAACAACATTTCTACCAATAACACACATTTTGCATAAATGTTTCTCAGTTCCCCGCATGGCAGTGCATGCGACTGTCGCAAACAGCGACTGACGTCTGTCCGTTAGAAAGTCAGATTGCATGGGTTCATCCACAACCGGGCAATTTGCTGCAATATGTCCCTCTTGTCGGCAGCGGTAACAAACAATCCTTCTTGCTGCCTCTTGAACCCCTGACTTCCCAGGCTGTTCTCGACAAACCTTGGGTAGAACTCCCACCCTCTCACTCTCTCCACCCTCACCCCTTGGAATCATCTTACCCGCCACTGGGGATGGTCTGGTCTTAGGGTGGAAAGTCCGTGAGTCTCTGGAAGAGGCAGTCAGGTTCTCTGTAGCCAAGTACTTCTCTACACGATCCACAAGATTATCGGCCGTTTCTGGGTCTCCATGGCTTACCCACTTTTGGATGGCAGTAGGAAGAGCTCTCAAGAAACGATCCATCACAACACGTTCCACAATCTTTGGTGCGGACAAAGTCTCTGGCTGTAGCCACTTCCTGCTCAGGTGAATGAGATCATACATTTGAGACCTGGGGGGTTTTCCAAGCCGGAAAGTCCAGTTATGCACACGCTGAGCCTGGACAGCCAGGGTGACACCCAGCCGTGCCAATATTTCAGTTTTTAGCATCACATAGTCTTTTGCTTGGTCAGGCTCTAGGTCATAGCTTTCTGCGATTCACCAGTTAACAGAGGAGCCACCAGTCCAGCCCACTGCTTCTTAGGCCACTTTTCTCTTTCAGCAGTCCTTTCAAATGTGGTCAAAAACACCTCTGAATCATTCTCTCCAGTCATTTTTGTCAATAAACGACTCACCCCAAAGAACGCAGTATTAGTGGAATTACTTGCCTCACTGGTCTGCGGACGTTGCCACATTAACGTTTCCATTTGTTGCTGTAGTCTCTGTTCTTGCTTCTGTAACAGGTCTCTGAAGCGGGCCTCAGATTGCTGCTGGGCTTGTTGCTGAGCTTCCAGACTCTGTTGCAAAGTTGCATTTGTCTGCTGCTGGGCTGTAAGGCTCTGTTGATGAGCTTGCTGCTGGGCTGCAAGGCTCTGTGGATGAGCTTGCTGCTGGGCTACAAGGCTCTTTTGCAAACCTGCATTTGTCTGCTGCTGATTGGTATTTGCTAGAGCCAGCTGTTTCAGTATCTCCTCCATGCTGGCCTTAAAAAAAACTGCCACTGGTTCTCCATCAACTGTGAGGGGGCTAGCTCAGCAGCGGGTGTGTGCGACCCCCTGGATGGGTTCACCACACAAAAACAGGCACAGCAGACAGTGGTAGGACAAAACAAAAGGGTGTGGTTTTATTTGAACTATATACAGACAAAAAAAATACAGCAAAAACAAAAGAAACATGAAAAGAAATCCTGGTCAACTTGACCGCTCACTACACACGTTGGTGTCCCTAACTAACAACTGGGTACAGCCTTGTGCTGTCCCAGTCCCTAGCTCCCTGCTTTTTGAAGTTCTTAGCAATAACCACACAGGCTTTGGCTCACCGCACAGAGATCACACTCCCCAGACTATCCACACAGATCTGGTTCCAGGTTGGAGCATCTCCCTTAGCATGCTGGGAGTTCTTGTGGAGGCCCTAATGAGCCCACTTACTTCAGCTGGGCTCATTAACTCTTCCCCTGCAAGACTCCCAGCACTCTCCCTAGTGGTATAAATCGGCATAAAGCCTGAATCTAGGACATATATACCTTCCAACCTGGATGCAACCTGGTGATTTTACCTGCCTGCTGTCACAATATATATATATATATATATGTATATATATATATATACAGTCAGGTCCATAAATATTGGGACATTGACACAATTCTAATCTTTTTGGCTCTATACACCACCACAATGGATTTGAAATGAAACGAATAAGATGTGCTTTAACTGCAGACTTTCAGCTTTAATTTGAGGGTATTTACATCCAAATCAGGTGAACGGTGTAGGAATTACAACAGTTTGTATATGTGCCTCCCACTTTTTAAAGGACCAAAAGTAATGGGACAGATAAACAATCATAAATCAATCTCATTATTTTTTTTGTAAAATATTTTTTATTGGGTTTTGCATAATACAGTGGTATAAAACAGTGGCTGCAAAGCATACATATGTAAATTCTCAAGTCAACAAAGTTTAACCCAGAGTAGGGGGGGGGAGGAAAAGGGGAGGGAAACCGGTAAATCACGTTTACCATCATGCCAGAAGTATGACAATGCGATGCCTGGATATGTTTGACTAGTGATCTCGTAAATTGGTCTAGACATAACAGTAATACCAAGTGATAATACAGTACTGAGTTTGGAAAAAAAAAAAAAAAAACGAGTCATGGATGTCAAAGGGCATCGTGATATTGCGGTTGTCCTATGGTGGTAAAAAGGTAGAGGGGTCAGAGACAGTGGATATCTTAAGGTGGCCAAGTGAATTGGTAAGATCCTTCTTCAAGTACCAGTCCGTGAAACGGAATGGTTGCATTATGTCTTGTTAGGTGATTCCCATCTGTTGAATAGGCCATGTCTGGAAAAGAGTAGTGTATTGGGATGGAGGCTTGCAATGGAGCCTCCCTGCAGGCACTTTAACATCCATCTGAGAGTCACCAAAGTATTCTAGGTCTCCTGAGGGCATAGGTACAAAACAGGGAAACATGAACTTTACATAGTCCAAACTGAGAGAAAGAATAAACATAGCAGATTTCAAGTGAAAAAAGCACTTACCATACATTATAGACTTCACTTTTTTACACATGAGGTTCAACTGCCTATCGTAGGATCCGCCAGACACTAGCTCCTCTACTAGGGGCGAGGTGCGTGCTAAGGGGAGTGAGGGGAGGGTGGAGAGGAGGGGGGAAAAGAGGGAGGAAAGGAGGGGGGAAAGGAGGGGGGAAAGGAGGGAAAAGGACAATGGGCAGCCAGGAAGGATAGTCAGAGGGGTGAAGGTTAGAGGGGGAGGATATCAGAGTCGGGCGATGTGGCAGAAACATAGGAGTGAGAGCCCACCCTGTGGGTCTAGTCATTAAAGGGGCGGTGGAGTTGACCAGCAATAGAAACCTTTAAAGTGACCCCAAATGCGGATAACATAAGACCTTAATGGTAACATAAACAGTTGACGAACAGTCACATAAAAGTTGAGCAACAGGCTAGCATGGCAATTGCATCAGAAAGTAATTTTTTTATTTTTTCTATATAATAATTAAATCAAGAAATAGGGGGAGAGAAGTAAGGAAAAGGGGGTAATACTACATGTTTCCAATACACGGTCGGAGATAATGAGTCTCAAAGGCCCGTCAGCGATTCCCGGAGCGATCTTCCTTTTGGGTGAAACGGCTGCGTTTATATGGAGGCTTGGTTGGGCTGCATTGTTGTTTAGCTGGTGCAGATGGGGAGGCTGCTGACGGCAAAGATGAGCCCTCTGTAGAGTTGCAGTGTTCCATCTCCGTGCCCAGGGCATAGATGTAGTTTTCCGCTTCGTCCGGTGTGGTGAAAGTGAGGTGTTCACCGTCATGCGGCTGGATGCGGAGGATTGCTGGGTAAGCCAGGGAGAACCGGATTTGGTTGTTGTGCAGGGTGGTGCAGATCGGTGAAAACGCTTTACGTTGTTTCATCACCTCCATTGAGTAGTCCGCAAAGAGCAGTAGTTTTGCACCATCCACAGATAGGTAACGTGTGCGGCAAAATTTCTGCATGATAGCATTCTTGTCCACATAGTTAAGATATTTGACTATGACATGGCGAGGTTTTGTGCAACTTTCCGAATATTGACCAATACGGTGTGCCCGTTCAACAATGCAAGGTATGTGGAGGCCCAGTTGTTCGGGTATGGTTTTAGCGCAAATATTCGTGAGCTGGGTAGTGGATACGGATTCTGGCAGGCCAATTATGCGTAGGTTGTTCCTTCTCGAACAATTTTCCAAATCTTCGAGTTTGTTCCAGATATCCCTGTGCATGGCATTAATGCGTGCCATCATGGAAGATGTGGCTGCGGATTCATCTTCCACGGAGGAAAGCCTTTCCTCCGCATGTGTGAGTCTCTGTGCCTGTGCCTGAACCTCTATGTGGAGCTGTTCCAGACCTCTATAGACTGCTGCATCCACAGTGGCAGTCAGTGTGGGTCCCAGCAGGGTTACCACTGCTTGTGCTATGCCTGCGGGGGAAGCAGGGTCAGCAGCCACCAGTTCTGCGGCAGAGGGAGGCTGTTTGCATTTTGGCTGCGCCTGCTGCTGTCTCTCCCGCGGGAGGTATAATGGATGCCGCTCGGGCATACGATCGCTCCACAAAGCAATCCATGTGTACCCACAGGATAGGGGGGTATAGCGGAGGCAGAGGGGGGTCTCCCCGAGGCAGTGGCAGATTTAAATAGCCGGTTTTGTGAGGAGTGCGGCGGGAGCAGAGGATATCTACCTCCTCCTCATGTGGCACCAGAACCGGAAGTGCTTTCACTTTTTAATACTTGATTGCAAATCCTTTGCAGTCAATTACAGCCTGAAGTCTGGAATGCATAGACATCACCAGAAGCTGGGTTTCATCCCTGGTGATGCTCTGCCAGGCCTCTACTGCAGCTGTCTTCAGTTCCTGCTTGTTCTTGGGGCATTTTCCCTTCAGTTTTGTCTTCAACAAGTGAAATGCATGCTCAATCAGATTCAGATCATGTGATTGACTTGGCCATTGCATAACATTCCACTTCTTTCCCTTAAAAAACTCTTTGGTTGCTTTTGCAGTATGCTTCGGGTCATTGTCCATCTGCACTGTGAAGCGCCGTCCAATGAGTTCTGAAGCATTTGGCTGAATATGAGCAGATAATATTGCCCGAAACACTTCAGAATCATCCTGCTGCTTTTGTCAGCAGTCACATCATCAATAAATACAAGAGAACCAGTTCCATTGGCAGCCATACATGCCCACGCCATGACACTACCACACCTAATGTTTTTTTCTATCTCTCTGATGGGTTTGTTTGTTTTTTCAGCCTAATGGTGGCTTGCTTCACTGATAATGACAGCTCTTTGGATCTCATATTGAGAGTTGACAGCAACAGATTCCAAATGCAAATAGCACACTTGAAATGAACTCTGCTCCTTGTAAATGGGATAATGAGGGAATAACACACACCTGGCCATGGAACAGCTGAGCAGCCAATTGTCCCATTACTTTTGGTCCCTTAAAAACTGGGAGGCACATATACAAACTGTTGTAATGCCTACACCGTTCACCTGAGTTGGATGTAAATACCCTCAAATTAAAGCTGAGAGTCTGCAGTTAAAGCACATCTTGTTTGTTTCATTTAAAATCCATTGTGGTGGTGTATAGAGCCAAAAAGATTAGAATTGTGTCGATGTCCCAATATTTATGGACCTGACTGTATATATATATATAGATATAGATAGAGATAGATATACATATATATATCTATATCTATCTATCTATCTACCTATCTATCTATCTATATATATATATATATATATATATATATCTACACTCACGTATAAGTTTATTGAAATTAAATGAGCTGTCTTAATAAGTTTCTTCTTGATGTAGATAAGGAGAGGTTTGAAAACAAACTTCAAGTTACTTTTAAATCTTTTTTGTGTGCTTCCAGCTGAAAATCAGCAAATTTTTACAGTTTTGAAGAATCTTTTTAACTTTCCCCAGATAAGAAATAATAGGAATATTAACATAATTGGCCAATACAAGAAAGTTGTTGCCAAGAAACTGAAAAACTCCACCAACGGGCTATGATAACAGTTATTGTTATTACCATATACCCTCATCTTTTATTTTTTATGTTGTTTATAACAATTGAGTCAGTAAAAACAGGATTTTATTGCTTTGTTTCCCTAGATTTGTCATTGTGAAGTCTCTGCAGAGAATAAAAAGCCTGCAGCTTGCTGTCCTCCCACTCCCCTGTACTATTTTCAGACTCACTTGATCATGAAAAATAATTTCACACACTTTTAATATGAAAAAGTATTTGTGAAGAGTTTGATTCCTTTTGACAGTTATAATAAAGTGGTGAAAGCGGAGAAACCATCTTATTTGTTGTATTGGTTATTTCATCTTTATTTTTAAAATGATACATAAACTGTTATAAAAGCAATGTCAGTCTCCCTCACTTGTACACCGCAGAGCTGCTATGCCACAATGTAACCTTGTTGCTAGGGATGAGCTTCGAGTTCAAGTCGAACTCATGTTCGACTCGAACATTGCCTGTTCGCCCGATCGCTGAACAGCGAACAATTTGGGGTGTTTGCGGCAAATTCGAAAAGTCTATGGGAGAAATCTAAAGTGCTAATTTTAAAGGCTTATTTGCAAGTTATTGTCCTAAAAAGTGTTTCGGGACCCGGGTCCTGCCCCAGGGGACATGTATCAATGCAAAAAAAAGTTTTAAAAACGTCAGTTTTTTCGGGAGCAGCGATTTTAATAATGCTTAAAGTGAAACAATAAAAGTGAAATATTCCTTTAAATTTCGTACCTAGGGTGTGTGTATAGTATGCATGTAAAGTTGCGCTTGTTTCCCGTGCTTAGAACTGTCCCTGAACAAAGTGTTGTTTCTGAAGGAAAAACAGTAATTTAAAACTCACTCGCGGCTATAATGAATTGTCGGCCCCCGGCAATACATAGAAAAGTCATTGATAAAAAAAATTAAAAAAAAGCGTGGGGGTCCCCCCAAATTCAATTACCAGGCCCTTCAGGTCTGGTAGGGATATTAAGGGGAACCCCACCGCATTTAAAAAAAAAAAATGCGTGGAGTTCCCCCAAATATCCATACCAGGCCCTTCAGGTCTGGTATGGATTTTAAGGGGAACTCCACCCCAAATAAAAAAAAAATCGCATGGAGTTCCCCCAAAAATCCATACCAGACCCTTTATCCGAGCACGCAACCTGGCAGGCCGCAGGAAAAGAGGGGGGACGAGAGAGCGCCCCCCTCCTAAACCGTACCGGGCCACATGCCCTCAACATGGGGAGGATGTCCCCATGTTGATGGGGACAAGGGCCTCATCCCCACAACCCTTGCCCCGTGGTTGTGGGGGTCTGCGGGCAGGGGGCTTATCGGAATCTGGAAGACCCCTTTAACAAAGGGGACCCCCAGATCCCGGCCCCCCCATGTGAATTGGTAAGGGGTGCATTGTACCCCTACCATTTCACGAAGAAAGTGTAAATTTTTTTTAAAATAAAACACACAAACATTTCGGAAAAGTTCTTTATTAAAAAAAAAAAAAAAAAACATTCCAGCGATGAAATCCAGTGTCCCGCGGCGATCCGATGTCCAGCGCTGTCCGTCATTGGCTGAGCCTGAGCGGACCTGATGGGGAACTTCCTCTGCAGTGTATTAAATGTATAGACCCGCCCCTTCTAAAGTTCTCCATCAGGTCCGCTCAGCCAATGACGTAGGCAGGGTCTGACATACGAGGGGGCGGACCTGATGGGGAACTTACTCCACTGTGTAATAAATTAATAGACCCGCCCCTTCTCACGTTCCGCATCTGGTCCGCTTAGCCTTACACCTATGTCATTGGCTGAGCGGACCTGATGGGGAACTTTAGAAGGGGCGGGTCTATTCATTTAATACACTGCAAGAAGTTCCCCATCAGGTCCGCTCAGGCTCAGCCAATGACGGACAGCGCTGGACATCGGATCGCCACGGGACACTGGATTTCATCGCTGGAATGTTTTTTTTTTTTTTAATAAAGGAATTTTCCAAGGTGTCTGTGTGTTTTATTTACATTTTTTTTACACTTTCTTTTTACACTTTCTTCGTTAAATGGTAGGGGTACAATGTACCCCTTACCAATTCACATAGGGGGGGCGGGATCTGGGGGTCCCCTTTGTTAAAGGGGTCTTCCAGATTCCGATAAGCCCCCTGCCCGCAGACCCCCACAACCACCGGGCAAGGGTTGTGGAGATGAGGCCCTTGTCCCCATCAACATGGGGACATCCTCCCCATGTTGAGGGCATGTGGCCTGGTACGGTTCAGGAGGGGGGGCGCTCTGTCGCCCCCCTCTTTTCCTGCGGCCTGCCAGGTTGCGTGCTCGGATAAAGGGTCTGGTCTGGATTTTTGGGGGTACTCCACGCCATTTTATTTTTTAAATTTGGGGTGGAGTTCCCCTTAAAATCCATACCAGACCTGAAGGGCCTGGTATGGATATTTGGGGGAACCGCACGCATTTTTTTTAAATTTTGCAGCAGGGTTCCCCTTAATATCCATACCAGACCTGAAGGGCCTGGTAATTGAATTTGGGGGGACCCCCACGCTTTTCTTTTTTTTTTATCAATGACTTTTCTCTGTATTGCCTTGCCGGGAGCCGACAATTCATTATAGCCGCGAGTGAGTTTTAAATGACTTTTTTTCCTTCAGAAATGACATTTTGTTCAGGGACAGTTCTAAGCAAGGGAAACAAGCGCTACTTTACATGCATATAATACACACCCCCCAGGTACGAAATTTAAAGGAAAATTTCACTTTTATTTTTCCATTTTAAGCATTATTAAAATCACTGCACCCGAAAAATGTCAGTTTTTAAAACTTTTTTTTGCAGTGATACGTGTCCCTTGGGGCAGAACCCGGGACCCCAAACCCTTTTTAGGACAATAACCTGCATATTAGCCTTTATAATTTGCACTTTTGATTTTGAACGTTCAACTCCATTGTATTTAATAGGGTTCTAAAGTTCACGTGAACATTCTGGCTGTTCGCAGGTTCTGGTGCGAACCAAACAGGGGGGGGGGGGGTGTTCGGCTCATCCCTACTTGTTGCATAGCTTGCAGGTGGCTTGTTTGTATTGTGATGTTTCATTCATCCTGTGTGGTGGTTGTAGGGTGCTACATTGAGCTCAGTTTACTAAAGGAACAGAGGCTGTTTACTTAGCTTTGTAAATAAGGCAACTCTGTGTTTGCTTCATTCATTCAATTATGGGCAAGAAAAAATACATGATTGGGTATTCAGCTTTACCTTAATGCTGGACTAGGTAAGCATTCACTTAGTTAAAGTGGTTCCAAAGTCCAAACATTTTTTACATTATTGCATTCCTTGCATTAAAGTAATTTTTTTTTAGGTGGAAGTATAATCCAGTGCTGTGCACATCTACAGCGGGTCTCCTTCCACTTTCTGGTCTCACAAGCTTTGCTGAGGCAGTGGGAGCCATTGGCTACTGCTGCTTTCAATCCAGTCCTGTGACTAAGGAGCGAAGGGAGGGCTATGCCTTTGTCTATGGACAAAAGCATCATGGCTTGTGATTGTACCCATAGCAAATGACTTCCTATTATGGCTGGGGACGTGAGAAGAGGGGGTTTGGGGCTACTCTGTGCAATTCCATTGCACACAGCAGGCAAGTATAATAAACCTGGTTGTTATTTTGAAAAAATTGCCTTTACAATCACTTTATGTGAACTGTTTTTACTCTTTTAACCTCCCTGGTGGTATTCCCGAGTGTGGCTCAGGGTGAATTTTTCATACCAAAAGCGGTAACCCCGAGCCACATTCGGGATCGCAGGATCCATGTACAGTGTACTTACCTTGTCCCCTGGATTTTGCGATGTCTCCCCACTGTGTCTGCGAGCCGTGTGTCCTCCGCTCGATTCGCAGTGCCGAGCTCCGTTCTCTGCGAGTGTTGCGACGCACAGGGACGGAGCTCTGCGCCAAATTCAAAAAGTAAAAAACACAGTATACATACAGTACACTGTAATCTTACAGATTACAGTACTGTATCAAATAATTACACATCCCCTTTGTCCCTAGTGGTTTGTCCAGTGCCCTGCATCCAGTTTTATATTATAAATACTGTTCTTTCTGTCTGGAAACTGGAAATTGTCCATAGCAACCAAAAAATTTCAGTTTACGTCAAAATTGCTTTTAGACCAGCTAGAAAACAGTGATAATAAATTAGAATCACTTGTAGAATTGAGCGATAGCGATTTGTGGAAAAATTTGTCATCAAACACTAAAAGTAATGACAGCGACAATTCTGCAACTGAGCAAATGTCAGTGTTTTTGATTTTATTACATTATTGAATAATTTTTATTATTATTATATTATTTTTTATAGTTATTTATTATATTATAATTTATGATTTTGTGTTTCAAACTGTATCATACCCGGGATGTCTACTAGGCTTTTTTTTTTGGACAGATTTAAGTGAGTTATTCCTAAGAATTACAGGCCTACAATATAAAACGCCAAATTTCCATGCAAAATAATTGTACCGCTTTCAGCATCAAAAATCTGACAGAATCATACCGCCAGGGAGGTTAATAAATGAACTCCATAAGGTCTAAAAAACAGAACAAAACAAAAAAAAACATAAATGCAGTACTGTATTTGTGTAACTTATAAACATCACTAAGAAGTTCTAAGTTCTTAAAAATTTACATTACAACATTTACTAGGCCTTGCCACACTGGAAGATACAAATCCTGAAATGGGAAAAAACAAAAAAACTTGCTAGCGCTGCAAGATGGAAGAACTCTTTACAGCAGATCTGTTGGTATGTTTGAAGAGTTATCATTTCAGTGCAGAGACTGTTATTAAGTTACGATTAACCTTTGGGTCAAATTTGGTTCTGCTGCAGAGGGAATTTGTTTTGACATTTGCTTTTTGTCAGAATAAAAAGAAGTACAATATGTGAAATTCTATTTATTTACCATTTATCTTTCTTATTGCTTCAGTTTTTCTTTTTCTTTTTAAACAAATAATTTTGCCATAACGTACCAATAAGTTTTAGGCGCTGCTATTTTTCAGCATACATAAAAGCGCAGACCATTTTACTTGAATGTGATGTTGAAAATCACTATATTGAAAATGCAATGTTCCTTTTTATTGTGTGTGTGTGTGTATAGTAAATACATCTAGACAAATAGTTTGCAAGTTAAATGAGCACAGATTGGCGTAGATCAGGGATATGCAATTAGCGGACCTCCAGCTGTTGCCAAACTACAAGTCCCATGAGGCATAGCGAGACTCTGACAGCAGCAAGCATGACACCCAGAGGCAGAGGCATGATGGGACTTGTAGTTTTGCAACAGCTGAAGGTCCGCTAATTGCATATCCATGGCGTAGATGGTTTGTGGTTGTGATTTATTCTTAAAACCTTTTATTTAAAAAAAATCAATAAATGCTCAGTAACAATGTAAATGTAATTTGCATCTGGTCAGATTTGATGTCACATATTTCAAAAGTTCCTATGTTAGTTGCAACAGTTAATTTACCTTATTGCAAAATCAATTTACCAATACCTTTTGTACTATTATTTATATACACACCAGTGAACAAATCAAATTATACATTTTTCGAATTCTGCTGGAAGGGCCCTGATACACTGCTGCATACATAGTTCAGCCTCTGAAACTGGTATTTATCAAGCCCTTCCATTTGCTTCTCCCTTTGTGTAGGGTCACAGAAGAGCCTACAATACTGACAGACAGAAAGATCATACAAAAATGCTGCATAACCCATCTCCTTAACTTTGATGCTGAGATCATTCTGGGATAATCAGCTTAAAGAGGAATCTTCATATTCCTGTTTTCATTTTTTTTTTTTAAATGATGGCAGGTAAAGCTCTATTATGACCTTCTCCACATTCCACAGAATAATCATTCACCTGTTCTGCTAACAAGCTACCTACAGAAGTTACAGCCTGACTTTAGGGGAAACTGCAGTGTCACACTTTCTGTTTTTCCATAGGAGTAGTATGAATAAATAAATACAGGTTCAAATTCTGTATGACTTAAAGCCAAAATGAGCATTGTGCAGGCATGGCCAGATAGGGATCCCAGTTACACTTGAACCATCCTTTTAGCCAAAGGGAAAAGTTAAAGCGGAAGTAAACCCATCGATTTAACAGTTTCAAAAAGCAGTTACATTCCCGGCATGTCAGGAATGCCAACTGTCACATTGATTGTGCTCTCAACCAAACTGTCAAACCATCCAATGGCTGGTGTCATAACTGATCACATGTGCAGCATCATGGCAGTTGAAGATTAAACAGAGGCCAAGATGGCAGCTTCCTTGGCTGAAAATGATAGGAGGGTTTACTTCCACTTTAAATATTCTTTGGAGGAATTTGCCATTATTATCACATATTGAATTATTATCTTGTAAGGTGATGTCTGCTTTTTACATTTCATAATGTTAGTGTTTCTAGAGCTTTTGTTGAGCATGAAAGTTCAGGTTACTGTAAAGAAGAGAAACTTGTATATGATTTATTTTATGGGCATCGTGTTATCTTTATACCTGCCTGATTGGGAGGCCTCCTGTTGTAGCAGTCTTCCTCTGTGATTGATTCACATACTAAAATTCAACACATACTAGTTTTAGGACAGTGAAGTTTCACTTTGTCTCTCAAGATATAAGAACCAATGCAAGTGGTTGCTTCCCTTTTGGTTTTTGAAGGTGTTCTGAATATAATTTTTCCCGTTATGAATAACCATTTAATTTTGATGTTATACAATTTTAAAAACCTAAATTACCCTGACATTGTATTTATTTATTTTACCTAGGTGTTACCACTGTACTTACTATGACAACTCTTAGCATCAGTGCAAGAAACTCCCTGCCAAAAGTTGCTTATGCTACAGCTATGGATTGGTTCATTGCTGTCTGCTACGCATTTGTCTTTTCCGCTTTGATAGAGTTTGCCACTGTTAACTATTTCACTAAAAGAGGATGGGCATGGGATGGAAAAAGTGTGGTTAACGACAAGGTAAGAACTGTAGCTTATAATTCCAGTACAGAAATGTGAAAATGTAAATACCTATCAGTGGTATTATATAACATGGCAGATCATCCTGCTAAAATGTGAATGTAAAATATGATGTTGCTCATGAAACACACCACCCTTCTAGATTGTTTTACATATGTCCTAGTGGGGATACCCGTTACATTGACAACTGTGTAAGAGTGGATTTCCCTTCACTTTGGAAAGATTCCCACTCACTCCTTGCTGTTGTGTCCCCAGGACTGGAGGTAAAAGGAAATCTTTCCAACAGACAGCCGACAGTAAAAAAAAAAAAAGAAAACTGCTAAAAATAAGTTTTCGCTGTAGATACACTACAGACAGGGGTGCTCAACCTTTTGAAGAGTGAGGGCCACCTAAAGTGATTTGGTAATCAGTTGCAGGCCACAGTGAAATGAAATGGTTCAGCATTTTAGTTTTTTAGTTTTTTTTGAACAGCATAATGAAGATTTTATACAACAATCAGGATCACCATTTTCCGCGGTACCAATCCCCGTTGGATGTTTAATCACTTTTTAATCACAGTCACAAAAGAAAGAAAATGGACAGGTGGACCCCATCAGACTGATCGTGTGAAAGGGGCCCAAGGCTGCTTTCACACTGATACACGGCTGTTTACTCGCACAGGGTGCAGCACAGTACACCTGCAGCTGTGGGTTAGCTGCACTGAGCAATTGATTTTTATTATATCTTGCAGGTGTGGTGCACTTTCTGAAAGCGCACCAAAGCTTCTGCATTCAGGAGTTTTGGCTCGCTTTCAGAAAGTGCACCAAACCCACAGGATAGGATAGAAGTCTATGCCTCAATGCAGCTAACAGATAGCCCTTTTTTTAAATGTTCATACAGTACATGCCCATTGAAAAATATGATGTTTACTACAAAATACTGTATGCCCATTGCTAAACCGTAATGTTTATTAAACTGACCTTTTACCTTTCAGTTTCTGCTGGTATCGCTATGTGTTAGAAAGGTTCCTGTCCCAGACAGACTAATACCAAATGCACTTCGCCTGGGACAGGAGCTGGCAATCTGCAATCTGGGCTTGCCAAGCCGCCATCCCAGAGCAGGAGGTTGTGAGCCACATCAGAGGGCTTTACGGACCACATGTGGCACCCTGGCCACCTGTTTAGCACCAATGCTTTAAGATCTGATTATACCTAAAATTACCAAGGCCTAATTGTTCAAATCTTACACCCAACTATGATGCAGAGATGTTTACATGAAGATGCCACTCTCATGCAGAACAGGAGTTTGTATGTGATTTATAGGGATGAGCCGAACACCCCCCCAGTTCGGTTTGCACCAGAACATGCGAACAGGCAATAAATTTGTTCGAACATCCAAACTCCGTTAAAGTCTATGGGACACGAACATGAAACAAGCCCTTGCTCGCTCTGTTCCACTCTCCCGACACTTCTCTGCTGCTATTAGATCAGATTGCAGATCGCAACGACTGATATTTTGGTTGTCCGATGCTCCGGGGGATTCGAGCTACAGCTATGTGCCGTTCAAATACAGCTGTGATCGCTCAGAACAAACACCAGGCAGGCTGTATGTAAGTTCAAACAGGAATATCACCTTTATTGGATGCACACAACAAACTTTTATACACAGCAGTTTGAACACCGCACCCAAACAACCACTTTCCTATGGGTCAATTGTAAAGTACACTCTAGTCCTCACTTAGGTCCTCTTGGCCATGCAAATGAGGACTTGAAACAGGGTCAGCAGGGATTGGTCCGATCGCTTGAATGGGAGGGCTGATATGTGTAATGACACAGAGAAGTCCCAGGAGATAATTAAAGTACATAAGTAAACAAACAGTCAAACACAGAGCCGTCTGGAGGGGTTTGCCTGAAGACAAACGGTGAACAATGAAACAAACACAGGGTGATCCAAACATAAGACAGGGCAGAGGACCCACCATTGTGTAATAGAATCAAGGAAAAATACTTCAGTATTCCAAGGACCATGACAGCGGTTAACCTACATTTCTTACTATTCTTAAAACAACTAACCTAAAACTTAAAATAATGTTCCCTGTAAAAATTAATGTAAATTATTACCTCTCCTGCTGCCTGCATTGCAGCACTCATTGGTTCCTCCTGCAGACCTTCATGCCACTACAGGACCCAGAAAGTGATGTGGAGGCCTGTGGAAGGAGCCACTGAATGCTGTTGGGACCATTCCCGGAAGTGTTAGACAAATTGTAGGAGAGGATTCTTCGTCAACAGAGCAGCGCTGTGGTTCAGGCCATAGGATAGATTAGTATTTCCATTCTTTACTTTAAAAGGGGTCGCTTTATTTTATTTTTCAGATTGGAGATCGGGACACTTTAGGCACAGTGTCATAGTAACTGAGCAACCATAATTATTTAAAAACTTTAATGTAAATCTTCTAAAATAAAATTTACCTTATAATGTAATTCAGGACAAACAATAACACTCATCTGCTACTGATGTTGTACTTGACTAACTTGTTAACTAAAAAGGGAATTTTACCACATTGCCCGCATAGTGGCAGATTAAATCTTAAAGGCCTAACGGTCTCTTCAAGATAAGTGCGATGAAATATGAGCTGTAGGATGAATAACAGGTCTTGAGACTGAATGTGACCACTCTGCACCACTGATACTCTAAGGGATTTTAACATAATATAGGCTGAAATTCCTGCTCTATATTAATACTGTTTAATAGTTATGTACCAATGAAAACAGGGAACGGTTTGCATTTGTACATGATAAATAATACTTTAATAAAAAAGAAAACGCACACATACAGTTTGGAAATACAAACTAAGCGTTGCACAAAAGCTGCCTTCAGCCTGTCACGTTTTCTAGAGTTCATAATGTTGCCATGCTAAGGTAGTCAGTGGTCCCAGCTATCAGTTGTAATTATCCAAAATAACAGCTAAATCACTAGGGATGAGCTTCGAGTTCGAGGCAAACTCATGTTCGACTCGAACATTGCCTGTTTGCCCGTTCGGCGAACAGCGAACAATTTGGGGTGTTCGTGGCAAATTTGAAAAGCCACGGAACACCCTGTAAAAGTCTATGGGAGAAATCGAAAGTGCTAATTTTAAAGACTTATATGCAAGTTATTGTCATAAAAAGTGTTTGGGGACCCGGATCCTGCCCCAGGGGACATGTATCAATGCAAAAAAAAGTTTTAAAAACTGCAGTTTTTTCAGGAGTATTGATTTTAATAATGCTTAAAGTAAAACAATAAAAGTGAAATATTCCTTTAAATTTCGTACATGGGGGTGTATATAGTATGCCTGTAAAGTAGCGCTTGTTTCCCGTGCTTAGAACAGTCTCTGCACAAAATGTAATTTCTGAAGGGAAAAAAAATCATTTAAAAGTACTCGCTGTAATGAATTGCCGGTCCCGGCAATACAGAGAAAAGTCATTGAAAGTCATTTATAAAAAAAAAATGCGTGGGGGTCCCCCCATATTCAATTACCAGGCCCTTCAGGTCTGGTATGGATATTAAGGGGAACCCTGCACCAAATAAAAAAAGAATGGCGTGTGGTTCCTCCAAAATATCCATACCAGACCCTTCAGATGAACTCCACGCCAAATTTTAAAAAAATGGCATGGGGTTCCCCCCAAAAATCCATACCAGACCCTTATTTAAGCACGCAACCTGGCAGGCCGCAGGAAAAGAGGGGGGGATGAGAGAGCACCCCCCCTCCTGAACCGTACCAGGCCACATGCCCTCAACATGGGGAGGATGCTTTCGGGTCTGGACCCCAAAGCACCATGTCCCCATATTGATGGGGACAAGGGTCTCATCCCCACAACCCTTGCCCGGTGGTTGTGGGGGTCTGCGGGCGGGGGGCTTATCAGAATCTGGAAGACCCCTCAGATCCCGCCCCCCCTATGTGAATTGGTAGCGGGGTACCCCTACCATTTCACAAAGAAAGTATAAAAAAAATAAAAAAACACACAGACACAGTTGGGATAAGTCCTTAATTTAAAAAAAAAAAGACTCCAGCGGTGGTAATCCACTCTCGATGTCCACTCCAGCAGTGTCGGTATCCTGCGATGGATGATCTTTCCAGGCTCCAGCGACGATTTCCAGCTACGAGAAACTGCACCCGGTCCTCTCTTCACTGGAGCAGAGAGACCCCGGGAATGATGCGGCTTCAGCCAGTGTCAGCTCTTATGTAGCTGAGGGCGGGGCTACCTGTCACGTGACCCCATCCCCCTCTGACGCAAGGGGAAACCTGGGCTTCCCCAGTGATGTGCAGGTGACCCCGCCCCCCTCTGATGCAAGGGAATCCTGCGTTGCATCAGAGGGGGGCGGGGTCATCCGCACGTCACTGGGAAAGCCTGGGTTTCCCCTTGCGTCAGAGGGGGACGGGGTAACGTGATGGGTGTCCCCGTCCTCGGCTACATAAGACCTGTCAGGCTTCGGCGGCGTCATTCCCGGGGTGTCTCCACTCCGGTGAAGAGAGGACCGTGTGCTGTTCCTCGTCGCTGGAGCCTGGATAGATCATCCATCGCAGGATACCGACATCACTGGAGTGGAGATCGAGAGTGGATTACCACTGCTGTAGTCTTCTTTTTTTTTTGTCTTTTTTTTTTTAATAGGACTTATCCCAACTGTGTCTGTGTGTTTTTTTATATTTTTTTACACTTTCTTTGTGAAATGGTAGGGGTACAATGTATCCCATTAACAATTCACATAGGGGGGGGCGGGATCTGGGGGTCCCCTTTGTTAAAGGGGTCTTCCAGATTCCAATAAGCCCCCGCCCGCAGACCCCCACAACCACCGGGCAAGGGTTGTGGGGATGAGGCCCTTGTCCCCATAAACATGTTGAGGGCATGTGGCCTGGTATGGTTCAGGAGGGGGGGCGCTCTCTCGCCCCCCTCTTTTCCTGCGGCCTGTCAGGTTGCGTGCCCGGATAAGGATCTGGTATGGATTTTTGGGGGGAACCCCACGCCATTTTTTTTTTATTTGGCGCGGAGTTCCCCTTAAAATCCATACCAGACCTGAAGGGTCTGGTATGGATATTTGGGGGGAACCCCACGTGTTTTTTTTTTTTATTTGGCGTATGGTTCCCCTTAACCACTTAAGCCCCGGACCATTACGCAGCTTAATGACCAGAGGTGATTTCACAATTTGACACTGCGCTGCTTTAACTGGAAATTGTGCGGACATGCAATGTTGTACCCAAACGAAATTTGCGTCCTTTTCTTCCCACAAATAGAGCTTTCTTTTAATGGTATTTGATTGCCTCTGCGTTTTTTTTTTGCGATATAAACGGAAAAAGACTGAAAATTTTGAAAAAAAATGATATTTTCTACTTTTTGTTATAAGAAAAATCGAATAAACTCAATTTTATTCATACATTTAGGCCAAAATGTATTCAGCCACATGTCTTTAGTAAAAAAAATGTCAATAAGCGTATATTTATTGGTTTGCGCAAAAGTTATAGCGTCTACAAACTAGGGTACATTTTCTGGAATTTACACAGCTTTTAATTTATGACTGCCTATCTCATTTCTTGAGGTGCTAAAATGGCAGGGCAGTGCAACCCCCCCCCCCCCAAATGACCCCATTTTGGAAAGTAGACATCCCAAGGAAATTGCTGAGAGGCATGTTGAGCCCATTGAATATTATTTTTTTTTGTCTTAAGTGATTGAATAATGACAAAAAAAAATAAAAAATTACAAAAAGTTGTCACTAAATAATATATTGCTCACACATGCCATGGTTATATGTGGAATTGCACCCAAAAATCAATTTTGCTGCTTCTCCTGAGTACGGGGATACCACATGTGTGGGACTTTTTGAGAGCCTAGCCGCGTACGGGCCCCCGAAAACCAAGCACCGCCTTCAGGATTTCTAAGGGCGCAAATTTTTGATTTCACTCCTCACTACCTATCACAGTTTCGAAGGCCATAAAATGCCAAAATAGCACAAAACCCCCCCAAATGACCTCATTTTAGAAAATAGACACCCCAAGGAAATTGCTGAGAGGCATGTTGAGCCCATTGAATATTTTTTTTTTTCTTGTCCCAAGTGATTGAATAATGACAAAAAAAATACAAAAAGTTGTCACTAAATGATATATTGCTCACACATGCCATGGTTATATGTGGAATTGCACCCCAAAATAAATTTTGCTGATTCTCCTGAGTACGGGGATACCACATGTGTGGGACTTTTTAGGAGCCTAGCCGCGTACGGGGCCCCGAAATCCAAGCACCGCCTTCAGGATTTCTAAGGGCACAAATTTTTGATTTCACTCCTCACTACCTATCACAGTTTCGAAGGCCATAAAATGCCAAAATAGCACAAAACCCCCCCAAATGACCCCATTTTGGAAAGTAGACACCCCAAGCTATTTGCTGAGAGGCATGTTGAGTATTTTACAGCTCTCATTTGTTTTTGAAAATGAAGAAAGAAAATTTTTTTTTTTTTTTTTTAATTTTCAAAACTTTGTGACAAAAATCGAGATCTGCAACATACTCACCATACCTCTCAGCAAATAGCTTGGGGTGTCTACTTTCCAAAATGGGGTCATTTGGGGGGGTTTTGTGCCATCTGGGCATTCCATGGCCTCCGAAACTATGATAGGCAGTGAGAAGTGAAATCAAAAATTTACACCCTTAGACAGCCTGAAGGCGGTGCTTGGTTTTTGGGGTCCCGTATGCGGCTAGGCTCCCAAAAAGTCTCACACATGTGGTATCCCCGTACTCAGGAGAAGCAACAGAATGTATTTTGGGGTGTAATTCCACATATTCCCATGGCATGTTTGAGCAATATATCATTTAGTAACAACTTTCTGCAAAAAAAAATAAATAAATAAATGAATTGTCTTTTTTCCGCAACTTGTGTCAACATATAAAATATTCCATGGACTCGACATGCCTCTCAGTATATAGCTTGGGGTGTCTACTTTCCAAAATGGGGTCATTTGGGGGGGTTTTGAACTGTTCTGGCATTTTATACACAACATTAGAAAGCTTACATCCACTCTTCTAACCACTTGAAGACAAAGCCCTTTCTGACACTTTTTGTTTACATGAAAACATATATTTTTTTTGCAAGAAAATTATGTTGAACCCCCAAACATTATATATTTTTTTAAAGCAAAGCCCCTACAGATTAAAATGGTGGGTGTTGCATTTTTTTTTTCCACACAGTATTTGCGCAGCGATTTTTCAAACGCATTTTTTGGGGAAAAAATACACTTTTTTTAATTTTAATGCACTAAAACACACTATATTGCCCAAATGTTTGATGAAATAAAAAAGATGATCTTAGGCCGAGTACATAGTTACCAAACACGGCATGCTTTAAAATTTCGCACAAACGCGCATTGGCGACAAACTACATACATTTTTAAAAGCCTTTAAAAGCCTTTACAGGTTACCACCTTAGATTTACAGAGGAGGTCTACTGCTAAAATGACTGCCCTCGATCTGACCTTCGCGGTGATACCTCACATGCATGGTGCAATTGCTGTTTACATATGACGCCAGACCGACGCTTGCGTTCGCCTTTGCGCAAGAGCAGGGCAGGACAGGGGTGCTTTTTTTTTTTTTTTTATTATTATTAATTTTGCTTTTATTTTTAAACTGTTCCTTCCATATTTTTTTTAATCATTTTTATTGTTATCTCAGGGAATGTAAATATCCCCTTTGATAGCAATAGGTAGTGACAGGTACTCTTTTTTGAAAAAACTGGGGTCTATTAGACCCTAGATCTTTACTCTGCCAGTGTGATAAAATGCTTTATATCCGGGGGGGGGACATTCCCTCCCACTGCTTGTAAAAGCAGTCCAGAGGCTAATTAGCCGCTAGGATTGCTTTTACATGAAAGCCGGCCGCTGGCTGAAAATAATGATACCAAGATAATACCTAAACCCGCAGGCATCAATCTGGTATAACCATTCAAAGTCCAGCAACATACCAGTATGTTGCTGGTCCTTGTTGGACATGTATTGTAATCTTTTTTTTCATGCAGCCTGTTGGCTGAACGAAAAAAAGAGATTGATCGGTGGGTATGCCCACCATTAGAATACCGCCATTCATCCACCCACTTCTAATGATGGGCATACATGCACCATTTATATATGCCGAAGCATTGGGGCATCCTCCCGCAAAAATTATGCCGCACACACATGGTCGGACTTTTCCACGGGCAAGCCTCCGTCGGAATTTCGACCGTATGTATGCGGCATTAGGAGCAAAATCGCTCCTCCACTCCTCTGCCCCTGCTGCCCCAATGCTTCAGCACATATGCTTTTTTTTTTTAACTGTGGTGGTGAAATCACCTCCTACAGCACTGGAGTCGCAGGGATCAGGCCTGTCTCTGCGAACGCTGTAGTTATGTGTGTTGTGTTTTGTAAGTGACAGTGATCGATCGATACTGCACTTGGGTGGCCTGGGCTGGACGGAGGGGCAAAGCGCAGGTGCTAGCAGGTATCTGAGCTGATCCCACTAACACTGCGTTTTTGGAAACCCTAAACTGCTGGGGACACTAGTATAGATCTGATCAGATCAGATATTGATCTGTTCAGATACTATACCACTAAGGGGGGTGTATGCTTCACGCATGGGTGTTAGCGTTACTGGCACTAACCTGACGCTGCCTGGGGTGTGACGCAGGGTTAACTAGGGGCAATTAGGGGGTTAAAACCTTTATTAGATAATATATGGGGGTACCTGACGCTATAAAAACCTGCGGTGAACCTAAAAAAATAACTGGCTATCTATCGGCACCAGCATAACTAATACAGCGATCAGAAAAACAATCGCTTAGTGACACTGACAAAAGGGGGTGAAAGGGTTACCTGGGGGGGCGATCAAGGGGTTAAACCTTTATTAGGTAATATATGAGGGTACCTGACGCTATAAAAACCTGCGGCGAACCTAAAAAAAATAACTGGCTACCTATCGGCATCACCGACAATAAGACAGCGATCAGAAAAACGATCACTTAGCGACAGTGGTGATAGGGGGTGAAAGGGTTACCTGGGGGACGATCAAGGGGGTTAAACCTTTATTAGGTAATATATGGGGGTAGCTGACGCTATAAAAACCTGCGGCGAACCTAAAAAAAATAACTGGCTACCTATCGGCATCACCGACAATAAGACAGCGATCAGAAAAATGATCGCTTAGCGACAGTGGTGATAGGGGGTGAAAGGGTTACCTGGGGGGCGATCAAGGGGGTTAAACCTTTATTAGGTAATATATGCAGGTACCTGACGCTATAAAAACCTGCAGCGAACCTAAAAAAAATAACTGGCTACCTATCGGCATCACCGACACTAAAACAGCGATCAAAAAAATGACCGCTTAGCGACAGTGGTGATAGGGGGTGAAAGGGTTATCTGGGGGGTGATCAGGGGGTTAAACCTTTATTAGGGGGGGGGGTTAGGGGGCTACACTGGACCTAAAACTAACTGTAGTGACACTTTTACAGTCACAAATGTCACTGATTGCAGTGATCAGTAAATAAATGGTCACTGCAATCAGTGACACTGTGACTGGGGGCTGGGGGGTGATCTGGGGGGGGGCGATTTATGTTCCTATGTGTCCTGGTGTCAGTGTACTGTTTGTGCACTAACCTGTGTGTCTTCTCTTGTACGGCGCTCGGTATATGTGAGCGCCGCATGAGAGATGACATCACTTCCTCTGCCTGTGTAAGCATTACACAGCAGAGGAAGCTTTCTCATTCGCCGGGAGCGATCGCGAGGGGGTGGCCGGAATCGAACGGCCGTCCCCTCATCCCGGATCACTCCCCAATGGATAACGACCGCTCACTGTATAGAAGGGGGGTCCGATTGGACCCCCCAACTATACAAAGGCAGGCACGTACACTGTACGTGATTGTGCCTGTCGGTGCCATTCTGCCAACGTATATATACAGTGAGCGGTCGTTAAGTGGTTAATATCCATACCAGACCTGGGTTGAATTTGGGGGGACCCCACGCATTTTTTATTTTTTTTTTATCAATGACTTTCAATTACTTTTCTCTGTATTGCCGGGACAGCCGCGAGTACTTTTAAATTACTTTTTTTCCTTCAGAAATTGCATTCTGTGCAGAGACTGTTCTAAGCACGGGAAACAAGCGCTGCTTTACAGGCATACTATATACACCCCCGGGTATGAAATTTAAAGGAATATTTCACTTTCATTGTTTCACTTTAAGCATTATTAAAATCACTGCTCCCGAAAAAACTTCCGTTTTTAAAACGATTTTTTGCATTGATACATGTTCCCTGGGGCAGGACCCGGGTCCCCAAACACTTTTTATGACAATAACTTGCATATAAGCCTTAGTTTGTATTTCCAAACTGTATGTGTGCGTTTTTCTTTTTTATTAAAGTATTATTTATCATGTACAAATGCAAACCGTTCCCAGTTTTCATTGGTACATAACTATTAAACAGTATTAATATAGAGCAGGAATTTCAGCCTATATCATGTTAAAATCCCTTAGTGTATCAGTGGTGCAGAGTGGTCACATTCAGTCTTAAGACCTGTTATTCATCCTACAGCTCATATTTCATTACACTTATGCCCCATACACACGATCGTTTTTCATGCCGTTAAAAATGCCATTTTTAAAAATGGGCATTAAAACCGATCGTGTGTATGCTCCAGAGCATTTTTAACTACGTGAAAAACGGCCATTAAAAATTTCAAACATGCTCTATTTTTTCACGTCGTTTTTCATGTCATTTTTTTTAACGACGTGAAAAACGATGGTGTGTATGCTTTGACGAGGTGAAAAAAAAACGCGCATGCTCAGAATCAAGTATGAGACGGAAGCGCACGTTCTGGTAAAACTAGCATTTGTAATGGAGATAGCACATTCGTCACGCTGTAACGGACTGAAAAGCAGGAGGCTGAAAAGCGCGAATCGTCGCTCAACAAACTTTACTAACATGAAGGGTGGCACCATCCGAACAGAACTTCCCCTTTATAGTGCCGTCGTACGTGTTGTACGTCACTGCGCTTTGCTTGAACGTTTTTTTAAAATGATCGTGTGTACGCAAGACAGGCTTGAGAGGAAAAACGACGAGAAAAACGTTGGTTTAAAAAATGGCATGAAAAACGATCGTGTGTACGCCGCATTATCTTGAAGAGAGTGTTAGGCCTTTAAGATTTAATCTGCCACTATGCGGGCAATGCAGTAAAATTCCCTTTTTAGTTAACAAGTTAGTCAAGTACAACATCAGTAGCAGATGCTTGTTCTTGTTTGTCCTGAATTACATCATAAAGGTACATTTTATTTTAGAAGATTTACATTAAAGTTTTTAAATAATTATGGTTGCTCAGTTACTATGACACTGTGCCTAAAGTGTCCCGATCTCCAATCTGAAAAATAAAATAAAGCGACCCCTTTTAACTACTTGGAGCCCTGGCCATAGTCAAATGACGGCCACAAGGCGGCTCCTCTATTGACAGCCTCGGGACCCCCGGCCACTGGCGCTATAACTTTTGCGCAAACCAATCACTATACGCTTATTGCGATTTTTTTTTTTTACCAAAAATATGTAGAAGAATACGTATCGGCCTAAACGGAGAAAGAAAATCGTTTTTTTTTTTTTAAAAATTGGGATATTTATTATAGCAAAAAGTAAAAAATATTGTGTTTTTTTCAAAATTGTTTTGTTTATAGCGCAAAAAATAAAAACCGCAGAGGTGATCAAATACCACCAAAAGAAAGCTCTATTTGTGGGAAAAGAGGATGTCAATTTTGTTTGGGAGCAACATCGCCCGAATTTTCATTCAAAAATTTACAGCGTGACAGTGCTGAAAGCTGAAATTTCACCTGGGCAGGAATGGGGTTTTTGTGCCCAGTAAGCAAGTGGTTAAAGTAAAGAATGGAAATACTAATCTATCCTATGGCCTGAACCACAGCGCTGCTCTGTTGACAAAGAATCCTCTCCTACAATTTGTCTAACACTTTCGGGAATGGTCCCAACAGCATTCAGTGGCTCCTTCCACAGGCCTCCACATCACTTTCTGGGTCCCGTAGTGGCATGAAGGTCTGCAGGAGGAACCAATGAGTTCTGCAATGCAGGCAGCAGGAGAGGTAATAATTTACATTCATTTTTACAGGGAACATTATTTTAAGTTTCAGGTTAGTTGTTTTAAGAATAGTAAGAAATGTAGGTTAACTGCTGTCATGGTCCTTGGAATACTGAAGTATTTTTCCTTGATTCTATTACACAGTGGTGGGTCCTCTGCCCTGTCTTATGTTTGGATCACCCTGTGTTTATTTCATTGTTCGCCATTTGTCTTCAGGCAAACCCCTCCAGACAGCTCTGTGTTTGACTGTTTGTTTACTTATGTTCTTTAATTATCTCCTGGGACTTCTCTGTGTCATTACACATATCAGCCCTCCCATTCAAGCGATCGGACCAATCCCTGCTGACCCTGTTTCCAGTCCTCATTTGCATGGCCAAGAGGACCTAAGTGAGGACTAGAGTGTACTTTACAATTGACCAATAGGAAAGTGGTTGTTTGGGTGGGGTGCTCAAACTGCTGTGTATAAAAGTGTGTTGTGTGCATCCAATAAAGGTGATATTCCTGTTTGAACTTGCATACAGCCTGCCTGGTGTTTGTTCTGAGCGATCACAGCTGGATTTGAACGGCACATAGCTGTAGTTCAAATCCCGGAGCATTGGACAACCAAAATATCAGGCGTTACGATCTGCAATCTGATCCAATAGCAGCAGAGGAGTGTCGGGAGAGGAACAGAGCGAGCAAAGGGGGCTTGTTACAACCCAAACACATTATTTCATTTTTTTCCTTGCCCTGTAGCTTTGTTTGCATGTTGCAGTTGTCAATGACTGTATTAAGTATGTGCCTAAAATTCGGTCAACACTATAGAAATTAAATACACTGTTTTGTATAGTAGCAAAACATATTCCTATTTTGAATATTTAAAAAAAAATACATTTTCATCTTTTTTTTTCAGAAAAAAGAGAAAGCATCTGTCATTAAGAAAAACAATGCATATGCAGTTGCTGTAGCAAACTACGCTCCAAACATCACTAAAGATTCCGCTCTCCCAACAATATCAAAAAGTGCCACAGCAGATGCCAACAAGGCAAAACCCCAAGAGGCAAAGAAAACATTCAACAGTGTTAGTAAAATTGACAGAATGTCTAGAATAGTTTTTCCACTTTTATTTGGTACATTTAACTTGGTATACTGGGCTACCTATCTAAATAGGGAACTTGCTATTGAAGGGCTTGTCCTATCGAAATAGACTAGATGCTTTATATTCCAAATGATGTTCTGGCATTTTCAGACTCAGATTGTTCTAGTATGTATGACTAATAACTTGTGAATTGACATGTACAGTAATCACCTCTTGTCTTAGGAGAGGGGACTCTGTTAAATAGAATGAGCTTTTGAATAGACACTGTAGCAGTCATGGCTTTTACAAGTTTCCTCTTGACCACAAAGTATTTACACTTTGTAATAGGGAACAACAGCAGCTGATGAAAAATGGCTACCTGTTACCAGAGAACACATTTCCTATTTTATGTTTTTATTTTTATTTTGTGGGAGGAGGGACCCTATTTTGTTAATTGAAAAGTTACTCTTTTATATGATATTGCAACATGCTTGTGTACTACAAATTCTTTCTAATTCTGTATGTATACCATTAACATCATGCAGACCCAAAAATAAATTTAGTGGATTCTGTTTCAGGTACAGAACTTTAGAAGTTTAATCTTTGTTTTGTTCAGTGATTCTAGTAAAACCAGCTTAATTTTCAACACTGAATGGTGAAAGTATATGAAAATGATCAGGGAAATTTATATGTTAAGTATATTTACATTTCAATATTTTTTTTTCTGCAGAACTGCACTAAAGTCCCTTTCAATATAACGTGAATTCATTCTCTGACGTTTTGTAGCCCAAATGTTTTTTTTTCCCCAGATATTTGAAACAAATAATAATAGCCAGTATTTTACAGCAGTGTTAATGTATGTGGTCATTATATCACAGCATTGCAACGTGTATAATGCTTTTACATTTATTTTAATATATTTTTTGTTATACAAAAGTGAGCTAAAAGAGTTGCCCAGAGTTAAAAAAAATTGTAGGCTTGCCCTGAACATGCATGTTGTCTTTGTGAGCTGATAGCTCACAGTTTCACAGTCATACTTATAACTGATGGGGTGGGTACCCTACTGGAAATATCAGTGTGTAGGGTCATGGTTATTATCATAGGGCTGAATATTCCTTGTGCTTGTCGCACTCTGTAAGGGCTTGTGTCGACGGGCAAATGCAACTTGCATTCAGATGCATTCTTTTTGCATTTGAAATCAGTTTGAGACACTTCTGAGATCACTCAGAGTTCATTAACAGGTGCATTTGACATGCAGTTAACCATCTTCTGACCTGCATTTGACCCCCTAAGCTGCATAGATTTGCTTAAAGTCACACTTGCTTTCACATTGACTTGTATGGGGAGAGGAGTAGTATTGACATGAACAGTAGCACCTTGACACCTACACTAACTCATGCAGCCCAGGTGCATGTTGAGACTGACAAAAAGTCCTCATGCTTTGTTTGAGTCTGCGCTTCATTTTTTATTTACTCATAAGTTGATGATGCGCTAGTGAACTAAGAGATTTTACTTATTTTAAATTATTATGTTTGTCATTATTTTGAATTTCATGTTTACATGTGTCTAGTATTAGTACAGAAGGATTTCCAGTAGTTAAACAGCATGTTCCTCAAAGTCACAGGTTCTGTAGCTTCCAACTCATGTTCTCATCTTTAACACTGTTTTTATTATCAATATATAGTTACTACTGTTTACTTTTTTGACAGAGTTTACAGGGAATATCCACCCTACAAATGTAATTATGAAAATGCCACATTGGGTAGCATATTATTGCACTTGATCTTTTATTACTTTTTAATTTTAAGTAAAATCATTGTGAATGTCCAGTGTACTTTACATAATTTTTTACTGTATTTTAGTTAGCAGATTTAGTATTTGAGACTGGGAAGGTTGTATACAGTTGTAAAAAAAAGAAATACGATTATAAAATGTAAACATATGATATTGCTCATATGCTATTAGTTGCTTATAATTTTCCTTGCTTTAATCTTCTTCAAAGTGCTTATTGCATGACAACATAGATGCCAAGGTCACAAATTCATTTTATTGCTGAAGTGTTAGTAATGGCAGAAAGAAAAGAATACATCTCTCAAGGACCACTGAATGGGTGTTAAAGTGGATGAACATAATCACAGTTCATATTACAGAAGAAATATCCATGTAATATAAAATGTACAAATTATTGTTTTCAAATAGGTACCTATAGGTAATATTGTTGTATTGTGCATTCCAAAAACCTACACTCTTCTTTCTTTCTTTCTAGCCACTTTTAAAGCTTTTATTTATAAGTTCATAACATACAGTGGGGCAAAAAAGTATTTAGTCAGCCACCAATTGTGCAAGTTCTTCCACTTAAAAAGATGAGAGAGGCCTGTAATTGTCATCATAGGTATACCTCAACTATGAGAGACAAAATGTGGAAACAAATCCAGACAATCACATTGTCTGATTTGGAAATATTTTTTTTTGCAAATTATGGTGGAATATAAGTATTTGGTCACCTACAAACAAGCAAGATTTCTGGCTCTCACAGACCTGTATCTTCTTCTTTAAGAGGCTCCTCTGTCCTCCACTCATTACCTGTATTAATGGGACCTGTTTGAACTTGTTATCAGTATAAAAGACACCTGTCCACAACCTCAAACAGTCACACTCCAAACTCCACTATGGTGAAGACCAAAGAGCTGTCGAAGGACACCAGAAACAAAATTGTAGACCTGCACCAGGCTGGGAAGACTGAATCTGCAATAGGCAAGCAGCTTGGTGTGAAGAAATCAACTGTGGGAGCAATAATTAGAAAATGGAAGACATACAAGACCACTGATAATCTCCCCCGATCTGGGGCTCAACGTAAGATCTCACCCCGTGGGGTCAAAATTAGCACAAGAACGGTGAGAAAAAATCCCAGAACCACACAGGGGGAGCTAGTGAATGACCTGCAGAGAGCTGGGACCCCCGTAACAAAGGCTACCATCAGTAACACACTATGCCGCCAGGGACTCAGATCCTGCAGTGCCAGACTTGTCCCCCTGCTTAAGCCAGTACATTCCCGGGCCCATCTGAGGTTTGCTAGAGAGATGATCCAGAAGAGGATTGGGAGAATGTCATATGGTCAGATGAACTGTTTGGTAGAAACACAACTCGTCGTGTTTGGAGGAGAGAGAATGCTTAGTTGCAACCAAAGAACATCATACCTACTGTGAAGCATGGGGGTGGCAACATCATGCTTTGGGGCTGTTTCTCTGCAAAGGGAACAGGACGACTGATCCGTGTACATGAAAGAATGAATGGGGCCATGTATCGTGAGATTTTGAGTGCAAACCTTCTCCTATCAGCAAGGGCATTGAAGATGAAACATGGCTGGGTCTTTCATCATGACAATGATCCCAAACACACCGCCCGGGCAACGAAGGAGTGGCTTCGTAAGAAGCATTTCAAGGTCCTGGAGTGGCCAAGCCAGTCTCCAGATCTCAACCCCATAGAAAACCTTTGGAGGGAGTTGAAAGTCCGTGTTGCCCAGCGACAGCCCCAAAACATCACTGCTCTAGAGGAGATCTGCATGGAGGAATGGGCCAACATACCAGCAACAGTGTGTGACAACCTTGTGAAGACTTACAGAAAACGTTTGACCTCTGTCATTGCCAACAAAGGATATATAATAAAGTATTGAGATGAACTTTTGATATTGACCAAATACTTATTTTCCACCATAATTTAAAAAAAAAAATATTTCCAAATCAGACAATGTGATTGTCTGGATTTGTTTCCACATTTTGTCTCTCATAGTTGAGGTATACCTATGATGACAATTACAGGCTTCTCTCATCTTTTTAAGTGGGAGAACTTGCACAATTGGTGGCTGACTAAATACTTTTTTGCCCCACCGTATCTTGTAGAGTGTCGTGATTTTCACCAATCTTCATATTATCACCTATGCTGAACTAAAAATTAATTAAGCAGTTTACATACTGTGTGTAGCCTGTGGCGGGAAAGTTTAACTAATGCAATTTACTGGACTTAAATGCCAACATATAACTGTTTACCAAGAATGGATATATCCCAAGAGCCATTGCTACAACCAGCATCCATATTTTAGAAGTTTGGAACTGGTCTTACCTCTTGGTACTTTCTGTACATGTCCATAGCAGACATAAAGGAACATGCCACGTCCTAAAATTGTTATGTTGTACTTTTCCTCAGCATGAAATACCAGCTGTCCACTTTCAACGGTTACCATGGTTGACATCTTTATGTGCTGCCACTAGGTTTTTAAACAGTTTGACAGTTGGGATCAGAAAGATTGGTAACTGCACGTGAAAGAGACTTTTTTTTTTTTTGCATATGAAATTGAGGACAAGTATGGCTTAGCTGTACTACAGCCTGTTACTAGAAATTATGGCATACCTTGCACCCAGGTTTTTCCTGTTACTGTAAGTCTCAGGCTATGTATTGTTTCCACAAATCCACCCCTGAACACTGGTTTCTTTCAAAGACATGCTGCATACCATAGAAAACTAATATTTCATTACATGTTTATTTTATATTATTATTATTATTATTATTGTTATTATTATTATTCATGCTTTTAGGCAAAAAAGGGAAATGTGGTGAAGTTGAGCACTTTATCCATATTAAAGAAATAAATATATATTTTCATATGCTTAAATGAAAAAAAGAACACCTTTGTTGAATCTGGATCTTCCATTGAGGTGTGTGCAATATAATATACACAAACTGGGCAATATTAGATGAGCACTTTCAGCATGGCCGGTGACCAAATTTATAACACAGCGGTTACATTGTAACAAGGGTAATTGCATTTGTTATCTTGTAATCATCCTCTTCACTGTGAAAAAGGTATATAGGCAGATACCAGTTAAAAAATAACGACATACAGCGTTTAGCAGGGCTTTTCTCACTCTGACAGATGCTGTACTACAAATTTTTACAATAAGCCCTTTCATAAACAATGTAAAAGCATGCATTTGTTTGATCCTTCATAACCATGGAGCTTACGTTATATGTTCATCAGTGCTGTGCTGTAATTGTCAAGAGCTGCGCAGAAAGTGCCTGTCTGACATTGCCTATACTGGCGAGCAATAATAAAGATGAAGTCATATACATCACATTGCATTAGCTAACTACTGTATAAGGGAGACAACTATATTAAATTTTTGGTTGGTTACTTTAAATGGTTGTACAATTGTGGGTTTACTAAATGATTTTTAATGTTTAGTACTAGCCTCTCTCACACTTATGATTAAAATATTGGTGTTTGCAGAATATAAACTCAACATTTAAAACATATAAGCTATACTGTAGCATCCTAAATAGTAATATAAATATATGTAAAAATGTACCTGTATATAAAAAAAAATAGTGTCTGTAAATATGAAATCAAATGTTTATCTGATTTGACCTGGTATCAGTAAAGGGCTGTTTGCAATACCAGTATTAGTAGCCCAACATTTTTTAATGTAAGTCGGAGACTTTGAATTTAATTTTCTAATCAGTACAGTTACTCAAATTCGTTTCCCCTGTGTTTTTAGCTACAATAGATATTTATTATGTTATATTTAAAGGGTTTTCTAAAAAAAAATCAGATTTATCATCAATCCTTAAAATTTAAATATTACAACAGGTCAGTAAAAACTTTACTTTTATAAACTGTACTTCTGAAAAAAATGCAGCTATAGTTTACATATCTTGGGAAACAATTCTGAACATTGGGATGTCTGCCTATGTCACAAACTTTTGCTAGCGTGCATGAGTGTCAGTAATTCTCCTGTGTAGAAAACTGCTGACATTTCATGAGAGTTAGTACAAGGTTCTAAGGTACAGTAGAAGTTTTTCCCAATTTGACCTGATAAATCAAAGCATAATGTAACTTAAGTACATTCTGTTTGTAGTATAGGTGTGCAGTTTATGGTTATCTGTGAAAATAGAGGATATATGTGCTGTATTTATGTTTTTGGTTTTTTTTTGCCCCCATTTGGCGGAGGGGGAAGGGACAATAGCTTGTGAATTACATTTACTGAAGAAAATGCTGAGCCAGACAGCAAATTTTATTTTTCCTGACAAAAGACAAGTGTCTTGCAATTTCTTTAGTAAATATAATATAACACTCACTTTTTTACCCTGAAAATAGAGGGTAAACTGTGCCTGCGTGTTATACGCAGGGGGCTGTGGCAAGTTTTTTTCCTGAAACTTCCCTCTTAAAGTTAGGGTGTGTGTTATACGCCTGTGCGTGTTATACGCCGATAAATACGGTATATGTCTTTTAAAGTGGTCCTGATTGGTATTTTTTTATGGGTAAGCTGCATTCATTGTTATGACTCCCTATTACAGATGTTCCTGGACAATTTACAAATAAAACTTTACTTTACTTAGTTTTTTGGTAGAATAATTGTCAATTAATGCATTCTCTGCTATGAAGAAGCTTATAGGTAAAGGTTTTAAGAGAAGTCCTGCCTTTGTAACTACAGGCATACCCCACTTTTAAGTACACAATGGGTTTTATTTACTAAAGCTGGAAAGCCCAAAATCAGGTTAATTTCTGCATAGAAACCAATGAGTTTTTAACCCCAGCTTGTTCAATTAAGCCTGGTAATAAAACCTGGAAGCTCATTGGTTTTTATGCAGAAGTGAGACAGATTTTGGGCTTTCCAGCTTTAGTAAATAAAACCCATTGTGTACTTAAAAGTGGGGTATGCCTGTACTACATAAAATGTCTTTCAGGTAAAGTGAAACTCAGAATCAATATATGACAGCTCTCCTCCATCAGAATCAATATGCGTACACCCTGCCCCTATAACGATTCTAAGACTAGCTGTACTGGGAAGATCTCTCACTAAGAAATAAGAGAGTTCCAGTCCTTGTTGGAGCCACACACTGCTATGACCCTCCATAGTCTTTCTGTTGACTCTCCCAATACACACATGCATGGAACAGAGATCATCACTACTTTTATGGATTAATGAGCGAGCAAGAGATTGGTAATTTAGTCAGATGCTTAGAAATATTGGGTTGTGTTTCAATGCTATTGTCATAATTTAGGTAACAGCAATGGGACATTCAAGGCTATCTCTGTCCAAAACTGATGTTTCAGTTGTGTGTGGTTGCTGGCAAACTAAATCATGCACTGAGTTATTAGAAATTTTAGGGACTGCAGTTTTGGAAATTATTACCAGGATTCCAATTTAAATTGCCATGGCTATTATGACATTACACTCTTCCAATGAATTCAACATAATGCAGTATTAATAAATAATGAAAGATTCCATTAGGAGGGTCTAGAAGAGGAGCAGACATGCAAAATGAATTGGGGATGCTCAGTATTATAGCCTGTAGAATATTAAGATGCCAGCTGGTGAAAGGACTAAAATATTGGTATTAAATGGAGTTGGACATAAAAGTGGATCAAACAAGCATCCAAAAGTCCAAGAATGATACAATTGATTCATAGCAGAATAGAGCCAATGTGTTTTGGGGGCCAAACGTATTCCTCTTTAATAGGGCTTAAGAATTTTGACCATGGTTGCAAGGAATCAGCTGAGCAGATGTCAAATAAACTATGATTTACTGCTTGTAAAGTTTTAGGAGAGCAGGTTATGCCAGTGTTAGTGAATGCAGCAAAGGCTTTGCTGGACTCTTGGATGTTTGTCTGGCGCTCTCATTGTATTTCATGTGTGTGGAGTCCCAGCTTTGGGTAATTTTTTCCTGAGGGTGGTCCATGTCTTGTGCATTGCTACAAAACCTGAGCCAGTCTGCCCAGTGACAATTTCAGTGACCCTTGGAGAATCTGAATCCAATGCCCTGTTCTAGTGTTTGTAAAATAGTATAGGCTGGACCAGGCTGGTACAATAATATGAATATCCAGTCTTAAAGGACAACTTCACTTTTAGTAAAGTGCCCTTTAAATTGTCCATCCTGCTATGTGCCTAAATACATACCTTCAGCCAGATCCTGAAATCTTCACTGTGTACAAAATAAGTCCTGCCCATGTTTAGCTATTGCTGTCCTTGCACAACTCATACATATGCTAGTTGTGCTCATGGAAGCTTCAGTCATCCAGTCACAGAAATGAATAGGTTTAATCATAAGGATGCACAGCAGGAGATAGATGTGGTCAGGACTAGATGTGGCCAGTGAAGACCTCTTGAATGGGTCTGTAAGTATTTAGGTATGTAGCTACCACTGAAGGATGTGGGATGAGATTTTAACGACAAGGTTCTTTGAATTAGCATAATAGTGAAGCCTTAAATAGGAAATATTTGCATGTGCCCCATTTTTTACTTTTCTTAAACACAATTTTGACAGCTTGAATCAAGAGTCAGCGGTCACCTGACATTGTAAAGTCACAGCTGGTCAAATGCCTGGACTTACACACTGTTTCATAGCCTCTAAGTGTGCAGTGTATAAGCTAGAGCATTTCACAGAGACAGCAACTGTGATGCTTCAGATGACTTCTAATTCTTTGTAAGAAGTAAAAAAAAAAAGTTAAACAAGGTGGCACATTTAAGTCTTTCGTAAGTAAGGCCAGCACAGTTTTAATAAGATATTTACCCTAGCCCAGTAATGCTTGATTCTTTCAAAAAGCTAAACATTTATTAGCTTATGTGCAGTGCAAGGGTGTAACCAAAGGACAACAGGCCATAGACCATGGGGCCCAGAAGCACAAGAGGCGGACTATACAATGAAACACAAGTGCATTTTATATATATATATATATATATATATATATAATATTTGAGAAGGGTGTATAAAAACGGCCTACAATACACCACTCAGCGCTAATTCTGTCCCACAGGTATCAAACAGTAGAAGGTCATAAAACTATAATCAAATATTCAAAAAATATTATAAAAATATAAAAGAATATTACTAAGCAGCTGTTTAAAATTGTAAAAGATAAAAATAAGTAGTACAGCGGTAAAAGCAGTCCAATAATCTGAATTCAACGGATACTAAAACAGCGCTATAATGAAGAATGATAATCTGTGTGATAAACACCACAGTCAATAGTCTTTGTGCAGCAATGATAGTAGGTAAAGTTCAAAGATATCAAGGGTGATGATGATAGCAGTAAATTCAGTGTGCACCTTCCACCAAAATAAACATCCGACTTTCCACCTCGTGAAGCACACTCCCCCAGGGGGTCAAACTCACCAGAAGCCTCTAATCAATAAGCCTTAAAGGTAAGTGTTCTTCAGTCATTTCGCTCTTAACCTCACTATCCACAGAGATCCACAGGAAAAACGGCTCCAGTAAAACGTCATAAAAACACAGAAAATATTGCACATAGCGGGATTCTGTTTATTTAATACGTATTCCCCATGTAACCAAAGGATCCCTTCATAATATCTACATACACAGTAAAAAATGTTTAATGCATATAAAGTGGCCCAAGAGGGCGCTGTCACCATGATCTGCTGTCCCAGGGAATCCGCGTGTGTCTCCTTGCAGACACCGCAATCACTTCCAGGTAGGGTATGGCGGTGGTGCGCAGGTGTCACTTCCAGGATGTCGTGCGGGTCACGCCCTTACGCATTTCGTCATATCCAACTTCAACAGAGGGCGTAAATCCCCATCCACAAGGGTCTTGCCACAGGATGTTTAAAATCTTGTCAGTTTATTAGTATTTTTGAAAGGATTTTCAAATGGAATATCCATTCAAAAATACAAATAAACTGACAAGATTTTAAACATCCTGCGGCAAGACTCTTGTGGATGGGGATTTACGCCCTCTGTTGAAGTCAGATATGACGAAACGCGTAAGGGCGTGACCCGCACGACATCCCGGAAGTGACGCCTGCGCTCCACCGCCATACCCTACCCGGAAGTGATTGCGGTGTCTGCAAGGAGATACACGCGGATTCCCTGGGACGGCAGATCATGGTGACAGCGCCCTCTTGAGCCACTTTATATGCTTTAAACATTTTTTACTGTGTACGTAGATATTATGAAGGGATCCTTTGGTTACATGGGGAATACATTTTAAATAAACAGAATCACGCTATGTGCAATATTTTCTGTGTTTTCATGACGTTTTATTGGAGCCGTTTTTCCTGTGAATAGTGAGGTTAAGAGCGAAATGACTGAAGAAACTTACCTTTAAGGCTTATTGATTAGAGATTTCTGGTGAGTTTGACCCCCTGGGGAGTGTGCTTCACGAGGTGGAAAGTCGGATGTTTATTTTGGTGGAAGGTGCACACTGAATTTACTGCTATCATCATCATCCTTGATATCTTTGAACTTTACCCACTATCATTCCTGCACAAAGACTATTGACTGTGGTGTTTATCACACAGATTATTATTCTTCATTATAGCGCTGTTTTATTATCCGTTGAATTCAGATTATTGGACTGCTTTTACCGCTGTACTACTTATTTATATATATATATATATATATATATATATATATATATATATATTGTTAAAAGTGGTGTAGCGCTAATAGGAACTATATATTAGTCCAACATAAGCTTTTAGTGTTTTGGATGAATTAAACAGCAACTTCACTTAAAGTCCATAGTAGCAAAAATGTATGGAATACCAGCAAGCTTAGATGTCTCTCAATATCAGATCCACAACCGTATGGGATTGAGTATAACAGCTCCTCCACCACCTTTTTCCTAATTGATATACAGCCGTCACATGACCGAGATCTTTCCCAGCCTGTCTGCAGGGAAGCATAAGCAGAAGGAGCTTCTAGAATCCCATACGGTTGTGGATCTGATATTGAGAGGCATCTAAGCTTGCTGGTATCCATCTGAAGGAGCTGCAGTCTTTTATCCCCCATGCTGCTGAGGAGCGGTTATTGAAAAATACCTAGGCTTGTTTAATCTACCTAAGGGTAAGAGGCAGTATGTTTGGGTGATGGTGGCGGTGTCCTTACAAGCGGATTTTGCAAGATTTATTATTGCTACTATGGACTTTAAGTGAAGTTGCTGTTTAATTCATCCAATACACTAAAAGCTCACGTTGGATTAATATATCGTTTCTATTAGCGCTACACCACTTTTAACATTATCTATTGTGCAATCCCCGCATATTGTGTTAGCTGCTTTTACATTCATTTATTAATTCTGATTTTTTTCAGATTTTATATGATCCCAGCGCAACAAAATTTAGTTTTTTATATACAGGCGATACTCGAAAAAATTTGAATATCATACAAAAGTTCATTTATTTCACTAATGCAACTTAAAAGGTGAAACTAATATATGAGCCATAATCATCACAATTATGACAAATCACGACTTGAACTGTCTTGCTTTGCATGTAATGAGTCTATCTCATATATTAGTTTCACCTTTTAAGTTGCATTAGTGAAATAAATGAACTTTTGCATAATATTCAAATTTTTCGAGTATCACCTGTGTATATATATATATATATATATATATATATATATATATATATATATTATACTGCCCTGGTAGTGTGTGTCTTCAGTTTCTCAGTTTCCAACAAAGCAACAATAGTGTATATTTTTTACATTCAGTATTTAAGGGGATCTCATGATCATTCTAAACATTAATGCAACTAATCATTTTCTTAAGAGCAGAATATATGGTACAAGTAACTGCTGCTAACTGATATATACATATGTACATAAATATATGGGTAATATAAACTAAGATAGAAACAGGTCAAACCTGCTAGGCATGGCAGTTCATGATTGATAGTACAGGTTTGATTAATAACTATGCATTTATGAGTTGTTTAGATCTTGCCTTTGTATATTGTACATAACACAGTCCCATTGAAGATAAGCAGTCTCCGTTTCATGCATAAAAGCTTGAGAATAAGCCCAGGATATTGATTGTGGGGCTGTAGTCAGTGAGGCAACCTTATTATTAATCTGCAGCTTGCAGATATATACAAAATCGATAAAAGTCAAACGCTCATATAATCAGGCTCTGCAACAGTGTACATTGAATACGGGCCACATAAAAAGATATTATGAAGCAGCAGGTAGAGATTATAAATTATGATTTGTGTTTCTCTACATGCATTGTGTATCTTAGTTATATGATATCCATGCCATCTCATGTATGAAGCTACATTCAAGAAAATAGACCTGGAGTAAAACTTAAAACAAAATTGGTCGACACTGTCCAATAGTTTTTTTTTTGTGCATTTTATAGAACTGTAATAAAACTGTAGGCAGAGCTCTACATTCATAAAATATTCCCAGAATATGTAGAAGAAAGATAACCCCCTACTAACATCCTTTTTTAAACAATGTGTTTAATAGCTATTGTTATCTCAAAAATGAATATAGGACTTCCACCCAGAACATTTCATTTGCAATAAATAGTCCAATGCTGGCATTAGGATGTATGGTATTGGTTAAAATGGTGCATTGTAAGTGTAAGCATGAAAAAGGGTAATTTATTGTAATTTCTGCTTTATCAGCAAAGAGGCATAACAATTTAAATAAGTTTTTCACTTTGTGGATTTTTTGTGAAGCTTAACTCTCAAGGTTGCTGATACACAGTGAGATTTTGATTATGTGCTTCTAACATACTATCTAAACAATGCATGTAACAGCTTTTGAAATACTCACAGAGACTGTGAGACTTTAGGAAAATCTTTGAAACCTGATTTCTTTAACCGCCCTGGCGGTATTCCCGAGTGTGGCTCAGAGTGAATTTCTAGTACCAAAATCGGTAACCCCGAGCCACACTCGGGATTGCATCGCAGGATCCATGTACAGTGTACTTACCTTGTCCCCTGGATCCTGCAATGTCTCCCCGCTGTGATCTGCGAGCTGCCGTGTCTCGCTCGATTCACGGTGCCGAGCTTCCTTCCCTGCGAGCGTTGTGACGCACGGGGACGGAGTTTGGCGCCAAATTCAAAAAGTAAGAAACACAGTATAGATACAGTATACTGTAATCTTACAGATTACAGTACTGTGTCAAATAGTTTCACATCCCCTTTTGTCCCTAGTGGTTTGGCCAGTGCCCTGCATGCAGTTTTATATTATAAATACTGTTCTTTCTGCCTGGAAACTGGAGAATTGTCCATAGCAACCAAAAAGTGTCCGTTTACATCAAAAGTGCATTTAGACCAGCTAGAAAGCGATAATAAATTAGAATCACTTGCAGAATTGAGCGATAGCGATTTGTGGGGAAATTCGTCATCAAACACTGAAAGTAATGACAGCGACAATTCAGCCACTGAGCAAAGTTCAGTGTTTTTGATTTGATTACATTATTGAATAATTTTTATTATTACATTATTATTTGTTATAATTATTTATAGTTATTTATTATAGTATAATTAATGCTTTTGTGTTTCAAACTTTATCATACCCGGGATGTCTACTAGACTCTTGTTTGGACAGATTTAAGCGAGTTATTCCTAAGAATTACAGGCCTACAATATAAAACGCCAAATTCCCATGCAAAATAATGGTATCGCTTTCTGCATCAAAAATCTGACATAATCATACCGCCAGGGAGGTTAATGGATCAACGGTCTTATCTTGTGTTAGCCACCTATAGGGTGCAGTAGATTAGTGAGTTAGTGCTGATATCTTTTTACAAAGTTAATTAAAGGCAGATATAAAAACTGCAAATTGCATTTAAGTATTAATTAAAAGAAACAATACATATATATTAAATGCAGGTAGTGCAAATAACTAGACATGTGCACACTGAAACATTTCGTTTAGGAATTTCGTATTCGTCTGAAAAATGAATTCATTTAGTTACTCCCGAAATTCGTTTTTATTTATTTTGTTTTGTTAAAAAATGCATTCGTCTGAAAAGCCGAATTAATTAAGGTTGAATCTTTCACTGAAGGCTTATGGTGTCTGTCGAATGTTCTAAGAAGATTTGATGGAGCAGCTAAAAATAACCTTGCGGCATAAACTGTCCCTTCCCTCCTCCTAACATCTATGCTAACTTCTTGCAGCAGCTGCTGCAGTGGAGAGGAGAGAGTGCTCCGATAATGACTAATAAAACCTGGGGAAGTGACTTATGGTTGGGCCATCGATTATCAGTGCTCCCTCCTCTCCCCCAAAGCTATGCTGGCTGACACAGAGGAGCCAGATGACATGACCAGATTGGAGCAGCCCTAAAATAAGTAAGTATACACATCTTTCCTACATTGTACACAGGTCAGTTAGTATAGGTGCCAGAAGGTTGGAGGGGACAGTTTCAAGGCTAGTTAAGTGTAAGCAGAAACTGTACTTTTAACTTTAGTTCATTTTTTATTTTTTTTAAGTAATTTATGTAAAAAAGCTAAACACATACATATGTATATGGTATCTGCCAAAGGATTTGTAATTCTGTCATCCAGTCTGACGATTGACACAGATATCCCTCAAAGCAGTTGGTGATCTTACTATACTTCAGTTGGGCAATAAAAGTTGGCCACCTCTCCAATCCCTGTGTCGATAGACACAGATTGTTATTGTCAGCGTCATGTCGAATCTCCTATCTATATCAAATTGTTGTAGCAAGTTTGACGCCGCAATCGTACATTTCCGGTCGAATTTTCCGCCTACAAGCTATAGAAGAATTCTAATGTTGTATGACACTAGCAATAATTATATTTATAAATTATTATTACTAGTCAATAAACATTCAAATTCTTCTATAGCCTATGGGCTGAGCATTTGACCAGAAATGTACGATTGCAGCGTCATACAGTTTAGCTGCTTGTCGAATCTTCTTATGCTGCGTACACACGATCATTATTCACGGCGGTTAAAAAACCTACGTGAGTAATGTCATTTAAAACGGGGGAACAGCTTGTTCCCTACACACGGTCGTTTTTCACGTCAGTTTTTCTCTTGATGAGAAAAACGACCGTCTGTGGGCTCCACGGCAGTGTTTCCCTATGGGAAACACTGCCGCGGAAAACATGTAAAAAAAAACGACGAGAAAAATTACAACATGTTCTAATTTTTCTCGTCCTTTTTAATGCCGTTTTTCTCGTCAAAAAAAACGACAGAAAGCCCACAGACTATCGTTTTTCTCGTCGAATGGGAAAAATTTATTTTTTTTCGACGAGAAAAACGGCCGTGTGTACGCGGCATTAGAACTTTCGACAGACACCATAAGCCTTCAATGACAGATTCAACGTTTGTATGTTTTTCGATGCTTCGTCGAATCTTCGTTGTTCATGTCGAATGGTCTACCCCAAAACTGTCTCTATAGTGTCAAATCTTTTCTCTCTATGTCGAATCTTTCCTCTCTATGTAGAATAATCTTGGACTAATAGAGTTAAGGTAAGGCACATTGGACCGCAGGTTCGATAGACACAGATGGTTATTGTCAGCGTCATGTCGAATCTCCTATCTATATCAAATTGTTGTTGAAACAAAAACGAAAATAAAGCATTTTTTTATGTCAAATCTGTCGGATTTCAGATTCTACACGTTCGTTTTCGTTTGTTAAAACGATAACGAAAATACCTGAAATTCGAAAACGAATGCACATGTCTACAAATAACTACATTTGACTCAGTATCGGCAAGAGAGGGAGAGGCAGCATTAGGACCCAAACAGGTGTCAAATAGCACATGCATGTGTGCTGACAAGAACATGGTGGCATGAGGAGAAAGAAGAGGGATAACCTTATCAGTCTGCTGCTTTCCCCTCCCTGTTTAATCACAGGCTGGGATTGGAGAGGTGGCCAACTTTTATTGCCCAACTGAAGTATAGTAAGATCACCAACTGCTTTGAGGGACATCTGTGTCAATCGTCAGACTGGATGACAGAATTACAAATCCTTTGGCAGATACCATATACATACGTATGTGTTTAGCTTTTTTACATAAATTACTTAAAAAAAATAAAAAATGAACTAAAGTTAAAAGTACAGTTTCTGCTTACACTTAACTAGCCTTGAAACTGTCCCCTCCAACCTTCTGGCACCTATACTAACTGTCCTGTGTACAATGTAGGAAAGATGTGTATACTTACTTATTTTAGGGCTGCTCCAATCTGGTCATGTCATCTGGCTCCTCTGTGTCAGCCAGGATAGCTTTGGGGGAGAGGAGGGAGCACTGATAATCGATGGCCCAACCATAAGTCACTTCCCCAGGTTTTATTAGTCATTATCGGAGCACTCTCTCCTCTCCACTGCAGCAGCTGCTGCAAGAAGTTAGCATAGATGTTAGGAGGAGGGAAGGGACAGTTTTAAGGCTAGTTAGGTGAAGGAGAAATTCCACTTTTACCTAAAGCAGTATGTTTAGAGAAAATTCAGAAAAATGTATGTTATTAAAAATATGATTTTAGAGTTATGTAGTTTAGATCTTACAACAGTATATTTGCTGTTTAGGCACTTACATCTGCAAAAATAGATTCATATGCAGGTGCAGACAGAGGACATTGAGGATAATCTAACTTTGCTCACATTTTTTTTCATAATCTTGCTAATAAAACTAAAACAGTATGTGACCCATATTTACTTGTACATACGTAGTAAGAAATCCTTACAAAAAAAAAGTCAAACCCTCAGAGGATCCCAGGTTTACCCAACATTCATACCCACTGGACAGTGCATATCAGATGGGCTCCAATAAAGCATAATTGTCATCATTTGCTTACCTGTGGTTGGAAAGAAGAAATAAAAAGGGGATACCCTGAAAAAATTCCAGATTACCGGGAGTTAACAATTTCTTTGCTAGTCAATATCTATGTAAAATTACAAAAATTGTACTATTTATAAAATGAAGAGTACATAAGGAATCAGTAAAAATCCACATTTTATAAACTCCACATTGTAAATAAACTATAATGTAAAATAACCTGCATTGAATAAAATCTCTTTCAAAGACCATTTTTTTACCTTATTAGAATACATAGTTCCAATAGGCAAATTTTAAGAAAATGCTCTCTTGGATAAATATAAAAATAAATTAAAAATAAGCATAGAGGGAATGTGTTATTTGCATATGCACGTTGTTTTAAATTTTAGCCATTATAAGGACTGGTCATTTCTGTTGATCAGCTGTAGAATTTTAAAATTTTGCAGTTGCACACACCTGTACCCAAAACTGATAGTATTATCAAAATCAACATTATTATGCAAACATAAATAGGAAGACTAAATGTTTGATTTTGTATGAAAGATGGTGAAAATAGGATTTTTTTAATAGTTGGTTATGTTAAAGAATATAATAAATTATAAAACATATGTGTTCATACATAGAGTACTCAAAGTCCAAGTTATCATGCTTTCTGTGAAAACATGGCAAAAGGTTTATGTGAAACAACACAAAGGCATTACAAATGAAGACACTTTGGGTTGATTTACTAAAGACAAATCCACTTTGCACTACAAGTGCACTTGGAAGTGCAGTCGCTGTAGATCTGACGGGAAGATCTGAAGTAAGGGGAAGCTCTGCTGATTTTATCATCCAAACATGAACAGACAAAAATGCTGTTTTTTATTTTACTTGCATGTCCTCCTCAGATCTACAGCTACTGCACTTCCAAGTGCACTGCGGATTTGCCTTTAGTAAATAAACCCCTTGTGAACTAAGTTTTAAACATTTATTGATATTGTCTGGGAATTTATAATTGAAATGTCCCTTTTGATGCCCAAATTGATGACCATATCCAGTTTCAAAAGTGCATTGTTCCTTGCACCATTTTTAATGATATCATGTGTTTTTAAAATTTGACCTTGAATATTATAAATATATAGAAGTACTATTTCTACTTATAGGTTTCCTTTATAGATATATAGGGCTTTATTTACTAAAGGCACCTGGGCTTTTCACTTTGCAAGGGATTTTTTTCCTGATTGGGAAATGCAGTAAAAATTCACTTTGCAAAAAATGCTCAAACACATGCAAGTAAAAAAATGAATAATAAAAAAAAACTGTATATTTGTTGCCATATAATTGGACAATAGAAGTCAATAGCATTTTACCGTTTTCACTAAGCTAAGGGACTATTCTCATTCAAAGTGAAAATTCCCTTGCAAAGTCAACAGCCCATTTGCCTTTAGTAAATTAACCCCATAGAGTGCAATGTACTAATAATGTAGCATTCAGTAGTGCATTTAATAGCATTGGGATCAATACACTAGATAATCCCTATTAAATGGCAAATGCCCTCTATTTTTCATCATCCTTAGTAACATATTACTTTGTAAAAGCATGGATTCATATGTCTATCCCTTCAGTCTACTTACCTGTATTTTTTAATGGGAATTTATGGTCCAGTTTAAGCATTGTCTACCCTATTATTATTTGCAAGTGCTGCTATGTTTACCTGAAGGTGGCACATGCATTTTAGAATAAAAAAAAAACTATTTAGGATGATAGAAAAACATCATACTGTGCTGGCATTTTTGCAACTGATTTTGACCTCATGTCAATTTCTGTATTATCTCAGATATATTCAAAATTTCTTAGTTGTCAATTACTATTATGTTTGTATTTTTTCTATTTTTCTATTACACTGCACTATTCATAAATGAAATGGAATCACAGAAACCTTCTCTCTATTTAATTACATAATTTTATCAACTGTACATTAAAATTCCCCAACTAATACACATTTATAGTTACCGAAACCACTTGTACCCACTTTACCAATTTTTATGTTTTCCCAGTGGAATGAACAATATATATATATATATATATATATATATATATATATATATATATATATACACCACATACAAGTGGATATATGAAAGCAAGGTTATGATATGCTCATGGAAAATGCTTTGTTGTGTAAAGGCTGGTCATTCAAATGAGATTTATATGCCTGTGTACACATCTGCATACAAGTCTAATTTGCTATTGACATAGTCCCATCCTAAACCCCACATTGTTGTATTGTTTCTGTAGGTTCCATCCATGTGCAGGCATAGTATTCATTATGGAAAAGACATCGAGCTTAAAAAAGAAAAAAGAAAAAAAATATTGTACTGCTGGGGAAAAATAAATATAAACTATTTTTTCTAGCTAGTATTCATTTTAGTTTTCTTTTGTGAAGTTTACCTAGGAGTTGTTTTTACATATGATTATTTTCCACAAAATATTGCTTTGATTTTATAGCATTTACTCATTTGCTGAACAATTTCTGTTAGAAAATCGCTTTAGAAGAAAAGTTGTCCAAAAGTAATACTCTTCACTGAAAGTTGATTGAAAGGGTTCAGTTGAAAGGTAAGTAAAGCATAATAGCTGAGCCAAATTATTGTATGGAAAGTTTAAAAAATGTTAATGAGAAAAGACCAAAATAAAACAATTATAATAGTATTTTCCAGCTAATAACATATAAATCTAAATAACATATAAATCTGGAAACAATGTAAGCATGCTATAAATATAATTTGATTGCACGGTAAGGGAACCTGTCGCAAAGCATGCTTCTTACAGGCCTCTGATGGAAATAACTATCCTCTGTTTCACAGGCACATATAAGATCTGTTCAGTAAAGCTTTATTCTAATCAGCTTCTCTGCATGTGACACCATTGTTCTGGAAATAGAATGCATCCTGAGGGTCAGAGAATTGCAGCTTCCATCAGAGATATCTGTGATAGGCAGTTTGCTTTGTAACAAATAAGTACACGTATATACTGTTGTGGAAGGGTTCACTAGCCCAAAAAACATTTTGGTGGGGTAAAACTGTTCTGCTCATGGGCTTAATCACACATTGTTATTATCTACTCTGAAACTTCTTAAAGATAATTGCTATCTTTATCAATGAAAAATAAGGAATCAACCACAAACATAGGAGGCCATATGCTTTCCTGTTATTTAGACCTATTGCATTTACCAAAGAAGTCGTATTTAAACGTTTTTAACTTAGGGTACATGTATTCACCTTAAACCACCAATCATATGCATAGGAATTTATAAAAATAGGGATTTCTTTTGCACATAGGTGATTCAAGCTTCTCTGAGCTAAGAGAAAAATGTATTCCTTTAGTAAGTAAATCTATTAAAGTGAGTGCTTCAATTTACAAATTTTAGACAGCTAACTCTCATCTATTAAATTGTGAGTTTCACCTACTTATATCTTCTAAATTCCATCTTTAGGTTTGTTGTGCCTGTCTACCGATTTACATAAGATAGATATAGACAGATAGATGCATAGATAGGTAGGCAGTGGTACAAATATTAATATAAAGTAATGATTTTTATTTAAAAAAATATTGAAGCTTATCTGTAACATTATTTTACAGAATATGCTGAGTCTCCTCTAGCTCTTTGAGTATTTCTAGGATTAGACTGAATGGCAAGGGCATATAGCTTGCTATCACATTGCTCAATTCTATGTTTATATATATATATATATATATATATATATATATATATATATATATATTAATGCCAAATTGTCACAAACACAGGCAAAACATTTTTTTTTTTATCACTGTACTGCACTATATTTGTATTACAAACGTTGGATTCGCTTTACTTTGATAACATTTATCTTTTTGCTTTCTAAATTCGTGTGGTATTGTTCTATTGATTAACCATAAAAAGTCACTGCACAACCTCCAAGCTATATTGTTTTTCTGCTTTGAACTACCTAATAAAGGGTGTGATCCACTGGTATTGTTAGACCAGAAACTTCTGTTCACTATAAAAAATTATTTAGGGGTAAGGATGTACATTATCCCACCCCTTTTTATTCTGGCAACTCTGTGCCCTAACATGTACATGCCCCCCTCCCTTCCCTTTACTAAAGCTATCTGCATTTATCAGGACCAGAATGTCTGTGCCTGTTGTTAAGGGGGTATAACAATAGCCTTAGCAGACTATGGGGCATGAATGGGGAGAACATATCTCTACTGAACTTTAAATACAACTTCCGAACAAGAGGTAAATTGGAGGGGGAAACCATTTCTTGTTACTGCATAGAATGCCAGAAGCAAGTGGGAAGTATAACTGGCAATTCTTTAAAAGGTAAAATGTAATTTCATATATTTTACTTTGACCTGTTAAACAGTCTGAAATTATTTCGGGTCTGTTGGTCAAGGAAATACTTAGTTAATTAATCATTATATGAATGATGCAATGCTAGTTTGTGCCATGTAAGGTGCCATGTGAAAAAAGAATATGAAGAATGTATAATCTAAATTATAAATGTAAATGCCTTTAGAAGTGTTATAGGGTTACATTTATCAACGGATGTAAATGTTTTAATTCTGCTTGTAAACTTTTAAATAGAGAGTTACAGTATAACATAAAAAAATAAAAGTATTTAAATATAATTTTATGCATCAAAGTATGAAAGAAAACTAGAGAATTCTGGTACTTTAATTGCTCTTCAAGATGCCATTATGTAGCTTTGGATTATATTTTAGAATTTAATGTACCTCTCTTCACTGGTCACTTTAATAAAGGCTTCATGGGGATAATTTTTTGTGCTTTCCTTTTATACCTTTCCTATACCTGTATATGTAAATTTAAAAATATTAATGTAAAGAATGTTAAAAAAAAACACTAACTACTGCCCATGGTCACGAAAGCTTGTATTTCTTTATTTTGTTCTTGTGCAATATGCATGTTCTTTTTTTTCTGTATTATTAACTAGAAAAAATAGCGCAGAGATGCCAAACCGAGAAAGCTATTTGAGAGAAACAAGCAAGTGTATACAACAGTTGTTCATTCTTAATGTGTCTTCAAGGTTCCTTTTTTTTAATCAGAGATTCAAATGTATAATTAAAACTTACATTTACAAAGTTACTGATCAGATTTGCTTTATTTTTACATTTGTAATTATGACAAAAAAAGAGATGGAAATATTCTGTAATTTGTGACCTTGTTTAAAAAAATGTTAACACAAGTGAAAACTGTTTTAATGTATCACCTTTGCTTGCTACTTCAAATTAGTTGCTTAATATCTTTTTGTATTTCTTAATAAAAGTTAATTTAACTACAATGAATTCTGCATTTTTCCTGTATTTTGTCTATAGAAAATGGTTAACTAAGTTAGAATTTGAAATATTAAAGGACAGCATTCTTTGTTATGTCTTTGGGAGCTCACATGTAGATTTTTACAGCTTAAACATGTAAATGTGACCAGTTTAGTGTACATAGTCTTATTAAACAACTTTTAAAGTGGAGCTTCAATTTCTTAATCAACATTGACTAATTTTAATCCTTATAATGTTACATTAGTAAATAGGAAAGTACAATATATCATATTTGCTTGTTTTAAACTTAATTTTTTCACACATCAGTTATTTTCTGGTTTCCAGGCCTAGGCAAATGGTGTCATACATCCTAGGAGTCTTCATGAGGGGAGGCGGAGTTTTCCCAGCTAAGCTCTGCTGTCTGCATGCTTGAGCTAGGGGAAGATGGATTCCAGAAAGTAAATGCTAAATGAATAATTTTCCCTTACTCAAGATAGCCATGCCCAGAAATACTAGGGAGTGTTTTTTAAGGTGATTTTTCAGAAAAATAAAGTATGGAGACATGGATGGATGGGTGCTTTGAATATTAAAAAATAATTAAACATGGTTTTTAGTTTGTAGAGCTCAGCTGCAGTGTAGTTATACTTTGAAGTATAAATAAAGGCAACATGTTTTTAGTTTTGGAAAGAGTGGAATTAGCATAGAAACACTGTCAAGTTTTCATTGCTGTACCTGTTAGGGAGTTTTTTTTCTCTATTTGTCCTAATCACCATTGCTGCCGCCAATAGTGAAGGTGAGGGTATATCCACATTTTGAGTTGTCACCAGAAAAGGAATTAAACCGTATAAAATACAAAATACTAACCACAATGTACAAGGCCATCCACAACATCACCCTCAGCTACATCACCAATCTCATCTGCAGATATCGCCCAAATCGTCCTCTCTGCTCCTCCTAGGACCTCCTGCTTTCTAGCTCCCTTGTTACCTCCTCCCATGCTCGCTTACGGGACTTCTCCAGAGCCTCTCCCACCCTCTCTAGTATGTCTGTTCCTAACCAGTCCACCTTTAGGCTATCCTTGAAAACTCATTTATTTAGGGAAGCCTTCCCCACCTCCACATAAGAACTGTACTTGAGTCCCCTCCTTCAGATCATCCCCTGCAGCCACTGCCCTTTGTACCACCTCCCCATCCCTTTAGATTATAAGCTCAAGGAGCAGGGCCCTCCTATTCCTTCTGTATTGAACTGTATTGTAATTGTACTGTACCCCTTTTTATTGCAAAACGCTGTGTAAACTGTTGGCGCTATATAAATCCTGTATTATAATAATAATAATATTGTGCAGGAATAGAGGGAAATTCTTTCAATTAGAAAACGTGTTCCCATTGCAACTGTTAAAGAGGGGACATTGGAAAGATTTACTCTCCCTTCCTTTAGAATTTACAGGACACAGCAAGAAATGGAAAATCTGCATAATGAGATGGTTAAAAATGCAAAGGTCTTAACCATCTTTACCTTTATCCAAGATGAAAAAAGCATTTTGCCTTTACATATAATTTTATATACTGTAATACTTTTGGTCTGATCATAGTATTCTGCAGATTAGATGATTGCCAGCAAGAGTTTAAATTTGGATATTCTCAACAAAGTGACAATGTCTGTAAAAAAAACTTCTCCCCCATTGGATACCTATCCAAAGACCCCAGTTTTCTTTTTCTTCCATCACAGCCGGCCTTGAGCTTTGATCATGTAACATCATGTAACAGTCCTTGGGCCTATTAATTGGCTGTTAGACTTGAGCACTGTTATGCAGAAAAGGTATGTACTGGTTGAGGCAGGCTTTACAGAGACACTGGCATTTTGTCCTAAATGGAAAAGTGGCAATGTCTCTTTAGGAGCAAAAGTTAAAAAATGCCTGTGTAGGTCAACATTAAGAATATCTCAGCAGCCCTAAAGCAGAAATGGCAATTACCAATAGAAGGAGCATTTACATTTTGCTATTTGCTGTTTTCTGTCACAGACTGTATGGGGCCTAATTAAACCCTCTATCAATTTTTATTGCTGTCTGTACAGATTCACCACTCTGTCCTGATGACTGTTGTCTCAGAATCACAAGTGAAGGAAAATGAAAGTTAAGGGGAAATCATCTATTGGGGACCCCTGTTAGGAGACAACTATCTGAAAAGGGAATTTTCCTCATTTTGGAAATGTCTTATAACTTCCTGTTGCATTTCTGGGACAGGAAACAAAGAAAAATTTCCCTACTGGAACACAAACAGTAAAAGGTGGTTTTGCATGGGTTTAAACCCTTTAACACTTCCCTACTCTATCCAAACACCAAAATACAAAGGTTTTAGCTATACAAACACTTTAACCTGTTTCTTAACCCCAAAGCGTAACCTGTTATTCCTAACCCTATTGGTAAAGTCCTTTTTTTATTGCTCCTTGTTAGGGTTGAGCGGACCCAAACTGTAAAGTTCGGGACCATACCGAGGTTTTGGGGTCCCGGACCCGAACCCGAACAATTGACTGTATGTTCGGGTTTGGGTCCGGTGTTCGGCAATATGCATGTAAAGTCGCGCTTGTTTCCCGTGCTTAGAACTGTCCCTGCACAAAGTGTCATTTCTGAAGGAAAAAAAGTCATTTAAAACTCACTCGCGGCTATTAATGAATTGTCGGCTCCCGGCAATACATAGAAAAGTCATTGATAAAAAAAAATAAGCGTGGGGGTTCCCCCAAATTCAACTACCAGGCCCTTCAGGTCTGGTATGGATATTAAGGGGAACCCTGCCGCAAATAAATAAAAAAATGCGTTCGGTTCCCCCAAATATCCATTCCAGGCCCTTCAGGTCTGGTATGGATTTTAAGGGGAACTCCACCCCAAATTTAAAAAAAAAATGGCGTGCAGTACCCCCAAATATCCAGACCAGACCCTTTATCTGAGCACGCAACCTGGCAGGCCGCAGGAAACGAGGGGGGATGAGAGAGCGCCCCCCCTGAACCGTACCAGGCCACATGCCCTCAACATTCGGAGGATGTCCCCATGTTGATGGGGACAAGGGCCTCATCCCCACAACCCTTGCCCGGTGGTTGTGGGGGTCTGCGGGCGGGGGGATTATCGGAATCTGGAAGACACCTTTAACAAAGGGGACCCCCAGATCCCGGCCCCCCCTATGTGAATTGGTAATGGGGTACATTGTACCCCTACCATTTCACAAAGAAAGTGCAAAAAAAAAACAGACACCATTGGGAAAGTCCTTTATTAAAAATAAAAAAATAAAAAATATAAAAAAACATTCCAGCGATGAAATCCAGTGTCCCGCGGCGATCCCGATGTCCAGCGCTGTCCAGACGAAATGTCATTGGCTAAGCCTGAGCGGACCTGATGGGGAACTTCCTCGGCAGTGTATTAAATGAATAGACCCACCCCTTCTAAAGTTCCCCATCAGGTTCGCTCAGCCAATGACGTAGTGTAAGGCTGAGGACCTGATGCAGAACGTGAGAAGGGGCGGGTCTATTCATGTATTATACTGCGGAGGAAGTTCCCCATCAGGTCCGCTCATCCAATGACGTAAGCGGGGTCTGACATACGAGGGGGCGGACCTGATGGGGATCTTCATCCACAGTTTAATACATGAATAGACTCGCCCCTTCTCACGTTCCGCATCAGGTCCTCAGCCTGACACCTACGTCATTGGCTGAGCGGACCCGATGGGGAACTTTAGAAGGGGCGGGTCCATTAATTTAATACACTGCCGAGAAAGTTCCCCATCAGGTCCGCTCAGGCTCATCCAATGACATTTCGTCTGGACAGCGCTGGACATCGGGATCGCCGCGGGACACTGGATTTCATCGCTGGAATGTTTTTTTTTGTTTTTTTTTTAATAAAGGACTTTCCCAATGGTGTCTGTGTATTTTTTTTAAACATTTTTACACTTTCTTTGTGAAATGGTAGGGGTACAATGTACCCCATTACCAATTCACATAGGGGGGCGGGATCTGGGGGCCCCCTTTGTTAAAGGGGTCTTCCAGATTCCGATAAGCCCCCCGCCCGCAGACCCCACAACCACCGGGCAAGGGTTGTGGGGATGAGGCCCTTGTCCCCATCAACATGGGGACATCCTCCCCATGTTGAGGGCATGTGGCCTGGTACGGTTCAGGAGGGGGGGCGCTCTTTCGTCCCCCCCTCTTTTCCTGCGGCCTGCCAGGTTGCGTGCTCAGATAAAGGGTCTGGTCTGGATTTTTGGGGGTACTCAACGCCATTTTTTTTTTTACATTTAGGGTGGAGTTCCCCTTAAAATCCATACCAGACCTGAAGGGCCTGGTATGGATATTTGGGGGAACCGCACGCATTTTTTTTTAAATTTGCGGCAGGGTTCCCCTTAATATCCATACCAGACCTGAAGGGCCTGGTAATTGAATTTGGGGGAACCCCCATGCTTTTTTTTTTTTTATCAATGACTTTTCTATGTATTGCCGGGAGCCAACAATTCATTAATAGCTGCGAATGAGTTTTAAATGACTTTTTTTCCTTCAGAAATGACACTGTGCACGGGAAACAAGCGTGAATAGTCCTCAGAAGTTCGGGTCCCTATTGACTTCAATGGGGTTCAGGGTCAAGTTCGGTCCCGAACTCGAACTTTTTACCGAAGTTCGGCCGAACCCGTCGAACCCGAACATCCAGGTGTCCGCTCAACTCTACTCCTTGTATGATAAACGTTTTTTGCAAAGAAGCACTCACTCCACCAGTGCTTTCTCATGTGTTATCCACTGTGGTCCAGTGCTAGCTTTACTTGCTGTGAACCCAAGGCATTAGGGACATACCCCATTTGGTGTACCACCAAGCCTCCTTGGGCTCAGAGGGTAATATTGCAGAGATCTGCACTCACGTCATTACATGCCATGGCAAAAATTAGTTACTGGTAAACATTAGAAAGGACAATGGAGTTGATCTAGTAAAGAGAAAGGAACATATTAAATAAGATAATTTTCACTTTTAAAAGTGAATGTTTACTAAGGCAATTCATAGATTAATCAAATTGTATGTCTTTCCACTACAGGCATCAGAACCAAATAAAGGGGCATCAGAATCATGCTGAGAGAAAAAGACTGTCCTGATTATCAGTGCAGTCCAAACAGCTCCCTCCAGTGCTGCCAATCAGTGCCCACCAGTGCCACCTATTAGTGCCGCCTACCAGTGCCCATCAGTACCACATATCAATGCCCATCAGTGCTGCCTCTCAGTGTTGCCTATCAGTGCCACCTATTGGTGCTGCCTATCAGAGCCCATCAGTGTCACCTATCAGTGCTGCCTGTCAGAGCCCATCAGTGCCACCTATCAGTGCAGCCTCATCAGTGCCAACCAGTGTCGCCACATCAATGCCACCTATCAGTGCCCATCAGTGCAGCCTCATCAGCGCACATTAGTGAGGGAAAACAATTACCTGCTTGCAAAATTTTATAACAAACTATGAACATTTTTTTTCTGTCTTATTTTGTTTGTTTAGCAAAAAGTAAAATTTTTATTTAAATACCACCAAAAGAAAGCTCTATTTGTGTGAAAAAAAATTATAAAAAAATTCACATGGGCACAGTGTTGTATGACTGCGCAATTGTCATTCAAAGTCTGACAGTGCTAAAAGCTGGAAATGTGGCTGGCAGGAAGGGGATAAAAGCGCCCAGTAGGCAAGTGCCATCATCCATATACAGAAAAAAAAGGAACAATGTAAATTAAACTTTAAGTAGCAAGTATGTTATACAAAGAATATAATTAAATAGATTTATACATAAAACCATGGTTTAATTGCATTCTGTGATCTGAAGTTAAATTCTAGACATTTGGTTGTATTTTGGTGACATCATTTGAACAGGACACACCACACACACCAGCCAGAGCGGCCAACTGATACCATGGGAAATCATCATGTTTAAAATTTCTGAACACAGTGATCTAAGACTTATTTTTAATTCTTTTCAGCTTGATGTTGAAAAGTTTATATGCCTGCACCAAGCAAATCCATCCAATTAAAAATTGATAAGGGGAGCTACAAATGCACTCTTCTATATTGCTTAATAAATTTGTTTACGTTTTAGTTGTGAGATACCTACCGACAGTACTGAGATTGAGAAAGAAAACAGGGGCACCCTCAGCCTGTTTAAATTCACCAGTCTAACACAAGTTAAGTTGGCCATAGATGGATCAAAATTCCTCAGATTGCTCCTGAACCTGAGGAATTTTGATCTATCTATGGGCAGGGTGGTTGTACAGAGGTTGATCTATCGAGTTCATTGTATTCTGCAGATGGGGAAGGCCCCTGTGCTCCCCGCTAGCAGAACGCAATAGTGCCATGGGATGTATTTGCCCCCATCAATGCAAATGTATGGCCATCAATGCATAATGTATGGCCTACCTAAGGGATACCCAATGCAGGTATCCAGCAACAGGGATGACCAATTCAGTGTAGCTGTACTTTGAAAACTGAATTGAAGAGCGAAAGTTAAACCTGGGTGGCTAAACCATAATGTAAAAGGTAATATTAAAAAGAAAAAAAAATGTCCTTTAAAAAATATAAATTGGATGGGCCATAGTCAGTATTCCAGCACTACAAGTAATGCAATAAGAAGTGTAAGAACGCAATCAGGGCAGCAAAAAAAAGACGACTTGAGGCACATTCCTAGATAGCAAGGATAACTTGCCACACATTTGTGGCAGTATTGAATTGTAAGTGTTGTGAACTTGCTGCACATCTTCCCTGGCAAGTTATACACTTGCAGAGCACTTAAGTTCTAGTTGACACTTTTCCAATTTGTAGAAAATTTGCGTGGCAATTTTCTAGCAAGAGCAAATTTGCAGTGGTGAGTCAACAGCAAGAGCCCTGCAAGTCTCAGCAAGAGCCCCGCACATCAATAGCAAGACCCCCGAAAGTCTATAGCACGAGCCCTGCAAGTCTACACCATGAGCCCCGCAAGTCTATAGCACGAGCCCCGCAAACCTACAGCACGAGCCCTGCAAGTCTATAGGCAGAGTTATGCAAGTTTCCATTTTTGGCAAGAAAAAAGAAGCAAGCAGCGCAAATCTGTAATCCCACAATTTGGGGATAGTGAACCCACTGCTATTAACCTAATCCCTTAATGTACACATGTGAAATACATTCAATCTATTGCAAAAATTATTCATCTATCATACAAAAATTATTTGTTTCTATGAAAACAATTAAAGTGCATGCATCCAAATATTCATATATGTTCAAAATATTTGCAGTCCATTTAGCAATTCCAGCAAAAAACCAAGATTATTATAATGACTTTCTTGGATTTTTCCTGGGATTGCAAAACGGACTTCAAATATTTTGAACACATATTAACTTTTGATTCATGCACTTTACTAATGAATAATTTTTTCTTGCACTAAGCATTTTTTGTTCACTGTGTCAGCACAGTTTTTTCTTTTGCACATTTTTTTAACAGCATTTGCACTTGGTTTGTTTTATAGAAACAAATCATTTTGTATTATAGATTAATTATTTTATGCAATGACACAAAATGTATCATTATACATGATTGTTGAATTGAATGAATTTCACGTGTGTACAGTAAGGGATTCGGTTATTAGCAGTGGGTTAAATATCACCAGATTGGGGGATTATAGATTTGCACTGCTTGCTTCTTTTTTCTTGCCAATTAATTGGTGATCATGGGCATGCGCAGGGGGTGTTTCAGGTGTGCCTGGGCACACCCTAATTACCCCAAGTGCATCAGCATTATCGCTCTGTGTGCAGGCAGGGAGATGAGAAATATCTCCCTCTGACCAGTTCTGCCACTCATGATGTGCTCCCGTACTTCTCTTTCACTGTGCCGGCTCTTCCATAAGAGTGTGTGTGTCTGTATGTGTATGTACCATATATACTCGAGTATAAGCCGACCCGAATATAAGCCAAGGCACCTAATTTTACCACAAAAAAATGGGAAAACGTATTGACTCGAGTATAAGCCTTGGGTGTCCATCTGCATGCCTCACTGTGCCTCACTGTGTCCATGTGCATGCCTCACTGTGCCCATGCCTCACTGTGTCCATGCCTCACTGTGCCCATGCCGCACTGTGCCCATGCCTCACTGTGTCCATGACTAGACTGACGTTTAACATGGGAGTCTATAGAAGGGGTGCCCGGCTTTGAAAAATTGGTGCTTCCTGGTCGTAGGTCCCCCAGACAACAATCTTTGCACACTTGTAGAGGAGACATGGGGCTACATGTGTGCTAAGTTTCAGGTCCAGGGGACCTACGATCGGCTGGTACCGGGTCCCCAAAGTCACCAAAGAAATGACCATTTAACATGGGAGTCTATGGAAGGGGTGCCCGGATTTGAAAAATTAGTGCTCCCTGGCCGTAGGTTCCCTAAACAAAAAACTTTGCACACTTGTAGAGGAAGAGTGGGGCTACATGTGTGCCAAGTTTGGGCCGGTACCGCATCTGCAAAGTCCGGGAGATCAGGCGCAAAAAGGTGACTCGAGTATAAGCCGAGGGGGCATTTTCAGCACAAAAAAATGTGCTGAAAAACTTGGCTTATACTCGAGTATATACGGTATATGTAATCAATGCAGCCTGATCAATGCAGCCCAAATAAAGTCATCAATGCAGCCTGATCAATGCAGCCCAAAAAAAGTAATCAATGCAGCCCAAATAAAGTCATCAATGCAGCCTGATTATTGCCATTAATGCCTTTTTTAAACTACCATCATTTGCAGTCTCACCATCTCCCACACCAGTAGCCTGAATCAGGAAATCACTGAGCCATCATCTCCTCTCCACTCGGCTCTCACGTTACACACACACAGTCCTCCACCAATAAGATATTATGCCTTGTACACACGATCGGAATTTCGAATGGAAAAAGTCAGACAGAATTTTGCCATCGGCATTGGACCAGCTACTGTGATTGGCAGAACACTGGTCTAATGCCGGTGGTGGAGGCGGGACTGTGTGTGTGTGTGTGTGTGTGTGTGTGACGTGAAAGCAGAGGAGCCGAGTGGAGAGGAGATGACAGCTCTGTGAGGTACGCTGTCGGCGTATAAGACGCACCCCTGCTTTGTCCCCAATTTTCAGGGGAAAAAAGTGCATGTTATGCGCCGATAAATACGGTATATATATATTTGTCCAAGTGTCAGTTTTTATTGGATCTATTCACTAATAAGTGAAGAGAGGTGAATTGTCAGAAAAATCTAAGCTAAAGTGACTGAAGTAGAAAAAAAAAAGCTCTAATTGAAATATTTTTAGTTCAGCTTTTTTGGCCTATATTTTACTATTTGCCTAAAAAAATGTACCTTAGTTCACTGAATAGTGCATTAAGACAAAAATTATCTTTATAAAAACATATTAAAATATTTGAATAAAATCAATACATGACACCGAATTACATCTTAGTTTTTTTTTTATTAGGGTGAACATTTAACAAAACATAACAAAGAACATTTATGTTATTAAAAAGAGCATTCTCAAAAACAATAAAAATTATACAATAAAAAAACAAACAAACACAAAACAAAAATTGCAGTAATATGCGATACTATGGGAAACGATGAAATGCACTAATTCAAGAAGCTAAGCAGCAAAAATAGACAAATATGCATGAATGTCTATCCCTAATTTAAAAAACAAGCAAAACTAAAATGGCAGTGATATGCTATAATATGTGAAACAGTGATAAAGTACACTAAAGTTTATATAGGTGAGCGTGGGCATCAATCCACGAGCACCGTGCTCGTTTGTCTGCGCTGTAGCCCTTGATATGCAGATCCCTCCGATGGATGGTAACCACACAGTGCCAGTAAAGTTTATATATGAAGAAAACACATAGTGTGAGTAAGTAAAAACAGGCGTCTTTATTAAATGGCAAATGCCGGATAAACTCACATTTGTGGGGTGGGTGGGGGTTCAGTCTCCTACGAGCGCCGAGCTCGTCTCCTTACATCCAGCTGTAAGTGTATCTGTGCTTGAATCCGGATTCAAGCACAGATACACTTACAGCTGGACGTAAGTTCTCTTTCTAAATTCCGACGGAAAAAAGTCAGGTGGGGCACACACATGGTCAGAATATCCGATGCGAAATTCTGTCTGACTTTTTCCATCCGAAATTCCGATCGTGTGTACAAGGCATAATATCTTATTGGTGGAGCACAATTTGGAATTTTCCCTTGTTTATATGCTAGCATCTCACCTTAAACGAAGACCACAACAGGTCTAGTGACGCTTTTAGGAGAGGAAAGTGAAGTGGAGTGGAATGTGATTTTCCATAAAGGACCCATATATTAAAGCCTTGTCAGACCAGCTGTGGATTTCGATGCAGGCGAGGAGAGGAGAGTGGAACGTAAACTGCCATTAAGTATTTGTATACCAAAGCGCCACTAGACCTGTTGTGGTCTTTGTTTAAAGTGGTTGTAAACCCACTGTGACAACTTGCATCTACAGGTAAGCCTAGATTAAGGCTTACCTGTAGGTGCAAGAAATATCTCCTTAACCTACACGGTTAAGGAGATATTTGCAGAAAACACTGCACCGATGTATACGGCGCATGCGCGCCGTAGACAACGGCGCAGGCGCACTAAGCGTTCTGGTTTTCTGAATGGGAGAATGCCGGCCCCGTGCGCGTGTGTGAGGGGAACGAGGAGCGCTTCGGAGGCTTCGATCTGAGGTAAGTGCCACATAATGAGCTAGTATGCGTAGCATACTAGCTCATTATGCCTTTTTCTTGCAGGGTTTTTCTTTCCAGGAAAAGTGTCAGAGGGTTTACTTCCTCTTTAAGGTGAGCTGCTAGGGTAAACTCCTGGTGGATGCCTGGATGGTGGGAACAATTGTGTTCACAACTTTCAAGAACTGTTTTTTGAGCACGTGATCTTCACATCTCATCACTTATTGATGCACATGCACTTTATTATTTGGGACTTATTTTATAGTTTTTTATTAATGTAAAACCAGATAAATACCTGCTTTTGATTCAAGCACTTTTATCGCTGTTTCACATATTATCACATATTATTATTTTATTTTTTTAAATTAGGGATAGTCATTTATGCATATTTGTCTTTTTGCTGTTTAGCTTCTTGAATTAGTGCACTTTATCACTGTTTCACATAGTATCGCATATTACTGCAATTTTTGTTTTGTGCTTTTTTTTTTTTTTATTAGGGATAGACATTCATGCATATTTGGCTATTTTTGCTGCTTAGCTTCTTCAATTAGTACACTTCATCACTGTTTTACATAGTATTGCATATTACTGCAATTTTTGTTTTGTGTGTTTTTTTATTGGATATTTTTTATTGTTTTTGAGATTGTTCTTTTTCATATTATAAATGTTCTTTTTTATGTTTTGTTAAATGTTCACCCTATTAAAAAAATAACTAAGATGTAATCCAGTGTTAGGTATTGATTTTATTCAAATATTTAATAAATGTTTTTATAAATATCAGTTTTGTCTTCACTCACTTTTCAGTGAACTGAGGTATATTTTTTAGGGAAATGGTAAAATATAGGCCAAAAAAACTGAACTAAAAATATTTCAATAAGAGCTTCTTTTTTTTTTCTACTTCAGCCACTTTAGCTTTTTCTGACAATTCACCTCTCTTCACTTATTAGTCAATAGACCCGATAAAAACGGACACTTGGACAAACAACAAAAAAAAATAGTGCCAAAGATATTAATGGAAGATTGAGGGATTAAATAAGATTGTGGCCATCTTAAGTGCCAGTGAATAACCAGCATAGGTGTGTGTAGCCTATTGCATTAGGGTGCGCACCCCAAAGATCAAATACACATGTGTATATGTGTGTGATTTTATATATATATATATATATATATATATATATATATATAAATATATATATTACATATACATACACATACACTCATACACTCTTATGGTAGAGCCATTACAGTGAAAGAGACGTACGGTAGCACTTCATGAATGGCAGAACTGGTCAGAGGGAGATATTTCATATCTCACAGAGCGATAATTCATAGCGCTTGGGGTGATTAGGGTGTGCCCAGGCATCCCACAATCTGGTGATATTGAACCCACTGCTATTAACCTAATCCCTTACTGTACACATGTGAAATGCATTCAATCCAACAATCATGTATAATGATAAACTTTGTGTCATTGCATAAAATAAATCATCTATCATACAAAATTTTTTGTTTTTATGAAACAAACCAAGTACAAATGCTGTTAAAAAAAATGCAAAAGAAAAAACTGTGTGCTGACACAGTGAACAAAAAGTGATTAGTGCAAGACAATATTATTCATTAGTAAAGTGCATGCATCAAAAGTTAATATGTGTTCAAAATATTTGAAGTCCGTTTTGCAATCCCAGGAATAATCCAAGAAAGTGATAATAACATGGAAATGTAGGATACACCATTCCCTCCTTAAATAACCCCTATACTTAATAAATAACTACACTCACAACCTTCTTGGCCGAGGCACTTTTATTGGTGTAAAATGTAAATAAATTTAATTCAATCAATAATTTTATTAATCCATAAAATTCTCACTTGTAAATAAGAAATATAAACAGCTCAGTCTTCAGGACTCGAGCAATACCGAATATCCAAAAACCAAGTCCCCCCTTTAACTTTGAAAGGGTGACAAAACCACATAAAGTGCCTCGACAAGGGTGAGGGGGGGGGGGGTTGGGAGATTATTGCTGTAATCTGACCAGCAGGAAATTCCCTCAGGGGACCCTTTATATAGCCTTGTCCCAATTCTAGAATATTCCTCCCAGACATGTGACCTTATGCACCTTCCTGATTGGATAAATGACCTTCCCTCATAACTTGCCCTATTTTCCCCTTGACTTACTGTACCTATTTCTTAAAGTGACATGGCTTCTTTTTTTTTTTTTTTTTTTATAAATAAATGGCTATCTATCTATCCAGGGGGCATCCACATGTCCATATTCTTTAGCCCTCTTAGTCCATGGAAATGTAGGATACACCATTCCCTCCTTAACCCTTTCTATACAGGGCTTTTTATACCACTTCCATACCGGGCCTATTCTGGCACTTCTCTCCTACATGTACAAATCATCATTCTTTTGCTAGAAAATGACTCAGAACCCCAAAACATTATATATGTTTTTTTAGCAGACATCCTAGGTAATAAAATGACAGTTGTTGCAACTTTTTATCCAGTTGTTGCAACTTTTTATCTTGCACGGTATTTGCGCAATAATTTTTCAAACGCCTTTTTTGGGGGAAAAAAATGGTTTAATGAAATAAAAAATAACAAAACAGTAAAGTTAGCCCAATTTTTTTGTAAAATATGAAAGAATATGTTACGCTGAGTAAATAGATACCTAACATGTCACGCTTTAAAATTGTGCACACTCATGGAATGGTGCCAAACTTCGGTACTTAAAAATCTCCATAGGCGACGCTTTGAACATTTTTACAGGTTACCAGGTTAGAATTACAGAGGAGGTCTAGTACTAAAATTTTTGCACACACTCTAATGCACGCGGCGATACCTCACATATGTGGTTTGAACAGTGTTTACATATGTGGGTGGGACTTACGTGTGTGTTCGCTTCTGAGCGCGAGCTATTAGGGACAGGGACGTTTTAAAAATATATATATATTATTTATTTTTTTATATTACTTATTTTTTTTTATTTTTACACTTTTTAAAAAAAAATTATATTTTTTGATCACTTTTTTTCCTATTACAAGGAATGTAAACATCCCTTGTAATAGGAATGGTGTGTAACAGATCCTCTTTATGGAGAGGTGCGGGGTCAATAAGACCCCACATCTCTCCTCCAGGCTGGAAAGCATGAGATCGGGAAAAATAAATCACGATCTCATGCTTTCAGCCGCAATCGCGGCATTGTTTACCTTTGGGAACCCAGGCGTGATGTCATCACATTGCGCCCGGGCCTCCGATGGTCATAGAGATGACTGGTGACCATCTGGTCACCAGTCATCTCTATGCTCGCCATGTGACCCACCACCGGCGGCGGACGATTCTCTCCGGGTCCCCGATGGCACGGTAGAGCCCGGAGAAGCACCGGATGGTAGCGGGAGGGGGGGTTTCCCCTCCTGCCGCCTATAAAAACGATCAAGCGGTGGAACCGCCGCTATGATTATTCTCATGGTGCGCAGAATCGCCAGCAGAAAAGAAGGATATCTGAATGATGCCTCTAGCTGCAGGCATCATTCAGATATCCCCCCACAAACCCAGGATGTCATATGAAGTCCACCCGAAGGGAGAGAGGGTTCCTGCCAGCGTCATTTTACAGTGACCCGGTATGGAAGTGGTTAAATAACCCCTATACTTAATAAATAACTACACTCACAACCTTCTTGGCGTAAAATTGGCAGAGGCACTTTTATTGGTATAAAATGTAAATAAATTAAATTCAATCAATCATTTTATTAATCCATAAAATTCTCACTTGTAAATAATAAATATAAACAGCTCAGTCTTCAGGACTCGAGCAATACCGAATATCCAAAAAACAAATCCCCACCAGCGGGGCTTGAATTATCAAGCCTGGCCTACCCCACCGCCAAGGCCAATTTTATACTGTTCTGCAATCCCACATTGAAAATGTCTAAACCTATATCTGACAGATGGACTCCATCTGTCCTGTATATGCCCTCATAACCTCCTTCTAAATCCCTGTGTCTATATGAAAAACCACCGATAAGCGACATTAATTTTTCCATGTATCTGTTTACCTACTCCTGATTTTTTCAATATTTTTAAATTGGACGTTTTGAAGCCATATAAGTCTTGAGATTATTTCAGAAAATATTATGGTTGTATTCTGAGAAGATAACTTGAAAGTATTTAGGTCACGTTTCATCCTGAACATAAGGTCTAAGGTCTTTGCTCTATCTACATCATTGCCCCCCAAGTGTACTATTAGAAGTGTGGCCAGCCCCAGATATCCTAACAATCTGGAAAGATAAAACGATAAATTTAACCATTTCAAACCACAAATTCCTTTCCATAACACTTGATATTTCAGAGGATCCATTGACAGAATAGATGTATAACAACGTAAACTGGATCTTTTGTTGGCCCATAATATAAAAGAGTGGCCCAGTATCCAAATCGTTCTTCTCCTATCTATAAAAGAAATTAAAGACAGAGGTCAGGTCTTACATAAATGTTAAAGCGCTGAGAATCCCATCTACCTATTCTTTTAATTATTGTTGCATCAAGGCCCATTTTTGCCGCTTCGGTTGCTGCACCGATCCAAAAAAAGTGGGATGTGTAATTGAAATCTTGTAGCCCTAACTTCAACATGCATTTTTTGAGAACCATGTTAAATTGATATCCCGTAAGAGGCGACCCATCCAAATGAACCAGAAAATGGCCTTCACCGGATGGTCTAATTGCCATGTATTCATTTACCGTTTTCAGTGGACAAATTTATTTTGCTCTGCAACTATATAGAGTTATCCATACTCCCTTTCCAAATGTGTCTGTTTTGGAATGTTCAATAAATATATTAAGTCCTGCCCTGTGAGCCAATATATGATTGGCCAACAGGCCAGACGCTGATTTTTTGTTTCTGGGTAACAGTTCCGAAATCCTCATGGCTCCAAAAAATGCTAATGCTGTGTTAAATAACATAGACTCAAAACCAGAGAAACATAACATTTTTGTAACCCTACAAATGTCTTCCAGTAATGATATGGAGATGGGTCTTCTAGTATCTGGGAGATAATTCTTCTTTTTGTAACCTATCATGGTTTGCTTTATGGAGAACAAAGATGTACACTGAGGAAAACCTAATTTAAAGAAAAATGACACTCCTGCCAGTATTTTAGCTATCTGGCAATACGAAAGCTCTGCTTGCATCAGTGTACATAAAAACATTTGAATGTTTGGTTCTGAAGGGGCCTCACTCTGCATCCCAAATTCCATAAGGAATTTATTCCACTACTGCCATGCCACCCAGGATTCTGCCCAAGTACTGTTAGCCACCAAATTCTTGATTGACTGCATCAGAATTCCTAGATCAGGCTCCAAAGATGTTCGGGGCAAACCTGTCCTTCTTTGTCCGCATTTGGCAGAAACTGCAGGAATTTTTGTATCTGCAGTCGAGATAATGCATCCGCCATATGATTATCCTTACCTGGGACATGTCTTGCTTTTACCCAAATATTAAACTGTAAACATAAAAATACCAGATATCTAAGTAATTTAACTACCAGTGGGGATTTTGTTGATAAGCAATTTACCACATATATTACTCCCTTATTATTAGTATTAAATAATATTATTTTGTTGGCAATTTTTTTTCCCAAATTTCCAATGCCACCACCAACAGGAATAGTTCCAGTAGAACTATGTTCTTGGTGGCTTTTATTTGAATCAATCTTTCCGGCCATTTGCTGCAACACCAGTGATTGCCCCAAATAGCTACAAAACTAATTGATGCAGCCGCATCGTGTATAATTCCATCTCTGATGAGCATACAAATTCTGATTGAAAAAATGAATGGCCATTATATAAGTCAACATTTTTTAACTATACCAGGAGATCTTCCTTAAGATCTGATGTTAGCCTAATGTATGAAAAGTGAGATTTGAAGCCCCGTACACACGATCGGTTTAACTGATGAAAACCGTCCGATGGATGGTTTTCATCAGACAAACCGATCGTGTATGGTACCCATCGGTCTTTTTTCCATCGGATGGAAAAAATAGAACTTGTTTTAAAATTTTCCGATGGATCAAAAACCGATGGTAATTTCCGATCGTCTATGGGCAAGTCCATCGGTTAAAAAACCCACGCATGCTCAGAATCAAGTCGACGCATGCTCAGAAGCATTAAACTTCATTTTTCTCGGCTCATCGGAGTGTTTTACGTCACCACGTTTGGAACGGTCGGTTTTTCGACTGATGGTGTGTGGCCAAGACTGATGAAAAACAGTTTCATCGGATTTCCGATGGTCAAATCCATCGGACGAAAATCCATAGGTTATCCGATCGTGTGTACAGGGCTTAAGACCTGACGTAGCTATATATAGCCTTCTAGAGAATATCCTACCCACTGGCATAACTCTCGTTGCAAATGCTAATTTGCCTAATAACGATTGCAGTTCTTTCAGTAAAATCTTTTTCCTTCTTACCATCCAAGAAATGGAAGATTTTATATTGTTAATTTTATTTAATGGCAGCTGGAATTCCATTAATTCTGTGTCTATTTTAATACCTAAAAATTCAATGGATGTGGAAGGCAATTCCGTTTTTTCTACCGCGAGGGGGACACCTAATTTTTCCGTGATAAAACTAAACAATTCCAGCATAAATAGACAAATTGGTGATTGGGCCGGGCCAATGAATAGGAAATCGTCCAGATAGTGTACTATACCCTTGTTACCCGATTCAATCGAAACCACCCATTGTATGAAAGATGCAAATTTTTCGAAATACGCACATGAAGTTGAGCATCCCATTGGGAGGCACACGTCGTAGTAAAATTTGTTCTCAAAGACCATGCCAAGGGAATTATAGGAAGCTGGGCTAATCGGGAGCAATCTAAACGCTGCTTTAATATCTGCTTTCACGAGGAGCGCCGCCTTCCCAATTTCTCTGATGATGCAAATTGCATCTTCAAATGTACCATATGAGACCGATGATAGCTCTTCCGGGAAGGATAAATGATGTATTAAGCGAAATGATTTGTGATCCTTTTTTGGGATGATGGGATGATACTCAAAAAATTTAAATGGAGGAAAATTTAATTCTCCCGCTATTCTACCTTATTTAATTTATTTTTCTAACTTTTCCTTAACAATATGTGGAAATTGTAATACAGATTTTAAATTGTTAACCAACTGACAACCCAGACCTTTAAAAACTGGCAAAGGAAAGCCCTTGGAAAAACCTTTAATTAAAAACTTGGCTGTCTCCTGTCTGGATAAATTTCCAACCATTGTTGCATGTTTTGTAGGTTCACCGGAGTGCGTGGTTATCTCTTTGCCCATGTGTGTTGGTATTCCTTTTAAAACATTTGAGCAATGGGTGGGGGCCTAAGCAATTCGAGCACTCATGCTTGTACTTGCATGATCCCCCCCATTTGCACTGGTTCTCATTATATGAAAAGCAGTTACCCCTTTTATAAGGGGACACTGCAACAGCAGGCTGTTGTCTAGGGTATGGCAATTTTTGCGGCGCTATAAGGTTTAGCCATAAACCTATGTCTTTATTACCCCATTTTAAGGATGGATATATGGATAATTTTTGTCTAAAAGACTCGTCATACTGAAACCAGCCTAAACCCCCAAAGCTTCTATAAGCTTCGAGCGCATGTTCAAGGTGTTGGAAAAGGCCACTACAGTATTCCGGGTGTTTTTCTCCAAACACACTAGCATAAATGCTAAATGCCTGTATCCAATTATGAAGATACCTAGCTACAGGTCTATGTTTATCTTCTTCCAATCTATCCTCAAGTTTTTTGTCAGCTTTGATAATAAACTCTTTTGCTGAGGCCAGTAAAGACAGAATGTCAATGAACTGCCCTTTCCAAATATTTTCCTTTACCTGACCGGATAGGTGGTACCCGAGTGGTGACATTTCACAAGGCAAATTCTCCTTTAGACATAATTCAGGGACTGAAGAGTTATTCATATTCAATGACGCTGAGAAAGTGTTAATGTTATTGGTGTTACTCGCTGAAATAGAAGAAATACTATTAGCAACATTACCACAACTATTCCCGGATTCATTAACCCATACATTAGAGTAATTAACATTCTCATTACCATGCGAGTTAATGCTTTCATTAAGTCTATCAATGGAAAGCATGATATTATTCAAAACCTGTATCAACTCACCCTGACCACTAGATGCCGCTGTTGCATTAGTTAGCCCAGGAGAACTCAGCAGCTGCTGCTCTCTTAAGCCTGCAGTGGTCACCGTAGGAATCACTTGTTCTTGTATATGATGTAAACTTGAATGACTGACGCTTAGCACTGACGCTGCTGTCTCCTCAGCCATCTGTTCCTGGGAGGCGTCTGCAACAATGTTCTTCTTCTCCTCTTTTCTCTAAAGCTGGCTCTTCTTGACCCCGCGCTAGTGGCCGCCTCTTCTGGCTGCTCCATAGCTTTTCCCTTGATTCTGAGGGTGGGTGGACGCGGAGGTGGGCAGCGCTGATTCTGCTGCCTGATACTCGGGCTGCGGGTGACAGGTCTGCTTCTACTGTTAGATAAGGCAGGTACCTCAGCTACTGTCAGTCCTTCCACTTCTGGTGCTTGCTCCCGCCGACCGTCCTCTCCTTCCCCCAACTCCAGGCATCTTCTCAGCCATTCCTCACCTCCTCTGTCCCCTGCTCTCTCAAGCATCCATCGCATAAGAGTCTTCATGGTCAGGACAGCGTTCACGCAGAGTGTAATGGCTCAACTGAAGGGGAGCTTGTTGCTGTAATCTGACCAGCTGTGAGGAAATTCCCTCAGGGGACCCTTTATATAGCCTTGCCCCAATTCTAGAATATTCCTCCCAGACATGTGACCTTATGCACCTTCCTGATTGGATAAATAACCTTCCCTCATAACTTGCCCTATTTTCCCCTTGACGTACTGTACCTATTTCTTAAAGTGACATGGCTTCTTTTTTTTTATTTATTTTTTTATTTTAAATAAATAAATGGCTATATAGCTATCCCAGGGGCATCCACATGTCCATGCTGTTCGGGCCATATTCTTTAGCCCTCTCAGTCCAATCTTGGATTTTTACTGGGATTGCAAAATGGACTGCAAATATTTTGAACACATATGAATTTTTGATGAATGCACTTTACTAATAAATAATATTTTCTTGTACTAAGCACTTTTTGTTTACTGTGTCAGCACACCATTTTTTTTATTTTGCACTTTTTTTTAACAGCATTTGCACTTTGTTTTCTCAGAAACAAATAATTTTTGAATGATGGATGATCTTGCTATAGACTTGTGGGGCTCTTGCTGTAGACTCACCACTGCAAATTTGCTCTTGCTAGAGACTTGCCACGCAAATTTGCTACAAATTGGAAAAGTGTCAACTAGAAATTGTGGTTTAAGTGCTCTGCAAGTGTACAACTTGCCAGGGAAGATATGCAGCAAGTTCATAAGACTTACAATTCAATGCTGCCACACGTGTGTGGCAAGTTATTCTTGTTATCTGGGTGGGGACCCCAAGGCTCTATTCTGTGACCAATTCTGTTTAATTTATTCATAAATTATATAGAGGTTGGTATAAATAGCTTAGTCTCAGTTCTTGCTGACAACACAAAAATAAGCAGGGCAATAACTTCACATCAGGATATAGAAACTTTACAAGAAGACCTTAATAAAATAACAGGGTGCACAGCTGGCAAATGAGCTTTAATGTTGAAAAAACTAAAGTAATGCACCTGGGGGCCTAAATTATAAATGCACATTACTCACTAGGGGGACAACCTCTGGGTGAATCCAGGATGGAAAAAAGATCTGGGGGTCCTAGTAGAAGACTGAGCAATAGCATGCAATGCCAAGTTGCAGCAAGCAAAGCCAGCAGACTATTAGCATGCATAAAAAAGGGAATTTACTCTAGAGATACAATGACAAGCCTGCCACTTTATAAAACTCTGGTTCGACTACATCTGAAGTATTTCGTCCAGTTCTGGTCACCAATCCTCAGGAAGGATGTGCTGGAATTAGAAAAAGTGCAGAGAGGGGGAAACAAAATTAACAAGGGGACTGGAGGACCTCAATTACAAGGAACGGCTACAAGCACTGAACTTATTCTCTCTGGTGAAGAGATACTTGAGAGTAGATATGATAGCGGTATATAAATACCTCAATGGTGATACCAGCATAGAAAGAAAACTATTCAGTCTCAGGGAGTGTAAAGCCCTGTACACACGATCTGTTTAACCAATGAAAGCAGTCCGATGGACTTTTTTCATCGGACAAACCGATCGTGTATGGGCCCCATTGGTCTTTTTTCCATCTGTGTTAAAAAATAGAACATGTTTTAAATTTATCTGATGGAAAAAAAAACGATAGCAAATTACTATCGTCTGTGGGGAACTCCATCGGATAAAAAACCCACGCATGCTCAGAATCAAGTCGACGCATGCTCAGAAGCATAGAACTTCATTTTTATTGGCTCGTCGGAGTGTTTTACGTCACGGCGTTTGGGACGATCGTTTTTTTGTCTGATGGTGTGTAGGCAAGACTGATGGAAAAATCCATCGGTTTAAAATCCATAGGAAATCCGATCTTGTGTACAGGGCTTAAGAGGACACAGGCCACACAATGAGACTGGAAAATACGTGGTTTAACCTTATGCTGCATAGGGGGGTTTTCACTGTCAGGGCGATAAGGATGTAGAACTCTCTTCCACAATTGGCAGTGTCAGTGGGGAGTATTGATAGGTTTAAAAGACTCTTGGACTTGCATTTTTTTTAGTGAACACAACATATAGAGATATGGGAAATGATTATCGACATTGACTCACATACACCTACACAGGTTGAACTGGATGGACTAGCATCTTTCTTCAACCTTACCAACTATGAAACTATGATTACAATAAAGTTTATTAATGCACACAGCACCAACAGACCATAAGCAAAGCAAAAGTGAAAAATAAATATGACAGTGAAGCAAAACTAAACCATTGACCACACTATACACACTATATACAAATGGAAGGAAGCTGGTATAAACAGGGCATGAGTAGGACTGGGAACAAGGGGAGCAGAAATGGGGTAACAAGATACAAGGTACTGGATACAAGGTACAGGATAAGGCAGGGATCAGCAAGCAGGTATATGGCTAACAGAGTTGGGCCAAACACCCCCCAGTTGGGTTTGCACTAGAAATCCCGAACATGGAAAAAGTTTAAACACAAACCGCAAATCCTATAAAAGTCTATGGGACCCGAATTTGAAAATCAAAAATTCCCATTTTGAAGGCTTATATGCAAGTTATTGTCCATAAAAAGGGTATGGGGGCCTGGGTAGTGCCCTTGGGGACATGTATCAGTGCAAATTTGTTTTTTAAAAAGATCGTTTTTAAAAGAGCATTGATTTTAATGATGCTTAAAGTGGAACAATAAAAATGAAAAATTCCTTTAAATATAGTGCCTGGGGAGACCCTTTAGTCTGACTGTAAAGTGGAACATCTGTACCCTGTATAGAACCTGCTGCAGCAAAACTGACATATATAAAGAAAAAAAATAACATTTAAATTGGTTTTCCCGGCCGCAAGCCATTGCCAGCAATACAAAAATGTTAAAAAAAAACATTGTGGGGGCCCCTCCCCAACCCATACCAGGCCCTTTGGGTCTGTTATGGATTTTAAGGGGAGCCCCATGCCAAAGTTTAAAAAAAAACGACGTAGGGTTCCCCCCTAAAATCCATACCAGACCCTTATCCGAGCATGCAGCCTGGCAGGCCAGGAAAGGGGGGATGAGTGAGCAGCCCCCCCTCCTGAACCTTACCAGGCCACATGTCCTCAACATGCACCAACCCTTAAGAAAACAATGTCCCCAATGTAGATCCATCATTAATCACAATTACCGCCGCACTGCCGGACCCAAACAAAAGAAAAAAAAGCTGCGCCCGTGATGAATGCAGTCCGGTGCATGCTAGGTCAGTGATGTCACACGGGGGTTTGCCACCAGGTGACGTCGCCAGGTGTCTCCGCCACTTACCTATTTAGGAACTGTCAGACGGCGGAGCAGCCAGTCGGTTGTTAGCTTTCATTGTGGGCAAGCTTTTTTCTTTCTTTTTTTGGATGCAGCGAGCGTCGCGATTGACGATGGATCTACAGTACATCGGGGGACATTTTTTTTGTTTTAAAAAAAAGGAATTGTCAAAAATGATGTGTGTGTTTTTATAAAATTTTTTACACTTTTTTGGTGAAGTAGTAGGGATACAATGTATCCCATACTCATTCACGTGGGTTGTCATTGTCAAAAAGTTGAGCTACAGTAACATACATAAACAATGTCTTTATTGAGCCAACAAGTTGTATCAGAGTGCTACATAGGAGTCTTAGAGGAGACATCGGCATGAAGTGAAGACAATACTTTGTCTTCTGCATGCCAGGCTAAAACACAATATCCTCTGGAGAACATTTTTTGCAGGGCAGACATAAGAGCTGTGAAAGGGTTAGGGAAGGTCAAATGCAGCCAATCACATATATTGGTGAGTTGAGTGGCGATAAAATATTCATATAAATTGGGACAGGCTAGTCCAATATGAGTAGCTTGTAGGGACAATCTGGCAAAGCGCATGTGAGTATTATTCCAAAAATACGTGGAGAGGAGAGAATCTTTACATTGAAATAGTTTTATGCTCTAAGGAAATATACAGTAAAAATGTTGGCAAGTAAAAAATTTTGAATCAGTTTATGCAGCCAATACGATTAGGGAGGACCGTGTATGCATCCCAATTTCAATCTGTGATACATTAGGAGTGATATTAAAGGGTTCAAATTTTGTAGAGTCCGAGCGGAACAGGATCCCCAAATGTTTAAATGTAGCCGATATTCTTAGTTTAGAATGTCACAAAAAATCATATAGCTGTGAGGGAACAGTAGGAAAAGCAATAGACATCCTAGCCCACTCTAAGGCTAGAGATGTCTCTGAAACTCACCACCACTTGCATCAAAGTACAAACGGAAGTTTCAGATCCATTCAAATAAATTATTGCCCACATATAGTGAGATGTTATCCTTCATAGGGTCCCAGCAGATGCCACCCACATCAGGGGTCTGTCAAACTGATAGTGCCATTGACCCCTCAGTTATTACCTTTTGTTCCACTTGACCCTCCCTTCTAGATTGTAAGCTCTAACAAGCAGGGCCCTCTGATCCCTCCTGTGTTGATTTGTATTGTAACTGTACTGTCTGCCCCCATGTTGTAAAGAGCTGCGCAAACTGTTGGCCCTATATAAATCCTGTATAATAATATTGCAATTAAAAGCAGGAGTGGCCAGCCTTGCTGGGTGCCCCTCCAGAGTAAGAAGGCCCTGTAAATATCCCTGATGGCGTGAACACATGCTTTGGAGTTGCAGTAAAGTAGGCGAACCCACTCAATAAACTGAGGACCAAAACCCATGCATGACATAGGAAAGGTCACTGAACAGTGTACCTAACCTTGTTTCTACTGTTAGATTAGAAGTGCAGTAGACCTTTTACCAAGAGAGAGGCATGTGTTTGTATGTGTGATACCAGTGTGTGGTATAAAAGTTGCTAAGTTTGGAAACCACTGACTTAGAGAATAAGGTAATTCGGTGTTCACTTAACCATCTGACTATGTGCAAGTAAAAATAATTTTTTGCTTTAATTCCTCTTTCACCTAATTGGGAATGGAAAGTGAACACAATTGCTTCACTTTACTTTGCTTTACTTTACTCAATAAGTGTAGGAACAAGATAGTTTCCTTTAAAAGGGTTGTAAAGGTACATGTTTTTTCACCTTAATGCATCAAAGTCTTTACCAAGTAACTAATGACCTGTTAGTTTAACTTCTATAGTGGGGAATATACTGGAGAGTTTAATAAAAGACCACATAGACCACATAGACGAGTTCTTGCTGGAAAAAAATATTTTAAGCAACAGACAGCATGGATTCATGAAAGACAGAAGTTGTAAAACAAACCTGATTTCTTTTTATGAGGAGGTAAGTAAAACCTTGGACAGAGGGGTGGCTTTTGATGTGGTATACTTTGATTTTGCAAAAGCAATTGATACAGTTCCCCACATACGACTAATGTGTAAGGTTAAGACTACAGGCTTGGAAAGATCAATTTGTAAATGGATAGAAAACTGACTAAAAAGCTGAATTCAGAGAGTAGTGGTTAATGATTCTTACTCTGAATGGTCTAAGGTTATCAGTGGTGTACCCCAAGGTTCAGTGTTGGGACCCTTATGCCCTGTACACACGATCGGATTTCCGATGGAATAAAATCCGATGGATTTTTCTATCGGAATTCCGATGAAGCTGACTTTCTTCAGTCTTGCCTACACACCATCAGTCAAAATTCCGACCGTCTAAAACGCTGTGACGTACAACACGTACAACGGCACTATAAAGGGGAAGTTCAAATCCAATGGCGCCACCCTTTGGAACGCTTTTGCTGATTTTGGGTTACAGCGTGTTAGTAAAAGTTTGGTGAGAGCCGATTCGCGCTTTTCAGTCTCCGTGCTTTTCAGATAGTTTTCTGCGTTTCAGTTTGTGCTTGTGGGTTCGTATTTGTCTTTCAGTGCATGCAGTCAGGTCGGTTCTGTTTTGCAGTGCCTTCTTGGCCGCTCATTACTGTTTTTCAGGTCGTTCTTCACAGGCCTTGCTGTTCCTCGGTGCGTTCTGTTTAAGTTTGTTCTGACCAGCCGACCGGTTTAAAGCCATGTTGGAAGTACGTTCTCATCGTAGAGCTCGTGCTGCGTATGCGCTTGGTGTTGCGGTTAATACTTTGACCCAAGCTCAGTCCATGAACAGGGTGAGGAAGAGTTCATGGACCAAGAATTGGTTGCTCCAGTGGGACCAATTCTGTCATATGCCTCTGCTGCGGGAAATCCAGGAGAATAATCCTGATGACTACAGGAATTATCTCCGGATAACGGATCCCGTTTTTCACCGTCTGTTGGATTTGGTGTCCCCCTATATCACGAGGCAGGACACTGTGATGTGCCAGGCCATCACTGCTGAGCAGAGGCTCATCGCCACCTTGAGATACCTGGCGACTGGAAGAAGCCTGCAGGACCTCGACAGGCATCTCCCCCCAGGCTCTGGGGGGTCATTATTCCAGAGACCTGTTCTGCTATCATACAAGTTATGCAGAAGGACTATATTAGGGTAATTTTTCTCCTTTAACATCACATTCTATGTATCTAATGCTTGCTAATGTATTGTATTTCTTTCATCCTTCCCTAATTACCATGATTGTAATATGCTGTGAATGTCCCCTTTGTCCTCATGCATGCTTTACAAATTTTTTGGCCTACATGCATATTTGCCTTCACTAACCTCTCCAGCATGCTATCCTGGGCCCAAACACCCCTAGCCTAGTCACTTAACAATGTATTTTGTCAACTCCATTGTATTGCTTTACCCTCCCCCCCCCACCCTAAAATGTGGACAAATGTTTCGCTTCTCATTACAATTAGGCAGAGTGTTTTTTTTTTGTTTGTAGGCCCAAACTCAGCTAGAACCCCCCCCCCCCCCCCTAAAATGTGTACAAAAGTTTTGCTTCTCATTACAATCAGGCAGAGTGTTTTTTTTTGTTTGTTTGTAGGCCCAAACTCAGCTAGAACCCCCACCCCCCCCCCTAAAATGTGTACAAATGTTTTGCTTCTCATTACAATCAGGCAGAGTGTTTTTTTTTTTTTTGCAGGCCCAAACTCAGCTAGAACCCCTCCCCCCCCTAAAATGTGTGCATTGAGCCATCAGAGGGGGTGAGGAATGTGATAATTGTGCCTTCTATTTGTGGCTATAACAACTCCCCCAAAAAAAAATGTTATACTGATGTTGGGCAAGAATGTTTTTGTGTGATCTGCTTGCAATGTTATGTGCAAAAGTCCTAATTTAAATTTTTTGTTTGACTCCACAGTTTCCTTCATCGCCACAGGAATGGCAGACTGTGGCATCCCATTTTGCCGAGCGGTGGGACTTTCCTAACTGCGGAGGGGCAATCGATGGGAAACACGTCCGCATAGTGCTGCCACCCCATTCGGGGTCGTACTATTACAACTACAAGGGGTTTAATAGTATTGTGTTGATGGCGGTGGTGTCGGCACACTATGAGTTCATGTATGTGGATGTGGGGAAGAATGGCCGGATGTCGGATGGTGGTGTGTTCGCACAGACGGAATTTGCCAGACGTCTCCAGAGTGGTGGCCTGGCACTACCACATGATGAGAAGAACGTTAAGGGCCTTCCGTTTGTTTTTATCGCGGATGAAGCTTTCGGGCTGGGACCACACCTGATGAGGCCATTCCCCCAGAGGACCCTCACCCCGGAGAGGAGGGTTTTTAATTACCGGCTGGCCAGAGCCCGGAGGGTTGTTGAGAATGCCTTTGGGATAATGGCCAGACGGTTCCACCTGTTTCTTACCTCTATCCAAATGGCGGAATACAAGATCAATCATATTGTTTTCACCTGCTGCATACTGCACAACTATTTACGCAGAAATGCACCCACTTATCTGAGTTCTGTTGGGCCAGAGGCCGGACTTGCAGACAATGCCCTGACGGGCCTGGATACTGGCCGTATTGGCTTGGCCCCCCCAAAGTGCCTGTGAAGTGTGGGATAAATATGTTGATTACTTTACGGGTAGGGAGGGCATTGCTATGCCAGACAATATCGGATTTTTAAACTTTTTAAAATAAAAAAAGTAAAATCTGTAAAAAACTTGATTTTTCATTATTGCTTGTGTTTCTTGAATCTGTCTCCCAGGTTCTCCTAGTACACTTGTAGTGCCAAGTGGCTTTGTCTTTAGTAAATAACCACATTTGTCACAGTAAACAAGAACAAATTTTCCATAATGGTATTGAGCATAGAAAGAAGAAGCCACACATTTTAGATTTAAAAAATATTTTTACTCTGTGCACAACTTGTGTGTTATACATTTTTTGGGAACATTCTAAACAGTGTTTCCCCCGCAATTTTTTTTTAATTTTGGTTTTGCATAAACACGCATGTAAAAGAATAAAATTATTATAAAAACAATGGAACTTACAAAGTTGAACCTTATAGAAAAAATGAAGGCAATATCAAGCATTATATAGTATTTGCAAAATGTGTTGCTGTTGCCTTCATGAGATGGGGTGATGTCACCCCTGAACAAGCCAAATTTGGAAGATGCACACAAATTGTGCGTCAGAATGGGGATTTTCATCCTGATCCCATGCCAAATGTCAACATGTGCTATCTCCCATCATGGGGGATCAATGGACGTGTTTTGGGGGTGCAAACCCTTCCTCTCACCTACTTGAGTTGCGAGGAAGGGGTTGCACCCTCAAAACACGTCCATTGATTTTCTCTGATGGGAGATAGCACATGTCGACACACTGTGTGCATCTTCCAAATTTGGCTTGTTAAATCACACAAAAAGTTACCAACTTTAGGCCAAAAAAAAAATTAAAATGGTGTCACGAAAAACATCTTTATACTCTCCCCAAAACATCAATAATTTTTTTAATTTGTTGTTCAAAACGATACAGTTTGTGCGTTATAGTGTTGATTTCTCGACTCATAACCATGAGATCCTGTATTATGATTTGTGCGTTCCCACTGGAGAAAGGAGGAGATTGATGTTCCACAAGCAGCACATCACCTAAAAAAATAAAAAAACGCAGTCTTAAAAATATGCATCTATTCCCTGAATCTGTGGTGTATGGCACTGACCTGTTGTGGTGACAATCTCGCACACTTCCTCCACATCTCCTTTCTCCACCTCTTATTCCTCCACCTCTCCTTCCTCCACATCCTGAGGTTTGGGTTCTCTCTGGTCCTCTTCTTTCTGAGTTTGGGGTTCCCTCTGTTCTTTCCAAGGTGTGGGGTTCCTGGCCTCCTCAGAGTGGTGTGCTCCAAGTCTCCGTTCCCCTATGAGAATGAAACAAAAGGTATACTTATCACACAGATATTTGAGGTCAGAAATAGGAATATGAAACATTGCTTGGAAGTGGGGTACAATTGCCTTTTTTGCAGAGTTACAAGCTGAAGACATGTTTTAAAATGTTTTTTTTTAAATGGAAATCTGACCAAGTTACACACATGGAGACACCCCCAAAGTATCCACTCTAGCACCTGTAGGGGACACCCTAAAAAGCTTGTTCTGGTGTCCCACACAGGTGCTCCAGAGTACAGCTGTGGAAACAGCTGCTGAGTGTCCTCTCCTTTACACTGAATCAAGATAGCATTTCACATTTGATTTCAAAACACATCATCTAGACAACAATGTTTATAAACCTTGTTTTAATACAAATAGACATGACCAAATGTGGTTTACCTGTATCTGCGCTAAATAACTAATTTGGAGGAGGATTGATGTTTACTACGAACGATTATACTTTGGCCAATAACCTGAAAGTGGCCATTTTCAAATATCCAACCAGTCTATAAAAGCACATGAAGCAAAACATGCAAGTATAATAATCAAATTATTATTAACACTGGAGAAAAACTTACTTTTTACTAGCATTCTTTTGATCTTCCTGTACTGCTCCGGCTCCCTCAGCTTCAGGTCAGACCACCTTTTACGGAGCTGCTCCTTGGATCTCCGGACCCCAAATTTATGATACAGACTCCTCACCACTTTGCCCATTATTTTGGCCTTCCTGAGATTAGGGGTGTTGTATGGCCCATGCTTCCCATCGTAATCTCTACTCTGCAAGATGTCCACCATCTCCGCCATCTCAGCAAAGGACATATTACTGGCCTTGTATCTTGTCCTGGATTGGGACGTTTCCGGCTCCGGGCTTTCCTCGTCGGAAGTTAAAACAACCCGCACCTGCTGTGTCACCGCCATGTGGTCTCCCACTGGGCGTTGAACGAGAAGGGGCGGGGAATATCCGAGGAAGAACGTCAGGGGCGGGAACGTCAGGGGCGGCCGACGTGGGCAGAGTTTCATGCATGCGCAGGGTATATAATGATAACACGCATGTGTCTTAACGACGTTGTGTGCACGGAGTAAGGAGGACCGGAAGTTCCGAACGTCACTGACAAAGGTAAAAATTAAAGTTGGGGCATCAGTGGCCTATATTGATTCATCATTTTAAAGGGCTAGATTGGGATAATATTAGGACAGTTTAGGCTGACCTAGTGTTTTTGTCTTGTGTTTTATCTTGCAGAAAATATGCATAGATTCAAAGATCCTGTCATATTCCGAGCATTCATAGACAAATATAGAGAGCTCACCAATTTATGGGAGCTTAAGAACCCATTATACCACAATCGTGATGTAAGGAGGGCAACAGTTGTCAAATTAGCGGAATATATGAAGACCTGGATCCCAGAGGCAGACTATAACATGATTAATACTAAAATCAATAATATGAGGAACAGCTAAAAAAAACAATACAAACAAGTCTGCGAATCCCGGAGATCAGAAGCAGCAGCAGACCAAGTGCATGCCCCCAAACTGTGGTATTAAAAACACTTGTGATTTCTGGATGACCAGATAGAAGCCAGGGAATCACTTTCAAGCCTTCCCTCCAGCTTTCCCTCCACCCTTCCCTCCAGCGTTCCCTCCACCCTTCCCTCCACCCCTGCAGAGGGTGCAGAGGAGCTAGCTGACCTCGAAGAGCCGGATCTTCACAATGTCAACATATTTATTGTCCAAGAATAATTTTTGGGAACTAGATGTTATTATTTAAAAAAAATTAAAAATATAGTGGGCAGAATTGTTTGGGACAAGAATGAAAAATGCTGGGGTCAGAATGAGAGACTTTTCTATTTATTAACATTTAATTTGCAACAGTCATGAGCTGTAAATTGTGTGTGATTGATGAACCAAAAACTCAAACTATGTCCCTTTTTTATACACAGGATGAGGTCAGCCAGGAGGACGAGGCTCTGGAGTGTGGCACCCAGGAGAAGCAGGGGTGAGTGGCACCCAGGAGGAGGCAGGGGTGAGTGGCACCCAGGAGGAGGCCGGGCCAAGTTGCAGCACCCAGTCACAGGTGCTTCCCCTCCAGTTGAGACGGAAAAGGCCCAGGAGGATGACTCAGGTAGAGGAGGAATCCCTGAAAATAATTATGGAAGCAGCTGAGATCATGAGGGCCCCCCTCAACCCAGTCGAGTCCTATGGGTGCTATGTGGCCGATAGACTCCTTAAAGTGTAGGAGGGCCAACGTGCCCTCTGTGAGGAGATTACTGTATTTATTGGCGTATAACACTCACTTTTTTACCCTGAAAATAGAGGGTAAACTGTGCCTGCGTGTTATACGTAGGGGGCCGTGGAAAGTTTTTTTCCTGAAACGTCCCTCTTAAAGTTAGGGTGCGTGTTATACGCCTGTGCGTGTTATACACCGATAAATACGGTATATCTACGGCCCTTCACAGGGCGGGGAGGGGCCAGCTGACACAGGCCACACACCTTTGTGATCTGGCCCATACTTCTCCTCCTTCTCCTCCTCCTCCTGCCACATTCCCACCACCAGAGCCACAGCCTGCAAGGGGGCGTGGAGGGAGCCGTGGAAGGAACACTGCAGGGAAGCGTGGAGGGAAGGCTACAAGGAAGACCAGAAAGTGATTCCTTGGCTTCAAGCTGCTCTGCCAGAAGACGCAGTTTGTTTGGAGTACCACAGCTTGGGGACATGTATGACATCTGCTGCTGCTCCTGATTTCTGCGATTCGGGGACCAGATTGTGATCCCAATTCGAGGACTCCTCATGTTATTGATTTTATTTGCCTTCGTGTCTGCCTTTGGGGTCCAAAGTCGGCATATATTCCAATAATTTCACAATTGTTGCCCTTCATCTTTATTTGTTTTCCAGAATAAATGTATATTTTATTTAATTAAAATAGTTGCCTATGTGTTTTTCTTGTGAGTAGGAAGGTACATTTCAGAAATACAATGTGTAATTAACAAGGGACACCAACACCAACCTCCTTGAGGGAAAAAAAACATGAGATAATAATGTTGCTGTGATAACTTGACCATAAAAAAATAGGGACATCACTATAGAATATTAAAAGGGCAGAAAAAAATTAGGAGATCTTGATAAAAAAAAAAAAAAATATATATAAAAATTTGGAGACCTGCCTTTAAAATAAAATACGAAGATTCATGAGATCTCAAATAAATAATTTTGTCCGAACTCTGTGTGAATATCCGCAATGAATTTTTTTAGGGTAAAACCGTTTAGAAAGAAGAAAAGAAAGCGCTACATTTCACGATGCAAAATTTTGCAGCATGGCAAATGTGCTATGTCCATTACGAACGCTAGTTTTACCAGAACGAGCACTCTCGTCTTGTAATTTAGTCTGAGCATGCGTGGATTTTTCTCCGATGGAGTTCCCCACAGACGATCGGAATTTGCTATCGTTTTTTTTTCCATCTGTAAAATTTAAAACATGTTCTATTTTTTGATACCGAAGGAAAAAAGACCGATGGGGCCCACACACGATCGGTTTGTCTGATGAAAAAAGTCCATCGGTCTTTTTTCATCAGAAAAAACGATCCTGTGTACGCGGCATTACTTTTTAATATCTTTATAAATTATATAGGGTCTGGGATTAAAAGTACCATTTCTGTCTTTGCAGATGACACCAAGCTATGCAGTGGAATAACGTCCTTACAGGATGTCTCCAATTTACAAGTTGACCTCAATGCACTCAATAAACTGGGCAACTAAGTGGCAAATCAAGTTTAATGTTGATAAATGTAAACTTATGCACTTGGGGGCTAAGAATATACATGTATAATACATACTAGGGGGAGTAAAACTGGGGGAATCCATAGTGGAGAAGAATCTGGTAGTTCATAAGCTCAATAATAGCATGCAATTACAAGCTGCTGTTTCCAAAGTGAGCAAATTCCTTTCTTGTATTAAGAGAGGTATGGACTCCAGAGAGCGAGATATCATTTTTCCCCTTTACAAATCATTAGTAAGACCTTATCTGGAATATGCAGTTCAGTTTTGGGCATCAGTTCTCAAAAAGGATATCGGGGAACTGGAGAAAGTGCAGAGAAGGGCAACCAAACTAATAAGAGGCATGGAAAGGAAAGAGGCATAAGAGAGCTGGAAGAAAGCTGTAGAGGTTGTACTTGAGCACAGTGATGCTGCAAGATGGTCTAAAGGAACAGACAAGGGTCTAAGCCTGAGCCCAGAGCAGCGGTGCTGCAAGTGAGCCAGGAGGCTAAAGGAAGCATGAGTGTTATTGTATAGCATTTGAGGAGGAATGCTGAACACTCCTGTGAGGGTTACCATTTCATTTGTGTTGGATGTGAACTTTTTACTTTCTTATTAAATAAACCTGGGCAGTCAGTCATGACACCTTCTACTCATAAACATCTAAAAAGATAAGACATACGGTACTTTAAAAAAAAAAAAAATCTGCATATACTGTGTGAATGTGAACACATAGCATATAGTAAGGTTTTATCAAAATTGACTACAGTATAAAGCAATTCTTTGACTATTGTATAAAACACAATCTTTTATACATTTTACAAGCATGTCCCTTAGTTTTGTTTGTTTTTTTGCTGTTTTTACCCAGCATTCAGACTGAAATGCACAAATGAATTATTTAATTTCCAGTCCACTTCACTTTCAAGGAATTAATGTGTTACTCAGGCATTGATGAACACCTTATAACTTTGGTTTATGAAAAGGAATGTGCAATTTCCAATGCCTGTTTCTTTGTGGAAACCATGTAAAAATTAAATACAGCTCATTCGAGGACACAGTGTACCTGCTGATCAGCTCTAATTCTCATTCTGGCATTCATTGGTACAGCAGGGTCTCTTGCATGCCAAATCCTGAGGCTGCTGTTATCCTTCTTTTTTGGACAGCCCTCAATCTGAGCCTTCAAAAATGCAGCCAAGTGTGTTCCCTGGTTGAAAGTCCTGCGCTCTGTAGTTTTTGGAAGTGAGGGTTGACTAGCATAGGATCACATGACACTGGACAGATGAATGGAGAAAATCTGGCGCAGTATTATTTATTTATTACAGGTATGTATATAGCAATGTCAATTAATGCAGCACTTTACATATACTGTACATTCACATCAGTCCCTGCCCTCAAGGAGCTTACAGTCTAAGGTCCCTAACTCACATTCATACATACACATACTAGGGCCAATTAACCCACCAGCATGTCTTTGGAGTGTAGGACAAAACTGGAATGAAACCCACAAAGGCACAGGGAGAACAGGCAAACTCTGTGCAAATAGTGCTGTGGTTGAGATTTGACCCGATGACCCTAATGCTGCTAGACGGAGGTGCTAACCACTTGGCCACTGAGCTGCCCCAGTGTGGCTGTGATGTGTTATTTAACACTCAACTGGACTTAGTAAACTTTCAGAGCACAATATCAGTGTTTCCTAAATACCATTATCAGATTATGAATTGATTTTACACATTTTCTACAGCTTATTTTAGGAACATATATAAAAAAAGACACCCCTTACAACTAACAGTGTCATAAACAACTACTACCACCCCAATGAATCAACGCTTGCACATCAAATGTACCGAACTGAATGTAACAGCTGCGGCTACAAAAACTGTTTACAACATGAATACGGGAGCAGGAGTGCGAAGCTCATCTGACTTTCCTAGTAATGTCCCAGTCACGTTCACTGCAGTACATTTGTACTCAGCATTGCTTGTCAAATCACTGACATACAAATGTAATCACTGTGTCTTTGCTTTGAACATTTGAAAAGTAATTCTTTTCAAGTGATTAATATTGGGTTTTGGCAGTGTCCAACTGCTGAGGGAAATGAAGCTGACTGTTTGCCTCAGGCTGGAGCTTATGTGATTTCTTTTTGTGCCACATGCGAAATAAAGTGCTAGGACATGCTCCATAAAAAGGGAGCACAAACAGCACTGCAGTTAATTTTCGACTGGATATTATTATTATTTTTTTTAGTTCTCAAAATATTCATATTATAGAGTTTGTTGAGCCTTTAGAAATATTCCTCTTGAAAAGCAATACCATCTGTCAAGTATACTTTGCGTTTGTTCCTGTCATTTGCCAGCTGTGGATCTGATCTCATCAGCATAATGTTCATGGTTTCCTGAGCTAAAGAATAAAGACGTGATTTAATGTGCTTTCAAATAATAATAAATTTCACAATTTAGCTGCTTTATGCACATTCATTTCTATGAGGTCTACTAGAACTGCAAATGTTATTTTCTCACTCCGTATAATCCTTCAAAAAGTATTATTGCCTGTACTATGGCTCCAAAAGGGGCACATTTATATAGCAGTACAGTGGTGTCTAAATGCATCGCTCTCCCGGGGACAATTTGTAGCAAAGCACCAAACAAAATAATGGGTGTCAAAGTAATTCTGTGATTATAATTATGGTCATTATTTTATTAAGTATCCCTTCTAGAAAATGCCAAACACACATCCCTTAAACTATATCTGCATAAACAGCACATTCTTGTGTTAGAACATGTTTGCTATAATTAATATGAAGGCTGTAACTTAACTTTATAGCCATCCCTCTAATTTAGCCAACTCTGTCCACCAATAATGTAAACCTTCCAATCCCTGGTCAAGAAGATCCACTCACTTTCAGTGCTTGTTACAAATAGAGTTGAGCGGACACCTGGATGTTCGGGTTCGACGGGTTCGGCCGAACTTCGAAAAAAGACCGAACTGGACCCGAACTTGACCCCGAACCTGAACCCCATTGAAGTCAATGAGGACCCGAACTTCTGAGGACTATTTGCGCTTGTTTCCCGTGCTTAGAACTGTCCCTGCACAAAGTGTCATTTCTGAAGGAAAAAAAGTCATTTAAAACTCACTTGCAGCTATTAATGAATTGTCGGCTTCCCGGCAATACATAGAAAAGTCATTGATAAAAAAAAAAAAGTGTGAAGGTTCCCCCAAATTCAATTACCAGGCCCTTCAGGTCTGGTATGGATATTAAGGGGAACCCTGCCGCAAATTTAAAAAAAAATGGGTGCGGTTCCCCCCAAATATCCATACCAGGTCTGGTATGGATTTTAAGGAGAACTTCACCCCAATTTTTTTTAAAAAATGGCGTGGAGTACCCCCAAAAATCCAGACCAGACCCTTTATCCGAGCACGCAACCTGGCAGGCCGCAGGAAAAGAGGGGGGGACGAGGGAGCGCCCCCCCTCCTGAACCGTACCAGGCCACATGTCCTCAACATGGGGAGGATGTCCCCATGTTTATGGGGACAAGGGCCTCATCCCCACAACCCTTGCCCGGTGGTTGTGGGGGTCTGCGGGCAGGGGGCTTATTGGAATCTGGAAGACCCCTTTAACAAAGGGGGCCCCCACATCCCGCCCCCCCCATGTGAATTGGTAATGGGGTACATTGTACCCCTACCATTTCACAAAGAATGTGTAAAAAATTGTAAAAAAAATACACAGACACCGTTGGGAAAGTCCTTTATTAAAAATAAAAAAAATAAAAATAAAAAAAAACATTCCAGCGATGAAATCCGGCGCTGTCCACACGAAATGTCATTGGCTGAGCCTGAGCGGACCTGATGGAGAACTTCCTCCGCAGTATAATAAATGAATAGACCCGCCCCTTCTCACGTTCCGCATCAGGTCCTCAGCCTTATACCTACGTCATTGGGTGAGCGGACCTGATGGGGAACTAATAAATGAATAGACCCACCCCTTCTAAAGTTCCCCATCAGGTCCGCTCAGCCAATGACTTAGGTGTAAGGCTGAGGACCTGATGCAGAACGTGAGAAGGGGCGGGTCTATTCGTGTATTACACTGTGGAGGAAGTTCCCCATCAGGTCCGCCCCCTCGTATGTCAGACCCCGCTTACGTCATTGGATGAGCGGACCTGATGGGGAACTTCCTCCGCAGTATTATAAATGAATAGACCCGCCCCTTCTCACTTTCCGCATCAGGTCCTCAGCCTTATACCTACGTCATTGGGTGAGCAGACCTGATGGGGAACTTTAGAAGGGGCGGGTCTATTCATTTATTACACTGCGGAGGAAGTTCCCCATCAGGTCCGCTCAGGCTCAGCCAATGACATTTTGTGTGGACAGCGCTGGACATCGGATCACCGTGGGACACTGGATTTTATCGCTGGAATGCTTCATCGGAATTCCGATGAAAAAATCCATCGGATTTGAATCCATAGGAAATCCGATCGTGTGTACAGGGCTTTAGTCACATTCAAATACTTACACTGTTTGCATTTAAAAATACATATACTTAAAATGTATTTGTAGCGGGTACCCCAAATTTAGGGGGTCTATAGGTCCAAATTTAGGGGGATGACCCATAGCACTAGTATGGCTCGGGCCTTCTAATTGTGCTGGACTCTGCTTTGATGCTGTGTGCCTATGTAGGGTTCCCTGTGGCCTGCAGGTGGCGCTGCCATGTTGGGTCAAGGTTGAACCATAGGTTGCATTGGCGTATTGGATGTCCTCTCTCGGCTACCATGCAGTGGACGGGTTCTGCCTGCTGTGCATGCTGGGAGAGGATATAAAAGAGGCAGACACCATTTGTTCGAGGAGGGAGAGACCCGGGGACAAGTACCCGGAGGAGTGCGCCCCCTAAGGAGGGGGGTGCATACACCGACTGAAGAGTCTCGGGCACCTTCGGCCCGAGACCGAAACGTTCCGAGTAGGCCCAGTACCTTTAACTGGGTCTACAGGCAGAATTTTGGGAGTCCTAGGATGCCCGGGTGAGGGTATCCGCTCCCACTAAGAGGAAGCCAGGGGAGGATCGGTCCCATAACAGGAGATGAGTGATAGTCAGATTGCTGTTTCGGGAGAGGCCTGGTGACCTGTCAGAGGGAAGGATCCTATGCTGCTGCTCTTCGAGGACATACTGAACTTGTCCTTGGAGGATTTTAATTGCTTGTTCGAGCTCCACATCGGCTGCTAGGACCATTGAGGGACTATCCGGGTGAGCTTTACCCACTCAGGACCGAATGGTGATAAATCTGGGAGTTCTGTGCCTGAATCTGCTTTAGTTCAACTACTATCTCTCTCACCTACTCTCTCTTACCTATCCAGCAAAGATACAAAATAAACTCAACGTTGGAGTTTAAGTGGTTTGGACATCGACTTTATTAACGAAGGGAAAAGTACAGACTCGTCTCTACATTCTGGAGATGGGAACCAGTGGAAGGAGGTAACTCGCTGCGGGACCCAGGTACATATACACCGCCTGACCTCTAAAGCAGAGGACACGGGCTTGTGGCATGGGTGCCTCTCTTCTTTTCCCTGAGAGGAGAGGGTAGTGCTACACGTGGGGGCTCGGGTCCGGGATTCTGCAGCTGCCCCTGGAAGCTGGCTTTCTCCCTTGTGTGTGTTTTGTGGAAGTCGGCCATATTGAGGGAATTCGAACTGCGCCATTTGTGAGAGAGAGATAGAAGTACGGGCCTAGTTAATTTCTAGCTGCGTAGTTCATGGGCGTGTCTCGAGCCCGGAAAAGCCCGCGAGTTGCATGCAGCATAAGAGAAAAAAAGGGGGAGGAGCCCTGCTAGGTATGTGCTCCACGTGGTGTGTTGGCGCCAAAGGACAGTACATATTGGATCAGTGACAAAGCAACATGTCTGCCGCTCCATGGATCTCTGCTTCACCGGGACCTCGTGGGTTCTCAACTGCTTCAGCCATGGACGTTGCTTCACTTGCTGCTCCTTTGACGGATACAGGAATTCGGCTGAAGCCCCAGAGTCGCTTTGCCCTTTACACATGCAGAGACGCAGAGGCCTTGGGCATGATCTGTCCAAGGTGCCAGGGACTGGCCGTACAGCTTCGCCCTTTCGGGAGATGTGCCCTTTGCGGGGAATTCCTGTTTGAGGTAGACCAGCCTACTGAAAAGCCAAAGGTCTACCGGGTTAATTGCCTCTCTGACACTGTTACTCTGGAGGAGAAAATTTGTGCTTCCACAGCCGTGCCCATACGCACCCCCGCGAAAAACAGCGGATGCTAAGGAAAAAGTTCTGGCTGCTACGGAGCTTGAGACGGAGAACCCAGCGGATGCTGCCTCTGTTGCAACAGAGTCCTCCCTTCCCCCTGCTAAGAGGAAGGTGGGATATGTGAAGGCTTTTCGTGGCCGCGGTCAAGGCCTACCTCAGCACCTGCCTGAACCGGATCATCAACCCAGAGGGATCTCCTACCGATCCAAGTCAGGGGAAGGTAAGAAGGCTGGGAAAACTGAGACATTGACTTTGTTGGGAGAGGGTAGAAAGTCCACTCCCCACGCTACCGGGGATGTGCGGATCGCCAGCCCGCAAGGACCTTCCATTTTTCGGGACAGTGTATCGGTGTCTACTACCAGTTATTTATCGGCAGAGGTATATAACACCTCTGACTTTGAATCATCATCCGATGTGGGGGATGACCACGAAATTGACGAGATTTTCATCCACAAGGGTTGAGACAAAATCCCGGTGACCTCATCCCGTAGTTTAAAGGGGGTTTCGCCAATGGACTCTGGGAAAACTACACCCCGGGTGGAAGTGACTGTCCCAATGGAAGAGGCCAATCCTATGCCTGCTTTGTTTGCCCCAGCATCTTCTGTGCCTACTACTACTATGGCTGCTGTTTGCTCTCCTTTGCGGCCCCCTATGTTACAGTTGGAGCCCGCACTAATAAAGAGATCTCCAGATGCGATTGTCCTCCCTGGAAATGGAGATCGTGCGAACATGCCGCCTCTGGCCCGATTACAGCAGCTTTTGCACCAGAAGGTGGCAGCGGAATATGGTTGGGAGTACCCATATGTTCCCAAGGACCTTTTGTTTGAAATAGAAGCCTCCCAGGAAAGATGGTATGCAGACTTTGTGTGGGACCGCTTGGAGGTAAAGAAAGGTCACTGCTACTTCAAGTGTTCAGCCGTGATGACTGAGCGCTACAAGGGCTGGCGGAAAGACTGGACTCTTGGTCGGCACATTCATGCAGACCAGGTGGTGATTTGTAGCAGGGATCGAGACGATGTGGTATACTCTATAGAGACTCTGGACAAAGACTGGAAAACTCTTGTTCTCCCTGATCCCCAGTACTACCTCTGAAGTGGGAGCTTGTTTTTTTTTTTATTATTCCACTTCAGGGACATTGCCTGAACTATTACCTTGACCTTCCGCCCAAGGGAAAATGTACTCTTTGGAGACTTTGGGGAACTGTTTGTGTTTCTTCCCCTCTACTGTTCTGCAAAGAGAACTGAAATTTGGGTAGACTTAGTTAGGGCAAAGCAGGAAGCAGGAAGCGACGTGATCAAGGAGGAAGGGTTCCTGTGTTAAGATTGTGCCTATGCGCACCTAGGTCCTGTAGTGATGTGTGCTGCCACTAGGTGGTAGTGGTCTGCAGAAATTTGTGTTGCGGAGGCAAGTCATTCTTTCTAGGAGGAATGGTTCGTTTCTAACTTCCAGAAAGTTAGGAGATGTTATTTGTGTGCTGTGTTTTTCTTTCCCTCTGCAGGTGATCGCCTATCAAGTACATCGGAGAGTGGGTGGAAAGATAGGATAGAAAAAAAGGGATTGTTGTGTAAAATGACTGTGATGTATATTGCTTACTGTTTTTTTCCTTTCTTCCATTCTATAAAAAATATATATAATAACAAATAGGGAAAACTTTTGATTCAGGCACAGAACCAATCCTATTGTACATACTGTAGTTGGAAAAGACCAGAACCCACTCAGGATTGAGGGGGGTCTTCTGACCTTCTCCAGACACTGCGGACAGTGTCTATTAAAGAGGGGGGTGTGTGTAGCGGTTACCCCAAATTTAGGGGGTCTATAGGTCCAAATTTAGGGGGATGACCCGAGCACTAGTATGGCTCGGGCCTTCTAATTGTGCTGGACTCTGCTTTGATGCTGTGTGCCTTCTGGAGATGGGAACCAGTGGAAGGAGTTAACTCGCTGCGGGACCCAGGTACTGCACATATACACCGCCTGACCTCTAAACTAGAGGACACGGGCTTGTGGCATGGGTGCCTCTCTTCTTTTCCCTGAGAGGAGAGGGTAGAGCTACATATTATTAAATATCAATTTGCATGAAAGCATAATTAAACTCTCATTTTTAAAGTGTTACTAAACCCTGGATCCTGCATACACTAAATCTGGTCTCCCACAGTACCCAGAACATGGGAATGCAATTGTTTTAGTCGATTTAAACTGCTAAATACCTTTTCCCATCAGCAGTATATAGCAGTCTTGTGACTTTTATCTGATTCTGATTAAAACTTGTAGGATGAGTTTTCATTCTCTCCGGATTGTCCTATAAGTCTGCCATACCCCTGACCCTCTGTCTGGACACTGCTGATTGACCCTGTGCACTCTCCCAAGAAAAAAAAAAACTATAGCAATACACACCAAAATGAGCATGTGTAGCTTGCCCCCAAGACTCTGTTCTATCAGCAGATATATTGGAGACAGTGGAAGAAGGGAAGGATCAGAGAAGACAGGATCAAAGTGTCTTTTTACACAATGCATAGGATTAACTCCTTAGGTTCTACCGTGAGTATAACAAGCATACTTTGCTGCATATTGTTCTGGTAAAGGTTATAGATAGGCAAATCCTATCCCTCTATTGATTGGTGGTTCCAAATTAATAATAACTACTGTGGTAGAGGACAGACACAAAAAGATACACCCAGCATCTTTCCAAAAAAATAATTCTGCTTTATTTGATGCAACTGAAGGTTTTTATAGACATGATTGCGTAGGTATCACCTTAACCACTTGCGATTGGGCCATAGCCGAACAACGACTACAGCGCGGTCGGCTAATTCTGGGAGGGCGTACAATGACGTCTTCCCAGACTTGCGCTTTCCGAGGCGCACACGCGGAATTGTCCATGCTCCCCAGGTTCACCGGATCCAATGACGGAGCGATCAAGAAACTGGCGCATGTCCGGTTCAGCTCTCTCCTTGCACGCTGTATATACTGATCAGTACAGCGTGCGAGGAAAGGAAAGAGACTGCAGCAGCACTCACCCCTGCCTCATCCATGCCTTATTCTAGCCCATCTGTGCCTCATTCATGCCTCATTCATGCCCATATGTGCCTCATTCATGCCTCATATGTGCCTCATTCATGCCCATATGTGCCTCATTCCTGCCCATATGTGCCTCATTCATGCCTCATCTGTGCCTCATTCATGCCCATATGTGCCTCAATTATGCCCATCTGTGCCATATCCATGCCTCATCCGTGCCTCATTTAAGCCCATTTGTAGCTCATCCATGCCCATCCATGCCATATCAGTGTTTATCTGTGCCTCATCCATGCGACATCCCTGCTTCATCTTTGCTCACATCAATGCCTCATCCGTGCTCATTCGTGCCACATCAGTGCTCATCAATGACTCATCCATGCCACATCCATGCCTCATCCGTGCCACATCTGGCCTCATCTGTGGTCATTCATGCAACATCCATGCCTCACCCGTGCTCATCCATGCCACATCAGTGCCTATCCGTGCCACATCAGTGCTCATTTATGCCACATCAGTTCCACTACAGTGCTTATCAGTGCCCTACAGTGCCTCACAAAAGTGTAATAGGTAGTCAGAAAATTTGATTTGTAATTTTATGTCCCTAGAGCACCTGACGGTGCCCCTGAATGTTGGGCCTCTGTATGTGGACAGGCAGTGTAAAAATCTCACACTTGCTATCGCCATATTTAGGAGGAGTAGCAGAATGTATTTTGGGGTGTAATTTTTGCTATGTATATGCTATGTGTTAGAAATATCTTATAAATGGGCAACTTTGTTTAAAAAAAAAAAAAAAGTTTTAATTTTCTTTCCACATTTTCCAAAAAACTTGTGGGGAAAAATGACATGTTCAAAATATAATGCCTCATAGAATATATGTTTGGGTGTTTTCTTTCCAATATGGAGTCATTTTGTGTGAATTTTTATTGTCCTGGTGCTCCAGGGCCTTCAAAAGTGTGATAGGTTGTCAGGAAATTATATGTGTAATTTATGTTACTAGAACGCCTGGAGGTGCTACTTGCATGTTGGGCCTCTCTATGTGGCCAGGCTGTGTAAAAGTCTCACACATGTGTTATCACCATACTCAAGAGGAGTAGCAGAATGTGTTTTTGGGGTGTAGCTGGAAGTATTCCTATACAGCGTGTAAGAAATAACTTGGTAATATGTACATTTTGTGAAAAAAATCCTAATTTTGCAAATAATTGTGGGAAAAAGTTACAACTTCGAATAACTCACCATACCTCTTACTATTTATCTTGGAATGTCTACTTTCCAAAAAGGGGTCATTTGGGGGGTATTTGTACTTTCCTTGCTTGTTAGTGTCTCAAGAAATGAGAGGCTGTCAGTACATCAGGTGTGATCAATTTTCAATGACTGCCACCATAGCTTGTAGACTCTATAACTTTCACAAAGACCAAATAATATATACTTATTTGGGTTATTTTTACCAAAGAAATGTAGCCGTATAACATTTAGCCAAAATGTATAAAGAAAAATTACTATTTTGCAAAATTGTATAACCGAAACAATGCAAAATTCATTATTTTTTACAAAATTTCTTTTTTTTTTTTTCATTTATAGCGCAAAAAATAAAGAAACAAGTGGTGAGTATATACCACCAAAAGAAAGCTCTATTTGTGTGAAAAAAAGGACAAAAATGTCATATGGGTACAGTGTTGCATGACTGAGTAATTGTCATTCAAAATGTGAGAGTGCTGAAAGCTGAAAATTGGTCTGGTTAGGAAGGGGGTTTAAGTGCCCAGTGGGCAAGTGGTTAATATTACAATTGTACGTTTATGGTAACAAGGGGCATAACATAGGCAGGCTAATTCTAATCATGACTCGAAAGAATGCAAACATGTAATATAAACATTATTAGTGCCGTGTGCAATACATAGGCAAACATACAAAATAGAATACAATTTTATACAGAATTTACAAATTTCCTTTACAACCTACAGACTGATTTTACTGTTGTGCGTTCAGTAGCACTTTAAATAAATGCTGACAGGCAGGGTTTTTATGGCAGAAGAGACCCTAGTGGTCTCTTCTGTTATAAAAGAGTCTCCCTGCCTGCCAGTGGTAATTTACACTGAGCCATGCATGCACAGAGTACATTTATGGCAACGCTCTGTGCCATGATGAAGTGACTCCTGTGAGCATGCATGGGAGCGATGTCTAGAGATGTGCATGATGGAAAATATATTTAATTTTGATTTAATTTGTTAAAGCGGAGTTCCACCCAAAAATGGAACTTCCACTTTTCCGGTTCCTCCCCCCACTCCGGTGTCACATTTGGCACCTTTCAGGGGGAGCAGACCTGGTACCTGGTCTAATACAGGTATTTGCTCCCACTTCGAGCAATAGATCCCCACAGATTCCGCGGCGATCTATGCCATGTCCGGCCCCTCCTTCCCCTCTTCTGGGAGACACACACGTCCCAGAAGACAGCAGGGACCAGTGAGAACGGCTCCACTTCCTGATTCCCTTACTGAAGTTGCCGGCGCCTGCACCCGGGAGCCGAGGGACAGATTGGCAGATCGGCTTCGGGTGAGGACATCGCGGGTGCCCTGGACAGGTAAGTGTCCTAATATTAAAAGTCAGCAGCTGAAGTATTTGTAGCTGCTGACTTTAAAAAAAAAAAAATTTAGGCGGAACTCAACTTTCAGTAAATAATTTTGTCATAATCGTAATGCTAGAATGATTTTTTTTTTTAGAACATTTTCATAATTTCGGGGGAATATATACTTGTTTCAAATTGATTCATATTTTCACAAGTTCTGTTATTCTTTTGTTATTTCAGATGATTGGCTATATTCATTTTAACGTATTAATTCATTCTTTATATGCACTCTGGGTCATCCCTGCTAGTCCTACCCACAAAGAGAAACAGAATAAGCTGATTGGACGAAGTCGACTGGAGTTGCGTGCAATCCGAAAGTAACAAAAGGAACATAATTAATTTTGGATTAATTTGTTATGTTATGATTGTGAGATTCTGATGGATCCACCTCCATCCAACCCAAACACAATAAGTAGGAATCATTTTATTTTACTTTTATACCTTACTGTATTTACTGCAATATGGTTCCATTTCATATATAGTGCATTTTTTATGAAATAATGAAATATGTTAATGAAAAACAAATCAGCTGATTTTTCAAGAGCCAAAGACAATTAATCCAAATTAATAAGTATTCATCCATTATGGTATTGACTCCTTGCCTACAGGGCACTTTCACCCCCTTCCTGCCCAGGCCAATTTTCAGCAATCAGCGCTGTCACACTTCGAATGACAATTGCGTGGTCATGCTGAAATTTTTATCAATTTCTTCACACAAATAGAGCTTTCTTTTGGTGGTATTTGATCACTGCTGGGGGCATGCAGAAGCAGCTGTTCGAGTGCGTCGTCATATGACGTCCACTTAGAACGAGAACCGCACCGTCCATCCCTTATTTGAAGGTGGGCGGGCAGCAAGCAGTTAAAGTGATTGTAAACGATCACCTTGTAAAACAACCTATTCAGTTTAAAATAGAAATGAAATGCAAAACATTTTTTGTATAGATATAAAAATACATTATAAATACCTTTTTTTCCTATTTTATAAATGATCACATTCCCTCCTTGCACAAGAGCTTGGGGAGGAGAAGCAACAGCACTCTGAGCTTCCCAGTGAATGGCTGTGCAGCGGGGGCGTGTCAAGAAAAGGCTGATCATAGGAGGAGAGCATACTGAGTTCCCAGCATAGCTAGAGAACTGACCACTCTGTGCTCTCCTGATCAGTGTGGTCAGTTTTTGATAGGAAAGCAGAGGGACTGGCAGGAACACCAGGGATTTCACACAAAGGAAGCAATACAAAGAGAACAGGAGATGTTCTCATACAAGTACATGGTACAGCAGGCACATAGGAATATGAAGTGTTGGGGTAACAAACGCTTTAAGTTGAATTTCATTTCCCCATTTCCAACTGATTTTGTTGGGCCACACACATACAAATTAAACGAATGGTCTCTGATGTTTATCCCCAATACAAAAAGAACCCTGTTAGAATATTCACTGTAAGCTCACTAGATTAAAAACTAATGAATTCAAATCAATTTAGATCATTCATTATGTTGTTACGTTATATCAGATGACTCAAACATTAACAAAAGGTCCAAACTATCCAAACTATTCCTGTCATCATTCTAAATGAAACAAATGAATATAAATTAACTTGTTCTTTTCGTTACAATTTATGTTGGATTAGTTGAAATTTGTTACTACTGCAATTCGGAGATTCGGATACATCCGAATCTTTGAATCACGCAAATTCTGTCTAAATTTCGATTGGTAATGAATAAATAGACTTGTGCACAATGGAAAAATTTGTTTAGTTTCGGTTTGTTTCTTGTGCACAACGGAAAAATTTGTTTAGTTTCGGTTCGTTTCTTTTCGGTCCTGTTGATTCGTAATCGTTGCGTAATTTTGCTAGACGGGATTTTTCGTGTTCGGACTAATTCGTATTTTCGCAAGCGACATTTTTCGTTGAATCGGAATGATTCCTATTAATGTAAGCCTTACTTTTAGTTGATTTATAATTCGTATTTTCGGTAGAGTACATTGTTTTTCGTTGATTCTGGACACAACTCCTACTTTCGTAACTTTTTTTGGGTTCGTTGATTCTTAATTTTCCTTGTCTCTCTCACAACGACGCTGCCTATTATGCCTAATGTGCTTCGAATGGATTTGTACTTTTCTAAATACATAGCGGTTATTTGTAACGATTCGAAATCTCGTATTTTACTTTCGTTTTTTACATGCGGCTATAGCCTCCGCCCCTGTACACCATTTTGAGAGGGAGTTCAGCACGGTGAGGGAGAAGCAGAGAGCAGAGCAGAGTGTTATTGTGCTTCGAATGGATTAGAAATCTCGTATTTTACGTTTGTTTTTTACATGCGGCTATAGCCTCCGCCCCTGTACACCATTTTGAGAGGGAGTTCAGCACGGTGAGAGAGAAGCAGAGAGCAGAGCAGAGTGTTATTGTGCTTCGAATGGATTAGAAATCTCGTATTTTACGTTCGTTTTTTACATGCGGCTATAGCCTCCGCCCCTGTACACCATTTTGAGAGGGAGTTCAGCACGGTGAGGGAGAAGCAGAGAGCAGAGCAGAGTGTTATTGTGCTTCGAATGGATTAGAAATCTCGTATTTACTTTCGTTTTTTACATGCGGCTATAGCCTCCGCCCCTGTACACCATTTTGAGAGGGAGTTCAGCACGGTGAGGGAGAAGCAGAGAGCAGAGCAGAGTGTTATTGTGCTTCGAATGGATTCATACATTCGTAACTTTTTTCATCATGAAATATGCCAAAGACATTCGGGCATTCGCTATTTGTGATATAATTTATTTCGGATTCGGTTTTATTCGTAATTGCTTTGTTCGGAAATTAGAATGCTTCCGAATGTCCGAAAGTTGCTAAATTCGGACGAATTTCGATTAGTTACGAAACGAATTGCACAAGCCTAGTAATGAAACAAATTGCACATGTCTAGTGATGTCATGGTGGTCCATCCATTCTGGGCTGTACATCACTGGAGGGCTTAATTTGACAGGTAAGTCTGCCAAAATGTACTAATATTCTGTGCATACTAGCACATCATGGCATAAACCTCTAGTGGGCCCATATTAAAAATAAGATATAGCAGAGTTTAATTCCACCTTAATGTGTGTCTTTTAAATCTGCTCAGAGTTCAGCTTAAAAAAAAAAAAGCAAATCAAAATCATTGCAACATGAACACGTTCTCAGACAACTATTCATTTTCTGACTTGTTTCACTGCATTTTACATGAGAATTCACCTAGGTTCATCTGTCAGTAGTATTTAGGCTAAATCTGTCAAAGTCTGTCAGTGGCCATTAGTGTTAGCCAGTGCCTTTAGGTTGTATGGCCACAAATTTACTATGACTGTTAATTTGATGTACATGCTGTATAAACTATGTGTCCAGGAAAAAAACCTCTTTTTATTATTGGATAAAGTGGGAAAGGATTAGAACCCCTGTCAGATTTTTACTTACTGTCCCAGTGACAGTTTCACTAGAAGTCGTAAGTGAGGGAAAGTCTCCAACAGCAACAAAGACAGAAGAGCACTTTGGAGGAAGGATGAAAGAAGATAAATAAAGTGACTTTCCCAGCCATTTTATACTTTAAACGTTTTTCAAGTCCAAACAAAGAGCAGGTTGAAAATTTTCCACAGTACTCCGCTCTAATTTGGTTTCCCCTCATACTTGAGGTTGACTTCTGTGAGTTGGGCCATCATTAGCCATTAAAGGGGTTGTAAAGGTTCATTTTTTATTTTCTAAATAGGTTCCTTTAAGCTAGTGCATTGTTAGTTCACTTACCCTTTCCTTAGATTTCCCTTCTAAATGTTTTTTTTCTTTGTTTTCTTTGTCTGAATTTCTCAGTATTCAGACCCCCTTAAATTTTTCACTCTTTGTTATATTGCAGCCATCTGCTAAAATCATTTAAGTTCATTTTTTTTCCATTAATAATGTACACACAGCACCCCATATTGACAGAAAAACACAGAATTGTTGACATTTTTGCAGATTTATTAAAAAAGAAAAACTTAAATATCATATGGTCATAAGTATTCAGACCCTTTGCTGTGACACTCATATGCTGTACTCAGGTGCTGTCCATTTCTTCTGATCATCCTTGAGATGGTTCTACACCTTCATTTGAGTCCAGCTGTGTTTGATTATACTGATTGGACTTGATTAGGAAAGCCACACACCTGTCTATATAAGACCTTACAGCTCACAGTGCATGACAGAGCAAATGAGAATCATGAGGTCAAAGGAACTGCCTGAAGAGCTCAGAGACAGAATTGTGGCAAGGCACAGATCTGGCCAAGGTTATACGGTATCCAATCTCCTCCAGGCACCCACTGATCATTAGGCAGAGAGACAGAACAAGGCAGATCGTGGTTCTGGCATGAAGGAAGGGATGAAATTTGTGTCCCTGCAAAGCAGGGAATGAATTCCAACTCTTCCCCTAGTTAAAACACCTCACACAGTATAGTGAAACACTGGCTAGGCACACAGTTAACCATTTGATCGCCCCATTTGTTAACCCCTTCCCAGCCAGTGTCATTAGTACAGTGATAGTTGAAGGAAGAGAGGATTGGGGTTTTGGGACTTTAAATGAAGCGGTGACCTGGTAAGGTCATATGCTTCCATCCCTATCTAATTGGAGGAGATGACAGAGAGGGTGGGACTTTAACCACTTCCTTACCCAGCCATAGTCAAATGACGTCCACAGATGGGATCTCCCATCCTGGGTGGACGTCATATGAAGTCCTTGGCTTTCTGCCGCTACTGCGGGCCCCCAGGGGCCTGCAGAGCGGCGATCGGGGTACCTTTGTGTCCCTTAGGACACAGCCGTTCCCCGATGGGGGTAAAGGAGTGGCGGCGGAGCGACGGCGGCGGGCAGCGGAGCTTCCGTGCGGCTTACCGGCTCCCATATGCAGAGCTGCAGCAGCTGGACATAGCCGAACCCCCGATGGAAAGAATGCGGCGGCGGGCGGCGGAGATTCCGGTAACACTTACCGTAATCGATGATGCAGAGCTGCGCAGCGGCGTGCACGGCACCCGCGCACCCCTGGGGGCGTGCAGCGCGATGATCGGGGCTGAGGCTTTTTCCTTGGATACAGCCCAGCCCCGATCAGAGTAAAGAGCCAATGAAATGGCTCTTTACCACGTGACCGGCTGTGTCCAATCACAGCCGGTCACTAAATGTAAACAAAACACACTGATGTGTGTGTAACTTACTGTTGCTGGGTTCTCCTCTTCACACACAGATCCAGTGTGAGGAGGAGATCAGCTAACAGTGAGTTACACACTACATATGTACCACTGTGCCCAGATTGACCCCCCTAAATAAAGAGTACCTGTCATCTAGTACCTGCCACCAGAGTACCCGTCCATCAGTAGTACCTGTCCATCAGGAGTACCCGCCGCCTCACCAAAGTACCCGCCACCTCACCAAAGTACCCGCCACCACACCAAAGTACCCGCCACCAGTCCATCAGGAGTACCTGTCCACCAGGAGTACCTGTCCACCAGGAGTACCCGCCACCTCACCAGAATACCCGTCACCTCACCAGATTACCCGCCACCTCACCAAAGTACCCGCCATCAGGAGTACCTGTCCATCAGGAGTACCTGTCCACCAGGAGTACCTGTCCACCAGGAGTACCTGCCACCTCACCAGAATACCCGCCACCTAACCAAAGTACCCGCCACCAGTTCATCAGGAGTACCTGTCCATCAGGAGTACCTGTCCACCAGGAGTACCCGCCACCTCACCAGAATACCCGCCACCTCACCAAAGTACCCGCCACCAGTCCATCAGGAGTACCTGTCCATCAGGAGTACCTGTCCACCAGGAGTACCCGCCACCTCACCAGAATACCCGCCACCTCACCAGAATACCCGCCACCTCACCAAAGTACCCGCCACCAGTCCATCAGGAGTACCTGTCCATCAGGAGTACTCGCCACCTCAGAGTACCCGCCACCAGGAGTACCTATCCACCAGGAGTACCATCCACCTCACCAGAGTACCCGCCACCTAACCAGAGTACCCGCCACCAGTCCATCAGGAGTACCTGTCCATCAGAGTACCCGCCACCTCAGAGTACCCGCCACCAGTCCATCAGGGGTACCTGTTCATCAGAGTACCTGCCACCTCACCAGAGTACCCGCCACCAGTCCATCAGGAGTACCTGTCCATCAGAGTATCTGTCCACCAGAGTACTCGCCACCTCACCAAAGTACCCGCCACCTCACCAAAGTACCCGCCTCCTCACCAAAGTACCCGCCCCCTCACCAAAGTACCCGCCACCAGAGTACATACAGCCACTATGTTCAGAAAGGTGTACACCCCAGAAGAAGCATACCAAATACTCAGTCTGACCGATGAGAGCAACGGGGAGCTCTCACCGCTCAGTTCTGATTCAGATTCTGGTTCGGAATATGAGCCCCCCGAAGGCAGCACATCTGGATCCGAATTAGAGGAGGACACAGTCCGTCCAAAAAGAAGACGGTCTGAACACCAGGTAGCTACCAGCTGTGCCAACGGCGGTAGACCCCAGGAAGCGAGGCCCAGTACAAGCGCTGCTAGACCCCAGGAGGAGAGGCCCAGTACAAGCGCTGCTAGACCCCAGGAGGAAAGGCCCAGTGCAAGTGCACGCCAAAGAAGTAGGACCCGAATCCTGCTTCCAGATGGCTTGGCAAACCCATTGTGGCTGCCTTCTACCTCAGAGTCAGCCACGATCCCCCTTTTACAGCACAGCCTGGTGTGCAGGTCAACACTGCAGGTTTTTCCAAACTTGATTTTTTTTATTTAATTTTTCCTGATGAATTGCTTCAAGGCATTGTGGACCAAACTAACCTTTTTGCTCAACAATTTATTGAAAACAACCCCAGCTCCAGCTATGCCCGCCCTTTCGAATGGAGACCCCTAACAGTGGTGGAGCTTAGATTGTTTTTAGGCCTAACGTTTAACATGGGGCTTACAAAAAAAATGAAATGAATAGGTATTGGTCGAAGAAACCCATCCACCATATGCCAATTTTTACATCGGCCATGTCCAGGTCCCGATACAAACTTATAATGCAGTTTCTGCATTTCAGTGACAACTCACAGTGCCCCCCCCCGAAATCACCCAAACTTTGACAGATTATTTAAAAGTCGCCCCCTAATAAAAAAAAAAAAATCCAAGAAGTTTGCCGAACTTTATGTCCCTGATAAAAACATTTCTGTGGACGAATCCCTGGTGCATTTCACAGGCCGGCTGGGAATCAAGCAATATATCCCCAGTAAGCGGGCGAGGTATGGCTTGAAGCTCAACAAGCTCTGTGAAAGCGCCACTGGTTATGTGCACTCATTCTGCGTGTACGAAGGCAAGGATTCCCAGCTCCAGCCCCCTAAGTGTCCATCGTACATGGGAATAAGTGGAAAAATTGTTTGGGAGTTGGCATTCCCACTCCTCCAAAAGGGGTATCATATTTACATGGACAACTATTATACCAGCCTGCCCCTTCTCCGCCACCTCTACCTAAAAAAAACTCTGGCCTGTGGTACAACAAGAAAAAACAGAAAGGGCTTCCCACAGCGTCTTGTCACCACAACCATTCAAAAGGGGGGAATCAGCAAGCTTAAGGAACGAGGAAGTGTTGGCTGTGAAGTGGAGGGATAGGAAAGACGTGTACATCATGTCCACCATCCACGATGACACCTCGTGGAACTTCACAGAAGACGCGGTACCGTTCGCAAGCCTTCCTGCATCAATGAGTACAATAAATTCATGGGTGGTGTGGATTTAAATGACCAAATGTTGCAGCCCTATCTTTCAACCCGAAAATCCCTCTTCTGGTATAAAAAAATTGCAATTTACTTTTTTCATTTGGCCCTGTTAAATTCTTTCATAATTTACCAAAAATCAACAGAAAGACCAACCACCTTCATGAGGTTTATTGAAGACATTGTTACTGCCCTGATCTACCAACAAACATCCCCCCAGAAAGCATTCACTCAGATTGTGTCAGCAGACTACATGAACGCCATTTTTCAGACCATATTCCACCATCAGGATCCGGAAGACGGCGCCAAAAAAAATGTTGGGTGTGCACCAGAAGAGGAATTAGGAAAGACACCAGCTTCCATTGTCCCGACTGTCCCTCCCAACCTGGCCTTTGCATCGGAGAATGCTTCAAGCAATATCACACTCTCGAAAACTATTAGCCCATATTTCTAATTCTGCTATTTCCCCGTTTTCAATTTGTCCTGAATATTTCCCTGCCTCAACCAACCATATCATTGTCTTCCATGTGAACTGACTCTGGCCTGTTTCTCGACTATGCCTCTGCCTACCATCTGCATTGTTTATCCACCATGTTTCTGCCTTTCACGTGAACTGACCCTGGACTGTATCGACTATGCCTCTGCCTACCGTTTATTTCTGCCTTTTGCCTGCACTGACCTCGGCCTGTTGACCATGTTTTTGCCTGCCCCCTTGGACTGATCTTTCACCCTGCTACACAGGGGTCTCACATATGTGAGGGGCTCCAGAATAGTGTTCTGAGTTCAGAAAACCAGTTTTTGGTTTTCTGTGTTCCCAGAACAGGGTCTGGTTGTCCGGAGGCTTCAAAGCGATTTGGGTGGGAGAAGCCTCTACCCCTGTCCCCATTCTTTCCTGACCGATGCCCTAAGCTTGATGGTCCTGCCTGCTCCCTGGACAAATACTCTGGCTGTGCTGACCATACCTCTGCCTGCTGCATGTACTAACTATGGACAATATTCCTGCCTGCTGCATGGACGATCCTTTGTTCCTTTTGCTGCTGCTGACCACATCCCTGCCTGTTATCTGGACCAATGCTTTGGCTGTGCTGACATCATCTCTACCTGTACTGACTATTCCTGCCTGCTGCCTGTTTTGCTGTCGCTGTCCACGTTCCTGCCTGCTGCCTGGACCGATGCTCTCCTCTTTGGACAACTGCACTACTAAAACCGCAGGTAATCTTTTCTTTACCCTTTTCTCAGAAGAATGTATTTTGGTTTATAATTGATATGTACAGTACATGCTATGTGTTAGAAATATGAAGGGCCTTCAACAATGTGATAGGTTGTCAGGAATTTATGTGTGTAATTTATGCTCCTAGAACATGTGACGGTGCTATTTCAATGTTAGGCCTCTGTATTTGGCCAGGCTGTGTAAAAGTCTCACACATTTGGTATCGCCATACTCAGGAGGAGTAGCAGAATGTATTTTGGGGTGTCATTTTTGCTATGTACATGCTATGTGTTGGTAATATCTTATAAATGGACAACTTTGTATAAAAAAAAATGTGTTTTCATTTTTTTCCCACATATTCCAAAAACTTCTGGAAAAAAATGAACCGTTCAAAAGACTCATTATGCCTCATAGATTATACGTTGGGGTGTTAGCTTTCCAAAATGGGGTCATTTTATGGGCGTTTCCATTGTCCTGGTGCTCCAGGGTCTTCAAAACTGTAATAGGTGGTTGAGAAATGAGATGTGTAATTTATGCTCCTAGAATGCCTGAAGGTGCTACTTCAATGTTGGGCCTCTGTATTTCGCCAGGCTGTGTAAAAGTCTCACACTTTTGGTATCGCCATACTCAGGAGGAGTAGTAGAATGTATTTTGGGGTGTCATTTTTGCTATGTACATGCTATGTGTTGGTAATATCTTATAAATGGACAACTTTGTATAAAAAAAATGCGTTTTCATTTTTTTTCCGCATATTCCAAAAACTTCTGGAAAAAAATGAACCGTTCAAAAGACTCATTATGCCTCATAGATTATACGTTGGGGTGTTAGCTTTCCAAAATGGGGTAATTTTATGGGCGTTTCCATTGTCCTGGTGCTCCAGGGCCTTCAAAATTGTGATAGGTTGTCATCAAATGAGATGTGCAATTTATGCTCCTAGAATGCCTGAAGGTGCTATTTCAATGTTGGGCCTCTGTATTTGGCCAGGCTGTGTAAAAGTCTCACACATTTGGTATCACCATACTCAGGAGGAGTAGCAGAATGTATTTTGGAGTGTCATTTTTGCTATGTACATGCTATGTGTTGGTAATATCTTATAAATGGACAACTTTGTATAAAAAAAAAATGCGTTTTCATTTTTTTCCCACATATTCCAAAAACTTCTGGAAAAAAATGAACCGTTCAAAAGACTCATTATGCCTCATAGATTATACGTTGGGGTGTTAGCTTTCCAAAATGGGGTCATTTTGTGGGCGTTTCCATTGTCCTGGTGCTCAAGGGCCTTCAAAAGTGTGATAGGTTGTCATCAAATGAGATGTGCAATTTATGCTCCTAGAATGCCTGCAGGTGCTATTTCAATATTGGGCCTCTGTATTTGGCCAGGCTGTGTAAAAGTCTCACACATTTGGTATCGCCATACTCAGGAAGAGTAGCAGAATGTATTTTGGGGTGTCATTTTTGCTATGTACATGCTATGTGTTGGTAATATCTTATAAATGGACAACTTTGTATAAAAAAAATGCGTTTTAATTTTTTTCCCACATATTCCAAAAACTTCTGGAAAAAAATGAACCGTTCAAAAGACTCATTATGCCTCATAGATTATACGTTGGGGTGTTAGCTTTCCAAAATGGGGTCATTTTATGGGCGTTTCCATTGTCCTGGTGCTCCAGGGTCTTCAAAACTGTAATAGGTGGTTGAGAAATGAGATGTGTAATTTATGCTCCTAGAATGCCTGAAGGTGCTATTTCAATGTTGGGCCTCTGTATTTCGCCAGGCTGTGTAAAAGTCTCACACTTTTGGTATCGCCATACTCAGGAGGAGTAGTAGAATGTATTTTGGGGTGTCATTTTTGCTATGTACATGCTATGTGTTGGTAATATCTTATAAATGGACAACTTTGTATAAAAAAAATGCGTTTTCATATTTTTTCCGCATATTCCAAAAACTTCTGGAAAAAAATGAACCGTTCAAAAGACTCATTATGCCTCATAGATTATACGTTGGGGTGTTAGCTTTCCAAAATGGGGTAATTTTATGGGCGTTTCCATTGTCCTGGTGCTCCAGGGCCTTCAAAAGTGTGATAGGTTGTCATCAAATGAGATGTGCAATTTATGCTCCTAGAATGCCTGAAGGTGCTATTTCAATGTTGGGCCTCTGTATTTGGCCAGGCTGTGTAAAAGTCTCACACATTTGGTATCACCATACTCAGGAGGAGTAGCAGAATGTATTTTGGAGTGTCATTTTTGCTATGTACATGCTATGTGTTGGTAATATCTTATAAATGGACAACTTTGTATAAAAAAAAAATGCGTTTTCATTTTTTTCCCACATATTCCAAAAACTTCTGGAAAAAAATGAACCGTTCAAAAGACTCATTATGCCTCATAGATTATACGTTGGGGTGTTAGCTTTCCAAAATGGGGTCATTTTATGGGCGTTTCCATTGTCCTGGTGCTCCAGGGTCTTCAAAACTGTAATAGGTGGTTGAGAAATGAGATGTGTAATTTATGCTCCTAGAATGCCTGAAGGTGCTATTTCAATGTTGGGCCTCTGTATTTGGCCAGGCTGTGTAAAAGTCTCACACATTTGGTATTGCCATACTCAAGAGGAGTAGCAGAATGTATTTTGGGGTGTAATTTTTGATATGTACATGCTATGTGTTGGTAATATCTTATAAATGGACAACTTTGTATAAAAAAAAATGCGTTTTCATTTTTTTCCCACATATTCCAAAAACTTCTGGAAAAAAATGAACCGTTCAAAAGACTCATTATGCCTCATAGATTATGCGTTGGGGTGTTAGCTTTCCAAAATGGGGTCATTTTGTGGGCGTTTCCATTGTCCTGGTGCTCCAGGGCTTTCAAAAGTGTGATAGGTTGTCATCAAATGAGATGTGCAATTTATGCTCGTAGAACGCCTGACGGTGCTACTTGGATGTTAGACCTCTATATGTGGTCAGGCTGTGTAAAAGTCTCACACATGTGGTATCACTATACTCAGGAGGAGTAGCATAATGTATTTTGGGGTGTAATTGCAAGTATGCATGTGCTGTGTGAGAGAAATAACTTGTTATTATCACAATTTTGTGCAAAAAAATAAAAAATTCAAAAATTTCCCAAGGATTGTGGGAAAAAATTACAACGTCAAAAAACTCACCATGCCTCTTATTAAATACATTGGAATGTCTGCTTTCCAAAAGGGGGTAATTCGGGGGGGTATTTGTACTTTCCTGGCTTGTTAGGGTCTCAAGAAATGAGATAGGCCTTCAGTACATGAGGTGTGATCAGATGTGATAATTTTTCAATGATTTGCACCATAGATTGTAGACTCTCTAACTTTCACAGAGACCAAATAATATACACTTTTTTTTGGTTATTTTTACTAAAGATATGTACCAGTATACATTTTGGCCCAATTTTATGAAGAAAGATTACTTATTTTCAAAATTTTACAATAGAAACTAAAAAAAAGGTTTTTTTTTTTTTTAAATCTCCATTTTTTCGCTCATATTGCAAAAAATAAAAAACCCAGTGGTGATTAAATACCACCAAAAGAAAGCTCTGTTTGTGAGAAAAAAATGATAAAAATTTGGTTTGGGTACAGTGTAGCATGACTGAGTAATTGTCATTCAAATTGTGAGTGCTCTGAAAGCTACAAATTGGTCTGGTAAGGAAGGGTGTATAAAAGCCCTGTATTGAAGTGGTTAAATGAATCACGTAGTTAATAAGTACATCAAAATTTGTTGTATTGCAGTATATTATAAAAGGAAATTATTGATATACGTTGATGATGATAATAATGGCCAGTATCCCAAAACAATAAATATATATACAATCATGTGAAACCATATTGATACATAATAGTAGAAGGAATAGTGGGTAGGTAACCCGCTAACTTCTCTGTGAGGCATCGAGGGTACATAATATCTGTGTACAATTACATATGATATGGGATCTTGAACCATGTAATAAAGGTAAAAAGATAGACATATAATACTGATACACATATAATATAATGGAAACACGGCAGGTAGAGGAGCTTGACGCATTTCATGAATTAATTCACTCTTCAGGAGCAGGCACGTGAGGTAAATCTGTAATGATATGAATAACTTGCTTTAAGGTCTGACAATTGTCCTAAGCAATTCTGTATGTACTGGGGAAACCCACTGCTTAATACCTCTAAAGACAACTGTGTATTTGAGATGGGACACTAAGACCCGGAGACCCCAAAGGGCATAATTTTCGGGAGCTGTGGGAGTGTAAACTGGATGTTGGTCCAGTGCAGGGCTGTGTCCAGGAGGCATGTGGCAACCAAGGAAGGCGATCCCAATAAAACCTGTGGATATTGGCAGAGCCGTCATAAAGGGGCTTCTGTGGAAAATATGTTAATATGTGTGGTGATACATATGTAGCGCCCACCCCATTTAGGGGTGCTATATACCCAAATTTATGGGGCTGGTCTGAGTTAGTAGTTGGACCGTTCTCATTTATAGGTTGTGCTACTTTATTTCTCCAGGTGGTATACTGGTGTGCAGTTCCCTGTGGCCTGTAGGTGGCACTGCCATGACAGGTCAGGGTTGAACGATCAGTACCAGTGCTGTGCCTTAGGGTGTCCTCTCTCGGCAGCGGTACAGTGGGCGTGGTTGGCCTGCTGTGCATGCTGGGAGAGGATACATAACAGGCAGACGCCGCCTGGGAGGGGTCGCTCTCTGGAGTTCGTGAGGGGAGTCGGAGTCCAGGTGCGTGGTGCCCGGCCCTCCAGGCCATGGAGCCACGTGCGCATCAGTCCCAGGCACCTTTAGCCCTGGGGCTGCAACTTCAGCACTGGGCCCAGCACCTTTAGCTGGAATTCCAGGGTGTCCCTTGCGAGGGAGCCCGCTTCTAAGAAGAGGAGGCCGGGGGAGGACCTTTCTGACGGACCGGTGAGAGTTCACGGTGAAGGAAGGGGCCCGGTAACTTTCTGGAGGGATTCATCTATCCACCAAGGGCCTGGTAATGTGCTGTTGCTGGCACCTGTCATTGTATTGTAAAAAGCTGAGAAGTTTGGGACCTGATAGATTCTGTGGAAGAGAGTCTCCCGATCGTATCTAGGAAAATAACCAAATTAATCGTCCGAGCATCACTTCGGCTGCTAGGATCCACTTTTACAGGAGACTATCCGGGTGAGCTGATCCTACTCTGGGATAGAGTAGTGATTGTAATATCTACTTGTGCCTGAGCCTACCTCCCAAAACCTTGCTGTCCTGTCTCTTATCCACCCTTTCCTATCTGCTGAATATTGAGAAAAAAATAAATTCAACGTTGAAGTTTAGAGTGGTGTGGACATTGGAATTACTTGGGGGGAAAACAGAGACTTGTCCCTATACCCTAGGAGATGAGAACCAACTGATGGAGAACCTAGCTGTGGGACCCAAATACATGACACCGCTCAACCTCCTCAAACAGGAGGGTACGGGCATATAGTACGGTGAGCCAAAGGTAGGAAAAGGGACGGGTGCTACACATACCGTAAATTGATCCTGCGTACAAGAGTAGGGCAGGGTAAGTGCATTAGGATGTAGTGCTGTGTCAGTGAAACAAAAACAAGGGAGAGCAAAGTGTAAAGACATATAGTCAGGGATAACAAACTATGCCACCTAGGAAACTTATAGAGCCAGTAATATTGTGTATCGAAGGAGCTCATGGTGGTACCGTGGAGGGCTAAAGTCTAAAGTGGTACATGTTGACCAAAGAAAGAGAGGTTGAGAATCACTGGGAGGCACAGCCATCTGGGAGTAGGGCCCACATGAACCCGGCTTGAGTACACTTCCAACGTCACGTAAGCGTGCAGTGAAGGAGGGAGGCACCCTCCCCTGTGCAGCTGAGTCGCCTGCCATTGGCGTCAAAAAATTACTCCCATGTTGCCGCAGATGTAAATAGCATGGGTATGTTGCTGTCATGTCACGTGATGCCACTCATCCGGCGTAGGTGGTGTTGCATCAATGCGTAGGGCGAAAACAAATCCACCCACCCCATAAGTAAGGAGGAGGAGGGATTTCCCGAGAGGTACCCATCACAGCTTCCGGAGCAGATGAGAGCCATGACCGGTTCATGACCAGATCACGTGACACAAATGACACAGAGTATGGAATAACTATCTGTCAATTAATGGTGGATGGAGTTGGTAACCACCAACCAGTTGGTATTATATCTGTCAGGAAATTATCCGCAGAAGGAATGGCAGGTCTCTACATGTCCAGCAGAATCACGGATCAACAAATGCTATGCGCACGGGCAAGAACTGTCAGGAATCTATGTTCTCCAGTGCGCATGCGCCAGAATGCACGCAATACGTGAGTGACACTAGGCACCCATTGGCCTATTTAAAGCTTGCTGCAGCAGTCAATAACTGCTGCATGATCTTCAGCCTTCCTGTGATTGTTCCTGAGTTCCTGTTTCTGCTATCTTGAATTACCGTTATCGACCCGGCTTGCCTGACAGTCTTCTCTGTGTGTGATTCCGGCTTGATCCTTGGCTTGTTCCTGTATCCTGCTCCTGTCTTCTGATCCTGTGTATGACCCAGGCTTGTCCCTTGACCTGTTCCAGTGACTCTACCTCTGCTTGCTAACCTGTGTATGACTTCTGGCTTGGCTCCTGACTCCGCCTTTGGTTCTCCCTGCTGCACAGCCTCATCTGGTACTTCCGAGGTACCCCCGCCTGGCAGTCTACCCTGCTCACCAGCTGATCTCCAGCATCATCTCAGCTTGTCGCAGCTGGCAACCCCTGCCTCTTTGGGTATAGCACTCCCTGTGCCACCTTCAGGGGGCGCTCTGCACTTAGTCACAAGGGAAGCCCTCCCAGCACTTCGGTCTCTGGTAAGGTACGTGACAGTATCATGCAGCCAGAAGTGTCAGAGACCGACGGAGGTGCTTCCCGGCTCAAGACTTTGTGCCAGCAAGTCGCGGCCCTTACCCAAGCAGTGACGAGCCTACAGGAGCAATACTCCCAGTTGGGAGATTGCCTTCCGAACCAGATGATGTCTCCTGTTGTGGAAACTTCTACTCCACCTACTGCAGTCACTACATCTGCTTCTATGATGTTTCCTCCACCTAAACCACGAGTACCCACTCCAGAACACTTCTCAGGTGACCGAAGGAAGTTCAGAGCATTTAAGGTTTCCTGTTTACTTTACCTGGCCCTTCAGCCAAGAACTTTCTCTCTAGAGACTGTCAAAGTGGGATTCGTTATTTCCCTGCTGTCCACAGAACCTCAGTCTTGGGCTCATCAGTTACTGGAACAAAAGAATCCCGCTATTGACTCAATGGACTTGTTCTTTGAAGCCATGGATAAATTATATGATGACCCACAATGCCCGGCCACCGCCGAAGCTGCCCTCCATGCCTTGGGACAAGGGCAGCGCCCTGTAGAAGACTATACTGTGGACTTTCGCAATTTGGCTATGGACACAGGGTGGAATGAGGCCGCCCTCAGATATCAGTTCTGACTTGGGCTGTCTGAACTTATCAAGGATGAGTTAGCATGAGTGGGGGCCCCAACAACCTTAGGAGGGCTCATTTAGCTAGCCATCCAACTCGATAGATGCCTGCGGGAGCGACAGTCTGAATGTGCACGTGCTTGCCTGCCTTCTTGGACGCTGCCTACGGTTCCAGCCGATCCTGCACCCTCCTCTCCGGCCACGTCCAACAGAGGGCCTATGCAGATTGGCATGGTTTGCTCTGCCCTGACCCCTAATGAGAGACTTTATCGCAAACCTTTGTTTCTACTGTGGAGAAGCCGGACATTTCCTTTACAACTGTCCAATAAGGCCCAGTGGATCTGCTCTCCGCAATCCTTTGCACCTCCAAGTCCCAAAACATTCCTCAGCTCACCTTGGTCTCCATGTTGCATTACAGTTGGCAAAAGGGGAGGTCAGATTCCCAGCAATAATCGACTCCGGGGCCTGCAGTTGCTTTTTGGACATTTCCCTTGCTAAAGACTTTCAGATTCCTCTGCAGAATAAGGAACATAAACTTAAGATTCACTTGGCTGATGGATCCACATCTTGTTCTGGGCCGGTTACCCAAGAGACTTTACCTATACTTACCATGATTGGCTCAGGCCATCAAGAGTTCCTTTGTTTTGATATTCTCTGCTCACCAATGTTTCCTGGGGGCTCCCCTGGCTGCAGGCACTTAACCCACAAATAGACTGGAACACAGGGAGTATCTCCTTCAAATCAGATTACTGCCGTCAGCATTGCATAGTGCCTGAACCTATAGGACCTTCCAGTTGCCTCACCGTTCAGCCAGCTTCCACTTCCAACCAAGACGTCCCTCCAGTTTACCATGACTTTCTAGATGTCTTTGATAAAAAGAAAGCTGACACATTACCACCCCATCGTCCGTACGACTGCCCTATCGAGTTGTTGCCTGGTGCAGAGATCCCCTTTGGATGAATATTCCCCCATTCAGAGACTGAGCTTGAGACCCTCCGTCAATACATTGACGAGAACCTAGAAAAGAAGTTCATCCGCCCATCATCTTCTCCAGCCGGTGCTGGGATCTTTTTTGTGGAGAAAAAAGATCACACTCTCAGGCCCTGTGTGGATTACAGGGAACTCAATAAAATCACCATCAAGAACCAATACCCTCTCCCTCTCATTCCTGAACTCTTCCAGAGATTCCGTACTGCACGAGTCTTTACTAAATTGGACTTACGAGGCGCCTACAACCTTGTGCGCATTCGGAAGGGAGATGAATGGGAGACCGCTTTTAGAACTCGCTTCAGTCACTTTGAGTATCTCGTTATGCCTTTTGGACTGTGCAACGCTCCGGCGACATTCCAACATTTCGTGAATAACATCTTTATGAGTTCCTGGATGACTTCTTAATCGTTTTCTTGGATGACATCCTCATCTTCTCTGCCACCTTGGAACTACATAGAACTCATGTCCAGAAGGTACTATCCACACTAAGGGCACACAGGCTCTACGCAAAAGCAGAAAAGTGTGAGTTTGAAAGGTCATCCATACAATTCTTGGGTCTAATCATTTCCACATCTGGAATTGACATGGACCCTCAGAAGGTATCCGCTATTCAGGAATGGTCAGCCCCTACCGATAAGAAAGGCATCCAAAGGTTCATCAGGTTCGCTAATTTTTATCGGAGAGTCATTAAAGACTTTTCTGGCATTATTGCCCCCATTACCCAGCAGACTCGCCAGCATACCCGTTTTCAATGGTCCCAGGAGGCACAAGAAGCTTTCAATAAACTAAAAACTCTGTTCACCTCAGCCTTATTCTACAGCACCCAGATCCAGCTTTGCCTTATGTCCTGGAGGTCGATGCATCGGAAGTTGCCATAGGGGCTGTCCTGTCTCAATGCCAAGGCCCTAAAGCATTGTTGCACCCAGTAGCTTTTTTCTCCCGAAAATTGAGCCAGCCGGAAAAGAATTATGATGTGGGGGATCGGGAGTTACTGGCAATAAAAGCTGCTTTGGAAGAATGGCGGTATCTCCTTGAAGGTGCAACTCACCCCATCATGGTATTCACAGACCATAAAAACCTTGAATACCTCAGATCTGCCAAACGACCGAGACCACAGCAAGCCAGATGGGCCTTATTCTTTTCGAGGTTTAACTTTCATCTTACCTACCACCCAGGGTCCAAGAATGGGAAGGCAGATGCTCTTTCACGCATGTTCCCAGAAACCCCAGAGACAGTCGTTCCTAGCACCATCTTGTCCCCTCAGAATTTCCTGTTGATTCAGCCTGACCTGAAGTCGACCCTTGAACAAGCCTCTGCTCAATGTCCTGAATCTGAGAGCTCCGCACGCATTCAGAAGATAGGAAGGACTCCTGTGGCACGGAAACAAGCTTTTTGTCCCAGAGGGAGCCAGATTTCAGCTCCTCAAGAACTTTCACGAACACCAGCTTGCCGGCCATTTCGGGGTCCATAAGACTTCTGAGCTGATTCAGCGATCCTACTGGTGGCCTAACCTGAGGCAAGATTGCAAAGACTTCGTAAGTTCCTGTACAATCTGTGCCAGAAGTAAAGGAAGCCGCACACAAGCTTGGGGTCTGCTAAGACCATTACCTGTCCCAGACCACCCGTGGAAGATGCTGTCCATGGATTTTATAGTGGAGTTGACCCCCTCTGAAGGCTTTACCACTATCCTGGTGGTGGTCGATAGGGATGAGCTTCGAGTTCGAGTCAAACTCATGTTCGACTCGAACATTGTCTATTCGCCCGTTCGCCGAACAACGAACAATTTGGGGTGTTCGCGGCAAATTCGAAAAGTCTATGGGAGGAATCTAAAGTGCTAATTATAAAGGCTTATATGCAAGTTATTGTCCTAAAAAGTGTTTGGGGACCTGGGTCCTGCCCCAGGGGACATGTATGAATGCAAAAAAAAGTTTTAAAAACGGCCGTTTTTTTTAGGAGCAGTGATTTTAATAATGCTTAAAATGAAACAATAAAAGTGAAATATTCCTTTAAATTTCGTACCTAGGATGTGTGTATGATATGCATGTAAAGTGGCGCATGTTTCCCGTGCTTAGAATTGTCCCTGCACAAAGTGTCATTTTTGAAGGAAAAAAAGTCATTTAAAACTCACTCGCGGCTATTAATGAATTGTCAGCTTTTATCAATACATAGAAAAGTCATTTCTAAAAAAAAAAAAAAAAAGCGTGGGGGTTCCCCCAAATTCAATTACCAGGCCCTTTAGGTCTGGAATGGGTATTAAGGGGAACCCCGCCACAAATTAAAAAAAAAAATGGCATGGGGTTCCCCCTAAATATCCATACCAGGCCCTTGAGATCTGGCATGGATTTTAAGGGGAACTCCACCCCAAATAAAAAAAAAATGGCGTGGAGTCCCCCCAAAAATCCATACCAGACCCTTATCTGAGCACGCAACCTGGCCGGCCGCAGGGGAAGAGGGGGGGACGAGAGAGCGGCCCCCCTCCCTCCTGAACCGTACCAGGCCACATGTCCTCAACATGGGGAGGATGTCCCCATGTTGATGGGGACAAGGGCCTCATCCCCACAACCCTTTCCCGGTGGTTGTGGGGGTCTGCGGGCGGGGGGCTTATCGGAATATGGAAGACCCCTTTAACAAAGGGGACCCCCAGATCCCGGCCCCCCCTATGTGAATTGGTAAGGGGTACATTGTACCCCTACCATTTCACAAAGAAAGTGTCAAAAAATGTAAATAAAAACACACACACACCTTGGAAAAGTCCTTTATTAAAAAAATAAAAAAAAAATAAAAAAAAAAACATTCCAGCGATGAAATCCAGTGTCCCGCGGCGATCCCGATGTCCAGCGCTGTCCGTCATTGGTTGTGCCTGTGCGGACCTGATGGGGAACTTCCTCCGCTGTGTTTTAAATGTATAGACCCGTCCCTTCTAAAGTTCCCCATCAGGTCCGCTCAGCGGACCAGATACGGAACGAGAGAAGGGGCGGGTCTGTTCATGTATTACACAGCGAACGAAGTTCCCCATCAGGTCCGCCCCCTCGGTATGTCGGACCCCGTCTACGTCATTGGCCTGAGCGGGAAACTTCCTTCACTGTGTAAATTAAAATTACACAGTGAAGGAAGTTCCCCGCTCAGGCCAATGACGTAGGCGGGGTCGGACATACCGAGGGGGCGGACCTGATGGGGAACTTCGTTCGCTGTGTAATACATGTATAGACCCGCCCCTTCTCATGTTCCGCATCTGGTCCGCTGAGCGGACCTGATGGGAAACTTTAGAAGGGGCGGGTCTATACATTTAAAACACAGCGGAGGAAGTTCCCCATCAGGTCCGCACAGGCACAACCAATGACGGACAGCGCTGGACATTGGGATCGCCGCGGGACACTGGATTTCATCGCTGGAATGTTTTTTTTTTTTTTTTATTATTTTTTTTTTTTAATAAAGGACTTTTTCAAGGTGTTTGTGTGTTTTTATTTACATTTTTGACACTTTCTTCGTGAAATGGTAGGGGTACAATGTACCCCTTACCAATTCACATAGGGGGGGCGGGATCTGGGGGTCCCCTTTGTTAAAGGGGTCTTCCAGATTCCGATAAGCCCCCCACCCGCAGACCCCCACAACCACCGGGCAAGGGTTGTGGGGATGAGGCCCTTGTCCCCATCAACATGGGGACATCCTCCCCATGTTGAGGGCATGTGGCCTGGTACGGTTCAGGAGGGAGGGGGGGCCGCTCTCTCGTCCCCACCTCTTCCCCTGCGGCCGGCCAGGTTGCGTGCTTGGATAAGGGTCTGGTATGGATTTTTGGGGGGACTCAACGCCATTTTTTTTAAATTTGGGGTGGAGTTCCCCTTAAAATCCATGCCAGATCTCAAGGGCCTGGTATGGATATTTAGTGGGAACCCCACGCCATTTTTTTTTAAATTTGCGGCGGGGTTCCCCTTAATATCCATTCCAGACCTAAAGGGCCTGGTTATTGAATTTGGGGGAACCCCCACGCTTTTTTTTTATTTTTATCAATGACTCTTCTATGTATTGATAAAAGCCGACAATTCATTAATAGTCGCGAGTGAGTTTTAAATGACTTTTTTTCCTTCAAAAATGACACTTTGAAGGAAACATGCGCCACTTTACATGCATATCATACACACCCCCTAGGTACGAAATTTAAAGGAATATTTCACTTTTATTTTTTCATTTTAAGCATTATTAAAATCACCGCTCCCGTAAAAACGTCTATTTTTTAAACCTTTTTTTGCATTGATACATGTCCCCTGGGGCAGGACCCGGGTCCCCAAACACTTTTTAGGACAATAAATTGCATATTAGCCTTTATAATTAGCACTTTAGATTTCGAACGTTCGAGTCCATTGTATTTAATAGGGTTCTAAAGCTCACACGAACATTCTGTCTGTTCGCAGGTTCTGGTGCGAACCAAACAGGGGGGTGTTCGGCTCATCCCTGGTGGTCGATCATCTAACAAAGATGGCCCACTTTCTGCCTCTACTAGGTACCCCCTCGGCCATGGATACAGCACACACCTTTATCAAAGAGATCGTAAGATTGCACGGTTTGCCCAACAGTATTGTCTCTGACAGAGGAGTGCAATTTACCTCAAGGTTTTGGAGGGCTCTCTGTAAAGCTTTGAACATTGAAATCTGCTTATCGTCTGCTTACCATCCACAGAGTAATGGCCAAAAGGAGAGAACAAACCAGACGCTAGAGCAGTATCTCCGCTGCTTCTCCACCGTTTCCCAAGATAACTGGGTGGCCTTGCTCCCATGTGCTGAATTTGCGTACAACAATTCGGCACACTCCACCACTAATCAGTCCCCGTTTTGGGCGAACTATGGATTCCACCCGTCCTTCTTGCCCAATGCTACTCCGGAAGCAGCAGTACCTGCCGTACAAGACAGATTAACCTTTATTCAAGAAAATGTACAAGTTCTTCAATAAACCATGCAGAAATCACAAGAAGACTATTAGAAATATTATGACAGGAAGAAGAAAAAGAATCCAATTCTGAAAGTAGGGGACAAAGTATGGCTCTCTACATTGAACCTTAAATTGTCCTGCCCTTCCCGGAAGCTGGGCCCAAGGTTCATTGGTCCCTTTGCAATAAAGAAAGAGGTGGCCTTTGAATTGTCCCTGCCAAACTCTTACAAGATTCACCCAGTCTTCCACGTCTCACTTCTCAAACCAGCCATCGCTGGCCCCTTTTCTGGAAGAGAAGACCCACCTCCACCTCCAATCACAGTAGGTGAAGAAACGGAATTTGAGGTGGAAGCCATTTTGGATGGTCGAAAGAGAGGTAGACAAATCCAATACCTAGTAAAGTGGAAGGGTTACTCACTCGAGGAAAGCTCTTGGGAACCTGCAAAAGATGTTCACGCCCCTAAATTATTACGTGAGTTCTTCAGAAAATATCCAAAGAAGCAAGCACGTCTGGGCATCCGGAGGCTGCCCCTGAGGGAGGGCACTGTCAGGGAATTATCTGCAGAAGGAATGTCAGGTCTCTCCTTGTCCAGCAGAATCACGGATCAACAAACACTATGCGCATGCGCGTGCGCACACGGGCAAGAACTGTCAGCCTTCCTGTGTTTGTTCCTGAGTTCCTGTTTCTGCTATCTTGAATTACCGTTATCAACCCGGCTTGCCTGACCAGTCTTCTCTGTGTGTGATCCTGGCTTGATCCTTGGCTTGTTCCTGTATCCTGCTCCTGTCTGCTGACCTGTTCCAGTGACTCTACCTCTGCTTGCTAACCTGTGTATTACTTCTGGCTTGGCTCCTGACTCCGCCTTTGGTTCTCCCTGCTGCACAGCCTCATCTGGTACTTCCGAGGTACCCCCGCCTGGCAGTCTACCCTGCTCACCAGCCGATCTCCAGCATCATCTCAGCTTGTCACAGCTGGCAACCCCTGCCTCTTTGGGTATAGCACTCCCTGTGCCACCTTCAGGGGGCGCTCTGCACTTAGTCGCAAGGGAAGCCCTCCCAGCACTTCGGTCTCTGGTAAGGTACGTGACAATATCCCTCATAAAAGGGGGTAGGTAAAACCAAGGATAAGTAATGTAAAGACAACAATGAATGTTAATATAACGTGACAAATTGCTTTTGTCAGACCAGATCGAATACACAACTACATGCTTCCATCCCTATTGAACATTAAGAAAGAGAGGGTTGGGGTTTTGGGACTTTAAATGAAGCGGTGACCTGGTAAGGTCATATGCTTCCCTCCCTATCTAATTGGAGAAGAGGACAGAGAGGGAGGGACTTTAAATGAATCACGTAGATTCGCATAGTTTCCTATCCCTCACTATATGTCTTTACTCTTTGCTCTCCCTTGTTTTTGTTTCACTGACACAGCACTACATCCTTTTCCTTCTTTTTTTTCGTACGTCACGGGACACAGAGCTCTGTTAATTACTTAGTAGAAACAAAAAAATGCCAGCGCTTAAGATGTATATACAGACATTCACCATAAACCACTTGAGAAAGGAGCGCGCATGCTCTGTTTGAGAGCCGCGCATGCTCTGAAACGCGTTGTGGTTCCCTGGTCAACCCGATCCAGCTGACGTCAGACGCTCTCTCTCTGACAGATCGCTGCCATCTCCCGCTGCCATCCTTCATCACGGACTAATCAGCTTGCACTTTGGCCACTTGCGGCTGCTACTGTTGGGACTTAGGGCATCCGCGGAGAAGCGTCACAGACCCTTTATCCAGCATGAACACTCATTACCCTGGCGTACACCTGAACTTACCCCAATGTAAGTGTTGGATATGATTTGTTTTATCTAACAATAAACCTGTTTTACTTAGAGGCGCTTTTCTATTTTCTTTTTTTATGTTAATTACTTAGTGGGTTATGTGTCACCATCAGGTGATTGGACACTGGCACACCCTAATTACCAGCGAAATTCCCCTCTATATAACCCCTCTAAAAACGGAGAGCACCTCAGTTTTTCGCCAGTGTCTAAGGTGTTGGTCACGGTTAAAGAATGTGCTAAGAAGAAACTCTGCTGAGGACCCCAGCAGGGGTTAAGGAGCTACACAATCGGATCCATCCAATAGGGCCAGATATGTACCAAGATGAATGGTACCCGGGCCTTCTGGAAGAGCAAGGTTTTTCCTGTAATGTCTCTCTTGTAGGACTGGACTCTGGAATCCAGCACTTTAGGCACGTATTGAAAAATACCCAAAGGTTTCTGGCAGAGTGCTCTACAGGTCCAGGGAAGAGGCCTCCTTTAAGTAGGAACCCAGAACCCTGAAGGTTGGCACAACACAACCCGCCATTATGGGTGAAGGTTGGATCTGCCTGGTCTTCAGCAGTATCCTGCGGCAGGGATAAGGTAAGTAAAGACAACCCTGAGAAATTCCTGGGGTTCTCTTCTTTGAGTAGTTGCATGTCTTACCCGTTTTCTGCCACTAGAGGGAGTAAGAGACATACCTGGTGTTTTTACTTACATGCTCCTCAGAATGAAAGCTTAGTGCAGCAGGTCCTTTGATCTGCTCACCTCTTCCGCTTCAAGCTCTGTCACGAAAGTTGTAAGGGGGAGTCCCGCGTAGTCACAGTGGTCCTGTCTTCCCCCCTTTCCCCCGCTCACCACCGTACCCTATGCACACGTGCGCGCAGGGGGCACGCTTTTCTCTACGTCTGGAGCGGTGGGGTGGGAGGGGGCATGGTTGCTGTCGGCGTGCACGTGTGGCGTGCACGGCGGTCTACAGCGCAGGCACAGGGCGGGTGTTTTAAACCCCAGACGCTGAGAGCTCTGTAAGCGATGGGACACAGAAGCTTGTTGGGGCACATAAGCATCCTGTGGATTGGATTCAGGCATACTAAGACACCTACTCAGCATCAGGCTGTGCAGATTAGAAAGCATTTGTTATTGCCAGACTAGGCTCAGCAATTTATGCACCTGTGTTAGTACCTCTGCTTTTGGGCTTAGGACTATATCTCCCCATAGAGGAAGTTCAGGGGTAGGAAAAAGGGGCACTAAAGTGTCGCCATCTGGATCTGGGGGTTCTAGACATGCCTGCATGATACCATCCTCCCCTGAGAGACCTGAGGCAGCTGCACAGGATGAGCCATTCACAGTGCAACGGTGGTTTATACCGAGGGCCTCTGGAAGGGTGGAGGTGAAGAGGTCTAGTAGGGAGCCATGTTTGTGGGATTCAGGGAGGCCGATTATACTCAGATTATTCCTCCTGGAACGATTCTCGAGGTCCTCCATTCGATCGTGCAGATGTTGCTGATCTTGTATGAATTTTTCCATGGCAGCGCTTATGTTATATTGATCATCTTCCACTGAGGATATACGCTGTTAAGCTTTTGTCAGCCTCTATCAGTGTTCTACCATGCATTATGCCCTCTGACACCGTTCTGTCTACTGCGGCTGTGATGGTGGGGGAAAGCAGAGCTGCCACCGCCTAAACGATTTTGTCATGGGAGCTGTGTGTATCCTGGTTCCCCATCCCGCTGGTTTCCATAGCTTCGTGGGGAGTCTCCCTATCACTGAGGCTGCCTGGGATGTGTGGCAGCTGAGCGCTCTGTGTGTGGGAAGACGCTCATGCTGTGGCGGCCATCTTAGATATCCCTGGGGCTCCTGAGGGAGACTGAGAAGTATCCCTCAATCTGGAACCGGAGCGCAATCTCGCTGGGTGAGGTATCACTCCATCTACAGCAGCATGGGGAAGGTGGGTGTGTGAATTCTGGGCGATCAGGAGCAGCGCCAGGGTTTTATATGCTGATTTGTCTGCAGGTTGAGCGGAGCCACCGGTCTGCCTGTCCCTCACATATGGCGCCGGAACCGGAAGTCCCAAGACACTTTGTGATTTCATACTGTCTTATCTTTATTTTATTCCCCCTCCACTTAGGCTGGATCTTACATATAGTATTGATTCTTCACTAATAATTATTAAACATATTAAACATATTTTTTCTTATTCCTTCCAGTTTATGATTAAAGAAAAAAGTCATAATTTACAAATAAAGCTCTTGCCTTGAGAATTTTTTTTAACTTTAATTTCCAACTGGGCAAAATTTTTGGTGGTTATCCAAACACCACATAATCTTCCTTTTGCTGCTAGTAAGTGATAATTTTTCATTATAAATAAATGTACCGAAAGATATTACCAACCCCCAAAAGAAACACATAATGTCTTTGAGAGGGCAAGATCTGTGTTCAGGATGAGATACTGTTTGGCCGTCTTTGCTTGAACGTCTCTATTTGAAATTCTGTGTCATTATGGCTGTATTCCAACACCAACAGTCACAAAAAACTCAGAGCTGATAAGAAGACAAATGAGCTTGGGGCAAGAACAAATATATTGACACTTATGCCTCGTATACACAACAGGTTTTTCCAACGGGATAAACTCTGACGGATTTTTCAGACGGAATTCCGTTCAAGCTGTCTTGCATACACACTGTCACACCAAATTCCGACCGTCAAGAACGCGGTGATGTACAACACTATGAAGAGCCGAGAAAAATTAAGTTCAATGCTTCCGAGCATGCGTCGACTTGATTCTGAGCATGTGTGTTTTTTTCTCCGTCGGAGTTCCCTACAGACGAACGCAATTTCCGATAGAAATTTTTTACGTCGGAAAAAAATAGAACATGTTCTCTTTCTAACTCTGTCGGAATTTCCGATGGAAAAAGTCAGATGGGGCACACACACGGTCAGAATATATGATGAAAAAATTCCGTCTGACTTTTTTCCTCGGAAATTCCAAGGAAGAACCAAGGCCTGCTGTAAAAGGATTAAACCCATTGCCTCTTTCTCATCACTTTTTAATAATCATCACAATCATCACAATTTTAATAATCTCTGTTCTTACATTTAATCATCACCGAGTAATAGCATCACCGACCAAAAAGAGAGGGAAATCAGTTGGGGAGAGAGGGAAATTTATGGAGTGTTCCAACCTTCCTTTGCCTAGTTATCCATGTCTTGTGGACCACATAGGAGTAATGAATTATAAGATAAGCTATGCTTGAACCTTTGAGCTGAACAAGATGTCAGCAAGGTCCATGACAGATACATAACCTTCTTACTGCCATGGCAAGGTCTAAATGTCTACTATTGCTTAACTATAGAAAATAATGAATGCAAAATGCCATCAAAACAAGCCCTGATTAAAATGTAGCCTGGATGGGGTATGCACAAGAAAGCAGAGGTGATATCTCATTTTGAGACAACAGCTGTGGCCTTCTTTGTGTCTATTAAATCATAAGGAACTCTATTTCTTTATGCCTGCTTTGACGCTAATAAGTTGTTATGATATTAGAAGCAGTGGCCATGCATTCAGGTAACTGCCCCCACAAATAATGACATTATGATTGTTACTCATAATGCAACCATGTGATCCAAGCTTTCCATTGTGAACACTGTGTATGCTACACAAAACATTGTCATTGAAAGCATTGTTCCAGAAGTAATGAAAAATGTATTACTTAGTATTTTGAAGCTGTCGCATTGTTGTAAGTGTGGGCAAAAAAAAAAAAAAAAGGTCAAATTAGCATTGTCTTTATCAGGTCTATTCTTTGTGCAAATCATAAACGTTATTTACTTTACAAAAAATAAATAAAACAGATTTGTCTTATCTATACTTTAATGAAAGCAGCTATCAATTCACTTTATGTTCTTTCACGTGCAATTATATTTGTCTAATGTGCAGCTGATCATTCCCAATGGATACCTCCACTTTTAAATTGCCTTTTCTATAGTGATGTTTATACTTCCCAAATCCATGTCATATTTACAAGTTCATTTTACCTTTTCTTTTATGTTGTGTTATAGAAATTCTCAGAAATTGTCAAATCTGACATTAAAGGTCCAAACATCGATGCTTGGTAGCTGCCCAAGAATTAAACATGTTTGCAAACCCTAACAATGGACTTCTACTGTTTTCTCTCTTTTGGTCTGTTTAAACCTGCATGAAAACTTGTGAGCTGAGAGCTGAGGTCTTTCTGTGCTAACTGTGCTGATTTGTTTTATCAGTCAGCATTTATCCCAGCTTTTTTTGTGGACTACACATACCTCATGCGTCTATGCTATGGAGGAGAGAAGACATGGAGCCACCACATCTAAGGACTGGTAAGCTGCAACATTTTACTTTTTTTGTTCTTAGGTTTACGTGGATACACTTTAACAGTTTCTTATATCTCTAAAAGACTCCAGAGGTCACATCTTGAGCAGCTATTAGGGAAGGTCCCACTATCCCTGTTAGAATTTTTACTGTTCCTAAATGTCTTGCAGGACAATTTCATGGGTCAGATGGTAGACGCACCAACTAGAAACAAAGCGTTACTAGACCTACTGATTACCAACAATACAGACCTGATCACGGATATGGAAGTAGGGGGCAATTTAGGAAACAGCGATCACAGGTCAATTAGCTTCAGTATAAATCACACAAATAGGAAACATAAGGGGAATACAAAGACACTGAATATCAAAAGAGCCAACTTCCCTAAACTACGAACCTTGCTATTAGATATTAATTGGGATAAAATCTTAGGAACAAAGAACATGGAGGAGAGATGGGTTTGCTTTAAGAGCATATTAAATAAGGACATTAGCCAGTGCATTCTATTGGGAAATACATTTAAAAGAGTGAATAAAAGTCCTGGGTGGTTGTACTCCAATGTAAAAATGCATATAAAAGCACCATTAGCATTCAAACTTTTCAAAGAATGCAACAAGAACTGTAAGGGTGCAATTAGGGCGGCTAAGAACACGAAAGACACATAGTGGAGGATAGGAAAGAAAAATCCCCAGAAATTCTACAAGTATATAATTATTAAAAGAGAGGGGTCAGACCATATTGGCCCCATAAAGAATGAGGAAGGGAACCTGGTTACAAAGGATGGTGAGATGGCGAAGGTATTGAATTTATTCTTCTCCTCAGCCTTCACGAGGGAATTGAGGGGCTTCAGTTACCAAAACTGCAGTGTTTATCCTCATGACACGTCACAGGAAGCACCCTCATGGCTAACAGAGGACAAAATTAGAAATAGACTTGAAAAACTTAAAATTAATAAGTCACCGAAAACAGATGGCTTGCACCCGAGGGTCCTTAGGGAACTCAATCAAGTAATTGCCAGACCATTGTTCCTAATTTTTACTGATTGTCTACTGACTGGAATGGTACCAGCTGATTGGAGAAAAGACAATGTAGCACGAATATTTTTTCAAAAAGGGCCAAAATGCATCCCTGGGAATTACAGACCAGTTAGCCTAACATCAATAGTATGCAAGCTCTTGGAGGGGATGAGAAGGGACTATATACAAGATTTTAGTAATGAAAATGGTATCATTAGCAGTAATCAGCATGGATTCATGAAGAATCGTTCTTGCCAAACCAATCTATTAACCTTCTATCAGGAGGTGAGCTGCTATCTAGATAAAGGGAGGCCCATAGACGTGGTGTATCTGGATATTGCAAAAGCATTTGATACAGCTTCCCATAAACGTTTACTGTACAAAGTAAGGTCAGTTGGCATGGACCATAGGGTGAGTACATGGATTGAAACCTGGCTACAAGGGCAAGTTCAGAGGGTAGAGATGAATGGGGAGTACTCGAAATGCCCAGGGTTCTCTCCTGGGACCAATCCTATTTAATTTGTTCATAAACGATCTGGAGGATGGGGTAAACAGTTCAATCTCTGTATTTTCAGACGATACTAAGCTAAGCAGGGCAATAACTTCAGGATGTGGAAACCTTGCAAAAAGATCTGAACAAATGAAAGCGGAGATCCTCCTAAAAAAAAAAAATATTAAAAGGAGAGGGATCTCGAAGATATACAGAATCTTGACTGGACTAAAGATATCGGGCCCCCCCCCCCCCCCATTTATTAAAAATGGGAGGAAGAGATGGGAACAGGGGATAATGAAATAGATGTTGATAAAATATTACGGTTGATGCATGCTATATCACTGGACTGTAGTACGACAGAAATGAATTATAAGTGTATGGCACGCTGGTATATAACACCTGATAAATTACACCGGTACCAAGGGGACACCTCCAACTTATGTTGGGGGGGATGCGCGGAAACTGGAACTATGCTCCATATATGATGGACATGCCCCAAAATAAAAGCATATTGGAAAGAAGTATTAATAACAATGGAAGAAATTATTGGCACTAAAATACCTGAGGAGCCATGGGTTTGTCTGTTCCACGAGGTCAGTATGTCCATTAAACAGTATAAGAGAACATTGCTTCCCCATCTCCTAAATGCAGCAAAAAGTGCAATCCCTAGACAGTGGAAAGATACTAAGAGCCCTTCGCTGAGAAACTGGTTATGTAAAATCAACAAAACTTACAATATGGAATTTTTAAGGTTTAGTGGCGAAACAGGAGAAGAAGGTTTTGTAAGGAGATGGAAAGATTGGTTAATGTACAGGCAATCACTGAGATACGCTGAAAGGATGGTAGAGGGAAGGGTAGAGGAGAGAGTCTGAGAGGGTCGGAACAAAGACTGGTATTTGGAGAGATCCAGGGTGGGGTGGGCGGGGTGGGATTTCCTCCCGGGGGGGTGGGTGGTATTAATTTTAGACTGTTTTCATTTTGCATTTGTGGGGCCGGTAGTGGCAGCCCGGCCCCACCTATATTCGTTTTGTTTGAATTTTTGTCTAAAACAAAAAAAAACGAATAAAGAAATTGAAAAAAAAAAGAGTGGAAAAGGACCTGGGGGTCCTAGTAGATAAATAATAGGCTCAGCAATGGCATGCACTGCCAAGCTGCTTCAAACAAAGAAAACAGAATAGTGGCATGCATTAAAAAGGGGATTAACTCAAGAGATAAAGCGATAATTCTCCCACTCTACAAGACTCTGGTCCGAACGCACCTGGCGTATGCTGTCCAGTTCTGGGCACCAGTCCTCAGGAAGAATGTTCTGGAAATGGAGCGAGTACAGAGAAGGGCAACAAAATTTATAAAGGGACTGGAGGACCTTAGTTATGATAAAAGGTTACGAACACTGAACTTATTCTCTCTGGAGAAGAGACGCTTGGGAGGGGATATGATTTAAATTTACAAATACCATACTAGTGACTAGGGATGAGCTTCGAGTTTGAGTCAAACTCATGTCCAACTCGAACATCGGCTGTTCGACCGTTCGTCGAATGAGTTAGATAGAGCAGGCAGGCGAGTCAGTTAGCTGCAGTTACAGTGTGTAGAGGATATATATGCATCCTAGGTGTTGTATATATATATTGTGAGGGGGTTAGCTCGGCAGCGGGTGTGTGTGACCCCCGGGATGGGCTCCCCACACAAAACAGGCCCAGCAAACGGAGGTTGTGGTTTTCAAAATCAAAAAGGTGCGGTTTATTTTCTGTTTACAGTGACAAAACACAGCAAAGCAAAAGAAACATAAACAAAATAAATCCTGGTCAACTTGACCTCTGACTAAACATACAGGTTTCCTAACTAACAACTGGGATCAGCCTAGTGCTGTCCTAGTCCCTAAGTCCCTGGTTTTAAATGTCCAAGCAAATAGCCACACAGGCTTTGTCTCACCGCACAGGGGTTCACTCTCCCTAGACAGTCCACACAGGTCTGGTTCCAGGCATGAGCTAACATCTAATGAAGCTGGGAGTTCTTATAGAGGCCTAAATGAGCTGACAAGCTTCAGCTGGTCTCATCAACTCCCTGTCTGCACGACGCCCAGCACTCTCCCTAGAGGTATGAGTCATCCATGAGCCCACTAGCCTTAGCTGGGCTTATACAACTCTCCACCTAGTTGTATAAGTCGGCGTAAAGCCTGAATCTGGGCGAAATATATCTACCCCCCTGGATGCAACCAGGTGACTTTACCTTCCTGCTGTCACATACCCCCCCCTCTTGTTTTAACCTCGGGGTTGGAACACCAGCAATCAGGCATTCATGTACTCGAGACAAAGCATCCACATTCCCCATTTGAACGCCAGGGCGATGCTTTACTGTGAAGTTGAATTCCTGGAGGGCCAGGAACCACCTATTCACTCTTCTATTTGTTTCCTTGTTTTGAGCCATCCACTTTAACGGAGCGTGATCCGTAACCATGTCAAAGTGCCTACCTAGCAGGTAGTACCGAAGGGAATCTAGAGCCCACTTCACCGCTAAACACTCCTTTTCAACGGTGGCGTAATTTACCTCATGGGACTTCAACTTCCTGCTGAGGTAAATGACTGGGTGCTCTTCCCCGTTCCAGACCTGGGACAATACTGCTCCTAACCCCACATCTGACGCATCACTTTGTACGACAAAGTCTTTAGAGAAGTCGGGTGAGTACAACACTGGCTGGCTACATAAGGCTTGTTTCAAGAATTGGAATGCTGCCTCAGCCTCGGGGGTCCATTTAATCATGACCGACCCTTTCCCCTTCGTCAGGTTGGTTAGGGGCACAGCCTTAGAAGCAAAGTGGGGAATGAATCGCCGATAATACCCAGCGATTCCCAGAAAGGCTCGTACCTGCTTCTTGCTGTTGGGACGTGGCCAACTCTGGATGGCCTCAACTTTGTTGAGTTGGGGTTTTATTACTCCCCTCCCAATGGTGTACCCAAGATATTTGGCCTCCTCCTGCCCAATGGTACACTTCTTGGGGTTAGCCGTAAACCCCGCTTCCCGAACAGAGTCCAGGACTGCTTGCACTTTTGGCAGATGTGAGGCCCAATCTGTGCTATGGACAATTACGTCATCCAGGTAAGCCGCAGCATACTTCCGATGGGGCCTCAGCATCTGGTCCATTTTCCGCTGGAATGTGGCCGGCGCATTCTGTAACCCGAACGGCATTCTTTTATATTGGAACGCCCCGTCTGGGGTTACAAATGCGGTTTTCTCTTTGGCCGACTTGGCCAGGGGGATTTGCCAATACCCTTTTGTGAGGTCAAGAGTCGTCATGTATCGGGCTGTTCCCAGCCGGTCGATCAACTCATCTATACGTGGCATGGGGTAGGTGTCAAATTTTGTAACTTTGTTCAACTGACGAAAATCGTTACAAAATCGCCAGCTCCCATCCGGTTTAGGCACCAACACAATGGGACTAGACCAATCACTTTGGGACTCCTCTATCACCCCTAAGTTCAGCATTTTCTGTACTTCCTCCCGTATTGCCTCCCGTCGGGCCTCTGGGATCCGATAGGGTTTTAACTTCACCCTTTCACCGGGCGGGGTAATGATGTCATGCTCTACCCCAGATGTTTGTCCCGGCAGCTCAGAGAATACCTCCTTGTTGCGAAGCACAAACTCCTTAACCTCCTGTTGTTGGGGTTGTGACAAGGTGGCTGCTATTCCAACCTCAGGAATCACGCAACCAGTTTGAGCTGGTGACCAAGTGTCTGCGACTAGGGACTCTCTATCCCTCCAGGCTTTCAACAGATTAACGTGATAGATCTGTTCGGGCTTTCGCCTTCCTGGTTGTCTGACCTTGTAATTCACTTCGCTCACTTTTTCCATTATCTCATAGGGGCCTTGCCATTTGGCAAGGAATTTACTTTCAACCGTAGGGACAAGTACCAGTATCCTATCCCCCGGGGAAAAGGTACGGGTCTTGGCTCCACGGTTGTACACTCTCTGCTGTGCTAACTGCGCTTGGGCCAAATGTTCCTTCACGATGGGCATTACCTGTGCAATTCGGTCTTGCATCAGGGCGACATGCTCAATCACACTCCTGTGGGGAGAACTCTCACTTTCCCAAGTTTCCTTGGCAATATCCAACAGCCCTCTTGGGTGTCTCCCATACAGTAACTCAAAGGGGGAGAATCCCGTAGAGGATTGGAGCACCTCCCTAATAGCAAACATCAGATAAGGAAGTAGACAGTCCCAATCCTTTCCATCTCTAGCCACCACTTTCTTCAACATTTGTTTTAGGGTTTTGTTGAATCTTTCAACCAGCCCATCGGTTTGGGGGTGATACACAGATGTACGTAATTGCGTCACTTTGAACAATTTACACAGCTCCTTCATAACCCGGGACATAAAGGGTGTACCTTGGTCCGTAAGCAGTTCTTTACAAATACCCACCCGGCTAAACACAAGAGATAGCTCTTTGGCTATGGTTTTGGCCGAGGTATTTCGGAGAGGGATCGCTTCTGGATAACGGGTGGCATAGTCCATTATAACTAATATGTACTGGTGCCCCCTAGCGGACTTGATTATAGGCCCTACCAAATCCATGGCGATCCTCTCAAACGGGACCTCAATGATGGGTAGAGGGACCAGCGGGCTACGGAAATGTGGCATCGGGGCCGACCTCTGACACACAGGGCAGGAGGAACAATAATTTTCTATGTCCTTCATCACCCCCGGCCAATAGAATCTCTGTAATACCCTCTCTCGGGTTTTCTCTGTCCCCAGATGACCTCCAAGAATGTGCCCATGGGCCAACTCCAACACCAACTTCCTGTAAGGTTTGGGCACCACAAGCTGCTCAACGGTTTCTTCTGCCCTTTTTGCCACCCGATACAGTAGGTCCTTCTCTACGCTGAAGTATGGGTAAGTGCAGGTATTATCTGGGTTCACTAACTCGCCATCTATTTTCACTACGTTTTCCCGTGCCTTTATTAGGGCGGGGTCTTTCAACTGTTCTGTGGCAAAGTTTTCCCTGTGAACCTCAAGATCAGAAAACTCCACAGACGGTAGGTTTTCGTCTGAGGAGGTGGGCTCCTCTCCAGTTTCTTGAGTCTCCCCTGCCAATACTGATAAGGGAAATTCCGGAGAGTCCTCACCACTCTCAGGGGAGTTCTGGCTATCACATTCCTGGTACATAGGGGCACCAGTGGGGGGCTCAGGATCATCCCACAGTTCCCAGAACTTCGGAAAATCCCTTCCCACAATGGCGTCATGCGGTAACTGAGATACTAAGCCCACTGGATGAGAGAGGGTACCTTTGGGGGTCTCGAAACACACTGTAGTCACTGGATACTCTCGGGTGTCCCCATGCACACAAATAACAGCTACCTTGCTATTCCCAAAGACCTCTGTTTTAACTAACTCAGCCTTTATCAGGGTCACAAGGCTACCTGAATCCAGCAATACCACAACATTTCTACCATTAACACACATTTTGCATAAATGTTTCTCAGTTCCTCGAATGGCAGTGCATGCGACTGTCGCACACAGCGACTGACGTCTGCCCGTCAGAAAGTCACACTGCATGGGTTCCTCCACAACCGGGCAATTGGCTGCAATATGTCCCGCTTGCCGGCAGCGGTAGCAAACGATCCTTCTTGCCGCCTCTTGAGCCGCTGATTTCCCAGGCTGTTCTCGCCAAACTTGGGGTAGAGCTCCCACCCTCTCACTCTCTCCACCCTCACCCCTTGGAATCCTCTTATCCGCCCCTGGGGATGGTCTGGTCTTAGGGTGGAAAGTCCGAGTGTCTCTGGAAGAGGCCGTCAGGTTCTCTGTAGCCAAGTATTTCTCCACACGATCCACAAGACCATCGGCCGTCTCTGGGTCTCCATGGCTTACCCACTTTTGGATGGCAGTAGGAAGAGCTCTCAAAAACCGATCCATTACAACACGTTCCACAATCTTTGGTGCGGACAAAGTCTCTGGCTGTAGCCACTTTCTGCTCAGGTGAATGAGATCATACATTTAAGACCTGGGGGGTTTTCCAAGCTGGAAAGTCCAGTTATGCACACGCTGAGCCCGGACAGCCTGGGTGACACCCAGCCTTGCCAAAATTTCAGCTTTTAGCATCACATAGTCTTTTGCTTGGTTAGGCTCTAGGTCATAGTAAGCTTTCTGCGATTCACCAGTTAACAGAGGAGCCACCAGTCCAGCCCACTGCTCCTCAGGCCACTTTTCTCTTTCAGCGGTCCTTTCAAATGTGGTCAAAAATACCTCTGGATCATCCTCTCCAGTCATTTTTGTCAATAAACGACTCACCCCAAAGGACGCGGTATTAGTGGGACGGCTTTCCTCACTGGTCTGCGGACGTTGCTGCATTACTGCTTCCATTTGTTGTAGTCTCTGCTCTTGCTTCTGTAACAGGTCTATGAAGCGGGCCTCAGATTGCTGCTGGGCTTGTTGCTGAGCTGCAAGGCTCCTTTGCAAACCTGCATTTGTCTGCTGTTGATTGGCATTTGCTAGAGCCAGCTGTTTCAGTATCTCCTCCATGCTGGCTTAAAAAAAACTGCCTGCATTCTCCACCAACTGTGAGGGGGTTAGCTCGGCAGCGGGTGTGTGTGACCCCCGGGATGGGCTCCCCACACAAAACAGGCCCAGCAAACGGAGGTTGTGGTTTTCAAAATCAAAAAGGTGCGGTTTATTTTCTGTTTACAGTGACAAAACACAGCAAAGCAAAAGAAACATAAACAAAATAAATCCTGGTCAACTTGACCTCTGACTAAACATACAGGTTTCCTAACTAACAACTGGGATCAGCCTAGTGCTGTCCTAGTCCCTAAGTCCCTGGTTTTAAATGTCCAAGCAAATAGCCACACAGGCTTTGTCTCACCGCACAGGGGTTCACTCTCCCTAGACAGTCCACACAGGTCTGGTTCCAGGCATGAGCTAACATCTAATGAAGCTGGGAGTTCTTATAGAGGCCTAAATGAGCTGACAAGCTTCAGCTGGTCTCATCAACTCCCTGTCTGCACGACGCCCAGCACTCTCCCTAGAGGTATGAGTCATCCATGAGCCCACTAGCCTTAGCTGGGCTTATACAACTCTCCACCTAGTTGTATAAGTCGGCGTAAAGCCTGAATCTGGGCGAAATATATCTACCCCCCTGGATGCAACCAGGTGACTTTACCTTCCTGCTGTCACAATATATACAGTAGGTGCCGCCGACATTGTATATTCATCACGATCCTATCGCGGAGATTCTCGGCAACAGGGGTGCCGACATCTCGACGACAGGGTGGCGACACATCTCGCGCTCGCTGCAATGGCGAGGAGACGCGGCACTGTATTGAACGGGGATCCGACGTGGATTCCCGCCAATACCAGGCACTGTGTTTGGTATGAATCCTGAGCGGGAACTCCACACCAATTTTTAAAGAAAAAAACGGAATGGGTTTCGCCTCCAGGAGCATACCAGGCCCTTGGGTCTGGTCTGGATTTGAAGGGGAAACCCTACGCCGAAAAAACGGCGTGGGGGTCCCCCTCAAAATCCAAACCAGACCCTTATCCGAGCACGCAACCTGGCAGGCCGCAGGGGAAGAGGGGGGGACGAGAGAGCGGCCCCCCTCCCTCCTGAACCGTACCAGGCCGCATGCCCTCAACATGGGGGGTTTGGTGCTCTGGGGCAGGGGGGCGACCTGTGGCCCCCCACCCCAGAGCACCCTGCCCCCATGTTGATGAGGACAGGGCCTCTTCCCGACAACCCTGGCCGTTGGTTGTCGGGGTCTGCGGGCGGGGGGCTTATCGGAATCCGGCAGCCCCCTTTAATAAGGGGACCCCCAGATCCCGGCCCCCCACCCTATGTGAATGAGTATGGGGTACATCGTACCCCTACCCATTCACCTGGTGGAAAAAAATGGCAATAAAAACACAACACAGCTTTTTAAAGTATTTTATTGCACAGCTCCGGGGGTCTCTTCCGTCTTCAGGGGTCTCCGGTGTCCTCGCCGCGCTCTCCGGTTCTTTCTTCTGCCGTGCCACCGCTATCTTCTTCCAGATCTTTTGCTAGCGGGGCCCGGTCTTCTCCGTCGCCTTCTTCCCTCTTCTCCTCTCCGGTTCTTTCTTTCTTCTGCCGGGCCTCCGCTATCTTCTTCCAGCTCTTTTGCTAGCGGAGGCCCAGTCTTCCCCGTCGTCTCGTCCGGCTCTCCGTTGTCCTTCTGCCGGCCCCTCCACTATCTTCTTGCAGCTCTTTTGCTAGTGGAGGGGCCGGTCTTCCCGTTGTCGCCATCGGCGTCTTCTTCCCTCTTCTCCTCCTCGATGTTGACTCGTCGCTTCCTCTCGCAGTAATGCTAAATCTTCGGTCCGCAGAGATTTATATAGGCTTCTCATGACGTCACAGTCACATGTTCCCATGACGTCACAGTCACATGCTCCGGGGCCATTTAAAGGCTCAGGAACTCTTTGCAGGTGTTATGGCTTAATTAGCTGATTAGAGTGAGACACTTTGAGCCTAGAATATTGCACCTTTTCACAATATTCTAATTTTCTGAGATTGTGGATTTGGGGTTTTCATGAGCTGTAAGCCATAATCATCACAATTCTGACAAATCACGGCTTGAACTATCTTGCTTTGCATGTAATGAGTCTATCTCATATATTAGTATCACCTTTTAAGTTGCATTAGTGAAATAAATGAACTTTTTCACGATATTCTAATTTTTCGAGTTTCACCTGTATATATACACTGTATTCAGTTTAGCTAGATCCGTTCCTGCTATTCTCTTCATAATATACTGACAGGCAGGCAGGTGATTGTGCTAGCTGCAGTATTTTCATTTAGTGTACTGTGTCCTTTGCACAGTGTGCACCTAAAGCTACCTGAATACAATTGCTGGTGTTCTCATACTAATACAGGCAGGGAGCTGCAGTATTTTCATTTAGTGTACTGTGTCCTTTGCACAATGTGCACCTAAAGAACCCTGAATACAATTGCTGGTGTTCTCATACAAATACAGGCAGGGAGCTGCAGTATTTTCATTTAGTGTACTGTGTCCTTTGCACAGTGTGCACCTTAAACTACCTGAAAACAATTGCTGGTGTTCTCATACTAATACAGGCAGGGAGCTGCAGTATTTTCATTTAGTGTACTGTGTCCTTTGCACAGTGTGCACCTAAAGCTACATGACTACAATTGCTGGTGTTCTCATACAAATACAGGCAGGGAGCTGCAGTATTTTCATTTAGTGTACTGTGTCCTTTGCACAGTGTGCACCTAAAGCTACTTTTATACAATTGCTGGTGTTCTCATACAAATACAGGCAGGGAGCTGCAGTATTTTCATTTAGTGTACTGTTTTCTTTGCACTGTGTGCAACTAAAGCTACTTAAATACAATTGCTGGTGTTCTCATACTAATACAGGCAGAGAGCTGCAGTATTTTCATTTAGTGTACTGTGTCCCTTGCACAGTGTGCACCGAAAGCTACTTGAATACAATTGCTGGTGTTCTCATACTAATACAGGCAGAGAGCTGCAGTATTTTCATTTAGTGTACTGTGTCCTTTGCACAGTGTGCACCTAAAGCTCCCTAAATAAAATTGCTGGTGTTCTCATACTAATACAGGCAGGGAGCTGCAGTATTTTCATTTTGTGTACTGTGTCCTTTGCACAGTGTGTACCTAAAGCTACTTGAATACAATTGCTGGTGTTATCATAAAAAAACACACGCAGGGAGCTGCAGTATTTTCATTTAGTGTACTGTGACCTTTGCACAGTGTGCACCTAAAGCTACCTGAATACAATTGCTGGTGTTCTCTTACTAATAATTCTACATTCAGGCTGTTGATTCTGCTAGCTGCAGTGTAATGAGTATATATATACATCCCAGCTTTGTGCAGCCATATCTCCCTGCAGGCCATTAGTATGTCTGGAAGGACAACAATGAGAGGCAGACAGTCATGAGCCAATAAAAGAGGGCAAGCAGGCTCTGTGTCTAGAGGCAACAGTGCTGGTCGTGGACACGGTGCATCCTCATCAGCACGTGGCCATGGGACACGCTTGTCCATTTTTTCGGCGGCTGGCCATGTTGAGCCGCAACATGCCGAAGACTTGGTAGAGTGGATGACCAAGCCGTCCTCATCCTCCTCATCCTCTCTCACCCAGGATCAGGGTACTTTGTCTGGCAAAGCAGCTGCCAAAGCAGCCTCTTCCCTCAAATCAATGGCATCAGTCACTACTTCCCTAGCCCCACCATGTCCTCCTGAGGAGTCCCCCAAACTGTTTGACCACAGTGTTGGGTACATGCTGCAGGAGGATGCACAGCGTTTTGAAGGCTCCAATGATGGTACCCAGCTAGAGGAAGGCAGTAACGTGAGCCCAGAGAGAGGGTGTGCCCAAGAAGGACAGCAATCTGGCAGTCATGTTCCCCCAGCTGTAGCATACTGCCAGGTTTGCTACAGTGATGAGGAGGGAGGGGATGAGGAGGTCACGGACTCTACGTGGGTGCCTGATAGGAGAGAGGAGGAGGAGGAGGAGAAGGTACATCTCCAATGAGGCAGGATGCCCTCCAGGGGCCAGCTTAAGGGCAGCACACCGACAGCATCACACCGCAGAGCTCGGCATGCTGTCTCTGCGTGTTATTCCAAAAGTTCTTTGGTGTTTGCCTTTTTTAAAACGAGTGCATCAGATCGCAGCACTGCTATTTGCAACATATGACTCAGGCGTATCTCGCATGGCCAAAACATCACCCGCTTGGGCACCACATGCTTGATCAGACATATGTCGACCTGCCATGCAGTTCGTTGGCAAGCACACCTAAAAGACCCACACCAAAGAACAAAGCGGACCTCTCCTTGCTCCTCATCAGCTGGGATCTCCAACCCCACTATACCTTCAGTCCTCTCTGAAACCTGCACTGAGAGGAATGAAGGTGTAGAATTAGGTATGTCACAGCCAAGTTCTTGCAGGCAATCTGCTATCGGTACACCAACGTCAGATTGTACCAGGCAAATCTCCCTGCCCCAGCTGCTACACCGCCGAAAGAAGTTCGCTCCCAGCCATCCACATGCCCAGTGGTTGAATGCTAGCTTGGCTAAATTGCTAGCTCTTCAACTGCTGCCTTTTCAGTTGGTAGACTGCCCCATTGCGTGAGTTTGTGGAATGTGTGGTTCCTCAGTGGCAGGTTCCCAAACGCCACTTTTTCTCACGGAAGGCGATTCCAGCTCTCTACCGGCATGTGGAAGCTAATGTCTTGGCCTCGCTGGGCAGGGAGGTCAACGGTAAGGTGCATATTACCGCTGACTCATGGTCCAGCAGGCATGGACAGGGACATTATCTATCTTTCACGGTGCATTGGGTGACTCTGTTGGCAGCTGGGAAGGATGCAGGACACGGTGCAGTAGTGTTGGAGGTTGTTCCGCCACCACGCCTCCAAAATTCTACTACTGGTGATTCTGACACACCTCTCTCCTCCACCCCCTCCTCTTCTTCTTCCTCCATGGCTTCTTCCTGTGCTTTGTCCTTGAAACCAGCGGTGCTCTGTAGGCGTTCAAGGGGCTACGCAAGTACGCAGGCAAAAAGATGCCATGCGGTGCTTTAGCTGGTGTGCTTGGGGGACAGGAGCCACACTGGGGCTGAGATTCTGTCAGCTCTGCAGGGGCAGGCTCAGAGGTGGTTGATGCCACGCCAGCTTAAGCCAGGAATGGTGGTTTGCGACAATGGCACCAACCTCCTCTCCGCCCTCTGACAGGGACAACTGACCCATGTGCCCTGTTTGGCTCACGTCCTTAACTTGGTGGTGCAGCGGTTCTTGGGCAGGTACCCAGGCTTACAGGATGTCCTGAGACAGGCCAGGCAACTCTGTGTGCATTTTCGCCGGTCATATAATGCCAGTGCTCGGCTGGCTGACGTCCAAAAGGATTACAACCTGCCCAAGAACCGCCTAATCTGTGACATGCCCACCAGGTGGAACTCAACGTTGGCCATGCTGCAGCGGCTGCACACACAGCAGAGGGCCATCAATGAGTATCTGTGCCAATATGGCACCAGGACAGGGTCAGGGGAGCTTTGGTTTTTTTGCCACGCCAGTGGGTCATGATCAGGGATGCATGTACTGTCCTGGCACCATTTGAGGAGGCCACGAGGATGGTGAGCAGTGACAGTGCATGCATCAGTGACACTGTCCCTCTTGTCCACCTGTTGGAGCACACGCTGCGTGGAATAATGGACAGGGCACTTGAGGCAGAACAGAGGGAGGAAGAGGAGGACTTCATTACCTCTCAAAGCCCCCTTTATCCAGACAGTGTTCTTGCTGGCCCACCTATCACAAAGGAAGAGGAGGAGGAGGATGATTGTGTCAGCATGGAGGTGGAGCCTAGCGCTCAGCATCAGCAGCAGTCTTCAAGGGATCAATTACAGTCCCAAGAAACCCATGGACTTGTACGTGGCTGGGATCATGTTGTCCTCAGTGACCTAGAGGACTCCGGACCGAATGCCTCAGCAAACCTACGCTGCATGGCCTCCTTGATCCTGCAAAGCCTGCGGAAGGATCCTCGTATTTGTGTGATCAAGGAGAGGGATCATTACTGGCTGGCAACCCTTATTGATCCACGTTTCAAGGGTAAGGTTGCGGACCTTATCTTGCCGTTGCAGAGAGAGCAGAGGATGAAAATCTTCGGGAGGCCTTGCAGAAAGGTCTGTGCAATGCGTTCCCAGAGACTGGGAGGTTACAAAATCCTGGTCCTGGACAACGTGTTGCTGAGGCTTCGGTCAGTCAAAGAAGAAGCGGTGGAGAAGGTGGCCGTCTGACCGATGCGTTCAGACAATTTTTTAGTCCGCAGCCCCAAGGTATGATCGGTTCGAGCAACCATCGCCAGTGTCTGTTTTACATGGTGCAGGAATACCTAGCAGGAATACCTAGGGGCGAGATCAGACTTGGACACCTTTCCCACCAAAAATCCTCTGGGTTAAAGGGGGTTGTGAGGATGGATCACTGGCCAGAGCTTGCACAGTATGCAATTGAGCTACTGGCCTGTCCTGCATCCAGCGTTCTTTCAGAACGCACATTCAGTGCTGCTGGAGGCTTTGTAACTGATCACAGGGTGCGCCTGTCCACCAAATCGGTCGATCGGCTGACCTTCATAAAAATGAATCAGTCTTGGATCACCAGCTACCAAGCACCTGATACTGATGTAACCGAATAATTTTTTTTTCGAATGGGAGTTCCCTTCAAGACTGCCTATGCTGATGCTGAGTGACTATACTGTTATGCTGAGTGACTATCCTCTTCCTCCTCAATGTTCATGCTGATAAATTGTAAGAACATTTTTGGTTCTGGGCACCGCCACCAGTGGCTAAGGCCCAATTTTTCAGCCCCTGTTTAACAGGGGCATGTAATTACAATTTTTGATGCAATACTTTGCAGCAGGGCTCATTTCTTCGCTCTAACTATGGTATCTGTAAGGGGTTGCAGTGTTGTGGCACCAGTGCCTAAGGCCCAATTTTTCTGCCCCTGTTTAACAGGGGCGTGTAATTACAATTTTTGATGCAATAATTTGCAGCAGGCCTCATTCTTGCACTCCAAATAAAGTTTCTGTGAGGGGTTGCAGTGTTGTGGCACCAGCACCAGTGCCTAAGGCCCAATTTTTCTGCCCCTGCTCAACAGGGGCATGTAATTACAATTCTTGATCTAATATTTCACAGCAAGGCCCGTTCCTGTGCCCACCAAGAGTAACTGTGAGGGCTTACAGTGTTGTGCCAACACCAACACCAACACCTAAGGCCCAAATTTCTGCAGAGTATATAGGGCAGGCCCCTACTTTCAAACATCCAACTTACAAACAACTCCTACTTGCCAACAGAGGGAGACAACAGGAAGTGAGAGGAAATCTACCTCTAGGAAGGGAAATTCTCTCCTATAAGAGTTAATATGGGAAAAAGGTGTCTCCTCTCCACTTATGCTTTATCACCAATCCTTGTTTCACTAAAACCCCCAAATTTTCAAAAACCAGTTGTCATTGGGACAGAAAGTGAGGTGAAATCTTCTGAAGAGGTGCACAGACAGAAAACAAATGTTACAGGGGTGATAACCCTTCCCTATGTTTTCCAAAAAGCTTAAAAATAGATTTTATTGGCTGGAGCTACACTTTAAAAATGTAACAGTTCTAAATTACAAACAGATTCTACTTAACCACTTCCCTACCCAGCCATAGTAATATGACGTCCACAGATAGGATCTCCCATCCTGGGTGGACGTCATATGACGTCCTCTGCTTTGTAGGGGAATATCTGAATGATGCCTGCAGCTAAATGTAAACAAAACACACAATTGTGTGTAACTCACTGTTGCCTGGTTCTCCTCTTCACACACCTGTGAGGAGGAGATCAGCTAACAGTGAGTTACACATATGTTATACACATATACATATGTACTACTGTGCCCAGATTGCCCCCCCTAAATAAAGAGTACCTGTCATCTAGTACCTGCCACCAGATCACCAGCCACCCACCTGTCCATCAGGAGTACCTGTCCATCAGGAGTACCCGCCACCTCACCTGAGTACCCGCCACCTCAGAGTACCCGCCACCAGTCCATCAGGAGTACCTGTCCATCAGGAGTACCTGTCCATCAGGAGTACCCGCCACCTCACCTGAGTACCCGCCACCTCAGAGTACCCGCCACCAGTCCATCAGGAGTACCTGTCCATCAGGAGTACCTATCCATCAGCAGTACCCGCCACCTCACCTGAGTACCCGCCACCTCAGAGTACCTGCCACCAGTCCATCAGGAGTACCTGTCCATCAGGAGTACCCGCCACCTCACCTGAGTACCCACCACCTCAGAGTACCCGCCACCAGTCCATCAGGAGTACCTGTCCATCAGGAGTACCTGTCCATCAGGAGTACCCGCCACCTCACCTGAGTACCCGCCACCAGTCCATCAGGAGTAACTGTCTATCAGCAGTACCCGCCACCTCACCTGAGTACCCGCCACCTCAGAGTACCCGCCACCAGTCCATCAGGAGTACCTGTCCATCAGGAGTACCTGTCCATCAGCAGTACCGGCCACCTCACCAGAGTACCCGCCACCTCAGAGTACCCGCCACCAGTCCATCAGGAGTACCTGTCCATCAGGAGTACCCACCACCTCACCTGAGTACCCGCCACCTCAGAGTACCCGCCACCAGTCCATCAGGAGTACCTGTCCATCAGGAGTACCTGTCCATCAGCAGTACCCGCCACCTCACCTGAGTACCCGCCACCTCAGAGTACCCGCCACCAGTCCATCAGGAGTACCTGTCCATCAGGAGTACCCGCCACCTCACCTGAGTACCGGCCACCTCAGAGTACCCGCCACCAGTCCATCAGGAGTACCTGTCCATCAGGAGTACCTGTCCATCAGCAGTACCCGCCACCTCAGAGTACCCGCCACCAGTCCATCAGGAGTACCTGTCCATCAGCAGTACCCGCCACCTCACCTGAGTACCCGCCACCTCAGAGTACCCGCCACCAGTCCATCAGAAGTACCTGTCCATCAGGAGTACCTGTCCATCAGGTGTACCCGCCACCTCACCAGGAGTACTCGCCACCTCACCAGGAGTACCCGCCACCAGTCCATCAGGAGTACCTGTCCATCAGGAGTACCCACCACCTCACCAGAGTACCCGCCACCTCACCAGAGTACCCACCACCAATCCATCAGGAGTACCTGTCCATTAGAGTACCCGCCACCTCACCAGAGAACCTGCCGCCAGAGTACCTGCCACCTCACCAGCGTACCCACTATGTCCAGAAAGGTGTACACCCCAGAAGAAGCATATCAAATACTCAGTCTGACCGATGAGAGCAACGGGGAGCTCTCACCGCTCAGTTCTGATTCCGATTCTGGTTCGGAATATGAACCCCCCGAAGGCAGCACATCCGGATCCGAATTAGAGGAGGACACAGTCCGTCCAAAAAGAAGACGGTCTGAACACCAGGCAGCGACCAGCAGTGCCAACGGCGGTAGACCCCAGGAGGCGAGGTCCAGTGCAAGCGCTGCTAGACCCCAGGAGGAAAGGCCCAGTGCAAGCGCTGCTAGACCCCAGGAGGAAAGGCCCAGTGCAAGTACACGCCAAAGAAGTAGGACCCGAACCCAGCTTCCAGATGGCTTGGCAAACCCATTGTGGCTGCCTTCTACCTCAGGGTCAGCCACGATCCCCCCTTTTACAGCACAGCCAGGTGTGCAGGTCAACACTGAGGGTTTTTCCAAACTTGATTTTTTTAATTTATTTTTCCCTGATGAATTGGTTCAAGGCATTGTGGAGCAAACTAATCTTTTTGCTCAACAATTCATTGAAAACAACCCCAGCTCCAGCTATGCCCGCCCTTTTGAATGGAGACCCCTAACAGTGGTGGAGCTTAGATTGTTTTTAGGCCTAACGTTTAACACGGGCTTACAAAAAAAAATGAAATGAATAGGTATTGGTCGAAGAAACCCATCCACCATATGCCAATTTTTACATCGGCCATGTCCAGGTCCCGATACGAACTTATAATGCGGTTCCTGCATTTCAGTGACAACTCACATTGCCCCCCCCGAGATCACCCAAACTTTGACAAATTATATAAAATTCGCCCCCTAATTAATTTTATTTTCCAAGAAGTTTGCCGAACTTTATGTCCCTGACCAAAACATTTCTGTGGACGAATCCCTGGTGCATTTCACAGGCCGGCTGGGAATCAAGCAATATATCCCCAGTAAGCGGGCGAGGTGCGGCTTGAAGCTCAACAAGCTCTGTGAAAGCGCCACTGGTTATGTGCACTCATTCCGCATGTACGAAGGCAAAGATTCCCAGCTCGAGCCCCCTGAGTGTCCATCGTACATGGGAATAAGTGGAAAAATTGTTTGGGAGTTGGTATTTCCACTCCTCCAAAAGGGGTATCATATTTATATGGACAACTATTATACCAGCCTGCCCCTTCTCCGCCACCTCTACCTAAAAAAAACTCTGGCGTGTGGTACAACAAGAATAAACAGAAAGGGCTTCCCACAGCGTCTTGTCACCACAACCATTCAAAAGGGGGAATCGGCAAGCTTGAGGAACGAGGAAGTGTTGGCTGTGAAGTGGAGGGATAGGAAAGATGTGTACATCATGTCCACCATCCACGATGACACCTCGGTGGAACTTCACAGAAGACGCAGTACCGTTCGCAAGCCTTCCTGCATCAATGAGTACAATAAATTCATGGGGGGTGTGGATTTAAATGATCAAATGTTGCAGCCCTATCTTTCAACCCGAAAATCCCTCTTCTGGTATAAAAAAATCGCAATTTACTTTTTTCATTTGGCCCTGTTAAATTCTTTCATAGTCTACCAAAAATCCACACATAGACCCACCACCTTCATGAGATTTATTGAAGACATTGTCACTGCCCTGATCTACCAACAAACATCCCCCCCAGAAAGCATTCACTCAGATTGTGTCAGCAGACTACATGAGCGCCATTTTTCAGACCATATTCCACCATCACGATCCGGAAGACGACGGCAAAAAAAATGTCGGGTGTGCACCAGAAGAGGAATTAGGAAAGACACCAGCTTCCATTGTCCCGACTGTCCCTCCCAACCTGGCCTTTGCATCGGAAAATGCTTCAAGCGATATCACACTCTCGAAAACTATTAGCCCATATTTCTAATACTGCCATTTCCCCGTTTTCAATATGTCCTGAATATTTCCCTGCCTCAACCAACCATATCATTGTCTTCCATGTGAACTGACCCTGGCCTGTTTCTCGACTATGTCTCTGCCTACCGTCTGCATTGTTTATCCGCCATGTTTCTGCCTTTCACGTGAACTGACCCTGGACTGTATGGATTATGCCTCTGCCTACCGTTTATTTCTGCCTTTTACCTGCACTGACCTCGGCCTGTTGACCATGTTTTTGCCTGCCCCCTTGGACTGATCTTTCACCCTGCTACACAGGGGTCTCACATATGTGAGGGGCTCCAGAATAGTGTTCTGAGTTCAGAAAACCAGTTTTTGGTTTTCTGTGTTCCCAGAACAGGGTCTGGTTGTCCGGAGGCTTCAAAGCGATTTGGGTGGGAGAAGCCTCTACCCCTGTCCCCATTCTTTCCTGACCGTTGCCCTAAGCTTGATGGTCCTGCCTGCTCCATGGACAAATACTCTGGCTGTGCTGACCATACCTCTGCCTGCTGCATGTACTAACTATGGACAGTATTCCTGCCTGCTGCATGGACGATCCTTTGTTCCTTTTGCTACTGCTGACCACATCTCTGCCTGCTATCTGGACCAATGCTTTGGCTGTGCTGACATCATCTCTACCTGTACTGACTATTCCTGCCTGCTGCCTGTTTTGCTGTCGCTGTCCACGTTCCTGCCTGCTGCCTGGACCGATGCTCTCCTCTTTGGACCACTGCACTACTAAAACCGCAGGTAATCTTTTCTTTACCCTTTTTCTCAGAAGAATGTATTTTGGTTTATAATTGGTATGTACAGTACATGCTATGTTTTAGAAATATGAAGGGCCTTCAACAATGTGATAGGTTGTCAGGAATTTATGTGTGTAATTTATGCTCCTAGAACACATGACGGTGCTACTTAGATGTTAGGCCTCTGTATTTGGCCAGGCTGTGTAAAAGTCTCACACATTTGGTATCGCCATACTCAGGAGGAGTAGCAGAATGTATTTTGGGGTGTCACTTTTGCTATGTACATGCTATGTGTTGGTAATATCTTATAAATGGACAACTTTGTATAAAAAAATGCGTTTTCATTTTTTTCCCACATATTCCAAAAACTTCTGGAAAAAAATGAACCGTTCAAAAGACTCATTATGCCTCATAGATTATACGTTGGGGTGTTAGCTTTCCAAAATGGGGTCATTTTATGGGAGTTTCCATTGTCCTGGTGCTCCAGGGTCTTCAAAACTGTAATAGGTGGTTGAGAAATGAGATGTGTAATTTATGCTCCTAGAATGCCTGAAGGTGCTATTTCAATGTTGGGCCTCTGTATTTGGCCAGGCTGTGTAAAAGTCTCACACATTTGGTATCGCCATACTCAGGAGGAGTAGCAGAATGTATTTTGGGGTGTCATTCTTGCTATGTACATGCTATGTGTTGGTAATATCTTATAAATGGACAACTTTGTATAAAAAAAATGCGGTTTCATTTTTTTCCCACATATTCCAAAAACTTCTGGAAAAAAATGAACCGTTCAAAAGACTCATTATGCCTCATAGATTATACGTTGGGGTGTTAGCTTTCCAAAATGGGGTCATTTTATGGGCGTTTCCATTGTCCTGGTGCTCCAGGGCCTTCAAAACTGTAATAGGTGGTTGAGAAATGAGATGTGTAATTTATGCTCCTAGAATGCCTAAAGGGGCTATTTCAATGTTGGGCCTCTGTATTTGGCCAGGCTGTGTAAAAGTCTCACACATTTGGTATCGCCATACTCAGGAGGAGTAGCAAAATGTATTTTGGGGTGTAATTTTTGCTATGTACATGCTATGTGTTGGTAATATCTTATAAATGGACAACTTTGTATAAAAAAAATGCGTTTTCATTTTTTTCCCACATATTCCAAAAACTTCTGGAAAAAAATGAACCGTTCAAAAGACTCATTATGCCTCATAGATTATACGTTGGGGTGTTAGCTTTCCAAAATGGGGTCATTTTATGGGAGTTTCCATTGTCCTGGTGCTCCAGGGTCTTCAAAACTGTAATAGGTGGTTGAGAAATGAGATGTGTAATTTATGCTCCTAGAATGCCTGAAGGTGCTATTTCAATGTTGGGCCTCTGTATTTGGCCAGGCTGTGTAAAAGTCTCACACATTTGGTATCGCCATACTCAGGAGGAGTAGCAGAATGTATTTTGGGGTGTCATTCTTGCTATGTACATGCTATGTGTTGGTAATATCTTATAAATGGACAACTTTGTATAAAAAAAATGCGGTTTCATTTTTTTCCCACATATTCCAAAAACTTCTGGAAAAAAATGAACCGTTCAAAAGACTCATTATGCCTCATAGATTATACGTTGGGGTGTTAGCTTTCCAAAATGGGGTCATTTTATGGGCGTTTCCATTGTCCTGGTGCTCCAGGGCCTTCAAAACTGTAATAGGTGGTTGAGAAATGAGATGTGTAATTTATGCTCCTAGAATGCCTAAAGGGGCTATTTCAATGTTGGGCCTCTGTATTTGGCCAGGCTGTGTAAAAGTCTCACACATTTGGTATCGCCATACTCAGGAGGAGTAGCAAAATGTATTTTGGGGTGTAATTTTTGCTATGTACATGCTATGTGTTGGTAATATCTTATAAATGGACAACTTTGTATAAAAAAAATGCGTTTTCATTTTTTTCCCACATATTCCAAAAACTTCTGGAAAAAAATGAACCGTTCAAAAGACTCATTATGCCTCATAGATTATACGTTGGGGTGTTAGCTTTCCAAAATGGGGTCATTTTATGGGAGTTTCCATTTTCCTGGTGCTCCAGGGTCTTCAAAACTGTAATAGGTGGTTGAGAAATGAGATGTGTAATTTATGCTCCTAGAATGCCTGAAGGTGCTATTTCAATGTTGGGCCTCTGTATTTGGCCAGGCTGTGTAAAAGTCTCACACATTTGGTATCGCCATACTCAGGAGGAGTAGCAGAATGTATTTTGGGGTGTCATTCTTGCTATGTACATGCTATGTGTTGGTAATATCTTATAAATGGACAACTTTGTATAAAAAAAATGTGGTTTCATTTTTTTCCCACATATTCCAAAACCTTCTGGAAAAAAATGAACCGTTCAAAAGACTCATTATGCCTCATAGATTATACGTTGGGGTGTTAGCTTTCCAAAATGGGGTCATTTTATGGGCGTTTCTATTGTCCTGGTGCTCCAGGGCCTTCAAAACTGTAATAGGTGGTTGAGAAATGAGATGTGTAATTTATGCTCCTAGAATGCCTGAAGGTGCTACTTCAATGTTGGGCCTCTGTATTTGGCCAGGCTGTGTAAAAGTCTCACACATTTGGTATCGCCATACTCAGGAGGAGTAGCAGAATGTATTTTGGGGTGTAATTTTTGCTATGTACATGCTATGTGTTGGTAATATCTTATAAATGGACAACTTTGTATAAAAAAAATGCGTTTTCATTTTTTTCCCACATATTCCAAAAACTTCTGGAAAAAAATGAACCGTTCAAAAGACTCATTATGCCTCATAGATTATACGTTGGGGTGTTAGCTTTCCAAAATGGGGTCATTTTATGGGCGTTTCTATTGTCCTGGTGCTCCAGGGCCTTCAAAACTGTAATAGGTGGTTGAGAAATGAGATGTGTAATTTATGCTCCTAGAATGCCTGAAGGGGCTATTTCAATGTTGGGCCTCTGTATTTAGCCAGGCTGTGTAAAAGTCTCACACATTTGGTATCGCCATACTCAGGAGGAGTAGCAGAATGTATTTTGGGGTGTAATTTTTGCTATGTACATGCTATGTGTTGGTAATATCTTATAAATGGACAACTTTGTATAAAAAAAATGCGTTTTCATTTTTTTCCCACATATTCCAAAAACTTCTGGAAAAAAATGAACCGTTCAAAAGACTCATTATGCCTCATAGATTATACGTTGGGGTGTTAGCTTTCCAAAATGGGGTCATTTTATGGGCATTTCCATTGTCCTGGTGCTCCAGGGTCTTCAAAACTGTAACAGGTGGTTGAGAAATGAGATGTGCAATTTATGCTCCTAGAATGCCTGAAGGTGCTATTTCAATGTTGGGCCTCTGTATTTGGACAGGCTGTGTAAAAGTCTCACACATTTGGTATCGCCATACTCAGGAGGAGTAGCAGAATGTATTTTGGGGTGTCATTGCAAGTATGCATGTGCTGTGTGAGAGAAATAACTTGTTATTATGACAATTTTGTGCAAAAAAATAAAAATTTTAAAACATTTAAAAAATTTCCCAAGAATTGTGGGAAAAAAGTACAACTTCAAAAAACTCACAATGACTCTTACTAAATACATTGGAATGTCTGCTTTCCAAAAAGGGGTAATTTGGGGGGTATTTGTACTTTCCTGGCTTGTTAGGGTCTCAAGAAATGAAATAGGCCTTCAGTACATCAGGTGTGATCAGATGTGATAATTTTTCAATGATTTGCACCATAGCTTGTGTCCATAGCTATGAGTAAGCGTCAATTCGTGACGTGAAACGCGTTAGCCACCCTTCCCTGCATGCACACCATCTGCATTTGTTGTTTTGGATTTATGGATTTATTTTGAATTTGGATTTTTTACCTGAAATTTTGGAATAAATAACTGTCTATACAGAGTGCGGCAGTCCAGGGTTTCTTTTTCTCCCATAGCTTGTAGACTCTATACCTTTCACAGAGACCAAATAATATACACTGTTTTGGTTATTTTTACTAAAGATTAGTGATGAGCCGAACACCCCCGGGTTCGGTTCGCACCAGAACCCGCGAACGGACCGAAAGTTCGAACGAACATTAGAACCCTATTAAATACAATGGATGCGAACGTTCGAATTCTAAAGTGCTAATTATAACAACTATTATGCATGTTATTGTCATAAATAGGGTTTGGGAACCCGGGTTCTGCACCAGGGGACATGTATCAATGCAAAAAGAAGTTTTAAAAACGGTCGTTTTTCGGGAGCAGTCATTTTAATGATGCATAAAGTGAAAAAAAAAAAGTCAAATATTCCTTTAAATATCGTACCTGGGGGGTGTCTAAAGTATGCCTGTGAAGTGCCACGTGTTTCCCGTGTTTAGAACTGTCCCTGCACAAAATGACACTTCTAAAGGAAAAAAAAGCCATTTAAAACTGCTTGCGGCTTTAATGTAATGTCTGGTCCCGGTAATATGGATGAAATTCTTTAAGAAAAATGGCATAGCTACCCCATGACCCCCCCCCTACCCCAGCCCATTACCAGCCCCTTTGGGTCTTGTATGGATATTAAGGGGAACCCCGCACATAAAATAAAAAAGGCCCTATATACTCTGAACAGCCGTATACAGGCGGTGCATACAAGACAGGGACTGTAGGTTTGTTCTTATGTAGAATCTGTTTGTAATTTTGAACAGGTACATTGTTGAAGTGTAGCTCCAGCCCAAAAATCTATTTTTAAACTTTTTGGGAAACATAGGTAAGGGTTATCACCCCTGTAACATTTGTTTTGCTGTCTGTGCCCCTGTTCAGAACATTTCACCTCACTTTCCCTCCCAATGACAACTGTTTTTGAAATGTGGTGTTTTTCTTGAAACAAGGATTGCTGATAAAGCATCAGTACAGATGAGACCCCTTTCTCCCATATTTATTCTTACAGGAGAGAATTTTCCTTTCTAGGGGTAGATTTCCTCTCACTTCCTGTTGTCTTCTTTCGTTTGCAAGTAGGAGTCGTTTGTAAGTTGGATGTTTGAAAGTAGGGACCTGCCGTATATACTCTGCAGAAATAGGCCCCTTAGTTGTTGCACTCAGTTACTCTTGGTTGGTGCTGGAACGCCCTGCTGTCAACTATTATATCAGGAATTTTAATTACATATAATTGTTGAACAGTGGTAGTAAAAATTGGGGCTTTGATGGTGGTGCTGGTGCCACAACACTGTAAGCCCTGACAGTTACTCTTGGTGGGTGCAGCAATGGGCCCTGCTGTGAATTATTAGATCAAGAATTGTAATTACATGCCCCTTTTGAACAGGGGCTGAAAAATTGGGCCTTTCGTGGTGGTGGTGGTGGTGGCGTTGCCACAAGACTGCAAGCCCTCAGAGTTACTCTTGGTGGGTGCAGCAATGGACCCTGCTGTGAATTATTAGATCAAGAATTGTAATTGCATGCCCCTGTTGAACAGGGGCTGAAAAATTGGGCCTTAGGCACTGGTGGCACAACACTACAACCCCTCACAGATACTGTACTTGGAGCACAGCAATGAGCCCTGTTGCAAAGTATTGCTTCAAAAATTGTAATGACACGCCCCTGTTAAACAGGGGCTGAAAAATTGGGCCTTAGGCACTGGTGCCACAACACTCCAACCCCTCACAGATACTGTACTTGGAGCACAGCAATGAGCCCTATGGCAAATTATTGCTAAAAAAATTGTAATTACACGCCCCTGTAAAACAGGGGCTGAAAAATTGGGCCTTAGCCACTGGTGGCGGCACCCATAAACAAAAATGATCTTCCAAGCTATCATCATCAATCGTATCATTGAGGACTCGGAGGAGGAGGATAGCCAGTCAACATAACAGCACAGGCACTCAGCATCAGCATCAGTCTTGAAGGGATGTGACATGTTAAAATCAATTAGTCTGTTATATCAGCATCAGGTGTGTGGTAGCTGGTGGTGATCCAAGACTGGTTCATCTTGATGAAAGTCAGTCGATCAACCGAGTCGGTGGACAGGCGCACCCTGTGATCCGTGACAAATCCTCCAGCAGCACTGAATGTGCGTTCCGAAAGAACGCTGGATGCAGGACAGGCCAGTAGCTCAATTGCATACTGTGCAAGCTCTGGCCAGTGATCCATCCTCAAGACCCAGTAAGCCAGAGGATTTTCGGTGGGGAAGGTGTCCAAGTCTGACCTTGCCCCTAGATATTCCTGCACCATGTTTATCAGACGCTGGCGATGGTTGCTGGAACCGATCATACTTTGGGGCTGCGGACTAAAGAATTGTCTGAACGCATCGGTCAGACGGCCACCTTCCCCACCGCTCCTTCTTTGACTGGCCGAAGCCTCAGCAACTCGTTGTCCAGGACCAGGAGTTTGTAACCTCCCAGTCTCTGGGAACGCGTTGCACAGACCTTTCTGCAAGGCCTCCCGGAGTTGTCTCATCCTCTGCTCCCTCTGCGACGGTAACATAAGGTCCGCAACCTTACCCTTGTACCGTGGATCAAGGAGAGTGGCCAGCCAGTAATGGTCCCTCTCCTTGATCCGAAGAATACGAGGATCCTTCCGCAGACTTTGCAGGATCAGGGAGGCCATGCAGCGTAGGTTTGCTGAGGCATTCGCTCCGGAGTCCTCTGGGTCACTAAGGACGACATGATCCGCAGCCACCTCCTCCCAGCCACGTACAAGTCCACTGGTTTCTTGGGACTGTAAATCATCCCTAAAAGACTGCTGCTGATGATGCTGAGTGCCAGCCTCCACCTCCATGCTGACACAATCCTCCTCCTCCTCCTCCTCCTCCTCTTCCTCCTCTTCCTGTGCGATGGGTGGGACAGAAGGAACACTGTCTGGGTAAAGGGGGCCTTGAGAGGCAAGGAAGTCCTCCTCTTCCTGCCTCTGTTCTGCCTCAAGTGCCCTGTCCATTATTCCACGCAGCGTGTGCTCCAACAGGTGGACAAGAGGTACAGTGTCACTGATGCATGCACTGTCACTGCTCACCATCCTCGTGGCCTCCTCAAATGGTGCCAGGACAGTGCATGCATCCCTGATCATGCCCCACTGGCGTGGAGAAAAAAAACCAAGCTCCCCTGACCCTGTCCTGGTGCCGTAGTCGCACAGGTACTCATTGATGGCCCTCTGCTGCGTGTGCAGCCGCTGCAGCATGGCCAACGTTGAGTTCCACCTGGTGGGCATGTCACATATAAGGCGGTTCTTGGGCAGGTTCAACTCCTTTTGCAGCTCAGCCAGGCGAGCACTGGCATTATAAGATCTGCGGAAATGCACACATACTTTCCTGGCCTGCCTCAGGACATCCTGTAAGCCCGGGTACCTGCCCAAGAACCGCTGCACCACCAGGTTAAGGACGTGAGCCACACAGGGCACATGGGTCAGTTGTCCCTGTCGGAGGGCGGAGAGGAGGTTGGTGCCATTGTCGCAAACCACCATTCCTGGCTTAAGCTGGCGTGGCGTCAACCACCTCTCGGCCTGGCCCTGCAGAGCAGACAGGACCTCTGCCCCAGTGTGGCTTCTGTCCCCCAAACACACCAGCGCAAGCACGGCATGGCATCTTTTTGCCTGCGTACTTGCGTAGCCCCGTGAACGGCTACGGAGCACCGCTGGTTCATAGGACAAACCACAGGAAGAGGCCATGGAGGAAGAAGAAGAGGAGGGGGTGGAGGAGAGAGGTGTGTCACAACCAGTAGTAGCATTTTGGAGGCGTGGCGGTGGGACAACCTCCAACACTACTGCACCTTGTCCTGCATCCTTCCCAGCTGCCAAAAGAGTGACCCAATGGGCCGTGAAAGAAAGGTAACGTCCCTGTCCATGCCTGCTGGACCATGAGTCAGCGGTAATATGCACCTTACCGCTGACCGCCCTGTCCAGCGAGGCCAAGACATTGCCTTCCACATGCCGGTAGAGAGCCGGAATAGCCTTCCGTGAGAAAAAGTGGCGTTTGGGAACCTGCCACTGAGGAACCGCACATTGCACAAACTCACGGAAGGGGGCCGAGTCTACCAACTGAAAAGGCAGCAGTTGAAGCGCTAGCAATTTAGCCAAGCTAGCATTCAACCGCTGGGCATGTGGATGGCTGGGAGTGAACTTCTTTCGACGGTCCAGCAGCTGGGGCAGGGAAATTTGCCTGCTAGAATCGGACGTCGGTGTACTGCTAGCAAAGTGGCCGCAAGTACTTGGCTGTGACACACCTAATTCTACACCTTCATTCCTCTCAGTGCATGTTTCAGAGAGGACTGAAGTTATAGTGGGGTTGGAGATCCCAGCTGATGCGGTGCAAGGAGAGGTCCGCTTTGTTCTTTGGTGTGGGTCTTTGAGGTAGGCTTGCCAACGAGCTGCATGGCAGGTCAACATATGTCTGGTCAGGCATGTGGTACCCAAGCGGCTGATGTTTTGGCCACGCGATATACGCTTGAGACATATGTTGCAAACAGCAGCTGTGCGATCTGATGCACTAGCCTCAAAAAAGGCCCACACCAAAGAACTTTTTGAATGACGGGCAGAGGCAGCGCCCTGCACAGGCGGAGCTCTGCGGTGTGATTCCGTCGGTGTACTGCCCTTACGCTGGCCACCAAAGGGCATCCTGCCTCGTTGGAGATGTGCCTCCTCCTCATCCTCCTCCTCCTCCTCTCTCCTATTAGGCACCCACGTGGAGTCAGTGACCTCATCATCACCTCCCTCCTCATCACTGGAGCCAATCTGGCAGTATGCTGCAGCTGCTGGAACATGACTGCCAGATTGGTGTCCTTCTTGAGCATCCCCTCTGTCTGCTCTCACGCTACTGCCTTCCTCTAGCTGGGTTTCATCATCAGACCCTTCGAAACGCTGGGCATCCTCCTGGAGCATGTACCCAACACTGTGCTCAAACAGTTCGGGGGACTCCTCAGGAGGAGGACATGGTGGGTCTAGGGAAGGAGTGACTGATGATGAGTCTGACATTGATACCAGGGAAGAGGACGCTTTGGCAGCTGCTTTTCCAGTACCCTGAGCCTGGGTGAGAGAGGATGAGGAGGAGGAGGAGGGCTTGGTCATCCACTCTACCAAGTCTTCGGCATGATGTGGCTCAACATGTCCAGCTGCCGAAAAGAAGGACAAGCGTGTCCCATGGCCATGTGCTGATGACAATGCACCGCGTCCACGACCAGCACTGTTGCCCCCAGACACAGAGCCTGCTTGCCCTCTTTTATTGCCTCCTGACTGTCTGCCTCTCCTTGTTTGCCTTCCAGACATTCTAATAGATGGCCTGCAGGGAGATGGGAAAAAAGCAATAAGGGCTACCTTCAGGTGTCCTTCTCTGTCCCTTGAAACAAGGACTTTGACAGTGAAAGAAACTGACACACTCTCCCTACCTACAGTTTTCTGTCCCTAGAAAAAATGTTTTTTTTAAGCACAATTTAGCACAAGGAGAATTCACTCACTGTCCTTCCAGGTCCCTGGAAACAAGGACTTTGACAGTGAAAGAAACTGACACACTCTCCCTACCTACAGTTTTCTGTCCCTAGAAAAAATGTTTTTTTTAAGCACAATTTAGCACAAGGAGAATTCACTCACTGTCCTTCCAGGTCCCTGGAAACAAGGACTTTGACAGTGAAAGAAACTGACACACTCTCCCTACCTACAGTTTTCTGTCCCTAGAAAAAATGTTTTTTTTAAGCACAATTTAGCACAAGGAGAATTCACTCACTGTCCTTCCAGGTCCCTGGAAACAAGGACTTTGACAGTGAAAGAAACTGACACACTCTCCCTACCTACAGTTTTCTGTCCCTAGAAAAAATGTTTTTTTTAAGCACAATTTAGCACAAGGAGAATTCACTCACTGTCCTTCCAGGTCCCTGGAAACAAGGACTTTGACAGTGAAAGAAACTGACACACTCTCCCTACCTACAGTTTTCTGTCCCTAGAAAAAAATGTTTTTTTTAAGCACAATTTAGCACAAGGAGAATTCACTCACTGTCCTTCCAGGTCCCTGGAAACAAGGACTTTGACAGTGAAAGAAACTGACACACTCTCCCTACCTACAGTTTTCTGTCCCTAGAAAAAATGTTTTTTTTAAGCACAATTTAGCACAAGGAGAATTCACTCACTGTCCTTCCAGGTCCCTGGAAACAAGGACTTTGACAGTGAAAGAAACTGACACACTCTCCCTACCTACAGTTTTCTGTCCCTAGAAAAAATGTTTTTTTTAAGCACAATATAGCACAAGCACAAAACACACTGACACTCTCCCTACCTATCCTTCTCTTTCCCTAAACTAAAGGAATCCAGGTTAAGCAAGAAAGAAATAAAAGTCACTGTCCCTGCCTATGCTGCTCTATCCCTGCTCCGGAACACACTACACTAGGCCGCCGTGCTGGCGGCCTTTTATAGTGTGGGGCGTGTACTAAACACCCTCAGCAATAATTGGCCACAGGCATCCTGCCTGTGGCCAATCATTGCTCTCCTCGCTGACGGCGCTGTGATTGGCCAAGCATGCGGGGTCACAGTGCATGCTTGGCCAATCACAGCGCCTGGATGACACTGCGATGGCGTAGTGCATTGTGGGCCGTTCGCGTCACTCGAATTTGGCGCGAACGGCCCAAATCGTTCGATCTTCGTCGAACGATCGAACAGCCGATGTTCGAGTCGAACGTATGTTCGACTCGAACACGAAGCTCATCCCTACTAAAGATATGTAGCAGTATACATTTTGGCCCAATTTTATGAAGAAAAATTACTTATTTGCAAAATTTTACAATAAAAACAAAAAAAAAGTGTTTTTTTTTTAAAAAATCTAACTTTTTTCGCTTATATTGCAAAAAATAAAAAACCTAGCGGTGATTAAATACCACCAAAAGAAAGCTCTGTTTGTGAAAAAAAAATGATAAAAATTTGGTTTGGGTACAGTGTAGCATGACTGAGTAATTGTCATTCAAAGTGTGAGAGCGCTGAAAGCTACAAATTGGTCTGGTAAGGAAGGGTGTATAAAAGCCCTGTATTGAAGTGGTTAAGAACAAACCTACAGTTCCTGTCTTGTTTTCACCGCCTGTATACTGCTGTACAGAGTATATAGGGCCTGAGGGCCCCACGCCTTTCCTTTTTTTTATTTGGGTGTGGGATTCCCCTTAATATCCATACAAGACCCAAATGGGCTGGGGAGGGGGTACCCATGCCTATTTTCTCAATGATTTTCATCCACATTGCCGGGACAACACATTTCATTAAAGCCGCAAGCAGTTTTAAATGACTTTTTTTTCCTTTAGAAATGTCATTTTGTGCAGGGACAGTTCTAAACACGGGAAACACATGCCACTTCACAGGCATACTATAGCCACCCTCCAGGTACGATATTTAAATTAAATTTTCACTTTATTTTTTTTACTTTAATCATCATTAAAATCACTGCTCCCGAAAAAACTGCAGTTTTTAAAACTTTTTTTTGTATTGATACATGTCCCCTCGCGTAGGACCAGGTTCCACAAACCCTTTTTAGGACAATAGCTTGCATTTTAGCCTTTAAAATTAGCACTTTTGATTCCGAACGTCCGAGTCCCATAGACTTTAACGGGGTTCGATAGTTTGCGCGAACATTCGGTCCATCCCTACTGGTGACCCCACAAAAGAGATACAACGTGTGTTTTATTTTATGCACCTGTTAACCATAAATTTGGATGAGTCACCTGTATACTATCTGATCTATCTACACAAGATAAAATTAAGGGCCAACATGTTACTACCAACATGTTACTGCCAAAGGACTTGAGCCACTTAGTCTTTTCATTTTGCTCTGCTGAGGCAGTAATTGAAGAGACAAATGTTTCAAAGCTAACAGAAACAGCCTTTAATTATCCACTCATATAAAAAGTCTTAGCTGAAATTAAAACCATGACTAACGATAAAACACACAGACCTGATGGCTACTCTGCTGAATATTACTAGTTACTATTAGCAAACATATTTCCTCTCCTAACAGATGTATATAATGCAATCCATACCCATAATTCACAATTTTCAAGGTTTTGTGAGACCTACTCACATTAATTTCAAAGCTGGGATTAAATTCTAGAGAAAAATCATATACTGCTGCTTGCAAGATGATAAACACCCATACATATGCTGCCCTATTTGCTTCAGCAGCATGGTGTTAAGGTTCTTTAGGAGATTTTCCTTGTTTTGACACATTTCATACCGTGGTGAGCAATTGTGCTACTTGTCACATTTTTAATTTTTTTAATTTTTTTATTTGATGGTAGAATATTAACATGCACATTTCTTAGTACACCTTACTGTAATATTGGAAATAAATTCAGCATTATTTTGAGGTTTTATGCACACCATAAATGCTTTGAAGGTATATCACAATTGCTGGGTGCAAGTACACCTGTATGCTCATGTTAACCTGCATTGCAAGAATACCAATTGTTTTCATAGAAACATATCCCTGCTTTTGTACATTATATTTTAATTAATCAAGCCTACTGACTTCTCAGGTAAACCCACTGAATTATGACTAGACATGTGCAAAAGGAAAAAAATTGTTTCAATTCGTTTCGTTTTAATTAATTAATTAATTAATTTTGTTTAGTTAGATTCATTAAATTCTTTAATATAGTTTTCGGATTTTGTTTCGTTTTCGACCGAATTCGAAAAATCGGTCGCATTCGAAAATATTTCAACCCAATTCGAAAATATTTCTTTTTTTTTTCCACAATTTTTTTAATTTTATTAAAGAAGAAAAATATGGTTGTACAAACATTATATTGAACAAGCCATCTGCAGATGGAACCATAGTATGTTAACACGGTAAGAACAATCTTACGTAGCAATACAGTAGTAAAATTAAAAGGTAATACATCAGGGTTTAGTATATACTGATACAATAAGAGGCCTATGTAGCACAAATGATTGAACAGCCCAAACTTCTAGCAAGATCAGGTATCTGGGTATCAGTGAGACACCCCGCCTATGAGTGCATAAACCACGTAGACCCCTATCAACCGGTCTAACCGCAGTCAGGAAAGGTGTCGGATACATGATATTGCTGAGGATGTGTATTTTACAGGGAACCTCCATAGGGTCCTCGGCTGGGATTAGGTCGGCTGTGTCATTGTGATGGTACCTGGGGGTCAAGGGGGAAGGAGAAGACATATAGGAAAGAAGGAAGGTGGGTATGGAGAGTCAGGAAAAAGGGGGAAGGGGGGGAAGGATAGTGGGTTAGGGGGGCCACTCCGTATCCCGAAACTCCCAGGCCCCTTCCGGGTCTCAGGGAGCGTGTGTTGGGAAGGCTCAGCATCTTAGTGCAGTGACAGAAAGTGAGACTTAAATTGGGCAGTAGACTTAAAATGTATCCAGCATGCCCAGGTTAGTGTGAATTTCTGAATGCGGTCTTGGGAGATATAGATTAATTCCTCCATCTCCTCTATTCTGGTTACTCTGCACAACCATTTCCTAATGGAAGGGGTGTTCGTGGAGCGCCAGTGAGTGGGAATGCAAAGTCTGGCTGCATTCACCATATGCATGGCCAGCGACTTCTGGTAAGAGCGTTGTGATAGAGTAGTGTGGTGTAAAAGGTACTGTGCTGGACTAAAATCTAAGGTAAAAGTGGTAACCTGCGTTATTATGGAATGTACCTCATTCCAAAAAGGACGGAGCAAAGCACATTCCCACCATATGTGGATCATGGATCCTTCATCTTTGTTGCATCGCCAACATATATTCAGAATTTGGGGTGAGAATCTATGTAGACGGGCTGGGGTTCTATACCATTTTGTGATAATTTTGTATCCGTTTTCTTGGATCGCCACGTTCATCGACCCTTTGTGCGCCATAGTATAAATAGATTCCCACTCCCCATCTGTGAAGGACATTTGTAAATCTTTTTCCCAAGAGGAACTCGCAGTCTGTGTCGCTAACTGATCTGGAGTCTCTTGCAACATGGCATATATAGATGATATAAGGTGTCATTGCGACGAGTTGCGCGAGCACAGTGTTTCAAAGGGTGTAAGTTGTCTGCTCCATATGTCCGTGGAGTCTTTAGAGGTTAGAAAATGTGTCAACTGTCTATACGACCAAAAAGGAAAGGATTTGGTACGTGAATCCGCTACTAACTCCTCATAAAATCGCCTTCGGCCTCTGTGAAAGAAGTGGCGTGCCTGGACCGCCTTATGTGGCCATTCCCTGTGTAGGAATGTATTGGATTCTCCCGGAGGGAACTCTGGGTTACCCCGTATTGAGGTCAGGGGGCCAGGTTGAGAGGAAATGTTGAAAAGTGCAACTGCTCTCCCAAAGGCCAACAGCAAGGGCATGACCAGCGGGTGCAACTTGATGTCCTGGGGGTAGATTCGTGGTGATAGCCACGGAAGTGTGGAAGTCGGTGTCGGTGTATAAGAGTTTTCTAACGCGACCCATGCTTTCCCTGCTTCGTGAATATTCCAGTCCACCACTCTAGTCAGATGGCAGGCCAGGTAGTACGTATGGAGGTCTGGTTGGCCAATACCCCCCGTAGTTTTGGAGCAGGTCAGACGGGAATATTTAATTTGTGAGGCTGCGCCTTTCCATATAAATGTAGTACAGGATTTCTTATATGTCAAGAAGAAGGAGGGGGGAGGTGCATCGGGATCGTCTGCATTAGATATAATAGACGGGGGAGAATAACCATCTTAATGAGGGCCGAACGGCCAAACCAAGACACATTCAGATTAGCCCAATCTTTCAGATCTGATTGAATTCTAGAGAGGGAGCGAAGAAAGTTGAAACTGTACAGATCTGACAGCTTCCTGGGAATCTGAATCCCTAAATACGTAATAGCTTCTTTCTTCCATATAAAAGGAAAATAATCTTGGCAGTGAGAAACTTCCTGAGGGGTTAGTGATATATTTAGGGTGTGGGACTTGGAATAGTTAATTTTAAGGTATGACAGATCACCAAAAAATGTAATGTCATTTAGTAGGTTAGGCAGGGACACCCGAGGAGATTGCAGGGACAGTAGTATATCGTCAGCAAACGCTGCTACCTTATACTCTCTGTGATGTATGGGTATTCCTTTAATGTTGGTTTTGGCACGTAATCTGTTCAAGAGCGGTTCAAGAGACAGAACAAAGATCAGTGGGGATATAGGGCAACCCTGGCGTGTACCATTGCTTACTGAGAAGACGTCCGACAGGAGGCCATTAGCCCTTATCCTCGCCGCTGGATTGGTATAAAGGACATTGATGTGCACTAGCATACGGGGCAATAGGCCTATGCCCTTCAGTACCCCCTGCATATAATCCCACGCCACCCTGTCGAACGCCTTCTCAGCATCAAGGGAGAGGAGAAATCCCCTGGTCTCCGAGGAGGAAAGCCAGTGGTGTATATTCAGAGTGCGTATGGTATTGTCCCCTGCCTCCCTACCCGGGACAAAGCCTACTTGATCAGATGTTATGAGACCGGGGATCAGGGGCAACAGTCTATTAGCCAACATTTTTGCATACAGTTTAATATCCACATTGAGAAGGGATATCGGCCTGTAGTTGGAAGCTAAGGATGTGTCTTTATCTTCTTTTGGGATCACAGCAATGTGTTCTTCCAGGAGCCTGCCCAGGGATGTGTGGGGGCTCGAGAGTGAGTTAAAAGTTTTTAACATCTCGGGTGCCAGCTCATCCTGAAAGCATTTGTAGTACACTAAAGGGAGGCCATTGGGACCCGGGCTTTTACCAACCTTCATTTGTTTAACTGCCAAGCGGAGTTCTTCCAAGGAGAGTGAGCTCTCCAGTGATTCTGCCTGCTGAGTAGTGATGGGTTTAGGGCAGTATTCGGCTAAGAATGCTGCAATTTGGGAAGATCGGTTGGCCGAGGTCAACGGTCCACCTTCCACTGGCGACATATTATAAAGTTTTGTATAGAATATTTCAAAGTGATTGGCTATGTCTTCGTTTCTGGAGAGGAGTGTGCCTTGGTTGTCTCTAATGTGGTGAATAATGGAAGAGGTCTTAGCTGCTTGTATCGTCCGTGCTAACAGTCTCCCGCTTTTGTTGCCATGCTCATAGAACACCTTTTGTCTGAGAACATACCGTCTTCTGGTGCGTCTTCCTAATTCCTCCTTAAGGGCAGAACGAGCGTGTAAAAGGTCCTGCAGCGTTGATTGCATGACCGAGCGTTTATGAGCTAACTCCAGTCTATTAATTGTCTCAATAAAGGATTTGATGAGTTCCTGCTGTTGTTTCTTGGCTATCGTTGCTAATGAAATCAACTTCCCTCTTAATACACATTTATGTGCTTCCCAAAGTGTGATGTCGAAAATATTTCTACCAGATTTGAAAATATTTCTACCGGATTCGAAACTATTTCAACAGGATTTGAAAATATTTCAACCGAATTCGAAAAAATTTCAACCGGATTCGATAATATTTCAATCTGATTTTTTGCAGATTACTATTTATTTCCATCAGATCTCCTGCAGTATATTAACATATATTTCATTTTTTTTTGCAGATCTCCTACAGACTATTAGCATCTATTTCATTTTTCTTTTCTTTTTCTTTTTTTGAATTAGAGCAGCCATTTCCTTTATTTCAGCAGATCTCCTGGAGACTATGAGCATCTATTTAATTTTTTTTTTTTTTTGCAGATTACTATTTATTTCCATCCGATCTTCTGCAGACTATTAGCATTTATATAATTTTTTTGCAGATCTCCTGCAGACTATTAGTATCTATTTCATTTTCTCATCAGATCTGCAGACTATAAGCATCTATTTCATTTTTTTTTGCAGGTCTCCTGCAAACTATTAGCAGCCATTTCCCTAGTCTAGTCTATTTCTAGTCTATTTCCTATTTCTATTCTAATCTTTTCTAACTGGAATTTGAATTCATTCTATACAAAATTCGAATCTCGGAACATGTTTTTTTTTATAATCTTTTCTATTCGGTTGGAATAATTTCGAATCCGGTTGAAATATTATCGAATTTGGTTGGAATATTAACGAATGCGGATGAAATATTATCGAATCCGGTAGAAATATTTTAGAATTTGGTTAAAATATTTTCGAATGTGACCGATTTTTCGAATTCCGATTAGAAAAGATTAGAATAGAAATAGAAAATAGACTAAAAAAAAAATAGAACGGAATAGAATAAAATATAATATATATATATATATATTGTATTTTATTCTATTCTGTTCTATTGTTTTTCTATTCGATTATTTCCAATATTTTTGATTCTATTCTAATTGTTTTCAAATTCGATTAGACTAGAATTTTTTTCTAATTCGATTAGAATTTTGTCTGTGGTTTTTCGATTCGAAACGTTATTTCGTATTCGGTTGAATTCGTTAGCATTGTAATTCGTTAATTCGGATGCATCCGAATGTCCGAATAATGAAAATTAGTCCGAATTTTGATTCGGAACGAAACAAAATGCACATGCCTAATTATGACTCACTTCCCTGGTATGTCTACAGTACCCATACCCAAATCATTGCGTTTTGCCAGTGTTACCAGTTACTATGTATCTCCATGCAGTTATACTTAATAAACCATAGTTCTTTAGATTTCCCAAAATGCAATTTATGCAAACTTCTTTCATGCTTGTTGGAATTGTCCAAATTCCAAATTGTACAAATTCTGGGTATTTATTTACCAATTTGGACAATTATCTTTCCCTACAAGTCATGTAATTTAATGGAATGGAAAGACTAGGAACAGGAATGAAAGAAAACCTAAAAATGCAAGGTTTGCTTATTTACTTTCCCTCACACCAAAATGATACAATAAATGAAAACAAAATCAAATTCATAGGGTATAAAGTTATTTCAGTATATACCCTTCCTTATCTAACTCCAACCACATCCCCCCAAACTTGCGCCTAAGCAAGAGGGATATTGTCATCATTCCGGCGAGATCCAGGGGAAGGCTGAGTAGCTGTACTCCTGTGCTGTACTTAAACATCATTTTGTGAGATTAAGCTGATCGGAAGGATTGTGACATCCCCCTCTGCAATAGAGAAGCTGGAGGTAAGTATATTTATTCACTTACCCATTTTACCCTAAAAAAATATCATTTATTTAAAAAAAAATAATAAGGCAATTATTGTTTTGTCTTACAACCGCTATGCTGCTGTAGTAAATCAGGTGGATATCACATTTTTTCAAATCTGTGCAAATGCCTGTCACTTGACAGGGGAAGATGAACTCTTATGCAGTTGAAGTCTGATGGGGCAAGCCATGCTAGTACAAGCAATGCAAATAGGGTGGTTTCTCTGCACCTATTGCAATCCTTAAAGTGGTTGTTAAACCACTTGTATAAAAAGCTCCTATCCCCTCTGTATTAGAACAATAAGTTCCCCTGTGTCTGTGTTATATCATTGTCAGGAAAATAAATAACTTCAATCCGTGCAGCGTGTCACATGACATCCCGACTGCCTGTCAGGAAGTAAACAGCCTCAATCTGATTCAGTGTGTCACATGACATCCTGGCCACCTATATAGGCTGAGCAAATCTCCAAGCAAATTGCTGTTTTGTCTTCAGCTTCCTGTGATTCTGAGTTCCTGTTTCCTGCCTGCCTGATTTACTGCTGTGACCCGGATTGCCTTTGGACTACTCTGATCTCTCCTTACCTGACCCTCAGCTTTGCTTATTGGACTTCGCTGCTATCTCCTGTGTTTGACCCCCTGCTTGTGACCCGGACTTTGCTGCCAGCCTCTTGCACCTGACCTTCCAGCCTGTGACCCGGATTATCTCCGGTCTCCAGTACTTAATCCTCTGCTTGCCTTTGGACTTTCCTCCTTTTGGGTGTTGACCCTCGGAATGTCCTGGACTTTTGCACCATCATACTAGCTGAGTTCTGTTCTCCACCAGTTCCTGCACCTGTCTTCTGAGATCTTCTCGCAAGTCCTGCTCAGCCTATCGGTAGCTGGTGCCTCTTTGTGCCATCCACCCTCTGTCCCATCTCCAGGGGTTGGAGTGCGCTTAGTCGCAAAAGTGAGCCGCTCTCTGCATCTCGGCCTCGGTGAGTACCCTTTTCTGACAGTACAAAACAGCCATGTCAGAGGCCGACAGAGCGCGCTCACCTCTTGATGTCCTGTGCCAGCAAGTCACCGCTCTCACTGATGCAGTCCAAAAGTTGCAAGAAGGCTATGTTCAGATAGACAGCCATCTCCAGCAGCTGTCCGGCTCACCTGCACCGACAGCTGCAACTCAGGCACCGGCCAGTGGGGCCTCCTCATCGCAAGCCTCATCCAGTCCCACAGTGATCATGGCTGCTCCTGAACCCAGGGTCCCCAAGCTGGAGTGATTTTCAGGCGACCGCAAAAAGTTTCGGGCCTTTAAAAACGCTTTTTCCTTGTACCTAGCCCTTCAACCCAGGACTTTCTCATCCAAAGTTGTTAAAGTAGGATTTATTACCTCCCTTCTTACTGAAGAACCACAAGCTTGGGCCCACAGTCTAATGGGCAAGGAAGCCCTCCGTTGAACTCAGTAGATACATTTTTTGATAGCATGGCTCAACTTTACGATGACCCCCAACGCACTGCGACAGCCAAAGCCATCCTGCATACTCTATCTCAGGGGAAAAGGCCAGTGGAGGACTACAATGCAGAATTCCGTAAATGGTCAGCTGACACCGGGTGGAATGAACCCCCCTTGAAATACCAATACCGCCAGGGTCTGTCAGAGGGTTTAAAGGATGAGTTAGCCCGGATTGAGGCCCCAGCCACTTTGGAGGACTTAATTCAAGAAGCAACTAAGCTGGATAGACGCATGCGTGAGAGACGCTCTGAGCGCTTCCAGGCCCCTCGTCCTGGCTGGGTACCCCCCAGGTCTTCTCCTGTACAGTCACCTTCTCCAGTTTCTCCTATTACCTCCGTCCCTGAAGTCGAACCCATGCAAAAAGGATTGATCCGCGCTCCATTGACTCCAGAGGAAAGACAGCGACGGCGACAGGCTAACCTTTGCTTGTACTGTGGGGGAACAGGACATTTCCTTCGCACCTGCCCTGTGAGACCTAGCAAGTCACATTCACAGTTTATTATGAACTATCAAGCCATTGACTTTTCCCAGACTTATGTCACCCTTTCTGTTTCTCTGCAGCTGGCGGAAGAAGAAATCCATCTCTCAGCAATAATTGATTCTGGAGCTTGCAGCTCCTTTCTGGACGCATCACTGGCTCAAAAGTTGCATATTCCACTGCAGACCAAGAAACACAGTCTTCAAGTTCACCTGGCTGATGGCTCTCTTCCCCGCTCTGGACTTGTTATACATGAAACTAACCCCATCCTGGTCACCACAGACTCTGGTCACCAGAAGTCTCTACGTTTTGATGTTATTCCCTCTCCCATGTTCCCTATCATCCTGGGACTCCCTTGGCTACAGACACATGAACCCAACATCATTTGGAATAAGAAACAGGTGCTCTTCACATCCCCTTTTTGCTCCCAGCACTGCCTTCCTCCGGCTCCGGCCACTTGCCTCACCGTGGCCCCAATGCCTGACAATCTCCAGCACGTCCCTACAGAATACTGTGAATTCAAGGACGTTTTTGATAAGCAAAAGGCCGATTGTCTACCACCTCACCGGCCTTATGATTGCCCCATCGAACTGTTGCCTGGCTCTGAAGTACCTTTTGGCCGCATTTTTCCCCTGTCTGAGGCTGAGTTGGTGGCCCTCAAGGCCTACATTGACGAGAACTTGGATAAATTCTTTATTCACCCTTCCTCACCGGCCAGAGCCGGCATCGTCTTTGTGGAGAAGAAAGATGGGTCCCTTAGGCCCTGTATCGATTATAGGGAACTGAATAAAATAACCATTAAAAATCGGTACCCCCTGCCACTCATTCCAGAACTGTTCCAGCGCTTCCGGTCCGCTCAGATATTTTCAAAATTGGATTTACGAGGTGCCTATAACCTCATACGAATCCGCGCTGGAGATGAGTGGAAGGCCGCCTTCAGATCCAGGTTTGGGCACTACGAGTACCTGGTGATGCCGTTTGGACTATGCAATGCCCCGGCCACTTTCCAGCACCTGGTAAATTACATTTTTCGGGAGTACCTAGATAACTTTTTAGTCATTTACCTGGATGACATTCTAATTTTTTCCACTACCATCGAGTTACACCAGGTTCATGTAAAGACTGTCCTTACCATCCTTAGGAAAAACAAGTTGTATCTCAAAGCGGAAAAATGTGAATTTGAAAAAACTGTGGTGCAATTTCTTGGGTTCATTATCTCCAGTCATGGGGTCGCAACGGACCCCCAAAAGGCCAAGGCAATTCAGGAGTGGCCGGCTCCAGTAGATAAGAAGGGGGTGCATCGGTTCATTGGGTTCGCTAACTTTTACAGGAGGTTCATTGTTGGTTTCTCTTCCATTGTCGCACCCATTACCCAACTCACCCGTCAGCACACCCGTTTTCAGTGGTTCCAGGAAGCCCAAGAAGCCTTTGTCAAGCTCAAAGACTTGTTCACTACTGCACCAATCCTAAAACACCCAGATCCAGCTTTGCCATTCGTTTTGGAGGTGGATGCCTCGGAAACCGCCACCAGAGCCATTCTCTCTGAGACAGGGTCCCAAGGCTCTCCTCCGTCCTGTGGCTTTCGCCTCCCGGAAGTTAAGCCCTCCGGAAAAACTATGACGTAGGTGACCGGGAACTGCTGGCCATCAAGTTTGCCCTGGAGGAGTGCAGATATCTGCTGGAGGGTGCGTCTCATGCCATTATGATTTTCACGGATCACAAAAACTTAGAATACCTCAGGACTTCTAAACGCTTAAGGCCCAGGTGGGCTCTTTTTTTTCTAAGTTTAACTTTCACATTTCCTACAGGCCTGGTTCCAAGAATGGAAAAGCAGACGCACTCTCCCGGATGTTCCCTGAATCTCCTCAATCTACAAAACCAAGTACCATTCTTTCCCCACGGAATTTTTCCTTGCTGGCACATACCGACCTGATGACTACCATTAAACTGGCATCCAATCACTGTACCCTCCTTGAGAAAACAGGATGACCTGCTTTGGACCGGAAACATTTTTTTTGTCCCACTGGAGGCAAGACCCTCTACCCTGAAGATGCTCCATGACCATAAGTTGGCTGGTCATTTTGGTACACAAAAAACTTCAGAGCTTGTCTCTCGTTTTTTTTGGTGGCACGGGTGGAGACAGGACTGTAAGAATTACGTCATGTCATGTATTTCCTGCCAACGCAGTAAGGGGACAAATACCAAGTCCTGGGGATTACTAAGGCCCTTACCCATTCCAGAGTGGCCTTGGTCTGAGGTCTCCATGGACTTTATTGTTGACCTACCTCCCTCAGAATGTTTCACCACTGTTCTGGTCGTTGTTTACCGCTTGTCCAAGATGGCACACTTCCTTCCCATGGTGGGCACCCCCTCTACTCTGGACACAACTCAATTTTTTATTAAAGAGATTATAAGGCTCCATTAAGTACCTGACAGCATTACCTCTGATAGGGGTACTCAATTTACCTCCAAGTTCTGGAGGGAACTCTGTAAAGCTCTGGAAATCAAGATTTGCCTCTCTTTCGCGTATCATCCCCAAAGCAATGGCCAGACGGAGAGAACAAATCAAACTTTGGAACAGTACCTTCGTTGCTTTTGTTCCAGCTCCCAGGATGATTGGTCCTCTCTACTTCCGTACGCAGAATTTGCATATAACAATTCCATTCATACTGCCACTAACCGAACACCCTTCTGGTCAAATTTTGGATTCCATCCTTCCTTCCTTCCAAACTCCATTCCTGAAACATTGGTTCCTGCTGTACAAGACCAGTTAGCCGGTATTCAAAGGAACTTTCAAGAAATCCAGGACACATTACAGAAAGCTCAATACAGTGACAAAAAACATTGCAATAAAGGGAGAAAAGAGAACCCAGCTTTTAAAACAGGTGAAAAGGTGTGGCTATCGGCAGCAAACCTTAGGCTGCCTTGTCCTTCTCGGAAGTTGGGCCCAAAATGTATAGGACCATTTGAAATTAAGAGGATGGTGAACCCTGTAGCTTTTGAACTGAACTTACCCACTTCTTACAGGATTCATCCAGTCTTCCATGCATCCTTACTAAAACCAGTAACTCCCAGTCCCTTCTTGGGGAGAGAGGAATCACCTCCTCCACCAGTCAAAGTGAATGGGGAAGATGAGTTCGAAGTGGAGGCCATATTGAACTGCAGAAAGAGTGGTAGACAATTACAGTACTTGATCAAATGGAAGAGGTATCCCCCTGAAAATAATTCCTGGGAACCTTCAAGAAATTTGCACGCCCCACGTTTAGTTCAGGCTTTCTATCGGGAACACCCGGAATTGATGTCCAGCTTGGGCGTCCAGAGCCCGCCCCTCGGGGGGGTGGGCACTGTCAGGGAAATAAATAGCTTGAATCCATGCAGTGTGTCACATGACATCCTGGCTGCCTGTCAGGAAGTAAACAGCCTCAATCTGATTCAGTATGTCACATGACATCCTGGCTGCCAAGCAAATTGCTGTTTTGTCTTCAGCTTCCTGTGATTCTGAGTTCCTGTTTCCTGCCTGTCTGATTTACTGCTGTGACCCGGATTGCCTTTGGACTACTCTGATCTCTCCTTACCTGACCCTCGGCTTTGCTTATTGGACTTCGCTGCTATCTCCTGTGTTTGACCCCCTGCTTGTGACCCGGACTTTGCTGCCAGCCTCCTGCACCTGACCTTCCAGCCTGTGACCCGGTTTATCTCCAGTACTTAACCCTCTGCTTGCCTTTGGACTTTCCTCCTTTTGGGTGTTTGACCCTCAGCCTGTCCTGGACTTTTGCACCACCATACCAGCTGAGTTCTGTTCTCCACCAGTTCCTGCACCTGTCTTCTGAGATCTTCTCGCAAGTCCTGCTTAGTCTATCGGTAGCTGGTGCCTCTTTGTGCCATCCACCCTCTGTCCCATCTCCAGGGGTTGGAGTGCGCTTAGTCGCAAAAGTGAGCCGCTCTCTGCATCTCGGCCTCGGTGAGTAACCTTTTCTGACAATCATAAATATGCTTATCTGTACTGATAACACACCGTCTTCCTGTGGTCAGTTGCCTCCTCTCTCCTCTCTTCTGCCCGGCTGACAGTTCCAGTGGGCTGGGCCGAGCACTTCCGCTGATGTCATACGGGGAGGAGAGTAAAGACAGAGCCGAGGAGTCACATTATCGCAGGAAGACTCTGTGTTATCAGTACAGATAAGCAAATTTATGATATAACACAGACACAGTGGAACTTATTGTTATAATAAGGGGATAGGAGCTTTTAATGTTAAGTATGAGAGCAGAAGGAGTGGAGGGGGGCACTGACATGAGCAGACAGTTAGAGAGGGGAGGGGGAGATGATGGAGGAGAGGACGCAGGAGACAAAGAGCAGGGCTGCGGCTGATGGAGGTATGTACGCTGACAACGGTGTCAGGGCTCAGCGTTCCTGATATATTGTGGTCAGCGTACAAGGGAAGGGCATAGCCAGGTAGGATCAGACAGGTATCACAGGTGATACAGGGGGCCAAATGACACAGCACAAGTGTTGTGCTGTACAACACACTTTAAGGAAACAGGATCAGTTTTTAATTTTTGGGGGTTTTAACAAACGCTTTAACAATATCAATGAACAGGATGTTGAGGCCAAAGCTACTACTTTGCTTAGTGCCCCATTCTGCCTTAGTCAGCCTCTGAAGCAGAGCTCTGACTAGGAAAGGCTATAGCAGAACAAGGATTTGTATTGCAATGCTCATTTGCTAACACCGGACCTGCTGATAGGAGGAGATAGAAGAATGACAGATTAATAAGCAACTCAATCTTTTCCTTCCACTGTCCAAACAAAGCTGAGGAAGGGGCAAGTCCTGTAAGTGTTAACTGAAGGAAAAAAATAAACAATCAGGTCTTCTGCAGTGCCAGACAGGTCTGTGTTGTATACAGTCAGGTAAAACTGATCTCTTGTATGCATTTCATCTGTGTATATAACTGTTACCTTGGAGTTTAGCTATAATCAAATTAAGTATTTTGTTTGCTAGTTTATAATGTTCTTTCATTTTATTCCTCAAAAAATGGATTTAAATAAAGCAAAATCTTAATTTTTCATTACAAACCCCTTCTGTTCTGCTGCTGTGAATTAGTTCTCAATTAAGGGTAATCAAACAGGAATATGAGTAAAAGTTATTAAATCAAAGAAAGCTAAAAGACAGGTAAAATGCAATATAGAGTACATTTGGGACGATCTCAAAGTATTTTTTTCAATTCAATAAAGAAAGCATTTTTCAAAATGCATTAAGTTCAGAGACTTCCTTTGATGGAAATGTATTTCCCATAACAAACATCAAACATCAGTCATAAGATACTTTAGTGTACATCTGGATCTCCCTACAGACCCAAGCAATGGAATATGACCATGGTGCAAAATTAGGTACAATCAGAGAAGTTTAGCAGTGCATTGTAATTGCCAGGAGTAGTTAATTCAAATGAGAACCTATATAAATACACTTCATTACTGTATACAGGGTTCATTAAAACTGAATTCCAGGTAAACAGCTAGATACACAGATAAAATACATATTTGGGAGCTGTTTTACCTGATGAAGTATTTGTATTTCTATCCATTGATTTCTGAGAGAATGTTGGATGAAACAACTTACAGTTAAGGAATACAATAATGTCTTCTCTCCATCCATCAAACTTCTAATTGGACAGTAATAGACCAGAAAAAGACTGATGTTGTTGTGTATGTTCGTTCTCTCCCCTCCTATTAATATAGTTCTTGTGCACACATTTGCCTAAAGCTTTATATAAATAAATTACACTTTATTTGCTCTAATTGCTGCCCCTCCCCGAGTGCTGAATGCTGCTGTATGGAGGATTGCAAAATTCTTATACCAAGCTTAATCCAGATAATTTTACTAGCTGCATTTAGCTGCAAAAAAATGTATTTAATGATTTATTCATGAACATTTAGCTATATTGTTTTTTGTCTGTAATAATTGTGTCAAGGGGGGGCGTGTCCGGAATGGTGCTGGGAGCAGACGTGTTTGTCTGAGCTGCCCAGGACCGGTGCCAAAATCCCTAATTTATAGGGTGCAGATCTGCAACATACCAAACCTAGCAACTCTCCTGTGTCCCCCCGGACTTGGGGGCCTGTGAGGGAGAGGAAGTCTGCCTGAAATCCGGGGAGGGGGCCGCGAGACCGGACATCGCGGACAGGGCCGCAGCCGCAGATTCGCCTCCTAATCCAGGTAACCGGACCCCCCTGGAGGCCCGCACACCTGCGACCGCGGATTCGCCGCTTTCCGGCTGTACGGCGGCCTCCGCGAACCCGCGATCCGATACGCGGCTACCGCATTTAGGAAACACCGCGGCTTGGGCCTAGCTGTGGAGGGCGGCGGCCATCTTGCTGCGCCCGGCGTGGGATCCGGCCTTGGCGGTGGGCGGGCCTGCTACGGGGGACCCCCCCCTCCCCCCCTCCTCCTGTGTGCCCCCAGCCTCAATAGTACTCCTGGGGTATGAGAGGGGGCAGCTCCCAACGGAGGACAGGCACAAGGGCTGCGAAACTGGACATTGCAGGCAGGGCCGCAGCCACGGCCTCGCCTAAACATCCTGCCCAGATGGAGAACCAGGCTGATGATCCTGATCGGCTGCCGGCAACGGCGGCTGACTTTAAGGCCGTAATGCAGGCCATCACTGCTCTGACTGGCAAAGTGGATCATATTCAGACCCATGTAGAGTTTATCCGGAAAGACTTTGACACCCTTCGAGGTCGCATGACTGAAGTGGAGCAGAGGGTCTCTCAAACGGAAGACACGGTACGTGACCAGGGGGCTGATATGCATGTACTGAAAACTAAGGTTAGGGCGCTGGAGGCCCGAGCCGAGGATGCTGAGAATCGCAATAGGCGGAACAACCTGCGAGTGCTGGGTCTTCCGGAGGGGGCTGAGGGTGCGGATCCCACCGCCTTTGCTGAACGCCTGCTGCAAATTATCCTCCCCTCGGCACGTTTCTCCCCGTTTTTTACGGTGGAAAGAGCCCACCGCATACCCTCCACGAGGGGGCCGCAAGGAGCGCCACCCCGTACTTTCATCTTCAAATTGCTTCACTTCCGTGACCGCGATACAGTAATGAAGGAAGCGAGAGCCCAAGGTGAACTGTGATTTGAGAACGCCAAGCTCCTGATCTTCCCAGACTACTCGCTGGAAACTCAGAAACAACGGAAATCTTACGACGCAGTGAGAGCCAAACTTCGAGCCAAGCAGATTAAGTACAGCATGCTGTTCCCGGCCAGGCTGCGAGTGGAGGATGGCGAGTCGGTAAAATTCTTCGCATCTCCTGAGGAGGCCTCCATGTGGATCGACACGCTACCTCGCAGATAAGTACCATTACTACTGAGGGGTCAAATTGTTTTTTCTACATGAGCCATGCCACCTGCTGCCTTATGGACGTGCCTCCTTTCTACATTGGCCTGTGCTTGGCCCGTGCTCCCCCCTTCCCCCCCCCTCTCCGGGAGGGTCCCATGTGTTGACTAACATTTTACTTTATGAACTGCGGGGGTTGGGGGTCGTTACTCCCTGGTTCTTTCCGGGGGTGGGTGGGGTACCCTGGTTGGAGGGTCGAATAACTGTTGATCCTTTGTTATATCCCCCCCCTCCCTTGGCCAAGGCCGGCAATTTTGGTAGCTCATGCAACGTTATTGTTCAAGATTTTCTACCCCCGGCGGCTGCCGGGAGACTGCACCCATATATCTGATCCGGTCTCTGGCAAGGGACTAACTGTGCATCATCTGATTGCTGGACTGTGGATGCCGTTCCGCGCGCGTTTCCCCATTGCAGGCGTGTTCGCCTGGGTTCTGAGTTGGGATCCTAAGCCTCCCCAAAGTTGGGGCTGGGGCTGGCGGGGTGGGGGGTGGGGGGGTTGGGTGGGAATGTTTTGTTATACCTTGTTTTTTTTACCGATTTTTCACAAGCGATGTATTTATGTATGTCATTGAATATTTGAGATGCTCTGTCCTGACCTTTGTGGTGGTCCGGACTCTGCATCCACCCATGAAGGCTAGATACTGGGCTGAATATGTGATCTTAGATGCTTATGGCTGAATGTAATATAATATCTTGGAACGTCAGGGGGCTGAACTCCTCTGTGAAGAGGTCACTGGTGTTTCAATTTCTTAAACAATATCACCCCCATATTTGCATACTGCAGGAGACGCACTTAACGGGCAGCAAGCTTTTGAGTCTTAGGAGACCTTGGGTGGGGCATCTATACCACTCTACGCATACCAATTACTCCAGAGGGGTCAGCATTCTTGTACGTAAATCCCTACCGTTTCGACTGCTGGCACTAGAACTAGATCCAGACGGCCGTTTTGTTATACTGCATGCTATAGTGGACCAGTTGGAGTTGGTGGTGGTGGGAGTGTACCTGCCCCCTCCGGCCTCCGCGCGACTACTTAACCAACTGATCTCTAAGATAGCCACCTTTGCCACAGATAAAGTGGTGATACTGGGCGACTTTAATCTCGTCCCGGACTCTGGAGTGGACAGACTTTCACCCGTGGCGAGCTCATCTTCGGAGCTGCTATCTTGGGCGGAGGCTTCCAACCTGACTGATGTGTGGAGGTGGCGTAACCTTTCCCAGCGGGCTTATACTTGCCACTCGGCTTCACACAAGACCCTTTCACGTATAGACCTTGCCTATGCTGGGGGGTCTGTCCTCTCTAGGGTTCGGGACATCTCTATTCTCCCCCGTGGCATTTCTGACCATGCGCCGCTTGCATTGAAACTCTGTGTTTCCAGTGCACCGGGGGAGAGCCTGTGGAGACTGTCTAGGTTTTGGTTATCCGACTCGAGGATATCGGAGCCATATAGATCCGAGGCGATACGTTATTGGCAGGACCTGGACCACTCTATAGCTCTGACCACGTCATGGGACGCATTTAAGGCGTTTACTAGAGGTAGTTTGCAGTCCCACATTCGTGGGGTCCGGAGGGATCTGAGAGAGGACACCCTGGGGGCTGAGAGGAGGGTGGCTGCACTCGAAGTAGAATACTCAAATACTGGGTCCCCCAGGGTTTATTCAGATTTCCAGGCAGCTTTGAGGGATGTTCTCCTGCTCCGAACAGCGGCCACAAAAAATGCGCTTCTGCATCAGTCCCAAAGAATATTTGAACATGGGGAGAAGACGGGTAGTATGCTGGCATGGCTGGCACGGGAGAACTCCTCTCCAGTGACCATCTCGCTGATATGTGACTCTGATGGGGCGGCTTTGACGGACCCCAGTGCTATTAATGCCAGATTTGCATCTTTCTATCGGGAGCTTTACAGCTCTCGGATGATTTGCACGGATGCAGAGCTTACAGCCTATCTCGATGAGACGGAGCTTCCGTGCCTGACATCCTCGTACAGGGAGGCATTGGATGGCCCTATCACATTGGAGGAGCTTCAACGAGCGGTAGCGTCCTTGCAAGGCGGCAAAACGCCAGGTCCTGATGGCATCCCTGCCGAATTCTTTAAAGCATATGCAACAGAAATTCTCCCATCCTTTAAACTTATGCTCCAAAAGGCCGCGGAGGAGAACTCTCTCCCCCCGACAATGGCTGAGGCGGTGATTGTTGTCATCCTTAAGCCAGGCAAGGCCCCTGAACAGTGTTCCTCGTACTGCCCAATCTCTCTCCTCAACGTAGATGCCAAACTGCTGGCCAAAATACTGGCCGGACGACTGAACACTGTGATCACCGCATTGGTACATGCAGATCAGTCTGGCTTTATGCCGGGCAGAGGAACTGATATTAATATCCGTCGTCTCCTCACTCATCTCTCCAGGGCAAGTGAGGGCGGCACAGAGGTGGTAGCCTCCTTAGACGCCGAGAAGGCTTTCGACTCGGTTGAGTGGCGCTACCTCTGGGCCGTCTTGCATAAATTTGGGTTTGGCCCCCGATTTATTGGATGGATTCAGATGCTATACCACAATCCCACAGCCCGTATACGCACAAATAATTCGCTGTCGTTACCTTTCCCCCTGTCTAGGGGTACTAGGCAGGGCTGCCCGCTTTCCCCCGGTCTGTTTGCGCTAGCCATGGAACCCATGGCGGCCCGCATCAGATCTGCTCCCTCAGTAGAGGGGATTCGGATAGGTGCAGTTACGGATAAAATATCCCTCTATGCCGATGACACCCTCCTTTTCCTCAAAGATACTTCCTCCCATCCACCTGCACTTCAAATAGTGGATATATTCGCCTCGTTCTCGGGCATTAAGGTTAATTGGGGAAAATCACTCCTCTTCTCGCTGCATGCGTCGGGCCCTCACCCGCTGACGAGCACTCCCCTAAATTGGACACCTGAATTTAAATATCTGGGAGTTACGGTCAGGACCCCGCTGTCCTCATACTATGAGCTGAATCTCCAACCACTGCTGAAAACCTTTTCGCAGAAATGTACAACCTGGAGGACTCTCCCCCTTTCACCAGTGGGTAGGGTGAACTTGATTAAGATGGTGTATTTGCCTAAATTTCTCTACTTCTTCCGAAATTCCCCTCTGATCCCCCCCGCCTCATTTTTTACCAAGCTAAAAAGTATAATATCCTCCTTTATCTGGAATGGGGGGCCCCCGCGGCTGGCTGTCTCCACCCTTCAGCTTCCCATTGCTAGGGGGGGACTTTCCCTGCCGGACTTCCAGGTCTACTTTTGGGCGGCCGTCCTGGTGACGGTTAGATGGTGGTTCTCCCAACCCCGCGATAACCCGGCAGTGACTCTGGAGGCGGCCATAATGGGGTCATATTCCTCCCTTAGTAACGTGGTGTTCAGGGGGGCGAGGTCCCACCCTGGCATCACGGACTTGATGCGTACAACCATCACGATATGGCACAGGGCCAGATCCCGTTTCGGCTCCCCTGAGACATTCTCACCTCATATTCCCCTTTGGGGCAACCCTAATCTGCCGCACATGAACTCCGTCCCGGATCCGCAGATCTGGGCAAGAAAGGGTATAGTGAAGCTGAGGCACATTGTCAGGGGTGGCAGGCTGCGATCTTTTTCCGATCTCCAGGCTGCCTACTCACTGCCGGGATGGATGTTGTTCCGATACTACCAGCTCCGGCATGCCTACGGGAAACAGTTCCCATCACTTCTCACGCTGGAATCAGACTCTGTGGAGGGGTTTCTTAATGCCAAGATCATAGACAAACCTCTGTCCTCCCTATACCTCCGTTTGTCCATTACTCCCACAAAGAAACTGGAAAAAACTATGGACAAATGGAGGATGGACATTCCTGATCTGTCAGAGGATGAATGGGAGACATGTGTGTCCTCCTTCGTTACTACTATGGTCTCGGCTAGGGACCGATTTATGGAGGTCAAATTCCTCCACAGAGCCTATTTCACTCCAAAACGGTTGACAATTATGAATCCTAGCACCCCGGTGGCTTGTCCCAGATGTGGCCTACAGGCTGCCCCCTTTTTCCACATGGTCTGGTCCTGCCCCCGCCTCGGAGACTATTGGTCGGGAGTGGTGGATGACCTCGCTCGGGTGACTTCTCTGGATTTGGAAACTGACCCTAAATCACTACTGCTGAATGTCTTTAATCCTGGGGTGAGGGGTAAATACACTAAACTCTTCCTTAGATACGCTACTTTTTATGCCCGTAGGGAGATATTCCTCCACTGGAAGAGCGCGGTACCTCCTACGGTGTCCTCGTGGCGCTTGGTATTGAACTCGGTGCTGCCACTATACAAGATCACCTTTGCTAGTCGAAACTGTCCTACCAAATTTGATAAGATATGGTCGGGGTGGATAGATTCTTGGGGCACCGAATTCATGGGTGACAATGAGAACAACGGCCCAATGTTAGATCCCCAGTGAGCTATTCGCTATCTGTTCAAGGTGTATTTGACTGATTAGATGAGGTCCCTCCCTGCCCCCCTCCCTCCCCCCCCCGCCCCCCCCTCCCGTTCCTCACTCCTCCTCTTCCCCTCCTTCCCCCCCCCTTTCCCCCTGGACCTCCCCGACCAACCCTGTTGGGATTTCTTGTTTCCATAACGATATCTCGCTGTATTGTGTATACTAGCCTTTCAACACTTCCCTCCTGTTTATATCTGCAGGACATCTAACCTAGGGTAAATCTGCATAATGCTTTTCTCTATGACTAACTGTGTCTATGCATCGCTTGTACTGTTCAATCTGAATAAACATTTTTCTTGTAAAAAAAAAAATAATTGTGTCAAGTTCAGTTTGCAACCGGAAGCATTCCCCAAAAAATACCACAGGCTGTCATCAAACATGCCTTTGTTACTTTTTATGAATACTTCCAGTTGCATGATGTTCAATCGGCGAATCTGAATATAGCAGCTCTGTAACTTTATATACCAATCCTATGGACTGAGTGGTCTCCCCTATCCTAACTATGTGGGCTGTATGATTTAGCATCAACCATGTGGACTTTTTTCCCAGATACATTTAATTTATTTCATCCTGTATCCATTACAAAATTCCCCTTCTCCCCCTTCCAGTTCTACCTTAAAAGCACCTATACTCGCCCTCCAAGGGAACCTGTGGTACGGTATTTACCTATGCTGGATTTATGCACTAATGTAGTGAGTTTTGTTATATTGTTGACGCATTATGGTTAAAACTGACAATAAGATTTAATAAGAATTAATGATCTCTCCCATCCTGCTGAGGAAGCGGGTTACTAATTGCAAAATGCATCAAAACGCTCCCTTGGATACTCAAACTAGAATATATACCTTTTTTTGGAGGCTCACAAGTTATGATTGCTCATGTATAAATGTTGCTTTTTCCATAAATAAGGGATACCAACGAGGTGCTGTGTTTGGAGGGAGTTTTATACGCCTGTAAAATGTATAGACCGGATGTTTTTGAAGTATATTATGTTTTGTATAAGGCCCCTTTCACACCGGGGCGTGGGTGCGGTGGCGGTAAAGCGCCGCTATTCTTAGCGGCGCTTTACCGTCAATTTTGCGGCGCTATTCGGCCACTAGCAGGGCACTTTTACCCCCCCCGCTAGCGGCCTAGAAAGGCTTAAAACCACCGCAAAGCGCCAATGCAGCAGTGCTTTGCCGGCGGTATAGCCGCTGTGTCCATTGATTTCAATGGGCAGGAGTGGTGGAGGAGCGGTGTACACACCGCTCCAAAGATGCTGGTAGCAGGACTTTTTTTACCTGCTAGCGAATCGCTCCATTGTGAAAGCCCTCTGGGCTTTCACACTGGAGAGACAGCAGCGGCTCTTTCAGACCGCTTTGCAGGCGCTATTGTTAGCATTATAGCACCTGCAAAGCGCCCCAGTGTGAAAGGGGTCTGTACACACGATCGGTTTTACAGATGAAAACAGTCCGATGGACTTTTTTCATCGGACAAACCGATCGTGTATGGGACCCATCTGTCTTTTTTCCATCGGTTTTTAAAAATAGAACATGTTTTACATTTTTCCGATGGATCAAAAACCGATAGCAAATTCCGATCGTCTATGGGCAAGTCCATCGGATAAAAAAACCCACGCATGCTCAGAATCAAGTCGACGCATGCTCAGAAGCATTGAACTTAATTTTTCTCGGCTCATGGGAGTGTTTTACGTCACCGCGTTTGGAACGGTCGGTTTTTTGACTGATGGTGTGTAGGCAAGACTGATGGAAGTCAGCTTCATCGGATTTCCGATGGACAAAACCATCGAATTAGAATCCACAGGATATCCGATCGTGTGTACGAGGCTTTATACTTTTTATATTTTGAATTTAAAATTGTGTACAATTTTTATGATAATACTTGTGCAATCATTGGGCATCTAAAAAGTCAAATTTCAAGAATAATACATCCACTAAAGTCACTGAATGCTATACAAAGCTACTCCATCCACCTTTGCCGGCTTTCTTGTGACAGGGGACATCTACACTGATAATCAGTGCACTGATGATCAGTGCAGCCCCTTCAGTGCAGCATAACAATGTCCATCAGTGCAGTATATCAGTGCCCAACAGTGCAGCATATCAGTGCCCATCAGTGCAGCTTATTAGTGCAATCTCATCATTGCCCATAACAATGTCCAGTCACCATTGCCCATAACAATGTGCAGCCTCATCAGTGCCCACCAGTGCAGCCTCATCAGTGCCCATAAATGCAGCTCTGTTAGTGCAGCCTATCAGTGCAGTCTTATCAGCACACATCAGTGCAGCCTCATCAGCGCAATTAAGAAGAAAAATTACTTCTTTTTTTTTTTTCAAAAGCTTCGGTTTCGGTTTGTTTAGAAAAAAATGAAAAACCCAATGGTGATTAAATACCCCCAAAAGAAAGCTCTATTTGTCTCAAAAAAATTATAAAAATGTCACGTGGGTACATTGTTGCATGATCACGCAATTGTCATTCAAATTGCGACAGCACTTGAAGCTGAAAATAGGCCTGGGCAAGAAGGGGGTAAAAGTGTTGGGTATTGAAGTGGTTAAAAAATATGTTCACCTTTGGAACACTCAGTTGACATTGGGAGTGTATGTAGGGCCGGGACAAGGAGTGTGGAGAAGGGGAGGCTGCCCTGGGCACGGCGGTTTACTGTATAGATCGGGGTGCCAGTGAGCTCATTCTGCAAGGCGTTTTGATATGCAGATCACTGCTGGGGGTGACATCCCCTAAGTTTACACGTAATGAAGGGGGGGACAGTTTGGCTTCTCTGGGTGCTGGATGACCTTGTCCCAGCACTGAGTGTACTGTATACCTTTCCCTAACCCATGTCTTTTTTCTCTATGATTAGACCCAGCAGGGAGTGGAACATGTTAGAGGGAGGATCCTGGGTGGAGTGTCTGTGTTTGTGCATGTGCTGAACAATAAAGTTGGTTTTACCCTTTGGTGCAGCTCCAGGGGTTTGCTAAATGGTATATGGGGTAAACAGATCTTAGATGAGTAAGCACCTGCAAGCCTACTACTTTACACTCCCCTAGTCTAAACAGGCATCCTAACTATCAAATATGTGGCACAAAATACTTATTTTTAAAGCCTGCTCACAGTTCAATGTTATACTGAATATAAGAACACACTTCTTTTTTTCAGATTTATATTTTTGTGAATAACGTAAATCTCTCTCTCCTGTTCTAACCATTTTTTATATTGATTCCCACTATCTGAAGGAAAAAATCCTTCTTCCATCTGACAGGCGGGAATACAGTTTTACTGCAATGGCCATTATAACAGAAGAGTTCTGCAACTGTTCTGAAAAATGAAAAAGAGATAGTTACAATCATAAACGCTCCAGTACAAATCCTTTCTTAACATGGTGCCCTGATGCTTAGTGGTCTGGGAGTCTCTCTGGTCATGAATTAGTACAGCATTACCACAGTGTAACTTCATCAACAACGTATTTTTTGACAGTTCAGGGAACACATTTTCACATCAAAGTCAAAATAGAATTTTTCTGAAAATTACAACAGTACAAATGTCCCTTTGACTCCTAGTTGCCAACATCTTACAATCATTTTCAGAGACACTTTCTTGCAGAGTCAATTAATCTCAGCCAAGGAGACAAAATATTTTCTCAGAGGTTTGGGGTTTGACCTCTGCCATCTCTAGATTTTACAATAAAAAAGTGGCTTTGACTACACATCAATTTAAAAATCTTCAAAGCTGTAATGATGAGAATATTGGCTAATATACAAATGAGGATAAATTAATAACTGATCAAAAAATAATGACAAGCAAAACACAAAAAGGCAAATATTTCAGAGGGATATACTAAACATTTGGAAATTTGACAGACAAATTAGGAAAAGTTGACAAGTTTGCTTTATAAGTGTACTTGTAAGATGTGAAGTTAGATCACATTGTCTTGAAACAATTCTGAACAATTTAATGCTTGATTTTTCTTCATAAAGTGGTTGTAAAAGCTGAAGGTCCATGCATTTAGGGCTAAAAATCTTCTGTGCTTCCGAATCCCCCCAGTCCCCCCCTCTTACTTGAGCCCAATCTCCATCAAGTGATGTGCATGAGAGCAGCAGCTCTCCCAGCTCTGTCTCTTCTCACTGGGCAGATTGGTATGTCAGTCAAACTCTGTGATTAAGGAGCAGGGGGCGGGACCTGTCTGTGTTAATAGACAAGGAGTGGGAGGGTCGGAAGAGAAAGGACACTCATCGGAGAGGAGGAGGGCTGGCAGAGGATCCCAGAAGAAGAGGATGGTTTTGCACAGAGCAGGTAAGTATGACATGTTTATTATTTTAACAAAAAAATTCCAAGGTTTAATATCTGTCAGGAAACTAATATGCTCATTCTCATGCAGCTAATTCTCATTCCCATGCAACTAATGCTCATTCTTGTCCAGCTCGTGTGCATGTACCAGCACACAGACGAGCTCAGACTAGCATCCAGCATGCACTGACATGTCGACGCATCTATGTGCGACAGTGCGCATTGGCACACACGTACACACGCATTGACGTCAAGCTGCCTGTTCTTCAGCTTTCCCATGATTCATATTCCTGTGTTCCTGCTTTTGTTGACTGATCTTCCTTTGCTGACCCCGCTCGTTCCTGACTGTTGATTTTGGATACCGACCTTGGCTTGCCTCTGACTATTCTCTGCCTGCTGATCTTGGTCTGCTACTGGACTTTGCTCTGCCTGTTTTCCTGGTACTGATTTCAGCCTGCTTCCTGACCACGCTGCTGCCTCACTGTGTATGACTCTGCTCACCTTGACTACATTTTTGACCGTGGCAATCATCTGCAACCAAGCTACAAATACCCATGCTTCTTTGAGCCTTGATCCTCTGTCACCATAATCAAAGGTGCTCAGATCAGAGCTGCAAGGTAAGCCCCCTGTCAGCTTGCCCTCCAAACAAGGTATGTGACAATATCACTTTAAATTTACACTTGGTCTTAATTTACTATAAGGCATTGTAGGTGAATTTTTGTAGGTGACAGTGTGTGAGGGCACCTGTTCCTGTAATATCCTTCACTCTCTTCCTCACTTTAAAGCCCAACTTCAGTTAAAGCTGAACTCCATGCAGAAATATTATTCTACATGCAAATAGTTCATTTATTCATTTTACCCAATATTGTTGTGCTATTCCAAGCAGTTATCCAGCCACTGAATGATCCCCACCTGAATGAATCCAGCATGACAAGTCCTCATTCTCCTCTACATCCATTTCTGTGTCAATATTTTTTTTTGTTTGTTTTAACAAGTAGCTAACATGCCATAGTTACGTACATGCAGGGGCTAGCATTGACAGTGGTAACAAAAGTTAGCTTACAAAGGTAGACAAAATGAAGCGGTACAAAAATTAGAACTAATATAACAGCAGGAGCTAGGCCATTTCATAAAGCCACAAGGGCCAAAGAGCCCTAGATTGGTTCTCTACAACAAAGGAGTATCCCCTGGGCCCACCAATTTCCAAGCAATGGTGCAATTTGTAGCCTATACAGATCTAAAAAGGAAAAGATAGATCAGAAACCAGGAGGAAGGTAGGCAGAAAGGTGGCTCTAAAGAAAGAGATAATGCGCACCTGATGAGTAAAGAGCCAGGGAAAGGATAAGCAAAGCTAAAGAAGAAGGCATGCCAGGGGGTTAGAGGCCTAGAGAGGGGGGAGGAGAGGGCTCGGGGGCATAAACTCATCTTATATTAACAAATCCATTTAAATCAAGTCCATATATCATTATTATTTTTATTATACAGGGTTTATATAGCGCTAATCGTTTATGCGGCGCTTTACAACTTGAGGGTAGACAGTACAAATACAATACACTTTAATACAGTAGGAATCAGAGGGCCTTGCACATTAGAGCTTACAATCTAGGAGGAAGGGTTAAGATATACAAGAGGTAATAGCTGTGGGGGAAGTGCTGATGGAGAAAATAAATATACAGTTGTTAGGTGGGGGCCAGAGGATGGAAGAGGCTCAGGAAAAGCACTTGGTCTGGGGGAGTGAGTCCAGAGAAAGCCACCATGGGAGAGGGAAGCAGGAGAAGTAGTGTTGGATTTATGAAGCCAGGTTTTGGTAATGGCAAGTAGGTTAAACAAATTTGTGATAAAGATGTCGTGAAGGGTGGTGAGTTTGTTAGACAGAGCGGGCATTCCAGAGGGCACAGGAGAAGGGGGGGGGCTGATTTTGGGAAGAAGGGGAATAGAGACTAAGTTCTGTGGGTTGCAGCTGCCAAAATATGTGCAAAAATTATAGTGCAAATATGTTATAAGATGCAAAAAGTGCTTAGTTCAAAAACATCAGCATTTCTTCTCTCTTGCAGTGAAATAAAGATGATAATGTGCACCACCATGAAAAGTGTTACCAAAAGGAATCACCACAAACGGTTAAATTAGCTCCTTATCAGCTACTCTGATCCCACAAAGAGATCACTAAACACCTTGCTGCAAAGCAGCCACATACACCACGATTTGGAATACAAAAGCTCCCCGAACTTCTAGGCAGAAATAGACTCCACGGAGGGAATTAAAGTACAAAGAGAGATCCACCTAGTGAAGTATTTCACCAATTGATTTTAATATAACAGTCAAAATACACTCTCCAAGGAATAAAACAGCATGTGTTACAAACAGCCAGAAGGCCCAAGCGGTCAGCCCGACTTGAGGAACAATGTAACTCCCAACACGTTTCTCCATAACAAGCGTCGTCTGGGGATCTGAGACTGCTCTTTCCATGGCCACTGGTCTTGTAATTTCCCCAGTGTGTACTTTGTAAGCAAGGCACTTGCTGTAGTGAGGGAAATCTGGAATATCAACATGTCCACTTACATTATGTCATTTAATTGATAGGACAGGAGTCCCCTAGAGCCTCCTGAGTATTACAATTCACCCGTCCATAATCACCCCCACCCACAGTCACACCCACAATAACATGTATTGAGAACTACAATTTGTATGTTCCAGCTGTCTTATACACTCAGCAGAAATGACGACATCACTTGTTTGATTTCTCTTCTGGTTGCCTGGACATTGCTGCATTTTATGAATAGAAATGGTGATGTCACAGATTACAAAAAGGTACCTTTCTGCAAGGCAATGTCATAATGTGCTAGTATGCATCGCATGAGAGACTTATCTTAGAACAAAGCCCTCCAGCGCCACACTGTCACTGCTGAGAGGGCTGACATCTTCATCTGGTCTTCCTTCCAGGTTCGTATCCTACATGAGTGGGCGGAAGCACGATAACGTCACTCCGGCACATGCACAAGGGAGCTTCTGTTTACAGCACAGGCTCTGTAGGTCCGGCATTGTATGCCAGACCTTCAGAGCACATGCACTGGTAATGCCACCAGCTGCATGCACATTGAATATGTCCTAAACTGTGCAAGTTTAGGAGATATTCACTGGACCTACAAGTACGCCTTACTATAGACTTGGCTGTAGGTACAAGTGGTGGTACAGAGTTTACTACCACTTTAAGAGTAATAATGCACAGCATACAGGCAAAGTGTCTCTATCATTATGCCTTTACAACTTTGGAGATTTTGGAGATAAAGACAATAAAGCACAACTGCAGTTCACTCATTAACCTCAGCCTCACCATTTTCAGATCCCTTTCACCTTGAAGCACCTTGTTGCCACCATTTTTTTTTAATCATACTCCCCCCTTTAGGACCCCAGATGCATAAAGTAGACTCCACAAAGGTCTGATCCGATTCTGATACACAGATACCACCACATATCTTGGTACTATCAGTAGTCTTACCATGCAGTTACAAACCGTGAGCATGGTTTACATATATACTCTGGAATAATTGTAATTCCAGGTCTTGAATCATACTAAGCAAATTATCTTTAATGCATATGTGAATGTCATTGCAACTGTCATTTTAAAACTGCATGCTTTGTAGTAGATGTAATTTAAAATCGAGAAATCATTCCTATTGCTACTATAAGTGTGTGAGATTACCTGTATTTCTACAAGTGACAATACCTAGCAGAATTCTATTAAAGAAAATATACAGGTTATATTTTTTAAACTGCAGATGAGATGGATGAGTAATACAGCACAAGTGTGAAATTGCAGTAGATCAGCCAATTATATGCTACTGTCTGGCAGACTGAGACTTTTCATTTTATGAGCTCTTATAAATGCATAGTTTTAGACAGGACTTCCTATGTAATTCACATATAAGGTCTACACACCAAGCTGCCTGCTGGTCATCAAGCAGTCTCCATCACTAACTCTAGCCAAGTGTAGCCAAATCTATTCATTACACATATTTTTTATGCACAATCTACTTAAGAATAATGGCATCCATTTCATCCTTGGAAGCTTTCAGCTTTTGCTGATGATCCAACAGTTGTTTTTATTATTCCTGATATAAATCCTTAAAACTGGGAAGAAAAAAATATTAGTAATTTAAGGTTCTGTATTAATGTCCTACTGTGTAGAGGGAGATCATAAATCTAAACATATTATAGAATAAAGGTGAGACTATAAACTATTATTTATAAAGTACATTATTAGTGGACAGCATCCTATGATATACTGTAAGAAAACCACCTAACAATGGGAAAATATTACAGAAAGCAAAAGGAAAGACTACATGCTATACCATAATGTAAAGAGTATTAAAACATACAAGTGTAAGCTAAAAAAAAAAAAAAAAGTAAATAAAGTCTACTATGGGAAATTCTCAAATGTATATGTATTTAGGTGCAAATCATCAAGCCCCATGAGGTGCAGAAGAGTTACATTTCTGCAAGTATTAAAGTTGATGCTGTAGTTAGCACAATAATGTTTTTTTTTTTTTTTTTTTTTTTAATCTTTATTTTATTTGAGATAAAATGCGTTATACAAAGTACACATATCATGACCTTTTTAAATCTAACATATCTCCTATTTATATTTTTCCCACGCCCTACCCGCCCGCCCCCCGCCCCCAAGGTCCGCCCTTTTCGCCATCTTAAGTTATCTCAAAAAAATTTTTTTTTTCCGTTTCTGTCATTCCTATTACATATTTCTCTGAACACTTAAACTCACTCCATTTCAGCCAGGTACTTCTATGTCTACTTTCCATTCCCTGCTCTCTGCTGCTCAGGTACTCCATCTCATGCACGTAGTCTACTCTCTGTATCCATTCTTTTATGGATGGGCTCTCCACTTGCAACCATTTTTTGGGAATCAAGGCCTTTGCAGCATTGAGTAGGGAAGGGACTAATGTTTCTTTATATTGTTTTTTGGTTTTATTTGTCCCATGGAACAGAACATTCCAGGCATTTTGGGGTATCTTTTCCCCAGTGATTTCATTTATATACTCCAATATAATATGCCAATATTCTTTTATTTTTTGACACTCCCACCAAATATGCATTGTTGTTCCCCTTTGCCCACATTCCCTCCAACACTGTGATGATCTACCTGGCTGAAATTGATTGATTCTCACCGGGGTTAGATGCCACCTCACCAAACTCTTATAGTTCGCTTCTACCGTTACAATATCTGTCGCATAGTCATGTACTGCTCCAATCATTTGTTTTTCATCTAGTTTTATCCCAAGGTCTTGTTCCCATTTTCCTATAAAGGGGAGGGCCCCGGTTCCTTCTAAATCTGTTAATATGTTATACATTTGAGATATTCCATTTTTCGTAGGTGTTTTAATATTGCAAAGCTTTTCGATTGGGTTCAGTGTCTTCTCCTCTCTAACTGGTTTGGGAATTGTGCTTACAAAATGTTTAAGTTGTGTGTATACCCATTCACTTAAAAACTGCCACCCATATGTTGTGATTAGTTCTGTTCTCGCCCTTATTTTCCCTTGTATCATTATGTCTTTTATTTGTGCATCCCCTAAGTACCTCCCCATCTGAGTCCCGTTTCCTGGAACAAAAAAATTTGTTCCTGCCAACGGAATCAGTGGGGAGTTATACTCTCATTTTTCTCTTCTATATATTTTGTCCCATTCTTTAAATACTATTTTTGTTAAACCATGTATTTGTGAACTGTGTGTCCTATACTTCGGTGGAATCCATATTTCTTTCCCTAATGGTGCTGTGTATAGATTATTCTCCATGTTTACCCACCTCTTATTTGTGCTGATGTTTGCCCATTCTATTAACCTAGCCAATATTACCGCCGTATAGTATCTTTTAATATCGGGGGCAGTCAATCCTCCTTTATTTTTTTTCCTTGACAAGAGCGTATAACCCACTCTGGCTTTTCTATTTTGCCAGATAAACTTTAAAATTATACTTTTTATTACTCTAAAAAAACACTGGGGTATCTCTATCGGAAGCATTTGAAATTTATATAAAATTTTTGGTAAAATCACCATTTTCAGTAGATTTATCCTCCCTATCCAGGAGATTGGACTCCTCGATAGCTTTTTTAATTCTGTTTTTACTTCATTTAGCAATGGGATATAGTTAGCACCATATATTTTTTCCAGTGTCGGCGTTATTCTAACCCCCAAGTAGGTCAGTGCTTCTGTTTCCCAAGAAAAAGGGAATTCTTGCTGCAACGCTATTACTTCTTGTTTCCCTATTCCTAGATTTAATATTACAGTTTTTGTTGGATTAATCTTGAAGTTTGTAAGCTCCCCATATTTTTTTATTTCTTTTATAACGTTTGGCAATGATATTCTTGGGTTTGTTATATATAGAAGTATGTCGTCCGCGTATGCTGCTATCTTATGTTCTTCTTCCCCCACTCTGACCCCTCCTATGTCTACATTTTTCCTTATTTTCTCCAACAAGGGCTCCAGTGCCATTACGTACAGGAGGGGTGAGAGCGGGCATCCTTGTCTTGTTCCATTGAACATCTCAAAAGTGGACGACATACTTCCATTTACTTTTACCCTCGCCGTTGGATGTTTATATAGATTCTCTATCCATTTTATATATTTTGGGCCCATCCCCGTATTGCGTATTGTCTCCATCAGGAACCCCCAGTCTACTCTGTCGAATGCTTTTTCAGCATCTATCGACATGAGCAAGACTGGGGGTCCTTTCTTCTGTGTCCTGTGCATTAGTAGCATTGTCCTAATACTATTGTCCCTGCCCTCCCTTCCTGGGACAAAACCTACCTGGTCTCTGTTTATTAAATCGGGCATCAGGCTTTTTAACCTTGCCGCTAAAACCTTTGCGTAGAGTTTTATGTCTACGTTTAATAACGCAATAGGACGATAGCTTGAGCATATGGATATATCTTTGCCTATTTTCGGTATTATTGTAATATCCGCTAGCAGGGATTCTTTTCTGATTTCCTCGTTTTCCCCTATTTTATTAAAGTAAGTACAAAGAACTGGTACCAATTGCTTCCTGAATTTTTTAAAATATTTTATTGTAAACCCATCAGGGCCTGGACTTTTCCCTCCTGGTATTTTTTTTAAGGCATCATTGATTTCATCCTCTGTTATTGGTCTCTCTAGGCGTTCAATATTCTCTGTTGTAATTTTTGGTAATTTCAGATCAGCTAGGTATTTTTGTATTTTACTTATCTTATGATGTTCCTCCTGCTGTATTACATTATTTTTGATTGCATATAGGGAACTATAGTATTTCTCGAAAACCTTTGCAATCTCAATGGTTTTATATTTTAATTCACCTTTTTCATTTTTTATTTTTTCTATATAGTTTAAGGTTTTTTTTCGCTTCGAGATTTTTGCTAAGTATCTTCCTGGTTTATTTCCCCATCTAAATCTTTCTTTTGCCACATTACAGAAAACTTTCCTTGTTTCTTCCTCCAACAATTCCCTTAGTTGTTCTCTTTTTATCACCACTCTCTGATGCATTTCCTGATTTAATTGTGTTTTGTGTTGTTGTTCCAGATCATGTAGTTCCTTTATTGTCCGTTTCAAGTTTATCTCCCTTTCTTTTTTTTTCCATGCCCCTATTGAAATTAACTTTCCTCTTATAAATGCCTTATGGGCTTCCCATATTGTAGCCCTCGAGACCTCTGATGTATCGTTTATACTAAAAAATTGCTCTATTTCAGTTATTAAATTTTTAATCACTTCTTCATCTTCTATTAGTTCTTCGTTTAACTTCCACGTCTTTTTCCTATTTTCCCTTTCTTCAAACTTAAGTTTTACAATTACCGGGGCATGATCCGAAATTGTTATTGTTTCAATGGAGGTGTCTACCACGTATTCCAGAATTGCATGGTCGACTAAGATGTAGTCCAATCTCGTGTACGTATCGTGCACCGGCGAGTGAAATGTATAGTCTCTTTTATTTGGATGGGCTATTCGCCATATATCTAACAACTGATGTGTATACATTTTCTTTTTTATCAGTTTCATTTGTTTATTCTCTCTCATCAGTGCACCAGACGTACTATCAAGACCATAGTCCATTATAAAGTTGAGGTCCCCTGCTACAATCAGATATCCCTGTTTAAATTCCTCTAGGGCGTCTAATATTTTTTTAAAGTATTTTTTAGGGTGCCTATTAGGACAATAAACATTTACTAGTGTATACTTGATTCCCTGCAGAGTCCCCTTCAAAAACAAGAAACGGCCATCTGGATCTACTCTTCTACTCTCTAATACAAAACTTACATTTTTCCCTATGCCAATCGCTACTCCTTTTGCCTTTTTATTTGGAGAGTCTCCATAATACCATGTTGAGATTATCCGTGTATGCAATCTAATATTTGAATCATGAGATATATGCGTTTCCTGTAAAAAAACTATATCAACTGCATACCTTTCTAGTTCTCTTGATATCATATGTCTTTTTTTAGGGGTATTTAAACCTCTTACATTATATGTCATTACTTTAACCTCCATCATTTGTTTTAATTCCTTTATACCTGCCTATTTTTACAAATACATTCACATGGTTCAGCATGTTAATCCCTCTTAATTCCGTGTTTCTCTTTACTGGCGAAAATTTACAGACCTGTCTTATTTCCCTGTCCCTTCCCCTCCCCCCTCCCCCCCCCCTCCCTTTGACCTCATGGTCTGGAGCAGATACGGTCTTCTGATCTATGGGGACAGTCATGTCCCTCCTGCTCTCTCTGGCCCGAGGTGGAGTTCTGTATAGCGCTTTCGGTCCCTCCTCTCCTACTTTAGAGACGTACTTCCTAAGCTCCCGGGGTCCCGTTTCTCCTCCTCTCGATATTTCCTATTTTCCCCATAACTTACCAATCCCCCCCTCCTTTCCCTCCCTCCCCTCCCCCTCCCTCCCCCTCCCTCCCAGTTTCTATCGCATCAAGAAAGACAGACAGAAAGCGAAAACTGGAAAAGAAAAAAGGTCTATTATCTCGTTTGTTCTATCTTTCCGCTGTGTCCTTTTTCGCTTATCCATCTCTATTCAGACCCTCCCCTGGAATAGGAATCCCTAGTTTTTCACAAAATTCTCTAGTCTCTTCGACAAAACGTAGTTTTGCCGTAATCCCGTTTTTTCTCCCTATCAGACATGCGGGGAAACCCCAGTTGTATTGTACCCCTTGTTCCTGCAGCATTGCTAAAAGCGGTTTTAACGTTCTTCTTCTATTTAGTGTTTCCTGGGACAGATCTTGGAAGATTTGAATATTACTTTCATCGAGTCTTATTGGGGGTTTTTCTCTCAATTTCTTCCATATTTGGTTCTTTTCCTCCCAATTTTCGAATCTTACAATAATATCTCTTGGTTTCTCTTGTGGTATTCCTTTTGGCCTTCTTAATCTATGGGCCCTCTCAATTTTAATTGGGTTTATAAGTTCTCTGTCCATTACTGGGTTAAATATTTTCTTTATTACTTCTGTTAAATCTTCATTTTGGGGGGCTTCAGGGACTCCACGTATTCTAAGATTTTTTCTTCTGTCCCGGTTCTCCTGGTCTTCTATTTTATATGTCTGTTCCTGTTGGTCTCTTTTTAGGCTTCGGATGTCGCTTTCTAATTTTTTTATTTTTATTAGATTACTATCCGCTGTTTTTTCGACTTCTTCTACCCTCTCCAACATATGTTCCAGATTTCTGTGGAATATTGCCATATCTGATTTAAGCGATTTTTCCAACGCCGCCAGCATTAATTGCATCTCTGTTTTTGTTGGGGGGGATTCTATATTTAGGGAATACTCTGATCTTCTCTGTTCAAGCCCGTTTTCTGGGTCTGTTTCCGTTCCAGGCTCTACAACTGCTTCAGTCTCTGTGCCTTTATTCTGACCCCTTTTTTTCTTCTCCTTCTCCTTACTCTCCAACTGTCCCATCTTAGCCCCTTGTTGTTTTTCACTTGCCTGTTTCTCTCCGTTTCCGCCATGTGTCACATATTTATTCATTGGTCCTGGACTCTGGGTTGGTGGGAGACTTAAGCGGGGTGATTTAGGGACTGCACCCCCTCTTCCCGATCTTCCCCTCATCATTTTGCTGCAGAATGCCCAGTAATGCTTATTGACGCCTGTCAACGCTGTTTAGACGCAGCAAACAAACAACAAAAAATTTATTTTGTGTCTTTTTCCACTTCTGAGGCCGTTGTGTTTTTATACTTTTTTTTTTTACCTTCAGCATAAGGAAGCGGTTCTACTGGGCAGCGCTAAATACACCTGCCCTTTTGCATTTCCGTATGTTCCGGTATGATCCAGTGCAATGTATTAGCAGTGTATTAGCACAGATAGTGGCTTATGGTATCATCATCTATCGTCCATGCCCCATTGCCCTAATCAGCGATTATTAAGCAATTATTAGACAATTATTAGGCAACTAAGGCAGGCCCAAGCTATTGCTTTGTATAAATCAAATAAAACTACAGTTTGCCCTTGCACTGATCCAATAGTGCCTTTCAAGTTTAATCCAATATCTTCTATATTGCTTGATTACGAGTACTGTTAGTCACGTTTTGGGAGAGGAGGGGAGGCGAGGAGAAGAGAAGGGAGTCTCCTTTACGAACACTGCTGGCTTACATATATTGCTGGCTTATATATTTTAGTAACACACATTAATGTTCCAACCAATATTAGTAACACACATTCATTAATGTTCCAGCCAATAACATGCCGATGACATGTAACATGTAACAGAGGCAGTGAAGTCGTCTTACTCTTACTCACGGCTTCTTTCCTTCCCTGCTGTGTTCGCCACTCACCGTCGCGGCGTCCTCTCGCTGTTCATTCCCTGATCCCACGTTAGAGCCACGTTAGAGCCACTAGGGTCACCCAAAAGCCATCGATAGTTCTCTTATTCGGGCTGGGTTAGGTGTTCAGCGATCGGGCGAGCTGTACACAGAGGCGCGCTCCTTACCTCGTTCCGCTCGCCTCCCCTCACTGACCATGGGGGAGGGGACGGGAGGGACTCACCGCTCTGTACGTTCTAGCGCTGTCCTGCTCCCGGCACTAGGCGCTGGATCTTCAACCTTTACAGGCTACACCCGGGCGGTAAGTGACAGAGGGTTTAGGCGGAAGGTTAGGCGGAGGGTTAGGCAGAGGGTTAGGCGGGGAGGGGCGGCCATACAAGCGGCGTGTTCGCCATCTCCACTGGAGGAAGAGCAGGAGACTCCGGGTTGCACGCTCAGCCTACGGCGCCATTACTAGACTCCTCCCTCTGATCCAGATATTGCCCCATGTTAGCACAATAATGTAATGTAACTACAGAACCTTTACCAAACTAATGCTGGTATACAAAATGCTAATTGCACTGGAAGGCCCATAATGACAACAACTGCACAAAAGTGTAAAAAAAAAAAAAAAAAAAAAGCTTTTCTGTACTAGTAGTATTATTGTGGACTATTTTGGTTACAGCGAATGCCACTAAGCAATAGAAAAAGGCAGGTTCCATGACAGAAAAACAACAATAGATGGTAATACATGCCATTCTGTAAAAGACAGTACTATACTTTCAGTAAGTGAAATCATGATACAAAAAGGAAAGAACAAAGTCATACGCTGTGTGTACTAAGCAGGCTATCTGCAAAGTAACAACTAAGGGATAGTTGGCAACGTCTTCCTTTCCTTCGATCAAGATAGTTGTAGGTTTAGTCGTTTAAGGAAAAAACTGTGATAGGTAAAGAAATTAAAGGAATGTGTTGGCGTGTCCTAGAGGGTAGCACCAGCAAGAGCTCCCAATCAGCAGGCTGTACATCAAAGAGGGCTTTCACCTCTTCAGAGTAGACAAACATGTTCCATAACATCCAGGTTTTAGAATACCTCTCAAGTCTATGCTGCTCGGGAAGCACTAGGTCATCCATGAGGTTTAGCTCTTTTACCTGGGATCTTTAAGACATGAAGCAGAAAGAAGGCTGGGTCTTCCAGGACCACATGATTTGTGAATTTTGGATGATTCTCTGAACCTCTTTCCAGTAATGTCCAAGTCTGGGACAGGGCCTGAAGATGTGCAACAGTGTCCTCTGCTCCTCCCGGCATCGCCAGCAATGATCGGTAGTTTTTTGAAGGAATTTATATAAAACATATGGTGTATGGTACCAATTTGTCAGGATTTTAAAGTTGGTTTTCTGGACTCTTGTATAAATCCAGAATTTTAGCACAAATCGGATGATATTGATCTGTTGTTCCAAAGTAAAAGTAAGGTCCAGGTCAGCCTCCCATTTTGCTTTACAGGGCAGTCAGTAGTTAAACTTTTGAAAGTATATGGGGTAGAGCTCCTTTGTCTGAGCAATACTCCTCAAACATAGTGAGGTGATGGGTGAAGTTACGTGTAGGTAGCAAGGAGTTTGAAAAGTGGTGTACCTGTAAAGCCTTCCAAATGTCTAAACAAAATTAACCCGTAGGGCTCATTAATGAATGAAGGGATGGCTAAGTGTGCGCCATCAGGAACTGAGAGGCCTGAAACTGACCAGTGGTTTGTCAGACCTGAAAAGTCTCATCATGGAGGCCCGGTGTCATGGATATGCACTAATGTCTGTCTGCCATCTTACCTTTCCTCCTCATCTGTTCATCTTAGAGGCCAGACCCCTTCACCTGGCTTCCTTTATAATCTCCTCCCAGCCTGACTCCACCCCAGGGCCTATCACAGAACACTATATTAACCTGTGCACTGCAAGCCTGCTTTGCTGATCAACGTGTTTGTTAAGCATTGTGTGTTTGGGTTCCTGCCTGCCGTGTGCTACGTCTGTCTCTGTGTTACGATATTGGCTTGTTCCCGACTATCCCTGTCTGCTTGCTACCCTTGACCTTCGGCTTGTCCTTTGTTTATCCTTGTCTGCTTGTTGGCTTTCCCATCACTATTCTTGTATCCTGTGCTGCTGCTTCCCCTCTCTCCTCCTTACCCTTCGGGGCGTGAGCTAGGGGACTCTAGGGGCTGCGACCTGGACCCAGCCTGCAGCGTAACATCCTCACCACTAGAGGCTCTGGAGAAGACCTGCTGGGTCTTAGACTCCGCGCCCTGGGGAATCTCGGCTCTAGCTTCCTGTAGGATCCCAGCTGTGCTCCTCTGGTCCCGCTTTCCACAACCACCTAGTTTCCTATCCGCAGCAGTCAGCCATAGGGTTCACTACCTTGTGGTGCACTCCTGCCCTCCTACGGTGTGCATCTGTCATCTGGCCACAGGTGACCTGACACCCGGTAGGAAAAGCAGATTGCCCAGGATGGGAAATAATGGAGAGTCTGAAGAGGCATGAACGAAGAGCTGAGAGCACGTTCGGGTCATAGTTCCTATTAAGCAAAAGAGTGTGGTAAGGTGTCAGAACACCATGGTGCTCTATGTACAATAGTGCAACACAGCTTTGAGTCTGTTTGATTGTCCAACGTTTACTCTCCCGGTGTTAACATCAGTCGATAAGTCTACCTAGATGAGTTGCTTAATAATATTTATGTAAATCTGGGACAGCTAAATGTCCATATTGCTTAGGTAACGTTAACTGGCGCCATTGAATTCAAGGACATTTATGGGCTCAAATAGAGGCAGTGAATAAAGAGTGCACTTGTTTAAAATAACAGGAGGGGATCGTTATAGGTAAGGTTTAGAAGAGGTATAGTAATTTCGGCAAGATGCTGATTTTTATGTAAAGTTGATCTTAAGGTTAGACAGTGCTCCATGCAAATGTGCAAATGTGAAAATGTGTGCAAACGAAACCCCTATTTTTAACACATACTATTAGATAGGATAATTTGGTTGGTTGCAGGCTGGTCGGTAAGTTGAGCTGGGAATTTCTTTGGTTTTGTTTTACAGTGCCCCTTATAATTCAAAATTCACTGGGGAGGTTAGAAGGAGACACCGAGGGGTTGCTTAGAGAGAAGAGTATATCATCAGCATACACCAATACTTTATATTGAACCCCCCTAACACTAAGTCCTGTAAAGTCTGGGTTTAAGCAAATCTTTGATAAGAAAGGTTTGAGGGTAAGGGAAAAAAGGAGGTGAGACAGAAGGCATCCCTGCCTCATCTCATTAGTAATAGGGAAGTGTATGGAGAGGACCCCATTAGCCTTGACTTGTGCAGTCAGTGTAGTATATACCTTGGATATCCAATCAAGCATGGTATTTCTGAGACCAATATTGCATAGAATCGAGAACATACATCGCCAGTTTACCCGGTCAAACACTTTCTCGGCCTCCGTACCTAGGAACTAGGGATAAGCCCGATGTTTGAGACAAACGTTAGTTCGACTCGAAAATCGGGTGTGCGCCTTTTTGCCAAATAGCGAACAATTTGGGGTGTTCGCGGCAAATTCAAAAGCCATGGAACACCCTTTAAAAGTCTATGGGAGAAATCAAAAGTGCTAATTTTAAAGGTTATTATGCAAGTTATTGTCATAAAAAGTGTTTGGGGACCTGGGTCCTGCCCAAGGGGACATGATCAATGCAATTTTTTTTTTTAAATTACCCTTTTTTCGGGAGTAGTGATTTTAATAATGCTTAAAGTGAAACAATAAAAAATGAAATATTCCTTTAAATTTCGTACCTGGGGGGTGTCTATAGTATGACTGTAAAGTGGCACATTTTTCCCGTGTTTAGAACAGTCCATGCACAAAATTACATTTTTAAAGGAAAAAAGTCACGGGACATCCTCCCCATGTTGAGGGCATGTGGCCTGGTACGGTTTAGGAGGGGGGGGCGCTCTCTCGTCCCCCCTCTTTTCCTACGGCCTGCCAGGTTGCGTGCTCAGATAAGGGTCTGGTATGGATTTTTGGTGGGAACCCCATGCCATATTTTTTTAATTTTGGCGTGGGATTCCCCTTAAAATCCATACCAGACCTGAAGGGTCTGGTATGGATTTTGAGGGGACCCTTACGCCATTTAAAAAAAAAAATTGCGCAGGGTTCCCCTTAATATCCATACCAGACCTGAAGGGCCTGGTATGGAATTTGGGGGGACCCCCATGCATTATTTTTTTTACATTTTAGTTTGGGGTTCCCCTTAATGTTCTTAGCAGACCCAAAGGGCCTGGTAATGGACTGGGGGGAACCCATGCTGTTTTTTTCCATGAATTTTATCTGTATTGCCGGTAGTTTTAAATGACTTTTTTTTCTTTAAAAATTTCATTTTGTGCAGGGACTGTTCTAAACACGGGAAAAATGCACCACTTTACAGGCATACTATAGACACCCCCCAGGTACGAAATTTAAAGGAATATTTAATTTTTATTGTTTCACTTTAAGCATTATCAAAATCACTGCTCCCAAAAAACTGCAGTTTTTAAAACTTTTTTTTGCATTGATACATGTCCCCTGGGGCAGGACCCAGGTCCCCAAACACTTTTTATGGCAATTACATGCATATTACCCTTTAAAATTAGCACTTTTGATTTTTCACATTCGTGTCCCATAGACTTTAACGATGTTCGCATGCTCGAACACATTTTTTGCCTGTTCACATGTTCTGCTGCAAACCTAACCGGAGGGGGGGGGGGGGGTGTTCAGGTCATCCCTACTAGGAACACACACAGAGTATGAGTCTGGTTGGTTACATGGATTAGGTTCAGGACCTTAACAGTGTTATCCCAGATAAACCTGACTTGGTCTAAATGAATCAATTGTGGTAAGTGCTGTTGGAGACGGGAGGCTTAAATTTTGGTAAAAACTTAAGATCAATAAAAAAATGTATGTGAATATCCAAGCTACCAAAAAATCGAATTGAAATAATAAGCAGCCAGCACCATTTACATGATATACAAATAAATGTAAATATAAAAGCACTGATATAATAATGAGTAACAGTCTTTCAATGGAAAGGGAGAGATGCAATCTTTGCACCAACTTCAGTGTGTAAAGACAGCACACCACACCACAGTGACAATACAATCTTCTTACCAGAAAGAAACTATAAGCAGGCATGTAGCAAGATCTGGCCAACACTTCCAGCTCCAATCCCTTAATGGATAGCCGTGTAATGTAGCAGAACATGGGAAGGACTTGCATCAATCACCACTCTTGTTACCAAAAGTCAGCTAGGAGTTCCAATGGCCAGGTTCGCTCATATACTTTCTCAGAGTCATGCAGATGATGTCACCAGGAAAATAATAAAGCAGCACATAGTGAAGCTGGTAAAGAATAATGATGAAGCAATTTATTAAAGTTGTACTTACATCAACATGAATAAAAACGAGCATAAGGTTCATGAACTGGTACGGCTCTAAGCATGCTTGTGTCTCCAGGGCCTGCCTAATGCGCTTCATCCAATGGGACATCAGCGTGGCCAACTGACACAAGCACACCTTTTATGTATACCGGATGTCACAGCAAACGGAAATTGACGGCTGGAACGCATCACGTGTCCGCGATTGCGTTCCACCAGCCTGAAATAGAGAGGAAGGAACTGTCTAAATTTGGAGGTGGATAGCAAGAGATGCAGACAGTCTTATATGTGATAAAAATATAAATCATATAAAAATATAAATCAGTGTAGCGCAGCAAAAACAAGTGACATTACAATAAAAACAAGTGAAAAAAAAATATTACTAAAAAGTCTCTGTGAATAAATTCCTTTGTAAATAGTTCTGCAGTAGATAATTCAGCAACCAGTGAAAGAAACAATGTGTAAATCCTCTATCAGTTAAATTGTCTGCTCACCTCTATGTAAAAGAAACAAAGGTCAATATCCACTATGAGGGGGTTAGCTCAGCAGTGGGTGGGTGTGACCCCCTGGATGGGTTCACCACACAAAACAGGCACAGCAGACAGGGTTTGTAGTTGCAAAAACGAAAGGTGCGGTTTATTCAAACTATTTACAAGGGAAAAACAACAAAACAAAAAGAAACATGAAAATAAATCCTGGTCAACTTGACCGTTTACTACACACATTGGTGTCCCTGACTAACAACTGGGTACAGCCTTGTGCTGTCCCAGTCCTTAGCTCCCTGCTTTTTGAAGTTATTACAGTAACCACACAGGCTTTGGCTCACCGCACAGAGATCACACTCCCCAGACTATTCACACAGATCTGGTTCCAGGTCGGAGCATCTCCCTTAGCATGCTGGGAGTTCTTGTAGAGGCCCTAACGAGCCCACTTACTTCAGCTGGGCTCATTAACTCTTCCCCTGCAAGACTCCCCACACTCCCCCTAGTGGTATAAATCGGCATAAAGCCTGAATCTAGGACATATATACCTTCCATCCTGGATGCAACCTGGTGATTTTACCTGCATTCTGTCACATACCCCCCCCTCTTGTTTTAACCTTGGGGTTGGAACACAAGCAATCAGGCATGCATGTACTCGAGACAAAGCATCCACATTCCCCATTTGAACGCCAGGGCGATGATTTACCATAAAGTTGAATTCCTGTAGGGCCAGGAACCACCTATTTACTCTTCTATTTGTCTCTTTGTTCTGAGCCATCCACTTTAAAGGAGCGTAATCAGTAATCATGTCAAAGTGCCTACCTAGGAGATAGTACCGAAGGGAATCTAGAGCCCACTTCACCGCTTAACACTCCTTCTCAATTGTGGCGTAATTTACCTCATGGGACTTCAATTTCCTGCTGAGGTAAATGACTGGGTGCTCTTCCCCATTCCAGACCTGGGACAAAACTGCTCCTAACCCAACCTCTGATGCATCACTTTGTACGACAAAGTCCCTAGAGAAGTCTGGTGAGTACAACACTGGCTGGCTACATAAGGCTTTTTTTAAGAATTGGAATGCTGCCTCAGCCTCTGGGGTCCATTTAACCATGGCAGACTCTTTCCCTTTTGTCAGGTTGGTTAGGGGCACAGCCTGAGAAGCAAAGTGGGGAATGAATCGCCGATAATAACCAGCGATTCCTAGAAAGGCTCGTACCTGCTTCTTGCTGTTGGGACGTGGCCAATTCTGTATGGCCTCGACTTTATTGACCTGGGGTTTTATTACTCCTCTCCCAATGGTGTACCCAAGATATTTGGCCTCCTCCTGTCCAATGGTACACTTCTTGGGGTTGGCCGTAAACCCAGATTCCCGGATAGAGTCTAGGACTGCTTGCACTTTTGCCAGATGTGAGGCCCAATCTGTGCTATAGATAATTACATCATCCAGGTAAGCCGCGGCATACTTCTGATGGGGCCTCAGTATCTGGTCCATTTTCTGCTGGAATGTTGCTGGTGCGTTCTGTAATCCAAACGGCATTCTTTTATATTGGAACGCCCCGTCTGGGGTTACAAACGCGGTTTTCTCCTTGGCCGATTTGGCCAGGGGAATTTGCCAATACCCTTTTGTGAGATCAAGAGTTGTCATGTATCGGGCTGTTCCCAGCCAGTCGATCAACTCATCTATACGTGGCATGGGGTAGGTGTCAAATTTTGTAACTTTGTTCAGTTGTCGAAAAACGTTACAAAATCGCCAGCTCCCATCCGGTTTAGGCACTAACACTATGGGACTGGACTAATCACTTTGGGATTCCTCTATCACCCCCAACTTAAGCATTTTCTGTACTTCCTCACGTATTGCCTCCCGTCGGGCCTCTGGGATCCGATAGGGTTTTAGCTTCACCCTTTCACCGGGCGGGGTAATAATATCATGCTCTACCCCAGACGTTTGTCCCGGCAGCTCAGAGAAAACCTCCTTGTTGCGAAGCACAAACTCCATAACCTCCTGTTGTTGGGGGTTTGACAAGGTGACTGCTATTCCAACCTCAGGAATCACGCAATCAGACTGAGCTGGTGACAAAGTTTCTGCGACTAGGGATTCCCTATCCCTCCAGAATTTCAACAGATTAATGTGATAGATCTGTTCGGGCTTTCGCCTTCCTGGTTGTCTGACCTTGTATTTCACTTCGCTCACTTTTTCCATTATCTCGTATGGGCCTTGCCACTTGGCGAGGAATTTGCTTTCAACCGTAGGGACAAGTACCAATACCCTATCCCCCGGGGAAAAGGTACGGGTCTTGGCCCCACGGTTGTACACTCTCTGTTGTGCCAACTGCGCTTGGGCCAAATGTTCCTTTACGATTGGCATTACCTGTGCAATTCTATCTTGCATCAGGGCGACATGCTCAATCACACTCCTGTGGGGAGAACTCTCACTCTCCCAAGTTTCCTTGGCGATATCCAACAGCCCTCTTGGGTGTCTCCCATAGAGTAACTCAAAGGGTGAGAAACCCGTAGAGGATTGGGGTACCTCCCTAATGGCAAACATTAAATAGGGAATTAGAGAGTCCCAATCCTTTCCAGCTCTATCCACCACCTTCTTTAACATTTGTTTTAGGGTTTTGTTGAATCTTTCAACCAACCCATCTGTTTGGGGTGATACACAGATGTACGCAATTGTGTTACTTTGATAACCCGGGACATAAAGGGTGTACCTTGGTCCGTAAGCAGTTCCTTACAAATACCCACACGGCTAAAAACAAGAGATACCTCTTTGGCTATGGTTTTGGCTGAGGTATTTCGGAGAGGAATCGCTTCCGGAAAACGGGTGGCATAGTCCAATATAACCAAAATTTACTGATGCCCCCTAGCGGACTTCATTATCGGACCTACCAAATCCATTGCGATCCTCTCAAAGGGGACCTCAATGATGGGAAGAGGTACCAGCGGGTTACGGAAATGTGGCATCGGTGCCGACATCTGACACACAGGGCAGGAGGAACAATAATTTTCTGTTTCCTTCATGACCCCAGGCCAATAGAATCTTTGCAATACTCTCTCTCGGGTTTTCTCTGTCCCTAGATGACCTCCAAGAATGTGCCCATGGGCCAACTCTAACACCAACTTCCTGTACGGTTTGGGGACCACAATCTGCTCAATGGTTTCTTCTGCTCTTTTAGCCACCCGATACAGTAGGTCCTTTTCCACGATGAAGTACAGGTGAGTGCAGGACTCATCTGGGTTAAAGTGGAGCTCCACCCTAAATAGCAACTTTTGCTATTTGGAACCCTCCCCCCCTCCGGTGTCACAATTGACACCTTTCAGGGGGGAGGGGGGTGAAGATACCTGTCTAAGACAGGTATTTTCACCCACATCCGGGAGTCCTGTCTCCGGGAATCTGCGGGAGTTACGTCACTTCCCGCAGACTTCCCTTGGTGTTCTGGGAGACACTCGGCTCCCAGAACACAGGAGCACCAATCAGAACGGCGCAGCGCGACTCGCGCATGCGCCGTAGGGAACCGGGCATGAAGCCGCAGGGCTTCACTTCCTGGTTCCCTCAGCGAGGATGGCGGAGGGAGCAGCAGAGCGACGAGCGGTCGCTCGTCCTCTGCTGCGGACGTCGCTGGACTCCAGGACAGGTAAGTGTCCAAATATTAAAAGCCAGCAGCTGCTGTAGCTGTAGCTGCTGGCTTTTATTTATTTTTTTCCGGTGGAGCAACCCCTTTAACTAACTCACCATCTATTTTCACTACGTTTTCCCGTGCCTTTATTAGGGTGGGGTCTTTTAACTGTTCTGTGGCAAAATTTTCCTTGTGAACCTCGAGATCAGAAAACTCCACAGACGGCACGTTTTCGTCTGAGGATGTTGGCTCCTCCCCAGTTTCTCGAGTCTCCCCTGCCAATACCGACAAGGGAAATTCTGGAGAGTCCTCACCACTCTCAGAGGAATTCTGGCTATCACATTCCTGGTATACAGGGGCACCAGTGTGGGGCTCAGGACGATCCCAGAGTTCCCAAAACTTTGGAAAATCCCTTCTCACAATGGCATCATGTGGTAACTGAGACACTAACCCCACCTGATGAGAGAGGTTACCTTTGGAGGTCTCAAAACACACTGTAGTCACAGGATACTCTCGGGTGTCCCCATGCACACAAATAACAGCTACCTTGTTATTCCCTAAGACCTCTGTAGTGACTAATTCAGCTTTTATCAGTGTCACCAGGCTACCTGAATCCAGCAACACAACAACATTTTTACCATTAATACACATTTTGCATAAATGTTTCTCAGTTCCCCGAATAACAGTGCATGCGACTGTCGCAAACAGCGACTGACGTCTGTCCCTTAGAAAGTCACATTGCATGGGTTCATCCACAACCGGGCAATTTGCTGCAATATGTCCCTCTTGCCGGCAGCGGTAACAAACAATCCTTCTTGCTGCCTCTTGAACCCCTGACTTCCCAGGCTGTTCTCGCCAAACCTTGGGTAGAACTCCCTCCCTCTCACTCTCTCCACCCTCACCCCTTGGAATCATCTTACCCGCCACTGGGAATGGTCTGGTCTTAGGGTGGAAAGTCTGTGAGTCTCTGGAAGAGGCAGTCAGGTTCTCTGTAGCCAAGTACTTCTCCACACGATCCACAAGATTATCGGCCGTTTCTGGGTCTCCATGGCTTACCCATTTTTGGATGGCAGTAGGAAGAGCTCTCAGGAAACGATCCATCACAACACGTTCCACAATCTTTGGTGCAGACAAAGTCTCTGGCTGTAGCCACTTCCTGCTCAGGTGAATGAGATCATACATTTGAGACCTGGGGGGTTTCCCAAGCCGGAAAGTCCAGTTATGCACACGCTGAGCCTGGACGGCCAGGGTGACACCCAGCCGTGCCAATATTTCATTTTTTAGCATCACATAGTCTTTTGCTTGGTCAGGCTCTAGGTCATAGTAAGCTGTCTGAGATTCACCAGTTAACAGAGGGGCCACCAGTCCAGCCCACTGCTCCTTAGGCCACTTTTCCCTTTCAGCAGTCCTTTCAAATGTGGTCAAAAACACCTCTGAATCATCCTCTCCAGTCATTTTTGTCAGTAAACGACTCACCCCAAAGGACGCAGTATTAGTGGAACTACTTGCCTCACTGGTCTGCGGACGTTGCTGCATTAATGTCTCCATTTGTTGCTGTAGTCTCTGTTCTTGCTTCTGCAACAGGTCTATGAAGCGGGCCTCAGATTGCTGCTGGGCTTGTTGCTGAGCTGCCAGACTCTTGATGAGCTTGCTGCTGGGCTGCCAGGCTCTGTTGTAAATTTGCATTTGTCTGTTGTTGAGCTGCAAGGCTCTTTTGCAAACCTGCATTTGTCTGCTGCTGATTGGCATTTGCTAGAGCCAGCTGTTTCAGTATCTCCTCCATGCTGGCCTTTAAAAAAACTGCCACTGGTTCTCCACCAATGTGTAAATCCTCTATCAGTTAAATTGTCTGCTCACCTCTATGTAAAAGAAACAAAGGTCAATATCCACTATGAGGGGGTTAGCTCAGCAGAGGGTGTGTGTGACCCCCTGGATGGGCTCACCACACAAAACAGGCACAGCAGACAGGGGTTGTAGTTGCAAAAACGAAAGGTGCGGTTTATTCAAACTATTTACAAGGGAAAAACAACAAAACAAAAAGAAACATGAAAATAAATCCTGGTCAACTTGACCGCTTACTACACACATTGGTGTCCCTGACTAACAACTGGGTACAGCCTTGTGCTGTCCCAGTCCTTAGCTCCCTGCTTTTTGAAGTTATTACAGTAACCACACAGGCTTTGGCTCACCGCACAGAGATCACACTCCCCAGACTATTTACACAGATCTGGTTCCAGGTCGGAGCATCTCCCTTAGCATGCTGGGAGTTCTTGTAGAGGCCCTAACGAGCCCACTTACTTCAGCTGGGCTCATTAACTCTTCCCCTGCAAGACTCCCCGCACTCCCCCTAGTGGTATAAATCGGCATAAAGCCTGAATCTAGGACATATATACCTTCCATCCTGGATGCAACCTGGTGATTTTACCTGCATTCTGTCACACCCCTCACATCCAGACCAGGCAGCTCCACTCCTTATCCTTTAATTAGATGAAAAAATGGTTCTCATCCTCTCCCCGCTCCATATGGAAAATAGAAGCAGCAGGCTGGTGTCTCACCAAAAACAATGGCTCCAATCCTTATCTCACGTATTTTGTAGTAGATAATCTGATGCTCACAACTCTCATTGGATCATATAAAAAGCAAAAAAGGCAAACATAGTTTGTTCAGCATAGGTATATTTATTATAACACCCCTCTATGCAGAAACACTAGAACAAAGATGTAACACGCATATAGTACAATACAGCTCACCACCTCACCGGGTGAGACTCATATGCACATCACTATGCTCCAATCCTCCCCTATATGTGCTCCACCACCAGTAAATCATTAATATTTGAGGGCTGGAGCGCATCACGTGTCCGCGGTTGCGTTCCACCAGCCGGAAGACAAAGAAACTATCTCTATCCGGGGGTGGATGGCAAGAGAAAGGAATAGTCTCATATGCGCTCCACCACCCGGAAATTGATAAATGCATGATGCAATATCACATTGCCGGAGGACCCCTAGAATTCAATAAGGGGAAGGTTTTGCATTCATATAAAAAATGGAATATCTTAAGACTGTTATAAAAGAAAAAGAAAAAGAGAAAAACTGAGATCCGCCAAAGTGATCAAAAGTTGATTAAACCCTGAAGGGAGCATCCAGCAAGTGAAAACAATATTCCTATAACACATGATAGGACACATTTGATAATAAAATTAACTAAAAACAAGCAAAAAAAAAGCATATTAAACCATTGTTAATAAAACAATTCACATCCCAATCCACATTCAATCCAAAAGGAATGTAACTTTTTAATTCATAAATCCAGCGGTCTCTATGCGCAAGATCTCCCTCCTCACAAAACTCCCCCTCCTATGGGGCGTGAACCTGTCAATGTCAATAAAAGTGGTACCCGCTGGATTTTTATTGTGACATTCCAAATAGTGCTTGGAAACACTATGCTTGGGAAACCCCTTTTTGATGTTGGCTACATGTTCATTGACCCTCACATTCATGGCTCTAATGGTGTGGCCAACATATTGCAGGCCACAAGGACAAATTAACATTACGACAATTTGGGATGTACAGGTTATGAAGGTGTTAATATCATAAACCTTAGAGGTATCATTAGATCTGAATTGACAAATCTTTTTGTCCTGAATTGTATTCAAATGGCATATAGCACATTTACGAAAGGAGTCTAAAATGGCATGTAATTGGCAATGTGGGATCAGAAAGTAGTCTATACATGTGTACAGTTTATGGGGAGAAGAATAAAACATGTAATTCCTTTCTCCCGAATTTACCAAGTGCCAAACATCTACCAATTGTGCCCTGTTAATTGCTTGTGATATTCAATTGCGGTATCCAGGAGGGACAGAAGAGGAACCTGATGAGGTATCTACAGAGGGAATCAGGGAGACATTAAAGTCATTAAACTTTAGGAGTTTATCAAAACTATTACTGAGAAAGAGGTCCTGATGAGTGTTAGGTGCGTAAAAAGAGTGGCTATTGTCACCTTAACCAAGTATTCCATTGGAACAGGTAGCGACCATTAGCAACAACAAGGGTATTCAGACATGTCCATAGTACTCTGTCAGAGAGCACAATAGATACTGCCTTCAATTTAGCAGCATTATTAGTAGGGTGGTATGTCACAGGGTAAAATCAGTTTTTAAGCAGAGGGAGTTTGTCATCTCTGAAATGGGTTTCATGAATAAATAGGGCGACAAGATGCTATCTATGCCACCGCAAGTTCTTTTAAACTATGAATTTTAAACTGCAGTTTTTATGCTTTATATGCACTGTGTATCTTATGTTGTGCACACTGTCTGAATAAAACACCTTTTAAAAGTTTTTTTACACTATTGGAAGCCCCCCTTCTTATTTGTTTTAGGAATCTGTTCGGCGGAAATTAGGTTCTGATCCAGTCATCTGGAGGAGCTGTTGGATATAGGTATATTCCTTATACCACTGTTTTCCCTTGGCGCCAGGAGCTGACAGTTTCCAATGCTTGTCTGACCTTCCATAACAGAGGGTCCACCGTGTGGGGTAAGAGTACAGCCTTACTTTATGTTGGTTATTCACCTGGTGAAGAATACCATTTGGAGTTCACAGCACCCAACACTTTATTCAGCATATGTTTCAAGGAATTGAACTTATTAATTTATTTTGCTGACATTTTTTTGGGACTTTACTATCCATCCACATTTACAGTGGGTACGGAGAGTATTCAGACCCCCTTACATTTTTCACTCTTTGTTATATTGCAGCCATTTGCTAAAATCATTTAAGTTCATTTTTTTCCTAATTAATGTACACACAGCACCCCATATTGACAGAAAAACACAGAATTGTTGACATTTTGCAGATTTATAAAAAAAGAAAAACTGAAATATCACATGGTCCTAAGTATTCAGACCCTTTGCTGTGACACTCATATTTAACTCAGGTTCTACACCTTCATTTGAGTCCAGCTGTGTTTGATTATACTGATTGGAATTGATTGGGAAAGCCACACACCTGTCTATATAAGACCTTACAGCTCACAGTGCATGTCAGAGCAAATGAGAATCATGAGGTCAAAGGAACTGCCTGAAGAGCTCAGAGACAGAATTGTGGCAAGGCACAGATCTGGCCAAGGTTACAAAAAAACTTCTGCTGCACTTAATGTTCCTAAGAGCACAGTGGCCTCCATAATCCTTAAATGGAAGATGTTTGGGACGACCAGAACCCTTCCTAGAGCTGGCCATCTGGCCAAACTGAGCTATCGGGGGAGAAGAGCCTTGGTGAGAGAGGTAAAGAGGAACCCAAAGATCACTGTGCCTGAGCTCCAGAGATGCAGTCGGAAGTTGGAAGAAAGTTGTAGAAAGTCAACCATCACTGCAGCCCTCCACTAGTCGGGGCTTTATGGCAGAGTGGCCCGACGGAAGCCTCTCCTCAGTGCAAAACACATGAAAGCCTGCATGGAGTTTGCTAAAAAACACCTGAAGGACTCCAAGATGGTGAGAAATAAGATTCTCTGGTCTGATGAGACCAAGATAGAACACTTTGGCCTTAATTCTAAGCGGTATGTGTGGAAAAAAACAGGAGGTGCTCATCACCTGTCCAATACAGTCCCAACAGTGAAGCATGGTGGTGGCAGCATCATGCTGTCGGGGTGTTTTTCAGCTGCATGGACAGGACGACTGGTTGCAATCGAGGGAAATATGAATGCGGCCAAGTACAGGGATATCCTGGATGAAAACCTTCTCCAGAGTGCTCAGGACCTCAGACTGGGCCGAAGGTTTACCTTCCAACAAGACAATGACCCTAAGCACACAGCTAAAATAACGAAGGAGTGGCTTCACCACAACTCCGTGACTGTTCTTGAATGGCCCAGCCAGAGCCCTGACTTAAACCCAATTGAGCATCTCTGGAGAGACCTAAAAATGGCTGTCCACCAACATTTACCATCCAACCTGACAGAACTGGAGAGGATCTGCAAGGAGGAATGGCAGAGGATCCCAGGGGAGGGCTGGCAGCCTTAGGCCTGGGGGGAAAGTCCAGTCAAGTGGCCCATAGAACCAGTGGTGACAAAGTGATTGATCGGGGAAAACAGTCTAAGGTTTTCCATGATCACAAACAAGTCCCTGTATGAATCCCTTAGAGCTGATGACCCCCCCCCCCCGTAACTAGTGAAGGACTAAGTCCAAGCATTAACCCCTGAGATCCAAGAATGTGATCCCCTAACTAGTGATGGACTACAAGTCCCAGCATGAACCCCTGATATCTAAGGATGTGGCCCCTTAGATCTCACGGGTTTATGCTGTGACCTGTAGTCCTTCAATAGTTGGGGGGGACACATTCTCAGCTCTGAGTGGTTCATGCTGTGACCTGTAGTCCCTCACTAGTTGAAGGGCCAGGGGGACACAGCTCTGAGGGGTTTAAGCTGGGACAGTGGGACCTGTAGTCCTTCACTAGTTGAGGAGGGGGCGCAGGAGTGTGTCACACATCCTGAGCTCTGAGGGGTTCATGCTGGGACCTGTAGTCCTTCACTTTTGGGGTGTCACATCCCAAAAAGTAAAGGACTAAGAGTCCCAACATTAACCCTGGCTGAGATTTAAGGATGTGATTTCCTCTGAGGCCAGCTCATGCTGCCATGACACACATGTCCACATTACACATATGTTCTAATTCATTCACTGCTTCTGACCTCACCTCAGGCAGCTTGACTCTGGAGAGGTGCTTCTGGCACAGTCAGTCAGTGACAGTTCCATTCCCTTAGGCAGGCTCCGAGATGCATGCCCCTGCACACGGGACAACGGAGGGAGGAGGTGGGTGGATCAAAACAGTAAAAGGCGTGGATGAGGCAGAAGATCCTACTCCTCTCTGAATGCGGTGGCCTCAGCCTTGCTTTCCTCTTTGGGACTGTGACATCACTGGTTGCTAGACGCCAGGCGATCCTAGCAACTAGTGCAGACGATTGAGGCCAGCAGTCCAACAAACGTGTCTCTGCCAGCCGGGTCAGAGAGAGAGAGAGAGACCGTTCCACATTTCCCTGCACAGAGAGAGAGACCCCTCTCCACATTTCCCTGCACAGAGAGAGAGACCCCGCTCCACATTTCCCTGCACAGAGAGAGAGACCCCTCTTCACATTTCCCTGCACAGAGAGAGAGACCCCGCTCCACATTTCCCTGCACAGAGAGAGACCCCTCTTCACATTTCCCTGCACAGAGAGAGAGACAGAGAGAGACAGAGAGAGAGACAGAGAGGGAGACAGAGAGAGATGGACCGCTCCACATTTCCCTGCACAGAGAGAGACCGCACCTCAGGAAAAATCGTTTGATTCCCGTATCAACACAGTAAAGCCTTGTACACACCACTATTTTATTTTTTATTTATTTTCGCTCAACCTAGCGATTTGAACAAAAAAAAAAACTGACAGGTCCGGTTAGAGCCGCTAAGTACTAGCAAAAGTGACCCGAGCATGGATCACTTTTTAGCAGAGTGACAGTGTCTGCTGCAATTGTGTACAAGCCTTTGCAGGGCTTGTGTGCACAGTTTTGCTTAGCCGCAGTCCCATAGGCTTAGGTTGTGTTTGTGCGTTTTTGCTGCATTCTTTTTAAAGGGCACCAAAGATGCAGCATGCAGACGTTTTTGTGCACTTTCAGAAAATGCATCAAAAATTTGCAAACTAATAGAAGTCTATGAGACTGACGGGGGTAACATGCAGAAAGACTGAAATCACCAACACTGCAGCCAGACTGTGACACACCAGTGGGATCCCACTTCATAGTAAATAGGACCAGGTAATGCACAAACTGCTGATGGAAATCTCTTTAGCTGCAGAGAGGGGGGGGGGAAGGGAGGAAGAGGCCTGTCACAACTCACTCACTTACTTACTTGGAAGGAAGGACCCAGCAGGAGTATTACTGGCTCAGTCATCACATCAGCCTCCATCCAGAGCGTTTCATACAGGACACTGACTGCTCAGTTTAAACGTTCCCGCCCACACATTCTATTCACAGACGCAGCACACGGGCTACAAAGAGTGTGGGCGGGCACAGTGAGAGAGGGGGCTGGAGGGAGGCAGTGCAGATCCACCCTCTTCCATTCGGCTGTGCTCTGAAATTAAAGGACACAGACTCAGGTGCAGACAACAGCACTGTGACAGGACAGATGTCCGCTCACAGCACAAATGTTTCTGCACACTTCTAGGATGTTATCCAGCCCTGCCAGCCTCGCTTGAGCAGTAACACTCACCACTCGGCCAACTACAGAACTGCACATGCGCAGTTCCTAGCTGGCAGCAGATCGGCCTTTTTATCGAGAATATGATCGGCCTGGGGGGAAATTGCATGCCTGCCCCCCTGCCAGCCCGCCCCTGGAGGATCCCCAAATCCAGGTGTGAAAAACTTGTTGCATCTTTCCCAAAAAGATTCATGGCTGTATTAGATCAAAAGGGTGCTTCTACTAAATACTGAGCAAAGGGTCTGAATACTTATGTAGCACTACCCTCGTAGGAGCTGCTGTTTGTTTGATTTGGGTCTACGTCCTGCCTATCAACCCCTGGAAGTGGCTCAAACCTTCCCTTAGCACAACTGATATGAATAAGGAGTGTGAGACCTATTGAGTATTAGGAGACACAATCCTGCATACATCACACAATAACCTGTAAATGTTATTACCTTTGCTGGTCACTAGTCCTTCTAAGTGACAGAGATACTTCACACAAGTTATATGCTTAATCAAAGGTACCTTTACTCAGTATAAAAGGGAAGGGTAAAGAATCACATTAATACACACAGTTGACTCTGCATGCGCATTGCAGAGTCAATAAACCAATAAGGATAGGTATCACTGAGATTAGGTAATAACAGGAAATAACATCAGCTATATATATGTACATGTATCTATATGTGTCTCTGCACGGCTAACTGGTTGCTCGCGAGCTCCCCCTTTATTGCAATACCTTGCACGTGATCATTCCCTATAATAGGTAAGCAAGGCCTATCTGCGTCCCACTCAAAGTTCCTTTCTCCAATGAAGTCTTCGCTAGCCACCATCGGTGCACAAGTTAAATTGTAATCCACAGGGTTTCAACAAGATGCTGTAATTATCCGCAATATACCTGAGTACTCGTGTGCCTGCCACCCACTAATGACGGATGCACCAATCTCTGATCACATAGTCTCCAGTGAGATACACTAGGCCGCAAGCTGTGGCGTGATAGGTGAAGTGTGGCTGGCACTAACTAAATCACTTTCCTCTAAGGTAGTAGTCAATTCTGGGCAGGTGCCCTTCTCACCAAACAGGCCCGACTTTCAGATAGTCTCCTCTGGCTTGTCCCGGTCACTCGATCTCCACGCTTCTGCTTCAGCTGCAGTCTCCGGACTCCGTCACTAACAGCATATGGTGATGGACGACTCCGGTCTCTGCTGGGCAATCACAGGATGCTGTGGACGATCCTCTGCTGGAAATCACTCAGGCACTCCCGTAATTTAGGCCCAGGCTTCTGGCCTAATCCTTAGGAAGCAGGCCTCCGTGCCAACTTCCTGCTTGATTGAGAGCTGGATCCAGAGAGAGAGACGCTGGCCCCTCCCCTGGTTTAGGTAGTCTGCCCAGAATGCTTTGCGGTGTTGCAATGCACCCTGGGTAATGTAGTCTGTCTTTTACTAAAAGCAACACAGTCTTTTCTCCTAGCTGATATCTGTCCCAAAGTGCATTAGTTGCATTGTAACACTTATACCACCGGAGGGAGCCGGATTCCTTCTTTCATATGGACATCCTGCTACACACTCCCCCCACTTAAAGTCTTTGGTCCCCAAAGAGGACAACAGTATGTAACCTAACACATACTTTGGCAATACCTGCAGGGAAATTTGTTAGTTTATGCATGACAATAAACAACTTGCCTTTTCATAAGCAGGATTTAAACTTAAACAGCTCATATCATAACACAGAGCTGACAGAGGAACCTCCCACCAATTATCACAAGGAGGGAGGTTGTCCTGTATACGGACCACCGACACTTGGGTGTCTGTTTCAGATGTGCTAGGGAGTGAGCTGGGGTTGTCTTCCACTGAATCTGAATCTGGAGTGGAAGAGCTAGACTGATCAATGGTTCTCTTAGAAGTGATGATGGCCTCCTCAGAGCATTCACCCAATTGGTCGTACGTCAGTCTTTTTGGGGGGTGAATTACTCTTCTTTCCCTCTGCTCTTTAGGTATCATATTCTCAAGGACATTGGGGCTGGCTGTTTCTAGAAGTTTTTCAGGGGCTTCCTCATCTAGTTTAGGCATGTTGGGCTCCAGAACTTCAGGAGCGTCCCGCTCTCCTTCAGATAGAGACAACGACCCTTCTTCTGGGTCTTCCATTGACAAAGAGTCTGAGTCATCAGCTACCTCCTCAATGAGAATGTTTGAAGGCACGAATTCAGGAGCTTCTGCCCGAAGAGTTCCATTGTCAACTGTTTTGGGTGCGGTTTGGGAGGTGGTCATGGGTTCTGGCAATTGGGATGACCACAACCAGTCAGATTCTGCTTCTTCATCCTCTTGACCTTCATTGTCAGAGTCTCCATCTCTTTCATCTGGAAGCACTGTTTGAGATCAGGTGATGGGTCTGGAACCTTGAGAAGTTGAAGGGGTTTCTTGTGAGTCAGATGCAGGAGGCATGCGAACTGCCTCGGAGAGGGGCAACAAGTGATTCCTGTGCCAGGTCTTTAACGGTCCCACGCTTCCTTCTGGCCTAATTTGGTACACAGGAAGGTTTTCCAGCTTCTTGCAGATAACATAAGGTTGGGATTTCCAACGGTCAGCCAACTTATGTTTTCCCGGAATTCCCAAGTTCCTCAACAGCACTCTATCTCCTGGCTGTAAATCTTGAATTCTGACTCTTAGGTCAAAGTTTCTTTTATTTCTCAGCCCCCGTTGGTCAGATGCTGCTTGGGCCTTTTCAAAAGCTGTCTTCAGACTCTTTCTCAATCGGTCTACATACCCCTTGTGGGATGCTGCTGAGGTATGATCCAGCGATATGCCAAAGGCCAAGTCCACTGGCAACCGAGCCTCCCGCCCGAACATCAAACGGTATGGGGAATACCCGGTGACATCACTGGCAGTGCTATTGTAGGCATGCACTATGGCAGCTACATGCTTGCTCCAATGCTGCTTTTTCTCTGAACTCAGAGTCCCCAACATATCCAAGAGAGTCCGGTTAAACCGTTCAGGCTGAGCATCTCCTTGTGGGTGTTAAGGGGTTGTCCTGGTCTTCTGGATGCCTAACAGGTCTAATAACTTCTTTATTAATTTGCTTTCAAAGTCTCTGCCCTGATCTGAATGAAGGCGTTGGGGTAGACCATAGTGCACAAAGAATTTTTCTACCAGTACTTTGGCTACTGTTGAGGCCTTCTGGTCTTTTGTTGGGAATGCTTGAGCATATCTAGTAAAGTGATCTGTTATCACCAAGACATTCCCTTGACCACTCAGATCAGGCTCCAGGCAAAGGAAGTCAATGCACACCAGTTCCATAGGTCCCTGACTTTGCAGATGGCCCATTGGGGCTGCTTGACGTGGCAAGGTCTTCCTTTGAATGCATCGGACACAGGAATGGCAATATCCTTCCACTTCAGCCCGCATGCAGGGCCAATAGAACCTACCCCGTACAAGGTGAAAAGTCCTTTCGGACCCTAGGTGACCATGGTTGTCATGGAGGGCAGCTAGGACCGCTTCTCGATATTTGGCTCGTAGAAACAGCTGCCACTTCTCTTCTGAGTCGTCAGAGGGGCCCCTTCGGTAGACCACCCCTTGATGTATGTGTAGCAGATCCCACTCCCTGCGCAACAATCGGGCTTCTCTTGGGGAGTCTGTTTCAAGCATCTCGGGATGCTGGCTTTCCAGGGCCTTTATCAGGAGTTTCCCTAAAGAGTCTTCTTCTTGCTCCTTTCTCAAATCCCTTTTTGTCAGCTTGGGCAAGCCCTCCCCTTCGACTTGGGTCACACTGCAATAGCACTTCGGTACTCCAACAGCTGAGACCCCAATTTCTTCAGCTCTTGACCCACCTCTGGCTTGAAGTTCTGTCCCCTGATATAGGGCTCGCACTCCCTCTGGGTCTAGTTGGGCCCATTCTTCGGTAGGGTCGGTGGGGGCATGAGACCTCCTGGACAGGGCATCTGCATCCCTATTTCCCACTCCGGGTCGGTACTTCAAGCTGAAGGTGAAGCTTGAAAGGGCAGCCAACCACCGGTGTCCCGTTGCATCCAACTTGGCAGTGGTCAGAAGGTAGGTGAGCGGGTTATTATCTGTCTTCACCACAAACTCCGCCCCATATAGGTAGTCTCTCAGTTTGTCTACCACTGCCCATTTCAAGGCCAGGAATTCAAGCTTGTGGGTGGGGTAATTCTTCTAAGCAGGTATCAGACTCCTGCTCACATATGCAACGGGTCTTAGGTAACCATCATGTTCCTGGTACAGCACCCCACCCAGCCCATCTCGGCTGGCATCTACATGCAGTTCATAAGGCTTCTTTGGATCAGCATAGGCCAGGACTGGTGCAGTGGTAAGACTCTTCTTTAACATCTGGAAGGCTTCCTCGCACTCCCCTGTCCACTTGTCTTGAATCGACTCTTTGGGCCTTCGGGGTCCCATGGTGAGTTTCACTGGTTTGACCAGCTCTGGAACATCATCTTCCCCTTCGTTTCTGAGTAACTCGTTCAGGGGTCTGGCAATCTTGGCGAATCCTTCTACAAATCTTCTGTAGTAAGAACAGAACCCCAGGAATGACCGAAGCTCAGTCACGTTGGTAGGTCTCGGCCAAGAGGTGACGGCATCCAGCTTCTCTGGGTCCGTGGCCACCCCTTCTGCAGAAACGATATGGCCCAGGTAATGGACTGAGGACTGGTAAAATTGACACTTCTCTGGGGAGAGTTTCAGGCCCTCTTCACTGAGCCTCTTCAGGACCTTCTCCAGTCTCTCTTCATGCTCTTCTAGGGTTCTCCTGAACACGATGACGTGGTCCAAATATACCAGTACCTCTATTAGATTCATGTCCCCGACGGTTCTCTCCATTAGCCTTTGGAAAGTGGCGGGGCTCCTGATAACCCTTGAGGCATACGGTTGAACTCAAAGAACCCCACAGGGGTGATGAAGGCTGTCTTCTCCCGATCCTCAGGGTGCATGGGGATTTGGTAATATCCACTTTTTAGATCCATTACACTGAACCACTTGGCCCCTGACAGACTCTGCAGGGCGTCTTCAATTCGGGGAGTGGTGTATTGATCTGGGATGGTCCTTCTGTTTAGTGTTCTGTAGTCGATACACAGTCTCAGCGACCCGTTCTTCTTTCGGACTACCACTATTGGAGAAGCGTAAGGGCTCCTGGATTCTCGAATAATCCCCGTCCTCTTCAGCTCAGCCAACTGTTCCCGCAAGTCTTCTAAGTCACCCAGTGGGACCCGTCGAACTCTCTCTCTAAAGGGCTTATCTTCTGTGAGGGGGTTAGCTCGGTAGCGGGTGTGTGTGACCCCCTGGATGGGCTCCCCACACAAAAACAGGCCCAGCAGACGGAGGTTGTGGTTTTCAAGATCAAAAGGTGCGGTTTATTTCTCTATTTACAGTGACAAAAACACAGCAAAGCAAAAAGAAACATAAACAAAATAAATCCTGGTCAGCTTGACCTCTGACTAAACATGCAGGTTTCCCTAACTAACAACTGGGATCAGCCTGGTGCTGTCCTAGTCCCTAAGTCCCTGGTTTAGTAAATGTCCAAACACATAGCCACACAGGCTTTGTCTCACCGCACAGGGGTTCACTCTCCCTAGACAGTCCACACAGGTCTGGTTCCAGGCATGAGCAAACACCTAATGAAGCTGGGAGTTTTTATAGAGGCCTTAAACGAGCTGACAAGCTTCAGCTGGTCTCATCAACTCCCTGCCTGCACGACGCCCAGCACTCTCCCTAGAGGTATGAATCATCCATGACCCCACTAGCCTCAGCTGGGCTTCATCAACTCTCTCCCTAGTTGTATAAGTCGGCATAAAGCCTGAATCTGGGAGAAATATACCTACCCCCCTGGATGCAACCAGGTGACTTTACCTTCCTGCTGTCACATACCCCCCCCTCTTGTTTTAACCTTGGGGTTGGAACACCAGCAATCAGGCATTCATGTACTCGAGACAAAGCATCCACATTCCCCATTTGAACGCCAGGGCGATGCTTTACTGTGAAGTTGAATTCCTGTAGGGCCAGGAACCACCTATTTGCTCTTCTATTTGTCTCCTTGTTTTGAGCCATCCACTTTAACGGAGCGTGATCCGTAACCATGTCAAAGTGCCTACCTAGCAGATAGTACCGAAGGGAATCTAGAGCCCACTTCACCGCTAAACACTCCTTTTCAACCGTGGCGTAATTTACCTCATGGGACTTCAACTTCCTGCTGAGGTAAATGACTGGGTGCTCTTCCCCGTTCCAGACCTGGGACAATACTGCTCCTAACCCCACATCTGACGCATCACTTTGTACGACAAAGTCTTTAGAGAAGTCGGGTGAGTACAACACTGGCTGGCTACATAAGGCTTGTTTCAAGAATTGGAATGCTGCCTCAGCCTCGGGGGTCCATTTAATCATGACCGACCCTTTCCCTTTCGTCAGGTTGGTTAGGGGCACAGCCTGAGAAGCAAAGTGGGGAATGAAGCGCCGATAATAACCCGCGATTCCCAGAAAGGCTCGTACCTGCTTCTTGCTGTTGGGACGTGGCCAACTCTGGATGGCCTCGACTTTGTTGAGTTGGGGTTTTATTACTCCCCTGCCAATGGTGTACCCAAGATATTTGGCCTCCTCCTGCCCAATGGTACACTTCTTGGGGTTAGCCGTAAACCCCGCTTCCCGGATAGAGTCTAGGACTGCTTGCACTTTTGGCAGATGTGAGGCCCAATCTGTGCTATGGACAATTACGTCATCCAGGTAAGCCGCAGCATACTTCCGATGGGGCCTCAGTATCTGGTCCATTTTCCGCTGGAATGTGGCCGGCGCATTCTGTAACCCGAACGGCATTCTCTTATATTGGAACGCCCCGTCTGGGGTTACAAATGGGGTTTTCTCTTTGGCCGACTTGGCCAGGGGAATTTGCCAATACCCTTTTGTGAGGTCAAGAGTCGTCATGTATCGGGCTGTTCCCAGCCGGTCGATCAACTCATCTATACGTGGCATGGGGTAGGTGTCAAATTTTGTAACTTTGTTCAACTGACGAAAATCGTTACAAAATCGCCAGCTCCCATCCGGTTTAGGCACCAACACAATGGGACTAGACCAATCACTTTGGGACTCCTCTATCACCCCTAAGTTCAGCATTTTCTGTACTTCCTCCTGTATTGCCTCCCGTCGGGCCTCTGGGATCCGATAGGGTTTTAACTTCACCCTTTCACCGGGCGGGGTAATAATATCATGCTCTACCCCAGATGTTTGTCCCGGCAGCTCAGAGAACACCTCCTTGTTGCGAAGCACAAACTCCTTAACCTCCTGTTGTTGGGGTTGTGACAAGGTGGCTGCTATTCCAACCTCCGGAATCACGCAACCAGTTTGAGCTGGTGACCAAGTTTCTGCGACTAGGGACTCTCTATCCCTCCAGGTTTTCAACAGATTAACGTGATAGATCTGTTCGGGCTTTCGCCTTCCTGGTTGTCTGACCTTGTAATTCACTTCGCTCACTTTTTCCATTATCTCGTAGGGGCCTTGCCATTTGGCAAGGAATTTACTTTCAACCGTAGGGACAAGTACCAATATCCTATCCCCCGGGGAAAAGGTACGGGTCTTGGCTCCACGGTTGTACACTCTCTGCTGTGCCAACTGCGCTTGGGCCAAATGTTCCTTCACGATGGGCATTACCTGTGCAATTCGATCTTGCATCAGGGCGACATGCTCGATCACACTCCTGTGGGGAGAACTCTCACTTTCCCAAGTTTCCTTGGCAATATCCAACAGCCCTCTTGGGTGTCTCCCATACAGTAACTCAAAGGGGGAGAATCCCGTAGAGGATTGGGGCACCTCCCTAATAGCAAACATCAAATAAGGAAGTAGACAGTCCCAATCCTTTCCATCTCTATCCACCACTTTCTTCAACATTTGTTTTAGGGTTTTGTTGAATCTTTCAACCAGCCCATCGGTTTGGGGGTGATACACAGACGTACGCAATTGCGTCACTTTGAACAATTTACACAGCTCTTTCATAACCCGGGACATAAAGGGTGTACCTTGGTCCGTAAGCAGTTCTTTACAAATACCCACCCGGCTAAAAACAAGAGATAGCTCTTTGGCTATGGTTTTGGCCGAGGTATTTCGGAGAGGGATTGCTTCTGGATAACGGGTGGCATAGTCCATTATAACTAATATGTACTGGTGCCCCCTAGCGGACTTGATTATAGGACCTACCAAATCCATTGCGATCCTCTCAAACGGGACCTCAATGATGGGTAGAGGGACCAGCGGGCTACGGAAATGTGGCATCGGGGCCGACCTCTGACACACAGGGCAGGAGGAACAATAATTTTCTATGTCCTTCATCACCCCAGGCCAATAGAATCTCTGTAATACCCTCTCTCGGGTTTTCTCTGTCCCCAGATGACCTCCAAGAATGTGCCCATGGGCCAACTCCAACACCAACTTCCTGTAAGGTTTGGGCACCACAAGCTGCTCAACGGTTTCTTCTGCCCTTTTTGCCACCCGATACAGTAGGTCCTTCTCTACGCTGAAGTATGGGTAAGTGCAGGTATTATCTGGGTTCACTAACTCGCCATCTATTTCCACTACGTTTTCCCGTGCCTTTATTAGGGCGGGGTCTTTTAACTGTTCTGTGGCAAAATTTTCCCTGTGAACCTCAAGATCAGAAAACTCCACAGACGGTAGGTTTTCGTCTGAGGAGGTGGGCTCCTCTCCAGTTTCTTGAGTCTCGCCTGCCAATACTGACAAGGGAAATTCTGGAGAGTCCTCACCACTCTCAGAGGAGTTCTGGCTATCATCTTCCTGGTACATAGGGGCACCAGTGGGGGGCTCAGGATCATCCCACAGTTCCCAGAACTTCGGAAAATCCCTTCCCACAATGGCATCATGCGGTAGTTGAGATACTAACCCCACTGGATGAGAGAGGGTACCTTTGGGGGTCTTGAAACACACTGTAGTCACTGGATACTCTCGGGTGTCCCCATGCACACAAATAACAGCTACCTTGCTATTCCCAGAGACCTCTGTTTTAACTAATTCAGCCTTTATCAGGGTCACAAGGCTACCTGAATCCAGTAATACCACAACATTTCTACCATTAATACACATTTTGCATAAATGTTTCTCAGTTCCCCGAATGGCAGTGCATGCGACTGTCGCACACAGCGACTGACGTCTGTCCGTCAGAAAGTCACATTGCATGGGTTCCTCCACAACCGGGCAATTTGCTGCAATATGTCCCGCTTGCCGGCAGCGGTAGCAAACAATCCTTTTGGCTGCCTCTTGAGCCCCCGACTTCCCAGGCTGTTCTCGCCAAACCCTGGGCAGAGCTCCCACCCTCTCACTCTCTCCACCCTCACCCCTTGGAATTATCTTATCCGCCCCTGGGGATGGTCTGGTCTTAGGGTGGAAAGTCCGAGAGTCTCTGGAAGAGGCCGTCAGGTTCTCTGCAGCCAAGTATCTCTCTACACGATCCACAAGTTTACCGGCCGTTTCTGGGTCTCCATGGCTTACCCACTTTTGAATGGCGGTAGGAAGAGCTCTCAAGAAACGATCCATCACAACACGTTCCACAATCTCCGGTGCGGACAAAGTCTCTGGCTGTAGCCACTTCCTGCTCAGGTGAATGAGATCATACATTTGAGACCTGGGGGGTTTTCCAAGCTGGAAAGTCCAGTTATGCACACGCTGAGCCCGGACAGCCAGGGTGACACCCAGCCTTGCCAATATTTCAGCTTTTAGCATCACATAGTCTTTTGCTTGGTCAGGCTCTAGGTCATAGTAAGCTTTCTGCGATTCACCAGTTAACAGAGGAGCCACCAGTCCAGCCCACTGCTCCTCAGGCCACTTTTCTCTTTCAGCAGTCCTTTCAAATGTGGTCAAAAATACCTCTGGATCATCCTCTCCAGTCATTTTTGTCAATAAACGACTCACCCCAAAGGACGCGGTATTAGTGGGACGGCTTTCCTCACTGGTCTGCGGACGTTGCTGCATTACTGCTTCCATCTGTTGTTGTAGTCTCTGCTCTTGCTTCTGCAACAGGTCTATGAAGCGGGCCTCAGATTGCTGCTGGGCTTGTTGCTGGGCTGCAAAGCTCTGTTGTTGAGCTGCAAGGCTCTTTTGCAAACCTGCATTTGTCTGCTGTTGATTGGCATTTGCTAGAGCCAGCTGTCTCAGTATCTCCTCCATGCTGGCTTAAAAAAAAACTGACCGCATTCTCCACCAACTGTGAGGGGGTTAGCTCGGTAGCGGGTGTGTGTGACCCCCTGGATGGGCTCCCCACACAAAAACAGGCCCAGCAGACGGAGGTTGTGGTTTTCAAGATCAAAAGGTGCGGTTTATTTTTCTATTTACAGTGACAAAAACACAGCAAAGCAAAAAGAAACATAAACAAAATAAATCCTGGTCAGCTTGACCTCTGACTAAACATGCAGGTTTCCCTAACTAACAACTGGGATCAGCCTGGTGCTGTCCTAGTCCCTAAGTCCCTGGTTTAGTAAATGTCCAAACACATAGCCACACAGGCTTTGTCTCACCGCACAGGGGTTCACTCTCCCTAGACAGTCCACACAGGTCTGGTTCCAGGCATGAGCAAACACCTAATGAAGCTGGGAGTTTTTATAGAGGCCTTAAACGAGCTGACAAGCTTCAGCTGGTCTCATCAACTCCCTGCCTGCACGACGCCCAGCACTCTCCCTAGAGGTATGAATCATCCATGAGCCCACTAGCCTCAGCTGGGCTTCATCAACTCTCTCCCTAGTTGTATAAGTCGGCATAAAGCCTGAATCTGGGAGAAATATACCTACCCCCCTGGATGCAACCAGGTGACTTTACCTTCCTGCTGTCACACTTCTTGTAAGCGTATCTTGTGAGTGGCACTCCTTGCAAACCCCACATCGAACTCATCTTTAGAGAAGATCTTTTCCCACCTTGCAAGTTGAGCTTTGGCCCTTTTTCTCCATTCTGGTGGGAGGGCCGTGTCTTCAGAACAGAGCTTCTCTATGGTGACTTCACCCCTTTCTTCTTTCTTCAATTCACACGGGGCAATGGGGGTGGCTGGATTCACCTGGCCCAACAGCATTCTGGCCGGCACCTTCACTGGTGTATTAGCAGTGTTCCTTATACTCACTGAAACCCTCCCATGGCTTTTCTGTAGGGCCTTCAATGGGATCACTTCGGGGATTACTTCAATCCCTTTCTGTCTTTCCTGTGGGCCTGGTTCGAAGACAATGAAGGGGCCTGGCTGTTTCCATGTGAGCTTGACAGAAGCCCTCAGGCAAGTCACCTCTCCCGGTTGTAATACCTTCTCTGTCTTGTCTAGCTTCCAAATCTTGCCAACTCCCTCAGCCGGGGCCTTCTGCTTCAGTACCAGGCGCTGGTAGGCTTGCCTTAACATGGGGTGGACTCTTGTGGTTGGGGCTTCTTCCTGTTGGGCCAACGGTGTCAGCAGTCGCCTGACTAGATCAGTGTTGGTCCCTATGATGAGTGAGCTCTTTCTGGCCCCTGGTGGGCGAGGGCACACTACTGCCAGAGTATCGAAGGTCTCTGTCTCCCCAGCCACTGAGGGATCAAAAGTCAACTTGATTGGCAGGTAACCGTCATAGGGAAAGCTCTGAGTTCCAATACCCCATATTTCCAGTTCCTCTAATTTCTGTAGGGGCAGATGTTTAAGATGTTTATCATAGAAATCCCTATACAGAAGAGTCACTTGAGCCCCAGTGTCAAGAAGAGCCTTGGTGTAGATCCCTTCTACTTGTATGGGGACTACTGGAGAAGGCCCCACTAACTTGGCAGGGAACTCCTTCAACACAGACTTCTTGCTGGGTTCAGTTACCTGTACCCTCACTTCTTTTTTTCTTGAGTTTCCGGTGGGTCTCAGTCCCTTCTGGGTCTGGTGTGCACTGGCCTTCTGTTCAACAGCAGCCTGAGTTGTGGGACGGGGCCTAATTGGCAGAGGTTTAGGTCCCTGACTCTGATGTTTTGGATCATTGGACTTCTTGAAGGAGTTCGTGGAAACTGGTGGGCGCCCGGCTGACTCCTTCACCGGGGCCCTCTGAAGTTTTCCGCGGCTTGCGATATCTGGATGCAACTTCATCTGGGCTGGGACACACTGCTCTAACATGCCCGATTCCCCCACAATTGAAGCATGTTATCAATCTCTTAGGCTTCTGTACTAGTTCCATATTGGAGCTAGGAGGTTTTTTTGGTTCCTCTGACGTGTTCTTGTTGTGTGGCACAGAGGCCTGGCTAGTCAGCATGGACACCATTTCTACTAGTTGTGACACCTGGGTCTTTAGGAGTTCAACTTCTGAATCACCTTCTTCTGCACATAACATTCTGACTCGGGCAGTTGGTTCGGTGTGTTGACTCCTCCTTTTGTCTTCCAACATGGCCTCCTCCTCCCTGACTATCCGGATCAAGTCGGGGTATTCCAGGCTGCTCCCGTCCCGCCGGGTGCGTAACAATAATGCGATGGGGTCCAAGGGTTGGGCTCCCCTCAACACCTGCTGGGCACGGGCCTCATCCACTTTTCTTGGATCGATCCCTTTCTTCAGTAGGATCCGATGCAGGATCTTATCCAGGCGTCCTATGAATTCTGACAGCTTCTCTCCCTCTTTTTGGTAGCAATGCCCCAGCTGGTAAGTGAGTTCAGTGACGTTTTCCGTCCCGCCGAACACATTCTGCAGAATATCCAGATAATCCTGTGCATTGCAGTCCTTCTTGCTTAACTTGAGGTTACGTATGGCCTCCAGAGCAGGCCCCTTTAAGCTTTCCACAATCCGTTGTTTTTTTTGTTGTTCTGGCACCTCCCATTCTTCTAGGGCCTGAGTGGCACCATCTAGCCACTCTTCAAATCCATCTTCCACTGAAGGTACAGGTTTCTTCCCAGAAAAGGTCCTGAGTTTCCTGTATCCTGACATCAGGTAGTCTGGAGGGTCCTTTTTACACTTGGTCACAATCTCCCCCAGGACAGCGCACAATTCTGAGCTAAGGGTGGTCAATGGTGGTGAACCGGGACCCTTTTGTTGGGCGCTCCCTCCTGTGCTGGGGCCTCCTGAAGTAGTGGATGTGGGGCCATCTTTATTCTCTTCTGGGTGTATCAGGAGGAGTTCTACTTGGTTTGTAGTTTTTATGCTGGCACCCTTAAAGTAGTCAGAGATTCCGTTCCTCCACTCACATAATGCATAGGTGTGGGCATTTACAGTATCTGTCTTTATGTCAATCACCCATGGCTTCCTGTCCGTGGACAATGCTCTCAAGACTGGAGTTAGCTGCTCCTCTACCCAGGCCTCTCTCTGGATTTCAACCACCAGGCCATTTCCGGGTAGGATGCCTTCATCCCTGCACCACCGGGCTACGGCAGCAGGGTCCATTTCTGTACTGTAAGGGTTCTGTCTAGGGGGAAAGTTGATTGCAGAACCGTAGAATATCCCGGACGAGCCCCCACGTGTAGCACTACCCCCGTAGGAGCTGCTGTTTGTTTGATTTGGGTCTACGTCCTGCCTATCAACCCCTGGAAGTGGCTCAAACCTTCCCTTAGCACAACTGATATGAATAAGGAGTGTGAGACCTATTGAGTATTAGGAGACACAATCCTGCATACATCACACAATAACCTGTAAATGTTATTACCTTTGCTGGTCACTAGTCCTTCTAAGTGACAGAGATACTTCACACAAGTTATATGCTTAATCAAAGGTACCTTTACTCAGTATAAAAGGGAAGGGTAAAGAATCACATTAATACACACAGTTGACTCTGCATGCGCATTGCAGAGTCAATAAACCAATAAGGATAGGTATCACTGAGATTAGGTAATAACAGGAAATAACATCAGCTATATATATGTACATGTATCTATATGTGTCTCTGCACGGCTAACTGGTTGCTCGCGAGCTCCCCCTTTATTGCAATACCTTGCACATGTTCATTCCCTATAATAGGTAAGCAAGGCCTATCTGCGTCCCACTCAAAGTTCCTTTCTCCAATGAAGTCTTCGCTAGCCACCGTCGGTGCACAAGTTAAATTGTAATCCACAGGGTTTCAACAAGATGCTGTAATTATCCGCAATATACCTGAGTACTCGTGTGCCTGCCACCCACTAATGACGGATGCACCAATCTCTGATCACATAGTCTCCAGTGAGATACACTAGGCCGCAAGCTGTGGCGTGATAGGTGAAGTGTGGCTGGCACTAACTAAATCACTTTCCTCTAAGGTAGTAGTCAATTCTGGGCAGGTGCCCTTCTCACCAAACAGGCCCGACTTTCAGATAGTCTCCTCTGGCTTGTCCCGGTCACTCGATCTCCACGCTTCTGCTTCAGCTGCAGTCTCCGGACTCCGTCACTAACAGCATATGGTGATGGACGACTCCGGTCTCTGCTGGGCAATCACAGGACGCTGTGGACGATCCTCTGCTGGAAATCACTCAGGCACTCCCGTAATTTAGGCCCAGGCTTCTGGCCTAATCCTTAGGAAGCAGGCCTCCGTGCCAACTTCCTGCTTGATTGAGAGCTGGATCCAGAGAGAGAGACGCTGGCCCCTCCCCTGGTTTAAGTAGTCTGCCCAGAATGCTTTGCGGTGTTGCAATGCACCCTGGGTAATGTAGTCTGTCTTTTACTAAAAGCAACAAAGTCTTTTCTCCTAGCTGATATCTGTCCCAAAGTGCATTAGTTGCATTGTAACACTTATACCACCGGAGGGAGCCGGATTCCTTCTTTCATATGGACATCCTGCTACACTTAGGACCATGTGATATTTCAGTTTTTCTTTTTTAATAAATCTGCAAAAATGCCAACAATTCTGTGTTTTTCTGTCAATATGGGGTGCTGTGTGTACATTAATGAGGAAAAAAATGAACTTAAATGATTTTAGCAAATGGCTGCAATATAACAAAGAGTGAAACATTTAAGGGGGTCTGAATAGTTTCCGTACCCACTGTATATTATGTTCACTTAGCGCAACTTACTTTGTATTCTTTCCTGAATAAACGCCTAGTCTGCTTGTCAACATTTTAGGTCGTTGAGCAGCATACGTCTCTTTTCGGGAACGTTAAGTCCCTTGGCATTTATGGACACAATATTTATGGTATCCATCTCCACCAGGCAGCTCAAAACAGAGGAGGAAAAAAAATAGAGGGGGGGGAGGAAGGGGTAAGGGAATGGGAAGGAGAAAATAAAAAAGTCAGGGAGAAGGGAGGAGAGAAGAAATAAGAGGGAAGTGGAGAACGAAGAGGGGTGAGGTAGTGGATAGAGGGGCAAAAAAGAGCAGGGAGGATCTACCTCATGAGGTAATACTAACTAGAAGTTCTAGTATGCTCACCAACACACCAGTCAGTTATGTGAGCGCAGGCCTTTGTAGGGAGTGGTTAGAGCAAGCCCAAAAGGAAACTCCTGGCATAACCTAACCAACCCGGTTTTAAAAGAAGTATCAAATAAGTGGCAGAAACAACATGGTTTTGGGAAAAGAAGCATTAAGGAATTATCACACAAATCATAAAATGACTATAGGAAAGAACTGTTAGGCATACGTTCTATTAATAATAAGTATAGCTCTCGTAGCAATAATAAACTGTCAAAGTAACAAAAAATGGCATGGAAGAGGCCAGATCAGCCAAACTAAAACGGGACATAATCTGATTGGCGCCACCCGAGACATTACACATCTGGTCGCCTGCTTCGGGAAGGAGGGATAGCTGAGTCAGGTCCGCAGGTTCTTGGATTGACCCGGAACCATGTCCAGATGGTCCACTAAAGAGGGAGAGTGTGTCAATCCAGGAGGGTGTAAGCATCAGTTCAGGTGCTAAGCAATTCCCCAAGGCAACACAAAAGACCCATAAACACCTCTGGGAGTGCCAGAAGAAGGAGGTTATCCTAGACGACACCCGTGAGGCGGAAGATCTCCCCCTAAATAGGAAGGGGGAGAAACCTCCTTCAACACATTGGGGAGCACCCCTGGTGGTGTCCCATGGAATATCAAATAAAGAAAGTAAACAAAACAGGCAACATATATTAAACCTGAGTTCCTGGTTGAGAGAGGGAATCTGCATCATCAAATATGGGACTCCAGTTAGACCAGAACAAGCTTGGGTCCATATTAACATTAAGGTACTAAGCCCTTCTCAACAATCATAATCACATTAATGGGGAGGAAGAGTCCCACATAAGTGAAAAATATGGGGTGAAAAAATAGGTGGCCCTGTGGATAACCAGAAAAAAAATAAAGACACTGAGACCTTCATGCAGAAGATTAAACATCTCCGCAGAGCATCTCTGTGGCAATGCAGGGTCAGCGGGATTTCCAGAGTGAGGTCAGGACAGGCCCTACATAAGGATGTAGATCAGCGTGGAATAGTTCCCGTAGGTCAAAAAACAAAAAGAAAGAACTAAACTGACATATAGTTTTCAAGGGCAGACATGATGTAATGTAAGTCCGGGTGGTACAAATTTTCAGAACTCACGTGACCCATCTGGTGTCAGGGCCTGGGATTGTCTCCATGTCCTCGGCGGGAGAGGAGGCATGCCTTGGTGTGTCGTAGAAACACCTAAGTGGCCAGCTGTTCTTGGGAGGAGTTGGAGCCAGTTAGGAACCATGAATGGGTCTGTTTCCATGATGGCAAAAAGGTCAGGGGAGTCCCCCAGGGTTTTGCAAGTATACGAGGCAGGACCCTTGTGTATTGTGACAGATAGTGGGAAGCCCCAGCAATAGGTGAGTCTAGGCTCAGCATAGCACGATGGCCCTAGAGAAATCCTCAAGAATTCTCACTGAGGCACCATCAAATCCTAGGCTCTACGAATGTTGGCCTCCTTACAAGTGTAATGGTGGATGGAATAGATTACATCTCATGGCCGATTTTGGCCAGTAGATTTGGGACCCATAGCTCGGTGCACTTTACCCAGCTCTTGAATAGCAGGGGGAGCAGAGTCCAGCACTTTGTGCTGAATGGCTGTGACAGTATCCTGCAAGTTCTCTGCTCCCATGGCATCAGGGAAACCCTGGAGCCACAAGTTCTTGCAATGGCTCCAGTCTTCCAGGTGTTCTAAATGTAATTGCAGTGCCACAGCCATGTTAATGTGTGAGTCCTGAGCCTGCTCCAAGTTTGGCACCCGCTGCTCCAACAGAGAGGAGGAGGATTCACCTGTGGTGAGGCGATCCGAAAGAGATTGTACCTCTGTCCAATTGGGATCACTCTGATATATTGCGGCGAGCCTTGCAGGTCAGATGCCAGAGCCGCCTGAGTCTCTGAGAATGTGTCAGGTTGTAGAAAAGGTCGGAGAGACAGGTGGTTAAATGGTAGCCGGTGCTGCTCTAGGGGAACCGCGTGGCTCCACCATCTTGGCACCGGGAGCAGATCTCTGAGGACCTTGGTAAATTCAGTTGATCGATGTGCACTGCCGAAAAATTTGTTTGTTTTCGTTTCTTTTTTTGGGGTCATTCTTTATGATCGCAATTCATAAATTCGTAAATTCGTAAGCTTGAAAGTTCGTAAATTCTAAAATCCAAAAATAAGAAAAAAATCGGAAAATTCTAAAGAATAACTAACTAACTAATAGTAACTAATTATTAAATTATAGGTAATGGAATTTCCTTTCATATTTTGCTGCTAGTGAACGTAACGAATACAAATTTATCCAAAATTATGAATTATCCAAAATAACGAATGCCGCATTTAAACAAATTGAACGGAACAAATTAGTAATAAATAATCATAATAATAATAACAAGTTTTTAACATTATTATTGTTATTCATTATTATTATGGTAAGTGAATAATCTCGCGTCTATAAGAATTAAACTAAAATTACCCCAAAAATTCCCCAAAATTATTTGAAACAAACATATGTAAAAAATTATACGTGCACACAATGCATGTATGGTGGGGGCGCTAACCACAGTGCTATGTAAAAAAAAACCTGTGAACAATAAATAAATTAATAAATTATAACTGCTTAAACATAAATACACCAGCCTATATGTGCAAACAAAATTGCTGACTTTAGCCCTCGTAGAAAAAAATCAACTGTAGTGATGTGCACCTTGGTAAAAAGTACCAATACCATACCCCCTGGGTGTGTGTCAAATATTAACAACAATGAAAGTTCTTATCAAATGTCCAAATAAAATAGTGAACTGTGATGTTCCAAAAGTTCATATATTCAATGAAGTGATGAAATCTTAGAAAAACATCTGCTGTGTTAAAACTTGATCCAAACTTAAGTAACTTGTAGTGATAGCCTTCACCAACTTAGTATATAACACCCGATAGTGCTCAAATTAATGTAGCAGCTTACCAGAACATGTTGACTCATTTAATTAAAAAGGAGTCAAAAGCGCTTGTTGCAAGTGACACTTGCTTGAATGGATAGAGATGTCAATATCAGAACTGGGAATCCCTGCCTCCTGGAGGCTCAGAAGTTGATATGCGGAACACAAGGGGAAAAAAAAACGGCAATAGTGTAATCCCGTTTATTGAAACAATGCATATATAAAAGTAACAGCCAAATGCCCCCTTACTTGAGTGGTGCCACAGACCCGGCACTGAGGCTGGATAGCGTGGTCAAGCTGGGCTATGGTATCCGAATAGAGACGATCCGGCGTGCGTTCCACCTTCCAAGGGGAGAGAGCCAGCGGGACCGTAAGTAGCGTCAGAGCGTAACCTAGCGTCGCCACGACAGCTGTTTCGTTTTGCACGTCATCAGAACTTTCATTGTTGTTAATATTTGACACACACTCAGGGGGTGTGGTATTGGTACTTTTTACCAAGGTGCACATCACTACAGTAGATTTTTTTCTACGAGGGCTAAAGTCAGCAATTTTGTTTGCACATATAGGCTGGTGTATTTATGTTTAAGCATTTATAATTTATTAATTTATTAATTGTTCACAGTTTTTTTTTTTACATATCACTGTGGTTAGCGCCCCCACCATACATGCATTGTGTGCACGTATAATTTTTTGCATTCATTATTATTAATTTGTTACTTTTTCATTTGTTTATATACGGCATTCGTTATTTTGAATAATTCGTAACTTCAGATGAATTCATATTCGTTAATCGTTATGTTCATTAACAGCGAAATTTGAAAGTAAATTCCAATACCTATAATTTAGTACTTAGTAATAGTTAAAGGGGTTGTAATGCATCCTATGCATTAAGGTGAAAAAACACCTTGCTGTACCTTGCCCCCCCCGAGCCCCCGTTTTACTTACCTGAGCCTGCGTCGCTTTCCCCATGTCTTTTTGGCTCTTGATTGGATAGATTGATAGCAGCTCAGCCATTGGCTCACGCTGCTGTCAATCAAATCCAATGACGCATGGAAAAACTACTTGCATACAAAGAAAGAAGAGCTCTGGCTTTCCATAGATACTGGGAAAATTGGAGAACTTCACATTATGCCTCATCACATTTGTGATTTTTGCTTTACGTGTGATTTTTGCTGATACTTATTAGATACTTCAGGTCATCAAGTTGTATAAACTAACAATAGGAGTGGTCAATTCATAATAGGAGTTGCAATGCTGATTCTTTGAATTCCTCACCACTCCTCGAACAGCATTTGTGTACTTATATGCAATAAGAATATTTCATTGTTTGCTTAACGATTGTCAATATGCATGTATCAAACTTACGGTGAGTCACAACTCCAAGGACCCTCATTAAGGTTCAAGGAGGGCTACTCTCTACTGTCCCTATGCAGGGCCTGATCACAGTGTGAATCGGAAGGGGTGACAGGCTTTACCTCCTGTTGAGGTTGTGTATGTATTAATATAGGTAGTCCACACAAGAACAACATTTTCATAGTTGTAAGTTTGATATCTGATGCACATTTTGTTAATGTATGGTGATATTTGCAAAGCTTTATATTTATGTGTAATCTGTAAAATTCAATAAAAATCTATGGTTAAAAAAAAAAATCCAATGACGCAGCCGCCGGGGGGCGGGGCCGAGTCATACACTCGGCAGCTATGTATGCCGAGTGTATAGCACAGGAGTGCGCCCGCAAGGTAACCCCCTCGGGAGAGAGCTTCCCAGAGCTATTGCGGGGAGGAACCACGAGAGCCGCCGTGGGACTCCAGAAGAGGATAATCGGGGCCACTCTGTGCAAAACAAACTGCACAGTGGAGGTAAGTATGACATGTTTGTTATTTAAAAAATTGAAAAACGGGTCCTTTCCCTTCTCCCTTCCATTATATTATAGGGATGAAGAGATCTCCCCCTGACAAACTTTTGATTGCTTTAGTTTTAGGGATCACACCCTTCATTTAATTGCTTATCATTTTAAGTTCATGTTTCTCTGATAACTTACATGAATCTATCCTTTTTTCTAGGATGTTTTTATTAATTTATTCATTTATTGACTAATGATTTTGTTTATTCCTAAACATAGTCTTTTTTCTTTATTTTTATTTATTTTTATCTAACATGATGTAATGTACTGTATTATTTACCTTCTTCTGAAAATAAAATATTTTGAAAGTAAAAAACGGGTCCTTTAGTACCACTTTAACTTATTTCAGAAATTTCAAAAATTCGAAAACCCCAAAATTTGAATTTAGAATTTCTGAACTTTCGAATTTACGAATTTTCAAATATTCAAATTTTACAAATATTCGAAAAAATTTGTTAAACGGGTTTTCGTTAATTTGGATATTTCAGAATTAACGTATTTGTCTAAATTCGTTAAAAAACGAATTCAGAATTAAAAAAATTGCACATGTCTATTGGACATGATTTGAAAAAGCACACACCTGTCTATATAAAGTCCCACAGTTAACAGTGCATGTCAAAGCACAAACCAAGCAATGAAGTCCGAGGAATTGTCTGTAGACCTCCGAGACAGAATTGTATCAAGGCACAGATCTGGGCAAGGGTACAGAAATATTTCTGCAGCATTGACAGTCCCAATGAGCACAGTATCCTCCATTATCCACAAATGGAAGAAGTTTGGAACCACCAGGACTCTTCCTAGAGAGGGCCGCCCGACCAAACTGAACAATCGGGGGAGAAGAACCCTGGTCAGGGAGGTGACTAAGAACCTTATGGTCAATATAACAGAGCTCCAGCATTTCTCTGTAGAGAGAGGAGAACCTTAAAAAAAAATAAACTGTCTCTGCAGCACTCCACCAATCAGGCCTGTATGGTAGAGGGGCCAGATGGAAGCCACTCCTCAGTAATATCTTATAGTCTGATGAAACAAGGATTAAACTCTTTAGCCCAAATAGCAAGCGTCATGTCTAGAAGAAACCAGGCACCACTCATCACCTGGCCAATACCATCCCTACAGTGAAGCATGGTGGTGGCAACATCATGCTGTGGGGATATTTTTCAGTGGCAGGAACTAGTCAGGATTGAGGGAAAGATGAATGCAGCAATATACAGAGACATCCTTGATGAAAACCTGCTACAGAGCGCTCTGGACCTCAGGCGGCGCGAAGGTTCATCTTCCAATATGACAACGACCATAAGCACACAGCCAAGATAACAAAGGAGTGGCTTGGGACAACTCTGTTAATGTCCTTGAGTGGCCCAGCCAGAGCCCAGACTTCAAGCCGAATGAACATCTCTGGAGAGATCTGGAAATGGCTGTGCACCGATGCTCCCCATCCAATATAATGGAGCTTGAGTGGTCCTGCAAAGAAGAATGGGATAAACTGCCAAAAAATAGGTGTACCAAGCTTGTAGCATCATACTCAAAAATACTTGAGGCTGTAATTGGTGCCAAGGGTGCTTCAACAAAGTATTGAGCAAAGGCTGTTTATACTTATGTACATTTGATTTTGTTGGTTTTTATTTTTAATACATTTGCAAAGATTTCAAATAAACTTCTTTCATGTTGTCATTATGGGGTATTGTTTGTAGAATTTTGAGGAAAACAATGAATTTAATCCATTTTAGAATAAGGTTGTAACATAACAAAATGTGGAAAAAGTGAAGCACTGTGAATACTTTCTGGATGCACTGTGTGTTCATTGACAGCCCAGGTACGAGACAGGCAAAGTTCTGAATAGTTAGGGACAAATCCGAGTCAAAAGGCAGGCAGAGTTCAGAGAGTAGTCGATATCCAATCCAAGGTGATCAATGAGGGAATCCAATCTGGCAGAGCAGGGTAGACCAACAGGGAGCTTAGAACACATCTTACAAATGCACAATCACAAACATGAGACTGCAGGCTTGGTTGTCTAAAACGGAAAATTGTATCATACTTACCAGTAATTTTCCTTTCCTGGTGCCTATCCATGGCAGCATACCTGTGACAAGCTCCGCCTTGGCTCCTCTCTCAGGACTAGTGAATATTATAAAAGAGTTGGTTAGCACAGTCCCAGCATTCTCCGTAATATAGAATACCGAGGGTGGGATTGTATGCTGCCATGGATAGGCACCAGGAAAGGAAAATTACTGGTAAGTATGATACAATTTTCAGTTTTCCTGGTGCCTCCATGGCAGCATACCTGTGACAAATAACTAGCTGATATGGGTGGGATGATGCTCAGAGGTTTATTTTAAAGAGATTATTATCATCATTTAGAGGAATAAGCAAAGACCGATTTGACCGCCTGTCTGCCAAACTCCACCGATGAGAGAGCTCCTGGGTCTACTCGGTAATGTTTCAGAAACGTATGTTGGAACAACCAAGTCACTGCCCTGCAAATAGTTTCAATTGACACATTCGCTCTTGCCACTCAAGAGGCAGAAACCGTTCTGGTGGAGTGTGCCCTGACTATCGAAGGGGATCCCAGTCCTTTTGCCCTGTACACCTTGTGGATGAGTTTAACGAACTGTGAGGAAATTGTTCTTGCTGACGCCTTCTTGCCTTTGTTTATGAACAACCTGATAGAGTCCCTGAAGGATGCTGTAGCCTGCAGATAGCATCTCAAAGTGGAGGCAATGTCCAGCTCGTGAAGAGAACCTGAGTCTTGTTTCCGAAAATATGGAAGTGCCCAAGGCTCCGACATGTTCCAGGATGATGTGACCTTGGGGCTAAATCCTCAGACTGTTCCGAGTTCTACTCTGTCAGGATAGAATATGATATGATGAAGATCCGCTCCTAAAGCTTAGAGCTCTGAAACCCATCTGCCGGAGGCTATGGCTATCAAGATAGCTTCATGGTTAGATTCCAAAGTGATGCTGACTCCGAAGAGGCAAGAGGTGGATTGGCTAAGGACTCTAGGATGATAGCAAGGTCCCAAGTGGGAAAAGATTGTTTAGTTGGCGGTCGGATCTTTGACAGTTTTGAAAAATTGGATTATTAATGAATCCTCTGCCTATCTTTTACTGGTTGCCATTGAAATTGCCGCTACCAGCACCTTTAGTGTGCTTAAGCAAGACCTAGGCCTAAGCCTGCCTGCAAGAATTTTAGAATTTGAGAGGATGATGGAGAATCTGGATCGCAGTTTCTGCTAATCATGAAGACCCTGAATTTGTTCCACACCCTATCGTATATACTGTTTGTGGATGGCTTTCTTGCACTGAGCCGAGTTGCGATAACTTTGTTGGGACACCCTAGGGATTGGAATCTTTCCCTTTCAGCTGCCAGATGTGAAGATTTAACCTGCGGGAATCTGGATGGGTGTGACATCGCTGTGACAGGAGAAAAGGTATTATTGGAACCTTGACTGAAGACTGTGTATTCAGGTACATTGCTGGGGGGAACCAGGGACGTCTTGGCCAGTACGGTAGGATCACTATCACCGTTGTGGTTTCTATCATAAGCTTCAACAGGAGTTTTTTGGAATGAGAGGCCATGGAGAGAACTTATAGGCCAGATTACATGCCCAGGGGATGAGAGGGCATCTACTGCCTCCGCCTGGGGATGAGGAAGTCTCGAGATGAACCTAGAAAACTTGGTATTTAATGCTGTTGCAAATAGGCCCCGCCCGAGGGGACCCTACTGGTCCACCGACCAGTCGAAAACTTACGGGTGCAGAGACCATTCGTTGGAATCTACGAACCTGCGAGGTAGGCGGTCTGCCCTTGAGCTGAGAAGACCGGGCAGATAGACTGCCCTTAGGTCTTTTAGATTCCTTTCTGCCCAAAGGATTATTGTTTCACTTCCCTCAGCAGGGACCTGCTGCGCGTTCCTCCTTGTCGGTGTATATAAGACACCGCAGCCTCTGTTGTCCATTCGGAGAAGAACTGGTTTGCCTGTAATCTTGAATTCTAGGGCTAGCAATGCAAAAGGTAGGTTGCCCGGACCTGTAGGATATTTGATACCAGGCCTATTGTATGGAAGGACCATCTTCCTTGCCCTGAGATCTGGTTGCAGTGTGATCCCCACCTGCTTCACTGGCATCGGTAACAATTGTGATCCAGTTGACATGTCCTAATGGACGTGATTTCATAGGCGTGTGTTTCTTCATCCACCAATGTAGACTCCTGAGCATCAGGGTCATCAGGTGTATGGGTTGGGATAGATACCGTCTGTTCCACAGCCTCAAGAACTCCAGCTGGAAATGTCTCAAATGCCAATGGGCCCAAAGGACCATAGGGATGCATGACGACATCCGGCCTATCAGGCTCTGACAGTTTGAGTATGACAGGTAGGATCTCATACTGATTTTCTTCATCTGTCGAATAGTCAATGTCACCTTTTGAGGTGGGAAGGATACTGTACCGTTCTGTTCCACTAACTGGGCTGGATCCTTCGCCCGGAGATGAAGGTCATCCAAGTAATGGTATACCCGAAGCCCTAATTCTCTTAGAGAGGCTATGATGGCCATTAGGGTCTTTGTAAAGACTCTTGGTGACGTGCAGAGGCCGAAGGGGAGACTCCAAAATTTAAGATGTACAGGCACCACTGCAAACCTCGGATATTTCTGGAAATGAGGGAGTGTCGGTATATGCAGGTAAACATCCTGCAAGTCTATTGATAACATCCGATCCCTGGTTCGATTACACGTATAATCGATTATAGCGATTCTCTTTGAATTGAGGAAGATATAGCGATTTAGCTTCAGGTCTAACACTGGTCTCCAACCTCTGTTTCTCTTGGGGACTAGAAACAGGGTGGAGTAAGAACCGAAAATCTTTCTGATGGAGACACTGGAATCACTGCTTGGTGTTCCTGCAAGGAGATAAGAAATCGTTGTAGTGCTTCCGTTTTTTTGGGGGAACCTTGACACCCTTGTCAGAGAGAAGAAGTCTTTGGAGGGTTTGTCTAGAAACGACCAGAAGTGACCGTATTTAACTGTGGAGACTACCCACGGATCACTGCACTTTGTTCCCAGATCTTCAAGAAGTGTTTGAGTCTGGCCCCCACAGGGATCGCTTGGGATGGCCTGGCATCAAAAGGATTTAGGCACGAGTCTCTGTCTACGGGTCTTGAGGAAAGTGGACTGCGTGCTTCTCCAATTTTGCCTAAAGCCTTTCCCCTGTCTGGACTGTCTGTAGTCCTTATTCTTGGAGTATTGAAATCTGGGTGCCAATGTCCTGGAGCGCCTGGATCGCCTGTCTTGGGGTAACAGGCCCGATTTCCCGCTCATGACGCGAGAGATGACCTTGTCCAATTTCTCCCCAAACAGGCTTTTCCGTTGAAGGGTATCTTGCACCAATTCTGCTTTGAGGCAATATCTGCTGACCAAGGTTCCAGCCACAAGGCCCGTTTGGCCATAACTGTGTGGAGCATTGACCTTGCGGAGCATCGAATTGAATCGATCGTGGCTTCACCAATAAGGTCTACTGAGAGTTTTAGCTCCACTAAGGCCCTGATGATGTCCTCCCCTGGGATATCTTGTTAGATTGCAGACTCTATATCATCTGTCCAGATGCGTAGGGAATTGGACACTGACGTCAGGGCTATCGCAGGTTTACAAGCGTTGCCCGTCATCTTTGGGAGATCAAGATCCATCCTTCTGTCTGGTGGATCTTTAAACAAAGTTGAGTCTTCCATGGGCAATGTGACGTTCTTTGCCAACCTTACCACAGCTGCATCGACCACTGGATGGTCCTCCAGCATTGCGGAATCGGCCTCTGAGAGAGGGTATCACTTTCCCTGGTCGATTAATGGAGAATCTTTTCTCCGTCTTTCTCCACTCTTCCTCAGTCACATCCCTGATCTCGCCCATGAGAGGGAAAGAGGGTAATCTGGTGTTTGAAAGAGGGGAAGTACGATTTAGACTTCTGTGTCGGTCTCTTCCCAGCCGATCGCTTGTTTTACCGCCTGCACAAAAGGCTGGACCATGGCGAAAGCAAAACCAGAGGTATCTAGGTCATCAGAGAGACCCCCTGAGATGTCATTCTCTTCCTGATGTTTAGAGGAAGAAGCAGGTGTCCGGCGTGAGATTTCACTTGAGGACGGCCCGGGAAAGGATGCCTCAGCCGTTTGCTCCTGAGTAGGAGATGTCAGATGTTGCGGCGGCATTGTGGCTACCATTTCCACAAGGGAATTCTTTACTGCTTTCTTAAGTAGGTCCGCCACTTGCAGGCTTTTGGACTTTCTGTCCGCTGGGCAATTTCGACAGATCACTTTGTCTGGAAGTGGGGTGTCTCCACAGGACTGACATCCTGGAGATCTCGGCTTCAGGAGCGTTAGGCCACTTTCACACTGAGGCGCTTGAAAAACTGCCAGTAAAACACTGAGCGCTTTTGAAGTGCTTTTCAGGCGCTTTTGAAGGGCTTTCAATTCATTTCAATGGAGATGGGCGTTTTTTTTTTTTTTTTCAGTGTACTGCCCCAGTGTGAAAGCATCCATTGATTTTAATGGAAATAAGTTTTCATGCGTTTTTTTTTTTGCGTGAAATCGCCTGAAAAGCGCCTCAGCGATGACTTCCTGCCACTTCTATGATCCCGATGCCTGGACAATCTGTCTCTACTGGGACTAGAATCATCATAGTCCTCATTTCGCCTTGAGGTCTTTTTAGACGTCTTCTGGCGTATAGGGCTGAAATACATAAAGGTACCAGCTTCGGTGCACTCTTTTTTTTTGTAAGCTTACCTGGACGTAGGTCCTTACCTCAGAAGTAGAGTAGGATCTTGTACGGGCGGTGAATGGCTCATGCTGAGTGGCTTAGCAGAGGCAGCAGGTAAAAGAATAGAGAAGACACAACTGGCTGGATCCTAATTTGGCTAAGGGGAACGTACCTCTAAACAAAGGGTGTGTGTGTTTTTTTTTTTTTTTTCTTTAAGTCCTCGAAAAATACGAATATCTATTTTATTTTATATATGTATTCATTTATTTTTTATTATTATTATTAAAAGTTTTTTTTTTTTTTAAACTCTTAACTACAAATATATACTTAAAATAAAAATAAAAAACCCCTAAACAAACATCTAGTATACATTTCCCCTTAATTTTAAGAAATTTCTTACCTGAAGAAAAAACAGTATTTCCTCCCTGGAGATCTCGGTGTAGTTCTTCTTGCGGCCTCAGGTGTCTCACTGAGGCCACTAGAGAGATCCATATTGAGACAGGAAAGGCAGGGAACGCCTCTGTCCTGTGCCTGACGTTTTGTGGGCAAAAGACGTCTTTGTGCCCTGATCCAAAATGGCCGCCGCGGCCTCCGGATCCACCGCACATGCGCTGACCGCCGAGACGAGAACCCGGAAGACCCGCACCACCGGCGCAGCTGCAGAATGATGCGGATGACGCTACAAGTAAATAAAATGCCGTCGCTGAGCGCGCGCGGCTCCTAGGGAGCTGGAGAGGTGACGGGGAGCTAGAAAAATATAAATGGAAACATAAATCAAAGAAGACAATAGGTTGGGGGTAAAAAACCTAGGAACTTCCGGTTCCGGCGCCGCATGAGATAGCTGCGCCTCCTTCAGCTCCCGCACCAGGACCCGCTGAACCAGCCTAGAAAATCAGCCTGAGCGCCCCCCTGAGTACCTGCACCATCTCCGGGAGCCCCCCCTCACTGTCCAGACCAGGATGGACCGCGTTGTCGAAAAAACCGGAATCCGCGCGTACGCGGCAGCGGCGGCACCCTCGGCCAAACCACAAATCGAGGCCCCCGGCTCTGGCCTACTCCAACGCCGCAGAGGTGACACAGGCGGCAGACATGGAGGTGAGTGAGCATCCCTCCCAGCATCCCTCCCAGCAATCTAGCACTCCAGCTAAACCATCCCAGGGGACAGCTCCATTCCTCACTATACCTGCCATACCAGGGGGACAGGCAACATCCTCACCCTCACCTTCAGGGGATGCAGACCACACTCACCGCATAGCAAATGCAGTGGCTGCCCTTCTCTCCCCCATGATCTCTGCCTCAGTGGAACAGGCAGTTAACACGGGCATGAAACAAATCAAGGCCCAACTCACTGAACATTCCAGCAGATTAAATGAGGTGGAACACCGCTTATCAGAAGTAGAAGACGAACTTTACCAAGCGCAGGCCACGGAGCATTCGCAAGACAAGACTAATCAGTTTATTTTTCAAAAATTAGAAGATTTGGAAAATAGATCCAGGAGGAGCAACTTGCGTTTTATAGGTGTCCCCGAATCGCTCCCCTCTGCAGCTCTGGCGGAATTCTGCTCAAAATGCATCCCAGAAGCCATGGGTCTTTCAGGCCTGTTCACAGTGGAACGCGCACACCGTATGGGCTCCTTCAATACCGAACGCAAAACACCCCGTCCCATCATTGCCAAGTATCTCAATTATGCTGACAAATCTCTCATCCTACAGTCATTTCGACAATCCCCATCTCTCCAAATTGACGGGGTAAAAATCCTTATTTTTGCTGACTACTCGATCGAGGTTTCCAAGAAGAGAAAAGCTTTCCAACCGATCTGTTCTGAACTCTTCAAGCAACAAATAAAATTCACCCTGGCCTTTCCTGCAACTCTACGCCTCAAATCACCTAAAAGGGGAACAATTGTCATTCCAGGATCCCTTGGAGGCAGAATCCTTTATCCGCTCCATACGGGGCGATGCACTACCTCACACGCCTTCCAAGTCATCTTCTACTCTCCGATCCCTGGATCAGAGAAGCCCTCGCAAGGACTCTCCAAAACGCTTTAGGCCTTCTGCTCCAGACCAACGCAACCATAACTCTCCGAGGTGAAGTTTCCCGCACTGCCTTAGACTTTCGTTTTCACAAATCCAGGTCGTATGGTCTCTCTCTTTTGCACCTGTTGATTATGATGTTTGTCTCACTTGCGTGATTCCTTCGGCGGTCATCCAGAGTCCACCTCTGGGCAATGACCCCTGAATGGCCACCCAGGGTTAATCCTCTCTCGTTATTTTGGTCTCATTTACTGTTCTGCCATATGCATTCTATTATATTGTTTGCTATAATTGAGCTTGCTATTTCTTTTTTTTTGCATGCTAGGGCAACTCTGTATTCTTGCCAATCTGCACGCATTTTGCCTACGTTTAGATATCTTCCATGACTCCGCTGTGTGACATACCTGACTCCTTATCACGGTTGTAACCCGGGGGTCCCTTGCACATCACTGATGTTCCAGGGGCGCTCGGGCCTGCTCGACAATCTTCTTTTTCCATGCTGGGTCCTGCATGGGGAACTATCTCGCACAGCGTACTCATGCGGAAAAAAGTGAAGTTCAGTCTGATATATATTTTAGTTATTTGTTTTGTTTCTCCTTGTTCTCTCTCTTCTTCCCCCCTCTTCCTCCCCAACACCCCAGCCCACACTCCTATACACGTTCACTACTCAAGGGCTCCATTTATAGATGAACCTTATCCTCCCGTGCCTACAGTTTACCTCCTACCCCCTACATATTCTACGGCAGATGCTGATCCTACGCTCATACCCCTCCCTATTCATGATGTCTTAGGGTAGTTTCATGGAATGTGAAGGACCTCCGTTCTCCTAACAAGAGAATGAAGATTTTTCGACATCTCAAAAGGCTAAAGGCCGACATAGCACTACTGCAGGAAGCTCACCTTACGGCGTCCGACTTCGGTCGTATGCAGAAACTCTGGGTTGGTACGGTTTTAGGGGCGGAATCAGTTGGACGGAAGGCTGGTGTCCTCCTTCTGATTCACAAAAACCTCCCATGCACAGTTCTATCCACGCAAAAAGACGACCAAGGGCGTTTCATTTCTTCCAGGGTTAAATTAGGCACCAAAGAACTGGTCATATCTAATATCTATGCGCCCAACAGCCCCACAAAGACCTTTTACTCCCGACTCTCTTCGTGGCTTCTCACCTCCCCCCATTTACCCCACTTAGTTGGGGGAGACTTCAATGACCTCATGTATCCTTCAGACGATAGGTCCGCCCCGAAGCAATCCACCCTAGCACTCACTACACCTGGCCCCACCCTATTTGCCTCGACTATGGACTCCCTACATCTCACTGACATTTGGCGTCTAGCGCACCCGGTAGACAGAGAGTATACCTTCTACTCTAACCCCCACAAGGTCCTCACTAGGATCGACTATTTTTTTGGATCCGACAACCTTATTCCTTTAGTCTCGGACTCAGAGGTTGGAGACATAGCCATATCAGACCATGCTCCAAATCACCCTTACTCTGGATAGGCTAGATCTCCCCCCCATCCCAATATTTGGCGCTTCCCATCCTTTCTCCACAACAATGTTGACTTCAGAACATACATGGAACGGTCATGGGTGAAGTTTTCCTCTGCCAATGCCCCGCATGCAGGAGATCCGAACCTTCTATGGGATGCTGGTAAAGCATACCTGAGGGGTCGCATTATGTCATATGCCACTTCCTTCAAAAGAAATGCTTTATAAAAATACAGACTGGCCAGTGATAGACTACACCTTGCCCAACGCAACCTCGCTACTTCGACCTCACCGGCTGACAGGGCTGAGTGGCTAGCGGCTAGCGGCTAAAACTGCCTTTGACACCTGGACTGATACACTGGAACTCACAAAAAGATCATACCTAGATGCCACTCTACATAAATATGGTAATAAAGCAGGTAAACTCCTCTCCAGACTTTGCAAGGGCACGTTCCGCCCGACACACATCAACTCGCTGCGAGATTGCACTGGAAAGGTGCATTCCACCCCACTGCACATAAATAAAACCATGCTAGAATATTACAAGGCCCTCTATGCCCCAGATCCTATTGACCATAAACTAGCCCATGCCTTTCTTGCAAAAATGAATCTACCGACTGTCTCTCCCACTCAGCTGGACATCTTAAACGCTCCCATCTCCCTCGACGAAATAGACCACACCATTCGAAATCTCCACCCTTCGAAAGCACCCGACCCGGACGGTTTTACAAGTGAATTCTATAAAACCCTCCCAAATATTACGGCACCCATACTCCACTCGGTCTACACCAACATATGGGCGGGAGGCCCCTATTTACCGACGGGTAACCAGGCTATCATCAAGCTACTCTCAAAAAAGGGCAAAGACCCTTTAGATCCAGGCTCATACAGGCCCATTTCACTACTCAACCTGGATGTCAAAATTCTATCCAAGATAGTGGCCTCCAGGCTAGCTACCATCCTCCCGGACCTCATACACCCGGCCCAATCCGGCTTTGTGAGAGGGCGGACGGCTACTCTTAACATTCGTAAGGTACTCTTGGCCCTCGAAGAAGCCAAACAGGACCCCTTGGGGAATTATGCCATTATCACCCTAGATGCTGAAAAAGCTTTTGACAATGTTAGTTTTGACTGGTTATCTCTTACACTCTCTAAAATGGGTTTCTCAGGCCCTTTCTGCCACCTTATTAATTCCATGTACACAGCACCCTCAGCTAGACTCGTTGCGGCAGGACTCCTCTCAGATGACTTCCGCCTTCATAAAGGAACCAGGCAGGGCTGTCCTCTTTCCCCCCTCCTGTTCAACATGGCCTTAGAACCCCTCTCCAGATATCTATCCCAGGCAGCCCCCCTGCGAGGCATCAAAATAGGCGGCACGGAACTTCGCACCTCATTATTTGCCGACGACGTCCTCATATTTACGGGCAATCCCCGAGATGACATCCTGACCATTAAGAACACCTTCGACGATTTTCGACGGTGTTCTGGCCTCCGTATTAATTACTCCAAAAGTGAGATTCTACCTATCGGCACGCACTCCCCACCCTCATGGGCCAAACACTCCCTGTTCAAAGTCGCCTCATCTCACATTACTTATCTGGGAATTAAGATTGGAAAACTACCCTCCTCTATTTACAACCTCAACTATCCCCCCCCTCTTCACTAAACTTTTTCAGGAACTGTCAAACTGGATGGATCTCCCCCTCTCACTCTTTACGAAGGTGTCACCTTGTCAAAATGATTAGCTTTGCCAGACTGCTTTATCCTTTGCAAACCATACCCTTGCTTTTAAAACACAAGGATGTCAAATCTCTCAATTCCAAAATTTCGCATTTCATCTGGCACGGCAAAAGACCTCGGATAGCCCTTAAAAAATTACACCTTCCCAGACGTGACGGGGGTATCAGTCTACCTCATATCAGATTGTACAATTTAGCTTGTTTGTTCAGGACCAGCTTGGACTGGATAGCCCAATCATCCCAATACTCTAACCATCTCCTTAAAATGGCTCGCCCCTACTCTTTGGTAGCCCTCCTACACTGCAGATGGAAAACGGTTCCTCCCCCATACCAACACAATCTCCTTTTGCGGGACACAGCTCTAGCTTGGAGAGAAATCAGGAAGACCTTCAAGTTATCCCCCTTCATCTCTCCCCATTTACCGATCCAAGGAAATCCTGGTTTCCTCCCTGGTCTTCAATGTAAAGCGTTCACGGTATGGCGAGATCAAGGGCTATCAAATTTTGTCTCCTTATGTGACGGCATCACTGGAAAACCTCTCCCCTTTTCCACTATATCCTCATCATTCACTCTGCCTCCCTCCCACGTTTTTCACTTCAACCAATGCATCAGCTTCCTGTCTAACGCCTGCAAAGATGCACGTCGGAGATTTCAAACCAGCTTCTCTGAACATTTATTACTAAATGGTCAAGACAAGATTTCGGATATCTACAAACCTCTCTTGCGAGACTCATCCCCGTCCTTGTCTTCCTCATCAGTTGCCAATTGGGCTGCAGACTTCCCAGATCCTTGCATAACGAACAAAATCCTGGCTGGGCTGCAAAAAACTCTTCAGCTGACACCCAACGAAATTTGGAGAGAAACACAACTCAAGATCGCCCACCGGGCCTACATCCCATTCCTCTCTCCAAAATCCAGTAAGAATGGTGCCTCATGCCCTTTATGCAAGATGCCAAAACCTCCTCTCTCTCACCGGTTTTGGTCCTGTTCCTACATTTCCTCATTTTGGGACCAAGTCCTAACCTACGCATTCAAGATCACTTTACTGAAACTGCCTAAAGACCCTTTACTCCTAATATTCGGGTATTGGGACCCTATACTGCTGCCCTGGTCTCTGTCCCTCGCTGCACCAACCTCCTCTGGGTCCACCAAATACTCTTCCTCCAAGGATTGGATTTTGCTTTGCCTTCTCATCGCTAGGAGACTCATTCTTAGGCACTGGATCTCTCCTCAATGCCCTTCGATCCTCCAACTCGAAAAGGAATGCCTTACCCTCTTCTATAAAGAACGTTTTCTCATGGACTTCAAAGACTCCAGGTCTAGAGATCGCTTTCTCGGCAGATGGCGATCCTTCATCACTTCAACCCTCTCACCAGCTGATCAGGCGGCTCTGGAACAACTTTCCTTCTCCTATAATGACCCAATCTCAAAAGGACCATAAAAACTTTCTTGGCAAAACTAGGTCTCTGCTTCCCTCTGGGTCCTACCATGGCTGTTTTTGCTTACGAGTTCCCCAATGTTTTGGAACGATCAGCCTGCAAGTATTTCTGGACTCTCACCCCTTCCCCCCCCCCAGTTCACTTCTTGTTTCTGTTATTGCTCCCCCCCCCTATTTCCGACTTTAACCATAGAGGTGTGTAGACAGATCCATCCAGTATTTACCCTCTGGTCGTGTATCAGTATTGGTAGAGATCTTGGTATTTATCTAGGATGACTTCATACATTCTCACTAGGTGAGATTAAGGTCTATGCAAAACTCTCTGCTACCCCTCAATGTCAATCTTCAAGTGTCGAGTTTTTTATCTTTGGTCTTTATTCTCTTTGATCTAAATAACTCGCTATGTCTTTGTTTATGCGTACCATTGTTTGTAACGATTGGCGATTTTCTTGTACAATTGTCTTCTATTTCCCAATAAAAACTTATTAAAAAAAATTAAAAAAAACTAGGAAAGGGAGAGAAAAAAAAAGAAAGATACAGAAAAAGCTGCTGCCTTTGTTGCCAGAATTGAGCTAATGCCTGAAAACAATCTTGCAGATAACGCTCTTAGTTAAGAGACAACTGCTTGTCCCAAAAGATCCTACAGAAGGGACTCCCAACCTTACAAGCGCATTTAGCTGCCCAAGAGAAGGGACCGCGTCCGGGAGAGGCTTGAACCCGGACGGAAGCTGCCGAATGCAGAAGGTAAGGACGTCTGACCAGAATTCACTGCCATGAGGTATGAGGAAAAAAAGGAGAATGCTGGGACTGTGCTAACCAACTCTTTTATAATATTCACTAGTCCTGAGGGAGGAGCCAAGGCGGAGCTTGTCACAGGTATGCTGCCATGGAGGCACCAGGAAAAACAGATTTGGTCTCCACCCAGAGACTGGCCACATCAATCCCCTAGCAGCCAGCCAGACAGACAGACAAGGATAATGCCACTGCTAAAACCAGGATGTTGGAACCAGCAGCTATGATGGAGCAAGAGCAAACACGAGCCTAACAAAAGGTTCCCTGAGATCCAAATAATGTATCTCAATGATTTCTCTGGGATAACGAGGTTTAGAAAGACTGGTGTAGACATTAATCTCTGCAAGGTAGCATTGACTGTGAAAGGAACTGCCAGAACTCTCAGCCAATCCAGCTGTACTAATGGTGTAGTCCAAGGTTGCGCTTGGCCAATCAAAATATTGAGACTGCTGCACCAGAAAAATCCTTGAATACCAGGATAAGTAGTAATGATAAAGTGAAAAAGATGTGCTGTCTCAATAAATACACAGTGGTAATAGTTAATTACAGCTTTAAATCAAATGTGATACTTGGGATGGTACGTGCCTATTTAGAAATGCACACACTCGCAAAAACAGATATAAATGTGTATGAAAGTGCAAATGAGCTAATGAACCATAATGTAGTAAATTGACACAAAAGTCCATTTCAAAAAATTCTTGCATGTAAAAATGTAAATATAAAAGTGAAAATACATATAAATACACATAAAAGTAAAAAAAAAATAAGATAAATAATGGAGCCTGTCAAATGTCCCAATTCCACTGTGTTAGTTCCTTGTTTTGAGATAAGGTAGCCTTCAAAGTGCTAGGTGCATCACCGCCATGCTCTTAGGTGAAAAAATGGCTGCTTACCAGGCCCAAAGGATCAAATGCGCACTATAGGTAACCTCAGATGAAAAGGACACTGTTCCCTACAGCAACCTCTCTGGAACTCCAGACAGCCTCAGGCTCCCGGCTCACAGGGTGATGAAATTTAAAAGGAAGGACTCAGTGCATTATCATTTAAAAAAATGAAAGCTTTTAATGTAAAAGATTGCATTTACAGAGATGTTTCTTGAATAATAGCACACAGTATCGTGTCAGCACAGCCGCCTGCAGTACGGATTGGAGGTAAGCGCCCAGCGTCACATCCATATTATTTATAGCGTTAGCGCCGGAACTAACAGTGGCTTGCAGAGGAGCCCGGGGCTTGGAAAAAACTACTTCCGTATATCTCTATCCGCACCTAGCCACCTAGTTCTATAGACATGTATGATATGTTCCGAAAAATAACAAGATATGGACACATCGGTTAAAACCTTATCCTTGCAGGAGGAAAAACTCCGTCCTTGGCAGGAATATTACACATAGCAAAAATTGTCTAAAAACTTAAGAGATTAAAAAAAAAAATTGTTAAAAATGTTGAAAATATTGAAAAATAGTTCTCAGTTAAATATCCTCACATATATTTTTACCCATTTAGCCAATTCCACTGTGCATTTAACAGTGCTTTCACAATGCTTACTGAACATGTTTAAAGAATTGGAAAGCATATAGGCTGTCTGGAGTTCCACCTCTCTGGAACTCCAGACAGCCTCAGGCTCCCGGCTCACAGGGTGATGAAAATTAAAAGAGAGGACTCATAGTGCATCATCATTTAAAATGAAAGCTTTTAATGTAAAAGATTACACTTACAGAGATGTTTCTTGAATAATAGCACACAGTATCGTGTCAGGATGGCCGCCTGCAGTATGGTCCGGGCATCATGACATCACCACTGACTCCGCCCGACACATTTCCCCTCAGACGGTGTCAACTTTGATTGGAGGTCAGCGTGCAGCGTCACATCCATATTATTTATAGCGGAAGCGCTGGAACTGACAGTAGCTTGCAGAGCTACTTCCGTATATCTCTATCCGCACCAAGCCACTTAGTTCTATGGACATGTATGATATATTCCGGAAATAAATAACAAGATCCGAACACATCAGTTAAAAAACCTAATCCTTGCAGGAGTAAAAACTCTGTCCTTGGCAGGAATATTACACAGCAAAAATTGTCTAAAAACGTAAGAGAGATTAAAACTATTTTTTATTAAAAATATTGAAAATATGGAAAAAAATTTATTGGTTAACCACTTAACGAACGCTCACTGTACATATACGTCGGCAAAATGGCACGGACAGGCACAATCACGTACCTGTACGTGACTGCCTTCGTATGGGTGGGGGGTCCGATCGGACCCCCCTCCGGTACAGTGTCCATAAAAATCAACATGTGTAATCGTGAGAAAAACACATATACAAAGTGTCCATCAAAATAACCCGTTAAGGCACAATGAAAAGGAGGACATGTAGACTGCAGGTCATCAAGGAAAAAACATCTTCCGACTATAGGAAATAGATGAAACACTCTTACCAGAGTCCGTGGATCTGCCTACCCATGGCAGAAGATCATGTAAGCATGGGAAATCCAACCTCAGGACCGATCGGCTTGTCTGGTGACTCCTATGGTGTTGGAATCTTGGCCGTTGAGACTCGACAATCCTCGGATTCAAAACCTTGAATGGATATCCCGGATGGATGGGACGAACCTGGACTCCTAGGGTATTACCCTATTTCATGTAAGAGAAATTCGACCACCAAAGACCCCAAAAAAGGGTAACTGAATAATGTAGAGTAACTCCAGATAAGCTCTCTCCGGATCCCATGCAGGAAAAAAAGAGACAAGGCTCCAATGGTGCAGATCAAAAAAGGTAGTATACGGTTTTATTGGAATAAAACCACAAAAAGTTTAACATAAAAAGTGATCACATAGATAAAATAAAAACAAAGCAATATGGGGAGTAGCGTACCAAACCCTACGCGTTTTGTCCAAATGCCCCAGTAGAAGTCTTATTTGGACGAAACGCGTAGGGCTTGGTACGCTACTCCCCATATTGCTTTGTTTTTATTTTATCTATGTGATCACTTTTTATGTTAAACCTTTTCATTGTGCCTTAACGGGTTATTTTGATGGACACTTTGTATATGTGTTTTTCTCACGATTACACATGTTGATTTTTATGGATTTTGTAGTGAATACACACACATCCTTTTTGGTGTGATATTTATTTATTTTTTCACTATATATGTAGAGAGACATTTATTTGTTTTTCCCTAATTTGCCAGCGCTACTTTTTTTATTAATATCTTGTTTACAATTTTTGTCACATTGGTGTGTAGCAGCTTTTTGTTTCTTTTTTCTTCCTTATTAGTTTTTGCACTTAGCGCAATATTTTTTTCATTTTTTCTCCGGTACAGTGAGCGGTGGTTTTCCGTTCGGAAGCGATCCGTGATAAGGGGGCGGCCATTGGTTTCTGGCCACCCCCTCGCGATCGCTCCCGGCGAATGACAATCTTCCTCTGCCTGTGTAATGTAAACACAGGCAGAGGAAGTGATGTCATCTCTCCATGCGGCTGTCTTTTCGATCACTTTGTGGGCATTTCCATTGTCCTGGTGCTCCAGGGCCTTCAAAAGTGTAATAGGTAGTCAACTAGTTAGATGTGTAATTTATGCTCCTAGAATACCTGATGGTGCTCCCTGCATGTTGGGCCTCTGTATGTGGCCAGGCTGTGAAAAAGTCCCACACATGTGGTATCGTAATACTCAGGAGGAGTATCAGAATGTATTTTGGGGCATCATTTGTGGTATACACATGCCATGTGAGAGAAAAAACCTATTACAATGAAAATTTTGTGGAAAAATAAAAAAAATAAAAAAAATCTTCATTTTGCAATGAATTCTGGGAAAAAATGACAACATCAAAAACCTCACCATGCATCTTACTAAATACCTTGGAATGTCTACTTTCCAAAAAGGGGTCATTTGGGGGGTATTTGTACTTTGCTGGCTTGTTCGGGTCGTAAGAAATGAGATAGGCCACCAGTACATTAGGTGTGATCAATTGTTTATTATCCGCACCACAGCTTGTAGACTCTATAAACTTTCACAAAGACCAAATAATATCCACTAATTTGGGTTATTTTTACCAAATATATGTAGCATTATAAATTGTGCCCAAAATTTATGAAGAAAAATTAATAATTTGCAAAATTTTATCACATAAACTAAAAAAAAATCGTTTTTTTTTTCAAAAATGTCCGTATTTTTTCCTTTATAGCGCAAAAAATAAAAAACCCAGAGGTGATCAAATACTACCAAAAGAAAGCTCTATTTGTATGAAAAAAAGAACAAAAAAATCATTTGGGTACAGTATTACATGACTGAGTAATTGTCATTCAAAGTGTGAGAGCGCTGAAAGCTGAAAATTGGTCCGGGCACGAAGGGGGTTTAGTGCCCAGTTGTCAAGTGGTTAATGGAATTATAATCCTTTGGAAGTTAAGGCAGCTGACAAATATGAATTAACTTTGGATCTAGTTGTTTGCTTGAAGTTCATCTTAAAAAAGCATGCACTTAAACGTGTTTTGACTATAGTTTTAAACAGGGGGGAGAATGGTTTAAACCCCATGATATTACCCAGTACCCCTATTACTTGTCAGGTCACCTGTGGCCAGATGGCAGATGCACACTATTGGGGGTCAGGAGTGCATCACAAGGTAGTGAACCCTATGACTGACTGCTGCGGATGGGACGCTGGGTGGTTGTGGAAAGCGGGACCAGTGGAGCACAACAGGGATCCACAGGGAGCTAGAGCCCAAGATTCCCCAGGGCACGGAGTCTAAGATCCATCAGGTTTTCACCAGAGCCTCTAGTGGGGAGGATGCTACGTTGCAGCTGGGTCCAGGTCGCGGCCCCCAGAGTCCCCTAGCTCACGATCCATAGGGTAAGGAGGATAGAGGGGAAGCAGCAGCACAGGATACAAGAATAGTGAGGGGAAAAGCCAAGGTTAGGGCAACAAGCAGACAAGGATAAATGAGGGACAAGCCGAAGGTCAAGGTCACAGGCAGACAGGGATAGTCGGGAACAAGCCAATATCAAAACACAGAGACAGGCGTAGCACACGGCAGGCAGGAACCCAAACACACAATGCTTAACAAACACGTTGATCAGCACGGCTGGCTTGCAGTGCACAGGTTAATATAGAGTTCTGTGATAGGGCCTGGGGTGGAGCCAGGCTGGGAGGAGAGATTATAAAAGCAGCCAGGTGAGGAGAGTCTGGCCTCTAAGGTGAACACAAGAGGAAGGTAAGATGGCAGACAAACATTACTGCATATCGATGATAGTATCCTCCCTTTTATGGCCCCTCCCACTCCTTGGCCCAGGCTTAAAGGGAAACCTCAGATGAAACCTCCTCAACAGACGAGGGGCAAAGACCTCAGATGCAGCGATCCAAGACGCCTCCTCAGCACCAAACCCTCTCCAAGCACAAGGTACTGAAGAATACCTCCGCAGAGCTGAGAATGCAGAACTTGACCAACCTCGCACCCCAGACCATCCTCAGAGGCCGGAACCGAGGCAGGGAGAGGACGAGAGGATCCATTGAGGACCAAAGGCTTTTTAGGAATAAGCAAGGGCATGAGAGGATCAACAGGAATCTGAGGAGGGTCCCCCAGACCCTTAAAGATGAACTGGACATCAAGCACAGGACCATCAGACTGGGCAGAGGTCAGTGGAACCCTGAGGTCAGGTTGGTAAGAAGGTGACATGTCACAGGAGTCAAGCTGAATAGCTGAAAGACCAGCAGAATGCAGAGAGTCACTGGGTATGGGCTGGACTGGCATAACTGGTACAGAGGCCGAGTGAGTAGCACAGTCAGGTGTAGCGACTACCTGAATCGCATGGCAGGGTGTAGCGACTGCAGAACTTGCAGACAAGTTAGCCTGGTTGTGCGTCCAAGGGTGTTTAGGGACAGACAAAGGTAAATGGTTATGCAAACTGGAGTGAATGATAGGCTCAGGTTCACAGGTGGGCTCCTCATTCAGAGTGCCCCATGACCTAGAGAGTGCATCAGCCTGACTATTGCAGGACACATTCCAGAAATTACTATATGCAGTAGGAAGAGCAAAAGATACTGGGATGGTGGCAACAGGAAGTTTCTCTTTTGGGGCAAACTTGGGTAGGCAGGACGAGGAACAGGAGGAACCCCAAGCCAGGATCTGTCCAGCAGTCCAGTCAACATGTGGAGAGTGGAGCCGTAACCAAGGAAGACCCAAAAACGATAGGAGTTGGGGCCTTAGGTAGGATAAGGAAGGATATCCACTCCTGGTGGAGTGTCCCTACCGACATCTTAACAGGGAGGGTCTGGAAGTGGATAGGACCCCCTGGGAGAACAGTGCCATCAATCGCCAAGACCACCAATGGCGTGGTGAGAGGCAAAGGGGTGAGTCTCATGGAAGATGCAATTTCCCAGTCCATGAAATTACCAGCGGCTCCGGAATCCAGGTATGCCGAGACGGAATGAGAAGAAGCGCCGACATGAAGGAACACAGGGAGAAGAAGACGAGACGGTGAAGGTGATATTTCTGGCTCTAAAACTCCACCTTCCAGATGTATTGGACCCGAGAGTTTTTCCAGGCAAAGAAGGCAAGTGTCACGAAAATGACCTTTGCCCCCACAGTAGAGACACAGGCCCAGAGTTCTGCACCTAGCACGTTCCTCTGGGAATAGCCTGGTTCGACCCAGCTGGATTGGTTCCTCAGCTGGCAAGAGATGCTCCACGGGTCGAAGAGAGGGGAGCTCAGGCTGACTAAGGACCAAGGAGTGCTTGTGTCGCTTTTCTAGGGTCCTTTCCTGAAAGGGAATATCGATCTGGTTACACAAGGAGATAACTCCGTCCAGATCAGTGGGAATGGTTCTTCCTGCTAATTCAACCTTCACTCTATCAGAAAGGCCATGCAAAAAGATTGCGACTAAGGCCTCATTGTTCCAGCTCAACTCAGCTGTCAGAATGCGAAAATGAAGAGCATACTGTCCCACAGAAGCAGACTCTTGGCGGAGACGTAAAAGGGCGCTGGCCGCTAAAGAGACACAAGCCGGTTCTTCGAAGATATTCCCAAAAAGTTTCAAGAAGTCAGACAAGCTAGAAACCACTGGGTCATTCAGTTCCCACAGAGGGGCTGCCCAGGCTAAAGCTTCACTGGATAGGAGGGAAATGATATAGGCTACCTTAGCCCAATCAGACAGGAAGTTTTGGGGCTGGAGCTCAAAATGAATTGTGCATTGGCTAAGGAACCCCCTGCAGGCCTTGGAGTCCCCAGAGAAACGGGACGGAGCTGGCAGTTGTAGTGAATGTGTGGCTGCAACTGCGACCGGAATAGGTGCAGCCGCTGATAGGGGTTGAGGTTGTTGAACTGAGGGTCCAAGGAGGCCTGAACCTGTTCAAAACGGGAGGCCAAATCCTGAAGGAATCACATGACCTGGGTCTGATTAGATTCCTGGGTCTCAAGTTTGTGGACTATGCCCTGCAATGGATTATCTACGGAAAGCGGCACGTCAGTCGGGTCAAACTGTCAGGTCACCTGTGGCCAGATGACAGATGCACAACATTGGGGGTCAGGAGTGCACCACAAGGTAGTGAACCCTATGACTGACTGCTGCGGATGGGACGCTGGGTGGTTGTGGAAAGCGGGACCAGTGGAGCACAACAGGGATCCACAGGGAGCTAGAGCCCAAGATTCCCCAGGGCGCGGAGTCTAAGATCCAGCAGGTTTTCACCAGAACCTCTAGTGGTGAGGATGTTACGCTCAAGCTAGGTCCAGGTCGCGGCCCCCAGAGTCCCCTAGCTTATTCTCCATAGGGTAAGGAGGATAGAGGGAAAGCAGCAGCACAGGATACAAGAATAGTAAGGGGAAAAGCCAAGGTCAGTGCAAGAAGCAGACAAGGATAAACGAGGGACAAGCCGAAGGTCAAGGTCACAAGCAGACAGGGATAGTCGGGAACAAGCCAATATCAAAACACAGAGACAGACGTAGCACACGGCAGGCAGGAACCCAAACACACAATGCTTAACAAACACGTTGATTAGCGCAGCTGGCTTGCAGTGCACAGGTTACTATAGAGTTCTGTGATAGGGCCTGGGGTGGAGCCAGGCTGGGAGGAGAGATTATAAAAGCAGCCAGGTGAGGAGAGTCTGGCCTCTAAGGTGAACACAAGAGGAAGGTAAGATGGCAGACAAACATTACTGCATATCCATGACATTACTTTTGCTTCTCTGTTTATTTATCTATTTCTTGTTGTGGAGATTTGCCTTCACTTCCTGCCCCAAAGGCACATTAGGAAGTGAGAATAACTTAAAATGAGTGGAAAGTCTCTCTAAGACAGTGTTTACTAGAGTAGGTGCACAACCTAGAAAGTTTCCTTTCACTACTGTTCCAGTGGCAACTGTAACATTTTTAATCCATTTACAACAATGGTATACAAAAAGGGTAGGACATGGCACTCTTAGTGGGAAATGAGCAACAATAAAAAAAAAATTGCTTTAGCTAGAATGAGTATGTTTGACATGTGTTTGAAGAGAACAGGTTTGATTGGTAACATAACACTTTTGAGTGTTTTATAACACTTTTGAGTGCCTATAAACCACAAGATCCTGCCATGTAACCTAATTTCTCAGCAGCGCAAACTGATGTGTAGTTTATTTTATAACTCAAATAGCAATTTTTTTTAACTTCAATCACTTTGTAGTTGACATTAATTTACTGGTACAAAATGCATTTTATAGCCCACTTATTGTTTTGTCTTATTATTTTGTGGTCTACAAATTAGTATTGAGGCACATAATTGATTTTAAACCACAAGAAATCATCTTTAGCCAAAATTATAAATGTAAGAATTATATTTTTTAAAGACCAATTGATGTTTATCTAAAAATTAAATAAATTAATAATCTGTTTTATAATCTTTAGGGCAGATGAAAAAATGTACTTGTGCAAAAGGTTATATATACAATATAACATATACAGAAAAGCACTGTATTTATACAGGATGTGTCCATTTTTTTCTTCCAAAGAAATATAAAACATAATTTCAAGGCACATAATTTAATTACATGTCCACAAATAATGGTATGCCATGCTTATGTCATCCATCACTCATCTCTTTTCTCAGTGGCGCCTCTGTTCTTCCATCAGCTTTCATTTCCCCCTCTTTTTTTATTCTATATTATTTTAGCTCCCTCCAGCTCCCTTGCATGATCTGATGACTATGTTTAATTATTGAAGTGTTTTTCAGTGGTACCTCCAGTCATTCTACAGACTTAGCAACCTGCACCCATCACTGCTGACTGTACAGCTTTACTACACATCTGCCATGATATATTCTGGTACTTTGGTAATAATTCCTCATACCGCAGGCATACTAAGTACATCAGCATAATGTTTTCATTTGAAAGGGGGCTTTTATTATTCAAATAGACCTGTATATAAAAAAAAAGCATTGCTATGATAAACCTGTGATAATTCTGATATGTAATTCGGAAAATTAAAAGAACTTTGAAGAGTCAATGAAAATACATAAATTTAAGGCTTCATGTACACGGGACGTTTTTATAACCTCTCCTGAACAATTTACCTTGACAGATAGTAACCAACGTCCTCATGTACACTGCAGCTGATAAACGGAGGTTTAGGAGCAGTTGTGAGTTTTTTTCAGCAGCCCCTGAACTCTCCTCAATGTTATCTTATCTGTACATGTACACTCAGCCGTTTATAAGAGTTTAGAGGCAGTTGAGTTTTCAGGCATTTTCCTAAAAGCAGATAAGGATTCATGTACACTGCGCGTTTTAAAACCTCTCCTGAACGATTTACCCTGACAGATTTTAAAAACGTCCGTTGCACGTTTAGGATGGTAGTTTACTGGCATTTCAAATGCTAAATGCTTGTCACTGCTTGTAAACTTGTGTAAAAGCTGTAACCCGAGTTTATGTGCGTTTTAGTTTTCTAAGTGTTTTTAAAGAGGAACATGTAAGATATGGGGAAAACACAATTTTCACCACATGCTGTTGACTGCAATGGGGGGGGGGGGGAGACAGAGAGAGACAGACAGACAGACAAACAGACATAGAAAGACACAGACAGAAAGAGACAGACACAGGCAGAGAGAGACAGACACTGACAGAGAGAGAGGGAGAGAGAGATAGAGAGACAGACAGAGAGACAGAGAGAGACAAAAAACTGACAGAGAGACAGATAGAAAGAGAGACACAGAGAGAGAGACACACAGAGAGAGAGAAAGACAGACATAGAGAGGGAGAGAGAGAGAGAGAGACAGCACAAATCCTGGTCCATACTCTGGGGACCTGTTCTACTTCACAGTGCCACAATTCACTCTTCTGCTCCAGATGTACTACCTGATGTTCTCTGAGATCCATGGTGCTTAGAGCAGGGTGAAGCTGGGTGTTGGGACCTGGGACACTCGGGGGTCTCATGTGAATACCAGTCCCACAATCTGGTCAACTGTGCTATTCCTGCCAAGGGGTTGTATCAATCCTTTATTCGTCCCTGCATCCCAGGCCATGTTGGAGTACATCAATGATTGAATTCAGTGCCAAGCTGGAATAATATCTTTTTGAGTGTTCCAATATACCATTCCTGGGTTACAGTGTGTCAGGTTTGGGTTTATGCATAGATCCTGAGACGGTCCTTGCCATTATAACCTGGCATCTGTTGCTAGTCTCAAATCTACCAAAGGTTTTTTTTATTTATTTTTTCCCCATCTACTACAGCCAGTTTATACATGACTATTCTTCGATTTCTGCACCCTTTATCTCCTTAATAATAAAAAAAAAGGTTTTAATACTAAAGCTTGGCCTCCAAAAAAATGATTTATGCGTTTTAAAGAGGTATAAAAAAAAAGTCTTTGTTACTGTTTTTTTTATAAGAAAACGTAACATTTTGGAACTCTTCTTCATTGAAGTATCGATGAGCTGAACTGCACTGGGTTCGGTTCAAAAAGGGTTCACCAAACTTCAAAGAAATTCAGTCGTCGAACCCAAACACCATTTAAATTAATGGAAGCCAAATCTAGAATATTAAAGAGGAATATTCTCTGGGCTAAGGGGTGTCAAATAAATAGTGTGTGTGTGTGTTTGTGTGTGCATGGGGGGGGGGGAGGTGCACTACTCTGGGGAACATGTGTCAATGCAAAAAACTTTTCAAAAATTCCATGTGACTGGGAGCAGTGATTTTTTTTTAGCACTGACGCTTACAAAGGAATACAAAAAGTGCTAAATTGCCAGCCAATAACACATTTATCTTGGCTTCTTTTTTTTTACAGAACAGCACACAGACCCCAAAGGCCCAAAATAGATAAGAAGTCCTATTTTAAAGAAGAAGGTAATGAAGTTTCTTTTCCAAAAATAGGCTGTCTTTGTATTCATTTGCAAATGTAATTTTTGCTGTAGCACATCCTACAGCAATAATGAAACAAATTAAGCCTGGTATGGCTCTTAATGGAGTACCTCACACAAAAAGTGAGAACAATAAAAAAAAATGCGTCAGGTGTCAGGTTCCCCAGAAATCCAAGCATGCAGCCCAGATGACCATGAAAGGGGGGGGCATATATGCACCCTCCATCCTCAACCATACAAGTCCATATGCCCTCAACATGAGAGGCCACCCCCAAGCAGAGCACCTTGTCCCCATGTTGATGAGGACAAGGGCCTCATCTCCACAACCCTTTCCCATTGGTTGTGGGGGTCTGCAGGTGGGGGTGGGCTTTTTGGTATCTGAAACTCCCCTTTAATATTAAAGGGGACTTAGATACCAGTGCCCCATATGAATGAGTACTCGACGACTAGAACTGTCATTGATACCTTCCAAGGTGCCATTCCTGGGTTAAATTGTATCAGGTTTGGGGTTATGCATGGACTCTGAAAAGGTCTCTGATATTATTAACTGGCCTTATCTGCTAGTCTCAAAGCTACCAATGGTACCTTGTTCTGTTTTGTCTTTGGGTGGGAGGACTTATCGGGTTCTGGAAACCCCCTTTAATAATAAGGGGACTCTAAGATACTTGCACCCCAATGTAAATGAGTATGAGGTACATTGTACACCTCCTCATCCACACAAAAATTATGAGTAATATGAAAAATAAAGACTCCCCAAAGGTTTAACAATTCCTTTAGTAAAAAAAAGTCCCCAAAATGATCCATTATTGTAAATCAATTTGCAATCATGATGCCCACTACTGCCAACCTGCCACAAAAAGAAAAAAACAACAACCCAAGCTGTCATCGATACCTTTCAAGGCACCATTCCTGGGTTACATTGTGTCAGGTTTGGGATTATACATGACTCATGAGAAGGTCTCTGCCATTGTTAACTAGGGGCAGCACAGTGGTGTAGTGGTTAGCACTTTCCCCTAGCAGCAAAAGGGTTTCTGGTTCAAATCCCGACCACAACACCATCTGCCTGGAGTTTGCATGTTCTCCCTGCGTGGGTTTCCTCCGGGTACTCCGGTTTCCTCCCACACTCCAAAGACATGCTGGTAGGTTAATTGGATCTTGTCCAAATTGGCCCAGTATATATGTGTGTACGACGGTGTGTCCCAAGCATGTCGAGATCCTACGGGGTAAAATGACCGCACCAGCCAAGCAGACACTGGCTGCAAAAAGTGCCTAGAGGCGATTCAGTTCGCATGTGAGCGCTATACATGTCACTCATTCAACTAGCCTCTGTCGCCAGTTTCAAAGCTAATGGTTCTTTTAGTACCAAATTATGAAATAAATGTAAATCCCAAAAAAGTCCCTCATTCTAAATCCATTGTCAATCCTAATGCAACCTTATGTCGATACTCGATTATATAAAGAAAAAGGGAAAAATAACGGTGACATCATTGACTAAATAAGGCCATGTGTATAGGTACAGTGGGTGGGCAGGACAAGCATTGTTCTGGAAGGACATACCCGTACATCCTCCTAGAACTGCGCCTTGTGCACTCCCCTGAAGGCGCACAGTGGCACAAACCTGTGATTGCTGTGTCTGACAGACGCAGCAGATCACTGATTTACCGACCCTGGTAATACCAAAGGCTGTGATGCACTATGTGACCAGTCACAGCATCACATATCCAGAAGTTACAATGGCTGTCACTCATACAGCCATTGAGAACTACTTCGATCTCTGTGATTTGTCACAGTGATAACATGGTACAGAACAGGACTACATGTTCTTACACTGAAGACACAGTAGTTCTTAATGATGTTGGCTGTATGTTTAGGGTAATTGTCTTGCTGCAGAATAAATTTGAGGTCATTGTCCCTAATCACCACCCCATCAGTCGCAGTGTCACCACACCAGAGTAAGCCAGCATTGGTGTCCCTGATTGTCACCACACCAGTCCCAGTGTCACCTGACCAATGTAAGTCAACAGCAGTGTTCCTGATTGCTGCCACACTAGTCCCCAGTGTCACTAGACCATTGCAGCCAGTGACAATTTTCCTTAATACCACCACACCAGTGCAGTGTTGCCGCTGCCTGCCACTTGTACTGCCCCTGTCCTGTTTATTGACCATGATTCTCACTATATTCCTGTCAGACACAAGTCCCAGCCATCTCCTGTGGACAACTGTACTCCTAGAACCTCAGGGACTCTTTTGTTCTTTCTTTATTCAGCCTCCTGTACTTCCTGTCCAGTCATCATGACATTCCTGGGGGTAGCCATGTACCAGTAGGCTAGGCTTGCTAAGCTTATAGAAACTGGGACTGCTATAGGTGATGCTACACTGGACTATATAGTGGCGACCATTTCAGTACATTGGTTTTGATACAATTGGATGATTTGTGTTACACATGTAGCACTTATCCCCATTTAAGGGACCGGCTGGTTTTGTTGGGTCTGCAAACTACCCCCAAGGCTTCCGTTGTCAGGGTGTGAGAAAGTCTTTAGAAAGGCCAATGTCCACACAATGTAAAACCCAAACAGTCAGGCTTTATTTTACTTTGCTTAAGTGGAAAACTTTAGAGGAAAGTAGGAAACGAGAGAAACACAGGGAAAGGTTCAGGCACGCAACACTAAAGTATAAAAGTGAACTGTCAGCGCACACACTGGTATTACTGAACACTTAAAAACGGCAATGCATATGTCTAAAAAACAGTCACAGTTCAATAGTCCATATGGTGGTACAAATGACCAGTCCTAAAAAGGAAGGAGATGATGAGAATGGTGGGCGGCAGCTGTCCTCAGAGAAAAGCCAACTCTGTTAAGGAAAGATAAGGGGACAAAAAAGGAAGCGCCACCTAAGTGCAATATGTCAGATAAAAATGTTTAATCTCCCCCTTTTTTAGACATAATAGAATACTTTAGTCTTTTTATTATTTTACTATGCATTTTATTGGTGATGTTGTATATCTATGAGATCCCCGTAGATTATTCATGTGTTTTTATGCTCCAGTGCGGGTTTTTTTTTTATTCCCTTGCCAGCCATTAGATTGCATTCAGCTATTTAACTAATATTGGCCCATTCACGATTAGACCTTTGTTATAGTGATTACATGCTGCTGGTGTGCTGTGGTTTGCTGGTTCCCTGGCAACCGCAGTACATAAATAGCATCACACCTGCAGTATTCCAGTAGGCCTGTAGAAGGAGCTAGTCTCCGAGCGCGTAGCCTGTTGTTTCCTGTCTCACCTTCCTTCCGGTGCTCTCCTTGGTTCTGGTTTCCTGGGACGTCATCATCTGTGCTCCACGCTGTATCCTGGCTGTTTCCTGGTGGCCACAGGATGGACTATCCTTTTTGCCTGCAGACCCGTGGATCCAGATGGACCTGAGACTGGACCGCACTGCGTTTTATGAGACCGTGATGTGCCCTGTTTGTACTTGTGTCCTGTAAGTGCATTTCCTTTGAGATTAAACATTTTTATCTGACATATTGCACTTAGGTGGCGCTTCCTTTTTTGTCCCCTTATGCAACACTAAAGTCCCAATCGTCGCCACTCAAGCCTGAGTGGGTATTGCTCACCCGGATAGTCCCGTTTAGTGGTCCTAGCAGCCGGGATGAAGCACAAATCAATCTGCCTTTGAGAACTAGGGATACGATCAGGAATCCTCTGCCACAGGATTGTTAAAAGTCCCGAACCTTCACAGCCAAGCAATAGTGAAGAACCTTTAAGCCGGATTGGCGTACTGCAGGGCTTATAATGATGGATCCCTCCTTAGGTGAGCTCCAGGCATCTTCCCGAGACAGCAGTACCGTCGCTAGTCTCCTCCGGGGCAGATCCTCCCCTGGTCTCCTTCCCTAAGCGTGGCTTCCCTCAGGTGGGTAGCTAAGGATCCCTTTGAAAAGTAAAGGCCTCCGCCAGCAGGGTTGGGCCTATCATGCAGCATGGTAGCCTCGGGCTAAAGGTGCCCGGGGCCAGAACCCACACACGCACCCTGTGCCATGAGGGCCACGAGGCGCACACCGACCCTAATTCATGGCGTCTGCCCCTTGTGTACCCTCTCCCAGCATGCACAGTGGGTAGACCACGCCCACTGTATGGCTGCTGAGAAAGGACACCCAAGGTGTTGTGATACCCCCTGTAGTTCAACCTATGCCTCCGATGACAGTGCCATCTACAGGCAGACAGGGAAAACTACTGTCAGGCAGTATCACACCCAGAGCAGAAGCAAATCCAGAACAATCAATTGGTCTGAGCCCAATTACTGGCTCAGACTACCCTTAAATTTACACATAGCGCCCCCAAATATTGGGGGGGGGGCGTTACACACACCCCCTCCTAGAAAAAAGACACTGTCCCCAGTGGCTGGGGAAATCAAAATCCTTCAATACTGAAGGCTGTTAATTTACGCAAAAAAAAAATGGTACCTGAACTAAAAATATTTTGGAAAGGGAGAAAGAAAAGAAGAGAGAAAACACACTAATGACATTACAATTTCCAGACATGTCAAAAAAAATACACTCCATCCATTACTTACTATCCCACCCCATTATCCGGTGGTCTTGATAGTAGCTTCTGGTACCTGCAAGAAATCACAAACAATACACATAGAAACAGCAAACATCCTAACCACTACTCACATCCTATCCTACAAAAGAAGCAGACTGTTTCCCCGAGAGGAAGCAGTTTCCTTCTATAAAAGTTTTCTAAATGTCAAGCCTAGCATAACGTTTTTGTTTTTTTTAATTCTAAGTGCCATATTATCACTACAGTCTCTTTATTCCTGCAGACTACTGCCACCTAGTGTTGGCAGAGTCTCAACGTCCTGTACTGGTTACGCAGGGGTTTGCACAAAACACACTGAGCATCCCACTGTTGATTATGGCGTTTCCTCACCATAACATACTAACTGTCTAACCCAAAGTTTGCTCAGAGGAAAAACTGTCCTTTTTCCGGAGAGAAGAAAAACAAACAAAAAAAAAACCTCTCCGTCTTTTCCTCCTTAAGAGCAGACATCCTCTTTCAGCAGAGGGCAAAGTCACCTTGATCCAAGATGTGGTTCACCCGTGAAGGGACAGGATATAAAAGCAAAAATCAAGCTCCTGTCTTTTAATTATTATTTTTTTTAAAGGTAAAACCATGGATCCGGGAGGGTAACTGCTTTCCACTGCTTGGCCAAAGTTGTTACAGAATAAGTCACATCATCTCTTCCCGGACAGCAATTTACCACTCGGTCAACGTGGATGTACCGACCATAGTTCCAGTCCCTGTGGCAACATTTGAACCGATCTGTCATGGCAGCTGAGTTCCTGTACGGCTTGGGCACTTTAAGGTAGTCCCAGATAGCTTCCCCGTACCACCGTTCACGACAGGCCTCAATTTTGAATAATAGTTTCTTGGGTACATAGGGGTACTCCAAGCCGTACTCACCAGCCACTCTTTTCATAAGGATCCGCTGCAGGCAAGCAAGTTTAGGCAGAGTTGCAGGGTCTCCTGCTCCAGGCATTACATACGAATCCGGGGACTTCCGGACCAAAGCCGTAACAAGCTCCGGTGAGAGTCTTTCATTTGTCATAGCAATAGCCTTCTCTGTCAAAGCGGGGACTTCCACCCGGGGTGTGGTTTCCCCAGAGCTCATGGGCGATCCCTCTCGAAGGCTGCGGATTGAGACAAAATTTTTCCTCTTGTCCCATCCCTTTGCGAGGAAGACCTCGTCTATCTCCACATCATCCCCAACATCGGATGACGAGTCAATATCCGAGGAATCTACCTCTTCAGCGGGCAGGTAATTCCTGGCATTTACAGACACTTTTCCCCCAGCCTCCTTACCATCCCCTGACGTGGACTTCTCGGGCATCTCCTTGCTTTTAAAGTCCGATTCCGGCAGGCGCTGGGGCAGGCTTCGACCGCGGCCGCGGGAGGCCTGTACATATCCCACCTTCTGTTTTGCTGGCGGGATATGAACTTCGGTAGTGGTGGAGGCAGCGTCCGCTGCAGTGTCCGCCGATGGCTCTGCAGCGGCAGAGGCATCCTCTTCGGTCACATCCGTGGCAGCCAATGCGATGTGCGTGGGTTCGGCTGTAGGGGCATAGGCATCTTTATCTGAAGTAACGACGCCTGTAACACAATTTGCCTGGTAGGCCTGGGGTGATTCGGTGGGCTGGTCCACCTCGAACAAGAATTCCCCACAGGACAAACATCGTCCGAACGGCCGTAGCTGCACAGCCAGTCCACCGCATCTAGGACAGAGCATGCCCAGGGTCTCCGCATCTCGGTAGGTGTACAAATCGAAGCGGCCCCGGGGCTTGAGCCGGAACCCCATATCCATGAGTGGGGCTGTAAGTGGAGAAATGTCCATGGTAGTAGGCGTTGGGAACATCCGGGGTCCCGATAAAGTTGAAGTCCATGGGAACGCAGACATGTTGCTCCTCTGACTTGATCCAATCTCTCTCTGTTCCTTGGCGCCAATGCACCCACGTGTAACACGCAGGTGGCGGGAACTCCTCCCCTTTTTTCTCTTCCTGCACGTAACTCACAGGCTTTTCTTCCTTTGGATCCGCCCACGGACTACGCAGTTAGAAAAACACAGTTCTGTGCCCCTTAACCCCTTCTCTCGTTCCAAAAGAAAAACACAGTTCAATTTCCTCAATGGCCGACTTTTCCAAACATATAGAGAATAATTCAATTGCAAGAGGTAGCCGCAAATCCCGGACTCAAGCCCCCATGTGTAGCACTTACCCCCATTTAAGGGACCGGCTGGTTTTGTTGGGTCTGCAAACTACCTCCAAGGCTTCCGTTGTCAGGGTGTGAGAAAGTCTTTAGAAAGGCCAATATCCACACAATGTAAAACCCAAACAGTCAGGCTTTATTTTACTTTGCTTAAGTGGAAAACTTTAGAGGAAAGTAGGAAACGAGAGAAACACAGGGGACGGTTCAGGCACGCAACACTAAAGTCCCAATCATCGCCACTTAAGCCTGAGTGTGTATTGCTCACCCGGATAGTCCCGTTTAGTGGTCCTAGCAGCCGGGATGAAGCACAAATCAATCTGCCTTTGAGAACTAGGGATACGATCAGGAATCCTCTGCCACAGGATTGTTAAAAGTCCCGAACCTCCAAGCCAAGCAATAGTGAAGAACCTTTAAGCCGGATTGGCGTATTGCAGGGCTTATAATGATGGATCCCTCCTTAGGTGAGCTCCAGGCCTCCTCCCGAGACAGCAGTACCGTCGCTAGTCTCCTCCGGGGCAGATCCTCCCCTGGTCTCCTTCCCTAAGCGTGGCTTCCCTCAGGTGGGTAGCTAAGGATCCCTTTGAAAAGTATAGGCCTCAGCCAGCAGGGCTGGGCCTATCATGCAGCGATGTAGCCTCAAGCTAAAGGTGACAGGGCCAGAACACACACACGCACCCCGTGCCATGGCCGGGCCACGAGGCGCACACCGACCCCAATTCATGGCGTCTGCCCCTTATGTACCCTCTCCCAGCATGCACAGTGGGTAGACCACGCCCACTGTATGGCTGCCAAGAAAGGACACCCAAGGTGTTGTGATACCCCCTGTAGTTCCACCTATGCCGGTGATGACAGTGCCATCTACAGGCAGACAGGGAACACTACTGCCAGGCAGTATCACACCCAGAGCAGAAGCAAATCCAGAACAATCAATTGGTCTGAGCCCAATTACTGGCTCAGACTACCCTTACATTTACACATAGCGCCCCCAAATATTGGGGGGGGGCGCTACACACACAAGATACAATGTCCGGTATACAATCAGTCCAAAAAGTAAAAAACTCTCACACACGTGGTATTGCCATACTTGGGAGGAATAGCAGAATGTGTTTTGGGGTGTAATTCTAAGTATGCCTATTCTGTGTGTAAGAAATATCTAAATTAAATTGATAACTTTGTATAAAAAAATATTATTAATTTTCTTCCTGCATTTTTCAAAAACTTGTGGCAAAAATTTAAGTCTTGAAAAGATTCAGCATGCCTCCTTAAAATACCTCACAGAGTTTGCTTTCCAAAATGTGGTAATTTTGCCACTGTCCTGGTACTCCAGGGCCTCCAAAATTATGATAGGTAGTCAGGAAATCAGATGCGTAATTTATCCTCCTAGAATACCTGAAGGTGCTCTTTGGATTTTGGGCTCCCTCTGTGTGGCTAGGCTGTAACAATGTGTATGTGGTATCATAATACATGAGAGAAGCACCAGAATATGTTTTGGGGTGTATGCATATGATATGTTGTATGTAAATAAATAAAAATAAATATTTCCTGAATTTTCCAAAAACCTCTTGGCAAAAAATTACATTTTCAAAAGACTCACTATGCCTTTCAGAAAATACATTGGAGTGTTTGCTTTTTCAAAATGGGGTCATTTTGTATGTGTTTCTACTGTTCTGGTGCTCCAAGGCCTCCAAAAATATGATAGTCAGAAAATTAGTTGTGTATTTATGCTCTTTGAAAACCCAAAGGTGCTCCTTGGATTTTGGGCCCCTCTAGGATGTAAAATGTTTTCACACATGTGGTATCCCCATACTTAGGAGACATAAAAAAAAAATGTTTTGTGGTGTAATTATAAGTATGCCTATGCTGTGTGTAAGAAATAACTTTTTGAATTTTATGAATAAAATTTCTTAATTTTCCCAAAAGATTCAAAAAACTCACCATGCCTCTTAATAAATACCTTGGATACACTGATTTTCTTTTTCTTTTTACCAAGATATGTGGCAGAATGCAGTATGGCCTAAATGAAGAAAAAAATAATTATTTGCAAAATTTTAAAACAGAATCTCAAAATTGTTTGTATTTTTTGTTTATATATAGGGTAAAGTTCGGGTCCGTACCGAATTTTTGGGTTTTTGGGTCCCGGACCCGAACCCGAACAATTGACTGTATGTTCGGGTTCGGGTCTGGTGTTCGGCAATATGCATGGAAAGTCACGCTTGTTTCCCGTGCTTAGAACTGTCCCTGCACAAAGTGTAATTTCTGAAGGAAAAAAAGTCATTTAAAACTCACTCGCGGTTATAATGAATTGTCGGCTCCCGGCAATACATAGAAAAGTCATTGATAATTTTTTTTTTTTTAAAACGTGGGGGTTCCCCCAAATTCAATTACCAGGCCCTTCAGGTCTGGTATGGATATTAAAGGGAACCCTGCCGCAAATTAAAAAAAAAAATGCGTGTGGTTACCCCCAAAATATCCATACTGGGCCCTTCAGGTCTGGTATGGATTTTAAGGGGAACTCCACCCCAAATTTAAAAAATAAAATGGCGTGGAGTACCCCCAAAAATCCAGACCAGACCCTTTATCTGAGCACGCAACCTGGCAGGCCGCAGGAAAAGAGGGGGGGACGAGAGAGCGCCCCCCCTCCTGGACCCTACCAGGCCACATGCCCTCAACATGGGGAGGATGTCCCCATGTTGATGGGGACAAGGGCCTCATCCCCACAACCCTTGCCCGGTGGTTGTGGGGGTCTGCGGGCAGGGGGCTTATCGGAATCTGGAAGACCCCTTTAACAAAGGGGACCCCCAGATCCCGCCCCCCCATGTGAATTGGTAATGGGGTACATTGTACCCCTACCATTTCACAAAGAAAGTGTAAAAAATGTAAAAAAAAATACACAGACACCGTTGGGAAAGTCCTTTATTAAAAAAAAAAAAAAATTAAAAAAAAACATTCCAGCGATGAAATCCAATGTCCCATGGCGATCCAATGTCCGGCGCTGTCCACACGAAATGTCATTGGCTGAGCCTGAGCGGACCTGATGGGGAACTTCCTCCGCAGTGTAATAAATGAATAGACCCGCCCCTTCTAAAGATCCCCATCAGGTCCCCATCAGGTCCCATCAGGTCCCCATCAGGTCCGCTCAGCCAATGACGTAGGTGTAAGGCTGACGTAGGTGTAAGGCTGAGGACCTGATGTGGAACGTGAGAAGGGGTGGGTCTATTCATGTATTAAACTGCAGATGAAGTTCCCCATCAGTTCCGCTCATCCAATGATGTAGGCAGGGTCTGACATACGAGGGGGCGGACCTGATGGGGAACTTCCTCCACAGTTTAATACATGAATAGACCCGCCTCTTCTCACGTTCCGCATCTGGTCTGCTTAGCCTTACACCTACGTCATTGGCTGAGCGGACCTGATGGGGAACTTTAGAAGGGGCGGGTCTATTCATTTAATACACTACGGAGGAAGTTCCCCATCAGGTCTGCTCAGGCTCAGCCAATGACATCTTGTGTGGACAGCGCTGGACATCGGGATCGCCACGGGACACTGGATTTCATCGCTGGAATGTTTTTGTTTTTTTTTTAATAAAGGACTTTTCCAAGGTGTCTATGTGTTTTTTTTTTTACATTTTTTTTACACTTTCTTCATGAAATGGTAGGGGTACAATGTACCCCTTACCAATTCACATAGGGGGGCAGATTCCGATAAGCCCCCTGCCCGCAGACCCCCACAACCACCGGGCAAGGGTTGTGGGGATGAGGCCCTTGTCCCCATCAACATGGGGACATCCTCCCCATGTTGAAGGCATGTGGCCTGGTACGGTTCAGGAGGGGGGCGCTCTCTCATCCCCCCCTCTTTTCCTGCGGCCTGCCAGGTTGCGTGCTCGGATAAAGGGTCTGGTATGGATTTTTGGGGGAACTCCACGCCATTTTTTTTTTACATTTGGGGTGGAGTTCCCCTTAAAATCCATACCAGACCTGAAGGGCCTGGTAATTGAATTTGGGGGGACCCCCACGCTTTTTTTTTTTTTATCAATGACTTTTCTATGTATTGCCGGGAGCCGACAATTCATTATAGCCGCGAGTGATTTTTAAATGACTTTTTTTCCTTCAGAAATGACACTTTGTGCAGGGACAATTCTAAGCACGGGAAACAAGCGCGAATAGTCCTCAGAAGTTCGGGTCCCCATTGACTTCAATGGGGTTCGGGTTCGAGGTCAAGTTCGGGTCAAGTTCGGTCCCGAACTCGAACTTTTTTCCAAAGTTCGGCCGAATCCTTCGGACCCGAACATCCAGGTGTCCGCTCAACTCTGTTTATATAGCAAAAAAAAATCCCATTAGTGATTAACACATTCTAGCTCGCCTGTAGCAAAATGACGGGCGGGACTTTCGTAGATCCTGGTGGATGTCATATGACTTCTTCCTGGATCGCATTTCATGCGGGGACCCCCCAGGCCAAGCTGCACCGCGATCTGTCACCAGCTGTGTCCATTTGACACAGCCGATGACTGATCAGTGTACCGACCTGGTGCTGGTATCATGTGCCCACTGTGACCAATCACAGCACATCCCATGACAATAGATAACAATGGATGGCTTCAATTGTGTACAATTGTGTTGCTAGCTGTGATCGTCACAATGATCATATGGTACAGATGGGGCCAATCAAAGCCCATATGTACCATGCAATTAGCTGTGACAAATCACAGCTAATCACAACAAAACACGCTAAATGAATCAGTTTAATTCAGTAAAAATGGTTGCTTATACCAGTGAAATTCACTGATATAAACAATTATAATGTGTTAAAAAAAAAATCCTGATCATTTCCCCAGAGTACCACAGTGTTACTATGATAACACTGTATTGCTCTGGCCATGACGTCTTACAAAAGTTTAATAAAAAGGACAAAAAAAATATTTAAAAAAATATATATATATATATATTATTATTATTATTATTCTTTTTTTACATACTGTTAGCCAGTCAGTGTCCCTGATCACCACCACACCAGTCATACAATAACACAGTACTCCACTGGTAACAGTATGTAAAAAAAAATAAAATTGTGACAAATTACAACTTCAAAAACTCACCACATCTCTTACTAAATACCTTGGACTGTCTACTTTCCAAAGAGTGGTCATTTGGGGTATATTTCTACTGTCCTGGCATTTTTGGGCCTCAAGAAATTAGATCAATACATCAGGATTAATTGGTTTTCAGATATACCGTATAAGCCGACCTGAATATAAGCCGAGGCACCTTATTTTAACCCCAAAAAATGGGAAAACGTATTGACTCGAGTATAAGCCTAGGGTGTCCATATGCATGCCTCACTGTGCCTCACTTTGCTACACTGTGTCCATGTGCATGCCTCACTGTGTCCATGCCTCACTGTGTCCATGCCTCACTGTGCGGAACCGCCGCTATGATCGTTCTTATAGGCGGCGGGAGGGGACACCCCCCCCTCCCGCCGCCATCCGGTGCTTCTCCGGGCTCCCCTGTGCGATCGGGGACCCGGAGCGAATCTTCCGTCGTCGTTGGTGGGGTCACGTGATGAGCATAGAGATGACTGGTGACCAGATGGTCACCAGTCATCTCTATGATTGTCGGAGGCCTGGGCGCGATGTGATGATGTCACGCCCGGGTCTCAAATGCATAATGAATCGCATGCAATTACCTTGCTTGAAAAAGGTATGGAGCTACTCAGAAAATGGCGACTTCTACCGATGAACGGAGAAGCTGCAGACCCTGAACCCCTCCAGGACAGACGCAACAATAACCGCCAGAACTGGAGGAGCAAGTAGACATCTCTCTGCTACATTCCTGTTCCCATTGATGTTCTACCCCTCTCAGGTTCATTAACCCCTGGTTAGTGTTGAGCGGACCCGAACTGTAAAGTTCGGGTCCGTACCGAATTTTGGCGTTTTCCCGACCCCGGACCCGGATTTTGCGCTAAAGTCCGGGTTCGGGTTCGGATTCGGGAATTTAATGGCGCAGTTAGAAATGCTTCAGGGGCCAGCCAATCACCATTTGATTAGCTGGTGTGCCCTTAGAAGCCATCATAGCCATGCCTACTAATGGCATGGCTGTGATTGGTCAGTGCAACATGTGACCCAGCATGTGACCAGCTTCTATATAAGCAAGAGGCACACAGCACAGATCGTCACTCTGCTTTTAGACAGTGTAGGGAAAGGATCCTGGCTGCTGTTGCTGTGAGGGAGAGAATTATATGATAGGAGTTAGTCCTGATTCTGCAATCTACTGATAGAAAAGATAGAGAAACAGTGTAGTGTAGTGTAGGGGCAGGATCCTGTTTGTGCTTTCAGGGAGAGAGATTTAGATAGGAGTCCAGATTGAGAGATATAATAGCTCAGTGATCTGCATAGGTTTATCTGTTTGTGTTGCAAGCTCAGTGCACCAGCACTGCATTACGTTGAGTGATACACCTATTCCATACTGTGGCTGTATTGTGCTCTTGCTAAAAGACCCATTTCGGGCAGAAAAAAAAAAAAAGGCACTTTATTGTGCTTTTGCTAAAAAGTAGGATTTTTAAAACAGCTTACCTGTAAAATCCTTTTCTTGGAGTACATCACGGGACACAGAGCAGCATAGTCATTACTATGTGGGTTATATAGAATTACCTTCAGGTGCTGGCACTGGCAACTTCCAAAACAGGAAGTACCCTCCCCTATATAAGCCCCTCCCATCCGGGAGTACCTCAGTTTTGTAGCAAAGCAATACGTGTCCCCAAAAGAGGGGTGGGAGCTCTGTGTCCCGTGATGTACTCCAAGAAAAGGATTTTACAGGTAAGCTGTTTTAAAAATCCTACTTTCTTGTTCATACATCACGGGACACAGAGCAGCATAGTCATTACTATGTGGGACGTCCCAAAGCAATGCCACATGAGGGGGGGGATACACCATACATAAGCTGGGCGCCATCAGGCATGAGGATCTTTTGCGGCCTGCAACACACTGCGCCCAAAGGCGACATCCTCCTGACTTCTAACGTCCACCTGGTAGAACCTAGTAAACGTGTGTACTGAAGACCATGTTGCGGCCTTACAAATTTGCGCCAGGGAGGCCTGGTGATGCACTGCCCATGAAGTTCCAACTGCTCTCGTGGAGTGCGCCCTAACTTTGAACGGAGGCGGTCTACTTCTCAAGCCATAGGCTTGTATTATGACCTGTCGAATCCACTTGGCTAAAGTAGATTTTGATGCTGCCTGACCCTTTCTGGGGCCTTCCGGCAGAACAAACAAAGAATCCGTTCTACGAATCTGAGCAGTGGCTTTTAGATAAGCTTTAACTGCTCTTACTACATCCAAAGAATGCAATAACTTTTCCTCTACCGAGCTTGGTTTGGGGAAAAAAGAAGGAAGAACCACATCCTGGTTCAAGTGAAACCTCGATACCACCTTAGGAAGAAAGGCTGGGTGAGGACGTAATACTACTCTGTCCTTATGGATAACCAGATATGGCTCTTTACAGGACATGGCGGCTAATTCCGACACTCTTCTAGCCGAGCATATGGCTACTAAAAATATCAATTTCCTGGTGAGTAGAACCAAGGAAATGTGCCGCAAAGGTTCAAATGGCTGCTTCTGCAGAACCGACAGAACCAAATTTAGATCCCATGGGCATATGGGAGCCTGAATCGGTGGAATAATACGAGTCACACCTTGCATAAAGGATTTGACAAGTGAATGCATAGCCAGGGGCCTTTGAAATAGTATTGACAAGGCCGAAACCTGGCCCTTGATAGTACTTAAGGCAAACTTCCTGTCTACAGCCCACTGCAGGAAGTCCAGAATTCTGCCTATAACGTACTTACGTGGATGCCATTTTCTGGCCTCGCACCAAGTGATGTACGCCTTCCAAACTCTATAGTAGATCTGCCTGGATACAGGCTTCCTGGCATTGATTATAGTTGATACCACAGAGTTAGAGAGACCTCTCTTCTTTAGGATGTGGGATTCAATAGCCAGGCCGTTAAACTTAGAGTTAGTAAGGAAGGGTGGTATATCGGTCCTTGCGAAAGCAGGTCCGGACGACGTGGAAGGGTCCAAGGACTCCCCACAGACATTTTGATGATCTCCGCGTACCAGGCCCTTCGGGGCCACGCTGGAGCCACCAGGATCACCGGCTTCTTCTCCAACCTGACTCTGCGAAGGAGTCGAGGCAACAATTGTAGCGGAGGGAATGCATATATCAGTCTGAACTGATCCCAAGGGAACACCAGAGCATCCGAGCCGCAAGCAAGGGGATCCCTTGTCCGGGAGACAAATCTGTCCACCTTTGCGTTGAATCTGGATGCTAGCAGATCTACATCCGGTGTTCCCCACCGCTGACATATTGCTCGGAAGACCTCGGGATGAAGGGACCATTCCCCTGGGCATAACTGTTGGCGACTCAGAAAGTCCGCCTTCCAATTCTCCACCCCTGGAATGAAGACAGCTGATATACATGGGACATGCTTTTCTGCCCATTCCAGGATGTGACTTACTTCCCTCTGGGCTGCACGACTCCTGGTGCCTCCCTGATGATTGATATATGCCACTGCTGTGGCATTGTCTGATTGAATTCTGACAGGGGACCCTTGGAGTCTGGATGTCCAGGCTACTAGAGCGTACCAGGCTGCTCGTATCTCTAAGAGATTGATGGGCAGGGTTTTTACTACATTTGACCATCTGCCCTGGAGAGACCATTGCTCCAGTACTGCCCCCCAGCCTATAAGGCTGGCATCTGTAGTGACCACCTTCCAAGATATCGGGCTGAAGGGTTTTCCCTTCTGGAGATTCTGGGGGATCAACCACCAGCAGAGACTCTTCCGAACGGAAGGGGACAAAGCCATCGGGAAGTCTAGAGCCTGAACTTTTCCGTTCCAGGCTGACAATATGGCCCTTTGTAAATTCCTTGAGTGGAATTGGGCGTATGGCACAGCTTCGAATGATGCTACCATCTTTCCTAGCAGCCTCATGCACAGGCGTATGGACGGCTGTCTTTTTGCACAAAGCAGACGGACCAAGGCCCTCAAAGAGGATACCTTGTCTAGAGGTAAGAAAATCTTCCTCTGGTCTGAATCCAGCCGTAGCCCTAGATATACCAGGTTTTTCACTGGCTGTAGGGCTGACTTGTCCAGGTTGATGACCCAACCGTGAGATTCTAGATACTTGATTGTATCGACAATTACCACTTCTAGCTTGGCAACTGAGTGGTCCATCAACAACAGGTCGTCTAGGTATGCCATTATCGTTACACCCCGTGTTCTTAGATCGGCCAACAGTGGGGCCAGAATTTTTGTGAACGCTCGTGGTGCTGTGGCCAGACCGAATGGTAAGGCTCTGAACTGAAAATGGCGCCCTTCTACTGCAAAGTGTAGGAATTTTTGATGATCTGGAAAGATGGGAACATGCAAGTAAGCATCTTTGATGTCGATCGAGGCTAACCATTCCTCCCCTTGTAGGGCAGCGGTGACCGATCGGATCGACTCCATCCGGAAAGACCGGACGTTTAGAAATTTGTTTAGACTCTTTAGGTCCAATATGGGTCTTATGTCCCCGTTTGGCTTCGGGACTGTGAAAAGGTTTGAGTAGAAACCCAACCCCCACTCTTCCATAGGAACCTCCATAATTACTCCTTGGAGCAATAGTTGTTCTAACGCCAATAGGAGAGACCCTCTTTTCAGAGGGTCTCTTGGCATGCCTGACCACATAAAATGGGACGGAGGAGACTCTTTTAACTCCAACTTGTATCCCAGAGTTACTGCGGAGAGCACCCATCTGTCTTTGATCGTCTCCCGCCAGGTCTCTGCGAACAACTGAAGTCTTCCCCCCACCCGTTTGAGTGGGGGCAGCCCTTCATAGGCTTGACTTGGAGGCTGGTTTAGTACCTCTTCGGATCCAGGGCTTTTTATTACCCTGTGGCTGTCCCTGATTTTTACCTCCTGAGTTTGACCGAGGAGGCCGTCGGAACTGCTTAGTAGCAGACGTCGCAGGGATAGGAGAGGTAGTCCTCTTAAAAGATGGACCCCTAGACCTCTTTTTACTCGGTAAGAGAGTACTTTTACCACTGGAAATCTTCTGGATATACTTATCCAGGTCTTCGCCAAAAAGGCGTTCCCCATGAAATGGGAAGCTAACTAAGAGCTTCTTACAGGGAGCTTCAGCAGACCAGTTTTTGAGCCACAGAAGCCTACGCATATGTACCAAAGACAGCGTGAGGCGGGAGGCCTGATGGATAGAATCCTTGATGGCGTCAACCGCAAAGCATAATGCTCTAGGCAGATCAGCCAGAGCCTGGGCCTGCTGGTCTGGCAAATCCCTCAGGACCATTTTCATTTGATCCTTTAAAGCTTGGCAGACCCCAATAGCTGCCACTGCTGGCTGTGTAACAGCCCCTGCTGTGGAAAAAGCAGATTTTAATAAAGATTCCAATTTTTTATCCACTGGATCTTTGAACATTTGAACATTATCTACTGGACATGTCAGTGATTTGTTCACAGAAGAGATGGCTGCATCCACCGTAGGAACATTCCATCTCTGGGTGAACTTTCCCTCCATGGGATAGATCACCGGAAACCTTTTAGGCGGAACAAATAGTTTATCAGGATGTTCCCAGTCCTGGTATATAAGTCCTTCCAATAATGGATGTATTGGAAAGGAGCAATTAACCTGGGGAGCTTTTAGCGACCCCAATGAGGAGACAGCAGTAGTTGATGGTTCAACAAGAGGCATTTTAAATGCAGATCGAACCATGTCAGTTAGGGTCTGGACCCACAATCTTTCAGTCTGTGATGCTGAAAATGGTTCATCTACTGTCGATTCCTCAAAAACAGAGCTAACCTCCTCCTGATCCCCTTCAGGTAGGTCGGTCCCTTCCTGGGACTGTTGCTCTGCCAACAGGCACTCTAATGGTGGTGATGGAGATCTGGCGCGCTTTCTTTCCTGTAGAGAAGAAGCGATCAATGCAGCCAATCTCTGCTCCAATCCCTCCAGAGTTGAGGAAAAAACCTCCTCTGTTATATATGCAGGAGCAGGTGGACTGAGGACAGCCGCAGTACCTGGCACTCCCGGGGGTTCCTTATGGGTATTAACCTCTGATTTCTCAGGGGAGGAGGGTGCAGATGACTGCTCCAGATCCTCAGAGCCCGATGGAGACCCCCTACACTTCCTGAGAGGTATATCTCGGAGTTTTTTAGGCGGCATATTCCTTAGTTCAAAGCTGAGGTATTCCAGCCGCAATACACCCCTTACTGAAATAGTCTAATGCAATTTGCTGCTATGTACATCAGTGGGTGTCTACTAATGCGTCTTTCTGGGGATGCCTGTATCAACCGCCCACTGTAAGCCCCTATACCATGCTACCAGCTCCTTTTCATGCTCTGTGTCCATAGCAAGCAGCGTGGACTGAGTCCTTTTATCTTGCTGGGACGCCTGCACATGCGCAGAAGCGCTGGGCGCACAGAGCGCGTCATCCGCCAGGCTCCGCCCCCTTTTTTGAAGCTAAACCTTATAAAAGGAAAGCATGTGTGCGCGCGCGCGCGTGCACGTGTGCGCTCTTGGCGCCATGTAGGGAGAGGAGCCAGGGTCCCTGTTTCACCAGGACTCAGGGATGGAAGGAAACTACTTGGCAGCATGACAGAGGAATGCAGCTTCCCTGATAGAGAGCTCACTCATCTGCCTGGACTTTCACCATGGAAGGAATAGTCCCAAGAAAAAAGACGTTCCACAGCGGCCTCTAGTGGACAAACACAGGTACCGCACCTTTGTCTTTTTTTTTTTTTTTTTAAAACCTCATTTATGAAAAAACATTTCCAGGTTTACAGTTTTTTTAAAATTTCCCTTATGAAAAAACATTTCTAGGATTTCTTAGGCATATACAGCTATTAGCGGGAATACCCTTTAGGTAACAGGCAGAAAGACATATTAGGCTTGGGGGTCCCCTCAATAGAACCAAGTTCCTGAGGGGCCCCCACTTACCTTTTCCCCGCCGCAGGACTTTGTTTGGTCCACAGAAGCCCAAACTTCACCTCTCACGGCAGGCATTGTACTAGACCTTCAGGGACCGGGTTCCCAAGGATTCCACTCCCCTGGACCTGTATAGCACCCTGCACAGATAGCCTCTTGGTTTTGGGTATGACCAGAGCTCTGGATCCCAGGGTCCAGCCCTCCTAAGAGAGGCATTACAGGCAAAACCCTGCTCTTCTCTGCAAGGCCCGGGTACCGACCGTTTAGCTATGAAGCTTTTTTTGGTCGGATCCGGAATAGCTTGCTAAGGCCCAGAGAACCTGTACACAAGCCCAGATGAATACATGTTAACCTTGGCCAACACCTTAGACACTGGCAAAAAACTGAGGTACTCCCGGATGGGAGCGGCTTATATAGGGGAGGGTACTTCCTGTTTTGGAAGTTGCCAGTGCCAGCACCTGAAGGTAATTCTATATAACCCACATAGTAATGACTATGCTGCTCTGTGTCCCATGATGTATGAACAAGAAAGACCCATTTTTGGGCCCCAAAAAAAAAAAAGGCACTTTATTGTGCTGTTGCAAAAAAAAAAAAAGGCACTTTGTTGTGCGCGAAAAAGACCTATTTTTGGGCAAAAAAAATATTTTGCAGTGTATATCTCTAGTTGTGTGAAATAACCAATTTCTATATATTTTTCTTGTACTATGCTATACTAAAAAAAAAATAAAAACTTTTTTTTGAATAGCATTCTCTGCAGCTGTGCGATTCAGCGGTTATATACTGTTGGGGTTGTTGTGCTCTTGCAAAAAACGCCATTTAGGGCCACAGAAAATATTTTGCAGTGTGAAATACACATCTGGAGGTGTGTGAAAAAACAACATTATTTTTAAAAAGCATTCTCTGGCCTCTGCAGCTGTGCGATTCAGCGGTTATATACTGTTGGGGTTGTTGTGCTCTTGCAAAAAACGCCATTTAGGGCCACAGAAAATATTTTGCAGTGTGAAATACACATCTGGAGGTGTGTGAAAAAACAACATTATTTTTGAATAGCATTCTCTGGCCTCTGCAGCTGTGCGATTCAGCCGTTATATACTGTTGGGGTTGTTGTGCTCTTCCAAAAAACGCCATTTAGGGCCACAGAAAAAAAATTGCAGAGTGAAATACACATGTGAAGGTGTGTAAAATAAACAATTTCTATATATTGTACAGTGCTATACTAAAAAAAACCAACATTTTTTTTGAATAGCATTCTCTGCACTTCTATAGCTGTGCGATTCAGTGGTTAAATACTGTGGTTGTGTTGTGCTCTTCCAAAAAACGCCATTTAGGGCCACAGAAAATAAATTGCAGTGTGAAATACACATGTGGAGGTGTGTAAAATAAACAATTTCTATATATTGTACAGTGCTATACTAAAAAAAACAACATTTTTTTTTAATAGCATTCTCTGCACTTCTATAGCTGTGCGATTCAGTGGTTAAATACTGTGGTTGTGTTGTGCTCTTCCAAAAAACGCCATTTAGGGCCACAGAAAATATTTTGCAGTGTGAAATACACATCTGGAGGTGTGTGAAAAAACAACATTATTTTTAAAAAGCATTCTCTGGCCTCTGCAGCTGTGCGATTCAGCGGTTATATACTGTTGGGGTTGTTGTGCTCTTGCAAAAAACGCCATTTAGGGCCACAGAAAATATTTTGCAGTGTGAAATACACATCTGGAGGTGTGTGAAAAAACAACATTATTTTTGAATAGCATTCTCTGGCCTCTGCAGCTGTGCGATTCAGCGGTTATATACTGTTGGGGTTGTTGTGCTCTTCCAAAAAACGCCATTTAGGGCCACAGAAAAAAAATTGCAGTGTGAAATACACATGTGGAGGTGTGTAAAATAAACAATTTCTATATATTGTACAGTGCTATACTAAAAAAAACAACATTTTTTTTGAATAGCATTCTCTGCACTTCTATAGCTGTGCGATTCAGTGGTTAAATACTGTGGTTGTGTTGTGCTCTTCCAAAAAACGCCATTTAGGGCCACAGAAAATATTTTGCAGTGTGAAATACACATCTGGAGGTGTGTGAAAAAACAACATTATTTTTGAATAGCATTCTCTGGCCTCTGCAGCTGTGCGATTCAGCGGTTATATACTGTTGGGGTTGTTGTGCTCTTCCAAAAAACGCCATTTAGGGCCACAGAAAATAAATTGCAGTGTGAAATACACATGTGGAGGTGTGTAAAATAAACAATTTCTATATATTGTACAGTGCTATACTAAAAAAAAAAACATTTTTTTTGAATAGCATTCTCTGCACTTCTATAGCTGTGCGATTCAGTGGTTAAATACTGTGGTTGTGTTGTGCTCTTCCAAAAAACGCCATTTAGGGCCACAGAAAAAAAATTGCAGTGTGAAATACACATGTGGAGGTCTGTAAAATAAACAATTTCAATATATTGTACAGTGCTATACTAAAAAAAAACAAAATTTTTTTTGAATAGCATTCTCTGCACTTCTATAGCTGTGCGATTCAGTGGTTAAATACTGTGGTTGTGTTGTGCTCTTCCAAAAAACGCCATTTAGTGCCACAGAAAATATTTTGCAGTGTGAAATACACATCTGGAGGTGTGTAAAATAAACAATTTCTATATATTCTTCTTGTACAGTGCTATACTAAAAAAAACAACCTTTTTTTTTGAATAGCATTTTCTGTAGCTGTGCGATTCAGCGGTTACGTGCTGTGGGTGTGTTGTGGTCTGGCAAAAAATGCCATTTAGGAATCACAGAAAATATTTTGCAGTGTGAAATACACATCTGGAGGTGTGTAAAATAAACAATTTCTATATATTCTTCTTGTACAGTGCTATACTAAAAAAAACAACCTTTTTTTTTGAATAGCATTTTCTGTAGCTGTGCGATTCAGCGGTTACGTGCTGTGGGTGTGTTGTGGTCTGGCAAAAAACGCCATTTAGGGCCACAGAAAATATTTTGCAGTGTGAAATACACATGTGGAGGTGTGTAAAATAAACAATTTCTATATATTGTACAGTGCTATACTAAAAAAAACAAAATTTTTTTTGAATAGCATTCTCTGCACTTCTATAGCTGTGCGATTCAGTGGTTAAATACTGTGGTTGTGTTGTGCTCTTCCAAAAAACGCCATTTAGGGCCACAGAAAATATTTTGCAGTGTGAAATACACATCTGTAGGTGTGTGAAATAAACAATTTCTATATATTTTCCTTGTACTGTGCTATACTAAAAAAAACAACCTTTTTTTTTTTGAATAGCATTTTCTGCAGTTCTGTAGCTGTGCGTTTCAGCCATTACGTACTGTGGGTGTGTTGTGGTCTTCCAAAAAACGCCATTTAGGGCAAGATCCTAAATTTGGAAAATATGAGGGGAAGGTCAAAGGGACGTGGTGGCCCCGGTCGTGGTGCTGCTGGTGGAGCTCCTGTTGCAGGGAGAGGACGTGGTGGATCTGTGCCAGCTACACGCACAAGTGAAACACCTTCCTCAGGTGCGAGTAGGCGACCGAGCCTGCGGCGGTATTTTGTCGCGCCTAATGAGGCTGTACCAATGTTTAGGCCAGGACAAGTACAGGCGATAGTAGATTGGGTTGCTGACAGTGCCTCGGGTTCCTTCACATTGTCTCCCACCCACTCTTCTGATGAAAGATCAGAGTTGGCACCTGAAGCCCATGTCCATCAGTCTTTCACCTCACCCCCTTGCAAATCAGCCAAGCAGTCTGAGCCCCAAATCATGCAGCAGTCTCTTCTGCTTTTCGATGACTCTGTTAGCAGGGTTTCCCAGGGCCATCCACCTAGCCCTGCCCCAGAAGTGGAAGAGATTGAGTGCACCGATGCCCAACCACTTATGTTTCATGATGGGTACATGGGAGGACCATCGCAGCACGTCTCGGATGATGACGAAACACAGGTGCCAACTGCTGCTGCTTTCGCAATTGTGCAGACAGACATGGAGGGCAGGGGTGAAGACTGGGTGGAAGATGATGTGGAGGACGATGAGGTCCTCGACCCCACATGGAATCAACGTTATGCAGGTGACCAGTGTAGTTCGGAGGAAGAGGCGGTGGTCGCACAGAGCCACCAGCACAGCAGAAGAGGGAGCAGGGTGCAAAAACGGAGCATTCGTCCCCTAGACAGTACATCTGCTACTGCCCAACGCAGCAAGGGACCGAGCACACCAAAGCCAGGTCCAAGGACTTCCCTAGCGTGGCAGTTCTTCACACAGTGTGTTGATGACAAGACACGAGTGGTTTGCACGCTGTGCAATCAGAGCCTGAAGCGAGGCATAAACGTTCTCAACCTGAGCACAAGCTGCATGACCAGGCATCTAAGTGCAAAGCACGAGCTGCAGTGGAGTAGACACCTCAAAAACCAAGAAAGGTCTCTGGCTCCTCCTGCTTACTCTTCTGCTGCAGTCTCGGCCTCTTCATCCACCTCTGTAGTGACAGTGGCACCTGCCACCCCGCAAACAGAGGATCTGCCAGCAACACTACCACCTGGGTCACCAACCATCTCCACAATGTCCCATGGAAGCGTTCAGCTCTCTATCTCCCAAACATTGGAGCGGAAGAGGAAGTACCCCCCTAGCCACCCGCGATCCCTGGCCCTGAATGCCAGCATTTCAAAATTCCTGGCCTTTGAAATGCTGTCATTCCGTCTGGTGGAGACGCAGAGTTTTAAAAGCCTGATGGCATTGGCTGTCCCGCAGTACGTCGTGCCCAGCCGCCACTACTTTTTCAGGCGAGCCATCCCTTCCCTGCACAACCAGGTGGGGGACAAAATCAGGTGTGCACTGCGCAACGCCATCTGTGGCAAGGTCCACCTAACTACGGATGCGTGGACCAGTAAGCACGGTCAGGGACGTTATATCTCCCTAACAGCACACTGGGTAAATGCAGTGGCGGCTGGGCCTGAGGCAGATAGCGGTTTGGCGCATGTCCTTCCACCACCGAGGATTGCAGGGCGCTTCAGTTTGCCTCCTGTTGCTAACTCCTCCTTCTCCGCTTCCTCATCCTCTACCGCCTCCTCATCCATTCAGCGTAACACCTTCACCACCAACTTCAGCACAGCCAGGGGTAAACGACAGCAGGCAGTTTTAAAACTTTCCTGTTTGGGGGAAAATCCCCACACCGCGCAGGAGTTGTGGAGGGACATGGAACAACAGACCGATGAGTGGTTGCTGTCAGTGAGCCTCAAGCCCGGCCTGGTGGTGTGCGATAATGGGCGAAATCTCGTAGCAGCTCTGGGTCTAGCCGGTTTGACGCACATCCCTTGCCTGGCGCATGTGCTGAACTTGGTGGTCCAGAGGTTCTTTAAAAATTACCCCAATATGCCAGAGCTGCTGCAGAAAGTGCGGGCTGTGTGTGCGCACTTTCGGCGTTCTCACCCTGCTGCTGCTCGCCTGTCAGCGCTGCAGCGTAACTTCGGCCTTCCCGCTCACCGCCTCATATGTGACGTGCCCACAAGGTGGAACTCCACCTTGCACATGCTGGCCAGACTGTGCGAGCAGCAGCAGGCAATAGTGGAGTTTCAGCTGCAGCAATCACGCGTGAGTCGCTCTGCGGAACAGCACCACTTCACCACCAATAACTGGGCCTCCATGCGAGACCTGTGTGCCTTGTTGCGCTGTTTCGAGTACTCCACCAACATGGCCAGTGCCAATGACGCCGTTCTCAGCGTTACTATCCCAGTTCTATGCCTCCTTGAAAAAACGCTTCGTGCGATGATGGAAGAGGATGTGGCACAGGAGGATGAGGAGGAGGAGGAGGAAGCGGGATCATTTCAAAGGCTTTCAGGGCAGTCTTTCACAAGTGGCTACGAGGGTGGGTTCCTGCACCAACAAACGCCAGGTACACAATTGTCCGGCAGAAAGGGCACAGTTCTGGAGGATGACGAGGTGGAGGAGGAGATGGAGGAGGAGGAGGAGGAGGAGGAGGAGGAGCCATGTTCACAGCAGGGTGGCACTCAGACCAGCTCGTGGCCATTACTGGTGCATGGCTGGGGGGATACAGAGGACACAGACGATACACCTCCCACAGAGGACAGCTTTTCTTTGCCTCTGGGCAGCCTGGCACACATGAGCGATTACATGCTGCAGTGTTTCCGCAACGACAGCCGAGTTGCCCACATTTTAACTGGTGCTGATTACTGGGTGGCCACCCTGCTGGATCCCCGTTACAAGGACAACGTACCGTCCTTAATTCCCTCACTGGAGCGGGATCGTAAGATGCGCGAGTACAAGCGCACGCTGGTAGACGCGCTGCTGGTGGCATTCCCACCTGACAGCGGGCGTACGGTGGAAGCACAAGGCGAAGGCAGAGGAGGAGGAAGAGGTCGCCAACGCAGCCGGGGCACCGGCAGCACCTCAGAAGGCAGGGTTAGCATGGCCGAAATGTGGAAAAGCTTTGTCAGCACGCCACAACAACCAGCACCACCAGCTGAGATGGAACGTCTTAGCAGGAGGCAGCATTTCACCAACATGGTTGAGCAGTATGTGTCCACAGGCCTACACGTACTGGATGACGGGTCTGCCCCTTTAACTTCTGGGTCTCCAAATTGGGCACATGGCCTGAGCTTGCCGTTTATGCCTTGGAGGTGCTGGCCTGCCCTGCAGCCAGTGTATTATCTGAACGTGTATTTAGCACGGCAGGGGGCGTTATCACAGACAAGCGCAGCCGCCTTTTCAGAGCCAATGTGGACAAGCTCACGTTCATTAAAATGAACCAGGCATGGATCCCACAGGACTTGTCCGTACCTTGTGCAGAATAGACATGTATACCGGTGTTGTGACAAAAACTGTCCGGCCATCGGATTGTGCCCGGCCCGTACTGCGCAGGCGCAGCGCTTGCGCAGTACAGAGGACAAGGAGATTCACAAAATCTCCGAAGATGAACGGCGCCTGCGCTGTGAGTGCAGGTTCAAGCCCCACCATCCAAGAGGACATACGGTAGCACATAGTAACAGGGCCCCTCACGGGCTCGCTTCGATCGCGGCCTTGCTTGGCTCGGCTTGAACCACGGATGGTGTGGCCTTCACCTGAACTCAACACGCAGGCGCCGTTAGTCTTGGGAGATTTTTGAAATCCCCTTGTCCTACATACTCAGCAAGCGCAGTACAGGGCGGACACTATTCGACAGGGGACAGAATTCGACACATCACCGGCCTTACCCAGCCATTGTTGTATTTTTGAACCAGTGTTGGCTACCTCGTCCTCCTCCACCGCCGCTTCCACCTACACAGCCACATCCACCGCCACCTCAACCTCCTACTCCATATGGACCTCGTCCTGCTAGGCCAAGATTAAAATTTTTATTTTATTTTTTTGTAGCGCACAGATCCTTTCCCCCTTACCTGCCTTTATGTTGTTGGCTCTTCGCAGGAGGGAGAAAGGCACACCGCACTACCAGCCCATATCCTCCTATATAAAGAGGTTGAGCGGTGTACTTGACGGGCCGTGTCCACAGCCGGAGTCAAAACTCCTCCAGAGGATGATTCTCACCTCTACTGTAGGTAGAGGCAAGTCCTTTAATTGCCAGTAAAGTCAATGTCCACACCAGCTGAAACTCCAACTCTTATTCTCTCATGGCAAAATAAACTGTACTCAGATAGAAAAGGTTAGAGCAAAGAAACAGGACAGCTTAAGGTGTGGAGGAGGTCCAGGCACAAACGTAGCACATTCACTTCACTGCTTAGGTTTCTCAAACAGTTTTTGGCGCACGGTCTCTGCCACAGACATTGAGGTTGGTCTCTGCCACAGACCGGGTGTACAAGGCCCCTGCCACGGGCCTGGAGAACTTTGGTCTCAGCCACAGACCAGGGTGTATAAGGCCCCTGCCACGGGCCGGTTGAATAAGGCCTCTGATACAGTCAAGGTGACCTTGAGCTTCTCCTTCTACGAACCTAGCCCATATCAAGGGGAAGACATCTCTCCAGGGAGTCAACAGACCATTCCTTCACCGTGACTCCCGCATCGGTCCATCAGAATGATCCTCCCTTCCCTGGAACAGGGTCCCCTACACGAGGCGGCTCTGGACTCCAGGCTTTACTCCCGCCCCTAGGCCTCCATACCCAGGGCAGCAAGAACTCCAGGATAGTACCTCACCCCGGGCTAAAGGTGCCCGAGATGGAACAGGAACACATGCACCCAGGCCGAAGGCACCTGGGCGCGGACCCCACTGGACATCAGCCCCCAGGCCAAAGGTCTGCCCTTTTATATGCTCTCCCGGCATGCACAGCAGGTTCCCCGCCCCGCTGTACTACTGCCAAGAGGGGACACAAAAGGCGCCACCTGTAGGCCGCAGGGAACTGCACACCAATACTGTCCCCCGAGGACAAAATGGTCCATGAATCCTACAGAATTAGGGTATTTGAGCCTATTTACCACTCAAACACTTTCCTTAAATTTAGCACCCCGCTACATTTTTATTTCAAAGTATTTTATTTTCCCACTAGCTTATCCATTAAATTAAATAATTTATTCCATAAAGGGCGTATTCTGGGGCATTCCCACCATATGTGTGGCATCGTGCCGTTGAGTTTCTGAGGTTCTTAATGACTTCCTGTACCTCTTCTGCTGAAAAGGGGGCCTCCAGCATATTTTTTTATTTTTTAATTTTTTTTATGTTCTTTTAAGTTATTTCCTATCCACATTTGTTTGCAGAGCACTTGCCATGTTCTTAACAACATTTTGCTGCCATTTGCAGCCCTCTAGCCCTTTCCATTACTTTTTTAGAGCCTTTTTAGTCGTCAGAAGTCCGAGTCCCCATTGACTTCAATGGGGTCCGGGTCCGGGTTCGGGCTAAAGTTCGGTCCCGAATCCGAACTTTTTTCCGAAGTTCGGCCGAACCCGCCGGACCCGAATATCCAGCTACCCGCTCAACTCTACCCCTGGTATCTTCCAAAATGCCCACAAACCCATGTGTAGGTTCAATAACCGACCGTTGTTTGGCTAAATTGAGACCGAGTTACCCCATTCTTCACTTGCAGGATGACTCCTGTACTCTGTTCTATGCAATACTTATTGCTTAACTGTTCCAAGTTGCTGAACAGCTCAGTTTGGTTTTCTTTTTTAGTTTTTTCTTTTTTTCTGATGTTTGTTACAGAAACTTTACTTCTACTACTGATTATGCATACCCGGCAGCAGCTCCAGAGCACATTCTCTTCTGATTTTTACCACTAGATGGCAGAAGTTTGCTTTAAATTACTGGAATGAATCTTAAAGGGGTTGTAAAGGTTTGTTTTTTATTTTCTAAATAGGTTCCTTTAAGCTAGTGCATTGTTGGTTCACTTACCTTTTCCTTTGATTTACCTTCTAAATTTTTTTTTTCTTTGTCTGAATTTCTCACTTCCTGTTTCTCCTCACTAAACTTCACACCATCATCCGAGCGGTGTTGAGTCAGCCAGAACAGCTTACTGAACAGCTTACTGAGGAGGAACAGGAAGTGAGAAATTCAGACAAAGAAAACAAAGAAAAAAAACATTTAGAAGGTAAATCAAAGGAAAAGGTAAGTGAACCAACAATGCACTAGCTTAAAGGAACCTATTTAGAAAATAAAAAACGAACCTTTACAACCCCTTTAAGATTGTGTCATACAATGTGAGGGGTTTAACCACTTCCCTACCCAGCCATAGTCAAATGACGTCCACAGATGGGATCTCCCATCCTGGGTGGACGTCATATGACGTCCTCGGCTTTGTAGGGGGATATCTGAATGATGCCTGCAGCTAGAGGCATCATTCAGATATCCTTTTGAAGTGCCGGCGATTCTGTGCACAATAAGAATGATCATAGCGGCGGTTCCGCCGCTTGATCGTTCTTATAGGCGGCGGGAGGGGACACCCCCCCTCCCGCCGCCATCCGGTGCTTCTCCGGGCTCCCCTGTGCGATCAGGGACCCGGAGCGAATCTTCCGGCGTCGTTGGTGGGGTCACGTGATGAGCATAGAGATGACTGGTGACCAGATGGTCACCAGTCATCTCTATGATCGTCGGAGGCCCGGGCGCGATGTGATGACGTCACGCCCGGGTCTCAAATGTAAACAAAGCCGCCATTGCGGCTGTAAGTATGAGATCAGTGAAAAAATTTTCACTGATCTCATGCTTTCCAGCCTGGAGGAGAGATGTGGGGTCTTATTGACCCCGCATCTCTCAATAAAGAGAACCTGTCACACACATTCCTATTACAAGGGATGTTTACATTCCTTGTAATAGGAATAAAAGTGATAAAAAAAAAAAGTAAAATCATTGTAAAAAAAAAAAAAAATAAGTAAAAAAAAAAAAAATAATAATAAAAAAAAAAAATTAAAACGCCCCTGTCCCCGGTAGCTCGCGATCAGAAGCGAATGCACACGTAAGTCGCCCACATATGTAAACGCTGTTCAAACCACGCATGTGAGGTATCGCCGCGTGCGTTAGAGCGCATGCAACAATTCTAGCACTAGACCTCCTCTGTAATTCTAACCTGGTAACCTGTAAAAAAAATTAAAGCGTCGCCTATGGAGATTTTTAAGTACCGAAGTTTGGCGCCATTCCATGAGTGTGCGCAATTTTAAAGGGTGACATGTTAGGTATCTATTTACTCGGTGTAACATTATCTTTCATATTTTCCCCCAAAATTGGGCTAACTTTACTGTTTTGTTATTTTTTAATTCATGAAACCATTTTTTTTTAAAAAAGGCGTTTGAAAAATGATTGCGCAAATATTGTGCAAGAAAAAATGTTGCAATGACCGTCATTTTATTCCCTAGGGTGTCTGCTAAAAAAACATATATAATGTTTGGGGGTTCTGAGTAATTTTCTAGCAAAAGAATGATGATTTGTACATGTAGGAGAGAAGTGCCAAAATAGGCCCGGTATTGAATAGGTACAAAAAGCCCTGTATTGAAGTGGTTAAACAGTCCCTACAAACGTACAGCTCTCTGGAAGTCAGCTCTGGACTTGAAACATGACATCCTGTGTGCACAAGAGATGCATTTCTCTAGCAGCAAACCCCCAAAGTGCACACACAAGTTCCCAAAAGTATTCACTGCCAATAATATTTCTAAGAAAAATGGTGTATTAATTGCTATTAGGGACACTGTAACCTTCTCTTTATTACAGGATCATATTGACCCCCAAGGACGCTTTATCATTTTGGTAGCCAAAATAGACTGAGTTATCTATACGCTGGTAAACTTGTATGCTCCTAATGTCAAACCGATGAAATTTATTCGTGAAGTTGTCTCACTTGTAAAATCTATACAAAAAGGTAACTGAATAATTTGTGGGGATTTTAATATGGTTATGAATGATGAACTTGACTCCTCCTCGGTGGCTCTCAGGAAGAGGCCCTCTTTAGGATCTTGGTGCCATGAAGAAAGACTCTTTCATCTCTGGCGCTGCCTTAGGTCCACCGAGAGGGACTACACATATTATTCTATGGTGCATAATAGTTACTCTAATTGATTTTTTTCTCACGGACATGTATATTCTGCAGAATGTATGCAAAGCTGATGTCCATAACATCACTTGGTCGGATCACGCGCCTGTGACCATTGAGATTATGGATGACTGCAAAACTTCCCACAAACCACCCTGGCACAACAACACTTTTTTTTTGTCACATCCCCACATTAGGGGTGGGATAGAAGGAAAACTCAAAGAATACTTCAGGCTCAATGACAACGGAGAGTGTTCTCCAACAACAATTTGGTGTGCACATAAGGCATTCGCTAGAGGAATACTTATCCAGGTTGTCTCTAGAGAAAGAAAAAAAAGGTTGCAGCGACTAACGCAGCTTCACAAGTCTATTGCTGAACTAGAGGCCCAACATAAGAACCCCAGCACCACATCCCCCATTGTTTTAAAACGCCTTAATAGCTGTCACGAGGAATTACGACAAGAACTTAGGTCAGATTATGACCTATATTTCAAAAGGATGAAACTGTCTTTCTATTCCCAAAACAATAGAGTGAGCAAACTCCTAGTTCCCAAATCAAAAAACGACAAGCTAAAGCCAACCTTACACACATTCAGCACCACAGCTCGAAGACCACGCTTCACAACCCTAAGGATATAGCCAATGCCTTTAAGGACTATTACGAATCCTTTTACAATCTCATTTAAGATCCAACCACCCACCACCCCACGGAAATAGAGATTGATTAATTCCTGCAAGGAATTCATCTACCCTCGGTCGATACAGCCACAGTACAAGCCCTAAATTCCCCCTTTCACTAGCGTAGAAGTTCAAACAGTTACAAAATCCCTTCCCATGCACAAGTCTCCAGGAGCGGACGGTTTCTCTGCTGAGTACTACAAAGCATTCCCCTCCCTCCTTGCACCTAAACTAGTAGACGTTTTTAATACAGCAGCCACATCAGGTTCCTTTCCAAGAGAAATGCTCCAAGCGATCATAGTTACCTTACCTAAACCTGGTAAAGACACTACTCACCCCCAAAATTTTAGGCCAATCTCATTACTAAATTCAGATCTAAAGATATACGCTAAGATTATAGCCAATAGACTAATGGAAATTACCCCCTCCCTCATAGGATTAGATCAAGTGGGCTTTGTGAAAGGCAGGCATGCACCAGACGGGACCAGAAGGATGTTAGATCTCCTGCGTTTCGCAGAAATCAACCAAGTACCCAGTATCTTTCTAGCCTTAGATGCCGAAAAGGCCTTTGATAGGGTACACTGGGGCTACCTATCAAAGACCTTACACAAATTTGGAACATCTGGCCTGATTCACTCAACTATCATGTCCTTATATTCCAATCCCACAGCACAAGTCTACACTTCTAGTCTTCTCTCTGACTCTCTTCAGTTATCAAATGGTACGCGTCAAGGCTGCCCCCTTTCCCCAATAATATTCTCGCTTATCATAGAACCACTAGCACAATGTATCAGGTCCAATGACACCATACAAGATATCAAGATAGGTCACGAAAGCCACAAGTTAGGACTATTTGCTGATGATTTAATTTTGACAATATCAAACCCCGAATCTTCCACGTCAGAATTGAAAACGCTACTACACAAATTTGTACAAGTTTCCTTCTACAAAGTCAATACAATTAAATGCTTTTCATTGACATTCAATGTGCCCATAGAGGAACAAAACAGGATCAAAAGTCTAGGAGGGCGTGGCTTGGCGGGCGACGGAGATGGCAGCACACTAGAGAAGCTCCTCAGCACACACGGCCGTTTGAAGCTCTACACCCGACCACAGGCTCCCAGATGCCGGGCAGGAGGCTGTACTCGACTCCCCGCTCCTACCTGCGCTGCAACACCGGACCTTCCGCGACGAAAAACATAGTGGACATCTTCAAAGCCCAGCCGACAGGTCGCAGCGGAACTACAAGGCCCAAGATGGCACCGCCGCAACACGAGGGTGATGGCAGCGACGACTCCCAGTCAGCGCCTGAAGACTCTAACAGGGGTAAGCCTCTATCGGATCACCCCATAACGTTTGCTGATATGTCTGTAATAGCCGTGGACATCAAAGCAACTTTCTCAGCGGCTATCACGGACTTAAAGACGAGCATGATAGTGATCAATGAAAAGATGGCGGCGGTGGAGCACGCGGGCAAACATAGGGACAAGGCCATACACAGGCTAGAGTTAACCACTCAGGCTCAAACACAGCACTTCATAGACATGAATCAGCACATAGAAGATTTGGACAATAGGGGCAGGAGGTGCAACATTAGGGTACGGGGGATCCCCGAATCTGTTGATCATGAGCAAATTGTCCCAGCACTCAGGAGAGTTTTCAACAGTTTGTTAGAATGCCAAGAGGATATGGAGATTGACTTTGTGCGGGCGCATAGAGCTCTCAGGCCCAGAGGCTCTGATTCAGCACCCCCCATAGACATTATATGTTGCCTGCAAAGCTTTGGCCTTAAGGAAGATTTCATGCGTAAAGCCCGGAAAAATGACCGGATCATTTTTAATGGTGCAACAATAATGCTGTTCCAAGACCTATCGCAGATAACTCTGAGAAATAGACGTGTTTTGCGTCCCTTACTAGAACGGCTGAGGGAAAGAGACCTGAAGTATTCATGGCGTTTTCCTTTTGCCCTGACTGTATCTTACAATGGCCACCAACATGTGTTACGCTCCCCAGCAGACCTCCCTGAGTTCTGCAAACCGCTGGACATGGAGCATGTAGCCCTCCCAGAATGGTATGCTGAATTCCTCCACACCCCACTGGAAAGGAGCCCCCCTGCTTCTCCTTTCATGTTGCCTGACACTAGATTGTCTAAAAAAGCTAAACATGGGCACAGTGGGATTCTCAGGCCGAACGCGCCGGGGAGGCAAGCTGGGTCCTCCAGCGACCGGATTGCTGAGTGACACTTTGCAGTACTGTGTTCCCTTCCCCCTGCTCCCTGTATCTGCAATCTCCCTTAAATTGCCTCACCTCTCCCCCCGCGGGGAGACTTTTGCTTAAGTTTTGATGCCCTGCCCTTACCTCTCCCTTTCCACTAAGTCCTGTCGGTTATTAATGTTATTAATGTCTTTTACGGAACCTCCGAGGTGTAAGATCACTTCCCCGCTCACTTGAAACCCAGTTTAAACCCTTTTCAAGAAGCCCAGGTCAGTAAAAGACAACCCAGGCTGGACTGCACCTTCCTGCACTTGTTGGACTCAGATTCACGCTATGGACATCTTCACTGAGATTGGTGACGGTGTCTACCCCTTGATCCCTCTAATGATTAGCCCTGGACGTGGCTCACTGCTAGTTTCTCCCCAAGTTGTCCCTACTGAGGCCTGATTCCTAAGTTGCACTCGGATGAGTAGACATGCACTGTCAGTTTCAGAGCCCACTTCCACACTCTCGGAGATGTCCGTTCTCTTCATGAGTAGCTCTGCCCTGCTGGGTCCCGTTCATGCAGACTTTACCAAGCACTTCATTCTCTTTGCAGACTGCCTATAGATAACATTAAGTGTACTTGGATTTCATTTTCTGCTAGAAGGGATTTATATATAGAATATGTGTATACTTGCACTCCCATGTCCTTTGGGCAAAAAGGAGGTTATGCTTGCACTTACTACCCACTTTTTCATTTTTTGTACCTTGTTTTTTTTTTTTTTTTGAGCTTCTGGTTATTTTTGCCTAGAAGTATAGTTTACACCATGGTCGGGTGTACAATACAATAATATGTTTACCATGTTTTAACTTAGTTGGCCGTGTGTGCGATGACTGGGAGGATCCTTTCATTTGGTCGGGTCTTCCTTGGCATTGCTCTAATAGGTGGGCTGTCGCCTGGTCGTTATCGCCTCCCGGCAACCCCACAGAGGGCTCCTTGCTCCCCTTTCGGAAAGCAGGGAACTCTACTGAACGTTGGCGAGTGCCCCTTCCTGGGGAGGCGTTTGATCGCCCAGGAAGATTGACAGTTTATACACCACTCTCTTGCTATATTACTCAATTTTATCCTCTATCTCTCCGTTTACTTCTGTTTCCCCTCTCTTTCTCCTCCCCTTTACCCCCACTTATTTTTCCCAAAAAAGTACTTATTAGAAGTGTTATTGGATTGTTGTCTTAGCTTTCAGATACAGATACTAAACTACATAGTATAGTTTCATTTTTTGCAGAGTGGTCATGGGAGCACTCCCCATGGCTTATTCTTCCCTGGGACGACCCACAGTGATCTCGCACAATATCAGGGGCTTAAATATCCCGGAGCGGCGCTCCACCCTCCTGAGGAAACTCAAGAAAGGTAGGCCTCATTTTGTATTTCTTCAGGAGACCCATTTCAAGACACACCATATACCGAGACTTACAGATTCCTATTTCACCAGAGCATTTCATGCCACGACTGATGACTCTAAAACTAAAGGGGTATCTATATTGATCAGCAAGGATGCTCCTTTTGAACTATCTGAACAACTTTGTGATACACAGGGCAGATTTGTGTTCCTGAAGGGGACATATGGGGGTACACCTGTAACCCTGGCGAATGTATACTTTCCAAATAGAGCTCATGTCAAGTTCTGTCAGAGCATTGTCAGGGAACTCCAAGGGTTTGCGGCAGGCTGTATGATTCTTGGGGGGGATTTTAACATACCTCTGAATCCCCTTCTGGATACGTCCAATGGTAAGACATGTATTACCTATAGGATCCTCAAAAAGATCAAATAACTACTGCAATCTTTGCAATTGGTAGACACGTAGCGCTTCCTTTACCCAGATGGTTGAGATTACACCCATTTTTCTGTACCCCATTCGAGGTATGCTAGACTGGACTATCTGTTCATGACGCAGAGGGACCTTCCTAGGATTTCTGGGGCACATATAGGCCTTCAGACGATCTCAGATCACTCCACCATATCCCTTTCACTAGACATGTCATACGTGGGCAAGCAACAACCCACATGGAGGCTGAACGCCTCGTTATTGACTGACCCAGACCTACTACCCAAAATTACTACCGAACTGACAGAATTTTTCAGAACTAACATCACCCCAGGGGTTGATCCTCTAGTCGTTTGGGAGGCCCATAAATGTACCGTTAGAGGGCTGTTGATTGCACTGGGCTCCAGACGCAAAAAAGAGAGGGAGACCACCTATCAGGATCTGATCACGAAGATTAATTCTTTAGAGACGCTACACAAGCAATCTCTTTCGATAGACTCCGCTACTCAACTGTTAGAGACTAGGAAGGAATTACAACAGCTACTTGACTCTAGAGCGAAGCGAATGCTGTTCTTCAAAAAGAAAGTTTACTACAAATCTGGAAATAAGACGGGTAGAGTGCTGGCCAGAGCCTTGAAGGAACATGCCTCCTCCAACAATATTGCTAGTATTATGAACCAGGCGGGGAAACTCGATGTTGCGTCGGAAGCAATAGCAGGACATTTTCATAGTTTCTATTCTAAGCTTTATAACTTACCTCCGCAACATAAACAACCACATATGGAAGGGGACAGAACACAGATTATTCAAGATTATTTAGCTAAGAGTGGTCTTCCGGCTCTGACAGAACTTGACTCTACATCACTGGAAATTCCAATCTCCTCTCTGGAGTTCAGACAGGCTATTAAACAACTTAAATTTGGCAAGAGCCCTGGGCCGGATGGATATCGGCAGTCTACTATAAGACCTTTATAGACATCCTGACAGATCCCCTAAGGGAAGCTCTGAACTCCCTGTCTACTTCTACAGAGATCACCCCCGACTTTCTGACTGCACACATTGCAGTGATACCAAAACCAGGAAAAGACCCGGGGGAATGTGCTAGCTATAGGCCCATTTCCCTGTTGAACCTGGATGTAAAGTTATTTGTGAAGGTCCTGGCTCTGAGGTTGGGTCCACTTCTGCCAAAACTGGTTGGTTTGGAACAGGTGGGTTTTATACCTGGCAGGGAAGCAAAGGATAACGTCACCAAAGCACTACTCCTGATCCACACAGTAAAAATCCGAAAAATCGAGGGCTTTCTCCTCTCTACTGATGCGGAGAAGGCCTTCGATCAGGTAGCTTGGGACTTCATGCTGGCGGTGTGTGGTCGGGTGGGTATGGGGCCACACATGTTGTCATGGATATCCGCACTCTATAGGAACCCTTCTGCACAGCTGAAAAAAAATGGCACGTTGTCAAAAAAGGTATCCATTTCCAATGGAACCAGACAGGGTTGCCCATTATCGCCCTTGTTGTTTATTCTCTCATTAGAACCCTTTATCAGAACGATTCAGAACAATCCTGTGATACACGGTTTTCAGATAGAAGACAGAGAGTTTAAAACGGCGGCCTATGCTGATGATCTTTTATTTTTTCTAACCAACCCAACCTTGACCATCCCTAACCTCTTAAAGGAATTCGCCCATTTTGGCTATTTAGCAAATTTAAAGATAAACTACTCGAAATCTGAAGCCCTTAATATTTCACTCCCAGACGCAGCGCACACCATGACTAAGGCCAACTCCACGTTTCGGTGGGACCCCACCGCACTTAAGTACTTGGGAACATGGCTGACCCCACAATTGCAGTCTATGTATGAGAAAAATTACCCCCCCTTGCTAAAACCTGCGAAAAGGACCTTAACGATTGGCATTTAGGCACCTTTTCGTGGTTTGGCCGGGCAGCCATCATCAAGATGGTGATCCTTCCTAAGTTCCTTTACATGATGTGCACGATACCTATCAGGATCCCCCCAAAATTCTTTAAAGCTTTAAACTCCAACATCCTGAATTTCCTGTGGCAACACAAAAAACCTAGGTTAAAATTGACTACTCTGATGAAGTCTAAATATCTGGGTGGGATTAATTTGCCAAACTTTAAAATGTACTACCACGCGTCGCATATAGCCAGGGTCATAGATTGGCATTGCCATGATGGCATGAAGGATTGGGTTGAGCTGAAAACGACCCTTTGCCAGATTCCACTTAAGCTCTCACCGTGGATTCCACGGTCAGGCCTTTCCTCTAGCTTGCAAGTAGTGATGAGCCGAACACCCCCGGGTTCGGTTCGCACCAGAACCCGCGAACGGACCGAAAGTTCGTACGAACATTAGAACCCTATTAAATACAATGGATGCGAACGTTCGAATTCTAAAGTGCTAATTATAACAACTATTATGCATGTTATTGTCCTAAAAAGGGTTTGGGAACCCGGGTTGTGCACCAGGGGACATGTATCAATGCAAAAAGAAGTTTTAAAAACGGTCGTTTTTCGGGAGCAGTCATTTTAATGATGCATAAAGTGAAAAAAAAAAGTCAAATATTCCTTTAAATATCGTACCTGGGGGGTGTCTAAAGTATGCCTGTGAAGTGCCACGAGTTTCCCGTGTTTAGAACTGTCCCTGCACAAAATGACACTTCTAAAGGGAAAAAAAGCCATTTAAAACTGCTTGCGGCTTTAATGTAATGTCTGGTCCCGGTAATATGGATGAAAATCTTTAAGAAAAATGGCATAGCTACCCCATGACCCCCCCCCCTACCCCAGCCCATTACCAGCCCCTTTGGGTCTTGTATGGATATTAAGGGGAACCCCGCACATAAAATAAAAAAGGCCCTATATACTCTGAACAGCCGTATACAGGCGGTGCATACAAGACAGGGACTGTAGGTTTGTTCTTATGTAGAATCTGTTTGTAATTTTGAACAGGTACATTGTTGAAGTGTAGCTCCAGCCCAAAAATCTATTTTTAAACTTTTTGGAAAACATAGGTAAGGGTTATCACCCCTGTAACATTTGTTTTGCTGTCTGTGCCCCTGTTCAGAACATTTCACCTCACTTTCCGTCCCAATGACAACTGTTTTTGAAATGTGGTGTTTTTCTTGAAACAAGGATTGCTGATAAAGCATCAGTACAGAGGAGACACCTTTCTCCCATATTTATTCTTACAGGAGAGAATTTTCCTTCCTAGTGGTAGATTTCCTCTCACTTCCTGTTGTCTTCTTGCGTTTGCAAGTAGGAGTCGTTTGTAAGTTGGATGTTTGAAAGTAGGGACCTGCCGTATATACTCTGCAGAAATAGGCCCCTTAGTTGTTGGTGTTGGCACAACACTGTAAGCACTCACAGTTACTCTTGGTTGGTGCTGGAACGCCCTGCTGTCAACTATTATATCAGGAATTTTAATTACATATAATTGTTGAACAGTGGTAGTAAAAATTGGGCCTTTGATGGTGGTGCTGGTGCCACAACACTGTAAGCCCTCAGAGTTACTCTTGGTGGGTGCAGTAATGGGCCCTGCTGTGAATTATTAGATCAAGAATTGTAATTGCATGCCCCTGTTGAACAGGGGCTGAAAAATTGGGCCTTTCGTGGTGGTGGTGGTGGTGGTGGTGTTGCCACAACACTGTAAGCCCTCAGAGTTACTCTTGGTGGGTGCAGGAATGGGCCCTGCTGTGAATTATTAGATCAAGAATTGTAATTGCATGCCCCTGTTGAACAGGGGCTGAAAAATTGGGCCTTTCGTGGTGGTGGTGGTGGTGGTGGTGTTGCCACAACACTGTAAGCCCTCAGAGTTACTCTTGGTGGGTGCAGGAATGGGCCCTGCTGTGAATTATTAGATCAATAATTGTAATTACATGCCCCTTTTGAACAGGGGCTGAAAAATTGGGCCTTTCGTGGTGGTGGTGGTGGCGTTGCCACAACACTGTAAGCCCTCAGAGTTACTCTTGGTGGGTGCAGCAATGGGCCCTGCTGTGAATTATTAGATCAAGAATTGTAATTGCATGCCCCTGTTGAACAGGGGCTGAAAAATTGGGCCTTTCGTGGTGGTGGTGGTGGTGGTGGTGTTGCCACAACACTGTAAGCCCTCAGAGTTACTCTTGGTGGGTGCAGCAAGGGGCCCTGCTGTGAATTATTAGATCAAGAATTGTAATTGCATGCCCCTGTTGAACAGGGGCTGAAAAATTGGGCCTTAGGCACTGGTGGCACAACACTACAACCCCTCACAGATACTGTACTTGGAGCACAGCAATGAGCCCTGTTGCAAAGTATTGCTTCAAAAATTGTAATGACACGCCCCTGTTGAACAGGGGCTGAAAAATTGGGCCTTAGGCACTGGTGGCACAACACTACAACCCCTCACAGATACTGTACTTGGAGCACAGCAATGAGCCCTGTTGCAAAGTATTGCTTCAAAAATTGTAATGACACGCCCCTGTTAAACAGGGGCTGAAAAATTGGGCCTTAGGCACTGGTGCCACAACACTCCAACCCCTCACAGATACTGTACTTGGAGCACAGCAATGAGCCCTATGGCAAATTATTGCTAAAAAAATTGTAATTACACGCCCCTGTAAAAATTGGGCCTTAGCCACTGGTGGCGGCACCCATAAACAAAAATGATCTTCCAAGCTATCATCATCAATCGTATCATTGAGGACTCGGAGGAGGAGGATAGCCAGTCAACATAACAGCACAGGCACTCAGCATCAGCATCAGTCTTGAAGGGATGTGACATGTTAAAATCAATTAGTCTGTTATATCAGCATCAGGTGTGTGGTAGCTGGTGGTGATCCAAGACTGGTTCATCTTGATGAAAGTCAGTCGATCAACCAAGTCGGTGGACAGGCGCACCCTGTGATCCGTGACAAATCCTCCAGCAGCACTGAATGTGCGTTCCGAAAGAACGCTGGATGCAGGACAGGCCAGTAGCTCAATTGCATACTGTGCAAGCTCTGGCCAGTGATCCATCCTCAAGACCCAGTAAGCCAGAGGATTTTCGGTGGGGAAGGTGTCCAAGTCTGACCTTGCCCCTAGATATTCCTGCACCATGTTTATCAGACGCTGGCGATGGTTGCTGGAACCGATCATACTTTGGGGCTGCGGACTAAAGAATTGTCTGAACGCATCGGTCAGACGGCCACCTTCCCCACCACTCCTTCTTTGACTGGCCGAAGCCTCAGCAACTCGTTGTCCAGGACCAGGAGTTTGTAACCTCCCAGTCTCTGGGAACGCGTTGCACAGACCTTTCTGCAAGGCCTCCCGGAGTTGTCTCATCCTCTGCTCCCTCTGCGACGGTAACATAAGGTCCGCAACCTTACCCTTGTACCGTGGATCAAGGAGAGTGGCCAGCCAGTAATGGTCCCTCTCCTTGATCCGAAGAATACGAGGATCCTTCCGCAGACTTTGCAGGATCAGGGAGGCCATGCAGCGTAGGTTTGCTGAGGCATTCGCTCCGGAGTCCTCTGGGTCACTAAGGACGACATGATCCGCAGCCACCTCCTCCCAGCCACGTACAAGTCCACTGGTTTCTTGGGACTGTAAATCATCCCTAAAAGACTGCTGCTGATGATGCTGAGTGCCAGCCTCCACCTCCATGCTGACACAATCCTCCTCCTCCTCCTCCTCCTCCTCCTCTTCCTGTGCGATGGGTGGGACAGAAGGAACACTGTCTGGGTAAAGGGGGCCTTGAGAGGCAAGGAAGTCCTCCTCTTCCTGCCTCTGTTCTGCCTCAAGTGCCCTGTCCATTATTCCACGCAGCGTGTGCTCCAACAGGTGGACAAGAGGTACAGTGTCACTGATGCATGCACTGTCACTGCTCACCATCCTCGTGGCCTCCTCAAATGGTGCCAGGACAGTGCATGCATCCCTGATCATGCCCCACTGGCGTGGAGAAAAAAAACCAAGCTCCCCTGACCCTGTCCTGGTGCCGTAGTCGCACAGGTACTCATTGATGGCCCTCTGCTGCGTGTGCAGCCGCTGCAGCATGGCCAACGTTGAGTTCCACCTGGTGGGCATGTCACATATAAGGCGGTTCTTGGGCAGGTTCAACTCCTTTTGCAGCTCAGCCAGGCGAGCACTGGCATTATAAGATCTGCTGAAATGCACACAGACTTTCCTGGCCTGCCTCAGGACATCCTGTAAGCCCGGGTACCTGCCCAAGAACCGCTGCACCACCAGGTTAAGGACGTGAGCCACACAGGGCACATGGGTCAGTTGTCCCTGTCGGAGGGTGGAGAGGAGGTTGGTGCCATTGTCGCAAACCACCATTCCTGGCTTAAGCTGGCGTGGCGTCAACCACCTCTCGGCCTGGCCCTGCAGAGCAGACAGGACCTCTGCCCCAGTGTGGCTTCTGTCCCCCAAACACACCAGCGCAAGCACGGCATGGCATCTTTTTGCCTGCGTACTTGCGTAGCCCCTTGAACGCCTACGGAGCACCGCTGGTTCCGAGGACAAACCACAGGAAGAGGCCATGGAGGAAGAAGAAGAGGAGGGGGTGGAGGAGAGAGGTGTGTCACAACCAGTAGTAGCATTTTGGAGGCGTGGCGGTGGAACAACCTCCAACACTACTGCACCTTGTCCTGCATCCTTCCCAGCTGCCAAAAGAGTGACCCAATGGGCCGTGAAAGAAAGGTAACGTCCCTGTCCATGCCTGCTGGACCATGAGTCAGCGGTAATATGGACCTTACCGCTGACCGCCCTGTCCAGCGAGGCCAAGACATTGCCTTCCACATGCCGGTAGAGAGCCGGAATAGCCTTCCGTGAGAAAAAGTGGCATTTGGGAACCTGCCACTGAGGAACCGCACATTGCACAAACTCACGGAAGGGGGCCGAGTCTACCAACTGAAAAGGCAGCAGTTGAAGCGCTAGCAATTTAGCCAAGCTAGCATTCAACCGCTGGGCATGTGGATGGCTGGGAGTGAACTTCTTTCGACGGTCCAGCAGCTGGGGCAGGGAAATTTGCCTGCTAGAATCGGACGTCGGTGTACTGCTAGCAGAGTGGCCGCAAGTACTTGGCTGTGACACACCTAATTCTACACCTTCATTCCTCTCAGTGCATGTTTCAGAGAGGATAGTGGGGTTGGAGATCCCAGCTGATGCGGTGCAAGGAGAGGTCCGCTTTGTTCTTTGGTGTGGGTCTTTGAGGTAGGCTTGCCAACGAGCTGCATGGCAGGTCAACATATGTCTGGTCAGGCATGTGGTACCCAAGCGGCTGATGTTTTGGCCACGCGATATACGCTTGAGACATATGTTGCAAACAGCAGCTGTGCGATCTGATGCACTAGCCTCAAAAAAGGCCCACACCAAAGAACTTTTTGAATGACGGGCAGAGGCAGCGCCCTGCACAGGCGGAGCTCTGCGGTGTGATTCCGTCGGTGTACTGCCCTTACGCTGGCCACCAAAGGGCATCCTGCCTCGTTGGAGATGTGCCTCCTCCTCATCCTCCTCCTCCTCCTCTCTCCTATTAGGCACCCACGTGGAGTCAGTGACCTCATCATCACCTCCCTCCTCATCACTGGAGCCAATCTGGCAGTATGCTGCAGCTGCTGGAACATGACTGCCAGATTGGTGTCCTTCTTGAGCATCCCCTCTGTCTGCTCTCACGCTACTGCCTTCCTCTAGCTGGGTTTCATCATCAGACCCTTCGAAACGCTGGGCATCCTCCTGGAGCATGTACCCAACACTGTGCTCAAACAGTTCGGGGGACTCCTCAGGAGGAGGACATGGTGGGTCTAGGGAAGGAGTGACTGATGATAAGTCTGACATTGATACCAGGGAAGAGGACGCTTTGGCAGCTGCTTTTCCAGTACCCTGAGCCTGGGTGAGAGAGGATGAGGAGGAGGAGGAGGGCTTGGTCATCCACTCTACCAAGTCTTCGGCATGATGTGGCTCAACATGTCCAGCTGCCGAAAAGAAGGACAAGCGTGTCCCATGGCCATGTGCTGATGACAATGCACCGCGTCCACGACCAGCACTGTTGCCCCCAGACACAGAGCCTGCTTGCCCTCTTTTATTGCCTCCTGACTGTCTGCCTCTCCTTGTTTGCCTTCCAGACATTCTAATAGATGGCCTGCAGGGAGATGGGAAAAAAGCAATAAGGGCTACCTTCAGGTGTCCTTCTCTGTCCCTTTACTTAAGGATTTCTAAATATGGTTGAGGATGATTGCTTTTGCACAGAATAGCACAACGACAATTTCCCTGACTGTCCAAAAAAACAAGGATTTCAAAGATGGTTGATGAGGAATGCTTTAGCACACTATAGCACAAGGAGAATTCCCTCACTGTCCTTCCCTGTCCCTAGAAACAAGGATTCGCACAGTAAAAGACACTGACACTCTCCCTACCTATAGTTTTCTGTCCCTAGAAAAAATGTTTTTTTAAAGCACACTATAGCACAAGGAGAATTTCACTCACTTTCCTTCTTTGTCCCTAGAAACAAGGATTATCACAGTGAAAGAAACTGACACTCTTCCTTCCTATAGTTTTCTGTCCCTAGAAAAAATGTTTTTTTTAAAGCATACTATAGCACAAGGAAAATTCCCTCACTGTCCTTCCCTGTCCCTAGAAACAAGGATTCGCACAGTAAAAGACACTGACACTCTCCCTACCTATAGTTTTCTGTCCCTAGAAATTTTTTTTTTTTAAAGCACACTATAGCACAAGGAGAATTCCCTCACTGTCCTTCCCTGTCCCTAGAAACAAGGATTCGCACAGTAAAACACACTGACACTCTCCCTACCTATAGTTTTCTGTCCCTAGAAAAAATGTTTTTTTAAAGCACACTATAGCACAAGGAGAATTTCACTCACTTTCCTTCTTTGTCCCTAGAAACAAGGATTATCACAGTGAAAGAAACTGACACTCTTCCTTCCTATAGTTTTCTGTCCCTAGAAAAAATGTTTTTTTTAAAGCACACTATAGCACAAGGAGAATTCCCTCACTGTCCTTCCCTGTCCCTAGAAACAAGGATTCGCACAGTAAAAGACACTGACACTCTCCCTACCTATAGTTTTCTGTCCCTAGAAAAAGTTTTTTTAAAGCACACTATAGCACAAGGAGAATTTCACTCACTGTCCTTCCCTGTCCCTAGAAACAAGGTTTCGCACAGTAAAACACACTGACACTCTCCCTACCTATAGTTTTCTGTCCCTAGAAAAAATGTTTTTTTAAAGCACACTATAGCACAAGGAGAATTCCCTCACTGTCCTTCCCTGTCCCTAGAAACAAGGATTCGCACAGTAAAAGACACTGACACTCTCCCTACCTATAGTTTTCTGTCCCTAGAAAAAATGTTTTTTTAAAGCACACTATAGCACAAGGAGAATTTCACTCACTTTCCTTCTTTGTCCCTAGAAACAAGGATTATCACAGTGAAAGAAACTGACACTCTTCCTTCCTATAGTTTTCTGTCCCTAGAAAAAATGTTTTTTTAAAGCACACTATAGCACAAGGAGAATTCCCTCACTGTCCTTCCCTGTCCCTAGAAACAAGGATTCGCACAGTAAAACACACTGACACTCTCCCTACCTATAGTTTTCTGTCCCTAGAAAAAATGTTTTTTTTAAAGCACACTATAGCACAAGGAGAATTTCACTCACTTTCCTTCTTTGTCCCTAGAAACAAGGATTATCACAGTGAAAGAAACTGACACCCTCCCTACCTATAGTTTTCTGTCCCTAGAAAAAATGTTTTTTTAAAGCACACTATAGCACAAGGAGAATTCCCTCACTGTCCTTCCCTGTCCCTAGAAACAAGGATTCGCACAGTAAAAGACACTGACACTCTCCCTACCTATAGTTTTCTGTCCCTAGAAAAAGTTTTTTTAAAGCACACTATAGCACAAGGAGAATTTCACTCACTGTCCTTCCCTGTCCCTAGAAACAAGGATTCGCACAGTAAAACACACTGACACTCTCCCTACCTATAGTTTTCTGTCCCTAGAAAAAATGTTTTTTTAAAGCACACTATAGCACAAGGAGAATTCCCTCACTGTCCTTCCCTGTCCCTAGAAACAAGGATTTGCACAGTAAAAGACACTGACACTCTCCCTACCTATAGTTTTCTGTCCCTAGAAAAAATGTTTTTTTAAAGCACACTATAGCACAAGGAGAATTTCACTCAGTTTCCTTCTTTGTCCCTAGAAACAAGGATTATCACAGTGAAAGAAACTGACACTCTCCCTACCTATAGTTTTCTGTCCCTAGAAAAAATGTTTTTTTAAAGCACACTATAGCACAAGGAGAATTTCACTCACTTTCCTTCTTTGTCCCTAGAAACAAGGATTATCACAGTGAAAGAAACTGACACTCTTCCTTCCTATAGTTTTCTGTCCCTAGAAAAAATGTTTTTTTAAAGCACACTATAGCACAAGGAGAATTCCCTCACTGTCCTTCCCTGTCCCTAGAAACAAGGATTCGCACAGTAAAAGACACTGACACTCTCCCTACCTATAGTTTTCTGTCCCTAGAAAAAGTTTTTTTAAAGCACACTATAGCACAAGGAGAATTTCACTCACTGTCCTTCCCTGTCCCTAGAAACAAGGATTCGCACAGTAAAACACACTGACACTCTCCCTACCTATAGTTTTCTGTCCCTAGAAAAAATGTTTTTTTAAAGCACACTATAGCACAAGGAGAATTCCCTCACTGTCCTTCCCTGTCCCTAGAAACAAGGATTCGCACAGTAAAAGACACTGACACTCTCCCTACCTATAGTTTTCTGTCCCTAGAAAAAATGTTTTTTTAAAGCACACTATAGCACAAGGAGAATTTCACTCACTTTCCTTCTTTGTCCCTAGAAACAAGGATTATCACAGTGAAAGAAACTGACACTCTTCCTTCCTATAGTTTTCTGTCCCTAGAAAAAATGTTTTTTTAAAGCACACTATAGCACAAGGAGAATTCCATCACTGTCCTTCCCTGTCCCTAGAAACAAGGATTCGCACAGTAAAACACACTGACACTCTCCCTACCTATAGTTTTCTGTCCCTAGAAAAAATGTTTTTTTAAAGCACACTATAGCACAAGGAGAATTTCACTCACTTTCCTTCTTTGTCCCTAGAAACAAGGATTATGACAGTGAAAGAAACTGACACTCTCCCTACCTATAGTTTTCTGTCCCTAGAAAAAATGTTTTTTTAAAGCACACTATAGCACAAGGAGAATTCCCTCACTGTCCTTCCCTGTCCCTAGAAACAAGGATTCGCACAGTAAAAGACACTGACACTCTCCCTACCTATAGTTTTCTGTCCCTAGAAAAAGTTTTTTTAAAGCACACTATAGCACAAGGAGAATTTCACTCACTGTCCTTCCCTGTCCCTAGAAACAAGGATTCGCACAGTAAAACACACTGACACTCTCCCTACCTATAGTTTTCTGTCCCTAGAAAAAATGTTTTTTTAAAGCACACTATAGCACAAGGAGAATTCCCTCACTGTCCTTCCCTGTCCCTAGAAACAAGGATTCGCACAGTAAAAGACACTGACACTCTCCCTACCTATAGTTTTCTGTCCCTAGAAAAAATGTTTTTTTAAAGCACACTATAGCACAAGGAGAATTTCACTCACTTTCCTTCTTTGTCCCTAGAAACAAGGATTATCACAGTGAAAGAAACTGACACTCTCCCTACCTATAGTTTTCTGTCCCTAGAAAAAATGTTTTTTTAAAGCACACTATAGCACAAGGAGAATTCCCTCACTGTCCTTCCCTGTCCCTAGAAACAAGGATTCACACAGTAAAAGACACTGACACTCTCCCTACCTATAGTTTTCTGTCCCTAGAAAAAGTTTTTTTAAAGCACACTATAGCACAAGGAGAATTTCACTCACTGTCCTTCCCTGTCCCTAGAAACAAGGATTCGCACAGTAAAACACACTGACACTCTCCCTACCTATAGTTTTCTGTCCCTAGAAAAAATGTTTTTTTAAAGCACACTATAGCACAAGGAGAATTCCCTCACTGTCCTTCCCTGTCCCTAGAAACAAGGATTCGCACAGTAAAACACACTGACACTCTCCCTACCTATCCTTCTCTTTCCCTAAACTAAAGGAATCCAGGTTAAGCAAGAAAAAAATAAATGTCACTGTCCCTGCCTATGTTTCTCTTTCCCTGCTCCGGAACACACTACACTAGGCCGCCGTGCTGGCGGCCTTTTATAGTGTGGGGCGTGTACTAAACACCCTCAGCAATAATTGGCCACAGGCATCCTGCCTGTGGCCAATCATTGCTCTCCTCGCTGCCGGCGCTGTGATTGGCCAAGCATGCGGGGTCACAGTGCATGCTTGGCCAATCACAGCGCCTGGATGACACTGCAATGGCGTAGTGCATTGTGGGCCGTTCGCGTCACTCGAATTTGGCGCGAACGGCCTAAATCGTTCGATCTTCGTTGAACGATCGAACAGCCGATGTTCGAGTCGAACGTATGTTCGACTCGAACACGAAGCTCATCCCTACTTGCAAGGCTGCCAGATTACGAGTACTACATTAGACATCCTGAGAACACTAGTTAAGAAGACAGATATCACCACGATCCCCAGCCTTCTGACCCCGCTAAAAGACAACCCTGACTTTATTCCAGGTGTTCTTAACTCCACGCTCCACTCAATGACGAAGGGCACTTCCCTGCGGGCAGCTGACTGCTTTCTGGGATCTAAGGTCAGGGACTGGACATCTCTCAAGACAGACTACGATTTACCTCATCTAGGACAGTGGACATACTTCCAGATTCGGAGCTACCTAGGCAAATTTGGAAACCCTCAAGACCTTTGCAGACCTCTGACTGCCCTGGAAGCGGCCTGTCACAGCAAAACTCCTGTGGATAGGGCCACATCATTAGCATACTCATGGTTGCAATACTCCGGAGACACGGGGATGAGTGAACATAAGAGGGAGTGGTCGCAGGACTTAAACATAGAGATAACAGACAAACAATGGCGGTATGCTTTCATTCTGGCACACACATGTTCCATTAGTACTAAACTGCAGGAAACGAGCTATAAGCTGTTGACACTCTGGTACCACACACCTGTAAGACTCCACAGGTGGGACAACCAAAAATCTGAGATGTGTTGGAGATGTCAATCCGAACGGGGCACGTTAGCTCACATTTGGTGGCACTGTGCTCTGATCACAAGCTTCTGGTCTGAGGTTCGGAAACTGATTAAAAAGTTCACTGAAACCAAGCTCACCCTCGATGCTGCATGTTGCCTGCTACATGTAGCAAGTTTTTCACTTAAAAGATATAAGCACTCCTTGACAAAACACCTTTTAAATGTGGCCAAATCTTTAATTCCTTTATATTGGAACTTGTCTTGAGTCCCGTCCATCTCTGAATGGCTGAATAAGGTAGGAGAAATAGGCACCATGGAAGACACCCTGGCCCAGGATGGCGGAGACGTGAAGAAGTTTCACGACACCTGGCAGCCATGGTTTGCTTTTAAATATTCTCAGGACTATACGTCTGCGGGTGCGAACCCTCCCTCCTAAGAATGCTTTGTTTGCTGCTTTCTCTCACGATTAGCCCTCGGACGCTGACCACCTTTTATGACCAATCCAACTGTACACTGGAATACGCTAAGTACCTTTCCCTCTTTTCTACTCTTTCCCCTCTTCGATTTCTCACTTATTTCTTCTTTCATCTATTTCTAATTATGGCTATAATTGGGATAGCGGATGTTGGTATTAGTGTTGATCAGAAAGTACTGACCAGTAGTACTCATCTATTCCTTCTACTTAGATGTCATTGTTTATGTCTTAACTTTTTGACTCTTTTTGGATTTGCATTACTTTTTACGCTGCATACTTAGAAGACTAGATATAACATGCTTTGGTTTTAATTTCTTTACTGGATACTCCATACTCGTACGGGACATTGTTGACCATACTTATGAGTGCCGCCTGGCGACAGACTCAGGCTTTGTTCTGGTGTTGACTTTTGCCACAATGTACTGTTTTGATCACAATTTTTGCAGTTGCATTTGCGATTTCTGGTATGTGCACTCTTGTATTATTTTCCATCTATTTCTTAATAAACACTTTGAATGAAAAAAAAAAAAAGTCTATTCCCCTGTAATTGGGATCCCCCCTCAATTGCTTATCTTGGTGTGTGGCTGACCTCCTCATCCGCTAAACTATACTCCTGCAACTACCCTCCGTTACTTGCTGAAATTGAAGAAGAGATGGACCAAATTAGCAAATTGCATTTACCATTGAAGGTGGAGGATAGCCGCACACCAAATGCAAATACTACCCAAACTATTATACCATTTTAGAACATTACCCATACCTATCCCCCAAAATTTCTTCTTACAATTAAGGACCAAACTAAGAAAATTTATTTGGGAGTAAAAAACCTAGAATTGCACTGACACAACTATACAAACCCAAATACCTCGGCGGTGTAGGCCTTCCTAATGCACACACTTACTATCAAGCAGCTATTCTGGACCAAATTCGTTATTGGTTCTCGTGCCAAACTGACAATAGATGGTCGGTAATAGAACAAACGATCACCCCGGGACATGACCTCCCAGCACTAGCGACAGCTGCCTGTATGCACCACAAACCCGAAATACCACCGTACCCTACAATACAAGCCACTATAGCAGCATGGTCCTCCATGATAAAACAGCCATTTACAGATACTCCAATGCACAGACTTAAAACTCCTTTAGCAGCATATGAATACCTTATCCCAAATTTTTCGGTTCAATCTTGGAGAAATAAAGGGGAACATTTCTCCAGACCTGAACTAGATGGACAGGAAGCATTGGATAGATACCAACTGTTCCAAATAATACACTACCATAAATCTAATTCACCCAGGCCACTAGAAATACCCCAAATCCTTTGGAACTATGTAATTAATAAACACGCAGTGAAACACAAGGGGATATCCTTATTCTATAAGTTTGCTACCCCCCTTCATATACAGTCTAAGTTACCCAACATGTTGAAATGGGAACATGAACTGAAAAGAGAATTCCCGCTACATCAATGGCATCCAGCTGTAAAATACAATGGCAAATCCTCAGCATGTGTAGACCACTAGGAAAATGCGCAGAAGATACTACATAGATGGTACCTTACACCCCTACGTATTCACAAAATGAACCCAAACACTCCACCACTTTGCTGGAGGAACTGCAATACTACTGGCAACCTACTACACATGCTGTGGAGTAGTAAGGTAATAGAATCCTTTTGGAAGGAAGTAGCTGCCATTATCCAAAACATTGCAAAATCCATTTCTACATTAAACCCTGCACTTGCCCTCTTAAGCCTTGGTATAGAAAACGTCCCCCCCCTTGATTAGGAAGGTTGTTATTCATATTCTATGTGCAGCACGCGCCTCCTTAGCAAAAGAATGGCGATCCCAAATGCCTCCAAAAATAGTAATAGTAATAGAAAAAGTAATTTCTAGGGTTAATGCCCATTATACAAGGGAGAAAATGCTGGCGTATAAAGAAAGAAGAGCTCCGGCCTTCCATAAACATTGGGAGACCTGGAGAACTTTGCGCTATGCCTCTTCTCACTTGTGACTATTGCTCTATGTATGATACGATTATGATATTTAATCCAAACAACTAGCCTTTAGTGGTAAAAACGAATGATAGATGAGGTCACGCAAGATGACCTACTATAGAAACTGCTGAAATGTGATTTCACCATGACCAAAGTGTATGCTCTCCTTTTACTGTGTTCAGACAGTATCAATGTTTGTTGTTTACTGATTAACAGCCTACAATGATTAAAATTACTACACACCTCATCTCCAGGGACCCTCAACAAGGTCCCAGGAGGGCTACCATTACTAGTTCTATAATGGAGCCTGCTTACAGTATGTACCCAATTGGGGTGACAGGCTCTACCTCCTGTTGAGGTCGAAAGCTATGTGTATATAGGTAGCCCAGATAGGAATGTTTCATTGTAAAAGTAAATCTAATGTTCAATATCTACTATGTTCATGTATTGTGTTGTAAACATTGAATTGAACTTCATGTGTATTCTGCAATCTTTCAATAAAAATCTATGGTTAAAAAAAAAATTATGTGGAAATAGGCAAAAAAGTATTTGCAAATCCAGATATACAAGATAGCTGGTCTTACCTCATCACAGTGGGAAAGTTCACAAAAGTGAAAAAAGTTCATGAAATAAAAAAGTTCTTAAAATCAAAAGTTCAGAGCATCAAGTGAAGAATCTGATCTAACAGCACAATAATAATAGGCAGGAAAACATAGAGAGTAGTGGCGCTGTCACATAGTATGTGTGATAACAAAAAGTCCATCAGATTAGTCCTTGTTATGAAGTTCTCAGTATGGATGGAAAGGGGATGAGACTAAATAAGGGGGGGGGGGAACCTGTATATAGTTTGCAAAAGTCCATAAACCAGGGCAAGCCTTCAGAGGGAAGTTGAGAGCAGACTCCAAGATATTCAAAAGAAGAGAACAGGCGCCTCTAGGCCACAAATTCTAATCTAGAGGCGACTGTTTTCTTCATTTGCAATAATAATAGCACAATAGGCTGCTCGAAGGATACATATAACATACCACTTTTAGTATTTGCATGGGAACTTTAGCATATACTGTACAGTGCCTTGCAAAAGTATTCAACCCCCTTGGCTGTTTACCTATTTTGTTACATTACAGCCTTTAGTTCAATGTTTTTTTTTAATCTGAATTATATGTGATGGATCAGAACACAATCATTTCAGAAATAAAAAAAATGATAATTGGCATGTGCGTATGTATTCACCCCCTTTGTTATGAAGCCCATAAAAATCTCTGGTGCAACCAATTACCTATAGAGGTCACATAATTAGTGAAATGATGTCCACCTGTGTGCAATCTAAGTGTCACATGATCTGTCATTACATATACACACCCTTTTGAAAGGCCCCAGAGGCTGCAACACCTAAGCAAGAGGCACCACTAGCCAAACACTGCCATGAAGACCAAGAAACTCTCAAAACAAGTAAGGGACAATGTTGTTGAGAAGTGCAAGTCAGGGTTAGGTTATAAAAAAATATCCAAATCTTTGATGATCCCTAGATGCACCATCAAATCTATCATAACCAAATGGAAAGAACATGGCACAACAGCAAACCTGCCAAGAGATGGCTGCACACCAAAACTCACAGACCGGGCAAGGAGGGCATTAATCAGAGAGGCAGCACAGAGACCTAAGGTAACCCTGGAGGAGCTGCAGAGTTCCACAGCAGAGACTGGAGTATCTGTACATAGGACGACAATAAGCCGTACACTCCATAGAGTTGGGCTTTATGGCAGAGTGGCCAGAAGAAAGCCATTACTTTCAGAAAAAAACTAAATGGCACAATTTGAGTTTGCGAAAAGGCATGTGGGAGACTCCCAAAATGTATGTAGAAAGGTGCTCTGGTCTGATGAGACAAAAATTTTACTTTTTGGCCATCAAAGAAAAGGCTATGTCTGGCACAAACCCAACACATCACAAAGAACACCATGATTTTCAGCAGTCGGGACTGGGAAACTGGTCAGAGTTGAGTGAAAGATGGATGGTGCTAAATACAGGGATATTCTTGAGCAAAACCTGTACCACTCTGTGTGTGATTTGAGGCTAGGATGGAGGTTCACCTTCCAGAAGGACAATGACCCCAAACACACTGCTAAAGCAACACTTGAGTAATTTAAGGGGAAACATGTAAATGTGTTGGAATGGCCTAGTCAAAGCCCAGACCTTAATCCAATAGAAAATCTGTGTTCAGACTTAAAGGGGTTGTAAAGGTTTGTTTTTTATTTTCTAAATAGGTTCCTTTAAGCTAGTGCATTGTTGGTTCACTTACCTTTTCCTTAGATTTCCCTTCTAAATATTTTTTTTCTTTGTTTTCTTTGTCTGAATTTCTCACTTCCTGTTCCTCCTCAGTAAGCTGTTCAGTAAGCTGTTCTGGCTGACTCCACACCACTCGGATGATGGTGTGAAGTTTAGTGAGGAGAAACAGGAAGTGAGAAATTCAGACAAAGAAAAAAAACATTTAGAAGGTAAATCAAAGGAAAAGGTAAGTGAACTAACAATGCACTAGCTTAAAGGAACCTATTTAGAAAATAAAAAAAAAACCTTTACAACCCCTTTAAAGATTGCTGTTCACAAGCGCAAACTATCCAGCTTGAAAGAGCTGAAGCAGTTTTGCAAGGAGGAATGCTCAAACATCCCAGTGGTAAGATGTGGCAAGCTCATAGAGACTTCTCCAAAGCGACTTGGATCTGTAATAGCCGCAAAAGGTGGTTTTACAAAGTATTGACTTTAGAGGGGGGGATAGTTACGCACATTGACTTTTTCTGTTATTGTGTCCTAATTGTTGTTTGCTTCACAATAAAAAAAAAACATCTTCAAAGTTGTGGGCATGTTCTGTAAATTAAATGAAGCAAACCCTCAAACAATCCATGTTAATTCCATGTTGTGAGGCAACAAAACACGCAAAATGCCAAGGGGGTGAATACTTTTGCAAGGCACTGTACATTTTGAAATGTTGTAAGTAGTTTGCTTGAATAAAGGACATTCAATTTCATAACATTTCAGTTTTGTTGAACAATTTTATCTTATACTATGCTGTTTTCAAACAATGCAGCACATAAACGCAACATTGTAATATATCTTGCTAACTAAAAGAAGCGATAAAGAAATAAAAAAGTGAATGACACACCATGGAATTTGACCTGTTCCCACATCACCATTACACTTGCCAACAGCAGTATGCTGCTCTAAAGCCATAAAAGGTATTTCTGGTCGTGATAATGATTTAGCACTGCTCCATCACATATACCATTAAAGATGTAATAAAACTATGTGTAAAATCCTTACTTGAGCTGTAAAGTCCTACTACAGATGTACAGCTACACATTGCCTGAAATCATACAAAGACCGTTATGGGTATCATTCATGTAGCTATAAATAATCCATCATAGATTTGACCAAATAAAGAGATCTGTTTACCTGGAAAGGAGAACTTGGCACAACAAGGAAAATATCAGTTTTGTTAAATTCAACTTAATTTTCAACCTGGGCTGATCTTTCTTTATATTGTAAAATAAGTGCCTGTAGACCAGGGGTAGACAACCATTAAGAGTTGGGGATCTACCTGAACAACATGAAAGTTATAAAAGATAAGTTAGGTATGGTGTCCTTTTTTTTTAAAGGGCTAATTTCTACTATGTGCAGTTACCTGCATTTTTATTCGAGGATAACACACAGAAAACAACAGTTTTAACTTAACTTAACTGGCTCACTGCAGCCGGAACAGACAGCTTCCCGCACATTAAACTGCAGCGGTGGGAATGGGCCCTTAAGAAAAGACAAAGAAAACTTAGATAAATATAATAAAACAGATGTCATTGTAAAAATATAAACTTAGCCTACCCTAAAAGTAGGATGTATTGCAGCATACCGAGATCAGTAGGATGTAAGGGAGTGTATAAAGGTCAATAGTTTGTAAGACAGTGTACAAAGGTTTATAAATAAAAAACTCTCCACGCTATAAAGGACAAAAATATGCCAATCTAAATCTTTGTGTTTAAATGAATCAAACAGTATTTCAAAATCACCACTGCCACCTTAAGCTAAATCTATGAAAAATAAACAACAAAGTGCAAAATATTGTCTCAGTGCAAATTTCACCACTCTGTCTGTAGCGCTGTGATAAACATAAGCAACATTAAGTCTGCAAAATGTCATGAAAAAATAAATTGTTTAAAAACTAAATTATATAGTCCAAAGTGAAAAAATATTCCAAATAAAAAAATAATCAAAATGAATCCACCCAGTGCAATTGTGCTAAAAGAATTGTATTACTAAGTATTTAGACTTTGCATTCTTTCCTAAGTAAACACCTTTTGTGCACAAATGTGATCCCTCTCCTAATAGACAGAAACTCACCAGAAAAATATGCCTTCCATTCTCATGGTTGGCATATCAAGCTTGATATAATATTGAATCGGTTGACTCCTTATGAAAATCTCATGGTATTCCTCCTTAGTAGGGATGAGCTTCGAGTTTGAGTCGAACTCATGTTCGACTCGAACATTGCCTGTTCGCCCGTTCGCCGAACAGTGAACAAATTGGGGTGTTCGCGGCAAATTCGAAAAGTCTATGGGAGAAATCTAAAGTGCTAATTATAAAGGCTTATATGCAAGTTATTGTCATAAAAAGTGTTTGGGGACCAGGGTCCTGCCCCAGGGGACATGTATCAATGCAAAAAAAAAGTTTTAAAAACAGCCCTTTTTTTTGGGAGTAGTGATTTTAATATTGCTTAAAGTGAAACAATAAAAGTGAAATATTCCTTTAAATTTCGTACCTGGGGTGTGTGTATAATATGCATGTAAAGTGGCGCATGTTTCCCGTGCTTAGAACTGTCCCTGCATAAAATATCATTTTTGAAGGAAAAAAAGTCATTTAAAACTCACTCGCGGCTAATAATGAATTGTCGGCTCCCGGCAATACATAGAAAAGTCATTGATAAAAATAAAAAAAAAAGCGTGGGGGTCCCCCAGAATTCAATTACCAGGCCCTTCAGGTCTGGTATAGATATTAAGGGGAACCCCGCCGCAAATTTAAAAAAAAATGCGTGCGGTTCCCCCAAATATCCATACCAGGCTCTTCAGATCTGGCATGGATTTTAAGGGGAACTCCACCCCAAATTTTAAAAAAAATGGCGTGGAGTCCCCCCAAAAATCCATACCAGACCCTTATCCGAGCATGCAACCTGGCAGGCTGCAGGAAAAGAGGGGGGCGAGAGAGCGCCCCCCCTCCTGAACCGTACCAGGCCACATGCCCTCAACATGGGGAGGATGTCCCCATGTTGATGGGGACAAGGGCCTCATCCCCACAACCCTTGCCCGGTGGTTGTGGGGGTCTGCGGGCAGGGGGCTTATCGGAATCTGGAAGACACCTTTAACAAAGAGGACCCCCAGATCCCGGCCCCCAGCTATGTGAATTGGCAAGGGGTACATTGTACCCCTACCATTTCACGAAGAAAGTGTCAAAAATTTAAATAAAAAACACACCAATACCTTGGAAAAGTCCTTTATTAAAAAAAAATACAAATTAAAAAAAAAAACATTCCAGCGGTGAAATCCAGTGTCCCGCGGCGATCCGATGTCCAGCGCTGTCCGTCATTGGCTGAGCCTGAGCGGACCTGATGGGGAACTTCCTCCGCAGTCTATTACATGTATAGACCCGCCCCTTCTAAAGTTCCCCATCAGGTCCGCTTAGCCAATGACTAGGTGTAAGGCTGAGGACCTGATGCGGAACATGAGAAGGGGCGGGTCTATTTATGAATTACACAGTGAAGGAAGTTCCCCATCAGGTCCGCCCCCTCGGTATGTCATACCGCGCCTACGTCAATGGCCTGAGCGGACCTGATGGGGAACTTCCTTCACTGGGTAATTCATGAATAGACCCGCCCCTTCTTATGTTCCGCATCAGGTCCTCAGCCTTACACCTAGTCATTGGCTGAGCGGACCTGGTGGGGAACTTTAGAAGGGGCGGGTCTATACATGTAATAGACTGCAGAGGAAGTTCCCCATCAGGTCCGCTCAGGCTCAGCCAATGACGGACAGCGCTGGACCTCGGGTCGCCGCTGGACACTGGATTTCACCGCTGGAATGTTTTGTTTTTTGTTTTTTTTAAATAAATGACTTTTCCAAGGTGATGGTGTGGGTTTTTTTTACATTTTTTTACACTTTCTTTGTGAAATGGTAGGGGTACAATGTACCCCTTACCAATTCACATAGGGGGGGCCGGGATCTGGGGGTCCCCTTTGTTAAAGGGGTCTTCCAGATTCCGATAAGCCCCCTGCCCGCAGACCCCCACAACCACCGGGCAAGGGTTGTGGGGATGAGGCCCTTGTCCCCATCACCATGGGGACATCCTCCCCATGTTGATGGCATGTGGCCTGGTACGGTTCAGGAGGGGGGGCACTCTCTCGTCCCCCCCCTCTTTTCCTGCGGCCTGCCAGGTTGCGTGCTCGGATAAGGGTCTGGTATGGATTTTTGGGGGGACTCCACGCCATTTTTTTTAATTTGGGGTGGAGTTCCCCTTAAAATCCATGCCAGATCTGAAGGGCCTGGTATGGATATTTGGGGGAACCGCACGCATTTTTTTTTTAAATTTGCGGCGGGGTTCCCTTTAATATCTATACGAGACCTGAAGGGCCTGGTAATTGAATTCTGGGGGACCCCCACACTTTTTTTTTTTTTTTTATCAATGACTTTTCTATGTATTGCCGGGAGCCGACAATTCATTAATAGCCGCGAGTGAGTTTTAAATGACTTTTTTTCCTTCAAAAATGACATTTTATGCAGGGACAGTTCTAAGCATGGGAAACATGCGCCACTTTACATGCATATCATACACACCCCCCAGGTACGAAATTTAAAGTAATATTTCACTTTTATTTTTTCATTTTAAGCATTTTTAAAATCACTGCTCCTGAAAAAAACGGCCGTTTTTAAAACTTCTTTTTGCATTGATACATGTCCCCTGGGGCAGAACCCGGGTCCCCAAACACTTTTTAGGACAATAACTTGCATATAAGCCTTTATAATTAGCACTTTAGATTTCGAACGTTCGAGTCCATTGTATTTAATAGGGTTCTAAAGTTCATGCGAACATTCTGTCTGTTCGCAGGTTCTGGTGCGAACCGAACAGGGGGGTGTTCGGCTCATCCCTGCTCCATAGGATGGATATATCATGGTATTCCATATAGAAAAGAAAGAAAATGCTTCCAATGGTATAATAACCATATGATCAACGACTTTATTTAAAATTGTTAAACCACTCACACTTTAAAAAACATGTATCAAGCCTTTTGATACATCTGTGTTAGGGATGCATCACATAAGGTGCTAGTTTGTGTCTCCTCACTTACAGCTGCTGTTGTCAACGTCCTGACACTATCTTCTGAATTGCCGTATAGCCACGCATTTCGTCACTTACATAATTACATAGTTCGTCAGGTAGAAAAAAGACACAAAGTCTATCCAGTTCAACCATAAAAAACAAAACAAAAAAAAATATTGTACAATCCCATATACCCAATTCTATACCCACAGTTGATCCAGAGGAAGGCAAAAAACCCCAGCAGAGCATGATCCAATTTGCTACAGCAGGGAAAAAAATTCCTTCCTGATCCCCCGAGAGGCAATCGGATTTACCCTGGATCAACTTTACCTATAAATGTTAGTACTCATTTATATTATGTACATTTAGGAAAGTATCCAGGCCTTTCTTAAAGCAATCTACTGAGCTGGCCAGAACCACCTCTGGAGGGAGTCTGTTCCACATTTTCACAGCTCTTACTGTGAAGAAACCTTTCCGTATTTGGAGATGAAATATTTTTTCCTCTAAACGTAAAGAGTGCCCCCTTGTCTTTTGTGTTGACCGTAAAGTGAATAACTCAACACCAAGTTCACTATATGGACCCCTTATATATTTGTACATGTTAATCATATCCCCCCTTATTCTCCTCTTCTCAAGAGTGAATAAATTCAGTTACTCTAATTTGTCCTCATAGCTGAGCTCCTCCATGCCTCTGATTAGTTTGGTTGCCCTTCTCTGCACTCCAGTTCCCCAATATCCTTTTTGAGAACTGGTGCCCAAAACTGAACTGCATATTCCAGATGAGGTCTTACTAATGATTTGAACAGGGGCAAAATGATATCTCTCTCTCTGGAGTCCATACCCTTCTTAATACAAGAAAGGACTTTGCTCGCTTTGAAAACCGCAGCTTGGCATTGCATGCCATTATTGAGCTTATGATCTACCAATACCCCCAGATCCTTCTCCACTATGGATCCCCCCAGTTGTACTCACCCTAGTATGTATGATGCATTCATATTCTTAGCCCCAAAGTGCATAACTTTACATTTATCAACATTAAACCTCATCTGTCACATAGTCGCCCAATTAGACAGAGCATTGAGGTCAGTTTGTAAATTGGTGACATCCTGTAAGGACGTTATTCTACTGCATAGCTTGGTGTCATCTGCAAAGACAGAAATGTTACTTTATATCCCAGACCCAATATCATTTATAAAGATATTAAAAAGTAAGGGTCCCAGCACCGAACCTTGGGGTACACCACTGATAACCTTAGACCATTCAGAGTAAGAATCATTAACCACTACTCTCTGAATTCTGTCTTTTAGTCAGTTTTCTATCCATTTACAAACTGATATTTCCAATCCTGTAGACTTTACCTTACACATGAGCCATGTGTGTCGAACTGTATCGAACGCTTTTGCAAAATCCAAGTATACCACGTCCACCGCCACCCCTCTGTCCAAGGTTTTACTTACCTCTTCATAAAAAGAAATCAGGTTTGTCTGACAACTTCTGTCTTTCATGAATCCATGCTGTCTGTTGCTTAAATAGATTTTTTTTCCAGCAAGAACTCATCTATGTGGTCTTTTATTAATCTCTCCAGTATCTTCCCAACTATAGAAGTTAAACTAACAGGTCTATAGTTACTTGTTAAAGACTTTGTTCCCTTTTTAAATATCCAATCCAGTGGTACTATTCCTGTCATTAATGAGTCCCTAAAAATTAGATACAATGGCTTTGAAATTACAGAGCTCAATTCTTTTAGGATCCGTGGGTGTATGCCATCTGGTCCAGGTGCTTTATCCGCCTTTATTCTGTCTAAATATTTCTGGACCATATCACTTTTGAGCCATTGTGGATTTGGGGCTGTGTCACTACCACCCCCATTATGGACATGATCTCCCCCATGCTCCATTGTATACACAGAGCTGAAGAAAGTATTTAATAAATTAGCCTTCTCTTTGTCCCCAGTCACCCACTCTAGATTATTTTGTAAAGGGCCTACATGCTCAGACCTGACCTTTTTGCTATTAATATATTTGAAGAATTTTTGGGTGTTTGTCCTACCATCTTTTGCAATCTGTCATTCGTTTTGAATTTTTGCATCCTTGATTTCCTTTTTACAAATCCTGTTAGATTCTTTGTAACATTTAAACGACACTAGTGTTCCTTCATTTTTATATTTTTTAAAAGCTCTTTTCTTATTGTTTATAGCTTTTTTAACTTTAACTGTGAGCCACATAGGTTTTATTTTTAGCCTTTTAAACTTATTGCCCATGGGAATATACTTTGCAGTGAGGTCCCAAATAGTCTTCCATCACATCGTGGTAAAATTGCAAAAACAGGACCTCGGGACGCCTGTCGCTTTTGGGCGACAGGCGTTCTTCGCTTCTGTTTGCATGATTTTACCGGGGATCGCAAGGCCGACCTGCATTTTGCCGTGATTCGGGATTGCGGGTAGAATCACAATGATTCCACCCACAATGTGGGACGCCTAGATGTGAACGGAGCCTTAGTGTTGTTTTACCATCTGTTGCACAGTGGTAAAATCTATCTGGCAAGGACTCTGTGTTGGCACTGTGTGGAGCCTGGTTTATTGGATGTTTTCTCATATTCACTCACTATCACAACAGATTGGACTTTTTTGGAGTTTATCAAGATGGGATACGTTGAAGCTCCTCCTACTCTGTATTCTTTATTATGGACACTCGTTGTTGATTTTGTTTTATGATTTACATTTTTGGTTTTCATGTGTGTTATTAATGTGTATTTTGAGACACTGGCATATATATGTTTATTAATTTATTTTTTAGCGCTGCATATATTTGGTTAGAATTTGGTATCACAGATTTTTTTGTGCTAGCAGCTTATATCTTCTCCAGACTCAAGTGCTGTGTTTTTATATATATATTTTTATACATCATGCTTACTTTTCTTAGACCTCAGAAGATGTCCAGCAGTGCCATCAGCACAGAACTGACGAAAACCAGTGGGACCAAGGTACACCCATCTACTGTCTGGAGAAGACTGGCCAGAAGTGGTCATCATGGAAGAATTGTGGCCAAAAAGCCATACCTCTGACTTGAAAACAAGGCTAAGCAACTCAACTATGCACAAAAACTTAGGAACTGGAGTGCAGAAAAATGGCAGCAGGTGCTCTGGGCTGATGAGTCGAAATTAGAAATATTTGGCTGTAGCAGGAGGCAGTTTGTTCTCCTAAGGGCTAGAGGGCAGTAAAATAATGAGTGTTTGCAGGCAACAATGAAGCATGGTGGAGGTTCTTAAAAGTTTGGGGCTGCATTTCTGAAAATGGAGTTGGAGATTTGATCAGGATCAATGGTGTCCACAGGCAAATACTTATCCATCATACCACACCATCAGGGAGATGTGTTATTGGCCCCAAATTTATTCTGCAGCAAGACAATGACCCCAAACATACAGCCAATGTCAATAAGAACTATCTTCAGTGTAGAAAAGAACAAGGAGCCCTGGAAGTGATGGTTTGGCCCCCACAGAGCCCTGATCTCAACAACATCGAGTCTGTCTGAGATTATATGAAGAGACAGAAGGATTAAAGGCAACCTACATCCACAGAAGATCTGTGGTTAGTTCTCCTGGATGTTTGGAACAACCTACCTGCCAAGTTCCTTCAAACATTGTGTGCAAGTGTACCTAGAAGAATTGATGCTTTTTTGAAGACAAAGGGTGGTAACACCAAATATTGATTTGATTTCAATTTCTGTTCTGTTCATTTACTTTCCATTTTGTTAATTGATACAAAATAAATTATTAACACTTCTATTTCTGAAAGAATTCATAATTTACCAAAAAAATTCACACCTGCCTATAACTTTTGCACAGTAACACGCGCGCACACACACACACACACACACACATAAATACAGTATATACAGCATTTATGCAGTATATATATAAATCTGCCTATGCAGCTTGAAGAATATTGGACTGATGTATTTCTCATATGTGAAGCATAACAAAGCAAGTGACACCATGATAAAGCAACCCCAGGATGAAAGTCCATAACCTATCTATTTAAGACCAGAACCACACAACAGAAATGTTTTTTTTATAAGCATGGGGGATCACAGATGTTGAATAATCAGCTTTTCTAAAGCATAGAAGGTAGAAAAGGGATTTGAAAGGCTGTGCAAAGTCTGTGCTTCAAATGCAAAATTACCACATTTATTTTTTAAACTACACTAGGTTATAATCAACCAGAGAACATTAGAAATATAGGTGAAAAAGATGTGAGAAGTATAAGCATGTATAATTTACATTTTGTAGCCGAGTGTCAACTCAACAGTTTCATTATGCAGTTGTTCATATTTATAATATTTAGGCAGTATAACAAAAGTGAAATTTTGTCTAGCTGGAGAACTGGATCAGGATAATTATCAGTTTAATTCCATCATTTTTTTTTTCCAATTTTGTAAATGTACAGTTGTGCTTATAAGTTTATACTGTACTTCCTGGCAGAATGTGTTAGATGTGAACCATTTAAAATAAAAAAACACAAATGGTCAGACCAAACACCTTTCTTTTATTTTTATTGTAAGTTAAAATGTTATTCATCAAGGAATAGTACAATCATTAAACAAACCATAGTAATAAAGGAAACACATTGAGCTGTGTTTTTTACTGCCTCCTGACTGCCCCACTTTAGCATCAGTGATGGCTTGGAGCCTTACGTGATGGTTGTAAATTAGATAATTTATTTCACAATATGGTAAAGCTGCTCATCCTTCTTGGCAAAAAGTCTCTAGATCCAATATTAACTGCATGTTTGAAATCTCCCCAAAGTGGCTTAGTGACCTTCAATTTTTTTTTTTACTGCAGACATTGAAGGGTCAACTTAGGATTAAGTTTTACACTATTGTCATTTGAAAAGTTCAAGTGAACCCCTTGCATGGTTTTCGGGCTGATGAATTCAAATTTTCCTATAATATTTTCTGATTATATTGGGTAGTGCTGTTGGTGAGGTCATCACACTGGATGTTCTGGGTTCACAGTGGTGGAGTATGAAAGCACAGTAGCTCCTAAGACAGACCACTTGGAATCTAATGTTTATATGACAACAAGCTAGGGCACGCTGGAGTACTCACTTGAATGTGTTTTCTATTTTGTTGTGATGTGATGTATTCTATTGAGTACTTTATGGTCCAATTCATATTGTTTTGAGTTGACACTTAGGATCAAGAAGAAGATTTCATATGGAGGTGCGGAGCGATCCCAGTCCAGTTGCCGAAGAAAAGCGTGTTTGATCATAATGTTAATTATAAGGTCCATCCATTAAGGTGAGCAGGTCTCCAACTAAGGGTGGAAGTACTGTAGATTGCAGTCACATTAAGGGTGAAGTTGCATGGCAAATAATTCTGAATGTTTGAAAACTTGGATAATGGAGAAAGGCATTGCATTTAGGAAGAAACTGTGACAGGTGATTATTAAGACTTTTTTAAATGTATTTGTTCATTTTTAAGCTGTTTTTTATGGCACTTGTTGCTGGTGTTTGATTATTATGTATAGAATATTGATTGGGAATGATACCGTATAAGGTAACACATGTGTATTTTGGAATTGTTTAAGATTGAGCGCTGCAATAAATATTTATAGTTTATTTTCTGATAATATGCTACATTTATCTTGCCAACAATTTTGACTAAATTATCTGTGCCGCTGTAGCGTGTAACACCCCTAATACAGCAGAGATCCACCTCCATGCTTATCTTAAAAGAACTTGTTGATTACTCTCCAAATACAGATGTGCATTTTTTTTTTAATTCTCAGAGCTATTTGTCCTGGGAAACTGCATGTACTATAGTTCTTTGCAAATGGGGGCACACATGTTATTAGGCTATTTTTTCTCCAGGTTGAATGTCATTCATTCATACAGAAAAGAGTGAATCAGGAAAATGCCACATCATGGCCACTAGATGGAGCTGATAAGCATATGAGATAAATATTTGTTTACTGTAATTTTCAGCTTTTATATTGTCACAGCATGCACTTGCACTAGGAGCACAAGTACCATAACTCTTTATGTCTTTATCACCTCCGGAACTGAGAACACTGTATTTATGTTACATTTTGTAAAAGCAACAATAATCTTAAATGTTTTCCTAATCTAAACTAAATGTGCACTCTGTTTTTAAACTCACAGTATAGTAGGCAAGAGGAGGACCTTTCCACCTTCAGCATAACCATTGTCTGCTATTATGCAAAAACAACCTGAGGAATTTAAGAAGATGAGTGGTTTATTTTGACAAATTGTCCAGTATTTACAAACTATGTATATTGAACCAACCGTAATTGTCTAAAATAAAAGTAAAAAAAAAGTTTAACAAAATAGAGTTACTCTTTAATAAATATATTATGTCAGCACAGAGCGGGGAGCTCTTTCTCTCATGGGTTCTTTTTTTGGAGATTACTATACAATCAGCATTTCTAGCCCAGCTGTATAGCATATTGTTTGTTTACTTGGCATATTGCTTAAGCATATTTTACAGCTTCATGAGCAAAATCTTAGCTGTAGCTAGAATTGACCTGCTTAAATTCAAATAATTTAATTTTGTAATGTATTTTGTGTTCTTTTTTTCTTATAGTTCAATCCCAAGAATTGCCCTCTAACCTTACTTATGACCCCTAGGTACACAATCTCATCCTGTTACAAGCCTTGTAAAACAAGTGCACTATTAACCCTAGCTTCTTTATTATATCCAGGCAGACCAGGAATGTTTTTAAATATTGTATAGTCTTTTTCTTGCTCTTGCTTCCCCTGAGATCTATACTGGAATCCTCAACAGTTCTGCCAGTTCAAATTGGCTGATAGCTGAGAAAGCTGTCTGTGTTTGTCTTCCAACACAGGCCTCTGCAGGCAGTGTTATGTCAAAGAAAGCATCTCATTCCTATAGTATGATATTGGAGATAACTCAAAATATGCCCTTGTCATATTATACTAAATAAAATTGTCAAACTCCGGTGACATAGTAAATATTTAAATACAATATTTCTTTAAAGAAGATAATTGTATAAGTATGTTTTAGCAAAAAAAATCTGGGATTTTATAATCAAGTTTATTAGTGCTGAAAAATAGGGACATTTCCAGGGACTAATCTCTGAAACCTGCAACTGTCCTTAAACATACATTACAATTGTCTGATATTATTGTTTGCCTTCCAGGGATAAGCAATAGAATTCCCATTACTTCTTAGATCACAACTGAACTGCAGGTAATCTATCTCTCCTGCTCCTCCTTTTAGGTCCCTTTGATTCTCTTTAATGTGACCTTGGCACATAAGTGAAAAGTCTTAACAAATCATATATCTGTAAAGAAGAAATAAAATACTTATTCTAATCATACCCCTGAACTCTGCTCCATTGCTGTGGAGTCATCTATGAAGTCTGCTTTGAAACCAAAATTTCCTGGAGTGTCTTTCTCCTGGATCCCTAAGCACAATCCGGAGATTACCAAGCTCCAGCAACAGCCATGCAGTTACAGTAAGTTTCCAGTCATAGAAAAAAAGACAGTGGCACTAACACTTACTTACTATCCATAACAATATGGCATCAGTACCATCTGATTGCATATTCCTGATGCAATTGCATCAGGAAAAATGATGTACAGGCCAATATTCTACTAGATTGATTCCAAAAGAAGGTACAACTCCAAAGATCTAGTAAAAACAAAGTTAGCAGTTGGAGAAATGAGGAGATAGAACATGTTTAAAAGGAAAGAGGTTAACAGCAAAAAGGACTATGGAGTTGCTTTCATGACTAGTTTTACACGTCAGCATTAACAAATGAAGAAAATCATTCACAGACATTGGTCCCTATTATTGAAAGTTGTTGATTTAAATTAAAGTTTACCTGTAAGACCACAGTTTATTTACACCAAGCCCCCTACTTTGCATTTAAAATTAGCACCCAATGTTGTAGACCCATCCAAGAAGGTTTGTACCTTCTTGGACCAAGTGGGTTTCTATAGTTGTGGGAGGTGTGTGATGTGTAAAACTTCCAGACATAGGGCAAGGAAGACCACACATTTCACCTCTCACACTTCTGGTGAGTCCCACAAAATTAGAAAGTTCATCACTTGTGGGACCACGCATGTCACTTGCCTTTTAACATGCCCATGTGGGTTAAAGTATGTGGGCAGAACCGCTAGAAAATTAGGAGTCAGAATTCGTGAACACAGGATTAGGAAGGTCTACAAGCACCACAGTTTGTCTAACCACATAAGACTCCACCATGGAAGGGATCCGAGTGGATTGACATTCTGTGGTATAGACAAAGTTGAGGGGAATTGGAGAGGAGGTAACCTCAAGAGGGCCATCTCTCAGAACGAGACCCAATGGATCCATTATCTAAGAATGATTCATTGGGGTTAAATATTGAATTGGACCTAAAAAAAATCTGTCTAACTGGTAAACCTACATTTATATTTTCTAGATATATTTTTTCACGTTTATTTTTATTTTAGTTTTAATTGTATTTTTATTTTTATTTTCGTTTTTATTTTTATATTTATTATTTACATTTATTTTTATTTCTATTTTGTTTGTGTTGATTTTTTTTTTTTTTTCATTTTCATTTTTATTTAATTTTTAGTGTTATTTGAATTTTTATTACATTCTATATATAATTTTTTCATTGTGTTGAATTAAATACCAATTGTATTTTTAACATAGTTTTAAAGGTAGGAAGGTACTACATATATCTATTTATATATGGTAATCATTTTTTTTTATATTTTTGATATTGATGTTAATGATGTCATATGGTATTGTATATGGATTGAAGTCCTTTGGATTGAACATCATTTACCTATGGGAATCATTGGGAATAATAGTCTCCCTTATGGGAATTAGTCATATAGCACTGGAGACATGTTTGTCAAAATGGCCACCATGATTCTTTCTATTGGCTAAACAAGGGGAATATGACTTTCTTCTTGTATATAAAGTTTGCTCTTCTAACCGAAAATGAGGTCCTTGATGATGCCTTGTGGGAGGGCGAAACGCATTGACACAAGTTTTGGTTTAGAAGTCCAAACGACGTCACTTCCGGTTGTCGGTGGAACGCACGCTAGATGCAGCGTTTCCTATTGCATTTCCTTGCTAAACCATGCATGATTTTATCTATTATTCTGTAAGTACCCATTTGAGTTTGCACAAAAAAATCTTGCCAAACTATACTTCACTATCAGTCCCCTTCTTTAATTTTTTGGTAAAACCATCTACACATGACCGTTATGATTGAGGGAGATCTTCACTGGAATTGCCATCCCTGGCCAGCATTTTAAGCCTAAACGACCCCTAGACTGAAAAGCTAGGGGTCCATTCCATTCGGGGAGTGGGGACCCAGGAGGGGGTGTGGCACACCTCGAATTTTGGAGCACATTAGCACTTTATTGATTGGAGGACATCATTCACCGTTATATGGACGTTTTAGTTATTTATATTCACTCATCAATTTGTGTATTTTCACGTATTTATTTGATTGGTTTGTATTAATGTGAGCGCAGTAATTTCTTTTATTTTTCATCAGTACCAACTGCCACAGATGCAGAGGGCCTGGTATATGACACTAGGGCTGAGAGGAAAATCCTTAGAGTCCTGTGTGGAAGTGCCAACAATTATGAAAGGATACAATAACCTAAAAGTATTAAATGACGCCTGAAGTATAACATAAAAGATTCAGGACACTGCAGAAAAGATCTACAGACTCTTACATGGATGTGGTAAGTCATCTATGCACCGCATTTGGGCTGTGGACTAAAAGACTGACAAAACATTCATATGAGTCCCTGGAAGACGTGTTGATCCAGGATCAACTTCTGCAAATCTGTCCTGCAGAAGTTTGATAGTTTTCTTTCAATATGTAAACCATTGTCTGCCAACGTAGCAGCAGGATCAACAGATACCTATATCAATACTTAGGTATCTAAACCTCCAAAAATTTCCACCTAATGGCTGGAAAGAAGGGAAATCACCAACCATACCCCTGCTACACCTGTGAGAAAACCCTCCCAGCGGCCAACATCAAGAGCTCCCAGTAACATGCCGGCATCAGCCACATATGATACACTTGTAGGAAGCCTGAACATGTCCTGAGCAGAAGAAGCCAACATCATCTGGCCAGCCAGCCAGCACCATTTCTCTGTGCTGTTCATCTGTGGGAAAGTGAGGGGCAACAATACTAACCTACAGCCTGTTACTGTGGATAACTGAACTGTGACTGGCTTCAAGAAAACCATTGCAGACCTAAGGCCTCGTACACACGACCGTTTTTCTCATCCAAAACAGTCAAGAAAAGTGCCGCAAGAGTTTTTTTGTCTAGAAAAACGTTCGTGTGTATGGTTTTACGACGAGAAAATTGCAGAGAATCTCGACGAGAAAATAGAGAACCTGCTCTCTATTTTCTCGTCAGGATTCCAGATTTCCTCATCGTGTTTCTCGCCGGCCTGTTTTGTGACGAGAAAATGGTTCGTGTGTATGCTTTTACGACTCTTCCAAAAGCGCGCATGCTCACAAGCAACTATGAGACGGGAGCGCATCTTCTGGTAAAACAAACCTTCGTAATGGAGAGAGCATATTCGTCACGCTCAAAAATATTTCATCGTTTAAATGTTCTGCATTGAAATCTTCGTTAGAATGTTACATTAATCAAAACGAGTGACCTTCTTTTGCTGCTGATATTCACACAGAGTTATGCCTTATTTTTAACCTTTTTCATGCTGCTCTTTATAAGATTTATGTGTATTATATCGTGCAAGTTTTTAGGAATAATTTAAATGGTTAGATTTTTCAAAATGATGTTAATTATAATTTCACAATGTTTTGATAGTGATCTCCCATTTAATTTTGGAATCTATATTATTTAAATTTCCCACCATGTTTTTGTGCTAATCAGATTTAGTTATTCTTTTGGGGGGGTGATATCTGTGCCTTTTATTGTCAGTCAAATGTATCTGCTTACTCCAAAGCTTGATTTTGTTTATTTAAAAATACACATAGTCAAGTATGAACTTAAACAAAAATCACATTTATTCATGTTTATAAATTAAATAAAGAGAAGGCAGCGCTGGAGAAGCTGCTGCCATTTGTGCATCCCAGGGACCCCAGAGCACACAGCAACCCTGTGTGGACACTAAAATTGGGAGCTTGAGAAGGCCAACATTTCTGAACACAATCTGATGCTGGCCTCCCAGAGGTCAGGAACAGCAGCAGGTGATATATATGTCCCAAGTGTGTGGTACTACAACAGGCTGCCTTCTGTCCGACCACAATGAAGCAAGGCCATCACTTCCTCTTCTTCCTGGCAACCTTCCCTGCAGCCTTTCCTGAAGCCTTCCCTGCAGCCTTCCTTCTTCGTTTGGCTGGAGGCTGGCCCACTGGAGGGGTACTCCTGTCAGGAGGAGGAGGTGGAGGTGTAGCAGAAGGGGGTGGGGCAGAAGAAGAAGGTGGAGGTGTAGCAGAAGGGGGTGGGGCAGAAGAAGAAGGTGGAGGTGTAGCAGAAGGGGGTGGGGCAGAAGGTGGAGGTGTAGCAGAAGGGGGTGGGGCAGAAGAAGAAGGTGGAGGTGTAGCAGAAGGGGGTGGGGCAGAAGGTGGAGGTGTAGCAGAAGGGGGTGGGGCAGAAGGTGGAGGTGTAGCAGAAGGGGGTGGGGCAGAAGGTGGAGGTGTAGCAGAAGGGGGTGGGGCAGAAGGTGGAGGTGTAGCAGAAGGGGGTGGGGCAGAAGAAGAAGGTGGAGGTGTAGCAGAAGGGGGTGGGGCAGAAGAAGAAGGTGGAGGTGGAGGTTGAGGTTGGGTCAGTTGGGCCACCTCACATATGGCGGTATTGGGTGTAATTTTCTCCATCACCCCCTTGTTGAGCAAGGTGATGAGCAGGGGCTCGCATAGGAGGCGTTGCTCCATGCTCATCACCTTGAACTTAGCCTCCACTAGGCCGGCAATGGCCTCTTCAGGGGATGTGGGCTCCTTGAGGGTGGCATGGGCCTCTTTAATAAGGGCCATTGCTGCCTCACTGGTGGTCCTGTCCCTCCTGCCTCTTTTGTGAAGCCGGATGGGAGGCACCTGGGATCTGGTGCTTCTCCTTTGCCCTGCCACCTCCTGTCTGCCACTGGGCCCTGCCACCTCCTGTCTGCCACTGGGCCCTGCCACCTCCTGGCTGCCACTGGGCCCTTCCTCCTCCTGCCTGACAGTTTCCAGACCCTCCTCCTGGCTGATTTCATCCTGTGTATGAAAAAGAAACATAGTTTACTTTGTTGGTTTAATCTTTGCATCAAACTTTGTAATCCTGATTGAAGCAATTAGAATGTAAATGCATAAATCCTTGCTTTAAATTTACCACTACATCAGATTGACTATTTAGCACCCAATTAAGTGCAGAATAATGTCTACAGATCTTGATTTCACTTGTGGAATCCAAAATAATGTATGTTTCTCATCCTGACATATTTGTCAAACATTAATTTTATCCCAATACATTTTCAGTTAATACTATACCTGGCTCCAGATAGCCAAATCAGGATCATCCAGGATGGCTGCCTCCTCTTGCTCCAGAGAAGGCTCAGGTTGGCTGCAGGGAAGTCTGGGGGGAAGAGTGGAGAGTGATGGCCTTGTGTCAATGTGGTCATCCAGGAAGGACATCCTGTTGTAGTACCACAAAATCGGGACATAAACATCATCTGCTGCTGCTCCTGACCTCTGAGAAGCCAGCACCTTAGAGCGTTCAGTCCTGTAGGTACCTCTCAAGCTCCCAATTTTAGTGTCCACTTGTTTTGCTGTGGCTGTGGGCACCTTGGTATGCACAAATGGGAGCAGCTTCTCCAGCGCTGCTTTTCTCACCCCTTTTTTTTATGGATGGGGTTTTTCGTCTCCCACAGAGCCGGCAGCTCCCTTACCCGGTCAATAAATTCCGCCAGGAACTCTTTGTCGCTAATAAAGACATTCATATTGTATCTGCAAGTTAAATAAATTATATTTAACTAATGTGAGGCAAACAGTCTAACCTCCTTAACATCCTAGTCACCATATATATCCTCCAACAATCTCAAGACAGTATAGGCCAACAATTTTTACAAGTCACAAAATCACATACCTTCGTTCGCACGTCCGTCACTTGAACTCCTCTCTCCGCACACCGAACGTACTATAGTCACATGTGTGTTTGCTATATACACACCACGCATGCGTCAAAATTCGAACACGTCGCTCCGCACACGTCGCCCGCCCATGACGTTCTAACTAACATCTTTTCCCCGCCCCTTCTCTTTTGGCGCGCAGACAGATATGGCGGAGTTACAGCAGGTGTCTGATAATTCCGCAACTAACGAGGAGACAAGCCCGGAGACCGAGGACACGTCACGATCAAGGAGGAGATTCAAGGCATCGAATATGTCTTTGGCGGAGATGGCGGAGATGGTGGACATCTTGGTCAAGGCTGATTATGATGCCAAGCATGGGCCGTATAGCAAACCAAATAGAAGGAAGGCCAAAATCCTCACTAAAGTTGTGAAGAGTCTGAGGGCGAATTTCGGGGTGAAACGCTCAAATGAGCAGCTCAGAAAGAGGTGGTCAGACCTCAAACTGAGGGAGCCAGACCAGTTGAGGAGCATAAAGAGGATGCTCGCTAAAAGTAAGTAAAATGTAGACTTTTCTGCTATTAATCTTTTTATAAACTGACCTGTTTTTTTTTTTTTCTCATATTGGACTCCCTTCCAAAATGTAATATTTTGAACTTGGTTGGGCACAGTAATCGTTCGTTACGTTACCGACACTTCGTTCGGCCACTATCCGCGGTTTTGGCTTATTTTAGAGCCACAAAAGTAATTAGACATCTGCCATTTTTGATCAAATATTGTTGATAATTTTTTAGTCTAGATGATGTGTTTGTAAAGAGAATGAAATGCAAACTTTTATCAGTGTAAAGGAGAGGACACTCAGCAGCTGCTTCCACATCTGTACTTTGGAGCACTATAGTGTGGGCCACCAGACCCGCCTTTTTTGGGTGTCCCACACAGGTGCATCAGAGAATTTTTGTGGTGCCTTCATGTCAAAAAAATTACATCCAAATGTGAATACTAAACATATTTGGGGTCAAAAATAATGCATTCTTCTTTAAATTCCGCACAAACACACACTTGTACCCCACTTCCAAGCAATTTAGCCTGTTTTTATTTTAACAATGAGATTTACAGTGTGATAAATAGACCTTTGGTTTTATTCTCATAGGGGAGAGAAGACTGGGAGGAGGACACTCCAGGGAGCACATGCACCCCACAACTTCCAAGCAACCCCAAACTCCCAAAGACCCACAACCGAAAGATGTGCAGGAAGTTGAGGTGGAGGAAGGAGAAGTGCAGGAAGGAGAGGTGGATGACGTTGTGGATCTGGTCACCACAACAGGTCAGTATCTGTCACCACAGCTTCAGGTAAGAGAGGTAGGCCTGCAGAGTTATAATACATTTTTTGGGGGTTTTTAGGGGATGTAAATGTTGTGAAGGATAGTACACGGTTCTCTGCTGACAGTGCCCTCCGCCTCATCCAGCAAGTGATGGAATGTAGCACGGAACTGGACCTAATTAAACAAAGAATCCATGTGATGGAACAAACATTTAAAGACATTCTCGATGTTTTGGGGAGAATTCAATAAGCCATCCAAACACATTTGTTTTTACATGTTTGTTTTTGTAATTTTTTGAATTTTTTTGACTATCAAACCAGCCAAAAATTGAATATGCACACAGTGTGTCAACATGTGCTATCTGCCATCAGGGGATATCCATGTACGTCTTTTGTGGGTGCAACCCCTTCCTCGTATCAAAAGTTGGTGAACTGAGGAAGGGGATGCACCCCCAAAACACGTCCATTGATCACCCCTGATGGCAGATAGCACATGTTGACAATAGGGATCAGGATTGTAAACTTCCTAGATGAAAAAAAACCCAAATGTGTGCATATTCAATTTTTGGCTGGCCAAGGGGTGGCAGGACCCCATATTAGGACGGGCACATAGAGATATAGTTTGTGTAAGTGAATGTCTCCGATTGCTCAGAGGTATCCAATGTTGTAATTTTTGAAATGCAACTGTTATTTTTGTATTTTCCTAAGCCAAAAATTGCCGGGTTGGGGCCAGGCCAACCCAAAAGTAAAAAAAAAAAAAAAAAAGGAAGAGAATGTGCACAGAGTAAAATATTTGACCACAAACAACGTGTAGCTTCTTTTTATAATACCCTCTAAGCTTATTTGGTTCTTTTGTAAGGTTACATAGTGAAATGGTTGTTATTTACTAAAGTAAAATACACTTGCCACTACAAATGCACAAAGACAAACTAGGAGACAGGAAAGAACAAATAATTAAAGGTTTAAACAAGCTTTTTATTGGGATACTTAGACATAGGCTGGCATAGGAATTGCCCCCCTACCCGTGAAATACTCCATGTATTTGTCCCGAACCTCACTGGCATTTTTGGGGGGCAAGCCAAGACGGGCAGATTCCAGGCCCGGAAGGGGATTTGCAGGGGAAAGTCCAGCCTCTGGCAAAACTGAGGCCATATATGAATTAGATTTGCGCCAAAGAAAATTGTGTAGCACACAGCAGCATAACACTACATAGTTTATTTTGTAGTCCGCCAAGTGGATGGAAGTCATAAAAAGGCGGAACCGGCTGGCCATTATGCCGAAGGCATTTTCAACGACTCTTCGGCCCCTGGCCTGCCGGTAATTGAACACCCTCTTCTCTGGGGTCAGGGTCCTCTGTGGAAATGGCCTCATAAGATGCCGTCCGAGTCCGAAGGCTTCATCAGCCAAAAAACAAAGGGGAGTCCTTCAATATTCCCTGCATCCGGTGGCAATGCAAGGTCGTCACTCTGGAGACGGAGGGCAAATTCCGTCTGGATGAAGGATCCCCCATCGGACATCCGGCCATTCTTCCCTACATCAACATAGAGGAATTCATACCGTGCTGACACCACCGCCATCAGCACAATGCTATGAAACCCCTTGTAGTTGTAGTAGTAGGACCCAGAACGGGGTGGCGGCACGATGCGGACGTGCTTCCCGTCTATGGCACCACCGCAGTTGGGGAAGTCCCACCGCGTGGCAAACTCCGATGCCACAGTCTGCCATTCCTGTGGCGTGGAAGGAAGCTGTGGAGTGAAACAAGATGAAATAATATTAGAAAAACAAAGTCATACATTACAAGGAAATTCTATCCCAAAAAATTAGAGGCCAACATCAATCAAATTATACGTTCATTAAGGTGTGTAAAAAAAGGATAATGGAAGGCTCATTTATCATATTCATCACCCCCTCTGATGGGCCATTACTAAATTATTTTGGGGGGGAGATGTGTTTGGCCACAGGATAGCATTGCAGTGGCGGTGCGTCCAGAGTGGGCGTTGGAGCACTGCCCCCTCTCTCCTGTGCCCATCACTCAGAACAATACATAGGTTCATGCGTTGCATGAACCTATGTATTGTCTATGCCGCACACTATTCAGGTGGATGGCCTCTTGTAAAGCGACCGACATATGAATCATTGCGGCATTTAGGGGGTTAAAATTGCATAGCAGAAACAGGTAGTAAAATAGTCTTGCAAATTACAACCTGAGGGATGTAATTGGCTTCCTAAAAGAAAAATCGGGGACGCAGGGGGGGGGGGGGCATTCCTTGGGTAAACACTGACAGGCTGCTCTGCCAATCATGTTCACCAAGTCTGTTTAATGGTAACATGATTGGCTGATGCAACATGAAGGGAAGGAGAAGACATCAAGGACAGAAGAAGGATGGCGCTGACCACAAGAAGGTAAGTGCAGGGCTGGGGGTAAACTGGCTGCATTAGAGGGGACTAAATGGCTGCATTTGAGGGAACAAAATGGCTGCATTGGAGGGGACAACTGGGGGCGTTTAATAGGCACAGAGCAAAAAAGGAGGACGTTTATTTCCTAAATTGGGGTTTGAACCCCCAAACATTTGGAGCAACAGGCGCCCCTGCTGGAAAAGTTAGTGAAGGGAAATATTTAGGGAGGAGAAAAAAGGGGCAATCTAAAGCTTCCAACATGCATGGGGACAAAGGGGACATTCTCAGCATATTACAATCATGGTAATTAGGGAAGGATGAAAGAAATACAATACATTAGCATACATGTAATACATAAAATGTGATGTTAAGGGAGCAAACTTACCCTAATATAGTCCTCCTGCAGGACTTGGATGATGGCAGAACAGGTGTCTGGGATTATGAGGCCCAGAGCCTGGGGGGAGATGCCTGTGGTGAACTTCAAGTCCTGAAGACTTCTCCCTGTCGCCAGGTAACGCAACGTGGCGATGAGCCTCTGCTCAGCACTGATGGCTTCCCGCATAATGGTGTCCTTCCTGGTAATATAGGGGGACACCAAAGCCAACAGTTCCTGAAAAACGGGGTCAGACATCCTCAGAAAATTCCTGTAGTCCTCAGGATTATTCTCGACGATCTCCCGCAGCAGAGGCATGTGGCAGAATTGGTCCCGCTGGAGCAACCAATTCTTGGTCCATGAACTCCTCCTCACACCATTCATGGACTGGTCTTGGTCCAAAACAAGCAGACCAACACCAAGCGCACGCACAGCACGAACTCGACGACGAGAACGTCCAGGCGACATGGCTAGGAAACGGTCGTCTAACCAGAACGTACAGAACAGAACGCACTTTAGAACAGCAAGGCCTATGAATAACGAACTGAAAATCAGAAACGAACAGGCAAGAACGCACTGTAAAACAGATACGACCTGCCTAGACGCCCTGAAAGTCAAGATACGAACCCACAAGCACAAACTGAACGGCAGAAAACGATCTGAAAAGTACGAAGACTGAAAAGCGCGAATCGTCACTTCCCAAACTTTTACTTCACACGCGGTAACACGAGATCAGCAAAAGCAGCCCAAGGGGTGGCGCCAAGAAAAAAGATCTTCCCCTTTATAGTGCCGTCATACGTGCTGGACGTGAGCGCGGAGAACAACGAGGAAATTGGGAAATGACTGTGTACGCATAGAAAGCTTGACGAGAAAATCGACAAGCTTAACAAGAATCTCGTCGAAAAAAACGACGTGTTTTTTACGACGAGAAACTCGGTCGTGTGTACGAGGGCTAACACTGGTTTGCCTTGAGCTGGTGGAATAATAAACTATCATCCCAAAAATTTCTTACCATCAACCAAGTTGGGGGAACCCATACGTGTGTGCCTTTTGCATTGGCTTTCTTTGATTGGGGGTGAAGAAAGTGGGATGATAGAGGTTTGAGTCTCTAGCAGTATTCACATGCTGGTGTTGTTGGATCGGGAGACTGTGGTTTCACATTATGCACCTGTAGGTGACACTCAGAAGTCACCATCTGGACTCTCTGGTCATACCAAGGTACTGTGTAAAGATGTGGGATTTACATCTGGGCAACTTAGGGGTGAACAGTGGGCTGGAAATGCACAGTTCTCCTGGTTAAGAGAAGTAAATTTTTCATACAGAGTTGCCCATTGAATGTATAACTGATGTTAAAAATGTAACTTCTAAATGTGATGATAACAATACTAGTTAGAAGTCATGCATTGTACTGCCAATGCAGCTGAGACTGAGTCTCTGGTCACAGTGCAGGGGCATGGTACTCATATGCCCTGCACACACGACCGGGATTCCCGACGGGAAAACTGCAATGACAGCTTTTGGCCGGGAATACCGGCCGTGTGTATGCTCCATCGCAGTTTTTCCGACAGGAAAACTGGCGGAAAATGATGGCAAAAAAAAGAGAACCAGCTCTCTTTTTTCCCATCGGGATTCCCAGCGGACTTTTTCCTGTCGGATAACCCGGCCGTGTGTAGCAGAAAACATCAGTTTTTGGCAGTTTTTCTGTGGGGAAAAAGTCAGATGGAGCATACACACGGTCAGGATTCCCAAGGAAAAGCTCTCATCTGAGTTTTCCTGATGGGAAAACCGAACGTGTGTACGGGGGAAAAGTAGAGAGCAGGTTCTCGGTTTTCCCCTCGGGATTTCCGACGGACCTTTTGCCGTCGGGAATCCCGGTCGTGTGTACAGGGCAATATTCCTTTTCCTTGTTTTGATCCAGTGAACTCTACCTGTTGAGCCTCAGCTGCTGTCCTCATTTGCCACAGGACAGTTGATTGGATCTTGTAGTGCAGCCTTTGACACAGCACAGTTTGTGTCTGACCTGATGCAATCTCTCTCTCAGAAAATGTTGGACAGAAGGTGTATGTTTTACATCCTATGAGGCAGTACAAACTAAAAAGCACATAATACAATGTCATCTTCCTAGTAAGTTTAGGAGAAAGACGTAGGGTAGGTGATGTGAATATGTGAATATGCTAAACTCACCATGAAAGGACAACATATGCCCTACCAGTTTGCAGCAGGCCTGAACAGGAATACATAGGTCCGCTTAAAGATTTGGTAGCTGACACTAAGGAAGAGGGTACAGACCTCAAGATGAACTAATACTTCTCTTCCACCCAGGCACCTAAGCTGCTGGTAGTTCAGGCAGTATACCAGATGGTGTCTTGGATATTTCTTTCAGAGTGTGACAAAACCTTCCAAGCCTTGAAGTAAGCAAAACAATAACTCCATCTATGACTTAGCTGTAGTTCTAAGCCAAGTGGATAAGTCAGGAGCAGAAAATCCCATCCTATACCTAAGCAGGAAAAACTTGGAAGAGAGGTAACAAATGCCACCATTGAGAAAGAGTATCTTGGATTGTGTGAATGTTGCAGATACAGTAATTTTTTTCTTGTCTTGCATAATACTATTTTCCTTGATTTGTCCTGTCAGTACTTAATTTCTATTTGCGCGGATTCATATTTTTCTCTCAGATACAGTAATCGCCTATCACAACCTACTCAGAAATCTACTTCAGTGGAACTTACTTGTTTAGCAATACGATTTTATCATACAACGAAAGTACAGATGCCTTCCATACAGCCTCATAGGACTGAGGTGTGATGAAAATGAGTTCAGGGGAATGGTTTGACATATTCAACATTTATATTCACAGCACAGTGGTGTAGTGGATAGCACTTTCACCTAGCAGCAAAAGGGTCGCTTGTTCGAATACCAACCACGACACCATCTGCCTGGTTTGCATGTTCTCCCTGTGCCTGCATGGGTTTCCTCCCACACTCTAAAGACATGCTGGAAGGTTAATTGGCTCCTGTCTAAAATTGGCCCTAATATGTGTATGAATGTGAGTTAGGGACCTTAGATTGAAAATTCTTTGAGGGTAGGGACTGATGTGAATGTACAATGTATATGTAAAGCGCTGCGTAAATTGACGGCGCTATATAAGTACCTGAAATAAATAAGTACCTGAAATAAATATTCAGCCATCAAGTTCTCAGATTGAGCAGTCAGCTCAGAGACACAAAGCAGACTTCCATCAACACAACCCCAGCCACTGGCAGCAGTAAACAATCAAAGCAAATACACAAACAAGAGGTCTTTCATTTATGTTTCAAAAGATTTTTCAAAACAGACCATTATGATCCTTCAGCAGTAGTCTAAACCAGTGTTTCTCAACTTCAGTCCTCAAGGCAGGTCATGTTTTCAGGGTTTCCATTATTTTGTACAGGTGATTTGATCAGTTTCACTGCCTTAGTAATCACCACAGCTGTTTCATCTGAGGGAAATACTGAAAACATGACCTGTTGGGGCGCCTTGAGGACTGGAGTTGAGAAACACTAGTCTAAACAATCAATGCTTAGACAAAATACTGTGTAAGAGAACTGCTGTGACACGTCAGGACACATCAGGACACGTCAGGACACTATTGCTAATATAATTGTACACAGGTGAACAAATGTTCGCACGTATGCCAACACGCATGCTCAAAATAATGCATACACTCGTGGGAGCACTCCACAGTCTCCATTGATGCCATATGGGCATCAATGGGTGCTCTGACTCCTGCTTAGCGCTGACTGGTCTTCACCTGTTTCCTTGTGCCCTGCATGAATCTTGCTTGATATCCATTGCTGAACTGGCTTGCCAGTGACCTGACCTTGGATTTCGTTTATGCTTTGGATCATCGGTTAATCACTTCAGCTTACTCCTGACCTTGCTCCTGTCTGATGCATTGATAACTTGCTGTCGCTCGTTGCTGATTCCGGCTATCCTTCTGACTACTGTCTCAAGACTACAGGGAGTTCCATCAAGCCACATATCCTGAACCTGCAAGCCTGGTGGAGTTCTCCTTTAACCTCAGCTGATCTACCCAGCATGATCAGAGTTCCTGACGTGATGTTATGCCTGAATCATCGAGCCTACAACTCCTGCCACAAGCTCTGCAATCAACACCTACAGGCACCCGTGCTCCTCCTGTCCCTTGGCGCCATCTGTTCCACTCTTAGTGGGGCCTGGGCTGGATATACAATAGAGGGTGACCTAGTCATTTCAGTCTCTTACTAGGTACGTGAAACACTGAAACCATTTACTGGTTAATTAGCCATTGTAAATGTCATCAAGACAGGGCTTGGAAAAAATCATATGCCTTTAATTGGCCATTGCAAAAACTTTCCAGTTTTTCAGGCCCATTATCAAGGTTTTATGACATAAATATTTTAGCAGCAGTGGAAAGAAGGCATGTTCCCAACTGTTTAACTCTCACTGTGAGCCAAAATTGATGTATAATTCAAAATTCTTCAGCTGATCAAATTACTTTAACATGGAGCATTCACCTGCAAGTATCAAAATATTACAATCATTTTAAGACTATATTGCCTATATTACAAGGTACAGGGGGCAATAGGACATCTTATCTCTTTTTAGAGAGCCATACATGCCATATATACTCAAGTATAAGCTGACCCGAATATAAGCCGAGGCACCTAATTTTACCACAAAAAAATGGGAAAACGTATTGACTCGAGTATAAGCCTAGGCCAGGGATATGCAATTAGCGGACCTCCAGCTGTTGCAGAACTACAAATCCCATGAGGCATAGCAAGACTCTGACAGCTACAAGCATTACACCCAGAGGCAGAGGCATGATGGGACTTGTAGTTTTGCAACAGCTGGAGGTCCACTAATTGCATATCCCTGGCCTAGGCTGTCCATCTGCATGCCTCACTGTGCCTCACTTTGCCTCACTGTGTCCATGTGCATGCCTCACTGTGCCCATGCCTCACTGTGCCCATGCCTCACTGTGTCCATGTCTCACTGTGCCCATGCCTCACTGTGTCCATGACTACACTGACGTTTAACATGGGAGTCTATGGGAGGGGTGCCTGGCTTTGAAAAATCGGTGCTTCCCAGCCATAGGTCCCCCAGACAACAAGCTTTGCACACTTGTAGAGGAGAAATGGGGCTACATGTGTGCCAAGTTCCGGGTCCAGGGGACCTACGACCGGGCAGTACCGGGTCCCCAAATTCACTGCAGAAATTACCATTTATCATGGGAGTCTATGGAAGGGGTGCCCGGCTTTTAAAAATCGGTGCTCCCCGGCCGTAGGTTCCCTGGACTACAAAATTTGCACACTTGTAGAGAAAGAGTGGGGCTACATGTGTTCCAAGTTTGCCGGTACCGGGTCCCCAAAGTTCGGGAGATCAGGCGCAAAAAGTTGACTCGAGTATAAGCCGAGGGGGGCATTTTTAGCACAAAAAAATGTGCTGAAAAACTCGGCTTATACTTGAGTATATGTGGTAATAGATCTAGCAAATGTAGTTTTGTTAAAAATGTGAGATAATAATGCATGATCAAATATGGGGAGTGAGAATGTAACGTTTTATCAAAGGGCAATTTTGGTACGTTTAGAAAACTGTATCTGAAGAAGGGCCTGCTGACTACCTTAGAGTGATTCAAAACCTTTAAGCCCCCCTCTTTAGGCCAGATGAAACCTTGTTAAGTACTTATTTTTATTTCCATTTATTTTACTGTTGCCTATTGTCTCTTTTCTGTAATATCTTTTTCTGCTAATATTTTATGGCACCATTTTTCGGTCTTTTTTTTAAATAAAATAATATTTAAAAATCGTTAAGCATAATCTCTAATGCACTAAACCAGAATCTAAAGAATTCCTGTCCGAGGGGAGACTGAAAATGTAATTGTCACAATAATAACTAACACAAATCTAGACTAGAGGACTAGAAGTGTTGGTGATTGTAGTTTAGTCCAGTTATGTGACCTGTGGAGTTAACCAACCCCAGTGTCAATTACTGTTATGCCGCGTACACACGGCCGTTTTTAATGTAATTGAAAAAAACGACGTTTTTCTCGACGTGATTTTTCTTGTTTCCTCTCAAGCCTGCCTTACATACACACGTTCATGAAAAAAAAAATGCTAAAGCAAAGCGCAGTGACGTACAACACGTACGACAACACGTACGACGGAACTATAAAGGGGAAGTTCCATTCGAATGGCGCCACCCTTTGGGCAGCTTTTGCTAATTTCGTGTTACCGCATGTTAGTAAAAGTTTGGTAAGAGACGATTCGCGCTTTTTAGTCTTCGTGCTTTTAAGATCGTTTTGTGGAGTTCAGTTTGTGCTTGTGGGTTTGTATCTGTATTTCAGTGCTTGTAGTCAGTTCGTATCTGTTTATTCAGTGCGTTATTGTCCGCTCGTTACTGTTTTTCAGGTCGTTCTTCATAGGCCTTGCTGTTCTTCTTTTAGTTCGTTCTGACCAGCCGACTGTTTTCTAGCCATGTTGCGGCTACGTACTCGTCGTAGAGTTCGTGCTGAGGTTGGTGCTAGGGTTCTTGCTTTATCCCAACTCCAGTCCATGAACAGGGTGAGGAGGAGTTCATGGACCAAGAATTGGTTGCTCCAGCGGCACCAATTCTGTCACATGGCTTTGTTGCGGGAGATCCAGGAGAATAATCCTGAGGACTACAGGAATTTTCTCCGGATGTCGGACACCGTTTTTCAGCATCTGTTGGCTTTGGTGTCCCCCTATATCACCAGGCAGGACACCGTTATGCGGGAAGCCATCACTGCTGAACAGAGGCTCATCGCCACGTTGCGATACCTGGCGACTGGGAGAAGCCTGCAGGACCTCAAGTTCTCAACAGGCATCTCCCCCAGGCTCTGGGGATCATTATACCAGACACCTGTTCTGTTATCATTCAAGTTTTGCAGGAGAACTATATTAAGGTAAAAGTTTTCTACTTTAACATCACATTCTATGTATTTAATGCTTAATAATGTATTATATTTCTTTCATCAGTCCCTAATTACCATGATTGTAATATGCTGTGAATGTCCCCTTTGTCCCCATGCATGCTCTAAGCTTTTAATTCTCCTTTTTTGGCCTACATGCATATTTCCCCTAACTAACCTCTCCAGCATGCTATCCTGGGCCCATACACACCTAGCCTAGTCACTTCCCAATATATTTTGTCTGCTCCATTGTAGTGCTTTACCCTAAACGCCCCCTAAAAATTTGTGCTGATTGTTATTTTTTCTTTAAATTCAGACAGAGTGCTACAGCCTTGATTTGTGAGGTCCCCAACTTATCTTCAACCCCCCCCCCCCATAAAATAAATTAAATGGCCCATCAGAGGGGGTGATGAATCTGATAAGTGACAGTGATAATCTGACAATTGAAAAGAGTTTTTTTTGGATTCAAATCCTCCAAAAAAAAAGTTTATCCTGATGTTGGCCAAGAATGATTTTGTCTAATCTGCTTGCAATGTTTATGTATGAAAGTATAAATTTTTTATTTTTTTGTAACTCCACAGTTCCCTTCTATGCCACAGGAATGGCAGAATGTGGCATCTCAGTTTGCCCAGCGGTGGAACTTTCCAAACTGTGGAGGGGCCATCGACGGCAAGCACATCCGGGTCGTGCCACCACCCCATTTGGGATCCTATTATTATAATTACAAGGGGTTCCACAGTATCGTCATGATGGCGGTGGTGTCGGCCAACTACGAGTTTTTATACGTGGATGTGGGGAAAAATGGACGGATGTCTGATGGTGGAGTATTTGCTCAGACTGAGTTTGCCCAACGGCTCCTATCTGATGAGCTGGCATTGCCACCTGCGGCACAGAATGTGGAGGGACTTCCATTCGTTTTTGTCGCAGATGAGGCGTTTGCCCTGGGTCCCCATCTTATGAGGCCATTTCCTCAAAGGAGCCTCACCCCTGAGAGGAGTGTGTTTAATTATAGGCTGGCCAGAGCCAGTAGGGTGGTAGAAAATGCCTTTGGCATCATGGACAGCCACTTCTGCCTGTTCCTGAGCTCCATCCATCTTGCGGAATACAAATGGAACCATGTGGTTATGACATGTTGTGTTCTTCACAATTTCTTAAGGGTACATTCCCAGAATTATCTGACTTTTGTTGGCCCTGAGGCCACAATACAGTACCCAAATCCTTTGTTGGCCCTGGAAGCTGAACGTCCAGGCTTGGCTCCCCAAAGCGGCCGTGATGTGCGGCAACAATATCTAGAATATTTTGTGGGTAGGGGGGCCATTGATATGCCTGATGAACCTTAACTTTGAATTTGAATTAAAAAAAATTATAGCTGAAAACATATTTTCTTTTATTTTTGGTTGTGTTTCTTTTCTTTCTCCTAGGTTCTCCTAGTGCACTTGTAGTGCCATATGTATTTTCCATTAGTAAATACCCATCATTGTCAGTGTAAACACAAAAAATAATTTTGCTTACTTTGGCCAACATTGATATAAGAAGCCACACATTGTTGAGTTTAAAAACTTTTTACTATTTGCACATTATAATTTTTTTATATATTTGTATTTTTTTTAAAGTATGTCAAAAATTTTGAGTGTTACAAAATATTATTTTGGGTAAAACGCATGAACAGGCATGCTTAAAAACCTTTTCTAAACTGGAACTTCTAAAGTTCAACATGTACAATTTTTTAAAATAGTAAACAAAATAATAACATTACAAACAAAAGCAATTTCAAAGTTATTTAAAAAAAAAAAATTAAACCCGCCCAAGCACAGCCATGATATTTTGGAGCCTTTGCTCCACCCGCTTGGTATTTTGCCTGATCTGTATCAAGTCTCCCTTTATTTTTTCAAGGTCACGACAGCAGACCATTAGGTATTGTATCAGGATCTGGGCACTGTCACTTGTGAAACTTTCTTGCTCTACAGGCAGAACAGCACCTATAATTGTAAAAAACAACATGTATTTTAAATATGCAGGCCTACATCTATTACCTGAATCTGTGGTGTATGACACTGACCTGTTGTAGTGCCAGTTTCCACTTCCTCCACTTCTCGTTCTTCTACATCATGTGGTTGTGGGTCTCTTGTTGGAGGTGTGGGTTTCCTAGGCTCATGTCTAGAGCCTGTTTGAAGCCCTATTGAGATTGCAAGAAAAGGTATACTTTAGTTAATAAATAATAATTTACTAAAAAATTGAGGCCTGAAAGAGGAATATGAAACATTCTTTGGAAGTGTGGTACAATTGTTTGTTTTTGCAAAGTTCCAAGCTGAACACATGATTGTATCCCTTACCAAAACAGGAACATATATATATTTTTATCAAGTTTCACACATGGAAACACCCCCAAGTATATACACTGGTTCACCTGTGTGTGACACCCTAAAAAGGTTGTTCTGTTGGCCCACACTTGTGCTACTGAGTCCAAATGTTTAACCAGCTGCTGAGCATTCTCTCCTTTACATTACAATGCATCCAGTTATATTTTTTTAATATAGTTACCAAAAAATCTATTCAGCCATGTCAAAAAAATCATCTCACCAAAATAGGCATGGTGACATTTATTTAAACTCTGTATCAGCCAAAAACATTGTATTATTAAGTGAACGTACGAAAGAGGTTTACTACGACCGATTACTGTGCCCACGAACATGAAAGTTGCTATCTTTAACTGTACTACATTAAAGAAAACACATTCAGCCACATGCAAGTAATAATAATCAGAAGTTCAAAGACATGAAAATTACTTACTTTTTCCAATAACTTTCTTTATTCTTTTGTATTGGTCGGGCTCCCACAACTTGAGGTCAGACCACCGTTTTCTGAGCTGTTCCTTAGTTCTGCACACCCTGAATTTATGGTGAAGAGTTTTAACCACTTTCCCCATAATTTTGGCCTTGACAAGATTAGGCTTTTTATACGGCCCATGCTTGGCATCATAATCCTACCTCCTCAAAATGGCGACCATCTCCACCATTTCCTTGAATGTCATGTTGGATGCCTTATATCTTCGGGATTGGGTCTTTGGTTCCTCCAGAATTTCATCCTCTGTTGAGGTAATCTCAGCCACCTGTGTCTCCGCCATGTTGTGTAGCACTACAACGAGCGAGAAGGGGTGGGGAAAGTACTATATCGAACGTCAGGGGCGGGGAAAACGTGCAGAGTTTCACGCATGCGCAGTGTATATAAAGCTAATACGCCTGTGTCGTAACTACGTTCATTGTGCGGAAGAAGGAGTAAGCAACGAACGTGATAACGAAGGTACGTAACATTTTTCAGAATTTTGATTCATCAGTGGATGAGATTGTTGCCTATATATGGTGATAAAGATTATTTGAAGAGTCTTGACTGACACTAGTATTTTTGTCTTGTTTTTGACTTTCAGAAAACATGCAGGCTTTCAAAAGTCCAGAATTTATGGGGGAGTTCCTGGACAGATGGAAGGAATTTCCTGTTCTCTGGCAAACCAAAACATCTACAAATAAAAATAAAGCAGCCAGGAAGGCAGCACTGGAGAGCCTGCTTGAATTTGTCAAGACACAGATCCCCACAGCAACCATCCAAGGTGTAAACACTCTAATTTCTACCATTAGGGGCACATATAGGACTCAGCGCAATATGGTCCTGAAATCCCAGAGGTCAGGAGCTGCAGCAGAGGAAGTTTATAAACCCAGTCTGTGGTACTACAGCAAATAAAGCTTTCTGGATGACCATTTTGAAGTCAGGGATTCTCTTTTAACCCTTCCCCCCAGACGTCTCTCCAGCCTTCCCTGCAGCCAACCCTCCAGCCTTCCCTGCAGCCAACCCTCCAGCCTTCCCTGCAGCCAACTCTTCCCTGCAACCCAGCTCTGCCTTCTTCGGAGGAACAACCAGAGGTCCTGGAGGAGCCAGATTTGGACATATGGAGCCAGGTATAGTATTGATCTCAAGATTTATATGTACTAAACGTAATGATGTAAAATAGATGTTACTATTGCTAACTATTTAATGCTTGAACAAAAAGTGTTTTACATATCAATAGACAGTAGTGGTCAAAAATGATGGGGACAAGAATAAAAAATGCAGGGGTCAGAATCATTGTCTTTTTAATTTATTAGCATTCAATTTGCAAATGTCATGAGGTGAAAAATGTGTGTGATTGATGAAGCTAAAAATATAACTATGTCCCTTTTTTATACACAGCCAGAGCTGAGCCAGGAAGAGGGTGATGTTGTGGACCAGGAGGAGGCAGGGCACAGTGGCACACAGGAGGAGGCAGGGCCCAGTGGTACACAGGAGGAGGCCAGGGCCAGCACAAGAGCCCAGATGCCTCCCCTCCAAATTCAAACAAGAATGCCCAGGAGTGTTAGGCAGGTGGAGGAGGAAACACGTGCCTTTATTAGAGAGGCTACTGCGGCCCTCAGAGAGCCCCCCTCCGTTGAAGAGGGCTATGCCGCAGTACTGGCACACAAATTAGCCAGAATGGACATTCGGCAACGGCTCTTTAGTGAGAACCTAATGTTGAAGGTCATCAACAGGGGGTTGATGGGCGACCTAACACAATACACTGACCTTGCAGAGGTCGCCCCTCCTCCTCCTCCTCCTGCCACAAGCTCTCCTCCTGAGACACAGCCTCCGAGGAAGCACTTAATGAAGGCTGCAGATAAGGCTGGAAAGAAGGCTGTAGAGAAGTCTGGAGAGAAGGCTACAAGGAAGAGAAAGAAGTAATGGCCTTGCTTCTGGATGGTCTGACAGAAGGCACAGACTGTTCTAGTACTACAGACTGGGGACATATATCTCACTTACCTGCTGCTGTTCCTGACCTCTGGGAGTCCAGGACAAGATTGTGCTCCTAATCTTTTTTTTGATTTTTAAAATCCATATTTTGGTGTTCTATTCTTTGATGTTTGCTGTGGGGTCCAAAGGATGCACAAATTCAAGCAGGGTCTCCAGTGCTGCCTTCCCCTTTAATTTGTTATGTGCCAGAATAAATGTTTTTTTGATTTACAGTAAATACTTGACCATGGGGCTGATTTACCAAACGTTTGCGCCATGAGTATTGGCGCATCTGCGTGCGCAATGGCTGTTTTGGTATTTACAAAACATTAGCACCGGTATCGCAGCCCTATTTCCCATTTACTATAGTGTTCTCTGCGCCGGGAGGAGGCGCTCAGTGCGCTACTATGGACCTGGCGCAGGGCATGTTAAAATCTAAATATAAAGAAGCTGGAAGTGAGAAAATATTGGGGGTGACATGGGGTGATGTGAGGAAGTGTAGGGACACCTGCCCAAATAACTAATATGCCCAAAATAGAGTGGGAAAGTAACTTTTTCAAAACCAGCCCGCTGCGCCGGCAAGTACGATTCGAGCTGCGGGAGGTTTTTTTGAGCTCAGCACGGGAATTTCCATGGTTTAAATGCACCGGTTCACTGCGCCGGCAAAATCTTAGTAAATGTCAAGTCACGTAAACTAATTTGCATAAGTTGAACAGGCGCAGCTCTGAAGTTGCCAGTGCGCCGGCAAAATGACATTTCTAAAGGAAAAAAAAAGCCATTTAAAAGCAGCCGCGGCTATAATGAATTGTCGGCTCCCGGCAATATAGAGAAAAGTCTTTGAAAGTGTTTGCTAACCACAAAAAAAAGCGTGGGGGTCCCCCCAAATTCCATAACCAGGCCCTTCAGGTCTGGAATGGATATTAAGGGGAACCCCGCTGCAAATTTAAAAAAAAAATGACGTGCGGGTTCCCCTCAAATATCCATACCAGGCCCTTCAGATCTGGCATGGATTTTAAGGGGAACTCCACCCCAAATAAAAAAAATGGCGTGGAGTCCCCCTAAAAATCCACAACAGACCCTTATCCGAGCACATAACCTGGCCGGCCGCAGGGGAAAAGGGGGGGACGAGAGAGCGGCCCCCCCTCCCTCCTGAACCGTACCAGGCCACATGCCCTCAATATGGGGAGGATGTCCCCATGTTGATGGGGACAAGGGCCTCATCCCCACAACTCTTGCCCGGTGGTTGTGGGGGTCTGCGGGCGGGGGGCTTATCGGAATCTGGAAGGCCCCTTTAACAAAGGGGACCCCCAGATCCCGGCCCCCCCTGTGTGAAATGGTAATGGGGTACAAATGTACCCCTACCATTTCACAAGGAAAGTGTACTTTACAGGCATACTATAGACACCCTCCGGGGATGATATTTAGGGCCATTTCACACCGGATGCAGTGCAGTGCGTTTTTTTGATGCCTGAAAAATGCAAAGAAAGTTGATCACATTAATGCCAATGGCATAGTTCACACCACTGCAGTCCGTTCCAGTGCATTTCAGAAAGCCAAAAAATAATTGGTCATGCTGCATTTTTTAGGTACAAAACTGTACTGGACCCCAGTAAAACACATCAAAAACGCAACGGAACGTACCAAAAATGCACTGGAATGCACCGCAACGCACCTAAATGCACCAAAGACGCACTGCAACACACTTGTCCTAAGTGAAAAGAGGGGGAAAAAAACACTGGACTGCATCAAAAACGCCTCAAAAATGCACTGGACTGTGTCAAAAACGTGCATGCAGAAAAGCACCTGGAACGCACCCAGACTGCGTTTCTATAGTGTGAACTAGGGCCAGTTCACACCATAGAAACGCAATCCGGATGCGTTCCAGGTGCTTTTCTGCATGCACGTTTTTCATGCGTTCCAGTGCATTTTTGGTAAGTTTTTGATGCAGTCCAGTGCTTTTTTTTCACCCCTCTTTTTTATTAACCATAGATAAGGACAAGTGTGTTCCAGTGCGTTTTTGGTGCATTTAGGTGTGTTCCTGTGCGTTCCAGGGCATTTATGATGCGTTTTGATGCGTTCCAGTACAGTCCAGTGCAGGTAAAATGCAGCATGTTCTACTTTTTTGGTGGAACTGGAACGCACTGGAACAAAAACTGCCATTTAGAACCATATAACCAACTTTCCATGCATTTTGGATGCATAAAAAACGCAATGCACTGCATGTGGTGTGAAATGGCCCTTAAGCAATTTGGCATATTTAAAGGCACTTCTCCTTGTTTTGTTTTTGGTGTTTTCCAAATTGGTGACATTGATATATGCCCCTTAGGGTGGGACCTGGGCCCCCATTTTAAGGCCAATAACTAGAAGATAAGCCAGCCAAGTGGGGGCTAGCAAAATTAACAAGTCAGTTCCCATAGACTGCAATGGGATTTGTTGGTGGGGGGGAGGGGTGATTGTCCCATCTCTAATTTTGTAGCATGCTGGATGATTTGCTTAATTTTGGACGGGGGGAGGGGGGGGGGGGTTATTTTTTGCTAGCTGCATTGGTGTTGTTCTGCACATGCCCAGCCAGTTCATTTTTTTTGGCGTGCTTTTTGTGCGTGAACAGCGCCTGGATATTTCTGGGCATGCTCACTCAGAGAGTGTTTTTATGGGTTAGAAATTGAAGGACATCCTTAACAGGTGTGCCCACTTTGAATTTCAGTCTCTACATTGGGAGAACTTGCATTTTGGGTGTTTAATGGACTGTGCATGTGTTTTCAATTGCCTCATTAGCACACAAACATATGTTATATAAAGCTCACAGAGCATTCGGTCGCTTGCCTTGAGAAGAGGCAAGTGTGTGTGTGTGTGTGGGGGGCAAAATGTACATGTTGGTGTCCTTATCGAGTTTGTAACACATGTATTTTATTTGTTATGTTTTTGCAAAACAAGTGAGTGGTTAACTTATGTGTATTGTATATTTTTGGTGTGGGGGAGATATGTTCCCCTGAAATAATTCTGATGTTGTTAATGTGTGTTGTTTGTTCACTTTGATTTAATTGTCTGCTGCATTTTTTTGGCCAAAAATTGCTCAAGATGTTGAGTCTGTAACTGTTTCAAATTGACCATGTTTTTTATTTTGCCTTCCCTTTTGTTTTGTTGAACAATACAATTAGATGGAAAGTTTTGATGTTTGTTTTGTGTTTTCTTTGCAACAAATGTGACAGCTGATTGGCATGTCAAAACAAAACAGGTGTGATTTGTCTAATCTGGTGCCTTCATGATAGTATATGCGTAGATTGTATTGTGTGCTGCCATGGAGCGTCACCAGGAAATGAAATACAGAGCGGTAAGTATTCAATTTTCCTTTTTTACTGCAGTGGTTCTCAGCCTCAGTCCTAAAATACCCCCAACAGGACATGTTTTGTGAATTTTTCTTATCGAGAATTGCTGTCCAAAAATCAAAACCATTGACTGTGATTTAAAGCACATGTGCAAGATGAAGGAAAACCTGCAAACATGGCCTGTTGGGGGTACTTGAGAAGCACTGATTTAGAGCACTGCACTTAAAAATAGCTCAAGGCCATACAATTCTAATTGTGGGCATTTTGAGGGAAATGAAGTAAGTGTTAGAACCCCTGCGTGTGTGTTTTTTTTTAGATATTTTTTTTTGTAGTTTGGCCTTTGTCTCCTTTTCTTAACATTGGCTTCACTTCCTGTCACACAGCTAAACAGGAAGTGAAGGTAAAACCCTACCAATGTCTTTTCTTGGGGACACACAGATCAATCTAACTAGTGTCCCCATTAAGCAAATTGCACTCTAGCACTTTGTTGTGTACACCCCAAATCATTGGGTAGTTTGGGGTTTAGTAAAGACAAATCCACTCTGCAGTAAAAGTGTAGCTGCTGAAAATCTGAGGGAAAGTACTGGTGATTGGATGTTACAATCATGTAAAAGCAAAGATGTTTTTTTTTTGGCTTGCATGTCCCCCTCAGATATACAGCAAGTGCACTTGTAGTGCAAAGTAGATTTGCCTTTAGTAAATAAACCCCACAGTCCAAACTACCTAATAATTTGTGGTGTACCCCGCAATATGCTCGAGTGCAATGTGCATAATGGGGAAAGTATTTAGACTGACCTGTGTGTCCCCAAGGAAAGACATTGTTAGGGATTTTCCCTCACTTCCTGTGTGGCTATGTGACAAGAAGTGAATTATTTGGAAGGATAAAGTGGCCAAATTATTTAGTTTAACTTTTCAAAGACTCATTCCTAAGTTGAATTGTGATGCATGTCAATGGCCCATTTTGACCCTCTTTAATCACTTGAGATCAGCGCTATAACTGATCGACGGCCACAGCATGGTCCTCAATTGCCGGGGATGTCCGTCAATAAACGTCCTCCCCTTTGCGCGCGCTGTGGTCACAGAGTCACTGAGACTCGGGTGATGACAGATCCGAGTAAGGGGCCGATCCCTGCCCTTTACCATGTAATCAGCTGTCAGCAAATGACAGCTGATCACGTGATGTAAACAAAAGCTGGGTAATGGTTTTTGTTTTCTCCTTGTGCTGACAGCGTGAGCATAAAAAAAGGCAATCACCGGCTTATGTGCAAGGGACATGGGGCCCGAAGAGGAAGAGGCAATTCTGCATCATCTGTGACAATTAGTAGCCCCTGCCAGTGCCACCTATCAATGCCCACCACTGGTGCCAATCAGTGGCACCTAGCAGTGCTGCCAGTGCCTATCAGTGCCCATCACTGCCAACTATCATTGCCACCTAGCAGTGCCACTTCTCACTGCCCACCAGTGCCAAATAGCAATGCCACCTCTCAGTGCCCACCCTTGCCACCTTATCGGTGCCCATCAGTGCAGTCTCATCAGTGTACATCAATGAAGAAGAAAAATTACCTTTTTTAAAAATATTAACCAGTTTCCTACCGCCCACCGTCAAATGACATCCTTGGCTTTGGGCGGTGACATCTGAATGATGCCTGCAGTTGCCGGCGATTCTGTGCACAATAAAAATGATCATAGTGGCAGTTCCGCCGCTTGATCGTTCTTATAGGCGGGGGGAGGGGACGTCCCCCCCCCTCTTGCCGCCATCTGGTGCTTCTCCGGGCTCTCCCGTGCCATCTGGGAATCGGAGAACAATTTGGAGATGACTGGTGACCAGATGGTCATCAGTCATCTCTATGACCGTCGGAGGCGCGGGCACGACGTTATGACATCATGCCGTGTTCCCGTATGTTAACCAAGCCGTGATCTTGGCTGTCAGCATGAGATTGGTGATTTTTTTGGAACAATATCATGCTTTCCAGCCTGGAGGAGAGATGCAGGGTCTTATTGACCCTGCATCTCTCCATAAAGAGGACCTGTCACACACATTCCTATTACAAGGGATGTTTACATTCCTTGTAATAGGAATAAAAGAGATCCCAAAAAAAAAAAAAAAGAAATACAAAAAAGTCAAAAAACAAAAACAAAAAACAAAACAAAAATAAGAAAAAACGGTCCCCGGTAGCTCGCGCTCAGAAGCGAACACACACGTAAGTCCCGCCCACATATGTAAACGCCGTTCAAACCACACATGTGAGTTATTGCTGCGTGCGTTAGAACGAGTGCAGCAATTCTAGCACTAGACCTCCTCTGTAATGCCAAAATGGTAACGTGTAAAAAAAATTTAAGCATCGCCTAGGGAGATTTTTCATTACTGAAGTTTGGTGTCATGCCATGTGTGTGCGCAATTTTAAAGCGTGACGTGTTAGGTATCTATTTACTCAGCATAACAACATCTTTCACATTATACCAAAAAATTGGCCGTAACTTTACTGTTTTGTAATATTTTTAGCAAACAAAAGGCGTTTGAAAATGTATTGCGCAAATACCGAGCGAGATAAAAATTTGCAATGACCGCCATCTTATTCCCTAGGGTGTCTGCTCCAAAAAAATATATAATGTTTGGTGTTTTGAAGTAATTTTATAGCCATAAATGTATGATTTTTACATGAAGGAGAGAAGTGCCAGAATAGGCCCAGTGCTGAAGTGGGTAAAATATCCATTTATTTTTTTTTAAACTCGGTCTTTTGTATTTATAGAAAAAAATAAAAAATAAAACACAAAGGTGATCAAATAGCACCAAAAGCAAGCTCTATTTGTGTGCCAACAAATAAAACATTTTCATTGGGTTACAGTGTTGTATGAGCGCGCAATTGTCATTAAAAGTGCATCAGCGTTGAAATGTGAAACTTGGTCTGGGCAGTGCGCAAGTGGTTAATATAAGGCTACATGCACACGGACGTTTTTCCAACCGCTTGTTTGAGCGTTTTTTGCAGCTTAAAAACATCTCTACATGTTAGCCTATGGCCTCATGGCCACCATGGCGTTTTGGATCTGTAAATGGCATAGGCGTTTTTAGGCCCCATGTAGACGGGACGCTGGTGCAAAGTGTTCTGAACTAAGGTTGAAAGTGGCGTTTAGAAAGGCGCGCTTTGTGGCGTTTGCATGCCGTGTTTTACCACATTTGCATGTATATGATAAGGAGCCCCCCTAAGCTCCAAAAACGATTTTAGCTATTTAGTGAGACCAGAGTGATATGAGCAGCTGAGAGCAGCAGTGTAGTTGTAGTGTAGTTGTATTTAGCGTGTCACTTGCCACATTACTTGCCACAAGTTGTGGATTGTCCACTTGCCACGTCAGCTGCCCCAAGTTGTGGATTGTCCACAATGCAATGGAAGCAATTTCATATATATATATATATATATATATATATATATATATATATATATATATATATATATATTTATTTATATATATATATATTATGGTTTTTCCTCATTTGCCATAAATTTGGAGTTTATCAATGTAAAAAAAAAGGTCACCTTTAAAAACGCTTCTAAACTAAAATCTTCTGCTAGCTCTTTTGCTAGCGGGGGTCCCGGGCTTCCTCGCCGTCTTCTTCCGACTTCGGGGGTCTTTCTGCCGGGCCCCCGCTATCTTCTGCTAGCGGGGGTCCCGGGCTTCCTCGCCGTCTTCTTCCGACTTCGGGGGTCTCTTGTTCTGTTCTCCGGTTCTTCTCCCGCTCTCCGACGCCTTCTCCTCGATCTCCGGTTCTTTCTGCCGGACGCCCGCTATCTTGTGCCAGCTCTTTTGCTAGCGGGGGCCGGTATTCTACGTCGCCTTCTTCCTTCTTCTCTTCGCCCGATGTTGACTCGTCGCTCTCCACTGCCGCAATGATCTGTCCAAGCAGCGGTGCCACTTTTATTGGCATGGGCGTGGTCACCGGATGATGCCACCGCTGACCCCGCCCTGTATGATGTCACAGTCCCGGGGAATGATGGGACTGTGACGTGAAACGGGGCGGGGTCAGCGGTGGCATCATCCGGTGACCACGCCCCATGCCAATAAAAGTGGCACCGCTGCTTGGACAGATCATTGCGGCGGTGGAGAGTGATGAGTCAACATCGGGCGAAGAGAAGAAGGAAGAAGGCGACGTAGAAGACCGGCCCCCGCTAGCAAAAGAACTGGCACAAGATAGCGGGGCGTCCGGCAGAAAGAACCGGAGATCGAGGAGAAGGCGTCGGAGAGCGGGAGAAGAACCGGAGAACAGAACAAGAGACCCCCGAAGTCGGAAGAAGACGGCGAGGAAGCCCGGGACCCCCGCTAGCAAAAGAGCTAGCAGAAGATAGCGGGGGCCCGGCAGAAAGACCCCCGGAGCTGCCCAATAAATTACTTTTCAAACCTGTGTTGTCTTTTTTTATTGACTTATTTTGCCACCAGGTGAATGGGTAGGGGTACAATGTACCCCATACTCATTCACATAGGGTGCGGGGCCGGCATCTGGGGGCCCCCTTTTTAAAGGGGGCGCCCTGATTCCGAAAAGCCCCCCGCCCGCATACCCTGACAACCAACGGCCAGGGTTGTTGGGAAGAGGCCCTTGCCCCCATGAACATGGGGGCAGGGTGCTTTGGGGTGGGGGGGCCGCAGGTCGCCCCCCTGCCCCGAAGCACCAAACCCCCCCATGTTGAGGGCATGTGGCCTGGTACGGTTCAGGAGGGAGGGGGCCGCTCTCGTCCCCCCCTTTTCCCCTGCGGCCTGCCAGGTTGCGTGCTCGGATAAGGGTCTGGTTTGGATCTTGGGGGGACCCCCACGCCGTTTTTCGGCTTGGGGGTTCACCTTAGAATCCAGACCAGACCTAAGGGCCTGGTATGCTCCTGAAGGGGAACCCATGCCGTTTTTTTCATTAAAATTTGGCCTGGAGTTCCCCTTCATGATTCATACCAAACATGGGACAGCGAGGCTGCCGAGGACCAGCGCGATGACATTGCGCTGGACACATTCTCGGCCGGATAGTCGCCTCTAGGACATGACTTGAGCGGCTGCTGCACGCTCAGATCGTGTCCAGATCGCCTCGCAAAGTCGCACTGTCCCTGTGTCAGCCGGCACACGAGTCGCCCGCAAGTCGTATCCGACTTCCCGGGCGACCTCTATTCAAATCAATGGGCTCCCATAGGGAACCATTCATTTTCAATAGAGTGCCGCTGACATTTCTATTTACTATAACAGTGCGCCGCTGCTTCCTGCGCCCAGTGAAGGAGTTATCCGGCGCAGCAATTAAGGTTAGAACCAGCGCAGCGCACTGTTATTAGTAAATCAGCCCCCATGTGTTTTTAATTCAAAAAGAGAGTTTGCTAGTGAGTAGGCAGGGATATTTAAAAAATACATTTGATAATTAACAAGGGACACCAACCTCCTTGAGGGGAAATAATACAAATTAATAATGTTGTTGTGGTAACTTGACACACAAAAGAAAAATACAAAAAACAAAAAAATTGTAAAATATTAGACAAAAATAAAAAAAGGCAGATCTTTTAATTAAGATATTTTAAATTAATTTATCATTTATTAGGGAGATCTGGCTTTCCAAAAAAAAATATTCATGAGATCACAAAAAATAATAAATAAACAAGTTTGTCATAATGTCTGAATATCAGCAGCAAAAGAAGTTCATTATTGTAGCATTATATAAAGAAGAAATGAATGCGCTGCATTAAACGATGCAATGATTTACAGTGTTACGAATGTGCTATCTCCATTACAAACGCTAGTTTTACCAGAACGAGCGCTCCCGTCTCATACTTAATTCTGAGCATGCGCAGGTTTTTTTTCCCCTCGTAAAAGTATACACACTACCGTTTTTCACGACGTTAAAAAGAACGACGTGAAAAATGACGTGAAAAAATAGAGCAGGTTCACGTCGTTAAAAATGCTCTGGAGCCTACACACGATCATTTTTAATGACCAATTTAAAAAAAATGATTTTTAACGTCATGAAAAACGTTGTGTGTATGCGGCATTAGTCTGTGGGCACTTAGATCATTGTCCCATGACTTGAAAAATCTTTATGCAGGGGGACACTGAAAATGCCATTGTCACAATTATAACTAACACAAATCTGAAGGACAAGTGTTCGTGATTGTAGTTTAGTCCAGTTATGTGACCAATCCAACTGTTTGTTTTAATCTAAAAGAACTAAAGGGCCATTCCTGCGTCGCTCCCTACAACAAATAGGTCTGAGCCCGAACCTTCTTTCAAAATGTATGTCTTTATACGCCTCCCCCTCCACCAAATTAATGCCCAATGGGATCAGATCTGAATCTTTTGCTATACATAACAGAAACAGACAGGGATGCCCCCTTTCACCCCTTTTATTTGCGGTAGTTGTGGAACACCTTGCACAAGCTATTAGAAACAATAGCTCCATACATGTCTTACAGACACCCTCTGCACAATTAAAATGATCCTTATATGAGGACGATTTATTAACCACTTCAGCCCCAGAAGGATTTTCCCCCTTATTGACTAGACCATTTTTTGCGATACGGCACTGCGTTGCTTTAACTGACAATTGCATGGGCATGAGACGCTGCACCCAAACAAAATTGAGGTCCTTTTTTTTCACACAAATAAAGCTTTTTTTGGTGGCATTTGATCACCTCTGCGGTTCTTATTTTTTGCGCTATAAACAAAGAGACAATTTTGAAAAAATAAATAAAAAATGTACATTCTGCTATAATACACATCCAAAAAAAAAGTAAAAAATCTAAATTTTTCATTAATTTAGGACAATATGTATTCTGCTACATATTTTTGGTAAAAAAAAAATCCCAATAAGTGTATATTGATCGGTTTGCGCAAATAACAAATTACAAATTAGGGGATAGATTTAGGAACTTTAATTTTTTTTGTGACGCTTTTTGGGGACCAGTGACACCAATACAGTGATCAGTCCAAAAATAAAATGCACTGATCAATGTATAAATGACACTGGCAGGAAAAGATCAAAACTAGAGGGCGATCAAGGGGCTAACTGTATTCCCTGGGTGGGCTTACTGGGACAACACAGAGATCACTGTTGCGTGTAGCGGGTGCACGCGCCCACACTATCACATGCACAGACTGACGTACAGGTGCATCGGTTTGCACAGCCAAGCCGCCTTGCCGCATTATATATGCGGAATATATCAAACTTTTATACTTTTTCCAAGCTGTAACATAGTTACATAGTAGGTGAGGTTGAAAAAAGACATAAGTCCATCAAGTTCAACCTATGTGTGTGATTATTAGGGATGAGCTTCGAGTTCGAGTCAAACTCATGTTCAACTCGAACATTGCCTGTTCGCACGTTCGCCGAACAGCGAACAATTTGGGGTGTTCGCGGAAAATTCGAAAAGCCGCGGAACACCCTGTAAAAGTCTATGGGAGAAATCTAAAGTGCTCATTTTAAAGGCTTATATGCAAGTTATTGTCATAAAAAGTGTTTGGGGACCCGGGTCCTGCCCCAGGGGACATGTATCAATGCAAAAAAAAGTTTTAAAAATGGCCATTTTTTCGGGAGCAGTGATTTTAATAATAAAGTAAAGTCGCGCTTGTTTCCCGTGCTTAGAACGGTCCCTGCACAAAGTTTAATTTCTGAAGGAAAAAAAGTAATTTAAAACTCACTCGCGGCTATAATGAATTGTCGGCACTTTAGATTTCGAACGTTCGAGTCCATTGTATTTAATAGGGTTCTAAAGTTCATGCGAACTTTAGGTCTGTTTGCAGGTTCTGGTGCGAACCGAACAGGGGGGTGTTCGGCTCATCCCTAGTCATGAGGATAAACACTGCAGTTTTGGTTACTGAAGCCCCCCGATTCCCTTGTGAAGAATGAGGAGAAGAATAAATTCAATACCTTCATTATCTCACCATCCTTTGTAACCAGATTCCCTTCCTCATTCTTTATGGGGCCAATGTGGGCTGTCCTCCCTCTTTTACTGTTTATATACTTAAAGAATTTATTGGGATTTTTTTTGCTCTCCTCCACTATGTGTCTTTCGTGTTCTATCGTAGCCACTAGTGATGAGCCGAACACCCCCGGGTTCGGTTCGCACCAGAACCCGCGAACGGACCGAAAGTTCGTACGAACATTAGAACCCTATTAAATACAATGGATGCGAACGTTCGAATTCTAAAGTGCTAATTATAACAACTATTATGCATGTTATTGTCCTAAAAAGGGTTTGGGAACCCGGGTTCTGCACATGTATCAATGCAAAAAGAAGTTTTAAAAACGGTCGTTTTTCGGGAGCAGTCATTTTAATGATGCATAAAGTGAAAAAAAAAAGTCAAATATTCCTTTAAATATCGTACCTGGGGGGTGTCTAAAGTATGCCTGTGAAGTGCCACGTGTTTCCCGTGTTTAGAACTGTCCCTGCACAAAATGACACTTCTAAAGGAAAAAAAAGCCATTTAAAACTTCTTGCGGCTTTAATGTAATGTCTGGTCCCGGTAATATGGATGAAAATCTTTAAGAAAAATGGCATAGCTACCCCATGACCCCCCCCCCTACCCCAGCCCATTACCAGCCCCTTTGGGCCTTGTATGGATATTAAGGGGAACCCCGCACATAAAATAAAAAAGGCCCTATATACTCTGAACAGCCGTATACAGGCGGTGCATACAAGACAGGGACTGTAGGTTTGTTCTTATGTAGAATGTGTTTGTAATTTTGAACAGGTACATTGTTGAACTGTAGCTCCAGCCCAAAAATCTATTTTTAAACTTTTTGGGAAACATAGGTAAGGGTTATCACCCCTGTAACATTTGTTTTGCTGTCTGTGCCCCTGTTCAGAACATTTCACCTCACTTTCCGTCCCAATGACAACTGTTTTTGAAATGTGGTGTTTTTCTTGAAACAAGGATTGCTGATAAAGCATCAGTACAGAGGAGACACCTTTCTCCCATATTTATTCTTACAGGAGAGAATTTTCCTTCCTAGGGGTAGATTTCCTCTCACTTCCTGTTGTCTTCTTTCGTTTGCAAGTAGGAGTCGTTTGTAAGTTGGATGTTTGAAAGTAGGGACCTGCCGTATATACTCTGCAGAAATAGGCCCCTTAGTTGTTGGTGTTGGCACAACACTGTAAGCACTCACAGTTACTCTTGGTTGGTGCTGGAATGCCCTGCTGTCAACTATTATATCAGGAATTTTAATTACATATAATTGTTGAACAGTGGTAGTAAAAATTGGGGCTTTGATGGTGGTGCTGGTGCCACAACACTGTAAGCCCTGACAGTTACTCTTGGTGGGTGCAGCAATGGGCCCTGCTGTGAATTATTAGATCAAGAATTGTAATTGCATGCCCCTGTTGAACAGGGGCTGAAAAATTGGGCTTTTCGTGGTGGTGGTGGTGGTGGTGGTGTTGCCACAACACTGTAAGCCCTCAGAGTTACTCTTGGTGGGTGCAGGAATGGGCCCTGCTGTGAATTATTAGATCAAGAATTGTAATTACATGCCCCTTTTGAACAGTGGCTGAAAAATTGGGCCTTTCGTGGTGGTGGTGGTGGTGGCGTTGCCACAACACTGTAAGCCCTCAGACTTACTCTTGGTGGGTGCAGGAATGGGCCCTGCTGTGAATTATTACATCAAGAATTGTAATTGCATGCCCCTGTTGAACAGGGGCTGAAAAATTGGGCCTTAGGCACTGGTGGCACAACACTACAACCCCTCACAGATACTGTACTTGGAGCACAGCAATGAGCCCTGTTGCAAAGTATTGCTTCAAAAATTGTAATGACACGCCCCTGTTAAACAGGGGCTGAAAAATTGGGCCTTAGGCACTGGTGGCACAACACTACAACCCCTCACAGATACTGTACTTGGAGCACAGCAATGAGCCCTATGGCAAATTATTGCTAAAAAAATTGTAAGTACACGCCCCTGTAAAACAGGGGCTGAAAAATTGGGCCTTAGCCACTGGTGGCGGCACCCATAAACAAAAATGATCTTCCAAGCTATCATCATCAATCGTATCATTGAGGACTCGGAGGAGGAGGATAGCCAGTCAACATAACAGCACAGGCACTCAGCATCAGCATCAGTCTTGAAGGGACGTGACATGTTAAAATCAATTAGTCTGTTATATCAGCATCAGGTGTGTGGTAGCTGGTGGTGATCCAAGACTGGTTCATCTTGATGAAAGTCAGTCGATCAACCGAGTCGGTGGACAGGCGCACCCTGTGATCCGTGACAAATCCTCCAGCAGCACTGAATGTGCGTTCCGAAAGAACGCTGGATGCAGGACAGGCCAGTAGCTCAATTGCATACTGTGCAAGCTCTGGCCAGTGATCCATCCTCAAGACCCAGTAAGCCAGAGGATTTTCGGTGGGGAAGGTGTCCAAGTCTGACCTTGCCCCTAGATATTCCTGCACCATGTTTATCAGACGCTGGCGATGGTTGCTGGAACCAATCATACTTTGGGGCTGCGGACTAAAGAATTGTCTGAACGCATCGGTCAGACGGCCACCTTCCCCACCGCTCCTTCTTTGACTGGCCGAAGCCTCAGCAACTCGTTGTCCTGGACCAGGAGTTTGTAACCTCCCAGTCTCTGGGAACGCGTTGCACAGACCTTTCTGCAAGGCCTCCCGGAGTTGTCTCATCCTCTGCTCCCTCTGCGACGGTAACATAAGGTCCGCAACCTTACCCTTGTACCGTGGATCAAGGAGAGTGGCCAGCCAGTAATGGTCCCTCTCCTTGATCCGAAGAATACGAGGATCCTTCCGCAGACTTTGCAGGATCAGGGAGGCCATGCAGCGTAGGTTTGCTGAGGCATTCGCTCCGGAGTCCTCTGGGTCACTAAGGACGACATGATCCGCAGTCACCTCCTCCCAGCCACGTACAAGTCCACTGGTTTCTTGGGACTGTAAATCATCCCTAAAAGACTGCTGCTGATGATGCTGAGTGCCAGCCTCCACCTCCATGCTGACACAATCCTCCTCCTCCTCCTCCTCCTCTTCCTCTTCCTGTGCGATGGGTGGGACAGAAGGAACACTGTCTGGGTAAAGGGGGCCTTGAGAGGCAAGGAAGTCCTCCTCTTCCTGCCTCTGTTCTGCCTCAAGTGCCCTGTCCATTATTCCACGCAGCGTGTGCTCCAACAGGTGGACAAGAGGTACAGTGTCACTGATGCATGCACTGTCACTGCTCACCATCCTCGTGGCCTCCTCAAATGGTGCCAGGACAGTGCATGCATCCCTGATCATGCCCCACTGGCATGGAGAAAAAAAACCAAGCTCCCCTGACCCTGTCCTGGTGCCGTAGTCGCACAGGTACTCATTGATGGCCCTCTGCTGCGTGTGCAGCCGCTGCAGCATGGCCAACGTTGAGTTCCACCTGGTGGGCATGTCACATATAAGGCGGTTCTTGGGCAGGTTCAACTCCTTTTGCAGCTCAGCCAGGCGAGCACTGGCATTATAAGATCTGCGGAAATGCACACAGACTTTCCTGGCCTGCCTCAGGACATCCTGTAAGCCCGGGTACCTGCCCAAGAACCGCTGCACCACCAGGTTAAGGACGTGAGCCACACAGGGCACATGGGTCAGTTGTCCCTGTCGGAGGGCGGAGAGGAGGTTGGTGCCATTGTCGCAAACCACCATTCCTGGCTTAAGCTGGCGTGGCGTCAACCACCTCTCGGCCTGGCCCTGCAGAGCAGACAGGACCTCTGCCCCAGTGTGGCTTCTGTCCCCCAAACACACCAGCGCAAGCACGGCATGGCATCTTTTTGCCTGCGTACTTGCGTAGCCCCGTGAACGGCTACGGAGCACCGCTGGTTCATAGGACAAACCACAGGAAGAGGCCATGGAGGAAGAAGAAGAGGAGGGGGTGGAGGAGAGAGGTGTGTCACAACCAGTAGTAGCATTTTGGAGGCGTGGCGGTGGGACAACCTCCAACATTACTGCACCTTGTCCTGCATCCTTCCCAGCTGCCAAAAGAGTGACCCAATGGGCCGTGAAAGAAAGGTAACGTCCCTGTCCATGCCTGCTGGACCATATGTCAGCGGTAATATGCACCTTACCGCTGACCGCCCTGTCCAGCGAGGCCAAGACATTGCCTTCCACATGCCGGTAGAGAGCCGGAATAGCCTTCCGTGAGAAAAAGTGGCGTTTGGGAACCTGCCACTGAGGAACCGCACATTGCACAAACTCACGGAAGGGGGCCGAGTCTACCAACTGAAAAGGCAGCAGTTGAAGCGCTAGCAATTTAGCCAAGCTAGCATTCAACCGCTGGGCATGTGGATGGCTGGGAGTGAACTTCTTTCGACGGTCCAGCAGCTGGGGCAGGGAAATTTGCCTGCTAGAATCGGACGTCGGTGTACTGCTAGCAGAGTGGCCGCAAGTACTTGGCTGTGACACACCTAATTCTACACCTTCATTCCTCTCAGTGCATGTTTCAGAGAGGACTGAAGTTATAGTGGGGTTGGAGATCCCAGCTGATGCGGTGCAAGGAGAGGTCCGCTTTGTTCTTTGGTGTGGGTCTTTGAGGTAGGCTTGCCAACGAGCTGCATGGCAGGTCAACATATGTCTGGTCAGGCATGTGGTACCCAAGCGGCTGATGTTTTGGCCACGCGATATACGCTTGAGACATATGTTGCAAACAGCAGCTGTGCGATCTGATGCACTAGCCTCAAAAAAGGCCCACACCAAGGAACTTTTTGAATGACGGGCAGAGGCAGCGCCCTGCACAGGTGGAGCTCTGAGGTGTGATTCCGTCGGTGTACTGCCCTTACGCTGGCCACCAAAGGGCATCCTGTCTCGTTGGAGATGTGCCTCCTCCTCATCCTCCTCCTCCTCTCTCCTATTAGGCACCCACGTGGAGTCAGTGACCTCATCATCCCCTCCCTCCTCATCACTGGAGCCAATCTGGCAGTATGCTGCAGCTGCTGGAACATGACTGCCAGATTGGTGTCCTTCTTGAGCATCCCCTCTGTCTGCTCTCACCCTACTGCCTTCCTGTAGCTGGGTTTCATCATCAGACCCTTCGAAACGCTGGGCATCCTCCTGGAGCATGTACCCAACACTGTGCTCAAACAGTTCGGGGGACTCCTCAGGAGGAGGACATGGTGGGTCTAGGGAAGGAGTGACTGATGATGAGTCTGACATTGATACCAGGGAAGAGGACGCTTTGGCAGCTGCTTTGCCAGTACCCTGAGCCTGGGTGAGAGAGGATGAGGAGGAGGAGGAGGGCTTGGTCATCCACTCTACCAAGTCTTCGGCATGATGTGGCTCAACATGTCCAGCTGCGGAAAAGAAGGACAAGCGTGTCCCATGGCCATGTGCTGATGACAATGCACCGCGTCCACGACCAGCACTGTTGCCCCCAGACACAGAGCCTGCTTGCCCTCTTTTATTGCCTCCTGACTGTCTGCCTCTCCTTGTTTGCCTTCCAGACATTCTAATAGATGGCCTGCAGGGAGATGGGAAAAAAGCAATAAGGGCTACCTTCAGGTGTCCTTCTCTGTCCCTTGAAACAAGGACTTGCACAGTGAAAGAAACTGACACTCTCCCTACCTACAGTTTTCTGTCCCTAGAAAAAATGTTTTTTTTAAGCACAATATAGCACAAGGAGAATTCACTCACTGTCCTTCCAGGTCCCTAGAAACAAGGACTTGCACAGTGAAAGAAACTGACACTCTCCCTACCTACAGTTTTCTGTCCCTAGAAAAAATGTTTTTTTTAAGCACAATATAGCACAAGGAGAATTCACTCACTGTCCTTCCAGGTCCCTAGAAACAAGGACTTGCACAGTGAAAGAAACTGACACTCTCCCTACCTACAGTTTTCTGTCCCTAGAAAAAATGTTTTTTTTAAGCACAATATAGCACAAGGAGAATTCACTCACTGTCCTTCCAGGTCCCTAGAAACAAGGACTTGCACAGTGAAAGAAACTGACACTCTCCCTACCTACAGTTTTCTGTCCCTAGAAAAAATGTTTTTTTTAAGCACAATATAGCACAAGGAGAATTCACTCACTGTCCTTCCAGGTCCCTGGAAACAAGGACTTGCACAGTGAAAGAAACTGACACTCTCCCTACCTACAGTTTTCTGTCCCTAGAAAAAATGTTTTTTTTAAGCACACTATAGCACAAGGAGAATTCACTCACTGTCCTTCCAGGTCCCTGGAAACAAGGACTTGCACAGTGAAAGAAACTGACACTCTCCCTACCTAGAGTTTTCTGTCCCTAGAAAAAATGTTTTTTTTAAGCACACTATAGCACAAGGAGCATTCACTCACTGTCCTTCCAGGTCCCTGGAAACAAGGACTTGCACAGTGAAAGAAACTGACACTCTCCCTACCTACAGTTTTCTGTCCCTAGAAAAAATGTTTTTTTTAAGCACAATATAGCACAAGGAGAATTCACTCACTGTCCTTCCAGGTCCCTAGAAACAAGGACTTGCACAGTGAAAGAAACTGACACTCTCCCTACCTACAGTTTTCTGTCCCTAGAAAAAATGTTTTTTTTAAGCACAATATAGCACAAGGAGAATTCACTCACTGTCCTTCCAGGACCCTAGAAACAAGGACTTGCACAGTGAAAGAAACTGACACTCTCCCTACCTACAGTTTTCTGTCCCTAGAAAAAATGTTTTTTTTAAGCACAATATAGCACAAGGAGAATTCACTCACTGTCCTTCCAGGTCCCTGGAAACAAGGACTTGCACAGTGAAAGAAACTGACACTCTCCCTACCTACAGTTTTCTGTCCCTAGAAAAAATGTTTTTTTTAAGCACAATATAGCACAAGGAGAATTCACTCACTGTCCTTCCAGGTCCCTGGAAACAAGGACTTGCACAGTGAAAGAAACTGACACTCTCCCTACCTACAGTTTTCTGTCCCTAGAAAAAATGTTTTTTTTAAGCACAATATAGCACAAGGAGAATTCACTCACTGTCCTTCCCAGTCCCTAGAAACAAGGACTTGCACAGTGAAAGAAACTGACACTCTCCCTACCTACAGTTTTCTGTCCCTAGAAAAAATGTTTTTTTTAAGCACACTATAGCACAAGGAGAATTCACTCACTGTCCTTCCCAGTCCCTAGAAACAAGGACTTGCACAGTGAAAGAAACTGACACTCTCCCTACCTACAGTTTTCTGTCCCTAGAAAAAATGTTTTTTTTAAGCACACTATAGCACAAGGAGAATTCACTCACTGTCCTTCCCAGTCCCTAGAAACAAGGACTTGCACAGTGAAAGAAACTGACACTCTCCCTACCTACAGTTTTCTGTCCCTAGAAAAAATGTTTTTTTTAAGCACAATATAGCACAAGGAGAATTCACTCACTGTCCTTCCAGGTCCCTGGAAACAAGGACTTGCACAGTGAAAGAAACTGACACTCTCCCTACCTACAGTTTTCTGTCCCTAGAAAAAATGTTTTTTTTAAGCACAATATAGCACAAGGAGAATTCACTCACTGTCCTTCCAGGTCCCTAGAAACAAGGACTTGCACAGTGAAAGAAACTGACACTCTCCCTACCTACAGTTTTCTGTCCCTAGAAAAAATGTTTTTTTTAAGCACAATATAGCACAAGGAGAATTCACTCACTGTCCTTCCAGGTCCCTAGAAACAAGGACTTGCACAGTGAAAGAAACTGACACTCTCCCTACCTACAGTTTTCTGTCCCTAGAAAAAATGTTTTTTTTAAGCACAATATAGCACAAGGAGAATTCACTCACTGTCCTTCCAGGTCCCTGGAAACAAGGACTTGCACAGTGAAAGAAACTGACACTCTCCCTACCTACAGTTTTCTGTCCCTAGAAAAAATGTTTTTTTTAAGCACAATATAGCACAAGGAGAATTCACTCACTGTCCTTCCAGGTCCCTGGAAACAAGGACTTGCACAGTGAAAGAAACTGACACTCTCCCTACCTACAGTTTTCTGTCCCTAGAAAAAATGTTTTTTTTAAGCACAATATAGCACAAGGAGAATTCACTCACTGTCCTTCCCAGTCCCTAGAAACAAGGACTTGCACAGTGAAAGAAACTGACACTCTCCCTACCTACAGTTTTCTGTCCCTAGAAAAAATGTTTTTTTTAAGCACACTATAGCACAAGGAGAATTCACTCACTGTCCTTCCAGGTCCCTGGAAACAAGGACTTGCACAGTGAAAGAAACTGACACTCTCCCTACCTAGAGTTTTCTGTCCCTAGAAAAAATGTTTTTTTTAAGCACACTATAGCACAAGGAGCATTCACTCACTGTCCTTCCAGGTCCCTGGAAACAAGGACTTGCACAGTGAAAGAAACTGACACTCTCCCTACCTACAGTTTTCTGTCCCTAGAAAAAATGTTTTTTTTTTAGCACAATATAGCACAAGGAGAATTCACTCACTGTCCTTCCAGGTCCCTAGAAACAAGGACTTGCACAGTGAAAGAAACTGACACTCTCCCTACCTACAGTTTTCTGTCCCTAGAAAAAATGTTTTTTTTAAGCACAATATAGCACAAGGAGAATTCACTCACTGTCCTTCCAGGACCCTAGAAACAAGGACTTGCACAGTGAAAGAAACTGACACTCTCCCTACCTACAGTTTTCTGTCCCTAGAAAAAATGTTTTTTTTAAGCACAATATAGCACAAGGAGAATTCACTCACTGTCCTTCCAGGTCCCTGGAAACAAGGACTTGCACAGTGAAAGAAACTGACACTCTCCCTACCTACAGTTTTCTGTCCCTAGAAAAAATGTTTTTTTTAAGCACAATATAGCACAAGGAGAATTCACTCACTGTCCTTCCAGGTCCCTGGAAACAAGGACTTGCACAGTGAAAGAAACTGACACTCTCCCTACCTACAGTTTTCTGTCCCTAGAAAAAATGTTTTTTTTAAGCACAATATAGCACAAGGAGAATTCACTCACTGTCCTTCCCAGTGCCTAGAAACAAGGACTTGCACAGTGAAAGAAACTGACACTCTCCCTACCTACAGTTTTCTGTCCCTAGAAAAAATGTTTTTTTTAAGCACACTATAGCACAAGGAGAATTCACTCACTGTCCTTCCCAGTCCCTAGAAACAAGGACTTGCACAGTGAAAGAAACTGACACTCTCCCTACCTACAGTTTTCTGTCCCTAGAAAAAATGTTTTTTTTAAGCACACTATAGCACAAGGAGAATTCACTCACTGTCCTTCCCAGTCCCTAGAAACAAGGACTTGCACAGTGAAAGAAACTGACACTCTCCCTACCTACAGTTTTCTGTCCCTAGAAAAAATGTTTTTTTTAAGCACAATATAGCACAAGGAGAATTCACTCACTGTCCTTCCAGGTCCCTGGAAACAAGGACTTGCACAGTGAAAGAAACTGACACTCTCCCTACCTACAGTTTTCTGTCCCTAGAAAAAATGTTTTTTTTAAGCACAATATAGCACAAGGAGAATTAACTCACTGTCCTTCCAGGTCCCTAGAAACAAGGACTTGCACAGTGAAAGAAACTGACACTCTCCCTACCTACAGTTTTCTGTCCCTAGAAAAAATGTTTTTTTTAAGCACAATATAGCACAAGGAGAATTCACTCACTGTCCTTCCAGGTCCCTAGAAACAAGGACTTGCACAGTGAAAGAAACTGACACTCTCCCTACCTACAGTTTTCTGTCCCTAGAAAAAATGTTTTTTTTAAGCACAATATAGCACAAGGAGAATTCACTCACTGTCCTTCCAGGTCCCTGGAAACAAGGACTTGCACAGTGAAAGAAACTGACACTCTCCCTACCTACAGTTTTCTGTCCCTAGAAAAAATGTTTTTTTTAAGCACAATATAGCACAAGGAGAATTCACTCACTGTCCTTCCAGGTCCCTGGAAACAAGGACTTGCACAGTGAAAGAAACTGACACTCTCCCTACCTACAGTTTTCTGTCCCTAGAAAAAATGTTTTTTTTAAGCACAATATAGCACAAGGAGAATTCACTCACTGTCCTTCCCAGTCCCTAGAAACAAGGACTTGCACAGTGAAAGAAACTGACACTCTCCCTACCTACAGTTTTCTGTCCCTAGAAAAAATGTTTTTTTTAAGCACACTATAGCACAAGGAGAATTCACTCACTGTCCTTCCCAGTCCCTAGAAACAAGGACTTGCACAGTGAAAGAAACTGACACTCTCCCTACCTACAGTTTTCTGTCCCTAGAAAAAATGTTTTTTTTAAGCACAATATAGCACAAGGAGAATTCACTCACTGTCCTTCCAGGTCCCTGGAAACAAGGACTTGCACAGTGAAAGAAACTGACACTCTCCCTACCTACAGTTTTCTGTCCCTAGAAAAAATGTTTTTTTTAAGCACAATATAGCACAAGGAGAATTCACTCACTGTCCTTCCAGGTCCCTAGAAACAAGGACTTGCACAGTGAAAGAAACTGACACTCTCCCTACCTACAGTTTTCTGTCCCTAGAAAAAATGTTTTTTTTAAGCACAATATAGCACAAGGAGAATTCACTCACTGTCCTTCCAGGTCCCTAGAAACAAGGACTTGCACAGTGAAAGAAACTGACACTCTCCCTACCTACAGTTTTCTGTCCCTAGAAAAAATGTTTTTTTTAAGCACAATATAGCACAAGGAGAATTCACTCACTGTCCTTCCAGGTCCCTGGAAACAAGGACTTGCACAGTGAAAGAAACTGACACTCTCCCTACCTACAGTTTTCTGTCCCTAGAAAAAATGTTTTTTTTAAGCACAATATAGCACAAGGAGAATTCACTCACTGTCCTTCCAGGTCCCTGGAAACAAGGACTTGCACAGTGAAAGAAACTGACACTCTCCCTACCTACAGTTTTCTGTCCCTAGAAAAAATGTTTTTTTTAAGCACAATATAGCACAAGGAGAATTCACTCACTGTCCTTCCCAGTCCCTAGAAACAAGGACTTGCACAGTGAAAGAAACTGACACTCTCCCTACCTACAGTTTTCTGTCCCTAGAAAAAATGTTTTTTTTAAGCACACTATAGCACAAGGAGAATTCACTCACTGTCCTTCCCAGTCCCTAGAAACAAGGACTTGCACAGTGAAAGAAACTGACACTCTCCCTACCTACAGTTTTCTGTCCCTAGAAAAAATGTTTTTTTTAAGCACAATATAGCACAAGGAGAATTCACTCACTGTCCTTCCAGGTCCCTGGAAACAAGGACTTGCACAGTGAAAGAAACTGACACTCTCCCTACCTACAGTTTTCTGTCCCTAGAAAAAATGTTTTTTTTAAGCACACTATAGCACAAGGAGAATTCACTCACTGTCCTTCCAGGTCCCTGGAAACAAGGACTTGCACAGTGAAAGAAACTGACACTCTCCCTACCTAGAGTTTTCTGTCCCTAGAAAAAATGTTTTTTTTAAGCACACTATAGCACAAGGAGCATTCACTCACTGTCCTTCCAGGTCCCTGGAAACAAGGACTTGCACAGTGAAAGAAACTGACACTCTCCCTACCTACAGTTTTCTGTCCCTAGAAATAATGTTTTTTTTTAAGCACAATATAGCACAAGGAGAATTCACTCACTGTCCTTCCAGGTCCCTGGAAACAAGGACTTGCACAGTGAAAGAAACTGACACTCTCCCTACCTACAGTTTTCTGTCCCTAGAAAAAATGTTTTTTTTAAGCACAATATAGCACAAGGAGAATTCACTCACTGTCCTTCCAGGTCCCTGGAAACAAGGACTTGCACAGTGAAAGAAACTGACACTCTCCCTACCTACAGTTTTCTGTCTCTAGAAAAAATGTTTTTTTTAAGCACAATATAGCACAAGGAGAATTCACTCACTGTCCTTCCAGGTCCCTAGAAACAAGGACTTGCACAGTGAAAGAAACTGACACTCTCCCTACCTACAGTTTTCTGTCCCTAGAAAAAATGTTTTTTTTAAGCACAATATAGCACAAGGAGAATTCACTCACTGTCCTTCCAGGTCCCTGGAAACAAGGACTTGCACAGTGAAAGAAACTGACACTCTCCCTACCTACAGTTTTCTGTCCCTAGAAAAAATGTTTTTTTTAAGCACAATATAGCACAAGGAGAATTCACTCACTGTCCTTCCAGGTCCCTAGAAACAAGGACTTGCACAGTGAAAGAAACTGACACTCTCCCTACCTACAGTTTTCTGTCCCTAGAAAAAATGTTTTTTTTAAGCACACTATAGCACAAGCACAAAACACACTGACACTCTCCCTACCTATCCTTCTCTTTCCCTAAACTAAAGGAATCCAGGTTAAGCAAGAAAGAAATAAAAGTCACTGTCCCTGCCTATGCTGCTCTATCCCTGCTCCGGAACACACTACACTAGGCCGCCGTGCTGGCGGCCTTTTATAGTGTGGGGCGTGTACTAAACACCCTCAGCAATAATTGGCCACAGGCATCCTGCCTGTGGCCAATCATTGCTCTCCTTGCTGCCGGCGCTGTGATTGGCCAAGCATGCGGGGTCACAGTGCATGCTTGGCCAATCACAGCGCCTGGATGACACTGCGATGGCGTAGTGCATTGTGGGCCGTTCGCGTCACTCGAATTTGGCGCGAACGGCCCAAATCGTTCGATCTTCGTCGAACGATCGAACAGCCGATGTTCGAGTCGAACGTATGTTCGACTCGAACACGAAGCTCATCCCTATTAGCCACCCTAATTGCACCCTTACATTTCTTGTTGCATTCTTTGTAAAATTTGAATGCTGATGATGATCCCCCAGCCTTGTATTTTTTGAAGGCTTCCTCCTTTGCTTTTATATGCATTTTTACATTGGTGTTAAGCCACCCAGGATTTTTTTTCACTTTTTTAAATTTATTTCCCAATGGGATGCACTGGCTAATGCCCTTATTTAATATGCTCTTAAAGCAAACCCATCTCTCCTCCGTGTTCTTTATTCCTAAGATTTTATCCCAATTAATATCTTCTAGCTAAGTTCGAAATTCAGTGTCTTTGTATTCCCCTTATGTTTCCCATTTGTGTGATTTATACTGAAAATAATTGACCAGTGATCGCTTTTTCCTAAATTGCCCTGTATTTCCACATCCGTGATCAGGTCTGTATTGTTGGTAATCAGTAGGTCTAGTAACGCTTTGATTCGTGCATCTACCATCTGACCTATGAAATTGTCCTGCAAGACATTTAGGAACTGGCGAGCCTGAGACAAATGCGCGGTTCCTTCTGGCCAGTCTATGTCTATATAATTGAAATCCCCCATTATGATGACACTTCCCATCCTTGCTGCTAATCCAAATTGTGATAGGAGATCCGTCTCCTCCTCCTCCCTCAGGTTAGGAGGCCTATAGCATACTCCCAGTATTACTTTTCCCTTAGTTTCATCCCTTTGGAGCTTTACCCATAAGGATTCCACCTCCTCCCTAGCTCCCTTAGTGATGTCATCTCTCGCATTCACTTGTACATTATTATTAATATATAGGCATCCCCCACCCCCTTTTTTACCCTCTCTATCCCTGCGATAAAGGGAATACCCTTGAGTGGTTGCCAGCCAATCATGAGAGCTGTTGAACCAAGTTTCTGAAATTCCCACAAAATCTAAATCCCCCTCATACAACAGTTCTCTAGTTCTCCCATCTTGTCCGCCAGTTTAGACCAGTCTCATACTTTCTTCTTATTGGGTGTTCCAAGGTTGCAAATAGGACTTGTTACTATACTTACCTTGGGTTTATGTGCTTTAGTCAACCTACCACTAATGCCCCCAATACTACCCTCTGGAATATGTTCTGCACTGACTATCTCTATCTCTGGACCCTCCCCCCCGTTGCATGGTTTAAAAGGCCCTCTAACTTTTTGGCCATCTTCACTCCCAGCAGATCTGCACCCTTCTCATTTAGGTTCAGTCCGTACCTTCTATAGAACTGGTGACCAACTGAGAAGTCAGCCCAGTTCTCCAGGAACCCAAACTCCCTCCTTTCTACACCAGCTCCTCAGCCACTTGTTTATTAAATTACCTGTGGCATTCTTTTGTACTCTATGCTCCCTAGTGATACAATTTGCGTGGCAGCGGTGTTACCTAGATTGAACACAAACTCCTGTGTAACCCTAAACTCGACTGAGGCACTGGCCTCCAAGACTTTGAAATATACCACATTGCGGCTCTATTCTCCCAACTCCTAGAATGGTTCCCCCCGCCCATTCCCTAAATACTCCACAGTGGTTGAACAGAATCTGTCCCCAGTGGATTTACAAGCTCTATTATGGGGGTACGACAACACGTTTCGTTCCTTGCCATCACTTTCCCCCTGACTACTGCATCCTTATCAGTCTGGTACTGCCGGCAAGAACCTTACTCACTATCTACAGAACCCAGCCCCTTAACTTCATTTGACAATACGACACTGCCGGACAGTAATGGAGCCTCAGTGTTTTGCACATATGAACAGTCCACGTGGCCCACGGCCCGTAACTTATTCACCCCTCATCAGGCCTTTTTAGAAGCTGGATTGTTAGTAATAGAACGCCACCAGACTGGTTGACGACCATTAGCTTGACTAAATATTGTAAATCTTTGCATGGGACGGGCAGGGCACTTAGGCCTTTAACAGCATTTGAAGGATTGTGTTCTCTCTTAAAAACACCCCACCATACTCAGTCCATCATTTACAAAGACATTCTGTCCCCCTTAGCTCCCCACTTACACCAGATTGTGGTCCAGGGATTTAGAGATGGAGATATACCCGGAGGATTGGCACTTCTCATTCTTGTTCACTCATAAATCCTCAATCTCAATCGATGTATGTTGGCACTGTCACGGAGAGAGGAGGATCTACTTGCACATTTGGTGGGGATGCAACCATGTCTGCTCCCTTCACCTAGGGTGAAGTCACAGAAATTTAGCCTCCTTAGATTTTTTCTCTCCGCAGCTCGTCAACTTATTTCCAGATTCTGAAAGATGGATACTACCCCTCCGCTTAATCTTTGGGTGGATATTATCAACGATAACATGCTTATGGAGGAGATGCAGGCCAGAGAATTGGACAACTGGGAAAATCACAACAAACTATGGGGTGTTTGGATTCACTCTTCGAACTCAGATAAGTTTCAAAGACGATTCTTCACCTAAAGAGGATATTCTTTCCTCTCAGGGGATAATTTATTTGATGGCTTCAAAGGGATGAATGTTCCCTTTCGTGTCTCCCCTCTTGTTCTTTTTCCCTTTTTCTTTTTTCCTTTCTCCTACTTTTTTTTCCTCCCTTTCTGTTGCTCTCCCTTTCCTCTCCTTCCCCCCTTATGTTCTTAAGACCCCTTTCACATGTATGCGTACGCTATGTCACTTCCGGGTTGCTAAGAGAGCGGGTGGAACGCAGCTGGGATGCACGCTGCTTATCCCGGCCTCCGACATGCTTACCTTACCCACGTTTTTTTTAGTGTATGCTTTGGGGTTACTACCAGCTGGTATTTATGTTTTGATGCTGGGATACCCCTTGTTTTTAATATTTTTTTAATAAACTACACTATTGGAGCCCTTGTCTCTTCCTATGAGGATTCACTGTTGAGGAATTGCTACCATCACACCAGCTTCGCTCAGGACTTGGGAACGCAGGATATCATCTATCGGGAAGGCTGGAGGTGAGCTGATGGGGAGAAGCCTTAGGATTCCAGCAGCTTCAGATATTACACGCCATTTACCCCAGCAGAGGTGGTGGCATCTGGTGAGTGGGGACCCAGGAGGGAGAGCACCCAAGTCACCTGATTACCTGCCTCATACCACACTAAGTCACTTTGGATTATTTCACGGAGAATGAACTTTTGTTTTTTTCCTGTTGTATTTATCTACTTTGCTGAACATTCATTTTTATACACATAATTCGTTGGCCTATTTTTTCTATTTTTTCACTTTTCAATTTTCTTTTGGATGGTTGCCCGGTCAACTGTATACTGCAATTATCTTGTGGTTATATATATATATATATATATATATATATATATATCTTTTTTGTTTTTTGGTCACTGCCTATAGAGGTTCTTATTGCACAGATTATTTATGTACAGACTTATGCTTTATCACTTATTATTGAATTACTGTTCATAGAAGTTATTATTTACATTGTATGATCCCTTTTAGAATACGGGTTCTACATCCTACAATACATGTTTATATAAAGTATTCTCTGTCACTTTAGTGGGACCTCCCACTGTCAGGTACCCCAGGTAGCGCCACTACCCCACCTGTTTTTTATAATATTTACCAGTTCTCATTATGTTCCCCCTCCCTATTTTTTCTTTTTGTACCCACATATTTTTTAATGCTCTTTATCTCAAAACACTGATAATAATAATGAAAAAATATATTCAACCTAAAAGAACTGAAGGCCTGAGTAAATACATGCAAAGGACAACATACAGTCAGGTCCATAAATATAAATCAAACTTGGACGGCGCTTCACAGTGCAGATGGACAATGACCCAAAGCATACTGCGAAAGCAACCAAAGAGTTTTTTAAGGGAAAGAAGTAGAATGTTATGCAATGGCCAAGTCAATCGCCTGACTTGAATCCGATTGAGCATGCATTTCACTTGCTGAAGACAAAACTGAAGGAAAAATGCTGTCCCGTTACTTTTGGTCCCTTAAAAAGTGGGAGGCACATACACAAACTGTTGTAATTCCTACACTGTTCACCTTATTTGGATGTAAATACCCTCAAATTAAAGCTGAAAGTCTGCAGTTAAAGCACGTCTTGTTTGTTTAATTTCAAACACATTGTGGTGATGTATAGAGCCAAAAAGATTAGAATTGTGTCGATGTCTCAATATTTATGGACCTGGCTGTATATGCGTAAAACAAATTCAGTATCTGTAGACATACTGTTGCATTGAATTAGTTACTAGATTTTAGCCCTGATTGTCTAATTCTCTATTAACAGCATACGTAATAAATCATTTATTAACTAGCACTTTTGGTTTATGTACTGTTTAAACTGATTTAAAAAAAAATGAACAAAATGGCTCAAAAGTGGAGCTTTATCCATAAAAGGGAATTTTATTTATTTTAATAATTTCCTCATAGGATCAAAGATGAACCTTGACTGGCTTGCGCTAGTTTTTTTTTCCTCCATTTTTTTATAAACCAGTATATTTCTGGCAGCTGACTTGAAGATTAAATGTTCCTACTAAACATTACATTTAAATTTTCAACCATACAGATAATTGTGAGTATTTTTTTCTTCTTTAAAATGTGTTTATTTCATTTTTGCGTGCAGTATTTTTACTAAAGAAGACACAAATATGGATTCATAAGTCCAATTTCAGATAAATGTAACAACCATATGGCTGCATCATGTTTACAGCCTCTAATCTGATTAGAATGAGGATCTCTTTGTTTTTGACATTTGTAAGACAGACATAACAGATGCTTGCATGCTAACAAAAAAAAATAAAATAAAATAAAATATGCTTTTGTTGACATATGCAACAAGTGTAAGTGTATTAATTATAAAAATCTTAATATAAAAACTAGAAAAAATATAACTGTAAAAAAATGTATCATTTGGTGCATCGTTAAAGCCTATCTCAACAGTTTTAAATGAGGTGACTGCATTTGTTTTATTTTTTGTCTTTTCTTCTTAATTGTACCTGTTAATTCTGTGAATAACATACTTTCTGTCCCTGAATGGGTAAGTATACTCCTTCACTGTACCTATAGAGGGAACATTTATTGCAATCCAGGTTGAACTTCAAAATGCCTTTGTTCACCTTCAATATATAGATGCTAATGGGATTAGGGGTTTACTTATCTGTTCTGTTCACAGGAAATTACAAAGACACTACAGTTCTAACAAGATCCAAGGCATTTTCTGTATTTTCTAGAATGTTCTTAGCCTGAAAAAAAAGAAAACTAATTGCAGGCAGCCAGCACACCACCTTCAATTACCAAAATTGGTGTTAAAATTTAACCATGTGACTATTGTTATTAAACAGCCTCAGGTTTTGGGGTTTCATACAGGATTACATATTTAACACACAGTGTTTTATGTGGGCTCAACAATTCAGTGTTTGGCTGTATTAAAAAGTTAATAAAATGCTATTTGATGTGTAATAATTGTAAAATGTTATTTTATATAAAAGACTAACATTATGAATTAATATAATTCATGGATACCTTGGAATCACTTATTCACAAGCAATAATTTAAAATATATATATATCTGTAGTTGTAAATTGTACACCTAATTTCAGCAGTATGTCAAAAAACCCTTGTTCATTTTTTTTTCACTGCATGTAAATTACAGGTCTTTTATGGAAGAAACAATTGTATTGCTCTGTGAAACTTTGCTTTTTGGATTTTCTAGAGTGTAGTAGTTTGCATTTGAACACGACATTATTATATAAGTGCCATATTATTCGATAATTCTCAAAAATATGTGTAGCGGGTATATACTTTTCAAAGTGTTTAATTCTGGTGAAGACATCAGTGATGTCTAGTTCCCTGCGGCCCAGCAGGTGGCGCTGTCACTTTGGGACTGGGGTTGAACCATCGCTGCAGTGCTGTACCCTTTGTGACCTCTCGCAGCAGTTGTACAGCGGGGCGGGGAACCCGCTGTGCTTGCTGGGAGATTGTATAAAGGGGGCGGACATCTTCACCACGAGGTTAGAGTCCCAGGCACCTTCAGCCTGAGGGCTGTTGTCCGCGGTCGGTGTCCAGGCAGCCTAGGCCTGGACACTTGGAGTTCGTGTTCCATCCCAGACACCTTCAGTCTGGGGTGAGGTACTCAGCCGGAGGTCTGGGGCCCAGTACCTTCCGCTGGGTCCCGCAAGGGAGGAATTGTCCTAGGGTGCCCCGGGCGTTGGGCACCCAAATCCAGAGGTGTAAGGGACCGGAGGAGGGATTCATCCGAAGATCTGATGCAGCATATTGCCAGTGCCGGGTGAACCTCTGGAGACCGCCCGGATGGATATCTTTCCCGAACAGGGGCCAAGTTCATAGAGGAGGGTGGTTCATGTTCTATGACCGGTGGCAGCAGTCCAACTAGTCAACTCAGGTTAGTGGCAGAGACCTGCTATTAGGCCTGTGGCAGGGGCCTCAACAGTTCATCCGGTCGGTGGCAGCGACCAATCTCACGGTCGGTGGCAGAGACCGTGCGCCAAGCCTATTCGCTTGCAAAGGAATAGGAGAGTTTATTTGTGCCTGGGCCTACTCGTATCCACACCCCTGTCTGTCTGTTACTGAAAGTTCAACTATTATGTTCACCTTGGCAATGGAGAAATAAAAGAGTGTTGGACTTTTAATTGGTGTGAGGCTCTATTACTGGCAGACACATCCACGGAACAATTCGGAGGCTTCGTATGCAGTGAACAGATCCGGAGGTAATTCAAGTGACTTTGCTCAACCCTCTTATACATACGAGGGGAGAGCTTGGCGTAGTGTTCCTGCACTCTCCACTCCCAGGTACCCCTAGACAAAACCAGCCAACCAGGTGAAAAGAAACGGAGAGGGAGAGTGAGTCCGCTACATATGTTTTATTTTTTAATCAACCACAACAATATCCAATTAAGCACTTCAACTTTGGGCACTTTCACCCCTTTCCTGCAAAAGGCAATTTTCAGCTTTTAGAGCTGTCGCATTTTGAGTGACAATTGTGCAGTCATACAAAACCTGTACACATATGAAATTTGTATCATTTTTTTTGACAGATTGAGCTTTCTTTTGGTGCTATTTAATCACCACTGGTTTTTTTATTGTTTGCTAAACAAATGAAAGAAGACAGAAAATGTTGAAAAAAAAGAAGTAGTTTCTGTTATAGAATTAAGAACCATTTTTCTTCTTCACTGAAGTACGCTAATAAGGCTGCACTGATGGGCACTGATGAGGCTGCACTAATAGGCACTGATGAGGCTACACTAATGGGCACTGATGAGGCTGCACTGATGGGCACTGGTGAGGCTACATTGATGGGCACTGATGAGGCTGCACTTATGAGGCTGAACTAATGAGGTGGCAATGATGGGCACTAATGAGGTGGCACTTATGAGGCGGCACTGATGGGCACTAATGAAGTGACATTGATGGGCACTGATCAACACTGATGAGGAGGCACTGAGTAGGCTGCACCGATGAGGTGGCACTAATGGGCACTGATAAGCGGCACTGATAGGCAGCGCTGAGGGGCACTGGTAAGTGGTACTAATGGGAACTAATAAGCTGCACTGATTGGCACTGATGGGGCTGCACAGTGCCGATTATAAGTGTAAATTTGCCCAGTCAGCCTTGGTTATCAACTCTCCTTTCCTCATACAATGACAGAGCACAAGGAAAAGAAATGCTGATAACTGGCAAGTTTGTTTACATGTGATCAGCTGTGATTGGACACAGTTGATCACATTGTAAAGGGCCGCTGTGTTTGGCCCTATACCTCAATCTGTTATCAAGTGAGTCCAAGGGACACAGCGGTACCAGAGCATGCCATAAGAGGTGCGCAGGAAGAAAGTACTGGGAGGATGTCCTTGGACATTAACCCAGAACTAGAGAGTCGTGCTGTAGCCATCTTTTGGCTATGGCACTGTATTTAAGTGGTTAAATACAATAATATCATAAATGTATTTTATGATTCTCACATCTAAAATGCTCACATATTATCAGTATATAATAACTCTAAGAAACACTGGTAAAGACCACTTGAAAAAAAGAAATCATTGCAAAATTTCACTTGTTTCAGATTGTAATGATCCCTATAAATTCATCTTCTGATCACATAATGCTGACTGTGCATCGTCCTTCTCCCTGTCACTGGTTTAGAGTACAATGGAATTAGGCATACCTGGCCTGTATAGCTACAAATAAATGACTGAGATCACTTGACAACCTCACACAATACAAAAATTCATAGCAATGGGGCAGGTAAATGCAGCTAGAGTAAAAAAAAAAAAAAAAGCCCTGTCAACATCTTTGAAATTGTTACACATATATCTCGTACATATTGTGCACTTAGGGGAAGACATATATAATCTGACATGCGTTAAAGTTAATAATTTCTGCTGGTACTATACTGTTTTTTATGCTCTTGAGATCAAAATTTCTGACTAATGAAATACCTCTTCCCACCATGAAACTTAAAACAGAGGACACATTATTTACACTGCCTATTAAATTACCAAAAATTGCCATACTCTTCCACCTCATTACTAGTAGGGCCAGAAAAAATTATATACAGTAATCCAATAAAATGATAATATCAGAAAAGCACATACATTATCCCATAAATTCACTCACACTGTCCGAACGGGGATATTTCACCACTCTGTCATGAACACTTAGTCATGAACAGTTTCTTCTCGTGATAATGGAAGTTGAATTTCATGATTCTGCCTTTGGCAAAATATATTATCAGAAGAGGACTTTAGCAGGGGAACATATTACCAAGGAGATACATTATCGTGGACTTTAACAGGGATATATATTATCAGAACACACATTACAAAAGACTATGAGCATTAGCAGGGACACATGCTTCCAGAAACAAGCAATGCTAGAGACTTTTAAGGTTACATATAATGCCAGGCATGTGACCAAGGAGATTTCCACAGTAAGATGGTAATTACTGATGCACTCCATTTCTATTCACTCACCATCCATTAGAACATATAACAGTTGTCTGCTGCCCCCGAAGTGCAGGGGTGTTTCACAGGTGTGCACCAATGGAAAAGTATCTTTCTGATGCTATTATAGAAGTAAGAGAAGTGGTAATCAAGCTTTAAAATATACATGGACATCTGGCTTCTCCTTATCCTTGGCCGCAGATTGCCACAAGATTGCCAAAAGGGTATATCACCTCTGTTTAAAAAAGCAGCAGATGTCATTCATATAAGTCAAGTATTATTGTTACCAGTACACTGGGCATGGATCAAATTAACTTTGCTGGATAAAAAGGCACAAAGGGATGTGACTTTTTGGGTCATTCCTCAAGGCATGTCATGGATGATGAGTCTCATGCTATGGAGTCTTGAAAATATTAGTACAAGGATTTATTTACTTTCTATCTCATTTAAATCCTTATAACTTTCATTAGGATATATTCTGTAGACCCTATTATTTGTTATTTTTCTATATTTGTAATAATTGGACAAATATCAACAACATGTATTACATATGATCTGTATGTGACTAATATATATGTCCAATAAAATACTTTGACAAGGAAAGGGGACCCTTTGAGGCCATGAAAAAATTAATTCCTATTTGATTCTTCTGTTCAATAAAGTCAATTTGATTTGCATGTGTTATGTCTGCTGCTAAACTATCTAAACCCAGAAGCAGAAATTTAAAATATTGCAGCTCATCAGTTCTTATGCCCCGTACACACGATCGTTTTTCATGCCGTTAAAAATGCCATTAAAAAAAATGGCCATTAAAAATGATCGTGTGTATGCTCCAGAGCATTTTTAACGACGTGAAAAACGGGCATTAAAAATTTCGAACATGCTCTCTTTTTTCACGTCGTTTTTCATGTCGTTTTTTTTAACGACGTGAAAAACGATAGTGTGTATGCTTTAACGACGTGAAAAAAAATGCGCATGCTCAGAATCAAGTATGAGACGGGAGCGCTCGTTCTGGTAAAACTAGCGTTCGTAATGGAGATAGCACATTCGTCATGCTGTAACGGACTGAAAAGCACTAGACTGAAAAGAGCGAATCGTCTCTCAACAAACTTTACTAACATGAAGGGTGGCGCCATTCGAACGGAACTTCCCCTTTATAGTGCCGTCATATGTGGTGTACGTCACTGCGCTTTTCTTGAACATTTTTTAAAATGATGGTGTGTACGCAAGACAGGCTTGAGAGGAAACAAGAAAAAAAATGACGAGAAAAACGTCAGTTTTAAAAATGACATTAAAAATGATCGTGTGTATGGGGCATTAGATATGGTGGTCTCATAAGTTTCTCTCTTATTATCCCCTGGTGATTCTATCAGTAACACACCTTCTGTCCTAGAGTGGCTATGCTCACTCATTCACTGTACAGTATGTATGTGAGCCCTGGTTGTCAACCAGGCTGTACTGCAAACATATCTGCCTCTGTTAATCTCTATTATATGGGTGTTCATCTCACGGGAAGTGACAAGGACTTTTTTGGGCAAGATCAACTGGTATTTTCTGTACTTGCAGAAAATGTTCCTAGTCTGAAAAATTAAAACCAATGCATCCACCAAATCTAATGATCAGTGAGTTGCAGAGCACATTTTATGAACCATACATGTTGAAAATCAAAGGGTGCACAAATATTATTTTTTACAACTATACTTGATTGTTTTCCTATATTTGGCCTTTTTGGACAGTGGTAATTCAGGTAGTTGATACCATAACTGAACTTGATATTGGACACAATATTTTGTGCATAGATGGTTAAGTTGTCAGTGATAAATTCACATCTGGCAACATGTAGTTCTCCAGAGATTATAGCTAAGGCAATACAAGTCCTAGAACATTTTTATGCCTTGTACACACGATCAGATTTCCGATGGAATAAAATCCGATGGACTTGTTTCATCGGAAATTCCGATCGTGTGTGGGCCCCATCAGACTTTTTTCCATCGGAGTAAAAAAATAGAACATGTTTTAAATTTTTACGATGGGAAATTCCGATCGTCTGTGTAGAATTCCATCGGAGAAAAATCCATGCATGCTCAGGATCAAGTCAACGCATGCTCGGAACTTAATTTTTCTCGACTCATCGTAGTATTTTACGTCACCGCGTTTTGGACAGTCGGAATTTAGTCTGACAGTGTGTATGCAAGACTGATGGAAGTCAGCTTCATCGGAATTCCGCCGGAAAATTCCATCGGATTTTATTCCATCGGAAATCCGATCGTGTGTACAAGGCATTAGAGTTTCTGTTCACTATACAAATTGGACAACAAATTACAGTTGTTATCTAGCAAGGATACATAGATAGGTCCCTCTGGGGTCCATTAGTACAGTCATATGTCATTACTTATGAACGGACATTAGCTCTATCAGTGATTTACCTGATATGACCACTTGATCCATTTTGCAGTGAAAAACAGTTGTGATTCAGGATTTTTACAGTTGTAGACATTATATGACCAAAATTCTGCTTGAATTTCATTAACATAGTTCCAAAGCCAAGATGTTTTTTTACCTTAATGCATTCCCTGCATTAAGGTAAAAAAAATGCTTCTTAGCATTCTGTTCTCCCTCCTTCCCTATATAAAAGGGAAGAGAGGGGAAAATAGATCCAGTAGTGTGCACAGATGCATCTCTTCTCCCTTCTCTTCCTATTCACACAAGGACTTGGCTTCTGCTGCTGTCAATTAAAACCAGTGAGGAGGAAGCAGGGGCAGGTCCAAGCCCCACTGTGTGTGTCTATGGAGCGTGGCTCCATAGACATACATAGGTCGAAAGCAAGCATGTACTGTGAGCCTCCATAGCAAGCGGATTGCTATGGGGGCACATGAACAAGAGGAGGAGCCAAGATCTCTGATGGGGGATCGTAGAAGAAGAGGTTCAGGGCTGCTCTGAACAATACCATTGCACAGAGCAGGTGAGTATAACATGTTTATTATTTTATTATTGATAAAAGAAAATACATTTACACTTTAAATATCAAAGAAAAATGTTATCTATTGACTTTTCACACACTTTTTACTTTCCCATTTTAACCCAAGTACAAAACCGAGAACATACCATACTGAAAAAGGCTATTAAAATAAATGACTATATTTAACCAACTTTCATTTATTGAGGCTTTGCAATGGGGACTGGGCATGCTCATCTATAGGACTTCTCCAGAGCCTCTCCCATCCCCTGGAATTCTGTACCTCAGTCTGCCTGGATACAGTATCTCCTACTCTGACTACCTTTAGGCGATCTCTGAAAGCTCAGCTCTTCAGGGAAGCCTATCCCGTCTCCATCTAACAACTGAACTTTTTTTAAATCTTCCATCAGCTCATCCCTCACAGTTATTACCTTTTGTGCCACATGCCCCACCCTATTAGACTATAAACTCTTATGAGCACAGCCATCTTAATCCTTTCATATTTTATTGTATGGTAAGTGTACTGCCTCCCTGTATATTGTTAAGCGCTGTATAAATCTTGTATAATAATAATGATAATAATGTAAGTAGCTGCGAGTAAAACGTTTCCCAATAGAGCAGCAGTGGTCCATTGCACAAAGAACAATATGAGAGGTTGTGAATTGCATGATCAATGCAAGCAGCTGCTAGTATGGACAAGGAAGGCATTTTTTTCTTTTAGTGAAGCATGCAAATGTCTACTGGTTGGTTCTCAATATTTTTCTTGTCTCTCTTAGGAAGCATTTTAACTGCCATTCCACTACTCCACCTGTACACATATGTTGTCATATAACAGACAAAAAAAACAAAATTGGAAAGGTTTTAATTACATTGAAATACCATGAACAGAAACTGGTAACTGATAAAAAGATAACTGAGAAAAGCCTTACACAGTCAGAAAACCAGAATCTTAGTCCATCCCTTATAGACACGGGGTCTATTCCTCACATATACTTGTGCAATCAACAGACTCTCCTCCAGATGCCCTTTGTTCCAGACAAATCTTCCCAACAGTACCATGTTCAGATAGAAAATAGGCTCAAGCAAAATTGCTGCCAAAGTTCATACCTGCAGACATTTTTGGCTATGCTGTGGCTCCTTTTCTTCCTCTAATGCTGTGTTCTAGTGAATGATGATGTATCTTGTGACCACCTCTCTATAATGTGTTCCCATAATGACTCTTTTTTTTGTTTTCAAAACGTTTTTATTGAGAACAAAAGGATTTACCATACACATAGACAGGTGAATTTAACCAACACAACAGGTATAAAATCAAGGTGATAACATTCAGCAATCAAATCAGAACACCATAATCATAACAGAAAAGAGATACAGTTGAGAGAAATTATACGTGATATGATGCAGACAGTATGAACGAACCATGAAAGGTAAACCACTAACATAACAGAAAGGAAAACCAAAATAAAACTAAAAAACAAAAATTCAGGTCAGTCCTGGATAGTGATGAGCCGAACACCCCCGGGTTCGGTTCGCACCAGAACCCGCAAACGGACCGAAAGTTCGCACGAACTTTAGAACCCTATTAAATACAATGGATGCGAATGTTCGAAATCTAAAGTGGTATTTATAACGACTAATATGCATGTTATTGTCCTAAAAAGGGTTTTGGGAACCCGGGTTCTGCACCAGGGGACATGTATCAATCCAAAAAAAAGTTTTAAAAACGCCCGTTTTTCGGGAGCAGTCATTTTAATGATGCATAAAGTGAAAAAAAAAGTCAAATATTCCTTTAAATATCGTACCTGGGGGGTGTCTAAAGTATGCCTGTGAAGTGCCACGTGTTTCCCGTGTTTAGAACTGTCCCTGCACAAAATTACATTTCTAAAGGAAAAAAAGCCATTTAAAACTGCTTGCGGCTTTAATGTAATGTCTGGTCCCGGTAATATGGATGAAAATCTTTAAGAAAAATGGCATAGCTACCCCATCACAGCCCCCCCCCTACCCCAGCCCATTACCAGCCCCTTTGGGTCTTGTATGGATATTAAGGGGAACCCCGCACACAAAATAAAAAAGGCCCTATATACTCTGAACAGCCATATACAGGCGGTGCATACAAGACAGGGACTGTAGGTTTGCTCTTATGTAGAATCTGTTTGTAATTTTAAACAGATACATTGTTTAAGTGTAGCTCCAGCCAAAAAATCTATTTTTAAGCTTTTTGGAAAACATAGGGAAGGGTTATCACCCCTGTAACATTTGTTTTGCTGTCTGTGCAGTGTGCACCTGTTCAGAACAGTTCACCTCACTTTCCGTCCTAATGACAAATGTGTTTTGAAAATGTGGGTTTTTTATTGAAACAAGAATTGGTGATAAAGCATCAGTGGAGAGGAGACACTTTTTTTCCCATATTAACTCTTACAGGAGAGAATTTCCCTTCCTGGAGGTAGATTTACTCTCACTTCCTGTTGTATCCTTCCGTTTGCAAGGAGGAGTCATTTGTAAGTTGGATGTTTGAAAGTAGGGGCCTGCCGTATATACTCAGCTGAAATTTGCCCCTTACATGTTGGTGTTGCCACAACACTGTGAGCCCTCACAGTTACTCTTGGTGGGTGCATGAATGGGCCCTGCTGTGAATTATTAGATCCAGAATTGTAATTGCATGCCCTTGTTGAACAGGGGCTGAAAAATTGGGCCTTTGGTGGTGGTGGTGGTGGTGGTGTTGACACAACACTGTAAGGCCTCACAGTTAGTCTTGGTGGGCGCAGGAATGGGCCCTGCTGTGAATTATTAGATCAAGAATTGTAATTACATGCCCCTTGTAAACAGGGGCAGAAAAATTGGGCTTTAGGCACTGGTGCCACAACACTGCAACCCCTCACAGATACTGTACTTGGAGCACAGCAATGAGCCCTGTTGCAAAGTATTGCATCAAAAATTGTAATTACACGCCCCTGTTAAACAGGGGCTGAAAAATTGGGCCTTAGCCACTGGTGCTGGTGCCACGACACTGCAACCTCTCCCAGATACTCTAGTTGGAGTGCAGGAATGAGCCCTGCTGCAAAGCATTGCATAAAAAATTGTAATTACATGCCCCTGTTAAACAGGGGCAGAAAAATTGGGCCTTAGGCACTGGTGCCACAACACTGCAACCCCTCACAGATACTGTACTTGGAGCACAGCAATGAGCCCTGTTGCAAAGTATTGCATCAAAAATTGTAATTACACCCCCTGTTAAACAGGGGCTGAAAAATTGGGCCTTAGTCACTGGTGCTGGTGCCACGACACTGCAACCTCTCCCAGATACTCTAGTTGGAGTGCAGGAATGAGCCCTGCTGCAAAGCATTGCATAAAAAATTGTAATTACATGCCCCTGTTAAACAGGGGCAGAAAAATTGGGCCTTAGGCACTGGTGCCACAACACTGCAACCCCTCACAGATACTGTACTTGGAGCACAGCAATGAGCCCTGTTGCAAAGTATTGCATCAAAAATTGTAATTACACGCCCCTGTTAAACAGGGGCTGAAAAATTGGGCCTTAGCCACTGGTGCTGGTGCCACGACACTGCAACCTCTCCCAGATACTCTAGTTGGAGTGCAGGAATGAGCCCTGCTGCAAAGCATTTCATAAAAAATTGTAATTACATGCCCCTGTTAAACAGGGGCAGAAAAATTGGGCCTTAGGCACTGGTGCCACAACACTGCAACCCCTCACAGATACTGTACTTGGAGCACAGCAATGAGCCCTGTTGCAAAGTATTGCATCAAAAATTGTAATTACACGCCCCTGTTAAACAGGGGCTGAAAAATTGGGCCCTAGCCACTGGTGCTGGTGCCACGACACTGCAACCTCTCCCAGATACTCTAGTTGGAGTGCAGGAATGAGCCCTGCTGCAAAGCATTGCATAAAAAATTGTAATAACACGCCCCTGTTAAACAGGGGCTGAAAAATTGGGCCTTAGCCACTGGTGGCGGCACCCAGAAACAAAAATGTTCTTCCAAGCTATCATCATCAATCGGATCATTGAGGAGGAGGAGGATAGTCAGTCAACATAACAGGACAGTCTCTCAGCATCAGCATCAGTCTTGAAGGGGTGTGACATTTGAAAATAAATTAGTCTGTTATATCAGCTTCAGGTGTTTGGTAGCTGGTGGTGATCCAAGACTGGTTCATCTTTATGAAGGTCAGTCGATCAACATAGTCGGTGGACAGGCGCACCCTGTGATCCGTGACAAATCCTTCAGCAGCACTGAATGTGCGTTCTGAAAGAACGCTGGATGCAGGACAGGCCAGTAGCTCAATTGCATACTGTGCAAGCTCTGGCCAGTGATCCATCCTCAAGACCCAGTAAGCCAGAGGATTTTGGGTGGGGAAGGTGTCCAAGTCTGACCTTGCCCCTAGGTATTCCTGCACCATGTATATCAGACGCTGGCGATGGTTGCTGGAACCGATCATACCTTGGGGCTGCGGACTAAAGAATTGTCTGAACGCATCGGTCAGACGGCCACCTTCCCCACCGCTCCTTCTTTGACTGACCGAAGCCTCAGCAACTCGTTGTCCAGGACCAGGAGTTTGTAACCTCCCAGTCTCTGGGAACACGTTGCACAGACCTTTCTGCAAGGCCTCCCGGAGTTGTCTCATCCTCTGCTCCCTCTGCGACGGTAAGATAAGGTCCGCAATCTTACCCTTGTACCATGGATCAAGGAGAGTGGCCAGCCAGTAACGGTCCCTCTCCTTGATCCGAAGAATACGAGGATCCTTACGCAGACTTTGCAGGATCAGGGAGGCCATGCAGCGTAGGTTAGCTGAGGCATTCTGTCCGGAGTCCTCTGGGTCACTAAGGACGACATGATCCGCAGCCACCTCCTCCCAGCCACGTACAAGTCCACTGGTTTCTTGGGACTGTAAATCATCCCTAAAAGACTGCTGCTGATGATGCTGAGTGCCAGGCTCCACCTCCATGCTGACACAATCCTCCTCCTCCTCTTCTTCCTGTGCAATGGGTGGGACAGAAGGAACACTGTCTGGGTAAAGGGGGCCTTGAGAGGCAAGGAATACCTCCTCTTCCTGCCTCTGTTCTGCCTCAAGTGCCCTGTCCATTATTCCACGCAGCGTATGTTCCAACAGGTGGACAAGAGGTACAGTGTCACTGATGCATGCACTGTCACTGCTCACCATCCTCGTGGCCTCCTCAAATGGTGCCAGGACAGTGCATGCATCCCTGATCATGCCCCACTGGCGTGGTGAAAAAAAACCGAGCTCCCCTGACCCTGTCCTGGTGCTGTAGTCGCACAGGTACTCATTGATGGCCCTCTGCTGCATGTGCAGCCGCTGCAGCATGGCCAACGTTGAGTTCCACCTGGTGGGCATGTCACATATAAGGCGGTTCTTAGGCAGGTTCAACTCCTTTTGCAGCTCAGCCAGGCGAGCTCTGGCATTATAAGATCTGCGGAAATGCACACAGACTTTCCTGGCCTGCCTCAGGACATCCTGTAAGCCCGGGTACCTGCCCAAGAACCGCTGCACCACCAGGTTAAGGACGTGAGCCACACAGGGCACATGGGTCAGTTGTCCCTGTCGGAGAGCGGAGAGGAGGTTGGTGCCACTGTCGCAAACTACCATTCCTGGCTTAAGCTGGCATGGCGTCAACCACCTCTCGGCCTGCCCCTGCAGAGCAGACAGAACCTCTGCCCCAGTGTGGCTCCTGTCCCCCAAACACACCAGCGCAAGCACGGCATGGCATCTTTTTGCCTGCGTACTTGCGTAGCCCCTTGAACGCCTACGGAGCACCGCTGGTTCCGAGGACAAAGCACAGGAAGAGGCCACGGAGGAAGAAGAAGAGGAGGGGGTGGAGGACAGAGGTGTGTCACAACCAGTAGTAGCATTTTGGAGGCGTGGCGGTGGAACAACCTCCAACACTACTGCACCTTGTCCTGCGTCCTTCACAGCTGCCAAAAGAGTGACCCAATGGGCCGTGAAAGAAAGGTAACGTCCCTGTCCATGCCTGCTGGACCATGAGTCAGCGGTAATATGCACCTTACCGCTGATCGCCCTGTCCAGCGAGGCCAAGACATTGCCTTCCACATGCCGGTAGAGAGCCGGAATCGCCTACCGTGAGAAAAAGTGGCGCTTGGGAACCTGCCACTGAGGAACCGCACATTGCACAAACTCACAGAAGGGGGCCGAGTCTACCAACTGAAAAGGCAGTAGTTGAAGCGCTAGCAATTTAGCCAAGCTAGCATTCAACCGCTGGGCATGTGGATGGCTGGGAGTGAACTTCTTTCGACGGTCCAGCAGCTGGGGCAGGGAAATTTGCCTGCTAGAATCAGACGTCGGTGTACTGCTAGCAGAGTGTCCGCAAGTACTTGGCTGTGACACACCTAATTCTACACCTTCATTCCTCTCAGAGCAGGTTTCAGAGAGGACTGAAGGTATAGTGGGGTTGGAGATCCCAGCTGATGTGGTGCAAGAAGAGGTCCGCTTTGTTCTTTGGTGTGGGTCTTTAAGGTAGGCTTGCCAACGAGCTGCATGGCAGGTCAACATATGTCTGGTCAAGCATGTGGTGCCCAAGCGGGTGATGTTTTGGCCACGCGATATACGCTTGAGACATATGTTGCAAACAGCAGCTGTGCGATCTGATGCACTCGACTCAAAAAAAGGCCCACACCAAAGAACTTTTTGAATAACGGGCAGAGGCAGCGCCCTGCACAGGCGGAGCTCTGCGGTGTGATTCCGTCGGTGTGCTGCCCTTACGCTGGCCCCCCGAGGGCATCCTGCCTCGTTGGAGATGTGCCTCCTCCTCATCCTCCTCCTCCTCCTTCTCCTCTCTCCTATTAGGCACCCACGTGGAGTCAGTGACCTCATCATCCCCTCCCTCCTCATCACTGGAGCCAATCTGGCAGTATGCTGCAGCTGCTGTAACATGACTGCCAGATTGGTGTCCTTCTTGAGCATCCCCTCTCTCTGCTCTCACGCTACTGCCTTCCTCTAGCTGGGTATCATCATCAGACCCTTCGAAACGCTGGGCATCCTCCTGGAGCATGTACCCAACACTGTGCTCAAACAGTTCCGGGGACTCCTCAGGAGGACATGGTTGGTCTAGGGAAGGAGTGACTGATGATGACATTGATACCAGGGAAGAGGACGCTTTGGCAGCTGCTTTGCCAGTACCCTGAGCCTGGGTGAGAGAGGATGAGGAGGATGAGGAGGATGAGGAGGGCTTGGTCATCCACTCTACCAAGTCTTCGGCATGATGCGACTCAACACGTCCAGCTGCCGAAAAGAAGGACAAACGTGTCCCATGGCCACGTGCTGATGGCGATGCACCACGTCCACGACCAGCACTGTTGTCTCTAGACACAGAGCCTGCTTGCCCTCTTTTATTGGCTCCTGACTGTCTGCCTCTCCTTGTTTGCCTTCCAGACATTCTAATGGCCTGCAGGGAAATGGGAAAACCAGCAATAAGGCCTAGCTTCAGGAGTATATTTTGCAGGAATCACACTACGCCTGCTGTAGGTGCTGCAAATGCCTGTTGGTGTAACACACCAGGAAAAAGCAGCAATACAGGCTAACTTCAGGTGTAATATGGTCAGGAGGCACACTCCGCCCGCTGTAAGTGCTGCAAATGTCTGTTGGTGTAACACACCAGGAAAAAGCAGCAATACAGGCTAACTTCAGGTATAATATGGTCAGGAGGCACACTCCGCCCGCTGTAAGTGCCGCAAAATCCTGTTGGTGTAACACACCAGGAAAAAGCAGCAATACAGGCTAAGTTCAGGTGTAATATGGTCAGGAGGCACACTCCGCCCGCTGTAAGTGCCGCAAAATCCTGTTGGTGTAACACACCAGGAAAAAGCAGCAATACAGGCTAAGTTCAGGTGTAATATGATCAGGAGTCACACTCCGCCCGCTGTAAGTGCCGCAAAATCCTGTTGGTGTAACACACCAGGAAAAAGCAGCAATACAGGCTAAGTTCAGGTGTAATATGATCAGGAGGCACACTCCGCCCGCTGTAAGTGCCGCAAAATCCTGTTGGTGTAACACACCAGGAAAAAGCAGCAATACAGGCTAAGTTCAGGTGTAATATGATCAGGAGGCACACTCTGCCTGCTGTAAGTGCCGCAAAATCCTGTTGGTGTAACACACCAGGAAAAAGCAGCAATACGGGCTAACTTCAGGTGTATAATGTGCAGGAGGCTTAGCAACAATGACACTGACACTGTCCCCTGCCTATCCTTCTCTCTCCCTGCACACAAGGTTTATCAAAGTATATGACACTGACACTCTCCCTGCCTATCCTTCTCTCTCCCTGCACACAAGGTTTAGCAAAGAATATGACACTGACACTGTCCCCTGCCTATCCTTCTCTCTCCCTTCACACAAGGTTTATCAAAGTATATGACACTGACACTCTCCCTGCCTATCCTTCTCTCTCCCAGTCCCTACACACAAGGTTTAGCAAAGAATATGACACTGACACTCTCCCTGCCTATCCTTCTCGTCCCTACACACAAGGTTTAGCAAAGAATGGATTTGACACTGTCCTTGCCTATCCTTCACTTTCCCTGCTCCGGAACACACTACACGAGGCCGCCGTGCTGGCGGCCTTTTATAGTGTGGGGCGTGTACTAAACCCCCATAGCTATAATTGGCCACAGGCATCCTGCCTGTGGCCAATCATTGCTCTCCTCGCTGCCAGCGCTGTAATTGGCCAAGCATGCAGGGTCACAGTGCATGCTTGGCCAATCACAGCACCGGGATTACACTGCGATGGCGCAGTGTATTGTGGGCCGTTCGCGTCACTCAAATTTGGCACGAACGGCCCAAATCGTTCGTTGTTCGCCGAACGCGCGAACAGCCGATGTTCGAGTCGAACCTATGTTCGACTCGAACACCGAGCTCATCCCTAGTAGAGTTGAGCGGACACCTGGATGTTTGGGTTCGACGGGTTCGGCCGAACTTCGGAAAAAAGTTTGGGTTCGGGACTGAACTTTACCCGAACCCGAACCCCATTGAAGTCAATGGGGACCCGGACTTCTAAGGACTAAAAAGGCTCTAAAAAAGTAATGGAAAGGGCTAGAGGGCTGCAAATGGCAGCAAAATGTTGTTAAGAGCATGGCAAGTGCTCTGCAAACAAATGGATAGGGAAATAACTTAAAATAACATAAAAAAAATAAAAAAATAAAAATATATGCTGGTGTTCCCCTTTTCAGCAGAAGAGGTACGGGAAGTCATTAAGAACCTCAGAAACTCAACGGCACGATGCCACACATATGGTGGGAATGCCCCAGAATACGCCCTTTCTGGAATAAATTATTCAATTTAATGGATAAGCTAGTGGGAAAATAAAATACTTTGAAATAAAAATGTAGCGGGGTGCTAAATTTAAGGTAAGTGTTTGAGTGGTAAATAGGCTCAAACACCCTAATTCTGTAGGATTCATGGACCATTTTGTCCTCGGGGGACAGTATTGGTGTGCAGTTCCCTGCGGCCTACAGGTGGCGCTGCCATGGTAGGCTAGGGTTGAACCACCGATACAGTGCTGTGCCTTTTGTGTCCCCTCTTGGCAGTAGTACAGCGGGGCGGGGAACCTGCTGTGCATGCCGGGAGAGCATATAAAAGGGGCAGACCTTTGGCCTGGGGGCTGATGTCCAGTGGGGTCCACGCCCAGGTGCCTTCAGCCTGGGTGCATGTGTTCCTGTTCCATCTCGGGTACCTTTAGCTCGGGGTGAGGTACTATCCTGGAGTTCCTGCTGCCCTGGGTATGGAGGCCTAGGTGCGGGAGTAAAGCCTGGAGTCCAGAGCCTTCGTCTGGAGTCTGCTAAGGGTCGAGGAGTCTTAGGGTGCCGCCTCGTGTAGGGGACCATGTTCCAGGGAAGGGAGGATCATTCTGATGGACCGATGCGGGAGTCACGGTGAAGGAAGGGTCTGTTGACTCCCTGGAGAGATGTCTTCCCCTTGATATGGGCTAGGTTCATAGAAGGAGAAGCTCAAGGTCATCTTGACTGTATCAGAGGCCTTATTCACCCGGCCCGTGGCAGGGGCCTTATACACCCTGGTCTGTGGCAGAGACCAAAGTTCTCCAGGTCCGTGGCAGGGGCCTTGTACACCCGGTCTGTGGCAGAGACCAACCTCAAGGTCTGTGGCAGAGACCGTGCACCTAAAACAGTTTGAGAAACCTAAGCAGTGAAGTGAATGTGCTACGTTTGTGCCTGGACCTCCTCCACACCTTAAGCTGTCCTGTTTCTTTGCTCTAACCTTTTCTATCCGAGTAGAGTTTATTTTGCCATGAGAGAATAAGAGTTGTAATTTCAGCTGGTGTGGACATTGACTTTACTGGGAATTAAAGGACTTGCCTCTACCTACAGTAGAGGTGAGAATCATCCTCTGGAGGAGTTTTGACTCCGGCTGTGGACACGGCCTGTCAAGTACACCGCTCAACCTCTTTATATAGGAGGGTATGGGCTGGTAGTGCGGTTTGCCTTTCTCCCTCCTGGGAGGAGCCAACAACATAAAGGCAGGTAAGGGGGAAAGGATCTGTGCGCTACAAAAAAATAAAATAAAAATTATAATCTTGACCTAGGAGGACGAGGTCCATATGGAGTAGGAGGTTGAGGTGGCGGTGGATGTGGCTGTGTAGGTGGAAGCGGCGGTGGAGGAGGACGAGGTAGCCAACACTGGTTCAAAAATACAACAATGGCTGGGTAAGGCCGGTGATGTGTCAAATTCTGTCCCCCGTCAAATAGTGTCCACCCTGTACTGCGCTTGCTCAGTATGTAGGACAAGGGGATTTCGAAAATCTCCCAAGACGAACGGTGCCTGCGTGGTGAGTTCAGGTGAAGGCCACACCATCCGTGGTTCAAGCCGAGCCAAGTGAGGCCGTGCCCGAAGCGTGGCGATCGAACCGAGCCCGTGAGGGGCCCTGTTACTATGTGCTACCGTATGTCCACTTGGATGGTGGGGCTTGAACCTGCACTCACGGCGCAGGCGCCGTTCATCTTCGGAGATTTTGTGAATCTCCTTGTCCTCTGTACTGCGCAAGCGCTGCGCCTTCGCAGTATGGGCCGGACACAATCCGATGGCCGGACAATTTTTGTCACAACACGGGTATACATGTCTATTCTGCAGAAGGTACGGACAAGTCCTGTGGGATCCATGCCTGGTTCATTTTAATGAACGTGAGCTTGTCCACATTGGCTCTGGACAGGCGGCTGCGCTTGTCTGTGATAACGCCCCCTGCCGTGCTAAATACACGTTCGTTCAGATAATACACTGGCTGCAGGGCAGGCCAGCACCTCCAAGGCATAAAGGGCAAGCTCAGACCATGTGCCCAATTTGGAGACCCAGAAGTTAAAGGGGGCAGACCAGTCATCCAGTACGTGTAGGCCTGTGGACACATACTGCTCAACCATGTTGGTGAAATGCTGCCTCCTGCTAAGACGTTCCATCTCAGCTGGTGGTGCTGGTTGTTGTGGCGTGCTGACAAAGCTTTTCCACATTTCAGCCATGCTAACCCTGCCTTCTGAGGTGCTGCCGGTGCTCCGGCTGCGTTGGCGACCTCTTCCTCCTCCTCTACCTTCGCCTTGTGCTTCCACCGTACGCCCGCTGTCAGGTGGGAATGCCACCAGCAGCGCGTCTACCAGCATGCGCTTGTACTCGCGCATCTTATGATCCCGCTCCAGTGAGGGAATTAAGGACGGTACATTGTCCTTGTAACGGGGATCCAGCAGGGTGGCCACCCAGTAATCAGCACCAGTTAAAATGTGGGCAACTCGAACTCGGCGGTCATTGCGGAAACACTGCAGCATGTAATCGCTCATGTGTGACAGGCTGCCCAGAGGCAAAGAAAAGCTGTTCTCTGTGGGAGGTTTATCATCTGTGTCCTCTGTATCCCCCCAGCCACGCACCAGTGATGGCCACGAGCTGGTCTGGGTGCCACCCTGCTGTGAAAATGACTCCTCCTCCTCCTCCTCCTCCTCCATCTCCTCCTCCACCTCGTCATCCTCCAGAACTGTGCCCTTTCTGCGGGACAATTGTGTACCTGGCGTTTGTTGGTGCAGGAACTGACCCTCGTAGCCACTTGTGAAAGACTGCCCTGAAAGCCTTTAAAATGATCCCGTTTCCTCCTCCTCCTCCTCATCCTCCTGTGCCACATCCTCTTCCATCATCGCCCAAAGCGTTTTTTCAAGGAGGCATAGAACTGGGATAGTAACGCTGAGAACGGCGTCATTGGCACTGGACATGTTGGTGGAGTACTCGAAACAGCGCAACAAGGCACACAGGTCTCGCATGGAGGCCCAGTTATTGGTGGTGAAGTGGTGCTGTTCCGCAGAGCGACTCACGCGTGATTGCTGCAGCTGAAACTCCACTATCGCCTGCTGCTGCTCGCACAGTCTGGCCAGCATGGGCAAGGTGGAGTTCCACCTTGTGGGCACGTCACATATGAGGCGGTGAGCGGGAAGGCCGAAGTTACGCTGCAGCGCTGACAGGCGAGCAGCAGCTGGGTGAGAACGTCGAAAGTGCGCACACACAGCCCACACTTTCTGCAGCAGCTCTGGCATATTGGGGTAGTTTTTAAGGAACCTCTGGACCACCAAGTTCAGCACATGCGCCAGGCAAGGGTTGTGCGTCAAACCGGCTAGGCCCAGAGCTGCTACGAGATTTCGCCCATTATCGCACACCACCAGGCCGGGCTTGAGGCTCACTGACAGCAACCACTCATTGGTCTGTTGTTCCATGTCCCTCCACAACTCCTGCGCGGTGTGGGTTTTTTCCCCCAAACAGGAAAGTTTTAAAACTGCCTGCTGTCGTTTACCCCTGGCTCTGCTGAAGTTGGTGGTGAAGGTGTTACGCTGACCAGATGAGGAGGCGGTAGAGGATGAGGAAGCGGAGTAGGAGGAGTTAGCAACAGGAGGCAAACTGAAGCGCCCTGCAATCCTCGGTGGTGGAAGGACATGCGCCAAACTGCTATCTGCCTCAGGCCCAGCCGCCAATGCATTTACCCAGTGTGCTGTTAGGGAGATATAACGTCCCTGACCGTGCTTACTGGTCCACGCATCCGTAGTTAGGTGGACCTTGCCACAGATGGCGTTGCGCAGTGCACACCTGATTTTGTCCCCCACTTGGTTGTGCAGGGAAGGTATGGCTCGCCTGGAAAAGTAGTGGTGGCTGGGCATGACGTACTGTGGGACAGCCAATGCCATCAGGCTTTTAAAACTCTGCGTCTCCACCAGACGAAATGACAGCATTTCAAAGGCCAGGAGTTTTGAAATGCTGGCATTCAGGGCCAGGGATCGCGGGTGGCTAGGGGGGTACTTCCTCTTCCGCTCCAATGTTTGGGAGATAGAGAGCTGAACGCTTCCATGGGACATTGTGGAGATGGTTGGTGACCCAGGTGGTAGTATTGCTGGCAGATCCTCTGTTTGCGGGGTGGCAGGTGCCACTGTCACTACAGAGGTGGATAAAGAGGCCGAGACTGCAGCAGAAGAGGAAGCAGGAGGAGCCAGAGACCTTTCTTGGTTTTTGAGGTGTCTACTCCACGGCAGCTCGTGCTTTGCACTTAGATGCCTGGTCATGCAGCTTGTGCTCAGGTTGAGAACGTTTATGCCTCGCTTCAGGCTCTGATTGCACAGCGTGCAAACCACTCGTGTCTTGTCATCAGCACATTGTGTGAAGAACTGCCACGCTAGGGAACTCCTTGGACCTGGCTTTGGTGTGCTCGGTCCCTTGCTGCGTTGGGCAGTAGCAGACATACTGTCTAGGGGACGGACGCTCCGCTTTTGCACCCTGCTCCCTCTTCTGCTGTGCTGGTGGCTCTGTGCGACCACCGCCTCTTCCTCCAAACTACACTGGTCACCTGCATAACGTTGATTCCATGTGGGGTCGAGGACCTCATCGTCCTCCACATCATCTTCCACCCAGTCTTCACCCCTGCCCTCCTTGTCTGTCTGCACAATTGCAAAAGCAGCAGCAGTTGGCACCTGTGTTTCGTCATCATCCGAGACGTACTGCGATGGTCCTCCCATGTACTCATCATGAAACATAAGTGGTTGGGCATCGGTGCACTCAATCTCTTCCACTTCTGGGGCAGGGCTAGGTGGATGGCCCTTGGAAACCCTGCTAACAGAGTCATCGAAAAGCAGAAGAGACTGCTGCATGATTTGGGGCTCAGACTGCTTGGCTGATTTGCAAGGGGGTGAGGTGAAAGACTGATGGACATGGGTTTCAGGTGCCAACTCTGATCTTTCATCAGAAGAGTGGGTGGGAGACAATGTGAAGGAACCCGAGGCACTGTCAGCAACCCAATCTACTATCGCCTGTACTTGTCCTGGCCTAAACATTCATACAGCCTCATTAGGCGCGACAAAATACCGCCGCAGGCTCGGTCGCCTACTCGCACCTAAGGAAGGTGTTTCACTTGTGCGTGTATCTGGCACAGATCCACCACGTCCTCTCCCTGCAACAGGAGCTCCACCAGCAGCACCACGACCGGGGCCACCACGTCCCTTTGACCTTCTTCTCATATTTTCCAAATTTAGGATCTTGCCCTAAATGGGTGTTTTTGGAAGAGCAGAACACACCCACAGTACGTAACCGCTGAATCGCACAGCTACAGAACTGCAGAAAATGCTATTTAAAAAAAATGTTGTTTTTTTAGTATAGCACAGTAGGAGAAAACTATATAGAAATTGTTTATTTCACACACCTCCACATATGTATAACACACTGCAAAATATTTTTTGTGGCCCTAAATGGCGTTTTTTGGAAGACCACAACACACCCACAGTACGTAACCGCTGAATCGCACAGCTACAGAACTGCAGAAAAAGCTATTCAAAAAAAATGTTGTTTTTTTAGTAAAGCACAGTAGGACAAAACTATATAGAAATTGTTTATTTCACACACCTCCACATATGTATAACACACTGCAAAATATTTTTTGTGGCCCTAAATGGCGTTTTTTGGAAGACCACAACACACCCACAGTACGTAACCGCTGAATCGCACAGCTACAGAACTGCAGAAAATGCTATTCAAAAAAAATGTTGTTTTTTTGGTATAGCACAGTAGGAGAAAACTATATAGAAATTGTTTATTTCACACACCTCCACATATGTATAACACACTGCAAAATATTTTTTGGGGCCCTAAATGGCGTTTTTTGGAAGACCACAACACACCCACAGTACGTAACCGCTGAATCGCACAGCTACAGAACTGCAGAAAATGCTATTCAAAAAAAATGTTGTTTTTTTAGTAAAGCACAGTAGGACAAAACTATATAGAAATTGTTTATTTCACACACCTCCACATATGTATAACACACTGCAAAATATTTTTTGGGGCCCTAAATGGCGTTTTTTGGAAGACCACAACACACCCACAGTACGTAACCGCTGAATCGCACAGCTACAGAACTGCAGAAAATGCTATTCAAAAAAAATGTTGTTTTTTTAGTAAAGCACAGTAGGACAAAACTATATAGAAATTGTTTATTTCACACACCTCCACATATGTATAACACACTGCAAAATATTTTTTGTGGCCCTAAATGGCGTTTTTTGGAAGACCACAACACACCCACAGTACGTAACCGCTGAATCGCACAGCTACAGAACTGCAGAAAATGCTATTCAAAAAAAATGTTGTTTTTTTAGTATAGCACAGTAGGAGAAAACTATATAGAAATTGTTTATTTCACACACATCCACATATGTATAACACACTGCAAAATATTTTTTGTGGCCCTAAATGGCGTTTTTTGGAAGACCACAACACACCCACAGTACGTAACCGCTGAATCGCACAGCTACAGAACTGCAGAAAATGCTATTCAAAAAAATTGTTTTTTTTTTAGTATAGCACAGTAGGAGAAAACTATATAGAAATTGTTTATTTCACACACCTCCACATATGTGTAACACACTGCAAAATATTTTTTGTGGCCCTAAATGGCGTTTTTGGAAGACCACAACACACCCACAGTACGTAACCGCTGAATCGCACAGCTACAGAACTGCAGAAAATGCTATTCAAAAAAAAATTAGTTTTTTTAGTATAGCACAGTAGGAGAAAACTATATATAAATTGTTTATTTCACACACCTCCACATATGTATAACACACTGCAAAATATTTTTTGTGGCCCTAAATGGCGTTTTTTGGAAGACCACAACACACCCACAGTACGTAACCGCTGAATCGCACAGCTACAGAACTGCAGAAAATGCTATTCCAAAAAAATTTAGTTTTTTTGGTATAGCACAGTAGGAGAAAACTATATAGAAATTGTTTATTTCACACACCTCCACATATGTATAACACACTGCAAAATATTTTTTGGGGCCCTAAATGGCGTTTTTTGGAAGACCACAACACACCCACAGTACGTAACCGCTGAATCGCACAGCTACAGAACTGCAGAAAATGCTATTCAAAAAAAATTTTGTTTTTTTAGTAAAGCACTGTAGGACAAAACTATATAGAAATTGTTTATTTCACACACCTCCACATATGTATAACACACTGCTAAATATTTTTTGTGGCCCTAAATGGCGTTTTTTGGAAGACCACAACACACCCACAGTACGTAACCGCTGAATCGCACAGCTACAGAACTGCAGAAAATGCTATTCAAAAAAAATGTTGTTTTTTTAGTATAGCACAGTAGGAGAAAACTATATAGAAATTGTTTATTTCACACACCTCCACATATGTATAACAGACTGCAAAATATTTTTTGTGGCCCTAAATGGCGTTTTTTGGAAGACCACAACACACCCACAGTACGTAACCGCTGAATCGCACAGCTACAGAACTGCAGAAAATGCTATTCAAAAAAATTGTTGTTTTTTTAGTATAGCACAGTAGGAGAAAACTATATAGAAATTGTTTATTTCACACACCTCCACATATGTGTAACACACTGCAAAATATTTTTTGTGGCCCTAAATGGCGTTTTTTGGAAGACCACAACACACCCACAGTACGTAACCGCTGAATCGCACAGCTACAGAACTGCAGAAAATGCTATTCAAAAAAAATTTTGTTTTTTTAGTATAGCACAGTAGGAGAAAACTATATAGAAATTGTTTATTTCACACACCTCCACATATGTATAACACACTGCAAAATATTTTTTGTGGCCCTAAATGGCTCTTTTTGCAAGCGTACATTAAAGTGCAAATTTTTTTTTTTTTTTTTTTGCCCTAAACGGGTCTTTTTTTGCACGAGCAAAATAAAATGCTAATTTTTATTTTTTTTAGCCCTTAATGGGTCTTTTGGAAAAGAGCACAATAAAGTGCCTTTTTTTCCCCCCCTAAATGGATCTTTTTCAAAGAGCAGAATACACCCACAGTATGGAAACGGTGTATCTCTCAACGTAATATATGCAGTGCTGGTGCACTGAGCTTGCAGATAAAAGGTAGATTTTCTCTGACACTGGGCTCATAGCAGTGTAAAAAGACTGCACTGCAACACAAACAGGTAAACCTATGCAGATCGCTGAGTTATATCTCTGAATCTGGACTCCTATTCCTATATAATATATCTCTCTCCCTGAAAGCACCAACAGGAACCTGGCCCTACACTACAATGTCTCTCTATCTTTTCCCTCAGATTCCAGAATCAGGACTAACTCATGTATTTTTCTATCTTTCCCTAAAAGCAGCAGCAGCAGACAAGATCCTCTCCCTATCTATTCTGAGTGACGTGTGTGCTGTGTGCCTCTAGCTTATATAGAAGCTGGGTCACATGTTACACTGACCAATCACAGCCATGCCATTAGTAGGCATGGCTATGATGGCTTCTAAGGGCACACCAGCTAATCAAAAGGTGATTGGCTGGCCCCTGAAGCATTTCTAACTGCGTAATTAGATTGCCGAACCCGAACCCAAACCCGGACTTTTGCGCAAAGTCCGGGTTCGGGTTCGGGAAAAAGCTAAAGTTCGGTACGGACCCGAACTTTACAGTTCGGGTTCGCTCAACACTAATCCCTAGTCCTGGAGTCTAAACAAGAACCGTGGGTTCCACTTAGCATCAAACAGAGGGATGGAGTCGTGCAGGGTGTGAAATATTTTTTCAGAAAACATTATTTCCTCCACTCGAGAGAGTGAGACAGAGTTCAACTTCCAGTGCAGCGCAACAGCCCACTGCACTGCAATGCAAATAGAGTGGATCAGTTTCATAAGGGGTTTGGGGGTATCAGGCAAACTTTCAAATAAGAGACAGTAAGTGTGTGTCAGAGCCATGTGTCCACCCACCAATTTGTCTATCAGCCCCAGGACCTCCTTCCAGGTAGGTTGTAGATTCTCACATTCCCAGAACAGGTGTAAGAAGGAGCCCTGGTGAGCACAACCTCTTAAGTAGGCGGGGGGAAGCCTGTGGAAATATCTTACTTAGGTGCAGTGGGGTGTAATACCAGCGGGTAAGCACTTTGATAGCGGTTTCCCTAACCGTCAATGATTTGGTGCATTTCTGCATGTTTTGCCAGCCTGTCACCCAGTCTAAGCCTTCCCCTCCTAGGTTTAGCTTCTGTTCCCATTGGGACCTATACTTCAGAATGGGACTCTCGTTGACTGTTTCCAGTGATTTATACACTCCCGAAATAAGGCTCTTTTGTCGAGGGGTTGTTTGGCATAGGCTTTCAAAAAAGGTATTGGAATCTGAGGTGGGTCCAGCATAATGCTTTTTAAAAAAATGGCGGATTTGAAGGTAGTGGTAAAATTCACTATTACTGGAATGTGATTTCGGGTTTGTAAATTGGAGAATGCAACAAACTTTGAGTCGTGTAAGAAGTCCTACAGTGTGGTCAGACCTTGGTCAACCCAGACTTGGAATGACTCCGGGTACTCAAATGCAGAGGCACCCATAATGATTCTTACATGCTCTGCTATGCTACCAGCAGTATGCTTTTGTTGACACCACTGGCTAGGGATGAGCTTCGTGTTCGAGTCGAACATACGTTCGACTCGAACATCGGCTGTTCGATCGTTAGACGAAGATCGAACGATTTGGGCCGTTCGCGCCAAATTCGAGTGACGCGAACGGCCCACAATGCACTACGCCATCGCAGTGTCATCCAGGCGCTGTGATTGGCCAAGCATGCACTGTGACCCCCCACTGTGACCCCGCTTGGCCAATCACAGCGCCGGCAGCGAGGAGAGCAATGATTGGCCACAGGCAGGATGCCTGTGGCCAATTATTGCTGAGGGTGTTTAGTACACGCCCCACACTATAAAAGGCCGCCAGCACGGCGGCCTAGTGTAGTGTGTTCCGGAGCAGGGAAAGACAAGCATAGGCAGGGACAGTGACATTTATTTCTTTCTTGCTTAACCTGGATTCCTTTAGTTTAGGGAAAGAGAAGGATAGGTAGGGAGAGTGTCAGTGTGTTTTACTGTGCCAGTCCTTGTTTCTAGGGACAAAGAAGGAAAGTGAGGGGATTTCTCCTTGTGCTATAGTGTGCTTTAAAAAAACATTTTTTCTAGGGACAGAAAACTGTAGGTAGGGAGAGTGTCAGTTTCTTTCACTGTGCCAGTCCTTGTTTCTAGGGACAAAGAAGGAAAGTGAGGGGATTTCTCCTTGTGCTATAGTGTGCTTTAAAAAAACATTTTTTCTAGGGACAGAAAACTGTAGGTAGGGAGAGTGTCAGTTTCTTTCACTGTGCCAGTCCTTGTTTCTAGGGACAAAGAAGGAAAGTGAGGGGATTTCTCCTTGTGCTATAGTGTGCTTTAAAAAAACATTTTTTCTAGGGACAGAAAACTGTAGGTAGGGAGAGTGTCAGTTTCTTTCACTGTGCCAGTCCTTGTTTCTAGGGACAAAGAAGGAAAGTGAGGGGATTTCTCCTTGTGCTATAGTGTGCTTTAAAAAAACATTTTTTCTAGGGACAGAAAACTGTAGGTAGGGAGAGTGTCAGTTTCTTTCACTGTGCCAGTCCTTGTTTCTAGGGACAAAGAAGGAAAGTGAGGGGATTTCTCCTTGTGCTATAGTGTGCTTTAAAAAAACATTTTTTCTAGGGACAGAACACTGTAGGTAGGGAGAGTGTCAGTTTCTTTCACTGTGCCAGTCCTTGTTTCTAGGGACAAAGAAGGAAAGTGAGGGGATTTCTCCTTGTGCTATAGTGTGCTTTAAAAAAACATTTTTTCTAGGGACAGAACACTGTAGGTAGGGAGAGTGTCAGTTTCTTTCACTGTGCCAGTCCTTGTTTCTAGGGACAAAGAAGGAAAGTGAGGGGATTTCTCCTTGTGCTATAGTGTGCTTTAAAAAAACATTTTTTCTAGGGACAGAACACTGTAGGTAGGGAGAGTGTCAGTTTCTTTCACTGTGCCAGTCCTTGTTTCTAGGGACAAAGAAGGAAAGTGAGGGGATTTCTCCTTGTGCTATAGTGTGCTTTAAAAAAACATTTTTTCTAGGGACAGAAAACTGTAGGTAGGGAGAGTTTCAGTTTCTTTCACTGTGCCAGTCCTTGTTTCTAGGGACAAAGAAGGAAAGTGAGGGGATTTCTCCTTGTGCTATAGTGTGCTTTAAAAAAACATTTTTTCTAGGGACAGAAAACTGTAGGTAGGGAGAGTGTCAGTTTCTTTCACTGTGCCAGTCCTTATTTCTAGGGACAAAGAAGGAAAGTGAGGGGATTTCTCCTTGTGCTATAGTGTGCTTTAAAAAAACATTTTTTCTAGGGACAGAAAACTGTAGGTAGGGAGAGTGTCAGTTTCTTTCACTGTGCCAGTCCTTGTTTCTAGGGACAAAGAAGGAAAGTGAGGGGATTTCTCCTTGTGCTATAGTGTGCTTTAAAAAAACATTTTTTCTAGGGACAGAAAACTGTAGGTAGGGAGAGTGTCAGTTTCTTTCACTGTGCCAGTCCTTGTTTCTAGGGACAAAGAAGGAAAGTGAGGGGATTTCTCCTTGTGCTATAGTGTGCTTTAAAAAAACATTTTTTCTAGGGACAGAAAACTGTAGGTAGGGAGAGTGTCAGTTTCTTTCACTGTGCCAGTCCTTGTTTCTAGGGACAAAGAAGGAAAGTGAGGGGATTTCTCCTTGTGCTATAGTGTGCTTTAAAAAAACATTTTTTCTAGGGACAGAAAACTGTAGGTAGGGAGAGTGTCAGTTTCTTTCACTGTGCCAGTCCTTGTTTCTAGGGACAAAGAAGGAAAGTGAGGAGATTTCTCCTTGTGCTATAGTGTGCTTTAAAAAAACATTTTTTCTAGGGACAGAAAACTGTAGGTAGGGAGAGTGTCAGTTTCTTTCACTGTGCCAGTCCTTGTTTCTAGGGACAAAGAAGGAAAGTGAGGGGATTTCTCCTTGTGCTATAGTGTGCTTTAAAAAAAACATTTTTTCTAGGGACAGAAAACTGTAGGTAGGGAGAGTGTCAGTTTCTTTCACTGTGCCAGTCCTTGTTTCTAGGGACAAAGAAGGAAAGTGAGGGGATTTCTCCTTGTGCTATAGTGTGCTTTAAAAAAACATTTTTTCTAGGGACAGAACACTGTAGGTAGGGAGAGTGTCAGTTTCTTTCACTGTGCCAGTCCTTGTTTCTAGGGACAAAGAAGGAAAGTGAGGGGATTTCTCCTTGTGCTATAGTGTGTTTAAAAAAACATTTTTTCTAGGGACAGAACACTGTAGGTAGGGAGAGTGTCAGTTTCTTTCACTGTGCCAGTCCTTGTTTCTAGGGACAAAGAAGGAAAGTGAGGGGATTTCTCCTTGTGCTATAGTGTGCTTTAAAAAAACATTTTTTCTAGGGACAGAACACTGTAGGTAGGGAGAGTGTCAGTTTCTTTCACTGTGCCAGTCCTTGTCTCTAGGGACAAAGAAGGAAAGTGAGGGGATTTCTCCTTGTGCTATAGTGTGCTTTAAAAAAACATTTTTTCTAGGGACAGAAAACTGTAGGTAGGGAGAGTGTCAGTTTCTTTCACTGTGCCAGTCCTTGTTTCTAGGGACAAAGAAGGAAAGTGAGGGGATTTCTCCTTGTGCTATAGTGTGCTTTAAAAAAACATTTTTTCTAGGGACAGAAAACTGTAGGTAGGGAGAGTGTCAGTTTCTTTCACTGTGCCAGTCCTTGTTTCTAGGGACAAAGAAGGAAAGTGAGGGGATTTCTCCTTGTGCTATAGTGTGCTTTAAAAAAACATTTTTTCTAGGGACAGAAAACTGTAGGTAGGGAGAGTGTCAGTTTCTTTCACTGTGCCAGTCCTTGTTTCCAGGGACAAAGAAGGAAAGTGAGGGGATTTCTCCTTGTGCTATAGTGTGCTTTAAAAAAACATTTTTTCTAGGGACAGAAAACTGTAGGTAGGGAGAGTGTCAGTTTCTTTCACTGTGCCAGTCCTTGTTTCTAGGGACAAAGAAGGAAAGTGAGGGGATTTCTCCTTGTGCTATAGTGTGCTTTAAAAAAACATTTTTTCTAGGGACAGAAAACTGTAGGTAGGGAGAGTGTCAGTTTCTTTCACTGTGCCAGTCCTTGTTTCTAGGGACAAAGAAGGAAAGTGAGGGGATTTCTCCTTGTGCTATAGTGTGCTTTAAAAAAACATTTTTTCTAGGGACAGAAAACTGTAGGTAGGGAGAGTGTCAGTTTCTTTCACTGTGCCAGTCCTTGTTTCTAGGGACAAAGAAGGAAAGTGAGGGGATTTCTCCTTGTGCTATAGTGTGCTTTAAAAAAACATTTTTTCTAGGGACAGAAAACTGTAGGTAGGGAGAGTGTCAGTTTCTTTCACTGTGCCAGTCCTTGTTTCTAGGGACAAAGAAGGAAAGTGAGGGGATTTCTCCTTGTGCTATAGTGCGCTTTAAAAAAACATTTTTTCTAGGGACAGAACACTGTAGGTAGGGAGAGTGTCAGTTTCTTTCACTGTGCCAGTCCTTGTTTCTAGGGACAAAGAAGGAAAGTGAGGGGATTTCTCCTTGTGCTATAGTGTGCTTTAAAAAAACATTTTTTCTAGGGACAGAACACTGTAGGTAGGGAGAGTGTCAGTTTCTTTCACTGTGCCAGTCCTTGTTTCTAGGGACAAAGAAGGAAAGTGAGGGGATTTCTCCTTGTGCTATAGTGTGCTTTAAAAAAACATTTTTTCTAGGGACAGAAAACTGTAGGTAGGGAGAGTGTCAGTTTCTTTCACTGTGCCAGTCCTTGTTTCTAGGGACAAAGAAGGAAAGTGAGGGGATTTCTCCTTGTGCTATAGTGTGCTTTAAAAAAACATTTTTTCTAGGGACAGAAAACTGTAGGTAGGGAGAGTGTCAGTTTCTTTCACTGTGCCAGTCCTTGTTTCTAGGGACAAAGAAGGAAAGTGAGGGGAATTCTCCTTGTGCTATAGTGTGCCAAAGCATTCCTCATCAACCATCTTTAAAATCCTTGTTTTTTGGACAGTCAGGGAAATTGTCGTTGTGCTATTCTGTGCAAAAGCAATAATCCTCAACCATATTTAGAAATCCTTAAGTAAAGGGACAGAGAAGGACACCTGAAGGTAGCCCTTATTGCTTTTTTCCCATCTCCCTGCAGGCCATCTATTAGAATGTCTGGAAGGCAAACAAGGAGAGGCAGACAGTCAGGAGGCAATAAAAGAGGGCAAGCAGGCTCTGTGTCTGGGGGCAACAGTGCTGGTCGTGGACGCGGTGCATTGTCATCAGCACATGGCCATGGGACACGCTTGTCCTTCTTTTCGGCAGCTGGACATGTTGAGCCACATCATGCCGAAGACTTGGTAGAGTGGATGACCAAGCCCTCCTCCTCCTCCTCATCCTCTCTCACCCAGGCTCAGGGTACTGGCAAAGCAGCTGCCAAAGCGTCCTCTTCCCTGGTACCAATGTCAGACTCATCATCAGTCACTCCTTCCCTAGACCCACCATGTCCTCCTCCTGAGGAGTCCCCCGAACTGTTTGAGCACAGTGTTGGGTACATGCTCCAGGAGGATGCCCAGCGTTTCGAAGGGTCTGATGATGAAACCCAGCTACAGGAAGGCAGTAGCGTGAGAGCAGACAGAGGGGATGCTCAAGAAGGACACCAATCTGGCAGTCATGTTCCAGCAGCTGCAGCATACTGCCAGATTGGCTCCAGTGATGAGGAGGGAGGGGATGATGAGGTCACTGACTCCACGTGGGTGCCTAATAGGAGAGAGGAGGAGGAGGAGGATGAGGAGGAGGCACATCTCCAACGAGGCAGGATGCCCTTTGGTGGCCAGCGTAAGGGCAGTACACCGACGGAATCACACCGCAGAGCTCCGCCTGTGCAGGGCGCTGCCTCTGCCCGTCATTCAAAAAGTTCCTTGGTGTGGGCCTTTTTTGAGGCTAGTGCATCAGATCACACAGCTGCTGTTTGCAACATATGTCTCAAGCGTATATCGCGTGGCCAAAACATCAGCCGCTTGGGTACCACATGCCTGACCAGACATATGTTGACCTGCCATGCAGCTCGTTGGCAAGCCTACCTCAAAGACCCACACCAAAGAACAAAGCGGACCTCTCCTTGCACCGCATCAGCTGGGATCTCCAACCCCACTATAACTTCAGTCCTCTCTGAAACATGCACTGAGAGGAATGAAGGTGTAGAATTAGGTGTGTCACAGCCAAGTACTTGCGGCCACTCTGCTAGCAGTACACCGACGTCCGATTCTAGCAGGCAAATTTCCCTGCCCCAGCTGCTGGACCGTCGAAAGAAGTTCACTCCCAGCCATCCACATGCCCAGCGGTTGAATGCTAGCTTGGCTAAATTGCTAGTGCTTCAACTGCTGCCTTTTCAGTTGGTAGACTCGGCCCCCTTCCGTGAGTTTGTGCAATGTGCGGTTCCTCAGTGGCAGGTTCCCAAACGCCACTTTTTCTCACGGAAGGCTATTCCGGCTCTCTACCGGCATGTGGAAGGCAATGTCTTGGCCTCGCTGGACAGGGCGGTCAGCGGTAAGGTGCATATTACCGCTGACTCATGGTCCAGCAGGCATGGACAGGGACGTTACCTTTCTTTCACGGCCCATTGGGTCACTCTTTTGGCAGCTGGGAAGGATGCAGGACAAGGTGCAGTAGTGTTGGAGGTTGTTCCACCGCCACGCCTCCAAAATGCTACTACTGGTTGTGACACACCTCTCTCCTCCACCCCCTCCTCTTCTTCTTCCTCCATGGCCTCTTCCTGTGGTTTGTCCTATGAACCAGCGGTGCTCCGTAGCCGTTCACGGGGCTACGCAAGTACGCAGGCAAAAAGATGCCATGCCGTGCTTGCGCTGGTGTGTTTGGGGGACAGAAGCCACACTGGGGCAGAGGTCCTGTCTGCTCTGCAGGGCCAGGCCGAGAGGTGGTTGACACCACGCCAGCTTAAGCCAGGAATGGTGGTTTGCGACAATGGCACCAACCTCCTCTCCGCCCTCCGACAGGGACAACTGACCCATGTGCCCTGTGTGGCTCACGTCCTTAACCTGGTGGTGCAGCGGTTCTTGGGCAGGTACCCGGGCTTACAGGATGTCCTGAGGCAGGCCAGGAAAGTCTGTGTGCATTTCCGCAGATCTTATAATGCCAGTGCTCGCCTGGCTGAGCTGCAAAAGGAGTTGAACCTGCCCAAGAACCGCCTTATATGTGACATGCCCACCAGGTGGAACTCAACGTTGGCCATGCTGCAGCGGCTGCACACGCAGCAGAGGGCCATCAATGAGTACCTGTGCGACTACGGCACCAGGACAGGGTCAGGGGAGCTTGGTTTTTTTCTCCACGCCAGTGGGGCATGATCAGGGATGCATGCACTGTCCTGGCACCATTTGAGGAGGCCACGAGGATGGTGAGCAGTGACAGTGCATGCATCAGTGACACTGTACCTCTTGTCCACCTGTTGGAGCACACGCTGCGTGGAATAATGGACAGGGCACTTGAGGCAGAACAGAGGCAGGAAGAGGAGGACTTCCTTGCCTCTCAAGGCCCCCTTTACCCAGACAGTGTTCCTTCTGTCCCACCCATCGCACAGGAAGAGGAGGAGGAGGAGGAGGAGGAGGAGGAGGAGGATTGTGTCAGCATGGAGGTGGAGGCTGGCACTCAGCATCATCAGCAGCAGTCTTTTAGGGATGATTTACAGTCCCAAGAAAACAGTGGACTTGTACGTGGCTGGGAGGAGGTGGCTGCGGATCATGTCGTCCTTAGTGACCCAGAGGACTCCGGAGCGAATGCCTCAGCAAACCTACGCTGCATGGCCTCCCTGATCCTGCAAAGTCTGCGGAAGGATCCTCGTATTCTTCGGATCAAGGAGAGGGACCATTACTGGCTGGCCACTCTCCTTGATCCACGGTACAAGGGTAAGGTTGCGGACCTTATGTTACCGTCGCAGAGGGAGCAGAGGATGAGACAACTCCGGGAGGCCTTGCAGAAAGGTCTGTGCAACGCGTTCCCAGAGACTGGGAGGTTACAAACTCCTGGTCCTGGACAACGAGTTGCTGAGGCTTCGGCCAGTCAAAGAAGGAGCGGTGGGGAAGGTGGCCGTCTGACCGATGCGTTCAGACAATTCTTTAGTCCGCAGCCCCAAAGTATGATCGGTTCCAGCAACCATCGCCAGCGTCTGATAAACATGGTGCAGGAATATCTAGGGGCAAGGTCAGACTTGGACACCTTCCCCACCGAAAATCCTCTGGCTTACTGGGTCTTGAGGATGGATCACTGGCCAGAGCTTGCACAGTATGCAATTGAGCTACTGGCCTGTCCTGCATCCAGCGTTCTTTCGGAACGCACATTCAGTGCTGCTGGAGGATTTGTCACGGATCACAGGGTGCGCCTGTCCACCGACTCGGTTGATCGACTGACTTTCATCAAGATGAACCAGTCTTGGATCACCACCAGCTACCACACACCTGATGCTGATATAACAGACTAATTGATTTTAACATGTCACATCCCTTCAAGACTGATGCTGATGCTGAGTGCCTGTGCTGTTATGTTGACTGGCTATCCTCCTCCTCCGAGTCCTCAATGATACGATTGATGATGATAGCTTGGAAGATCATTTTTGTTTATGGGTGCCGCCACCAGTGGCTAAGGCCCAATTTTTCAGCCCCTGTTTTACAGGGGCGTGTAATTACAATTTTTTTAGCAATAATTTGCCATAGGGCTCATTGCTGTGCTCCAAGTACAGTATCTGTGAGGGGTTGGAGTGTTGTGGCACCAGTGCCTAAGGCCCAATTTTTCAGCCCCTGTTTAACAGGGGCGTGTCATTACAATTTTTGAAGCAATACTTTGCAACAGGGCTCATTGCTGTGCTCCAAGTAACGTATCTGTGAGGGGTTGTAGTGTTGTGCCACCAGTGCCTAAGGCCCAATTTTTCAGCCCCTGTTCAACAGGGGCATGCAATTACAATTCTTGATCTAATAATTCACAGCAGGGCCCATTGCTGCACCCACCAAGAGTAACTCTGAGGGCTTACAGTGTTGTGGCAACGCCACCACCACCACCACCACCACGAAAGGCCCAATTTTTCAGCCCCTGTTCAAAAGGGGCATGTAATTACAATTCTTGATCTAATAATTCACAGCAGGGCCCATTCCTGCACCCACCAAGAGTAACTCTGAGGGCTTACAGTGTTGTGGCAACACCACCACCACCACCACCACCACGAAAGGCCCAATTTTTCAGCCCCTGTTCAAAAGGGGCATGTAATTACAATTCTTGATCTAATAATTCACAGCAGGGCCCATTCCTGCACCCACCAAGAGTAACTCTGAGGGCTTACAGTGTTGTGGCAACACCACCACCACCACCACCACCACGAAAGGCCCAATTTTTCAGCCCCTGTTCAACAGGGGCATGCAATTACAATTCTTGATCTAATAATTCACAGCAGGGCCCATTGCTGCACCCACCAAGAGTAACTGTCAGGGCTTACAGTGTTGTGGCACCAGCACCACCATCAAAGGCCCAATTTTTACTACCACTGTTCAACAATTATATGTAATTAAAATTCCTGATATAATAGTTGACAGCAGGGCGTTCCAGCACCAACCAAGAGTAACTGTGAGTGCTTACAGTGTTGTGCCAACACCAACAACTAAGGGGCCTATTTCTGCAGAGTATATACGGCAGGTCCCTACTTTCAAACATCCAACTTACAAACGACTCCTACTTGCAAACGCAAGAAGACAACAGGAAGTGAGAGGAAATCTACCACTAGGAAGGAAAATTCTCTCCTGTAAGAATAAATATGGGAGAAAGGTGTCTCCTCTGTACTGATGCTTTATCAGCAATCCCTGTTTCAAGAAAAACACCACATTTCAAAAACAGTTGTCATTGGGACGGAAAGTGAGGTGAAATGTTCTGAACAGGGGCACAGACAGCAAAACAAATGTTACAGGGGTGATAACCCTTACCTATGTTTTCCAAAAAGTTTAAAAATAGATTTTTGGGCTGGAGCTACACTTCAACAATGTACCTGTTCAAAATTACAAACAGATTCTACATAAGAACAAACCTACAGTCCCTGTCTTGTATGCACCGCCTGTATACGGCTGTTCAGAGTATATAGGGCCTTTTTTATTTTATGTGCGGGGTTCCCCTTAATATCCATACAAGACCCAAAGGGGCTGGTAATGGGCTGGGGTAGGGGGGGGTCATGGGGTAGCTATGCCATTTTTCTTAAAGATTTTCATCCATATTACCGGGACCAGACATTACATTAAAGCCGCAAGCAGTTTTAAATGGCTTTTTTTTCCTTTAGAAGTGTCATTATGTGCAGGGACAGTTCTAAACACGGGAAACACGTGGCACTTCACAGGCATACTTTAGACACCCCCCAGGTACGATATTTAAAGGAATATTTGACTTTTTTTTTTTCACTTTATGCATCATTAAAATGACTGCTCCCGAAAAACGACCGTTTTTAAAACTTCTTTTTGCATTGATACATGTCCCCTGGTGCAGAACCCGGGTTCCCAAACCCTTTTTAGGACAATAACATGCATAATAGTTGTTATAATTAGCACTTTAGAATTCGAACGTTCGCATCCATTGTATTTAATAGGGTTCTAATGTTCGTACGAACTTTCGGTCCGTTCGCGGGTTCTGGTGCGAACCGAACCCGGGGGTGTTCGGCTCATCACTACCACTGGCTGGGAATATGCAACGTCCAACTACATGTCCACCTAAATGTGCCTTCTCCTCCACAGTGCCACTGTGTTCCCTCAGCACATGAATACTGCAGATGTCCTCCTCATGCTGATCAATCTCGCATACTCTGTGCTAACCAACTTTTGAACTTCATAATGAGGGACACTAGAAGGAAAGAGGGATTGTGGATGTGGCCAAACTCTTAGCAGTGGGAGGGACTTAATGGTGAGGGGTGCGCTGTGAACAAACTGCAGGGTTTAGGAGTGTGCTATCTACCGAGTGTAGGGTTGAGGGGTATGCTATGTACAGAGTGCAGGGTTGAAGGGCGCACTATCTACTGAGTGCAGGGTTAAGGGGTGCGATATATAAAGAGTGCAGGGTTGATGGGTGCTCAACGTACTGAGTGCAGGGTTGAAGAGTGTGCTATGTACAGAGTGCAGGGCTGAGGGATGCGTTACGTACAAATTGCAGGGTTGAAGGGTGCACTACGTACCGAATGTAGGGCTGAGGAATGTGCCGTGTACAGAGTGAAGGGTTGAAGAGTGTGCTATGCACAGAGTGCAGGGTTGAGAGGTTCACTACGTATTAAGTGCAGTCTTAAAAGGTGTGCTACATACTGACTGCAGTGTTGAAATGTGCACTATGTATTGAGTGCAGGGTTAAAAGGTGCTCTACCTACTGAGTGCAGGGTGGTTCAGGGCATGCTACATGTAGAGTGAATGGTTCAGGGGTGCCCCATTTCATCCTAAACAAAGCCCAGAGTAAAAGTATACAGTGCAAACACTGTCTGCAGCCATGAATGATACAGCCACAGCACCTGTGATCATCATCATACTGATGATCATACAGGCTATATACACTACAGTAAGACACAGGCTGTACAGTGTGATCATTAGCATGATAATGATGATCACAGTTGTTGTGGCTGTATCATACATGGCTGCAGACAGTATTGCATTTTATACTTCTACTAATCCTGTCAAAAGTAGTAACAGTATAGAAAACACTGCAGCCTGTGTCTCAACCTAGTACTCTACTGTCTACACTGGCTGAATAAAAAAAAGTAATCTTAAAGGACTGCAAAGAATGTACGAGGATGCAGAACAGTTGGAAGACATAAAAAATAAGCCTGAATGGCAAGAGTGTCAGTCAGACAGTCAGCATTGGGACTCCTAGTGTGGAAGAATTCCCAGATCTGAGGCTGGAGGCTGCAGGATGTGTTCAGTGCAGATTTAAGTGAGGTGGAGAGCAAAAAGAAACAGGAGATGGTGTTAGAGTGGGTTACTAGGGAGAGGAAGTGTAGCTGGGGGTTAAAGATGCCCATGAATCAATAGAAAATGAAAGTCTCTTATCATGAGCAAAGGCGGAGTGACTTAGAAGGAGAGGAAGTTGATGAGAGTGGAGAGAGCTCAGTGAAGGAGGAGAGCGATTATTTAATACATTGCAGTAAGTAGCAGATCTCTCACCTCCAATCACTGCAGGTCTTTCACCCATTAAATGCAGCTCTGAAGCTTCTGTTCAAGCTTCTTCCAGCATTGGAGCTGCTTAATCCCGCTCATACTAAGACAGGAAGCCCGCGGGATGAATTTGAAGGAAAGGAAAATGCACTTTGTGTACCCATTGGCTAAGGAAGCAGCAGCACCCCCCCATGTGGCCTTCTCAAACAATGGGTAGCTGAAGCTCATCATAAGTGCCTTCCTCCCTCCTGACATCATACGGACCTCCCAGGTACCGAACTTCTTGTGTTATTCTGGGGAAAAAAATATTTTGATCAGGTATCCATCGCCCCTGCCGGGCCCTGTCTGTCAGGAATGTGGAGGAGACAGTCGGCGCTATGACACTCTGGGGGGGTTTGTATCCGCCTGACCCCCTTCCATGCCCCTGGGCATGCCAACACATTTTGAAAATTATGTGAGCACCAAAAATAGCATCAGCACCATAGAATGGAGATGTATATACCTAACCAAGCAGATATTTATACAGCAAGAAGGTATTAAAAAAAATGGGTGGTATTAGTGAAACTTCATCATTACATATCAGTACAAGGTGACTGAATATTATTTATGCAAAACAGCAATGATGAACAGAAGGGCATAAAAGACAATGTGGCAGACTTCACTCAACATCTGAATGTGAAACATACTGTATGTAAAATGTTTTAATGCAAACAAGAAAATTCTGACTTTATGGCTCTTAGAGAAAATTGGCTTTGTCAAATTGGCTACATTCTATTCTTTAACCTAGTAAAGCAATTCCATTATTTCTACCTGCTATGAATAAAAGTAAATAATAACTGAGATCACAGCACTGCTTCATGTACTATTGAACTTCAAATGGATTTTTTTATACTTTGGATTCAGCAGGTCGTCAAGTACATTTTAATTAAAATGTACAGTGGTTTTGTTCATACTTTCTTTCTTTTATTTCTTAGGGTCAGAACTAAAAAATGTAGAGATGTTTTTGCCTACTCTTTCAGATACTGTAAATGCTCTATATTCATAATTTTAACCAGTAGGTGGTGATTTAGACCTCCAGGTAGGCAACTACTGCTATGCCACCTACTTAGATAACTCAGAATGCTCTGGGAACCCTTTACTCTGTATTAAATTGCTATTTGTAAAACAAAAAGTATGTACAAATAGTGAAAACAAATATAAAACATCAGTTTAAAAATTGTAAATTTAGAAAAAGGGCCCTAAACCAATTTGATTAAATTTGTCCAAAGGTTCTGACAAAATCAAAACAAAGCCACTTTTTTTTGCCACTTGAAATGTAAAACATTAGTAGAATCAATAGCAATTTCCTCCTACAATGGAAGAAACTGAGAAGGCAAATCAAAAGTGAGAGTATTTGTACTGCACCTGAGAAAATGATATATCATTCTAAACCTATTATACATATTTTTATACAATAGCTATGTGTAGGCTTACTATGTATAAATTCTATGTACTATGTAATTCCATATTTGTTTTTATGGACCAGCATATTGGCACAATATTTTACCAATGGCATATAAAAAGTCAGATTACAAATTTATGTGAGCTTTTCATTTTCTCCCCTATACTTTAAGTCTTGGAGTTCCCTGACCGTACCAAGTGCATGGTACTGGGATTGCTACTTGTGTATATAAAAGCATACATAGCAATCAAATAAAAAAATGAAATCGATAAAAATAGGCTTTACTCATATTTGTTCATATGTCAATTTTCTAAGGAATATTTCCATGAAAACAGACCTCTCTGCTTCTGTACAGAGAATTACACAGTGTGCAAGAATTCACTTTGGAATAGACTCTATCTCCACTATACATTTTTCATTTGACTTGAGCCATGCTAATGAAGCCATTAGTATAAAAGAAGTAAATGCCTCCTGACTGCTTTCCTTTTTAATTGAATACAATGCTGGGAAAAATGTTCTTAAAGATTTATTAGGCTTTTATGGCATTGGCAGCTATTGTTAAAACAAAATTGTTTTATGAGAATCAAAACAAAACACACACACACACACTGTATATATACCAATATTACCTCTATATTACCAATATTATCCCTATTTTACCAATAGTATCCCTATACTATATTACTGCCATAACTATGTCAAGACTATTGAACAGACAGGAATTCACGGCTTTATTACCATTGGTGGGAAAGTGGTGTGCTGTTCCTTCCTATGGCCTGTGGATGTCACTATTTACAGTTGATACATGTTACGTTATATGCTTTGGACAAGTTAGTTCCAGTTCCTGTTATGATATACTCTGAAGCCTGCATGTGTTGTTTAGATGTGTGAGCTGGTTGATAAAGCACTCTATAATAGACATGTGCATTCGTTTTCGTCCGAATGCATTTTCGTCCAAATTTCAGGTATTTTCGTTATCGTTTTAACAAACGAAAACGAAAGCACAGAATCCGAAAACCAAAAGATCCGACATAAACAAATGCTTTATTTTCGTTTTCGTTCTGACAACAGTTCGATGTAGATAGGAGATTCGACGTAACACTGACAATAACAATCTATGTCTATCGAACCTGTGGTCGAATGTGCCTAACCTTAACTCTATTAGTCCAAGATTATTCGACATAGAGAGAAAAGATTTGACATTATAGAGAGAAAAGATTCGACATAGAGAGAAAAGATCGCTGCTGGAATTGGGTGGGGGGAAGTAAAATAAAAATAATGATGATGATGAATGTTATTGGCTGATTGTAACCAAAGAGGAGGAGCAGTAAAATAGCTAGAACTAACTTGACAATTCAACATGAACGACGAAGATTCGACAAAGCATCGAAAAACATACAAACGTTGAATCTGTCATTGAAGGCTTATCGTGTCTGTCGAAAGTTAGAAGATTCGACGGTACAGCTAAACTGTACGACGCTGCAATCGTACATTTCCGGTCAAATGCATCTGCCCATAGGCTATAGAAGAATTCTAATGTTGGTTGACTAGTAATAGTAATTAATAAATATAATTATTACTAGTCATACAACATTAGAATTCTACTATAGCTTGTAGGCGGAACATTCGACCGGAAATGTATGATTGCAGCGTCGTACAGTTTCGCTGCTCCGTCTAATCTTCTTTGAACATTCGACAGACACCATAAGCCTTCAATGACAGATTCGACCTTAATTAATTCAGATTTTCGGACGAATGCAATTTCTAACGAAAAACAAAATAAATAAAAACGAATTTCGGGAGTAACTAAATAAATACATTTTTCGGACGAAAACGAAATTCCGAAACGAAATTTTTCAGTGTGCACATGTCTACTCTATAATTACTTTGCCTCTAATACTACAGATCAAGTTGGATGGTGTTTTTGCTCTCCATGCATTATTGCCATTTCATCAAATTGCAGAGCTGCACAGGGAAGTGCTTTTTTGCTTCTCAAGCAGAATGCAGATCAGATCTCTTGTGTCCCCTGCAGCACATTCATGCGACCAGTAACGGCCCGTTAAGGGACATAATCTCTGTCCTTTTAGTCCTAACTGGGTGAAGAAAAGGTTTTCCCTGCACAGCTCTTAAAGGTTTCTACACAGACTTTCTCTCCATGCAGTAGGAAACCCAAGGCGCTCGCTCTCTCTCTTTCCCTATGCCTCTCAATTCAAGGAAGTCTGTGTCCAGTGGTATGCTCTCCACATTTTAGGCACACCAAGGCTGTCTCTTTTTCTTATTCTCCAACTAGGTTTCTCTCTCATAATGTGATAAATTCATTAACTTAGTAGCCACCTGGCACTCTAACCATGGGCTTCTGTGATTTGTTGTTGTCCTTCTATTACAGAGTACCCAGAACCATCCAGAGGGTAGGATTATTACCGAGCACTAAACCAGGTTGACAGCTTTTGTCCCCCTCCTGAGTGGGGATGAGATAAACTGCTTTAGGTTCAGTTAGAAAAATTCTGGCAAATTACATTTTATTGCATTTCATTTTTTTCAGTTGCATACTGTATATTGTATATTTATTTTGTATAATTACTGTCCTTGTTAGACAAAAATAAATCAGTAAAAGTGGACATCCAGACACAATGTTTTGTTGTTTAGAGTAATTGAGGGTCTCGGTCAAGTTTTTAAACGCTGTCCTTGACCATATCAGGAATGACTTACAGTACACCACTTCATGTCCTAGTAATGGTTATCAATATCACCAGAGAAGGGAAGTGTTTCCACACTTTCAGCAATTAAAGTGGTTCTAAAGGCAGAAGGTTTCATTCTATGCATTTAGATAAAAAAAAAAAAACTTTTGTGTGCAGCAGCCCCCCTCTAATACTTATCTGAGCCTCATCTCGATTCAGCAATGTTGCATGAGAGACTCAGCTGTCCAGGACTTTCCCTCCTGATTGGCTGAGACACACAGCAGGCTCCCACTGCTGTCAATCAAACTCAGTGAGCCAATGAGGAGAGAGAGGGGACGGGGCCGAGACACGGCTCCATGTCTGAATCGACACACATCGCAGCGGCTCAGTTCGGGTGCCCCCATAGCAATCTGCTTGCTTTGGGGGCACTCAGTAGGAGGGAGGGGCCAGGAGCGCCAGCGAGGGACTCGAGAAGAGGAGGATCTGGGCTGCTCTTTGCAAAACCACTGCACAGGGCATGTTTGTTATTTCTAAACAATAAAAGACAAAACTTTAGTATCACTTTAACTCTGAACCAAGGTTTTACGCCTTCTTCATGCTGTCCAAAACTTTTAGGCTGTATTCACACCACATCCATTGCTTAGAGTGTTTTGGCATGTGTTATATGCACTTGAGTTGATGTGCGGTGAGTTGTGAACTTGAGTATATGTGCACAGCATGTTCTGTTTTCACCCAGCATACAGCAGTTCAATGTGTTGGTGTGAACCGAGGCTATTGGAAACAACAGATTTTGGCTTGTTATTGCATTGCATAGCAATGCAGCCCAGCGTAGCCCAACACACCTGGTATTAATGGGTCCTTAAAAGTCCTGTCTAAGATAGGGTGCAGAAGGGTTAAAATTGTATCAGCAGCCAGATACCTTGGCTCAATAAGCTTGTGGCCAACATTTGGTCCTGTCTGCGGTACTCCCTTGCCCTGAGGATAATGTTTTTCAAAATAAAGGTGGTTTGGAATGTGCAAGGTTACAGCTCTAGGCAGTTACTGCATAAGCTGAAAAGCACCTGCATTGTCGTCTCACACAGGAGAGAGCCCAGAGCCGCACACTCCTGTCCCTCTAAATGTATTAAGAGTAACTGTCACTCAAAGGCAGTTGTGACATGTTAGCCTTTTAAAGTCTCTGGCAGTTGTTGATTAATGCATGGTAAACAAGCTCCAGCCATTTATTCCAACAGCTGCCTGTAGTAGCCAAACTATCTACCTTCCAAAAAAATATTAACCAAATAAAATAATAACAGCATTAAAGTAACAGTATTAAAAATAACACGTATTGACCCTAATTACACAGATGCCATAAACTTCCTGCTTTTTTTCTTGTTTTTACCAGAAAAGTTTCTCATGTGCACCATCTGAAACTGATTTAATTAAATTTCCAGGTCTTGACCTCTCAAGGGTCAAGAAGGGTGTAAGGTGTTGTGGGGAGAGTCAGAAAAAAATGAACTTAAGCCTGCTACACACAATCAGATTTTCATCAGACAAAGCGTAGGACTTTTGTCCGAAGGGCGTTGGCCAGGAACTTGTATTGCATACAAACGGCGAAGAATTGTTGGCCAATAAACACGAAACTACGTGTTTTTTAACTCTGTAGCGCCACCCTTTGGGCAACTTTTGCTAATGTTGTGTTCTGGTGAGCATTGCTTCTGAGCATGCGTGTTTGTACTTTGGAGTTTTGTCCGACAGACTTGTGCACACACAACTGGATAATTCGACAACACACATTTGTTGGCAGACAATTTTAAAGCATGCTATCCCACATTTGTTGGCGGAAAATCCGTCAACAATTGTCCGATGGAGCATGCAAACGGTCAGATTTTCCGACAACAGCCTGTCATCACACAATTCCCGTTGTATAATCCGATAGTGTGTATGAGGGTTTACACTTTTCGTTCAACTAATGCATTGAAGGATCATGCTACAAACATGTATATTAGCAGTGAGCACATTTGATTGCACACAGACATGCTGTACACCACCAGTACATCTCACTTACTTTTGTGTGTAACTTAGTGGTCCTGGAATGCTCCTGTCAATGATGCTGGAACTCCCTCCTTATTACCTCTTAAGCCCTGTACACATGGTCAGGATACCTGGCGGTTTAAAGTCCACCGGGAATCCCGATGGGTAAACTGCGGGGAGAGCTTTCGCCAGGAATCCCGGCCGTGTATAAAGGGCTTATGCTCCCTCGACACTGCCTCGCAGTGTTTTCCATTGGCAAGTGTAGTAAATCTGGCGGAAAAAGAACGTTGGGAATCCCGGCGGGAAAATAGAGGGCAGGTTCTCTATTTTTCCCGCCGGGATACCCGGCAGTTTTCCCGGCGAGGGAGCATACACACGCCTGGTTTTCACGGCAAAAATCTCTCCCAGCAGTTTTCTTTCCGGGAAAACCGGTTGTGTGTATGAGGCTTTAAACACACCAGTAATTACAATCTTCTTTGAAAGTAGGAATGGGGATAGTGATGTAGGAAGCATAGACAGAGACAATTACAGAGCATAGGGCCAGGAGTACACTCCTACTGCCCCCTCACTGATCCCCTAAGGTCTATGAAAGTGGGTAAAATAACTTTCAATAATTTCTTATTGGTGGCCATATTGCATTTTATTTTACAGAAAATCACAACATGGTAGATTGAAACTGAAGGGTAATTTTTAATAACATTATGGCTTTTGTAGCAATTGTACTGTATATGCTATATTATTATTTTTCTTTTTTCCAAAGGTAGGGAATCCCTAGTTGTCACCAGTGTCACTAAAACTGGTGATGACACTATTGGAATATTTCCCCTTTCTTCCTGTTCTGAGAACAATCCAAAATGTGTATGTAGCAAGGTGTTACCATTGCAAGTATTGTTAAGGACTGCAATCTGTCAGGTGAATATAAGTTTGGCTCCCTTTAGTGTTTATTTCATGCTAATTAGTTACAACTTGTTTGGTTCAGTTATCGAGAGATAAAGACTCCATTACAGTAAGTAGCACAGAGACTACATTGCCCACAAGGCCACTGTGCTACCAGAGGGGAGTGTGCCGCGCAAAGCCTGATGGGGGGACCTTTTTAAGACAAGCGCACCGTATAGCACACTCTCTCTGGACGCCATCTTCAAGCCGGAAAGAGGCCTGTGTTGAGGCCTGCTGTGAGTTTACCTAGGCCCGAGAAGCCTGGGCCTACTAAGACCGAGAGCGGATCACCTAGCCAAAGAGGGATCCCTGCGGACAGTCTCGCTGAGGAGGATCGGTCTACAGCTCGCAGCATCCAGAGCCTTTTATCCACCCTTATTCAGAGGACGGCCGGGTGAAGTACCAGGGGCCTCCTGACACTGAGAGACAGACCATTGAAGGAGGGTTCCGGACTCAGAGGGAAAAGCAGCAAGACAAGGCCTCATCTAGTGAGCGGGCACTTGGCCATCAATTTAGTTAACTGACTGCCAGGAGTGTGACTATCACAAGCTTCACTTGTAATGGCTGGCATTTGCATCTCCGCACGTAGGAACTCAACGCCTTGGGGAAACTAGTATCCCCTGTACTGTTAGTCCGTGCGCCTCAATCAGCAGTTTCTTTCTTCACCCTATCTTTTGGATTACAAATCTTTAAGTGCACCAACGTGGCTAGCTGAAGATTACCTGACTCTTAAAGGGATAGTCATCTGCTTTTCTACCTTAGCAAGTGGTTGCTATAGGACACGCACCAATTGAACTGTCCACTAGGGGGAGCCATAGAGTTGTGATTCCGCATATTAGTGATAACTGTTTGTATCACCTTGCGTTTTTGCTGTTTGTATGAGACTTGGTGGAGAGGTGCCCCAGTGTTGATATTACTGCACTGGGAGATTCCTCCACCATACCCTCGCTCGAGTCTGGCCCTCAGGTTACGTTATTAGGGTCGGATTTCAAAGGTATTTCAAACCGGTGGTATTTCATTCATTGATTTATACAGGGAGCTGTATGTATTGAATGCCTATTGTATAACCATTATTTCATTTCTTTACTAAGTAAATATATCACCATTGGTTAAGCTACAATTTGTGTGGAACTCTGTCTTTGCAGCTGAGTGGCAGGTGAACACTAAGGTAACAACCCTTTTTTATTGCCTTTATTGTGTGTGTATCATTGAGGTCTCTTACAGCCAAGTGGGGTCCTCAATCATATTATTGTCCATTTGTGCCAGAGGGGATTGAGCCAAATTCTGGGGGTTGACAGGCAGAGTGCAGGCCCAAATTTAAACCAGCAGCTCCAACGGGGGTAGTGCTACAAAATATTTTCTTTTCCTTTCCCTTTCTACGATAAGGGTTGATGTAACAAATAGAGATGGTGAAACTCTGTAACCGGGAAACAGATAGCAAAAAAAAAAAAAAAAACATGACAGGGGTCCTCATTAAGGATGAGCTCCGGCGTGTTCGCACACCCCACAGGCAGTGAGACATTTCCCGATGTCTGCAGCCGCGCCACGGGACAATGTCTCACTGCCTGTGATTAGCGCAGGGTTGTCTTCCTGGCGGGCTCTGCACGTGGGGTGTGCGAACATGTCGGAGCTCATCCTTAGTCCTCACTCTTTTCCACTATGTCCAAAACTAGAAAAAAAGTTCTGTCTTTAGTTATACCTTAGTTGATAAAGCACTGTGTGCCACAGACAAGTGGCATAGAATACTTTTGTGTTTTTTCCTCCCTTGCATCCAGGGCTTTTTTCTTTTTTTTAAGAATAGGTGCAGGTATTCTCTGTTGTCAAGTCACTCCTTAACTCTGCACCCTACTGACTTCTAAGCACCGTCCCATGGTTGCACCCCCTACCCACCCCCCAGTACCGCACCTTTTAGAGAATACAGGAAATACAGGACAAAGTATAATTTTTTGATGTTAAGTAATTTGTATGGAATTTGTTATTAACAAGAAAAGCCATAAAATATATCCCATGCACCCAGAAACAATAGACCCCCTGCAACAAATCCCAGCAACAATAGACCCCCCGCGACAACATAATCCCCCAGCAAAAATAGACCCCCGCCCGCAACAATATATCTCCCAACAGCCAGCATCCAAAGACCCTCCAGCAGCCAGCAGCCAGCAGCCAGCAACAATAGACCCCTCGCTTAACAGTATATCACTCTCTCAACAATTGATTCCCCAGCAACTTCACACCCTACCAGCATCAGTAAACCACCCTTGCAACAATAGATGCCCCCAGAGACAATAGCCCCCCCCGCAACAAAACCCAGCAACAATAGACCCCCTGAAAATGAAATGACCCCCATACACTGAATGCAGGAAAGAAATTCACTTGATTTCCCCATCGACACAGACAGTGGTGATACAGGAATCCCTCTTTCAGGGCCACTGTCTTTTCCCGGGGGGGGGGGGGTCGACCCAGGGAGAAGACAGTGATTATTGCTAGCAGCTATTGCAGCTACTAACGATAATTGCAGGTAAAACCCAGCATGCTGGTGGTACCCAAATTGATTGATCGATCAACTTGGTACATTCAGCCTGCCCATACACAGTACGAATCTCAGCCACTGCCTGCTGAACTAGCCGAGATTTAAACTGTGCATGGCCTGTCTTAGATTTAACATTCTGGTGAATGGGTTTACACAGGGCTTTGTTTCTCAGAGAATATGTGCAGGTACTCCCCCTTCTGGATCACACCTTGACTCCACCTACTACCCACCTCCAAGCACCGTTCTTTGGTTCCACCCCCACCCCATCTCCCAGTACCGCCCCTTATAGAGAATGCAGAACGAAGTATCATTTTGTGTTGCTAAGTAATTTGTATGCAATTTAATGATAACCAGAAAAGCAGTAACACCAAACCCCCCCGCCCCACGCCGCACGGGAGACAAGCAGCCGGTGAGAAGCTAACATCACTACCCTGTACCCCCGTTTCCCCCGTACCCCCGACGCAGGGGGAAAAAAGTTCCGGCAGGCAAGCAGTGGGACATCCTCCTCCCGGCCGAACAGGAACAGGAAGTGTGTCCTGAGATATGATAGGGCAGTATATGATAGGGCAGGGAGTCCTAAGACTCCCTGCCTAATAGGGGCTTCCTGTTAGGCCGGGAGGAGGATTAGTGTGTCATAGCGTATATTCATTCGCTATTGCCACGCAACTGGATTGGGCGCAGTACTCTGTGCCCCGAGCCCACCCTTTTTTGAAGCCTATTAGAGCCTCTGGCTCTAATCATGTGCTTCAAAAAAACACTCCCCCCCCCATTGGAATCCATAGTCCGGCTCCCTGTATGTAGATCAGGGGGCCGGACGCATGGATGGGGGTGTTGCCCCTGCATCCCTTATGGAGCGGCCGCCACTGCAATAGACCCTCTCTAGGAACAATAGATTCCCCCCAGCAACAAAAGACCCCTCCCCAAAACAAAATACCCTTCCCCAGTAACAATAGATCCACCCCAGGAACAATAGACCCCCAGCCAGCATCAATAGACCTCCCAGCAAGCACATCAATGGATCATCAGCCAGCAAAAAAAGACCCCTCCTTTAACAGTAGATCTCTTACAGCAACAGTTGACCCCCCAGCAACAATAGATCTCCTTAGCAACAGTAGACCCCCCACACACACACCAATATACCCCTCCCCCAGTAACAATACATTCTTAAGCAGCTACTAACAATAAACCCTCTAGCACACCCCACAATCCCTTGCTTTTACATACATTCAGTGCTGGAGGTGCCAGAACTGCGTTCCCCCGCATTCCTGCTGAAAAAAAGCCCTGAGTTTACATATATTTAAGTGGTAGTTCACACCAGACGCAGTTCCGTTCAGTTCCGTTCGCTTTTTTTCTGCACTAAAAATGCACGCACAGTGTTTTTCATGTATTCCGATGGCTCTAGTTCACACCATGCAGTTAGTTTCCGGTCAGTTTCCGGTGCAGAAACTGACTGGAAACTGACTGCATAGTGTGAACTAGAGCCATTGGAATACATGGAAAACACTGTGCATGAATTTTGTGCAAAAAAAAAAGCGCACGGAACTGAACGGAACTGCGTCTGGTGTGAACTGGCCCTTAATGTAAATTGAGTAAACTTTCTGTCTTTAGCATGGGAGCTGTGTTTACTGGCTAGGATAAATAGCTCACTGAATGCCTTCACTTGTTGCAAGCTAGCAATCATCACATTTGGTCCACAATGGTCAATGGTTTTGATTGCCCCAAAATGGACAGTAATCCTGACTTTTTGCAAAGAATATTGAAAATATGAGTCAAAGAACATTAAAAACATGGGTTGAACTTCAGGTCAGCATTGCTGTAATGTCCTTTTGTAATATATTAATGGTTTATTTTTACCTCTGGATATTTTGGACACATACTAAACTGCATTTCTTTTGTAATTTAAATATGTAGTAAAAAAAAAAAAAACTGTCCCTCAAGCATAAACCTTTAATATGCCATGTTGTTCCGCAGATGCAAAGTTCGTTCTAAGCTTTGAGCTAATAAGAATAAACCAGACACAAATTACATCTGACAGAGATTTGTTAATTAAAGCCAGGAACACAAAGCATTGTTCACACAACTATGAAAGACGTATGGAAGAAACCAATTTTCAACTCCAGGAGGTCAGAGAGAGGGGGGCAACAGAAATAACAAGAGTGAACAAAATAAATTGTTTCTTAATCAAGCAGAACATAACCCTGTGTCCACATTAAATAGAAAAGACCTCAGGAAAACATAGTAAAACAGAATCAGTGTCACTGCCAGTTCCATCAAAATGAAAAACAGAAGAATGCAAAGTGGAGTGTCTGCTTTTTTTTTTTTTTTTTTATTAATACGGATGTGTTTATATTGTAAATGTAGGGTAATTCTTTAAACTTACTATGGCAATGCAAATACAAAGTTTCTGTTGTGTGATTGTAAAAAAGGATGTGAAGAAAAGCCTCAAAAGAGTAAAACCTCTTTTGGGGTTCTTTTAGTTTTTTTTTAACATATTTTTTTTCACTCACTATGTGAGTTCCATATTTTTAAAGTCCCTGGTAGTTCAAGCAACTCTATCACACAAAACAGAACATACACTCAGGATTGTATGCCTGTTTCTCCCTGCTATGTCCCGTGGTTCCTCCCACTGGCCTTCAAGTACTCACCAGTGACATAGTGGCAGGTGGTGGGGTGGATCAGCAAGTAGGGAGATGCAGGCATCAAACACAGCCAGAAAGGTTGGATGCTAAAGATTATTTTAGTGCTTCTAGCTTTACAAAAGTATCCTTTTCAAATGCCAATATATGCAAAAACATTCTTCGTTAGATGAGGTCTGTGCAAACAGTATTGACACCTGCTGATTTGGCAGAATCCACAAACAGCTTAACTCTTCAATAAGAATCCAGTGCAATTTTATTTTAGATATGTGCAGTAGAGAGGATTTTTTCTAATCTTTTGAAGTGCAAGGCTGGGTACACATCTAAGCCACATGAGGCTCACAGCAGGGGTCCGGTGTGTCCCCGTTCACTGTTTCAGGTCTGATTTCAGGCCAAATTTTGGGCTAAATTCAGAACTGAAATGGACCAAAAGATGCACAGGACCCCGTACAGATTCACACTGGAGCCGCAGCGGTGATATGTGAACCGGCTCCATAGAGAGGCGGTCACAATCTCCTGCTATTCCGAATTAGATGCGGGGAATCTGCATTCAATTCACACTAGTGTGAACTCAGCCTCTGGCTGCATTCACATGGGCATTTAGCCACGGTGAGAATCCCAGTGGCAGGAACCTCCAGTAATCGCAGGATGTGCCAGCAGGCATGAATTGTGGTGGCAGCTGACAGACTTTCATTGTATGGGTTCGGCGGCCACAGCTATCCCCTTGCTGCTGTCAAACCCAACAGCAAGAATTAGTAGATTCCTGCCACTGGGATTTGCACTATGGCTAAACTCCCATTGGAATGCAGCCTAAGAATAGACCATGGAAAAAAAAGGGATATGAAAGAAGCCGGCTAGAGGCTAGCTAGGACTGAAATAACTATCACTAAACAGGAGGGGGGAACAATCAGATAGCAAATACAGAAGATAAAGTAATTGTAATGATGCTAAACTATTACCAGTAGGGATGAGCTTCGTGTTCGAGTCGAACATACGTTCGACTCGAACATCGGCTGTTCGATCGTTCGACGAAGATCGAACGATTTGGGCCGTTCGCGCCAAATTCGAGTGACGCGAACGGCCCACAATGCACTACGCCATCGCAGTGTCATCCAGGCGCTGTGATTGGCCAAGCATGCACTGTGACCCCGCATGCTTGGCCAATCACAGCGCCGGCAGCGAGGAGAGCAATGATTGGCCACAGGCAGGATGCCTGTGGCCAATTATTGCTGAGGGTGTTTAGTACACGCCCCACACTATAAAAGGCCGCCAGCACGGCGGCCTAGTGTAGTGTGTTCCGGAGCAGGGATAGAGCAGCATAGGCAGGGACAGTGACTTTTATTTCTTTCTTGCTTAACCTGGATTCCTTTAGTTTAGGGAAAGAGAAGGATAGGTAGGGAGAGTGTCAGTGTGTTTTGTGCTTGTGCTATAGTGTGCTTAAAAAAAACATTTTTTCTAGGGACAGAAAACTGTAGGTAGGGAGAGTGTCAGTTTCTTTCACTGTGCAAGTCCTTGTTTCTAGGGACCTGGAAGGACAGTGAGTGAATTCTCCTTGTGCTATATTGTGCTTAAAAAAAACATTTTTTCTAGGGACAGAAAACTGTAGGTAGGGAGAGTGTCAGTTTCTTTCACTGTGCAAGTCCTTGTTTCCAGGGACCTGGAAGGACAGTGAGTGAATTCTCCTTGTGCTATATTGTGCTTAAAAAAAACATTTTTTCTAGGGACAGAAAACTGTAGGTAGGGAGAGTGTCAGTTTCTTTCACTGTGCAAGTCCTTGTTTCTAGGGACCTGGAAGGACAGTGAGTGAATTCTCCTTGTGCTATATTGTGCTTAAAAAAAACATTTTTTCTAGGGACAGAAAACTGTAGGTAGGGAGAGTGTCAGTTTCTTTCACTGTGCAAGTCCTTGTTTCCAGGGACCTGGAAGGACAGTGAGTGAATTCTCCTTGTGCTATATTGTGCTTAAAAAAAACATTTTTTCTAGGGACAGAAAACTGTAGGTAGGGAGAGTGTCAGTTTCTTTCACTGTGCAAGTCCTTGTTTCTAGGGACTGGGAAGGACAGTGAGTGAATTCTCCTTGTGCTATAGTGTGCTTAAAAAAAACATTTTTTCTAGGGACAGAAAACTGTAGGTAGGGAGAGTGTCAGTTTCTTTCACTGTGCAAGTCCTTGTTTCTAGGGACTGGGAAGGACAGTGAGTGAATTCTCCTTGTGCTATATTGTGCTTAAAAAAAACATTTTTTCTAGGGACAGAAAACTGTAGGTAGGGAGAGTGTCAGTTTCTTTCACTGTGCAAGTCCTTGTTTCCAGGGACCTGGAAGGACAGTGAGTGAATTCTCCTTGTGCTATATTGTGCTTAAAAAAAACATTTTTTCTAGGGACAGAAAACTGTAGGTAGGGAGAGTGTCAGTTTCTTTCACTGTGCAAGTCCTTGTTTCCAGGGACCTGGAAGGACAGTGAGTGAATTCTCCTTGTGCTATATTGTGCTTAAAAAAAACATTTTTTCTAGGGACAGAAAACTGTAGGTAGGGAGAGTGTCAGTTTCTTTCACTGTGCAAGTCCTTGTTTCTAGGGACCTGGAAGGACAGTGAGTGAATTCTCCTTGTGCTATATTGTGCTTAAAAAAAACATTTTTTCTAGGGACAGAAAACTGTAGGTAGGGAGAGTGTCAGTTTCTTTCACTGTGCAAGTCCTTGTTTCTAGGGACCTGGAAGGACAGTGAGTGAATTCTCCTTGTGCTATATTGTGCTTAAAAAAAACATTTTTTCTAGGGACAGAAAACTGTAGGTAGGGAGAGTGTCAGTTTCTTTCACTGTGCAAGTCCTTGTTTCCAGGGACCTGGAAGGACAGTGAGTGAATTCTCCTTGTGCTATATTGTGCTTAAAAAAAAACATTTTTTCTAGGGACAGAAAACTGTAGGTAGGGAGAGTGTCAGTTTCTTTCACTGTGCAAGTCCTTGTTTCTAGGGACTGGGAAGGACAGTGAGTGAATACTCCTTGTGCTATAGTGTGCTTAAAAAAAACATTTTTTCTAGGGACAGAAAACTGTAGGTAGGGAGAGTGTCAGTTTCTTTCACTGTGCAAGTCCTTGTTTCTAGGGACTGGGAAGGACAGTGAGTGAATTCTCCTTGTGCTATATTGTGCTTAAAAAAAACATTTTTTCTAGGGACAGAAAACTTTAGGTAGGGAGAGTGTCAGTTTCTTTCACTGTGCAAGTCCTTGTTTCCAGGGACCTGGAAGGACAGTGAGTGAATTCTCCTTGTGCTATATTGTGCTTAAAAAAAACATTTTTTCTAGGGACAGAAAACTGTAGGTAGGGAGAGTGTCAGTTTCTTTCACTGTGCAAGTCCTTGTTTCCAGGGACCTGGAAGGACAGTGAGTGAATTCTCCTTGTGCTATATTGTGCTTAAAAAAAACATTTTTTCTAGGGACAGAAAACTGTAGGTAGGGAGAGTGTCAGTTTCTTTCACTGTGCAAGTCCTTGTTTCTAGGGACCTGGAAGGACAGTGAGTGAATTCTCCTTGTGCTATATTGTGCTTAAAAAAAACATTTTTTCTAGGGACAGAAAACTGTAGGTAGGGAGAGTGTCAGTTTCTTTCACTGTGCAAGTCCTTGTTTCCAGGGACCTGGAAGGACAGTGAGTGAATGCTCCTTGTGCTATAGTGTGCTTAAAAAAAACATTTTTTCTAGGGACAGAAAACTCTAGGTAGGGAGAGTGTCAGTTTCTTTCACTGTGCAAGTCCTTGTTTCCAGGGACCTGGAAGGACAGTGAGTGAATTCTCCTTGTGCTATAGTGTGCTTAAAAAAAACATTTTTTCTAGGGACAGAAAACTGTAGGTAGGGAGAGTGTCAGTTTCTTTCACTGTGCAAGTCCTTGTTTCCAGGGACCTGGAAGGACAGTGAGTGAATTCTCCTTGTGCTATATTGTGCTTAAAAAAAACATTTTTTCTAGGGACAGAAAACTGTAGGTAGGGAGAGTGTCAGTTTCTTTCACTGTGCAAGTCCTTGTTTCTAGGGACCTGGAAGGACAGTGAGTGAATTCTCCTTGTGCTATATTGTGCTTAAAAAAAAACATTTTTTCTAGGGACAGAAAACTGTAGGTAGGGAGAGTGTCAGTTTCTTTCACTGTGCAAGTCCTTGTTTCAAGGGACAGAGAAGGACACCTGAAGGTAGCCCTTATTGCTTTTTTCCCATCTCCCTGCAGGCCATCTATTAGAATGTCTGGAAGGCAAACAAGGAGAGGCAGACAGTCAGGAGGCAATAAAAGAGGGCAAGCAGGCTCTGTGTCTGGGGGCAACAGTGCTGGTCGTGGACGCGGTGCATTGTCATCAGCACATGGCCATGGGACACGCTTGTCCTTCTTTTCCGCAGCTGGACATGTTGAGCCACATCATGCCGAAGACTTGGTAGAGTGGATGACCAAGCCCTCCTCCTCCTCCTCATCCTCTCTCACCCAGGCTCAGCGTACTGGCAAAGCAGCTGCCAAAGCGTCCTCTTCCCTGGTATCAATGTCAGACTCATCATCAGTCACTCCTTCCCTAGACCCACCATGTCCTCCTCCTGAGGAGTCCCCCGAACTGTTTGAGCACAGTGTTGGGTACATGCTCCAGGAGGATGCCCAGCGTTTCGAAGGGTCTGATGATGAAACCCAGCTACAGGAAGGCAGTAGGGTGAGAGCAGACAGAGGGGATGCTCAAGAAGGACACCAATCTGGCAGTCATGTTCCAGCAGCTGCAGCATACTGCCAGATTGGCTCCAGTGATGAGGAGGGAGGGGATGATGAGGTCACTGACTCCACGTGGGTGCCTAATAGGAGAGAGGAGGAGGAGGATGAGGAGGAGGCACATCTCCAACGAGACAGGATGCCCTTTGGTGGCCAGCGTAAGGGCAGTACACCGACGGAATCACACCGCAGAGCTCCGCCTGTGCAGGGCGCTGCCTCTGCCCGTCATTCAAAAAGTTCCTTGGTGTGGGCCTTTTTTGAGGCTAGTGCATCAGATCGCACAGCTGCTGTTTGCAACATATGTCTCAAGCGTATATCGCGTGGCCAAAACATCAGCCGCTTGGGTACCACATGCCTGACCAGACATATGTTGACCTGCCATGCAGCTCGTTGGCAAGCCTACCTCAAAGACCCACACCAAAGAACAAAGCGGACCTCTCCTTGCACCGCATCAGCTGGGATCTCCAACCCCACTATAACTTCAGTCCTCTCTGAAACATGCACTGAGAGGAATGAAGGTGTAGAATTAGGTGTGTCACAGCCAAGTACTTGCGGCCACTCTGCTAGCAGTACACCGACGTCCGATTCTAGCAGGCAAATTTCCCTGCCCCAGCTGCTGGACCGTCGAAAGAAGTTCACTCCCAGCCATCCACATGCCCAGCGGTTGAATGCTAGCTTGGCTAAATTGCTAGCGCTTCAACTGCTGCCTTTTCAGTTGGTAGACTCGGCCCCCTTCCGTGAGTTTGTGCAATGTGCGGTTCCTCAGTGGCAGGTTCCCAAACGCCACTTTTTCTCACGGAAGGCTATTCCGGCTCTCTACCGGCATGTGGAAGGCAATGTCTTGGCCTCGCTGGACAGGGCGGTCAGCGGTAAGGTGCATATTACCGCTGACTCATGGTCCAGCAGGCATGGACAGGGACGTTACCTTTCTTTCACGGCCCATTGGGTCACTCTTTTGGCAGCTGGGAAGGATGCAGGACAAGGTGCAGTAGTGTTGGAGGTTGTCCCACCGCCACGCCTCCAAAATGCTACTACTGGTTGTGACACACCTCTCTCCTCCACCCCCTCCTCTTCTTCTTCCTCCATGGCCTCTTCCTGTGGTTTGTCCTATGAACCAGCGGTGCTCCGTAGCCGTTCACGGGGCTACGCAAGTACGCAGGCAAAAAGATGCCATGCCGTGCTTGCGCTGGTGTGTTTGGGGGACAGAAGCCACACTGGGGCAGAGGTCCTGTCTGCTCTGCAGGGCCAGGCCGAGAGGTGGTTGATGCCACGCCAGCTTAAGCCAGGAATGGTGGTTTGTGACAATGGCACCAACCTCCTCTCCGCCCTCCGACAGGGACAACTGACCCATGTGCCCTGTGTGGCTCACGTCCTTAACCTGGTGGTGCAGCGGTTCTTGGGCAGGTACCCGGGCTTACAGGATGTCCTGAGGCAGGCCAGGAAAGTCTGTGTGCATTTCCGCAGATCTTATAATGCCAGTGCTCGCCTGGCTGAGCTGCAAAAGGAGTTGAACCTGCCCAAGAACCGCCTTATATGTGACATGCCCACCAGGTGGAACTCAACGTTGGCCATGCTGCAGCGGCTGCACACGCAGCAGAGGGCCATCAATGAGTACCTGTGCGACTACGGCACCAGGACAGGGTCAGGGGAGCTTGGTTTTTTTTCTCCACGCCAGTGGGGCATGATCAGGGATGCATGCACTGTCCTGGCACCATTTGAGGAGGCCACGAGGATGGTGAGCAGTGACAGTGCATGCATCAGTGACACTGTACCTCTTGTCCACCTGTTGGAGCACACGCTGCGTGGAATAATGGACAGGGCACTTGAGGCAGAACAGAGGCAGGAAGAGGAGGACTTCCTTGCCTCTCAAGGCCCCCTTTACCCAGACAGTGTTCCTTCTGTCCCACCCATCGCACAGGAAGAGGAAGAGGAGGAGGAGGAGGAGGAGGAGGAGGATTGTGTCAGCATGGAGGTGGAGGCTGGCACTCAGCATCATCAGCAGCAGTCTTTTAGGGATGATTTACAGTCCCAAGAAACCAGTGGACTTGTACGTGGCTGGGAGGAGGTGACTGCGGATCATGTCGTCCTTAGTGACCCAGAGGACTCCGGAGCGAATGCCTCAGCAAACCTACGCTGCATGGCCTCCCTGATCCTGCAAAGTCTGCGGAAAGGATTCTTCGGATCAAGGAGAGGGACCATTACTGGCTGGCCACTCTCCTTGATCCACGGTACAAGGGTAAGGTTGCGGACCTTATGTTACCGTCGCAGAGGGAGCAGAGGATGAGACAACTCAAGGTTGACAAGAAAGGTCTGTGCAACGCGTTCCCAGAGACTGGGAGGTTACAAACTCCTGGTCCAGGACAACGAGTTGCTGAGGCTTCGGCCAGTCAAAGAAGGAGCGGTGGGGAAGGTGGCCGTCTGACCGATGCGTTCAGACAATTCTTTAGTCCGCAGCCCCAAAGTATGATTGGTTCCAGCAACCATCGCCAGCGTCTGATAAACATGGTGCAGGAATATCTAGGGGCAAGGTCAGACTTGGACACCTTCCCCACCGAAAATCCTCTGGCTTACTGGGTCTTGAGGATGGATCACTGGCCAGAGCTTGCACAGTATGCAATTGAGCTACTGGCCTGTCCTGCATCCAGCGTTCTTTCGGAACGCACATTCAGTGCTGCTGGAGGATTTGTCACGGATCACAGGGTGCGCCTGTCCACCGACTCGGTTGATCGACTGACTTTCATCAAGATGAACCAGTCTTGGATCACCACCAGCTACCACACACCTGATGCTGATATAACAGACTAATTGATTTTAACATGTCACGTCCCTTCAAGACTGATGCTGATGCTGAGTGCCTGTGCTGTTATGTTGACTGGCTATCCTCCTCCTCCGAGTCCTCAATGATACGATTGATGATGATAGCTTGGAAGATCATTTTTGTTTATGGGTGCCGCCACCAGTGGCTAAGGCCCAATTTTTCAGCCCCTGTTTTACAGGGGCGTGTACTTACAATTTTTTTAGCAATAATTTGCCATAGGGCTCATTGCTGTGCTCCAAGTACAGTATCTGTGAGGGGTTGTAGTGTTGTGCCACCAGTGCCTAAGGCCCAATTTTTCAGCCCCTGTTTAACAGGGGCGTGTCATTACAATTTTTGAAGCAATACTTTGCAACAGGGCTCATTGCTGTGCTCCAAGTACAGTATCTGTGAGGGGTTGTAGTGTTGTGCCACCAGTGCCTAAGGCCCAATTTTTCAGCCCCTGTTCAACAGGGGCATGCAATTACAATTCTTGATGTAATAATTCACAGCAGGGCCCATTCCTGCACCCACCAAGAGTAAGTCTGAGGGCTTACAGTGTTGTGGCAACGCCACCACCACCACCACCACGAAAGGCCCAATTTTTCAGCCACTGTTCAAAAGGGGCATGTAATTACAATTCTTGATCTAATAATTCACAGCAGGGCCCATTCCTGCACCCACCAAGAGTAACTCTGAGGGCTTACAGTGTTGTGGCAACACCACCACCACCACCACCACCACGAAAAGCCCAATTTTTCAGCCCCTGTTCAACAGGGGCATGCAATTACAATTCTTGATCTAATAATTCACAGCAGGGCCCATTGATGCACCCACCAAGAGTAACTGTCAGGGCTTACAGTGTTGTGGCACCAGCACCACCATCAAAGCCCCAATTTTTACTACCACTGTTCAACAATTATATGTAATTAAAATTCCTGATATAATAGTTGACAGCAGGGCGTTCCAGCACCAACCAAGAGTAACTGTGAGTGCTTACAGTGTTGTGCCAACACCAACAACTAAGGGGCCTATTTCTGCAGAGTATATACGGCAGGTCCCTACTTTCAAACATCCAACTTACAAACGACTCCTACTTGCAAACGAAAGAAGACAACAGGAAGTGAGAGGAAATCTACCCCTAGGAAGGAAAATTCTCTCCTGTAAGAATAAATATGGGAGAAAGGTGTCTCCTCTGTACTGATGCTTTATCAGCAATCCTTGTTTCAAGAAAAACACCACATTTCAAAAACAGTTGTCATTGGGACGGAAAGTGAGGTGAAATGTTCTGAACAGGGGCACAGACAGCAAAACAAATGTTACAGGGGTGATAACCCTTACCTATGTTTCCCAAAAAGTTTAAAAATAGATTTTTGGGATGGAGCTACAGTTCAACAATGTACCTGTTCAAAATTACAAACACATTCTACATAAGAACAAACCTACAGTCCCTGTCTTGTATGCACCGCCTGTATACGGCTGTTCAGAGTATATAGGGCCTTTTTTATTTTATGTGCGGGGTTCCCCTTAATATCCCTACAAGGCCCAAAGGGGCTGGTAATGGGCTAGGGTAGGGGGGGGGGGGGTCATGGGGTAGCTATGCCATTTTTCTTAAAGATTTTCATCCATATTACCGGGACCAGACATTACATTAAAGCCGCAAGAAGTTTTAAATGGCTTTTTTTTCCTTTAGAAGTGTCATTTTGTGCAGGGACAGTTCTAAACACGGGAAACACGTGGCACTTCACAGGCATACTTTAGACACCCCCCAGGTACGATATTTAAAGGAATATTTGACTTTTTTTTTTCACTTTATGCATCATTAAAATGACTGCTCCCGAAAAACGACCGTTTTTAAAACTTCTTTTTGCATTGATACATGTCCCCTGGTGCAGAACCCGGGTTCCCAAACCCTTTTTAGGACAATAACATGCATAATAGTTGTTATAATTAGCACTTTAGAATTCGAACGTTTGCATCCATTGTATTTAATAGGGTTCTAATGTTCGTACGAACTTTCGGTCCGTTCGCGGGTTCTGGTGCGAACCGAACCCGGGGGTGTTCGGCTCATCACTAATTACCAGATGTCATCAGTCTGTAATATTGATACAAAAGCAGTCAATACAGTCAGGTCCATAAATATTGAGACACTGACACAATTCTAATCTTTTTGGCTCTATACACCACCACAATGGATTTGAAATGAAACGAACAAGATGTGCTTTAACTGCAGACTTTCAGCTTTAATTTGAGGGTATTTACATCCACATCAGGTGAACAGTGTAGGAATTACAACAGTTTGTATATGTGCCTCCCACTTTTTAAGGGACCAAAAGTAATGGGACAGATAAACAATCATAAATCAAACTTTCACTTTTAAATACTTGGTTGCAAATCCTTTACAGTCAATTACAGCCTGAAGTCTGGAACGCATAGACATCACCAGACGCTGGGTTTCATCCCTGGTAATGCTTTGCCGGGCCTCTACTGCACCTGTCTTCAGTTCCTGCTTGTTCTTGGGGGCATTTTCCCTTCAGTTTTGTCTTCAGCAAGTGAAATGCATGCTCATTCGGATTCAGGTCAGGTGATTGACTTGGCCATTGCATAACATTCCACTTCTTTCCCTTGAAAAACTCTTCGGTTGCTTTCGCAGTATGCTTCGGGTCTTTGTCCATCTGCACTGTGAAGCGCCGTCCAATGAGTTCTGAACCATTTGGCTGAATATGAGCAGATAATATTGCCCGAAACACTTCAGAATCATCCTGCTGCTTTTGTCAGCAGTCACATCATCAATAAATACAAGAGAACCAGTTCCATTGGCAGCCATACATGCCCACGCCATGACACTACCACCACCATGCTTCACCAAACAGGTGGTATGCTTTGGATCATGAGCAGTTCCTTTCCTTCTCCATACTCTTCTCTTCCTATCACTCTGGTACAAGTTAATCTTGGTCTCATCTGTCCATAGGATGTTGTTCCAGAACTGTGAAGGCTTTTTTAGATTGTTTAGCAAACTCTAATCTGGCCTTCCTGTTTTTGAGGCTCACCAATGGTTTACATCTTGTGGGGAACCCTCTGTATTCACGCTGGAGAAGTCTTGATTGTTGACTTTGACATACATACATCTACCTCCTGGAGAGTGTTCTTGATCTGGCCAACTGTTGTGAAGGGTGTTCTCTTCACCAGGGAAATAATTCTTTGGTCATCCACCACAGTTGTTTTCCGTGGTCTTCCGGGTCTTTTGGTGTTGCTGAGCTCACCCGTGCATTCTTTCTTTTTAAGGATGTTCCAAACAGTTGATTTGGCCACATCTAATGTTTTTGCTATCTCTCTGATGTTTTTATTTTTATTTTTATTTTTTCAGCCTAATGATGGCTTGCTTCACTGATAATGACAGATCTTTGGATCTCATATTGAGAGTTGACAGCAACAGATTCCAAAAGCAAATAGCACACTTGAAATGAACTCTGGACCTTTTATTTGCTCCTTGTAAATGGGATAATGAGGGAATAACACACACCTGGCCATGGAACAGCTGAGCAGCCAATTGTCCCATTACTTTTGGTCCCTTAAAAACTGGGAGGCACATATACAAACTGTTTTAATTCCTACACCATTCACCTGATTTGGATGTAAATACCCTCAAATAATTAAAGCTGAAAGTCTGCAGTTAAAGCACATCTTGTTTGTTTCATTTCAAATCCATTGTGGTGGTGTATAGAGCCAAAACGATTAGAATTGTGTTGATGTCCCAATATTTATGGACCTAACTGTACATACAGGTAGGACAGCAAAGAGCAAAGATTTTTTTGGTTACCTTTATAATATTTTTTAATAGGACATTCCCTACCAAAAAGATTTGGACACCCCTAACACCATTGTTTTTAAGTTAAGCAAGGTTTTTATCCGGATCATCTACCCCTTTTCTAGACTTATCTATGCATCACAATGACTTTAAACATAAAGTGTATGTAAACCTTAACAATGAACTTTACTTTGTGTTGTTGATATTGGATATAAACGCCCTGAATAACCTCTATCACCACTGCGCCAATAAAAAAAAATGTGCAAGTAACTATAGCTGCAGCAAGGGAACTTGGCTACAACTTTATTAGCTTTACCTATGTAACACACAGATACCCCTTTACCTGCCTTATTCGACTCCTCGCAGGAAGAGAGGGCACACTGTGCCACATGCCCGTACCCTCCTGTGTGAAGAGGTTGAGCGGTGTTGAAATGGGTCTCCGCAGCCAGAATCTCCAGAGAATGGTTCTTATCTCTATAGTCAATAAGGACGAGTCTCTATTTCCCCCAATAACTCCAAGGTCCACACCAGCTGTAACTCCAACGTAGAGTTTTTTTTCTCTTTTTTTTTATTGGAAAATAAAAGACAATTGAACAACTGTAAAGATAAGTACAAAAGTACAAAAAAAGGCTGTCAGTCAGGTTCAAACAATGGTACATAGAAATACCGATGTAGCTAGTTGGGTACATCAAGTAGGGCAGAAACAAGAGATAAAACTTGACACTAGATCACTAGGAGACTAACATTGTGGATTTTTAGAAAGAGGGTGCTGTATAGACATAATTCTCCCCTAGTGAGGGTACAATAGGTCATCCTAGACAAATACCGATACTGCAATGTGACCAGAAGGTGAGTACTGGATGGATCTGTCTACGCTCCCCTATGTTTAGAATCGGGAATAGGGGAAAGATCATAACAGAAACTAATAAATGAAGAGGGGGGGAGGGGGGAGGAGCTCCAGAGACAATGGCAGGCTGTCCGTTCCAATACGTGGATGGTCCCGAGAGTGAAACAACCATGGTGGGCCATCCGGAAAGTATAGTCTATGCAGTGCCACCAATTTTTACAGCCCTTTTGAGATAGGGTCAGCGTATGAGAAGGAGAGTTGTTCCAGAGCCACCTGATCAGCTGACGAGAGGGTTGATATGATGAAGGATTCCCATCTGTAGTAAAAGCGAGCTCTAGATCTGGGTTCTTTGAAGTCTGTAAGAAGTCGTTCTTTATAGAAAAGGTTGAGGCAGTCCTTTTCGAGTTGGATGAGAGAAGGGCTTTGAGGAGAGATCCAGTGCCTGAGAATGAGTCTCCTGGCGACAAGCAAACAGAGCAAAATCCAGTCTTTGGAGGGGGGACGTTTGCTGGTCCCAGAGGAGATTGATGCAGCTGGGGACAGAGACCAGGGTAGCAATAGAGGGTCCAAGTATCCGAATATTAGAAGTAAAGGGTCTTTGGGGAGTTTCAATAAAGTGGTTTTGAATATGTAAGACATGACTTGCTCCCAAAATGAGGAAATAAAGGAGCAGGACCAGAAGCGGTGAGAGAGAGAAGGTCTGGGTACCTTGCATAAAGGACAAGAGGCACCATCTTTATTGGATTTAGGGGAGAGAAAAGGCATATAAGCCCGGTGTGCGATCTTGAGTTGGGTTTCTCTCCAAATTTCGTTGGGTGTCAGTCGGAGAGTTTTCTGTAGACCAGATAGGATTTTGTCAGTTATATCTGGTACTGGGAAATCCACAGCCCAGTTAGCAATAGATGAGGAGGACAAGGACGGTGATGCTTCTTGCAGGAGAGGTTTGTAGATGTCCGAAATTTTATAACGTCCACCTCGCAGTAAGAGTTCAGAAAAGCTGTTTTCGAATCTCCGGAGATTGTCTTTGCAGGTGTTAGATAAGAAGCTAATGCATTGGTTGTAATGGAATACGTGAGAGGGGGGCAGAGAAAATGACAAGGATATTGTGGAAAAGGGAAGTGGTTTTCCAGTGTTGCCATCGCACAATGAGGAAAAATTTGACAGTCCTTGAGCCTGCCAGACCGAAAAGGCTTTGCAATGAAGACCAGGGACGAAGTTGGGATTACCTTGGATTGGCAGATGGGGAGAGATAAAGGGAGATAGCATGAGTGTTTTCCTGATTTCTCTCCAAGCTAGAGCTGTGTCCCTCAGCACAGGAGATTAGGTTTATAAGGGGGGGGGACAGTTTTCCATCTGCAGTGTAGGAGGGCCACCAGAGAGTAAGGGTGAGCCATTTCGGATTCCAGGACATAGTTAGAGTATTGGGATGAGTGGGCTATCCAATCTAAGCTGGTCCTGAACAAACATGCTAAATTATACAATCTAATATGAGGTAGACTGATACCCCCGTCACGTCTAGGAAGGTGTAGTTTTTTAAAGGCTATCCAAGGTCTTTTGCTGTGCCAGATGAAATGTGAAATTTTGGAGTTGAGGGATTTGACATCTTTGTGTTTCAAGAGCAAAGGTATGGTTTGTAAAGGATAAAGCAGTCTGGCGAAGCTAATCATTTTGACAAGGTGACACCTTTCCAGGAGTGAGAGGGGGAGATCCATCCAGTTTGACAGTTCCTGGTAGAGTTTTGTGAAAAGGGGGGGGGTAATTGAGGTGGTAGATGGAAGAGGGTAGTTTCCCAATCTTTATACCTAAATAGGTGATGTAAGAAGAGGCAACCTTAAACAGAGAGTGTTGAGTCCAGGGGGGTGGGGCGTGTGTCCCTATGGGGAGAATTTCGCTCTTGGAATAATTAATACGGAGGCCGGAGCACAGTCGAAAGTCGTCAAAGGTGGTTTTAATGGTCAAGATGTTGTTTTCTGGGGTTACCCGTAAATATGAGGACGTCGTCGGCGAATAGTGAGGTGCGAAGTTCCGTTTTGCCTATTTTGATGCCTCGTAAGGGGGCTATCTGGGAAAGGTACCTAGACAGAGATTCTAAGGCTAAGTTGAACAGGAGGGGGGAGAGAGGGCATCCCTGCCTGGTCCCCTTATGAAGGCGGTAAGTCCTCTGAAAGGAGTCCAGCAGCAACAAGTCTAGCTGAGGGCGCTTTATACATGGCATTGATAAGGTGGCAGAAGGGGCCTGAGAATCCCATTTTAGACAGAGTAAGGGAAAGCCAGTCAAAACTTACATTGTCAAAGGCTTTTTCTGCGTCTAGCGTGATGATGGCATAGTCTCCCGTGGGATCTTGTTTGGCTCGCTCAAGGGCCAGGAGTACCTTACGTATGTTAAGGGTGGCTGTCCGCCCTTTCACAAAGCCTGATTGGGCCGGGTGGATGAGGTCCGGGAGGATGACCGCTAGTCTGGAGGCCACAATCTTCGAAATAATTTTTTACATCAATAGTTTTTTATTAAAGAATTTTTGCACGTAACAGATAACAGAGGGAAAAAAGAAAAAGGAGAGTACAGGGAGAGATATACACTATAATTGATACACATTGGTGATAAGCATACATTTAGGGCTTTTAAACAGTTTATCAAAAGGTCTTGGGCCAAATAGCCCAGTATTCATCAAACTTCTTGCATGTTAGAGAATTGATTGATAAGAGACGTTCAAAGGTATAATTTCTATGAACAGCTGCCATGACTTCAGAAATGTTCACAGCTTTATTGGATTTCCAATTACGCAGTATCAACAGGCGTGTTTCTAGTAATATGTGCGTTACAACTGGCCTATAAAATTGCGGAAATTTGTCAATTTTTAGGTGCAATAGCGCCAATGCTGGGTCGGGCTGTGATAGTATTCCAGTTAAGGATGAGATCTTTTGGAAAACCTGGTTCCAAAGACTTCTTATACTAGGGCAATGCCAGAACATATGAAGTAAGTTACCTACGTGCCCGCACTCTCTCCAGCAGTTTGGTGACGTACCTGGAAAGTATGTGGCAAGTCGGAAGGGAGTGTAGTGCCATCTGTTTGCAATCTTGATCGTTAGTTCCCAATGTTTTACGCAGTGGGAGGATTTGTGAATTTCTATGAAGGCGCGGTGCCATTGTGCATCCGAGTAAGTGTAGCCCATATCAACCTCCCAGTTTTGCATTGCTGCTGTCTTATGGAATGTCATTCTGTCTTGCATTAGGTTATAGAAAAAGGAGATGCCCTTCGTATCCTGCTTTGCCTTGGAGTAGAATTGCCAGATTTTATTCGGCACCGTCACTAATGGAGGGGCATGATATTTCAAGAAGTGCGTAATTCTAAGGCATTTGAAAAAACCGGGCGAGGAGATACGATATTGTACCATGATTTGATCTATAGTCTTGAGTCTTGGGCCGTCATATAGGTCCGATATGTGGTGGATGCCCTTATTGGTCATGTCTGTGACGTCTAGCATTGGAATCTTGGACTCCAATAGAGTCAAGGGAAGGTTGAAGTCCATAGATTGTACGTCCCCATGGTATTTATCTAAAAGGAGTCTCCAGGCCCTCAATGAGGCCTGTATTGGAGGTGAAAGGGTAGTAATGTTCCAGGGGACCCACCTGTCTCCTATGAGTAGTTGGGTGAGATCCTTCGTTGGAGATAGGTTAGTTTCTATATCAACCCAGAGGGGTAAGTCGGATTTTTGAGTCCAGAATTTAATCTGGTCTAGGCGCACCGCCCATAGGTAGTCATAAATGTCTGCTAGGCCTGCCCCCCCTGCTTTCTTGTGAGAAGTCAAGTTGTTCCTTGAGCACCTAGCTCTTTTCCCCTGCCATATGTACTTCCAGCTCATACTCGTGAGGCTGTTGAGGAAATGAATAGGAATATGTATCGGTAGGGTGCGGAACACATATAAGATTTGTGGTAGTATCAACATTTTATATGCGGATATTCTACCCATCCACGAAATTTCAGTTCTTGAAATATCCCTAAGCTGGGCTTCCAGTCTGGTCACCAGCGGAGTCATGTTAGACTTGGCGAGGGCGGATATCTTACTAGTGAGCGAAATGCCCAAATAGGTAATACTACCTGTGCTCCAGGTATACGGTAAGTTTTCTTGTAGGGATCGTTTCGTTTGGGACTGTACTCCTAGGTCTAGGATAAGGGATTTTGTGAAGTTGACCTTATAATAGGAGACATTTCCAAATGCTGTCAAAAGTTTATGTGCCTCTTTTAAGGACTTTAGTGGGTTAGTCAGGAGCAGGATTACATCATCCGCAAAGAGATTAATGGTGTGCATATTAGAGCCAAACTGGAAGCCCGAGATCAAGGGTTGGGATCTGATTGCTTCAGCTAGTGGTTCTATCATCAAGTTAAAAATAGTTGGAGACAGGGGACAACCCTGTCTAGTCCCATTTGAGATATCAAAAGGCCTAGACAGGAGGCCTGCCGAGTAAACTTGGGCCGACGGGCAAGAGTAAAGGGATAAAATAGCTTTCAATATTGATCCTGTAAACCCAAACTTTTCTAGAACCATTTCCATGTAGGTCCAATGGACCCTGTCGAACGCCTTCTCTGCGTCAATAGAGAGTAGCAGAGAAGGAGTTCGAGTTCTTTCAGCATGATGTATCACATTGATGATTCTCCTAGTGGTGTCAGAGGTCTGTCTCCCCTTCACAAAGCCCATCTGGTCTTGTTTGATAATTAGTGGTATAATATGTGTAAGTCTCTTAGCCAGTAATTTTGCATAAATTTTGGTGTCAGTGTTCAGGAGTGAAATGGGTCTGAAGTTGGCAGGTGTGTTGGGTTCTTTTCCTGGTTTAGGTAATGTGACTATGTGTGCTTGTAGCATTTCTCGTGGAAGCATCGCAGATTCAGTGGCTTTGGTGAAGACTGTGGCCATGTGGGGTGAGAGTATGTGTTTAAATGTTTTGAAGTATTCATTGGAAAAGCCATCCGGGCCTGGAGACTTCCCGTTCGGTAAAGAGTTAGTTATTTTTTCCACTTCCAGGGCTGTTATGGGACTGTTTAGGTCCTCTAGTTGTGTTTGGGAAAGGGATGGAAGTTTTAGTGTATTTAGGAATGTTTGTATTTTTTCCACTGTCGGTTGGGGTGTATTGGTGTCCCTATGGAGGTTGTAGAGTGAACTATAGTATTCGGCAAATTGATTGGCTATATCCTGGGGGTTAATAATTTTTTGTGAAGTGGAGGGGTGTCTCAAGTATTGTATTCTAGTTTTGGAGCGTATTGCTTTGAGTTTATTAGCTAAATATTTGCCTGCTCTGTCGGCGTTGGCATAGTGTGAGAGTTTCAGGCGTCTGAGATGTTTATCATATTGATGCGATAGGAGTTCTCTAAGTTTTTCTCTAAGGGTGTTCAACTTGCTAGTTAAGGGCACTGACGGTGACTTCTTATTCAGGGATTCTAGGTTGTGTATATCAGCAATAGTTGTGTTTATTAAGTGTGTTTGCTTTTTTTTTTCTCTAGCTCCAATTTGGATTAATATCCCTCTAATAAAGGCTTTGTGTGCATTCCACAGAGTATTCGGGTCAGCAACAGAGCCAACATTTTCTGCAAAGTAATTAGTTAAGTGTTGAGCTATAGATTTTTGGAGATGTGGTTCTTGAAGAATTCTAGCGTTACATCGCCAGGTGGGGGTGGAAGGGGAGACACCCTTTTCTGTAATAGACATAGATATAGCAGCATGGTCTGACCATGTAATATCATGTATGTTCGTTTTTTCAACGTTTTGGAGCAACCATTTGTTTGTCAGGAACATGTCTATGCGAGAATATGAGTTGTGCCTGTTCGAGAAAAAGGTATAGTCACGTTCATTAGCGTGGAGGCATCTCCACGCGTCAAATAGTTCCATCTTGTGTAACATGGGTTGTAGAGACAGGTGGTTTCGGGGTTTGCCAGAGGATGTATCCAGTAGTGGGTCTGACGTTATGTTAAAGTCTCCGCAAACCAGGAGGTTACCATATTTCATGTCTAGTGCTTTGGTAAGGATTTTCCTCAAAAAACGGAGTTGATGAGAATTAGGGGCGTACACTGATACAATCGTGTATGGTTTAGAGTTGATATCCCCCGTAAGGATTATGTATCTGCCTCCTTCATCAAGAACAGTATCCTTGGGTTGAAATGAAAGAGAGTTTTTGATGGCCACTAGGACTCCTCCTTTTTTGGTGTTAGGCACGCAAGCTACGTAGATGAAAGGATAGTCTTTGTGTGAGCATTTTGGAGCTTTGTCTCGTTGAAAATGAGTTTCCTGCACACAGAGAATGTCAGCTCCCTGCGTGCGTGCCTCTTTCCACATGGAGAAGCGTTTTGCTGGGTGATTCAGGCCCCGGGCGTTAATGGATAGTATTTTAATTGTCATTGTATTAGATGGGTGATAGTCTGTATGACAAAACCGTAAATACACTTACATGTCCAGAGTAGCGGAGACCGCTGTATTCCAGCCTGGCGATAGGGTGTCAGTAGGGTTTCGGTGACTCCAGTTACAGCTGTCAGTATACTTATAGTGTATCTGTGTATATCAAAAAGGGTAACAGGGAAAACAAAGAAAATAGTAACGTAGATAAGAAAGAGAAAACGTAGATATAACTGTTCTTCCATAAGAAATGGATCTGAAAACTGATCCTCGGGCAGCCGTAGCTGCTAGTGCAGAAGGTAGGGTGCAAAAGGGGTACCCCACAGTGGTACCTGTGCACCTGAGATAACCATGAGTTAGGTCTTTGACATTTATTGAGCTTCACCGGCTTTTTTCTTACCAGATTTCTTGTGGGACACTACCTGCCATTCATTCTGCATTGGTTGCAGACCCGCTGAATGATGAGGTTGAGGAGCTTGGACCGGGAGAATACCCCATTGGCGTAGAGCATTCAACCCTTCTTCTAGCTTAGATACTGAGACAGTAGCCCCATTGTGGGTGATGACAAGAGTGGCTGGGTATTTCCACTTGTGCGGTATGTTATGATTCCTCAGTGCTTTGGTTATAGTCAGCAGGTTGCGTCGGCGCTGCAGAGTGTGTCTAGACAGGTCAGGTAACATCCTGACGTTAGCGTATTGTGGCGGAACCTTCCCTGGGACACGTGTCGCCTGTAGTATACGGTCTTTGATATGGTAAAAATGTACCCTCATCAGCACATCCCTGGGAACATCATCAGGGAGGAACGAGGGTTTGGGGATCCTGTGGATTCTATCAATGAGGAGATCCTGTGCTGTTGCCTCTGGCAACAGCGTGGAAAACAAAGTCTGTGTATACTGGAGGAGCTGTGCAGGGGGAACATTTTCAGGGACCCCCCTCAATTTAAGGTTGTTCCGTCTGGATCTGTCCTCGAGATCTGCCATCTTGTCTTTGAGCCAAACTATATCCTCCCCCTGTGCTTTGTGGGCCTCCACCATCATGTTGTATGCAGAAGTGTGTTCTTCCACTTTTGCTTCTATTAGGTGAACCCTCTGTCCCATGGCCTGTACTTCTTTCTGGCATGCATTGATTCCACTGTATATATCTGACTGCAGGGAGGTTCTCAGGGAGAGGAGCATGTCTTTCAGCATGGTGTCAGACACGGGCCTGTCTGCAGTGGGGAAGTCCGATATGGGGTCCCCCCTCTGTTTACGCTGGTCTGAATGCGGCCCGCTTACCTCCATGCTGGGATCCGGCTGCGGCCTAGCTGGAGAGTCCCTCCGCGGTCTCGATTTGGCCGGGCTTCGCGTTGTGGGGCTAGATGTCCCAGAGGAAGATGCGCTGTGTGCAGTAGCCGAGAAGATGGCATTGGATGGCGGGCCGCCGTCTGTGTAGTGCTCTCCTGGCTGCAATGTGTGTTGTAGGACTCGCGCGCCGCCGCCATCTTGCTGCATCCCCCTCGCCGCTGCTCCGAAGAAGCTGTCCAACTTCTGGGGCTGTAACGGCTTCTTACGATTTCTGGTCATCACCGGATCAGTCCTCGGATGTTCAGCGATCCGACAGTGGTGCACAGGGGTCTTGCTAACGCCGGCAGGCTCTGGTGGCTGTTAGTATCTCAGGCTGACACGCGGAGCTCCAGAGCTAAGCGTCCATCTTGGAGTCCGGTCGCCCCGCCCCCCATCTTCGAAAGAATTTTGACATCCAGGTTGAGTACTGAAATAGGCCTGTAGGAGCCCGGTTCTAGAGGGTCCTTGCCCTTTTTAGAAAGTAGCTTGATGATAGCCTGGTTGCCTGTCGGGAGATAGGGACCACCCGCGCAGATATTGGAATAAACCGAGTGGAGTATGGGTGCAGTTATATTATGGAGAGTTTTATAAAATTCACTTGTGAAGCCATCTGGGCCGGGGGCTTTTGAGGGGCGGAGAGCATGTATGGTGCCTTCTATTTCATCGAGGGAGATGGGGGCATTCAGGGATTCCAGATGGGCAGTGGAGATAGTTGGTAGATTCATTTTTTCAAGGAAGGCCTGGGCTATTTTATGGTCGATAGGGTCGGGTGCGTAGAGGGCCGTGTAGTATTCCAGCATGGTTTTATTTATGTGAAGTGGGGTAGAATGTGTAGTTCCCGTGCGGTCCCGCAGCGAGGTAATGTGCGTCGGATGGTAGGCGCCCTTGCAGAGTCTGGATAGGAGTTTGCCAGCCTTATTACCATATTTATGTAGAGAGGCATCTAGATGTGATTTTTTTGTGAGTTCCAGGGTGTCTGCCCATGTGTCGAAGGTATTTTTAGCCGCCGACCACTCCGCCGTGTCAGCCGGCGAAGTCGAGGTGGCGAGAATGCGTTGTGCGAGGTGAAGTCTATCGCTGGCCAGTTTAAACTTCGAAAGTGCATTTCTTTTAAAGGAAGTGGCATATGAGATGATCCAACCCCTCAAGTATGCTTTTCCTGCATCCCAGAGAAGGTTCGGATCCCCTGCGTGTGGAGCATTAGCGGTGGAGAACTCCGCCCATGCTCGTTCCATGTATGCGCTGAAATCAGCATTATTGTGGAGGAAAGATGGGAAGCGCCAGATATTAGGGGGGGGGAGGTCTAGATTGTCAAGGGTAAGGTGTATTGGGGCATGGTCCGATATGGCTATGTCCCCAACCTCTGTGTCTGAAACGAGAGGAATAAGATTATCGGTCCCAAAAAAGTAATCGATCCTAGTGAGGATCTTGTGAGGATTAGAGTAAAAGGTGAACTCCCTGTCCACCGGGTGCGTTAAGCGCCAGATGTCGGTGAGATGGAGGGAGTCCATGGTGGAGGCAAATAGGGTGGGAGCAGATGTAACGGGTGCTGGGGTAGATTGTTTCGGAGAGGACCTGTCATCTGGAGGATGCATGAGGTCATTAAAATCTCCCCCAACTAGGTGAGGTAAGTGGGAGGTATTGAGGAGCCAAGTAGAGAGTTGAGAGTAAAATGTCTTTGTGGGACTGTTAGGAGCGTATACATTGGAAATTACTAGGTCTTTAGTGCCAATTCTAACCCTGGAAGAGATGAAACGTCCTTGGTCATCCGTGTGCGTGGATAGAACAGGGCATGGGAGGTTTTTGTTGAATAGAAGGAGGACACCAGCCTTCCATCCAACTGATTCTGACCCCAAGACCGTTCCGACCCAAAGTTTCTGCATACGACTGAAGTCAGATGCCGAAAGATGAGATTCCTGAAGTAGTGCTACGTCAGCTTTTAGCCTTTTGAGATGGCGAAGAATCTTCATTCTCTTGTTAGGAGAACGGAGACCCTTCACATTCCAAGAGATTACCTTAAGATAACACGGATGATGAGGTGTATAGGCGGCGATTTAGTAGCTGTAAGAGTATAAGTGGGGATCAGGAGGCATAGCTTAAGCTCGGGAGGGATGCGAGCATCTGTATGTGGAGTCCTCGGGTCAAGATGTAGGTTGATATGTGGAGTGGGGGGAGGGGGGATGAAGGGGGGAAAAAGAAAAGAGAACAAGGTAAAACAAAACAACTAATTAAAGTAAGCATCAGAAAGAACTTCGCTTTTTTCCGCATGCGTTCGCTGTGCAAGGTAGCTCCCCATACAGGACCCTTCATGGAAAAAGGAGACCAGTTATGGTGTATGAGCGCCCCAGGGACATCAATAATATGCAAGGGACCCCTGGAGTGGAGATTATGGCAGGGAGCCAGAAAAGTTGCACAGCGGAGCCATGGAGGGCAATTTAAATGTAAACAAACTTGTGTACAGTGCGGCTCGTTCGCAATACTACCCTAGTGGAAAAAAAAAAACTGGTTTCAGGCATAACATACAGAACAATAGATTGAGTAAAAAAAGAAATGACAAATGAATTCAGGACAGTTGTGGGAGAGAACACTGGGTGACCACGTAAATTAGATCTAGCATCACCAACACCCGGAATGACAGCAAAAAAAAAAACATACGACCTGTAGTGGCGTGGATGGAAGTTCATGGCGGTGAAAGGAAGTTCATCACCGGGAGTTTTGGTAGCGCTGGTCCGGAGCAGAATGTCTAAAACATTTTGGAGAGTCCTTGCGAGGGCTTCTCTGTTCCAGGGATCGGAGACTGGAATTCGACTTGGAGGGCGTGTGCGGGTTTGCTTCACCCCGTAGGGAGCGGAGAAATGATTCAGCTTCCGAAGGATCCTGGAACGAAAGTTGTTCCCCTTTAGGTGATTTGAGGCGTAGAGTTGCAGGAAATGCCAGGGTAAATTTTATTTGTTGCTTGAAGAGTTCAGAGCAGATTGGTTGAAAAGCTTTTCTTTTCCTGGAGACTTAGATCGAGTAGTCTGCAAAAATGAGGATTTTTACCCCATCTATTTGGAGAGATGGGGACTGCCAGAATGTCTGTAGAATGAGGGATTTGTCAGCATAGTTGAGGTACTTGGCAATAATGGGACGGGGAGTCTTGCGCTCTGAATTGAAGGACCCCATACGGTGTGCGCGTTCCACTGTGAACAGGCCTGAAAGCCCCAAAGCCTCCGGGATGCGTTTTTTGAGCAGAATTCTGCCAGTGCTGCAGAGGGAAGCGATTCTGGGACACCTACAAATCGCAGGTTGCTCCTTCTGGATCTATTTTCCAAATCTTCCAATTTTTGAATGATATATTGGTTAGTTTTGTCCTGCGACTGTTCCGTGGCCTGCGCTTGGTAGAGTTCGTCTTCTACCTCTGAGAGGCAGTGTCCCATCTCATTAAGTCTAGTGGAGTGTTCAGCGACTTGGGCTTTGATTTGCTGCATACCCGCATTGACTGCCTTTTCCACCGAGGCAGAGATCATGGGGGAGAGAAGGGCTGCTACAGCAGCAGCAATGCGGTGTGTGTTGTCCGCGTCCCCCGGGGGTGCGGGATTGGAAAAACCCCCTGGTGTGGCTGGCTGGGTTAATAGCAGAGCTGGACCCTGAGATGGATTAGCAGAGGGGGTGGTGGTCTGCTGGGAGGGATGTCCGCTCACCTCCATGTCGGCCGCCTGTGGTTCCTCCACGGCGTGTGTGGAGGCCGAAGCCGGGGCCTCGATTTGCGGCTTGCCCGGCGGCGCCGCTGCGGCCGCGAACGAGCGGGCGCCGGTCTTTTCCACGAAGCGGTCCATCGCAGTGAGGGGGGGCACCCGGGTGTGGTGGATGGCTATGGGGGGCCACTCAGGCTGGTTTTGTAAGCCATTTTTCGGGCCCTGTGAGAAGGCGCAGCTACCTCATGCGGTGCCGGAACCGGAAGTCTATTTTCTCTTTAAAGCACAGTCTCTGATAGAAAAGGTTGGAGGGAGAACAGGACAGCATAAGGTGTGGGAGAGGTCCAGGCACAAATGTAATACACTTTACTGCTCGGCTTCTCAAGCAGACTTAGCTCATTTGGATAGTTTCCCTAGATAGGGACTAGCAGCCAGAATGGTACTCTAACTAAATGTACAGTCTCTGCCACAGACTTGGTGAACTTGGTGTTTCAAAGCTTGACCTCTGTTAAGGAGAAGACATCCCTACAGAGAGTTACTGGGCCCCTTCCTTCACTGTGACTTCTCACCAGTCCCTTGGAACGGTCCTCCCCCGGCCTCCTCATCTAAGATACGGGTCCCCTCGCAAGGCGGCACCCTGAGATTCCTTGATCCTTGGTGGGCCCCAGCCAAAGGTGCTGGGCCCGAGGCCTTCAGTTGCAGCCCTAGGGCTAAAGGTGCCTGGGACTGATTCACCGACTCCCGCCCCCGGCCCAAAGGTGCCCAGGACGGACAGGAACACACACACTCCCTGGGAGTAGGACCCCCGGGAATCGAACACCCCAAGCAGGCAGCGTCTGCCCCTTTATGTCCTCTCAAAGCATGCACAGCAGGTAGACCACGCCCACTGTATGGCTGCTGAGAGGGGACACACAAGGCACAGCACTGTATCAGCGGTTCGACCCTGGCCCACTATGGCAGCGCCACCTGCAGGCCACAGGGAACTGTACACTGATACTCTCCCTGCGGACAAAATGGTTGACAATATCCTGACAATTAAGGTGTTTGAGCATAACTACCACTCAAACACTTCCCCTAGATTTAGGACCCCGCTACACCTATTAGGGACGCCGTTGCTGTTTGGACCTTCTACCGCTATTGTGAGCTGGGAACCTGGTGTGTGGTGAGATTTACCAGCATAAAACACACCTCAGGTCGGCCGTGGTCACTTAGCACCGCAGAGCCAATCTTACACTGTTGATTGCTGTGAATTTGATTTGAAGCTCTTTTTTCACTTTTTACATGTGAGTTGAATGATTGAAGTGTTGCTGTGATTTTATTATTAAACTGGAGTTACAATTTTACACTATTGGAGCACTTTCTGTATTCTTATATGTGCAATATTGAGGACTAGCACAGTGATTCAGCTGAGATTGCTTTTTCCATTTGTGGGATCATACACAAGCGAATTTAGCCTGACATGAGAGTGAAAGGCAAATTTATTTGGTGAGTGCGTTTTTCCAAGTGGAAGTTGGCACAGCACGGTGGTGTGGTGAAAGTTTTACAGAAATAAGGAATTTTTTCACCGATTTCATCATTTATGTTATGGACTTTATATCACTTGTCACGTGGTGTTATTGAGTTTATTACACTACTATATAGTTTTATTGTTTTTTAGCGCTACTATTTGCTTTTCTTACTCAGATTGTTTTGAGTAAAGCTTTTTCTGTTTTAAATTAACTTTACTTATTTGCTCCATTTTGCACGGCTAAATATACAATTTAACCACTTAAGCCCCGGACCATTTGGTAGCTAAAGGACCAGAGGTGAATTCAGAATTTTGCACTGCGCTGCTTTAACTGTAAATTGTGAGGACATGCAATGTTGTACCCAAACGAAATTTGCGTCCTTTTCTTCCCACAAATAGAGCTTTCTTTTAATGGTATTTGATTGCCTCTGCGATTTTTATTTTTTGCGATATAAACGGAAAAAGACCGAAAATTTTGAAAAAAAATGATATTTTCTACTTTTTGTTATAAGAAAAATCGAATAAACTCAATTGTAGTCATACATTTAGGCCAAAATGTATTCAGCCACATGTCTTTAGTAAAAAAAAAATCAATAAGCGTATATTTATGGGTTTCCGCAAAAGTTATAGCGTCTACAAACTAGGGTACATTTTCTGGAATTTACACAGCTTTTAATTTATGACTGCCTATCTCATTTCTTGAGGTGCTAAAATGGCAGGGCAGTACAAAACCCCCCCAAATGACCCCATTTTGGAAAGTAGACACCCCAAGGAAATTGCTGAGAGGCATGTTGAGCCCATTGAATTTTTTATTTTTTTTTGTCCCAAGTGATTGAATAATGACGAAAAAAAAATTACAAAAAGTTGTCACTAAATGATATATTGCTCACACATGCCATGGTTATATGTGGAATTGCACCCCAAAATACATTTTGCTGCTTCTCCTGAGTACGGGGATACCACATGTGTGGGACTTTTTAGGAGCCTAGCCGCGTACGGGACCCCGAAAACCAAGCACCGCCTTCAGGATTTCTAGGCACAAATTTTTGATTTGACTCCTCACTACCTATCACAGTTTCGAAGGCCACAAAATGCCAAAATAGCACAAAACCCCCCCAAATGACCCCATTTTGGAAAGTAGACACCCCAAGCTGTTTGCTGAGAGGCATGGTGAGTAGTTTACAGCTCTCATTTGTTTTTGAAAATGAAGAAAGACATTTTTTTATTTTTTTTTCAAATTTCAAAACTTTGTGACAAAAAGCGAAATCTGCAAAATACTCACAATACCTCTCAGCAAATAGCTTGGGGTGTCTACTTTCCAAAATGGGGTCATTTGGGAGGTTTTGTGCCATCTGGGCATTCCATGGCCTCCGAAACTGTGATAGGCAGTGAGAAGTGAAATCAAAAATTTACACCCTTAGAAAGCCTGAAGGCGGTGATTGGTTTTTGGGGTCCCGTACGCGGCTAGGCTCCCAAAAAGTCTCAGACATGTGGTATCTCCGTACTCAGGAGAAGCAACAGAATGTATTTTGGGGTGTAATTCCACATATGCCCATGGCATGTTTGAGCAATATATCATTTAGTGACAACTTTGTGCAAAAAAAAAAAAAAAAGATTGTCTTTTTTGCGCAACTTGTGTCAACATATAAAATATTCCATGGACTCGACATGCCTCTCAGTATATAGCTTGGGGTGTCTACTTTCCAAAATGGGGTCATTTGGGGGGGTTTTGAACTGTTCTGGCATTTTATACACAACATTAGGAAGCTTACATCCACTCTTCTAACCACTTGAAGACAAAGCCCTTTTTGACACTTTTTGTTTACATGAAAACATATTTTTTTTGCAAGAAAATTATGTTGAACCCCCAAACATTATATATATTTTTAAAGCAAAGGCCCTACAGAATAAAATGGTGGGTGTTGCATTTTTTTTTTCTACACAGTATTTGCGCAGCGATTTTTCAAACGCATTTTTTTGGGAAAAAATACACTTTTTTTAATTTTAATGCACTAAAACACACTATATTGCCCAAATGTTTGATGAAATAAAAAAGATGATCTTAGGCCGAGTACATAGATACCAAACACGACATGCTTTAAAATTTTGCACAAACGCGCATTGGCGACAAACTACATACATTTTTAAAAGCCTTTAAAAGCCTTTACAGGTTACCCCGTTAGATTTACAGAGGAGGTCTACTGCTAAAATTACTGCTCTCGATCTGACCTTCGCGGTGATACCTCACATGCATGGTGCAATTGCTGTTTACATATGACGCCAGACCGACGCTTGCGTTCGCCATTGGGCAAGAGCAGGGCAGGACAGGGGTGCTTTTTTTTTATTTTTATTATTAATTTTGATTTTTTATTTTATTTTTAAATTGTTCCTTCCATATTTTTTTTTTTTTATCATTTTTATTGTTATCTCAGGGAATGTAAATATCCCCTATGATAGCAATAGGTAGTGACAGGTACTCTTTTTTTGAAAAAACTGGGGTCTAGACCCTAGATCTTTCCTCTGCCCTCAAAGCATCTGACCACACCAAGATCGGTGTGATAAAATGCTTTCCCAATTTCTCAATGGCGCTTTTTATATCCGGGGGGACATTCCCTCCCACTGCTTGTAAAAGCAGTCCAGAGGCTAATTAGCCACAAGGATTGCTTTTACATGAAAGCCGGCCGCTGGCTGAAAAGAATGATACCAAGATGATACCTAAACCCGCAGGCATCAATCTGGTATAACCATTCAAAGTCCAGCAACATACCAGTACGTTGCTGGTCCTTGTTGGACATGTATTGTAATCATTTTTTATCATGCAGCCAGTTGGCTGAACGAAAAAAGAGATTGATCGGGTGGGTATGCCCATCATTAGAATACCGCCCTTCATCCACCCACTTCTAATGATGGGCATACATGCACCATTTATATATGCCGAAGCATGGGGGCATCCTCCCGCAAAAAAGTTATGCCGCACACACATGGTCGGACTTTTCCACGGGCAAGCCTCCGTCGGAATTTCGACTGTATGTACGCGGCATTAGGAGCAAAATCACTCCTCCGCCCCTGCTGCCCCAATGCTTCGGCAAATTTGCTTTTTTTTTAACTGTGGTGGTGAAATCACCTCCTACAGCACTGGAGTCGCAGGGATCAGGCCTGTCTCTGCGAACGCTGCAGTTATGTGTGTTGTGTTTTGCAAGTGACAGTGATCGATCAATACTGCACTTGGGTGACCTGGGCTGGACGGAGGGGCAAAACGCAGGTGCTAGCAGGTATCTTGGCTGATCCCGCTAACACTGCATTTTTGGGAACCCTAAACTGCTGGGGACGCTAGTATAGATCTGATCAGATCAGATATTGATCTGTTCAGATACTATACCACTAAGGAGGGTGTATGCTTCACGCGTGGGTGTTAGCGTTACTGGCACTAACCTGACGCTGCCTGGGGTGTGACGCAGACCCTCTCTGACGCTAAAACCTAATTGATATCACCCGCCGGGCGATCAGGGGGTTAAAACTTTATTGGGTTATATATACGGCGGGTGCCCTGACACTATAAAAAGCAAACTAACTAACCAGCGTCACCCGTAACACTTATATGATGATCACTGGTGAAAGGGTTAACTAGGGGCAATTAGGGGGTTAAAACCTTTATTAGATAATATATGGGGGTACCTGACGCTATAAAAACCTGCGGCGAACCTAAAAAAAAATACTGGCTACCTATCTGCTTCACCGACGCTAAGACAGCAATCAGAAAAATGATCGCTTAGTGACAGTGGTGATAGGGGGTGAAAGGGTTACCTGGGGGGCGATCAAGGGGGTTAAACCTTTATTAGATAATTTATGGGGGTACCTGACCCTATAAAAACCTGCGGCGAACCTAAAAAAAATTACTGGCTACCGATCTGCATCACCGACGCTAAGACAGCGATCAGAAAAATGATCGCTTAGCGACAGTGGTGATAGGGGGTGAAAGGGTTACCTGGGGGGCGATCAAGGGGGTTAAACCTTTATTAGATAATTTATGGGGGTACATGACGCTATAAAAACCTGCGGCGAACCTAAAAAAAAAATACTGGCTACCGATCTGCATCACCGACGCTAAGACAGCGATCAGAAAAATGATCGCTTAGCGACAGTGGTGATAGGGGGTGAAAGGGTTACCTGGGGGGCGATCAAGGGGGTTAAACCTTTATTAGATAATTTATGGGGGTACCTGACGCTATAAAAACCTGCGGCGAACCTAAAAAAAATTACTGGCTACCGATCTGCATCACCGACGCTAAGACAGCGATCAGAAAAATGATCGCTTAGCGACAGTGGTGATAGGGGGTGAAAGGGTTACCTGGGGGGCAATCTAGGGGGTTAAACCTTTTTTAGATAATTTATGGGGGTACCCGACGCTATAAAAACCTGCGGCGAACCTAAAAAAAAATACTGGCTACCGATCTGCATCACCGACGCTAAGACAGCGATCAGAAAAATGATCGCTTAGCGACAGTGGTGATAGGGGGTGAAAGGGTTACATGGGGGGCGATCAAGGGGGTTGAACCTTTATTAGATAATTTATGGGGGTACCCGACGCTATAAAAACCTGCGGCGAACCTAAAAAAAATTACTGGCTACCGATCTGCATCACCGACGCTAAGACAGCGATCAGAAAAATGATCGCTTAGCGACGGCGGTGCTAGGGGGTGAAAGGGTTATCTGGGGGGTGATCAAGGGGTTAAACCTTTATTAGGGGGGGTTAGGGGGCTACACTGGACCTAAAACTAAATGTAGTGACACTTTTACAGTCACAAATGTCACTGATTGCAGTGATCAGTAAATAAATGGTCACTGCAATCAGTGACACTGTGACTGGGGGCTGGGGGGGTGATCTGGGGGGGCCTGGGGGGCGATATATGTGCCTATGTGTGCTGGTGTTAGTGTAGTGTTTGTGCACTAACCTTGATGTCTTCTCTTGTACGGCGCTCGGTATATGTGAGCACCGCACAAGAGATGACATCACTTCCTCCTGCTTCCTCTGCCTGTGTTTACATTACACAGGCAGAGGGGGCATTCTCATTCGCCGGGAGCGATCGCGGGGGGGTGGTCGGAATCGAACGGTCGCCCCCCCCATCTCGGATCGGTCCCAGACGAATTCCGATCGCTCACTGTACAGAAGGGGGGTCCGATTGGACCCCCCAACTGTACAAAGGCAATCACGTATACTTTACGTGATTGTGCCTGTCGGTGCCATTGTGCCGACGTATATATACAATCAGCGGTCGTTAAGTGGTTAAAGTTTTTTTTTGTTATACTTCTTTGATATTTGTAAAATATATTTTGCTTTTGCCTGAGCTGATAACTTCTTGTGCTCTCTGCCTGTGAACAATAAGGTGTTATGGAGACGACGAGTGTTCTTTGCATGGGAATATGAAATGACAGGGCTGACAATACATGCTTTGGAATTCAGACCCGAAAATACCCTCTGTTGTCATGTCAAAGAGAAAGAGCACACTTTATTTCTGGCACATCAATTGGTATTCTTCTGTACTTGTAGCATGTATAAAAGGAGAATAGGATAGATAGGATAGAACACTGGGAAAAATGCATATATTGCAGAGTTTAATAATGCCTTGAAATACACTTTAACCACTTCAGCCCCAGAGGATTTGGCTGCCAAATGACCGGGCCACTTTTTGAGATTCGGCACTGCGTCGCTTTAACTGACAATTGCGCGGTCGTGCGATGTGGCTCCCAAACAAAATCGACATCCTTTTTTTCCCACAAATAGAGCTTTCTTTTGGTGGTATTTAATCACCTCTGCGGTTTTTATTTTTTGAGCTATAAACAAAAATAGAGCGACAATTTTGAAAAAAAAAGCAATATTTTTTTTCCTTTTTGCTATAATAAATATCCCCAAAAAATAAATAAAAAACCAAAATTTTCCTCAGTTTAGGCCGTATTCTGCTACATATTTTTGGTAAAAAAAATTGCAATAAGTGTTTATTGATTGGTTTGCGCAAAAGTTTGCGCAATAAGGGATAGTTTTATGGCATTTTTATTATTACTATTTTTTTTACTGGTTATGGCGAAGATCTGCGATTTTTATCGTGACTGTGACATTATGGCGGACACATTGGACACTTTTGATGCTATTTTGGGACCATTCACATTTATACACTGATCAGTGCTATAAAAATGCTCTGGTTACTGTATAAATGTGACTGGCAGTGAAGGGATTAACCAGTAGGGGGCGGGGAAGGGGTTACGTGTGTCCTAGGGAGTGATTATAACTGTGTGGGGGCGGGGCTTCCTGTGGCATGACACTGATCACTGCTCCCAATGAGAGGGAGCAGATGATCAGTGCTGTGTCACTAGGCAGAACACTGAGATGCCTTGTTTACAAAGGCATCCCCCCGTTCTGTCGCTCCGTGACCTGATAGCGGGACACCGGCGGACATCGAGTCCGGGGGTTCCGCGGGCATGGTCATGGAGACCGCGGCGGGCGCGCGCACGCTAGGCGCAGATTCAAAGCAACGTATATATATATATATACATTGCTTTGCCTGCCCGTGCCAATCTGCTGACGTATTATGCCGCATACACACGACTGTTTTTCATGACAAGAAAAATGCCATTTTTTCATTTGGTCATTAAAAACGATCGTGTGTAGGCTCCAGAGCATTTTTCGCAACGTGAAAAATGCCCATTAAAAATTTGGAACATGCTCTAATTTTTCCCGTCGTTTTTCACGTCGTTGTTTTTCTCATCGTGAAAAACGGCCGTGTGTAGGCTTTAACGACGTGAAAAAAACGCGCATACTCAGAAGCAAGTTATGAGACGGGAGCGCTCGTTCTGGTAAAACTAGCGTTCATAATGGAGATAGCACATTCGTCATGCTGTAACGGACTGAAGAGCACAAGGCTGAAAAGCGCGAATCGTCTCTCACCAAGGATCAGCAAAAGCAGCCCAAATGGTACCGCCATTCTAATGAAAATTCCCCTTTATAGTGCCGTCGTACGTGTTGTCGAACGTGTTGTACGTCACCGCACTTTGCTCAAGCATTTTTTTTCACAATCGTGTGTAGGCAAGGCAGGCTTGAGAAGGATCACGTCGAGAAAAACAGTGTTTTTTCAATGACATTAAAAATGGTCGTGTGTACGTGGCATAAGTGCATGAGGCAGTCGGCAAGCGGTTAAAGTCTTCATTCTCTGCATAAAGGTAGAAAACTTTCTGTGCCAGGATCCCTTCCAGACCCCTTTTATACTTACCTGAGCCTTTTTTGAAGTTGGAGGGGGTTGTATCCGGTCAATATTAAACTTGGAATGTCAACAGACAATGAAAATTAATATTCATGTTAGAAAATATGTGAAAAAAGAAAATCTATTTATGTACTTCAGTCATTGATCTGCCCTCTAGGAACAAACAAAAACTCTGGGTTTTTGAATTTGGAGAAATAAGCATTTCCATTATTTTTCCACACCATTGGTTGGCATTTATATAAGCTACTTTTTCTGTTTGTGACCTCCACTTTTCCCCCTTGTTCTTCTGGGACACTGCATGACTGCAGAAAGAATAACTGATTATAAAAGAGTCCAGTGATTTTCAGCCCCCAAAAATAGGGGTGAGTCCTGAATTTGGGTTGAACTTACATTTTCCAGGATATCAATTTAAATATGTGACTTTTTGGCTGCTTTTACACTGAGGCGCTTTGCAGGCGCTATTACGCTAAAAATAGCACCTGCAATGCGCCCTGAAAGAGCCGCTACTTTGTATCCAGTGTGAAAGCCTGAGGGCTTTCACACTGGAGCGGTGCGCTGGCAGGAGGGTAAAAAAACTCCTGCCAGCCGCTTCTTTGAGGCGCGGTAGGAGCGGTAAAAATACAGCTCCTATAGCGCCCCTACCCATTGAAATCAATGGGGTAGCGCCTCCAACCCGCCCACAAAACACAGCAAATCTGCGTTTTGTGGGCGGGTTTAACCCTTTTTTGGCCGCTAGCGGGGGTTAAAATCACGCAAATCGTGGCAAACACGAAGGTAAAACGCCGCTAAAAATAGCAGCGTTTTACCGCCAGCGCATCCAGCACTTCAATGTGAAAGTAGCCTAAGGCACATCCTTTGACCATGATTAGAGCCTCAGATCAACTAAAAGGTGTTGTGGCTGGCTAACCTAGCCCATTACAACAAGACTTGACTGAAAGCAGCCATCCCAGATAGCAAGCAAGTTTGAAAATGACTTGCTAAGCTATTGCTAAACTTGTAGGTGAACAAGTTTGTTGAATAATTGCAGCAAGTCCGCATTTCCGACAGACTTAGATAGAGAGCAGGTTCTCTATTTTTCCGTCGAAAATTCAGACGGAGGTTTGACCGGTCAAAAGTCCGGCCGTGTGTACGCGGCATTAGTTATGTTGTGCAATAGTCAACCCACCACAGGGGTCACTGTGACTGAATTTTCATGTTGTAGACTTGCAGAGCTCTTGCTGTAGATTCACTACTATAACGTTGCTCTTGCTAGAGACTTGCTCCTTGCTCCTCTGCTTCTGCTAGTGCCCCCATGGAGATCCACATTCCATGGGGGCACCCGTGTGGGTACGCTTCCGAGTTTTGCTGCTGCGTCAATTGACATAGACAGCAGGACTCAGCCCCGCCCCCAGCTTCCGTGTCACTGGATTTAATTGACAGAAGTGGGAGCCAATGGCTCCTGCTGCTATTAGTTTATCCAATGAGGACCCAAAACAGCAGCTGGAGCTGCTGGGCTTGTGCTTGTCACTGGAATGATTGGGTTCAGGTAAGAAAAAGGGGGGCTCCAGAGGGAAACTGCAGCACAGAAGGCTTTTCACCTTAATGCATAGAATGCATCAAGGTGAAAAACCTGGAGACTGTACAACTCCTTTAAGCCACTTTGGGGCTACTAAGGTCAGGAAATGAGAGAAGGAGACTGTTTCCCCTAGCGGCTATAGGAGACATTGCAATACTAGGAGTTTGGCCAAACTTGTGTTCAGATGCTGGATGTGAGGTTTGTTTAGAGGGGAATTTTTATTTCCTTTCCAATAAAAAAACCTTGTGGGTTACAACAGCAGAAACAATGTAAGGGGATGCATACCTAAAATGTTAACTTTTAGAAGCTTAATAAGTGAAGCATTGACCTTTGTGTTGTCATGTGTATTCAAAGGAACAGCTGCCTAAAAAATGCTATGCCACTGCTGAGGATGATGATGGTGGTAAGGAGTAATAGCAGAAACATTGTAATTCTACAGCAATATGTCTCTCAGCATCCTTTGATGCTAGTGCCCAGGGCGAAGATGCCAAATGGCACCCCCTCAAAATGTATGAGCATTATATTTCAGAAAAAATCCCCCCTCACAAAAAATAAAATTATTTTTGAGCACTAACCTTCACACTTACCCCCTAAGCATAATCTCCTTTTGCAAGCCAAAATTCTCCCCCCCCCCAAAAATCCCCCCTCTGCCAGTATAAATCCCCCCTCCCATCTCAAATCCCCCCATGATCCCCACTAACACAAATCCACCATCCCAATCCCCCTTCCTAGCACAATTCCACCCTCCTAGTGCAAATCCCCCCATCACCCCTTGTTCTGATTATAAGGTATATATTTACTGATCGTACTGTTGCTTTAAATTGGTATCCATTACTAGCAGGAACTGTAGTATATTCCTCCCACTTCCTGCTCAGCAGTCATATTGAACAATCTTTCTACAGAGAAGGAAGCATGCTAAAGACCTCCACTAATTCTTAATACAGGCCTTGGAAGCATAAGTCTGTAAGTAAGCAGTCATTCGTTTTCAGTTAGTCAGTATATGTTCTACTAATGCAACTACATTTTATGTGTGTGTTTGGTGGAATGTGTCTGTCAGAAAGTTCACTCAGCTAGGCCACATTTTTGCTAGCTAGTGCCTTAACAGTATTGTAGCATGCCTGTTACTATTTGCATTTGTGATGTAATGTTAAATGCTAATGCATATTTTTATAATTTGTGTTTTGCAGTTTTACAAAAAACTTATTCTCAGTAAAGATTTCAACTATAAGCCCTTCCTCCTGAGTCTTTGTTGGGAAGCTGTTAGCTGTCTGCCAAGCTTTGTACTTTGAACACATTGTGAGGGCAGAACAGTAAAAATACTTTTAACACAGCGGGCCTAGTTTAAAGAAGAGTGGATGCATTCTGCTCATCATCAGCTAACCTCTACAGCCACAGACACTACAAAGAAGTAATCTGTTTCATCATGCAGCACACAGACAAGGATAATACACCAGTCATCCCTCAGCATACACAAGCAGAGGAAAGCATACAAAATATGACAACCAACAGGTCACGCTGCACAAGCTCCAGAGTCTCTAGTCAGTCGGATCAGACATCAGCTAGTGCTGAATCTGCCAGGTCCAAGCGCACTAGCTCTAGACATTCAAGCTGCTCTAACCTGTCGTCCACCAGTGCTGCAGCTGCCAAGGCCCATGCAAAAGCAGAAGCTGCGCGTGCACTGGCTTCCTATGCAATACGTGAAGCTGAAATGATAAGAGAACGGGGCTGCATAGATGAAGAACATCATATGATAAAAGCTAAAAGTAAAGCTGAAGCACTTAGAAGAAAAGCAGAGGTGAAAGCATCTTTACATATTATCAAGAAAGAAAAAACTGCTTCAGCAGCCTTAGCTGAAGCCGAGGTGCTCATGAGAGCTGCCGAAGAACAGTACAGAGAGCACTCTGTGATAGATACCCAAATGACACCACTCAGTGCAATCCAACGCACCAGTGAGTATGTGCATTTACACGCGACCATGCGCTTGGATCAACAGTCTAATGATGCATTGGAATCGTCCAATGTCCCGCTAGCAGCAGACAACTTTGATATCGCTCGATGCCACAAGACTGAACCAGAACTTTACTATAACAAGCCAAGTGGTTACATACTCAGAGACCAATCTGTTGGTCCTTCAGGAAATCAAACAAATTGTGACATAATCCCTCCTTGGCAAAATATAAATCCGGCCTATAGCAGGAAGACTTGCAGTAAACGAGAACAACCACACGACTATAGTGGATTTAACCAAGCATCCCAACCGTCTTACCAGCCACAGACATGCCCTGTGTTTGTTCCCAGAAAATGCCCACCTGAGGCAGCAGGAGCCACAGAGGTGACAAAATACTTGACACACCGTGAAATGGTGAGCTCTGGTCTCCTGAAGTTTGATGACCGTCCAGAAAATTATTGGGCCTGGAAGTCATCTTTTCTAAGCAGCACCCAAGACTTAAATCTGAACGACAGGGAAAAGCTTGACCTACTCTCCAAATGGCTCGGACCAGAGTCCACCGAGCAAGCCAAAAGAATCAGGTCAGTACATGTTCATGATGCGACAGCAGGACTTACAATATTATGGCAGAGATTGGAAGACTGCTATGGGTCACCTGAAGTAATTGAAGATGCACTTCTAAAGAAAATTGAAAATTATCCAAAATTAACAAACAGAGACAATCAGAAGCTGAGAGAGCTTGGTGACATAGTTTTAGAGCTGGAAGCGGCAAAGGCTGGTGGATACCTGCCAGGCCTTTCATATTTGGATACAGCACGCGGAGTCAAACCGGTAATCGAGAAGCTTCCTTACAGCTTACAAGAAAGATGGATCACGCAAGCATCAAAATACAAGGAAGATCATCAGGTGGCATTTCAACCTTTCTCCTTCCTCGCCAAATTCATTGTGAAGCAAGCTAAAATATGCAATGACCCAAGCTTTGCCTTTTTGAACAGGGGAGGCTCCAGTTCTGTAAAGACAGAGAAACAACTTTCAGTGTACAATAAAGAACGCAGAGCAACAGTATCTGTACGGAAGACAGAAGTACCGACTGAGTTTGAGGCCAACCAGGATAAAAGCTCAGGAGTGCAAATTGAGAACCCAGATAAGCAGTGTCCCCTACATAACAAGCCTCATCCACTGAGAAAATGTCGCGGTTTCAGAAGCAAGACGATAGAGGAGCGCAAATCTTATCTTAAGGACAAGCGCATTTGTTTCAGATGCTGTGGTTCAACTCAACATCTTGCTAAAGACTGTGTGAAAACAATTCGATGCAAAGAATGCAATAATGACAACCATCTGTCTGCTTTACACCCAGGACCAGCACCATGGAAAACAGAGAATCCGGTAACCCAAGAAGATCATGGTGGGGAGCAAAAAGAGAGTACATTACCAGCAATAACCTCAAAGTGCACTGAAATCTGCACAAACACATTTAACTTGAGATCATGCTCCAAGATATGTTTAGTCAAGGTGTATCCTGCAGGCCTCAGAGAGAGGGCAATCAGAATGTATGCGGTCCTAGATGAACAAAGTAACAGATCTTTGGCAAGAACAGAGTTCTTTGACCTCTTCGGTGACAGAGGAAGTCCAACTCCGTATACTTTGAAGACATGCTCAGGAGTTGTGGAGACATCAGGGAGGAGAGCAAACAACTACATCATTGAATCATTAGATGGGAAAACGCAGCTGACTCTGCCCACTCTCATAGAATGTGATATGATACCAGATGATAGATCAGAGATACCCACACCAGAAATTGCTCGTCACTACCCTCATCTGATGCAAATATCAGACAAGATTCCAGTACTGGACCCAGGTGCTGCAATTATCCTTCTACTTGGAAGAGACATATTGAGAGTGCACAAGGTCACAGAGCAATACAATGGGCCACACAATGCACCATTTGCACAACGTCTTGACCTTGGATGGGTCATAATTGGTGATGTATGTCTGGATGGAGCTCACAAGCCATCAAAAGTGAATGTCTACAAAACAAACATGTTGCAAAATGGCCGCACATCATGTCTTAGCCCCTGTACCAACAGGATACAGATTAAAGAAAGACTAGTCAACCCAATACAACAGCAGAAAGTTCGGAGTTACATGGAGGCTATCACCTCATCTGAAGATACAGATGAGCTAGGATGCAAGGTGTTTGAAAGAACGCGAGATGATGACAAACCAGAACCATCTATTGAAGATAGCCTCTTCCTTGAGATAATGGACAGAGAAGTCTTTCTAGATGAGTCAAACAGCTGGGTAGCTCCACTACCTTTCCGTTCACCCCGACATCACCTTCCTCACAACAAAAGACAAGCAGTGAAGCGTCTCACCTCATTGCGACGCACTCTAGACAGAAAGACAGATATGAAGGAACACTTCCATGATTTCATGCAGAAGATCTTCGACAGTGGTCAAGCTGAAAAAGCACCACCATTGGAAGAAAAACAAGAATGTTGGTACTTACCAATATTTGGAGTGTATCATCCTCAGAAACCAGGACAGATACGAGTAGTATTTGACTCCAGTGCAAAGTATGAAGGCCTTTCCCTAAACGATGTCCTCCTCAGTGGACCTGACCTGAATAATACACTCCTTGGAGTCCTCATCAGGTTCCGAAAAGAACGCGTTGCAGTAACAGCAGATGTACAACAAATGTTCTACTGTTTTCTTGTCCGCAAAGATCACAGAGACTACCTGAGGTTCCTGTGGTATGAAGACAATGACTTCAACAAAGATGTCACAGAATACAGGATGAAGGTACATGTGTTCGGGAACAGCCCCTCTCCAGCTATAGCTATCTACAACCTGAGACGAGCAGCACAGGAAGGTGAAGAAGAACACGGCACAGATGCCAAACAGTTTGTTATGAGAAACATTTATGTGGACGATGGACTCGCTTCTTTCTCTAGCAATGAAGAGGCTATCGACATCCTGAAGAGAACAAGGGAGATGTTAGCAGAATCTAACATAAGGTTACACAAGATAGCGTCCAACAGCAGTAAAATCATGGAAGCATTTCCCTCAGAGGACCGTGCAAAAGACCTCAGGGACCTGGATCTAGGAACAGATTCACTGCCCCTTCAAAGAAGTTTAGGGCTCAGTTGGGATCTGAAAACCGACAGCTTTACATTTAGAGTATCCAGAGAAGAGAAGTCGTTCACGAGAAGAGGTGTCTTGTCCACGGTCAACAGCCTTTATGACCCCCCTAGGATTTGTAGCCCCTATAACCATGCAAGGCAAGGCTCTTATGAGAGAAATTGCTACTGAACATGAACAAAGTGAATGGGATACACCTCTACCTAAGGAGAAAGAAATGCAGTGGAAGTTGTGGAAGGACTCATTAATAGAGCTTGAACAACTTATCATCCAAAGGTCATATGTCCCTGTTTCTCTGTCTGCCACGAAGCAAAGAGAATTGTGTGTATTCTCAGATGCATCTACTATGGCTATAGCAGCTGTAGCCTACCTTAGAGTAATGGACTTTGAAGGACAAAGTTATGTTGGGTTTATCATGGGAAAGTCCAAACTAGCTCCACGTCCTGCTCACACGGTTCCACGTTTGGAGCTTTGTGCTGCTGTCTTAGCAGTGGAGATGGCAGACATGATCATTGCTGAACTGGACATTGAAATTCATGCAGTGAAGTTTTACACAGACAGCAAGATTGTGTTAGGATATATTCACAATGCTTCGAGAAGATTCTACATGTACGTGTCAAACAGAGTGATACGCATCAGAAAGTCCACACGGCCAGAACAGTGGCACTACATCAGTACGGATAAAAATCCAGCCGATCATGGGACTAGACCGGTTCTAGCAGCTGTCCTGAAGCACACTAACTGGTTCTCAGGACCATCCTTTTTGACTAGATCAGAAACCGAAGAGACCACTCAGTTTGAGACATTTGAACTTGTAGAACCAGATAATGACAAAGAAGTACGTGCACAAGTAACGGCGTATAGTACCATAACTACTAGAGGCAACCTTGGCGCACACCGGTTTGAAAGATTCTCCAGCTGGAAGTCACTCATTCGAGCTATAAGAAAGCTTATTCACCTAGCCAAATCCTTCTGTAGAGCTACAAACACTGACAAGTGCAATAGCAATCATCTTATGCAAGCCGAAATTATCATCATTAGATGTGTTCAGCAAGAAGTTTTCAAAGAAGACATCAAGTGCCTTCTTAAAAGAGAAGAGATCTCCAAACACAGTCCACTCAAAAAACTGAACCCAATACTTGATGAAGATGGAGTGATAAGAGTTGGAGGTCGCTCGTCAGCAGTTGCTATGACGGTCGAAGAGAAACATCCTTTTATAATGCCCAAGAATCATCACATTTCATTTCTGTTAGTAAGACACTATCACGAACAAGTTGCACATCAGGGTCGCCACTTCACTGAAGGAGCAGTCCGGTCAGCTGGATTATGGATCATAGGGAGTAAACGACTAGTCTCCAGTGTCATCCACAAATGTGTAATTTGCAGAAAAATCAGAGGGAAACTTGAAGAGCAGAAGATGTCAGACTTACCTGCTGATAGACTTTCTTCAAACCCACCCTTTACTCATGTTGGCCTAGATGTCTTTGGTCCTTGGAACATCTCCTCACGTCAGACCAGAGGAAGCAGTGCAGAAAGTAAACGTTGGGCTGTTCTGTTCTCTTGGATGAGTACAAGAGCAGTACACATTGAAGTCATTGAGTCTCTGTCTACCTCAAGCTTTGTCAATGCTTTGAGAAGATTTTTCTCTATCCGAGGACCTGTGAAGCAACTCCGCTCAGATCGGGGCACCAACTTTACTGGGGCCTGTAAGGAGTTAAGGATCCTTACAGAAGACTCTGAGACGAGTGCTTATCTTCAAGATCAAAGATGCACTTGGACCTTCAATCCTCCTCATGCGTCACATATGGGAGGAGCTTGGGAGAGGATGATTGGAGTGGCTCGTTGCATTCTGGATGCCATGTTTCTGAAGGTTAGCTCTACTCGCCTTACACATGAAGTTCTCATCACACTTATGGCTGAAGTCATGGCTATCATGAACGCTCGACCCTTAGTTCCAGTGTCTACCGATCCAGAAATGCCGACAGTTTTGACACCTGCAATGCTTTTGACCCAGAAGATGGAAACAGTGACAGCTCCCACAGGAGATTTTGGTCTCAAAGATCTTTACACCAAGCAATGGAAGCAAGTTCAGAGTCTTGCAGACATCTTCTGGAATAGATGGAAACAAGAGTACCTGGTGATGCTCCAGTCACGCAGAAAATGGCAAATTGACAAGCCTAACCTACAAGTCGGAGATGTCGTCCTACTAAAAGACGCTCAGGTCCACAGAAACGAATGGCCAGTTGGACTCATTGTCGAGACTGTACCTAGTAATGATAGTAAGGTGTACTTTAGGCCTATCTCTGAAGTTTTTTTAGTTCTTAAAAAGGAAACATAGTGGTATAATGTTCATTATGCCAGGTGGGGAGTGTTCTGATTATAAGGTATATATTTACTGATCGTACTGTTGCTTTAAATTGGCATCCATTACTAGCAGGAACTGTAGTATATTCCTCCCACTTCCTGCTCAGCAGTCATATTGAACAATCTTTCTACAGAGAAGGAAGCATGCTAAAGACCTCCACTATTTCTTAATACAGGCCTTGGAAGCATAAGTCTGTAAGTAAGCAGTCATTAGTTTTCAGTTAGTCAGTATATGTTCTACTAATGCAACTACATTTTATGTGTGTGTTTGGTGGAATGTGTCTGTCAGGAAGTTCACTCAGCTAGGCCACATTTTTGCTAGCTAGTGCCTTAACAGTATTGTAGCATGCCTGTTACTATTTGCATTTGTGATGTAATGTTAAATGCTAATGCATATTTTTATAATTTGTGTTTTGCAGTTTTACAAAAAACTTATTCTCAGTAAAGATTTCAACTATAAGCCCTTCCTCCTGAGTCTTTGTTGGGAAGCTGTTAGCTGTCTGCCAAGCTTTGTACTTTGAACACATTGTGAGGGCAGAACACCCCTTATAGCAAAATCCCCTCTCCTAGCACTAATCATCTCCCCCAAAATTTCCTCTCCTAGCACAAATAGCCCAATCATCCCTACTAGCACAAATACACCCCCTCCCAATCCCCCTTCCTAAAACTAATCCACTCTCCTAGTACAGATCCCCCCTCCTTCCAAATCACCCCTTCTAGCAAAAAAGCCCAAATCCCCACTGTGTCCAGGGCAGCTCCCTCTCCTGCCCACCCCTTGTCTCGGCCCTGGATGTACCATACCCAATATGCATAGAAATTGACAATTGCTGTGCTGTGTCTGATGAGATATCCTCTATCGATTGGCTACTACAAAGCACAGTAGTCAGAAGAAATACTTACAGGACATGCAAAGGATCATCAAGGAGCCTGCTAAACACTCCAGGTGCTACCCTTGTGGTGGTAAATGTTGCATGGATTTTTCGCCAAACAAATACCAAATACCAAAATACCAAATGTTTACAGTCTTTCAGTGACGTGTCCAGAATCAGGTTGAATCCTAAATTGAGTTCAATCAAAATTTGGGCTATTCATATGGACATGCTCTGTTTAGTAAAAAATCTACCCTGACATCAAATTCGTGGAATCCTTAATATAGGGTAACTGCAATTCTAACTAATAATATCCCATCTGGTACTAACTGAACATCAAACATACCAGAATGTAGTTATTGTAGGTTTTGCCACTTTTAAAGGTCTTATGTTTTTTTTTCAATTACACACAGTATTAGATTGTTTGAAGCTTGCAGTTTCTCTTGTCATTCCAGTCTGACAGCTATCACGGTGCTTGCATATGATTTGCATTTAATATACTTTGATCTTTCTTTGATGGTGTTAATTGGCATATTCTTTTTTATCATTAATCTACCCATGAGGCCTCATTTACTCATAGCTGTCTAATCATTAGCATGGAACTATGCTTATAGATCCACAATAACTAATTAAATTATTTTACTTTGAATAATTATGTTATTGCATCTCTGTGAAGGGTGGCAAACTTACTACAAGTTATTTACATTTGAATACGTGGCTCACAAGAAGTAACCACAACAAACTTGACTTATGAGCTGTATATAGGTATACCAAGTCTTCTATCTAATAATCTTGTTTGCAAAATGAAGATTGTTTGATATTAAAAAAATTAGCTGTTTTTCTTTTATGAAGTTGTTATGTGCCAAAAAATGACCACTGGGCTCATAATACTGTAACTATTATACTTTGTTTGAAGACCATTGGTATTAAAGTGCTATTACTAAAAAGCAGGACATTTTAAAATAGGGTGCTGTCATATCACATAATAAAGAAAAATTGTTACTTAATTTGCTTACAATTTTGGTTTACACAATTTGCTTCATTGGTGATTTCCTGTGAGGAGGTTGAAATTCTCCCCACCAAGTAGATATTTGCAATCCACCATGTAACCTTGTCTGACATTAGGGATGAGCTTCGAGTTCGAGTCGAACTCATGTTCGACTCGAACATTGCCTGTTCGCCCGTTCGCCGAACAGCGAACAAATTGGGGTGTTCGCGGCAAATTCGAAAAATCTATGGGAGAAATCTAAAGTGCTAATTATAAAGGCTTATATGCAAGTTATTGTCCTAAAAAGTGTTTGGGGACCGGGGTCCTGCCCCAGGGGACATGTATCAATGCAAAAAGAAGTTTTAAAAACGGCCGTTTTTTCGGGAGCAGTGATTTTAATAATGCTTAAAATGAAAAAATAAAAGTGAAATATTCCTTTAAATTTCGTACCTGGGGGGTGTGTATGATATGCATGTGAAGTGGCGCATGTTTCCCGTGCTTAGAACTGTCCCTGCAAAAAATTTCATTTTTGAAAGAAAAAAAGTCTTTTAAAACTGACTCGCGGCTATTAATGAATTGTCGGCTCCCGGCAATACATACAAAAGTCATTGATAAAAAAAAAAAAAAAAGCGTGGGGGTTCCCCAGAATTCAATTACCAGGCCCTTCAGGTCTGGAATGGATATTAAGGGGAACCCCGCCGCAAATTAAAAAAAAAATTGACGTGGGGTTCCCCCAAATATCCATTCCAGGCCCTTCAGATCTGGCATGGATTTTAAGGGGAACTCCACCCCAAATTTTAAAAAAATGGCGTGGAGTCCCCCTAAAAAACCATACCAGACCCCTTATCCGAGCACGCAACCTGGCCGGCCGCAGGGGAAAAGGGGGGGACGAGAGAGCGGCCCCCCTCCCTCCTGAACCGTACCAAGCCACATGCCCTCAACATGGGGAGGATGTCCCCATGTTGATGGGGACAAGGGCCTCATCCCCACAACCCTTGCCCGGTGGTTGTGGGGGTCTGCGGGCGGGGGGCTTATCGGAATCTGGAAGACCCCTTTAACAAAGGGGACCCCCAGATCCCGCCCCCCCTATGTGAATTGGTAAGGGGTACATTGTACCCCTACCATTTCACGAAGAAAGCGTAAAAAAATGTTTTAAAAAAACACACAAACACCTTGAAAAAGTCCTTTATTTAAAATAATAATAAAAAAAAACAAAAACATTCCAGCGCTGAAATCCAGTGTCCCGCGGCGATCCCGATGTCCAGCGCTGTCCTTCATTGGTTGTGCCTGAGCGGACCTGATGGGGAACTCCCTCTCAGTATTTTAAATGTATAGACCCGCCCCTTCTAAAGTTCCCCATCAGGTCCGCTCCCTCGGTATGTCGGACCCGCCTACGTCATTGGCTTGAGCGGGGAACTTCCTTCACTGTGTAATTTAAATTTACATAGTGAAGGAAGTTCCCCGCTCAAGCCAATGACGTAGGCGGGTCCGACATACCGAGGGGGCGGACCTGATGGGGAACTGCTCTCACTTTGGCAATACATGTATAGACCCGCCCCTTCTCATGTTCCGCATCTGGTCCGCTGAGTGGACCTGATGGGGAACTTTAGAAGGGGCGGGTCTATACATTTAAAATACTAAGAGGGAGTTCCCCATCAGGTCTGCTCAGGCACAACCAATAAAGGACAGCGCTGGACATCGGGATCGCCGCGGGACACTGGATTTCACCGCTGGAATGTTTTTTGTTTTTTTTTAAATAAAGGACTTTTTCAAGGTGTTTGTGTGTTTTTTTTAAACATTTTTTTACGCTTTCTTCGTGAAATGGTAGGGGTACAATGTACCCCTTACCAATTCACATAGGGGGGGCCGGGATCTGGGGGTCCCCTTTGTTAAAGGGGTCTTCCAGATTCCGATAAGCCCCCCGCCCGCAGACCCCCACAACCACCGGGCAAGGGTTGTGGGGATGAGGCCCTTGTCCCCATCAACATGGGGACATCCTCCCCATGTTGAGGGCATGTGGCTTGGTACGGTTCAGGAGGGAGGGGGGGCCGCTCTCTCGTCCCCCCCTTTTCCCCTGCGGCCGGCCAGGTTGCGTGCTCGGATAAGGGGTCTGGTATGGATTTTTAGGGGGACTCCACGCCATTTTTTTAAAATTTGGGGTGGAGTTCCCCTTAAAATCCATGCCAGATCTGAAGGGCCTGGAATGGATATTTGGGGGAACCCCACGTCAATTTTTTTTTAAATTTGCAGCGGGGTTCCCCTTAATATCCATTCCAGACCTGAAGGGCCTGGTAATTGAATTCTGGGGAACCCCCACGCTTTTTTTTTTTTTTTTTTATCAATGACTTTTGTATGTATTGCCGGGAGCCGACAATTCATTAATAGCCGCGAGTCAGTTTTAAAAGACTTTTTTTCTTTCAAAAATGACATTTTTTGCAGGGACAGTTCTAAGCACGGGAAACATGCGCCACTTCACATGCATATCATACACACCCCCCAGGTACGAAATTTAAAGGAATATTTCACTTTTATTTTTTCATTTTAAGCATTATTAAAATCACTGCTCCCGAAAAAACGGCCGTTTTTAAAACTTTTTTTTGCATTGATACATGTCCCCTGGGGCAGGACCCGGGCCCCAAACACTTTTTAGGACAATAACTTGCATATCAGCCTTTATAATTAACACTTTAGATTTCAAACGTTCGAGTCCATTGTATTTAATAGGGTTCTAAAGTTTACACGAACATTTTGTCTGTTCGCAGGTTCTGGTGCGAACCGAACAGGGGGGTGTTCGGCTCATCCCTGTCTGACATCATTGTTTATACTGTACGTTGAAATGTATGTTTACTACAATATGCTTTCAGTGCGATACAGCTTTGACATATAAATGGTGTGAAGCAGTGGCAGCTGGTGCTCAACATTTTTGGGGGGTCGCAAACAAACTGAAAAATTCTGAAAAAAAACATCAATTGCAGCCTCACTGTGCCCCTTAAAACGCAGCCACTGTGCCCATCAAATGCAGCCACTGTGCCCATCAATTGCAACCACTATGCCATGAAACGCAGCCACTGTGCCATGAAACGCAGCCACTGTGCCATCAAACACAGATACTCTGCCCATCAAACGCAGCCACTGTGCCATCAAACGCAGCCACTGTGCCATGAAACGCTGCCACTGTACCCATAAAATGCTGCGACTTTGCACCATCAAATGCTGCCACTGTGCCCATCAAATGCTACCACTGTGCCCTATCAAATGCTGCCACTGTGCCCCATCAAATGCTGCCACTGTGCCCATCAAATACTGCCACTGTGCCCATCAAATAGTGACACTGTGCCCCATCAAATGCTGCCACTGTGCCCATCAATTTCTGCCACTGTGCCCATCAAATAGTGCCCATCAAATGCTGCTACTGTGCCCCATAAAATGCTGCCACTGTGCCCATCAAATAGTGCCACTGTGCCCCATCAAATGCTGCCACTGTGCCCATCAAATAGTGCCACTGTGCCCATCAAAAGTTGCCACTTTGACCTCTCCCCGCCCGCTCACCGTCTGCCCGCCACTTACCCTGTCTTGGTGGCGGGTCAGGCATGCGGGTGACAGCAGGGAATGGCGGAACCTTGCAGCGGGTCAGACAGCGGCTCCTGTGTCCTCCGTGTATCTCCTCCCCTCCTCCTGATAGGCATCCAATCGTAGCGCCTGTCCTATCAGCCAATCAGCACCTGATTGGCTGAGAGGCAGTTCAGTTTTAGAAAAGCGAATATTCATTCGCTTTTCTAACACACCTGCATGGACTGCGAGTGCAGTTAACCTTTTTTGAAGCCTATTAGCGCCTATGGCTCAAATCAGGTGCTTTAAAAAGACACCGCCGCTGCTAGAATTCAGGCGCTCGGCGTCCGAAAAGGGTCCGGGAGCCTGAATAGGGGGTGGCGGCGGCAGCCATGGACAGATTTATGCAATGCATGAATTTATCCATTATACACAGAGAGGGGGTGGCTGGAGAGAGGGGGCGGGGCCCGTGCACCCTTGATGGATGCAACACCACTGATGTGAAGTGTCCTTATCCACTTCAAACCCGGAAGAATTGGCTGCCCAATGACCGGGCCATTTTTTGCGACTTAGCACTGCGTCGCTTTAACTGACAATTGCGCGGTCGGGCGACGTTGCACCCAAACAAAATTGATGTCATTTTTTTTCCACAAATAGAGTTTTCTTTATGGTGGTATTTGATCACCTCTGCGGTTTTTATTTTTTTGCGCTATAAGCAAAAAATTTGCGATAATATTGAAAAAAAAGCTATATTTTTTACTTTTTGCTATAATAAATATCCCCAAAAAATCTATAAAAAACACATTTTTACCTCAGTCTAGGCCGATTTATATTCTTCTACATATTTTTGGTAAAAAAAATCGCAATAAGCGTATATTGATTGGTTTGCACAAAAGTTATACCGTGTACAAAATAGGGGATAGTTTTATAGCATTTTTTATTATTTATTTTTTTACTAGTAATGGCGGCGATCAGCGATTTTTATCGTGACTGCGATATTGTGGCGGACACATCGGACACTTTTGACACTATTTTGGGACCCTTGTCATTTATACAGCGATCAGTGCTATAAAAATGCACTGATTACTGTGGAAATGACACTGGCAGGAAAGGGGTTAACCACTAGGGGGCTAGGAAGGGGTTAAGTGTGTCCTAGGGAGTGATTCTAACTGTGAGGGGGCGTGGCTACAAGTGACACAACATTGATCACTGCTCCCGATGACAGGGAGCAGTAGATCACTGTCCTGTCACTAGGTAGAAGAGGGAAATGAGGAAAAGATGATCCGCACTCCGGTCGTTGCTCTTAAACAATTGACGTATTTATTGACAAGCCACAGTAGACAAACGCAAATAGGAAAGGTTGACGCCTTTCAGCCTATAAGGCCTTAGTCATGGCTGAAATGCGTCAACCTTTCCTATTTGCGTTTGTCTACTGTGGCTTGTCAATAAATACGTCAATTGTTTAAGAGCAACAACCGGAGTGCAGATCATCTTTTCCTCATTATTCTACGCAGCCAGCGACTATGGATCGAGCACCCGGGAGCTCTGCTTTCCATGTGATGTATGGGTAATAGCACTGACATTTTTGTTTATATTCAGAACAGGGAAATGCCTTGTTACATTGGCATCTCCCCGTTCTGCGGGACACCGGCGGACATCGAGTCCGCGGGCACAGTTACGGAGCTTGCGGAAGGCGCGTGCACGTGCCCGCTAGGCGGCAGTTTCAAAGCAACATACAGGTACGTTGCTTTGCCTGCCCATGCCATTCTGCCGATGTAAATGTACATTAGGCAGTCGGCAAGTAGTTATACTGTATATTAAAAAAAATTCAAACTAAAATATTGTTTGTCAGTTCCTATCAGTACCATTACAGTAATATCAAGACATTCCAAGACTTATGAAAGGCTGCTGTCACCTCTGCACTGTACCACACAAAGGTGTAGAAAACCATTATTTATCATAAAAATTAAAAAAAATTAATAATTTAATTAGTTTACACCATAATTAGGAAAGTCGGGGAAAAGGGAAGATTAGAATGCAGAGAGGGATCCAGAGATTAACAGCAAAAAATAACATTAACGGCACTTGTTGGAAAGTGGAATTCAGGACATATATAGTTTTCCTTATTCCTAAATGAATTTAAATCTAAACCTTATTAATTTATTATGTTCAGGAATAAATAATATAAATACTATTCTGTATTTATTTTAATCAGACAAATAGGAAATATAGATGTAGTCAGAGGTACTGATCTTGTTACAAGTCAGTTAAATAATAAAACTACTGTATTGGCGTAATAGATGAGTACAATATTACCCAAAAAGTTTTTCCTAAAAACTGATTTAATCATATTGTATAAATATTTGAGTCTACTTTTCATTATTACTCCAAAACCATTTTACTTGAAGTAATGTCATTCTTTCTTTCTTTTTTTGTGTTTTTGAGTGGGTGGTTGGCAGCAGAAAGCAGAACACAGTAGCGCTAATGATAGCAGTCCTAAAATTAAATGCCAAAATTAATTATGGTAGAAATGTGCAATCAGATTACCAATTTGACAGATTTTTATATTTTCTGTTGTTGTTGTTCAATAATTTAGCCTCAAGTGAGCAGGTTCATATATCGCATTGTATCTAAAAAATGCTAATATGATTAAGCTCGGAGAAGCATGTTAATATAATTATCAATACAGATCAAATTCTAACTGCTTAAAAATGATAAAACCCGACAATTAATGTTTATGCCACACATTTTGAAACACTTATTGTAAAATATTTCCTGCAACTCAGGATCAGATGTTATGGGATGACTGCAGGGTGATTTTATCATGGGACTTACATTCAATCATGCATATGACATAAATCCATGGGAAACCAGGTCTTATTATTCTATGACTTGCTGGGACTTGCTGTATAATAGGCAAACAATATGGATGACTGAATATTGAATAACTGCCCATGTGGATGCTAACAGCATGATTACTAGAAACCACTGACAACTAAAAGAGTCACTCAGATGATAGATTGAAAGAATCCTTATATACTGTAAACAGGCGTAAAGGATTGAAAATATTGAATCAATTGTGCGAAGAATACCTAGCCTCTATCCTCACCTTGCATGTGAATAAATCTAAATACATTCAGAAAAAAATTATTGATTGTGTCTTCAGTGAAGCAAAGTAAAGTTCTTTTGAAGTTAAAGTTCAGTTGTACTCAAGAGTTCCAATGCCACCCTGGACTTCACTGTTGTTTCCCATACCTTGATTAGGGATGAGCCGAACACCCCCCTGTTCGGTTCGCACCAGAACCTGCGAACAGCCAGAATGTTCGCGTGAACTTTAGAATCCTATTAAATACAATGGACTCGAACGTTCGAAATTTAAAAGTGCTAATTATAAAGGCTAATATGCAAGTTATTGTCCTAAAAAGTGTTTGGGGACCCGGGTCCTGCCCCAGGGGACATGTATCAATGCAAAAAAAAGTTTTAAAAACTGCCATTTTTTCAGGAGCAGTGATTTTAATAATGCTTAAAATGAAAAAATAAAAGTGAAATTTTCCTTTAAATTTCGTACCTTGGGGGGGGTGTATAGTATGCATGTAAAGTCGCGCTTGTTTCCCGTGCTTAGAACTGTCCCTGCACAAAATGTCATTTCTGAAGGAAAAAAAGTCATTTAAAACTCACTCGCGGCTATAATGAATTGTCGGCTCCCGTCAATACATAGAAAAATCATTGATAAAAAAAAAAAGCGTGGGGGTCCCCCCAAATTCATGTCATGGATTTTAAGGGGAACTCAACCCCAAATTAAAAAAAAAATGGCGTGGCGTTCCCCCCAAAATCCATACCAGACCCTTATCTGAGCACGCAACCTGGCAGGCTGCAGGAAAAGAGGGGGGGACGAGAGAGCGCCCCCCCTCCTGAACCGTACCAGGCCACATGCCCTCAACATGGGGAGGATGTCCCCAAGTTGATGGGGACAAGGGCCTCATCCCCACAACCCTTGCCCGGTGGTTGTGGGGGTCTGCAGGCGGGGGGCTTATCAGAATCTGGAAGACCCCTTTAACAAAGGGGACCCCCAGATCCCGGCCCCCCCACGTGAATTGGTAAGGGGTACATTGTACCCCTACCATTTCACGAAGAAAGTGTAAAAAAAAATTAAAAACACACACCGACACCTTGGAAAAGTCCTTTATTAAAAAAAAAAACATTCCAGCGATGAAATCCAGTGTCCCGCGGCGATCCCGATGTCCAGCACTGTCCGTCATTGGCTGAGCCAGAGCGGACCTGATGGGGAACTTGCTCCGCAGTGTATTAAATGAATACACCGCCCCTTCTAAAGTTCCCCATTAGGTCCGCTCAGCCAATGACGTAGGTGTAAGGCTAAGGACCTGATGCGGAACGTGAGAAGGGGCGGGTCTATTCATGTATTAAACTGTGGAGGAAGTTCCCCATCAGGTCCGCCCCCTCGTATGTCAGACCCCACCTACGTCATTGGAGGAGCGGACCTGATGGGGAACTTCCTCCACAGTTTAATACATGAATAGACCCGCCCCTTCTCACGTTCCACATCAGGTCCTCAGCCTTACACCTACGTCATTGGCTGAGCGGACCTGATGGGGAACTTTAGAAGGGGCGGGTGTATTCATTTAAAACACTGCGGAGGAAGTTCCCCATCAGGTCCACTCAGGCTCAGCCAATGACGGACAGCGCTGGACATCGGATCGCTGCGGGACACTGGATTTCATCGCAGGAATTTTTTTTTTTTAATAAAGGACTTTTCCAAGGTGTCGTGTGTGTTTTTTACATTTTTTTACACTTTCTTCGTGAAATGGTAGGGGTACAATGTACCCCTTACCAATTCACATAGGGGGGCGGGATCTGGGGGTCCCCTTTGTTAAAGGGGTCTTCCAGATTCCGATAAGCCCCCCACCCGCAGACCCCCACAACCACCGGGCAAGGGTTGTGGGGATGAGGTCCTTGTCCCCATCAACATGGGGACATCCTCCCCATGTTGAGGGCATGTGGCCTGGTACGGTTCAGGAGGGGGGGCGCTCTCTCATCCCCCCCTCTTTTCCTGTGGCCTGCCAGGTTGCGTGCTCGGGTAAGGGTCTGGTATGGATTTTGGGGGGAACTCCACGCATTTTTTTTTAAATTTGCGGCAGGGTTCCCCTTAATATCCATACCAGACCTGAAGGGCCTGGTAATTGTATTTGGGGGGACCCCCATGCTTTTTTTTTTTTATAAATGACTTTTCTATGTATTGCCGGGAGCCGACAATTCATTATAGCCGCGAGTGAGTTTTAAATGACTTTTTTTCCTTCAGTAATGACACTTTGTGCAGGGACAGTTCTAAGCACGGGAAACAAGCGCGACTACAGGCATACTCTAGACACCCCAAAAGGTACGAAATTTAATAGAAAATTTCACTTTTATTTTTTCACTTTAAGCATGATTAAAATCACTGCTCCCGAAAAAAACTGCAGTTTTTAAAACTTTTTTTTGCATTGATACATGTCCCCTGGGGCAGGACCCGGGTCCCCGAACACTTTTTAGGACAATAACTTGCATATAAGCCTTTAAAATTAGCACTTTAGATTTCTCCCATAGACTTTTCGAATTTGCCAAGAACACCCCAAATTGTTCGCTGTTCGGCGAACGGGCGAACAGGCAATGTTCGAGCCGAACATGAGTTTGACTCGAACTCAAAGCTCATCCCTAACCTTGATCTGTGAATGCCCATGCAAAAGGCTTAAACTGCATCTAAAGCCTCGTACACACGGTCGGACTTTTGCTCAACAAACTTAGTTTTAAGCAAGTTGGACCAACAATCCGACCGTGTGTACGCTCCATCGGACAAACTTTTTTGAGTTTGGTTTTGTTTTCATCGGACAAAAGTTGGGTCTGCGAATGGACAAACTTTTGCACAACAAAAGTCCTATGGAGCAAAGTCCTACCGTGTGTACAGAAAACCATAGGACTTTTGTCCGATGGACAAAACAACCAATGTTAAAATCAACCAACAATAGCAGAAGTTGACCAAAGGGTGGTGGTAAAGAGCAGAAAAGAGCAGAAAAAACATGTGATGTTGCAAGAAGTTTTGGGAAAGTTTGCAGAAAAGTCCTGTGGTGTGTATGCTATGGGTGTGCCCGGCCAACTCCGTTCGGACAAAAATCCAGGGAAAAGTCAGATGGAAGTCCGACCGTGTGTATGGGGATTTACACAAGAAGTAAAATGTAAGTAGAATTAAAGGCAAAACGTTTTCTCTAATTTTGGATAGCGTAAGGGAGCGTTATAACCCCTGTCAGTTTTTTTTTCTGTGTCTCATTGTGGAGATTTTTCTTCACTTTCTGTACCATAGCCAGAACAGAACGTGAGAGGAAATCCCTCTAAAGTAGGGGAACACTTTGTTGTCACCAGTGCTGCCGATACTAGTAACCCAATTGGAATATTTCCTCTCTATTCCTGCTTAGATGACAATCCAAAATGTCTTTTACTTTCACTTTTGGGGACAATGGTAAAAAGAACAAATAGAGAAGGTGAATCTCCCCAACAGGTGTACAGACAGTGATAAAAAATGGTACAAAAAAGTTTAGACTGCCATTGAATGTCATGTGCATTGCCACCATCCCCAATGAATAAACAAAGGAGTAATACCTCAAAAAAGTGGGATTTTGAGGACAATGAAAATATATATAGAAAAAATATATAGAAAAATATAGAAAATATATAATTTATTTTACAATACATAAACAACATACATCACCAAAGGGTGATAATCACTTAAAAACAATATACATGTAGCGGGTGGTTACATTTAGGGGAGGCATCTGAGTGATAACAGGCTCAGATGCAGCAATTGTTAGGGTTCATGGACCAATTTATGCCAGTGGAGGATATCAGTGGTGTCCAGTTCCCTGCGGCCTATAGGTGGTGCTGTCGCCATAGGCCGGGGTTGAACCACCATTGAAGGTCTGTGCCTTTTTGTCCTCTCTCGGCAGTGTTACAGCGGGGTGGGGAACCTGCTGTGCTTGCTGGGAGAGGGGATAAAAGGGGCAGACATCTTCAGTTTGGGGTCCACACCCAGGCACCTTCAGCCTGGGTGTGAGTGCTGGTGGTCTCCGGGCACCCTCGGCCCGGGGACTGAGCTGCGATTCCACCCCTGACACCTTTAGTCTGGGGTGAGGTACTCACTGGAGGCCTGGGGCCCAGTACCTTCGACTGGGTCCCCCAAGGGATGGAGGATTCCTAGGGTGTCCTCTGGTATTGGACACCCTAATCTAGGGTGAGGGGGACCAGAGAGGTGGTCTTCCCGGAGATCCAGCGCGGCATTGGCTGGTGACGGTGGAGGCCTCTGGTGACCGCCCGGATGGATGACTCCCCTGACAGGGGCCGCATCTCAAGAAGGTAGTCCATGTTCTCATGGTCAGTGGCAGCGACCCAACTGAAACCCAGGTCGGTGGCAGAGACCTCAAGTCCAATTCACCCGGTCGGTGGCAGCGACCACCCTCACGGTCGGTGGCAGCGACCGTGTGCCAAGCCTGTTTGCGCACACCAAAACAGGAGAGTAACAAGTTCATGTTTGTGTCCTCTTCACCTTGTCTGTTCGTTGTCTAACCAGTCTGCTCTAAAAGGACTATTTATTGCTCTAAAAGAATAAATAAGTGTTGGACTGTCAATGGTGTGGAACTTGGCTTTCTGGGAGTTAAAGGTCATTCTCAAGGGAAGTTTTGGCTCTGGACAGGGGCACAGGCCCGAAGGTAATTGGTTATAGCTCACACCTCTACACACTAGATGATGTGAGCTGGTGATGCGTCACACTCTCCTCCCTGGTCCCCTAGACGAGAGCCATTGACATTGACAGAGAAGGAAGAGGGAGTGAGAGGTGAGGTTGCTACATACATGATTGTACATAAATATTGAATAGCCATATAGAGAACAAAGATGATGACTGTATAGAACCCAAAGTTTGGTGTTGCGCTCCAAAGTAGATAAATTGTGCTAAACAGTACAAAGTGACTAATATATCAATAATAAACCTTCAAGTACTGGTGTGTAAAATTATCCAATGCATTAATAAACAGAGAATAAATATGATAAATATGGTGGTGGTCAGAAATAAGTGCAATAAATGCAAAATAAAGTCACTGTAGTGAATAAATATGGAACTTTCAGGTGCTGATGTGTAAAAGTACACAATGCATAAATAATTCAACAGTAGTCCATGTAAAAAATTGAGGTTTTTTACTTGGTGATCCTGTGAGTAACTTACTTCCTGTTCTAGGGTGACGCTGGAGAGAAAATGTTAGGAATAGAAAATACCTCCATCTCTCCTTATCTCTATAACATAGGGGGGGGGCGTGTTATTTTATTTTGCAGACTAAACTAGGCAGGGCCACACACAGGAAGAGAGCACAGGGAATAATGAGCTCACTAGATTTCTGCCAGGATTAACTGGCATTTATTAAGGATGGGCGAACCGTTCAGACCGAGTGAGAGTTCGGGCCAAACATTGGCTGTTCAGAAGTTCCGAATTAAAAGGTCGTTCGACCATTTGTTCAGCCCACCGAACAACCAGAATGCACTGCACCGCCGCACAGTGCATTGAAAGCCTTGATTGGCTGAAGCAATGAAAGCTTCACCCAATCAGGGCACAGAGCACTGTCAGAACCATGATTGGACGCTGTCATGATGACTGTATCCAACCATCTCTCATTGCTCCTAATCCCTCCCCCACACTATAAAAGTATTCTTTCTATAGCGGCCATTTGTAGTGTGATAGCAGCATGGAGAGAGATACAACAGGGCTCTGTTCAGTGCTATTAGACAGTTATTGTGCTATTCTGATTCTATTGTCAGTAGAATATCAGTTTAGATACACTGTGAGTGTAGTTCGACCATTCATCTTTACATTAGTTTTAATGCAGGTATATATCAGTGATTGTGAGTGTAGTGCGACCACCATTCATCTTTACATAAGTGTCAATGTAGGGATAGTTCAGTCATTGTGAGTGTAGTGCGACCACCATTCATCTTTACATTATTGTCAATATAGGGATATCTCAATCAGTGTGAGTGTAGTGACCGTTTAACACAGTTTTTTTTCTGTGTGTTACTGAAAGTTTAAAGCTATATATTTCATTGCGTTACTGCAAGTTTAACGCCCTATATTTCATTGCATTACTGCAAGTTTAACACAATATATTTCATTGCATTACTGCAAGTTTAACTGCAATAGTTCTGTGCGTTACTACAAGTTTAACGCCATATAGTTCTGTGCATTTCTGTAAGTTTAACGCTGTATATTTCATTGCGTTACTGCAAGTTTAATGCCATATATTTAATTGTGCTACTGAAAGTTTAATGCTATATAGTTCTTTGCGTTACTGCAAGTTTAAAGATATTTAGTTCTGTGCTTTACTGCAAGTTTAACGCTGTATAGTTCTGTGCGTTACTCCAATATTATAGTGTACCCGTGGAGTGTGGCTGTGTCGTGAATACTCAAATTAAAGTGCACCTAACACCACTTTCCATTGATTAAAGTACACCCACGTACACATTTACACATCTTTATTACATTTTGTTAATAAGCACCCCCCACTCCCCCCATCATGTCTAGGAGGACAGCAAGGAGAGGTGTCCAATGGAACGAGATGTTCCAATGGCACTGTAAGGGGGCCAGCAGCGTATGTTTCCACAGGCAAAGGTGGACGTGGTCAGTGCTCAGGCAGGGCATCATTTCCTTTGTTTAGAGATGTTGCACGTGCTATCCAGCCACAGCATGCAGAGGAGGAGGTGGACTGGCTTACTAAACCTTCCTCATCCTCCTCATCCTCCGTCACCCAAGCAGAGACTAGTGTGCATTCCTGCCATAGCCCCAGCATCAGGCATGGAGGAGTCAGCAGAGTTATTCGAACACAACGTCAGCCACTTGCTCCTTGACGATGCACAGCCATTACTCTATTCTGATGTTAGTTCTGACTCTGAGGTCGAGGAAGGCAGAAAAATACAGTCCCTGCCACCCACATGCCCAGTCTCTAAATGCAAGCTTTCCAAAGCTGCTGGCTCTACAACTTCTGCCTTTCCACCTGGTGGATTCTGCCCCCGTCCGTGCATTTGCAGAATGTGCTGTACTGCAATGGCAGGTTCCGGGTCGATATTTCTTTTCACGTAAGGCCATTCCATCTCTCTACCATTACATGGAAGGCAATGTTGTGGCATCGTTGGGCAAGGCAGTCAGCCGTAAAGTCCACATTACTGCTAACACATGGTCCAGCAAGCATGGGCAGGGATGATATATTTTGGTCACAGCACACTGGGTAACTCTGCTTGCAACGTGGAAGGATGCAGGACAGGGCTCAGTGCTTCAGCTTGTTGTGCCCCCACAGATTTTGTTAGATTTGTCAGCTCCACCCCCTTCTCCTCCTCCTCCATGCCCTCCTCTGTGGAATTGTCCTATGAACCTCAAGCACCCCCTAAGCGTTCAAAGGGCTATTCAATGAGTCAGGCTAAAAGGTGCCATGCAGTGCTTAAGCTGGTGTGTCTAGGGGACAGGAACCACACTGAAGCAGAGATTCTTGCAGCTCTACAGGGACAGCCCCAGAGGTGGTTCATGCCATGCCTGCTAGAGCCAGAAATGGTGGTGTGTGATAATGGCACAAACCTCCTGTCCACCCTTAGACAGGGAAAGTTGACACATGTGCCATGCCTGGCACATGTTCTCAATTTAGTGGTGCAGCGTTTCCTAAATAGGTACCCAGGGTTGGAAGATCTGCTAAATCAGGCCAGAAGAGTATGTAGCCATTTTAGATGGTCATACACACCCAGTGCTCGGTTGGCTGAAATTCAACGGGAATTCCACCTGTCCATAAACTGCCTGATTTGTAATATGCCCACCAGGTGGAACTCGACTTTGGCAATGCTGCAGCGGCTGCACATGCAGCAGAGGGCCGTCAGCGAGTACCTGTGTGAGTATGGCCCAATAACAGGCTCAGACCGGCTCTGCTTTTTTTTCCCACACCAATGGCTGCTCATAAAGGATGCACGCACTGTACTCTCACCATTTTAGGAGGCCACAAAGATGGTGAGCCGTGACAATGCATGCATCAGTGACACAATCACTGTTGTGTTCCTGCTGGAGCAGACTCTGCATGGCATTATGGACAGGGCACTCGAGGCAGAGCAGCGGGAGGAAGAGGAGGACTTCCTTTCCTCTCAAGGCCCACTTTATGCAGACACCATTGTTCCTATGCCACAGAACACACAAGAGGAGAGAGAGGAGGAGGAGGAGGAAGAGTATTCTGGCAGTTTCGGAGGCATTAAAGCAGAGGAAGACATACGTCAAACAGTAAGAGATGGTTTTCCATCTGCAGAACCCTTTGGAGTAGTATGTGGCTGGGAGGAGGCAGTTCCAGATACTCTAATCCTTGGTGACCCCGAGGAGTCTGCTTCTCATGCCTCCACAAATTTGCTGTGCATGGGCTCCCTCATGCTTCAAAGCCTGCAAAAGGACCCAAGAATATGTGCTGTAAAAGAGAAGGATCACTATTAGTTAGCAACCCTCCTTCACCACCGTTATAAGGGGATAGTATCAGAACCCATCCCGTCTCCACAGAGAGTGCAGAAGATGAAATCTCTTGAGGAAATCTTAAAGATAAGTTTATTGAATGCTTTTCCCAACTCTGGTAAGTTACAGTGTCATGGAAAACATAGTTTTGAGGCTTCTGTTGGTCAAGAGAAGAGCAGTGGAAAAGGCGGCCGCCTAAGTGATGCATTTCTCATTTTTGTTTAGCCCTCGCTGTCTAGGGCCGTCAGCTTCCACATCCAATTGGCAGCATCTGCATCACATGGTGGATGATTATCTAGGGGCAAAAACAGAGATAGAGAGCTATCCAGTCGACGATCCACTGGCCTACTGGGTCATGAGAACAGACCACTGGCCAAAAGTTGCACAGTATGTTATTGAGCTGCTGGGTTGCCCTGCATCCAGCGTGCTTTCCGAAGGGGCATTCAGTGCTGCTGGAGGTTTTGTTACTGATCATAGAACGCGTCGGTCCACAGACTCAGTGGACTGTCTGACTTTTATCAAAATGAATTAGTCCTGGATTACAGCAGCTATGAAGCCCCTGATGACGATGTCACAGATTAAGTGTTTTTGGGATGTGGAATCTCTGCAGGACTTCTAGGCTGCCTAGTGTTGTGGGTGTTGATTTCCTCTTGAAGAATGTTTTTGGTGTAGGTTTCATGGTCACAAATAACCCCCAAAGACCATTTTTTCCACACCTGCTTGACAGGTGCATATCATTACAATTTTTGACAGCAAGACCAATTCTTGCTTTCATCAAGAGTACCTCTATAGGGTTACGGTGTGAAGGCACCAACGACACCCAAAGACCAATTCTTCTGCACCTGTTTGACAGATGCATATCATTACAATTTTTGACAGCAAGGCCAATTCTTGCTTTCATAAAGAGTAGCTCTATAGGGTTACGGTGTGAAGGCACCACCGACACACAAAGAACAATATTTCCACACCTGTTTGACAGGTGCATTTCATTACAATTTTTGACAGCAAGGCCAATTGTTGCTTTCATCAAGAGTACCTCAATAGGGTTATGGTGTGAAGGCTCTACCGACACCGAAATAACCAGTTTGAAAGGTGCATATCATTAAATTTTTTGACAGCAAGGCCAATTCTTGCTTTCATCAAGAGTACCTCTATAGGGCTACGGTGTGAAGGTGCCACTGACACCCAAAGAACAATTTTTCCGCACCCATTACAGAAGTAGAAATCCAAAGTCTGTGGTAGAGAGACCATAATTTATCCAAAAAATCTCTAAGTTTGTTCCCTGTGTACTACATTGTGGCCTCAACATACAGACTGGCTCACCAAGCCGTTGTTAACAAAATAAAGAAATCTTGCAGGGAACATGACATTTTTTGGGATTTATAAATGCAATTATTGCTGCAGAAGTTAGAATAGGGGGAACCCCCAGGAACTATATTGAAAGGAATTTTTCATTTTTATACTTTCACTTTAAGCTATAATAAATCACTGCTCATTTAAAAAAAAAGGAATTTTTTACTAACTTTTTTCATTGATACATGCCCCCCAGGGCAGTACCCAGACCCCCATAACCATTGGATGCCCAATTACTTGCATATAAGCCTAAATTGATTTTTCACGTTCGGGTCCCATAGACTACAATAGGGTTTGTTATTCAGTTCCAAACTTTCCTGATGTTCCAAAGTTCTGGTGCGAACCGGACACCCCTAGTATTTATGCACTTGTCAGGATTTACATCAATTCTAACTCCCAAAGCATGTTTATTCTTGCTGTTTTCTGTATTTTATTGATACCACATCTCCCATAGCTTACATTCCTAAAGGCTCAATGCGCAAAGGTACGTAACATGCATTATTTAGCCTGCTCTGCAAATTGCTGTGTTTTATCATGACTAGAGCTAATATAACATTGTCAGTGTTATTTTACAGCCATATGATTAAATCAATGTAAAAGTCAATTCACTAAGACTACTGTACAGAGTTTCACTCCCTAAATTAACAATAGCTTAAGGCTGGCAATAACTGGGAGTTTCTTTAGGTGTATGCTGAGGAAAGAAGGAAATGGGCTGTGATATGATGATTAAAGAAACACACTTTGTAAGATAAAATAATAATCTAAGAAAAATATGGCTTTCAACAGTTGATGCCCAATTTTAGTTTATCAGCAAACTATAGAAATATATCAGAGCACCTCGTAATAGTAAGTGATGTGTAATAGAGATGTTTATTTTAGTAAATATCAACCAGCTTCAGCTGGAGAGTCCTATGCTTAGCTGTATGCTATGATTACTGCCCTTTGTGTGGAAGCAACAGTCTCTCTACAGTGATTTATCACACCCCTTATTGAGTCACATCTACAGCACTGCATTTATCAGGAAGTGTGTACAGTGCCGGTGAGGGAGACGGAAGGCGGAATGACAGGACTCTATAGAGAGACTGAAAACTCTCACAAAGATTGCATCGGTCTTTCTCTTCAGCATACTGCTGAACATTGGACTCTTCTACTGGGGATGGGAAAGGTCTACAAAAATAGTCATCTATAGGAAACTCATCACTTACTATTTAAAGGCATGCTGATTTGATTTTTGCAGGTTAATTTACAATTAGACGTTAAATAGCAATTTTTAAAAATAACAAGAACATACCTAAGTGGCATATCATGTTTATGAGTAAACACTTTTAGAAGAAAACAATCGTGAGATAACATTAAAGGAGCAGAGATAAAATAACTTATCCATCGCAATAAATTGAGCCTGTGGGTCATTGTTTGTTAAAATCCCGATTGTGGCTGGGGGTGAATTTTCATTACCAAAAGCGGTAACCCCGAGCCACATCCCACTGTGTCCATGGGCTGTTTTCCCTGCGTTCCCGGTATCAAATCATTTCACATCCCCTTCATCTCTAATGCTTTGTCCAGTGTCCTGCATGCAGTTTTATATTATATATACTGTTCTTTCTGCCTGGAAACTTGAGAATGTCCATGACAACCAAAAAGCGCCCCTTTACGTCAAAAGCAGTTTTAGACCAGCTAGAAAACAGCGATAGTAAATTAGAATCAATTTCAGAATTGAGCAATAGCGATTCGTGGGGAAATCCATCATCAAAAACTGAAAGTAACGACCGCGACAATTCTGCAACTGAGCAAATTTCAGTGTTTTTGATTTGATTACATTATTGAATACATTTTATTATTATTATATTATTATTTGTTATAATTATTTATAGTTATTTATTATATTATAATTTATGATTTTGTGTTTCAAACTTTATTATACCCGAGATGTCTACTAGACTCTGGTTTGGACAGATTTAAGTGAGTTATTCCTAAGAATTACAGGCCCACAATATAAAACTCCAAATTTCCATGCAAAACAATGTACGTACCACTTTGAGACACAAAAATACATAATCATACCGCCAGGGAGGTTACAGAAATGAAGAGTCTGTGCTTAATAAATCAGAGCTATGTTCATTTTAAATACCCAGTCATGTGCAAAATGTAAAATTCAATGCAACATGGCAATACAGAACTTACCCAGAAATGTTATGTCCTGCATACTGTATGTGAAGACATCTGCACTAAGATACAAGTTAGGCTCTGCATCAAAAAAAATCATTTTTGGTGAGATACTCCCTAAGAATCAGAAGCTGCAACTTTTCTCATCAGAGCACTGAAGTGCACCATCTGATTAAAATGAATTAGGTCACTCCCATTTAGAATCTCTGTGCACAGGATATTGTCTAACTAACAGCTTTTTCTTCATAGCACAAACAGGTGGAACTCTGCACCAAAGTTTGTTAACATCCTTGCAATCTACATAGATTTCTCTTTAACATTTACTCCTCCTTAAGCCCTTACAATAAACATCTCAAGTGCAGTAAGTGTGTGGTGGGAGAAGAGCATATAGAGGACTACATTTACATAGTTGGTCAGGACATGTTTTTCACAGATCAATAGGTTTATCATTTTTGGGTTCATCGTTTTTAATTAAATCTTACTATGCAATCAAGAGGCCCCAGTAGGTAAAATAGCAGGTGCAGCTATGAGTGAGGTCCTTGAGTGACACCCCTAAAGCTTGGCTGGAAAACTCCCATTGTAAGCAACTGGTTATGCCTAAAAGCTAGGATGCATCATACAATGAGCACTTGCTCCCAGCATCGCAGGAATAAGTACTCTCCCTCATTTAAAACCTACGCACGCATGCTCTCCCTTTCCCTGTAGGAACAGTGGGCGAGCTCAACCATGATATATTTGATTTTTAATGACAAGTGCTTTTTTAACTGTTTAAAAGATTGCAAACGTAAAAAATCAGATAAGAACATGGTGGGTTTATCTATTTTATGTGATACTGATTTACATGCAGTCTACTATATCTGAATAGTTGCCCAGAAGATAGATATGGTTCAGTGATTATGGTAGTACTACATAAGCTACTGTACATATTTTGAATAGCAAACGATTTGCATAAACAATGCAGTAAATCCAACATGTAATTTTTGGGCAGTTGTTGCTCTTGTAGAATACATTTTTGTCAGTTTGATCTATTTAAATTGTATTTATGAAAATATGTGGATATTTGTGTGAACCTATTCCTTTTTAAATAGAGACTTCATTTACTTAAAAATACATTATAACATTGGATCCTGGTAGAAGCAGAAATGTTGGTTCTTGGAGTCTTGACAGCCATGTGCTAGCTAAATAAAATCCCCGGGTGTAGTTTAAAGAAGGGGTAGTACCTTTATGAAAATGAAGGGGGGTGTTGGATGCATTGACAACTCTTATTGATCAAATATTAAGAGAGAAAAATGATCAAATCGGTTTGTACTATTTACTTAGTTCCTTTTTGTTTTTACAGGAAATGGAACCATTGTGCATGATGGGAAATTTAGAAATTTTGCATTTTGACTAGGGGATTAAACTTTAAAAAACAAGGTATGAACGAGATCATACATTAGTGGGCAACCTTTATTTTATAAAGGAAAGGATCATAGGCACAAAGGCTAAATCTCTGTACCTGGCCAACCATAAGACAATTATGATAAATTACATAAAATGTGAGTCCATAGAAAGTCCAACCAGTCCGTCACTAGGGAAAGCTATTCCAAAAGCTGTAGCAGACTATAAAGTGCATGGGAGATGAAACAAAAGAGGAGAAGCGCCTCTAAGTGCAGTGGGACTGAATGCTTTTATATACCCCAATATAGGACTACTCACAATATAACAGTAAAAACAAGCACATCATGATGCTGTGATCCAAGACGCCAGACTCGAGCAGGGCCATAGGAGCTATTAGTGCTGCCTCCACCCTGGGACATCTACGTATAACAAGTTATGCAGCACCAGCACCAGCAACAGCTCCCGTGGCCCTGCTCAAGTCTGGCGTCCTGGATCATGATGTGCTTGTTTTTACTGTTACATTGTGAGTAGCCCTATATTGGAGTATATTAAAGCATTCAGTCCTACTGCACTTAGAGGCGCCTCTCCTATTTTATAACCTTTATTTTTACACTTCCCATGTTACAATATAATATTTGCCTGAAAGGTTACACAGATATTATGCATGCCTCTAATGTAAATAATTTCTTTATGCCTTGGAGAATGGACTTGCTACAACGTTTTTGCCATGGCCCACTTTGTGAACTCCCTGTAGAAAGATATAATTTTTTTTGTACCCTGAAGTTCTGGCTTGCTGCTTTGTCTTAACTCACATGGAGTCCAAACTTTTCTACCTTGATATGACCCATTTCACAACCTCCACTGAAACGGAGCCAGTTTTCTTTGGGCATTACAGTCCTAGTTTGTTGGTCTGTCTTTGCATGACCAACTTTGTAAGCTCCTCTACTAAAGTGTCATTCCTTTTCTTTATAGACTGGCTTGGCTTGCTGTCTGTCTTGGCATAACCCACTTTCTGAACTGCTTTAGAAAGGTCTTATTTTATCTTTAGACTGCACCATGAGTTACTGGTTTTGCAAACGGGACAAGTGGTCTGAACTGACCTATTTTGCCACAAAGATAAGAAGTCACCGTTCTAAGCAAACCATTCCATGATTACACCTCCTGCTAGCAAAAGACAGGTGCAGGCTCTGCAAGTGCATAGAAAGATCAAACAATGGCTGGACTGCCACACTCCATTAAGACACCAGTGGGATCTATGTGATCGTTTGTGACTGTTTGGATTTTATCTGACTTCAATAATTCATGGTGTGCCGTCCAGCCATTTTTTGCTCTTTCTATTTTGCCACAAACTTGCTCTCTTGTGCTCTCTCCATTTCTCCTAAAAATTCCTTATATTACTTATTACATAATTTTTTCACATGGTAGGTCTTTGTTGGCAGAGTACATTTTGGATCCAATTTTTCACCAAAAATGATATATATATATCTTAACCCTCATAAGGTAAGTGGAGCTTTCCCAGGTTTGGTCTGAGTAACATTTTCTGTAAGTTAGAGAGGAATTAGTTAGAGATACCTTTGGGCTGATTTGCTAAGGGAATCGTTAGTTAATCTCCACTTCCGTTACAAGGAAGGAATATCTATTGTATTTAGGGACTCCAGTTGCATTCAACATAGCGTCCTCATTTTTACTATAGACATGAAATAGCTGCACTTTTTTAACTAGTAAAAAAAATTTAAGACCATTGCTGGCAAAGGGCCAAGGATCTTGAATTATTGCAGCACATTCAGACCTGGAAATTGTAACATTGGTTGATTATTCTTAATCTTTTTAAGAGGCTATTTATGTGCAGAAATTTCAAAGTGTGTTACTATTATTCCTTTTGGCCCCTTATGGTTTGAAAAGTAAGGACGTAACAATAAAATAGGCATGTATAAAACTTATAATCACACCGCTTGACAAATAGATAATGAGCTTTATTGATCGCTGCTCCATGCTGACATACACAAATCGATTGCTATGTTTGTTAAACACAGAATGAATGCAATTATGTTTTACAGGTTATTTACACTATTACTGTAACATACAAACATGTGTGAAAATGCATTACTATTGCTACACAATCTAAAAAAAACTAAAAAATATCCAATAAAGCATTTCAATACATTGTTAAATACATAATGGTTATAAAAGACAGATCACACACAATGAAATATATGTCTACTATGAAGTTTTATATACATTTTATATAATGTTTTATGTACCGTACATTGAAGAAGCTAAATAATTGGCTATATTTTTTCTCTCAGTAGATGCTGGATCACAGGTGCATGGTGAAACTGCATCACACACCAGATATTAAAATAAATTAATCACAATGTTATTTATATATGTTCCCTGACATATGTAAGGGTTATGTTCTGTAATGCTTTAGATAAAAATGGATTCCATTCAAGTATGTATTGTCTTAATGTGCAAGTGCAGCTAAAACAATTAAAAATCCCTGCACTGTTTGTGCAAGCATATGTAGCAAAATGGTCTTTCATTAGAGCACTGCTTTCAGAATAGTGGTGTCAATATGAATCCTAACTGGAGCTTGGAGCATCAAAGGTCTACTGGGAAAAAAGAAAAGATTATTAATTTGGCAGGTCTTGAACAGCTATGTCTCCAGAATAAATCCATTCTACTTGTAGAAAGTTCCACCCCATCAATTATTGTTGCCGCTGGATTGTCATCTTCACTGCCTCTCTGTCATGCAGAAAAGCAGGGTTTCACTGTCCTCCAGAAGCAATTTAAAGTGAAACTTTAGTCAGCAAATTAAGTCCTGATAGATTACTTCATGCTGGTCCCTTTCACAGGTATAGCTATGTAAAACATTAAAAATAAGTGCCTATACTGTTGAAAACCGAGTAAAGCCTCGTACACACGCTTAGATTTTCGGACGACCAAACGTCCGATTTCTGTGGTATGCTAGTCTCTAGGGATGAGCCGAACACCCCCCGATTCGGTTCGCAGCAGAACATGCGAACAAGCAAAAAATTTGTTCGAACACGCGAACACCGTTAAAGTCTATCGGACACGAATGTGAAAAATCAAAAGTGCTCATTTTAAAGGTTAATATGCAAGTTATTGTCATAAAAAGTGTTTGAGGGCCTGGGTCCTGCCCTAGGGGACATGTATCAATGCAAAAAAAAGTTTTAAAAACTGCAGTTTTTTTCGGGAGCAGTGATTTTAATAATGCTTAAAGTGAAACAATAAAAGTGAAATATTACTTAAAATGTTGTACCTGGGGGGTGGCTATAGTATTCCTGTAAAGTAGCGCATGTTTCCCGTGTTTAGAACAGTTCCTGCAAAATGACATTTCTAAAGGAAAAAAAGTAATTTAAAACTACTCGCGGCTATAATGAATTGTCGGGTCCATGCAATACAGAGAAAAGTCATTGAAAAAAACGGCATGGGTTCAAAAATGACATTTTGTGCAGGGACAGTTCTAAATGACTTTTATTCCTTCAAAAATGACATTTTGTGCAGTGACAGTTCTAACTTAGAACTGTCCCTGCACAAAATGCCATTTTTGAAGGAAATAAAGTCATTTAAAACTCACTCGCGGCTATTAATGAATTGTCGGCTCCCGGCAATAGAAAAGTCATTGATAAAAAAAGAAAAAAAAAAGCGTGAGGGTCCCCCCAAATTCAATTACCAGGCCCTTCAGGTCTGGTATAGATATTAAGGGGAATCCCGCCGCAAATTTAAAAAAAAATGCGTGCGGTTCCCCCCAAATATCCATACCAGTCCCTTCAGATCTGGCATGGATTTTAAGGGGAACTCCACCCCAAATTTAAAAAAAAATGGCGTGGAGTCCCCCCAAAAATCCATACCAGACCCTTATCTGAGCACGCAACCTGGCCGGCCGCAGGAAAAGAGGGGGGACAAGAGAGCGCCCCCCCCCTCCTGAACCGTACCAGGCCACATGCCCTCAACATGGGGAGGATGTCCCCATGTTGATGGGGATAAGGGCCTCATCCCCACAACCCTTGCCCGGTGGTTGTGGGGGTCTGCGGGCAGGGGGCTTATCGGAATCTGGAAGACCCCTTTAACAAAGGGGACCCCCAGATCCCGGCCCCCCCTATGTGAATTGGTAAGGGGTACATTATACCCCTACCATTTCACAAAGAAAGTGTAAACAAAACCAAAAAAACACACAAACACCTTAGAAAAGTCCTTTATTAAAAAAAAAAAAAAAAAAACATTCCAGCGATGAAATCCAGTGTCCCGTGGCGATCCGATGTCCAGCGCAGTCCGTCATTGGCGGAGCCTGAGCGGACCTGATGGGGAACTTCCTTCACTGTGTAATACATGAATAGACCCGCCCCTTCTAAAGTTCCCCATCAGGTCCGCTCAGCCAATGAATAGGTGTAAGGCTAAGCGGACCAGATGCGGAACGTGAGAAGGGGCGGGTCTATTCATGTATTACACAGTGAAGGAAGTTCCTCATCAGGTCTGCCCCCTCGTATGTCAGACCCCGCCTACGTCATTGGCCTGAACGGACCTGATGTGGAACTTCCTCCAGTATAATACATGAATACACACCCCCCATGTACGAAATATATAAATATTATACACACCCCCCATGTATGAAATTTAAAGGAAAATTTTACTTTTATTTTTTCATTTTAAGCATTATTAAAATCACTTCTCCCGTAAAAACATCAATTTTTAAAACTTTTTTTGCATTGATACATGTCCCCTGGGGCAGGACCAGGGTCCCCAAACACTTTTTAGGACAATAACTTGCATATAAGCCTTTATAATTAGCACTTTAGATTTCGAACGTTCGAGTCCATTGTATTTAATAGGGTTCTAAAGTTCACGCAAACATTCTGTCTTTTCGCAGGTTCTGGTGCGAACCGAACAGGGGGGTGTTCGGCTCATCCCTGATACAGAGTGGTACCAGAGTGGTATATTATTCTGTTATATTTTATTAAATATTTTAGTACACCATTTGGTTCAGAATATTTTTTTTCCTATTTTCCTCCTCTAAAACCTAGGTGCGTCTTATGATCAGGTGCATCTTATAGAGCGAAAAATAGGGTAATCAATCGGTTCATCACCTTTACTATAAATGATATAATAAAAATAAAATAAAGAACTATAAGCTGCGCAACAACGTATCTGAAATAAATATTGAATTATTACAGAACTAAATCAGTGATCAAAATGTCCAGTCTTAATGCATTGTCACATGCAACATAACGACAAAATTATGGTGAAAAAAATGTTATAGGAAGAGACCATGAATTCCCAACAAAGTCTTGGAATGATATCGCTCCTTATCCTAGGTCTGTAAGTGTGAAAATCTCAAATGACAGTATTTAAAAAGACACCAAGAGAGTCCTCGGAAAAAACGTGAAGTGAAGGGGTTAAGTCTCTCCAGCAAATCGTGACTTCAGGCAGAAAACATCATGGGAGGGTGCCGATGTAATAGAAAAGGAATCCACCACCATAGTATTCACAAGCCGCTTACCAGAATGCCTGATCCCTGAGAGAGATCAGTCAAAGCAGTTAGCTGTTACCCCCACCAGGGTCTCTGATTGGCTTCCTCTACGGTCCTGGTTTCCTCCTCTTCCAAATCAATATTCCCCCAAAGTCTCAGCAAATCATATTAGGGTGAGAAAGAAAGCCCCATAGCGTAATCCAATATAAAACATTTATTTGAAAGTAAAACATTGCACTTACAGCATATGAGGTCAAAAATAGCAGTGGTTTGTATGAAGGGCCGGCCGGCTCTCGCTACCCGTTGCTTCCGGGATACGTATGTGGTGACGTCAGCACGCCGCTCCTCCCTACGTCGTTTCGACAAAAACTGTCGTCATTCAGGGGCACAGGCGGCGCACTGACTCACCATCATCTTATACTCTATGAATACAAACGAGGTCCGCCCAGATCTGAGCTCTCAGCATCCTCGCTGTATGTGTCGCCATCTTGGATGTGGGCAAACTGCCATCACACAGTGTAACCACCAATCCGCAGGTCACGTCAGCATATGGGGCACCGCCCACAGTCCAGGCCACCCACAGGGCAGATCCAAATACCGGGGAAGTGTCCCAAGCCCCGGCAATCATCATATACGGATAGCAGTGACACCAGGGAGACACCCTAAAAGACAATGCCCTGTAAAGCGTGAACCCCTCCAGTGTGGGAGCACACAGGGGCCCGTGGGCCTGCGATTCCCACCCCTTGAAAAGGTGGGGTAAGGGGCAAACTGGACCCCAACAGTGGTCCAAATGGGCACCCTTGGGCATCCATATGGGGACCCGTTGACCAAAGGGCAGTTCCGACATCGAGCTCAACCTTGGTGGTTCCAGCTTCTTATCTGCACATCCTGTTGATCCTTCACAATTGACGTGTTTATTAGTGCTCTTTCCTGTTTTTTTGGTGACACCATCCATATGGAGGGCTTCGGGTCTATATGCTGATTACCCACACCTGGAGCGAGTCACATTTGGAGACATTGAAAGACGCCACCAACAGGAGAGGACAACTTTGGTTTCTATTCGCTGGTCCCTGACGTGGACATAAGCCTGATAGATCCACCGCTATATGGTGAGTTGGATCTACAACACTTGGTAAGAGTATTTATTTCTTACTTATTGTCCCTGACCCAATGGTGAAGGCACTCCCGGGTGTTACATCATATTGGCATACAAACCATCTATTTCAAGGAACCATTTGAAACAGGACTTGCATATCCACAGACGACTACTTTTGGATACTGTTTTCCTACCTGTACTCAGAGACATTTAGAAATTTTGTTTGCACTGAACTTTCTGGATATTTCATATGTCACATAGTTCTGTTCCTTATAGGTGATTTACAGTTTTGTATATGATTTAGACACCAACAGGTGTTACAGATTCTTTATGATTGTTTATAAGTGTTCACTGTAAAGAGTCACTACATCTTTTATTTTTATTTTTGATCCATTTCTAGGGGTATCAGTAGTTCTCTTAGATCACGGTGACACATCACCGCACCATTGTTTGAATAGATTCATCATACTTTTTATTTTAAGTATACACGTCACACTTGTTTGTTACAACGTTTATTATTTGGTCTTCATTAGGCCATTCGGTTCTCCATTGAGTCCCAACACACATTTGAATTCACTTTCGAATTTCACGTAGCGCCTACATTTATATATCCACAGATTATTGTTTGGCAAGAGCACATTGGGGCCATTGGATATATGTGGACAGTAGTTACACTTTCCACATGAATATGTTCCAGGTATTTTGTTTCAAATTGGATCCACACAAGTGTAATGACTTGCCACCAAAGTATCTCGTAGTGACCTAGATCTCTTACAAATGATTTATGAATATGGTTTTATGTACTTGCCGACTTTTGGATCAGCCGTTTGTAAATACCAGTACTTGTAAATTGTCCTGACTTTTGCATGCTATCTATTGTATCCAGTAATAATCCTAGTAGATGGTGTTTGAGCAGGTTTTTTGGGCTTGTATATCAAGGTATGTATATCTAAAGCTCTAGCTTTATTGAAGGCTTTCCTCAGGCAAGTTTTACTGTATCATCTAAGAGACGTTCTCAGAGGACATCTGCCTCCCTCTGAAAATCACTGTCCAGAGTGCAGTTGCGTCTTAATCTCAGGAACTGGCTATTCGGAATACTCCTTAATAGAGGTTCAGTATGCAAACTGCTAGCATGCAGAATAGTGTTTCCAGCCGATGGCTTTCTGTAGAGGGTAGAGCAAAGAGTGCCTGTTTGGAATTTACACATCTAGAAGCGTAATTCTTTCTAAACTAAAGTTGTATGTGAACTTTAGCTTGTAGGTGTTCTTTTCAAGGCCCTCCAAGAAGGCAATCAGTTCCTCTTTTGATTCTGCCCAAACCATAAATACATCATCGATGTATCAATGCCAGGATATAACCTGTTCAGTTCAAAGGCTCGAGATTCATCTGATAACAGGTCACGTTCCAACCCCACCCCCGGGTACAGGTTGGCATAGGAAAAATAATACTTATTGATGTTTGCAAATGTTACTGTATGGTATTTAATTGAATTATTACATATAATGTTTTTTTATGTATCAAGTGTTTATTTTTTTTTCTATAATTACATCTACCCATTTGGCAGTGTTGCAAATTCATATATCATTTATTCTGGTAGGTCTTTTCTTCCTCCCTTTTCCTTTCCAATTTTTAATTATTTATTTTTTCCCCTTTCCTTTTTTTTCCCCTTCCCTTTTTTTTCTCCAATAATTTTATAGGAATCCAGTCCCAATTGGTCTAGTTGGGCTGGATGTCAGAACTGCCCTTTGGCCAATAGGTTCCGTATGGTCACCCAAGGGTACCCATTTGAGCCACTGTTGGGGCCCGTTTGCCCCACCCCACCTTTTCAAGGGGTGGGGATTGCGGGCCCACGGGTCCCTGTGTGAACCCACACTGGAGGGGTTCATGCTTTGCAGGACATTATCTTTTGGTGTTTCTCCCTGGTGTCACTGCTCTCCTTATTATGATCATTGCCGGGGCTGGGAACACTTTCCCGGTATTTGGATCTGCCATGTGGGTGGTCTGGACTGTGGGCAGTGTCCCATATGCTGGTGTAACCTGCAGATTGGTGGTTACACTGTGTGGGGGCTGACCTGGGATGGCTCTGCATGCTCATTCCCTCCCACTTTCGTCCGCATCATTCCATGATGTCATACGCTGCCGCAGAATGGGGAGGGGTATATAAGGACCCACATGGTGGTTGCCATCTTGTGGAAGCCCAGGGAGCCTGACACCAGTGGTTGAGTGAGAGCAGGTATGAAGCACTCCATCATCATCTGTTAACATGTGATGTAAATGTAGCCACTCTATGATGTTTGGGGCGTTTGTCCCATTGACCTGGTGCTCTATGTGTTTTTATAGGTTGGGGTGGCTCACACCCCTCTCTTTGTTAGAGGTGTTGGTTTGCCTTTCTCCATTCCTTCCATCTCAGCCCTGTTCATCTATTAATGAGATGGGCTGTGGATCCTTAACAGATCAGATGGGTTCTATTGTGCACAGGGAGACTCTCTGTCTGGCTTTAATGACATCATTAGGCAAGGCAAGCATGTTTATTCATTCTCCCTTTTATATAGAAGTAAGTTGTTTTGCCATGGAATAACATAGGATTATATAAGTAATAGTAAAGGTGATGAACCAGCTGATTTTAACCACTTCAGCTCCGGAAGAATTGGCTGCCCAATGACCGGGCTATTTTTCGCGATTCGGCACTGTGTCACTTTAACTGACAATTGCGCGGTCGTGTGATGTTGTACCCAAACAAAATTGATGTTTTTCCCACAAATAGAGACTTCTTTTGGTGGTATTTGATCATTTCACCAAAAAAGAGCGACAATTTTGAAAACACAATATTTTGAATTTTTTGCTATAATAAATATCCCCATTTTTTTAAAAAAAAGCACAATAAGTGTATATTGATTGGTTTGTGCAAAAGTTATAGCGTCTACAAAATAGGGGATAGATTTATAGTACTTTCATTATTATTTATTTTTTCACTAGTAATGGCGGTGATCTGTGATTTTTAACCCGTACTGCGACATTATGGCGAACACATCGGACACTTTTGACATATTTTTGGGACCATTGGCATCTATACAGTGATCAGTGCTATAAAAATGCACTGATTACTGTAAAAATGTCACTGGCAGGGAAGGGGTTAACACTAGAGGGCGATTAATTGTGTTCCCTAGTGTGTTTCTAACTGTAGGGGGGTGAGACTGACCTAGAGGAAATGACAGATCGTGGTTCCTAGCTATTAGGAACTCACAATCTGTCTTTCCTCAGAGAACAGAACAGGAATGTGTGTGTTTACACACACACACGTCCCTGTTCTGGCTCTCGTGCTCGCGATCGCTCGTGGCCGGCTGTCATCGCGACCGCCTGTCACAAGCATTGGCACCCCCCGATGCAGCGGGCGTGCGCACTTCCGGTGGCACTCAAGCCTGCTATCCCACTTAAAGGGACCGACGTACAGCTACGGTAGTTTGCGGGATCGTGCCGACCTTGCTGGTCGGCAAGTGGTTAAATCTTTCTTATTAATCTCTAGGCTATATCTTTCTTGTATATTGATATATATATATACTTCACGCTTTATCCTTCCCTGTGGAAGATACAGCATTTTTTGGGCGGTTCAAACCCGTTACATCTGGGCTTCTCTGGGCCACCCAGACAGACTCCTATTTCTGTGTGCTTGGCAATAACTGGATTTTACTTTCTATCATTTTTTTTTAACTACTTGGGACCCGGGCCATTGTCGAATGACGACTACAAGGTGGCTCTACAGGTCCGGGAGGCCGTCTATTGACGTCCTCTGGCCTCTGGCCAACGGGGGGCGCGCACGGTCACTCAGGTGCCGATGCACGTGCCTGGCGGCCACGATGTCCGCCAGGTACCCACGATCGGCAGTCACAGAGCCAGGGACGTGGATCTCTGTGTGTAAACACAGAGATCCACGTCCTGTCAGGGAAGGGAGACCAATTGTGTGTCCCTTGTACATAGAGACACCCATTGGTCACCTCCCCCAGTCAGTCCCCTCCCCCCACAGTAAGAATCACCTAGCAGGGAACACATTTAACCCCTTGATCGCCCCTAGTGTTAACCCCTACCCTGCCAGTCACATTTATACAGTAATCAGTGCATATTTATAGCACTGTTCGCTGTATAAATGTGAATGGTCCCAAAAATGTGTCAAAAGTGTCCGATATATCTGCCGCAATATTGCAGTCCTGACAAAAATCCCAGATAACCGCCATTACTAGTAAAAAAAAAATGATAAAAAATGTCATAATTCTATCCTCTATTTTGTAGGCGCTATAACTTTTGTGCAAACCAATCAATATACGCTTATTGCGATTTTTTTTTACCAAAAATATGTAGAAGAATATATATCGGGCTAAACTGAGGAAAAAAAAAATATTTTTTTTAAAAATTGGGATATTTAGTATAGCAAAAAGTTAAAAATGTTGTGTTTTTTTCAAAATTGTCAGTATTTTTTTGTTTATAGCGCAAAAAATAAAAACTGCAGAGATGATCAAATACCACCAAAAGAAAGCTCTATTTGTGGGGAAAAAAGGACATCAATTTTGTTTGGGAGCCACGTCGCACGACCGGGCAATTGTCATTCAAAGCGTGACAGTGCTAAAAGTTGAAATTTCGTCTGGGCAGGAAGGGGGTATATGTGCCCAGTAGGCAAGTGGTTAATTAAGTAAATTTTTATTTTAGGGCAAATGATTGTCATATAGACAAATAACAGCTATGTACACAAAAAGCCATACTTTATTAATGGACATTTTTTTTAAATATAATAAACGGTAGCCAGTACAGTAATAATTGGTATAGTTATACATACACACCGTGCATGTATAGTGGGGGCGCTGACCACAGTGCTATATTAGAAACCTGTGAAACAATAATTAAGATACCTGCATATATACCACACTATGAAAGTGTGGAAAAATAACAAATTACAAAGTGTAACACCAACCCAAGTGTGTAATCAAAAAACCATAGGAGCTGTGACTCATAAAACAGAGCTATGTGAAATTGAAATGCACTTAAATGAATTGACACCCCTGCTGGTCAGTGTCAAATTTGAAAAACACAAAATACAACATAAGTGTCCTTGATAATAGTCCAAATGAATAGTGAACAGTGATATTCCAACAGTTCATAACATTCAGTAATAGGATGAAGCTTGAATGTACTTGATCCAAAAATCAGAAATATATCTTGATGTGAGAGCCTCCACCAACTTAGTATGTGACACCCAATAGTGCTCAAAGAAGATTGGCCGCTTACCAGATCAAGTTGACTCGTTTAATTAAAAAGGAGTCAAAAGCGCTTGTTGCAAGTGGCACTTGCTAATATGAGTAGAGATTTCATACATGGAACTGAGATTCCCTGCCTCCTGGAGGCAGATCATATTGACTCGTTTAATTAAAAAGGAGTCAAAAGCGCTTGTTGCAAGTGACACTTGCTAATATGAGAAGAGATTTCATACATGGAACTGAGATTCCCTGCCTCCTGGAGGCTCGATCATGCATATGCGGGACACAAAAGAGAGAAAACAACAATAGTGTAATCTCGTTTAATAATTTTTTTTTTAAAAATGGACAGACAAATGCCCCCTCACTTGAATAGCACCACAGACCCGGCACTGAGGCTGGATAGCTTAGACAAGCGGGGCGCAATGAATCTGAGCGGAAGAACGATCCGGCGTGCGTTGCACCTTCTGCCAGGAGAGAATCAGCGGGACCGGAAGTAATGTCAGAAACGTAGCCTAGCGTCGCCTCGACAGCTGTTTCGTATTGCACGTCATCAGGAAGCGTGCAAAGCTAACGTGTGTCTGACTATTTATGTAGGTATCAGCCAATCAGAGGGAGGAAGAGGATGTACTAAGCCATTGATATCCTCAGTCCCGGTTCTTCCCACTTGCACACATACAATATGCATTTAAATAACAATTTAAAAACAAATAAAAGAAAAAGAAAAAACAATATGCATCAAATACTTCACTATTGAAGCGCATTGAATTACAAAACTTTCCAAATAATTGGTCATTTTAACCTTATCACGACTTCATATGGATGTCCCTCCCCATGACCTGCCACATGATTTTCACAGTTAACACTTTCTACACTGCCATAATATGCAAATTACGTCTGTAGGTGTGGCACTATTTAATACAACTAATTTGAAAAGGTTCATTGTCACAACATATTATGACACCTAGTAATCAACCTTGCTCAAGAGAAATATACAAAAAAATATTTAAAAAACTTTTTTAATTATTAGTCTCTAAATAGAATTATATTTTATTTTTATTTCTAAATTTGCACCTGCTACATCCAATCACATATCCATGTGAGGTGGATGATTGGTCAATCATTAGTTAAAAAAACAATGTAAATCTAAATCTATATTGAGGCCCAAAGGTTGCATCGTGGACAATCGGTACAACCAATGGCTCTCGAGTACAGTAATAGTGTAAGTACAAAGTTCAAAATAGTGATAGTCACAAACAAACAAATGTAAAAATTATTGTAAAGGCTATATCTGGGTTAGTGCACCATCACCTTTTGAGTGACAAGAGTAAATAATTTTTTTTTTCTATCATTTCAAGTTTATTAGAACAAATGTAAAGCATTACAGTACAAATCAAGTGCAGATGCAACTGCTCGCAATGTAACATTATGATGTATACAGAAATATCACATTTTGCAAAAAAGACTGGTATCCATGAGTCAATGAATTTAAGTCGTCAGACTTATATTGCTAGACATCAGCCTCATCAGGCGTTATTTTCCAACTATTCTAATGGACTAGATACTTTCTATCATTGAGGTATGACTCCATTTAGGAAACTCTTGCCAATGGATAAGATGCATTCACGTATTAAATTTATTGCATACGCTATGTATAGAGTTGGTATTTTCTGATATAACATTACATGTATTGTTTGTAATTCGCTTTCTGTTCATTCATATAGTAGCCATAAAATCACGTTTGTCTCTGAGGAAGTCATACGGCGAAACATGTAGGATTAAGACATGGGAACAACTATAGGAGCTACAGTAACATGTCTTGAATGACCATAAAGCTGTTCATGTATTGTATAATATTGTTTTTATGTACCCTTGTAACTTTAATAAATTGCGATTTTATTCAGTTTGGTATATCCTTGTACTAATTGCACCTATAAAGTCCCATCCCCCTACTTTGTATTTTCTATACCTTTACGGGGACGTTGGTGCTGTAACACAGTCTTTTTAAATTCTGGAGTTGACCACTTAACTACATATAGACCTTCATGGAAGAATCACGGCCAAAAAGCCATACCTCCAGCTTGAAAACAAGGCTAAATGACTCAACTATGCATGAAAACATGGGGTTGCAGAAAAATGCCAGCAGGTGCTCTGGACTAATGAGCCAAAATTTTAAATATCTGGCTGTATCCAGAAGCAGTTTGATTGCTGAAGGGCTGGAGAGCAACATTGAAACATGGTGGAGATTCCTTGCAAGTTTTCTGCAAATGGATTTGGAGATTTGGTCAGGATAAATGGTGTCCTCAATGCTTAGAAACACAGGCAGATTCTTGCCGTACCATCAGGGAGGCATGTGATTGGCCCCCAAATGTATTCTGTAGCAGGACAATGACCCCAAACATACAGCCTAACTGTAGTTACATGATCTGCCTGTGGGGAGGAGCAGCGTGGTGCAGCGGGTGGAAACACTTAGTCTGCTGCACATCTTACATTAATGTAGAATACAGTAATTCACAACAAACGCAACGAGAAGGCACACTTACGGTATACAATAGTAGTGTAGGAGTGGGAACACTCACGGTATACAACAGCAATGCGTAACTGAGCAGGTCCCAGTTGTGCCGACAATGTCTGTCTTGATGGGTGGAATGCAGCCTGGCTGATCCGTATCCAAATGGGGAAGTTTCCAGGAAGAATGGCTTATCTTTTTCCTTTACCTACTGTACTTGCAGGGCCGCCATCAGGTGGGTACAGGCAGTAATTTTTTAATTTAATTTTTAATTTTAAATACATTTTTTTTGTAAGGGGCCCAGAAGTCCCCAGAGGTCCGGAGGTCCTTTTTTTTTGTAAGGGGCCCAGAAGTCCCCAGGGCCCCGGATGGCAACCCCCCTTTTTTTCCTCATGTTTTTTTTTTTGTATGTCAGCACCCAAAGCCCCCCCGACCCCAACAATTTGCGGCGGCAGCAACCCCCTTTCTCAATTTGTGGCACCCCCCGCTTCTAAATTCGTGGCACCCACCCACTTCTCAATTCGCGGCGGCAACACCACACCCCGGTTCTCTGCTCCAGGGGGCCCATGCCTGAAGCCAGAATTCCTGATAGCGGCCCTGCCTACTTGCCTGGAACTTCTCCTTGCTGCTGCTAACCACTAACAGACGAATAACCTGTCCGTACACTACCCACACGCGAAATGCGCACCAAGCCCAGGAGCCTAGGTCTTAAAGTGGGGTTCCAATCACATTTTTCATTTTTTAAAAGCATGTTATTTCAGCATTCAATACAGTGGTACATATAAGATGACTTACTATTTTAAAAACCGCCGCCGATCTGCCGAGTTACTGCATAAAGAGACTTTAAAAAAATCTTTGCTGAAGTTTTCATTTTGCTTGTGGGCATGTGAAGCCCACAAGCATTTACTTCCTGGATTGTATTGACGAGTGATTCTAGCCATAGGGGAAGCGCACTGCATTCTGGGAAATGATGACACACATTTCCCAGGAGCAGTAGGGAGCTGATGGAGATGATGTCAGAATCCAAGGTGATTCAGAAGGCAAATTTTGTGGGACCGCATAGCAACAGGTACTTCCAGGTGAGTAAAAAAAAAATGTTTTTAAATGGGTTTTTTTAGGCTATTATATGCACAATAATGCTATTTTGTATTTTTGGTGGAAACTCTACTTTAATTAGACCCTGCCTGACCCAAGATGGCCACCAGAGTCACATGGGGAGGCAGCATCCAACTGAATAGCTTCATAGTGACTCAAGAAACCATAAAGGAACCACGTTACTCTCCCCTGCAATGCCGCTGTGATTGAGCACCACCTGCAGTGGAAAAAGTAGACTGCATCTGCCTACATGCTTTCATTGATATTGGATGAATCGTCTCTAAAAAATGCTCATTCTAAAAACACTGTAGTCTGTAGAACACTGTAGAACACACTTGTAGTCATTGGAAGTGTCAGTAGGACAATAAGCGGAAGAGTAATGAAACAGTACAGAGTATACAGTATTTCCAGTTTTCTATGTCACATGTAAGACTAAATCTAAATTAAAAGACTAACTCCAGTCATCTTTTTTTAGTTCTGAGAGTGAAAAAGTTGCAGTTTCTGTCTTGTTTTGTTTGTACAGTTTACCAGTTGCCAACATTTTTTGACAGTTTTACGAAATCATAGCTGGCTACAGAATGTGATATTTTTTTTTTTTTTGTTAACATTCATACCATTAAAGTGGTTCTAAAGGCTCAAGGTTTTTTACCTTCATGCATTCTATGCATGAAGGTAAAAAAACACCTTTGTGCAGCAGCCCCCCTAGCCTCCCCAATACTTACCTGAGCCCCATCTTGATCCAGTGATGTGCACGAGAGACTTGGCTCTCCTGGGACTCTCACTCCTCATTGGCTGAGACAGCAGCGGGAGCCATTGGCTGTCAATTACAGCCAATGAGTCAATGACGAGAGAGAGGGTGTGGAGGCTGAGCCGCGGTTCTGTGTGTGAACGGACACATAGAGCTGTGGCTTGGGAATGAGCCTGTTTGGGTGCCCCCATTGCAAGCTATGTGTTTAGGGGGCACTCGGCAGGTGGGAGGGTCCAAGAGCACTGGTGAGGGACCCAAGAAGAGGAGGATCTGAGCTGCTCTGTGCAAAACTGCTGCACAGAGCTGGTGAGTATGACATGTTTGTTTTTTTTGTTTTTTTGTTTTTAAAAGAAAGACACTTTAAATCACAAAATAAGTTGTGTAGCAATTATGTATGCTATGCCATATGTGAGAATTCAAGCCCCTTCTTTTCAAAATATTTGATGGACAGTAGACTTCTGCTGAGAGCTATGAATCCTTTATAAGTGGTGGATTTAATGGGTTTTGAAAGTCACCCCATGACTCAGCATGAAATCATTTTAACTCCTTCACGCCGACCATACGCAAATATGCGGCCTCAGATTGAAGAAGATGTACTGGGTACCCTTTTTTTTAGAGAAAACGGTCGGCTTTCTTGGAATAACAGCTGATGAGGCTAGCAGACACTTGGCTGTTATCCCAAGGAGCGGGAAGGGACATTCCCCCCTCCTGCTCTCCTGACCCACTGGGAGGCTCGAGCGACCAGCCGGCATGTCTGCCGGCTTCCTGGAGCCCCGAACGAAGCCGGAACCGGCTTCGATTGGGTCTCGGATATAGTAACAGGGAAGCGATGTCAAGACATAAAGGCGCCAAATGAAAAACAAATTACAGCATTCAAATTGCCAAACTTGGAGTTTTGAATGCTTTTAAGTGCAAAGGAGGGATTTGGGGTCTTATAGACCCCAGATCCCTCAATAAAGAGGACCTGTCACTGACTATTACTGTCACAAGGGATGCTTACATTCCCTGTGACAGCTATAAAAATGATCAGAAAAAAAAATGTAAAGAGACAGTGTTAAAAAAAAAAATAAGATTTTTTTTTTAAAGCGCAACACCCCTCCGTGTTTGCACGTAAAAGCGAACACATACGTAAGTCGCGCCAGAAAATGTAAACGGTGTTCAAACCACATGTGTGAGGTATGACCGCGATCGTTAGAGCAAGAGCAATAACTCTAGTACAAGACCTCCTCTGTATCTCTAAACTGGTAACCTGTTAAAAAAATAAAGTGTTGCCTATGAAGATTTTTAAGCACCGTAGTTTGTCGCCATTCCACGTGTGTGCAATTTCAAAGCATGAATTGTTAGGTATATATTTACTCTGCGTAATATCATCTTTCACATTATACAAAAAAATTGGGCTAACTTTACTGGTTTTTTTTTTAATTCATGAAAAATTGTGTTTGAAAGACCGCTGCGCAATCACTGTGTGACATAAATAATTGCAACAGTCTCCATTTTATTCTCTAGGGTCTCTGCTAAATATATATATATATATATATATATATATATATAATGTTTGGGGGTTCTAAGTAATTTTCTGGCAAGAAACACAGATTTTAACTTGTAAGCAACAAATGTCAGAAAATGTCTTAAGCCGTGTACACACGATCGGATGAACCGATCGTGTATGGGCCCCATCAGTCTTTTTTCCATCGGTGTGAAAAAATAGAACATGTTTTAAATTTATCCGATGGGAAAAAAAACCATAGCAAAATCCGATCGTCTGTGTGGAACTCCATCAGAGAAAAAACCCACGCATGCTCAGAATCAAGTCGACACATGCTCAGAAGCATTGAACTTAATTTTTCTCGGCTTGTCGGAGTGTTTTACGTCACGGCGTTTAGAACGGTCGGATTTTTGACTGATGGCATGTAGGCAAGACTGATGGAAGTCAGCTTTATTGGATTTCTGATGGAAAAATCCATCAGATTAGAATCCATAGGAAATCCGATCGTGTGTACAGGGCTTTAGGCATAAAAGGATTAAATAACCAGCAATTCAGCATCAAACAGTTTTACTGTGCACACTGCAGTCAATAATAAACTATGTTTTAACCACTTTTGACAGTTTTCCATGGCATAGACTAAGCTTATACTGTATTTTTCCAGTGGAGTGAATAATGTGGTCCACTCTGCTGTATCACTGTAGAGTATATTTGGACAGGTAGATGGCAGTTGGGTAGGGTCTAGTCTCAAAGTCAAGAACTAGAGCCCTTAGAGCCCAAAAGGGAAAGAATAACTAAGGGGTGGAGGGCAACAGAAGAGACATTTCTAACTTACAGCAAGAACAGCAGGAACCTTGAGGTACCTGTTCCTAGACAGAACTTATGCTTTTAAAATGATGAATGGCTGGCAAGTTCACTTTAAATTAGGACTCCAGCTGTAGGTCAGACATCTAGTGGTTGATAAGAAGTACTGTTGGAGACCGTACTAGAGTACTGGAGTGAAGATGAATATTAGTGCAAAGTCTGTTTTTATTTTAAAAGGTGCAGTGTTTTTTTTTAAATGTTCCATTTTAAGTGATAACTAACACATCCTGCACTCAACCCAATGCTTTTATTAATGTAACTTTTTTCAAGACAGAATTATAAATACAATTGTGCTTTAAAACTGCCTGTTTAATATACAGATTGCTAGTGCTGTGTCACTTGACAACTGCCTGGAATCATTTATGACTACACCTTTTAGCTTACTATGAGCAAATTCAGCTCATTAGCATATTGCATTAAAAGAGATGCATACTGATCTATTACAGAACTTATTGATTAATTCACCTTTAACAGAAGCGTTTACTTGGCAATTTAAAAGTTAGAGATAAAAAATCAGTCCATGCTCATAGGGAAGGAAAACATCATATTGCTTTCCTTTTTGCACTTCTAGGTGGTTAAAATGAAACAAAGGAAAGGGTATGTGTATAAACAGTACAAAAAAAATGGATTACAAACAGAAGGCCAATTTTTCAACTTTTTGTTATAAGCATTTTCATGCAATGCCCAAATGTACTCCCAGACCTTCTTTTCCCCCATGCTAGAACATGTCCCAGCAGTATTTTTTATCTTGTTCTTGTAGCAGAACAAACTGATTTTATTACTTCATATGACATAATCACCAGTCTTTTAAAATTCTTGCAGCGGCAACTGCTGGGAGCTCAATTTTGGTGATCACACCCACCAGAATTACATCACCCAAGAGTTTTTTCCCTACACAAAGATTTTCCTCTGGGTACTCTGGTTTCCTCCCATACTCCTCCGAAGACATGAAGACTGGTAGGTTAATTGTATCCTGTCTAAATTTACCCTAATATGTATATGTATGAATGTATGAATGTGCGTTAGGCTCCTTAGATTGATTGTAAGCTTTTTGATGTGAATGTACAATATATACTGTATTTGAAAATCAATGCATTAATTGGTGGCACTATATAAGTACCTGTAATAATAATAAAATAAATAAATTGTGGGCAGGCTCATGAGAATCTACGCAGCAGCATGTTTCTTCAATGTGTGTATGTGGTGTGGGACAAATGCACGTGGGCATAGGTGGCGTTCTAAATTCTAACAGGCATTGTTGACAGTGCAACTTAGGATTTCAGAGCGAGAAAATGCACTATGTTGTCAGCTCAAACATACATTTAGACATGCAGAGGTGTAATGCAAATGTATTTTTTCCTTGACATACACTTTATATTGTAAAAACTGCCTATGGCAAATTCCAATGTAATTGGGATTCCCCTAAATGTTTTGACTCTCTAAATTGTAATGCAGAAAGTTGCACTCCCTGATAACAGAACCCTTCCAATTGGCTGGTCCAAAGAATCGAAAATGCATGCAGAGAAGCAGGAAAAAGCCTGTAGATCATAATGTGAATAAGGAAAATAATGTACATTTCTGATTACTTTAAAGGCTAAAAAGATTGTCATGCACCAGCGACTTTTTATTGCTTTTAATAATACAACAATCATACACTTGACATAAAAAATTAACGGTGTACAGAAGACACATATCTCACTGGCCTGGCCAGTGAACTAATAAAACAAGCTAACCACCAACAGTCTGGTGAAAAGGTGAAAAAAAAATAGTCCTACTCACTGCTGGACCTGATGGGGAACTATAAAATTCAAAAAAACATAACATTCTATAACATTTTGCACTTACACTAAATGAAATGTGCCTATAGATTACTGCTAGGGATGAGCCGAACACCGGGTTCGGTTCGCACCAAAACATGCGAACAGACAAAAAATTTGTGCGAACATGTGAACACCGTTAAAGTCTATGGGACACGAAAGTGAAAAATCATTTTATAGGCTTATATGCAAGGTATTGCCATAAAAAGTGTATGGGGACCCGGGTATTGCCCCAGGGGACATGTATCAATGCAAAAAAAAAGTTTTTAAAACGGCTGTTTTTTCAGGTGCAGTGTTTTTTATAATGCTTAAAGTGAAACAATAAAAATAAAATATTCCTTTAAATATTGTGCCTGGGGGTCCCCTTAGTCTGGCTGTAAAGTAGCACATCTTTCCTTTGTTTATAACAGTACCGCAGCAAAATTACATTTCTAAAGTAGAAATTTTCATTTAAAATTGCTTGCGACTGTAATGTTTTGCCGAATCCTAGCAATATACATAAAAAAATCATTGAAAAAATGGCATGGAATCCTCCCCAGTCCATACAAGGCCCTTTGGGTCTGGTATGGATATTAAGGGGAACTCTACGCCAAAAAAAATAAAAATGGAGTGGGGGTCCCCCAAAATCCATACAAGACCCTTATCCAAGCATGCAACCTGGCAGGCCACAGGAAAAGGGGGGACGAGAGAATGGACCCCCCTCCTGAACCATACCAGGCCACATACCCTCAACATGGGGAAGGTGCTTTGGGGTTCCCCCAAAGCACCTTGTCCCCATGTTGATGGAGACAAAGGCCTCATCCCCACGACCCTTGCCCGGTGGTTGTGGGGGTCGACGGGCAGGGGGCTTATTGGAATCTTGAAGCCCTCTTTAACAAGGGGGCCCCCAGATCCCAGCCCTGTCATGTGAATGGGTATCAGGTAAATTGTTCCCCTACCCATTCACCAAAAAAGTGTCAAAAATGTAAAAACTACAGTACAGGAGACAGTTTTTGACAATTCCTTTATTTAAAAAAAAAAGTGTCCCACAATGTAAATCCATCTTCAATCACGGCGTCCGACGGTCCCGAAAAAATAAGGAAATACTGCTTTGACAGCTGTTATATATGCAAGGGCAGGACCACCCAGTGACATAAACGGGTGACCCCGCCCCCCTCACTCATCACATGACGTCACATCAAGGCAGAGGTTTTTTTTCCCTATTTTTCAGGGCCGTCGGTGCCACGATTAAAGATGGATGGTCATCGTGGGACACTTTTTATTTTTTATTTTTTTAATAAAGGAATTGTCAAAAACAGTCTCCTGTAATTTTTTATTTGTTGACACTTTTTTGGTAAATGGGTAGGGGTACAATGTACCCGATACCCATTCACATAGGGGGGCGGGATCTGGGCCCCCCCTTGTTGACTCGTTAGCGTTACAAGGTCTCAGGTGTAAATGGGGAGCAGGTGTGTTAAATTTGGTGTTATCGCTCTCACTCACTCATACTGGTCACTGGAAGTTCAACATGGCACCTCAAAGACACGTGTGCCCCAGATCTGGAAGAAGACACAATGTACAGGTACATTGTTTTGCGCAGCTGGGCTGCCCTGCCGCAGTCAATGTGTGGTGGGCGGTCCGGAACTGGTTAAACAATCCTATAACAGATTATTTTAGAACAGACATTCCTTGTCCTAGAATGACACCTAGTAATCAAATATGGCCAATAGGGATGAGCTTCGTGTTCGAGTCGAACATACGTTCGACTCGAACATCGGCTGTTCGATCGTTCGACGAAGATCGAACGATTTGGGCCGTTCGCGCCAAATTCGAGTGACGCGAACGGCCCACAATGCACTACGCCATCGCAGTGTCATCCAGGCGCTGTGATTGGCCAAGCATGCACTGTGACCCTGCATGCTTGGCCAATCACAGCGCCGGCAGCGAGGAGAGCAATGATTGGCCACAGGCAGGATGCCTGTGGCCAATTATTGCTATGGGGGTTTAGTACACGCCCCACACTATAAAAGGCCGCCAGTGCGGCGGCCTTGTGTAGTGTGTTCCGGAGCAGGGAAAGAGAAGCATAGGCAGGGACAGTGTCATTTTTTTCCTTTACTAATCCTGGATTCCTTGTGTTTAGGGACAGAGAAGGATAGGTAGGGAGAGTGTCAGTGTGTTATTCTGTGCTAAACCTTGTTTGTAGGGACAGAGAAGGACAGTGAGGGAAAGTGTCAGTGTGCTATTCTGTGCTAAACCTTGTTTGTAGGGACAGAGAAGGACAGTGAGGGAAACTGTCAGTGTGCTATTCTGTGCTAAACCTTGTTTGTAGGGACAGAGAAGGACAGTGAGGGAAAGTGTCAGTGTGCTATTCTGTGCTAAACCTTGTTTGTAGGGACAGAGAAGGACAGTGAGGGAAACTGTCAGTGTGCTATTCTGTGCTAAACCTTGTTTGTAGGGACAGAGAAGGACAGTGAGGGAAAGTGTCAGTGTGCTATTCTGTGCTAAACCTTGTTTGTAGGGACAGAGAAGGACAGTGAGGGAAACTGTCAGTGTGCTATTCTGTGCTAAACCAATCTTGCTGAACCATATTTGAAATCCTTGAGTTTAGGGACAGAGAAGGACACTCGGGGAAACTGTCAGTGTGCTATTCTGTGCTAAACCAATCTTGCTGAACCGTATTTGAAATCCTTGAGTTTAGGGACAGAGAAGGACACTCGTGGAAACTATCAGTGTGCTATTCTGTGCTAAATCTTGTTTGCAGGGACAGAGAAGGACAGTGAGGGAAACTATCAGTGTGCTATTCTGTGCTAAACTTTGTTTGTAGGGACAGAGAAGGACAGTGAGGGAAAGTGTCAGTGTGCTATTCTGTGCTAAACCAATCTTGCTGAACCATATTTGAAATCCTTGAGTTTAGGGACAGAGAAGGACACTCGGGGAAACTGTCAGTGTGCTATTCTGTGCTTAACCTTGTTTGTAGGGACAGAGAAGGACACTCGGGGAAACTGTCAGTGTGCTATTCTGTGCTAAACCAATCTTGCTGAACCGTATTTGAAATCCTTGAGTTTAGGGACAGTGAAGGACACTCGTGGAAACTATCAGTGTGCTATTCTGTGCTAAATCTTGTTTGTAGGGACAGAGAAGGACAGTGAGGGAAACTATCAGTGTGCTATTCTGTGCTAAACCTTGTTTGTAGGGACAGAGAAGGACAGTGAGGGAAAGTGTCAGTGTGCTATTCTGTGCTAAACCAATCTTGCTGAACCATATTTGAAATCCTTGAGTTTAGGGACAGAGAAGGACACTCGGGGAAACTGTCAGTGTGCTATTCTGTGCTAAACCTTGTTTGTAGGGACAGAGAAGGACAGTGAGGGAAAGTGTCAGTGTGCTATTCTGTGCTAAACCAATCTTGCTGAACCATATTTGAAATCCTTGAGTTTAGGGACAGAGAAGGACACTTGGGGAAACTGTCAGTGTGCTATTCTGTGCTAAACCAATCTTGCTGAACCGTATTTGAAATCCTTGAGTTTAGGGACAGAGAAGGACACTCATGGAAACTATCAGTGTGCTATTCTGTGCTAAATCTTGTTTGTAGGGACAGAGAAGGACAGTGAGGGAAACTATCAGTGTGCTATTCTGTGCTAAACCTTGTTTGTAGGGACAGAGAAGGACAGTGAGGGAAAGTGTCAGTGTGCTATTCTGTGCTAAACCAATCTTGCTGAACCATGTTTGAAATCCTTGAGTATAGGGACAGAGAAGGACACTCAGGGAAACTGTCAGTGTGCTATTCTGTGCTAAACCAATCTTGCTGAACCGTATTTGAAATCCTTGAGTTTAGGGACAGAGAAGGACACTCGTGGAAACTATCAGTGTGCTATTCTGTGCTAAATCTTGTTTGTAGGGACAGAGAAGGACAGTGAGGGAAACTATCAGTGTGCTATTCTGTGCTAAACCTTGTTTGTAGGGACAGAGAAGGACAGTGAGGGAAAGTGTCAGTGTGCTATTCTGTGCTAAACCAATCTTGCTGAACCATATTTGAAATCCTTGAGTTTAGGGACAGAGAAGGACACTCGGGGAAACTGTCAGTGTGCTATTCTGTGCTAAACCTTGTTTGTAGGGACAGAGAAGGACAGTGAGGGAAAGTGTCAGTGTGCTATTCTGTGCTAAACCTTGTTTGTAGGGACAGAGAAGGACAGTGAGGGAAACTGTCAGTGTGCTATTCTGTGCTAAACCAATCTTGCTGAACCATATTTGAAATCCTTGAGTTTAGGGACAGAGAAGGACACTCGGGGAAACTGTCAGTGTGCTATTCTGTGCTAAACCAATCTTGCTGAACCGTATTTGAAATCCTTGAGTTTAGGGACAGAGAAGGACACTCGTGGAAACTATCAGTGTGCTATTCTGTGCTAAATCTTGTTTGCAGGGACAGAGAAGGACAGTGAGGGAAACTATCAGTGTGCTATTCTGTGCTAAACCTTGTTTGTAGGGACAGAGAAGGACAGTGAGGGAAAGTGTCAGTGTGCTATTCTGTGCTAAACCAATCTTGCTGAACCATATTTGAAATCCTTGAGTTTAGGGACAGAGAAGGACACTCGGGGAAACTGTCAGTGTGCTATTCTGTGCTTAACCTTGTTTGTAGGGACAGAGAAGGACACTCGGGGAAACTGTCAGTGTGCTATTCTGTGCTAAACCAATCTTGCTGAACCATATTTGAAATCCTTGAGTTTAGGGACAGAGAAGGACACTTGGGGAAACTGTCAGTGTGCTATTCTGTGCTAAACCAATCTTGCTGAACCGTATTTGAAATCCTTGAGTTTAGGGACAGAGAAGGACACTCATGGAAACTATCAGTGTGCTATTCTGTGCTAAATCTTGTTTGTAGGGACAGAGAAGGACAGTGAGGGAAACTATCAGTGTGCTATTCTGTGCTAAACCTTGTTTGTAGGGACAGAGAAGGACAGTGAGGGAAAGTGTCAGTGTGCTATTCTGTGCTAAACCAATCTTGCTGAACCATGTTTGAAATCCTTGAGTATAGGGACAGAGAAGGACACACGGGAAAACTGTCAGTGTGCTATTCTGTGCTAAACCAATCTTGCTGAACCGTATTTGAAATCCTTGAGTTTAGGGACAGAGAAGGACACTCGTGGAAACTATCAGTGTGCTATTCTGTGCTAAATCTTGTTTGTAGGGACAGAGAAGGACAGTGAGGGAAACTATCAGTGTGCTATTCTGTGCTAAACCTTGTTTGTAGGGACAGAGAAGGACAGTGAGGGAAAGTGTCAGTGTGCTTTTCTGTGCTAAACCAATCTTGCTGAACCATATTTGAAATCCTTGAGTTTAGGGACAGAGAAGGACACTCGGGGAAACTGTCAGTGTGCTATTCTGTGCTAAACCTTGTTTGTAGGGACAGAGAAGGACAGTGAGGGAAAGTGTCAGTGTGCTATTCTGTGCTAAACCAATCTTGCTGAACCATATTTGAAATCCTTGAGTTTAGGGACAGAGAAGGACACTCGGGAAACTGTCAGTGTGCTATTCTGTGCTAAACCAATCTTGCTGAACCGTATTTGAAATCCTTGAGTTTAGGGACAGAGAAGGACACTCGGGGAAACTATCAGTGTGCTATTCTGTGCTAAACCTTGTTTGTAGGGACAGAGAAGGACAGTGAGGGAAACTGTCAGTGTGCTATTCTGTGCTAAACCAATCTTGCTGAAGCATATTGCAAATCCTTGTGTTTAGGGACAGAGGAGGATAGGCAGGGGACAGTGTCAGTGTCATTGTTGCTAAGCCTCCTGCACAGTATACACCTGAAGGTAGCCCTTATTTCTGTTTTTCCCATCTCCCTGCAGGCCATCCATTAAAATGTCTGGAAGGCAAACAAGGAGAGGCAGACAGTCAGGAGGCAAAAAAAGAGGGCAAGCAGGCTCTGTGTCTGGGGGCAACAGTGCTGGTCGTGGACGCGGTGCATTGTCATCAGCACATGGCCATGGGACACGCTTGTCCTTCTTTTCGGCAGCTGGACATGTTGAGCCACATCATGCCGAAGACTTGGTAGAGTGGATGACCAAACCCACCTCATCCTCCTCATCCTCTCTCATCCAGGCTCAGGGTACTGGCAAAGCAGCTGCCAAAGCGTCCTCTTCTCTGGTATCAATGTCATCATTAGTCACTCCTTCCCTAGACCCACCATGTCCTCCTCCTGAGGAGTCCCCCGAACTGTTTGAGCACAGTGTTGGGTACATGCTCCAGGAGGATGCCCAGCGTTTCGAAGGATCTGATGATGATACCCAGCTAGAGGAAGGCAGTAGCGTGAGAGCAGAGAGAGGGGATGCTCAAGAAGGACACCAATCTGACAGTCATGCTCCAGCAGCTGCAGCATACTGCCAGATTGGCTCCAGTGATGAGGAGGGAGGGGATGAAGAGGTCACTGACTCCACGTGGGTGCCTAATAGGAGAGAGGAGGAGGAGGAGGATGAGGAGGAGGCACATCTCCAACGAGGCAGGATTCCCTTGGGTGGCCAGCGTATGGGCAGCACACCGACGGAATCACACCGCAGAGCTCCGCCTGTGCAGGGCGCTGCCTCTGCCCGTCATTCAAAAAGTTCTTTGGTGTGGGCCTTTTTTGAGGCGAGTGCATCAGATCGCACAGCTGCTGTTTGCAACATATGTCTCAAGCGTATATCACGTGGCCAAAACATCAGCCGCTTGGGCACCACATGCTTGATCAGACATATGTTGACCTGCCATGCAGCTCGTTGTCAAGCCTACCTTAAAGACCCACACCAAAGAACAAAGCGGACCTCTCCTTGCACCGCATCAGCTAGGATCTCCAACCCCACTATACCTTCAGTCCTCTCTGAAACCTGCACTGAGAGGAATGAAGGTGTAGAATTAGGTGTGTCACAGCCAAGTACTTGCGGCCACTCTGCTAGCAGTACACCGACGTCCGATTCTAGCAGGCAAATTTCCCTGCCCCAGCTGCTGGACCGTCGAAAGAAGTTCACTCCCAGCCATCCACATGCCCAGCGGTTGAATGCTAGCTTGGCTAAATTGCTAGCGCTTCAACTGCTGCCTTTTCAGTTGGTAGACTCGGCCCCCTTCCGTGAGTTTGTGCAATGTGCAGTTCCTCAGTGGCAGGTTCCCAAACGCCACTTTTTCTCACAGAAGGCGATTCCGGCTCTCTACAGGCATGTGGAAGGCAATGTCTTGGCCTCGCTGGACAGGGCGGTCATCGGTAAGGTGCATATTACCGCTGACTCATGGTCCAGCAGGCATGGACAGGGACGTTACCTTTCTTTCACGGCCCATTGGGTCACTCTTTTGGCAGCTGGGAAGGATGCAGGACAAGGTGCAGTAGTGTTGGAGGTTGTTCCACCGCCACGCCTCCAAAATGCTACTACTGGTTGTGACACACCTCTCTCCTCCACCCCCTCCTCTTCTTCTTCCTCCATGGCCTCTTCCTGTGCTTTGTCCTCGGAACCAGCGGTGCTCCGTAGGCGTTCAAGGGGCTACGCAAGTACGCAGGCAAAAAGATGCCATGCCGTGATTGCGCTGGTGTGTTTGGGGGACAGGAGCCACACTGGGGCAGAGGTCCTGTCTGCTCTGCAGGGGCAGGCCGAGAGGTGGTTGACGCCACGCCAGCTTAAGCCAGGAATGGTGGTTTGCGACAATGGCACCAACCTCCTCTCCGCCCTCCGACAGGGACAACTGACCCATGTGCCCTGTGTGGCTCACGTCCTTAACCTGGTGGTGCAGTGGTTCTTGGGCAGGTACCCGGGCTTACAGGATGTCCTGAGGCAGGCCAGGAAAGTCTGTGTGCATTTCCGCAGATCTTATAATGCCAGTGCTCGCCTGGCTGAGCTGCAAAAGGAGTTGAACCTGCCCAAGAACCGCCTTATATGTGACATGCCCACCAGGTGGAACTCAACGTTGGCCATGCTGCAGCGGCTGCACACGCAGCAGAGGGCCATCAATGAGTACCTGTGCGACTACGGCACCAGGACAGGGTCAGGGGAGCTCGGGTTTTTTTCACCACGCCAGTGGGGCATGATCAGGGATGCATGCACTGTCCTGGCACCATTTGAGGAGGCCACGAGGATGGTGAGCAGTGACAGTGCATGCATCAGTGACACTGTACCTCTTGTCCACCTGTTGGAGCACACGCTGCGTGGAATAATGGACAGGGCACTTGAGGCAGAACAGAGGCAGGAAGAGGAGGACTTCCTTGCCTCTCAAGGCCCCCTTTACCCAGACAGTGTTCCTTCTGTCCCACCCATCGCACAGGAAGAGGAGGAGGAGGAGGATTGTGTCAGCATGGAGGTGGAGGCTGGCACTCAGCATCATCAGCAGCAGTCTTTTAGGGATGATTTACAGTCCCAAGAAACCAGTGGACTTGTACGTGGCTGGGAGGAGGTGGCTGCGGATCATGTCGTCCTTAGTGACCCAGAGGACTCCAGACTGAATGCCTCAGCTAACCTACGCTGCATGGCCTCCCTGATCCTGCAAAGTCTGCGGAAGGATCCTCGTATTCTTCGGATCAAGGAGAGGGACCATTACTGGCTGGCCACTCTCCTTGATCCACGGTACAAGGGTAAGGTTGCGGACCTTATGTTACCGTCGCAGAGGGAGCAGAGGATGAGACAACTCCGGGAGGCCTTGCAGAAAGGTCTGTGCAACGCGTTCCCAGAGACTGGGAGGTTACAAACTCCTGGTCCTGGACAACGAGTTGCTGAGGCTTCGGGCAGTCAAAGAAGGAGCGGTGGGGAAGGTGGCCATCTGACCGATGCGTTCAGACAATTCTTTAGTCCGCAGCCCCAAAGTATGATCGGTTCCAGCAACCATCGCCAGCGTCTGATATACATGGTGCAGGAATACCTAGGGGCAAGGTCAGACTTGGACACCTTCCCCACCGAAAATCCTCTGGCTTACTGGGTCTTGAGGATGGATCACTGGCCAGAGCTTGCACAGTATGAAATTGAGCTACTGGCCTGTCCTGCATCCAGCGTTCTTTCAGAACGCACATTCAGTGCTGCTGGAGGATTTGTCACGGATCACAGGATGCGCCTGTCCACCGACTCGGTTGATCGACTGACTTTCATCAAGATGAACCAGTCTTGGATCACCACCAGCTACCACACACCTGATGCTGATATAACAGACTAATTGATTTTAAAATGTCACATCCCTTCAAGACTGATGCTGATGCTGAGTGCCTGTGCTGCTATGTTGACTGGCTATCCTCCTCCTCCTCAATGATCCGAATAATGATGATAGCTTGGAAGATCATTTTGGTTTATGGGTGCCGCCACCAGTGGCTAAGGCCCAATTTTTCAGCCCCTGTTTAACAGGGGCGTGTAATTACAATTTTTGATGCAATACTTTGCAACAGGGCTCATTGCTGTGCTCCAAGTACAGTATCTGTGAGGGGTTGCAGTGTTGTGCCACCAGTGGCTAAGGCCCAATTTTTCAGCCCCTGTTTAACAGGGGCGTGTAATTACAATTTTTGATGCAATACTTTGCAACAGGGCTCATTGCTGTGCTCCAAGTACAGTATCTGTGAGGGGTTGCAGTGTTGTGCCACCAGTGCCTAAGGCACAATTTTTCAGCCCCTGTTCAACAGGGGCATGCAATTATAATTATTGATCTAATAATTCACAGCAGGGCCCATTGCTGCGCCCACCAAGAGTAACTGTCAGGCCTTACAGTGTTGTGTCAACACCACCACCACCACCACCACCACCACCAAAGGCCCAATTTTTCAGCCCCTGTTCAACAGGGGCATGCAATTATAATTATTGATCTAATAATTCACAGCAGGGCCCATTGCTGCGCCCACCAAGAGTAACTGTCAGGCCTTACAGTGTTGTGTCAACACCACCACCACCACCACCACCACCACCAAAGGCCCAATTTTTCAGCCCCTGTTCAACAGGGGCATGCAATTATAATTATTGATCTAATAATTCACAGCAGGGCCCATTGCTGCGCCCACCAAGAGTAACTGTCAGGCCTTACAGTGTTGTGGCACCAGCACCACCATCAAAGGCCCAATTTTTACTACCACTGTTCAACAATTATATGTTATTACAATTCCTGATATAATAGTTGACAGCAGGGCGTTCCAGCACCCACCAAGAGTAACTGTGAGTGCTTACAGTGTTGTGCCAACACCAACACCTAAGGGGCCAATTTCTGCAGAGTATATACGGCAGGTCCCTACTTTCAAACATCCAACTTACAAACGATGCCATTTTTCTTAAAGATTTTCATCCATATTACCGGGACCAGACATTACATTAAAGCCGCAAGCAGTTTTAAATGGCTTTTTTTTTCCTTTAGAAATGTCATTTTGTGCAGGGACAGTTCTAAACACGGGAAACACGTGGCACTTCGCAGGCATACTTTAGACACCCCCCAGGTACGATATTTAAAGGAATATTTGACTTTTTTTTTTCACTTTATGCATCATTAAAATGACTGCTCCCAAAAAAGGTCCGTTTTTAAAACTTCTTTTTGCATTGATACATGTCCCCTGGTGCAGAACCCGGGTTCCCAAACTCTGTTTAGGACAATAACATGGATAATAGTCGTTATAATTAGCACTTTAGAATTCGAACATTCACATCCATTGTATTTAATAGGGTTCTAATGTTCGTGCAAACTTTCGGTCCGTGCACGGGTTCTGGTGCGAACCGAACCCGGGGGTGTTCGGCTCATCACTAATGGCCAAGCAGAAGCAAACACAAAATTAGTTGGGCCTCATGTACACTACAGTTGCTAAACTGAAGTTTAGGAGAAGTTGGGCATTTTTTTCAGCAGCCCCTGAACTCTCCTCTATGTTATCTTATGTGTTCATGTACACTCAGTCGTTTATAGTAGTTTAGAGGCAGTTGAGGTAACTGACATTTTTGAAAGCAGAAAAATTGCATTTCAAGACTGTAGTTTACTGGCATTTCAAACGCCAAATGCTTGTAACCGCGGTAAACTGCGTTTATGCGTATTTGCATTTATAAGCATTTTTAAAGAGGAAAATATTTCTGATAATTTTTGGACATCATTTTTTTTGAAAAAACACAAATTTCACCACATACTGTTGCCTGCATCAATGGATAAGTCCACTAGCAACAAACTCCGGTCCTCTCATGCAATTTTCTATGTCTTCAGAGCCTCAGCAACATCAGGAAGATTTCATCACACATGCTCATGATGAGATCCATAGTGAAAACACAAAAAATAAGACAGCTATCTATGAGCACACTGCTCCCTCTTCTCTCACGGAATGTCAGAAATAATTAATAATTTACTTGTTTTTTATGCATTGTGGACATTTTGGTGGGTCTCCTGAGGTTATCTTTAAAAAAATGCTTCTAACCTCAAATGCTCATAACTGCTGCTAAACTCGCATAAACTCGGTATGTAAAAGCTGTAAAACTGACGTTTTTCACTGTCGGTTTCCAGGAGTCAGTTTCCAGCGTTCAGAAGAGGTTTTTAACTGCTCTGTGCACATGAGCCTTTATTAATATAATTATCCAATGAAAAGGAGGTTTCCACTTTCTGGGCAAGGCTTTGTAAAATTTTTGAGCTTATTATTCAAAACTGAATATAGGCCAAGTGTAGGAATCCATTAGGACACACACCCATCTGACCACAACATCAGGAGATCACACTTCAGCCATCCAGACAGCCATCCATCCGGAGAGACTCCATCAGATATACACCAACCATGACGCCTCATCATCTGACATATTCAGGGACACCAAGACACAGCTCCAACTTAGCAAAACGCCCTTTTGGAAAGGTAGCCATCATAGGAGACTCTGGTAACGACCATTGCAAGCCAGCAGCTTTTAAAAGGGTAACTATAGTATATGTTATATTTGATTAGTTGCTTAGCTTGCTAAAGCCTAAATTGCTCTCCCCAGACCTTATAATCATTAACATTTTTATTTAATTGTATTTTGTTTTTCTCTTTTTTAATTATTTTTCTGTTTGCACCGTAGTGGCATATCATTTTACGTAGTTTAATGCTTATTCCTTCTGGAGTAACCATTGGGTTATGTAAAACTCAGACTATTGTATAGTTACATATGGTTATTTTGCCCATGGGGAGAATTTTTATATTTTGTTTTATTCAATACATAGAGATATCCATATATTACTGAATGTTATATATGATTTGTTATTTGTTATGTAAAATTGTTGTGTCCATCCACTAATCTAACTATTTATTGTGAACATTTGTTAGTGAAAAAATATTCATTTATTTCCATATCCAGTTTGTAGTCACATTGACCGCTGTGTTATTCCAAAGAAATTCTACATTGGTCTAAAATTTCTCAAAATAATTAATCGTTCAGGCAATTCCTGGCATAAACGCATTACATCTGAAAGAACCAAATTGCTCAAGGTCCCATTGCAACACGCCCCTAAACCAGTTCTGTCCACCACGTCCATACGCATCTCAATTATGAATGCCGACACCATGGGCACCATCCACAATGACCTACCATTATACTGAAATAGGAGCTTCTCCCAAACCACCAAATCTGTTTTATGCTTTCTACTCAACCCCAAAACATGATGAAGAGATGCAATCCCAGATGTAGCAGCAGTAAGACTTTGGTTAAAATTACCCCATAGGCGTGATGCGACAGGTGAAATTTTCACAAGGTGACATTATGAATATGTGTATGAATTTCTGTTGTTCAAACATTAATTGCAAGTATCTTCTAGAGTGGACAATGTGTTCGCTTTTATCAGAGGGCTGGCAAGGAATTACTTATCATAAATGGGTATTACTTACTTTTTATTTTTTTAAGAATGATATATTTGGGGGGGGGGGGGTTGGATCATGTCCTTCCTGCCCTAACTCCTTTCTGACTTGATCCAGTTCTATGCAATTCAGTAAATACAGTAATATTTATCTATAGTTTGCTGTTTTCTTAATGCAATAGATTACTTTAACAGTGTTTTGCTGCTGAAGAAAAAAACATGGCGGAGTTTGATAATATGGCATCTAGTGTTCGCAGGGGATTCTGATGACATCTAAAGGGTCGTAAGTGAGATGTAATCCACAGTGCTGAATGCTTTTGCACCTAGGATGAGTGCTGAACCCCAACTGTCGCTAACAGCTAGCGGGTGAAACGCTACTGCTTTTGAAACCTACTGAAGCTGCTTGCAGCTATTATTGTTTTTAAACAGTGCAGTGGCACAAGAAAAGCCTTTAAAATTTCAACGTTCATTAACCACTTGATCACTGGGGACTTAAACCCCCTTCCTAACCAGACCAATTTTCAGCTTTCAGTGCTCTCACGATTTGAATGATAATTACTCAGTCATGCAACACTGTACCCAATGAAATGTTCGTCCTTTTTTTCACACAAATATAGCTTTCTTTTGGTAGTATTTGATCACCTCTGGGTTTTACATTTTTTGTGCTATAAATGAAAAAAGACCAAAAATGTTGTAAAAAAATATTTTTTTCTTAATTTCTATTATAAAATTTTGCAAATAAGTAATCTTTCTTTATAAATTTGGGCAAAAATTTATACTGCTACATATCTTTGGTAAAAATAACCCAAATTAGTGGATATTATTTAGCCTGTGTGAAAGTTATAGAGTCTACAAGCTATGGTGCCAATCACTGAAAATGTATCAATTTGATCACACCTGATGTACTCACAGCCTCATCTCATTTCTTGAGACCCTAACAAGCCAGTAAAGTACAAATACCCCCCAAATAGACATTCCAAGGTGGTTAGTAAGAGGCATAGTTAGTTTTTTGAAGTTGTATTTTTTCCCACAATTCTTTGCAAAATTAAGATTTTTTTTATTTTTATTTTTTTTTCACACCAAATTGTCATTATAACAGTTTTTTTTCTCTCACATGGCATGTGCATTCCACAAATGACACCCCAAAATATATTCTGCTACTACTCCCGAGTATGGCGATACCACATGTGTGAGACTTTTACACAGCCTGGCCACATACAGAGGCCCGACATTGAAGTAGCAACTTCAGGCGTTCTAGGAGCATAAATTACACAGCTAATCTCTCAACCACCTATTACACTTTTGAAGTCCCTGGAGCAACAGGACAATAAAAACACCCACAAAGTGACCCCATTTTGGAAAGCAAACACCCCAACGTATAATCTATGAGGCATAATGAGTCTTTTGAACGGTTCATTTTTTTTCCAGAAGTTTTTGGAAAATGTGGGAAAAAATTAAAACACATTTTTTTTACACAAAGTTGTCCATTTATAAGATATTTCCAACACATAGCATGTACATAGCAAAAATGACACCCCAAAATATGTTCTGCTATTCCTCTTGAGTATGGCAATACCACATGTGTGATCTTTTTACACAACCTGGTCACATAGAGCCCAACATCCTAGGAGCACCATCAGGTGTTCTAGGGACATAAATTACGCATCTAATTTCCTTACAATCTATCACATTTTTGAAGGCCCTTCATATTTCTAACACATAGCATGCACATACCAAGAATTACACCCTAAAATACATTCTGCTGAGAAAAGGGTAAACAAAAGATTACTTGTGGTTTTAGTAGTGCAGTTGTCCACAGGAGGAGAGCATTGATCCAGGCAGCAGGCAGGGACGTGGTCAGCGACAGTGAATTAAATTGTCCAGGCAGCAGGCAGGAATATTGTCCATAGTCAGTACAGGCAGGGATACTGTCCATATACAGTCCAGGGTCAGTGCAAGTAGAGACATTGCCAGCAGTCCCAAAATATTGGTCCTGGTAGTAAGCAGGAACATGGTCCAAGTAGCAGGCCAGGAATGAATGGGGACAGGGGTAGAGGCTTTTCCCATCCAAATCTCTTGAAGCCTCCAAGTCTCCAGACCCTTATCCGGGAATGAGAAAACTAAAAAATAGTTTTCTTCATCCAGAAAAACAATTCTGGAGCCCCTCACATATGTGAGACCCCTGTGTTCCCACTAGCATAGCAGGGTAAAAGATCAATCCAAGAGGCAGGCAAAAAACGTGGTCAAACAGTCCAGGGTCAGTTCCAGAGCAGGCAGAGGTAGGTACAGTTTAGCGTTAGGCAGAAGCGTGGTCGTATAACAGGCCAGGGTCAGTTTCGGAGAAGGCAGAGGTATGTTTAGCATTAGGCAGAAGCTTGGTCGTATTACAGGCCAGGGTTGGTTCCGGAGAAGGCAGAGGTATGTACAGTTTAGTGCAGTGGCATTAGGGGTGTGGAGGAAAATTACAGGAAATGAGAATTACGTTTACCATACTTCCCTAATAATGTAGAGAAGTATGGTGACGGTGGAAACAGTCACCTATACAGAGGCCTGGTTGGGAAGGACATTGGGGACAATAATACGTGGTGTCTCTTCTAACTCCTTCTCTGGAGCACACCCGGCATTTCTTCTGACGTTTGTGGCCTGTTTCGTGCAGGGGGGGTTTCTCAGGAAAGTGGTGCTCGTGGAGTCTGCTCAGGGTACAAAAGGGTGGAGATAACTTGTTCTTGGTAGTGCAAATTGGATACAGGGTTCTCTGTAGATTTTTGGTAAATAACATTATACATGGCCAAACTGAAAAAATAAATGGACACTTTTTTATACCAATGTCGGGATTTTCTTGTGGGAAGGTAAGGTTCAATCATCTGATCATTGAAGTCCACTCCCCCCATAATCAAATTATAGTCATAGACACAAGCTGGTTTCTGGATTGGGCCGTTTCTTCCGGGGAGTTCCACGTAGGTGTCGTTATGGATTGATGTGAGCATGTGGACGTTTCCTCTGTCCCTCCACTTGACAGCCAATAGCTCCTGGCTTCCGCAAAGATGCCGTCTCCCCTCGTCATAGCCTTTCATTGACAAGTTTTTGCAGGAAGCCCTTTCTATTGGCTCTTACTGTAACACATGCTGGGGTGTCCCTCCGGTGAAGATTGCGGAAGAGGGGCAAGCTAGTATAAAAATTATCCACATAAAGATGGTATCCCTTTCCAAGGAGTGGATAGACAAGCTCCCAGACCACTCTTCTGCTGGCTCCGATGTACTCTGGGCATTCAGGGGGATGCAGTTGGGTGGAGCGATCACATGGTAAAGGGCCACTGTCATTGGCCCTTTACCGCGATCCGTGTTGCGCCAGGTCCCGTGAACCTGGCGAGCACGGATGTTCCCGTTTTCCCGCGTGCGCGCCCCAGAAAGCGCGCAGGAGCGATTCTCTGGGAGGACGTCAATGTACGCCCTCCCAGAGTTAACAAACCGCCCTGTAGCCGTCATTTGGCTATGGGCCGGTTGCTAAGTGGTTAAAACAAACCTGCCTTAATATGTTTATTGCCAGAGTCACAGATGTGTACAAAAAATGTATTTACGTATGAATATGATCCTAAGAAAATTATATTCTAATTACTACATAATACATCTCATCGTGGTTCCTACATCAGTTCCACCATCTTGCTATTGCATGGCAGTCAGTGAGTAGCCTATGGCCTGCAGAGAGAAAAATCACATGAATAAAAAATTTGTCTCTTCTTTCAGCCTTGAAAGAAAAGTCCACAAGACAACAACTACTTAAGTCAGGAAGGAAGAATACATAGAAAGTGAGTCAGCAACAGGGAAGCACAAGGGAAATAATATTTTATTAAACCTAAAACCAGATATAAAAGATTACAATTTTTGCAGCTTTGTATTCATTAATACATCATTAAATGGAATACAAACCTTATTGACATGGCATCAGCCTCTTGAAATCTCCTACACAGTAGAGTTCACACTGGGAGAGAAAAAAGCAGCACAAGAAGTGTTGCAGTGCTCACGTGCTAACAAGGAACAAGCTCACAGGGAGAGAGCAGAGTGACAGAGATAAACGTATCAATCTTTTGCTTCTCATTTCACTGTCTAGTTACAGTGCCTTGAAAAAATATTCATACCCCTTGACATTTTCCACATTTTGTCATGTTACAACCAAAATCATAAATGTATTTTATTGGGATTTTATGTGATAAACCAACACAAAGTGCCACATACTTTGTTTTACAAATAAATATGTGAAAAGTGTGGCGTGCATTTGTATTCATCCCCCTTTACTCTGATACCCCTAACTAACATTTAGTGAAACCAATTGCCTTCAGAAGTCACCTTATTAGTAAATAGAGTCCACCCGTGTTTAATTAATTCTCAGTATAAGCCCTGGTTCACACTAGTGCGATTTGACATGCGATTTGACATGTCAAATCGCAGGTCAAATCGGGGAAATTTGCCGCAAATTGCGGGCAATGGCACCGTCCTAATCGGTGCAACGCCGCATCTGCGGCGCTGCACCGATTAAAAAAAGTAGTTTCTGTACTACTTTTTGCGATTTCAGCCGCGATTTACATTGACATCTGTTTCAGATGTCTTTGAAATTGTGGCTGAAATCGGGACTGCCAGCAGGAGTGAAATTGTGCGAGTTCAGCTGAACTCACAGGCTTCACTCCCGCAGCCCCAGTGTGAACGTGGGCTAAATACAGCAGTTCTGTGAAGCCCTCAGAGTTTTGTTAGAGAGCCTTAGTGAACAAACAGCATCATGAAGGCCAAGGAACACACCAGACAGGTCAGAGATAAAGTTGTGGAGAAGTTTAAAGCAGGGTTAGATTATAAAAAAAATATCCCAAGCTTTGAACATCTCACAGAGCACTGTTCAATCCATCATCCGAAAATGAAAAGAGTATGGCACAACTGCAAACCTTCCAAGCCATGGCCGACCACCGCACTTTTCAGATTTTTTTTGTAAAAAATGTTGAAAACCATTTATCATTTTCCTTACACTTCACAATTATGTGCCACTTTGTGTTGGTCTATCACATAAAATCCCAATCCCAATAAAATACATTTACTGAATGTTTTTCGTTGTAACATGACAAAATGTGGAAAATTTCAAGGGGTATGAATACTTTTTTAAGGCACTTTATAGGAGGGAGATGCCCTGTAAAAACAATCCCAGAGTGGGGTTTTAAGTAAGAAGGTAGATTTTCCATGTAACTGCAGAAGCCATTATCCAGATTATCTTTTTAAATACAACTTATATTTACAGACTGGTTTAACATGCTCTTCCCTATTCTCCTGCCAATTGCAGCCCTTTACCTTGTTTGAATTTCATGAGTTTGTGACAGGTATACTATCAGTGGTTAATAACACTTGGCACAGAGTAGCTTTATTCTCAAAATAGCCACACTGCAGGTGAATTTGGCTTACTGAGGATATTAAGAGTGTGTAGTAGCAGTTTTGAAAATGTGGCATTATTAATCTACTTTAATGTCTTGGCTGGACTTAAGCATTGCTGCAGTTTTAAATGTCGTCATCAGCAGTTTTTGAGAAAAAAAAATTGGAAAGCTTCCATTTTCCTTTTGTTGCACACAGATGTCTTTAGTTTATGTCTTTATGTAGCTTTTGTTTTTTGTTTTGCTAATTAAATGTCAACATTTTCTGTTATTTGCAAAATCATTTTATTTATGTTATTTGCAAAATCATTTTATTTAAACATCAAGTGACTGTTAATAAAAGTAGATAAGTAAATCATTTGAATATTTTTTGCATGTTACATAGACTTTATTCACTAAATGAAAGGTCTTAGCAATATGCTGGACCAACATGGGAAAGCTCAAAGGGGGGCTGCAGACTTTTTTGTGCTTTATTTTCAGATCTAACATAAAAGTAGCGGTTTCCCTGGGCAGTAACAGCCGTGGGATTGGTTATCTATAACAGCAGCTGATTGGTGGGTCTGCGGCAAATGAGAAAGCCCACGCGGGAGAAGCTTATATAAGATGCTGCGTGAAGGGCTCTGCAGACCGTTTAGACCGGACCAAGACGCAGCATGAAGCGCCGCTCTCCTGGGAATCGCGAATCCCTCTTATGCCGCCTGTTAGAGAAGGGACAGGGCGGTGAGGAGTGGCTTCTGCGGTGTCTGGAGGAAGGTCACGGTTCAGCCTCGCCTGCGGAGGCGGCCCTCACATCAACAGAAACAATCAGCGGGCCGCGCAAGCAGCCGGGAAGAGCAAAGAAAAAACTGAGGTCAGTTGCTTCTCCTCAAGTACCTGAAGAGGAGAGAGCCAGCACGTCGAAACCGCAACAAAATGGTAAAGGTGCCACTCAGCTTCCCTCAGAGGCAGCCAGCGGTGGGCAGACAACTGAAGGTGAGCAGTGTTCTGTGTCAATGGCTGACATGTCAGTGTCATTTACCTCACTTTCTAATGTTTTCAGGAAAGTAGAAGGGGCACATTCACATGGTGCTGTTATGGAGCAGGGAGCACAGGTCTCTGGTGCAAAAACAAATTTATCTGTTATAAATGAATTATTGGGCCAAGTCCCTGGTGAGCAAAATTTTCTGCAGTCTAATACTAAGGGTGCCAGAGAGCATAAGGGGGCACAGGTCACTGGTGCTGGCTGTGGTTATAGGCATGATTTACATAAGTTAGATTCAGGTGCACATACATATGGTGCTTTAGGTGACTTGAATTATGCTGAAGTTGGTTCTGTGTGGCAGGGCATAAGTGATCAGCCCTTGCAGGAAATGAATACTGCGCTGCTACCTAAAGCTAAAGATGTTAACCCCTTACAGTCTATTACCTCAGCTTTGCCTCTCAGACCTTCAGCCACTTTGGTTGGTGAATCCTCTTTTAAAGAACCCCTTCCTGGTATGTTGTCACCTTTGGGCTTTCACTTATCAAAATCAGTGAAAGAAAAAATTTGGAGGGGTGAATTCATAGATCTATTATCTCTGCTGCCTGCTTCAAAAGAATTCTTGGTAAAAAGTGACAAGCAGTCAGGTGATAGGTCTGAAGAGGAGAGGAGAAGAGCTATTCCCAAAACATTTCAAAACTGGCTGCAGGCCTTCTGCATTTTTGCAGCTGTAATGGGAGAACGCTTCCCTAACAAATGTTCTGGCTTGTTCCAACATGTGGATATAATTTCAGAAGCCTTTCGGCATTTTGGCGGTACTGCCTGGTATGCGTATGATGAAAACTTTCGCCAGAAATTAGCAGTACAATCCTCTCTACATTGGGGATCAAAAGATGTAGGCTTATGGCTGAATTTGATGTTGCCTCCAAAGCCTCAATTCATTCCCAGAATGGTTTCTAACTAGCAACCCCCCCTTCGCAAAGGTTTTTGCTTCGCCTTCAATGAAGGACAGTGTAAATTTCTTACTAACTGCCGATATAGGCATGAGTGCTCTCAATGTAATGGCAACCATGCAGCTCTCAGGTGTTTTCGTAAACCCACCTCAACACCTTTTCAATCACATGCCAGGGATTCTGTTGCAAAAAGCTCTGACACCAGTGAGCTTGCCAAACATGCTCCCTTGGTTAGATCGCTACCCCGATCGCAAGATGGCAACTCTGCTCACTGAAGGTTTTAGGGACGTTTTTTTGGTCCCTACTTTTAGAGGACCTGGCTGTCATATGGTTAACAACTTAAAATCGGTCTCCTTGCATACCTCAGTGGTCCAAGAAAAAGTTTCCAAGGAATTGGCTGAAGGCAGGGTCGCAGGCCCTTTTACGTCTCCCCCATTTTACAACTTTAGGCTCTCACCTTTGGGGATAGTCCCAAAAAAGGAGAAAGGTTGTTATCGACTAATACACCATCTATCTTATCCATTAGATTCTTCATTAAATGACGAGGTCTCTGAAGTGGAGGCCCCGGTCTGCTACTCGTCCTTTGACAGTGTGTTAGTTATTTTGCGGCAACACGGTTGTGGTGCTTTACTATCTAAGGCAGACATCAAGTCTGCCTTTCGGTTGCTCCCTGTCCATCCTCAGGGATTTAATTCTCTAGGCTTCCATTTCCAAGATAATTTTTTCTTTGATAAATGCATGCCAATGGGTTTTTCATTGTCCTGCTTTTATTTTGAAGCTTTTTCTACCTTTTTGCACTGGGTATTATCAGAATTTCATCCCAATGGGGGGTTTTTGCATTATCTTGACGACTTTTTGTTTGTCTGCCCTCCTAACTCGTCGGATTGCCTTAAATATTTACAAACATTCTTTTACATATGTGATAATTTTGGAGTCCCTCTGGCGTCGGAAAAAACAGTGCTTCCTACAAGGTCTATTGAATTTCTGGGAATCATAATCGATTCTTCATCCATGGAGTTTAGGCTCCCTTTACACAAGTTACAGAAAATGAGAGTTATGATCTCTTTATTCCTGTCCAAACAGAAAGTTTTACTGAAAGAAGCACAGTCCTTGTTGGGACTCTTCGCTTTTGCGGCCAGAGTAATCCCTATGGCCAGGGTATTTTCCCGCAGGTTTGCTTTAGCTATCAGAGGTCTTAAGAACCCGTACTCCCATGTTTGTCTTTCTAAAAGCATTAAGGAAGACCTTAAGGTCTGGGATGCCTTTTTATGTAATTTTAACGGTGCTACCATTTGGCAACAGGATTTTGTATCTAACTACGATTTGAATTTCTTTACCGACGTGTCTGGATCGATTGGTTTCGGAGCATTTTTGGATGGCCACTGGTGCACAGAATTGTGGCATCAGGATTGGTTACATCAGGATATTCTCCAGAACCTTGTCCTTTTAGAATTATTTCCGGTTATAGTGTCAGTGGTCATTTGGAAAGAGATTTTTGCAAATCGTAGAGTGTTGGTTCATACTGATAATAAGGGTGTGTTATTTGCAGTTAATTCCTTGTCCTCTAAGTCTGAACCAGTAATTAGTCTATTGCGTTTTTTGGTCCTGCATTGTATGCGTTATAACATTTGGTTAAAAGCAGCTCATATAGCAGGTGTGCGCAATAACATTGCTGACGCTTTGTCTCGTTCGCAGTTCGAGAGATTTCGGGACTTGGCGCCAGAGGCGGACCTGCATGGAATTCCTTGCCCAGATTTCCTTTGGGGCTTAATTTGGAACTGATTCTCACGAATCTCAGACATTCGGTTTCGCAGAAGACCTGGTCGGATTATCTCTCTTCCTGGCACAGATGGTCTTCTTTTTGTACAGAGTCAGGTTTGGACCCTTTAGATGTGACCTCTTATACTGCATTGTCCTTCTTGTCTTCGCTGATTCAATTAAATTTTAGTCCGGCCTCCATAAGCAGGACTTTAGCAGGTATATCTTTCTTTCTGAAGTTTTCAGGTTTGCCGGCTTTAACATCCTTCTTTCAAGTCAGTCAGGTACTTAAAGGCCTTCGAAGATCCAGACCTTCTCTAGATAACCGTCGCCCCATATCGGTCTCACTGCTGGTTGATCTGTTAAGAATTTTAGATGAAATTTGTTTTTCAGAATTCGAAGTTCTTCTGTTTAGAGCTGCCTTTTCAATGGCCTTTTTTGGTGCTTTAAGGCTGGGCGAATTTACAGCAGCAAATAAGAGGTCATTGGCCTTTTTGCGTTTCTACCATGTTTTAATAGATGAAGTATCTCTTAACATCTTTCTGTCTAGGTCAAAATCTCATCCTGACAATAAGGGCCTATGGTTTTCGTTGTCTAACTCCTCCAATCCGGTTATTTGTCCAGTACAACACGTTTCAAGGTATAGGGCAGTCAGGCCGTCTGCTTCTGATTCATTTTTTATCCATCAAGACCTGTCCTCCCTCACACGGTATCAATTTTTGGCTGTGCTGGCTTCCTCTTTAAAACGTTTACACCTATCCGGTTTTTGTTTTTCTTCACATTCGTTTCGGATCGGGGCAGCCACTACAGCCGAGGCATTGGGTCTTCCATCTGAAATTATGAAAAAAGTAGGTCGCTGGGAGAGTGATAGGTATAAGATATATGTCCATCCTGATCTACTAATATGATGATTTTCTTTTTCAGATGTTGCCAAAAATATTGTTTGGATAGTGGGTCATTCCTTCATTTTCTGGGCTGACCAACATGCCGGAAACAGGAACTACTCAGCCAACCTAGGTCTGGATGCCAACTCTTATTCAGTTTTGTGGTCAGGTGTCCGCGGTTTAAGATGGCGGGACTTAAGACAGCATTTGATTTATTTATCCAGCGTTTGGCCTGCCCCTCAAGTTATAATTATTCATGCAGGGGCGAATGATCTTGGGAAAGTTAGGACATGGGACCTCCTATGTGAGATGAAGAGAGATTTGGCCTCTATTAAGCTATTGTTCCCTTCTGCTATTTTGGCCTTTTCAGAAATGATTCCGAGATTGGTGTGGTCCCCCGCCACAATTTTTTTCTATGTAGATAAAATTAGAAGACGGCTTAATAGAACAATCCATAGCTTCCTATGGGGGTCTGGTGGTGTCTCTTACAGGCACTCAGAGCTGGAAGGTTTTATTCCGGGTTTATTCCGGAGTGATTCAGTCCATTTGTCCCCTATAGGCCTGGATATTTTCTGTATGGGATTACAAAATTTAATCGAGTCGGCCGCGGTGTTTGGGGGGGGCTTCAGCCAGTAGCTTCTCTGCTGGCCTCAGCCGGTGGGGTGTAGTTGTCCAGCATGTCTGGATGGACACCGTTTAATCTGAATTTTAGTTATTAGCCAGGATGGCTTTACATATTTATTTTAAATAAATTATTATGAGGTTACCCCTTGGATACACCGTGGCCATTTGTAATCCAAAGAAGATATTTTAATAAATATATATTTGTTCTTATGAATGTGTTTGTCTACTTATTAAAGTCCCTTTGTGCGAGCCCATGCAAATAAAACAATTTCAAGCAGTATATATACAGATATACAGTATATATGTATATTGGAAATAGACATCAATGATAAAAGAATAATCAAAATCCCCTAGTATCTGTCTCATTTTATTGTATTTCGTCTCCTATGCTACTATTCAGGTACAGCAAAAAGCAAATAAAGTTAATTTAAAGTCACATGACTTTTTATATCTATATTGCCCAATACCTTCACACAGGAAATCATGGAGCCTTGTACAGCCTACCTAACAGGTCCTACCCCAACTTAGAGGGTCAGGGGCATAGCCCGACCACCCCTCCTCCTATCCCGCAGGCAGTCAGGGGAGAAGAAGGAAGCAACGTGCACTGTGCATCACAGAGAAAATTGGGAGTGACAATGTTGCACAGTGGGGGAGGTTCAAACTTGTACAGAGCCCAGGGATCAAAAGTATGAAACATACAGTTCGGGAGTGCAGGTGTCTGAAGTATTTAACATACAGAGTGCAGGTTTCAGGTGTATATAATGTACAAAATGCATATGTAGTGTACACAGTGTAGGTTTCAGGAGTGTGTACTGTACAATGTGCAGGAGTCAGGGGTGGGTAATGTACATAGTTCAGGGGTCAGAAGTGTTTAATATACAGATTACAGGGGTCAGAAGTTTGTAATGTACAGTTTTCAGTAGTCAGGCATAATGTACAGAGTACAGGAGTCATGTACTGTACAGTCTGCAGGGGTCAAAAGTGGGTAACCTACATAGTCCAGGGGTCAGGAGAATGTAATGCAGGGCTCAAAATTTGAAGTCCTGAGCAGCTAGCCAGACCTCAAGGGTTACTCGCTACAAGTTGCCCCGCCCAACTCCTACCCTGCCCGCCCCCTTATTCCGCCCCTAAACACGCCCCTCAAAAAATTATCTCATGAAATTACACTTAAATGTTTTATGCAGAATTAAGTTATAAAAATAAATATTAACAACAACTTTGTCCACCAATGCGGCCTGCCCGTGTCCACCAATGCAGCCTGTGCCCGCCAGTGCAGCCTGTGTCCCCTAGTGCAGCCTGTGTCCCCAAGTGCAGCCCTGTGTCCCCCAGTGCAGCCTGTGTCAGCCAGTGCAGCCCGTGTGAGCCAGTGTCCCCCAGTGTCCCCCAGTGCAGCCTATGTCCCTAATGCAGTGCAGCCTGTGTCTGCCAGTGTTCCCCAGTGCAGCATGTGTCCGCCTGTGTCCCCCAGTGCAGCCCGTGTCCCCCAGTGCAGCCCGTGTCCCCCAGTGCAGCCCGTGTCACCTGTGCAGCCTGTGTCCACCAGTGCAGCCTGTGTCCCCCAGTGCAGCCCGTGTCCCCCAGTGGAACTCGTGTCCCCAATTCAGCCCTGTCCCGAATACAGCCTGTGTCCCCAATGAAGCCCATGTCCCCCAGTGCAGCCTGTGTCCCCCAGTGCAGCTTGTGTCCATCAGTGTCTGCTAGTGCAGCCTGTGTCCCCCAGTACAGCCATGTCCCCCAGTGGAGCCCGTGTCCCCAATGCAGCCATGTCCCCAATGCAGCCTGTGTCCCCAATGCAGCCCGTGTCCCCAATGAAGCCTGTGTCCCCCAGTGCAGCCCGTGTCCCCCAGTGCAGCCCGTGTCCCCAATGCAGCCCGTGCCCCAGTGGAGCCCGTGTCCCCAATGCAGCCCATGTCCCCAATAAAGCCTGTGTCCCCCAGTGCAGCCCGTGTCTTCCAGTGCAGCCTGTGTCCCCCAGTGCAGCCCGTGTCCCCAGTGCAGCCTGTGTCCCCCAGTGCAGCCTGTGTCCCCAGTGTGGCCTGTGTCCCCAATGCGGTCTGTGTCCCCAGTGCAGCCTGTTTCCCCAATGCAGCCCATGTCCCCAATGCAGCCTGTGTCTCCAATGCAGCCCGTGTCCCCCAGTGCAGCCCATGTCACCCAGTGCAGCCTATGTCCCCAGTGCAGCCTGTGTCCCCAGTGCAGCCTGTGTCCCCAGTGCAGCCTGTGTCCCCAATGCAGCCCATGTCCCCCAGTGCAGCCCATGCCCCCCCAGTGCAGCCTGTGTCCCCAAAGCAGCCATGTCCCCAGTGCAGCCTGTGTCCCCAATGCAGCCTGTGTCCCCAGTGCAGCCTGTGTCCCCAATGCAGCCTACCTGTACAGGGGAGGAGAGCCGCTGCCTGGTTGATTAGAGCGCCGGGGGACATAACAGCTTTCATTTCAATAGCTGTGTGTTCCCCGCCACGCGCCGTCATATACAGCCCCTCCCCCTTTTTTGGGGGACTCTGATAGACAGATCACCTGTCCCAGGATTGGACAGGTGATCTGTCTATCAAAGTTACCACCGATCGCTGGGAGAACGGCACCCATACAATCCAGGATGCCAGCGGTGCTCGCCCCCCCGCTCCCAGGCAGCCCACACTCGCAAGCCCTCAAAATCCTCTCGCAAAATGCTAGCAAGCGAGTGGATTTTTTTGAGAGCTGATGTAATGTATAGAGTGCAGGGGTCAGGAGGGTGTAATGTACATAGTTCAGGAGTCAGGAGTGGGTAATGTTGAAAATGTAGGGTACATTAGTGGGTAATGCACATAGATCATGGGTCAGCAGTGCATAGTGCATAGAGTGCAGGTGTTAGAAGTGTGTAGTGCAGGGACCAGGAGTGGGCAATGTACATAGTTCAGGTGTAAGGAGTGAGCAACATACAAAGTGTAGGGGTCCAGCGTATGTAAATGACAAATTGCAAGGGTTAGGACGGAGGGGTAACCCAATGGTAACAGCTGCAAAAGCCGTCAATGGTGCAAAAGCTGCAAAAGGCAGACCCCTGTTCCCCTTGTGACAACACTTACACCTAGTAGTGTCCGCCCAAGCTCCAAGCACTACACTGTGGGCAGCAGGATAGTATACCCCAAACCTGCAGCAGGTGTTGTGATGTAATAAGTCATTTAAATGTGCTAACATATAGGTGTGTTTTTAGGGTTTTACTAGAGTTTTTCTACAAAAATACACAGACTATATTTAGAACTTGTAGAAAAACCATAGCAATATGATTTATCAAAATGAATCAGTCCTGGATTAGCAGCAGCTATCAAACCCCTGATGCCAATGTCGCTGATTAAATGCTTTCTGATCTCTAATCTCTAAAAGGCTGTCTAGGCTGCCTAAAGCTCCGTACACACGGTCGGACTTTTGCCCAACAAACTTTGTTTTAAGCAAGTTGGACCAACAATCCGACCGTGTGTACGCTCCATCGGACAAACTTTTTTGAGTTTGGTTTTGTTTTCATCGGACAAAAGTTGGGTCTGCAAACGAACAAACTTTTACCCAACAAAAGTCCGATGGAGCAAAGTCCTACCGTGTGTACAGAAAACCATAGGACTTTTGTCCGATGGACAAAACAACTAATGTTAAAATCAACCAACAATAGCAGAAGTTGACCAAAGGGTGGCGCTAAAGAGCAGAAAAGAGCAGAAAAACCATGTGATGTTGCAAAAAGTTTTGGGAAAGTTTGCAGAAAAGTCAGAGCGTGTGTATACTATGGGTGTTCCCGACCAACTCCGTTTGGACAAAAAACCACGGAAAAGTCCGATGGAAGTCCGACCGTGTGTACGGGGCTTAAATTTGTGGGTGTTGATTTCATCTGGAAGAAATTTTTTGGCAAGGTTTCATGGGCACAATTAACACCCAAAGACCAATTTTTCTGCACCTCTATATGGTTACGGTGTGAAGGCACCACCGACACCCAATGAAATTCAGACACTAAAGCTTAGAACACCCAAAGACCAGTTTTTCCACACCTGACAGGTGCATATCATTGCAATTTTTGACAGCAAGCCCAATTCTTGCTTTCATCAAGAGTACCTTGATAGGGTTATGGTGTGAAGACACCACCGACACCCAAAGCCCAATTTTTTCACACCTGTTACTTCTATCCAAAGTCTGTGAAAAAGACAGCAGAATTTATCCAAAAAATCTCTAATCTTGTTCCGAGTGTACTAAATTGTAGCCTCATCCTTCAGACTGGCTCCCCAAGGCGTTGTTTATAAAATTAAGAAAGCTTGAATGGAAAATGTCTTTTTTTTGGGCTTTATAAATATAATTTTTGCTGCAGCAGGCTCTAAACACAGTACAGGTGTGCCACTTTACAGGCAGACTAGGGGGACCCCCATGCACTATATTTAAAGGATTTATTTTTATTTTTATTGTTATCTCTCATTTTAATGGTTTCACTTTAAGCATCAGTAAATCACTGCTCATTTAAAAATGTTTTTTACCAAAAAAAAAAAAATCATTGATACATGTCCCCAGGGCAGTCTCCGAACCCCCACAACCATTGTAGCCCAATTACTTACATATAAGCCTTTGATTTTTCCAGTTCAGGTCCCATTGACTTTAAAGGGGTTAGTTATTTGGTTCCGAACTTTTGCGATATTCAAAAGTTCTGCCGCAAACCAAACAGAGGGTCGTTCGGGCCATCTCTATTGCTAGGATATTGCTAAGAGAGACACAGCTACTACTGTTAACCTTCACCATCAGAAGAGAGAGTTCTTTCTGATTCAAACCTCCTCACAGGTGCTTTTTCTTTCCTGATGCAGTGTTCTGTGATGGTGAAGTAATAGCTGGGCCTCTCTTAGGAACATCCTGGGAGTTTTCAGGTCAGGTTCATGAGGTACAAATGATGGCCAGCTATACAGCTATAGCAAGGGCGTTATTCAACTTTAGTTAAGGCTGCAGTTTGCTTTTATCTAAAGACCCTCCTTATCTGTATAGTCAATTATTTTGGTAAAGAATAACTAAACTTTTAACTGCTCCCTTCCCAGCCACTGTACATATACAGATGGACAAGCATCGTTCTGGGAAGACATGCCTGTACGTCCTGCCAAAACTACCTTTCGTGGGCACCCCTGGGGGTGTGCAGCTGCACGATCCTCTGACCGCTGTGTCCACCGGAAACAGTGTATCACAGATCTGAGTACCGGCTGACTGTTCTCCACCCTAGTTCCATGTAATCGCTATGACCAATCACAGCAATCACATGTCCAGTAGTAAACAAGGGTTGTCATTCATACATATGCATATTTTATTTATTACATTTATTATTAAGTTTATTCTTATGAATATTATATATTTCTTATGATTATTTTGTATTTTCATTTTCAGCCAGCAGGTGGTGTTCTCATCTTCTTTCCGCATGTGTTTCCAGGGTTGTCTTGCCTTCTCTGTTGGAAAAGTCTGTTGTTTGAAGAGCTGAAATTCAGACACTAAAGCTTAGAACAGTTAGTGTTCACCCTGTGGTCTTTATTTATATGTCTGCACACAGATTGATACAAGAGAAAAAGTGTATGAAAAAGGGAGCTGAGGGGCTGCCTGGCTCCGGTAAACCCGTTGTCTTGGTGCACCTTGTACTAAATGTAAATAAATTGCTAATAAAGTATTATCTGGAGTTTGGCTTTCATTTGTTAGTGTATTTAAATATGCTAGTACATCTAACACTCCCCTCTCTCTCCAGACTGACAATGCTGCTGTCTGCTCTGCCCCTTGTGTTCCTTTATCCAGAGTGGGGACACTCTAATACAGAAGGTGTGTTACTGACCAGATCACCAGGGGAAAACAGAGAAAAAAAAGCCTAAGAAAATAAAACTGATGCAGCCACCACATCAAATGATTGGTAAATTTTTGGTTTTAGGTTTATTACTGCTTTAACTTCTCTAAAGGTGGCCATGGATAGATCAAAATTCAGCTGGTTCAGCAGGGACTGGCCCCCAATTCCGATCCATGTGTGGCCACTGCCACCCAACAGAAGTCAGTAAAACACTTAGGAAGGTAAAAGCAAGCCTTATAAATGTTTTTTTTTCCCAGTAAAATATTAAATATTGTGAATAAGAGTGTGTGCAGGGCAGCTATCAGAAATGACACATCTTTAGGCCTGCCCCCCCCCCCCCCAGTCCTGACCACCAACATTCCCCAGGGTCCACCCACTGGACGTCCCACCGAATATGCCCATTGGCCATCCCACCAAGTTTTTTAGTGCACGCACTTTCATTTTGCCACTCTAATGCCGCATACACACGCTCGGAATTTCCGACAACAAATGTTTGATGGGAGCTTTTGGTCGGAAATTCCGACCTTGTGTAGGCCCCATCGAACATTTTCTGTCGGAATTTCCTCACAGCTGTACGCACTAAGCTCACCCCTGTACCCACTCAGCCCCCCTCACACCTGTACACACTCATCCCTCCTCACACCTGTATGCACTCAGCCCCCTCCTCATACCTGTACGCACTCAGCCCCCCACACACTTGGATGCACTCAGCCCCCCCCCACACCTGTACACACTCTGTTGTAACGCAGGTTTCCCGTTGCATCAGAGGAGGGTGGGGTCACCCGCACATCACTGGGTAAGCCCGGGTTTCCCCTTGTGTCAGAGGGGGACGGGGTCACGTGACAGGTGGCCCCGTCTTCAGCTACATACGAGACCTGTCAGGCTGCCGCGACGTTAATCCCGGGGTGTCTCCGGTGGAGACAGTATGCTGTTCCTTGCTGCGCTGGACATCTCATCGCTGGAGCCTGGACCTGGAGAGGAGATCATCCATCGCAGGATACCGACAGCGTTGGAGTGGAGACCGAGAGTGGATTACCACCGCTGGAATCTTTTTTTTATTTTATTTTTTTTTAATTTTTAATAAAGGACTTATCCCAACGGTGTCTGTGTGTTTTTTTACAATTTTTTACACTTTCTTTGTGAAATGGTAGGGGTACAATGTACCCCTTACCAATTCACATAGGGGGGCAGTATTTGGGGGTCCCCTTTGTTAAAGGGGTCTTCCAGATTCCGATAAGCCCCCCGCCCGCAGACCCCCACAACCACCGGGCAAGGGTTGTGGGGATGAGGCCCTTGTCCCCATCAACATGGGGACATGGTGCTTTGAGGGGTCACAGACCCCCAAAGCATCCTCCCCATGTTGAGGGCATGTGGCCTGGTATGGTTCAGGAGGGGGGGGCGCTCTCTCGCCCCCCCTCTTTTACTGCGGCCTGCCAGGATGCGTGCTCGGATAAAGGGTCTGGTATGGATTTTTGGGGGGAACTCCACGCCATTTATTTTTTATTTTGCGCGGAGTTCCCCTTAAAATCCATACCAGACCCTTCGGTATGGATATTTGGGGGGAACCCCACGTAATTTTTTTTTTATTTGATGCAGGGTTCCCCTTAATATCCATACCAGACCTGAAGGGCCTGGTAATTGAATTTGGGGGGACCACCACGCATTTTGTTTTGTTTTTATCAATGACTTTCAATGACTTTTATCTGTATTGCCGGAAGCCGACAATTCATTACAGCCGCGAGTACTTTTAAATGACTTTTTTTTCCTTCAGAAATGACACTTTGTGCAGGGACAGTTCTATGCACGGGAAACAAGCGCTACTTTACAGGCATACTATACACACCCCCTAGGTACGAAATTTAAAGGAATATTTCACTTTTATTGTTTCACTTTAAGCATTATTAAAATCACTGCTCCCGAAAAAACTGCAGTTTTTAAAACTTTTTTTGCATTGATACATGTTCCCAGGGGCAGGACCCAGGTCCCCAAATACTTTATATGACAATAACTTGCATATAAGCCTTTAAAATTAGCACTTTAGATTTCTCCCATAGACCTTTACAGGGTGTTCCGCGGCTTTTCGAAATTTGCCGCGAACACCTTAAATTGTTCGCTGTTTGGCGAACTGGCGAACAGGCAATGTTTGAGTCGAACATTAGTTTGACTCGAACTCGAAGCTCATCCCTAATGTACACACACACACACATATACACATGCACACCCTTCACTTGTACAATGGCCCTTACCTGTAAGGTGGTCTTCCTAGTCTCAGTTCTTGTTTCCACATGTCGCTGATACACAGTGGCGAGTACAGTCCACAATACAGTACAGGCAGCACACACGAGGAGTGCACATGCAGGAAGCTGGTGTGGTGTTCTCTGTTGGCGGCGGTGCTACTTTATTTCTCCCTGGGAGCTGCGATGTGCATCACAAGGGGGATCCTTGTCCCCTGCTGTCCCCGCCTGCCCTTTTTGAGCGGGCGGGGCCACTTGCACATCGGCACCATGTTAATGCGTCGGCCGCGCGATGTCTGTGATTTTGCAGCATCGCTGTGGCTGCAGGCATTACTACCATCAAGATGGTCCTGGGAGTGTCTTGGCTCACACACCGCCTTTTTGATGGTTGGTGGGTTTAGGCACTCGTTTGCTGGTCATTTGCACATGGTGTTGGGGGCGGAGCCTCTCGGGCCCCTTCGGGGGTATATATTGGAGGTTTGCACAGCATGGATCTCATTGTTTGCTTTCTTTCACTGAGGACAGACACACAAGTGCAGGTCCTTCCCTTGGAATTCACTACTCTTAGACCTACTTCACCAAGGTATACTTTTATATGTTTATATATTACTCGCTGCAAGCATTTACATGCAACTTGTTTTCTCATCACAGTCCTCACCACACACCTGTATTTCATTCCATTCACACTCTCTTTCACTCATTACTTTCCTCTCTGATCTTTCCTTAATCATACTAGTCAATCTGGTATTTTTTCACTCTCCCCCTCAGTCTCCATACTCTAACCATTCTTGGCTCATGTCTTTTATACATGCAAAGACATATATGTTACCATATACTCGTATACTCCCATATTTTAATTATTCAATATACATATTTATATTTAGAGCCAACATTCCTCTTGGATTCACTGACACTCTTGGGGTTACACCTATTCCATCCATGCTGGGCCTTCCTTCCGTTTGACTCCGATTTGGAGCTTTGTTTGGCTCCGCCTCCTCAGCTCCCTGGTGAGACAGTCGCTGCCGCCGTTTGAGCTTCACCCCCGCTGTCTTTTGGCAATGTCCAGTGGTGAGTATGGGGTTTTCAATATTCAAGGCCCCCCCCCTGTGCCTTCATATCATGCTTTATACTATATCACTCTCATTTTAGGTACACTACGTGCATCTACCCCTGAAGAGCGAGCCAAGCCTCGCGAAACGCGTCGGGTTACTTTTGATGCCTATGTGTTTACATAATTACTGTCAGATACTCGTAATATCATTTTACCTAATTTATATTGGTCTTGTATTTTGTATGAATTGGCCCATGTTCATGACATCAATGTATGTACTGCTCTTTACTTGAATAAATATACACTGCAATTATTCTTGCGATTTTTATTGGCCTAACAGTGCTCACCTCACTCAAAGTCCCAAGGGCGAATCTCTCCTTTTTTTCATGAAATTCAGGGATGGAGGTGTGTCACTGGTGACACCAGACCCTTCTTTTTTCTTTTTTCTCAAAGATACCCGGGTGGAAGACACCCAATAGCCCAAAACTGGTCTGCGGTCACACTCGCCAATAAAAACAAAAACATACATATATGTATGGATTTTACATTTTTATCATGCACTAGCCATTTGTTATTCCAACATATCCAATAACATCTCGCATTGGACTTTTATCCCAATCCAGCTGGTGTGGTGTTCTCTGTTGGCGGCGGTGCTACTTTATTTCTCCCTGGGAGCTGCGATGTGCATCACAAGGGGGATCCTTGTCCCCTGCTGTCCCCGCCTGCCCTTTTTGAGCGGGAGGGGCCACTTGCACATCGGCACCATGTTAATGCGTCGGCCGCGCGATGTCTGTGATTTTGCAGCATCGCTGTGGCTGCAGGCATTACTACCATCAAGATGGTCCTGGGAGTGTCTTGGCTCACACACCGCCTTTTTGATGGTTGGTGGGTTTAGGCACTCGTTTGCTGGTCATTTGCACATGGTGTTGGGGGCGGAGCCTCTCGGGCCCCTTCGGGGGTATATATTGGAGGTTTGCACAGCATGGATCTCATTGTTTGCTTTCTTTCACTGAGGACAGACACACAAGTGCAGGTCCTTCCCTTGGAATTCACTACTCTTAGACCTACTTCACCAAGGTATACTTTTATATGTTTATATATTACTCGCTGCAAGCATTTACATGCAACTTGTTTTCTCATCACAGTCCTCACCACACACCTGTATTTCATTCCATTCACACTCTCTTTCACTCATTACTTTCCTCTCTGATCTTTCCTTAATCATACTAGTCAATCTGGTATTTTTTCACTCTCCCCCTCAGTCTCCATACTCTAACCATTCTTGGCTCATGTCTTTTATACATGCAAAGACATATATGTTACCATATACTCGTATACTCCCATATTTTAATTATTCAATATACATATTTATATTTAGAGCCAACATTCCTCTTGGATTCACTGACACTCTTGGGGTTACACCTATTCCATCCATGCTGGGCCTTCCTTCCGTTTGACTCCGATTTGGAGCTTTGTTTGGCTCCGCCTCCTCAGCTCCCTGGTGAGACAGTCGCTGCCGCCGTTTGAGCTTCACCCCCGCTGTCTTTTGGCAATGTCCAGTGGTGAGTATGGGGTTTTCCATATTCAAGGCCCCCCCCTGTGCCTTCATATCATGCTTTATACTATATCACTCTCATTTTAGGTACACTACGTGCATCTACCCCTGAAGAGCGAGCCAAGCCTCGCGAAACGCGTCGGGTTACTTTTGATGCCTATGTGTTTACATAATTACTGTCAGATACTCGTAATATCATTTTACCTAATTTATATTGGTCTTGTATTTTGTATGAATTGGCCCATGTTCATGACATCAATGTATGTACTGCTCTTTACTTGAATAAATATACACTGCAATTATTCTTGCGATTTTTATTGGCCTAACAGTGCTCACCTCACTCAAAGTCCCAAGGGCGAATCTCTCCTTTTTTTCATGCAGGAAGTAGCCAGAGGTGGCAGAAAAGAGCCTGATGTGATCTAAATGACACAGAGCATTAGCAGCTGCCGACTTCAAATATCCTCTCATTAATTTTTTATTCATGAATGAGCATATGAAAAGATTAAGCCCATTCTACGTGTTTTATTTTTATCTGTATGTATATAAAACTCATGCCCTTTCTAACAAGTCTGTCCTCTAACAATATAAACTTTAATTAACATTTCTGCCTTTTTGAAATGTAAAATCATGCATCTTGTAAAGCAGTAGAGGTTAGATGCAAAAACTTCAAATAAATAAATTGTATGTGTATTATGAAAACATGTATATAAAGGGACTGAGGAAATATATTCCTTTAAACCAATTATGTTTGTTAAAAGCAGAATATGTAATTTTTTAGGGATGAGCAAACCTGTATGGTTTTGGATCAAGCTGATGACAGTTGTTGGTCAATGATCAAATTAGCTCAGTGACATTGCCTGTGCATCCTGGACTTTGTTTAAATGACAGTCATGAGTGTGACAGGAAAACATCATTGGGAGGTGGGATGTTGTGATTGTTGATTAATTTACATTGCTGGATGATGTGATTATTAATAATTTCCATCAGGGAACATTATTTACATTTTTATTGTCATTTATGTATGACTATTAAAAGATTTCTCAAGGTGTCTGTGTTTATTCACATTTTATTATTTTAGAAAGAAGTAATAAGGGGTACCGTATTTGCCGGCGTATAAGGCGACTGGGCGTATAAGACGACCCCCTATTTTTCCAGTGAAAACATTTTGGGCTATACTCGCCGTATAAGACTACCCTCCCTTCTGAGGCAACACCATTTAAAAAAACAAAAAAAACATTAGAAACATTAAAAAACACAAAGCAAGAATGCCAGCTACTCATCCGCCATGCTGTTATATGTCATACAGTAAATCAAACATTAATAACACAGACAAAGATCTCTTGAATGCCACACATCTGGAAAGTAGAATTTTTACTAACCAAACCTATGCCACTTTTGGGTTACATTCTATGGGAATTGTCCACCAAAATGCATTTAATAAATGTATTAAAATTTATTAGTAATACAACCACCCCCCTGTCCTATGTCCCAGATCCACCTGTTCCTCTTGGGTGCCTGTGACCTCAAAGGCAAACAGCAAGATGTATAGTAGTGGGAGATCAGTGAATGGATTTACCCTGTGAAGTATGGTGAGCGATGTATTCTTTTAATGAATACAAAGCCTGCTTGGATTGGCAGAGGCTGTAGCATCATCAGCCAGTGCCTCTCTCTCTCAAAGCCAATCCGAGCAGGTGGCGGCTCTTGACGCCAAACGGGGCTATTTAAAGGGGCTGGTGCCTAGGCTCCTTGCTGTCCGGTCTACAGCGTTACCTGAGACCTCTGATCCCTGTTTACCTGTATCCTGCTCCAGCTGACCTTACCTGGCTTGCTTTGACCATCCCTGCTTATCTGCCTGCATCTGACCTCGGCCTGTGTTGACTACGTCCCTGCCTGCTCCTCCTGCCACCTTGCTGTCAGCCTGTTGCCGAACCTGCCTGTACCTGTTCCTGTCAACCCCATCTGCTACCCTGCTGTCAGCCTGTTGCCGAACCTGCCTGTATCTGAGACCACGTTTCCGCCTGCCCTGTCTGCTATCCTGCTGCCAGCCAGTGCCTAAACCTGCTTGTACCTGATCCTGCTCCAGTGTTCACCTGCCTTGGACTGGTTTACCCACTCTTCCAGTCCATCTGACCGCACCTGCCTGAGCTCCCGTTTCCAGTCTGACAGCTGTTCCCGGGTCCGTTCTAGTTCCTGCTCCAGTTCCGGTCCAGCTCGTCTACCAGCAACCTTTATAGGCTCTCGTGCGACTCTGCACTCCTGGGCCTCCTGTCTTCACTATCAGGGGCCTCGAGTGAGAGGTGTAAGAGAGACCTCCCTCTGCATACCAGACCCTTCCACCAGGTACGTGACACTGGGATTGGCTCAGCGGCGAATACTATATGTGGCTGAAGCCACATACAGTATTTCCAGACATCCAGCAGGCATCCAGGGGGCTGACATCCATCGGGTAGCATTCTATACCCGGCGTATAAGATGACCCCCGATTTTTGAGCATTTTTTTTTTGTGTAAAAGGTAGTCTTATACGCCAGGAAATACGGTACTTTTTATAAATCAGGCTTCCAGATTTATTTATACATCCCCCCCCACAAACCTCAATATACTTTTCAGAACAAATGTGGGGAAGAGGCTCTTGTCTCTCAACATTGCAACACAGTGCCTTGCAAGGTAAGTAGGTTTTGGTCCACCCAAATCTCAGAATGCACTTCTATCTGTATTGGCTGAGATGTCATTAATTATGCAACGGTAGATTGCTTTATATAGAAGAAGAAATTAGATATTGTTCTTGATCGTCACCTGACAAAGTTAGTTTTGAGTAGCTTCAGGCAGAGATAGTTCTTATGAAAACTCTTCAGTTAACCTTATTTTAGTATATTTAATTTAAGGTTAATGTTGTACACTATTGTAAGCCCCCTCACTTTTCCCTAATGAGCACCAGTCATTTGATTAGCAAAAATAGGCAACCTTAGCTAACACCAAAGATATTGGTCCTTGTTGTTGTGATGCTAAGCCCATATGACCTTTTTTTTTTTACCTTTCCAATAAGGTTCTTTCTATTTTAGCCCTGTTTTGGGGTAGAACTTTAAACTTACATTTCATACTGCTTCCTTTCAATTACTAAATTGCCTATACACTTGTTTTTTTTTTTTTTTTTTTGCAGATTATGAGAAATGGCTGCCTGATTTAGATGTTTTAATCTCTTTTAAAAGGATATATAAAGAATATGCAGTGTCAAACCTATTACAACCCCACCCAGTTCCCCTAATGTCCTACCACATTGCAGGTCAACAGTAATGTGCCCCCTTTAAAAAAAAAAAAAAAATCCAAGGGGAATGGTTACCTATTTTAAGCTTATATGAGGCAGTAAGATTATATTGCTCTACATTAATTTTCATTAAACTTTCCATAAAATGTAAGATTAAATGATGAAATAGAGACATATTCAGAGAAATTTGCAGCATTGCATAATATACAGTCTAACAAAACTAGTGGTTTCCTAGGTAACTTCCATAACTGAAAATTGAAATAATTATCAGTATGATAAGTACACTTTGTTCTATCAGTGATGGAACCATTTGTTTCCAAAAACAAGCTTAGTTATTGCAGAATATCCCTCATGCCGCGTACACACGATCAGTTTTTCCGATGAAAAAAGACAGATGGACTTTTTTCATCGAAAAAAACGATCGTGTGTGGGCCCCATCGGTCTTTTTTCCATCGGTGTAAAAAAATAGAACATGTTTTAAATTTTAACGATGGAAAAAAAAAACGATACCAAATTCCTATCGTCTGTGGGGAACTCCATCTGAGAAAAATCCACGCATGCTCAGAATCAAGTCGACGCATGCTCAGAAGCATTGAACTTAATTTTTCTAGGCTCGTCTGAGTGTTTTGGACGGTCGGAATTTTGTCTGATGGTGTGTAGGCAAGACTGATGAAAGTCAGCTTCATCGGAATTTTGACGGAAAAATCCATCGGATTTAATTCCATCGGAAATCTGATCGTGTGTACAGGGCATTACTGAACCAGAGTTCAAATTGTAAGGACAGAATTACAAATGATACACTACATTGTTGTGCGTGTCTATGTGTATTAGTCATTAACAAAAGTACATTTGCAGAGTAGTACATTTTTTGTTTAAATACATTTCTATTGAAGTCCAGCATGTACACCTAGATAAGGCACAAATATGTGGCTGCTGTGAGTAGATATAAAACAGAATGTCAATAAGTCAAGAAAGAGAATAACCATAATGCATGACAGTAAGAATGAAGCATAAGTCAGAACCCTAAAAGTGTAAGCATTCAAGAAAATCTTTAGGGTGTGTCAACATATTCCAGTACCACTCAAGGCAATGCAACCATTTTTGGGTTACTGAAGACAAATGACCTTCACATGTAGCGAACATGCGTTCGTACGAACCATGGGTACGCACTAAGGTGATCATCTCATTTCTGGAGATAAGGTCAGGAGTTTTCCTGGTGAACAATAGCTAACCTTGTTGCTAATAGGATGTGAATGGTTACCTATTAAAGATGGGGAGGGATGTTCTCAATACCAATGCTTAGTAGAGCAAGTTCTGGGGAAGGATCAATAGAATTTCCTATAAATTTTCACAGGAGTTGAAATACTTCAGACCAGAGAGTGGATACCTTGTTGTTGCATTGCCACAAAATGTGGTACAAACTCCCCGGTTCCCCACAATTCCTCCAACAAGAAGACAGCACAGCTGGATCAAACGTGTGGATCATGGAAGGGGTACTATACCACCTGAGATTCATTTTGTGGTCAAGTTCCCAGAGGTTAGAGGAGCAAGTCTCCCTAAAACTAGCTTTGAAAGCTAATAGCCACTGGGAATCACTGAAGGAGTGGCCTATATCCTTTTCCCATTTTAGGAAGGGTAACAATTTTCTAAAGGAAGTTTTGTCCCCAAGCAAGACGTAAAATAGTGTCATGCCCTTCATGACTACCTTATTTGATGAGAAGTATTTCCACATAAGCCTATGCATGTATTTGTGATGGTGAGGGTTTCGAATCAGACAGTAAGTTACTTGGGTGTACTTCTAGTAATCTTTAGAAGATAGAAAAGGACTGTTGCAGGGACATAATTACCTAAGGAGGTTTTTGGAGTACCGATCTGAGATATAAGATATGCCTTTATCCTGCCATGTACGTAATGTGAGATTTGGGATAAATAGGGGAATGATAGATATTGGCAAGGATATGTTACAAGGGGTGTCCCCCTTAGAGTCGTTAGAGAGTAGATATGTGAAGGCCATCACCAAAGAGATTATGGTGGGTGAGAGAGTTGTATTCCTTGCCTTCACTTGAGGTAAACTAAGTAGCCAAGTGCTTAGGTCATGACCAGGGACCTGAAAAGATTCAATGTCGTGATAAAGATATGTAGTGTTAGGCATAAACCAGGCTTTATGTTGCGCAAAAAAGTAGCATTGTAGTAATCCCTAAAGTTGACAAATCCTGTTCCTCCTACTGATCTATGCTTCATTAATTTGCCTCGGGAACACCTAGCTTTTTTATTCTGCCACACAAACCGTCCAAAAATAGCCTGCTAGGAGGAAAGAAAGGACATTGGAACTGGGATAGGGAGTGATCTAACTAAATATAACAAGGTAGCTTAAGCATTTTAAATGCTGCTAAGTGCCCAACCAAGAGAGTGGGAGCCTGGAAATGTGCTCAAGCTCCCTTGGGAGGTTTTTCAAGAAGGGGACAAAGTTGGCCTGATAGAGGGAGAATATGGAGCTGGTCAGCTTGATTCCCAAAAAAGTGAAAGAATCTGTGGTCCAAGGATATGGGTATTTGCTCCCTAACATAGTTTGCTGCTCTGAAAACAATCCTAAGGGCAGGATAAACGATTTAGAGTCATTCACTTGATAATATGAGACACAGCTGAATTCTGAGAAAGTGCGTTGTACCGAAGCCAGGAAAGGTGCAGGGTTGGTTAACAGTAGGATGACATCATCTGCAAATAAATTAATCTTATGTTCTCTAGCACCAATAAGGAAGTCTGATATATTGCTGAGACTTAATTTTCCCAGCCATGGGTTCCATTACCAGATTGAAAAGTAAAGGTGATAAGGGGCACCACTGGTACCATTACTTATGTTAAAGGGTGTGGACAGCATGTAGGAACAGTACACTTGGGCTGAGGGATGTGAGTATAGTGCCACTAGTGCTAAAATAATGTGGCCTTGAAAACCATACTTTTGCAATGTCATGGCTAGGTACTGCCAATGCACCCTGTCAAATATCTTCTCTACATCCAATGGAAGGGGAAGCCTGGGGCTACCCCAAAAATTGCCCCTGGCCAAAATAGAGAAATGCACCCAAGGATTTGACAATAGTTCAAATAAAAATTAACATTTTATTAGTAGACACATTCGGTTAAAAAAGGGAAAAGCATACAAGCTCAAACATGAAAAAAAAAAAAAGGTGGAACAGCCATGCATCATTATTAGTTGATAGTCCCCAATAGGTGCTAGGGATGCAGAATGTGGTAGATCTTGACATGATCCTCTACATGTTTTGCGGTGGATATTGTTTCCTCAGGAGAAGTCAGTTAGTGTTATCTACAAGATAACAAGTCATGATAATAATCATCTTATATCCAATCAGCTGTAACAGTTACAATATAACAAAAAATGAGGGAGAAGAAGGCAAATATGATGTTAGTAAGTGACAAATAAATTGGGGGTTGTTTTAAGACCATACATTGCTTACCCGAAGAACCCAGTGGGTGATGATAGCAGCACAGCAGAGGCATCCGAAGGTAATCCCCCCCCCCCCCACAGCAGACACGGGGAACACTAACAAGCGCTAAAATCTAAAAGTCTGAAAGTTTTAAACAGTAAACAGATATTCCATTATAATGAAAGACCTAAGGGAATTGAAAGAAAGAGGAGGAAAAAGGGAAAAGAAAAGAAAAAGGGAGGGGGGAGAAAGGGGGGGGGGAGGGAAGAAGGGAAAGAGGGGAGAAAGGAGGAAAGAAGGAAGGGAGAAAATAGGGGAGAAAAAAAGGGGGGGTTCAAGAAAGGGAAGGGAAAAAATAGGAGAGGAAGGGAAAAAGGAAATAAGGGCTATGAGTGAAGAAAGGAGACAAACGGATGGAATAAAAAGGATTGTAAATTGTAGGAATAGATATCTATAGTTATCTGTGTGCCAGAAACCAACCTAATGTGCTTAAACATCCAGTATAGCAACCCGGGGGTTAAAGATTGGAGGCTAGATTCACGGTCACCTCGCTGATACCGGTTTATTGCTTGCAGTTGGGGGTTGCACTGTGAATATTCCAAGATTGTTTTTTTTTTTTGAAAGAGAACAGTGGGACTTTAAAGGTACCAAAATAAAGTGAAGCCAAATATTTAAAACAGTATACATTTTATTAATAGACAAAGTTTATTTTTAAAACAAAAATAAATGTTCAAAAAAGCATACTGATTGTATATCATGTGCAACCACTTCTTACTCTACATGTTTCGCTCAAAGAGCTTCCTCAGGAGATTTTGATAGCGTTGCAAGCAGTTTTTTTATACTACAAAAGAAACAACAGTTGTGAAAAGTCTTGTACGTATAAATTAACTATGATACAATATCAAATTAATTATATACAAATGTTACAAAAATAATTTTTACATATATGTTTATTTACAAATATATGACAAGCTAATCACGAATGCCTACCAGATGCTTTAAATCACCATAGTAATTTACTGATTCCTAGATATGAGCCTTGAATATGAGGGAGGGACATATAGGGCAGTATTTCTCAACTCCAGTCCTCAAGGCGCCCCAACAGGTCATGTTTTCAGGATTTCCCTCAGATGAAACAGCTGTGGGAATTACTAAAGCAGTTAAACTGATCAAATAACCTGTGCAAAACAATGGAGAGCCTAAAAACATGACCTGTTGGGGCGCCTTGAGGACTGGAGTTGAGAAACACTGATATAGGCAACCACAAAGAGAGCAAAAATGTCTAAAAACAGAAACAGCAGAAATAATCAATTGTAAAGTTTTATTTCTAATGGTTGTGGTAAAAAACCACAGACAAGTAGAACTCTAATGTTTTATTAAAAAGTATATGATAAATCACTCAAAAAGTTGAAGTTTACCTCAACTTAAATTGATGATATAGAGCCAATAGACATCTTCACATCCTCAAACAGGGATGAGCCGAACACCCCCCTGTTCGGTTCGCACCAGAACCTGCGAACAGACAGAATGTTCGCGTGAACTTTAGAACCTTATTAAATACAATGGACCCGAACGTTCGAAATCGAAAGTGCTAATTATAAAGGCTAATATGCAAGTTATTGTCCTAAAAAGTGTTTGGGGACCCGGGTTCTGCCCCAGGGGACATGTATCAATGCAAAAAAAAGGTTTAAAAATTGACGTTTTTACGGGAGCAGTGATTTTAATAATGCTTAAAATGAAAAAATAAAAGTGAAATTTTCCTTTAAATTTCGTACCTGGGGGGTGTGTATGATATGCATGTAAAGTCACGCATGTTTCCTGTGCTTAGAACTGTCCCTGCACAAAATGTCATTTTTGAAGGAAAAAAAGTCATTTAAAACTCACTCACGGCTATTAATGAATTGTCGGCTCCCGGCAAAAGAAAAGTCATTGATAATTTTTTTTTTAAAAAAGCGTGGGGGTCCCCCCAAATTCAATTACCAGGCCCTTCAGGTCTGGTATAGATATTAAGGGGAACCCCGCCGCAAATTAAAAAAAAAAAAATGCGTGCGGTTCCCCCCAAATATCCATACCAGGCCCTTCAGATCTGGCATGGATTTTAAGGGGAACTCCACCCCAAATTTAAAAAAAAATGGCATGGAGTCCCCCCAAAAATCCATACCAGACCCTTATCCGACCACTCAACCTGGCAGGCCACAGGAAAAGAGGGGGGGACGAGAGAGCGCCCCCCCTCTTGAACCATCCCAGGCCACATGCCCTCAACATGGGGAGGATGTCCCCATGTTGATGGGGACAAGGGCCTCATCCCCACAACTCTTGCCTAGTGGTTGTGGGGGTCTGCGGGCAGGGGGCTTATCGGAATCTGGAAGACCCCTTTAACAAAGGGGACCCCCAGATCCCGCCCCCCTATGTGAATTGGTAAGGGGTACATTGTACCCCTACCATTTCACAAAGAAAGTGTAAAAAAAAAACACACAAACACTTTGGAAAAGTCATCTATTAAAAAATAAAAAATAAATAAAAAATAAAAACATTCCAGCGATGAAATCCAGTGTCTCGCGGCGATCCGATGTCCAGCGCTGTCCGTCATTGGCTGAGCCTGAGCGGACCTGATGGGGAACTTCCTCCACAGTCTATTAAATGTATAGACCCGCCCCTTCTAAAGTTCCCCATCATGTCCACTAAGCGGACAAGATGCGGAACGTGAGAAGGGGCGGGTCTATTCATGTATTACACAGTGAAGGAAGTTCCCCATCAGGTCCGCTCAGGCCACTGACGTAGGCGGGGTCTTACATACGGAGGGGGCGGACCTGATGGGGAACTTCCTTGACTGTGTAATACATGAATAGACCCACCCCTTCAAAAATTCCCCATCAGGTCCGCTCAGCATATGACTATGTGTAAGGCTAAGCGGACCAGATGCGGAACATGAGAAGGGGCGGGTCTATTCATGAATTACACCGTGAAGGAAGTTCCCCATCAGGTCCGCCCCCTCGGTATGTCAGACCCCGCCTACGTCATTGGCCTGAGCGGACCTGATGGGGAACTTCCTTCACTGTGTAATACATGAATAGACCCGCCCCTTCTCACGTTCCGCATCTGGTCCGCTTAGCGGACCTGATGGGAAACTTTAGAAGGGGCGGGTCTATACATTTAATAGACTGCGGAGGAAGTTCCCCATCAAGTCCGCTCAGGCTCAGTCAATGACGGACATCGCTGGACATCGGATCGCTGCGGGACACTGGATTTCATCGCTGGAATGTTTTTTTTTTTGTTTTTTTTAAATAAAGGACTTTTCCATAGTGTTTGTGTGGTTTTTTTTTTAAATTTTTTTACACTTTCTTCGTGAAATGGTAGGGGTACAATGTACCTCTTACCAATTCACATAGGGGGGGCGGGATCTGGGGGTCCCCTTTGTTAAAGGGGTCTTCCAGATTTCGATAAGCCCCCTGCCCGCAGATCCCCACAACCACCGGGCAAGGGTTGTGGGGATGAGGCCCTTGTCCCCATCAACATGGGGACATCCTCCCCATGTTGAGGGCATGTGGCCTGGTACGGTTCAGGAGGGGGGGCGCTCTCTCATCCCCCCCTCTTTTCCTGCGGCCTGCCAGGTTGAGTGCTTGGATAAGGGTCTGGTATGGATTTTTGGGGGGACTCCACGCCATTTTTTTTAAAATTTGGGGTGGAATTCCCCTTAAAATCCATGCCAGATCTGAAGGGCCTGGTATAGATATTTGGGGGGAACCGCACGCATTTTTTTTTTTAAATTTGCGGCGGGGTTCCCCTTAATATCTATACCAGACCTGAAGGGCCTGGTAATTGAATTTGGGGGGACCCCCACGCTTTTTTTTTTATCAATGACTTTTCTATGTATTGCCGGGAGCCGACAATTCATTATAGCCGCGAGTGAGTTTTAAATGACTTTTTTTCCTTCAGAAATGACATTTTGTGCGGGGACAGTTCTAAGCACGGGAAACAAGCGCGACTTTACATGCATATCATACACACCCCCCAGGTACGAAATTTAAAGGAATATTTCACTTTTATTGTTTCACTTTAAGCATTATTAAAATCACTGCTCCCGAAAAAACGGACGTTTTTAAAACTTTTTTTTGCATTGATACATGTCCCCTGGGGCAGGACCCGGGTCCCCAAACACTTTTTAGGACAATAACTTGCATATAAGCCTTTATAATTAGCACTTTAGATTTCTCCTATAGACTTTTCGAATTTGCCGCGAACACCCCAATTTGTTCGCTGTTCGGCGAACGGGCGAACAGGCAATGTTCGAGTCGAACATGAGTTTGACTCGAACTCGAAGCTCATCCCTATCCTCAAATGAAGGAGAGGGAGGAATGTAGTATTGTATTCACTCACAGGGCGGGCAGAAAAAGAAGCATTCGCTGCACCTGGGAAGCCCCAGGAATAAACCTACCGGCAAGTCTAGCCCCAGGTCTGATTGTCTGGAAAAAACAGTCAGCCGTATTTCTGTGGAAAATAATGTATTTTTTTTAAAAGATATATATTGGTACTTAATATATGAGTTACAAAGATTGGTTTGTTTGGCTTTATTCTGCATAGAGGTCTGTATCCATGGGTCAGTATAGAGAAATGCACTGAAGGCACAAGGAACTTGATGTAAAAAGTTCAGACAAGGTGGCCAAATACAGATACCCCTCTGGGTCTGTAAGCAGCAGGCAACTGATAACCAGGGACAACAGAGTCTTACTCCAGAAATAAGTCAAAAGACATAATATATGATAGGAAGATCATACTTACATATAAAGAGAATCCCGCAGGGTTTGCTAGGAAAGCAGAGGGAGATGCCAGAGAGGGAGACAACCAAAAGGTCTCTCACTCGCAATATTCCTCTAACCTAAATACAACCCCTGCCCCAGCTCTTTAATGTGAAAATAAATGATCAGCTGTTCTCCTGGATCATCCATACAGTTATTATACTTTTTTTTTTAAAGCAGCGTTTTCTAGTTCTTCTAGAATTTTTCCATATGGGTTGCCAACCACCACTCCACTCCCTCTGGGGAATGAAAAAACAGAGTCTCCCCCATAGCGGTCACCCGCAATCTTGCTGTATATAACAAGGCATAGGAGACTTGCAGATGTTGTAGTTTGCATTTGATTTGCAAGAACTTTGCCTTCCGTCTCTGCAGTTCTGGTGAAAAATCTGGGTATATAGATACCTACCCTAGTACCTTCATAAATGATTTTGTACATTTACCTGGCCTTCTGCAATATGGTTACTCTGTCTTTATAGTGAAGCATTTTAACCAGTAGAGGTCTTGTATAACCCCCTGGCAGAGGAGGTCTAGAAGGTACCCTTCCATTGCAAAAGAGGGTGAGAAAGTATCCTTTCCAAAAAAGATCCCTGAACCATTTTTTGATAAATATCACAGGATCCAGGCCCTCACTGCGCTCAGGGAGCCCCACGATTCTGGCATTTTTCCTTTGCAATCTGTTTTCCATATCGTCTATTTTTATCTCATAATTACCCATTTGTTCTTTTATTGTTCTTATCTCCCGCTTAAGGGGGTTCAGGTCATCCTCCACCAGGCTAACTCTTCCTTAAACGGTAGTCCTTTCTCGCACTTTTTGTAGGTCATGCCTGACAAAGGATAGCTCTTGAGGCAAAACAAAAGAACAAATTCTTCTGGACAGCTGGATAGCTCTTCCCGGATTGTTTTAAGCTAGTCTGACAGTTCACCTATAGAAGTCACAGGAAGTCACACAGGAATTAATTGCCTGCAGGATTTCTTTCAATGATGGTTCCCCTTCTATTAAAGCTCCAGCAACAGAAGGGGGTTCTGGAGTGTCTTGGATATCCTAAATGTCCTCCCCTGTGGGTTTAAATCCTGTGTGATTTACCTTTGGTGCTATCGCCTGTCTTTGGCATTGGCTTTTCCTCACAGCTCCAGCCGCAGCATGTGCCTTAGGTTGCACCTGTGGGTTCTGTTGCCTTCCCTTTATGGGGGTCTGACCTGGGTTATAGGCAAATCTCTCTAGTTTGGCTGCTGCCTGATTCACCTTCATGCTTCGGTGTGGCTGGGTGCTAGAGCTGGCACTGTCCCGTTGCACAGGATCTTCCTCCTCATTGCTATGTATTAGCAGAGGCTTGGGGTAGAACAATAAGTGCACCCGAGAAAAAAAAGTGGGAGAAGAATCAGACAAATAATAAGGCCGATAGGCAGCACCCCATTAATCCAGGTGGGGCCCCCTTAATGTCCCTCACCCCTCAGATGCAAAAGAGAGCAGTATACTAGAATCAAGTAACTAAGTGTCCACCGGGTGTAACTGCAGACTAGGGATGAGCTTCGAGTTCGAGTCGAACTCATGTTCGACTCAAACATTGCCTGTTCGCCCGTTCGCCGAACAGCGAACAAATTGGGGTGTTCGCGGCAAATTCGAAAAATCTATGGGAGAAATCTAAAGTGCTAATTATAAAGGCTTATATGCAAGTTATTGTCCTAAAAAGTGTTTGGGGACCCGGGTCCTGCCCCAGGGGACATGTATCAATGCAAAAAGAAGTTTTAAAAACGGCCGTTTTTTCGGGAGCAGTGATTTTAATAATGCTTAAAATGAAAAAATAAAAGTGAAATATTCCTTTAAATTTCGTACCTGGGGGGTGTGTATGATATGCATGTGAAGTGGCGCATGTTTCCCGTGCTTAGAACTGTCCCTGCAAAAAATGTCATTTTTGAAAGAAAAAAATGCATTTAAAACTGACTCGCGGCTATTAATGAATTTTCGGCTCCCGGCAATACATACAAAAGTCATTGATAAAAAAAAAAAAAAGCGTGGGGGTTCCCCAGAATTCAATTACCAGGCCCTTCAGGTCTGGAATGGATATTAAGGGGAACCCTGCCGCAAATTAAAAAAAAATTGACGTGGGGTTCCCCCAAATATCCATTCCAGGCCCTTCAGATCTGGCATGGATTTTAAGGGGAACTCCACCCCAAATTTAAAAAAAAATGGCGTGGAGTCCCCCTAAAAATCCATACCAGACCCCTTATCCGAGCACGCAACCTGGCCGGCCGCAGGGGAAAAGGGGGGGACGAGAGAGCGCCCCCCCTCCCTCCTGAACCGTACCAAGCCACATGCCCTCAACATGGGGAGGATGTCCCCATCTTGATGGGGACAAGGGCCTCATCCCCACAACCCTTGCCGGGTGGTTGTGGGGGTCTGCAGGCGGGGGGCTTATCGGAATCTGGAAGACCCCTTTAACAAAGGGGACCCCCAGATCCCGGCCCCCCTATCTGAATTGGTAAGGGGTACATTGTACCCCTACCATTTCACGAAGAAACCGTAATTTTTTTTTAAAAAAAACACACAAACACCTTGAAAAAGTCCTTTATTAAAAAAAAACAAAACATTCCAGCGGTGAAATCCAGTGTCCCGCTGCGATCCCGATGTCCAGCGCTGTCCTTCATTGGTTGTGCCTGAGCGGACCTGATGGGGAACTCCCTCTCAGTATTTTAAATGTATAGACCCGCCCCTTCTAAAGTTCCCCATCAGGTCCGCTCAGCGGACCAGATGCGGAACATGAGAAGGGGCAGGTCTATACATGTATTACCAAAGTGAGAGCAGTTCCCCATCAGGTCCGCCCCCTCGGTATGTCGGACCCGCCTACGTCATTGGCTTGAGCGGGGAACTTCCTTCACTGTGTAATTTAAATTTACATAGTGAAAGAAGTTCCCCGCTCAAGCCAATGACGTAGGCGGGTCCGACATACCGAGGGGGCGGACCTGATGGGGGACTGCTCTCACTTTGGTAATACATGTATAGACCCGCCCCTTCTCATGTTCCGCATCTCGTCCGCTGAGCGGACCTGATGGGGAACTTTTGAAGGGGCGGGTCTATACATTTAAAATACTGAGAGGGAGTTCCCCATCAGGTCCGCTCAGGCACAACCAATGAAGGACAGCGCTGGACATTGGGATCGCCGCGGGACACTGGATTTCATCGCTGGAATGTTTTTTGTTTTTTTTTTAATAAAGGACTTTTTCAAGGTGTTTGTGTGTTTTTTTAAACATTTTTTTACGCTTTCTTCGTGAAATGGTAGGGGTACAATGTACCCCTTACCAATTCACATAGGGGGGGGGGGCGGGATCTGGAGGTCCCCTTTGTTAAAGGGGTCTTCCAGATTCCGATAAGCCCCCCGCCCGCAGACCCCCACAACCACTGGGCAAGGGTCGTGGGGATGAGGCCCTTGTCCCCATCAACATGGGGACATCCTCCCCATGTTGAGGGCATGTGGCTTGGTATGGTTCAGGAGGGAGGGGGGGCCGCTCTCTCGTCCCCCCCTTTTTCCCTGTGGCTGGCCAGGTTGCGTGCTCGGATAAGGGGTCTGGTATGGATTTTTAGGGGGACTCCACGCCATTTTTTTTAAAATTTGGGGTGGAGTTCCCCTTAAAATCCATGCCAGATCTGAAGGGCCTGGAATGGATATTTGGGGGAACCCCACGTCAATTTTTTTTTAATGTGCGGCGGGGTTCCCCTTAATATCCATTCCAGACCTGAAGGGCCTGGTAATTGAATTCTGGGGAACCCCCACGCTTTTTTTTTTTTTTTTATCAATGACTTTTGTATGTATTGCCGGGAGCCGACAATTCATTAATAGCCGCGAGTCAGTTTTAAATGCATTTTTTTCTTTCAAAAATGACATTTTTTGCAGGGACAGTTCTAAGCACGGGAAACATGCGCCACTTCACATGCATATCATACACACCCCCCAGGTACGAAATTTAAAGGAATATTTCACTTTTATTTTTTCATTTTAAGCATTATTAAAATCACTGCTCCCGAAAAAACTGCCGTTTTTAAAACTTCTTTTTGCATTGATACATGTCCCATGGGGCAGGACCCAGGTCCCCAAACACTTTTTAGGACAATAACTTGCATATTAGCCTTTATAATTAACACTTTAGATTTCGAACGTTCGAGTCCATTGTATTTAATAGGGTTCTAAAGTTTACACGAACATTTTGTCTGTTCGCAGGTTTTGGTGCGAACCGAACAGGGGGGTGTTCGGCTCATCCCTGCTGCAGACCAGTCTAACCTAATTTGTAAATGCTGGACTCACGTGTAACCTTAAGATCTCTCCCCTTGTCAGTTAGTGACCAGGCTGTGAAGGCTCTCCCCCTGCTTGACGTCTGATTATCCACGCTGCATCGGGGTATCTTGGGTGTCCCGAGAGCGATGGCGGAAAGTGCTGAGGTGCGTCGGTGGCTCTTCTCTCTCTCTGGTCCCTCGATCCCGCTGTGAGACGCGGTTCCCCTGGCTAAGCGGCAGGGCACCAGGGCTGCTAAGCCGAGAGTAAGCCGTCCCCTTGCCACGGCATTGGCTCCAGCAGCTGACAGGATCTCTTCCGGAGCATCGGTGGAGCTGTGTCACATGCGTCCGCCCTCTAAAGCATCCGGTCAAGCCTCCCCCGTGTGCCAAAAAAACACTTGCTCCTTTAAGAGGATAACCAAGGCCCTTTATTATTTGAGATTAGGACTCACCCCCACAGTTGCTGATATTTACCATTAGGGGCGTACCTAGAGCATTTGGCACCCGGGACGGATCCTATATCTGGCACCCCCCCCACATTAAAATGTAAAAACACCCCACTGTGCCCCCTGCATACCTCTGCACCCTTCAATATCTCTTTGTCACTACTGTGTACCCGTTCTCCACAGCTGCACTGCTGGACCCCTTTACATTACACAGCACCCTGCATCTCTGGACCCCTTTACATTACACTGCACCCTGCATCTCTGGACCCCTTTACATTACACAGGACCCTGCATCTCTGGACCCCTTTACATTACACATGACCCTGCATCTCTGAAACCCTTTACATTACACTGCACCCTGCATCTCTGGACACCTTTACATTACACTGCACCCTGCATCTCTGGACCCCTTTACATTACACAGCACCCTGCATCTCTGGACCCCTTTACATTACACTTCACCCTGCATCTCTGGACCCCTTTACATTATACAGCACCCTGCATCTCTGGACCCCTTTACATTACACAGCACCCTACAACTCTGGACCCCTTTACATTACACTGCACTCTGCATCTCTGGACCCCTTTACATTACACAGCACGCTGCATCTCTGGACCCCTTTACATTACACTGCACCCTGCATCTCTGGACCCCTTTACATTATGCAGCCCCTGCACCCCTGCACCCCTTTACATTATACAGCCCCCTGCACTCCTTTACATTACACAGCACCCTGCATCTCTGGGCCCCTTTACATTACACAGTCCCCTGCACCTCTGGGCTCCTTTATTTTACACAGTCCCCTGCACCTCTGGGCCTCTTTACATTACACATCCCCCTGTGCCTCTGGGCCCCTTTACTTTACACAGCACCCTGCACCTCTGGACCCCTTTACATTACACAGCACCCTGCATCTTTGGACCCCTTTACATTACACAGCACCCTACCCTTCTGGGCCCCTTTACATTACATAGCACCCTGCACCTCTGGACCCCTTTACATTACACAGCCCCCTGCACCCCTTTACATTGCACAGCACTCTGCACCTCTGGGCCCCTTTACATTACACAGCACCCTGCACCTCTGGACCTCTTTACATTACACATCACCCTGCATCTCTGGATCCCTTTATATTACACAGCACCCTGCATCTCTGGACCCCTTTACATACACATCACCTTGCATCTCTGGACCCCTTTACATAACACAGCACCCTGCACCTCTGGGCCACTTTACATTACACAGCACCCTGCACCTCTGGACCCCTTTACATTACACATCACCCTGCATCTCTGCCCCCCTTTACATTACACAGCACCCTGCATCTCTGGACCCCTTTACATTACACAGCACCCTGCATCTCTGGACCCCTTTACATTACACAGCACCCTGCATCTCTGGACCCCTTTACATTACACATCACCCTGCATCTCTGGACCCCTTTACATTACACAGCACCCTGCATCTCTGGACCCCTTTACATTACACATCACCCTGCATCTCTGGACCCCTTTACATTACACAGCACCCTGCTTCTCTGGACCCTTTTACATTACACATCACCCTGCATCTCTGGACCCCTTTACATTACACAGCACCCTGCATCTCTGGACCCCTTTACATTACACTGCACCCTGCACATCTGGACCCCTTTACATTACACAGCACCCTGCATCTCTGGACCCCTTTACATTACTCAGCCCCCTGCACCTCTGGACCCCTTTACATTACACAGCACCCTGCAGCTCTGGACCCCCTGCATGTTACACAGACCCCCCTTCAGTGCAGCCCCCCTTCAGGGTATCCCCCCCTTCAATGCAGACCCCCCCTTCAGTGTGGTCCCCATTCAGTGCAGACCCCCTTTAGTGTAGCCCCCCATTCAGTGTAGACCCCCTTCAGTGTAGCCCCTTGTTAATTGCAGACCCCCTGTACAGTGTAGCATCCATTCAGTGTAGCCCCCTGTTCAGTGTAGCCCCCCATTCAGTGTATCCCCCGTTCAGTGCAGACCCCCCCTTCAGTGTAGCCCCATTCAGTGCAGACCCCCCCTTCAGTGTAGCCATGTTCAGTGTTGCCCCCCTTTAGTGTAGCCCCCTCGTTCAGTGCAGACCCCCCCATTTAGTGTAGCCCCCCCGTTCAGTGCAGACCCCCCCTTCAGTGTAGCCCTGTTCAGTGTAGCCCCCCCTTTAGTGTAGCCCCCTCGTTCAGTGCAGACCCCCCTTCAGTGTAGCCCCCTGTTCAGTGTAGCCCCCTTTAGTGTAGCCCCCCATTCAGTGCAGCCCCTCCGTTCAGTACCTCAGATCAACGCGGCGGCACATGCACAGCAGGTCCCCTCCCCCTGTTTACACATAAACAGAGAGGAGGGGGAGGCGGCTTCACTCTGCTGCTCGGCTGTGTCTGCTGTGTGACATCCGGGATCGCACAGACAGCCCGTGGCCGCGAGAGGAGGGGATGGTAGGTGCAGCGGTGTCACCCTGCACCCCCCCTGCACCCCCTCCGCCTTGCATCACGATTCGGCACTGTAGCTAGCTCGCCTCTTCTTGCCTATGCCTATCACTGTGCCGCTGCAGCTCTGCCTAAACCTGCGGCGCTGCCACCGTGGGTGTAGTACAATCCTGGAGAGGCGTGCTGGCCTGACACCCCCCAGTGTGTGGTTCCCGGGGGTGTCAGGGTTCAGTGCAATTGGGGTAAGTGGACCAGGAGATGACGAGATTTTATGTTCCCTATTGACTACCTTAAACACTTCCAGTGTTGTGCCTACAAGGGGATTAACCCTGAGCGGACTTGGGAGTTTCCTCCAAGGGATCCACGGTAGGGATTTTAAAGGGTGAATTGACATAGCTCCCTCTAAACTTACCCAGTCCTTATTGTCGCCATGGCAGTTCCAGTCTATGATTCTCACCAAATGTGCGGCATAGTAGTAGAATTTAAAATTGGGAAGGCCTACTCTGCCATTACTTTTTGGTCTGGTAAAGGTGTTGAGAATGATGTGTGGTTTCCAGCCCATCCAAATAAAGCTGCGGATAATGGAATGTAACTGTTTAATTTTTTTGGAGGAAGTGTAATTGGTAAGATATGAAAGTAATAAAGTTTTCTAGGGAATATAGTCATTTTAAGTATTACCAAACCATGAGATTGGCCTGGGTGACCAATGTTTCAGATCTTGCTGTATTTAATCTAGCAGAGGTTTAAAGTTAGCATGGTAAACAGAGGTGTACTAAGTGGGGGGCGGGGGGGCACCTCTGTTTACCATGCTAACTCTAGACGAAGTCCTATGACGAAACGCGTAAGGTGGAGTTACGCAATACGCACACCACGCTAAGTCTATCCGGAAGTGCAGCTGGAACGCAGCCGGAACGCACACCGCGTACACCAGCTTGCACCGATCGCATATCCCAACGCAATACAGGGACTGTGTTCCTTATTGATTTATTTGGATTTGTTTTAATTTAATTTTTTTAATAAAGCCCAAAGTTTTTACCGCACTATGGGAGCTTTTTTGTGCTTTCACCAATGAGGTATTTGGAAGCCTTTTGTCCACAGCATTTGAAATTCCTGGGGAGGCTGTATTGAAGTGAGGTCTAAACAGAGGATACTGCTGACATCTCTCCCTGCAGGTATGATCTGGATATCTCTTCATGCTGTCTACCCCTGTGGGGTGAAAGGAGCTGGTGAGTGGGGACACATGTGGGGGATGAACTGCATGCCCAATTGAAGATCAGAATCTATACCTGCCATTTATACGAAGAGGATTGGTTATCTTATTATCAAGTTTCAATTACATATAGACTCACGTCATATTCAAGTGGCACAGTCAGGCAGTCTGTAGCCACATACTAGTGACTTTACCTGGAGGCATAGCATTTTGCACTGTTATATTTGTTTTAATTCTGTTGCACTTGCTGGTTTGAGTATGCGGTGCCATAGATGAGACATCATTGGCCACCACAGTTTATTACCATATAGCATTGTTGATCACTTGTGTTGTATACTTGGTACCAATCCTTTTGGTATAAGGAACACAGCGGCACTATCACTATATAGGGTGGCACGACCACTTACAATTTTTTGGCACATCACACTACACTGTAGTACTGGTCCCACTAGGATCAGTGAGCAGCGCCACACCCCATTCATCATTTTTCACAACACTGTAAGTGTTTAAGATAGTCAATAGGGAACATAAAATCTCGTCATCTCCTGGTCCACTTACCCCAATTGCACTGAACCCTGACATTCTCCGGGTTTAGATGCGCACTTTATACCCCCAAAGCACTGCATCACCCACAACAAACTGAAGTCATACGATACTATTAACTCAGAATTGGACACCCAACATCACCTTTCATTTTGGACCTATCGCCAATTGCACAATTATGTGTCAGTATCTTTAGACAAATGTAAAAATTTTAGGTCCCTATCCCCTTTTGAATCTATATGCCTTTCAGGTGACCCTGTTGAAAAAACGACCTTTCTCATTTACTCAAGGTCTTCAATTGGCAGACAAGGAAGAACCCCTAAGATCTCATACACAGTGGGAGAGGGTACTTCAAACAAGCTTCTCTGACGAACAATTAGACGAAAATAAACCCACATCCAATTGCAATAGTCTGAACCCAGCCTTAAACTTCTCCATAACTTTATCCCTGACCTGTCTGGTGTGTTTCTTGGCCTTCATGATGTTGTTTGTTCACTAAGGTTCTCTAACAAACCTCTAAAGGGGTTCACAGAACATCTGCATTTATACTGAGATTAAATTACACACAGGTCGACTCTATCTACTAATTAGATAATATCTGAAGACAATTGGTTCAACTAGATATAATTTAGGGGTATCAGTGTAAAGGGGGCTGAATACAAATACACGCCACACTTTTCAGATATTTATTTGTAAAAAAAATTGAAAACCATTTTTAATTTTCCTTCCACTTTACAATTATGTGCCACTTTGTGTTGGTCTATCACATAACATTCCAATAAAATACATTTACGTTTTTGGTTGTAACATGACAAAAATTTGGAAAATTTAAATGGGTACGAATACTTTTTCAGGGCACTGTACAATGAAGAACACTGGAAATATCCTGGTATAATGTCTAAAGAGTCAGGCAACAATTACAGAGCTAACGTTATTCCATTTAGCTGAATAATGACACAAACATTTCAGGGATAAGTGAACCCCTAGCAGAAGTGATGAAAGATCGCACACTGATACCTTTGAAAAACCCCGGAGTAACGAGAAAGCAGAAAAAATATTCATCTAATATCTCATTATGCCATCTTTTTCAAAAATTGCCTTGAAGCATTGCCTTGGATGTCTTACAGGGTTTTGAAACAAAGGAATAGGTAAAATATCTCTTAGGTGGATGTAATATGCTTAGGTGCACTCAGCTTAGACAATGACATTCATATTTTCTTAGAACCACTGAATGTCTGAGGCATGCTTGCATTTGTGGAAAAGGCACGTGTGCCCGGACTGATTAATGTAACATTTTACAGGATGTCCAGCTCTTAATTTATCCTACACAATAGAAATGGCTGTTATTGTCACATAAAGAGTACATATACAAATTTATTATATGCAACATTCATTTAACTGTGCTGATCAAAAAAGAAAAAAAAAGTTCATGGCAGAGGCATGATAAAATCGTGCATTAGGCCTAACAAGGAAATCTGGTTCTTGTGGTGGTTGTCAAAAGCACCAAAGGGTGAAAATTCACTTATATCTAAAGCTGGTTACAATCCAAGCTAAGCCCAATAGCGTGATAACCCCCATCTCATTCAGAGACTTAAGCCCCATACACACGGTCGGACTTTTGGCCAACAAACTTCATTTTGAGCAAGTTGGACCAACAATCTGACCGTGTGTACGCTCCATCGGACAAACTTTTTTTGCTTTTTTCTTGTTTTCATCGGACAAAAGTTGGGTCTGCAAACGGACAAACTTTTGCCCAACAAAAGTCCGATGGAGCAAAGTCCGACCGTGTGTACAGAAAACCATCGGACTTTTGTCCGATGGACAAAACAACTAATGTTAAAATCAACCAACAATAGCAGAAGTTGACCAAAGGGTGGCGGTAAAGAGCAGAAAAGAGCAGAAAAACCACGTGATGTTGCAAAAAGTTTTGGGAAAGTTTGCAGAAAAGTCCAAGCGTGTGTATGCTATGGGTGTTCCTGACCAACTCCGTTCGGACAAAAAAACACAGAAAAGTCCGATGGAAGTCCGACCGTGTGTACGAGGCTTTAGCCTCATGTGTCATCTCCTTTTAACCTATAATACCAATTATGAGTTCTAACCTTAACCTCTAAAATAACAAAATGCTACCAGTCATATGCTTAACCTCCTCAAATAAGGTTTATATCATAATACCTGGTCCATCCAAAAAAGTATTAGACTTTGTTTTTTTTATTTTCCCTGTAAAGAAACAATTTTAGTTGTATGGTCTTCCAGGTGCAAGAAGCAGAAAAGTATTAAGTAAACAAACTTCAAAGAAAAATATGCATCATACTGGTGATTTAAAAATGTGAAGTTGAAATTGTACAGGAACATATTCTATTGTCTATGTTGTAAGATCATATAATCTTGTTCATACAAAATATTTTCTTAATTCCACTTTCAGGAGTCTTAAAATCATACTTATGGATGTATGTTTCTTCTCTGTCCTCAGCGTAAGAAAATACTATGATGCAAATTATTAAATGTTCTCAGTTTTCATCTCATGCATATTTATATAAAAGTTTCATGCTGCATCATAATAATTTAATATTCTAATATTCTGTTAAAATTCGTTTTTAATGTAACATTTAATGAGTGCAGTCAAAACAAAGAGAAGTATTTTCCATTTTGCACACAATAGAGCACTTATTAGTTCTAAACATTTATTTGAAAATAAAAGCTTCATCTCACTGTTTGAATTCATGTAATAGCACTTAAAGCTGTTTTTCATATGGTGAATTTTTAAACACGTTTATCTGGAATAGAATACATTGGAAAGTCACCATTTAAATTTCTAAAGGCTAGCACCCCCTGTGTGCACTTTTCACTTCAAAAGGATAAGTAGAGTATAGAGCAGGCACATAGTTTGGAAGGTGAAACATTTTGATACCTGCAGGAAGCAGACAGTATTTTTGTAATTATAAGATAAAACCTGAATGGGAAACAACATCGGTAAAACAGATGGTGCTTTATAATGTTAAGATAAATCCAGGTTGTTGTCTACATGCTTTTTTTATTTTATTTCATGAAATACAACTTATAAGAGTACTAGGAATAATTATACAGCCCCTTGGGAACTTACATTTAAAACCTTAGGAGTCCTTGAAATGTAAACTAAATGCGGTATACCTATATAAATAATAGACAGTCTAATGCAAAGGTTTCGGCACCCAATAAAAATGACATATTTTCTAGATTTCTGAGTGAAAGGAAGTTAAAGTGGTTGTAAACCCACTTATGCAACTTGCACCTACAGGTAAGCCTAGATTAAGGCTTACCTGTAGGTGCAAGAATATCTCCTAAACCTACACGGTTTAGAAGATATTTGCAAAAAAAGACATGCACCGATGTCTACGCACATGCGCGCCGTAGACAACGGTGCATTCACAAGGTTAATCCCTATTCACAAATCCGGCTTTGCCGGATTTGACGGCTACATGTGCGGAGTGACGTCTTCGCTGCTCCGGCCAATCACAGCGCCGGAGCGGCGCTGTGATTGGCTGGAGCGGCGATACCCAGAAATAACCTTCTGGGTATCTGTGGAGATATGGCTGCGGCTGGAGGGGGAGACGAGGATGGCTTCAGGGGCCCCGATCTAAGGTAAGTGATGCATAATGAGCTATTATGCTAGTCATACTAGCTCATTATGGCTTTGTCCTGCAGGTGTTTTTTTTTTATTTCCGGGTTTACAACCACTTTAAAGTGGACAGGAAATTAAGATTTGCTATTAACATTAGATACATTGCCTTGAAAAAGTATTCACACCCCTTGAAATTTCTCGTATTCTGTCATGTTACAACCAAAAACATAAATGTATTTTATTGGGATTTTATGTGATAGATCAACACAAAGTGGCACATGATTGTGAAGTGGAAGGAAAATGATAATTGGTTTTCAAAGTTGCTTACAATGGTTACTTCTTACTCAAGCTCAAGTAGTTAAATTATATTTTTAAAACTGTTTCTTTTACTGCTCACTGGCATTTTTATCATTTGTACAATATCTGTCACTGTCACTCTCACATTTACTGGACAGCTTAGTTTAGCTCTACCCTCAAAGGAGCCACTGGACTTCGGGCCTATTTCCCCCACACAGCACCCAGAGCCAGCCAGAAGGAATTTTCCACACACTCCAATTGGATCAAGAAACAGTCAAGGGGTTTTGGGGTTTATTCTGGGAATGAAGAACTTGAATAGTGATTGGGGGTACAAGAAACTTGTAAATTTCAAACAAGCGACTGAGGAACTGCAAAAGTCTCTGGCTGCTAAAGTCTAACTGAATTATGATGCACACCAGTAATGCCCTGTACACACGATCGGTTTTACCGATGAAAACAGTCTGATGGACTTTTTTCATCGGACAAACCGATCGTGTATGGGCCCCATCGGTCTTTTTTTCATTGGTGAGAAAAAATAGAACATGTTTTAAATTTATCCGATGGGAAAAAAAACAATAGCAACTTCCGATCGTCTGTGTGGAACTCCATCGGAGAAAAAACCCACGCATGCTCAGAATCAAGTCGACACATGCTCAGAAGCATTGAACTTAATTTTTCTCGGCTCGTTGGAGTGTTTTACGTCACGGCATTTGGGACAGTAGGATTTTTGACTGATGGTGTGTAGGCAAGACTGATGGACGTCAGCTTCATCGAAATTCCGATGGAAAAATCCATTGGATTTGAATCAATAGGAAATCCGATCATGTGTGCAGCTAAAGTAAGGATAAAAGTTCCAAAAAGTCAATGTTGAAGAGTTAGCTTCTGGCTGTATTGCATGACACCTGGCGGCTCTAGACCAAAAGTAGAAATGTTTGGATGTTCCTGGCTGTCTTGCACTGCATTAAAGCTGTCCCCTAAGTCCCAGACATGTACGATATTGCACTACACTGTCCTCTCTCTTGCTTTGGGTATGATGGTTGGCATATGTGAGCACAGCCTATTGGATTAGGGTGTGCACCCCAAAGCTCAAACACATTTGAGTATGTGTGCATGTGTCTACAGTATAAACTGACGGTGTCAGCAGAGCAATGGATGGTGTCAGTAGGGCAGAGATTGGTGTCAGTAGTTTTTATTTTTATTATTTTATGTTTTTATTATTTTTTACCATTTGATTTTTTATGAGCCCTATTAGGGGACTTTGGTGAAATATCAGGGGTCTAAACAGGGGGAATCTGCACCACTGGGTGATTAGTGTGTGTCCAGGCACACCTGGCACATCCTGTGCACACGCCTATGATGGTTAGTGTGAACTCACTCAATCCCTTTAAGTAGCTCCTAGAATCCAGAAAGCTGCTGCACTGGCCTCTGTGCTAAACAGGCTGCTTCTGGCTTGGCTGGAAGTCTGCAGCTAGGCCTAGCTAAAACTATGGCTGAGTGATGTCCTGGAGCTTTCCTTCTTTCTCTCTCACACTAGCTCTTGCTTCTGCCCCAGGGATCAGAGCCCCTAGCACAGGGGTCACCAAGATGGCTGGAACCTGGACTCTGCTCCCAGACTGCCAGGCTTCTGAGTACTTATGGGTTGTCTCCCTACCTTCTGGGCCCCAGGCATTAGTGGAAACTCTAGAAATATTCAGGCTACAGCCTTTGTCCCCCACTTCCAGAAGACAGTTCCAGAAGACAGGGGGAGGTAACAGAGCCACAGCTTGTGAAGCACTGCACAGTCTGCTAAACTCAAATAACTCATGCTCCTCTGCCTACAGGAGAGCCAAACTAAATTGGCCTACACCAGCAACAGTCAGGGTGCTACATTGGTCTGCAGTTAAATGTGAAAAAAAAAAAAATGCATGTGAATTAAAAAAAAAGAAGTGCATATTCAGAATACCATCATTACCTATATGAAATATATACTATTATAATCAAATAATATTGTTGTGATAGTAGTCTTTTAACACAATCTCTGCAAGGAACTATTTTTTTATTTTTATTTTATTTTAAAGCATGAACTAGAAAAACATAAAACATAAAATATGACATATGGAGAAGTTTGGACACCCACCAATATTATTTTATGTAAGGTCCCTGAAGTTAATTAAATATCTAGGCCTTAATCCAAGTCCAGTGAAAACAATTCCAAAAATTAAAACTAAAATCTAACACCCAAGGTATTCTTCAAGAAGCTGAGGGAAGATCTGAAAGAAAAGAAAATTGACTCTAAAATGTAGTAGCAGGCTTTAAAATATACCTAAATACTTTCTGATTGCAATGTATACCATCGGAATGCTACTAAGAAAGGAATGCTAAGGGGAAACTGTGACCTGGAAAAAAGATTTTGAAGACCAAGAATAATCTCTGTCATCAGAGCAGAGATTATTCCACAGTGAAGGATTGATTACAGAAATATAATCTTCATGGAAGAGTCATCAAAAGGAGAACTTACCTTCAATCGAATCACAAAATTCAGTAACTGAAGTATGCAACATAGGACTGATGAAATAAAAATGTAATTTTTGCGTCCAATCACCAAAAGTAAGTTCGGAGGAAAAAAAAGGAGAAGTAGTTTAAAAAAAAAGAACAAAGTGAGAATTGGTAACATGAGATTGGAGCTGTTCTGCTTTTGGAGATGCATGCCACACAAATTATTGTTCAAGTAGATGCAAGAATGGATTAAAAACCCCTGGAACACTGTTATAGTAGAATCTGACAATCTATGTATAAAAACCTTCATATCCCATAGGAGAGTATAGCTGATAAAGTGCAATAAAGGCATGGCAACTCAAAATTACATGAGGTCCTCTGAAGAAATGGAGTCCATTTGGATCCTAAAACATTGGGGTGTATTACCTCCATTTCGCAGCCTGGTCTGTGTTTGTATGGCCATAGCTTTTTTTTGTGCTTTCCTAGTAAGTGGAGTTTCATATAAAGATTATGTGCACTTTACAAATATTGTAACAATTAGCTTGAAACTGTCTGATTGTAAGTTTTGCTGCATTGATATGTACTGATACTCTTTCACAAACTGGAGATACATTTATATATATTCACTGGAGACTGCAGTACCATTTCCAACTCGTTACGTCCGGTCTGAGTACAAACGGACCTGGGATGCAGGCTAGAAGTGAGGCATCACACGTGCGGACCAGACATCCATTTGAGTACCTTTAAATATGGTTGGATTAGCTCAGTGCCGGCTTCAAGGCACCTTAATATGTGAGTGCACAGAAATATATGTTTTAAATTTTTTTAATAAATGTTTTGATATACTGTGCCATGATGGTCCTTTATATGATTGCATGAGCTGATATAGAACGAGACTGCTGGAGAAACAGAGAGATGGAGTGGTTATCCATATGAACCAAAGGCATAATTATCTGGTCTATTTGGTGAGTGGCCATTGTATCTGGTGTCGGTGTATGCACGTTAAGTGGTGAAGGTGGAAACACAGCTGATCACTATTGAGGAATCACCATAAAGAACTTTTGCATATTTTTGTTTGCTGCTTGATCAATTTTCTTTTGCTGTGGTGGTCACACTCAATATGAGAATAAGAACTGCAGTTTGTCCATGACTTCTAAGTTCATTAGAAAACCTATATGATATTGATTGCACATTTATTTTTTAGGAATATTTATAATATTTTTTCGGAATTTTTGCACACGTTATTTATTAGTAATATATGATACATGTAATAATTTGAGACACATATTGTTGTCCATAAGTTCACAGGAGTAGTAGTGATTAAGGAAGCACAGGTATAACTTAGCGCAATTCATTCACAAACCTATTATTTCATATTCAACCCTCTAGGGCTGTATATCACTTTATTGCAGAAAGACTTAAAAATAAAGAAAACACTAATAATATCTTGGCGCCGGTGACACACAACACTTTTTAATAAGCGTAAATTGATTGGTTTGCGCAAAAGTTATAGCAGCTACAAAATAGGGGATAGATTTATAGCATTTTTATTATTTTTTATTTTTTACTAGTAATGGCGGCGATTAGCGATTTTTATCGTGACTGCGATATTGCGGCGGACACATCGGACACTTTTGACACATTTTTGGGACCATTCACATTTATACAATGATCCCTGCTATAAAAATGCATTGATTACTGTATAAATATGACTGGCAGGGAAGGGGTTAACACTAGGGGGCGATCAAGGGGTTAAATGTGTTCCCTAGGGGGTGATTCTTACTGTGGGGGGAGGGGACTGACTGGGGGAGGTGACTGATGGTTGTCCCTATGTACAAGGGACACACCATTGGTCTCCTCTCCCTGACAGGACATGAATCTGTGTGTTTACTTTTATTCTATTCAATACCCTTACTATGGCTCCTGGAAACTGTTTTGTTTAGATGCATCAATGACCAGCTATCACTCTTTAGGAACACTTTCTGTTATCACTTGGTTGTGCTTTCTGACATTTCAGCCTGTGAAAGTTTATGCACACAGCACAGTATGCATGTGACAATATCTTCCGCATACCAGTGGTGTATTTTGGTTTTGTGCTGCACTAGGCAAGACTAAAATCGGGCGCTCCATCTAAATTTGCCCCACCCCTTCCTGTTTAAGATACACCCCTTCATCTGGAAACTACACCCCTTCCTATTTAGGCTCCACCTTTTCCTATTAGCACTCCACCTCAAGAGTTGATCAGAGACTGCAGGCATGATACAGGAGGTGGTTAGAGACTGCAGACATGATACAAGAGATGGTCAGAGACTGCAGACATGATACAGTAGAGGGTCAGAGACTGCAGACATAATAACATAGATAGTAAGAAACTGCAGACATGATACAAGAGATGGTCAGAGACTGCAGACACGATACAGGAGAGGGTCAGAGACTGCATACATGAAACAGGAGAGGGTCAGAGACTGAATACATGATACAGGAGAGGGTCAGAGACTGCGGACATGATACAGGATATGGTCAGAGACTGCAGACATGATACAGGAGAGAGTCAGAGACTGCAGACATTACACAGGAGAGGGTCAGAGACTGCAGACATGATACAGGAGATGGTCAGAGACTGCAGACATGATACAGGAGAGGGTCAAAGACTGCAGACATGATATAGGAGGTGGTTAGAGACTGCAGACAAGATACAGGAGAGGGTCAGAGAGTGCAGACATGATACAGGAGAGGGTCAGAAACTGCAGACAAGATACAGGAGAGGGTCACAGACTGCGAACATGATACAAGATATGGTCAGAGACTGCGGACAAGATACAGGAGAGGGTCAGAGACTGCAGACATGATACAGAAGAGGTTCAGAGACTGCAGACATGATACAGCAGAGGGTCAGAGACTGCAAACATAATACAGGAGAGGGTCAGAGACTGCAGACATGATACAGAAGAGGGTCAGAGACTGCAGACATGATACAGGAGAGGGTCAGAGACTGTGGACATGATACAGGAGATGGTCAAAAACTGAAAACAGATACAGGAGAGGGTCAAAGACTGCGTACATGATACAGGAGATGGTCAGAGACTGCAGACATGATACAGGAGAGGGTCAGAGACTGCGGACATGATACAGGAGATGGTCAGAAACTGCAGACATTATACAGGAGAGGGTCAGAGACTGCGGACATGATACAGGAGAGGGTCTGAGACTGCAGATAAGATACAGGAGAGGGTCAGAGACTGCGGACATGATAAATGAGATGTCAGAGACTGCAGACATAGTACAGGAGACGGTCAGAGACTGCAGACATAGTACAGGAGATGATAACAGACTGCAGACATGATACAGGAGATGATCAGAGCCAGCAGACATGACTCCCCATGGTCATCATAGTAAATTGAAAAGTCTCCAGCCATTTAGTCACTGTAATCACAGTGGGGAACAGCTTAAGTTCTAAAACATTACAAGCAATATAAGTTACAGCATCTTCTGTGACATGTCCTTCTTGTAATACTAATAATAATGCCGGTTACCATTACATTACTGTGACCACCCCCGCCCGAGCACATAGAGCCGAGGTGAGCCGAGCCAGCCCCCTCCCGAGCACAACTGAGGTGAGCCAAGCCTGCCCCCTCCTGAGCACAGCTGAGGTGAGCCAAGCCCGTCCCCTCCCAAGCATAGCTGAGGTGAGCCAAGCCCGCCCCCTCCCGAGCACAGCCGAGGTAAAACGAGCCCGCCAGCTCCCAAGCACAGCCGAGTTGAGACCAGCCTGACCCCTCCCGAGCACAGCTGAGTTGAGCCGGACCCACCCCCTCCCTAACATAGGTAAGCAGAGCCCGCCCCCTCCCGAGCACAGCCAAGGGGAGCCAAGCCCGCCCCCTCCCAAGCACAGCTGAGGTGAGCCGAGCCCACCCCCTCCCGAGCACAATTGAGGTGACCCGAGACTGCCCCCTCCCAAGCACAGCTCAGCGGGCACCTCTCTGCCATCCCAACACAGCTGAGGTGCCCCTCTGCTGAAACCCAGCCGAATGGAGACTAGGGATGAGCTTCGAGTTCGAGTCAAACCCATGTTCGACTCTAACATCGCCTGTTCGGCTGTTCGCCGAATTTCGAACAATATGGGCCGTTCGCGCCAAATTTGAGTGGCGCGTCACGGCCCATAATTCACTGCGGCATCGCAGTGCTTTGCTGGCTGATGATTGGCCAAGCATGCACTATGACCCGGATGCTTTGGCCAATCACAGCGCGGTAAGAACAGAGAGCCGTAATTGGCCAAAGCCAGGGTGGCTTTGGCCAATCATAGCTCAGAGGAGTAGGTACACACCCCACACTATATAAGGCGCTGGTCAGTGTGTAGTGTGTTGGCGCTGGTTAAAGAGAGAGCTTACAGAGAGAGAGAGAGACAGTGTAATTTATATTGAGTTAGATAGAGCAGGCAGGCGAGTCAGTTAGCTGCTGTTACAGTGTGTAGAGGATATATATGCATCCTAGGTGTTGTATATATATTTATACACTGTATTCAGTTTAGCTAGATCCGTTCCTGTTATTCTCTATACTGTGACAGGCAGGCAGGTGATTGTGCTAGCTGCAGTCAGTGTTTCACTTAAAGCCCTGTACACACGATCGGTTTTACCGATGAAAACTGTCCGATGGACTGTTTTCACCGGAAGACGAATGGATCGTGTGTGGGCCCCATCAGACTTTTTTCCATCGGTGAAAAAAAATAGAACATGTTTTACATTTTTCAGATGGAAAAAAAACTATAGCAAATTCCGATCATCTGTGTGGAACTCCATCGGAGAAAAAACCCACGCATGCTCAGACTGAATTAGGAGATGGGAGCGCTCGTTCTGGTAAAACTAGCGTTCGTAATGGAGATAGCACATTCGTCATGCTGTAACGGACTGAAAAGCACGGAGACTGAAAAGCGCGAATCGGCTAACACCAAACTTTTACTAACACGCGGTAACACAAAATCAGCAAAAGCAGCCCAAAAGGTGGCACCATTGGATTTGAACTTCCCATTTATAGTGCCGTCGAACGTGTTGTACGTCACAGCTTTTGGGACGGTCAGAATTTTGTCTGATGGTGTGTAGGCAAGACTGATGGAAGTCAGCTTCATCGGAATTCCATCGGATTTGATTCCATCGGATATTCGATCGTGTGTACATGGCTTTAGTGTACTGTGTGCTTTGCATAGTGTTCACCTAAAGCTTACCTGAATAGTTAGCGGTGTTCTCATAATAAAACCACAGGCAGGGAGCTGCATTAATTTCATGTAGTGTACTTCTGTCCTTTGCACAGCATTCACTTAAAGGAACCTGAATACAATTTGTGGTGTTCTCATAATAAAACCACAGGCAGAGAGCTGCAAGTATTTTCAGTTTGTGTACTGTGTCCTCTGCACAGTGCTCACCTAAAACTAACTGAAGACAATTGCTGCTTTTCTCATACTAATACCACAGCAGGCAGTTGATTCTGATAGCTGCATTATCAGTACAGATATATATATATATATATATATATATATATATATATCCCACCTTTGTGCAGCTACATCTCACTGCAGGCCATTAGTATGTCTGGAGGGCAAACAAGGAGAGGCAGACAGTCACAAGGCAATAAAAGAGGGCAAGCAGGCTCTGTGTCTAGAGGCAACAGTGCTGGTCATGGACACGGTGCATCCTCATCAGCACGTGGCCATGGGACACGCTTGTCCTTCTTTTCGGCAGCTGGCCATGTTGAGCTGCAACATGCCCAAGACTTGGTACAGTGGATGACCAAGCCGTCCTCATCCTCCTCATCCTCTCTCACCCAGGCTCAGGGTACTTTGTCTGGCAAATCAGCTGCCAAAGTGCCCTCTTCCCTTGGCTCAATGGCATCAGTCACTCCTTCCCTAGCCTCACCATGTCCTCCTGAGGAGTCCCCCGAACTGTTTGACCACAGTGTTGGGTACATGCTCCAGGAGGATGCCCAGCGTTTTGAAAGCTCCGATGATGAAACCCCCCTAGAGGAATGCAGTAACGTGAGCCCAGAGAGAGGGGGTGCCCAACAAGGACAGCTATCTGGCAGTCATGTTCCCCCAGCTGCAGCATACTGCCAGATTTGCTCCAGTGATGAGGAGAGAGGGGATGATGAGGTCACGGACTCCACTTGGGTGCCTGATAGGAGAGAGGAGGAGGAGGAGAAGGAGGAGGCACATCTCCAATGAGGACCTCCAGGGGCCAGATTAAGGGCAGCACACCAACTGCATCACACCGCAGAGCTCCGCATGTGCAGGGCGCTGCTGTCTCTGCGCGTTATTACAAAAGTTCTTTGGTGTGGGCCTTTTTTCAGACATGTGCAGCAGATTGCACCGTTGCCATTTGCAACATATGTCTAAAGCGTATCTCGCGTGGCCAATACATCAGCCGCTTGGGCACCACGTGCTTGACCAGACATATGTACCTGCCATGCAGTTCGTTGGCAAGCCTATTTAAAAGACCCACACCATAGAACAAAGCGGACCTCTCCTTGCTCCTCATCAGCTGGGATCTCCAACCCCACTATACCTTCAGTCCTCTCTGAAACCTGCACTGAGAGGAATGAAGGTGTAGAATTAGGTGTGTCACAGCCAAGTACTTGCGGACAATCTGCTATCAGTACACCGACGTCCGATTGTACCAGGCAAATTTCCCTGCCCCAGCTGCTGCACCGCCGAAAGAAGTTCGCTCCCAGCCATCCACATGCCCAGCAGTTGAATGCTAGCTTGGCTAAATTGCTAGCACTTCAACTGCTGCCTTTTCAGTTGGTAGACTCTGCCCTCTTCCGTGAGTTTGTGGAATGTGCGGTTCCTCACTGGCAGGTTCCCAAATGCCACTTTTTCTCACGGAAGGTGATTCCGGCTCTCTACCGGCATGTGGAAGGCAATGTCTTGGCCTCGCTGGACAGGGCGGTCAGCGGTAAGGTGCATATTACCGCTGACTCATGGTCCAGCAGGCATGGACAGGGATGTTACCTATCTTTCACGGCGCATTGGGTGACTCTGCTGGCAGCTGGGAAGGATGCAGGACAAGGTGCAGTAGTGTTGGAGGTTGTTCTGCCACCACGCCTCCAAAATGTTACTACTGGTGATTCTGACACACCACTCTCCTCCACCCCCTCCTCTTCTTCCTCCATGGCCTCTACCTGTGCTTTGTCCTTGGAACCAGCGGTGCTCCATAGGCGTTCAAGGGGATACGCAAGTATGCAGGCAAAAAGATGCCATGCGGTGCTTGAGCTGGTGTGCTTGGGGGACAGGAGCCACATTGGGGCAGAGATTCTGTCAGCTCTGCAGGGGCAGGCTCAGAGGTGGTTGACGCCACGTCAGCTTAAGCCAGGAAAGGTGGTTTGCGACAATGGCACCAACCTCCGCCCTCCGACAGGGACAACTGACCCATGTGCCCTGTTTGGCTCACGTCCTTAACTTGGTGGTGCAGCGGTTCTTGGGCAGGTACACGGGCTTACAGGAGGTCCTGAAGCAGGCCAGGAAACTCTGTGGGCATTTCTGCTGGTCATATAATGAAAGTGCTCGGCTGGCTGAGCTGCAAAAAGATTACAACCTGCCCAAGGACCGCCTAATCTGTGACATGCCCACCAGGTGGAACTCTACATTGGCCATGCTGCAGTGGCTGCACACGCAGCAGAGGGCCATCAATGAGTATCTGGTGCATTATGGCACCAGGACAGGGTCAGGGGAGCTTGGATTTTTTCCCCACGCCAATGGGCCATGATCAGGGATGCATGCACTGTCCTGGCACCATTTGAGGAGGCCATGAGGATGGTGAGCTGTGCCAGTGCATGCATCAGTGACACTGTCCCTCTTGTCCACCTGTTGGAGCACACGCTGCGTGGAATAATGGACAGGACACTTGAGGCAGAACAGAGGCAGTAAGAGGAGGACTTCCTTACTTCTCAAGGCCCCCTTTATCCAGACAGTGTTCCTGCTGGCCCAGCTATCACACAGGCAGAGGAGGAGGAGGAGGAGGAGGATTGTGTCAGCATGGAGGTGGAGACTAGCACTCAGCATCAGCAGCAGTCTTCAAGGGATCAATTACAGTCCCAAGACACCCGTGGACTTGTACATGGCTGGGAGGAGGTGGCTGTGGATCATGTCGTCCTCTGTGACCCAGAGGACTCTGCACCGAGTGCCTCAGGAAACTTACGCTGCATGGCCTCCCTGATCCTGCAAAGCCTGCGCAATGATCCTCGTATTCGTGCAATCAAGGAGAGGGATCATTACTGGCTGGCAACCCTCCTTGATCCACGTTACAAGGGTAAGGTTGCAGACCTTATCTTGCCATCGCAGAGGATGAAGCATCTTCGGGAGGCCTTGCAGAAAGGTCTGTGCAACGCGTTCCCAGAGACTGGGAGGTTACAAATTCCTGGTCCTGAACAACGTGTTGCTGAGGCTTCGGTCAGTTAAAGAAGGAGCGGTGGAGAAGGTGGCCGATGCGTTCAGACAATTTTTTAGTCCACAGCCCCAAGGTATGATCGGTTCCAGCAACCATCGCCAGCGTCTGGTTTATATGGTGCAGGAATACCTAGGGGCAAGATCAGACTTGGACACCTTTTCCACCGAAAATCCTCTGGGTTACTGGGTCTTGAGGATGGATCACTGGCCAGAGCTTTCACAGTATGCAATTGAGCTACTGGCCTGTCCTGCATCCAGCCTTCTTTCAGAACGCACATTCAGTGCTGCTGGAGGCTTTGTAACCGATCGCAGGGTACGCCTGTCCAACGACTCGGTCGATCGACTGACCTTCATAAAAATTAATCAGTCTTGGATCACCACCAGCTACCAAGCACCTGATGCTGATGTAACTGAATACTTTTTTGGGAAATGTCAGATACCTTCAAGACTGCCTATGCTGATGCTGAGTGACTATCCTGTTATGCTGAGTGACTATACTCTTCCTCCTCAATGATCATGCTGATAACTTTTAAGAACATTTTTGGTTCTGGGCACTGCCACCAGTGGCTAAGGCCCAATTTTTCAGCCCCTGTTTAACAGGGGCGTGTATTTACAATTTTTGATGCAATACTTTGCAGCAGGGATCATTGCTGCGCCCCAACTACAGTATCTGTGAGGGGTTGAAGTGTTGTGGCACCAGCACCTGTGCCTAAGGCTAAATTTTCTGCCCCTGTTTAATAGGGGCGTGTAATTACAATTTTTGATGCAATACTTTGCAGCAAAACTCATTGCTGCGGTCCAAGTACAGTATCTGTGAGGGGTTGCAGTGTTGTGGCACCAGTGCCTAAAGCCCAATTTTTATGCCCCTGTTTAACAGGGGCATGAAATTACAATTCTTGATCTAATATTTCACAGCTGGGCCCATTCCTGCGCCCACCAAGAGTAACTGTGAGGGCTTACAGTGTTGTGGCAACACCACCACCACCACCACCAAAGGCCCAATTTTTCTGCCCCTGTTCAACAGGGGCATGAAATTACAATTCTTGGTCTAATATTTCACAGCTGGGCCCATTCCTGCGCCCACCAAGAGTAACTGTGAGGACTTACAGTGTTGTGGCACCAGCACCACCACCAACGGCCCAATTTTTCCTACCACTTTTCAACAATGGCGTGTAATTACAATTCTTGATATAATAGTTCACAGCAGGGCATTCCAGCGCCCACCAAGAGTAACTGTGAGGGCTTTCTGCAGGGTATATACGGCAGGCCCCTACTTTCAAACATCCAACTTACAAACGACTCCTACTTGCAATTGGAAGGAGACAACAGGAAGTGAGAGGAAATCTACCCCTAGGAAGGGAAATTCTCTCCTGTAAGAGTTAATATGGGAAAAGGTGTCTCCTCTCCACTGATGCTTTATCACCAATCCTTGTTTCACTAAAAACCCTATATTTCCAAAAAACATTTGTCATTGGGACGGAAAGTGAGGTGAAATGTTCTGAACAGGTGCACACTGCACAGACAGCAAAACAAATGTTACAGGGGTGATAACCCTTCCCTAAGGTTTTCCAAAAAAGCTTAAAAATAGATTTTTTGGCTGGAGCTACACTTAAAAAAATGTACCTGTTCCAAATTACAAACAGATTCTACCTAAGAACAAACCTACAGTCCCTGTCTTGTTTGCACTGCCTGTATACTGCTGTTCAGAGTATATAGGGCATAAAATGTGAAATAAATATTGCGCTAGTTTCAAACAATAAATGGTGAATAATAACAGGTGAAGCAGCTACATAAAATATGACTAATATTTAAATGTATGTGAATGAAGATGTAGCGCTAGCAGTGAAAAAGAGGCCAAAGAATTGGTCTCTAAATGAAAAATGTGAATAAAAAACAACGCTAAAGTGAGTCCACAAAGTGTCCATAAACATATCCGTGATAAAAACAAATAATATTAGGAGCAACACCTAAAACAATATGGATCATCGCAACTTCTGAAGGTGAAGAGAGGTAGAATACCCTTACCGGAAAAGGTGGATCTGCGGGTTAAGGCAGATCAAACAGGCGTTGAAAAGACTCAATGGTGGTTTCCCTCTGCTTGTCTGTAGGCTGGATCATATAAATCTTAGACGAAAACTTCCCGGCAGGTTCCCCAACTTGGAAGCAGACTCAAGACTCGAACACAATCTCCATGGACATCAGATGGGACAGAAAACACCTTGGATCCAGGAAAACAGGTTCTTCCCGGAATAACAATTGCACATAAGGAGAGAGCTTTTGCTCAAAAACCCGACCATACGAAAAATTAGAAAAGTGCTCCGATAGTGCAGGTCAATGCGGGTTTATTTAAACCGGCAAAGTAAAAGTGATCATAAAAAGCATAAAAAACATTAAAAGGGCAGTAGGTAAAGTGGTGAGCAAGCCTGATGCGTTTCGTACTAGTGTACTTCAACAGGGGCATCAACCATTGGCCAGGCTGGAAACACCCTAGATGGCCTCCAATGGCAAGCATCATGATAATGTATACAAGGGAAAAGGGGAGGGTGTGCGGCGTATACATACATTCCCTTGTATACATTATCATGATGCTTGCCGTTGGAGGCCATCTAGGGTGTTTCCAGCCTGGCCAATGAACCATAGGGATGGACATGTGGGCGTTTACCGCCACATGTCCCTCCCCCTTTTTTCATTTTGGCGGGCTTTTCTGGAGTCCTTCATTGGGTAGCCAGTTTGTTCGTTTGTTTGTCTGGCCTTTCATTTGTCGCTGCCTGGGAAGTTTGTCAATTGGGCGATTATGATTGGTTGGCCATTGGAGATAACCGCCCATCAAAGATCAGGTGATGTTTCTCTCCAATCCCATGTAGGTACCAATAATCTCTCTAATTGGCTAATTATTATGTTAGATCATGAGTGTTTATTATAATTTTTTGGCAGTGGAAGGAGTTGGTTGATGCCCCTGTTGAAGTACACTAGTACGAAACGCGTCAGGCTTGCTCACCACTTTACCTACTGCCCTTTTAATGTCTTTTATGCTTTTTGTGATCACTTTTACTTTGTCGGTTTCAATAAACCCGCATTGACCTGCCCTATTGGAGCACTTTTCTCATTTTTCCTATGGTCGGGTTTTTGAGCTGAAGCTCTCTCCTTATGTGCAATTGTTATTCCGGGAAGAACCTTTTTTCCTGGATCCAAGGTGTTTTCTGTCCCATATGATGTTCATGGAGATCGTGTTCGAGTCTTGAGTCTGCTTCCAAGTTGGAGAACCTGCCGGGAAGTTTTCGTCCGAGATTAGTATGATCCAGCCTACAGACAAGCAGAGGGAAACCACCATTGAGTCTTTTCAACGCCTGTTTGATCTGCCTTAACCACTTAACGACCGCCCACTGTAAATATACGTCGGCAGAATGGCACGGACAGGCACAATCACGTACCTGTACGTGCCTGCCTTCGTATGGGTGGGGGGTCCAATCGGACCCCCCTCCCGTACAGTGAGCAGCCGGGATCGCTTCGGGAGCGATCCGTGATGAGGGGGCCGCCATTCGATTCTGGCCACCCCCTCGCGATCGCTCCAGGCGAATAAAATGCTTCCTCTGCCTGTGTAATGTTTACACAGGCAGGAGGAAGTGATGTCATCCCTCATGCGGCGCTCACATATACCGAGCGCTGCATGAGAGAAGAAACACAGGTTAGTGCACAAACACTACACTAACACCAGGACACATAGGTACATAAATCGCCCCCCCAGGCCCCCCAGACACCCTCAGATCACCCCTCAGATCACCCCCCAGCCCCCAGCCACAGTGTCACTGATTGCAGTGACCATTTATTTACTGGTCACTGCAATCAGTGACATTTGTGACTGTAAAAGTGTCAGGGCAGTTAGTTTTAGGTCCAGTGTAGTCCCCTAACCCCCCCTAATAAAGGTTTAACCCCTTGATCGCCCCTCAGGTAACCCTTTCACCCCCTAGCACCGCCGTCACTAAGCGATAATTTTTCTGATCTCTGTTTTAGTGTCGGTGATGCCGATAGGTAGCCAGTTTTTTTTTTTAGGTTTGCCGCAGGTTTTTATAGCGTCGGGTAGCCCCATATATTACCTAATAAAGGTTTAACCCCTTGATCGCCCCCCCAGGTAACCCTTTCACCCGTGTCACTAAGCGATCGTTTTTCTGATCGCTGTATTAGTGTCGGTGATGCCGATAGGTAGCCAGTTATTTTTTTTAGGTTTGTCGCAGGTTTTTATAGCGTCGGGTACCCCCATATATTACCTAATAAAGGTTTAACCCCTTGATCGCCCCCCCAGGTAACCCTTTCACCCCCTAGCACTGCTGTCACTAAGCAATCGTTTTTCTGATCGCTGTCTTAGTGTCGGTGATGCCGATAGGTAGCCAGTTATTTTTTTTAGGTTCGCCGCAGGTTTTGATAGCGTCGGGTACCCCCATATATTACCCAATAAAGGTTTAACCCCATGATCGCCCCCCCAGGTAACCCTTTCACCCCCTAGCACCGCTGTCACTAAGCGATCGTTTTTCTGATCGCTGTCTTAGTGTCGGTGATGCCGATAGGTAGCCAGTTATTTTTTTTAGGTTCGCCGCAGGTTTTTATAGCGTCGGGTACCCCCATATATTACCTAATAAAGGTTCAACCCCTTGATCGCCCCCCAGGTAACCCTTTCACCCCCTTTTGCCAGTGTCACTAAGCGATCGTTTTTCTGATCGCTGTCTTAGTGTCGGTGATGCCGATAGGTAGCCAGTTATTTTTTTTAGGTTCGCCGCAGGTTTTTATAGCGTCGCTATTGCCCCTAGTTAACCCTTTCACCAGTAGGGATGAGCTTCGTGTTCGAGTCGAACATACGTTCGACTCGAACATCGGCTGTTCGATCGTTCGACGAAGATCGAACGATTTGGGCCGTTCGCGCCAAATTCGAGTGACGCGAACGGCCCACAATGCACTACGCCATCGCAGTGTCATCCAGGCGCTGTGATTGGCCAAGCATGCACTGTGACCCCGCATGCTTGGCCAATCACAGCGCCGGCAGCGAGGAGAGCAATGATTGGCCACAGGCAGGATGCCTGTGGCCAATTATTGCTGAGGGTGTTTAGTACACGCCCCACACTATAAAAGGCCGCCAGCACGGCGGCCTAGTGTAGTGTGTTCCGGAGCAGGGATAGAGCAGCATAGGCAGGGACAGTGACTTTTATTTCTTTCTTGCTTAACCTGGATTCCTTTAGTTTAGGGAAAGAGAAGGATAGGTAGGGAGAGTGTCAGTGTGTTTTGTGCTTGTGCTATATTGTGCTTAAAAAAAACATTTTTTCTAGGGACAGAAAACTGTAGGTAGGGAGAGTGTCAGTTTCTTTCACTGTGAAAGTCCTTGTTTCCAGGGACCTGGAAGGACAGTGAGTGAATTCTCCTTGTGCTAAATTGTGCTTAAAAAAAACATTTTTTCTAGGGACAGAAAACTGTAGGTAGGGAGAGTGTCAGTTTCTTTCACTGTGAAAGTCCTTGTTTCCAGGGACCTGGAAGGACAGTGAGTGAATTCTCCTTGTGCTAAATTGTGCTTAAAAAAAACATTTTTTCTAGGGACAGAAAACTGTAGGTAGGGAGAGTGTCAGTTTCTTTCACTGTGAAAGTCCTTGTTTCCAGGGACCTGGAAGGACAGTGAGTGAATTCTCCTTGTGCTAAATTGTGCTTAAAAAAAACATTTTTTCTAGGGACAGAAAACTGTAGGTAGGGAGAGTGTCAGTTTCTTTCACTGTGAAAGTCCTTGTTTCCAGGGACCTGGAAGGACAGTGAGTGAATTCTCCTTGTGCTAAATTGTGCTTAAAAAAAACATTTTTTCTAGGGACAGAAAACTGTAGGTAGGGAGAGTGTCAGTTTCTTTCACTGTGAAAGTCCTTGTTTCCAGGGACCTGGAAGGACAGTGAGTGAATTCTCCTTGTGCTAAATTGTGCTTAAAAAAAAACATTTTTTCTAGGGACAGAAAACTGTAGGTAGGGTGAGTGTCAGTTTCTTTCACTGTGAAAGTCCTTGTTTCCAGGGACCTGGAAGGACAGTGAGTGAATTCTCCTTGTGCTAAATTGTGCTTTAAAAAAACATTTTTTCTAGGGACAGAAAACTGTAGGTAGGGAGAGTGTCAGTTTCTTTCACTGTGAAAGTCCTTGTTTCCAGGGACCTGGAAGGACAGTGAGTGAATTCTCCTTGTGCTAAATTGTGCTTAAAAAAAACATTTTTTCTAGGGACAGAAAACTGTAGGTAGGGAGAGTGTCAGTTTCTTTCACTGTGAAAGTCCTTGTTTCCAGGGACCTGGAAGGACAGTGAGTGAATTCTCCTTGTGCTAAATTGTGCTTAAAAAAAACATTTTTTCTAGGGACAGAAAACTGTAGGTAGGGAGAGTGTCAGTTTCTTTCACTGTGAAAGTCCTTGTTTCCAGGGACCTGGAAGGACAGTGAGTGAATTCTCCTTGTGCTAAATTGTGCTTAAAAAAAACATTTTTTCTAGGGACAGAAAACTGTAGGTAGGGAGAGTGTCAGTTTATTTCACTGTGAAAGTCCTTGTTTCCAGGGACCTGGAAGGACAGTGAGTGAATTCTCCTTGTGCTAAATTGTGCTTAAAATTTTTTTTTTTCTAGGGACAGAAAACTGTAGGTAGGGAGAGTGTCAGTTTCTTTCACTGTGAAAGTCCTTGTTTCCAGGGACCTGGAAGGACAGTGAGTGAATTCTCCTTGTGCTAAATTGTGCTTAAAAAAAACATTTTTTCTAGGGACAGAAAACTGTAGGTAGGGAGAGTGTCAGTTTCTTTCACTGTGAAAGTCCTTGTTTCCAGGGACCTGGAAGGACAGTGAGTGAATTCTCCTTGTGCTAAATTGTGCTTTAAAAAAACATTTTTTCTAGGGACAGAAAACTGTAGGTAGGGAGAGTGTCAGTTTCTTTCACTGTGAAAGTCCTTGTTTCCAGGGACCTGGAAGGACAGTGAGTGAATTCTCCTTGTGCTAAATTGTGCTTAAAAAAACCATTTTTTCTAGGGACAGAAAACTGTAGGTAGGGAGAGTGTCAGTTTCTTTCACTGTCAAAGTCCTTGTTTCCAGGGACCTGGAAGGACAGTGAGTGAATTCTCCTTGTGCTAAATTGTGCTTAAAAAAAACATTTTTTCTAGGGACAGAAAACTGTAGGTAGGGAGAGTGTCAGTTTCTTTCACTGTGAAAGTCCTTGGTTCTAGGGACCTGGAAGGACAGTGAGTGAATTCTCCTTGTGCTAAATTGTGCTTAAAAAAAAACATTTTTTCTAGGGACAGAAAACTGTAGGTAGGGAGAGTGTCAGTTTCTTTCACTGTGAAAGTCCTTGTTTCCAGGGACCTGGAAGGACAGTGAGTGAATTCTCCTTGTGCTAAATTGTGCTTAAAAAAAACATTTTTTCTAGGGACAGAAAACTGTAGGTAGGGAGAGTGTCAGTTTCTTTCACTGTGAAAGTCCTTGTTTCCAGGGACCTGGAAGGACAGTGAGTGAATTCTCCTTGTGCTAAATTGTGCTTAAAAAAAACATTTTTTCTAGGGACAGAAAACTGTAGGTAGGGAGAGTGTCACTTTCTTTCACTGTCAAAGTCCTTGTTTCCAGGGACCTGGAAGGACAGTGAGTGAATTCTCCTTGTTCTAAATTGTGCTTAAAAAAAACATTTTTTCTAGGGACAGAAAACTGTAGGTAGGGAGAGTGTCAGTTTCTTTCACTGTGAAAGTCCTTGTTTCCAGGGACCTGGAAGGACAGTGAGTGAATTCTCCTTGTGCTAAATTGTGCTTAAAAAAAACATTTTTTCTAGGGACAGAAAACTGTAGGTAGGGAGAGTGTCAGTTTCTTTCACTGTCAAAGTCCTTGTTTCCAGGGACCTGGAAGGACAGTGAGTGAATTCTCCTTGTGCTAAATTGTGCTTAAAAAAAACATTTTTTCTAGGGACAGAAAACTGTAGGTAGGGAGAGTGTCAGTTTCTTTCACTGTGAAAGTCCTTGGTTCTAGGGACCTGGAAGGACAGTGAGTGAATTCTCCTTGTGCTAAATTGTGCTTAAAAAAAAACATTTTTTCTAGGGACAGAAAACTGTAGGTAGGGAGAGTGTCAGTTTCTTTCACTGTGAAAGTCCTTGTTTCCAGGGACCTGGAAGGACAGTGAGTGAATTCTCCTTGTGCTAAATTGTGCTTAAAAAAAACATTTTTTCTAGGGACAGAAAACTGTAGGTAGGGAGAGTGTCAGTTTCTTTCACTGTCAAAGTCCTTGTTTCCAGGGACCTGGAAGGACAGTGAGTGAATTCTCCTTGTGCTAAATTGTGCTTAAAAAAAACATTTTTTCTAGGGACAGAAAACTGTAGGTAGGGAGAGTGTCAGTTTCTTTCACTGTCAAAGTCCTTGTTTCCAGGGACCTGGAAGGACAGTGAGTGAATTCTCCTTGTGCTAAATTGTGCTTTAAAAAAACATTTTTTCTAGGGACAGAAAACTGTAGGTAGGGAGAGTGTCAGTTTCTTTCACTGTGAAAGTCCTTGTTTCCAGGGACCTGGAAGGACAGTGAGTGAATTCTCCTTGTGCTAAATTGTGCTTAAAAAAAACATTTTTTCTAGGGACAGAAAACTGTAGGTAGGGAGAGTGTCAGTTTCTTTCACTGTCAAAGTCCTTGTTTCCAGGGACCTGGAAGGACAGTGAGTGAATTCTCCTTGTGCTAAATTGTGCTTAAAAAAAACATTTTTTCTAGGGACAGAAAACTGTAGGTAGGGAGAGTGTCAGTTTCTTTCACTGTGAAAGTCCTTGGTTCTAGGGACCTGGAAGGACAGTGAGTGAATTCTCCTTGTGCTAAATTGTGCTTAAAAAAAACATTTTTTCTAGGGACAGAAAACTGTAGGTAGGGAGAGTGTCAGTTTCTTTCACTGTGAAAGTCCTTGTTTCCAGGGACCTGGAAGGACAGTGAGTGAATTCTCCTTGTGCTAAATTGTGCTTAAAAAAAACATTTTTTCTAGGGACAGAAAACTGTAGGTAGGGAGAGTGTCAGTTTCTTTCACTGTCAAAGTCCTTGTTTCCAGGGACCTGGAAGGACAGTGAGTGAATTCTCCTTGTGCTAAATTGTGCTTAAAAAAAACATTTTTTCTAGGGACAGAAAACTGTAGGTAGGGAGAGTGTCAGTTTCTTTCACTGTCAAAGTCCTTGTTTCCAGGGACCTGGAAGGACAGTGAGTGAATTCTCCTTGTGCTAAATTGTGCTTAAAAAAAACATTTTTTCTAGGGACAGAAAACTGTAGGTAGGGAGAGTGTCAGTTTCTTTCACTGTCAAAGTCCTTGTTTCCAGGGACCTGGAAGGACAGTGAGTGAATTCTCCTTGTGCTAAATTGTGCTTAAAAAAAACATTTTTTCTAGGGACAGAAAACTGTAGGTAGGGAGAGTGTCAGTTTCTTTCACTGTCAAAGTCCTTGTTTCCAGGGACCTGGAAGGACAGTGAGTGAATTCTCCTTGTGCTAAATTGTGCTTTAAAAAAACATTTTTTCTAGGGACAGAAAACTGTAGGTAGGGAGAGTGTCAGTTTCTTTCACTGTGAAAGTCCTTGTTTCCAGGGACCTGGAAGGACAGTGAGTGAATTCTCCTTGTGCTAAATTGTGCTTAAAAAAAACATTTTTTCTAGGGACAGAAAACTGTAGGTAGGGAGAGTGTCAGTTTCTTTCACTGTCAAAGTCCTTGTTTCCAGGGACCTGGAAGGACAGTGAGTGAATTCTCCTTGTGCTAAATTGTGCTTAAAAAAACATTTTTTCTAGGGACAGAAAACTGTAGGTAGGGAGAGTGTCAGTTTCTTTCACTGTGAAAGTCCTTGGTTCTAGGGACCTGGAAGGACAGTGAGTGAATTCTCCTTGTGCTAAATTGTGCTTAAAAAAAACATTTTTTCTAGGGACAGAAAACTGTAGGTAGGGAGAGTGTCAGTTTCTTTCACTGTGAAAGTCCTTGTTTCCAGGGACCTGGAAGGACAGTGAGTGAATTCTCCTTGTGCTAAATTGTGCTTAAAAAAAACATTTTTTCTAGGGACAGAAAACTGTAGGTAGGGAGAGTGTCAGTTTCTTTCACTGTCAAAGTCCTTGTTTCCAGGGACCTGGAAGGACAGTGAGTGAATTCTCCTTGTGCTAAATTGTGCTTAAAAAAAACATTTTTTCTAGGGACAGAAAACTGTAGGTAGGGAGAGTGTCAGTTTCTTTCACTGTCAAAGTCCTTGTTTCCAGGGACCTGGAAGGACAGTGAGTGAATTCTCCTTGTTCTAAATTGTGCTTAAAAAAAACATTTTTTCTAGGGACAGAAAACTGTAGGTAGGGAGAGTGTCAGTTTCTTTCACTGTGAAAGTCCTTGTTTCCAGGGACCTGGAAGGACAGTGAGTGAATTCTCCTTGTGCTAAATTGTGCTTAAAAAAAACATTTTTTCTAGGGACAGAAAACTGTAGGTAGGGAGAGTGTCAGTTTCTTTCACTGTCAAAGTCCTTGTTTCCAGGGACCTGGAAGGACAGTGAGTGAATTCTCCTTGTGCTAAATTGTGCTTAAAAAAAACATTTTTTCTAGGGACAGAAAACTGTAGGTAGGGAGAGTGTCAGTTTCTTTCACTGTGAAAGTCCTTGGTTCTAGGGACCTGGAAGGACAGTGAGTGAATTCTCCTTGTGCTAAATTGTGCTTAAAAAAAACATTTTTTCTAGGGACAGAAAACTGTAGGTAGGGAGAGTGTCAGTTTCTTTCACTGTGAAAGTCCTTGTTTCCAGGGACCTGGAAGGACAGTGAGTGAATTCTCCTTGTGCTAAATTGTGCTTAAAAAAAACATTTTTTCTAGGGACAGAAAACTGTAGGTAGGGAGAGTGTCAGTTTCTTTCACTGTCAAAGTCCTTGTTTCCAGGGACCTGGAAGGACAGTGAGTGAATTCTCCTTGTGCTAAATTGTGCTTAAAAAAAACATTTTTTCTAGGGACAGAAAACTGTAGGTAGGGAGAGTGTCAGTTTCTTTCACTGTGAAAGTCCTTGGTTCTAGGGACCTGGAAGGACAGTGAGTGAATTCTCCTTGTGCTAAATTGTGCTTAAAAAAAACATTTTTTCTAGGGACAGAAAACTGTAGGTAGGGAGAGTGTCAGTTTCTTTCACTGTGAAAGTCCTTGTTTCCAGGGACCTGGAAGGACAGTGAGTGAATTCTCCTTGTGCTAAATTGTGCTTAAAAAAAACATTTTTTCTAGGGACAGAAAACTGTAGGTAGGGAGAGTGTCAGTTTCTTTCACTGTCAAAGTCCTTGTTTCCAGGGACCTGGAAGGACAGTGAGTGAATTCTCCTTGTGCTAAATTGTGCTTAAAAAAAACATTTTTTCTAGGGACAGAAAACTGTAGGTAGGGAGAGTGTCAGTTTCTTTCACTGTCAAAGTCCTTGTTTCCAGGGACCTGGAAGGACAGTGAGTGAATTCTCCTTGTTCTAAATTGTGCTTAAAAAAAACATTTTTTCTAGGGACAGAAAACTGTAGGTAGGGAGAGTGTCAGTTTCTTTCACTGTGAAAGTCCTTGTTTCCAGGGACCTGGAAGGACAGTGAGTGAATTCTCCTTGTGCTAAATTGTGCTTAAAAAAAACATTTTTTCTAGGGACAGAAAACTGTAGGTAGGGAGAGTGTCAGTTTCTTTCACTGTCAAAGTCCTTGTTTCCAGGGACCTGGAAGGACAGTGAGTGAATTCTCCTTGTGCTAAATTGTGCTTAAAAAAAACATTTTTTCTAGGGACAGAAAACTGTAGGTAGGGAGAGTGTCAGTTTCTTTCACTGTGAAAGTCCTTGGTTCTAGGGACCTGGAAGGACAGTGAGTGAATTCTCCTTGTGCTAAATTGTGCTTAAAAAAAACATTTTTTCTAGGGACAGAAAACTGTAGGTAGGGAGAGTGTCAGTTTCTTTCACTGTGAAAGTCCTTGTTTCCAGGGACCTGGAAGGACAGTGAGTGAATTCTCCTTGTGCTAAATTGTGCTTAAAAAAAACATTTTTTCTAGGGACAGAAAACTGTAGGTAGGGAGAGTGTCAGTTTCTTTCACTGTCAAAGTCCTTGTTTCCAGGGACCTGGAAGGACAGTGAGTGAATTCTCCTTGTGCTAAATTGTGCTTAAAAAAAACATTTTTTCTAGGGACAGAAAACTGTAGGTAGGGAGAGTGTCAGTTTCTTTCACTGTCAAAGTCCTTGTTTCCAGGGACCTGGAAGGACAGTGAGTGAATTCTCCTTGTGCTAAATTGTGCTTTAAAAAAACATTTTTTCTAGGGACAGAAAACTGTAGGTAGGGAGAGTGTCAGTTTCTTTCACTGTGAAAGTCCTTGTTTCCAGGGACCTGGAAGGACAGTGAGTGAATTCTCCTTGTGCTAAATTGTGCTTAAAAAAAACATTTTTTCTAGGGACAGAAAACTGTAGGTAGGGAGAGTGTCAGTTTCTTTCACTGTCAAAGTCCTTGTTTCCAGGGACCTGGAAGGACAGTGAGTGAATTCTCCTTGTGCTAAATTGTGCTTAAAAAAAACATTTTTTCTAGGGACAGAAAACTGTAGGTAGGGAGAGTGTCAGTTTCTTTCACTGTGAAAGTCCTTGGTTCTAGGGACCTGGAAGGACAGTGAGTGAATTCTCCTTGTGCTAAATTGTGCTTAAAAAAAACATTTTTTCTAGGGACAGAAAACTGTAGGTAGGGAGAGTGTCAGTTTCTTTCACTGTGAAAGTCCTTGTTTCCAGGGACCTGGAAGGACAGTGAGTGAATTCTCCTTGTGCTAAATTGTGCTTAAAAAAAACATTTTTTCTAGGGACAGAAAACTGTAGGTAGGGAGAGTGTCAGTTTCTTTCACTGTCAAAGTCCTTGTTTCCAGGGACCTGGAAGGACAGTGAGTGAATTCTCCTTGTGCTAAATTGTGCTTAAAAAAAACATTTTTTCTAGGGACAGAAAACTGTAGGTAGGGAGAGTGTCAGTTTCTTTCACTGTCAAAGTCCTTGTTTCCAGGGACCTGGAAGGACAGTGAGTGAATTCTCCTTGTGCTAAATTGTGCTTAAAAAAAACATTTTTTCTAGGGACAGAAAACTGTAGGTAGGGAGAGTGTCAGTTTCTTTCACTGTGAAAGTCCTTGTTTCCAGGGACCTGGAAGGACAGTGAGTGAATTCTCCTTGTGCTAAATTGTGCTTAAAAAAAACATTTTTTCTAGGGACAGAAAACTGTAGGTAGGGAGAGTGTCAGTTTCTTTCACTGTCAAAGTCCTTGTTTCCAGGGACCTGGAAGGACAGTGAGTGAATTCTCCTTGTGCTAAATTGTGCTTAAAAAAAACATTTTTTCTAGGGACAGAAAACTGTAGGTAGGGAGAGTGTCAGTTTCTTTCACTGTGAAAGTCCTTGTTTCCAGGGACCTGGAAGGACAGTGAGTGAATTCTCCTTGTGCTAAATTGTGCTTAAAAAAAACATTTTTTCTAGGGACAGAAAACTGTAGGTAGGGAGAGTGTCAGTTTCTTTCACTGTGAAAGTCCTTGTTTCCAGGGACCTGGAAGGACAGTGAGTGAATTCTCCTTGTGCTAAATTGTGCTTAAAAAAAACATTTTTTCTAGGGACAGAAAACTGTAGGTAGGGAGAGTGTCAGTTTCTTTCACTGTCAAAGTCCTTGTTTCCAGGGACCTGGAAGGACAGTGAGTGAATTCTCCTTGTGCTAAATTGTGCTTAAAAAAAACATTTTTTCTAGGGACAGAAAACTGTAGGTAGGGAGAGTGTCAGTTTCTTTCACTGTGAAAGTCCTTGTTTCCAGGGACCTGGAAGGACAGTGAGTGAATTCTCCTTGTGCTAAATTGTGCTTAAAAAAAACATTTTTTCTAGGGACACAAAACTGTAGGTAGGGAGAGTGTCAGTTTCTTTCACTGTCAAAGTCCTTGTTTCCAGGGACCTGGAAGGACAGTGAGTGAATTCTCCTTGTGCTAATTTGTGCTTAAAAAAAACATTTTTTCTAGGGACAGAAAACTGTAGGTAGGGAGAGTGTCAGTTTCTTTCACTGTCAAAGTCCTTGTTTCAAGGGACAGAGAAGGACACCTGAAGGTAGCCCTTATTGCTTTTTTCCCATCTCCCTGCAGGCCATCTATTAGAATGTCTGGAAGGCAAACAAGGAGAGGCAGACAGTCAGGAGGCAATAAAAGAGGGCAAGCAGGCTCTGTGTCTGGGGGCAACAGTGCTGGTCGTGGACACGGTGCATTGTCATCAGCACATGGCCATGGGACACGCTTGTCCTTCTTTTCGGCAGCTGGACATGTTGAGCCACATCATGCCGAAGACTTGGTAGAGTGGATGACCAAGCCCTCCTCCTCCTCCTCATCCTCTCTCACCCAGGCTCAGGGTACTGGAAAAGCAGCTGCCAAAGCGTCCTCTTCCCTGGTATCAATGTCAGACTCATCATCAGTCACTCCTTCCCTAGACCCACCATGTCCTCCTCCTGAGGAGTCCCCCGAACTGTTTCAGCACAGTGTTGGGTACATGCTCCAGGAGGATGCCCAGCGTTTCGAAGGGTCTGATGATGAAACCCAGCTAGAGGAAGGCAGTAGCGTGAGAGCAGACAGAGGGGATGCTCAAGAAGGACACCAATCTGGCAGTCATGTTCCAGCAGCTGCAGCATACTGCCAGATTGGCTCCAGTGATGAGGAGGGAGGTGATGATGAGGTCACTGACTCCACGTGGGTGCCTAATAGGAGAGAGGAGGAGGAGGAGGATGAGGAGGAGGCACATCTCCAACGAGGCAGGATGCCCTTTGGTGGCCAGCGTAAGGGCAGTACACCGACGGAATCACACCGCAGAGCTCCGCCTGTGCAGGGCGCTGCCTCTGCCCGTCATTCAAAAAGTTCTTTGGTGTGGGCCTTTTTTGAGGCTAGTGCATCAGATCGCACAGCTGCTGTTTGCAACATATGTCTCAAGTGTATATCGCGTGGCCAAAACATCAGCCGCTTGGGTACCACATGCCTGACCAGACATATGTTGACCTGCCATGCAGCTCGTTGGCAAGCCTACCTCAAAGACCCACACCAAAGAACAAAGCGGACCTCTCCTTGCACCGCATCAGCTGGGATCTCCAACCCCACTATAACTTCAGTCCTCTCTGAAACATGCACTGAGAGGAATGAAGGTGTAGAATTAGGTGTGTCACAGCCAAGTACTTGCGGCCACTCTGCTAGCAGTACACCGACGTCCGATTCTAGCAGGCAAATTTCCCTGCCCCAGCTGCTGGACCGTCGAAAGAAGTTCACTCCCAGCCATCCACATGCCCAGCGGTTGAATGCTAGCTTGGCTAAATTGCTAGCGCTTCAACTGCTGCCTTTTCAGTTGGTAGACTCGGCCCCCTTCCGTGAGTTTGTGCAATGTGCGGTTCCTCAGTGGCAGGTTCCCAAACGCCACTTTTTCCACTATTCCGGCTCTCTACCGGCATGTGGAAGGCAATGTCTTGGCCTCGCTGGACAGGGCGGTCAGCGGTAAGGTGCATATTACCGCTGACTCATGGTCCAGCAGGCATGGACAGGGACGTTACCTTTCTTTCACGGCCCATTGGGTCACTCTTTTGGCAGCTGGGAAGGATGCAGGACAAGGTGCAGTAGTGTTGGAGGTTGTCCCACCGCCACGCCTCCAAAATGCTACTACTGGTTGTGACACACCTCTCTCCTCCACCCCCTCCTCTTCTTCTTCCTCCATGGCCTCTTCCTGTGGTTTGTCCTATGAACCAGCGGTGCTCCGTAGCCGTTCACGGGGCTACGCAAGTACGCAGGCAAAAAGATGCCATGCCGTGCTTGCGCTGGTGTGTTTGGGGGACAGAAGCCACACTGGGGCAGAGGTCCTGTCTGCTCTGCAGGGCCAGGCCGAGAGGTGGTTGACGCCACGCCAGCTTAAGCCAGGAATGGTGGTTTGCGACAATGGCACCAACCTCCTCTCCGCCCTCCGACAGGGACAACTGACCCATGTGCCCTGTGTGGCTCACGTCCTTAACCTGGTGGTGCAGCGGTTCTTGGGCAGGTACCCGGGCTTACAGGATGTCCTGAGGCAATCCAGGAAAGTCTGTGTGCATTTCCGCAGATCTTATAATGCCAGTGCTCGCCTGGCTGAGCTGCAAAAGGAGTTGAACCTGCCCAAGAACCGCCTTATATGTGACATGCCCACCAGGTGGAACTCAACGTTGGCCATGCTGCAGCGGCTGCACACGCAGCAGAGGGCCATCAATGAGTACCTGTGCGACTACGGCACCAGGACAGGGTCAGGGGAGCTTGGTTTTTTTTCTCCACGCCAGTGGGGCATGATCAGGGATGCATGCACTGTCCTGGCACCATTTGAGGAGGCCACGAGGATGGTGAGCAGTGACAGTGCATGCATCAGTGACACTGTACCTCTTGTCCACCTGTTGGAGCACACGCTGCATGGAATAATGGACAGGGCACTTGAGGCAGAACAGAGGCAGGAAGAGGAGGACTTCCTTGCCTCTCAAGGCCCCCTTTACCCAGACAGTGTTCCTTCTGTCCCACCCATCGCACAGGAAGAGGAGGAGGAGGAGGAGGAGGATTGTGTCAGCATGGAGGTGGAGGCTGGCACTCAGCATCATCAGCAGCAGTCTTTTAGGGATGATTTACAGTCCCAAGAAACCAGTGGACTTGTACGTGGCTGGGAGGAGGTGGCTGCGGATCATGTCGTCCTTAGTGACCCAGAGGACTCCGGAGCGAATGCCTCAGCAAACCTACGCTGCATGGCCTCCCTGATCCTGCAAAGTCTGCGGAAGGATCCTCGTATTCTTCGGATCAAGGAGAGGGACCATTACTGGCTGGCCACTCTCCTTGATCCACGGTACAAGGGTAAGGTTGCGGACCTTATGTTACCGTCGCAGAGGGAGCAGAGGATGAGACAACTCCGGGAGGCCTTGCAGAAAGGTCTGTGCAACGCGTTCCCAGAGACTGGGAGGTTACAAACTCCTAGTCCTGGACAACGAGTTGCTGAGGCTTCGGGCAGTCAAAGAAGGAGCGGTGGGGAAGGTGGCCGTCTGACCGATGCGTTCAGACAATTCTTTAGTCCGCAGCCCCAAAGTATGATCGGTTCCAGCAACCATCGCCAGCGTCTGATATACATGGTGCAGGAATACCTAGGGGCAAGGTCAGACTTGGACACCTTCCCCACCGAAAATCCTCTGGCTTACTGGGTCTTGAGGATGGATCACTGGCCAGAGCTTGCACAGTATGCAATTGAGCTACTGGCCTGTCCTGCATCCAGCGTTCTTTCGGAATGCACATTCAGTGCTGCTGGAGGATTTGTCACGGATCACAGGGTGCGCCTGTCCACCGACTCGGTTGATCGACTGACTTTCATCAAGATGAACCAGTCTTGGATCACCACCAGCTACCACACACCTGATGCTGATATAACAGACTAATTGATTTTAACATGTCACATCCCTTCAAGACTGATGCTGATGCTGAGTGCCTGTGCTGTTATGTTGACTGGCTATCCTCCTCCTCCGAGTCCTCAATGATACGATTGATGATGATAGCTTGGAAGATCATTTTTGTTTATGGGTGCCGCCACCAGTGGCTAAGGCCCAATTTTTCAGCCCCTGTTTTACAGGGGCGTGTAATTACAATTTTTTTAGCAATAATTTGCCATAGGGCTCATTGCTGTGCTCCAAGTACAGTATCTGTGAGGGGTTGGAGTGTTGTGGCACCAGTGCCTAAGGCCCAATTTTTCAGCCCCTGTTTAACAGGGGCGTGTCATTACAATTTTTGAAGCAATACTTTGCAACAGGGCTCATTGCTGTGCTCCAAGTACAGTATCTGTGAGGGGTTGTAGTGTTGTGCCACCAGTGCCTAAGGCCCAATTTTTCAGCCCCTGTTCAACAGGGGCATGCAATTACAATTCTTGATCTAATAATTCACAGCAGGGTCCATTGCTGCACCCACCAAGAGTAACTCTGAGGGCTTACAGTCTTGTGGCAACGCCACCACCACCACCACCACGAAAGGCCCAATTTTTCAGCCCCTGTTCAAAAGGGGCATGTAATTACAATTCTTGATCTAATAATTCACAGCAGGGCCCATTGCTGCACCCACCAAGAGTAACTGTCAGGGCTTACAGTGTTGTGGCACCAGCACCACCATCAAAGCCCCAATTTTTACTACCACTGTTCAACAATTATATGTAATTAAAATTCCTGATATAATAGTTGACAGCAGGGCGTTCCAGCACCAACCAAGAGTAACTGAGTGCTTACAGTGTTGTGCCAACACCAACAACTAAGGGGCCTATTTCTGCAGAGTATATACGGCAGGTCCCTACTTTCAAACATCCAACTTACAAACGACTCCTACTTGCAAACGAAAGAAGACAACAGGAAGTGAGAGGAAATCTACCCCTAGAAAGGAAAATTCTCTCCTGTAAGAATAAATATGGGAGAAAGGGGTCTCATCTGTACTGATGCTTTATCAGCAATCCTTGTTTCAAGAAAAACACCACATTTCAAAAACAGTTGTCATTGGGACGGAAAGTGAGGTGAAATGTTCTGAACAGGGGCACAGACAGCAAAACAAATGTTACAGGGGTGATAACCCTTACCTATGTTTCCCAAAAAGTTTAAAAATAGATTTTTGGGCTGGAGCTACACTTCAACAATGTACCTGTTCAAAATTACAAACACATTCTACATAAGAACAAACCTACAGTCCCTGTCTTGTATGCACCGCCTGTATACGGCTGTTCAGAGTATATAGGGCCTTTTTTATTTTATGTGCGGGGTTCCCCTTAATATCCATACAAGACCCAAAGGGGCTGGTAATGGGCTGGGGTAGGGGGGGGGTGTTGATGGGGTAGCTATGCCATTTTTCCTAAAGATTTTCATCCATATTACCGGGACCAGACATTGCATTAAAGCCGCAAGCAGTTTTAAATGACTTTTTTCCCTTTAGAAATGTTATTTTGTGCAGGGACAGTTCTAAACACGGGAAACACGTGGCACTTCACAGGCATACTTTAGACACCCCCCAGGTACGATATTTAAAGGAATATTTGACTTTTTTTTTTCACTTTATGCATCATTAAAATGACTGCTCCCGAAAAACGACCGTTTTTAAAACTTCTTTTTGCATTGATACATGTCCCCTGGTGCAGAACCCGGGTTCCCAAACCCTTTTTAGGACAATAACATGCATAATAGTTGTTATAATTAGCACTTTAGAATTCGAACGTTCGCATCCATTGTATTTAATAGGGTTCTAATGTTCGTTCGAACTTTCGGTCCGTTCGCGGGTTCTGGTGCGAACCGAACCCGGGGGTGTTCGGCTCATCACTATTCACCAGTGATCACCATATAAGTGTTACGGGTGATGCTGGTTAGTTTGCTTTTTATAGTGTCAGGGCAGCCGCCATATATAACCCAATAAAGGTTTAACCCCCTGATCGCCCGGCAGGTGATATCAATTAGGTTTTAGCGTCAGAGAGGGTCTGCGTCGCCCCAGGCAGCGTCAGGTTAGTGCCAGTAACGCTAACACCCACGCGTGAAGCATACACCTCCCTTAGTGGTATAGTATCTGAACAGATCAATATCTGATCTGATCAGATCTATACTAGCGTACCCAGCAATTTAGGGTTCCCAAAAACGCAGTGTTAGCGGGATCAGCCCAGATACCTGCTAGCACCTGCGTTTTGCCCCTCTGTCCAGCCCAGGCCACCCAAGTGCAGTATCGATCGATCACTGTCACTTACAAAACACAACACACATAACTGCAGCGTTCGCAGAGACAGGCCTGATCCCTGCGACTCCAGTGCTGTAGGAGGTGATTTCACCACCACAGTTAAAAAAAAAAAGCATATATGCCGAAGCATTGGGGCAGCAGGGGCGGAGGAGCGGAGGAGCGATTTTGCTCCTAATTCCGTGTACATACGGTCGAAGTTCCAACGGAGGCTTGCCCATGGAAAAGTCAGACCGTGTGTACGCGGCATAACTTTTGCGGGAGGATGCCCCCATGCTTCGGCATATATAAATGGTGCATGTATGCCCATCATTAGAAGTGGGTGAATGAAGGGAGGTATTCTAATGGTGGGCATACCCACCGATCAATCTCTTTTTTTCGTTCAGCCAACAGGCTGCAATACAATACATGTCCAACAAGGACCAGCAACGTACTGGTATGTTGCTGGACTTTGAATGGTTATACCAGATTGATGCCTGCGGGTTTAGGTATCATCTTGGTATCATTCTTTTCAGCCAGCGGCCGGATTTCATGTAAAAGCAATCCTAGTGGCTAATTAGCCTCTGGACTGCTTTTACAAGCAGTGGGAGGGAATGTCCCCCCCCCCCGGATATAAAAAGCGCCATTGGGAAATTGGGAAAGCATTTTATCACACCGATCTTGGTGTGGTCAGATGCTTTGAGGGCAAGATCTAGGGTCTAATAGACCCCAGTTTTTTCCAAAAAAGAGTACCTGTCACTACCTATTGCTATCATAGGGGATATTTACATTCCCTGAGATAACAATAAAAATTATAAAAAAAAAAAAAAATATGGAAGGAACAGTTTAAAAAAAATAAAAAAAGCAAAAAAAAAAAATAAAAAAAAAATAAAAAGCACCCCTGTCCTGCCCTGCTCTTGCGCAATGGCGAACGCAAGCGTCGGTGTCATATGTAAACAGCAATTGCACTATGCATGTGAGGTATCACCGTGAAGGTCAGATCGAGGGCAGTCATTTTAGCAGTAGACCTCCTCTGTAAATCTAACGTGGTAACCTGTAAAGGCTTTTAAATGCTTTTAAAAATGTATGTAGTTTGTCGCCAATGCGCGTTTGTGCGAAATTTTAAAGCATGTCGTGTTTGGTATCTATGTACTCGGCCTAAGATCATCTTTTTTATTTCATCAAACATTTGGGCAATATAGTGTGTTTTAGTGCATTAAAATAAAAAAAAGTGTATTTTTTCCCAAAAAAATGCGTTTGAAAAATCGCCGCGCAAATACTGCGTTGAAAAAAAAAATGCAACACCCACCATTTTAATCTGTAAGGCCTTTGCTTTAAAAAAATATATAATGTTTGGGGGTTCAACATAATTTTCTTGCAAAAAAAAATATGTTTTCATGTAAACAAAAAGTGTCAGAAAGGGCTTTGTCTTCAAGTGGTTAGAAGAGTGGATGTAAGCTTCCTAATGGTGTGTATAAAATGCCAGGACAGTTCAAAACCCCCCCAAATTACCCCATTTTGGAAAGTAGACACCCCAAGCTATATACTGAGAGGCATGTCGAGTCAGTCCATTGAATATTTTATATGTTGACACAAGTTGGGGAAAAAAGATAACTTATATTTAATTTTTATTTTTTTGCACAAAGTTGTCACTAAATGATATATTGCTCAAACATGCCATGAGCATATGTGGAATTACACCCCAAAATACATTCTGTTGCTTCTCCTGAGTACGGGGATACCACATGTGTGAGACTTTTTGGGAGTCTAGCCGCGTACGGGACCCCAAAAACCAAGCGCCGCCTTTAGGCTTTCTAAGGGTGTAAATTTTTGATTTCACTCCTCACTGCCTATCACAGTTTCGAAGGCCATGGAATGCCCAGATGGCACAAACCCCCCCCCCAAATTACCCCATTTTAGAAAGTAGAAACCCCAAGCTATTGGCTGAGAGGTATGGTGAGTATTTTGCAGATCTCGCCTTTTGTCACAAAGTTTTGAAAATTGAAAAAAAAATTACAATTATTTTCTTTCTTCATTTTCAAAAACAAATGAGAGCTGTAAAATACTCACCATGCCTCTCAGCAAATAGCTTGGGGTGTCTACTTTCCAAAATGGGGTCATTTGGGGGGGTTTTGTGCTATTTTGGCATTTTATGGCCTTCGAAACTGTGATAGGTAGTGAGGAGTGAAATCAAAAATTTGTGCCCTTAGAAATCCTGATGGCGGTGCTTGGTTTTCGGGGGCCCGTACGCGGCTAGGCTCCCAAAAAGTCCCACACATGTGGTATCCCTGTACTCAGGAGAAGCAGCAAAATTTATTTTGGGGTGCAATTCCACATATAACATGGCATGTGTGAGCAATATATCATTTAGTGACAACTTTTTGTAATTTTTTTCTTTTTTTTAGTCATTATTCAATCACTTGAGACAAAAAAATAAAAATATTCAATGGGCTCAACATGCCTCTCAGCAATTTTCTTGGGATGTCTACTTTCCAAAATGGGGTAATTTGGGGGGGTTTTGTACTGCCCTGCCATTTTATCACCTCAAGAAATGAGATAGGCAGTCATAAATTAAAAGCTGTGTAAATTCCAGAAAATGTACCCTAGTTTGTAGACGCTATAACTTTTGCGCAAACCAATAAATATACGCTTATTGACATTTTTTTTACTAAAGACATGTGGCTGAATACATTTTGGCCTAAATGTATGACTAAAATTGAGTTTATTCGATTTTTGTTATAACAAAAAGTAGAAAATATCATTTTTTTCTAAATTTTCAGTCTTTTTCCGTTTATATTGCAAAAAATAAAAATCGCAGAGGCAATCAAATACCATTAAAAGAAAGCTCTATTTGTGGGAAGAAAAGGACGCAAATTTTGTTTGGGTACAACATTGCATGTCCGCACAATTTCCAGTTAAAGAAGCGCAGTGCCAAATTCTGAAAACACCTCTGGTCCTTTAGCTACAAAATGGTCCGGGGCTTAAGTGGTTAACCCGCAGATCCACCTGGGCCTCTCTTCACTTTCAGAAGTTGCGATGATCCATATTGTTTCAGGTGTTGCTCCTAATATTATTTGTTTTTATCACGGATATGTTTATGGACACTTTGTGGACTCACTTTAGCGTTGTTTTTTATTCACATTTTTCATTTAGAGACCAATTCTTTGGCCTCTTTTTCACTGCTAGCGCTACATCCTCATTCACAGAGTATATAGGGCCTTTTTTTTTATTTGGGTGTGGGGTTCCCCTTAAAATACATAAAAGACCCAAAGGGGCTGGTAGTGGGCTGGGGGGTAACGGGAAACATGTGGCACTTCACAGGCATACTTTAGACACCCTCCAGGTACGATATTTAATGGGATATTTCACTTTTTTTTCACTTTAAGCATCATTAAAATCACTGCTCCTGAAAAAACGGGTGTTTTTTAAACTTTTTTTGCATTGATACATGTCCCCTGGGGCAGGACCCGGGTCCCCAAACCCTTTTTAGGACAATATCTTGCATATTAGGCTTTATAATTAGCACTTTTGACTTTGAACGTTCGAGTCCATTGTATTTAATAGGGTTCTAAAGTTCGCGCAAAGTTTCGGTTCGTTCGCAGGTTCTGGTGCGAACCGAGCAGGGGGGTGTTTCAGCTCATCCCTAATGGAGACCGCCCCCCTCCTGAGCACAGGCCAGCCGAGACTGATCCTACCAGTCTGAAAAGTCCCTGCCCAGTCTGCCCCATAAGTCGCTGGGGACTGTTTTTGTGCAGGAGATGGGAGTCGGGAGTCGGGACTCAGTAGGAGGTGAGGGGCTTTTGTTTGTGTGGGGAAGCTGGCTTTTTGCCGCCCCCGCAAAGTGCCACCCTAGGCCTGGGCCTTGTTGGCCTAGGCTGAGACACAGCACTGCTGCATACTATAGAAGTAGAGCAATGCACAAAACTTTGCATCTTATTTGTACATACAAAATCCTCTTGAAGCGACCTGACCTTAACAGTTCCCCAAATTAAGCAAAAACGCTAAGCTGCAAAATTTAGAATCAGGCTTTACCCCTAACTACAGATGTTGGACCTCTCGCCGCTACCCAAGGGATGTGTCTGGGAGGTTCCTTGTCAACTTCATACTAGAACTCTTAATATATATCCTTTAATCTGTAAATATGACTCTTCAAAGAAAACATAGCTCTGTCCATTGTGGAGACCGAGGAGACCTCATTCTCCTCCCTACCTACACTGAAAATTCCTATCTTACCTATCTACTCCCTCCTTTACCTTTATGTTTACCCCATATACCCATTAGAACACCTTATTCTATGCCTTCCTGTAACGTAGTAACAGCTCATGACATCTGATAGTAACACATCAAACTTTTTCCTTACAAATGGAAGGCACTCTAAGAACTGGGCTCTCCCCCGATCACTCAACTAGCTAAGCTTAATTATATTCCCCCAAGGTTCTTTATTATTACAGAAATGTGGCTACAGAATAATGTTCATTACTGTTTCTGATTACTTTCTATTATGGTAGAATCCAATCTAGTTCATATCTTATGCCTTGTACACACGATCTGAATTTCCGTCGGGATAAACTCCGACTGATTTTTCCGACGGAATTCCGTTCAAGCTGTCTTGCATACACACTGTCACACCAAATTCCAACCATCCAAAATGTGGTGACGTACAACGCATACGACAGCACTATAAAGGGGAAGTTCAAATCCAACCTTTGGGCTTCTTTTGCTGATCTTGTGTTACCACGTGTTAGTAAAAGTTTGGTGAGAGACGATTAGCGCTTTTCAGTGTTCGTGCTTTTCAGATCGTTTTCTGGTGTTCAGTTGGTGCTTGTGGGTTCGTATCTTGTCTTTCAGGGCGTGTAGTCAGGTCAAATCTGTTTCTCAGTGCGTTCTTGTCTGCTCGTTTCTGATTTTCAGGTCGTTCTTCATAGGAGTTTCTGTTCTTCAGTGCGTTCCAATTAGTTTATTCTGAACAGCCGACCGTTTACTAGCTATGTTGCGTGTACGTACGCGTCGTAGAGTTCGTGCTGTGCTTGGGCTTGGTGTTGGGGTTCATGCTTTAACCCAAGCTCAGTCCATGAACAGGGTGAGGAGGAGTTCATGGACGAAGAATTGGTTGCTCCAGCGGGACCAATTCTGTCACATACCTTTGCTGCGGGAGATCCAGGAGAATAATCCTGATGACTTCAGGAATTATCTCCGGATGACGGACCCCGTTTTTCACCGTCTGTTGGCTTTGCTGTCCCCCTATATCACGAGGCAGGACACTGTCATGCGACAAGCCATCAGTGCCGAGCAGAGGCTAGCTGCCACGTTGCAATACCTGGCGACTGGGAGAAGCCTGCAGGACCTCAAGTTCATGACAGGCAACTCCCCCCAGGCTCTGGGGATCATTATCCCAGAAACCTGTTCTGCTATAATTCAAGTCCTGCAGAAGGACTATAATAAGGTAAGTTTTCTCCTTTAACATCACATTCTATGTATTTAATTTTTGCTAATGTATTGTATTTCTTTCATCATTCCCTAATTACCATGATTGTAATATGCTGTGAATGTCCACTTTGTCCCCATGCATGCTGTAAGCTTTTAATGCTCCTTTTTTGGCTTACTTGCATATTTGCCTTCATGCTATCCTTGGCCCATACACACCTAGCCTAGTCACTTAACAATGTATTTTGCCAGCTTCATTGTACTGCTTTACCCTAAACACCCCCCTAAAATGTGTACAAATGTTTTAGTTCTCATTAAATTCAGGCAGAGTGGCAGAGGCTTTTTTTTTGGAGGGCCCAAACTCAGCTAGAACCCCCCTAAAATATTTCCAATGGGCCATCAGAGGGGGTGAGGAATCTGATAAGTGGACCTTCTAGTTTTGTCTTTAAATACTCCTTAAAATAAATGTTATACTGATGTTGGCCAAGAATGTTTGTGTCTAATCTGCTTGCAAAGTTATGTGCAAAAGTACTATTTATTTTTTTCTGGTTTGACTCCACAGTTTCCTTCAACACCACAGGAATGGCAGACTGTGGCTTCCCAATTTGCCAAGCGGTGGGACTTCCCCAACTGCAGAGGGGCAATAGACGGGAAGCACATCCGCATAGTGCCACTACCCCATTCGGGGTCTTATTATTATAACTATAAAGGTTTTAATAGTATTGTGTTGATGGCGGTGGTGTCGGCACAGTATGAATTCCTGTATGTGGACGTGGGGAAGAATGGCCGGATGTCGGATGGTGGTGTCTTTGCACGGACGGAGTTTGCCCAACGTCTCCAGAGTGGTGGTCTGGCACTGCCATCTGATGAAGATAATGTTGAGGGCCTTTCATTTGTTTTCATCGCTGATGAAGCTTTTGGGCTGGGACCACACCTGATGAGGCCATTCCCCCTGTTGACCCTCACCCCGGAGAGGAGGGTTTTTAACTACCGGCTGGCCAGAGCCCAAAGAGTCGTTGAGAATGCCTTCGGGATAATGGCCAGCCGATTCTCCCTGTTTCTGACAGCAATCCATATGGCGGAATACAAACTCAACCATATCATCTTCAGCTGCTGCATCCTGCACAACTTTTTGAGGAAAAATTCACCTAATTATCTGGCCACAGTTGGGCCTGAGGCCGGACTTTCTGGTAATTCCCTAACGGGCCTGGATACTGGCTGTACTGGCTTGCCCCCCCAAAGCGCCCGTGAAGTGCACCAGAAATATGTGGAGTATTTTATGGGTAGGGGGGCCATTGCTATGCCAGACAATGTCAATTTTATTTTTGGAATAATAAAAAAAATTATCTGTTAAAATCTTGAATTTTCTTTATTGCTTGTGTTTCTTTTAGCTATCTCCTAGGTTCTCCTAGTGCACTTGTAGTGCCAAGTGGATTTTCCTTTAGTTAATAACCCTTATTGTTACTGTAAACACATTTCTTTAAAAAATGGTATTGAGCATTGCAAGAAGAAGCCACACATTGTTGATTAGAAAACTATTTTTACCATGTGCACATTCACATGTGCGTTCTAAAATTTCAGGGTAAATTAAAAAAAAATTTTTTTTACAAGTTTTACAAATTTTTTTTGGGGGGTTTTGCATAAACATGCATGTTTCAAAACATAAAACATATACAACTCTGGAACTTACAAAGTTCAACCTTGAAAAACTGAAAACAATATCAGACATTATAGTGTGTAAAACATGTGTTGCTGTTGCCTTCATCAGATGGGGTGATGTCACCCCTGAACAAGCCAAATTTTGAAGATGCATACAAATTGAGAGGCAAAATGTGGATTTCCTTCCTTATCCCATGCCTAATGTCAACATGTGCTACCTCCCATCATGGAGGATCAATGACGCGTTTTGGGGGTGCAACCCCTTCCTCTCACCTACTTGAGTTGCGAGTTCCTCCTCCTCAAGATGTTCAAATTTGGCTTGTAAAATTACAATAACATTTGGGAAATTAGTCCACAAAAACTTTAAATGGTGGCATTTTGAAGATATTTAGATTCTCCCCAACACATCAATCATGTTCTTAATTTGTTGGTCAAAACAATTGAGTTTCTTCCTTATGATGTCTATTTCCCGACTCAAAACCATGAGGTCCTAGATTAGGATTTGTGCACTTGCACTTGAGAAATTAGGAGATTGTTCTTCCACAACCAGCACATCACCTTAAAAAAACAAACATGTCTTATAAATATGCAGGCCTACATCTATTACCTGAATCTGTGGAGACAGTCACTGACCTGTTGTGGTGACAATTTCGCCCACTTCCTCCACCTCTCCTTCCTCCACATCTTCATCTTGGGGTTCTCTCTGGTCCCCTTCTTTAGGAGGTGTGGGGTTCCTGGTGTCCGCTGAGTGGGGTCCTCCGAGTCTTTGCTCCCCTATGAGAATGAAACAAAAGGTATACTTAGCACACAGACATTTGAGGCCAGAAATAGGAATATGAAACATTGGTTGGAAGTGGGGTACAATTGTGTGTTTTGGCAGAGTTCCAAGATGAAGACATGATTTTTTCCTTACCAAAGCTGGACTACTTATCTTTTTTGGCCAAGTTTCACACATGGAGACCCCTCAAGTATCCACTGGAGTACCTGTGTGGGACACCCTAAAAAGGTTGTTCTGGTGTCCCACACAAGAGCCCAGATGTGTAAACAGCTGCTGAGTGTCCTCTCCTTTACACCGAATCAAGTTTGTATTTCATACTAGTTACAAACACATCTAGACAACAATGTTCTAAACTTTATTTTAATACAAATAGGCATGACCAAATGTTTTTTTACCTCTATCTGCCAAAAACATCGTATTTTATGAACAAACAATGTTTACTACGACCGATTACTTTGGCCACTTACCTGAAAGTTGCCATTTTAAAATGTCCAACCAGTCAATAAAAGCACATGGAGCAACATGCAAGTAATAATAAAAATAATAATAACACAGGAGAAATACTTACTTTTTGCAAACATTTTCTTGATCCTTCTGTACTGGTCGTGCGCCCTCAGTTTCAGGTCTGACCAGCATTTCCTCAGCTGCTCCTTGGATTGTCTAACCCCAAAATTCATGTGCAGACTCCTCACAACTTTACTCATGATCTTGGCCTTTCTCAGATTAGGGTTGGTATACGGACCATGCTTCCCATCATAATCTCTCCTCCTCAAGATGTCCACCATCTCCACCACCTCTGCAAATGACATATTTGAGGCCTTATATCTCCGCCTGGATCGGAACGTTTCTGGCTCCGGGCTTTCCTCGCTGTTACTGTAATTAACACGCACCTGCTGTGTCTCCGCCATGTCGTCTCCCGCTGCGCACCGAAATAGAGGGGGCGGGGAATATACTAGAAAGAACGTCAGGGGCGGGCGACGCGGGCAGAGTTTCACGCATGCACAGTGTATATAACGCTAACAAAGCATGTGTCGTAACTACGTTCTGTGTGCGGAGGAAGGAGGAACAGAAGTTACGAGCGTCCTAACTAAGGTAACATTTTAACTTGGGGCATCAGTGGCCTATACTGCTTCAAGATTGAGACTAGTGATGAGCCGAACACCCCCGGGTTCGGTTCGCACCAGAACCCGCGAACGGACCGAACGTTCGTACGAACATTAGAACCCTATTAAATACAATGGATGCGAACGTTCGAATTCTAAAGTGCTAATTATAACAACTATTATGCATGTTATTGTCCTAAAAAGGGTTTGGGAACCCGGGTTCTGCACCAGGGGACATGTATCAATGCAAAAAGAAGTTTTAAAAACGGTCGTTTTTCGGGAGCAGTCATTTTAATGATGCATAAAGTGAAAAAAAAAGTCAAATATTCCTTTAAATATCGTACCTGGGGGGTGTCTAAAGTATGCCTGTGAAGTGCCACGTGTTTCCCGTGTTTAGAACTGTCCCTGCACAAAATGACACTTCTAAAGGAAAAAAAAAACATTTAAAACTGCTTGCGGCTTTAATGTAATGTCTGGTCCCGGTAATATGGATGAAAATCTTTAAGAAAAATGGCATAGCTACCCCATGACCCCTCCACCCTACCCCAGCCCATTACCAGCCCCTTTGGGTCTTGTATGGATATTAAGGGGAACACCGCACACAAAATAAAAAAGGCCCTATATACTCTGAACAGCCGTATACAGGCGGTGCATACAAGACAGGGACTGTAGGTTTGTTCTTATGTAGAATGTGTTTGTAATTTTGAACAGGTACATTGTTTAAGTGTAGCTCCAGCCCAAAAATCTATTTTTAAACTTTTTGGAAAACATAGGTAAGGGTTATCACCCCTGTAACATTTGTTTTGCTGTCTGTGCCCCTGTTCAGAACATTTCACCTCACTTTCCGTCCCAATGACAACTGTTTTTGAAATGTGGTGTTTTTCTTGAAACAAGGATTGGTGATAAAGCATCAGTACAGAGGAGACACCTTTCTCCCATATTAATTCTTACAGGAGAGAATTTTCCTTCCTAGGGGTAGATTTCCTCTCACTTCCTGTTGTCTTCTTGCGTTTGCAAGTAGGAGTCGTTTGTAAGTTGGATGTTTGAAAGTAGGGACCTGCCGTATATACTCTGCAGAAATAGGCCCCTTAGTTGTTGGTGTTGGCACAACACTGTAAGCACTCACAGTTACTCTTGGTTGGTGCTGGAACGCCCTGCTGTCAACTATTATATCAGGAATTGTAATTACATATAATTGTTGAACAGTGGTAGTAAAAATTGGGCCTTTGATGGTGGTGCTGGTGCCACAACACTGTAAGCCCTGACAGTTACTCTTGGTGGGTGCAGCAATGGGCCCTGCTGTGAATTATTAGATCAAGAATTGTAATTGCATGCCCCTGTTGAACAGGGGCTGAAAAATTGGGCCTTTCGTGATGGTGGTGGTGTTGCCACAACACTGTAAGCCCTCAGAGTTACTCTTGGTGGGTGCAGGAATGGGCCCTGCTGTGAATTATTAGATCAATAATTGTAATTACATGCCCCTTTTTGAACAGGGGCTGAAAAATTGGGCCTTTCGTGGTGGTGGTGGTGGTGGCGTTGCCACAACACTGTAAGCCCTCAGAGTTACTCTTGGTGGGTGCAGCAATGGGCCCTGCTGTGAATTATTAGATCAAGAATTGTAATTACATGCCCCTGTTGAACAGGGGCTGAAAAATTGGGCCTTAGGCACTGGTGGCACAACACTGCAACCCCTCACAGATACTGTACTTGGAGCACAGCAATGAGCCCTGTTGCAAAGTATTGCTTCAAAAATTGTAATGACACGCCCCTGTTAAACAGGGGCTGAAAAATTGGGCCTTAGGCACTGGTGGCACAACACTCCAACCCCTCACAGATACTGTACTTGGAGCACAGCAATGAGCCCTGTTGCAAAGTATTGCTTCAAAAATTGTAATGACACGCCCCTGTTAAACAGGGGCTGAAAAATTGGGCCTTAGGCACTGGTGGCACAACACTCCAACCCCTCACAGATACTGTACTTGGAGCACAGCAATGAGCCCTGTTGCAAAGTATTGCTTCAAAAATTGTAATTACACGCCCCTGTTAAACAGGGGCTGAAAAATTGGGCCTTAGCCACTGGTGGCGGCACCCATAAACAAAAATGATCTTCCAAGCTATCATCATCAATCGTATCATTGAGGACTCGGAGGAGGAGGATAGCCAGTCAACATAACAGCACAGGCACTCAGCATCAGCATCAGTCTTGAAGGGATGTGACATGTTAAAATCAATTAGTCTGTTATATCAGCATCAGGTGTGTGGTAGCTGGTGGTGATCCAAGACTGGTTCATCTTGATGAAAGTCAGTCGATCAACCGAGTCGGTGGACAGGCGCACCCTGTGATCCGTGACAAATCCTCCAGCAGCACTGAATGTGCGTTCCGAAAGAACGCTGGATGCAGGACAGGCCAGTAGCTCAATTGCATACTGTGCAAGCTCTGGCCAGTGATCCATCCTCAAGACCCAGTAAGCCAGAGGATTTTCGGTGGGGAAGGTGTCCAAGTCTGACCTTGCCCCTAGATATTCCTGCACCATGTTTATCAGACGCTGGCGATGGTTGCTGGAACCGATCATACTTTGGGGCTGCGGACTAAAGAATTGTCTGAACGCATCGGTCAGACGGCCACCTTCCCCACCGCTCCTTCTTTGACTGGCCGAAGCCTCAGCAACTCGTTGTCCAGGACCAGGAGTTTGTAACCTCCCAGTCTCTGGGAACGCGTTGCACAGACCTTTCTGCAAGGCCTCCCGGAGTTGTCTCATCCTCTGCTCCCTCTGCGACGGTAACATAAGGTCCGCAACCTTACCCTTGTACCGTGGATCAAGGAGAGTGGCCAGCCAGTAATGGTCCCTCTCCTTGATCCGAAGAATACGAGGATCCTTCCGTAGACTTTGCAGGATCAGGGAGGCCATGCAGCGTAGGTTAGCTGAGGCATTCGGTCCGGAGTACTCTGGGTCACTAAGGACGACATGATCCGCAGCCACCTCCTCCCAGCCACGTACAAGTCCACTGGTTTCTTGGGACTGTAAATCATCCCTAAAAGACTGCTGCTGATGATGCTGAGTGCCAGCCTCCACCTCCATGCTGACACAATCCTCCTCCTCCTCCTCCTCTTCCTGTGCGATGGGTGGGACAGAAGGAACACTGTCTGGGTAAAGGGGGCCTTGAGAGGCAAGGAAGTCCTCCTCTTCCTGCCTCTGTTCTGCCTCAAGTGCCCTGTCCATTATTCCACGCAGCGTGTGCTCCAACAGGTGGACAAGAGGTACAGTGTCACTGATGCATGCACTGTCACTGCTCACCATCCTCGTGGCCTCCTCAAATGGTGCCAGGACAGTGCATGCATCCCTGATCATGCCCCACTGGCGTGGAGAAAAAAAACCAAGCTCCCCTGAACCTGTCCTGGTGCCGTAGTCGCACAGGTACTCATTGATGGCCCTCTGCTGCGTGTGCAGCCGCTGCAGCATGGCCAACGTTGAGTTCCACCTGGTGGGCATGTCACATATAAGGCGGTTCTTGGGCAGGTTCAACTCCTTTTGCAGCTCAGCCAGGCGAGCACTGGCATTATAAGATCTGCGGAAATGCACACAGACTTTCCTGGCCTGCCTCAGGATATCCTGTAAGCCCGGGTACCTGCCCAAGAACCGCTGCACCACCAGGTTAAGGACGTGAGCCACACAGGGCACATGGGTCAGTTGTCCCTGTTGGAGGGCGGAGAGGAGGTTGGTGCCATTGTCGCAAACCACCATTCCTGGCTTAAGCTGGCGTGGCGTCAACCACCTCTCGGCCTGCCCCTGCAGAGCAGACAGGACCTCTGCCCCAGTGTGGCTTCTGTCCCCCAAACACACCAGCGCAAGCACGGCATGGCATCTTTTTGCCTGCGTACTTGCGTAGCCCCTTGAACGGCTACGGAGCACCGCTGGTTCAGAGGACAAAGCACAGGAAGAGGCCATGGAGGAAGAAGAAGAGGAGGGGGTGGAGGAGAGAGGTGTGTCACAACCAGTAGTAGCATTTTGGAGGCGTGGCGGTGGAACGACCTCCAACACTACTGCACCTTGTCCTGCATCCTTCCCAGCTGCCAAAAGAGTGACCCAATGGGCCGTGAAAGAAAGGTAACGTCCCTGTCCATGCCTGCTGGACCATGAGTCAGCGGTAATATGCACCTTACCGCTGACCGCCCTGTCCAGCGAGGCCAAGACATTGCCTTCCACATGCCGGTAGAGAGCCGGAATAGCCTTCCGTGAGAAAAAGTGGCGTTTGGGAACCTGCCACTGAGGAACCGCACATTGCACAAACTCACGGAAGGGGGGCGAGTCTACCAACTGAAAAGGCAGCAGTTGAAGCGCTAGCAATTTAGCCAAGCTAGCATTCAACCGCTGGGCATGTGGATGGCTGGGAGTGAACTTCTTTCGACGGTCCAGCAGCTGGGGCAGGGAAATTTGCCTGCTAGAATCGGACGTCGGTGTACTGCTAGCAGAGTGGCCGCAAGTACTTGGCTGTGACACACCTAATTCTACACCTTCATTCCTCTCAGTGCATGTTTCAGAGAGGACTGAAGTTATAGTGGGGTTGGAGATCCCAGCTGATGCGGTGCAAGGAGAGGTCCGCTTTGTTCTTTGGTGTGGGTCTTTGAGGTAGGCTTGCCAACGAGCTGCATGGCAGGTCAACATATGTCTGGTCAGGCATGTGGTACCCAAGCGGCTGATGTTTTGGCCACGCGATATACGCTTGAGACATATGTTGCTAACAGCAGCTGTGCGATCTGATGCACTAGCCTCAAAAAAGGCCCACACCAAAGAACTTTTTGAATGACGGGCAGAGGCTGCGCCCTGCACAGGCGGAGCTCTGCGGTGTGATTCCGTCGGTGTACTGCCCTTACGCTGGCCACCAAAGGGCATCCTGCCTCGTTGGAGATGTGCCTCCTCCTCATCCTCCTCCTCCTCCTCTCTCCTATTAGGCACCCACGTGGAGTCAGTGACCTCATCATCCCCTCCCTCCTCATCACTGGAGCCAATCTGGCAGTATGCTGCAGCTGCTGGAACATGACTGCCAGATTGGTGTCCTTCTTGAGCATCCCCTCTGTCTGCTCTCACGCTACTGCCTTCCTGTAGCTGGGTTTCATCATCAGACCCTTCGAAACGCTGGGCATCCTCCTGGAGCATGTACCCAACACTGTGCTCAAACATTTCGGGGGACTCCTCAGGAGGAGGACATGGTGGGTCTAGGGAAGGAGTGACTGATGATGAGTCTGACATTGATACCAGGGAAGAGGACGCTTTGGCAGCTGCTTTGCCAGTACCCTGAGCCTGGGTGAGAGAGGATGAGGAGGAGGAGGAGGGCTTGGTCATCCACTCTACCAAGTCTTCGGCATGATGTGGCTCAACATGTCCAGCTGCCGAAAAGAAGGACAAGCGTGTCCCATGGCCATGTGCTGATGACAATGCACCGCGTCCACGACCAGCACTGTTGCCCCCAGACACAGAGCCTGCTTGCCCTCTTTTATTGCCTCCTGACTGTCTGCCTCTCCTTGTTTGCCTTCCAGACATTCTAATGGATGGCCTGCAGGGAGATGGGAAAAAAGCAATAAGGGCTACCTTCAGGTGTCCTTCTCTGTCCCTTTACTTAAGGATTTCTAAATATGGTTGAGGATGATTGCTTTCGCACAGAATAGCACAACGACAATTTCCCTGACTGTCCAAAAAACAAGGATTTCAAAGATGGTTGATGAGGAATGCTTTAGCACAGTATAGCACAAGGAGAATTTCCCTCACTGTCCTTCCCTGTCCCTACAAACAAGGATTAGCACAGTAAAACACACTGACACTCTCCCTACCTATAGTTTTCTGTCCCTATAAAAAATGTTTTTTTAAAGATGGTTGATGATCAATGCTTTAGCACACTATAGCACAAGGAGAATTTCCCTCACTGTCCTTCCCTGTCCCTACAAACAAGGATTAGCACAGTAAAACACACTGACACTCTCCCTACCTATAGTTTTCTGTCCCTATAAAAAATGTTTTTTTAAAGATGGTTGATGATCAATGCTTTAGCACAGTATAGCACAAGGAGAATTTCCCTCACTGTCCTTCCCTGTCCCTACAAACAAGGATTAGCACAGTAAAACACACTGACACTCTCCCTACCTATAGTTTTCTGTCCCTATGAATTTTTTTTTTTAAAGATGGTTGATGATCAATGCTTTAGCACACTATAGCACAAGGAGAATTTCCCTCACTGTCCTTCCCTGTCCCTACAAACAAGGATTAGCACAGTAAAACACACTGACACTCTCCCTACCTATAGTTTTCTGTCCCTATAAAAAATGTTTTTGTAAAGATGGTTGATGATCAATGCTTTAGCACAGTATAGCACAAGGAGAATTTCCCTCACTGTCCTTCCCTGTCCCTACAAACAAAGATTAGCACAGTAAAACACACTGACACTCTCCCTACCTATAGTTTTCTGTCCCTATAAAAAATGTTTTTTTAAAGATGGTTGATGATCAATGCTTTAGCACAGTATAGCACAAGGAGAATTTCCCTCACTGTCCTTCCCTGTCCCTACAAACAAGGATTAGCACAGTAAAACACACTGACACTCTCCCTACCTATAGTTTTCTGTCCCTATAAAAAATGTTTTTTTAAAGATGGTTGATGATCAATGCTTTAGCACAGTATAGCACAAGGAGAATTTCCCTCACTGTCCTTCCCTGTCCCTACAAACAAGGATTAGCACAGTAAAACACACTGACACTCTCCCTACCTATAGTTTTCTGTCCCTATAAAAATTTTTTTTTTAAAGATGGTTGATGATCAATGCTTTAGCACAGTATAGCACAAGGAGAATTTCCCTCACTGTCCTTCCCTGTCCCTACAAACAAGGATTAGCACAGTAAAACACACTGACACTCTCCCTACCTATAGTTTTCTGTCCCTATAAAAAATGTTTTTTTAAAGATGGTTGATGATCAATGCTTTAGCACACTATAGCACAAGGAGAATTTCCCTCACTGTCCTTCCCTGTCCCTACAAACAAGGATTAGCACAGTAAAACACACTGACACTCTCCCTACCTATAGTTTTCTGTCCCTATAAAAAATGTTTTTTTAAAGATGGTTGATGATCAATGCCTTAGCACACTATAGCACAAGGAGAATTTCCCTCACTGTCCTTCCCTGTCCCTACAAACAAGGATTAGCACAGTAAAACACACTGACACTCTCCCTACCTATAGTTTTCTGTCCCTATAAAAAATGTTTTTTTAAAGATGGTTGATGATCAATGCTTTAGCACAGTATAGCACAAGGAGAATTTCCCTCACTGTCCTTCCCTGTCCCTACAAACAAGGATTAGCACAGTAAAACACACTGACACTCTCCCTACCTATAGTTTTCTGTCCCTATAAATTTTTTTTTTTAAAGATGGTTGATGATCAATGCTTTAGCACACTATAGCACAAGGAGAATTTCCCTCACTGTCCTTCCCTGTCCCTACAAACAAGGATTAGCACAGTAAAACACACTGACACTCTCCCTACCTATAGTTTTCTGTCCCTATAAAAAATGTTTTTTTAAAGATGGTTGATGATCAATGCTTTAGCACAGTATAGCACAAGGAGAATTTCCCTCACTGTCCTTCCCTGTCCCTACAAACAAAGATTAGCACAGTAAAACACACTGACACTCTCCCTACCTATAGTTTTCTGTCCCTATAAAAAATGTTTTTTTAAAGATGGCTGATGATCAATGCTTTAGCACAGTATAGCACAAGGAGAATTTCCCTCACTGTCCTTCCCTGTCCCTACAAACAAGGATTAGCACAGTAAAACACACTGACACTCTCCCTACCTATAGTTTTCTGTCCCTATGAAATTTTTTTTTTAAAGATGGTTGATGATCAATGCTTTAGCACACTATAGCACAAGGAGAATTTCCCTCACTGTCCTTCCCTGTCCCTACAAACAAGGATTAGCACAGTAAAACACACTGACACTCTCCCTACCTATAGTTTTCTGTCCCTATAAAAAATGTTTTTGTAAAGATGGTTGATGATCAATGCTTTAGCACAGTATAGCACAAGGAGAATTTCCCTCACTGTCCTTCCCTGTCCCTACAAACAAAGATTAGCACAGTAAAACACACTGACACTCTCCCTACCTATAGTTTTCTGTCCCTATAAAAAATGTTTTTTTAAAGATGGTTGATGATCAATGCTTTAGCACAGTATAGCACAAGGAGAATTTCCCTCACTGTCCTTCCCTGTCCCTACAAACAAGGATTAGCACAGTAAAACACACTGACACTCTCCCTACCTATAGTTTTCTGTCCCTATAAAAAATGTTTTTTTAAAGATGGTTGATGATCAATGCTTTAGCACACTATAGCACAAGGAGAATTTCCCTCACTGTCCTTCCCTGTCCCTACAAACAAGGATTAGCACAGTAAAACACACTGACACTCTCCCTACCTATAGTTTTCTGTCCCTATAAAAAATGTTTTTTTAAAGATGGTTGATGATCAATGCTTTAGCACAGTATAGCACAAGGAGAATTTCCCTCACTGTCCTTCCCTGTCCCTACAAACAAGGATTAGCACAGTAAAACACACTGACACTCTCCCTACCTATAGTTTTCTGTCCCTATAAAAATTTTTTTTTTAAAGATGGTTGATGATCAATGCTTTAGCACACTATAGCACAAGGAGAATTTCCCTCACTGTCCTTCCCTGTCCCTACAAACAAGGATTAGCACAGTAAAACACACTGACACTCTCCCTACCTATAGTTTTCTGTCCCTATAAAAAATGTTTTTTTAAAGATGGTTGAGGATCAATGCTTTAGCACAGTATAGCACAAGGAGAATTTCCCTCACTGTCCTTCCCTGTCCCTACAAACAAGGATTAGCACAGTAAAACACACTGACACTCTCCCTACCTATAGTTTTCTGTCCCTATAAAAAATTTTTTTTTAAAGATGGTTGATGATCAATGCTTTAGCACACTATAGCACAAGGAGAATTTCCCTCACTGTCCTTCCCTGTCCCTACAAACAAGGATTAGCACAGTAAAACACACTGACACTCTCCCTACCTATAGTTTTCTGTCCCTATAAAAAATGTTTTTTTAAAGATGGTTGATGATCAATGCTTTAGCACAGTATAGCACATGGAGAATTTCCCTCACTGTCCTTCCCTGTCCCTACAAACAAGGATTAGCACAGTAAAACACACTGACACTCTCCCTACCTATCCTTCTCTTTCCCTAAACGAAAGGAATCCAGGTTAAGCAAGAAAAAAAAATGTCACTGTCCCTGCCTATGCTTCTCTTTCCCTGCTGCGGAACACACTACACTAGGCCGCCGTGCTGGCGGCCTTTTATAGTGTGGGGCGTGTACTAAACACCCTCAGCAATAATTGGCCACAGGCATCCTGCCTGTGGCCAATCATTGCTCTCCTCGCTGCCGGCGCTGTGATTGGCCAAGCATGCGGGGTCACAGTGCATGCTTGGCCAATCACAGCACCTGGATGACACTGCGATGGCGTAGTGCATTGTGGGGCGTTCGCGTCACTCGAATTAGGCGCGAACGGCCCAAATCGTTCGATCTTCGTCGAACGATCGAACAGCCGATGTTCGAGTCGAACGTATGTTCGACTCGAACACCGAGCTCATCCCTAATTGAGACCTATATTTTAATAAGATTATGACAGTTTAGGCTGACCTAGTGTTTTTGTCTTGTGTTTTATCTTGCAGAAAAAATGCAGCATTTTAAGGACTCCAAATTCCTGTCAGCTTTTATAGACAGATACAGGGAGATGAGGAATTTATGGGAACTTAAACACGATTTATATTCTAATCGAGTAGTAAGAAAGGGAACGATGGAGAAATTGCTTGAATTTGTCCAGACACGGATCCCCGAGGCAGACATGGAGATGTTTGGTTAATAAAATTGCTAACTTGAGGAATACGTATAAGAAGGGATACAATAAAATACACAAATCCCAGAAATCAGGAGTAGCAGCATCAAAAGTGTATGTGCCCAAGCTGTGGTACTACAACAGACTGCGTTTTCTGGATGACCAACTTGAAGCCAGGGAATCTCTTTCTAGCCTTCCCTACAGCCTTCCCTCCACCCTTCCCTCCACCCCAGCAGAAGGTGAGGAGGAGCATCCTGACCATGACATCCTGGAGGAATCAGATCTGAACATCTGGAGCAAGGTATAGTATTTTTATACATATTTATTGTCCTATAATTATTGTTGGTAACTAGATGTTAGTATTCACAAATTAAGGATTAATCAAAAAGTGTTTGACATATCAATAGACAGTAGTGGCCAAAAAATATTGGGACAAGAAATAAAACTGCTGGGGTCAGAATGATAGTCTTTTCTATTTATTACCATTCAGTTTGCAACAGTCATGAGCAGAAAATTGTCTGTGATTGATGAATCAAAAAGTAAAACTATGTCCCTTTTTCATACACAGGATGACATCAGCCAGGATGAGGGTCAAGAAAGTGGCAGGCAGGAGGAGGCAGGGGGAAGTGTCAGCCAGGAGGAGGCAGGGTGAAGTGACAGCCAGGAGGTGGCCAGGCCCAGTGGCAGCCAGCAGGTGGCCGAGCCCAGTGTCAGGCAGGAGGGGGCCAGGCCCAGTGGCATCACCCAGTCACAGGTGCCTTCCCTCCACCTTAGAACCAAAAGGCCCAGGAAGGTGAGTAACACAGAGGAGGCATCACTGAGAATCATAAGGGAGGCAAGTGAGGTCCTCAGAGCCCCCCCCCCCGACGTTGGAGAGGCCTATGGCTGCTATGTAGCCACTAGGTTACAAAAAGTGGAGGAGGGCCAACACATCCTGTGTGAGGGGATTATTTCTCAGGCCCTTCAGAAGGCGGTGAGGGGCCAGCTGACAGAGACCAGCCATGTCTGTGATCTCGCCCATCCTCCTCATCCTCCTCCTCATTCTCCTCCTCCTCCTGCCACAAGTCCACCACCAGAGCCACAGCCTGAAAAGAAGCAAGACGTGGAGGGAATGCTGCAGGGAGCCGTGGAGGGAATGCTGCAGTGAGCCATGGAGGGAACTCTGCAGGGAGGTGTGGAGGGAACGCTGCAGGGAAGAAAAAAAAGTGATTGCCTGGCTTCAGTCTGGTCTGACAGAAGACGCAGTCTTTTGTAGTACCACAGCCTGGGTAATATATGTCATCTGCTGCTGCTCCTGATTTCTGGGATTTGTGGACCAGATTGTGCTCCCAATTATATGGACTCCTCAAAATAGCAATTTTATTTTCCACACACTTGATGTCTGCCTTGGGGTCCAAAGGCTTGGCAAATTTGAGCTCTTTCTCTATCGTTGGCTTCCTCTTTATTTTGTTACCCAGAATAAATGGATATTTGATTTACATAAAATACTTGACTATGTGTTTTTCTTAAAAAGGACAGTTTGTTTGTGAGTAGGCAGGTACATTTCAAAAATACAATGTCAAATTAACAAGGGACACCAACCAACCTCCTTGAGGGAAAAAAATACAAGGTAATAATGTTGTTGTGGTAACTTGAGCAAAAAAAAAACATGGAGATCACAATAAATTATAAAAAAGGAGATCTTGATTAAAAGCAAAAAAAATAAAAATAATTAAAGAAGATCTTGATTAAAAGCAAAAAACGATACAACAATTTGCAGCATGACGAATGTGCTATCTCCATTACGAATGCTAGTTTTACCAGTCCGAGCGCTCCCGTCTTGTACTTTCTCCGTCGGAGTTCCATACAGACGAACGGAATTTCCGATAGACATTTTTTCCGTCTGAGAAAAAGAGAACATGTTCTCTTTCTAATTCCATCGGAATTTCCGAAGGAAAAAGTTAGATGGGGCATACACACGGTCGGAATATCCGATGAAAAGGTTCCGTCTGACTTTTTTCATCGGAAATTCCGACCGTGTTTACAAGGCATTAGACTACATATGAAAGTGCAGATTTCTTTATGTTTGAGATGTTATCACATACAGAAGGTGTATATAATACGCTTCAATGTGCTTTTTACTGTAGACCGATGTACCTATTGTATGTCACTACTATGTATTGTTCCTTTGTTATAATAAAATTGTGTTGTAAAAAAAAACCTCTTGAAGCAAGCATGAATGTATGTGCAAAGTGCAGCAATTTTTTTGTACATGTGAAAACATTAACACTTTGCAATTTAAAATGATATCACCACATTTGTTCCTCTGAAGATTCCCATGTTCTTGAAGGCACAAAGTTGTAGCTCTGGATAATGGTGTTTATGTCAATGCTGCCTACACAAACAATATTCCATGCAGGACGAGCTATTCTTAGGATGATACAGTAAATGTCTTTGTAACACAGTTGGATTGCTTGAGGAAAAGTGATGTAATGAAAAGTGACTAAGGCTATTTCCTTACCTATTGCACAAGCTGAGGAGAAAGGAATTCCACAAGGACTATTTTAATATAACTGCCAGCAATGTGAGCCATCAAAGAATACTTAAAACCATGTTTTCTTCATCCAGTTTATCCTACCTACTTCCACTTCCTTCCTAAATCCCCTTCTAGGTGTAATCCAGCAATTCAGCACTGAACAATATAATAGATAGGCTTTTGCAATATGAAAAGTTATTTTGATACTTTAAAGCTAAACTTTGGGCAGATAATAAAGACACACATGAATGCAGCTCTATTTACCCATACATAAATCATTAAATGCAAGAAGTGTAAGTACACAAATGTGATTTGGTATCAGTCTCTTACAGCAGAGTTTAGAGCATGATAGGAAGAAGCAGCACAAGTAACAAATGAGTTTATGAGTTTACTGGAGGAAAAAGCATTGGCATAATGATAGGTTTATTGCTGTCCAGTCGCAGGATGGGGGCAGAAGCATTAAAACCTTGGTTTAGAGAAGTGAATTGAATGATAATGAGTCATTCAACTCAGAAGACTGAGGAAGACTGAAGACATGTATTGCTGGAAAAAAAGTACTCTGTGGGTCAGCAGTGAACTGAAAGTGATTGCAGTAAAGATTTATTTTTTTGTGATCTATTAGAGGGTGTTTCATTTATTTTATTTTTGGCTGAAGTTAAACTATATGAAAAAAATAAAATTTTTACTCATATTCAAACTAGTCAGTCCATCAGACACATGTAAGGAAATCCTATGCAATTTCAGTTTCACATGATACTATGGCTACTTCCCTATACTGACATATCTTTTTAAAGAAAAAGTTGAGTACAGATACTGAATATAGCTTGTAATGCTGAGTAGAGTCAAGGCTGTTCAACTCAGCCACTCCACAGAGTCTTATTTGATTGATTGTATCAATCCACAAGATCAAATCTGAAACCAATTCTGAAAATGTGTTGCTACTATTAGGAGAAATAGATTTTTAGTTGCACAGTTCTTCACCCATCTAATCATACATAAAATATATTCAGCATATAAGGAAAGTTCATTTTCAAATTTGTTTTTCTCTATAAAGGAGTCCTAACAAAAAACATATGATAAGTTGATTAAACTTTCTGCTATTTTACTAAACACATTATTTTTAATCTGAATTCTACACGTGTAGTGGGGCTTCCAAGGTTCACAAAGTGAATGAAGGTGCAGGTGTGCAGCCTATCAGTGTCTTGATTTTACTGTGTTTTATAAAAATATTTAATTCTCACAAACTGGAGGTATAAGACCAGTTTGCTATTATCAGTATTCTGAAAGAACTCAGATGTGAATAGGTAGATTCGCTAAGTGCTAACAAGTCTCTGTGGAATCGAGTCTCTATATGCTTTACAAGCAAATATGCTGTGCTTTTATTAGTTATCAAAGTGGTATCAGACTGCTTAAAGTGTTTTTTACCCCAACACTTCATATTCCTAATATGTGCCTGCTGTACCATGTACTTGTATGAAAAAGTATCCTGTTCTCTTTGTATTGCTTCCTTTATGTGAAATCCCTGATGTTCCTGCTAGTCCCCTTGCTGTCCTATTAAAAACTGACCACACTAAGCAGGACCACACCATGGTCAGTTCTCTAGTTATGCTGGGAACTCTGTATGCTCTCCCCCAATGATTAGACTTGTCCAGACACGCCCCTGCTGCACAGCCATTCACTGTAAAGCACAGTGTGCTCCTGCTTCTCCTCCCCCAGCTTTTATGCATCTAAGAACAGAGGGAATGTGATCACTTATAAAAAAGGGAAAAAAGGTATTTATAATTTTTATTCTTATATGTATACACATAGTTACATAGTTATATAGTAAGTCAGGTTGAAAAAAGACACAAGTCCATCTAGTTCAACCAAAAAAATATACAATCCCATATACACAATCCTTCACCCGCAGTTGATCCAGAGGAAGGCGAAAAACCCCAGCAAAGCTATACCTATAAATGTTAGTACCCAGTTATATTATGTACATTAAGGAAAGAATCCATGCCTTTTTTAAAGCAATCTACTGAACTTGCCAGAACCACCTCTTGAGGGAGTGTATTCCACTTTTTCACAGCTCTTAAATGCCGCGTACACACGACCGTTTTTCATGACGAGAAAAATTCAATTTTTTAACTTGGTCATTAAAAACGATCGTGTGTAGGCTCCAGAGCATTTTTAACGACGTGAAAAATGGCCTCAAAAAAATTAGAACCTGCTCTATTTTTTCTCGTCGTTTTTCACGTCGTTCTTTTTCTCGTCGTGAAAAACGGCCGTGTGTATGCTTTTCCGAGGGTAAAAAAACGCGCATGCTCAGAATCAAGTATGAGACGGGAGCGCTCGTTTTGGTAAAACTAGCGTTTGTAATGGAGATAGCACATTCATTTAATGCAGCAAATTATTTTCTTCTTTATAATGCTACAATAATGAACTTCTCTTGCTGCTGATATTCACACAGAGTTATGACAAACTTCTTTATTTATTATTTTTTGGGATCTCATGAATAATATTTTGTTTTAGAAAGCCAGATCTTCATAATAAATTAGTAATTAATTTTTAATATCTTAATTAAGATCTTCATTTTTGGTTATTAATTTTATAATATTTTAGACTTTTTTTTTTTTTTGGGTGTCAAGCTACCACAACAACATTATAAATTAGTATTATTTCCCCTCAAGGAGGTTGGTGTCCCTTGTTAATTTTAAAATGTATTTTTTAAATGTCCCTGCCTACTCACTAGCAAACTCTCCTTTTTTAATAAAAACACATGGTCAAGTATTTACTGTAAATCAAAAAAACATTTATTCTGTCACATAACAAATTAAAGGGTAAAGGAAGCACAGGAGACCCTGCTTGAATTTGTGCATTCTTTGGACCCCACAGCAAACATCAAAGAATAGAACAGCAAAATAATGATTTGAAAAAGCAAAATATAGATTAGGAGCACAATTTTGTTCTGGACTCCCAGAGGTCAGGAACAGCAGCAGGTAAGTGAGATATATGTCCCCAGTCTGTGGTACTAGAACAGTCTGTGCCTTCTGTCAGACCATCCAGAAGCAAGGCCATTACTTCTTTCTCTTCCTTGTAGCCTTCTCTCCAGCCGTCTCTACAGCCTTCTCTGCAGCCTTCATTAATCGCTTCTTCGGAGGCTGTGTCTCAGGAGGAGAGCTTGTGGCAGGAGGAGGAGGAGGAGGGGCGACCTCCACAAGGTCTGTGTATTTGGTTAGCTCCCCCATCAACCCCTGTTGATGACCTTCAACATTAGGTTTTCACTAAAGAGCCGTTGCCTAATGTCTATTCTGGCTAATTTGTGTGCCAGTACTGCGGCATAGCCCTCTTCAACGGAGGGGGGCTCTCTGAGGGCCGCAGTAGCCTCTCTAATAAAGGCACATGTTTCCTCCTCCACCTGCCTAACCCTCCTGGGCATTCTTGTTTGAATTTGGAGGGGAGGCATCTGTGTTCTTGTGCTGGGCCTGACCTCCTCCTATCTGCCACTGGGCCCTGCCTCTTCCTGTGTGCCACTGGGCCCTGCCTCCTCCTGGTCCACAACATCACTCTCCTCCTGGCTCAGCTCTGGCTGTGTATAAAAAAGGGACATAGTTATATTTTTAGCTTCAACAATCACACACATTTTTCACCTCATGACAGTTGCAAATTGAATGCTAATAAATAGAAAATACAATCATTCTGACCCCTGCATTTTTCATTCTTGTCCCCATCATTTTTGGCCACTACTGTCTATTTATATGTAAAACACTTTTTGTTCAAACATTAAATAGTTAGCAATAGTAACATCTATTTTACATCATTACTTTTAGTACAACAAATCTTTAGCTCAAAACTATACCGGGCTCCATATGTCCAAATCAGGCTCCTCCAGGGCCTCAGGTTGTTCCTCCGAAGAATGCAGAGCTGGGTTGCAGGGAAGGCTGGAGGGTTGGCTGCAGGGAAGGCTGGAGAGACGTCTGGGGGGAAGGGTTGAAAGAGAATCCCTGACTTCCAGATGGTCATCAATAAAGCTTAATTTGTTATAGTACCACAGACTGGGTTTATATACTACCTCTGCTGCAGCTCCTGACCTCTGGGATTTCAGGACCATATTGCGCTGAGTCCTATATGTGCCCCTAATGGTCGCAATTTTGCTGTTCGCATCTTTGATGGTTGCTGTGGGGATCTGTGTCTTGACAAATTCAAGCAGGCTCTCCAGTGCTGCCTTCCTGGCTACTTTATTTTTATTTTTAGATTTTTTGGTTTCACAGAGAACAGGAAGTTCCTTCCACCTGTCCAGGAACTCCCCCATGAATTCAGGAGTTTTGAAAACCTGCATGATTTCTGCATGTCAAAAACAAAACAAAAATATTTAGTGTCAGTCAAGACTCTTCTAATAATCTTTATCACCATATATAAGTCACAATCTCATCCACTGATAATTCAAAATTCAGAAACATGTTACGTACCTTCGTTATCACGTTCGTTGCTTACTCCTTATTTCTCCACCTAGTTACGACACATGCGTATTAGCTTTATATGCACTGCGCATGCGTGAAACTCTGCACTTTTTCCCCGCCCCTGACATTCGTTCTAGTACTTTCCCTGCCCCTTCTCGCTCATCGTAGTGCTACACAACATGGTGGAGACACAGGTGGCTGAGATTACCTCAACAGAGGATGAAAATCAGGAGGAACCAAAGATCCGATCCCGGAGATATAAGGTATCCAACATGACATTCGAGGAAATGGTGGCGATGGTCTCCATTTTAAGGAGGGAGGTTTATGATGCCAAGCATGGGCCGTATAAAAAGCCTAATCTTGTCAAGGCCAAAATTATGGGAAAAGTGGTTAAAACTCTTCACCATAAATTCGGGGTGTGCAGAACTAAGGAACAGCTCCGAAAACGGTGGTCTGACCTCAAGTTGCGTGAGCCCGACCAATAAAAAAGAATAAAGAAAATTATAGGAAAAAGTAAGTAATTTTCATGTGTTTTAACTTCTGATTATTATTACTTCCATGTTGCTGCATGTGCTTTTCTTTAATGTTGTCCAGTTAAAGATAGCAACTTTCATGATCGTGGGCACAGTAATCGGTCGTAGTAAACCTCTTTCGTTCGCTCACTAATAATACAATGTTTTTGGCTGACACAGGGTTAACTTAAATGTTACCATGCCTATTTTGGTGAGATGATTTTTTGGACATGGTTGACTAGATGTGTTGGTAACTATATTTAAATAATATAACTGGATGCAGTGTAATGTAAGGAGAGGATGCTCAGCAGCTGATTAAACATCTGGACTCAGTAGCACAAGTGTGGGCCAACAGAACAACCTTTTTAGGGTGTCACACACAGGTGATCCAGTGTATATACTTGGGGGTGTTTCCATGTTTGAAACTTGTTAAAAATATATATATATGTTCCTGTTCCTGTTTTGGTAAGGGATACAATCATGGAACTCTGCCAAAACAGAAAATTGTACCAAACTTCCAAAGAATGTTTCATATTCCTCTTTCAGTATACCTTTTCTTGCAATCTCAATAGGGCTTCAAACAGGTTCTAGACGTGAGCCTAGGAACCCCAATCCTCCAACAAGAGACCCACAACCACATGATGTAGAGGAAGGAGAAGTGGAGGAAGTGGAAACTGGCACCACAACAGGTCAGTGTCATACACCACAGATTCAGGTAATAGATGTAGGCCTGCATATTTATAATACACGGTGTGTTTTAAAATTATAGGTGCTGTTCTGCCTGTGGAGCAAGAAAGTTTCACAAGTCACAGTGCCCAGATCCTGATACATGACCTATGGTCTGCTGTCGTGACCTTGAAAAAATAAAGGGAGACTTGCTACAGATCAGGCAAAATACCAAGTGGGTGGATATCATGGATGTGCTTGGGCGGGTTTAAGATTTTTTTTTAAAACATTTGAATTTCCTTTTGTTTGTAATGTTTTTTTTTTGTTTAACAATTTTAATAATTGTACATGTTGAACTTTAGAAGTTCCAGTTTTGAAAATGTTTTTAAGCATGCGTTTTAGCAAAAGGAATATTTTTTTAAATGAAAAAATTATTTTGTACTTTATATAAAAAAAAAAAACGCACATTTATAATGTGCAAATAGTAAAAAGCTTTTGTACTCAACAATGTGTGGCTTCTTATATCAATGTTGGCCAAAGTTAGAAAACGTATTTTTGGTGTTTACACTAACAATGATGGGTATTTACTAAAGGAAAATACACATGGCACTACAAGTGCACTAGGAGAACCTAGGAGAAAGATAAAAGAAGCGCAAGCCAAATATAAAAGATGTTTTAAGCTGAAAAAAATTATTTATTCAAATTACATTTTAAGATTCATCAGGCATATCAATGGCCCCCCTACCCAGAAAATATTCAAGATATTGTTGCCGCACATCACGGGCCAAGCCTGGACGGCCAGCTTCCAGGGCCAACAAAGGATTTGGGTCCTGTATTGTGGCCTCAGGCCCAACAGAACTCAGATAATTCTGGAAATGTACCCTTAAGAAATTGTGAAGAACACAACGGGGCTGATTTACTAATAACAGTGCGCTGCGCTGGTTCTAACCTTAATTGGTGCGCCGGATAACTCCTTCACTGGGCGCAGGAAGCAGCGGCGCACTGTAATAGTAAATAGAAATGTCAGCGGCGCTCTATTGAAAATGAATGGTTCCCTATGGGAGCCCATTGATTTGAATAGAGGTCGCCCGGGAAGTCGGATCCGACTTGCAGGCGACTCGTGTGCCGGCTGACACAGGGACAGCGCGACTTTGCGAGGCGATCTGGACACAACCTGAGCGTGCAGCAGCCGCTCAAGTCGTGTCCTAGAGGCGACTAGCCGGCCGAGAATGTGTCCAGCGCGATGTGATCGCGCTGGTCCTCGGCAGCCTCGCTGTCCCATGTTTGGTATGAATTATGAAGGGGAACTCCAGGCCAAATTTTAATGAAAAAACCGGCATGGGATCCCCTTCAGGAGCATACCAGGCCCTTAGGTCTGGTCTGGATTCTAAGGTGAACCCCCCCTAAGCCGAAAAACGGCGTGGGGGTCCCCCCAAAATCCAAACCAGACCCTTAGGTCTGGTCTGGATTTTAAGGTGAACCCTTCAAGCCGAAAAACGGCATGGGGGTCCCCTCAAAATCCAAACCAGACCCTTATCCGAGCACGCAACCTGGCTGGCCGCAGGGGAAAAGGGGGGGACAAGAGCGGCCCCCCCTCCCTCCTGAACCGTACCAGGCCGGATGCCCTCAACATGGGGGTTTGGTGCTTCGGGGCAGGTGGGCGACCCATGTTGATGGGGACAAGGGCCTCTTCCCGACAACCCTGGCCGTTGGTTGTCGGGGTCTGCGGGCGGGGGGCTTATCGGAATCCGGGAGCCCCCTTTAATAAGGGGGCCCCCGGATCCCGGCCCCCCACCCTATGTGAATGAGTATGGGGTACATCGTACCCCTACCCATTCACCTGGTGGAAAAAAATTGCAATAAAAAAACCACACAGCTTTTTAAAGTATTTTATTGCACAGCTCCGGGGGTCTTCTTCCGACTTCGGGGGTCTCCGGTGTCGTCGCCGCCGCTCTCCGGTTTTCTTCTGCCGGGCCACCGCTAACTTCTTTAACTCTTTTGCTAGCGGAGGCCCGGTCTTCTCCGTCGTCTTCTCCCCTCTTCTTTTCTCCGGTTCTTCCTTTCTTCTGCCGGCCCCTCCACTAACTTCTTTAGCTCTTTTGCTAGCGGAGGCCCGGTCTTCTCCGTCGCCTTCTTCTTCTCCCACTATCCGGTTCTTCTCCCGCTTCTTTCTTCTGCCGGCCCCTCCACTAACTTCTTTAGCTCTTTTGCTAGTGGAGGGGCCGGTCTTCTCCGTCGCCTTCTTCTTCTCCCACTCTCCGGTTCTTCTCCCGGTTCTTCTCCTGCTTCTTTCTTCTGCCGGCCCCTCCACTAACTTCTTTAGCTCTTTTGCTAGTGGAGGGGCCGGTCTTCTCCATCGTCGCCGTCGGCGTCTTCTTCTCTCTTCTCCTCCTCGATGTTGACTCGTCGCTTCCTCTCGCAGTAATGTTAAATTTTCGGTCCGCAGAGATTAATATAGGCTTCTCATGACGTCACAGTCACATGTTCCTATGACGTCACACTCACATGCTCCGGGGCCATGTGCCCCGGAACATGTGACTGTGATGTCATGAGAAGCCTATATTAATCTCTGCGGACCGAAAATTTAACATTACTGCGAGAGGAAGCGACGAGTCAACATCAAGGAGGAGAAGAGAGAAGAAGACGCCGACGGCGACAACGGAGAAGACCGGCCCCTCCACTAGCAAAAGAGCTAAAAAAGTTAGTGGAGGGGCCGGCAGAAGAAAGAAGCAGGAGAAGAACCGGGAGAAGAACCGGAGAGCGGGAGAAGAAGAAGGCGACGGAGAAGACCGGCCCCTCCACTAGCAAAAGAGCTAAAGAAGTTAGTGGAGGGGCCGGCAGAAGAAAGAAGCGGGAGAAGAACCGGATAGCGGGAGAAGAAGAAGGCGACGGAGAAGACCGGGCCTCCGCTAGCAAAAGAGCTAAAGAAGTTAGCGGTGGCCCGGCAGAAGAAAACCGGAGAGCGGTGGCGACGACACCGGAGACCCCCGAAGTCGGAAGAAGACCCCCGGAGCTGTGCAATAAAATACTTTAAAAAGCTGTGTGGTTTTTATTATTGCAATTTTTTTCCACCAGGTGAATGGGTAGGGGTACGATGTACCCCATACTCATTCACATAGGGTGGGGGGCCGGGATCCGGGGGCCCCTTTATTAAAGGGGGCTCCCGAATTCCGATAAGCCCCCCACCCGCAGACCCCGACAACCAACGGCCAGGGTTGTCAGGAAGAGGCCCTTGTCCTCATCAACATGGGGGCAGGGTGCTCTGGGGTGGGGGGGCCGCAGGTCGCCCCCCTGTCCCAGAGCACCAAACCCCCCCATGTTGAGGGCATGCGGCCTGGTACGGTTCAGGAGGGAGGGGGGCCGCTCTCGTCCCCCCCTTTTCCCCTGCGGCCTGCCAGGTTGTGTGCTCGGATAAGGGTCTGGTTTGGATTTTGAGGGGACCCCCACACCGTTTTTCAGCTTGAGGGGTTCACCTTAAAATCCAGACCAGACCTAAGGGTCTGGTTTGGATTTTGAGGGGACCCCCACGCCGTTTTTCGGCTTGAGGGGTTCACCTTCAAATCCAGACCAGACCTAAGGGTCTGGTTTGGACCTTGTGGGGACCCCCACGCCGTTTTTTCGGCGTAGGGGTTCCTCTTCAAATCCAGACCAGACCCAAGGGCCTGGTATGCTCCTGGAGGGGGAACCCATGCCGGTTTTTTATTTAAAATTTGGCCTGGAGTTCCCCCTCAAGATTCATACCAAACACAGTGCCTGCTATTGGCGGGGATCCAAGTTGGATCCCCCTTCATTGAAAGTCGGACATATGTCGGCTTCATGTCGCAGGGCAAAGTCGGAGCCAAAGTAGGACAGATGTCGTGTCGCACTAGTGTGAACCCAGCCTAAATACAACTACACTGCTGCTCTCAGCTAGTCATATCACTCTGGTCTCACTAAATAGCTAAAATCGTAAATAATAATGTTTTTGGAGCTTAGGGCGGCTCCTTATCATATACATGCAAATGTGGTAAAACATGGCATGCAAACGCCACAAAGCACTCCTTTCTAAACGCCACTTTCAACCTTAGTTCAGAACACTTTGCACCAGCGTCCCGTCTACATGGGGCCTAAAAACGACTATGCCATTTACAGCTCCAAAACGCCATGGTGGCCATGAGGCCATAGGCTAACATGGAGAGATGTTTTTAAGCTGCAAAAAACGCTCAAACAAGCGGTTGGAAAAACGTCCGTGTGCATGTAGCCTTATATTAACCACTTGCGCACTGCCCAGACCAAGTTTCACATTTCAGCGCTGATGCACTTTTAATGACAATTGCGCGCTCATACAACACTGTAACCCAATGAATATGTTTTATTTGTTGGCACACAAATAGAGCTTGCTTTTGGTGCTATTTGATCACCTTTGTGTTTTATTTTTTATTTTTTTCGATAAATACAAAAGACCGAGTTTAAATAAAAAATGTATGGATATTTTACCCACTTCAGCACTGGGTCTATTCTGGCACTTCTCTCCTTCATGTAAAAATCATAAATTTATGGCTATAAAATTACTTCAAAACACCAAACATTATATATTTTTTTGGAGCAGACACCCTAGGGAATAAGATGGCGGTCATTGCAAATTTTTATCTCGCTCGGGATTTGCGCAATAAATTTTCAAACACCTTTTGTTTGCTAAAAATATTACAAAACAGTAAAGTTACGGCCAATTTTTTGGTATAATGTGAAAGATGTTGTTATGCTGAGTAAATAGATACTTAACACGTCACACTTTAAAATTGCGCACACACATGGCATGACACCAAACTTCAGTAATTAAAAATCTCCCTAGGCGATGCTTAAATTTTTTTTACACGTTAACATTTTGGCATTACAGAGGAGGTCTAGTGCTAGAATTGTTGCACTCGTTCTAACGCACGCAGCAATAACTCACATGTGTGGTTTGAACGGCGTTTACATATGTGGGCGGGACTTACGTGTGTGTTCGCTTCTGAGCGCGAGCTACCGGGGACATAGGCGTTTTTTATTATTTTTGTGTTTTTTTTTGTTTTTGTTTTTTGACTTTTTTGTATTTCTTACTCTTTTTTAATTTTTTAAATTTTTTGGGATCTCTTTTATTCCTATTACAAGGAATGTAAACATCCCTTGTAATAGGAATGTGTGTGACAGGTCCTCTTTATGGAGAGATGCAGGGTCAATAAGACCCTGCATCTCTCCTCCAGGCTGGAAAGCATGATATTGTTCCAAAAAAATCACCAATCTCATGCTGACAGCCAAGATCACGGCTTGGTTAACATACAGGAACACGGCATGATGTCATAACGTCGTGCCCGCGCCTCCAACGGTCATAGAGATGACTGATGACCATCTGGTCACCAGTCATCTCCAAATCGTTCTCCGAGCCCCAGATGGCACGGGAGAGCCCGGAGAAGCACCGGATGGCGGCAAGAGAGGGGGGGGGAACAATCAAGCGGCAGAACTGCCACTATGATCGTTTTTATTGTGCACAGAATCGCTGGCTGAAAAGAATGATATCTGAATGATGCCTGCAACTGCAGGCATCATTCAGATGTCACCGCCCAAAGCCAAGGATGTCATTTGACGGTGGGCGGTAGGAAACTGGTTAATATTTTTTAAAAAAGGTAATTTTTCTTCTTCATTGATGTACACTGATGAGACTGCACTGATGGGCACCGATAAGGTGGCAAGGGTGGGCACTGAGAGGTGGAATTGCTATTTAGCACTGGTGGGCAGTGAGAAGTGGCACTGCTAGGTGGCAATGATAGTTGGCAGTGATGGGCACTGATAGGCACTGGCAGCACTGCTAGGTGCCACTGATTGGCACCAGTGGTGGGCATTGATAGGTGGCACTGGCAGGGGCTACTAATTGTCACAGATGATGCAGAATTGCCTCTTCCTCTTCGGGCCCCATGTCCCTTGCACATAAGCCGGTGATTGCCTTTTTTTTTATGCTCACGCTGTCAGCACAAGGAGAAAACAAAAACCATTACCCAGCTTTTGTTTACATCACGTGATCAGCTGTCATTTTCTGACAGCTGATCACATGGTAAAGGGCAGGGATCGGCCCCTTACTCAGATCTGTCATCACCCGAGTCACAGTGACTCTGTGACCACAGCACGCAAAGGGGAGGACGTTTATTGACGGACTCCCGGCAATTGAGGACCATGCTGTGGCCGTCGATCAGTTATAGCTCTGATCTCAAGTGATTAAAGAGGGTCAAAATGGACCATTGACATGCATCACAATTCTACTTAGGAATGAGTCTTTGAAAAGTTAAACTAAATAATTTGGCCACTTTATCCTTCCAAATAATTCACTTCCTGTCACATAGCCACACAGGAAGTGAGGGAAAATCCCTAACAATGTCTTTCCTTGGGGACACAGGTCAGTCTAAATACTCTCCCCATTATGCACATTGCACTCCAGCATATTGCGGGGTACACCACAATTTATTAGGTAGTTTGGACTGTGGGGTTTATTTACTAAAGGCAAATCTACTTTGCACTACAAGTGCACTTGCTGTATATCTGAGGGGGACATGCAAGCCAAAAAAAAAAAAACATCTTTGCTTTTACATGATTGTAACATCCAATCACCAGTACTTTTCCTCAGATTTTCAGCAGCTACACTTTTACTGCAGAGTGGATTTGTCTTTACTAAACCCCAAACTACCCAATGATTTGGGGTGTACACAACAAAGTGCTAGAGTGCAATTTGCTTAATGGGGACACTAGCTAGATTGATCTGTGTGTCCCCAAGAAAAGCCATTGGTAGGGTTTTACCTTCACTTCCTGTTTAGCTGTGTGACAGGAAGAGAAGCCAATGTTAAGAAAAAGAGACAAAGGCCAAACTACAAAAAAATATATCTAAAAAATAAAAAAAAAACACACACAGGGGTTCTAACACTTCGTTTCCCTCAAAATGCCCACAATTAGAATTGTATGGCCTTGAGCTATTTTTAAGTGCAGTGCTCTAAATCAGTGCTTCTCAAGTACCCCCAACAGGCCATGTTTGCAGGTTTTCCTTCATCTTGCACATGTGCTTTAAATCACAGTCAATGGTTTTGATTTTTGGACAGCAATTCTCGATAAGATAAATTCACAAAACATGTCCTGTTGGGGGTACTTTAGGACTGAGGCTGAGAACCACTGCAGTAAAAAAGGAAAATTGAATACTTACCGCTCTGTTTTTCATTTCCTGGTGACGCTCAATGGCAGCACACAATACAATACATGCATATACTACCATGAAGGCACCAGATTAGACAAATCACACCTGTTTTGTTTTGACATGCCAATCAGCTGTCACATTTGTTGCAAAGAAAACACAAAACAAACATCAAAACTTTGCATCATATTTTATTGTTTAACAAAACAAAAGGGAAGGCAAAATGAAAAATCATGGTCAATTTGAAACAGTTACAGACTCAACATCTTGAGAAATTTTTGGACAAAAAAATGCAGCAGACAAATCAAAGTGAACAAACAACACACATTAACAACATCAGAATTATTTCAGGGGAACATATCTCCCCCACACCAAAAATATACAATCCACATAAGTTAACCAATCACTTGTTTTGCAAAGACATAACAAATAAAACACATGTGTTACAAACTCGATAAGGACACCACCATGTACATTTTACCCCACACACACTTGCCTCTTCTTAAGGCAATCAACCGAATGCTCTGTGAGCTTTATAAAACATATGTTTGTGTGCTAATGAGGCAATTAAAAACACATGCACAGTCCATGAAACACCCAGAATGCAAGTTCTCCCAATGTAGAGACTGAAATTCAAAGTGGGCACACCTGTTAAGGTGTTCTTCAATTTCTAACCCATAAAAACACTCTCTGAGTGAGCATGCCCAGAAATATCCAGGCGCTGTTCACACACAAAAAGCACGCCCAAAAAAACTAACTGGCTGGGCATGTGCAGAACAACACCAATGCAGCTAGCAAAAAAAAAAAACCCTCCCCCCGTCCAAAATTAGGCACATCATCCAGCATGCTACAAAATTAGAGATGGGACAATCACCCCTCTCCCCCCACCAACAAATACTATTGCAGTCTATGGGAACTGACTTGTTAATTTTGCTAGTCCCCACTTGGCTGACTTATCTTCTAGTAGTTATTGGCCTTAAAATGGGGGCCCAGGTCCCACCCTAAGGGACATATATCAATGTCACCAATTTGGAAAACACCAAAAACAAAACAAGGAGAAGTGCCTTTAAATATGCCAAATTGCTTAAGGGCCATTTCACACCACATACAGTCCATTGCGTTTTTTATGCATCCAAAATGCATGGAAAGTTGGTTATATGGTTCTAAATGACAGTGTTTGTTCCAGTGCGTTCCAGTTCCACCAAAAAAGTAGAACATGCTGCATTTTACATGCACTGGACTGTACTGGAATGCATCATAAACGCACTGGAACGCACAGGAACACACCTAAATGCACCAAAAACGCACTGGAAAACACTTGTCCTTATCTATGGTTAATAAAAAAGAGGGGTGAAAACAAAGCACTGGACTGCATCAAAAACTTACCAAAAATGCACCGGAACGCATGAAAAAAGTGCATGCAGAAAAGCACCTGGAACGCATCCGGATTGTGTTTCTATGGTGTGAACTGGCCCTAGTTCACACTATAGAAACGCAGTCTGGATACGTTCCAGGTGCTTTTCTGCATGCGCGTTTTTGACACATTCCAGTGCATTTTTGAGGCGTTTTTGATGCAGTCCAGTGTTTTTTTCCGCCTCTTTTCACTTAGGACAAGTGTGTTGCAGTGCGTTGCGGTGCATTTAGGTGCATTGCGGTGCATTCCAGTGCATTTTTGGTACGTTCCGTTGCGTTTTTGATGTGTTTTACTGTGGTCCAGTACAGTTTTGTACCTAAAAAATGCAGCATGACCAATTATTTTTTGGCTTTCTGAAACGCACTGGAACGGACTGCAGTGGTGTGAACTATGCCATTGGCATTAATGTGATCAACTTTCTTTGCGTTTTTCAGGCATCAAAAAAACACACTGCACTGCATCCGGTGTGAACTGGCCCTAAATATCATCCCCGGGGGTGTCTATAGTATGCCTGTAAAGTAGCACATGTTTTCCATGTTTATAACAGTTGGAGAGCAAAATTACATTTCTAAAGTAAAATAATAGTCATTTAAAAGTCCTTGCGGCTGTAATGAATTGCTGGTTCCCGTCAATACAGATAAAAGTAATTGAAAGTCTTTGCTAACCAAAAAAAAAAATGCGTGGGGGTTCCCCCAAATTCCATAACCAGGCCCTTCAGGTCTGGAATGGATATTAAGGGGAACCCCACTGCAAATTTGAAAAAAAAATGACGTGCGGGTTCCCCCCAAATATCCAAACCAGGCCCTTCAGATCTGGCATGGATTTTAAGGGGAACTCCACCCCAAATTTTAAAAAAAAATGACGTGGAGTCCCCCTAAAAATCCACACCAGACCCTTTATCCGAGCACATAACCTGGCCGGCCGCAGGAAAAGAGGGGGGGGGGACGAGTGAGCGGCCCCCCCTCCCTCCGGAACCGTACCAGGCCACATGCCCTCTGCATGGGGAGGATGTCCCCATGTTGATGGGGACAAGGGCCTCGTCCCCACAACCCTTGCCCGGTGGTTGTGGGGGTCTGCGGGTGGGGGGCTTATCGGAATCTGGAAGACCCCTTTAACAAAGGGGACCCCCAGATCCCGGCCCCCCCCTGTGTGAAATGGTAATGGGGTACAAATGTACCCCTACCATTTCACAAGGAAAGTGTAAAAAATTTAAAAAATGACAAGAGCCGGTTTTTGACAATTCCTTTATTAATGTCTTTTCTTTTCTTCCATCTTTTTCTTCCATCTTCTTCTTCCATCTTCTTCTTTTCTCCATTCGGGTTTCTTCCTCCATCTACATCTTCCTCTTCATCTTTATCTTCATCTTCATCTTCCTTCTTCCTTCGGTGTTCTCGTCCAGCATCTTGCTCTGGCGTCTTCCCTTCTTCTTTCTTCTCCGGCCGCTCCGTTTGAATTGGAGGTTCCCGCTGTGCGACGCTTCAGTTCGCCTCTGGGTCCGCATACACCCGCCCCCCTCTGACGCACATGGATTTCACGGGGACTTTCCCCGTAGTGACAGAGGGGGGTGGAGCCACCGGGTGTAAGCGGACCAAGTGGAGAACAGAAGTGTCGCACAGCGGGAACCTCCAATTCAAACGGAGCGGCCGGAGAAGAAAGAAGAAGGGAAGACGCCGAGGCAAGATGCTGGACGAGAACACCGAAGGAAGAAGAAGATGAAGATAAAGATGAAGAGGAAGATGAAGATGGAGGAAGCAACCCAAATGGAGAAAAGAAGAAGATGGAAGAAGAAGATGGAACAAGAAGAAGGAAGAAGAAGATGGAAGAAAAGAAAATACATTAATAAAGGAATTGTCTAAAACTGGCTCTTGTAATTTTTTACATTTTTGACACTTTCCTTGTGAAATGGTACCATTACCATTTCACACAGGGGGGGGCCGGGATCTGGGGGTCCCTTTGTTAAAGGGGTCTTCCAGATTCCGATAAGCCCCCCGCCCGCAGACCCCCACAACCACCGGGCAAGGGTTGTGGGGATGAGGCCCTTGTCCCCATCAACATGGGGACATCCTCCCCATGTTGAGGGCATGTGGCCTGGTACGGTTCAGGAGGGAGGGGGGAACACTCTCGTCCCCCCCTCTTCCTCTGCGGCCGGCCAGGTTGTGTGCTCGGATAAGGGTCTGGTGTGGATTTTTAGGGGGACTCCACGCCATTTTTTTATAAAATTTGGGGTGGAGTTCCCCTTAAAATCCATGCCAGATCTGAAGGGCCTGGTTTGGATATTTGGGGGGAACCCGCACGTCATTTTTTTTTTAAATTTGCAGCGGGGTTCCCCTTAATATCCATTCCAGACCTGAAGGGCCTGGTTATGGAATTTGGTGGGACCCCCACGCTTTTTTTTTGTGGTTAGCAAAGACTTTCAATGACTTTTCTCTATATTGCCGGGAGCCGACAATTCATTATAGCCGCGGCTGCTTTTAAATGCCTTTTTTTTTCCCTTTAGAAATGACATTTTGCAGGCGCACTGGCAATTTCAGAGCTGCGCCGGTTCAACTTATGCAAATTAGTTTACGTGACTTGACATTTACTAAGATTTTGCCGGCGCAGTGAACCGGCGCATTTAAACCATTGAAATTCCCACGCTGAGCTCAAAAAACCTCCCGCAGCTCGAATCGGAATTGCCGGCGCAGCGGGCTGGTTTTGAAAAAGTTACTTTCCTACTCTATTTTGGGCATATTAGTTATTTGGGCAGTTGTCACTACACTTCCTCACATCACCCCACATCACCCCCAATATTTTCTCACTTCCAGCTTCTTTATATTTAGATTTTAACATGCCCTGCGCCAGGTCCATAGTAGCGCACTGAGCGCCTCCTCCTGGGCGCAGAGAACACTATAGTAAATGGGAAATAGGGCTGCACTACAGGCGCTAATGTTTTTTAAATACCAGAACAGCCATTGCGCACACAGATGCGCCAATACTCATGGCGCAAACGTTTGATAAATCAGCCCCAACATGTCATAACCACATGGTTCCATTTGTACTCCGCCAGGTGGATGGAGGTCATGAACAGGCAGAAGCGGCTGGCCATGATGCCAAAGGCATTTTCCACCACCCTTCTGGCTCTGGCCAGCCTGTAATTAAACACCCTCCTCTCAGGGGTGAGGCTCCTTTAAGGAAATGGCCTCATAAGATGGGGACCCAGGGCAAGCGCCTCATCCGCGACAAAAACGAATGGGAGTCCCTCCACATTCTCTGCCGCAGGTGGCAATGCCAGCTCATCAGATAGGAGCCTTTGGGCAAACTCAGTCTGTGCAAATACTCCGCCATCAGACATCCGTCCATTTTTCCCCACGGCCACGTATAGAAACTCGTAGTTGGCCGACACAACCGCCATCATGTCTATACTGTGGAACCCCTTGTAATTGAAATAATAGGATCCCGAATGGGGTGGTGGCATGACCCGGACGTGCTTGCTGTCGATGGCCCCTCCACAGTTGGGAAAGTTCCACCGCTGGGCAAACTGAGATGCCACATTCTGCCATTCCTGTGGCGTAGAAGGGAACTGTGGAGTTAAACAATAAAAAATAAATTAATACTTTCATACATAAACATTGCAAGCAGATTATACAAAATCATTCTTGGCCAAGATCAGTATAAACATTTTTTTAGGAGGATTTTAATCAAAAATAATCTCTTTTCAATTATCAGATTATCACTGTCACTTATCAGATTCCTCACCCCCTCTGATGGGCCATTTAATAAATGTTATGGTGGGGGGTTGTAGATGAGTTGGGGACCTCACAAATCAAGGCTGTAGCACTCTGTCTGAATTTTAACAAAAAATAACAATTATCACAAATATTTTTAGGGGGCGTTTAGGGTAAAGCACTACAATGGAGCAGACAAAATACATTGGGAAGTGACTAGGCTAGGTGTGTTTGGGCCCAGGATAGCATGCTGGAGAGGTTAGTTAGGGAAAATATGCATGTAGGCCAAAAAAAATGAGCATTAAAAGCTTACAGCATGCATGGGGACAAAGGGGACATTCACAGCATATTACAATCATGGTAATTAGGGACTGATGAAAGGAATGAAATACGTTAGTAAGCATTAAATACATAGAATGTGATGTTAAAGGAGAAAACGTACCTTAATATAGTCCTCCTGCAAAACTTGAATGATGGCAGAACAGGTCTCTGGTATAATGATCCCCGGACCCTGGGGGAGATGCCTGTTGAGAACTTGAGGTCCTGCAGGCTTCTCCCAGTCGCCAGGTATCGCAACGTGGCGATGAGCCTCTGCTCAGCAGTGATGGCTTCCCGCATAACAGTGTCCTGCCTGGTGATATAGGGGGACACCAAAGCCAACTGATGCTGAAAAACAGGGTCCGGCATCCGGAGAAAATTCCTGTTGTCCTCAGGAGTATTCTCCTGGATCTCCCGCAACAAAGGCATGTGACAGAATTGGTCCCGCTGGAGCAACCAATTCTTGGTCCATGAACTCCTCCTCACCCTGTTCATGGACTGGAGTTGGGATAAAGCAAGAACCCCAACACCAACCTCAGCACGAACTCTACAATGAGTACGCAGCCGCAACATGGCTAGAAAACGGTCGGCTAGTCAGAACGAACTAAAAGAACGCACTGAAGAACAGCAAGGCCTATGAAGAACGACCTGAAAAACAGTAACGAGCGGACAAGAACGCACTAAATAAACAGATACGAACTGACTACAAGCACTGAAAGACAGATACGAACCCACAAGCACAAACTGAACTCCAGAAAACGATCTTAAAAGCACGAAGACTAAAAAGCGTGAATCGTCTCTCACCAAACTTTTACTAACACATGGTAACACGAAATTAACAAAAGCTGCCCAAAGGTTGGCGCCATTCGAACGGAACACCCCCTTTATAGTGCCGTTGTATGTGTTGTCGTACGTGTTGTACGTCACGGCGCTTTGATAGAGCGTGAAGAAACCTTTACGTATTTGGAGATAAAAATAGGATTTTTATAACAGCTTACCTGTAAAATCCTTTTCTTGGAGTACATCACGGGACACAGAGCGACATAGTCATTACTAATGGGTTATATAGTTACCGTCAGGTGCTGGCACTGGCAACTTCCAAAACCGGAAGTACCCTCCCCTATATAAGCCCCTCCCATCCGGGAGCACCTCAGTTTTGTAGCAAAGCAATAAGTGTCCCCAAAGAGGGGTGGGAGCTCTGTGTCCCGTGATGTACTCCAAGAAAAGGATTTTACAGGTAAGCTGTTATAAAAATCCTATTTTCTTTTTCGTACATCACGGGACACAGAGCGACATAGTCATTACTAATGGGATGTCCTAAAGCAATGCCAAATGAGGGGGGGGATACACCATATATAAGCTGAGCGCTATCAGACATGAGGATCTTTTGCGGCCTGCAACACACTGCGCCCAAAGGCGACATCCTCCTGACTTCTAACGTCCACCTGGTAGAACCTAGTAAACGTGTGTACCGAAGACCATGTTGCGGCCTTACAGATTTGAGCCAGGGAGGCCTGGTGATGCACTGCCCATGAAGTTCCAACTGCTCTCGTGGAGTGCGCCCTAACTTTGAACGGAGGCGGTCTACTTCTCAAGCTATAGGCTTGTATTATGACCTGTCGAATCCACTTGGCTAAAGTAGATTTTGACGCTGCCTGACCCTTTCTGGGGCCTTCCGGCAGAATAAACAAAGTATCCGTTCTGCGAATCTGAGCAGTGGCTTTTAGATAAGGTTTAACTGCTCCTACTACATCCAAAGAATGCAATAACTTTTCCTCTACCGAAGTAGGCTTGGGGAAAAAAGAAGGAAGAACCACATCTTGGTTCAAATGAAAACTCGATACCACCTTAGGAAGAAAGGCTGGATGAGGACGTAACACTACTCTGTCCTTATGGATAACCAGATATGGCTCCTTACAGGACATAGCTGCTAATTCCGATACTCTTTTAGCCGAACAAATGGCTACTAGAAAAATCAATTTCCTGGTGAGAAGCACCAAGGAAATATGCTGTAATGGTTCAAATGGTTGTTTCTGTAGAACCGACAGAACCAAGTTTAGATCCCATGGACATATGGGAATATTAACCGGAGGACTAATACGCATCACTCCTTGTATAAAGGCTTTGACTAGTGAATGCGAAGCCAAGGGCCTTTGAAAAAATATTGACAAGGCCGAAATCTGACCCTTGATAGTACTCAAGGCAAGCTTCCTATCTACAGCCCACTGTAGGAAGTCCAGAAACCTACCTATTACGTACTTATGTGGATGCCATTTCTTGGCCTCCCACCACGCGATGTACGCCTTCCAGATTCTATAGTAGATCTGCCTGGATACCGGCTTCCTGGCATTGATCATGGTAGATACCACAGCATTAGAGAGCCCTCTCTTTTTTAGAATGTGGGCTTCAATAGCCAGGCCGTCAAACCTAGGGCTGGTAAGGAAGGGTGGTATATCGGTCCTTGCGAAAGCCGGACGACGTGGGAGAGTCCAAGGACTCCCCACTGAAATTTTACAATCTCCGCGTACCACGCTCTTCGGGGCCACGCTGGAGCCACCGGAATCACTGGTTTCTTTTCTACCCTGATTCTGCGGAGTAATCGAGGTAACCATTGTGGCGGTGTGAATGCATATATCAGCTTGAACTGATCCCCAGGGAACACTAGGGCATCCGAGCCGCAAGCTAGGGGATCCCTTGTCCGAGAGACAAACCTATCCCCCTTTGCGTTGAATCTGGATGCTAGAAGATCTACATCCGATGTTCCCCACCGCTGACATATTGTCCAGAAAACCTCGGGGTGAAGGGACCCTTCCTCTGGGCCTAATTGCTGGCGACTTAGAAAGTCCGCCTTCCAATTCTCCACTCCTGGAATGAATACCGCAGATATGGCTGGGACATATTTTTCCTGCCCATTTCAGGATGTAATTTACTTCCCTCTGGGCTGCACGACTCCTGGTGCCCCCCTGATGATTGAATTCTGACAGGGGACCCTTGGAGTTTGGATGTCCATGCTACTAGGGCATACCGGGCTGCTCGTATCTCTAAGAGATTGATGGGCAGGGCCTTTTCTGCATCCGACCATCTGCCCTGGAGAGACTATTGCTCCAGTACTGCTCCCCAGCCTATAAGGCTGGCATCTGTAGTGACCACCTTCCAAGAAATCGGACTGAAGGATTTCCTTTTTTCCAGATTCTGGGGAACCCACCACCAACGGAGGCTCTTGCGAACGGAAGGGGACAAGGACATTGTAAGTCTAGGGCCTGAACTTTTTTGTTCCAGGCTGACAGTATGGCCCCTTGCAAATTCCTTGAATGGAATTGACCGTAGGGTACTGCTTCGAATGATGCCACCATTTTTCCCAGCAGCCTCATATACAGGCGTATGGACGGCTGTCTTTTTTGTACCCACTAAGTGGATCAAATCTTTCAAAGACAACACCTTTCCTCGAGGCAAGAATATTTTTCTCTGGCCTGAATCCAACCTTAGCCCCAAGTATTCCAGACTTTTGACTGGTTTTTAGGGCTGACTTGTCTCGGTTGATAATCCAACCGTGAGATTCCAGATACTTGATCGTCTTGTGAACGACCACGTCTAGTTTTTTCACTGAGTGGTCTATCAGCAACAAGTCATCCAGATATGCCATTATCATTACACCTTGTGTTCTTAGATTGGCCAATAAAGGGCCAGAATTTTTGTAAACACTCGTGGTGCTGTGGCCAAACCGAAGGGTAAGGCTCTGAACTGAAAATGGCGCCCTTCTACTGCAAAGCGTAGAAATTTTTGGTGGACTGGAAAGATGGGAATGTGCAAATAAGCATCTTTGATGTCGATCGTGGCTAACCAATCCTCCCCTTGTAGGGCAGTGGCCACCGATCGGATCGACTCCATCGGAAAGTCCTGATATACAGGAATTTGTATAGCCCTTTTTGAATTAATATGGGCCTCCCGTCCGCGTTTGCTTCGGGACTGTAAAGAGGTTTGAGTAAAACCCGAACCCTCATTCTTCCAGGGGAACTTCCATAATTACTCCTTGGAGCAATAGTTGTTCTAGTGCCAACAGGAGGGACTCTCTCTTCCGGGGATCCCTTGGCACGTTTGACCTTAAAAATGGGAAGGAGGAGAGTCTTTTAACTCCAAACTGTATCCCAAACCTACTGCGGAGAGCACCTATCTGTCTTGATCGTGTCCCGCCAGGTCTCCTTGCGAACAACTGGAGTCCTCCCCCCACCCGACTGAGTGGGGGCTTCAATGAATTTAACTTTGGGGGAGGTTTTGTACCTCCCCTGACCCAGGGTTTCTCATTACCCTGCTACTGTCCCTGTTTTTTACCCCCGGGATTTGACCGAGGAGGCCGTCGGAACTGTTACACAGCCGATGCCCCAGGGACTGGAGAAGCAGGCCCCTTAAAGAGGGACCTCTAACTCTGCTTTTAACCGGCAAGAGCGTATTTTTACCGCTGGAAATTTTCTGGATATATTTGTCCAGGTTTTCCCTCAATAAGCGTTCACCATGAAATGGGACGCTAACCAGCCATTCTTTACAGGGAGCTTCAGCAGACCAGTTTCTGAGCCATAGGAGCCTACGCATATGTCTATAGACAGCGTAAGGCGGGAGGCCTGATGGACTGAATCCTCTATGGCGTCAACCGCAAAGCCTAAGGCTCTAGGTAGATCAGCTAGGGCAAAGCCTGCTGATCTGTCAAGTCCCTCAAGACCTGTTTCAACTGATCCTTCACTGCTTAGCAGACCCCAATAGCTGCTACTGCTGGTTGTATCACCAAGCAGATTTTCATAAGGACTCCAATCTTTTATCTATTGGGTTCTTGAACATTTGGACATTATCCACTGGACATGTCAGTGATTTATACATACAAGAGATGGCTGCGTCCACTGTAGGGACCTTCCATTTTTTTTTTTTTTTTTTTGATGAACTTATCCTCCATGGGATAGACCACCGGAAATCTCTTGGGGGAATAAATATTTTCTCAGGACGTTCCCAATCCTGGTAAATGAGCCCTTTCAGGGTGAAGTGGAAAAGAACAAACAGTCTGGGGGCTTCTAGCGACCCCAACGAGGATACAGTAGTGGTTGATGGTTCCGCAAGGTGCATTTTTAAATGCTGATCGGACCATGTTAGTCAGAGACTGAACCCATAATCTTTCAGCTTGAGATGCTGAGAAAAGGTTCTCCCACTGTTGATTCCTCTATAACAGAATCAACCTTATCCTGATCCCCTTCAGGCAGGTCGATCCCTGTATGGGACTGTTGCTCTGCTAACAGGCACTCTGAAGGAGGAGACGGAGATCGGGCGTGCTTTCCCTGACAGGGAGGCAGCGATAAATTTTGACAATCTCTCTCTAATCCTCCCAGAGCTGAGGAAAAAACCTCCTCTGTTACATACACAGGAGCAGGTGAACTGAGGACAGCCACAGTACCAAGTACCCCTGCGGGGTCTCTACGGTCACTTACCTCTGAACTTCAGGGGAGACTGGTGCAGCAAGAGTATGCCCAAGATCCTCAGAGCCCGATGAGACCCCCTTCGCTTCCTGGAAGATTCAGTTCCGGAGCTACTGGACGGCATATTCCTAAGCCTAAAGCTGAGGTATTCCAGCCGTAATACACCACTTTTACTGAGAATAGTCTAGCACAATTGCTGCTATATCACAGTTGGTGTCTACTAATGTGCCCTTCTAGGGGATGCCTGTATCAACCGCTTGCTGTATGCCTTTAAATGTTGCCAGCTCTGTCTCTGTACTTCATAGCCAGCTTACTGCAATAATGTGGCTTTTTAAAAACCTGCTGGGACGCCCGCACATGCGCAGAAGCGCTGCGGCGCGCACAGAGCGTCATCCCCCAGGCCCCGCCCCTTTTTCCGGCCACCTCTATATATAGAGGCGCGTGCACGCGCACGCGCGCGGCCACGTGCGCCTCGGCGCTAATTTTCAAACATGGAAACCAGGGACAGGAGCCAGGGCCCCCTTTGCCGCAGGCCGGGGGGTAGACGAACACTGCAACATGGCAGAGGAAACAGTTTCCTGTAGGAGAACTCACCAGCTGCCTGGACTTTGCTCTCTGAGAAGAAACTAGTCCATATGACAAGAAAAACATTCCACAGCGGCCTCTAGTGGACAAACACAGGTACCGCAGTTTAATATACTAAACATATATAAAAAAACATTCCTTTTTTTTTTTTTTTTTTTTTTTTTTCTTGACCACCATTAAAAATTATTACATTTTTTTAGTAGTTACAGGCATGCACAGATATTAGCGGGAATACCGTTAGGTAACAGACAGAAAGACAAATTAGGCTTGGGGGTCCCCCAATAGAACCAAGTTCCTGGGGGCCCCCACTTACCTGTTCCCCGCCGCAGGACTTTGTTTGGTCCACAAAAGCCCAAACTTCACCTATCACGGCAGGCATTGTAATCAAACCTTCAGGGACCGGGTTCCCAAGGATTCCACTCCCCTGGACCTGTATAGCACCCTGCACAGAAAACATCTTGGTCGTGGGTATGACCAGAGCTCTGGATCCCAGGGTCCAGCTCTCCTAAGAGAAGCATTACAGGCAGAACCTTGCTCTTCTCTGCAAGGCCCGGGTACCGACCGTTTAGCTATGAAGCTTTTTTGGTCGGATCCGGAATAGCTTACTGAGGCCCAAAAGAACCTGTACGCAAGCTCAGTGAAAAACACATGTTTCTTCTTGGCCAACACCTTAGACACTGGCAAAAAACTGAGGTGCTCCCGGATGGGAGGGGCTTATATAGGGGAGGGTACTTCCGGTTTTGGAAGTTGCCAGTGCCAGCACCTGACGGTAACTATATAACCCATTAGTAATGACTATGTCGCTCTGTGTCCCGTGATGTACGAAAAAGAAATCTTTTTTTTCCTCTAGATGTAAAGAGTGCCCCCCTGTCCTCTGTGATGACCTTAAAGTGAACAACTTAACACCAAGTTCACTATTTGGACCACTTTTGCATTTGTAAATGTTGATCATATCCCCCATTAACCTCCTCTTTTTAAGAGAGAATAGATTTAGTTCCTCTAATCTTTCCTCATAGCTGAGCTCCTCCATGCCTCTTATCAGTTTGGTTGCCCTTCTCTGCAATTTCTCCAGTTCCCGATATCCTTTTTGAGGACTGGTGCCCAAAACTGAACTGCATATTCCAGATGAGGTCTTACTAATGATTTGTACAGGGGAAAAATTATATCTTTCTCTCTCTGGAGTCCATACCTCTCCTAATACAAGAAAGGACTTTGCTCGCTTTGTAAACCGCAGCTTGGCATTGCATGCTATTATTGAGCTTATGATCTACCAAAACCCCCAGATCCTTCTCCACTATGAATTCCCCCAGTTGTACTCCTCTTAGTTTGTATGATACATTCATATTCTTAGCCCCTAAGTGCATACCTTTACATTTATCAACATTAAACCTAATTTTCCACTTGGTTGCCCAATAGGACAGTGCATTGAGGTCGGCTTGTACATAGGAGACATCCTGTAAGTACGCATCATTTCACTGCATAGCTTAGTGTCATCTGCAAAGACAGAAATGGTAATTTTAATCCCAGACCCAATATAAATTATAAAGTTATTAAAAAGTAAAGCCCTGTACACACGATCGGATTTCCTATGGATTCTAATCCGATGGATTTTTCCAATCGGAAATCTGATGAAGCTGACTTCCATCAGTCTTGCCTACACACCATCAGTCAAAAATCCGACTGTCCCAAACGGCGTGACGTAGAACACTCAGACGAGCCAAGAAAAATGAAGTTCAATGCTTCTGAGCATGCGTCGACTTGATTCTGGGCATGCGTGGGTTTTTTCTCCGATGGAGTTCCACACAGACGATCGGAATTTGCTATGTTTTTTTTTTCCATCGGATAAATTTAAAACATGTTCTATTTTTTCTCACTGATGGAAAAAAGACAGATGGGGCCCATACACGATCGGTTCGCCCAATGAAAACAGTCCATCGGACTGTTTTCATCGGTAAAACCGATCGTGTGTACACGGCTTAAGGGTCCCAACACTGAACCTTGGGATACACCACTGATAACCTTAAACCATTCAGAATAAAATTCATTAAACATCTTTGAATTCTGTCTTTTAGCACGTTTTCTATCCATTTACAAATTCATCTTTCCAAGCCTGTAGACTTTACCTTACACATGAGCCGTGTGTGGGGAACTGTGTCAAACGCTTTTGAAAAATCCAAGCATACCACGTCCACCGCCACCCCTCTGTTCAAGGTTTTACTTACCTGCTCATAAAAATAAACCAGGTTGGGGCGTGGCGACTGAGCTCCGTGATGGCCGCATAGCCTGTGAGCTCCGCTCGTCCGCCGGAGAAATCCATCCGTATCCGAGACTACCGGCCCCATCCACGGTCACAAAAGGCACCATCGGATAGCCTACCTCCCGAGGCACTCGACGAGGATGATGAGACGGCGAAAGGCCCCACAACAGCCATGCAAGCTGGACAGCACAGGACCTCATTGTGGACAGGATTCACAGGGTCCCTAAACCATCTTTCCTCCCTGACGAAACACCAAGGGATGTCCTTTTGAGAGTTCATTACTATCATGTAAAAGAGAAAATATTGCTGGCGTCCCGTAAACCGGACAAAATACCCCCGCAATACGCTGACATAAAGCTGCTACCAGACCTCTCCAGGCATACACTACAAAGGCGCCGAAACCTGGCGACCATCACTAAAGCACTGAGGAACCACAGCATCCTCCACAAGTGGAAGTATCCAGCAACACTTTCAATCACCCACAACGGAGTTACTGTTATGATTTTCACACTGGAGGATGGGATCGCTGCCTTAAGAAAGTGAAACATCTTACCAGATCAAACCGCTACCCACGTGCCAACAGAAAGTCCACAATACATGCACAGCGCATGGCAAGTGGTATCTCACAAGCGGTCACATAAAAAAACAGCTGGTGGAAACTCGTGAAACAACCACATAGGCAATTCTCCGGGGACAGGAGATCTGTACCTGTTTTTCTCCTCTACCCCTCCCAGTAACAAATAGCAGATAAACCTGCACGCAGATCAGTTTAAAGATCCTTTTCTTATAAATCCCATGTTGACTGTGTTTTTTGTTCTTGTTACCCTTTGTTTTTTTGTTCTTCCTTTGATATACATAGATCTTTCGGAAGCTTCTGGACCTCATATACTGAGGCCGTCTGGTCTGAGACCCATCGAACAATAAGGTCTGAACCTACCATCAAGATCCCTGTGCGCGCAGTAAGTACCTACACTGCACAACCATACAACAACATGCACTACCCAAGCAATGACGGTTACCTGTTTGTCTATTAATGCACAGGGTCTAAATCACCCTGCTAAGAGATTTTCCCTATGGACTGAAGCTTGCATGCATAGAGCAGATATACTCTGCGTCCAGGAAACCCACTTTCAACTGAATAAAGCTCAGCACTGCTCACACAAAAACTATCTGCATATTTTCATGGCCTGTACACCCAACCGTAAGAAAGGAGGAGTCCTACTGGCCATAAGTAACTCTGTATCCTTCTAACAAAAGGAGACATTTCTGGACGATGGAGGGAGATATATAATAGTCACCGGTGCTATCAACTCCAAACCTTACACATTGGTCACACTTTACTCCCCAAACTCTCACCAACTTCGTTTTATAAAAAAGGTGCTCAAAAAAGCTAACTCTATGAAACATGGTAACATCTTAATATGTGGGGACTGTCAATCTGTCTGTCGATCTGTCAATGGACACTACCACGAAAAGGCCTAGAGGTACGGTGTCTCTCCAAGCACTACTTCACAATGAGGAACTGTTTGATGCGTGGAGATGCCACCACGCCAACGAAAAGGACTACACCTTATTTTCGCACAGACATTGCTCATACTCGTGGATAGACATGTTCTTGATGGACGAGTGGCTCCTACAACATATAGAAACCGCTAAAATACATGATATTACTTGGTCAGACCACGCTGCAATATCTTTGTCTATTCTAGAAAAGGGTGTCTCCTCTTCACCCCCCATCTGGCGTTGCAATGTAAGATTGTTACAAGAATCTCGCACTCACCCAAAAATATCGCAGCATATTCAGCATTTTTTCCTAGAAAACAAAGAGTCGGTCCAAGATCCTTACGTACTTTGTAACTCTCACAAGGCCTATATGAGAGGCATACTTATCCAAATAGGGGCTCAGGAAAAACGGCGTCACACGCAAAAAAATTAACACACTTCTTAAGGCGATTCACGACACAGAGACTTTAAACAAACAGGCTCCCACACATAACCTAATAAGTAAACTAGCCACACTCAGGGAATCACTGAGGGAACACCTCTCCCAGCAATATGACAAACATCTGCGGCGCTTACAACTAAACTATTACGCCAACGCCAACAGAGCAGGTAAATACTTAGCAAGTAGGCTGAAAGCAGCACGCACAAAATCCAGAATACCATTTCTCCAACATCCCACAATGCCACACAAAATAGTGGACCCACAAGCTATAGCAAATCAATTTGCTGATTATTATAGCTCACTATACAACTTAAACACAGATCCCAATACGCCTCAACCATCCGTAGATAAAATCCAATCATTCTTACAAAGATTGAATCTCCCATCCCTGTCAGAGCAACAATTAGCCAACCTTAACGCCACCATCTCGAACCAAGAAATAGAACAAGTCATAGACACACTTCCAAACGGTAAATCACCATGGCCGGATGGCTTCTCTAATGAATACCTCAAAACTAGTGATGAGCCGAACACCCCCGGGTTCGGTTCGCACCAGAACCCGCGAACGGACCGAAAGTTCGAACGAACATTAGAACCCTATTAAATACAATGGATGCGAACGTTCGAATTCTAAAGTGCTAATTATAACAACTATTATGCATGTTATTGTCATAAATAGGGTTTGGGAACCCGGGTTCTGCACCAGGGGACATGTATCAATGCAAAAAGAAGTTTTAAAAACGGTCGTTTTTCGGGAGCAGTCATTTTAATGATGCATAAAGTGAAAAAAAAAAGTCAAATATTCCTTTAAATATCGTACCTGGGGGGTGTCTAAAGTATGCCTGTGAAGTGCCACGTGTTTCCTGTGTTTAGAACTGTCCCTGCACAAAATGACACTTCTAAAGGAAAAAAAAGCCATTTAAAACTGCTTGCGGCTTTAATGTAATGTCTGGTCCCGGTAATATGGATGAAATTCTTTAAGAAAAATGGCATAGCTACCCCATGACCCCCCCCCTACCCCAGCCCATTACCAGCCCCTTTGGGTCTTGTATGGATATTAAGGGGAACCCCGCACATAAAATAAAAAAGGCCCTATATACTCTGAACAGCCGTATACAGGCGGTGCATACAAGACAGGGACTGTAGGTTTGTTCTTATGTAGAATCTGTTTGTAATTTTGAACAGGTACATTGTTGAAGTGTAGCTCCAGCCCAAAAATCTATTTTTAAACTTTTTGGGAAACATAGGTAAGGGTTATCACCCCTGTAACATTTGTTTTGCTGTCTGTGCCCCTGTTCAGAACATTTCACCTCACTTTCCGTCCCAATGACAACTGTTTTTGAAATGTGGTGTTTTTCTTGAAACAAGGATTGCTGATAAAGCATCAGTACAGATGAGACCCCTTTCTCCCATATTTATTCTTACAGGAGAGAATTTTCCTTTCTAGGGGTAGATTTCCTCTCACTTCCTGTTGTCTTCTTTCGTTTGCAAGTAGGAGTCGTTTGTAAGTTGGATGTTTGAAAGTAGGGACCTGCCGTATATACTCTGCAGAAATAGGCCCCTTAGTTGTTGGTGTTGGCACAACACTGTAAGCACTCAGTTACTCTTGGTTGGTGCTGGAACGCCCTGCTGTCAACTATTATATCAGGAATTTTAATTACATATAATTGTTGAACAGTGGTAGTAAAAATTGGGGCTTTGATGGTGGTGCTGGTGCCACAACACTGTAAGCCCTGACAGTTACTCTTGGTGGGTGCAGCAATGGGCCCTGCTGTGAATTATTAGATCAAGAATTGTAATTACATGCCCCTTTTGAACAGGGGCTGAAAAATTGGGCCTTTCGTGGTGGTGGTGGTGGTGGCGTTGCCACAAGACTGTAAGCCCTCAGAGTTACTCTTGGTGGGTGCAGCAATGGACCCTGCTGTGAATTATTAGATCAAGAATTGTAATTGCATGCCCCTGTTGAACAGGGGCTGAAAAATTGGGCCTTAGGCACTGGTGGCACAACACTACAACCCCTCACAGATACTGTACTTGGAGCACAGCAATGAGCCCTGTTGCAAAGTATTGCTTCAAAAATTGTAATGACACGCCCCTGTTAAACAGGGGCTGAAAAATTGGGCCTTAGGCACTGGTGCCACAACACTCCAACCCCTCACAGATACTGTACTTGGAGCACAGCAATGAGCCCTATGGCAAATTATTGCTAAAAAAATTGTAATTACACGCCCCTGTAAAACAGGGGCTGAAAAATTGGGCCTTAGCCACTGGTGGCGGCACCCATAAACAAAAATGATCTTCCAAGCTATCATCATCAATCGTATCATTGAGGACTCGGAGGAGGAGGATAGCCAGTCAACATAACAGCACAGGCACTCAGCATCAGCATCAGTCTTGAAGGGATGTGACATGTTAAAATCAATTAGTCTGTTATATCAGCATCAGGTGTGTGGTAGCTGGTGGTGATCCAAGACTGGTTCATCTTGATGAAAGTCAGTCGATCAACCGAGTCGGTGGACAGGCACACCCTGTGATCCGTGACAAATCCTCCAGCAGCACTGAATGTGCGTTCCGAAAGAACGCTGGATGCAGGACAGGCCAGTAGCTCAATTGCATACTGTGCAAGCTCTGGCCAGTGATCCATCCTCAAGACCCAGTAAGCCAGAGGATTTTCGGTGGGGAAGGTGTCCAAGTCTGACCTTGCCCCTAGATATTCCTGCACCATGTTTATCAGACGCTGGCGATGGTTGCTGGAACCGATCATACTTTGGGGCTGCGGACTAAAGAATTGTCTGAACGCATCGGTCAGACGGCCACCTTCCCCACCGCTCCTTCTTTGACTGGCCGAAGCCTCAGCAACTCGTTGTCCAGGACCAGGAGTTTGTAACCTCCCAGTCTCTGGGAACGCGTTGCACAGACCTTTCTGCAAGGCCTCCCGGAGTTGTCTCATCCTCTGCTCCCTCTGCGACGGTAACATAAGGTCCGCAACCTTACCCTTGTACCGTGGATCAAGGAGAGTGGCCAGCCAGTAATGGTCCCTCTCCTTGATCCGAAGAATACGAGGATCCTTCCGCAGACTTTGCAGGATCAGGGAGGCCATGCAGCGTAGGTTTGCTGAGGCATTCGCTCCGGAGTCCTCTGGGTCACTAAGGACGACATGATCCGCAGCCACCTCCTCCCAGCCACGTACAAGTCCACTGGTTTCTTGGGACTGTAAATCATCCCTAAAAGACTGCTGCTGATGATGCTGAGTGCCAGCCTCCACCTCCATGCTGACACAATCCTCCTCCTCCTCCTCCTCCTCCTCCTCTTCCTGTGCGATGGGTGGGACAGAAGGAACACTGTCTGGGTAAAGGGGGCCTTGAGAGGCAAGGAAGTCCTCCTCTTCCTGCCTCTGTTCTGCCTCAAGTGCCCTGTCCATTATTCCACGCAGCGTGTGCTCCAACAGGTGGACAAGAGGTACAGTGTCACTGATGCATGCACTGTCACTGCTCACCATCCTCGTGGCCTCCTCAAATGGTGCCAGGACAGTGCATGCATCCCTGATCATGCCCCACTGGCGTGGAGAAAAAAAACCAAGCTCCCCTGACCCTGTCCTGGTGCCGTAGTCGCACAGGTACTCATTGATGGCCCTCTGCTGCGTGTGCAGCCGCTGCAGCATGGCCAACGTTGAGTTCCACCTGGTGGGCATGTCACATATAAGGCGGTTCTTGGGCAGGTTCAACTCCTTTTGCAGCTCAGCCAGGCGAGCACTGGCATTATAAGATCTGCGGAAATGCACACAGACTTTCCTGGCCTGCCTCAGGACATCCTGTAAGCCCGGGTACCTGCCCAAGAACCGCTGCACCACCAGGTTAAGGACGTGAGCCACACAGGGCACATGGGTCAGTTGTCCCTGTCGGAGGGCGGAGAGGAGGTTGGTGCCATTGTCGCAAACCACCATTTCTGGCTTAAGCTGGCGTGGCGTCAACCACCTCTCGGCCTGGCCCTGCAGAGCAGACAGGACCTCTGCCCCAGTGTGGCTTCTGTCCCCCAAACACACCATCGCAAGCACGGCATGGCATCTTTTTGCCTGCGTACTTGCGTAGCCCCGTGAACGGCTACGGAGCACCGCTGGTTCATAGGACAAACCACAGGAAGAGGCCATGGAGGAAGAAGAAGAGGAGGGGGTGGAGGAGAGAGGTGTGTCACAACCAGTAGTAGCATTTTGGAGGCGTGGCGGTGGGACAACCTCCAACACTACTGCACCTTGTCCTGCATCCTTCCCAGCTGCCAAAAGAGTGACCCAATGGGCCGTGAAAGAAAGGTAACGTCCCTGTCCATGCCTGCTGGACCATGAGTCAGCGGTAATATGCACCTTACCGCTGACCGCCCTGTCCAGCGAGGCCAAGACATTGCCTTCCACATGCCGGTAGAGAGCCGGAATAGCCTTCCGTGAGAAAAAGTGGCGTTTGGGAACCTGCCACTGAGGAACCGCACATTGCACAAACTCACGGAAGGGGGCCGAGTCTACCAACTGAAAAGGCAGCAGTTGAAGCGCTAGCAATTTAGCCAAGCTAGCATTCAACCGCTGGGCATGTGGATGGCTGGGAGTGAACTTCTTTCGACGGTCCAGCAGCTGGGGCAGGGAAATTTGCCTGCTAGAATCGGACGTCGGTGTACTGCTAGCAGAGTGGCCGCAAGTACTTGGCTGTGACACACCTAATTCTACACCTTCATTCCTCTCAGTGCATGTTTCAGAGAGGACTGAAGTTATAGTGGGGTTGGAGATCCCAGCTGATGCGGTGCAAGGAGAGGTCCGCTTTGTTCTTTGGTGTGGGTCTTTGAGGTAGGCTTGCCAACGAGCTGCATGGCAGGTCAACATATGTCTGGTCAGGCATGTGGTACCCAAGCGGCTGATGTTTTGGCCACGCGATATACGCTTGAGACATATGTTGCAAACAGCAGCTGTGCGATCTGATGCACTAGCCTCAAAAAAGGCCCACACCAAAGAACTTTTTGAATGACGGGCAGAGGCAGCGCCCTGCACAGGCGGAGCTCTGCGGTGTGATTCCGTCGGTGTACTGCCCTTACGCTGGCCACCAAAGGGCATCCTGCCTCGTTGGAGATGTGCCTCCTCCTCATCCTCCTCCTCCTCCTCTCTCCTATTAGGCACCCACGTGGAGTCAGTGACCTCATCATCACCTCCCTCCTCATCACTGGAGCCAATCTGGCAGTATGCTGCAGCTGCTGGAACATGACTGCCAGATTGGTGTCCTTCTTGAGCATCCCCTCTGTCTGCTCTCACGCTACTGCCTTCCTCTAGCTGGGTTTCATCATCAGACCCTTCGAAACGCTGGGCATCCTCCTGGAGCATGTACCCAACACTGTGCTCAAACAGTTCGGGGGACTCCTCAGGAGGAGGACATGGTGGGTCTAGGGAAGGAGTGACTGATGATGAGTCTGACATTGATACCAGGGAAGAGGACGCTTTGGCAGCTGCTTTTCCAGTACCCTGAGCCTGGGTGAGAGAGGATGAGGAGGAGGAGGAGGGCTTGGTCATCCACTCTACCAAGTCTTCGGCATGATGTGGCTCAACATGTCCAGCTGCCGAAAAGAAGGACAAGCGTGTCCCATGGCCATGTGCTGATGACAATGCACCGCGTCCACGACCAGCACTGTTGCCCCCAGACACAGAGCCTGCTTGCCCTCTTTTATTGCCTCCTGACTGTCTGCATCTCCTTGTTTGCCTTCCAGACATTCTAATAGATGGCCTGCAGGGAGATGGGAAAAAAGCAATAAGGGCTACCTTCAGGTGTCCTTCTCTGTCCCTTGAAACAAGGACTTTGACAGTGAAAGAAACTGACACACTCTCCCTACCTACAGTTTTCTGTCCCTAGAAAAAATGTTTTTTTTAAGCACAATTTAGCACAAGGAGAATTCACTCACTGTCCTTCCAGGTCCCTGGAAACAAGGACTTTGACAGTGAAAGAAACTGACACACTCTCCCTACCTACAGTTTTCTGTCCCTAGAAAAAATGTTTTTTTTAAGCACAATTTAGCACAAGGAGAATTCACTCACTGTCCTTCCAGGTCCCTGGAAACAAGGACTTTGACAGTGAAAGAAACTGACACACTCTCCCTACCTACAGTTTTCTGTCCCTAGAAAAAATGTTTTTTTAAGCACAATTTAGCACAAGGAGAATTCACTCACTGTCCTTCCAGGTCCCTGGAAACAAGGACTTTGACAGTGAAAGAAACTGACACACTCTCCCTACCTACAGTTTTCTGTCCCTAGAAAAAATGTTTTTTTTAAGCACAATTTAGCACAAGGAGAATTCACTCACTGTCCTTCCAGGTCCCTGGAAACAAGGACTTTGACAGTGAAAGAAACTGACACACTCTCCCTACCTACAGTTTTCTGTCCCTAGAAAAAATGTTTTTTTTAAGCACAATTTAGCACAAGGAGAATTCACTCACTGTCCTTCCAGGTCCCTGGAAACAAGGACTTTGACAGTGAAAGAAACTGACACACTCTCCCTACCTACAGTTTTCTGTCCCTAGAAAAAATGTTTTTTTTAAGCACAATTTAGCACAAGGAGAATTCACTCACTGTCCTTCCAGGTCCCTGGAAACAAGGACTTTGACAGTGAAAGAAACTGACACACTCTCCCTACCTACAGTTTTCTGTCCCTAGAAAAAATGTTTTTTTTAAGCACAATTTAGCACAAGGAGAATTCACTCACTGTCCTTCCAGGTCCCTGGAAACAAGGACTTTGACAGTGAAAGAAACTGACACACTCTCCCTACCTACAGTTTTCTGTCCCTAGAAAAAATGTTTTTTTTTAAGCACAATTTAGCACAAGGAGAATTCACTCACTGTCCTTCCAGGTCCCTGGAAACAAGGACTTTGACAGTGAAAGAAACTGACACACTCTCCCTACCTACAGTTTTCTGTCCCTAGAAAAAATGTTTTTTTTAAGCACAATATAGCACAAGGAGAATTCACTCACTGTCCTTCCAGGTCCCTGGAAACAAGGACTTTGACAGTGAAAGAAACTGACACACTCTCCCTACCTACAGTTTTCTGTCCCTAGAAAAAATGTTTTTTTTTAAGCACAATTTAGCACAAGGAGAATTCACTCACTGTCCTTCCAGGTCCCTGGAAACAAGGACTTTGACAGTGAAAGAAACTGACACACTCTCCCTACCTACAGTTTTCTGTCCCTAGAAAAAATGTTTTTTTTAAGCACAATTTAGCACAAGGAGAATTCACTCACTGTCCTTCCAGGTCCCTGGAAACAAGGACTTTGACAGTGAAAGAAACTGACACACTCTCCCTACCTACAGTTTTCTGTCCCTAGAAAAAATGTTTTTTTTAAGCACAATTTAGCACAAGGAGAATTCACTCACTGTCCTTCCAGGTCCCTGGAAACAAGGACTTTGACAGTGAAAGAAACTGACACACTCTCCCTACCTACAGTTTTCTGTCCCTAGAAAAAATGTTTTTTTTAAGCACAATTTAGCACAAGGAGAATTCACTCACTGTCCTTCCAGGTCCCTGGAAACAAGGACTTTGACAGTGAAAGAAACTGACACACTCTCCCTACCTACAGTTTTCTGTCCCTAGAAAAAATGTTTTTTTTAAGCACAATTTAGCACAAGGAGAATTCACTCACTGTCCTTCCAGGTCCCTGGAAACAAGGACTTTGACAGTGAAAGAAACTGACACACTCTCCCTACCTACAGTTTTCTGTCCCTAGAAAAAATGTTTTTTTTAAGCACAATTTAGCACAAGGAGAATTCACTCACTGTCCTTCCAGGTCCCTGGAAACAAGGACTTTGACAGTGAAAGAAACTGACACACTCTCCCTACCTACAGTTTTCTGTCCCTAGAAAAAATGTTTTTTTTAAGCACAATTTAGCACAAGGAGAATTCACTCACTGTCCTTCCAGGTCCCTGGAAACAAGGACTTTGACAGTGAAAGAAACTGACACACTCTCCCTACCTACAGTTTTCTGTCCCTAGAAAAAATGTTTTTTTTAAGCACAATATAGCACAAGGAGAATTCACTCACTGTCCTTCCAGGTCCCTGGAAACAAGGACTTTGACAGTGAAAGAAACTGACACACTCTCCCTACCTACAGTTTTCTGTCCCTAGAAAAAATGTTTTTTTTAAGCACAATTTAGCACAAGGAGAATTCACTCACTGTCCTTCCAGGTCCCTGGAAACAAGGACTTTGACAGTGAAAGAAACTGACACACTCTCCCTACCTACAGTTTTCTGTCCCTAGAAAAATGTTTTTTTTAAGCACAATTTAGCACAAGGAGAATTCACTCACTGTCCTTCCAGGTCCCTGGAAACAAGGACTTTGACAGTGAAAGAAACTGACACACTCTCCCTACCTACAGTTTTCTGTCCCTAGAAAAAATGTTTTTTTTAAGCACAATTTAGCACAAGGAGAATTCACTCACTGTCCTTCCAGGTCCCTGGAAACAAGGACTTTGACAGTGAAAGAAACTGACACACTCTCCCTACCTACAGTTTTCTGTCCCTAGAAAAAATGTTTTTTTTAAGCACAATTTAGCACAAGGAGAATTCACTCACTGTCCTTCCAGGTCCCTGGAAACAAGGACTTTGACAGTGAAAGAAACTGACACACTCTCCCTACCTACAGTTTTCTGTCCCTAGAAAAAATGTTTTTTTTAAGCACAATTTAGCACAAGGAGAATTCACTCACTGTCCTTCCAGGTCCCTGGAAACAAGGACTTTGACAGTGAAAGAAACTGACACACTCTCCCTACCTACAGTTTTCTGTCCCTAGAAAAAATGTTTTTTTTAAGCACAATATAGCACAAGGAGAATTCACTCACTGTCCTTCCAGGTCCCTGGAAACAAGGACTTTGACAGTGAAAGAAACTGACACACTCTCCCTACCTACAGTTTTCTGTCCCTAGAAAAAATGTTTTTTTTAAGCACAATTTAGCACAAGGAGAATTCACTCACTGTCCTTCCAGGTCCCTGGAAACAAGGACTTTGACAGTGAAAGAAACTGACACACTCTCCCTACCTACAGTTTTCTGTCCCTAGAAAAAATGTTTTTTTTAAGCACAATTTAGCACAAGGAGAATTCACTCACTGTCCTTCCAGGTCCCTGGAAACAAGGACTTTGACAGTGAAAGAAACTGACACACTCTCCCTACCTACAGTTTTCTGTCCCTAGAAAAAATGTTTTTTTTAAGCACAATTTAGCACAAGGAGAATTCACTCACTGTCCTTCCAGGTCCCTGGAAACAAGGACTTTGACAGTGAAAGAAACTGACACACTCTCCCTACCTACAGTTTTCTGTCCCTAGAAAAAATGTTTTTTTTAAGCACAATTTAGCACAAGGAGAATTCACTCACTGTCCTTCCAGGTCCCTGGAAACAAGGACTTTGACAGTGAAAGAAACTGACACACTCTCCCTACCTACAGTTTTCTGTCCCTAGAAAAAATGTTTTTTTTAAGCACAATTTAGCACAAGGAGAATTCACTCACTGTCCTTCCAGGTCCCTGGAAACAAGGACTTTGACAGTGAAAGAAACTGACACACTCTCCCTACCTACAGTTTTCTGTCCCTAGAAAAAATGTTTTTTTTAAGCACAATATAGCACAAGCACAAAACACACTGACACTCTCCCTACCTATCCTTCTCTTTCCCTAAACTAAAGGAATCCAGGTTAAGCAAGAAAGAAATAAAAGTCACTGTCCCTGCCTATGCTGCTCTATCCCTGCTCCGGAACACACTACACTAGGCCGCCGTGCTGGCGGCCTTTTATAGTGTGGGGCGTGTACTAAACACCCTCAGCAATAATTGGCCACAGGCATCCTGCCTGTGGCCAATCATTGCTCTCCTCGCTGACGGCGCTGTGATTGGCCAAGCATGCGGGGTCACAGTGCATGCTTGGCCAATCACAGCGCCTGGATGACACTGCGATGGCGTAGTGCATTGTGGGCCGTTAGCGTCACTCGAATTTGGCGCGAACGGCCCAAATCGTTCGATCTTCGTCGAACGATCGAACAGCCGATGTTCGAGTCGAACGTATGTTCGACTCGAACACGAAGCTCATCCCTACTCAAAACATTTAAACACATCCTAGCACAGCACATGCAACCAGTCTTTACCAAAGCAGCAGAGTCCGCATCCTTCCCCCAGGAAATGTTCAGAGCCCACATAGTTACACTACCCAAACCAGGAAAAGACCCTACTACACCAGCTAACTTTAGACCGATATCCCTACTAAACTCAGATATCAAAGTATATGCAAAATTGCTGGCCAAACGACTAATGACTGTCATTCCAACGATTATTCAACGCGACCAGATGGGGTTTGTGAAGGAGAGACAAATTTCCGATGCTACCAGAAGAATTATAAACGTAGTACACTCTGCTGGAGCAAATCGAACGCCTTCTCTGTTGTTATATATTTATGTGGAGAAGGCGTTCGATAGGGTCCAATGGACGTATATGCAATTGTTCTTATCGAAGTTTGGTTTTAGAGGTCATATTTTAACAGCTATGTTAGCGCTCTATTCATGTACATTGGCACAGGTGTATTCAAATATTTTTCTATCCAAAATCCTCACTATAACTAATGGGACCAGGCAAGGTTGCCCCTTATCGCCAACCATCTTCAATCTCATGATTGAACCACTAGCTGAAACAATTAGAACTCACCCTCTGATCACGGGATTCCAGTTTGGCTCTAGTACACACACTATTAATCTTTTCGCGGATGATGTCATCCTGCTCCTGACCAACCCACTAAAATCCCTACATCAGGCACATAAAATTCTAACGGAATTTGGAGAGATCTCCTACTACAAAGTGAATTTCAGTAAATCCCTAATCCTGGATCTTGGAGTACCTTCCAAGACACGAAACCTATTGCAAAACCAACTGCCGCACACTTGGAGTGATAAAGGTATCACTTATTTGGGTATCACCATAACTAATACCATTTCAGCCCTAGTTAAAGATAATATGACCAAACTAATTGCCAAACTGAAATCCCAACTAAGGGACATGTCGACTAAAGAAATTTCATGGATGGGGAGAATAACAGCCTACAAAATGATGATACTGCCACAAATCTTGTATGTTTTCCGCACTCTACCAGTTCACATACCTAAAAGCTACCTTAATCAACTGTCAGGCATTAGCTGGAAATTCATATGGGGTAAGAAAAAAGCTAGGTGCTCATGTAACAATCTTATTTCCCATAGAAAAGCGGGAGGGGCAGGCCTAGTGGATCTACACGACTATCTATGGGCAGTTAGACTGGACCACATAAAATACTGGCTAGGTAATCAGGAAACACCACTATGGGTAGACATAGAAAGCATAACATCACCCACAACAGATTTAACACTGCTACTTCTGAGTGATGTGTGGTCTCCATGGGACATATCAACCCTCTCTCTGCCCACGCAGACCTCTTTAAGAGCATGGAGACTTTGCCTTAGATTAAATGGTACTGACGCCCAGAAAATAATCTACAGATTACCAATAGCATAACTAGAAGCAAAAATTCCATTGCTTTCAGTAAAAGACTTGATGAGTCATGGTATTTCACACATATCGGACCTATATAATGGACCCCAGCCCAAATCCCCAGCACAAACAATGACACAATATAATCTACCTAGTGACAAGTTGTTCACCTGCCTACGCATCTCACACTTCCTCGTGTCTTATCCCAACCCAGAGATACTTATCCCACCCAAAATATGGAACTTCTACTCAAACTCTGACAAAACAACGAAAGGAATTTCAATATTTTATAACCTACTCCAAGAGAAACTAACTTTTAGGAAAACTATAGCAATGAGTAAATGGGAAACTGATCTCAATATTTCCTTCTCTAATGATCAGTGGCAGGATTCATTCAAAGAAATACATAAGGCCTCACATTGTGTTAAACACTGGGAAATGACAATAAAAATAGCAAATAGATGGCACTACACCCCATATAGGTTATCAAACTACTTTCTAGGTTCATCACCACAATGCTGGAAAGAATGTGGGCAAATAGGAAACCTTATTCACATGTTTTGGTATTGCCCAAATATAAGGAGTTTGTGGAACCAAATATTCTACCTAATTTCCTCCCTAACGGGAATACTGATTCCACCCTCCCCAGCATTGGCAATTCTACATCTAGGTATAGAAAAGTTATAGACCTGTAATAAGCCATATCCTACTAGAAACACGAGCACTAATACTACGCATTTGGAAGACAAACACCACCATAAACCTCTCTGATGTAACCAGAGCAGTCCACAGAAATTATAAGTTCGAACGACTGATAGCAATTAACTCTCTACAATGTACTAAGTTTGATAAACGTTGGTCTATATGGCCTAAAAAATTATAGTGCTTTCCTAACGTCTCATGTGACCTCTGTACTGTACAGTATATACTTCCGTTCTTTATTTACTTTCCTATACGGCTGCATTGATATTCTGTTCTTATTCTTTTGGAGATTTAATGTGTACTTGTCACTTGACCAAACCTTACCTCTGAATGTATATCGTGTATATTGAATTACCTTTCTTACCTTTCTTGATTTGTATAATGCTTTATATAAAATTCAATAAAAAAATATTGAACGATAAAAAGAAATCAGGTTTGTTTGACAACTTCTGTCTTTCATGAACCCATGCTGTCTATTGCTTTAACAAAAAAAATTCCAGCAAGAAATCGTCTATGTCAGTGGTCCCCAACCTTTTTGGCACCGAGGACCGGCGTTGTGTAATAGAATGGTTGGTTGGGTTGTTATGTAGCTTTTCGCGGGCAGTTTGTCGGGGAAATGGCTAGTGTTAGCGCCTCAATCATCACAGAACAATGGCTGATATGGTGTTGGGATGATTGAAGTGCATTATTTCTGTCATTGCATTGTAATATAAAATGAAATAGTTCAAACTCACCATAATGCAGAATCTGCCACCAGATGCGGTTTGTCACTTGCCACGTCGCCTTCCACCAGGTGTGGATTGTTGCTTGCGACGTCACCTGCCACCAGGTGTGGATTGTTGCTTGCCACGTCACCTGCCACCAGGTGTGGATTGCCACGTCGCCTGCCACCAGATGTGGATTGTCGCTTGCCACCTCGCCTGCCACCAGATGTGGATTGTCGCTTGCCACAACACCTGCCACCAGGTGTGGATTGCCATGTCGCCTGCCACCAGGTGCGGATTGCCACGTCGCCTGCCACCAGGTGCAGATTGCCACGTCGCCTGCCACGTCACCTGCCACCAGGTGAGGATTGCCACGTCACCTGCCACCAGGTGTGGATTGCCACGTCACCTGCCACCGGGTGTGGATTGCCACGTCACCTGCCACCGGGTGTGGATTGCCATGTCACCTGCCACCAGGTGTGGATTGCCGTTTGCCACCTGCCAGTAGATTTTTTTGTCACCTGCCATGGTGGCAGCACAGGCAGGTGAGGGAGAACAGCGGTAATGCGGGGCGGGCGGTGAGAGATGATCTCTCTGCTCCCGCGCCTCGCTGCAGTATAGCAGCCCCGCTGTGTGGGCGGAAGTGCCGCGTTATGGGCGGGCGCTGAGAGATGATCTCATCTCTCTGCTCCCGCGCCTCACCGCAGTATAGGAGCCCTGCTGTGTGGGCGGAAGTGCCGCGTTCCAGGCGGGTGGCGAGAGATGATCTCATCTCTCTGCTCCCGCGCCTCACCGCAGTAGGAGCCCCGCTGTGTGGGCGGAAGTGCCGTGATCCGGGCGGGCGGTGGGAGATGTCATCTCTCTGCTTGCCCGCTGCCGCACCTCACACAGTGCAGCCTTCACGGCCCATCTGCAAATAGGCCACGGCCCGGCAGTGGGCCGCGGACCGGGGGTTGGGGAACCCTGGTCTATGTGGTCTTTTATTAAACTTTCCAGTATCTTCCCGACTATAGAAGTTAAACTAACAGGTTTATAGTTACTTGGTAAAGACTTTGATCCCTTTTTAAATATGGGCACCACATTGACCCTGCGCCAATTCAGTGGTTCCATTCCAGTCATTAATGAGTCCCTAAATATTAGAAACAATGGCCTTGAATTTACAGAGCTCAATTCTTTTAGGATCCATGGGTGGATGCCATCTGGTCCAGGTGTTTTATCCACCTTTATTCTGTCTAAATATTTCTGAACCATATAATTTTTGAGCCATTGTGGCTCATTTGTGGCTGTGTCACTACCATCCCCCATTATGAACATGAGCTCCACCATGCTCCTTTGTATACACAGAGCTGAAGAAAGTATTTAATAAATGTACCTTCTCTTTGTCCCCAGTCACCCACTCTAAATTATTCTGTAAAGGGCCTACATGCTCAGACCTGACCTTTTTATTATTAATTTATTTGAATAATTTTTTGGGGTTTGTCCTACTATCTTTTGCAATCTGTTGTTTGGTTTGAATTTTGTGTCCTTGATTTCCTTTTTTACATATTCTGTTATATTCTTTGTAACATTTAAATGATGATAGCATTCCTTCATTTTTATATTTTCTAAAAGTTCTTTCTTTATTATTTATAGCCATTTTAACTTTGGTCGTGAGCCACATAGGTTTTATTTTTAGCCTTTTAAAACTTATTGCCCATGGGAATATACTTTTGCAGTGAGTTTATATACAGTCACTTTGAAGAATTCTCATTTCTGTTCTGTGTCCATTGATGCCAATATTCCCTCCCAGTCTAAATCCTGGAGAGTAGCCCTCATCCTTGGAAAATTTGCTTTCTTAAAGTTAAGTGTTTTTATCTTACCCAAATGTGTTTGTTGCTTACAGCTAACATTAAATTAAATGATGTTATGGTCACTGTTACCCAGATGTTGTTTTACATGAATATTGGTAATAAGCGCTGCATGGTTTGAGATTACCAGGTCCAGCAGAGCTTCATTCCTAGTTGAGGCCTCAATAAACTGGACCATAAAATTGTCGTATACATTATACATTTTTGCCCTTTAACTGCTCCAGCAGTGCCCTTACTCCAGTCAGTTTTCGGGTAGTTAAAATCCCCCATTATTATCACCGTCCAAGCCCTTGCACCCTTTTCCATCTGTGCAAGGAGCTGAGTCTCCTCCTCCTCACTAACACTGGGAGGTCTATAACAAACTCCAATGACAATCTTTGTAGTACGCACACTCATGTACAGTTACACCCATAATGCTTCAGACTCATCACACTCTCCATCAACTAGGTCCTCTTTCACACTCACTTTGAGATCACTTCTCACATAGAGACAGACACCACCACCCCACCGTTTTACCCTGTCTTTCCGATACAGAGCATAGCCAGGAAAAGTAATAATCCAGTCACGAGAAGAATGAAGCCAAGATTCAGCAATACCAAGTAGATCAAGTTCTCCTTGTGCACCAACACAAATGTTTTGCCTTTCATTTCTATTTTAAACTGAATGAGCTGTTTTACAAGGTGATCATTTAGAATCACTTTAAAAACATACAAAGTGATTGAACATGTACCCCCATGAATGTCATATTTGGGCACACTGCCTGTGTCCCTGCAATTGGCATGAATGGGACTGCCTGTATGGGGATGCACAGAACACCTGGGCATCCCTGTGTGAGTACAAATGGCTCTGCATGGGTTTACAGTATTGTACACCTTGTGTGAAGGCTGTTTTTATCAGTTTTTATCAGTTTAAGCAGAATAAAATTCACTAGGAGCTATTTTTTTCACTACAGCAGGGTGCACTCAATAGACTGCATACATACTGATTCTACCTATGAAATGCGTGCCTCCTCTTTTTAAGGCTACGTTCACATGGGTCATTAGGGACATACAGCTGTTTGCTACAGCAAGAGTCAGCATATTATCGTGCATAGGATCACAGGTGTCTGCAAACAGCTGTGGCCAGGAAGCCTGTACAAGGCCAAGACAGGCTGACTGGAGCCATGGCTGTTCACATATACTGTATTTATATATTCAGTAGTCACCTATAGTTAGTTAGGGAAAAATGTATGACTTTGAATGCAGACAGATTGGGGTTAATTTACTAAAACTGGAGAGTGCAAAATCTGGTGCAGCTGTGCATGGGAGCCAATCAGCTTCTAACTTCAGCTTGTTCAATTAAGCTTTGAAAAAAAACACAGAAGCTGATTTATTTCTTTTCTAACCTGCACCAGATTTTACACTCTCCAGTTTTAGTAAATCAACCCAGTATGTTCAGGTAACTGCATCCTGGCTGCAGCTGTTTGCATACAGTACACCTATCATCCTAGCCACAAGAATCCACGTATTCCTTCTACAGGAAATCACTGTATGCCCCTAAATTCCCATGTGAATATAGCCTAATGATGTCAGTTATAATATTAAGAGTGAGGACTCACTCATAGTGGTTCCAGTGTTTTCTGAATATAGAAACATAAATTTGTCAAAATTGTATTCATGTACTTTTCCCTTATATGCTCTTGAATAAGGGAAAAGTACTTGAATTCTCCACTATCCACTAATCTTCTTCATATTTAGCATTGCACTTCTTTTAGTATAATTTGAGTGTTGGCCATTTGGGGGAAAAGACTAGCTGAATTTGTCCTCTGTTTACAGCTGTTTTGTCAATTTAAAATAAAAAAGTATTTTTAAATAGAAGATTTCTAAAGCTAAATTCTCAGTAATTAAAGAAAAAACATTCCTTCTACAGGAAATCACTGTATGCCCCTAAATTCCCATGTGAATATAGCCTAATGATGTCAGTTATAATATTAAGAGTGAGGACTCACTCATAGTGGTTCCAGTGTTTTCTGAATATAGAAACATAAATTTGTCAAAATTGTATTCATGTACTTTTCCCTTATATGCTCTTGAATAAGGGAAAAGTACTTGAATTCTCCACTATCCACTAATCTTCTTCATATTTAGCATTGCACTTCTTTTAGTATAATTTGAGTGTTGGCCATTTGGGGGAAAAGACTAGCTTAATTTGTCCTCTGTTTACAGCTGTTTTGTCAATTTAAAATAAAAAAGTATTTTTAAATAGAAGATTTCTAAAGCTAAATTCTCAGTAATTAAAGAAAAAACATTATCAGTAAAGACACAGCATGATCTATTTATGACAATTTTACAATAAAGTTGAATGCTTTATCTTTTGCTGATTAGCATAAAATAGAATCTGCTTCTGCCCAGGTTCACAATGGGCTGCGGGAGTGAAGCCGTGCGAGTACAGCTAAACTCGCATGATTTCACTCCCACCTGTCAGTCCCGATTTCGGCCGTGATTACAGAGACATCTGTGCAGTTTTCTGCACAGATGTCAATGTAAATTGCGGCCCGAAATTGCAAAAAGTAGTACAGAAACGACTTTTTGAAATCGGTGCAGCGCCACAGATGCCATTTCCGGCAATTTCCGCCAAATGCCGCAGATTTGACATGCGATTTGACATGTCAAATCGCATTTCAAATCACACCAGTGTGAACCAGGGCTCTTACTGTGAAAATTACAAAATCATGCTGACAACCCAATTAACACATTCAAATATATCCAAGATCAATATACATATTTAGCAAATAATTTTTTATCCCAAGAACTGTGCAAAGGAAAAGGAGAAACAAGTTGCCTATGAAAGAAATACAATTTTACAATCAGTTTAGGAAGTGGAGCTTTATAGTAAGGGCAGTGGAATGCTTTACCATGTGAGGCAGTCATGGCAAAACAATAATGTAGTTAAAAAAAAAAAAGGATTTTTTTCTAGCAGTTTATAATACCTAAAAAAGAGTATGCTAAAAATGGAATCCCTACAGGGGAAAGAGGAGGGTCAGGATCCTGAAATCTTGTGTATGTCTATGTGGATACAATACTTAGATCGCACGTGAAAAGCTTCCCACAATATATAGCCGTCTCTAGAGATTTTGTCAAGTGATTGAGTAATCTGCCATTGGGTGAAAAAAACACTATTGGCAAGCTTGGATGTTGAGGCTTTTTACACGAACATAGACCATAACCTGGGACTGGCAGCCTGAAAGTACTTCCTAGGAAAAAAAGGGTATCCATTTCCAGAGACATTCAACATTTGTCCTAAAGTTACTGGATTTTGTGTTAAAACACAACTACATTTTATTCAATGAAACTATGTACCAACAGCAAAAAATGTACAACAATGGGTACTTGCTGTGCACCCACCTTCAAGGTTGATGGGGAAAAAGGTTGTTTTTGCGAAAAAAATTGTGAATATACATCTCAGATTGCCCTATACATCTGCTTTATTTATGATGTTTATATTCTATGGTAGAGGTCCAAAGATAAGTTTAGTGAGTTTTTTAGACTACTCAATACTAATCAAATAGGAATGTTACAAACAAAAATCAACCAACATCTACAAACACTTTTCTATGCTGGGAGAGTCATCACCCAACACCCTTGAAAAAGGGGATCCAAGTAGGACAATTCATAAGATCAAGAAGAAGCTGCTCTGTGACAGGAGTTTGAAAATGAATGTAATATCTTTTGGAATAAATTTAAAGTAAGGAGGTACCCATAAAAAGTCCATATTAAGTAGTATTTAGAGACATAGCCTGTATAATTGTGGCACCACATCCATGTTAAACATGAAAAAACATAAAAGAGCAGAAAATAGGACTTTATCGGTTGGCACTTGAAATCCCAGGTATGAAAGAAAGGGTACTCATATATAAAAATTGTACCAAGTTTATTTGAACAACATGTTAAAATCTCAAAAATACATGACAAAAACATACAAATATTGATTGTCTCCCATCGTTAATGACCAGATATATACAAAGAAATCTATCTGAGTGGCCCACTATCAATTTATAGTAATGTGGAAATAGAGGGGCAAAGGTACAACATCTGCAGGGTCAGACGTAGGAGTCAGAGTATCATCACCAATATAAATCACTATGCATTTCACCACAAAGCTTCCTTAGGAGATTTTTGGTACTGGGAGATATATTGTAATTAGTACTCAAATATATAAAGTTTCTAACGTACATGCACTTATAGAAACAATACAATACATGTATCATCATCATTCTAATCATATGCAGCTTTACATTAGAGAAAAGGAAAAATGCTTCCTAGTGAATGAGAAAATATTGGAATTTCCTTTCAAATTTGGCTGTTAGTGAACGTAATGAATACGAATTTATCCGAAGTTACGAATTATCCAAAATAACGAATGCTGCATCTAGACAAATGGAACAGAACAAATTTTTTATAAATAATAATAATACGTTTTTATTATTATTATTGTTATTTATTATTATTAATACGCTACAATCAATCCGCTTAGATAAGACATTCGTTATTTCTAGGGCTGTGGAAATTAACTATTAATTCCTCGATTAATCGATTAATGTTTTTGATCGATCAAAAATCTTTTGATCGGTACTCACCTCTCCGCTGGCTTCCGGGTCTTCAGGGAGTTCCGTCGGAGATCCAGTGATGTCACGGACACCGGCGGGGCTTGCCATGTCCATCTGAAGGGCTCCTCTGCTGTGCCTTCATATCTGCATGCCGGCGGGACCTTACTATCTGCCACACGCAAGGGCTGTTGCACTTCCCTCTATCACTTCCCTCTATCAACCTGGGATTCTACAGCCATCCACTGGGAGTTCTGATAGTTCCCTTCACGGGACATCTACATGCCAACGGACTGATGTTAACCCCTCCTCATCTGGATTCAGCAGTGGTATCGTTGTACACATTTTTATACCAGTATCATACTTAGCTACATGTTTTTATGACTGCTTTTGCCACCGTTTGGTATTACTCACACCATTTTTACAGTTTATGTAGTGTGAGGGGGTTAGCTCGGCAGCGGGTGTGTGTGACCCCCGGGATGGGCTCCCCAGACAAAAACAGGCCCAGCAAACGGAGGTTGTGGTTTTCAAAATCAAAAAGGTGCGGTTTATTTTCTATTTACAGTGACAAAACACAGCAAAGCAAAAGAAACATAAATAAAATAAATCCTGGTCAACTTGACCTCTGACTAAACATACAGGTTTCCTAACTAACAACTGGGATCAGCCTAGTGCTGTCCTAGTCCCTAAGTCCCTGGTTTTAAATGTCCAAGCAAATAGCCACACAGGCTTTGTCTCACCGCACAGGGGTTCACTCTCCCTAGACAGTCCACACAGGTCTGGTTCCAGGCATGAGCTAACATCTAATGAAGCTGGGAGTTCTTATAGAGGCCTAAATGAGCTGACAAGCTTCAGCTGGTCTCATCAACTCCCTGTCTGCACGACGCCCAGCCCTCTCCCTAGAGGTATGAGTCATCCATGAGCCCACTAGCCTTATACAACTCTCCACCTAGTTGTATAAGTCGGCGTAAAGCCTGAATCTGGGCGAAATATATCTACCCCCCTGGATGCAACCAGGTGACTTTACCTTCCTGCTGTCACATACCCCCCCCTCTTGTTTTAACCTCGGGGTTGGAACACCAGCAATCAGGCATTCATGTACTCGAGACAAAGCATCCACATTCCCCATTTGAACGCCAGGGCGATGCTTTACTGTGAAGTTGAATTCCTGGAGGGCCAGGAACCACCTATTCACTCTTCTATTTGTTTCCTTGTTTTGAGCCATCCACTTTAACGGAGCGTGATCCGTAACCATGTCAAAGTGCCTACCTAGCAGGTAGTACCGAAGGGAATCTAGAGCCCACTTCACCGCTAAACACTCCTTTTCAACGGTGGCGTAATTTACCTCATGGGACTTCAACTTCCTGCTGAGGTAAATGACTGGGTGCTCTTCCCCGTTCCAGACCTGGGACAATACTGCTCCTAACCCCACATCTGACGCATCACTTTGTACGACAAAGTCTTTAGAGAAGTCGGGTGAGTACAACACTGGCTGGCTACATAAGGCTTGTTTCAAGAATTGGAATGCTGCCTCAGCCTCGGGGGTCCATTTAATCATGACCGACCCTTTCCCCTTCGTCAGGTTGGTTAGGGGCACAGCCTTAGAAGCAAAGTGGGGAATGAATCGCCGATAATACCCAGCGATTCCCAGAAAGGCTCGTACCTGCTTCTTGCTGTTGGGACGTGGCCAACTCTGGATGGCCTCGACTTTGTTGAGTTGGGGTTTTATTACTCCCCTCCCAATGGTGTACCCAAGATATTTGGCCTCCTCCTGCCCAATGGTACACTTCTTGGGGTGTTAGCCGTAAACCCCGCTTCCCGAACAGAGTCCAGGACTGCTTGCACTTTTGGCAGATGTGAGGCCCAATCTGTGCTATGGACAATTACGTCATCCAGGTAAGCCGCAGCATACTTCCGATGGGGCCTCAGCATCTGGTCCATTTTCCACTGGAATGTGGCCGGCGCATTCTGTAACCCGAACGGCATTCTTTTATATTGGAACGCCCCGTCTGGGGTTACAAATGCGGTTTTCTCTTTGGCCGACTTGGCCAGGGGGATTTGCCAATACCCTTTTGTGAGGTCAAGAGTCGTCATGTATCGGGCTGTTCCCAGCCGGTCGATCAACTCATCTATACGTGGCATGGGGTAGGTGTCAAATTTTGTAACTTTGTTCAACTGACGAAAATCGTTACAAAATCGCCAGCTCCCATCCGGTTTAGGCACCAACACGATGGGACTAGACCAATCACTTTGGGACTCCTCTATCACCCCTAAGTTCAGCATTTTCTGTACTTCCTCCCGTATTGCCTCCCGTCGAGCCTCTGGGATCCGATAGGGTTTTAACTTCACCCTTTCACCGGGCGGGGTAATGATGTCATGCTCTACCCCAGATGTTTGTCCCGGCAGCTCAGAGAATACCTCCTTGTTGCGAAGCACAAACTCCTTAACCTCCTGTTGTTGGGGTTGTGACAAGGTGGCTGCTATTCCAACCTCAGGAATCACGCAACCAGTTTGAGCTGGTGACCAAGTGTCTGCGACTAGGGACTCTCTATCCCTCCAGGCTTTCAACAGATTAACGTGATAGATCTGTTCGGGCTTTCGCCTTCCTGGTTGTCTGACCTTGTAATTCACTTCGCTCACTTTTTCCATTATCTCGTAGGGGCCTTGCCATTTGGCAAGGAATTTACTTTCAACCGTAGGGACAAGTACCAATATCCTATCCCCCGGGGAAAAGGTACGGGTCTTGGCTCCACGGTTGTACACTCTCTGCTGTGCCAACTGCGCTTGGGCCAAATGTTCCTTCACGATGGGCATTACCTGTGCAATTCGATCTTGCATCAGGGCGACATGCTCAATCACACTCCTGTGGGGAGAACTCTCACTTTCCCAAGTTTCCTTGGCAATATCCAACAGCCCTCTTGGGTGTCTCCCATACAGTAACTCAAAGGGGGAGAATCCCGTAGAGGATTGGGGCACCTCCCTAATAGCAAACATCAAATAAGGAAGTAAACAGTCCCAATCCTTTCCATCTCTATCCACCACTTTCTTCAACATTTGTTTTAGGGTTTTGTTGAATCTTTCAACCAGCCCATCGGTTTGGGGGTGATACACAGACGTACGCAATTGCGTCACTTTGAACAATTTACACAGCTCTTTCATAACCCGGGACATAAAGGGTGTACCTTGGTCCGTAAGCAGTTCTTTACAAATACCCACCCGGCTAAAAACAAGAGATAGCTCTTTGGCTATGGTTTTGGCCGAGGTATTTCGGAGAGGGATCGCTTCTGGATAACGGGTGGCATAGTCCATTATAACTAATATGTACTGGTGCCCCCTAGCGGACTTGATTATAGGACCTACCAAATCCATGGCGATCCTCTCAAACGGGACCTCAATGATGGGTAGAGGGACCAGCGGGCTACGGAAATGTGGCATCGGGGCCAACCTCTGACACACAGGGCAGGAGGAACAATAATTTTCTACGTCCTTCATCACCCCAGGCCAATAGAATCTCTGTAATACCCTCTCTCGGGTTTTCTCTGTCCCCAGATGACCTCCAAGAATGTGCCCATGGGCCAACTCCAACACCAACTTCCTGTAAGGTTTGGGCACCACAAGCTGCTCAACGGTTTCTTCTGCCCTTTTTGCCACCCGATACAGTAGGTCCTTCTCTACGCTGAAGTATGGGTAAGTGCAGGTATTATCTGGGTTCACTAACTCGCCATCTATTTTCACTACGTTTTCCCGTGCCTTTATTAGGGCGGGGTCTTTCAACTGTTCTGTGGCAAAGTTTTCCCTGTGAACCTCAAGATCAGAAAACTCCACAGACGGTAGGTTTTCGTCTGAGGAGGTGGGCTCCTCTCCAGTTTCTTGAGTCTCCCCTGCCAATACTGATAAGGGAAATTCCGGAGAGTCCTCACCACTCTCAGGGGAGTTCTGGCTATCACATTCCTGGTACATAGGGGCACCAGTGAGGGGCTCAGGATCATCCCACAGTTCCCAGAACTTCGGAAAATCCCTTCCCACAATGGCGTCATGCGGTAACTGAAATACTAAGCCCACTGGATGAGAGAGGGTACCTTTGGGGGTCTCGAAACACACTGTAGTCACTGGATACTCTCGGGTGTCCCCATGCACACAAATAACAGCTACCTTGCTATTCCCAGAGACCTCTGTTTTAACTAACTCAGCCTTTATCAGGGTCACAAGGCTACCTGAATCCAGCAATACCACAACATTTCTACCATTAACACACATTTTGCATAAATGTTTCTCAGTTCCTCGAATGGCAGTGCATGCGACTGTCGCACACAGCGACTGACGTCTGCCCGTCAGAAAGTCACACTGCATGGGTTCCTCCACAACCGGGCAATTGGCTGCAATATGTCCCGCTTGCCGGCAGCGGTAGCAAACGATCCTTCTTGCCGCCTCTTGAGCCGCTGATTTCCCAGGCTGTTCTCGCCAAACTTGGGGTAGAGCTCCCACCCTCTCACTCTCTCCACCCTCACCCCTTGGAATCCTCTTATCCGCCCCTGGGGATGGTCTGGTCTTAGGGTGGAAAGTCTGAGTGTCTCTGGAAGAGGCCGTCAGGTTCTCTGCAGCCAAGTATCTCTCTACCCGATCCACAAGTTTACCGGCCGTTTCTGGGTCTCCATGGCTTACCCACTTTTGGATGGCAGTAGGAAGAGCTCTCAAAAACCGATCCATTACAACACGTTCCACAATCTTTGGTGCGGACAAAGTCTCTGGCTGTAGCCACTTTCTGCTCAGGTGAATGAGATCATACATTTGAGACCTGGGGGGTTTTCCAAGCTGGAAAGTCCAGTTATGCACACGCTGAGCCCGGACAGCCTGGGTGACACCCAGCCTTGCCAAAATTTCAGCTTTTAGCATCACATAGTCTTTTGCTTGGTTAGGCTCTAGGTCATAGTAAGCTTTCTGCGATTCACCAGTTAACAGAGGAGCCACCAGTCCAGCCCACTGCTCCTCAGGCCACTTTTCTCTTTCAGCGGTCCTTTCAAATGTGGTCAAAAATACCTCTGGATCATCCTCTCCAGTCATTTTTGTCAATAAACGACTCACCCCAAAGGACGCGGTATTAGTGGGACGGCTTTCCTCACTGGTCTGCGGACGTTGCTGCATTACTGCTTCCATTTGTTGTAGTCTCTGCTCTTGCTTCTGTAACAGGTCTATGAAGCGGGCCTCAGATTGCTGCTGGGCTTGTTGCTGAGCTTCCAGACTCTGTTGGTGAGCTTGCTGCTGGGCTGCAAGGCTCTGTTGATGAGCTTGCTGCTGGGCTGCAAGGCTCCTTTGCAAACCTGCATTTGTCTGCTGTTGATTGGCATTTGCTAGAGCCAGCTGTTTCAGTATCTCCTCCATGCTGGCTTAAAAAAAAACTGCCACTGGTTCTCCACCAACTGTGAGGGGGTTAGCTCGGCAGCGGGTGTGTGTGACCCCCGGGATGGGCTCCCCAGACAAAAACAGGCCCAGCAAACGGAGGTTGTGGTTTTCAAAATCAAAAAGGTGCGGTTTATTTTCTATTTACAGTGACAAAACACAGCAAAGCAAAAGAAACATAAATAAAATAAATCCTGGTCAACTTGACCTCTGACTAAACATACAGGTTTCCTAACTAACAACTGGGATCAGCCTAGTGCTGTCCTAGCCCCTAAGTCCCTGGTTTTAAATGTCCAAGCAAATAGCCACACAGGCTTTGTCTCACCGCACAGGGGTTCACTCTCCCTAGACAGTCCACACAGGTCTGGTTCCAGGCATGAGCTAACATCTAATGAAGCTGGGAGTTCTTATAGAGGCCTAAATGAGCTGACAAGCTTCAGCTGGTCTCATCAACTCCCTGTCTGCACGACGCCCAGCCCTCTCCCTAGAGGTATGAGTCATCCATGAGCCCACTAGCCTTATACAACTCTCCACCTAGTTGTATAAGTCGGCGTAAAGCCTGAATCTGGGCGAAATATATCTACCCCCCTGGATGCAACCAGGTGACTTTACCTTCCTGCTGTCACAGTAGCTACATCGATTTTATCTCCAGTGCAGTATTTATTTTGTTACCTACTTGAAGACTATAAAAGTTTTAATGCTATTCCCATCGAGCGCTGCCTTTGTGTGTTTTTTGTATCCTGCTATCCATTTTTCCAGTGGTTGGTAGCTGCACTGGGAATGAGCCTGCAAGGAGATCAGCTAAAAGTAGTTGGATCTGTATGTGCGTTATATTTAATCGAAATTAGTCGATTAATCGATTAAAAAAAATCGATTGATTGAACACGAAAATTTTAATCAGTAACAGCCCTAGTTATTTTGGATAACTCGTATTCATTATGTTCACCAACAGACAAATTTTAAAGGAAATTCCAATATTTATAATGTAATAGTTAGTAATAGTTAGTTATTATTTCAGATTTTCTCATTTTCGTGTTTTCGGATTTTCTAATTTCTGAATTTCGAAATTTCCGAATTTTAGGAGTTTTCGAATTTACGAATTTTAAAATTTATAAATATTTGAAAAAATTTGTTAAATGGATTGTCGTTGATTCAGATATTTTCAATATAACGAATTTGTCGAAATTAGTTAAAAAACTAATTCAGAAAGAAACTAATTGCACATGTCTAAAAAACCCTAAAGTGAAATCATCTAGAGCTATAGAGAGTTGTCTAGCATATGCTGGAAACGTGCTTTTATCATAACTATGAGGAGCATTGCTTGTATAAATGCTGTTTGCACCAAGGTTTATTTATCTATTATTTTATTAACTGATTTATTTTTAAGGAATTTTGTGGGAGGACGTTTTTTTAATCCTGGCTGTCATTTTCCTGTTAAGGATGCTTGTGTTGGTTTGTGATTCCTTAAATATATATGTTCTTTCTCCTAATGGTGATAATGATAAATAGAATATACAGTGCCTTGAAAAAGTATTCATACTCCTTAAAATTTTCCACATTTTGTCATGTTACAACCAAAAATTTAAATGTATTTTTTATTTTTATTTTTTAAACAATAAAGTTTTTATTTATATTCAAAATTAACAGTTGTACAATCATACCAACATATGTACATACATTTTAGCATGGAAAATGTAACATAGTATAATAGGATTCAGTAGTAGAGTATTTTAATAAGAGAAACAATGTTCATACAGGCCATGATATGATATTGTACTTTCTGGATTCAGCTCGGGTGCCCTGAATGGTTTCTCAATCAAATAGGATATGTTTTCGCAATCAGCTGATCGCCAAACCAAATGATATAGTTAGAAAATACTCTGGTTTTGTATAAAAATATGTAATATTTAATTTGAAAGAAGAAGGGAGGATATGTAGGCCTCTAAAAAGGTTCCCTTAAAAAGAGGGATAGAGTGAAAGAAAAAGAGAAAAAAAAAATGAAAGGAAGACATTGGTTATTCAGGATTTTCTGTGTCTTAAAGGCCTATCTCTGTATGAAAGTGTCAACAGATTCAGAATGTTTAAAGATGACCCACGGCTGCCATATTTTATTGAAATTTTCTGTTTTCCCTTGTGCTATTGCCCTGATCTCCTCCATTCCATGGAGGAGACGTATCTCTTCCAGCCATTCTTTGATCGTGAGGGTGGTGGTATTTCTCCAGTGTCTTGGTATCACTGTTCTTGCTGCTGTGATTAAGAATCTTATTGGGATTTTACGTGATAGACCAACACAAAGTGGCACATCATTTTGAAGTGGAAGGAAAATTATAAATGTTTTTCCAAATTGTTTACAAATAAATATCTGAAAAGTGTGGCGTGCATTTGCATTCAACCCCCCGGAGTCAATAATTTGTTGAACCACCTTTCACTGCAATTACAGCTGCAAGTCTTTTTGGGGATGTCTCTATCAGCTTTGCACATCTAGAGAGCGAATATTTTGCCCATTCTTCTTTGCAAAATTGCTCAAGCTCAGTCAGATTCAAAGGACAGCGTCTGTGAACAGCAATTTTCAAGTCATACCACAGATTCTAAATTGGATTTAGGTCTGGGCTTTGACTGGGCCATTCTAACACATGAATATGCGTTGATATGAACCATTCCATTGTAGCTCTGGCTATAAGTTTAGGGTCGTTGTCCTGCTGGAAGGTGACCCTCCTCTCCAGTCTCAAGTCTTTTACAGACTAACAGGTTTTCTTCTAAGATTGCCCTGTATTTGGCTCCATCCATCTTCCCATCAACTCTGACCATATTCTCTGCCCCTGCTGAAGAAAAGCATCCCCACAACATGATGCTGCCACCACCATGTTTCACAGTGGGGATGGTGTGTTCAGGGTGATGTGCAGTGTTAGTTTTCCGCCACTTATATCGTTTTTCCTTTTAGGCCAAAAACTTCAATATTGGTCCCATTTGACCAGAGCACCTGTTTCCTTGCCCGGCCTGTCAGTTTAGGTGGATGGCCATGTCTTGGTAGGTTTTCAGTTGTGCCATACTCTTTCCATTTTCGAATGATGGATTCAACAGTGCTCTGTGAGATGTTCAAAGCTTGGGATATTTTTTTATAACCTAACCCTGCTTTAAACTTCTCCACAACTTTATCCCTGACCTGTCTGGTGTGTCCCTTGGCTTCATGATTCTGTTTGTTCACTAAGGTTCTCTAACAAACCTCTGAGGGCTTACCAAAACAGCTGTATTTATACTGAGATTAAATCACACACAGGTAAACTCTATATACTATTTAGGTGAGTTCCGAAAGGCAATTGGTTCCACTAGACTTTATTTAGGGGTGTCAGAGTAGAGGGGGCTGAATACAAATGCACACCACACTTTTCAGATGTTTATTTGTAAAAAAAATGGAAAATCATTTATCATTTTTCTTCCTCTTCACAATTATGTGCAACTTTGTGTTGGTCTATCACATAAAATACCAATAAAATACATTTACGTTTTTGGTTGTAACATGACAAAATGTGGAAAATGTCAAGGGGTATGAATACTTTTTTAAGGCACTGTAAATCAATAAATACAAAAAATCATATTGTATGTGTATGTAAAGATGATGTAAGGCCGCAATGGATGAATGACATTGAGAGTGCACATTCTCCCAAACTTTTCCTAGTAAAAATCATGTAATTTGGTGAAATTCCCTATTCAGGAAAATGCACGGGAGTGAATGGAAGATAAAATCAAGGTGTTTTTTTGTGTTTTTTATTGGTGCAATGGAATTTCTTTTAAATCAGATTTTATTTTAATTGTTTTTATGAACACATAAACATACACAAAAAAACAAACAAAGAAAGCATATCTCAAAGAACCATGGCAAGTCAAAAACAACCACCAAGTTCACAGGAAAAAAAAACAGTTATAGCAATCAGCAAACACTGTCAATGGGACCTACTTTTAACAATACAACTACAGTGGGGAGAACAAGTATTTGATACACTGCCCATTTTGCAGGTTTTCCTACTTACAAAGCATGTAGAGGTCTGTAGTTTTTACATTGTATGATTTTTAAATAATTAATTTGCATTTTATTGCATGACATAAGTATTTGATCACCTACCAACCAGTAAGAATTCCGGCTCTCACAGACCTGTTATTTTTTCTTTAAGAAGCCCTCCTGTTCTCCACTCATTACCTGTATTAACTGCACCTGTTTGAACTTGTTACCTGTATAAAAGACACCTGTCCTCACACTCAATCAAACAGACTCCAACCTCTTCCCAATGGCCAAGACCAGAGAGCTGTGTAAGGACATCAGGGATAAAATTGTAGACCTGCACAAGGCTGGGATGGGCTACAGGACAATAGGCAAGCAGCTTGGTGAGAAGGCAACAACTAGAAAATGGAAGAAGTTCAAGATGACGGTCAATCTCCCTTGGCCTGGGGCTCCATGCAAGATCTCACCTCGTGGGGCATCATTGATCATGAGGAAGGTGAGGGATCAGCCCAGAACTACACGGCAGGACCTGGTCAATGACCTGAAGAGAGCTGGGACCACAGTCTCAAAGAAAACCATTAGTAACACACTACGCCGTCATGGATTAAAATCCTGCAGCGCACGTAAGGTCCCCCTGCTCAAGACAGTGCATGTCCAGGCCCGTCTGAAGTTTGCCAATGAACCTCTGGATGATCTAGAGGAGGAATGGGAGAAGGTCATGTGGTCTGAGGAGACAAAAATAGAGCTTTTTGGTCTAAACTTCACTCGCCATGTTTGGAGGAAGAAGAAGGATGAGTACAACCCCAAGAACACCATCCCAACCGTGAAGCATGGAGGTGGAAACATCACTCTTTGGGGATGCTTCTCTGGAAAGGGGACAGGATGACTGCACCGTATTGAGGGGAGGATGGATGGGGCCATGTATTGCAAGATCTTGGCCAACAACCTCCTTCCCTCAGTAAGAGCATTGAAGATGGGTCATGGCTGGGTCTTCCAGCATGACAACGACCCAAAACACACAGCCAGGGCAGCTAAGGAGTGGCTCCTTAAGAAGCATCTCAAGGTCCTGGAGCTGCCTGGCCAGTCTGCAGACCTGAACCCAATAGAAAATCTTTGGAGGGAGCTGAAAGTCTGTATTGCCCAGCGACAGCCCGAAACCTGAAGGATCTGGAGAAGCTTTGTATGGAGGAGTAGGCCAAAATCCCTGCTGCTGTGTGTGCAAACCTGGTCAAGAACTACAGGAAACGTATGATCTCTGTAATTGCAAACAAAGGTTTCTGTACCAAATATAAAATTCAGCTTTTTCTGATGTTCCAAATACTTATGTCATGCAATAAAATACAAATTTAACCACTTAAGGACCGCCTCACGCCGATATACATTGGCAGAATGGCACGGCTGGGCACAAGCACGTACAGGTACGTCCTCTTTATGATTCCCAGCCGTGGGTCCTGAGCTCCATGACCGCGCCCACGGGACCCGCGGACCCAATCGCCGCCGGTGTCCCGCGATCGGGTCACAGAGCTGAAGAACGGGGAGAGGTAAGTGTAAACAAACCTCTCCCCGTGCTTCCTAGTGAGACTGTCCCTGATTGTCTGTTCCCTGTCATAGGGAACGACGATCAGTGACGTCACACGCCTAGCCATGCCCCCCTACAGTAAGAATCACTCATTAGGTCACACTTAACCCCTTCAGCGCCCCATACAGGTTAACACCATCACTGCCAGTGTAATTTTCACAGTAATCAGTGCATTTTTATAGCACTGATCGCTGTAAAAATTACAATGGTCACAAAATAGTGTCATAAGTGTCCGATGTGTCCGCCATAATGTCAAAGTCACAAAAAAAATCACTGATCGCCACCATTACTAGTACAACATTTTTTTTTATAAAAATGCCATAAACTACCCCCTATTTTGTAAAAGCTATAACTTTTGCACAAACCAATTAATAAACGGTTATTGCGATTTTTTTTACCAAAAATATGTAGAAGTATACGTATCGGCCTAAACTGAGGAAAAAATACATTTACTGTATTTATTGGCGTATAACACTCACTTTTTTACCCTGAAAATAGAGGGTAAACTGTGCCTGCGTGTTATACGCAGGGGGCTGTGGAAAGTTTTTTTCCTGAAACTTACCTCTTAAAGTTAGGGTGCGTGTTATATGCCTGTGCGTGTTATACGCCGATAAATACGGTATATATTTTTTGGGGATATTTATTATAGCAAAAAGTAAAAAATATTGCATTGTTTTCAAAATTGTCGCTCTATTTTTGTTTATAGCGCAAAAAATAAAAACCGCAGAGTTGATCAAATACCACCAAAAGAAAGCTCTATTTGTGGGAAAAAAAGGATGCCAATTTTGTTTGGGAGCCACGTCGCACGACCGCGCAATTGTCAGTTAAAACATCGCAGTGCCGAATCGCAAAAAGGGGCCTGGTCCTTATGCTGCATATTGGTCCGGGTCTTAAGTGGTTAATTACTTAAAAAATCATACCATATGATTTTCTGGATTTTTGTTTTAGATTCCGTCTCTCACAGTTGAAGAGTACCCATGATAAAAATTACAGACCTCTACATGCTTTGTAAGTAGGAAAACCTGCAAAATCAGGCGTGTATCAAATACTTGTTCTCCCCACTGTATGTCTAAAAAGGCCTGTAACCTAGCTAAATACCAGACTCATATGGACTAGCCACGGTGACTAAATGGAGTCAAACCTTTTAGATGAATTTCTAAGAAAGGAAATATGTCTCTCATGAAGTGCACTTATTAAGATCAAATATCCACTCAGATATGGTCGGAGGATGCAGGGAAGTCCACTTAAGGGCAATTTGTCTTCGAGCCACAAACAGCGCACATATGACAGTAATCCACTTTGATGGCTCAAGCAATAAAAAATCAACATAGCCCAGTAAACACGTAAGACATGTGGACTTTAAACGGCCTCTGACTATTGCAGAAGTTTCTTTCAACTATTCTGGACCTATTCTCATATAAAACATGGTCCCTCATTAGCCTTATTATTTTGGGGGAAGTGGGGTTTCAGAGAAAGGAAAGAAAAAAAAGACAGTGAGAAAAAAACTGAAGCAAAAAAATTTAAAACAACAATGCCACATATCATTCAAATACCCAATAAAAGTAAATAATCAAATGCAAAGATATGTCTGCAGGACAGAAAGTGAGTGAAGGAATCAGAACAGGAGTTTTGAAAATAAAGTAGTATTCACGCGCTACCAATAAATAATAGACAGAGAAGGCTAACTGCTGCAATCACTGATATGGTCAATCCATGGCCAAAAAGTAAAAATGTGTAGTGTATGGTGCTGCGCTGTTAAAGGTAAGTAGACTTAGAACATATACAAAACGCATAAATGTAATCAAATTGATAGGTGAACGGCGAAACACTGCAAAATGCTATGGCAAATAAAACTACCAAAGGATCAGTAACATAACATCATCTGGCTGGGCAACAACCCAAATAGCAGGTAAAAAAATATCCAAAGGTGCAACTTCTACAAGTAACAATAGTGCAAAGGTGCAAAAACTAAAGCAAAAAACTGCGCTAAACTTTAACAATAAAATGACAGCAGCACCTGTGATATGTGATAACATACAGAACAAACAAAAATGGAAAAAACAAGTGCGCTATAATGTGAATAGTGACTGGTAATAAAATCAGTAACAAAGGTCCATAGATATACTGATAAATAAAAGTCCATTAAATTGACTAGTGATAAGGTGGATATAACATGTGTCAGTCCCGTGAAGAGGTGAACTGAAATAAACTGAAGAAATGGTGCATGCAACACCCGTGTCCACCACCAACAGCACAAACTGCTTACCAGAGGTAAGAAACAAATGAACCCATCCGAAATCACAGGAAATGATCCAAAGAAATCCAATCGCCGGTTCAACTGCAGTGGATGTATCAGAGGTTTTCCAAAAAGACAGAGGAGGCTCGATAGTGCATTACCCAATATCACATTTATTTTAAAAAAGGGTATAAAAACACTTACAGAAATTAGAAGTAATTAAGACAAAACAACCGTCCGGTCCGCCGTACCTGTCCCGTGATGATGTCGTCAGCACGCACACCTTCCCGACGTACGTTTCGTGTTCATACACGTCATCATGGGGATCAGGTGACGTGCTGAGGCTTCACAAGATATAGCAAGAGAAAGAGCCAAGCCTCGCTATGAGCGGCCTATGGAGACACAGCAATTTAACCAAGCCTCCACTCCGCTGCATAGACCCGGCTCGGAACCATCATACAAGCCAAGCCTCACTGTGAGTTACAGGCAACGGCAAGCAGAATGGACAAATGAAACCCTAATTATAATCAAAACAAGAAAGGCAACATTCTTAAAACAAACAATTATGTTTTCTAAAATTAGATTAAAAATAACCATGACATGTGGGTAGATAGGATCAATATTCAATATGAGAAACACTATCCGCATATCCACCACAGCACAGATTATTGATAAGAAGCATAAAAAAATGCTACAAATATAAAAATCCAAGTATGTGATGATTGGTAAATATTTAGTAATACATCTAATAAAGGTCCAAAAAGACAAAAAAAAACTCTATTACATATAATTAAAAATAAGGGGGAAACGACAAGACTCAAAGAAAACCCAAAGGGGGGTCTATAATATGGCTAAACACTAACATATATATATATATATATATTGTGAGACAGCTTGGTCTAAGGGCCACAGACTACCCACAATTCAAATGGATTAGAAAAATATATATAAGCATATAACCCACTCACACCAACCAACCTAAGAGTTATCGATGAAAGCGTTGAGATCTACCTCAACGTTCATCCCAAACGGTACATAACTCTTCAACCTGTGGATCCAGGCCATCTCTAATCTGGAAATACTCCGAATCATGGAGTCTCCTCTCCATCTGGGAGAATATTTATCTATCCCCAGAAATATTGTGTTGGTGGGATCTTTAGCGTGAATCTCTAAGTAGTGCCGGGATACTGGATGTTTAGGAAAACCTGTAAGTATATTTGTGATGTGTTCATTCAATCTCACACGGAGAGGTCGTTTAGTCCTGCCCACATATTGAAGTCCACATGGACATTGGAGGAGATAAACGACTCTCTCCATGGAACAGGTGATGAAAGGAACTATTTTATGTTCAACATCAGTCACAGTAGACCTAAACGTATTAGTACGTCTATGGGTATAACCACTCAACGAGCATACTCTGCATCTCTTGCACTGATAGAAACCCACCAACTGATCAAGAAATGTCTTATTCACAGAGGGGGATCTAAGATATTGGGTGCCACTCCCCCTCGTAGGGAAGGTCCACCTTTATAAACAACCTAAGGGTGGACTGGTAGCACTGCCTGCAAGACTGGATCATTGGTAAGTATATGCCAGTGTTTTTTAATCAACTGTTTGACACCTCTATGTTGAGACAAATAGGTAGTAACAAATGGAATAGATGGTGTTCTTAATTGGGACCTGGGCCTATCAGCAAGAAGATCCCTCCTATCCAATGATGCCACTTCTTTTAAGGTATTGGTGAGGGAATCATTAGAATACCCTTTTTCCACAAATCGACCAATCAGAATCTCTGCTTGTGTTAGAAATTCGTTGTGGTCTGTAAAATTCCGTTTAAGCCTGATGAATTGGCTCTTAGGTACGGACTTAAGCCATGAAGGATGATGACAGCTATTAGTAGGGATATATGAATTCCTGTCCGTATTTTTGAAAAAAGTGGAGGTGTTAAAGGAGCCATCCTTGATACATATTTTAAAGTCCAAAAAATGAATCTCCTCCTGACTGGCCTCAAAATTGAAAACAATGCCCCTGGTGTTATTATTGAGACAACATATTAGAAACAAAAAGACATAAATCATGAGGGGTTTAGGAATTTTTTATTTGAGTTCTGCTATTTTGACCGATGCAGAAAAGACTGTATTAGATAAGGGTCTCAAATATGTTCCTCCCCGTAGGCTAAACAAATTTCAGACCTATATGGATGTTCATCGATTCATTAGGAGAGTTAGCATAAAACTACATTTTTTGTGTAACCCTTCTGGGACAAATAATGACCTAATGCCTGGGTTTACCCACTCAGGACTATCCAATGCTTCCTTGTTTAATCCTCCTGGAGCATTGGCCCCTCCTCTAAAAGTATTTAGAGATGTGGTCCTTAGGGATCTTGATCAGTTGCCAATTAAAAAGGTATATTCTGACAAAACCCTTGTTGAAGGCCTTGATTCCTTATGTAAAAATAGGGATCTTGTTATTAGGCCTGCGGATAAAGGGGGAGGTATCATTATCTTGGATAAGGCTGATTACCTTTCCGAGATGTTCCGGATTGTGAATGATCGGGATACCTATACCCCCTTGCCCTCCGACCCAAAGGCCCTCTATACTAGAGAGCTGTCAGTACTGGTTCAAAGAGGCCTTGATCTTGGGATACTTAATAGAAAGGAAAGTGAATTTTTGGTGCCTAGAGCGCCACGCACACCTGTTATCTATTATCTTCCCAAGATACACAAAAATTCCATTCACCCCCCGAGATGCCCTATTATTAGTGGTATTGATTCCATCACGTCCCGGGTGGGACGTTATATCGATAGCTTTTTACAACCACTGGTCTCTATGATGCCGTCACATCTTAAAGATTATCGTCAGGTTATTAATATTGTGACTGGACTTACCCCCAAAAACAATATGTGGTTAGTAACGGCGGATGTCACGTCCCTATACACTATTATCCCACACAGTTTGGGTCTATTTGCAGTAGAATATTTTTTGAGGTGGGACTCTGGGCTGTTCGATGAACAAATCTCCTACATCCTAGAGTTACTATCATTTGTGGCCTCCAGAAGTTATTTTTGGTTTAACAACCAATTCTACAGACAAGATAGAGGTGTGGCTATGGGGGCGAAATACGCCCCCAGTTTGGCCAACCTCTTCATGGCCTTATGGGAGGAGGATTTTGTTTATGCCCAATGCCCACCCCAACTTATGTTGTGGGCTAGGTACATTGACAACGTCCTCCTCCTATGGGACGGTGATCGCCATGATTTGGACGTTTATATGGAGGGCCTCAATAATAACACCAGGGGCATTGTTTTCAATTTTGAGGCCAGTCAGGAGGAGATTCATTTTTTGGACTTAAAAATATGTATCAAGGATGGCTCCTTTAACACCTCCACTTTTTTCAAAAATACGGACAGGAATTCATATATCCCTACTAATAGCTGTCATCATCCATCATGGCTTAAGTCCGTACCTAAGAGCCAATTCATCAGGCTTAAATGGAATTGTACAGACCACAACGAATTTCTAACACAAGCAGAGATTCTGATTGGTCGATTTGTGGAAAAAGGGTATTCTAATGATTCCCTCACCAATACCTTAAAAGAAGTGGCATCATTGGATAGGAGGGATCTTCTTGCTGATAGGCCCAGGTCCCAATTAAGAACACCATCTATTCCATTTGTTACTACCTATTCGTCTCAACATAGGGGTGTCAAACAGTTTATTAAAAAACACTGGCACATACTTACCAATGATCTAGTCTTGCAGGCAGTGCTACCAGTCCACCCTCAGGTTGTTTATAAAGGTGCACCTTCCCTACGAGGGAGAGTGGCACCCAATATCTTAGATCCCCCCTCTGTGAATAAGACATTTCTTGATCAGTTGGTGGGTTTCTATCAGTGCAAGAGATGCAGAGTATGCTCGTTGAGTGGTTGTACCCATAGACGTACTAATACGTTTAGGTCTACTGTGACTGATGTTGAACATAAAATAGTTCCTTTCATCACCTGTTCCACGGAGAGAGTCGTTTATCTCTTGCAATGTCCATGTGGACTTCAATATGTGGGCAGGACTAAATGACCTCTCCGTGTGAGATTGAATGAACACATCACAAATATACTTACAGGTTTTCCTAAACATCCAGTATCCCGGCACTACTTAGAGATTCACGCTAAAGATCCCACCAACACGATATTTCTGGGGATAGATAAATATTCTCCCAGATGGAGAGGAGACTCTATGATTCTGAGTATTTCCATATTAGAGATGGCCTGGATCCACAGGTTGAAGAGTTATGTACCGTTTGGGATGAACGTTGAGGTAGATCTCAACGCTTTCATTGATAACTCTTAGGTTGGTTGGTGTGAGTGGGTTATATGCTTATATATATTTTGCTAATCCATTTGAATTGTGGGTAGTCTGTGGCCCTTAGACCAAGCTGTCTCACAATATATATATATATATATGTTACTGTTTAGCCATATTATAGGCCCCCCTTTGGGTTTTCTTTGAGTCTTGTCGTTTCCCCCTTATTTTTAATTACCGTATTTATCGGCGTATAACACGCGCCGGCGTATAACACGCACCCCAAGTTTAGGAGGGAATTTTAAGGAAAAAAACTTTTAGGAGGGAAATTCAAGGAAAAAAAACTTACATTTAAATGCAGCATGCAGCCTTGCCCAGTGTCCATCTGCAGCCTTGCCCAGTGTCCATCTGTCCATCTGCAGCCTTGCCCAGTGTCCATCTGTCCATCTGCAGCCTTGCCCAGTGTCCATCTGTCCATCTGTGGCCTTGCCCAGTGTCCATCTGTCCATCTGCAGCCTTGCCCAGTGTCCATCTGCAGCCTTGCCCAGTGCCTTTGCAGCTTGTCAGTCTCTGCGTTTTTTAAATTTGGCGCCGATTTCTGTGGAGAGGAGCGAGCGGGGCCGAGTGTACTTCGGCTAGACTCGGCTCCTCTCGCAGTCCCGCCCATCTCCACTGACTGCGTCGCTGACATAGAGAAAGCCGAGTGTACTTCGGCTAGACTCGGCTCTGCTCACAGTCAGGGGCAGGACTACGAGAGGACCCGAGACTAGCCGAAGTACACTCGGCTTTCTCTATGTCAGCGGCGCAGTCAGAGATGGGCGGGACTGCGAGAGGAGCCGAGTAAAGCCGAGTGTACTTCGGCTTCGGCTCCGCTCGCTCCTCTCGCTCGTTTCAGCAGGGGAATTCGACGGAGTATCGGCGTATAACACGCACCCACGATTTTCCCCTGATTTTAAGGGGAAAAAAGTGCGTGTTATACGTCGATAAATACGGTATATGTAATAGAGTTTTTTTTTGTCTTTTTGGACCTTTATTAGATGTATTACTAAATATTTACCAATCATCACATACTTGGATTTTTATATTTGTAGCATTTTTTTATGCTTCTTATCAATAATCTGTGCTGTGGTGGATATGCGGATAGTGTTTCTCATATTGAATATTGATCCTATCTACCCACATGTCATGGTTATTTTTAATCAAATTTTACAAACATAATTGTTTGTTTTAAGAATGTTGCCTTTCTTGTTTTGATTATAATTAGGGTTTAATTTGTCCATTCTGCTTGCCGTTGCCTGTAACTCACAGTGAGGCTTGGCTTGTACGATGGTTCCGGGCTGGGTCTATGCAGCGGAGTGGAGGCTTGGTTAAATTGCTGTGTCTCCATAGGCCGCTCATAGCGAGGCTTGGCTCTTTCTCTTGCTATATCTTGTGATGCTTCAGCACGTCACCTGATCCCCATGACGACGTGTATGAACACGAAACGTACGTCGGGAAGGTGCGCGTGCTGACGACATCATCACGGGACAGGTACGGCGGACCAGCCGGTTGTTATGTCTTAATTACTTCTCATTTCTGTAAGTGTTTTTATACCCTTTTTTAAAATAAATGTGATATTGGGTAATGCACTATCGAGCCTCCTCTGTCTTTTTGGGAAACCTCTGATACATCCACTGCGGTTGAACCGGTGATTGGATTTCTTTGGATCATTTCCTGGGATTTCGGATGGGCTCATTTGTTTCTTACCTCTGGTAAACAGTTCGTGCTGTTGGTGGTGGACATGGGTGTTGCATGCATAATTTCTTCAGTTTACTTCAGTTCACCTCTTCACGGCTTCCCTTCATTTCTGTTTTTTGATGGGACTGACACATGTTATATCCACCTTAACAGTAGTGCAAATTGTGACTCATGTAAATGAATGATAACAATAGCATTGTGACACAAATACAGTCCTAGGTGACAGTGCTGCAAAGTAGTGGGTGGAATGGTGTATTCCCTCTTTCACTCTGTGCAGAATATAAATAGTAAAGATGGGTGTCTCTTTTTTCCCGTGTAGTAACACCTAAGTGCAGGGTGGCCTCTCACCTTACTGCTTATGTGGCTAATGTTGGAGATCCTAGATGATGGAATCAGTTTTCGCTGTGGGCTCCTGTGGATGGTAAAAATGAGTTACTCTAGGGGGGCCTTCTTCTCCTTGTTGGTGATTCTCACTGGGATGGGAATAATATATACTTCTTTAGATCGGATAAATGTTCTGGGAGTCCCTCCCGGGCTTACCCATAAGGTATATGGAAGGAAAGAAGGGGTCCCAGATAGTGTATTATTGTAAAAGCAACAATATTTTATTCAAAAGACAGCTGATGTACTCACATAAGCACTTGAAACAAGTAATCAACGAGCAGCGAGCACATACTGCAACGTCACTTCCGGTGTGCCTGTCTGTCGCAATGTGTAGCATCACGCCCACGTGACTTTATCAGGGAATAAAGACTGGCACAGAAAGTGCCCTTAACTAGGCTTGGTAATTAAATAGTGGAGCAGCCATTTTCTTGTAGCTCGCATTGGGAAGTATTACGGCGGCCATTTTTTTGAAGACTCCGATATAATCTGTTGACCCGGCCATTTTCTAGTAGCTCTCATTGGAAAACATTGTGGCCGCCATTTTCCAGTAGGCTCCCATATACACCTATTAGCCCGGCCATTATTGTGTAGCTCATATAAAACAATAGTTATATAGTGGCCATTTTCCAATAGACTCGCCTAAGAATCTGATGATCATGTCATAATCTCGGAAACTGACGAATGTGAATCATATAACAGTCACATTTACAAAGCTCTTTTGGGTAGATAAATAGAGCCATAGAAGCTATCCGTAAATAGGTATAGGATTGGAGGTAAATGAAGAAACCTATACAATGAGATGGAAAGGAGGACTGGGGACAACGGAAATTATGTCAGTAGCTCCCTAAAATGACACAACACATGAAATACACAACATATGGGTGAAAAATTGAAATAGTAAATTAACGATACTAAAAAGAATATAAAAATCATAATAAGTAGATAAATATAAAAAATGAGAGTCCAGACACTGGATCAACATAATATGTTATGGTAAACAAGACCAAATCAATGGTGTGTAGGGAGCTGGGGAGAGTGGGAAATAGATGAATGAAAGGGAGAAAAAAGCAGTATGTGGGCCTGTAAAAGTGGGTCAGGATAATAAACCCTACCAAGGGTGTATGATGGATGAATCTATGTAGCAATAAGGGGAATACAGAGCTGAGAGTAGAAGAGATATGGGGTAAATGTATTAAAAATCATTAATAAAACAATTTAGGTCAAATTCAATATTCAGTCCACGAGGTGCAAAAGTATTCATTATAAAAATCCATTTTGATTCAAGCTGTTCTAACTTTATGACTACCCCGCCAATGTTTTTTATATGGTTCTATCCCCCAAAATCTCAAGTGGTGGGGTCTTTATTATGGCGTATGGCAAAATGTTTGGTTACACTATGTTTATCGTATCGTTCGAGAATGTTCTGTGCATGTTCTGTAAGTTTTGACTTTTCCCTATTCTATCCAAAACTGAAAAAAGTTTTGAATTTAGCTTTTAGTTTATACTTCAACCACTTCCCATCGCAGCGGTGAGTCTATAGAAGCATCGGAGGGCGGCAGGAGGGGGGGTCGTCCCCTCTCGCCGCCCGTAAGAATGATCAAGTGGTGGAACGGCCGCTATGATCATTCTTATGGTGCAGAGAATCGCCGGATGAAAAAGACGATATCTGAATGATGCCTGTAGCTGCAGGCATCATTCAGATATACCCGCACAAATTCAAGGACGTCCTATTACGTACCTTGGGCGGGAAGTAGTTAATATAAAAAACTTTGACATAACATCAGCATTACATATTTTTATCCATAAACTGTATGTTCAAATATTTGCTTAAGTGACAATTTGACAGTGTAGTAAAGCCTGTTTATAATCTTTCTGGAAGCTATTGTTCTGAAATATCAAGCATTGAAAGATTGATGCTTTATTCTTTTATAGGCTTCTCTTAAGTAGGCTTATATGCACAGATAATTTAAAAGTTAATTCACATCTCAGACATCTTTAATGCTGACAAATCTCCTGAAATACTTACACATTTTTGAAAACGTTATTAGATTAGGAAAGTTAGCATGATGTTAATATTGTTGACATTCATGTCATTTGAACTGAAATTACTATAAGCTATAGAGCAGGGGTGACCAACCTTTTGACCTTCCTGGGCCAGACATAAAATGCACTAACAATAAGAATAGCTGATGACCAGAAAAGGTTGGGCATATCACAAGTTACCGAGCAGTGATATAGATTACGTGCCTATCTGAGTAATAAAAGTTAATTTTTTTTTAAATATTTTTTAATCTAAAAGTAAGAGAGGGCAACATAAAATGAGTGTGATGTTTGACACTGTTTTTGATAAACTAACACATCAATATCTGGTTCGAATAGTAGAAAATCTCAATTAATTCTCAAGGTGCTCATCAAATAATTTGGTTCTAATTTTGCCCTTTATCCTTGAAAATAGTTGCTCACAAATATAGGTGCTGCCAAAAACTGATGACATGAATAAGGCATTATTGTGAAAAGTGGGATATTTTTTTTAGGAAGATAAAACGTATAAAACCCAGTGAAGTGGCACTGTCAAATTTTTCTTAGGCCGCATTTGTGCCCTAAGTGTAAATGCTCATGTTTACAAATAATCCCACAAAAAAATCAAAATTTTTAAGTAATTTGATTATTTTGTGTTGGGCTCGGGCTGCATTCAAAGCCTTCTTAGGACGTATGCGGCCTGTGGGCCACAGGTTGGACACCCCTGATATAGAGCGTGTATGGTGTTTGTAGGGTGCTGTGTAGAGTTGAGCGGACACCTGGATGTTCGGGTTCGACGGGTTTGGCCGAACTTCGAAAAAAAGTTTATTTAAAAAAAAAATGTTTACACTTTCTTTGTGAAATTCATCCCATTACCAATTCACATAGGGGGGCGGGATCTGGGGGTCCCCTTTGTTAAAGGGGTCTTCCAGATTCTGATAAGCCCCCTGCCCGCAGACCCCCACAACCACCGGGCAAGGGTTGTGGGGATGAGGCCCTTGTCCCCATCAACATGGGGACATCCTCCCCATGTTGAGGGCATGTGGCCTGGTACGGTTCAGGAGGGGGGGCGCCCTCTCGTCCCCCCCTCTTTTCCTGCGGCCTGCCAGGTTGCGTGCTCGGATAAAGGGTCTGGTCTGGATTTTTGGGGGTACTCCATGCCATTTTCTTTTTTACATTTGGGGTGGAGTTCCCCTTAAAATCCATACCAGACCTGAAGGGCCTGGTATGGATATTTGGGGGAACCGCACGCATTTTTTTTTTTTTTTTTTTGGCAGGGTTCCCCTTAATATCCATACCAGACCTGAAGGGCCTGGTAATTGAATTTGGGGGAACCCCCACGCTTTTTTTTATTTTTTTATCAATGACTTTTCTATGTATTGCCGGGAGCCGACAATTCATTATAGCCGCGAGTGAGTTTTAACCACTTAAGCCCCGGACCATTTGGTAGCTAGAGGACCAGAGGTGAATTCAGAATTTTGCACTGCGCTGCTTTAACTGTAAATTGTGCGGACATGCAATGTTGTACCCAAACAAAATTTGCGTCCTTTTCTTCCCACAAATAGAGCTTTCTTTTAATGGTATTTGATTGCCTCTGCGATTTTTATTTTTTGCGATATAAACGGAAAAAGACCGAAAATTTTGAAAAAAAATGATATTTTCTACTTTTTGTTATAAGAAAAATCGAATAAACTCAATTGTAGTCATACATTTAGGCCAAAATGTATTCAGCCACATGTTTTTAGTAAAAAAAATGTCAATAAGCGTATATTTATTGGTTTGCGCAAAAGTTATAGAGTTTACAAACTAGGGTACATTTTCTGAAATTTACACAGCTTTAAATTTATGACTGCCTATCTCATTTCTTGAGGTGCTAAAATGACAGGGCAGTACAAAACCCCCCCAAATGACCCCATTTTGGAAAGTAGACACCCCAAGGAAATTGCTGAGAGGCATGTTGAGCCTATTGAATTTTTTATTTTTTTGTCCCAAGTGATTGAATAATGACTAAAAAAAAAAAAAAAAATTACAAAAAGTTGTCACTAAATGATATATTGCTCACACATGCCATGGTTATATGTGGAATTTCACCCCAAAATACATTTTGCTGCTTCTCCTGAGTACGGGGATACCACATGTGTGGGACTTTTTGGGATCCTAGCCGCGTACGGGACCCCGGAAACCAAGCACCGCCTTCAGGATTTCTAAGGGCGCAAATTTTTGATTTCACTCCTCACTACCTATCACAGTTTCGAAGGCCATAAAATGCAAAAATAGCACAAAACCCCCCCAAATGACCCCATTTTAGAAAGTAGACACCCCAAGGAAATTGCTGAGAGGCCTGTTGAGCCCATTGAATATATTTTTTTTTGTCCCAAGTGATTGAATAATGACAAAAAAACAAAACAAAAAAAAATTACAAAAAGTTGTCACTAAATGATATATTGCTCACACATGCCATGGTTATATGTGGAATTACACCCCAAAATACATTTTTCTGCTTCTCCTGAGTACGGGGATACCACATGTGTGGGACTTTTTAGGAGCCTAGCCGCGTACGGGACCCCGAAAACCAAGCACCGCCTTCAGGATTTCTAGGCACAAATTTTTGATTTCACTCCTCACTACCTATCACAGTTTCGAAGGCCATAAAATGCCAAAATCGCACAAAACCCCCCCAAATGACCCCATTTTGGAATATAGACACCCCAAGCTATTTGCTGAGAGGAATGGCGAGTATTTTACAGCTCTCATTTGTTTTTGAAAATGAAGAAAGAAAATATATATATATATATTTTTTTTTTTCAATTTTCAAAACTTTGTGACAAAAAGCGAGATCTGCAAAATACTCACAATACCTCTCAGCAAATAGCTTGCGGTGTCTACTTTCCAAAATGGGGTCATTTGGGGGGGTTTTGTGCTATCTGGGCATTCCATGGCCTCCGAAACTGTGATAGGCAGTGAGAAGTGAAATCAAAAATTTACACCCTTAGAAAGCCTGAAGGCGGTGCTTGGTTTTTGGGGTCCCGTACGTGGCTAGGCTCCCACAAAGTCTTACACATGTGGTATCCCCGTACTCAGGAGAAGCAACAGAATGTATTTTGGGGTGTAATTCCACATATGCCCATGGCATGTTTGAGCAATATATCATTTAGTGACAACTTTGTGCAAAAAAAAAAATTGTCGTTTTTCCGCAACTTGTGTCAACATATAAAATATTCCATGGACTCGACATGCCTCTCAGTATATAGCTTGGGGTGTCTACTTTCCAAAATGGGGTGGGTTTTGAACTGTTCTGGCATTTTATACACAACATTAGGAAGCTTACATCCACTCTTCTAACCACTTGAAGACAAAGCCCTTTTTGACACTTTTTGTTTACATGAAAACATTTTTTTTTTGCAAGAAAATTATGTTGAACCCCCAAACATTATATATATTTTTAAAGCAAAGGCCCTACAGATTAAAATGGTGGGTGTTGCATTTTTTTTCTACACAGTATTTGCGCAGCGATTTTTCAAACGCATTTTTTGGGTTAAAAAATACACTTTTTTAAATAAAATGCACTAAAACACACTATATTGCCCAAATGTTTGATGAAACAAAAAAGATGATCTTAGGCCGAGTACATAGATACCAAACACGACATGCTTTAAAATTTCGCACAAACGCGCATTGGCGACAAACTACATACATTTTTAAAAGCCTTTAAAAGCCTTTACAGGTTACCCCAGTAGATTTACAGAGGAGGTCTACTGCTAAAATGATTGCCCTCGATCTGACCTTCGCGGTGATACCTCACATGCATGGTGCAATTGCTGTTTACATATGACGCCAGACCGACGCTTGCGTTCGCCATTGGGCAAGAGCAGGGCAGGACAGGGGTGCTTTTTTCTTTTCTTTTTTTTTATTACTAATTTTGCTTTTTTATTTTATTTTTAAATTGTTCCTTCCAAGTATTTTTTTTTTAATCATTTTTATTGTTATCTCAGGGAATGTAAATATCCCCTATGATAGCAATAGGTAGTGACAGGTACTCTTTTTTTGAAAAAACTGGGGTCTTCTAGACCCTAGATTTTTCCTCTGCCCTCAAAGCATCTGACCACACCAAGATCGGTGTGATAAAATGCTTTCCCAATTTCCCAATGGCGCTTTTTATATCCGGGGGGCATTCCCTCCCACTGCTTGTAAAAGCAGTCCAGAGGCTAATTAGCCGCTAGGATTGCTTTTACATGAAAGCCGGCCGCAGGCTGAAAAGAATGATACCAAGATGATACCTAAACCCGCAGGCATCATTCTGGTATAAACATTCAAAGTCCAGCAACATACCAGTACGTTGCTGGTCCTTGTTGGACATGTATTGTAATCTTTTTATTTCATGCAGCCAGTTGGCTGAACGAAAAAAGAGATTGATCGGTGGGTATGCCCACCATTAGAATACCGCCCTTCATCCACCCACTTCCAATGATGGGCATACACGCACCATTTATATATGCCGAAGCATGGGGGCATCCTCCCGCAAAAAAGTTATGCCGCACACACATGGTCGGACTTTTCCACGGGCAAGCCTCCGTCGGAATTTCGACCGTATGTACGCGGCATTAGGAGCAAAATCGCTCCTCCGCCCCTGCTGCCCCAATGCTTCAGCATATTTGCTTTTTTTTTTTAACTGTGGTGGTGAAATCACCTCCTACAGCACTGGAGTCGCAGGGATCAGGCCTGTCTCTGCGAACGCTGCAGTTATGTGTGTTGTGTTTTGCAAGTGACAGTGATCGATCGATACTGCACTTGGGTGGCCTGGGCTGGACGGAGGGGCAAAACGCAGGTGCCAGCAGGTATCTGGGCTGATCCCGCTAACACTGCGTTTTTGGGAACCGTAAACTGCTGGGGACGCTAGTTTAGATCTGATCAGATCAGATATTGATCTGTTCAGATACTATACCACTAAGGGGGGTGTATGCTTCACGCGTGGGTGTTAGCGTTACTGGCACTAACCTGACGCTGCCTGGGGTGTGACGCAGACCCTCTCTGATGCTAAAACCTAATTGATATCACCCGCCGGGCGATCAGGGGGTTAAACCTTTATTGGGTTATATACACGGCGGGTGCCCTGACACTATAAAAAGCAAACTAACTAACCAGCGTCACCCGTAACACTTATATGGTGATCACTGGTGAAAGGGTTAACTAGGGGCAATCAGGGGGTTAAAACCTTTATTAGATAATATATGGGGGTACCTGACGCTATAAAAACCTGCGGCGAACCTAAAAAAAATTACCAGCTACCGATCTGCATCACCGACACTAAGACAGCGTTTAGAAAAACGATTGCTTAGCGACAGTGGTGATGGGGGTGAAAGGGTTACCTGGGGGGGCGATCAAGGGGGTTAAACCTTTATTAGATAATATATTGGGGTACCTGACGCTATAAAAACCTGCGGCGAACCTAAAAAAAATTACCGGCTACCGATCTGCATCACCGACACTAAGACAGCGTTTAGAAAAACGATCGCTTAGTGACAGTGGTGATAGGGGGTGAAAGGGTTACCTGGGGGGCGATCAAGGGGGTTAAACCTTTATTAGATAATATATTGGGGTACCTGACGCTATAAAAACCTGCGGCGAACCTAAAAAAAATTACTGGCTACGATCTGCATCACCGACACTAAGACAGCGTTTAGAAAAACAATTGCTTAGCGACAGTGGTGATAGGGGGTGAAAGGGTTACCTGGGGGGCGATCAAGGGGGTTAAACCTTTATTAGATAATATATTGGGGTACCTTTTTTAAAGCAATAGTTTTTATTGAAGAATTTCTTTTACATATAATAGACAGAGATAGAGGATAGAATATAAACAAGGGGTACATAAAGAGATATACACAAAAGGTGATACACAGTTGTGGTAAGTGTACAATTTAACCAATATATTGGGGTACCTGACGCTATAAAAACCTGCGGCGAACCTAAAAAAAATTACCGGCTACCGATCTGCATCACAGACACTAAGACAGCGTTTAGAAAAACGATCGCTTAGTGACAGTGGTGATAGGGGGTGAAAGGGTTACCTGGGGGGCGATCAAGGGGGTTAAACCTTTATTAGATAATATATTGGGGTACCTGACGCTATAAAAACCTGCGGCGAACCTAAAAATAATTACTGGCTGCCGATCGGCATCACTGACGCTAAGACAGCGATCAGAAAAATGATCGCTAAGCGACAGTGGTGATAGGCGGTGAAAGGGTCATCTGGGGGGTGATCAGGGGGTTAAACCTTTATTAGGGGGGGTTAGGGGGCTACACTGGACCTAAGACTAAACTTTGGTGACACTTTTACAGTCACAAATGTCACTGATTGCAGTGATCAGTAAATAAATGGTCACTGCAATCAGTGACACTGTGACTGGGGGCTGGGGGGGTGATCTGGGGGGTGATCTGGGGTGTCTGGGGGGGCCTGGGGGGGCGATTTATGTCCCTATGTGTCCTGGTGTCAGTGTAGTGTTGTGTGCACTGACCTGATATCTTCTCTTGTACGGCGCTCGGTATATGTGAGCGCCGCACCAGAGATGACATCACTTCCTCCTGCTCCCTCTGTCTGACACAGACAGAGGGGGCATTTCCATTCGCCGGGAGCGATCGCGAGGGGGTGGCCAGAAACGAATGGCTGCCCCCTCATCCCGGAACGCTCCCGGACACTTAGCCACCACTCACTGTATAGGAAGGGGGTCCGATTGGACCCCCCAACTGTACAAAGGCAATCACGTATGCTCTACGTGATTGTGCCTGTCGGTGCCATTCTGCCAACGTATATATACAGTGAGCGGTTGTTAAGTGGTTAAATTACTTTTTTTCCTTCAGAAATGACACTTTGTGCAGGGACAGTTCTAAGCACGGGAAACAAGCGCTGCTTTACATGCATATTGCCGAACACTGGACCCGAACCCGAACATACAGTCAATTGTTCGGGTTCGGGTCCGGGACCCAAAAACCCAAAAGTTTGGTACGGACCCAAACTTTACAGTTCGGTCCGCTCAACCCTAGTGCTGTGTGAATATGTACTATTTTTTAACCAGTGTGAGATGTTTCTAACACTTGCCATACATGGCTTGAAAATATCACCATGTCTGTATTATATTTGAACCAAAAACTTTATTTTGGTTAGTGAACTATTAAAGCCCTCTTATGCCGCATACACACGGTCGGAATTTCCGACAAAAAAAGTCAGATGGGAGCTTTTGGTCGGATATTCTGATCGTGTGTATGCTCCTTCTGGCTTTTTCTGTCGGAAATTCCGACAGCTTTAGATAGAGAGCAGGTTCTCTATTTTTCCGTCGGACATTCGGACGTTTTCCCGTTGGAAATTCCGACCGTGTATACGCGGCATTAGAAATCTGCTACCTGAACAAGTATTTTCTTTGAAAGATTTATGCTCTGTTCTGGACACAGGGAGAGCTCACATTTTCAGATTATTCTTAATTTTCTTGCCCAGTGACAATGGTCGTCAGGAAAAACAGAAAGAGTAAATATCCCCAACAAGGACACAGAAAGCAACATAACCTGACAGAGAATCTAAAACTTTCCTGCTCTATTCAAGATGAAAAAATATGGCTTTAGATACACTTTATGCTTTGCCTTGTGTCAACTGACCTTCAGCACCCTGACAAGCCTTTGGATTGTGTAAGGAATACAACATAAAATTTATGATTTCCATACACATAGGTAGTTTAGGTCTAAACTGTCCTTATGTTTATAATTAACTCATGTATGGCTAGCTCAACATTGAACATCCCAGTTATTTCAAGTAGCATCATTCTGTCATTCAGGCATCTAGCCTGTAAGTTAGCCATAAGTACATTTGTTTCCTTTGTGCACAGAACACGTTATTTCCACCTTGAGGCATATATGCTGTCTATCCATTGAGAGGCAAAGGCTGCTATAAAAGGGCTTTATTTGCTTGAGCTGGTGAAGGAAATGTATTCCCTCCCAATTCCACTGTGTCTCATGAAAGCAAAATTAATCAGAGGTGTCTTTTAGTTTAGCAAAATATCTAATTCAAAACTGCTTAGAGAATAGCAGAAACTTCAGTTGCATACATAAATATAAATAGAAGACAAGATTAGCAAGGCATTTTCTATACTAATCCAATAATGTTTAATTTCTTTAAAGTTCCTAGGGATAGGCGGCGTGATTTTGGCTAAATTAATTTTGCCAGAAATTTAGAGCCTAGAAAATATTGGTGATATGCAATAACCATTGCTGTCTCTCTCTCTCTCGATATATATAGTATATATATATACAGTATCTCACAAAAGTGAGTACACCCCTCACATTTTTGAAAATATTTCATTATATCTTTTCAAGTGACAACACTGAAGAAATTACACTTTGCTATAATGTAAAGCAGTGAGTGTACAGCTTGTATAACAGTGTCAATTTGCTGTCTCAAAAAAACTCAACACACAGCCATTAATGTCTAAACCGCTGGCAACAAAAGTGAGTACACCCCTAAGTAAAAATGTCCAAATTGGGCCCAAAGTGTCAATATTTTGTGTGGCCACCAATATATTTTTTACTTTTTGCTATAATAAATATCCCCAAAAAATATAAAAAAAAAATTTTTTTTCCTCAGTTTAGGCCGATATGTATTCTTCTACATACTTTTGGTAAAAAAATTTGCAACAAGCGTTTATTGATTGGTTTGCGCAAAAGTTATAGCGTCTACAAAATAGAGTATAGTTTTATGGCATTTTTATTAATATTTTTTTTTTACTAGTAATAGCGGCGATTAGTGATTTTTATTGTGACTGCGACATTATGGCGGACACATAGGACACTTTTGGCGCTATTTTGGGACCATTCACATTTACACAGCGATCAGTGCTATAAATATGCACTTATTACTGTGTAAATGTGACTGGCAGTGAAGGCTTAACCAGGAACGGGCGCTGAAGGGGTTAAGTGTGTCCTAGGGATATGTTCTAACTGTAGGGGGGAAGGGCTATGTGTAACACAACACTGATCACCGCTCCCGATTACAGGGAGCTGTGATCAGTGTCCTGTCACTAGGAAGAATGGGGAAATGCTTGTTTACATCAGCATTTCCCCGTTCTTCCTCTCCGTGAGACGATCGCGGGTATCCCCGTGGACATCGAGTCCGCGGGACCCACGATCACACTCATGGAGCTCTGTAGTTCTTGACGTTGCCTTTTAGTATTCAGTCACCACCCATGGCTGCTCTATATTACACTGTTCATTTTTTGTTACTGTGCTAATGGGAGAATTATAATTTATTCCACTGTATTCACTAGACACATTACATTATATGTCTATCAGCTATTCATCTACTTATTATCACTAAATAACAACACAGATTAGAACACTAGAAACGTTGTGAGGGGAAACTAATGGTATTAGTTCAAAAGTGAACGATAACCCCCCTTTGGGAAACCTTACTTGAGGGGTAAGGTTATTTGCAACCTCTGGTCATCATTCTATTACATCATTCTATTACATTTTACATTTCCAATCACAGTCAGTTCCCTATCTATCCCATCTATCTCTATGTATTATTTTATGTATTATTATTTTTTGCATCCTCACTCTCCTTTCCCCATTCAATAAACAGCTTTCTGTCTGCCTCTACTTTCTTCATTCCTCTGGTTCATAACCAGCTCCTGCTCTGCATCAAATCTCTCTCCTCTCTGGTACACGATCATCTACTTCTGCCTTTTCTCTTTCACTCCCCCTGTCCTTGAGCAGCTCACAATTTACCTATTCTATTTTTTCTCCCCTGGTTGTGGTTGACACCTGTTCCACCTTCTCTCTTAATCTTCTGTGGTCAGCTGCCCCTCTTATCTCCCCTGCACTATCTGCCATTAGCAGCTCCTGCTTTGATTATTCTCGCAGTGATCCAGGACCAGTACCTGAAGTTCTTCAGTCCCACTGTGATTATCACATTCTGTCCCCCCCTACTCGACCAATAATATATATTTACCGTATTTATCGGCGTATAACACGCACCGGCGTATAACACGCACCCCAAGTTTAGGAGGGAATTTTAAGGAAAAAAACTTTTAGGAGGGAAATTCAAGGAAAAAAAACTTACATTTAAATGCAGCATGCAGCCTTGCCCAGTGTCCATCTGCAGCCTTGCCCAGTGTCCATCTGTCCATCTGCAGCCTTGCCCAGTGTCCATCTGTCCATCTGCAGCCTTGCCCAGTGTCCATCTGTCCATCTGCAGCCGTGCCCAGTGTCCATCTGTCCATCTGCAGCCTTGCCCAGTGTCCATCTGTCCATCTGCAGCCGTGCCCAGTGTCCATCTGTCCATCTGCAGCCTTGCCCAGTGTCCATCTGTCCATCTGCAGCCTTGCCCAGTGCCTTTGCGATCGTGTCAGTCCCGGCGTTTTTAAAAATTTGGCGCCGATTTCTGTGGAGAGGAGCGAGCGGGGCCGAGTGTACTTCGGCTAGACTCGGCTCCTCTCGCAGTCCCGCCCATCTCCACTGACTGCGCCGCTGACGGAGAAAGCCGAGTGTACTTCGGCTAGACTCGGCTCTGCTCACAGTCACAGGCAGGACTGCGAGAGGAGCCGAGACTAGCCGAAGTACACTCGGCTTTCTCTATGTCAGCGGCGCAGTCAGAGATGGGCGGGACTGCGAGAGGAGCCGAGTAAAGCCGATTGTACTTCGGCTTCGGCTCCGCTCGCTCCTCTCGCTCGTTTTCAGCAGGGGAATTCGACGGAGTATCGGCGTATAACACGCACCCACGATTTTCCCCTGATTTTAAGGGGAAAAAAGTGCGTGTTATACGCCGATAAATACGGTAGCTACAATTTTAATGTGCTTTATTCAAAGTGTAGTATAGTTCAAAGTGTAGTGTAGTTCTGCTAAGTTTTTGTTTTGTTTTTCCCTTTCAATTGTTTTTTATTGAGTTTGATAAAGGTAAAAAAAAACAATAATGGTACAGTCTGTTGTACATTGAAATAGTAAATCCATAGTACAAAATCATAAAACATAACAGTTTTCAAAGCATTAGACATTTATGTGTGAGGGTGTGAAGCATACCCCCAACCATGTAAATGGAGGAGGGTGGGAGACCCGTCCCTCCAGACACCCCAAATGGGTACTAACTGTGTCATGGAGAGGGGGGCAGACCACCCAGCTCATGAGTTGCTTTCAATGAACTGGAATTGTGATAAAAAAAAATCTAGAGCGAGATTAAACAACTATAGCGGGACAAGGCTTGTGCCTGTCGGCCATGAGTACTAGTATGTACTAACACCAGGGGTAAGTATAACACTTAACATGAATATTATGTTCAGTCTGCTGTTTGGGATTGCAATGAATATTGGTCCAAGTGTGTGGTATCCTGCTCCTTCTCCCAATTATGAAGGCAGTAGGATAGTGAAAACCCCATTCTTAGACTGTGTAAAAGTATCCCCAATAGCGGGGTGTGTTATAGAAATTCTAATATGTAAGCTTCTATCGGAACACTTTCCATGGATCCGTACCAGTTGATTCACATGCATACTCATAGTGAGAAAGTATGACATATAAAGGCATTGTGTTATTGTATGAAAATCGCTCAACACGATATGAAGGCTATGGATTTAAGAGTGATAAAGAGTATAAGGAAAAGGAAAGAAAGTGGGAGAAGAGAAAATAGGAAGACAGAGAAGAAGGCCTAGTGTCCGGGTGAGTCTCGTCCTTTCGCCTGGGAAATAGGCTAGGTTATGATGAGAGCTTCAGTTGCATATACTGTGCCCATGGCTCCCATATAGCCTCAAATTTCTTGGTAGTATCTAAAAATGTGCTAACCAAATTTTCCTGGGCCATAATTGTGTTGCTATTGCAATATCTATAGTGACTTTATGGTAATAATATAGAGTTTAGGTTTAGTTACAGTGAACCCCCCCCTCCATTGATACTAGACGTTCTTTGCAGGAAACAGGAAATGGGTGGGAGGGGCTTGGAAAGGGTTTTGGGAGACAGCCCATATTAAACTAGTGAGGGCAGCAAAATAGGAGGCATTAACAGAAACACCTGTAAAGTAAGGAAAACACATTAAAACAATTCTTGGTGAGGCAACTGCATGGCTTGAATGAGGGGGAGGAGGGGGAGGTCTGGCTACTGGTAAGCCGGGGATGACGTTAAGGGCCAGAGGATATGAGAGTCAGGATCGGGATAAAGAACATGGGGCGAGGGATTGATAAAGATCAAATAGGATAGGTAGGGTAAGTCTAGTAGGAGTGCAGTGGATTAGCAGATGTCCCAGGGAAAATGATGGGCGCTGTTCTGGAGATTCCCGTTGGTGTAGTGGGAGAGAATGAGAGTCATCAGAACAGAACATCGGTATGTCTGGACAAGTCATGCAATATTGCAAAGCCTTAAGCCCCGTACACACGATCGGTTTGACTGATGAAAACCGTCCGATGGATGGTTTTCATCAGACCAACCGATCGTGTATGGTACCCATCGGTCTTTTTTCCATCGGTTGTAAAAAATAGAACTTGTTTTAAAATTTTCATCGGTTAAAAAACCCACGCATGCTTAGAATCAAGTTGACGCATGCTCAGAAGCATTAAAGTTCATTTTTCTCTGCTCATCGGAGTGTTTTACGTCCCCGCGTTTGGAACGGTTGGTTTTTTGACTGATGGTGTGTGGCCAAGACTGATGAAAAACAGTTTCATCGGATTTCCGATGGACAAATCCATCGGACGAAAATCCATAGGTTATCCGATCGTATGTACGGGGCTTTAGTCAGGCAGTTGCATTCAGGGGTGATTCCTTTGGGTCAGGGTCTCTCATGTAGTGTTGCTTGCCGGGAAGGCTGCTTCCATGAAGGAAAAGTATTTTCACTGGGCTGTAGGAAAAAGACATCAAAGGAATATGTGAGGTTAACATTCTGGAAGCTTGAGAGGGATCCCAGGACGTCAGTAGATGTTAAGGAGTGAACTTCATCAGTAGTACAGGGTCCTCAGGCCTGAACAAGAGGGTAAGGTGGGGTGTTAGTGATTTTAATGGATCCAGCTCATGGAGGAGATATATGATGAGGTTTGCATTGGGGAAGGAGGGTCCCTGGATATTATGCCCAGCTTCTGTAGTAAATTCTCTCCTTCAGGAAAGGTGGAGAACCTGTATGGCTTGCTATTGACCTCAAATTTCAGACAGAAGGAAAACCCCCAGTATTTGATGTTCTGCTCAGTTAGAGCCGCCAGTAGGGGTTTGAGAGCCTGTCTCCTTTGGATTGTGGAGGGGGAAATGTCGGCAAAGATCTGGATCGGGTGCCCCATTATTTGTAGTTGGAAGTCGGATCTGGCCCTTTTATGACTTCTTCTTTCACTGTATAGTAGTGTGACATAACAAGAATGTCATGGGGGAGTACATCTGATCGTGGGACCCCTAGGACCATGTGGGCTCTGTCCAGTTAAATTCTGAGAGAGAGAAAATCGGGGATAAGTTCTTTGATGAGGGAATTAACTGCAGCAGGGATATCTGTGATTGATTTGAGTAAACCCCTGATTCTAAAATGATACCTTCGAGACCTGTTCTAGAGGTTATCAATATTGCCCATAGTGACATCCAGTTGATTGTGAAGGTCCTGTATACGGTCTGTGTTTTGGTTTGTACGGGCTATGGTGGCATCCATGTTGTTTTCTATAGTTTCAATGCGTGAGCCCAGGGATTGAAGATCCATTTTAATGTCAGTGGTGATTTTAGCTGCAGTCTGGGCCATACCCCTATCCTGGTGCTGTGAGGGGAGCTGGCCTGTGCCAAGCAGAGGGTCACTAGGCCCTGGTGAGGTGGCAGTCATAGGGGAAATGAGGAGCTCATCTAGGGTTTGATTGATGAGGGACTCTGTGGAAGCCCCTGGGTGATGAGGTGTTGGGAGATGCTGCACATACCTCTCCTCTCTGTGAGTCCCGCCAGACTGAGTGAGCAAAGATCCCTGGATGTGTGGCCTCGTGTAATGGCTGCTCCGCTGCCATCTTGGAGATCTCGTCATCCTTTGGGATTCTGTTAAATTGCGCCTGCAGACTTCGCCGGGTCGTCCTCGCTGACATAGAAGTGGTCCGGAGGGTATGCCCACCTTTAGGCTTCCGTGCTGGGGTGTCTCTAGCCGATGCCTCTGGCTATGTGGAGCGCTGAATGTCCAGAGCGGAACGGAGCTCTGAGACTAAGCGTCCATCTTCCAGAGCCCCGCGCATGCGCCTCGTTGTTTTTAAATTCATATGAAGCTGGTCTAGAATGTCAGGATTTAAAATAAAATATCTGAGCAGAAGTATGCTCTACACCCAGCATTTATTTACAGTCTGGGAAATTGCTGACAGTTCATAGACTGCACCCCAACTAAACTAACTGGAGCTTTATTATATTTCAATGTTAAACTACAGTATTTTTCTATCTAGTTGTTGTATTTTGTTTGATGCAACAAGATTTAGATGTTACATCATATCGGCAGTTGAATGAAAACTTTATACAACCATTGCACTTTGCTTTAAATATTTTGGGTAAAACATGAATTTCTTTTCTGATCTGTAAATATGCTTCCTTAGGGAAAATACTATTTCTATAGCATACTCTGCTCATCACTGAGTCTGTCATTGCACAGCTGAGAATATTAGGAGACATATTATATTACCGTATTTATCGGCGTATAACACGCGCCGACGTATAACACACACCCCAATTTAAGAGGGAAGTTTCAGGAAAAAAAAACTTAAAAAAATAAATAAACCACTTTGAAGCAAAATAATGGTCAATGTCCATCTTCAGCCTCAATGCAGCCTGATCTGTGTCCATCTGAAGCCTGATCTGTGTCCATCTGCAGCCTGATATGTGTCCATTGCAAGCCTCAATGCAGTCTATGTACCCATGCGCAGCCTATGTGCCCATCTTCAGCCTGTCTCTCATCAATGCAGCCTGATGCCCGTTTGCAGACTCACCATCTCTCATGTAGTGCAGCCGTGATCTAGTGCAGCTGTCATCTCCTGTTCACTCGGCTCACTTGGCTCTCAGTCGCCTCAGCAGTCATATAAACAGTCCCGCCACCGCCATCGGCATTGGACCAGCTCCTGTGATTGACAAAACACTGGTCCAATGCCGGTGGCGGAGGCGGGTCTGTGTGTGTGACGTCAGAGCCGAGTAAACAGGAGATGACGGCTCGGAGAATTCCGGCGGCGCTCGTTCCCCTCCGAGTCCGAGGTACACTATAGGCGTATAACACGTACCCGTGATTTTTACCCTATTTTTAGGGGGGAAAAAGTGTGTGTTATACGCCGTTAAATACAGTAAACTGTTAAAAACAGCAAAATTATGAAAATTCTAAGTGATGAGGACATTGTATTTTACTTACAGTAGGTGAGTCACTGTCATATTTACAGAGACAAAGTACTTTATCCTTTACAATCCACCTTCTAGCATGTGTAGCATAGGTAGGAAGAAGGTAGGTCACCATTAGTTATGAGCTGAGCCTACCTGGGTTCAGCTCGCAGGACATTTGCTGAACTGCATTGAACGTAAAACCAAACCTGAAAACAGCAACCCAATTTGATTGATTGTCACTACAAAATAGTCTTTTTCTTGTTCATACATCACGGGACACAGAGCGGCATAGTCATTACTATGTGGGTTATATAGAATTACCTTCAGGTGCTGGCACTGGCAACTTCCAAAACAGGAAGTACCCTCCCCTATATAAGCCCCTCCCATCCGGGAGCACCTCAGTTTTTTGCCAGTGTCTAAGGTGTTGGCCAAGGTTAACATGTATTCATCTGGGCTTGTGTACAGGTTCTCTGGGCCTTAGCAAGCTATTCCGGATCCGACCAAAAAAGCTTCATAGCTAAACGGTCTGTACCCGGGCCTTGCAGAGAAGAGCAGGGTTTTGCCTGTAATGCCTCTCTTAGGAGGGCTGGACCCTGGGATCCAGAGCTCTGGTCATACCCAAAACCAAGAGGCTATCTGTGCAGGGTGCTATACAGGTCCAGGGGAGTGGAATCCTTGGGAACCCGGTCCCTGAAGGTCTAGTACAATGCCTGCCGTGAGAGGTGAAGTTTGGGCTTCTGTGGACCAAACAAAGTCCTGCGGCGGGGAAAAGGTAAGTGGGGGCCCCTCAGGAACTTGGTTCTATTGAGGGGACCCCCAAGCCTAATATGTCTTTCTGCCTGTTACCTAAAGGTATTCCCGCTAATAGCTGTATATGCCTAAGAAATCCTAGAAATGTCTTTTCATAAAGGAAGTTTTAAAAACTGTAAACCTAGAAATGTTTTTTCATAAAGGAGGTTTTAAAAAAAAAAAAAAAAAAGACAAAAGTGCGGTACCTGTGTTTGTCCACTAGAGGCCGCTGTGGAACGTCTTTTTTTCTTGGGACTATTCCTTCCATGGTGAAAGTCCAGGCAGATGAGTGAGCTCTCTATCAGGGAAGCTGCATTCCTCTGTCATGCTGCCAAGTAGTTTCCTTCCATCCCCGAGTCCTGGTGAAACAGGGACCCTGGCTCCTCTCCCTACATGGCGCCAAGAGCGCGCACACGCGCGCGCGCACACACGCTTTCTTTTTATAAGATTTAGCTTCAAAAAAGGGGGCGGAGCCTGGCGGATGACGCGCTCTGTGCGCCCAGCGCTTCTGCGCATGTGCGGGCGTCCCAGCAAGATAAAAGGACTCAGTCCACGCTGCTTGCTATGGACACAGAGCATGAAAAGGAGCTGGTAGCATGGTATAGGGGCTTACAGCGGGCGGTTGATACAGGCATCCCCAGAAAGACGCATTAGTAGACACCCACTGATGTACATAGCAGCAAATTGCATTAGACTATTTCAGTAAAGGGGTGTATTGCGGCTGGAATACCTCAGCTTTGAACTAAGGAATATGCCGCCTAAAAAACTCCGGGATATACCTCTCAGGAAGTGTAGGGGGTCTCCATCGGGCTCTGAGGATCTGGAGCAGTTATCTGCACCTTCCTCCCCTGAGAAATCAGAGGTTAATACCCATAAGGAACCCCCGGGAGTGCCAGGTACTGCGGCTGTCCTCAGTCCACCTGCTCCTGCATATATAACAGAGGAGGTTTTTGCCTCAACTCTGGAGGGATTGGAGCAGAGATTGGCAGCATTGATCGCTTCTTCTCTACAGGAAAAAAAGTGCGCCAGATCTCCATCCCCTCCATTAGAGTGCCTGTTGGCAGAGCAACAGTCCCAGGAAGGGACTGACCTTCCTGAAGGGGATCAGGAGGAGGTTAACTCTGTTTTTGAGGAATCGACAGTAGATGAACCATTTTCAGCATCACAGACTGAAAGATTGTGGGTCCAGATCCTAACTGACATGGTTCGATCTGCATTTAAAATGCCTCTTGTTGAACCATCAACTACTGCTGTCTCCTCGTTGGGGTCGCTAAAAGCTCCCCAGATTAATTGCTCCTTTCCAATTCATCCATTATTGGAAGGACTTATATACCAGGACTGGGAACATCCTGATAAACTATTTGTTCCACCTAAGAAATTTCAGGTGATCTATCCCATGGAGGAAAAATTCACCCAGAGATGGAATGTTCCTACGGTGGACGCAGCCATTTCTTCTGTGAACAAATCACTGACATGTCCAGTAGATAATGTTCAAATGTTCAAAGATCCAGTAGATAAAAAATTGGAATCTTTATTAAAATCTGCTTTTTCCACAGCAGGGGCTGTTACACAGCCAGCAGTGGCAGCTATTGGGGTCTGCCAAGCTTTAAAGGATCAAATGAAAATGGTCCTGAGGGATTTGCCAGACCAGCAGGCCCAGGCTCTGGCTGATCTGCCTAGAGCATTATGCTTTGCGGTTGACGCCATCAAGGATTCTATCCATCAGGCCTCCCGCCTCACGCTGTCTTTGGTACATATGCGTAGGCTTCTGTGGCTCAAGAACTGGTCTGCTGAGGCTCCCTGTAAGAAGCTCTTAGTTAGCTTCCCATTTCATGGAGAACGCCTTTTTGGCGAAGACCTGGATAAATATATCCAGAAGATTTCCAGTGGTAAAAGTACTCTCTTACCAATTAAAAAGAGGTCTAGGGGTCCGTCTTTTAAGAGGACTACCTCTCCTATCCCTGGGACGTCTGCTACTAAGCAGTTCCGACGGCCTCCTCGGTCAAACTCAGGAGGTAAAAATCAGGGACAGTCACAGGGTAATAAGAAACCCTGGATCCGATGAGGTACTAAACCAGCCTCCAAGTCAAGCCTATGAAGGGCTGCCCCCACTCAAACGGGTGGGGGGAAGACTTCAGTTGTTCACAGAGACCTGGCGGGAGACGATCAAAGACAGATGGGTGCTCTCCGCAGTAACTCGGGGATACAAGTTGGAGTTAAAAGAGTCTCCTCCTTCCCATTTTATGTGGTCAGGCATGCCAAAAGACCCTCTGAAAAGAAGGTGTCTCCTAGTGGCGTTAGAACAACTATTGCTCCAAGGAGTAATTATGGAGGTTCCTATGGAAGAGTGGGGGTTGAGTTTCTACTCAAACCTTTTCACAGTCCCGAAACCAAACGGGGACATAAGACCCATATTGGACCTAAAGAGTCTAAACAAATTTCTAAACGTCCGGTCCTTCCGGATGGAGTCGATCCGATCGGTCACCGCTGCCCTACAGGGGGAGGAATGGTTAGCCTCGATCGACATCAAAGATGCTTACTTGCATGTTCCCATCTTTCCAGGTCATCAAAAATTTCTATGCTTTGCAGTAGAAGGGCGCCATTTTCAGTTCAGAGCCTTACCATTCGGTCTGGCCACAGCACCACGAGTGTTCACAGAAATTCTGGCCCCACTGTTGGCCGATCTAAGAACACGAGGTGTAACGATAATGGCATACCTACACGACCTGTTGTTGATGGACCACTCAGTTGCCAAGCTAGAAGTGGTAATTGTCGATACAATCAAGTATCTAGAATCTCACGGTTGGGTCATCAACCTGGACAAGTCAGCCCTACAGCCAGTGAAAAACCTGGTATATCTAGGGCTACGGCTGGATTCAGACCAGAGGAAGATTTTCTTACCTCTAGACAAGGTATCCTCTTTGAGGGGCTTGGTCCGTCTGCTTTGTGCAAAAAGACAGCCGTCCATACGCCTGTGCATGAGGCTGCTAGGAAAGATGGTAGCATCATTCGAAGCTGTGCCATACGCCCAATTCCACTCAGGGAATTTACAGAGGGCCATATTGTCAGCCTGGAACGGAAAAATTCAGGCTCTAGACTTCCCAATGGCTTTGTCCCCTTCCGTTCGGAAGAGTCTCTGCTGGTGGTTGATCCCCCAGAATCTCCAGAAGGAAAAACCCTTCAGTCCGATATCCTGGAAGGTGGTTACTACAGATGCCAGCCTTATAGGCTGGGGGGCAGTACTGGAGCAATGGTCTCTCCAGGGCAGATGGTCAAATGTAGTAAAAACCCTGCCCATCAATCTCTTAGAGATACGAGCAGCCCGGTATGCCCTAGTAGCCTGGGCATCCAGACTCCAAGGGTCCCCTGTCAGAATTCAATCAGACAATGCCACAGCAGTGGCATATATCAATCATCAGGGAGGCACCAGGAGTCGTGCAGTCCAGAGGGAAGTAAGCCACATCCTGGAATGGGCAGAAAAGCATGTCCCATGTATGTCAGCTGTCTTCATTCCAGGGGTGGAGAATTGGAAGGCGGACTTTCTAAGTCGCCAACAGTTATGCCCAGGGGAATGGTCCCTTCATCCCGAGGTCTTCCGAGCAATATGTCAGCGGTGGGGAACACCGGATGTAGATCTGCTAGCATCCAGATTCAACGCAAAGGTGGACAGATTTGTCTCCCGGACAAGGGATCCCCTCGCTTGCGGCTCGGATGCTCTGGTGTTCCCTTGGAATCAGTTCAGACTGATATATGCATTCCCTCCGCTACAATTGTTGCCTCGACTCCTTCGCAGAGTCAGGTTGGAAAGGAAGCTGGTGATCCTGGTGGCTCCAGCGTGGCCCCGAAGGGCCTGGTACGCGGAGATCATCAAAATGTCTGTGGGGAGTCCTTGGACCCTTCCACGTCGTCCGGACCTGCTTTCGCAAGGGCTGATATACCACCCTTCCTTACTAACTCTAAGTTTAACGGCCTGGCTATTGAATCCCACATCCTAAAGAAGAGAGGTCTCTCTAACTCTGTGGTATCAACTATAATCAATGCCAGGAAGCCTGTATCCAGGCAGATCTACTATAGAGTTGGGAAGGCGTACATCACTTGGTGCGAGGCCAGAAAGTGGCATCCACGTGAGTACGTTATAGGCAGAATTCTGGACTTCCTACAGTGGGCTGTAGACAGGAAGTTTGCCTTAAGTACTATCAGGGGTCAGGTTTCGGCCTTATCAATACTATTTCAAAGGCCCCTGGCTATGCATTCACTTGTCAAATCCTTTATGCAAGGGGTGACTCGTATTATTCCACCGATTTAAAGCTCCCATATGTCCATGGGATCTAAATTTGGTTCTGTCGGTTCTGCAGAAGCAGCCATTTGAACCTTTGCGGCACATTTCCTTGGTTCTACTCACCAGAAAATTGATATTTTTAGTAGCCATATGCTCGGCTAGAAGAGTGTCGGAAGTAGCCGCCATGTCCTGTAAAGAGCCATATCTGGTTATTCATGAGGACAGAGTAGTATTACGTCCTCACCCAGCCTTTCTTCCTAAGGTGGTATCGAGGTTTCACTTGAACCAGGATGTGGTTCTTCCTTCTTTTCCCCAAACCTAGCTCGGTAGAGGAAAAGTTATTGCATTCTTTGAATGTAGTAAGAGCAGTTAAAGCTTATCTAAAAGCCACTGCTCAGATTCGTAGAACGGATTCTTTGTTTGTTCTGCCGGAAGGCCCCAGAAAGGGTCAGGCAGCATCAAAATCTACTTTAGCCAAGTGGATTCGACAGGTCATAATACAAGCCTATGGCTTGAGAAGTAGACCGCCTCCGTTCAAAGTTAGGGCGCACTCCACGAGAGCAGTTGGAACTTCATGGGCAGTGCATCACCAGGCCTCCCTGGCTCAAATTTGTAAGGCCGCAACATGGTCTTCAGTACACACGTTTACTAGGTTCTACCAGGTGGACGTTAGAAGTCAGGAGGATGTCGCCTTTGGGCGCAGTGTGTTGCAGGCCGCAAAAGATCCTCATGCCTGATGGCGCCCAGCTTATGTATGGTATATCCCCCCCCCTCATTTGGCATTGCTTTGGGACGTCCCACATAGTAATGACTATGCCGCTCTGTGTCCCGTGATGTATGAACAAGAAAGTAGGATTTTTAAAACAGCTTACCTGTAAAATCCTTTTCTTGGAGTACATCACGGGACACAGAGCTCCCACCCCTCTTTTGGGGACACGTATTGCTTTGCTACAAAACTGAGGTGCTCCCGGATGGGAGGGGCTTATATAGGGGAGGGTACTTCCTGTTTTGGAAGTTGCCAGTGCCAGCACCTGAAGGTAATTCTATATAACCCACATAGTAATGACTATGCCGCTCTGTGTCCCGTGATGTACTCCAAGAAAAGGATTTTACAGGTAAGCTGTTTTAAAAATCCTACTATTAGGTATTTTGGCAAGACAACAGATTATTTGAGTAGCTGTAATAGGTCAAAATTGAACAGTAGAAGGAGCAAACACAAAACAATCAAATTCAGTTAAAAGGTACACACTTGGGGAAAAAAAATTAAGGTAAAACCCCCAACCTTCAACTAATTGCAAAATAGTGGCAAAACAAGTTTCATAGCATTATAAAAGATAATGCTCCCGCGCTATCTCTTTAAATATAGGAGTGCTGACTGCTGCAGACACTGGTAAGCTGATCCATAGCTAATGAGGCAAATATAGTGTAAAGCCCTGTACACACGATCGGATAACCTATGGATTTTCGTCCGATGGATTTGTCCTTCGGAAATCCGATGAAACTGTTTTTCATCAGTCTTGGCCACACAGCATCAGTCAAAAAACCGACGGCAAGAAAACGAGGGCACGTACAACACGTACGACGGCGCTATAAAAGGGCCGAACAAATCTAATGGCGCCACCCCTTGGGCTGCTTTTGCTGATTTTGTGTTACCGCGTGTTAGTAAAAGTTTGGTGAGAGCCGATTCGCGCTTTTCAGTCTCCGTGCTTTGCAGATCGTTTCCTGGTGTTCAGTTTGTGCTTGTGGGTTCGTATTTGTTCTTCAGTGCGTGCAGTCAGGTCGTTACTGCCTTGCAGTGTCTTCTTGGCTGTTCGTTTACTGTTTTTCAGGTCGTTCTTCTCAGGCCTTGCTGTTCCACGGTGCGTTCTGTTTGAGTTCGTTCTGACCAGCCAACCGGTTTAAGACCCTGTTTGAAGTGCGTTCTCGTTCTCAAGCTCGTGCTGGCTTTGGACTTGGTGTTGCAGTTAACACTGTAACCCGAGTTCAGTCTGTGAACAGGGTGAGGAGGAGTTCATGGACTAAGAATTGGTTGCTCCAGCGGGACCAATTCTCTCATATGCCTCTGCTGCGGGAAATCCATGAGAATAATCCTGATGATTTCAGGAATTATCTCAGGATGACGGACCCCGTTTTTCACCGTCTGTTGGATTTGCTGTCCCCCTATATAACGAGGCAGGACACTGTGATGCGCCAGGCCATCACTGCCGAGCAGAGGCTTATTGCCACGTTGAGATACCTGGCAACTGGGAGAAGCTTGCAGGACCTCAAGTTCACAACAGGCATCTCCCCCCAGGCTCTCGGGATCATTATCCCTGAGACGTGTTCGGCTATTATTCAGGTCCTGCAGAAGGACTATATGAAGGTAAGTTTGCTCCTTTAACATCACATTATATGTTTGGATTGTTTGATAATGTTCTAAATTTTTATCCTCCTTCCCAAATTTGCCTGTTTGTAATATCCTGGTAATGTCCCCATTTTCACCATGCATGTTTTTACCTGTAAAGGCCTTTTTTGGGCCTTACATGCCTATTTCCCTTCACTAACCTCTCCAGCATGCTATCCTGAGCCCAAACCCAGCTAGCCTTCTATTTTCCTTTTACAATTTTTGGGGTCAGTGCCCTCGTAGTTTGACAACCCTCCCTCCCCCCCCTAAAAATTTAAAAATAGTTTTAGTTCTCAATCAAGATCAGCAGAGTGGTAGAGCCTTTATTTGGATCCCCCACAATCACCTCAAGCCCCCCCCTTAGATTATTTTAGAATGTCCACTCAGCGGGGGTGAGGCATCTGCTAAGTGGTCCTTTGTTTATTGGTAGGAAATACTCCCTTAAATAATAATGTTAGAATGATGTTGGTCAACAATGTCTTTGTGTGTAATCTTCTTGCACTGTAAACATAAACCGTACTAATGTCTTCTTTTTGTTTGACTCCACAGTTCCCTAGCACACCACAGGAATGGCTGACTGTGGCAGATCAATTTGCCCAGCGGTGGGACTTCCCCAACTGCGGAGGGGCAATTGATGGGAAGCATGTCCACATAGTGCCGCCACCCCGTTCGGGGTCATACTATTTCAACTATAAAGGTTTTAATAGCATAGTGTTAATGGCGGTGGTGTCGGCACGGTACGAGTTCCTGTATGTGGACGTGGGGAAGAACGGCCGGATGTTTGATGGCGGAGTATTCGCAGAGACGGAGTTCGCTCACCGTTTGCAGGCTGGGGGTCTTGCACTGTCTCCAGATGCAGACAACGTGGAAGGACTACCGTTCGTTTTCATCGTGGATGAAGCTTTTGGACTTGGACCACACCTCATGCGGCCATTTCCCCAACGCACCCTCACCCCGGAGAGGATGGTTTTTAATTACCGGCTGGCCAGAGCCCGGAGAGTTGTGGAGAATGCCTTCGGGATAATGGCCAGCCGGTTCCGCCTATTTCAGACAGCTATCCATTTGGCGGAATACAAACTGAACAACATTGTGTACTGCTGCTGCATAATGCACAATTTCCTAAGACATTATTCAACAACATATGTGTCAACAGTTGGGCCTGAGGCCGGTCCATCCGAGATGACCATTCTGACCGGCCTCAACACTGCCCGTACTGGCTTGGCCCCCCAAAGTGCCCGTGAAGTACGTGATAAATACGTTGAGTACTTCACGGGTAGGGGGGCCATCGCAATGCCAGATCACATCTGACCTTTATAGCTTTTTGCTAATAAAAATATTTTTATATTTACTACAAACTTATTTTGTCATTCTTGTATTTTGGGTTTATGTGTCTCCCAGGTTCTAGTAGTGCCAAGTGTATTTGTCCTTAGTAAATAGCCTCAATTCTCACAGGTAAAAACCTTGATTTTGCATCTTCAGAACTGCTATTGAGCATAGAAAGAACAAGCCACACCTTTTTTAGACTTCCAGAATCTTTTTACTTTGTGCACCACATTTGTTGGTGGTTTTCTATATTAAGCATTTTTTTTTATTTTTTGCGAGGCTTTTTCTGCAGAAACATGCATGGGTCAAAATCCCAAACTTTTTGTTTAAAAACTAAAAAAATAACAGTGAAAAAGACAAACATGAGATGGGGTGATGTCACCCCTGATCCATCCCAAATGTGAAGAACCACACTTTCTTTTTGGGGCTCAAATGGGTTTCTTCAACATGATCCCATGGCTAAGGTAAACATGTGCTATCTGCCATCATGGGGGATCAATGGACGTGCTTTGGGGGTGAAAACCCTTCCTCTCACCTACTTGAGTAGGGAGGAAGAGGTTGCACCCCCAAAACAGGGACATAGATATCCTGTGACGGCAGATAGCACATGTTGAGTCACTGTGTGCATCTTCACATTTGGGCAGGTTGAAATACCGTTGCACATTTTGGATGCCAAATAGCACACTTAAAAAAGGGGGGGGGCTCAGGCTATTCGGCCCAAAATATTGATTATATTTTTATATTTCTGCTCAATCACATTCATTCTCTTTCTCATAATGTCCATTTCGCTACTACATTCCATTATTTCCTGAATGATTATTTTGGTGCTAGCACTCGAGAATGGAGGATTTGGAGTTCCTGACACACCACCACGTTCAGTCCCTAAAAAAAACCAAAAAAAATTGAACTATGCAGGCCTACATCTGTATTTAACTCGAAGTTGTGGTGACAGACACTGACCTGTTGTGCTGATAAGCTCCACCTCTCCTTCCTCCACCTCCCCTTCCTCCACCTCCCCTTCCTCCACCTCCGCTTTCTCCACCTCCGCTTCCTGAACATGCTGATCTTGGTCTGCTTTGTGATCTTCGGGGAGTTTCTGTGGTCTTTGGTTCCTCGTCTCCTCAGCTTGGTGTCCTCCCAGTCTCCTCTCCCCTATGGGAATGACAAAAATAATGTATCCTTTAACACACATAGATTTTAGGCCTGAAAATGGATTCCTTGTTTTGAAGTGGGGTACAATTGATATTTGGCCCTGAGTTCCAAGATGAACATATGAAATCTTGCGAACCCTACAAAGCAACATGTTTTTTTTTAGGTCACTCACAAATACACTTGGATAACCACCAAGGTATCCACTGGACCACCTGTGTGTTACCTTGTTTATAAATTTGGTCATGTGGCCCAGACTATAGTATCTTGATCCAGAAAAAAAAGCTGAGTACACAACTGCTGGAGTGTCATCTCCTTTACCCAGAATCCAGTTTAGCCTTTCATTCACATTCTAGTTTTACTTACAACACATCATCTAGCCAACAATGTGTACATAAACATTGTTTAATTAAAATGAGGCATGCCCACATGTAGTTTATGTGGATATGTGACAAACATGTTTTGGGGAAGACCATCAAGTGTTTTTTACAACACATTTACCAAATAAGTGGACTCTCAACTTAACATAAAAGTTGACATTTTAAAATGTGAAACCAGTCAAGCCAAGCACATGTTGCAAAACATGGAAGAATACATATTACAATGTGAAAGAACACAGTAAAAAAAAGCGTACTTTTTTCTATGCTTTTTTGAAGCTTCCTATACTGCTCCGGCTCCCTCAGCTTCAGGTCAGACCACCTTTTACGGAGTTGTTCCTTAGATCTCCTGACCCCATATTTTTTATAGAGAGTCCTCACCACTTTGTCCATAATTTGAGACTTCCGGAGATTAGGGGTGTCGTATGGGCCATGCTTGCCGTCGTAATCCTTCCTCCGCAGAATGTCCACCATCTCCGCCATCTCAGCAAATGACATATTAGTCGCCTTGTATCTTTTTTTACTGGATCGGGACGTTTCCGCCTCCGGGCTTTCCTCGTCGGTAATTTCTAATAAAGAAGCCACCTGTGTCTACGACATGTCACCGTCTCACACTGTGCGCCAATCGTTAAGGGGCGGGGAAATGCAGAAAAAGACCTTCATGGGCGGGCGACAAAGGCAGAGTTACACGCATTCGCAGGGTATAAAAAGGGGAAAGAAGTTATTAGGGATGCACGGAGTAAGGACGACCGGAAGTGCACAAATTAACTCAACTAAGGTAAGAAGGGAACTCGGGCCTGCAGTGGCCTATAATGGTTCCTGATTGTAAAGGGCAATATTGTGATAAGTTGAGGAGAATCAAATCTGATCTGTCTTTTTTTATCCTTGTTTTTTACTTGCTGATCCAAAAAGATGCATAAACTACGTGAGCCGGAGGTCATGTTGATTTTTATTGATAGATATAAGGAATTGCGCAACCTGTGGGAACTGAAACACCCAGCGTACCACAAGAGTGATGTACGTCGGGCAACTATTACCAAATTAGCAGAGGATATGAAGCCATGGATCCCAGATGCAGACTACACTATGATAAATAATAAAATCAACAACCTGCGTAATTCCTATAAAAAAAAATACAAGGAAGTACGCGAGTCGAAGAGATCAGGAGCAGCAGCCGACGATGTAGTACAGCCCAAGCAGTGGTACTACAAACATCTTCAATTTCTGGATGACCTGATCGAGGCCAGGGAATCTATTTCCAGCCTTCCCTCAACCCTTCCTTCCACCCTTCCCTCCAGCATTCCTTCCACCCTTCCCTCCACCTCCAGCAAGCCATCAGTGGAGAGGCCTAATAAGTATGTTGAATAATGATCCATAAGGATCTACACTAATAAATTGCCTGGATATGTCAATTGGAAACTAGGACTCTAAACACACTCCGTACAAATTTCAGATGGACTGTGAGATGTGTAAAACTCTGGAGGAAGGATTGGCTCTACAGTTTATGCTCTCTACATATTACTGATGGCTTGCTGACAGTTGTTGAAAGCGCTCACTCACAGATCGATCCCATTGCGAGATCTCTGTGTCATCACCTGCATCACTGAAACGGATTGTAAATCGACATTGGGGATACTCGTACACAGGCTACTCCGATTGGGAGATCTCTGTGTAACTACCACTCTATCGGATCACCTGGATTAGAGATATCAACCCCTATATATGTTCTAACATATCCATGCAGGTCGCGTGAGTAAACCTATGAATGCCATGCATATATACCTATATTAAAATAAAAATAATAAAGCTGCGCAACTCTTGAATAAATACCACCAACAAATAATCAAACAGATGGTATACACAGGATGCAGTCTCTAATGTTGTATGTTGACAACTATATAAAGTCCTGACTGTTGCCAGACATTCCAATATAAAACAATAAAGGAGTACAATCCTGTATGTGAAATAATAAAAATACGTATAGAGCTGAAAAGTCCTGAAAACCAAGATGACAGTATGGTGCAGATGCAAATCTTCTCATTTGATCACTGGTGACTTCAAACACAAAACACCCTTTGAAAAGTGCCAGATATTCGATAGAGAAAGGTTCCACTACCACTAGTTATCACTGCCGCTTACCGGAACGAATGATCCGTTCACGGATCAATACAAACAGATGGCTATTCCCCTGCCAGGGTCTCTATATCGCTATCAGCTTCCTCCAGGATTCAACGCCAATTCTCTCTAATGTTTGGTATTTATTTCCCTCTTTAGGAGGAAGTCTTCTCTTCTACTGATGTCTGCCGTCACGCATAGGGAATTTCAGACAGGTGTGTGCAGGGCTCCAGGACAAGTGCACTCCAGGTACAAGCTGTTGCTCCTCTCCTCTGCAGTTGGTGTTTATTTAAACCAGGACTTTCAGCTGTAGCAGTTTCGGTTTGGCCAGATCCAGAATAAGCCTACAAGGAGCAGGAAGAGAGACACAGGCAGTCAGTGAAGAGGCAGGAATTTCAGCTGCTCCTGTTCTCAGAGCATTGAGCTATTTCCAGCCAAAGCAGACCCGTCTTCTTCTTCTGTTTTCAGTTTTTGTTTTTGTTTTTTCTATATTACTTTAATCCAGATCAATTATACATTTCCTATGCCTGGATCCTTATGGATCATTATTCAACATACCTATTAGGCCTCTCCACTGACTGACTGCTGACTGGGGGGTGTTTTCTGTATGGGAATCCGATCCAGGCTGTGTCTTCCACTCATTAGCAGATATACATGCTGTTTTTCAGCACACGCTGCTTTTGCTTAGGAAGTATACGGATCAACCGTTGGTCTCTACAGGGGCCTCTTGGGGTATTTTAGGCATTTACGAGGGTGTTCTTCACAGGGGGGGAGGGAGTGGGTTCAACAGCCATCCATTACTGGGGAGGTCCCCTCCGGCTGGAGTGATCCACAGTGATTTGGTGGCCTCTCATATGGGCATTTATTTCTGGTCATATGTCAATTTGGGATATTAGTAGTGTTTTATAATTTGTATTTGCCTGATGTAGGCTATTCAAATTTGTAATACAATTCATATAGGTGTGTGGAGGTCTGTTCGTTTTTTGTTTTCTTTTTATATATGTATCTAGTTTGACCACACCCCCGATACTATTCGGTGAATATTACTACCTTACTAGATAGGATTCCCATAATTGCTCTCCCCTTTTGTAAATATAAGAATGTTGTGAACTTCCCAAAATAATATTGCCAAGTGCCATACCTAACATACAAATAAAAATTCTGCCAACATCGTAAAAGTAAAGTGATTATTGTGATGAATATAATAATTAATAAACATCAATAATATGAAGTCAAAGAGACAGACGTATAAGTCTAATGAATAATGTGCAACATGTGACTAGTGTCTTTCACAATTGATAGTGAATAAAGTTACTGGTGTCTTTTCCTTCCTGTTGTCGTGACATCTCTGTGCTCACAAACCTCTCACCTTACTGCTGTAAGGTAACAGCATACATTAGATGGCTCTCTCTGAGGATCTGTGCGTATACACTTGTCTCAAGGGGTCCTAAAGCAGTTTGCCGGCTTGTAAACCTTAGTGGTTAATGGTGCTCCCTGGGGGTCCCACACCAACAATCTCCTCGGCTGTGAGGTGTAAAGAAAGAATCTCCAATAATGTAATAACATTTAACCAATTTATTATTGTAAAAACAGCTGGTATGTACTCACTATTCAGTGACCAAACACAAACATGTACTCCACGAGCTCCAAGCTCGTACTCCTGCGTTACTTTCGGTTACCGGTTGGCAAAATTAGCAATATCGGTTAGCAATATTATTTTGGGAAGTTCACAACATTCTTATATTTACGCTTGTTGACATTTCTATAATTGATTATAGTATCATTTGACAGTGCAGCACCACTCTTATACTAATGCCGCGTACACACGGTCGGAATTTCCGACAACAAATGTTCGATGGGAGCTTTTTGTCGGAAATTCCAACCGAGTGAAGGCTCCATCGGACATTTGCTGTCGGAATTTCCGACAACATAAATTTGAGAGCTGGTTCTTAAATTTTCCGACAACAAAATCGGTTCTTGTAAATTCCGATCGTGTGTGAACAATTCCGACGCACAAAATTCCATGCATGCTCTGAATCAAGTATGAGACGGAAGCGCCCGGTCTGGTAAAACTAGCGTTCGTAAATGATATAGCACATTCGTCACGCTGTAACGGACTAAAAAGCAATAGGCAGAAGAGCGCAAATTGTCTCTCAACAAACTTCTACTAACACGACTGGTATTGACCTTCCCTTTAATAGTGCCATTGTACGTCTTGTACGTCATCGCGTTCTTGGCGTTCGGAATTTCTGACAACATTTGTGTGACCGTGTGTATGCAAGACAAGTTTGAGCCAACATCCATCGGAAAAAAATCCACATCGTCTGTACGCGGCATTAGTTTCATAGCATAGCCCATGATCTTACTTTTAGTACCACACTGCATTGTGTACAAAATGTTATAAAATTTCAACATAGAATGCACCAAAACACCTCAAAACCACAAACTCACATTCCAGAGATAAGACAGTCGTTATACTAAAATAAAATGTAAAGTCCCATGTTGCAGGGAAAATAGCCAGTTACTGTATAAAGCACAGGAGCTGAAAAGTTTTTCAGTGATACCTGGGAACTACAGACCAGACAGTCTAACATTGATAGTATGTAAATTATTGGAGGGGATGGCAAACAACTATATCCAAGAATTTGCTGATGAAAACAGTATCATTAGTAGTAATCAGTAGGGATGAGCAGAACACCCCCTGGTTCGGTTTGCACCAGAACCTGCGAACGGACCGAAAGTTTGCGCAAACTTTAGAACCCTATTAAAGTCTATGGGACTCGAACGTTTGTATTCAAAAGTGCTAATTATGAAGGCTAATATGTAAGTTATTGTCCTAAAAAGGGTTTGGGGACCCAGGTCCTGCCCCAGGGGGCATGTATCAATGCGAAAAAAAGTTTTAAAAACGTCAGTTTTTTCGGGAGCAGTGATTTTAATGATGCTTAAAGTGAAAAAAAAAGTGAAATATTCCTTTAAATATCGTACCTGGGGGGTGTCTATATTATCGCACAAAATAATTCCGCGCTGCCCTCTGGATAAGCTGCTAACACAAGTAGACAAATAGTAAAAAGCGTGGAAACAAAAAGTGTAGCGCTAATCAAAAAATGAACAAGAATGCATGACGCACTCAAATGAATATATAAAACAGTGCAATATAAAAAAGACACTCAAATATTAAGTAAGAACAGTGAAAAGTCCTCATATATACAAAATGTCTACATACAAGTGAAAACTTGTGCAACTTAGTGTCCTAAAGTAATTCAAAAATGGAGTCAATGGTGGAATTCAAAGGTGAGTGAAAACTTTGAATGAAAAAGTGTTGACGGTGAGAAGATGAAGAGAACCACCACCAATTCGTAAGGAGCTTACCAGATAGTTTGAACTAAGGGGAACATATGTTCAGTGGGTCAAACGGGCTTGATGTGGTGGAACCACGATGGAATCTGGACAATCTGTATGCTGCAAATTGCTGTGCTGGAAATGGCCAAACATCAACAGGGAGAGAGAAACCGCAGAAGAAAGATGACCTCTTAGCAGATAACCTCATATGCAGTAGTGGTACGGGAATATCCCATTCAATATGAGCGGTAAGTATCATGTAATGGAGAAAAGAAACAGCCACATAGCGTAACTCTGTATGTAAATCAAAATTTTATGTAGTGGAAACACTTACATTTAAGTTGATATAAAAGCGCTTTGAAAAGAATGTGGCAACAATGGAGCCCTCCCGACGCGTTTCATCTCCTAGGACATCATCTGGGTATCTATAGTATGCCTGTGAAGTGGCACATGTTTCCCGTGTTTAGAACTGTCCCTGCACAAAATGACATTTATAAAGGAAAAAAAGTAATTTAAAACTGCTTGCGGCTTTAATGTAATGTCTGGTCCCGGCAATATGGATGAAAATCATTGAGAAAAATGGCATGGGTACACCCCACCCAGACAATTACCAGCCCCTTTGGGTCTTGTATGGATATTAAGGGGAACCCCGCACCCAAATTAAACAAAGAAAAGGTGTGGGGGCCCTCAGGACCTATATACTCTGAACAGCAGTATACAGACGGTGAAAACAAGACAGGGACCATAGGTTTGTTCTTAAGTAGAATCTGTTTGTAATTTGGAACAGGTACATTTTTAACCACTTAACGACCGCTCACTGTATATATACGTCGGCAGAATGGCACCGACAGGCACAATCACGTAGAGTGTACGTGATTGCCTTTGTATAGTTGGGGGGTCCAATCGGACCCCCCTCCTATACAGTGAGCGGTGGCTAAGTGTCCGGGAGCGTTCCGGGATGAGGGGGCAGCCATTCGTTTCCGGCCACCCCCTCGCGATCGCTCCCGGCAAATGGAAATGCCCCCTCTGTCTGTGTCAGACAGAGGAAGCAGGAGGAAGTGATGTCATCTCTGGTGCGGCGCTCACATATACCGAGCGCCGTACAAGAGAAGACATCAGGTCAGTGCACACAACACTACACTGACACCAGGACACATAGGGACATAAATAGCCCCCCCAGGCCCCCCCAGACACCCCAGATCACCCCCCAGATCACCTCCCCAGCCCCCAGTCACAGTGTCACTGATTGCAGTGACCATTTATTTAGTGATCACTGCAATCAGTGACATTTGTGACTGTAAAAGTGTCACCAAAGTTTAGTCTTAGGTCCAGTGTAGCCCCCTAACCCCCCCTAATAAAGGTTTAATGGAGTCAATGGTGGAATTCAAAGGTGAGTGAAAACTTTGAATGAAAAAGTGTTGACGGTGAGAAGATGAAGAGAACCACCACCAATTCGTAAGGAGCTTACCAGATAGTTTGAACTAAGGGGAACATATGTTCAGTGGGTCAAACGGGCTTGATGTGGTGGAACCACGATGGAATCTGGACAATCTGTATGCTGCAAATTGCTGTGCTGGAAATGGCCAAACATCAACAGGGAGAGAGAAACCGCAGAAGAAAAATGACCTCTTAGCAGATAACCTCATATGCAGTAGTGGTACGGGAATATCCCATTCAATATGAGCGGTAAGTATCATGTAATGGAGAAAAGAAACAGCAACATAGCGTAACTCTGTATGTAAATCAAAATTTTATGTAGTGGAAACACTACAGTGGAACACCCCCTGATCACCCCCCAGATAACCCTTTCACCCCCTATCACCACTGTCGCTAAGCGATCATTTTTCTGATCGCTGTCTTAGCGTCAGTGATGCCGATCGGCAGCCAGTAATTTTTTTTAGGTTCGCCGCATGTTTTTATAGCGTCAGGTACCCCAATATATTATCTAATAAAGGTTTAACCCCCTTGATCGCCCCCCAGGTAACCCTTTCACCCCCTATCACCACTGTCACTAAGCGATCGTTTTTCTAAACGCTGTCTTAGTGTCTGTGATTCAGATCGGTAGCCGGTAATTTTTTTTAGGTTCGCCGCAGGTTTTTATAGCGTCAGGTACCCCAATATATTATCTAATAAAGGTTTAACCCCCTTGATCGCCCCCCAGGTAACCCTTTCACCCCCTATCACCACTGTCGCTAAGCGATCGTTTTTCTAAACGCTGTCTTAGTGTCGGTGATGCAGATCGGTAGCCAGTAATTTTTTTTAGGTTCGCCGCATGTTTTTATAGCGTCAGGTACCCCAATATATTATCTAATAAAGGTTTAACCCCCTTGATCGCCCCCCAGGTAACCCTTTCACCCCCATCACCACTGTCGCTAAGCGATCGTTTTTCTAAATGCTGTCTTAGTGTCGGTGATGCAGATCGGTAGCTGGTAATTTTTTTTAGGTTCGCCGCAGGTTTTTATAGCGTCAGGTACCCCCATATATTATCTAATAAAGGTTTTAACCCCCTGATTGCCCCTAGTTAACCCTTTCACCAGTGATCACCATATAAGTGTTACGGGTGACGCTGGTTAGTTAGTTTGCTTTTTATAGTGTCAGGGCACCCGCCGTATATAACCCAATAAAGGTTTAACCCCCTGATCGCCCGGCGGGTGATATCAATTAGGTTTTAGCGTCAGAGAGGGTCTGCGTCACACTCCAGGCAGCGTCAGGTTAGTGCCAGTAACGCTAACACCCACGCGTGAAGCATACACCCCCCTTAGTGGTATAGTATCTGAACAGATCAATATCTGATCTGATCAGATCTATACTAGCGTCCCCAGCAGTTTAGGGTTCCCAAAAACGCAGTGTTAGCGGGATCAGCCCAGATACCTGCTGGCACCTGCGTTTTGCCCCTCCGTCCAGCCCAGGCCACCCAAGTGCAGTATCGATCAATCACTGTCACTTACAAAACAAAAACACACATAACTGTAGCGTTCGCAGAGACAGGCCTGATCCCTGCGACTCCAGTGCTGTAGGAGGTGATTTCACCACCACAGTTAAAAAAAAAAGCAAATATGCCGAAGCATTGGGGCAGCAGGGGCGGAGGAGCGATTTTGCTCCTAATGCCGTGTACATACGGTCGAAATTCCGACGGAGGCTTGCCCGTGGAAAAGTCCGACCATGTGTGTGCGGCATAACTTTTTTGCGGGAGGATGCCCCCATGCTTCGGCATATATAAATGGTGCGTGTATGCCCATCATTGGAAGTGGGTGGATGAAGGGCGGTATTCTAATGGTGGGCATACCCACTGATTAATCTCTTTTTTCGTTCAGCCAACTGGCTGCATGAAAAAAAAAGATTACAATACATGTCCAACAAGGACCAGCAACGTACTGGTATGTTGCTGGACTTTGAATGTTTATACCAGAATGATGCCTGTGGGTTTAGGTATCATCTTGGTATCATTCTTTTCAGCCTGCGGCCGGCTTTCATGTAAAAGCAATCCTAGCAGGGGCGGAGCTAGCCGGAGACTGAGGAGGACATGCTGTAGCTGAGCTCCGGTACCAGCGGCACTTCAACGGCTTGAAACGGACGATCCAGGCACCAATAAGCTGCCCAAATACAGCGTTTCAGCTCCCGCTGACCCGACAAACCGTTATACAACATGACAAGACGCAAGAAGGAGGGGAACCGGCCGACCAAACTCACGGCGTTCTTCTCTATGGGGCCTAAGCAAGATGGCGCCGGCTCATCCTCCACACCTGTACAAAACTCTTCCCAGCGCTCGTCTCAGAAGGGCATGAGCATGAAAAGAAGCAGCCCACCGAGGAACCCACACTCCCCACTAGCTACCCCTTCATCTGGGAGCCCGGAAAAGGCGAGATGCTGGCTGGATGCAGCGGATGCTGGACATGAGGTGAGCTCTCCCATAGATTCAGGGGATGAAACCAGAGACTTACCAGACTCCATTGACACATTCCCCACAAACGATAAACCTGTCTTAGATACAGTTTTGAAAGAGATGTTGGTGTCTCTCAGGAGCTCACTCCAGTCAGACATGGTATCATGCGTACACAAGTTTGGCACAGAACTGAGACATGTGGCTGAAAGGGTCTCTCACATAGAGAACAAGATGGAGGAGTATGCTTCCACTATCAATGACCTGGTTGATGCTAGTGAGAAGTCAGAGGATGATATGGAGTCAGTGAAAGCTAAGATGGCAGAAATGGAAGATAGATCCAGAAGGAATAATGTGAAGATAAGAGGGATCCCTGAATCAGTTAAAAATCAGGAGCTGCGTAGCTATGCTGCACAACTGTTCGCTGCAGTTTTGCCAGACCTGTCTGCTCTGGACTTCACTGTGGATAGGATACATAGGCTCCCGAAGCCTACATACCTCTCTGATGCTATACCTAGGGATGTGATCCTTAGATTACATTTTTATCACACCAAAGAACAACTGATGGCAGTGTCGCGTCAGAAAGGACAGATCCCGGCTCCTTACTCTGACCTCCAGTTCTATGCGGATTTATCGCAGTACACGCTCCAAAAACGCAGAAATCTCAATACTATCACGAAGGCCCTCAGAAATCACAAACTGACCTATAAATGGGGCTTCCCGACCAAGCTGATAGTCACAAAAGATGACAAGGACTATATTGTGGACTCCTGGGGAATTGTCCCTGATAATCAACCACAACCTCAGCGGGGACCCCCACCCACATCAAAAAACCTAGAACCTGAATGGCGCACTGTTGACCGCAGAAATGCTCGTTCTCACAACTAAACTGGATTGCACTCTGAAGATTGCATAGAGTGCCTGTTGGAATGGATCGGATTCCTGTTCCGAACTTTCTTCTTTTCCCCACCTACCGCTTGAGTGATAATGAGTCACACACTTATGCACTCTGTTACTTGGCCAGTTGCCATTGTTATTTTTTTTTCTCTTTTTCATGTTTCTCTTGAAATAACTCTCTTTTGCCCTAATAGCCTGAAGTACGGCCTCACATACCTCGCAGAAAGAACATTAACCGAGTATGAGCACGAAAGACCTATCTCGAGCAGAGCACCTGCAGGAATTAACCAGCGGCTCCCACCATCTGTAAGTAACTTTATTACCCGCACATGGCGGTACAGTTTATGTCTCTGAATACAAAGGGTCTTAATCACCCTGCCAAGCGGAGATCTCTGTGGAAGGAGGCCTTGCATCAACATTGTGACATTTTGTGTGTCCAGGAGACTCACTTTTTGCAGGACTCGCCTCCTAAATGCACACATCCCCAGTTTCCCCACGTCTATCAAGCTAATGCGCCCTCAAAGACAAGGGGAGTGATGATAGCAATAAGAGACACAGTCACTTTCCATCTACATGAAGCTATATGCGATCCTCAGGGACGTTTCATAATATTGATATGTGACATTAATTCCGTCACCTACACAGTGGCGAATATATATGCACCGAATGTGAGACAAATCAAATTTTTTCACAGGATTGTGAAAAAAGTAAGAAAGGTGCAGAGGGGAGGGGTGATTATATGTGGGGACTTCAACATCACACCTGACCCGGATGTAGACTCCACCTCTTCACCAAAGAGGCGGCCCCAATCTCTGTTGAAGTCCCTACAGAACCATAACCTATATGACTCTTGGAGATGCTTAAACGCAAACGAAAGAGATTATACCTTTTTCTCTAATTGTCATGGGTCCTATAGTAGAATTGACTTATTTTTGGTTGACAGATGGGTACTGATGAAATGTAAGTCGGTTAAAATCAATTGTATCACATGGTCGGACCATGCCTCGATATGCTTAACAATAGGGAACCCTTCCTCTCAAAAATCCACTTATCTATGGAGAGCCAATCATCGCCTACTGCAGGAAGGTCCGATCAGGTCATACATCCAGGTAAAACTGAGTGAATACTTTGACGTAAATCAAGGTTCAGTGACAAACCCTTTTATTCTATGGAACGCACACAAGGCGGTGATGAGGGGGGTGATGATGCAGCAGGGGGCGAGATACAAGAGGGAAATGCAGCAGCAAATCGTACAACTGATATCCAAAATTGAAGACATAGATAGACGAAACAAAGCTAATCCATCCCACATATTGTCTGACCAAGTAACACAACTTCGCACAGAACTACGACTAAAATTCCTTGACGATTTTGAAAAGACCTCTAGGAGGTTGAAACTGGCATACTATACCAGCGGAAATAGAGCAGGCAAATTGCTTGCCAACAAACTGAAGGGTCACAGAACTAGAACCCAAATCTCCCATATTCTACAACCAAAAACGCAGGTCAAGCAAACTCACCCCCAAGCAATAGCTGACGCATTTAGCCAATACTATAGCTCATTATATAACCTAAAAGACGATCTTGACACACCACAACCGACAAAAGAGGCTATCGACACATTCTTAGACAAACTCAATTTCCCCAAACTTACACAGGAACACCTCCAGAGCCTTAACTCTCCCATATCGGAACTAGAGGTGAAACAGACGATCCAGGCTCTCCCCGCTAACAAATCGCCCGGCCCAGATGGTTTTACAGGGGAATACTACAAGACGTTTCAGGACATTCTTTGCCCACATCTCACCAAAACATTCAATTTAGCTGCTGCATCTTCCTCTTTCCCTCCTGAAATGCTAACTGCTACAATCATAGCTTTGCCTAAACCAGGGAAATCTCCAGATGTGCCACAAAACTTTAGACCAATATCATTACTGAATAATGATGTCAAGATATACGCCAAACTTATAGCTACTAGATTGGTGGATATCCTACCTGACATCGTGGATATGGACCAGTCTGGATTCATTAAGGGGAGACAAACAGCTGATGCCACTAGACGTCTGGTGAACCTAATACACATTGCTAAGAGGAGGGGAACGCCTTCTCTGCTCCTCTCGCTGGATGCGGAGAAGGCGTTCGATAGAATTCATTGGGGATACCTTACAGAGGTGCTGAGCAGGTTTGGTTTTGGGGGCCTCATACTTTCTGCAATAAAGGCGTTATACACACTTCCTTCAGCTCAGGTTTACATTGCAGGTGCTCTGTCAACTCCCTTTGACATAACAAATGGCACGCGCCAAGGGTGCCCATTATCGCCGCTCATTTTTATCTTGTTGATGGAACCTCTGGCCATGTACGTGAGAGAACACCCCCGAATAGCAGGTTTGCAAGTGAGTAACAGGAAACATGTCATTAGTTTATTTGCCGACGACATAATTTTGTTCTTAACTAAGGTAGAAGACTCCCTGGCCAATGTTCACAATGCACTGCAGACCTTCTCATTAATTTCCTACTATAAGGTGAACGAAACAAAATCCTATCTGATGGGATTAGGCTTAGCTCCAGAAAATAAAACAGAACTACTGACCAAGTACCCTTATGCGTGGTCAGATGGAGGTTTAGGATATCTGGGCATAACATTAACTAAGGATACAACTGAACTAATCAATGCTAACTACACTCCATTCCTGAACTCCTTTCGAAACAAATTGAACAAAATTACTCACTCTGAATTGTCCTGGCTGGGTAGATTGGCGGCCTTCAAGATGATGGTCTTGCCTCAGCTGCTATATTTGTTCAGGACTCTCCCGATACCTCTGCCTGGTGCGTACTTTGCCTCCCTTCAATCGATCCTGAACAACTATTTGTGGCAGGGGAGGAGGGCGAGGTGCGCGTTTGGCAAATTGGTGAGGAATGGAGCGGCGGGGGGCATAGGCCATGTTGTACTGCAGGATTATTATTTTGCTTCAATATTAGCCCAGATCAAAGTCTGGCTAAGTCCTAACTGCATCCACTTATGGAAAAAACTAGAAGCCACACAAATACAGACAGACAACTTGGCTGATTTTTTGATGACAGCTCATCATTGCAAATCTCTTGACAGGAATCTATCGCCACCCATACTAGCTTCACTGAGGGCATGGGCCCATCTTTGTACAGCACAATCATGGGAGGAAGAGCTGATCCCCCTGAACCTTAACATACTGGCAGTCCGCCACATTATTCCAGATATAAATCTTAACACATGGAATTTTCAGGGTATTCAACATTTGGAAGATATAATTACTCACTCCAAAATTAAACCATTTCACTTACTACGACAAGAATTTAGCCTGCCACTGAGGGAGCATTATAGGTATATTCAACTAACTCAAGTAATTAGGAAGATCCCTACTCTGTTTACCCAACTTCCAAAGAAATTAACTGATTTTTACCAACAAGACACAAAAGGTTCCAAAGGGATATCAATCATTTACAGGGCGCTACAGAGCAAGGACATCTTAATTAAAACCCCAAACATTTTGGCATGGGAAAAAGACATTGGTCTGACATTCACTGCTAAAAAGTGGGAGAGGGCTATCAAACTTCACTTAACTGCTACCAAGAGTACAAATTTGTGGGAAATGCACCAGAAAATCTTGCTTCGATGGTACCTTACCCCACATAGATTGTCAAAAATCTTCCCAGGCACTTCCTCAGGGTGCTGGAGATTATGTGGAGAGAGGGGAACACTGTTCCACATATTGTGGTCATGCCCGAAGGTTAAACCTTTGTGGATGCAGATTGAGAGACTAATACGAACTATTTCACATATCACTTTACCCTTACGCTCCGAAATGGCCATACTCTCTTTGGAGTTGGACTCTGTACCTGTGGCACTTAGGACTGTATCAGCACATATATTAATGGCCACACGCCTAACTATACTTAGACACTGGAAGAACATTGAAGCCCCAAGATTCCCAGAAGTTATAACTACTGTACAAACACATAGTACATATGAAATTCTCCATGCTTCAGCAAGGGGGCAAATTGACAAGATATCCAAGTTATGGGCACCTTGGCAAGACTGGTATAACAAGCAAATAAACTAATGCAAGCTAATTAGGGCATACGTTACAACTTTAGTTAAGCTTAAAGTTATTTCATATGTTTGATTTTATTTTCTTTTATCCTTTTTCTCTTTCTTGGTTCCTACTGATGTAGTTACTAGCAACATGATATTTCATAGGAGTAGGGGCACTTTGCACTACTAATACTATTATACAAAGGAGGGGACCTCAGGGAAGGTAGTAGGTTGATCACTGCAACCAAACAGAGAGATTGCTAGTGGTCGACCATAGTTTGTGGAAACCAACCATTGTCCCTCTCTCACCTAATAAAGGGCTACTTAAGACGCTTAGCGAATTGATTAATACATCAGGGGACTGGGTCCCTCTTTAACTCAGTTCTACATTATTTTGTATTATTTACTATATTATTTATATCTCTTTACTTTTTGTTTGCTAAAAAGTCTTTATCCTATGTATGCTTTAAACTTTCAATAAAAATTATTGATATAAAAAAAAAGCAATCCTAGCGGCTAATTATCCTCTGGACTGCTTTTACAAGCAGTGGGAGGGAATGCCCCCCCCCGGATATAAAAAGCGCCATTGGGAAATTGGGAAAGCATTTTATCACACCGATCTTGGTGTGGTCAGATGCTTTGAGGGCAGAGGAAAAATCTAGGGTCTAGAAGACCCCAGTTTTTTCAAAAAAAGAGTACCTGTCACTACCTATTGCTATCATAGGGGATATTTACATTCCCTGAGATAACAATAAAAATGATAAAAAAAAAAAAAATACTTGGAAGGAACAATTTAAAAATAAAATAAAAAAGCAAAATTAATAATAAAAAAAAAGAAAAAAAAAAGTCCTGCCCTGCTCTTGCCCAATGGCGAACGCAAGCGTCGGTCTGGCGTCATATGTAAACAGCAATTGCACCATGCATGTGAGGTATCACCGCGAAGGTCAGATCGAGGGCAGTCATTTTAGCAGTAGACCTCCTCTGTAAATCTACTGGGGTAACCTGTAAAGGCTTTTAAAGGCTTTTAAAAATGTATGTAGTTTGTCGCCAATGCGCGTTTGTGCGACAATTTTAAAGCATGTCGTGTTTGGTATCTATGTACTCGGCCTAAGATCATCTTTTTTATTTCATCAAACATTTGGGCAATATAGTGTGTTTTAGTGCATTCAAATTAAAGAAAGTGTATTTTTTAACCCAAAAAATGCATTTGAAAAATCGCTGCGCAAATACTGTGTAGAAAAAAAAAATGCAACACCCACCATTTTAATCTGTAGGGCCTTTGCTTTAAAAATATATATATAATGTTTGGGGGTTCAACATAATTTTCTTGCAAATAAAAAAATGTTTTCATGTAAACAAAAAGTGTCAAAAAGGGCTTTGTCTTCAAGTGGTTAGAAGAGTGGATGTAAGCTTCCTAATGTTGTGTATAAAATGCCAGAACAGTTCAAAACCCCCCCCAAATGACCCCATTTTGGAAAGTAGACACCCCAAGCTATATACTGAGAGGCATGTCGAGTCCATGGAATATTTTATATGTTGACAGAAGTTGCGGAAAAAAGACAATTTTTTTTTTTTTTTTTGCACAAAGTTGTCACTAAATGATATATTGCTCAAACATGCCATGGGCATATGTGGAATTACACCCCAAAATACATTCTGTTGCTTCTCCTGAGTACGGGGATACCACATGTGTGAGACTTTTTGGGAGCCTAGCCACGTACGGGACCCCAAAATCCAAGCACCGCCTTCAGGCTTTCTAAGGGTGTAAATTTTTGATTTCACTTCTCACTGCCTATCACAGTTTTGGAGGCCATGGAATGCCCAGATGGCACAAAACCCCCCCAAATGACCCCATTTTGGAAAGTAGACACCCCAAGCTATTTGCTGAGAGGTATTGTGAGTATTTTTCAGATCTCGCTTTTTGTCACAAAGTTTTGAAAATTGAAAAAATATATATATATATATATATATATATATTTTCTTTCTTCATTTTCAAAAACAAATGAGAGCTGTAAAATACTCGCCATGCCTCTCAGCAAATAGCTTTGGGTGTCTATATTCCAAAATGGGGTCATTTGGCGGGGGTTTGTGCTATTTTGGCATTTTATGGCCTTCGAAACTGTGATAGGTAGTGAGGAGTGAAATCAAAAATTTGTGCCTAGAAATCCTGAAGGCGGTGCTTGGTTTTCGTGGTCCCGTACGCGGCTAGGCTCCTAAAAAGTCCCACACATGTGGTATCCCCGTACTCAGGAGAAGCAGAAAAATGTATTTTGGGGTGTAATTCCACATATAACCATGGCATGTGTGAGCAATATATCATTCAGTGACAACTTTTTGTAATTTTTTATTTTTTTTGTCATTATTCAATCACTTGGGACAAAAAAAATATATTCAATGGGCTCAACAGGCCTCTCAGCAATTTCCTTGGGGTGTCTACTTTCTAAAATGGGGTCATTTGGGGGGGTTTTGTGCTATTTTGGCATTTTATGGCCTTCGAAACTGTGATAGGTAGTGAGGAGTGAAATCAAAAATTTGCGCCCTTAGAAATCCTGAAAGCGGTGCTTGGTTTCCGGGGTCCCGTACGCGGCTAGGCTCCCAAAAAGTCCCACACATGTGGTATCCCCGTACTCAGGAGAAGCAGCAAAATGTATTTTGGGGTGAAATTCCACATATAACCATGGCATGTGTGAGCAATATATCATTTAGTGACAACTTTTTGTAATTTTTTATTTCTTTTTTTAGTCATTATTCAATCACTTAAGACAAAAAAAATAAAAATTCAATGGGCTCAACATGCCTCTCAGCAATTTCCTTGGGGTGTCTACTTTCCAAAATGGGGTCATTTGGGGGGTTTTGTACTGCCCTGTCATTTTAGCACCTCAAGAAATGAGATAGGCAGTCATAAATTTAAAGCTGTGTAAATTTCAGAAAATGTACCCTAGTTTGTAAACTCTATAACTTTTGCGCAAACCAATAAATATACGCTTATTGACATTTTTTTACTAAAAACATGTGGCTGAATACATTTTGGCCTAAATGTATGACTACAATTGAGTTTATTCGATTTTTCTTATAACAAAAAGTAGAAAATATCATTTTTTTTCAAAATTTTCAGTCTTTTTCCGTTTATATCGCAGAGGCAATCAAATACCATTAAAAGAAAGCTCTATTTGTGGGAAGAAAAGGACGCAAATTTCGTTTGGGTACAACATTGCATGTCCGCACAATTTACAGTTAAAGCAGCGCAGTGCAAAATTCTGAATTCACCTCTGGTCCTTTAGCTACCAAATGGTCCGGGGCTTAAGTGGTAAAAGTGTACAGTAGCTCCAGCCAAAAAATCTATTTTAACATTTGTTTTGCTGTCTGTGCACCTGTTCAGAACATTTCACCTCACTTTCCGTCCCAATGACAAATGTTTTTTGAAAATTTGGGTTTTTTATTGAAACAAGGATTGGTGATAAAGCATCAGTGGAGAGGAGACACCTTTTTCCCATATTAACTCTTACAGGAGAGAATTTCCCTTCCTAGGGGTAGATTTCCTCTCACTTCCTGTTGTCTCCTTCTGTTTGCAAGTAGGAGTCGTTTGTAAGTTGGATGTTTAAAAGTAGGGGCCTGCCGTATATACTCTGCAGAAATTTGGCCCTTAGGTGTTGGTGTTGCCACAACACTGTAAGCCCTCACAGTTACTCTTGGTGGGGGTTTGAACCCCCTGCTGTGAACTATTATATCAAGAATTGTAATTACATACCATTGTTGAACAGTGGTAGGAAAAATTGGGCCTTTGGTGATGGTGCTGGTGCCACAACACTGTAAGTCCTCACAGTTACTCTTGGTGGGCGCAGGAATGGGCCCAGCTGTGAAATATTAGATCAATAACTGTAAATACATGCCCCTGTTGAACAGGGGCAGAAAAATTGGGCCTTTGGTAGTGGTGGTGTTGCCACAACACTGTAAGCCCTCACAGTTACTCTTGGTGGGCACAGAAATGGGCCCTGCTGTGAATTATTAGATCAAGAATTGTAATTACATGCCCCTGTTGAACAGGGGCATAAAAATTGTGCCTTAGGCACTGGTGCCACAACACTGCAACCCCTCACAGATACTCTAGCTGGAGCGCAGGAATGAGCCCTGCTGCAAAGTATTGCATTAAAAATTGTAATTACACACCCCTGTTAAACAAGGGCTGAAAATTGGGCCTTAGGCACTGGTGCTGGTGCCACAACACTGCAACCCCTCACAGATACACTAGTTGAAGCGCAGGAATGAGCTCTTCTGCAAAGTATTGCATCAAAAATTGTAATTACACGCCCCTGTTAAACAGGGGCTGAAAAATTGGGCCTTAGGCACTGGTGCTGGTGCCACAACACTGCAACCCCTCACAGATACTCTAGTTGGAGTGTAGGATCGAGCCCTACTGCAAAGTATTGCATTAAAAATTTTAATTACACGCCCCTGTTAAACAGGGGCTGAAAAATTGGGCCTTAGCCACTGGTGGTGGTGCCCAGAAACAAAAATGTTCTTACATGCTATCAGCATGATCATTGAGGAGGAAGAGGATAGTCACTCAGCATAACAGGATAGTCACTCAGCATCAGCATAGGCAGTCTTGAAGGGATCTGACATTTCAAAGAAAATTATTCTGTTACATCAGCATCAGGTGCTTGGTAGCTGGTAGTGATCCAAGACTGATTAATTTTTATGAAGGTCAGTCGATCGACCGAGTCGGTGGACAGGCGCACACTGTGATCGGTTACAAAGCCTCCAGCAGCACTGAATGTGCATTCCGAAAGAAGGCTGGATGCAGGACAGGCCAGTAGCTCAATTGCATACTGTGCAAGCTCTGGCCAGTCATCCATCCTCAAGACCCAGTAACCCAAAGGATTTTCGGTGGGAAAGGTGTCCAAGTCTGATCTTGCCCCTAGGTATTCCTGCACCATGTAAACCAGATGCTGGCAATGGTTGCTGGAACCGATCATACCTTGGGGCTGAGGACTAAAAAATTGTCTGAACGCATCTGTCAGATGGCCACCTTCTCCACCGCTCCTTCTTTGACTGACTGAAGCCTCAGCAACACGGTGTCCAGGACCAGGAACTTGTAACCTCCCAGTCTCTGGGAACGCATTGCACAGACCTTTCTGCAAGGCCTCCCGAAGATGCTTCATCCTCTGCTCCCTCTGTGACGGCAAGATAAGGTCCGCAACCTTACCCTTGTAACGTGGATCAAGGAGGGTTGCCAGCCAGTAATGATCCCTCTCCTTGATAACACGAATACGAGGATCCTTCCGTAGGCTTTGCAGGATCAGGGAGGCCATGCATCATAGGTTAAGAGTCCTCTGTGTCACTCAGGAAGACATGATGAGCAGCCACCTCCTCTCAGCCATGTACAAGTCCATGGGTGTCTTGGGACTGTAATTGATCCCTTGAAGACTGCTGCTGATGCTGAGTGCTAGGCTCCACCTCCATGCTGACATAATCCTCCTCCTCCTCCTCCTCGTCCTCTTCCTGTGTGATAGGCGGGCCAGCAGAAACACTGTCTGGATAAAGGGGGCCTTGAGAGGTAAGGAAATCCTCCTCTTTTTCCCTCTGTTCTGCCTCAAGTGCCCTGTCCATTATTCCATGCAGCGTGTTCTCCAACAGGTGGACAAGAGGGACAGTGTCACTGATGCATGCACTGTCACTGCTCACCATCCTCGTGGCCTCCTCAAATGGTGACAGGACAGTCCATGCATCCCTGATCATGGCCCACTGGCGTGGGGAAAAAAATCCAAGCTCCCCTGACCCTGTCCTGGTGCCATATTGCAACAGATACTCATTGATGGCCCTCTGCTGCATGTGCAGCCGCTGCAGCATGGCCAACGTAGAGTTCCACCTGGTGGGCATGGCACAGATTAGGCGGTTCTTGGGCAGGTTGTATTCCTTTTCCAGGTCAGACAACCGAGCACTGGCATTATATGACCGGCAGAAATGCCCACAGAGTTTCCTGGTTTGCTTCAGGACCTCCTGTAAGCCTGGGTACCTGCCCAAGGACTGCTGTACTACCAAGTTAAGGACGTGAGCCAAAAAGGGCACATGGGTCAGTTGTCCCTGTCGGAGGGTGAAGAGGAGGTTGGCGCCATTATCGCAAACCACCTTTCCTGGCTTAAGCTGGCGTGGCATCAACCACCTCTGAGACTGCCCCTGCAGAGCTGACAGAATCTCTGCCCCAGTGTGGCTCCTGTCCCCCAAGCACACCAGCTCAAGCACTGCATGGCATCTTTTTGCCTGCGTACTTGCGTAGCCCCTTGAACGCCTACGGAGCACCGCTGGTTCCGAAAACAAAGCACAGGAAGAGGCTATGGAGAAAGAAGAAGAGGAGGGGGTGGAGGAGAGAGGTGTGTCAGAATCACCAGTAGTAGCATTTTGGAGGCGTGGTGGCAGAACAACCTCCAACACTACTGCACCTTGTCCTGCATCCTTCCCAGCTGCCAGCAGAGTCACCCAATGCGCCGTGAAAGATAGGTAACGTCCCTGTCCATGCCTGCTGGACCATGAGTCAGCGGTAATATGCACCTTACCGCTGACCTCCCTGTCCAGCGAGGCCAAGACATTGCCTTCCACATGCCAGTAGAGAGCCGGAATCGCCATCCGTGAGAAAAAGTGGCGTTTGGGAACCTGCCACTGAGGAACTGCACATTCCACAAACTCACGGAACGGGCAGAGTCTACCAAGTGAAAAGGCAGCAGTTGAAGTGCTTGCAATTTAGCCAAGCTAGCATTCAACCGCTGGGCATGTGGATGGCTGGGAGAGAACTTATTTTGACGGTGCAGCAGCTGGGGCAGGGAAATTTGCCTGGTACAATCTTACGTCGGTGTACGGATAGCAGATTGCCCGCAAGTACTTGGCTGTGGCACACCTAATTCTACACCTTCATTCCTCTCAGTGCAGGTTTCAGAAAGGACTGAAGGTATAGTGGGGTTGGAGATCCCAGCTGATGAGGAGCAAGGAGAGGTCCGCTTTGTTCTTTGGTGTGGGTCTTTTTGGTATGCTTGCCAATGGACTGCATGGCAGGTCGACATATGTCTTGTCAAGCACGTGGTGCCCAAGGGGCTCATGTTTTGGCCACGTGAGATACGCTTCAGACATATGTTGCAAATAGCAATGGTGCGATCTGCTGCACACGTCTCAAAAAAGGCCCACACCAAAGAACTTTTGGGATAACGTGCAGAGACAGTAGCGCCCAGAACATGCGGAACACTGCGGTGTGATGCAGTCGGTTGGCTGCCCTTAAGTTGGCCCCTGGAGGGCATCCTGCCTCGTTGGAGATGTGCCTCCTCCTCCTCCTCCTCTCTCCTATCAGGCACCCACGTGGAGTCAGTGACCTCATCATCCCCTCCCTCCTCATCACTGGAGCAAATATGGCAGTATGCTGAAGCTGGGGGAACATGACTGCCAGATTGCTGTCCTTGTTGGGCACCCCCATTCTCTGGGCTCACGTTACTGCCTTCCTCTAGCTGGGTACCATCATCGGAGCCTTCAAAACACTGGGCATCCTCCTGGAGCATGTACCCAACACTGTGGTCAAACAGTTCGGGGGACTCCTCAGGAGGACATGGTGAGGCTAGGGAAGGAGTGACTGATGCCATTGAGCCGAGGGAAGAGGCCGCGTTCGCAGCTGCTTTGCCAGACAAAGTATCCTGAGCCTGGGTGAGAGAGGATAAGGAGGATGAGGACGGCTTGGTCATCCACTCTACCAAGTCTTTGACATGTTGCAGCTCAACATGGCCAGCTGACGAAAAGAAGGACAAGCATGTCCCACGGCCATGTGCTTATGAGGATGCACCATGTCTACAACCAGTACTGTTGCCTCTAGACACAGAGCCTGCTTGCCCTCTTTTATTGGCTAGTGACTGTCTGCCTCTCCTTGTTTGCCTTCCAGACATACTAATGGCCTGCAGTGAGATGTAGCTGCACAAAGGTGGGATGTATATATATATATATATATATATATATATATATATATATATACTGATTATACTGCAGCTAGCAGAATCAACTGTCTGTTGTGGTATTCGTATGAGAAAAGCAGCAATTGTCTTCAGTTAGTTTTAGGTGCACACTGTGCAAAGGACACAGTACACAAAGTGAAAATAAAGCAGCTCCCTGCCTGTGGTATTGGTATGAGAACACCACCAATTGTATTCTGGTACCTTTAGGTGCACGCTGTGCAAAGAACACAGTACACTAAGTGAAAATAAAGCAGATCCCTGCCTGCGGTATTGGTATGAGAACACCACCAATTGTATTCAGGTACCTTTAGGTGAAAGCTGTGCAAAGGACACAGTACACTAAGTGAAAATAAAGCAGATCCCTTCCTGTGGTATTGGTATGAGAACACCACCAATTGTATTCAGGTCCCTTTAGGTGCACGCTGTGCAAAGGACACAGTACACTAAGTGAAAATAAAGCAGCTCCCTGCCTGTGGTATTGGTATGAGAACACCACCAATTGTATTCAGGTACCTTTAGGTGCACGCTGTGCAAAGGACACAGTACACTAAGTGAAAATAAAGCAGCTCCCTGCCTGTGGTATTGGTATGAGAACACCACCAATTGTATTCAGGTACCTTTAGGTGCACGCTGTGCAAAGGACACATTACACTAAGTGAAAATAAAGCAGATCCCTGCCTGTGGTATTGGTATGAGAACACCATCAATTGTATTCAGGTACATTTAGGTGCACGCTGTGCAAAGGACACAGTACACTAAGTGAAAATAAAGCAGCTCCTTGCTTATGGTATTGGTATGAGAACACCACCAATTGTATTCAGGTACCTTTAGGTGTACACTGTGCAATGGACACAGTACACTAAGTGAAAATAAAGCAGCTCCCTGCCTATGGTATTGGTATGAAAACACCACCAATTGTATTCAGGTACCTTTAGGTGTACGCTGTGCAAAGGACACAGTACACTAACTGAAAATAAAGTAGATCCCTGCCTGTGGTATTGGTATGAGAACACCACCAATTGTATTCAGGTACCTTTAGGTGAACACTGTGCAAAGGACACAGTACACTAAGTGAAAATAAAGCAGATCCCTGCCTGTGGTATTGGTATGAGAACGCCACCAATTGTATGCTTTGGGGACATGGGGACATAGTGCTTTGGGGTCCAGACTAAATAAAAATGGATTTCGGGAGTAACTAAATACATTTATTTTTCGGACGAAAACGAAATTCCGAAACAATATATTTCAGTGTGCACATGTCTAGTGGATTGTAGTGATATCCTGGGATGTACCAAGTTCAGGGCAGGTAGCGAGCAAGCATAGTCCAAAAATAGTTCCATGGTTAGGGCAGGTAACAAAGAAGCATAATCCAGCAAACAGTTTCAAGGTCAGTACAGGTAGTGTGCAAGTGTCGTCCAGTAAACAATCCAATATCAAGTTCAGGTAGCAAAGCAAAGAGAGGTCAGGTACAAGACAGGGGTCAGCAATGAGTAATCCAACAATAGGTAACACAGCAGGGCACAACAAGAAGGAAATCAGGAAACAGATGTTATCAGAAACTCAAATGCTCAAATGGAGCACCATAGTGCTGTGGCCAATCATGCTGGAGGAGCAGGAACAGACAATGCAGCAGTATGGCCTAGCAACTGGGACACCACAGTGAGGGGTGTGGCATCACTGGCCAATATGGAGAGAGGAGGCAGTCGGAGAGCAGCGCAAATAGAAATAGAGGGGATGTTGTCTTTGTTGTCTTGCAGCCAGAACACAAGCTGGGCCTGGGCAGTAGGAACGTGAGTCTGACTCATGCTGATAACATGCTATACATATTGTACTAATTTTCTCCTATAATTTTGCCCCAATGTGGCATTAGCAGGTGAAACAATGCCCTGCAGGCATTTGTGGGTCCCATTCAGTGTCATTAGATTCAATAAAATTAACACACTATCCTAAAAAATTGTTTATGTCCCTTAAAAGCCAGTGCCCAGTATTTGTAAGTAGCAGGTAAACATTTTTGCTCTGATAATAATTCCTTTCAAATGATAACAATGACACCTTGCGTCACAGTTGGATTTCACCTTGAGAAGAAAATGTTTTGTGTTTTATCTAGTTATTAAAGATCTGAAGATGATAGATTCTGACACAAGAACAATCTTACGTGTAATTATTAGTCATTCCAGATCCAGTGGGTTACTCTGTCTGGGTCATGTTACTTTGAAATGACACCTGTAATTTGTAGCAATTTTTTTAAATTAAGTCCAGAATGTAGGTTATACTAGTTTGTGATGTTATTCTACCTTTTTTAAGTGAAAATAATGCTTGTCTTCTATAGAATATGCTTGTCAAGTTGCCATGGAAATGGCCATGTACTGAAGACTGTACTTCTGCTTTGAATGCCTAATATTGATAAAAGCTACTGCAATTTTTTTTAGGATTTGGAATCATAGGATGGAAGAAAACCTGTGTGAAATTGTAGTGTTGCCAAATTATTATTTGCACAAATGTAGCATTTTGCGAGTTGCTAAATATATATCATATCATCTAAATAGATTTATTATTGTTATTTATCAATTAATCAACTTTGCAATAGCCTTACACATAATACAGAATCATATCAGAATATATATACTTGTCACACAGTCGTATGCAAGAGACGAGAACGCCAGTGTAGAAACTCAATCACAAAGCCAGGGCACTGGCTTTTGAAGTGTAAAAAGTGCCCCGGTCAGTGAGCTGAGATGGGTAGGTGAAAGCTCTGCTGCACTTGTTGCTGGGTGTAGTTGTGTTAGCATATCAGGAGGCTGGGAGAGACTGATGGGTCTACCTAAAGGGCCATATTCATGGCCGGTTCAATAGAAATTGGAATACATTCGGCCCATGTGTATGGCAGCCAGTCTAGCAGAAGTCTGCTGTTCGGCTGGCTTCTGTTGAAGGGGCATGAGTGAAAAAGGTCTGCTGATTGGCATCCAATCAGCGTGCTCAGCCATTGGCTGTCCCCCAGCGGCTCCTCCTGAGCATTTCAATATTTTTTTTTTCATTCAGCCTACTGGGTTGAACAAAAAATAACCTCAGTGTATACTAGGCTTAACTGAGAAGAAACAGGAATCTGCCAAGCATAGACTAATCGGAGTTCCTAACAGTAGAGTTTCATATGAAAAGTCAGGACAAGCAGTAGATAAACTAAATATCCAAGACAAGCTGTGATAAAAAAAAGAGACTACCAGAAAAAAATGCCTAAACTTTCAGAAGCTGTCCAAACAACAATAAAAATAACTGAATGTTTTTTATGTTGCTGGTGGCAGAGAAAGAAAAAGTTGGTTTGGACATTATCAGTGTCTACGAGAAAGACAATGCCAAAAAATTGAGATCGGTCACTGGACATAGGCCCTGCTCACGCTGTTATGAGAAAATATCTACCCTTTTAATAATAGGATATACAGTAAAAGAAGGTGTAGAACGTGAAGACTGATGGCAATAAGCAAGAATGGATATATTTATTAGGAAGATAGAAACAGGATGATGGGGTTAGTACCAAATAAATGCACCTTTAGTAAAAAGCAGCACACTTACATGTAAAACACTCAACAATCTGCCTGGCTGTGAAGAAGGCAACACTTCAGAAGTCATCAATGGCACAAAGTGTCTTCAGCAGGAAGGAAGCAGCAGACTAGGGGTTTATGCCTGGCAGTAATTTGACAAATGCTGTACATTTGACAAAGGGTGCGCGGCCCCTAAAACACATTATGCCCACCCACTCCGGACATCAACCTGGTCATCTGACAGCTGTCAAACCCTGTGTGCAGCCATAGATGCCACTGCTCTCCTCCTACACACAGGCTGTTTTGGCGTCCTGTCTCCTCTTTCTGCTACACTGCTGACTGCCAGCCATTAACCCTTGGTCTGCTGCTTCCATTCCTGCTGATGATACTTTGTGCCATTGACGACTTCTGAAGTGTTTTTTTCACAGCTTAAATCCATAATTTTGTTTAGACACATTTTTTGGCCCTGACAGTGGCCGTTAGTTCCTGCTCAAACTAGCTGAAGATTATGCAATTATTGGTAAGAAAGACAAATATACAGATTTCAATTCAATTACAGTTTGGGCTGCCAAACTCTATCAACGTAGATCGACGTCTTATTACTGCTACAATAAATTATGTATTTTTATGTTGTTGATTAACAAGTGTCTTTTGAAGTCTTACTGGACAACCCTTTCACTTGTGCAGAAATAGACTGACATATTACAAAACCACTGACATGGTAGGGTTAATATAGTATGATATGCTATGTGTCTTAGCTACTTTTGTGGTAATTTAAGCACTTTAGATAATTTTTTATACTCAGTTTTATTCATCAAGTATGGGACAACTGCACAGCCATCTAATATTTTCTGAAGCGGCACCTTGCACATAATATTTTATTACATTGCTTGTGTGCTATGAGTCCATACCTTACTCTATTTTGCATGGGCATTGATCTTAACCCAAAGTATGACTAAATGAAAAAACATAATTCAACTGCCACTGTTATGCACATGGAAAGTTGAAAATTATGTCATAATATATACAACATTTCTATACACAAATAAAGGTTGATACAACCCCTCTGATATATCAGGTAAACCTGATATATTAGTGGTTAGCACACTATCTGCATGGAGTTGCATGGGTTTCTTTGCAGACTCCAAAGACATGCTCCTGTCCAGTTTGGTCCTAGTATGTGAGTGTAAGCCATTTGAGGGAAGGGACTCGTGTGACTGTACTGTATGTAAAGCACTCTGTAAATTCTAAATATTGTGGGGTTGATTTACTAAAAGTTGAGAGTGCAACATCTGGTGCAGCTGTGCATAGAAACCACAATCAGCTTCCAGGTTTTTTGTCAAAGTTTAATTGAACAAGCTGAAGTTAGAAGCTACCATACACAGCTGCACCAGATTTTACACTCTCATCTTTTGCAAATCAACCCCGCTGTGTCATTTATAAATACCTGAAATCAATGAATAAAAAAATCAGCCACAAAAAAAAGTATCTCAAGTCTGTAAATGCAAATAATGATTCAGCCAGTCCAGGCTTGCAGTTCTTAGCAATGCAGAGAGGAGCACTCTTGAAACTTGAAATGCTTGTCCTTTGATGAGCATGGTGGTGGGATACGTCATGATACAGATACATTGCGGTGGTAAGATTTCTTCCCTGCTGTTTATGAAAGCTGATGGTCACTGTAACGGCACCCCCCCAATATGAAAGGGGTCAACGCCGTTTAGAATATTCCCTCTCTGAACACACAACCACTATCGACCCTCCACAGCCAGACGACCACTTCCCATAGGATTAATCCTTCCAGAGATACGAGACAACGCTCTGTATTTCAAGTTCCAAAACAGGGAATGACTTTATTTTCAAAACACATGGTAACACATTTCTCTTCAAAACCCTTCCCTCCCATCCTTGGGGAACAGGGCGGGTTAAACTGTCCAATGACAATGGTGATACAGGTCAGGTGTGTTCAAACTTCTCCTTCAGTAAACAGTCTTAGCAGGAGGGGTGATTCCCCCCCTCCTCACAGAAGACACTTCAACATCCCATAATATGCAGCCAGACGGTCGACCAGCTCCAATCCACAATGGACAATAGAATGTAAATCACCACAAACAATGAACAGGTGATTGAGGCTGAACACCTCAGTATCTCTCAATTAACCTGTTGAGTTCAGAAACAGTAAATAGTCCTTTACAGATATCCTTGGGGATATGGTGGATAAATATTACAGACCCATTTTAGGTAGCCCAAGATATATTTCTTAATGTCCATTATTTCCTGGCTCACCCTGTGTCCAAAGTGACCCTCCTGTCACACATCTCCCCTTTCGGCAGGAGACTAACAAAGGAGGTGACCCCAGATGGGTTGACTCCGAAGTTAGTCCATAGGTCCATTCTTCTAATGCCGGTATCCACACAGTACCCCAAATAAATTGCTCCAAGCAGAGCATCACTTACCCAGCCAACCTCTGCCTCTCTCAGAGAACATACCCACCGCTGGGGAGAAGACAGGGTGACTGGGCTCAGTCCGTCATGCTGTTGGGGATCTGGGCCGGCTGCCCAGCATCCCTGGGGTATACAAGTGGAGACTGAAGTCCCATCCACTTGTGGTAGGTGAAAATCCCCCAGTGCTTGCAAAGCAAGGCTGACATCCTCCTGTCCCAGTGTCACACCATTTTCTGGGGTTGTGTCAGTGAGGACCGAAGTCCCATCCAGTACCACAGGAACTCCCTCTTCTGTTAGTTGAGAGCAGAGGCCCGTGGCACTCTGCTCTGTTGCCAGCTCTTCCGCTGGGTTGCTGTGAGTGGAGACCGTAGTCCCATCCACCGATATCCACTCAAGTGGCAGTTGTGTGCAGCGGCCAGTAGCATTCTGCCCTGCTGCCAGTGATTCAGCTGGGGGTAAAAGCTTTACCACCTTAGCTTGTTGCTGGAGATATGGGACAACTGCCCTGGCTCCCTGAAACTCCACAGTTGTTTCCGGTGCTGGGCAGAGGTTGCTAGCACTCTGCCCTGTTGCTAGCACTTCTGCTGGGGACTCCACCCCATCTGCTCTGGCTAACTGTTGGGGAGGGAAAAGGGCTGCTTCTCCCCCCTGTATCTCTAAAATCCCCTGGGAAAGAGGAACCATCACCTTCTCATCTCGGGCCTCCAAAACTGCCACGGGTGTAGAGCAGGGGTCTGCAGTACTCTGTCCTATTGCCAGTACTTAGGCAGGCGATGCATAATCCATAACATCCTCTGAACAGTCCCTTAAGTCCATACCTTCTGTAATCTGTAGCTGGGAAGATGAGCCAACTGCCCTAGCTCCCTGGAACTCCATATCATCCACTTCAGCTTTAGGGATGGCAATCTTCAGATTTTCCACTGCCGATTCTTCAGCCAGGCTAGCTCCCTGGAACTCCATATCATTCACTTCGGCTTTAGGGATGGCACTCTTCAGATTTTCCACTGCCGATTCTTCAGCCAGGCTAGCTCCCTGGAACTCTGTATCATTCACTTCGGCTTTAGGGATGGCAATCTTCAGATTTTTCACTGCTGATTCTTCAGCCAGGATTTCATAGTTGTCAACTGGTATTTCCTGATAGTCCCAGGCAAAGGTAGCACCACCCTGCTGCTGAGCCGAGTCTAGCAGCTGTCTGTAGGCAATCTCCAGCTCCCATTCCTGAACGGCCAGAAACTCCAAATCTTCCTGTGCCCAGTGCCCTTCCGAGACATTCAGTCTTTGCTCTCTGTGCTCCATTATTTCCTCCAAACGCCACTCCCGATCACTCCCAAAGTCAGGGTCCTCGGACAGCCTCCAATACAACAATCTCAGGCCATTATAGTCAAAGCCTTCCGTGGGGCTGTCATCCGCTGACCACTGGCACTCTTGGGCTACATACCACCGGAGGGCTCTCTAGCTCTCGTCCAACCGCATCTCTGCCCGGATCAGACTGCTTAACTCAGCTGTCCACTCCTGCTTCGGTTGTTCCCCCAATAAGAGCATTCGTACTTCATACTGCGACCAGTACCTTACATGGATGGAGGGGAGAACTTTTCCCTGGTGTTGCTGCTCGAGAGCTAGCACTTTCTTCCAGAGTTCGTAGCGGATTGAATCAGACCATACCAGCAGGACCTCCTCTGATACTGGTCCTCTATTCTGTATCTGCATCTCTCGCAACCTCCTTCTGAATTCCTTTTCCATGTCGGCTGGTATCTGTATCTCTCCTCTCCTTTCAGTTGGTGCTGCTTTTTTAGGTGTTGTCTCCGATTGCCGTATTTCCGCCATTCTCTGCTCATGTTGCCGCTCATCCTGCCGCTCGATGTCTCTAATGGCTTCCTGTATGGCGGTCTCTGATGGGTTAGCACCATATAATGCCAACCGCTGTCGCACTCTTTGCTGAAACAAATCTTCAACTGACCAGGGTCCTGCATCACCCTCCTTCGGCTGCATAGCTGGTCATTCACTGTGGTGGTTTGGAGTGTCCCAGGAACTGGAGGGAAAATCCCGCTGCTGCCAACCAATGTAACGGCACCCCCCCAATATGAAAGGGGTTAACGCCATTTAGAATATTCCCTCTCTGAGCACACAACCACTATCGACCCTCCACAGCCAGACGACCACTTCCCATAGAATTAATCCTTCCAGAGATACGAGACAACGCTCTGTATTTCCAAAGTTCCAAAACAGGGAATGACTTTATTTTCAAAACACATGGTAACACATTTCTCTTCAAAACCCTTCCCTCCCATCCTTGGGGGAACAGGGCGGGTTAAACTGTCCAATGACAATGGTGATACAGGTCACGTGTGTTCAAACTTCTCCTTCAAACTTCTCCTTCAGTAAACAGTCTTAGCAGGAGGGGTGATTCCCCCCTCCTCACAGAAGACACTTCAACATCCCATAATATGCAGCCAGACGGTCGACCAGCTCCAATCCACAATGGACAATAGAATGTAAATCACCACAAACAATGAACAGGTGATTGAGGCTGAACACCTCAGTATCTCTTAATTAACCTGTTGAGTTCAGAAACAGTAAATAGTCCTTTACAGATATCCTTGGGGATATGGTGGATAAATATTGCAGACCCATTTTAGGTAGCCCAAGATATATTTCTTAATGTCCATTATTTCCTGGCTAACCCTGTGTCCAAAGTGACCCTCCTGTCACAGTCACTATCAGTGACATTCTGCCCCAATGTTTCCTATGCAAGGATAATACATGTGAGTGTTTTTTTATTATTATTTAAACATTACAGAAGATTGCTACATCATCTTGGTACACTCTTTCTTGCCCTATGTCTAAATCAAGAACAGCAGCAGGAGAGTTGTCTTTATAGTAAGTACTCTACTAGGAACCAGTGCTGCGGGTAATACAGTAGTTATAGATGTAGTAGGAATAATATTAATAATAATATTTGAAATTATGACAACATTATTATTGCATACAGTATGGGCTCTTTCACACGGAGGTCCGTTCAGGTCCGCCTGTCAGTTTTTTAGGCGGACCTGAAACGGATCCTCCATGCACCCCTATGGAAGCACGGATGTCAGCGGAGACATGTCCGCTGACATCCGCTCCGCTCCGCCAAAGTGTGACGGAGGAAAACCCTATTTTTCCTTCCGTCGGCGGAGCGGATCGGATGACGACGGACTCTACGGTCCGTCGTCATCCGATTCCCCATAGGGGAGAGCGGCGCTCTGACAGGGCGGTCCCTGCACAGTGTGGATCAACAGAGCGATCCCCGCTGAGCAAGCGGAGCTTCACGGGGCGGATCTGCACGGATCCGCCCCGTGTGAAAGGGGCCTATAATTACTTTATAACTCAAATGCAAACATATTTAAACTTTAGATAAATTATACAAAGTCTTGAAGAAAAAAGGCCCACAGCCACATCCCGAAAAAATGGAACCATAGAAAAGAAAATGAGGGGGGAGGGAGAGACCCTTAATAACACTTGATTTTTAACATTTGTTTTTTAATTAATGTTAGCCTTATGCTATTTTGACATATATGGCGATCCCACTGCCCCTCTTCCCTACTGTGTTGTTCCAGTAATGTATGTACCCTGATATAGTTATTTATCAGTGATTACAATGATTGAAACATGTCTCTGTAATTGCAACAATGTCCAAGTTGTCCCTAGACATAACAACTATCAACTCACAAAGCGTGAGAAAGTCCGGTCTCAGGCCCAACTGTTGTAATATAATCAGCAGAATTTCTCCTCAAATAATTATGGAGGATGCAGCAGCTGAATATTATGTGGTTCAGTTTATGTTCCGCCATATGTATAGCTGTAAGGAACAGACGGAACCGGCTAGCCATTATCCCGAAGGCATTCTCAACAACCCTTCGGGCTCTGGCCAGCCGGTAATTAAAAACCCTCCTCTCCGGGGTGAGGGTCCTCAGAGGAAATGGCTTCATCAGGTGTGGTGCCAGTCCGAAAGCCTCATCAGAATTAAAAACAAACGGAATGCCCTCAACGTTGTCTTCATCAGGTGGCAGTGCCAGGCCACTAGACTGGAGACGTAGGGCAAATTCCGTCTGTGCGAACACACCACCATCCGACATCCGACCATTCTTCCCGACGTCCACATACATGAATTCATACTGTGCCGATACCACCGCCATCAACACGATACTATTAAATCCTTTATAATTATAATAGTACGACCCCGAATGGGGTGGTGGCACTATGCGGACGTGCTTCCCGTCTATTGCCCCTCTGCAGTTGGGGAAGTCCCACCACTCGGCAAACTGGGAGGCCACGGTCTGCCATTCCTGTGGTGAAGAAGGAAACTGTGGAGTCAAAGCAGAAAAATTAATTTGTAATTTTGCACATAGCATTGCAAGCAGATTACACAAAAACATTCTTGGCCAACATCAGTATAACATTTATTTTTTGGAGTATTTAAAGACAAAAATAGAAGGCCCAATTATCAGATTCCTCATCTCTTCAGATGGCCCATTGTAAATTTTTTAGGGGGGAGGGGTTCTAGCTGAGTTTGGGCCCTCCAAAAAAAGCCTCTGCCACTCTGCCTACATTTAATGAGAACCAAAACATTTGAACACATTGGGGGGGGGGGGGGCGGGATGCACTACAGCATTAAAAGCTTACAGCATGCATGAGGACAAAGGGGACATTCACAGCATATTACAATCATGGTAATTAGGGAAGGATGAAAGAAATACAATACATTAGCAAGCATTAAGATAAATAGAATGTGATGTTATAAAGGAGAAAACTTACCTTAATATAGTCCTTCTGCAGAACTTGAATTATGGCAGAACAGGTTTCTGGGATAATGATCCCCAGAGCCTGGGGGGAGATGCCTGTCGTGAACTTGGGGTCCTGCAGGCTTCTCCCAGTCGCCAGGTATCGCAACGTGGCAACTAGCCTCTGCTCGGCAGTGATGGCTTGGCGCATCACAGTGTCCTGCCTCGTGATATAGGGGAACAGCAAATCCAACAGATGGTGAAAAACAGGGTCCGTCATCCGGAGATAATTCCTGTAGTCATCAGGATTATTCTCCTGGATTTCCCGCAGCAGAGGCATATGAGAGAATTGGTCCCGCTGGACCAACCAATTCTTGGGTCAAAGTATTAACCGCGAAACACCAAGCCCATACGCAGCACAAGCTCTACAATGAGAACGTACTTCCAACATGGCTAGCCGCGTTTTGGACGGTCGGAATTTACTCTGACAGTGTGTATGCAAGACAGCTTGAATGGAATTCCGATGAACTCCATCGGATTTATACCATCGGATACTCCGATCGTGTGCACAGGGCATAAGTGTCACTTTTGTCTGCTGCTTCATTCCTCTGCTATCAGCATGAATCACTTCTGACAAGTTTTCCTGACACCAAGAAAAAAAAGGTGACATGGGAGGGAGCTCCAGCTGATTGACAGCCTCAGTTCTGTTCCTGTGTGCTGAGTGGATCAGCTCTTTAAATTCTGCACTTTGAATGGGTGTATAGAAGAGAAGACTGCAGATAAACTTATGAAGAAGGATTTGTTTCATCTCTGTGTATCACCAGAGGATAGTAATTTCCCGGGGTATATGTTAGGGTTACCAACCATTTTAAATTTCATTGGCTTGATTGGGAGTCCTACTGACACCAGTACAAAAGGGGGCTCATGCTGTGGGACTTAGATACAGCACAGTTTTTAGAATGTAGCCTAAAATGTACAGCACAAGATACAGAATGAGGCTGTGTAAAATAAGGGATGTGTGACACACTATTAAGACTTAGGTGAATAGAAATATAAAATGAACAGCAGAGAATACAGATTGAGGTGGTGTGGAATGAGAAATGTAAAGCACAGCATTCAGAGAGTCATTGTTAAATGGGATGGTGTGGCAGTGGTGGCTGGTGGTTTTTCTTTTGGGGGGAGGGGGGTGACAAACAACCACCCGAGCGACTGGCGGACTGTCGGTCCGGCACTTACCCCATCTAGGTTGCAGGTGGCGAGTGGCGGGCAGCGGCTCTTGTGTCCTCTCCTCCATCACAGGGGCTTCCGTAATGCGGCTCCCCCCTTCCTCCTAGATGTCCAATAGGAGGCACAGAGTATAGAGTGGGTCACTGTGGAGTATAAAATGCAGAGCACAGTGCATACAAAAGGGCAGTGTAGAATAAAAAATGTACAGCTCATTATACAGAATGGTTCAGTGGCAAATCTGAAATGCACAGCACCGAGTGCAGAATTTGCCAGTTGAAAATAGAGAATGAAGAGCATGGTGTACAGAATGAGTTGGTGCAGAAAAAATATAATAAAGAATAGTGTACCAAATGTGGCAGTGTTTAATATTACATGTACAACATGGTTTATAAAATGAGCCAACGTGGTATAGGGAATGCACAGCATGGCATACAAAATAAGGCAGTGCAGAATGGGAAATGTACAGCATGAAACAAGGAATGAGGCATTGTGGAATAGGGAGTGTACAGGAAGGCATATGGAATTAAACAGTGTGGAATAGGGAACATGCAGCATCAAATTTGGAATGAGGCAGCATGGAATTGGAAACATGCAGCATGGCATACAGAATGAGTTGGCGTAGACTAGCAAACAAACAAAATGACATACAAAGTAAGGTGGTGTCATTGAATAAGATGATGTCATGTGTTAGAGCTGCAGAGAAAGTGAATAGTAGTTGTACTTCCAAATACAAATAATAGCAACATGTGAGGGATCTGTTCCAGTGTACTAACAATGGCCTGGATTGGGCTGGGCAGCACAGCCATTTGCTGGCAGGAATAAGGAGCCCCCACACACTCCGTGGATGCTATAGTTCCACCACTGTGTAAGTCAAATTGTGAGGCTTGGAAGCTGAGAAGGGTTGGGTCATGATAGACTATTGCAGGAAAAGTAAGGATTTGCACATAACCTCAGCTGCATATATTTCTGGATCTATTATTTTTTTGGCATGAAGGAGCACTCTTCATCATCAGATTACTTTTAATTATTTTAATTATAAATGTATCAGCATGTTAGTATTAAGGCTGAGATTAACACTGAACTTATTACAAGCCTAGTGGAGCAGCTGTTACTTTCATGTACACAGTGCTTAGTACAATGAAAATAACACAGCTGTTGTCCTTTGCTTTATAAAGCAACTCTGGCATTAAACTAAATACCTGTCTTTACTATTTCCTTAAAGATCATTTCTTCAATGTTGTTAGGCTGTGAAATAGGCTGTATATTTTACCACCCACTTCACTCGTAATGCTGCCACATTTTTCTCTTGGGGTATAACATTCACTTCCAAATACTATTCTAGCCATTCTGTTTAAATGGGCCAGTTCCCTAAAGTGCTGTCAAAAGCTTCTAGTTTTCCAATATACTATGACCCAACTCTCATATGGTAACAGTTTTATTTTTTCCTTGCTTGGGTATTTGGCAGATTTAGACAAGAAGCACATTTTTCTCTAACCTATCCACATCAATATTTGAGGTATGTATTCTTCAGGTCATGCTTTATCACAAAAAGGTAGAAAGATAACTATAACAACATATATAAATGACAGCAGATCTAGGCACTTTCCAAGGGCAGCATCCATTTCTTGGACTAAGATAACACAATTATGTAAATACTGATTATGAGCAGTTCTTGGTTCTGCTGCGGCCTCTCATCTTGTCACCAAAAATTACAAGTTGAGTATAATGATGGGTAGGCACACATGGATTGAATCTTCCACTGTGGCTATTGTATTCTGACAGCCAGGTGGCTGGCCTGAATACCAACACAGTGGCTCCATCTGATTGGATGCAGATGCTGTTTGACCAACACTTTTCTGCCTGGCTTCTTCAATTTTTAAATCAAAGGATGTTGGATGGAAGGGGCCATCAGGGCACAGCGCATTTTGGCAAGTTACATAGTTACATGGTAGGTGAGGTTGAAAAAAGACACAAGTCCATCAAGTCCAACCTATGTGTGTGATTATATGTCAGTAATACATTGTATATCCCTGTATGTTGCAGTCGTTCAGGTGCTTATCTAATAGTTTTTTGAAACTATTGATGCTGGACAGCATACTCCAGGTGAGGCTGGGCCAAAGTTTTGTAGAGTGGGAGAATTATCGCTTTATCCCTGGAGTTCATCCCCTTTTTAATGCATGCCAATATTCTGTTTGCTTTGTTGGCAGCAGCTTGGTATTGCATGCCATTGCTGAGCCCATCATCTACTAAGACCCCAGGTCCTTTTCCATCTTAGATTCCCCCAGAGGTTCACCCCCAAGTGAGTAGATTGCATTCATATTTTTGCCACCCAAATCTATTTTTTTTTTTTTTTTTTTTACATTAAACCTCATTTGTCATGTAGTTGCCCACCCCGATAATTGTTCAGATCTTCTTGCAAGGTTTCCACATCCTGCGGAGGGGTTATTGCCCTGCTCAGCTTAGTGTCGTGTGCAAAAACAGAGAACTGTTTACCCCATCCTCCAGGTTGTTTATGAACAAATTAAACAGGATTGGTCCCAGCACAGAACCTTGGGGGACCCCACTTCCCGCCCCTGACCATTCTGAGTATTCCCCATTTATCACCACCCTATGAACTCGCCATTGTGGCCAGTTTTCAATCCATGTACTCAGCCTATGGTCCATACCAATGGACCTTACTTTGTACAGTAAACATTTATGGGGAACTGTGTCAAATGCTTTTGCAAAATCCAGATACACCATGTCTACGACCCTTCCTTTATCTAGATGGCAGCTCACCTCCTCATAGAAGGTTAATAGATTGGTTTGGCAAGAACAATTCTTCATTAATCCATGCTGATTACTGCTAATGATACCATTTTCATTCCTAAAATCTTGTATATAGTCCCTTATCATCCCCTCCAAGAGCTTGCATACTATTGATGTTAGGCTAACTGGTCTGTAATTCCCAGGGATGTATTTTGGCCCTTTTTAAATATTGGTGCTACATTGGCTTTTCTCCAATCAGCTGGTACCATTCCAGTCAGTAGACTGTCAATAAAAATTAGGAACAATGGTCTGGCAATTACGTGACTGCGTTCCCTAAGCACCCTCGGGTGCAAACCGGACAAAATTCAAATAGTGTGTACCCAGCAGAGAAGTGAAAGAAGTCTGTAACAGACTGACAAAATCACCATTACTTCACTGGAGTTTAATGATCTTAAATTCATTTTTTTTTTGTTTAATAATAATTGTTTTATAGTGTGGCATGGTATGAATTTATTCATTCAGAAATTGATATCAATAAAATTATAAACACTTTTTTCCACTTTTTTATCATCACATTTCCTCTGTACCCAGCTGCATAAGAGCTGGGGGAGGAGAAACAGCAGCACACTGAACTTCCCAGTGAAAGGATGTGCAGTGGGTGGGGGGGTGTCAGGACAAGTCTGATCATTGGAGGAGAGCAGGCTCAGTGCCCAGCATAGTTAGAAAACGGACCATAGTGTGTTCTGCTTAGTGTGGTCAGATTTTATTAGGAAAGCAAAGGGACTGGCAGAAACACCAAGGATTTCACACAAAGGAATCAATACAAATAGAACAGGATACTTTTTCATGCAAGTACATGGAACATAATGCACATATCAGGAATATAAAAAGTTGGGTTTACATACGCTTTAAGATGTCAACGTTCTATCTCCAAGCCTGCAGTGGAAATTTGTCTGGTTGCTGTGAAAAACACTTCCAAATATCCTTGTGTTAGAATTTTCCTAGTTAAGTATATAAAAGTACAAAAAAACAGACAATAAATTCAAGATTAATCACTGCGCTAGCATTACAGAAGCAGCTGGCATAAATTGTATGGTGACAATAAAAAAGCATAAAAAATGGTTGTATACAGCACTAATAGCATAAAATTAAAGGTAAGGGTCCATAGTGTTTAAAGTAAAGTTGTTCAGGAAAGGAAGCTAGAATCACCCACGGTGTAAACAAAGACACAATCAGATGAGCATGAAATTATCCTCCACCGAACATCAACACACCGGGCCTCTTACCAAAGAAAATGGACCACTGGATTACACTGTATTACAGGTGGTCAAACAAGCATGATATGTCCACAGCGCCACGAAACCACTTCAATTGGATGAATTAAATTTTGTCTGACAAGGATACATATTTTCCTCTTGGAAGTAATCCAAATCAGAAATACAAGAGAGAGCTACAGGTAATAATTGATGAGGGTTTTAATAAAGGTATTTTGAACAAAAAGGAGAGGTTTTATCTGATCCCGGTGGCACCACACATTCCGATGATCTATTACCTCCCAAAAGTTTATAAGAACCCCCTAAACCCACCTGGCTGCCCTATAATTAGCGGAATTGATTCCGTTACTTCTCAGATTGGGAGGTATATAGACAATTTTTTGCAGCCTCTTGTTTCTAAAACTCCTTCTCATCTTAAAGACAGTACACAGGTCATAAATATCTTGAGGCAAATCACATGGAAAGAAGGGTATATTATGGCCACTGTTGACGTGGCCTCTTTATACACCATTATTTCCCATCGTCATGGCAGAGAGACTGTGAAGTGCTTTTTGGAAAAAGATTTGGGGATTCGTAGGTTGCAGCAACGGTTCCTTCTCCATCTCCTCGACTTTGCTATGAGCCACAACTTTTCCTGGTTCAATGGCTGCTACTATCTGCAAGGTCAGGGAGTAGCGATGGGCGCCAAATTTGCGCCTAGTATGGCGTATCTCTTTATGGCAAAATGGGAGGAGGATGTCATCTATGGTCAACAGAGGACTGAGTTGATCTTCTGGGGGCGATACATTGATGACATCCTCCTTCTATGGAAAGGAGACCGTGCTTTTTTAGACCTCTTCATTGGTGAGCTTAACAACAATGATCGAGGGATTGTTCTCCAACATGAGGCCAGCACTTCTGTTATACATTTCTTAGACCTGGAAATTAGACTACAGGATGATAGGCTTATCACATCCACATACTTAAAAGACACAGATAGAAATGGCTACATAGGGACGGATAGCTGATATCATGAGTCTTGGCTCAGATCCGTCCCTATGAGCCTTTTTCTCAGACTGAGGCAAAATTGCTCCTTACAAGATGACTATCTGAGAGAGGCATAGTTTTTGAAGACTCGCTTCTTTCAGAAAGGATATGCAGTTAATGATCTTGACAGGATCATAAATGATGTTGCCTTGAGAGAAAGGGATGATCTATTGAAGCCTAAAGTAAAAGATGAAGGGAGAGAATTTTCTCGATTTTCGTTTTACACCACTTATTCGAATCAACATTTCTCTATCAAAAAGATCTTTAGAAAACATTGGAGTGTTTTAAAAAATGATAGAATACTAGGTCCCTTGCTCCCAGAACTACCTAGGGTCACCTACAGAGGGGCTCCCCCTCTTAGACTCCAGATAGCCCCTCAAACATTATTAGACCCCCAGTAAGACCAAGTTTCTTTGGGGATTTTAAGGGCTACTATCGGTGTAGAAAATGCAAAGTTTGCCAAAATAATTGTCTCAGGGAGAGAAAGTATCTCTCTTTTAGCTCTAATATCACTGATCAATCATATCATGTGGGATCATTTATTACTTGTTCGACCAAAAATGTGGTTTATATGATTACGTAAGCTTGAAACTAGACTCAAGGAGCACTTGGCGAATATTCGTAAAGGCTTCTTGAATCAAAGTTTATCAAACACTATGCTCTATGTGATGATAAAAGCTTAAAGGGTACATCTTTTATGGCTATAGACACATTTTTTCCTCACTGGAGAGGTAGCCATACTAGGAGGGAGATCTCAAAGATGGAGACTTGGTGGATTTTTTGTTTACAATCCTATAGACCGTTTGGCTTAAACATAGAATGGGATGTTAATGCCTTTATCAATAACAGTTGATCCCCATACTATTCTCCCCCTTCTAGCAACTTTTAGTTAGTTTGTTCTATATTGTTCTTAAATATTTAGATTTTCTGTATTACCTGTTTTCAACCACTAGATGGCGGCATCACGTATATTCCATAGTCCGTTTTTTTATTAAATTTATTAATAGTTCTACTTTTATTTTCATTTTTGGAGTTTTAAGAATTCCGATTTTCATGTATTTTTTTCCAATTTGGTCAATTTTTTTCTTCTTCCCTCTCTCAGAAACTGGATAGGTTTACTATTTATGGTTTCTATCTGGTCTCCCTAAACATGGCCGCTGTAGGCGTATTGAGCCATGTATGTCCAAACTGTGATGTAAACATCCTGTTTTGATGTGGTTTCACTTCCTGTGGATGAGAGAGAGGCTTGGAGTGAAGGGGGAATGGACGTTTCTATCCCGCCCTCCCTCCTATATAAAGAGGATAAGATGAGCTCTAACCACGCCCCTGAGGACGTTCCATTGGATGAAACGCCATGTAGGGTGGAGCTCTGACATCACTACACTGTCACGTGTGGACTGCGGCCATCTTTGTGGTTGGAAACAAATGCTATTCATGACAGACTGCAGCCTTTGATGTGCCTGTTTTATCTGACAAAATGTGAGTACCCTGGCTGTTTTTTAGAAATACATTTTGCCTGGTGTTGCCTTTCAAAATATTTTATTTTCATAGTATATAAGATACAGTTTGATACAATACAACAGTATTAAATAGCTCTATTTTAAATAATAAAAAAAAAAATTTGAGGAAAAATACAACTCTATTGGGCCCAACTAAGAAAAAATCCGGGCCCAGTAGGGACACCCAAAAAATAGAAATATTCTCAAGGAGTTGCCTTTCTTGTGTTTTATGTATGCACCTATGATCTTCCATTTGGTGAGACTACAAGACCCATCCATCTATGATCCAATTGAAGTGGTTTCATGGTGCTGTGGACATATCATGCTTGTTTGACCACCTGTAATCCAGTGGTCCATTTTCTTTGGTAAGAGGCCCGGTGTGTTGATGTTCGGTGGAGGATAATTTCATGCTCATCTGATTGTGTCTTTGTTTACACCGTGGGTGACTCCAGCTTTGTTTCCTGAACAAGGACTTTACGTTAAACACTATGGACTCTTACCTTTAATTTTATGCTACTAGCGCTGCATACACCCATTTTTTAAGTATATAAAAGTATCTGGTATTGGGTCTGTAAACAAGCCCCAACAACTGCACAGATAATGTACTCTGGGGTTGATTTACTAAAACTGGAGAGTGCAAAATCTGGTGCAGCTGTGCATTGTAACCAATCAGCGTCCAGATTTTTTTTTGTTAAAGCTTAAAGGCTAAGTTCACCATTTTATTTTTTTCTAAAATCCAGCTCCCCTATGTACTAATATACTATTAATATACCTCAGTTGCAGAAAAATACAAGCTTCCTTTTATTTGAAAACAAGGCCTTATCTTAGCCCTTGCTCAGAACGCTTCAGAGACTCCCTGGTATACAGACAGAGACAGACAAACCAGTAAGACACAGGAAGAAGTTTACAAGCTGACCTCATTAGCACACCTTCACCCATCAACTACATTTTCACAGCACCCCAGAATTTCTCTACGCGTGCATTTGCCTGGCTTCTCCAAGGTAACTTCAGACGGGCTCAGGCTGCATGCTAAACTCCCTGGGGCCACATGCAGCCCACAGGACACCCCTGATGTAGTGCAAGGGCCTGTCTGATTGGATACAGAGTGATTGGATAGATGACGTGTCCTCCTATTATATAGGTTTTGTAAATCTAAAGGAGATTGTAGAATCAGATTGTATAGGGAAGTGGGTGACATGTAGTATTGTAATAAGGGAGGTGTGGTCCAGAGTGGTGAATACACCCTATTACACCTATGATGCAACAAGGAAGTGAAGGCTTCTGGGAGATGACATAACAGGAAGTGAAAGCTGAGGAAGTGATGGAATCTGAAAATCCTTTCAAAAATACAAATAAACTGACAAGATTTTAAACTTGAGAGAAAAGCACATTGGGTTGGCAGGGCCAGACATGACATTGGACAACGCTTCTATTTATTATGAAATTCTGCCCAAAAAGGTGAACTTATCCTTTAATTGAGCAAGCTGAAGTTAGAAGCTGATGGGCTTCCATGCACAGCTGCAACTGATTTCGGACAATTTTATTTAATAAACCAATATGTGCTACTCTGTCCTGTTACTGTAAACATATTTCATGACATAATATATAAACTAATAGTGTTTGATAAAATGCTGTCAAGTGTATCTGAAAAGCTAAAACAAGACTAGTAAACACTCCAATTAAACCCACAGTCTAATATTCTGAAATTCATATATTTATGATGTAAAAAAACACATCAGAAATGTTATATGTAAGTTGTGTATCTCAATTTAGTGTTGCGTCTTTAAACTTTCCTGTTGATATCCCTTAGACGTGTGCACAAAAAACTGCTGTACCTTCACAAAATATCATTCTAGTGCTCAAACCACACATTGCATATAACATACATGTGCAATCTTCATATTTCTTACTTCATTTCATGTAAATATTTCATTTTCTTAACTAGTATTCGTAAATATATTCATTATACAGTGATGATTCTGAACTGTTCTTATCAAAATATAATAGGCTTTTCTGACAAACCACTTAGCAAGAGATTTTCTAGTTTCCATGGCAACCTCAATCCTTTCTCAGTTTCAAAGTGATTTCTCATTCTGAACATGAACTAAACTGAAAGTGGAAGTTGTTTATTGAAGACTTAGGCGTTTTCATTGGCAAAGCTAATTATTGAAAATGCCAACCAAGATGGCGCAGAGATTCATATATTAGGAGGTACACAGTGGAATTAACAAACAGTAGTGTACCCATGTAACATATGACATGACCCTGTTGTATTGTACATTTTCAGAGATTCTTTTGTATGGTCACTGCACTGTAGCTGTGATTGATCCTAAGGAAACAGAGAACACGTTGGATTCTTGTATTTGAAAATGCGTTTATGGATTTTGTTTTCTTATTTTAAATTGATATGAACCAAACTGAGCTTGGTTGAGAAAATGACATGAGGATGAAAATAACTGCTAGACTGGCTGCTGGGGTTGTTGTTAAATAATTTCTTCTGAAAAGTATAACTATGGGGGAAATAATAAAATGCATTTCAAACTATTATTCACACAACATTTTTTGCTTTTCCAAATCCTCCTGTAACATAGCTTTATTACCTGCTGACCCTGCCAATAGATTGATTATTTCTCCACCTTTACCATGTGAAGCCACAGCAGCAAAAGTTTTAATTTCAGAGTTGGAACAAAAACATTTTTCACTGTGGGGGTGCCCACTGTGGTCAAATGGTATTCATATGGCTTAAAACATTTTGTTGTAACTGCTTATACATTGTTAGTTATAGTTAGGCTTTAACATCCAGTTGAACTTTTTAGTTTAAATCAGCTAAATATATTCTTAGTGCATTAAAATAAAATATATCCAAAGCCTTATAGTGTGTTTTCTTTAGCAAGCAGCAACAGCTTTGAGTCTTCTGGGGCTACTGACACTACATCCAAAATGGCGGTGCCAAGCAGCAGTCTTGGGATTTAAGATGTCCAACACAAGGAGATTTTTACAATAACAGTCATAAATTATGTTAATTACACATATAATCTTTAAGGAGAAATTTTGATGCAATAAATGGTCAAGCGACAGGGTCTCTTTAATTTCAATGTAATCTTTTTTATACTAAATGACCACATACACTGTGTTTGCCTGCTTTCCAGCAGCGATTTTCACATACCGGAGTCACTCTAGTTCACCCGCTACCTCTGAGGACCATGGCACAGAAGAGGAAAGACAGCCGACTCTCGCGAAAGCTCACAGAAAACTCATACCAACCGGCCGCGAGGCGCGGGCTAAATGGCGTCGCGGACAGAATCTCCACAGCAGCACTAGCAGTGTCTCTCCCTCTTCAACAGCCCCGGTCAGTCTGCAAGCTCCCAGCTCAACCCTGAAGTGCCCATCTCCTGCTTCCAGCAGCCTGGCCAAAGCAAGAATGAGACTGGATCCCTCTGCATAAAACAGTGAGGTAAGCCTCACAACTCTATCACACTGCTGCAACAGAATCTACAAAACAACGCCATTGTTTCTTTCCCCACTTTGGGACAGCCAGTGATGACACCACCTTAAAGCACGAGTTATGCCGTGTACACACTATCGGTTTTACCGATGAAAACAGTCCGATGGACTTTTCTCATCGGACAAATCGATCGTGTTTGGGCCCCATCTGTCTTTTTTCCATTGGTGAGAAAAAATAGAACATGTTTTAAATTTATCCGATGGGAAAAAAAACGATAGCAAATTCCGATCGGCTGTGTGGAACTCCATCGGACAAAAAAAACATGCATGCTCAGAATCAAGTTGACATATTCTCAGAAGCATTGAACTTCATTTTTCTGGGCTTGTCGGAGTGTTTTACGTCACGGCGTTTGAGACGGTTGGATTTTTGACTCATGGTGTGTAGGCAAGACTGATGGAAGTCAGCTTCATCGGATTTCCGATGGAAAAATCCATCGGATTAGAATCCATAGGAAATCCGATCGTGTGTACAGGGCTTTAGTGTCCCTAAGGACCTCCCTTCAAACTGATATGCTGTCTATCATTCAGAATCTATACTAAAAAATAAAAATAAATTGAAAGTTGACTTCAAAATGAACACTGCGCTACCACATAAGAATATGTGTGTGTGTGTGTGGGGGGGGGGGGGGGGGCATCTACTAAGCTGCTAAAAGAGAAAAAGAAAAGAAAAATACTTTTTTTTTTTAATTCTTAATTATTTTTCCTAATATTTAATGTTGGTATTTTTTTCAGGTAATATGTGCAATGGCATTGCAGCCAATATAGTTTACCGTTTTTTTTTTTTTTTTTTAATATTTTCAAGTTGTACTTCTGCTTGTCAAAAAGCAATATATTTATTTGTTTATGAAACTTTATGAAACGTGGTTTTATTTATAAAGACGTTATATATCACAACGGCTAAATCTGTGTCTGTAGTTCATGTTCAAACCTTAATACTAGACTAGAATAATGTGCAGAACGAAAAAATTTGTTTTGTTTTATTTAGATTAGTTATTTACATAATTTGTTTAGTTAAATTCATTTAACCCACTTAATTAATTCTTGGAATTAAATTTGTTTGTTCGTATTCGAATCAATTTGAATTTTCAGAATAGTTTTTGAATTTGAAAAGTTTTCAAATTCAAATTCAAAAATTTTTCAAATTCAAGTTCGAAAAGTTTTCGAATTCGAATAGTTTTCCAATTTCCAAAGAGAATAAAATAGAATAGAAAATAAAAAAATAGAATAGAAAAAAAATATAATAGAGAAGATAGAGAAGAAAAGAGTATAACAGAAAATAAAATAATAGAGTAAAACAGAACAAAATAGAATAGAAAATAAAAGAACAGAATAGAATGGAATAGAATAGAATAGAAAAAGCTCAAAAAAGCTCAAAAAACAATACAATAGAATATTTGAAATAGAATTTGGAATGCATCGGAAATTAATTTAGACTATTTTCTGGCAGAGATGAATATAAACCAGTATGGCTTCAAATTCACAGCAGAACATAGTCTACACTCAGTCAATTATTTAGATCTTACAATTACCAAAAAAGATGCAAAGTTTGAGACTAAAACATACTTTAAAAAGACTGATAGAAATGGATTTGTGCCTACTTCTAGCTGCCACCATCCCCAATGGATTGGAGCAGTGCCAAAGGGCCAATACATGCGCTTAAAACGTAATTGTACTAGTAATGAAGAATTTAGTGTACAGGTGGATATCCTTACAAATAAATTTTTAGAAAAAGGTTATAATATGGAGACCCTTGGAAAAGTGCTGGCCCAGGTGTCCTCTATAGATAGAAACACCCTACTGGTAGCCAAGCCCATAAAAGTACATGGAGGAGAACTAGCGTTTGTGTCGGGTTTCCAGAGACAATTTAGAGAAGTTGAAACTATCTTTAAGAGGCATTGGCCGATACTTCTTAAATAGTGATGAGCCGAACACCCCCATGTTCGGTTCGCACCAGAACTCGCGAACGGACCGAAAGTTCGTACGAACATTAGAACCCTATTAAATACAATGGATGCGAACGTTCGAATTCTAAAGTGCTAATTATAACAACTATTATGCATGTTATTGTCCTAAAAAGGGTTTGGGAACCCGGGTTCTGCACCAGGGGACATGTATCAATGCAAAAAGAAGTTTTAAAAACGGTCGTTTTTCGGGAGCAGTCATTTTAATGATGCATAAAGTGAAAAAAAAAAAGTCAAATATTCCTTTAAATATCGTACCTGGGGGGTGTCTAAAGTATGCCTGTGAAGTGCCACGTGTTTCCCGTGTTTAGAACTGTCCCTGCACAAAATGACACTTCTAAAGGAAAAAAAAGCCATTTAAAACTGCTTGCGGCTTTAATGTAATGTCTGGTCCCGGTAATATGGATGAAAATCTTTAAGAAAAATGGCATAGCTACCCCATGACCCCCCCCCCTACCCCAGCCCATTACCAGCCCCTTTGGGTCTTGTATGGATATTAAGGGGAACCCCGCACATAAAATAAAAAAGGCCCTATATACTCTGAACAGCCGTATACAGGCGGTGCATACAAGACAGGGACTGTAGGTTTGTTCTTATGTAGAATCTGTTTGTAATTTTGAACAGGTACATTGTTTAAGTGTAGCTCCAGCCCAAAAATCTATTTTTAAACTTTTTGGAAAACATAGGTAAGGGTTATCACCCCTGTAACATTTGTTTTGCTGTCTGTGCCCCTGTTCAGAACATTTCACCTCACTTTCCGTCCCAATGACAACTGTTTTTGAAATGTGGTGTTTTTCTTGAAACAAGGATTGCTGATAAAGCATCAGTACAGAGGAGACACCTTTCTCCCATATTAATTCTTACAGGAGAGAATTTTCCTTCCTAGGGGTAGATTTCCTCTCACTTCCTGTTGTCTTCTTGCGTTTGCAAGTAGGAGTCGTTTGTAAGTTGGATGTTTGAAAGTAGGGACCTGCCATAGATACTCTGCAGAAATAGGCCCCTTAGTTGTTGGTGTTGGCACAACACTGTAAGCACTCACAGTTACTCTTGGTTGGTGCTGGAACGCCCTGCTGTCAACTATTATATCAGGAATTGTAATTACATATAGTTGTTGAACAGTGGTAGTAAAAATTGGGCCTTTGATGGTGGTGCTGGTGCCACAACACTGTAAGCCCTGACAGTTACTCTTGGTGGGTGCAGCAATGGGCCCTGCTGTGAATTATTAGATCAAGAATTGTAATTGCATGCCCCTGTTGAACAGGGGCTGAAAAATTGGGCCTTTGGTGGTGGTGGTGGTGTTGACACAACACTATAAGCCCTCAGAGTTACTCTTGGTGGGTGCAGGAATGGGCCCTGCTGTGAATTATTAGATCAAGAATTGTAATTACATGCCCCTGTTGAACAGGGGCTGAAAAATTGGGCCTTAGGCACTGGTGGCACAACACTACAACCCCTCACAGATACTGTATTTGGAGCACAGCAATGAGCCCTGTTGCAAAGTATTGCTTCAAAAATTGTAATGACACGCCCCTGTTAAACAGGGGCTGAAAAATTGGGCCTTAGGCACTGGTGCCACAACACTCCAACCCCTCACAGATACTGTACTTGGAGCACAGCAATGAGCCCTATGGCAAATTATTGCTAAAAAAATTGTAATTACACGCCCCTGTAAAACAGGGACTGAAAAATTGGGCCTTAGCCACTGGTGGCGGCACCCATAAACAAAAATGATCTTCCAAGCTATCATCATCAATCGTATCATTGAGGACTCGGAGGAGGAGGATAGCCAGTCAACATAACAGCACAGACACTCAGCATCAGCATCAGTCTTGAAGGGATGTGACATGTTAAAATCAATTAGTCTGTTATATCAGCATCAGGTGTGTGGTAGCTGGTGGTGATCCAAGACTGGTTCATCTTGATGAAAGTCAGTCGATCAACCGAGTCGGTGGACAGGCGCACCCTGTGATCCGTGACAAATCCTCCAGCAGCACTGAATGTGCGTTCCGAAAGAACGCTGGATGCAGGACAGGCCAGTAGCTCAATTGCATACTGTGCAAGCTCTGGCCAGTGATCCATCCTCAAGACCCAGTAAGCCAGAGGATTTTCGGTGGGGAAGGTGTCCAAGTCTGACCTTGCCCCTAGATATTCCTGCACCATGTTTATCAGACGCTGGCGATGGTTGCTGGAACCAATCATACTTTGGGGCTGCGGACTAAAGAATTGTCTGAACGCATCGGTCAGACGGCCACCTTCCCCACCGCTCCTTCTTTGACTGGCCGAAGCCTCAGCAACTCGTTGTCCTGGACCAGGAGTTTGTAACCTCCCAGTCTCTGGGAACGCGTTGCACAGACCTTTCTGCAAGGCCTCCCGGAGTTGTCTCATCCTCTGCTCCCTCTGCGACGGTAACATAAGGTCCGCAACCTTACCCTTGTACCGTGGATCAAGGAGAGTGGCCAGCCAGTAATGGTCCCTCTCCTTGATCCGAAGAATACGAGGATCCTTCCGCAGACTTTGCAGGATCAGGGAGGCCATGCAGCGTAGGTTTGCTGAGGCATTCGCTCCGGAGTCCTCTGGGTCACTAAGGACGACATGATCCGCAGTCACCTCCTCCCAGCCACGTACAAGTCCACTGGTTTCTTGGGACTGTAAATCATCCCTAAAAGACTGCTGCTGATGATGCTGAGTGCCAGCCTCCACCTCCATGCTGACACAATCCTCCTCCTCCTCCTCCTCCTCCTCCTCTTCCTCTTCCTGTGCGATGGGTGGGACAGAAGGAACACTGTCTGGGTAAAGGGGGCCTTGAGAGGCAAGGAAGTCCTCCTCTTCCTGCCTCTGTTCTGCCTCAAGTGCCCTGTCCATTATTCCACGCAGCGTGTGCTCCAACAGGTGGACAAGAGGTACAGTGTCACTGATGCATGCACTGTCACTGCTCACCATCCTCGTGGCCTCCTCAAATGGTGCCAGGACAGTGCATGCATCCCTGATCATGCCCCACTGGCGTGGAGAAAAAAAACCAAGCTCCCCTGACCCTGTCCTGGTGCCGTAGTCGCACAGGTACTCATTGATGGCCCTCTGCTGCGTGTGCAGCCGCTGCAGCATGGCCAACGTTGAGTTCCACCTGGTGGGCATGTCACATATAAGGCGGTTCTTGGGCAGGTTCAACTCCTTTTGCAGCTCAGCCAGGCGAGCACTGGCATTATAAGATCTGCGGAAATGCACACAGACTTTCCTGGCCTGCCTCAGGACATCCTGTAAGCCCGGGTACCTGCCCAAGAACCGCTGCACCACCAGGTTAAGGACGTGAGCCACACAGGGCACATGGGTCAGTTGTCCCTGTCGGAGGGCGGAGAGGAGGTTGGTGCCATTGTCGCAAACCACCATTCCTGGCTTAAGCTGGCGTGGCGTCAACCACCTCTCGGCCTGGCCCTGCAGAGCAGACAGGACCTCTGCCCCAGTGTGGCTTCTGTCCCCCAAACACACCAGCGCAAGCACGGCATGGCATCTTTTTGCCTGCGTACTTGCGTAGCCCCGTGAACGGCTACGGAGCACCGCTGGTTCATAGGACAAACCACAGGAAGAGGCCATGGAGGAAGAAGAAGAGGAGGGGGTGGAGGAGAGAGGTGTGTCACAACCAGTAGTAGCATTTTGGAGGCGTGGCGGTGGGACAACCTCCAACACTACTGCACCTTGTCCTGCATCCTTCCCAGCTGCCAAAAGAGTGACCCAATGGGCCATGAAAGAAAGGTAACGTCCCTGTCCATGCCTGCTGGACCATGAGTCAGCGGTAATATGCACCTTACCGCTGACCGCCCTGTCCAGCGAGGCCAAGACATTGCCTTCCACATGCCGGTAGAGAGCCGGAATAGCCTTCCGTGAGAAAAAGTGGCGTTTGGGAACCTGCCACTGAGGAACCGCACATTGCACAAACTCACGGAAGGGGGCCGAGTCTACCAACTGAAAAGGCAGCAGTTGAAGCGCTAGCAATTTAGCCAAGCTAGCATTCAACCGCTGGGCATGTGGATGGCTGTGAGTGAACTTCTTTCGACGGTCCAGCAGCTGGGGCAGGGAAATTTGCCTGCTAGAATCGGACGTCGGTGTACTGCTAGCAGAGTGGCCGCAAGTACTTGGCTGTGACACACCTAATTCTACACCTTCATTCCTCTCAGTGCATGTTTCAGAGAGGACTGAAGTTATAGTGGGGTTGGAAATCCCAGCTGATGCGGTGCAAGGAGAGGTCCGCTTTGTTCTTTGGTGTGGGTCTTTGAGGTAGGCTTGCCAACGAGCTGCATGGCAGGTCAACATATGTCTGGTCAGGCATGTGGTACCCAAGCGGCTGATGTTTTGGCCACGCGATATACGCTTGAGACATATGTTGCAAACAGCAGCTGTGCGATCTGATGCACTAGCCTCAAAAAAGGCCCACACCAAGGAACTTTTTGAATGACGGGCAGAGGCAGCGCCCTGCACAGGCGGAGCTCTGCGGTGTGATTCCGTCGGTGTACTGCCCTTACGCTGGCCACCAAAGGGCATCCTGTCTCGTTGGAGATGTGCCTCCTCCTCATCCTCCTCCTCCTCTCTCCTATTAGGCACCCACGTGGAGTCAGTGACCTCATCATCCCCTCCCTCCTCATCACTGGAGCCAATCTGGCAGTATGCTGCAGCTGCTGGAACATGACTGCCAGATTGGTGTCCTTCTTGAGCATCCCCTCTGTCTGCTCTCACCCTACTGCCTTCCTGTAGCTGGGTTTCATCATCAGACCCTTCGAAACGCTGGGCATCCTCCTGGAGCATGTACCCAACACTGTGCTCAAACAGTTCGGGGGACTCCTCAGGAGGAGGACATGGTGGGTCTAGGGAAGGAGTGACTGATGATGAGTCTGACATTGATACCAGGGAAGAGGACGCTTTGGCAGCTGCTTTGCCAGTACCCTGAGCCTGGGTGAGAGAGGATGAGGAGGAGGAGGAGGGCTTGGTCATCCACTCTACCAAGTCTTCGGCATGATGTGGCTCAACATGTCCAGCTGCGGAAAAGAAGGACAAGCGTGTCCCATGGCCATGTGCTGATGACAATGCACCGCGTCCACGACCAGCACTGTTGCCCCCAGACACAGAGCCTGCTTGCCCTCTTTTATTGCCTCCTGACTGTCTGCCTCTCCTTGTTTGCCTTCCAGACATTCTAATAGATGGCCTGCAGGGAGATGGGAAAAAAGCAATAAGGGCTACCTTCAGGTGTCCTTCTCTGTCCCTTGAAACAAGGACTTGCACAGTGAAAGAAACTGACACTCTCCCTACCTACAGTTTTCTGTCCCTAGAAAAAATGTTTTTTTTTAAGCACAATATAGCACAAGGAGAATTCACTCACTGTCCTTCCAGGTCCCTAGAAACAAGGACTTGCACAGTGAAAGAAACTGACACTCTCCCTACCTACAGTTTTCTGTCCCTAGAAAAAATGTTTTTTTTAAGCACAATATAGCACAAGGAGAATTCACTCACTGTCCTTCCAGGTCCCTAGAAACAAGGACTTGCACAGTGAAAGAAACTGACACTCTCCCTACCTACAGTTTTCTGTCCCTAGAAAATTTTTTTTTTTTAAGCACAATATAGCACAAGGAGAATTCACTCACTGTCCTTCCAGGTCCCTAGAAACAAGGACTTGCACAGTGAAAGAAACTGACACTCTCCCTACCTACAGTTTTCTGTCCCTAGAAAAAATGTTTTTTTTAAGCACAATATAGCACAAGGAGAATTCACTCACTGTCCTTCCAGGTCCCTAGAAACAAGGACTTGCACAGTGAAAGAAACTGACACTCTCCCTACCTACAGTTTTCTGTCCCTAGAAAAAAAAATTTTTTAAGCACAATATAGCACAAGGAGAATTCACTCACTGTCCTTCCAGGTCCCTAGAAACAAGGACTTGCACAGTGAAAGAAACTGACACTCTCCCTACCTACAGTTTTCTGTCCCTAGAAAAAATGTTTTTTTTAAGCACAATATAGCACAAGGAGAATTCACTCACTGTCCTTCCAGGTCCCTAGAAACAAGGACTTACACAGTGAAAGAAACTGACACTCTCCCTACCTACAGTTTTCTGTCCCTAGAAAAAATGTTTTTTTTAAGCACAATATAGCACAAGGAGAATTCACTCACTGTCCTTCCAGGTCCCTAGAAACAAGGACTTGCACAGTGAAAGAAACTGACACTCTCCCTACCTACAGTTTTCTGTCCCTAGAAAAAATGTTTTTTTTAAGCACAATATAGCACAAGGAGAATTCACTCACTGTCCTTCCAGGTCCCTAGAAACAAGGACTTGCACAGTGAAAGAAACTGACACTCTCCCTACCTACAGTTTTCTGTCCCTAGAAAAAATGTTTTTTTTTAAGCACAATATAGCACAAGGAGAATTCACTCACTGTCCTTCCAGGTCCCTAGAAACAAGGACTTGCACAGTGAAAGAAACTGACACTCTCCCTACCTACAGTTTTCTGTCCCTAGAAAAAATGTTTTTTTTAAGCACAATATAGCACAAGGAGAATTCACTCACTGTCCTTCCAGGTCCCTAGAAACAAGGACTTGCACAGTGAAAGAAACTGACACTCTCCCTACCTACAGTTTTCTGTCCCTAGAAAAAATGTTTGTTTTAAGCACAATATAGCACAAGGAGAATTCACTCACTGTCCTTCCAGGTCCCTAGAAACAAGGACTTGCACAGTGAAAGAAACTGACACTCTCCCTACCTACAGTTTTCTGTCCCTAGAAAAAATGTTTTTTTTAAGCACAATATAGCACAAGGAGAATTCACTCACTGTCCTTCCAGGTCCCTGGAAACAAGGACTTGCACAGTGAAAGAAACTGACACTCTCCCTACCTACAGTTTTCTGTCCCTAGAAAAAATGTTTTTTTTAAGCACAATATAGCACAAGGAGAATTCACTCACTGTCCTTCCAGGTCCCTGGAAACAAGGATTTGCACAGTGAAAGAAACTGACACTCTCCCTACCTACAGTTTTCTGTCCCTAGAAAAAATGTTTTTTTCAAGCACAATATAGCACAAGGAGAATTCACTCACTGTCCTTCCAGGTCCCTAGAAACAAGGACTTACACAGTGAAAGAAACTGACACTCTCCCTACCTACAGTTTTCTGTCCCTAGAAAAAATGTTTTTTTTAAGCACAATATAGCACAAGGAGAATTCACTCACTGTCCTTCCAGGTCCCTGGAAACAAGGACTTACACAGTGAAAGAAACTGACACTCTCCCTACCTACAGTTTTCTGTCCCTAGAAAAAATGTTTTTTTTAAGCACAATATAGCACAAGGAGAATTCACTCACTGTCCTTCCAGGTCCCTGGAAACAAGGACTTGCACAGTGAAAGAAACTGACACTCTCCCTACCTACAGTTTTCTGTCCCTAGAAAAAATGTTTTTTTTAAGCACAATATAGCACAAGGAGAATTCACTCACTGTCCTTCCAGGTCCCTAGAAACAAGGACTTACACAGTGAAAGAAACTGACACTCTCCCTACCTACAGTTCTCTGTCCCTAGAAAAAATGTTTTTTTAAGCACAATATAGCACAAGGAGAATTCACTCACTGTCCTTCCAGGTCCCTAGAAACAAGGACTTGCACAGTGAAAGAAACTGACACTCTCCCTACCTACAGTTTTCTGTCCCTAGAAAAAATGTTTTTTTTAAGCACAATATAGCACAAGGAGAATTCACTCACTGTCCTTCCAGGTCCCTAGAAACAAGGACTTGCACAGTGAAAGAAACTGACACTCTCCCTACCTACAGTTTTCTGTCCCTAGAAAAAATGTTTGTTTTAAGCACAATATAGCACAAGGAGAATTCACTCACTGTCCTTCCAGGTCCCTAGAAACAAGGACTTGCACAGTGAAAGAAACTGACACTCTCCCTACCTACAGTTTTCTGTCCCTAGAAAAAATGTTTGTTTTAAGCACAATATAGCACAAGGAGAATTCACTCACTGTCCTTCCAGGTCCCTGGAAACAAGGACTTGCACAGTGAAAGAAACTGACACTCTCCCTACCTACAGTTTTCTGTCCCTAGAAAAAATGTTTTTTTTAAGCACAATATAGCACAAGGAGAATTCACTCACTGTCCTTCCAGGTCCCTAGAAACAAGGACTTGCACAGTGAAAGAAACTGACACTCTCCCTACCTACAGTTTTCTGTCCCTAGAAAAAATGTTTTTTTTAAGCACAATATAGCACAAGGAGAATTCACTCACTGTCCTTCCAGGTCCCTAGAAACAAGGACTTACACAGTGAAAGAAACTGACACTCTCCCTACCTACAGTTTTCTGTCCCTAGAAAAAATGTTTTTTTTAAGCACAATATAGCACAAGGAGAATTCACTCACTGTCCTTCCAGGTCCCTAGAAACAAGGACTTACACAGTGAAAGAAACTGACACTCTCCCTACCTACAGTTTTCTGTCCCTAGAAAAAATGTTTTTTTTAAGCACAATATAGCACAAGGAGAATTCACTCACTGTCCTTCCAGGTCCCTGGAAACAAGGACTTGCACAGTGAAAGAAACTGACACTCTCCCTACCTACAGTTTTCTGTCCCTAGAAAAAATGTTTTTTTTAAGCACAATATAGCACAAGGAGAATTCACTCACTGTCCTTCCAGGTCCCTAGAAACAAGGACTTACACATTGAAAGAAACTGACACTCTCCCTACCTACAGTTTTCTGTCCCTAGAAAAAATGTTTTTTTTAAGCACAATATAGCACAAGGAGAATTCACTCACTGTCCTTCCAGGTCCCTAGAAACAAGGACTTGCACAGTGAAAGAAACTGACACTCTCCCTACCTACAGTTTTCTGTCCCTAGAAAAAATGTTTTTTTTAAGCACAATATAGCACAAGGAGAATTCACTCACTGTCCTTCCAGGTCCCTAGAAACAAGGACTTGCACAGTGAAAGAAACTGACACTCTCCCTACCTACAGTTTTCTGTCCCTAGAAAAAATGTTTTTTTTAAGCACAATATAGCACAAGGAGAATTCACTCACTGTCCTTCCAGGTCCCTAGAAACAAGGACTTGCACAGTGAAAGAAACTGACACTCTCCCTACCTACAGTTTTCTGTCCCTAGAAAAAATGTTTTTTTTAAGCACAATATAGCACAAGGAGAATTCACTCACTGTCCTTCCAGGTCCCTAGAAACAAGGACTTACACAGTGAAAGAAACTGACACTCTCCCTACCTACAGTTTTCTGTCCCTAGAAAAAATGTTTTTTTTAAGCACAATATAGCACAAGGAGAATTCACTCACTGTCCTTCCAGGTCCCTGGAAACAAGGACTTGCACAGTGAAAGAAACTGACACTCTCCCTACCTACAGTTTTCTGTCCCTAGAAAAAATGTTTTTTTTAAGCACAATATAGCACAAGGAGAATTCACTCACTGTCCTTCCAGGTCCCTAGAAACAAGGACTTACACAGTGAAAGAAACTGACACTCTCCCTACCTACAGTTTTCTGTCCCTAGAAAAAATGTTTTTTTTAAGCACAATATAGCACAAGGAGAATTCACTCACTGTCCTTCCAGCTCCCTAGAAACAAGGACTTGCACAGTGAAAGAAACTGACACTCTCCCTACCTACAGTTTTCTGTCCCTAGAAAAAATGTTTTTTTTAAGCACAATATAGCACAAGGAGAATTCACTCACTGTCCTTCCAGGTCCCTAGAAACAAGGACTTACACAGTGAAAGAAACTGACACTCTCCCTACCTACAGTTTTCTGTCCCTAGAAAAAATGTTTTTTTTAAGCACAATATAGCACAAGGAGAATTCACTCACTGTCCTTCCAGGTCCCTAGAAACAAGGACTTGCACAGTGAAAGAAACTGACACTCTCCCTACCTACAGTTTTCTGTCCCTAGAAAAAATGTTTTTTTTTAAGCACAATATAGCACAAGGAGAATTCACTCACTGTCCTTCCAGGTCCCTAGAAACAAGGACTTACACAGTGAAAGAAACTGACACTCTCCCTACCTACAGTTTTCTGTCCCTAGAAAAAATGTTTTTTTTAAGCACACTATAGCACAAGCACAAAACACACTGACACTCTCCCTACCTATCCTTCTCTTTCCCTAAACTAAAGGAATCCAGGTTAAGCAAGAAAGAAATAAAAGTCACTGTCCCTGCCTATGCTGCTCTATCCCTGCTCCGGAACACACTACACTAGGCCGCCGTGCTGGCGGCCTTTTATAGTGTGGGGCGTGTACTAAACACCCTCAGCAATAATTGGCCACAGGCATCCTGCCTGTGGCCAATCATTGCTCTCCTCGCTGCCGGCGCTGTGATTGGCCAAGCATGCGGGGTCACAGTGCATGCTTGGCCAATCACAGCGCCTGGATGACACTGCGATGGCGTAGTGCATTGTGGGCCGTTCGCGTCACTCGAATTTGGCGCGAACGGCCCAAATCGGTCGATCTTCGTCGAACGATCGAACAGCCGATGTTCGAGTCGAACGTATGTTCGATTCGAACACGAAGCTCATCCCTATTCTTAAAGATAACGATTTAGAGTGTACCATTACATCCAAACCCAAGTTTATATATAGGAGGGCTCCAGGTCTGAGAAACCGCATTGCCCGAAATGTACCAGCCCCCCCGAGGAAACTTGGGACTTTTTTGGATGGTTCTGGGTTTTACCATTGTACCCGTTGTAAAGCCTGTAGAACGACGAGAAAATCAGGAGATCCTAAAAAAGTGACACATTTTCAATCTAATGTGACAAAAGAGAAATTGAAAATAAAACCTTTGATAACATGTAATTCCGATCATGTTACCTACGTCCTGGAGTGTCCTTGCTCTCTCCAGTACGTGGGAAGAACTACCCGCCAGTTAAGAGTAAGGATTAACGAGCATCTAGCGAATATAAAGAAAGGCTTTCCAAAACATAGTGTGTCCAGACACTTCAAAAGCCACCATCAAAGTGATCCCAGTCTTTGTAAATTTTTTGGAATAGATAAAATCTCAAATCACTGGAGAGGGACACATATGAAGAGGGCCATATCACAAAATGAAACCAGGTGGTTGTATAAATTAAATAGTATGCAGCCCTATGGTTTAAATATCGAGATAGATTTAAACTGTTACCTATCAAATGACTAAGTGATGGACATTCCTCTAGCGGGGAATCATTTGGCACTTTTTAAGGTAACAGTTTTTCCACCTTCCCTCTTCCTCTTCCTTTCCTTTGGACTAGATCCAAGATGGGTTAATATATACCATGAACACACCACTGGGGAATATTATGAGGGAATAATTAATTTCTCCTGATATAGATCTATATATAATAAGCATGGAATTCTAAACATAAATAAAGCCATAAATATAAATTGGTAAATATGCCTCCCCCTTGGTAGGTTGGTCCAATAACCATGTTTTTAATATATGGTTAATATATAGTGGCAACCACTTATCGAATTTACCATCAATATTAATTGGTCAGTACGAGTTTTAATATTGGGGACGGTATGTATTGTCAATTAAATAGTTGAGAACGGACCGACATAAGTTATTTCCCCAATGTTTAAATGTAATGTCAGATTGGCCATTTTGTGATCAAAATCCATATACAATCATATGGGTATGGTTTTCTATTTAGAGGGCTCCATCTAGTGGCCAAAGAATATTTGACATGTCATTAGTTATTATATATTGTCATAGATTATTCGTTGCAAATAATATAAAACTATCTCCTATTATATATGAAAATAGCGGAAATTAGAAAGACCAATTTTCATATTTATTTTAAGTTTGTAAAATTGAGGAATGTGTATGGTGTTGATCAGGGCTCCTTCTGGCACTGCAGCTGCATTGAGTGATTAGCCGTTTGTCCTGTCCACCAATCATGCTCCATCTCTATTCATAATAAATACACGTGACCCAGTGACCAGGCACACGCCACCCTGAAGATGTAATCAACACGAAACGTACGTCGGTCGGTGCAGCCTGGTCACGTGGTATATACACGCAGCGCTCCATCCTGGGTCCCTGACTGCAGCGAACGGCGGCCATCGGTGCACGCCGTTTCTAGGAGTCCATGAGCTGTGAGCTCCCTATTGTCTGCCTGCAGCCCCAGTGCCGGGATGGGCACTTTTTAATGTAAGAGGCCACCTAGGCCACATACGTTTTATACATTATTTTTATTGCCTTTTTACAAATAAATACGGGTTACACTATGGAGTTCTTTTGCTTGTATTTCACATGTTCCGCCTAATGACCGAGGGAGGAATTTCCAACATTTCTCTACCAGCATTGTCCATATGTGTGCAGGCACAATCCTGCTCAAGCTGTTAAAGACCTTCTTTTTAACTAAAGATGTCCACATCCTTTGGTAAGCGCAATCTACTATTTGTGCACTTCGGGTGTTAGCTTCATATGAAGATTTGGTGAAGGATTAACTCTTTGCACTACTTTGAAGAAAATAATCACAATATATCATGAACATTATTTGTTGAAGATTTGTTCTAGCTTCACATGAAGATTTGGTGAAGGATTAACTCTTTGCACTATTTTGAAGAAATTAACCGCAATAAATTATGAACATTATTTGTTGAAATATTTTTTCACTTATTGGATTCATTACATATTTGATTTTTCATTAACTTAATTAATGGGACTTTTCTATAATTGAGTGTTATAGATTTTTTTGATTGTTGTGGGCTTGACAGCACGCTATTTTTACGATTGGGACTAATCGATTTATATATGGTGATTTTCAATTCACCTTTTTGTATTTAGGCATCACAGGATTGTGTTGGTGTTTATATTTAAAAATTATTCACATAATAATTTATTAGATAAGTTATCACTTATTAATTAAGTTTGTTAAGAGTATCTGAACACCCCCTTTTTCTTATATATACACTCATTCAGATAGGAGCTATAGACTCCATCCGCAGGGGAGCAGCCGTTATATATAATTTGGATATCTATTTATATATACATTTTTTTCACATAATTTTGCATATATTAATTGGCGCTGAATCACAGCAATAGAATAGAATAGAATAGAAATTTGAATTTGAATAGAATAGAAAAGAATAGATTATAATAGAATAGAAAATAACAGAATAGTATTGTTACATAATGGGTTTATGTGAAATCTCCATTAACAGCTGTAAATAATATTGCAATTAGAAATATATTTCATTTAGAAGGAAATATATTTCACACTCGCAACGCCCGCGCGTTGGCGGGTGCTTTACCGTCGTTTTTCGGCCGCTAGCTGGGCGCTTTTAACCCCCGCTAGCGGCCGAAAAAGTTCACCGCTCCTAAAGCGCTGCAAAGAAGTTGCTGGCAGGATTTTTCCTGACGCCCTGCCAGCGCAGCGCCCCAGTGTGAAAGCACTTGGGCTTTCACACTGGGTTTGCAGCTGAGGCTTTTTTCAGGCGCTTTACAGGCGCTATTTTTAGCGCTAAAGTGCCTGAAAAACACCTCCAGTGTGAAAGGGGTCTTAAAGTATTGAGTGCTGTGTTGGTGTTACGGTAGTTAGTTCAACTTCAAAGGTTGGCCTTTTGTTTTCCCTGATCACATCTCACATGGGTAGTAAACAGCAGCGTTCTTGGACTCATCCAATCAGGCTGTGCCCTATATACATTTACTAGGTACAGTGACCAATTAGGGAGAATTATATTAGCCACAGTACAGAAAGGAGGGGGGATATATAATGCTTTGTGAGCAAGCGAAGGCCCTCTTTGGTGTGGGAACAGACAGCCGTCACCATGGGCTGACCTGAAGTTAACAGTTAGGCTGCATTCACACCTGAGCGTTTTGTAGCCTGAAGCCTGAAGCTACAAAACGCTGGAGGGGGAAAAAAACATTATTCTCTATGGAGATGGTTCACATCTCCACTCCAAAACGCCTGAAGCCGAACGCCTGAAGCTCAAACAAGTTCCGGACCCTTATCTGTCTTTCGCGCGAATCGGGCAGATTTGGGCGTTTTAGGAGTCATAGAATTTAATGGAAACGCTCGATTCAAGCGTTTAGTGCGACAACGAGCGTTTCGACAGGCGCAAATTCGCGCGACAAAACGCCGGTAAAAACGCTCGAAGCGCTACGCTCAGGTGTGAATGCAGTCTTAATCTAACGCTATATTTGCATCTTATATTGTATTGTAAATATGGTTCTTGTGGGTAATTTGTAAATATCATGTAAGCCAGGGGACCTACACTGTACATTGTGTTTGTAAATACTGTCTGGTGTGTAATTTGTATATATTATGTAACCCTATCAATAAATGTGTATTGCGGATGGAACTTCCTCTTTTGTGTAAGATCTCTCAGATCTAGATATGTATATGTCCATACTACTACTACAATGATTAAGGTGTATGCACAATTGCACATAATCACAGAAACTAGTCAACATTATAGAAAAAACAACAGAATAGAATAGAATAAAAAGACTATAACCATCTTCCTATTCTAATCTATTCTTTTCTATTCTATTCAAATGTATTTTATTAGAATTTTGGGAAATGGTTATATTCTTTCTATTCTATAGGTTTTTTTTTTATTCCATTCTTTTTCTATTTGTTTATTCTATTCTTTTCTATTTTATTATTTTATTTTATTTTAGACGACTAAAATGTACTGGAGATTTTAGTTGACTATAATATGACTAAAACTAAAACAATTCAGATGGCATTTTAGTCAAAAGGCTATAGCTAAAACGAGTTTTTAAAGTTTAGGTCGATATTTATTCTTCTAAATATTTTGTGTAAAAAAAATTGCAATAAGCGTATATTGATTGGTTTGCGCAAACGTTATAGCAGCTACAAAATAGGGGATAGATTTATAGCATTTTTATAAAAAAAAAATTAACTAGTAATGGCGGCGATCAGCGATTTTTATCGTGACTGCGATATTGTGGAGGACACATCGGACACTTTTGACACATTTTTGGGACCATTCACATTTATACAGCGATCCCTGCTATAAAAATGAATTGATTACTGTATAAATATGACTGGCAGGGAAGGGGTTAACACTAGGGGGCGTTCAAGGGGTTAAATATGTTCCCTGGGAGTGATTATTACTGTGGGGAGAGGGGACTGACTGGGGGAGGTGACCAATAGTTGTCCCTATGTACAAGGGACACACCGTCGGTCTCCTCTCCCTGACAGGACGTGGATCTGTGTGTTTACACACACAAATCCACGGTCCTGCTCAGTTACTGGGCAATCGTAGGTGCCCGGCGGCCATCGCGGCCACCGGGCACGCGCATTGGGTCCCCAGTGACGCAGCGGGCGCACGCACGCCCCCCCTCCTAGTGGCTTGGGAAGGCGCAACATCATATGACGTCCACCCAGAACAACAGGGTCTTCCTCCCGCCGTCATTTGACGGCGAGCGGTGGACAAGTGGTTAAGAACACCAAACATAAAAAAGACTCTATTAACACACACACACAAAATTCACAAAATAAACAAAAACTTAAAAAAAACACTCCTAATAAAAAAAAGTCCACGTTTATTAAAGGGTGGACTAGCATTAAAAAAGGAAGCAATTTAACCTAAGGTGAAGGCCATATCAGCATAACACACACACACATATATATATGCGCTTCTGGAAGAATGGTCAAACATTCCCATAGACACACATCTAAACCTTGTGGTCAGCCTTTCCAGAAGAGTTGAAGCTGTTATAGCTGCAAAGGGTAGGCCAACTCAGTATTGAACCCTATGGACTAAGACTGGGATGCCATTAAACTTAATGTGCATGTAAAGGCAGGGGTCTCAATACTTTTGACAAAATAGTGTATATATGCCCAAATAATATACTAACCCCTAAATATTACCCCTGAAACGAAAACCCATTTGTAGCAAAAAATGAATCTACAAAATAAATAAAAGACCAAAAAGCCCTAAATAATAAGAATGAAAAAAGGCATCAATGTGTTTTATTGCCCAAAGAGCTAGCAAACAGAACTATTGTACAGTTTCTAACTGATCATAATCTCTCCCTTTGCAGTTTGTCAGCTTTATTTAAGCTTCCAATTTACTGACACTATCATTACTCAACCCCCCACTTCCCTTTTATAGAGAGGGGGCTGGTTTATCCAAAAGTCCCCTTATTAGACCCTCCAACCCTGCTTGGCCATAGTTAAAAAGGCAATGCAGTACATTATTCACTTAAGAAAGGAACCCTGTGAGGTCTAAAAACCTTGGCATAGATATTGGGACCATGGAGTGCATAATTCATTTGAGAAAAGGGGGCCTTCGAGGCCTCGAAATCATGGCATAGATCTTGTGAAACAATGCTTTCACAATAAAGTTGTGAAATGGCGAATTTGAAGTGCTGGTGATTTTATACACTTTTTCTGAATAAAATGTATTTTACTGGCAAGATCTCAAATGCACAAAACAATACCCAAAAACACAAAAGGGTGAGCAACAACTTCTCCACAATAATGTGAGCTTCAGGAAGATTGTAAGTGCAATGTCTGCTGCTAAAGGTGTGATGGGGAAACTTCTTTGTCATATCGGTGATTGCATTTATTTTTGTAGCGGCCTCCTCACTCCCCCCTTTGCATCAGCTCGTCTCTCTTCTTGTCTAGGGGTATCTTAGAGGGGAGAGAGCAGGGTCACCACGCCAAGCCTTCACCACATGTGTCCGTGCGGTGTAAGCAAAGTTCCTTCTCTACCTTCGGGTCAGTGTTGTGCACCTGGAGTTACCTTGAACAATGTCCACCAGAAAAGAGCCTCACACCATTAAAGTCCAACACTCATTTATTCTTCTCGAGTGAACAGCATAATCAGTTAGACTCCCTTAAAGAACAGAACAAACAAGGAGGTGTGGATGCGAGTAGGCCCGGACACAATGAACTCTCCACTTTCCTTCCTGAAAGTGGGCTGAGGTCTGCTAGCGAGGGGGGATTTTCATTCCAGGCGGTCTCCAATGGGAGGCTCACCTGTCACTGGCAATCTGCTGCACCCAGTCTTCAAGTGAGCAGCTCCCCCCGGTCCATTACGCCTTCCAGATTCGGGTACCCAATCCCTGGGTTCCCTAGGACCTCCTTCCCTCGCTGAGCTCCAGACCTCCATCCGAGTACCTCATCCCAGGCTAAAGGTGCCTGGGATGGAACACGACCTCCGGACGTTCTCTAGGCCTAGGCCACCTAGAGGACCGACACGAACCACACGCCCACAGGCTGAAGGTGCCTGGAACTCGACCCCGTGACAAAGATGGCCGGCCCCTTTATACCCTCTCCCAGCAAGCACGGCGGGTTCCCCGCCCCACCATACCGCTGCCGAGGGAGGACAAAAAGGAGGTACAGTACATAGCAATGGTTCAACCCCAGCCCAAGGCGAAAGCGCCACCCTCTGGACCGCAAGGAACTGTACATCGCTGGTGTCTCTGCCAGTTTGAATTACACCCGGGAAAGTACATACCCGCTACACTCTCCCCCTGGTAATTTGACACTGGTCCCCAGTGTCTGGAACAAATCATACCCTCAAGGGCTGGCCTAATCCAATCCAAAGACCAACTAACAATTGTACAAAAATATAAAACTTTTTTTTTTTTTGAAAAACTTGATCAACTAAAGCAATTGTGTCTGAGCCCTATATAAAAACAACAACATTTAACCATAACTTTTTTTTTTCACATATTCACATTATGTTTTTCCCACCCATCCTGACTAAGACCCACCCCATACTCAGTGGTCTTGATGGGATGCTCTCCTGCAGAGGGAAAAGAAAGAAAATTATCACACATAAACCCTGACACATATATTCGTGTGAGAGAAAAGAATCCTCTTCGTAAAGAAATCCCTTTTCTCCAGGGAGTGAGTGTGTGAAAAGTGTTTAACGTTGCGCAACACTGCCACCTGGTGACAGCATTGCGGTAACTGCACTCGTGGAACTTTTCCTCTTCTCTTGGGCCCTATCTACCCCAGAGTCTGTGATCTCTTGCTGGAAAGTGAAGAACAAAACAGGAACAGTCCTTCATTCCTCTGGGTACAAGAACAACGGGCCCCAGAAAGTTCAGCAGCATATAACAAGAACAGAGTCTTTCTCTCCTACAGGTAGAAGCGGGGATGCGGCAGAACAAGTGGCTTCAAGTGCTGGTCCATGGTCTCCAGATGATATTCTACATCTTCTCCTTCCTTGCGCCGGATCAGCACTTTGTCTGCATGGATGTGCCGTCCCAACATCCACTCTGCCTTGCAGTCCTTAAAACATTGAGAGGCCTTGGGAGAGCATGCCAGGTACCTGCAAGCGTGTGGAATCTGAAGGCGAGTCCACACAAAGTCATTGTACCAGCGCTCCCGGCACACTTCCACCTCATAGAGCAGCTCCTTTGACAAGTATGGATACTCCCATCCGTACTCCGCAGCAACCTTCTGGCCAAATAGGCGTTGTAGTCTGGCCAAAGGAGGCATAGTAGCTCTGTCCCCTTCGCCAGGCAAAACTATCGAATTCGGGTGGCGAGGGACCTTGATTACATCTGATCTGGGCATTGGTGCCCGCAACAGCAGTCTCTTTTCCCCGGTCTTCGGTACAGATGGTATGGCAGGCCGGGGATGGGACCCCTCTTCAGGCGCTGGTGCCTCCACCCGGGGTGTACTTTCCCCTGTAGACATAGGTGGATCCCTGGTTCTGCGGGATGAAGCAAGAGGTACTTTGTCCCAGCCCTTTTCTGCAAACAGTTCGTCTATAGCAACGTCGTCTCCCATGTCTGAGAGTGACTCCAGGTCAGAGGTGTAGCACTCCTCCGTGGGTATGTACCCTGTAGTGGAGACTGAGTTTTCACCTCTTCCCACACACCAAATCTCTCCGCCTGGCTTACCTCGGCCTTTGCTTGAAACGGGACGTCCGGAACTCTTGCCGACGGATCCATCCCGGCCGGGCGTAAGCGGGCGAGATGGTCCACCACAACCGCTGGTCGGGGCTACCATACCGGTCTTTCTCTTCGGTGGTGGACGCTGCGAGATCGTGGTGACCGAGTCAGCATCCTCGGATTTCTCCTGTTGAGTTTTCACGACCTCCTCCGCGGTCGCTGCAGTGTGCGCAGGGATGGCTGTCAAAGCAGTGATTCCTCCTCCTTGAGTGGTGTTGCCTGCAGCACAGCCAGGGTAAATGGTTCTTGGCTTCTCAACCGCTGGATCCACTTCAAAAAGAAACTCCCCATAGGCCTCACATCGCCCGAATGGCTTCAATTGGCACACCAGTCCTGAACAGCCGGGACAAATCACACCCAGGGCCTCAACGTCCATGCATGAGTACAGGGCGAATCGACCCCTTGGCTTTAGCCGGATCCCCGTATCTGTTACCGGAGCAGCAGCAGTCAGTGTCGTGGTAGAAGGGTGAACCGGAATCCACGATGTATGTCCGAACATGGTGACCTGTTGCTGATCCATCGCACACTGCAAAGTTTTTGCGCCAACGTCCCACGTGTAGTCCTTCACACGTTTTGGACTCCTCCCCTTTGCTCCATTTTGCTGGCTTTTCTTCTTTTTTCCTTCTGAGTCACGCCCACGAACTAAGCGGTGGGGGTGTGCCTGGTGGCGCAGTGCAAATAGAAGCCCCCACGTGTAGTCCTTCACACGGCTGAGCTCCCCCCTTTCCTCGCTCTCTTCTGCGTGGGCCTTTTCCTTCATTGGGTCATGTCCACGACTTCAAGCAGGGATGCACTTCGGCCAATGAAGGCCTGCCTACTCGTAACTCCTCCGGGCAGACACGTTCAATTCCGTAGTACACGAACACTATACCGGACCCGAGCCCCCACGTGTAGCGGCCTCCTCACTCCCCTATTTGCATCAGCTCGTCTCTCTTCTTGTCTAGGGGTATCTTAGAGGGGAGAGAGCAGGGTCACCACGCCAAGCCTTCACCACATGTGTCCGTGCGGTGTAAGCAAAGTTCCTTCTCTACCTTCGGGTCAGTGTTGTGCACCTGGAGTTACCTTGAACAATGTCCATCAGAAAAGAGCCTCACACCATTAAAGTCCAACACTCCTTTATTCTTCTCGAGTGAACAGCATAATCAGTTAGACTCCCTTAAAGAACAGAACAAACAAGGAGGTGTGGATGCGAGTAGGCCCAGACACAATGAACTCTCCACTTTCCTTCCTGAAAGTGGGCTGAGGTCTCCTAGCGAGGGGGGCTTTTCCTTCCAGGCGGTCTCTGATGGGAGGCTCACCTGTCACTGGCAATCTGCTGCACCCGGTCTTCAAGTGAGTAGCTCCCCGCGGTCCATTACGCCTTCCGGATTCGGGTACCCAATCCCTGGGTTCCCTAGGACCTCCTTCCCTCGCGGAACTCAGTGTTGGGCACTGAGCTCCAGACCTCCATCTGAGTACCTCACCCCAGGCTAAAGGTGCCTGGGATGGAACACGACCTCCGGACGTCCTCTAGGCCTAGGCCGCCTAGAGGGCCGACACGAACCACACGCCCACAGGCTGAAGGTGCCTGGGACTCGACCCCATGACAAAGATGGCCGGCCCCTTTATACCCTCTCCCAGCAAGCACGGCGGGTTCCCCGCCCCACCATACCGCTGCCGAGGGAGGACAAAAAGGAGGCACAGCACACAGCAATGGTTCAACCCCAGCCCAAGGTGACAGCGCCACCCACTGGACCGCAAGAAACTGTACATCGCTGGTGTCTCTGCCAGTTTGAATTACACCCGGGAAAGTACATACCCGCTAAATTTTTAATGTCAAGGAAAGGGCGTGGAAACAATAATGGTGTCATAGTTTTTTAACTGAGGCTTTATTCATAAAGTAATACAAATTACAAAAATATGTAAGTGAATGAAGGTGGAGGTGGAAGGGTGCTGGCAATGAGGTGTATGTCAGTGAAAGAGCAACTGACAAAGTCCTGGTGATGATGCTTAGGGTGGAGCCTGGATACATAAAATGCATGCATGCTGGATCAGAGTCTGTGGATAAATGAGTTAGATTGTCTGACCACTCTTTGTTTAATGCCATCACTGTGTGCACGGGTTCAGAAGTGAACGAACATTGTAAGCTTGTTTTTAATATAACCTAAAAAAAAATTGTATATGTAGGATTATTATATATAGTTCTTAAATATCTGGAGAATGTGGTGTCTCCTGGAGTGAAGGATATCAATAGAATGCTATACATCATAAATGTGTGTGACGTTGATGATGACTTTGCATGATTTGAATGTCCTATATTAAGGGTGAGTTCCACTCTAATGGCGAGTGAATTTCGCAAATTGGCAAGCATTGCTATGAAGAGATAGGGTGAGATCAAGATTGGATGCTTTTTATTCTCTCACCCTTGGAGGAATTACCGGTTCATATATAATCTTCCTATTTGGAATTTGATGACACTAATGTATTGCACTTTTTTATGACTATGTTTTTGCAGATATAGTAATGTTTGGTGTGTTATACACTTTTGTTAATGTTTAGAGGTTTATAAAAATTTCATAACACTAGGAGATTTGAATGTTAAGTGCTTTAATATCTATTAGTTAATGTAAGATTTTGCTTACTTCAATCATCAAACCATGTACAAAGCATATAGTTACGTTTTTTTTGTCTCTGTACATAATTGGGTATTTAGATTCTTTCAGAATAAAAAAAAAGGTAGCCAGATATATTTTTACAGCATTTTTCATGAGTCATTTTTACACTTTACTCGTATGTATATTAAATTAAATTAATCTGTTTAATAAGATCTGTGACAAATCTAAAAAGGGAAGAAAGAAAAGGGAGGCAATGTCTTCTTGCTCAAATGTAAATACAGTATCAACACAGCTCATCTCTGTAGCTGTAAAGTAATAAAACAAGCCCTCAGCATAACATCAAAATGACTTTTTTTAAAGCTGTCATGGCCTGCACCAGGGATTGTCATAATTAGATGAATACATTTCTCCATTGCTAGTCTAATTTTTCCCAGGTGTCAGAAATGTCTTGAGATGATACAAAGCTACACAGCTCTACACTGCACCTTCCACTGATGGGTGGACAGCCATTAAATAGAAATGCCATGAATGTCTTTGATGCGTTAAATGGCTTTATGATACCGAACAACTGGATAAAATAATAATTTTCCAGACTGATAAAAAAAAACACATCACTTTGTCAGTAATTTGGCATGCGCCATGTATACAGCCTGTGACACATTTTAGAAGGAAATGCTTTCTTTTTTGCAGTTAATTAAGATATATTGGGTGCCTCATTCTTCATTGTAATTGTTTCATGTGCAACAACTGCTATGTAGTTAAAGATTTTCATTTATAAACCATTTAAGGGGGTTCACCTTCATGCCTAAAATAACAAAAAAAACAGTGGGCATATCATCATAAGCCATGTGCTTATTACACATTACTTTAATTCAAATAGATTAGAGATGATGTTTGGGTGCTGGTCTAGCATGGATTCAAGGCTCGTGGTTCAAGGTCTCACCAAACTAATGTGGGATTTTACCACAGTAGTGGCCAACTAACCCTGATCCACTTCCTGGTCTTTGAACTTGGGTATGTTTAGGTTAGAGGGGCTAATAATAAGGGCTCATTTCACTCAATATAAAAGGGTAATTTACAAGCAGCTATTTGCCAGTGTACATTGGAATAGTTTAGAGAGATGACATTGGTGCCATCTGTGATTACCTGTGAGATCTAGGCAATTTTTGAAGAGGTGACCAGAAGAATGAGCCACAACAAGGCATGGGTTAGTGATGTAATCCCTCTCATGTTCCTTATTGTGCAGACATTTCATGGGCTGATAGAGTGGGCAGTGGGGGCACAGCAGAAGGAGGAAGGGGAGGACTTGCTGCAGTTTCAGGATCAGTGGGATACTTTGCCTACTGCCTCCATCCCTGTGAGGCACAGGCAGTGGGAGGAGGAGGAAGAATATGAAGAGGAGGAGGGTTTGGCTGCGGGTGGGGAGAAGGAGAAGGAATTAGAGTAGGCTTTAAAGGGGATGTTTCACATTTCTCAACCCACAGGAGTTGTATGTGAATAGGGTTATTCTATTAAAGACAGTATTGTCTTCAGTGTCCACAATCACAGGCAGCTCCTTATTAATCATATGTTGCTGACTACATTGGGTCCAGGGCTAATGCAGACACTCTTAAGCCTCGTACACACGGCCGAAAATCTCGTCAAGAAAAAACACGTCGTTTTTCTTGACCAGATTCTTGGACAAGAAACTTGTCCCGGCCGAGTGTACACACACTCGATTCAAAGAACCCGCGGTTCTTTGAATGGAGCCAACGCGGTGATGTCATCGACACATTCAATGCCATTGCCGCCATCTTGCTACACCCTATCTATGCCTAGGAAGCTACCGCGCATGCGTCAAAGTCATTTTGAGCATGCGCGGGCTTCCCGGCGAACAGGTAAGTGTACACACACCCAATTTTCTCATTGAGAAACAGGCTGACGAGAATCTCGATGAGAAAATAGAGAGCAGGTTCTCTATATTTCTCGTTGAGATTCTTGTCGGTTTTCTCGACGAGAAACCATACACACGAACTAATTTCTCAACAAGAAAGCTATCTTGGCAATTTTCTTGTCGCTTCTTGCCGAGAAACTCGTTCGTGTGTACGAGGCATTCAAAATGAGAACCCCATGGACTATTGGGTGTCCAGGCTAGACCACTGACTGGAGCTCAAACAGTATGAAGTGGAATTTCTAGCTTTCTCTGAAACCACCTGGCTCACTTTCATTCAAATGTCCTAATCCAGGATTAGCAATTAGTTAAAAACTATACAATACAATTTTAAGTATAATCTGCTCTGCCTCCCCCTAAATAAATAACTGCCACCATTACAAGCTACTTCTAAAGCCCTATACACACGATCGAATATCCTATGGATTCTAATCCGATGGTTTTTTCCATCGGAAATCCGATGAAACTGTCTTCCATCAGCCTTGCCCACACACCATCAGTCAAAAAACCGACCGTTTCAAACGCGGTGACGTAAAACACTCCGATGAGCCGAGAAAAATTAAGTTCCATGCTTCTGAGCATGCGTCGACTTGATTCTGAGCATGCGTGGGTTTTTAATCCGATGGAGTTCCCCACAGACGATAGTAATTTGCTATCGGTTTTTTAACCATCGGATAAATTTAAAACATGTTCTATTTTTAAACACCGATTGAAAAAAGACCGATGGGGCCCATACACAATCGGTTTGTCCAATGAAAACAGTCCATCGGACTGTTTTCATCGGTAAAACCTATCGTGTGTACACGGCTTAACTCTTCTACCCATTTCTGTGTTCCAACACTGTATCACTGTCACACATAATGTTTTCGCAGCTTCTTACTCGACTATATACTTTCTAATGTGTGCAGCTGGGTAAAGTCCTTCAGCATAGTAAAGGTGCCACAGGAAATGTTTCTGCAGCTTCCTCCTAGCTGCTAAATTTTCAATAGTTGCAGCTAGGTAAATCCTGCATCATGTAGTATCATATAGATTGGAACCTATTCCCATGCTCTGGCACTGTAAAGGCACTGCATCTCTGCTGCCAAATGTGTGTTTCCATCTTTGCAGGCTATTTCAGTGCTCCAGAAAATGTCTAATGTTTTCTGCAGGCCCTATTTCTGTGCTCCAGCACGCAACTATATTTGTGGCTATTGTCTCAGATAATACAACATCATGTTTTTTTATCTCTTCCTTTTACACTGCAGTGCTTACATACAGTCCAGTCACTGTACAATATGTGTGGTAATTGTCTCTGAAATAACACATTCCATTTTTTATTTCAGCATAAAACCTGCCTTGTCTCTCTCTCTCTCTTACATTGCATCCTAACATACTGCCCAGCCACTAATATATGTAACCATAGTCTCTAAAAAAATTGGCTTTGTTTTTTATTCGAGGTGAAAACCTGCCTTATCTCCCCCTGTTACACTGTGGTCCTTCCAAGCTGCTTACATTCTTTCCAGCCATAAAACAATATTTTTGGATATTTTTTCCTGAAATAATACAATCTTTCATCTCTTACTTTGTGGCCCTCCTAAGCTGCTTAAATACTATACAGCCACTGTATAATATTTGTGGGTATTGTGTCCTAAATAATTTAATTTACTCTAATATTTATTCAAGATAAAAACTGCCATAATTTTCCCCCATTACAGTATATTGCAGCCTAACCAACATGTTTACATACTGATCTGCTACTGGTCAATATTTGTGGCTTGCTGCAATAAGAAGAAAATCTCCTCTCGACTTTCTGGCAGCAGCCATTGTTAGTAGGGGCATGTGAAGCCGGCGCCAATATACTTCCATGTACTCTTGAACCTGTGCAGTGAAGACACTGTGCGGTGCGCATTGTTGATAACAAGTTACCATAACAATGGCAGCATCGGTGGAAGTTCCCGCCCTGTTTTTATGGCAACCGGATATCATCATGGAACCCCTGACAGCCAATCATTTATTCTATAATGGTGCCTAACTCCACCAGTAATCGTGTCATCTGCACTTTGGAACTAACGCAATACCAGAAGTGGAGGATGCCCATTGACTCTTGGGATTGGTGACACAGATATCCCAGGAGTTGATGGAAATCTTTGATGACATACATCACAGCGGCGGAGGGGACTAGAAGTGGCAGCAATTTTAAAATAATATACTAAAAGACGATATCCAAACATTTAATAAAAAAACGGAAAATAAAAATTCCAAAAGGTATTCTTCAGAGAGGAACAGCTGGGTGAGACTAAATTTCTTTATTGAATATCCACATATAAATTAGCAATTAATTAGAAAAATACACCCTCCTCCACCACATTAAATTAAAATGAAGACAATAGCCTTAATAGGACACAGGTGGCCACCACAATCAGTCATACACAACTCACATCCATCCTGCAGGATTAGCCCTCTCCTAACAGTCTCATTATAATTGTATATACTTTTCACTGGATGTATCAAAAGTAAAAAATGATGTCTGTGTCGAGAGTTCGTGCTTTAGCTCCAATAGAATAAAGTGTTTGTTTATAAACTTCCCACACGGAAGGAAAACAGCATAGTAAGACTCCATTCACACAGGGGCAACACGACTTCCAGCCCGATTTTATGAGGCAACTCAGACACGACTTGAGTATGAATCACAGCACGACTACAGGCAACTTACAAGGCAACTTCAAGTTGCCTGCAGGACAGGAGACATTCCAGTGGCCAATACAACAAGAATTAGCTCTGTGGGAGGGAGGGGTTTGCCTGAGAAATGTTATCTTCCTGAAAAGTTGCTTCTGTTAAGACAGTGATCCGACTTCAGAGGCAACTCCCATTGAAATCAATGGGTACAGGTCGCCTAGAAGTCGGATTGAAGTAGTACAGGGACCTTTCTTGAAGTCGGAGCGACGGCTCCATTCACTTACATTGATTTCCTCAGCCAGCGCGACTTGAGGCGACTAGGGGCGACCTGGGGCGATTTGAAGTCGGATCCAAAGTTGCCCCTGTGTGAATGGGCTCTAAAGTTCATTGCTAGTATGATCTTCATAGATGACACAGATAATTACTGATTAGGAAGATCCTTTACCCAGGACAAGTGGATACAAAGATGACAATTTTAAGGAAACAAACGGGTTATGTCTGAGTAAACGTCCCCTTCATTCAAATGGGGGTAGATACAGCTCACCGTTTGACATCTTGTTTTATGTCATTTTTTCCTTTTTCCAAGTCCGTATATACTTGGCCGACTTGCCTTGAAAGTAAAAGATGGATCCAGGCCGTTCAGTATAGGGAGGTAGTGGTCTTCACTATCAAAGCATAGGATATGCTCGTCTGTTCTGTTTCAATGTAGCGGTACTTCAAACAGTCAGCATTCTGTGTGAGCTATGCAGTATAGTGTGCAGCGTCTTGCACGTCATGCACGTCATGCAGTGATTGGTCTGAATGTATCTCCTTGTCAAAATAGAATTTTTTCCTCCGGATTAATCAATTAGTAGTGATATCCAGTGAACAAAGGTATCCCTAATTCTGTGACTGAATCTGGTTGGATGAGTATCCCACCTTCCTCTCTGGATATATTAAACTCTGAATGGGAGGAGGACCATTTTCGAAGGAGACACACAAGAACCATCCTGATAAGAGTAGCTACACTACATGATAATGACATAACAAACTACATTGTTGGTTTGGGTGTTAAATTTACTTTTTGTAAATATGTCACATAGTAGCCTACATGTTACCTCCTCTGGTTACTTACTCCCACGGGGGGGGGGGGGTTCATTACCGTTATTTGTTATTTTCCATTATTATTTATTATTTTTTATTATAATTTCTTATTCTTTATTTTTCTTTTTTTTTTTCAATACTGTTTATTGGATTTTACAGGATTACAGAAGATTGTAAACAATAACTATAACTTGTGTCGGAAACAGAGATGGGAAAAAACAACATAGCAGATGGTAGATAATCTTCAGTAATTCTTGAGTAACAAATAAATGCAATATAGGTCCAGTCATGACTTCAGCTATGAAGATAACAATGTAGTCGTCTGTGCCCAACTGCTGTCTAGAGATATATGGAATGTGTATAGGGCATGGGACGGGGTTGAAGGAGTGCCTTAACTAGAGGGGGGGAGCGTCTCCGTGGTACTATCCCTAAGAATGCGCAGCGATTACCATTGATGGCCAGCCCCCATTCCTCTCACCCCCTAACGGGATCTGGCTGTGAGTGGACGGGGGCCACGTTAAAGTTAAGACACATGGTGAGTCTAAGGGGTTTGTAAAGGTATCCAGGGTGCAACTAATAAGGAAACTATTATCGTTACAGTAAGTGGGAGGGGGTCTCAGTGATTAAACAAAGGTTGTCGTGTACTCGATCGGGTGTAGGTCAGATGATGGCTACGGATTAGGGAATAGACCTACCTAAAAACCAATGGATGTGTGAACATGTGCACGAAAGGGTAAGGAGGAACTACAGGGGGGGGGATGGTAAAGTCTAAGGGGCAGTGCCACTAGGAGGGGGATCCGTCCGGTGAAAGTGGGGGTGGACATGTGGTGGTTCCCCGGTATTGTATCCAACAGGCCCATGTGTCAGTGTATTTGGTGGGTGTGTCTCGAGCTTGAAATATGAGTTGTTCCATTTCTGCTATTCTATCGACCCTGCAATGCCACTCCGCAATCGTAGGGGGGTTGGTGCTCCTCCAGTGGATTGGAATGCATGAATTGGCTGCGTTTATGAGGTGTATGGTAAGAGATTTTTTGTAGTTAGAGAGGGGCAAGGAAGAGTGATGAAGTAGGAATTGGGCGGGGGTGAATTTGGCGGTGAATGTGGTGATCTGAGCGATGAGGCGGTGGACTTCGGTCCAGAAGGGTTGGATGATGGGGCATTCCCACCATATGTGGAGTAGTGAGCCAGTGCTTGCGTTACATCTCCAACAAGTCGGCGGGAGGTGAGGGTAGCACTTGTGGAGTTTGTCAGGGGTCCTATACCACTTGGAGTAGATTTTGTATCTATTTTCCTGAGTGGTTACGTTAAGAGATCCTTTATGCATGTGCGTGAATATGCGTTCCCAATCGGTCGCGGAGAGTTGTAATGACAAGTCTGATTCCCATTGCCGGTTTAGTTTATCGGTGTCGGAAGTGTGTGTGGAGAAGAGGAGGGCATACAAGGTCGAGATAAGGTGGCGTTGGGGTTCGCCGTTGTTGCAGAGATTTTCAAGAGGTGTGAGGGGTCTCGTCCAAGTGGCGGGTGTTTTAGTGGAATTAAAATAGTGTTTGATCTGCAGGTATTTGAAGAAGGTTATGCGGCTGTCTGGGAGTATTTCAGACAACTCCGAGCGGGACAGGAGGTTGCCATTGCGGAAGAATGCATGCGCTCTGTGTGGGGTAGCGACGGGCACGGTAGTGGTGTCACGGGAGGCCAGACCTGGGGAGAAGTCGGGATTGTGATTCAGTGGAGTCATCGGTCCAGGGGCAGGAGTGACTGTTAAGTGACTGCAGGATTTAGTGAGGCAGGACAAAGAGGCTCCAATGAGGGGGTGTTTAGAGCTATCAGTGGGGAAAGATGCAGGCTTGATCCAAGGGAGATGTGATAGTGGGATAGTTGTGGATGCATTTTCCAATGCTACCCAAGCCTTTGTGTGGGTGTGGACATGCCAATCTACAATCCTATTTAGGTGGCATGCCCAGTGATATTTTTGTATATCAGGGAGACCGAGACCCCCCGATAATTTGGGGAGTGTTAGTCTGTCCCAGCTTAATCTGGGGGATTTGGATGCCCAGATAAATGTTCTGCACATTCGTTTGTAAGAAGTGATGAACGAGGGGGGAAGCTTAATCGGGATGGCTTGGAGAAGGTATAGGAGTCTGGGCAGGACATTCATTTTCAATATGGCAATTCTGCCCAACCAGGAAAAGGTGCCGAAGTGCCAATTGTGTAGATCTCCTTGAATTGCCTGGAGGGCGGGGAGGAAATTTTGGGCATAAAGGGCAGATAAATTTGTGGGGATTTTGATGCCTAAATACGTAAGTGCTGTAGATTCCCACCGGAAGGGGAAGTTGAGTTTACATTGCGAGACCAAGGCCGGAGGTAGGGTGACATTCAAGGCTTTTGATTTAGTAAAATTAATTTGTAAATTGGACAATGATTTGAAAAGGGAGAAATCTGCAAGAAGGTTCGGGATCGTGATGATAGGGTCTCGCAGAAAAAGGAGGATATCGTCTGCGTAAGCGGCAATTTTGTAATTGGTGTCTCGGATATCAATGCCCTTGACATTTGGGTTATCTCTTAATTTGCGGAGCAGGGGCTCCAAGGTAAGGATAAAAATGATGGGGGATAGTGGAGACGGGTGCCATTAGAGACTGAGAAGGCGTCCGACAGGCGGCCATTGATTCGAATTTTAGCAGATGGGTCAGCGTAAAGAGCCATTACCAATTGAATAAAGCGTGGAGGGAAGCCCATCATCCGAAGTGTCGCCTCCATGTAGTCCCAGGCCACCCTGTCGAACGCCTTCTCGGCATCCAGAGATAGGAAGAACCCCTGGGTCGATGACTTGGACAGCCAGTGATGGATGTCAAGGGCTTTGGTGGTGTTGTCCCTGGCCTCCCTACCCGGGACAAAACCAACTTGGTCTAGGGAAATCAATTTGGTGAGTAGGGGGAGAATGCGGTTTGCTAAGGATTTGGCGTATAGTTTCAGATCAACGTTAAGTAAAGAGATTGGGCGGTAGTTTGATACCAGGGTAGGATCCTTGCCCGGTTTGGGGATGAGTGTGATGTGCGCTTCGAGAAACTCCTTACTGGTAGTGGAGTGAGGTGACAGAGTGTTAAAAGCTTTAACAAGATGAGGCAGCAAAGTGTCCGGGAAAGATTTGTAGTAGCTTACCGTTAGGCCATCAGGGCCGGGGCTTTTGCCTGGTTTCATTTGCTTTAAGGCAGTCAGTATTTCATCCTTAGTAATTGGAAGATCTAAGATAGCAGATTCATCCAATGAGAGGGGGGGTAGGGCTGTATTGGGCCAGAAACTCAGATATTGCTAAGCGTCTGTCCTGGGGAGTGCCAGAGGTACGGTCAGGGGGGAGGTTATACAGGTCAATTCTTTATTTTTCTATTTTCAATATGCACCATTTTCCAAAATGTCATTACTGAATCCATGCCTTGGGTTCCCCGTTGTCCTGTTTGACTGATCGGCAATCCGATATTCGATTACTGTGAATTGGCTGTGAAACACTGGCATTATAGGATCGCCTTCTTGTATACTTTGTCTGCACTATATGTGAATGATTGTGTAATTTGCTACAGAGGCCCATGTGAATCTGCGGTGTTTGCAAATTGACTAACGAACACCATGAATATTTAAGGACACACATCGGGCTTCTGCGCCTGCTCTGAAGAAGCTCCGTCACGAGTGAAACGCATAAGCACTACGTCATCATGCTCCCTGTGGTGAGGACACGGATGTTCCACCCGCTCAATGAACTACCTCCACCAATCCAATATCTTCTCTTGCTCTCTTCCCGGGTTATGCCGGGAAGACGCTGCACACTATACTGCATAGCTCACATGGAATGCTGACTGTTTGAAATATCGCTACATTGAAACAGACCAGATGAGCATATCTTATGCCTTGATAGTGAAGACCACTACCTCCCTATACTGAATGGCCTGGATCCACCTTTTACTTTCAAGGCAACTCGGCCAAGTATATACGGACTTGGAAAAAGGAAAAAATTACAAAAAACAAGATGTCAAACGGTGAGCTGTATCTACCCCCATTTGAATGAAGGGGATGTTTACCAAAAATGTAATCTTTGTATCCACTTGTCCTGGGTAAAGGATCTTCCTAATCAGTAATGATCTGTTTCATCTATGCAGATCATGCTAGCAATGAACTTTACTATGCTGTTTTCCTTCCGTGTGGGAAGTTTATAAACAAACATATTTGCACTTTATTCACTCTCGACATAGACATCATTTTTTACTTTTAATACATCCTGTGAAAAGTATATACAATTCTAATGAGACTGTTATGAGAGGGCTAATCCTGCAGGATGGATGTGAGTTGTGTATGACTGATTGTGGTGGCCACCTGTGTCCTATTAAGACTATTGTCTTCATTTTAATTTAATGTGGTGGAGGAGGGTGTATTTTTCTAATTAATTGCTAATTTATATGTGGATATTTAATAAAGAAATTTAGTCTCACTCGACCGTTCCTCTCTGAAGAATACCTTTTGGAATTTTTCTTTTCCGTTTTTTTTTCTTATATGCCTGATTTATTCAGAGGAAAACATCCCTGGGGCTTAATTGTCTAGATACCCCCCGGCTGATGGTGTGACCTGATCTTTATACTGGGGGGGGGGGGTTAGCATCACTATTTAAATCCATACCCCCATCCGATCTTGACTAAATTGGATGAGATTACGGTGTCTCCTTTGTGTTTTTTGTTCAATATCCAAACATTGTGAAGCAATGTTGTTCAAGAGGGTGAAGCTCCGCTTTAAGCACTAAAAATGGGCAGAATTGATTATCAAAATTTGCCACTTGTAGACTTCAATAGGGTTTGATATCAAGTTCAGAATTTTAAAACTTTACCCTGATTTTAACTACCTTGAGATGAATCAAACCTGGGCACTGGGTAAACCTGGGTTTAGCTACAAAAAAAATCCAAAATAGGCAGGGGACATTACTTACCTTCAGCGTGATGTGTCCCATGTGCTTCTGTCTTCTAGTTCAGTAGTAATCTTCCTCCCCACCCCATAATCTTTCAGTATAATGGGTATTAATAAAACTGAGGCACTATCACAGTCTCTTATCAAGAGTGCCCCACTATGCCCACCCTTCCAACTTCTATGAATGAAACAAGGACTGTTGGAATGGAACTATCAATGAATACCTTTCAATCATCCATCTGTCCTCCATTCATAGATCACATTTCCTACATAGAAACTGTAGTAACAGCTTCTACGAATAATGGAGCTTGGCAGAAAGGGTAGACATAGTCATGCATTCTTGATGAGAGCCCATTAAAGCTTCTCAAACCTTATTAACCCCTGCCACACTGGAAGACTATGAAGGCGGGGGGGTCAAAAGAGAACAGAATATTTCTACTGAACAAGACAGAAGCACAGAGGACACATCATTCTGAAGGTAAGTAATGCCCCTTGTGCTTATTTTTTATTTTTTCTGTTTGTTTTTGTTGGTAAATTTAGGCTTTAAGACAAGTGATAGCATAATTAATCACCATCACGTCCCTTAAAAATTGCTTATGCTGTAATCTCTGTTTAGCCTAATCATTGACTATCATTTTAATAAAATAATGTTTCGTAAAATGTTGGAAAATGCTGATTTAGATTTAAAAATGCTTATGTTGTTACATAGCAGTACATCAGCAGTACAGATAAGTTAAAGAGTTCCAGCCTGATTACATTTTTTTTTAAAGTCAGCAGCTACAAATACTGTAGCTGCTGACTTTTAATATAAGGGCACTTACCTGTCCAGGGATCCCACAATGCTGTCACCCCAAGCCGATCCGTCCATCGGCTCCGGGTTCAGGCGCTGGCATCTTCAATAAGGGAAACAGTAAAAGAAGCCTTGCGGCTTCACAGCCTGTTTCCTACTGCGGGCCAGAAATTGCATAGATCGCTGCGCAACAATTACGGCGATCTTACCCGGAAGTTGGGGCGGGTACCTGGTTTTGACAGGTATCCGCTCTCCCCCGAAAAGGTGCCAAATGTGGCAGTGAAGGGGAGAAGGAAGCAAACAAGCGGAGCTTCCCCTTTTCAGTGGAGCTCCACTTTAAGTTAAAATGTTTCTGTTTAAGTTATCTTACCAATATTTTAATGGAAAATTATTGGAATTTAGGAATGAGATTCATTTGAAGACCAGACAGTTGGATGTGGTTCTGTTTATTCTTTTAACAACTTTAAAGAGAGAATACTTATCGTTGGCATCTGTTAAAGGTGAACTCCAGACCTACCTTCCTTATTGCACTTTGTACAGACTCCTCTTCTGTGCTGAACTTGCCTACTCTGTTTTCACTGCACACTGTGAGCTCCTTGATGCATTAGAAGCTGCAGCAAATCAAACAGAGCCCATTCTATTTCCTGTCCAGAAGACATTCAGCATTGCCTCCCCAGCCTTACTGTCATTGATCTGCCCTTTTCATTCATTGGATTTAAACATGGAGGTTCAGCATCACATGTGGGCATTATCCAGGGCAGCCTGCATGCAAATTAAACCTGCCTATGAATACCCACTCTTTTAGACTGATCTCCATTTATTAAGGAATTAGGATATTTGCATCCATTGTTTGCATACTTTCTGAGGGCTCTTGAAAGGTGGACTTAGGCATGTTTTCAGGAAGCTATTTACAGCACCCTACTGACCCCGTTTGCATAGTTTAACGAAGAACGAATACCGAGTGGCGATATCAATGGGTTGAAAATGTAACGAAAACAAAAAAAATTATTAGTATATTGATTAGGAAGGAAGGAAGGAACCAAGAAAGGCAAAATATAGCTGGTGACATTGAAGATTCAATGCTGACTGAGCTGAGGGGCGTGACCGGATGTCGATGCTGGAGTGAGAGCGTGTGCGTTCTCTCCCCCCTCGCCTCTCTCCTATCTTCTCCTGCCTCCCCCCGGCTGGGGGTTCCAGATGCCGCGATGTGCGGTGATAGTCGCGGTCTAGGCCGCGCGGGGATGCCGTGCGCTGGGGGTCAGAGCAGCTGTCGATCTCCCTGCTGATCTCCCCCCGGAGGAGGGGGCCTCTGGTGAGCTGGAGCAAGAGGCTGTCGGCGCTGCTAACAAGCAGGGATATCCCCAGATACAAGGCGCCAGAGGTCTTCGGTGGCCACCAGCAGTACTACAGCCTGTACAGCCAGTGCAGGGAGAACCTGCTTCCCCATAAAAATAAATTACATCCTGACGGGGGAGAAACGGCAGAGGCAGTGTGAGAGACTGCCCCCCCCCCACAGACATCAGATTAAAGGACGTGAGTGATCCTTTTTGGAACCGGAACCGGCACAGCCCAGTGCAACACAGCGGTGGAGCGAGGCCCCCTGTTTGGTAAAACGAGTTTGAACGCACCAAGACCAAGGCTGGGTGAGATAACCCCATTATATGACATTGTGATAATCATTATTTATTTTATGTTTTTTTTTTTCTCCTCACAGATGGACTGTTTTCTAAAAGCTGTCCCCCTCTTCCCAGTTGCTAAACCTCCAACTGTAGCGGAAACTATTTCCGGGCCTTGTTTGGTATAGAGGAGGAGTGGTGGCTCTCTTTCCCTGGTAATTTTCACCTTTTGCACGAGGACTGATGCTGTCTCCTATGGTTCCTTGTCTGTGGGGAAAGAGGGGCGAGAGATAGAGCAATGGTAGTACATCTTTATTACCCCCCCTTTCCCCATTTTTTTTTTTGTCGCCTGGGGGGAAGCCGAGAGTCTTGTTTAGATCTGACACTGTGAAGGTGCTTGTTCATTATTGTTTATCTGACCTCTCACCCTTATTCTTCTATTCTTTTCTGGATTATGACAACGCTGCGCACCACAAAGGTGAGCCAGGCAGCCGCCGCCAGATTAAAATAATTTTCCCATACACCTGGACAGACCCCCCCAAAAAATACTCAACACGCCACCATGTTGTCTAAACTACAATCTGGAGCTAAGACCACTAGGAAGAGTGGGGGTCAGGGCCAGGTAACCCCTATGAAGGGAGCAACCGCCCCCTCCGGAAAATCGTTGAGTGAGGGGACGGCAGAAACCCAGGTTCATTTAGATACACCCCCCCATATGGATACCCTCGGAGCAACAGAGCCATCAGAGCCATCCTTAAAGGAAATCCTGCTAGCAATTAACTCCTGCAAAACTGAAATGTCTGACCAAATCAAGTCAGTGCGGGAAGAACTGTCGTTCATTAGGCATGATATACAAAAAGTATGAGAAAGAACTACTGCTCTAGAGGGGAGGGTTGGCCTGATAGAGGACGATCTGAACCCCCTGGAGATTAAAATTATGAGGGATCAGATGACCAATTACCAGACAAGGATTGATGAAATGGAGAACAGGATGCGTAGGAAGAACATTAGGGTAGTGGGGCTCCCTGAACGCACTGAACGCATTACTTTTTTGGAAAAATGGCTCAGGGAATTATTTGGGGAACAGTCCTTTTCACCCTTTTTTTCAATAGAAAGAGCCCACAGGGTCCCCTCTAGACCCCCCCCCCAATCTGGTGCCCCCCTAGATCTCTCTTGCTAAAAGCATTTCATTATAGAGATAAAATGTCAATTTTAAACAAAGCTAGAGAAATGGGTAACATATCGTACAACGGCAATAGGGTCTCGATGTACCCCGACTTTTTACCTGACCTACAAAAACGCAGAGCAAAGTTTGGATAAGTCAAGCGCAAGCTGCAACAATTAAAAGTGAATTATGCTCTGTTATACCCCGCTAGACTGAGAATAAACGCTTTGGGGGAGACTGTTTTTTTCAACACCCCGGAGGGGGTGGAGTATTGGATTCCGACCTACAAGAGGAGACTGTAGTATGCACTGACTGCACTATTCTAGAATTTCATTAATATGAGTAATTACTTTAAATCACACAAGCACATAGTCGTATAAAATAGGGAGGGGAGGGGGGAGGTTTGGGTGTGGGGGAGCTATGAGCGTACTGCCCCCGGTAGTTAAGGAGCATGGCAAAGAACTCTCCATGTGTGTTTTTTTCTTTTTTTTATGTTTTCGGGTTTGTTGGTTTGGACGCAGGGTTTATGGAGGGAGGGACAGGTTAGGGAGGGAAGAGTGTAAGGAAATGAGATTAAAGACACTAAGAACACTAAAAATGATAGGAATCGGTAATGGTCACATTAGAATGCCCCCAATTAGGCCCAAAGGGCAGGTGAGAAGGATGCACGGAAGTATGAGTTTGAAGGAAGGTATGAATTTCTGGAGATGGCACGATTGGTATGTTTGGTACACAAGGTTGTTTGAAAGAAACTACACTTTTGGAATTGTGCAATATTGGGTTCGAATTTTTTTTCAAATCAGCACAAGTAATATTTTCAAATGAAAAAAGACACTGGTCACTTGATCACATGTTAGATGGAAAACTGGAATACTATGGTTGGAAGCACTCAGATTAAAAATTTGAATTTATGCTCTTGGAATGTGCGGGGACTGGGAGATCCAGAGAAAAAAGCAGCAGTTCTCCTGATTGTAAAAACATATGTGGCAGCGATACTTTTCCTACAGGAGACACACCTCACAAAAATCACTAGTCCCCAACTGAGGTGGCGGGACTACCCCATACAGTTTCACTCAGTCCACACCTCTTACTCCAGAGGGGTGAGCACCCTTATTAAAACTGGGGTGGCCTTTTCTTGCATTCAGGTTAAGATAGATGAACAAGGACGATATATTTTTTTACTTTGTACAATTGAAAACAAAACTTGCATATTGGCAAATGTGTATCTTCCTCCCCCCTTTTGATCTTTCGGTTCTTTGTGATCTTACCGAGTTTGCACTGGATAAACCTGGAGTACCAGTGCTAATGGCAGGGGATTTTAACACGGTAATGGACCGAAAAGTAGATAGATTTCCCCCTGTGATACACACAAGTAGAGCAGCAGATAGTCGGTTATCTGACTTTCTGACAGAAACCGGATTGAGAGATATTTGGAGAGTACGGAACCCGGAGGTCCGACAGTACTCCTGCTTTTCCAAGACCTACTCTACCCTTTCCAGGATCGACTTGGTTTTGGGAAACGAGGAGATGATGCCCCTAATAAAAAAACGTGAGCTACAAACTAAGGGGCCTATCGGATCACTCCCCGGTAATAGTATCATTGGAATTGGGAAAACGTAGCTCTCCTGGGGAGTGGAGGCTGAGCCCCTTCTGGATTGAACTGATGGGAGACCCCAGGAATGTATTGATATCCCTGGGGGATTTTATCGATTTGAACCGGGGCACCGCCTCGGTAGGAATAGTATGGGATACACTGAAGGCCTATTTGCGCGGAATGATGATACAGCAGATCTCAAAAATAAAAAAGCAGACTAAGGACTGGGAGAGAGTAATTGGAGAGAGGGTAACAACTGCGGAAGAACAATACATTAATAACCCGACACCAGAGACACTTAGGACCTGGATAGAGGAGCAACAAAATTATCGACTAATAACTATTCGAAGAGTAGAGAACAAATATCTCTTCCAGAGACAAGCTGCCTTTGGAGAAGGGGAAAGTGTGGGGCGGATGCTGGCACAACTAGTCAGGGCTTACTCCCCCACCTCTGTGGTGCCTACGATCACCACGGCGGATGGGAGAGTGACGTCATACACTCCAGAAATAGTGGACAAGTTCAAAACGTATTATGAAGATCTTTACAGATCCCGGCAGGGGGAGGTGAGCGAAGCAATGGACATCTTTTTTGGGGATTTGAATTTACCTTTCCTCAGTGAGATGGACAGAGCTGAGCTGGACCACCCTATAACTCTGGAAGAGATAACGTGTATCACCAAGGAGATGGCAAGGCAGAAATCCCTAGGACCAGATGGCCTCCCAGCCAAGATATACCGGCATTACGGCAAGGTGTTATTACCCGAGCTGTTGATGGTACTGAATAATTCACTAGTACAGGGTGAGCTTCCTTCCTCAATGATGGACTCTAATATAATCATCATACATAAGGAAGGTAAAGACCCATTGGATGTAGCCTCTTATAGACCCATTGCCCTGTTAAACACCGACATGAAGATACTAGCGAAGGTTTTGGCGACCAGATTAAACAGGGTGATACCAAAACGTATCCACCCCGACCAGTCAGGGTTTATTCCTGGAAGAACAACTAGTGTTAACATAAGGCGGCAGATCATCTGACCAGGTGAGGGGCTTTAGAAGAGGAGATTTAGAAGAAAAAGTTTCATTATATGCAGACAATCTTCTCCTCTTCCTCGGAGACACACAGGACTCCCTTAGGAAGGCCATGAATATCATTAATAGTTTTGGCCAAATTTCTGGATTAAAGATAAACTGGGCAAAGTCCAGCCTGCTATCAGTGGATGGGCTCTTTACCCGAGGAGGTAGCCCAGATCCCGGTTGTGAACAAATTCAAATACCTAGGTATAAACATTTCTAAAGACCTTCAACAATACACCGCAGATAATATTGATCCCCTGCTGATCAAATTCAGGGGCAAAATAAAAGTCTGGAAACACTTGCCAATATCTGTGGCAGGCCGGTGTAACCTGATTAAAATGATTTGGATGCCCCAGCTCCTTTATGTATTACACAATTCGCCAATTTGGCTTTATAAAAAATGGTTTCAAAAGATAGAGACTCTGTTTAGGGAAATGATATGGAAAGGTGGCACAGCAAGATTACGGTTAAGTACCATGCAGCTCCAGAAACAGGAGGGAGGAGTAGCACTCCCACATCCCTATAGTTATTTTCTGGCATCACAACTTCAGTATTTAGGGGGAAGTAATACTCCTGGCCAACAAGCAGGAAGGAAGATTCTTCTCCAAAATACTCCACATGATTCTATACCTGAAGCTTTGGAGGCAGGATCTTTTTCCCCAAAACTCCCAACTTTGAATCTAATGATGAAGGTTTGGGACATAGTGAAAACTATACTGAATTATAGAGGATTTACGGAATTTACTCCATTGTGGGACAACAGTAAATTAGGAGAGCTCCAGAAAATAGGGACAATAAGAGAATGGGAGAGATGTGGGATAAAATTTATTTCCCAGTTATATCAGGATGGTATTTTGAAAATCTTCCAGGAATTGAGGGTCCATCATGCCTTGCCGAATAAATCCTTTTTCAAATATTTACAGGTCCGACATGCATTGGAGGAACAATTTAAAGGACAGACTCTAGTATGGACCACAATTCCGGTACTTAAAAAATTAATCAATGCAGATTCAGTGAAAGGCTTAATTTCCAAAGTGTATCCTTATATCAATAAAGGGAGATTGAGTAGGTCAGAACCACCCTCATATAAAATTAAGTGGGAAATAGACGTAGGAGCTATCTCTGACATCCAGTGGAATAGGATCCTTGAGGTGGCCCCACTGGTCTCGCTGTCCCCCTCTCAGAGGATGTCACACCTTTTCTTATTGTATAGAACTTATTATACCCCATATAGACTTTTTCAGTTTGGCCGCCGGCCAGACTCTAGCTGTCCTAGATGTAGGGACCCAAAAGGGGACCTGCTTCATATGTTCTGGAGGTGCCCGAAGCTATTCCGGTACTGGACGGAGGAGGTAAAAACTATTGATAAGGTGTTCGGGATTTCCATTGAGTTGAGGCCTGAAGCAATGCCTACTGGGACTCGTGGGGGAAGGAGTATACCTGGGAGTCCCCAAATAGCAGCTATGAGATGCCTATTCCAAGCTAGGATTCTGATTGCCGTAGATGGCAGTCAATACTGCCTCTGTCCAGTGAGGAATGGCAGAATAGCATGAACGGGGTAATTCTTAAAGAGAAATCGGTTTATATAAAGCAAGGCGCTCCAACGACATATGATAAGATCTGGAAACCCTGGTGGGAAGCAAGAGGGATCAGTATGTAACTCTAAATAAGTGCAAGACAAAATACCTAAAATGGTGAACAATGGCCCAAGAGAAACCTTTGGATAAGGGAATGGAAGGTGAGGAATGACAGAGATGAATGAATGTTGTGAAAAGGTATGAATGTTAGCATTAGAATGGCAGTCCCTACAGAAAACCCCAGGGGTCCCCCCTTCATCAGGTTCCTCCACGGGGATACATCTAATATGTACAGTCTATCGAACCGGTGGAGGGGAAAACGTTTGGAGGGTTGGGGCAGTCTGGGGAACATTGCTTTTTAACTGTCTGTAAACTGTCAAAAAAAATGTAATAAAGACATAAAGTTTAAAAAAAAAGAAAGGCAAAATATAAGCAGATTCAATTTTAGCTTTTAGTGTAAATTTTTATATATGGAGGACCATTATAGGTAGGTCATATTTACTCTTCAAGGTCATACTACTACGATCAAAATGACCTACCTGCTGAAACGAATTTGTGTTCCACCTGTTCTGATTCCTTATCATATAATATGCACTCTTCAGCATTAAATTCTGAAGATCATTTCACCGAAGGTTAGGCCGAGATAACCGCGATACACACTCTACCAATCTAGACTCCAAGCCAGTCAGGCAACACAGCTAGCTACTCTTACAAATGATCATACTACAGTAGAAACCCTATCCTAGGTAGCCCTTAAGGTGGTGGATCCTTTTTGTGTGAATAATCTGCTTTTGTTGCTTTTCAATGCTAGATCATAATTGCAAAACCTGATCACACTTTTATCCCTCAAAGTTTGGTATAATAAAACACTCAGAAGGTTATGTACCTGCACATTTACTTTGATTTTGTTTCCTTAAAACAAATCCCTAGTTCCCCCAGACCTCACCTCTCCAGGTGCCTTAAGCTGTTGGATCTCTGCTGGTATTACGCACTACTGCCATTTATGGAGTGATGTACTTTTCTACTCTGCAGAGAGAGCACAAACTGCTGAAAACATTAAACTTCAAAATAAACACCCTGTTGCCGCCATAGTCCAGATACCCTTGATGAGATTTCCCCTCACCTTCTTTGAGCAGATGTGAGATGGGGATTCCCACTTTAAGCAATACTGCATGGCTCTTCAGTGCCCACCCATAACTATATATTGATGGGGTGAGTTATATCATGGGTTATGACTAAGGCCTTGCCACATATCGGGCTGGAGGCTGAGGTGACGAGAGGGCTCCACTTGCGGCTGAGAGCAGAGTACCCCTGGAGTTGGAGACAGAGGGTGCTCTGCCCAGAGATGCACGGGTTGCCTGCTGATGAAGCTGTTTGATTCCAGAAGTGGACAGAGACAATAGTTCCCTGGAGTTGCTGGCAGATCTTAGCAGGTGGGAAAGCAGAGACGTCGCAAAAAAAAACAGGCCGGGGGTCAAACACAGGAAGGCAGTCAGAAGCAGAGGCAGGAGGTATGGTTGTGATCAAGCCGGGGTTAAAACACAGGAAGTTAATCTGGAACAGGCAAGGAGCAGGTCCGTGAAACAAGCCCGGTTCAGAGCCAGGAGAGAAGCCAGAGCAGGTCAGGGTAAGCCGGGTTGGTAACAGGTAATCAAACAGGAGCAAGGAACACAAGAACACAGGATACAGAGCTGACGATAATCCAGCGATTTATGAGAGCAGTTGGAGTCCTTATATAGGCCAGCAAAAGACTGCTAATTAGCACGTTTGCGTACGAACGTTGCCGTTACGCGCCAATTTCTAAAGAGCATGCACGGATTATGGGCATATCTGCCAGTTATTCTCCGGTTTCTTCCCTCACAGGCCTTATAGGCTGAAACCTGAAACGTGTCAACTGTTCTCATTTGTGTTTGTTTACTGTGGCTTGTCAATAAAAACAAAGATTTTTTAAAGAGCAATGATCAGAGTGCGGATCATCTTTTCCTCATTACTCTACTCAGCCAGCGACTGTGGATCGAGCACCTGGGAGCACTGCTATCTATGTTGTGTATGAGTAGTAGCACTGACTTTTCTGTTTATACTGTGAGTTATATCATGGCAGCATCCTGGGGACAGTCATGATGTTCTTCAAGCACAGAGAGAATACTGAGAGTACTGTGGATGGCTGCTCTGGGGGGACGGGTCCTGGTATCAATTTATAAGGGGGCCCCATAAAATATACAAAACATGGTGTTTGGTCTCCTCCAAAATCCACTAGTGTCTTCTTGTCTGGTATGGATCTTAGGGATTAAACATATGCATAAAACAAGATAAGAAAGTATGTGGTCCCCCCAAAATCCATAGCAGACTCTTATCTGAGCATGCAGCCTTGCTAGCCAAGGTGGGGACAAGTATGCTACCCTCTCCACAGCCCGGTGCTTTCGTGAGTGCTGGAGGGGCAGAGCAAGGAACCAGTACCTAACATTCACCGGCTCTCTGCTTACTGGAGACTAAGACCTGAGCAATCAGTGGTGTTTGATCACTCAGGCTTAGAGGCAGTGGGGGACAGATGCAGCATCGGACCGAGGCTGCATTCACCTAGGTAAGCATGTGTGTTTATTGTCCACCTAGGTAAGCATGTGTGTTTATTTATTTTTTAAACCCATACTTCTCCTTTAAGCATCAAGGCTTTAGAAAAAATCATAAACAGAAATATAGCAGACTCCAGCCAAAGTTTCTATTGTGTTTGTTAGTGAATAATGTGACACCTCTGCTTACTGATGTTTTTGCAGTCTTGGCTAATGGTTTCCGGTATCTTGCCAAAACATAGTCCATAGTATAATTACAATCCCAGCAATGTTTTATGCTGAAGTGAGTTTATTCTCTTTTGATTAGGGGGGATGTGATCTCAACATAAGTTATCCAATAAACTTGATGTCGAGTTATTCACAATAAAGCAGAGTTCCACCCAAAAGTGAAAGCTCTGCTTATCTCCACTTCTGTCGCACCTCGCCACAGCGAGGTATGTCAGAAGTTTGGCCCCCTTCCTCCTTCCCCGCCGCCGGGCCATTCAGAAAGTGCAGCGCACTTTGCGCATGCGCAGTAGGGAATCGGCTGTAAGGCTTCACTGCCAGTTTCCCTTACAGGCTATGGTGGCGGCAGCACCCAAGAGCCAATGGAAGCAACGGCTGGGGTGCTGACATGGCTGAATTCCAGGACAGGTAAGTGTCCTAATAATTAAATATAAAAAATTTCTGTGTGGGGGCTGGAGCACCGCTTTAAGGCCATCACTAAGACAAGGGGGCACAAACTCCGACTCCATTCACACGGGACTTATTGCATCACACCATAAACTTTTTGAATTTCTGGATCAAAAATCTTACAATTCCGAGATCATTTTCTGAAAACTTCATATGAATACAGTAATAAATGTAGCTCTACCTTAGCTAGGTTGATACATTCATTCTTAATAATAGTAGCATCTTCAATTCAACTCTATTCAAAACTCTGTCATGCTCAAAAATAAAAAAGTTCTTCTGATATCTTGACCAAACCACACTCCTATCCTCCACTCAGAGAAACTTCAAACTTTAAACTCCCCCTTCACAGCAGATGAATAAATAGCACTGTAAATGGAAATGCGCTAGGCCGGATGGTTTCACCAATTTCTCCTAAAATCCTGCACTGCAGTTTTTGAACATTGTCCTTCCCCAGCCCAAGTGTTGGAATCCAGAAAAGATGAGATGGATCCCAGTAGTTACGGTCCTATCTCACTACTAAAAAGTGATATTAAATTTTACTCCAAAATTATCACGATTTAAAAACAGACCATCCTTACTTTGCTGATCCACACAGATCAGGTGGGCTTCATAACCCATAGAGAAGCTCACAATAAAACTATCAAGAGCTGCAAGCTGTCTCCTCTTTTTGGTTGGCCATGATCCCCAGTCCACTGATTCCTATCCTGGACAACCAACAGTTTTTATACTGTCTCCTTTTGCCAGGTTTTGAATTTGGAATACAATATTTGGCCTCAATTACGATACATTCTTACCCCCATAGACATCCTTTTTTCTACGGAACTCTGCTCTCGTTGTCAAAGCAAAGGAGCCCAATAGTTCCTCCATCAACAACTACATAACTTTTTTAAGTCTCTTACACCCCATTTGAATCTTTACCACACTCTGGCATTGTTTGAACAACTATACACAGGATACCCCTTCACAACACTCAATATCAATATTATATCAACTTATATCAACAGACGGTAATACCCACTTTTCAGATGAAGATTGGAGCAAAATCTTTGCACTCACACATTCCATTTCCATACCTCCCAACTGTTCACCATTGTACTGTGGGGGACATGTGGGGAGCAGGGCCATTTGAAAAGCGGGGGGGTTGGTGGGTGCTACAAAAAAAGTTGTTGAGCTGGGGTGGGGGGGGGGGGGCGCTGCTACGACGGGACATCAACGAAATACTACCTGACATTACAGTTGTTGAGCAGGGGGGGTGCTACCGCGGGACGCCAAGGAAATAAATTCTTACCACTTCCTCCTGGCTCTTCCTTCTTCTTCTTCCCCTGCTGCAGTGTTGAGGAGCATGGGGGGAACTCTTCCTCTTCATTGAGGTTATGCGGGAAAATATCCTCTTTTGCGGGAATGCGGGAAACAGTTGTCATTGCGAGAAAGTCCCGCCCAATCCGTGCCAGTTGGGAGGTATGCATTTCTATCTGCAACTATAAAATCCTTATATGCTGGTATCATACTCCTTCAAAACTAGCTAGAACATAACCTATCAAATCAGTTGCTTGCTGGAGATTTTCACAACATGTAGGTACAACTCTCCATATTTGGTGGAGTTGCCCTGGAATCATAACCCTCTGGAATACTGATTTTAACATATAAAATGACTGTAATTCTATGACATATCAGAACACTCCCCTATTAGACTTACTGTCTCTGATTCCAGGCACCCTATGGTCAACCAAAAGCTCTATCTTTAGGTTTCTTTTGATAACGGTTTGACAGGTGACTAGTAAACACTTGAAATCTCCAGCAAATGATAGCACACAGATATCAATGATAAGTACCATTCAATGTGGATGGCCTGGTAAATAAATATAGAATCTGCTAAATTCTATTTCCCTAGCAACCCCTCTGAATCCAATTGGAGTGAATCAGATCTAACCCAGGTCTTCACATCAGTTACACCATTACCCACCCCATTATTTTTTCTTCTCTTCTATTCTTCTAGCTTTCCCTCTCTATTCGTTAGATTACAGTTTGTTTGTTTTTTGTTTGCTTTTTTGCTTTTTAGCATCCTTGTCACCCTTCATTCTAGGGCTACCGCTCACTTTAAAATGAAAAGTTTACTTATGTGCAATATTGATTGTTGATGAAATTGTGTATGTACTATTCCAGACAGCAAGGGTAACTCAAGTTCCGACCCATAGTCTCGGGCACAGGTTCCATCACCCAACTGTTGGCCCAGGTTATAGACTTTTGTTTACAGCCATTAGTGAAGGACTTACCTGCTTACATCCGTGACACAAGCGACTTTCTCGAAAAATTGGGGCCCTGCTCGACATTTCAAGATGAATGGAAACTTGCTACAATGGACATTTCTTTTTTGTACACTTGCATACCGAATAATGCAAGGGAGGACATATACGCAGATTTGCGGGACGGCGATGGGGAGCTCAGCAGCATCCTCATTTGCGAATCTATTTGTGGGCTATCTTGAAGAGATGTATATCTATCTATCCCCCCTGTTCAACAAATATGTAAAAAAAATGGATGAGGTATATAGATGACATTTTTTTCATCTGGACCGGGAGTGAGGTTGACTTTATTGGGTTTGTTGATTTTTTGAATAGTGTCTTTCCAGGGATAATATTTAATCCTGAGTTTTCACATGAACGTATTGCATTTCTTGACATACTCATTACCATTATGCATGGGTCTATCACTACATCCCTATATACTAAACCTACTGACAGGAACACCTTGCTACATTTTCAAAGTGCACATCCGGCGCATTTGCCCAGGAATCTGCCCATTTCACAGTTCATACGGGTCTTACGCATTTGCTCAAATGAAAACGACAAAAAGAAACAACTTGATATTATGTATCATAAGTTTTTGGAACGTGGGTACCCCACATCAGTGCTTGATCAGGCCCTTGACAAAGCTTTGGTCTGGGAGGATCAGAACCCCCAGTCCCATCACTCGTCCCTTGTTTGTGCACACATACAACCAGGGATCAGGTGCAATTAAACGTGCAACTGAACGCAACCTCAACATTTTACAGTCTGACAGATCTTTAGGACCCGCAATTAGGACTAGACCCATGATAGCGTACAAACGTGGTAGGACGCTGCGCGACCATCTGGTACAGGCTGATCCTAGACACAAGTATACCAAAATTGTACCCAAGATATCCCAGAAAATGGGGTGTTTAAAGTGTTATAATTGCAATGTATGCAATTCACTTATTTGTGGTAATCATTTCTCACATCCACATATGGGCAATCGATACCTGATACGGGAATACTTCAATTGCAACACTGACTTCTGTGTGTACATACTAAAATGCCCTTGTGCATTGACGTATGTGGGCAAAACTATTGGCCCGTTTAAAAAACGCTTTCAGAAACACAGAAGTGATATTAGGGTAGCACTTACCAAGATTGAAAAGGGAGAGCAGGCTGACCCCAACAAACCTGTAGCAATACATTTTGTGACAACTAAACATCAAATCCATGAGTTACGCGGAATGGTGATCGAACATGTGGAGCTACCCACCAGGGGGGGTGATCGGGATCGATTACTCCTCAGCCGTGAGGCATACTGGATACATACATTAGGTTCGGTACAACCTGGTGGGCTCAACACTAATCTATCCCTCACATGTTTTATTGAAGATAGATAATGATTTGTTGTCTTTGTTTTCTTTATTTTAGATTTTTTTCTATTTTGCCCATGCCATCATTTGGTAACGCATTTTTTTATGCTTGGTTTATTTTCTAATGTCTAGTCTGGACAATCACTCATCGGGTATGATTCATACCATGTATTATATTAATATTTCTTGTTTCTTGGTTTTCTTTGGGTTGTGGTTTTTCCTTCTTTTTTCTCACGCTGGCTGTCTATTCATGATATTGGCTCAGTATATTTGTGACACAAGGGAGACCTATACTTTTTATAAGGTCCCGATAGATTGTTTAGTAGCTGGACGCTATGATTCCAGTTAACTTAACATATGTAAATTATAATAATTTTGTTTGATAAACTCTGAGCCTCTGTCGTGACACTAGCGTCCAGCGTTTTCACTTGGTAGTGATGGGCTTGGATCTTTCTTTTGTATTTGTAGTTATTTTTTCTCTTGTTTTGTTTATTTAATTTTTTTCATTATTATTATTATTATTTTTTTTGATTTTTGTTTTTATTCTCATTTTTGTTTTTTGTTTTTTATTAATAATGTTTTTATTTATTTTTATTCTTATTTTCATTCATTTATTTTATGTTATTTTCATTTTCATTTATTTTTATTTATTTTTATTTCTATTTTTATTTTTATACTTATATTTATTTTTATTTTTATATCTATTTATTTTCATTTTTTATTTTATTTTTATTTTCATTTCTTCTTTTTTTATTTTTATGCATTTTCTTTTTGTTTATTTTCAAGTTTATTTTCATTTTTATTTTTGTTTTATTTTCATTTATCTTATTTACATCTAGCATGTTTTTTCTTTGTTTCTGTTTCCCTTGTTTCCCTTTTTCTTTCCTTTTTCCCCCCAATTTTTGGTTTTCTTTTTTATATTTTAGTGTTTTTTTGCTCCCCCTCCTTTTTACTTATTAGAAATATATACCTTTCTCTGTCTCTTTCCCTTTTTTTTTCTCCTTTTTTTCCCCTTTTTTTTGCTTTTTTCTTCTCTCTTCTTTTCCCTTTCACTTTTCCCTTTTATTTGTACTGAATCTTCCTTATTTCCTGTTTCTACTTATCCTTCTTGGATGCCGCTTGCTTTCCAAGCCTCGCTCCCACGCCTATTGGGTTGCCTTGTAAGGCCCTGCCTGCACGTCATTAGTTTCCATGACAGCGGCGGCCCCGCGGTTTGGCGTCCTCCTCGTTCTCCAGACATTGCGTCTTATACTTATGCGCGGCATATGTGGCACGCCGCTATTGGCTGTCAGCGTATCTGATCGGCTATTGGACTAATGTTCTGTGGCAATATGAAATACTGACTGCACGTAACGGGCCAATGCAATGAGCACAGCGCCTGCACACAGATGATGGAAGTGCGGTTGGATTATGTACTCCCTAGGCCACAGTAACATGTCCCATGTAAGTTATGTATATTGCCTGACTTCTATTGCATGATTGTGTTTTTAATTGTTCTGGCGGGATTTTGGCGCCATAAATAACGTCACGGGGAACCTTTTCTCACATGATTTGATTGGTGACTGTTATATATATATATTGTGTTGATGCACTGGTACACTTTATCACTTGCCTGATGAAGGGGTCCTACGTGGATCCGAAACGTTGGACTTTTGTGATGTTTTTTTAATAATAAAACCTTTTGGACGTAATTGAAACGATCCTTGGTGTGCTGGCAAATATGGTCGATTGAGCAAGGATAACTTGCCACAAACTTGTGGTAGTGTTGAATTGGAAGTCTTGTTAACTTACTGCACATTTTCACTGGCAAGTTGTACACTTGGAGAGCACTTGAAGCACAAGTTCCAGTTGGCACTTTTATAAATTCAGCCACAGTGACTTCTGTGGTGGGATGACTATTGCACAACATAACTTAACCAGAATGTGCAGCAGACTTGCAGAATGTTTGCAAAGAAAGTTGATCTGGAGTCATGCAATGCGGACTTGCTGCAATTGTGCAACCAACTTGTGAAGTCTGGCAAGTATAGCAATAGCTTAGCAAGTCATTTTCAAACTTGCAGCTCAATTGCTTGCTATATGGGATATTACTATTTCCGTAAATGGAATACAGCTGACTGTAACTCTGTGCTTTGTACCCTGCCAATTCCTACTGTATTGTTGAATTTTACGTGTGATGCTTTGTACCGTTTTTCACTAATAAACACTAATTTGACTAAAACTTTTACCCAAAAGGAAAATTTGCTGTAATTTTTAAAAGGTTCATCTAAATCTCCTAGTCTAACTTTACTTATTTCCCATACTGACAATGCTGCTGTCCAAAGGTGTCTTCTTTACTATACCATCTAGAATGCAGACACCCTAGGACAGGAAGTGGTCAGAAAACTGTTTAGTAGACTTGTTAGTGTGTTACTTGTTCGATCGCTAGATTAAAATAAAGGGGGAAAAAAAGCATAAAAAATTAAACAAATGCAACCACCACATCTAAGGATTGTTAAGCAGCAATCTATTGCATTTTTGTATTGGATTTAATGTCACTTTAAAAAGAACACTTTAAAAGTATCTTTGATTTTTATAACCTGTATAACTTGAGGTGCTGTGGATGTCTCAATCACTTTAATTTAATACGTTTTTTAAAAATCCTATTCTGTAAAAAAAATTTAGCTTTTTGGCCACAACCATAAACGCTTCATTTGGAGAGGAGTCAACAAGGCCTATGATGAAAGGTACACCATTCCAACTGTGAAACACGGAGGTAGATCACTGATGTTTTGGGGATGTGTGAGCTACAAAGGCACAGTAAATTTGGTCAAAATTGATGGCAAGATGAATGTTATCAAAAAATACTGGAGGAACATTTTCCTTCATCAGCCAGGAAGCTGCGAATGGGACGTACTTGGACATTCCAACATGAAAATGATCCAAAACACAAGGCCAGGTTGACCTGTCATTGGCTACAGCAGAATAAAGTGAAGGTTCTGGAGTGGCCATCTCAGTCTCCTGACCTCAATATCATTAAGCCACTCTGGGGAGATCTCAAATGTTTAGTTCATGCAAGACAGCCCAAGAATTTACAGGAACTGGAGATTTTTGCCAAGAAGAATGGGCAGCTTTACCATCTGAGAAGATAAAGATCCTCATCCACAAATACCACAAAAGACTTTAAGTTGTCATTGATGTTAAATGGGGCAATACGCGGTATTAAAGCGGAGTTCCGCCAGAAAAAAATAATTGAAAGTCAGCAGCAACAAATACTGCAGCTGCTGACTTTTAATATTAGGACACTTACCTGTCCAGTGCACCTGCAATGTCCTCACCCGAAGCCAATCTGTCCCTCGGCTCCCGGGTGCAGTCGCCGGCATTGCTAGTAGGGGAATCAGTAAGTGAAGCCTTGCAGCTTCACAGCCTGATTCCCTACTGCACACGCGCGAGTCACGCTGCGTGTCCTCATTGGTCCCTGCTGTCTTCTGGGACCTGTGTGTTTCCCAGAAGAAAGCGGAGGGGACGGAGGAGGGGCCATACATGCCAGATTCTGTGGCGATCTATCGCTGGAAGTTGGAGCAAATACCTGTATTAGACAGGTATCTGCTTCCCTCTCCCCCATGAAAGGTGCCAAATGTGACACCGGAGGGGAAGGAGGAACCAGAAAAGCAGAAGTTCCATTTTTGGGTGGAACTCCGCTTTAAGAACTTTTGATCAGGGTCATTTGGCTAGTTTCTTTTGTGATTATGATTTAAAAAGAGTAAACACAGTTGATTGATAATAAATGGCTTCAGCCAAACTCTAACCATGAGGGAAAGAAATGTTTTTGTGTTATCATTCATATCCTCTTAAAAATGGCCAAGAAATCATAAATTCTGCCATAGTATGTAAACTTATGAGCACAACTGTATCTGAGCAGATGAAGACTGCTTCTAAACACAAGGAATGCATAGAGTGGGCCATGGCCTCCTCAATGCCCATTGAATAGATTGCATGTGGTTTTCTATAGGTAATTCATTATTATCCATAGCATTGAAATAAAGTTACTGTATAGCTTACAGTTACCTCAATTAATGCTTCAGTTAGAATTGTGCCAAGAAGCTAAACCTCTTTTTTATTTTCATCAGTTGTTGAAAGAGTACTTTAAAAAATAAATCTCTTCCTTCAATTTGTAACATACATGTCCAGTAACAATTTGGGCACAGGCTTTTAATTAGTGATTTAGGAATGGAAAGGCTTGATGACATTTTTGCCAATAATATTACAGTAGATACATTTTTACTAAAATGCCAAAAGCAAAGCTGCAGCCTTAACAAAACAAGTATAATTAGTAGAATGCTTGCTAACACTATCTGGTTTACTGATATACATTTCAGCATAAAAAAAAAAAAAAAAACTTGCAATGTTTACATTTCTATGTTCTTTCTTTCTTATATACCTTTTGTGCTCTTGTAGTATTGTAGTAACAACATTCATGTGTAATGATCTACTCTTGTCTTTTTTCCATGAGTAAAACATAGATGACACAATGTCAAAGGTTTTTTTTTTGTTTGTTTGCTTTTTAGTCAAGCCACTATTTTTGGTGAGTAGAACTAGTATCATCACTTAATTTATTATGCCACAAACTATTATCATAAAACAGTGTATTACTATGAAAAAATAAGGACATTTTACATTTTAAAACTATAATGGTTTTTGGTGATTTTATTTTAAGCGCTTGCCGACCACCGCACAAACATTTACGTTGACAGAATGGCACGGACAAGCAGAAGGGCGTATATATACGTCCCCTTTAATTTGCGTGCCGTGTGGTCGCGTGCTTGCGACGTGCAGAGTGCTTTAAAAAAGTGTGAATGCCAATCAAAGCACCTACCACTAAATAGAATGGTAAGCTTACAGTCCTGTTTCAACGTTGTGTTTGTTTTGCTTAAAAAATGTATACCATATGTGGCTTTTATGGGGCTTTAAAGCATCTTCAAAGCCTCCATAGAAGTCTATGACAATGCTCTCTTACAGCCCCTGCAGCTTTTGAGAGGCTTTTATTCAGCTTTAGCTTTGCTTTGCTTTGGAGGTATTGCAGGCATGAGATATCCCAGGATGCACTGATAAATCAACAAGCGAACTGCAAAAATATCATTAGCAGTCACTTCCGGTCCATGTGTATATATTCTGGGAGACGTTACATCTGCTGTGCAAAGTTGAGCAGCAGGAAGGTGAGCGGGGGGCCAGACTGGGGTGGATCAACTAGCAGATGGCACACATGGTGTACAACATGGGAATGCAATAGCGGTATGTGAGTGGGGACCGGGGCAGGAGAAACTAGCAATGTCACATGTGATGCACAGCATGGAAGCACTATAGTGGGAGGTGAGTGGGAACCAGAGGAGGATCAGCAAACCAGAGTATCAGCAGAGCTGGGAGGTTACTACTGATTGGGGGATCAGCAAAGCTAAGGGTTACTACTGAGTGGGGGATCAGCAGAGCTTAGGCTACTACTGAGTGGGGGATCAGCAGAGCTGGGAGTTACTACTGAATGGGGGTTTAGCAGAGCTGGGGGTTACTACTGAGCAGGGGATCAACAGAGCTGGGGTTAAATACTGACCCAGGGTATCAGCAGACCTAGGGGTTACTACTGACCGGGGGATCAGAAGAGCTGGGGGTACTACTGTCCAGGGGATCTGCTTAATGAGGGTACTAATAAGCTGGGGATCTGCTGAACGATGGTACCAATGAGCTGAGAATCTGCTGAACATGGGTACTAATGAGCTGGGATCTTCTAAATGGGGCTACTACTGAGCTGGAGTTCTACTGAGCCCCTAAAACAAATCAAAAATCAACACACACACACAAGGCATTTGTCAAGCTTCATAAAAGCTTCAAAAAAGGGGGGCGTGGCCAGGATATGGCGGTGTGAGAGACACGTTTTCACTAGGGCTCCGGGACTTCCGCAATTCCCCCGTCTAGCTGGACTGATAGAAACCCGACCTCGCGGCATGAATACCGGCCGCAAATACAAGACCAGAGCCGCGGCAAAGACCCCATCTACAAGCTCACCATTGGGAGACATCCATCTGTATCTCATCTCACCTCCGCGTGCGCCTCTGAGTGCAGGGAGGTCGGCGCGACGTGGCTCTAGCCGCGTTGTAGGCGGGAGGTCCGGTTCTCCTCGGCTGTCTTCCGGGTCAAGCTGCAGGGCAGAGGCAACGGCATCATTACAGGTTGGGATAAGGGCAAGCGTGGACTCCCCGAAAACGGATACCGCATCATGCATGGAAATAGGAGATATTAAGGCCATGCTGGAGGCGCTCCCTATGAGACAGGACATTGCGGCGTTACCCACTCGCCAAGATATTGAGGCATTAATCCTTCGGGTAGAAGAGGCACACAAGGACCTACAAGCGATAAGGCTTGACATAAATACTTTGTTGGAGAGGGTGACAGAGGGAGAAAGCTCTATAGTGTCCCTAGAACAGTGAGTGGGAGCAATTGAGAAAGCACAGATTAACGAATCAGATGCTGCAATAGATTTGCAACTACAATTAGAGGTCCTTGAGGACAGAAGCCGTCAGAACAATCTGCGGCTCCGGGGACTCCCGGAAGTGACGGATACAGAGGACTTGGACACTATAGTGCGGGCAGGCTTTCAGATAATCTTAAAGCTCCCTCAGATGACGATCGAAATGGATAGGGTACATAGAGCCCTAGGCCTTAAATCCCAAAATTTGGAGAGATCCAGGGATGTAATTTGCCGTTTACATAGATATCAACAAAAGGAGCCCATATAAAAATTCTATCAGATCTATCTCGGGCCACACTCCAGCGTAGAGCATGCCTGCGACCAATTCTAGATTTAGCCAGAGAGCGAGGGTGCTCATATAGATGGGGATATCCACTGGCCGTTACTTTCCGTAGGGCATCAGTCTCCTTTACCCTCCGAACACCAGCAGAACTACCAGACTTATTTCACTACTTAGAAGTGACACCCATCCAGATTCCAAACTGGCTATCGTCTATTACTTATACGGGGAACCGTGGGGGGCTCTCAGTTAACCAGGGTCAACGGAGAAATCCCCAAGTAGCTCGACACCAGCAATCCAGACAGACCTCCCTAATGGGAGGACCAAGTCAGGAATTGGGGTCTGCAAACATTGAATAGAGCAGAGGGTTGCGAACGCTTGGAGTAGCCCCCGTAAACTTTGGAACCTGAAGAGACCGCACCAGTGATCCCGTCCCCTTCCTTTCCTTTTTAAGATAGCCCCCAACGGGTACCATATAGACTATAAATACTATTCATGACTCCTCAAATTATCCACAGTGAAGGACACAAAATGGACTAATTAAACCGGATAAAAGAAGCTGAACTTTTCCTTCCTGAAGGAGGGAGGGGGGAGATTTGAGTATTCTTGTGTTTTTTTCCTTTCTCCCCCCCTCCATAATTATTCTTTGTTGCCTCCTCCCCCAATTGGGTTTATTTTTTCTTCTTTTTTTTTTTTTTCCTTCTCAGCATGAAGTAAGGAATTCGGGAACTAAAATGATGAAGTTGGTTACATACATTTGTTCCGGTATCTATATGATCTTTCTGGACAGGAGGAATCCCCCCTTTTTTCTTTTTTTTTTTCACTGGGACTTTTTTCTACAGATATATAACAAAGGATGGGTATATATACACATTTGCACATTTTTAGGGGACTTTTGATATTGTTTTTTTTTTTGTATAATATAGCCGAATGTTGTATACTTTTGCGGCTTCTTTAGCACTTGTTTTGGGTTTTGGGTTAAAGGGGAAGGGAGAGGAAGGGGAGGGGAGAGAGAGTGGGATTTTTTTCCCCTCTTCTCTTTCTTTTCTTTTTTTTTTCTGTCTCTCGTTTCCTTGAGGGTTGACACAGTAGTATAGATTAGATTACCTTTTGGGATTTTTTTTATTTTTTTATTTTTTTGTTTGTTTTGTTTTATTTTCAATTTTTTTTATTTTTTTTTGGAATCACACACAAATATTGAGTAACTCTGGAAGATAGCATTTTTAAGCTACTCGCAGTACACTATATTGAAGGGCACTGTATTTACACTTGCTGTTTTTTTTTTTTTTGTGGAGGCAACTTTGTAGAAAGGGCAGACTCCAGTCCAGATAGACCTAGATAATTTATATATACCTGTATCTATGCACTCGGTGTATCAGAGCGGTGGACTCCTCTCCCCTCATCTCTCCCATCTCTCTTCTGGGGGAACCGGGTACCCCGGAGAAAGACTTTTGGATGGCTTACTTAATGCAGAGGATGGGGGGAAAGGAGGGGAGAGGAAAGGTTTTTGATACAAAATATAAGATAATTACATATAATAGATACAGAGGTTGATGGACCCAGGGTATGAGTTTTTGGGGGGAGGGTATGGGGACAGGTTCCACATAGGTTTAGGGAATAGGAGGAAACCCATTTTTAGGGTATCCGTTTTCCTTTTTTTTTTTTTTTTTTAGGCCTCCCCATGAAGGAATGGTGTGGGATATGGAAGGAAGATATTAGTCAGAATTTTAGAGGCTTGGAGTGGGGAGAGAGGAGGGGGATTTAGATGTAGTAGAGAATTGTCTTGTAAGTATATAGTATATAGGTGTTCATGCCTAGTATATGAATTTCTTCTTTTTTATACTGACGGAGACGAGTTTATGATCCTTGTTTTTTTTTTCTCTCTGTTACAATCAATGGGGGGGGGGACTATGGAGGTAAAGGTGTATAGTATTATATATTGTATATCTTGGCTTCTAACTTCTATTATAATATTGCATAAGGTTATAAGGTCTTAAGGTGGTTCCCACCCCCTTATATATATATATTTTCTATTTTTTATTATATATATATTTATTTATTTTTTATCCCCCCCCTCCCTACATCACTCCCGGGCTTTTTCCTTAGTCTTTTGGGAAAATCGGGGGGCGCGGAGGGACCTGGAGCCTAGGTCGTTCTTTTTTTTCTGGACCACTCTTGGCACACGCACCCACATAGGCCGACGCTCAAATACCGTTGAACCGGTGAGCGTTTTTTTTCTTTTTAGCAATACAGCTAAATGTATTAGGTAAAGAGGTTTTTTTTTCCTTCTCTTTTTTTTTTTTTTTATATATCCGGGCTGTGAAAGGAGATGGAGACTTTGAATGTGCTATCATTAAATGCAAAGGGGTTAAATACCCCGGAGAAAAGGAGGGTGCTCCTGCATGATTTGCAGCGCCTTGGGATAGACGTTGCCTTTCATACAGGACACGCATTTTAGAGATGATAAAATACCAATTTTAAAGAACCAGTTTTATCCAACAGTGTATCACTCAACTAATCAACTAGCTAAGACGAGAGGGGTCTCTATACTTCTTTCAGGGAGAGTACCATGGACCTATATAGACTCTATGAGAGATCCAACAGGGCGCTTTGTTTTTGTTAAAGGTAAAGTGGGAGATGTGGGGGTCACCTATGCTACTTTGTATGCTCCTAATGACTGTCAAGAGACCTTCTTGGGCAAGGTGATTAAGCGACTGATAGAATTTACAGAGGGACATCTGATTTTAGGGGGAGATATCAACATTTCCTTAGTTCCAAAGGAAGATACATCCTCTGGACAATCATCTGTTTATTTTGGTATGCGGAATCGCATTGCTCAAATTTTGCATGATAATCAATTGATTGATATATGGTGGCTCCTTCACCCCAAAGAAAAAGATTTTACGTTTTACTCTCCCCCTCATAAATCGTATTCCCGGATAGATCTTTTCCTGGTTCCACATACCCAACTCCACTCAGTACGAACGGCTAAAATAGGTTCCATTACCTGGTCAGACCATGCACCTATTTTTTTAACATATGCTCTACATCAGTGGTTCTCAACTCCTGTCCTCAGGACCCACTAACAGGCCAGATTTTAAGTATTACCTTGGTGAGATGCAGACTAGAATACTGCAATCCCTGAGCAGCAAATTATATCACCTGTGATGCATTTCAGTTATCTTGAAAACCTGGCCTGTTGGTGGGCCTTGAGGACTGGAGTTGAGAACCACTGCTCTACATCATTCATCGCTGACCATACCAAATCAGTGGAGATTAAACGAAAGCCTCTTACAGGATAAAGATGCCCTAGAAGATGTGAATAAGGAGCTAAATTTTTACTTCAACACTAACGATACCCCAGACTCCGACCCCGGAATTATCTGGGAAGCGCATAAGGCGGTTATCCGTGCAGTGTTGATCAAACATGGAGCTAGGATCAAGAGGAAACGTACAGAACAATTAAAGCACTTACTGGAAGAATTGGAGCTCAGACATAAACAGACACGTTCAATATCTTTAGAGAGAGATCTTATTGGTAAACAAACAAATCACAGATCTTCTCTACTATAAAGCTAAGACTGCACTACAGGTATGTAGGAAGTTTTCATACAAATCGGGGGATAAATGTGGGAAACTATTGGCCAGAACTTTACGTGAACAGAAACGAAGGAACTATATCCCACATATTATCTCAGCAAACAAATCAAAGGCTACCAAACCATACAATATAGTGCGAGAATTCCATGATTTCTACCAGTCCCTGTACAATTTAGAGAGCAAACCCCCTACTCAAGAACAGATAGATTTGTATCTTTCGTCATCATTAATGCCTAGAATTTCAGAGGAAGGCAGGAATAAACTTGAGGATCCTATAACCAGTGAAGGACTTAAGGAAGCTGTAGGCTCTATGAAATTGGGGAAAGCTCCTGGACCTGATGGCCTTACGGCCCAATATTACAAAATCTTACTCCCCTCTTTAAGTGAGTATATGATTAAATTATTTAATGCTTCAGGATCTTCAGCAACATTAACAAAATATATCATGTTGGCATATATTGCAGTGATACCGAAAGAGGGGAAAGACCCAGCTTCCTGTGGAAGCTATCGGCCAATTTCTCTGTTAAATCTAGATCTCAAACTCTTCACTAAAATTCTGGTGAATAGGATCCAACAGCATATTCCGAAATTGATACACTTAGACCAGGTTGGTTTCATGCCTATGCGAGAAGCCCGCGACAACACCACAAAATCTCTTAACCTATTACAGATAGCGAACACAACACAGAAGCAGTGTGTATTTCTGAATACGGATGCAGAAAAGGCCTTTGACAGGGTGAATTGGAGTTTTATGCGGGCAGTTTTACACTATGGAGGGTTTGGTAGAAAGATACTACAGTGGATTTCCTCCATTTACTCCTGCCCGACGGCTCGGGTACGAGCTAATGGAATACTATCAGAAGCCTTATGGATTTCTAATGGGACACAACAGGGGTGCCCCCTGTCCCCACTTCTCTTCGCCCTGTCACTGGAGCCGTTTCTTTGTACACTGCATCAAAATCGGGACATTTCAGGAATACAAGTAGGGAATACTCAATGTAAAATCTCGGCCTACGCGGATGATATGCTGTTTACGCTTACAAACCCGCTGATCACGATCCCTAACTTGATGAGGGAGTTCGAGAAATATGGCATGCTCTCGAACCTTCGCATCAACTTTAATAAGTCTGAGGCTATGGGGGTTAATCTACCACAAACATTGGTAGCACAGTTGAAACAAAACTTTAAGTTTAAATGGACTGATAAAGATTTAACATATTTGGGTACTTTACTCCTAATAAATATAGCTAAGATCTTTGAACTAAACTTCCCACCCCTGTTGCAAAAGGTTAAAACCTTGCTAGATAAGTGGAATTTGGGTTTTCATACTTGGTTGGGATGATGTAACATTATTAAGATGAGCATACTCCCCAAATTCCTCTATCTATTACAGGCATTACCAGTACATACCCCATTGAGCTATTTTAAACAGTGCCAGAAATAAAATTTTGAGTTCATTTGGGCACATAAGCACCCACGGATACAACGGAATCAACTAATGCTTACTAAGAGACAGGGAGGACTTGCGGTACCAGATATACGGAAGTATTACCAAGCAGTACATTTGAATAGAGTAATAGACTGGAGTAGACACGTAGATACCAAACTGTGGGTACAAATTGAACAAGCCCAATCACCGGTGCCCCTGAGTGGAACACCTTGGTGTTTTGCCTTGCTTCCTAGAGAAGTGATTAGGCACCTGATGGTGGGTGGCACGGCCAGTCTTTGCTAGACCTTGCTTCCCACCATAGGTATAACACCCATGACCTCTCCACTATATCCGATATTAGGGAACCCCCTCTTCTCACCAGGATATGAAGATATAGCCTTTCGGCATTTAATCAGTATGGGTTGTACCCGGGCACTTAAGTATTACCCATACAGGGGCATGGCCTACAATAACGGAATTGATGGAACAAGGGAATATATTCAGATTAAAATTCTGGAATGCTTTACAGATTACTCATTTTCTGAGTACTCTCTCGAACCCGGGACGGTTTATCAGACCCCTCACTACATTTGAGAAACTTTGTGGGGAGAAAGGAGTAATATCGCACACCCTATCTGCAAGCTATGAATTATTAATTAAACAGCCGGAAACATATTCCCTGAAATGTGTTCAGGAATTGGAATGGGAAATGGGCAGGACCTTTAGCTTGGAACAGCGACAACATATGTGTAGGCTTACGCATGAAACATCAATTTGTGCGAAAATACAAGAGACCAACTTTAAGATCTTTACTAGGTGGTATAGAACACCAGAGAGATTAAAAAAGATTTTTCCATATGCCTCTGACTGTTGCTGGAGGTGTCAGGAAAATAGAGGCACTATGTTACACATTTTCTGGGACTGTCCCAAGCTAAGAAATTTTTGGTCTGAGATTAAACGTTTCCTCCAAATCTGCTCAGACCAAACGATATCAGAAGACCAGGCATTTTTCCTCCTACATGTAAACTCGATACCAGAGAAAGTATACAAGGAATCTAGTATATGTCATCTCCTGGACGCCGAAAAGGCATTCATCCCTTTGAAGTGGAAATCATCATCACCACCGTCAATAGGGATGTGGATCCGGAAAGTGAAGGAAATGAGCAAACTAGAAGACCCGGTTCTCTCCGCACGCCACCAGCGGGAAAGGTACTCCAGGACTTGGTCTTCCTGGAGTGCTTTCCTGGCCTCTGACGAGGGGAAAACCCTCCTTGATAATGAAATCAATGAGTAAAAGGTCTAATTAGAGTAATGAGCTCAACCCCCCTATGGCAGGAATGGAGGAGTGCAGGAGAGGTCTACTTCCCTTTAAGCAGCCACGGATTCTTGTTTTAAACTTTTTTTTCCCTGTCGTTTTGGTCCTGTCCTAGGTCACAGGAAGGATAGTAGGAATTGAGAAGGATAGACTAGAGACTACAGGAGTAAAGAGGCATAAGGAAATAGACAGGGATTTGGGAAAAAAGCAAGTTACCCTCTAATGAGGTAATCATATGAAAGTGAGATATTATAATATGTGACTGAACATGTGGACGGGTTATTAAGAGATGTTTTAATTTAAGTTATTTAAGGTTGGCCCTTTTTTTTTTTTTTTATTCATTTGATTTTGAATATGTAGCTGTATGTCTATTCGTATCTCATTGTATCTCTTTGTATTAAATAAAAAATTATTGATTTAAAAAAAAAAAAAAAAAGCTTCAAAAAAGCACCACTGAAGTGTAATTGAAGCATCAGAGAAGCATTGCAGAATCATCAAAAACACATCAAAAAAGCATGTTGACGCGGTAGGTGCTTTAATGTATGTTAAGGTCAAAGCAAGTGTAAATGAGGTCTAAGAGGTTAATACAGTGCATCCAGGAAAGTATTCACAGCATTTCACGTTTTCCATATTTTGTTATGTTACAAACTTATTGCAAAATTTATTATTTTCCTCAAAATTCTACAAACAATACCCCATAATGACAACATGAAAATAGTTTTTTTAAATCGTTGCAAATTTATAAAAAATAAATTAAAAAAAATCACATGTACATAAGTATTAACAGCCTTTGCCATGACACTCAAAATTGAGCTCAGGTGCATCCTGTTTCCACTGATCATCCCTGAGATGTTTCTACAACTTGATTGAAGTCCACCTGTGGTAAATTCAGTTAATTAGGCATGATTTGGAATGGCACACACCTGTCTATATAAGGTCCCACAGTTAACAGTGCATGTCAGAGCACAAACCAAGCCATGAAGTTCAAAAAATTGTCTGTAGACCTCCGAGACAGGATTGTATCGAGGCACACATCTGGGGAAGGGTACAGAAAAAGTTCTGTAGCATTGAAGGTCCCAATGAGCACAGTGGCTTCCATCATTCGTAAATGGAAGAAGTTTGGAGCCACCAGGACTCTTCCTAGAGCGAGCCGTCTGGCATAACTGAGCGAACGGGGGAGAAAGGCCTTAGTCAGGGAGGTGGCCAACAACCAGATGGTCACTCTGACAGAGCTCCAGCGTTCCTCTTGGGAAAGAGGAGAACCTTCCAGAAGAACAACCATCTCTGCAGCATCCTGACAAGCAGGCATGTATGGTAGAGTGGCCAGACAAAAGTCACTCCTCAGTAACAGGCACATGACAGCCCACCTGGAGTTTGCCAAAAGGCACTTGAAGGACTCTCAGACTTTGAGAAACAAAATTCTCTGGTCTGATAAAACAAAGATTGAACTCTTTGGCCTGAATGGAGAGTGTCTTGTCTGGAGGAAACCAGGCACTGCTCATCACTTGGCCAATACCATCCCTACAGTCAAGCATGGTGGTGGCAGCATCCTGCTGTAGGGATGTTTTTCAGTGGCAGGAACTGAAAGTCTAGTCAGGAATGAGGGAAAAATGAATGCAGAAATGTACAGAGACATCCTTGATGAAAACCTGCTCCAGAGCGCTCTGGACCTCAGACTGGGGCAAAGGCACATCTTCCAACAGGACAATGACCCTAAGCACACAGCCAAGGTAACAAGGAAGAGGACTCTGTGAATGTCCTTGATTGGCACAGCCAGAGCCCAGACTTGAAGATGATTGAACATCTCTGGAGAGATCTGAAAATGGCTGTACATCAATGCTCCCCATCCCACCTGGTGGAGCTTGAGAGGTCCTGCAAAGAAGAATGGGAGAAACTGCCCAAAAATAGGTGTGCCAAGCTTGTAGCATCATACTCAAAAAGACTTGAGTCTGTAATTGGTGCCAAAGGTGCTTCAACAAAGTATTGAGCAAAGGCTGTGAATACTTATGTACATGGGAGTTTATTTCGTTTTTTTTTTTTGTTTGTTTTTTTATAAATTTGCAAAGATTTTAAACAAACTTTTACATTGTCATTATGGGGTATTGTTTGTAGAATTTTGAGAAAAATAATGATGAAATATATATATATATTTTTAATCAGTAAACTATTATATATTAATAGTTTTATTATGTTATTATTATTTTAAGTCAGCTGCTGGAGCCCTAGACTGCTTGTTTTTGTATTTTTTTACCTTTCCGTATATATGTGTTAAAAAAGCCTTCTGTTTACAGAGCAGAACAGCTCCAGCTTAAATTTGCACACAACCCATAACTACGTAGTCAGTGTCTTTTAGGAACACTAGCTATACTTTCAGAGGAATCTTTAGGCTTGTCTAAATTATCATCTAGGTGTGAGCTTACATGCATTTAAGAGTATCCTAAGGGCAATGTCAAAATAAATTGCAAGCGAATAGAAGCTACACAGCAAGTGACTGTATTAAACTCTTTCCATACTACATACCTTTTTACTTACTTGTGTGTCTCAGGTGTTTATTCATAATGCAAATCAAACTGATTGAATTAGCCCAACTCCATCACTGTTCTGTAACCTAGAATTAGCTGCCTATAGTCAGTAAACATCTGCAGGAATATTTTTCTCATGCCGTGAGCAAAACGACACTGCAAGCAGTTATCATCTCTCCATGTGAGCTGCCCATTTTAAATAATTAATCACACTTTAACTCTACTTCGGAAATATGTTTGCTTGTGAAACTGTTGCCAAATAAACCTAAACTTTGGAAGAACAAAACTAGATGCCATCAAAGAAATAAAATGCAAACATTTATATATATATAATAGAAATAGGTATATATTGTAGGTATATATTAATATAGCACAAAGAATTTGTGTTGCAAAAAGAAAACTATGGGAAATTTCACTACATCTTTACATTTTATTTCTGGCTAGCGGAAATCGAATACTACAAACCATTTCTATTATATTATTCCATTCAATAAGCTAAAAACTTACACAGTGAAAAATGTAACCAAACATTCAAATTTGCAGAAAAACCACTAGAGGGAGATCTGCTTTTAAAAAAAACTGGGTCATCTGGGCTATTTAATGTCTTCAAGCTTTTATATATCTATTTTTTTACTTAATATTTAAAACTGGATTCTCAAAGCACGGACTGCGTAGTTATGGGTTGTGTGCAAATTTTAGCTGGAGCTTTTCTGCTCTGAAAACAGAAGGCTTTTTTAACACATGTACGGAAAGGTAAAAAATACAAAAACAAGCAGTCTTGGGCTCCAGCAGCTGACTTTATAAAATAATAATAATAACAGAATAAAACTATTAATATATAATAGTTCACTGATTAAAAAAATATATATATTATTTAACATATTTATGTTATCATAACCCTGACCATAATAAATAAACATATACAAAACCACTACACATTATCATGAAGAGCACACAAAGTGCTTTAAATATACACAAAAACATAAATAATTTGTTAACATTAATGTATCATTATGTATTCAAAACACAGTTTGTTGGCATTTTCCTGTATTTTGTTGTTATTTGATATATTTTAGACAGAAAATAATCAAAATCAAATCTTTCAAATTCTAGACAGTAGTACGTGCACGCAGTGTTAAAAGTACAGATTTAGTAAACCTTGTCCTTCATTTTGGGCTTTGTCTGTTTGTTTAGCATAAGTTATTTTTATTTGAGTTTTTTAGACAATAGGGGCTTCAATAAAACTTGGAGAGATTTGTACCATGTTAGCCATTGATTAATGCACAAAGTTAGAAGTTTAAATGATACACTTTATTGGTTAACTTAAAGTGGATGTAAACTCACTCTCATCCTTTGTCAACTACTGCCATAGTGGGTATCTATAAGGATATACATGCCTACTGCATGTATCCTTACCTGTCGAATGTCTCCCCTCTGTCCGTTATGAGACCTGAAAAACTGCAGATTCTGTGTGTGGGTCTGTTGTCCAGAGCTCGGTGAGTGGAGTCGGGATGTCAGTAGACTCCCCGCCCACCTCTACACTCCCCTTGTCAACATGCATTTTTCCCCGTGTATTTCTTACACTGAACTTCTGCTATGATCACTAGTGATTAGGGATGAGCTTCGTGTTCGAGTCGAACATACGTTCGACTCGAACATCGGCTGTTCGATCGTTCGACGAAGATCGAACGATTTGGGCCGTTCGCGCCAAATTCGAGTGACGCGAACGGCCCACAATGCACTACGCCATCGCAGTGTCATCCAGGCGCTGTGATTGGCCAAGCATGCACTGTGACCCCGCATGCTTGGCCAATCACAGCGCCGGCAGCGAGGAGAGCAATGATTGGCCACAGGCAGGATGCCTGTGGCCAATTATTGCTGAGGGTGTTTAGTACACGCCCCACACTATAAAAGGCCGCCAGCACGGCGGCCTAGTGTAGTGTGTTCCGGAGCAGGGATAGAGCAGCATAGGCAGGGACAGTGACTGTTATTTCTTTCTTGCTTAACCTGGATTCCTTTAGTTTAGGGAAAGAGAAGGATAGGTAGGGAGAGTGTCAGTGTGTTTTGTGCTTGTGCTATAGTGTGCTTAAAAAAAACATTTATTCTAGGGACAGAAAACTGTAGGTAGGGACAGTGTCAGTTTCTTTCACTCTGCAAGTCCTTGTTTCCAGGGACCTGGAAGGACAGTGAGTGAATTGTCCTTGTGCTATATTGTGCTTAAAAAAACATTTATTCTAGGGACAGAAAACTGTAGGTAGGGAGAGTGTCAGTTTCTTTCACTCTGCAAGTCCTTGTTTCCAGGGACCTGGAAGGACAGTGAGTGAATTGTCCTTGTGCTATATTGTGCTTAAAAAAAACATTTATTCTAGGGACAGAAAACTGTAGGTAGGGAGAGTGTCAGTTTATTTCACTCTGCAAGTCCTTGTTTCCAGGGACCTGGAAGGACAGTGACTGAATTGTCCTTGTGCTATATTGTGATTAAAAAAAACATTTATTCTAGGGACAGAAAACTGTAGGTAGGGAGAGTGTCAGTTTATTTCACTCTGCAAGTCCTTGTTTCCAGGGACCTGGAAGGACAGTGACTGAATTGTCCTTGTGCTATATTGTGATTAAAAAAAACATTTATTCTAGGGACAGAAAACTGTAGGTAGGGAGAGTGTCAGTTTATTTCACTCTGCAAGTCCTTGTTTCCAGGGACCTGGAAGGACAGTGAGTGAATTGTCCTTGTGTTATATTGTGATTAAAAAAAACATTTTTTCTAGGGACAGAAAACTGTAGGTAGGGAGAGTGTTTTTTTTCTTTCACTCTGCAAGTCCTTGTTTCCAGGGACCTGTAAGGACAGTGAGTGAATTGTCCTTGTGCTATATTGTGCTTAAAAAAAACATTTATTCTAGGGACAGAAAACTGTAGGTAGGGAGAGTGTCAGTTTATTTCACTCTGCAAGTCCTTGTTTCCAGGGACCTGGAAGGACAGTGAGTGAATTGTCCTTGTGTTATATTGTGATTAAAAAAAACATTTTTTCTAGGGACAGAAAACTGTAGGTAGGGAGAGTGTTTTTTTTCTTTCACTCTGCAAGTCCTTGTTTCCAGGGACCTGTAAGGACAGTGAGTGAATTGTCCTTGTGCTATATTGTGCTTAAAAAAAACATTTATTCTAGGGACAGAAAACTGTAGGTAGGGAGAGTGTCAGTTTATTTCACTCTGCAAGTCCTTGTTTCCAGGGACCTGGAAGGACAGTGACTGAATTGTCCTTGTGCTATATTGTGATTAAAAAAAACATTTATTCTAGGGACAGAAAACTGTAGGTAGGGAGAGTGTCAGTTTATTTCACTCTGCAAGTCCTTGTTTCCAGGGACCTGGAAGGACAGTGACTGAATTGTCCTTGTGCTATATTGTGATTAAAAAAAACATTTATTCTAGGGACAGAAAACTGTAGGTAGGGAGAGTGTCAGTTTATTTCACTCTGCAAGTCCTTGTTTCCAGGGACCTGGAAGGACAGTGACTGAATTGTCCTTGTGCTATATTGTGATTAAAAAAAACATTTATTCTAGGGACAGAAAACTGTAGGTAGGGAGAGTGTCAGTTTATTTCACTCTGCAAGTCCTTGTTTCCAGGGACCTGGAAGGACAGTGACTGAATTGTCCTTGTGCTATATTGTGATTAAAAAAAACATTTATTCTAGGGACAGAAAACTGTAGGTAGGGAGAGTGTCAGTTTATTTCACTCTGCAAGTCCTTGTTTCCAGGGACCTGGAAGGACAGTGACTGAATTGTCCTTGTGCTATATTGTGATTAAAAAAAACATTTATTCTAGGGACAGAAAACTGTAGGTAGGGAGAGTGTCAGTTTATTTCACTCTGCAAGTCCTTGTTTCCAGGGACCTGGAAGGACAGTGACTGAATTGTCCTTGTGCTATATTGTGATTAAAAAAAACATTTATTCTAGGGACAGAAAACTGTAGGTAGGGAGAGTGTCAGTTTATTTCACTCTGCAAGTCCTTGTTTCCAGGGACCTGGAAGGACAGTGAGTGAATTGTCCTTGTGTTATATTGTGATTAAAAAAAACATTTTTTCTAGGGACAGAAAACTGTAGGTAGGGAGAGTGTTTTTTTTCTTTCACTCTGCAAGTCCTTGTTTCCAGGGACCTGTAAGGACAGTGAGTGAATTGTCCTTGTGCTATATTGTGCTTAAAAAAAACATTTATTCTAGGGACAGAAAACTGTAGGTAGGGAGAGTGTCAGTTTATTTCACTCTGCAAGTCCTTGTTTCCAGGGACCTGGAAGGACAGTGACTGAATTGTCCTTGTGCTATATTGTGATTAAAAAAAACATTTATTCTAGGGACAGAAAACTGTAGGTAGGGAGAGTGTCAGTTTATTTCACTCTGCAAGTCCTTGTTTCAAGGGACAGAGAAGGACACCTGAAGGTAGCCCTTATTGCTTTTTTCCCATCTCCCTGCAGGCCATCTATTAGAATGTCTGGAAGGCAAACAAGGAGAGGCAGACAGTCAGGAGGCAATAAAAGAGGGCAAGCAGGCTCTGTGTCTGGGGGCAACAGTGCTGGTCGTGGACGCGGTGCATTGTCATCAGCACATGGCCATGGGACACGCTTGTCCTTCTTTTCGGCAGCTGGACATGTTGAGCCACATCATGCCGAAGACTTGGTAGAGTGGATGACCAAGCCCTCCTCCTCCTCCTCATCCTCTCTCACCCAGGCTCAGGGTACTGGAAAAGCAGCTGCCAAAGCGTCGTCTTCCCTGGTATCAATGTCAGACAAATCATCAGTCACTCCTTCCCTAGACCCACCATGTCCTCCTCCTGAGGAGTCCCCCGAACTGTTTCAGCACAGTGTTGGGTACATGCTCCAGGAGGATGCCCAGCGTTTCGAAGGGTCTGATGATGAAACCCAGCTAGAGGAAGGCAGTAGCGTGAGAGCAGACAGAGGGGATGCTCAAGAAGGACACCAATCTGGCAGTCATGTTCCAGCAGCTGCAGAATACTGCCAGATTGGCTCCAGTGATGAGGAGGGAGGGGATGATGAGGTCACTGACTCCACGTGGGTGCCTAATAGGAGAGAGGAGGAGGAGGAGGATGAGGAGGAGGCACATCTCCAACGAGGCAGGATGCCCTTTGGTGGCCAGCGTAAGGGCAGTACACCGACGGAATCACACCGCAGAGCTCCGCCTGTGCAGGGCGCTGCCTCTGCCCGTCATTCAAAAAGTTCTTTGGTGTGGGCCTTTTTTGAGGCTAGTGCATCAGATCGCACAGCTGCTGTTTGCAACATATGTCTCAAGCGTATATCGCGTGGCCAAAACATCAGCCGCTTGGGTACCACATGCCTGACCAGACATATGTTGACCTGCCATGCAGCTCGTTGGCAAGCCTACCTCAAAGACCCACACCAAAGAACAAAGCGGACCTCTCCTTGCACCGCATCAGCTGGGATCTCCAACCCCACTATAACTTCAGTCCTCTCTGAAACATGCACTGAGAGGAATGAAGGTGTAGAATTAGGTGTGTCACAGCCAAGTACTTGCGCCCACTCTGCTAGCAGTACACCGACGTCCGATTCTAGCAGGCAAATTTCCCTGCCCCAGCTGCTGGACCGTCGAAAGAAGTTCACTCCCAGCCATCCACATGCCCAGCGGTTGAATGCTAGCTTGGCTAAATTGCTAGCGCTTCAACTGCTGCCTTTTCAGTTGGTAGACTCGGCCCCCTTCCGTGAGTTTGTGCAATGTGCAGTTCCTCAGTGGCAGGTTCCCAAACGCCACTTTTTCTCACGGAAGGCTATTCCGGCTCTCTACCGGCATGTGGAAGGCAATGTCTTGGCCTCGCTGGACAGGGCGGTCAGCGGTAAGGTGCATATTACCGCTGACTCATGGTCCAGCAGGCATGGACAGGGACGTTACCTTTCTTTCACGGCCCATTGGGTCACTCTTTTGGCAGCTGGGAAGGATTCAGGACAAGGTGCAGTAGTGTTGGAGGTTGTCCCACCGCCACGCCTCCAAAATGCTACTACTGGTTGTGACACACCTCTCTCCTCCACCCCCTCCTCTTCTTCTTCCTCCATGGCCTCTTCCTGTGGTTTGTCCTATGAACCAGCGGTGCTCCGTAGCCGTTCACGGGGCTACGCAAGTACGCAGGCAAAAAGATGCCATGCCGTGCTTGCGCTGGTGTGTTTGGGGGACAGAAGCCACACTGGGGCAGAGGTCCTGTCTGCTCTGCAGGGCCAGGCCGAGAGGTGGTTGACGCCACGCCAGCTTAAGCCAGGAATGGTGGTTTGCGACAATGGCACCAACCTCCTCTCCGCCCTCCGACAGGGACAACTGACCCATGTGCCCTGTGTGGCTCACGTCCTTAACCTGGTGGTGCAGCGCTTCTTGGGCAGGTACCCGGGCTTACAGGATGTCCTGAGGCAGGCCAGGAAAGTCTGTGTGCATTTCCGCAGATCTTATAATGCCAGTGCTCGCCTGGCTGAGCTGCAAAAGGAGTTGAACCTGCCCAAGAACCGCCTTATATGTGACATGCCCACCAGGTGGAACTCAACGTTGGCCATGCTGCAGCGGCTGCACACGCAGCAGAGGGCCATCAATGAGTACCTGTGCGACTACGGCACCAGGACAGGGTCAGGGGAGCTTGGTTTTTTTTCTCCACGCCAGTGGGGCATGATCAGGGATGCATGCACTGTCCTGGCACCATTTGAGGAGGCCACGAGGATGGTGAGCAGTGACAGTGCATGCATCAGTGACACTGTACCTCTTGTCCACCTGTTGGAGCACACGCTGCGTGGAATAATGGACAGGGCACTTGAGGCAGAACAGAGGCAGGAAGAGGAGGACTTCCTTGCCTCTCAAGGCCCCCTTTACCCAGACAGTGTTCCTTCTGTCCCACCCATCGCACAGGAAGAGGAGGAGGAGGAGGAGGAGGAGGAGGAGGAGGATTGTGTCAGCATGGAGGTGGAGGCTGGCACTCAGCATCATCAGCAGCAGTCTTTTAGGGATGATTTACAGTCCCAAGAAACCAGTGGACTTGTACGTGGCTGGGAGGAGGTGGCTGCGGATCATGTCGTCCTTAGTGACCCAGAGGACTCCGGAGCGAATGCCTCAGCAAACCTACGCTGCATGGCCTCCCTGATCCTGCAAAGTCTGCGGAAGGATCCTCGTATTCTTCGGATCAAGGAGAGGGACCATTACTGGCTGGCCACTCTCCTTGATCCACGGTACAAGGGTAAGGTTGCGGACCTTATGTTACCGTCGCAGAGGGAGCAGAGGATGAGACAACTCCGGGAGGCCTTGCAGAAAGGTCTGTGCAACGCGTTCCCAGAGACTGGGAGGTTGCAAACTCCTGGTCCTGGACAACGAGTTGCTGAGGCTTCGGCCAGTCAAAGAAGGAGCGGTGGGGAAGGTGGCCGTCTGACCGATGCGTTCAGACAATTCTTTAGTCCGCAGCCCCAAAGTATGATCGGTTCCAGCAACCATCGCCAGCGTCTGATAAACATGGTGCAGGAATATCTAGGGGCAAGGTCAGACTTGGACACCTTCCCCACCGAAAATCCTCTGGCTTACTGGGTCTTGAGGATGGATCACTGGCCAGAGCTTGCACAGTATGCAATTGAGCTACTGGCCTGTCCTGCATCCAGCGTTCTTTCGGAACGCACATTCAGTGCTGCTGGAGGATTTGTCACGGATCACAGGGTGCGCCTGTCCACCGACTCGGTTGATCGACTGACTTTCATCAAGATGAACCAGTCTTGGATCACCACCAGCTACCACACACCTGATGCTGATATAACAGACTAATTGATTTTAACATGTCACATCCCTTCAAGACTGATGCTGATGCTGAGTGCCTGTGCTGTTATGTTGACTGGCTATCCTCCTCCTCCGAGTCCTCAATGATACGATTGATGATGATAGCTTGTAAGATCATTTTTGTTTATGGGTGCCGCCACCAGTGCCTAACGCCCAATTTTTCAGCCCCTGTTTAACAGGGGCGTGTAATTACAATTTTTGAAGCAATACTTTGCAACAGGGCTCATTGCTGTGCTCCAAGTACAGTATCTGTGAGGAGTTGCAGTGTTGTGCCACCAGTGCCTAACGCCCAATTTTTCAGCCCCTGTTTAACAGGGGCGTGTAATTACAATTTTTGAAGCAATACTTTGCAACAGGGCTCATTGCTGTGCTCCAAGTACAGTATCTGTGAGGAGTTGCAGTGTTGTGCCACCAGTGCCTAAGGCCCAATTTTTCAGCCCCTGTTTAACAGGGGCGTGTCATTACAATTTTTGAAGCAATACTTTGCAACAGGGCTCATTGGTGTGCTCCAAGTACAGTATCTGTGAGGAGTTGCAGTGTTGTGCCACCAGTGCCTAAGGCCCAATTTTTCAGCCCCTGTTTAACAGGGGCGTGTCATTACAATTTTTGAAGCAATACTTTGCAACAGGGCTCATTGCTGTGCTCCAAGTACAGTTGCTGTGAGGGGTTGCAGTGTTGTGCCACCAGTGCCTAAGGCCCAATTTTTCAGCCCCTGTTCAACAGGGGCATGTAATTACAATTCTTGATCTAATAATTCACAGCAGGGCCCATTGCTGCACCCACCAAGAGTAACTGTCAGGGCTTACAGTGTTGTGGCACCAGCACCACCATCAAAGGCCCAATTTTTACTACCACTGTTCAACAATTATATGTAATTAAAATTCCTGATATAATAGTTGACAGCAGGGCGTTCCAGCACCAACCAAGAGTAACTGTGAGTGCTTACAGTGTTGTGCCAACACCAACAACTAAGGGGCCTATTTCTGCAGAGTATATACGGCAGGTCCCTACTTTCAAACATCCAACTTACAAACGACTCCTACTTGCAAACGCAAGAAGACAACAGGAAGTGAGAGGAAATCTACCACTAGGAAGGAAAATTCTCTCCTGTAAGAATAAATATGGGAGAAAGGTGTCTCCTCTGTACTGATGCTTTATCAGCAATCCTTGTTTCAAGAAAAACACCACATTTCAAAAACAGTTGTCATTGGGACGGAAAGTGAGGTGAAATGTTCTGAACAGGGGCACAGACAGCAAAACAAATGTTACAGGGGTGATAACCCTTACCTATGTTTTCCAAAAAGTTTAAAAATAGATTTTTGGTCTGGAGCTACACTTCAACAATGTACCTGTTCAAAATTACAAACAGACTCTACATAAGAACAAACCTACAGTCCCTGTCTTGTATGCACCGCCTGTATAGGGCTGTTCAGAGTATATAGGGCCTTTTTTATTTTATGTGCGGGGTTCCCCTTAATATCCATACAAGACCCAAAGGGGCTGGTAATGGGCTGGGGTAGGGGGGGGGTCATGGGGTAGCTATGCCATTTTTCTTAAAGAATTTCATCCATATTACCGGGACCAGACATTACATTAAAGCCGCAAGCAGTTTTAAATGGCTTTTTTTTCCTTTAGAAGTGTCATTTTGTGCAGGGACAGTTCTAAACACGGGAAACACGTGGCACTTCACAGGCATACTTTAGACACCCCCCAGGTACGATATTTAAAGGAATATTTGACTTTTTTTTTTTCACTTTATGCATCATTAAAATGACTGCTCCCGAAAAACGACCGTTTTTAAAACTTCTTTTTGCATTGATACATGTCCCCTGGTGCAGAACCCGGGTTCCCAAACCCTTTTTAGGACAATAACATGCATAATAGTTGTTATAATTAGCACTTTAGAATTCGAACGTTCGCATCCATTGTATTTAATAGGGTTCTAATGTTCGTTCGAACTTTCGGTCCGTTCGCGGGTTCTGGTGCGAACCGAACCCGGGGGTGTTCGGCTCATCACTACTAGTGATGAGCCAAACACCCCCGGGTTCGGTTCGCACCAGAACCCGCGAACGGACCGAAGGTTCGCACGATCGTTAGAACCCTATTAAATACAATGGATGCGAACGTTCGAAATCTAAAGTGCTAATTATAACGACTATTATGCATGTTATTGTCCTAAAAAGGGTTTGGGAACCCGGGTTCTGCACCAGGGGACATGTATCAATGCAAAAAGAAGTTTTAAAAACGGCCGTTTTTCGGGAGCAGTCATTTTAATGATGCATAAAGTGAAAAAAAAAAGTCAAATATTCCTTTAAATATCATACCTGGGGGGTGTCTAAAGTATGCCTGTGAAGTGCCACGTGTTTCCCGTGTTTAGAACTGCCCCTGCACAAAATTACATTTCTAAAGGAAAAAAAGCCATTTAAAACTGCTTGCGGCTTTAATGTAATGTCTGGTCCCGGTAATATGGATGAAAATCTTTAAGAAAAATGGCATAGCTACCCCATCACACCCCCCCCCCCCCCCCCACCCCAGCCCATTACCAGCCCCTTTGGGTCTCGTATGGTTATTAAGGGGAACCCCGCACACAAAATAAAAAAGGCCCTATATACTCTGAACAGCCGTATACAGGCGGTGCATACAAGACAGGGACTGTAGGTTTGTACTTATGTAGAATCTGTTTGTAATTTTGAACAGGTACATTGTTTAAGTGTAGCTCCAGCCAAAAAATCAATTTTTAAGCTTTTTGGAAAACATAGGGAAGAGTTATCACCCCTGTAACATTTGTTTTGCTGTCTGTGCAGTGTGCACCTGTTCAGAACAGTTCACCTCACTTTCCATCCTAATGACAAATGTTTTTTGAAAATTTGGGGTTTTTATTGAAACAAGAATTGGTGATAAAGCATCAGTGGAGAGGAGACACTTTTTTCCCATATTAACTCTTACAGGAGAGAATTTTCCTTCCTAGGGGTAGATTTCCTCTCACTTCCTGTTGTATCCTTCCGTTTGCAAGGAGGAGTCGTTTGTAAGTTGGATGATTGAAAGTAGAGAAAAAAGAAAAAGGAAGGGTCTGGTGTCACCAGTGACACACCTCCATCCCTAAATTTTCATGAAAGAAAGAGAGATTCGCCCTTGGGACTTTGAGTGAGGTGAGCACTGTTAAGCCAATAAAAAAAATAAAAAAAAATCGCAGGAATAATTGCAGTGTATATTTATTCAAGTAAAAAGCAGTACATACATTGATGTCATGAACATGGGCCAATTCATACAAAATACAAGACCAATATAAATTAGGTAAAATGATATTACGAGTATCTGACAATAATTATGTAAACACATAGGCATCAAAAGTAACCCGACGCGTTTCGCGAGGCTTGGCTCGCTCTTTAGGGGTAGATGCACGTAGTGTACCTAAAATGAGAGTGATATAGTATAAAGCATGATATGAAGGCACAGGGGGGGGGCTTGAATATAGAAAACCCCATACTCACCACTGGACATTGCCAAAAGACAGCGGGGGTGAAGCTCAAACGGCGGCAGCGACTGTCTCACCAGGGAGCTGAGGAGGCGGAGCCAAACAAAGCTCCAAATCGGAGTCAAACGGAAGGAAGGCCCAGCATGGATGGAATAGGTGTAACCCCAAGAGTGTCAGTGAATCCAAGAGGAATGTTGGCTCTAAATATAAATATGTATATTGAATAATTAAAATATAGGAGTATATGAGTATATGGTAACATATATATGTCTTTGCATGTATAAAAGACATGAGCCAAGGATGGTTAGAGTATGGAGACTGAGGGGGAGAATGAAAAAAATGCCAGATTGGCTGGTATGATTAAGGAAAGATCAGAGAGGAAAGTAATAAGTGAAAGAGAGTGTGAATGAAATGAAGTACAGGTGTGTGGTGAGTAGGGATGAGCTTCGTGTTCGAGTCGAACATACGTTCGACTCGAACATCGGCTGTTCGATGAAGATCGAACGATTTGGGCCGTTCGTGCCAAATTCGAGTGACGCGAACGGCCCACAATGCACTACGCCATCGCAGTGTCATCCAGGCGCTGTGATTGGCCAAGCATGCACTGTGACCCCGCATGCTTGGCCAATCACAGCGCCGGCAGCGAGGAGAGCAATGATTGGCCACAGGCAGGATGCCTGTGGCCAATTATTGCTGATGGGGTTTAGTACACGCCCCACACTATAAAAGGCCGCCAGCGCGGCGGCCTTGTGTAGTGTGTTCCGGAGCAGGGAAAGAGAAGCATAGGCAGGGACAGTGTCATTATTTTTCCTTTACTATTCCTGGATTCCTTGTGTTTAGGGACAAATAAGGATAGGTAGGGAGAGTGTCAGTGACAGTGTGCTATTCTGTGCTAATCCTTGTTTGTAGGGACAGAGAGGTACAGTGAGGGAAAGTGTCAGTGTGCTATTCTGTTCTAAAACTATTTTGCTGAACCATATTTTCAATCCTTGAGTTGAGGGACAGAGAGGTACAGTGAGTGAAACTGACAGTGTGCTATTCTGTTCTAAACCAATTTTGCTGTTCCATATTTTCAATCCTTGAGTTGAGGGACAGAGAGGTACAGTGAGTGAAACTGACAGTGTGCTATTCTGTTCTAAACCAATTTTGCTGTTCCATATTTTCAATCCTTGAGTTGAGGGACAGAGAGGTACAGTGAGTGAAACTGACAGTGTGCTATTCTGTTCTAAACCAATTTTGCTGTTCCATATTTTCAATCCTTGAGTTTAGGGACAGAGAAGGACACTCGTAGAAATTATCAGTGTGCTATTCTGTGCTAAATCTTGTTTGTAGGGAGGGACAGAGTAGGACAGTGAGGGAAAGTGTCAGTGTGCTATTCTGTTCTAAAACTATTTTGCTGAACCATATTTTCAATCCTTGAGTTGAGGGACAGAGAGGTACAGTGAGTGAAACTGACAGTGTGCTATTCTGTTCTAAAACAATTTTGCTGTTCCATATTTTCAATCCATGAGTTGAGGGACAGAGAGGTACAGTGAGTGAAACTGACAGTGTGCTATTCTGTTCTAAACCAATTTTGCTGTTCCATATTTTCAATCCTTGAGTTTAGGGACAGAGAAGGACACTCGTAGAAATTATCAGTGTGCTATTCTGTGCTAAATCTTGTTTGTAGGGAGGGACAGAGTAGGACAGTGAGGGAAAGTGTCAGTGTGCTATTCTGTTCTAAAACTATTTTGCTGAACCATATTTTCAATCCTTGAGTTGAGGGACAGAGAGGTACAGTGAGTGAAACTGACAGTGTGCTATTCTGTTCTAAACCAATTTTGCTGTTCCATATTTTCAATCCTTGAGTTGAGGGACAGAGAGGTACAGTGAGTGAAACTGACAGTGTGCTATTCTGTTCTAAACCAATTTTGCTGTTCCATATTTTCAATCCTTGAGTTGAGGGACAGAGAGGTACAGTGAGTGAAACTGACAGTGTGCTATTCTGTTCTAAACCAATTTTGCTGTTCCATATTTTCAATCCTTGAGTTTAGGGACAGAGAAGGACACTCGTAGAAATTATCAGTGTGCTATTCTGTGCTAAATCTTGTTTGTAGGGAGGGACAGAGTAGGACAGTGAGGGAAAGTGTCAGTGTGCTATTCTGTTCTAAAACTATTTTGCTGAACCATATTTTCAATCCTTGAGTTGAGGGACAGAGAGGTACAGTGAGTGAAACTGACAGTGTGCTATTCTGTTCTAAACCAATTTTGCTGTTCCATATTTTCAATCCTTGAGTTGAGGGACAGAGAGGTACAGTGAGTGAAACTGACAGTGTGCTATTCTGTTCTAAACCAATTTTGCTGTTCCATATTTTCAATCCTTGAGTTTAGGGACAGAGAAGGACACTCGTAGAAATTATCAGTGTGCTATTCTGTGCTAAATCTTGTTTGTAGGGAGGGACAGAGTAGGACAGTGAGGGAAAGTGTCAGTGTGCTATTCTGTTCTAAAACTATTTTGCTGAACCATATTTTCAATCCTTGAGTTGAGGGACAGAGAGGTACAGTGAGTGAAACTGACAGTGTGCTATTCTGTTCTAAACCAATTTTGCTGTTCCATATTTTCAATCCTTGAGTTGAGGGACAGAGAGGTACAGTGAGTGAAACTGACAGTGTGCTATTCTGTTCTAAACCAATTTTGCTGTTACATATTTTCAATCCTTGAGTTTAGGGACAGAGAAGGACACTCGTAGAAATTATCAGTGTGCTATTCTGTGCTAAATCTTGTTTGTAGGGAGGGACAGAGTAGGACAGTGAGGGAAAGTGTCAGTGTGCTATTCTGTTCTAAAACTATTTTGCTGAACCATATTTTCAATCCTTGAGTTGAGGGACAGAGAGGTACAGTGAGTGAAACTGACAGTGTGCTATTCTGTTCTAAACCAATTTTGCTGTTCCATATTTTCAATCCTTGAGTTGAGGGACAGAGAGGTACAGTGAGTGAAACTGACAGTGTGCTATTCTGTTCTAAACCAATTTTGCTGTTCCATATTTTCAATCCTTGTGTTGAGGGACAGAGAGGTACAGTGAGTGAAACTGACAGTGTGCTATTCTGTTCTAAACCAATTTTGCTGTTCCATATTTTCAATCCTTGAGTTTAGGGACAGAGAAGGACACTCGTAGAAATTATCAGTGTGCTATTCTGTGCTAAATCTTGTTTGTAGGGAGGGACAGAGTAGGACAGTGAGGGAAAGTGTCAGTGTGCTATTCTGTTCTAAAACTTTTTTGCTGAACCATATTTTCAATCCTTGTGTTTAGGGACAGAGAAGGATAGGCAGGGGACAGTGTCAGTGTCATTGTTGCTAAGCCTCCTGCACAATATACACCTGAAGGTAGCCCTTATTGCTGTGTTTCCCATCTCCCTGCAGGCCATCCATTAAAATGTCTGGAAGGCAACCAAGGAGAGGCAGACAGTCAGGAGGCAAAAAAAGAGGGCAAGCAGGCTCTGTGTCTGGGGGCAACAGTGCTGGTCGTGTACGCGGTGCATTGTCATCAGCACATGGCCATGGGACACGCTTGTCCTTGTTTTCGGCAGCTGGACATGTTGAGCCACATCATGCCGAAGACTTGGTAGAGTGGATGACCAAGCCCACCTCATCCTCCTCATCCTCTCTCACCCAGGCTCAGGGTACTGGCAAAGCAGCTGCCAAAGCATCCTCTTCTCTGGTATCATTATCTTCATTAGTCAATCCTTCCCTAGACCCACCATGCCCTCCTCCTGAGGAGTTCCCCGAACTGTTTGAGCACAGTGTTGGGTACATGCTCCAGGAGGATGCCCAGCGTTTGGAAGGATCTGATGATGATACCCAGCTAGAGGAAGGCAGCAGCGTGAGAGCAGAGAGAGGGGATGCTCAAGAAGGACACCAATCTGGCAGTCATGTTCCAGCAGCTGCAGCATACTGCCAGATTGGCTCCAGTGATGAGGAGGGAGGGGATGATGAGGTCACTGACTCCACGTGGGTGCCTAATAGGAGAGAGGAGGAGGAGGAGGATGAGGAGAAGGCACATCTCCAACGAGGCAGGATGCCCTTGAGTGGCCAGCGTATGGGCAGCACACCGACGGAATCACACCGCAGAGCTCCGCCTGTGCAGGGCGCTGCCTCTGCCCGTCATTCAAAAAGTTCTTTGGTGTGGGCCTTTTTTGAGACGAGTGCTGCTTGCAACATATGTCTCAAGCGTATATCGCGTGGCCAAAACATCACCCGCTTGGGCACCACATGCTTGATCAGACATATGTTGACCTGCCATGCAGCTCGTTGGCAAGCCTACCTTAAAGACCCACACCAAAGAACAAAGCTGACCTCTTCTTGCACCGCATCAGCTGGGATCTCCAACCCCACTATACCTTCACTCCTCTCTGAAACCTGCTCTGAGAGGAATGAAGGTGTAGAATTAGGTGTGTCACAGGCAAGTACTTGCGGGCACTCTGCTAGCAGTACACCAACGTCCGATTCTAGCAGGCAAATTTCCCTGCCCCAGCTGCTGGACCGTCGAAAGAAGTTCACTCCCAGCCATCCACATGCCCAGCGGTTGAATGCTAGCTTGGCTAAATTGCTAGCGCTTCAACTGCTGCCTTTTCAGTTGGTAGACTCGGCCCCCTTCCGTGAGTTTGTGCAATGTGCGGTTCCTCAGTGGCAGGTTCCCAAACGACACTTTTTCGCACGGAAGGCTATTCCGGCTCTCTACCGGCATGTGGAAGGCAATGTCTTGGCCTCGCTGGACAGGGCGGTCAGCGGTAAGGTGCATATTACCGCTGACTCATGGTCCAGCAGGCATGGACAGGGACGTTACCTTTCTTTCACGGCCCATTGGGTCACTCTTTTGGCAGCTGGGAAGGATGCAGGACAAGGTGCAGTAGTGTTGGAGGTTTTTCCGCCGCCACGCCTCCAAAATGCTACTACTGGTTGTGACACACCTCTCTTCTCCACCCCCTCCTCTTCTTCTTCCTCCATGGCCTCTTCCTGTGGTTTGTCCTCGGAACCAGCGGTGCTCCGTAGGCGTTCAAGGGGCTACGCAAGTACGCAGGCAAAAAGATGCCATGCCGTGCTTACGCTGGTGTGTTTGGGGGACAGGAGCCACACTGGGGCAGAGGTCCTGTCTGCTCTGCAGGGGCAGGCCGAGAGGTGGTTGACGCCACGCCAGCTTAAGCCAGGAATGGTGGTTTGCGACAATGGCACCAACCTCCTCTCCGCCCTCCGACAGGGACAACTGACCCATGTGCCCTGTATGGCTCACGTCCTTAACCTGGTGGTGCAGCGGTTCTTGGGCAGGTACCCGGGCTTACAGGATGTCCTGAGGCAGGCCAGGAAAGTCTGTGTGCATTTCCGCAGATCTTATAATGCCAGTGCTCGCCTGGCTGAGCTTCAAAAGGAGTTGAACCTGCCCAAGAACCGCCTTATATGTGACATGCCCACCAGGTGGAACTCAACGTTGGCCATGCTGCAGCGGCTGCACACGCAGCAGAGGGCCATCAATGAGTACCTGTGTGACTACGGCACCAGGACAGGGTCAGGGGAGCTCGGGTTTTTTTCACCACGCCAGTGGGGCATGATCAGGGATGCATGCACTGTCCTGGCACCATTTGAGGAGGCCACGAGGATGGTGAGCAGTGACAGTTCATGCATCAGTGACACTGTACCTCTTGTCCACCTGTTGGAACATACGCTCTGTGGAATAATAGACAGGGCACTTGAGGCAGAACAGAGGCAGGAAGAGGAAGACTTCCTTGCCTCTCAAGGCCCCCTTTACCCAGACAGTGTTCCTTCTGTCCCACCCATCACACAGGAAGAGGAGGAGGAGGAGGAGGAGGAGGAGGATTGTGTCAGCATGGAGGTGGAGGCTGGCACTCAGCATCATCAGCAGCAGTCTTTTAGGGATGATTTACAGTCCCAAGAAACCAGTGGACTTGTACGTGGCTGGGAGGAGGTGGCTGCGGATCATGTTGTCCTTAGTGACCCAGAGGACTCCGGACTGAATGCCTCAGCTAACCTACGCTGCATGGCCTCCCTGATCCTGCAAAGTCTGCGGAAGGATCCTCGTATTCTTCGGATCAAGGAGAGGGACCATTACTGGCTGGCCACTCTCCTTGATCCACGGTACGAGGGTAAGGTTGCGGACCTTATCGTACCGTCGCAGAGGGAGCAGAGGATGAGACAACTCCGGTAGGCCTTGCAGAAAGGTCTGTGCAACGCGTTCCCAGAGACTGGGAGGTTACAAACTCCTGGTCCTGGACAACGAGTTGCTGAGGCTTCGGGCAGTCAAAGAAGGAGCGGTGGGGAAGGTGGCCGTCTGACCGATGCGTTCAGACAATTCTTTAGTCCGCAGCCCCAAAGTATGATCGGTTCCAGCAACCATCGCCAGCGTCTGATATACATGGTCCAGGAATACCTAGGGGCAAGGTCAGACTTGGACACCTTCCCCACCGAAAATCCTCTGGCTTACTGGGTCTTGAGGATGGATCACTGGCCAGAGCTTGCACAGTATGCAATTGAGCTACTGGCCTGTCCTGCATCCAGCGTTCTTTCAGAACGCACATTCAGTGCTGCTGGAGGATTTGTCACGGATCACAGGGTGCGCCTGTCCACCGACTCGGTTGATCGACTGACTTTCATCAAGATGAACCAGTCTTGGATCACCACCAGCTACCACACACCAGATGCTGATATAACAGACTAATTGATTTTAAAATGTCACATCCCTTCAAGACTGATGCTGATGCTGAGTGCCTGTGCTGTTATGTTGACTGGCTATCCTCCTCCTCCTCCTCAATGATACGATTAACGATGATAGCTTGGAAGATCATTTTGGTTTATGGGTGACGCCACCAGTGGCTAAGGCCCAATTTTTCAGCCCCTGTTTAACAAGGGCGTGTAATTAAAATTTTTGATGCAATACTTTGCAACAGGCCTCATTGCTGTGCTCCAAGTACAGTATCTGTGAGGGGTTGCAGTGTTGTGCCACCAGTGCCTAAGGCCCAATTTTTCAGCCCCTGTTCAACAGGGGCATGCAATTATAATTATTGATCTAATAATTCACAGCAGGGCCCATTGCTGCGCCCACCAAGAGTAACTGTCAGGCCTTACAGTGTTGTGGCACCAGCACCACCATCACCACCACCACCACCACCAAAGGCCCAATTTTTCAGCCGCTGTTCAACAGGGGCATGCAATTATAATTATTGATCTAATAATTCACAGCAGGGCCCATTGCTGCGCCCACCAAGAGTAACCGTCAGGCCTTACAGTGTTGTGGCACCAGCACCACCATCACCACCACCACCACCACCAAAGGCCCAATTTTTCAGCCCCTGTTCAACAGGGGCATGCAATTATAATTATTGATCTAATAATTCACAGCAGGGACCATTGCTGCGCCCACCAAGAGTAACTGTCAGGCCTTACAGTGTTGTGGCACCAGCACCACCATCAAAGGCCCAATTTTTACTACCACTGATCAACAATTATATGTTATTACAATTCCTGATATTATACTTGACAGCAGGGCGTTCCAGCACCCACCAAGAATAACTGTGAGTGCTTTCAGTGTTGTGCCAACACCAACACCTAAGGGGCCAATTTCTGCAGAGTATATACGGAAGGTCCCTACTTTCAAACATCCAACTTACAAACTACTACTACTTGCAAACGGAAGAAGACAACAGGAAGTGAGAGGAAATCTACCCCTTGGAAGGAAAATTCTCTCCTGTAAGAATTAATATGGGAGAAAGGTGTCTCCTCTCTACTGATGCTTTATCACCAATCCTTGTTTCAATAAAAACACCACATTTCAAAAACAGTTGTCATTGGGACGCAAAGTGAGGTGAAATGTTCTGAACAGGGGCACAGACAGCAAACAAAATGTGACAGGGGTGATAACCGTTCCCTATGTTTTACAAAAAGCTAAAAAAAAGGAATTTGCCATGGAGCTCCACTTAAACAATGCAGCTGTTCAAAATTATAAACAGATTCTACATAAGAACAAACCTACAGTCCCTGTCTTGTATGCACCGCCTGTATACGGCTGTTTAGAGTATATAGGTCCTTTTTTATTTTGTGTGCAGGGTTCCCCTTAATATCCATACAAGACCCAAAGGGGCTGGTAATGGGCTGGGGTAGGGGGGGGGGGGGGGGGTTGATGGGGTAGCTATGCCATTTTTCCTAAAGATTTTCATCCATATTACCGGGACCAGACATTGCATTAAAGCCGCAAGCAGTTTTAAATGACTTTTTTCCCTTTAGAAATGTTATTTTGTGCAGGGACAGTTCTAAACACGGGAAACACGTGGCACTTCACAGGCATACTTTAGACACCCCCCAGGTACAATATTTAAAGGAATATTTGACTTTTTTTTTTCACTTTATGCATCATTAAAATGACTGCTCCCGGAAAACGTCCGTTTTTAAAACTTCTTTTTGCATTGATACATGTCCCCTGGTGCAGAAGCCGGGTTCCCAAACTCTGTTTCGGACAATAACATGGATAATAGTCGTTATAATTAGCACTTTAGAATCCGAACGTTCGCATCCATTGTATTTAATAGGGTTCTAATGTTCGTGCGAACTTTCGGTCCGTTCGCGGGTTCTGGTGCGAACCGAACCCGGGGGTGTTCGGCTCATCAATAGTGGTGAGGACTGTGATAAGAAAACAAGTTGCATGTAAATGCTTGCAGCGAGTAATATACAAACATATAAAAGTATACCTTGGTGAAGTAGGTCTAGAAGTAGTGAATTCCAAGGGAGGGACCTGCACTTGTGTGTCTGTCCTCAGTGAAAGAAAGCAAACAATGAGATCCATGCTGTGCAAACCTCCAATATATACCCCTGAAGGGACCCGAGAGGCTCCGCCCCCAACACCATGTGCAAATGACCAGCAAACGAGTGCCCAAACCCACCAACCATCAAAAAGGCGGTGTGTGAGCCAAGACACTCCCAGGACCATCTTGATGGTAGTAATGCCTGCAGCCACAGCGATGCTGCAAAATCGCAGACATCGCGCGGCCGACGCATTAACATGGTGCCGATGTGCAAGTGGCCCCGCCCACTCAAAAAGGGCAGGCAGGGACAGCAGGGGACAAGGATCCCCCTTGTGATGCACATCGCAGCTCCCAGGGAGAAATAAAGTAGCACCGCCACCAACAGAGAACACCACACCAGCTGGATTGGGATAAAGGTCCAATGCGAGATGTTATTGGATATGTTGGAATAACAAATGGCTAGTGCATGATAAAAATGTAAAATCCATACATATATGTATGTTTTTATTGGCGAGGGTGACCGCAGACCAGTTTTGGGCTATTGGGTGTCTTCCACCCGGGTATCTTTGAGAAAAAAGAAAAAGGAAGGGTCTGGTGTCACCAGTGACACACCTCCATCCCTAAATTTTCATGAAAGAAAGAGAGATTCGCCCTTGGGACTTTGAGTGAGGTGAGCACTGTTAAGCCAATAAAAAAAAAAAAAAAAATTTGCAGGAATAATTGCAGTGTATATTTATTCAAGTAAAAAGCAGTACATACATTGATGTCATGAACATGGGCCAATTCATACAAAATACAAGACCAATATAAATTAGGTAAAATGATATTACGAGTATCTGACAAAAATTGATTTTACATTTTACATTTTACATTTTTATCATGCACTAGCCATTTGTTATTCCAACATATCCAATAACATCTCGCATTGGACTTTTATCCCAATCCAGCTGGTGTGGTGTTCTCTGTTGGTGGCGGTGCTACTTTATTTCTCCCTGGGAGCTGCGATGTGCATCACAAGGGGGATCCTTGTCCCCTGCTGTCCCCGCCTGCCCTTTTTGAGCGGGCGGGGCCACTTGCACATCGGCACCATGTTAATGCGTCGGCCGCGCGATGTCTGCGATTTTGCAGCATCGCTGTGGCTGCAGGCATTACTACCATCAAGATGGTCCTGGGAGTGTCTTGGCTCACACACCGCCTTTTTGATGGTTGGTGGGTTTGGGCACTCGTTTGCTGGTCATTTGCACATGGTGTTGGGGGCGGAGCCTCTCGGGCCCCTTCAGGGGTATATATTGGAGGTTTGCACAGCATGGATCTCATTGTTTGCTTTCTTTCACTGAGGACAGACACACAAGTGCAGGTCCCTCCCTTGGAATTCACTACTTCTAGACCTACTTCACCAAGGTATACTTTTATATGTTTGTATATTACTCGCTGCAAGCATTTACATGCAACTTGTTTTCTTATCACAGTCCTCACCACACACCTGTACTTCATTTCATTCACACTCCCTTTCACTTATTACTTTCCTCTCTGATCTTTCCTTAATCATACCAGCCAATCTGGCATTTTTTTCACTCTCCCCCTCAGTCTCCATACTCTAACCATCCTTGGCTCATGTCTTTTATACATGCAAAGACATATATATGTTACCATATACTCATATACTCCTATATTTTAATTATTCAATATACATATTTATATTTAGAGCCAACATTCCTCTTGGATTCACTGACACTCTTGGGGTTACACCTATTCCATCCATGCTGGGCCTTCCTTCCGTTTGACTCCGATTTGGAGCTTTGTTTGGCTCCGCCTCCTCAGCTCCCTGGTGAGACAGTCGCTGCCGCCGTTTGAGCTTCACCCCCGCTGTCTTTTGGCAATGTCCAGTGGTGAGTATGGGGTTTTCTATATTCAAGCCCCCCCCCCCCTGTGCCTTCATATCATGCTTTATACTATATCACTCTCATTTTAGGTACACTACGTGCATCTACCCCTGAAGAGCGAGCCAAGCCTCGCGAAACGCGTCGGGTTACTTTTGATGCCTATGTGTTTACATAATTATTGTCAGATACTCGTAATATCATTTTACCTAATTTATATTGGTCTTGTATTTTGTATGAATTGGCCCATGTTCATGACATCAATGTATGTACTGCTTTTTACTTGAATAAATATACACTGCAATTATTCCTGCGATTTTTTTATTTTAATTTTTTTTATTGGCTTAACAGTGCTCACCTCACTCAAAGTCCCAAGGGCGAATCTCTCTTTCTTTGATGTTTGAAAGTAGGGGCCTGCCGTATATACTCTGCTGAAATTTGCCCCTTACATGTTGGTGTTGCCACAACACTGTGAGCCCTCACAGTTACTCTTGGTGGGCACATGAATGGGCCCTGCTGTGAATTATTAGATCAAGAATTGTAATTGCATGCCCCTGTTGAACAGGGGCTGAAAAATTGGGCCTTTGGTGGTGGTGGTGGTGGTGGTGTTGACACAACACTGTAAGGCCTCACAGTTACTCTTGGTGGATGCAGGAATGGGCCCTGCTGTGAATTATTAGATCAAGAATTGTAATTACATGCCCCTGTTAAACAGGGGCAGATAAATTGGGCCTCAGGCACTGGTGCCACAACACTGCAACCCCTCACAAATACTGTACTTGGAGCACAGCAATGAGCCCTGTTGAAAAGTATTGCATCAAAAATTTTAATTACACGCCCCTATTAAACAGGTGCTGAAAAATTGGGCCTTAGGCACTGGTGCTGGTGCCACAACACTGCAACCTCTCCCAGATACTCTAGTTGGAGTGCAGGAATGAGCCCTGCTGCAAAGCATTGCATAAAAAATTGTAATAACACGCCCCTGTTAAACAGGGGCTGAACAATTGGGCCTTAGCCACTGGTGCTGGTGCCACAACACTGCAACCTCTCCCAGATACACTAGTTGGAGTGCAGGAATGAGCCCTGCTGCAAAGCATTGCATAACATTTTTTAATTACATGCCCCTGTTAAACAGGGGCTGAAAAATTGGGCCTTAGCCACTGGTGGCGGCACCCAGAAACAAAAATGTTCTTCCAAACTATCATCATCAATCGGATCATTGAGGAGGAGGAGGATAGTCAATCAACATAACAGGACAGTCTCTCAGCATCAGCATCAGTCTTGAAGGGATGTGACATTTGAAAATAAATTAGTCTGTTATATCAGCTTCAGGTGTTTGGTAGCTGGTGGTGATCCAAGATTGGTTCATCTTTATGAAGGTCAGTCGATCAACCGAGTCGGTGGACAGGCGCACCCTGTGATCTGTGACAAATCCTCCAGCAGCACTGAATGTGCGTTCTGAAAGAACGCTGGATGCAGGACAGGCCAGTAGCTCAATTGCATACTGTGCAAGCTCTGGCCAGTGATCCATCCTCAAGACCCATTAAGCCAGAGGATTTTCGGTGGGGAAGGTGTCCAAGTCTGACCTTGCCCCTAGGTATTCCTGCACCATGTATATCAGACGCTGGCGATGGTTGCTGGAACCGATCATACCTTGGGGCTGCGGACTAAAGAATTGTCTGAACGCATCGGTCAGACGGCCAACTTCCCCACCGCTCCTTCTTTGACTGACCGAAGCCTCAGCAACTCGTTGTCCAGGACCAGGAGTTTGTAACCTCCCAGTCTCTGGGAACGCATTGCACAGACCTTTCTGCAAGGCCTCCCGGAGTTGTCTCATCCTCTGCTCCCTCTGCGATGGTAAGATAAGGTCCGCAACCTTACCCTTGTACCGTGGATCAAGGAGAGTGGCCAGCCAGTAATGGTCCCTCTCCTTGATCCGAAGAATACGAGGATCCTTCCGCAGACTTTGCAGGATCAGGGAGGCCATGCAGCGTAGGTTAGCTGAGGCATTCAGTCCGGAGTCCTCTGGGTCACTAAGGACGACATGATCCGCAGCCACCTCCTCCCAGCCACGTACAAGTCCATGGGTTTCTTGGGACTGTAAATCATCCCTAAAAGACTGCTGCTGATGATGCTGAATGTCAGGCTCCACCTCCATGCTGACACAATCCTCCTCCTCCTCCTCTTCCTGTGCGATGGGTGGGACAGAAGGAACACTGTCTGGGTAAAGGGGGCCTTGAGAGGCAAGGAAGTCCTCCTCTTCCTGCCTCTGTTCTGCCTCAAGTGCCCTGTCTATTATTCCACAGAGCGTATGTTCCAACAGGTGGACAAGAGGTACAGTGTCACTGATGCATGCACTGTCACTGCTCACCATCCTTGTGGCCTCCTCAAATGGTGCCAGGACAGTGCATGCATCCCTGATCATGCCCCACTGGCGTGGTGAAAAAAACCCGAGCTCCCCTGACCCTGTACTGGTGCCGTAGTCACACAGGTACTCATTGATGGCCCTCTGCTGCGTGTGCAGCCGCTGCAGCATGGCCAACGTTGAGTTCCACCTGGTGGGCATGTCACATATAAGGCGGTTCTGGGGCAGGTTCAACTCCTTTTGCAGCTCAGCCAGGCGAGCACTGGCATTATAAGATCTGCGGAAATGCACACAGACTTTCCAGGCCTGCCTCAGGACATCCTGTAAGCCCGGGTACCTGCCCAAGAACCGCTGCACCACCAGGTTAAGGATGTGAGCCACACAGGGCACATGGGTCAGTTGTTCCTGTCGGAGGGCGGAGAGGAGGTTGGTGCCATTGTCGCAAACCACCATTCCTGGCTTAAGCTGGCGTGGCCTCAACCACCTCTCGGCCTGACCCTGCAGAGCAGACAGAACCTCTGCCCCAGTGTGGCTCCTGTCCCCCAAACACACCAGCGCAAGCACGGCATGGCATCTTTTTGCCTGCGTACTTGCGTAGCCCCTTGAACGCCTACGGAGCACCGCTGGTTCTGAGGACAAAGCACAGGAAGAGGCCATGCAGGAAGAAGAAGAGGAGGGGGTGGAGGAGAGAGGTGTGTCACAACCAGTAGTAGCATTTTGGAGGCGTGGCAGCGGAACAACCTCCAACACTACTGCACCTTGTCCTGCATCCTTCCCAGCTGCCAAAAGAGTGACCCAATGGGCCGTGAAAGGAAGGTAACGTCCCTGTCCATGCCTGCTGGACCATGAGTCAGCGGTAATATGCACCTTACCGCTGACCGCCCTGTCCAGCGAGGCCAAGACATTGCCTTCCACATGCCGGTAGAGAGCCGAAATCGCCTTCCGTGAGAAAAAGTGGCGTTTGGGAACCTGCCACTGAGGAACCGCACATTGCACAAACTCACGGAAGGGGGCCGAGTCTACCAACTGAAAAGGCAGCAGTTGAAGCGCCAGCAATTTAGCCAAGCTAGCATTCAACTGCTGGGCATGTGGATGGCTGGGAGTGAACTTCTTTCGACGGTCCAGCAGCTGGGGCAGGGAAATTTGCCTGCTAGAATCGGACGTCGGTGTACTGCTAGCAGAGTGCCCGCAAGTACTTGGCTGTGACACACCTATTTCTACACCTTCATTTCTCTCAGTGCAGGTTTCAGAGAGGACTGAATGTATAGTGGGGTTGGAGATCCCAGCTGATGCAGTGCAAGGAGAGGTCCGCTTTGTTCTTTGGTGTGGGTCTTTAAGGTAGGCTTGCCAACGAGCTGCATGGCAGGTCAACATATGTCTGGTCAAGCATGTGGTGCCCAAGCGGGTGATGTTTTGGCCACGCGATATACATTTGAGACATATGTTGCAAACAGCAGCTGTGCGATCTGATGCACTCGACTCAAAAAAGGCCCATACCAAAGAACTTTTTGAATAACGGGCAGAGGCAGCGCCCTGCACAGGCGGAGCTCTGCGGTGTGATTCCGTCGGTGTGCTGCCCTTACGCTGGCCCCCCCAGGGCATCCTGCCTCGTTGGAGATGTGCCTCCTCCTCATCCTCCTCCTCCTCCTCCTCTCTCCTATAAGGCACCCACATGGAGTCAGTGACCTCATCATCCCCTCCCTCCTCATCACTGGAGCCAATCTGGCAGTATGCTGGAGCTGCTGGAACATGACTGCCAGATTGGTGTCCTTCTTGAGCATCCCCTCTCTCTGCTCTCACGTTACTGCCTTCCTCTAGCTGGGTATCATCATCAGACCCTTCGAAACGCTGGGCATCCTCCTGGAGCATGTACCCAACACTGTGCTCAAACAGTTCGGGGGACTCCTCAGGAGGACATGGTTGGTCTAGGGAAGGAGTGACTGATGATGACATTGATACCAGGGAAGAGGACGCTTTGGCAGCTGCTTTGCCAGTACCCTGAGCCTGGGTGAGAGAAGATGAGGAGGATGAGGAGAGCTTGGTCATCCACTCTACCAAGTCTTCGGCATGATGCGGCTCAACACGTCCAGCTGCCGAAAAGAAGGACAAGCGTGTCCCATGGCCACGTGCTGATGGCGATTCACCGCGTCCACGACCAGCACTGTTGTCTCTAGACACAGAGCCTGCTTGCCCTCTTTTATTGGCTCCTGACTGTCTGCCTCTCCTTGTTTGCCTTCCAGACATTCTAATGGCCTGCAGGGAGATGGGAAAACCAGCAATAAGACCTAGCTTCAGGAGTATATTTTGCAGGAATCACACTACGCCTGCTGTAAGTGCTGCAAATGCCTGTTGGTGTAACACACCAGGAAAACACAGCAATAAGACCTAGCTTCAGGAGTATATTTTGCAGGAATCACACTACGCCTGCTGTAAGTGCTGCAAATGCCTGTTGGTGTAACACACCAGGAAAACACAGCAATACGGGCTAACTTCAGGTGTATAATGTGCAGGAGGCACACTCCGCCCGCTGTAAGTGCTGCAAATGCCTGTTGGTGTAACACACCAGGAAAACACAGCAATACGGGCTAACTTCAGGTGTATAATGTGCAGGAGGCACACTCCGCCCGCTGTAAGTGCTGCAAATGCCTGTTGGTGTAACACACCAGGAAAACACAGCAATACGGGCTAACTTCAGGTGTATAATGTGCAGGAGGCACACTCCGCCCGCTGTAAGTGCTGCAAATGCCTGTTGGTGTAACACACCAGGAAAACTCAGCAATACAGGCTAACTTCAGGTGTATAAGGTGCAGGAGGCTTAGCAACAATGACACTGACACTGTCCCCTGCCTATCCTTCTCTCTCCCTGCACACAAGGTTTATCAAAGTATATGACACTGACACTCTCCCTGTCTATCCTTCTCTCTCCCTCCACACAAGGTTTAGCAAAGAATATGACACTGACACTGTCCCCTGCCTATCCTTCTCTCTCCCTGCACACAAGGTTTATCAAAGTATATGACACTGACACTCTCCCTGCCTATCCTTCTCTCTCCCTGCACACAAGGTTTAGTAAAGAATATGACACTGACACTGTCCCCTGCCTATCCTTCTCTCTCCCTGCACACAAGGTTTATCAAAGAATATGACACTGACACTGTCCCCTGCCTATCCTTCTCTCTCCCTGCACACAAGGTTTAGCAAAGAATATGACACTGACACTGTCCCCTGCCTATCCTTCTCTCTCCCTGCACACAAGGTTTAGCAAAGAATATGACACTGACACTCTCCCTGCCTATCCTTCTCTCTCCCTGCACACAAGAATAGCACAAAGAATACCAACACTGTCCCTGCCTATCCTTCTCTTTCCCTGCGCCGGAACACACTACACAAGGCCGCCGCGCTGGCAGCCTTTTATAGTGTGGGGCATGTGCTAAACCCCCTGAGCTATAATTGGCCACAGGCAACCTGCCTGTGGCCATATATGGCTCTCCTAGCTGCCGGCGCTGTGATTGGCCAAGCATGCGGGGTCACAGTGCATGCTTGGCCAATCACAGCGGCGGGATTGCACTGCGATGGCGCAGTGTATTGTGGGCCTTTCGCGTCACTCGAATTTGGCGTGAACGGCCCAAATCGTTCGATGTTCGCCGAACGGTCGAACAGCCGATGTTCGAGTCGAACGTATGTTCGACTCGAACACCGAGCTCATCCCTAATGATCACTAACATCCAGTCAAAACAAAGAAAGGTCACCACATGGCTTCAGCATGCCCAATCATGCTGAGGTGTGGAGCAGCCAATCCTGGGAGAACTGGAGAAGAAAAGAGGAGGGGATCTGAAGTACACAGAATGTCTCTCTCTGGCTCGTGCATGAGATATGTAAATCACCTGTCACTCACAGCAAGGGGGAGAAACAAACTCCTATTTCTCTGTCTGTCAGTTTTTATCTCACTAAAAAAAGATAAGAGGACTGCTCAGAGCTGAATTAACTCTTCGCGGCAAGACTGGGCACAGATGACATGAAATCCTATACTGTACAAGGTGCAAGCCTTAATTTTAAAAAAAATCGGGTTTACATCCACTTTAAGTCATTAAGGTAATATTTGAATAACTTAGGTTAGCCAATAAAATGTGTCATTTAACTGCTTCCTCTCCGCTAACTGCACATAAGTGGCCGGATGGCAGCAGTACCAATGGGCATTGGTGTACCTGTATATCACCCTGCTTCAGAGGCTCCTGCACAGATCACAGAGCATGTACCCAGGAGCCCAGTGATTGTTGTGTCCTCCGGACACAGCAAATCACATTACCGCTGTGTTCAGGTGATCACATGGTCTTGTACCATGTGATTGCTGTGTCCAATCACAGCAATCACATGATAAACATAGGAAATCGGATGTAAACATTGGTTCTCTCTGCTCTCACAGAGATCAGCTGTGAGAGCAGAGAGAACCATTGCTGCAGCCTATGAGTGTACAGCAGCCTGTCACGCTGCATGTACACTCACAGACTGCAGTGCCAGCCTGAAGGTGCTTCTTGGATTTTGGGCAAAAACCTGTGACAAGAAATTACATTTTTCAAAAGACTCATTATGTCTTTCAGAAAATACCTTGGAGTGTTTGCTTTCCAAAATGGGGTCGTTGTGGGTGCTTTTTACTACCCTGGTACTCCAGGGCCTCCAAAAATTTGGTAGGTAGTCAAGAAATAGGATGCCTAGTTTATGCGTGATTATTTGCTCCCGGAATGCCTGATGGTGCTCCTAGGATTTCAGACCCTATGCATCTAGGCTGTGAAAAGGTCTAAAACATGTAGTATTCCTATACTCAGGGGGCATAGCAGAATGTGTTTTGGGGTGTAATTGCAAGTATGCCTATGCTGTGTGTGAGAAATACCTTGTTAAAATTTTATAACAAAAACAAAGAAAAAAGTGTTTTATTTATTTTCTTCTTTGCTTATATAGCAAAAAACTATAGTGATTAAAAATACTACCAAAATTAAGCTCTATCTGTCTCCATAAAATTATAAAAATGTAAATTAGGTACAGAGTTGCATGCCTCAGTAATTGCCAGTCAAAGTGTGACAGCGCTAAAAGATGAAAATTGGCCTGGACTGGAAGGGGGAGAAAGTGTACAGACTTGAGGTGGTTAAACTCCAAACTTTTTGCCATTTTTTAAATTTTAACCTCACGCCCATGCTATAGCCGAAAGACGGCTACAGCATGAGCCTAAATTGCTGGGAGGACATCCATGTATGTCCGCCCAGGCATGTGCCACCCGCGTGTCCCCTGTGGGGGCCGCAAGCCACGCTCTGTGATCAGCGAGTCCATGAGACTCAGCTGATCACAGATCGGAGTAAGGGGCAGAGCCCGGCCCCTTTCCACGTGATCAGCTGTCAGCCAATGACAGCTGATCACGTGATGTAAACAGAAGATCGTAATTGTTTTTTTTTTCCTCACGCTGATAGCGCGAGAAGAAAAAAAAAAGATTACCGGCTTCTGTCAGTGGGACATCGGCCCCTCACATGGGCATCCACTGCTTCTAAGCAGTGCCCACCAGTGCCACCTGCCAGTGCCCACCAATGCCACCTACTAGTGCATATCAGTGTTGCCTATCAGTGCCCACCAATGCCACCTACCAGTGCCCACCAGTGCCACCTATAAATGCCCACTAGGGATGAGCTTCGAGTTCGAGTCGAACCCATGTTCGACTCGAACCTTGCCTGTTCGGCTGTTCGCCGAATTTCGAAAATTATGGGGCGTTTGTGCCAAATTCGAGTGGCACGTCACAGCCCATAATTCACTGCGGCATCGCAGTGCATTGCTGGCTGATGATTAACCAAGCATTCACTATGACCCACATGCTTTGGCCAATCACAGCGCGGTTAGAACGGAGAGCCGTAATTGGCCAAAGCCATGGTGGCTTTGGCCAATCATGGCTCAGAGGAGTAGGTACACGCCCCAGAATATATAAGGCCGCCGGCTTGGCGGCCTTGTGTAATGTGTTGGCGTTGGTTAAAGAGAGAGCTTACAGAGAGAGAGAGAGACAGTGTCATTTATATTGAGTTAGATAGAGCAGGCAGGCGAGTCAGTTAGCTGCAGTTACAGTGTGTAGAGGATATATATGCATCCTAGGTGTTGTATATATATTTATACACTGTATTCAGTTTAGCTAGATCCGTTCCTGTTATTCTCTGTACTGTGACAGGCAGGCAGGTGATTGTGCTAGCTGCAGTCAGTGTTTCACTTAGTGTACTGTGTGCTTTGCATAGCGTTCACCTAAAGCTTACCTGAATACAGTTAGTGGTGTTCTCATAATAAAACCACAGGCAAGGAGCTGCATTAATTTCATGTAGTGTACTTCTGTCTTTTGCACAGCGTTCACTTAAAGGAACCTGAATACAATGTGTGGTGTTCTCATAATAAAACCACAGGCAGAGAGCTGCAAGTATTTTAAGTTAGTGTACTGTGTCCTCTGCACAGTGTTCACCTAAAATTAACTTAAGACATTTGCTGCTTTTCTCATACTAATACCACAGCAGGCAGTTGATTCTGATAGCTGCATTATCAGTATATATATATATATATATATATATATATATATATATATACATCCCACCTTTGTGTAGCTACATCTCACTGCAGGCCATTAGTATGTCTGGAAGGCAAACAAGGAGAGGCAGACAGTCACGAGGCAATAAAAGAGGGAAAGCAGGCTTTGTGTCTAGAGGCAACAGTGCTGGTCGTGGACACGTTGCATCCTCATCAGCACGTGGCTGTGGGACACGCTTGTCCTTCTTTTCGGCAGCTGGCCATGTTGAGCCGCAACATGCCCAAGACTTGGTAGAGTGGATGGCCAAACCATTCTCATCCTCCTTATCCTCTCTCACCCAGGCTCAGGGTACTTTGTCTGGCAAAGCAGCTGCCAAAGCGGCCTCTTCTCTCTGCTCAACGGCATCAGTCACTCCTTCCCTAGCCCCACCATGTCCTCCTGAGGAGTCCCCCGAACTGTTTGACCACAGTGTTGGGTACATGCTCCAGGAGGATGCCCAGCGTTTTGAAGGCTCCGATGATGGAACCCAGCTAGAGGAAGGCAGTAACGTGAGCCCAGAGAGAGGGGGTAGTAACGTGAGCCCAGAGAGAGGGGTGCCCAACAAGGACAGCTATCACACCTCAGAGCTCCGCATATGCAGGGCGCTGCTGTCTCTGCGCGTTATTCCAAAAGTTCTTTGGTGTGGGCATTTTTTCAGACGTGTGCAGAAGATCACACCGTTGCCATTTGCAAAATATGTCTAAAGCGTATCTTGCGTGGCCAAAACAGCCGCTTGGGCACCAGGTGCTTGACCAGACATATGTCGACCTGCAATGCAGTTCGTTGGCAAGCCTACCTAAAAGACCCACACCAAAGAACAAAGCCGACCTCTCCTTGCTCCTCATCAGCTGGGATCTCCAACCCCACTATACCTTCAGTCCTCTCTGAAACCTGCACTGAGAGGAATGAAGGTGTAGAATTATGTGTGTCACAGCCAAGTACTTGCAGACAATCTGCTATCGGTACACCGACATCCGATTGTACCAGGCAAATTTCGCTCCCAGCCATCCACATGCCCAGCGGTTGAATGCTAGCTTGGCTAAATTGCTAGCACTTCAACTGCTGCCTTTTCAGTTGGTAGACTCTGCCCCTTCCGTGAGTTTGTGGAATGTGCGGTTTCTCAGTGGCAGGTTCCCAAACATCCAAACACTTTTTCTCAAGGAAGGTGATCCCGGCTCTCTACCGGCATGTGGAAGGCAATGTCTTGGCCTCACTGGACAGGGCGGTCAGCGGTAAGGTGCATATTACCGCTGACTCATGGTCCAGCAGGCATGGACAGGGACATTACCTATCTTTCACGGCGCATTGGGTGACTCTGCTGGCAGCTGGGAAGGATGCAGGACAAGGTGCAGTAGTGTTGGAGGTTGTTCCGCCACTACGCCTCCAAAATGTTACTACTGGTGATTCTGACACACTTCTCTCCTTCCCCCCTCCTCTTCTTCTTCCTCCATGGCCTCTACCTGTGCTTTGTCCTTGGAACCAGCGGTGCTCTGTAGGCGTTCAAGGGCTACGCAAGTACGCAGGCAAAAAGATGCCATGCAGTGCTTGAGCTGGTGTGCAGGAAAGGTGGTTTGTGACAATGGCACCAACCTACTCTCCGCCCTCCGACAGGGACAACTGACCCATGTGCCCTTTTTGGCTCACGTCCTTAGCTTGGTGGTGCAGCGGTTCTTGGGCAGGTACTGGGCATTTTTGCTGGTCATATAATGCCAGTGCTCGGCTGGCTGACCTGCAAAAGGATTACAACCTGCCCAAGAACTGCCTAATCTGTGACATGCCCACCAGGTGGAACTCTATGTTGGCCATGCTGCATTGGCTGCACATCAATGAGTATCTGTTGCAATATGGCAGCAGGACAGGGTCAGGGGAGCTTGGATTTTTTTCCCCATGCCAGTGGGCCATGATCAGGGATTCATGCACTGCCCTGGCACCATTTGAGGAGGCCACAAGTATGGTGATCAGTGACAGTGCTTGCATCAGTGACACTGTCCCTCTTGTCCACCTGTTGGAGCACACGCTGCGTAGAATAATGGACAGGGCACTTGAGGCAGAACAGAGGCAGGAAGAGGAGGACTTCCTTACCTCTCAAGGCCCCCATTATCCAGACAGAGGAGGAGGAGGAGGATTGTGTCAGCATGGAGGTGGAGACTAGCACTCAGCATCAGCAGCAGTCTTCAAGGAATCAATTACAGTCCCAAGACACCCGTGGACTTGTACGTGCCTGGGAGGAGGTGGCTGCGGATCATGTTGTCCTCAGTGACCCAGAGGACTCCGCACCGAATGCCTCAGCAAACCTACGCTGCAAAGCCTGCGGAGGGATCCTCATATTCGTGCGATCAAGGAGAGGGATCATTACTGGCTGGCAACCCTCCTTGATCCACGTTACAAGGGTAAGGTTGCGGACCTTATCTTGCCGTCGCAGTGGGAGCAGAGGATGAAGCATCTTTGGGAGGCCTTGCACAAAGGTCTTTGCAACGCGTTCCCAGAGACTGGGAGGTTACAAATTCCTGGTCCTGGACAACGTGCTGCTGAGGCTTCGGTCAGTCAAAGAAGGAGCGGTGGAGAAGGTGGCCGTCTGACCGATGCGTTCAGACATTTTTTAGTACGCAGCTCCAAGGTATGATCGGTTCCAGCAACCATCGCCAGCGTCTGGTTTACATGGTGCAGCAATACCTAGGGGCAAGATCAGACTTGGACACCTTTCCCACTGAAAATCCTCTGGGTTACTGGGTCTTGAGTAGTGATGAGCCGAACACCCCCGGGTTCGGTTCGCACCAGAACCCGCGAACGGACCGAAAGTTCGTACGAACATTAGAACCCTATTAAATACAATGGATGCGAACGTTCGAATTCTAAAGTGCTAATTATAACAACTATTATGCATGTTATTGTCCTAAAAAGGGTTTGGGAACCTGGGTTGTGCACCAGGGGACATGTATCAATGCAAAAAGAAGTTTTAAAAACGGTCGTTTTTCGGGAGCAGTCATTTTAATGATGCATAAAGTGAAAAAATAATAGTCAAATATTCCTTTAAATATCGTACCTGGGGGGTGTCTAAAGTATGCCTGTGAAGTGCCACGTGTTTCCCGTGTTTAGAACTGTCCCTGCACAAAATGACACTTCTAAAGGAAAAAAAAGCCATTTAAAACTGCTTGCGGCTTTAATGTAATGTCTGGTCCCGGTAATATGGATGAAAATCTTTAAGAAAAATGGCATAGCTACCCCATGACCCCCCCCCCCACCCCAGCCCATTACCAGCCCCTTTGGGTCTTGTATGGATATTAAGGGGAACCCCGCACATAAAATAAAAAAGGCCCTATATACTCTGAACAGCCGTATACAGGCGGTGCATACAAGACAGGGACTGTAGGTTTGTTCTTATGTAGAATCTGTTTGTAATTTTGAACAGGTACATTGTTTAAGTGTAGCTCCAGCCCAAAAATCTATTTTTAAACTTTTTGGAAAACATAGGTAAGGGTTATCACCCCTGTAACATTTGTTTTGCTGTCTGTGCCCCTGTTCAGAACATTTCACCTCACTTTCCGTCCCAATGACAACTGTTTTTGAAATGTGGTGTTTTTCTTGAAACAAGGATTGCTGATAAAGCATCAGTACAGAGGAGACACCTTTCTCCCATATTTATTCTTACAGGAGAGAATTTTCCTTCCTAGTGGTAGATTTCCTCTCACTTCCTGTTGTCTTCTTGCGTTTGCAAGTAGGAGTCGTTTGTAAGTTGGATGTTTGAAAGTAGGGACCTGCCGTATATACTCTGCAGAAATAGGCCCCTTAGTTGTTGGTGTTGGCACAACACTGTAAGCACTCACAGTTACTCTTGGTTGGTGCTGGAACGCCCTGCTGTCAACTATTATATCAGGAATTTTAATTACATATAATTGTTGAACAGTGGTAGTAAAAATTGGGCCTTTGATGGTGGTGCTGGTGCCACAACACTGTAAGCCCTGACAGTTACTCTTGGTGGGTGCAGCAATGGGCCCTGCTGTGAATTATTAGATCAAGAATTGTAATTGCATGCCCCTGTTGAACAGGGGCTGAAAAATTGGGCCTTTCGTGGTGGTGGTGGTGGTGGTGGTGTTGCCACAACACTGTAAGCCCTCAGAGTTACTCTTGGTGGGTGCAGGAATGGGCCCTGCTGTGAATTATTAGATCAAGAATTGTAATTGCATGCCCCTGTTGAACAGGGGCTGAAAAATTGGGCCTTTCGTGGTGGTGGTGGTGGTGGTGGTGTTGCCACAAAACTGTAAGCCCTCAGAGTTACTCTTGGTGGGTGCAGGAATGGGCCCTGCTGTGAATTATTAGATCAAGAATTGTAATTACATGCCCCTTTTGAACAGGGGCTGAAAAATTGGGCCTTTCGTGGTGGTGGTGGTGGTGGCGTTGCCACAACACTGTAAGCCCTCAGAGTTACTCTTGGCGGGTGCAGCAATGGGCCCTGCTGTGAATTATTAGATCAAGAATTGTAATTACATGCCCCTTTTGAACAGGGGCTGAAAAATTGGGCCTTTCGTGGTGGTGGTGGTGGTGGTGGTGGCGTTGCCACAACACTGTAAGCCCTCAGAGTTACTCTTGGTGGGTGCAGCAATGGGCCCTGCTGTGAATTATTAGATCAAGAATTGTAATTGCATGCCCCTGTTGAACAGGGGCTGAAAAATTGGGCCTTTCGTGGTGGTGGTGGTGGTGTTGCCACAACACTGTAAGCCCTCAGAGTTACTCTTGGTGGGTGCAGGAATGGGCCCTGCTGTGAATTATTAGATCAAGAATTGTAATTGCATGCCCCTGTTGAACAGGGGCTGAAAAATTGGGCCTTCCGTGGTGGTGGTGGTGGTGGTGGTGTTGCCACAACACTGTAAGCCCTCAGAGTTACTCTTGGTGGGTGCAGGAATGGGCCCTGCTGTGAATTATTAGATCAAGAATTGTAATTACATGCCCCTTTTGAACAGGGGCTGAAAAATTGGGCCTTTCGTGGTGGTGGTGGTGGTGGCGTTGCCACAACACTGTAAGCCCTCAGAGTTACTCTTGGTGGGTGCAGCAATGGGCCCTGCTGTGAATTATTAGATCAAGAATTGTAATTACATGCCCCTTTTGAACAGGGGCTGAAAAATTGGGCCTTTCGTGGTGGTGGTGGTGGTGGTGGCGTTGCCACAACACTGTAAGCCCTCAGAGTTACTCTTGGTGGGTGCAGCAATGGGCCCTGCTGTGAATTATTAGATCAAGAATTGTAATTGCATGCCCCTGTTGAACAGGGGCTGAAAAATTGGGCCTTTCGTGGTGGTGGTGGTGGTGGTGGTGTTGCCACAACACTGTAAGCCCTCAGAGTTACTCTTGGTGGGTGCAGGAATGGGCCCTGCTGTGAATTATTAGATCAAGAATTGTAATTGCATGCCCCTGTTGAACAGGGGCTGAAAAATTGGGCCTTTCGTGGTGGTGGTGGTGGTGGTGGTGTTGCCACAACACTGTAAGCCCTCAGAGTTACTCTTGGTGGGTGCAGGAATGGGCCCTGCTGTGAATTATTAGATCAAGAATTGTAATTACATGCCCCTTTTGAACAGGGGCTGAAAAATTGGGCCTTTCGTGGTGGTGGTGGTGGTGGCGTTGCCACAACACTGTAAGCCCTCAGAGTTACTCTTGGTGGGTGCAGCAATGGGCCCTGCTGTGAATTATTAGATCAAGAATTGTAATTACATGCCCCTTTTGAACAGGGGCTGAAAAATTGGGCCTTTCGTGGTGGTGGTGGTGGTGGTGGCGTTGCCACAACACTGTAAGCCCTCAGAGTTACTCTTGGTGGGTGCAGCAATGGGCCCTGCTGTGAATTATTAGATCAAGAATTGTAATTGCATGCCCCTGTTGAACAGGGGCTGAAAAATTGGGCCTTTCGTGGTGGTGGTGGTGGTGGTGGTGTTGCCACAACACTGTAAGCCCTCAGAGTTACTCTTGGTGGGTGCAGCAATGGGCCCTGCTGTGAATTATTAGATCAAGAATTGTAATTGCATGCCCCTGTTGAACAGGGGCTGAAAAATTGGGCCTTAGGCACTGGTGGCACAACACTACAACCCCTCACAGATACTGTACTTGGAGCACAGCAATGAGCCCTGTTGCAAAGTATTGCTTCAAAAATTGTAATTACACGCCCCTGTAAAACAGGGGCTGAAAAATTGGGCCTTAGCCACTGGTGGCGGCACCCATAAACAAAAATGATCTTCCAAGCTATCATCATCAATCGTATCATTGAGGACTCGGAGGAGGAGGATAGCCAGTCAACATAACAGCACAGGCACTCAGCATCAGCATCAGTCTTGAAGGGATGTGACATGTTAAAATCAATTAGTCTGTTATATCAGCATCAGGTGTGTGGTAGCTGGTGGTGATCCAAGACTGGTTCATCTTGATGAAAGTCAGTCGATCAACCGAGTCGGTGGACAGGCGCACCCTGTGATCCGTGACAAATCCTCCAGCAGCACTGAATGTGCGTTCCGAAAGAACGCTGGATGCAGGACAGGCCAGTAGCTCAATTGCATACTGTGCAAGCTCTGGCCAGTGATCCATCCTCAAGACCCAGTAAGCCAGAGGATTTTCGGTGGGGAAGGTGTCCAAGTCTGACCTTGCCCCTAGATATTCCTGCACCATGTTTATCAGACGCTGGCGATGGTTGCTGGAACCGATCATACTTTGGGGCTGCGGACTAAAGAATTGTCTGAACGCATCGGTCAGACGGCCACCTTCCCCACCGCTCCTTCTTTGACTGGCCGAAGCCTCAGCAACTCGTTGTCCAGGACCAGGAGTTTGTAACCTCCCAGTCTCTGGGAACGCGTTGCACAGACCTTTCTGCAAGGCCTCCCGGAGTTGTCTCATCCTCTGCTCCCTCTGCGACGGTAACATAAGGTCCGCAACCTTACCCTTGTACCGTGGATCAAGGAGAGTGGCCAGCCAGTAATGGTCCCTCTCCTTGATCCGAAGAATACGAGGATCCTTCCGCAGACTTTGCAGGATCAGGGAGGCCATGCAGCGTAGGTTTGCTGAGGCATTCGCTCCGGAGTCCTCTGGGTCACTAAGGACGACATGATCCGCAGCCACCTCCTCCCAGCCACGTACAAGTCCACTGGTTTCTTGGGACTGTAAATCATCCCTAAAAGACTGCTGCTGATGATGCTGAGTGCCAGCCTCCACCTCCATGCTGACACAATCCTCCTCCTCCTCCTCCTCCTCCTCCTCCTCTTCCTGTGCGATGGGTGGGACAGAAGGAACACTGTCTGGGTAAAGGGGGCCTTGAGAGGCAAGGAAGTCCTCCTCTTCCTGCCTCTGTTCTGCCTCAAGTGCCCTGTCCATTATTCCAACAGGTGGACAAGAGGTACAGTGTCACTGATGCATGCACTGTCACTGCTCACCATCCTCGTGGCCTCCTCAAATGGTGCCAGGACAGTGCATGCATCCCTGATCATGCCCCACTGGCGTGGAGAAAAAAAACAAGCTCCCCTGACCCTGTCCTGGTGCCGTAGTCGCACAGGTACTCATTGATGGCCCTCTGCTGCGTGTGCAGCCGCTGCAGCATGGCCAACGTTGAGTTCCACCTGGTGGGCATGTCACATATAAGGCGGTTCTTGGGCAGGTTCAACTCCTTTTGCAGCTCAGCCAGGCGAGCACTGGCATTATAAGATCTGCGGAAATGCACACAGACTTTCCTGGCCTGCCTCAGGACATCCTGTAAGCCCGGGTACCTGCCCAAGAACCGCTGCACCACCAGGTTAAGGACGTGAGCCACACAGGGCACATGGGTCAGTTGTCCCTGTCGGAGGGCGGAGAGGAGGTTGGTGCCATTGTCGCAAACCACCATTCCTGGCTTAAGCTGGCGTGGCGTCAACCACCTCTCGGCCTGGCCCTGCAGAGCAGACAGGACCTCTGCCCCAGTGTGGCTTCTGTCCCCCAAACACACCAGCGCAAGCACGGCATGGCATCTTTTTGCCTGCGTACTTGCGTAGCCCCTTGAACGCCTACGGAGCACCGCTGGTTCCGAGGACAAACCACAGGAAGAGGCCATGGAGGAAGAAGAAGAGGAGGGGGTGGAGGAGAGAGGTGTGTCACAACCAGTAGTAGCATTTTGGAGGCGTGGCGGTGGAACAACCTCCAACACTACTGCACCTTGTCCTGCATCCTTCCCAGCTGCCAAAAGAGTGACCCAATGGGCCGTGAAAGAAAGGTAACGTCCCTGTCCATGCCTGCTGGACCATGAGTCAGCGGTAATATGCACCTTACCGCTGACCGCCCTGTCCAGCGAGGCCAAGACATTGCCTTCCACATGCCGGTAGAGAGCCGGAATAGCCTTCCGTGAGAAAAAGTGGCGTTTGGGAACCTGCCACTGAGGAACCGCACATTGCACAAACTCACGGAAGGGGGCCGAGTCTACCAACTGAAAAGGCAGCAGTTGAAGCGCTAGCAATTTAGCCAAGCTAGCATTCAACCGCTGGGCATGTGGATGGCTGGGAGTGAACTTCTTTCGACGGTCCAGCAGCTGGGGCAGGGAAATTTGCCTGCTAGAATCGGACGTCGGTGTACTGCTAGCAGAGTGGCCGCAAGTACTTGGCTGTGACACACCTAATTCTACACCTTCATTCCTCTCAGTGCATGTTTCAGAGAGGACTGAAGTTATAGTGGGGTTGGAGATCCCAGCTGATGCGGTGCAAGGAGAGGTCCGCTTTGTTCTTTGGTGTGGGTCTTTGAGGTAGGCTTGCCAACGAGCTGCATGGCAGGTCAACATATGTCTGGTCAGGCATGTGGTACCCAAGCGGCTGATGTTTTGGCCACGCGATATACGCTTGAGACATATGTTGCAAACAGCAGCTGTGCGATCTGATGCACTAGCCTCAAAAAAGGCCCACACCAAAGAACTTTTTGAATGACGGGCAGAGGCAGCGCCCTGCACAGGCGGAGCTCTGCGGTGTGATTCCGTCGGTGTACTGCCCTTACGCTGGCCACCAAAGGGCATCCTGCCTCGTTGGAGATGTGCCTCCTCCTCATCCTCCTCCTCCTCCTCTCTCCTATTAGGCACGCACGTGGAGTCAGTGACCTCATCATCCCCTCCCTCCTCATCACTGGAGCCAATCTGGCAGTATGCTGCAGCTGCTGGAACATGACTGCCAGATTGGTGTCCTTCTTGAGCATCCCCTCTGTCTGCTCTCACGCTACTGCCTTCCTGTAGCTGGGTTTCATCATCAGACCCTTCGAAACGCTGGGCATCCTCCTGGAGCATGTACCCAACACTGTGCTCAAACAGTTCGGGGGACTCCTCAGGAGGAGGACATGGTGGGTCTAGGGAAGGAGTGACTGATGATGAGTCTGACATTGATACCAGGGAAGAGGACGCTTTGGCAGCTGCTTTTCCAGTACCCTGAGCCTGGGTGAGAGAGGATGAGGAGGAGGAGGAGGGCTTGGTCATCCACTCTACCAAGTCTTCGGCATGATGTGGCTCAACATGTCCAGCTGCCGAAAAGAAGGACAAGCGTGTCCCATGGCCATGTGCTGATGACAATGCACCGCGTCCACGACCAGCACTGTTGCCCCCAGACACAGAGCCTGCTTGCCCTCTTTTATTGCCTCCTGACTGTCTGACTCTCCTTGTTTGCCTTCCAGACATTCTAATAGATGGCCTGCAGGGAGATGGGAAAAAAGCAATAAGGGCTACCTTCAGGTGTCCTTCTCTGTCCCTTTACTTAAGGATTTCTAAATATGGTTGAGGATGATTGCTTTTGCACAGAATAGCACAACGACAATTTCCCTGACTGTCCAAAAAAACAAGGATTTCAAAGATGGTTGATGAGGAATGCTTTAGCACACTATAGCACAAGGAGAATTTCCCTCACTGTCCTTCCCTGTCCCTAGAAACAAGGATTATCACAGTGAAAGAAACTGACACTCTTCCTACCTATAGTTTTCTGTCCCTAGAAAAAATGTTTTTTTAAAGCACACTATATCACAAGGAGAATTCCCTCACTGTCCTTCCCTGTCCCTAGAAACAAGGATTCGCACAGTAAAACACACTGACACTCTCCCTACCTATAGTTTTCTGTCCCTAGAAAAAAATTTTTTTAAAGCACACTATAGCACAAGGAGAATTTCCCTCACTTTCCTTCTTTGTCCCTAGAAACAAGGATTATCACAGTGAAAGAAACTGACACTCTTCCTACCTATAGTTTTCTGTCCCTAGAAAAAATGATTTTTTAAAGCACACTATAGCACAAGGAGAATTTCCCTCACTTTCCTTCTTTGTCCCTAGAAACAAGGATTATCACAGTGAAAGAAACTGACACTCTCCCTACCTATAGTTTTCTGTCCCTAGAAAAAATGTTTTTTTAAAGCACACTATAGCACAAGGAGAATTTCCCTCACTTTCCTTCTTTGTCCCTAGAAACAAGGATTATCACAGTGAAAGAAACTGACACTCTCCCTACCTATAGTTTTCTGTCCCTAGAAAAAATGTTTTTTTAAAGCACACTATAGCACAAGGAGAATTTCCCTCACTTTCCTTCTTTGTCCCTAGAAACAAGGATTATCACAGTGAAAGAAACTGACACTCTTCCTACCTATAGTTTTCTGTCCCTAGAAAAAATGTTTTTTTAAAGCACACTATAGCACAAGGATAATTCCCTCACTGTCCTTCCCTGTCCCTAGAAACAAGGATTCGCACAGTAAAAGACACTGACACTCTCCCTACCTATAGTTTTCTGTCCCTAGAAAAAATGTTTTTTTAAAGAACACTATAGCACAAGGAGAATTCCCTTAACTTTCCTTCTTTGTCCCTAGAAACAAGGATTATCACAGTGAAAGAAACTGACACTCTTCCTACCTATAGTTTTCTGTCCCTAGAAAAAATGTTTTTTTAAAGCACACTATAGCACAAGGAGAATTCCCTCACTGTCCTTCCCTGTCCCTAGAAACAAGGATTCGCACAGTAAAACACACTGACACTCTCCCTACCTATAGTTTTCTGTCCCTAGAAAAAATGTTTTTTTAAAGCACACTATAGCACAAGGAGAATTCCCTTAACTTTCCTTCTTTGTCCCTAGAAACAAGGATTATCACAGTGAAAGAAACTGACACTCTTCCTACCTATAGTTTTCTGTCCCTAGAAAAAATGTTTTTTTAAAGCACACTATAGCACAAGGAGAATTCCCTCACTGTCCTTCCCTGTCCCTAGAAACAAGGATTCGCACAGTAAAACACACTGACACTCTCCCTACCTATAGTTTTCTGTCCCTAGAAAAAATGTTTTTTTAAAGCACACTATAGCACAAGGAGAATTTCCCTCACTTTCCTTCTTTGTCCCTAGAAACAAGGATTATCACAGTGAAAGAAACTGACACTCTCCCTACCTATAGTTTTCTGTCCCTAGAAAAAATGTTTTTTTAAAGCACACTATAGCACAAGGAGAATTTCCCTCACTTTCCTTCTTTGTCCCTAGAAACAAGGATTATCACAGTGAAAGAAACTGACACTCTTCCTACCTATATTTTTCTGTCCCTAGAAAAAATGTTTTTTTAAAGCACACTATAGCACAAGGAGAATTCCCTCACTGTCCTTCCCTGTCCCTAGAAACAAGGATTTGCACAGTAAAACACACTGACACTCTCCCTACCTATAGTTTTCTGTCCCTAGAAAAAATGTTTTTTTAAAGCACACTATAGCACAAGGAGAATTTCCCTCACTTTCCTTCTTTGTCCCTAGAAACAAGGATTATCACAGTGAAAGAAACTGACACTCTCCCTACCTATAGTTTTCTGTCCCTAGAAAAAATGTTTTTTTAAAGCACACTATAGCACAAGGAGAATTTCCCTCACTTTCCTTCTTTGTCCCTAGAAACAAGGATTATCACAGTGAAAGAAACTGACACTCTTCCTACCTATAGTTTTCTGTCCCTAGAAAAAATGTTTTTTTAAAGCACACTATAGCACAAGGAGAATTTCCCTCACTTTCCTTCTTTGTCCCTAGAAACAAGGATTATCACAGTGAAAGAAACTGACACTCTTCCTACCTATAGTTTTCTGTCCCTAGAAAAAATGTTTTTTTAAAGCACACTATAGCACAAGGAGAATTCCCTCACTGTCCTTCCCTGTCCCTAGAAACAAGGATTCGCACAGTAAAAGACACTGACACTCTCCCTACCTATAGTTTTCTGTCCCTAGAAAAAATGTTTTTTTAAAGCACACTATAGCACAAGGAGAATTTCCCTCACTTTCCTTCTTTGTCCCTAGAAACAAGGATTATCACAGTGAAAGAAACTGACACTCTCCCTACCTATAGTTTTCTGTCCCTAGAAAAAATGTTTTTTTAAAGCACACTATAGCACAAGGAGAATTTCCCTCACTTTCCTTCTTTGTCCCTAGAAACAAGGATTATCACAGTGAAAGAAACTGACACTCTTCCTACCTATAGTTTTCTGTCCCTAGAAAAAATGTTTTTTTAAAGCACACTATAGCACAAGGAGAATTTCCCTCACTTTCCTTCTTTGTCCCTAGAAACAAGGATTATCACAGTGAAAGAAACTGACACTCTTCCTACCTATAGTTTTCTGTCCCTAGAAAAAATGTTTTTTTAAAGCACACTATAGCACAAGGAGAATTCCCTCACTGTCCTTCCCTGTCCCTAGAAACAAGGATTCGCACAGTAAAAGACACTGACACTCTCCCTACCTATAGTTTTCTGTCCCTAGAAAAAATGTTTTTTTAAAGCACACTATAGCACAAGGAGAATTTCCCTCACTTTCCTTCTTTGTCCCTAGAAACAAGGATTATCACAGTGAAAGAAACTGACACTCTTCCTACCTATAGTTTTCTGTCCCTAGAAAAAATGTTTTTTTTAAAGCACACTATAGCACAAGGAGAATTTCCCTCACTTTCCTTCTTTGTCCCTAGAAACAAGGATTATCACAGTGAAAGAAACTGACACTCTTCCTACCTATAGTTTTCTGTCCCTAGAAAAAATGTTTTTTTAAAGCACACTATAGCACAAGGATAATTCCCTCACTGTCCTTCCCTGTCCCTAGAAACAAGGATTCGCACAGTAAAAGACACTGACACTCTCCCTACCTATAGTTTTCTGTCCCTAGAAAAAATGTTTTTTTAAAGCACACTATAGCACAAGGAGAATTCCCTTAACTTTCCTTCTTTGTCCCTAGAAACAAGGATTATCACAGTGAAAGAAACTGACACTCTTCCTACCTATAGTTTTCTGTCCCTAGAAAAAATGTTTTTTTAAAGCACACTATAGCACAAGGAGAATTCCCTCACTGTCCTTCCCTGTCCCTAGAAACAAGGATTCGCACAGTAAAACACACTGACACTCTCCCTACCTATAGTTTTCTGTCCCTAGAAAAAATGTTTTTTTAAAGCACACTATAGCACAAGGAGAATTTCCCTCACTTTCCTTCTTTGTCCCTAGAAACAAGGATTCGCACAGTAAAAGACACTGACACTCTCCCTACCTATAGTTTTCTGTCCCTAGAAAAAATGTTTTTTTAAAGCACACTATAGCACAAGGAGAATTCCCTCACTGTCCTTCCCTGTCCCTAGAAACAAGGATTCGCACAGTAAAACACACTGACACTCTCCCTACCTATCCTTCTCTTTCCCTAAGCTAAAGGAATCCAGGTTAAGCAAGAAAAAAATAAATGTCACTGTCCCTGCCTATGCTTCTCTTTCCCTGCTCCGGAACACACTACACTAGGCCGCCATGCTGGCGGCCTTTTATAGTGTGGGGCGTGTACTAAACACCCTCAGCAATAATTGGCCACAGGCATCCTGCCTGTGGCCAATCATTGCTCTCCTCGCTGCCGGCGCTGTGATTGGCCAAGCATGCGGGGTCACAGTGCATGCTTGGCCAATCACAGCGCCTGGATGACACTGCGATGGCGTAGTGCATTGTGGGCCGTTCGCGTCACTCGAATTTGGCGCGAACGGCCCAAATCGTTCGATCTTCGTCGAACGATCGAACAGCCGATGTTCGAGTCGAATGTATGTTCGACTCGAACACGAAGCTCATCCCTAGTCTTGAGGATGGATCACTGGCCAGAGCTTGCACGGTATGCAATTGAGCTACTGGCCTGTCCTGCATCCAGCGTTCTTTCGGAATGCACATTCAGTGCTGCTGGAGGCTTTGTAACCGATCACAGGTTGCGCCTGTCCACCGACTCGGTCGATCGACTGACCTTCATAAAAATGAATCAGTCTTGGATCACCACCAGCTACCAAGCACCTGATGCTGATGTAACCGAATATTTTTTGGGGAAATGTCAGATCCCTTCAAGACTGCCTATGCTGATGCTGAGTAACTATCCTATTATGCTGAGTGACTATCCTCTTCCTCCTCAATGATCATGCTGATATCTTGTAAGAACATTTTTGGTTCTGGGCACCGCCACCAGTGGCTAAGGCCCAATTTTTCAGCCCCTGTTTAACAGGGGCGTGTATTTACAATTTTTGATGCAATACTTTGCAGCAGGGCTCATTGCTGCGCTCCTAATAGAGTATCTGTGAGGGGTTGCAGTGTTGTGGCACCAGCACCAGTGCCTAAGGCCCAATTTGTCTGCCCATTTAACAGGGGTGTGTAATTACAATTTTTGAAGCAATACTTTGCAGAAGGGCTCATTGCTGCGCTCCAAGTACAGTATTTGTGAGGGGTTGCAGTGTTGTGGCACCAGTGCCTAAGGCCCAATTTTTATGCCCCTGTTTAACAGGGGCGTGTAATTACAAATTTTGGTGCAATACTTTGCAGCAGGGCTCATTGCTGCGCTCCTAATAGAGTATCTGTGAGGGGTTGCAGTGTTGTGGCACCAGCACCAGTGCCTAAGGCCCAATTTTTCTGCCCATTTAACAGGGGCGGGTAATTAAAATTTTTGAAGCAATACTTTGCAGAAGGGCTCATTGCTGCGCTCCAAGTACAGTATCTGTGAGGGGTTGCAGTGTTGTGGCACCAGTGCCTAAGGCCCAATTTTTATGCCCCTGTTTAACAGGGGCGTGTAATTACAAATTTTGGTGCAATACTTTGCAGCAGGGCTCATTGCTGCGCTCCAAGTACAGTATCTGTGAGGGGTTGCAGTGTTGTGGCACCAGTGCCTAAGGCCCAATTTTTATGCCCCTGTTCAACAGGGGCATATAATTACAATTCTTGATCTAATAATTCACAGCAGGGCCCATTCCTGCACCCACCAAGAGTAACTGTGAGGGCTTACAGTGTTGTGGCAACACCACCACCACCACCACCAAAGTCCCAATTTGATTCTGCCCCTGTTCAACAGGGGCATGTAATTACAATTCTTGATCTAATATTTCACAGCTGGGCCCATTCCTGTGCCCACCAAGAGTAACTGTGAGGACTTACAGTGTTGTGGCACCAGCACCACCACCAAAGGCCCAATGTTTCCTACCACTGTTCAACAATGGCATATAATTACAATTCTTGATATAATAGTTCACAGCAGGGCGTTCCGGCGCCCACCAAGAGTAACTGTGAGGGCTTACAGTGTTGTGGCAACACCAACACCTAAGGGACAAATTTCTGCAGAGTATATACGGCAGGCCCCTACTTTCAAACATCCAACTTACAAACGACTCCTACTTGCAAACGGAAGGAGACAACAAGAAGTGAGAGGAAATCTACCCCTAGGAAGGGAAATTCTCTCCTGTAAGTGTTAATATGGGAACAAGATGTCTCCTCTCCACTGATGCTTTATCACCAATCCTTGTTTCACTAAAAACCCCATATTTTCAAAAAACATTTGTCATTGGGACGGAAAGTGAGGTGAAATGTTCTGAACAGGTGCATACTGCACAGACAGCAAAACAAATGTTACAGGGGTGATAACTCTTCCCTATGTTTTCCAAAAAGCTTAAAACAGATTTTTTGGCTGGAGCTACACTTAAAAAATGTACCTGTTCCAAATTACAAACAGATTCTACTTAAGAACAAACCTACAGTCCCTGTCTTGTTTGCACCGCCTGTAAACTGCTGTTTAGAGTATATAGGGCCTTTTTTTTATTTGGGTGAAGGGTTCCCCTTAATATCCATACAAGACCCAAAGGGGCTGGTAGTGGGCTTGGGGGTACCCATGCCATTTTTCTCAATGAAAATATATATATATATAATAAAATAATAATAAAAATAAAATAATATATATATATATACAGTATATATAAATTATTGTGGACTTTGGACATTATTTTTATTATTGTTAGCTGTATATTTATTTTTTATATACCGTATTTATCGGCGTATAACACGCACCCTAATTTTAAGAGGGATGCTTAAAGAAAAAAACTTTTAGGAGGGAAGTTTAAGGAAAAAAAACTTACATTTTAAATGCCCATCAATGAAGCCTTATCAGTGTCCATCTGCAGCCTTGCCCATCATTGCAGAATGATCAGTGTCCATCTGCATACTTGCCCATCCATCTGCAGCCTTGCCCATCCATGTGCAGCCTTGCTATCCATCTGCAGCCTTGCAGCCTTGCCATCCATCTGCAGCCTTGCCGCCTTGCCATCCATCTGCAGCCTTGCCACCTTGCTATCTATCTGCAGCCTTGCCACCTTGCCATCCATCTGCAGCCTTGCCCCACCCATCCATCTGCAGCCTTGCCGCCTTACCATCCATCTGCCGCCTTGCCATCCATCTGCAGCCTTCCCCTCATCCAGTGTCAATCTGCAGCCTTGAGGGAATGAGCGCCGCCGAGATACACAGCCGGATGTCCTGTGTACTCGGCTCCTCTCGGCTTGTCTTGCAGTCCCGCCCCTTGGCCCGGCTCCTATGATGGACATAACACCGGTCCAGTGGCGGGAGGCATGACTGCGAGTGGAGCCGAGTACACAGTACACTCGGCTCTGTCTATTTCGGCGGTGCTTGTTCCCTCCGAGGTAGCCATTTGGCGTATAACAAGCACTCACGATTTTCCTCTGTTTTTGAAGGGGAAAAAAGTGTGTGCTATACGCCGATAAATACGGAAATGATTGTAAGTGTGTTTATTTGGAACACTATGGGGAAGATTTACTAAAACTGGTAAACTTAGAATCTGGTGCAGCTGTGCATAGTAACCAATCAGCTCCTAACTTCAGATTGTTCAGTTAAGCTTGGAAGCTGATTAGTTTGTTGCAACAGATTTTGCACTCTCCAGTCTTAGTAAATCCCCCCTATATGTCCTGATGACAGTAGCTTTGTTTATGATTTGAGGTCTAATTTTATATACATTATTCACAACAGTGTGGGTGTTATATATTATTATAACTGAACACAGCAGCTACCCAATCTCTCTCCAACCAAGCCCCATCTGTGCAACCCCTGTGATTTTAGAATTCTCTCTTGCATGAAAAACGTTAAATATGTATCATAAATATTATAAATGACCAAACTACTTCTACATGCTGCAATGTTTTACCTGTGATAATGTTTTATGGCTTTCTAAAAGTATTGTTATATTGTTTTGTCAGATCCTCACTTCTCCAGTCCTCTTAATAATCTGTGATGTTTGGTAAAGCTCAGATCGAATGAGGCCAAATTTAGTCTTGCTGTTTTATAGAGTTTGACTGAATTGGGTTTAGTTTTAATGCTCTATTCAGAATTGTGGCACCGTACGTGACTAAATATGTCATTCATGTGCGAAAGGAAATCCTTTCTTTGTCCATACTGCATTCGAGAATGTACATATTCTGTTATTAAAAAATGCTTTACTTTGTGATGCGATAATGGATGACCCAGTTCTACACATAAAACTAAGCTGGTTTAATATTCATAGGATATTGCAGTCTAATTAAAGCAAATATTATTTTAGCTGCTTATGCTTTATGATTCTTTTCATTGTTTAAAGTTTTTTGGTAAACTTTGAAAAGTACAGTTTTTACATGAGCAGTCTATCTATCTATCTATCTATCTATCTATCTATCTATCTATCTATCTATCTATCTTTTTTCCTTTTTATAATCAATCCCTGCGAATATTAACAATGCATTAAGCATATATCATTTACTTTTTTAAAAGAGGAACTGCAGTCTGCTCACATAATTAGTAATAAAAACATCTTTGCCATTCGGAAGCTTCCCTTCAACTACTTTGCATATTATTTTATATATACTACAGTCAGGTCCATAAATATTGGGACATAAATATTGGTCAGGGATAAAGTTATGGAAAAGTTTAAAGCAGGGTTAGGTTATAAAAAAATATCCCGAACTTTGAACATTTCATGGAGCACTGTTCAACCCATCATTCTCAGAAAATGGAAAGAGTATGGCACAACTGCAAACCTACCAGGACATGGCCGTCCACCTAAACTGAAAGGCTGGGCAAGAAGAGCATTAATCAGAGAAACAACCAAGAGACCCATGGTAACTCTGGAGGAGCTGCAGAGATCCACAGCTCAGGTGGGAGAATCTGTCCACAGGACAACTATTAGTCATACACTTCACAAATCTGGCCTTTATGGAAGAGTGGCAAGAAGAAAGACATTGTTGAAAGAAAGCCATAAGAAATCCTGTTTCATTTGAAGTTTGAAAAAAGCCATGTGGGGGACACAGAAAACATGTGGAAGAAGGTGCTCTGGTCCGATGAGACAAAATTTTACTTTTTGACCTAAAAGCAAAATGCTATGTGGCGGAAAACTAATACTGCACATTATCCTAAATGCACAATTCCCAACGTGAAACATGATGGTGACAGCATTGTGTTATGGGGATGCTTTTCTTCAGCAGGGACAGGGAAACTGGTCAGAGTTGATGGGAAGATGGATGGAGCCAAATACAGGGTAATCTTAGAAGAAAACCTGTTAAGCCCCGTACACACGATCGGTTTGACTGATGAAAACCGTCCGATGGATGGTTTTCATCAGACCAACCGATCGTGTATGGTACCCATCGGTCTTTTTTCCATCGGTTGTAAAAAATAGAACTTGTTTTAAAAATTAAAAAACCCACGCATGCTTAGAATCAAGTCGACGCATGCTCAGAAGCATTAAACTTCATTTTTCTCGGCTCATCGGAGTGTTTTACGTCACCGCGTTTGGAACGGTCGGTTTTTTGACTGATGGTGTGTGGCCAAGACTGATGAAAAACAGTTTCATCGGATTTCCGATGGACAAATCCATCGGACGAAAATCCATAGGTTATCCGATCATGTGTACAGGGCTTTAGAGTCTGCAAAAGACTTGAGACTGGGGTGGAGAGTCACCTTCCAGTAGGACAACGTCCGTGAACATACAGCCAGAGCTACAGTGGAATGGTTTAGAACAAAGCATATTTATGTGTTAGAATGGCCCAGTCAAAGTCCAGCCCTAATTCCGATTGAGAATCTGTGGCAAGACTTGAAAATTGCTGATCAGAGACACTCTCCATCCAATCTGACAGAGCTTAAGATATTTTTCAAAGAAGAATGGGCAAAAATGTCACTCTGTAGATGTGCAAAGCTGGTAGAGACATCCCCAAAAAGACTTACAGCTGTAATTGCAGCGAAATGTGGTTCTACAAAGTATTGACTCAGACGGACTGCATACCAATGCACGCGACACTTTTAAGATATTTTTTTGTAAAAAAAATGAAAACCATTTATCATTTTCCTTCCACTTCACAATTATGTGCTACTATCTCAAAAAATCCCAATAAAATACATTTACGTTTTTGGTTGTAACATGACAATGTGTACAATTTAAAGGGATATGAATACTTTTTTAAGGCACTGTATCTATTTTGTGCTAGAGTGTACCTTTGCTTCTTTAAAGCAATATTCCATATCCTGGAGCTTTTCAATCGTTTATTACTAATTCTGCCCCAAAGTGGGATGTTAGTTTACAGACTGATGCCGCGTACACACGATCATTATTCACGGCGGTTAAAAAAACGCCGTGAATAATGACAGGAAAAACGAGGGAACCGCTTGGTTCCCTACACACGGTCGTTTTTCCCGTCATTTTTTCTCTTGACGAGAAAAACGACTGTCTGTGGGCTCCGCGGCAGTGTTTCCCTATGGGAAAACTGCCGCTGAAAAAAATGCAGGAAAAAACGATGAGAAAATTTAGAACATGTTCTAAATTTTCTCGTCGTTTTTTATGCCGTTTTTCTAGACGAGAAAAACGACATAAAGCCCACAGACGATCGTTTTTCTGGGCGAAAAAAAAAAATAGGATTTTTATAACAGCTTACCTGTAAAATCCTTTTCTTGGAGTACATCACGGGACACAGAGCGACATAGTCATTACTAATGGGTTATATAGTTACCGTCAGGTGCTGGCACTGGCAACTTCCAAAACCGGAAGTACCCTCCCCTATATAAGCCCCTCCCATCCGGGAGCACCTCAGTTTTGTAGCAAAGCAATAAGTGTCCCCAAAGAGGGGCGGGAGCTCTGTGTCCCGTGATGTACTCCAAGAAAAGGATTTTACAGGTAAGCTGTTATAAAAATCCTATTTTCTTTTTCGTACATCACGGGACACAGAGCGACATAGTCATTACTAATGGGATGTCCTAAAGCAATGCCAAATGAGGGGGGGGATACACCATATATAAGCTGAGCGCTATCAGACATGAGGATCTTTTGCGGCCTGCAACACACTGCGCCCAAAGGCGACATCCTCCTGACTTCTAACATCCACCTGGTAGAACCTAGTAAACGTGTGTACCGAAGACCATGTTGCGGCCTTACAGATTTGAGCCAGGGAGGCCTGGTGATGCACTGCCCATGAAGTTCCAACTGCTCTCGTGGAGTGCGCCCTAACTTTGAACGGAGGCGGTCTACTTCTCAAGCTATAGGCTTGTATTATGACCTGTCGAATCCACTTGGCTAAAGTAGATTTTGACGCTGCCTGACCCTTTCTGGGGCCTTCCGGCAGAATGAACAAAGTATCCGTTCTGCGAATCTGAGCAGTGGCTTTTAGATAAGCTTTAACTGCTCTTACTACATCCAAAGAATGCAATAACTTTTCCTCTACCGAAGTAGGCTTGGGGAAAAAAGAAGGAAGAACCACATCTTGGTTCAAATGAAAACTCGATACCACCTTAGGAAGAAAGGCTGGATGAGGACGTAACACTACTCTGTCCTTATGGATAACCAGATATGGCTCCTTACAGGACATAGCTGCTAATTCCGATACTCTTTTAGCCGAACAAATGGCTACTAGAAAAATCAATTTCCTGGTGAGAAGCACTAAGGAAATATGCTGTAATGGTTCAAATGGTTGTTTCTGTAAAACCGACAGAACCAAGTTTAGATCCCATGGACATATGGGAATATTAACCGGAGGACTAATACGCATCACTCCTTGTATAAAGGCTTTGACTAGTGAATGCGAAGCCAAGGGCCTTTGAAAAAATATTGACAAGGCCGAAATCTGACCTTTGATAGTACTCAAGGCAAGCTTCCTATCTACAGCCCATTGTAGGAAGTCCAGAATTCTACCTATTACGTATTTACGTGGATGCCATTTCCTGGCCTCACACCAGGCGATGTACGCCTTCCAGATTCTATAGTAGATCTGCCTGGATACCGGTTTCCTGGCATTGATCATGGTAGACACCACAGCATTAGAGAGCCCTCTCCTTTTTAGAATGTGGGCTTCAATAGCCAGGCCGTCAAACCTAGGGCTGGTAAGGAAGGGTGGTATATCGGTCCCTGCGAAAGCAGGTCCGGACGATGTGGGAGGGTCCAAGGACTCCCCACAGACATTTTTACAATCTCCGCGTACCATGCTCTTCGGGGCCACGCTGGAGCCACCAGAATCACTGGTTTCTTTTCTACCCTGATTCTGCGGAGTAATCGAGGTAACAATTGTGGCGGTGGGAATGCATATATCAGCTTGAACTGATCCCAAGGGAACACTAGGGCATCCGAGCCGCACGCTAGGGGATCCCTTGTCCAAGAGACAAACCTGTCCACTTTCGTGTTGAACCTGGATGCTAGCAGATCTACATCCGGTGTTCCCCACCGCTGACATATTGTCCGGAAAACCTCGGGATGAAGGGACCATTCCCCTGGGCATAATTGTTGGCGACTTAGAAAGTCCGCCTTCCAATTCTCCACCCCTGGAATGAATACCGCAGATATGGCTGGGACATATCTTTCTGCCCATCTCAGGATGTAATTTACTTCCCTTTGGGCTGCACGACTCCTGGTGCCCCCCTGACGATTGATATATGCCACTACTGTGGCATTGTCTGACTGAACTCTGACAGGGGACCCTTGGAGTTTGGATGTCCATGCTACTAGGGCATACCGGGCTGCTCGTATCTCTAAGAGATTGATGGGCAGGGCCTTTTCCGCATCCGACCATCTGCCCTGGAGAGACCATTGCTCCAGTACTGCTCCCCAGCCTAAAAGGCTGGCATCTGTAGTGACCACCTTCCAAGAAATCGGACTGAAGGATTTCCCTCTTTCCAGATTCCGGGGAACCAACCACCAACGGAGGCTTCTGCGAACGGAAGGGGACAAGGACATTGGTACGTCCAGAGCCTGAACTTTTTTGTTCCAGGCTGACAGTATGGCCCTTTGCAACTTCCTTGAATGGAATTGACCGTAGGGTACTGCTTCGAATGATGCCACCATTTTTCCCAGCAGCCTCATGCATAGGCGTATGGATGGCTGTCTTTTTGAACCCACTAAGTGGATCAAATCTCTCAAAGACGACCCCTTTTCTTGAGGCAAGAAAATTTTTCTCTGGTCTGAATCCAGCCTTAGCCCCAAGTATTCCAGACTTTTGACTGGTTTTAGGGCTGACTTGTCTCGGTTGATAATCCAACCGTGATATTCCAGATACTTGATTGTCTCGTGAACAACCACTTCTAGTTTTTCCACTGAGTGGTCTATCAGCAACAAGTCGTCTAGATATGCCATTATCGTTACACCTCGTGTTCTTAGATTGGCCAATAATGGGGCCAGAATTTTTGTGAACACTCTTGGTGCTGTGGCCAGACCGAAGGGTAAGGCTCTGAACTGAAAATGGCGCCCTTCTATCGCAAAGCGTAGAAATTTCTGGTGGGCTGGAAAGATGGGGATGTGCAAATACGCATCTTTGATGTCGATCGAGGCTAACCATTCCTCCCCTTGTAGGGCAGTGGCTACCGATCGGATCGACTCCATCCGGAAAGTCCTGATATGCAGGAATTTGTTTAGCCCTTTTAGATTTAATATGGGCCTCATGTCCCCTTTGGCTTCGGAACTGTAAAGAGGTTTGAGTAAAACCCGAACCCCCATTCTTCCAGGGGGACCTCTATAATTACTGCTTGAAGCAATAATTGTTCCAGTGCCAACAGGAGGGATCCTCTCTTCTGGGGATCCCTTGGCACGTTCGACCTTATAAAGCGGGAAGGAGGGGAGTTTTTTAACTCCAATTTGTATCCCAGATTTACTGCGGAGAGCACCCATCTGTCTCGGATCGTGTCCCGCCAGGTCTCTGTGAACAACTGAAGTCTTCCCCCCACCCGATTGGGTGGGGGCAACCCTTCATGCATTTGACTTTGGGGGAGGTTTTGTACCTCTCCTGCTCCAGGGCTTCTTGTTACCCTGCAACTGTCCCTGATTTTTACCTCCGGGATTTGACCGGGGAGGCCGTCGGAACTGTTTCACAGCCGATGTCCTAGGGACTGGAGAAGCCGGCCTCTTAAAAGAGGGACCTCTAACTCTATTTTTGACCGGCAAGAGTGTACTTTTACCGCTGGAAATTCTCTGGATATACTTGTCCAGGTCTTCCCCGAATAAACGCTCCCCATGAAATGGGAAGCTGACCAGCAATTTTTTACAGGGAGCTTCAGCAGACCAGTTTTTGAGCCATAGAAGCCTGCGCATATGTACTATAGACAGCGTAAGGCGGGAGGCCTGATGGATTGAATCCTTTATAGCGTCCACCGCAAAGCATAAGGCTCTAGGTAGATCAGCTAGAGCAAGAGCCTGCTGATCTGGCACGTCCTTTAAGACCTGTTTCAACTGATCCTTCACTGCTTGGCAGACCCCTATAGCTGCCACTGCTGGTTGTGTCACCAATCCTGCTGTAGAAAAAGCAGATTTCAATAAGGACTCCAATTTTTTATCTATTGGGTCCTTGAACATTTGGACATTTTCCACCGGACATGTCAGTGATTTATTCACACAAGAGATGGCTGCGTCCACTGTAGGGACCTTCCATTTTCTGACGAACTTATCCTCCATAGGATAGACCACCGGAAATCTCTTGGGGGGAGTAAATATTTTGTCAGGATGCTCCCAATCCTGGTAAATGAGCCCCTCCAATAAAGGATGGATCGGGAAAGAACAAACAGTCTGGGGAGCTTTTAGCGACCCCAACGAGGAGACAGAAGAGGAGGATGGCTCCGCAAGTGGCATTTTAAATGCTGATCGGACCATATTAGTCAGGGACTGAACCCATAACCTCTCAGCATGTGATGCTGAGAACGGCTCCTCCACTGTTGATTCCTCTACAACCGAATCAACCTCATCCTGATCCCCCTCAGGTAGGTCGACCTCTGTATGGGACTGTTGCTCTGTTAACAGGCACTCTGAGGGAGGAGACGGAGATCGAGCGCTTTTCTCCTGTGACAGGGAAGCAGCAATTAGTGCTGACAATCTCTCTTCCAGCCCTCCCAGAGCTGAGGAAAAAACCTCCTCTGTTACATACACAGGAGCAGGTGAACTGGGGACAGCCACAGTACCAGGTACTCCTGGGGGTGCCCTACGGTCACTAACCTCTGATTCTTCAGGGGAGACTGGTGCAGCCAAAGCATGCCCAAGATCCTCAGAGCCCGATGGAGACCCCCTATTCCTCCTGGAATTTCTAGTCCCGGAGTTTTTAGACGGCATATTCCTAAGCCACAAAGCTGAGGTATTCCAGCCGAAAATACACCAGTTACTGATAATAGTCTAGCATAAATGCTGCTATAATAAACAGTTGGTGTCTACTAATGTGCCTTTCTAGGGGATGCCTGTATCAACCGCTTGCTGTATGCCTTTAAATGTTGTCAGCTCTGTCTCTGTACTTCATAGCCAGCTTACTGCAATAATGTGGCTTTTTAAAACCTGCTGGGACGCCCGCACATGCGCAGAAGCGCTGCGGCGCGCACAGAGCGTCATCCCCCAGGCCCCGCCCCTTTTTCCGGCCACCTCTATATATAGAGGCGCGTGCACGCGCACGCGCGCGGCCACGTGCGCCTCGGCGCTAATTTCAAACATGGAAACCAGGGACAGGAGCCAGGGCCCCCTTTGCCGCAGGCCGGGGGATAGACGAACACTGCAACATGGCAGAGGAAACAGTTTCCTGTAGGAGAACTCACCAGCTGCCTGGACTTTGCTCTCTGAGAAGAAACTAGTCCATATGACAAGAAAAACATTCCACAGCGGCCTCTAGTGGACAAACACAGGTACCGCAGTTTAATATACTAAACATATATAAAAAACATTCTTTTTTTTTTTTTTTTTTTTCTTGACCACCATTAAAAATTATTACATTTTTTTTGTAGTTACAGGCATGCACAGATATTAGCGGGAATACCGTTAGGTAACAGACAGAAAGACAAATTAGGCTTGGGGGTCCCCCAATAGAACCAAGTTCCTGGGGGCCCCCACTTACCTGTTCCCCGCCGCAGGACTTTGTTTGGTCCACAAAAGCCCAAACTTCACCTATCACGGCAGGCATTGTAATCAAACCTTCAGGGACCGGGTTCCCAAGGATTCCACTCCCCTGGACCTGTATAGCACCCTGCACAGAAAACATCTTGGTCGTGGGTATGACCAGAGCTCTGGATCCCAGGGTCCAGCTCTCCTAAGAGAAGCATTACAGGCAGAACCTTGCTCTTCTCTGCAAGGCCCGGGTACCGACCGTTTAGCTATGAAGCTTTTTTGGTCGGATCCGGAATAGCTTACTGAGGCCCAAAAGAACCTGTACGCAAGCTCAGTGAAAAACACATGTTTCTTCTTGGCCAACACCTTAGACACTGGCAAAAAACTGAGGTGCTCCCGGATGGGAGGGGCTTATATAGGGGAGGGTACTTCCGGTTTTGGAAGTTGCCAGTGCCAGCACCTGACGGTAACTATATAACCCATTAGTAATGACTATGTCGCTCTGTGTCCCGTGATGTACGAAAAAGAAATGCAGTTTTTCTCGTCGAGAAAAGCGGTCGTGTGTACGCGGCATGACCCTAGAGGATCCCCATTCAGAGCTAGATTTTAGTAGCAGAAATAGAGTGCTGCCAGTTTGCAGATTACTGGACCAAAGAAGATTTGGCTCACCCTGTGTATCATCTATGCCATCTTACTGTCTACCATTAATCCCCTACCCACTTCAGCTTACCTTCAATTGTTAAATTGTTTTGTTAAACACTGGTAAAATTGTAGGACCTTTGGGTGGATTTAGGCCTGTGGTTGTTTCTCTCTGTGACGTGATCTCTCCTCATTTATGTGCCCCTGTGCTTGCCCTGGGTGTGCATTTAAAGTGTTTATACCCTGAACTAGTCTATACTGAGCTCCTAAAGAAGCAGAATACCCCTGAGAAACATGTTAAGTAATCCCCATTACTTCACCACAGATTTGGCAAGGCTATATATAAGGATTAAGTTATAGTAACTCTTAAGGCCCGTACACACGATCGGATTTTTCGACTGGAATTGTGTGATGGCAGGCCTTTGTCAGAAAATCCGACCGTTTGTATGCTCCATTGGACAATTGTTGTCAGATTTTCCGACAACAAATGTTGGATAGCATGCTTTAAAATTTTCCGACAACAAATGTGTGTTGTCGGATTATCCGATCGTGTGTACAGAAGTCCTTTGGAAAAAAATCCAAAGTACAAACATGCATGCTCAGAAGCAATGCTAACCATAACAGAACATTAGCAGAAGTTGCCCAAGGGTATGGCCAGTTCATGGCCAACGCCCTTCGGACAAAATTCCTACGCTTGGTCAGCGGAAAATCCGATCGTGTGTACCAGGCTTAAGACTTACAGTAGGTGCCGCCGATATTGACACCCTATGAGCTTCGTCGCGAGAGCCAGCGCCGAGCTGTCTCGTCATCGGGAAAGAAAAAAATGTTCCTTTCACGATGAGCGACACGCATTGCCGATAGGCGGGGATCCGACGCGGATTCCCGCCAATACCAGGCACTGCGTTTGGTATGAATCCTGAGCGGGAACTCCACGCCAATTTTTAAAGAAAAAAACGGCATGGGTTCCCCCTCTAGGGGCATACCAGGCCCTTGGGGCTGGTCTGGATTTGAAGGGGAACCCTACGCTGAAAAAACGGCGTGGGGGTCCCCCTCAAGATCCAAACCAGACCCTTATCCGAGCACGCAACCTGGCAGTCCGCAGGGGAAGAGGGGGGATGATAGCGCCCCCCCCTCCCTCCTGAACCGTACCAGGCCACATGCCCTCAACATGGGGGGTTTGGTGCTCTGGGGCAGGGGGGCGACCTGCGGCCCCCCCACCCCAGAGCACCCTGCCCCCATGTTGATGAGGACAGGGCCTCTTCCCGACAACCCTGGCCGTTGGTTGTTGGGGTCTGTGCGCGGGGGGCTTATCGGAATCCGGGAGCCCCCTTTAATAAGGGGGCCCCCAGATACCGGCCCCCCACCCTATGTGAATGAGTATGGGGTACATCGTACCCCTACCCATTCACCTGGTGGAAAATAAATGGATATAAAAACACAACACAGTTTTTAAAAGTATTTTATTGCACCGCTCCGGAGGTCTTCTTCCGACTTTGGGGGTCTCCGTTGTCGTTGCCGCGTTCTTCAGTTCTTTCTTCTGCCGGGCCTCCGCTAACTTCTTTTTAGCTCTTTTGCTAACGGAGGCCCGGTCTTCTCCGTCGTCTTCTTCTTCTTCTCCCGCTCTCCGGTTCTTCTCCCGCTCTCCGGTGTCGTCGCCGCGTTCTCCGGTTCTTTCTTCCGCCGGGCCTCCGCTAACTTCGTTTTAGCTCTTTTGCTAGCAGAGGCCCGGTCTTCTCCGTCGTCGCCGTCGGCGTCTTCTTCCCTCTTCTCCTCCTCGATGTTGACTCGTCGCTTCCTCTCGCAGTAATGGTAAATCTTCGGTCCGCAGAGATTAATCTATTCTTCACATGACGTCACAGTCACATGCTCCGGGGCACATGTGCACTGGAGCATGTGACTGTGACGTCATGTGAAGAATAGATTAATCTCTGCGGACCGAAGATTTACCATTACTGCGAGAGGAAGCGACGAGTCAACATCGAGGAGGAGAAGAGGGAAGAAGACGCCGACGGCGACGACGGAGAAGAAGAAGACGACGGAGAAGACCGGGCCTCTGCTAGCAAAAGAGCTAAAAAGAAGTTAGCGGAGGCCCGGCGGAAGAAAGAACCGGAGAACGCGGCGACGACACCGGAGAGCGGGAGAAGAACCGGAGAGCGGGAGAAGAAGAAGACGACGGAGAAGACCGGGCCTCCGTTAGCAAAAGAGCTAAAAAGAAGTTAGCGGAGGCCCGGCAGAAGAAAGAACCGGAGAACGCGGCGACGACACCGGAGACCCCCGAAGTCGGAAGAAGACCTCCGGAGCGGTGCAATAAAATACTTTTAAAAACTGTGTTGTGTTTTTATTTCCATTTATTTTCCACCAGGTGAATGGGTAGGGGTACGATGTACCCCATACTCATTCACATAGGGTGGGGGGCCGGTATCTGGGGGCCCCCTTATTAAAGGGGGCTCCCGGATTCTGATAAGCCCCCCGCCCGCAGACCCCGACAACCAACGGCCAGGGTTGTCGGGAAGAGGCCCTGTCCTCATCAACATGGGGGCAGGGTGCTCTGGGGTAGGGGGGCCGCAGGTCGCCCCCCTGCCCCAGAGCACCAAACCCCCCATGTTGAGGGCATGTGGCCTGGTATGGTTCAGGAGGGAGGGGGGGCCGCTATCGTCCCCCCCTCTTCCCCTGCGGCCTGCCAGGTTGTGTGCTCGGATAAGGGTCTGGTTTGGATCTTGAGGGGGACCCCCACGCCGTTTTTTCGGCGTAGGGTTCCCCTTCAAATCCAGACCAGACCCAAGGACGGATCCCCGCTCAATACAGAGTCGCGTCTCCTCGCCATTGCAGCGAGCGCGACACGTGTCGCCACCCTGCTGCCGACATCTCGGCACTCCTGTCGCCGAGAATCTCGGCGATGGGAGCGCGATAGAAACACAATATCGGTGGAACCTACTGTATGCAATATTGCTAAAATAGCTAATTGGTATTGAATGGAGATGTAAGTAAGTGCAAGGGCTTACTAATGTATAAAATGATATTAATAAAAGATACATATACGTTTTCCTTGTATAAGTCAATATTGGATGTGGTATCTCTTTTTTTTAGCCCACCTCTTTAGTTTTAATTGCTTGTGAGTATGAAACTATGCTCCAGTTTGCAGGTTTATTACAGTTTTTTTAGTACTATGTCTGTTGTTTGGCCTCTGGGGTTACAGTCCTTGATTTCATGGCCGCCTGTGTTGCAATACTTACATATAATCAACATTTTTCCTTATGCAAAATGGCTGTGGATTGGCCTCTAGTGCCTGCGATCCTGCAATATGGCCAAGATTCATGGAAATTAGGCTAAATTGTGGTTGTATACATAGACGGAGTGGTCCAATCCTTTTGTTTTTTCTTATGAATAAGTCATGAGTCATGTGATGAAAGGCATCAGTAGGTGGGGCTACATGACGTCTGTACTCCTGGAAGTGCAATTTCGGCCATTTTTTTAATTATTCCATGGATGCCTATCAATAAGAGAGCCATGGCTTTTTACCATTAAAGTACCCATGTGAATTATCTGGTGCACTAGATGTTACAAGTGCACGTTGTGAGTATTTTTAAACATTTTAATAAATCGTAATGTTCTTTTGATACTGTACCATAATAGTTTTTTTATTTCTCGTCTATATTTAATGGCAATCGGAGCATTTATTATTTTAATAAATCACATATTGTACCGCCTAATTTGAAGATACAGTATCTGTGGAGCATATTATCCAGGTTGCTGGGACAAGCGCTTTAGACCTTACCTTTGGGTGGGTCTACTAATGAGGTAAGGGGCCGCATTTTGAGGTGATGGTTCACTGTGCGGAATTGTGTTAAAAGGGAAGCAAGATTTCACGGAACAAAGATATTATGGAACACATTTTGGGTTGTTTATATTTTATTTGTTGATATAATTTTAGTTGTAGTTATATTTTATGCACATTACTAGTAACTTTATTTAGTATTTTATTCTGGTTAGAGTTGTGGTTGCACGTTAGTTAATGAGAGATTCTTTACATTAAGTGCTTGAACACACTGTAGTGATTTAGCTGCACCAATTTATATTCTTTTGAAGGTAAGCGTGGAGGTTTCTTTTTGTTAAACCCCTGAGAAACATGTTGAGTAATCCCCATTACTTCATCAGAGCATTAGCAAAGTTATATATGAGGATTAAGTTATATAAACACTAAGACGTGTGCAATATTGCTAAAATTGTTAACTGGTATTGGATGGGGATGTATATAATTACAAGGGCTTACTAATGTATAAAATATTGCTATTGTAAAAAAAAAACATAAATTATTGTTTTAAATTATATTAATAAAAGATACATATACCTTTTAACCATATAAGTACTTGACGTAATTGTAGCCGTATTAGTGCAATTGTGACAGAGAAAATTAAGTACTGTCCGTGATACTTTTTTTATTTGCACTAACATAGAATTTTTCAGGACAAGCTTTCGGGGTATGTCCCCTTCTTCAAGGTCCAAGCAGTACTGATTCACAATTTTTTAGCAGAATGTTGAAACAAAACAAGAAAAAAATCTCAGAGGGAAAGGAAAAAAAACACATACAAATCAATGGTAATAAAGATAGCAGCAGAGTGTACCTCATCCAATGCAACAGGTGTGGCAAAGGATCTTATGTTGGTGAAACAGGACAGAAGTTGCAAGCGAGGATGAATTTTCACAGACATACCATCAAGGAACATAAAGAAGAGAGTTTCTGCACACCTGTGGGACATCACTTCTCACAACCAGACCACACTATAGAAGACCTCAATGTTTTAGTTCTTAAAGGGAATTTCAGAACTATCCAGGAAAGGAAAACATTTGAACTAAGAATGATAATTCTTTTTAACACAAAAACGAATGGCCTAAATTTAGATATTGGTTTCCTTACCCATTATACTAAGGTTTTATGACCCCCTCTGTGACTAGCATCTCCCCCCTCAAGTCTATAGCTCTCCCTCTGTCTTATCTCACTAACTCTGTCTTATCTCACTAACTCTGCTGCTATCTTTATTACCATTGATTTGTATGTGTTTTTTTTCCTTTCCCTCTGAGATTTTTTTCTTGTTTTGTTTCAACATTCTGCTAAAAAATTGTGAATCAGTACTGCTTGGACCTTGAAGAAGGGGACATACCCCGAAAGCTTGTCCTGAAAAATTCTATGTTAGTGCAAATAAAAAAAGTATCACGGACAGTACTTAATTTTCTCAACCATATAAGTAAAAATTGGATGTAGTACATCTTTTTTTAGCCCACCTCTTTAGATTTAAATGCTTGAGTGTGAATGTATGATCCAGTTTACAGGCTTGATTTTTGAAAAACACAGTCCAATAGTGATGTCCAAATAAGATGCAAGTAATACATGTGCATAATAATACACAAACAAAAAAGAAAAATACAGTGTCATGACTGCCCTCTTTTGAGTCATACTCTTTGTGGTAGGACTCTTGTTCCTCTTTCTAGGATACTCCCCTCCCATAGCTCATTACATGCATGGTTAGAGTATACACAGTTAAAACATTTTTTGGGTACACGGCCCTTCCTAGACTTTCTGACACAACCTTATACAGTTTTTGAATCTCTGTTATCCCAGTCTTCTAGACCTGACCATGACCACACACTTTTTCAGATTTACCAGATCTTGTTGAAAGAGTCATACCCAAACCTGCCTCCACTTCTTTAGAAATGGGAATAGGAATTGCAAGCATTGACAGACAATATGAATTGTGACAAAATACTCGCCATCTCATACAACATGTCTATTTCTTCACAATCTCAATTACCACATGTTATCTAGGTGTATCATTGCCCTACACTTCTGCATAAACTGGATCCATCTGTTTCTGATACTTTGCTAGCCATGTTTGCAGGCTCCTGGCACTATGACCCATATTTAGGGTACCTGTCCGAACATTCTCATTCTAAAATAAAATACTAGAGGGCGTGGCCTGACGCAGCATGTGAGCGGACGTCTTTCTTAGCAGCTCCAGGATCCCTCTGTACAATCCTCTGCAATCCTTCTTACCTGCCTCTGAAACATGGATCAAAACCTCACAGCCTCCTTGGGGAAGACCCTGGGCTACTATTCAGGGGATTCTGGTGGATGGGAAGGCGAAAGGGAAGGAAACAGCCTGCGGTCAGGATGAACATCACCACACGTTCCTGCCAAGATGGCCACCGGAATAACAACACCGCGCCATTCTCGTCTCTGGCATCCACCCCGGAGCTCTTTGCGGAGGACTCTGAGCCATCCCTGCCACCCTCTCCCGGGACCTCCGCTACTCCGGCGCTGCCGGCCCCTGCTTCTCCCAGCGAGGATGGCCTGGAGGACGGCCTGGTGCCAGAGCCCACGCTGTTGACGGTCCTTCGGACAATCAAGGTAAATCACTCTGACATCATGGGGAAAGTGGAGGAGCTAAAGCTAGACATTACTATAATGCGCCAGGACATGCACAAAGTGCGGGACCGGGTCTCCGAAATGGAGCACCGCATCAGTGATCTGGATGACACTGTGGGCCCAGTCCTCCCTGCTATTAAAACCCAGGGCTCTAAAATCCATTCGTTGGAGGACAAAATGGACGATTTAGAGAACCGTTTACGCAGGATTAACCTGCACCTGGTGGGCCTGCCTGAGCGGGTTGAAGGTTCCGACCCGGTGGCTTTCCTGGAGAGCTGGTTTACCCAGGAATTTGGGAAGGACTGCTTATCCCCCTGTTTTGTTCTGGAGCGACCTCCCCGGGTGCCTGGCAGACCGCTCCCCACTGGACCATCCAGTACTCCATGCTGTTTCCTGCGACGCTGAGAGTTGCGCACCAAGGCCATGTGCACTTTTTCCAAACCCCTGCAGAAGCTTTATCCTGGTTTGAGTCCCTGCACCTGCACCAACCTGGTCGCATGTCTGACTGGGCACCTGACACTTGATTTGTCTTCATTTTTGCCTTCCCTTGTGTTTTAATTTTACTCCTGCCTTTTGGGCGAGTACCTGGGGCAGGTACATTCAGTACTTTACTGTGTCAAGAGGATGCAGATCTCCACTGGATGACTATGCTGCTAACAGTTTGTTGAACCCCCCTTTTTTTCAAACGCTGATTTTTCTTTTTTCTAGTTTTTCACTATGATCAATGACTGATCTGAGTCCGCTGGCTTGCCTGTTCAGGCCATGTTCCTAATAGGTTGTTGTAGTTTGGGGTCAAAGCCAGCCCTTTGTTTTTGGGGCCTGGCAGGGATTACTGTTGGACTGTTGCCTATACTACGTATGTATTGGATAGTGGTTGTTTTACTGAAAGTCTGGATGAGTGATGTGTGTGTGTGTGTGTGTGTGTGTATGATTTCTGTCTTGCCTCCGCCCCCCCCCCCTCTGAATTGCCTGGGTTACTGCTGATTCCCTTCATTTTTGATACTTCAATATGTCTACAGTTAAGTGCATCTCCTGGAATGTCCGGGGGTTAAACTCCAAATTTAAGAGGGCCTCTCTGTTTGATTTCCTTAAGGCGCACAATCCTCATTTATTATGTTTACAGGAAACGCACCTTATGGGGTCGAAGGTGCTGGCTTTGAAAAAATACTGGGTTATGCATGGCTATCATTCCACATACTCTAACTATGCAAGGGGGGTGTCTTTCCTGGTTAGGAAGGGCCTCCCCTACTCTTGTGACAGGGTGGTTCTGGACCCTAAGGGTCGCTTTGTTTTCCTCCAATGTAAGGTGCCACTATTGTTGGTGGTTGTCTATGCTCCCCCTCCTGTCACGGCTGAAATATTCACGGATCTGAGTGTGCAGTTTTCCACTTTTCCTATGCTGACTACTCTCATATTGGGGATTTTAATTCGGTACTCGATCCTGAACGGGATCGCTTGAAACCTCTCCAGTATGATTCTAAATTGTTTAGTCAATGGTGTGCCTCGTTTGGTTATGTTGACCTCTGGAGTAGGGATGAGCCGAACACCCCCCGTTCGGTTCGCACCAGAACCTTTGAACGTATCGACCGTTCGCACGAACTTTAGAACCCTATTAAATACAATGGACGCGAATGTTCGAAATCTAAAGTACTAATTATAATGCCTAATATGCATGTTATTGTCCTAAAAAAGGGTTTGGGGACCCGGGTCCTGCCCGAGGGGACATGTATTAATGTAAAAATAATATTTTAAAACGGTTGTTTTTTCGGGAATAGTAATTTTAATAATGCATAAAGTGAAAAAAAAAAGTGAAATATTCCTTTAAATATCGTACCTGGGGGGTGTCTAAAGTATGCCGGTGAAGTGGCATGTGTTTCCCTTGTTTAGAACTGTCCCTGCACAAAATGACATTTTTTAAAGGAAAAAAAGCTATTTAAAACTGCTTGCGGCTTTAATGTAATGTCTGGTCCCGGCAATATGGATGAAAATCATTGATAAAAATGGCATGGCTACCCCATCACCCACCCCTACCCCAGCCCATTACCAGCCCCTTTGGGTCTTGTATGGATATTAACGGGAACCCCGCACCCAAAATAAAAAAAGGCCCTATATACTCTGAACAGCAGTATACAGGCGGTGCAAAAAAAGACACGGACTGTAGGTTTGTTCTTAAGTACAATCTGTTTGTAATTTGGAACAGGTAAATTTTTTAAGTGTAGCTCCAGCCAAAAAATCTATTTTTAAGCTTTTTGGAGAACATAGGGAAGGGTTATCACCCCTGTAACATTTGTTTTGCTGTCTGTGCACCTGTTCAGAACATTTCACCTCACTTTCCATCCCAATGACAAATGTTTTTGGAAAATTTGTTTTTCTTATTGAAACAAGGATTGGTGATAAAGCATCAGTAAAAGAGGAGACACCTTTTTCACATATTAACTCTTACAGGAGAGAATTTCCCATCATAGGGGTAGATTTCCTCTCACTTCCTGTTGTCTCCCTCCATTTGCAAGTAGGAGTCGTTTGTAAGTTGGATCTTTGAAAGTAGGGGCCTGCCATATATAGTCTGCAGAAATTTGGCCCTTAGGTGTTGCCACAACACTGTAAGCCCTCACAGTTACTCTTGGTGGGCGCTGGAACGCCCTGCTGTCAACTATTATATCAGGAATTGTATTTACATGCCACTGTTGAACAGTGGTAGGAAAAATTGGGCCTTTTGGTGGTGGTGCTGGTGCCACAACACTGCAACCCCTCACAGATACTGTACTTAGAGCGCAGCAATGGGCCCTGTTGCAAAGTATTTCATCAAAAATTTAGGCTTTAGGTGAATACTATGCAAAGCACACAGTAGTACACTAAGTGAAACACTGACTGTCTGCAGCTAGCACAATCACCGGCCTGCCTGTCACAGTATAGAGAATAACTGTATCCAGGTGAGCTTTAGGTGATCGCTATGCAAAGGACACAGTAGTACACTAAGGCCCCTTTCACACTGGGGCGGTTTGCAGGCGCTATTGTGCTAAAAATAGCGCCTGAAAACCGAGCCCAAACAGCGGCTGCTGTCTCTCCAATGTTGTAGGGAGAAGCACAAAAGCGCCACTCTATGGTCTGCGCCACTGCTTCTCCACAGATAAGACTTTCTGGTCACATGCTCATTTTTATATCATGTTTGTGAGTACATATATGCTCCCCCCCCCATTTTTAATATAAAATTTTATCGATCATACTGCACTTAGAGTGGCGCTTTTGTGCTTCTCCCTACAGCTCCTTCAGGAATTGCTTCTATTCTTCACTGGGCTGCCTTCTAGGTGCTTTTAGGACGAACTGAAAGGACTTTTTATAGTCTTATGTGGTTTGTTGTCATTATTATGTATTGATTGACTCATTTATTATATTTTTTATTTAGTGCCTTTCCCTTATTCCCATTAGTTTTTACATAGTCTTTGATACCAGTGCCAACTTCCTCCTATTTGTCTCTCCAATGTGCCCGAGGGCTTTCACACTGGAACAGTGCGCTAACAGGACGTGAAAAAAAGTCCTGCTAGCCACATCTTTGGAGTGGTGAGAGGAGCGGTGTGTTTATCGCTCCTACACCGCTCCTTCCCATTGAAAGCAATGGGAAACTGCAGTAATACCGCCGGCAATGCGCCTCTACAGAGGCGCATTGCCGGCGGTATTAACCCTTTTTTGGCCGCTAGCGGGGGTTAAAACCGCACCGCTAGTGGCCGAATACCTCCGCAATTATGACGGTATAGCGCCGCTAAAAATAGCGGCGCCATACCACCACCACACCCACCTCCCCAGTGTGGAACCAGCCTCAGTGAAACACTGAGGCTGGTTTCACACTGGGGCGGTGGGTGCGGTGGCGGTATAGCGGCGCTATTTTTAGCGGCACTATACCGTCGGAATCATGGAGGTATTCGGCCGCTAGCGGCCGAAAAAGGGTTAATCCTGCCGTAATGCGCCTCTGTAGAGGCACATTGCGGGCGGTATTACCGCGGTTTCCCATAGCTTTCAATGGGAAGGAGCGGTGTAGGAGCAGTAAACACACCGCTCCTCTCACCGCTCCAAAGATGCGGCTAGCAGGACTTTTTTTCATGTCCTGTTAGCGCACCGCTCCAGTGTGAAAGCCCTCGGGCTTTCACATTGGAGAGACAGCAGCCGCTGTTTAGGCTCGGTTTGCAGGTGCTATTTTTAGCACAATAGCGCCTGCAAACCGCCCCAGTGTGAAAGGGGCTTGACTGTCTGCACCAAGCACAATCACCTGCCTGCCTGCCACAGTATAGAGACTAACAGGAACGGATCTATCTAAACTCAATACAGTGTATAAATGTATATACAACACCTAGGATGCATATATATCCTCTACACACTGTAACAGCAGCTAACTGACTCGCCTGCCTGCTCTATCTAAGTCAATATAAATGACACTGTCTATCTCTCTGAAACTGCCTCTTTCACAAACGCCAACACACTACACAAGGCCGACTTCCAGGCGGCCTTATATAGTGTGGGGCGTGTACTAAACCCCCTGAGCCATAATTGGCCAAAGCCATCACTACTCTGGAGACACTGCCATCCAGTGGACCGAGAATATACGAGTATTATCTCATACATACCGTACTCTTTCCAGGCTGGACTATGCCCTAGGGACTCCTGACTTGATCCCCAATCTTCAGGCAGTATCACACTTACCTCAGACGATATCCGACCATTCAGCCATATATGTTGAGGTGCTGCTGGGCCACAGACCCTTGTTTCGGTTGTGGAGGCTTAATCCCCTCTGGGTTGCCACCTCTGAACTTCAGGAGCCGGTTCGGCAGGATATGTCCCACTATTGGGGGGACAATGCCGGATCCGCCTCCTTTGGCCCCACGTGGGATGCTTTTAAAGCATCGGTACGGGGGTCCTACATTTCTAACATTGCCCAGCATCAGATGTCCTCTCAGGCTAGTCTTTTGGCCTTGGAATCCTCCCTGGTGACGGCCAGGGCCCGTTTTTCTGCGCTTCCCACCCCGGACTCCCATGGGGTCCTGGTGGGGGTGCACAGGGCTCTGGACCTTCACGGGGTGAAACTGACGAGCAAACAGCAGCTGTATTTGTCGGCCAGGTTACATGAACACAGTGGTAAGAATGGTAGGATGCTGGCCTATTTGGCTCGCACGGACTACATAGATAGGACTATACCGCAAATCCAACTACCTGACGATACTGTTACATCTGACCCCCTGCTTATAAACCTAACGTTTAAGTCCTTTTATGAGAACCTTTACACTGCCCTACCCCCCCCCCCCCCCGACCAAGCTTGAGACGCTGGGATTTTTTGAATCCCTTAATTACCCTGTCCTGGAAGACTCACATAACCTGATACTAGATAAGCCTTTGACAGTGGAAGAAGTTACCGAGGCTATTCACTCGCTCCCTACCCTAATAAAGCTCCTGGTTTGGACGGTTTGCCCGCTGAATGGTACAGAAATTATGTGGAAGAACTGTCTCAGAGGCTACACTCTTTGTTTGAACATGCAGTGCAGGAGGGTGAGCTCCCCTCCTCCATGTGTGAAGCCCTGATCGTAGTGCTCCCTAAACCTGACAAAGACAAACTATTGTGTGGGTCCTACCATCCAATCTCGCTGCTGAATAGTGACATTAAGGTACGGCTAAGATTTTAGCTCTTAGATTGCAAAAAGTTATTCTCCATCTTATTCACAGGGACCAGACTGGGTTCATGCCTGGGAAGAGTACGTATGACAATATTCGCCGGCTCTATCTGCAAATTCACAGGGCAGCCACCGGGAAAAAGAGTGGCCTGGTGCTATCCTTGGATGTGCTCAAGGCCTTCGATACTGTTAACTGGTCCTTCCTTTGGGACACCATGCATCGTATGGGCTTCAGCTCTCAATTCATTCAGTGGGTCCGTTAACTCTATACCAACCCTAGAGCTAGGATAAGCACCAATAAGGATGTGTCTGATGTTTTTTCTTTGCAGAGGGGAACCAGGCAGGGCTGCCCGCTCTCGCTGCTTCTGTTCGCTCTGGCAATGGAGCCTTTGGCTCTGGCGGTGCGGCAGACGGCGACGGTGGGCGGCATCTGTTATGGGGCCCTCTCTGAAAAAATGTCCCTTTACGCTGACGATGCCCTTATCTACCTGGACGGTACCGAGCAATCTTTTGTCTGTCTAATGGGTGTCGTGGAGGAGTTTGGGAAGGTCTCCGGGTTACGAGTAGGGTGGGACAAATCTGTTGCATTCCCTATAGGTCCTACACGTGACTATACTTACCTCTCTACATCTAAACTGGCCATCTGACCTACGTTTAAGTATTTGGAGATACACGTTATGAAGCTCCTAATGTCTCCCCAATTGTATCACATATGGAAACCAGGTTACGTACTTGGGCTTCGCTACCACTTAACCTTATTGGTCGGGTGAATATATTCAAGATGATATACCTGCCAAAATTTTTATATGTTTTTCGGGCTTCCCCAATTTAAAAAAACAAAACTTTTTGGCAAACTCAATTCGATCCTCTGCACGTTTCTTTGACAGGGGTCGAACCCATGGATTGCTCTGGCCTCTCTTCAAGCTTCTAAACTTGATGGCGGGCTAGCATGTCCAAATTTGAGGCTGTACTTTATAGCAACTCAGCTGGCGTATATTTATGACTGGTTCCTGGAGGCCTCCTCATCCTGCTCCACCGCACTTTTGACTGCACTTGCAGGCTCTGGGAACTCTATTGTGGACGGCCTATACAAGTCGGTACCTAGGAGAGGTTCTCGAAGCTCTCCGATAGAAGTCAGTTGGTTAGCCTGGCATGAGGGTAACGGGGTGCTTACTAATTCAGACAGGATGTCTCCAAAGGCTCCCCTGTGGAAAAACCCTAACTTCTCTGAGCTCCTGGGTCACCCGGATTCGCTGTGGTGGACCCGATTGGGGGTTACGCACGTCTCCCACATATTTGTGAATGACACGTTTATTTCCTTCGAAGATTTAAAAACACAGAGTGGGGTGGAGGACAAATTTTGGTTTAAATACCTACTGTTGCGCCATGCGGTTCGGGCACAGTTTGGTGGCTTGACCCAGGAGCTTACGGGATCGCCTCTGGGGGTACTTATGTTGTACTCGGATATTGAAAAACTGGTTACGACTATATATTCCCGCCTGCAGTCGGTTGGGGTCAAACCCTTCCAGATTGCTCAGAGGAAATGGGAGTTGGACATTCCGGGGGTGTCAGAGGAGGCGTGGGAGGAGGCCTCGGAGGCTTGCTTCCTCGATCTTATCAGTTCTAACGATCAATATGTACAATTTAAATTTATACATCAGTTACACTATACTCCTGCCAGGTTGGCCCGCATAGGTTTAAATTCCGCTGCTTCTTGTCCTAGATGTGGCTCCACTGAGGCTGGGTATATACATATGTTTTGGTCTTGCCCAACATTATCATCGTTTTGGAAGGACTTGTTTGCTTTCTTTAAGGACACCTTGAACTTACCCATTCCTCTCACACCGGAGGTCAGGTTGTTGGGAGTGCTCAATGACTTTATACTTACAGTCCATGCTCGTACTCTGATACGCATAATATTGTTTTATGCCAGGAAACTGGTGCTGTTGCAGTGGAAAAGTGCCTCCGCTCCGGGGGTCCAAATGTTATACCGGGTGATAAATAAGGTTGTACCCATTTTTAAATGCATTTATAAGGGTAGGGCCTGTTCCCAAAAAATTACCAAAATCTGGCAACCCTGGTTGATATTGAGGATTCCTTTTGGAATGACACCCCACTGTCCCAGCCATAGGGGAGTGTGGGCATAGGACACCAGGATCTATCTGTGGGATGATGAGCGGTTGGTAGGGATGTGTCTTGGATCTGGGGGGGAAGGAGGTAGGGGTAGTGGGGTGAGACTGGTGGCGAGATTGAGAGTGAGCATGAATGTGTGTGTGTGTGAGTGTAAGGGCAACTGATGGCAACTCATGCTGTTTACTACTAACGGGCACAATAGGATGTGCCATCAGTGATCCACTTGGATTACCCTGCTATACTGTTTGTTACAAGGTTCCTCCCTTGAGGATCAAGGGAAAATATGGTTCTCAGATTTCTGTATAACAATAATGTATGTTTATAAATCTGCTGTACTGTTTAAGCGGTGTTGTTAACGTTGCTGTGCCTTCCTGAATGCTGTATTTGCAGAAAACAAATAAAAAAAATATTTAAAAATACTACATTTGTTGGACAAACTGGTTGGAGATAAAGTCCCAAATTAATTTCAGATTATTGTATTATCCATGTTGCCAGGCTCCTATAAACAAACTAAAGGAAGCTTAGTTAGGCTCTTTATTAAAGCCGCCCATTCTGTGATAGCCAGATATTGGTGACAGACCGAGGCTCCATCAATGGCCAAATGGGCTGTTGAAATGGACAAGATTGACTATGTGGAGTGTATGATAATGTGGGATGAGGATAAATCTGACTCATACAAACTTATGTGGACGGTATGGTCTCATTTGAGATATTCCTCAGATTTTGGCTCCTTATGCAGTTGCCGACCACGCACTGTACATTCACTGCGACGGTATACTGTATATACGAGATTCTGTATCTCTGGGTAGGGGCTGCGCACTGTGCTGTGATTCATCACAGCGCATGCCGATCACCAGGTCCCAGCCAGTGATTGACCGTTGGCATCCTGCGATTGGCTCTGAGCTTCATGGAACACAGCTCTGTGAATGTAGACAGCACAGAGCTGTGTTCAGTGACAGGGGATCTAGTTATTTTTTCAGGGAATGAAAACAACAATTTCCCCAGTAAAAGCAGCATACCGTACACACATCAACACTTGTTAGGCACATATTTAACCCCTTGATCGCTCTAGATGTTAACCCCTTTCTGCCCAGTGTCATTAGTACAGTGAAAGTGCATATTATTGGCCCTGATCACTATACTAGTGTCACTGGTGATTTCAGTGGCATTAAGTTAGCTCCCACAAATTGTCAGTTAGCGTCAGATTGCACGCCTACTATGAATTGCCAATCACCGCCATTACTAGTATAAAAAAATTCCAGTATACATCCCATAGTTTGTAGACGCTATAACTTTCACGCAAACTAATGAATATACACTTATTGGGATTTTTTACCAAAGACATGTAGCAGAATACATTTTGGCCAAAATTCATACAGAGATTTGATTTTTTTTTTCTTTTATATAAAATTTGTTCTTTTTCAAAATTGTCTTTTTTTTTATTTATATAATAAAAAATGTAAAACCCAGAGGTGATCAAATACCACGAAAAGAAATTTCTATTTCTGTGAAATAAATTATAGGAATTTATTTTGGGTACAGTATTGCATGACCGCACAATTGTCAGTTAAAATAGCACAGTGACTGAATAGCAAAAAATGGCCACTTCCAGAGCTGAAGTGATTAATTTCTACTAAGGTCTGAATACCTAGACACCTCCGGCCTCCACCCATTGTTCCCCTTTAATTATCACCTCACCCCCCTCCATTTTTTTTCTTTTTCTTCTTTTCTCTTCTTTCTTTCTAGCTTTTCTTCTGTTATCTTAACTGTATACTTCACCTGATAGCTGGTTTTACTGCATTGTCTGATAACGCAGGTATCATACCCAGTTGAATATTATGTAGCTGCTTGGTTTCCCATCTGATGCATACCGTTTCTTTTACAACTGACACCTTTTTAACATAGTCTACTGGCTTCTGATAACCTTAAGGTTGTGATACTATACCAGCTATCCATGTATTGTCACCATTGTTTAACGTTACTTTTTGTTCAATATTGTATTTCAATTGTCATATCTGGGCTCTGGGTATGAGTTTGGATGCATCTTTCACAATGACACGATTTATACTTATACTGTGAGCTGTATTGTCTGCAATCACTTAATAAAAGTGAATAAACATAATTCATTCAAAAAGAAAAATACAACAAAAAAGCAAAGATTCCAAGATATCTGCTTTCCATGAATTTCCTGATTTAGTTTGCTCAACTCTAATGACATCCAGTAGCTAAATGTATCAGATTAATCAATTACTCTTTTAGAAAGCAATCCAAATACCATTATGTGGGTCAGGAAGGATTGTTTCCTACAGAGAATATAACTCGTTAGCAGGCTGACTAGAGTTTTTCTTTTTCCTTCTAAATCAACATTATTATAATTAGATTGATAGATTTCTGCTACTCTCTGTCTTCTACTATATAAGTGTTGCTGAATTTTAGAGGAATGGGGTAATAGAGGAATAGGACAATAGCATGAAATGTGTAAAAACACATTTGGGTCGCAAGAAGCAAGCAGCTCCAAAATAAAATAAAAAATAGACAATAGACAAGGTATGGTAACATTGTAACTTTTAGGCTATGAACATCAAAATGTCAAGTAACATTAAGCTAGCGAGAAGGAACCCTGTATCCGAGGAGTTGGGAACTTGTTGGATTTCATAGATTCTGACTGGGCATATGGGGTTGGATATCTGTGTAAATATGATAGTTGTTATGGAGAGAATGGTGTTCCTTTTTCCTGTTTGCATCTCCAGCATACATCTGAAATGTCTGGGTTGAATTTGTGGATAAGGGAGGGGGTACGGTACTAGCGTGTTTGGACTTTGTAACCATTTTTCTGTGTGGAAACATTTACGGATCCCTTGTAAATGTTCAGGTAGACTTGTTCCTATTCTTCCGGTGATAGGGATAGGGAGAGGTAATTTTCTCATGTTTTGCAAGCCAGGTCGATGTTGGAAGGGACATCCGTGAATAAAAGGGAGTGCATTGTGGAGATTAGGTGGCATCGGGGGGATTGCTTTGTACATAATGTTTTAAAAGGGGAGAGGGATCTGGAGACCTTGAATTTCCTGTTGACTGAACATATGTAGTTTGAGAGTAATGTGTGATTCCAGGGGAGATGTAAGTGCCAACGACCTTTGATGGGAGTTTTTCACGGTGCAAAAGCTTGCCTTGTGAGAAGAAGTGGTGCATCTGGACATTTCTATGTGGCCAGATGTCATTTAGGAAGTTTCTCTGCCTTCCAATGGGGAAATCAGGGTTAAGATGTAGGGAGGGTGACTTGCAGAAGTTGTGGAAGCATTTGAATGTTGGACCAATTAAGGGATGATTCTGAATTTCGGGTGGTATGTGTTTTGGAAGGTCCCAGGGTAGTAGGTGAAGGGAGAGGAGGTTAAGGAAGCTTAAGAGCCGGTTCACACTGGGGCAACATGACTTCCAGGCAACTTCGAGGCAACTTCAAGGCAACTTCGAGGCAACTTTCAGGCAACTTCAAGTTGCCTCCAGGACAGGCGACTTTGCCAGTGGCCAATCAAACAATAATCAGCTCTGTGGGAGGAAGGGGTTTGCCTGAGAAAACTATTTTCTCTTCCTGTAAAGTTGCTTCAGTTAAGACACTGATCCGATTTTGGAGGCGACTTCCATTGAAATCAATGGGTACAAGTCGCCTAGAAGTCGCCTTGAAGTAGTACAGGAACCCTTTCTAAAGTTGGAGTGTCTTAAGATGGCTCTCATTCACTTGAACGTAATTTGTCATGTCTCGCGACTTGGGGCGACACAAGTCAGATCCCTAGTCCCGGTAATGTGAACCGGTTCTCAAGGGTAACCCATTATTTATATTTATGGTGAATGTTCCAGTCTAGAACTCTGGAAAAGTGACAAGCATTGTAATCATTTTTGAGTTCTGGTAGGCCAATCCCTTCTTTCTGTTTTGGTAGAGAGAGGTGATGGTAGCTAATTCTTGGTCTGTTATTTCCCCAGAGGAATTTGGTGCATAGACTTTTGTAATTATGGAAGAAAGTAGTGGGGATATTGATTGGCACAGTTTGTAGTATATAAAGTAAGCATGGTAGAGCATTCATTTTTAATATGGCAGCTCTGCCAAACCATGAAATGGTGGGTTTATTCCAGCATTTTAAATTGGTAGTGAGGTTTTGTAGATCGGGTAGGTAGTGTTTGCTATAAAGATCATTAAGCTGTCGGGAGGTGGATTCCTAGGTAGGTTATTGCGTCTTCCTTCCATTGGAAGTGGAAGTTTCTTTGACATTGAGTGACTGTGTGTTTGGATAAAGAGATGTTCAGGGCGCAGGATTTGGAGAAGTTAATCTTGAGGTTAGATATTAGGGATGAGTCGAACACCCCCCGATTCGGTTCGCACCAGAACATGCGAACGGACCGAAAGTTTGCGCGAACTTTAGAACCCTATTAAATACCATGTATGCCTGTGAAGTGGCACTTGTTTACCGTGTTTAGAACTGTCCCTGCACAAAATGACATTTCTAAAGGAAAAAAAGTCATTTAAAACTGCTTGCAGCTTTAATATAATGTCTGGTCCCGGCAATATGGATGAAAATCATTGAGAAAAATGGCATGGGTACCCCCCCCCAGCCCACTAACAGCCCCTTTGGGTGTTGTATGGATATTAAAGGGGAACCCCGCACCCAAATTAAAAAAAGGCCCTATATACTCTGAACAGCAGTATACAGGCGGTGCAAACAATACAGGGACTGTAGGTTTGTTCTTAAGTAGAATCTGTTTGTAATTTGGAACAGGCATGTTTTTTAAGTGTAGCTCCAGCCCAAAAAAATTTTTTAAGCTTTTTGGAAAACATAGGGAAGGGTTATCACCCCTGTAACATGTGTTTTGATGTCTGTGCACCTGTTCAGAACATTTCACCTCACTTTCCGTCCCAATGACAAAAGTTTTTTAGAAAATTTGTTTTTTTTATTGAAACAAGGATTGGTGATAAAGCATCAGTGGAGAGGAGACACTATTTTCCCATATTAACTCTTACAGGAGAGAATTTCCTGTTTGTCGTTTGTAAGTTGGATGTTTGAAAGTAGGGGCCTGCCGTATATACTCTGCAGAAATTTGGCCCTTAGGTGTTGGTGTTGCCACAACATTGTAAGCCCTCACAGTTACTCTTGGTGGGCGCTGGAATGCCCTGCTGTGAACTGTTATATCACGAATTGTAATTACATGCCATTGTTGAACAGTGGTAGGAAAAATTGGGTCTTTGGTGGTGTTGCTGGTGCCACAACACTGTAAGTCCTCACAGTTACTCTTGGTGGGCGCAGGAATGGGCCCTGCTGTGAATTATTAGATCAAGAATTGTAATTACATGCCCCTGTTGAACAGAGGCATACAAATTGGGCCTTAGGCACTGGTGCCACAACACTGCAACCCCTCACAGATTTTGTACTTGGAGCGCAGCAATGAGCCCTGCTGCAAAGTATTGCATCAAAAAGTGTAATTACACGCCCCTGTTAAACAGGGGAGGAAAAATTGGGCCTTAGGCACTGGTGCTGGTGCCACAACACTGCAACCCTTCACAGATACTGTAGTTGGAGCGCAACAATGAGCCCTGCTGCAAAGTATAGCATCAAAAATTGTAAATACACGCCCCTTTCAAACAGGGGCTGAAAAATTGGGCCTTAGCCACTGGTGGCGGTGCCCAGAACCAAAAATGTTCTTACAAGCTATCAGCATGATCATTGAGGAGGAAGAGGATAGTCACTCAGCATCAGCATAGGCAGTCTTAAAGGGATCTGACATTTCAAAAAAAAATATTCGGTTACATCAGCATCAGGTGCTTGGTAGCTGGTGGTGATCCAAGACTGATTCATTTTTATGAAGGTCAGTCGATCGACCGAGTCGGTGGACAGGCGCACCCTGTGATCGGTTACAAAGCCTCCAGCAGCACTGAATGTGCGTTCCGAAAGAACGCTGGGTGCAGGACAGGCTAGTAGCTCAATTGAATACTGTGCAAGCTCTGGCCAGTGATCCATCCTCAAGACCCAGTAAGCCAGAGGATTTTCAGTGGGAAAGGTGTCCAAGTCTGATCTTGCCCCTAGGTATTCCTGCACCATGTAAACCAGATGCTGGCGATGGTTGCTGGAACCGGTCATACCTTGGTTCTAAAAATGCCTGAACGCATAGGTCAGACTGCCACCTTCTCCACCGCTCCTTCTTTGACTGATCGAAGCCTCAGCAACACGTTGTCCAGGACCAGGAATTTGTAACCTCCCAGTCTCTGGGAACGCATTGCACAGACATTTCTGCAAGGCCTCCCGAAGATGCTACATCCTCTGCTCCCTCTGTGATGGCAAGATAAGGTCAGCAACCTTACCCTTGTAACGTGGATCAAGGAGGGTTGCCAGCCAGTAATGATCCCTCTCCTTGATTGCACGAATACGAGGATCCCTCCACAGCGTAGGTTTGCTGAGGAATTTGTTCCGGAGTCCTCTGGGTCACTCAGGACAACATGATCCACAGCCACTTCCTCCCAGCCACGTACAAGTCCATGGGTGTCTTGGGACTGTAATTGATTCCTTGAAGACTGCTGATGATGCTGAGTGCTAGGCTCCATCCATGCTGACACAATCCTCCTCCATTTTGAAACAGATACTCATTGATGGCCCTCTGCTGAGTGTGCAGCCGCTGCAGCATGGCCAACGTAGAGTTCCACCTGGTGGACATGTCACAGATTAGGCGGTTCTTGGGCAGGTTGGATTCCTTTTGCAGGTCATCCAGCCGAGCACTGGCATTATATTACCGGCGGAAATGCCCACAGAGTTTCCTGGCCTGCTTCAGGACCTCCTGTAAGCCCGGGTACCTGCCCAAGAACCGGCTGCACCACCAAGTTAAGGACATGAGCCAAACAGGGCATATGGGTCAGTTGTCCCTGTCGGAGGGCGGAGAGGAGGTTGGTGCCATTGTCGCAAACCAACTTTCCTGGCTTAAGCTGGCATGGCGTCAACCACCTCTGAGCCTGCCCCTGCAGAGCTGACAGAATCTCTGCCCCAGTGTGGCTCCTGTCCCCCAAGCACACCAGCTCAAACACCGCATGGCATCTTTTTGCCTGTGTACTTGCGTAGCCCCTTGAACGCCTATGGAGTGCCGCTGGTTCCGAGGACAAAGCACAGGTAAAGGCCATGGATGAAGAAGAAGAGGAGGGGGTGGAGGAAAGAGGTGTGTCAGAATCACCAGTAGTAACATTTTGGAGGCGTGGTGGCGGAACAACCTCCAACACTACTGCACCTTGTCCTGCATCCTTACCAGCTGCCAGCAGAGTCACCCAATGCGCCCTGAAAGATAGGTAACGTCCCTGTCCATACCTGCTGGACCATGAGTCAGCGGTAATATGCACCTTACCGCTGACCGCCCTGTCCAGCGAGGCCAAGACATTGCCTTCCACATGCCGGTAGAGAGCCCGAATCGCCTTCTGTGAGAAAAAGTGGCGTTTGGGAACCTGCCACTGAGGAACCGCACATTCCACAAACTCACAGAAGGGGGCAGAGTCTACCAACTGAAAAGGCAGCAGTTGAAGTGCTAGCAATTTAGCCAAGCTAGCATTCAACCGCTGGGCATGTGGATGGCTGGGAGCAAACTTCTTTCGGCGGTGCAGAAGCTGGGGCAGGGAAATTTGCCTGGTACAATCGGACGTCGGTGTACTGATATCAGATTGCCCACAAGTGACACACCTAATACTACACCTTAATTTCTCTCAGTGCAGGTTTCAGAGAGGACTGAAGGTATAGTGGGGTTGGAGATCCCAGCTGATGAGGAGCAAGGAGAGGTCCGTTTTGTTCTTTGGTGTGGGTCTTTTAGGTACGCATGCCAACGAACTGCATGGCAGATCGACATATGTCTGGTGAAGCACGTGGTGCCCAATCGGCTGATGTTTTGGCCACGCGAGATACGCTTCAGACATATGTTACAAATGGCACCAGTGTGATCTGCTGCACACGTCTGAAAAAAGGCCCACACCAAAGAACTTTTGGAATAACACGCAGAGACAGCAGCGCCCTGCACATGCGGAGCTCTGCGGTGTGATGCAGTCGGTGTGCTGCCCTTAATCCGGCCCCTGGAGGGCATCCTTCCTCGTTGGAGATGTGCCTCCTCCTCCTCCTCCTCCTCCTCTTCTCTCCTATCAGGCACCCATGTGGAGTCAGTGACCTCATCATCCCCTCCCTCCTCATCACCGGAGAAAATCTGGCAGTATGCTGCAGCTCGGGGGACATGACTGACAGATAGCTGTCCTTGTTGGGCACCCCCTCTCTCTGGGCTCACTTTACTACCCCCTCTCTCTGGGCTCACGTTACTGCCTTCCTCTAGCTGGGTTCCATCATCGGAGCCTTCAAAACGCTGGGCATCCTCCTGGAACATGTACCCAACACTGTGGTCAAACAGTTCAGGGGACTCCTCAGGAGGACATGGTGGGGCTGGGGAAGGAGTGACTGATGCCATTGAGCGGAGGGAAGAGGCTGCTTTGGCAGCTGTTTTGCCAGACAAAGTACCCTGAGCCCAGGTGAGAGAGGATGAGGGGGATGAGGACGGCTTGGTCATCCACTCTACCAAGTCTTGGGCATGTTGCGGCTCAACATGGCCAGCTGATGAAAAGAAGGACATGCGTGTCCCACTGCCATGTGCTGATGAGGATGCACTGTGTCCACGACCAGCACTGTTGCCTCTAGACACAGAGCCTGCTTGCCCTCTTTTATTGCCTTGTGACTGTCTGCCTCTCCTTGTTTGCCTTCCAGACATACTAATGGCCTGCAGTGAGATGTAATGTAGCTGCACAAAGGTGGGATGTATATATATATATATATATATATATATATATATCTTTACTGATTATAATGCAGCTATCAGAATCAACTGCCTGCTGTGGTATTAGTATGAGAAAATCAGCAATTGTCTTCAGTTAGATTTAGGTGAACACTGTGCAGAGGACACAGACACTAACTGAAAACACTTGCAGCTCTCTGCCTGTGGTTTTATTATGAGAACAGAACACCACAAATTTTATTCAGGTTCCTTTAAGTGAATGCTGTGCAAAGGACAGAAGTATTGTAGTACACTAAATGAAATTAATGCAGCTCCCTGCCTGTGGTTTTATGATGAGAACACCACTAATTGTATTCAGGTAAGCTTTAGGTCAGGGATATGCAATTAGCAGACCTCCAGCTGTTGCCAAACTACAAGTCCCATGAGGCATAGCGAGAATCTGACAGCAGCAAGCATGACACCCAGAGGCAGAGGCATGATGGGACTTGTAGTTTTGCAACAACTGGAGGTCCGCCAATTGCATATCCCTGCTTTAGGTGAACGCTATGCAAAGCACACAGTACACTAAGTGCAGCTAGCACAATCACCTGTCTGCCTGTCACAGTATAGAGAATAACAGGAACGGATGTAGCTAAACTGAATATGGTGTATAAATATATATTCAACACCTAGGATGCATATATATCCTCTACACACTGTAACTGCAGCTACAGTAGGTACCGCCGATTTTGTGTCAATCTCGCCTCTTCTAGCGGTGAGATTGACACCCTACGAGCCCCGTCGCGAGAGCCAGCGCCGAGCTGTCTCGTCATCGTGAAAGGAAAAATGTTTTTCCTTTCGCAATGAGCGACACGCATTGCCGGTAGACGGAGATCCGACGTAGATTCCCGCCAATACCAGGCACTGTGTTTGGTATGAATCCTGAGCCGGAACTCCACGCCAATTTTTAAATAAAAAAACGGCATGGGTTCCCCCTCCAGGAGCATACCAGGCCCTTGGGTCTGGTATGGATTTGAAGGGGAATCCCCTAAGCCAAAAAATCGGCGCAGGGGTCCCCCTCAAAATCCAAACCAGACCCTTATCCGAGCACGCAACCTGGTAGGCTGCAGGAAAAGAGGGGGGCGAGAGAGCGCCCCCCTCCCTCCTGAACCGTACCAGGCCGCATGCCCTCAACATGGGGGTTTGGTGCTCTGGGGCAGGGGGGCAACCTGCGGCCCCCCCACCCAAAGCACCCTGTCCCCATGTTGATGGGGACAAGGGCCTCTTCCCAACAACCCTGGCTGTTGATTGTCGGGGTCTGCAGCCGGGGGCTGATCGGAATCCGGGAGCCAACTTTAATAAGGGGAACCCCAGATGCCGGCCCCCCACCCTATGTGAATGAGTATGGGGTACATCGTACCCCTACCCATTCACCTGGTGGAAAAAAAATGTCAAAACAACACACGCAGCTTTTTAAAGTAATTTATTACACAGCTCCGGGGGTCTTCTTCCGACTTCGGGGGTCTCTTCCGACTTCAGGGGTGTCCGGTGTCATCTCCGCAATCTCCGGTTCTTCTCACGCTCTCCAGTTCTTTCTTCCTTCTGCTGGGCCTCGGCTATCTTCTTCCAGCTCTTTTGCTAGCGGAGAGGCCCGGTCTTCATCATCGTCTCGTCCCGCTCTCTGTTGTCCTTCTGCCGTCCCCTCCACTATCTTCTTCCAGCTCTTTTGCTAGTGGAGGGGCCCGGTCTTCCCGTCGCCGTCTGCATCTTCTTCCCTCTTCTCCTCCTCGGTGTTGACTCTTTGCTTCCTCCCGCTGTAATGCTGGCTGTTTGGTCCGCAATGATTTATATAGGCCTGTCATGACGTCACAGTCACATGCTCCCATGACGTCACAGTCACATGTTCCGGGACCACCCGGAGCATGTGACTGTGACGTCATGAGAAGCCTATATAAATCGTTGCGGACCGAACAGCCAGCATTACATCGGGAGGAAGCAATTCAGATCAGCCCCCGCTCGCAGACCCCGACAACCAGCGGCCAGGGTTGTCGGGAAGAGGCCCTTGTCCCCATCAACATGGGGACAGGGCGCTTTGGGATGGGGGGGCCGCAGGTCGCCCACCTGCCCCAGTGCACCAAACCACTCATGTTGAGGGCATGCGGCCTGATACGGTTCAGGAGGGAGGGGGGCCGCTCTCTCGCCCCCCCTCTTTTCCTGCGGCCTGCCAGGTTGCGTGCTCAGATAAGGGTCTGGTTTGGATTTTGAGGGGGACCCCCACGCCGATTTTTTCGGCTTAGGGGATTCCCCTTCAAATCCATACCAGACCCAAGGGCCTGGTATGCTCCTGGAGGGGGAACCCATGCCGTTTTTTTATTTAAAAATTGGCGTGGAGTTCCCGCTCAGGATTCGTACCAAACACAGTGCCTGGTATTGGCGGGAATCCACGTCAGATCCCGTTCAATACAGTGCCGCGTCTCCTTCTTGCTATTGCAGCGAGCGTGAGATGTCGCCACCCTGTCGCCGAGAATCTCCGCGATTGGATCGCGATGAATATACAATGTCGGCGGCACCTACTGTAACTGACTCTCCTGCCCTCTCTATCTAACTCAATATAAATGACACTGTCTCTCTCTCTCTCTCTGTAAGCTCTCTCTTTAACCACCGAAACACACTACACAAGGCCGCCATGGAGGCGGCCTTATATAGGGTGGGGCGTGTACTAAACCCCCTGAGACATAATTGGCCAAAGCCACCCTGGCTTTGGCCAATTATGGCTCTCCGTTTTTTGCGCGCTGTGATTGGCCAAAGCATGCAGGTCATATTGCATGCTTGGCCAATCATCAGCCAGCAATGCACTGCGATGCCGCAGTGAGTTATGGGCCGTGACGCGCCACTCGAATTTGGCGCGAACGGCCCATAATGTTCGCAATTCGGTGAATAGCCGAACAGCCGATGTTCAAGTTGAACATGGGTTCAACTCGAACACAAAGCTCATCCCTATTATATATTAGTATAAAATGGCGGAATTCTGCCAGTAGGTTGGGGAGAGAGATGTGCGGTTCTGTAATAAAGAGAAGTATGTAATCAGTGAAGGCCGCCAGTTTGTATTCATTGTCAGAGGTATGTACCCCTCTAATGTTTGAGTTGGATTTGGGACTGCATAGGAGGGGTTATAGGGTGAGTGTAAACAGTAGAGGGGAAAGAGGGCATCCCTGCCTCGTACCATTATGAATGGGGAAGGCATTTTACAGGAGGCCGTTGACACAGACCTGGGCTATGGGATTGGTGTATAGGGACATTATGAAGCTTAATAGGCGATTACCCATACCCATGAATCTAAGTACTGCTTCCATGTAGTCCCAGGCCACCCTGTCAAATGGCTTCTCCGCGTCGAGGGATAGGAAAAAAAAACGGCTTGATTGGATGAGGTCAGAAGGTTGTTACATAGTTACATAGTTAGTCAGGTTGAAAAAAGACACAAGTCCATCCAGTTCAACCATAAAAAAAAAAAATATATATATATCGTACAATCCCATATACCCAATTCTATACCCACAGTTGATCCAGAGGAAGGCAAAAAACCCCAGAAGAGCATGATCCAATTTGCTACAGCAGGGGATAAAATTACTTCCTGATCCCCCGAGAGGCAATCGGATATTCCCCGGATCAACTTTACCTATAAATGTCAGTACCCAGTTATATTATGTACATTTAAGAAAGAATCCAGGCCCTTCTTAAAGCAATCTACTGAGCTGGCCAGAACCACCTCTGCAGGGAGTCTATTCCACATTTTCACAGCTCTTACTGTGAAAAAACCTTTCCATATTTGGAGGTGAAATCTCTTTTCCTCTAGACGCAAAGAGTGCCCCATTGTCCTCTGTGTTGACCGTAAAGTGAATAACTGAACACCAAGTTCACTATATGGACCCCTTATATATTTGTACATGTTGATCATATCCCCCCTTAATCTCCTCTTCTCAAGAGTGAATAAATTCAGTTCCTCCAATCTTTCCTCATAGCTGAGCTCCTCCATCCCTCTTATCAGTTTGGTTGCCCTTCTCTGCACTTTCTCCAGTTCCCCAATATCCTTTTTGAGAACTGGGGCCCAAAACTGAACTGCATATTCCAGATGAGGTCTTACTAATGATTTAAACAGGGGCAAAATGATATCTCTCTCTCTGGAGACCATACCTCTCTTAATACAAGAAAGGACTTTGCTCGCTTTGGAAACCGCAGCTTGGCATTGCATGCCATTATTGAGCTTATGATCTACCAAAACCCCCAGATCCTTCTCCACTACGGATCCCCCCAGTTGTACTCCCCCTAGTATGTATGATGCATTCATATTCTTAGCCCCCAAGTGCATAACTTTACATTTATCAACATTAAACCTCATCTGTCACATAGTCGCCCAATTAGACAGAGCATTGAGGTCAGTTTGTAAATTGGTGACATCCTGTAAGGACGTTATTCCACTGCATAGCTTGGTGTCATCTGCAAAGACAGATATGTTACTTTTGATCTCAGACCCAATATCATTTATAAACATATTAAAAAGTAAGGGTCCCGGCACTGAACCTTGGGGTACACCACTGATAACCTTGGACCATTCAGAGTAAGAATCATTAACCACTACTCTCTGAATTCTGTCTTTTAGCCAGTTTTCTATCCATTTACAAACTGATATTTCCAATCCTGTAGACTTTACCTTGCACATGAGCCGTGTGTGGGGAACTGTATCGAACACTTTTGCAAAATCCAAGTATACCACGTCCACAGCCATCCCTCTATCCAAGGTCTTACTTACCTCTTCATAAAAAGAAATCAGGTTTGTTTGACAACTTCTGTCTTTCATGAATCCATGCTGTCTGTTGCTTAAATAGTTTTTTTCCTGCAAGAACTCATCTATGTGGTCTTTTATTAATCTCTCCAGTATCTTCCCAACTATAGAAGTTAAACTAACAGGTCTATAGTTACTTGGTAAAGACTTAATTCCCTTTTTAAATATAGGCACCACATTGGCCCTGCGCCAATCCAGTGGTACTATTCCTGTCATTAATGAGTCCCTAAAAATTAAATACAATGGCTTTGAAATTACAGAGCTCAATTCTTTTAGGATCCGTGGGTGTATGCCATCTGGTCCAGGTGCTTTATCCACCTTTATTCCATCTAAATATTTCTGGACCATATCACTTTTGAGCCATTGTGGATTTGGGGCTGTGTCACTACCACCCCCATTTTGGACATGAGCTCCCCCATGCTCCTTTGTATACACAGAACTGAAGAAAGTATTTAATAAATTAGCCTTCTCTTTGTCCCCAGTCACCCACTCTAGATTATTTTGTAAAGGGCCTACATGCTCAGACTTGACCTTTTTACTATTAATATATTTGAAAAAAAAATGGGGGTTTGTCCTACTATCTTTTGCAATCTGTCGTTCATTTAGAATTTTTGCATCCTTGATTTCCTTTTTACATATCCTGTTATATTCTTTGTAGCATTTAAATGACACTTGTGTTCCCTCATTTTTATATTTTTTAAAAGCTCTTTTCTTATAGTTTATAGCTTTTTTAACTTTGGCAGTGAGCCACATAGGTTTTATTTTTAGCCTTTTAAACTTATTGCCCATGGGAATATACTTTGCAGTGAGTTCACAAACAGTCTTTTTGAAGAATTCCCATTTCTGTTCAGTGCCCATTGATGCCAATATTCCTTCCCAGTCTAAGTCCTGGAGAGCAGCGTTCATCCTTGGAAAATTTGCTCTCTTGAAATTAAGTGTTTTTACCTTTCCCGTATGTGATTTTATGCTTACAACTAACATCAAATGAAATCATGTTATGGTCACTGTGTAGGTTGATCGCTTTAATCGTATTATCTCTGGCCTCCCTTCCAGAGATAAAACACACTTGGTCACAGGAAATAATGGAGGGGAGATGAGGAAGCAAACGATTGGCTGAGATTTTGGCAAAAATTATGATGTTTCCATTTATTAGGGAAATTGGTCTGTAATTTGCCGTTTGGGTGGGGTCTTTTTCATCTTTGGGTATAACCGAAATGTGTGTTTCAAGTAAACCCAGGGATAGTGGCGGGACTGCAGATAGGGAGCTGTAATGCTTTAAGAAAGTGGGTCAATAATACCTCCGAGAAGGTTCTGTAGTAAACGGCCGATAGGCCATCTGGACCTGGGCTCTTGCCCGGTTTTAGATTTTTGAGAGCCACGCCCCATTCTTGTTTGGTGATTAGGTGGTCCAGTTCTGTTGAGGTGTCTGAAGCGAGTGGTCTGGGGCAGTGTTTTTCCAGGAATCTCTGTATAAACGTGGATCTGGGGGTGGAGTTGGGTGTTTGCGTTTCTGTGGCGAAGAGGTTGTATAAGTTTACATAAAAATGTTCAAATGCTTGTGTTTTGTCCGGGTTCATTTTTGGTGTATTACCCAATGGGGTCTGTAGCTGGTGTACTGTTGCTTTTGGCTTTTTTCGAGCGTAAATCGTGTGCCTATAGGTAACCACTTTAATTGCTGTGCTCATATAAGAGTTTCTGAGAGAGAGTGTATTTTTTCCTCATCTTTGTCCCAAGTCTTCTAGTAGAAGTTTGCAGGTTTCTGTTCTTGGTGGGTGTGTTGGGCTTAGTTGCGTTTATGTGATCTTTCTAGTGTATGTTTTTTAGTAAGGAGGTTACTGACTAATTTCTGTTTATCTCGTTTTAGTGCGGAGATGAGAGAAATGAGTCGTCCCCGTATCACGCACCTGTGAGCTTCCCATTGATTAAGAAATGATGTGTCAGGGGTATCATTGTCTTGGAAATAATTAGAAATAATCATCAGAGTTTAGTGACTCTTTCTTTGTCAGTTAGGAGATTTGAGTCAAGTCTCCAGATTTTGGATGTGTGGGCATGTTCTGGGAAAGTTACACGGAGAGTGATAGGGTGGTGATCTGAACTGAACTACGGTTCTATTGTGTTTTTGGATAAATAAGTCAGGTTGGCTAAGGAAGATGTAGTCAAGGTGTGAGTATTTTTTGTAGGGAGCCAATAAGAATGTGTAATCCTTGTCGTCGGGGTGTAAGCTTCTCCACGTATCATGAAGGGAGAGTTCTTGAAGTGAAAGTTTAAATTTGTCGTAGGGCGTTATATGGGAGGTGGGATGTGCCTGTGGAGGTGTCTATAAGAGGGTCAAGTGGGATGTTGAAGTCACCTCCCAGAATCAGAATACCAGTTTGGAAGGATGATAGTAGGCAGGTAATAGATTGAATGAATGGAACTTGGGAGGTTTTAGGGCTGTATATGTTGGCTAGGGTGATAGGTTTATGCCATAGTATGCCTTTAATGAAGATGTAGCGTGCTTTTTCGTCAGCCAGAGTGTCTGAGATTTGAAGCGGGAGATTTCTCAACAATAAAATGGATGTTCCCTTGGTTTTGGATGTGGGTGAGGTGGAATGATATACGTGCGGGAAGTGGGGGTTTTCTAATTTGGGTATGGCTTTTGATTGAAGTGGGTCTCTTGTAGGAATATAATGTCTGCCTTCATGGAATAAATGTTGGATAAGATTTGTGACCTCTTCTCTGGTATATTGAGGCCTTTTGCATTCAAGGATACTATCTTAAGTGATAAGGGTGTAGATGAGTTCACGGAATGGGCCATGCCAGATGGTGCGAAAAGTGGGAGGGATAAAAGTAATTGGAGAGAGAAAATTAATGAGGTATAAGACCATGCTATGAGTAGACGGGGGGGGGGGTTCAGAGGGGGTGAGAGATGGACAAATGTGGGGCGGAGGTTGGATGTAGTTAAGATGAGGGGGGTGGGAAAGTTAAGTGAGCACCAAGAAAGGGGCAGTATAGGGAGGGGAGAGAGAGAGAAGTTGTATGGGGATCGAATAGACCAGCTAGTTCACCCTTTGGTGTAGGGAGGTCCAGAAAAGTCAGAAAGAACTACCAGAGTTCGCCGGGTGGAGGATTGGTAGGTTACGGTCGTGAGATGGATGAGATCTCCGAAACCTATGAGATCAGAGGTGATTATGTAGAGGTATGCGGAGAGCAAATTGCAGGGAGTAATCGAGTGAGTAGCATATTCCGAGTGTGGGGTGAGTGCATGGATGAAGGGTGGAGGCCAGAGCGATTATAGGTAAGAATCTGAGCATAGAGTAGAGAGGTTTGTGGGTGTCATATTGAGCTTTGGGTTGGTATAGGATGGGTAGATTGGATAGGAGAAAGTATCTCATGGAGAGTTGTTTATATTTTGGGGATCATGGGGTTAGTCTGTGTGAAATTGGTGCAAAATATTGGTATGCCCATCTAGAGTTATGAGTATTCAGGTGTATCAATGCAAAATAAGGTGAGAGAGAAAAAACCTGTAACAAGTAATATACATGATTAGGCAGGTTTAACAGTGCCAGAAGAAGCAAAAACAACAAGACAAGCATTTGTAACATTCAAACTTAAAGGTGTATGGGGGGCTCCGGGAGGAATCCGATGATAACGAATTCTTCTTGCAAGATGTGGGGGGTTTGCTTCAGCTATACTCTGCTTAAACCGGAAATTTTACTGTAGGCATTATAAAGTGCTAGCGTTTAACCGCTTCACTACCCGCCCATAGTCAAATGACGTCCACTGGAGGGACCTGCGTTACATCAGAGGGGGGCAGGGTCAACCGCACATCACTGGGAAAACCCCTGCGTCAGAGGGGGGTGGGGTCCCGTCCTCAGGTACATACGAGACCTGTCAGGCTGCCGCGACATTATTCCCGGGGTGTCTCCGGTGGAGACAGGATGCTGTTTCTCACTGCACTGGACATCTCATCACCGGAGCCTGGACCTGGAGAGGAGATCATTCATCGCAGGATACCGACAGCGTTGGAGTGGAGACCGAGAGTGGATTACCACCGCTGGAATCTTTTTTTTTTTTTTTTTTTTAAATAAAGGACTTATCCCAACGGTGTCTTTGTGTTTTTTTTTACAATTTTATTACACTTTCTTTGTGAAATGGTAGGGGGATAATGTACCCCTTACCAATTAACATAGGGGGGGCCGGGATCTGGGGGTCCCATTTGTTAAAGGGGTCTTCCAGATTCCGATAAGCCCCCCGCCCACAACCACCAGGCAAGGGTTGTGGGGATGAGGCCCTTGTCCCCATCAACATGGGGACACGGTGCTTTGAGGGGTCACAGACCCCCAAAGCATCCTCCCCATGTTGAGTGCATGTGGCCTGGTAAGGTTCAGGGGGGGCGCTCTCTCGTTCCCCCCTCTTTTCCTTCGCCCTGCCAGGTTGCGTGCTGGGATAAAAGGTCTGGTATGGATTTTTGGGGGAAACTCCACGGCATTTTTTTTTATTTGGCGCGGAGTTCTCCTTAAAATCCATACCAGACCTGAAGGGTCTGGTATGGATATTTGGGGGAACCCCATGTCATTTTTTTTTTAAATTTGACACAGGGTTCCCCTTAATATTCATACCAGACCTGAAGGACCTGGTAATTGAATTTGGGGAGACCCCCACGCATTTTTTTTTTTCAACAATGACTTTCAATGACTTTTCTCTGTATTGCCGGGAGCCGACAATTCATTATAGCCGTGAGTACTTTTAAATGACTTTTTTTCCTTCAGAAATTACATTTTGTGCAGGGACAGTTCTAAGCACGGGAAACAAGCGCTACTTTACAGGCATACTATACACACCCCATAGGTACGAAATTTAAAGGAATATTTCACTTTTATTGTTTCACTTTAAGCATTATTAAAATCACTGCTCCTGAAAAAAACTGACGTTTTTAAAACTTTTTTTTGCATCGATACATGTCCCCTGGGGCAGGACCCAGGTCCCCAAACACTTTTTATGAGAATAACTTGCATATAAGCCTTTAACATTAGCACTTTAGATTTCTCCCATAGCATTTTACAGGGTGTTCCGCTGCTTTTCGAATTTGCCATGAACACCCCAAATTGTTTGCTGTTCGGCGAACTGGCGAACAGGCAATGTTCGAGTCGAACATGAGTTTGACTCGAACTCGAAGCTCATCCCTATTCCTGAGTATTGGTATATCTGGTAAATCCCCCCAGGGCCCCACCCGCTAGAGATGTGGCAGGTGCAACATAACGAATTGATTCCTTTATCAATAGCTCATGTCTTTAGCCCTGTACACACGATCGGCTTTCCCGGCAGTAAAAAGTCTGCCGGGAAAACCGAGGGGAAAACTGAGAACCTGCTCGGTAGCTTTTTCCCCCTACACATGGCCGGGTTTCCCGGCAGGAAAACTGCCATGAGAGCTCTGGCTGGGAATCCCGGCTGTGTGTATGCTCCATCTGCACTGCACCGCAGTGTTTCCCATAGTAAATCTGGTGGAAAAAAAAACACCGGGAATCTCGATGGGAAAATAGAGAACCAGCTCTCTTTTTTCCCACCGCGATTCGCGGCAGCTTTCCTGTCGGGAAAACTGCGATGAAGCATACACACGGCCAGTTTTCCCGGCCAAAATCTCTCATGGCAGTTTTCCTGGCAGGAAAATCGGTCGTGTGTACGGGGCTTTTGTGTTATAAGCAGGAAGGTTGTCCTAGAAGATACGGTGTTAAGCTGACAATATACTTACTCACAGTACAATATCTTGTTCTTCAGGGGGGAGTTTTGGGTTAGAGGTAGGGGGGATCGGCATAGGGAAAAGAAAGAAGGGGTGGAGGGGGGGAAAAAGATAAAGATGAGGTATGGATGATAGTCCAAATTTGTGAGAGTTGGGAGGGTCCTTTGGGTGTGATTCAATGCATTTCCTTTTCTGTGTGCCAAGAGTTGTGGTCCACAGAAGGTTCTGTAAATCTCCAAGGGTACCTCTCTAAGAGACTATTGGATTTTCAGAGACGTGTGGTTAGAATTAGACAGTTGGTAGGAGAGATCGGACAGTTTCTTTTGACAGTTTGACTGAGGTTGCCAATAGAAAGGAAGATCAGGGTTTATGTTCCATTGGAGGAAGGCACGTTTGGAGTAGGTGTATTCGAGGCGAGTTATTCAGCAGGGGTCCAGAGGAGGGTATCAGGGTTAATGACATGAGTCGTGGGCTTTAAAAAGTTAACGGCCCCTGGTAAGCGATACTGGAGGCGTCTGTATCAGCAGAATGCGAGCATGGAGAAGCTGTTCCTGTGAGGCTTTGGGCTTTATGGAGAGCTTATTGATATGGTAGAATGAGGGAAAGTGTAGGATCCCGGGATGGGGGGTATCCGTTTGTCCAGGGGAGTGGCGTTTTCGTGGCCGTTCGAGAGAAAGGGATATGATATGTCCATTAAATTGTGAGAGTGATGAGACAGCATATTGGTGGGAATCGTCACGGGTGGTTTATGGTGAAGAGGGGATTTGTAGAGGGAATCGATAGGTCTGCCCGTAGGGTTGGTGTACTGACCTTAATTTGTAGGGCGCACCTAGAAATACTGGGAGTTTGCGTTAAGCCGAGAGACGAGCCCTTCGGTGAGCTGGTGGGGCTGTCGGCTGTCATTCCTCTGAGGACCTTGGGCAGCAGGTGGTAGGTAGTGCGGGGTGAGAGAGCGTTGACAACTAGCGTCCCGGTTTAACCGCCTTGCGGATGTCTTCCATGGAGGTTGTGTGCCTTGTAGGCGGTAGACGAAAACCACTGTACTAGTCAGGCAGATCGATTACCGGGATGTCCAGGATGCTGCAGAAATGATCGAGATCTTCTGGTACTCTGAGGTTTGCTGTGTGACCTTGGCTCATTGCAGATAGGCAGAAGGGGAACTTCCAGTGACAGCTGATGGATCTAGAGCACAGAAGAACTAGGGGAGGTCTCAGCTCTTTTCTGCGTTGCAGAGTAATATTTGATGAATCCTGAAAGATTTTGATTTCTGCGCCATGGGAGAGCAGGCGCCCTGTATTGTGTGCTTTTCTAAGAATTTCTTCTTTCTGGGGGAAGCTAACCAGACAGCAGACAACATCTCTTGGTGGGTCTGTGTCCCTTCCCCGGGATCTGAGTGCTCTGTGCAATCTTTCCATCTCTATTGGAGCGTCTGGGGGTCTCTCTAAAAGATTGTTGAATAGGGCAACTGTGGTGCGGGTAAGCTGGCTGGGTTCAAAGGTTTCAGGTAACCCTCTTACCCTTAGGTTGTGACGTCTTCCACGGTTGTCAAGATCCTCCAGATGGCGGTGAAGCTCCTGCAGGTGGATAGATTGGGATTTGTTTAATTGTTGAACTTGGCAAAACGAGCCTTCATGGCGGGCTGTTGTTCTTCCCACCTCTCCCACTCTGGTACTGATGGCATGGATGTCTTCCCACAAGTCAGAGATATTTGCCGAGAGTGTAGTTTTAATGTCTACTGCAATCTCATGAAGATCATTAAGGTTGGGTGCAGACGTTTTCCTGGTATCCACGGTGGTGCTGTTTCTGCCTTGTGCTCGGGTAGGGCTTGTGCTGGGAGAGTGGGACCTCTGTGAGGAAGCCTGTATGTCAGACATGGCACTCCTCTGGAATTTTGTGGGATATTGCGGCTCAGCTGGGTTCCCTGGTCTCAGAGGGATCGGGACCTGGTAGCGGAGGCGCTGTGGTGTGTTCTTCAGTCATTCCGTGGTTAGTACCTCCGTCTGGGCTATTGCTGGACCTCGTGGTTTCGGAGCTCTGAGACTAAGCGGCCATCTCGGACCAGGACCAGGCCACGCCCTTCCATTTATTTTGTTAAGAGAAGATTCATTTTTCAAAGTGAACAGCCACTACATTTTAGCTAAATCAACCCCTATGTGTTGTATTCATTGTTTTTGCTACTATTTGTTAGTGTGGGGCTTCATTCTTCTTGGTATTAAGTCTGTTTAGTGCTGTTCTAGGCATAATTTCTGCTTACTACAAATTTGAATTTAGTTCTGTAGTTGCTCAGGGAGGCTAATTACAGCTTAATGAGACATAATTAAGTTTATGGCATTTCTTTTCTTTAGAGGTGCTGCGTAGTTATTTTTGAATAGAAAAAAGAACGCAGGTAAAAAAAAAAAAAAGTCCACTTAATTTCAGTACCAACAGTCAAAGTAGAAAGTTGCAAATAGTAAAAGATTGAAGTGTTCCCTTTGAAATTAAATAGCATTTTATGTTCTTGTTACATGATAATTTTGATTATCATTTTCAATTTATACTTCAAATGTGAAATGATAGATTTAGAGATAGCTTTGAAAAACCCTTAAAGCGGTATAAAATACAGAACCATAAATGTCATATCATTAGATGATTTTTTGGGCTTTTTTTAATCTGTTTTCCCCTGGTGATCTGGCCAGTAATACACCACCGGGCTTTTTTCAATCTGTTTACACCTGGTGATCCGGCCAGTAATACACCACCTGTATTAAAATGACCCCACTCTGGATGAATGAGCACAGGGGGATTTGGACAACAGCATTGTCAGCCTGGGGGAGAGCGAAGTGTTAGAAGTATTAGCAGATTTAAATACAGTAACAGATTGAAACTGAACTCCAGCTAATACTTTATAATCAGTTACAGCAAACTGATTTTTTTCCTATTGAGAAAAAGATTTTACATCTTTACATGAAAGTAATACTGAAAAGTAATACTTTTTACCAAAAGTAATACTTAGCACCCTGTTGTAGTGTTGTATCAAAGACAACAGGCACGAAACCAGGTAGTAAAGGTCATCCTAATATTATGTCACCCAATATGGTTGGTAACTAGGATTAAAGCGTTCCACCCAAAAATGGAACTTCCGCTTTTCGTAACCCTCCCCCCCTCCGGTGTCACATTTGCACCTTTCAGGGGGGAGGGGGTGCAGATACCTGTATAAAACAGGTATTTGCACCACTTCCGGGTATTGACTGCAGCGGGAGTCACGCCCCTTCGCATCAACCACCCGCTGTCTTCTGGGAACATACTGTTCCCAGGAGAGAGCGGGGACCAGTGATGGTGTGCCGCGCTACTCACACATGCGCAGTAGGGTACCGGGCAGTGAAGCAGCAAGGCTTCACTTCCTGATTCCCTCACCGAGCATGGCGGCGGCAGCATCCGAGGACCGAGCGATTTCTCAGCCTCGTCTGCCGACATCGCAGGCGCGCTGGACAGGTAAGTGTCCATTTTTTAAAAGTCAGCAGCTGCAGTATTTGTAGCTGCTGGCTTTTAAAAAAAAAAAATTTGGGTGGACCTCCTCTTTAACAATGGTAATAACACAATTTAGCATACAAAGTCAATAATAGTAAGGACTAGGTATAAGATAATATTTGCCATGCAAATCAGCATAAACAGTAGTTTAAAACATAGACATGTGCAGAAGGAAAGATTTTTTTAGTTTTGTTTCGATTTGTTATTTACATAAGTTTGTTCAGTTAAATTTGTTTAATCCATTTAATTCCATTCAAAATCAAATGTATTCAATTCGAAATTCGAATTTTGGAAGATGGATATATTCTTTCTATTCCATTCTATTATATTGTTTTTTCTACCCTATTCTTTTATTTTATATTCTTTTCTATTACCGTATTTTTCGCACCATAAGACGCATTTCCCCCCCCCCAAAAAAATGGGGGGAAATGTCCCTGCGTCTTATGTTGCGAATACTGACCAGGCACTGCCCCCCCCCCCCGTCGCCACCTCTGCATCAAAATCCCAGCGCCCGGCTTCTCTGTGAAGGAGAGAGGATAGGATGTGAGGCGCATCCTGGCAGGGGCATACCAAGGGGGAGCGGGGGCAGGCGTTTTGCCCCGGGTGTCAAAACATGGGGGGTGTCAGTGGCTTTGCTATTGGGGTGACACCATCCCGAAAGCAGTGAGAGCCCTTGCTGTTTTTTTTTTTCAGACGGAACCCCCCCCGGCGCCGTGGTCTGGTCCAGTCTGACTTCCTGCTCCTTCCCCCGGCAGCTGGTGCTGTAAACTATGTCCCCAGTCCTCCTTTCTAGCTGCTTCCTGAGTACATCTGAGGCTGAGAGCCAGCCAGCCAGCCAGCCAGAGGGGGTTGTGGATTGTAATGGCAGTGTCCTCCACTGCCTGAGGTGAGCTGTTGATAAGGGGGTGGGAGGTGTGAGCTGGCATGGTATCCACTGCCCAGTCACCTGAGCTGCTGTGATAGAAGAGGCTTAAGGGGTGTTTGTGTCTGCCCTGCCACCCTGAGCTGATCTGGGAAGGGGGGAGGTTGCTGTGTCCACCACCACCACCAGATATAGTGTAGCTGAGCTGATTTGATAGGGGGGTGGTATTGCTGTGTGTCCACCAACCACTTATAGTAGTAGTATAATATAAAATATTTTAGTACACCATTTGGTTCAGAATATAATTTTTTCTTGTTTTCCTCCTCTAAAACCTAGATGCGTCTTATAGTCAAGTGCGTCTTATGGAGCGCAAATACGGTATATTGTACTCTTTTCTATTCTATTAGAATTCAAATTTATCTATTTGAAATTCGAATTTCAGAAAACAGTTATATTGTTTTATTCTTTCTATTTTATTCTATTCTTTTCTATTATAAATTTGAATTTATCCTATTCGAATTTCAGAAAATGGTTATATTCTATTTTATTAATTCTATTCTATTTTTTATTCTATTCTGTTCTATTTTACGCTATTCTTTAATTTTCTATTCTATCCCTTTTTTTCCTATTACATTTTTTTGTTTTCTAGTCTATTAGAATTCAAATGTATCTATTCGAAATTCGAATTTCAGAAAACTTTTATATTATTATATTCTTTCTATTTTATTCTACTGTTTTCTATTCTATAATTTTATGTTCTATTCTATTCAAATTTAAATTTATTCTATTCAAAATTTACATTTCAGAAGATGGTTATATTCTATTTTATTCTATTATTTTTTTTATTCTATTCTGTTCTGTTTTTCTCTATTCTTTTATTTTCTATTCTATACCTTGTTTTCTATTATTTTATTTTGTATTTAAGTGGGACATAGACACATGGCATCTTTGCTTCTCTCGATCTTTTAAGGTGATTCATAATATCTCCTTGAGCGAGGCCAACCTTAAAGTGGAGTTCCACCCAAAAGGGGAACTTCTGCTCATTTGTCTCCCCCCTATAGTGCCACATTTGGCACCTTTTGGGGGGGAGCGGATACCTGTCTTTGACCTGTCCCCACTTCCGTCAGCGGCTAAACTCCCTCCTCCTTCCCCCGCCACCGGGCCAGTAGGAGAGCGCAGCGGTGCTTCACGGGACCCGGCGTGAAGCCGTAATGCTGCACTGCCGGGTTCCCTTGCTGGCAATGGCAGCGACAGCACCCAACAGCCGATGGAAACATCAGCTGCGTTGACGACATCGCTGGACTCCAGGACAGGTAAGTCAGCAGCTGCAGTATGTGTAGCTGCTGGCTTTTAACTTTTGCAGGGGTGGGCGGACCTCCTCTTTAAGGTCATGTCTGGTTGGTACCTCTTCCCTACCCGCCAATCCAAATTATAGCCACAGACATCCCCCCTCTGCTTCAGAGAATATGGTCATTTGGCCAAATTTTCAACCTAATACATACAATCCCTGGAATCTCTTTGAACCAAGATTCATCAATTGCCCTTCTTAACAAACGCATTCCTACAATTCCCAAAAATTCCCAGGCCCTAATTTTTTTATATACTCTTAGGGGCCAAATTAAGGATTGCATGGAAGTCCCCTTCAGTCTCCTCTCACCTATCCAAGCAAAACATTTCCTGGATTATGTACCAAGAAAAGATCTCCAGCATCATCCTTAACACTACCGAGTAATTTGAATGGATATGGGAACCATGGGCCCGATATGTCGGAGTAACCCTATAGCCCCAGCAACACTTTGCCCCCTTTGGTCCCAGCATTTAGGTGTACTGACACAATATCAGTTTTCCGCATAGGTTCTCACCTACCCCCCCCCCCCACTTCACCTACTACTTTCTAATTTTCTTACAAACTTAACCCTCTACCTCCATTTCAACTCTACTTCTCCCCTTTTTCCTTTTCTGGCCTAACAGGCATTAAAGTTTGATATTCCATTTGTATAACTGTTGCCTTTTGCCTTTGTTTTTAAGAAACACTGTATAGGACTTATGGGCTCCCTCCCAGTAGGTCTAGGTTCCTAGACCACTTGGGATAGGACCCCTAAGATGGATTTCCAGTAATGAGACCTTTTGGACGGCTACCAGCCAACCCTAAAGGCTTCTATGAGTGAACTCTATATAAATACTATACTGTGGGTCTTTGAAAGACTTTGCCTATCTCCCAGGGGCATTCCTCACACTTCATGTAGATGCTAGATTAGCGAAAATCACAATTCTGATGACCCTACATGCCTCTGTGAGAGCCTCCCAATAGGGATACTCTATCATTGTTGATCACTCCCCATTCCAGTGACTTAACTTTTAAGCATTTCTGTCTTTCTAAAACCTGAATGCTATAACGCTATATCTGCTATCTTTCTATCCCACCACTTTCTACAGAAGAGAGTCCACATGTTGGATTCTATTATCACACTATAGCAAATGTTCTTTATGTTATGTTTTTGCTGTAATCGCCTTTTGTTCAAGTATCTATATTTTAGACATTGTTTTGTCTATGCATTTTAGTATTTGAAAATTTTCAATAAAAACATTGAAATTAAAATTATAATATACTAAAGTGCATGTGCAAACCAATAAAGTCCATAAACAACTAATTCAAGTGATTGTAAAGTCTGATTGTAAAATAACAAACATATTATACTTACCTTCTCTGTGCAGTGGTTTTGCACAGGGTAGGCCAGATCCTCTTCTTCTTGGGTCCCTCTTTGGCTTTTATGGCCCTCCCTCCTGTTAAGTGCCTCCACAGCAAGAAGCTTGCTATGAGGGCACCCGAGCTGAGTCACAGCTCCATGTGTCCATTCAGACACGGAGCCCCAGTTTGACCGTGCCACCTCTCTTTCACTAACTGACTTTGATTGACAGCAGCGGGGGTGCAATGGCGCCGCTGCTGTGCCTCAGCCAATCAGGAGGAGAGTCCCAGATGATCATGGCACTCGTAGACATCAATGGGGCTCAGGTAAGTATTAGGGGCTGCTGCTGCACACAGGTTTTTTATCTTAATGCATAGAATGCATTAAGATAAAAAAACATTCTGAGTTTACAACCACTTTAAGTCCAAAAATATGTATATGTATAAATAGAAAACTTCTCCAGAATTTTTTCAGCAGCACTGTGTCTTCTAAAGCAAGACAAGACACAGTGGTGCTGAAGAATTTCTGGAGAAGTTTTTTTATTTATAGTTATACATATTTTTGGACTTAATTATTTGTTTATGGACTTTATTGCTTTGCACATGCACTTTAGGATATTATAATTTAAAGCATCAGTATGTTGTGCTGCACTTGTTGTATTATATGACAAAGACCCCAATACTGGTCATTCTAAGGTAGCTGACCAAAGTTTAAAGGCCCTTACAGTGCATTATTATTACAATTAATAAAGGGTGAGTAAATTGCCACAATAGTTCACCTCCAACACATAGCTCATCCCTAGTTAGCAGAAGGTTTAGGAACATTCACTTATGGCCACTGCTATTGCACCTTTGGCACCTTTGGCAGCTATAACTGCATATTATCCTCCTAGTTAGTCAAATTAACATGAGATAATTTGCATATGAAAAGCAATTTTGAAGTGAAAGCTATACTCTCTCGGAAATCTCAAATGAGTTATACAGGATTACTGATACATTTTAGCATTTGGGGGCGTACTTATAGAGGTGCTAAGTTTTTTAAAAGCAGAGAGTGATTTAAAAAAAGTATTTCATACTGGCTTTTCTGTACGAGGTTGATGAGGTTATAACTGTACTCTCCAATTATTCAATTTAGTGTTCTTTATATTTTTCTGTAATTCTGCTTTAGGCTCCATGCAGGGCCAGACTGGGAATAAAAACCAGCCCTGGAAAAAATGTCATACCAGCCCCATAGCATTATCATACCACCCCAACAGCATAATGTCATTATTTTCTTGTTCATGAACGCCTCGGTGTGAAAACAGCCTAAGGTAAGACATGATATAAGACAAGAGATGGTCAGAGGTTGCGGATATGATACAAGAGATGGTCAGAGACTGAGGACATGATACAAGAGATCAATGCAGTCTCACCAGTGCCCATCAAATGCAGCCTCACTGTGCCCATAATTGCAGCCTGACTGTGCCCATAATCGCAGAGAGAGTGAGAGAGATGCTCTGCAGGCCAAAAAAATTATAAATGCACATTTTTTTTACCTGCAAAAAAATGTTCATTTATTATTATATTAAATACATTCACGTTTTATTATTATTTCTATTATTATAATATATAAGTTAACTTTTTTTTAAAATAAAGAAATCCACAAGAGAGAGAGAGAGTGGGGGGGGGGGGGGGTCAATGCTCAGCAGGCAATTTTTTTTTTATAAATGCACAATTTTTTTTACCTGCAAAAAATGTTACTTTATTATTATAATAAATTAGGTCACTTTTTTATGATTTATATTATTATAATAAATAAGTTAACTTCATTCTAAAGAAATCCATGAGAGAGAGAGATAGAGGGGGTGCAATGCTCTGCAGGCCAAAACAATTATAAATGCACATTTATTTTTACCTGCAATGGTGTGTGAGAGAGAGAGGGGGGCTGCAATGGTGTGTGAGAGAGAGGGGGCTGCAATGGTGTGTGTGAGAGAGAGAGGGGACTGCAATGGTGTGTGAGAGAGAGAGAGGGGGGCTGCAATGGTGTGTGAGAGAGAGAGAGGGAGGCTGCAATGGTGTGTGAGAGAGAAAGAGAGAGAGAGGGGGCTGCAATGGTGTGTGTGTGTGTGAGAGAGAGAGAGGGGCTGCAATGGTGTGTGTGTGAGAGAGAGAGAGAGGGGCTGCAATGATGAGAGAGAGAGTGCAATGCTCTGCAGGCTATTTATTTTTGCCTGTAAAAAAAGTGAGTTTGCTTTGAGAGAGAGAGAGAGAGAGAGAATGGCAGGCACAGAGAGAGAGAGACACAGGGAGAGATAGAGAAGCAGAGAGAGAGGGGGGAGGAGTGCACCGCGCAATGATGAGAGAGAGATTATACAGAGATAGATTGCAGAACCTTAATTCTTCTGCACCACGAGCGTTCACTTCTCCTATTATCCTGCAGTACTGCTTCCCTCACTCGTGACTCTGCATCATGCAGAGTAGTGGGTGGAGCTGGCGCCGCACGGGCCAGATGGAAGGAGAAATCAAGCAACACCACAGCGTTCTCCTGCTCCCCTCAGGCATGTCACTCAGTTCAGTGGGCGGCGCCAAATCAGAATAGGAGGCATTGCGGCAGCCGCCGCTCTTCATTTTCTGACAGGAAACTGGGCAAGCTCTGAGCTTGCAAGCTCTGAGGGAACTGAGTGCAGGCAGCCTACCGGGAATTTTCCCGGTATCCCGGTGGGCCAGTCCGGCCCTGGCTCCATGCACACTGGATGCTAAAATTATGTTATAAAAATGCCAGTAGCTCTGCAGTGAGTCTTTCAATGTTTTTTAACGTTTTTGCAATAGCGTTTATTAGCTTTTTTTATAGTTTTTCAGCGTCAGCGTTTTTTTTCCCGTTTTTTTTTTTCAATGGATCAAAAACGCAAAAAAAACGCTGGTGGTGAGCCAAGTTTTTGAGCGTTTATTGACGTTCATCAGCGTTTATGCGCGTTTATCAGCGTTTGGCGGTTTTTTAATTCATTTTTTGAGGAAAAAAAAGGTACTTTGGAGGCGATTTCCGGGCGTTCAGAAAAAAGCCCATAAACTCCCCTGCTCATTAAAGCTGAAAACTTCCATGTGTGCATGGACACATGGGGGCTGATTTACAAAACGTTTGCGCCATGAGTATCGGCGCATCTGCACGCGCAATGGCTGTTTTGGTATTTACAAAACATTAGCGCCGGTAGCGCAGCCTTATTTCCCATTTACTATAGTGTTGTCGGCGGACGGGAGGAGGCGCTCAGTGCGCCACTATGGACCTGGCGCACAGCATCTTAAACTCTAAATATAAAGAATCTGGAAGTGAGAATATAATGGGGGTGATGTGGGATGATGTGAGGAAGTGTAGGGACACTTGCCCAAATAACTAATATGCCCAAAATAGAGTGAGAAAGTAACTTTTTCAAAACCAGCCCGCTGCGCCGGCAAGTACGATTCGAGCTGCGGGAGGTTTTTTTGAGCTCAGCGCGGGAATTTTCCTTGTTTTCTTGCGACAAGACACTGCGCCGGCAAAATTTTTGTAAATGTCAAGTCACGTAAACCAATTTGCATAAGATGAACAGGCGCAGCTCTGAACTTCCCAGTGCACCAGAAAAATGAAATTTCTAAAGGAAAAAAAAAGGCATTTAAAAGCACCCGCGGCTATAATGAATTGTCGGCTCCCGGCAATATAGAGAAAATTCAATGAAAGTCATTGATAACAAAAAAAAACAAAAAAATAACAAAAAATAACAAAAAAAAAAAATGTAAAAAAATAATGCGTGCGGTTCCCCCAAATATCCATACCAGGCCCTTCAGATCTGGTGTGGATTTTAAGGGGAACTCCACCCCAAATTTAAAAAAAAATGGCGTGGAGTCCCCCCAAAAATCCACACCAGACCCTTATCCGAGCACGCAACCTGGCAGGTCGCAGGAAAAGAGGGGGGGACGAGAGAGCGCCCCCCCTCCCCCCTGAACCGTACCAGGCCACATGCCCTCAACATGGGGAGGATGTCCCCATGTTGATGGGGACAAGGGCCTCATCCCCACAACCCTTGCCCGGTGGTTATGGGGGTCTGCGGGCGGGGGGCTTATCAGAATCTGGAAGACCCCTTTAACAAAGGGGTCCCCAGATCCTGGCCCCCCCTATGTGAATTGGTAAGGGGTACATTGTACCCCTACCATTTCACAAAGAAAGTGTCAAAAATGTAAAAAATGACAAGAGCCGTTTTTGATAATTCCTTTATTAATGTCTTCTCTTTTCTTCCATCTTCTTCTTCCATCTTCTTCTTCCTTCTTCTTATTTTCTCCATTCGGGTTTCTTCCTCCATCTTGATCTTCATCTTCATCTTCATCTTCCACTTCTTCTTCCTCTTTATCTTCATCTTCATCTTCCTTCTTCCTTCGGTCTTCTCGTCCGCATCTTGTCCGGCTTTTTCTTTCTTCTTTGGCCGCTCCGTTTGAATTGGAGGTTCCCGCTGTGTGACGATTCAGTTCTCCTCTTGGTCTGCTGCCACCCGGTGGCTCTGCCCCCCTCTGACACCATGGGGAAAGTCCCCGTGAAATCCATGTGCATCAGAGGGGGGCGGGGTCACCGGGTGGCGGCGGACCCAGAGGAGAACTGAAGAACTGAAGCGTCGCACAGTGGGAACCTCCAATTCAAATGGAGCGGCCGAAGAAGAAAGAAGAAGCCGGAGCAAGATGCGGATGAGAAGACCGAAGGAAGAAGGAAGATGAAGATGAAGATAAAGATGAAGAGGAAGAGGAAGATGAAGATGAAGAACAAGATGGCGGAAGAAACCCGAATGGAGAAAAGAAGAAGATGGAAGAAGAAGGTGGAAGAAGAAGATGGAAGAAAAGAGAAGACATTAATAAAGGAATTGTCAAAAACTGGCTCTTGTCATTTTTAACATTTTTGACACTTTCTTTGTGAAATGGTAGGGGTATATTTGTACTCCATTACCATTTCACACAGGGGGGGTGGGATCTGGGGGTCCCCTTTGTTAAAGGGGTCTTCCAGATTCCAATAAGCCCCCCGCCCGCAGGCCCCCACAACCACCGGGCAAGGATTGTGGGGATGAGGCCCTTGTCCCCATCAACATGGGGACATCCTCCCCATGTTGAGGGCATGTGGCCTGGTACGGTTCAGGAGGGAGGGGGGCCGCTCTCTCGTCCCCCGTCTTTTCCTGCGGCCTGCCAGGTTTCGTGCTCGGATAAGGGTCTGGTGTGGATTTTTGGGGGTACTCCATGCCATTTTTTTTAAATTTGGGGTGGAGTTCCGCTTAAAATCCATGCCAGATCTGAAGGGCCTGGTATGGATATTTGGGGGAACCGCACGCATTTTTTTTTTAATTTGCGGCAGAGTTCTCCTTAATATCGATTCCAGACCTGAAGGGCCTGGTAATGGATTTTGGAGGGACCCCCATGCTTTTTTTTTTTTTTGCTATCAAAGACTTTCAATGACTTTTATCTGTATTGACGGGAACCAGCAATTCATTACAGCCGCAAGGACTTTTAAATGACTATTATTTTACTTTAGAAATGTAATTTTGCTCTGGAACTGTTATAAACATGGAAAACATGCGCTACTTTACAGGCATACTATAGACACCCCCCGGTTATGATATTTAGGGCCAGTTCACACCCGATGCAGTGCAGTGCGTTTTTTTGATGCATGAAAAACGCAAAGAAAGTTGATCATATTAATGCCAATGGCATAGTTCACACCACTGCAGTCCGTTTCAGAAAGGAAAAAAAAAATGGTCATGCTGCATTTTTTAGGTACAGAACTGTACTGGACCGCAGTAAAACACATCCAAAACGCAACAGAACGTACCAAAAACGCACTGGAATGCACCAGAAAGCACCTAAATGCGCCAAAGACGCACTGCAACACACTTGTCCTAAGTGAAAAGAGGGGGAAAAAAAACACTGGACTGCATCAAAACGCATCAAAAATGCACTGGAACGTGTCAAAAACGCGCATGCAGAAAAGCACCTGGAACGCATCCAGACTGCGTTTCTATGGTGTGAACTAGGGCCAGTTCACACCATAGAAACACAATCCGGATGTGTTCCAGGTGCTTTTCTGCATGCACGTTTTTGATGCGTTCCAGTGCATTTTTGGTATGTTTTTGATGCAGTCCAGTGCTTTTTTTTCACCCCTCTTTTTTATTAACCATAGATAAGCACAAGTGTGTTCCAATGCGTTTTTGGTGCATTTAGGTGTGTTCCTGTGCGTTCCAGTGCGTTTATGATGCGTTTTGCTGCGTTCCAGTACAGTCCAGTGCATGTAAAATGCAGCATGTTCTACTTTTTTGGTGGAACTGGAACGCACTGGAACAAACACTGCCATTTAGAACCACATAACCAACTTTCCATGCATTTTTGATGCATAAAAAACGCAAAGGACTGCATGTGGTGTGAAATGGCCCTTAAGCAATTTGGCATATTTAAAGGCACTTCTCCTTGTTTTGTTTTTGGTGTTGTTCAAATTGGTAACATTGATATATGTCCCTTAGGGTGGGACCTGGGCCCCCATTTTATGGCCAATAACTAGAAGATAAGCCAGCCAAGTGGGGACTAGCAAAATTAACATGTCAGTTCCCATAGACAGCAATGGTATTTGTTGGTAAGGGGGGGGGTGATTGTCCTATCCCTAATTTTGTAGCATGCTGGATGATGTGCTTAATTTTGGACAGGGGGGGGGGGGGTATTTTCTGCTAGCTGCATTTGAGTTCTTCTGAGCATGCCCAGCCTGTTAGATTTTTTTTTGGTGCTTTTTGTGTGTGAACAGCACCTGGACATTTCTGGGCATGCTCAGAGAGAGTTTTTATGGGTTAGTAATTGAAGGACATCCTTAACAGGTGTAGCCACTTTGAAGTTCAGTTTCTACATTGGGTGAACTTGCATTTTGGGTGTTTCATGGACTGTGCATGGGTTTTCAATTGCCTCATTAGCACACAAACCTATGTTATATAAAGCTAGCAGATAGCATTCACTCCCTTGCCCTGAAAAGAGGCAAGTGTGTGTGTGTGTGTGTGTGTGTGCGTGCGCGTGCGTGTGCGTGCGCGCGGAGGGGGGGGGGAATGTACATTTTGGTGTCCTTATCGAGTTTGTAACACATGTATTTTATTTGTTATGTCTTTGCAAAACCGGTGTTTGTTTTACTTTTGGATTGTATTATTTGGTGTGGGGGAAATGTTCCCCTGAAATAATTTTGATGTTGTTAATGTTTGTCGTTTGTTCACTTTGATTTAATTGTCTGTGCTGCACTATTTTGCCAAATCTTTCTCAAGATGTTTTGAGTCTGTAACTGTTTCAAATTGACCCTGTTTTTTTTTATTATTATTATTCTTTGTTTTTTGTTTTTTTTGACCAATAAAATTTGATGCAAAGTTTTGAGGTTTGTTTTGCGTTTTCTTTGCAACAAATGTGACAGCTGATTGGCATGTCAAAACAACAGGTGTGATTTGGCTACCCTGGTGCCTTCATGCTAGCATATGCATGTATTGTGTGCTGCCATGGAAAATCACCAGGAAATGGTTTTTTTAAGGTTGGGCTTTGTGTCCCCTTTTAGTAAAATTGGCTTCACTTCCTGTCACACAGCTAAACAGGAAGTGAAGGTAAAACCCTACCAATGTCTTTTCTTGGGGACACACAGATCAATCTAACTAGTGTCCCCATTAAGCAAATTGCACTCTAGGACTTTGTTGTGTACACCCCAAATCATTGGGTAGTTTGGGGTTTAGTAAAGACAAATCCACTCTGCAGTAAAAGTGTAGCTGCTGAAAATCTGAGGGATCACTGGTGATTGTAACATCCAATCATGTAAAAGCAAAGACAGTGTTTTTTCTGTTTGCTTGCATGTCCCCCTCGGATATCCGGCAAGTGCACTTGTAGTGCAAAGTAGATTTGCCTTTAATAAAAAAAAAAACAAAGTCCAAAAAACCTAATAATTTGGGGTGTAAACAGCAAAATGCTGGAGTGCAATGTACATAATGGGGAAAGTATTTAGATTGACCTGTGTGTCCCCAAGGAAAGACATTGGTAGGGATTTCCCCTCACTTCCTGTGTGGCTATGTGACAGGAAGTCAATTATTTGGAAGGATAAAGTGGCCAAATTTGGGAATTGTCTTCACCCTATCAGGGGTGCAGACATCCCCAAAAACTGTCTAGACTTGTAATCCCTCTGCACTCTATCCCCAAGCAAAAATAAGAAAGATTCATTTAGTTTAACTTTGCAAAGACACATTCCTAAGTTAAATTGTGATGCATGTCAATGGCCCATTTAGACCCTCTTTAACCACTTAAGCCCCGGACCATTTGGTAGCTAAAGGACCAGAGGTGATTTCAGAATTTTGCACTCCGCTGCTTTAACTGTAAATTGTGCGGACATGCAATGTTGTACCCAAACGAAATTTGCGTCCTTTTCTTCCCACAAATAGAGCTTTCTTTTAATGGTATTTGATTGCCTCTGCGATTTTTATTTTTTGCGATACCCCCCCCCAAATGACCCCATTTTAGAAAGTAGACACCCCAAGGAAATTGCTGAGAGGCCTGTTGAGCCCATTGAATATTTTTTTTTTGTCCCAAGTGATTGAATAATGACAAAAAAAAAAAAATTACAAAAAGTTGTCACTAAATGATATATTGCTCACACATGCCATGGTTATATGTGGAATTACACCCCAAAATACATTTTGCTGCTTCTCCTGAGTACGGGGATACCACATGTGTGGGACTTTTTAGGAGCCTAGCCGCGTACGGGACCCCGAAAACCAAGCACCGCCTTCAGGATTTCTAGGCACAAATTTTTGATTTCACTCCTCACTACCTATCACAGTTTCGAAGGCCATAAAATGCCAAAATAGCACAAAACCCCCCAAATGACCCCATTTTGGAAAGTAGACACCCCAAGCTATTTGCTGAGAGGCATGGTGAGTATTTTACAGCTCTCATTTGTTTTTGAAAATGAAGAAAGAACATTTTTTTTATTTATTTTTTTTCAATTTTCAAAACTTTGTGACAAAAAGCGAGATCTGCAAAATACAATACCTCTCAGCAAATAGCTTGGGGTGTCTACTTTCCAAAATGGGGTCATTTGGGGGGTTTTGTGCCATCTGGGCATTCCATGGCCTCCGAAACTGTGATAGGCAGTGAGAAGTGAAATAAAAAATGTACCCTTAGAAAGCCTGAAGGCGGTGCTTGGTTTTTGGGGTCCCGTACGCGGCTAGGCTCCCAAAAAGTCTTACACATGTGGTATCCCCGTACTCAGGAGAAGCAACAGAATGTATTTTGGGGTGTAATTCCACATATGCCCATGGCATGTTTGAGCAATATATCATTTAGTGACAACTTTGTGCAAAAAAAAAAAAATTGTATTTTTTCCGCAACTTGTGTCAACATATAAAATATTCCATGGACTCGACATGCCTCTCAGTATATAGCTTGGGGTGTCTACTTTCCAAAATGGGGTCATTTGGGGGGGTTTTGAACTGTTCTGGCATTTTATACACAACATTAGGAAGCTTACATCCACTCTTCTAACCACTTGAAGACAAAGCCCTTTTTGACACTTTTTGTTTACATGAAAACATATTTTTTTTTGCAAGAAAATTATGTTGAACCCCCAAACATTATATATATTTTTAAAGCAAAGGCCCTACAGAATAAAATGGTGGGTGTTGCATTTTTTTTTTCTACACAGTATTTGTGCAGCGATTTTTCAAACGCATTTTTTGGGGAAAAAATACACTTTTTTTTAATTTTAATGCACTAAAACACACTATATTGCCCAAATGTTTGATGAAATAAAAAAGATGATCTTGGGCCGAGTACATAGATACCAAACACGACATGCTTTAAAATTTAGCACAAACGCGCATTGGCGACAAACTACATACATTTTTAAAAGCCTTTACAGGTTACCCCGTTAGATTTACAGAGGAGGTCTACTGCTAAAATTACTGCCCTCGATCTGACCTTCGTGGTGATACCTCACATGCATGGTGCAATTGCTGTTTACATATGACGCCAGACCAACGCTTGCGTTCGCCATTGGGCAAGAGCAGGGCAGGACAGGGGTGCTTTTTTTTTATTTTATTTTTTATTATTAATTTTGCTTTTTTTTTATTTTTAAACTGTTGCTTCCATATTTTTTTATTTTTTTATCATTTTTATTGTTGTAAATATCCCCTATGATAGCTATAGGTAATGACAGGTACTCTTTTTTGAAAAAACTGGGGTCTATTGGACCCTAGATCTTTCCTCTGCCCTCAAAGCATCTGACCACACCAAGATCGGTGTGATAAAATGCTTTCCCAATTTCCCAATGGCGCTTTTTATATCCGGGGGGGTCATTCCCTCCCACTGCTTGTAAAAGCAGTCCAGAGGCTAATTAGCCACTAGGATTGCTTTTACATGAAAGCCGGCCGCTGGCTGAAAAGAATGATACCAAGATGATACCTAAACCCGCAGGCATCATTCTGGTATAAACATTCAAAGTCCAGCAACATACCAGTACGTTGCTGGTCCTTGTTGGACATGTATTGTTGGCTGAACGAAAAAAAAAGATTGATCGGTGGGTATGCCCACCATTAGAATACCGCCCTTCATCCACCCACTTCTAATGATGGGCATACATGCACCATTTATATATGCCGAAGCCTTGGGGCATCCTCCCGCAAAAATTATGCCGCACACACATGGTCAGACTTTTCCACGGGCAAGCCTCCGTCGGAATTTTGACCGTATGTACGCGGCATTAGGAGCAAAATCGCTCCTCCGCTCCTCCGCCCCTGCTGCCCCAATGCTTCGGCATATGTGCTTTATTTTTTTAACTGTGGTGGTGAAATCACCTCCTACAGCACTGGAGTCGCAGGGATCAGGCCTGTCTCTGCGAACGCTGCAGTTATGTGTGTTGTGTTTTGCAAGTGACAGTGATCGATCGATACTGCACTTGGGTGGCCTGGGCTGGACGGAGGGGCAAAACGCAGGTGCTAGCAGATATCTGGGCTGATCCCGCTAACACTGCGTTTTTGGGAACCCTAAACTGCTGGGGACGCTAGTATAGATCTGATCAGATCAGATATATATCTGTTCAGATACTATACCACTAAGGGGGGTGTATGCTTCACGCGTGGGTGTTGGCATTACTGGCACTAACCTGACGCTGCCTGGGGTGTGATGCAGGGTTAACTAGGGGCAATTAGGGGGTTAAAACCTTTATTAGATAATATATGGGGGTACCTGACGCTATAAAAACCTGCGGCAAACCTAAAAAAAATAACTGGCTATCTATCGGCACCAGCATAACTAATACAGCGTTTAGAAAAACAATCGCTTAGTGACACTGGCAAAAGGGGGTGAAAGGGTTACCTGGGGGGGGCGATCAAGGGGTTAAACCTTTATTAGGTAATATATGGGGGTACCCGACGCTATAAAAACCTGCGGCGAACCTAAAAAAAATAACTGGCTACCTATCGGCATCACCGACAATAAGACAGCGATCAGAAAAACTATCGCTTAGCGACAGTGGTGATAGGGGGTGAAAGAGTTACCTGGGGGGCGATCAAGGGGGTTAAACCTTTATTAGGTAATATATGGGGGTACCTGACGCTATAAAAACCTGCGGCGAACCTAAAAAAAATAGCTGGCTACCGATCAGCATCACCGACAATAAAACAGCGATCAGAAAAACGATCGCTTAGCGACAGTGGTGCTAGGGGGTGAAAGGGTTATCTGGGGGGCGATTAAGGGGGTTAAACCTTTGTTAGGTAATATATGGGGGTACCTGACGCTATAAAAACCTGCGGCGAACCTAAAAAAAATAACTGGCTACCGATCGGCATCACTGACAATAAAACAGCGATCAGAAAAACGATCGCTTAGCGACAGTGGTGCTAGGGGGTGAAAGGGATATCTGGGGGGCGATCAGGGGGTCAAACCTTTATTAGGGGGGGTTAGGGGGCTACACTGGACCTAAAACTAAACTGTAGTGACACTTTTACAGTCACAAATGTCACTGATTGCAGTGATCAGTAAATAAATGGTCACTGCAATCAGTGACACTGTGACTGGGGGGTGATCTGGGGGGGGGGGGGTCATCTGGGGGTGTCTGGGGGGGCCTGGGGGGCGATTTATGTTCCTATGTGTCCTGGTGTCAGTGTGCTGTTTGTGCACTAACCTGTGTGTCTTCTCTTGTACGGCGCTCGGTATATGTGAGCGCCGCAGGAGAGATGACATCACTTCCTCTGCCTGTGTAAACATTACACAGCAGAGGAAGCTTTCTCATTTGCCGGGAGCGATCGAAAGGGGGTGGCCGGAATCGAACGGCCGTCCCCTCATCCCGGATCGCTCCCGAAGAAATAACCACCGCTCACTGTAAAGAAGGGGGGTCCGATCGGACCCCCAACTATACAAAGGCAATCACGTATATGTACGTGATTGTTCCTGTCGGTGCCATTCTGCCGACGTATACAGTATTTACAGTGGGCAATCGTTAAGTGGTTAATCACTTGAGATCAGCGCTATAACTGATCGACGGCCACAGCATGGTCCTCAATTTCTGGGAGTCCGTCAATAAACGTCCTCCCCTGTGGTCACTGAGTCACTGAGACTCGGGTGATGACAGATCCAAGTAAGGGGCCGATACCTGCCCTTTACCATGTGATCAGCTGTCAGCCAATGAAACAAAAAGCTGGGTAATGGTTTTTGTTTTCTCCTTGTGCTGACAGCGTGAGCATAAAAAAAGGCAATCACCGGCTTATGTGCAAGGGACATCGGGCCCGAAGAGGAAGAGGCAATTCTGCGTCATCTGTGACAATCAATAGCCCCTGCCAGGGCCACCTATCAATGCTCACCACTGCTGCCAATCAGTGCCACCTAGCAGTGCTGCCTATCAGTGCCCATCACTGCCAACTATCATTGCCACCTAGCAGTGCCACTTCTCAATGCCCACCAGTGCCAACTAGCAATGCCACCTCTCAGTGCCCACCCTTGCCACCTTATCGGTGCCCATCAGTGCAGCCCATCAGTGCAGTCTCATCAGTGTACATCAATGAAGGAGAAAAATTACCTTTTTTCTAAATTTTCGAAATATTAACCACTTTCCTACCGCCCACTGTCAAATGACATCCTTGGCTTTGTGCGGTGACATCTGAATGATGCCTGCAGTCGCAGGCATCATTCAGATATCATTCTTTCAGCCGGCGATTCTGTGCACGATAAAAACGATCATAGCGGCAGTTCCGCCGCTTGATCGTTCTTATAGGCGGCGGGAGGGGACGTTCCCCCCCTCCCGCCGCCATCCGGTGCTTCTCCGGGCTCTCCCGTGCCATCTTGGGCTCGGAGAACGATTTGGCCGGCGCCGGATGGGAAGCATAGAGATAACTGGTGACCAGATGGTCACCAGTCCTCTCTATGACCGTCGGAGGCCCGGGCGTGACGTTATGACATCACGCCGGGTTCCCGTATGTAAACCAAGCCGTGATCTCGGCTGTCAGCATGAGATTGGTGAATTTTTTTGACCGATCTCATGCTTTCTAGCCTGGAGGAGAGATGTGGGGTCTTATTGACCCTGCATCTCTCCATAAAGAGGACCTGTCACAATATATTCCTATTACAAGGGATGTTTACATTCCTTGTAATAGGAATAAAAGTGATCCAAAAAAGAAAAAAGTTAAAAAAGAGTAAGAAAAATAAAAAAGTAAAAAGAAAAAAAAAATTTATCCAAAAAAAGAAAAAACGCCCATGTCCCCGGTAGCTCGCGCTCAGAAGCGAACACACACGTAAGTCCCGCCCACATATGTAAACGCCGTTCAAACCACACATGTGAGGTATTGCTGCGTGCGTTAGAACGAGTGCAACAATTATAGCACTAGACCTCCTCTGTAATGCCAAAATGGTAATGTGTAAAAAAATTTAAAGCATCGCCTAGGGAGATTTTTAGGTACTGAAGTTTGGTGTCATTCCATGAGTGTGCACAATTTTAAAGCGTAACATGTTAGGTATCTATTTACTCAGCATAACAACATCTTTCACATTATCCCCAAAAATTGGGCTAACTTTACTGTTTTGTAATTTTTTTACATTCATGAAACCATTTATTTACCAAAAAAAAGGCGTTGGAAAATTTATTGCGCAAATACCGAGCGAGATACAAATTTGCAATGACCACCATCTTATTCCCTGCTAAAAAAACATATATAATGTTTGGGGTTTTGAAGTAATTTTATAGCCATAAATGTATGATTTTTACATGAAGAAGAGAAGTGCCAGAATAGGCCCAGTGCGGAAGTGGTTAAAATATCCATTTATTTTTTTTAACTCGGTCTTTTGTATTTATAGAAAACAAAAAAACGCAGAGGTGATCAAATAGCACCATGGCGTTTTTGAGCTGTAAATGGCATAGGTGTTTTTAGGCCCCATGTACACGGGACGCTGGTGCAAAGTGTTCAGAACTAAGTTTGAAAGCGGCGTTTAGAAAGGGGTGCTTTCTGGCTTTTGCATGCCGCGTTTTACAAGATTTGCGTCTATATGCGTTTAGTTAGGAAACATGATAAGGAGCCGCCCTAAGCTCCAAAAACATTATTATTAACAATTGCAGCTATTTTGTGAGACCAGAGTGAGTATCAGCAGCTGAGAGAGCAGCAGTGTAGTTGTATTTAGCGTGTCACTTGCCACATCACTTGCCCCAAGTTGTGGATTGTCCACTTGCCACGTCAGTTGCCCCAAGTTGTGAATTGTCCACTTGCCACGTCACCTGCCCCAAGTTGTGGATTATCCACAATGCAATGGAAGCAATTGCATTCTTTTTTTTGATATACCGGTATATATATATTTTTAATGGTTATTCCTCATTTGCCCTAATTTTTGAGTTTATCAATGTAAAAAAATAGGTCACCTTTAAAAACGCTTCTAAACTAAAATGCGTCTAAACGCCGGTACCGCGTCTGAAACGTGGAAGTCTTTGGCGTCTGAAGGCATTTTTAGGCTTTGTGAAAAACGAGTTTAAACGCAACTGCAGATTTTTTTTCCAGGCCAAAAACAGTGTTTTGGATGTAATAGAATTCAATGGACCTGCATCCAAAACACAAGTACCACGAATTTGCGGCAATTTTTTTTTAAACCTGCTTATAGCTGGTTGTTAAAGGAAATGTAAAAAAAATAAACATTGCCGGCTCTTAAAAAAAAAAAATGGCAAAAAAAACAGCGTGGGGTCCCCCCCCAGGTCCATAGCAGGCCCTTGGGTCCCATCATTCCTTGGGACTGTGACATCATACGGGGGTGGGGTCAGCGGTGGCATCACCCTGTGACCATGCCCATGCCAATATAAGTGGCCGCTCTCCGCTGCCAGAGCATTGTAGCGGCGGACAGCGACGAGGCAACATCGGGTGAAGAGAAGAGGGAAGAAGGCGACGATGAAGCCCGGTACCCCGCTAGCAAAAGAGCTGGGAGAAGATAGCGTTGCGCCCGGCAGAAGGCAGAAAGAACCGGAGATCGTGGAGAAGGCACCGGAAAGCGGGAGAAGAACCGGAGAGCGCGGAGGCGACACCGGAGAACAATGTCCAGCTTTATTTCACCTACCCTATTGGCACTAATGCATTTTATTATTTTAGGGAAATGGAGATGCTCAGTGACGTATTGACTTTCCTCATAAAAATTATAAAAGATCTTTACGTTTTCAACTTTAAATCATTTCACTGTTCTTTTATAAGAAAATGACTAGAATTTCTTATCCAGTGTTCTATGTTTATCCACTCATGCCGGGGGATGAAGGCTATTGACTCTGCAGCCTAGGGATGCTTATTGGATGCAGTGGGTCAGGTTAGAGTTCTGCGTTTGCTGTTTTAAAAAACACACAACCTTGGTCAAAACCTCACTCTTTTTCTATCTGATGGATGCCTAGAAGTTTTTTTTTTTTTTTTTTCAAGGAGAGGCATGGATTTACTTGTCATACTGATCAGTGATGATTTATTTAACACAGGAAGTCCGGGTAACAGAAGTGAACAGTATATTCTGAGGGGGGGGTTGTTTTTTGGTTGCGTTATATGTACAGTATATTTCCTTGTTCTCTAAGTTCGGTATATTATACAGTGAACATAACTGTGTATTCCTTATGGAAATGCACATAAGTGAAAAAGAGCAGCTTTTTTGATTCAGTGCCTAGAAATAAGTGATAGAGTTTAAAATAAACATGAGATATCTTTAATTTTTGTTGGAAATCAACAAATATTTAATGGCATTTAATGAAAAAATGCATTCTTATTTAAAAATATTTTTTACAAACTCTCAGAAGACTGTTCAGATATTTTATTATAATCTTTAGAATTTCTAGCTAAAACTATCACCTAAAAAATTACCATCTGTTCCCTCAGATATAATGCAGCCAGTCACCATGACAGCTTATTTATGTTCGCCAGCTGTAGAAACACTGGTATTTGTCTTATGCGCTGTCTAGTAATTTTATTTGAAAAACCTCCTGCTCTGATGCGAGGGGACATGTAAAATTATGGAAATTATGACTATACATCCATTTCCTATTTAAAAACCACTGGACAGTTCCAGCTTGGCAGTAGTAAAAGAATCAGTCTGAATAGAGATCAATTTATTACATTATTCTGAAAGCTGCCTAGCATTTTAGTCGAAAATTAAATATCAAGCACTGGGAAAGAAGGACCTAAAAATTAATCTGTATTTTGCTCATCAATATTGTCAGAAGCAAGAAAGTGTCTCTAAGACACATTGGCTAGCACAGTGCCTTTGTATTGCTGAGGTCCTGTGTTTAATTTGTTCACAGTGTGCTATCGGAGATTTTATGATTTCCCTAAGTGAGCTTCCACTGAGTATGCTAAGAATATTGTGCTCTACTATTAACGTGTTGTCAAATGTATATTTATATTTGTATAAATAGCTGAAATACTGCATTGCAGCTTCCACTGGGACTGATGTAGTTCTGAATACGCTACAAAAAATCAATGGGATACATTGGTACCATAAAAGAGCAATGCCAACCAAAGAACAAAATTATGGGTACATAATTTATGTATTTAATTTGTTTGATATATATATATATATATATATATATATATATATATATATATTGTATATACAGTATATCTCAAAATATTGAATACAGAAATGTATTTATATTTACACACACACACACACTATATATATATATATATATATATATATATATATATACACACACAGTATATATACTGCAGGTGCCACACAATTCTTCCATCAAAAAGCACAAATGGTATGTATATATATATATTTTTTTTTGAGAACAGGATGTTTCAATAGCAGTACTTTATGCCATAAACTCATATGAAATTGACTCAAGGAGCTCTGGTTCCTTTCCAAATGTTCGGACAAAGTGAGCCTCACTTGGTTGGGCTGGCTGACGTTTAACCTCCACCCAGGTGCCGTTCTCCTTGGCTTCCTTTTTCTTCCTCTCATTTTCCTTCACACGTTGCAGAAAACTGTCTCTGCTCTTTGAGTGGCGGATGTGCTCTACACGGACATTGATTCTCTTGGCAAGAATCTTACCTTTGACTTGTTTGTTCACAATTATTCCAACAGCATGCTGTGTGACATTGTATATCCGTCCAGTCTTGCCATGGTAGCACTTGTGTGGCATACCTTTCTGGATTGTGCCTGTACCCTTGATATCCACAATATCACCCTTCTTGTAGATGCGCATATAGGTTGACAGTGGAACCGGACCATGCTTGCGGAAGGGTCTAGAGAACAACATATAACGGGTTCCTCGCCTTTTGCCTCTTGTGTTCGTCATTTTTCAGTTACAATTGCCCCTACTGCAAGATGGCGGGTCCGGTGGAAAGATATATATTTTTTTACAATACAGCTCTCAAAATTGAATGTACAATTTCAGTAAAAATGTTGATATGATTTTTTTAAATCATACAATCATAATATTCGTAATAATTAAAACACAAACGCATCCATGCAATATCTTGCTGCATGTTTATTGGTAATATGCCACAAATTGATTACTCAATTAATCAGATATTTTTTAGACTAAATATGGTGAAATATGATGACTATTTCATGTGACAGCATAGCATATGGGGTTAATTTGATACTCCATTTAGCTTGATCCTTTGATTATTTTAATTTTTTTAATTTTATTTTAAAAAAAAAATGTTTGGTGTGCACATTCTCTGCTGCACATTGTAGGAATAGGCGGCCAACAAGCTAAATTATTCATTACAAGTACTTATGTAGCGTCACACATTCTTTGGTGTAACTTATAGGAATAGGTGGCAAATAAGCTAAATTATTAATTACAAGTACTTATATAGCGCCACACATTCTTTGATGTACCTTATAGGAATAGGTGGCAAACAAGCTAAATTATTCATTACAAGTACTTATATAGCGCCACACATTGTTTGGTGTACCTTGTTGCCTTATGAGGAATGTTTATGAATAATCTGCATTGGAAACTGGGAATATCCGTACATAGATGTATATATAAGTTAGAATAAGAAATGTGTAGTATGAAATGTGTGTGTCTGTAAGGGTTAACTTGGCTGAGAAGCTGGGCTTGAGAAAAATCTAATTACCAGTACCCTTTTTGATATGCAGGAAGGCTGGATTACAAAGGGCGGAGGAGTCGTATGGTCTGACGAGGTAACTTGGTATTCAAACAAGCCAGGAAGTGATAACCTCTGAAACTGCTAGTCTATTCGGCCCCGCCTTTATTAGCTAGAGGAAGGCGTGTGTATTCTCCCATGTTAACGAACCAATATCCATTTAAGGGGTAATTGGCCACGAGTAGTTCCATGTATAGCTAAGTGCCCCATTCAAAGGAAGTTAATGACCTTTGGTTTAATTCATTTATCTTCAAATCTAATTATCGCTAAATTCCAGTAGGGAGGGGGAGAGTGAGAGAAATTAATATAACGCCCAAAGGGAGGAGAGAGCCAATCAAAGTAGCCCTGTTTTAGTCAATGGTAGAGGGCTCCATAATAGGACCACCTAAATCAGTAGAGAGGGAGAGATGAGATGACCTGGGCCCAGGAGTCATTATTATAGGTAATTATCAGACCATCTCCCAGCACTTACAGTATACTTGCATTGTCATATGTTGTCTTATGTTTTTCTGTTTGATATTTGTAGTGTAATGTACATACTTTGTATTTGAAACTAATATTTACTCCCGTGCTTAAGACTATAAATGTTTGCGGTGTATTAGATAGACTAATAACAATTCTCTAAAAAATGCTTATTATATTGAAGCTTTCACTTCTTGTCCAAAGAATTCTAATTTAACCCATATCATATCTTTGAGATATTAAATCTTAAATATACATTTTGATTTTCGCAAGAACCTTATAGGAATAGGTGGCAAACAAGCTAAACTATTCATTACAGGTACTTGTAATTTATGCAGAGCTATATATATATATATATTATACATTTACAGCAGTCCCTGCCTTCGAGGAGCTTACAATCTAAGGCCCCTAATTCACATTCATACATACAGGCGGTCCCCTAGTTACAAACATCCGACTTACAAATGACTCCTACTTACAAACGGAGGGAGACAACAGGAAGTGTGAAGAAAGCTACCCCAAGAAAGGGAAAATCACTCCTGTAAGGGTTATTATGGGAAAAAAAAGTACCTCTACTGAAGCTTTATCACCAGGGCTTGTTTCCACAACAACCCAAAATTTTTTAAATCCAATTGTCATTAGGACAGAAAGGGAGGTGAAATCTTCTGAACAGGGGCACAGACAGCAAAACAAATGTTAAAGGGGTGTTAAAAATGTACCTGTTCCGACTTACAAACAGATTCAACTTAAGAACAAACCTACAGACCCTATCTTGTTTGTAACCCTGTACAAGCAATGTAGACAGGATCCAATTAACCTATCAGCATGTCTTTGGAGTGTGAAAGGAGACCAGAGCACCTGGAGGAAACCCACGCAGGCACAGGGAGAACATGCAAACTCCAGGCAGGAAGAGTTGTGGTTGGTAGGTGGAAGGGCTAACAGCTACACCACTGTGCTGCCCTATTTGTTTAGTCAATACACACAGCAAATTGGACAGCACCTTATGCAATAATGTGTAAGATCAGCTAGAAAATTTAATAAATTATGATTGTGCATTTGTGCAGGTGAGATAATGTACAATCAAACATCTGAGCCTCTAATAAAACTGTATTTCACAGATTGTGTTTATTCCATACTAATGCATAAGGCCTAAATTGAGACCTATACATAACAAGTGTGCCTGTGTTATCATATCATGATCATATCTTGAGGGAGGGGGTCATACTGTGTGTATTACTTTATTGACGGACCCTTCTCCTCACTTAAAGCAGTAGCAAAATCACCAGAAAAAAAAATGCCCACCTGCAGGTTAAAGTCTTAATGTACTAGTATGGCAGACTTAACTTCAAACAGAGAGCTGTCACGGCCCACTCGGTCACCCACAATTTCATCTTCACCCGGTCTTCCTTCTGGGTTCCATATCTTCAGCCGCTTGAATGGTGGGGCCGTGGAGATTTCACTCCTGTGCATGTGCACGGGGCCACATTGCCGCAGCGCACAGAGGAGGCCATAAATGGGATCTTAGCTGCGCATGCGCACGCTCCGATCACATTACTGCTGACAGGCAGGGGGGGCTCTAAGATCTCTTCTGTTGTAAAAACCTTGTCTGTCAGCGTTTTTCAAAATTGTAAATTCACTACCACTTTAAAGTGGAACTAAACTCTGCAATACTTACCTATCTTTCAATAGTCCGACAACCCTGGCTAGCACTGGCATCTTCTCCCTAGCTTCTTCCAGATGCCAGGCTGCAGGTGTCAGATGATGTCTCTCCTGTGCATGCACAGAAGAAAAGTCATCCAGGCACACGCTGTGCTGGAATTTAAACTGAGATGCACTTGCACAGTTCAGAGTATATGCTAAAGCAGACTGTGAGAAGGCAGGTAGGTTTCTTTTATTGCAGAAGAGACATTATTATTATTATTATTATTATACAAGATTTATATAGCGCCAATGGTTTGTGCAGCACTTTACAATATAAAGGGAGGGGCTTACTATCTAAGAGGGAGGGGCTGGTGAAACAAAAGGGATGAACTAATGAGGGCAGTAGAATATTGGGTTGTTAGCTGGAGGCAGGATAGGCCTCCCTGAAGAGATGAGTTTTCAGGGATCGCCTAAAAGTGGACAGACTAGGAGATTACCTGGACAGATTGGGGTATTGAGTTCCAGAGGGTTGGAGAGGCTCTGAAGAAGTCCTGGAGACTAACTTGGGGAGGAGACAAGGGAGCTAGAGAGCAGAAGGTCTTGGAAGGAGTGGAGAGGACGGTTTGGGTGATACTTGGAAATAAGATTAGTGATGTAGCTCGGTTCAGAATTGTAAATGGCTTTGTATATTATTGTTAGTGTTTGAATTTTATTAATTAGCAATAGGAAGCGAGTGGAGGGGTTGGCAGAGAGGAGTGGCGGACACTGAACGGTTGGTAAGGTGGATGAGTCTGGCAGCAGCATTCATGATTGACTGAAGAGGAGATAGCTTGTGGAGAGGTAGGCCAATGAGGAGGGAGTTTCAATGGTTAGAAAGGGGCATATTTTGGAGATGTTTCGGAGGTGAAGTCTGAAAGATTTGGACAGTGATTGGATTTGGGGCTGAAAGGACAGGGTAGAGTCCAGTCTAGAACCTTGGCATGAGGGGAGGGACTGATGGTTGTATTATTGATCTTGATGGAGAATTCAGGGGAGGGGGCATGGGCTGGAGGAAAAATGATGAGCTCAGTTTTAGAAAGGTTGAGTTTGAGGAAGAGGTGTGACATTAATGCTGATATGTCAGTTAGTAAGTTAGTAATGCGGGAGGAGATTGAAGGGGTGAGGTGAGGAGTAGAGAGATAGATTTGTGTGCCGTTGCATGTGTCTTCTGCAATAAAGAGCCTACCTGCTCGCAGTTTTTGAATGTGGGACTTTAGTTCTGCTTTAACTGTGCTTCATTAAATCAAGGCCTTTAAATGTGTCTTCATTATGCTCATGAATCTGTCAAAACCACTAACACGTCTATTTGTAAGGAAATGCTTCCTTGGCATGTTGCATTCATTGATTTGAAACTAAACAGAACATACATTCATTGATAAAAAGGCAGTTTTCCCTGCATTCAAGGCACTTTCTTTAAAGCTAAACTCCAGGCAATTACTATTCAGTTACAGTATGTATGCATTCATTAGAAAATAGCGAAATGTTTTTATCAATGTAAACATATCACACTCTAATATTCGACTGATAAATATATACTGTATATACATATACTAATATAATGTCATTTTTATATAAGCTAAATCAGTTTTCCATATCTAGATGCTGCATTTTTTTAACCAATCTTCTAAGCAAAATTCTGTACTTCTCATGTTGAATGGGTTTGTTAGGAACAACAGTTTTTAAAGTGGTTGTAAACGCTTTTTTTTCTAAAATAACAAACATGTTATACTTACCACAACGGTTTTGCACAAAGCAGCCCTGTTCCTCCTCTTCTGGGGTCCTCCGTTGGTGCTCTTGGCTCTTCTTCTTCTTTGTGTACCCCCATAGAGGTCTGCTTGCCATAGGGCTCGATCCTGAGTTGGACTGTGTGCGTCCTTTGATACACACAGTGCGGCTCAGCCCTGCCCCCTCACAGAATTTGATTGAAAATAGCAGGAGCTAATTGCTCCCGTTTCTGCCTCTATGAGCAGAGAGAGAGAGAGGAAAGAGCTGCTGCAGAGGGACACAGCGCTGGATTGAGATTGGGCTCAGGAAGGTAGACGGGGGAAGGGATGAGGGGGCAAAACAAACACAGGGACATTTTGTACCATAATGTAGGAAATGCATTAAGGTAAAAAAATGTCCTGCCTTTAGAACCACTTTAAAGCCTGGTACACACCACTATTTTTTTTTTGGGTTGAACAATAAAAACTGACAGCTCTTGTCGGAGCAACTGTACTTACATCCGATGTTAGTACACCGGCTGTTATATTGTGTTCTGGCAGGGGGATGCCCCCCCCCCCGCCAGATCACTCCGCTCAGTGTTCTCAGCCATCGGCTGAGAGCGCTGATCGGGAGCTAGTTGGCTGCTGGTTTGCCAGGATGCTCGTGCGGCCAGCTTCTGTCGGAGCAGCTCCCATACACACAGGCTGAATGTTGCCATTTTTTTTTTGAGCCGGACAATGTTTACTAGGCTAAGTGTTTTTTAACCCATATTTCATAGTTTATACAATCCTCCTTGTCTCCTAAGGATATGTCCCCCTGTGTGTGTGTGTTTTATTAAAATAGGCTGTTCTTTACCTTATCTCAGAGTGCTGATCGACGCTCACGTGTCCCGCCGGCTCTCTCCTTTCCCCGTCTGATGTCAGTCTGGAGGGGAGGAGGAGAGAAGGAGAGAGCCGGCGGGTCGCGTGAGCACAGATCGGCGCTCTTAGATAGGGTAAAGAACGGCTTATTTTAATAAAACACACAGGGGGGACATATCCTTAGGAGACTAGGAAGATTTTATAAACTATGAAATTTTATTTCAGCAGCAGGAGGGGGGGGGGGGCGGGCCCTGGAGGGAGGGGGGAGAGGAGGAGAGGAGAGACAGTAGAGCTGTGGATGACGGCGGCACGTAAACTGACCACAATTTCAGGGCTCATCAGCCGTGACACGCCGTGGTCAGTTTACAGGGGGGAGGGCATAGCCAGACAGGATCAGCCAGGTTTTTTAGGTGTTACAGGGGGTCAAATTACACAACACAAGCACCATGCTGTATATCATGCTTTAAGGGAACTGCATCCTTTTTCTTTCTTTTTCTTTAGGTTAACAAACGCTTTAAGACTTGACACAGTTTCTCAGTTAGATTGAGGTCTGGCACTTGATTGGATTTTTCTAAGAAATTCAGGTTATTGGTTTTAAATCACTCCAGTGTGGCTTTAGCTGTGTGCCTACAGTTATTGTCAGAATAGAATTAGAGCCCCTGCCCTAACTTTATGTGCCTAGAATTTTTTTTTTTTATAAATTCTTTATTTTCATTTTTTACTTTCACAAAGATAAAAGTATAACATTTCATACGATATACTGTATCTATACAATGCTTCTGTTATGTTACTCATAACGTCTTCTCTTTAGTGTATATTGATTATTCTTTACAGAGATAAACACAAATATTATATCGTATACGTGTATACATATCTGCACACGCATAAAAAATAAATACAAGCATTTCTTCCCCTTCGGTTCTCTCTATTCTCTCTCCTCCTTTATCATCTTAACCTCCAATTTTTATCCTATTCTACTTTATTACTTTATCTATGTTCCATTTTTATTAACCTGGGATCCCCCTTGGTTACCCCCCTTCCCTTTAGAAACGGGCCCCAACAATTCAAGCTTAAAACAGAGCTTCCTAAACAAATAAAACCTAAAGAAAAGAGAGGAAGTAGAAAAAAACAAAAAAGGAGAAACAGATCGGCATGATAGATACATCTACCAGTCTATATCTCTCCCCAGCCCCTCCGGCACTCCTCCCCCTTATCTCAACCGATCCCTGTATGCAATGTAAGGGGCCCAAGTTTGATGAAATTTGTCCTCCTGCTCCCTCATAGTCATGGTAAGATTTTCCATTTGTTGTATTTCTGCTATTTTAGCGAACAATTGCGATCTAGTTGGATAGATAGTGCTTTTCCATAAAACTGGAATACATGCTTTCGCTGTTACAAGCAGATGTCTCACCAAAGATTTTTTGTAATTTTCAAATGAGAGGGGGACGTCTAGCATCAACATAGTCACTGGGTTCTCTTCAAGAGACACGTGTATCTGTAATTTCCTTAATCGTTTCAGATACCATTTTCCAAAAATCCTTTACTCCTGGACATTCCCAGAAAATGTGTATCAGAGTTCCCACTGCTCCTTGACATCGCCAACATAGGTTAGATACCTGTGGGAATATTCGGTTTAGCGCTACTGGGGTTCTATACCACCTAGTTAGGAATTTGTATCCTCCTTCTTGATATCTAGTTGCTAATGAAGCCTTATGTGTGTATCTGAATATCTTGTTTCTCTGCATCTCGGAAAATGTTACCCCCAGGTCTCTCTCCCAGGCCTGCATGAATCCCAGTTCTTGTGGGGCTTTCAACTCAGTCAGCCAGGCGTACATCAGGGACATCGAATGTCTCACTGGATCCCCCTTTAGGCATATCTTTTTGAAATTAGATAGCTTTGGTACTTCTGTCCCTTGCGTTGCAACTGATCGAAGAAATGCGTTCAACTGCATTCGCCTAAACGGGTCTAGTTCCTCTGAGAACTCTCGCTCAATCTCCTCTCTAGACATAACTCGGTTGCCTTTCAAGAAGTGTGTGAGTCTACTTTTGCCCTGTCATTTTAGGTTTACAAAACCTTGATCTTTTAAGCCTGGTTCAAAGGCCGGATTCCCCATAATTGGGGTCATTGGGCTCACATATGTCAGCATTTTGTTTTTCTTAAATGTCTTTTTTACAGATGTAAGCGCTGCACCCATCATCGGATGATGTTTCCCTGCCTGTGGTATTGTCGATTCTTTTAGCCATGCGATACCCTCTAAGGGTATCTCAGTCACTGCCAGTTCCATATGTATCCATGGTTTGTCTTTTGGAGATACACACCAGTCCTTCACCCTTGTTAGGTGTACAGCCTCATAATACCCGACTGGGTCTGGGAATCCCACTCCACCTTTTCCTTTTGGTAAAGTCAGGATATCTGCAGATTCTTGCTGGTTTTCCTGCCCAGATAAACCCCCGCAAACCTTTTTTTCAAGTCACTTAAAAATCCTACTGGTATTTTAATGGGTAAGGTCTGTAGCAGATATAACAATCTTGGCATTACATTCATTTTTATAATGTTAATTCTGCCAAACCACGTAAACACTTCTTTATCCCATTTCTGTAAAACTACTTTAATCTGTCGTGCTAAGGGGGCAAAATTAAGTTCAAATATTCTATTTAATCTACTCTGTATTTTAGTCCCCAGGTATCCTATATGGGAGTCTGTCCATCTGAATGCAAAAAAGGTAGATAACTGTTGTTGCAGAGATATATCCATCTCTACACCCATTGCTTCTGATTTATTATAATTTACCTTAAAGTTGGACAGTCTCCCATATTTATATATAAAAAAGGTGTAGTGCCGGATGAGTGAACTATATATGACCATATAGTAAAATGTTGAACAGGAAAAAAGTATAAAAAACTGTGTCTCCCATATTTACCTATTTCCGATAATAATGGTGGAAGAGATATTGCTGGTGAAGTTATGAAAAATAGAAGGTCGTCTGCAAATGCGGCCAGCTTATGTTCCTTTCCCTTTAGAGGTATACCCCTAATATCTGAGTTTGCCCTTATTTGTTCTTAAAAATGGTTCTAACGTCAAAATAAAGATAATGGGTGATAAGGGACACCCCTGATGTGTTCCATTGCAGATAGAGAAGGGTTCCGACAATATATCATTTATCTTAACCCTAGCTTTGGGTGTAGAATATAAACTCCTGATCCAATTTTGCATACCCTTCCTCAGTCCTATGTGTTGCATACTAGTTCTTAAAAAACTCCAGTCCACCCTATCAAATGCTTTCTCTGCATCTGTTGATATCAACACTAAGGGGGTGATTTACTATAAACAGTGCGCTGCGCCGGTTCATACCTTAATTAGTTTGCCGGATAAATCCTTAATTGAGCGCAGGAACCGGCGGCGCACAGCTATAGTAAATAAAAATTTGAGCGGCGCTCTATTCAAAATGAATGGTTCCCTATGGGAGCCCATTGATTTTTAAAGAGGTCGCCCGGGAAGTCGGATGAAGACGATCCGACTCGCGGGGCGACTTGTGTGCCGGTTGACAGAGGGACAGCGCGACTTTGCGAGGCAAGGAGCCGCTCAAGTCATGTCCTAGAGGTGACTACCTGCCCGAGAATGTCTCCAGTGCGATGCCATCGCGCTGGTTCTCGGCAGCCTCACGCTCGCTGTCCCGTGTTTGGTATGAATCATGAAGGGGAACTCCACGCCAAATTTTAATTAAAAACTTTTTTAATTAAAACTAAAAATTTTAATTAAAAACCGGCATGGGTTCCCCTTCAGGAGCATACCTTAGGTCTGGTATGGATTTTAAGGGAAACCCCCAGCGTGGGGGTCCCCCCAAAATCCATACCAGACCCTTATGCGAGCACGCAGCCCGGCAGGTTAGGAAAGGGGGGGCGAGCGCGCCCCCCCTCCTGAATCATACCAGGCCGCATGCCCTCAACATGGGGGGGTGAGTGCTTTGCGGCAGGGGTTGCCCTGCGCTCCCCCACCCCAAAGCACCTGCCCCCATGTTGATGGGGACAAGGGCCTCTTCCCGACAACCCTGGCCGTTGGTTGTCGGGGTCTGTGGGCGGGGGGCTTTTCAGAATCTGGGAGCCCCCTTTAATAAGGGGGCCTCCAGATCCCGGCCCCCCACCCTATGTGAATGAGTATGGGGTACATCGTACCCCTACCCATTCACCTGGTGGAAAAAAGTCAATAAAAAACACAACACAGGTTTTTTAAAGTAATTTATTAGGCAGCTCCGGGGTCTTCTTCCGACTTCGGGGGTCTTTCTGCCGAGCGCCCGTTATCTTCTTCCAGCTCTTTTGCTAGCGGGGTCCCAGTCTTCATCATCATCTTCTTCCGACTTCGGGGGTCTTTCTGCCGGGCGCCCCGCTATCTTCTTCCAGCTGTTTTGCTAGTGGGGTCCCGGTCTTCATCGTCGTCTTCTTCCAACTTCGGGGGTCTTTCTGCCGGGCGCCCCGCTATTTTCTTACAGCACTTTTGCTAGCGGGGTCCCGGTCTTCCTCGTCATCTTCTTACGACTTCGGGGGGTCTCTTGTTCTGTTCTCCGGTGTCGTCTCCACACTCTCCGGTTCTTCTACCGCTCTCTGGTGCTTTCTGCCTTCTGCCGGGCACCCCGCTATCTTCTTCCAGCTCTTTTGCTAGCGGGGTCCCGGTCTTCATCGTCGTCTTCTTCCCTCTTCTCTCCGCCCGATGTTGCCTCATCGCTGTCTGCCGCTACAGTGCTCTGCCTGCGGAGCGCACCCACTTATGTTGGCATGGGGCGTGGTCCCCGGGTGATGCCACCCGCTGATCCCGCCCCCGTATGACGTCACAGTCCTGGGAAATGATGGGACTGTGACGTGATACGGGGGCGGGGTCAGCGGGTGGCATCACCTGGTGACCACGCCCCATGCCAATATAAGTGGGTGCGCTCCGCCCACACAGCATTGTAGCGGCAGATAGCGACGAGGCAACCTCGGGCAGAGAGAAGAGGGAAGAAGACGACGATAAAGACCGCTACCCTGCTAGCAAAAGAGCTGGCAGAAGATAGCGGGGCGCCCGGCAGAAGGCAGAAAGAACCGGAGATCGTGGAGAAGGCACCAGAGAGCGGGAGAAGAACCGGAGAGCACAGAGACGACATCGGAGAACAGAACAAGGGGCTCCCCGAAGTCAGAAGAAGACGACAAGGAAGACCGGGACCCTGCTAGCAAAAGAGCTGGAAGAAGATAGCGGGGCGCCCGGCAGAAAGACCCCCGAAGTCGGAAGAAGACGTCGATGAAGACCGGGACCCCATTAGCAAAAGAGCTGGAAGAAGATAGCGGGGCGCCCGGCAGAAAGACCCCCGAAGTCAGAAGAAGACCCCCGGAGCTGCCTAATAAATTACTTTAAAAACCTGTGTTGTGTTTTTTATTGACTTTTTTTGCCACCAGGTGAATGGGTAGGGGTACGATGTACCCCATACTCATTCACATAGGGTGGGGGGCCGGTATCTGGGGTCCCCCCTTATTAAAGGGGGCTCCCGGATTCCGATAAGCCCCCTGCCCGCAGACCCCGACAACCAACAGCCAGGGTTGTCAGGAAGAGGCCCTTGTCCCCATCAACATGACATAACAAAGACATAGCAAAGACATAACAAATAAAATACATGTGTTACAAACTCGATAAGGACACCAAAATGTACTTTTTGCCACGCGCGTGCACACACACACACACACACACACACACACACACACACACACTTGCCTCTTTTCAGGGCAAGGGAGTGAATGCTATCTGCTAGCTTTATATAACATAGGTTTGTGTGCTAATGAGGCAATTGAAAACACATGCACAGTCCATGAAACACCCAAAATGCAAGTTCACCCAATGTAGAAACTGAACTTCAAAGTGGCTACACCTGTTAAGGATGTCCTTCAATTACTAACCCATAAAAACACTCTCTGAGCGTGCCCAGAAATATCCAGGTGCTGTTCACACACAAAAAGCACTTAAAAAAACTAACTGCCTGGGCATGCTCAGACCAACACAAATGCAGCTAGCAGAAAATAAACCTCCCCCCCTGTCCAAAATTAAGCACATCATCCAGCATGCTACAAAATTAGAGATGGGACAAACACCCCCCCCTACCAACAAATACCATTGCAGTCTATGGGAACTGACTTGTTAATTTTGCTAGTCCCCACTTGGCTGGCTTATCTTCTAGTTATTGGCCTTAAAACGGGGCCCAGGTCCCACCCTAAGGTACATTTCACACCACATGCAGTCCATTGCTTTTTTTATGCATCAACAATGCATGGAAAGTTGGTTATATGGTTCTAAATGGTAGTTTTTGTTCCAGTGAGTTCCAGTTCCACAAAAAAAGTAGAACATGCTTCATTTTACCTGCACTGGACTGTACTGGAACGCAGCAAAATGCATCATAAACACACTGGAATACACAGGAACACACCTAAATGCACCAAAAACGCACTGGAACACACTTGTCATCTATGGTTAATAAAAAAGAGGGGTGAAAAAAAAAGCACTGGACTGCATCAAAAATGTACCAAAAATCCACTGGAACGCATCAAAAACGTGCATGCAAAAGAGCACCTGGAACGCATCCGGATTGCGTTTCTATGGTGTGAACTGGCCCTAGTTCACACCATAGAAATGCAGTCTGGATGCGTTGCAGGTGCTTTTCTGCATGCGCGTTTTTGACACGTTCCAGTGCATTTTTGATGCGTTTTTGATGCAGTCCAGTGTTTTTTCCCCCCTCTTTTCACTTAGGACAAGTGTGTTGCAGTGCGTCTTTGGTGCATTTAGGTTCGTTCCGGTGCATTCCAGTGCGTTTTTGGTACGTTCCGTTGCGTTTTTGATGTGTTTTACTGCAGTCCAGTACAGTTCTGTACCTAAAAAATGCAGCATGACCAATTTTTTTTTCCTTTCTGAAACGCACTGGAACGGACTGCAGTGGTGTGAACTATGCCATTGACATTAATGTGATCAACTTTCTTTGCGTTTTTCATGCATCAAAAAAATGCACTGCACTGCATCCGGTGTGAACTGGCCCTAAATATCATACCTGGGGGGTGTCTATAGTATGCCTGTAAAGTAGCGCATGTTTTCCATGTTTATAACAGTTCGAGAGCAAAATTACATTTCTAAAGTAAAATAACAGTCATTTAAAAGTACTCGCGGATATAATGAATTGCTGGTTCCCGTCAATACAGATAAAAGTCATTGAAAGTCTTTGAAAAACAAATAAAAAAGCGTGGGGGTCCCCCAAATTCCATTACCAGGCCCTTCAGGTCTGGTATGGATATTAAGGGGAACTCCGCGCCAAATAAAAAAAAAATGGCGTGGGGGTTTCCCACAAAATCCATACCAGGCCCTTCAGGTCTGGTATGGATTTTAAGGGGACCCCCGAGCCAAACTTAAAAAAAAATAGCGTGGGGGTCCCCCTAAAAATCCACACCAGACACTTATCCGAGCACACAACCTGGCAGGCCGCAGGAAAAGAGGGGGGGATGAGAGAGCGGCCCCCCCTCCCTCCTGAACCGTACCAGGCCACATGCCCTCAACATGGGTAGGATGTCCCCAAGTTGATGCGGACAAGGGCCTCATCCCCACAACCCTTGCCGGTGGTTGTGGGGGTCTGCGGGCGGGGGGCTTATTGGAATCTGGAAGACCCCTTTAACAACCCCCCCCCTGTGTGAAATGGAAATGGGGTACAAATGTACCCCCACCATTTCACAAAAAAAGTGTCAAAAATGTTAAAAATGACAATAGCCAGTTTTTGACAATTCATTTATTAATGTCTTCTCCTTTCTTCCATCTTTTTCCATCTTCTTCTTCCAGCTTATTCTTCCAGCTTCTTCTTTTCTCCATTCAGGTTTCTTCCTCCATCTTGTTCTTTATCTTCCTCTTCATCTTCATCTTCATCTTCCTTCTTCCTTCGGTTTTCTCGTCCACATCTTGCTCTGGCTTCTTGTCCCCTTCTTCTTTCTCCGGCCGCTCCGTTTGAATTCGAGGTTCCTGCTGTGTGACGCTTCAGTTCTTCAGTTCCCCTCTGGGTCCGCTGCCACCCGGTGACCCTCCCCCCCTCTGACGCACATGGATTTCACAGGGACTTTCCCCGTGGTTTCAGAGGGGGGCGGAGCCACCGGGTGGCAGCGGACCCAGAGGAGAACTGAAGCGTCACACAGCGGGAACCTCTAATTCAGGCGGAGCGGCCGGAGAAAGAAGAAGGGGAACAAGAAGCCGGAGCAAGATGCGGACGAGAACACCGAAGGAAGAAGGAAGATGAAGATGAAGAGGAAGATGAAGAACAAGATGGAGGAAGAAACCCGAATGGAGAAAAGAAGAAGATGGAAGAAGAAGGTGGAAGAAGAAGGAAGAAGATGGAAGAAAGGAGAAGACATTAATAAAGGAATTGTCAAGAACCGGCTATTGTCATTTAAAAAAAAAAAAAAAAAATTTTTGTAAAATGGTAGGGGTACACTTGTACAACATTACCATTTCACACAGGGGGGGGCCGGGATCTGGGATTCCGATAAGCCACCTGCCTGCAGACCCCCACAACCAACGGCAAGGGTTGTGGGGATGAGGCCCTTGTCCCCATCAACATGGGGACATCCTCCCCATGTTGAGGGCATGTGGTCTGGTACGGTTCAGGAGGGGGGGCGCTCTCTCATCCCCCCTCTTTTCCTGCGGCCTGCCAGGTTACGTGCTCGGATAAGGGTCTGGTGTGGATTTTTAGGGGGACCCCCACGCTATTTTTTTTCGTTTTTGCGCGGGGGTTCCCCTTAAAATCCATACCAGACCTGAAGGGCCTGGTATGGATTTTGAGGGGGACCCGCGCGTCATTTTTTTTTAAATTGGCGCGGAGTTCCCCTTAATATCCATTCCAGACCTGAAGGGCCTGGTAATGGAATTTGGGGGGACTCCACGCATTTTTTTTTTATTATCATTGACTTTTCTCTATATTGATGGGAGCCGACAATTCATTATAGCCAAATGAAAGGAAAATCCTGGACAGCCGCACTCTGTAGAAGATGCTTCTTTATTTAAATAAAATCCATCACAGCACAGCAAATAAACCCAAAAATTGAAAACAGGAACATGCTAACGCGTTTCACATCATAAGATGCTTACTCATAGCTAAATGTACAAAGAAATCAATCATGTATAAGAGCAAAAGTGGACTAGGCCACCCGCCAATGGGAAACATATTAATCAGGTGCAACTCTTTAACACATAATAAAACCATGATTGAATCCAATGAGGTCAAAAACACACACAAAGAGAGAACACACACCTGTGAATGAAAAATAGGATTTTTATAACAGCTTACCTGTAAAATCCTTTTCTTGGAGTACATCACGGGACACAGAGCGACATAGTCATTACTAATGGGTTATATAGATACCTTCAGGTGCTGGCACTGGCAACTTCCAAAACCGGAAGTACCCTCCCCTATATAAGCCCCTCCCATCCGGGAGCAGCTCAGTTTTGTAGCAAAGCAATAAGTGTCCCTAAAGAGGGGTGGGAGCTCTGTGTCCCGTGATGTACTCCAAGAAAAGGATTTTACAGGTAAGCTGTTATAAAAATCCTATTTTCTTTCTCGTACATCACGGGACACAGAGCGACATAGTCATTACTAATGGGATGTCCTAAAGCAATGCCCAACGAGGGGGGGGGGGATACACCATACATAAGCTGAGCGCTATCAGACATGAGGATCTTTTGCGGCCTGCAACACACTGCGCCCAAAGGCGACATCCTCCTGACTTCTAACGTCCACCTGGTAGACCTAGTAAACATGTGTACTGAAGACCATGTTGCGGCCTTACAGATTTGAGCCAGGGAGGCCTGGTGATGCGCTGCCCATGAAGTTCCAACTGCTCTCGTGGAGTGCGCTCTAACTTTGAACGGAGGCGGTCTCCTTCTCAAGCCATAGGCTTGCATAATGACCTGTTGAATCCACTTGGCTAAAGTAGATTTTGACGCTGCTTGACCCTTTCTGGGGCCTTCCGGCAGAATAAACAAAGTATCCGTTCTGCGAATCTGAGCAGTGGCTTTTAGATAAGCTTTAACTGCTCTTACTACATCCAAAGAATGCAATAACTTTTCCTCTACCGAACTAGGTTTGGATGAGGATGTAACACTACTCTGTCCTTATGGATAACCAGATATGGCTCCCTACAGGACATAGCTGCTAATTCCGACACTCTTTTAGCCGAACAAATGGCTACTAGAAAAAACAATTTCCTGGTGAGAAGAACCAAGGAAATATGCTGTAATGGTTCAAATGGTTGTTTCTGTAGAACCGACAGAACCAGGTTTAGATCCCATGGACATATGGGAATATTAACCGGAGGACTAATACGCATCACTCCTTATCTAAAGGCTTTGACTAGTGAATGCGAAGCCAAGGGCCTTTGAAAAAATATTGACAAGGCCGAAAACTGACCTTTGATAGTACTCAAGGCAAGCTTCCTATCTACAGCCCACTGTAGGAAGTCCAGACTCCTACCTATTATGTACTTATGTGGATGCCATTTCTTGGCCTCACACCTTGCGATGTACGCCTTCCAGATTCTATAGTAGATCTGCCTGGATACCGGCTTCCTGGCATTGATCATGGTAGATACCACAGGATTAGAGAGCCCTCTCTTTTTTAGAATGTGGGCTTCAATAGCCAGGCCGTCAAACCTAGGGCTGGTAAGGAAGGGTGGTATATCGGTCCTTGCGAAAGCAGGTCCGGACGACGTGGGAGAGTCCAAGGACTCCCCACTGACATTTTACAATCTCTGCCTACCACGCTCTTCGGGGCCACGCTGGAGCCACCAGAATCACTGGTTTCTTTTCTACCCTGATTCTGCGGAGTAATCGAGGTAACCATTGTGGCGGTGTGAATGCATATATCAGCTTGAACTGATCCCAAGGGAACACTAGGGCATCCGAGCCGCAAGCTAGGGGATCCCTTGTCCGAGAGACAAACCTGTCCACCTTTGCGTTGAATCTGGATGCTAGAAGATCTACATCCGATGTTCCCCACCGCTGACATATTGTCCAGAAAACCTCGGGGTGAAGGGACCATTCCTCTGGGCATAATTGCTGGCGACTTAGAAAGTCCGCCTTCCAATTCTCCACTCCTGGAATGAATACCGCAGATATGGCTGGGACATATCTTTCTGCCCATTTCAGGATGTAATTTACTTCCCTCTGGGCTGCACGACTCCTGGTGCCCCCCTGATGATTGATATATGCCACTGCTGTGGCATTGTCTGATTGAATTCTGACAGGGGACCCTTGGAGTTTGGATGTCCATGCTACTAGGGCATACCGGGCTGCTCGTATCTCTAAGAGATTGATGGGCAGGGCCTTTTCTGCATCCGACCATCTGCCCTGGAGAGACCATTGCTCCAGTACTGCTCCCCAGCCTATAAGGCTGGCATCTGTAGTGACCACCTTCCAAGAAATCGGACTGAAGGATTTCCCTTTTTCCAGATTCTGGGGAACCAACCACCAACGGAGGCTCTTGCGAACGGAGGGGGACAAGGACATTGTAAGTCTAGGGCCTGAACTTTGTTGTTCCAGGCTGACAGTATGGCCCCTTGCAAATTCCTTGAATGGAATTGACCGTAGGGTACTGCTTCGAATGATGCCACCATTTTTTCCAGCAGCCTCATGCACAGGCGTATGGACGGCTGTCTTTTTTGTACCCACTAAGTGGATCAAATCTTTCAAAGACAACACCTTTCCTCGAGGCAAGAATATTTTTCTCTGGCCTGAATCCAACCTTAGCCCCAAGTATTCCAGACTTTTGACTGGTTTTTAGGGCTGACTTGTCTCGGTTGATAATCTAACCGTGAGATTCCAGATACTTGATTGTCTTGTGAACGACCACGTCTAGTTTTTTCACTGAGTGGTCTATCAGCAACAAGTCATCTAGATATGCCATTATCATTACACCTTGTGTTCTTAGATTGGCCAATAAAGGGCCAGAATTTTTGTAAACACTCGTGGTGCTGTGGCCAAACCGAAGGGTAAGGCTCTGAACTGAAAATGGCGCCCTTCTACTGCAAAGCGTAGAAATTTTTGGTGGACTGGAAAGATGGGAATGTGCATATAAGCATCTTTGATGTCGATCGCGGCTAACCAATCCTCCCCTTGTAGGGCAGTGGCCACCGATCGGATCGACTCCATCGGAAAGTCCTGATATACAGGAATTTGTATAGCCCTTTTAGAATTAATATGGGCCTCCCGTTCGCGTTTGCTTCGGGACTGTAAAGAGGTTTGAGTAAAACCCGAACCCTCATTCTTCCAGGGGAACCTCCATAATTACTCCTTGGAGCAATAGTTGTTCTAGTGCCAACAGGAGGGACTCTCTCTTCCGGGGATCCCTTGGCACGTTTGACCTCAAAAATGGGAAGGAGGAGAGTCTTTTAACTCCAAACTGTATCCCAAACATACTGCGGAGAGCACCTATCTGTTTTGATCGTGTCCCGCCAGGTCTCTTGCGAACAACTGGAGTCCTCCCCCCACCCGACTGAGTGGGGGCAACCCTTCAATGAATTTAACTTTGGGGCAGGTTTTGTACCTCCCCTGACCCAGGGTTTCTCATTACCCTGCTATTGTCCCTGTTTTTTACCCCCGGGAATTGACCGAGGAGGCCGTCGGAACTGTTACACAGCCGATGCCCCAGGGACTGGAGAAGCAGGCCTCTTAAAGAGGGACCTCTAACTCTGTTTTTAACCGGCAAGAGCGTATTTTTACCGCTGGAAATTTTCTGGATATATTTGTCCAGGTTTTCCCTGAATAAGCGTTCACCATGAAATGGGACGCTAACCAGCCATTCTATACAGGGAGCTTCAGCAGACCAGTTTTTGAGCCATAGAAGCCTACGCATATGTACTATAGACAGCGTAAGGCGGGAGGCCTGATGGACTGAATCCTTTATGGCGTCAACCGCAAAGCCTAAGGCTCTAGGTAGATCAGCTAGGGCAAGGCCTGCTGATCTGTCAAGTCCCTCAAGACCTGTTTCAACTGATCCTTCACTGCTTAGCAGACCTCACTGCTGGTTGTGTCACCAAGCTTGCTGTAGAAAGAAGCAGACTTTCATAAGGACTCCAATCTTTTATCTATTGGGTTCTTGAACATTTGGACATTATCCACTGGACATGTCAGTGATTTATACATACAAGAGATGGCTGCGTCCACTGTAGGGACCTTCCATTTTTTGATGAACTGATCCTCCATGGGATAGACCACCGGAAATCTCTTGGGGGGAATAAATATTTTCTCAGGACGTTTCCAATCCTGGTAAATGAGCCCTTTCAGTAAAGGGTGAAGTGGAAAAGAACAGACAGTCTGGGGGCTTCTAGCGACCCCAACGAGGATACAGTAGTGGTTGATGGTTCCGCAAGGTGCATTTTTAAATGCTGATCGGACCATGTTAGTCAGAGACTGAACCCATAATCTTTCAGCTTGAGATGCTGAGAAAAGGTTCCCCCACTGTTGATTCCTCTATAACAGAATCAACCTCATCCTGATCCCCTTCAGGCAGGTCGATCCCTGTATGGGACTGTTGCTCTGCTAACAGGCACTTTGAAGGAGGAGATGGAGATCGGGCGTGCTTTCCCTGACAGGGAGGCAGCGATCAATGTTGACAATCTCTCTCTAATCCTCCCAAAGCTGAGGAAAAAACCTCCTCTGTTACATACACAGGAGCAGGTGAACTGAGGACAGCCACAGTACCAAGTACCCCTGCGGGGTCTCTACGGTCACTTACCTCTGAACTTCAGGGGAGACTGGTGCAGCAGAAGCATGCCCAAGATCCTCAGAGCCCGATGAGACCCCCTTCGCTTCCTGGAAGATTCAGCTCCGGAGCTTCTGGACGGCATATTCCTAAGCCTAAAGCTGAGGTATTCCAGCCGTAATACACCACTTTTACTGAGAATAGTCTAGCACAATTGCTGCTATATCACAGTTGGTGTCTACTAAAGTGCCTTTCTAGGGGATGCCTGCATCAACCGCCTCTGTGTGCCTTTATACTGTTGCTAGCTCTGTCTGTGCACTTCAATAGCCAGCTATAATGTGCTTTAAAACACGCTGGACGCCCGCACATGCGCAGTAGCGCTGCGGCGCACACCTGAGCGTCATCCACCCGCTCCGCCCCTTTTCCAGATCGCCTCTATATATAGAGGCGCGTGCCCGCGCACGCACGTGCGCCTTCGGCGCCTTTTTTGAAAACAATAAGGAGCTAGATGGGAGCCAGGGTCCCTTTGCCGCAGGGCCCGGGGATGGATGAGCGCAGCAACAGGGCAGAGGAGACAGCTTCCCAGCAGAGAACATACCAACTGCCTGGATTTGATTCTGGAAGAAAAAAATCCACATTACAAGAAAAAGAACCATAGCGGCCTCTAGTGTCTAACACAGGTACCGCGGTCTTACATTTTTTTTTTTTTCTTGCCTACTATTAAAATTTTTACATTTTCTCAGTAGTAACAGGCATACACAGAATATTAGCGGGAATACCTTAGGCAACAGGCAGAAAGACAAAATAGGCTTGGGGGTCCCTCAATAGAACCAAGTTCCCGAGGGCCCCCACTTACCTTTTCCTCGCCGCAGGACTCTGTTTGGTCCACAGAAGCCCAAACTTCACCTATCACGGCAGGCATTGTAATCAAACCTTCAGGGACCGGGTTCCCAAGGATTCCACTCCCCTGGACCTGTATAGCACCCTGCACAGAAAACATCTTGGTCGTGGGTATGACCAGAGCTCTGGATCCCAGGGTCCAGCCCTCCTAAGAGAGGCATTACAGGCAAAACCTTGCTCTTCTCTTGCAAGGCCCGGGTACCGACCGTTTAGCTATGAAGCTTTTTTGGTCGGATCCGGAATAGCTTACTGAGGCCCAAAAGAACCTGTACGCAAGCTCAGTGAAAAACACATGTTACTTCTTGGCCAACACCTTAGACACTGGCAAAAAACTGAGGTGCTCCCGGATGGGAGGGGCTTATATAGGGGAGGGTACTTCCGGTTTTGGAAGTTGCCAGTGCCAGCACCTGAAGGTATCTATATAACCCATTAGTAATGACTATGTCGCTCTGTGTCCCGTGATGTACGAGAAAGAAAAAGCAGTAGTCAAAAATAATTGAATTAATATATTAATTTGTTGGAATAATATATATGATATATAATACATTGAATATATTAAAAATACTTTATAGTGAAACTACTGAAATTAACAAAGAAGAGAAACTGTGTGTGTATGAGTGTGAAAAAAACCTAAGGAGAAGTGAACAAAAAAATACAAAGAAAAGAAAAAAGACAAAAGACAAAACAAAAAAGAAAAAAAGGAGAAAAGAATAAAAAGAAAGAAGAAAAAATAAAAAATAAATAAAAAGAGAGAAAACAAAACGAAGAAGAAAGCAGAATAAGTGTGCTAGGTGAGTGAATGCAAGTGAAGGGAACTAATGTAAAAATAGATCAGTAATAATATACATATGTGCAACTAAAAATAAAAATCAATTATTAAATTATGTGTAAATAATTATACATACATGGAAGTGTATGGATGAACACATATGTGTGTATACATATGTGTTACATCGTACTATGAATGAAATGATCCTATAGTGTATAATGTGTGATATGTGTTGCATGTAAACATGATGACTATATTATTCAAAAGTGTATGTAAATGAGCCTGTTATGTCGAGCATATTATTTCTACGTATAGCCACCCGAATATTATAAGAATCCATGTTTACATATTAAAAGAGATGACAAGTAAAGATGTTCTTATATGAGAACATATGTGACAAATTTACATATATATAAAACACCAAAATATTTAGTTTCTAAAATAATTCATATGTTTATCTATTATAATTTTATATGTCAAAATAAAAATAAAAATTCTTGGATAATGTTGGTAGCCCTGAAACAGGGAATATCCTACCTGTACTTATTTTATATGAAAACACTACTCAACATTATACTAGCCGCCAAAAAGGTATGGGTCCGACTACAAAAAATATATATATAATATCATAGTATAATTCATTATGTCTATGTAAAAGACCCAAAGAAACCTATAAGGGTGGCGTAAAGAATGAAAAAATAAGAAAAAGAGGGAAAAACAAGAAAGAACGAATTGGGAAAAAAGGAAATAATAAAATAAAATGAAAAAAGGAAAAGAAAGGGAAAAAGGAGAAAGGGAAAAATTCTAGCCGAAATGCCATCATTCCACTGAATAAATATGTCCAGAAATAGATAGAACAGAACAAGAGCAGCAAGTGATCATGGAAAGAGAAAAAGGGGGGGAGGAAAAGAAAGGAGGGGGGAAGGGGGTGTTTAGGGGAGGGGGGAGAAGGACAGGGAAACAGAAGGTGCGAGGAAAAACAGAGGATAGGAGAAGGTGAGTATGAAAAGAGAAAAAGGAGAAAATAATAGGACAAGGATCAAAAACATATATATGTATACATATACTTTTTCTCCAAATTCTATCAATCCATAATAATAGATGTACATATAATGTTCATGATATCTATATTACCTATTCCCTGTACCTCCAAAGGGAAAAAAAGACTGGACAGAAAGGAAAAACAGATCTAAGAAGAACGGGGAAAATGGAAAAGTGCGATTCCTCCAAAATAACATGGAATTATCCATATTGTCATACATTACATCGTATATTTAGTAAAAATGGGACACATCCCCTAGGACATCTGGTATTTAAAAGGAAAATCCACCGAACTTCTTGTTTGCAAAGTAAATTGAACTTATCGCCACCCCTAAGGGGTCGTACTATATTATCAATACCCTGTATAACAAGGCTGGACGTGTCCTTTTGATGGACTGTGTTCCAGTGTCAGGCGACATTAGTTGCATGATTTTTGTCGATGTCGTACAAATGGTCATAAAGACGGTCCTTAAGCCTCCGTGTCGTCCTACCCACATATTGGACTGAGCATGCTGTACAGGTGATCACATAGATTATATAGCGTGTATTACAATTAATAAATGAATATATCTTATGTGATTTACCTGTAGATGTGGAGGTGACTAGATCACCTTTTTTAATAAAGGGACAGTAAACACAATTTCAACCGCCACATTTATATGTGCCTTTAAATGACAACCAATTGCTGGAATTGGTTGTACTGCAAAAAAGGCTAGGTGACAACATGGAGCCCTACAAGATACAGTACGGATGCCCTTTTCCAAGACTCGGGAATATATAGGGTCATGAGACAAGACAGGAAGATATTTGGTGACAATCTTTTGTATTTTATTAAGTTCCATACTGTAAGGAGTGGAAAAGGTGGGAATACACTGGGGGCTGTCAGTATGTTTAAATTTAGACCTGTTGGTTGGTCTATCACCTAAAAGATTGCATCGAGGTGCTGTTCTAGCTATGGATAGACCTCTATCGATAACTGACTTAGAGTATCCTCGTTCCGCAAACCTAGATGCCATTTGACTGGCTTGATGGTCAAAATCTGATTCTTTACTGCAGATTCTTTTTAGTCTGAGGAACTGCCCTACCGGAATGCTTTTAATAGTATGACCTGGATGACTAGAGTCTGCCCTAAGGATTGTGTTACCTGCACTGGATTTCCTATGTAAAGTGGAAACGATAGTGTTGCCTTGACTTGTTAACTTGACATCCAAAAACTCTATAGGTTTAACGTTTAGAGTGCCTGTGAATTTCAAATTAAGCATATTGTCATTCATGTATTCTAACCATGCCTCTAGGTTAGTTTGTGGATTCGAGACTATAAACAGGAGGTCATTAATGTACCTACAAAAGAATACAGTATCCTTTCGACGAGGACTATCCGGTCCAAAAATGTGGAGCCTCTCCCACCATCCCATATATAAGTTGGCCAAAGACGGTGAGAATTTGGCTCCCATGGAGGCTCCGCATTTTTGGAGGTAATAGACCCTGTCGAACATAAAAAAATTGTGAGTCAAAAGGTACTCCAAACATATGACAATAAATTCTTGTAGAACCGGAGAAAAGTATCCTGACTTTTTTTTTAAATAGGATACTGCTTGTAGACCAAGAGTGTGTGGGATGGACGAATATAAACTGGAAACGTCACATGTTATCCAACAATAGTTCTCATCCCATGGTATATGTTCCATGATTAATATGTTTCCCATTGGCGGGTAGCCTAGTCCACATTTGCTCTTATACATGATTGATTTCTTTGTACATTCAGCTATGAGTAAACATCTTATGATGTGAAACGCGTTAGCCTGTTCCTGTTTTCAATTTTTGGGTTTATTTGCTGTGCTGTGATGGATTTTATGTAAATAAAGAAGCATCTTCTACAGAGTGCGGCAGTTCAGGATTTTCCTTTAATTTGCCTACATTGTGCAGAGCCAGTACCTGTGTGTGTTTAAAGTGGGGCAGGAGTGTCTTACGGACTCAGAAGCTTCAGAGCGGTAATTTCCTTCATATACTACAGTTACCTGGACTCTGCCTTTTCTCTTACCTGCTCAGCTATTTGTCTCCTGCACCATTATTTCTTTCATTTTTGGTGAGCTTGTCCCACCATGGATCTTCCCATGAACAGGATGCTCCCCTTGAAGCCCGTATCAGCAGCGGACACCCCAGAAATGGACACAGTTTTTAGCCGAACACTCACGGCCCCATCTGACAACCCACTCCGATCAAGCCAGACTGTTTTGTCTCAAATCCCGGATATAAGTGATTTATCTTTAAAAAAACACTTTTCGGAAATTAGAAAGTCTTATGGCTAAGGAGATCAGGGCTTTTTAGGACGTGACCACCCTCACTGAATATCTATCATTGGAACAGATCCCTCGGGGTCTACGGATCAAGAAATTCCCAACGTTTGATCTTTCTAATGAAGAGCTTAAATGAAAATGGACCAATACTCTTTCGGTTTGTTCATTTAAACTAATGAAAATCATTGTAGATCAAAAACAAAAAGAATTGGATCGGGTACAGTGCGAAATGGCCATCATACAAAAGGATTTAATCGAACAACAGAAGGTTTCAGGTTATACTGAATTGGATAACCAACTGAATAAAAGATTGAACAAACTGGAACGAAGCGTGATATCTACAAAAAAATAAAAATGAGCCCGTGATCAATTGGATTACGATACAGATAATGTTTACATATGGAAAAAAACTGTTTTTCATAACTATCGTACACGGAGACCATTATCCAAGAAAATGGTCAGCTTTTCGGACACAGAAGGTGAACCAACCAATGATACTTTTGCCGCTACAGGATCAGATTCCTCATCGGATCACAGCCCTTTAACCGACCATACACGCAAAGACCATACGGTGACTTTGAACCAGGACGGCCGGGGCCGCACCAAAAGGAACAGAAAAAAGAAAGGAAAACGAGAAGAGGTGGCAAAAAACACGAGTCCAAGGAAAATCGTTATCAACTGCGGGGTCGGAAGTAATAGAAAACCGCAATGTCATTAATCTGTCAACACGCCCACTTTCTAACACAGATGTTTCACTACTATCTAGAGGTTTGAACTTTTGTCCATCAAACCATTTTGATCTTTTTGGCACCATATTGGACGTGAACAGATTGGCGCGTATATTAACACTACAGAAGCACTACTTCATTGACCCTGAGAATGATAACCAACCCACCTCATCTGTAGAACAGTCATCAAACGGTGAGTCTCTTCCTTCTCCTTAGCTTTTTTCTGATACGTTTGCACTTGCAGACCTTGTAGACCTTGCAGCAGAGTCTGATGTCCATAATGATAGCTGTCATACCAGTTTTTATCCAGTGTCATTTAAAATCAAATCTGATTTTTGTCTGGTCAATTCACGAGGCAAAGACATGGATCTATATCAAAAGCTGGTAGAAAGAGACTTAACCAATTTAGCGAGAAATGTATCTAGCAAGGCACCAAGTAACATCTCTGTTGATGAGAGATTATCCCTTGAAAGCTTACGTAAAGACTCATCTATCGTCATTAAAAATGCCGATAAGGGCGGTGCAGTGGTAGTGCTAGACGCTATTCAATATAAAGATGAAGCTCTACGACAGCTATCTGATTCAAACACTTACCTAAAGCTTCAAGGTGACCCCACTGCCACTTTTTCCAAGGAGCTCTCTTCCATTCTAGATAGAGCAGTGTCCATCGGAATTTTTACATTGAAGGACAAAGAAATGTTTATTCCTGCCTCCCCGGTCATGCCAATATTTCACCATCTGCCAAAATTACATAAGGGGCTTGCCCCATTAACAGGCAGACCCATTGTGGCGGGCATTAACTCCCTAAATGAGCATTTGGGCCAGTGAGTTGACCAGCAATTGCAACCCTTGGTCATGGAATTACCGGGTCATTTGCGCGACACAAAGCAATTGTTGTCAAGATTGGAACATGTACCATGGGATGAGAACTATTGTTGGATAACATGTGACGTTTCCAGTTTATATTCGTCCATCCCACACACCCTTGGTCTACAAGCAGTATCCTATTTTAAAAAAAAGTCAGGATACTTTTCTCCGGTTCTACAAGAATTTATTGTCATATGTTTGGAGTACCTTTTGACTCACAATTTTTTTATGTTCGACGGGGTCTATTACCTCCAAAAATGCGGAGCCTCCATGGGAGCCAAATTCTCACGTCCTTGGCCAACTTATATATGGGATGGTGGGAGAGGCTCCGCATTTTTGGACCGGATAGTCCCCGTCGAAAGGATACTGTATTCTTTTGTAGGTACATTGATGACCTCCTGTTTATAGTCTCTAATCCACAAACTAACCTAGAGGCATGGTTAGAATACATGAATGACAATATGCTTAATTTGAAATTCAGTGACTATCTTTGCAGCAAAGTGGACTGTGTTTTTACTTTAATTACATTTTATTCATTCATGGCAATGTGAACTGTGTTTTTAATTTAATTACATTTTATTCATTAATGGCAATGGTCAGGCTGCATTAATAACTATATGTAAAGGGTGCATTAATGGCAATGGTCAGGCTGCAATAATGGCACAGGTCAGGCTGAATTTCATGGGCACTGGTAAATATTTTAGTACAGCATTTGGCTCAGAATATTTTTTTTCTGGTTTTCCTCCTCCAAAACCTAGGTGCGTCTTATGGTTAGGTGCGTCTTATGGAGCGAAAAATACGGTACATATATATGTTTTTGATCATTGTCCTCCTATTCTTTTCTCCTTTTTCTCTTTCCATACTCACCTTCTCCTATCCTCTGTTTTTCCTCGCACCTTCTGTTTCCCTGTCCTTCCCCCCCCCTAAAACCCCCCCTTCCCCCTCCTTTCTTTTCCTCCCCCCCCTTTTTTTCTCTTTCCATGATCACTTGCTGCTCTTGTTCTGTTCTATCTATTTCTGGACATATTTATTCAGTGGAATGATGGCATTTCAGCTAGAATTTTTCCCTTTCTCCTTCTTCCCTAACTTTTCCTTTTTTCATTTTATTTTATTATTTCCTTTTTTCCCAATTCGTTCTTTCTTGTTTTTCCCTCTTTTTCTTCTTTTTTCGTTCTTTACGCCGCCCTTATAGGTTTCTTTGGGTCTTTTACATAGACATAATGAATTATACTATGATATTATATATATATATTTTGTAGTCGGATCCGTACCTTTTTGGCGGCTAGTATAATGTTGAGTAGTGTTTTCATATAAAATAAGTACAGGTAGGATATTCCCTGTTTCAGGGCTACCAACATTATCCAAGAATTTTTATTTTTATCTTGGCATATAAAATTATAATAGATAAACATATGAATTATTTTAGAAACTAAATATTTTGGTGTTTTATATATACGTAAATTTGTCACATATGTTCTCATATAAGAACATCTTTACTTCTCATCTCTTTTAATATGTAAGCATGGATTCTTATAATATTCGGGTGGCTATACGTAGAAATAATATGCTCGACATAACAGGCTCATTTACATACACTTTTGAATAATATAGTCATCATGTTTACATGCAACACATGTCACACATTATACACAATAGCATCATTTCATTCATAGTACGATGTAACACATATGTATACACACACATATGTGTTCATCCATACACTTTCATGTATGTATAATTATTTACACATAATTTAATAATTTATTTTTATTTTTAGTTGCACATATGTATATTATTACTGATCTATTTTTACATTAGTTCCCTTCACTTGCATTCACTCACCTAGCACACTTATTCTGCTTTCTTCTTCGTTTTGTTTTCTCTCTTTTTATTTATTTAATTTTTTTTCTTCTTTCTTTTTATTCTTTTCTCCCTTTTTCTTTTTTGTTTTGTCTTTTGTCTTTTTTCTTTTCTTTTTCTTTTTTTGTTCACTTTTCCTTAGGTTTTTTTCACACTCATACACACACAGTTTCTCTTCTTTGTTAATTTCAGTAGTTTCACTATAAAGTATTTTTAATATATTATTTCAATTATTTTTGACTACTGCTTTTTTCATTCACAGGTGTGTGTTTTCTCTTTGTGTGTGTTTTTGACCTCATTGGATTCAATCATGGTTTTATTATGTGTTAAAGAGTTGCACCTGATTAATATGTTTCCCATTGGCGGGTGGCCTAGCCCACTTTTGCTCTTATACATGATTGATTTCTTTGTACATTTAGCTAAGAGTAAGCATCTTTTGATGTGAAACGCGTTAGCCTGTTCCTGTTTTAAATTTTGGGGTTTATTTGCTGTGCTGTGATGGATTTTATTTAAATAAAGAAGCATCTTCTACAGAGTGCGGCAGTCCAGGATTTTCCTTTCATTTGCCTACATTGTGCAGAGCCAGCACCTGTGTGTGTTTAAAGTGGGGCGGGAGTGTCTTACGGACTCAGAAGTTTCAGAGCGGTAATTTCCTTCGTATACTACAATTCATTATAGCCGCCGGTGCTTTTAAATGCCTTTTTTTTTCCTTTAGAAATGTCATGTTATATAATGGCAAGTTCAGAGCTGCGCCTGTTGAACTTATGCAAATTGATTTACGTGACTTGACATTTACGAAGATTTTCCCGGCGCAGTGTCCCGGTGCATTTGAATGAGTGAAATTCCCACGCTGAGCTAAAAAAAACCCTTGCAGTTCTAAACGTAGTTGCCGGCGCAGTGGGCTGGTTCAGAAAAAGTTACTTTCTCACTCTATTTTGGGCATATTTGTTACTTGGGCAGGTGTCCCTACACTTCCTCACATCACCCCATGTCACCCCCATTATATTGGCACTTCCAGCTTCTTTATATTTAGATTTTAAGATGCCGTGCGCCAGGTCCATAGTGGCGCACTGAGCGCCTCCTCCCGTGCTCCGAGAACACTATAGTAAATGGGGAATAGCGCTGATCTACCGGCGCAAATGTTTTGTAAATACCAAAACAGCCGTTGCGCACGCAGATGCGCCAATACTCATGGCGCAAACATTTCGTAAATCAGCCTCTAAGGGTTTTTGTTGTTTTTGCGCAAAATGTATAGCACTTATGACCCGTTGTGTGTTTTCCCTCCCCTCTCTCTCGGGTGTGAATCCCACTTGATCGGGGTGTATCAAGGCAGGAATATACGACAATAGTGTATTTGAAAGTATTTTTGACAAAATCTTTAAGTCCACATTCAGCAAGGAGATTGGGCGATAACTCGCACATTGGGATGGATCTTTCCCCTCCTTAGGGATTACTGTTATATGAGCCATTGATGTCTCCACTGGTATCGCCTGGCCTTCTCAAATCGAATTGAAAGCCCTCAAGAATCTTGGTATCAATTTTTCCGCAAAAGTTTTATAGTACAGCAGTGTAAACCCGTCCGGGCCGGGTGCCTTGCCTGGTTTTAATTTTTTAAGAGCTTCTACAAGTTCTTCTGCCGTTATTGGGCCATCTATCTCTTCTACTACTTTCTCCAATAAGGCCGGCATACCCGACGCCTCAATGTACTCCTTTGCCCCCCCCCTCTATTGGGCATCCTCAAAGTCCAGTGTTGGTCTCCTATCTGATATAGGCTTTTATAATAATCCCTAAATGTCTTGGCGATTTCCTGTGAGGAGCTGACCATTACATCTCCCTGAGTTTTAATGCGTTCAATGTAATTTTGTGCCTTAGTCTCTCTGAGAGCATTAGCCAGCATCCTGCTTGGTTTGTTACCATACTTATAGAAAGCTTGTTTACATCGAGTTATTGTAGCTTTAGCTTTATCTGTCAGTAAGAGATTTAATTTCTCACGTAAATGGGTTAATTCTTCCTCCGTCTGTAAAGTTTGTGATTTCTTATGCACCCTTTCTAGTCTCCGGATCTCCCCGAGCAGGGATTCTAGCTGTGCTCCCATACGACGTTTCCTGCGCGCTCCCATAGATATGAGAATTCCTCTAATATAGCACTTGTGAGTTTCCCATACACACATTGGGGTCACCTCTCCTGACTCATTTAATGCAAAAAAATACTCTAGCTCCTGTGTTAACTGTATTTCACATTCTGGATCTTTCAAAAGGGTCTCATTAATCTTCCAGTGCCATTCTCGAGGCGCTGGCTCTCCCCTCTCCATCATGCAATTAGTAGGCGCATGATCTGATAATGTAAATGAGCCAATGGAGGTCTCCACTATACACTGGAGGGCACTTTGATCTATAAACACGTAGTCTATCCTAGAGTACGTTTTATGTTTTGCCGAGTAAAAAGTATAGTCCCTGTCGTGTACATGGAGAGTTCTCCAACTATCCATTAATTGCAATTCCTGAAGCAGACTTTTTGCTTTTTGCAATTTGACATAGGATAAGTAGGATAGAAAATGTTAACTGTTTATCACCCTGTCATTTTCATCTTTCTACCACAAACAACATTTTGCAATACAGTAAAGGAGTTGAATATTTTTCTCATCACCCCAGAGAAATGCTGACCAGAAGAGTCAATACAGGAACATTCTCAGAACATATAATGTTATCTTCCCTGTGCATAAGGGCATCTATCGCATCAAGGGAAGTCAGGCCTGTGTAACCTCTGTATAATACACTTGATGTGCCTGGGAAAAATTTGGTACAACAAATATTTGCAAACCAACATGTTGTATATTGAGACGGTTAGAGGTATAAAACACTAACCCTTTCTCAAAACTTTTTTTAAATTACTACTTTTATATCAAAAAAGGCATTTTGCAATACACCATTAAACAAAACCATGCTCTCCCCTTGGAAAAGAAACCATGTTCTCCCAATGTACAAACTCACCTCAACATGTCAAAATGTTAACATATTTGGTACAAATGGACAGAAATAGAGGATACAAAGGATTCCCCACAGTAATCCAGAACTCATACTTCCAACAGTCCCATATTGAGCTGCATCATGGTCCTTATCTCCTATGAACAACAATATGACTAAGCAAGGAAGCATGAAATGCGTTAGCTGGTTATGTGTTCCCCTCTATTTGTGTTTTTAGACATGTTTTTATGGACTTACTGAAATAAAGGTGATTTTACGTGCGACGTGCGGCCAACCAGAATATTTTTTTTCTCACTGAAATCCATGATGGGTGGGGCCAGCATCTGGTCTGTGTGTTAGGGAAGGTGGAGATAGAGCAGTGTTCACACACATCCTCATCTCCTACCTGTTCGGGGAGTTCGAGTTCAGGAGCCAAAAATTTGTGTGCACATGAAAGGGAAGCTGTGGTTACGGTGGATAGAAGAGCTAGCGCTCTCTTGAACCCTGCACCATGTGCATAACATACTCCAGGACGCTGTACTCTGTACTCAACACACTCCAGAACCCTGCACTCTGTATGTAACGCACTTCAAAACCATGCACTCTATGCCCAGCACTCTCCTGCACCCTGCATTCTGTGCGTAATGCACTCCAGAACCCTGCACCCTGTGCATTACATACTCCAGATCCTTGCACTCTGTACGTAACGCACTCCAGAACCCTGCACACTGTACGTAATGCACTCCAGAACCCTGCACCCTGTGCAAAGCATACTCCAGAACCCTGCATTTTGTATGTAGCATACTCCAGAACCAACCTTCCTGTGCTCAATGCACTCTAGAATCCTGCACTCTGTACCTAGCGCTCTCCTGAACCCTGCACTCTGTACATAATGCACACCAGAGCCCTGCAGTCTGTACCTAGTGCTCTTCTGAGCCCTGCACTATGTACGTAACACACTCCAGAACTCTGCTCCCTGTGCATAACGGACTCCAGAACCCTGCACTCTGTACGTAACACACTCCTGAACCCTGCACTCTGTGCCTATCACCCTCTTGAACCCTGCACTATGTGTGTTCTCCTGACCCCTGCTCCCTTTGCATAACACACTATGGAACCCTGCACTCTGTATCTAGCACTCTCCTAAACCCTGCATCCTGTGTATAACACACTCCAGAACCCTGCACTCTGTATCTAGCACTCTCCTGAACCCATGAACTCTGTGCGTAACGCACTCCAGGACCCTGTTTCCTGTGCAAAAGGCACTCCAGAACCCTGCATTCTGTATCTAGTGCTCTCATGAGCCCAGCACCATGTACGTAAAATACTACAGAAACCTACACCCTGTACTCTGTACGTAATGCAATCCTGAACCCCGCACTCTGTACGTAATGCATTTCTGAACCCTGCACTCTTTACATAGCACTAGGGATGAGCTTCAAGTTTGAGTCAAACCCATGTTCGACTCGAACATCGCCTGTTTGGCTGTTCGCCAAATTTCGAACATTATGGGCCGTTCGCGCCAAATTCGAGTGGCTCGTCACGGCCCATAATTCACTGACTGATGATTGGCCAAGCATGCACTATGAACCGCATGCTTGGCCAATCACAGCGCCGTAAGTATAGAGAGCCGTAATTGGCCAAAGCCAGGGTGGCTTTGGCCAATCATGGCTCAGAGGAGTAGGTACACGCCCCACACTATATAAGGCCGCCTTGTGTAGTGTGTTGCGGCGTTGGTTAACTTAGAAGACAGAGAGAGAGAGAGAGAGACAGTGTAATTTGATTTGAGTTAGATAGAGCAGGCAAGCGAGTCAGTTAGCTGCAGTTACAGTGTGTAGAGGATATATATGCATCCTAGGTGTTGTATATATATTTACACAATGTATTCAGTTTAGCTAGATCCGTTCCTGTTATTCTCTATACTGACAGGCAGGCAGGTGATTGTGCTAGCTGCAGTATTTTCACTTAGTGTACTGTGTCCTTTGCACAGCGTGAACCTAAAGGTACCGGAATACAATTGGTGGTGTTCTCATACTAATACCACAGGCAGGGAGCTGCTTTATTTTTCACTTAGTGTACTGTGCCCTTTGCACAGCGTGCACCTAAAGGTACCTGAATACAATTGGTGGTGTTCTCATACTAATACCACAGGCAGGGAGCTGCTTTATTTTCACTTAGTGTACTGTGTCCTTTGCACAGCGTGCACCTAAAGGTACCTGAATACAATTGGTGGTGTTCTCATACTAAAACCACAGGCAGGGAGCTACATTAATTTCATTTAGTGTACTGTGTCCTTTGCACAGCATGCACCTAGAGGTACATGAATACAATTGGTGGTGTTCTCATACTAATACCACAGGCAGGGAGCTGCTTTAATTTCATTTAGTGTACTGTGTCCTTTGCACAGCATGCACCTAAAGGTACCTGAATACAATTGGTGGTGTTCTCATACCAATACCACAGGCAGGGATCTACTTTATTTTCAGTTAGTGTACTGTGTCCTTTGCACAGCGTGCACCTAAGGGTACTTGAATACAATTGGCGGTGTTCTCATACCAATACCATAGGCAGGGAGCTGCTTTATTTTCACTTAGTGTACTGTGTCCTTTGCACAGCGTGCACCTAAAGGTACCTGAATACAATTGGTGGTGTTCTCATACTAATACCACAGGCAGGAGCTGCATTATTTTCATTTAGTGTACTGTTTTCTTTTGCACAGTGTGCACCTAAAGGTACCTGAATGCAATTGGTGGTGTTCTCATACTAATACCACAGGCAGGGAGCTGCATTATTTTCATTTAGTGTACTGTGTCCTTTGCACAGCGTGCACCTAAAGGTACATGAATACAATTGGTGGTGTTCTCATACTAATACCACAGGCAGGGAGCTGCATTAATTTCATTTAGTGTACTGTGTCCTTTGCTCAGCGTGCACCTAAAGGTACCTGAATACAATTGGTGGTGTTCTCATACTAATACCACAGGCAGGGAGATGCATTAATTTCATTTAGTTTACTGTGTCCTTTGCACAGCGTGCACCTAAAGGTACCTGAATACAATTGGTGGTGTTCTCATACCAATACCACAGGCAGGGATCTATTTTATTTTCAGTTATTGTACTGTGTCCTTTGCACAGCGTACACCTAAAGGTACCTGAATACAATTGGTGGTGTTCTTATACCAATACCATAGGCAGGGAGCTGCAAGTATTTTCATTTAGTGTACTGTGTCCTCTGCACAGTGTGCACCTAAAACTAACTGAAGACAATTGCTGGTGTTCTCATACTAATACCACAGCAGGCAGTTGAGCTGCAGTATAATCAGTATATATATATATATATATATATATATATACATCCCATCTTTGTGCAGCTACATCTCACTGCAGGCCATTAGTATGTCTGGAAGGCAAACAAGGAGAGGCAGACAGTCACAAGCCAATAAAAGAGGGCAAGCAGGTTCTGTGTCTAGAGGCAACAGTGCTGGTTGTGGACACGTTGCATCCTTCTTTTCGGCAGCTGGCCATGTTGAGTCGCAACATGCCGAAGACTTGGTAGAGTGGATGACCAAGCCGTCCTCATCCTCCGTCCTCTTCCCTCGGCTCAATGGCATCAGTCACTCCTTCCCTAGCCCCACCATGTCCTCCTGAGGAGTCCCCCGAACTGTTTGACCACAGTGTTAGGTATATGCTCCAGGAGGATGCCCAGCATTTTGAAGGCTCCGATGATGGAACCCAGCTAGCGGAAGGCAGTAACGTGAGCACAGAGAGAGGGGGTAGTAACGTGAGCCCAGAGAGAGGGGGTGCCCAACAAGGACAGAAATCTGGCAGTCATGTTCCCCCAGCTGCAACATACTGCCAGGTTTGCTCCAGTGATGAGGAGGGAGGGGATGATGAGGACACAGACTCTACGTGGGTGCCTGATAGGAGAGAGGTGGAGGAGGCACATCTCCAACGGGGCAGGATGCCCTCCAGGGACCAGCTTAAGGGCAGCACACTGACTGCACACCGCAGAGCTCCGCATGTGCAGGGCGCTGCTGTCTCTGCGCGTTATTCCAAAAGTTCTTTGGTGTGGGCCTTTTTTGAGACGAGTGCATCAGATCGCAGCGCTGCTATTTGCAACATATGTCTAAGGCGTATCTCACGTGGCCAAAACATTACCCGCTTGGGCACCACATGCTTGATCAAACACATGTTGACCTGCCATGCAGTTCGTTGGCAAGCACACCTAAAAGACCCACACCAAAGAACAAAGCGGACCTCTCCTTGCTCCTCATCAGCTGGGATCTCCAACCCCACTATACCTTCAGTCCTCTCTGAAACCTGCACTGAGAGGAATGAAGGTTACATAGTTACATAGTTACATAGTTAGTCAGGTTGAAAAAAGACACAAGTCCATCCAGTTCAACCATAAAAAAAAAAAATAATAACATCATACAATCCCATATACCTAATTCTATACCCACAGTTGATCCAGAGGAAGTAGAAAAACCCCAGCAGAGCACGATCCAATTTGCTACAGCAGGGGAAAAAAATTCCTTCCTGATCCCCCGAGAGGCAATCGGATATTCCCCGGATCAACTTTACCTATAAATGTTAGTACCCAGTTATATTATTTACATTTAAGAAAGAATCCAGGCCTTTCTTAAAGCAATCTACTGAGCTGACCAGAACCACCTCTGCAAGGATTCTATTCCACATTTTCACAGCTCTAATGCCGCGTACACACGACCGTTTTTCATGGCGAGAAAAATACCATTTTTAATTTGGTCATTAAAAACAATCGTGTGTGGGCTCCAATCCAGCATTTTTCACAACGTGAAAAATTACCATTAAATATTTAGAACATGCTCTAATTTTTCTCGTAGTTTTTCACATCATCATTTTTCTCGTCATGAAAAACGGGCGTGTGTAGGCTTTAACGACGTTAAAAAAAAAAAACGCGCAAGCCTCGTACACACGACAGAGTTTCTCGTCCAAAACCAGCAAGAAAAGTGCCGCGTGAGCTTTTTTGTTGAGAAAACCGTTCGTGTGTATGGTTTTACGACGAGAAAATTGCCGTGAATCTCGACAAGAAAATAGAGAACCTGCTCTCTATTTTCTCGTCAGGATTCCAGATTTCCTCGTCGTGTTTCTCGTCGGCCTGTTTTGTGATGAGAAAATGGTTCGTGTGTATGCTTTTACGACTCTTCCAAAAGCGTGCATGCTCAGAAGCAACTATGAGACGGGAGCACATCTTCTGGTAAAACAAGCCTTCGTAATGGAGATAGCACATTCGTCACGCTCCAAATTTTTGCATCGTTTAAATGTTGTGCATTGAAATCTTCGTTAGAATGTTACATTAATCCAAACGAATGAACTTCTTTTGCTGCTGATATTCACACAGAGTTATGACTATCTTGTTTTAACCTTTTTCATGCTGCTCTTAAGAAGATTTATGTGTATTATATCGTGCAAGTTTTTAGGAATATTAAAAAATTAGATATTTTTCTAACTGATGTTAATTGTAATTTCGCAATGTTTTGATAGTGATCTCCCATTGAATCTTTTAATATATATTATTAAAATTTTACACCCTTTTTTGGGAAATACGATTTAGTTATTTTTTTGGGGGGTTGTTATCTGTCCCTTTTTTTGTCAGTCAAATGTATCTGCTTACTCCAAATCTAGATTTTACATTTTTACAAATGCACATAGTCAAGTATGAACTTAAAGAAAAATAACATTTATTCATGTTTGAACTAAAATAAAGAGAAGGCAGCGCTGGAGAAGCTGCTGCCATTTGTGCATCCCAGGGACCCCAGAGCACACAGCAACCCTGTGTGGACACTAAAATTGGGAGCTTGAGAAGGGCAACATTTCTGAACACAATCTGATGCTGGCCTCCTAGAGGTCAGGAACAGCAGCAGGTGATATATATGTCCCAAGTGTGTGGTACTACAACAGGCTGCCTTCTGTCCGACCACAATGAAGCAAGGCCATCACTTCCTCGTCTTCCTGGCAACCTTCCCTGCAACCTTTCCTGAAGCCTTCCCTGCAGCCTTCCTTCTTCGTTTGGCTGGAGGCTGGGCCACTGGAGGGGTACTCCTGTCAGGAGGAGGAGGAGGTGGAGGAGAAGGGGGTGGTGCAGAAGAACAAGGTGGAGGTGGAGGAGAAGGGGGTGGGGCAGAAGAACAAGGTGGAGGTGGAGGAGAAGGGGGTGGGGCAGAAGAAGAATGTGGAGGTGGAGGAGGAGGTTGAGGTTGGGACAGTTGTGCCACCTCACAAATAGCTGTATTGGGGGGAATTTTTCCATCACCCCCTTGTTGAGCAAGGTGATGAGCAGGGGCTCGCATAGGAGGCGTTGCTCCATGCTCATCACCTTGAACTTTGCCTCCACTAGGCCGGCAATGGCCTCTTCAGGGGATGAGGGCTCTTTGAGGGTGGCATGGGCCTCTTTAATAAGGGCCATTGCTGCCTCACTGGTGGTCCTGTCCCTCCTGCCTCTTTTGGGAAGCCGGATGGGAGGCACCTGGGATCTGGTGCTTCTCCTTTGCCCTGCCACCTCCTGGCTGCCACTGGGCCCTGCCACCTCCTGGCTGCCACTGGGTCCTGCCACCTCCTGGCTGCCACTGGGCCCTGCCACCTCCTGGCTCACAGTGGGCCCTGCCTCCTCCTGGCTGCCACTGGGCCCTTCCTCCTCCTGCCTGACAGTTTCCAGACCCTCCTCCTGGCCTGTGTATGAAAAAGGGACATAGTTTAATATGTTGGTTTAATCTTTGCATCAAACTTTATAAACATGATTGAAGCAATTAGAATGTAAATCCAGAAATAATTTTTTCTAATTTACACCTACATCAGATTGACTATTTAGCACCCAATTAAGTGCAGACTAATGTCTCGAGATCTTGATTTCACTTGTGGAACCCAAAATATTGTATGTTTCTCATCTTGACATATTTGTCAAACATTAATTTTATCACAATGCAATTTCATTTAATACTATACCTGGCTCCAGATGGCCAAATCAGGATCATCCAGGATGGCTGCCTCCTCTTGCTCCAGAGAAGGCTCAGGTTGGCTGCAGGGAAGTCTGGGGGGAAGAGTGGAGAGTGATGGCCTTGCCTCAATGTGGTCATCCAGGAAGGACATCCTGCTGTAGTACCACAAAATCGGGACATACACATCACCTGCTGCTGCTCCTGACCTCTGAGAAGCCAGGACCTTAGAGCGTTCAGTCCTGTAGGTGCCTCTCAAGCTCCCAATTTTAGTGTCCACTTGTTTTGCTGTGGCTGTGGGCACCTTGGTCTGCACAAATGGGAGCAGCTTCTCCAGCGCTGCTTTTCTCACCCCTCTTTTTTTGTGGATGGGGTTTTTCGTCTCCCACAGAGCCGGCAGCTCCCTTACCCGGTCAATAAATTCCGCCAGGAACTCTTTGTCGCTAATAAAGACATTCATATTGTATCTGCAAGTTAAATAAATAATATATAACTAATGTCAGGCAAACAGTCTAACCTCCTTAACATTGTAGTCACCATATATATCCTACAACATTCTCAAGACAGTATAGGCCAACAATTTGGCACAGTCTCAAAATCACATACCTTCGTTCGCACGTCCGTCACTTGAACTCCTCTCTCCGCACACCGAACGTACTATAGTCACATGTGTGTTTGCTATATACACACCACGCATGCGTCAAAATACGAACACGTCGCTCCGCACACGTCGCCCGCCCATGACGTTCTAACTAACATCTTTTCCCCGCCCCTTCTCTTTCGGCGCGCAGACAGATATGGCGGAGTTACAGCAGGTGTCTGATAATTCCGCAACTAACGAGGAGGAGACAAGCCCGGAGACCGAGGAAACGTCACGATCAAGGAGGAGATTCAAGGCATCTAATATGTCTTTTGCGGAGATGGCGGAGATGGTGGACATCTTGCTCAAGTCTGATTATGACTCAAAGCATGGGCCGTATAGCAAACCAAATAGAAGGAAGGCCAAAATCCTCACTAAAGTCGTGAAGAGTCTGAAGACGAATTTCGGGGTGAAACGCTCAAATGAGCAGCTCAGAAAGAGGTGGTCAGACCTCAAACTGAGGGAGCCAGAGCAGTTAAGGAGCATTAAGAGAATGCTCGCAAAAAGTAAGTAAAATGTACACTTTTCTGCTATTAATCCTTTTCTAAACTGACATGTTGCTGGTTTTGTTTTTTTTTATTATTGGACTCCCTTCCAAAATGTAATATTTTGAACTTGGTTGGGCACAGTAATCGTTCGTTACGTTACAGACACTTCGTTCGGCCACTATCCGCTGTTTTGGCTTATTTTACAGCCACAAAAGTAATTAGACATCTGCCATTTTTTTGGGAAATTTGGGGCACAAAGTTTTAGGCTAGATGATGTGTTTGTAAAGAGAATGAAATGCAAACTGTAAACTGTGTAAAGGAGAAGACACTCAGCAGCTGCTTCCACATCTGTACTTTGGAGCACTATAGTGTGGGCCACCAGACCTGCCTTTTTTGGGTGTCCCACACAGGTGCATCAGAGAATTTTTGTGTTGCCTACATGTCTAAAAAATGACAGACAAAGGTGAATACTAAACATATTCTTGGTCAGAAATAATGCATTCATCTTTAACTTCCGCCCAAACACACACTTGTACCCCACTTCCAAGCAATTTAGCCTGTTTTTTTTAACATAGAGAATTTCTGTGTGATAACTCTACCTTTTGTTTGATTCTCATAGGGGAGAGAAGACTGGGAGGAGGACACTCCAGGGAGCACAGGAACCCCACAGCTTCACAACAACCCCAAACTCCAAAAGACCAACAACCTAAAGATGTGGAGGAAGTTGAGGTGGAGGAAGGAGAAGTGCAGGAAGAAGAGGTGGATAACGTTGTGGAACTGGTCACCACAACAGGTCAGTATCTGACACCACAGCTTCAGGTAAGAGAGGTAGGCCTGCAGAGTTATAATACCTTTTTATTTTGTTTTTAGGGGATGTGAATGTTGGGGTGAAGGATAGTACAGGTTTCTCTGCTGACAGTGCCCTCCGCCTCATCCAGCAAGTGATGGAATGTAGCACGGAACTGGACAAAATTAAAGAAAGAATTCATGTGATGGATCAAACATTTAAAGACATTCTCAATGTTTTGGGGAGAATTCAATAAGGCATCCAAACCCCCTTTTTTTTCATGTTTGTTCTTCAACTTTTTAAAAACTTTTTGACAATCAAACCAGCCAAAAATTGAATCTGCACACAGTGTGTCAACATGTGCTATCTGCCATCAGGGGATATCCATGTACGTCTTTTGGGGGTGCAACCCCTTCCTCGTATCTAAAGTAGGTGAACTGAGGAAGGGGTTGCACCCCCAAAACACGTCCATTGATCACCCCTGATGGCAGATAGCACATGTTGACAATAGGGATCAGGAGTCTAAAATCCCTATAGGAAAATAATCCCAATTGTGTGCAAATTCAATTTTTGGCTGGGCAAGGGGTGGCAGGACCCCATATTAGGACGGGCACATAGAGACATATAGTTTGTGTAAGTGAATGTCTCAGATTGTTCCGAGGTATCCAATTTTGTAATTTTTGGAATGCAACTGTTGTTTTTGTATTTTCCTAAGAAGACAATTGCCGGTTTGTGGCCAGGCAAACAAAAAATGTAAAAAAAAAAAAAAAAGGTGTGTGAATTTGCACATAGTAAAATATTTGAACACAAACAACGTGTAGCTTCTTTTTCTAATACGCTCTAACCTTATTTGGTTATTTTTTAAAGGTTACATAGTGAAATGGTTGGTATTTACTAAAGGAAAATACACTTGGCACTACAAATGCACTAAGACAAACTAGGAGACAGGAAACCAACAAAAGTTAGAAGTTTAAACCAGATTTTTATTTTGATCGTTAGACAGGAATCTTTAGCCATAGCCTGGCATAGGAATTGCCCCCCTACCCGTGAAATAGTCCATGTATTTGTCCCGAACCTCACGGGCATTTTGGGGGGCAAGCCAGCACGGGCAGATTCCAGGCTCGGCAGGGGATTACCAGGGGAAAGTCCAGCCTCAGGCAAAACTGAGGCCATATAGGAATTTGATTTGCGGCAGAGAAAATTGTGTAGCACACAGCAGCATAATACTACATAGTTTATTTTGTAGTCCGCCAAGTGTATTGAAGTCATAAAAAGGCGGAACCGGCTGGCCATTATGCCAAAGGCATTTTCAACGACTCTTCGGCCCCTGGCCAGCCGGTAATTGAACACCCTCTTCTCTGGGGTCAGGGTCCTCTGAGGAAATGGCCTCATAAGATGTGGTCCGAGCCCGAAGGCTTCATCAGCCAAAAAAACAAAGGGGAGTCCTTCAACATTCCCTGCATCCGGTGGCAATGCAAGGTCGTCACTCTGGAGACGGAGGGCAAACTCCGTCTGGATGAAGGATCCCCCATCGGACATCCGGCCATTCTTCCCTACATCAACATAGAGGAATTCATACCGTGCTGACACCACCGCCATCAGCACAATGCTATGAAACCTCTTGTAATTTAAGTAGTAGGACCCAGAAAGGGGTGGCGGCACGATGCGGACGTGCTTCCCGTCTATAGCACCACCGCAGTTGGGGAAGTCCCACCGCGTGGCAAACTCCGATGCCACAGTCTGCCATTCCTGTGGCGTGGAAGGAAGCTGTGGAGAAAAAATATTAGAATACACAAATCAAACATTACAAGGAGATTCTAAGAAAATACATTAGAGGCCAACATCAAGCAAAGTCTACGTTTATTAAGGTGTTTTAAATAAGTATAATGGAAGGCTCATGTATCATATTCATCACCCACTATGATGGTCCATGAATAAATTATAATGGGGAGGGGGGGTAGATGTGTTTGGCCACAGGATAGCATTGCAGTGGCGGTGCGTCCAGAGTGGGCGCTGGAGCACTGCCCCCTCTCTCCTGTGCCCGTCACTCAGAACAATACATAGGTTCATGCCTTGCATTAACCTATGTATTGTCTATGCCGCCCACTATTCAGGTGGATGGCCCCCTGTTAAGCAACCGACATATGAAGAACTGTGGCATTTATGGGCTTAAAATTGCATATCAGAAACAGGAAGGAAAATTGTCTTGCACATTACAGCCTGAGGGATGTAATTGGCTTCAGAAAAGTTAAATAGGGGACGCAGGGGGGGCATTCCTTGGGTAAACACTGACAGGCTGCTCTGCCAATCATGTTCAACAAGTCTGTTTAATGGTAACATGATTGGCTGATGCAACATCAAGGGAAGGAGAAGACATCAAGGACAGAAGAAGGATGGCGCTGACCACAAGAAGGTAAGTGCAGGGCTGGGAACCAAATGGCTGCATTGGAAGGGACAAAATGGCTGCATTGGAGGGAACAAAATGGCTGCATTAGAGGGAACAAAATGGCTGCATTGGAGGGAACAAATGGGGGCGTTTAATAGGCACCAGAGCAAAAAAGGAGGAAGTTTATTTCCTAAATTGGGGTTTGAACCCCCAAACATTTGGAGCAACAGGCGCCCCTGCTGGAAAGGTTAGTGAAGGGAAATATGCATGGAGGAGAAAAAAGGGGCAATCTAAAGCTTCCAGCATGCATGAGGACAAAGGGGACATTCTCAGCATATTACAATCATGGTAATTAGGGAAGGATGAAAGAAATACAATACATTAGCATACATGTAATACATAAAATGTGATGTTAAAGGAGAAAACTTACCCTAATATAGTCCTCCTGCAGGACTTGTATAATGGCAGAACAGGTTTCTGGGATTATGAGGCCCAGAGCCTGGGGGGAGATGCCTGTCGTGAACTTCAAGTCCTGAAGACTTCTCCCTGTCGCCAGATAACGTAACGTGGCAATGAGCCTCTGCTCAGCACTGATGGCTTCCCGCATAACGGTGTCCTGCCTGGTAATATAGGGGGACACCAAAGCCAACAGTTCCTGAAAAACGGGGTCAGACATCCGCAGAAAATTCCTGTAGTCCTCAGGATTATTCTCGACGATCTCCCGCAGCAGAGGCATATGGCAGAATTGGTCCCGCTGGAGCAACCAATTCTTGGTCCATGAACTCCTCCTCACACCATTCATGGACTGGTCTTGGTCCAAAACAAGCAGACCAACACCAAGCGCACACACAGCATGAACTCGACGACGAGAACGTCCAGGCGACATGGCTAGGAAACGGTCGTCTTATCAGAACGTACAGAACAGAACGCACTTTAGAACAGCAAGGCCTATGAATAACGAACTGAAAAACAGAAACGAACAGGCAAGAATGCACTGTAAAACAGATACGACCTGCCTAGATGCCCTGAAAGTCAAGATACGAACCCACAAGCACAAACTGAACCGCAGAAAACGAACTGAAAAGTACGAAGACTGAAAAGCGCGAATCGTCTCTTCCCAAACTTTTACTTCACACGCGGTAACACGAGATCAGCAAAAGCAGCCCAAGGGGTGGCGCCAAGAAAAAAGATCTTCCCCTTTATAGTGCCGTCGTACGTGCTGGACGTGACCGCGGAGAACAACGAGGAAATTGGGAAATGTCAGTGTGTACGCATGGAAAGCTTGACGAGAAAATCGACAAGGTTAACAAGAATCTCGTCGAAAAAAACGACGTGTTTTTTACGACGAGAAACTCGGTCGTGTGTACGAGCCTGCATGCTCAGAAGCAAGTGATGAGACGGGAGTGCTCATTCTGGTAAAACTAGCGTTCGTAATGGAGATAGCACATTCGTCACACTGTAACGGACTGAAGAGCACGAGGCTGAAAAGCGTGAATCGTCTCTCACCAAACTTTACTAACACAAGGATCAGCAAAAGCAGCCCAAAGGGTGGCGCCATCCGTATGGAACTTCCCCTTTATATTGCCGTCGTACATTTCATACCGCGCTTTGCTCAAGCATTTTTTTTTCATGATCGTGTGTAGGCAAGGCAGGCTTGAGAAGAATTACGTCGAGAAAATCGTCGGTTTTTTCAATGACAGTAAAAACGGTTGTGTGTACGCGGCATCACTGTAAAGAAACCTTTCCGTATTTGGAGGTGAAATCTCTTTTCCTCTAGACGTAAAGAGTGCCCCCTTGTCCTTTGTGTTGATTGTAAAGTGAATAACTCAACACCAAGTTCACTACATGGACCCCTTATATATTTGTACATGCTGATCATATCCCCCCCTTAATCTCCTCTTCTCAAGAGTGAATAAATTATGTTCCTGTAATCTTTACTCATAGCTGAGCTCCTCCATGTCTCTTATTAGTTTGGTTGCACTTCTCTGCACTTTCTCCAGTTCCCCAATATCCTTTTTGAGAACTGGGGCCCAAAACTGAACTGCATATTCCAGATGAGGTCTTACTAATGATTTGTACAGGGGCAAAATGTTGTCTCTCTTTCTGGAGTCCATACCTCTCTTAATACAAGAAAGGACTTTGCTCGCTTTGGAAACCGCAGCTTGGCATTGCATGCCATTATTGAACTTATGATCTACCAAAACCCCCAGATCCTTCTCCACTATGGATCTCCCCAGTTGTACTCCCCCTAGTATGTATGATGCATTCATATTTTTAGCCCCCAAGTGCATAACTTTACATTTATCAACATTAAACCTCATCTGCCACATAGTCGCCCAATTAGACAGTGCATTGAGGTCGGCATGTAAATTGGCGACATCCTGTAAGGACGTTATTCCACTGCATAGCTTAGTGTCATCTGCAAAGACAGAAATGTTACTTTTGATCTCACACCCAATATCATTTATAAAGATATTAAAAAGTAAGGGTCCCAACACTGAACCTTGGGGTACACCACTGATAACCTTAGACCATTCAGAGTAAGAATCATTACCACGACTCTCTGAATTCTGTCTTTTAGCCAGTTTTCTATCCATTCACAAACTGATATTTCCAAGCCTGTAGACTTTACCTTGCACATGAGCTGTGCAAGGTAAAGTATACAAAATCCAATTATACCACGTCCACCGCCACCCCTCTGTCCAAGGTTTTACTTACCTCTTCATAAAAAGAAATCAGGTTTGTCTGACAACTTCTGTCTTTCATGAATCCAAGCTGTCTGTTGCTTAAAATATTTTTTTCCAGCAAGAACTCATCTATGTGGTCTTTTATTAATCTCTCCAATATCTTCCCAACTATAGAAGTTAAACTAACAGGTCTATAGTTACTTGGTAAAGACTTTGTTCCCTTTTTAAAAATAGGCACCACATTGGCCCTGCACCAATCCAGTGGTACTATTCCTGTCATTAATGAGTCCATAAAAATTAAATACAATGGCTTTGAAATTACAGAGCTCAATTCCTTTAGGATCCGTGGGTGTATGCCATCTGGTCCAGGTGCTTTATCCACCTTTATTCTGTCTAAATATTTCTGGACCATATCACTTTTGAGCCATTGTGGATTTGGGGCTGTGTCACTACCATCCCCATTTTGGACATGAGCTCCCTTATGCTCCTTTGTATACACAGAGCTGAAGAAAGTATTTAATAAATTAGCCTTCTCTTTGTCCCCAGTCACCCACTCTAGATTATTTTGTAAAGGGCCTACATGCTCAGACTTGACCTTTTTACTATTAATATATTTGAAGAATTTTTTGGGATTTGTCCTACTATCTTTTGCAATCTGTCATTCGTTTTGAATTTTTGCATCCTTGATTTCCTTTTTACATATCCTGTTATATTCTTTGTAACATTTAAATGACACTAGTGTTCCCTCATTTTTATATTTTTTAAAAGCTCTTTTCTTGTAGTTTAGAGCTTTTTTAACTTTGGCCATGAGCCACATGGGTTTTATTTTTAGCCTTTTAAACTTATTGCCCATGGGAATATACTTTGCAGTGAGTTCACAAACAGTCTTTTTGAAGAATTTCCATTTCTGTTCTGTGCCCATTGATGCCAATTTTCCCTCCCAGTCAAAGTCCTGGAGAGCAGCCCTCATCCTTGGAAAATTTGCTCTCTTGAAATTAAGTGTTTTTATCTTTCCCGTATGTGATTTTTGCTTACAGCTTGCTACTATACTTACCTTGGGTTTATTTGCTTTGGTTACCCTAGCAATAATGCCCCTAATACTACCCTCTGGAATATGTTCCACGCTGACTCTCACTATCTCTGGACCCCCCCCCCCGTCGCCTAGTTTAAAAACCCCGCTAACTTTTTGGCCATCCTTATTCCCAGCTGATCTGCACCCTCCTCATTTAGGTGCAGTCTGTCCCTTCTATAGTACTGGCAGGGCCGCCATCAGGAATTTTGTGGCCCCTTACACAGCTTCAGACATGGGCTCCCTGGAGCAGAGGAGAACCGGGGGGTGCTGCCGCCGCAAATTGAGAAGCGGGGGGGCAGCCGCGAATTGAGAATCGGGGGGTGCCATTGGGTGCTGATGAACAAATAAGACCCATCCGGGCCCTGGGGACCTCTGGGCCCCTTACAAAAAAAAAGATAATAATTTATATAAATAAAAATAAATAAAATATATATTTTTTTATTAAAAATACTTAAAATAAGGGGGGTTACCATCCCGGGCCTCTGGGGACTTCTGGGCCCTTTACAAAAATAATTTTTTTATAAAAAAATAAATTAAAAAAATATCTTTTTATAAAAAAAGGGGGGGGTTGCCAACGTGCACCATGACAGCTGGGTCTTCCCCAGCCCCTCCCAGTAATTTGTCCACCAGATCCGTGATGTGCCGAACCCGAGCGCCCGGTAGACAACATACAGTTCGGCACTTCAGGTCTTTGTTACAGATTGCCCTCTCCGTCTTTCTAAGAATTGAGTCCCCTACCACCAGAATCTGTCTTTCTTTTCCCTTCACTTCCCCCCCACTTTCACTGGAAGAGTTCTTCCCCCGGCAGCTAGGAGAGTCCCTCAGCTCCAGCAGTGCTGGTCCCTGACTGGTTTCACCAATGTCATACTTATTGGGATGCTCCAGCCCTGGATCGGCCTCCCTGGCACTTCCCCCTCTACCCTTCCTGACTGTCACCCATCTACTATTTTCTAGTGCCTGCACCTCTTTGTCTCCACCCACCTCTGTGCTGGCCCCTGCCATCACCTGCCGGGTATGTTTCCGGCTCTCCTTTATTGTGGAGGGTCTTCCCAGTGCTGACAGTTGCTTCCCCAGATTCGGAACCTGGGCTTCCAGGGAAACAATATGCTTACATTTTGAACAGCAGTAATCGCCCTCGGTCAGATGATCAAGGAACGCATACATACCGCAAGATGTACACCGAGTCGCCTCGCCACACCCGCCAGGCATCGTACCTATTAATTTAATGAGGATTAGAGATTATACCCTATCCAAATTACCTAACAACTAGCTTTCTGACACAACTACTCAAGACAATACACAGGTACTTAACAAGACAATACACAGGTACTCAACAAGACAATAAACAGGTACTCAACAAGACAATACACAGGTACTCGCAGACCTACATGCACTCGCAGACCAGCGGACCCACGTGCACTCGCAGACCAGCGGACCTAAGTGCACTCGCAGACCAGCGGACCTACGTGCACTCGCAGACCAGCGTGCACTCGCAGACCAACAGACCTGTGTGCACCTGCAGACCAACAGACCTGCGTGCACTCGCAGACCAACAGACCTACGTGCACTCGCAGACCAGCGTGCACTCGCAGACCATCAGACCTGCGTGCACTCGCAGACCAGCGGACCTACGTGCACTCGGAGACCAGCGTGCACTCGCAGACCAACAGATCTGCGTGCACTCGCAGACCAGCGGACCTACGTGCACTTGCAGACCAGCGTGCACTCGCAGACCAACAGACCTATGTGCACTCGCAGACCAGCGTGCACTCACAGACCAACAGACCAGCGTGCACTCGCAGACCAGCGTGCACCCACAATACACAAGTACTAACGATCCACACACACTACTCAGACAACACTCAGGTACTCACACTACACAGCTACTATGACCCCTGTTTTAACCTCCTGTTTTAAACCCTTGATTTTAACTCACCACTTAGTCCAGTTCCACTTGGACAGAGTTCCAGCAAACTCAAAGATGAGCAGGCTCAAATGAGTTCTACAGAAATTTATATAAGCCTCAAGCACCTGTGACCTATTAACGACTCCCCTTAATTAGTAGGCTGAAGGAAAAAAAGAAAAAAAAAAGCTATTTAAAAAGTTCCAGAAAAAGGTGTTAATAAGCTGCAAGGAAAAAGTCCCAAAAATAACCTAAAATGCAATCCAGCAGTCAAAAGCAAAACTTCTTCACTCTCCACTCAAGGTTTCCACTGTCTAGCCTCCAACCAACAAGACTGGCCAGAATGTAGGTGTGTCACAGCCAAGGTGTAGAATTAGGTGTGTCACAGCCAAGTACTTGCGGGTAATCTGCTATCGGTACACCGACATCAGATTGTACCAGGCAAATTTCCTTGCCCCAGCTGCTGCACCGCCGAAAGAAGTTTGCTCCCAGCCATTTACATGCCCAGTGGTTGAATGCTAGCTTGGCTAAATTGCTAGCACTTCCACTGCTTCTTTTTCAGTTGGTAGACTCTGACCCCTTCTGTGAGTTTGTAGAATGTGCGGTTCCTCAGTGGCAGGTTCCCAAACGCCACTTTTTCTCACAGAAGGCGATTCCGGCTCTCTATCGGCATGTGGAAGGCAATGTCTTGGCCTCGCTAGACAGGGCGGTCAGTGGTAAGTTGCATATTACCGCTGACTCATGGTCCAGCAGGCATGGACAGGGACGTTACCTATCTTTCGCGGCGCATTGGGTGACTCTGATGGCAGCTGGGAAGGATGCAGGACAAGGTGCAGTAGTGTTGGAGGTTGTTCCGCTACCACGCCTCCAAAATGTTACTACTGGTGATTCTGACACACCTCTCTCCTCCACCCACTCCTCTTCTTCCTCCATGGCCTCTTCCTGTGCTTTGTCCTCAAAACCAGCGGTGCTCCGTAGGCGTTCAAGGGGTTGCGCAAGTTCGCAGGCCAAAGAGATGCCATGCGGTGCTTGAGCTGGTGTGCTTGGGGGACAGGAGCCACACTGGGGCAGAGACTATGTCAGCTCTGCAGGGGCAGGCTCAGAGGTGGTTGACGCCATGCCAGCTTAAGCCAGAAAAGGTGGTTTACGACAATGGCACCAACCTCCTCTCCGCCCTCCGACAGGGACAACTGACCCATGTGCCCTGTTTGGCTCACGTTCTTAACTTGGTGGTGCAGCGGTTCTTGGGCAGGTACCTGGGCTTACAGGATGTCCTGAAGCAGGCCAGGAAACTGTTTGGGCATTAATGCCAGTCATATAATGCCAGTGCTCGGCTGGCTGACCTCCAAAAGGAATACAACCTGCCCAAGAACCGCCTAATCTGTGACATGCCCACCAGGTGGAACTCTACGTTGGCCATGCTGCAGCGGCTGTACACTCAGCAGAGGGTCATCAATCTGTTGCAATATGGCACCAGGACAGGGTCAGGGGAGCTTGTTTTTTTTCCCCACGCCAGTGGGCCATGATCAGGGATGCATGCACTGTCCTGTCACCATTTGAGGAGGCCACAGGGATGGTGAGCAGTGACAGTGCATGCAGCAGTGACAGTGAATGCCTCAGCAAACCTACGCTGCATGGCCTCCTGCAAAGCCTGCGGAAGGATCATCGTATTCGTGCTATCAAGGAGAGGGATCATTACTGGCTGGCAACTCTCCTTGATCCACGTTACAAGGGTAAGGTTGCAGACCTTATCTTGCCGTTGAAGAGGGAGCAGAGGATGAAACATCTTCAGGAGGCCTTGCATAAATGTCTGTGCAATGTGTTCCCAGAGACTGGGAAGTTACAAATTCCTGGTCCTGGACAACGTGTTGCTGAGGCTTCGGTCAGTCAAAGAAGGAGCGGTGGAGAAGGTGGCCGTCTGACCGATGCGTTAAGACAATTTTTTAGTCCGCAGCCCCAAGGTATGATCGATTCCATTAACCATCGCCACCGTCTGTTTTACATGGTGCAGGAATACCTAGGGGCAAGATCAGGGAGAGATTTTTACCGCTCCAGGTGGATACACTCCAACAATCCGTGATGCCAGGACTACCGTGGGTGCCAGCAATGCACGTAGAATATGAAGAGGAAAAAATAAAAAATATGGACAGCCGCACTCCAAAAAACCTTTGACGGTCGCCTTTATTGTAAAAAGATGATCATAGCTATGATTAAGCACTGACCTTCAGTGTGAAACATGTAAGCAGTTACCCTGGCTATGCTGTGATGAATTTTGGTGTAATTTTCCATCTTTTTCCAATAAAGGCGACCGTCAAAGTTTTTTGGAGTGCGGCTGTACATATTTTTTATTTTTTCCTCTTCATAGGGGCAAGATCAGACTTGGACACCTTTCCCACAGAAAATCCTCTGGGTTACTGGGTCATGAGGAGGGATCACTGGCCAGAGCTTGCACAGTATGCAATTGAGTTACTGGCCTGTCCCGCATTCAGCGTTCTTTCGGAACGCACATTCAGTGCTGCTGGAGGCTTTGTAACCGATCACACATTTTTTTGAAATGTCAGATCCCTTCAAGACTGAATATGCTGATGCTTAGTAGGGATGAGCCGAACACCTCCCCGTTCGGTTCGCACCAAAACCTACGAACGGACCGAACGTTCGCACGAACTTTAGAACCCTATTAAATACAATGGACGCGAACGTTCGAAATCTAAAGTACTAATTATAACGCCTAATATGCATGTTATTGTCCTAAAAATGGTTTGGGGACCCGGGTCCTGCCGGAGGGGACATGTATCAATGTAAAAATAATCTTTTAAAACGGTCGTTTTTTTCGGGAGCAGTGATTTTAATGATGCATAAAGTGAAAAAAAAAAGTGAAATATTCCTTTAAATATCGTACCTGGGGGGTGTCTAAAGTATGCCTGTGAAGTGGCACGTGTTTCCCGTGTTTATAACTGTCCCTGCACAAAATGAAATTTCTAAAGGAAAAAAAGCCATTTAAAACTGCTTGCGGTTTTAATGTAATGTCTGGTCCCTGCAATATGGATGAAAATCATTGAGAAAAATGGCATGGCTACCCTATCACCCCCCCCCCCCCCACCCTACCCCAGCCCATTACCAGCCCCTTTGGGTCTTGTATGGATATTAAGGGGAACCACGCACCCAAAATAAAAACAGGCCCTATATACTCTGAACAGCAGTATACAGGCGGTGAAAAAAAAGACACAGACTGTAGGTTTGTTCTTAAGTACAATCTGTTTGTAATTTGGAACAGGTACATTTTTTAAGTGTAGCTCCAGCCAAAAAATCTATTTTTGAGCTTTTTGAAGAACATAGAGAAGGGTCATCACCCCTGTAAAATTTGTTTTGCTGTCTGTGCACCTGTTCAGAACATTTCACCTCACTTTCCATTCCAATGACAAATGTTTTTGGAAAATTTGGGCTTTTTATTGAAGCAAGGATTGGTGATAAAGCATCAGTGGAGAGGAGGCACCTTTTTCACATATTAACTCTTACAGGAGAGAATTTGCCTTCCTAGGGGTAGATTTCCTCTCACTTCCTGGTGTCTCCTTCCGTTTGCAAGTAGGAGTCATTTGTAAGTTGGATGTTTGAAAGTAGGGGCCTGCCATATATACTCTGCAGAAATTTGCCCCTTGGGTGTTGGTGTTGCCACAACACTGTAAGCCCTCACAGTTACTCTTGGTGGGCGCTGGAATGCCCTGCTGTCAGCTATTATATCAGGAATTGTATTTACATGCCACTGTTGAACAGTGGTAGGAAAAATTGGGCCTTTGGTGGTGGTGCTGGTGTCACAACACTGTAAGCCCTCACAGTTACTCTTGGTGGGTGCAGGAATGGGCCCTGCTGTGAATTAGATCAAGAATTGAAATTGCATGCCCCTGTTGAACAGGGGCTGAAAAATTGGGCCTTAGGCACTGGTGCTGGTGCCACAACACTGCAACCCCTCACAGATACTGTACTTAGAGCACAGCAATGAGCCCTGTTGCAAAGTATTGCATCAAAAATTTAGGCTTTAGGTGAATGCTATGTAAAGCACACAGTAGTACACTAAGTGAAACACTGACTGTCTGCAGCTAGCACAATCACCGGCCTGCCTGTCACAGTATAGAGAATAACTGTATCCAGGTGAGCTTTAGGTGAATGCTATGCAAAGCACACAGTAGTACACTAAGGCCCCTTTCACACGATCCGTGTCCGTGTGCGGGCTCCGCTTTGCTCAGTGGGGATCGCTCCGTCGATCCCTGCTGAGAAGGCAGATGACAGGTCTGTCTCCGCACACTGTGCAGGGACCGACCTGTCAGAGCACCGCTCTCCCCTATGGGGGATCAGATGACTACAGACCGTAGAGTCCATTGTCATCCGATCCGCAGACGGATGTAAAAGTAGGGTTTTCCTCCGTCACACTTTGGCGGATCGGAGCGGGTCGGATGTCAGCGGACATGTCACTGCTGACATCCGTGGCTCCATAGGGGTACATGGAGCATCCGTTCAGGTCCGCCTAAAAAACTGACAGGCAGACCTGAACGGTCCGTTCGTGTGAAAGAGCCCTAAGTGAAACACTGACTGTCTGCAGCTAGCACAATCACCGGCCTGCCTGTCACAGTATAGAGAATAACTGTATCCAGGTGAGCTTTAGGTGATCGCTATGCAAAGCACACAGTAGTACACTAAGTAAAACACTGACTGTCTGCAGCTAGCACAATCACCTGCCTGCCTGTCACAGCATAGAGACTAACAGGAACAGATCTAGCTAAACTCAATACATTGTATAAATATATATATATATATATATATATATATATATATACAACACCTTGGATGCATATATATCCTCTACACACTGTAACAGCAGCTAACTGACTCGCCTGCCTGCTCTATCTAACTCAATATAAATGACACTGTCTATCTCTCTGAAACTGCCTCTATCACAAACGCCAACACAATACACAAGGCCGACTTCCAGGCGGCCTTATATATGTGGGGCGTATACTAAACCCCCTGAGCCATAATTGGCTCTCCGTTTTTTTCGCGCTGTGATTGGCCAAGCATGCGGGTCATAGTGCATGCTTGGCCAATCATCAGCCAGCAATGCACTGCGATGCCGCAGTGAATTATGGACCATGTCGCGCAACACGAATTTTGCCCGAACGGACCATAACGTTCGTTCTTCGTCGAACGATCGAACGGCCGATGTTCGAGTCGAACGTGAGTTCGACGCGAACACGAAGCTCATCCCTAATGCTGAGTGACTATCCTGTTATGCTGAGTGACTATCCTCTTCCTCCTCAATGATCATGCTGATAGCTTGTAAGAAAATTTTTGGTTCTGGGCACCGCCACCAGTGGCTAAGGCCCAATTTTTTTGATGCAATACTTTGCAGCAGGGCTCATTCCTGCACTCCAACTAGAGTATTTGTGAGGGGTTGCAGTGTTGTGGCACCAGCACCAGTGCCTAAGGCCCAATTTTTAAGCCCCTGTTTAACAGGGGCGTGTAATTAAAAATTTTGATGCAATACTTTGCAGCAGGGCTCATTCCTGCACTCCAACTAGAGTATTTGTGAGGGGTTGCAGTGTTGTGGCACCAGCACCAGTGCCTAAGGCCCAATTTTTAAGCCCCTGTTTAACAGGGGCGTGTAATTAAAAATTTTGATGCAATACTTTGCAGCAGGGCTCATTCCTGCGCTCCAACTAGAGTATCTGTGAGGGGTTGAAGTGCTGTAGCACCAGTGCCTAAGGCCAAATTTGTTTGCCCCTGTTCAACAGGGGCATGTAATTACAATTCTTGATCTAATATTTCACAGCAGGGCCCATTCCTGCGCCCACCAAGAGTAACTGTGAGGGCTTACAGTGTTGTGGCAACACCACCACCACCACCACCAAAGGCCCAATTTTTCTGCCCCTGTTCAACAGTGCATGTAATTACAATTCTTGATCTAATATTTCACAGCAGGGCCCATTCCTGCACTCACCAAGAGTAACTGTGAGGGCTTACAGTGTTGTGGCAACACCACCACCACCACCACCAAAGGCCCCTACTTTCAAACATCCAACTTACAAATGACTCCTACTTGCAAACGGAAGGAGTAAACAGGAAGTGAGAGGAAATCTACCGCTAGGAAGGAAAATTCTCTCCTGTAAGAGTTAATATGGGAAAAACGTGTCTCCTTTCCACTGATGCTTTATCACCAATCCTTGTTTCACTAAAAACCGCAAATTTAAAAAAAAAAAAATGTCATTGGGACAGAAAGTGAGGTGAAATGTTCTGAAATGTTCTGAAGAGGTGCACAGACAGCAAAACAAATGTTACAGGGGTGATAACCCTTCCCTATGTTTTCCAAAAAGCTTAAAAATTTTTTTTTTGGCTGGAGCTACACTTTAACCACTTGTCCCCCGCCCACTGTCAATTGACGGCGGGCGGAGGACACTCTCGTTCTGGGAGGACGTCATATGAAGTCCTCCCTTTAAAACGAGCTAGGAGGCGCGCGCGCACGCCCGCCGCGTTCACAAGGCCCCGATGCGCGTGCCCGGCGGCCGCGATTGCCGCCGGGCACCCGCGATTGCCCGGGAAACGAGCAGGAAAGTGGATCTCTGTGTGTAAACACAGAGATCCACGTCCTGTGAGTGAGAGGGGACCGATGGTGTGTCCCTTGTACATAGGGACAACCATCGGTCACCTCCCCCAGTCAGTCCCCTCCCCCCACAGTAAGAACACACATTGAGGGAACATATTTAACCCCTTCCCGCCCCCTAGTGGTTAACCCCTTCCCTGCCAATCACATTTATACAGTAATCAATGCATTTTTATAGCAGGGATCGCTGTATAAATGTGAATGGTCCCAAAAATGTGTCAAAAGTGTCCGATGTGTCCGCCGCAATATCGCAGTCACAATAAAAATCGCAGATCGCCGCCATTACTAATAAAAAAAAAAATGCTATAAATCTATTCCCTATTTTGTAGACGCTATAACTTTTGCGCAAACCAATCAATACGCGCTTATTGCGATTTTTTTTTTTTACCAAAAATATGTAGAAGAATACGTATCGGCCTAAACTGAGGAAAATTTTATTAAAAAAAAAAAATGGGTATTAATTATAGCAAAAAGTAAAAAATTGTGTTTTTTTTCCAAACTGGATGCTCTTCTTTTGTTTATAGCGCAAAAAATAAAAAACACAGAGGTGATCAAATACCACCAAAAGAAAGCTCTATTTGTGGGAAAAAAAGGACGCAAATTTCGTTTGGGAGCCACGTCACACGACCGCGCAATTATCATTCAAAGTGTGACAGCGCTGAAAGCTGAAAAATGGCTTGGGCAGGAAGGGGGTTTTCGTGCACAGTAGGGAAGTGGTTAAAAATGTACCAGTTAAAAATTACAAACAGATTCTACTTAACAACAAACCTACAGTCCCTGTCTTGTTTGCACTGCCTGTGTACTGCTGTTCAGAGTATATAGGGCCTGGGGGCTCCACGCCTTTCCTTTTTTTTAATTTGGGTGCGTGGTTCCCCTTAATATCCATACAAAACCCAAAGGGGCTGGTAATGGGCCGGGGGGGGTACCCATGCCATTTTTCTCAATGATTTTCATCCGTATTGCCGGGACCAGACATTACATTAAAGCCGCAAGCAGTTTTAAATGACTTTTTTTCCTTTAGAAATGTCATTTTGTACAGGGACAGTTCTAAACACGGGAAACACGTGCCACTTCACAGGCATAGTATAGACACCTCCCAGGTACGATATTTAAAGGAATATTTCTTTTTTTTTTCACTTTAAGCATCATTAAAATCACTGCTCCCGAAAAAACTGCAGTTTTTAAAACTATTGTTTTGCATTGATACATGTACCCCCAAACCCTTTTTAGGACAATAACTTGCATAGTAGCCTTTATAATTAGCACTTTTGATTTCGAACATTTGAGTACCATAGACTTTAACAGGGTTCTAAAGTTTGCAACTTTCGGTCCGTTTGCAGGTTCTGGTGCGAACCGAATCGGGGGGTGTTTGGTTCATCCATACATAGCACATTCCTGAACCCTGCACTTTGTGCATAATGCACTCCTGAATCCTTCCACACTTTGTGTAACACACACTTTTATAGTTTGTGCAAAACCATTTGTAATGGAAGTTTTTTAATCTTTTTTTTTTTTATTGATTGTGCTGGGGTTTGTATGTGTCCATGAGACTCTTGCTTGTGGCAGAGAAATCAAAGCATATTTTATTGGCACAATACAACCTGGGTTTTGTTTAACCACACCCCTTAAGCCCCTCCCACTGCTAATAGTTTGGCCACATCCAGTTTTGCCATGGCGCAGCTAGCCACAGGTCGCTTCCTCCCTCAAGTGTCCCTCATTCTGTTCAAAAGTTGAGAAGTATGCAGAACCCAACAACTACATAAAGCAGTTGTAAACTACTGGCCTTTTTTTGGGAACCTGCAAGGTAAAGGCATAATGTGCCAGTATACATCGCATACTAACACATTCTGTTAAACTTACCTTAAAACAATGTCCTCCCATGCCTAGAAGTCAGTGCTGCAGAGGCTCCCATCTTCACGTGTCTTGCTTGCGGGTTTGCAGACTCTTGCTCTGTGACTGGCTGGAGCCGCAATGACATTCATGGCCCAGTGCTCTGTAGGAACGGCACGGGTGGCTGTTCCTTCAGAGCGCATGCGCCAGTGATGTCACTAGCTGTATGTACAGTAAATATCTCCTAAACGGTGCACGTTTAGGAGATATTTACACTACCTATAGGTAAGCCTTATCTATAGGTAAAATCAAAAGATGGAAGTTTACTTCCTCTTTAACCACTTAACGACCGCTCACTGTATATATACGTCGGCAGAATGGCACCGACAGGCACAATCACGTAGAGTGTACGTGATTGCCTTTGTACAGTTGGGGGGTCCAATCGGACCCCCCTTCTATACAGTGAGCGGTGGCTAAGTGTCCGGGAGCGTTCCGGGATGAGGGGGCAGCCATTTGTTTCTGGCCACCCCCTTGCGATCGCTCCCGGCGAATAGAAATGCCCCCTCTGTCTGTGTCAGACAGAGGGAGCAGGAGGAAGTGATGTCATCTCTGGTGCGGCGCTCACATATACCGAGCGCCGTACAAGAGAAGATATCAGGTCAGTGCACACAACACTACACTGACACCAGGACACATAGGGACATAAATCGCCCCCCCAGGCCCCCCCAGACACCCCAGATCACCCCCCCAGCCCCCAGTCACAGTGTCACTGATTGCAGTGACCATTTATTTAGTGATCACTGCAATCAGTGACATTTGTGACTGTAAAAGTGTCACCAAAGTTTAGTCTTAGGTCCAGTGTAGCCCCCTAACCCCCCCTAATAAAGGTTTAACCCCCTGATCACCCCCCAGATAACCCTTTCACCTCCTATCACCACTGTCGCTTAGCGATCATTTTTCTGATCGCTGTCTTAGCGTCAGTGATGCCGATCGGCAGCCAGTAATTTTTTTTAGGTTCGCCGCAGGTTTTTATAGCGTCAGGTACCCCAATATATTATCTAATAAAGGTTTAACCCCCTTGATCGCCCCCCAGGTAACCCTTTCACCCCCTATCACCACTGTCGCTAAGCAATTGTTTTTCTAAACGCTGTCTTAGTGTCGGTGATGCAGATCGTAGCCAGTATTTTTTTTTAGGCTCGCCGCATGTTTTTATAGCGTCAGGTACCCCAATATATTATCTAATAAAGGTTTAACCCCCTTGATCGCCCCCCCAGGTAACCCTTTCACCCCCATCACCACTGTCGCTAAGCAATCGTTTTTCTAAACGCTGTCTTAGTGTCGGTGATGCAGATCGGTAGCTGGTAATTTTTTTTAGGTTCGCCGCAGGTTTTTATAGCGTCAGGTACCCCCATATATTATCTAATAAAGGTTTTAACCCTCTGATTGCCCCTAGTTAACCCTTTCACCAGTGATCACCATATAAGTGTTACGGGTGACGCTGGTTAGTTAGTTTGCTTTTTATAGTGTCAGGGCACCCGCCGTGTATATAACCCAATAAAGGTTTAACCCCCTGATCGCCCGGCGGGTGATATCAATTAGGTTTTAGCGTCAGAGAGGGTCTGAGTCACACCCCAGGCAGCGTCAGGTTAGTGCCAGTAACGCTAACACCCACGCGTGAAGCATACACCCCCCTTAGTGGTATAGTATCTGAACAGATCAATATCTGATCTGATCAGATCTATACTAGCGTCCCCAGCAGTTTAGGGTTCCCAAAAACGCAGAGTTAGCGGGATCAGCCCAGATACCTGCTGGCACCTGCGTTTTGCCCCTCCGTCCAGCCCAGGCCACCCAAGTGCATTATCGATCGATCACTGTCACTTATAAAACAAAAACACACATAACTGCAGCGTTCGCAGAGACAGGCCTGATCCCTGCGACTCCAGTGCTGTAGGAGGTGATTTCACCACCACAGTTAAAAAAAAAAGCAAATATGCCGAAGCATTGGGGCAGCAGGGGCGGAGGAGCGATTTTGCTCCTAATGCCGCGTACATACGGTCGAAATTCCGACGGAGGCTTGCCCGTGGAAAAGTCCGACCATGTGTGTGCGGCATAACTTTTTTGCGGGAGGATGCCCCCATGCTTCGGCATATATAAATGGTGCGTGTATGCCCATCATTGGAAGTGGGTGGATGAAGGGCGGTATTCTAATGGTGGGCATACCCACCGATCAATCTCTTTTTTCGTTCAGCCAACTGGCTGCATGAAATAAAAAGATTACAATACATGTCCAACAAGGACCAGCAACGTACTGGTATGTTGCTGGACTTTGAATGTTTATACCAGAATGATGCCTGCGGGTTTAGGTATCATATTGGTATCATTCTTTTCAGCCTGCGGCCGGCTTTCATGTAAAAGCAATCCTAGCGGCTAATTAGCCTCTGGACTGCTTTTACAAGCAGTGGGAGGGAATGCCCCCCCCGGATATAAAAAGCGCCATTGGGAAATTGGGAAAGCATTTTATCACACCGATCTTGGTGTGGTCAGATGCTTTGAGGGCAGAGGAAAAATCTAGGGTCTAGAAGACCCCAGTTTTTTCAAAAAAAGAGTACCTGTCACTACCTATTGCTATCATAGGGGATATTTACATTCCCTGAGATAACAATAAAAATGATTAAAAAAAAATACTTGGAAGGAACAATTTAAAAATAAAATAAAAAAGCAAAATTAATAATAAAAAAAAAAAAAAAAAAAAAAGCACCCCTGTCCTGCCCTGCTCTTGCCCAATGGCGAACGCAAGTGTCGGTCTGGCGTCATATGTAAACAGCAATTGCACCATGCATGTGAGGTATCACCGCGAAGGTCAGATCGAGGGCAATCATTTTAGCAGTAGACCTCCTCTGTAAATCTACTGGGGTAACCTGTAAAGGCTTTTAAAGGCTTTTAAAAATGTATGTAGTTTGTCGCCAATGCGCGTTTGTGCGAAATTTTAAAGCATGTCGTGTTTGGTATCTATGTACTCGGCCTAAGATCATCTTTTTTATTTCATCAAACATTTGGGCAATATAGTGTGTTTTAGTGCATTAAAATTTAAAAAAGTGTATTTTTTAACCCAAAAAATGCGTTTGAAAAATCGCTGCGCAAATACTGTGTAGAAAAAAAAAATGCAACACCCACTATTTTAATCTGTAGGGCCTTTGCTTTAAAAATATATATATATAATGTTTGGGGGTTCAACATAATTTTCTTGCAAAAAAAAATATGTTTTCATGTAAACAAAAAGTGTCAAAAAGGGCTTTGTCTTCAAGTGGTTAGAAGAGTGGATGTAAGCTTCCTAATGTTGTGTATAAAATGCCAGAACAGTTCAAAACCCCCCCAAATGACCCCATTTTGGAAAGTAGACACCCCAAGCTATATACTGAGAGGCATGTCGAGTCCATGGAATATTTTATATGTTGACACAAGTTGCGGAAAAACGACAATTTTTTTTTTTTTTTTTTTGCACAAAGTTGTCACTAAATGATATATTGCTCAAACATGCCATGGGCATATGTGGAATTACACCCCAAAATACATTCTGTTGCTTCTCCTGAGTACGGGGATACCACATGTGTGAGACTTTTTGGGAGCCTAGCCATGTACGGGACCCCAAAAACCAATCACCGCCTTCAGGCTTTCTAAGGGTGTAAATTTTTGATTTCACTTCTCACTGCCTATCACAGTTTCGGAGGCCATGGAATGCCCAGATAGCACAAAACCCCCCCAAATGACCCCATTTTGGAAAGTAGACACCCCAAGCTATTTGCTGAGAGGTATTGTGAGTATTTTGCAGATCTCACTTTTTGTCACAAAGTTTTGAAAATTTTAAAAAAAAAAAATATATATATATATTTTCTTTCTTCATTTTCAAAAACAAATGAGAGCTGTAAAATACTCGCCATTCCTCTCAGCAAATAGCTTGGGGTGTCTATATTCCAAAATGGGGTCATTTGGGGGGGTTTTGTGCGATTTTGGCATTTTATGGCCTTCGAAACTGTGATAGGTAGTGAGGAGTGAAATCAAAAATTTGTGCCTAGAAATCCTGAAGGCGGTGCTTGGTTTTCGGGGTCCCGTACGCGGCTAGGCTCCTAAAAAGTCCCACACATGTGGTATCCCCGTACTCAGGAGAAGCAGAAAAATGTATTTTGGGGTGTAATTCCACATATAACCATGGCATGTGTGAGCAATATATCATTTAGTGACAACTTTTTGTAATTTTTTTTTTTTTTGTCATTATTCAATCACTTGGGACAAAAAAAATTATATTCAATGGGCTCAACAGGCCTCTCAGCAATTTCCTTGGGGTGTCTACTTTCTAAAATGGGGTCATTTGGGGGGGTTTTGTACTGCCCTATCATTTTAGCACCTCAAGAAATGAGATAGGCAGTCATAAATTTAAAGCTGTGTAAATTTCAGAAAATGTACCCTAGTTTGTAAACTCTATAACTTTTGCGCAAACCAATAAATATACGCTTATTGACATTTTTTTTACTAAAAACATGTGGCTGAATACATTTTGGCCTAAATGTATGACTACAATTGAGTTTATTCGATTTTTCTTATAACAAAAAGTAGAAAATATCATTTTTTTCAAAATTTTCGGTCTTTTTCCATTTATATCGCAAAAAATAAAAATCGCAGAGGCAATCAAATACCATTAAAAGAAAGCTCTATTTGTGGGAAGAAAAGGACGCAAATTTCGTTTGGGTACAACATTGCATGTCCGCACAATTTACAGTTAAAGCAGCGCAGTGCAAAATTCTGAATTCACCTCTGGTCCTCTAGCTACCAAATTGGCCGGGGCTTAAGTGGTTAAGGACAAACAGAGTGCTAACCTTGTTGACAGTGCCTATATGTAATAATAGGCAGTGGCACTACACCTACTGAAGAAGCCTGATAGGAGGGCGTAACACATATGGGTGGGAGGAGCTGAGCCCGTTATTTCACACAATTGAAATCCAAGTATCAGCGGCGAGCTGAGCATTTTGAAATGCCTGTTTTTTATGTCATATACAGTATGTAAGTGTGTATATTCCCTGTTTTTAAAGAGAATAAAAGTTCAGAAATAGAGAGCCCTCTCACTTTTATCTCATGCCATGTACTGATTAAAGTGGAGCGAGTATAAGGTTACACTCTGAACACCTGAATTGGAACCAGGAGGAGGAAGAGTAGTGTTGAGATGCCTACAGAAGGAGTGTAGTAAAGGCAAATGAGACTCTGTAGTGGGGTCTGTTTGACTGATGTTTGACTGATATTGTATCTTTAGAAGACGTGTTTAATATTTGATTGCTACTAAACTTTGATATGCATGCTTGTTTGCATTACTTTGTAGGTTAAACTTCAGGTGCTTAACCAGCATTTACAAATTACTCTTCAGGATCCCTCTGATTTTACAGTACACACTTTGTTCGACAGTACTAAAGCGTAATGAAGTGGTGTCCTATACACTAAAATCACTGACTTTTCTTGATATGAGAGTCTGAATAAACTTAAATCTAGATGAATAACATTCTAATATATTATTATTATTAAAAAATGCTTATAAATGCAGTCTTACCCATGGGCCTCGATGCGTATGACTATAATGAGCAGAGAGATTCTGAACTTCTTAATCTAGCTCCTTTACTGGCCAGGATGCAGTGGCCTATAAGCCCCCATAACACTTCTGGAAGAGCAATGTCTTCAAACTCTTCCTGAAGCTTAGCAAATTGGTAGAGTTTTTTAGGACCAACAGTAGATCATTCCATACCTTACCCCCCCCTGCACTGAGAAAGCATGTGCTCTTCTCCTTATATATCCAAGGCCAGCCTTAATGTGGTTCTAAAGTTCTGTGTACATCTCCCCTCCAGACACCCCCTAATACTTACCTGCTTTAGCAGTCTAGCTCTGAGGAAGGAGATGCGCCCCCCGAAACACGTCAGCAACACACCGCTTGATATCCATAGCATACACGTGTTCTATGTTCTATGGTCTATATTTAGTTTCCTTTTTTATCCCCCCTTTTTAATGAATATATGTTTATCGGTAATGCACTTGCCTTTTTTTGGTTCCACCACAGAGGACCCCTGAGCGCTGGAAGTGTTTGCTCATTTTTTGTGTACCAAAGGAGGCTTGCTCTGAAGCTGCTGCTCTGCGCAGGGCCAAAAATATGCCAATGTACAGTTAAAATTGTATTGAGATTTTTCAATAAACCGTTTGTAAACAAAAAAAGAAAATATGGGGCTGGGGAATGTGCCTCGGACCCCATCTTCAGAGGGGCTCTGCCCGCCCTGGGAGCCAAATTGAGAGATCAGATGTCCATCAGCACTTGACTGGTTGGATCGGGCTGGACTGGAGTCTGTCAATATAAAGAAAAAACAAAAACTCCTGCGCTTGAGAGATAGCCATGCGGTAGATCGGAAAGAGTGGAATTAAACAGTCTTCACCAATTAAACTATCACGTCAGCTGTGCTGCCACTCATAACAGGTCAGGGGGAACCCAGAAGAAACTCTAAAAAGAAACAAGAACAGAGGGAACACCATCCTTGCGCATTACCTTCGCAACACTTTAATATAGAAAGGATAAAAATGCATACTCACAAACGAGTATTGAGTTGAGCATATAGTGTAAAGTCCAAATTGCAATCAGCTTGTCCATCAGCTGGTGGTCCTCATCTGACTCGCTCTGTAGTATCTAGTAATTGGGAAAGTGATATGAGTTCTAAATGTTCCTGCTTGGTGTCTAAATCCCAAGCAATCCCTATTATTACTGGAGTTATCAGATTCTGAATGGGGAGTGGACTAGGGCTTTCCCATCACCTTTTATAAAATAATTTTTTTAAGTGAAAAAAGCAAAAGCACAAGAGTTCATATCACTTCCTCTCTAAATTTAACACATTACTAATGTGACCTGCAGCATTGTCAGGTATAGATGGCAACATAATTGTTTAAGAGCAATGATACAATGGTACATTGGAACATAGCCAATAATGCATGTCTACAACATATTGAAAGAAGCATTAAACCTATTGTTTTAACTGTTTCTTAAAAGTGAAAAGTGAAAGTGTGCTTATGTCAGCTTTCAGGACTTTCAAGCTCTCAAATGACTAGTGTCCTAGCCAGGGCTTTTTTTCTCAGAGAATAGGTGCAGGAACTCAACCATGCCTGCCACACACACATACCTGCCAAATGGCATCAAATAGTAGCTCTTCCCTCTTCATACAACCCCTCCCTCCACTTCCCTCATCTTCTCCCCCTCCTTAAAAGCTCCACCATCTGCCCCATGTCTTACCTTTGTTGGAATATTAGGCTGAAGTACCCATCCGGCTTTAGTACCTCCCAGCATACTATACTATGCTACAGTCACTTACAAGGGAGATCATGCAGTAGGAGCATCAACAACTGGTCACCAGGGAAAAAATGGAGACCACAGAGGGTGCAGCCTACCACGCGCCCTCTACCTCCCATGACTGCACTGAACCCTGGGCACCTGTTCTGTATCCCCCTTGTCCCTTGTAAACGCTAAACCTGGACTTCTGTGTTACCAAGTGATAGTGGTGAGCAGGAGCAGAAGACCTGGGCCAGAGGTGGTGGAACTGAGTTCCCCCTAGTTCCTGCTGAAAAAAAGCCCTGGTCCTAGCTAATCATATGTGAAGTGATAAGCAACTGGGCGTGGGCCTGATACACAGTGGTTCATCAAACCCAGTGTGTAATATGAAAATTGTGAACCTTAAACTGAACCCAAATTAAGTTTATGAGGGGCAAATCTGGATTAGTGATAGACAAATCTGCTTGGTTTTGATTCACAGACACATTTGGCAAATATGGCAAAATTCCCACAAAATATAAACTTCAATGTAAACACTATTGAAATCAATGGGAGGTGAATCTTAAAAATCAATACAATCCATTTTCAGGGCTAATAGGCAAGTGATTGCCAAACAAAGGGCATGGGTAGCTGGACACTAAATAAAAAAAAAAAACACCACCAATGACATTTACTGGCCAGCAGCTGAATGTTAACAAAGGGGCAGGGCATCCCAAGTGACATAAATGATAGAATATGATCATTAGCTCATTATGTTTCAAGGTTATTCATTGATCATACAGTAGATCAATAGACATGGAACTACGTTGTACATAGACATAGATCTTCATCACTGGATGATGTGATTGATGATGAATTTACATTGTGAGTAGGGATGAGCTTCGTGTTCGAGTCGAACATACGTTCGACTCGAACATCGGCTGTTCGATCGTTCGACGAAGATCGAACGATTTGGGCCGTTCGCGCCAAATTCGAGTGACGCGAACGGCCCACAATGCACTACGCCATCGCAGTGTCATCCAGGCGCTGTGATTGGCCAAGCATGCACTGTGACCCCGCATGCTTGGCCAATCACAGCGCCGGCAGCGAGGAGAGCAATGATTGGCCACAGGCAGGATGCCTGTGGCCAATTATTGCTGAGGGTGTTTAGTACACGCCCCACACTATAAAAGGCCGCCAGCACGGCGGCCTAGTGTAGTGTGTTCCGGAGCAGGGAAAGAGAAGCATAGGCAGGGACAGTGACATTTATTTCTTTCTTGCTTAACCTGGATTCCTTTAGTTTAGGGAAAGAGAAGGATAGGTAGGGAGAGTGTCAGTGTGTTTTACTGTGCGAATCCTTGTTTCTAGGGACAAAGAAGGAAAGTGAGGGGAATTCTCCTTGTGCTATAGTGTGCTTTAAAAAAACATTTTTTCTAGGGACAGAAAACTCTAGGTAGGGAGAGTGTCAGTTTCTTTCACTGTGCGAATCCTTGTTTCTAGGGACAAAGAAGGAAAGTGAGGGGAATTCTCCTTGTGCTATAGTGTGCTTTAAAAAAACATTTTTTCTAGGGACAGAAAACTCTAGGTAGGGAGAGTGTCAGTTTCTTTCACTGTGCGAATCCTTGTTTCTAGGGACAGGGAAGGACAGTGAGTGAATTCTCCTTGTGCTATAGTGTGCTTTAAAAAAACATTTTTTCTAGGGACAGAAAACTCTAGGTAGGGAGAGTGTCAGTTTCTTTCACTGTGCGAATCCTTGTTTCTAGGGACAAAGAAGGAAAGTGAGGGGAATTCTCCTTGTGCTATAGTGTGCTTTAAAAAAACATTTTTTCTAGGGACAGAAAACTCTAGGTAGGGAGAGTGTCAGTTTCTTTCACTGTGCGAATCCTTGTTTCTAGGGACAGGGAAGGACAGTGAGTGAATTCTCCTTGTGCTATAGTGTGCTTTAAAAAAACATTTTTTCTAGGGACAGAAACTCTAGGTAGGGAGAGTGTCAGTTTCTTTCACTGTGCGAATCCTTGTTTCTAGGGACAAAGAAGGAAAGTGAGGGGAATTCTCCTTGTGCTATAGTGTGCTTTAAAAAAACATTTTTTCTAGGGACAGAAAACTCTAGGTAGGGAGAGTGTCAGTTTCTTTCACTGTGCGAATCCTTGTTTCTAGGGATAGGGAAGGACAGTGAGTGAATTATCCTTGTGCTATAGTGTGCTTTAAAAAAACATTTTTTCTAGGGACAGAAAACTCTAGGTAGGGAGAGTGTCAGTTTCTTTCACTGTGCGAATCCTTGTTTCTAGGGACAAAGAAGGAAAGTGAGGGGAATTCTCCTTGTGCTATAGTGTGCTTTAAAAAAACATTTTTTCTAGGGACAGAAAACTCTAGGTAGGGAGAGTGTCAGTTTATTTCACTGTGCGAATCCTTGTTTCTAGGGACAGGGAAGGATAGTGAGTGAATTCTCCTTGTGCTATAGTGTGCTTTAAAAAAACATTTTTTCTAGGGACAGAAAACTCTAGGTAGGGAGAGTGTCAGTGTCTTTTACTGTGTGAATCCTTGTTTCTAGGGACAAAGAAGGAAAGTGAGGGGAATTCTCCTTGTGCTATAGTGTGCTTTAAAAAAACATTTTTTCTAGGGACAGAAAACTCTAGGTAGGGAGAGTGTCAGTTTCTTTCACTGTGCGAATCCTTGTTTCTAGGGACAGGGAAGGACAGTGAGTGAATTCTCCTTGTGCTATAGTGTGCTTTAAAAAAACATTTTTTCTAGGGACAGAAAACTCTAGGTAGGGAGAGTGTCAGTGTGTTTTACTGTGCGAATCCTTGTTTCTAGGGACAAAGAAGGAAAGTGAGGGGAATTCTCCTTGTGCTATAGTGTGCTTTAAAAAAAACATTTTTTCTAGGGACAGAAAACTCTAGGTAGGGAGAGTGTCAGTTTCTTTCACTGTGCGAATCCTTGTTTCTAGGGACAGGGAAGGACAGTGAGTGAATTCTCCTTGTGCTATAGTGTGCTTTAAAAAAACATTTTTTCTAGGGACAGAAAACTCTAGGTAGGGAGAGTGTCAGTTTCTTTCACTGTGCGAATCCTTGTTTCTAGGGACAAAGAAGGAAAGTGAGGGGAATTCTCCTTGTGCTATAGTGTGCTTTAAAAAAACATTTTATCTAGGGACAGAAAACTCTAGGTAGGGAGAGTGTCAGTTTCTTTCACTGTGCGAATCCTTGTTTCTAGGGACAGGGAAGGACAGTGAGTGAATTCTCTTTGTGCTATAGTGTGCTTTAAAAAAACATTTTTTCTAGGGACAGAAAACTCTAGGTAGGGAGAGTGTCAGTTTCTTTCACTGTGCGAATCCTTGTTTCTAGGGACAAAGAAGGAAAGTGAGGGGAATTCTCCTTGTGCTATAGTGTGCTTTAAAAAAACATTTTTTCTAGGGACAGAAAACTCTAGGTAGGGAGAGTGTCAGTTTCTTTCACTGTGCGAATCCTTGTTTCTAGGGACAGGGAAGGACAGTGAGTGAATTCTCCTTGTGCTATAGTGTGCTTTAAAAAAACATTTTTTCTAGGGACAGAAAACTCTAGGTAGGGAGAGTGTCAGTTTCTTTCACTGTGCGAATCCTTGTTTCTAGGGACAAAGAAGGAAAGTGAGGGGAATTCTCCTTGTGCTATAGTGTGCTTTAAAAAAACATTTTTTCTAGGGACAGAAAACTCTAGGTAGGGAGAGTGTCAGTTTCTTTCACTGTGCGAATCCTTGTTTCTAGGGACAGGGAAGGACAGTGAGTGAATTCTCCTTGTGCTATAGTGTGCTTTAAAAAAACATTTTTTCTAGGGACAGAAAACTCTAGGTAGGGAGAGTGTCAGTTTCTTTCACTGTGCGAATCCTTGTTTCTAGGGACAAAGAAGGAAAGTGAGGGGAATTCTCCTTGTGCTATAGTGTGCTTTAAAAAAACATTTTTTCTAGGGACAGAAAACTCTAGGTAGGGAGAGTGTCAGTTTCTTTCACTGTGCGAATCCTTGTTTCTAGGGACAGGGAAGGACAGTGAGTGAATTCTCCTTGTGCTATAGTGTGCTTTAAAAAAACATTTTTTCTAGGGACAGAAAACTCTAGGTAGGGAGAGTGTCAGTGTCTTTTACTGTGTGAATCCTTGTTTCTAGGTACAAAGAAGGAAAGTGAGGGGAATTCTCCTTGTGCTATAGTGTGCTTTAAAAAAACATTTTTTCTAGGGACAAAAAAATCTAGGTAGGGAGAGTGTCAGTTTCTTTCACTGTGCGAATCCTTGTTTCTAGGGACAGGGAAGGACAGTGAGTGAATTCTCCTTGTGCTATAGTGTGCTTTAAAAAAACATTTTTTCTAGGGACAGAAAACTCTAGGTAGGGAGAGTGTCAGTGTCTTTTACTGTGCGAATCCTTGTTTCTAGGGACAAAGAAGGAAAGTGAGGGGAATTCTCCTTGTGCTATAGTGTGCTTTAAAAAAACATTTTTTCTAGGGACAGAAAACTCTAGGTAGGGAGAGTGTCAGTTTCTTTCACTGTGCGAATCCTTGTTTCTAGGGACAGGGAAGGACAGTGAGTGAATTCTCCTTGTGCTATAGTGTGCTTTAAAAAAACATTTTTTCTAGGGACAGAAAACTCTAGGTAGGGAGAGTGTCAGTTTCTTTCACTGTGCAAATCCTTGTTTCTAGGGACAAAGAAGGAAAGTGAGGGGAATTCTCCTTGTGCTATAGTGTGCTTTAAAAAAAATTTTTTCTAGGGACAGAAAACTCTAGGTAGGGAGAGTGTCAGTTTCTTTCACTGTGCGAATCCTTGTTTCTAGGGACAGGGAAGGACAGTGAGTGAATTCTCCTTGTGCTATAGTGTGCTTTAAAAAAACATTTTTTCTAGGGACAGAAAACTCTAGGTAGGGAGAGTGTCAGTTTCTTTCACTGTGCGAATCCTTGTTTCTAGGGACAAAGAAGGAAAGTGAGGGGAATTCTCCTTGTGCTATAGTGTGCTTTAAAAAAACATTTTTTCTAGGGACAGAAAACTCTAGGTAGGGAGAGTGTCAGTTTCTTTCACTGTGCGAATCCTTGTTTCTAGGGACAGGGAAGGACAGTGAGTGAATTCTCCTTGTGCTATAGTGTGCTTTAAAAAAACATTTTTTCTAGGGACAGAAAACTCTAGGTAGGGAGAGTGTCAGTTTCTTTCACTGTGCGAATCCTTGTTTCTAGGGACAGGGAAGGAAAGTGAGGGGAATTCTCCTTGTGCTATAGTGTGCTTTAAAAAAACATTTTTTCTAGGGACAGAAAACTCTAGGTAGGGAGAGTGTCAGTTTCTTTCACTGTGCGAATCCTTGTTTCTAGGGACAGGGAAGGACAGTGAGTGAATTCTCCTTGTGCTATAGTGTGCTTTAAAAAAACATTTTTTCTAGGGACAGAAAACTCTAGGTAGGGAGTAGGGATGAGCCGAACACCCCCGGGTTCGGTTCGCACCAGAACCTTCGAACGGACCGAAAGTTCGCGCGAATTTTCGAACCCTATTCGTTATAATGGACGCGAACGTTCGAAATCAAAATTGCTAATTACAACGGCCAATATGCATGTTAATGTTATAAAACAGGTTTGGGGACCCGGGTCCTGCCCCAGGGGACATATATCAATGCAAAAAGAAATTTTAAAAACTAAAGTTTTTTCGGGAGCAGTCATTTTAATGATGCATAAAGTGAAAAAAAAAAAGTGAAATTTTCCTTTAAATATGGTACCTGGGGGGTGTCTTAAGTATGCCTGTGAAGTGGCATGTGTTTCCCGTGTTTAGAACTGTCCTTGCACAAAATGACATTTGTAAAGGAAAAAAAGAAGCCATTTAAAACCACTTGCGGCTTTAATGTCATGTCTTGTCCTGGCCGCCATATGGCTGAAAATCCTTGAGAAAAATGGCATGGCTACCCCATCACCCCCCCCCCCACCCCAGCCCCTTTGGGTCTTGTATGGATACTAAGGGGGACCCCGCACCCAAAATAAAACCCTATACCTACAACCCTATATACTCTGAACAGCAGTATATAGGTGGTGCAAACAAGACATGGACTGTAGGTTTGTTCTTAAGTAGAATCTGAACAGGTACATTATGAAGTGTAGCTACATCCCAAAAAAATCAATTTTTAAGCTTTTTGGAGAACATAGGGAGGGGTTATCACCCCTGTAACATTTGCTGTCTTTGCACATCTGTTCAGAACATGTCACCTCACTTTCCGTCCCAATGACAAATGTTTTTGGAAAAGTGGGGTTTTAATTGAAACAAGGATTGGTGATAAAGCATCAGTAGAGAGGAGATACCTTTTTCCCAAATTAAATCTAACAGGATAGAATTTTCCTTCCTAGGGGTAGATTTCCTCTCACTTCCTGTTTTCTCTTGCCGTTTGCAAGTAGGAGTCGTTTGTAAGTTGGATGTTTGAAAGTAGGGGCCTGCCGTATATACTCTGCAGAAATTTGCCCTATTAGATGTTGGTGTAGCCACAAGACTGGTGGGCACAGGAATGGGCCCTGCTGTGAGTTAATAGATCAAGATTTGTACTTGCATGCACCTGTTGAACCGGGCAGAAAAATTGGGCCTTTGGTGGTGGTGGTGGTGGTGGTGGACGGTGTTGCCACAAGACTGTAAGCCCTCACAGTTACTCTTGGTGGGTGCAGGAATGGGCCCTGCTGTGAGTTATTAGATCAAGATTTGTAATTGCATGCACCTGTTGAACAGGGCAGAAAAATTGGGCCTTTGGTGGTGGTGGTGGTGGTGGACGGTGTTGCCACAAGACTGTAGGCCCTCATAGTTACTCTTGGTGGGCGCAGGAATGGGCCCTGCTGTGAACTATTAGATCAAGATTTGTAATTACACGCCCCTGTTAAACAGGGGCTGAAAAATTGTGCCTTAGGCATTGGTGCTGGTGCCACAACACTGCAACCCCTCACAGATACTGTACTTGGAGCACAGCAGTCACACCTGTTGCGAAGCATCTTTTTAAAAAATTGTAATTACACGCCCCTGTTATACAGGGGCTGAAAAATTGTGCCTTAGGCACTGGTGCTGGTGCCACAACACTGCAACCCCTCACAGATACTGTACTCTGAGCACAGCAATGAGACCTGTTGCAAAGCATTGCCTAAAAATTGTAATTACACGCCCCAACAGGGGCTGAAAAATTGTGCCTTAGGCACTGGTGCTGGTGCCACAACACTGCAACCCCTCACAGATACTGTACTCTGAGCACAGCAGTCACACCTGTTGCGAAGCATCTTTTTAAAAAAAATTAATTACACGCCCCTGTTATACAGGGGCTGAAAAATTGTGCCTTAGGCACTGGTGCTGGTGCCACAACACTGCAACCCCTCACAGATACTGTACTCTGAGCACAGCAATGAGACCTGTTGCAAAGCATTGCCTAAAAATTGTAATTACACGCCCCAACAGGGGCTGAAAAATTGTGCCTTAGGCACTGGTGCTGGTGCCACAACACTGCAACCCCTCACAGATACTGTACTCTGAGCACAGCAGTCACACCTGTTGCGAAGCATCTTTTTAAAAAATTGTAATTACACGCCCCTGTTATACAGGGGCTGAAAAATTGTGCCTTAGGCACTGGTGTGGTGGCATGGATCATTGAGGAGGAGGAAGAGGATAGTCAGTGAACATAACAGGACAGTCACTCAGCATCAGCATAGGCAGTCTTGAAGGGATGTGACATTATAAATTATTCCGTTATATCCGCTTCAGGTGTCTGGTAGCTGGTGGTGATCCAAGACTGATTCATTTTTATGAAGGTCAGTCGATCAACCGAGTCGGTGGACAGGCGCACCCTATGATCGGTGACAAATCCTCCAGCAGCACTGAATGTGCGTTCGGAAAGAACGCTGGATGCAGGACAGGCCAGTAGCTCAATTGCATACTGTGCAAGCTCTGGCCAGTGATCCATCCTCAGGACCCAGTAAGCCAGAGGATTTTCGGTGGGAAAGGTGTCCAAGTCTGACCTTGCCCCTAGGTATTCCTGCACCATGTATATCAGACGCTGGCGATGGTTGCTGGAACCGATCATACCTTGGGACTGCGGACTAAAAAATTGTCTGAACGCATCGGTCAGACGTCCACCTTCCCCACCGCTCCTTCTGCTACTGACCGAAGCCTCAGCAACTTGTCGTCCAGGACCAGGAGTTTGTAACCTCCCAGTTTCTGGGAACGCGTTGCACAGACCTTTCTGCAAGGCCTCCCTGAGATGTCTCATCCTCTGCTCCCTCTGCGACGGCAAGATAAGGTCCGCAACCTTACCCTTGTACCGTGGATCAAGGAGAGTGGCCAGCCAGTAATGGTCACTCTCCTTGATCCGAAGAACACGAGGATCCTTCCGCAGGCTTTGCAGGATCAGGGAGGCCATGCAGCGTAGGTTAGCTGAGGCATTCGGTCCGGAGTCTTCTGGGTCACTGAGGATGACATGATCGCCAGCCACCTCCTCCCAGCCACGTACAAGTCCACTGGTTTGTTGGGACTGTACATCATCCCTAAAAGACTGCTGCTGCTGATGCTGAGTGCCAGGCTCCACCTCCATGCTCACACAATCCTCCTCCTCCTCCTCCTCCTCCTCCTCTTCCTGTGTGATGGGTGGGACAGAAGGAACATTGTCTGGATAAAGGGGGCCTTGAGAGACAAGGAAGTCCTCCTCTTCCTGCCTCTGTTCTGCCTCAAGTGCCCTGTCCATTATCCCACGCAGCGTATGCTCCAACAGGTGGACAAGAGGTACAGTGTCACTGATGCATGCACTGTCACTGCTCACCATCCTCGTGGCCTCCTCAAATGGTGAGAGGACAGTGCATGCATCCCTGATCATGCTCCACTGGCGTGGGGAAAAAAAGCCAAGCTCCCCTGACCCTGTCCTGGTGCCGTAGTCGCAAAGGTACTCATTGATGGCCCTCTGCTGCGTGTGCAGTCGCTGCAGCATGGCCAACGTTGAGTTCCACCTGGTGGGCATGTCACATATTAGGCGGTTCTTGGGCAGGTTCAGCTCCTTTTGCAGCTCAGTCAGCCGAGCACTGGCATTATAAGATCGGCGGAAATGCACACAGACTTTCCTGGCCTGCCTCAGGACATCCTGTAAGCCTGGGAACCTGCCCAAGAACCGCTGCACCACCAGGTTGAGGACGTGAGCCATACAGGGCACATGGGTGAGCTGCCCCTGTCGCAGGGCGGAGAGGAGGTTGGTGCCATTATCAGAAACGACCATTCCTGGCTTAAGCTGGCGTGGCGTCAACCACCTCTCGGCCTGCCCCTGCAGAGCTGCCAGAACCTCTGGCCCAGTGTGGCTCCTGTCCCCCAAACACACCAGCGCAAGCACGGCATGGCATCTTTTTGCCTGCGTACTCGCGTAGCCCCTTGTACGCCTACGGAGCACCGCTGGTTCCGAGGACAGAGCACTCGAAGAGGACATGGAGGAAGAAGAAGAGGAGGGGGTGGAGGAGAGAGGTGTGTCACAACCAGTAGTAGCATTTTGGAGGCGTGGTGGCGGAACAACCTCCAACACTACTGCACCTTGTCCTGCATCCCTCCCAGCTACCAATAGAGTGACCCAATGGGCCGTGAAAGAAAGATAACGTCCCTGTCCATGCCTGCTGGACCATGAGTCAGCGGTAATATGCACCTTACCGCTGACCGCCCTGTCCAGCGAGGCATGGACATTGCCTTCCACATGCCAGTAGAGAGACGGAATCGCCTTCCGTGAGAAAAAGTGGCGTTTGGGAACCTGCCACTGAGGAACCGCACATTGAACAAACTCACGGAAGGGGGCCGAGTCTATCAACTGAAAAGGCAGCAGTTGAAGTGCTAGCAATTTAGCCAAGCTAGCATTCAACCGCTGGGCATGTGGATGGCTGGGAGTATACTTCTTTCGACGGTCCAGCAGCTGGGGCAGGGAAATTTGCCTGCTACAATCGGATGTCGGTGTACTGCAAGTACTTGGTTGTGACACACCTAATTCTACACCTTCAGTCCTCTCAGAGCAGCTTTCAGAGAGGACTGAAGATATAGTGGGGATGGAGATCCCAGCTGATGAGGAGCAAGGAGAGGTCCGCTTTGTTCTTTGGTGTGGGTCTTTTATGTGTGCTTGCCAACGAGCTGCATGGCAGGTCGACATATGTCTGCTCATGCTTGTGGTGCCCAAGCGGCTGATGTTTTGGCCACGCGAGATACGCTTGAGACAAATATTGCAAATAGCAGTGGTGCGATCTGATGCACTCGTCTCAAAAAAGGCCCACACCAAAGAACTTTTGTGATAACGTGCAGAGGCAGCGCCCTGCACAGGCGGAGCTCTGCGGTGTGGTACAGTTGCTGTGCTGGCCTCTAGCTGGCCTCCAGGGGGCATCCTGCCTCGTTGGACATGTGACGCTGCATCCTCCTCCTCCTCCTCCTCTCTCCCTTCAGGCACCCACGTGGAGTCAGTGACCTCATCATCCCCTCCCTCTTCACCACTAGAGCAAACCTGGCAGTAAGCTGCAGCTGGTGGAACACTACTGCCAGATTGCTGTCCTTCAGCATCCCCTCTCTCTGCGCGCACACTACTGACTTCCTCAAGCTGGGTATCATCATCCGAGCCTTCGAATCGTTGGGCATCCTCCTGGAGCATGTACCCAACACTGTGCTCAAACAGTTCGGGGGACTCCTCAGGAGGACATGGTGGGTCTAGGGAAGGGGTGGCTGATGATGCCATTGAGTACGCGTTGGCAGCTGCTCTGCCAGTACCCTGAGCCTGGGTGAGAGAGGATGAGGAGGATGAGGAGGGCTTGGTCATCCATTCTACCAAGCCTTCGGCATGATGCGGCTCCACATGTCCAGCTGCCGAAAACAAAGACAAGCGTGTCCCATGGCCACGTGCTGATGACGATGCACGACCACGTCCACGGCCAGCACTGTTGTCTCTAGAAACAGAGCCTGCCTGCCCTGTGTTCTTGCCTCGGCACGCTCTGCCTCTCCTTGGCGGTCTTCCAGCCATTGTAGTCGGTAGTGTATATAGTATAAAAAATAGAACTCCTATGTGTGCTCACAACACACTGTAGGTCCTATGGGTGCTGACACTAACACACTATAGGTACTATGTGTGCTGCTGACAAGAAAATATAGGAGCTCTGTTTGCTGCCACTAACACACTAGAAGTCCTATGGGTGCTGCTGAGAAGAAAATATAGGAGCTCTGTTTGCTGCCACTAACACACTAGAAGTCCTATGGGTGCTGCTGAGAAGAAAATATAGGAGCTCTGTTTGCTGCCACTAACACACTAGAAGTCCTATGGGTGCTGCTGAGAAGAAAATATAGGAGCTCTGTTTGCTGCCACTAACACACTAGAAGTCCTATGGGTGCTGCTGAGAAGAAAATATAGGAGCTCTGTTTGCTGCCACTAACACACTAGAAGTCCTATGGGTGCTGCTGAGAAGAAAATATAGGAGCTCTGTGTGATGCCACTAACACACTAGAAGTCCTATGGGTGCTGCTGAGAAGAAAATATAGGAGCTCTGTTTGCTGCCACTAACACACTAGAAGTCCTATGGGTGCTGCTGAGAAGAAAATATAGGAGCTCTGTGTGATGCCACTAACACACTAGAAGTCCTATGGGTGCTGCTGAGAAGAAAATATAGGAGCTCTGTTTGCTGCCACTAACACACTAGAAGTCCTATGGGTGCTGCTGAGAAGAAAATATAGGAGCTCTGTTTGCTGCCACTAACACACTAGAAGTCCTATGGGTGCTGCTGAGAAGAAAATATAGGAGCTCTGTGTGATGCCACTAACACACTAGAAGTCCTATGGGTGCTGCTGAGAAGAAAATATAGGAGCTCTGTTTGCTGCCACTAACACACTAGAAGTCCTATGGGTGCTGCTGAGAAGAAAATATAGGAGCTCTGTTTGCTGCCACTAACACACTAGAAGTCCTATGGGTGCTGCTGAGAAGAAAATATAGGAGCTCTGTTTGCTGCCACTAACACACTAGAAGTCCTATGGGTGCTGCTGAGAAGAAAATATAGGAGCTCTGTGTGATGCCACTAACACACTAGAAGTCCTATGGGTGCTGCTGAGAAGAAAATATAGGAGCTCTGTTTGCTGCCACTAACACACTAGAAGTCCTATGGGTGCTGCTGAGAAGAAAATATAGGAGCTCTGTTTGCTGCCACTAACACACTAGAAGTCCTATGGGTGCTGCTGAGAAGAAAATATAGGAGCTCTGTTTGCTGCCACTAACACACTAGAAGTCCTATGGGTGCTGCTGAGAAGAAAATATAGGAGCTCTGTTTGCTGCCACTAACACACTAGAAGTCCTATGGGTGCTGCTGAGAAGAAAATATAGGAGCTCTGTTTGCTGCCACTAACACACTAGAAGTCCTATGGGTGCTGCTGAGAAGAAAATATAGGAGCTCTGTGTGATGCCACTAACACACTAGAAGTCCTATGGGTGCTGCTGAGAAGAAAATATAGGAGCTCTGTTTGCTGCCACTAACACACTAGAAGTCCTATGGGTGCTGCTGAGAAGAAAATATAGGAGCTCTGTTTGCTGCCACTAACACACTAGAAGTCCTATGGGTGCTGCTGAGAAGAAAATATAGGAGCTCTGTGTGATGCCACTAACACACTAGAAGTCCTATGGGTGCTGCTGAGATGAAAATATAGGAACTCTGTGTGATGCCACTAACACATTAGAAGTCCTATGGGTGCTGCTGAGAAGAAAATATAGGAGCTCTGTTTGCTGCCACTAACACACTAGAAGTCCTATGGGTGCTGCTGAGAAGAAAATATAGGAGCTCTGTGTGATGCCACTAACACACTAGAAGTCCTATGGGTGCTGCTGAGAAGAAAATATAGGAGCTCTGTTTGCTGCCACTAACACACTAGAAGTCCTATGGGTGCTGCTGAGAAGAAAATATAGGAGCTCTGTTTGCTGCCACTAACACACTAGAAGTCCTATGGGTGCTGCTGAGAAGAAAATATAGGAGCTCTGTTTGCTGCCACTAACACACTAGAAGTCCTATGGGTGCTGCTGAGAAGAAAATATAGGAGCTCTGTTTGCTGCCACTAACACACTAGAAGTCCTATGGGTGCTGCTGAGAAGAAAATATAGGAGCTCTGTTTGCTGCCACTAACACACTAGAAGTCCTATGGGTGCTGCTGAGAAGAAAATATAGGAGCTCTGTGTGATGCCACTAACACACTAGAAGTCCTATGGGTGCTGCTGAGAAGAAAATATAGGAGCTCTGTTTGCTGCCACTAACACACTAGAAGTCCTATGGGTGCTGTTGGGGTGCAATGCTGTGCTAACAGCACTGCGGTTGGTACTACTGCAATACTGTACTAACAGTAAGCACGCACCAGACTAATCCCCAGCAGCAGCTAATAACACACTAACTGTGCAATCAGCAGCAATGAACGATCAATGACTTAGGTAGCAATGGTTTAGCAAAGAAATAGCCAATGGTTTAGCAAAGAAGAGCAAATCTTTCAGTATCAAGCAAAGACAGAATCAGCAGACTAATCTCTCCTAAAGCCGGAACTCATGTGACCGGGGCCGATGGCGTGGCGGCCTTTTAAATGGTGGGGCGTGTACTAAAGCCCCTGAGCTGTAATTGGCTACAGCCGTCCTGCCTGTAGCCAATTATTGCTCTCCGAGTTTCGGGCGCTGTGATTGGCCAAGCATGCGGGGTCACAGTGCATGCTTGGCCAATCATCAGCCAGCAATGCACTGCGCCGGCCGCGCCGGCCGCAATGCATTGCGGGGCTGATCGCATCACACGAATGTGATGCGAACGGCCCAAATAGTTCTGGGCTCGACGAGCGAGCGAACGCCCGATGCTCGATTCGAACATGGGTTCGAATCGAGCACCGGGCCCATCCCTAGTAGGGAGAGTGTCTGTTTCTTTCACTGTGCGAATCCTTGTTTCTAGGGACAAAGAAGGAAAGTGAGGGGAATTCTCCTTGTGCTATAGTGTGCTTTAAAAAAACATTTTTTCCAGGGACAGAAAACTCTAGGTAGGGAGAGTGTTCGTTTCTTTCACTGTGCGAATCCTTGTTTCTAGGGACAGGGAAGGACAGTGAGTGAATTCTCCTTGTGCTATAGTGTGCTTTAAAAAAACATTTTTTTCTAGGGACAGAAAACTCTAGGTAGGGAGAGTGTCAGTTTCTTTCACTGTGCGAATCCTTGTTTCTAGGGACAAAGAAGGAAAGTGAGGGGAATTCTCCTTGTGCTATAGTGTGCTTTAAAAAAAAAAATTCTAGGGACAGAAAACTCTAGGTAGGGAGAGTGTCAGTTTCTTTCACTGTGCGAATCCTTGTTTCTAGGGACAGGGAAGGACAGTGAGTGAATTCTCCTTGTGCTATAGTGTGCTTTAAAAAAACATTTTTTCTAGGGACAGAAAACTCTAGGTAGGGAGAGTGTCAGTTTCTTTCACTGTGCGAATCCTTGTTTCTAGGGACAAAGAAGGAAAGTGAGGGGAATTCTCCTTGTGCTATAGTGTGCTTTAAAAAAACATTTTTTCTAGGGACAGAAAACTCTAGGTAGGGAGAGTGTCAGTTTCTTTCACTGTGCGAATCCTTGTTTCTAGGGACAGGGAAGGACAGTGAGTGAATTCTCCTTGTGCTATAGTGTGCTTTAAAAAAACATTTTTTCTAGGGACAGAAAACTCTAGGTAGGGAGAGTGTCAGTTTCTTTCACCGTGCGAATCCTTGTTTCTAGGGACAAAGAAGGAAAGTGAGGGGAATTCTCCTTGTGCTATAGTGTGCTTTAAAAAAACATTTTTTCTAGGGACAGAAAACTCTAGGTAGGGAGAGTGTCAGTTTCTTTCACTGTGCGAATCCTTGTTTCTAGGGACAGGGAAGGACAGTGAGTGAATTCTCCTTGTGCTATAGTGTGCTTTAAAAAAACATTTTTTCTAGGGACAGAAAACTCTAGGTAGGGAGAGTGTCAGTTTCTTTCACTGTGCGAATCCTTGTTTCTAGGGACAAAGAAGGAAAGTGAGGGGAATTCTCCTTGTGCTATAGTGTGCTTTAAAAAAACATTTTTTCTAGGGACAGAAAACTCTAGGTAGGGAGAGTGTCAGTTTCTTTCACTGTGCGAATCCTTGTTTCTAGGGACAAAGAAGGAAAGTGAGGGGAATTCTCCTTGTGCTATAGTGTGCTTTAAAAAAACATTTTTTCTAGGGACAGAAAACTCTAGGTAGGGAGAGTGTCAGTTTCTTTCACTGTGCGAATCCTTGTTTCTAGGGACAGGGAAGGACAGTGAGTGAATTCTCCTTGTGCTATAGTGTTCTTTAAAAAAAAAATTTTTCTAGGGACAGAAAACTCTAGGTAGGGAGAGTGTCAGTGTCTTTTACTGTGCGAATCCTTGTTTCTAGGGACAAAGAAGGAAAGTGAGGGGAATTCTCCTTGTGCTATAGTGTGCTTTAAAAAAACATTTTTTCTAGGGACAGAAAACTCTAGGTAGGGAGAGTGTCAGTTTCTTTCACTGTGCGAATCCTTGTTTCTAGGGACAGGGAAGGACAGTGAGTGAATTCTCCTTGTGCTATAGTGTGCTTTAAAAAAACATTTTTTCTAGGGACAGAAAACTCTAGGTAGGGAGAGTGTCAGTTTCTTTCACTGTGCGAATCCTTGTTTCTAGGGACAAAGAAGGAAAGTGAGGGGAATTCTCCTTGTGCTATAGTGTGCTTTAAAAAAACATTTTTTCTAGGGACAGAAAACTCTAGGTAGGGAGAGTGTCAGTTTCTTTCACTGTGCGAATCCTTGTTTCTAGGGACAGGGAAGGACAGTGAGTGAATTCTCCTTGTGCTATAGTGTGCTTTAAAAAAACATTTTTTCTAGGGACAGAAAACTCTAGGTAGGGAGAGTGTCAGTTTCTTTCACTGTGCGAATCCTTGTTTCTAGGGACAAAGAAGGAAAGTGAGGGGAATTCTCCTTGTGCTATAGTGTGCTTTAAAAAAACATTTTTTCTAGGGACAGAAAACTCTAGGTAGGGAGAGTGTCAGTTTCTTTCACTGTGCGAATCCTTGTTTCTAGGGACAGGGAAGGACAGTGAGTGAATTCTCCTTGTGCTATAGTGTGCTTTAAAAAAACATTTTTTCTAGGGACAGAAAACTCTAGGTAGGGAGAGTGTCAGTGTCTTTTACTGTGTGAATCCTTGTTTCTAGGTACAAAGAAGGAAAGTGAGGGGAATTCTCCTTGTGCTATAGTGTGCTTTAAAAAAACATTTTTTCTAGGGACAGAAAAATCTAGGTAGGGAGAGTGTCAGTTTCTTTCACTGTGCGAATCCTTGTTTCTAGGGACAGGGAAGGACAGTGAGTGAATTCTCCTTGTGCTATAGTGTGCTTTAAAAAAACATTTTTTCTAGGGACAGAAAACTCTAGGTAGGGAGAGTGTCAGTGTCTTTTACTGTGCGAATCCTTGTTTCTAGGGACAAAGAAGGAAAGTGAGGGGAATTCTCCTTGTGCTATAGTGTGCTTTAAAAAAACATTTTTTCTAGGGACAGAAAACTCTAGGTAGGGAGAGTGTCAGTTTCTTTCACTGTGCGAATCCTTGTTTCTAGGGACAGGGAAGGACAGTGAGTGAATTCTCCTTGTGCTATAGTGTGCTTTAAAAAAACATTTTTTCTAGGGACAGAAAACTCTAGGTAGGGAGAGTGTCAGTTTCTTTCACTGTGCGAATCCTTGTTTCTAGGGACAAAGAAGGAAAGTGAGGGGAATTCTCCTTGTGCTATAGTGTGCTTTAAAAAAACATTTTTTCTAGGGACAGAAAACTCTAGGTAGGGAGAGTGTCAGTTTCTTTCACTGTGCGAATCCTTGTTTCTAGGGACAGGGAAGGACAGTGAGTGAATTCTCCTTGTGCTATAGTGTGCTTTAAAAAAACATTTTTTCTAGGGACAGAAAACTCTAGGTAGGGAGAGTGTCAGTTTCTTTCACTGTGCGAATCCTTGTTTCTAGGGACAAAGAAGGAAAGTGAGGGGAATTCTCCTTGTGCTATAGTGTGCTTTAAAAAAACATTTTTTCTAGGGACAGAAAACTCTAGGTAGGGAGAGTGTCAGTTTCTTTCACTGTGCGAATCCTTGTTTCTAGGGACAGGGAAGGACAGTGAGTGAATTCTCCTTGTGCTATAGTGTGCTTTAAAAAAACATTTTTTCTAGGGACAGAAAACTCTAGGTAGGGAGAGTGTCAGTTTCTTTCACTGTGCGAATCCTTGTTTCTAGGGACAGGGAAGGAAAGTGAGTGAATTCTCCTTGTGCTATAGTGTGCTTTAAAAAAACATTTTTTCTAGGGACAGAAAACTCTAGGTAGGGAGAGTGTCAGTTTCTTTCACTGTGCGAATCCTTGTTTCTAGGGACAGGGAAGGACAGTGAGTGAATTCTCCTTGTGCTATAGTGTGCTTTAAAAAAACATTTTTTCTAGGGACAGAAAACTCTAGGTAGGGAGAGTGTCTGTTTCTTTCACTGTGCGAATCCTTGTTTCTAGGGACAAAGAAGGAAAGTGAGGGGAATTCTCCTTGTGCTATAGTGTGCTTTAAAAAAACATTTTTTCTAGGGACAGAAAACTCTAGGTAGGGAGAGTGTTCGTTTCTTTCACTGTGCGAATCCTTGTTTCTAGGGACAGGGAAGGACAGTGAGTGAATTCTCCTTGTGCTATAGTGTGCTTTAAAAAAACATTTTTTCTAGGGACAGAAAACTCTAGGTAGGGAGAGTGTCAGTTTCTTTCACTGTGCGAATCCTTGTTTCTAGGGACAAAGAAGGAAAGTGAGGGGAATTCTCCTTGTGCTATAGTGTGCTTTAAAAAAACATTTTTTCTAGGGACAGAAAACTCTAGGTAGGGAGAGTGTCAGTTTCTTTCACTGTGCGAATCCTTGTTTCTAGGGACAGGGAAGGACAGTGAGTGAATTCTCCTTGTGCTATAGTGTGCTTTAAAAAAACATTTTTTCTAGGGACAGAAAACTCTAGGTAGGGAGAGTGTCAGTTTCTTTCACTGTGCGAATCCTTGTTTCTAGGGACAAAGAAGGAAAGTGAGGGGAATTCTCCTTGTGCTATAGTGTGCTTTAAAAAAACATTTTTTCTAGGGACAGAAAACTCTAGGTAGGGAGAGTGTCAGTTTCTTTCACTGTGCGAATCCTTGTTTCTAGGGACAGGGAAGGACAGTGAGTGAATTCTCCTTGTGCTATAGTGTGCTTTAAAAAACATTTTTTCTAGGGACAGAAAACTCTAGGTAGGGAGAGTGTCAGTTTCTTTCACTGTGCGAATCCTTGTTTCTAGGGACAGGGAAGGACAGTGAGTGAATTCTCCTTGTGCTATAGTGTGCTTTAAAAAAACATTTTTTCTAGGGACAGAAAACTCTAGGTAGGGAGAGTGTCAGTTTCTTTCACTGTGCGAATCCTTGTTTCTAGGGACAAAGAAGGAAAGTGAGGGGAATTCTCCTTGTGCTATAGTGTGCTTTAAAAAAACATTTTTTCTAGGGACAGAAAACTCTAGGTAGGGAGAGTGTCAGTTTCTTTCACTGTGCGAATCCTTGTTTCTAGGGACAGGGAAGGACAGTGAGTGAATTCTCCTTGTGCTATAGTGTGCTTTAAAAAAACATTTTTTCTAGGGACAGAAAACTCTAGGTAGGGAGAGTGTCAGTTTCTTTCACTGTGCGAATCCTTGTTTCTAGGGACAAAGAAGGAAAGTGAGGGGAATTCTCCTTGTGCTATAGTGTGCTTTAAAAAAACATTTTTTCTAGGGACAGAAAACTCTAGGTAGGGAGAGTGTCAGTTTCTTTCACTGTGCGAATCCTTGTTTCTAGGGACAGGGAAGGACAGTGAGTGAATTCTCCTTGTGCTATAGTGTGCTTTAAAAAAACATTTTTTCTAGGGACAGAAAACTCTAGGTAGGGAGAGTGTCAGTGTCTTTTACTGTGTGAATCCTTGTTTCTAGGTACAAAGAAGGAAAGTGAGGGGAATTCTCCTTGTGCTATAGTGTGCTTTAAAAAAACATTTTTTCTAGGGACAGAAAAATCTAGGTAGGGAGAGTGTCAGTTTCTTTCACTGTGCGAATCCTTGTTTCTAGGGACAGGGAAGGACAGTGAGTGAATTCTCCTTGTGCTATAGTGTGCTTTAAAAAAACATTTTTTCTAGGGACAGAAAACTCTAGGTAGGGAGAGTGTCAGTGTCTTTTACTGTGCGAATCCTTGTTTCTAGGGACAAAGAAGGAAAGTGAGGGGAATTCTCCTTGTGCTATAGTGTGCTTTAAAAAAACATTTTTTCTAGGGACAGAAAACTCTAGGTAGGGAGAGTGTCAGTTTCTTTCACTGTGCAAATCCTTGTTTCTAGGGACAGGGAAGGACAGTGAGTGAATTCTCCTTGTGCTATAGTGTGCTTTAAAAAAACATTTTTTCTAGGGACAGAAAACTCTAGGTAGGGAGAGTGTCAGTTTCTTTCACTGTGCGAATCCTTGTTTCTAGGGACAAAGAAGGAAAGTGAGGGGAATTCTCCTTGTGCTATAGTGTGCTTTAAAAAAACATTTTTTCTAGGGACAGAAAACTCTAGGTAGGGAGAGTGTCAGTTTCTTTCACTGTGCGAATCCTTGTTTCTAGGGACAGGGAAGGACAGTGAGTGAATTCTCCTTGTGCTATAGTGTGCTTTAAAAAAACATTTTTTCTAGGGACAGAAAACTCTAGGTAGGGAGAGTGTCAGTTTCTTTCACTGTGCGAATCCTTGTTTCTAGGGACAAAGAAGGAAAGTGAGGGGAATTCTCCTTGTGCTATAGTGTGCTTTAAAAAAACATTTTTTCTAGGGACAGAAAACTCTAGGTAGGGAGAGTGTCAGTTTCTTTCACTGTGCGAATCCTTGTTTCTAGGGACAGGGAAGGACAGTGAGTGAATTCTCCTTGTGCTATAGTGTGCTTTAAAAAAACATTTTTTCTAGGGACAGAAAACTCTAGGTAGGGAGAGTGTCAGTTTCTTTCACTGTGCGAATCCTTGTTTCTAGGGACAGGGAAGGAAAGTGAGGGGAATTCTCCTTGTGCTATAGTGTGCTTTAAAAAAACATTTTTTCTAGGGACAGAAAACTCTAGGTAGGGAGAGTGTCAGTTTCTTTCACTGTGCGAATCCTTGTTTCTAGGGACAGGGAAGGACAGTGAGTGAATTCTCCTTGTGCTATAGTGTGCTTTAAAAAAACATTTTTTCTAGGGACAGAAAACTCTAGGTAGGGAGAGTGTCAGTTTCTTTCACTGTGCGAATCCTTGTTTCTAGGGACAGGGAAGGAAAGTGAGGGGAATTCTCCTTGTGCTATAGTGTGCTTTAAAAAAACATTTTTTCTAGGGACAGAAAACTCTAGGTAGGGAGAGTGTCAGTTTCTTTCACTGTGCGAATCCTTGTTTCTAGGGACAGGGAAGGACAGTGAGTGAATTCTCCTTGTGCTATAGTGTGCTTTAAAAAAACATTTTTTCTAGGGACAGAAAACTCTAGGTAGGGAGAGTGTCTGTTTCTTTCACTGTGCGAATCCTTGTTTCTAGGGACAAAGAAGGAAAGTGAGGGGAATTCTCCTTGTGCTATAGTGTGCTTTAAAAAAACATTTTTTCTAGGGACAGAAAACTCTAGGTAGGGAGAGTGTTCGTTTCTTTCACTGTGCGAATCCTTGTTTCTAGGGACAGGGAAGGACAGTGAGTGAATTCTCCTTGTGCTATAGTGTGCTTTAAAAAAACATTTTTTCTAGGGACAGAAAACTCTAGGTAGGGAGAGTGTCAGTTTCTTTCACTGTGCGAATCCTTGTTTCTAGGGACAAAGAAGGAAAGTGAGGGGAATTCTCCTTGTGCTATAGTGTGCTTTAAAAAAAAAATTTCTAGGGACAGAAAACTCTAGGTAGGGAGAGTGTCAGTTTCTTTCACTGTGCGAATCCTTGTTTCTAGGGACAGGGAAGGACAGTGAGTGAATTCTCCTTGTGCTATAGTGTGCTTTAAAAAAACATTTTTTCTAGGGACAGAAAACTCTAGGTAGGGAGAGTGTCAGTTTCTTTCACTGTGCGAATCCTTGTTTCTAGGGACAAAGAAGGAAAGTGAGGGGAATTCTCCTTGTGCTATAGTGTGCTTTAAAAAAACATTTTTTCTAGGGACAGAAAACTCTAGGTAGGGAGAGTGTCAGTTTCTTTCACTGTGCGAATCCTTGTTTCTAGGGACAGGGAAGGACAGTGAGTGAATTCTCCTTGTGCTATAGTGTGCTTTAAAAAAACATTTTTTCTAGGGACAGAAAACTCTAGGTAGGGAGAGTGTCAGTTTCTTTCACTGTGCGAATCCTTGTTTCTAGGGACAAAGAAGGAAAGTGAGGGGAATTCTCCTTGTGCTATAGTGTGCTTTAAAAAAACATTTTTTCTAGGGACAGAAAACTCTAGGTAGGGAGAGTGTCAGTTTCTTTCACTGTGCGAATCCTTGTTTCTAGGGACAGGGAAGGACAGTGAGTGAATTCTCCTTGTGCTATAGTGTGCTTTAAAAAAACATTTTTTCTAGGGACAGAAAACTCTAGGTAGGGAGAGTGTCAGTTTCTTTCACTGTGCGAATCCTTGTTTCTAGGGACAAAGAAGGAAAGTGAGGGGAATTCTCCTTGTGCTATAGTGTGCTTTAAAAAAACATTTTTTCTAGGGACAGAAAACTCTAGGTAGGGAGAGTGTCAGTTTCTTTCACTGTGCGAATCCTTGTTTCTAGGGACAAAGAAGGAAAGTGAGGGGAATTCTCCTTGTGCTATAGTGTGCTTTAAAAAAACATTTTTTCTAGGGACAGAAAACTCTAGGTAGGGAGAGTGTCAGTTTCTTTCACTGTGCGAATCCTTGTTTCTAGGGACAGGGAAGGACAGTGAGTAAATTCTCCTTGTGCTATAGTGTGCTTTAAAAAAACATTTTTTCTAGGGACAGAAAACTCTAGGTAGGGAGAGTGTCAGTTTCTTTCACTGTGCGAATCCTTGTTTCTAGGGACAAAGAAGGAAAGTGAGGGGAATTCTCCTTGTGCTATAGTGTGCTTTAAAAAAACATTTTTTCTAGAGACAGAAAACTCTAGGTAGGGAGAGTGTCAGTTTCTTTCACTGTGCGAATCCTTGTTTCTAGGGACAGGGAAGGACAGTGAGGGAAATTCTCCTTGTGCTATAGTGTGCTAAAGCATTCCTCATCAACCATCTTTGAAATCCTTGTTTTTTTGACAGTCAGGGAAATTGTCGTTGTGCTATTCTGTGCAAAAGCAATCATCCTCAACCATATTTAGAAATCCTTAAGTAAAGGGACAGAGAAGGACACCTGAAGGTAGCCCTTATTGCTTTTTTCCCATCTCCCTGCAGGCCATCTATTAGAATGTCTGGAAGGCAAACAAGGAGAGGCAGACAGTCAGGAGGCAATAAAAGAGGGCAAGCAGGCTCTGTGTCTGGGGGCAACAGTGCTGGTCGTGGACGCGGTGCATTGTCATCAGCACATGGCCATGGGACACGCTTGTCCTTCTTTTCAGCAGCTGGACATGTTGAGCCACATCATGCCGAAGACTTGGTAGAGTGGATGACCAAGCCCTCCTCCTCCTCCTCATCCTCTCTCACCCAGGCTCAGGGTACTGGCAAAGCAGCTGCCAAAGCGTCCTCTTCCCTGGTATCAATGTCAGACTCATCATCAGTCACTCCTTCCCTAGACCCACCATGTCCTCCTCCTGAGGAGTCCCCCGAACTGTTTGAGCACAGTGTTGGGTACATGCTCCAGGAGGATGTCCAGCGTTTCGAAGGGTCTGATGATGAAACCCAGCTACAGGAAGGCAGTAGCGTGAGAGCAGACAGAGGGGATGCTCAAGAAGGACACCAATCTGGCAGTCATGTTCCAGCAGCTGCAGCATACTGCCAGATTGGCTCCAGTGATGAGGAGGGAGGGGATGATGAGGTCACTGACTCCACGTGGGTGCCTAATAGTAGAGAGGAGGAGGAGGAGGATGAGGAGGAGGCACATCTCCAATGAGGCAGGATGCCCTTTGGTGGCCAGCGTAAGGGCAGTACACCGACGGAATCACACCGCAGAGCTCCGCCTGTGCAGGGCGCTGCCTCTGCCCGTCATTCAAAAAGTTCCTTGGTGTGGGCCTTTTTTGAGGCTAGTGCATCAGATCGCACAGCTGCTGTTTGCAACATATGTCTCAAGCGTATATCGCATGGCCAAAACATCAGCCGCTTGGGTACCACATGCCTGACCAGACATATGTTGACCTGCCATGCAGCTCGTTGGCAAGCCTACCTCAAAGACCCACACCAAAGAACAAAGCGGACCTCTCCTTGCACCGCATCAGCTGGGATCTCCAACCCCACTATAACTTCAGTCCTCTCTGAAACATGCACTGAGAGGAATGAAGGTGTAGAATTAGGTGTGTCACAGCCAAGTACTTGCGGCCACTCTGCTAGCAGTACACCGACGTCCGATTCTAGCAGGCAAATTTCCCTGCCCCAGCTGCTGGACCGTCGAAAGAAGTTCACTCCCAGCCATCCACATGCCCAGCGGTTGAATGCTAGCTTGGCTAAATTGCTAGCGCTTCAACTGCTGCCTTTTCAGTTGGTAGACTCGGCCCCCTTCCGTGAGTTTGTGCAATGTGCGGTTCCTCAGTGGCAGGTTCCCAAACGCCACTTTTTCTCACGGAAGGCTATTCCGGCTCTCTACCGGCATGTGGAAGGCAATGTCTTGGCCTCGCTGGACAGGGCGGTCAGCGGTAAGGTGCATATTACCGCTGACTCATGGTCCAGCAGGCATGGACAGGGACGTTACCTTTCTTTCACGGCCCATTGGGTCACTCTTTTGGCAGCTGGGAAGGATGCAGGACAAGGTGCAGTAGTGTTGGAGGTTGTTCCACCGCCACGCCTCCAAAATGCTACTACTGGTTGTGACACACCTCTCTCCTCCACCCCCTCCTCTTCTTCTTCCTCCATGGCCTCTTCCTGTGGTTTGTCCTATGAACCAGCGGTGCTCCGTAGCCGTTCACGGGGCTACGCAAGTACGCAGGCAAAAACATGCCATGCCGTGCTTGCGCTGGTGTGTTTGGGGGACAGAAGCCACACTGGGGCAGAGGTCCTGTCTGCTCTGCAGGGCCAGGCCGAGAGGTGGTTGACGCCACGCCAGCTTAAGCCAGGAATGGTGGTTTGCGACAATGGCACCAACCTCCTCTCCGCCCTCCGACAGGGACAACTGACCCATGTGCCCTGTATGGCTCACGTCCTTAACCTGGTGGTGCAGCGGTTCTTGGGCAGGTACTAGTGATGAGCCGAACACCCCCGGGTTCGGTTCGCACCAGAACCCGCGAACGGACCGAAAGTTCGTACGAACATTAGAACCCTATTAAATACAATGGATGCGAACGTTCGAATTCTAAAGTGCTAATTATAACAACTATTATGCATGTTATTGTCCTAAAAAGGGTTTGGGAACCCGGGTTCTGCACCAGGGGACATGTATCAATGCAAAAAGAAGTTTTAAAAACGGTCGTTTTTCGGGAGCAGTCATTTTAATGATGCATAAAGTGAAAAAAAAAAAGTCAAATATTCCTTTAAATATCGTACCTGGGGGGTGTCTAAAGTATGCCTGTGAAGTGCCACGTGTTTCCCGTGTTTAGAACTGTCCCTGCACAAAATGACACTTCTAAAGGAAAAAAAAGCCATTTAAAACTGCTTGCGGCTTTAATGTAATGTCTGGTCCCGGTAATATGGATGAAAATCTTTAAGAAAAATGGCATAGCTACCCCATGACCCCCCCCCCCCTACCCCAGCCCATTACCAGCCCCTTTGGGTCTTGTATGGATATTAAGGGGAACCCCGCACATAAAATAAAAAAGGCCCTATATACTCTGAACAGCCGTATACAGGCGGTGCATACAAGACAGGGACTGTAGGTTTGTTCTTATGTAGAATCTGTTTGTAATTTTGAACAGGTACATTGTTGAAGTGTAGCTCCAGCCCAAAAATCTATTTTTAAACTTTTTGGAAAACATAGGTAAGGGTTATCACCCCTGTAACATTTGTTTTGCTGTCTGTGCCCCTGTTCAGAACATTTCACCTCACTTTCCGTCCCAATGACAACTGTTTTTGAAATGTGGTGTTTTTCTTGAAACAAGGATTGCTGATAAAGCATCAGTACAGAGAAGACACCTTTCTCCCATATTTATTCTTACAGGAGAAAATTTTCCTTCCTAGTGGTAGATTTCCTCTCACTTCCTGTTGTCTTCTTGCGTTTGCAAGTAGGAGTCGTTTGTAAGTTGGATGTTTGAAAGTAGGGACCTGCCGTATATACTCTGCAGAAATAGGCCCCTTAGTTGTTGGTGTTGGCACAACACTGTAAGCACTCACAGTTACTCTTGGTTGGTGCTGGAACGCCCTGCTGTCAACTATTATATCAGGAATTTTAATTACATATAATTGTTGAACAGTGGTAGTAAAAATTGGGCCTTTGATGGTGGTGCTGGTGCCACAACACTGTAAGCCCTGACAGTTACTCTTGGTGGGTGCAGCAATGGGCCCTGCTGTGAATTATTAGATCAAGAATTGTAATTGCATGCCCCTGTTGAACAGGGGCTGAAAAATTGGGCCTTTCGTGGTGGTGGTGGTGGTGGTGGTGTTGCCACAACACTGTAAGCCCTCAGAGTTACTCTTGGTGGGTGCAGGAATGGGCCCTGCTGTGAATTATTAGATCAAGAATTGTAATTACATGCCCCTTTTGAACAGGGGCTGAAAAATTGGGCCTTTCGTGGTGGTGGTGGTGGTGGTGGTGGCGTTGCCACAACACTGTAAGCCCTCAGAGTTACTCTTGGTGGGTGCAGCAATGGGCCCTGCTGTGAATTATTAGATCAAGAATTGTAATTGCATGCCCCTGTTGAACAGGGGCTGAAAAATTGGGCCTTAGGCACTGGTGGCACAACACTACAACCCCTCACAGATACGTTACTTGGAGCACAGCAATGAGCCCTATGGCAAATTATTGCTAAAAAAATTGTAATTACACGCCCCTGTAAAACAGGGGCTGAAAAATTGGGCCTTAGCCACTGGTGGCGGCATCCATAAACAAAAATGATCTTCCAAGCTATCATCATCAATCGTATCATTGAGGACTCGGAGGAGGAGGATAGCCAGTCAACATAACAGCACAGGCACTCAGCATCAGCATCAGTCTTGAAGGGATGTGACATGTTAAAATCAATTAGTCTGTTATATCAGCATCAGGTGTGTGGTAGCTGGTGGTGATCCAAGACTGGTTCATCTTGATGAAAGTCAGTCGATCAACCGAGTCGGTGGACAGGCGCACCCTGTGATCCGTGACAAATCCTCCAGCAGCACTGAATGTGCGTTCCGAAAGAACGCTGGATGCAGGACAGGCCAGTAGCTCAATTGCATACTGTGCAAGCTCTGGCCAGTGATCCATCCTCAAGACCCAGTAAGCCAGAGGATTTTCGGTGGGGAAGGTGTCCAAGTCTGACCTTGCCCCTAGATATTCCTGCACCATGTTTATCAGACGCTGGCGATGGTTGCTGGAACCGATCATACTTTGGGGCTGCGGACTAAAGAATTGTCTGAACGCATCGGTCAGACGGCCACCTTCCCCACCGCTCCTTCTTTGACTGGCCGAAGCCTCAGCAACTCGTTGTCCAGGACCAGGAGTTTGTAACCTCCCAGTCTCTGGGAACGCGTTGCACAGACCTTTCTGCAAGGCCTCCCGGAGTTGTCTCATCCTCTGCTCCCTCTGCGAAGGTAACATAAGGTCCGCAACCTTACCCTTGTACCGTGGATCAAGGAGAGTGGCCAGCCAGTAATGGTCCCTCTCCTTGATCCGAAGAATACGAGGATCCTTCCGCAGACTTTGCAGGATCAGGGAGGCCATGCAGCGTAGGTTTGCTGAGGCATTCGCTCCGGAGTCCTCTGGGTCACTAAGGACGACATGATCCGCAGCCACCTCCTCCCAGCCACGTACAAGTCCACTGGTTTCTTGGGACTGTAAATCATCCCTAAAAGACTGCTGCTGATGATGCTGAGTGCCAGCCTCCACCTCCATGCTGACACAATCCTCCTCCTCCTCCTCCTCCTCCTCCTCTTCCTCTTCCTGTGCGATGGGTGGGACAGAAGGAACACTGTCTGGGTAAAGGGGGCCTTGAGAGGCAAGGAAGTCCTCCTCTTCCTGCCTCTGTTCTGCCTCAAGTGCCCTGTCCATTATTCCACGCAGCGTGTGCTCCAACAGGTGGACAAGAGGTACAGTGTCACTGATGCATGCACTGTCACTGCTCACCATCCTCGTGGCCTCCTCAAATGGTGCCAGGACAGTGCATGCATCCCTAATCATGCCCCACTGGCGTGGAGAAAAAAAACCAAGCTCCCCTGACCCTGTCCTGGTGCCGTAGTCGCACAGGTACTCATTGATGGCCCTCTGCTGCGTGTGCAGCCGCTGCAGCATGGCCAACGTTGAGTTCCACCTGGTGGGCATGTCACATATAAGGCGGTTCTTGGGCAGGTTCAACTCCTTTTGCAGCTCAGCCAGGCGAGCACTGGCATTATAAGATCTGCGGAAATGCACACAGACTTTCCTGGCCTGCCTCAGGCCATCCTGTAAGCCCGGGTACCTGCCCAAGAACCGCTGCACCACCAGGTTAAGGACGTGAGCCACACAGGGCACATGGGTCAGTTGTCCCTGTCGGAGGGCGGAGAGGAGGTTGGTGCCATTGTCGCAAACCACCATTCCTGGCTTAAGCTGGCGTGGCGTCAACCACCTCTCGGCCTGGCCCTGCAGAGCAGACAGGACCTCTGCCCCAGTGTGGCTTCTGTCCCCCAAACACACCAGCGCAAGCACGGCATGGCATCTTTTTGCCTGCGTACTTGTGTAGCCCCGTGAACGGCTACGGAGCACCGCTGGTTCATAGGACAAACCACAGGAAGAGGCCATGGAGGAAGAAGAAGAGGAGGGGGTGGAGGAGAGAGGTGTGTCACAACCAGTAGTAGCATTTTGGAGGCGTGGCGGTGGAACAACCTCCAACACTACTGCACCTTGTCCTGCATCCTTCCCAGCTGCCAAAAGAGTGACCCAATGGGCCGTGAAAGAAAGGTAACGTCCCTGTCCATGCCTGCTGGACCATGAGTCAGCGGTAATATGCACCTTACCGCTGACCGCCCTGTCCAGCGAGGCCAAGACATTGCCTTCCACATGCCGGTAGAGAGCCGGAATAGCCTTCCGTGAGAAAAAGTGGCGTTTGGGAACCTGCCACTGAGGAACCGCACATTGCACAAACTCACGGAAGGGGGCCGAGTCTACCAACTGAAAAGGCAGCAGTTGAAGCGCTAGCAATTTAGCCAAGCTAGCATTCAACCGCTGGGCATGTGGATGGCTGGGAGTGAACTTCTTTTGACGGTCCAGCAGCTGGGGCAGGGAAATTTGCCTGCTAGAATCGGACGTCGGTGTACTGCTAGCAGAGTGGCCGCAAGTACTTGGCTGTGACACACCTAATTCTACACCTTCATTCCTCTCAGTGCATGTTTCAGAGAGGACTGAAGTTATAGTGGGGTTGGAGATCCCAGCTGATGCGGTGCAAGGAGAGGTCCGCTTTGTTCTTTGGTGTGGGTCTTTGAGGTAGGCTTGCCAACGAGCTGCATGGCAGGTCAACATATGTCTGGTCAGGCATGTGGTACCCAAGCGGCTGATGTTTTGGCCACGCGATATACGCTTGAGACATATGTTGCAAACAGCAGCTGTGCGATCTGATGCACTAGCCTCAAAAAAGGCCCACACCAAGGAACTTTTTGAATGACGGGCAGAGGCAGCGCCCTGCACAGGCGGAGCTCTGCGGTGTGATTCCGTCGGTGTACTGCCCTTACGCTGGCCACCAAAGGGCATCCTGCCTCGTTGGAGATGTGCCTCCTCCTCATCCTCCTGCTCCTCCTCTCTCCTATTAGGCACCCACGTGGAGTCAGCGACCTCATCATCCCCTCCCTCCTCATCACTGGAGCCAATCTGGCAGTATGCTGCAGCTGCTGGAACATGACTGCCAGATTGGTGTCCTTCTTGAGCATCCCCTCTGTCTGCTCTCACGCTACTGCCTTCCTGTAGCTGGGTTTCATCATCAGACCCTTCGAAACGCTGGGCATCCTCCTGGAGCATGTACCCAACACTGTGCTCAAACAGTTCGGGGGACTCCTCAGGAGGAGGACATGGTGGGTCTAGGGAAGGAGTGACTGATGATGAGTCTGACATTGATACCAGGGAAGAGGACGCTTTGGCAGCTGCTTTGCCAGTACCCTGAGCCTGGGTGAGAGAGGATGAGGAGGAGGAGGAGGGCTTGGTCATCCACTCTACCAAGTCTTCGGCATGATGTGGCTCAACATGTCCAGCTGCCGAAAAGAAGGACAAGCGTGTCCCATGGCCATGTGCTGATGACAATGCACCGCGTCCACGACCAGCACTGTTGCCCCCAGACACAGAGCCTGCTTGCCCTCTTTTATTGCCTCCTGACTGTCTGCCTCTCCTTGTTTGCCTTCCAGACATTTTAATAGATGGCCTGCAGGGAGATGGGAAAAAAGCAATAAGGGCTACCTTCAGGTGTCCTTCTCTGTCCCTTTACTTAAGGATTTCTAAATATGGTTGAGGATTATTGCTTTTGCACAGAATAGCACAACGACAATTTCCCTGACTGTCCAAAAAACAAGGATTTCAAAGATGGTTGATGAGGAATGCTTTGGCACACTATAGCACAAGGAGAATTCCCCTCACTTTCCTTCTTTGTCCCTAGAAACAAGGACTGGCACAGTGAAAGAAACTGACACTCTCCCTACCTACAGTTTTCTGTCCCTAGAAAAAATGTTTTTTTAAAGCACACTATAGCACAAGGAGAATTCCCCTCACTTTCCTTCTTTGTCCCTAGAAACAAGGACTGGCACAGTAAAAGAAACTGACACTCTCCCTACCTACAGTTTTCTGTCCCTAGAAAAAATGTTTTTTTAAAGCACACTATAGCACAAGGAGAATTCCCCTCACTTTCCTTCTTTGATCCTAGAAACAAGGACTGGCACAGTGAAAGAAACTGACACTCTCCCTACCTACAGTTTTCTGTCCCTAGAAAAAATGTTTTTTAAAGCACACTATAGCACAAGGAGAATTCCCCTCACTTTCCTTCTTTGTCCCTAGAAACAAGGACTGGCACAGTGAAAGAAACTGACACTCTCCCTACCTACAGTTTTCTGTCCCTAGAAAAAATGTTTTTTTAAAGCACACTATAGCACAAGGAGAAATCCCCTCACTTTCCTTCTTTGTCCCTAGAAACAAGGACTGGCACAGTGAAAGAAACTGACACTCTCCCTACCTACAGTTTTCTGTCCCTAGAAAAAATGTTTTTTTAAAGCACACTATAGCACAAGGAGAATTCCCCTCACTTTCCTTCTTTGTCCCTAGAAACAAGGACTGGCACAGTGAAAGAAACTGACACTCTCCCTACCTACAGTTTTCTGTCCCTAGAAAAAATGTTTTTTTAAAGCACACTATAGCACAAGGAGAATTCCCCTCACTTTCCTTCTTTGTCCCTAGAAACAAGGACTGGCACAGTGAAAGAAACTGACACTCTCCCTACCTACAGTTTTCTGTCCCTAGAAAAAATGTTTTTTTAAAGCACACTATAGCACAAGGAGAATTCCCCTCACTTTCCTTCTTTGTCCCTAGAAACAAGGACTGGCACAGTGAAAGAAACTGACACTCTCCCTACCTACAGTTTTCTGTCCCTAGAAAAAATGTTTTTTTAAAGCACACTATAGCACAAGGAGAAATCCCCTCACTTTCCTTCTTTGTCCCTAGAAACAAGGACTGGCACAGTGAAAGAAACTGACACTCTCCCTACCTACAGTTTTCTGTCCCTAGAAAAAATGTTTTTTTAAAGCACACTATAGCACAAGGAGAATTCCCCTCACTTTCCTTCTTTGTCCCTAGAAACAAGGACTGGCACAGTGAAAGAAACTGACACTCTCCCTACCTACAGTTTTCTGTCCCTAGAAAAAATGTTTTTTTAAAGCACACTATAGCACAAGGAGAATTCCCCTCACTTTCCTTCTTTGTCCCTAGAAACAAGGACTGGCACAGTGAAAGAAACTGACACTCTCCCTACCTACAGTTTTCTGTCCCTAGAATTTTTTTTTTTTAAAGCACACTATAGCACAAGGAGAATTCCCCTCACTTTCCTTCTTTGTCCCTAGAAACAAGGACTGGCACAGTGAAAGAAACTGACACTCTCCCTACCTACAGTTTTCTGTCCCTAGAAAAAATGTTTTTTTAAAGCACACTATAGCACAAGGAGAAATCCCCTCACTTTCCTTCTTTGTCCCTAGAAACAAGGACTGGCACAGTGAAAGAAACTGACACTCTCCCTACCTACAGTTTTCTGTCCCTAGAAAAAATGTTTTTTTAAAGCACACTATAGCACAAGGAGAATTCCCCTCACTTTCCTTCTTTGTCCCTAGAAACAAGGACTGGCACAGTGAAAGAAACTGACACTCTCCCTACCTACAGTTTTCTGTCCCTAGAAAAAATGTTTTTTTAAAGCACACTATAGCACAAGGAGAATTCCCCTCACTTTCCTTCTTTGTCCCTAGAAACAAGGACTGGCACAGTGAAAGAAACTGACACTCTCCCTACCTACAGTTTTCTGTCCCTAGAAAAAATGTTTTTTTAAAGCACACTATAGCACAAGGAGAATTCCCATCACTTTCCTTCTTTGTCCCTAGAAACAAGGACTGGCACAGTGAAAGAAACTGACACTCTCCCTACCTACAGTTTTCTGTCCCTAGAAAAAATGTTTTTTTAAAGCACACTATAGCACAAGGAGAATTCCCCTCACTTTCCTTCTTTGTCCCTAGAAACAAGGACTGGCACAGTGAAAGAAACTGACACTCTCCCTACCTACAGTTTTCTGTCCCTAGAAAAAATGTTTTTTTAAAGCACACTATAGCACAAGGAGAAATCCCCTCACTTTCCTTCTTTGTCCCTAGAAACAAGGACTGGCACAGTGAAAGAAACTGACACTCTCCCTACCTACAGTTTTCTGTCCCTAGAAAAAATGTTTTTTTAAAGCACACTATAGCACAAGGAGAATTCCCCTCACTTTCCTTCTTTGTCCCTAGAAACAAGGACTGGCACAGTGAAAGAAACTGACACTCTCCCTACCTACAGTTTTCTGTCCCTAGAAAAAATGTTTTTTTAAAGCACACTATAGCACAAGGAGAATTCCCCTCACTTTCCTTCTTTGTCCCTAGAAACAAGGACTGGCACAGTGAAAGAAACTGACACTCTCCCTACCTACAGTTTTCTGTCCCTAGAAAAAATGTTTTTTTAAAGCACACTATAGCACAAGGAGAAATCCCCTCACTTTCCTTCTTTGTCCCTAGAAACAAGGACTGGCACAGTGAAAGAAACTGACACTCTCCCTACCTACAGTTTTCTGTCCCTAGAAAAAATGTTTTTTTAAAGCACACTATAGCACAAGGAGAATTCCCCTCACTTTCCTTCTTTGTCCCTAGAAACAAGGACTGGCACAGTGAAAGAAACTGACACTCTCCCTACCTACAGTTTTCTGTCCCTAGAAAAAATGTTTTTTTAAAGCACACTATAGCACAAGGAGAATTCCCCTCACTTTCCTTCTTTGTCCCTAGAAACAAGGACTGGCACAGTGAAAGAAACTGACAATCTCCCTACCTACAGTTTTCTGTCCCTAGAAAAAATGTTTTTTTAAAGCACACTATAGCACAAGGAGAAATCCCCTCACTTTCCTTCTTTGTCCCTAGAAACAAGGACTGGCACAGTGAAAGAAACTGACACTCTCCCTACCTACAGTTTTCTGTCCCTAGAAAAAATGTTTTTTTAAAGCACACTATAGCACAAGGAGAATTCCCCTCACTTTCCTTCTTTGTCCCTAGAAACAAGGACTGGCACAGTGAAAGAAACTGACACTCTCCCTACCTACAGTTTTCTGTCCCTAGAAAAAATGTTTTTTTAAAGCACACTATAGCACAAGGAGAATTCCCCTCACTTTCCTTCTTTGTCCCTAGAAACAAGGACTGGCACAGTGAAAGAAACTGACACTCTCCCTACCTACAGTTTTCTGTCCCTAGAAAAAATGTTTTTTTAAAGCACACTATAGCACAAGGAGAATTCCCCTCACTTTCCTTCTTTGTCCCTAGAAACAAGGACTGGCACAGTGAAAGAAACTGACACTCTCCCTACCTACAGTTTTCTGTCCCTAGAAAAAATGTTTTTTTAAAGCACACTATAGCACAAGGAGAATTCCCCTCACTTTCCTTCTTTGTCCCTAGAAACAAGGACTGGCACAGTGAAAGAAACTGACACTCTCCCTACCTACAGTTTTCTGTCCCTAGAAAAAATGTTTTTTTAAAGCACACTATAGCACAAGGAGAAATCCCCTCACTTTCCTTCTTTGTCCCTAGAAACAAGGACTGGCACAGTGAAAGAAACTGACACTCTCCCTACCTACAGTTTTCTGTCCCTAGAAAAAATGTTTTTTTAAAGCACACTATAGCACAAGGAGAATTCCCCTCACTTTCCTTCTTTGTCCCTAGAAACAAGGACTGGCACAGTGAAAGAAACTGACACTCTCCCTACCTACAGTTTTCTGTCCCTAGAAAAAATGTTTTTTTAAAGCACACTATAGCACAAGGAGAATTCCCCTCACTTTCCTTCTTTGTCCCTAGAAACAAGGACTGGCACAGTGAAAGAAACTGACACTCTCCCTACCTACAGTTTTCTGTCCCTAGAAAAAATGTTTTTTTAAAGCACACTATAGCACAAGGAGAATTCCCCTCACTTTCCTTCTTTGTCCCTAGAAACAAGGACTGGCACAGTGAAAGAAACTGACACTCTCCCTACCTACAGTTTTCTGTCCCTAGAAAAAATGTTTTTTTAAAGCACACTATAGCACAAGGAGAATTCCCCTCACTTTCCTTCTTTGTCCCTAGAAACAAGGACTGGCACAGTGAAAGAAACTGACACTCTCCCTACCTACAGTTTTCTGTCCCTAGAAAAAATGTTTTTTTAAAGCACACTATAGCACAAGGAGAAATCCCCTCACTTTCCTTCTTTGTCCCTAGAAACAAGGACTGGCACAGTGAAAGAAACTGACACTCTCCCTACCTACAGTTTTCTGTCCCTAGAAAAAGTGTTTTTTTAAAGCACACTATAGCACAAGGAGAATTCCCCTCACTTTCCTTCTTTGTCCCTAGAAACAAGGACTGGCACAGTGAAATAAACTGACACTCTCCCTACCTACAGTTTTCTGTCCCTAGAAAAAATGTTTTTTTAAAGCACACTATAGCACAAGGAGAATTCCCCTCACTTTCCTTCTTTGTCCCTAGAAACAAGGACTGGCACAGTGAAAGAAACTGACACTCTCCCTACCTACAGTTTTCTGTCCCTAGAAAAAATGTTTTTTTTAAAGCACACTATAGCACAAGGAGAAATCCCCTCACTTTCCTTCTTTGTCCCTAGAAACAAGGACTGGCACAGTGAAAGAAACTGACACTCTCCCTACCTACAGTTTTCTGTCCCTAGAAAAAATGTTTTTTTAAAGCACACTATAGCACAAGGAGAATTCCCCTCACTTTCCTTCTTTGTCCCTAGAAACAAGGACTGGCACAGTGAAAGAAACTGACACTCTCCCTACCTACAGTTTTCTGTCCCTAGAAAAAATGTTTTTTTAAAGCACACTATAGCACAAGGAGAATTCCCCTCACTTTCCTTCTTTGTCCCTAGAAACAAGGACTGGCACAGTGAAAGAAACTGACACTCTCCCTACCTACAGTTTTCTGTCCCTAGAAAAAATGTTTTTTTAAAGCACACTATAGCACAAGGAGAATTCCCCTCACTTTCCTTCTTTTTCCCTAGAAACAAGGACTGGCACAGTGAAAGAAACTGACACTCTCCCTACCTACAGTTTTCTGTCCCTAGAAAAAATGTTTTTTTAAAGCACACTATAGCACAAGGAGAATTCCCCTCACTTTCCTTCTTTGTCCCTAGAAACAAGGACTGGCACAGTGAAAGAAACTGACACTCTCCCTACCTACAGTTTTCTGTCCCTAGAAAAAATGTTTTTTTAAAGCACACTATAGCACAAGGAGAATTCCCCTCACTTTCCTTCTTTGTCCCTAGAAACAAGGACTGGCACAGTGAAAGAAACTGACACTCTCCCTACCTACAGTTTTCTGTCCCTAGAAAAAATGTTTTTTTAAAGCACACTATAGCACAAGGAGAAATCCCCTCACTTTCCTTCTTTGTCCCTAGAAACAAGGACTGGCACAGTGAAAGAAACTGACACTCTCCCTACCTACAGTTTTCTGTCCCTAGAAAAAATGTTTTTTTAAAGCACACTATAGCACAAGGAGAAATCCCCTCACTTTCCTTCTTTGTCCCTAGAAACAAGGACTGGCACAGTGAAAGAAACTGACACTCTCCCTACCTACAGTTTTCTGTCCCTAGAAAAAATGTTTTTTTAAAGCACACTATAGCACAAGGAGAATTCCCCTCACTTTCCTTCTTTGTCCCTAGAAACAAGGACTGGCACAGTGAAAGAAACTGACACTCTCCCTACCTACAGTTTTCTGTCCCTAGAAAAAATGTTTTTTTAAAGCACACTATAGCACAAGGAGAATTCCCCTCACTTTCCTTCTTTGTCCCTAGAAACAAGGACTGGCACAGTGAAAGAAACTGACACTCTCCCTACCTACAGTTTTCTGTCCCTAGAAAAAATGTTTTTTTAAAGCACACTATAGCACAAGGAGAATTCCCCTCACTTTCCTTCTTTGTCCCTAGAAACAAGGACTGGCACAGTGAAAGTAACTGACACTCTCCCTACCTACAGTTTTCTGTCCCTAGAAAAAATGTTTTTTTAAAGCACACTATAGCACAAGGAGAAATCCCCTCACTTTCCTTCTTTGTCCCTAGAAACAAGGACTGGCACAGTGAAAGAAACTGACACTCTCCCTACCTACAGTTTTCTGTCCCTAGAAAAAATGTTTTTTTAAAGCACACTATAGCACAAGGAGAATTCCCCTCACTTTCCTTCTTTGTCCCTAGAAACAAGGTCTGGCACAGTGAAAGAAACTGACACTCTCCCTACCTACAGTTTTCTGTCCCTAGAAAAAATGTTTTTTTTAAAGCACACTATAGCACAAGGAGAATTCCCCTCACTTTCCTTCTTTGTCCCTAGAAACAAGGACTGGCACAGTGAAAGAAACTGACACTCTCCCTACCTACAGTTTTCTGTCCCTAGAAAAAATGTTTTTTTTAAAGCACACTATAGCACAAGGAGAATTCCCCTCACTTTCCTTCTTTGTCCCTAGAAACAAGGACTGGCACAGTGAAAGAAACTGACACTCTCCCTACCTACAGTTTTCTGTCCCTAGAAAAAATGTTTTTTTAAAGCACACTATAGCACAAGGAGAATTCCCCTCACTTTCCTTCTTTGTCCCTAGAAACAAGGACTGGCACAGTGAAAGAAACTGACACTCTCCCTACCTACAGTTTTCTGTCCCTAGAAAAAATGTTTTTTTAAAGCACACTATAGCACAAGGAGAATTCCCCTCACTTTCCTTCTTTGTCCCTAGAAACAAGGACTGGCACAGTGAAAGAAACTGACACTCTCCCTACCTACAGTTTTCTGTCCCTAGAAAAAATGTTTTTTTAAAGCACACTATAGCACAAGGAGAAATCCCCTCACTTTCCTTCTTTGTCCCTAGAAACAAGGACTGGCACAGTGAAAGAAACTGACACTCTCCCTACCTACAGTTTTCTGTACCTAGAAAAAATGTTTTTTTAAAGCACACTATAGCACAAGGAGAAATCCCCTCACTTTCCTTCTTTGTCCCTAGAAACAAGGACTGGCACAGTGAAAGAAACTGACACTCTCCCTACCTACAGTTTTCTGTCCCTAGAAAAAATGTTTTTTTAAAGCACACTATAGCACAAGGAGAATTCCCCTCACTTTCCTTCTTTGTCCCTAGAAACAAGGACTGGCACAGTGAAAGAAACTGACACTCTCCCTACCTACAGTTTTCTGTCCCTAGAAAAAATGTTTTTTTAAAGCACACTATAGCACAAGGAGAATTCCCCTCACTTTCCTTCTTTGTCCCTAGAAACAAGGACTGGCACAGTGAAAGAAACTGACACTCTCCCTACCTACAGTTTTCTGTCCCTAGAAAAAATGTTTTTTTAAAGCACACTATAGCACAAGGAGAATTCCCCTCACTTTCCTTCTTTGTCCCTAGAAACAAGGACTGGCACAGTGAAAGAAACTGACACTCTCCCTACCTACAGTTTTCTGTCCCTAGAAAAAATGTTTTTTTAAAGCACACTATAGCACAAGGAGAAATCCCCTCACTTTCCTTCTTTGTCCCTAGAAACAAGGACTGGCACAGTGAAAGAAACTGACACTCTCCCTACCTACAGCTTTCTGTCCCTAGAAAAAATGTTTTTTTAAAGCACACTATAGCACAAGGAGAATTCCCCTCACTTTCCTTCTTTGTCCCTAGAAACAAGGACTGGCACAGTGAAAGAAACTGACACTCTCCCTACCTACAGTTTTCTGTCCCTAGAAAAAATGTTTTTTTAAAGCACACTATAGCACAAGGAGAATTCCCCTCACTTTCCTTCTTTGTCCCTAGAAACAAGGACTGGCACAGTGAAAGAAACTGACACTCTCCCTACCTACAGTTTTCTGTCCCTAGAAAAAATGTTTTTTTAAAGCACACTATAGCACAAGGAGAAATCCCCTCACTTTCCTTCTTTGTCCCTAGAAACAAGGACTGGCACAGTGAAAGAAACTGACACTCTCCCTACCTACAGTTTTCTGTCCCTAGAAAAAATGTTTTTTTAAAGCACACTATAGCACAAGGAGAAATCCCCTCACTTTCCTTCTTTGTCCCTAGAAACAAGGACTGGCACAGTGAAAGAAACTGACACTCTCCCTACCTACAGTTTTCTGTCCCTAGAAAAAATGTTTTTTTAAAGCACACTATAGCACAAGGAGAATTCCCCTCACTTTCCTTCTTTGTCCCTAGAAACAAGGACTGGCACAGTGAAAGAAACTGACACTCTCCCTACTGTGACAGCAGGAAGGTAAAGTCACCTGGTTGCATCCAGGGGGGTAGATATATTTCGCCCAGATTCAGGCTTTACGCCGACTTATACAACTAGGTGGAGAGTTGTATAAGCCCAGCTAAGGCTAGTGGGCTCATGGATGACTCATACCTCTAGGGAGAGTGCTGGGCGTCGTGCAGACAGGGAGTTGATGGGACCAGCTGAAGCTTGTCAGCTCATTTAGGCCTCTATAAAAACTCCCAGATTCATTAGATGTTAGCTCATGCCTGGACCCAGACCTGTGTGGACTGTCTAGGGAGAGTGAACCCCTGTGCGGTGAGACAAAGCCTGTGTGGCTATTTGCTTTGACATTTAAAACCAGGGACTTAGGGACTAGGACAGCACTAGGCTGATCCCAGTTGTTAGTTAGGAAACCTGTATGTTTAGTCAGAGGTCAAGTTGACCAGGATTTATTTTGTTTATGTTTCTTTTGGCTTTGCTGTGTTTTGTCACTGTAAATAGAAAATAAACCACACCTTTTTTTTTTGAAAACCACAACCTCCGTTTGCTGGGCCTGTTTTTGTGTGGGGAGCCCATCCCGGGGGTCACACACACCCGCTGCCGAGCTAACCCCCTCACAGTTGGTGGAGAACCAGTGGCAGTTTTTTTTAAGCCAGCATGGAGGAGATACTGAAGCAGCTGGCTCTAGCAAATGCCAATCAACAGCAGACAAATGCAGGTTTGCAAAAGAGCCTTGCAGCTCATCAACAGAGCCTTGCAGCTCAACAACAGAACTTCGCAGCCCAGCAGCAAGCTCATCAACAGAGCCTTGCAGCCCAGCAGCAAGCTCACCAACAGAGTCTGGAAGCTCAGCAACAAGCCCAGCAGCAATCTGAGGCCCGCTTTATAGACCTGTTACAGAAGCAAGAGCAGAGACTACAACAAATGGAAGCAGTAATGCAGCAACGTCCGCAGACCAGTGAGGAAAGCCGTCCCACTAATACCGCGTCCTTTGGGGTGAGTCGTTTATTGACAAAAATGACTGGAGAGGATGATCCAGAGGTATTTTTGACCACATTTGAAAGGACTGCTGAAAGAGAAAAGTGGCCTGAGGAGCAGTGGGCTGGACTGGTGGCTCCTCTGTTAACTGGTGAATCGCAGAAGGCTTACTATGACCTAGAGCCTGACCAAGCAAAAGACTATGTGATGCTAAAAGCTGAAATATTGGCAAGGCTGGGTGTCACCCAGGCTGTCCGGGCTCAGCGTGTGCATAACTGGACTTTCCAGCTTGGAAAACCCCCCAGGTCTCAAATGTATGATCTCATTCACCTGAGCAGAAAGTGGCTACAGCCAGAGACTTTGTCCGCACCAAAGATTGTGGAACGTGTTGTAATGGATCGGTTTTTGAGAGCTCTTCCTACTGCCATCCAAAAGTGGGTAAGCCATGGAGACCCAGAGACAGCCGATGGTCTTGTGGATCGTGTGGAGAAATACTTGGCTACAGAGAACCTGACGGCCTCTTCCAGAGACACTCGGACTTTCCACCCTAAGACCAGACCATCCCCAGGGGCGGATAAGAGGATTCCAAGGGGTAAGGGTGGAGAGAGTGAGAGGGTGGGAGCTCTACCCCAAGTTTGGCGAGAACAGCCTGGGAAATCAGCGGCTCAAGAGGCGGCAAGAAGGATCGTTTGCTACCGCTGCCGGCAAGCGGGACATATTGCAGCCAATTGCCCGGTTGTGGAGGAACCCATGCAGTGTGACTTTCTGACGGGCAGACGTCAGTCGCTGTGTGCGACAGTCGCATGCACTGCCATTCGAGGAACTGAGAAACATTTATGCAAAATGTGTGTTAATGGTAGAAATGTTGTGGTATTGCTGGATTCAGGTAGCCTTGTGACCCTGATAAAGGCTGAGTTAGTTAAAACAGAGGTCTCTGGGAATAGCAAGGTAGCTGTTATTTGTGTGCATGGGGACACCCGAGAGTATCCAGTGACTACAGTGTGTTTCGAGACCCCCAAAGGTACCCTCTCTCATCCAGTGGGCTTAGTATCTCAGTTACCGTATGACGCCATTGTGGGAAGGGATTTTCCAAAGTTCTGGGAACTGTGGGATGATCCTGAGCCCCCCACTGGTGCCCCTATGTACCAGGAATGTGATAGCCAGAACTCCCCTGAGAGTGGTGAGGACTCTCCGGAATTTCCCTTATCAGTATTGGCAGGGGAGACTCAAGAAACTGGAGAGGAGCCCACCTCCTCAGACGAAAACCTACCGTCTGTGGAGTTTTCTGATCTTGAGGTTCACAGGGAAAACTTTGCCACAGAACAGTTGAAAGACCCCGCCCTAATAAAGGCACGGGAAAACGTAGTGAAAATAGATGGCGAGTTAGTGAACCCAGATAATACCTGCACTTACCCATACTTCAGCGTAGAGAAGGACCTACTGTATCGGGTGGCAAAAAGGGCAGAAGAAACCGTTGAGCAGCTTGTGGTGCCCAAACCTTACAGGAAGTTGGTGTTGGAGTTGGCCCATGGGCACATTCTTGGAGGTCATCTGGGGACAGAGAAAACCCGAGAGAGGGTATTACAGAGATTCTATTGGCCGGGGGTGATGAAGGACATAGAAAATTATTGTTCCTCCTGCCCTGTGTGTCAGAGGTCGGCCCCGATGCCACATTTCCGTAGCCCGCTGGTCCCTCTACCCATCATTGAGGTCCCGTTTGAGAGGATCGCCATGGATTTGGTAGGTCCTATAATCAAGTCCGCTAGGGGGCACCAGTACATATTAGTCATAATGGACTATGCCACCCGTTATCCAGAAGCGATCCCTCTCCGAAATACCTCGGCCAAAACCATAGCCAAAGAGCTATCTCTTGTGTTTAGCCGGGTGGGTATTTGTAAAGAACTGCTTACGGACCAAGGTACACCCTTTATGTCCCGGGTTATGAAGGAGCTGTGTAAATTGTTCAAAGTGACGCAATTACGTACATCTGTGTATCACCCCCAAACCGATGGGCTGGTTGAAAGATTCAACAAAACCCTAAAACAAATGTTGAAGAAAGTGGTGGATAGAGATGGAAAGGATTGGGACTGTCTACTTCCTTATCTGATGTTTGCTATTAGGGAGGTGCCCCAATCCTCTACGGGATTCTCCCCCTTTGAGTTACTGTATGGGAGACACCCAAGAGGGCTGTTGGATATTGCCAAGGAAACTTGGGAAAGTGAGAGTTCTCCCCACAGGAGTGTGATTGAGCATGTCGCCCTGATGCAAGACCGAATTGCACAGGTAATGCCCATCGTGAAGGAACATTTGGCCCAAGCGCAGTTAGCACAGCAGAGAGTGTACAACCGTGGAGCCAAGACCCGTACCTTTTCCCCGGGGGATAGGATACTGGTACTTGTCCCTACGGTTGAAAGTAAATTCCTTGCCAAATGGCAAGGCCCCTACGAGATAATGGAAAAAGTGAGCGAAGTGAATTACAAGGTCAGACAACCAGGAAGGCGAAAGCCCGAACAGATCTATCACGTTAATCTGTTGAAAGCCTGGAGGGATAGAGAGTCCCTAGTCGCAGACACTTGGTCACCAGCTCAAACTGGTTGCGTGATTCCTGAGGTTGGAATAGCAGCCACCTTGTCACAACCCCAACAACAGGAGGTTAAGGAGTTTGTGCTTCGCAACAAGGAGGTATTCTCTGAGCTGCCGGGACAAACATCTGGGGTAGAGCATGACATCATTACCCCGCCCGGTGAAAGGGTGAAGTTAAAACCCTATCGGATCCCAGAGGCCCGACGGGAGGCAATACGGGAGGAAGTACAGAAAATGCTGAACTTAGGGGTGATAGAGGAGTCCCAAAGTGATTGGTCTAGTCCCATTGTGTTGGTGCCTAAACCGGATGGGAGCTGGCGATTTTGTAACGATTTTCGTCAGTTGAACAAAGTTACAAAATTTGACACCTACCCCATGCCACGTATAGATGAGTTGATCGACCGGCTGGGAACAGCCCGATACATGACGACTCTTGACCTCACAAAAGGGTATTGGCAAATCCCCCTGGCCAAATTGGCCAAAGAGAAAACCGCATTTGTAACCCCAGACGGGGCGTTCCAATATAAGAGAATGCCGTTCGGGTTACAGAATGCGCCGGCCACATTCCAGCGGAAAATGGACCAGATGCTGAGGCCCCATCGGAAGTATGCTGCGGCTTACCTGGATGACGTAATTATCCATAGCACAGATTGGGCCACACATCTGCCAAAAGTGCAAGCAGTCCTGGACTCTGTTCGGGAAGCGGGGTTTACGGCTAACCCCAAGAAGTGTACCATTGGGCAGGAGGAGGCCAAATATCTTGGGTACACCATTGGGAGGGGAGTAATAAAACCCCAACTCAACAAAGTCGAGGCCATCCAGAGTTGGCCACGTCCCAACAGCAAGAAGCAGGTACGAGCCTTTCTGGGAATCGCTGGGTATTATCGGCGATTCATTCCCCACTTTGCTTCTAAGGCTGTGCCCCTAACCAACCTAACGAAGGGGAAAGGGTCGGTCATGATTAAATGGACCCCCGAGGCTGAGGCAGCATTCCAATTCTTGAAACAAGCCTTATGTAGCCAGCCAGTGTTGTACTCACCAGACTTCTCTAAAGACTTTGTCGTACAAAGTGATGCGTCAGATGTGGGGTTAGGAGCAGTATTGTCCCAGGTCTGGAACGGGGAAGAGCACCCAGTCATTTACCTCAGCAGGAAGTTGAAGTCCCATGAGGTAAATTACGCCACCGTTGAAAAGGAGTGTTTAGCGGTGAAGTGGGCTCTAGATTCCCTTCGGTACTATCTGCTAGGTAGGCACTTTGACATGGTTACGGATCACGCTCCGTTAAAGTGGATGGCTCAAAACAAGGAAACAAATAGAAGAGTGAATAGGTGGTTCCTGGCCCTCCAGGAATTCAACTTCACAGTAAAGCATCGCCCTGGCGTTCAAATGGGGAATGTGGATGCTTTGTCTCGAGTACATGAATGCCTGATTGCTGGTGTTCCAACCCCGAGGTTAAAACAAGAGGGGGGGGTATGTGACAGCAGGAAGGTAAAGTCACCTGGTTGCATCCAGGGGGGTAGATATATTTCGCCCAGATTCAGGCTTTACGCCGACTTACACAACTAGGTGGAGAGTTGTATAAGCCCAGCTAAGGCTAGTGGGCTCATGGATGACTCATACCTCTAGGGAGAGTGCTGGGCGTCGTGCAGACAGGGAGTTGATGAGACCAGCTGAAGCTTGTCAGCTCATTTAGGCCTCTATAAAAACTCCCAGATTCATTAGATGTTAGCTCATGCCTGGACCCAGACCTGTGTGGACTGTCTAGGGAGAGTGAACCCCTGTGCGGTGAGACAAAGCCTGTGTGGCTATTTGCTTGGACATTTAAAACCAGGGACTTAGGGACTAGGACAGCACTAGGCTGATCCCAGTTGTTAGTTAGGAAACCTGTATGTTTAGTCAGAGGTCAAGTTGACCAGGATTTATTTTGTTTATGTTTCTTTTGGCTTTGCTGTGTTTTGTCACTGTAAATAGAAAATAAACCGCACCTTTTTTTTTTGAAAACCACAACCTCCGTTTGCTGGGCCTGTTTTTGTGTGGGGAGCCCATCCCGGGGGTCACACACACCCGCTGCCGAGCTAACCCCCTCACACTACCTACAGTTTTCTGTCCCTAGAAAAAATGTTTTTTTAAAGCACACTATAGCACAAGGAGAATTCCCCTCACTTTCCTTCTTTGTCCCTAGAAACAAGGACTGGCACAGTGAAAGAAACTGACACTCTCCCTACCTACAGTTTTCTGTCCCTAGAAAAAATGTTTTTTTAAAGCACACTATAGCACAAGGAGAAATCCCCTCACTTTCCTTCTTTGTCCCCAGAAACAAGGACTGGCACAGTGAAAGAAACTGACACTCTCCCTACCTACAGTTTTCTGTCCCTAGAAAAAATGTTTTTTTAAAGCACACTATAGCACAAGGAGAATTCCCCTCACTTTCCTTCTTTGTCCCTAGAAACAAGGACTGGCACAGTGAAAGAAACTGACACTCTCCCTACCTACAGTTTTCTGTCCCTAGAAAAAATGTTTTTTTAAAGCACACTATAGCACAAGGAGAAATCCCCTCACTTTCCTTCTTTGTCCCTAGAAACAAGGACTCGCACAGTAAAACACACTGACACTCTCCCTACCTATCCTTCTCTTTCCCTAAACTAAAGGAATCCAGGTTAAGCAAGAAAGAAATAAATGTCACTGTCCCTGCCTATGCTTGTCTTTCCCTGCTCCGGAACACACTACACTAGGCCGCCGTGCTGGCGGCCTTTTATAGTGTGGGGCGTGTACTAAACACCCTCAGCAATAATTGGCCACAGGCATCCTGCCTGTGGCCAATCATTGCTCTCCTCGCTGCCGGCGCTGTGATTGGCCAAGCATGCGGGGTCACAGTGCATGCTTGGCCAATCACAGCGCCTGGATGACACTACGATGGCGTAGTGCATTGTGGGCCGTTCGCGTCACTCGAATTTGGCGCGAACGGCCCAAATCATTCGATCTTCGTCGAACGATCGAACAGCCGATGTTCGAGTCGAACGTATGTTCGACTCGAACACGAAGCTCATCCCTAGCAGGTACCCGGGCTTACAGGATGTCCTGAGGCAGGCCAGGAAAGTCTGTGTGCATTTCCGCAGATCTTATAATGCCAGTGCTCGCCTGGCTGAGCTGCAAAAGGAGTTGAACCTGCCCAAGAACCGCCTTATATGTGACATGCCCACCAGGTGGAACTCAACGTTGGCCATGCTGCAGCGGCTGCACACGCAGAAGAGGGCCATCAATGAGTACCTGTGCGACTACGGCACCAGGACAGGGTCAGGGGACCTTGGTTTTTTTTCTCCACGCCAGTGGGGCATGATCAGGGATGCATGCACTGTCCTGGCACCATTTGAGGAGGCCACGAGGATGGTGAGCAGTGACAGTGCATGCATCAGTGACACTGTACCTCTTGTCCACCTGTTGGAGCACACGCTGCGTGGAATAATGGACAGGGCACTTGAGGCAGAACAGAGGCAGGAAGAGGAGGACTTCCTTGCCTCTCAAGGCCCCCTTTACCCAGACAGTGTTCCTTCTGTCCCACCCATCGCACAGGAAGAGGAGGAGGAGGAGGAGGAGGAGGAGGATTGTGTCAGCATGGAGGTGGAGGCTGGCACTCAGCATCATCAGCAGCAGTCTTTTAGGGATGATTTACAGTCCCAAGAAACCAGTGGACTTGTACGTGGCTGGGAGGAGGTGGCTGCGGATCATGTCGTCCTTAGTGACCCAGAGGACACCGGAGCGAATGCCTCAGCAAACCTATGCTGCATGGCCTCCCTGATCCTGCAAAGTCTGCGGAAGGATCCTCGTATTCTTCGGATCAAGGAGAGGGACCATTACTGGCTGGCCACTCTCCTTGATCCACGGTACAAGGGTAAGGTTGCGGACCTTATGTTACCGTCGCAGAGGGAGCAGAGGATGAGACAACTCCGGGAGGCCTTGCAGAAAGGTCTGTGCAACGCGTTCCCAGAGACTGGGAGGTTACAAACTCCTGGTCCTGGACAACAAGTTGCTGAGGCTTCGGCCAGTCAAAGAAGGAGCGGTGGGGAAGGTGGCCGTCTGACCGATGCGTTCAGACAATTCTTTAGTCCGCAGCCCCAAAGTATGATCGGTTCCAGCAACCATCGCCAGCGTCTGATAAACATGGTGCAGGAATATCTAGGGGCAAGGTCAGACTTGGACACCTTCCCCACCGAAAATCCTCTGGCTTACTGGGTCTTGAGGATGGATCACTGGCCAGAGCTTGCACAGTATGCAATTGAGCTACTGGCCTGTCCTGCATCCAGCGTTCTTTCGGAACGCACATTCAGTGCTGCTGGAGGATTTGTCACGGATCACAGGGTGCGCCTGTCCACCGACTCGGTTGATCGACTGACTTTCATCAAGATGAACCAGTCTTGGATCACCACCAGCTACCACACACCTGATGCTGATATAACAGACTAATTGATTTTAACATGTCACATCCCTTCAAGACTGATGCTGATGCTGAGTGCCTGTGCTGTTATGTTGACTGGCTAGCCTCCTCCTCCGAGTCCTCAATGATACGATTGATGATGATAGCTTGGAAGATCATTTTTGTTTATGGGTGCCGCCACCAGTGGCTAAGGCCCAATTTTTCAGCCCCTGTTTTACAGGGGCGTGTAATTACAATTTTTTTAGCAATAATTTGCCATAGGGCTCATTGCTGTGCTCCAAGTACAGTATCTGTGAGGGGTTGGAGTGTTGTGGCACCAGTGCCTAAGGCCCAATTTTTCAGCCCCTGTTTAACAGGGGCGTGTCATTACAATTTTTGAAGCAATACTTTGCAACAGGGCTCATTGCTGTGCTCCAAGTACAGTATCTGTGAGGGGTTGTAGTGTTGTGCCACCAGTGCCTAAGGCCCAATTTTTCAGCCCCTGTTCAACAGGGGCATGCAATTACAATTCTTGATCTAATAATTCACAGCAGGGCCCATTCCTGCACCCACCAAGAGTAACTCTGAGGGCTTACAGTGTTGTGGCAACGCCACCACCACCACGAAAGGCCCAATTTTTCAGCCCCTGTTCAAAAGGGGCATGTAATTACAATTCTTGATCTAATAATTCACAGCAGGGCCCATTGCTGCACCCACCAAGAGTAACTCTGAGGGCTTACAGTGTTGTGGCAACGCCACCACCACCACCACCACGAAAGGCCCAATTTTTCAGCCCCTGTTCAAAAGGGGCCTGTAATTACAATTCTTGATCTAATAATTCACAGCAGGGCCCATTCCTGCACCCACCAAGAGTAACTCTGAGGGCTTACAGTGTTGTGGCAACACCACCACCACCACCACCACCACGAAAGGCCCAATTTTTCAGCCCCTGTTCAACAGGGGCATGCAATTACAATTCTTGATCTAATAATTCACAGCAGGGCCCATTGCTGCACCCACCAAGAGTAACTGTCAGGGCTTACAGTGTTGTGGCACCAGCACCACCATCAAAGGCCCAATTTTTACTACCACTGTTCAACAATTATATGTAATTAAAATTCCTGATATAATAGTTGACAGCAGGGCGTTCCAGCACCAACCAAGAGTAACTGTGAGTGCTTACAGTGTTGTGCCAACACCAACAACTAAGGGGCCTATTTCTGCAGAGTATATACGGCAGGTCCCTACTTTCAAACATCCAACTTACAAACGACTCCTACTTGCAAACGCAAGAAGACAACAGGAAGTGAGAGGAAATCTACCACTAGGAAGGAAAATTCTCTCCTGTAAGAATAAATATGGGAGAAAGGTGTCTCCTCTGTACTGATGCTTTATCAGCAATCCTTGTTTCAAGAAAAACACCACATTTCAAAAACAGTTGTCATTGGGACGGAAAGTGAGGTGAAATGTTCTGAACAGGGGCACAGACAGCAAAACAAATGTTACAGGGGTGATAACCCTTACCTATGTTTTCCAAAAAGTTTAAAAATAGATTTTTGGGCTGGAGGTACACTTCAACAATGTACCTGTTCAAAATTACAAACAGATTCTACATAAGAACAAACCTACAGTCCCTGTCTTGTATGCACCGCCTGTATACGGCTGTTCAGAGTATATAGGGCCTTTTTTATTTTATGTGCGGGGTTCCCCTTAATATCCATACAAGACCCAAAGGGGCTGGTAATGGGCTGGGGTAGGGGGGGGGTCATGGGGTAGCTATGCCATTTTTCTTAAAGATTTTCATCCATATTACCGGGACCAGACATTACATTAAAGCCGCAAGCAGTTTTAAATGGCTTTTTTTTCCTTTAGAAGTGTCATTTTGTGCAGGGACAGTTCTAAACACGGGAAACACGTGGCACTTCACAGGCATACTTTAGACACCCCCCAGGTACGATATTTAAAGGAATATTTGACTTTTTTTTTTTCACTTTATGCATCATTAAAATGACTGCTCCCGAAAAACGACCGTTTTTAAAACTTCTTTTTGCATTGATACATGTCCCCTGGTGCAGAACCCGGGTTCCCAAACCCTTTTTAGGACAATACCATGCATAATAGTTGTTATAATTAGCACTTTAGAATTCGAACGTTCGCATCCATTGTATTTAATAGGGTTCTATTGTTCGTACGAACTTTCGGTCCGTTCGCGGGTTCTGGTGCGAACCGAACCCGGGGGTGTTCGGCTCATCACTAATTGTGAGACATGTTTTTTTCAGAGGGGAGGGTGGTTGTTTGATAAAGGACTTGATCACAGTGTTGTTTGCTTACTTACTATTTAAATTTTTTATGAATGATTGTGAGTAACCAGGGGTACAATGTACTCCTTACTTGTTCATGTAGGGGGATTTCTGTGCCCCCCAATAGGGATGAGCTTTATGTTTGAGTCGAACATGAATTTGACTCGAACATTGGCTGTTCGCCCGTTCGGCGAACAGCGAACAATTTGGGGTGTTCTCGGCAAATTCGAAAAGCCGTGGAACACCGTTAAAAGTCTATGGGAGAAATCAAAAGTGCTCATTTTAAAGGTTAATATGCAAGTTATTGTCATACAAAGTGTTTGGGGACCTGGGTCCTGCCCCAGGGGACATGTATCAATGCAATATTTTTTTTTTTAAAACAGCTGTTATTTTCGGAGCAGTGATTTTACTAATGCTTAAAGTGAAACAATAAAAGTGAAATATTCCTTTAAATTTCGTACCTGGGGTGTGTGTATAGTATTCCTGTAAAGTCGCGCATGTTTCCCGTGTTTAGAATTGTTCCTGCACAAAATGTAATTTCTGAAGGAAAAAAAGTCATTTAAAACCACTCGCGGCTATAATGAATTGTCGGCTTCCCGGCAATACAGATCAAAGTCATTGAAAAAAATGGCAGGGGTCCCCCCCGCAGTCCATTACCAGGCTCTTAGGGTCTGGTATGAACATTAAGGGGAACCCTGAACCAAAAAAAATAAAGTGGGAGTCCCCCCAAATTCTATATCAGGCCCTTCAGGTCTGGTATGGATTTTAAGGGGAACCCCGCACCAAAATAATAAAAAATGGCGTGGGGTCCCCCCAAAAATCCATACTAGACCCTTATCCGAGCACGCAACCTGGCAGGCCGCAGAAAATAGGGGGGGTGAGAAAGCGCCCCCCCTCCTGAACCGTACCAGGCCACATGCCCTCAACATGGGGAGGCTGTCCCCATGTTGATGAGGACAAGGGCCTCATCCCCACAACCCTTGCCCGGTGGTTGTGGGGATCTGCGGGCGGGGGCTTATCGAAATCTGGAAGCCCCCTTTAACAAAGCGGAACTCCAGATCCCAGCTCCCCCCATTTGAATTGGTACATTGTACCCCTATCATTTCACAAAGAAAGTGTAAAAATTTGTAAAAAACACAGACACAGTTGGACAAGTCCTTTATTTAAAAAAATTTTTAAAAAAATTTAAAAAATCCAGCGATGTAATCCCGTCTCCCCGATGTCCAACGATGATCCATTCTCCAGCGACGCTGCAGTCTCCCGTCTCCAGCAGCAACCCGCCCCGTGACGTCGTGATGCTTCCGTGATGCTCTTTTAAAGCTTGACAGATGCTCAATTTCTCCAAAACAAAGCGAAGCTGAATTAAAGCCTCTCAAAAACTGCACGTGCTTCAAGTGAGCTTTGCCATACAGTTCTATGGAGGCTTTGAAGATGCTTTGAAGCACCACTACAGCGACATGGGGTATAATTTTTGAAGCAAAGCTAAAGCAAAGCAAATGCAAGGTGTAAACAGGATTGTATGCTAACCATTTTATTTAGGGGCTTTGACTGGCATTCAGAGAGCTAATTCAGTCATGCAACACTGTATCCAAATTAAATTTTAATTTTATGAGACAGATAGAGCTTTCTTTGGTGGTATTTTTTTACTACTGGGTTTTTTTTTTTTTTTTTTGCTATGTAAACAAAAAAATACTGATATTTTTGAACAAAAACAAATTTTTCCTAATTTCTGTTACAAAATTTTGAAAATAATCAGTCTCTCTTCATACATTTAGTCCAGATATTTATGCTACATTGATTTTGTAAAAATAACCCAAATAAGTGTATATTATTTAGTCTGTGTGAAAGTTATAGAGTCTACAAACTATGTTATATACCGGTAGGGATGAGCCGAACATGCCCCTGTTCGGTTCGCACCAGAACATGCGAACAGGCAAAAAATTTGCTTGAACACGCGAACACAATTAAAGTCTATGGGACACGAACATGAAAAATCTAAAGTGCTAATTTTAAAGGCTAATATGCAAGTTGTTGTCATAAAAGGTGTTTGGGGACCCGGGTCCTGCCCCAGGGGACATGTATCAATGCAAAAAAAAGTTTTAAAAACAAACGTTTTTATCGAAATCTGGAAGCCCCCTTTAACAAAGGGGAACTCCAGATCCCGCCCCCCCCTATGTGAATTGGTAACGGGGTACATTGTACTCCTACTATTTCACAAAGAAAGTGTAAAAATTTGTAAAAAACACACAGACACAGTAGGACAAGTCCTTTATTTAAAAAATAAATACATTTATAAATAAATTCCAGCGATGTAATCCCATCTCCCCGATGTCCAACGATGATCCATTCTGCAGAGACGCTGCAGTCTCCCCTCTCCAGCAAGAATGAAACACCTGTGACGCATAAGAGGGGGCGGGGTCACCCATCCCTATCATAGGGAACCCCCGGGATTCCCTATGATAAGGACGGATGACCCCGCCCCGTGACGTCACGGGGCGGGGTCACCCGTCCTTATCATAGGGAACCGATCATGGCGACGTGTATCATTTCATCTCGTTGGGTCGTGTAGGGGTTACATCACTGTAATTTATTTTTTTTATTAAAGGACTTGTCCCAAGCTGTGTGTGTGTTTTTTTTACCATTTTTGTCACTTTTTGGGGGGAAATGGTAGGGGTGGGTACAAGGGTTGTGGGGATGAGGCCCTTGTCCTCATCAACATGGGGACAGACTCCCCATGTTGAGGGCATGTGGCCTGGTACGGTTCAGGAGGGAGGGGCGCTCTCTCATCTCCCCTCTTTTCCTGCGTCCTGCCAGGTTGCGTGCTCAGATAAGGGTCTAGTATGGATTTTTGGGGGGACCCCACACCATTTTTTTTTTATTCGGTGCGGGGTTCCCCTTAATATCCATACCAAACCTGAAGGGCCTGATATGGAATTTGGGGGGACCCCCCACGTTTTTAATTTTTTTTTGGTTTGGGGTTCCCCTTAATATTCATACCAGACCCTAAGGGCCTGGTAATGGACTGTGGAGGGGACCCCTGCCGTTTTTTTCAATGACTTTGTTCTGTATTGCCGGGGAGCCGACAATTCATTATAGCCGCGAGTGGTTTTAAATTCCTTTTTTTCCTTCAGAAATTACATTTTGTGCAGGGACAACTCTAAACACGGGAAACATGTGCGACTTTACAGGCATAATATACACACCCCCCCAGGTACGAAACTTAAAGGAATATTTAACTTTTATTGTTTCACTTTGGCCCCTTTCACACTGAGGAGTTTTTCAGGCATTTTGCGCTAAAAATAGCGCATAAATAACGCCTGAAAAACTCCTGCCCCAGTATGCTCAATGTGAAAGCCCAAGGGCTTTCACACTGAGGCGATGCGCTGGCGGGAGGAGAAAAAAATCTCCTGCAAGCCACATCTTTGGAGCGGTGAAGGAGCGGTGTGTATACCGCTCCTTTACCGCTCCTTCCCATTGAAATGAATGGGACACCGCTGTAATACCGCCCGCAAACCGCAAATAGCGGCGCTATACCGCCACCGCACCCACCGCCCCAGTGTGAAACCAGCCTATAAGCATTATTAAAATCACTGCTCCCAAAAAAACGTCCGTTTTTAAAACTTTTTTTTGCATTGATACATGTCCCCTGGGGCAGGACGCAGGTCCCCAAACACTTTTTATGACAATAACTTGCATATTAACCTTTAAAATAGCACTTTTGATTTCTCCCATAGACTTTTAACGGTGTTCCACGGCTTTTCGAATTTGCCGCGAACACCCAAGATTGTTCGCTGTTCGCGTCGAATTCATATTCGACTCGAACATAAAGCTCATCCCTATATACCGGTATATTTGAAAATTGATCAGTCCTGATGTACTGACTTAAGGCCCTAAAATGCCAGGACAGTATAAATACCCCCCAAATGAGACCCTTTTTGGAAATTAGACAGTCCAAAGTATTTAGTAAGAGATATGGTGAGTTTTTTGAAGTTGTGATTTTTTTTGTACATTTTTTGGGGAAAATTAAGTAATAAACAATTTTGTTTTCTTTTTCAATTATTTTTTACATGCTTTAACCAGAGCAGTACAGAGTCATAATATGACTGGTGTGGTGGTGATCAGGGACACTGACTTACGACAGTTTGTAAAAAAATTATTAATAATTATATATTTTTTTTTTTCAAGAAAATAAATAAATAAATATATTTTCCCATGCAGTGGGGCTGTGCACGCACTGCATGAGTTAACTGCTCGTATTTGTCTTGGGGATTTTGGTGCTAAGATATACTTACCTAATCCGCTGATCCTCCAAGACCTGCCCCCCCTGCATGATAGCGGTCTTGTGAATGGACTGTTCCTGACGTTATCACGCCCATAGACCGGCTGTGGATGTGAGGATGGCAGGAGCAGTCCACCACTGAACGTGGGGGGAGGGCACTTTTTCAGAGGATCAAATGACAGGGTAGGTACAGCTTTTCCTTGCGCCCCTACACAAAATGAGCAGTTAACCCATGCAGTGTGGGCAGAGCCCCAATGCATGGGAGAATATTATTTTTTAAGGAGTTATGCTTTAAACTTTTGTTTCTTTTGTAGAGTTTTTTTAACATTTTGTGACCATAGCAGTACAGTGTCACCCTAATGAGGATTTTTTCTTACACTATGATTGCTTATTACAGTGATGAGCTGATCCCTGTATAAGCAATTGTTTTTATGAATGGCAATCATTCTTGTGGCATTGTGTACAGTTGTGATAGCTGTGATTGGCTACAGCTATCACATGTTACAAGGGCACTGTGATTGGCCCTGTCTGTACCATGTGATCATTGTGACCAATCACAGAGATCACAGTAGTACATAATGAATGGCTGTGAATGAAAACCATTGTGCACTATTGGCATGTGATTGCTGTGAATAATCACAGCAATCATATGATACCAGGGCCAGCTCAGTACAATAAACTGCCTTCTGCAGTGTCCGGTGGACACAGTGGATAACAGATTGTGCCACTGTGTGGCCCCTAGGGCACGCACAAGATGCACACCTGGAGGACATCATATAAAGTCCATCCAGGATAACAGTGCTCCCACTCAACCATTATTTTACCATCGGAGAAAAGGGGGGGGGACAAAAAGTTGGGACTTTTAAAGAAGCACGTTATTACAAAAGAGTACAATGGTTTGGTAAAAATTAGGGTTGTCCCGATACCGATACTAGTATCGGTATCGGTACCGATACAGAGCATTTGCCCAAGTACTTGTACTCGGGCAAATGCTCCCGATGCTTCACCCGATACCTGGACAGTCAGGGGTGATCAGTGCGTGGGAGATCACCGCTGTATAGATTTAAAAGTCTCTCCGCCTTTCCCCCCCCCCCCTTTAAGCTGCTGTAGTGAAATCAGCGGTGATCGGTGCTTGTAACTCACACACGATCACCGCTGACTGTCCTCGCATCCTCCTCCAGCCCCCCTCCGTTCTGCGGTCTCGTGTCCCCTCCACTCTGGTGTCTCCCTCCGTCCGTGACCCCCTCCACTCTGGTGTCTCCCTCCATCCGTGACCCCCTGCACTCTGGTGTCTCCCTCCGTCCGTGACCCCCTCCACTCTGGTGTCTCCCTCCGTCCGTGACCCCCTCCACTCTGGTGTCTCCCTCCGTCCGTGACCCCCTCCACTCTGGTGTCTCCCTCCGTCCGTGACCCCCTCCACTCTGGTGTCTCCCTCCGTCCGTGACCCCCTCCACTCTGGTGTCTCCCTCCGTCCGTGACCCCCTCCACTCTGGTGTCTCCCTCCGTCCGTGACCCCCTCCACTCTGGTGTCTCCCTCCGTCCGTGACCCCCTCCACTCTGGTGTCTCCCTCCGTCCGTGACCCCCTCCACTCTGGTGTCTCCCTCCGTCCGTGACCCCCTCCACTCTGGTGTCTCCCTCCGTCCGTGACCCCCTCCACTCTGGTGTCTCCCTCCGTGCTGCCATCCCCTTCCGTTCTCCTCCTCCACCCCCTCTTACTGTCAGGATGGAGAGCGGAGGTAGGAGCCGGTAAACCCGGCTCCTTACTGTTCCGAATGAACAGAGTCAGTGATCACTGACTCTGTTCATTCACAAAACTGAAACATCGTAAACTGTGTTACAATGTTTCAGTTTATGAATGGAGAGGAGCCGCTGTCTTCTCTCCATTCATTTTCAGCGCAGCTGAGGCTGCTGAGAAAGGGACTGGGGAATCTGTCCCTAGTCCCTTTCTCTGTCTCAAAGGGGAGATGTCAGAGGTCTGTTAAGACCCCTGATATCTCACCAAAGCCCCCCAACAGGGCTGATAAAAAAATAAAAAAATTAATAAAAAAATAAATAATAAAGAAATGAATTGTAAAAAATAAATAAAATAAAATAGAAGAAAAAACACACTGACACTGTCCACCCCCCACCCCTTAAAAAAAGAAAACATTATAAAAAATCAATCAATAAATAAATAAAAAAAATTGTAAAAAAAAAAAAAAAATTGTAAAAAAAAATTTTTTTTTTTTTTAAAAGAGATAAAAAAAAAGTATCGGTATTCGGTATCGGCGAGTACTTGGAAAAAAGTATCGGTACTTGTACTCGGTCTTAAAAAAGTGGTATCGGGACAACCCTAGTAAAAACATATTTAATTAATGAAATCAGTAACAGGGTAAAAAATATGCATGATAATGATAGATTCCATAGAGTATTTTTTTTTTTTTTTATGTACTTAATTAATGTACAGTACAATCATACTGAAGGATACAAAAATAATCTGTAAATAACAGGATAATAGACAAGAATACATGATCATAAAAAATAACTTGTTGTAATTCATATATATACAGATATGCCTATATGGAATGATACAATTTAATGGTAAATTGGCTGATTGTTTATAACCTCCAGGCTAACGCCTCCACATAGACTGCAATGGAATAGAACCACATAATAGATTACATGTGGATCCTATAACCACATGATATCAAATCAATATGGCTTGATGGACGTATATAAATATAAAATTAGAGCACGGCTTCTAGTTAGCTCAACACGTTTTGTGGCTGTGTAGTTACCACTCTTCAGGAGCAAGCACTTGATCTGGAATAAAATAATAAAAGGATTGCCATGAGAACCATAACCTATCAGGGAGAAGCTACAAGAATTCAGGTGGACCAAGCCCTATTAAATTACTTACAAACAGTATAGCTGTGTGTGGGAGGTGCAAGGAGCTGAGGGCCCACCGGGAACATCATTTACGGGAACTGTGGGAATGTGATCCATGACCACAATCCAAAGCACCACCAGGGGCAGACAAGCAAAACTGTCTGGATCTTCCTCAACTCAGGAGTTTGGGAGTAACAATATCTCAGTGGCTTCTGTGAAAATGAGTAAATAATACAATTACCATGGTACACAGTGTACCCCAATGATAATTTGATATCATGTGGTTATAGGATCCACATGTACATATGAATTACTCTATGGAATCTATCAATATCATGCATATTTTTTACCCTGTTACTGATTTTATTAATTAATAAATATGTTTTTATCAAACCATTGTACTCTTTTGCAGCTACGTGCTTCATTTAAAATCCCAAATTTTTGGCCTGCCCCCCCCCCCTTTTCTCGCCATAAACAGGGATGGAAGAATATGACACTGCCTCATATAAAGTCCCAAAACATAAAAAAAAATATTTTCATTTTACCATGGGAAAGGTATATTTGGTTGCAACAATCTGTGTACACAGGCAGGGCAATTGAGAAAATTCCCCCCAGCAATGCAATTCAAACAACTCAAGCATGTTAAAGTTAAATTAAACCCAACCACTAAAATCTCATATACGCTTTAACAGCAGGTTATATTGATTATAAAGGTGTTTGTTCGGGCACTTTGTGTTATATTATGACAATGCTCTGAGCCTGTCTCCCACAAATTCCTGACAGTAACTTACCTTATCACATGCTCTCCCAATGGAAAAAATATTACTTCTGTGCTGATCCACATTGTACAATTTTACAGGAATACTACAATGCATTCTGCACAGGAACTATACCATGTGAAAAAACACATGTAGCTGGTTATATGTGAAGTGCATGCAGACAAGGACAGATTGCAAAAAAGATCAGTGGTTGAAACAAAAAAATAGGAAGTGTGCCCTGTGAAAAAACACATGCAGACGGTTATGACCATAGGTCCCTGTAAAAAAAAAGTTGAAGAACACATATCAGCAGTAGTGATGAGCCGAACACCCCCGGGTTCGGTTCGCACCAGAACCCGCGAACGGACCGAAAGTTCGAACGAACATTAGAACCCTATTAAATACAATGGATGCGAACGTTCGAATTCTAAAGTGCTAATTATAACAACTATTATGCATGTTATTGTCATAAATAGGGTTTGGGAACCCGGGTTCTGCACCAGGGGACATGTATCAATGCAAAAAGAAGTTTTAAAAACGGTCGTTTTTCGGGAGCAGTCATTTTAATGATGCATAAAGTGAAAAAAAAAAAGTCAAATATTCCTTTAAATATCGTACCTGGGGGGTGTCTAAAGTATGCCTGTGAAGTGCCACGTGTTTCCCGTGTTTAGAACTGTCCCTGCACAAAATGACACTTCTAAATGAAAAAAAAGCCATTTAAAACTGCTTGCGGCTTTAATGTAATGTCTGGTCCCGGTAATATGGATGAAATTCTTTAAGAAAAATGGCATAGCTACCCCATGACCCCCCCCCCTACCCCAGCCCATTACCAGCCCCTTTGGGTCTTGTATGGATATTAAGGGGAACCCCGCACACAAAATAAAAAAGGCCCTATATACTCTGAACAGCCGTATACAGGCGGTGCATACAAGACAGGGACTGTAGGTTTGTTCTTATGTAGAATCTGTTTGTAATTTTGAACAGGTACATTGTTGAAGTGTAGCTCCAGCCCAAAAATCTATTTTTAAACTTTTTGGGAAACATAGGTAAGGGTTATCACCCCTGTAACATTTGTTTTGCTGTCTGTGCCCCTGTTCAGAACATTTCACCTCACTTTCCGTCCCAATGACAACTGTTTTTGAAATGTGGTGTTTTTCTTGAAACAAGGATTGCTGATAAAGCATCAGTACAGATGAGACCCCTTTCTCCCATATTTATTCTTACAGGAGAGAATTTTCCTTTCTAGGGGTAGATTTCCTCTCACTTCCTGTTGTCTTCTTTCGTTTGCAAGTAGGAGTCGTTTGTAAGTTGGATGTTTGAAAGTAGGGACCTGCCGTATATACTCTGCAGAAATAGGCCCCTTAGTTGTTGGTGTTGGCACAACACTGTAAGCACTCAGTTACTCTTGGTTGGTGCTGGAACGCCCTGCTGTCAACTATTATATCAGGAATTTTAATTACATATAATTGTTGAACAGTGGTAGTAAAAATTGGGGCTTTGATGGTGGTGCTGGTGCCACAACACTGTAAGCCCTGACAGTTACTCTTGGTGGGTGCAGCAATGGGCCCTGCTGTGAATTATTAGATCAAGAATTGTAATTACATGCCCCTTTTGAACAGGGGCTGAAAAATTGGGCCTTTCGTGGTGGTGGTGGTGGTGGCGTTGCCACAAGACTGTAAGCCCTCAGAGTTACTCTTGGTGGGTGCAGCAATGGACCCTGCTGTGAATTATTAGATCAAGAATTGTAATTGCATGCCCCTGTTGAACAGGGGCTGAAAAATTGGGCCTTAGGCACTGGTGGCACAACACTACAACCCCTCACAGATACTGTACTTGGAGCACAGCAATGAGCCCTGTTGCAAAGTATTGCTTCAAAAATTGTAATGACACGCCCCTGTTAAACAGGGGCTGAAAAATTGGGCCTTAGGCACTGGTGCCACAACACTCCAACCCCTCACAGATACTGTACTTGGAGCACAGCAATGAGCCCTATGGCAAATTATTGCTAAAAAAATTGTAATTACACGCCCCTGTAAAACAGGGGCTGAAAAATTGGGCCTTAGCCACTGGTGGCGGCACCCATAAACAAAAATGATCTTCCAAGCTATCATCATCAATCGTATCATTGAGGACTCGGAGGAGGAGGATAGCCAGTCAACATAACAGCACAGGCACTCAGCATCAGCATCAGTCTTGAAGGGATGTGACATGTTAAAATCAATTAGTCTGTTATATCAGCATCAGGTGTGTGGTAGCTGGTGGTGATCCAAGACTGGTTCATCTTGATGAAAGTCAGTCGATCAACCGAGTCGGTGGACAGGCGCACCCTGTGATCCGTGACAAATCCTCCAGCAGCACTGAATGTGCGTTCCGAAAGAACGCTGGATGCAGGACAGGCCAGTAGCTCAATTGCATACTGTGCAAGCTCTGGCCAGTGATCCATCCTCAAGACCCAGTAAGCCAGAGGATTTTCGGTGGGGAAGGTGTCCAAGTCTGACCTTGCCCCTAGATATTCCTGCACCATGTTTATCAGACGCTGGCGATGGTTGCTGGAACCGATCATACTTTGGGGCTGCGGACTAAAGAATTGTCTGAACGCATCGGTCAGACGGCCACCTTCCCCACCGCTCCTTCTTTGACTGGCCGAAGCCTCAGCAACTCGTTGTCCAGGACCAGGAGTTTGTAACCTCCCAGTCTCTGGGAACGCGTTGCACAGACCTTTCTGCAAGGCCTCCCGGAGTTGTCTCATCCTCTGCTCCCTCTGCGACGGTAACATAAGGTCCGCAACCTTACCCTTGTACCGTGGATCAAGGAGAGTGGCCAGCCAGTAATGGTCCCTCTCCTTGATCCGAAGAATACGAGGATCCTTCCGCAGACTTTGCAGGATCAGGGAGGCCATGCAGCGTAGGTTTGCTGAGGCATTCGCTCCGGAGTCCTCTGGGTCACTAAGGACGACATGATCCGCAGCCACCTCCTCCCAGCCACGTACAAGTCCACTGGTTTCTTGGGACTGTAAATCATCCCTAAAAGACTGCTGCTGATGATGCTGAGTGCCAGCCTCCACCTCCATGCTGACACAATCCTCCTCCTCCTCCTCCTCCTCCTCTTCCTGTGCGATGGGTGGGACAGAAGGAACACTGTCTGGGTAAAGGGGGCCTTGAGAGGCAAGGAAGTCCTCCTCTTCCTGCCTCTGTTCTGCCTCAAGTGCCCTGTCCATTATTCCACGCAGCGTGTGCTCCAACAGGTGGACAAGAGGTACAGTGTCACTGATGCATGCACTGTCACTGCTCACCATCCTCGTGGCCTCCTCAAATGGTGCCAGGACAGTGCATGCATCCCTGATCATGCCCCACTGGCGTGGAGAAAAAAAAACAAGCTCCCCTGACCCTGTCCTGGTGCCGTAGTCGCACAGGTACTCATTGATGGCCCTCTGCTGCGTGTGCAGCCGCTGCAGCATGGCCAACGTTGAGTTCCACCTGGTGGGCATGTCACATATAAGGCGGTTCTTGGGCAGGTTCAACTCCTTTTGCAGCTCAGCCAGGCGAGCACTGGCATTATAAGATCTGCGGAAATGCACACAGACTTTCCTGGCCTGCCTCAGGACATCCTGTAAGCCCGGGTACCTGCCCAAGAACCGCTGCACCACCAGGTTAAGGACGTGAGCCACACAGGGCACATGGGTCAGTTGTCCCTGTCGGAGGGCGGAGAGGAGGTTGGTGCCATTGTCGCAAACCACCATTCCTGGCTTAAGCTGGCGTGGCGTCAACCACCTCTCGGCCTGGCCCTGCAGAGCAGACAGGACCTCTGCCCCAGTGTGGCTTCTGTCCCCCAAACACACCAGCGCAAGCACGGCATGGCATCTTTTTGCCTGCGTACTTGCGTAGCCCCGTGAACGGCTACGGAGCACCGCTGGTTCATAGGACAAACCACAGGAAGAGGCCATGGAGGAAGAAGAAGAGGAGGGGGTGGAGGAGAGAGGTGTGTCACAACCAGTAGTAGCATTTTGGAGGCGTTGCGGTGGGACAACCTCCAACACTACTGCACCTTGTCCTGCATCCTTCCCAGCTGCCAAAAGAGTGACCCAATGGGCCGTGAAAGAAAGGTAACGTCCCTGTCCATGCCTGCTGGACCATGAGTCAGCGGTAATATGCACCTTACCGCTGACCGCCCTGTCCAGCGAGGCCAAGACATTGCCTTCCACATGCCGGTAGAGAGCCGGAATAGCCTTCCGTGAGAAAAAGTGGCGTTTGGGAACCTGCCACTGAGGAACCGCACATTGCACAAACTCACGGAAGGGGGCCGAGTCTACCAACTGAAAAGGCAGCAGTTGAAGCGCTAGCAATTTAGCCAAGCTAGCATTCAACCGCTGGGCATGTGGATGGCAGGGAGTGAACTTCTTTCGACGGTCCAGCAGCTGGGGCAGGGAAATTTGCCTGCTAGAATCGGAAGTCGGTGTACTGCTAGCAGAGTGGCCGCAAGTACTTGGCTGTGACACACCTAATTCTACACCTTCATTCCTCTCAGTGCATGTTTCAGAGAGGACTGAAGTTATAGTGGGGTTGGAGATCCCAGCTGATGCGGTGCAAGGAGAGGTCCGCTTTGTTCTTTGGTGTGGGTCTTTGAGGTAGGCTTGCCAACGAGCTGCATGGCAGGTCAACATATGTCTGGTCAGGCATGTGGTACCCAAGCGGCTGATGTTTTGGCCACGCGATATACGCTTGAGACATATGTTGCAAACAGCAGCTGTGCGATCTGATGCACTAGCCTCAAAAAAGGCCCACACCAAAGAACTTTTTGAATGACGGGCAGAGGCAGCGCCCTGCACAGGCGGAGCTCTGCGGTGTGATTCCGTCGGTGTACTGCCCTTACGCTGGCCACCAAAGGGCATCCTGCCTCGTTGGAGATGTGCCTCCTCCTCATCCTCCTCCTCCTCCTCTCTCCTATTAGGCACCCACGTGGAGTCAGTGACCTCATCATCACCTCCCTCCTCATCACTGGAGCCAATCTGGCAGTATGCTGCAGCTGCTGGAACATGACTGCCAGATTGGTGTCCTTCTTGAGCATCCCCTCTGTCTGCTCTCACGCTACTGCCTTCCTCTAGCTGGGTTTCATCATCAGACCCTTCGAAACGCTGGGCATCCTCCTGGAGCATGTACCCAACACTGTGCTGAAACAGTTCGGGGGACTCCTCAGGAGGAGGACATGGTGGGTCTAGGGAAGGAGTGACTGATGATGAGTCTGACATTGATACCAGGGAAGAGGACGCTTTGGCAGCTGCTTTTCCAGTACTCTGAGCCTGGGTGAGAGAGGATGAGGAGGAGGAGGAGGGCTTGGTCATCCACTCTACCAAGTCTTCGGCATGATGTGGCTCAACATGTCCAGCTGCCGAAAAGAAGGACAAGCGTGTCCCATGGCCATGTGCTGATGACAATGCACCGCGTCCACGACCAGCACTGTTGCCCCCAGACACAGAGCCTGCTTGCCCTCTTTTATTGCCTCCTGACTGTCTGCCTCTCCTTGTTTGCCTTCCAGACATTCTAATAGATGGCCTGCAGGGAGATGGGAAAAAAGCAATAAGGGCTACCTTCAGGTGTCCTTCTCTGTCCCTTGAAACAAGGACTTTGACAGTGAAAGAAACTGACACACTCTCCCTACCTACAGTTTTCTGTCCCTAGAAAAAATGTTTTTTTTAAGCACAATTTAGCACAAGGAGAATTCACTCACTGTCCTTCCAGGTCCCTGGAAACAAGGACTTTGACAGTGAAAGAAACTGACACACTCTCCCTACCTACAGTTTTCTGTCCCTAGAAAAAATGTTTTTTTTAAGCACAATTTAGCACAAGGAGAATTCACTCACTGTCCTTCCAGGTCCCTGGAAACAAGGACTTTGACAGTGAAAGAAACTGACACACTCTCCCTACCTACAGTTTTCTGTCCCTAGAAAAAATGTTTTTTTTAAGCACAATTTAGCACAAGGAGAATTCACTCACTGTCCTTCCAGGTCCCTGGAAACAAGGACTTTGACAGTGAAAGAAACTGACACACTCTCCCTACCTACAGTTTTCTGTCCCTAGAAAAAATGTTTTTTTAAGCACAATTTAGCACAAGGAGAATTCACTCACTGTCCTTCCAGGTCCCTGGAAACAAGGACTTTGACAGTGAAAGAAACTGACACACTCTCCCTACCTACAGTTTTCTGTCCCTAGAAAAAATGTTTTTTTTAAGCACAATTTAGCACAAGGAGAATTCACTCACTGTCCTTCCAGGTCCCTGGAAACAAGGACTTTGACAGTGAAAGAAACTGACACACTCTCCCTACCTACAGTTTTCTGTCCCTAGAAAAAATGTTTTTTTTAAGCACAATTTAGCACAAGGAGAATTCACTCACTGTCCTTCCAGGTCCCTGGAAACAAGGACTTTGACAGTGAAAGAAACTGACACACTCTCCCTACCTACAGTTTTCTGTCCCTAGAAAAAATGTTTTTTTTAAGCACAATTTAGCACAAGGAGAATTCACTCACTGTCCTTCCAGGTCCCTGGAAACAAGGACTTTGACAGTGAAAGAAACTGACACACTCTCCCTACCTACAGTTTTCTGTCCCTAGAAAAAATGTTTTTTTTAAGCACAATTTAGCACAAGGAGAATTCACTCACTGTCCTTCCAGGTCCCTGGAAACAAGGACTTTGACAGTGAAAGAAACTGACACACTCTCCCTACCTACAGTTTTCTGTCCCTAGAAAAAATGTTTTTTTTAAGCACAATTTAGCACAAGGAGAATTCACTCACTGTCCTTCCAGGTCCCTGGAAACAAGGACTTTGACAGTGAAAGAAACTGACACACTCTCCCTACCTACAGTTTTCTGTCCCTAGAAAAAAATTTTTTTTAAGCACAATTTAGCACAAGGAGAATTCACTCACTGTCCTTCCAGGTCCCTGGAAACAAGGACTTTGACAGTGAAAGAAACTGACACACTCTCCCTACCTACAGTTTTCTGTCCCTAGAAAAAATGTTTTTTTTAAGCACAATTTAGCACAAGGAGAATTCACTCACTGTCCTTCCAGGTCCCTGGAAACAAGGACTTTGACAGTGAAAGAAACTGACACACTCTCCCTACCTACAGTTTTCTGTCCCTAGAAAAAATGTTTTTTTTAAGCACAATTTAGCACAAGGAGAATTCACTCACTGTCCTTCCAGGTCCCTGGAAACAAGGACTTTGACAGTGAAAGAAACTGACACACTCTCCCTACCTACAGTTTTCTGTCCCTAGAAAAAATGTTTTTTTTAAGCACAATTTAGCACAAGGAGAATTCACTCACTGTCCTTCCAGGTCCCTGGAAACAAGGACTTTGACAGTGAAAGAAACTGACACACTCTCCCTACCTACAGTTTTCTGTCCCTAGAAAAAATGTTTTTTTTAAGCACAATTTAGCACAAGGAGAATTCACTCACTGTCCTTCCAGGTCCCTGGAAACAAGGACTTTGACAGTGAAAGAAACTGACACACTCTCCCTACCTACAGTTTTCTGTCCCTAGAAAAAATGTTTTTTTTAAGCACAATTTAGCACAAGGAGAATTCACTCACTGTCCTTCCAGGTCCCTGGAAACAAGGACTTTGACAGTGAAAGAAACTGACACACTCTCCCTACCTACAGTTTTCTGTCCCTAGAAAAAATGTTTTTTTTAAGCACAATTTAGCACAAGGAGAATTCACTCACTGTCCTTCCAGGTCCCTGGAAACAAGGACTTTGACAGTGAAAGAAACTGACACACTCTCCCTACCTACAGTTTTCTGTCCCTAGAAAAAATGTTTTTTTTAAGCACAATTTAGCACAAGGAGAATTCACTCACTGTCCTTCCAGGTCCCTGGAAACAAGGACTTTGACAGTGAAAGAAACTGACACACTCTCCCTACCTACAGTTTTCTGTCCCTAGAAAAAATGTTTTTTTTAAGCACAATTTAGCACAAGGAGAATTCACTCACTGTCCTTCCAGGTCCCTGGAAACAAGGACTTTGACAGTGAAAGAAACTGACACACTCTCCCTACCTACAGTTTTCTGTCCCTAGAAAAAATGTTTTTTTTAAGCACAATTTAGCACAAGGAGAATTCACTCACTGTCCTTCCAGGTCCCTGGAAACAAGGACTTTGACAGTGAAAGAAACTGACACACTCTCCCTACCTACAGTTTTCTGTCCCTAGAAAAAATGTTTTTTTTAAGCACAATTTAGCACAAGGAGAATTCACTCACTGTCCTTCCAGGTCCCTGGAAACAAGGACTTTGACAGTGAAAGAAACTGACACACTCTCCCTACCTACAGTTTTCTGTCCCTAGAAAAAATGTTTTTTTTAAGCACAATTTAGCACAAGGAGAATTCACTCACTGTCCTTCCAGGTCCCTGGAAACAAGGACTTTGACAGTGAAAGAAACTGACACACTCTCCCTACCTACAGTTTTCTGTCCCTAGAAAAAATGTTTTTTTTAAGCACAATTTAGCACAAGGAGAATTCACTCACTGTCCTTCCAGGTCCCTGGAAACAAGGACTTTGACAGTGAAAGAAACTGACACACTCTCCCTACCTACAGTTTTCTGTCCCTAGAAAAAATGTTTTTTTTAAGCACAATTTAGCACAAGGAGAATTCACTCACTGTCCTTCCAGGTCCCTGGAAACAAGGACTTTGACAGTGAAAGAAACTGACACACTCTCCCTACCTACAGTTTTCTGTCCCTAGAAAAAATGTTTTTTTTAAGCACAATTTAGCACAAGGAGAATTCACTCACTGTCCTTCCAGGTCCCTGGAAACAAGGACTTTGACAGTGAAAGAAACTGACACACTCTCCCTACCTACAGTTTTCTGTCCCTAGAAAAAATGTTTTTTTTAAGCACAATTTAGCACAAGGAGAATTCACTCACTGTCCTTCCAGGTCCCTGGAAACAAGGACTTTGACAGTGAAAGAAACTGACACACTCTCCCTACCTACAGTTTTCTGTCCCTAGAAAAAATGTTTTTTTAAGCACAATTTAGCACAAGGAGAATTCACTCACTGTCCTTCCAGGTCCCTGGAAACAAGGACTTTGACAGTGAAAGAAACTGACACACTCTCCCTACCTACAGTTTTCTGTCCCTAGAAAAAATGTTTTTTTTAAGCACAATTTAGCACAAGGAGAATTCACTCACTGTCCTTCCAGGTCCCTGGAAACAAGGACTTTGACAGTGAAAGAAACTGACACACTCTCCCTACCTACAGTTTTCTGTCCCTAGAAAAAATATTTTTTTTAAGCACAATTTAGCACAAGGAGAATTCACTCACTGTCCTTCCAGGTCCCTGGAAACAAGGACTTTGACAGTGAAAGAAACTGACACACTCTCCCTACCTACAGTTTTCTGTCCCTAGAAAAAATGTTTTTTTTAAGCACAATTTAGCACAAGGAGAATTCACTCACTGTCCTTCCAGGTCCCTGGAAACAAGGACTTTGACAGTGAAAGAAACTGACACACTCTCCCTACCTACAGTTTTCTGTCCCTAGAAAAAATGTTTTTTTTTAAGCACAATTTAGCACAAGGAGAATTCACTCACTGTCCTTCCAGGTCCCTGGAAACAAGGACTTTGACAGTGAAAGAAACTGACACACTCTCCCTACCTACAGTTTTCTGTCCCTAGAAAAAATGTTTTTTTTAAGCACAATTTAGCACAAGGAGAATTCACTCACTGTCCTTCCAGGTCCCTGGAAACAAGGACTTTGACAGTGAAAGAAACTGACACACTCTCCCTACCTACAGTTTTCTGTCCCTAGAAAAAATGTTTTTTTTAAGCACAATTTAGCACAAGGAGAATTCACTCACTGTCCTTCCAGGTCCCTGGAAACAAGGACTTTGACAGTGAAAGAAACTGACACACTCTCCCTACCTACAGTTTTCTGTCCCTAGAAAAAATGTTTTTTTTAAGCACAATTTAGCACAAGGAGAATTCACTCACTGTCCTTCCAGGTCCCTGGAAACAAGGACTTTGACAGTGAAAGAAACTGACACACTCTCCCTACCTACAGTTTTCTGTCCCTAGAAAAAATGTTTTTTTTAAGCACAATTTAGCACAAGGAGAATTCACTCACTGTCCTTCCAGGTCCCTGGAAACAAGGACTTTGACAGTGAAAGAAACTGACACACTCTCCCTACCTACAGTTTTCTGTCCCTAGAAAAAATGTTTTTTTTAAGCACAATTTAGCACAAGGAGAATTCACTCACTGTCCTTCCAGGTCCCTGGAAACAAGGACTTTGACAGTGAAAGAAACTGACACACTCTCCCTACCTACAGTTTTCTGTCCCTAGAAAAAATGTTTTTTTTAAGCACAATTTAGCACAAGGAGAATTCACTCACTGTCCTTCCAGGTCCCTGGAAACAAGGACTTTGACAGTGAAAGAAACTGACACACTCTCCCTACCTACAGTTTTCTGTCCCTAGAAAAAATGTTTTTTTTTAAGCACAATTTAGCACAAGGAGAATTCACTCACTGTCCTTCCAGGTCCCTGGAAACAAGGACTTTGACAGTGAAAGAAACTGACACACTCTCCCTACCTACAGTTTTCTGTCCCTAGAAAAAATGTTTTTTTTAAGCACAATTTAGCACAAGGAGAATTCACTCACTGTCCTTCCAGGTCCCTGGAAACAAGGACTTTGACAGTGAAAGAAACTGACACACTCTCCCTACCTACAGTTTTCTGTCCCTAGAAAAAATGTTTTTTTTAAGCACAATTTAGCACAAGGAGAATTCACTCACTGTCCTTCCAGGTCCCTGGAAACAAGGACTTTGACAGTGAAAGAAACTGACACACTCTCCCTACCTACAGTTTTCTGTCCCTAGAAAAAATGTTTTTTTTAAGCACAATTTAGCACAAGGAGAATTCACTCACTGTCCTTCCAGGTCCCTGGAAACAAGGACTTTGACAGTGAAAGAAACTGACACACTCTCCCTACCTACAGTTTTCTGTCCCTAGAAAAAATGTTTTTTTTAAGCACAATTTAGCACAAGGAGAATTCACTCACTGTCCTTCCAGGTCCCTGGAAACAAGGACTTTGACAGTGAAAGAAACTGACACACTCTCCCTACCTACAGTTTTCTGTCCCTAGAAAAAATGTTTTTTTTAAGCACAATTTAGCACAAGGAGAATTCACTCACTGTCCTTCCAGGTCCCTGGAAACAAGGACTTTGACAGTGAAAGAAACTGACACACTCTCCCTACCTACAGTTTTCTGTCCCTAGAAAAAATGTTTTTTTTAAGCACAATTTAGCACAAGGAGAATTCACTCACTGTCCTTCCAGGTCCCTGGAAACAAGGACTTTGACAGTGAAAGAAACTGACACACTCTCCCTACCTACAGTTTTCTGTCCCTAGAAAAAATGTTTTTTTTAAGCACAATTTAGCACAAGGAGAATTCACTCACTGTCCTTCCAGGTCCCTGGAAACAAGGACTTTGACAGTGAAAGAAACTGACACACTCTCCCTACCTACAGTTTTCTGTCCCTAGAAAAAATGTTTTTTTTAAGCACAATTTAGCACAAGGAGAATTCACTCACTGTCCTTCCAGGTCCCTGGAAACAAGGACTTTGACAGTGAAAGAAACTGACACACTCTCCCTACCTACAGTTTTCTGTCCCTAGAAAAAATGTTTTTTTTAAGCACAATTTAGCACAAGGAGAATTCACTCACTGTCCTTCCAGGTCCCTGGAAACAAGGACTTTGACAGTGAAAGAAACTGACACACTCTCCCTACCTACAGTTTTCTGTCCCTAGAAAAAATGTTTTTTTTAAGCACAATTTAGCACAAGGAGAATTCACTCACTGTCCTTCCAGGTCCCTGGAAACAAGGACTTTGACAGTGAAAGAAACTGACACACTCTCCCTACCTACAGTTTTCTGTCCCTAGAAAAAATGTTTTTTTTTAAGCACAATTTAGCACAAGGAGAATTCACTCACTGTCCTTCCAGGTCCCTGGAAACAAGGACTTTGACAGTGAAAGAAACTGACACACTCTCCCTACCTACAGTTTTCTGTCCCTAGAAAAAATGTTTTTTTTAAGCACAATTTAGCACAAGGAGAATTCACTCACTGTCCTTCCAGGTCCCTGGAAACAAGGACTTTGACAGTGAAAGAAACTGACACACTCTCCCTACCTACAGTTTTCTGTCCCTAGAAAAAATGTTTTTTTTAAGCACAATTTAGCACAAGGAGAATTCACTCACTGTCCTTCCAGGTCCCTGGAAACAAGGACTTTGACAGTGAAAGAAACTGACACACTCTCCCTACCTACAGTTTTCTGTCCCTAGAAAAAATGTTTTTTTTAAGCACAATTTAGCACAAGGAGAATTCACTCACTGTCCTTCCAGGTCCCTGGAAACAAGGACTTTGACAGTGAAAGAAACTGACACACTCTCCCTACCTACAGTTTTCTGTCCCTAGAAAAAATGTTTTTTTTAAGCACAATTTAGCACAAGGAGAATTCACTCACTGTCCTTCCAGGTCCCTGGAAACAAGGACTTTGACAGTGAAAGAAACTGACACACTCTCCCTACCTACAGTTTTCTGTCCCTAGAAAAAAAGTTTTTTTTAAGCACAATTTAGCACAAGGAGAATTCACTCACTGTCCTTCCAGGTCCCTGGAAACAAGGACTTTGACAGTGAAAGAAACTGACACACTCTCCCTACCTACAGTTTTCTGTCCCTAGAAAAAATGTTTTTTTTAAGCACAATTTAGCACAAGGAGAATTCACTCACTGTCCTTCCAGGTCCCTGGAAACAAGGACTTTGACAGTGAAAGAAACTGACACACTCTCCCTACCTACAGTTTTCTGTCCCTAGAAAAAATGTTTTTTTTAAGCACAATTTAGCACAAGGAGAATTCACTCACTGTCCTTCCAGGTCCCTGGAAACAAGGACTTTGACAGTGAAAGAAACTGACACACTCTCCCTACCTACAGTTTTCTGTCCCTAGAAAAAATGTTTTTTTTAAGCACAATATAGCACAAGCACAAAACACACTGACACTCTCCCTACCTATCCTTCTCTTTCCCTAAACTAAAGGAATCCAGGTTAAGCAAGAAAGAAATAAAAGTCACTGTCCCTGCCTATGCTGCTCTATCCCTGCTCCGGAACACACTACACTAGGCCGCCGTGCTGGCGGCCTTTTATAGTGTGGGGCGTGTACTAAACACCCTCAGCAATAATTGGCCACAGGCATCCTGCCTGTGGCCAATCATTGCTCTCCTCACTGCCGGCGCTGTGATTGGCCAAGCATGCGGGGTCACAGTGCATGCTTGGCCAATCACAGCGCCTGGATGACACTGCGATGGCGTAGTGCATTGTGGGCCGTTCGCGTCACTCGAATTTGGCGCGAACGGCCCAAATCGTTCGATCTTCGTCGAACGATCGAACAGCCGATGTTCGAGTCGAACGTATGTTCGACTCGAACACGAAGCTCATCCCTAATCAGCAGCATTACGTTGTAAAAAATCTTCTCTCCCTCACTACTAAATTTCCCAAGATACACAACATTTTGCTACTTAAAGGACATTCAGTAAGGGTTTACATCCATGTTAATCGCTAAAAGTCCCTAAAAGATCTACACAAATTTGTCCCACTTCCTATCTATTTCTTATGACAGCTAATCACATTGTGAAAATGGCTGCTGGGAACCCAGTCTTTGATAGTGAGAGGGCTTGCTTATCCATACACCCCCCTGTTTGGCACATCTAATGCCGCGTACATACGGTCGGAATTTCTGACAGAAAAAGTCAGATGGGGGCTTTTCGTCGGATATTCTGACCGTGTGTATGCCCCATCTGACTTTTTCTGTCGGAATTTCCGACGGACTTAGATAGAGAGCAGGTTCTCAATTTTTCCGCCAAAACAAATTCCTATTGGAAAATCCGTTCGTCTGTATGCAATTCCGACAGTAAAAAAAACACGCATGCTCGGAAACAATTTGACGCATGATCGGAAGCATTGAACTTTCTTTTTCTCGCCTCGTCGTAGTGTTGTACGTCACTGCATTCTTTTTTTATTTTTATTCTTTTTATTGAGTTTTTTTAAATATAACGTATTTTTTTTTATTATTATAACCTTTATGCCGCGTACACACGACCGTTTCTAATGTCATTGAAAAAAACTGCATTTTTCTCGACGTGATTCTTCTCAAGCCTGCCTTGCCTACACGCTATCGTGGAAAAAAATGCTTGAGTAAAGCGCGGTGACGTACAACACGTACGACGGCACTATAAAGGGGAAGTTCCATTCGGATGGCGCCAACCTTCATGTTAGTAAAGTTTGTTGAGCGACGATTCGCGCTTTTCAGCCTCGTGCTTTTCAGTTCGTTACAGCGTGACGAATGTGCTATCTCCATTACGAACGCTAGTTTTACCAGAATGAGCGCTCCCGACTCATACTTGATTCTGAGAATGCGCATTTTTTTCAAGTCGTTAAAGCCCACACACGGCCGTTTTTTATGACGAGAAAAACGACGATGTAAAAAACGACGTGAAAAACTAGAGCATGTTCCAATTTTTTCATGGCTGTTTTTCATGTCGTGAAAAATGCTCTGAAGCCCACACACGATTATTTTTAATGACCATTTCGTGTGTACGCGACATTACAATCACTTTAAAGTAGAATTCCAGTTTGAACCTAACTAGCCTCAAAATTTTCCCCTCCCCCTCCCAACGCCTATGATGACCAACCTGTGTAAAATAATGTACATACCCACCCATGCCCAGTCCATTCCGGTCTAGTCACATGGTCACCTGCGTCAGGAGGAGAGAGTGCTCTGACAGTGGCTAGTAACGCCTGGAGAGGTGATGTCACCCATAGACTCCCATATCCCAGTCGTTGTCGGCACACCCTCCTCTCCCCTGCAGCTGCTGATGGCTGACACAGGGGAGCTGGGATCATTTGACCGGTTTGGAGCGAGCCAAGAATAGGTAAGTACATACATCCCTTTTAGGTAATTCAGCATAGGCGTTAGGAGAAGGGAAGAGACACCCTTAAGTTCAATAATTTTTATTGTAAATTTTACAATAACATAAGGAAAAAAAAAGGCCAATGATATGCAAGTGAACAATACATTCCTAACTTGAGTTCACAATCTAATATACCATTCTCCAATAGTACTGTATATGCTAACATAGCCATCTAACTCATCCGCGGTTGAATTACAGACTCAAACAATATCATAACTGTGTATGCTTTACCTTATAGCATGTATTATTACAACACTTTACCAGGCACCGTGCCTCTCGACCCCCCGGATGCCCCAAAGGGGTCACACTGCATCCCAGGGGCCGGGGACACAGAGCCATATCAAGTGGTTTTCAGAATAGAACAACCGGATTGGAAGATGAAGGGTGCACAAACCGGTGATAATAATGTAAAACAGTGAACATTAGAACAGATAAACAGAATTCTCAATAACCACAGAAGAACACTAAAACACCAAGAGAGGCGTCAGAGGAGAGGGGGAAAGAGAAACGTGGGAGAAAGGAAAAGAGAAGAAGAGAAGAGGTTCGAGAGGACGCATTGAAGAAGGCTTTGGAGTGATCAAGCTTCCAGGCTGCACTCCATCCAGGTATGAAAGAAATGTTGCAGAAGGTAGCCCAAGGTTCCCAAGTGGACGTCATTTTCTCAATTTGGTCATTAAATTTAGCTACGATTTGCTCTTGCACCATAATCCATGAGACTTTTCTCCTAAACCCTGAGAAAGAGACAGTGGGTTTCTTCCAGGCCTTGGCTAAGGTCATTTTGTCTCCCAGTAAAATGAAAAACGACAGAGCCTGGGATTGTTTAGATAGATCAGGGATACAATGGTTTAGGAGTGCTATACCAGGATGAGGAGTCACCACTGCCCCCGTCAAGGAACTAATGGTACGGAAAACTTTCTGCCAGAAGGATTTAATGAGAGGACAGGACCACCAAGTGTGAAGCATAGAGCCCTCCAGCTCGCATCCTCTGAAACATAATGGTGAAGACCCTGGAAATATTCTTGCCAGCCTGGAAGGAACATAATACCACCTAAGCATAACTTTTAGACTTGCTTCAATGAGGGAGATATTAAGAATACCTTTATACGCTCGATTTGATGGGTGGAATCAGACCGCAGTGTTCCACAAGCTGTTCGTGTCCTCCTCCCAGGCCCGGGCATAGGTCGGCTTGTCCATCTTGGTCATCAGAGCTCTATAGATCAATGAGATACCTCCCCTCTGATCCGTTGTATTTGAGCACCAGTGTTCATAGGGAGTTATGGTTGGGGGTACTGATTTATTTGTCCAGATGGAATGTAGGAAATGGGAGATTTGGGAGAATCTAAAAAGTTCTGAATCAGACATTTCAAGTTTTTTCCTGCAGTGTGATAGGGAAAGCGGGCCCGCGGGAGAGAGAAAGTGTCCGATCCTATATAGGCCTTTATCCGTCCACCAATGAAATGCCTCGATATTCAGCCCTGGGGGGAAGTTAGTATTATGAAATAAATGTGTTAATGGCTTCAAGGGGGATATCTGGGTGCGTAGAGCAGAAAGTTTGGAAAAAAGGGATACGGAGTGAGAGAGAGTGGGTGACATGATAGCTGGTCTACATTTGGGATCACACCCCAGAAGATAATCTATGGTATTTAAAGGGATAGCTTGTCATTCCATAGCGAGCCAATCAGGTTTCGGGCCCTTAGAGAAGACCGTTGACAGTTGTGCCTATTGTGCCGCTTGATAATAACCCCATAGGTTAGTATGCCCCAGTCCTCCCTGTGATTTTAGGCAGAAAAGTATTCCCGAGGGACATCTATATTATTTTTTACCCCAAACAAAACAAACTATATCCGACTGGAATTTACTGAGGAATTGTTTACTTACTGGGATTGGGAGAGAGCGGAATAAGTATAAAAGACGTGGGAGAAGGGTTATTTTAACTGCATGTACTCTGCCTAACCAGGTCAAACCACACTTGGACCAACGTTCAATATCTCCATTACATTTAAGGACCATAGGGGGATAGTTTTCTTTAAAAAGGGCATTGATATCAGGCGTTAATTTGATTCCTAGGTACGGAATTTGCGAGGGAGCCCAAGAAAAGGCGAAATTACTCGACAGTTTTTTAAGCAGATCCGGGGGAACGGAAATATTCAGAGCCAACGATTTGCTTATATTAACCCGCAAGCCAGAGATCTCACTGAAAACCCGAAGTGTCTTAAGTATCATCGGGGTGGAGGTTAGGGGGGAGGTGACAAAGAGAAGTAGGTCATCAGCGTATAACGCACATTTGTGATCCTGGGGTCTACAAGCCTGCTATGCTATGGGCAGAGTCTCAATGGCCACAGCAAAGAGGAGAGGGGAGAGCGGGCATCCCTGTCTGGTCCCCCGGCCTATGGAGAAGGAGTCAGAGTATCTGCCCATCAGGCATACCTGTGCAGAGGGGTTTGAGTAAAGCAATTTGATAAGGCTAAGCAAGTTAGGGCCAAAGCCCCATTTCCCCAGGATACCAAACAGGTATGCCCAATCTATTGAATCAAAAGCCTTGTGTAGGTCTATCGACAGAAAAAAAACCTTTTTGAGAGGTTCCCCTATCCCATTGCGATTTGAGTAGTGAGCTAACGTCAATGGAACGTCGAATCTGGTCCGGGCCTTGTCTCCCAGGGATGAAGTTCACCTGATCTTTGTGAACATAAGATGAGATGAAACTCAATTGTCTGTTTGCTAGAATTTTGATCATGATTTCAATGTCATTGTTAATCAGGGAGATAGGGCGATAGTTACCTACCTTGCTAGTATCTTTATCCAGTTTCGGTATTACCGAGATATACACGGAATTCAAGTCCGCACCCAGAGGGGCTCCATCCCTGAGAGAGTTAAACATCCGTATCAAATGAGGGACCAGACATGTTCCAAATTTCTTATAGTATCCAGTGGAGAAGCCACCCGGACCCGGGGTGGAGCCCAGTTTAAGGTTTTTAATAGTATCTAGAACCTCCTCCTGTGTGAATGGGCTCTCTAGGAGATCACTATGGTCCTTAGTTAGCGAAGGTAATGGGAGATCGTCCAAAAAATTCTCCTGTGTCGACTTGGGGGGGTGTGATTCGGTTTGTATAAGTCAGAGTAGAACCGTAGGAAAGCGTCCATAATCTTAGTTGGGTTCTGCGTTAGTTCCCCCGATGCCGCCCGGATTTTAGGGAAAGCTAGAGAGCGCTGTTTGGGACTCGGCTTTGTAGCTAGCCGTGAGCCAATCCTGTCTCTTTGGGAGTAGAATTTAGCCCCGGTCCATCTAAGCTGTTGTTCGGCGGCTGTCGTCAGGGACAGATTAAGGAGAGCACAGGCCTTGTCAAGCTGTGCAAGAGATTCAGTCGTGGGACGGCGCTTGTGAGCTTTTGCTAAAGTGTGAAATTCATCTGTAAGCTTAAGTGTGTCTGCCCTATGTTCAGCCCTAAGTTTAGATGCCAACTGTATTAATTTCCCTCTGATAACCGACTTGTGCGCCGTCCAGACGGTAGCCGGGGATACCTCGCTCGTTGCATTAAAAAGAAAGTATTCTTTAATGGCCTCCTCCAGTAAGGAGCATTGAATCGGGTCACTCAAAAGGGACTCCTGTAGACGCCAGCGAGGGGGGCCTCTAGGTCTTATAGGTCTCTGTGTTGTCAAGGTAACCATGGAGTGGTCTGAAAGGGGAGAATCTACAATCCTGGAATTTCTGATTAGGGGGATCGTTGAGGCGTGAGTGAAGATGTGATCGATCCTGGCAAAGGAATTGTGGGGCGCAGAAAAGTGTGTGTAGTCCTTCATGTGTGTGTTGTCTCTCTCCAAATATCTATCAACCCAGCCGAGTGAAGCAGTTTAGCTATTTTGGCACTTTGTTTGGAAGGGCGCTTAGGCTTAGATTTACCGTCCGCCAATTTATGAAGTGAGAAATCAAATGCTGTGTTAGAATCCCCACCAATAAAAACCGTCCCCTTAAGATGAGCTTTCCGCTTGCGTAATAAGAAATCAAAGAAGGGTTTTTTCCCCTTGTTGGGGATATACTAAGAAACAAAGGTGTATAGCTCCCCATCTATATGGCCAGACACTAGGATGTAGCATCCCTGGGGATCAACTATAGTCTCCCTTTGAGAGAAGTTAATGTGTTTAGCAAAACAGATGGCCACCCCTTTTGTTTTGTTATCTGCTGATGCTAGGAAAAATTGGGGGTAACGCTGATGGAGGAACGTGGGTTTGTAGGTGGATGGGAAGTGGGTCTCTTGCAGCAAGAGGATGTCTGCATGCATGGAGTGGTAGAGTTGGAGGAGCTTCCTGCATTTGATAGGGAAGTTGAGGCCCTGAGTGTTATGTGAGATGATCTTGAGGGATGGTGAGGTGGGGTTGTGCGTTAGTCATGGATCAGAGGGAAAGAGTCTATACGAGGGATCCGTAGCCTACCTTGACCATGTGTGAGGTACTCCCTGGGAAGCTCGGAAAACCGGAGATGCCTCGACCCGGAGCCTGGGATGGTTGACTGGAACCCACCGTGGAACCTACAAACACTCCAAGTTACATTAGCAGAAAGAAGAAGAAAATAAATGAAACAGGAGAAGAAGAGAGAAAACACATTAATATTATCGCAAACCTGACGTAGAATTTTTACATACTTAACAAAACAGTGCATACCCAGAACCCGGGGATCCCCTGACCCCCTCCCACCCCTGGGGCGGAGTGGACTAGCCAACCCCTATCCCAAAACCTTAAAGGACGGGAATGCCCGTACAACAGGGAAACCAGGTATGGATCTAGATGCACCAAAAGTGCTTCTGATCCTATGGAGGTGTACTGGGTCCACCACAGCCCCACCACCTCATAACAGTCATAACTTAGGGCCAACAAAGAGCCCATGATTCCCAAATTACTGGGCGCCCCATTGAGAAAAGGTAAACTTAACTATACTATCTCACCGAGTGCCCTACGCCGGTCCTGCAGACCCCCCGATCTCCCCCCTCCAAAGGGCAGAAGGATCGGGTGGGCAGGCAGGTCCCGCCCGGGGTGTGGTCCAGTTACAGTAACTTATAACTGAGAATGATACCCCATGTCAAATATAAGCCTCCCCCTGTCTAACCTGAGATGTTCACTATGTTGGATATGTCGAGGAGTAAGTTAATAAAACATGAGAAAAAAAAAAAGAGGCCACTGCGGCTACTATGACAGTCCATCAGACAGGTAGTGAAATGCAAAAAATTCCCTAACTAGAGTTGGAAAGATAAATTAAGAGAGCTACTTGAATCAGACAGTACATCCGCCGTAAAGACTGCCGCAGAAGTGCAGGGGCTATTAAGTCCCACCCCACCCCAAGTCCAAGTCAAATGCCCCAAACCAACAATAACAGGGGGGCGGACAACCACTGAGTTAATGCAAGAAAGGAGACAGTTCCTACTCAGTCTTTCAATGGAAAAAAGGTAGGGGGGATCCCCCAAACAACTTAGGAAAGGTAAAGCCATCGTAGATCAGGGCCCTGATCCATGAGGAAAGAAATGGGGGCTTGACCCTCATGGTGGGAGGTTTTCTTTGGAGCGCTTATAACTTTGTTTCAGCCAAGTTTGTTGCAGCGGGCTTGCAGGCGGCAGTCTCTTTGAGGATGCAGGGGTTCCTCTGCTGACCTGTGTTGCTGGAGGGTCCAGGGAGATCAGCCCAAGGCACTCTCCTTCCACAAAAGAGGAGAAGCCGAAGCTTTTATTTTTATAGGAAAAGTTCAGGCAGAGAGGGAAGGACCATCTATATGTGATTTCCTTTTCCAAAAGGACCTGAAGTAATGGTTTGAGCGCTCGCCTCTTCTGAACTGTATATGGAGAAAGGTCAGCAAATATCTGGATTTTGTGTCCATGCAAGGTGAGATTGTCAGAGTTCCTAGACCTTCTCATCACCTCCTCCTTGACTGAATAGAAGTGCGGTTTCACAATGATGTCTCTGGGCAGACCATCTGAGCGGGGAGATTGAAGGGCTCTGTGAGCTCTGTCCAGCTCAAGGCGGTGCTCAGCCATATCAGGGATAAGGCTTTTTATGAGGGATTTCACTGCTGCTTGCACCTCTTTTTCAGATTCCGGGAGCCCCCGTACCCTAAAGTTATAGCGTCTCAATCTATTTTCGAGGTCGTCGATCTTCGCAAAAGCTGTTTCCAATTGATCCTGTACATCTTGCAGCCTGGTGGAATTCTGATTAATCCGTACCACAGCTTCATCAGCTTTCTGCTCCATAGTGTCCATTCTCATCCCTAACTGCTGCAGATCCGCATGGATAGAGGATGTAATCTGTACAGCGTTCAGTGCAAGGCTTTTAGAGAGCATTTGGGAAAAAGCAGTCATCATGGAAGGAAAGACAGTGGGGATGGGTGCCTCTTCTTGTTCCTCACCGACTGACAGAAGCAGGCCTGTGTGTGGGTCCATCATGGGAGAAGTGGGGAAGCCAGGCACCCACCCTGCCAAGTAAGGACTCCGTGGAGGAAGGAGAGATGTCTGAGGCCAAAGAGGCCAGAGGGGGATAGTCAGTACCTGGGGATTGCGGGGGGAGCTGGTCCTGGTCTGCTATGGAGTCCTCTGTTAGTTCTGAGGCATCCGGGCCTCATGGAGCCACCACCATCTTGGCATATCTGAGGGGGCTGGGAGCCGCCGACATCTGTCTAGATAGGTCCCTCCTGGCCATCAGTAAAGACACCCGCGTGTTCCGGGGGATTTCCCCGTGACGATGATCCCAGTGAGAGGGCTGAAGGAGCGCTCAGTAAGCTCCGGTGGACAGAGTTAGGCCGTGGTGGAGCGGAGCTCTAGATGCCGGTGGCCATCTTGGGAGCGGCCGCGCATGCGCCTCTTATTGAGTTTTTTTGAAGACATAACATACAAAATACATAAATGACTCAGCACAACACCAAGTCTTACATTTGGCCAACATGGCCTTCTGAAACATACAGTAACAACATGCCATCAACTGACAGCACCCTAATATACAACCATAAGTGAACCCCCCCAACCACCCCCTTACTCAGTTCCCCTCCCCCACTTCCTACAATATCTAGATAACCGATGAGTAAATAACCTCTTTCATCCCCATGTATTTTTACGGAAGTCTGGAATCGGGCTCCCACCCCTTTAGGAGCATGATCCAAGTAACTCAGGACCTACCCAGCAGCCATACTTCCATTATGTGCTAACCCACTGTGAGATCAAAGTCGTACCATGCACGCCATACTTTCTCAAATTTCTTTCCGAAACCTCTGGATATATACTGTATGTCGCCTTGTAAAATGGGATAATTGAGTTCAACAGCCCCTTCCAGAAAACTAGTTCAGGGGCCCCCGGCTTATTTCATCGAAGCAAGATGGCCTTCCTCCCATAAAATAGCAATATGTTAAGTAATGTTCTGTGAGCCCTGGACGGAACCACCTCCTCCACCAAACGTAACCGGTACCTTCAGTACCTCAGATATACAGGAAGTGACCCCAGTCCAGAACTGCTGAATTTGAGGACAACTCCAAAATATGTGATGAGCATCTGCCGGAGCAAACGAACATCGCCAGCACTCTGGGGGAACAGAGGGGTAGATCGATGCCAACCTGGCAGGGGTATAATATACTCTATGCAGGAACTTAAACTGTATCAGCCTGTCTCTAGCCACCACCAGATGTTGAAATGGATTACGTCACTGCGTTCTTAATGCTCAGAAGTTCAGAGAACTTTTGTGTGACCATGTGTATGCAAGCCAAGCTTGAGCGGAATTCCGTGGGAAAAACCAACCAATTTTTTCTGTCGGAAATTCCGTTCGTGTGTACGTGGCATAAGATATCTGACCAAAGTTCAAAGCCCAGAAAATATATTATTGGTCATTAGTTGCAATGGTAGCTGCATCGGTTTACCATTTCCATGAATCTGCAAGTGTGTTGGTTTCGCCCTGAACTCGTGCTTAACCGGAACCTGAACCTCATGCCTAATGCAAATCACTATGGCGATTGCAAATTTAAATAGAGGCTAAGATGGCACAATCTTTAGCTGTAAAGGATAGGAGGGTTTGGTTGCACTATAATAACCTCACTCCTTGCCCTGAAATAATCCAACATTATTCATTGAAGTTCTCCACATATGAAATAAACAGTCTTACTCAAAAATTATATAATACATATAGGTCATATAGGTCATATAAGTCATAGCCACCTTGCAAGCGTTGATTGGCTGAAATGTCATAGGTAATGTACAATATAAAACCTAGGTCATTCCGGTAACTTTGGCATGGAAATGCTCTATTGAGTACACCACTTCTTCAACAGAAAGGATCGATTTTGCAGTAATTGCACTAACAATTTTTGCTCCCCAGGTTTAAGTGGTACATTTTTGCACAGATCACTTACTTTTTTACATTAAATACTCGGCTCCTCCAACAAAGTTGCTACTGCTAAGAATTATTCTGCAAAGGCTAATTACTAGATGCTGTGCCAGCTGCAATGTAATTGCACCATTATGTCACAAAGATCATTGGACGGCCATTAAATGGCAATAGCTTTCATTTTATTCTCACTCAGAGATGAAGAGCTTCCAATTGAAGAGAACACTACTTTGTTCTGCAAAGTCTGCATCATCTTAGCCCTGAATAAAGTGATATTTTTATTCTCATTTTTACTATTGAAACTCCCAGAAACATGAAGCAGGTGTTAAAACTGTGATTTCTATAAAAGAGATCACCCCTTAGGAGTTACAAAAATGCATTTTCAATGTACAAGTGCTACTGACTGAGAAAAGTCAAACTGCATTTTTAAACTCTTGAACTAGAATATTCACATTAGGAGGACCATGTCTAATAATTTAATTATATGTAAATCCAATCACTAAAATATCATAAAAGCTTTAACATGTTAATGCTATTTTTCACAATAATGCTATTTCAGTCATTTTGACTATTTTCATAACTCCAGCTTTAATTAAAATGCTACCTGGTGGCCCACCATGAACGTCCATGTTCAGCAGGTCCGAGACAAGGGGTCTGCAGATATGAGTGTTAATATGTGCAGGGGCCTGCTGGAAGCTTCAGCTGCTCCGTTCTGCAGCCTGCTATTTAAGGAGAGAGCAGAAGCCCACTGGGAACACACCTCTGTCTCAGAATGGCACCACTGGGGAGTGAAGGCAGACTGCCCTTTATCATGTCAGATGACCAGAGAGGGGAAAAAGGAGAAGCTGCTTCCATTCCCAGCTGTAAGGGAGGTCTGAACAGTGACTACTTTGTGCTGCAGAGGAGACGTGGCTACGGGCAGGACAGAGGGGGGCTCACAGGTCTTCTTGTGGGAACTCTTGATGCAATTTTAAATTCAACTGCTAAAGTAGCACCATTCTTGATTCTTCACCAAACCCCTGACTCCCAGGCCTACTGGTCCATTGCTTGTGAGATACTCATTGTTGACCCAAGTGTGCATATGGGAGATCCTTTATTGGAACCTTATTGATGGGATACCAGATTAAGGGAGACGTCCTGTAGGTTGCTTGGGATAACATATAAGCGTGTTTGACCCAGTGTAATAAGGGGTCAAAAATATCTGGTAAGAGGCTGTGTGTGGTGGTGATAAAGTTGGGGATCTCCAGTCTGGATCCATGCCTCCTGTCTAGCTACCATCTCTTATTAAAGCTGAAAGGACTCCAAATGTGTTATTTAATATCGCCATAATTTGGATCTTTTACTATTATGTTTTACTGTTACCCTTTTTAGGATGATAGACTTGATATATATCATATTTCATTTTTAATAAGCGCTGCAATTTAGTCTTCCGCAGACATTTTTTTCTTCCCGTCAGAACAATGGTTCAGGGAAATTTTTTCTTCTATTGACAGCCCCAACATAGGGACATTTTCCCCCTCCAGTAACGCTACAGACCTATGGACATTTTTTTGCTTCCACTGACCCTACCAATGTAGGGCCATTTTATCTTTCCAGTGAAGCCACTGATGCAGGGCTATTTTTTCCTTTCAGTGACATAACCAACATAGATACATGTTTTCCCCTAGCTGCTTCTTTTCTGTCCCACATGGACTCTCTCTTGTCCCTCATGGACTTTCTTTCAGGCTTGGGTGTTCCTCTGTCCCGACCTTGATACACGGCAGCATCTCACACGGATCTCTTCAGACACACTGACCTCCCTCAGGAGGGTGGAGCCCTGAGCTCTAACTCTGGCTCTAATATAAATGTAGCACACACATGCGTCATTAAAGGGCCTGTTTCTCACAAGACCTGACGTAAACCACCATTTTATAGAGTAGCACGGGGCCCCCCTGCTACACTATACATACTTTTTTGTATATTGTGGCATTTTAAAGTCAGGACATACAGGTGATACTCGAAAAATTTGAATATTGTGCAAAAGTTAATTTATTTCACTAATGCAACTTAAAAGGTGAAACTAATATATGACATAGACTCATTAAATGCAAAGCAAGATAGTTCAAGCCGTGATTTGTCATAATTGTGATGAATATGGCTTACAGCTCATGAAAACCCCAAATCCGCAATTTCAGAAAATTAGTATATTGTGAAAAGGTGCAATATTCTAGGCTCAAAGTGTCCCACTCTAATCAGCTAATTAAGCCATAACACCTGCAAAGGGTTCCTGAGCCTTTAAATGGTCTCTCAGTCTGGTCCAGTAGGAATCACAATCATGGGAAAGACTTCTGACCTGACAGTTGTCTAGAAAACCATCATTGACACCCTTCATAAGGAGGGAAAGCCTCAAAAGGTAATTGCAAAAGAAGTTGGATGTTCCCAAAGTGCTGTATCAAAGCACATTAATAGAAAGCGTGGAAGGGAAAAGTGTGGAAGAAAAAGGTGCACAAGCAGCAGGGATGACCGCAGCCTGTAGAGGATTGACAGGAAAAGGCCATTCAAAAGTGTTGGGGACTTTCACAAGGAGTGGACAGAGGCTGGAGTCAGTGCATCAAGAGCCACCACACACAGACGGATCCTGGACATGTCGTATTCCTCTTGTCAAGCCACTCCTGAACAACAAACAACGCCAGAAGCGTCTTACCTGGGCTAAAGAAAAACAGACCTGGTCTGTTGCTCAGTGGTCCAAATTCCTCTTTTCTGATGAGAGAAAATTTTGCATCTCATTTGGAAACCAAGGACCCAAAGTATGGAGGAAGAATGAAGAGGCACACACTGCAGTCCAGTGTGAAGTTTCCACAGTCTGTGTTGATTTGTGGAGTCATGTCATGTGTTGGTCCACTGTGCTTAATTAAGTCCAGGGTCAACGCAGCCGTCTACCAGGAGATTTTGGAGCACTTCATGCTTCCTTCCGCAGACAAGCTCTATGGGGATGCTGACTTCATTTTCCAGCAGGACTTGGCAAATGCAGACAGTGCCAAAGCACGAAAACCTGGTTCAATGACCGTGGGATTACTGTGCTTGATTGGCCAGCAAACTCGCCTGACCTGAATCCCATAGAGAATCTATGGGACATTGCCAAGAGAAAGATGAGAGACATGAGATCAAACAATGCAGAAGAGCTGAAGGCCGCTATTGAAGCATCCTGGCCTTCCATAACACCTCAGCAGTGCCACAGGCTGATAGCTTCCATGCCACGCCACATTGAGGCAGTAATTGCTGCAAAAGGGGCCCAAACCAAGTACTGAGTACATTTGCATGCTTATACTTTTCAGAGGTCCAATATTGTTCTATGTACAATCCTTGTTTTATTGATTGTACGTAATATTCTGTGGATTTGGGGTTTTCATGAGCTGTAAGCCATATTCATCACAATTATGACAAATCACAGCTTGAACTATCTTGCTTTGCATGCAATGAGTCTATCTCATATATTAGTTTCACCTTTTTAAATTGCATTAGTGAAATAAATGAACTTTTGCACAATATTGAAATTTTTCGAGTATCATCTGTAAGCCAGAATCAGCAACATGAGATCCACTTTGATCCCGGCTACTTCTTTGGGGAACTCAGTGAGTTCCAGAAAGATGTCTGTTCTGATCTTCTGCTTAGTAAAGTAGTGCCAGAGCATTAGTTATGACAGGGTAGTGCCTAGCGTGCCACTATTGAAAAGATACTTGATCTCTTGGCTGTCAAAGCATCCATGCACAACAGGACAGTTGAGTGCCATGGAGCCATCTGTTCATTTGCAGGCGGGCCTATTGATTTCCCACCTGCAGTGGCCATAGGTGCATTCAAGCCTGTACAACTCTGATCCTGACAAACTATAGATGCTTCTAACATTCTGTGGAATTTGAAATCTATATTTCTTTTGCAATGTTTCTCTGACCTTGTCGACAGTATTTCATCTACAAATTGTTCCTTCAGCCATTCGTCTACATCAAAAACAAACCCACCAGGGAGAACAGGAACAGATCCCCCCCAAATAAAGAAACCACAGGCAGACCACGCCGCATAGAAAAATGGAATTTGGTGATTTGGTGATTCCGAAATCTATGGGATGCTGTGTTAGGTTTGTATATCCTACACAGTAAACTGCTATTTAGTGAGCAGGGGACCCACAACCCCCCCTTTCTTTTTGACCGTCTACATCACCCCACCTGAGCCATCCTATTCCTCCTCTTTCCCTATGCTGTTGCTCTGCTGCGATGATATAAACAGCTTCAGGGCTTATTGCATAATACGTTCTCATGCTCTCTGTTTTCTGCCATATAGTGGAACTCTAATTTTACTACAACACTTCTATGGGGTAACACAGTCTGGTCTACTAGATTCCCTGACTGTATACCAAGGCCATCTCAGACAAGATGTGGCTGCATAGAGGAACCATCCTGGTGTTGTGCGTTTTGCTGATATGGATTTTGATTAAATCATTTACTATTCTCTGCTGGCAGCAGAGGATGGTGAATATTGTTGCCAGATTTTAAAAGGGTGGACTAGTGACCAGCTGATGGAAGCCATCCGATCAGCTCATTCCTTGGTGGATCAGGGTTATATGCAGTTTGAGGATGTTCAGCCGTTAATCCGGTTATGTGTAAAGCCAGCCCTGTCATGCATTCCCGAAGGAAGTGACGATTTCTCTCCTCCTATTAATGGTGACCAAGTTGAGTCCCTGGTATGGTTATTAGAGGATGATCCAGCTTCTTTTGATTAACATTATTTCTCTTGTTCCCAGCAGATGTTATCTGATTGTATTGGTTCAGTGCAGTCTCTGATTAGACAGGGTGTGTGTGTGTTGGTCACCTGCCTTCCCAAAAACCTATCTTCCCGTTGCCCATGGCAACCTCAGCTGCAGACAAGTATACATAGCTTCCCACCAAGTACTATTACCCAGTCTCTACTTGCTGCACTTATCCTGCCTTCAATCCACCTGTAACAATTCCACAAAAATCTCCTTCAGCCACTGCTCCCATGTCTCTACCGTATTCCAGCCCTTCCTTTTGCCCTATTACATCCTTCTCATACAGTCCTCCCATTACTTACAAATCTGCAGTGGCTAAGCGAAAAAAGAAGCGGAAGTTCTTTCCGACCCACACAATCCTGCCAGTAACCCAACCTACCTCCACACCGACCAACCTGCTCCAGCCTGCGTTCATGCCAGTTGAACCTGATGACCCACCTAAATCTGCCAACTCTATGCCTGCTACCCAGTCTGATGTCCCAGTGCCTTTTACCCAGTCTGACATCCTAGTGCCTGCTACCTAGTCTGACGTCCTGGTGCCTGCTACTCAGTCTGACTTCCCGGTGCCTGCCTTCCAGCTTGATGTCTCGGTTCCTGCTTCCCAGCCCGGTGTGCCAGTGTTCCAGCCTGAGGTGCCAGTGTTCCAGCCTGAGGTGCCAGTGCCAGCGTTCCAGCCTGAAGAGCTAGAGCCAGCATCCTGGTCTGAGGTTGTGGTGCCCGTTTCCCGGCCTGAGGTTGCGGTCCCCGTTTCCCGGCCTGAGGTTGTGGTGCCCGTTTCCTGGCCTAAGGAGCCTGCTGCCCAATCTGATGTATTCCTGTCCGCTGCCCAGCCTGATGAGCTTCTGTCTGCTGCCCAGCCTGATGAGCTTCTGTCTGCTGCCCAGCCTGATGAGCTTCTGCCTGCTGCCCAGCCTGATGAGCTTCTGCCTGCTGCCCAGCCTGATGAGCTTCTGTCTGCTGCCCAGCCTGATGAGCTTCTGTCTGCTGCCCAGCTTGATGAGCTTCTGTCTGCTGCCCAGCCTGATGAGCTTCTGTCTGCTGCCCCGCCTGATGAGCTTCTGTCTGCTGCCCAGCCTGATGAGCTTCTGCCTGCTGCCTAGCCTAATGAGCTTCGGTCTGCTGCCCAGCCTGATGAGCTTCTGACTGCTGCCCAGCTTGATGAGCTTCTGTCTGCTGCCTAGCCTGATGAGCTTCTGTCTGCTGCCCAGCCTGATGAACTTCTGTCTGCTGCCCAGCCTGATGAGCTTCTGTCTGCTGCCCAGCCTGATGAGCTTCTGTCTGCTGCCCAGCCTGACGTGCCCCTGTCCGCTGCCCAGCCTGATATGTTCGTGCCTGCTGCCCAGCTTGATGTGCCCGTGCCTGCTGCCTGGCTTGATGTGCCCGCTGTCTACCCAGATGTGCCCACTGCCTGCCCGGATGTGCCTGCTGCCTGGCTTGATGTGCCCGCTGCCTGCCCAGGTGTGCCCGCTGCCTGCCCGGATGTGCCCGCTCTCCACTTGGATGTGCCCCTTCTCCAGTTTAAAGTGCCTGATGACCAGCCTGAAGTACCCTCATCCTTTGTGCTACTCAATGCCATAGACTATGGACAATTAAGACTGTTTGGAGCATCCGGGGGCTGCTCCTTTAGGGGAAGGGTTCACCCGCTGGTGGCGCTGTTGGTCCTATGGATTGCAGTACTAGTGTCCACCAGCAGGTGTATTCTTGCAGCCAGTATCTATGGGGGAGGATCTCACCTGCTGGTGGTACTGTCTGATCCATGAGCCGTAGTACCGGCGTCCACCAGAGGGTGTATTCCGGCAGTGTGGGGCAGGCAGCACTTCCTCCGCTCAGCTGTTACATGAGGACAATCACTGCAATCCTATAAATACCCGGCAAGCCCTCACATGGTCGCCTTGGTATCTCTCTCCCTGACCTTGAGCCTGCGATCCTGACTTTGAGCCTGTATCTTACCTGACCCGATCTGATCCCTATCCCGAGCCCTTCCTGGACCCTTCCCTCCTGTTTCCTGATCACTCTGGATAATGCCCTGTAGCCGGTCCATCCATCCTCTCCCTGTCTTGTTGTTCCCCCGTCCTTACCCATCTGCTGATATCCCCTTATGTATGACCTTCGGCCTGGCTTGTTTACGATTCCGGTATCTCCCCTTTATATGTATATACTATTTGTTGTTAGTTGTGCACTGGTTGTTTTCACTTGTTTGTCGCCTTTTAAATAAACACCTTTTTTTCACTTACATGCGTTTTTGGTCTCCTCTGTGTAGTCACACAGTCTGGTCTACTAGATTCCCTGACAGCTGCATAGCATAGTCTCTATAAGAGTCTAAATCAGAATCGCTATTTCATTATCCACATTCTGTCCAACCAAAGTACATAAACGGCTAAACAGGAGCAGCACCGAATTGGGTGGACATACCCATATGTCCTCTCACATCGCCCATGTTCTCTAGGGCATGCAGCGGCAGGATCAGTCACTTGCTGTGTCCACCAGACACAGCCAATCACTGATCATTGTTACAGGCTGCTGTGAGCTGCCCTGGTATCATGTGATCGCTGTGACCAATCACAGCAAGCACATGAACAGTAGTAAACAATGATGTATTTGTTTACTACTGTGTGAGCTCTGTGATTCTTCACAGCGATCACTAGTTACCAGGGCCAATCACAGTGGCCCCGTACTATGTGATAGCTGTGACCAATCACAGCATCACAGTAGTACACAAGGTTTCATGAATGAAAGCTTTACACTCTGTTTTACTGATTGCTTATTACAGTGATCATCACTGTAATAAGCATTAACAGTGTAAAAAAAAAATCCTGATCAACTTCCTAAGAGTGGTACAGTGTCACTATGGTAACGCTCTACTGTGCTGGTGACAGTATTTAAAAAATAAATATTTTTTAGTTTTATTTTTTTGTACCAGTGTCTGACTCTGCAGGAAACAAAATATGGCTTCAACATTTGGTAATTGAAGTCTACGCCTCCCATGTAAAGATCATAGTCAAGGGCACAAGTTTTTTAATGACACCAGATGCCGTGTTAATTTGGACCATCGTGTCATGCCACTCAGGTCGCATGGTGCCACAGAAGCCAATTTCTTTAATGAACAAATGTCTAAAAAGTGGCACGCTTGCAAAAAAGTTGTCCACGTACAGAACAAGGGTGACAACAAGTCCCAAACTATCTTGCCACTGCTCTCCATGTAGTCTGAGCATCCGGGGGGCTCCAGCTGACTGTTTTTTCCCTTGTTAATTCTAAAACGATATATATAGCCTGTGGCCCTTTCACAGAGTTTATACAGTTTGACACACTTGCCTGGGATAAATTGCTTAAAGCGGTTGTATACTGTTTTTTTTTTTAACTTTTATCTACAGGTAAGCCTATACTAAGGCTTACCTGTAGGTAAAAAAAATCTCCTAAACCTTTACGGTTTAGGAGATATTCCCCTTGCACTGTGCCACTGACTGCAGCGACGCATGCGCACAAGGGATTCTCAGCTGAAGGCCCGTCGGACGCCGGACCTTGCCGGAAAGAAGTCTCCCGTGCGGGAGTGACGACATTGCGGCTCCAGCCACGCACAGCACTGGTGCCGCGATACCCGGAAGACACTGAGGCAAAATGTCAGCTGCCTCGGCGTGGCCCGGGAGGGACACCGACACCTCGTTCTAAGGTAAGTATTTCATAATAAGCTAGTATGCGGTGCATACTAGCTCATTATGCCTTTTCCTTTACAGGTTTAAAAAGAAAGTCAGCGGGTATACAACCTCTTTAATTGCAAGCCTGCCAGTAAAATGTATGATGGACTTGTCTACGCAGATGTTTTGTTAGGGCGTATACACATCTGCAAATTTTTGGGAAGGGTCATTTACGAGGAATTTTGTGGAGCCGATCATGGTCAGGGTCACCCTGAGGACTACAGAGGGTATTGTCACTTTAATGCATAAAAAACATTATTGTCTTACAGTATATCTTTTCCTGGCCACTGTAGCGGAGAACATAGACATATGATGAATCGGGTCTGTATACCAGTGTGACCGCAATTCATTCTCTTTTGTAATGCCCATGTTAAGGGTTATGCCTAGTACACACGTACAGGATTCCTGTCGGTAAAAAGTCCGCCGGGAATCCCGAGGGGAAAACCGAGAACCTGCTCGGTAAGTTTTTCCCCCTACACACAAGAGGTTTTCCTGACAGGAAAACTGCCGGGAAAATGACCGCCTGGAAAAAAGATGAAGTCACGTGGGTTGTGACGTCACACGTAGGGAAGGAAGGCACACATTCTGACGCTAGCAGACGAGCTCACCGCTCATAGGAGAGAAGCAATTTTTTAACTTTGTCTATGTGAATACCCATATACCGTTCTTTAATAAATTAATAGCTTTTAAAAACATACTACTACACTATTGGAATCCTCTTTTCTCTTACACTCTCCCTGCCGCCTAGAGACAAAGACCAGTCTTATCCCTAGGAACCCAGAAGTACTGCAATTCCAAGCTTATTCTATATGCGGTTGTCTCTTTACTGCAAGGTAAGAGGCCATCCACACTTTAGTGTAATATTGCACGAAGAAGAGACTGATCTCTCCAGCACCTCCTGTCACTAGCACATTGGATAATCTCAAATGCACAGAGAGTGGAATGATTCAATGCTGTCTGCTCACAGCTTGAATGTTTATTGCACCTTTTGGATTGATTGCATATTGCACATATTGGACTGATTGCATATTGCACACTTGGACTGATTATTTATTGCACCTTGTACTGTTTGGACTATATGATTACAGTTGGCACCTATTATTGCATTATTTGTTTACACAAATTGTTTTTGCACGTTGCACAGGAATTTATTTAATTATTTGCTTATTTTGCACATTGCATTGTGGATTCAGCCCTCATTGTGTTTGTACTATTATGTATTGTGTTTGCACCTGATTGGGTAAGATTATTCCAGATGTACCCAGTGCACACCTATTATTATTATTTATGCACGCTACACTTTATATTGCTACATTACTGTCCATATTCATTTTAGCATGTTATGAACTATGTCTCTTCCACAGTAGCTTTTATGTATAGAGTGTAATTTTTATGTATAGAGTGAAATTTTTATTGACCTTCTTTTAGCCTATTGGCACTATTTAATGGATCTAGCACAGTTTATATATGTATTTATAGCTGAGCAGCATTTATTTATTGGGATCATTGCAGTGCCAATCTCTTATTTTATAAAAAAAGAGAACTTGTGATAAATTTCAGCTCAAATGGCCTGGCAAGCTATGAAGTTAGGTTGACAGCGATGTACTGTTGGGCATAAAGATTACTTTGGTTCACAATCAGGTTATATAGGTCTTTGGTGAAAAACAGTTAAAAAAAAGGGGCGTTGTTAAAGTGTTACTAAAACCAGGACCCTTCATTCACTATATCTGGTCTCCCACAGTACCCAGAACATGGAAACAGCTGTCAGGGGGAATCATGCAGCTCAGCAGGTCAGGAAAGGGAGGGGACAATTCCCGAACAATTCCAGGCCGCATGCCCTCAACATGGGGGTGCTTTGGGGAAAATACCTCTTCCCCACAACCCTAGGCTGTGGTTGTAGGGATCTGTGACCCTGGCCCCCCTCAATGTGAATGAATTGTACCCCTACTCATTTACCCAAAAAACACAGTTTTTGACAATTCCTTTATTTAAAATCCAAAAATAATGCCCCCCGATATAGATCCATCGTCAATCACACCGCTCGCCAGACCACTGGACCTGAAAAAAAAGAAAAATTTCCACACTCGTGGAAGGCTAACTGCTGACTGCCTGCTCATCCGTCAGAAAGTTCTAAAATAAGTAAAGGGTGTGGCCACCCAGGTAACGTTACCACCGTGACTGCTGTTGACTTTTCGGTTTTTAAGGACGTGGCAGCCGCCTTCCCAGCAACCAGCTATATACAGTGTTTTTAAAGGGAAAAACCCTAGAAAACGCGAAATGCATGAAAAATGCATGCAAACACGCATTAAAATGCGGGTTTAAAAGCACAAAGTGCACGACAAAATGTGCTTAAAAAATGCACCAACCGCAACCGCATAGATGTGAACCTAGACTTATGCCCTGTACACACGACCGGTTTTCCCATCAGAAAAAAGTTGGATGGTTTTTCCGATGAAATTCATCTCAAGCCTGCCTTGCATACACACGTCACACAAAAGTTCGGTGAAATTTTGACTTCCAAGAACGCGGTGACGTAAAAGACTATGACGAGCCGAGAAAATTAAGTTCTATGTTTCCGAGCATGCGTCGGAATTTAGCACGTCGGGATTTGTACACACGATCGGAAATTCTGATCAGTTTTTTTCCTGACGGGAAAAAAGAGAACCTGCTCTCTATCTTTTTCCAGCAGTATTTCTTTTGGAAAAAGTCTGATGGAGCATACACACAGTCGGGATTCCCGACCAAAAGCTCTCATCAGACTTTTTCCAACAGAAAAACCGATCGTGTGTATGGGGCATTATAGTTGCATCTGATATTACACTTGCACCCCCCCCCCAATAATCTAAGCCTGTGTTTTGTAAATGGGCAAACATACCCATGGGCAGAGACACTTCACTTCTGCTGTCAGGCACAATTTAAAGCCTGATTTTTAATGCTGTAGGAAGAAAAGATGTACAGCTTTAACAGACCCCAATGCAAGTATATGCAAAAAACCCTCACCTTGAAAAACAATCCCATTCAGTTTAACTAACTAAGTAACCACATAACCTCTGTTCTCAGCTGCACAATGAGCTCAGGGAGGGGAAACAGCAGAACATTGAGCTTCCCAGTGAGTGGCTGTGTGTGTGTGTGGGGGGGGGGGGTACCAGGACAGGTCTGATCATTGGAAGAGAGCAAGCTTAGTTCCAGCCCAGCTGGAGAGCTGACCATGCTGTGTTCTCATGCCTTATGCCCCGTACACACGATCGTTTTTCATGCCGTTAAAACTGCCATTTTAAAAAATGGCCCTGAAAAATGATCGTGTGTATGCTCCAGAGCATTTTTAACGACGTGAAAAACGGCCATTAAAAATTCCGGACATGCTCTCTTTTTTCACGTCGTTTTTCATGTCGTTTTTTTTAACGACGTGAAAAACGATAGTGTGTATGCTTTAACGACGTGAAAAAAAAACGCGCATGCTCAGAATCAAGTATGAGACGGGAGCGCTCGTTCTGGTAAAACTAGCGTTCGTAATGGAGATAGCACATTCATTACACAGTAACGGACTGAAAAGCGCAAATCGTCGCTCAACAAACTTTACTAACATGAAGGGTGGCGCCATTCAAACGGAACTTCCCCTTTATAGTGCCGTCGTACGTGTTGAACGTCACTGCGCTTTGCTTGATCGTTTTTTTTAATGATGGTGTGTACGCAAGGCAGGCTTGAGAGGAAACATGAAAAAAAACGAGGAGAAAAACGTCGGTTTAAAAAATGACATTAAAAACGATCGTGTGTACGGGGCATTAGTGTGATCAGTTTTTAAAAGAGAAGCAGAGGGACTGGCTGGAACACCAGGGGTTTCACACAAAAGAAGAAATACAAAGTGAACAGAATACTTATTCATACAAGTACATAATACAATATCGGTTATATAAAATGTAGAGTTTACATGTACTTTAAATCTGCTTATTAAATACCACTTTAGTATTTGGTATTGGTATTTGGTCCCTTATGACAACCAAATGTTATGCAATAAACTTTTGGGGGGAATGTAACACTGAGGACATTATGATGCCTACCTATAGTTTTTTTCAGATCCCTCCCCCTTCCCCCCAAAAAAGTTGTAGACTGAAATGAAAGCCAAAGGGGTTTAAACCATTTCCTACTTTATCCAAATCTGATGGCTAGGGATGAGCCGAACACCTCCCGGTTCGGTTCGCACCAGAACCTGTGAACGGACCGAAAGTTCGCGCAAACTTTAGAACCCTATTAAATACAATGGACTCGAACGTTCTAAATCAAAAGTGCTAATTATAAAGGCTAATATGCAAGTTATTGTCCTAAAAAGGGTTTGGGGACCCGGGTCCTGCCCCAGGGGACATGTATCAATGCAAAAAAAAAGTTTTAAAAACTGCAGTTTTTTTGGGAGCAGTGATTTTAATGATGCTTAAAGTGAAAGAAAAAGGGAAATATTCCTTTAAATTCCTTTAAATATCGTACCCGGGGGGCGTCTAAAGTATGCTTGTGAAGTGCCACGTGTTTCCCATGTTTACAACTGTCCCTGCACAAAATGACATTTCTAAAGGAAAAAAAGTCATTTAAAACTGCTTGCGGCTTTAATGTAATGTCTGGTCCCGGCAATATGGATGAAAATCATTGAGAAAAATTGCATTTTTTGTAGCTCCAGCCCAAAAATCTATTTTTAAGCTTTTTGGAAAACATATGGAAGGGTTATCACCCCTGTAACATTTGTTTTGCTGTCTGTGCACCTGTTCAGAACATTTCAACTCACTTTCCGTCCCAATGACAAATGTTTTTTGAAAATTTGGGGTTTTTATTGAAACAAGGATTGGTGATAAAGCATCAGTGGAGAGGAGACACGTTTTTCCCATATTAAATCTTACAGGAGAGAATTTCCCTTCCTAGGGGTAGATTTCCTCTCACTTCCTGTTGTCTTCTTCCGTTTGCAAGTAGGAGTCGTTTGTAAGTTGGATGTTTGAAAGTAGGGGCCTGCCGTACAGCTGAAACTCGAAAAATTAGAATATCGTGCAAAAGTTCAATTATTTCACTAATGCAACTTAAAAGGTGAAACTAATATATGAGATAGACTCATTGCATGCAAAGCAAGATAGTTCAAGCCGTGATTTGTAATAATTGTGATGGCTTACAGCTCATGAAAACCCCAAATTCACAATCTCAGAAAATTAGAATAATGTGAAATAAAATAGAATTTTTTAAATTTTTTATACTCACCCGAAATACCCGTTGCTATGCGGAAGTCCGTAATCTGCCTCTTCCGTAACCGCGGTCTGTTTTCTTCCCCATCCTCTTCTAGTGAATGGGGCACACTGCTTTCTGGGAACTGTGTGTAATCCCAGAAAGCAGCCGCCCATTCACAAGTCGGCGCGAGACTCGCGCATGCGCAGTAAAAAACGGGCAGTGTGCTTCCCTTAGTGTGGATCTGCATTGATCGAGGGATTGGCATCGGGGGGCCATCAGCCCCCCGATGCCGATCGGGTAAGTGTCCTGATTAAAAGTCAGCAGCTACAGTGTTAGTAGCTGCTGACTTTTAAAAAAAAAAAATGCGAGTGGAGCTCCTCTTTAAGCCATAACACCTGCAAAGGGTTCCTGAGCCTTTAAATGTTCTCTCAGTCTGGTTCAGTAGGAATCACAATCATGGGAAAGACTGTTGACCTGACAGTTGTGCAGAAAACCGTCATTGGGGGGAAGGCTGTATCAAAGCACATTAATAGAAAGTTATGTGGAAGAGTAAAGTGTGGAAGAAAAAGGTGCACAAGCAGCAGGGATGACCGCAGCCTGGAGAGGATTGTCAGGAAAAGGACATTCAAAAGTGTTGGGGACTTTCACAAGGAGTGGACTGAGGCTGGAGTCAGTGCATCAAGAGCCACCACACACAGATGTATCATGGATATGGGCTTCAAATGTCATATTCCTCTTGTCAAGCCACTCTTGAACAACAAACAACGTCAGAAGCGTCTTACTTGGGCTAAAGGAAAACAGACCTGGTCTGTTGCTTAGTAGTCCAAAGTACTCTTTTCTGATGAGAGCGAATCTTGCATCTCATTTGGAAACCAAGGACCCAGAGTATGGAGGAAGAATGGAGAGGCACACACTGCAAGATGCTTGAAGTCCAGTGTAAAGTTTCCACAGTCTGTGTTGATTTGGGGAGCCATGTCATCTGCTGGTGTTGGTCCCCTGAGCTTCATTAAAGCCCCGTACACACGGTCAGACTTTTGCCCAACAAACTTCGTTTTAAGCAAGTTGGACCAACAATCCGACCGTGTGTACGCTCCATCGGACAAACTTTTTTTCGTTTGGTTTTGTTTTCATCGGACAAAAGTTGGGTCTGCAAACGGACAAACTTTTGCTCAACAAAAGTCCGATGGAACAAAGTCCTACTGTGTGTACAGAAAACCATAGGACTTTTGTCCGATGGACAAAACAACTAATGTTAAAATAAACCAACAATAGCAGTAGTTGACCAAAGGGTGTCGGTAAAGAGCAGAAAAGAGCAGAAAAACCATGTGATGTTGCAAAAAGTTTTGGGAAAGTTTGCAGAAAAGTCCTGTGGTGTGTATGCTATGGGTGTTCCCGACCAACTCCGTTCGGACAAAAATCCATGGAAAAGTCAAATGGAAGTCCGACCGTGTGTACGAGGCTTAAGTCCAGGGTCAACGCACCCGTCTACCAGGAGATTTTGGAGTACTTCATGCTTCCTTCCGCAAACGAGCTCTATGGGGATGCTGACTTTATTTTCCAGCAGGACTTGGCACCTGCCCACACCGCCAAAAGCACCATAATCTGGTTCAATGTCCGTGGGATTACTGTGCTTGATTGGCCAGCAAACTCGCCTGACCTGAACCCCATAGACAATCTATGGGGCATCGCCAAGAGAAAGATGAGAGACATGAGACCGAACAATGCAGAAGAGCTAAAGGCCGCTATTGAGGCATCCTGGTCTTCCATAACACCTCAGCAATGCCACAGGCTGGTAGCTTCCATGCCACGCAGCATTGAGGCAGTAATTGCTGCAAAAGGGGTTCAAACCAAGTACTGAGTACATATGCATGCTTATACTTTTCAGAGGTCCGTACAATTCTTGTTTTTATTGATTGCATGTAATATTCAAATTTTCTGAGATTGTGGATTTGGGGTTTTCATGAGCTGTAAGCCATATTCATCACAATTATGACAAATCACGGCTTTAACTATCTTGCTTTGCATGTAATGGGTCCATTCCATATATTAGTTTCACCTTTTAAGTTGCATTAGTGAAATAAATGAACTTTTGCACGATATTCAAATTTTTCGAGTTTCACCTGTATATACTCTGCAGAAATTTGACCCTCAGGCCTCGTACACACGACCGAGTTTCTCGGCAAGAACCAGCAAGAAACTTGCTGGCAGAGATGTCTTGCCGAGAAACTCGTTCGTGTGTATGGTTTCTCGTCAAGAAAACCGAGAAGTAATCTCGACGAGAAAATAGAGAACCTGCTCTCTATTTTCTCGTCGAGATTCTCGTTGGCATGTTTCTCGACGAGAAAAGTGAGTGTGTGTACACTTACCTGTCCTCCCGGAAGCCCGCGCATGTTCGAAATGAATTCGACGCATGCGCGGTAGCTTCCTAGGCATAGGTAGGGTATACCAAGATGGCGGCGACGGCATCAAATGTGACGAGCGCATGCTCGTCGTAGTCGATGACGTCACCGCGTACGCTCCATTCAAAGAACCGCGGGTTCTTTGAATCGAGCGTGTGTACACTCGGCCGGGGCAAGTTTCTTGTCCAAGAATCTCGTCGAAAAAAACGACATGTTTTTTTCGACGAGAATCTCGGCCGTGTGTACGAGGCTTTAGGCGTTGGTGTTGCCACAACACTGTAAGCCCTCCCAGTTACTCTTGGTGGGCGCTGGAATGCCCTGCTGTGAACTATTATATCAAGAATTGTAATTACATGCCATTGTTGAACAGTGGTAGGAAAAATTGGGCCTTTGGTGGTGGTACTGGTGCCACAACACTGTAAGTCCTCACAGTTACTCTTGGTGGGCGCAGGAATGGGCCCTGCTGTGAATTATTAGATCAAGAATTGTAATTACATGCCCCTGTTAAACAGGGGCATAAAAATTGTGCCTTAGGCACTGGTGCCACAACACTGCAACCCCTCACAGATACTGTAGTTGGAGCGCAGCAATGACCCCTGCTGCAAAGTATTGCATCAAAAATTTTAATTACAAAGGAGGGGTTGAGTAAGGGGAAGGCGGGACTTTGTGTAAAGCACGTGACAGCAAGGAGGAAAGGCCATAGGTTTCCAGGAATTAATTTATATTACAGTATTATACCTACTCCTTGGTGGTGAGCTAGGAAATTTCCTAGTTCACCACCACCAAGGAGTAGGTAAAATACTGTAATATAAATCAATGCCTGCAAACCTATGGCCTTACCAGTAAGGCCATAGGTTTGCAGGCATTAATTTATGCCCCCCTTACTGGTAAGGCCATAGGTTTGCAGGAATTCATTTATATTACAGTATTATACCTACTCCTTGGTGGTGAACTAGGACATTTATTGTGGTTACATTATGAGTGATTACCATGTAAATGGTGCTATTTTATTACCACTGTTATTGTCATCACCTGCATGTGCATATTTTTATAATTGTATGCAATGTATGTATGTTTCCATTGACTATTGATAATTACCATTATGTATGCTTACCACTTTGTATTCAATAAAATTCCTTATGTTTATCCTAATACCTCCTTGCTGTCACGTGCTTCACACAAAGTCCTGCCTTCCCCTTACTCAACCCCTCCTTTGTGATTCAGATTGGGATGGAATTACATGACCTTACCAGGTCATGATTTCATTTAAAGTCCCTTGGGATGGAAGTTTGTGACCCTACCAGGCCATGGCTTCCTTAAAGTCCCTCCAACAACCCCCTTCTTTATTTAAAAATTGTAATTACACGCCCCTGTTAAACAGGGGCTGAAAAATTGGGCCTTAGGCACTGGTGCTGGTGCCACAACACTGCAACCCCTCACAGATACTCTAGTTGGAGCGCAGGAATGAGCCCTGCTGCAAAGTATTGCATTAAAAATTGTAATTACACGCCCCTGTTAAACAGGGGCTGAAAAACTGGAACCGATCATACCTTGGGGCTGCGTACTAAAAAATGGTCTGAACGCATCGGTCAGATGCCCACCTTCTCCACCACTCCTTCTTTGACTGACCGAAGCCTCAGCAACACGTTATCCAGGACCAGGAATTTGTAACCTCCCAGTCTCTGTAAACGCGTTGCATAGACCTTTCTGCAAGGCCTCCCGAAGATGCTTCATCCTCTGCTCCCTCTGCGATGGCAAGATAAGGTCTGCAACCTTACCCTTGTAACGTGGATCAAGGAGGGCTGCCAGCCAGTAATGATCCCTCTCCTTGATCGCAGGAATACGAGGATCCCTCCGCAGGCTTTGCAGGATCAGGGAGGCCATGCAGCGTAGGTTTACTGAGGCATTTGGCATTTATTCCATGCAGTGTGTGCTCCAACAGGTGGACAAGGGGGACAGTGTCACTGATGCATGCACTGTCACTGATAAACATCCTCGTGGCCTCCTCAAATGGTGCCAGGACAGTGCATGCATCCCTGATCATGGCCCACTGGCGTGGAGAAAAAAATCCAAGCTCCCCTGACCCTGGCCTGGTGCCATATTGCAACAGATACTCATTGATGGCCCTCTGCTGCGTTTGCAGCCGCTGCAACATGGCCAACGTATAGTTCCACCTGGTGGGCATGTCACAGATTAGGCGGTTCTTGGGCAGGTTGGATTCCTTTTGCAGGTCAGCCAGCCGAGCACTAGCATTATATGACCGGCGGAAATGCCCACAGACTTTCCTGGCCTGCTTCAGGACCTCCTGTAAGCCTGGGTACCTGCCCAAGAACCGCTGCACCACCAAGTTAAGGATGTGAGCCAAACACGTCACATGGGTCAGTTACCGCTGTCGGAGGGCGGAGAGGAGGTTGGTGCCATTGTCGCAAAACACTTTTCCTGGCTTAAGCTGGCATGGCCTCAACCACCTCTGAGCCTGCTCCTGCAGAGCTGACAGAATCTCTGCCCCAGTGTGGCTCCTGTCCCCCAAGCACACCAGCTCAAGCACCGCATGGCATCTTTTTGCCTGCGTACTTGCGTAGACCCTTGAACGCCTAGGGAGAACCGCTGGTTCCAAGGAAAAAGCACAGGTAGAGGCCATAGAGGAAGAAGAAGAGGAGGGGGTGGAGGAGAGAGGTGTGTCATAATCACCAGTAGTAACATTTTGGAGGCGTGGTGGTGGAACAACCTCCAACACTACTGCACCTTGTCCTGCATCCTTCCCAGCTGCCAGCAGAGTCACCCAATGTGCTGTGAAAGATAGGTAACATCCCTGTCCATGCCTGCTGGACCATGAGTCAGTGGTAATATGCACCTTACCGCTGACCGCCCTGTCCAGCGAGGCCAAGACGTTGCCTTCCACATGTCGGTTGAGAGCCGGAATCGTCTTCCGTGAGAAAAAGTGGCGTTTGGGAACCTGCCACTGAGGCCCATCCCTCAAACTCACGGAAGGGGGCAGAGTCTACCAACTGAAAAGGCAGCAGTTGAAGTGCTAGCAATTTAGCCAAGCTAAAGCCTCAGAGACCAGCGGGATTATTACAGGCGGGCCACCCTATTACACACAACATTGGAGAGGATGTGTAGAGAAGTGTGAGAAATCATCTTTAAGGCACTTATACTACATGTGATTTTTAACGGTACCAAGGTGAGAGTTCTGGGAGACTGGGCACGGCTATAGTTGTAAGACAGCATTGTTCCTAGCACAGACAGCCATAGAGGAGAAGCTCAGCAATTAATACCACATCACTTTGAGAACCACCAGCCACATAGGAGGAACCCTCCACATTTAGGACTTTCTTCACCTATACCCACATTTTTGTGTATTTCAGTTATTTATGTACAGACATTCCTACACCGGATGTTAGTGACTTGGTGTCCATTTATAATTTTTTTTAAATAATTTGTACATATCACATTTCCACGATTTTTGGTGTATTATTTTGTGTAAATTATCACAGTCAGTATCCCCAAGGGATTTTCTTTAGCGCTAATCACTTTATATATTTTTATCCATTTATTGTGTACAGTGAACACTGATGGATTCTCCAGCTTTAGAACACATCATATCCTTTTTGTTCACATTTATTTTTTACTCACTAGTAGCGCGAAAGCTCACACATTTAAATTTAGCCAAGCTAGCATTCAACCGCTGGGCATGTGGATGGCGTGGAGCGAACTTCTTTCGGCGGTGCAGCAGCTGGGGCAGGGAAATTTGCCTGGTACAATCGGACATCGGTGTACCGATAGCAGATTGCCCGCAAGTACTTGGCTGTGACACACCTAATTCTTCACCTTCATTCCTCTCAGTGCAGGTTTCAGAGAGGACTGAAGGTATAGTGGGGTTGGAGATCCCAGCTGATGAGGAGCAAGGAGAGGTCTGCTTTGTTCTTTGGTGTGGGTCTTTTAGGTAGGCTTGCCAACGAACTGCATGGAAGGTCGAGATATGTCTGGTCAAGCACGTGGTGCCCAAGCGGCTGATGTTTTGGCCACGTGAAATACGCTTTAGACATATGTTGCAAATGGCAATGGTGCGATCTGCTGCACACGTCTGAAAGAAGGCCCACAACAAAGAACTTTTGGAATAACGCGCAGAGACAACAGTGGCCTGCACATGCGGAGCTCTGCGGTGTGATGCAGTCGGTGTGCTGCCCTTACGCTGGCGCCTGGAGGGCATCCTGCCTCGTTGGAGAGGTGCCTCCTCCTCCTCTCTCCTATCAGGCACCCACGTGGAGTCAGTGACCTCATCATCCCCTCCCTCCTCATCACTGGAGCAAATCTGGCAGTATGCTGCAGCTGGGGGAACATGAATGCCAGATAGCTGTCCTTGTTGGGCACCCCCTCTCTCTGGGCTCACGTTACTACCCCCTCTCTCTGGGCTCACGTTACTGCCTTCCTCTAGCTGGGTTCCATCATTGGAGCCTTCAAAACGCTGGGCATCCTCCTAGAGCATGTACCCAACACTGTGGTCAAACAGTTCGGGGGACTCCTCAGGAGGACATGGTGGGGCTAGGGAAGGAGTGACTGATGCCATATAGCCAAGGAAAGAGGCCGCTTTGGCAGCTGCTTTGCCAGACAAAGTACCCTGAGCCTGGGTGAGAGAGGATGAGGAGGATGAGGACGGCTTGGTCATCCACTCTACCAAGTCTTGGGCATGTTGCGGCTTAACATGGCCAGCTGCTGAAAAGAAGGACAAGTGTGTCCCACGGCCACGTGCTGATGAGGATGCACCGTATCCAAGACCAGCACTGTTGCCTCTAGACACTGCTTGCCCTCTTTTATTGCCTTGTGACTGTCTGCCTCTCCTTGTTTGCCTTCCAGACATACTAATGGCCTGCAGTGAGAGATGTAGCTGCAGAAAGGTGGGATGTATATATATATATATATATATATATATATACACAGTATATATATATATATATATATATATATATATACTGATTATAATGCAGCTATCAGAATCAACTGCCTGCTGTGGTATAAGTATGAGAAAAGCAGCAATTGTCTTCAGTTAGTTTTAGGTGAACACTGTGCAGAGGACACAGTACACTAACTGAAAATAATTGCAGCTCTCTGCCTGTGGTTTTATTATGAGAACACCACAAATTGTATTCAGGTTCCTTTCAGTGAACGCTGTGCAAAGGACAGAAGTACACTACATGAAATTAATGCAGCTCCCTGCCTGTGTTTTTTTTTTTTTTGTTTCAAATTGTTACTGAATGATTTAATAGTGTGATGGTAAATCTCATGTGCAGATTACTGCTTTGTGGAATGGCATAGTACAAGGATTTTATAAAATATGCATCAATGCTAAAATCATCACATACAATAGAAGTTAAATGTTTAAAAGATGTACACTTAAAATAAGACTTCCCACTTAAATTTGTATTAGTCATATAAAGAGTGCTCTTAAATGTTACAAGTGTGGTTCACCAAAAAAAAAAAAATATATATAGAAAAATCTAAAATATGAAATAATTTTGCCTTGTAGTAATAAAAGTTGATAACACCAAGCTGATATAATAACAAACTGATATAGTTGTAGTTGCACTGTGTAACATCGTCTAGCTGGTATATCGGAACTCAGCAGGGCCAACCTTACAAAGAATGCAGCATGTAGATAATGGAATTTTGTTGGAGAAACCAGAAATACAGACAAATAGATTAGTAATATTCATTCCCTTTCAGAGAAAGTGGTATAACGCAAGCCATGATCTCTAGGAGAATAAACTTCTGCACTGAACCAGGTTGTCAGCACAGGCCTCTTCCCTAATACAAGTGTCAGCTGCCCAAAGGAATAATACTTACAGCATTTGCTGGACTTGCAAACAGAGATTTAAACTATGCTTAAAACATTTACCTACAACATTCTGTCTTACAGATTTCATGAGGTCCATGATTGGTCAATATAAAAAGGGGGCATTTAAATATTTTGGTGTCCCCTTTAACCTTACTAGTCTGCAACCAAACCCAAAGCAAATGATAACAACATACTTTACACATTCATGCCTGTGTGCGTTAGTGGAGCATTTTCTCCAGGATTCTGCAGCATAAAACAAGAGAAAAGAAAAAAAAAAAAAGAAAAGAAGAAGACTGGTCACGTTGAAGAGATTTGTCCCCAAGTTACATATGCTCTGTGTGACTCTGTAAACAAGAAATTACTTCTTCCATAGGTGTTTTCTCATAGCAAATTCGATAAACAGCAGTAAAAAGTGGAAATTTATCTACCATGCCTTTCTGCTGCAGGATGCGGTAGACTTCTGCTGAGGTCTGAGGACCCTGAAGCCACGCCGTAAGCTCTCAAGGAATGTGGCAGTTGACACGTGGCCTTTTCAGAAGATTTTGGCAAATGCAATCATTTCCATTAGTCCCAAACGGATCACTGCAGATTTGGTGTTGTCTCCACACTGCAGGCCATCACAAAATCCAGCACCGACTGCCACAATATTCTTTAATATTCTTTAAGGCACCACAAAGTTCCACAGTATCTGCATCTTCCACCACAGTTATACGGAAATTCGGGGTCTGCAGAAGTTCTTTAAATAAAAACCCATGTTCAAGCACTTTGCTCCCTATTGTTGTCTCACAAAACTTCTCTGCGGCCACTTCATTTGCAATGTTAGCCCCCATGAATACACTAATATCGATTCCCATTTTCTCACGAATAATGTCAGAAATTAGTTTCAGACCCTCTGGGCCTTCGTCTATACCCTTAATAAGTGTTATTCCAAGAGCTTTGTTATGGACTTTCCCCGAAATCTCCTGGCAGATTATAAACTGATGAGGAATGACAAAGACTAGGAGATCGGCATCCTTTACAGCATCAGTAAGATTTGGAACGGCAACCACATTCTCAGGCAGCTTATACCCTGGGAGATATTTAACATTTTCGTGATCAGTATTGATGATCTCTGTGAGTTTCCTCCCATTAATATTTTCTTCAAACACCCACATATTGACAGTAGGATCAAACTTCTGCAGCTTCTTTACATTGTTTCCTACGATTTTTTCAATTGCAGATCCCCAGTTCCCTGAGCCCACGATGCACACTTTCAGAGGTCCTGCCATGCTGTGTCCTGGATGACTTTATCCGGCCAATGACTCTCACCGCACCAGGCTTGTTGTTATTGTTCCCGTGTTTGCTGAACTTGCCTGTGGTTTTATTATGAGAACACCATGTCAGAATGTTTATACTGAAATATTAAAATATTATTGTATTTATGGAAATATGCAAATCTATGATTTGGGAGATTCACAACTCCCTACAATATCAAACAAGATATCCAAAGTTCTTTATCCGTGCTAGTTTGAAGACAAGTGACACAAATGATTATTGCTTAAAATATATATATATTTATTAACTAAAGTTACAGTGCAAAATTACTATCAGGTATAATTTGTGATAAAACAAATGAATTATATACTTCTACAATCAGAAATAAATGGTGATTAATGTTCAGATAATATTCACATACATTTCTGTGCAAACTCTATATGACAAGGTATATTCACAGTTCTTGTACTTAAATAATACTTGTACATTTAAAACTTGGTAACTCTTGAAATGTCTCCCGTGACTTCCACGGCTTTATGTAAATACTCTTGTTTACATTATGTTATCTCTTCTCAAAAACAAACATACCCTCTCTTACCCTCTTAAATGCATAAACAAAATGTTATATTATGCATACAGCATGACAATATAATCAAGGCTTATTTTAAATTTAGAAAGAATCTATTTTACACATATATCATAATAAAACCATTGTACAAACTTAGCTCTAGCTTTATAAAGACAACCAAATTGGTATATGTCTCTTAATATTTGTAATATAATTATTTCATACTGCAGTTAGAAATAATAAAACTCCAACACTAGGCTATATATATTTAAATGGTTATAGTTATGTGTATGCAAAAACAATTCATTACCAAAAGGTAAAATAAATAAACAAATACGTTACCAGGTTCTGTCTGTTTGAGAAGCAAAGTCCCAAGAGGGACTTCTTTCACCATTGCTACATGTTTGCGTTCAAGATCTCCCCCTTCCAGCTTCATTCAGATGTAGAGCCCTGAGAGAGATCCCTTCAGCTTTTTCTTCTTCCCAAGATCTCCCATATGTAGAGCAACCTGTTCCCTCACAGAGCTCCTTTCAAAGAGAGAGTTCTCCAGAGATCGAGTCTCTTTCTTTCTCCAAATACTCTTCCTTCTTTTATCTTACTCCAAAAAGTGGGTGTGTATCTCATTACTAGGTAATTGATGACGTCAAGTGACGATGTGATTGGGTAGGTTGTTATAGCAACCAAACAGATGCCATCTTGAGTAATATCTATTTTAACCTGTAGGGGCAGTCTTGTACAAGGAATGACTCCTAATGTTAGGGTCACCGAGGCCTAATAAACTTTATGACCCCTTTTGACCTAGGCTTAGAAAAACTCAATTAATTGTTTAATGGTGTCATAGAATTGTCACTAAGTTTCAGACATTCTGGCATTTCTTATAAATTTATAGACTGGGAATGTTTACCCATCTTGGTTGAGACCATTAGTTAAATTCCTAAGAAAGTGAGATCATTGGCGGGTAACTATTAACTAAGCTAATTCCTAATGCTTTCACAGCAATATAGGATCTACATTTATAACCCTTGTTATACCAATATATATATATGTATTAAATGGGTTTATATATGGATTGCTAATACAGATACATTGTTAAGATGTTTGAAAGAAACAATTTAAGATATACAATACCACAGGAATTGTGAATAAGCCCTATAGTTTCGTAGCTTATTCTGAAATACTAATTTAGGTTTTCAGGCTCCCTTGAAACAAGAGCTCCTTATCTTGTTTATTTTACTAAGTGTCTAAGTCTTTGAGTTATAATCTTGGAGATGGTACAGCCAGACTCCTTAGTGAGACATAAGAACAATGCCTATTCATGCCTATGAATCTAATTTAAACTTTTAAAGATAGTGAATTTGGGTTAACCTCTTAAAGAGAAAGTAGAAACCAAAATGGCTTTAGTATTGTTCATAGCATATCATTAGTTATGAACTTAAACTTTAGAGACAAAATGGTCTCTCTCTCGTTCATAATATACATGAATAGGAAAAATATGAAAAATACATAATATGCGTAATATAAAGGCCTATATATATATATATATATATTCTTTTAACCCCAAATGTTCTGACAACCACTAACTGTATTCAGGTAAGCTTTAGGTGAACGCTATGCAAAGCACATAGTACACTAAGTGAAACCCTGACTGCAGCTAGCACAATCACCTGCCTGCCTGTCACAGTAGGATGCATTTATATCCTCTATACACTGTAATTGCAGCTAACTGATTTGCCTGCCTGCTCTATCTAACTCAATATAAATGACACTGTCTCTCTCTCTCTCTGTAAGCTCTCTCTTTAACCAACACCTCAACACACTACACAAGGCCGCCTCGGAGGCGGCCTTATATAGGGTGGGGCGTGTACTAAACCCCTGAGACATAATTGGCCAAAGCCACCATGGCTTTGGCCAATTAGGGCTCTCTGTTTTTTGCTTGCTGTGATTGGCCAAAGCATGCGGGTCATAGTGCATGCTTGGCCAATCATCAGCCAGCAATGCACTGCAATGCAGCAGTGAATTATGGGCCGTGACGCGCCACTCGAATTTGGCGCGAACGGCCCATAATGTCCGCAATTCGGCGAACATCCGAACAGCCAATGATCGAGTCGAACATGGGTTCGACTCGAACACGAAGCTCATCCCTACTGATGGCTTTGGAGTTCCTTTAAAATGAAAGGCACTGAATTGACTGTTGCTTATTTGCAGAAGCCAGATACATTTCCATAGTGAGAAAATGAAAACAAATATTTAACCAGTCACTGTGGATATTATTAGGGGGACTTTCCCTAAAAAAGAGGGCAGATACAAGCTATGCCAGCCCATGAGGAATATGACATCTATTCAATATTTTTTCTAGTACTATTATGCCACGTACACACGATCGGATTTTCCGTCGGAAAAACCTTGGATGTTTTTTCCGACGGAATTACGCTCAAGCTTGGCTTGCATACACACAGTCACACAAAAGTTCTCTGAACTTTCGACCGTCAAGAATGCAGTGACGTACAGTACCTGCCCACGAGAATGTGTTTCCAGCGCGATCCCATCGCGCTGGTTCTCGCGTCAGGGTACTGTACATCTCGCACTTGCTGAAATAGGAAAAACATATTACAGCGAGCGCTAGAAAGAAGCGACGGGGATCCGACTTGGATCCCCGCCAATACCAGGCACTGTGTTTGGTATGAATCATGAGGGGGAACTCCACGCCAAATAAAAAAAAAAAACAGCATGGGTTCCCCTCCAGGCCCTTAGGTCTCGTATGGATTTTAAGGGGAACCCCCTACGCTGAAAAAACGGCGGGGGTCCCCCCAAAATCCATACCAGACCCTTATCCAAGCACGCAGCCTGGCCGATCAGGAAAGGGGGTGGGACGAGTGAGCGCTCCCCCCTCCTGAACCTTACCAGGCCGTATGCGCTCAACATGGGGGGTGAGTGCTTTGGGGCAGGGAGACGAAAGCAGAGAGTGGAAGAAGAGAGCGGAGAAGTCGGAAGAGACCTCCAAAATCAGAAGATGACCCCCGAAGTCGGAAGAAGACCCCCGAAGTCGGAAGATGATCCCCGGAGCTGCCTAATAAATGACTTTAAAAACCTGTGTAGTGTTTTTTTTTCTTGACAGTTTTTCCTCAGGTGAATGGGTAGGGGTAAGATGTACCCCATACTCATTCACATAGGGTGGTGGGCCGGGATCTGGGGGCCCCCTTATTAAATTTCCGATAAGCTCTCCGCCCGCAGACCCCGACAACCAACGGCCAGGGTTGTCGGGAAGAGGTCCTTGTCCTCATCAACATGGGGACAAGGTGCTTTGGGGTGGGGGAGCCCAGGTTGAGGGAATGCGGCCTAGTACAGTTCAGGAGGGGGGCGCTCGCTTGTCCCCACCCCCTTTCCTGACCGGCCAGGCTGCGTGCTCGGATAAGGGTCTGGTATGGATTTTGGGGGACCCCATGCTGTTTTTTCGGTGTAGGGGGTTCCCCTTAAAATCCATACCAGACCTAAGGGCCTGATATGCTCCTGGAGGGGAACCCATGCCGTTTTTTTATTTAAAATTTGCCGTGGAGTTCCCCCTCATGATTCATACCAAACACAGTGCCTGGTATTGGCTGGGATCCAAGTCGGATCCCCGTTCATTGAAAGTCGGACGTATGTCGGCTTCAACACATTTTTCCTTTCTCTGTGAGCCAGCTCGGCGCTGGCTCCCGCGACAGGGCTCGTAGATGGTCAATCTCGCTGATAAAGCAGCGAGATTGACACAATATCGCGGTCACCTACTGTACAACACTACGACGAGCCGAGAAAATGAAGTTCAATGCTTCCAAGCATGCGTCAAATTGTTTCCGAGCATGCATCGGAATTTTGCGAGTCGGAATTGCTACAGACGATCGGATTTTCCGATCAGAATTTTTTCTGTCGGAAAACCTGAGAACCAGCTCTTAACCACTTCAATACCATGCACTTATACAGCTTCCTGCCCAAGCCAATTTTGAGCTTTCAGCGCTGTCGCAATTTGAATGACAATTGCGCGGTCATGCTACACTGTACCCAAACAAATTTTTTATCATTTTGTTCCCACAAATAGAGCTCTCTTTCAGTGGTATTTGATCGCCTCTGTGATTTTTATTTTTTGCACAACAAATAAAAAAAGAGCGAAAATTTTGAAAAAAACTACTTTTTTCTTTGTTTCTGTTAATTTTTTTTGTAAATACGTACCTTTTCTACTTCAATGACGGGCACTGATAAGGCGGCACTGATGGGCACCGATGAGGTGGCACCAATGAGGTGGCACTGATGAGGTGGCACTGATGGGCACTGATGATGGGCACTGATAGGCGGCACTGATGGGCACTGATATGTGGCACTGGTATGCGGCACTGATGGGCACTCATAGGTGGAACTGATTGGCACTCATAGGCGGCACTGATTGGCACTTATAGGTGGCACTGATGGGCACTTATAGGCGGCACTGATGGGCACTTATGGGTGGCACTGATAGGTGGCACGGATGGGCACTGATAGGTGGGCACTTATGGGCACAGATGGGCACGGATGGACACTGATGCCCAGCAATGCCAGCCACCACACATTGTGGTAGTGCCAGTCAGTTCCCATTTGTGGGCACTGATTGGCATATTTTTGTTATGTTTTTTTTTATATTTTTTTGTTTTACTACATGTGGATGGCCATGGGGGCCATCCACATGCTTGGGGCTTCCCTGGTGGTCCTGGGGGGCTTCCCTGGTGGTCCAGTGTGGGTATCCGAGGGGGGACTGCGCTGATAAACAATCAGCGTGAACCCCCCTGTCAGGAGAGCCGCCGATCGGCTCTCCTCTACTCGCGTCTGTCAGACACGAGTGAGGAAGAGCCGATCAACGGCTCTTCCTGTTTACATCGTGATCAGCCGTGATTGGACACGGCTGATCACGTGGTAAAAAGCCTCCGCCGGAGGCTCTTTACCGAGATCAGTGTAGCGGTGTGTCAGACTGACACACCGCTCCACCGATCGCCGCGATGCGCGCCCCCCCGGGCGCGCGGCGGCTGTTATCCTGCAGGACGTCATATGAGTGTGGATAACACAACCACTTCTCGGACGTCAATATGCTATTGACTGGGCGGGAAGTGGTTAATCTTTTGCTCGCAGAAATTCCAACAGCAAAAGTCCGATGGAGCGTACACACGGTCAGAATTTCCGACCAAAAGCTCACATCTGACTTTTGCTGGCGGAATTTCCAACCATGTGTACGCGCCATTAGAAGCAGTCTGACATGATATAGGTTGGAGTTGCTTTTGTTTATGCATACTTTGGACCTAAAGAACTAACCCAGACATTGCAATGTTTTCATTTACTGTAGGTCATTCTTTCTACTTGTAGTTCTTAGTATATGCAACTGTCCAAATCAGGGAATTGACTTTGCTGATAAGTATACATTTTATCTTGGTTGTTTAGAAATAAATGTGACATTTCCTGTTGTAGTATCTTTATAACCCTTATCTTGCAAAAAATACTGGGTGCTGTCAGTATTGATTTTAAACTTAACAGCAATATATTACACTTTGGATCTCCTTGTGTTTTACACTCTGTATTTCCAGCTGTGGTGCATTGAGATTTGTGTAAGAAAAAATGACATGACATATAGCTGACGTCTTGTGACAGATATATAGTGCTCATTACATGCCAAGTAATAGAGTTACAACCTCCTCTTGACATTTTGTGTAGTAACATTGAAGATGATTTATAAAAACGGGAGGAAAGGAGAATGTCTGTGTTATCACTAACAACCAGCCAGATTTCAGCAGCCACAAAAAAACTTTGGCAAATTAAAAGTGACTATATATTTTGAGTTATTGTTGTAACGTGAAAATTGCTAATGTGACTATCATTTTTAAATTGATGCTGTTCCATATTTCTATGACTCTCTTTCGCACAAAGATTTGTAGACTTGCCTGTAGCAGCTCTCTGTATATCAGCAGCAGCAAAAATATATTTTTGTTTCTGGTGTTAACTAGACATGTGCATGATGAAAAAAATTGTTTTCTTTTTTTTTTTACATTAGCTAATCTAGTTATTTAGTTTCATTAAATTTGTTCAATTTGTATTCGAGATTCATATTCGGAATTCATATTCAGAATCCGTATTCTGAATTTTCTTCTAATTTACAGATTTTTTCGATTTGAAATGTTCAAATTGATAAATTTAGAATCGGTTGAAACTAAAATGTTATATTTTTTTCGATTTGAATGCAGCAAAGTGAACAAACAAAAGAAAAATCTTATTTCAAAATGGTACTTGTAACGGGAGGGCCTGTGGAACCCAGAATCTCTTAGAAAGTATGAGATACCCTTGCTTCAGCTCCCCATGCACCTCTTATGTCTAAATCACCCTATGTCCATTAGGGGCATAGGGTGACTGAGACAGTATATCTTGGACTGCTTTAAAATGGGACAGTAATATTGATCCACAATATTCCCCAGGATATCTGTAAAAGACTATTTACTGTGTGTTTGTGTCAGGGACCTGCTGGAGGGCTCTTGCACGCGTGCATGTGCGCGCACGCTCCTGCACAGGCCGGGCAACAGCATCCATCCATGCCTGTGCGCCGACGTGCATCTGGTGCGCACGCGCATGCGCGGGGTGCGCAGCAGGTGCGCGCACGCACGTTAGCATTATTTGGCGCCATTATGCCTTTAAAAGGTCAGCAACTGCAGTGATGCATTGCTGTCTGATCTGCAGCTCTGTACCAGTAATCTGTATACCTGTTATCTGTTACCTGTACCGACCCGGCTCTGCTTGACTATCCGATATCTCCAATCCTGACCTTGGCTTGTCTTGACCCTGCTCAGTCTTCTAACTGCCTACCAGCTACCAGACCTTGCCTGTACCTCTGACCATGCTTAAGCCTGCTGAATATTACCGTCTGATTACCTGCTCGGACCCGGCTTGTCTGACCCTGCTACTGTCTGCTGCTCTGTGTGTACCTAACCTGGCTTGTCCAGCTTCCTGCTGTTCCTGTACCTGCCAGCTCCCAGGTCGCTGACCTGCAACCATCTCCTCTGCTGCCTACAGTTTCAGCCATCCCTGGAGGATCATCACCTTGCCACTGTGCCAACCACTACATCTACCTCAGGGACTCCTACCTCGCTGCGCTCCCGATTTCACTGTCCTCACTCCAGTGACTCCTGAGCCAGGGCTGTAAGAGAGGTCTCCTCCTACAAGTCAGGCTCTACGATCAGGTACGTTCTGTACTTAACAGTTTGATTCTGAACTCAACATGTTAGTTGAAAGATGCTAATGTCATCACCTCCAATCACCTGTCTGCCTTTTGTAATGTTAATGAATCCAGACTAACTTCTAAGGATCTTTTCATGGGGGCTTGGGCTAATTAACCCTGTATTGTATGAAAAGATTCCTGTAATAATGTGTATTGAAGTTGAGGAGACAGCCAGGCTTCTAAAAGGAATTAGTTCATGGTAATTAGGTCTGGTCACAGGTGTCTTTTCAGAGTAATGAGCAGAATGTAAGAACCTCCTCTTTTGGTGTATAAAACTTGTAGTCTTTTGAATAAAGATTGGCAGTCCTGCTTGAAACCTCAAGACAAAGCATTGTCTCTTTATTGAGGGAGAATTATTCTTATGGGTCTTGTTCGCCTGACTGGAGTGTCGGTAGCCGCCTTGGTGTTCGAAAAGGGAATGTCCTAAACAGCTTTAACCCCTTTCATACTTGGGGTGCCGTTACAGTACTCTAATAACACATACAGTCTTTGATTTCAGAAATATGTTTACAGTTCCAATTCAAATGAAATTCGATGTATAATTTGATTTGAATTTCAATTAGAATTTCGGTAATGCGGACAAATTTTGTTTAGTTATTCGGAGCATTCGGTAAACTTAATTTATACTGTAATTCAGGTATTCAGATATATCCGAATCTTCGAATAAAGAAAAATTTGTACGAATATTCATTTTGAACAAAACGAACCGCATATGTCTAGTGTTAACCTGGGGTACGCTGACCCACACCCATTCAGTTCCCCCTTTTTCAGTGTGATTACACATGATGTCACCTAGTTTAGTTTTGTTCTCAGTGTATCAGGCATTTCATTCACTATTCCTTCAGAATGACTGCTAAACTGAAATCAGCCACATAGTGAGTTTATTGCTTTCAATGGGTCTAATTAGATTTCAGTCAGACTGATGAATGCGCACTGAAAGAAAAACAGCAAAACAGGCTTACTTAAAGGGTAAGTACACTATCGTGGAAAAATTCTAGAAAAAAAAATATATAGCATTTACACTTGCTACAAAAGCCATGTTTTTAGCCAGAAATTTTTTGGTAATGTAAAAAATAGGATTTTTATAACAGCTTACCTGTAAAATCCTTTTCTTGGAGTACATCACGGGACACAGAGCGACATAGTCATTACTAATGGGTTATATAGTTACCGTCAGGTGCTGGCACTGGCAACTTCCAAAACCGGAAGTACCCTCCCCTATATAAGCCCCTCCCATCCGGGAGCACCTCAGTTTTGTAGCAAAGCAATAAGTGTCCCCAAAGAGGGGCGGGAGCTCTGTGTCCCGTGATGTACTCCAAGAAAAGGATTTTACAGGTAAGCTGTTATAAAAATCCTATTTTCTTTCTCGTACATCACGGGACACAGAGCGACATAGTCATTACTAATGGGATGTCCTAAAGCAATGCCAAATGAGGGGGGGGATACACCATATATAAGCTGAGCGCTATCAGACATGAGGATCTTTTGCGGCCTGCAACACACTGCGCCCAAAGGCGACATCCTCCTGACTTCTAACGTCCACCTGGTAGAACCTAGTAAACGTGTGTACTGAAGACCATGTTGCGGCCTTACAGACTTGAGCCAGGGAGGCCTGGTGATGCACTGCCCATGAAGTTCCAACTGCTCTCGTGGAGTGCGCCCTAACTTTGAACGGAGGCGGTCTCCTTCTCAAGCCATAGGCTTGTATTATGACCTGTCGAATCCACTTGGCTAAAGTAGATTTTGACGCTGCCTGACCCTTTCTGGGGCCTTCCGGCAGAATAAACAAAGTATCCGTTCTGCGAATCTGAGCAGTGGCTTTTAGATAAGCTTTAACTGCTCTTACTACATCCAAAGAATGCAATAACTTTTCCTCTACCGAAGTAGGCTTGGGGAAAAAAGAAGGAAGAACCACATCTTGGTTCAAATGAAAACTCGATACCACCTTAGGAAGAAAGGCTGGATGAGGACGTAACACTACTCTGTCCTTATGGATAACCAGATATGGCTCCTTACAGGACATAGCTGCTAATTCCGATACTCTTTTAGCCGAACAAATGGCTACTAGAAAAATCAATTTCCTGGTGAGAAGCACTAAGGAAATATGCTGTAATGGTTCAAATGGTTGTTTCTGTAAAACCGACAGAACCAAGTTTAGATCCCATGGACATATGGGAATATTAACCGGAGGACTAATACGCATCACTCCTTGTATAAAGGCTTTGACTAGTGAATGCGAAGCCAAGGGCCTTTGAAAAAATATTGACAAGGCCGAAATCTGACCTTTGATAGTACTCAAGGCAAGCTTCCTATCTACAGCCCATTGTAGGAAGTCCAGAATTCTACCTATTACGTATTTACGTGGATGCCATTTCCTGGCCTCACACCAGGCGATGTACGCCTTCCAGATTCTATAGTAGATCTGCCTGGATACCGGTTTCCTGGCATTGATCATGGTAGACACCACAGCATTAGAGAGCCCTCTCCTTTTTAGAATGTGGGCTTCAATAGCCAGGCCGTCAAACCTAGGGCTGGTAAGGAAGGGTGGTATATCGGTCCCTGCGAAAGCAGGTCCGGACGATGTGGGAGGGTCCAAGGACTCCCCACAGACATTTTTACAATCTCCGCGTACCATGCTCTTCGGGGCCACGCTGGAGCCACCAGAATCACTGGTTTCTTTTCTACCCTGATTCTGCGGAGTAATCGAGGTAACAATTGTGGCGGTGGGAATGCATATATCAGCTTGAACTGATCCCAAGGGAACACTAGGGCATCCGAGCCGCACGCTAGGGGATCCCTTGTCCAAGAGACAAACCTGTCCACTTTCGTGTTGAACCTGGATGCTAGCAGATCTACATCCGGTGTTCCCCACCGCTGACATATTGTCCGGAAAACCTCGGGATGAAGGGACCATTCCCCTGGGCATAATTGTTGGCGACTTAGAAAGTCCGCCTTCCAATTCTCCACCCCTGGAATGAATACCGCAGATATGGCTGGGACATATCTTTCTGCCCATCTCAGGATGTAATTTACTTCCCTTTGGGCTGCACGACTCCTGGTGCCCCCCTGACGATTGATATATGCCACTGCTGTGGCATTGTCTGACTGAACTCTGACAGGGGACCCTTGGAGTTTGGATGTCCATGCTACTAGGGCATACCGGGCTGCTCGTATCTCTAAGAGATTGATGGGCAGGGCCTTTTCCGCATCCGACCATCTGCCCTGGAGAGACCATTGCTCCAGTACTGCTCCCCAGCCTAAAAGGCTGGCATCTGTAGTGACCACCTTCCAAGAAATCGGACTGAAGGATTTCCCTCTTTCCAGATTCCGGGGAACCAACCACCAACGGAGGCTTCTGCGAACGGAAGGGGACAAGGACATTGGTACGTCCAGAGCCTGAACTTTTTTGTTCCAGGCTGACAGTATGGCCCTTTGCAACTTCCTTGAATGGAATTGACCGTAGGGTACTGCTTCGAATGATGCCACCATTTTTCCCAGCAGCCTCATGCATAGGCGTATGGATGGCTGTCTTTTTGAACCCACTAAGTGGATCAAATCTCTCAAAGACGACCCCTTTTCTTGAGGCAAGAAAATTTTTCTCTGGTCTGAATCCAGCCTTAGCCCCAAGTATTCCAGACTTTTGACTGGTTTTAGGGCTGACTTGTCTCGGTTGATAATCCAACCGTGATATTCCAGATACTTGATTGTCTCGTGAACAACCACTTCTAGTTTTTCCACTGAGTGGTCTATCAGCAACAAGTCGTCTAGATATGCCATTATCGTTACACCTCGTGTTCTTAGATTGGCCAATAATGGGGCCAGAATTTTTGTGAACACTCTTGGTGCTGTGGCCAGACCGAAGGGTAAGGCTCTGAACTGAAAATGGCGCCCTTCTATCGCAAAGCGTAGAAATTTCTGGTGGGCTGGAAAGATGGGGATGTGCAAATACGCATCTTTGATGTCGATCGAGGCTAACCATTCCTCCCCTTGTAGGGCAGTGGCTACCGATCGGATCGACTCCATCCGGAAAGTCCTGATATGCAGGAATTTGTTTAGCCCTTTTAGATTTAATATGGGCCTCATGTCCCCGTTTGGCTTCGGAACTGTAAAGAGGTTTGAGTAAAACCCGAACCCCCATTCTTCCAGGGGGACCTCTATAATTACTGCTTGAAGCAATAATTGTTCCAGTGCCAACAGGAGGGATCCTCTCTTCTGGGGATCCCTTGGCACGTTCGACCTTATAAAGCGGGAAGGAGGGGAGTTTTTTAACTCCAATTTGTATCCCAGATTTACTGCGGAGAGCACCCATCTGTCTCGGATCGTGTCCCGCCAGGTCTCTGTGAACAACTGAAGTCTTCCCCCCACCCGATTGGGTGGGGGCAACCCTTCATGCATTTGACTTTGGGGGAGGTTTTGTACCTCTCCTGCTCCAGGGCTTCTTGTTACCCTGCAACTGTCCCTGATTTTTACCTCCGGGATTTGACCGGGGAGGCCGTCGGAACTGTTTCACAGCCGATGTCCTAGGGACTGGAGAAGCCGGCCTCTTAAAAGAGGGACCTCTAACTCTATTTTTGACCGGCAAGAGTGTACTTTTACCGCTGGAAATTCTCTGGATATACTTGTCCAGGTCTTCCCCGAATAAACGCTCCCCATGAAATGGGAAGCTGACCAGCAATTTTTTACAGGGAGCTTCAGCAGACCAGTTTTTGAGCCATAGAAGCCTGCGCATATGTACTATAGACAGCGTAAGGCGGGAGGCCTGATGGATTGAATCCTTTATAGCGTCCACCGCAAAGCATAAGGCTCTAGGTAGATCAGCTAGAGCAAGAGCCTGCTGATCTGGCACGTCCCTTAAGACCTGTTTCAACTGATCCTTCACTGCTTGGCAGACCCCTATAGCTGCCACTGCTGGTTGTGTCACCAATCCTGCTGTAGAAAAAGCAGATTTCAATAAGGACTCCAATTTTTTATCTATTGGGTCCTTGAACATTTGGACATTTTCCACCGGACATGTCAGTGATTTATTCACACAAGAGATGGCTGCGTCCACTGTAGGGACCTTCCATTTTCTGACGAACTTATCCTCCATAGGATAGACCACCGGAAATCTCTTGGGGGGAGTAAATATTTTGTCAGGATGCTCCCAATCCTGGTAAATGAGCCCCTCCAATAAAGGATGGATCGGGAAAGAACAAACAGTCTGGGGAGCTTTTAGCGACCCCAACGAGGAGACAGAAGAGGAGGATGGCTCCGCAAGTGGCATTTTAAATGCTGATCGGACCATATTAGTCAGGGACTGAACCCATAACCTCTCAGCATGTGATGCTGAGAACGGCTCCTCCACTGTTGATTCCTCTACAACCGAATCAACCTCATCCTGATCCCCCTCAGGTAGGTCGACCTCTGTATGGGACTGTTGCTCTGTTAACAGGCACTCTGAGGGAGGAGACGGAGATCGAGCGCTTTTCTCCTGTGACAGGGAAGCAGCAATTAGTGCTGACAATCTCTCTTCCAGCCCTCCCAGAGCTGAGGAAAAAACCTCCTCTGTTACATACACAGGAGCAGGTGAACTGGGGACAGCCACAGTACCAGGTACTCCTGGGGGTGCCCTACGGTCACTAACCTCTGATTCTTCAGGGGAGACTGGTGCAGCCAAAGCATGCCCAAGATCCTCAGAGCCCGATGGAGACCCCCTATTCCTCCTGGAATTTCTAGTCCCGGAGTTTTTAGACGGCATATTCCTAAGCCACAAAGCTGAGGTATTCCAGCCGAAAATACACCAGTTACTGATAATAGTCTAGCATAAATGCTGCTATAATAAACAGTTGGTGTCTACTAATGTGCCTTTCTAGGGGATGCCTGTATCAACCGCTTGCTGTATGCCTTTAAATGTTGTCAGCTCTGTCTCTGTACTTCATAGCCAGCTTACTGCAATAATGTGGCTTTTTAAAACCTGCTGGGACGCCCGCACATGCGCAGAAGCGCTGCGGCGCGCACAGAGCGTCATCCCCCAGGCCCCGCCCCTTTTTCCGGCCACCTCTATATATAGAGGCGCGTGCACGCGCACGCGCGCGGCCACGTGCGCCTCGGCGCTAATTTCAAACATGGAAACCAGGGACAGGAGCCAGGGCCCCCTTTGCCGTAGGCCGGGGGATAGACGAACACTGCAACATGGCAGAGGAAACAGTTTCCTGTAGGAGAACTCACCAGCTGCCTGGACTTTGCTCTCTGAGAAGAAACTAGTCCATATGACAAGAAAAACATTCCACAGCGGCCTCTAGTGGACAAACACAGGTACCGCAGTTTAATATACTAAACATATATAAAAAAACATTCTTTTTTTTTTTTTTTTTTTTCTTGACCACCATTAAAAATTATTACATTTTTTTAGTAGTTACAGGCATGCACAGATATTAGCGGGAATACCGTTAGGTAACAGACAGAAAGACAAATTAGGCTTGGGGGTCCCCCAATAGAACCAAGTTCCTGGGGGCCCCCACTTACCTGTTCCCCGCCGCAGGACTTTGTTTGGTCCACAAAAGCCCAAACTTCACCTATCACGGCAGGCATTGTAATCAAACCTTCAGGGACCGGGTTCCCAAGGATTCCACTCCCCTGGACCTGTATAGCACCCTGCACAGAAAACATCTTGGTCGTGGGTATGACCAGAGCTCTGGATCCCAGGGTCCAGCTCTCCTAAGAGAAGCATTACAGGCAGAACCTTGCTCTTCTCTGCAAGGCCCGGGTACCGACCGTTTAGCTATGAAGCTTTTTTGGTCGGATCCGGAATAGCTTACTGAGGCCCAAAAGAACCTGTACGCAAGCTCAGTGAAAAACACATGTTTCTTCTTGGCCAACACCTTAGACACTGGCAAAAAACTGAGGTGCTCCCGGATGGGAGGGGCTTATATAGGGGAGGGTACTTCCGGTTTTGGAAGTTGCCAGTGCCAGCACCTGACGGTAACTATATAACCCATTAGTAATGACTATGTCGCTCTGTGTCCCGTGATGTACGAGAAAGAAATTACCTTTACTTTTCAATCTGCAGCCACTGTAATTTTCTGTAAAATTCAATGCAGTAGGGCAACCTGAAACATTGGTGTACAGCAGGGGTCCCCAACCCCCGGGCCACAGACCAGTGGACAGGCAGAGACCAGGCATGGTTGTATCACCGCCCGCAGCACTGCCCCCATCACCACCCATGGCACTGCCCCCATCACCGCTGTTTGGTCCACCACATTAGGTTCTCAATCTCATAGGAGCTAAACATGAGAAAATGGGGAGCTAAGCAAGTTACTCAGCAGGTGTGAACAAAAACGTGAAGTCAGTCCACAAAGAGACCAAAATATAAAACATTCAATGTGATATATTGTCCATCATGTGTAAACATAAACCTACAGTTTCAGCCATCCCTGGAGGATCATCACCTTGCCACTGTGCCAACCACTACATCTACCTCAGGGACTCCTACCTCGCTGCGCTCCCGATTTCACTGTCCTCACTCCAGTGACTCCTGAGCCAGGGCTGTAAGAGAGGTCTCCTCCTACAAGTCAGGCTCTACGATCAGGTACGTTCTGTACTTAACAGTTTGATTCTGAACTCAACATGTTAGTTGAAAGATGCTAATGTCATCACCTCCAACCACCTGTCTGCCTTTTGTAATGTTAATGAATCCAGACTAACTTCTAAGGATCTTTTCATGGGGGCTTGGGCTAATTAACCCTGTATTGTATGAAAAGATTCCTGTAATAATGTGTATTGAAGTTGAGGAGACAGCCAGGCTTCTAAAAGGAATTAGTTCATGGTAATTAGGTCTGGTCACAGGTGTCTTTTCAGAGTAATGAGCAGAATGTAAGAACCTCCTCTTTTGGTGTATAAAACTTGTAGTCTTTTGAATAAAGATTGGCAGTCCTGCTTGAAACCTCAAGACAAAGCATTGTCTCTTTATTGAGGGAGAATTATTCTTATGGGTCTTGTTCGCCTGACTGGAGTGTCGGTAGCCGCCTTGGTGTTCGAAAAGGGAATGTCCTAAACAGCTTTAACCCCTTTCATACTTGGGGTGCCGTTACAGTACTCTAATAACACATACAGTCTTTGATTTCAGAAATATGTTTACAGTTCCAATTCAAATGAAATTCGATGTATAATTTGATTTGAATTTCAATTAGAATTTCGGTAATGCGGACAAATTTTGTTTAGTTATTCGGAGCATTCGGTAAACTTAATTTATACTGTAATTCAGGTATTCAGATATATCCGAATCTTCGAATAAAGAAAAATTTGTACGAATATTCATTTTGAACAAAACGAACCGCATATGTCTAGTGTTAACCTGGGGTACGCTGACCCACACCCATTCAGTTCCCCCTTTTTCAGTGTGATTACACATGATGTCACCTAGTTTAGTTTTGTTCTCAGTGTATCAGGCATTTCATTCACTATTCCTTCAGAATGACTGCTAAACTGAAATCAGCCACATAGTGAGTTTATTGCTTTCAATGGGTCTAATTAGATTTCAGTCAGACTGATGAATGCGCACTGAAAGAAAAACAGCAAAACAGGCTTACTTAAAGGGTAAGTACACTATCGTGGAAAAATTATAGAAAAAAAAATATATAGCATTTACACTTGCTACAAAAGCCATGTTTTTAGCCAGAAATTTTTTGGTAATGTAAAAATTACCTTTACTTTTCAATCTGCAGCCACTGTAATTTTCTGTAAAATTCAATGCAGTAGGGCAACCTGAAACATTGGTGTACAGCAGGGGTCCCCAACCCCCGGGCCACAGACCAGTGGACAGGCAGAGACCAGGCATGGTTGTATCACCGCCCGCAGCACTGCCCCCATCACCACCCATGGCACTGCCCCCATCACCGCTGTTTGGTCCACCACATTAGGTTCTCAATCTCATAGGAGCTAAACATGAGATAATGGGGAGCTAAGCAAGTTACTCAGCAGGTGTGAACAAAAACGTGAAGTCAGTCCACAAAGAGACCAAAATATAAAACATTCAATGTGATATATTGTCCATCATGTGTAAACATAAACGTGATGAAGATGTCAAGAGATTACAACGAACATCCCAACGAGAATCTTCAGGTGAGTGGTGTAATTCAAATGCGCTTACCGGAACTGTTGGACCTGACTATCGTTCCAATAAGGACTTCTACTCGGGCAGTAGAAGTCCTTATTGGAACTAAACGCGTCGGGCCAGGTACACCGCTCCCCATATTTCTTTTAAAGATTTATGAACTGTGATCACTTTTATACTTTGTATGCTTGTTTTTACCATTAAAACCTCCTTTTTTGAACTACACCATTGGAGCCCCTATTTTTTCTTCTCTTTACATGACCTTGTGGAAGATACGTTTTTGAGTTCTCTCCAGTTGGTTTTTATTACCCTAATCAGGGTTGCTGCTTTCCCACACCTGGTTGTGTTTGGATGTCTTGCCTTACCTACAATCCAGTTGGGTCACCTATACCAGGATAACCTGCGGCTGAGGAACATCGGATCCAGTCGCCATACCTCGGGTTGATATCACCTGGATGCCAACGTGGTGGATTCCATCTCCCTTTGGATTCTCGCTGATGCCCCTGTGGAACAGCCTTTTGGGACACCTTAAGCTCAATTGATCCGTTGTCGTATGATAGTCAGGTCCAACAGTTCCGGTAAGCGCATTTGAATTACATCACTCACCTGAAAATTCTCGTTGGGATGTTCATTGTAATCTCATGACATCTTCATCACGTTTATATTTACACATGATGGACAATATATCGCACTGAATGTTTTATATTTTGGTTTCTTTGTGGACTGACTTCACGTTTTTGTTCACACCTGCTGAGTACCTTGCTTAGCTCCCCATTTTCTCATGTTACACCTTTTGGTTATATTTTGCTGGGTACACATTGCTGAATGTCACTTGGTTTAACACGTAGAGCTACACATTTATCCCCACTCCTTTTGAATTTTGTCACATTCCTGTGCAGCTGCTTCTTTTCCTTTGTTTGGGTTTTTGTTTTGTTTTCAATTTTGGGTAGCGCATTTTTTCCTTTCCGCTCTCATAGGAGCGGAACCCTATGTAATCGACTGTGCATGTGCTGGTTTTCCTCACTCCTGACTTGTAAAGCCGGATTCCTGGCTGAGGCTGGAGCACTGGGGAGAGGCTGCAAGAGGCTTTACTGGTAGTACATTTTTTCACTGCACATAGAAAACTCTCACAATGTGACATGCTGCATCTGGTGGCTTTGGTGTCAGGCTACAGTGACATGCTGCATCTGGTGGCAGGGTATAGTGACAGGCTGCATCTGGTGGCTGCAGTGGCAGACTGCAGTAACATACTATATCTGGTGGCAGGCTACAGTAACATGGTGCATCTGGTGGCATGGTACAGTGATATACTGCAACTGGTGGCTGCAGTGGAAGGCTACAGTGACAGGCTGCATCTGGTGGCTGTGGTGGCAGGTTACAATGGCAGATTGCATCTGGTGGCTGCAGTGGCAGGCTGCAGTAACAAGCTGTATCTGGTGGCAGGCTACAGTGACACAGTGCATCTGGTGGCAGGGTACAGTGATATGCTGCATATGGTGGCTAGCTGCAGTAACACGTTTCATCTGATGGTAAGCTACAGTGACATGCTGCATCTAGTGGCTTGGTTGGCAGGCCACAGTGACACAGTGCATCTGGTGTCAGGCTACAGTGACGGCCTGCATCTGGTGGCTGGGGTGGCAGGCTACAGTGACATGCTGCATCTTGTGACAGGCTACAGTGATAGGCTGCATCTGGTGACTGGGGTGGCAGGCTACAGTGACAGGCTGCATCTGGTGGCTGGGGTGGCAGGATACAGTAACAGGCTGCATCCAGTGGCTGCAGTGGCAGGCTGCAGTGACAGGCTGCATCTGGCGGCTGCAATGGTAGGCTGCAGTAAAATGCTGTATCTGGTGGCAGGCTACAGTGACACGGTGCATCTGATGGCAAGGTACAGTGATATGCTGCATCTGGTGGCAGGCTGCAGTAACATACTGCATCTGGTGGCAGGCTATAGTGACATGCTGCATCTGGTGGCTGGGGTGGCAGGCTGCAACACGCTGCCTCTGGTGGCAGGCTACAGTGACAGGCTGCATCTGGTGGCTGGGGTGGCAGGCTACAGTGACGTTTGGTGGCAGGCTACAATGACAACAGTCTGCATCTGGTAGCTGCAGTGGCAGGCTACAGTGATAGGCTGCATCTGATGGCAGTCTACAGTGATACCCTGTATCTTATGGCTGCGATGTATTTTAGAAATAATGCGCTACCGAAGCACTAACACCCGCCCCCCTAGTCACCCCTAAGCATCCAATACTTCAGCTGACTCTCTTAACTGTCACTTCCGGCCAGGAGAATGAAACACACGCTACAAGCTGCTTTGTGACCACGTCTCTACACTAGTTTAGGCCAATGGTTTTTACAATGACACCGATTCTGTCATCATAACAGTATTTTACATATATTTTGTAAGCTGTTTTTAATCATTAAACCTGAGGATATTACTGTATGAGGAGTTTTCTTTTTCCTATATTACGTGTGGCATACTGTTTATTCCTGGAGCCCCGGAGTCACAACCATTATAGAGGAGACACAGGAGGACACCAGAGAACACCACATTGGGTTTGGTCCCCAGTAAATAACCTACAGGTTATAAGGCAAAGGAGTCCAACCCATCTGGTGAGTTTGGATTCTTACACCACTCCCAGGAGGTGGACATGACTCCGCTGGGACACGGAGCACTATAGCACCTTTTTGAACCAAGAAAAGTACTTATTACCTGCACCAATTTCACGTTATGTACTTTAATTATTGTGACTTTATATTGATATATCAATAATACATTGGGGCTGATTTATGAACCGTTTGCACCTTGAGTTGAGGCGCACGGCGAGGCGCAACGTACGTTTTGGTGTTTACCAAACCTTTGTGCCGGTAACACAGCTCTATTCCCCATTTACTAAAGTGTTCTCGGCACACGGGAGGAGGCAATCAGTGCGCCACTATGGACCTGGCGCACGGCATCTTCAAATCAGAATTGAAAGAAGCTGGAAGTGCCAATATTATGGGGTGATGTGGGGTAATGTGAGGAAGTATAGTAACAACTGCCCAAGTAACAAATATGCCCAAAATAGAATGAGAAAGTAACTTTTTAAGAACAAGTATGCTGCGCCTGCAAGTACGTTTAGAACTGCATGAGGACTTTTTGTGCACTGCGCATGCTCAAGCGGCATTTGCTCACATTCAAGTGTGTTGGTTCACTTAGTAAATGTCAAGTAACGCAAATGCATTTGAGTGGATTGAACAGGCGCACCTCTAAACTTGACATTTTTTTTTTTTCCCGCTGGTTCACTTTTATGTCTTTTTTTAAGGATATTTGCACACAGGTCATGTTAGCGTGTTACGTTGTTAACATGTTACATGTACCTTGTTAAAATTATCTAAAAAAGACTCTCCCTACTCTAGCTCTTACTAAAAGGGCATTTAACCTTCCCCTTCTAATGCATATGTTATCTTTAGGCTAGTTTTTGCTTTTAAAGGGGAACTCCACACTCCAATGCTCTTGTCTCCCCCTTCTAATGCATATGTTATCTTTGGGCTAGTGTTTGCTTTTAAAGGGGAACTCTACACTCCACTCGATTCTCCAAAGGCTGTGAGCTGCCTTTACCAATCCAAACCACTTTTGGGATGCCTGAGCCCTTCCTGCCCCCAAGCATCCACCCCCTTTCATTAGCTGGCATGCTGAGTTTGGCTAGGGGTTTGTTAGTGCGTGGGAGGGGGGTGTTTTTTTATGTGGGGGTTCTCATTTTACGCGTTTCCAGACCCAAATGGGCTTGTATGTATTGGGGGGGCAAGCTTTATTTTTTTTTTTGGAGTTAAAATCTTGCAGCTGCAATGTCGATTTGTAAGTTTGCTCTAAAGCCGTACATCTTTGAAGCAGCATTTTAGATACATGCTACAGATGCACCACTTTACAGGCAGAGTACCCCCCCCCCCCCAAGTTAATAGGCTTAGGGCAAGTTCACTCTATAGAAACGCAGTCCAGATGCTTTTCTGCATGTGAGTTTTGGATGCATTCCTGTGCGTTTATGAAGTGTTTTTTTAGCATTTTACAGCGTTTCAGTACAGTCCAGTGCAGGAAAAATGCAGCATGTTCTACTTTATTTTCTGGCAATGGAACGCACTGGAACTGCAAGCAATGGTGTGAACTATGCCATTGAAAAACATAGAACCTACTTTCCATGCGTTTTTGAGGCATAAAAAAATGCACTGGACTGCATGTGGTGTGAACTGGCCCTTACGCAATTTGGCATATTTAAGGCACTTCTCCTTGTTTCGTTTTTGGGGTTCTCCAAATTGGTGACATTGATATATGTCCCTTAGGGTGGGACCTGGGCCCCCATACCCATTTTAAGGCAAATAACTAGAAGATAAGCCAGCCAAGTGGGGACTAGCAAAATTAACAATTCAGTTCCCATAGACTGCAATGGTATTTGTTGTCTAACTTTTGCCCATGTTAGGCCCTTTGTTTGCCCCCCTGGACCGGGGGGTGTTTGTCCCATCTCTAATTTAGTAGCATGCTGGATGATGTGCTTAATTTTGGACAGGGGGTGGCTTATTTTATGCTGGCTGCATTCGGGTTGGTCTGGGAATGCTCAGGGACTTTGCTTTTTTCCTGTGCCTTTTGGTGTGTGAAATGCATTTGGGTTGGTCTGAACATGCTCGGAGACTTTGCTTTTTTTGGTGCTTTTTGTGTGTGAACAGCACTAGGATGTTTCTGGGCATGCTCAGAGAGCGTGTTTTTTTGGTTAGTAACTTAAGGACATCCTTAACAGGTGTACCCACTTTGAAGTTCAGTCTCTACATTGGGTGAACTTGCGTGTTGTGTGTTTCATGGACTGTGCATGTGTTTTCAATTGCCTCATTAGCACACAAACCTATGTTATATAAAGCTTGCAGATAGCATTCTCTACCTTGCTCTGAAAAGAGGCAAGATTGTGTGTGTGGCTGGCACAAAGTACATTTTGGTGTCCTTATCAAGGCTGTAACACATGTATTTTTGCTTTGTAATTTGTTTGTTATGTCTTTGCAAAACAGATGTTTTATTTACTTTTGTTTATTGTATTTTTTTGGGTGGGGGATATTTACCCCTGAAATATTTTTGATGTTGTTAATGTGTGTCGTTTGTTCACTTTGATTTAATTGTCTGTGCTGCATTATTTTGCAAAATATGTCTCAAGATGTTGTGACTAATGTTTCAAATTAACATATATGTTTTTTTTTTGCTTTCCTTGCTTTTTTCCAAGTCCTGTCTTGTTGACCAATAAAATATGATGCAAATTTTGATGTTTGTTTTTTGTTTTCCATTCAACAAATTTCACAGTTACAGCTTAACTAGGCTGATTGGCATGTCAAAACAAAACGGGTGTGATTTGTCTAAAAGTTACTTTCCTGGTGCCTCCATGGCAGCATACCTGTGATAAGCTCTGCCCCGGACTCCTCCCCTCCGGATAGTGAATAAATTATAAACGTGACAACCACACCCCCCCAGCATTCTCCTTTTTTTCCTCATACCTGATGGATAGTGTGTTGCATGTCTTACCTCTGCCATGTGCAGCTTCCGTCTGGGTTCAGGCCTCTCCCAGATGTGGCCCCCTACCTTGAGCTGCTAAAGGTGCTGATAAGAGGGGAGCCCCTTCTAAAGGTCTATTGGGGCAGCAGCAGCAGCTTCCAAAGCTTGGAGCAATAGTCCTGCATACGGCGCGTGTCTAGTTCCTCTGAGTGGGCAGGTAAGGGTTTTCCTTTCCTATACTTTCGGTTTTGCTTTGTTTACTGCCTATACTGTGGATTTTTTATTTTGCCTATAAGCCTCTATCTCTCTCGCTAGGTACGGCGGGGTTCTGTGCGGCGAATGTTGTTACTTTGTTTCAGCCCTATGCGCCAAGACAAGTGTAACAAGACTTTTGGATGTCGCAGGGGTCATTCCCAGCCAAATCCCAGTCACAGCCACTCATCTAGTTCAGTAGGCTATGCTGAACAGGAAAAAACTGAGGTGCAGCAGGTGACTGATGTGTTCAAAAGAGTCTTCAAGGACTTGTTAGCAGGGACAATGGGCTCATCTCCTTCTCAACAAGCCGCTACTGGTGGGCAGGATCAAGTTGCGGATCCAGCCCTTCCAGGCCCGTTCTCTATGGGTCCTGCAGGGAAGACATTAGGGCCTCTTCTCCCATCCATAGGAAATAATGATGGGTCTAATGACTCCACGGATGAATCTGATCCTTCAGGGTTCAGTTTTTTTTTCATTAGTCCAACCTTTTGTCTCGGCAGTTAAGCAAGCAGTGGGCTGGAAATATGGAAAAAGTAGTATTCCTGCGCTTAGGAGAGTTTATATATATGTGTGTGGGCCTGGTTCTGATAGTGTTGGGCCTCTCTCCCCTTGCTGTAGATCACTTGGCCAGCTACCTTGACCCCATCAGTTGTGGCCTTTCTGAGCTTCTGAGAGGGAAGCAGATAAACATATCTTCCCTGGGCTTGTGTCTGCATCTGAGCATGAGGTGGCCATAGGAGTCATTACTATCCAGCTGGGATTGCCTTCATGCGATTTCAGGTCCTCCGTAATAGAGGACCAATCAGTTCTGGTAAGCTGCTGACTTGCTTATGGTGGTGGATGTCACTCCTGTCTTCAGACAACACGTTGGAGATTTGGAATTTGTCTTGTGCACGGGTGTTTATTACAGCATTCATTTGGACTCTAAACAGAATTTCTGCATATATGGACTGATGCTTTAGTGTGTCACACCTTGCTAGACACTATATGCATGTTTGTTCACTTTTCATATGCATGGTGTTAATCAATTCAATCATCATTTTTTTGGCATATGGTTTTCATGTTCTAGGTTCATTATCATATTTCAGTTCAGGCGTTATCAATAAGAAATCTATGCACTGTATATATGTTTGTGGTATAATCATGACCAATTATTTTTTGTTCACTTAATTTAAGTTTAAGTTTAGCGCTATTATATATATTTTTTTCTTTTTTTTATGTGTGTGTAGAGCTGCAGCCTCCCTATTAAGATCCTACAAGAGGATCCTAGATAAATGCAAAAATTGCTGTGGGGTGTGGCGCTGCTCACTCTTCAGGTGTGACCCAGAAGATAAAGATAGGCTAATCTTATTCAAAAATAAAAAGGAGATGAAAATATCGGGACTAGTTGCTTGTCACCCCAAAAGGTTACTGGGTTCCAATCATTGAACCAACGTCCCCTGCGGTGGGGAGATAACAGTATAAGTGGGTGAAAAAATATAATAAATGACAAAACCTTCAAATCACATACCCACACCTCTCAAAGCCAGTCTCAGGTACCGCCTCAGAAGACGTTCAATTACGAAACGTGCTTAAGGCGGAACCACGCACATCACGCTGTGTCCATCCGGGTACCTGAGACTGGTGTGCAGCTGAGGCGCATGCTGCGATCCTAGTCATACGGATACCATGGAGCTGTATTTTCGAAATTACCACGCCTTGGAGGCAGCCTTTTATGTTTTGATTTTAACTTTATTTTAATAAACTATCCGAATTTTACTGCACTATGGGAGCCTATCACTTTCTTTACTGAGGGCACTGGACAATCGCTGTTTGTCAACCAAATCATCTCTGGATGTGAGAAACCGAGGATTTTTTGGAGACCCACTGTGGATACATACCCTGTCCCGGAAGTAACAGATCGGGAAATCGGGACCTGACCTGGATCCAGCCGTATATGCTGTCTACCCCTGTAGGACCCTTGAGGGGGAGCATCTGTCAAAGTCACTGGAAGATTTTTTGTCATTTAATTTGTTTCACTGTGGACACTTTGAAATCACCATACACTGTGTGGACCATGAATTGATTTATTTGGACATTTTATAACTATTTGGTTCACAATATTTGAGGAATCAATTCCCCCTTTTTTGGCCACATGCATATCTATTGTGGTATATGACTCTTATGCAATTTAGCTAACTCACAGATACATCTAGTATTATTTATATTATTGAATATTTTCTGGCACTATTTTTGTTTAATACACTATTATTGTACCTTACATAGGGGCAATCCCAGCCTCTCACTGTGTTATCAGGCCTCTATTGGCTTTGGGAGGTGTGGGTATGTGATTGGAAGGTTTTGTAATTTATTATATTTTTTCACCCACTTATACTGTTATCTCCCCACCGCAGGGGACTTTGGTTCAATGATTGGAACCCAGTAACCTTTTGGGGTGACAAGCAACTAGTCCCGATATTTCCATCTCCTTTTTATTTTTGAATAAGATTAGCCTATCTTTATCTTCTGGGTCACACCTGAAGAGTGAGCAGCGCCACACCCCACAGCAATTTTTTCAGTGGGCTGGGAATAGGCTGAGGAGCCTCCTAAGAATTCCGAGTCCCTTTCTTCACTTATGCGGAAGACACTTTCCCTTTTTCCTTTTATGGAGGAGTTAAGGATCTTATAAAGGGGGAATGGGGAAAAACGGATAAACGTGTTTTTCCTTGAGCCGAATTTAAGAGGCTGTACCCCTTAGCAAAGTCCGACTCTGCTCTCCTGGGCACCCCTCCATTTGTCGATGCTGCAGTGTTTCGTCTAGCTAAGTACATTACCCTGCCAAGGGTCGGCTCTGCCTCCCTTAAGGACCCCTTGGAGAGGTGCATCAACCCGGGCCTCAAGAATGCCTACCAATTGGCAGGAGGCGCCTGCTGGCCGGCGGCGGCATTGGCATCAGTCTATAATGCTATCTGGGGCTGAACTGTCAATATTGGGGTAGCCATTTGCTAAGATGTACCTAAGGATGACATCATAATGTCGCTGGAAGAGCTCAAGTTATCTCCTGTCTTTGTGGAGGAAGCAGCATTTGATTTGGTTAGGTCTTCAGCCAGAACGATACTGCATACAATTATGGCCAAACGGCCTCTTTGGCTAAAGCCATGTGCCGCCGGTGCGGCCTCTAAGCAGAATGGGGGCAGATTCCCCTTTGACGACTGGTGGAAAATCGGGATTACTTCCACAGCACAGGAGGGTTAGACGCTCTCGGGTTTATTCCTCTAAATTTCAATCGTCCTGAAGCAGGAACTTCTCACAGTTTCGTCAAAACAGAGACCCCAAGAAAGTTGGGAGAAGCTCTCAAGCTACATTCTTGAAATCAAACAAACAGAGGAGTCTTCCCCAACCCCCAGGAGGGGGCGAAATCCTTTGGATACAAGGCCACTCCAAGTCCCTCCAGTCAGAGCCAGGTTGAGAAGGTTTTCCAAGATCTGGTCCAGCCATTGCAAAGGATCCCTGGGTGGTATCCACCGTCCGTGACGGACATTCCTGATCGGTCTTCGCTCTTCCCCGCAAGACTCATTTGTCCTAACAAAATACCAGTATTTCCTCAGAAAACAGAGGTCCTGCAAAGTTCCTTCTCCTGCTGCAAGTTCATCATGCAGTACTCCCTGTGCCTCCCTCTGGGAGATTCACAGGATTCTATTCTCCCCTATTTCTTGTCCCCAAAGAATGGGGGATGGAGGCCAGTGGTAGATTTGAAGTGTCTAAATCACTTCATTCATTTAGACTCCTTCAAGGTGGAGTCCTTACAAACTATCATCCAGATGGTCCAGCCGGGGAGTGGTTGTGCACATCCCCAAGGATATTTTCGAAGGTACTGTTTGCAGTCCTGGCACCCCTCAGAGAGAGATGGGCTGCAAGTTTTCCACTATTTGGATGACATCCTTCTGCTATCTACCAGCCCAGATCAGCTGCGCAATCACAGCGAGGTCCTCCTGCCCACCCTGATGGACTTTGGGTGGCTGGTGAATGGGGAGAAGGGTCTCCTAACCCCAACCCAGTCAACGGTCTACCTCAGTGTTCTTTTCAATACCTCAGCTGGAACCGTGGGTCTCCCCCCAAGAGGTAGCAGCTATTGCCTAGAAGATGTGTCAATTCAGGTTACGCTCTCACCTTTCAGCATCAAACTGTCTGAGTTTAATCGGTTCCATGTCATCCTGTATACCACTGCTACCCTGGGCTCATTGGCACCTGAAGGCTTTTTTCTGTGGGTTTCCTGTCACAGTGGAAGACACAGTCGCTACATCAGAAAATTTCTGTCTCAGTTCTAATAAGGAGGGGTCTCCTCTGGTGATCAAAGAGGGGCCTGATTTTAAAGCCTTGTCTCCTTCAGTGCCTCTCCTGGACCATCCTTACCACCGATGTGAGTTCGAAAAGTTGGGGAGCTCACTGCGATCACATTGCGGTATAAGAGAGGCGGACTTTCCCACGACCAGAGTAGTCTCTAATCTCCTGTAGTTATGGGCAGCCTATCTAGCCCTAGTGAGCCTGGGAAAACTCCTACATCAGAAGCCGGTCCTATTGCGCCTGGATAACAGGCAGCAGGGTCGTAAATCCAACGTCAGGGGAGATCCCACAGCTTCTCTTCACTAAGAGAGGTAGTGCCCGTTACGCTGGGGGCGGAAAGAAACCTGCTGGTCTTGAAGGCGGTCTACCTCCCGGGTCTTCTGAACATGGAAACAGTTCATCTCAAAAATTTTCAAGACAGCAACGAGGGGTCCCTTCACCCCTCAATATCCGACTGGATCATGATTCTCCAGAATCCTCCAGAAATAAATCTTTTTTTTTTCTGTTCAATGAATGCCAATTTGCCAAGGTTACCTCTCCCGTCTGCCTCACCCTCAGGCGGAGGCAGTAGATGCCTTCTCGAGCCCGTGGCAATACAAGACAGCTTACGCATTTCCTTCCAAACCCCCAATCTCGAGATTTCTGTTCAGGTTTTTGAAGGAGCTGGTCAGAGTGAGGAAAATTCTGCCATATTGGCCAAGGAGGCCTTGGTTTTGTTTCCCGGGGCAATATGCCTCAGTGCGTGTCTTCCTCTCAAGATTCCGGTTTTTCTTCACCTTCTCTCTCAAGGGAAGTTTGTGCATTCAACTCCTCACAAATTGAACCTGCATATTTGGATGTCAAAAGGGAGAAAATTCCAATCCTTAGGTTGCTCCTCAAGCATGATTTCAACTCTTGTAGAAGCCAAAAAGTCCTCCACGAATTATGTGTACACAAGTCTGGATTTAGTTCAAACGATTTACGACTGATAAGTGCTCGGATCCTACAATTCCTTCCTCCGCACTTCTCTTGAATCTTCTGCGGGTTGGCCTGGACCTTGATCTGGGACTAAGTCCACTGGAGATTCAACTGGCTGCTGTTTCAACAGCTACCCCAAAGCTCTTCATTCAATTCTTCAGGGCAGTCAAAAGTTCCAGCCACCGGTAAAGCACTCATTTCCAGCTTTGGATTTGCCCTTTGTCCTGGACTGTCTAATGTCCCAGTCTTTCGTTCCAATAGAATCCTCTACTCTATGGAAGCTGAAGCTCAAGACCGCCTTTTTCATTGCGGTAACCGGAAGGAAGTGGGCCTTAGAGTTACAAGCCTTGGGGGCAGAAGAATGAGCATGTATCTTTCTTTCAGATAGAGTGGAGCTACGGTCAGTACAAGGGTTTTTCCCTAAAAGTTTCTTGTCGATCCACGCTCTCAGAAGCCTAGGCTCTACCTACCTTTTTCAAATCCGCTCTCAGGTTTACTACAAGAATTGGTCATTTCCAGAGTTCTAAGATGTACCTACAGGCCACAGCCCCTTTAGAACATAAAACAGTTTGTTCATACTTCCTTGGGGCAAGAACAGAGGGAAAAAGGCAGCATCAAGAACTATCGCCTCCTGGTTCTGTAAGCTAATCCAAAAAAGCGTATAGGGCTAGAGGGATGATTATTCGGCGGTAAAGCCCACTCATCAAAGGCAATCTCTTCTTTTGAGCGGCAAAAGATAATGTCTCTCGAGGGACTATTTGCAAAGCGAATGTGTGGTCGCCCCCAAACACGTTCATGTGCCCTTACAGGATTGATACAGGGGCGCTCATTTCGATGGAGTTCAGAAGATGGGCAATGGAGTCAGCTCTCTCGTTTTCTTATTGAATTTTTTTCTTATGAGCATTACCCACCCATTTTGTTAGCTATTCAGTTTATCACAGGTATGCTGCCATGGAGGCACCAGGAAAACGGAAAATTGTATCATACTTACTGTAATTTTCCTTTCCTGGTGCCTATCCATGGCAGCATACATGCCCTCCCTTGGTATTCGATATAATAGGAGAATGCTAGGAGGGGTGTGGTTGTCACTTTTATAATTTATTCACTATCCTGAGGGGAAGAGTCCGGGCGGAGCTTATTACAGGTATGCTGCCATGGATAGGCACCAGGAAAGGAAAATTACGGTAAGTATGATACAATTTTCAGTTTTCCTTGTGCCTTCATGGTAGCATATGCATGGATTGTGTCCTGCTAGGGATTGTCACCAGGAAAGGAAAAATACAGAGCGGTAAGTATTCAATTTTCCTTTTTACTGCAGTGGTTCTCAGCCTCAGTCCTCAAGTACCCCTGACAGGACATGTTTAGTGAATTTATCTTATCGAGAATTGCTGTCCAAAATACCAAGCCATTGACTGTGATTTAAAGCACATGTCCAAAATGAAGGAAAACCTGCAAACATGGCCTGTTGGGGGTACTTGAGGAGCACTGATTTATAGCACTGCGCTAAAATCTAGCTCAAGGCAATAGTATTCTAATTGTGGGCATTTGAGGGAAACCAAGTGAGTGTTAGAACCCCTTCTTGTTTTTTTAGGTTGGGCTTTGTGTCCCTTTTCTTAAAATTGGCTTGACTTCCTGCCACACAGCTAAACGGGAAGTGAAGGTAAAACCCTACCAATGTATTTTCTTGGGGACACACAGATCAATCTAACTAGTGTCCCCATTAAGCAAATTGCACTCTAGCACTTTGTTGTGTACACCCCAAATCATTAGGTAGTTTGGGGTTTAGTAAAGGAAAATCCACTCTGCAGTACAAGTGTAGTTGCTGAAAATCTGAGGGGAAGCACTGGTGATTTTAACATCCAATCATGTAGAAGCAAAGATGGTGTTTTTTTAATTTCCTTAGATATCCAGCAAGTGCACTTGTAGTGCAAAGTGGATTTGCCTTTAGTAAATAAACCCCAAAGTCCAAGATACCTAATAATTTGGGGTGGACCCAGCAAAATGCTGGAGTGCAATTTACATAATGGGGCAACTATTTAGATTGACCTGTGTGTCCCCAAGGAAAGACATTGGTAGGGATTTACCCTCACTTCCTGTTTGGCTATGTGACAGGAAGTGAATAAATTTGAAGGAGAAAGTGGAAACATTTTGGAGTTGTCTTCACCCTATCAGGGGTGCAGACATCCCCAAAAAACTGACCAGACTTCTAATCCCTCTGCAATCTATCCCCAAGCAAAAAGAAGAAAGGATTTCATTTAGTTTAACTTTGCAAAGACACATTCATTAGTACAACTGTGATGCATGTCAATGGCCCATTTAGACCTTGTTTAATAGAAAACACCAGTTGCCTTTCACTAGAAACATTTGTTAGTCCAGTCCTGGAAATCTGCATCTGTTTTACTATTAATTTCCATAAAAAGTGAGTTCCTGCAGCTAGATGCACCAAATGTATGTAGATGCGCGACCGCTGTGTATATGAGATGCGCAACTGCTGTGTGCACATATGTGGCTCTCGGAAAGCGGTGGACAGCACACAGGAATAACATCACGCCCCTACAGAAAGTTGCTTGTACTGCTGCTAAGTTCTCTGAGGAAGAAATGATCCGTATTTGCAAATTAAGAATTTGTATTTATTTTTTTAACTTGGGGTGGTGTTTGTGTGGGTCCCTAACACGCATTCATACATATTAGGGCCAATTTAGTCAGGATCTGATTTAAAGCATATTTTTAGATTGTGGGAGGAAACCCACACAGGCACAGGGAGAACATGCAAACTCCAGGCAGATGGTGTCATGGGATTCAAACCAGCGACCCTTTGTGCTACTAGGTGAAAGTGCTAACCACTACACCACTGTGCTGCACAAATATGTATCTAGAGATGTAGGTTCTTGTGTCCACTTGTGAAAATACAAGTGGGTCATGGCACATCTACATTCCAAATTTGGCATTTAAGATGGTCATGCACTATGCAATCTGATTGGCCAATCTCTGTACAACTCGAGCTTTCTGCAAAATAGGTATTAGGAATACGCACTTGAACAATTAATTCAAAGTTTTGGAAATCAAACAGGCTCTTGCCTAATCTAATTTTTGTAATTTTGCCATTTTTTTTAAGATTGCAGTGTATGGTCACCTCTAAAGATCAAGATCTGAAAATATTAATTTATTGGGTTTAGAAACACTTTTCTGTTCTTTGTAATGTATTGAAAGATTTGAGTGAAAATATAAAAAAATAAAATTTCAGAGATATATTAGAAGTAATAGGAATGACAGTAGCATCACAAGGGTTAATTAAGTGAGTACACCTACTAATTGCCTAACAAGACACATCCAATGAGATGGGCATGCGCTATTATCAATGAGAAAACAGCAGTTACCCTGGCACCAGTTGCCGTTCACATAGTTATTATTGCGGTGCGCGCCTGCGTGCGACGGTTCGCACGCCCAATCAGGGATTTATCCGGCGCACCAATTAAGGTACTGTATGAACCGGCACAGTGCAGTGTTCTTAGTAAATCAGCCCCTATGTGTCATTTGGTTCACAATAATTATATATGTAAGTAATGACTAGATCATCATGACACATGCCATACTAATCCATCCTAGGTTATCAACTATATAGGAATCCCACATGGGTATACTCATTGGAGGAATTAAGGTCAAAGAGGAGCAGGCGCTGTCTACCTACCATTTAAACAATCTTCATTTCTGATAGTCCTTGAATTTCTTGACAAAACATTTGTAAAATATATCAATATTCCTTTTGTATATGTCAGCCTATTTCTTTTGCTCTTTACAATGCACAGATTAATTATATTAAGTAATCCATAGCAACCAATAATACACATCCTTTGACTGTGTAGCAGTGGCAGCTGGTGCTCAATTTTCTTGGGGGGGGGCGGCCAGCAGCCCCCAGCCAGCCAGCCAGCCAGCCAGCCAGCCACCCCCCAGCCAGCCAACCATCCTCCACCCCAAGCGCTCAATGGATCGATCAGGGCTTCCCCCACCCCCCGTCGCTTTATCGATCACTGATACACTCGCCCGTCAGTCCCCCCACTAGCCCCGCACTTACCCCATCTAGGTCGCGGATTCGGCGGCTTCCCCCCTGCGTCTCCTTCCGAGTCCCGGCGGTCACTTCTCCTCCTGGCCAATCAGGACTTAGGACTCGTAGCCAATCGGGTCTTAGGACTCGCCTCCTGATTGGCTGGGAGGAGAAACGGAAAGACATTAGTGAATATTAATTTTCTAATGTCAGACAACTGGGTGCGCTCAGGGCACAGTGCTCTGCAACCCGAGCCCACCCTTTTTTAATCATGTGCTTAAAAAAAAAAAAAAAACTTTAGAAATCCATGCATCCGGCGCCCTGTAGATTAGAGGCCGGGCGCATGGATTAGGGGGCGGCACCCCTGTGCCCCGTATGAGCGGCCGCCACTTCTACGTAATAATCAAAAAGCGGTTTTGATTTTCTGCCATTGGATTCTTTTACTTTTCTTGCTGTTCTATATGTTATTAAGCAGACAATATTAATTCTTAAATTCTTTGATCTAAATACAGAAACCATTTGTTTTAAAAGGGGCTGTTAATCATGATAAGTAAATTTTTTCAGACAAATCTAATATAATTTAATAAGCGGGGTTATATGAAAGCCAGTGGCAATGCAAAAACAGATGCTAGAAAAATTAGGCTGCATTTGATGAGTAACTGTGACATTTTAAAAACAACAAAGGGTAAAGGGTTAAGTTGAGTCATGTTGACGGCAATAAGACAATACTGGAGGAAGTGTCTATGCCATTGGCAATGCTGCATGTGTGTTTTAACATTCACGGTCAGTGCTTATGGTTTGACAACTGGGATTGAAAATCCTTGTAGCAAAATAACAAGAGCATATAAAATAGACGCCATCTGCTGCAGGTGCATGTTTAAAGAGTAGGATTGTATCAAACTGAATTTATTAACTGTATTTCTTATTTTGGTGTACACACTGCAACATTCCTCTTTGTTTTACTTTATTAAGAGAAAGTGAATTGTTGATGTTCCAAAACTGTGTTTACAAAAGCTAAATATTATTGCTTTCCTTGATGGTAAATATGAAGTCCGAGATAGAAAATTTGTTTTGTACTTGCCTTAAAATTTATTTTTTGAAGTCCATTGAGGGAAAACAGAGATGTCCAAAAGCAGTCCAAATGAGAGGAGTAGGCAACAGTCACTAACAGGTCCAAGAAGGAACTAGGAACGGTCTATAATTTAGGACTACGCTAAGCACCAAAATCAAATCTTAACCAGATGAAGTTAAGTCCCCGGCAGGACTAAGGAATCTGCCAATAACCAAGGAATGCCACAAAATATCAACCTGATGCTCAAGACTGGGACAGAAGAGATCACTGTCAAGTGGAACAACTCCACCCAAATGAACACTTAACTTGCACCAGCAAGAGGATTTGAAACCAAAAACCCCCGAAACAGGTGGAATAGCATTATTGCTTGATAAGGAAGAAACAGACCATCAAGATGATGTTGCCAAGTGCCAACAAAAATAACACTGGGACCAAGCCCCAGAGGGAACCTTGGACAAAAAGGGGTCCACAAGAGACAACAAGTCAGCATGTTTTGTCTGCTGACAATCAAGGGAAGCACAGGGCCTCCTGGAAATGTTTTCTTCCTACCATGCAGGAAACAACAAGCACCTAGGTGGGCTAACCTGTCTCATTGATGAGGAGACTACGAGTTACAGGAGAGAAGATGGTATTGCGTTGTCCCTAGGGAAGGCAGTGTGGCCAATAGTAGCACTTTTAGGATCATCTAGCATAGGGTTCAGGCAACTTTCCCTATCAGAGAGAGAACTCCCATATATTTGAACGTGAAGGTCATGCAACACCTAAATGATGTTTAACAGAGTCCAGATCAGGAAGCTGACTCCCAGTTGGATCCCCCAGTGAAGCAAGGACCATCTGTCATGGTGAACCAGACATGTGCACCAGGTACTAGGACACCCAAACAAATGCAGTCCCACTGTGGTGGAGGCAAGAGATCACCCTATTCACCCTAAGAGAATGGTGAATAACGCCAGGGACTTTTTAGTCCATACAGATCATCTGCATGCCTTTATTTAGTCAAGGCCCCTAGGCTGAAAAAGACTGAGAATGAATGGAAGAAGGGGAGACAATGTTAGGTGGTATTCCCAAAACACGCTACAAGCCCCTAAAGGGGAACGGAGGAGGGAATTTCCAGGATAGGTAAAAATTCAGTGTGTAGACTTTTTTTAAGCAAAGGTATAATGTGAAACGCTCCACCTGTTGATGACCAATAGTTATCAAAGTTGAACACCTGTAAGGCTGCTCAAAGCTTAAAGGTGTTATGTGCTCCAGAAGGGTTCTGACTGCAACAATAAAAAAAAAATGACTCACTTCAAGGTAGGTTGTCTGAGCATTACACAATGATGATGCCAGGAAAAGGGCACTAGGGAAGACATGAGGTCCAGTGTTTCATGAAATAGCAAGTGCCTCAGAAAGGAAAATTGAGAAGTCAAGTCCTTGCTAGGGAAGGGAGCAATAGGAACTGGTCCCAGTAAATCTAGTAGGTCAAAGGGTCTCTCTGGTGAGGGGATGCTGAGGAATATCAAGTAACTTGTGAGGTGCAGCAGTAACCGTGGATATAAAATTTTCCTGAAAAAGGCAGTGTAAGTCCATGTGAGGTACAATTCCCAAAGTCAGGCTCCTACTTGAACAGAAAAAAACAGCTCCAGGGTGTGAAAAGCCTAGGAAGATCTGAAAAGATACATTATCTAGTGTAGTAACATAAAAAATGCTCAGGAAATGCTGAAAGAGATGCCATACACAAGGGATTAACCTGAGGACTGAAAAAGGTCACCTGAGCACCAAAATGCCGGGGAAGCAAACTACCCAAAGACCAATTTCGATGTACAACCAGCCCCCCACTTATAGAAGTGGAGGTATTCCAGTGTTGCCGACCCCCAATGACATTTTTCACTGACAAAACATGGAAAATTTACTGGTGAAGCAAACTTTTTTCTGGCAACCTGAAATATGCTCCTGTGATCAATGCATTTCAGGTGAAATGTCAGGATCCTGCAGACATTTCCTCCAGCTTTCTGCCCATACCTCCATACAGCCTTTAATTTAAAAAGTTGGAGGAAGTGTCAATGGACTACGAGTGTGCTGGGCTAAAGGTTTCTAAAGGTGAACTTAGCCTTTAAGCAGTATAAATAATATGTAAACATTGACAATATCACCAACATGCATAACAAGTAATTTGCATGGTTTTACAATTAAAAAATCAAAACAGCAGGAAATAAATGTGAGAAAGACTAAATTATGAAAGACATGGGGCACCCAGGAGAAGGACATCAAAACAAGCTATGTGGCACACTCAGCGCACAAGGCGAACAATGGACATGGCCATGGCAGGGTCTTAAAGGGAGATTGAACAGAATCTGTGCCTGCTGTTTACATTACACACATACAGTATACCACAGTCCTTGTACCCACAAAATACTAATTACTGCACTGTGCCTCACAGCACAAATAAACCTCAGGATCTTTTTTTTAATTAAACATTTCCATGTCAAATGATTCCAAATAATCTGATGGAGGGGGGATTATGGTGTAGGGTTGTCTTTCAGGGGTTGGGCTTGGCCCCTTAGTTCCAGTGAACTCTTAAGGCGTCAGTATACCAAGACATTTTGGACAATTTCATACTCCTAACTTTGTGGGAGCAGTTCGGGGATGGGCCCTTCCTGTTCCAACATGACTGTGCACCAGTGCACAAAGCAAGGTCCATGGATGAGCGAGATTGGGGTGGAGGAACTTGACTGGCCTGCACAAAGTCCTGACCTCAACCCAATAAAACACCTTTGGGATTAATTAAAGCTGGTATAGCTGCAAAGGGTGGGCCAACTCAATATTGAACCCTACGGACTAAGACTGGGATGCCATTAAAGTTCATATGCGTGTAAAGACAGGTGTCCCAATACTTTTGACAATATAGTGTATAATTAACTTAGCAAAATAGTGAAGCTCCTGGAAGAACTGAGACTGCTGGGGGGGGGGGATGGGGAAGAGAAGGGAGAGAGATGGGGAGTAGGGATTGGCCTGCACCAGAACATGCGAACAGGCAAAAGGTTCTAGCGAACATGCAAACCCTGCTAAAGTCTATGGGACACGAACATGAAAAATCGAAAGTGCTAATTTTAAAGGCTTATATGCAAGTTATTGCCATAAAAAGTGTATGGGGACCCGGGTACTGCCCTAGGGGACATGTATCAATGCAAAAAAAAGTTTTTAAAACCACTATTTTTTTCAGGAGCAGTGATTTTAATAATGCTTAAAGAGAAACAATAAAAATGAAATATTCCTTTCAATATTGTGCCTGGGGGGTCCCCTTAGTCTGCCTGTAAAGTGGCACATCTGTGTGATGTGTAGAATACTGCCGCAGTAAAATTACATTTCTAAAGGAAAAATGTAATTTAAACTTGCTCACGGCTGTAATGTATTGCCGACTCCCGGCAATATAGATAAAAAATCAAGAAAAGGGATGGCGTGCGGATCCCCCCCCCCCAGTCAATACTAGGCCCTTTGGGTCTGGTATGTATTTTGAGGAGAACTCTACGCCAAAATAAAAAAAAAATGGTGTGGGGTCCCCCCAGAATCCATACCGGACCCTTATTCAAGCATGCAGACTGGAGGTCAGGATGGGGGGGCGAGAGAGCGCCCCCCCCGCCTGAACCATACCAGGCCACATGCCTTCAACATGGAGAGGGTGCTTTGGGGTGCATTTTGGGGTGCTCCGCAGGGCTCAAATTTGCTGTGAACGCCTCATATGTTCGATTCATCTGCGAACAAACGGAAATCCGATGTTCGAGTCGAACTTTCATTCGATTCGAACATCAGAACCACCCCTAATGGGGAAAGTTCAGTCATAGTGCACTAACACTGCTCAGTATTCATCCACCTGAGGCTGACATCTAATTACTCAGGCAGCAGCATCAGTCATACAGCCACGATGTAGCTGCCAGCTACTGTTTTTCAAATTTCCTACCCACACATCCTCTTTCTTTCAGGCACAGCACTGGTGGCACACTGGGGATAGGACTGTGGGCATGCCGGGCAGACACAGGGGTAACAGGAGTGGAAGGAGGAATAGGAGATTGAAGTGTGGCGACTGGGCTCTGTGAGAGTGTCACAGACAATTGGCTCAGCTGCAGCCAACCAACCCAAAATGTACGAACTGCTTCTCCTGTCCCATGGATATTTACGGACATGAGAAATCAGGTGTGTTTTTTTACAAACTGTCCATAAATGTACAGATGGTTGGCAACAGTGGGGTGCGCCTTCATGTAAAAGGCTTATTATAGGACTTAGCTGACCTATGGCTTTGAGCCTTATGGGCTGAGCAGGAGTTAGGCTCTGAGGAGGTAGGTCCTAGGAGTAGCTGATAAAGTAACAGAAGAAGGGGGGAATTCCTCCAACCTTTCTATAGACCTTCTGTGTTAATACAGGGGCATACTTTGGTTACCTGTGGCTTGCTAATGACAATTTCAATAGCAGGTCCCAAGAAATAACATCACATTAAGGTTAATCGAGTCACATACTCCTTGGATGTATCATCAGCGTCTCAACCACTTACAGTAGCTACTCCACTATTTACTATGCATTTGTACAAACATCAGTCCCATGTGAGTCACAAGTTTGAATGCTTGCAATAAGCCATCACAACTGAAGAACAAGGCTCTAGACATTTATTCTAGCCACCTGTCACGTACCTGACAGTGACGAGCCCGGTTAGCAGAGGGAGGCCTCCCTTACGGCTCCCACCGGCGGCCCCTGGTGGTATAACAGGAAGCACGGAGGTGGAAGGGGTACGAGTGCCTGGCAGGATCAAGAACTACCGCAGGTGATCAGGAACCAGCAGGTGAGGAGGCAGGAACCACGAACTACAGCAGGTGAGTGGACAGGAACCAGGAACTACAGCAGGTGAGTAGACAGGAACCAGGAACTCAGAAGATGACCCGGACCGGGAGGCACAGCAGGTAGACTGGAACCACTGGGCAGCAGCAGATGAACAGGAACCAGCAGATGAGCAGACAGGAACCAGCAGATGAGCAGACAGGAACCAGGAACTGCTGCAGGTGAGCAAGAGCCAAGGTCAGGCAGGATCGTCAGACAAGCCGGGGTCGGGTAAACTGGCAGGCAGCGAGGCACAAAAGGATCAGGCAATACCGAAGTCAGAAAACAGGCCGATGGTCAGGTACAGGCAGATAGCAGGAGGGTCACAGGAAGCCGGATCAGATACAGGTAAACAAGGCAGATCAGGTCACTTGGGATAAACGCTGTAGAGCAGACAGCAGGGACTGTCTGCAAGTGAGGAGTTTAAATAGCCCTTCGGGTGTCACCTGCGGGGGCGGGAACCAGGAAGTCCAGGGCGTCTGTTCCTGACAGGGTTTCCATGACATTGCCCCTCCAAGGGGCAGCCTCCGGATGCCCCTAGGAGCAAACTTCTCAGGGTGAGACCTCCTGAAGGCTTGTATCAGGTCTTTGGCGTGAATGTTCTCTTCGGGTTCCCAGGAGTTCTCCTCTGGTCCGTAACCCTTCCATTTTATTAAAAATTGACTCTGGCTATTTCTTCTTCGTGCGTCTAAAATAGCTTCTACCTCGAATTCCTGTTCCCCGTCTATGATGACGGGATCAGGGCGAGTCGGGGTCCGACCTGGGAATGGCTTGGAGACTGACGGTTTCAATAGAGAAACATGAAAAACAGGGTGGACCCTCAGGGAGTCGGGGAGCTCCAGCTCGTAGGCCACCTCGTTGATTTTCCTTTTGATAGGAAAAGGCCCTAGAAACTTGGGGCCCAATTTCTTGGACGGGCAAGCCAATCTTAGATTGATGGTGGAAAGCCATACTTGGTCGCCCGGTGCCAGCGCTAATTCACCCCGTCTCCTCCTGTCGTAGACCGTCTTGTTATACTCCTGAGTTCTTGCCATGGCTTCGCGTAGAAGCTGGTTGTTAGAGGAGAAGAAATTCACTTTTTCCAGAACTGCGGGCACTGAGCACTCAGGGAGAGAGTTGGGCAGAAATGTGGGGTGAAACCTGAAGTTCGCAAAAAATGGGGTCTGGTTAGTTGCGGAGTGGATGGAGTTATTGTAGGAGAACTCCGCTAGCGGAAGCAGGGAGAGCCAGTCATTCTGAGCAAAGGAGGAGAAACAACACAAATATTGCTCGAGGGTCTGATTTGTTCTCTCAGTCTGTCCGTTGGTTTGAGGGTGGTAAGCCGAAGAGAATGATAGCTCTATTCCCAGAGTCTTGCAGAGGGACCTCCAGAACCGGGAGGTAAATTGTACCCCCCGATCGGAGACTATATTAGCAGGTACCCCGTGGAGCCTGACGACTTCTTTAATGAACATTTATGCAGTTTCCGGGGCCGAGGGGGTCCCTCTCATAGGAACAAAATGTGCCATCTTGGACAGACGGTCCACAATCACAAAGATGGTGGTGTGATTCTCAGCCGGGGGGAGTTCAACTATGAAGTCGATAGAAAGCATTTTCCACGGTCTCTCTGGAACGGGTAAGGGCTTCAGTAGTCCCCAGGCTTTGGATCTGGACCCTTTATTCCGGGTACATGTAGTACAGGACTCCACGAACCTCCTGCAATCCTCGCGTAGTCGAGGCCACCAGAAGGTACATTGTACCAACTCAGTGGTCTTAGCCACGCCAAAGTGCCCAGCAAGGGCATGATCGTGGCAGAGCTCTAGCACGGTTATCTTTAGTTCTTCTGGTATGAATATCCTGTCTTGGTGCCAGAGTAATCCATCCTTGGTTTGCAGATCCAGTTCAGGAGAGGGTTCCTGTCTAGTGGTGGCTTGTCTGATCCGGGAGAGTAGGTCCTCCTGAAGTAGGAGAAAATTCCCAGGAGCGAGGATTGTATCGGGTGAGGAGAGTTCTTTGGATCCATGAAACATTCGGCACAAGGCGTCAGGTTTAGTGTTCTTGGCACCGGGGCGGTATGTCACATGGAAGGAGAACCGGGAAAAAAACAGGGCCCATCTGGCTTGTCGTGGTTTTAGTCTTTTTGCAGTTTTCAGGTACTCTAAGTTCTTATGGTCGGTGAATACTAAGATCGGGTGAGCAGCACCTTCAAGTAAGTACCTCCATTCTTCCAGGGCGGACTTAATCGCCAAGAGTTCCCGGTCTCCCACGTCATAGTTCTTTTCTGCCGCAGATAATTTGCGAGAAAAGAAAGCCACCGGATGAAGCAAAGCCTTGGTTCCTTGCCTCTGTGACAATATTGCCCCTACTGCAACCTCAGAAGCATCTACCTCAAGTACAAATGGTAGGGAGGAATCTGGGTGTTTTAAGATGGATGCAGAGGTGAAGAGCCCTTTGAGATCCTCAAAGGCCTTTTGGGCCTCAGGGGACCAGTGGAAGCGGGTACCTTGCTTGGTTAGCTGAGTAATGGGTGCAATGATGGCGGAGAACCCCCGGATGAATTTACGATAAAAGTTGGCGAATCCAACGAATTGCTGGATTCCCTTCTTATCCACTGGCGCTGGCCAGTCCAAGATTGCGGTGATCTTCTGTGGGTCCATCCTGATGCCTTCGCCAGAGATGATTAATCCCAGAAATGCTATGCTCTCCCGCTCAAACTCGCATTTCTCAGCCTTCGCATATAGTTTATGCTGCCGAAGCCGGTCTAACACACTTCTGACATGCCTGCGATGAGAGTCAAGGGAGGAAGAGAAGATTAGTATGTCATCTAAATAAGCAATCACAAAGAGATCTAAAAAGTCCCGAAGAACATCATTAATTAAATACTGGAAGGTGGCAGGGGCATTGCACAGCCCGAAGGGCATCACTAAATATTCGAAATGTCCGAACCGGGAGCAGAAGGCGGTTTTCCACTCATCGCCCTCCTTGATTCGGACCAGGTTATAGGCTCCCCGGAGGTCAAGCTTAGTAAAAATAACGGCAGCTCCCAATCTTTGGAACAACTCTGGTACCAGAGGAAGAGGATAACGATTTTTAATGGTGACCTTATTTAGTTCACGGTAGTCCACACATGGCCTGAGGGTATGGTCCTTCTTTTCTACAAAGAAAATGCCTGCGCCTGCTGGCGACGTAGAGGGGCGAATGAACCCCTTTAAAAGGTTCTCATTGATGTAGTCCTTCAGGGCCCCCTGTTCCACCTCCGTTAAAGGGAAAATCCTACCGAAAGGAATAGCTGCTCCGGGAAGTAGATCAATGGGGCAGTCATAGGCTCGGTGGGGTGGTAGTGTCTCTGCCCCCTGTTTACTAAACACATCGAGAAAGTCCAGGTAAGCGTCAGGGATGGCCTGACGTATTCCGGCCTCAGTGTCGGTACACATTAAGGTGGCAGGCCCAGGGGTTTTGTGTGAGCCACAGGACCGTTGGCAGTAGGAGGAAGGAAACGTGATCACCCCCGTGACCCAGTTAATGGTAGGATTATGGGCTTGTAGCCAGGGCATACCGAGAATTATGGGGAACAGTGGAGAGGAGATAATATCCAGCCGTAGATATTCTCGGTGTATCCCGGTAGAGGAGAAGACAGTGACAGGTAGGGGAGCCGTCTCTTCGACCACGGGCCCCGACTTGATAAGGGACCCATCAGCCAGGTGAACCCGTAGTCCATGGGTCTTGGGAAGTAGAGGAAAAAGTTGAGTACGGGCAAAAGTTGAGTCCATGAAGCAACTACAAGCCCCAGAGTCAATAATTGCGACGACTTGCAGGGTCCTTCATGGGAGCTGCAGGGAGATAGAAAGAGCGAAGTGAGAGGAGGATTTAGTCTGAGGGTTGATCACAGCAGGGAATACTGACAAGCACTTACGGAACTTCAGGGGACAGTTCCTAACGAAGTGACCGGGCTCCCCGCAGTACAGGCACAGGTTGTGCGCGCGTCGGCGTTGGCGTTCCTCCGGAGTAAGGGAAGGGCGAAGGACCCCAAGCTGCATGGGTTCAGGAGCATCGTACGAGGGGGTCAAGGGTGCTGCAGAAGCTGGGTGCGGATGACTGGGGACCCGGGGAAGCATCCAGGTCGGCCGGGTGAAGCCCGTGGCCCTCTCAACCCTCCGTTCTCTCAGGCGTCGGTCGATCTGAATTGTCAGATCGATCAGTAGGTTCAAATTTTCTGGTATTCCTACCCTAGCCAGTTCGTCCTTCAGGGGGTCAGAAAGGCCTATACGGAACTGGTGACGGAGGGCAGCGTCATTCCAGCTGGTGTCTGCGCTCCAGCGCCTGAATTCAGCTACATAGTCTTCCGCTGCTCTGCGTCCCTGCTGAAGGGTCCGCAGGGCGTTCTCTGCAGTGACCGAGAGCTGAGGGTCCTCGTACAATTGGGCAATGGCGTCAAAAAAAAGTGTAAGGCTGTCCAAGGACGCATATTTGCGTTCTAGCAGGCGGTGGGCCCAGTTCTGTGGGTCTCCGGAAAGCAGCGAAATTACAAAGCCCACCTTGGTAGCTTCTAAGGAAAAGGTGCGGGGCTGTAAGGCAAAGTACAACTCACAAGAGTTCCGGAAAGCCCTGAACTTGCTCCGGTCCCCGGAGAATCTTTCGGGTGTAGGGACCCTGGGTTCAGGGGGAAGCATGACCACCGTGGGCGCAGCTCCTGCCCCGGCGGAAGAAGTGGAGGCACGTGGACCCCCTTGAGCTCCATCGGGGTTGGTGAGGGCCCGCACTTGTCCTTCCAGGTGAGTGTAGCCTTGCTGGAGGCTCTTAACGGCCTCGGTCAGTCCCGCCAGGTGTCGGCATAGTTCCTCCATAGGTGAGGCTCCCTGCTCGGGCTCAGACATGGCTGTCTGCTACTGTCACGTACCTGACGGTGACGAGCCCGGTTAGCAGAGGGAGGCCTCCCTTACGGCTCCCACCGGCGGCCCCTGGTGGTATAACAGGAAGCACGGAGGTGGAAGGGGTACGAGTGCCTGGCAGGATCAAGAACTACCGCAGGTGATCAGGAACCAGCAGGTGAGGAGGCAGGAACCAGGAACTACAGCAGGTGAGTGGACAGGAACCAGGAACTACAGCAGGTGAGTAGACAGGAACCAGGAACTCAGAAGATGACCCGGACCGGGAGGCACAGCAGGTAGACTGGAACCACTGGGCAGCAGCAGATGAACAGGAACCAGCAGATGAGCAGACAGGAACCAGCAGATGAGCAGACAGGAACCAGGAACTGCAGCAGGTGAGCAAGAGCCAAGGTCAGGCAGGATCGTCAGACAAGCCGGGGTCGGGTAAACTGGCAGGCAGCGAGGCACAAAAGGATCAGGCAATACCGAAGTCAGAAAACAGGCCGATGGTCAGGTACAGGCAGATAGCAGGAGGGTCACAGGAAGCCGGATCAGATACAGGTAAACAAGGCAGATCAGGTCACTTGGGATAAACGCTGTAGAGCAGACAGCAGGGACTGTCTGCAAGTGAGGAGTTTAAATAGCCCTTCGGGCGTGACCTGCGGGGGCGGGAACCAGGAAGTCCAGGGCGTCTGTTCCTGACAGGGTTTCCATGACACCACCCTCTAAAACAGGGGCCTTCTCCACCACTGGAGGGTTTCCACAGTTTCATATAATAAAGTTACCATCAGCATGGGACGGAGGGTCAGAGCAGTCAATTCAAACTGGAAAAAAAGAGGGACTCTAGCAGCGTTAGTAGAATCCTGAATGATTAGCACATCCTTAACAAGTCTATTGGTCTATCTGTTAAGGTGGGTAACTGGCGTATCTATGATGGGAACAGACAACCAATTTACAAATTCAAGCAAAGCCAAAAGGTGAGTGTGTGCTATGCCTTACTTCATAACTCTGTGGGCACAATTCCTCAATTTCAATGAAACCACTAAATCTTTTATTCTAAACCAAGCAGGGTGAGGAAAAATTAGCACTCTAATGTGCCATACAAAGGAAACAAATGCATACTGTATAAGCAATGACAACTTTATTATACAAATAAAAAGACAGAACCAAATTTGTGGTTATAAAATATGGCCATTTACCGTATATACTCGAGTATAAGCTGACCCGAATATAAGCCGAGGCACCTAATTTTACCACAAAAAAATGGGAAAACATATTGACTCGAGTATAAGCCTAGGGTGTCCATCTGCATGCCTCACTGTGCCTCACTTTGCCTCACTGTGTCCATGTGCATGCCTCACTGTGTCCATGCCTCACTGTGCCCATGCCTCACTGTGTTCATGACTAGACTGACGTTTAACATGGGAGTCTATGGAAGGGGTGCCCAGATTTGAAAAATCGCTGCTCCCTGGCCGTAGGTCCCCCAGACAAAAATATTTTTACACTCATAGAGGAGAAATGGGGCTACATGTGTGCCAAGTTTCGGGTCCTGGGGACCTACGACTGGCCGGTACCCGGTCCCCAAAATCACGAGAGAAATAACCATTTAACGTGGGAGTCTATGGAAGGGGTTCCCGGATTTGAAAAATCGGTGCTCCCCGGTGGTAGGTCCCCCAGACAACAAACTTAGCATACTTGTGGAGGAAGAGTGAGGCTACATGTGTGCCAAGTTTGGGGTCCAGGGGACCTACGGTCGGCCAGTACCGGGTCCCCAAATGCCAGTAGATCAGGCGCAAACAAGTTGACTTGAGTATAAGCCGAGGGGGGCATTTTCAGCACAAAAAAATGTGCTGAAAAACTCTGCTTATACTCGAGTATAAACGGTATATGACATTTGATATATGCATATGTAGCCCAAAACAATGAAAATAGTATCACAGGCATGCCCACCTCCCAAACCTGTATCCATTGGATTAGCATGTGAATAGACTGGTGCACCATCAGACAGGATCGACTTGTCAGGCTCTAGTAGACTTCAACAAAATGGCACACAGGCACCAACTCCTTGTTGCATGAATGTGAATAAAATGAGTAAAATATGGCTTCAGCTCCTGCTCTCTACCTGTAGAGAACTCCTCAGATGTGTTTCACCCTTTTCGAGGGTTAATCTTAGAGGCCTCTACGATTAAGCCCCAAAAAGGGCAAAACGTGTCTGAGGAGTTCTGAAGTCTGAACAGGTGCTGAAGTCATCTTTTACTCATTGTATTCACATTCGTGCAACAGGAAGTCAGTGTCTGTATGCAAATGGCTGCCATTTTATTTGATATATGTGACTATCCATTATATAGCTTCTATGATCTACATGCTTCGTGATTAGTCCACTTCTTCAGGATCCTTGCCTATTGCATATACTGTATATGAGATGGTTTGGTTAAGAGTGAAAGGTTTAGTGGTTCAGTTTACATAATGCCTTTCAAAAGACAAAGTTCTGACACACTCTCAGGTGGGTTCCAGCCCGTGTAGAGGCACTAGATTGTCAATAGTGGGTAAAGTTGAAATGTTTTTGCAGTTGTAAGAGCTCTAAAAAAACAAGGTCAAAGTCACCAAGGAATTATTTCTACAAATCAGGGACTAGACTTTCTCCAGCTCAGATGAGAAAAAGGAGGAAATACAGGGGTTATGGGGGGTTGGTTTACAAGTGTCCTAAATCTCCTGTAGTCAGCAGTATAACCTGTCTGTCTCTGAGTTCCTGTTTTTCCCAATGAACAAGAAGAACATTTTTTTTAAAACAGTGTCAAGTCACAGGCTAGAGGTAAAGAGGTGACACGCCTCTATTGCTTAACTGCAGTAGCGAAGAGGCAAGTCACTATCACGTACACACAAACAATAAATTATGCACAGTGTTGACCATAAGATACCAGTGAAAATTTTCCTTTGGGAACTTATTTTTCGGAATAAATAGTAATCAAAAAAATGTTGTGAAGATAAAAAGAAAAAAACAATAATGATAGTGCTAATAATTAAAGTGCACAGAAAAAACCGTAGGATGTGCTACCAAAAAATCTCATCAAATTATACAAACAATAACACCGACATGTATGCCCCATAGTGAAGGGGGGATTCTTTGGTGCATAGCATATCCAGGCTAGAAAGGGCCTGGATCCATAAGATTAAATGCTACACCTCTTTTGGACTTAACGTGGAAGTCGATCTTAATGCCTTCATTGATAACTCAAAGTGGTGGTCTATCTAAGTTTTATTTAACTTTTTCATATTTTATTGTTTGTATAATTTGATGAGCTTTTTGGGTAGCATATCCTATGTTTTTTTCTGTGCACTTTAATTATTAGCACTATCATTATTGTTTTTTTCTTTTTAGCGTCACAGCATTTTTTTGATTACTATTTATTCCAAAAAATAAGTTCCCAGAGGAAGCTTTTCACTGGTATCTTATGGTCAACACTGTGCATAACTTATTGTTTGTGTGTACTTGATGTGAATCCCTGACAGCTCACCCATGGATTTCTCATTGCACTTAATTTATTAATACGCAATTCAATATTTTTATGTTCCCCCTTTTTTTAGTTTTATAGCACACTTTTGTTATAAAATTTGTAAAATGTATTTATAAAATAAAATGTATTTCTAAAATTAGCTCCTTAGGATAGCCTTTCTATGGGAGTCCTATAGCATTACTGTGCGCTTTGGTTCTCTGTCTTCTGTCCAAAGAAGGTATAGTCTAGCTATAATATATCCATTTGCTCATAACAGCTATGTATTAAAGACATTTGAGACAATTGAGTTATCTCGCAATACTAGGTTTAGTCAATTAATGGTCTTAGTTCTCTGTTCACCGTGCTATCTCAGGTTAGGGCATTTTTGCCAGGAAGCAAAATGGCTCCGCTGCCAGAGGTTCAGATCGAGGCGTGGTTCCATGCTGTATATATTGCGATGAGTCAGTGCGTCGCCCGTTCCCCAGTGTCAACGTCTATGTGAGACGAGGAGGTTGACACGCTGACGTCATTGCAAGTGGACGGGCGCCCGCATGCCTGCCGGCTTTTACATTATGGATGCTCTTTTATTACGGATGCTGTTTTTATTCCTTCTAACTGTAAGTGCACATCCTCGGTTTAATAAATACTCTTGCAATACTGTGTTACACTGTGTGAGTGTTCTTGCATTTTTGGGTACACGCTTGATGACCCCCCGAGTGTTTGAAGTACATCCAGTCTTCATATATCCCACCTGATCGATGGAGTGTGGCTGACACCTACAGTATCATAATTAGAGATGTCCCAAACTATTCGCCGGCGAATAGTTCCCGGCGAACATAGCTTGTTCGCGTTCGCCGCGGCGGGCGAACATATGCAATGTTCGGTCCGCCCCCTATTCTTCATCATTGAGCAAACTTTGACCCTGTACCTCACAGTCAGCAGACACATTCCAGCCAATCAGCAGCATACCCTCCCTCCCAGACCCTCCCACCTCCTGGACAGCATCCATTTTAGATTCATTCGGAAGCTGCAGTCTTAGTGAGAGGAGGGACAGTGTAGCTGCTGCTGATTTAATAGGGAAATCTATAGCTAGGCCAGTGTATTCAGTGTCCACTCCAGTCCTGAAAGACTCATCTGATCTCTGCTGTAAGGACAGCGTCCTGACAGCATCCCAAAAAGCCCTTTTTAGGGCTAGTACATAAGTCTGCTTTTTTTTTTTCTCTGTAATCTAATTGCAGTTGCCTGCCAGCGTGTGTGTGTGTCAGGCTCACAGCGTATACTGTGCCCACTTGCCCAGTGCCACCACCACTCATATATCTGGTGGCACAGTAGATTACATTTAAAAAAAAACAACAGTTTTGACTGCAATAGAATAGCAGTCAGTTCCCTGCCAGCATGTGTGTCAGGCCTACAGCGTCTACTCTGCCAACTTCTGCCAGTGCACAGTGCCACTCATATCTGGTGTCACAGTAGAATAGATTACATTAAAAAAACAAAACAGTTTTGACTGCAATAGAATAGCAGTCAGGTCCCTGCCAGTGTGTGTGTCAGGCCTACAGCGTCTACTCTGCCAACTTCTGCCAGTGCACAGTGCCACTCATATCTGGTGTCACAGTAGAATAGATTACATTTAAAAAAAAACAACAGTTTTGACTGCAATAGAATAGCAGTCAGTTCCCTGCCAGCGTGTGTGTCAGGCCTACAGCGTCTACTCTGCCAACTTCTGCCAGTGCACAGTGCCACTCATATCTGGTGTCACAGTAGCTTGCACGCATAGTACAACTAATCTAAAAAAAATGACAGGCAGAGGCAGGCCACCCCGCAGGGGCCATCGTGGTCGTGGTGCTGTGATTCCCTTTGGCCCTAGAATAATGCCCAGTGTTCAGAGGCCACATACCCTGAACTCGAAAAGTTCTGAGGACATAGTTGACTGGCTAACACAGGACACCCAATCTTCTACAGCTTCCGCTCGGAACCTTGACGCACCATCCTCCTCCAGCTCAGCTTCGGGCACCTCTCAAATTACCACTCGCCCGCCTGCCGCCACCACCAACACTAGCACCACAGCTGCTTCACTTGATCTGTCAGAGGAGTTATTTATACATGAGTTGGAAGAAATGAGTGATGCGCAACCATTATTGCCAGAGGATGTAGATAAAAGGGATATGTCTCAGTCAGGCAGCATTACACACATGGACGTACGGTGTGATGATGATGATGTTGTACCCGCTGCTGCTTCCTTTGCTGAGTTGTCAGATACAAGTGAAGCGGTTGAAGACGATGTGTCCGTGGATGTCACGTGGGTGCCCGTTCGAAGAGAAGAAGAATGGGGGAAAGTTCAGATGGGGAGACAGAAAGGAGGAGAAGACGAGTTGGAAGCAGGGGAGGTCGTCGCAAGGAGCTAGCGGCACAGTCAGACAGCATGTATCGGCCCCCGGGGTCAGCCAGACAGCACACCAATCAACGCATGCTGTTGCCACCACCAGAATGCCGTCATTGCAAAGCTCAGCAGTGTGGCATTTTTTTTGTGTGTCTGCTTCTGATAACAGCGATGCCATTTGCAACCTGTGCCAAAAGAAACGGAGCCGTGGGAAATCCAACACCCACCTAGGTACAACTGCTTTGCGAAGGCACATGATCACACATCACAAACGCCTATGGGATCAACACATGATGACGAGTACAAGCAGCACACAAGCTCAAAGCCACCATCCTCCTCCTGGTCCAGCATCTTCAGCCACATCAACCACTGCTGTCCTCCTTGCCCCCTCTCAGCCATCCGCCACTCCGTCTCTCGCCTTGAGCAGTTCCTGCTCATCTGCCCACAGTCAGGTGTCTGTCAAGGACATGTTTGAGCGTAAGAAGCCAATGTCACAGAGTCACCCCCTTTCCCGGCGTCTGACAGCTGGCTTGTCGGAACTCTTAGCTCGCCAGCTTTTATCATACAAGCTGGTGGAGTCTGGGGCCTTCAAAAAATTTGTAGCTATTGGGACACCGCAGTGGAAGGTACCCGGCCGAAATTTCTTTTGACAAAAGGCAATCCCCAACCTGTACTCTATTGTGCAAAAGGAAGTCATGGCATGTCTGGCACACAGTGTTGGGGCAAGGGTCCATCTGACCACTGATACCTGGTCTGCAAAGCACGGTCAGGGCAGGTATATCACCTACACTGCGCATTGGGTAAACCTCCTGACGGCTGCCAAGCATGTAATGCGTGGCTCTGCAGAGGAGTTGGTGGTGACACCACCACGACTTGCAGGCAGGCCTGCTGCCATCTCCTCTACTCCTCCTACTCCATCCTCTTCGATAACCTCCTCGGCTGAGTCCTCTTCTGCTGCTGCGTCTTGCTCCACATCAACTGCACCCCCCCAGCTCCCCAGGGGCTATTCCACATCCCGGATACGACAGTGTCACGCCGTCTTGGGGTTGACTTGCCTGAAAGCAGAGAGTCACATCGGACCAGCACTCCTGTCCGCCCTGAATGCACAGGTGGATCAGTGGCTGACTCCGCACCAACTGGAGATCGGCAAAGTGGTGTGTGACAACGGAAGAAATTTGTTGGCAACATTGACCTTGGGCAAGTTGACACATGTGCCGTGCATGGCACATGTGTTGAATTTTATTGTACAACGCTTTCTGCATAAGTACCCAGACTTACGTCCTCAAGCAGGCCAGGAAGGTGTGTGGCCATTTCAGGCGTTCCTACACGGCCATGGCGCACTTTTCAGATATCCAGAGGCGAAACAACATGCCAGTGAGGCGCTTGATTTGCGACAGCCCGACACGTTGGAATTCAACACTCCTAATGTTCGACCGCCTGCTCCAACAAGAAAAAGCCGTCAACGAGTATTTGTATGACCTGGGTGCTAGGACAGTCTCTGCATAGCTGGGAATTTTTTGCCATGTTACTGGACTCTCATGCGCAATGCCTGTAGGCTCATGCGTCCTTTTGAGGAGGTGACAAACCTAGTCAGTCGCACTGAAGGCACCATCAGCGACATCATCCCATTTGTTTTCTTCCTGGAGCATGCCCTGCGAAGAGTGCTGGATCAGGCCGTAGATGAGCGTGAAGAGGAAGAGGAAGAGTTGTGGTCACCATCACCACCAGAAACAGCCTTATCAGCATTGCTGAGTCTGAGGAAGAGGAGTCAGAGGAGGAATGTGGCTTTGAGGAGGAGGAGGAAGACCAACCACAGCAGGCATCCCAGGGTGCTCGTTGTCACCTATCTGGTACCCGTGGTGTTGTACGTGGCTGGGGGGAACAGACCTTCAGTGAGATCAGTGAGGACGAGGAACGGGACATGAGAAGCTCGGCATCCAACCTTGTGCAAATGGGGTCTTTCATGCTGTCGTGCCTGTTGAGGGACCCTCGTATAAAAAGGTTGAAGGAGAATGACCTTTACTGGTTGTCCACGCTACTAGACCCCCGGTATAAGCAGAAAGTGCCTGAAATGTTACCGAATTACCGGAAGTCGGAAAGGATGCAGCAGTTCCAAAATAAATTTAAAAGTATGCTTTACACAGCGTATAAGGGTGATGTCACAGCACAACGGAAATCTAACAGGGGAAAAGGTGAAAGTAATCCTCCTCCTACCACGACCACGCCGGCAAGGACAGGACGCTTTACAGACGTGTTGTTGATGGAGGACATGCAGAGCTTTTTAAGTCCTACGCATCGCCACAGCCCTTCGGGGTCCACCCTCAGAGAACGACTCGACCGACAGGTAGCAGGCTACCTCGCCTTAACTGCAGATATCGACACTCTGAGGAGCGATGAACCCCTTGACTACTGGGTGTGCAGGCTTGACCTGTGGCCTGAGCTATCCCAATTTGTGATAGAACTTCTGGCCTGCCCCGCTTCAAGTGTCTTTTCAGAAAGGACCTTCAGTGCAGCAGGAGGTATTGTCACTGAGAAGAGAAGTCGCCTATGTCAAAAAAGTCTAGATTACCTCACCTTTATTAAGATGAATGAGGCATGGATCCCAAAGGGACTGACAGTGGGCAATACATTTGACAAAAAAAGGCCTGATGAGATGAGCTGCCTTGGGCTAAAAATGGTCCACACGCTGCTGTATTTTATCTCTGCATGCTGAATGACTTGCGTGACTTATCCGCCAGCAACTAGGGTTCAAGCCGCAAAGTTTTAGGGCACTTTCTGCCTTGAAAACATAAATTTTTCTGGCCACTGCTACAGAAGTGGCTGCAACAATACCTACTTTTTCAGGCATGTGTACATGCCTAATTTTTCTGGCCTCTGGTGCTGCACTGTGGCTGCAAAAACAAAACAAAAAAAAAGCACATACATGTGTCAATTCCCCTTCGTGATCGTTACGTTGTTGTGGTGAAGGGGCTTGCGTATCACAATGAAGCGACCACCTCTATGAGTGTGTGGGCAATGGCAATGTTGGCACACCCCAGATGATAAGGTCGTTGCTTCATTGTGAACAGACCAAAAGCGATCGGCTGGATAATTTTGCATAGAAAAAACATTAATTTTGCAAATGGACTGTTTGCGGTTGTTTGCAGTGTGTTAAACGGGGAGTTTGGTCTGTCAGAGTTTGGTCTGTCACTGTGAAGCGGGAGTAACCCTTACACTACCTGATCGATCATACCTGATGTTTTAAAGCACGTTATTCCAAACAATTTAGGAATGTTAGGTGATTTATGCCCTTTATGGTTTAAAACCCGTCTCTGCGTCAACTACGTAATTTTCCATGGGAGTTTTGCCATGGATCCCCCTCCGGCATGCCACAGTCCAGGTGTTAGTCCCCTTGAAACAATTTTTCCCTCACTATTGTGGCCAGAAAGAGTCCCTGTGGGTTTTAAAATTTGCCTGCCTATTGAAGTCTATGGCGGTCCGCCCGGTTCGCCCGTTCGAACATTCGCGAACGGAAAATTTTATGTTTGCGACATCACTAATCATCATACAGGCTGGTTTTTAGCTTGCCTCTGGTAAGCAGGAATTTTATGTGGTGGTGGATCACGATTGTTTCTGTGGTGATTAATTGGGATTAATTTCCTCCTTGTTGGCACCCCCAAGTGTGTGACCCATCTCATCTTTGGACTCTCTACTGTATATGGACTTTCACATTTTTCTCTAGAGAATATTTCCTTATATGTTTTAGTATTTTTATATATATACACATGGTGTATGGATCACGATACTGCTAATCTCCAATTTTTCCACTAAAATTGCATTTTCACTATATATATATCTTTGAACGCAGCTTCTTATTTTTTTTATGCTTTAGTATGGGGTATCTTACGTTTAAGCTGCTGCTGGTTCTATTTGTTTTTTTCATTTTGCTCCATTTGTTAGCGCGGTATCACTTTATATATTCTCCTATGTGTAGTGCAGGGTTCTACCTGATTAGACATTAATTGTGTCACTTTATAGCACTCCCTTTTGCGGGTTGGGCAACCTTTAACCACTTAAGCCCCGGACCAATACGGACCATAATGACCAGAGGTGATTTCACAATTTGGCACTGCGCTGCTTTAACTGGAAATTGTGCGGACATGCAATGTTGTACCCAAACGAAATTTGCGTCCTTTTCTTCCCACAAATAGAGCTTTCTTTTAATGGTATTTGATTGCCTCTGCGATTTTTTTTTTTGCGATATAAACGGAAAAAGACTGAAAATTGTGAAAAAAAAAAAAATATTCTACTTTTTGTTGTAAGAGAAATAGAATAATCTCAATTTTAGTCATACATTTAGGCCAAAATGTATTCAACCACATGTCTTTAGTAAAAAAAAAGTCAATAAGCGTATATTTATTGGTTTGCGCAAAAGTTATAGCGTCTACAAACTAGGGTACATTTTCTGGAATTTACACAGCTTTTAATTTATGACTGCCTATCTAATTTCTTGAGGTGCTAAAATGGCAGGGCAGTACAACCCCCCCCCCCAAATGACCCCATTTTGGAAAGTAGACACCCCAAGGAAATTGCTGAGAGGCATGTTGAGCCCATTGAATATATTTTTTAAACAAATTACAAAAAGTTGTCACTAAATGATATATTGCTCACACATGCCATGGTTATATGTGAAATTGCACCCCAAAATACATTTTGCTGCTTCTCCTGAGTACGGGGATACCACATGTGTGGGACTTTTTAGGAGCCTAGCCGCGTACGGGCCCCCGAAACCAAGCACCGCCTTCAGGATTTCTAAGGGCGCAAATTTTTGATTTCACTCCTCACTACCTATCACAATTTCGAAGGCCATAAAATGCCAAAATAGCACAAACCCCCCCAAATGACCCTATTTTGGAAATTAGACACCCCAAGCTATTTACTGAGAGGCATGTTGAGTCCATGGAATATTTTATATTTTGACACAAGTTGCGGGAATATGACAAACCTTTTTTTTTTGCACAAAGTTGTCACTAAATGATATATTGCTCACACATGCCATGGGCATATGTGAAATTACACCCCAAAATACATTCTGCTGCTTCTCCTGAGTACGAGGATACCACATGTGTGGGACTTTTTGGGAGCCTAACCGCGTATGGGACCCCAAAAACCAAGCACCGCCTTCAAGATTTCTAAGGGCATACATTTTTGATTTCACTCCTCACTACCTATCACTACCTATCACAGTTTTGAAGGCCATAAATGCCAAGATGGCACAAAACCCCCCCAAATGACCCAATTTAGGAAAGTAGACACCCCAAGCTATTTGCTGAGAGGCATGTTGAGCCCATTGAATATTTTTTTTTTTGTCCCAAATAATTGAGTAATGACAAAAATTTAAAAAAATTAAAAAATTTACAAAAAGTTGTCACTAAATGATATATTGCTCAAACATGCCATAGTTATATGTGGAATTGCACCCCAAAATACATTTTGCTGCTTCTCCTGAGTACGGGGATACCACATGTGTGGGACTTTTTGAGAGCCTAGCCGCGTACGGGCCCCCGAAAACCAAGCACCGCCTTCAGGATTTCTAAGGGCGCAAATTTTTGATTTCACTCCTCACTACCTATCACAATTTCGAAGGCCATAAAATACCAAAATAGCACAAAACCCCCCCAAATGACCCCATTTTGGAAATTAGACACCCCAAGATATTTACTGAGAGGCATGTTGAGTCCATGGAATATTTTATATTTTGACACAAGTTGCGGGAATATGAGAAACTTTTTTTTTTGCACAAAGTTGTCACTAAATGGTATATTGCTCACACATGCCATGGGAATATGTGAAATTACACCCCAAAATACATTCTGCTGCTTCTCCTGAGTACGGGGATGTAACAGCACCCCAAGTATGAAAGGGGTTAACACCGTTAGGATATTCCCTTTCCAACCACACGACAGCCACCAGACACTCCAACCAGCCGAATAAGACCCCATACAAATGATTCTCCCCCCAGATACGAGACAACAAGTTCAAAAACAGGGAATGACTTTATTTTCAAAACACATGGTAACACATTTCTCTTCAAAACCCTTCCCTCCCATCCTTTGGGGAACAGGGCGGGTTAAACTGTCCAATGACAACGGTGATACAGGTCAGGTGTGTTCAAACTTCTCCTTTGATAAACAGTCTTTGGCAGGAGTGTTGATTCCCCCCCTCCTCACAGAAGACACTTCCACATCCCATAATATGGAGCCAGACGGTTTACTAAGCTCCAATCCACATCATCACAATGAAAGGGCCTGTAGCATAGATGAGGCTCATTAGCATTACACAAGAAGACAGGAGACATATCAGCCTCTCTTAATTTAACCTGTTGAGTTCATAAAACAGTAGATAGTTCTTTGCAGTATTCCTGGGGAATATGGTGGATAAATATTACAGACCCATTTTAAGCAATCCAAGCCATATTCTCAATGTCCATTGTTTCCTGGCTCACCCTGTGTCCAAAGTGACCCCCATGTCACACATCTCCCCTTTCGGCAGGAGACTAACAGAGGAGGGGACCCCAGACGGGTTGACTCCGAAGTTAGTCCATAGGTCCATTCCTCCAATGCTGGTATCCCCACAGTACCCCAAATCAATTGTTCCAAGCAGAGCATTACTTACCCAGCCAACCTCTGCCTCTCTCAGAGAACATACCCGCCGCTGGGGAGAAGACAGGGTGACTGGGCTCAGTCTTTCATGCCGCTGGGGATCCGGGCCGACTGCCCAGCATCCCCGAGGTACACAAGTGGAGACCAAAGTCCCATCCACTTGTGGTAGTTGAAAATCCCCCAGTGCTTGCAAAGCAAGGCTGACATCCTCCTGTCCCAGTGTCACACCATTTTCTGGGGTTGTGTCAGTGAGGACCGAAGTCCCATCCAGTACCACAGGAACTCCCTCTTCTGTTAGTTGAGAGCAGAGGCCTGCGGAACTCTGCTCTGTTGCCAGCTCTTCCGCTGGGTTGCTGTGAGTGGAGACCGTAGTCCCATCCACCGATATCCGCTCAAGTGGCAGTTGTGTGCAGCGGCCAGTAGCATTCTGCCCTGCTGTGAGTGATTCAGCTGGGGGTAAAAGCTTTACCACCTCAGCTTGTTGCTGGAGAGATGGGCCAACTGCCCCAGCTCCCTGAAACTCCACAGTTGTTTCCGGTGCTGGGCAGAGGTTACTTGCACTCTGCCCTGTTGCCAGCACTTCTGCTGGGGACTCCACCCCATCTGCTCTGGCTAACTGTTGGGGAGGGAAAAGGGCTGCTTCTCCCCCCTGCATCTCTGAAATCCCCTGGGAAAGAGGAACCATCACCTTCTCATCTCGGGCCTCCAAAACTGCCATGGTGTAGAGCAGGGGTCTGCAGTACTCTGTCCTGCTGCCAGTACTTGGGCAGGCGATGCATAATCCATAACATCCTCTGAACAGTCCCTTAAGTCCATACCTTCTGTAATCTGTAGCTGGGAAGATGAGCCAACTGCCCTAGCTCCCTGGAACTCCATATCATCCACTTCAGCTTTAGGGATGGCAATCTTCAGATTTTCCACTGCCGATTCTCTGGCTTGCTGCTGGAAAGGTACATTCCTCCATCCAAGATCATCCCAAGCAGGAACAGGATCCTCAAGGTCAGTCAGCACTTCTGCTTTGGGGATGGCAATCTCCAGATTTTCCACTGCCGATTCTTCAGCCAGGATTTCATAGTTGTCAACTGGTATTCCCTGATAGTCCCAGGCACAGGTAGCACCACCCTGCTGCTGAGCAGATTCTAGCAGCTGTCTGTAGGTGATCTCCAGCTCCCATTCCTGAACGGCCAGAAACTCCAAATCTTCCTCTGCCCAGTGCCCTTCCGAGACATTCAGTTTTCGCTCTCTGTGCTCCATTATTTCCTCCAAACGCCACTCCCGATCACTCCCAAAGTCAGGGTCACTGGACAGCCTCCAATACAACAATCTCAGGCCATCATAGTCAAAGCCTTCCGTGGGGCTGTCATCCGCTGACCATGGGCACTCTTGGGCTACATACCACCGGAGGGCTCTGTAGCTCTCGTCCAACCGCATCTCTGCCCGGATCAGCCTGCTTAACTCAGCTGTCCACTCCTGCTTTGGTTGTTCCCCCAATAACGGCATTCGTACATCATACTGCGACCAGTACCTTACATAGATGGAGGGGAGAACCTTTCCCTGGTGTTGCTGCTCGAGAGCAAGCGCTTTCTTCCAGAGTTCGCAGCGGATCGAATCAGACCATCCCAGCAGGACCTCCTCTGATACTGGTCCTCTATGCTGTATCTGCATCTCTTGAAACCTCCTTCTGACATCCTCTTCCATGGCGGCTGGTATCTGTACCTCTCCTCTCCTTGCAGTTGGTGCTGCTGTGACTTCTGCTGCTGCAGCACCTTTTTGATGTAGCCAATTTGCGTCCACAGCCGCTATAACTAGGTCTATGATCTCCGCTGGAGGGTTAGGACCATACTGTGCCAGTCTTAGTTTAACAGCCCGATCAAAACTTGCCTCTTCGGGTGTCCTGTCTGTTACGCTGGGCCTTTCAGTTCCATCCATTTCGACTAGTTCTCTGATAATGTCCCTCTTCTTACGGTTGTTGGCCGGTCTTCCCTGGTTCTCCAGTAAGTCTTTGAGGGTAGAGAGCTTTAGCCGTTCATACTGTGCCTCCATTGTCCTGTGTCCTCTTGTAGCTGTCCTTCTGGCTGTGGGGATCAATCCCACTGCTTGCCAACAATTGTAACGGCACCCCAAGTATGAAAGGGGTTAACACCGTTAGGATATTCCCTTTCCAACCACACGACAGCCACCAGACACTCCAACCAGCCGAATAAGACCCCATACAAATGATTCTCCCCCCAGATATGAGACAACGCTCTGTATTCAAGTTCAAAAACAGGGAATGACTTTATTTTCAAAATACATGGTAACACATTTCTCTTCAAAACCCTTCCCTCCCATCCTTTGGGGAACAGGGCGGGTTAAACTGTCCAATGACAACGGTGATACAAGTCAGGTGTGTTCAAACTTCTCCTTTGATAAACAGTCTTAGGCAGGAGGGTTGATTCCCCCCCTCCTCACAGAAGACACTTCCACATCCCATAATATGGAGCCAGACGGTTTACTAAGCTCCAATCCACATCATCACAATGAAAGGGCCTGTAGCATAGGTGAGGCTCATTAGCATTACACAAGGAGACAGGAGACATATCAGCCTCTCTTAATTTAACCTGTTGAGTTCATAAAACAGTAGATAGTTCTTTGCAGTATTCCTGGGGAATATGGTGGATAAATATTACAGACCCATTTTAAGCAATCCAAGCCATATTCTCAATGTCCATTGTTTCCTGGCTCACCCTGTGTCCAAAGTGACCCCCATGTCACAGGGGATACCACATGTGTGGGACTTTTTGGGAGCCCAACCGCGTACGGGACCCCAAAAACCAAGCACCGCCTTCAAGATTTCTAAGAGCATAAATTTTTGATTTCACTCCTCACTACCTATCACTACCTATCACAGTTTTGAAGGCCATAAATGCCAAGATGGCACAAAACCCCCCCAAATGACCCAATTTAGGAAAGTAGACACCCCAAGCTATTTGCTGAGAGGCATGTTGAGCCCATTGAATATTTTTTTTTTGTCCCAAATGATTGAATAATGACAAAAAATCAAAAAAATTAAAAAATGTACAAAAAGTTGTCACTAAATGATATATTGCTCAAACATGCCATAGTTATATGTGGAATTGCACCCCAAAATAAATTTAGCTGCTTCTCCTGAGTACGGGGATACCACATGTGTGGGACTTTTTGAGAGCCTAGCCGCGTACGGGCCCCCGAAAACCAAGTACCGCCTTCAGGATTTCTAAGGGCGCAAATTTTTGATTTCACTCCTCACTACCTATCACAATTTCGAAGGCCATAAAATGCCAAAATAGCACAAAACCTGCCCCCAAATGACCCCATTTTGGAAATTAGACACCCCAAGCTATTTACTGAGAGGCATGTTGAGTCCATGGAATATTTTATATTTTGACACAAGTTGCGGGAATATGACAAACCTTTTTTTTTTGCACAAAGTTGTCACTAAATTGTATTATGCTCACACATGCCATGGGCATATGTGAAATTACACCCCAAAATACATTCTGCTGCTTCTCCTGAGCATGTTGATACCACACGTGTGTGACTTTTTGGGAGCCTAACCGCGTACGGGACCCCAAAAACCAAGCACCGCCTTCAAGATTTCTAAGGGCATAAATTTTTGATTTCACTCCTCACTACCTATCACTACCTATCACAGTTTTGAAGGCCATAAAATGCCAAGATGGCACAAACCCCCCCCAAATGACCCAATTTAGGAAAGTAGACACCCCAAGCTATTTGCTGAGAGGCATGTTGAGCCCATTGAATATTTTTATTTTTTTTGTCCCAAATGATTGAATAATGACAAAAAAAAAAAATGTACAAAAAGTTGTCACTAAATGATATATTGCTCAAACATGCCATAGTTATATGTGGAATTGCACCCCAAAATACATTTTGCTGCTTCTCCTGAGTACGGGGATACCACATGTGTGGGACTTTTTGAGAGCCTAGCCGCGTACGGGCCCCCGAAAACCAAGCACCGCCTTCAGGATTTCTAAGGGCGCAAATTTTTGATTTCACTCCTCACTACCTATCACAATTTCGAAGGCCATAAAATGCCAAAATAGCACAAAACCCCCCCAAATGACCCCATTTTGGAAATTAGACACCCCAAGATATTTACTGAGAGGCATGTTGAGTCCATGGAATATTTTATATTTTGACACAAGTTGCGGGAATATGACAAACCTTTTTTTTTTGCACAAAGTTGTCACTAAATGGTATATTGCTCACACATGCCATGGGAATATGTGAAATTACACCCCAAAATACATTCTGCTGCTTCTCCTGAGTACGGGGATGTAACGGCACCCCAAGTATGAAAGGGGTTAACACCGTTAGGATATTCCCTTTCCAACCACACGACAGCCACCAGACACTCCAACCAGCCGAATAAGACCCCATACGAATGATTCTCCCCCCAGATACGAGACAACGCTCTGTATTCAAGTTCCAAAACAGGGAATGACTTTATTTTCAAAACACATGGTAACACATTTCTCTTCAAAACCCTTCCCTCCCATCCTTTGGGGAACAGGGCGGGTTAAACTGTCCAATGACAACGGTGATACAGGTCAGGTGTGTTCAAACTTCTCCTTTGATAAACAGTCTTTGGCAGGAGGGTTGATTCCCCCCCCCTCCTCACAGAAGACACTTCCACATCCCATAATATGGAGCCAGATGGTTTACTAAGCTCCAATCCACATCATCACAATGAAAGGGCCTGTAGCATAGGTGAGGCTCATTAGCATTACACAAGGAGACAGGAGACATATCAGCCTCTCTTAATTTAACCTGTTGAGTTCATAAAACAGTAGATAGTTCTTTGCAGTATTCCTGGGGAATATGGTGGATAAATATTACAGACCCATTTTAAGCAATCCAAGCCATATTCTCAATGTCCATTGTTTCCTGGCTCACCCTGTGTCCAAAGTGACCCCCATGTCACACATCTCCCCTTTCGGCAGGAGACTAACAGAGGAGGGGACCCCAGACGGGTTGACTCCGAAGTTAGTCCATAGGTCCATTCCTCCAATGCTGGTATCCCCACAGTACCCCAAATCAATTGTTCCAAGCAGAGCATTACTTACCCAGCCAACCTCTGCCTCTCTCAGAGAACATACCCGCCGCTGGGGAGAAGACAGTGTGACTGGGCTCAGTCTTTCATGCCGCTGGGGATCCGTTCCGACTGCCCAGCATCCCCGAGGTACACAAGTGGAGACCAAAGTCCCATCCACTTGTGGTAGGTGAAAATCCCCCAGTGCTTGCAAAGCAAGGCTGACATCCTCCTGTCCCAGTGTCACACCATTTTCTGGGGTTGTGTCAGTGAGGACCGAAGTCCCATCCAGTACCACAGGAACTCCCTCTTCTGTTAGTTGAGAGCAGAGGCCCACGGAACTCTGCTCTGTTGCCAGCTCTTCCGCTGGGTTGCTGTGAGTGGAGACCGTAGTCCCATCCACCGATATCCGCTCAAGTGGCAGTTGTGTGCAGCGGCCAGTAGCATTCTGCCCTGCTGCCAGTGATTCAGCTGGGGGTAAAAGCTTTACCACCTCAGCTTGTTGCTGGAGAGATGGGCCAACTGCCCCAGCTCCCTGAAACTCCACAGTTGTTTCCGGTGCTGGGCAGAGGTTGCTAGCACTCTGCCCTGTTGCCAGCACTTCAGCTGGGGACTCCACCCCATCTGCTCTGGCTAACTGTTGGGGAGGGAAAAGGGCTGCTTCTCCCCCCTGCATCTCTGAAATCCCCTGGGAAAGAGGAACCATCATCTTCTCATCTCGGGCCTCCAAAACTGCCACGGTGTAGAGCAGGGGTCTGCAGTACTCTGTCCTGCTGCCAGTACTTGGGCAGGCGATGCATAATCCATAACATCCTCTGAACAGTCCCTTAAGTCCATACCTTCTGTAATCTGTAGCTGGAAAGATGAGCCAACTGCCCTAGCTCCCTGGAACTCCATATCATCCACTTCAGCTTTAGGGATGGCAATCTTCAGATTTTCCACTGCCGATTCTCTGGCTTGCTGCTGGACAGGTACATTCCTCCATCCAAGATCATCCCAAGCAGGAACAGGATCCTCAAGGTCAGTCAGCACTTCTGCTTTTGGGATGGCAATCTCCAGATTTTCCACTGCCGATTCTTCAGCCAGGATTTCATAGTTGTCAACTGGTATTCCCTGATAGTCCCAGGCACAGGTAGCACCACCCTGCTGCTGAGCAGATTCTAGCAGCTGTCTGTAGGCGATCTCCAGCTCCCATTCCTGAACGGCCAGAAACTCCAAATCTTCCTCTGCCCAGTGCCCTTCCGAGACATTCAGTTTTCGCTCTCTGTGCTCCATTATTTCCTCCAAACGCCATTCCCGATCACTCCCAAAGTCAGGGTCACTGGACAGCCTCCAATACAACAATCCCAGGCCATCATAGTCAAAGCCTTCCGTGGGGCTTTCATCCGCTGACCATGGGCACTCTTGGGCTACATACCACCGGAGGGCTCTGTAGCTCTCGTCCAACCGCATCTCTGCCCGGATCAGCCTGCTTAACTCAGCTGTCCACTCCTGCTTTGGTTGTTCCCCCAATAACGGCATTCATACATCATACTGCGACCAGTACCTTACATAGATGGAGGGGAGAACCTTTCCCTGGTGTTGCTGCTCGAGAGCAAGCGCTTTCTTCCAGAGTTCGCAGCGGATCGAATCAGACCATCCCAGCAGGACCTCCTCTGATACTGGTCCTCTATGCTGTATCTGCATCTCTTGAAACCTCCTTCTGACATCCTCTTCCATGGCGGCTGGTATCTGTACCTCTCCTCTCCTTGCAGTTGGTGCTGCTGTGACTTCTGCTGCTGCAGCACCTTTTTGATGTAGCCAATTTGCGTCCACAGCCGCTATAACTAGGTCTATGATCTCCGCTGGAGGGTTAGGACCATACTGTGCCAGTCTTAGTTTAACAGCCCAATCAAAACTTGCCTCTTCGGGTGTCCTGTCTGTTACGCTGGGCCTTTCAGTTCCATCCATTTCGACTAGTTCTCTGATAATGTCCCTCTTCTTACGGTTGTTGGCCGGTCTTCCCCGGTTCTCCAGTAAGTCTTTGAGGGTGGAGAGCTTTAGCCGTTCATACTGTGCCTCCATTGTCCTGTGTCCTCTTGTAGCTGTCCTTCTGGCTGTGGGGATCAATCCCACTGCTTGCCAACAATTGTAACGGCACCCCAAGTATGAAAGGGGTTAACACCGTTAGGATATTCTCTTTCCAACCACACGACAGCCACCAGACACTCCAACCAGCCGAATAAGACCCCATACGAATGATTCTCCCCCCAGATATGAGACAACGCTCTGTATTCAAGTTCCAAAACAGGGAATGACTTTATTTTCAAAACACATGGTAACACATTTCTCTTCAAAACCCCTCCCTCCCATCCTTTGGGGAACAGGGCGGGTTAAACTGTCCAATGACAACGGTGATACAGGTCAGGTGTGTTCAAACTTCTCCTTTGATAAACAGTCTTAGGCAGGAGGGTTGATTCCCCCCCCCCTCCTCACAGAAGACACTTCCACATCCCATAATATGGAGCCAGACGGTTTACTAAGCTCCAATCCACATCATCACAATGAAAGGGCCTGTAGCATAGGTGAGGCTCATTAGCATTACACAAGGAGACAGGAGACATATCAGCCTCTCTTAATTTAACCTGTTGAGTTCATAAAACAGTAGATAGTTCTTTGCAGTATTCCTGGGGAATATGGTGGATAAATATTACAGACCCATTTTAAGCAATCCAAGCCATATTCTCAATGTCCATTGTTTCCTGGCTCACCCTGTGTCCAAAGTGACCACCATGTCACAGGGGATACCACATGTGTGGGACTTTTTGGGAGCCTAACCGCGTACGGGACCCCAAAAACCAAGCACCGCCTTCAAGATTTCTAAGGGCATAAATTTTTGATTTCACTCCTCACTACCTATCACTACCTATCACAGTTTTGAAGGCCATAAAATGCCAAGATAGCACAAAACCCCCCCAAATGACCCCATTTTGGAAAGTAGACACCCCAAGCTATTTGCTGAGAGGCATGTTGAGCCCATTGAATATTTTTTTTTGTCCCAAGTGATTGAATAATGACAAAAAGAAAAAAAAATGTACAAAAAGTTGTCACTAAATGATATATTGCTCAAACATGCCATGGTTATATGTGGAATTGCACCCCACAATACATTTTGCTGCTTCTCTTGAGTACGGGGATACCACATGTGTGGAACTTTTTGAGAGCCTAGCCGCGTACGGGACCCCGGAAACCAAGCACCGCCTTCAGGATTTCTAAGGGCGTAAATTTTTGATTTCACTCCTCACTACCTATCACAGTTTTGAAGGCCATAAAATGCCAAGATAGCACAAAACCCCCACAAATGACCCCATTTTGGAAAGTAGACACCCCAAGCTATTTGCTGAGAGGCATGGTGAGTATTTTACAGCTCTCATTTGTTTTTGAAAATGAAGAAAAAACATTTTTTTTTTTTTTTTCAATTTTCAAAACTTTGTGACAAAAAGCGAGATCTGCAAAATACTCAACATACCTCTCAGAAAATAGCTTGGGGTTTCTACTTTCCAAAATGGGGTTATTTGGGGGGCTTTTGTGCCATCTGGGCATTCCATGGCCTCCGAAACTGTGATAGGCAGTGAGGAGTGAAATCAAAAATTTACACCCTTAGAAATCCTGAAGGCGGTGCTTGGTTTTCAGGGTCCTGTACGCAGCTAGGCTCCCAAAATGTCTCACACATGTGGTAACCCCGTACTCAGGAAAAGCAACAGAATGTATTTTGGGGTGCAATTCCACATATAACCATGGCATGTTTGAGCAATATATCATTTAGTGTCAACTTTTTGTACATTTTTCTTTTTTTTTCTTTTTGTCATTATTCAATCAGTTGGGACAAAAAAAAAAATTCAATGGGCTCAACATGCCTCTCAGCAAATAGCTTGGGTGTCTACTTTCCAAAATGGGGTCATTTGGGGGGGGGGTTGAACTGTCCTGGCATTTTATGCACAACATTAGGAAGCTTATGTCACACATCATCCACTCTTCTAACCACTTGAAGACAAAGCCCTTTCTGACACTTTTTGTTTACATGAAAACATTTTTTTTTTTTTGCAAGAAAATTACGTTGAACTCCCAAACATTATACATTTTTTTAAAGCAAAGGCCCTACAGATTAGGTGTTGCATTTTTTTTCCACATAGTGTTTGCGTAGCGATTTTTCAAACGCATTTTTGGGGGAAAAATACACTTTTTTTATTTTTAATGCACTAAAACACACTATATTGCCCAAATGTTTGATGAAATAAAAAAGATGATCTTAGGCCGAGTACATGGATACCAAACACGACATGCTTTAAAATTGCGCACAAACGCGCAGCGGCGACAAACTACTTACATTTTTAAAAGCCTTTAAAAGCCTTTACAGGTTACTACATTAGATTTACAGAGGAGGTCTACTGCTAAAATTATTGCCCTCGATCTGACCTTCCTGTTGATACCTCACATGCATGGTGCAATTGCTGTTTACATATGACGCTAGACCGACGCTTGTGTTCGCCTTTGTTCAAGAGCAGGGGGGGACAGGGGTGCTTTTTTTTTTTATATTATTTATTTTGCTTTTTTATTTTATTTTTAAACTGTTCCTTCCATTTTTTATTTTTTTTTTTACAATTTTTATTGTTATCTCAGGAAATGTAAATATCCCCTATGATAGCAATAGGTAGTGACAGGTAGTGACAGGTACTCTTTTTTTGAAAATTGGGGGGTTAGACCCTAGATCTTTCCTCTGCCCTCAAAGCATCTGACCAAACCATAAAATGCTTTCCCAATTTCCCAATGGCGCTGTTTATATCCGGGGGGGGACATTCCCTCCCACTGCTTGTAAAAGCAGTCTAGAGGCTAATTATCTGCTAAGATTGTTTTTACATGAAAGCCGGCCGCTGGCTGAAAAGAATGATACCAAGATGATACCTAAACCCGCAGGCATCATTCTGGTATAAACATTCAAAGTCCAGCAACATACCAGTACGTTGCTGGTCCTTGTTGGACATGTATTGTAATCTTTTTTTTCATGCAGCCTGTTGGCTGAACGAAAAAAAGAGGTTGATCGGTGGGTATGCCCACCATTAGAATACCTCCCTTCATCCACCCACTTCTAATGATGGGCATACATGCACCAATTATATATGCCGAAGCATGGGGGCATCCTCCCGCAAAAAAGTTATGCCGAGTACACGCGGTCTGACTTTTCCACGGGCAAGCCTCCGTCGGAATTTCGACCGTATGTACGCAGCATAAAAGGTTATGCTGCGTACACACGGTCAGACTTTTCCACGGGCAAGCCTCCGTCGGAATTTCGACCGTATGTACACGGCATTAGGAGCAAAATCGCTCCTCGGCCCCTATGCTTCGGCATATATGCTCTTTTTTTTAACTGTGGTGGTGAAATCACCACTTACAGCACTGGAGTCACGGCTTTATGTATCGTGGGAGCAAATGCTGTTGCTGTCAAGATAAATAATTCCGCGCTGCAGCTGAATGGCGCACCTGAAAACAAAAAATTACATACCTGAAAAGCAAGCATGATAAAACATTGCAGAATAGAATACAGTAAAAAAGAGAGAACAATAGAGAGAAAATAGAGAGAGAGAGAGAGAGAGAACAATAAAACGACAACTATTTTTTTATTTTTTATTTTTATATTTTTTTTGTGTTTTTTGTTTTTACGTTTTTATTTTATTTTTTTACACTTTTTTTTGTAACTTTAACAACTGTAGTGGTTCGGGTCTCTCAAAATGCGATGGCATCTTGGGAGACCCTGTGTAAGTGTGTCCTGTTCTGTGCAATGCTGTACCCTACGCTAAAACTTCACTTTTGAGTGGAAGCGTTCAAAACATTTACCAATGCAAAGACCAGGATTGTCAGGACAGCGTGGACAAAAATAACGGGTGTCACGCCTAAATCCGCGCTTGCTACAGACACCACATCTTTTTTGGAGGGCTCGTTGGGTAGGGGTACTCTCGAGGACATACAGATAATGCCTCTCATGCAGCCGGCTTACTGCATTTGGTTGGGGATGGTGAGGTGCAGAACCGCCTGGATACAGGAGTTCTGTGACTATCTCATCCTGGAATTTTAGGAGAGATAACATCCCGCCTGAAGATCTGTATAGCACATGAGCGTTCAGCAAAGCCAACTGGAATAAGGATAGAGACACTTTTTTGTACCAGCGTCTCGCCTTTACGGTCAATTAGATATGGTGCCAACAACTGGTCGTTGAGGTCCACCCCTCCCATATTTTGGTTATATTCGTGGACACAGAGGGGTTTCTCCACAACACCAGTCGCTGTACGAATTTGGACTTTCGTGTCTGCATGAAGGGAGGTAAGAAGGAAAACATTCTTATTATCTCTCCACTTCACAGCGAGCAAGTTATTACACTTCAAACAGGCTCTCTCCCCCAGCCTAAGACGGGAATCTACAAGCCTCTGGGGAAAGCCCCGGCGATTAGGTCGCACGGTGCCACATGCTCCAATCTGATGATCAAACAAGTGACTAAACAGTGGCAAGCTCGTGTAATAATTGTCCACATACAAGTGGTACCCCTTTCCGAATAAGGGTGACACCAAGTTCCACACTATCTTGTCAGCGCTCCCTATGTAATCTGGGCAGTTGACCGGCTCAACCTGACTATCTTTTCCCTCATAAACCGTAAAGCTCCATACATAGCCTGTTGCCCTGTCACAGAACTTATAGAGCTTGACCCCGTATCTGGCACGCTTGCTGGGAAGGTACTGCTTGAAAGACAAGTGCCCAGAATATTTAATCAGGGACTCATCAATGCAGACAACTTGATCGGGAATAAACAAGGCTGCAAAACGTTCGTTGAAGTGGTTTATGAGGGAGCAAATTTTGTAGAGCCGGTCGTATTCAGGGTCTCCACGTGGACGACAAAGTTCATTGTCGTTGAAATGCATGAAGCGCAAGATCTGCTCGTATTGTTTCCTGGGCATGGAGGCAGAGAACACGGGCATGTGGTCAATTGGGTGCGTGGACCAATAAGCACGCAATGACGGGAATTTATGTGTGCCCATGTTGAGGGAAAGGCCCAGAAAGGTCTTAAATTCGGAAACCGTAATTGGTTTCCAATCTTTGGCAATGGAAGGCAACTGGGGATTAGCGGCAATGAATTGACCAGCATATAAATTACTCTGGTCCACAATAGATCTATAGAGATCTTCCATGAAAAACAGCGAATAAAAATCAATTGGCATAAAATCAGCTGTTTCCACCTGAATACCGGGTTGGGCAGTGAATGGAGGAAGTACGGGTTATGCAGAAGTGGTGGGGACCCAATCAGGATAGGCAAATTCTGCAGGAATGGCACTATGGCCACAACGGGCCTGCCTTTGTCTTCTTCTTGGTGGCAGCGGGACACTACTTGTGCTTGCCACCTCGCCAGCTTGAACTGCACTTATGGGACTCGCCACGTCACCACGTGATACCGCAGTGCTGGATGTACGCCCAGGCTGTACTAGGCCGCTGGTGCTTGCCAATTCACCAGAAGGAATAGCGGTGCTAGTACTACTCTGCTCCATGATACGAGAGCCCTGCGGTTCTTGCTCCTCAATAGGGATGAGCTTCGTGTTCGAGTCGAACATACGTTCGACTCGAACATCGGCTGTTCGATCGTTCGACGAAGATCGAACGATTTGGGCCGTTCGCGCCAAATTCGAGTGACGCGAACGGCCCACAATGCACTACGCCATCGCAGTGTCATCCAGGCGCTGTGATTGGCCAAGCATGCACTGTGACCCCGCATGCTTGGCCAATCACAGCGCCGGCAGCGAGGAGAGCAATGATTGGCCACAGGCAGGATGCCTGTGGCCAATTATTGCTGAGGGTGTTTAGTACACGCCCCACACTATAAAAGGCCGCCAGCACGGCGGCCTAGTGTAGTGTGTTCCGGAGCAGGGATAGAGCAGCATAGGCAGGGACAGTGACTGTTATTTCTTTCTTGCTTAACCTGGATTCCTTTAGTTTAGGGAAAGAGAAGGATAGGTAGGGAGAGTGTCAGTGTGTTTTGTGCTTGTGCTATAGTGTGCTTAAAAAAAACATTTATTCTAGGGACAGAAAACTGTAGGTAGGGACAGTGTCAGTTTCTTTCACTCTGCAAGTCCTTGTTTCCAGGGACCTGGAAGGACAGTGAGTGAATTGTCCTTGTGCTATATTGTGCTTAAAAAAACATTTATTCTAGGGACAGAAAACTGTAGGTAGGGAGAGTGTCAGTTTCTTTCACTCTGCAAGTCCTTGTTTCCAGGGACCTGTAAGGACAGTGAGTGAATTGTCCTTGTGCTATATTGTGCTTAAAAAAAACATTTATTCTAGGGACAGAAAACTGTAGGTAGGGAGAGTGTCAGTTTATTTCACTCTGCAAGTCCTTGTTTCCAGGGACCTGGAAGGACAGTGACTGAATTGTCCTTGTGCTATATTGTGATTAAAAAAAACATTTTTTCTAGGGACAGAAAACTGTAGGTAGGGAGAGTGTTTTTTTTCTTTCACTCTGCAAGTCCTTGTTTCCAGGGACCTGGAAGGACAGTGAGTGAATTCTCCTTGTGCTATATTGTGCTTAAAAAAAACATTTTTTCTAGGGACAGAAAACTGTAGGTAGGGAGAGTGTTTTTTTTCTTTCACTCTGCAAGTCCTTGTTTCCAGGGACCTGGAAGGACAGTGACTGAATTGTCCTTGTGCTATATTGTGATTAAAAAAAACATTTATTCTAGGGACAGAAAACTGTAGGTAGGGAGAGTGTCAGTTTATTTCACTCTGCAAGTCCTTGTTTCCAGGGACCTGGAAGGACAGTGACTGAATTGTCCTTGTGCTATATTGTGATTAAAAAAAACATTTATTCTAGGGACAGAAAACTGTAGGTAGGGAGAGTGTCAGTTTATTTCACTCTGCAAGTCCTTGTTTCCAGGGACCTGGAAGGACAGTGAGTGAATTGTCCTTGTGTTATATTGTGATTAAAAAAAACATTTTTTCTAGGGACAGAAAACTGTAGGTAGGGAGAGTGTTTTTTTTCTTTCACTCTGCAAGTCCTTGTTTCCAGGGACCTGGAAGGACAGTGACTGAATTGTCCTTGTGCTATATTGTGATTAAAAAAAACATTTATTCTAGGGACAGAAAACTGTAGGTAGGGAGAGTGTCAGTTTATTTCACTCTGCAAGTCCTTGTTTCCAGGGACCTGGAAGGACAGTGACTGAATTGTCCTTGTGCTATATTGTGATTAAAAAAAACATTTATTCTAGGGACAGAAAACTGTAGGTAGGGAGAGTGTCAGTTTATTTCACTCTGCAAGTCCTTGTTTCCAGGGACCTGGAAGGACAGTGAGTGAATTGTCCTTGTGTTATATTGTGATTAAAAAAAACATTTTTTCTAGGGACAGAAAACTGTAGGTAGGGAGAGTGTTTTTTTTCTTTCACTCTGCAAGTCCTTGTTTCCAGGGACCTGGAAGGACAGTGACTGAATTGTCCTTGTGCTATATTGTGCTTAAAAAAAACATTTATTCTAGGGACAGAAAACTGTAGGTAGGGAGAGTGTCAGTTTATTTCACTCTGCAAGTCCTTGTTTCCAGGGACCTGGAAGGACAGTGAGTGAATTGTCCTTGTGTTATATTGTGATTAAAAAAAACATTTTTTCTAGGGACAGAAAACTGTAGGTAGGGAGAGTGTTTTTTTTTTTTCACTCTGCAAGTCCTTGTTTCCAGGGACCTGTAAGGACAGTGAGTGAATTGTCCTTGTGCTATATTGTGATTAAAAAAAACATTTTTTCTAGGGACAGAAAACTGTAGGTAGGGAGAGTGTTTTTTTTCTTTCACTCTGCAAGTCCTTGTTTCCAGGGACCTGTAAGGACAGTGAGTGAATTGTCCTTGTGCTATATTGTGCTTAAAAAAAACATTTATTCTAGGGACAGAAAACTGTAGGTAGGGAGAGTGTCAGTTTATTTCACTCTGCAAGTCCTTGTTTCCAGGGACCTGGAAGGACAGTGAGTGAATTGTCCTTGTGCTATATTGTGATTAAAAAAAACATTTTTTCTAGGGACAGAAAACTGTAGGTAGGGAGAGTGTTTTTTTTCTTTCACTCTGCAAGTCCTTGTTTCCAGGGACCTGGAAGGACAGTGAGTGAATTCTCCTTGTGCTATATTGTGCTTAAAAAAAACATTTATTCTAGGGACAGAAAACTGTAGGTAGGGAGAGTGTCAGTTTATTTCACTCTGCAAGTCCTTGTTTCCAGGGACCTGTAAGGACAGTGAGTGAATTGTCCTTGTGCTATATTGTGATTAAAAAAAACATTTATTCTAGGGACAGAAAACTGTAGGTAGGGAGAGTGTCAGTTTATTTCACTCTGCAAGTCCTTGTTTCCAGGGACCTGGAAGGACAGTGACTGAATTGTCCTTGTGCTATATTGTGATTAAAAAAAACATTTTTTCTAGGGACAGAAAACTGTAGGTAGGGAGAGTGTTTTTTTTCTTTCACTCTGCAAGTCCTTGTTTCCAGGGACCTGGAAGGACAGTGAGTGAATTCTCCTTGTGCTATATTGTGCTTAAAAAAAACATTTTTCTAGGGACAGAAAACTGTAGGTAGGGAGAGTGTTTTTTTTCTTTCACTCTGCAAGTCCTTGTTTCCAGGGACCTGGAAGGACAGTGACTGAATTGTCCTTGTGCTATATTGTGATTAAAAAAAACATTTATTCTAGGGACAGAAAACTGTAGGTAGGGAGAGTGTCAGTTTATTTCACTCTGCAAGTCCTTGTTTCCAGGGACCTGGAAGGACAGTGAGTGAATTGTCCTTGTGTTATATTGTGATTAAAAAAAACATTTTTTCTAGGGACAGAAAACTGTAGGTAGGGTGAGTGTTTTTTTTCTTTCACTCTGCAAGTCCTTGTTTCCAGGGACCTGGAAGGACAGTGAGTGAATTGTCCTTGTGTTATATTGTGATTAAAAAAAACATTTTTTCTAGGGACAGAAAACTGTAGGTAGGGAGAGTGTTTTTTTTCTTTCACTCTGCAAGTCCTTGTTTCCAGGGACCTGGAAGGACAGTGAGTGAATTGTCCTTGTGTTATATTGTGCTTAAAAAAAACATTTATTCTAGGGACAGAAAACTGTAGGTAGGGAGAGTGTCAGTTTATTTCACTCTGCAAGTCCTTGTTTCCAGGGACCTGGAAGGACAGTGAGTGAATTGTCCTTGTGTTATATTGTGATTAAAAAAACATTTTTTCTAGGGACAGAAAACTGTAGGTAGGGAGAGTGTTTTTTTTCTTTCACTCTGCAAGTCCTTGTTTCCAGGGACCTGGAAGGACAGTGACTGAATTGTCCTTGTGCTATATTGTGATTAAAAAAAACATTTATTCTAGGGACAGAAAACTGTAGGTAGGGAGAGTGTCAGTTTATTTCACTCTGCAAGTCCTTGTTTCCAGGGACCTGTAAGGACAGTGAGTGAATTGTCCTTGTGCTATATTGTGATTAAAAAAAACATTTATTCTAGGGACAGAAAACTGTAGGTAGGGAGAGTGTCAGTTTATTTCACTCTGCAAGTCCTTGTTTCCAGGGACCTGTAAGGACAGTGACTGAATTGTCCTTGTGTTATATTGTGATTAAAAAAAACATTTTTTCTAGGGACAGAAAACTGTAGGTAGGGAGAGTGTTTTTTTTCTTTCACTCTGCAAGTCCTTGTTTCCAGGGACCTGTAAGGACAGTGAGTGAATTGTCCTTGTGCTATATTGTGCTTAAAAAAAACATTTATTCTAGGGACAGAAAACTGTAGGTAGGGAGAGTGTCAGTTTATTTCACTCTGCAAGTCCTTGTTTCCAGGGACCTGGAAGGACAGTGAGTGAATTGTCCTTGTGCTATATTGTGATTAAAAAAAACATTTTTTCTAGGGACAGAAAACTGTAGGTAGGGAGAGTGTTTTTTTTCTTTCACTCTGCAAGTCCTTGTTTCCAGGGACCTGGAAGGACAGTGAGTGAATTCTCCTTGTGCTATATTGTGCTTAAAAAAAACATTTATTCTAGGGACAGAAAACTGTAGGTAGGGAGAGTGTCAGTTTATTTCACTCTGCAAGTCCTTGTTTCCAGGGACCTGTAAGGACAGTGAGTGAATTGTCCCTGTGCTATATTGTGATTAAAAAAAACATTTATTCTAGGGACAGAAAACTGTAGGTAGGGAGAGTGTCAGTTTATTTCACTCTGCAAGTCCTTGTTTCCAGGGACCTGGAAGGACAGTGACTGAATTGTCCTTGTGCTATATTGTGATTAAAAAAAACATTTTTTCTAGGGACAGAAAACTGTAGGTAGGGAGAGTGTTTTTTTTCTTTCACTCTGCAAGTCCTTGTTTCCAGGGACCTGGAAGGACAGTGAGTGAATTCTCCTTGTGCTATATTGTGCTTAAAAAAAACATTTTTTCTAGGGACAGAAAACTGTAGGTAGGGAGAGTGTTTTTTTTCTTTCACTCTGCAAGTCCTTGTTTCCAGGGACCTGGAAGGACAGTGACTGAATTGTCCTTGTGCTATATTGTGATTAAAAAAAACATTTATTCTAGGGACAGAAAACTGTAGGTAGGGAGAGTGTCAGTTTATTTCACTCTGCAAGTCCTTGTTTCCAGGGACCTGGAAGGACAGTGAGTGAATTGTCCTTGTGTTATATTGTGATTAAAAAAAACATTTTTTCTAGGGACAGAAAACTGTAGGTAGGGAGAGTGTTTTTTTTCTTTCACTCTGCAAGTCCTTGTTTCCAGGGACCTGGAAGGACAGTGAGTGAATTGTCCTTGTGTTATATTGTGATTAAAAAAAACATTTTTTCTAGGGACAGAAAACTGTAGGTAGGGAGAGTGTTTTTTTTCTTTCACTCTGCAAGTCCTTGTTTCCAGGGACCTGGAAGGACAGTGAGTGAATTGTCCTTGTGTTATATTGTGCTTAAAAAAAACATTTATTCTAGGGACAGAAAACTGTAGGTAGGGAGAGTGTTTTTTTTCTTTCACTCTGCAAGTCCTTGTTTCCAGGGACCTGGAAGGACAGTGACTGAATTGTCCTTGTGCTATATTGTGATTAAAAAAAACATTTATTCTAGGGACAGAAAACTGTAGGTAGGGAGAGTGTCAGTTTATTTCACTCTGCAAGTCCTTGTTTCCAGGGACCTGTAAGGACAGTGAGTGAATTGTCCTTGTGCTATATTGTGATTAAAAAAAACATTTATTCTAGGGACAGAAAACTGTAGGTAGGGAGAGTGTCAGTTTATTTCACTCTGCAAGTCCTTGTTTCCAGGGACCTGTAAGGACAGTGACTGAATTGTCCTTGTGCTATATTGTGATTAAAAAAAACATTTTTTCTAGGGACAGAAAACTGTAGGTAGGGAGAGTGTTTTTTTTCTTTCACTCTGCAAGTCCTTGTTTCCAGGGACCTGTAAGGACAGTGAGTGAATTGTCCTTGTGCTATATTGTGCTTAAAAAAAACATTTATTCTAGGGACAGAAAACTGTAGGTAGGGAGAGTGTCAGTTTATTTCACTCTGCAAGTCCTTGTTTCCAGGGACCTGGAAGGACAGTGACTGAATTGTCCTTGTGCTATATTGTGATTAAAAAAAACATTTATTCTAGGGACAGAAAACTGTAGGTAGGGAGAGTGTCAGTTTATTTCACTCTGCAAGTCCTTGTTTCAAGGGACAGAGAAGGACACCTGAAGGTAGCCCTTATTGCTTTTTTCCCATCTCCCTGCAGGCCATCTATTAGAATGTCTGGAAGGCAAACAAGGAGAGGCAGACAGTCAGGAGGCAATAAAAGAGGGCAAGCAGGCTCTGTGTCTGGGGGCAACAGTGCTGGTCGTGGACGCGGTGCATTGTCATCAGCACATGGCCATGGGACACGCTTGTCCTTCTTTTCGGCAGCTGGACATGTTGAGCCACATCATGCCGAAGACTTGGTAGAGTGGATGACCAAGCCCTCCTCCTCCTCCTCATCCTCTCTCACCCAGGCTCAGGGTACTGGAAAAGCAGCTGCCAAAGCGTCGTCTTCCCTGGTATCAATGTCAGACAAATCATCAGTCACTCCTTCCCTAGACCCACCATGTCCTCCTCCTGAGGAGTCCCCCGAACTGTTTCAGCACAGTGTTGGGTACATGCTCCAGGAGGATGCCCAGCGTTTCGAAGGGTCTGATGATGAAACCCAGCTAGAGGAAGGCAGTAGCGTGAGAGCAGACAGAGGGGATGCTCAAGAAGGACACCAATCTGGCAGTCATGTTCCAGCAGCTGCAGCATACTGCCAGATTGGCTCCAGTGATGAGGAGGGAGGGGATGATGAGGTCACTGACTCCACGTGGGTGCCTAATAGGAGAGAGGAGGAGGAGGAGGATGAGGAGGAGGCACATCTCCAACGAGGCAGGATGCCCTTTGGTGGCCAGCGTAAGGGCAGTACACCGACGGAATCACACCGCAGAGCTCCGCCTGTGCAGGGCGCTGCCTCTGCCCGTCATTCAAAAAGTTCTTTGGTGTGGGCCTTTTTTGAGGCTAGTGCATCAGATCGCACAGCTGCTGTTTGCAACATATGTCTCAAGCGTATATCGCGTGGCCAAAACATCAGCCGCTTGGGTACCACATGCCTGACCAGACATATGTTGACCTGCCATGCAGCTCGTTGGCAAGCCTACCTCAAAGACCCACACCAAAGAACAAAGCCGACCTCTCCTTGCACCGCATCAGCTGGGATCTCCAACCCCACTATAACTTCAGTCCTCTCTGAAACATGCACTGAGAGGAATGAAGGTGTAGAATTAGGTGTGTCACAGCCAAGTACTTGCGCCCACTCTGCTAGCAGTACACCGACGTCCGATTCTAGCAGGCAAATTTCCCTGCCCCAGCTGCTGGACCGTCGAAAGAAGTTCACTCCCAGCCATCCACATGCCCAGCGGTTGAATGCTAGCTTGGCTAAATTGCTAGCGCTTCAACTGCTGCCTTTTCAGTTGGTAGACTCGGCCCCCTTCCGTGAGTTTGTGCAATGTGCAGTTCCTCAGTGGCAGGTTCCCAAACGCCACTTTTTCTCACGGAAGGCTATTCCGGCTCTCTACCGGCATGTGGAAGGCAATGTCTTGGCCTCGCTGGACAGGGCGGTCAGCGGTAAGGTGCATATTACCGCTGACTCATGGTCCAGCAGGCATGGACAGGGACGTTACCTTTCTTTCACGGCCCATTGGGTCACTCTTTTGGCAGCTGGGAAGGATTCAGGACAAGGTGCAGTAGTGTTGGAGGTTGTCCCACCGCCACGCCTCCAAAATGCTACTACTGGTTGTGACACACCTCTCTCCTCCACCCCCTCCTCTTCTTCTTCCTCCATGGCCTCTTCCTGTGGTTTGTCCTATGAACCAGCGGTGCTCCGTAGCCGTTCACGGGGCTACGCAAGTACGCAGGCAAAAAGATGCCATGCCGTGCTTGCGCTGGTGTGTTTGGGGGACAGAAGCCACACTGGGGCAGAGGTCCTGTCTGCTCTGCAGGGCCAGGCCGAGAGGTGGTTGACGCCACGCCAGCTTAAGCCAGGAATGGTGGTTTGCGACAATGGCACCAACCTCCTCTCCGCCCTCCGACAGGGACAACTGACCCATGTGCCCTGTGTGGCTCACGTCCTTAACCTGGTGGTGCAGCGCTTCTTGGGCAGGTACCCGGGCTTACAGGATGTCCTGAGGCAGGCCAGGAAAGTCTGTGTGCATTTCCGCAGATCTTGTAATGCCAGTGCTCGCCTGGCTGAGCTGCAAAAGGAGTTGAACCTGCCCAAGAACCGCCTTATATGTGACATGCCCACCAGGTGGAACTCAACGTTGGCCATGCTGCAGCGGCTGCACACGCAGCAGAGGGCCATCAATGAGTACCTGTGCGACTACGGCACCAGGACAGGGTCAGGGGAGCTTGGTTTTTTTTCTCCACGCCAGTGGGGCATGATCAGGGATGCATGCACTGTCCTGGCACCATTTGAGGAGGCCACGAGGATGGTGAGCAGTGACAGTGCATGCATCAGTGACACTGTACCTCTTGTCCACCTGTTGGAGCACACGCTGCGTGGAATAATGGACAGGGCACTTGAGGCAGAACAGAGGCAGGAAGAGGAGGACTTCCTTGCCTCTCAAGGCCCCCTTTACCCAGACAGTGTTCCTTCTGTCCCACCCATCGCACAGGAAGAGGAGGAGGAGGAGGAGGAGGAGGAGGAGGATTGTGTCAGCATGGAGGTGGAGGCTGGCACTCAGCATCATCAGCAGCAGTCTTTTAGGGATGATTTACAGTCCCAAGAAACCAGTGGACTTGTACGTGGCTGGGAGGAGGTGGCTGCGGATCATGTCGTCCTTAGTGACCCAGAGGACTCCGGAGCGAATGCCTCAGCAAACCTACGCTGCATGGCCTCCCTGATCCTGCAAAGTCTGCGGAAGGATCCTCGTATTCTTCGGATCAAGGAGAGGGACCATTACTGGCTGGCCACTCTCCTTGATCCACGGTACAAGGGTAAGGTTGCGGACCTTATGTTACCGTCGCAGAGGGAGCAGAGGATGAGACAACTCCGGGAGGCCTTGCAGAAAGGTCTGTGCAACGCGTTCCCAGAGACTGGGAGGTTGCAAACTCCTGGTCCTGGACAACGAGTTGCTGAGGCTTCGGCCAGTCAAAGAAGGAGCGGTGGGGAAGGTGGCCGTCTGACCGATGCGTTCAGACAATTCTTTAGTCCGCAGCCCCAAAGTATGATCGGTTCCAGCAACCATCGCCAGCGTCTGATAAACATGGTGCAGGAATATCTAGGGGCAAGGTCAGACTTGGACACCTTCCCCACCGAAAATCCTCTGGCTTACTGGGTCTTGAGGATGGATCACTGGCCAGAGCTTGCACAGTATGCAATTGAGCTACTGGCCTGTCCTGCATCCAGCGTTCTTTCGGAACGCACATTCAGTGCTGCTGGAGGATTTGTCACGGATCACAGGGTGCGCCTGTCCACCGACTCGGTTGATCGACTGACTTTCATCAAGATGAACCAGTCTTGGATCACCACCAGCTACCACACACCTGATGCTGATATAACAGACTAATTGATTTTAACATGTCACATCCCTTCAAGACTGATGCTGATGCTGAGTGCCTGTGCTGTTATGTTGACTGGCTATCCTCCTCCTCCGAGTCCTCAATGATACGATTGATGATGATAGCTTGTAAGATCATTTTTGTTTATGGGTGCCGCCACCAGTGCCTAACGCCCAATTTTTCAGCCCCTGTTTAACAGGGGCGTGTAATTACAATTTTTGAAGCAATACTTTGCAACAGGGCTCATTGCTGTGCTCCAAGTACAGTATCTGTGAGGAGTTGCAGTGTTGTGCCACCAGTGCCTAACGCCCAATTTTTCAGCCCCTGTTTAACAGGGGCGTGTAATTACAATTTTTGAAGCAATACTTTGCAACAGGGCTCATTGCTGTGCTCCAAGTACAGTATCTGTGAGGAGTTGCAGTGTTGTGCCACCAGTGCCTAAGGCCCAATTTTTCAGCCCCTGTTTAACAGGGGCGTGTCATTACAATTTTTGAAGCAATACTTTGCAACAGGGCTCATTGGTGTGCTCCAAGTACAGTATCTGTGAGGAGTTGCAGTGTTGTGCCACCAGTGCCTAAGGCCCAATTTTTCAGCCCCTGTTTAACAGGGGCGTGTCATTACAATTTTTGAAGCAATACTTTGCAACAGGGCTCATTGCTGTGCTCCAAGTACAGTTGCTGTGAGGGGTTGCAGTGTTGTGCCACCAGTGCCTAAGGCCCAATTTTTCAGCCCCTGTTCAACAGGGGCATGTAATTACAATTCTTGATCTAATAATTCACAGCAGGGCCCATTGCTGCACCCACCAAGAGTAACTGTCAGGGCTTACAGTGTTGTGGCACCAGCACCACCATCAAAGGCCCAATTTTTACTACCACTGTTCAACAATTATATGTAATTAAAATTCCTGATATAATAGTTGACAGCAGGGCGTTCCAGCACCAACCAAGAGTAACTGTGAGTGCTTACAGTGTTGTGCCAACACCAACAACTAAGGGGCCTATTTCTGCAGAGTATATACGGCAGGTCCCTACTTTCAAACATCCAACTTACAAACGACTCCTACTTGCAAACGCAAGAAGACAACAGGAAGTGAGAGGAAATCTACCACTAGGAAGGAAAATTCTCTCCTGTAAGAATAAATATGGGAGAAAGGTGTCTCCTCTGTACTGATGCTTTATCAGCAATCCTTGTTTCAAGAAAAACACCACATTTCAAAAACAGTTGTCATTGGGATGGAAAGTGAGGTGAAATGTTCTGAACAGGGGCACAGACAGCAAAACAAATGTTACAGGGGTGATAACCCTTACCTATGTTTTCCAAAAAGTTTAAAAATAGATTTTTGGTCTGGAGCTACACTTCAACAATGTACCTGTTCAAAATTACAAACAGACTCTACATAAGAACAAACCTACAGTCCCTGTCTTGTATGCACCGCCTGTATAGGGCTGTTCAGAGTATATAGGGCCTTTTTTATTTTATGTGCGGGGTTCCCCTTAATATCCATACAAGACCCAAAGGGGCTGGTAATGGGCTGGGGTAGGGGGGGGGTCATGGGGTAGCTATGCCATTTTTCTTAAAGAATTTCATCCATATTACCGGGACCAGACATTACATTAAAGCCGCAAGCAGTTTTAAATGGCTTTTTTTTCCTTTAGAAGTGTCATTTTGTGCAGGGACAGTTCTAAACACGGGAAACACGTGGCACTTCACAGGCATACTTTAGACACCCCCCAGGTACGATATTTAAAGGAATATTTGACTTTTTTTTTTTCACTTTATGCATCATTAAAATGACTGCTCCCGAAAAACGACCGTTTTTAAAACTTCTTTTTGCATTGATACATGTCCCCTGGTGCAGAACCCGGGTTCCCAAACCCTTTTTAGGACAATAACATGCATAATAGTTGTTATAATTAGCACTTTAGAATTCGAACGTTCGCATCCATTGTATTTAATAGGGTTCTAATGTTCGTTCGAACTTTCGGTCCGTTCGCGGGTTCTGGTGCGAACCGAACCCGGGGGTGTTCGGCTCATCACTACTCCTCAACAACCTCAGAAGATCGGGATTGGGTACGCCTGACCTTAGCAGGGACCTCATCTTCGTCGTCAGAGCTATCTGACATGGAGCCGCTGACTTCACTGTCTTCTACGGGAAGATATTCTGAGCCTGAATCTGACAGATACGTGACCTCCTCTTCACTATCTGTCATGCTCAGAATCTCGTAGGCCTCTTTACTAGTGTACCTTCGATTTGCCATTTTGGGCTCTAAATTTAGGGGTACACTAATAAGATTCACAGGTAAAAAAGCACCTGACTGTCAGAAAATGTATCAAATGCTTAAAAAAAAAACTGTTAGCGATCGCAGGGATCAGGACTGTCTCTGTGAACGCTGCAGTTATGTGTGTTGTGCTTGGTAAATTACAGTGATCGATCGATACTGCACTTGGGTGGGCTGGGCTGGGCTGGGCGGAGGGGCTAAACGCAGGTGCTAGCAGGTATCTGGGCTGATCCCGCTAACTCTGCGTTTTTGGGAACCCTAAACCGCTGGGGACGCTAGTATAGATCTGATCAGATCAGATATTAATCTGTTCAGATACTATGCCACTAAGGGAGGTGTATGCTTTGCGCGTGGGTGTTAGCATTACTGGCACTAACCTAACGCTGCCTGGGGCGACGCAGACCCTCTCTGGCGCTAAAACCTAATTGATGTCAGCCACCGGGCGATCAGGGGGTTAAACCTTTATTGGGTTATATACGGCGGGTGCCCTGATGCTATAAAAAGCAAACTAACCAACCAGCGTCACCCGTAAAACTTATATGGTGATCACTGGTAAAAGGGTTAACTAGGGGCAATCAGGGGGTTAAAACCTTTATTAGGTTATATATGGGGGTACCTGACGCTATATAAAAACCTGACAGGTAACCTAAATAACTAAATAACTAGCTGGCTAACCAGTGTCACCAGTGACACTTATACGGTGATCACTGGTGAAAGGGTTAACTCTAGGGGCAATCAGGGGGTTAAAATAATATATGGGGGTACCTGACGCTATAAAAACCTGCGGCGAACCTAAAAATAAATAACTGGCTATCTAGGGCACCACGGGCACTAAATACAGCGATCGGAAATACGATCGCTTAGTGACGCTGGCGTTAGGGGGTGAAAGGGTTACCTGGGGGGCGATCAAGGGGTTAAACCTTTATTAGGGGGGTTAGGGGGCTACCCTGGACCTAAAGGGGCCTAAACCTAACTGCCCTGCAACTTTACTGTCACAAATGACACTGATTGCAGTGATCAGTAAAAAAATGACCACTGCAAACGGTACACTGTGACTGGGGGTACTGGGGGTGATCTGGGGGTGACTGGGGGGTGTAAGTGTGCCTACATGTACTGGTGTCAGTGTAGCATTGGTGCACTTACTGTGAGATGTCTTCTCTCCTCGCGCCGGATCGAAAAGACCGCCGCATGGAGAGATGACATCACTTCCTCTGCCTGTGTTTACATTACACAGGCAGAGGAAGATTCTCATTCGCCGGGAGCGATCGCGAGGGGGTGGCCGGAAACGAATGGCCGTCCCCTCATCACGGATCGCTTCCGGAACGATAACCACCGCTCACTGTATAGAAGGGGGGTCCGATGGGAGTCCCCAACTATACGAAGGCAGGCACGTACAGGTACGTGATTGTGCCTGTCCGTGCCATTCTGCCGACGTATATATACAGTGAGCGGTCGTTAAGTGGTTAAAGGTGCTTGTGATTTCTCTTTCTCATCAACAAAATCAGAAGCATTTTTTATACCACATAAAGGGAATAATATATTATGTATTTTCCAGAAGAGTTTTTGTTATACCCTTATGTTACTATGCTTTTGCTCCCTAAACCTAATATTTACTAAATACCAAATCTCTCTCTCTCTCTTTCTCTCTCTCTCAACTTGTGTAATATTTTACTTTAAAATAAAACTTTTAATTTACTCTTCCATATCCATCACCCACAGAATACTGATGCAAGACAAAACCATAACCACAATTAATAGAATATAAAAATACAATTAATCCTTTTTTTTTCTAATTGCAAATTACACATCTTGTTACTATGTTCCATTTACTATGAAAATGTTCATTATGTGCCATTAGCTTAGCAATTTTATTTTGCTTGTCATATGGAGACATTAAAGCCACTTACAATGTCATTTAGTAAAAAAAAGAAATTATGCTCTGTACAAAAACAAGATGAGAAGCACTGAACGTTGCATTATCTAATGAAAATATTATACCCAAGACAAAGTCCACATGAATTCAATTTTTTGAATTTCGATCATAACGAATGACCCGAAGAACAAAAAAAAAAAGGATGAAATTAAAATTAACACATTTTTCGTCAGTGCACGTCTAGGAGGCATGTTGCCTACACACCTCCTTGATGACGTCACATGCTGGGAGTGCGTAGATGTCAAAATGCTTGTAAGGAGATACGCACGTTTATACATTTTTAAGAGGTCTTTATTTTCCGTTCACATACCAAGAACAGTCAGTGCCATAGCCGATTAGATACATTACATAGTTACAAATCACAGAAAGAATACTTATATTTAATTTATACTAAATAAGTTAAATTGTCCAGGAATACAACTACACTCCTCCACCTGGATTGCACACATCTGACGACATAGTTGTATGAAAACCTTATATATAAATAATACAATGAGTACAGTAAACTAAACGACATTGGGAAAAAAAAATTGTTTAACAAACAAACAAACAAAATCATGGGGAGCATCTGAGTTCTGTAGAAGGCAGTAGGTGATATAACCCCTGTGTTGCAGAGCCCCTGTCTGGTATATCCATAAAACAGCTGAACCAAATGACCCAGATCAAATGATCTCCCTCCCTTTCCTCCCAGGGTTATTCCACCCAATGTGTGCCCATATCAAGCTCGTGTTTCCTAATTGACTTCCAGAGAATCCTGCCAATCTATCCATCTGGACCAAATTTTATTACATTTTTGGGACTACCTGGTCAGAGTGGATACAGAAAGAAACAGCTTACGGCAGTTTTTCAGAACCAGAAAACCTCTCTCTGGGCTGCAAATATTGGGTAGGTCAAAACTGTTTGCGTTAAAATGAAAAAAATGAGGGGTAGGATTGGGACTTTACATGAGGCATTTAGATGTATATAATAATATATATATATAAAGAATATGAATAAATTGAGTATCACAATCCCCTAGGGGTAATTCATGGTAGTAATACTAGCGAACATGAATAAACAATAAAATCAGACGTTTATGATATACAAAATATAATCAAAAAATCAATCAACATAATTGATATAATAATACATTTAATAATAAATAATTGATTCCTGGGCATGATTTGTGACAAACAATAGGGGTCATAAAAGGAATCAAGCATATACAAATAATGAATACATAATTCACATGATAAATACAAGCAATGAACATGATAGTTTGTTACGGTTATTTTGGCAAGCTTGGCTTGGCATCCCTGGATGAACACTCAACGCGATTCATGGCCTGTTGCCAATCGTCAGGAGTTGGATACATGGGTTGAACTACAAAGTAATGGAATAGTTGAATGAGTTTAATAACTGACTATGCACTCAACCCAAAGGATGAAGAAAAAGGGCAATTTCTTGACTACTTACAGAGCAGCCTCACTTTGACCCAATACCAGGAGGGCCTCACTTTGTCACAATACCAAACCATATGTATAAATGACCTCTCTGAGTTATTACATTTATGACATATGGGATTTTCCCTCTTCTTCATCTTAAACAAGCGCAGTGGCATGAAAATGTTTGGTAAAGAAGTCGCATTTGGATCATCCTATCTTTAGATGAGATAACTCTAGCTAAATAAGGGTCGAGAACTTCTGTTTATAATTCTTCAGATAAATCTAGCAGAACCACCGCCTATCGTTCCTATGCGCACTTGCCTCTGTCCTCTCCATGGAGCAAAGGGAAGGTGTAATACTGATAAATTAGCTTGGAATTATCTGGAGATAGTAGCAGTTGTTCTACCCTGGTGGTTTGTAAGACCACCTCCCCAATGCCAAATTGGGAAGTCAGTTGAATATATTGGATATTCAAAGGACCAAGAGGCCAGTACCCCTCTTTCTAACTGAAAATCTCAGAAAGAAACAAAAACATCATCTTTATATAGTTGTTGTGCATACTTAATATCATATTGTGCCCATTGATGACCCTCTTCCAACTTATTCAAATCACATAATTAGGGTTTGAACCATAGGGAAGCAGGAGGTGACTGGGACAGAGGTGTATCCCCCACTACCTTGGAAGTCTGTGCAAACAGTTTCCGGGACAGTGGCAACAGTCTTAGCCCCTCGGATCTAGGTACTGAATGTCTACATATTAATTTCAACAAGGCCTCATAGGAGGACGCCACTGCTGCCTCTGTTTAAGCTTGGAGTCATTACATGACATCAAGCAGTGGTTGCTGATTGTCCATTCAATAGCTGCCTTTTTTTCATAGCCCCTTACTGTATCCTTTGAGGGAAAAAAAATTAAAAACATACTGCACTCAAAACACCACACACCCTCACACCAGATGTAGTCCCCTGCCCTATCACCATATATTCAATTTACATAAACAAACATTTCTGAGCTACAGTATATCCCTTACATATGGCCTGGTAAAAAGTGGCCAGCAGTAGGACATTACATAAATGTGACCAGGTAGAATAGGCTAAAATGTGAAAGCACAAACAAGGCATGTGTTTTGCTACACTAGAAAATTCAAGTATATCTTCTGAGAGATGTTTAATTAAAAATTGACCAGCAGCAGGGCAGATTTTAAGAGGGGAGATGGTTTTAACATAGTTTTCTTAAACTAGAAAAAAAAATGTACTGTCTCATGGACAATTAAATAGCTTGTAAAGTCAGAAGTTTTTTTTATCCTAATGCATTCTCTGCATTAATAGATAAAAAAAAGAAAGATAAAAAGCCTTCTATGTGCAGCAGCGCTCCCAGCACCCCCCCCCCACCCTTATATTTACCTGAGCCCCATCTCTGTCCAGCGATGTCCCACGAGTGGCCCCATATGTTTGTTTGTTTCACGAACAAACGAGCACCAGATGTTCGACTTAAACTGACGTTCGACTCGAACATCGGACCCATCTCTAGTAGGGATGAGCTTCGTGTTCGAGTCGAACATACGTTCGACTCGAACATCGGCTGTTCGATCGTTCGACGAAGATCGAACGATTTGGGCCGTTCGCGCCAAATTCGAGTGACGCGAACGGCCCACAATGCACTACGCCATCGCAGTGTCATCCAGGCGCTGTGATTGGCCAAGCATGCACTGTGACCCCGCATGCTTGGCCAATCACAGCGCCGGCAGCGAGGAGAGCAATGATTGGCCACAGGCAGGATGCCTGTGGCCAATTATTGCTGAGGGTGTTTAGTACACGCCCCACACTATAAAAGGCCGCCAGCACGGCGGCCTAGTGTAGTGTGTTCCGGAGCAGGGATAGAGCAGCATAGGCAGGGACAGTGACTTTTATTTCTTTCTTGCTTAACCTGGATTCCTTTAGTTTAGGGAAAGAGAAGGATAGGTAGGGAGAGTGTCAGTGTGTTTTGTGCTTGTGCTATAGTGTGCTTAAAAAAAACATTTTTTCTAGGGACAGAAAACTGTAGGTAGGGAGAGTGTCAGTTTCTTTCACTGTGCAAGTCCTTGTTTGTAGGGACCTGGAAGGACAGTGAGTGAATTCTCCTTGTGCTATATTGTGCTTAAAAAAAACATTTTTTCTAGGGACAGAAAACTGTAGGTAGGGAGAGTGTCAGTTTCTTTCACTGTGCAAGTCCTTGTTTCCAGGGACCTGGAAGGACAGTGAGTGAATTCTCCTTGTGCTATATTGTGCTTAAAAAAAACATTTTTTCTAGGGACAGAAAACTGTAGGTAGGGAGAGTGTCAGTTTCTTTCACTGTGCAAGTCCTTGTTTCCAGGGACCTGGAAGGACAGTGAGTGAATTCTCCTTGTGCTATATTGTGCTTAAAAAAAACATTTTTTCTAGGGACAGAAAACTGTAGGTAGGGAGAGTGTCAGTTTCTTTCACTGTGCAAGTCCTTGTTTCCAGGGACCTGGAAGGACAGTGAGTGAATTCTCCTTGTGCTATATTGTGCTTAAAAAAAACATTTTTTCTAGGGACAGAACAAGGGCAACAGTGCTGGTCGTGGACGCGGTGCATTGTCATCAGCACATGGCCATGGGACACGCTTGTCCTTCTTTTCCGCAGCTGGACATGTTGAGCCACATCATGCCGAAGACTTGGTAGAGTGGATGACCAAGCCCTCCTCCTCCTCCTCATCCTCTCTCACCCAGGCTCAGGGTACTGGCAAAGCAGCTGCCAAAGCGTCCTCTTCCCTGGTATCAATGTCAGACTCATCATCAGTCACTCCTTCCCTAGACCCACCATGTCCTCCTCCTGAGGAGTCCCCCAAACTGTTTGAGCACAGTGTTGGGTACATGCTCCAGGAGGATGCCCAGCGTTTCGAAGGGTCTGATGATGAAACCCAGCTACAGGAAGGCAGTAGGGTGAGAGCAGACAGAGGGGATGCTCAAGAAGGACACCAATCTGGCAGTCATGTTCCAGCAGCTGCAGCATACTGCCAGATTGGCTCCAGTGATGAGGAGGGAGGGGATGATGAGGTCACTGACTCCACGTGGGTGCCTAATAGGAGAGAGGAGGAGGAGGATGAGGAGGAGGCACATCTCCAACGAGACAGGATGCCCTTTGGTGGCCAGCGTAAGGGCAGTACACCGACGGAATCACACCGCAGAGCTCCGCCTGTGCAGGGCGCTGCCTCTGCCTGTCATTCAAAAAGTTCCTTGGTGTGGGCCTTTTTTGAGGCTAGTGCATCAGATCGCACAGCTGCTGTTTGCAACATATGTCTCAAGCGTATATCGCGTGGCCAAAACATCAGCCGCTTGGGTACCACATGCCTGACCAGACATATGTTGACCTGCCATGCAGCTCGTTGGCAAGCCTACCTCAAAGACCCACACCAAAGAACAAAGCGGACCTCTCCTTGCACCGCATCAGCTGGAATCTCCAACCCCACTATAACTTCAGTCCTCTCTGAAACATGCACTGAGAGGAATGAAGGTGTAGAATTAGGTGTGTCACAGCCAAGTACTTGCGGCCACTCTGCTAGCAGTACACCAACGTCCGATTCTAGCAGGCAAATTTCCCTGCCCCAGCTGCTGGACCGTCGAAAGAAGTTCACTCCCAGCCATCCACATGCCCAGCGGTTGAATGCTAGCTTGGCTAAATTGCTAGCGCTTCAACTGCTGCCTTTTCAGTTGGTAGACTCGGCCCCCTTCCGTGAGTTTGTGCAATGTGCGGTTCCTCAGTGGCAGGTTCCCAAACGCCACTTTTTCTCACGGAAGGCTATTCCGGCTCTCTACCGGCATGTGGAAGGCAATGTCTTGGCCTCGCTGGACAGGGCGGTCAGCGGTAAGGTGCATATTACCGCTGACTCATGGTCCAGCAGGCATGGACAGGGACGTTACCTTTCTTTCACGGCCCATTGGGTCACTCTTTTGGCAGCTGGGAAGGATGCAGGACAAGGTGCAGTAGTGTTGGAGGTTGTCCCACCGCCACGCCTCCAAAATGCTACTACTGGTTGTGACACACCTCTCTCCTCCACCCCCTCCTCTTCTTCCTCCATGGCCTCTTCCTGTGGTTTGTCCTATGAACCAGCGGTGCTCCGTAGCCGTTCACGGGGCTACGCAAGTACGCAGGCAAAAAGATGCCATGCCGTGCTTGCGCTGGTGTGTTTGGGGGACAGAAGCCACACTGGGGCAGAGGTCCTGTCTGCTCTGCAGGGCCAGGACGAGAGGTGGTTGACGCCACGCCAGCTTAAGCCAGGAATGGTGGTTTGCGACAATGGCACCAACCTCCTCTCCGCCCTCCGACAGGGACAACTGACCCATGTGCCCTGTGTGGCTCACGTCCTTAACCTGGTGGTGCAGCGGTTCTTGGGCAGGTACCTGGGCTTACAGGATGTCCTGAGGCAGGCCAGGAAAGTCTGTGTGCATTTCCGCAGATCTTATAATGCCAGTGCTCGCCTGGCTGAGCTGCAAAAGGAGTTGAACCTGCCCAAGAACCGCCTTATATGTGACATGCCCACCAGGTGGAACTCAACGTTGGCCATGCTGCAGCGGCTGCACACGCAGCAGAGGGCCATCAATGAGTACCTGTGCGACTACGGCACCAGGACAGGGTCAGGGGAGCTTGTTTTTTTTTCTCCACGCCAGTGGGGCATGATCAGGGATGCATGCACTGTCCTGGCACCATTTGAGGAGGCCACGAGGATGGTGAGCAGTGACAGTGCATGCATCAGTGACACTGTACCTCTTGTCCACCTGTTGGAGCACACGCTGCGTGGAATAATGGACAGTAGGGATGAGCCGAACACCCCCGGGTTCGGTTCGCACCAGAACCTTCGAACGGACCGAAAGTTCGCAGCAAATTTTCGAACCCTATTCGTTATAATGGACGCGAACGTTCGAAATCAAAATTGCTAATTACAACGGCCAATATGCATGTTAATGTCATAAAACAGGTTTGGGGACCCGGGTCCTGCCCCAGGGGACATATATCAATGCAAAAAGAAATTTTAAAAACTAAAGTTTTTTCGGGAGCAGTCATTTTAATGATGCATAAAGTGAAAAAAAAAAAAGTGAAATTTTCCTTTAAATATGGTACCTGGGGGGTGTCTAAAGTATGCCTGTGAAGTGGCATGTGTTTCCCGTGTTTAGAACTGTCCTTGCACAAAATGACATTTGTAAAGGAAAAAAAGAAGCCATTTAAAACCACTTGCGGCTTTAATGTCATGTCTTGTCCTGGCCGCCATATGGCTGAAAATCCTTGAGAAAAATGGCATGGCTACCCCATCACCCCCCCCCCCCCACCCCAGCCCCTTTGGGTCTTGTATGGATACTAAGGGGGACCCCGCACCCAAAATAAAACCCTATACCTACAACCCTATATACTCTGAACAGCAGTATATAGGTGGTGCAAACAAGACATGGACTGTAGGTTTGTTCTTAAGTAGAATCTGAACAGGTACATTATGAAGTGTAGCTACATCCCAAAAAAATCAATTTTTAAGCTTTTTGGAGAACATAGGGAGGGGTTATCACCCCTGTAACATTTGCTGTCTTTGCACATCTGTTCAGAACATGTCACCTCACTTTCCGTCCCAATGACAAATGTTTTTGGAAAAGTGGGGTTTTAATTGAAACAAGGATTGGTGATAAAGCATCAGTAGAGAGGAGATACCTTTTTCCCAAATTAAATCTAACAGGATAGAATTTTCCTTCCTAGGGGTAGATTTCCTCTCACTTCCTGTTTTCTCTTGCCGTTTGCAAGTAGGAGTCGTTTGTAAGTTGGATGTTTGAAAGTAGGGGCCTGCCGTATATACTCTGCAGAAATTTGCCCTATTAGATGTTGGTGTAGCCACAAGACTGGTGGGCACAGGAATGGGCCCTGCTGTGAGTTAATAGATCAAGATTTGTACTTGCATGCACCTGTTGAACCGGGCAGAAAAATTGGGCCTTTCGTGGTGGTGGTGGTGGTGGTGGACGGTGTTGCCACAAGACTGTAAGCCCTCACAGTTACTCTTGGTGGGTGCAGGAATGGGCCCTGCTGTGAGTTATTAGATCAAGATTTGTAATTGCATGCACCTGTTGAACAGGGCAGAAAAATTGGGCCTTTGGTGGTGGTGGTGGTGGTGGACGGTGTTGCCACAAGACTGTAGGCCCTCATAGTTACTCTTGGTGGGCGCAGGAATGGGCCCTGCTGTGAACTATTAGATCAAGATTTGTAATTACACGCCCCTGTTAAACAGGGGCTGAAAAATTGTGCCTTAGGCATTGGTGCTGGTGCCACAACACTGCAACCCCTCACAGATACTGTACTTGGAGCACAGCAGTCACACCTGTTGCGAAGCATCTTTTTAAAAAATTGTAATTACACGCCCCTGTTATACAGGGGCTGAAAAATTGTGCCTTAGGCACTGGTGCTGGTGCCACAACACTGCAACCCCTCACAGATACTGTACTCTGAGCACAGCAATGAGACCTGTTGCAAAGCATTGCCTAAAAATTGTAATTACACGCCCCAACAGGGGCTGAAAAATTGTGCCTTAGGCACTGGTGCTGGTGCCACAACACTGCAACCCCTCACAGATACTGTACTCTGAGCACAGCAGTCACACCTGTTGCGAAGCATCTTTTTAAAAAATTGTAATTACACGCCCCTGTTATACAGGGGCTGAAAAATTGTGCCTTAGGCACTGGTGTGGTGGCATGGATCATTGAGGAGGAGGAAGAGGATAGTCAGTGAACATAACAGGACAGTCACTCATCATCAGCATAGGCAGTCTTGAAGGGATGTGACATTATAAATTATTCCGTTATATCCGCTTCAGGTGTCTGGTAGCTGGTGGTGATCCAAGACTGATTCATTTTTATGAAGGTCAGTCGATCAACCGAGTCGGTGGACAGGCGCACCCTATGATCGTTGACAAATCCTCCAGCAGCACTGAATGTGCGTTCGGAAAGAACGCTGGATGCAGGACAGGCCAGTAGCTCAATTGCATACTGTGCAAGCTCTGGCCAGTGATCCATCCTCAGGACCCAGTAAGCCAGAGGATTTTCGGTGGGAAAGGTGTCCAAGTCTGACCTTGCCCCTAGGTATTCCTGCACCATGTATATCAGACGCTGGCGATGGTTGCTGGAACCGATCATACCTTGGGGCTGCGGACTAAAAAATTGTCTGAACGCATCGGTCAGACGTCCACCTTCCCCACCGCTCCTTCTGCTACTGACCGAAGCCTCAGCAACTCGTCGTCCAGGACCAGGAGTTTGTAACCTCCCAGTTTCTGGGAACGCGTTGCACAGACCTTTCTGCAAGGCCTCCCTGAGATGTCTCATCCTCTGCTCCCTCTGCGACGGCAAGATAAGGTCCGCAACCTTACCCTTGTACCGTGGATCAAGGAGAGTGGCCAGCCAGTAATGGTCACTCTCCTTGATCCGAAGAACACGAGGATCCTTCCGCAGGCTTTGCAGGATCAGGGAGGCCATGCAGCGTAGGTTAGCTGAGGCATTCGGTCCGGAGTCTTCTGGGTCACTGAGGATGACATGATCGCCAGCCACCTCCTCCCAGCCACGTACAAGTCCACTGGTTTGTTGGGACTGTACATCATCCCTAAAAGACTGCTGCTGCTGATGCTGAGTGCCAGGCTCCACCTCCATGCTCACACAATCCTCCTCCTCCTCCTCCTCCTCCTCCTCTTCCTGTGTGATGGGTGGGACAGAAGGAACATTGTCTGGATAAAGGGGGCCTTGAGAGACAAGGAAGTCCTCCTCTTCCTGCCTCTGTTCTGCCTCAAGTGCCCTGTCCATTATCCCACGCAGCGTATGCTCCAACAGGTGGACAAGAGGTACAGTGTCACTGATGCATGCACTGTCACTGCTCACCATCCTCGTGGCCTCCTCAAATGGTGAGAGGACAGTGCATGCATCCCTGATCATGCTCCACTGGCGTGGGGAAAAAAAGCCAAGCTCCCCTGACCCTGTCCTGGTGCCGTAGTCGCAAAGGTACTCATTGATGGCCCTCTGCTGCGTGTGCAGTCGCTGCAGCATGGCCAACATTGAGTTCCACCTGGTGGGCATGTCACATATTAGGCGGTTCTTGGGCAGGTTCAGCTCCTTTTGCAGCTCAGTCAGCCGAGCACTGGCATTATAAGATCGGCGGAAATGCACACAGACTTTCCTGGCCTGCCTCAGGACATCCTGTAAGCCTGGGAACCTGCCCAAGAACCGCTGCACCACCAGGTTGAGGACGTGAGCCATACAGGGCACATGGGTGAGCTGCCCCTGTCGCAGGGCGGAGAGGAGGTTGGTGCCATTATCAGAAACGACCATTCCTGGCTTAAGCTGGCGTGGCGTCAACCACCTCTCGGCCTGCCCCTGCAGAGCTGCCAGAACCTCTGGCCCAGTGTGGCTCCTGTCCCCCAAACACACCAGCGCAAGCACGGCATGGCATCTTTTTGCCTGCGTACTCGCGTAGCCCCTTGTACGCCTACGGAGCACCGCTGGTTCCGAGGACAGAGCACTCGAAGAGGACATGGAGGAAGAAGAAGAGGAGGGGGTGGAGGAGAGAGGTGTGTCACAACCAGTAGTAGCATTTTGGAGGCGTGGTGGCGGAACAACCTCCAACACTACTGCACCTTGTCCTGCATCCCTCCCAGCTGCCAATAGAGTGACCCAATGGGCCGTGAAAGAAAGATAACGTCCCTGTCCATGCCTGCTGGACCATGAGTCAGCGGTAATATGCACCTTACCACTGACCGCCCTGTCCAGCGAGGCATGGACATTGCCTTCCACATGCCAGTAGAGAGACGGAATCGCCTTCCGTGAGAAAAAGTGGCGTTTGGGAACCTGCCACTGAGGAACCGCACATTGAACAAACTCACGGAAGGGGGCCGAGTCTATCAACTGAAAAGGCAGCAGTTGAAGTGCTAGCAATTTAGCCAAGCTAGCATTCAACCGCTGGGCATGTGGATGGCTGGGAGTATACTTCTTTCGACGGTCCAGCAGCTGGGGCAGGGAAATTTGCCTGCTACAATCGGACGTCGGTGTACTGCAAGTACTTGGTTGTGACACACCTAATTCTACACCTTCAGTCCTCTCAGAGCAGCTTTCAGAGAGGACTGAAGATATAGTGGGGATGGAGATCCCAGCTGATGAGGAGCAAGGAGAGGTCCGCTTTGTTCTTTGGTGTGGGTCTTTTATGTGTGCTTGCCAACGAGCTGCATGGCAGGTCGACATATGTCTGCTCATGCTTGTGGTGCCCAAGCGGCTGATGTTTTGGCCACGCGAGATACGCTTGAGACAAATATTGCAAATAGCAGTGGTGCGATCTGATGCACTCGTCTCAAAAAAGGCCCACACCAAAGAACTTTTGTGATAACGTGCAGAGGCAGCGCCCTGCACAGGCGGAGCTCTGCGGTGTGGTACAGTTGCTGTGCTGGCCTCTAGCTGGCCTCCAGGGGGCATCCTGCCTCGTTGGACATGTGACGCTGCATCCTCCTCCTCCTCCTCCTCTCTCCCTTCAGGCACCCACGTGGAGTCAGTGACCTCATCATCCCCTCCCTCTTCACCACTAGAGCAAACCTGGCAGTAAGCTGCAGCTGGTGGAACACTACTGCCAGATTGCTGTCCTTCAGCATCCCCTCTCTCTGCGCGCACACTACTGACTTCCTCAAGCTGGGTATCATCATCCGAGCCTTCGAATCGTTGGGCATCCTCCTGGAGCATGTACCCAACACTGTGCTCAAACAGTTCGGGGGACTCCTCAGGAGGACATGGTGGGTCTAGGGAAGGGGTGGCTGATGATGCCATTGAGTACGCGTTGGCAGCTGCTCTGCCAGTACCCTGAGCCTGGGTGAGAGAGGATGAGGAGGATGAGGAGGGCTTGGTCATCCATTCTACCAAGCCTTCGGCATGATGCGGCTCCACATGTCCAGCTGCCGAAAACAAAGACAAGCGTGTCCCATGGCCACGTGCTGATGACGATGCACGACCACGTCCACGGCCAGCACTGTTGTCTCTAGAAACAGAGCCTGCCTGCCCTGTGTTCTTGCCTCGGCACGCTCTGCCTCTCCTTGGCGGTCTTCCAGCCATTGTAGTCGGTAGTGTATATAGTATAAAAAATAGAACTCCTATGTGTGCTCACAACACACTGTAGGTCCTATGGGTGCTGACACTAACACACTATAGGTACTATGTGTGCTGCTGACAAGAAAATATAGGAGCTCTGTTTGCTGCCACTAACACACTAGAAGTCCTATTGGTGCTTCTGAGATGAAAATATAGGAGCTCTGTGTGATGCCACTAACACACTAGAAGTCCTATGGGTGCTGCTGAGAAGAAAATATAGGAGCTCTGTGTGATGCCACTAACACACTAGAAGTCCTATGGGTGCTGCTGAGAAGAAAATATAGGAGCTCTGTGTGATGCCACTAACACACTAGAAGTCCTATGGGTGCTGCTGAGAAGAAAATATAGGAGCTCTGTGTGATGCCACTAACACACTAGAAGTCCTATGGGTGCTGCTGAGAAGAAAATATAGGAGCTCTGTTTGCTGCCACTAACACACTAGAAGTCCTATGGGTGCTGCTGAGAAGAAAATATAGGAGCTCTGTGTGATGCCACTAACACACTAGAAGTCCTATGGGTGCTTCTGAGATGAAAATATAGGAGCTCTGTGTGATGCCACTAACACACTAGAAGTCCTATGGGTGCTGCTGAGAAGAAAATATAGGAGCTCTGTGTGATGCCACTAACACACTAGAAGTCCTATGGGTGCTTCTGAGATGAAAATATAGGAGCTCTGTGTGATGCCACTAACACACTAGAAGTCCTATGGGTGCTGCTGAGAAGAAAATATAGGAGCTCTGTTTGCTGCCACTAACACACTAGAAGTCCTATGGGTGCTGCTGAGAAGAAAATATAGGAGCTCTGTGTGATGCCACTAACACACTAGAAGTCCTATGGGTGCTTCTGAGATGAAAATATAGGAGCTCTGTGTGATGCCACTAACACACTAGAAGTCCTATGGGTGCTGCTGAGAAGAAAATATAGGAGCTCTGTGTGATGCCACTAACACACTAGAAGTCCTATGGGTGCTTCTGAGATGAAAATATAGGAGCTCTGTGTGATGCCACTAACACACTAGAAGTCCTATGGGTGCTGCTGAGAAGAAAATATAGGAGCTCTGTTTGCTGCCACTAACACACTAGAAGTCCTATGGGTGCTGCTGAGAAGAAAATATAGGAGCTCTGTGTGATGCCACTAACACACTAGAAGTCCTATGGGTGCTTCTGAGATGAAAATATAGGAGCTCTGTGTGATGCCACTAACACACTAGAAGTCCTATGGGTGCTGCTGAGAAGAAAATATAGGAGCTCTGTGTGATGCCACTAACACACTAGAAGTCCTATGGGTGCTTCTGAGATGAAAATATAGGAACTCTGTGTGATGCCACTAACACACTAGAAGTCCTATGGGTGCTGCTGAGAAGAAAATATAGGAGCTCTGTTTGCTGCCACTAACACACTAGAAGTCCTATGGGTGCTGCTGAGAAGAAAATATAGGAGCTCTGTTTGCTGCCACTAACACACTAGAAGTCCTATGGGTGCTGCTGAGAAGAAAATATAGGAGCTCTGTGTGATGCCACTAACACACTAGAAGTCCTATGGGTGCTTCTGAGATGAAAATATAGGAGCTCTGTGTGATGCCACTAACACACTAGAAGTCCTATGGGTGCTTCTGAGATGAAAATATAGGAGCTCTGTGTGATGCCACTAACACACTAGAAGTCCTATGGGTGCTTCTGAGATGAAAATATAGGAGCTCTGTGTGATGCCACTAACACACTAGAAGTCCTATGGGTGCTGCTGAGAAGAAAATATAGGAGCTCTGTTTGCTGCCACTAACACACTAGAAGTCCTATGGGTGCTTCTGAGAAGAAAATATAGGAGCTCTGTGTGATGCCACTAACACACTAGAAGTCCTATGGGTGCTTCTGAGATGAAAATATAGGAACTCTGTGTGATGCCACTAACACATTAGAAGTCCTATGGGTGCTGCTAAGAAGAAAATATAGGAGCTCTGTTTGCTGCCACTAACACACTAGAAGTCCTATGGGTGCTGCTGAGAAGAAAATATAGGAGCTCTGTGTGATGCCACTAACACACTAGAAGTCCTATGGGTGCTTCTGAGATGAAAATATAGGAGCTCTGTGTGATGCCACTAACACACTAGAAGTCCTATGGGTGCTGCTAAGAAGAAAATATAGGAGCTCTGTGTGATGCCACTAACACACTAGAAGTCCTATGGGTGCTTCTGAGATGAAAATATAGGAACTCTGTGTGATGCCACTAACACACTAGAAGTCCTATGGGTGCTGCTGAGAAGAAAATATAGGAGCTCTGTTTGCTGCCACTAACACACTAGAAGTCCTATGGGTGCTTCTGAGAAGAAAATATAGGAGCTCTGTGTGATGCCACTAACACACTAGAAGTCCTATGGGTGCTTCTGAGATGAAAATATAGGAACTCTGTGTGATGCCACTAACACATTAGAAGTCCTATGGGTGCTGCTAAGAAGAAAATATAGGAGCTCTGTTTGCTGCCACTAACACACTAGAAGTCCTATGGGTGCTGCTGAGAAGAAAATATAGGAGCTCTGTGTGATGCCACTAACACACTAGAAGTCCTATGGGTGCTTCTGAGATGAAAATATAGGAGCTCTGTGTGATGCCACTAACACACTAGAAGTCCTATGGGTGCTGCTGAGAAGAAAATATAGGAGCTCTGTGTGATGCCACTAACACACTAGAAGTCCTATGGGTGCTTCTGAGATGAAAATATAGGAACTCTGTGTGATGCCACTAACACACTAGAAGTCCTATGGGTGCTGCTGAGAAGAAAATATAGGAGCTCTGTTTGCTGCCACTAACACACTAGAAGTCCTATGGGTGCTTCTGAGAAGAAAATATAGGAGCTCTGTGTGATGCGACTAACACACTAGAAGTCCTATGGGTGCTTCTGAGATGAAAATATAGGAACTCTGTGTGATGCCACTAACACATTAGAAGTCCTATGGGTGCTGCTAAGAAGAAAATATAGGAGCTCTGTTTGCTGCCACTAACACACTAGAAGTCCTATGGGTGCTTCTGAGAAGAAAATATAGGAGCTCTGTGTGATGCCACTAACACACTAGAAGTCCTATGGGTGCTGCTGAGAAGAAAATATAGGAGCTCTGTGTGATGCCACTAACACACTAGAAGTCCTATGGGTGCTGCTGAGAAGAAAATATAGGAGCTCTGTGTGATGCCACTAACACACTAGAAGTCCTATGGGTGCTGCTGAGAAGAAAATATAGGAGCTCTGTTTGCTGCCACTAACACACTAGAAGTCCTATGGGTGCTGCTGAGAAGAAAATATAGGAGCTCTGTGTGATGCCACTAACACACTAGAAGTCCTATGGGTGCTTCTGAGATGAAAATATAGGAGCTCTGTGTGATGCCACTAACACACTAGAAGTCCTATGGGTGCTGCTGAGAAGAAAATATAGGAGCTCTGTGTGATGCCACTAACACACTAGAAGTCCTATGGGTGCTTCTGAGATGAAAATATAGGAGCTCTGTGTGATGCCACTAACACACTAGAAGTCCTATGGGTGCTGCTGAGAAGAAAATATAGGAGCTCTGTTTGCTGCCACTAACACACTAGAAGTCCTATGGGTGCTGCTGAGAAGAAAATATAGGAGCTCTGTGTGATGCCACTAACACACTAGAAGTCCTATGGGTGCTGCTGAGAAGAAAATATAGGAGCTCTGTTTGCTGCCACTAACACACTAGAAGTCCTATGGGTGCTGCTGAGAAGAAAATATAGGAGCTCTGTGTGATGCCACTAACACACTAGAAGTCCTATGGGTGCTTCTGAGATGAAAATATAGGAGCTCTGTGTGATGCCACTAACACACTAGAAGTCCTATGGGTGCTGCTGAGAAGAAAATATAGGAGCTCTGTGTGATGCCACTAACACACTAGAAGTCCTATGGGTGCTTCTGAGATGAAAATATAGGAACTCTGTGTGATGCCACTAACACACTAGAAGTCCTATGGGTGCTGCTGAGAAGAAAATATAGGAGCTCTGTTTGCTGCCACTAACACACTAGAAGTCCTATGGGTGCTGCTGAGAAGAAAATATAGGAGCTCTGTTTGCTGCCACTAACACACTAGAAGTCCTATGGGTGCTGCTGAGAAGAAAATATAGGAGCTCTGTGTGATGCCACTAACACACTAGAAGTCCTATGGGTGCTTCTGAGATGAAATATAGGAGCTCTGTGTGATGCCACTAACACACTAGAAGTCCTATGGGTGCTTCTGAGATGAAAATATAGGAGCTCTGTGTGATGCCACTAACACACTAGAAGTCCTATGGGTGCTTCTGAGATGAAAATATAGGAGCTCTGTGTGATGCCACTAACACACTAGAAGTCCTATGGGTGCTGCTGAGAAGAAAATATAGGAGCTCTGTTTGCTGCCACTAACACACTAGAAGTCCTATGGGTGCTTCTGAGAAGAAAATATAGGAGCTCTGTGTGATGCCACTAACACACTAGAAGTCCTATGGGTGCTTCTGAGATGAAAATATAGGAACTCTGTGTGATGCCACTAACACATTAGAAGTCCTATGGGTGCTGCTAAGAAGAAAATATAGGAGCTCTGTTTGCTGCCACTAACACACTAGAAGTCCTATGGGTGCTGCTGAGAAGAAAATATAGGAGCTCTGTGTGATGCCACTAACACACTAGAAGTCCTATGGGTGCTTCTGAGATGAAAATATAGGAGCTCTGTGTGATGCCACTAACACACTAGAAGTCCTATGGGTGCTGCTGAGAAGAAAATATAGGAGCTCTGTGTGATGCCACTAACACACTAGAAGTCCTATGGGTGCTTCTGAGATGAAAATATAGGAACTCTGTGTGATGCCACTAACACACTAGAAGTCCTATGGGTGCTGCTGAGAAGAAAATATAGGAGCTCTGTTTGCTGCCACTAACACACTAGAAGTCCTATGGGTGCTTCTGAGAAGAAAATATAGGAGCTCTGTGTGATGCCACTAACACACTAGAAGTCCTATGGGTGCTTCTGAGATGAAAATATAGGAACTCTGTGTGATGCCACTAACACATTAGAAGTCCTATGGGTGCTGCTAAGAAGAAAATATAGGAGCTCTGTTTGCTGCCACTAACACACTAGAAGTCCTATGGGTGCTGCTGAGAAGAAAATATAGGAGCTCTGTGTGATGCCACTAACACACTAGAAGTCCTATGGGTGCTTCTGAGATGAAAATATAGGAGCTCTGTGTGATGCCACTAACACACTAGAAGTCCTATGGGTGCTGCTGAGAAGAAAATATAGGAGCTCTGTGTGATGCCACTAACACACTAGAAGTCCTATGGGTGCTTCTGAGATGAAAATATAGGAACTCTGTGTGATGCCACTAACACACTAGAAGTCCTATGGGTGCTGCTGAGAAGAAAATATAGGAGCTCTGTTTGCTGCCACTAACACACTAGAAGTCCTATGGGTGCTTCTGAGAAGAAAATATAGGAGCTCTGTGTGATGCCACTAACACACTAGAAGTCCTATGGGTGCTTCTGAGATGAAAATATAGGAACTCTGTGTGATGCCACTAACACATTAGAAGTCCTATGGGTGCTGCTAAGAAGAAAATATAGGAGCTCTGTTTGCTGCCACTAACACACTAGAAGTCCTATGGGTGCTTCTGAGAAGAAAATATAGGAGCTCTGTGTGATGCCACTAACACACTAGAAGTCCTATGGGTGCTTCTGAGATGAAAATATAGGAACTCTGTGTGATGCCACTAACACATTAGAAGTCCTATGGGTGCTGCTGAGAAGAAAATATAGGAGCTCTGTTTGCTGCCACTAACACACTAGAAGTCCTATGGGTGCTGCTGAGAAGAAAATATAGGAGCTCTGTGTGATGCCACTAACACACTAGAAGTCCTATGGGTGCTGCTGAGAAGAAAATATAGGAGCTCTGTTTGCTGCCACTAACACACTAGAAGTCCTATGGGTGCTGCTGAGAAGAAAATATAGGAGCTCTGTTTGCTGCCACTAACACACTAGAAGTCCTATGGGTGCTGCTGAGAAGAAAATATAGGAGCTCTGTGTGATGCCACTAACACACTAGAAGTCCTATGGGTGCTGCTGAGAAGAAAATATAGGAGCTCTGTTTGCTGCCACTAACACACTAGAAGTCCTATGGGTGCTGCTGAGAAGAAAATATAGGAGCTCTGTGTGATGCCACTAACACACTAGAAGTCCTATGGGTGCTGCTGAGAAGAAAATATAGGAGCTCTGTTTGCTGCCACTAACACACTAGAAGTCCTATGGGTGCTGCTGAGAAGAAAATATAGGAGCTCTGTGTGATGCCACTAACACACTAGAAGTCCTATGGGTGCTTCTGAGATGAAAATATAGGAGCTCTGTGTGATGCCACTAACACACTAGAAGTCCTATGGGTGCTGCTGAGAAGAAAATATAGGAGCTCTGTGTGATGCCACTAACACACTAGAAGTCCTATGGGTGCTTCTGAGATGAAAATATAGGAGCTCTGTGTGATGCCACTAACACACTAGAAGTCCTATGGGTGCTGCTGAGAAGAAAATATAGGAGCTCTGTTTGCTGCCACTAACACACTAGAAGTCCTATGGGTGCTGCTGAGAAGAAAATATAGGAGCTCTGTGTGATGCCACTAACACACTAGAAGTCCTATGGGTGCTGCTGAGAAGAAAATATAGGAGCTCTGTTTGCTGCCACTAACACACTAGAAGTCCTATGGGTGCTGCTGAGAAGAAAATATAGGAGCTCTGTGTGATGCCACTAACACACTAGAAGTCCTATGGGTGCTTCTGAGATGAAAATATAGGAGCTCTGTGTGATGCCACTAACACACTAGAAGTCCTATGGGTGCTGCTGAGAAGAAAATATAGGAGCTCTGTGTGATGCCACTAACACACTAGAAGTCCTATGGGTGCTTCTGAGATGAAAATATAGGAACTCTGTGTGATGCCACTAACACACTAGAAGTCCTATGGGTGCTGCTGAGAAGAAAATATAGGAGCTCTGTTTGCTGCCACTAACACACTAGAAGTCCTATGGGTGCTGCTGAGAAGAAAATATAGGAGCTCTGTTTGCTGCCACTAACACACTAGAAGTCCTATGGGTGCTGCTGAGAAGAAAATATAGGAGCTCTGTGTGATGCCACTAACACACTAGAAGTCCTATGGGTGCTTCTGAGATGAAAATATAGGAGCTCTGTGTGATGCCACTAACACACTAGAAGTCCTATGGGTGCTTCTGAGATGAAAATATAGGAGCTCTGTGTGATGCCACTAACACACTAGAAGTCCTATGGGTGCTTCTGAGATGAAAATATAGGAGCTCTGTGTGATGCCACTAACACACTAGAAGTCCTATGGGTGCTGCTGAGAAGAAAATATAGGAGCTCTGTTTGCTGCCACTAACACACTAGAAGTCCTATGGGTGCTTCTGAGAAGAAAATATAGGAGCTCTGTGTGATGCCACTAACACACTAGAAGTCCTATGGGTGCTTCTGAGATGAAAATATAGGAACTCTGTGTGATGCCACTAACACATTAGAAGTCCTATGGGTGCTGCTAAGAAGAAAATATAGGAGCTCTGTTTGCTGCCACTAACACACTAGAAGTCCTATGGGTGCTGCTGAGAAGAAAATATAGGAGCTCTGTGTGATGCCACTAACACACTAGAAGTCCTATGGGTGCTTCTGAGATGAAAATATAGGAGCTCTGTGTGATGCCACTAACACACTAAAAGTCCTATGGGTGCTGCTGAGAAGAAAATATAGGAGCTCTGTGTGATGCCACTAACACACTAGAAGTCCTATGGGTGCTTCTGAGATGAAAATATAGGAACTCTGTGTGATGCCACTAACACACTAGAAGTCCTATGGGTGCTGCTGAGAAGAAAATATAGGAGCTCTGTTTGCTGCCACTAACACACTAGAAGTCCTATGGGTGCTTCTGAGAAGAAAATATAGGAGCTCTGTGTGATGCCACTAACACACTAGAAGTCCTATGGGTGCTTCTGAGATGAAAATATAGGAACTCTGTGTGATGCCACTAACACATTAGAAGTCCTATGGGTGCTGCTAAGAAGAAAATATAGGAGCTCTGTTTGCTGCCACTAACACACTAGAAGTCCTATGGGTGCTGCTGAGAAGAAAATATAGGAGCTCTGTGTGATGCCACTAACACACTAGAAGTCCTATGGGTGCTTCTGAGATGAAAATATAGGAGCTCTGTGTGATGCCACTAACACACTAGAAGTCCTATGGGTGCTGCTGAGAAGAAAATATAGGAGCTCTGTGTGATGCCACTAACACACTAGAAGTCCTATGGGTGCTTCTGAGATGAAAATATAGGAACTCTGTGTGATGCCACTAACACACTAGAAGTCCTATGGGTGCTGCTGAGAAGAAAATATAGGAGCTCTGTTTGCTGCCACTAACACACTAGAAGTCCTATGGGTGCTTCTGAGAAGAAAATATAGGAGCTCTGTGTGATGCCACTAACACACTAGAAGTCCTATGGGTGCTTCTGAGATGAAAATATAGGAACTCTGTGTGATGCCACTAACACATTAGAAGTCCTATGGGTGCTGCTAAGAAGAAAATATAGGAGCTCTGTTTGCTGCCACTAACACACTAGAAGTCCTATGGGTGCTTCTGAGAAGAAAATATAGGAGCTCTGTGTGATGCCACTAACACACTAGAAGTCCTATGGGTGCTTCTGAGATGAAAATATAGGAACTCTGTGTGATGCCACTAACACATTAGAAGTCCTATGGGTGCTGCTGAGAAGAAAATATAGGAGCTCTGTTTGCTGCCACTAACACACTAGAAGTCCTATGGGTGCTGCTGAGAAGAAAATATAGGAGCTCTGTGTGATGCCACTAACACACTAGAAGTCCTATGGGTGCTGCTGAGAAGAAAATATAGGAGCTCTGTTTGCTGCCACTAACACACTAGAAGTCCTATGGGTGCTGCTGAGAAGAAAATATAGGAGCTCTGTTTGCTGCCACTAACACACTAGAAGTCCTATGGGTGCTGCTGAGAAGAAAATATAGGAGCTCTGTGTGATGCCACTAACACACTAGAAGTACTATGGGTGCTGCTGAGAAGAAAATATAGGAGCTCTGTTTGCTGCCACTAACACACTAGAAGTCCTATGGGTGCTGCTGAGAAGAAAATATAGGAGCTCTGTGTGATGCCACTAACACACTAGAAGTCCTATGGGTGCTGCTGAGAAGAAAATATAGGAGCTCTGTTTGCTGCCACTAACACACTAGAAGTCCTATGGGTGCTGCTGAGAAGAAAATATAGGAGCTCTGTTTGCTGCCACTAACACACTAGAAGTCCTATGGGTGCTGTTGGGGTGCAATGCTGTGCTAACAGCACTGCGGTTGGTACTACTGCAATACTGTACTAACAGTAAGCACGCACCAGACTAATCCCCAGCAGCAGCTAATAACACGCTAACTGTGCAATCAGCAGCAATGAACGATCAATGACTTAGGTAGCAATGGTTTAGCAAAGAAATAGCCAATGGTTTAGCAAAGAAGAGCAAATCTTTCAGTATCAAGCAAAGACAGAATCAGCAGACTGATCTCTCCTAAAGCCGGAACTCATGTGACCGGGGCCGATGGCGTGGCGGCCTTTTAAATGGTGGGGCATGTACTAAAGCCCCTGAGCTGTAATTGGCTACAGGCGTCCTGCCTGTAGCCAATTATTGCTCTCCGAGTTTCGGGCGCTGTGATTGGCCAAGCATGCGGGGTCACAGTGCATGCTTGGCCAATCATCAGCCAGCAATGCACTGCGCCGGCCGCGCCGGCCGCAATGCATTGCGGGGCCGCTCTCATCACACGAATGTGATGCGAACGGCCCAAATAGTTCTGGGCTCGACGAGCGAGCGAACGCCCGGTGCTCGATTCGAACATGGGTTCGAATCGAGCACCGGGCCCATCCCTAATGGACAGGGCACTTGAGGCAGAACAGAGGCAGGAAGAGGAGGACTTCCTTGCCTCTCAAGGCCCCCTTTACCCAGACAGTGTTCCTTCTGTCCCACCCATCGCACAGGAAGAGGAAGAGGAGGAGGAGGAGGAGGAGGAGGATTGTGTCAGCATGGAGGTGGAGGCTGGCACTCAGCATCATCAGCAGCAGTCTTTTAGGGATGATTTACAGTCCCAAGAAACCAGTGGACTTGTACGTGGCTGGGAGGAGGTGACTGCGGATCATGTCGTCCTTAGTGACCCAGAGGACTCCGGAGCGAATGCCTCAGCAAACCTACGCTGCATGGCCTCCCTGATCCTGCAAAGTCTGCGGAAGGATCCTCGTATTCTTCGGATCAAGGAGAGGGACCATTACTGGCTGGCCACTCTCCTTGATCCACGGTACAAGGGTAAGGTTGCGGACCTTATGTTACCGTCGCAGAGGGAGCAGAGGATGAGACAACTCCGGGAGGCCTTGCAGAAAGGTCTGTGCAACGCGTTCCCAGAGACTGGGAGGTTACAAACTCCTGGTCCAGGACAACGAGTTGCTGAGGCTTCGGCCAGTCAAAGAAGGAGCGGTGGGGAAGGTGGCCGTCTGACCGATGCGTTCAGACAATTCTTTAGTCCGCAGCCCCAAAGTATGATTGGTTCCAGCAACCATCGCCAGCGTCTGATAAACATGGTGCAGGAATATCTAGGGGCAAGGTCAGACTTGGACACCTTCCCCACCGAAAATCCTCTGGCTTACTGGGTCTTGAGGATGGATCACTGGCCAGAGCTTGCACAGTATGCAATTGAGCTAATGGCCTGTCCTGCATCCAGCGTTCTTTCGGAACGCACATTCAGTGCTGCTGGAGGATTTGTCACGGATCACAGGGTGCGCCTGTCCACCGACTCGGTTGATCGACTGACTTTCATCAAGATGAACCAGTCTTGGATCACCACCAGCTACCACACACCTGATGCTGATATAACAGACTAATTGATTTTAACATGTCACGTCCCTTCAAGACTGATGCTGATGCTGAGTGCCTGTGCTGTTATGTTGACTGGCTATCCTCCTCCTCCGAGTCCTCAATGATACGATTGATGATGATAGCTTGGAAGATCATTTTTGTTTATGGGTGCCGCCACCAGTGGCTAAGGCCCAATTTTTCAGCCCCTGTTTTACAGGGGCGTGTACTTACAATTTTTTTAGCAATAATTTGCCATAGGGCTCATTGCTGTGCTCCAAGTACAGTATCTGTGAGGGGTTGTAGTGTTGTGCCACCAGTGCCTAAGGCCCAATTTTTCAGCCCCTGTTTAACAGGGGCGTGTCATTACAATTTTTGAAGCAATACTTTGCAACAGGGCTCATTGCTGTGCTCCAAGTACAGTATCTGTGAGGGGTTATAGTGTTGTGCCACCAGTGCCTAAGGCCCAATTTTTCAGCCCCTGTTCAACAGGGGCATGCAATTACAATTCTTGATGTAATAATTCACAGCAGGGCCCATTCCTGCACCCACCAAGAGTAAGTCTGAGGGCTTACAGTGTTGTGGCAACGCCACCACCACCACCACCACGAAAGGCCCAATTTTTCAGCCACTGTTCAAAAGGGGCATGTAATTACAATTCTTGATCTAATAATTCACAGCAGGGCCCATTCCTGCACCCACCAAGAGTAACTCTGAGGGCTTACAGTGTTGTGGCAACACCACCACCACCACCACCACCACGAAAAGCCCAATTTTTCAGCCCCTGTTCAACAGGGGCATGCAATTACAATTCTTGATCTAATAATTCACAGCAGGGCCCATTGCTGCACCCACCAAGAGTAACTGTCAGGGCTTACAGTGTTGTGGCACCAGCACCACCATCAAAGCCCCAATTTTTACTACCACTGTTCAACAATTATATGTAATTAAAATTCCTGATATAATAGTTGACAGCAGGGCGTTCCAGCACCAACCAAGAGTAACTGTGAGTGCTTACAGTGTTGTGCCAACACCAACAACTAAGGGGCCTATTTCTGCAGAGTATATACGGCAGGTCCCTACTTTCAAACATCCAACTTACAAACGACTCCTACTTGCAAACGAAAGAAGACAACAGGAAGTGAGAGGAAATCTACCCCTAGGAAGGAAAATTCTCTCCTGTAAGAATAAATATGGGAGAAAGGTGTCTCCTCTGTACTGATGCTTTATCAGCAATCCTTGTTTCAAGAAAAACACCACATTTCAAAAACAGTTGTCATTGGGACGGAAAGTGAGGTGAAATGTTCTGAACAGGGGCACAGACAGCAAAACAAATGTTACAGGGGTGATAACCCTTACCTATGTTTCCCAAAAAGTTTAAAAATAGATTTTTGGGCTGGAGCTACAGTTCAACAATGTACCTGTTCAAAATTACAAACACATTCTACATAAAAACAAACCTACAGTCCCTGTCTTGTATGCACCGCCTGTATACGGCTGTTCAGAGTATATAGGGCCTTTTTTATTTTATGTGCGGGGTTCCCCTTAATATCCATACAAGACCCAAAGGGGCTGGTAATGGGCTGGGGTAGGGGGGGGGGGGTCATGGGGTAGCTATGCCATTTTTCTTAAAGATTTTCATCCATATTACCGGGACCAGACATTACATTAAAGCCGCAAGAAGTTTTAAATGGCTTTTTTTTTCCTTTAGAAGTGTCATTTTGTGCAGGGACAGTTCTAAACACGGGAAACACGTGGCACTTCACAGGCATACTTTAGACACCCCCCAGGTACGATATTTAAAGGAATATTTGACTTTTTTTTTTCACTTTATGCATCATTAAAATGACTGCTCCCGAAAAACGACCGTTTTTAAAACTTCTTTTTGCATTGATACATGTCCCCTGGTGCAGAACCCGGGTTCCCAAACCCTTTTTAGGACAATAACATGCATAATAGTTGTTATAATTAGCACTTTAGAATTCGAACGTTCGCATCCATTGTATTTAATAGGGTTCTAATGTTCGTACGAACTTTCGGTCCGTTCGCGGGTTCTGGTGCGAACCGAACCCGGGGGTGTTCGGCTCATCACTAATAGGCACCAATATGTCTTTGCATGCATGGCTAGACTTATGTGAAGTAGTTATTATGTACTGTTTTCTACCAAACCTGTGTAACCCATGTCCTGGTTAACCTTTGCAAAACTCAATAAAAACTAAGTTCAATAAAAAACAACAACTATTGTACAGTGTCTAGCTTCCTGTCCAGCGTATGCCTACATACTGTACATCCTGGACGAGAAGTGGTTATCCATCAGATCTATACATATCATGTGGTGCATAGGTCGGCACCAGGCATGCTGCCGCTGGCATTTATTATGCCATATTTTCCTTAGATATTTACTACTACAATATAACTATGTGCTGCTATGTATGTACCGTTTTCCATTGTGTCCATGTCTTGTACACGGCTCATGTATATATATGAAATATATTTTAATATTGATCATGTCTTTAGATCAAAGATAATTAATAAACCTTTTGTATTCAAACTTACCTCCACTATTCAATTGCTTCATCTAAAGTCCCAACTTCCTTCTAGTTTATACCGATTACCGGGATGGAGGCACTTCATTGTGCTTCATATAAAGTCCCAAACTCCCCTTTCTCAATGACATAGTTTGTCGTCCTTTCACTGACACCTTTTTAAATCTTGACAGGTTGGGTATCTATTTACTTATTGCAACATAATCTTTTATGTAAAAAGATGCATTTAAGTGTTTTTTTCCTTTGCATTTAATAAACAGCTTAGCAAATATCGTATAACATAAATTATTTGGGCTCCCTGCTTTCAGAAAATATATAATTTTGGGGGGTTCTAAGTAATTTTCTAGCCAATAGCGCTGATTTTAACATGTTTGTGAGAAATGTAAAAACTGACAGCAAATGGTTAAGCAGAAGCCTGGCAATACATAAGCTGGTCAAATAGGCCACAATGGGTTTTTTTTTTGGGGGGGGGGGCAGCAACCCAAGAGCAGTCCTGCAGTTCATTACTCTCTCGGATGCACTGGTGAATGCCAACCAGCTCCTTGGAAACTCTGCCATCATATTTTCGAAACAAGTACAGCCAGGCACAAGACAGTGAGAGCAGGGCCAAATCTTGGGGCTGTTTTTGGCAAAAAGAAGGAGAAGTAGGAGAAAAAGGGTGTGCCAGGAGCCAGGGCAATACAGGAGCTAGCAGGAGCATCAACAAAAACAACTGAGAAAAGGTACAGGCATACTGAAAAAATAGCCCATTGGGGTAAAAAAAATCCAAGCTCTGCAGAGCCTTTCTATTAAGGCTTTTGTTTTTTGGAAGGTCCTGATTTTGGGAGGGGCAGGCAGCCTATGGCCATAGAATTCTACACTTAAATTTTACTGATGCCTGCCCTTCCCCCTTCAGATGATAATGAAAGAGCAGCACAGCTCCAGTTGAAACAATCCCCTCTCTTAATGGCAAGGTGCTGGTCCAGGCTTTCAGAGAAAATTTGCTTTAATATATAAAATCTATAAGAGACATCACAAACCCATGATACAAAGCGACAGTGGCATGGTTTTTTGTCCTTTATTTGATACGTTTATCAGTTTTAAAAATACTTTCTTTTTTTTCCCCCCTCCTTTCTCTGACACTTTTTAAACAGCTTTTTTTTCTTTCTGCTAATTAAGGGGGGTGGTTAATTGTTCACAGCTGAGTATATAAGTGTCTGTACAAACTCCTCTAGGCTATGGTTAACACATTTCACAAAGAGATTTGCTTAATCATGGTTCCGCAAACTTTTTGTGAAATGCATTAACCATGCTGCTGTCTTTCTGCATAGTTGGTTTGTCATGTCTTGTTTGAATTTTATATATTAAAGCTCATTTACTCTGAAAGTTTGGGGTTCGGTCTAACTTGTTCCAAATTTTCCACTATGGTCTTCCCCCTGGCTTTCACTAAATTATATGGAAGGGGTTACAGCTCAGTGAGCTTGGAAAAAATGGGGCTTAGACCACCTGCCTTGGGGGTAGTTATAGTATAGCTTTTTTTTTTGCAGCTCCAGATGGCAGAAAACAGCTGATGCCAACTGTCATCTGAAGCTGCACTGTACAGCCAGGGTACAATATGTGTGGCTGTTGTCTCTCAAATAATGTACTCTAATTTCTACTCAAGATAAAACCTGCCTCATGTCTCCATCTTTTATTGCAGCCTAACCAAACTGCTTACATATTTTTCAACCACTGTACAGAATAAAAGCTGGCTCATCTCTCTCTCTGTCTTACATTGTGGCCCAGACAAGTTACTTACATACTATGAAGCTACTAAGCAATATCTGCAGCTACTGTATTATCTCTCAGGTAATACACTCTAATTAGCACCCCTATGCAAAGAGATTTTGACATCTTTTTAAGTATTCCTTATATATCTTTTTAAAGCAATATCCTGCATGTTTCCTCAGCAAGACTTGGTCAGGGACATGATTAGGTAGGCTGTTGTCAGAATTTGAATGGCACCTGTGCTCCATTTTTAAGTTTTGAAGTAAATGTGCTGCCTAAGAGCAGGTATTACACAATGACTGTTACATGTATTACTCAAAAAAAGTCATTTCTGTGCACATCTCTGATTTGAGAGCACTTTGTTATTGGAGTCTAACTTCCTCTAACTTGGCTTAGTCTTGAAAATGCAATTTCAGTATTCTTAGAGAATGCCTCAGTTGCAACCAGTTAAGGCCTCATTCACATTTGTGAATAGGGTCAATAGTAATTAGATGTGGGAGACCCAGCAGGCTGCAGATGAGAGCCCATATGAAAACAATGGGAGGCAGCTTGCTTGTATTCGCTCTGTAAGGAATACCAAATGCAGGTATCCAGCAAGGATGATTGGATCAGTGGGCTGTACTGTACCTTAAGAAATCAGGAACCAGACTGAATGAGTTAAAATTTAATTTAATTTATTTAAACAAGTAATACACTTCCAGCACCAATACCAGTAAACCATAAACAATGTAAAGTGACAAAATAAATATAAAAGGGCAGAGACTCAAACGATAACCTAACTATGTACAAAGTGGAGGGAGCACACATTAGCAGGGCAAGGTCAGGACTGAGACAGGGAACAAGGGGAGCAGGGAGCAGGGTACTGGAGGTGGAAGCAGGGAGCAGGTCATAGAAGTAGGCCTCATGATCAGCAATGGGAGCAGGTACAGGAACCAGGAACAAGGATCAGGATCAGACAGGGACACAGCCCACAGGAAGAACACTGAAGCACTGAACCTTAGTTATGCGCGGGATTAACCTCCTCCCTAATTACTCAGAAATCCTGACTGCTGGAAGACATCCCCTGGTGACCACCGAAACTACGCACTTCAAGATCCGCAGGTGACCCAGGTAATGAGGTAAAGTCCTACTACACTTTATGACCTGCCCTGGACACAGAGTGTTTTCACAGGTAGGGGTCCAATCGTCCCTTCATTGGTATGACTTTTCAGAGATTTTCTCAACATTGTATCAGAGAAATTTGTGAGCCATATATTTTATACCTTATGAAGTGGGCCATGTAAGAAGGTATGTCATTATTCTTAAAGATTTATAAGAGTGAATGAGATAACCTTTAGGATGAGTATCTGAGCCACTGTAGGTTTGCTGAACACATGAACAAATCTGTAAACCCCAAACAAAGTACCTTACACTACTGAAGTTTATGGGAGCCAAACTTGTAATTTTTTTATTGACTTTTTCAAGGCCATCTTATAATTCTTTGGTTTAAAAAAAATTCATGGTCATGGTTCAGGAGAGCGACTTCTTGAAGTCTGGGAATTTGGAAGCTCCCTCCCCAATATTTTCTCCCCAGTGAATAGTACCTCTTGTTACTTATTCACAAAAAAAGGGACAAAAATAAAAAATACACAGACACCTTATAAAGAAGAATAGTCAATGTAAATCAAAAATCAATAGTTGCGTCCAGGGATTTCAATCCCACGGTCAATCACAATAGATGATGGTCCGACAACCTGCTGGCACCTGACTATACTTTATCAATGATGTCACCCAATTTGCCATATTTGGTCATTTAGTTTGCTCATTCAGCAAATTGCAAATGGCTCGGGTTCTGTTCTAACTCAAGGTTGACCCTAACCCAAAACTAATTCTACTTCTATTCACACTTACACTCTACAAAGCTTTGAAGCAAAACTATACAGTATAGAAATATTGAGATTTAGCTGTTGGCTTGACATGAACCCTGGATCATTGTTTGTTTTTAATAATACACCACAGTGTGCAGGAACTGTACATACGCATACAAACATTTTTCAGTTCACAGCATAACAGTTGGTAATGTGGAGTTAAACGGCACAAACAAAATGTTTACCCAGGAAATGCTATTTTAATATCTTTGTACTTTAGTGACATGCAGCTATTTAAAGTTTAGAGTTTTCTGTGACTATGATGTGGTGGCCAGTAAGATCGATGTATATACAGGTGAAACTCGAAAAATGAGAATATCATGCAAAAGTTCATTTATTTCACTAATGCAACTTAAAAGGTGAAACTAATATATTAGATCGACTCATTACATGCAAAGCAAGATAGTCCAACCTGTGATTTGTAATAATTGTGATGATTATGGCTTACAGCTCATGAAAACCACAATCTTAGAAAATTAGAATAATGTGAAAAGGTGCAATATTCTAGGCTCAAAGTGTCCCACTCTAATCAGCTAATTAAGCTATAACACCTGCAAAGGGTTCCTGAGCCTTTAAATGTTCTCTCAGTCTGGTTCAGTAGGAATCACAATCATGGGAAAGACTGCTGAGCTGACAGTTGTGCAGAAAATCATCATTGACACCCTTCATAAGGAGGGAAAGCCTCAAAAGGTAATTGCAAAAGAAGTTGGATGTTCCCAAAGTGCTGTATCAAAGCACATTAATAGAGAGTTATGTGGGAGGGTAAAGTGTGGAAGAAAAAGGTGCACAAGCAGCAGGGATGACCGCAGTCTGGAGAGGATTGTCAGGAAAAGCCCATTCAAAAGTGTTGAAGACTTTCACAAGGAGTGGACTGAGGCTGGAGTCAGTGCATCAAGAGCCACCACACACAGACAGATCATGGATATGGGCTTCAAATTTCATATTCCTCTTGTCAAGCCACTCCTGAACAACAAACAACGTCAGAAGTGTCTTACTTGGGCTAAAGGAAAACAGACCTGGTCTGTTGCTTAGTGGTCAAAAGTCCTCTTTTCTGATGAGAGCGAATTTTGCATCTCATTTGGAAACCAAGGACCCAGAGTATGGAGGAAGAATGGAGAGGCACACACTGCAAGATGCTTGAAGTCCAGTGTGAAGTTTCCACAGTATGTGTTGATTTGGGGAGCCATGTCATCTGCTGGTATTGGTCCACTGTGCTTTATTAAGTCCAGGGTCAATGCAGCCGTCTACCAGGAGATTTTGGAGCACTTCGTGCTTCCTTCCGCAGATGAGCTCTATGGGGAGGCTGACTTTATTTTCCAGCAGGACTTGGCACCTGCCCACATTGCCAAAAGCACCAAAACTTGGTTCAATGACCGTGGGATTACTGTGCTTGATTGGCCAGCAAACTCGCCTGACCTGAACCCCATAGACAATCTATGGGGCATTGCCAAGAGAGACATGAGACCGAACAATGCAGAAGAGCTAAAGGCCGCTATTGAAGCATCCTGGTCTTCCATAACACCTCAGCAGTGCCACAGGCTGACAGCTTCCATGCCACGCAGCATTGAGGCAGTAATTGCTGCAAAAGGGGCCTAAACCAAGTACTGAGTACATATGCATGCTTATACTTTTCAGAGGTCTGATATTGTTCTATGTACAATCCTTGTTTTATTGATTGCATGTAATATTCTAATTTTCTGAGATTGTGGATTTGGGGTTTTCATGAGCTGTAAGCCATAATCATCACAATTATGACAAATCACGGCTTAAACTATCTTGCTTTGCATGTAATGAGTCTATAGCCCCATACACACGGTCGGACTTTTGGCCAACAAACTTCATTTTGAGCAAGTTGGACCAACAATCCGACCGTGTGTACGCTCCATCGAACAAACTTTTTTCTTTTATTTTTGTTTTCATCGGACAAAAGTTCGGTCTGCAAACGGACAAACTTTTGCCCAACAAAAGTCCGATGGAGCAAAGTCCGACCGTGTGTACAGAAAACCATTGGACTTTTGTCCTAGGTACGAACGCGCATGCTCAGAAGCAAGGAACAGCCGTGAGCCTTCAGTCTTGTAAAACTAGCATTCGTTATGGAGATCTCACATTCGTGACGCGGCAATTATGAATTCTTTAAATCCAGCGTACCTTTTCATGATTGTTTATAATGCCCTAATAATCATAAAAGCATTTTATCTGTTGGTTCCGACGGAATAACTTAAAAACAACGTCTTTCCTCTTTATGATTGTTTTTTATTTTTATATTTTATAATCATGGTAATATATATTATGTATTGTTTCTATTTAGCACAACCACATTATCCCCTATGTATTTTATGCTGAAACCACAAGCTAATATATTTGTGTCCCTTATATATTTTCAAATTTACCTGCCTACTCCCAAAGAGTAAATATTAGGATAAAACACAAAATTCAGAATTTTGGCAGCATTTTATTTTGTGTAGTAAATCAAAGTAAACATAATAATAATGTCATATCCTATAATTCTAGAAACATGAAGGCAGCAATCGATCAAATGGTGGAAATGGCGAAGCCTCTGTTCCCCAGAGCATACAAATATTACATTAATGTTGTAATTGGTCACCAGAGGAGTATATACAACAGGGAGCTCAAAGAAGGTTGTGAAACAAAAAAGATGGGGAGCAGCAGCAGAAGACATATCTGTCCCCAGGCTGTGGTACTCCAAGGGACTAGTATTTGTGGCATACCAGACTGCAACACGGTACATGGCTTTCCACACTTCGCTCCCCATCAGCTGAGGCCATTTTGGATAGTGTGCATTACCAACACAACTCAAATAATGATATTTCTTTATCTTGGTGACCCCCTAAAATTGCTTTAAAAAACAATTGAATAATCGTCCTAAATAATCATAACTTGTTAGTAGCCCCTAAACTCCCCAGACCACTGGCCTTGTTGGGGATCCAGGGTCTGATGTGGCCACTGACCCCCATGTTGCTGGGGTGGGTTGGCTTGCTGGGGTGAGCTTTCTGGGGTGGGTATCTTGGATGGGGTGGGTAGGTTGGATGTGGTGGGTAGGTTGGATGTGGTGGGTAGGTTTGAAGTTGAGGAGCTGTGTGCTCCAAATCACAGACATGTGTTTTAGGGGTTAGCTCACGTTTCCTCGCCTTGCTGAGGAGCTGGATGATGAGCCCCTCACATAGCTCCCTTTGCTCCACATCAACCTCCCTCAGCTTGTTGGCTGTAAAATACCCAAAGCCGTGGTGATGACTGCAGTAGCCCTATTAAGGAACTCGGCTGTGGCCTCATCAAGGTGGTGCCTCTTCCTGCCCCTTTTGGTAGGAGGGCGCAGGGTAGGCACTCTGGACTCAGTGGTTTGGCTGCTGGGCCCGGCCTCCTCTTGTATCAAAGTTTCCTGGGTCTGAAAAAGCAACATAATTAGCAAATTAAGAGGAAAAAATTAGCAAATTAGTTATTAGTAGTCCACATTTTCACAACACATTTTCGCATCCTTATTTTTCCCAAAATTGAATGTCTTCAAAAAGCAAAGGCTATCATTGTGACTCCAGCATTTATCCTTCTTGGCAAAATTTGTTCTTTCAACTTCTGTCTATTTTCTCATTTCTAATCACTTAATTTCGTGCATAATTTTGGAGGCATCATAACAACACATTTACCTCACTTTCTATATGTTTGATTTATTTGGACAATGCTATACCTGGGGCAAGCTGAGCTCCTCCTCCTCTTCTTCTTCTTGTGTGGGATCCGCCTCAGTATCTGTGGCCTCAGCTGATGTGGAGGGAAGTGTGGAGGATAGTGTGGAAATATGCCTGCGTGGCACAGTCTGGTCCTTTCAAAAATCCCACGCTTGAGAAGTACCACAGCTTGGGGACATAAACGTCTTCTGCTGCTGCTCCCGATCTCTTGGATTCCTCGATCTTCTTGATCTCCCTGTTGAACATACTCCTGAGGCCTCCAATTTTTGTCTTGACCATTGTCTCGTCTGCCATGGGGTACACAGTCTTCGCCAATTCCAGCAATTGATTGATTGCTGCCTGCCTTTTGTGTTTATTGGAATAATCTTTATGTTTCACCTGCCACAGACAGGCGTGATTCCTGTAGTTTTCAATGAAGTCAGCCATGAATTCTGGGCTATTCAAAACTGTCCCCTTCATTGTTACTCAAATTTGATCAGATGGCTGCAAGAAAGAACACAAGACAAACCAATAATGTTTAGCTTCTAGCTCATAACCTGCTTAAAATATAGGCCTTTATGCAGGCCAGCCATCATTAATTTGGGCTACCCCTACACAGCTTCAGGCATGTGCCCCCTGGAGCCTAGGTGAAGCAGGGCGGGGGGCTTCCGGACGTTTTTTCCAAGCGGGGGCTGCTGGCACCTCAAATATTTGAGGTTGGGGTGGCTTTGGATGCTGATGAACAAGTAAAATAAAAGTGTGTTTTTCCATCCTGGGCCCTGGGGACCTCCAGGACCCTTACAGGTGTACTGCCTGTATCCCCCTGATGGCAGCCCTGCCTTTAGGTAATTTGAATATTGGCATTATGCCCCATGCACATAAGACGCTGCTCAACGCACATTCATAGGCATTAGTACACTATTTCAAAATGCCCCAGCACTCATTCAATGTTATCCTATGTGTTCATTGTGCACACTGTCACAATGTTGTCACGTACCTTTCTTTCGACTATGCCTTCGTCTTGGTTTCGTTTCCTAAGGTTACGTTCCAGCGTCCGGTACGTCGAACGGTCGTTAGGGATTTATATACCCTGCGCATGCGTCAAACTCCGCTCTCAGTACGTCATGACGCTGGGGCATGCCAAGATACTTTTTCCTGCATGCGAAATATACACGGCGGAACATTCGTGAGGGAGCACATGATGGAGGCCGCAACGAAAATGAACAGGCCCCACGGTGGTGAATATAGAAAACACAAGGCCACCCCCATGAGCAAGGGGGAGATGGTGGAGATGGTGCGCATCTTGGACAAATATGACTACGAATGTAAGCTTGAGAACTATGAGAGGCCCAACAGCCATAAAGACTATATTCTGGAGAAGGTCCTTGCGGTATTGGATCGTGAATATGGCGTATAACGAACGAAAGATCAAATTAGTAAAAGATGGTCAGATTTAAAACACAGAGAGAAAGAACAGTTGGACCATGTTCACTGCATCATTATCAAAAGAAGTAAGCCAAATTCCTGACTGTAGTCATTATCTCTATGTTTGAATTAGCTGACATATTTTTTTTATTTAATTTTTTTTAATTTGTGGGGCAAATAAGAAGTTAATTTCAGTTAATGCATATATGTTTGAATAAACGTATTCTTGCTGACTCCACATTTTTTAAGCAAAAATTAAGATACAGTATGTAATGATATTCACAGGAAAAAAGGCACAGAGCAAGCCAGCAGGCAAGCCACCAGAGGGGAGGAAGGGAGGCTTCCCTTGGCCAGGCCCCAAGAGGGGAGACAACAGTGGCAGCATCATCCCCAAATCGTAAGTAAACACTCTAGTTAAATAGCGCTTTCCTCCGACACGGGATATTCTTGGTTGTCACAATGACATGGTCTCATATAGTTAACTTTAATAAGGGGTATTTAATTTTTAATGTCTGCTGGGTGTATCAGCACTGCACATTAATGACGCCTTTCAAGACTACACATGGGTAGAGGAGAGGGCCTGGGGATCACAGTCACACAGAGCAGGGGCGGATCCAGAGTCTTTTCTCGGGAGGGGCACTGCCAAAAAATGTGTTTTTTTTGTGGGAAATTTATCGGGGAAATGGCTGGTGTTGGCGCTTCAATCATCCCGGCACCATGGTTGTTATGGTGTCAGGATGATTGAAGCGCATTATTTCTATTATTACATTGTAATATAAAATTAAATAGTTCAATGCAGAATCAGTGGGAGCCCCGAGTGTGTCACTTGCCACCGTCACCTGCAATTAGTGGGAGCCCTGAGCGTGTCACTTGCCACACGTTGCAGATTGTCACTTGCCACGGCACGTGCCACCTCTTGTGGATTGTTACTTGCCACACCTTGTGGATTGTCACTTGCCACATCACCTGCCACACCTTGCGGATTGTCACTTGCCACTCACCTGCCACACCTTGCTGATTGTCACTTGCCTGCCACCAGATGCAGATTGTCATTTGCCACGTCACCTGACACAATTTGCGGATTGTCACTAACTTGCCTGCTAAGGTGTAGTTTTGGTTGTCTCTTGCTGTGTCCCAGACTCCCAGAGTCAGGCAGCAGAGAGATAATGTAATCTCTCTGCTGCCTGCACAGTGAGGGCGGAAGTCACTGCAGGAATGCAGGGCAGGCACAGGCAGTGAGAGATGAGCCTGCTCTCTCACTCTCACCTGCGCTGCCAACACACTGAGCAGCACGGTCTGCCCGCGAACCGCGCTGATCGCCCACAAACCGCGCCGCAAGCGGAGCCGCACGCTTTCTTACCCGTCTGTGGAGCCGCACGCTATCGCACCTGCCTGCAGAGCGGCCCGACGTGACTCACTGATGTCACTCATTGCTAGACGCCAAGTGGCCCAGGCGTTAGCAACGAGTGCAGGGAAGAGGCTCCACCCACCTCCTCCTCCGCTCCTGGTATCGTGTCAGTGCGCCGCGTAACTACATTAGACGAGTCTCTCTCTTGGCGCCGCTGATCGGCTGATGTGAGAAACTGAGAGAGAGACTCAGAGAGGCAGCGGCAGCCGCAGAAGAAGTACTGTGGCATGATGGGACTTGTAGTTTTGCAACAGCTGGAGGTCCGCTAATTGCATATCCATGGCCTATGGTTTTGAAATTGTCAGGAATCCAGAAGCTTTTGGTCATATATTATATGATGGGACCCTGTTAGAAAAATCATTGTAGGGTCTCCTAATTCTCCAACCTCAACTTTAAAGTCCCACACAGAGGCCAATCTAAAAAAAGCATCACATACTATTCTATGCTATTACAGTCTGCTAGAAGTGAGGAACCTGTCATGCTTATAAACCCCACAGCAGCAGATGTCCACAGCTGCAGGAGTAGCTGGCGGGAGGGGGGTCCAGGCAGAGAAATTAGAATTTCAAGAAACATAGCAACCACCAGCACTTTTCTTTTAAATATTTTTTATTATTAAAAAGCTAAATCGTCATCTGACATACAAAGCAATGAGCTTCCATTAACAAATAATAATAAAAAGTATTGAATTAATAGAACCTTAGAAATTCGATATTATTAGAATCATAACCAGAGGATACACATACAAAATGTTATACTATATTACGACCTTGAGCGAATATGGTTCTGTAACCCTGAGGCAGTGGTTGATTTCGGTTTCCCCGTCACCCCTAATGGGATCATACTGTGACTGGGGAATGAAAATTTTAGGATACAGAACTCAGTCCTACAGTCCTGATGTTATAATACAATAAGTACGATTATTTAGAACGTTGTAAAACAAAATTAAGACGTAACTTAAAGAAAACAGAAAGAAAAATTAAGAGCAGCTACCAGCATTTATACTAGATACCACATTGGTCACTATTTAGCATTTGGTACTGTAGATTTTCTTCTTTTTTTTTTTTGTTTACAAAAAGTGTTATTTGGAAGACATGACAATGAACAATTTTAGTACGGAGTAGGAATATTGTACAAATATGGAATATAATACCAAAAATATGCTGTAATGAGTTACAAAGTGGTGTCATACAATAACAAATTGAGGATGTAAAGGGTACAAGAGATTATGCCAAAATTAGTGTCACATGTATATGATCATATGTTATTGTTCCACATAATATTGTACACTAACAGGTGATAATGACAGGTAGGTATATAAAGATGACCATAAAGTGTACTAGAAGACATATGGAGTTTGTCAAAGCTATTGTGACCAGTATAACATTTTTTTATTAAAAATATGCATGCTGTCAAGCAGTGTATGATGTATTCTCTCAGATAGTTTGATTAATTCCATTCTAGATTCAACCTGGTCCCAAGGCAAGTTTTGAGATCTCCAGTTAAAAGCTATCATCCATTGTATTGTACTAATCAGTGAGTGGATTAGCCTGTTGCAGGGAGTGGGGACATCTGGGACTTTGGCATACAATAGGCATATTTGTGGGGTGAGAGAGATTTTTTTTTGGAGGGATAATTTTACAAGTTTACTAACCACTGCATGCCATATTGGTTCCAAGTGTCTGCAAATCCAAAATATGTGAAGGTAGTTGCCTTCTACAGGGCAACCTCTAAAACAATCTGGGGAGGATGAAGGATAAAAAGAGTGGATTTTAGCCGGAGTCATATACCATCTGGTAAGTACTTTTAGTGGGGATTCTCTAAATGCAACTGCGTGGTTGCTTTTATGGAGATTCTCTATCATGTTGGACCAAGAATCTATAGAGAGGGTACATCCCAAATCTGCTTCCCAACGCAATGTTGGGCCCGATTTCTCTGGTTGCCTGCTATTGTTAAGGTAGATATATAATTTAGAAATCAGCTTTTTGTCTCTAGGAGAGGATATACAAATATGCTCGAATAGTGTACTACGAGGGTTGGTTGAGAGAGAATAGTGTGTTGCATAGATATATTGTATTAGCAGATATTGGGGAAACTCAGAGGGGGGAAGATTGAACTTAGATTGGAGTGTGGCGTAAGAGGGGAATTTTATATTGATTACTAGTGATTTTAACGTAATGAGTCCCTTTTCTATCCAAGTATGAAATGTATTGCTATTGTGAAATGCAGGTAGGAATCTAGGGTCTCCTATGTAGGAAGCTAGGAGGGGAATGTCTGAGGTAAGTTTGAAGTTGACTTTGATTCTCTTCCACAATTGTACAAAGTGGGCTATTATTGTGGGGGGGGGGGGGTTGAGCAAGGAGTGGTGCGATCTCAAATTTTACCATAGGATTCCTTTTAAGTTTAGAGGGGGAATAGAGGAGGACTCAAAATTTAGCCAGGGGAGGTAAAGCCATCTGGCCCAGGTGCTGTTGAAGTTTTAAGCGATTTTAGAATATTTGTGATATTCGTGATTTCTGCCTCTGTGCACGGGTTATTATTATCCCTCCATCTCCCTTCACTCAATGAAAAACAAATCGCTTCCCTCAATAGGTAGTGAGGAGTGAAATCAAAAATTTGCGCCCTTAGAAATCCTGAAGGTGGTGCTTGGTTTTCGGGGGCCCGTACGCGGCTAGGCTCCCAAAAAGTCCCACACATGTGGTATCCCCGTACTCAGGAGAAGCTTTTTGTAATTTATTTATTTATTTTTTATTTTTTTAGTCATTATTCAATCACTTGGGACAAAAAAAAAAAAATTCAATGGGCTCAACATGCCTCTCAGCAATTTCCTTGGGGTGTCTTCTTTCAAAAATTGGGTCATTTGAGGGGGTTTTGTACTGCTCTGCCATTTTAGCACCTCAAGAAATGAAATAGGCAGTCATAAATTAAAAGCTGTGTAAATTTCAGAAAATGTACCCTAGTTTGTAGACGCTATAACTTTTGCGCAAACCAATAAATATACGCTTATTGACATTTTTTTTTACTAAAGACATGTGGCTGAATACATTTTGGCCTAAATGTATGACTAAAATTGAGTTTATTAGATTTTTCTTATAACAAAAAGTAGAAAATATCATTTTTTTTCGAAATTTTCAGTCTTTTTCCGTTTATATCGCAAAAAAAAAAATCGCAGAGGCAATCAAATACCATTAAAAGAAAGCTCTATTTGTGGGAATAAAAGGACGCAAATTTAGTTTGGGTACAACATTGCATGTCCGCACAATTTCCAGTTAAAGCAGCGCAGTGCCAAATTCTGAAAACACCTCTGGTCCTTAACCTGCATAATGGTCCGGGGCTTAAGTGGTTAAGGTGCCAGTTGAAGGGGATGGGAGCCAGCCCAATATGGGAGGTTTTGAAAGCAACTATGTTGTGATCAGACCATGGGCACGGGTATATTGAGGCATTAGATGAATTGGCTAGAAGGATAGGCATGCAAAAAATGTAATCCAGCCTTGCATAGCAATCATGTGGATGGGAATAGTGTGTGTACGCTTTGATGCCTATGTTATGGGATCTCCAGGAATCAATCAACTGGAGTTTACTTAATGATCGATTCATCGATTTAGAGAAGGCCTTAGAGGATGGGACCACCCTACTCCTGTCCAACGTAGGGTGGGCAGATAGATTGAACTCGCCTCCAACTATCATGTGTGGGGAGTTGTATTTGTCTAGTGTTTGAAAAAATGTTGTAAAAAAAGATGATTGGGATTCGTTTGGAGCGTAAATTGAAGCTATAGTGATGTTTCGTCTATTGATAGTGCTTTTCATGATAATAAATCTACTATCCTCATCTTTAAATATGTTGTAAATTTCAAAGATGACCGAGTTTCTGATAAAAATAGCTACACCACGGGATTTGTTCGAGTAGGTAGTAAAGTGGATTTGGTTAAATGTTTTGTCAAAGTATTGTGGGTGGCTGGTAGTAGAAAAATGGGTTTCTTGCATCAAGATAATATCAGCACCCAGTCTTTTGTAATGTCTAAAGGCTTTTTTTTACGTTTATTAGGGGAATTGAATCCCTGAGCGTTGTGTGAGAAATTTTTAAGACCCATTCTTAAAAGGAGGGCGGATAGCTGGGTGAGCCATAATTAATTGGGATATTATTAAGAACATAATCACCTGAGCAATGGGGATTTGGAACATATTTAGGACTATACAATACAGTAAATATACTTTCTCTTGAATACTTCATGGAGAACAACAGGATATATGAGAATTTTATGTATGACCAAAAGATAATCTGTACATTAGGACTTAATCTGGGTGAGCGTAAATAGAGATAGGGAAAGAGTCTTCCAGATTTTTTTTTATCTGAGATTACTGCCAAAAGGGCAAAACTTATAACAACATAAAAATAGAAAAATAGGGGGCTAGGGGACGAAAAGTCGCCTAGCCTAGCAAAGTCAACCTGAGGACAAAACCGTCCTGATTCTACCAGCGAGGCCCGCCGCACCGCCACAATTGTGAGCGGTGTAGTAGACCGCACAGGCTGTAGATTTTCTTCTTATACGGTGGGATTGGGTTGCAGGTCTTTGGAATCTTTAGGGTGAAGGAATCATATTTTCCAGGCCTTCATGAATTGTGATGCTTTAAGCTTTTTGAAAACCAATAGTTTTTCATATTGGCACTGTATATTCACCCAGAAATCCTGGCTGCAAATAAGACATGGGAAATTACTGTCCTGACTGATACATGGAATGCTTCTAATCCTTTATTCAGAAGAGCTAGTTCTGGAGTCAGTGGTGTGTAATGGCCTGTGAGTTTGTTAATTAGTACAGCTATATTTTACCAGAAGAGAGTTATGTGAGGGCAATTCCACCAAACATAGTACAGGTTACCTATTTGAGCACACCTTCTCCAGCATCTGTTTGTGGAGTCTTTGAATATTTTGGACAACCTGTATGGTGTCATGTATCACCTGTGGTAATTTTTGGGGAAATTTTCCCAATGATCAGTACATGCAGACATTTGGAAACTAATTTCTATAACTTTTTGCCATTGCTGCAAGGAGAATTCCCCCGCCAGGTCTTTTTCCCATTTGCACATGTCTGATGTCTTAGTCATTAGGGTGGGGCCGATTAAGATGGTATAAAAGAAAGAGATACCTCCGATCGGTTTGTGTGATTTACCTTGAAGGAATTCCCATATGGGTTCAGGGATCGCTATGGTTTCATTACATTTTGTAGTAGAGTGGAAATGTTGAATTTGAATTGAATTTTATTGTGGGGTGAGCCACATTAGTGTTTACGTGAGCGGATATGAGAGACGCTATTAGTAGGGACAGAAAGTCTTGGTGTTTTAGAAAGGTTTGTTACATATTAAGCCATAGTTTGTTCTCTGTAGGTTTGATCCAATATTTAATTTGGTCTAGTTAGGACGCATTGTAATAACACAGAAGGTCTGGTAAACCTATACCTCCATTGTTTCTCACCAATTGCAAGGTGGTCAGGGCAATTCTGGGATTTTTGCTTTGCCAAATGTAGTTACGTAAGAGAGAATTGCATTTAGTAAAGAAAGGACTGGGGATGGAGATTGGAAGGGTCCTAAACATGTACAGTATCTTTGGGAGTATTTTCATTTTAAAGGCAGCAGCTCTGCCCACCCATGAGAGCTGTGTTTTCCCAAAACGTTTCAATTCTTCAGAAATATTAGCTAATAATGACAGAAAATTCGATTCATAAAGTGAGCTAACTGGAAAGGAAAGTTGTATTCCTAGATATGTTATTGACTTAGCTCCCCACAAATAGGGATAGTCAATCTTCAGTTGATTTATTTGGTCCAGGGGCAATCCCATGGCCAGAATATGACATTTACTACAGTTAATCTTGTAATAGGAGACTTTCCCAAATTCTTCAATCAGTTGTTGGGTTCTATTTAGTGATTTGGAAGGATTTGATAGTGACAGAATAATGTTGTCGGCGAAAAGCCCTATTTTGTGCTCACATTGCCCAACTTGCAGTCCTTGAATGAGTGGGTCAGATCTGATGGCTTCAGTAAAAGGCTCAATAGCTAAAGTAAATATAATCGGGGACAGGGGGCAGCCCTGTCTTTTACCGTTCGAAAGGTCGAACGGTCCAGACAAGGGGCCGTCTACATATACTCTTGCTGAGCGAGGTGTATCAGGTCGATCATCTTCCTTGTGCCATCCCGGAGCTTGCCTTCCCAGCACGAAACCAATCTGTTCTGGACCGTGAAGGAGTGGAGTTAGTTCTAATAGTCTGTTTGCTAATATTTTAGAATATATTTTTAAATCAAAGTTTAAAAGTGATATTGGCCTAAAATTGTGTGGTTGATTGGGTTCCTTTCCAGGTTTAGGGAGAGTTACAATTACTGAATTCAGCATTTCCTTTGGGAATTTTCCTATTGAGACAGCGTGATTGTAAACATGGGTCAAGTGAGGGCTAAAATGGGAGTAAGGGCTTTAAAGTATTCAGAGGAGAGGCCGTCTATTCTTTCCATAAAGCCTGTCTTTTGTAGGAGCTATTTAGCCCTTTGGCATTCAAAGATAGAAGCTTAAGTACCATATTTGATAGTGAAGTTTTTTAGCTTGTATATTTCAGACATAAGTTCAAGGTGATTATGCTGCTGGTAGAAGATTGAGCAAACATAGGAACAATAAAAAAATAATAAAAATAATAAAATACTTGAAGTGGTGTAATCCCATAAATGCTTGTTAGGGAAACATTTTAGGGTACAGGCAACTCCTGCACACATAACAGGTGGGGTTATAAAGTTCAACCGGACAGGATCTTGGTTTGATATAAGGTGGAGTTATGTTTATTAATCAGACCTTGTACTAGTGGAGCCCTGAGGAGGGTGCATATGTTTTTTAAGAGACAAAATGTCCTTAATGTGTGTGAGGCAGAGCATGGCAGTTTGGCTTAGGTAATTTGTTAGGATTCACTTGCCCGTTTCAGAGATCTTGGTTGTGGGCCAGCGGATCCGCAATGTCCTCTTCATCCTGTGGAAGAAGTCCCCAGGTCTTCACCAGCTCCAGACCTTCTTCTAAGGTGGATATAAATGAGGTCTTGTTATTTTTTTGATTGACAGTTTAGTCAGAAATTTCCATTCATAGGGAATATTGTTGTTTCGCAAGATTTTTGTAATGGTAATCAGATTTTTTACGGGCTTGTATGGTTGCTTGTGAAAGGTCCGTATATAAGGAGATTCCTGAATAGGGTTTTGGCAGCAAGTTGCGTGAGAAGTACATGAGCTGAACCTTAACATGGAAATAATGAATCTTTGCAATCACATCCCTAGGTATGCGTTCTGGAAGGTAGGATGGTTTGAGAAGGCGATGAGCCCTATCAATGACTAATTCATGGGATTTCGTCACTGGAAGCAGTTCAGCGATCGTCTTTTGCAAAAATAATCAGAGCTCCGTCGGGGGGACCGTTTCTGGAATGCCTCTAAATTTTACATTGTTCTGTTGCGAATTTATTCCGCCAAATCGTCATGGGCGTCCACCACTTCACTATGGGCCAGTGCGTAGTCGCTTATTTTCATTATGGTCAACTCTGTTTCCTATAGCTTAAATTTCCTTATTAGTTCGTCTCATAAAGCTGGACATATCGTTTTGTAGTGCTCCACGCAGGGTAATAAGCATATCTTTAAGCGTGGAGTCTAGGATGGGCTGGCCTGCAGTTGGAAATGCATCCAGCTTCTCACTGAATCCTTTAATGTCACTGTTGCTGTCTGTGTCAGGGTTCAAATCACTTACTGTGTCTCCTTCGGCCGTTAGCTTCCTCCTCTGCTTCACAGGGCTGTTGAAAGCAGAGGGTGGAGGATTTCCTCCTTTTCCCTGTGTTGTAGATCCATATTGCTGGGAGTGTCTCCCTGTGGATGCAGTCGCCTCTGCCTGTCTGCGTGCCTAAACCGCGCTTCAGAGGCTCGGGCATTCGCCAGTAGGGATGAGCTCGGTGTTCGAGTCGAACATACGTTCGACTCGAACATCGGCTGTTCGATCGTTCGACGAAGATCGAACGATTTGGGCCGTTCGCGCCTAATTCGAGTGACGCGAACGGCCCACAATGCACTACGCCATCGCAGTGTCATCCAGGCGCTGTGATTGGCCAAGCATGCACTGTGACCCCGCATGCTTGGCCAATCACAGCGCCGGCAGCGAGGAGAGCAATGATTGGCCACAGGCAGGATGCCTGTGGCCAATTATTGCTGAGGGTGTTTAGTACACGCCCCACACTATAAAAGGCCGCCAGCACGGCGGCCTAGTGTAGTGTGTTCCGGAGCAGGGAAAGAGAAGCATAGGCAGGGACAGTGACATTTTTTTTTCTTGCTTAACCTGGATTCCTTTAGTTTAGGGAAAGAGAAGGATAGGTAGGGAGAGTGTCAGTGTGTTTTACTGTGCTAATCCTTGTTTGTAGGGACAGGGAAGGACAGTGAGGGAAATTCTCCTTGTGCTATACTGTGCTAAAGCATTGATCATCAACCATCTTTAAAAAAACATTTTTTATAGGGACAGAAAACTATAGGTAGGGAGAGTGTCAGTGTGTTTTACTGTGCTAATCCTTGTTTGTAGGGACAGGGAAGGACAGTGAGGGAAATTCTCCTTGTGCTATACTGTGCTAAAGCATTGATCATCAACCATCTTTAAAAAAACATTTTTTCTAGGGACAGAAAACTATAGGTAGGGAGAGTGTCAGTGTGTTTTACTGTGCTAATCCTTGTTTGTAGGGACAGGGAAGGACAGTGAGGGAAATTCTCCTTGTGCTATACTGTGCTAAAGCATTGATCATCAACCATCTTTAAAAAAACATTTTTTATAGGGACAGAAAACTATAGGTAGGGAGAGTGTCAGTGTGTTTTACTGTGCTAATCCTTGTTTGTAGGGACAGGGAAGGACAGTGAGGGAAATTCTCCTTGTGCTATACTGTGCTAAAGCATTGATCATCAACTATCTTTAAAAAAACATTTTTTATAGGGACAGAAAACTATAGGTAGGGAGAGTGTCAGTGTGTTTTACTGTGCTAATCCTTGTTTGTAGGGACAGGGAAGGACAGTGAGGGAAATTCTCCTTGTGCTATACTGTGCTAAAGCATTGATCATCAACCATCTTTAAAAAAACATTTTTTCTAGGGACAGAAAACTATAGGTAGGGAGAGTGTCAGTGTGTTTTACTGTGCTAATCCTTGTTTGTAGGGACAGGGAAGGACAGTGAGGGAAATTCTCCTTGTGCTATACTGTGCTAAAGCATTGATCATCAACCATCTTTAAAAAAACATTTTTTCTAGGGACAGAAAACTATAGGTAGGGAGAGTGTCAGTGTGTTTTACTGTGCTAATCCTTGTTTGTAGGGACAGGGAAGGACAGTGAGGGAAATTCTCCTTGTGCTATACTGTGCTAAAGCATTGATCATCAACCATCTTTAAAAAAAACATTTTTTCTAGGGACAGAAAACTATAGGTAGGGAGAGTGTCAGTGTGTTTTACTGTGCTAATCCTTGTTTGTAGGGACAGGGAAGGACAGTTAAGGAAATTCTCCTTGTGCTATACTGTGCTAAAGCATTGATCATCAACCATCTTTAAAAAAACATTTTTTCTAGGGACAGAAAACTATAGGTAGGGAGAGTGTCAGTGTGTTTTACTGTGCTAATCCTTGTTTGTAGGGACAGGGAAGGACAGTGAGGGAAATTTTCCTTGTGCTATACTGTGCTAAAGCATTGATCATCAACCATCTTTAAAAAAACATTTTTTATAGGGACAGAAAACTATAGGTAGGGAGAGTGTCAGTGTGTTTTACTGTGCTAATCCTTGTTTGTAGGGACAGGGAAGGACAGTGAGGGAAATTCTCCTTGTGCTATACTGTGCTAAAGCATTGATCATCAACCATCTTTAAAAAAACATTTTTTATAGGGACAGAAAACTATAGGTAGGGAGAGTGTCAGTGTGTTTTACTGTGCTAATCCTTGTTTGTAGGGACAGGGAAGGACAGTGAGGGAAATTCTCCTTGTGCTATACTGTGCTAAAGCATTGATCATCAACCATCTTTAAAAAAACATTTTTTATAGGGACAGAAAACTATAGGTAGGGAGAGTGTCAGTGTGTTTTACTGTGCTAATCCTTGTTTGTAGGGACAGGGAAGGACAGTGAGGGAAATTCTCCTTGTGCTATACTGTGCTAAAGCATTGATCATCAACCATCTTTAAAAACACATTTTTTCTAGGGACAGAAAACTATAGGTAGGGAGAGTGTCAGTGTGTTTTACTGTGCTAATCCTTGTTTGTAGGGACAGGGAAGGACAGTGAGGGAAATTCTCCTTGTGCTATACTGTGCTAAAGCATTCCTCATCAACCATCTTTGAAATCCTTGTTTTTTGGACAGTCAGGGAAATTGTCATTGTGCTATTCTGTGCGAAAGCAATCATCCTCAACCATATTTAGAAATCCTTAAGTAAAGGGACAGAGAAGGACACCTGAAGGTAGCCCTTATTGCTTTTTTCCCATCTCCCTGCAGGCCATCCATTAGAATGTCTGGAAGGCAAACAAGGAGAGGCAGACAGTCAGGAGGCAATAAAAGAGGGCAAGCAGGCTCTGTGTCTGGGGGCAACAGTGCTGGTCGTGGATGCGGTGCATTGTCATCAGCACATGGCCATGGGACACGCTTGTCCTTCTTTTCGGCAGCTGGACATGTTGAGCCACATCATGCCGAAGACTTGGTAGAGTGGATGACCAAGCCCTCCTCCTCCTCCTCATCCTCTCTCACCCAGGCTCAGGGTACTGGCAAAGCAGCTGCCAAAGCGTCCTCTTCCCTGGTATCAATGTCAGACTCATCATCAGTCACTCCTTCCCTAGACCCACCATGTCCTCCTCCTGAGGAGTCCCCCGAACTGTTTGAGCACAGTGTTGGGTACATGCTCCAGGAGGATGCCCAGCGTTTCGAAGGGTCTGATGATGAAACCCAGCTACAGGAAGGCAGTAGCATGAGAGCAGAGAGAGGGGATGCTCAAGAAGGACACCAATCTGGCAGTCATGTTCCAGCAGCTGCAGCATACTGCCAGATTGGCTCCAGTGATGAGGAGGGAGGGGATGATGAGGTCACTGACTCCACGTGGGTGCCTAATAGGAGAGAGGAGGAGGAGGAGGATGAGGAGGAGGCACATCTCCAACGAGGCAGGATGCCCTTTGGTGGCCAGCGTAAGGGCAGTACACCGACGGAATCACACCGCAGAGCTCCGCCTGTGCAGGGCGCTGCCTCTGCCCGTCATTCAAAAAGTTCTTTGGTGTGGGCCTTTTTTGAGGCTAGTGCATCAGATCGCACAGCTGCTGTTTGCAACATATGTCTCAAGCATATATCGCGTGGCCAAAACATCAGCCGCTTGGGTACCACATGCCTGACCAGACATATGTTGACCTGCCATGCAGCTCGTTGGCAAGCCTACCTCAAAGACCCACACCAAAGAACAAAGCGGACCTCTCCTTGCACCGCATCAGCTGGGATCTCCAACCCCACTATAACTTCAGTCCTCTCTGAAACATGCACTGAGAGGAATGAAGGTGTAGAATTAGGTGTGTCACAGCCAAGTACTTGCGGCCACTCTGCTAGCAGTACACCGACGTCCGATTCTAGCAGGCAAATTTCCCTGCCCCAGCTGCTGGACCGTCGAAAGAAGTTCACTCCCAGCCATCCACATGCCCAGCGGTTGAATGCTAGCTTGGCTAAATTGCTAGCGCTTCAACTGCTGCCTTTTCAGTTGGTAGACTCGGCCCCCTTCCGTGAGTTTGTGCAATGTGCGGTTCCTCAGTGGCAGGTTCCCAAACGCCACTTTTTCTCACGGAAGGCTATTCCGGCTCTCTACCGGCATGTGGAAGGCAATGTCTTGGCCTCGCTGGACAGGGCGGTCAGCGGTAAGGTGCATATTACCGCTGACTCATGGTCCAGCAGGCATGGACAGGGACGTTACCTTTCTTTCACGGCCCATTGGGTCACTCTTTTGGCAGCTGGGAAGGATGCAGGACAAGGTGCAGTAGTGTTGGAGGTTGTTCCACCGCCACGCCTCCAAAATGCTACTACTGGTTGTGACACACCTCTCTCCTCCACCCCCTCCTCTTCTTCTTCCTCCATGGCCTCTTCCTGTGCTTTGTCCTCTGAACCAGCGGTGCTCCGTAGCCGTTCAAGGGGCTACGCAAGTACGCAGGCAAAAAGATGCCATGCCGTGCTTGCGCTGGTGTGTTTGGGGGACAGAAGCCACACTGGGGCAGAGGTCCTGTCTGCTCTGTAGGGCCAGGCCAAGAGGTGGTTGACGCCACGCCAGCTTAAGCCAGGAATGGTGGTTTGCGACAATGGCACCAACCTCCTCTCCGCCCTCCGACAGGGACAACTGACCCATGTGCCCTGTGTGGCTCACGTCCTTAACCTGGTGGTGCAGCGGTTCTTGGGCAGGTACCCGGGCTTACAGGATGTCCTGAGGCAGGCCAGGAAAGTCTGTGTGCATTTCCGCAGATCTTATAATGCCAGTGCTCGCCTGGCTGAGCTGCAAAAGGAGTTGAACCTGCCCAAGAACCGCCTTATATGTGACATGCCCACCAGGTGGAACTCAACGTTGGCCATGCTGCAGCGGCTGCACACGCAGCAGAGGGCCATCAATGAGTACCTGTGCGACTACGGCACCAGGACAGGGTCAGGGGAGCTTGTTTTTTTTTCTCCACGCCAGTGGGGCATGGTCAGGGATGCATGCACTGTCCTGGCACCATTTGAGCAGGCCACGAGGATGGTGAGCAGTGACAGTGCATGCATCAGTGACACTGTACCTCTTGTCCACCTGTTGGAGCACACGCTGCGTGGAATAATGGACAGGGCACTTGAGGCAGAACAGAGGCAGGAAGAGGAGGACTTCCTTGCCTCTTAAGGCCCCCTTTACCCAGACAGTGTTCCTTCTGTCCCACCCATCGCACAGGAAGAGGAGGAGGAGGAGGAGGAGGATTGTGTCAGCATGGAGGTGGAGGCTGGCACTCAGCATCATCAGCAGCAGTCTTTTAGGGATGATTTACAGTCCCAAGAAACCAGTGGACTTGTACGTGGCTGGGAGGAGGTGGCTGCGGATCATGTCGTCCTTAGTGACCCAGAGGACTCCGGACCGAATGCCTCAGCTAACCTACGCTGCATGGCCTCCCTGATCCTGCAAAGTCTGCGGAAGGATCCTTGTATTCTTCGGATCAAGGAGAGGGACCATTACTGGCTGGCCACTCTCCTTGATCCACGGTACAAGGGTAAGGTTGCGGACCTTATGTTACCGTCGCAGAGGGAGCAGAGGATGAGACAACTCCGGGAGGCCTTGCAGAAAGGTCTGTGCAACGCGTTCCCAGAGACTGGGAGGTTACAAACTCCTGGTCCTGGACAACGAGTTGCTGAGGCTTCGGCCAGTCAAAGAAGGAGCGGTGGGGAAGGTGGCCGTCTGACCGATGCGTTCAGACAATTCTTTAGTCCGCAGCCCCAAAGTATGATCGGTTCCAGCAACCATCGCCAGCGTATGATAAACATGGTGCAGGAATATCGAGGGGCAAGGTCAGACTTGGACACCTTCCCCACCGAAAATCCTCTGGCTTACTGGGTCTTGAGGATGGATCACTGGCCAGAGCTTGCACAGTATGCAATTGAGCTACTGGCCTGTCCTGCATCCAGCGTTCTTTCGGAACGCACATTCAGTGCTGCTGGAGGATTTGTCACGGATCACAGGGTGCGCCTGTCCACCGACTCGGTTGATCGACTGACTTTCATCAAGATGAACCAGTCTTGGATCACCACCAGCTACCACACACCTGATGCTGATATAACAGACTAATTGATTTTAACATGTCACATCCCTTCAAGACTGATGCTGATGCTGAGTGCCTGTGCTGTTATGTTGACTGGCTATCCTCCTCCTCTGAGTCCTCAATGATACGATTGATGATGATAGCTTGGAAGATCATTTTTGTTTATGGGTGCCGCCACCAGTGGCTAAGGCCCAATTTTTCAGCCCCTGTTTAACAGGGGCGTGTAATTACAATTTTTGAAGCAATACTTTGCAACAGGGCTCATTGCTGTGCTCCAAGTACAGTATCTGTGAGGGGTTGGAGTGTTGTGCCACCAGTGCCTAAGGCCCAATTTTTCAGCCCCTGTTCAACAGGGGCATGTAATTACAATTCTTGATCTAATAATTCACAGCAGGGCCCATTGCTGCACCCACCAAGAGTAACTCTGATTGCTTACAGTGTTGTGGCAACGCCACCACCACCACCACCACGAAAGGCCCAATTTTTCAGCCCCTGTTCAAAAGGGGCATGTAATTACAATTCTTGATCTAATAATTCACAGCAGGGCCCATTCCTGCACCCACCAAGAGTAACTCTGAGGGCTTACAGTGTTGTGGCAACACCACCACCACCACCACCACCACCACGAAAGGCCCAATTTTTCAGCCCCTGTTCAACAGGGGCATGCAATTACAATTCTTGAGCTAATAATTCACAGCAGGGCCCATTGCTGCACCCACCAAGAGTAACTGTCAGGGCTTACAGTGTTGTGGCACCAGCACCACCATCAAAGGCCCAATTTTTACTACCACTGTTCAACAATTATATGTAATTACAATTCCTGATATAATAGTTGACAGCAGGGCGTTCCAGCACCAACCAAGAGTAACTGTGAGTGCTTACAGTGTTGTGCCAACACCAACAACTAAGGGGCCTATTTCTGCAGAGTATATACGGCAGGTCCCTACTTTCAAACATTCAACTTACAAACGACTCCTACTTGCAAACGCAAGAAGACAACAGGAAGTGAGAGGAAATCTACCCCTAGGAAGGAAAATTCTCTCCTGTAAGAATTAATATGGGAGAAAGGTGTCTCCTCTGTACTGATGCTTTATCACCAATCCTTGTTTTAAGAAAAACACCACATTTCAAAAACAGTTGTCATTGGGACGGAAAGTGAGGTGAAATGTTCTGAACAGGGGCACAGACAGCAAAACAAATGTTACAGGGGTGATAACCCTTACCTATGTTTTCCAAAAAGTTTAAAAATAGATTTTTGGGCTGGAGCTACACTTAAACAACGTACCTGTTCAAAATTACAAACACATTCTACATAAGAACAAACCTACAGTCCCTGTCTTGTATGCACCGCCTGTATACGGCTGTTCAGAGTATATAGGGCCTTTTTTATTTTGTGTGCGGTGTTCCCCTTAATATGCATACAAGACCCAAAGGGGCTGGTAATGGGCTGGGGTAGGGGGGGGGTCATGGGGTAGCTATGCCATTTTTCTTAAAGATTTTCATCCATATTACCGGGACCAGACATTACATTAAAGCCGCAAGCAGTTTTAAATGGCTTTTTTTTCCTTTAGAAGTGTCATTTTGTGCAGGGACAGTTCTAAACACGGGAAACACGTGGCACTTCACTGGCATACTTTAGACACCCCCCAGGTACGATATTTAAAGGAATATTTGACTTTTTTTTTTCACTTTATGCATCATTAAAATGACTGCTCCCGAAAAACGACCGTTTTTAAAACTTCTTTTTGCATTGATACATGTCCCCTGGTGCAGAACCCGGGTTCCCAAACCCTTTTTAGGACAATAACATGCATAATAGTCGTTATAATTAGCACTTTAGAATTCGAACGTTCGCATCCATTGTATTTAATAGGGTTCTAATGTTCGTACGAACGTTCGGTCCGTTCGCGGGTTCTGGTGCGAACCGAACCCGGGGGTGTTCGGCTCATCACTATTCGCCAGACCGAAGAGATCTGTGAGCATGCGGGGTCCCTCTTGCTCCTTTCTTTTCCCCCTCATGTCTCTGCCATTACTCGGGCTCGGAACAAGGTGCTGTGAGGTGTTTTAGACTACCTCCGGTCACCGTGAGTTGCTTGAGAAATCCTGTGGTGCCGAAACGTTTTCACAGTGTGGCCATCCCCCCAACCACTAGCACTTTTCATTCATTGTAAGCAGGCCTGGACTGGCCATAGGGCATACCGGGCATATCTCCCGCGGGCCGCATGTCACGTCCAGGGCCGGAGCCTCAGCGCGGCAGTGGATGCAGGGTGGTGGCGCCGCGGCTCCCCCCCCCTGTGTCAGGACTTTTTCAGGGAGAGGGGAGATGTCTCTGCTCAGGCTGCTGGAACACCGGCGCTGACATCCCTCTCTCTGCACAGACGCGAGGAGAGATAGAGCTCATCTGCTCCTCCTTCTTTTGAGTCTGCCCCGCCCACACTCCCCCGGCATGTGTGGGCACTGGGCAGGAAGTTTGAACCCAGAAAAGTGGCAGACAGACTGCGCCTCAGCCTCCATCCTGGTAAGCTCACCCTCTCTCCTGCCTCCCAGTTTATAAAAAGGGGTGCTCTGTGGACTTTGTTAAAGAGGAGGGGGCAGGCTTTGGTGAGCAGAGACCCCCTTTATACCAGAGTCCACAGCATGCCCCCTTAAATCAAGTTTCCCCGAACACCCCTTACATCAGATCCCCCCTTAAATCAGGGTTCCCATTTACATTACAGTGTAAGTGGAAATTCTGTGCAGACTCTGATGTAAGGGGGGCCTCTGTGCAGACTCTGATGTAAGAGGGGGCCTCTGTGCAGACTCTTATGTTAGAGGGGGCCTCTGTGCAGACTCTGATGTTAGAGGGGGCCTCTGTGCAGACTCTGATGTAAGGGGGGCTCTGTGCAGACTCTGATGTAAGGGGGGTCTCTGTGCAGACTCTGATGCTTACATAAAAATGTACATAACATAATGTACCAAAAGATGCCAGTCAGCCGCTTCTCAATTTGCGGGGCAGAGGAGGACAGAGAGGTCACTTGGACTTTCAGCAGTGACACCCGTCGGCACATCAGGGAGCTGGGACCCGCAATGATCCCCTTCTCTCTGGCAAGGTGTGGCCGCGGCACTGATGATCTGATCAGTCTCGGCTCGGCTGTCTCGCACAGCCGAGCAGAGTGAAGCCACCTCCCCCTCCTCCTTTATGTCCACACAGGGGGAGGGGACCCGACATGCAGTCCTGCACTGATCTGAGGTACATTATGGGTCTGAAGGGGGGTCTGTATTGTAGGGGGGTTCTGTATGGTAGGGGGGTCTGTATTGTAGGGGGGTTCTGTATTGTAGGGGGGTCTGTAATGTAGGGGGGTTCTGTATTGTAGGGGGGTCTGAAATGTAGGGGGTTCTGTATTGTTGGGGGGTCTGTAATGTAGGGGGTTTTGTATTGTAGGGGGGTCTGTATTGTATGGGGGTCTGTAATGTAAGGGGGGTCTGTATTGTAGGGGGGTTCTGTATTGTAGGGGGGTCTGTAATGTAGGGGGATCTGTATTGTAGGGGGGGTCTGAAATGTAGGGGGGTTCTGTATTGTAGGGGGTTCTGTATTGTAGGAGGGGTTCTGTATTGTAGGGGGGTCTGAAATGTAGGGGGGTTCTGCATTGTAGGGGAGTCTGTAATGTAGGGGGGGTTCTGTATTGTAGGGGGGTCTGAAATGTAGGGGGGTTCTGTATTTTAGGGGGGTCTGAAATGTAGGGGGGTCTGTATTGTAGGGGGGTCTGAAATGTAGGGGGGTTCTGTATTGAAGGGGGAATCTGAAATGTAGGTGGGTTCTGTAATGTAGGGGAGTTCTGTATTGTAGGGGGGGTCTGTATTGTATGGGGGGGCGGGACCCGCAATGATCCCCTTCTCTCTGGCAAGGTGGCCGCTACACTGATGATCTGATCAGTCTCGGCCCGGCTGTCTCACACAGCTGAGCAGAGTGAAGCTGCCTCCCCCTCCTCCTTTATGTCCACACAGGGGGAGGGGACCCGACATTCTCAGGGGTTCCTATTGTTTATGATGCAGAGTGAATCCTTGCCCATTATGACAGAGTATACCCAACTGCATACTACGTAGGATGCACTTCACTAGCCCCACTCACCTGTCCTTAGAGAACCAAATACTTGGTAGTCTAAATAATAGGTTGCCTGAAATTCAAAAGCCAAGATTAACTGTTAGAGAGAACTACCACCCAGATACAGATTTTCTAAAACAGATGTACCATGAATTATTTAGAAAGTATCTTACCTTGACAGTACTGAATGAGCAATAGACTGAATTTACTTTGTTTCCTGACTTTCCAAGAGAATATTATGCAACGTCTGTACACTATTAGCACTTCTAAAGTAATGTCAATCAGAAAATGTTGTGATAAGGGTGCTCTAGCTGATCACAATTAGGGATGAGGCCTATGTTTGAGTCGAACGTAAGTCGGGTATTCGCTTGTTCGTCGAATAGCGAACAATTTGGGGTGTTTGCGGCAAATTCAAAAGCCGCGGAACACCCTTTAAAAGTCTATGGGATAGAGCCTTCTACTGTTTTATGCCAGGAAAAGCATCACACTTCATTGGAAGAAGTCGGCCCCACCTGCAATTGCTTTTTGGAAGCGGCTGGTGAACGAGAGCCTACCCCTGTACAAAGATACATACTCCAACAGAGGCTGTCCTGAGAAATATCTGAAAGTGTGGTCAAAATGGTTAGAGGACCCATCCACGGCTTAGTGCGTGCAGTGGAGTCTGAGTAAATGATAGCCCCCCCCCTTCTCTGAACCCCTGTAAAACTTTACCTCATCCACGAAGGTTCGTAATTGTGAGCAGGAGATGTCTTATGTTCTTAACCATCTGCACATGTGTAGGAGCATAGGGTTGGCGTTTACGTCAAATTCCACTACTCCATTTGTGGGATCCACAACTCATTTAGCGCAATGGTGACTGACGCTTGACTATAATGTGAATATCTACTGATGTAAACTTTGGTAACCCATGTGGTGGTCACTATTGTGCCTTTCCCTTATGTTTTGTGCTGTTCAATTGTATGTGTCTTTAACACCAATAAAAAGATTTCCCCCCCCCAAAAAAAAAGTCTATGGTAGAAATCAAAAGTGCTAGTTTTAAAGGCTTATATGCATGGTATTGTTTTAAAAAGTGTTTGGGGACCTGGGTCCTGCCCCAGGGGACATGTATCAATGCAAAAAATGTTTTAAAAACAGCATTTTTTTCTGGGAGCAGTGATTTTAATAATGCTTAAAGTGAAACAATAAAAGTGAAATATTCCTTTAAATTTTGTACCTGGGGGGTGTCTATAGTATGCTTGTAAAGCGGCACATTTTCCCATGTTTAGAACAGTCCCTGCACAAAATTAAATTTCTAAAGGAAAAAAATTAATTTAACCACTTCCCGCCCGGCCTATAGGAAAATGACGGCCGGGCGGTGGTTGCATTATCCTGACTGGGCGCCCATTGACGTCCTGCAGGATAATGCTTATGGGGGCGCCCATGGGCACAGCGCTTCCCCGATCACGGTAAACAGCCAATTTCATTTCATTGGCTGTTTACCATGTGATCGGGGGTGTCAAAATCACTGGCGATCACATGTCCAAACAAACTTGGCGGCTCGCTCTGTGCACGCCGCCAGAGGCATGCAGAGCGGGGATCCCCGATCAGGGTAAACAGCCAATGAAATTGGCTGTTTACCACGTGACCGGCTGTGTCCAATCACAGCCGGTCACAAATATAAACACAGAGGAGCAGATACTACCCGATCCCTGCTCTCTCCTCACACACCGATCTGTGAGGAGAGAGCAGGGATCAGTAAGTGAGATCAGTGTAGTTTGTCTACGTTTTAGTACTGTGCACAACACGGCCCACCCCCCCCAATAAAGAGGACCTGTCACACAGCCCAGCACATCAATCAGCCCATCTGTCAATCAGCCCAACCACTCAGCCCATCTGTCAATCAGCCCAGCCAATCAGCCCATCTGTCAATCAATCAATAAATTAGCCCATCTGTCAATCAATCAATCAGCCCATATGTCAATCAATCAATCAGCCCATCTGTCAATCATCTGTGACAGGCCCACCTCCATCGGTACCGCCATTGGTACCACCACACAGGCTACCAGTACCGCCATCGGTACCACCACCAGTACCGCCACTAGTACCGCCATCAGGCCAGCATCTATACTGCCACACAGGCCCGCTACCAGTATCGCCACTAGTGCCGCCATCGGTACCACCACCATTACCACTACCCGTACCACCGTCGATAGCGCCACCACCACCTGTACCATCACCTGTACCGCCATCGGTACCACCACCACCCGTACCGCCACCTGTACCGCCATCTTTACCACCACCACCTGTACCGCCATTGGTGCCACCACCACCCATACCGCCATCGGTACCACCACACAGGCCCACCACTAATACTTCCATCGGCACCACCACACAGGCTGCCACCACTACCACCAGCAGTACCATTACACAGGCCCACCAATAAGCACTGCCAAAATGTCCCAAAGGGTTTACACACCTGAGGAGGCATATGCCATTCTTGCCATGTCAGATGATGAGAGCAGCGGGGAGCTCCCATTATCCGATTCTGGTTCGGAATACGAGCCAGTGGAGGATAGTGGCTCAGAGTCCAAGTCCCCGGAGGAAACCGTCCCTCCCAAAAGAATGCGATCAGGACCAAGATTAGGACCAAGATCAGGAGACCTGCCCACCACCAGCAGCGCCATACCCCAGGAAGAGGAGCCCAGTACAAGTAATGGAAATACACTCCCAACCCGAAGAATCCAGCCCCAGTCCTACCTTCCCGATGCCCTGGCAAACCCCTTATGGTTTCCTGCCAACTCAGGATCCGCTATCATCCCCCCTTTCACCGCACAGCCGGGTGTGCAGCCCGACACTACAAATTTTTCTCAATTTGATTATTTTTGTTTATTTTTCCCACAAGATTCGCTTCAGAATATAGTGGATCAAACTAATCTCTATGCATCCCAATTTATTGCTGCCAACCCCAATTCTTCCTACGCCCTCATGTTCCAGTGGCAGCGTCTAACATTGGACGAATTTAAATTGTTTTTGGGCCGTACATTCAATATGGGGCTTACAAAAAAGAACAAAATCCATGCATATTGGTCCAAATGCCCCATCCAACACATGCCCATATATTGCGCTGTCATGTCCAGGACAAGATACGAGATGATTATGCATTTTCTCCACTTCAATGACAATTCACAGTGCCCTCCCCGAGATCATCCCAACTACGACAAATTTTACAAGATACATCCCCTAATCAATGCCTTTTCCCAGCGATTTCAAGAAGTTTTCATCCCAGACCAAGAAATTTGTGTGGACGAGTCCCTCATACATTTCACCGGCCGCCTGCACTTCAAGCAATATATACCAAGTAAGAGAGCCAGGTATGGGATAAAATTAAATAAATTATGCGATCGAGCCACTGGATACGTCTTCACATTCAGGATCTACGAAGGCAAAGACTCCCAGCTCCAGCCCCGTGATTGCCCCACCTATATTGGAACCAGTGGGAAAATTGTCTGGGAGTTGGAATACACCCTGTTCGGAAAAGGTTACCATTTATATGATGACACTTACTATACCAGCCTGCCCCTTTTTCGTCACCTTTACAGTACGCAAACCCCGGCCTGCGGTACCTTAAAAAAAAAATGGAAGGGATTCCCACAATATTTGTTGACCAAAAAATTGCAACCTGGAGAATAGGCATTCATGAGGAACAAGGAGGTGTTGGCCATGAAGTGGAGGGACAAGAAAGATGTCCACATCCTCTCTACGATCCACAATGACACCGTGGTGGAGATCCAAAGAAGACGTGGCCCCATTTTAAAGCCCGAATGTGTCCACGACTACAATTTGTACATGGGGGGTGGATTTAAACAACCAGATGCTACAGCCCTACTTATCAACCGGAAAGTCCCTTTATTGGCACAAAAAAGTTGCGTTACATCTGTTTCACATGGCCCTTTTTAATTTGTTTGTCTGCTACCAAAAAGCAACTCAAAATCAACAAATCTCGCACCTCAATTATATCGAAGATATCATCGATGCCCTCATTTACCAACAAGATCCCGCCCCAGGAAGCATTCGCTCTGATAGTGTGAGTCGGCTTCACGAGCGACACTTTCCCTTTAGCATCCCCCCCACAGAATCTGGAAGAAGACGCCAAAAGAAATGCTGTGTATGCAGCAGAGGAGGAGTAAGAAGAGACACCACCTATTATTGTCCCGATTGTCCCTCCCAACCTGGCCTGTGCATCAGAAATTGCCTCAAAAATTATCATACATCCATTAGTTCCCCTTATTTTTAACAGACTGCCATTTCCCCATTTGCCTGCTACCATGTTACTACCTTCCATGCTAATTAACTGACCCTGGCCTGTTTACCGATGATGTCTTTGCTTGCCGATTTAAACCACGTTTCTGACCTCCACGTGCACCACCCTCAGCCTGTTTACCGACGATGCCTCTGCCTGCCGATTTAAACCACATTTCTGACTTCCACGTGTACCGACCTTAGCCTGTTAATCGACCATGTTTTTGCCTGCCACTTGGAATGCTCTTTTGGCCATCTACTTTTAGAATGCAGGGGTCTCACATATGTGAGGGGCTTCAGAATAACGTTCTGAGTAGAGAAAACACATTTTTCGTTTTCTGTGCTCCCAGAACAGGGTCTGGTTGCCCGGAGGCTTCAAAGCGATTTGGGTGGGAGAAGCCTCTACTCCTGTCCCCCTGGCCCTAAGCTTGATGGTCCTTCCTGCTGCCTGGACCAATACTTTGGCTGTGCTGACCATATTACTGCCTGTAATGACCCATGACATTATGGACCATGTTTCTTCCTGCTGCTTGGACCAATACTTTGGCTGTGTTGACCATATATCTGCCTGCTGCCTCTACTGACTTTGGACAGTATTTCTGCTGGGACACCTCTGCCTGCTACCTGGATCTGTCCTTTGGCTGTGCTTTGGCTGTGCTCTGGCTGTGCTGACAGTATCTCTGCCTGTACAAACTATGAAACGTATTCCTGCCTGCTGCCTGGATGATTGCTTTTGCTGTCACTGACCTCATCCCTGCTGCTGCCTGGACTGATGCTCTCCTCTGTGGACCACTGCACTTCTAAAACCACAGGTAATCTTTTGTTATTTGGTATGTACCTGCTATGTGTTATATATATGAAGGGCCTTCAAAAATGTGATCGGTAGTCAGAAAATGATATGTGCAATTAATGCTGCTAGAATGCTTGGAGGTGCTACTTGGATGTTGGGCCTCTGTATGTGGCCAGGCTGTGTAAAAGTCTCAAACATGTGGTATCACCATACTCAGGAGGAGTAGCAGAATGCATTTTGGGGTGTCATTTTCTGGAAAAAATGAACCGTTCAAAAGGCTCATTATGCCTCATAGATTATACGTTGGGGTGTGTGCTTTCCAAAATGGGTTTGTCCTGGTGCTCCAGGGCCTTCAAAAGTGTGTTGGGCCTCTGTATGTGGCGAGGCTGTGTAAAAGTCTCACACATGTGGTATTGCTATACTCAGGAGGAGTAGCAAAATGCATTTTGGGGTGTAATTTTTGCTATGTACATGCTATGTGTTAGAAATATCTTATAAATGGACAACTTTGTGTAAAAAAAATGCATTTTCATTTTTTTTCCCCATTTTCCAAAACCTTCTGGAAAAAAATAAAGCGTTCAAAAGACTCATAATGCTTCATAGATTATACGCTGGGGTGTGTGCTTTCCAAAATGGGGTCATTTTGTGGACAATTCAATTGTTCTGGTGCTCCAGGGCATTCAAAAGTGTAATAGGTGGTTGAGAAAGGATATGTGCAATTTATGCTTGTAGAACGCCTGAAAGTGCTACTTCAATGTTGGGCCTCTGTATGTGGCCAGGCTGTGTAAAAGTCTCACACATGTGGTATCGCTATACTCAGGAGGAGTAGCAGAATGTATTTTGGGGTATAGTTGCAATTATGCATATGCTGTGTGAGAGAAATAACCTGTTAATATGACCAGTTTGTGTAAAAAAAAATAAAAAAAAAAAATACTAATTTTCCCAAGAATTGTGGGAAAAAAATACAACTTAAAAAACTCACCATGCCTCTTAGTAAATACCTTGGACTGTCTACTTTCCAAAAATGGGGTAATTTTGGGGTATTTGTACTTTTCTGGCTTGTTAGTGTCTCAAGAAATGAGATAGGCCTTTAGTACATCAGGCGTGATCAGATGTGATCAGTTTTCAGTGATTGGCACCATAGTTTGTAGACTCTATAACTTTCACAAAGACCAAATAATACACACTAATTTGGGTTATTTTTACCAAAATATGTAGCAGTATAAATCTTGGCACAAATTTATGAAGAAAAATTACTTATTTGCAAAATTTTACAATAGAAACTAAAAAAAAGTGTGTTTTTTTAAAAAAAGTGTGTTTTTTAAAAAAAAATTGCTGTTTTTTTGCTTATATCGCAAAAAATAAAAAAAACCCAGTGGCGATTAATACCACCAAAAGAAAGCTCTATTTGTGAGAAGAAAATTATAAAAATTTTGTTTGGATACAGTGTAGCATGACTGAGTAATTGTCATTCAAAGTGTGAGAGCGCTGAAAGCTGAAAATTGGTCTGGGCGGGAAGGTGCATAAGTGCCTGGTATTGAAGTGGTTAAAACTACTCGTGGCTATAATGAATTGTCGGGTCCCGGCAATACAGATAAAAGTCATTAAAAAAATGGCATGGGTTCCCCGAACCAAAATGTAAAAAATGTAAAATAAAAAAGTCGGAACAGTACCTTTTTAAGTGTAACTCCAGCCTGTGCAGTGATGTGGGATGTTCCGGGCACTTCTGGGTATGCAGTTGTGTTATTTGGGGCTCTTGTGGCCATGCAGTACTGCAGTGTGGGATGTGTCCAGCGCTGCAAGATGGCGGATCGGCCGTATCCGGGACCAGTGTGGAGCGCAAGCAGCCGGGAGTGACGTCATGCCACCTCTGTTCGTAAGTAGGAGTAATTTGCAAACCAGATGTTCATAACTCGGGGACTGCTTGTATGTATACATGAAGATTTTTTAACTTGCAATTTCAGAGTGCATTTAAAATGACTTTAAAAAATAATTCCGCTTTAAATTACACTCGTAGAGACAGCATATTCTAATGTCAGAAAGTGCTTAGAATGTAAGTTTAGTCTGACTGTCAAACTGTTCAATGAGGCCCTGGCCTCTATCACAGTAAACTCGGTTCACTGCTCATGTAAATCTCAATCATTTTCAGACTTCTTATTTGCCCAGAAGAAGCTGAATCTTTATTAAGAAGGATGGAAGACTAAATGGAGCTGAGAATTCACCCAGCTATGTCTGTCTGTCAGTGTCTGTCATTCGGCGTCTATCCACCCTTGTCTGTGTCTGTGCCTAACCATTATAGCTTGTTTTCTCAGTGTCCATTGGCCTGTATCTGTCAGTCTATGTATCTCAGTAGCTGTCAACCTGGATGGGTAAGTGTTTGTCAGTTTGTGTCTGTCAAGTGCTGCCAGTTGCCAGATGCAAGTTAATCTGGATGTGTTGAAAGGAACATACAAGCTACCACATACATACTCCCATGAATAAATCATTTGTGATATTACAAATAATCTTTAGAAATGAGTGGACTATTTTTGGTGACGTTGATTTAGCTGCGAAATTAGAGATTTTTCCATTTGATTAATGTTGCTCTTGGAGCTACTTAGCTTAATTTGTTTGGAAAAGAGTGTTCTTTTTTTTCTTTATTTAGAGGGTGTTCTTTTTTTGGGGGGGAGGGGGGGGTCTAATTAGCATGATTTTGTTTATTAAGTTTAGTGCTTTTTGTGTTTGTCTGTTTTTTGTTTGGGCTTTTATTTATAAATTGCTTATACTAGCTTTACATTTTTTTATTTTACTTTGTTTCATTGCCTGTTTTTAATTCTGTGGGAAAGATGTATAAAATACAAATGTAAAATACACTATATTGTAAAAAATATTGGGACGCCTGCCTTTACACACACATGAACTTCAACTCTTCTGGGAAGGCTGTCCACAAGGTTTAAGAGTGTGTCCATGGGAATGTTTAATCATTCTTCCAGAAACACATTTGTGAGGTCAGGCACTGATGTTGAATGAGAAGGCCTGACTTTCAGTCTCCACTCTAATTCATCCCAAAGGTATTCTATTGGGTTAAGGTCAGGACTCTGTGCAGGCCACTTAGGTTCATCCACCCCCAAATTCGTTCATCCAAATTTTTATGGACCAAAGGCGCTTCTGGAATAATGGTCAAACATTCCTATAGAAACACTTCTAAACTTTGTGGACATCCTTCCCAGAAGAGTTGAAGCTGTTATAGCTGCAAAGGGTGGGCCAACTCAATATTCAACCCTATGTACTAAGACTGTAATGCCAGGCCCAGGTGTCAGTATATTCATAAATTGAATTTCTGAGACCTATAGATATACTGTGTATATATATATATATATATATATATATATATATATATATATATATATATACAGTGGGGACTGTACTCTTCAACTGTGAGAGATGGAATATAAAACAAAAATCCAGGAAATCACATTGTATGATTTTTAAGTACTGTATATACTCGAGTATAAGCCGAGATTTTCAGCCCTTTTTTTGGGGCTGAAAGTCCCCCCCTCGGCTTATACTCGAGTCAGCGAAATTTTACATTCTAAATAGTACCTGTAAAGAAGTTGCGGCTGCGGCGTCCATCGTTCAAATCCCGCGGTCTCTTCCTGTTCCTTCCGTGATAGGTGATTCTCATCAGACACTCTCCGCCTATCATGAACGTTCTTTCATCCTCAGTTTCCCAGCAGACATCTGTGATTGGCGGAACACCCAACACAGTGTCTGCTGGGAAACTGAGGATGAGAGAATGTTCGTGATAGGCGGAGAGTGTCTGATGAGAATCGCCTATCACGGAAGGAACAGGAAGAGACCGCGGGATTTGAACGATGGACGCCGCAGCCGCAACTTCTTTACAGGTACTATTTAGAATGTAACATTTAAACAGTGAGGATAGGAAACTGAGGATAGGAAACAGTGAGGATAGGAAAGAGTGAGCTAGGGAACAGTGAGGATAGGAACAGTGAGGATAGGAAACAGTGAGCTAGGGAACAGTGAGGATAGGAACAGTAAGGATGGGAACAGTGAGGATAGGAACAGTAAGGATGGGAACAGTGAGGATAGGAACAGTAAGGATGGGATTGGAACAGTGAGGATGGGAAACAGTGAGCTAGGGAACAGTGAGGATAGGAACAGTAAGGATGAGAACAGTGAGGATAGGAACAGTAAGGATGGGAACAGTAAGGATGGGAACAGTAAGGCATTGTTGACCCTCGGCTTATACTCAAGTCAGTAAGTTTTCCCAGTTTTTTGTGGCAACATTAGGTACCTCGGCTTATACTCGAGTCGGCTTATACTCGAGTATATACGGTAATTATTTAGCATTTTATTGCATGACATAAGTATTTGATACATCAGAAAAGCAGAAATTAAAGAGGTTGTAAAGGTTTTTTGTTTTCTAAATAGGTTCCTTTAAGCTAGTGAATTGTTGGTTTACTTACTTTTTCCTTAGATTTCCCTTCTAAATGTTTTTTTTTCTTTGTCTAAATTTCTCACTTCCTGTTTCTCCTCAGTAAACTTCACACCATCATCCGAGCTTACCGAGGAGGAACAGGAGGTGAGAAATTCACACAATGAAAACAAAGAAAAAAAACATTTAGAAAGGAAATCGAAGAAAAAGGTAAGTGAACCAACAATGCACTAGCTTAAAGGAACCTATTTAGAAAATAAAAAACAAACCTTTACAACCCCTTTAATATTTGTTACAGAAACCTTTGTTTGTAATTACAGAGATCATAGATTTCATGTAATTCTTGACCAGGTTTGCACACACTGCAGCAGGGATTTTGGCCCACTCCTCCATACAGAGCTTCTCTTGATCCTTCAGATTTTGGGGCTGTCGCTGAGCAATACGGACTTTCAGCTCCCTCCAAAGATTTTCTATTAGGTTCAGGTCTGGAGACTGGCTAGGCCACTCCAGGACCTTGAGATGCTTCTTACAGAGCCACTCCTTAGTTGCCCTAGCTTTGTGTTTCGGGTTGTTGTCATGCTGGAAGACCCAACCACGACCCATCTTCAATGCTCTTACTGAGAGAAGGAGGTTGTTGGCCAAGATCTTGCGATACATGGTCCCATCCATCCTCCCCTCAATATGGTGCAGTCGTCCTGTCCCCTTTGCAGAAATACATCCCCAAAGAATGATGTTTCCTTCTCTATGCTTCACGGTTGAGATGGTGTTTTTGCAGTTGTACTCATCCTTCTTCTTCCTCCAAACACGGCGAGTGGAGTTTAGACCAAAAAGCTCTATTTTTGTCTCATCAGACTACATGACCTTCTCCCATTCCTCCTCTGGATCATCCAGATGGTCATTGGCAAACTTCAGACGGGCCTGGACATGCACTGTCTTGAGCAGGGGGACCTTACGTGTGCTGCAGGATTTTAATCCATGAAGGCGTAGTGTGTTACTAATGGTTTTCTTTGAGACAGTGGTCCCAGCTCTCTTCAGCTCATTGGCCAGGTCCTGCCATGTAGTTCTGGGCTGATCCCTCACCTTCCTCATGATCATTGTAGCCCCACGAGGTGAGATCTTGCATGGAGCCCCAGACCAAGGCAGATTGACCATCATCTTGAACTTCTTCCATTTTCTAATTATTGCGCCAACAGCCTTTTCACCAAGCTGCTTGCCTATTATCCAGTAGCCCAACCCAGCCTTGTGTAGGTCTACAATTTTATCCCTGATGTCCTTACACAGCTCTCTGGTTTTGGCCATTGTGGAGAGGTTGGAGTCTGTTTGATTGAGTGTGTGGACAGGTGTCTTTTATACAGGTAACGAGTTCAAACAGGTGCAGTTAATACAGGAAATGAGTGGAAAACAGGAGGGCTTCTTAAAGAAAAAATAACAGGTCTGTGAGAGCCGGAATTCTTACTGGTTGGTAGGTGATCAAATACTTATGTCATGCAAAAAAATGCAAATTAATTGTTTAACCACTTAACGACCGCCCACCGCCGATTTACGTCGGCAGAATGGCACGGACAGGCAGAATCACGTAGATCTACGTGATCGCCTTTGTGCAGTTGGGGGGTCCATCCGGACCCCCCTTCACTGCAGTGAGCGGCCGTTAAGTGTTCGGGAGTGATCAGGCATGAGGGGGGGGGGGGGGCGCTCGATTCCGCCCCCCCCTCGCGATCGCTCCCGACCAATGAAAATGCTTCCTCCGCCATGTGATGTAAACAAGGCTGGAGGAAGTGATGTCATCTCCCTCGCCGCGGTCTTTCCGTTCCCGGCGCCGAGCAGAGAGGAAGCAGGTTAGTGCACTAACAGTCCACTGACACGTAGGTACACATAGGCACACAAATCACCCCCCAGTCACCCCCAGATCACCCCCCAGGTCACCCCAAAGCCCCCAATCACAGTGTCACTGATTGCAGTGATCATTTATTTTACTGATCACTGCATTTAGTGTCATCTGTGATTGTAAAAAGTTGCAGGGCAGTTAGGATTAGGCCCCTTTAGGTCCAGGGTAGCCCCCTAACCCCCCCTAATAAAGGTTTAACCCCTTGATCACCCCCCAGGTAACCCTTTCACCCCCTAACTTCAGCGTCACTAAGCGATTGTTTTTCCGATCGCTGTATTCGTGTCGCTGGTGTTTTAGATAGGCAGTTATTTTTTTTTAGGTTCGCCGCAGGTTTTTATTAGTGTCAGGTACCCCCATATATTATTTTAACCCCCTGATTGCCCCTAGAGTTAACCCTTTCACCAGTGATCGCCGTATAAGCGTCACTGGTGTCACTGGTTAGCCAGTAAGTTATTTAGTTATTTAGGTTACCCGTCAGGTTTTTATATAGTGTCAGGTACCCCCATATTTAACCTAATAAAGATTTTAACCCCCTGATTGCCCCTAGTTAACCCTTTCACCAGTGATCACCATATAAAGGTTACGGGTGACGCTGGTTGATTAGTTTGCTTTTTATAGCATCAGGGCACCCGCCGTATATAACCCAATAAAGGTTTAACCCCCCTGATCGCCCGGCGGGTGAGATCAATTAGGTTTTAGTGCCAGAGAGGGTCTGCGTCGCCCCAGGCAGTGTTAGGTTAGTGACAGTAACGCTAACACCCACGCGCAAAGCATACACCCCCCTTAGTGGTATAGTATCTGATCAGATCTGATCAGATCTATACTAGCATCCCCAGCGGTTTAGGGTTCCCAAAAACGCAGTGTTAGCGGGATCAGCCCAGATACCTGCTAGCGCCTGCGTTTAGCCCCTCCGCCCAGCCCAGCCCAGCCCAGCCCACCCAAGTGCAGTATCGATCGATCACTGTCACTTACCAAACACAACACACATAACTGCAGCGTTCGCAGTGCTTGGTTTTTGGGGCCCTGTACGCGGCTAGGCTCCCAAAAAGTCCCACACATGTGGTATCCCCGTACTCAGGAAAAGCAGCAGAATGTATTTTGGGGTGCAATTCCACATATAACCATGGCATGTGTGAGCAATATATCATTTAGTGACAACTTTTTGTACATTTTGTTTTTCTTTTTGTCATTATTCAATCATTTGGGACAAAAAAAAATATTCAATGGGGTCAACATGCCTCTCAGCAAATAGCTTGGGGTGTCTACTTTCCAAAATGGGGTCATTTGGGGGGGGTTTGTGCCATCTTGGCATTTTATGGCCTTCAAAACTGTGATAGGTAGTGAGGAGTGAAATCAAAAATTTATGCCCTTAGAAACCTTGAAGGCGGTGCTTGGTTTTTGGGGTCCCGTACGCGGCTAGGCTCCCAATAAGTCCCACACATGTGGTATCCCCGTACTCAGGAGAGGCAGCAGAATGTATTTTGGGGTGTAATTTCACATATGCCCATGGCATGTGTGAGCAATATATCATTTAGTGACAACTTTGTGCAAAAAAAAAAGTTTGTCATATTCCCGCAACTTGTGGCAAAATATAAAATATTCCATGGACTGAACATGCCTCTCAGTAAATAGCTTGGGGTGTCTACTTTCCAAAATGGGGTCATTTGGGGGGGTTTTGTGCTATTTTGGCATTTTATGGCCTTCGAAACTGTGATAGGTAGTGAGGAGTGAAATCAAAAATTTGCGCCCTTAGAAATCCTGAAGGCGGTGCTTGGTTTCCGGGGTCCCGTACGTGGCTAGGCTCCTAAAAAGTCCCACACATGTGGTATCCCCGTACTAAGGAGAAGCAGCAGAATGTATTTTGGGGTGCAATTCCACATATAACCATGGCATGTGTGAGCAATATATCATTTAGTGACAACTTTTTGTAATTTTTTTTTTTTTTTTTGTCATTATTCAATCACTTGGGACAAAAAAAAAAAATATTCAATGGGCTCAACATGCCTCTCAGCAATTTCCCTGGGGTGTCTACTTTCCAAAATGGGGTCATTTGGGGGGGTTTTGTACTGCCCTGCCATTTTAGCACCTCAAGAAATGAGATAGGCAGTCATAAATTTAAAGCTGTGTAAATTTCAGAAAATGTACCCTAGTTTGTAAACGCTATAACTTTTGCGCAAACCAATAAATATACGCTTATTGACATTTTTTTTACTAAAGACATGTGGCTGAATACATTTTGGCCTAAATGTATGACTAAAATTGAGTTTATTCGATTTTTCTTATAACAAAAAGTAGAAAATATCTTTTTTTTTCAAAATTTTCGTTCTTTTTCCATTTATATCGCAAAAAATAAAAATCGCAGAGGCAATCAAATACCATTAAAAGAAAGCTCTATTTGTGGGAAGAAGAGGACGCAAATTTCATTTGGGTACAACATTGCATGTCCGCACAATTTACAGTTAAAGCAGCGCAGTGCCGAATCCCAAAAACAGGCTTGGTCCTAATGGCCCGAAATGGTCCGGGGCTTAAGTGGTTAAAAGATTTTGGTTTTAGATTCTGTTTCTCACAGTTGAAGAGTACCTATGATAAAAATGACAGACCTCTATATGATTTGTAAGTAGGAAAACCTGAAAAATCGGCAGTGTATCAAATACTTGTTCTCCCCACTGTATATACTATATTAACAAAAGTATTGAGACGCCTGCCTTTACACGCACATCAAATTTATTGCGCATCCCAGTCTTAGTCGTTCATCCAAAAATTTGGATGAACGAATTTAGGGTGGAGGAACTTGACTGGCCTGCACAGAGTCCTGACCTCAACCCAATAGAACACCTTTGGGATGAATTAGAGTGGAGACCGAAAGCCAGGCCTTCTCGTCCAACATTAGTGCCTGACCTCACAAATGTGCTTCTGGAAGAATGGTCAAACATTCCCATAGACACACTCCTAAACTTTGTGGACAGCCTTCCCAGAAGAGTTGAAGCTAGTATAGCTGGAAAGGGTGGGCCAACTCAATATTGAACCTTATGAACTAAGACTGGGATGCCCAATAAAGTTCATGTGTGTGTAAAGGCAGGCATCTTAATACTTTTGGTAATATAGTTTATACATAAATATACATATATATTAGTTCAAGAGCTGCCATAATACAGTATACTTACTGATACCAGAGGTTAACACTGAATTTATGATTTCTTGGCCATTTTTCAGAGAATATGAATGATAACACAAAAACTTTTCTTTCACTCATGGTTAGTGTTTGGCTGAAGTCATTTATTATCAATCAACTGTGTTTACTCTTTTTAAATCATAATGGCAACAGAAACTACCCAAATTACCCTGACCAAAAGTTTACATACCCCAGTTCTTAATACCGTGTATTGCCCCCTTTAACATCAATGACAGCTTAAAGTCTTTTGTGGTATTTGTGGATGAGGCTCTTTATCTTCTCAGATGGTAAAGCTGCCTATTCCTTTTGACAAATAGCCTCCAGTTCCTGTAAATTCTTGGGCTGGCTTGCATGAACTGCACGTTTGAGATCTCCCCAGAGTGGCTCAATGATATTGAGGTCAGGAGACTGAGATGGCCACTCCAGAACCTTCACTTTATTCTGCTGTAGCCAATGACAGGTCGACTTGGCCTTGTGTTTTGGATCATTGTCATGTTGGAATGTCCAAGTACGTCCCATGCGCAGCTTTCTGGCTGATGAATGCAAATGTTCCTCCAGTATTTTTTGATAACATACTGCATTCATCTTGTCATCAATATTGACCAAATTTGCTGTGTCTTTGTTACTCACACATCCCCAAAACATCAGCGATCCACCTCTGTACCTTTCATCATAGGCCTGGTTGACTCCTCTCCAAATGTAGCGTTTATGGTTCTGGCCAAAAAGCAAAATTTGGGTCTCATCACTCCAAATGACTTTGTGCCAGAAGGTTTAAGGCTTGTCTCTGTGCTGTTTGGCATATTGTAAGCGGGATACTTTGTGGCATTTGCGTAGTAATGGTTTTCTTCTGGCGACTCGACCATGCAGCCCAGCTTTCTTCAAGTGCCTCCTTATTGTGCATCTTGAAACAGCCGCACCACATGTTTTCAGAGAGTTCCGTATTTCACCTGAAGTTATTTGAGGGTTTTTCTTTGCATCCCAAACAATTTTCTTGGCAGTTGTGGCTGAAATTTTAGTTGGTCTACCTGACCGTGGTTTGGTTTCAACAGAATCCCTCATTCTCCACTTCTTGATTAGAGTTTGAACACTGCTGATTGGCATTCTCAATTCCTTGGATATCTTTTTATATCCCTTTCCTGTTTTATACAGTTCAACTACCTTTTCCCGCAGAAGCTTTGACAATTCTTTTGCTTTCCCTATGACTCAGAATCCAGAAAAGTCAGTGCAGCACTGGATGAAAGATGCAAGGGTCTGTCAGGAGTCCAGAAACGCATTGACCTTTTATACACACAGACTAATCACAAGAAAACAGATCACAGGTGAGGATGGTTACCTCTAATAGCCATTCAAACCCTTTTGTGTCAACTTGTGTGCATGTTATCAGGCCAAAATAACCACAAACTTTTGATCAGGTTAATTTGGGTAGTTTCTGTTGCCATTATGATTTAAAAGAGTAAACACAGTTGATTGATAATACGTGGTTTTAGCCAAACACTAACCATGAGTGCAAGAAAAGTTTTTGTGTCATCATTCATATTCTCTGAAAAATGGCCAAGAAATCTTAAATTCTGCCAGGGTATGTAAACTTATGAGCACAACTGTATACCTATCAAGAGGAGAAAATAGCTGATGTTAAAATGCAGAAAATGCCATTAAAATGTAATTGCCTCATAAGCCAGAAATGTGCGTTTAACTGCCAAATGTGTTGTCTAGGCAGCATAAAAAGGTGTTATTTCAGGGTCATGGCTTACCAATTTTATTAATTAGTCTGAGTTAATTGTTTGTGACCTATTGTGCATCATCAGTATTGACAACAACTTTCACCTAATAGTCCTCTGGGGAATGTAGCGTCACCTATTATCCTCTGCTGAAGACAGCTAGACCTCTGACACAATTGCAATTAATATCTACTGAGATAAATTGAATGGTTGTGTTCCCTGTATAATCATAAAAATATTTTATCAAAATAAATTCCTGAACATAAAAAAGTAGACCACATTGCCTAGTTAGTTCAATTCTGTGATGCATCTGTATAATTTCTTTATCAATACCTAATTGTATGTCTGTGTGTGGGTGGTTGTATCTAAATTCAGTCAGATTAAACCAGTGCACGTCACTGTCTGTGTGAATCTATTAAAAAAAATCTGCCTGGGGAAAGCTGTGACAAGAATACTGCAGTTTCCACAGCAACACAGGCAACACTAAGAAATAGATTGTAGCATTACATGAAATTAAAAGATGCAATTTGTAACTTTACTATGTCCTTGGATTAATGATCATCAGCAGGAAATCCAATATACCTTAAGAAGTTTTCTTTTTTTTTTAGGGTAAAAAATATTAATATTTGTAAATATATTAAATAAACGTGAACAATTATAAATACTTGCGCTGAAAGTAGAACCATGAAAAAATGTATAATAAAAATTGCAGCTGCTGTACACAAAGTGTTCTTCACTTGAAATCATACAATAAAATATTTTTAGAGCTCGCAATATTGCAAAAATTCATATAAAATATTAATTATCCAATGTGAAAACAATTCATCAAATGGATATTATTGGATATTGCAAAACATTCCAATAAAAGTGCTCTTGTGCTCCAATCCTCTGAAAAGTGCTATATAACTCCAAACTTTCACTCCGTGGTGGGACACACCCCCCTCCTGTGTACCCACTGACCAGATATAATGGTCCCCTAGCTTTTCAGTCTAAGGGTCATACAAGCTGAAATCTGGCAGGCAATTATGACTCAAAGAGGTCCAATGAAGATCTCCTCCAGCATGGTTGTCAAAGGTTAAGATATTCACCAGATATAATGGTCCCCTAGCTTTTCAGTCTAATGCCGCGTACACACGATCGATTTTTTCGACGGTGGAAACACCTTTGAGAAAATCGACGTGAAAAACGAGGAACAGCTTGTTCCCCCCACACACGGCCATTTTAAATTACATTTTTTTTTTGGTCGAAAAAAACGACTGTGTGTGGGCTCCCCGGCAGTGTTTCCCTATGGGAAAACTGCCGTGGCAAAAAACGACGGGAATCACGACGAGAAAAATTAGAGCACGTTCTAATTTTTCTCGTCGTGATTAATGCCATTTTTCCCGTCGAGAAAAACGACAAAAAGCCCACAGACTATCGTTTTTCTTGTCCAAAGGGAAAAATGTAATTTTTCTCGACGGGAAAAATGATCGTGTGTACGCGGCATAAGGGTCATACAAGCTGAAATCTGGCAGGTAATTATGACTCAAAGAGGTCCAATGAAGATCTCCTCCAGCATGGTTGTCAAAGGTTAAGATATTCACCAGATATAATGGTCTCCTAGCTTTTCAGTCTATGGGTCATACAAGCTGAAATCTGGCAGGAAATGATGACTCAAAGAGGTCCAATGAAGATCTCCTCCAGCATGGTTGTCAAAGGTTAACCTGGGTGGACATCATATGACATCCTGGGCTTCCCGACCGGCTAAGGGGTGCATGCGTGCGCGCCGCCTCGCTCGGGAACCGGTGCACGTGCCCGGCAGCCGCGATTGTCCGCCGGGCACCCGCGATTGCCCGTGAACACAGCAGGACGTGGATCTGTGTGTGTAAACACATAGATCCACGTCCTGTGAGAGGTGAGGAGACCGATGATTGTTCCCAGTTAGAGATGGCCTTGCGGTTCGCATTTGTCGCTATTCGCGGCCATCATATTCTTTAACATTGTGAAGAACTTTGACCCATGACACATCCATCATGTGTAGGAATGAGCTCGCTGTTCGAGTCGAACGCATGTTCGACTCGAACATCGGCTGTTCGCCTGTTCGGTGAAGCCAGAACTTTGTGGGCCGTTCGTGCCATATTCGTGTGGTGCGAACGGGCCACAATGCACTGCGCCATCGCAGTGCATTGCTGGCTGATGATTGGCCAAGCATGCACTGTGACCCTGCATGCTTGGCCAATCACAGCACCGGCAGCGAGGAGAGCCATAATTGGCCACAGGCAGGATGCCTGTCGCCAATTATAGCTCAGGGGGGTTTAGTACACGCCCCACACAATATAAGGCCGCCAGTGCTGCGGCCTTGTGTAGTGTGTTGGCGTGCAGGGAGGGAGCAGGATAGGCAGGGACAGTGTCAGTGTCATATTTGCTTAACCTAGCGCAGTTACAGTGAGTGTAGTGTGTTGGCGTGCAGGGAGAGAGCAGGATAGGCAGGGACAGTGTCAGTGTCATCTTTGCTTAACCTAGCGCAGTTACAGTGAGTGCATAGTTGCCAACATTGCAATAAAAAAATTGTGGGACACTTTTTTTGTATTGAGGCGGAGCCTTGCTATAATTAGGGGGCGGGGCATTCATTTGTAGGCGTGTCATGTTGGAATGAAAAATGTGTCGCGCGAAGCGCATCGCGGCGAAAAATGGGCGTGGTTTACGCACGATAGTGGGTGTGGCTTGAATGGGCATGGTTCAAAGGGGTGTGGCTAGAGACCGAGGTGAAAGAAAGAGAGAAAGAGAGAGAAAGAAATAGAAAGAAAGAAGCCAGATCCTACACCACAATAGAAATGTGTAACAAAATTGGCAGATAAGGATACTCCAAAACACCTGTTGGCACTTCAATCATCCCGGCACCATGGTTGTTACGGTGTCAGGATGATTGAAGTGCATTATTTCTATTATTACATTGTAATATAAAATGAAATCATTCAACTCACCATAATGCCGAATCAGTGGAAGCCCTGAGCGTGTTACCTGCCACGTCGCCTGCCACCAGATGGCCTCCCCAGCAGTCCGTCCTTGCATCAGGTGCCTCCCCAGCAGTCCGTCCTTGCATCAGGTGCCTCCCCAGCAGTCCGTCCTTGCATCAGGTGCCTCCCCAGCAGAGCCCCCTCCACACTTGTGGACAAGGGTCCAAAAATCATGATTGTCCCGGGAAATTCGGGACTGTTTGGCAACTATGCACTACACTGATTACCCCGCCACCCACTACACTGATTACCCCGCCACCCACTACACTGATTACCCCGCCACCCACTACAATGATTACCCCGCCACCCACTACACTAATTACCCCGCCACCCACTACACTGATTACCCTGCCACCCACTACACTACACTGTGATTACCCCGCCACCCACTACACTAATTACCCCGCCACCCACTACACTAATTACCCCGCCACCCACTACACTAATTACCCCACCACCCACTACACTAATTACCCCACCACCCACTACACTACAATTACCCCACCACCCACTACACTACAGTGCAATAGTACGGTACCTGCGGTGCGTGAGGATGTGCTGGTGGTCCGAGGGGTCTGCCAAATGGAGTGAGCCAGGACCATCACAGTGTCCCCAGCCAGCGGTGCCCCGGTCCTTCCATCAGTGTCCCCACTCGTCGGACACACGGGGGCGGGGCGGAGGGTTGTTGGCAGCGGCGGCGCCGGGTGCTGATAGGCGTCAGTGTCCCCAGCCAGTGGAGCCCCGGTCCTTACATCCGTGTCCCCACTCCTTGTCAGACACACGGGGGCTGGGCAGAGGGTCATTAGCGGCGGCGGCGGGTGAAGCATGCTGCTTCCTTGTGCCTCTCCTTGCGTTCAGTGGAGAGCGGGGAGGAGTCGCCAATCCGAAGCCGATTGGCTGCCCCAGGCTCTGCACTGAACACAAGGGGAAAACGTAAACAAATATGGTGGCGGCAGCGGGCATTTTTGTGTAGCCGCTGCCGTTTTTAGCTAAAGCATTCCCGAATTTACCGGGACAAAACGGGACAAAAAGAACTGGGCTTGTCCCGAATCGGGACAAGCCCAATTCGGGACAAGGGTCCAAAAATCGTGCTTGTCCCGGGAAATTCGGGACTGTTGGTAACTATGTGAGTGTAGTGTGTTGGCGTGCAGGGAGAGAGCAGGATAGGCAAGGAAAGTGTCAGTGTCATCTTTGCTTAACCTTGCACAGTTACAGTGGGGGTAGTGTGTTTGCGTGCAGGGAGAGAGCAGGATAGGCAGGGACAGTGTCAGTGTCATCTTTGCTTGTTAACCTGCAGCAGTTACAGTGGGTGTAGTGTGCCTCCTACACAGTATACACCTGAAGCTACCCCTTATTGCTGGTGTTGTTCCTTTGTGTAACACAGGCATCTGCAGCAGTTACAGTGGGTGTAGTGTGCCTCCTGCACAGTATACACCTGAAGCTACCCCTTATTGCTGGTGTTGGTGTTGTTCTGTTGTGTAACACAGGCATCTGCAAGCAGTTACAGTGGGTGTAGGGTGCCTCCTGCTCAGTATACACCTGAAGCTACCCCTTATTGCTGGTGTTGGTGTTGTTCTGTTGTGTAACACAGGCATCTGCAAGCAGTTACAGTGGTTGTAGTGTGCCTCCTGCACAGTATACACCTGAAGCTACCCCTTATTGCTGGTGTTGCTGTTGTTCTGTTGTGTAACACAGGCATCTGCAAGCAGTTACAGTGGGTGTAGGGTGCCTCCTGCACAGTATACACCTGAAGCTACCCCTTATTGCTGGTGTTGTTCTGTTGTGTAACACAGGCACCTGCAGCCGTTACAGTGGGTGTAGTGTGCCTCCTGCACAGTGTACACCTGAAGCTACCCCTTATTGCTGGTGTTGTTCTGTTGTGTAACACAGGCAACTGCAAGCAGTTACAGTGGGTGTAGTGTGCCTTCTGCAGAGTATACACCTGGAGCTACCCCTTATTGCTGGTGTTGTTCTGTTGTGTAACACAGGCATCTTTTTTGGTTGTAGGGTTCCTCTTAATATCCATACAAGACCCAAAGGGGCTGGTAATGGGCTGGGGTAGGTGGGGAGGGGGGGTTGGGGTGATGGGGTTTCAGCCATGCCATTTTTCTCAATGATTTTCATCCATATTTCCGGGACCAGACATTACATTAAATCCGCAAGCAGTTTTAAATGTTTATTTTTCCTTTTAGAAATGTAATTTTGTGCAGGGACAGTTCTAAACACAGGAAACACGTGCCACTTCACAGGCATACTTTAGACACCCCCAGGTACGATATTTAAAGGAATATTTAACTTTATTTTTTTCACTTTATGCATCATTAAAATCACTGCTCCCGAAAAAAAATGACCGTTTTTAAAACTTATTTTTGCATTGATACATGTCCCCTGGCAGGACCCGGGTCCCCAAACCCTTTTTAGGACAATAACTTACATATTAGTTGTTATAATTAGCACTTTAGATTTTGAACGTTCGCGTCCATTGTATTTAATAGGGTTCTAAAGTTTTTGCGAACTTTCGGTCCGTTCGCAGGTTCTGGTGCGAACCGAACCGGGGGGTGTTCGGCTCATCCCTAATCATATGGTACAGGACAGCCAATTGAGACATTTCAGCACATGGACATACCCCCTACCTTATAAATAGACCTGATCTGGCTGCCATTTCACATTCTGTCTTTTGTCGGTGTAGGGAGAGGTTGCTGTGTAGAGCAGGGACAGACTGTAGTGACACAAATCACTAGCTATTAGGTCCACAAAAGTCCTTTTAAGGACTGGTATAGGTGTACTATTGTTTGGTGTGCAGTATATATGGGTGTAATACACTTATAATATACTTTCAAATATAGAAAGCATATTATAGTGTATTTCTAATGTGCAGCATTGTGACTGCTGAGCGGTTCTGCAGCTGTCTTTTGTCAGTGTAGGGAGAGGTTGCTGTGTGGTATACTATTGTTTGATGTGCACTGTGCAGTATATAGGGGTGTAATACACTTATAATATACTTTCAAATATAGAAAGCATATTATAGTTCATTTCTATTGTGCAGCATTGTGACTGCTGAGCTGTTCTGCAGCTGTCTTTTGTCAGTGTAGGGAGAGGTTGCTGTGTGGAGCAGGGACAGACTGTAGTGACACAAATAGCTAACTAATATAGGTCCCCAAAAGTCCTTTTCCAATATCAGGATCATCTCCTGCACCCCGTTCATAGCCTGGCCTTGCCTCTCCTCCGTGGCCTTCATGCGCTCCTGAATTGACGAAATTTTGCAGATAAAAAAAGAATGCATGTCGATCGCAGATTCGCTTAATACTTCTGGTATGTCAGTGTCCATGTTGTGGGACTATGTGTGCACAGCTAGTAAGTATTTTGTGGCTGCAAATATGACCTTGAGGTTTTTCATGTTCGCCTGCAATTAAAATTAATGGGACCCGCCGCGAACCTGCGGTTCGCGAACATTTGCGCGCGTTCGCGAACCGTCCCATCAGATGTTCGTCCATCACAATTTCCAGTACAGAGGAACACAGATCGGTCTCCTCCTCTTGTGAGTCCCCACCCCCTACAGTTAGAATCACTCCCTAGGATACACATTTAACCCCTTGATCGCCCCCTAGTGTTAACTCCTTCCCTGCCAGTCACATTATACAGTAATAAATGCATTTTTATAGCACTGATCGCTGTATAAATGCGAATGGTCCCAAAAATGTGTCAAAAGTGTCCGATGTGTCTGCAATGTCGCAGTCACAATAAAATTTGCAGATCACCGCCATTACTAGTAAAAAAAATGAAATAAATAAAAATGCCATAATTCTACCCCCTATTTTGTAGACGCTATAACTTTTGCGCGAACCAATCAATATACGCTTATTGCGATTTTGTTTACCAAAAATATGTAGAAGAATAAGTATCAGCCTAAACTGAGGAAATTTTTTATTTTATTTTTAATTTATATTTATTATAGCAAAAAGTAAAAAATATTGTGTTTTTTTTTTCAAAATTGTCGCTCTTCTTTTGCTTATAGTGCAAAAAATAAAAACCGCAGAGGTGATAAAATACCACCAAAAGAAATCTCTATTTAATTGGGAAGAGTGTTGCATGACTGCGCAATGGTCATTCAAAGTGCGACAGTACTGAAAACTAAAAATTAGTCTGGGAAGGAAGGGGGTGAAAATGCCCTGTATTGAAGTGCTTAAGACATTCACCAAAAATGAAAAAAAGGAACTGATAGTGAAGTTCTGTATAGCTGGTGTTTATTGCGCAAAAAGTTTTGTACTTACAAGACACTGTTGTGAAATAAGCGTGTATGCAGGAATTCAATCCAGGAAATGCTGCATCCAGCGCGCCTTCCACCGAAACCGGAAGTGACGTTGAAATTACATTATTTCCGGTGCCGAGTCCAAACGATGTCACTTCCGGTTTTCGGTGGAACGCACGCTGGATGCGGCGTTTCCTGGATTGAATTCCTGCATTGCATACATTATTAAATATTATTCCAGATAAAAATGTACAAAGAGGGTGCCACATGTGATCATTTCCCAAAACCAATAAAACTACATAGAATGCCTATACATTATCACACTACCAACTATATAGCAATATATCATAACTTTCTTCTGGGGTAAATCAGATCTACATGTTTCATGGGGTATAGCCAGTGGCGTCACTAGGTTGGTGTCAACTGGTGCAGTAAAACATAGTGTCACCCAACCCAACCCCCCCCCCCTCACACCCAGCTAGTAAAACATGGTGTCGCTATACCCAGGGCCGGCCCTACCATGGGACCCGATGGGACCATGGTCCCAGGCGGCACTTTAAGAGGGGCGGCAACAGGGGCGCACTGCCTGAGGATCTGGGTTTCCCTCCATCTAGTGTGCAGTGTCATACTGTACTGCATCGCCGGCGCCGCTGTCACTGGCCGCAGTGGCAAGACGCACTTCAAGGGTCTCTCCAGGGCCCCTGCTTCACTGCCCAAACTGGTTGCTAGCTGCGGACCGCTTTGTGTCTAGCAACCAGTGACGTAAGGAGAGAGAGGCCCATCATTCATTGCAGAGAGTATTTCACTTCCTCCTCCTCCGCTAGCTCCACCCACCTCCTCCCTGTATGTAACAGCATGAGATCGGAGCTCTGTGTGTGTGTGTGGAGAGAGAGCAGCTGCGGGCTCTTCTCCCCCCTCCTTCTCCTCCTCATGCTGCTGTTCCTAGGACAGCCACCGCTATGTTTCTTCCCCCTTTTTCTCCCATTGGCCAGGGAAAAAAACTAAAAGGAGAAAAGAGGATTATGGGATGTGTAGTGCAAATGGCTGGCCCATTGCAATTCTAGGGGGGAAACTGCAGCCCCCAGAATGCCCATCTGAAGGGGAGGGAGAGAGAGCCAGGCTGAGTGACAGGCTGCATCTGGTGACAGGCATCAGTGGCAAGTGACAGGCTGCATCTGGTGACAGGCATCGGTGACAAGTGACAGGCTGCATCTGGTGACAGGCATCAGTGGCAAGTGACAGGCTGCATCTGGTGACAGGCATCGGTGACAAGTGACAGGCTGCATCTGGTGACAGGCATCGGTGACAAGTGACAGGCTGCATCTGGTGACAGGCATCGGTGACAAGTGACAGGCTGCATCTGGTGACAGGCATCGGTGACAAGTGACAGGCTGCATCTGGTGACAGGCATCGGTGACAAGTGACAGGCTGCATCTGGTGACAGGCATCGGTGACAAGTGACAGGCTGCATCTGGTGACAGGCATCGGTGACAAGTGACAGGCTGCATCTGGTGACAGGCAATGGTAACAAGTGACAGGCTGCATCTGTTGACAGGCATCAGTGACAAGTGACAGGCTGCATCTGGTGACAGGCAATGGTAACAAGTGACAGGCTGCATCTGGTGACAGGCATTGGTGACAAGTGACACGCTGCATCTGGTGACAGACATTGGTGACAAGTGACAGGCTGCATCTGGTGACAGGCATCGGTGACAAGTGACAGGCTGCATCTGGTGACAGGCATCGGTGACAAGTGACAGGCTGCATCTGGTGACTGGCATCGGTGACAAGTGACAGGCTGCATCTGGTGACAGGCATCGGTGACAAGTGACAGGCTGCATCTGGTGACAGGCATTGGTGACAAGTGACAGGCTGCATCTGGTGACAGGCAATGGTGACAAGTGACAGGCTGCATCTATTGACAGGCATCAGTGACAAGTGACAGGCTGCATCTGGTGACAGGCAATGGTGACAAGTGACAGGCTGCATCTGGTGACAGGCAATGGTGACAAGTGACAGGCTGCATCTGTTGACAGGCATCAGTGACAAGTGACAGGCTGCATCTGGTGACAGGCAATGGTGACAAGTGACAGGCTGCATCTGGTGACAGGCAATGGTGACAAGTCACAGGCTGCATCTGTTGACAGGCATCAGTGACAAGTGACAGGCTGCATCTGGTGACAGGCATCGGTGACAAGTGACAGGCTGCATCTGGTGACAGGCTACATCTGGTGACAGGCATCAGTGACAAGTGACAGGCATTGGTGACAAGTAACAGGCTGCATCTGGTGACAGGCATTTGTAACAAGTGACAGGCTGCATCTGGTGACAGTCAATGGTGACAAGTGACACGCTGCATCTGGTGACAGACATTGGTGACAAGTGACAGGCTGCATCTGGTGACAGGCATCGGTGACAAGTGACAGGCTGCATCTGGTGACAGGCTGCATCTGGTGACAGGCATCAGTGACAAGTGACAGGCATTGGTGACAAGTAACAGGCTGCATCTGGTGACAGGCATTGGTAACAAGTGACAGGCTGCATCTGGTGACAGTCAATGGTGACAAGTGACAGGCTGCATCTGGTGACAGGCATTGGTGACAAGTGACACACTGCATCTGGTGACAGACATTGGTGACAAGTGACAGGCTGCATCTGGTGACAGGCATCGGTGATAAGTGACAGGCTGCATCTGGTGACAGTCAATGGTGACAAGTGACAGGCTGCATCTGGTGACAGTCAATGGTGACAAGTGACAGGCTGCATCTGGTGACAGGCATTGGTGACAAGTGACACGCTGCATCTGGTGACAGACATTGGTGACAAGTGACAGGCTGCATCTGGTGACAGTCAATGGTGACAAGTGACAGGCTGCATCTGGTGACAGGCATCAGTGACAAGTGACAGGCTGCATCTGGTGACAGGCAATGGTGACAAGTGACAGGCTGCATCTGGTGACAGGCAATGGTGACAAGTGACAGGCTGCATCTGTTGACAGGCATCGGTGACAAGTGACAGGCTGCATCTGTTGACAGGCAATGGTGACAAGTGACAGGCTGCATCTGGTGACAGTCAATGGTGACAAGTGACAGGCTGCATCTGGTGACAGTCAATGGTAACAAGTGACAGGCTGCATCTGTTGACAGGCATCGGTGACAAGTGACAGGCTGCATCTGGTGACAGACATTGGTGACAAGTGACAGGCTGCATCTGGTGACAGTCAATGGTGACAATGGCAGGCTGCATCTGGTGACAGGCAATGGTGACAAGTGACAGGCTGCATCTGGTGACAGGCAATGGTAACAAGTGACAGGCTGCATCTGGTGACAGGCAATGGTGACAAGTGACAGGCTGCATCTGTTGACAGGCATCAGTGACAAGTGACAGGCTGCATCTGGTGACAGGCAATGGTGACAAGTGACAGGCTGCATCTGGTGACAGGCAATGGTGACAAGTGACAGGCTGCATCTGTTGACAGGCATCAGTGACAAGTGACAGGCTGCATCTGGTGACAGGCAATGGTGACAAGTGACAGGCTGCATCTGGTGACAGGCAATGGTGACAAGTGACAGGCTGCATCTGGTGACAGGCATTGGTGACAAGTGACAGGCTGCATCTGGTGACAGGCATTGGTGACAAGTGACAGGCTGCATCTGGTGACAGGCATCGGTGACAAGTGACAGGCTGCATCTGGTGACAGGCATTGGTGACAAGTGACAGGCTGCATTTGGTGACAGGCATTGGTGACAAGTGACAGGCTGCATCTGGTGACAGGCATTGGTGACAAGTGACAGGCTGCATCTGGTGACAAGCATTGGTGACAAGTGACTGGCTGCATCTGGTGACAGGCATTGGTGACAAGTGACAGGCTGCATCTGGTGACAGGCATTGGTGACAAGTGACAGGCTGCATGTTGTGGCAGGCTATGGGTGGCAAGTGGCACAGCTGCATCTGGTGGCAGGCAACGGTGGCAAGCAATAAGCTACATCTGGTGGCAAGCATTGGTGGCAAATGACAAGCTCAGGGTTCCCACTGATTCTGCATTATGGTGAGTTAAACTATTTCATTATATATTACAATGTAGTAATAGAAATAATGTGATTTGATCATCCTGACACCATATCAATCATAATGTTAGGATGATTTAAGTGCTAACACCAGCCATTCGCCGACAAATCACCCGCTGCCAAATTCCCTGTCAGCGAGACTACACCCGCCCCCCCCCATATCTTTTTTTGGGAAGGAAGGGCGGTATCCCTGAATGGCAGTTTGGAAATGTGGTCAATGCAGCGCTGTTGTTGCAGCATGTTGCATCACTGAGCTGGGATCAGAGTGTAGCTGGTCGGTGGCAGTGGAGAGAAAGGGGGGAGCTTTCGTGGTGCTACACAATACTCTTTGCAGGAAGGAGCTAGAGTGACCACATTTTTAAACTACCATTCAGGGACACCCCCCCTTCCCAAACATCAGCTTGTTCTGTAACGAATCACAGCACAGTGATTGGACACAAGAGGTGGGATTTATGATTTCTCCAATCACATGCAGGGGGCGGGGATTGTGCTCCTCCAGGCATTCCCGGCCAGGACAAGTACTGTCAGTGAGTAAAGAGGTGATGTGGCGGCCTTTTTTGGGGGCATCAGATTGGCACGGGGGGTGGCTGTGTCAGTTTCATTCCGGGACACTGTATTGTCCTGGAATGAATGTGCCCGGGACAGACCTGCAAAATGCGTGGTCACCCTAGAAGGGGCATGTCTCTTTGCTGAATATATGGGATGTCTCTTGCTGAATATATTGGGCTGTCTCTTTGCTTTATGGAAACGTCTCTTTGCTGGATGGGCATAGGATTTTTTTTTGGGGGGGGGGGGGCAGCATTTCATTCTTGGGCCCAGGCAGCACAATGTCTTGGGCCAGCCCTGGCTATACCCCCCTGTATCCACCTCTCCTCTCCACATACCCTTTATACTGCCCCTATACCCACCTCTCCTTCTACTACCCACCTCTCCTCTCCTCTCCTCATACCCTTTCTACTACCCACCTCTCCACATACCCCATTCTACTACCCCAATACCCACCTCTTCTCTCAAAGGCAACCTCCACAATCTCCCATTGCACAGACAGTCCCCTTATTTCTTCATTACTCTCTTCTTCTCTCCATATGTATCCACTTTTAGTCCTCACACTCTGTTTCCTCCCTCTCATTCATTGCTGGCAGCCCTGTGCTTGCGCCTCTCACATGTTGTGGTCACTTGGCCTCTCATATCACAGCTGCCATTATAGTGTCTCCTCAGCTCCTTCATTCAAATACGGTGCTCTGGGACCATTCCCTCTCACACACCCCTCTGCTCTCCCTCCCCCTCCTGCCCATCCCTAGTATCCCTCTCTGTTCTTTCTCTCACTCTCTCTCCCACTGCCTACATCACTGCACAGTGCACAGCACTTCCGCTCGGCCACTGTCCTCACTTCTGGCTCCCTCCCAACCAAATCAAAAGGGGAGTCTTTAAGCGGGTGGGCTGGTTGCAACAATGAAAAATAATGATAAGGGCGCTCTCCGCCCCCATTGAGACAGCTGAGACACACGCCGCACTTCTCGTATCACACACCAGTGACGGACCGCCCCTGCCTCCTCTCAAAGCTGCACTGCAACCTGTTGTAATACACACATGATTTGTAAGTGCTTTTAAGAATTTAAAGACAGTATTACACTCTATGCCTCTCTGTGGCTTATTCATGGTGGAGCCAAACTTTGCAGATTGAGTGGAAATGAGCTGTGGATACATACTCAGGAGTTTATATTGATTGAAGAGTAGTGATGAGCCGAACACCCCCGGGTTCGGTTCGCACCAGAACCCGCGAACGGACCGAAAGTTCGAACGAACATTAGAACCCTATTAAATACAATGGATGCGAACGTTCGAATTCTAAAGTGCTAATTATAACAACTATTATGCATGTTATTGTCCTAAAAAGGGTTTGGGAACCCGGGTTCTGCACCAGGGGACATGTATCAATGCAAAAAGAAGTTTTAAAAACGGTCGTTTTTCGGGAGCAGTCATTTTAATGATGCATAAAGTGAAAAAAAAAAAGTCAAATATTCCTTTAAATATCGTACCTGGGGGGTGTCTAAAGTATGCCTGTGAAGTGCCACGTGTTTCCCGTGCTTAGAACTGTCCCTGCACAAAATGACACTTCTAAAGGAAAAAAAAGCCATTTAAAACTGCTTGCGGCTTTAATGTAATGTCTGGTCCCGGTAATATGGATGAAAATCTTTAAGAAAAATGGCATAGCTACCCCATGACCCCCCCCCCCACCCCAGCCCATTACCAGCCCCTTTGGGTCTTGTATGGATATTAAGGGGAACCCCGCACATAAAATAAAAAAGGCCCTATATACTCTGAACAGCCGTATACAGGCGGTGCATACAAGACAGGGACTGTAGGTTTGTTCTTATGTAGAATGTGTTTGTAATTTTGAACAGGTACATTGTTGAAGTGTAGCTCCAGCCCAAAAATCTATTTTTAAACTTTTTGGGAAACATAGGTAAGGGTTATCACCCCTGTAACATTTGTTTTGCTGTCTGTGCCCCTGTTCAGAACATTTCACCTCACTTTCCGTCCCAATGACAACTGTTTTTGAAATGTGGTGTTTTTCTTGAAACAAGGATTGCTGATAAAGCATCAGTACAGATGAGACCCCTTTCTCCCATATTTATTCTTACAGGAGAGAATTTTCCTTTCTAGGGGTAGATTTCCTCTCACTTCCTGTTGTCTTCTTTCGTTTGCAAGTAGGAGTCGTTTGTAAGTTGGATGTTTGAAAGTAGGGACCTGCCGTATATACTCTGCAGAAATAGGCCCCTTAGTTGTTGGTGTTGGCACAACACTGTAAGCACTCAGTTACTCTTGGTTGGTGCTGGAACGCCCTGCTGTCAACTATTATATCAGGAATTTTAATTACATATAATTGTTGAACAGTGGTAGTAAAAATTGGGGCTTTGATGGTGGTGCTGGTGCCACAACACTGTAAGCCCTGACAGTTACTCTTGGTGGGTGCAGCAATGGGCCCTGCTGTGAATTATTAGATCAAGAATTGTAATTACATGCCCCTTTTGAACAGGGGCTGAAAAATTGGGCCTTTCGTGGTGGTGGTGGTGGTGGCGTTGCCACAAGACTGTAAGCCCTCAGAGTTACTCTTGGTGGGTGCAGCAATGGACCCTGCTGTGAATTATTAGATCAAGAATTGTAATTGCATGCCCCTGTTGAACAGGGGCTGAAAAATTGGGCCTTAGGCACTGGTGGCACAACACTACAACCCCTCACAGATACTGTACTTGGAGCACAGCAATGAGCCCTGTTGCAAAGTATTGCTTCAAAAATTGTAATGACACGCCCCTGTTAAACAGGGGCTGAAAAATTGGGCCTTAGGCACTGGTGCCACAACACTCCAACCCCTCACAGATACTGTACTTGGAGCACAGCAATGAGCCCTATGGCAAATTATTGCTAAAAAAATTGTAATTACACGCCCCTGTAAAACAGGGGCTGAAAAATTGGGCCTTAGCCACTGGTGGCGGCACCCATAAACAAAAATGATCTTCCAAGCTATCATCATCAATCGTATCATTGAGGACTCGGAGGAGGAGGATAGCCAGTCAACATAACAGCACAGGCACTCAGCATCAGCATCAGTCTTGAAGGGATGTGACATGTTAAAATCAATTAGTCTGTTATATCAGCATCAGGTGTGTGGTAGCTGGTGGTGATCCAAGACTGGTTCATCTTGATGAAAGTCAGTCGATCAACCGAGTCGGTGGACAGGCGCACCCTGTGATCCGTGACAAATCCTCCAGCAGCACTGAATGTGCGTTCCGAAAGAACGCTGGATGCAGGACAGGCCAGTAGCTCAATTGCATACTGTGCAAGCTCTGGCCAGTGATCCATCCTCAAGACCCAGTAAGCCAGAGGATTTTCGGTGGGGAAGGTGTCCAAGTCTGACCTTGCCCCTAGATATTCCTGCACCATGTTTATCAGACGCTGGCGATGGTTGCTGGAACCGATCATACTTTGGGGCTGCGGACTAAAGAATTGTCTGAACGCATCGGTCAGACGGCCACCTTCCCCACCGCTCCTTCTTTGACTGGCCGAAGCCTCAGCAACTCGTTGTCCAGGACCAGGAGTTTGTAACCTCCCAGTCTCTGGGAACGCGTTGCACAGACCTTTCTGCAAGGCCTCCCGGAGTTGTCTCATCCTCTGCTCCCTCTGCGACGGTAACATAAGGTCCGCAACCTTACCCTTGTACCGTGGATCAAGGAGAGTGGCCAGCCAGTAATGGTCCCTCTCCTTGATCCGAAGAATACGAGGATCCTTCCGCAGACTTTGCAGGATCAGGGAGGCCATGCAGCGTAGGTTTGCTGAGGCATTCGCTCCGGAGTCCTCTGGGTCACTAAGGACGACATGATCCGCAGCCACCTCCTCCCAGCCACGTACAAGTCCACTGGTTTCTTGGGACTGTAAATCATCCCTAAAAGACTGCTGCTGATGATGCTGAGTGCCAGCCTCCACCTCCATGCTGACACAATCCTCCTCCTCCTCCTCCTCCTCCTCCTCCTCTTCCTGTGCGATGGGTGGGACAGAAGGAACACTGTCTGGGTAAAGGGGGCCTTGAGAGGCAAGGAAGTCCTCCTCTTCCTGCCTCTGTTCTGCCTCAAGTGCCCTGTCCATTATTCCACGCAGCGTGTGCTCCAACAGGTGGACAAGAGGTACAGTGTCACTGATGCATGCACTGTCACTGCTCACCATCCTCGTGGCCTCCTCAAATGGTGCCAGGACAGTGCATGCATCCCTGATCATGCCCCACTGGCGTGGAGAAAAAAAACCAAGCTCCCCTGACCCTGTCCTGGTGCCGTAGTCGCACAGGTACTCATTGATGGCCCTCTGCTGCGTGTGCAGCCGCTGCAGCATGGCCAACGTTGAGTTCCACCTGGTGGGCATGTCACATATAAGGCGGTTCTTGGGCAGGTTCAACTCCTTTTGCAGCTCAGCCAGGCGAGCACTGGCATTATAAGATCTGCGGAAATGCACACAGACTTTCCTGGCCTGCCTCAGGACATCCTGTAAGCCCGGGTACCTGCCCAAGAACCGCTGCACCACCAGGTTAAGGACGTGAGCCACACAGGGCACATGGGTCAGTTGTCCCTGTCGGAGGGCGGAGAGGAGGTTGGTGCCATTGTCGCAAACCACCATTCCTGGCTTAAGCTGGCGTGGCGTCAACCACCTCTCGGCCTGGCCCTGCAGAGCAGACAGGACCTCTGCCCCAGTGTGGCTTCTGTCCCCCAAACACACCAGCGCAAGCACGGCATGGCATCTTTTTGCCTGCGTACTTGCGTAGCCCCGTGAACGGCTACGGAGCACCGCTGGTTCATAGGACAAACCACAGGAAGAGGCCATGGAGGAAGAAGAAGAGGAGGGGGTGGAGGAGAGAGGTGTGTCACAACCAGTAGTAGCATTTTGGAGGCGTGGCGGTGGGACAACCTCCAACACTACTGCACCTTGTCCTGCATCCTTCCCAGCTGCCAAAAGAGTGACCCAATGGGCCGTGAAAGAAAGGTAACGTCCCTGTCCATGCCTACTGGACCATGAGTCAGCGGTAATATGCACCTTACCGCTGACCGCCCTGTCCAGCGAGGCCAAGACATTGCCTTCCACATGCCGGTAGAGAGCCGGAATAGCCTTCCGTGAGAAAAAGTGGCGTTTGGGAACCTGCCACTGAGGAACCGCACATTGCACAAACTCACGGAAGGGAGCCGAGTCTACCAACTGAAAAGGCAGCAGTTGAAGCGCTAGCAATTTAGCCAAGCTAGCATTCAACCGCTGGGCATGTGGATGGCTGGGAGTGAACTTCTTTCGACGGTCCAGCAGCTGGGGCAGGGAAATTTGCCTGCTAGAATCAGACGTCGGTGTACTGCTAGCAGAGTGGCCGCAAGTACTTGGCTGTGACACACCTAATTCTACACCTTTATTCCTCTCAGTGCATGTTTCAGAGAGGACTGAAGTTATAGTGGGGTTGGAGATCCCAGCTGATGCGGTGCAAGGAGAGGTCCGCTTTGTTCTTTGGTGTGGGTCTTTGAGGTAGGCTTGCCAACGAGCTGCATGGCAGGTCAACATATGTCTGGTCAGGCATGTGGTACCCAAGCGGCTGATGTTTTGGCCACGCGATATACGCTTGAGACATATGTTGCAAACAGCAGCTGTGCGATCTGATGCACTAGCCTCAAAAAAGGCCCACACCAAAGAACTTTTTGAATGACGGGCAGAGGCAGCGCCCTGCACAGGCGGAGCTCTGCGGTGTGATTCCGTCGGTGTACTGCCCTTACGCTGGCCACCAAAGGGCATCCTGCCTCGTTGGAGATGTGCCTCCTCCTCATCCTCCTCCTCCTCCTCTCTCCTATTAGGCACCCACGTGGAGTCAGTGACCTCATCATCACCTCCCTCCTCATCACTGGAGCCAATCTGGCAGTATGCTGCAGCTGCTGGAACATGACTGCCAGATTGGTGTCCTTCTTGAGCATCCCCTCTGTCTGCTCTCACGCTACTGCCTTCCTCTAGCTGGGTTTCATCATCAGACCCTTCGAAACGCTGGGCATCCTCCTGGAGCATGTACCCAACACTGTGCTGAAGCAGTTCGGGGGACTCCTCAGGAGGAGGACATGGTGGGTCTAGGGAACGAGTGACTGATGATGAGTCTGACATTGATACCAGGGAAGAGGACGCTTTGGCAGCTGCTTTTCCAGTACCCTGAGCCTGGGTGAGAGAGGATGAGGAGGAGGAGGAGGGCTTGGTCATCCACTCTACCAAGTCTTCGGCATGATGTGGCTCAACATGTCCAGCTGCCGAAAAGAAGGACAAGCGTGTCCCATGGCCATGTGCTGATGACAATGCACCGCGTCCACGACCAGCACTGTTGCCCCCAGACACAGAGCCTGCTTGCCCTCTTTTATTGCCTCCTGACTGTCTGCCTCTCCTTGTTTGCCTTCCAGACATTCTAATAGATGGCCTGCAGGGAGATGGGAAAAAAGCAATAAGGGCTACCTTCAGGTGTCCTTCTCTGTCCCTTGAAACAAGGACTTTGACAGTGAAAGAAACTGACACTCTCCCTACCTACAGTTTTCTGTCCCTAGAAAAAATGTTTTTTTTAAGCACAATTTAGCACAAGGAGAATTCACTCACTGTCCTTCCAGGTCCCTGGAAACAAGGACTTTGACAGTGAAAGAAACTGACACTCTCCCTACCTACAGTTTTCTGTCCCTAGAAAAAATGTTTTTTTTAAGCACAATTTAGCACAAGGAGAATTCACTCACTGTCCTTCCAGGTCCCTGGAAACAAGGACTTTGACAGTGAAAGAAACTGACACTCTCCCTACCTACAGTTTTCTGTCCCTAGAAAAAATGTTTTTTTTAAGCACAATTTAGCACAAGGAGAATTCACTCACTGTCCTTCCAGGTCCCTGGAAACAAGGACTTTGACAGTGAAAGAAACTGACACTCTCCCTACCTACAGTTTTCTGTCCCTAGAAAAAATGTTTTTTTTAAGCACAATTTAGCACAAGGAGAATTCACTCACTGTCCTTCCAGGTCCCTGGAAACAAGGACTTTGACAGTGAAAGAAACTGACACTCTCCCTACCTACAGTTTTCTGTCCCTAGAAAAAATGTTTTTTTTAAGCACAATTTAGCACAAGGAGAATTCACTCACTGTCCTTCCAGGTCCCTGGAAACAAGGACTTTCACAGTGAAAGAAACTGACACTCTCCCTACCTACAGTTTTCTGTCCCTAGAAAAAATGTTTTTTTTAAGCACAATTTAGCACAAGGAGAATTCACTCACTGTCCTTCCAGGTCCCTGGAAACAAGGACTTTGACAGTGAAAGAAACTGACACTCTCCCTACCTACAGTTTTCTGTCCCTAGAAAAAATGTTTTTTTTAAGCACAATTTAGCACAAGGAGAATTCACTCACTGTCCTTCCAGGTCCCTGGAAACAAGGACTTTGACAGTGAAAGAAACTGACACTCTCCCTACCTACAGTTTTCTGTCCCTAGAAAAAATGTTTTTTTTAAGCACAATTTAGCACAAGGAGAATTCACTCACTGTCCTTCCAGGTCCCTGGAAACAAGGACTTTCACAGTGAAAGAAACTGACACTCTCCCTACCTACAGTTTTCTGTCCCTAGAAAAAATGTTTTTTTTAAGCACAATTTAGCACAAGGAGAATTCACTCACTGTCCTTCCAGGTCCCTGGAAACAAGGACTTTCACAGTGAAAGAAACTGACACTCTCCCTACCTACAGTTTTCTGTCCCTAGAAAAAATGTTTTTTTTAAGCACAATTTAGCACAAGGAGAATTCACTCACTGTCCTTCCAGGTCCCTGGAAACAAGGACTTTGACAGTGAAAGAAACTGACACTCTCCCTACCTACAGTTTTCTGTCCCTAGAAAAAATGTTTTTTTTAAGCACAATTTAGCACAAGGAGAATTCACTCACTGTCCTTCCAGGTCCCTGGAAACAAGGACTTTGACAGTGAAAGAAACTGACACTCTCCCTACCTACAGTTTTCTGTCCCTAGAAAAAATGTTTTTTTTAAGCACAATTTAGCACAAGGAGAATTCACTCACTGTCCTTCCAGGTCCCTGGAAACAAGGACTTTGACAGTGAAAGAAACTGACACTCTCCCTACCTACAGTTTTCTGTCCCTAGAAAAAATGTTTTTTTTAAGCACAATTTAGCACAAGGAGAATTCACTCACTGTCCTTCCAGGTCCCTGGAAACAAGGACTTTCACAGTGAAAGAAACTGACACTCTCCCTACCTACAGTTTTCTGTCCCTAGAAAAAATGTTTTTTTTAAGCACAATTTAGCACAAGGAGAATTCACTCACTGTCCTTCCAGGTCCCTGGAAACAAGGACTTTGACAGTGAAAGAAACTGACACTCTCCCTACCTACAGTTTTCTGTCCCTAGAAAAAATGTTTTTTTTAAGCACAATTTAGCACAAGGAGAATTCACTCACTGTCCTTCCAGGTCCCTGGAAACAAGGACTTTGACAGTGAAAGAAACTGACACTCTCCCTACCTACAGTTTTCTGTCCCTAGAAAAAATGTTTTTTTTAAGCACAATTTAGCACAAGGAGAATTCACTCACTGTCCTTCCAGGTCCCTGGAAACAAGGACTTTGACAGTGAAAGAAACTGACACTCTCCCTACCTACAGTTTTCTGTCCCTAGAAAAAATGTTTTTTTTAAGCACAATTTAGCACAAGGAGAATTCACTCACTGTCCTTCCAGGTCCCTGGAAACAAGGACTTTCACAGTGAAAGAAACTGACACTCTCCCTACCTACAGTTTTCTGTCCCTAGAAAAAATGTTTTTTTTAAGCACAATTTAGCACAAGGAGAATTCACTCACTGTCCTTCCAGGTCCCTGGAAACAAGGACTTTCACAGTGAAAGAAACTGACACTCTCCCTACCTACAGTTTTCTGTCCCTAGAAAAAATGTTTTTTTTAAGCACAATTTAGCACAAGGAGAATTCACTCACTGTCCTTCCAGGTCCCTGGAAACAAGGACTTTGACAGTGAAAGAAACTGACACTCTCCCTACCTACAGTTTTCTGTCCCTAGAAAAAATGTTTTTTTTAAGCACAATTTAGCACAAGGAGAATTCACTCACTGTCCTTCCAGGTCCCTGGAAACAAGGACTTTGACAGTGAAAGAAACTGACACTCTCCCTACCTACAGTTTTCTGTCCCTAGAAAAAATGTTTTTTTTAAGCACAATTTAGCACAAGGAGAATTCACTCACTGTCCTTCCAGGTCCCTGGAAACAAGGACTTTGACAGTGAAATAAACTGACACTCTCCCTACCTACAGTTTTCTGTCCCTAGAAAAAATGTTTTTTTTAAGCACAATTTAGCACAAGGAGAATTCACTCACTGTCCTTCCAGGTCCCTGGAAACAAGGACTTTCACAGTGAAAGAAACTGACACTCTCCCTACCTACAGTTTTCTGTCCCTAGAAAAAATGTTTTTTTTAAGCACAATTTAGCACAAGGAGAATTCACTCACTGTCCTTCCAGGTCCCTGGAAACAAGGACTTTGACAGTGAAAGAAACTGACACTCTCCCTACCTACAGTTTTCTGTCCCTAGAAAAAATGTTTTTTTTAAGCACAATTTAGCACAAGGAGAATTCACTCACTGTCCTTCCAGGTCCCTGGAAACAAGGACTTTGACAGTGAAAGAAACTGACACTCTCCCTACCTACAGTTTTCTGTCCCTAGAAAAAATGTTTTTTTTAAGCACAATTTAGCACAAGGAGAATTCACTCACTGTCCTTCCAGGTCCCTGGAAACAAGGACTTTGACAGTGAAAGAAACTGACACTCTCCCTACCTACAGTTTTCTGTCCCTAGAAAAAATGTTTTTTTTAAGCACAATTTAGCACAAGGAGAATTCACTCACTGTCCTTCCAGGTCCCTGGAAACAAGGGCTTTGACAGTGAAAGAAACTGACACTCTCCCTACCTACAGTTTTCTGTCCCTAGAAAAAATGTTTTTTTTAAGCACAATTTAGCACAAGGAGAATTCACTCACTGTCCTTCCAGGTCCCTGGAAACAAGGACTTTGACAGTGAAAGAAACTGACACTCTCCCTACCTACAGTTTTCTGTCCCTAGAAAAAATGTTTTTTTTAAGCACAATTTAGCACAAGGAGAATTCACTCACTGTCCTTCCAGGTCCCAGGAAACAAGGACTTTCACAGTGAAAGAAACTGACACTCTCCCTACTGTGACAGCAGGAAGGTGAAGTCACCTGGTTGCATCCAGGGGGGTAGATATATTTCGCCCAGATTCAGGCTTTACGCCGACTTATACAACTAGGTGGAGAGTTGTATAAGGCTAGTGGGCTCATGGATGACTCATACCTCTAGGGAGAGTGTGGGGCGTCGTACAGACAGGGAGTTGATGAGACCAGCTGAAGCTTGTCAGCTCATTTAGGCCTCTATAAGAACTCCCAGCTTCATTAGATGTTAGCTCATGCCTGGAACCAGACCTGTGTGGACTGTCTAGGGAGAGTGAACCCCTGTGCGGTGAGACAAAGCCTGTGTGGCTATTTGCTTGGACATTTAAAACCAGGGACTTAGGGACTAGGACAGCACTAGGCTGATCCCAGTTGTTAGTTAGGAAACCTGTATGTTTAGTCAGAGGTCAACTTGACCAGGATTTATTTTGGTTATGTTTCTTTTTCTTTGCTGTGTTTTGTCACTGTAAATAGAAAATAAACCGCACCTTTTTGATTTTGAAAACCACAACCTCCGTTTGCTGGGCCTGTTTTGTGTGGGGAGCCCATCCCGGGGGTCACACACACCCGCTGCCGAGCCAACCCCCTCACAGTTGGTGGAGAATGCGGGCAGTTTTTTTTAAGCCAGCATGGAGGAGATACTGAAACAGCTGGCTCTAGCAAATGCCAATCAACAGCAGACAAATGCAGGTTTGCAAAGGAGCCTTGCAGCCCAGCAGCAAGCTCATCAACAAGCCCAGCAGCAATCTGAGGCCCGCCTCATAGACCTGTTACAGAAGCAAGAGCAGAGACTACAACAAATGGAAGCAGTAATGCAGCAACGTCCGCAGACCAGTGAGGAAAGCCGTCCCACTAATACCGCGTCCTTTGGGGTGAGTCGTTTATTGACAAAAATGACTGGAGAGGATGATCCAGAGGTATTTTTGACCACATTTGAAAGGACTGCTGAAAGAGAAAAGTGGCCTGAGGAGCAGTGGGCTGGACTGGTGGCTCCTCTGTTAACTGGTGAATCGCAGAAGGCTTACTATGACCTAGAGCCTGACCAAGCAAAAGACTATGTGATGCTAAAAGCTGAAATATTGGCAAGGCTGGGTGTCACCCAGACTGTCCGGGCTCAGCGTGTGCATAACTGGACTTTCCAGCTTGGAAAACCCCCCAGGTCCTAAATGTATGATCTCATTCACCTGAGCAGAAAGTGGCTACAGCCAGAGACTTTGTCCGCACCAAAGATTGTGGAACGTGTTGTAATGGATCGGTTTTTGAGAGCTCTTCCTACTGCCATCCAAAAGTGGGTAAGCCATGGAGACCCAGAGACGGCCGATGGTCTTGTGGATCGTGTGGAGAAATACTTGGCTACAGAGAACCTGACGGCCTCTTCCAGAGACACTCGGACTTTCCACCCTAAGACCAGACCATCCCCAGGGGCGGATAAGAGGATTCCAAGGGGTAAGGGTGGAGAGAGTGAGAGGGTGGGAGCTCTACCCCAAGTTTGGCGAGAACAGCCTGGGAAATCAGCGGCTCAAGAGGCGGCAAGAAGGATCGTTTGCTACCGCTGCCGGCAAGCGGGACATATTGCAGCCAATTGCCCGGTTGTGGAGGAACCCATGCAGTGTGACTTTCTGACGGGCAGACGTCAGTCGCTGTGTGCGACAGTCGCATGCACTGCCATTCGAGGAACTGAGAAACATTTATGCAAAATGTGTGTTAATGGTAGAAATGTTGTGGTATTGCTGGATTCAGGTAGCCTTGTGACCCTGATAAAGGCTGAGTTAGTTAAAACAGAGGTCTCTGGGAATAGCAAGGTAGCTGTTATTTGTGTGCATGGGGACACCCGAGAGTATCCAGTGACTACAGTGTGTTTCGAGACCCCCAAAGGTACCCTCTCTCATCCAGTGGGCTTAGTATCTCAGTTACCGTATGACGCCATTGTGGGAAGGGATTTTCCGAAGTTCTGGGAACTGTGGGATGATCCTGAGCCCCTCACTGGTGCCCCTATGTACCAGGAATGTGATAGCCAGAACTCCCCTGAGAGTGGTGAGGACTCTCCGGAATTTCCCTTATCAGTATTGGCAGGGGAGACTCAAGAAACTGGAGAGGAGCCCACCTCCTCAGACGAAAACCTACCGTCTGTGGAGTTTTCTGATCTTGAGGTTCACAGGGAAAACTTTGCCACAGAACAGTTGAAAGACCCCGCCCTAATAAAGGCACGGGAAAACGTAGTGAAAATAGATGGCGAGTTAGTGAACCCAGATAATACCTGCACTTACCCATACTTCAGCGTAGAGAAGGACCTACTGTATCGGGTGGCAAAAAGGGCAGAAGAAACCGTTGAGCAGCTTGTGGTGCCCAAACCTTACAGGAAGTTGGTGTTGGAGTTGGCCCATGGGCACATTCTTGGAGGTCATCTGGGGACAGAGAAAACCCGAGAGAGGGTATTACAGAGATTCTATTGGCCGGGGGTGATGAAGGACGTAGAAAATTATTGTTCCTCCTGCCCTGTGTGTCAGAGGTTGGCCCCGATGCCACATTTCCGTAGCCCGCTGGTCCCTCTACCCATCATTGAGGTCCCGTTTGAGAGGATCGCCATGGATTTGGTAGGTCCTATAATCAAGTCCGCTAGGGGGCACCAGTACATATTAGTTATAATGGACTATGCCACCCGTTATCCAGAAGCGATCCCTCTCCGAAATACCTTGGCCAAAACCATAGCCAAAGAGCTATCTCTTGTTTTTAGCCGGGTGGGTATTTGTAAAGAACTGCTTACGGACCAAGGTACACCCTTTATGTCCCGGGTTATGAAAGAGCTGTGTAAATTGTTCAAAGTGACGCAATTGCGTACGTCTGTGTATCACCCCCAAACCGATGGGCTGGTTGAAAGATTCAACAAAACCCTAAAACAAATGTTGAAGAAAGTGGTGGATAGAGATGGAAAGGATTGGGACTGTTTACTTCCTTATTTGATGTTTGCTATTAGGGAGGTGCCCCAATCCTCTACGGGATTCTCCCCCTTTGAGTTACTGTATGGGAGACACCCAAGAGGGCTGTTGGATATTGCCAAGGAAACTTGGGAAAGTGAGAGTTCTCCCCACAGGAGTGTGATTGAGCATGTCGCCCTGATGCAAGATCGAATTGCACAGGTAATGCCCATCGTGAAGGAACATTTGGCCCAAGCGCAGTTGGCACAGCAGAGAGTGTACAACCGTGGAGCCAAGACCCGTACCTTTTCCCCGGGGGATAGGATATTGGTACTTGTCCCTACGGTTGAAAGTAAATTCCTTGCCAAATGGCAAGGCCCCTACGAGATAATGGAAAAAGTGAGCGAAGTGAATTACAAGGTCAGACAACCAGGAAGGCGAAAGCCCGAACAGATCTATCACGTTAATCTGTTGAAAGCCTGGAGGGATAGAGAGTCCCTAGTCGCAGACACTTGGTCACCAGCTCAAACTGGTTGCGTGATTCCTGAGGTTGGAATAGCAGCCACCTTGTCACAACCCCAACAACAGGAGGTTAAGGAGTTTGTGCTTCGCAACAAGGAGGTATTCTCTGAGCTGCCGGGACAAACATCTGGGGTAGAGCATGACATCATTACCCCGCCCGGTGAAAGGGTGAAGTTAAAACCCTATCGGATCCCAGAGGCTCGACGGGAGGCAATACGGGAGGAAGTACAGAAAATGCTGAACTTAGGGGTGATAGAGGAGTCCCAAAGTGATTGGTCTAGTCCCATCGTGTTGGTGCCTAAACCGGATGGGAGCTGGCGATTTTGTAACGATTTTCGTCAGTTGAACAAAGTTACAAAATTTGACACCTACCCCATGCCACGTATAGATGAGTTGATCGACCGGCTGGGAACAGCCCGATACATGACGACTCTTGACCTCACAAAAGGGTATTGGCAAATCCCCCTGGCCAAGTCGGCCAAAGAGAAAACCGCATTTGTAACCCCAGACGGGGCGTTCCAATATAAAAGAATGCCGTTCGGGTTACAGAATGCGCCGGCCACATTCCAGCGGAAAATGTACCAGATGCTGAGGCCCCATCGGAAGTATGCTGCGGCTTACCTGGATGACGTAATTGTCCATAGCACAGATTGGGCCTCACATCTGCCAAAAGTGCAAGCAGTCCTGGACTCTGTTCGGGAAGCGGGGTTTACGGCTAACCCCAAGAAGTGTACCATTGGGCAGGAGGAGGCCAAATATCTTGGGTACACCATTGGGAGGGGAGTAATAAAACCCCAACTCAACAAAGTCGAGGCCATCCAGAGTTGGCCACGTCCCAACAGCAAGAAGCAGGTACGAGCCTTTCTGGGAATCGCTGGGTATTATCGGCGATTCATTCCCCACTTTGCTTCTAAGGCTGTGCCCCTAACCAACCTGACGAAGGGGAAAGGGTCGGTCATGATTAAATGGACCCCCGAGGCTGAGGCAGTATTCCAATTCTTGAAACAAGCCTTATGTAGCCAGCCAGTGTTGTACTCACCCGACTTCTCTAAAGACTTTGTCGTACAAAGTGATGCGTCAGATGTGGGGTTAGGAGCAGTATTGTCCCAGGTCTGGAACGGGGAAGAGCACCCAGTCATTTACCTCAGCAGGAAGTTGAAGTCCCATGAGGTAAATTACGCCACCGTTGAAAAGGAGTGTTTAGCGGTGAAGTGGGCTCTAGATTCCCTTCGGTACTACCTGCTAGGTAGGCACTTTGACATGGTTACGGATCACGCTCCGTTAAAGTGGATGGCTCAAAACAAGGAAACAAATAGAAGAGTGAATAGGTGGTTCCTGGCCCTCCAGGAATTCAACTTCACAGTAAAGCATCGCCCTGGCGTTCAAATGGGGAATGTGGATGCTTTGTCTCGAGTACATGAATGCCTGATTGCTGGTGTTCCAACCCCGAGGTTAAAACAAGAGGGGGGGGTATGTGACAGCAGGAAGGTGAAGTCACCTGGTTGCATCCAGGGGGGTAGATATATTTCGCCCAGATTCAGGCTTTACGCCGACTTATACAACTAGGTGGAGAGTTGTATAAGGCTAGTGGGCTCATGGATGACTCATACCTCTAGGGAGAGTGTGGGGCGTCGTACAGACAGGGAGTTGATGAGACCAGCTGAAGCTTGTCAGCTCATTTAGGCCTCTATAAGAACTCCCAGCTTCATTAGATGTTAGCTCATGCCTGGAACCAGACCTGTGTGGACTGTCTAGGGAGAGTGAACCCCTGTGCGGTGAGACAAAGCCTGTGTGGCTATTTGCTTGGACATTTAAAACCAGGGACTTAGGGACTAGGACAGCACTAGGCTGATCCCAGTTGTTAGTTAGGAAACCTGTATGTTTAGTCAGAGGTCAACTTGACCAGGATTTATTTTGGTTATGTTTCTTTTTCTTTGCTGTGTTTTGTCACTGTAAATAGAAAATAAACCGCACCTTTTTGATTTTGAAAACCACAACCTCCGTTTGCTGGGCCTGTTTTGTGTGGGGAGCCCATCCCGGGGGTCACACACACCCGCTGCCGAGCCAACCCCCTCACACTACCTACAGTTTTCTATCCCTAGAAAAAATGTTTTTTTTAAGCACAATTTAGCACAAGGAGAATTCACTCACTGTCCTTCCAGGTCCCTGGAAACAAGGACTTTGACAGTGAAAGAAACTGACACTCTGCCTACCTACAGTTTTCTGTCCCTAGAAAAAATGTTTTTTTTAAGCACAATTTAGCACAAGGAGAATTCACTCACTGTCCTTCCAGGTCCCTGGAAACAAGGACTTTCACAGTGAAAGAAACTGACACTCTCCCTACCTACAGTTTTCTGTCCCTAGAAAAAATGTTTTTTTTAAGCACAATTTAGCACAAGGAGAATTCACTCACTGTCCTTCCAGGTCCCTGGAAACAAGGACTTTCACAGTGAAAGAAACTGACACTCTCCCTACCTACAGTTTTCTGTCCCTAGAAAAAATGTTTTTTTTAAGCACAATTTAGCACAAGGAGAATTCACTCACTGTCCTTCCAGGTCCCTGGAAACAAGGACTTTGACAGTGAAAGAAACTGACACTCTCCCTACCTACAGTTTTCTGTCCCTAGAAAAAATGTTTTTTTTAAGCACAATATAGCACAAGCACAAAACACACTGACACTCTCCCTACCTATCCTTCTCTTTCCCTAAACTAAAGGAATCCAGGTTAAGCAAGAAAGAAATAAAAGTCACTGTCCCTGCCTATGCTGCTCTATCCCTGCTCCGGAACACACTACACTAGGCCGCCGTGCTGGCGGCCTTTTATAGTGTGGGGCGTGTACTAAACACCCTCAGCAATAATTGGCCACAGGCATCCTGCCTGTGGCCAATCATTGCTCTCCTCGCTGCCGGCGCTGTGATTGGCCAAGCATGCGGGGTCACAGTGCATGCTTGGCCAATCACAGCGCCTGGATGACACTGCGATGGCGTAGTGCATTGTGGGCCGTTCGCGTCACTCGAATTTGGCCCGAACGGCCCAAATCGTTCGATCTTCGTCGAACGATCGAACAGCCGATGTTCGAGTCGAACGTATGTTCGACTCGAACACGAAGCTCATCCCTATTGAAGAGCATATTATCTCATACCATTAATGATTGGAGCGAAGCCCTGGCTAATTATTGGAAGCCGTAAGAAGTATCTGTGTGAGGCTTGAAAGAGTATAGCCAACGGAGGAAGGATCCCTAACATTTTACATGCCTGGTGGTCACTTTGTGACCAAAGATATCTGGTGAGCACAATTACATGTCACTTCGGGTGAAGCACTTTTGAAAAAGTTGAAGCACTCTGCACTTTAGGAATCACGGTGTTGGAGTTTTTATAAGAAGACCTGAATTCATATATATATATATTGTGAGGGGGTTAACTCGGTAGCGGGTGTGTGTGACCCCCTGGTTGGGCTCCCCACACAAAACAGGGCCAGCAGACGGAGGTTGTGGTTTTCAAAATCAAAAGGTGCGGTTTATTTCTCTATGTACAGTGACAAAAACACAGCAAAGCCAAAAAGAAACATAAACAAAATAAATCCTGGTCAGTTTGACCTCTGACTAAACATGCAGGTTTCCTAAACTAACAACTGGGATCAGCCTGGTGCTGTCCTAGTCCCTAAGTCCCTGGTTTAGTAAAAGTCCAAACAAATAGCCACACAGGCTTTGCCTCACCGCACAGGGGTTCACTCTCCCTAGACAGTCCACACAGGTCTGGGTCCAGGCATGAGCTAACACCTAATGAATCTGGGAGTTCTTATAGAGGCCTAAATGAGCTGACAAGCTTCAGCTGGTCTCATCAACTCCCTGCCTCACGACGCCCAGCACTCTCCCTAGAGGTATGAGTCATTCATGAGCCCACTAGCCTCAGCTGGGCTTCATCAACTCCCTAGTTGTATAAGTCGGCATAAAGCCTGAATCTGGGAGAAATATATCTACCCCCCTGGATGCAACCAGGTGACTTTACCTTCCTGCTGTCACATACCCCCCCCTCTTGTTTTAACCTTGGGGTTGGAACACCAGCAATCAGGCATTCATGTACTCGAGACAAAGCATCCACATTCCCCATTTGAACGCCAGGGCGATGCTTTACTGTGAAGTTGAATTCCTGTAGGGCCAGGAACCACCTATTCACTCTTCTATTTGTCTCCTTGTTTTGAGCCATCCACTTTAACGGAGCGTGATCCGTAACCATGTCAAAGTGCCTACCTAGCAGATAGTACCGAAGGGAATCTAGAGCCCACTTCACCGCTAAACACTCCTTTTCAACCGTGGCGTAATTTACCTCATGGGACTTCAACTTCCTGCTGAGGTAAATGACTGGGTGCTCTTCCCCGTTCCAGACCTGGGACAATACTGCTCCTAACCCCACATCTGACGCATCACTTTGTACGACAAAGTCTTTAGAGAAGTCGGGTGAGTACAACACTGGCTGGCTACATAAGGCTTGTTTCAAGAATTGGAATGCTGCCTCCGCCTCGGGGGTCCATTTAATCATGACCGACCCTTTCCCTTTCGTCAGGTTGGTTAGGGGCACAGCCTTAGAAGCAAAGTGGGGAATGAAGCGCCGATAATAACCCGCGATTCCCAGAAAGGCTCGTACCTGCCTCTTGCTGTTGGGACGTGGCCAACTCTGGATGGCCTCGACTTTGTTGAGTTGGGGTTTTATTACTCCCCTGCCAATGGTGTACCCAAGATATTTGGCCTCCTCCTGCCCAATGGTACACTTCTTGGGGTTAGCCGTAAACCCCGCTTCCCGGATAGAGTCTAGGACTGCTTGCACTTTTGGCAGATGTGAGGCCCAATCTGTGCTATGGACAATTACGTCATCCAGGTAAGCCGCAGCATACTTCCGATGGGGCCTCAGTATCTGGTCCATTTTCCGCTGGATTGTGGCCGGCGCATTCTGTAACCCGAACGGCATTCTCTTATATTGGAACGCCCCGTCTGGGGTTACAAATGCGGTTTTCTCTTTGGCCGACTTGGCCAGGGGAATTTGCCAATACCCTTTTGTGAGGTCAAGAGTCGTCATGTATCGGGCTGTTCCCAGCCGGTCGATCAACTCATCTATACGTGGCATGGGGTAGGTGTCAAATTTTGTAACTTTGTTCAACTGACGAAAATCGTTACAAAATCGCCAGCTCCCATCCGGTTTAGGCACCAACACAATGGGACTAGACCAATCACTTTGGGACTCCTCTATCACCCCTAAGTTCAGCATTTTCTGTACTTCCTCCCGTATTGCCTCCCGTCGGGCCTCTGGGATCCGATAGGGTTTTAACTTCACCCTTTCACCGGGCGGGGTAATAATATCATGCTCTACCCCAGATGTTTGTCCCGGCAGCTCAGAGAACACCTCCTTGTTGCGAAGCACAAACTCCTTAACCTCCTGTTGTTGGGGTTGTGACAAGGTGGCTGCTATTCCAACCTCCGGAATCACGCAACCAGTTTGAGCTGGTGACCAAGTTTCTGCGACTAGGGACTCTCTATCCCTCCAGGCTTTCAACAGATTAACGTGATATATCTGTTCGGGCTTTCGCCTTCCTGGTTGTCTGACCTTGTAATTCACTTCGCTCACTTTTTCCATTATCTCGTAGGGGCCTTGCCATTTGGCAAGGAATTTACTTTCAACCGTAGGGACAAGTACCAATATCCTATCCCCCGGGGAAAAGGTACGGGTCTTTGCTCCACGATTGTACACTCTCTGCTGTGCCAACTGCGCTTGGGCCAAATGTTCCTTCACGATGGGCATTACCTGTGCAATTCGATCTTGCATCAGGGCGACATGCTCAATCACACTCCTGTGGGGAGAACTCTCACTTTCCCAAGTTTCCTTGGCAATATCCAACAGCCCTCTTGGGTGTCTCCCATACAGTAACTCAAAGGGGGAGAATCCCGTAGAGGATTGGGGCACCTCCCTAATAGCAAACATCAAATAAGGAAGTAGACAGTCCCAATCCTTTCCATCTCTATCCACCACTTTCTTCAACATTTGTTTTAGGGTTTTGTTGAATCTTTCAACCAGCCCATCGGTTTGGGGGTGATACACAGATGTACGCAATTGCGTCACTTTGAGCAATTTACACAGCTCTTTCATAACCCGGGACATAAAGGGTGTACCTTGGTCCGTAAGCAGTTCTTTACAAATACCCACCCGGCTAAAAACAAGAGATAGCTCTTTGGCTATGGTTTTGGCCGAGGTATTTCTGAGAGGGATCGCTTCTGGATAACGGGTGGCATAGTCCATTATAACCAATATGTACTGGTGCCCCCTAGCGGACTTGATTATAGGACCTACCAAATCCATTGCGATTCTCTCAAACGGGACCTCAATGATGGGTAGAGGGACCAGCGGGCTACGGAAATGTGGCATCGGGGCCGACCTCTGACACACAGGGCAGGAGGAACAATAATTTTCTATGTCCTTCATCACCCCAGGCCAATAGAATCTCTGTAATACCCTCTCTCGGGTTTTCTCTGTCCCCAGATGACCTCCAAGAATGTGCCCATGGGCCAACTCCAACACCAACTTCCTGTAAGGTTTGGGCACCACAAGCTGCTCAACGGTTTCTTCTGCCCTTTTTGCCACCCGATACAGTAGGTCCTTCTCTACGCTGAAGTATGGGTAAGTGCAGGTATTATCTGGGTTCACTAACTCGCCATCTATTTCCACTACGTTTTCCCGTGCCTTTATTAGGGCGGGGTCTTTTAACTGTTCTGTGGCAAAATTTTCCCTGTGAACCTCCAGATCAGAAAACTCCACAGACGGTAGGTTTTCGTCTGAGGAGGTGGGCTCCTCTCCAGTTTCTTGAGTCTCCCCTGCCAATACTGACAAGGGAAATTCTGGAGAGTCCTCACCACTCTCAGAGGAGTTCTGGCTATCACATTCCTGGTACATAGGGGCACCAGTGGGGGGCTCAGGATCATCCCACAGTTCCCAGAACTTCGGAAAATCCCTTCCCACAATGGCATCATGCGGTAATTGAGATACTAACCCCACTGGATGAGAGAGGGTACCTTTGGGGGTCTCGAAACACACTGTAGTCACTGGATACTCTCGGGTGTCCCCATGCACACAAATAACAGCTACCTTGCTATTCCCAGAGACCTCTGTTTTAACTAATTCAGCCTTTATCAGGGTCACAAGGCTACCTGAATCCAGTAATACCACAACATTTCTACCATTAATACACATTTTGCATAAATGTTTCTCAGTTCCCCGAATGGCAGTGCATGCGACTGTCGCACACAGCGACTGACGTCTGTCCATCAGAAAGTCACATTGCATGGGTTCCTCCACAACCGGGCAATTTGCTGCAATATGTCCCGCTTGCCGGCAGCGGTAGCAAACAATCCATTTGGCTGCCTCTTGAGCCCCTGACTTCCCAGGCTGTTCTCGCCAAACTTTGGGTAGAGCTCCCACCCTCTCACTCTCTCCACCCTCACCCCTTGGAATCCTCTTATCCGCCCCTGGGGATGGTCTGGTCTTAGGGTGGAAAGTCCGAGAGTCTCTGGAAGAGGCCGTCAGGTTCTCTGTAGCCAAGTATTTCTCTACACGATCCACAAGACCACCGGCCGTCTCTGGGTCTCCATGGCTTACCCACTTTTGGATAGCAGTAGGAAGAGCTCTCAAAAACCGATCCATTACAACACGTTCCACAATCTCTGGTGCGGACAAAGTCTCTGGCTGTAGCCACTTCCTGCTCAGGTGAATGAGATCATACATTTGAGACCTGGGGGGTTTTCCAAGCTGGAAAGTCCAGTTATGCACACGCTGAGCCCGGACAGCCAGGGTGACACCCAGCCTTGCCAATATTTCAGCTTTTAGCATCACATAGTCTTTTGCTTGGTCAGGCTCTAGGTCATAGTAAGCCTTCTGCGATTCACCAGTTAACAGAGGAGCCACCAGTCCAGCCCACTGCTCCTCAGGCCACTTTTCTCTTTCAGCAGTCCTTTCAAATGTGGTCAAAAATACCTCTGGATCATCCTCTCCAGTCATTTTTGTCAATAAACGACTCACCCCAAAGGACGCGGTATTAGTGGGACGGCTTTCCTCACTGGTCTGCGGACGTTGCTGCATTACTGCTTCCATTTGTTGTAGTCTCTGCTCTTGCTTCTGTAACAGGTCTATGAAGCGGGCCTCAGATTGCTGCTGGGCTTGTTGATGAGCTTGCTGCTGGGCTGCAAGGCTCCTTTGCAAACCTGCATTTGTCTGCTGTTGATTGGCATTTGCTAGAGCCAGCTGTTTCAGTATCTCCTCCATGCTGGCTTAAAAAAAACTGCCACTGGTTCTCCACCAACTGTGAGGGGGTTAACTCGGTAGCGGGTGTGTGTGACCCCCTAGTTGGGCTCCCCACACAAAACAGGGCCAGCAGACGGAGGTTGTGGTTTTCAAAATCAAAAGGTGCGGTTTATTTCTCTATGTACAGTGACAAAAACACAGCAAAGCCAAAAAGAAACATAAACAAAATAAATCCTGGTCAGTTTGACCTCTGACTAAACATGCAGGTTTCCTAAACTAACAACTGGGATCAGCCTGGTGCTGTCCTAGTCCCTAAGTCCCTGGTTTAGTAAAAGTCCAAACAAATAGCCACACAGGCTTTGCCTCACCGCACAGGGGTTCACTCTCCCTAGACAGTCCACACAGGTCTGGGTCCAGGCATGAGCTAACACCTAATGAATCTGGGAGTTCTTATAGAGGCCTAAATGAGCTGACAAGCTTCAGCTGGTCTCATCAACTCCCTGCCTCACGACGCCCAGCACTCTCCCTAGAGGTATGAGTCATTCATGAGCCCACTAGCCTCAGCTGGGCTTCATCAACTCCCTAGTTGTATAAGTCGGCATAAAGCCTGAATCTGGGAGAAATATATCTACCCCCCTGGATGCAACCAGGTGACTTTACCTTCCTGCTGTCACAATATATATATATATATATATATATATATATAATTATATGATATATACCTTTTTTTTCCAGTTTGGACTGTTGACACTTATGCACTTTATTATTAGATATTAGCACATGTTCTATTTGCGCCCATATCATTATTTTTCATGTTTTATTAGTTTTTACTTATTTCTAGTGCTGCATTCGAATAATTTAGATTAATTAATTGGCGCCGGTTCTCATTTTATTTTCTATCAATGGTTACAACAATGCTCCCCGCATCCCTATTAGCTCTAGGGTTACCATGTAGGGTTAATGCCGCCCTTTTTGTAAACATTCGTGTTTCAAGAAGTACATTGGTCAGTAAATGATGCGGTCAGACTGACGGGTCGACACCATAGGGGTGACATCATCGCGGTTAGATTTCACTTTCTACTTGATTGTATCACCCTCTGGCGGGTGTCCCCCAGTTGCAGCCCACACCCCCATAGCAACACCACTTCCTGGTACCTATAAAATATGCTTTATTTGCTTTGTCTGGGCCTTCCTTAAAGAAGAACGTCATTAAAATAGTCAGGGACTGCATAGCAACCAGCAACTGTTGAGACAATGAACACTTTGATGAGAAGATTATAATGTACAGTATTGTGCATATAGTGCAGGAGTGTGTGAGGCAGAGCACATAGGTTGGGGAGTGCTGCAGTCAGTGTTGGGTTTAAGATATATAACGCAGACTGCAGGGATCCGGGGTATATAATTCAATGTGTTCAAGGACCAGGAGTATGGAATGAAGGGAGGGCTGTAGTCAGTGCTGGGTTTAGGAATATGTGAAACACAGAGAACAGGGTCCAGCCAGGAGTACCTAATGCACAGAAAGCAGGGGACAGGAGTGTGTATTGCATAGTTAAGCCCTGTACACACGATCGGTTTCACCGATGAACATGTTTTAAATTTATCCGATGGTTAAAAAACCGATAGCAAATTACTATCGTCTGTGGGGAACTCCATCGGATAAAAAACCCACGCATGCTCAGAATCAAGTCGACGCATGCTCAGAAGCATTGAACTTAATTTTTCTCGGCTCATCAGAGTGTTTTACGTCACCGCGTTTGGAACGGTCGGTTTTTTTGACTGATGGTGTGTAGGCAAGACTGATGGAAGTCAGCTTCATCGGTTTTCCAATGGAAAAATCCATCAGTTTAAAAACCATAGGAAATCCGATCGTGTGTACAGGGCTTAAGAATCAGGAGTACGAAACAAAAAGAGTGCAGGAGTGAGGGACCTGAAAGCACAGTACAGGTGTAAGGATGTTGCAAATCCCCCCCCCCCTGCAAGCAATACTTTCCCCCACTTTACCCCTTAATCCAAAAAATCTCACTCCCTCCTCTCAAAAAAAAAAAAAGGTTGAGGACACCACTACTGAGTGGAGCCCAGAGCTGGAATTTGTTCCCACACTGGTTTTCGTGACTCCAGCCCAGATCCGCGGGACCCTGCGACATACTTAAAATCTCTGGACGGTTGGGAGGTACAGAACAGCTAACAACAAAATACGGCAACAAAATAAATCTGACTAAAGTTAACTACTTCCCTGCTATATTCAAATGAAAAAAGAGTTTGAGTTGGGCCTCAATACCTTATTTTAAAAAGGTCTGTAAATTATATTATGCATTATATACAGTTTTCCTCGGCAGCTCCACGTTCAGTTGTTATTTTTATGCAGAAATAGCTTTTCATATTATCTGAACTTCATGGCATAAGGAAAGAATACACTTTGGATCAGGGAAGATTTTTGGTAACATATATAGTGTAGGTAGTAACAAAGTGTGATTTAAAAGTGTGTGTGACTTAAGAAGGCCTTCCAATTGAAGTAATAGCGTACACACAATGCACCACATAAGTGATAGTCTGTACTTTCTGATAGGGATGAGCCAGATTTTTGAGTCGAACGTAAGTTCCACTCGAACATCGGGTGTTCACCTGTTCGCCGAACAGCGAACATTATGCAGTGTTCGCGGCAAATTCGAAAGCCACGGAACACAGTTAAAGTCTATGGGACACTAACATGAAAAACCAAAAGTGCTCATTTTAAAGGCTTATATGTATGGTATTGTCATAAAAAGTGTTTGGGGACCTGGGTCCTGCCCCAGGGGACATGTATCAATGCAAAAAAAAGTTTTAAAAACTGACATTTTTTCGGGAGCGGTGATTTTAATCATGCTTAAAGTGAAACAATAAAAATGAAATATTCCAAATTTTGGGAAATATAATGTAAAGTTAAAAAAATAAAAAAAATGAAATATTCCTTTAAATATCGTGTCTGGGGGGGGTGTCTATAGTATGCCAGTAAATTTTTCCCGTGTTTAGAACAGTCCTGCAGCAAAATGACATTTCTAAAGGAAAAAAAGTAATTTAAAACTGCTCGCGGCTGTAATGAATGGTCGGGTCTCGGCAATAAAGATAAAACTCATTGAGAAAAATGGCATGCCCCCCCCTAGTCCTTTACCAGGCCCTTTGGACCTGGTATGAATATTAAGGGGAACCCCAAACCCCAAAAAAATAAAAAATTGCGCCAACATTTAAAAGAATAATGGCGTAGGGGTCCCCCCAAAAATTAAGGGTTGGGTAAGGGTTGTGGGGATGAGGCCCTTGTCCTCATCAACATGGGGGCAAGGTGCTTTGGGGTGGGGGGTGCAGAGCCCCCCGCCCTAAAGCACACTCCCCATGTTGAGGGCATGTGACCTGGTACGGTTCAGGAGGGGGGGGGAATTTCTCGTCCCCCTCTTTTCCTGCGGCCTGCCAGGTTGTGTGCTCGGATAAGGGTCTGGTATGGATTTTGGAGGGACCCCTAAGCCATTTTTTTTTATTTTGGCGCAGGGTTTCCCTTAAAATCCATACCAGACCTGAAGGGTTTGGTATGGATTTGGGGGGGACCCCTACGCCATTTTTTTTTTAAATGGCACACGGTTCCCCTTAATATATATATATTCCCTTAATAGATATAATATAATATATGGATTTTTGACGCAAGGTTCCCCTTAAAATATATATATATATATATATATATATATATATATATATATATAATATGGATTTTGGGGGGACCCCCACGCATTTTTATTTTTCATTTTGGTTCGGGGTTCCCCTAAATATTTATACCAGACCCAAAGGGCCTGGTAATGGCCTGGGGGGGAACCCATGCCGTTTTTCTCAATGAGTTTTATATATATTGCCGAGACCAGACAATTCATTACAGCAGTGAGCAGTTTTAAATTACTATTTTTCCTTTAGAAATGCCATTTTGCTGTGTGACTGTTCTAAACACGGGAAAAATTTGCCACTTTACAGGCATACTGCAGACACCCCCAGGCATGATATTTAAAGGAATATTTCATTTTTATTGTTTCACTTTAAGCATGATTAAAATCACTGCTCCCGAAAAAACTTCAGTTTTTAAAACTTTTTTTGCGTTGATACATGTCCCCTGGGGCAGGACCCAGGTCCCCAAACACTTTTTATGACAATACCATGCATATAAGCCTTTAAAATGAGCACTTTTGATTTTTCATTTTCGTGTCCCATAGACTTTAACGGTGTTCGCGTGTTCAAACAAATTTTTTGCCTGTTCGCAAGTTCTGGTGCGAACCGAACCTTGGGGTGTTCGGCTCATCCTTACTTTCTGATGTGCTGGTCTTGTTTCCCTACAGGAACAGGGAAACCCATAAACTAGTAGTGACAAAAAATAATGACATATCTTATTTTTGCAAACGCCTAAGACATGTCTTGCAATACCATGCTACAGTTCCATACTAAAAATTCACTTGATCTTATATTAAATATAGTTACCATTACCATGCCATTAATTATTGTTTGCCAAGTAATCCTTTTACTTGCACATGAATTACACAGGATTTATGGCTGATTAAATTTAGGTAATGGACTGATTGAATCCAATTATCCAGAGAACCCCTATAAGTTAGATGTGTCAGTAATTAATGAGTTGGCAAATGTAAGTGCGGACTTGGCCATAAATACAGAGATCTGTGATAGTGATCACACCAAATCAATGCTACATCTGTTTTCAATGTCTCATCCGTATCCTTTGTATGTATCTGTATCTTATGTACTTGACAGGCTAATAAATGAGATCAGGATACATGAAATAGCTTGCACTTAATCCAGCAAGTCTTTCCATTTTGCAGTGTTTGCATTAAAGCCAAACTAAATATATACAGTATATATAGATATATAGATATATATACCTAATACCTAAAAGGTGAAAAAAAAATCTGCAATATTCACCTTTAGCATGTCCCCTGCACACTCCTCGCTCCATCCTGCACTGGGTTAAATAATGCTCTGCCCATCATCATTCAACCCACTTCCCATGAGTTTAGACAGCCATAGATATATTTATATTGTAAAGCGCTATGTAAACTGTTGGCGCTATATAAATCTTGTATAATAATAATAGACCTACACCCTTGTGATGCATCTCATGTCAGCTTGGGCTCACAGCAGAATTCTGCAAGGAACGGTAGTGTAATACTGTTCTATGCAGCAGAGAGGACCAACCACTGCTGGAAAAGAAAAGCCAGAAGAAAAGTACCCAGCTTGTCCTGTACCTGGCAACAACTATCCTAAAATTAAAGTATGTAAAGTATGGATGAATGTTTGTTTGTTTTTTTAAAATTATAGTGGTGTAGGGCTGTAAACTTTAGGTAGAGGTGGGGTGGGGTAAAAAGCATGGAGGTGGGATTTAAAGTGGTATTAAGCTCAAAAGAAAACTTTTATTTTTATTTTGCAGCTTACCAGTTCTTACATATGCTGGCTGCATTCGTTTTCTTTTTTAGGCCTTCTTTCTTTTATTTTCACATGGTGATCCTGCCAGGAAGTCTGTTGTTTTTCAACAGAACAAGCTGTCCCACAGATGTAGCAGTTAGAGTGTTGAGATAAACTATTTAGCCATTCCGTTTCTTTCTTACGGGGCCACATGCTGGCGTGACTGCACAATGGTCAGCTTTTATTTCTGTAAAAATGTTATCCCAAAGGGAAAAAAGGTTTGCTGTAACTGCTTAAGAAGTGTGAGCTGGAGATGGGCTTCAATGTGTTAGTAAATCTAAATCTGCTAGTGCACAATATTGTTTGCTTTCTGCTTAGTGCAGATCACTGAGTGTGTTTTATGACTTCTTTTATATCAAGTCTATGAATGAAACCTTTTAAACAAACATGAATGTAAAATAAGCGCTCTTTGTTGAACTTGTATAATTTTAGTGTATAGTTGTTTAATAAGAATGCCCATTGTATTAACATTTACAAGAGAGAACCTATAGGTCCATAAGTGAAACCTGATTATAAAAATAAGGAAAAAATAAATAAATGTGGCATTTAGATAAACCTTACAATACAAGCTGAAAATGAGTACTCAGTGTTTCATTATGGGTTATTCTCGGTCCCCTGAGGATGTTAATTGTGATGAAACAATGGGCGGAGCATTGGATCTGATGTCATCACACCCGACAAGCAGCACTGTTTTATAAAAAGGCCTATACACTGCCTTTGTGGGTATCTTTTAATTGAATAAACCCTAAATTTGCTATACTGGTTTGCATGTGAAGTATTCTTATTTTCACCATTATGGCCTTTCCTACATGTATATTGTTACCTGTGGGGCTGATGAGGATCAATCTTGAGGCAGTGGCGTAACTAGAACCTTCAGGGCCCCAATGCAAGAAACCATGAAGGGCCCCCTGACCCCCGGACAGGGCTGTTTTCTCCGAGCCCGGTGGCGGAACAACAGGGCCCGGTCGCAATTGGGTGGCTGCATATAAAGTAATCGATTTCTCCATTTGCCCCTGCTTCTCCTCCTCTCCCTCCATTCAGCGGCTGCAGGAGGAAAATGGAGAGATCGGTACCTCTATGTCGGTGTTTCTCAATCTTTTTCCACTCAAGGCACCCTTGAAGTATACCCCTAGGTGAATGGGGCTACTCTGCAACCACCCTGCAACTGTGTGCATTGCATGCAGTTGCAGCTAGTGATGATGCATTTAAGGGGTTAAAACAGGCAGTCAGTAGGCAACATATTGCCTCTTTACCGGCTGTCAAATGCCTCTGAAAAGCTATCTGAGCATTTATCGCTTTTCGGAGGAACAGCATTTTTTTGCTGGTACTATGAACAAGCAAAAAAAATAATTGGTTCTGATTGTATACATATAGGGGGTCAGGATTAAAAGCGCATACAGAAAATGTGCATACATACATGTAAACACACACACATATATAAAAACACACACATATATATAAATGCACATATGCACGCACATATAAACCAGTGGTGGCTGGTGCTCAAAATTTTTAGGGGGGCGCAAGCAAACTGAAAATTTCAGAAAAAAAACCATCAATTGCAGCCACTGTGCCCATCAAACCCAGCCACTGTGCCCATCAAACGCTGCCACTGTGCCCATCAAAAGCTGTCACTGTGCCATCAAATGCTGCCACTGTTCCCATCAAACGCCGCCACTGTGCCATCAAATGCCGCCACTGTGCCCATCAAATGCAACCACTGTGCCCATCAAACTCTGCCACTGTGCCATCAAATGCCGCCAGTGTGCCCATCAAATGCTGCCGGTGTGCCCATTAAATGCTGCCAGTGTGCCATCAAATGCTGCAACTGTGCCATCGAATACCGCCACTGTGAACCCCCCCCCCTGCCCGCTCGCCGTCTGCCTGGCACTTACCCTCTCTTGGTGGGGCAGCGGGTGACGGCCACGAGCGGGGTCCAAAAGGGGACCGGACACCTAAATATGGGGGTGGCAGCGGTGGCCATGGATAGATTCATGCAATGCATGAATCAATCAATTGGTCATAGAGGCGGTGGCTGGAGAGAGGGGGTGGCGCCCGTGCGCCCTTATGGATGCACCGCCACTGATAAAAAAATGCACATACATACACACTCACATACATATGCACACACACATACATGCACACACATATAAACACACATACAGTAGATAGATAGTCTTATAAAAAAATGGCAGACCTTTACCTTAGCTCTTCCTGCTGGGTACTGCACTGTAGGGGGAGACAAAGAGCACAGCACACACTGTGCTTTCACTTTAGGTTAATGTGACGAGCTCCCTGCACAGTGCCCCTGCCACCTATTACAGTTCGGCTGACGATCGGGAAGCTTGTCTCAGCCGCCCCTCCTATCGAAGAGTACAGGGGGCCCTCAGGGGCCCCCTGCAGCAAGGGACCCGGTCGCCATGGCGATCTCAGCGACCCCTATAATTCCGTCACTGTCTTGAGGGGCTTATTAGCACCCACCATATGATCATGTTTGACCTTGTGTGTTAAGGAATCATATTGCTCATAAATTTAGGCCAAAATGTATTCCGCTACATGTCTTTGATAAAAAAAATCCCAATAAGTGTATATTGATGGCTTGTGTGAAAGTTATAGCGTCTACAAACTATGGTATATATTTGAAAATTGATCAATGCACTGATGGCCTATATCATTTCTTGAGGACCTAAAATGCCAGGACAGTACAAATACCCCCCCCATACTTTCATCGTAGTAGTTCCATGTCACCATATTACCACTGTAGTCCTCTCTGGGAGAGGGGGGGGTTAATTTATTTTTCGTTGTTGCAATGAAGATCATTGTAACAACAAAGTTTTCAACTGTCATGAATGGGTTTCCGCCCAGGGGGCACACAGCGCACTTCTAGACCTAGTACAGGCACATGACCTACATGTACAATATTGTGCCTGCACGTACCGCCTCGCTGCATATTGTGGCAAGACGGAAAGTGGTCTAAGGGATAGTGCAACACTTCTGAGTTTATCATTAAAATGCATTAGCCTCTGTGGGGTTATTTTATTAAAACTTAAAGGGCAGTTCCAGCCTTTTTTATGTTTATTAAAAGTCAGCAGCTACAAAAAGTGTAGCTGCTGGCTTTTAATAAACAGACACTTACCTGTTCCACTGTCCAGCGACGCAGCTGCCCGGAGCTTCGCTCCTCTCCCCCCCTCTCCGCCGGTGCCTCCATTCTAACTGTGGGCACCCGGCCGTGACAGCTTTCGGCTTCATGGCCAGGCACTCACTGCACATGCGTGAGCGGCGCTGGGCTCCCTGAGTGGACAGGCGATCGCCTGGGACCTGTCACATGTCCCAGGTGATCGTCTACAGGGAGGGGCTGCCAAAAGGCGATATGACGTGTTGCCTAAGCGGTCCCTGGGTGGAAGGAGGAAGTAGGACAGGAAGTCCCCACTCCTACTGAAGCCCCCACTCCCCCCCCCAAAAAAATGACATCCAAATGTGGCATGTAAGGGGGCGAGGAGTGGTTTAAGCGGAAGTTCTACTTTTGGGTGGAACTCCACTTTTTTTTGTTAAAGCTTAATTGAAAAAGATAGGTTAGAAGCTGATTGGGTACAATGCACAGCTGCCCCAGATTTTGCAATCTCCAGTTTTAGTAAATAAACTCATAAGGGTCAATTCAAACCTGAGCATTTTGTGGCTCAAAGTTCCAATACACTCAATAGCCAAAGCTCAGTGGGATTCAACTTTGTCTGTTCACACCCGAGAATAGTTCTGCTTGAAGCCTGAGGGCTGGTTCACACTGTCAATGCAAGTCAATGTAAGTCGTGCCGAAGTCGCACCAAAAGTTGTGCAGGAACCAGTTTCTAGGTTAAAGCGACTCAAGTTGCTCCTATTAGAACTCTATTGCACTTAATGGGGCCCGACTTGTGCTCTCAAAGTCGGAGCGCATGTCACACTAGTGTGAATCGGGCCTTAAGCTTGAAAAAGCACAATAGCTTTTTCTGAGCTACAAGCTTCAAGCGTTTTTGGCCCCAATAGACTTTAGTGGGAACTCCTGAAAAATTTGCATTTCAGACTATTTTTTTTACCTGGTTGGCTAAAAATAGTAAAAAATGTCAGGCAAAAATGCTCAAAACACCTGTATAAATACTCGAGAAAGGTTTGTAAAAACAAAAAAAGACTAAATGTAGCTTAAACTGGGTAAATTGTAATATATTTAATGTTATATAATATATTTTTCCATAAACAAAACCAATTTTTGTTTCTTGTTTGCAGTGGATCCATGCAAGCGAAAAGTTTACAAATGCAAAATAAGAGGGCCAGTTGAAAATTAGATTTAGCAGATTCAGCAACCATATTGTAATCTCTACATTTGCTGTCATGTTAGCTTCTATCATGGTACCTAGCACACTCCTCATGTCAATTTACAGGCAATCCAGCTGAGGTGAAGCATGAATGCTGCTTGCTTAATTAAGAAAGTTCATTGGCATTGAAACTGCATCCAACTGTAAATTTAATTAGTAGCACAACTTTTTTCAGTGTCCAGAACATCTGTGCACACATGCTGCAAAATAATTTAATATTTTATTTATTCTTGTTCCACTGTAATAACCAGCATGCTTATTTAGGTCCACACACCACCTGAACAGCTCAAGGGAAAAACATCTGCACTAAATGCATTTGTATTTTTTTCAGGCATAAAATGGTTATTTCATAAAATCATTCAGGGTCTCAATAACCCAGGAGCAAAACTCATAAATATATCTTAACAATCATTTAGTATTAAACGGGTCAATTTAAGATGGACATGTGCACAATGCAGAATTAAAGCCTGATTTGCACCGGTGTGCTGTCAGTGCACTTTGTAGTAAAATTGCACCTAAACACATACAGATGGCAGCTGTACACCTGGATCTATTTGGCTTGGTAGCCTGAAGATCCAAAATAATATATGTTTGTATCTAATACAGGGGAAATACACACTGAAGAAACTGAGAGGCGCAGACCTGTCTTGGTTTTCATCAAATGTTATATTTATTTAAAGTGCTGATCCTTTAAAAAGGGGGTTTAGAGTCTTCAATCGCATACTAATGCTATAAATTCCCTTAAAATGCATTTAGAAAAACAAATTACACTTCTATTTTAAGCATACTTTAATCATCCTACACTGAAACGTGAAATGTTTTGGACAATAATACTTTGCTAGATAACGCCACTGTACTCTGTACCATATTTCCGATTACTGACAAATGCTTACACGGATGATATTGCAAGTTATCTATAATCTATGAAATATTTCCTAGATGGATGCTGCCATATTAAAAAGTGCTGATGTTTGATAAATCAGTCTCTACATATGAAGGAAAATGATAAGATTTGTAATGATGGATGGCGAAAGTTTATATATATATATATATATATATATATATATATATATATATATATATATATATATATATATCATTTCTGCCTTTCCAGTAGAAAATAAGACATGATCTTTCTTTTAACAGACATAACGATGCTCTGATCTAGAAATACTTGGAGGTGTGAGGGGAAAAGTGAGATCATACCATAAAAAATAGAAAATGTAATCTGGGAACAGGAAGGGTTTCTAAATTCTAGCTGTATGCGGATGATAGCTATGGCCATGATATGCAGTGAGGGAGCATCCAGAAACATGGAATACCATTATTCTCATGGCTTTATTTGTAGCAAATTAATGATGATGACCATTGGTTAAATACTTTATTTACCATAATGCTCATTATTTTTAGCAATTGTTTTCAGGTATAATTGGCTCTCATTGCTGATAATTATGTTTTTTTTTTTTTTAGCAAAAAATTATCACAATAAATAGGGGAATTGCAAGAAGGGGAGAAAATACCCAATTGTGTGTTTCGATGACAACTGTCAATGATGGCATTTCTCCCTACTTAAAGTGGTTCTAAAGCCTTATGCTGCGTACACATGATCGTTTTTAATGACGAGAAAAATTACATTTTTTTAAATGGTCATTAAAAATGATCATGTGTGGGCTTTCCAGCATTTTCACGACGAGAAAAATTGGAACATGCTCTAATTTTTCACGTCGTTTTTTTACATCGTTGCTTTTCTCGTCCTGAAAAACGGCCGTGTGTGGGCTTTAACGACGTGAAAAAAAATGCGCATGCTCAGAATCAAATATGAGACGGGAGCGCTCATTCTGGTAAAACTAGCGTTCGTAATGGAGATAGCACATTCGTCACGCTGTAACGGACTGAAAAGTACGAGGCTGAAAAGCGTGAATCGTCTCTCAACAAACTTGACTAACATGAAGGGTGGCACCATCTGATAAGAACTTCCCCTTTATAGTGCCGTCGTACGTGTTGTTCAGTACGTCACCGCGCTTTACTCGAACATTTTTTTTCACAATAGTGTGTAGGCAAGGCAGGCTTGAGAGGAAACACGAAAAATCACGCCGAGAAAAATGCAGTTTTTTTCAATGACATTAAAAACGATTGTGTGTACGCGGCATTAGGAGAGGTATGTTTTTGTTTGTTTGTTTTTGTAGGTTCATACTTACCTAGGTGGATGCAGCATCAGAACGATGCTGCATCTCTTCCCCGCTGCATCTTCACTGAGAACCGACCCACCAAACATCGCTGATGGCTCGGTTCTCTCACCTCCCTGAGCAGAGAACTGTTTCCTGTCAGTCAGCATCTCTCCTGCTCTCTGCGTCCACGCTCATTGGAGCGCTGAGCTGTGACCATCTCCTGTACTGCATCTGCAGTCTCTGACCATGTCCTGTAGTATGTCTGCGGTCTCTGACCATCTCCTGTAGTATGTCCACAGTCTCTGACCATGTGCTGTAGTGTGTCTGTAGTCTCTGACCATCTCCTATAATATGTCCATAGTCTCTGACCATGTCCTGTACTGTGTCTGCAGTCTCTGACCATCTCCTGTACTATGTCTGCAGTCTCTGACCATGTCCTGTAGTATGTCTGCGGTTTCTGACCATCTCCGGTAGTATGTCTGCGGTCTCTGACCATCTTCAATAGTATGCCCACAGTCTCTGACCATCTCCTTTAATATGTCCATAGTCTCTGACCATCTCCTGTAGTGTGTCTGCAGTCTCTGACCATCTCCTGTACTATGTCTGCAGTCTCTGACCATGTCCTGTAGTATGTCCGCGGTCTCTGACCATCTCCTGTAGTATGTCCACAGTCTCTGACCATGTACTGTAGTGTGTCTGTAGTCTCTGACCTTCTGCTGTAGTGTGTCTGCAGTCTCTGACCATCTCCTGTAATATGTCCACAGTCTCTGACCATCTCCTATGATAGGACTGAGTTCTCTGAACTCATCTCCTGTGGTAGGTATGCAGTCTATGATCGTCTCCTGCGGTATGTCTAGCACTAAATAATTTGCACAACCTTTTGGTGTGTCAGGGGCTGCAGTTGAGGCCACAAAATTCTCATCACAGCAATGTGTACACACCCCAGCAGCTGCTCTGTTCATAGAGGTAGAGGTAGGTGGTCAAGGGGCAGTTCTCTTTGGAGCCACTCTTAGACGCAATCTGGTTATGCCCATTGCTCTGTGCGGTATACATAGTAGAACTTTTTTTCTAGTTGATCCCAAGGTGGCTGATAATTTGTTGTGCTGTGTTGACTTTTTAATTATAAACCAGGCAAATTACTTGTTATGGGTCTTGCCAGTGCTTACATACAGTGCCTTGAAAAAGTATTCAAAATATTCCACATTTTGTTATGTTACAACCAAAAACATAAAACAGAAATTTGGGGGATTTTATGTGATAGACCAGGGGTGTCAAACTCAATTTCACCCTGGGTCGCATCAGCATTATGATTGCCCTCAAAAGGGCCAGTTGTATCTGTAAGATTAGATGTCCAGCACATCCCCTTCCCTTTACATTAGATGTCAAGAGCCACCCCACCATCAGAAGTTTAGTCCCCCACTCTCCCTTACATCACAGTGCACCCCCCTTACCTTATGCTGCTGCTGGGAAGAAGCTGGATGCATTGCTTGAAAGCAGAAAGTAAGGGTCTGGAGTAGGACCAGAGTAGGGCTGGAGCTCTCCTGCAGCTGCAGGAGAGGTGTGAGGGCCACATAAAATTGCCTGGAGGGCCGGATTCGGCCCGCGGGCCTTGTGTTTGACACCTGTTTGATAGACCAACACAAAGTGGAACATAATTGTGAAGTGGAAGGAAAATGATAAATGGTTTTAATTTTTTTTTTACAAATAAATATGTGAAAAGTGTGCCATGCATTTGTATTCAGCCCCCTTTACTCTGATACTTCTAACTAAATTCTAGGGGAACCAATTTCCTTCAGAAGTTACCTAATTAGTAGATAGAGTCCACCTGTGTGTAATTTAATCTCAGTATAAATGCAGCTGTTCTGTGAAGCCCTCAGGGGTTTGTTAGAAAACCATAGTGGACAAACAGCATCATGAAGGCTGAGGAACACACCAGGCAGGTCAGGGATAAAGTTGTGGAGAAGTTTAAAGCAGGGTTAGGTTATAAAAAAAAAATCCAAGCTTTGAACATCTCACGGATCACTGTTCAATCCATCATCTGAAAATGGAAAGAGTATGGCACAACTGCAAATCTACCAAGACATGGCCGTCCACCTAAACTGACAGGCTGGACAAGAAGAGCATTAATGAGAAAAGCTGCCAAGAGACCCATGGTAACGCTGGAGGAGCTACAGAGATCTAAGGCCTCATGTACACTGCTGCTGGTAAATTGACGTTTAGGAGCAGTTAGGAATTATTTTCAACTGCCCCTGAACTCTTCTCTATGTTATCTTATCTGTCCATGTACACAGGGTCATTTACAGTAGTCTCTAGGCAGTTGAGATTAGAAGTTTTTTTTTGGAACGCAAAAAAATGGGTTTAGAAGCTGAGTTTAGAGGCATTTCAAGCGTCAAACGCTTCTAAACGCAGTAAGTCGCATTTAGCCGTGTTTCGTTTACAGGCGTTTTTCATTTTTGGTTAATTTAAAAAAAAAAAAAAAAAAAAATTTTAAACGCTTCTAAACGAAAACGCGGTTAAGCGTGGCATGTAAATGCGGCAAAACGGACGCTTTAAATGTGGGTTACTATCTGTCAAGTTAAATCGGTCAGGAGAGGTTGTAAAAACGTCCCTTGTACATGAAGCCTAAAGCTCAGGTGGGAGAATCTGTCCACAGGACAACTATTAGTTTTTCACTCCACAAATCTGACCTTTATGGAAGAGTGGCAAGAAGAAAGCCATTGTTAAAAGAATGCCATAAAAAGTCCTGTTTGCAGATTGCGAGAAGCCATGTGGGGGACACAGCAAACATGTGGAAGAAGGTGCTCTGGTTAAAGGAGTCCAAAATTTAACTTTTTGGCCTAAAAGCAAAACGCTATGTGTGGCGGAAAACTAACACTGGACATCGCCCTAAAACATGGTGGTGGCAGAAACATGTTGTGGGGATAATTTTCTTCAGCAGGAAAGGGGAGCTGGTCAGAGTTAATGGGAAGATGGATGAAGCCAAATACAGGGCAATCCTAGCAGAATGTGGTAATAGGTGTGGGGTATATGGCGCTACCTTTATGCTCTGGGAACTTATTTGGATTGGTGTTGGGTTTCCTCTATGGGTACAACTGATAAGCCCCTATGGGATAAGGTGCAGGACTGTGTGTATTTTGTGCTAGTAATCCTAGATTCTATATATTAGCTGTGTATGTGATCCTCAACTCCTATGTATGTGAAAAAATCCTAACCCTCCAGAGGTTGTGACAATTGTGCTAAATTAATAAATAAATGTTACCCTTATTGATGTGTATGATATCTATGTGGGTGTGATTTCACTTCATATTGTATGCAAATACCATAATCCAAACATTAATCTCAAGATTCCAAACAAACTTCTAATGAACTCAGTATTTCAAAAAATCAAAAAACCAAAAAACAGTATTCCAAAAATGACTTCCTTGCCATATAAGTCCCTGTATCTTATTCCATACAGTTCACACCTTAAAGTGTTGTGTGTATTCAATATATCCTGTGCCTAAAAACTGGTATTGCCCGATTTCCGTTGTAGTCCCTGGTCACTGCCCCAGGTGGGAGCTGCTGGACGTCTAGTTAATTCCCTTGTAGGTTAACCCATTAACTAAACCAATGAAATGTATTCACAATGGTCATGTAATGGTCAGCCACTTTAGTGGTGAGGATTAGTTTCTTTGTAATTCCTCAATTCAAATGGTTAATCAGAAAAAGAAAAAAGAAGAAATAATAACAAATATATGCATATATACTATAGCCAGGATAAGTTCATGCGGCTACAGCAAATTCATGTGTTAACATAGAAAAAGTTCAAGTATTCTTCATGCGTTTTTTCAGTGACTTTGGTGATTATATATTGCCAATGGAGATCCTCCAGCTTGCAGGTAAAGAGGTGACTTTTGGTGCTCCTCCCTCGTATGGGTCCCCACTCACCAGATAGACGCACCCCTGCAGGGGTCACAAGCTCATCGGGTATCCCCAGCAATTTATCCTCCACTCCTGTAGGCTGTTCCACTCTCTGCTCTCTCCTCCTCCACCAATCAGATCCTCAGAAATGAACCACAGAACAGAACTTCCATAGCGTAAAATCGCTTATTTATTTGTAAAAATTGTAAAAAATTCCAAACATAAATAAAAATAATTTTAAAAGATAAGGCCTGCAGACCTTCCTAGATTCACTCCCTTTTGGTTGTAATTACCGCCAGGTGCCTAGTGAATCCACACCGCAAACCGTATGCCAATGTCAGACAGGTCCCATGGAAGTCACGCCAGCCTGCTATGTCAGCCTCAGCTTCGGCGTGCATTCCACCGCTCGAGCCTCACTAACCGGACGTGACGTGGACGTGTCTGGATGGTCACTTGACGCGTTTCGACGAATGGTCGTTATCAAAGGTGCTGTCATCCCTTCGTGTCCGACGTCTATAAGCAAGCACTGGCACTATAGCTCCGCCCCTTCAGGGCGTACCTTCCTTTTCCAATTCACTATATGTGGAGTGTATAATCGCTCCCATCTGTCCTGTTTGGCTCCATCTAGTGGTGGTTACGTAATTGGTTGTTACTACGCCAGTGATTGCTTATATTAATTCATAGAGGCTTTTGTCTATTGAGTTCAGTAAATGATATCCCTAATACATTTATTCTATGTTTTGTTCAATATGTGCCATATTAATTTAAGCAGACATTGGGGATATGATATTGCATCTATTTATCCTCTAAGGGTAATTACATGAAATGCAATAAATAATACCTTTAATATATTTACGTTGTGTTGATTATATGCCTTATTATTTAAGCAAACATTGGGGGTGTTTCCTGATACAATATCCCCACTTTCCCCTCCTGGGTGCAGCAATGGACATCTTTGGATATATGGGAAAGAGAAATATAAATGTAGATGGCATTTTCAGCCAGGAGCAGGTGACTCATAAACAAAGTATGGATGGACTGTTAAAACAACTTAGGCACACCTTGGAGAAGCAATTACGAGTATGGTGGGATATAACCACATTGGAGATGTATGCCAAGGAAAATATGACACCAAGAAGACTGAGATGGGATATACACCCTAATGACCATCTGGATGAACCTTCCTTAATGGAAAATTGGTTCAAATTTTTCAACCAAAGTGAAAACAATCTATTACATACCATCATTAAGAGAAGACAATATAAACTAAAGGGTATAGAGGCAAACATTGTTGAACTCAAAAATTCCCTGGCCCCCTTTTCAGCCACACAGGAATATAAGGATAAGGAGCTAGCACTCCAGGAAGTAATTAAGAAATATGATATCGAGATCCAAGCAAAAAAGTACAAAAGGGATGTCCTAGAGTACAGAAGCGGGAGAGTGTACAAATGGCAAATGGAAGAAGAGGAGGAAAATCAGGAAGCAGAAAATCCATCATTGGAGGATAGTTCAAGTGAAGATGATGGTAATGAAAGTGATAATGAACTCCCAATCCAACATTTGAGATTTGAAACCACTTCAGAACCACCCACCCATAACAACGCCAGAAATAAAAACCAAACAAAACACAAACCCCCTTGTAATAATCGTCAGTATCAAGATGACCTTAGAAATCCACCCAGAGTCCGTACTACCCCAAGACGAAATAACCATTTAAGAAACAGAGTCTCCCCGCCATATAGAAATAGGGGATGGAGAACACCAACAGATCGAGATAGAAGACACGATCATCAGGAGCAGAGGGATTTTTCCAGAGGAGGACCCCGCAGCAGACCACCAGGAAGATGGCAGGCCCGAGTACCGTACAGAAACTCGAGCTGGAGGGGTTCCACATGGAACAAAGGAGGGCAAGGGGGAACCGCAAACAGAGATATACAGAGTGGACAGGAACCCATGGAAGAACGCCCATATCATTACAACCAAGGAATCCGAGACAGAGAAGGAAGACCACAGGAGTGGGAGAGACACAACGAAGCCCCCCAGAGATACAACGACTGCACAAACGGAGAAGAGGAAAGAGAGGGGGAAGAAGAAAACGCCAAAGGGAATATTAGGGGAAGGCATTTATAACCTAAGCAATGCCATTTTTTCAAAAGAGGAGTTAGCAATTTTGGATAAGGGATTAAAATATGCACCTGAGAAACAATTGGACAAGTTCGAAGTGTATATAGATCTCCAAAAGTTTATCAGGAAACTAAACCTCAAAAAGCATTTTGAGCTGAATAAAGATTTAAGAAAAGTTGAACCAACAACCTACAAACATACTACATTGAAAAACAACTCATTGTTTAACCCACCGACCCCGGGGAACCAATGCCTGACAGCATTCAAAAAGATGGTAGAGGAGGATATAAGGAAATTGGAGAGAAAATCGTATAGGAACAATAAGAACATTTGGAAAATAATCAAACAAATAGGTGAAAAAAAGGAAGTGATAATAAGACCAGCGGACAAGGGAGGAGGGCTAGTCATACTCAACAAACTGGACTATGAAGAAGAGATGAACAACTTACTGCAAGTAGAGAACACCTATAAAAAACTGAAAGTGAACCCTAAGGGAGTCCTGGAAGGCAAGTTAAAAACATTTGTCTCCAAGGGCAGGGACATTGGTATTCTGAACCAAAAAGAAGCAGAGTACTTAGTCTCTCAATCAACCAAAACCCCAGTCATATATCACGTACCTAAAGTGCATTAACGTATACTGAAACCGCCAGGGAGACCAATCATAAGCGGAATTAATTCCATCTTTTCAAGACTAAGTGAATATATTGACAAATTTTTGAATCCAATGGTTAGCCAAGGGAAATCCCATTTGAGGGACAGTTTGCATCTGTTGGGTGAGCTTCAAAAACAAACAGAAGTCAGAGAATGTCTAATCACCACGATTGATGTGGAGTCCCTATATACAAGTATAGTGCAGGAGGACGGACTGAAAGGAGTAGAAAAAGCTTTATATGAACGTACAGATTTAACACAACAACAGATGGACTACATTCTTGAAGGATTGAAACTGGCCATGAGTAATAATTATTTCTGGTATAATAAACAATATTACGTCCAAACCAGGGGAGTTGCCATGGGGGCACGTTATGCCCCCAGTGTGGCAAACCTGTTCATGGACATGTGGGAGGAGGAGTACATTTATAATAAGAACATACCAGAAATCAAATTTTTTAAGAGGTACATTGATGATTTGATCATTTTATGGGCAGGCACAGAAACCACGTTCGAGCATTTTTTATCTAATCTAAACAACAACAGATATGGCATAAAGTTCACAGGGAAATGTCATAAAGAAAAAATGGAATACCTGGACTTGAAGATAATGAAGGAAGGAGATATGCTATATACACAAACCTATTTAAAAAAAACGGACAGAAATGGGTTCATACCCAATAACAGCTGCCACCATCCTAAATGGAAGGCTAATATTCCTAAAGGACAACTACTAAGATTGCCATAAAGAAGAAGATTTTGATAGGCAAGCTGAGATCATAGTGAACAGATTCAAAGAAAAAGGGTACCACGACCACCATCTGCAGAAACTTAAAGAAAAGGTTAAAAGGGTGGATAGAAAAACGCTATTAACAAAGAAAACCAAAACACCAACCACTCATGAGAAAATAGCATTTATTACTGGGTACAGCAATCAATATTCCCAAGTTGAACATATTGTTAAAAAATGCTGGCCCATTCTGATGGAAGACAGAATACTTTCAAAAGTAATTCCGAGGAAACCCACCTTCATTTATAGGAAAGCTCCTACGTTGAGGAATAAGCTTGTACACAACATCATAGATGCCCCCTCCCAAATTCAGCTATGCCCAGAACTCAAGGGGTTCTACAAATGTCAACGGTGCTTAGCTTGCAGAAAAAGTAGACCACAGCCCAGGAGGAAAATCACGTTCAAATCACAGGCATACAATAAAGAATATAAAATAAGAGAACTGATCACATGTAACAGCACGCATGTCACTTATGTGATACAATGTCCTTGCCACCTGCAATATGTGGGCCGAACCACCAGACCACTAAAAGTGAGGATCCGAAAAGCATAGTCTTTCGAGACACTTCGATGAAGTACACCAAAGAGACCCGTCTGGAATGATCTTCTATGCAATAGACATCATAAAGGATCATTGGAGGGGTGGTAACAAGTTGATTCAAGTATCCCAAAATGAAACGAGGTGGATACATAGGTTGGGGTCCCTTGCTCCCAGGGGCCTCAACCTAGATATCGACCTCAATTGTTTTCTCTCTAATTTCTAAACCAAGTTTTCAAGCCATACTACACATATGGGGGATGGGACACAAATAAATATAGGTTGATTATAGGAAAATAGGGAAGATAGCAACACATTAGATGAATCCCCCTTGGAAACATAATATTTGGAATAAAATAGATGGGGGGAAATAGACAATAAACAATACACATTGAAAATTATACCATAAAGAGATGAGATTTATATAACCCATCTTTGGTAATCCCCAAGTGATAGGAAGGATAAACTGATGTAAAATGTGTGGAAAATGTAGTAAGGTATTCTAAATGGTTATACACAACAGATATGACCATTTAGCAAAAGAACTTATGGGGACCAGTACATAGAAAATTATACCAATATATACAAAATGATAACAATAGGGGGGCCTTGCACTTGAATATTGTAAGATAGAATAGCCCCACTAGGTCATTAATGGTATATGTACCCAGGAGGGGAAAGTGGGGATATTGTATCAGGAAACACCCCCAATGTTTGCTTAAATAATAAGGCATATAATCAACACAACGTAAATATATTAAAGGTATTATTTATTGCATTTCATGTTATTCCCCTTAGAGGATAAATAGATGTAATATCATATCCCCAATGTCTGCTTAAATTAATATGGCACATATTGAACAAAACATAGAATAAATGTATTAGGGGTATCATTTACTGAACTCAATAGACAAAAGCCTCTATGAATTAATATAAGCAATCACTGGCGTAGTAACAACCAATTACGTAACCACCACTAGATGGAGCCAAACAGGACAGATGGGAGCGATTATACACTCCACATATAGTGAATTGGAAAAGGAAGGTACGCCCTGAAGGGGCGGAGCTATAGTGCCAGTGCTTGCTTATAGACATCGGACACGAAGGGATGACAGCACTTTTGATAACGACCATTCGTCGAAACGCGTCAGTTGACCATCCAGACACGTCCACGTCACGTCCGGTTAGTGAGGCTCGAGCGGTGGAATGCACGCCGAAGCTGAGGCTGACATAGCAGGCTGGCGTGACTTCCATGGGACCTGTCTGACATTGGCATACGGTTTGCGGTGTGGATTCACTAGGCACCTGGCGGTAATTACAACCAAAAGGGAGTGAATCTAGGAAGGTCTGCAGGCCTTATCTTTTAAAATTATTTTTATTTATGTTTGGAATTTTTTACTATTTTTACAAATAAATAAGCGATTTTACGCTATGGAAGTTCTGTTCTGTGGTTCATTTCTGAGGATCTGATTGGTGGAGGAGGAGAAAGCAGAGAGTGGAACAGCCTACAGGAGTGGAGGATAAATTGCTGGGGATACCCGATGAGCTTGTGACCCCTGCAGGGGTGTGTCTATCTGGTGAGTGGGGACCCATACGAGGGGGGAGCACCAAAAGTCACCTCTTTACCTGCAAGCTGGAGGATCTCCATTGGCAATATATAATCACCAAAGTCACTGAAAAAACGCATGAAGAATACTTGAACTTTTTCTATGTTAACACATGAATTTGCTGTAGCCGCATGAACTTATCCTGGCTATAGTATATATGCATATATTTGTTATTATTTCTTCTTTTTTCTTTTTCTGATTAACCATTTGAATTGAGGAATTACAAAGAAACTAATCCTTACCACTAAAGTGGCTGACCATTACATGACCATTGTGAATACATTTCATTGGTTTAGTTAATGGGTTAACCTACAAGGGAATTAACTAGACGTCCAGCAGCTCCCACCTGGGGCAGTGACCAGGGACTACAACGGAAATCGGGCAATACCAGTTTTTAGGCACAGGATATATTGAATACACACAACACTTTAAGGTGTGAACTGTATGGAATAAGATACAGGGACTTATACGGCAAGGAAGTCATTTTTGGAATATTGTTTTTTGGTTTTTTGATTTTTTTAAATACTGAGTTCATTAGAAGTTTGTTTGGAATCTTGAGATTAATGTTTGGATTATGGTATTTGCATACAATATGAAGTGAAATCACACCCACATAGATATCATACACATCAATAAGGGTAACATTTATTTATTAATTTAGCACAATTGTCACAACCTCTGGAGGGTTAGGATTTTTTCACATACATAGGAGTTGAGGATCACATACACAGCTAATATATAGAATCTAGGATTACTAGCACAAAATACACACAGTCCTGCACCTTATCCCATAGGGGCTTATCAGTTGTACCCGTAGAGGAAACCCAACACCAATCCGAATAAGTTCCCAGAGCATAAAGGTAGCGTCATATACCCCACACCTATTACCACATTACCCAGTAATTTGCCTTGTGACAGATTACATATTAGGGGGGGCAACAGCCTTATTAAAATCCACATTGCGCGGAACACCACCACAAGTTTATAATCCTAGCAGAATACCCGTTAGAGTTTGCAAAAGACTTGAGACTGGGGCGGAGGTTACCTTCCAGTAGGAAAACGATCCTAAACATACAGCCAGAGCTATAATGGAATGGTTTAGATCAAAGCATATTCATGTGTTAGATGGCCCAGTCAAAGTTTAGATCTAAATCCAATTGACAACCTGTGGCAAGACTTGAAAATTGCTGTTCACAGATGCTCTCCATCCAATCTGACAGAGCTTGAGCTATTTTGCAAAGAAGAATGGGCAAAAATTTCACTCTCTAGATGTGCAAAGCTGGTAGAGATATCCCCAAAAAGACTTGCAGCTATAATTGCAGCGAAAGGTGGTTCTACAAAGTATTGGCTCAGGAGGGTTACACTTTTCACATATTTATTTGTATCATTTATCATTTTCATTCCACTTCACAATTATTGGCAACTTTGTGTTGGTCTATCACATAAAATGTCAATACAATACATTTACGTTTTTTGTTGTAACTTGACAAAATGTGGAAAATGTCAAGGTATTTGAATACTTTTTCAAGACACTGTGTTGTGTTTATACTGTTTAAATATTTATTGTCTTCAATAATAATAGGAGTTCTGTCATTTTTCAGGTTGTCATGAAAAAGATAGCTCCGTCTGTAAATTTTCCATGTTTTGTCAGTGAACATGGTTGATGTTCCTGTTGCACAGTTCCTGGTTGAGGGGGTAGTTCGTGTCCCTGAGGACCGGCTCCAGAGCACGGAAATAGCTGGCAGTGGAGGTCAGGCTGGCCAGGTTGTTGTTGTCCTCTGCTGGCAGCTCTGCCCAATTAGTGAGGTCCAGGCAGCAGCTGCAGCAGTCTAGGCCGATGGGAGAGTGATAACCCTACACCGGAAAAAAGTTCTGTCAGGGGAGAGAAGGCTGAATGCAAGGGGATGGAGGCTCCCTCTGAGGTAAAATAAGGTATGGAGGCTGTGCCTGAGGTGACAGGGGCTGTCTGTGGGGAGATGGGTCTCCTCTGAGCTGATATAAGGGGTGAAGCCTCCCTTAAGGTGACAGAGCTTGTATAAAGCGCGGTGTCCTCCCCACCATGTCCTCCTCTCTGTGAGGTCTGTGTGTCCTCTGTCACAGAATCTTCTGACAACAAAATTCCCTGAGGGGACTTTATATAACACAAAATGTCCTGTCACCAAATATTTCTACATACAGAGACTGCTATGTGTCCTGTCACTGAACATTACTATATAAAGCGCCTCCAAAATGTCTTGCCTTGGCAATATGGAGGTGAGGCTTTGTGTGGGTGTGGCTTGAGTGAGGGCATGGTGTGCGCTCTCGGCACAGCTCTATTGACGCTATTGCACGCAAATATTTGGCTCCTCTGTGCCAAGGCCCGGCCGACGAGAAGCCGCATATTTGCATGTGCTCGGTGCAATACGGATAAAAAAGGACCTTAACAGACACGGACATAGGCTGATATAAACAGATGACCATCTGTTTACATCCACAAGCCCATAGGAATGAACTGCCGATTATTTTTCATCTGAAAATAGATAGATGAAAAATGGACAAATAGAGAACTCAATTGGAAGGGCCCTAATATAACCCTACCTCACTTTATGGAACACTAAGAAAAGGTTTACATTAAGTAATGGAATATTATCTACAGGCAGCATTGAACAGAGTTGAATTCCAGGATCAATCTTACTAATCTTAAAACTGCTCCCAATTCTAACACCTATACTAACTACCCTGTGGGAGAAAGATGTATATACTTACTTTTTTTCAAACCACTCTGGTCTGGTCAAGTGATCAACTTCCCTGTGTCAGTAAATGCTAGTTACAGGGAAAAGGAGATAGTGCTCCGACATTAGCTGGAATGCCTGAGCAGTGACGTCACCCATAGGCCTACTGTGGGCCATCTGTTATTGGTGGTCCCTTCTCTCCCCTGAAGCTGCTAGCTGACAGAGGGGAGCAGATCACATGACCGGACCGGATTGGCTTGAAAGTAGGTAAGTGTATCATCTTTCTTCCACGGGGTAGTTAGTATAGGTGTTAGAAGGGGGTGGGAGCAGTTTTAAAATTAGTGAGATTGGTTTCAGAATTCCACTCCAAGGAAGTTAGCAGGCTAGAAATAGGTAGAGGAGAAAAAAATAAAACAAAGCTGAATAAGTTAAACTCAGCTTGAGGACCAAGAACTGAAGAGACAGTACTGTGCTTTGTCTACCCTAACCGCTCCTTTAAAAAGTTGGGAGACACAGCCTCATGCACAGCCATGCCCTCCTCACTACGTTGCTTCCCGAGTTGAACTTTACCCACATTTCAGTCATTTTAATCCTTTATTTATTCATTGGCTATTATCTTTGGTTCTTTTGACTTTATATTTAGCTCAGATTTTTTTACTGTTTGCACCTGTGGGTATTTTGCAGTGAAATATATTTACATATAAAGTATACATACAGTAGCATGTTACTTTTACTTTATATATTTAATTTATTTAAAGCGGAGCTCCCCTGAAACAAAAAATAATAAAAGCCAGCAGCTACAAATACTGCAGCTGCTGACTTTTAATATTAGGACACTTACCTGTCCTGGAGTCCAGGGACGTCGGCAGCAGAAGACGAGCAATCGCTCGTCACTCTGCTGCCCCCACCGCCATCCTCGTGAGGGAACCAGGAAGTGAAGCCTTGCGGCTTCACGGCCCAGTTCCCTACTGCGCATGTGCGAGTCGCGCTGCACCGTTCTCACTGGTCCCTGTTGTGTTCTGGGAGCCGAGTGTCTCCCAGAACACAACGGGTATTCTGTGGGAAGTGACGTACTACCCGCAGAATACCCGCAGAGAGGACTCCCGGAAGTGGGCGCAAATACCTGTCTTAGGTATCTGCACCCCCCTCCCCCTGAAAGGTGCCAAATATGACACCGGAAGGGGGGAGGGTTCCAATGAGCGGAAGTTCCACTTTAGGGTGGAGCTCCGCTTTAACTCCTGTCACATATATTGCAAAGTATACGAATTGCGTCTTGTTTATAGGTGGTCTTGTTTACATTTCTTGGCTCTGGGCACTGGATAACTAAAGCATATTCGGTTAGATAAAATGGTTTTAAAATAGCTGAGGATGTGTATGTTCTAGGTCATGCTCAACATGTGGCCCTCCAGCTGTTGGAGAACTACTGTGTCCCATGAGGCATTGCAAGGCTGACAGGCACAAACATGACTCCCAAAGGCAGAGGCATGATGGGACTTTTCGCAACAGCTGGAGGGACACAGGTTGAGCACTCATGTTCTAGGTCCACAATAAAAGTCACTAAATACCCACGTGGGTATTGAAAAGTTGAAATGTAAGATTTAGAGATATGAGGATGATGTTTGTGTTGCTGATTTAATGGACAGATTTCTTTCATATTTTTTCCACCTGCACTGTGGGTGGTCCAACCTTTGCTAATAAAGACAGGTTGAGTGCTTTTTATGTGTTGTACTGTATTGGAGAACATTTTGGGCTTCTACATAGAAAGGACATTATTTCACTCCTTTATATTTTGTGTTATATTTGTATGTAATCATTCTTTGGATTTGTCAAAACATAATTTCTAAACAGCCCATAAAGAAGAAAAAAAAAGTTTCAATGGGGAATGCCAAGTAAGCAGATTGTGTAGCAGAAGGTGACTTTTTAAACTCAAATAATTTTCACAAAATATGCACGGAGAAGACATCAGGGAGGTTAAGGAGACATAAAATAAGCAGTTCTTAATGTGTGAATTATAAAGTTTATTTCAGTTCATGAATTTGCTATACTGAACACACAACATATTTCAGGGTCCTTCATCATTTCCTAATAGTTCCCACAGTAACTAGACCTTTATTATTATTACAGACAGCAAAAAAGTTGTTTTTAATTATGTTTGCTAATTCCACATGCAGTACATTTTTTTGTACAATGAATTGTGTTACTTTAACTTATTTAAATACAGTAAATATCAAATGAGTTTTTCAGGTTTATTATATACCTATATAGGTTGATATAGAAGAACTACATTTTTGGGACTTTGAATTGAAGCGTGCAGCCAGGAAAATAGCATTGCATGGTACTATAATGCTGTCTGGTGGTGGAGCCATCTATAGTGCCATATAGTAAATGCATAGACATGTAGTAACCATCATAGTAAAGTAAAAACTTTTATTCCATGACATGATACATAGTAATAAATTAACAGAATAGCATAATGACACACTGATTGCATATTGGCCTAGAGCCACAGTAATGACATAATGATAACACACCAGACTAGTTGCAACGTATTCCCACAGTAAGTAATATATAGGTATATTCCAGTGAACCGTAATCATGGTATCTTGAATAAAAAGAAACAGCAGGGAAGGCATCTATTAGCTCGACACGTATCGTAGCTGTAGCGCTACTCTTCAGGAGCAGATGCAGAGATATTGTCTAAGGATGTTTAAAAGTTGATAAGTGATCATGTAAAAATGTAATAAAGACTATAGAAAAATAAAAATAGTAAAACTTGGTCACTCATACTTGCAAGTCTAATCAGAGTCTGGACATGGACTGAGGGAACTGGAGGTAGTCTGGAATGTCAGTCCGCCCCGGAACCTGAGGCGGCTAACCCCAAAAGCATCAAGATGGAAAAACCAACAAGGGGAAGAACATTCCGAGGGTAGTTGCCCCATGGGTTGTGAAAAGGACATAAGGGTGTATACCATCTGAAAAAAATATAATATAACAGTATTAATAGTAAATAAATGTAGGGATCAATATAGGAATTATAATAAAGTAGATGGTGCATGGCATAGTGATTATTTATGGGTTAAAAAATGTAGCATTTCATCCATTAATATAATAGATGCAGTGGTAGCTAAATAAGTAATGTTGTATTAATGTTGAAATAATAATAACAGTGAAAACCAAAAAGTGGACCAACAATACCCTAGGTAATATAAAGGAGGGGGGGGGGAAAGTACAACCTCCCAAAAACTAAATGGAGTGGAATAGAGTAAGAAACACAGTAGTGATGAAAAGTGAAATGTGTAACAATGTCATACCTGGATCACCTATGTGAAAGGTTAAGTCCAAATAATGGCATAGAAGTGTACATGGGGGAGGTCCCAGGGAAGGCTTCCTAGGGTGGACTGAAGTAATAAAACTTCAGTGTATGGGGATAGCCGCCAACGTCACGCTGCGGCACACAAGGGAGAGATGGAGCCGACAGCCGAGTGAGGACCACCACTCGCCTGCTGACCAACCATCGTTGAGTGTATGGCGCTGATGTTGTAAGCATAACGCCGACGCACTAACACCATCAATGATGACGTAGCACGTACGGCGTGGAGGGGGCGTGACGCCGATCGGCAGCAGGACGCCTGCCCCCACCCCGACAACACCAGCAAACGGGAGGTGGGGAGAGGGGAGGATACCTGAAGCCGATCGCAGGTTCCGGGGCCATAAGAGAGAGCCAGCCATGCCACGCAGACCGAAGGTCCTGCCAGCATAACCAAGATGGCATGCAAGGAGGACAGAGTAAATGAATATAATGACCAAAAATGGGGAGTTATAACGGGTAAGTTCTAATCAGTCTCTGTCCCCTGCATGTAATAAGGGCTATCATGATAAAGTACAACATTAAAAGGAGAAAGGCACCCAATAGGTGCTGGCACTGGAAAATACCAAATGGTAAAAAATAGTAAATTGGTGCACGCTTCCATCCCCGACAGGCATATTGAATTGAAACTAAGAGGTTGGGACTTTTAGGTGAGGCCTGCTAGATGTACCTCCATCCCCGATAGGTTGATATAGAAGAACTAAATGTATTTATTTATTTATTATTATTTTTTTGGGACTTTGAATTGAAGCGTGCAGCCAGGAAAATAGCATTGCATGGTACTATAATGCTGCCTGGTGGTGTGGAGCCATCTATAGTGCCATATAGTAAATGCATAGACATGTAGTAACCATCATAGTAAAGTAAAACATTTTATTCCATGACATGATACATAGTAATAAATTAACAGAATAGCATAATGACACACTGATAGCATATTGGCCTAGAGCCACAGTAATGACATAATGATAACACACCAGACTAGTTGAAACATATTCCCACAGTAAGTAATATATACGTATATTCCAGTGAACCGTAATCATGGTATCTTGAATAAAAAGAAACAGCAGGGAAGGCATCTATTAGCTCGACGCGTTTCGTAGCTGTAGCGCTACTCTTCAGGAGCAGATGCAGAGATATTGTCTAAGGATGTTTAAAAGTAGATAAGTGATCATGTAAAAATGTAATAGACTATAGAAAAATAAAAATAGTAAAAATTGGTCACTCATACTTGCAAGTCAAATCAGAGTCTGGACATGGACTGAGGGAACTGGAGGAAGGCTGGAATGTCAGTCCGCCCCGGAACCTGAGTCGGCTAACCCCAAAAGCATCAAGATAGAAAAACCAACCAGGGGAAGAACATTCCGAGGGTAGTTGCCCCATGGGTTGTGAAAAGGACATAAGGGTGTATACCATCTGAAAAAATTATAATATAATAGTATTAATAGTAAATAAATGTAGGGATCAATGTAGGAATTATAATATAGTAGATGGTGCATGGCATAGTGATTATTTATGGGTTAAAAAATGTAGAATTTCATCCATTAATATAATAGGTGCAGTGGTAGCTAAATAAGTAATGTTGTATTAATGTTGAAATAATAATAACAGTGAAAACCAAAAATTGGACCAAGAATACCCTAGCTAATACAAAGGAGGAGGGGGGGGAAAGGACAACCCCCCAAAAACTAAATGGAGTGAAATAGGGTAAGAAACACAGTAGTGATGAAAAGTGAAATGTGTAACAATGTCATACCTGGATCACCTATGTGAAAGGTTAAGTCCAAATAATGGCGTAGAAGTGTACATGGGGGAGGTCCCAAGGAAGGCTTCCTAGGGTGGACTGAAGTAATAAAACTTCAGTGTATGGGGATAGAGGCCAACGTCACGCTGCGGCACACAAGGGAGAGACGGAGCCGACAGCCGAGTGAGGACCACCACTCGCCTGCTGACCAACCATCGCTGAGTGTATGGCGCTGATGTTGTAAGCATCACGCCGAAGCACTAACGCCATCAATGATGACGTAGCACGTACGGCGTGGAGGGGGCGTGACGCCGATCGGCAGCAGGACGCCCGCCCCCACCCCGACAACACCAGCAAACGGGAGGTGGGGAAAGTGGAGGATACCTGAAGCCGATCGCAGGTTCCGGGGACATAAGAGAGAGCCAGCCACGCCACGCAGACCGAAGGTCCTGCCAGCATAACCAAGATGGCATGCAAGGAGGACAGGGTAAATTAATATAATGACCAAAAAGGGGAGTTAGAACGGGTAAGTTCTAAACAGTCTCTGTCACCTGCATGTAATAAGGTCTATCATGATAAAGTACAACATTAAAAGGAGAAAGGCACCCAATAGGTGCTGGCACTGGAAAATACCAAATGGTAAAAATGTATTTTTATTCAAAATACCATGATTACGGTTCACTGGAATATACCTATATATTACTTACTGTGGGAATATGTTGCAACTAGTCTGGTGTGTTATCATTATGTCATTACTGTGGCTCTAGGCCAATATGCTATCAGTGTGTCAGTATGCTATTCTGTTAATTTATTACTATGTATCATGTCATGGAATAAAAGTTTTTTACTTTACTATGATGGTTACTACATGTCTATGCATTTACTATATGGCACTATAGATGGCTCCACCACCAGACAGCATTATAGTACCATGCAATGCTATTTTCCTGGCTGCATGCTTCAATTCAAAGTCCCAAAAATGTAGTTCTTCTATATCAACCTATCGGGGATGGAGGTACATCTAGCTGGCCTCACCTAAAAGTCCCAACCTCTTAATTTCAAATCAATTATTATATACCTAAATGTTAAAAAAAAAAAATTGACTAGCCTGGATTTTTTTTATTTTTGTTTTAAATAAACACAAAAAAATATACATAGATTTTTTTTTTACATTGGGTATCTCTACAATTGTCCATTAGAGATACATGTACCTTCAGATAGGTAGAACAGACTGTTGCTGAACCATATCCATACATAGATAAAAGAAAGAAGGGTTCAATTCAATGCAGATGGCACAACTTCTTTATATTTTGTGATCAGATACCTATCTGCTGTCAACCCTCCTGGTGACCTTAACTGTCTGTTTTAACCAGTAAAAAGAGGCAAGCACAAAACGGTGGGTAAACCACAAAATGGAAGTACTTTCCAGGTGATAGAACATTATGGTGAAGAGCATGAGTCCCCCCTTACCTCTCCGTCCATCTTCAATCAGAGAATGCTTTAAGTTCATTGAGAAAATGCAATGCATTCTCTGAATAATTTTAATGATACACTTTGGCCAACGTTAACTTTTAATGTATGTGTTTTTTTTTTTTTTGCATTTTGGTATATAAATAAATATGATTTTGTGGATTAAATATACAGAGGTGCTAAAAAGTTTGCATACCCTGGCAGAAATTGTGAAGTTTTGGCATTAATATTGAAAATATGACTAATCATGCCAAAAAACTGTCTTTTATTTAAGGATAGCAATCACATGAAGCCATGTATTATTACATAGTTTTTTGGATCCTTTTAAATCATAATGATAGCAGAAATCACCGATCTGGCCCTGATAAAAAGTCTATATACCCTGGAATGTTTGACCTTGGTGCAGACACAGAAGGTGGCACACACAAGTTAAAATGGAAATTAAAGTTTAATTTCCCACTCTTGTGGCTTTTTAAATCACAATTATTGTCTGTGTATAAATAGTTAATGAGTTTGTTAGCTCTCAAATGGATGCACTAAGCAGGCTAGACACTGAGTCATGAGGAGGTAGAAAAGAACAGTCAAAAGACCTGCGTAACAAGGTATAGAAACTATATAAAAATGGGAAAGGATATAAAAAGATATCCAAAGCCTTGAATATGCCAGTCAGTACTGTTTAATCACTTATTAAGAAGTGGAAAATTAGGGGCTCTTTTGATACCAAGCCAAGGTCAGGTAGACCAAGAAAGATTGCAGCCACAACTGGAGGAAGATTTGCTCAGGATACAAAGAAAGATAGGTTTTTGCCTTAGTCATCTGACTATACTGCTTGTGGGTCCCATCCCATATACATATAGTAAAAACATTTTTCCTCAAAAAAGGGGATTTTAAATGGACCACAAACAGTTGATGTATGAAAAAAGTTAACATTTTTATTAACCTATACAAAAACACTTATAGCGGGGGTCAGTATTATTTAATGCAAACCCGTTCTCAGTTATGTTTATGATGTATAACTGCTAATATGTATATCACTGGATTGTACATTGTTCTGATGACATATACTTTATCATCATAGATACAAGTTACAGCTCTGAAAATATTAAGCCCGGTTTAGTCCCTGAAGAAGATTCAAACCTGTGTTTTTTGAAACGCGTTTGATGGCCTGTCATTTGACAGCTTCTGGGCTCTTGTTCTCAGCTGGTTTTTATATATTCCCAATCATATGTGTTTGTTTTTATTGTAATAATTTCTGTGCTTGATGTTTCATCATGTATTAGCTTTTTGTATAGGTTAATAAAAAAAAAAACTTTTTTCATACATCAACTGTTTGTGGTCCATTTAAAATCCCCTTTTTTGAGGAAAAAATGTTTTTAGGATACAAAGAAAAACCCAAAGGTAACCACAGGAGAAATACAGGCTGCTCTCCAAAAAGATGGTGTGGTTGTTTTTAAGGAGCACAATTTAACGAGACTTGAACAAAAAAGAGCTGCATAGTTGAGCTGCCAGAAGGAAGCCTTTACTGCACCAATGCCAGAAAAAAGCCCAATGAGGCATGTCAAGGTGTTGTTGGACATATTGTAACCAGGCTTTTTTTGTGTACAGTAAAGGCTTTTTTCTTGCACTTTGACCATGCAGCTCTTTTTTGTTCAAGTATCATCCATCGTATTGTGCTCCTTAAAAACAACCACACCATCTTTTTCCAGAGCAGCCTGTATTTCTCTTGAGGTCATCTGTGGGTTTTTCTTTGTATCCCAAACAGTTCCTGTGGCAGTTGTGGCTGAAATCTTTCTTGATCTACCTGACCATGGCTTGGTATCAAGAGATCCCCAAATTTTCCACTTGTTATTAAGTGATTGAACAGTACTGACTGGCACATTCAAGACTTTGGATATCTTTTTATGTCCTTCTCCATCTTTGTAAAGTGTCACTACCTTGTTACGCAGGTCTTTTGACTGTTCTTTTCTTCCTCCTCATGGCTCAGTGTCTAGCCTGCTTAGTGCATCCATGAGAGAGCTAAAAAACTCATTGAATATTCATACACAGACACTAATTGTGATTTAAAAAGCCACAAATGTGGGAAATTAACCTTTAATTGCCATTTTAACCTGTGTGTGCCACCTTCTGTGTCTGTACCAAGGCCAAACAGTCCAGGGTATGTAAACTTTTTTTATCAGGGCCATTTGAGTGATTTCTGTTATTACAATTTAACCACTTAACGACCGCTCACTGTATATATACGTCGGCAGAATGGCACCGACAGGCACAATCACGTAGAGTGTACGTGATTGCCTTTGTACAGTTGGGGGGTCCAATCGGACCCCCCTCCTATACAGTGAGCGGCCGTTAATCGTTCGGGAGCGATCCAGGATGAGGGGGCAGCCGTTGGATTCCGGCCACCCCCTCGCGATCGCTCCCGGCGAATGAAAAGGCCCCCTCTGTCACACACAGGCAGAGGAAGCAGGAGGAAGTGATGTCATCTCTGGTGCGGCGCTCACATATACCGAGCGCCGTACAAGAGAAGACATCAGGTCAGTGCACAAAACACTAAACTGACACCAGAACACATAGGGACATAAATCGCCCCCCCAGGCCCCCCCAGACACCCCCAGATCAGCCCCCAGTCACAGTGTCACTACCACTGACCATTTATTTACTGATCACTGCAATCAGTGACATTTGTGACTGTAAAAGTGTCACTACAGTCAGTTTTAGGTCCAGTGTAGCCCCCTAACCCCCCCTAATAAAGGTTTAACCCCCTGATTGCCCCCCAGATATCCCTTTCACCCCCTATCACCACTGTCCCTAAGCGATCATTTTTCTGATCGCTGCCTTAGCGGCGGTGATGCCGATCGGTAGGCAGTAATTTTTTTTAGGTTTGCCGCAGGTTTTTATAGCGTCAGGTACCCCAATATATTATCTAATAAAGGTTTAACCCCCTTGATCGCCCCCCAGGTAACCCTTTCACCCCCTATCACCACTGTCGCTAAGCGATCGTTTTTCTAAACGTTGTCTTCGTGTCGGTGATGCAGATCGGTAGGCAGTAAATTTTTTTAGGTTCGCCGCAGGTTTTTATAGCGTCAGGTACCCCAATATATTATCTAATAAAGGTTTAACCCCCTTGATCGCCCCCCAGGTAACCCTTTCACCCCCTATCACCACTGTCGCTAAGCGATCGTTTTTCTAAACGCTGTCTTAGTGTCGGTGATGCAGATCGGTAGCCAGTATTTTTTTTAGGTTCGCCACAGGTTTTTATAGCGTCAGGTACCCCAATATATTATCTAATAAAGGTTTAACCCCCTTGATCGCCCCCCAGGTAACCCTTTCACCCCTTATCACCACTGTCACTAAGCGATCGTTTTTCTAAACGCTGTCTTAGTGTCGGTGATGCAGATCGGTAGCCAGTAATTTTTTTTAAGGTTCGCCGCAGGTTTTTATAGCGTCAGGTACCCCAATATATTATCTAATAAAGGTTTAACCCCCTTGATCGCCCCCCAGGTAACCCTTTCACCCCCTATCACCACTGTCGCTAAGCGATCGTTTTTCTAAACGCTGTCTTAGTGTCGGTGATGCAGATCGGTAGCCAGTAATTTTTTTTAGGTTCGCCGCAGGTTTTTATAGCGTCAGATACCCCAATATATTATCTAATAAAGGTTTAACCCCCTTGATCGCCCCCAGGTAACCCTTTCACCCCATATCACCACTGTCGCTAAGCGATCGTTTTTCTAAACGCTGTCTTAGTGTCGGTGATGCAGGTCGGTAGCCAGTAATTTTTTTTAGGTTCGCCGCAGGTTTTTATAGCGTCAGGTACCCCAATATATTATCTAATAAAGGTTTAACCCCCTTGATCGCCCCCCAGGTAACCCTTTCACTCCCTATCACCACTGTCGCTAAGCGATCGTTTTTCTAAACGCTGTCTTAGTGTCGGTGATGCAGATCGGTAGCCAGTAAAAAATTTTTAGGTTCGCCGCAGGTTTTTATAGCGTCAGGTACCCCAATATATTATCTAGTAAAGGTTTAACCCCCTTGATCGCCCCCAGGTAACCCTTTCACCCCCTATCACCACTGTCGCTAAGCGATCGTTTTTCTGATCGCTGTCTTAGTGTCGGTGATGCAGATCGGTAGCCAGTAATTTTTTTTAGGTATGCCGCAGGTTTTTATATAGCGTCAGGTACCACCATATATTATCTAATAAAGGTTTTAACCCCCTGATTGCCCCTAGTTAACCCTTTCACCAGTGATCACCATATAAGTGTTACGGGTGACGCTGGTTAGTTAGTTTGCTTTTTATAGTGTCAGGGCACCCGCCGTATATAACCCAATAAAGGTTTAACCCCCTGATCGCCCGGCGGGTGATATCAATTAGGTTTTAGCTTCAGAGAGGGTCTGCGTCACACCCCAGGCAGCGTCAGGTTAATGCCAGTAATGCTAACACCCACGCGTGAAGCATACACCCCCCTTAGTGGTATAGTATCTGAACAGATCAATATCTGATCTGATCAGATCTATACTAGCGTCCCCAGCAGTTTAGGGTTCCCAGAAACGCAGTGTTAGTGGGATCAGCCCAGATACCTGCTAGCACCTGCATTTTGCCCCTCCGTCCAGCCCAGCCCACCCAAGTGCAGTATCGATCAATCACTGTCACTTACAAAACACAACACACATAACTGCAGCGTTCGCAGAGACAGGCCTGATCCCTGCGACTCCAGTGCTGTAGGAGGTGATTTCACCACCACAGTTAAAAAAAACAAAACATAGATGCCGAAGCATGGGGGCAGCAGGGGCGGAGGAGCGGAGGAGCGATTTTGCTCCTAATGCCACGTACATACAGTCGAAATTCCGACGGAGGCTTGCCCGTGGAAAAGTTTGACCATGTGTGTGCGGCATAACTTTTTTGCGGGAGGATGCCCCAATGCTTCGGCATATATAAATGGTGCATGTATGCCCATCATTAGAAGTGGGTGGATGAATGGCGGTATTCTAATGGTGGGCATACCCACCGATCAATCTCTTTTTTTCGTTCAGCCAACAGGCTGCATGAAAAAAAGATTACAATACATGTCCAACAAGGACCAGCAACGTACTGGTATGTTGCTGGACTTTGAATGTTTATACCAGAATGATGCCTGCGGGTTTAGGTATCATCTTGGTATCATTCTTTTCAGCCAGCGGCCAGCTTTCATGTAAAAGCAATCCTAGCGGCTAATTAGCCTCTGGACTGCTTTTACAAGCAGTGGGAGGGAATGTCCCCCCCCCGGATATAAAAAGCGCCATTGGGAAATTGGGAAAGCATTTTATCACACCGATCTTGGTGTGGTCAGATGCTTTGAGGGCAGAGGAAAGATCTAGGGTCTAGAAGACCCCAGTTTTTTTTAAAAAAAGAGTACCTGTCACTACCTATTGCTATCATAGGGGATATTTACATTCCCTGAGATAACAATAAAAATGATTAAAAAAATATATATATGGAAGGAACAATTTAAAAATAAAATAAAAAAGCAAAATTAATAATAAAAAAAAAAGCACCCCTGTCCTGCCCTGCTCTTGCCCAATTGCGAACGCAAGCGTCGGTCTGGTGTCATATGTAAACAGCAATTGCACCATGCATGTGAGGTATCACCGCGAAGGTCAGATCGAGGGCAGTAATTTTAGCAGTAGACCTCCTCTGTAAATCTAACGGGGTAACCTGTAAAGGCTTTTAAAAATGTATGTAGTTTGTCGCCAATGCGCGTTTGTGCGAAATTTTAAAGCATGTCGTGTTTGGTATCTATGTACTCGGCCTAAGATCATCTTTTTTATTTCATCAAACATTTGGGCATTAAAATTAAAAAAGTGTATTTTTTCCCCCAAAAATGCGTTTGAAAAATCGCTGCGCAAATACTGTGTAGAAAAAAAAATGCAACGCCCACCATTTTAATCTGTAGGGCCTTTGCTTTAAAAATATATATAATGTTTGGGGTTCAACATAATTTTCTTGCAAAAAAAAATATGTTTTGCATGTAAACAAAAAGTGTCAAAAAGGGCTTTGTCTTCAAGTGGTTAGAAGAGTGGATGTAAGCTTCCTAATGTTGTGTATAAAATGCCAGAACAGTTCAAAACCCCCCCCAAATGACCCCATTTTGGAAAGTAGACACCACAAGCTATATACTGAGAGGCATGTCGAGTCCATGAAATATTTTATATGTTGACACAAGTTGCGGAAAAAAGACAATTTATTTATTTATTTATTTATTTTTGCACAAAGTTGTCACTAAATGATATATTGCTCAAACATGCCATGGGCATATGTGGAATTACACCCCAAAATAAATTCTGTTGCTTTTCCTGAGTACGGGGATACCACATGTGTGAGACATTTTGGGAGCCTAGCCGCGTACGGGATCCCAAAAACCAAGCACCGCCTTCAGGCTTTCTAAGGGTGTAAATTTTTGATTTCACTTCTCACTGCCTATCACAGTTTCGGAGGCCATGGAATGCCCAGATGGCACAAAACCCCCCAAGTGACCCCATTTTAGAAAGTAGACACCCCAAGCTATTTGCTGAGACATATTGTGAGTATTTTGCAGATCTCGCTTTTTGTCACAAAGTTTTGAAAATTGAAAAAAAAAAAAATATATATATATATATATATATATATATATTTTCTTTCTTAATTTTCAAAAACAAATGAGAGCTGTAAAATACTAACCATGCCTCTCAGCAAATAGCTTGGGGTGTCTACTTTCCAAAATGGGGTCATTTGGGGGGGTTTTGTGCTATTTTGGCATTTTATGGCCTTCGAAACTGTGATAGGTAGTGAGGAGTGAAATCAAAAATTTGTGCCTAGAAATCCTGAAGGCGGTGCTTGGTTTTCGGGGTCCCGTACGCGGCTAGGCTCCTAAAAAGTCCCACACATGTGGCATCCCCGTACTCAGGAGAAGCACCAAAATGTATTTTGGGGTGTAATTCCACATATAACCATGGCAAGTGTGAGCAATATATCATTTAGTGACAACTTTTTGTAATTTTTTTTTTTTTGTCATTATTCAATCACTTGCGACAAAAAAAAAATATTTAATGGGCTCAACAGGCCTCTCAGCAATTTCCTTGGGGTGTCTACTTTCTAAAATGGGGTAATTTGGGGGGGTTTTGTGCCATTTTGGCATTTTATGGCCTTCGAAACGGTGATAGGTAGTGAGGAGTGAAATCAAAAATTTGCGCCCTTAGAAATCCTGAAGGCGGTGCTTGGTTTCCGGGGGCCCGTACGCGGCTAGGCTCCCAAAAAGTCCCACACATGTGGTATCCCCGTACTCAGGAGAAGCAGCAAAATGTATTTTGGGGTGCAATTCCACATATAACCATGGCATGTGTGAGCAATATATCATTTAGTGACAACTTTTTGTAATTTTTTTTTCTCTCATTATTCAATCATTTAAGACAAAAAAAATAAAAATATTCAATGGGCTCAACATGCCTCTCAGCAATTTCCTTGGGGTGTCTACTTTCCAAAATGGGGTCATTTGGGGTGGTTTTGTACTGCCCTGCCATTTTAGCACCTCAAGAAATGAGATAGGCAGTCATAAATTTAAAGCTGTGTAAATTTCAGAAAATGTACCCTAGTTTGTAAACGCTATAACTTTTGCGCAAACCAATAAATATACGCTTATTGACATTTTTTTACTAAAAACATGTGGCTGAATACATTTTGGCCTAAATGTATGACTAAAATTGAGTTTATGCGATTTTTCTTATAACAAAAAGTAGAAAATAACATTTTTTTTCAAAATTTTCAGTCTTTTTCCGTTTATATCGCAAAACATTAAAATCGCAGAGGCAATCAAATACCATTAAAAGAAAGCTCTATTTGTGGGAAGAAAAGGACACAAATTTCGTTGGGGTACAACATTGCATGTCCGCACAATTAACAGTTAAAGCAGCGCAGTGCAAAATTCTGAAAATACCTCTGGTCCTTTAGCTACAAAATGGTCCGGGGCTTAAGTGGTTAAAAAGGATCCAAAAACCTATGTGATAATAAATGGCTTCATGTGAATGCTATCCTTAAATAAAAGACAGTTTTTGGCATGATCTGTCATATTTTCAATATTAACTGCTTCCAGACCGCCGCAAGCCGATGTACGTCGTCAGAATGGCACGGGTGTGCAAAAGGGCGTATACGTACGTCCCTTTGTAATTCTGGGCTGGCGATGTCTGCCGGGGCCCGCGATCGTGACGAGGAGAGGCAGAACGGGGAAATGTAAACAAGGCATTTCCATGTTCTGCCTAGTGACATGACAGGGATCTATTACTCCCTGTCATCAGGAGCAGTGATCTCTGTCATGTCCTAGGTAGCCCATCCTCCCTACAGTTAGAACACGCTGAGGGAACACATTCAACCCTTTGATCGCCCCCTAGTGTTTAACCCCTTCCCTGCCAGTGACATTTACACAGTAATCAGTGGCTATTTTTAGCTCTGATCGCTTTATAGATGTCAATGCTCCCAAAATAGTGTCAAAAGTGTCTGATCTGTCCACCGCAATGTCCCAGTTCTGATAAAAAAACGCATATCACCGTCATTACTAGTAAAAAAAATAATAATAATAATAATAATAATGCCATAAATCTATCATATCAAATGTTGCAAATATGCATATATATGAAATCTTAATTTCAGTGACACCAAGTGACTGAGTGTGATCCGTGAAAAAATATATAGATGTAACAAATAAGTTCTGAGAGACCGGTTTATTGAAAAGGGATAGTGATGAGCCGAACACCCCCGGGTTCGGTTCGCACCAGAACCCGCGAACGGACCGAAAGTTCGAACGAACATTAGAACCCTATTAAATACAATGGATGCGAACGTTCGAATTCTAAAGTGCTAATTATAAAAACTATTATGCATGTTATTGTCCTAAAAAGGGTTTGGGAACCCGGGTTCTGCACCAGGGGACATGTATCAATGCAAAAATAAGTTTTAAAAACGGTCGTTTTCCGGGAGCAGTCATTTTAATGATGCATAAAGTGAAAAAAAAAAAGTCAAATATTCCTTTAAATATCGTACCTGGGGGGTGTCTAAAGTATGCCTGTGAAGTGCCACGTGTTTCCCGTGTTTAGAACTGTCCCTGCACAAAATGACACTTCTAAAGGAAAAAAAAGCCATTTAAAACTGCTTGCGGCTTTAATGTAATGTCTGGTCCCGGTAATATGGATGAAAATCTTTAAGAAAAATGGCATAGCTACCCCATGACCCCCCCCCTACCCCAGCCCATTACCAGCCCCTTTGGGTCTTGTATGGATATTAAGGGGAACCCCGCACATAAAATAAAAAAGGCCCTATATACTCAGAACAGCCGTATACAGGCGGTGCATACAAGACAGGGACTGTAGGTTTGTTCTTATGTAGAATCTGTTTGTAATTTTGAACAGGTACATTGTTGAAGTGTAGCTCCAGACCAAAAATCTATTTTTAAACTTTTTGGAAAACATAGGTAAGGGTTATCACCCCTGTAACATTTGTTTTGCTGTCTGTGCCCCTGTTCAGAACATTTCACCTCACTTTCCGTCCTAATGACAACTGTTTTTGAAATGTGGTGTTTTTCTTGAAACAAGGATTGCTGATAAAGCATCAGTACAGAGGAGACACCTTTCTCCCATATTTATTCTTACAGGAGAGAATTTTCCTTCCTAGTGGTAGATTTCCTCTCACTTCCTGTTGTCTTCTTGCGTTTGCAAGTAGGAGTCGTTTGTAAGTTGGATGTTTGAAAGTAGGGACCTGCCGTATATACTCTGCAGAAATAGGCCCCTTAGTTGTTGGTGTTGGCACAACACTGTAAGCACTCACAGTTACTCTTGGTTGGTGCTGGAACGCCCTGCTGTCAACTATTATATCAGGAATTTTAATTACATATAATTGTTGAACAGTGGTAGTAAAAATTGGGCCTTTGATGGTGGTGCTGGTGCCACAACACTGTAAGCCCTGACAGTTACTCTTGGTGGGTGCAGCAATGGGCCCTGCTGTGAATTATTAGATCAAGAATTGTAATTACATGCCCCTGTTGAACAGGGGCTGAAAAATTGGGCCTTAGGCACTGGTGGCACAACACTGCAACCCTTCACAGATACTGTACTTGGAGCACAGCAATGAGCCCTGTTGCAAAGTATTGCTTCAAAAATTGTAATGACACGCCCCTGTTAAACAGGGGCTGAAAAATTGGGCCTTAGGCACTGGTGGCACAACACTGCAACTCCTCACAGATACTGTACTTGGAGCACAGCAATGAGCCCTGTTGCAAAGTATTGCTTCAAAAATTGTAATTACACGCCCCTGTTAAACAGGGGCTGAAAAATTGGGCGTTAGGCACTGGTGGCGGCACCCATAAACAAAAATGATCTTCCAAGCTATCATCATCAATCGTATCATTGAGGACTCGGAGGAGGAGGATAGCCAGTCAACATAACAGCACAGGCACTCAGCATCAGCATCAGTCTTGAAGGGATGTGACATTTTAAAATCAATTAGTCTGTTATATCAGCATCAGGTGTGTGGTAGCTGGTGGTGATCCAAGACTGGTTCATCTTGATGAAAGTCAGTCGATCAACCGAGTCGGTGGACAGGCGCACCCTGTGATCCGTGACAAATCCTCCAGCAGCACTGAATGTGCGTTCCGAAAGAACGCTGGATGCAGGACAGGCCAGTAGCTCAATTGCATACTGTGCAAGCTCTGGCCAGTGATCCATCCTCAAGACCCAGTAAGCCAGAGGATTTTCGGTGGGGAAGGTGTCCAAGTCTGACCTTGCCCCTAGATATTCCTGCACCATGTTTATCAGACGCTGGCGATGGTTGCTGGAACCGATCATACTTTGGGGCTGCGGACTAAAGAATTGTCTGAACGCATCGGTCAGACGGCCACCTTCCCCACCGCTCCTTCTTTGACTGGCCGAAGCCTCAGCAACTCGTTGTCCAGGACCAGGAGTTTGCAACCTCCCAGTCTCTGGGAACGCGTTGCACAGACCTTTCTGCAAGGCCTCCCGGAGTTGTCTCATCCTCTGCTCCCTCTGCGACGGTAACATAAGGTCCGCAACCTTACCCTTGTACCGTGGATCAAGGAGAGTGGCCAGCCAGTAATGGTCCCTCTCCTTGATCCGAAGAATACGAGGATCCTTCCGCAGACTTTGCAGGATCAGGGAGGCCATGCAGCGTAGGTTTGCTGAGGCATTCGCTCCGGAGTCCTCTGGGTCACTAAGGACGACATGATCCGCAGCCACCTCCTCCCAGCCACGTACAAGTCCACTGGTTTCTTGGGACTGTAAATCATCCCTAAAAGACTGCTGCTGATGATGCTGAGTGCCAGCCTCCACCTCCATGCTGACACAATCCTCCTCCTCCTCCTCCTCCTCCTCCTCCTCCTCTTCCTGTGCGATGGGTGGGACAGAAGGAACACTGTCTGGGTAAAGGGGGCCTTGAGAGGCAAGGAAGTCCTCCTCTTCCTGCCTCTGTTCTGCCTCAAGTGCCCTGTCCATTATTCCACGCAGCGTGTGCTCCAACAGGTGGACAAGAGGTACAGTGTCACTGATGCATGCACTGTCACTGCTCACCATCCTCGTGGCCTCCTCAAATGGTGCCAGGACAGTGCATGCATCCCTGATCATGCCCCACTGGCGTGGAGAAAAAAAACCAAGCTCCCCTGACCCTGTCCTGGTGCCGTAGTCGCACAGGTACTCATTGATGGCCCTCTGCTGCGTGTGCAGCCGCTGCAGCATGGCCAACGTTGAGTTCCACCTGGTGGGCATGTCACATATAAGGCGGTTCTTGGGCAGGTTCAACTCCTTTTGCAGCTCAGCCAGGCGAGCACTGGCATTATAAGATCTGCGGAAATGCACACAGACTTTCCTGGCCTGCCTCAGGACATCCTGTAAGCCCGGGTACCTGCCCAAGAAGCGCTGCACCACCAGGTTAAGGACGTGAGCCACACAGGGCACATGGGTCAGTTGTCCCTGTCGGAGGGCGGAGAGGAGGTTGGTGCCATTGTCGCAAACCACCATTCCTGGCTTAAGCTGGCGTGGCGTCAACCACCTCTCGGCCTGGCCCTGCAGAGCAGACAGGACCTCTGCCCCAGTGTGGCTTCTGTCCCCCAAACACACCAGCGCAAGCACGGCATGGCATCTTTTTGCCTGCGTACTTGCGTAGCCCCGTGAACGGCTACGGAGCACCGCTGGTTCATAGGACAAACCACAGGAAGAGGCCATGGAGGAAGAAGAAGAGGAGGGGGTGGAGGAGAGAGGTGTGTCACAACCAGTAGTAGCATTTTGGAGGCGTGGCGGTGGGACAACCTCCAACACTACTGCACCTTGTCCTGAATCCTTCCCAGCTGCCAAAAGAGTGACCCAATGGGCCGTGAAAGAAAGGTAACGTCCCTGTCCATGCCTGCTGGACCATGAGTCAGCGGTAATATGCACCTTACCGCTGACCGCCCTGTCCAGCGAGGCCAAGACATTGCCTTCCACATGCCCGTAGAGAGCCGGAATAGCCTTCCGTGAGAAAAAGTGGCGTTTGGGAACCTGCCACTGAGGAACCGCACATTGCACAAACTCACGGAAGGGGGCCGAGTCTACCAACTGAAAAGGCAGCAGTTGAAGCGCTAGCAATTTAGCCAAGCTAGCATTCAACCGCTGGGCATGTGGATGGCTGGGAGTGAACTTCTTTCGACGGTCCAGCAGCTGGGGCAGGGAAATTTGCCTGCTAGAATCGGACGTCGGTGTACTGCTAGCAGAGTGGGCGCAAGTACTTGGCTGTGACACACCTAATTCTACACCTTCATTCCTCTCAGTGCATGTTTCAGAGAGGACTGAAGTTATAGTGGGGTTGGAGATCCCAGCTGATGCGGTGCAAGGAGAGGTCCGCTTGGTTCTTTGGTGTGGGTCTTTGAGGTAGGCTTGCCAACGAGCTGCATGGCAGGTCAACATATGTCTGGTCAGGCATGTGGTACCCAAGCGGCTGATGTTTTGGCCACGCGATATACGCTTGAGACATATGTTGCAAACAGCAGCTGTGCGATCTGATGCACTAGCCTCAAAAAAGGCCCACACCAAAGAACTTTTTGAATGACGGGCAGAGGCAGCGCCCTGCACAGGCGGAGCTCTGCGGTGTGATTCCGTCGGTGTACTGCCCTTACGCTGGCCACCAAAGGGCATCCTGCCTCGTTGGAGATGTGCCTCCTCCTCATCCTCCTCCTCCTCCTCTCTCCTATTAGGCACCCACGTGGAGTCATTGACCTCATCATCCCCTCCCTCCTCATCACTGGAGCCAATCTGGCAGTATGCTGCAGCTGCTGGAACATGACTGCCAGATTGGTGTCCTTCTTGAGCATCCCCTCTGTCTGCTCTCACGCTACTGCCTTCCTCTAGCTGGGTTTCATCATCAGACCCTTCGAAACGCTGGGCATCCTCCTGGAGCATGTACCCAACACTGTGCTGAAACAGTTCGGGGGACTCCTCAGGAGGAGGACATGGTGGGTCTAGGGAAGGAGTGACTGATGATTTGTCTGACATTGATACCAGGGAAGACGACGCTTTGGCAGCTGCTTTTCCAGTACCCTGAGCCTGGGTGAGAGAGGATGAGGAGGAGGAGGAGGGCTTGGTCATCCACTCTACCAAGTCTTCGGCATGATGTGGCTCAACATGTCCAGCTGCCGAAAAGAAGGACAAGCGTGTCCCATGGCCATGTGCTGATGACAATGCACCGCGTCCACGACCAGCACTGTTGCCCCCAGACACAGAGCCTGCTTGCCCTCTTTTATTGCCTCCTGACTGTCTGCCTCTCCTTGTTTGCCTTCCAGACATTCTAATAGATGGCCTGCAGGGAGATGGGAAAAAAGCAATAAGGGCTACCTTCAGGTGTCCTTCTCTGTCCCTTGAAACAAGGACTTTCACAGTGAAAGAAACTGACACTGTCCCTACCTAGAGTTTTCTGTCCCTAGAATAAATGTTTTTTTTAATCACAATATAGCACAAGGACAATTCACTCAATGTCTCTCCAGGTCCCTGGAAACAAGGACTTGCAGAGTGAAAGAAACTGACACTGTCCCTACCTAGAGTTTTCTGTCCCTAGAATAAATGTTTTTTTTAAGCACAATATAGCACAAGGACAATTAACTCACTGTCCTTACAGGTCCCTGGAAACAAGGACTTGCAGAGTGAAAGAAAAAAAACACTCTCCCTACCTACAGTTTTCTGTCCCTAGAAAAAATGTTTTTTTTAATCACAATATAGCACAAGGAAAATTAACTCACTGTCCTTACAGGTCCCTGGAAACAAGGACTTGCAGAGTGAAAGAAAAAAAACACTCTCCCTACCTACAGTTTTCTGTCCCTAGAAAAAATGTTTTTTTTAATCACAATATAGCACAAGGAAAATTAACTCACTGTCCTTACAGGTCCCTGGAAACAAGGACTTGCAGAGTGAAAGAAACTGACACTGTCCCTACCTAGAGTTTTCTGTCCCTAGAATAAATGTTTTTTTTAAGCACAATATAGCACAAGGACAATTAACTCACTGTCCTTACAGGTCCCTGGAAACAAGGACTTGCAGAGTGAAAGAAAAAAAACACTCTCCCTACCTACAGTTTTCTGTCCCTAGAAAAAATGTTTTTTTTAATCACAATATAGCACAAGGAAAATTAACTCACTGTCCTTACAGGTCCCTGGAAACAAGGACTTGCAGAGTGAAAGAAAAAAAACACTCTCCCTACCTACAGTTTTCTGTCCCTAGAAAAAATGTTTTTTTTAATCACAATATAGCACAAGGAAAATTAACTCACTGTCCTTACAGGTCCCTGGAAACAAGGACTTGCAGAGTGAAAGAAACTGACACTGTCCCTACCTAGAGTTTTCTGTCCCTAGAATAAATGTTTTTTTTAAGCACAATATAGCACAAGGACAATTAACTCACTGTCCTTACAGGTCCCTGGAAACAAGGACTTGCAGAGTGAAAGAAAAAAAACACTCTCCCTACCTACAGTTTTCTGTCCCTAGAAAAAATGTTTTTTTTAATCACAATATAGCACAAGGAAAATTAACTCACTGTCCTTACAGGTCCCTGGAAACAAGGACTTGCAGAGTGAAAGAAACTGACACTGTCCCTACCTAGAGTTTTCTGTCCCTAGAATAAATGTTTTTTTTAATCACAATATAGCACAAGGACAATTAACTCACTGTCCTTACAGGTCCCTGGAAACAAGGACTTGCAGAGTGAAAGAAACTGACACTGTCCCTACCTAGAGTTTTCTGTCCCTAGAATAAATGTTTTTTTTAAGCACAATATAGCACAAGGACAATTAACTCACTGTCCTTACAGGTCCCTGGAAACAAGGACTTGCAGAGTGAAAGAAAAAAAACACTCTCCCTACCTACAGTTTTCTGTCCCTAGAAAAAATGTTTTTTTTAATCACAATATAGCACAAGGAAAATTAACTCACTGTCCTTACAGGTCCCTGGAAACAAGGACTTGCAGAGTGAAAGAAACTGACACTGTCCCTACCTAGAGTTTTCTGTCCCTAGAATAAATGTTTTTTTTAATCACAATATAGCACAAGGACAATTAACTCACTGTCCTTACAGGTCCCTGGAAACAAGGACTTGCAGAGTGAAAGAAACTGACACTGTCCCTACCTAGAGTTTTCTGTCCCTAGAATAAATGTTTTTTTTAAGCACAATATAGCACAAGGACAATTAACTCACTGTCCTTACAGGTCCCTGGAAACAAGGACTTGCAGAGTGAAAGAAAAAAAACACTCTCCCTACCTACAGTTTTCTGTCCCTAGAAAAAATGTTTTTTTTAATCACAATATAGCACAAGGAAAATTAACTCACTGTCCTTACAGGTCCCTGGAAACAAGGACTTGCAGAGTGAAAGAAACTGACACTGTCCCTACCTAGAGTTTTCTGTCCCTAGAATAAATGTTTTTTTTAATCACAATATAGCACAAGGAAAATTAACTCACTGTCCTTACAGGTCCCTGGAAACAAGGACTTGCAGAGTGAAAAAAAAAAAACACTCTCCCTACCTAGAGTTTTCTGTCCCTAGAAAAAATGTTTTTTTTAAGCACAATATAGCACAAGGACAATTAACTCACTGTCCTTACAGGTCCCTGGAAACAAGGACTTGCAGAGTGAAAGAAACTGACACTGTCCCTACCTAGAGTTTTCTGTCCCTAGAATAAATGTTTTTTTTAATCACAATATAGCACAAGGAAAATTAACTCACTGTCCTTACAGGTCCCTGGAAACAAGGACTTGCAGAGTGAAAGAAACTGACACTGTCCCTACCTAGAGTTTTCTGTCCCTAGAATAAATGTTTTTTTTAATCACAATATAGCACAAGGAAAATTAACTCACTGTCCTTACAGGTCCCTGGAAACAAGGACTTGCAGAGTGAAAGAAACTGACACTGTCCCTACCTAGAGTTTTCTGTCCCTAGAATAAATGTTTTTTTTTAAGCACAATATAGCACAAGGACAATTAACTCACTGTCCTTACAGGTCCCTGGAAACAAGGACTTGCAGAGTGAAAGAAAAAAAACACTCTCCCTACCTACAGTTTTCTGTCCCTAGAAAAAATGTTTTTTTTAATCACAATATAGCACAAGGAAAATTAACTCACTGTCCTTACAGGTCCCTGGAAACAAGGACTTGCAGAGTGAAAGAAACTGACACTGTCCCTACCTAGAGTTTTCTGTCCCTAGAATAAATGTTTTTTTTAATCACAATATAGCACAAGGACAATTAACTCACTGTCCTTACAGGTCCCTGGAAACAAGGACTTGCAGAGTGAAAGAAACTGACACTGTCCCTACCTAGAGTTTTCTGTCCCTAGAATAAATGTTTTTTTTAAGCACAATATAGCACAAGGACAATTAACTCACTGTCCTTACAGGTCCCTGGAAACAAGGACTTGCAGAGTGAAAGAAAAAAAACACTCTCCCTACCTACAGTTTTCTGTCCCTAGAAAAAATGTTTTTTTTAATCACAATATAGCACAAGGAAAATTAACTCACTGTCCTTACAGGTCCCTGGAAACAAGGACTTGCAGAGTGAAAGAAACTGACACTGTCCCTACCTAGAGTTTTCTGTCCCTAGAATAAATGTTTTTTTTAATCACAATATAGCACAAGGACAATTAACTCACTGTCCTTACAGGTCCCTGGAAACAAGGACTTGCAGAGTGAAAGAAACTGACACTGTCCCTACCTAGAGTTTTCTGTCCCTAGAATAAATGTTTTTTTTAAGCACAATATAGCACAAGGACAATTAACTCACTGTCCTTACAGGTCCCTGGAAACAAGGACTTGCAGAGTGAAAGAAAAAAAACACTCTCCCTACCTACAGTTTTCTGTCCCTAGAAAAAATGTTTTTTTTAATCACAATATAGCACAAGGAAAATTAACTCACTGTCCTTACAGGTCCCTGGAAACAAGGACTTGCAGAGTGAAAGAAACTGACACTGTCCCTACCTAGAGTTTTCTGTCCCTAGAATAAATGTTTTTTTTAATCACAATATAGCACAAGGACAATTAACTCACTGTCCTTACAGGTCCCTGGAAACAAGGACTTGCAGAGTGAAAGAAACTGACACTGTCCCTACCTAGAGTTTTCTGTCCCTAGAATAAATGTTTTTTTTAAGCACAATATAGCACAAGGACAATTAACTCACTGTCCTTACAGGTCCCTGGAAACAAGGACTTGCAGAGTGAAAGAAAAAAAACACTCTCCCTACCTACAGTTTTCTGTCCCTAGAAAAAATGTTTTTTTTAATCACAATATAGCACAAGGAAAATTAACTCACTGTCCTTACAGGTCCCTGGAAACAAGGACTTGCAGAGTGAAAGAAACTGACACTGTCCCTACCTAGAGTTTTCTGTCCCTAGAATAAATGTTTTTTTTAATCACAATATAGCACAAGGACAATTAACTCACTGTCCTTACAGGTCCCTGGAAACAAGGACTTGCAGAGTGAAAGAAACTGACACTGTCCCTACCTAGAGTTTTCTGTCCCTAGAATAAATGTTTTTTTTAAGCACAATATAGCACAAGGACAATTAACTCACTGTCCTTACAGGTCCCTGGAAACAAGGACTTGCAGAGTGAAAGAAAAAAAACACTCTCCCTACCTACAGTTTTCTGTCCCTAGAAAAAATGTTTTTTTTAATCACAATATAGCACAAGGAAAATTAACTCACTGTCCTTACAGGTCCCTGGAAACAAGGACTTGCAGAGTGAAAGAAACTGACACTGTCCCTACCTAGAGTTTTCTGTCCCTAGAATAAATGTTTTTTTTAAGCACAATATAGCACAAGGACAATTAACTCACTGTCCTTACAGGTCCCTGGAAACAAGGACTTGCAGAGTGAAAGAAAAAAAACACTCTCCCTACCTACAGTTTTCTGTCCCTAGAAAAAATGTTTTTTTTAATCACAATATAGCACAAGGAAAATTAACTCACTGTCCTTACAGGTCCCTGGAAACAAGGACTTGCAGAGTGAAAGAAACTGACACTGTCCCTACCTAGAGTTTTCTGTCCCTAGAATAAATGTTTTTTTTAATCACAATATAGCACAAGGACAATTAACTCACTGTCCTTACAGGTCCCTGGAAACAAGGACTTGCAGAGTGAAAGAAACTGACACTGTCCCTACCTAGAGTTTTCTGTCCCTAGAATAAATGTTTTTTTTAAGCACAATATAGCACAAGGACAATTAACTCACTGTCCTTACAGGTCCCTGGAAACAAGGACTTGCAGAGTGAAAGAAAAAAAACACTCTCCCTACCTACAGTTTTCTGTCCCTAGAAAAAATGTTTTTTTTAATCACAATATAGCACAAGGAAAATTAACTCACTGTCCTTACAGGTCCCTGGAAACAAGGACTTGCAGAGTGAAAGAAACTGACACTGTCCCTACCTAGAGTTTTCTGTCCCTAGAATAAATGTTTTTTTTAATCACAATATAGCACAAGGACAATTAACTCACTGTCCTTACAGGTCCCTGGAAACAAGGACTTGCAGAGTGAAAGAAACTGACACTGTCCCTACCTAGAGTTTTCTGTCCCTAGAATAAATGTTTTTTTTAAGCACAATATAGCACAAGGACAATTAACTCACTGTCCTTACAGGTCCCTGGAAACAAGGACTTGCAGAGTGAAAGAAACTGACACTGTCCCTACCTAGAGTTTTCTGTCCCTAGAATAAATGTTTTTTTTAAGCACAATATAGCACAAGGACAATTAACTCACTGTCCTTACAGGTCCCTGGAAACAAGGACTTGCAGAGTGAAAGAAACTGACACTGTCCCTACCTAGAGTTTTCTGTCCCTAGAATAAATGTTTTTTTTAAGCACACTATAGCAGAAGCACAAAACACACTGACACTCTCCCTACCTATCCTTCTCTTTCCCTAAACTAAAGGAATCCAGGTTAAGCAAGAAAGAAATAACAGTCACTGTCCCTGCCTATGCTACTCTATCCCTGCTCCGGAACACACTACACTAGGCCGCCGTGCTGGCGGCCTTTTATAGTGTGGGGCGTGTACTAAACACCCTCAGCAATAATTGGCCACAGGCATCCTGCCTGTGGCCAATCATTGCTCTCCTCGCTGCCGGCGCTGTGATTGGCCAAGCATGCGGGGTCACAGTGCATGCTTGGCCAATCACAGCGCCTGGATGACACTGCGATGGCGTAGTGCATTGTGGGCCGTTCGCGTCACTCGAATTTGGCGCGAACGGCCCAAATCGTTCGATCTTCGTCGAACGATCGAACAGCCAATGTTCGAGTCGAACGTATGTTCGACTCGAACACGAAGCTCATCCCTAAAAAGGGATATGACAATCGAGAGGTCGAGAATGAGATGACTAAGGTTCTGAATATCGACCGATCTCTATTGTTAGCAGATAGACCTCAAAGAGAAAGGGAAGACACTTTTAGATGGTCTTTTCTTACAGCCCTTTCTACCCAACACAAGCAAATCAAGGCTATTTTTGAACAACATTTGGGTATCTTGAGGAATGATCGAATCCTCAGTACACATTTACCAGAAAGACCTAAAGTGATATACCGAGGAGTGCCCTCACTTAAAAGTAAAATTGCACTAACCATCATTAATCCTCCAATTAGGCCAACATTTTTTCATAACTGAACAGGCTACCACCCCTGTAAGAAATGCCTTGTATGCCAGTATAACACCTGTGGGAGAAAGGCCAGCAAAGAATTTAGGTCCACAGCAACTAACCGGGTCTATCCAATCAAACCATTTTGTACATGCGCAACTATTAATGTCGTGTATTTACTGACATGTCCATGTGGTAAACAATATGTTGGGCAGACCATTAGGTCATTCATGACCAGGGTAACCGAACATATCAACTTAATCAAGTTTTGGAGTGTCAAACACACGTTCCCTCTGCATTATCGGCAACACCATGCCCGTGACCCAACAGGGACCCAATTCTTGATTATGTTGCTCCATGGAGGGGTGGGGCCAACACTAGAGGAGTTTCCAGACTTGAAACTTTCTGGATTTATGAGTTACAGACTCACCACCCACAGGGGTTAAATGTGCAGTGTGGGATATTAACGCCTTTATTAATAGATCTTGACTCCAAGGATGATTTTTCATAAATTTTTGTAGTAATTTACAATGTTATCCTTTTTATATATATTTTTAATAATTTTTTTAAATAATTTTAATACCCATTTATTATAGCAATTTTTATTCGTCAACTATCTAGTCGCCATTCATATGGCTAGGTTGTGTTTGACGGTTGAATTTATGTCGGTTTTGAAACATTAACCACAATTAGCATTCTAGATTGTTAGGGATGACCCCAGTTTGATTTGACTTTTATTATGACTATAGCGCCAGTGATTACATGGACTTGAAGAATTTATATTTAATTTGAATAATACATATGTCCTGTCCCTTTAATGGTGTGGCATGGCTGCATCTTCTTAGCTCACTGCTGATTTGAACTTTATCAATATCCTCCAGCCTATAGTTGGATGTTAGTTTATCAGGCATCGCTTTGATATTGGGGTTTGGTTGCTAATTTGACCTTATTGCGTGTCAGGCCTCGCTATCATGGTGAGGTTTGGGCGGCGCATTGTGATCTCCGGGCCCCGCTTTGAGATCGAGGCTTGGATTTCATTTCAATGTTCTTCTGTCTGTAGCGAGGCTTGGTGCAGTGAGTTCACCACGCCTCGCTTTGATAGTGAGGCATGGGGATCTTTTCCAATGTTCCTGTGTAGAGTGGAAGTGATGTCATCCAGCCTCGTCTTCACAGAAAGGCTTGGATTGCACTTCTTGTTCTATATGGCAGGTTTAGAAGTTCTGGCCACGTCCACATCGCTTATTTATCTATTTATCTAATACCATCTAATATAAAATTCGCTGGCAGATTTTTGAGATCAAATGGGACATTTAATTAGCGGCGCATTGTGATCTCCGGGCCCCGCTTTGAGAACGAAGCTTGGATTTCAATTCAATGCTCTCTTGTCTATAGCGAGGCTTGGTGTAGTGGGATCACCATGCCTCGCTTTGATAGTGAGGTTTGGGGATCATTTCCATTGTTCCTGTGTAGAGCGGAAGTGATGTCATCCAGCCTTGTCTTCATAGAGAGGCTTGGATGGCGCTTCCTGTTCTATATGGCTGATATAGAAGTTCTGGCCATGTCTATACTGCTTATTTATCTATTGATCTAACACTATAATAAATATTCGTTGGCAGTATTATCCTATATTATGGTAAGATTTTTTGAGATCAAATGGGACGTTTTAAATAGCGGCCGACTTCCTGTCCACCAACAGGAAGTGATGTCATTTCCGGGGTCACTCCAGCTGGGGTCATTCCATCTATAAATAGCGGTGTTGTTGTGGGGGTCCACACCCCAGATGATGACTGTTTTGCACTTTGTGATATGCCTATGATGTTCTTCCAAATGTGAGTGTTCATTTTTTAATCTTTTTAATAAATACTACCTTGTACGGTATCACACTATGTGAGTTTTTTTCCCATTACGCATGTTATGTGGTTACCATATCTCTGGCTCCAACAAGACTACATGTATTTACACTTCCTGGTGTTTACTGGAATTTGCGGTGCCGACTGATATGCGGATTCAGGACCAGCTGGGTACATCTTGCTGACTGTATATATAAGCCTGTTTTGACTTGGGTAATATACACCTCACCAAGTCAACACCATCTGGTAAGCCTCCTCCTTACATTGGTGGTGGTGTCTCTATCCTTTCACAGAGAGTGTCATATCCATGTGGGACTCTTCATTTCAACCTTGCAGTTTTTTTCTACACTTTTGGACTGTTATTTGTGTGTGGTCACAATAGAGGACTGCTTCGTTCTGATTTATTTGTTACATATATATATTTTGTTCACGGATCACACTCAGTCACTTGGTGTTACTGAAATTAAGATTTCATATATATGCATGTTTGCAACAAAAATAAGCGCTACACTTTTTCATATTCACCAGTTTTTGCTTTGTTTCAGCTGTGTTGGTAGCTAAATTTTGTGTTCAATTAATGCACAGCGCATTATATCCCATATATAATTTTTTGCCATAAATCTATACCGTATTTTGTAGACGCTATAACTTTTGCGCAAACCAATCAATATACACTTATTGCATTTTTTTTTTACCAAAAATATGTGGAAGAATACATATCAGCCTAAACTGAGAAATACTTTTTTTTTTTTTAGGTATTTTTGGGGATATTTATTATAGAAAATTTTAAAAATATTGCTTTTTTTTTCAAAATTGACAGTCTTTTTTGTTTATAGCGCAAAAAATAAAAACCGCAGAGGTCTATTTGTGGGAAGAAAAGGACGTCAATTTTGTTTGGGTACAAGGTCGCATGAATGCGCAATTGTCAGTTAAAGTGACACATTGCCGAATCGCAAAAAATGCTCTGGTCATTAAGGGGGTAAAATCTTCTTGTTAATGCCAAAATTTCACAATTTCTGCCAGGGTATGCAAACTTTTGGGCACAATTGTATGTGCATTAGGGCATTCCCATCTGGCAGGTCTTCGTGGTAACATTAGAGGGTCATTTTTTTATAAGGAGTTTCAGTTAAATCGTAATAATTTTTCTGTACAAATAGTTTTCAGCACTATCATTACACTCATTCCATTGTGCAGGTACCATGTGGCTGGATGTAGCTAGACCCGGCACACTATTTTTTTAACTTTTTTCCAATATTTTCACCTGGCTGTCCAGCCAGTAAATCTGTTGCTATTATTAGTATTTAGTTAGACAAACCATTAATGTAAAAAAAATTACCATAAAAGGAAAAAACTGTTTGCTGTAGCTGTTAATAAAGTCGTGGCTGGAAGTCAGCTTCAATTTGTTAGTAGAGTTGAGCGGACACCTGGATGTTCGGGTTCGACGGGTTCGGCCGAACTTCGGAAAAAAGTTCGGGTTCGGGACCAAACTTTAACCCGAACCCGGACCCGAACCCCATTGAAGTCAATGGGGACCCGGACTTCTAAGGACTAAAAAGGCTCTAAAAAAGTAATGGAAAGGGCTAGAGGGCTGCAAATGGCAGCAAAATGTTGTTAAGAGCATGGCAAGTGCTCTGCAAGCAAATGTGGATAGGGAAATAACTTAAAATAACATAAAAAAAATAAAAATAAAAAATAATAATCTTGACCTAGGAGGACGAGGTCCATATGGAGTAGGAGGTTGAGGTGGCGGTGGATGTGGCTGTGTAGGTGGAAGCGGCGGTGGAGGAGGACGAGGTAGCCAACACTGGTTCAAAAATACAACAATGGCTGGGTAAGGCCGGTGATGTGTCGAATTCTGTCCCCTGTCAAATAGTGTCCACCCTGTACTGTGCTTGCTCAGTATGTAGGACAAGGGGATTTCGAAAATCTCCCAAGACGAACGGGGCAGGCGTGGTGAGTTCAGGTGAAGGCCACACCATCCGTGGTTCAAGCCGAGCCAAGTGAGGCCGTGCCCGAAGCGTGGCGATCGAACCGAGCCCGCGAGGGGCCCTGTTACTATGTGCTACCGTATGTCCACTTGGATGGTGGGGCTTGAACCTGCACTCACAGCGCAGGCGCCGTTCATCTTCGGAGATTTTGTGAATCTTCTTGTCCTCTGTAATGCGCAAGCGCTGCGCCTTCGCAGTATGGGCCGGACACAATCCGATGGCCGGACAGTTTTTGTCACAACACCGTTATACATGTCTATTCTGCACAAGGTATGGACAAGTCCTGTGGGATCCATGCCTGGTTAATTTTAATGAACGTGAGCTTGTCATCATTGGCTCTGGACAGGCGGCTGCGCTTGTCTGTGATAACGCCCCCTGCCGTGCTAAATACACGTTCAGATAATACACTGGCTGCAGGGCAGGCCAGCACTTCCAAGGCATAAAGGGCAAGCTCAGGCCATGTGCCCAATTTGGAGACCCAGAAGTTAAAGGGGGCAGACCCGTCATCCAGTACGTGTAGGCCTGTGGACACATACTGCTCAACCATGTTGGTGAAATGCTGCCTCCTGCTAAGACGTTCCATCTCAGCTGGTGGTGCTGGTTGTTGTGGCGTGCTGACAAAGCTTTTCCACATTTCAGCCATGCTAACCCTGCCTTCTGAGGTGCTGCCGGTGCCCCGGCTGCGTTGGTGACCTCTTCCTCCTCCTCTGCCTTCGCCTTGTGCTTCCACCGTACGCCCGCTGTCAGGTGGGAATGCCACCAGCAGCGCGTCTACCAAGGTGCGCTTGTACTCACGCATCTTACGATCCCACTCCAGTGAGGGAATTAAGGACGGTACGTTGTCCTTGTAACGGGGATCCAGCAGGGTGGCCACCCAGTAATCAGCACCAGTTAAAATGTGGGCAACTCGGCGGTCATTGCGGAAATACTGCAGCATGTAATCGCTCATGTGTGCCAGGCTGCCCAGAGGCAAAGAAAAGCTGTCCTCTGTGGGAGGTGTATCGTCTGTGTCCTCTGTATCCCCCCAGCCACGCACCAGTGATGGCCACGAGCTGGTCTGGGTGCCACCCTGCTGTGAAAATGGCTCCTCCTCCTCCTCCTCCATCTCCTCCTCCACCTCGTCATCCTCCAGAACTGTGCCCTTTCTGCCGGACAATTGTGTACCTGGCGTTTGTTGGTGCAGGAACCCACCCTCGTAGCCACTTGTGAAAGACTGCCCTGAAAGCTTTTGAAATGATCCCGCTTCCTCCTCCTCATCCTGCTGTGCCACATCCTCTTCCATCATCGCCCGAAGCGTTTTTTCAAGGAGGCATAGAACTGGGATAGTAACGCTAAGAACGGCGTCATTGGCACTGGACATGTTGGTGGAGTACTCGAAACAGCGCAACAAGGCACACAGGTCTCGCATGGAGGCCCAGTTATTGGTGGTGAAGTGGTGCTGTTCCGCAGAGCGACTCACGCGTGATTGCTGCAGCTGAAACTCCACTATCGCCTGCTGCTGCTCGCACAGTCTGGCCAGCATGTGCAAGGTGGAGTTCCACCTTGTGGGCACGTCACATATGAGGCGGTGAGCGGGCAGGCCGAAGTTACGCTGCAGCGCTGACAGGCGAGCAGCAGCAGGGTGAGAACGCCGAAAGTGCGCACACACAGCCCGCACTTTCTGCAGCAGCTCTGGCATATTGGGGTAATTTTTAAGGAACCTCTGGACCACCAAGTTCAGCACATGCGCCAGGCAAGGGATGTGCGTCAAACCAGCTAGGCCCAGAGCTGCTACGAGATTTCGCCCATTATCGCACACCACCAGGCCGGGCTTGAGGCTCACTGACAGCATCCACTCATTGGTCTGTTGTTCCATGTCCCTCCACAACTCCTGCGCGGTGTGGGGTTTTTCCCCCAAGCAGGAAAGTTTTAAAACTGCCTGCTGTCGTTTACCCCTGGCTGTGCTGAAGTTGGTGGTGAAGGTGTTACGCTGACCGGATGAGGAGGCGGTAGAGGATGAGGAAGCGGAGTAGGAGGAGTTAGCAACAGGAGGCAAACTGAAGCGCCCTGCAATCCTCGGTGGTGGAAGGACATGCGCCAAACTGCTATCTGCCTCAGGCCCAGCCGCCACTGCATTTACCCAGTGTGCTGTTAGGGAGATATAACGTCCCTGACCGTGCTTACTGGTCCACGCATCCGTAGTTAGGTGGACCTTGCCACAGATGGCGTTGCGCAGTGCACACCTGATTTTGTCCCCCACTTGGTTGTGCAGGGAAGGGATGGCTCGCCTGGAAAAATAGTGGCGGTGGGCACGACGTACTGTGGGACAGCCAATGCCATCAGGCTTTTAAAACTCTGCGTCTCCACCATACGGAATGACAGCATTTCAAAGGCCAGGAGTTTTGAAATGCTGGCATTCAGGGCCAGGGATCGCAGGTGGCTAGGGGGGTACTTCCTCTTCCGCTCCAATGTTTGGGAGATAGAGAGCTGAACGCTTCCATGGGACATTGTGGAGATGGTTGGTGACCCAGGTGGTAGTGTTGCTGGCAGATCCTCTGTTTGCGGGGTGGCAGGTGCCACTGTCACTACAGAGGTGGATGAAGAGGCCGAGACTGCAGCAGAAGAGGAAGCAGGAGGAGCCAGAGACCTTTCTTGGTTTTTGAGGTGTCTACTCCACTGCAGCTCGTGCTTTGCACTTAGATGCCTGGTCATGCAGGTTGTGCTCAGGTTGAGAACGTTTATGCCTCGCTTCAGCCTCTGATTGCACAGCCTGCAAACCACTCATGTCTTGTCATCAGCACATTGTGTGAAGAACTGCCACGCTAGGGAACTCCTTGGACCTGGTTTTGGTGTGCTCGGTCCCTTGCTGCGTTGGGCAGTAGCAGACATACTGTCTAGCGGACGGACGCTCCGCTTTTGCACCCTGCTCCCTCTTCTGCTGTGCTGGTGGCTCTGTGCGACCACCGCCTCTTCCTCCAAACTACACTGGTCACCTGCATAACGTTCATTCCATGTGGGGTCGAGGACCTCATCGTCCTCCACATCATCTTCCACCCAGTCTTCACCCCTGCCCTCCTTGTCTGTCTGCACAATTGCGAAAGCAGCAGCAGTTGGCACCTGTGTTTCGTCATCATCCGAGACGTACTGCGATGGTCCTCCCATGTACTCATCATGAAACATAAGTGGTTGGGCATCGGTGCACTCAATCTCTTCCACTTCTGGGGCAGGGCTAGGTGGAAGGCCCTGGGAAACCCTGCTAACAGAGTCATCGAAATGCAGAAGAGACTGCTGCATGATTTGGGTCTCAGACTGCTTGGCTGATTTGCAAGGGGGTGAGGTGAAAGACTGATGGACATGGGTTTCAGGTGCCAACTCTGTTCTTTCATCAGAAGAGTGGGTGGGAGACAATGTGAAGGAACCCAAGGCACTGTCAGCAACCAAATCTACTATCGCCTGTACTTGTCCTGGCCTAAACATTCGTACAGCCTCATTAGGCGCGACAAAATACCGCCGCAGGCTCGGTCGCCTACTCGCACCTGAGGAAGGTGTTTCACTTGTGCATGTATCTGGCACAGATCCACCACGTCCTCTCCCTGCAACAGGAGCTCCACCAGCAGCACCACGACCGGGGCCACCACGTCCCTTTGACCTTCTCCTCATATTTTCCAAATTTAGGATCTTGCCCTAAATGGGTGTTTTTGGAAGAGCAGAACACACCCACAGTACGTAACCGCTGAATCGCACAGCTACAGAACTGCAGAAAATGCTATTAAAATTTTTTTTTTTTTTTTTTTAGTATAGCACAGTAGGAGAAAACTATATAGAAATTGTTTATTTTACACACCTCCAAATATGTATAACACACTGCAAACTATTTTTTGTGCCCCTAAACGGCGTTTTTTGGAAGAGCAGAACACACCCACAGTACGTAACCGCTGAATCGCACAGCTACAGAACTGCAGAAAATGCTATTAAAAAAAAAAATTGTTTTTTTAGTATAGCACAGTAGGAGAAAACTATATAGAAATTGTTTATTTCACACACCTCCAAATATGTATAACACACTGCAAACTATTTTTTGTGCCCCTGAACGGCGTTTTTTGGAAGAGCAGAACACACCCACAGTACGTAACCGCTGAATCGCACAGCTACAGAACTGCAGAAAATGCTATTCAAAAAAAAATGTTGTTTTTTTTAGTATAGCACAGTAGGAGAAAACTATATAGAAATTGTTTATTTCACACACCTCCACATATGTATAACAAACTGCAAACTATTTTTTGTGCCCCTGAATGGCTCTTTTTGCAAGCGTACATTAAAGTGCAAATTTTTTTTTTTTTTTGCCCTAAACGGGTCTTTTTTTGCACAAGCAAAATAAAATGCTTTTTTTTTTTTTGTCCTATGGGTCTTTTGGAAAAGAGCACAATAAAGTGCCTTTTTTTTTTCCCCTAAAAGTTAGATTTTCTCTGACACTGGGCTCATGGCAGTGTAAAAAGACTGCACTGCAACACAAACAGGTAAACCTATGCAGATCGCTGATTTTAATCTCTATAATATTCTCTCTCCCTGAAAGCACCAACACAGGAACCTGGCCCTACACTACACTATCTCTCTATCTTTTCCCTCAGATTGTAGAATCAGGACTACCTCATCTATTTTTCTATCTCTCCCTAAAAGCAGCAGCAGCAGACTAGATCCTCTCCCTATCTATTCTGAAGCAGAGTGACGTGTGTGCTTTGTGCCTCTAGCTTATATAGAAGCTGGGTCACATGTTGCACTGACCAATCACAGCCATGCCATTAGTAGGCATGGCTATGATGGCCTCTAAGGGCACACCAGCTAATCAAAAGGTGATTGGCTGGCCCCTGAAGCATTTCTAAATGCGTAATTAGATTGCCGAACCCGAACCCGGACTTTTGGGCAAAGTCCGGGTTCGGGTTCGGGAAAAAGCTAAAGTTCGGTACGGACCCGAACTTTACAGTTCGGGTTCACTCAACACTATTTGTTAGTCAAGTCCATCTAAATCTGCTTGTCCTCCCCCTAGACTTACAATTGTTAGCGATTTGTGCAGTAAACCCTAGGAAGTTTAGACCTCTGTGATGTATTAATGCACTTTTACTAAACAAAAATGCTGAACATAAACTCTTTCAGTTTTAGGAAAACAATTTACGACTGACAGATATTACAAAATATGCCTAAAATGTACAAGCTATCTATCCCTCCTAATAAATAAGCATGTACAGAGTGTGCAATATGTATGCTTCCTTTAGTGAAGTCTTCTTATGGCTCCTTCCTTCTGACAGGGGTGCTTACAATTATCAAAGTCCTTTCTCCTCCCCTCACTTTCTGCTACCTCATTTCCTGTACTGAGTTCACAAATCAGCCCAACAGGTTCATTTGCATATCAATGGGAGAGGACTAGCTTCTAAAAACAACGCATGTAACTAAAATGTTACTCCATATTGGTGCTATAAAAATCACTACAAATAGCCATAGCAACACACAATGCTGCTGTCCAAAGGTGTATGTTGTACTACTGTACTTCATCCAGAATGCAGACACTCTAAAGCTGACTATAGATGGATCAAAATGTAGCCTGTTCAGCAGGGAAGGTAGGATTTTGATCTATGTATTACCACTGTAGTTGAACAGACACTGTAGTTGATTGACTTCTGTTCAACTGCCCTTCTGGTCTTTTCTCACTCGACCTCTGCAGGCTATAGACTATAGAGCTGATCAGTGCATTCTGATGGTGAGGCAGCCATGCTGTCAAAACAATGGCACAGTGGGAAGGTTTTTTCTGATGTAGGTCAGTTTTTTTTGATCAGCCTGCTGGTTGAATGAAAAAACTGACCCAAATATCTCCAGTTAAAAGTGGTATTAAACCCAAAAGCAAACATTTATTATATTGCAGCTTATCTTATGCCCCATACACACGATCGTTTTTCTTGCCATTTTTTTTCTTGCCGTTTTTCACGTCGTTTTTTTTCATGTTTCCTCTCAAGCCTGTCTTGCGTACACACGATCATTTAAAAAAACGCTCGAGTAAAGCGCAGTGACGTACAACACGTACGACGGCACTATAAAGGGGAAGTTCCGTTCGAATGGCGCCACCCTTCATGTTAGTAAAGTTTGTTGAGCGACGATTCGCTCTTTTCAGTCTCGTGCTTTTCAGTCCGTGACTGCGTGACGAATGTGCTATCTCCATTACGAACGCTAGTTTTACCAGAACGAGCGCTCCTGTCTCATACTTGATTCTGAGCATGCGCGTTTTTTTTCACGTCGTTAAAGCATACACACTATCGTTTTTCACGTCGTTAAAAAAAAGGACATGAAAAACGACGTGAAAAAAGAGAGCATGTTCGAAATTTTTAATGCCCGTTTTTCACGTCGTTAAAAATGCTCTGGAGCCTACACACGATCATTTTTAATGGCCATTTTTTTTAATGCCATTTTTAACGACATGAAAAACGATCGTGTGTATGGGGCATAAGATGTGTTTGCTGCATTCATTTTATTTTTAAGTCTTTATTTATTTTATTTTCACATAGTGATCTGGCCAGTAAGTCTGTTGTTTTTCATCAGAACAAGCTCTCCTGCAAATGTATCAGTTAAGAGTGTTTAGAAAAACTATTTGCCACTGACAGGGGTGCTTACAATGATAATTTTTAATTTATTCATGTAAAACCTTTTATTTATGTAGCGACCTCACCCCTCTCTCCCCTTCTCATTCTCGGCTTGTCTGTCTCTGTCTAGGGGTGTCAGTACCGGGGGGAGGGATGAGATACACCACGGCCCATGTCCTCCATAGTGAAGAGGTGAAGGCCAGAAAGATCGGGCTTTGTGTAGGTGTCCTAGGGTCAGATCCTTTCCTCGGATTCACTCCCCTTTGCTCCTAGTAACCAGAGTTCCACACACTGAATAGGTCCAACACAGTTTTATTCTTCTCAGCGAATAAACATACAGCACAGTCAAGTTGGGACCTTTGCAACAGTTCAGTATTAATTGGAGTAGGTCAAGGCACAATCCTTCACAGTATCGCTAACCACTGTAGTGTCACCAATGGCGAATAGTCACTGCCACTGACTATATGAGGTAGAACATGTATTACCTTCGCTAGCACGGCCCCTGTCAGGGGAAGGATATCCATCCAAGGGAGTCACCGGAGGCCTCTCTGTCACCAGCAATGCTGCGCCGGACTCTCCAGAGAAGTTACGCTCACCAGTCCTCACAAACTCAGACACGGGCACCCAAAGAGTTAGGGCCCCCTCGGATTCCTCCACTCTCGCGGAACTCAGTCGAAGGTACTGAGCCCCAGGCATCCGCCATAGTACCTCACCCCAGGCTAAAGGTGCCTGAGATGGACTCTATCTCTCGCTCCAGCCAGGTCAAGGGCACCTGGGCCCGGAACTCCGGGACCTCAGCACCCAAACTGAAGGTGCCTGGGTGCGGCCACGTCCTCCGACTCTGAACCCCAAGGTTAGGGTGTCCGCCCCTTTTATATCTCCTCTCCTTTTGCGTTCCATCAGGTTCCCTGCCCCGCTGTACCAGCGCCAGGAAAGGACAAAAAGGCACAGTCTTCCGGTGTGAGTTCAATTCCGGCCAGGGCGACAACGCCACCTGTAGGGCGCAGGGAACCTCACACCACCAGAGTCCTCCAAGAACCACAAAAGGGTTTCAGATTCCCTAGCAATCAGTGCATCTGGGTTACACTACCACCCAGATGCTTCCCCAAAATCCAAATACCCGCTACACTTAAAAAAAAACTGTTGCTGTAACAACTGTAACTAATTGTATTGTGACTTGGAATTTGGCTTCAATTTTCTAGTGTATTTAAATCTTCTAGTTCATTTAACCCCCCTCCAGTGCTGCTGTTTTCTGCGCCCCCTGTGCTCTTTCCTCCAGGGTGGGGGCATGCAAATATAGGAGGTGTGTTAGTGCCCAGATCACCAGGTGAAAACAGAGGGAAGAAGCCTAAAAAAAAAAAAACAATGCAGCCACCACATCTAAGGATTAGTAAGCTACAGTATATTATTATATTTTTGTGTAGCGGGGCCCTCTCCCCAGTCCCCTCTATTAAAGTTCAGCTCGCAGTGTCTCTGGTCTAGGGGGTATGATAGGGGAGGGAGAGGGTGAGCTACGCCAGGCTTCCACCACAGGTGTGCATGTGGCATTGGCAATGTCTGATGTTACCTTCGGGTCTGTGCTGTGCATCTGGATCCTCCCTCCAAGAGTCTGCCAGAAATTGAGCCCCACACCGTTAAAGTCCAACACTCCTTTATTTAGAACATAACATGGACTCCCTTGGCTATAGAACAGAAAAGGAGGTGTGGGTGCGAATAGGCCCAGACACAAATTCGATCCTCCACTCTCCTCCTAGAGAGTGGGCTATGGTCTCCACACGAGAGAAAGTTTCCTTCCGGACGGTCTCCGACAAGAGACTCACCCGTCACCGGCAGTATGCTGCACCGGGTCTTCAGATGAGGAGCTCTTCCCGGTCCATTGCGCCCACCTTGGATTCAGGCATCCATCCCCGGAGTGCCTTAGGATCCTTCCCTCGTGGAACTCAGTGTTGGGCACTGAGCTCCGGACCTCCGTCCAAGTACCTCACCCCAGGCTAAAGGTGCCTGGGATGGAACACGATCTCCGGTGGTCCTCTAGGCCTAGGCCGCCTAGAGGACGGACCCGAACCTCCGTCCGCAAGCTGAAGGTGCCTGGGACTAAGACCCCCTGACAAAGATGGCCAGTCCCCCTTATACCCTCCCCCAGCATGCGCAGCGGGTTCCCCGCCCCACTGCACAGCTGCCGGGAGAGGACAAAAAGGAGGAACGACCTGTAATGCTTCAACCCCAACCCGCGGCAACAGCGCCACCCAGTAGGTTGCGGGGAATTACACACTACTAAAGTCTTTGCCAAATAAAAAATTTACCCCGGGAAAGTATGTACCCGCTACACTTGGTTTAGGGTTTAATATCGCTTTAAGGTAGGAAGTGTGTTACGGGTCAAATCACCAGGTAATAATAAAGGAAATAAATGCCTAAACAGGAAAACTAGTGCAGCCACCACATCTAAGGAATAGTAGGCTGCAATTTATTACATTTTAGTTTACATTTTAGTTTTGGGTTTAATATTGCTTTAATAGTATTTTTTGTCTACCATACGCAGGGCAGTACTAGGAAATTAAGATTTTGCCACATGTAGAAACCATTTTTACATTTACGTGTGTGCCCACAACCATCTGTGGTTACAAGGGTGGTGCAATAAAAGGCAACATAACTGTCATATCATTTTAAGCCATCACGTATTCTGTATTTTAGCTTATTCACAGAAGGTAAACCAGGTAAAATAAAATAGCAACACAAAATCGACTTCAGTGGAGGGAATTGAGTTATACAGCTCATCACTGGTTTTCATCAAACTGAACAGCTAATCTGTTTTCTATCTTATATGCAGTGCCCTTGCAATTTGTTCCAACACACACTACATTATATTCTAACCTCACTTTAGTAGATTTTTATCACAAGCGAAAATCTGCTTTTACATCTTCTTCTGTAACTCTGCACACAGTGCAGTGCATAGATTAACTTTGCGACTGTGTGATTTACTCAAATCAATAATGGCTGACAGAATAGCCTCAATAACCTGCAAGCCTTGAATGGAAAAACTGGAAGCTCTTGCAATAGCTAGGACTGCATGTTTTATTCAGACGGTTATCTAGTGAGAGCACAGGGAAACCCCTACATCTCTACCATGAGTCCCGGGCAACTGGAAAACTGGAAATGACATCACAGGGCAATGACAGAGCAAAAAGGCTCAGACATGGAAAGCAGCTGTCTTGTATAGTTCTGCACACTGAGAAAAGATGGCAGCCTTTCTGAAAGGGCATCCTCTCACAAGGCAGACTCTTTTTTAGGCAGCTTTCTAAATTTACAAAAGACATTCACATTGCGCTTTCTCATACAACACTGTCACCTGACAGTCTCTTACAAGCTACTTTCACATGGTAGATCGCTCAAGCTCCTTCTCCTGTGTTTCTTGGAAGACAATCTGTTAAAAGAGAAGTATGTGTTTTTTTGTTTTTTTTATTCATACTTACCTCGGTGGATGGAGCATCAGACCGATGCTGCAGCTGTCCCCAGCATCTCTGCACTGAGAACCGAGCCACTGAACACCGCCAATGGCTCGGTTCTCACAGATCCCCGAGAGGAAAGCTGCTGTCAGTCAGCGTCTCTCCTCTCTGATTCTCCATGCACACTGGAGCACTGAGCTGTGGAGGGGCGGGAAGAGGCTGTCTCAGCAGCTCGCTGAGATGCTGAGACTGGCATCAATCAAGGCGGATTCAGACTTGGAAGTCAGGAGGACGTGCTGCCCCGACTAATGGCAGTGACATCAGCGGAGAGCAGACTTCTCCAGACCAGTCTCCACTGAAAACGGATCACAGGAGTGCAAAACGAATTGAACTCCTGTGACCCTTATGCCTCATACACACGACCGTTTTTCCCGGCAGGAAAACTGCCATGACAGCTTTTCGCCAGGAAAACCGACCGTGTGTATGCTCCATCGCAGTTTTTCTGACAGGAAGTTGTTCTCTATTTTCCCGTCAGGAAAAAATTGTGCCGAGAAAACCGGTCATCTGTATGCTTTCCTGAGGGGAAAAAAAACGTGCATGCTCGTAAACAATTCAACGCATGCACCGAAGCATAGAACGTCATTTTGTCGGCTCGTCGTAGTCTTTGACGTCACCGCGTTCTTGGCGTTCAAAAGTTCAGCGGTCTTTTGTGTGACTGTGTGTATGCAAGGCAGGCTTGAGAGGAATCCCGTCGGGAAAAGCACGTTTTTTTTTCCTGCCGGGAAAACCGGTCGTGTGTACGAGGCATTAGGAGAAGCCCAGCCTAAAAAGCTCAGGCTGGCCTTCTCCTTTAATGCAATGCTTTCATAAAATCAGTCTTTTTGAAAATGCGCTTTTTCACCTTTTTTTTACAAGACTGTGGGGTTGATTTACTAAAGGCAAATAGACTGTACGCTGTGCAGTTGCTCAAGTGCTCGGTAAATGAGGTAAAGGTTTTATTGTCAAAGCCTAATTGAACAAGCTGTTAGAAGTTAGAAGTTAGAAGCTGATTGGCTACCCTGCACAAATTCTGAGTGCTCCACCTTTAGTAAACCCCCCCCCCCCTACTACTTCTCTTCAGCTATGACAAAGATTTCCCAGCACATACTCTTGGATATCATGGAAAGCTCTTTCAGCTGAGACATATCTGCTTATTAACCGCCTGCAGAATTGTTCTCAAAACATGGATAAATCCTTCAGCTCCACAGGTCACAAACATAAAAAAAACTTGATACAATGTTACAAAACTTCTGTCCCACCAATAAGTTATTTTCCAGATGGAAAGCCTTTATGGAAACCACTTTATCATCATCTGAGCTTTTCTTACATACAACCTCTTTTAAATACAGTATATGGAATGCTATGCAAAAGCAGACCTTGGTATTTCTCTGTGGGGGGGGGGGGGGGGGTCTGAAGGTTTAACCTTCCTTCTCTCTCTGAAATAAAACCCAAGTCTCATCAATACAACATGTATCAAGTCTCTGGAATTAGGAGATAGTTGCTCAACATATTTTTTTCCTTTTTTCTCTCTTTCTCTTTTTTCCAGACTATCTGGATATAGTTCTTAAAAGGCTGGGAAACTTACGTCACCTAGATGAGGGGTTTATATTTAGCCCTTCCATCTGTGGCTGGGCTGACTACAACATAGTAGAGGAGCAACATCCATCCATACCTTTACTCATAAAGATAATAAACTTTCAGGGGTTGTTATTTCATTGCTCTGATTGGTTTATCTTATACAAGTTTTGCCGTTTTTCTATTATTGTTTGTGACATTGTTTGCGCTCTAACTATATTGTCCTACTTATACTTTCATACTGTAACATATATATATCATAACGTGCCATATAAAATACAATTTTAGAACAACAATATGTGACCTTGTTATATTTGGTTTATTACTAACACATGATCAAAGTCCCAAACAGTCCATAAAGTGTGACACGTGTTCAAAAAATTTGGAAATCATCCACTAAAAGTATACTCTCAAGAGATTATAAACGTTATAAAGTGACATGAAGTGCTTCCATGCATAAAGTGCCTCCAGTGCAGTCCCTTTCACCAATACCTACTCACCAGAATGCCATTGGTAAACAGTATGATATCAGAACAACCATTTGAGGATTCCCAGCAACCATCCACCGGTAAATGGCATTACATCAGAATAACCTTTTCAGGGTTCTCCACAATTATCTGGTGGCTCTTCCACAGAGACAATGGTTCCTTGCATAAAACCTGATCAGAAGGATGCTCACCCCATAGAGCCCAAGGAAAACTTTATTGTGTAGCCATTTATTATCAATCAACTGTGTTTATTCTTTTTAAAATCATAATGACAACAGAAACTACTCAAATGACCCTGATCAAAAGTTTACATACCCCAGTTCTTTAATACCGTGTATTGCCCCCTTCAACATCAATGACAGCTTGAAGTCTTTTGTGGTATGTGTGGATGAGGCTCTTTATCTTCTCAGATGGTAAAGCTGCCCATTCCTCTTGGCAAAAAGCCTCCAGTTCCTGTAAATTCTTGGGCTGTCTTGCATGAACTGCACGTTTGAGATCTCCCCAGAGTGGCTCAATGATATTGAGGTCAGGAGACTGAGATGGCCACTCCAGAACCTTCACTTTATTCTGCTGTAGCCAATGACAGGTCGACTTCGTACCTTTCATCATAGGTCTTGTTGACTCCTCTCCAAATGTAGCGTTTATGGTTGTGGCCAAAAAGCTAAATTTTGGTCTCATCACTCCAAATGACTTTGTGCCAGAAGGTTTGAGGCTTGTCTCTGTACTGTTTGGTGTATTGTAAGCTGGAAACTTTGTGGCATTTGCATAGTAATGGCTTTCTTTTGGCGACTCGACCATGCAGCCCATTTTTCTTCAAGTGCCTCCTTATTGTGAATCTTGAAACACACCACATGTTTTCAGAGAGTCCTGTATTTCACCTAAAGTTATTTGTGGGCTTTTCTTTGCATCCGGAACAATTTTCCTGGCAGTTGTGGCTGAAATTTTAGTTGGTCTACCTGACCGTGGTTTGGTTTGAACAGAACCCCTCATTTTTAACTTCTTGATTAGAGTTTGAACACTGCTAATTGACATTCTCAATTTCTTCAATATATTTTTTTATCCCTTTTCTGTTTTATACAGTTCAACTGTAATCACCATGTCGGATGTCAAAAGTCGTATAGTAAGGGTAAGGATCCTACTTTGGTCTTTTGTTATGATTGGACCAGTTAAGACGGCTCTCATAGGGAAACATTGATTTTCACAAGTCATGCGACATGGGCTCCCGATGTCGGAGCGTTTGTCGTACCAGTGTGAACCTAGCCAAACAGATACTGAATTTGGTCTAGAAATACTGCTTACCTCATTTCTGATTCCCCTTTGCTTGGCCATGCATCACAAGACCAAGTCAAGGTCTTTTGATATGATGGCCAAGCAAAGGGGGATCAAAGAAAATTAAAGAGCCACTTTAAAATGCAACACCTGTGAAGGATTTGACTAGCACCCCTCCAGCCTGCACTCTCTGCATTAAATATGTTGATATAGGGAAGCAGAAACTGAGAAAGCAGTAGAGCTAATCAGTGGAGTTGGTGGGGGGCCCAAGTTGGGGGCCCAGTCACTGAAGCTTGTTTATTAGTTTCTATGCCTTTGCACACAAGTTTAGTATTTATGGGAGCTAGACTATAAAAAAAAGCTAAATATATCATTTATTTATTTGTGGACAGATTCTTGAAAGCATCTTATTACGCGACTTTGTTCCTGGCCAGATGCTTTGTCAGTTTTCTAACGTGTGTACAACCATTTACATTCTGCATACAGTAGATAAGACAAAAACATGTATTATATTTGTTAGCCACATGTTGTTTGAAATTATATAAACAATTAAATTCGTTTGTCAATTCTAACTTTCAGAAAATGATAAACAAAAAAAACCATTGAAAATCCTGAATTTCTGGAAAGACCACAAGACATTCTTTTTTAGTAATCACATAGAAGAATACTGCTAAATTCCTTATTTAACCCTCATTTAGCCTACATTGGTGGCTGGCATAGAAAAATAGATGTCATTGTAATGTTGTATAAAATGTTATGTAACCCCTTTTTAGTCTATTATATGAACAAAGATACATTTCTGTTTTAAGTTTACTTGTGCAATGACAGGGAAGTTGCTGGTCCCCAGGAGCTTACGTGTGTTAAAGTAAAGATAACACACCAGACCTTGGCCACTTTGAGAAGCATGATATTTCTGAGCATATTCTCTTTATTACAGATTACACAAAGGAAGTCTCCTTTTCTAACTTTCTGTCTTCTAAATAGCTGTACTGTATGCAAGTTTTTGTTAGTAATAAATGGTCATTGGTGGAAAGGAAACAAAGGCACATATCTACAAAATATTATTTAGTGTGACAGTGGAAATAAACAGCTAAATAATCAGAGTGATGGCTTCAATTCGAACATGGGCCACTTAGACAACCAAATTCACCCCCAACTCCACCCACTAGACTTTACATGCCCCCAACAAGCTAAAAAAGATTGACAAGAGGTGCTACCCAGCAACCATTTGGGCAGGATCCCAAGTTAGAAGACCCAACACTTCCTTACAAGCTGCAAGGAAACACAGCAATAATGGCAACTCAGTCCAGTCACTCTATAATTTAAATGTTTATGCAACCCTGCACTCATCTTACAATAAGAATTTGAAGGATATTAAAATAATAAAAGAAAAAAAAAAAGGAAAAAAGCAATACAAAGAAGTTGATTTACTAAAAGCACTTTGCATTTTTCCTTGCAAAGTGAAATTTGAGGAAGCTGTGCTGACTTCCATTATCCAATCACAAACAAGCAAAAATACTGTTTTTTCTTTTCCTTTTAGATAATTGGGTATGCTTTGCAAAATACATTTTTACGGCATTCACTAAGCTAAGGGAAAATTATTTTGCAAAGTGAACCTATTTGAGCAACCCCAAAAACGTGATGTGTTACCAAACTGTCAGTGATCAAAAGGAATTCATACATGGAAATAGATAAAAATAGAAAAATGTTAAACGTTACATTACAGAATATTTAGCATAATTTGTTGGGTGGAATCTCCATAGTGATGTGAATCTTTGCAAGTTAACTAGCAATAAAATGTTGATGGATTTCTTGGGGTATAAGTGGAAAGGGACTTATTACATAAATTAATGCATAGTGTGTGTGTATAAGAAAATTTATTGTTAAAGATTCCCTTTCTTTGTGTGTATAAGATGATCCATTAATTACATTTTTGTGGAATAACATTAATCTTGTTAAATAGAAATCAGTGTTGTAGAGATGTTTACACTTTGCATAAAACAGCCAAAGCGTTTCAGTAGTTGTTCTCCTTCCTCAGGGTTTTAAAATGATAATAAAAGTACAGGACTGACTGACAGACTTGAGATTGATCTATATTTAAAAAAAATGATAAATTCTATTTGTTGTATGTATGCAATTATATAGTAAATCCAAAAATGTATTTTTTTTAAATATATATATTTGGCCACCTTATTTAAGGCACTGCAAGTATTTGACAGTAGTGAAGACCTTGTTCAGTTAAAGTGTTACTAAACTCAGGACCCTGCATTCACAATATCTGGTCTCCAACAGTACACAGAACCTGGAAATGCAATTATTTTAGTAAATATAAACTGCTAAATATCTGTTCTCATAAGCAGTTAGAGCAGTCTTGTGACTTGTGACAAGGTCTGGTTAAAGCTTGTAGGGTGAGTTTTCATTTTCCCCTAATTGTCCTATGAGGCTGCAGGACCCCTAACCCTCTCCCCGGACAGTGCTGATTGGCCCTGTGTCAATCACATGCACCCTCCCAAGAAAAAAAAAAACTCTCTAGCAATACGGACCAAACTGAGCATGTGCAGAGTGACTCCAACGGCTCTGTCTTATCAGGGGATGGTTTGGGGACAGTGGAATAAGGGGAGGATAAGAGAAGACAGGATCAAACAGCCTTTTTACACAATGCAGAGAATTAACCCCTTAGTTTCCACAGTGAGTATAACCAGCATGCTTTACTGCATATACAGAGTTGGGTTTAGTAGCACTTTAACTGTGTTTGCTAACCTGTTATTCACCTAGTGGGCAAGTGTAAAAATTATTTCTGGCTTATTTGTGACTTTATGTAGGTTCATTCTATTCTATCTGTTATTTTGCTGTCTAATTCGTACCAGTTTTACCAACCATTCTGTATTATCAATCCTCCTGCATTCTAACCGTGAATACCGAATTGCTCCTTTCTGTTGGTCTGATCCTTTGGCTGATACCAATATGTAAGGCCTGTTAGCATGGTTAATATGCATACTGTATGACTGGGGTAGTTTCTGTAGAGTAAAAAACAAACAAAAGGGACGTCGCCTGGAGCTTGAAGGGAATGGCAGCAGACTAGCTGAACTCTGCACCTCTGTGGCTCAAAAACCCCTTCCAGCCTTGATAAAATCGGCGATGGGCAGACGAGACAACGTGCCCACTAGCAACCGACAAAACAGGTCACAATCTACCCCTGGATCCCATAGAAAACCGGAGATATTTGAGACACAAGCTCTGAGGACAAGGGGACGTGCTGCTGCCAAGATGGCGCTGCTGGAGCATGAGGCTGCACACAGTGAGGACTCAATGTCGGCTTCAGAGGGCATGGTAAGAGACACAGACCACTCTGACCACCCACTGTGCTTCTCTGAGATGGCAAAATTTGCAGCAGACATTAAAAGTACATTCTCCTCAGCCATCACTGACCTAAGAGCAGATTTTATGGCACTATCAGACCGCTTGCCTCATACTGAGAGAGCAGAAGCCAAAAGAGACAGAGCGGTGGAGAAGCTGCCATCCACAGTCTCATCCCATGCCACGCATTTAATTCTTATTAATAGACATTTATAAGATTTCGATAACAGAGGACGCAGGGCGAACATTAGAGTGAGAGGAATACCGGAACATATAGAAGCTGCACAACTCAAACCAACACTCCAAGCAGTCTTTAATGACCTGCTTGATCTCCCTAAGGACACTGACATTGAATTTGTCCGGGCGCACAGGGCCCTTGCACCCCGTCTCTCAGATGCAGCTCCACCAAGGTATATAGTTTGCTGTTACAAAATTTCCCACTAAAGGAGGAGATATTGAACAAGGCCAGGTGAAATGAAAGGATCCTTTTTGAAGCACATGCTGTGACCCTGTTCCAGGATCTATCTCACATAACACTGCAGAACAGACGAGCCATGCGGCCTATGATCACTGCTTTGAAAGATAAAGGCATACCATATTGTTGGCGTTTTCCTTTTGCCATGAATGCCACATACATGGGAAAACAATACTACTTAAGAATGCCTGAAGACATCCCAGCTTTTTCTGAACATCTACAGCTTCCCCTGATTGATTTGCCAGACTGGTACAAAGAATTACGCATTCCATCACAGGGATCATCCCCACAACTACTCCCCAAGCGTCACCTTTTAGGCCTTCATCATCCAAAAAAGTCAAGCCTAACAAATACCCGGGATCCAGCACAAGCAGATAAGCCTACACCTCCAAAGGCATGAGAATACAGGAAAATGCCTAACTTCCTTACCTTATACCCTGTCTGTCTCGCTTATCTGGACCACGAGATTTGACTAGTTTCTGCAACCACCACATTGTCTGACCTGACATGCACAGACAGTTTATTGCATCACAAGACTGGCCACAACAAACATGAGAGCCTGTACTTACCTTTCATGGCAGCAATAACCATCCAACTTCACCATAATATAATCTTATTTCTTGAATACAGGAAGTGTCTTAGCAGAAAACTCTATAAATGCTTTGACTCCATGTAGCGGGGGTCTAAATCTAGGGGGAGCACCTGGGTGGTAGAATGACCCGGGTTGCACCAATTGTGATAGGGTTCAGACCAATTAAGTCGTGGAGGACTCTGGTGGTGTGTTGCTCCCTTTGACCTGTGGGTGGCGCTGTTGTCCCGGGTTGAGGTAGAACCATTACCGCAGTGCTGCACCTTTTTGTCCTGCTCTGACAGTAGTACAGCGGGGCAGGGAGACCTGCTGTGTCTGCCGGGGGAGGGCATAAAAGCGGTAGACGCCCTCGCCACGAGGTCTTCTGCTTTGCTGCTATCCCGCACCCAGGCACCTTTGGCCTGGGTGCTGGCGGTCCGGAGTTCCGGCCCAGGTGCCCATGGCCTGGCCGGAACAGTGTTGGAGTCCATCCCAGGCACCTTAAGCCTGGGGTGAGGTACTACATCGGAGGCCTGGGGCTCAGTAACTTCGACTGGGTCCCGCAAGGGCGGATTTGTCCAAGGGTCCCTGAGGTGGATGGGGCTCGTATCTGAGGCGAGGAGGCCGGAGAGGTTACCCTTCTGAAGAGCACGGAGCAGCATCAACCTGGTGACAGAGGGGCCTCTGGTAACTCTCTTGGAGGGACATCTTCCCCTGATAGGGGCCACAACGCAGCAAAGGTACTCCTGTTTCTGTTCTCTGGGGTCGCTGGTAGAGACCCTGAAGGTTTAAGTTCTTTCACAAGCCAATGGGCTTTAGCAACCGCTGGTGAAACCACAGTGGTTTAGTTTACTTATCAGGACAGTGCCTCGACCTGCTCACCCCACCGTATTGAACTGTTTTATTGGGTCTCAACCAGTCGGCTGGGGAAAAGGACTGTTTATTGGAGTGTGTTAATAAACAAGTCTTGGACCTTTATCGGTGTGTGGTACTCTGGTTAATGGGAGCAAAGGGAGGTGTCAGCACAACAGACTCGGCTCTTAAAGAAGCACACCGGCCCGAGGAAAACAACAGGTACTGGCCTTCACCTCACCCGCATCAATGGGGAGGACATGGGCCGTAGCGCATCTCACTCTCACATGCACGATACCCCTAGACCAGAGCTATCGGATAACCGATACACGAGAGAAGGGAGTGAGGCCGCTACACGTGGGGGCTCGTAAGTCCGGGATTGTGTGTGTTTTGACTATGGAACTGTCACGTACCTTTGGTGTGAGCCTGACATGCAGAGGGAGACCTCCCGTACAACCCCGGCTCGGAGACCACTGGAGTGGGGACAGTGGTGGTAAGAGCGCGGTGAGGTAAGGGTGCCTGCTTGGTCCTCTTGGCTGGGTGTAGTAAAGCCAAGCGAAAGCTGGAACAGCTGGAACTGGGAGCAGCGGATGCAGGTCAGCAGGTGCAGGTATGCAGAGCAGCGGATGCAGGTCAGCAGGTGCAGGTATGCAGAGCAGCGGATGCAGGTCAGCAGGTGCAGGTATGCAGAGCAGCGGATGCAGGTCAGCAGGTGCTGGTGTGCAGGACCGCGGATGCAGGTCAGCAGGTGTAGGTATGCAGAGCAGCGCAGTCAGACAAGCCAGGTCTTTCACATCAGGGTAAACAGCATAAACGGCAGGCAGAGAGTAGTCAGAGTCCAGGCTGGGTCTTGGCAACAGATGATCAGACAGGTAACTTAGCAGGGTCAAACAAGCCAGAGTCAGGACTGGAGATAGGAGGGAGGTCAGGAAGCCGGGTCATACACAGGAACACGATACAGGCACAGAGTCAGGAACAGAAGCAGATCAAACCGCAAGGGGCAACATCTCTGGAACGTCTTTTATAGGAAGTTCATGGGAGGAGCAAGGGGTTCAGGGTTCAACATCAATCAAGACACCAAGCAGAGTAGTCTAATCCATTAGATAGGTTATCCAGCAGATCAGGCAGGGAGCTGTCCAGCATCCCAGATAGCTCAGTGGGAAGAGTCAATGCCAGACACAGACGAGGTCCCAGGTTCAAGCCCAGTATGTCCCTGACAGTGCCCCCCCCTTAAGGGCAACCTCCGGGTGCCCAAGAGAGCTCTTTTCTGGGGGTGACTGAGAAAAAATGCCTGGATTAACTCTCGGGCATGAATGTTCCGTTGGGGTTCCCAGGAGTTCTCCTCCAGACCATACCCCTTCCACTTAATCAGGAATTGAAGTTGGTTCCCCCTTCTTCTACAGTCCAAGACGGCCTCCACCTCAAACTCCTCATCCCCGTCAACCATTACAGGTTCAGGCGGTCCTGATCCCCTGTTTGGGAAGGGATCCGGCACTGTAGGTTTCAGTAGTGACACGTGAACCTTCAATGAATCTGGTAAAGAAAGTTCATAGGAGACTTCATTTAATCTCTGTTTTACTGGGAAGGGGCCAATGAACTTGGGTGCCAGTTTCCTTGCGGGGCAGGTCATCCTAAGGTTGGCGGTAGACAGCCATACTTGATCGCCTTGTTGAAGGCATAACTCCCCTCTCCTCTTTCTGTCAAACATCCTTTTATTGGTTGCCTGCGCCTTGGTCAAGGCTTCCTGTAATATTTTGTTGTTACGGGTCAGGAAATCAACGGTACTCTGGACTGCTGGGACTGTTGAATCAGAAATGAGATCAGGTAGGAAGGTCGGGTGGAACCCATAGTTGGAGAAAAACGGAGACTGACCTGTAGCCGAGTGACTGGCATTATTAAAGGCAAACTCCGCCAGGGGTAGTAGTGTTACCCAGTCATCTTGAACAAAAGGTGGTAAAGAATCGGAGATATTGCTCGAGCGTTTGGTTCGTCCTCTCGGTTTGCCCATTGGTCTGAGGGTGATAGGCAGAGGACATGGACAGCTCGATCTTCAGAACCTTGCACAAAGCCTTCCAGAAGCGAGAGGTGAACTGCACCCCTCTGTCTGAAACAATGTCTGTTGGAACCCCATGTAACCTTACTATCTCTTTTATGAAGACCTGGGCAGTTTCCATGGCAGATGGCGTGCTCTTTAGTGGCACGAAGTGGGCCATTTTAGATAGACGGTCGACCACTACAAAAATGGCTGAGCAACCTTCTGACGGGGGAAGTTCCACTTTGAAGTCCATAGCAATCCTTTGCCAGGGTCGATCAGGAACTGGTAAGGGTCTGAGAAGACCCCAGGCCTTGCTTCTAGCGGTCTTACTACGGGTACAGGTGGCACATGAATTTACATACTCCCTGCAGTTCCTTTCAAGATCCGGCCACCAAAATGTGCGTTGAATTAGTTCCTGGGTTTTATGCATTCCGAAGTGGCCGGCCAGGGGATGATCATGGCACAGATTTAATACTGTTACTCTGACATCTTCTGGTACAAAGATCTTGTTGTCTTTCCATAGTAACCCATCCTTGGGTAACAGGGTAATCCCAGGAGGCCCTGACATATTTGCTGAAGCTTGTTTCAAGCTGGACATTAGATTTGTTTGCAAGAGTAGAAAGTTACCTTCCGATAGGATGGTATCAGGAGCTGACACTTCTTTCGGATCATCGAACATGCGAGAAAGGGCGTCTGGTTTGGTGTTCTTTGAGCCGGGCCGGTAAGTTATGTGAAATGAAAACCTAGAGAAGAATAAGGCCCATCGTGCCTGGCGTGGTCTCAGACGCTTGGCAGCTCTCAAATACTCCAGGTTTTTGTGGTCTGTATAAATGAGTATGGGATGCGCCGCTCCTTCCAACAGATACCTCCATTCTTCAAGGGCGGACTTGATGGCCAGGAGCTCCCGGTCCCCCACGTCATAGTTCTTCTCGGCCGGAGTAAGCTTACGAGAGAAGAAGGCTATTGGGTGCATCAAGTCCTTGAGACCCTGGCGTTGAGAGATAACGGCTCCTAACGCTGTCTCTGAGGCATCTACCTCGAGTAGATAAGGTAGAGCAGGGTCAGGGTGACTCAGAATAGGAGCTGACGTGAACAGTCCTTTTAAATTTGTGAAGGCAGCCTGTGCCTTTGGGATTCCAACAAAACCGGACATTCTGCTTGGTCAGCTGCGTAATCGGGGAAATAATAGCGGAGAATCCCTTGATGAACCTCCGGTAGAAGTTGGCGAAGCCAACGAAGCGCTGCACCCCCTTCTTGTCTGAAGGTGCAGGCCAATCCAGAATAGCTGAAACTTTTTGCGGATCCATCTTGAATCCCTCTGTTGAAATTACCAAGCCGAGGAACTGAATACTCTGTCGCTCGAATTCGCATTTTTCTGGTTTTGCGTACAGTCCATGTTGACGGAGTCGACAGAGTACGATCTTGACATGTTCCCGGTGCTGCTCAATTGAAGTGGAAAAAATCAAAATATCGTCTAGATAGACAATTACGTAAATGTCCAGGCAGTCCCTAAAAATGTCATTGACTAGATGCTGAAAAGTAGCAGGGGCGTTACATAGGCCAAAGGGCATTACTAGGTATTCGTAATGGCCGAACCTGGTCCGAAAAGCAGTCTTCCATTCATCCCCTGCGCGGATGCGGACCAGGTTGTACGCCCCCCGCAGGTCTAGCTTGGTAAACACAGAAGAGGTCCTGAGCCTCTGAAAGAGTTCGGGTACCAGGGGCAGAGGGTACCGATTCTTGACCGTAATTTTATTTAATTCCCGGTAGTCCACACAGGGCCGGAGAGACTGGTCCTTTTTCTCCACAAAAAAGATTCCCGCCCCTGCTGGAGAAGTGGAAGGACAGATGAACCCCCTCTTTAGGTTTTCGTCAACATACTCTTTCAGAACCTCTAGCTCCCGTTCAGATAAGGGGAAGATCCGTCCAAAGGGAATTTCAGCCCCAGGGAGAAGCTCGATTGGACAATCGTATGGACAATGAGGCGGAAGGGTCTCAGCTCCCCGTTTGCTGAAAACGTCCAGGAATCCATGGTATTGTTTGGGCACAGCTGCGCGTACCTCTGAATCCGGCTCCAGGCATAACAGAGGACCAGAAGTGCTGAGACATGGAGGCATGCAGTGGTGTTGGCAATAAGGCGACTGGAACCTAATACTCCCGGACCCCCAATCGATCTGTGGGTTATGGGCCTGAAGCCAGGGTAGACCCAAGATGACTGGAAACAGAGGGGATGCAATGGCATTCAGGCTTAATAGTTCCTTATGATCTGTAGAGGTGGTTACAAGCAAAGGAGGGGTTTCTTGAGTCACTACTCATGACTTAATACAGGACCCGTCTGCTAAAAAGATGGAAAGTCCCTGAGTCTTTGGCTGGAGTGGGATGTGCTGTTGTGCTGCAAAGTTAAGATCGATGAAACAATTACATGCTCCTGAGTCAATTATCGCGGTGACTGGTATTGTCCTTCCTGGCAATTGGAACGAGATAGGTAGGGCCAGGTGGGTGGTGTTGGCAGAGGGAGGTGGACCACTTGGAGAAGGGGTAGCTGGGACCTTGCGCAGCTTAGCAGGACATGAGGAAACGTAATGGCCGGCTCCTCCACAATATAAACAAAGATCATTCTGTCGCCGGCGAAGTCGTTCTTCAGCCGACAGGGAAGGTCTCATCAGTCCAAGCTGTCTCGGCTTTATGGTAACAGAAGTCTGATTGGCAGGTAAGGAGTTAACTGGAACTGAACTGGCAACAGCAGGAGATACCCGGGGTAGCATCCAGGCTGGACGGAGATGCTGGGTAGCCCTCTCTGTTCTGCGCTCCCGGAGTCGTCGGTCTATCTGAATAGACAGGGTGATTAAAGTCTCTAGGGCATCAGGAACACCGACCCGGGCTAACTCGTCTTTCAGTCCCTCAGAGAGACCGAGACGGAACTGGTGCCGTAGGGCTGCATCATTCCACTGGGCATCCGCGCTCCAGTGTCTGAAATCAGTCACATAGTCCTCGACCGCTCTGCGGCCTTGCTGGAGAGCGTGGAGGGCAGCCTCGGCGGTGGAAGTCCGTTGAGGGTCATCATAGAGTCGAGCCATGGCATCAAGAAAAGATGAGAGAGAGTCCAGAGCTTCATGGCGGACTTCCAGCAGATGGTGGGCCCAAGCCTGAGGTTCCCCCTGTAGTAGAGCGATAACAAACCCTACTTTGGTGACCTCTAATGAAAAAGTCAGAGGTAGTAAGGAAAAGTATAGTTCACATGCGTTGCGAAACGCCCGGAATTTGCTTCGATCCCCAGAAAACGTATCGGGAACGGGGACCCTAGGCTCAGGAGGTGGTGGCGTTCCAGAGGAGGAAGTTGGGACTGAAGGTGCATCTGCAGTGATGGTCTGGGTTTGCGTCTGCCTATCCACTTGAACGTAACTGCCTTGTAGAGACTTCACGACCCGGTTGAGGGCTGCGAGGTGCTGACTGACGTCATCCATAGGCGAGGTCCCTCTTGCAGGCTCAGACATGGCGGTTTGATACTGTCACGTACCTTTGGTGTGAGCCTGACGTGCAGAGGGAGACCTCCCGTACAACCCCGGCTCGGAGACCACTGGAGTGGGGACAGTGGTGGTAAGAGCGCGGTGAGGTAAGGGTGCCTGCTTGGTCCTCTTGGCTGGGTGTAGTAAAGCCAAGCGAAAGCTGGAACAGCTGGAACTGGGAGCAGCGGATGCAGGTCAGCAGGTGCAGGTATGCAGAGCAGCGGATGCAGGTCAGCAGGTGCAGGTATGCAGAGCAGCGGATGCAGGTCAGCAGGTGCAGGTATGCAGAGCAGCGGATGCAGGTCAGCAGGTGCAGGTGTGCAGGACCGCGGATGCAGGTCAGCAGGTGTAGGTATGCAGAGCAGCGCAGTCAGACAAGCCAGGTCTTTCACATCAGGGTAAACAGCATAAACGGCAGGCAGAGAGTAGTCAGAGTCCAGGCTGGGTCTTGGCAACAGATGATCAGACAGGTAACTTAGCAGGGTCAAACAAGCCAGAGTCAGGACTGGAGATAGGAGGGAGGTCAGGAAGCCGGGTCATACACAGGAACACGATACAGGCACAGAGTCAGGAACAGAAGCAGATCAAACCGCAAGGGGCAACATCTCTGGAACGTCTTTTATAGGAAGTTCATGGGAGGAGCAAGGGGTTCAGGGTTCAACACCAAGCAGAGTAGTCTAATCCATTAGATAGGTTATCCAGCAGATCAGGCAGGGAGCTGTCCAGCATCCCAGATAGCTCAGTGGGAAAAGTCAATGCCAGACACAGACGAGGTCCCAGGTTCAAGCCCAGTATGTCCCTGACAGGAACTGAGAACAGTCCGACAGCGACTCTAGGTCGGAGCAGGGATGCACTTGTGTCTGTGTTTGAACTTTGCTGCCCGGAGGAGTTCTGAGTGGGTCAGCCATATTACTGGCCAAAGTGCATCCCTGCTCGAAGTCGTGGACATGACCCTAAGACGGGAAAGGCCCATGCAGAAGAGCGAGAAGAGGGAGAAGTCCAGCCGTGTGATGTACTACATGTGGGGGCTTTTACTGCACTGCGCCATGAGGCACCCCATAGCTGCGCAGTTCGTGGGCAGAGGGAGTTGGAAGCCTGCGAAAACGTGCAGGTTGTGGGAGGAGTCTGGCCATGTGGGGAGATACACGTGGAGGCTCCGGCGCGTGGTCAGTGCGTGATGGAGCAGCAGATAGTCGGGATGACCTCAAGTTCCCCGTGGATTCCGGTTCCCTACCCCAAGAAGATGACTGCTTTTGCTGCTCCCCTTACAGACACGGGGATAAGACTTAGGCTTCGAGGGCAGTTGGCTCTGTACACCTGCAGAGACACGGAGGCCCTCGGCGTGATCTGTCCCGGATGCTCGGGACTGGTGGTCAACCTGTAGCCATTCAGGCGATGTGAGGCGTGCAAGGAGTTTCTATTCGAGGTGGAGCCATCCACAGCAAGGCCCCAGGCCCTTCGCCTCAACTGCCTCACAGGTACCGCTACTCCAGAAGGGGAGATCCAGGCCTTTGCGGAGGTCCCCGTACGCACTGACCAGGGCGATGTGACTGCCCAACCAGAGACTGAGAGAGAAAAATCTGAGGATTCTGCTTCGGTCGCCACAAGCTCCCTGCTCCCACCTCCGAAGAGGAAAGTCGGCCTGGTACAGGCCTCCTGTGGTCATGGTCGAGCTTCACCCCGCCGCTTGCCTGTCCTGGATGGCGCCGGTAGAGAGAAAAGTCCTGGACATCCTGCTTCTTCAAAAGGTCCAGGTGAGCCAGGGGCTGGGACTGTGGTGGTGGTTGGATGTGTCGGGAGTCCACAGTCGGTGAGCCCGCAAGGGAGGGTGATTCCGTGTCAACCGGGAATTACCTACCTGCAGAGATGTACGACACCTCCGACCTAGAGTCGCTGTCGGACTGTGGAGATGATGGTGACATTGATGAACTCTTTCACCGCAAGGGCTGGGACAAAATGCCACTGCTTGCGCTCCGTGCGCCACAAGATCTGCCTATGTCCACAGGAGACAGTACACCCCGGGTGGAAGCCCCAGAGCTCACGAGAAAGCCTGGTCCTCTGCCTGTCCTTTCTTCAACTGAAGCATCACTCGTTCCGGTAGCGGGAACACAGCGTGCATCACTGCGGGCGCCAAGACTCAAACAACAGGAGGTAGTTAAAGTACCTCGGCATCCAGAAGCCATTGTGCTGCCCGGAGAAGGAGAGCGGGCCACGATGCCACCTTTGGCCCGACTGCAGAGGCTCTTTTGCCAGAGGGTGGCTCGTGAGTATGGATGGGAATATCTATATCTGCCTCGGGACTTGCTTTTTGAAGTCGAGGTCTTGCGGCCGCGGTGGTATGATGAGTTCATCTGGGAGAAGCTCAAAGTGCCTCATGTTCGCCGGTACTTATCATGCTCACCCTCTGTGTCCAGGAAATTCAAGGACTGTAAAGCGGAGTGGATGTTGGGCCGACACATCCATGCGGACAGGGTGCTTATCTGCCGGAAAGATGGAGAGGACATTGAATACAATGTTGAAACCTTTGACAAGCACTTGAAGCCCCTGTTCTTACCGCATCCTAAGTTCTATTTGTAGGAGAAAAGACTCCTGTATGTTCTCTTTTTGCTGGACTTTCTGGAAGTGCTTTCCCAGAATACAAGAACTGTGCCCTGTTTTTTTTTTTTATTTGGGCTTTTCTACTCTTTGGAGAAATGGGAGCTGTTTGTTTTGTTCTCCCTTTTCTTCATGCATTAAAGACAAAGACATTGGGGTAGAATCAGAGTAGGGACACAGTCAGAAGAAGGAAGGTTGTCTGGAAGATTCAACCAAGTGTCATCACCGCGACACTGTCACCAGGTGGCAGTGTTGTGCAACGACTGTTTTTTTTTTTTTTTTTTTACACTTGCACCACCTTACTCATTGGAGCGAATGGGCCTCTCGGCTGATAGACCCATTAATTCCAAGTTACACCAATGTGTTAGGATGTTGTGTTTTCTTTTTCCCCTCTGCAGGAGATACATCTGTCAAAGCTGCTGAGTATGGGGTGGTTCTTAGACAGTGATGTGGGGGGGATTGTAATTATGTACATGTTCAAATGGTTTTATTGCAAAGTTCTATTATTTTATGTTCCCCTTCCCTTGAGCAGGTCTTGGCACAAATTGGGATTCAAATTTGAGGGATGGCCTCTGGGGTCTGGCTTATGTTACCGCTTCTTGGGAGACATGGGCTTGCACCAGACGCTGGGGACCAGCGTCAAACCACTAGGGGGAGAGTGTAGCGGGGGTCTAAATCTAGGGGGAGCACCTGGGTGGTAGAATGACCCGGGTTGCACCAATTGTGATAGGGTTCAGACCAATTAAGTCGTGGAGGACTCTGGTGGTGTGTTGTTCCCTTTGACCTGTGGGTGGCGCTGTTGTCCCGGGTCGAGGTAGAACCATTACCGCAGTGCTGCACCTTTTTGTCCTGCTCTGGCAGTAGTACAGCTGGGCGGGGAGACCTGCTGTGTCTGCCGGGGGAGGGCATAAAAGGGGTAGATGCCCTTGCCACAAGGTCTTCTGCTTTGCTGCTATCCTGCACCCAGGCACCTTTGGCCTGGGTGCTGGCGGTCCGGAGTTCCGGCCCAGGTGCCCATGGCCTGGCCGGAACAGTGTTGGAGTCCATCCCAGACACCTTAAGCCTGGGGTGAGGTACTACATCGGAGGCCTGGGGCTCAGTAACTTCGACTGGGTCCAGCAAGGGCGGATTTGTCCGAGGGTCCCTGAGGTGGATGGGGCTCGTATCTGAGGCGAGGAGGCCGGAGAGGTTACCCTTCTGAAGAGCACGGAGCAGCATCAACCCGATGACAGAGGGGCCTCTGGTAACTCTCTTGGAGGGACATCTTCCCCTGATAGGGGCCACAACGCAGCGAAGGTACTCCTGTTTCTGTTCCCTGGGGTCGCTGGTAGAGACCCTGAAGGTTTAAGTTCTTTCACAAGCCAATGGGCTTTAGCAACCGCTGGTGAAACCACAGTGGTTTAGTTTACTTATCAGGACAGTGCCTCGACCTGCTCACCCCACCGTATTGAACTGTTTTATTGGGTCTCAACCAGTCGGCTGGAAAAGGACTGTTTATTGGAGTGTGTTAATAAACAAGTCTTGGACCTTTATCGGTGTGTGGTACTCTGGTTAATGGGAGCAAAGGGAGGTGTCAGCACAACAGACTCGGCTCTTAAAGAAGCACACCGGCCCGAGGAAAACAACAGGTACTGGCCTTCACCTCACCCGCATCAATGGGGAGGACATGGGCCGTAGCGCATCTCACTCTCACATGCACGATACCCCTAGACCAGAGCTATCGGATAACCGATACACGAGAGAAGGGAGTGAGGCCGCTACACTCCATATAACATTTCTTGTTCAGGAGTGACATCTACTGGAGGAAACTGGGATGGCATTATTTAAGCCTTTTACAGGCAAAGAAACCTTACGGCTTATCCAATCACGAAATATATGGCAAGGTTTGAAATATGCTATTGTGAAAGGTTTTGGCTGAACATAACTGCCTATTTTCTTTTTATTTTATTGGTTTGATTACAAGACATGATTATGTGGATGGAAAAGTTTTTTTTTTGTTTTTCCTTCTCTCTTTTTTCTCTCAATTTCCTTCAGCAACTAGAACAAACTGTCATCTTAAAGTATAACATTGCTTCTGCTTAAGATTTTTGATACAAGGGTGACACCTCATGGTGAAAAGTTGAAATGGCATTAGAGAAGGGAAAACATTCTCTCTTCACAGGTCATAGAGTCTTAAGCCTCGTACACACGGCCGAAAATCTCGTCAAGAAAAAACAGGTCGTTTTTCTTGACGAGATTCTTGGACAAGAAACTTGTCCCGGCCGAGTGTACACACACTCGATTCAAAGAACCCGCGGTTCTTTGAATGGAGCGAACGGGGTGACGTCATCGACACATTCGATGCCATCGCCGCCATCTTGCTACACCCTATCTATGCCTAGGAAGCTACCGCGCGAATGCGTCAAAGTCATTTCGAGCATGCGCGGGCTTCCCGGCGAACAGGTAAGTGTACACACACACACAATTTTCTCGTCGAGAAACAGGCTGACGAGAATCTCGATGAGAAAATAGAGAGCAGGTTCTCTATATTTCTCATTGAGATTCTTGTCGGTTTTCTCGACGAGAAACCATACACACGAACGAATTTCTCGACAAGAAAGCTATCTTGGCAATTTTCTTGTCGCTTCTTGCCAAGAAACTCGTTCGTGTGTATGAGGCATTAAAACAGCAAAGTTGGATGTATATTGACTCGAGTTTCCAGTTATGTATGCCCACTGCTCAGCGTTCTCTGTTTATTTTCATTAATTTAAAATATATGCCAGTTTGAATACAATGCATGAGCTCCTAATGAAAGAGATAGATTTATGGGAAAGGGCAACTGCATGTCTAGCATTTACTAAGAAACTCAAACTGTGCACACAAAATTCTCAGGTGGAGAAGTGGATTCTATATGGTCCAGATCAGTTATGAGCCAGTCGGGATGGTGCTCCCCCGCCTGACTTGTAACCCCCACTAGACTGTCAACAATTATGATGGATCTAGGAGCGAGATGATAGATATCTTCTGATGCCAAATATGTCGTTTCTGTAGGTGGGACTTAGTTGGTCCACCCGGAGGGGCGAATATGACGGCATAACTACTCATAGATGTTACATAACCATTGTTATTACACTCAGTTCGGAGGTATAGACACATGCCCGATTTTACAAGGTTTAACTAAGTTGGAGGGCGCCTGGATGTCCTTAATATAAGTTTAATGGAAAACTGGTGCATGATTGTTGCTATGCACCACTGATCCACATTGTTTACCTGTTGTCCTACTTAAACCTGAGCTGTGCTGCTCACTTTTTGCAGCACAGCCAAGGATTCACACATGCAGTATCAAGCTGGGAGACAAGGTATGGGGGCTCTTCATCTATGGGAACATTCTTTTAGATTTACCCTTTTCCAGATGGTGTTTGTTACACCAATCCTGGAATTTTACCACCGTCATATCCTTATATATGTTTTTTTGTTATTATTATTTTTCCAATAGATCTCACCTTGCCTTGCCTTTTGCCATTCCTGTGAGCATTGGTGTACCGTGTGACCAACAAGACTACAACATGCCCATTAGCCCTGTTAGGGAAATCTACAGTCCATAATACATATTTGGACAGTAGTATACACAATTTTTTATTTTATTTTTTTAAGGGCTAGGCATCATCTGTTTGTTTATCTCTGGACTGTGTGCAATTTTTTCCTTGGACTGGGCTCCCCGCTCCCCGAGGATTCATCCACTCTGACATGCCTCATCTGTTGCAGTTTTTCTGCTCATACATCTAAAAATCATTTTGGGATGTAAGTACCATGCATTCTTTTAACCATTCAATATTCATCTACAGTTTATTGGATCTTTTGTCATTATGCAGTATGTAAACCATGTTTTCTATGAAAGATTTAAATAAACATACTACTTTATTTACTTTGATATTTATACTATGTTTTTTGCCTTTTTTCTATTAGAGAAAAAAACTTATACACTTTTTGCCAGTGCATAAACCCTGAAGAAGGAATATATACACATGAGCTTTGAACAAACCCAGCCATTTGTATCCGAAACATGTTGGTTCATGTAACGGAAAGGCCCGGGGAACTCAGAATCGCTTAGAAAGTATGAGATACCCTTGCTTCAGCTCCCCCAATGCCTCTTATGTGTCAACCACCCTGTGTCTCTATTAGGGGCACAGGGTGAATGAAAACCCCAATATGGTCTATGATAGCCATATTCAATGCTGCACATACATTGTATCTAGATTGGATGTGTACTGTGAGGGGGGGGGGGGGTTGTGTAATCATTGCTGTGAGGTGTTAAGGTGATTTGCATTCTATTGTCTATTATGAATTAAGTCTGCTACTGTGACGATGTGGATTGGAGCTGGTCGACCGTCTGACTGCATATTATGGGATGTTGAAGTGTCTTCTGTGAGGAGGGGGGGGAATCACCCCTCCTGCTAAGACTGTTTACTGAAGGAGAAGTTTGAACACACCTGACCTGTATCACCATTGTCATTGGACAGTTTAACCCGCCCTGTTCCCCAAGGATGGGAGGGAAAGGTTTTGAAGAGAAATGTGTTACCATGTGTTTTGAAATTAAAGTCATTCCCTGTTTTGGAACTTGAAATACAGAGCGTTGTCTCGTATCTCTGGAAGGATTAATCCTATGGGAAGTGGTCGCCTGACTGTGGAGGGTCGATAGTGGTTGTGTGTCCAGGAGAGGGAAGATATCTAAACGGCGTTAACCCCTTTCATATTGGGGGGTGTCGTTACAGTTCATAATCACCCCTTGTTGTATTAATCCACTGTCTACAATTTGGGTGTGAAAACTATGCACTGTAGCATTTGCATGTCAGTTTTTTGCTTTTTCTTTTAACCCATTCCTTTCATTATTTTGTATATTGTCATATCGTAACTATTGTATTTAATAAATATTTTCTACTTTTTATACACCTATTTGTCAATTCCATATTATTGTGCCAATCTGCACTACCCCAGGGGCATTCCTCTTTACACACCAAGACAGAGCAGCAAACCAGGACACCCCCATATATAGATGTGAACTGGCACCTTTGCAGAGAAGTTTACAATATGACTCATACCAAGAGAAAGCTGTGAGTATGCTCTTCAGTTTACAAAAAAATAACATTTTGAGCAAGGTTCAAGGACCATATCAAGCGAGAACAGCAAGAGAGGATTCCAGACCAAAAATAGGTATTCTTACAAAAAAAAAAAAAAAAAAAAACATTTGCTTCCTATTGCGCCAGAACATCGCTGTGACAAAAATAAGTGGCATCCCTACAAAGGAACTTTCCTGCAAATTACAGTGCTCTCTTCTCAGTATCCAGCATATTATATCAGTGGACGGATGATCCATAGCCTATTTTGCACACTTGCTAATGTCCCCAGTGCATTGTTGCACTGGTTATCAGTAATAGTACTAGGACACCCCCAGTGGTGATAACAGAGCTTTCCTGCCATAAAGCTTCCTGTGTACATTTCACACACATCACCATTTTTAACTTGTATGGATAGAATGCAGAAAATGGCCTAGAGAAAGAGATTTCAGAAACTTGAGTGGGGAAATTTGATGTTCTCTCTGTAGACAGCACTTTCTTTTCTGATGTTGATTTGCATTACAGAGATATTGTAGAATAGAAAACTGCCTGTGGTTAAAATGTGGAGCATATACTGTAGAATCTAGATTTATAGAAACTCTTCGGTGATCTCCAATTACAAAACCTATAGACTTCTCCAGAAGGCATATTCTACTCCTGTAATGAGAATTCACTGCTCTTGAAACAAGGAATTAAGAGAGTGTACATCTTTAAAAAATATATATATATATATGTAGCACACAGACCCTTTTTCCTGCTTACCTTCATTTGCAGGGTAAGGCACACCATGCCACATGCCCGTATCCTCCTGGTATAAGAGGTTGAGCGGTGTTCATACTATTTTTGGGTCCTGCAGCGAGTTAACTCCCTCCATTGGTTCTCGTCCCTAGAGTATAGGGAAAAGTCTATTCTTTCTCCCAAAAGAAGGCAAATGCCCAGACTGTGTTTAAACTCCAACAGACGAGTTTATTTTCCTTGCTTGGAACAAATTGGGAAAAAGGTTGAAGACAGAGATAGAGCTGGGTAGGGAGATAGGTTCAGGCACGTGGCACCCAGTTACCCTATTCTCCACTCAAGCCTGAGTGGGTATTGCTCACCCGGATAGATCCCTCTCACAGTTTTTAGCAGCCGGAGTGGAGCACGAACAGTTACTTCAGATTTAGTCCCCTTCAAAGACAAGTTCAGGAGATCCTCTGCCACAGAATCCTTTAGTTCCTGAATCTAGAACTCTTTAACGCCTGCAACTTCTAGAGACCATAGCTGCCAATGGGGCACATCACAGGCGCTATTGTGCAACTCACGGAATCCTTCCCTCTGATAGGCAACCAGGCCTCTCCTGAGACAGTGACTTCCTTCACCGATCCTCCGGACAGGTCCTCCCCTGGTTTCCTCTCTTTCAGAGCGGGCCACCCTCCCTCGGGTTCCCTGGGACTCAGATGGTTTAGCTGTAGACCCAGTTGAAGGTACTGGGCCTACCTGGAACACTACAGCCTAGGGCTGAAGGTGCCTGAGACTTCTTGACCAATTCACGCACCCCTGGCCAGCAGGGCCAATGGGCGCGACTCTCACCACCAGGGGTCCCACCTTGGAATCCCCCAGTCAATCCCCCCAGAACATGGCGTCTGCCCCTTATGTACCCTATCCCAGCATGCACAGCAGGTAGACCATGCCCACTGTATGGCTGTCGAGAGAGGACACCCAATCACGCCACAATGCCACCTGTGGTTCAACCCGAGACCTGAGTGACAGCGCCACCTGCAGGTCAAGGGGAACTATACACCCAGGTAACACCACAGCAGAACAGAGTCCAATCTATAGAATCAGAAAACCTGAGCCAAACTATTGCTCAGGCTGCCCTTAAAATTAAGGCATAGTGACCCCAATTTTGGGGGTCCGCTACATTAAATTGATAGGATTCATGGACCATTTTTGTTCTCAGGGGTTAATGCTGGTGATGTGTTCCCTGTGGCCGGTGGGTGGCGCTGCCATTCTGGGCCAGGGTTGAACCGCGAGCGCAGTGCTATGCCTTTTGTGTCCCCTCTTGGCAGCCGTACAGTGGGGCGGGAACCTGCTGTGCATGCCAGGAGAGGGTATAAAAGGGGCATACATCTTCTGAGAAGGGTTCGTCCACGCCCAGGCACCTTCAGCCTGGGTGTGTGTGGTTCGTCCACGCCCAGGCACCTTCGGCTTGGGTGTGTGTGTGGTTTGTCCGCACCCAGGTGCCTTCGGCCTGGGTGTGTGTCGTCTCCGGGTGCCTTAGGCCCGGAGGCCTTGTTCCGGTTCCACTTCAGGCACCTTTGGCCTGGGGTGAGGTACTACCTCTCCGTTCCTGTCCGCCTGGGCACGGAGGCCCAGGAGTTGCAGTAACGGCCTGGAGCCTAGCAGCCTTCGGCTGGGGTCCACAAGGGATTGACGAGTCCAGGGTGCCGCCTTGCGAGGGGACCCGCACCCTAAGAGAAGGGAGGATCTGTTCTGAAGGACCGGTGCTGTGGACAGGGTAAAGGAAGGGGTCTGTTGACTCTCTGGGGGGACGTCTTCTCCCTGAAAGGGGTTATGTCCTAGGAAGGAACCAAGGTTCATCAGGTCAGTGGCAGGGACCTTGTTCGCCAGGTCAGTGGCAGTGACCTTATTCACAAGGTCTGTGACAGAGACCAACCTCATGGTCTGTGGCAGAGACCATGCGCCAAAGCTGTTTGAGAAACCTGAACAGTCAGAAGAGTTTGAGCTACGTTTGTGCCTGGACCTCCTCCACACCTTAAAGCTGTCCTGTGTCTTTGCTCCAACCTTTCTTCTATCCAAGAGACTATGTGTTGTGCAAGTGAAAATAAATATTCAGTTGGACTTTCAGCTGGTGTGGACATTTACGTTCCTGGGGAAGTCAAGGACTTGCATCTACACACTGTAGAGGTGAGATTCATACTCAGGAGGACTTTATATTCTGGCTGCAGACAAGGCCCAAAATCAACACCGCCTAACCTCTTAACACAGGAGGGTACGGGCTTGTGGTGCGCCCCTTTTTCCTGAGAGGAGCCGAAGCAGACAGGTAAAAGGGGGTCTGTGCGCTACAGTTGGAATAAAGGACAGAACAGCATAAGATGTGGGAGAGGTCCAGACACAAACACAATCACTTCACTGCTCGGCTTCTCAAGCAGGCTCAGCCCAAATGGATAGTCTCCCTAGATTGGGACTAGCAGCCAAATGGTACTCTAACTTAAACTCACAGTCTCTGCCACAGACTGGGTTGAATTTGGTCTCTGCCACAGACCTGGTGAACTTGGTCTCTGCCACAGACCTGGTGAACTTGATCTTCAAAACTTGGCCTCTATGTAAGGAGAAGACATCCCTCCAGAGAGTTACCGGGACCCTTCCTTCACCGTGACTTCTCACCGGTCCCTCGGAACAGTTCCTCCCCCGGCCTCCTTGTCTAAGATGCGGGTCCCCTCGCAAGGCGGCACCCTGGGATTCCTCGATCCTTGATGGGCCCCAGCCGAAGGTGCTGGGCCCAAGGCCTTTGCTGCAGTCCCAGGGCTAAAGGTGCCTGGGACTGATTCACCGACCTCCGCCCCTGGGCCAAAGGTGCCCAGGGCGGACAGGAACACACTCCTGGGGTAGGACCCCCGACCACGACAGAACGGACAGAACCTCGAACAGGCAGCGTCTGCCCATTTTATATCCTCTCCCAGCATGCACAGCAGGCCTGCCACACCCACGGTACGGCTGCTGAGAGGGGACACACAAGGCACAGCACTGTATCAGCGGTTCAACCCTGGCCTACTATGGCAGCGCCACCTGCAGGCCCCAGGGAACTACACACCAATACTCTCCCTGTGGATAAAATGGTTGACAGAATCCTGACAATTGGAATGTTTGAGCACAACTACCACTCAAACACTTCCCCTAAATTTAGGACCCCGCTACACATATATATATATATATATATATATATATATATATATATATATGTGTAGCGGGGTCCTCAATTTAAGGGGAGTGTTTGGGAGGTAGTATGCCCAAACACCTTGATTTGTCAGGGTTTACAACCATTTTATCCACAGGGAGAGTATTGGTGTGCAGTTCCCTGTGGCCTACAGGCTGTGCTTTATGTGTCCCCTCTCGGCAAACGTACGGGGTTAACCTGCTGTACACGCTGGGAGAGGAGATAAAAAGGGCAGACGCTGGCTGTTCGGGATTAGTCGGTGGGGTCCGACCCCTGGTTCTGGTTCCAGTCCGCCCTGGGCGCCCTAGGCCCAAGGGCGGGTGTTTCTGTCCCGGTTCCATCCTGGTCACCTTTAGTCCCAGGGTGAGGTACTACTCTGCTGTTCCTGTCCGTCCTGGATGCGGGGACTTGGAAGTTGCAGCAAAGGACTGGGCCCAGCACCTTTGGCTGGGGCCCGTCGGGGATCGAGGAGTCTCAGGGTGCCGCCTTGCGAGGAGACCCGTATCTGAGTAGAGGAGGCCGGGTGAGGAACCGTTCCGAGGGACTTATGCGGTAGTCACGGTGAAGGAAAGGGTCCCGGTAACTCTCCTGAGGGATGTCTTCTCCCTAGGCCAAAGTCAAGTTCACCAGGTCTGTGGCAGAGACCAATTTCATTGGGTCTGTGGCAGAGACCAATTTCACCAGGTCTGTGGCAGAGACCAATTTCATCGGGTCTGTGGCAGAGACTTTGAGTAAAGCGTGAGTGTCATTTGGCTGCTAGTCTTGTTCTAAGTAGACTATCCATTTGAGGCTGAGGCTGTTCGAGAAGCTGAACAGTGAAGGGACTTAGATTGTGCCTGGACTTTTCCCCACATCTTGTGCTATCCCTTTTCTTGCTCCAACCTTTGTTTCTATCAAGAGATTGTTATTTGCTGAAAGAAGAAATAAACTCTCTGTTGGAGTTCTAGCAAGTGTGGACATTCTATTGACTGGGGGAAGCAAGTACTTAAATCTGTTATCCACAGAGGTGAGAAAATCATTCTCTGGCTCAACTGTGAAACGACCCACCAACAACACCGCTCAACCTCTTTATACAGGAGGTTACGGGCTTGTTGCATGGTGTGCCCCTTCTTCCTGCGAAGAGCCGAAGAACAAGGCAGGTAAAAGAGGGTCTGTGTGCTATATATATATATATATATATATATATATATATATGTGTGTAGCGCCCTGCTCCTAATGAGTAGGTGCTATATGTAAATTTAGGTTTATCTGAGCTGTAGTTTAGCTCAGAGTGATTATGTTAAATTGCTGGCTTCTGTTCCAGTTCAGCTGTGTTGTGTATTTTCCACTTGGCCGTGTTTGTCACTGTCACCACCGGTTAGTGAAAGAGAGATACCGCTCCAGGTGGGTGCAATCCGGCAATCAATGTCTTCTCGGATGCCAAGGGTGCAGGCAATGCATGTAGCAAGAAATAGGATGAATATGTGGACAGCCGCACTCCAATTTTTTTTTTAAATGTAGCCTTTATTTAAAAATTGCAAAGCACTACAAGTCACAGCAGACAAAAAGGGGGTACAACTGACATGTTTCGCACTGGGAACTAGTGCTTAGTCATAACACCGGTTAGTGTTGGAAATAAAACGGGCTGGGTGTATTGAGTACCTCTTTACCCAGAAACAGCCCAGTGGGAGTGGTTCCCCCGCTGTGCATTCTGGGAGAGGGTACTTAAGGGACAGACACCGTTGTCAGGGTCTCTCTGGCCTGATGGCCCACCTGGCCTAAGGTATGTCGTAGCAGTTCTTCTGCCTCAGGGCCTGCTGGCCCGAGGCATCGTTACTGAAAGTAGGCCCAGGAGTTTCTTAGCCGGCAGTGGCTCTATTCATATGCGCGGTGCGTCTGTGGAGTGTGGTCTCAAGCTTATTTTCAGCTGCCATCTATCTGAAATATCACTGCACTGCGAGTTTTTTTCTGCTACACTTGTAAGTAGTATTTATGCTTTTTTAATAAAATCTATCCTAAACGATAATACACTAGGCTGGTGCACCCTTGTTTCCTTTCTTCGTTTCTGGGGTCTGCTGTTCCAGGGGTGGTCCTGTGCTGTCTTGCCTGCGGGGAGAAGCCGAGCAATTGGAGAAACCAGGGGAGGACTTTTCTCAGAGAGGACCGAGCAAAAAGGCTGGTATTTCAGGAAGAGCCTGGAGACTCAATTGGAGGACAATCTACCTCACAGTATTGCCGGATGGCTGAAAGAAACTGGTACTGTGTAACTGTTCTTTGACTTTGCAAAAGTTCTTGGTTATACATTCCTGTGGCAGCAGATTGTACAATGACTCTAGTATATTCAACAAGTCTGTGGCAGAGACTATGACCGAGCACCGCACCGGTTGCTAGGTCAGTGAGAGAGGCCTATCCGGTGGTTGCTAGATCCAGTTGTGGAAGCTGTTTGTCCTCTGGATCAAAGAAGTACCCGTGATCCGCAAAACCAGGTACCTGAATCTCCCCTAACCCTCCATCCCTCTATCTGACGTTGTTAATAAAAGCATTGGGAAAAAGAGGCTAAGTGTTTGGTGCGGACATCTGTGAACAACTCTCCAATGGGACCCCTATGGTGGATACGGTGAACAGTGAGGTAACGGCAGACCCAAAATTAAACCAGCAGCTCCTACGGGGATAGTGCTACATTGACATTTCTCTAAATTAATTTGCATTTCATTGTGTGAGAGATTTTTTTATAACTTTGGTTAAATTCAATGGTCACGTGCCTTTTTTAAAGCCTTTTTTAAGCCCTTGTCCTCATTAACAATGTCCCCCTAACTAGGTACCCTGGTGTGATTAAAGGGGTTGTAAAGGTTTGTTTTTTATTTTCTAAATAGGTTCCTTTAAGCTAGTGCATTGTTGGTTCACTTACCTTTTCCTTTGATTTACCTTCTAAATGTTTTTTTTCTTTGTCTGAATTTCTCACTTCCTGTTTCTCCTCACTAAACTTCACACCATCATCCGAGCCAGAACAGCTTACTGAACAGCTTACTGAGGAGGAACAGGAAGTGAGAAATTCAAACAAAGAAAACAAAGAAAAAAAATATTTAGAAGGGAAATCTAAGGAAAAGGTAAGTGAACCAACAATGCACTAGCTTAAAGGAACCTATTTAGAAAATAAAAAACGAACCTTTACAACCCCTTTAAGAAGAGGGGCCATATGCTTGTTTCCCCCCCCCCCTTTCCTGGTCAGCAAGGCAGCATTCTCAGATGGGGTCTTGTATAGATTTTGGGGGGAACTACGTAATTTTTTTGCATGGTGTACCCCTTAAACCTACCCCAAACCCTAAGGGTGAATTTTAGGGGGAACCCATTTTGTTTTGCCTTTTTTTGTACATCCTTTTCTGTGCACTATAGCAAAATTCAAAATTAGGTTGTGTATAAAAGTAAACTATTCCTTATAGCCCCTGTTCACTCCTTTTTACATAAATATAAGTTAAAATTGTGCATCAGTCCATGGTGCATTGAATCCATGGGAAAGTACTGCTATATTAAGGCCTGCAAGCCTTAACAATGATACAGTACTACTACAAATTGGCTAATGCATACAAAACCAATATTAGCTTGTTTAATCCATGTATTACTTCAGCTCAGCATATATTCAGTAGGCTTCAGAATATAATGTCTTCTTGCTGAATATTAAAAAAAAAGCCCACTGTTTATCTGATTGTCTGATTGTTATTGAAAAGCTAGGACTGTTGTAAAAATGCAAATACCAGCATATATATGAGTAAAAGTCTGAAACTGTATGTTTAAAATCAAGGGTTTATTCAAAAATAGGTATAAGATACTGTTTGCCCCATTATCACTCCAGAAAACTGTATTGTTAGCATGCAAATATTTATGTATTATTTATTTAAAGCAAGTATTACAAAGATAAACACAAAATTCCGAAAAACACATAAATAATGCATTATCAAAAATAGTATTTGCAAATATAAGAATGTGGTTCTTGTTACAGTAAATCTCGCTTTTTTTCCCCCGCACACACACACACACTATATATATATATACAGTATATATATATATATATATATATATATATATATATTAATCTTTTTTTTTTCTTCAGCATAACTGCAGCCACCTTAAAGACACTTGCTATGCTACTTTTTTTGTAGGTGTTCAGCGTAACTGTTTCAGTTTCAAAAACTGTAATTTTTCCCTGTTATGTGGCAGCCATTGTTTACTATTAAACACAGACTATTCTCTGCCACTAGAGGTCACTATGTTTCTAACAGCTTGCTAGCAATATAGCTCAGTGGACTTCAGACTGTCCCAAAATGGCCACGGAAATTTACCTCTATGGGATAGCTACCAAAAAGAACGTAATTACCAGACTGGAAAGTATGTTCTGCAGTGAACCTTCTGGAACAGGGTAGCTGAGAGAGACAACAAGTGGATTCTTAAGTCAGATTGTTGGCGTTTGGTGCCTCCTCTTATCAGAAGATAGTGTAAAAAAGTGTATTGCATAGTCAAGAAAAGACTTTACAGCTACATTCAGAGGATACATCCAGACAATTGCTTGATGAAGAGAACTGTCTGAGAAATAAACTTTCTCAAGGTGGATCATTTTTTTCTTTATTAATTAGTGTACGTTTTGCAGTTAGTAAAAAAGTCAAAACAGACTATTTTAACTCTAACTACTGTATGTCTAAGATATAATTATCCACTCCCCTTCCTGACTTCCTGTGAAGGTGACAACCTGATTCCAGTCAAGTATACAAAAACACAGGGAAATATGGTCAAGGCCTGGTACTCCCAACCCCATCAAGATGCAATACAAGGTTGTTTAGCATGCAGGTGTAAAATATGTTGTGCAAGTCATAATATGTCATAGTGCAATTCATAGTAAGAGGCAAGTCATAATATGTCTTTGTGCTGAATGGTATCTTACCCAAAAGGTAGCTGGTCACTTCCTACACCCTTCACAGCCTCCTAAACTGCACACCCAAAGTCTCAAATTCTCAGCTGAAAGGGGGACAAGGTAAGATCCGCTAAATCAGGGTGACAGAAGCAGGGAGATGGCTGCTGATTGGCCAAAGCATGCACCTGACCTGTATGCTTTGGACAATCACAGCATGATGTAGAATGAGAGCCATGATTTGCCAAAGGCAAGGTGCCTTTAGCCAATCATGACTCAGGGGCTAAGTCCACACCCCACACTATATAAGGCTGCTTCCAATGGCGGCCGTGTATAGTGTGCATTAATGGAGAGAGATTAGGCAGGGTAGTTAGTGTATTGAGCGTGCAGTCAGTGAAGTGTATATAACGCAGTGCAGAGTATATAGTGCAGTCAGTGTAGTGTATATAATGCAGTGCAGGGTATATAGTGAAGTCAGTTTAGAGTATATAAGGCAGAACAGAGTATATAGTGCAGTCAGTATAGTGTATATAATGTCGTGCAGAGTATATAGTGCAGTCAGTGTAGTGTATTTAACGCAGTGCAGAGTATATAGTGCAGTGCAGAGTATATAGTGCAGAGTATATAACACAGTGCAGTGCATAGTCTATAGTGTAAAGTATATTATACCATGTAGTGCAGCGTATATAATACAGTTTAGTGCAGAGTATATAATGCAGTGCAGAGTATATAATACAATGCAGTGCAGAGTATATAATACAGTGTATTGAAGTGGTTTAAGGGAACCCTATGACAAAATTAAGAAAATAAACGGCATGGGGTCCCCCCAAAATCCATACCAGGCCCTTTGGGTCTGGTATAGATTTTAGGGGGAACTCCATCATGCCAAATATAAAAAAAACATTATCCGAGCATGCAGCCTGGTTGACCCATACCTCTGGAAAGTCCCAACCCCTATGGCCCCCCACATTTAATATATCGATTAGGGATGGAAGCATGTGTTTGGGAAGTCAGTACTTTTAATATGCGATTTGCATATATCATACATTTTGTTAGTTCAGTCCTATCCATCCATTTTGTTTTTGTGCTCCAGTTATTTGTTTTTAATGTATAATGTGACATTTGTATACTATCCATCTTGGCTATCCATTTGGGGTTTTTCCGGATCATTGCAAACTTCTATACAGGTCCCCATTGTTACCCTGGTTGTAGTTGGTGTGCCCTTCCGGCCCCCTGCGGGCCCTGCTCCAATCCGGGGGTTGCGACTCGCTTTTACCACGCCCCCCGTCCCACGCTACTTAGTAGCAGGGAGGTGTGGGCGGGTATTGCGGGTCGACGTCACGCCGTCCCTTGCCGCACACTGAGCTCCCACTCGGTGCGGCGATTTGGTTGACAGCTATGAGTTACTGTGGGGAGACATTTTGGCATCCTACTACCAGGCGGCTCTTCCGCATTGGTGTAGATGTCCTCTCTCCCCACCCTCTCGCGTGCGTAACATTGGCGGGAATCCTTGGCGGCGGCGCCTACATAGGGGGCGTCATCTTTGGTCGGCAGGCATTTGACTCCTATCTACTCACGGATCCACAAGGCAGCACACTCAGACATCACAGGTATCTTCCTTTCCCCATTCAGCTATCTCATACATATTCCTATCTGGTTTCATTTGAATTGGATTGCTAGTGTTTTTTCTATTTCTCCTCCCTGCATACATGCATCCCCCCTTTTCCTAATTTTTTACAAATTATGTTTTTATGCCTCTCATTTCAACAGCCATCACTACTCACTCACCATAGTCCACACATTCACCCATGTCTGATGCCTGTCCAACCGGGATGCGTCCTCTGTGGGGGCCGGCTGTCTCGTACTTCCCTGCCACAGCCCCCGGATGGTGCTACCAGGCCCCATGTGAGAGTCTGCTTGGGCCTCACTTCCACACCACTAACATAGGGCTACCTGGTAAGTACCATCGACCCTGACTAGTTCATGGTCCTTTGTTTGTTCGGTGCCCCCGTTTAACCCCAAAATATGTTTATGTTCTTACAGAAATAAATTGCATGCGTGCTCCTGAAGAGCGACCAAAGTCGTGAAACGCGTAGAGCCAACAGCTTCATGCCTCAACAATTATGTATCTTTACAATTCATTCAGTGCATTTTTTGTCTGTATACCTGGGTCCTTGGCTTATTATTATTTTCCAACAAAGTTGTAAAAAAACATATACTATGTATCCTTTAATAATGCAATATAGTCATGGACGGTGCATTATTTGAAAGTAATAAATTATCAACTTTTAAATGTATTCTAGCCATATTCATTTCCCCCAACCAATTTATAAAATCTTTCCCGCAAATGCTTCACACAAAGTCCCGCTCCTTCCCCTTTCCCCCCCCCCTTTTTACAATACATGAATTTAGGGATGTGAGGTGATAAGTTGACCCATACCTCTGGAAAGTCCCAACCCCTATGGCCCCCCACATTTAATATATCGATTAGGGATGGAAGCATGTGTTTGGTAAGTCTGTACTTTTAATATGCGATTTGCATATATCATACATTTTGTTAGTTCAGTCCTATCCATCCATTTTGTTTTTGTGTTCCAGTTATTTGTTTTTAATGTATAATGTGACATTTGTATACTATCCATCTTGGCTATCCATTTGGGGTTTTTCCGGATCATTGCAAACTTCTATACAGGTCCCCATTGTTACCCTGGTTGTGGTTGGTGTGCCCTTCCGGCCCCCTGCGGGCCGTGCTCCAATCCGGGGGTTGCGACTCGCTTTTACCACGCCCCCCGTCCCACGCTACTTAGTAACAGGGAGGTGTGGGCGGGTATTGCGGGTCGACGTCACGCCATCCCTTGCCGCACACTGAGCTCCCACTCGGTGCAGCGATTTGGTTGACAGCTATGAGTTACTGTGGGGAGACATTTTGGCGTCCTACTACTAGGCGGCTCTTCCGCATTGGTGTAGATGCCCTCTCTCCCCACCCTCTCGCGTGCGTAACGTTGGCGGGAATCCTTGGCGGCGGCGCCTACATAGGGGGCGTCATCTTTGGTCGGCAGGCATTTGACTTATTATTATTTTCCAACAAAGTTGTAAAAAAACATATACTATGTATCCTTTAATAATGCAATATAGTCATGGACGGTGCATTATTTGAAAGTAATAAATTATCAACTTTTAAATGTATTCTAGCCATATTCATTTCCCCCAACCAATTTATAAAATCTTTCCCGCACATGCTTCACACAAAGTCCCGCTCCTTCCCTTCCCCCCCCCTTTTTTACAATACATGAATTTAGGGATGTGAGGTGATAAGTTGACCCATACCTCTGGAAAGTCCCAACCCCTATGGCCCCCCACATTTAATAGACTATTTTAACTCTAACTACTGTATGTCTAAGATATAATTACCCACTCCCCTTCCTGACTCCCTGTGAAGGTGACAACCTGATTCCAATCAAGTATACAAAAACACAGGGAAATATGGTCAAGGCCTGGTACTCCCAACCCCATCAAGATGCAATACAAGGTTGTTTAGCATGCAGGTGTAAAATATGTTGTGCAAGTCATAATATGTCATAGTGCAATTCATAGTAAGAGGCAAGTCATAATATGTCTTTGTGCTGAATGGTATCTTACCCAAAAGGTAGCTGGTCACTTCCTACACCCTTCACAGCCTCCTAAACTGCACACCCAAAGTCTCAAATTCTCAGCTGAAAGGGGGACAAGGTAAGATCCGCTGAGTCAGGGTGACAGAAGCAGGGAGATGGCTGCTGATTGGCCAAAGCATGCACCTGACCTGTATGCTTTGGACAATCACAGCATGATGTAGAATGAGAGCCATGATTTGCCAAAGGCAAGGTGCCTTTAGCCAATCATGACTCAGGGGCTAAGTCTACACCCCACACTATATAAGGCTGCTTCCAATGGCGGCCGTGTATAGTGTGCATTAATGGGGAGAGATTAGGCAGGGTAGTTAGTGTATTGAGCGTGCAGTCAGTGAAGTGTATATAACACAGTGCAGAGAATATAGTGCAGTCAGTGTAGTGTATATAACGCAGTGCAGGGTATATAGTGAAGTCAGTTTAGAGTATATAAGGCAGAACAGAGTATATAGTGCAGTCAGTATAGTGTATATAATGTCGTGCAGAGTATATAGTGCAGTCAGTGTAGTGTATTTAACGTAGTGCAGAGTATATAGTGCAGTGCAGAGTATATAGTGCAGAGTATATAACACAGTGCAGTGCATAGTCTATAGTGTAAAGTATATTATACCATGTAGTGCAGCGTATATAATACAGTTTAGTGCAGAGTATATAATTCAGTGCAGAGTATATAATACAATACAGTGCAGAGTATATAATACAGTGTATTGAAGTGGTTAACGGGAACCCTATGACAAAATTAAGAAAATAAACGGCATGGGGTCCCCCCAAAATCCATACCAGGCCCTTTGGGTCTGGTATAGATTTTAAGGGGAACTCCATGCCAAATATAAAAAACCCATTATCCGTGCATGCAGCCTGGCAGGTCAAGAAAGGGGAGGCATGAGCGAGCCCCCCCTTCATGAACTATACCAGGCCGCTTGTCCTCGATATGGGGAGGGTGCTTTGGGGTGCCCCCCAAGGCACCTAGTCCTCACGTTGATGGGGACAAGGGTCTTTTACCCTGGACTGTGGTTGTCGGGGTCTGCAGGCAGGGGGCTTATTGGAATCTCGAAACCCTCTTTAACCCCTTCCATACCGGGCCATTGGAAAATGACGCCGGCAGGAACCCTCTCTCCCTCCGGGTGGACGTCATATGACGTCCTCAGCTTTGAGGGGGGATATCTGAATGATGCCTGCAGCTAGATCCTGCCAGATCCTGCCCCCCCTCACCTATGTGAATGGGTATCGGGTAAGTTGTACCCCTACCCATTCACCAGGTGACACCGCTCCCTTCTGACATCATGGGGACACCTATTTACGTCATCGGGTGGCCCTTGCCCATATAAGAGCTGTCAAAAAAAACATAGAGCAGTCACACGAAGCCTCCCATGGATGCGAAGCGTTTTCCATTTTTGCTATTTTTTAGGTCTGTCGGACATCATGATTGACAGTGGATTTACATTGAGGCACACTTTTTTTTTTATTATTTCTTAATATAGTATTTGTCAAAAACTGTCTCTTGTGGTTTTTACCTTTTTGACACTTTTTTGGTGAAGGGGTAGGGGTACGATGTACCCGATACCCATTCACATAGGGGGGGCGAGATCTGGGGGCCCCTTGTTAAAGCGGAGGTTCACCCAAAAGTGAACCTCTGCTTTTCGGAACCCTCCCCCCCCCTCCGGGGTCACATTTGGCACCTTTCAGGGGGGAGGGGGTGCAGATACCTGTATAAAACACCACTTCCGGGAGCAGACTCCCGCGGGAGTCCCGCCTCTTCGCGTCAGCCCCCCCATTGTGTTCTGGGAAACACTTGGCTCCCAGAACACAACAGGAACCAGTGAGGACGGCGCAGTAGGGACAGGTAAGTGTCCTTTTTTTAAAAGTCAGCAGCTGCAGTATTTATAGCTGCTGGCTTTTAAAAAAAATTTTTACGGTGAACCTCCGCTTTAAAGGGGGCCTTCCAGATTCCAATAAGCTCACCGCCCACAGACCCCGACAACCACAGCCCAGGGTTGTCGGGTAGAGGCCCTTGTCCCCAGCACTCACCCCCTCATGTTTAAGGCATGTGGCCTGGTATGGTTCAGGAGGGGGGCTCTCGCATGTCCCTCTCCCTTTTCCCGACCTGCCAGCCACGTTATTGTTTTTGTTTTTTTTTGACGTGGAGTTCCCTGGTATGGACTGGGGGGACTCCACACCATTTTTTTTTATTTTTTTTATCTGTTTTGCCGGGAGCTGGCAATACATTACAGCCACGAGCAAGTTTAAATGACATTTTTCCTTTAGAAATGTCATAATTGCTGCAGCATGTTCTATACATTGTACAGATGCACCACTTTATGGGCACACTAAGGGGACCACAGGCACGATATTTAAAGGATATATTTCAATTTTTTTGTCTCACTTTAAGCATCATTAAAATCACTGCTCCTTTAAAAACTTTTTTTTGCATTGATACATGTCCCTTGGGGCAGTACCCAGATCCCCATACATTTTTTATGAGAATAACTTGCATATAAGCCTTTAAGATAAGGACTTTTGATTTTTCATGTTCGTGTATTGACTTTAATAGAGTTTGCATGTTCAGTAGAACTTTTTGCCTGTTCGAGATGTTCTGGTGCAAACTGAACCATCGTTCGGCCCATCCCTAATCCTAAATCATTGTGTGGGGAGGTGCAGCGTGATGCTGTGGCAGTAAACACTCGGAGTCCAGGTTCAGAGACTTGACATTCTTAGAATGCAACAGAGGTATGTAGCAGAACAGGCCTTGGATGTGCTGACAGCATCTGTCTTGAGGGGCAGAATCCGGCCTGGCTAGTCCTTACCCAAATGGGGAGGTCTCCAGGAAGGATGGCATGTCCCTATCCTCTCCCTACTTGCCTGGAGCCTCTCGCTACCGCTAATAGCTGTCCCTGTCAGATGGGTGACCTGTCTGTACACTACCCACACGTGAACTGTGCACTAAACCTGGGAGCTAAAGTCTTAAATAGGCCCTGCCTGACCCAATATGGCTGCCAGTGTCACATGGGGTGCAGCATCCAATCTGATAGCTTCCCCAGTGACCCAGGAAACCATACAGGAATCGTGTTCCTCTTGATTTCCCCTTCAACTGCAATGCCACTGCGGTCAAGCGCCACCTGCAGTGGAGAAAATACACCTACTTAAAAGTGTCTCTTTAAAGGGTAAGTTCACCTTTACAGAAAAATCTGTATGGTGAACTTACACAGTACCCCCTCCTTGCCCCCCCACCTGGTCCCGCTGACCTGGACGATGGAAATCTCCCGTTATGAGCCCCAGTATATCCGCGCCAGGAGACCGGGGCTTAGAAATCCCCTAAGCTGAATGTTCAAAACTTAGCTCGTCAGGAGGGACGTTTTAGAGCATTCTAATTGATCAGCGCCATCACATGGGTGGCGCCAATCAATCAGCAGCTATATAGCCCGTCCTGTCAGCTATGAATAAGACGTGTGGATGCCGAGGGGATTTCTAAGCCTCGGACTCCTGACGTGGGCATTCCGGGGCTCAGAACGGGAGATTTTTGGGGTCCAGGTCACCGGGACCGTGGGGGGCGAGGGGGGGTCCTGTATAAGTTGACCTTACAGATTTTTCTGTAAAGGTGAACTTACACTTTAATAGCTACCGTACTTACAGTTTTAACTTCTATAGACTTATACTGAAAACAACTGTGACAAATGAGGAGTAATCAGATCCCAAACCTATAACTCAGACTAGGCTCACGCCTCTGTGATATTTGCACATATTCTATCAGGTTTAAAAACTCAGAAAGGAGTTTTGAAAAAAAAACAAGAAACAAATGGGAATGATTAGAAATTATCTTACATCACTAAATAAATAATAAAGTAAATATAGGGCCTTAAAATGCAAGGGTAATTGCCAGGAGACAATTTGCTAAAGTAAGGTATTGGAAAGACTCCAGAAACAGTTGCTCTGTGTTTGAAAACTACATTATCACTGTGGTGCAGAATAGTAGTCATGAATGTATTTTTAGTAAAACATTCTGTAAACTGCAGTAACTGTCTTTGGGATGGGGTCCACAAGAGTAAAATTCAAACAACACATATTTGCAATAGGATTTTTTTTTATTGGCACAGCATGCACATGTTAACTACTATACCAACAAAATAGAACATTTTGGGAAGCAGAAACATACACGCTTGTGATTCACCATAAAAAGGTTATATACTAATATTTTTATTATTATTATTACTATTAATAAACATCCACATGTTTATGATTATATGATGGGTGGAAAGGACTTGCTCATCGAAAGCTAAGTACATTAGAGGAATGCATAATAGACCGCTCAATTGGTAAAATGTCCCTACATTATGTGCTACAAATTACAGTACTGTCACTTTTGACATTACATAGTTGTATAATATTTGTACACTGAAAACCAAAGTAAACCATAATATATACATATATTAGACAGCATATACTATATACAACTATATATAACATTTCTTTAATATAGGGTTGTATATAACTGGGTATCAACTACAGTATCAAGTGAGACAGAAATGTGCACAAGACCAGGCACCTCAGTTATTGAGTTTCCATAAGAGGCAAGGCTACAGACTGCACATAGCTAGTAATTTGAGAATAAATCCGTTGTGCATTTAGCTATATATCATCTAAAAAAAAATGTTAGCCACATTCTTTAACATATTGAATTTTTGAGGACGGAAGGAATGAAAAATGGTGACAAGAGACAGAAAGACGGAAGTGATACACCTGAGTTTGTCTGTGCAAAGCTATCCATGGTGGAATACTTTTCACAGCGCGGCCAAGGCAGTGGTCATCTTGGAGGTGTGTTTGGGGTCATTATCATGTTGGAATACTACCCTGCGGCCCAGTCTCTGAAGGGAGGGGATCATGCTCTGCTTCAGTATGTCACAGTACATGTTGCCATTCATGGTTCCCTCAATGAACTGTAGCACCCTAGTGGCGGCAGCACTCATACAGCCCCAGACCATGACACTCCCACCACCATGCTTGACTGCAGGCAAGACACACTTGTCTTTGTACTCCTCACCCGGTTGCCGCCACACACGCTTAACACCATCTGAACCAAATAAGTTTATCTTGGTCTCATGAGACCACAGGACATGGTTCCAGCAATCCATATTCTTAGTCTGCTTATCTTCAGCAAACTGTTTGTGGGCTTTCTTGTGCATCATCTTTAGAAGAGGCTTCCTTCTGGGACGACAGCCATGCAGACCAATTTGATGCAGTGTGCAGTGTATGGTCTGAGCACTGACAGGCTGACCCCCCCACCCCTTCAACCTCTACTGCAATGCTGGCAGCACTCATGCGTCTATTTCTCAAAGACAACCCCTGGATATGATGCTGAGCACGTGCACTCAACTTCTTTGGTACACCATGGCGAGGCCTGTTCTGAGTGGAACCTGTCCTGTTAAACTGCTGTATGGTCTTGGCCACCATGCTGCAGCTCAGTTTCAGGGTCTTGGCAATCTTCTTATAGCCTAGGCCATCTTCATGTAGAGAAACAATTCTTTTTTTCATATCCTCAGAGAGTTCTTTGCCATGTGGTGCCATGTTGACCAGTGACCAGTATGAGAGAGTGAGAGCGATAACACCAAATTTAACACACCTGCTCCCATTCACACCTGAGACCTTGTAACACTAACGAGTCACATGACACCGGGGAGGGAAAATTACTAATTGGGCCCAATTTGGACATTTTCACTTAGGGTTGTACTCACTTTTGCTGCCAGCGGTTTAGACATTATTTGGCTAAGTGTTGCATTATTTTGAGGGGACAGCAAGTTTACACTGTTATACAAGCTGTACATTCACTACTTTACATTGTGGCAAAGTGTAATTTCTTCAGTGTTGTCACATGAAAAGTTATTATTAAATATTTACAAAAATGTGAGGGGTGTACTCTCTTCTGTGAGATACTGTATATATATATACGAGGTGTGTCTATTAAATAACGAGACTGTAATTCCCACATAGCAAACAAAGCAGCCATAACCGGTTATAACTGCATGCATGGTGGTGACCTTAAACATGTTTGAACCTGCATGACAAGCGGCAACACTCTATGACGTTCAGTTGATTGTGAGTCGCTATTTCGTTTGGTTATGTTTTCTGTAGTGTGCCGAAAAAATGGCAAGTTAAAAAGTTAAACAACGTGTCAATTTGTGCAATTTTCCCCAAAAATTCAAAACACCAACAGAATGTTTCAAATGCTTACTACAGCTTATGGGAATGACGGCCTGTCTCGTGCGCGTGTGTTTGAGTGGCACAAAAGTTTCGGTGAGAGACATGAGAATGAATTCCCATAAGTTAAATCAGTGCTTAAAGGGACGCGTTTTGAGTCAGTTGATGCTGTAAAGAAGAAAACGGCGGATGTGTTGAAACAGCTGACATAAATTGATTTTCTATATGCCTGCGACCAGTGGAAATTAGACTGCAGCAATGTATTAGTGCAAATGGGGAATATATTGAAAGGGACAAGCATTACATTTGTAATACATATAAATAAAGGTGAGTTATTTATTCAGTCTCATTATTTAATAGACACACCTCGTATATATACAGTATCTCACAAAAGTGAGTACACTCCTTGCATTTTTGTAAATATTTTATTATATCTTTTCATGTGACAACACTAAAGAAATGACACTTTGCTACAATGTAAAGTAGTGAGTGTACAGCTTGTATAACAGTGTAAATTTGCTGTCCCCTCCAAATAACTCAACACACAGCCATTACTATCTAAACTGCTGACAACAAAAGTGAGTACACCCCTAAGTGAAACTGTCTAAATTGGGCTCAATTAGCCATTTTCCCTCCCCGGTGTCATGTGACTGGTTAGTGTTACAAGGTCTCAGGTGTAAATGGGGAGCAGGTGTGTTAAATTTAGTGTTATCACTCTCACTCTCTCATACTGGTCACTGGGAGTTCAACATGGCACCTCATGGCAAAGAACTCTCTGAGGATCTGAAAAAAATAATTGTTGCTCACTTTTGTGAGATACTGTATGTACATATACATATATTGCAGGAGGCATCAAATTGCCATGCAGATAATTGGTTACTATGCAGCAGTGCTAATCTGTGTTTCAGAATGGAATAGTCTTAGTAATTGCTTTACCAGGGAGCACTGCAGTGTCAGTTATAGAATGGAATAGCAGGGGACCATCAAATGCTATACTATATGTAGCTATATCCATAACAGCACCACGTTTTATCATAATAAGCTGGTTTCTCTGCTATTACTGTTCTTACAGATTTTGTTGACCTCCTGCTCTTCTCAGTACTTAGAAGCCTCCCCACATGCACTATCTTTCATAATAAACGACTGGACTTCATTTAGCGCAAATGGCATGAATTACAGTGTGGGCAATTTCCAGACCCAGAACCCTGCTGTGCACCTGTACCTTCAACAGCTTTTTCAGTGTGTGTGTATACGTGTGTTTTTTATTATACCAGCCAACAACTTTTTAGCACAAACCCACCACCTATCAAGCGTTTATAATTAGCTATAAAAATTCTGAACAAAATCGAATTATTTAAAACAAAACTGTCTTATGCCTTGTACACACGATAGGAATTTCTGATGAAAAAAGTCTGATGGAATTTTTTCATCAGAAATTCCTATCGTGTGTGGGCCCATCAGACTTTTTTCTGTAGGATTTTATAAATAGAACATGTTTTAAATTTTTCTGATGGAAAAAAATCCTATGGGAAATTCCGATCGTCTGTGTGGAACTCCAATGGAGAAAAAACCCACGCATGCTCAGAATCAAGTCAACGCATTCTCGGAAGCATTGAACTTCATTTTTTCGGCTCATCGTAGTGTTTTATGTCACCGCGCTTTGGACGGTCGGAATTTAGTCTGACAGTGTGTATGCAAGACTGATGGAAGACAGCTTGAATGGAATTCTGACAGAAAATTCCATCAAATTTTAGCCCATAGGAAATTCCTATCGTGTGTACAGGGCATTAGGGTTCTACAGGGCATAACTAGAAAACATATGCACGCTTTATGTAACTTAATTTTGAAACAATTTCAAAGCATATGGCAAGTATACTTTTATTAGATGAGAAAATCTATGCCTAAGCTGGTACCTTTATAAAAAAAAATATGTGAATCAACAATCCAGCATGAAAATCAATGCAATGTTATATAAAGAAAAAGCAAAAATAAGTAAAAAATAGGGCACGACAAAATGGCAAACACAATATATTATACTCCATAATAAAAGAATTGATCTTTTCAAGTCTGTGCCTCCCTTAGGAAAATGTAGTCTCAGTATAATAGGCAAACTAGTTCAAATCAGCCTTAAAGCAGTTTATAGTTTGGCTTTATTTTCTAATCTCTGCTACATGAGCAGATCTGAAATTTCTATTGTATTTTACTGTAACACAGAGGCTCATCAGTTATCACTCCAGTATCCTAACCTCAGGGCTGTAACAATGAGCTTTTTAAAGCACTTTTATTAAAGTGTTAATTCGACCATTGTTAGAGCGGCATGCTATAAGCTCACACATCATTTGCATGATGTTATATTTGATTGTGACAAATTAGTTAATGTATAGTGACAGCTTAGATAATTACTTAGTAAAGTCTAAGGTTCCTCAACATACTATAGTTTTTTTCAGTGATATAAATTTTCTATTCTTTGAAGTTTGAAGATAGTGCTTACTGCAACCACGTTGCATCTCTGTACCCTAACTTTACCAGAATAGATGTATGGGAAACAATCATTTTCTGAACAATACTCTTATTGAACAATACTCTACATTGCAAAGCGCTGCATAAACTGTTGGCGCTATATAAATCGTGTATAATAATAATATTAATATTTGTATAGTTTTAGAAATGGTGTCATACTAGGCAAGCTGCCTGTTATGATATTGCTGTTACCATCTTTTAAAACCTTTTGCATTTTGTAACTGCCCATGGGAAAGCTTTTGATGGTTTTTCAACTACAGGAGGAACTCTGCAAACACTCAGACAAACTTCGGAACAGCAAAATTGTTGTTAGCTTTAAGCAGAACTTTACTATAACCATCTATAGCTCTTACTCCCACAGGAGCCATTGGTGATGATGGGTTATCTGTTCTGCACAACTCTCTAAACTGCTCAATCCCCACTAAGATACTGTACTAGATAAATTATCATAGACCTATCAACTGGCAAAGAATTTAACTGTGGCAATGTTAAACCAAACGGTTAAAGTGTTGGTTAAAGTCATGTGGGAATAAAAAGTGTAGCGCTATACAACTATACCATATAGTATTAGAGATATCTGAAGGTGTGCCACATATAAGTGAATGTGAATGAATGTACTGAATAAAACAATATTGAATTATTGTACAGTATAGTGCATCTGAACAACACAGATAAAATTCAATAACTGCAAATGAATGCAAGATAAAACATTAAAGTGCATATGAAATAGGTGAGTGGTCACTAGAAAGTGAATGCCGCAAAAATGAGCCAACAGAACAATCCAAGTCCACCATATGCTAATGGAGTATCCACAAAATGAAGCAGACTGAAACAGGTGGAAAGCTGTAAACAATGTCTATGCCTGGAGAGCAAAATGAAGAGCAGTGAGCTGTAGCCAAATCACCTGGGGTAGTACGCCCTTCACCTGGGGGGGGGGGGTAATCTAAAGGTGAGCTGGCCAATCACTGTTGTTTCCCAGGCAAAGGCTGTGTCAGGTGAGTTGTGCTGGGTCCTAAAGGGATCCTAGTACTGACAACACTACAAATACAGCCCCAATAGTGGGTGGGCATATTCATTCCTAGCTAAGGGGTACATTTGAATGTGACTGCAAAGTACCTGGTGTCTAATTGTCGGAGTTGCCTGGCTTTTGGTGGGGCCCTTCTGTAAGCTGTTGCAGGTGAAGCTGTGACTTTTTAGAGTGTGTAGCACTGGGCTGCTTAGTAAAGAACAGTCTCTGTTGTGCTAACTGTGTGTACCATGAGATTAAGTGTTGTATTTCCACTCACCACTCCTGGCAGATGAGAGGTTTAATCCCATATACTTGTCAGTCAGCTGTTCCAGAAGTCCAGCATTTGGTTTTGTCAAGGCAGGAGAACTCAGAGGGTTTCAGTCCTTTGGTCCCTGGTGTGGGTACAGACGCCCCAGTAATGGGTCTGCATTGCTCCAGGTCCATTGGACACAAGAGGCTCACATTGGTTCAGTGTCTTGGCACTCTGATGTGAACGAATTTAGACACTCCAGGTAGCTGACAAAGCTCAGTCCTCGGGCTCTCTCTTTGAAGCGCAAAGACAGGCACCAGAAGCAGGTTTACTCTCTCTCCCTCCTTCTGTAAGACTCCCACAATCTTCAGTAAATTGCCCAGAAAAAACATTGTTCTCTCCTGCCCTCGTGTGTAAGGAATCCTGGATATTAAAGTCTGCAGCTCCATTAGCCTCCATTGACTTGTATGACACTATGCTCCTCAGACCTGACCTCCCCTTAAAACCTGTTGTACCAGGACCTCATCTACTTATCTGAGATCTATGCCTTTCTTAGGTAAGAACACTATCCTGTCAAAATGCCTCATGTAATTGGACAGCTTTTCCCCTCATTTTGACAGGTATGTTCAAACTGGTACATGAGGTTGAAGGCCTTTTCTGTTCTCCCAAATACATCTTGCATGATATTTAGGTACACTGAGCAAAATTATAAACGCAACACTTTTGTGTTTGCCCCTATTTATCATGAGCTGAACTCAAAGCTCTACGACTTTTTCTGTGTACACAAAAGGCCTATTTCTCTCAAATATTGTTCACAAATCTGTCTAAATCTGTGTTAGTGAGCACTTCTCCTTTGCCGAGATAATCCATCCACCTCACAGGTGTGGCATAGCAAGATGCTTATTTGACAGGATGATTATTGCACCTGTGTGCCTTAGGCTGGCCACAATAAAAGGCTACTCTAAAATGGGGTCCGGGGGGTCTGAAAACCAGTTAGTATCTGATGTGACCACCATTTGCCTCACGCAGTGCAGCACATCTCCTTCGCATAGAGTTGATCAGGCCTGTGGAATGTTGGTCCATTCCTCTTCAATGGCTGTGCGAAGTTGCTGGATATTGGCAGGAACTGGAACACGCTGTCGTATATGCCGATCCAGAGCATCCCAAACATGCTCAACGGGTTACATGTCCAGTGAGTATGCTGGCCATGCAAGAACTGGGATGTTTTCAGCTTCCAGGAATTGTGTACAGATCCTTGCAACATGGGGCCATGCATTATCATGTTGCAACATGAGGTGATGTCATGGATGAATGGCAAAACAATGAGCCTCAAGATCTCGTCACGGGTATCTCTGTGCATTCACAATTCCACCAAAAAAACACACCTGTGTTCATTGTCCATAGCATACGCCTGCCTATACCATAACCCTACCACCACCATGGGCCACTCGATCCACAACATTGATATCAGCAAACCACTCATCCACACAACGCCATACACGCTGTCTGCCATCTGTCCTGTACAGTGAAGACCGGGATTCATCCATATTACCGCGGACTCATGGTCCATCAGGCATGGACAGGGACGTTACCTATCTTTCACGGTGCATTGGGTGACTCTGCTGGCAGCTGGGAGGGATGCAGGACAAGGTGCAGTAGTGTTGGAGGTTGTTCCGCCACCACGCCTCCAAAATGTTACTACTGGTGATTCTGACACACCTCTCTCCTCCACCCCCTCCTCTTCTTCTTCCTCCATGGCCTCTACCTGTGCTTTGTCCTCGGAACCAGCGGTGCTCCGTAGGCGTTCAAGGGGCTACGCAAGTACGCAGGCAAAAAGATGCCATGCGGTGCTTGAGCTGGTGTACTTGGGGGACAGGCTCAGAGGTGGTTTACGCCACGCCAGCTTAAGCCAGGAAAGGTGGTTTCCGACAATGGCACCAACCTCCTCTTCTCCCTCCGACAGGGACAACTGACCCATGTGCCCTGTTTGGCTCACGTCCTTAACTTGGTGGTGCAGCGGTTCTTGGGCAGGTACCCGGGTTTACAGGAGGTCCTGAAGCAAGCCAGGAAACTCTGTGGGCATTTCCGCCGGTCATATAATGCCAGTGCTCGGCTGGCTGACCTGCAAAAGGATTACAACCTGCCCAAGAACCGCCTAATCTGTGACATGCCCACCAGGTGGAACTCTACGTTGGCCATGCTGCAGCGGCTGCACACGCAGCAGAGGGCCATCAATGAGTATCTGTTGCAATATGGCACCAGGACAGGGTCAGGGGAGCTTGGATTTTTTTCCCCACGCCAGTGGGCTATGATCAGGGATGCATGCACTGTCCTGGCACCATTTGAGGAGGCCACTAGGATGGGGAGCAGTGACAGTGCATGCATCAGTGACACTGTCCCTCTTGTCCACCTGTTGGAGCACACGCTGCGTGGAATAATGGAAAGGGCACTTGAGGCAGAACAGAGGCAGGAAGAGGAGGACTTCCTTACCTCTCAAGGCCCCCTTTGTCCAGACAGTGTTCCTACTGGCCCGGCTATCACACTGGAAGAGGACAAGGGGGAGGAGTCAGTATGGAGGTGGAGCCTAGCACTCAGCATCAGCAGCAGTCTTCAAGGGATCAATTACAGTCCCAAGACACCCATGGACTTGTACGTGGCTGGGAGGAGGTGGCTGCGCATCATGTCGTCCTCAGTGACCCAGAGGACTCTGCACCAAATGCCTCAGCAAACCTACGCTGCATGGCCTCCCTGATCCTTCAAAGCCTGCGCAATGATCCTCGTATTCGTGCGATCAAGGAGAGGGATCATTACTGGCTGGCAGCCCTCCTTGATCCACGTTACAAGGGTAAGGTTGCGGACCTTATCTTGCCATCGCAGAGGGAGCAGAGGATGAAGCATCTTCGCAAGGCCTTACAGAAAGGTCTGTGCAATGCGTTCCCAGAGACTGGGAGGTTACAAATTCCTGGTCCTGGACAACGTGTTGCTGAGGCTCCGGTCAGTCAAAGAAGGAGCGGCGGAGAAGGTGGCCGTCTGACCGATGCGTTCAAACAATTTTTTAGTACGCAGCCCCAAGGTATGATCGCTTCCAGCAACCATCGCCAGCATCTGGTTTACATGGTACAGGAATACCTAGGGGCAAGATCAGACTTGGACACCTTTCCCACCAAAAATCCTCTGGGTTACTGGGTCTTGAGGATGGATCACTGTCCAGAGCTTGCACAGTATGCAAGTGAGGTACTGGCCTGTCCTGCATCCAGCGTTCTTTTGGGACGCACATTCAGTGCTGCTGGAGGCTTTGTAACCAATCACAGGGTGCGCCTGTACACCGACTCGGTCGATCGATTGACCTTCATAAAAATGAATCAGTCTTGGATCACCACCAGCTACCAAGCACCTGATGCTGATGTAACCGAATAATTTTTGAGGAAATGTCAGATCCCTTCAAGACTGCCTAGGCTGATGCTGAGTGACTATCCTGTTATGCTGAGTGACTATCCTCTTCCTCCTTAATAATCATGCTGATAGCTTGAAAGAACATTTTTGGTACTGGGCATCGCCACCAGTGGCTAAGGCCCAATTTTTCAGCCCGTGTTTAACAGGGGCGTGTATTTACAATTTTTGATGCAATGCTTTGCAGCAGGGCTCATTGCTGTGCTCCAACTACAGTATCTGTGAGGGGTTGCAGTGTTGTGGCACCAGCACCAGTGCCTAAGGCCCAATTTTTCTGCCCCTGTTTAACAGGGGCATGTAATTACAATTCTTGATCTAATATTTCACAGCAAGGCCCATTTCTGCGGCCACCAAGAGTAACTGTGAGGGCTTACAGTGTTGTGGCAACACCACCACCACCACCACCAAAAGCCCAATTTTTCTGCCCCTGTTCAACAGGGGCATGTAATTACAATTATCGATCTAATGATTCATAGCAGTGCCCATTCCTGCGCCCACCAAGAGTAACTGTGAGGGCTTACAGTGTTGTGGCAACACCAACACCTAAGGGCCAAATTTCTGCAGAGTATATATGGCAGGCCTCTACTTTCAAACATCCAACTTTCAAACGATTCCTACTTGCAAACGGAAGGAGACAACAGGAAGTGAGAGGAAATCTACCCCTAGGAAGGCAAATTCTCTCCTGTAAGAGTTAATATGGGAAAAGGGTGTCTCCTCTCCACTGATGCTTTATCACCAATCCTTGTTTCAATAAAAAAACCAAATTTTCAAAAAACATTTGTCATTGGGAGGTGAAATGTTCTGAACAGGTGCACAGACAGCAAAACAAATGTTACAGGGGTGATAACCCTTCCCTATGTTTTCCAAAAAGCTTAAAAATAGATTTTTTTGGCTGGAGCTACATTTAAAAAATGTACCTGTTCCAAATTGTAAACAGATTCTACTTAAGAACAAACCTACAGTCCCTGTCTTGTTTGCACCGCCTGTATACTGCTGTTCAGAGTATATAGGGCCTTTTTTAAATTTGGGTGCGGGGTTCCCCTTAATATCCATACAAGACCCAAAGGGGCTGGTAGTGGGCTGGGGGGGTGGGGGGTACCCATGCCATTTTTCTCAAAGATTTTCATTCATATTGCCGGGACCAGACATTACATTAAAGCCGCAAGCAGTTTTAAATGACTTTTTTTCCTTTTAGAAATGTTATTTTGTGCGGGGACAGTTCTAAACAGGGGAAACACGTGCCACTTCACAGGCATACTTTAGACACCCCCCAGGTATGATATTTAAGGGAATATTTCACTTTTTTTTACTTTATGCATCATTAAAATCGCTGCTCCCGAAAAAACTGTCGTTTTTAAAACATCTTTTTGCATTGATACATGTCCCCTGGGGCCGGACCCGGGTCCCCAAACCCTTTTTAGGACAATAACTTGCATATTAGCCATTATATTTAGCACTTTTGATTTCGAACGTTTGCGTCCATTGTATTTAATAGGGTTCTAAAGTTCGGGCTGCAATTCGGTCCATTCGCAGGTTCTGGTGCGAACCGAACCGGGGGGGGGGGGGGTGTTCGGCTCATCCCTATTGACAAGAAGATCCTCGTCTCTTTTGGTGTTCTTCTTGATTACCTCTAGCCATGTTAGAGGGATGGGTGTGGAGTGACCATTGATATCATTAATTATGGTTTTTATCTGGTCATATAATTTGTCGAACCTGCTGTTTCTATGGGAAATTAATACACTCATCCATTTCGCAGTGCAAGATTCAGATAGACTGGTCCATTCCTTAATGTTGTCATCATCTAAAAAATATGGTAAATTTTTTCATTATACTTAGGCCTCTAGGAGAGATCCGGGTGTTGATATATTGCTCTAGGAAGAATTTGTCCCACCTCTGCTGATTAGTGGTGTGGACCATTCTTTCCAATTTTCCACAGAGGCTCTGTCTTGTTTTCCCTGTGAGTTTGACCTCACTGGAAAAAATTACAGGTGCCATAGAGGAATATAATTTTTCCAAAACCACATATCTCTGACCCTCTATGATGGATAGGAGGTCCATCGTAGGGATGGTTAGAATGATTGATGATTAAATGTAAACAGGTGAAGGGGGAATGTTGGTAAGAATACAAGGGATGTAATGATAAGAACAGAATAATTCTCATAACACTAGAATAAAAAGTAGATAATCAAATGATGATATAATAAATGATCAAAAAGAGAAATAAAATGAATATAAAACCAATATAAAACCAAGAATAAAAGATTAAAATCAAAGTAGGAGCAATGGTACCTGTGATAGCACCAATTAGTCTGATAATGGTGTGGATGATGTTAAGGGCAGGCACATGGGAGGTGGGTAGATAGATCCAAAGGTAATGGGAGATTAAAAAAATCAAGGGAAGTGGTTGATCTGTGTATCAGCACATGAATGGATGTTTAGTATGCAGCACAAAGGAGTTTCACAAAGCAAATTATACAAGTAGCCAGTAAACGGAATAGCCCTATGCCATGGTGCATCAGTGTATAATGACGCAACACATGAAAAGGGACATTATGTTAAAACGGGCTAAAAGTTATATATAAATGGCATAACTTCTGTTGGCGTTGCCTGATGTAAACTCTCTGGGTTGATGTCTGGCACATTCAGCTGAACCAGGCAGGCTTTAACATCAATAGTCAGCTGCAAACTAGCCTTTTGGAAGTATGCAGGGATACCCCTTTTCCACTTTAACAACACCATGGTATAAGAGGCGTCTTGCACCGTTGTCAGGTCTAGTATGAACACTCTCTGATTAGTAACTAACACTGTCACTGCGTGGCATACTTGCTACTCTGACCAGGTATTTCAAGGGATTTTGAACACCACAGTTGATGGTAGAAAGAGTATAAGTGTTGTTGTCACGTACATTCGAGTAGAGCCTGAAAAGCAATGGTAGGCCTCTCATACAGCCCCGGTTCAAAGACCACTGAGGTTGCCACAGCAGCCACGAGAGCATGGTGAGGTAAGAGTGCTTGCGAGTGTCTCCAGTTAGCAGGGAAACAGGAGAAGCAGAAGGCAGCAGTAGTAGTGGCTGCTGGTTGGCTGTGGATGCAGGCACGTTGGGGATGCCGGTACATTGCAGGTACCGCTGTACTGTAGACGCAGGTATGCAGCAGCTGGAGGAGGCTAAGAACAGAGTCAGGTGCAGAGGTGCAGAGTCAGACAAGCCAGGTCATACATGAAAGATCAGATACATCAGAGACATCAAGCAAAGAATGGTCAAAGTTCAGGCAGTGGTTTGGCAACAAACAATCTAGCAGATGCAGGTGAATCAAGGTCAAAGCAAGCCGGGGTCAGGATAGGAGAGAATCGGGGTAGTCAGGAAGCCAGGTCAAAATCAGATCAAGGACTGGCACAGGAACAGGATGCAGGGCAAAGCTGCAGATCAGCCTGAAAGGCCCTAGTGCAGCTGCCATCCTTATATATGTCATTTTGGCGCCAGTGCTAAAGGGCTTGCACATGTTCGCGCATGTGCATAGGCATTCACGCGATCATGTGAACATGCCTGCCAGGAAGGGTATTTGTAAAATTGTGCCCATGCACGTGTAATTGCCTCTGCCTTTGCACATCTGCTGCGCTATGGCCAGCATGTCCCTGACAGTATTTCCGCTCACCTGCACAGGAATTCACTAAGGTGCAAGGCATGGGCAGGTTCTGATACAGGGGTAGCATATTCCAATGCTAAAAGGCAGTGCCATGATATATCAAGGGGCTTACTGGACAGGACTGAAAGAGTTAGTGTGATTGTTAGGATGTATGTCAGAGCAAAAAGAAAAAAAATACAATCTCTGTAATATATGTGTAGCGGGGTCTCCTTTAAGGCCCCGGGACTACGTTACCCAGATCCCCGTTCGGCACCCAGAGTGCAGTTAGCCATAGCAGAGACTCATGGGAGGGGTTATTTAAGGAGGAGGCGAGGCGGAGCTCGGCCTCTTTGGACACCGCGATGCAAGCAAGAGTTTCTTCCTGTGCGGATCTGCTGCAGTGCAAGGCCTGAAGCCTGGGCCTTGCGCAACTTCCAAAGAGCCTTCCACCCCACTGCGGAGGCTGGGTGGCACCTGACTTGTCGAGTGAGGACATCAGTTGGATCGGGGACCCGATCGTTGCAGACGCTGTGTGCGGATACACGGCAGGGTGGACGTCCCGGACTGGGATCGCGTCCAGAGTGGTGAGCGGGCACCTGCCCAGACCAATAGACTGTGCCGTGTTCAGGCCTATAGACTGCATAGGCCCACAGTTTTGTTTGTTTGCTGTTCCCCGGGGGGGACCGGTAGCAGGACAGAGTTGAAGTGTTCCCCCCAGTATAGTGTTCCAAGTTATTGCCTGGTTGTGGATTACAAAGTACTATTCATCAAGTGCACCACCAAAAGCTGGCATGCGAAGAAATTCCTATAGGAAGTGACTGAGATTTATTCCATGTCAGGCCTGACCGGGGTGGGGAGTTAAGATATTGTTTAGTAGACATGTGCATTCGTTTTCGTCCGAATGCATTTTCGTCCGAATTTCAGCTATTTTCGTTATCGTTTTAACAAACGAAAACGAAAGCACAGAATCCGAAAACCGAAAGATCCGACATAAACAAATGCTTTATTTTCGTTTTCATTGCTACAACAGTTCGATATAGATAGGAGATTCGACGTGACGCTGACAATAACAATCTGTGTCTATCGAACCTGTGGTCGAATGTGCCTAACCTTAACTCTATTAGTCCAAGATTATTCTACATAGGAGAGAAAAGATTCGACATTATAGAGAGAAAAGATTTGACATAGGAGAGAAAGATTCGACATAGGAGAGAAAGATTCGACATAGGAGAGAAAAGATTCGACATAGGAGAGAAAAGATTCGACATTATAGAGAGAAAAGATTCGACATAGGAGAGAAAAGATTCGACATAGGAGAGAAAAGATTCGACATAGGAGAGAAAAGATTCGACATAGGAGAGAAAAGATTTGTTATTATAGAGAGAAAAGATTCGACATAGAGAGAAAAGATCACTGCTGGAATTGGGTGGGGGAAGTAAAATAAAAATAAAGTTGATGATGAATGTTATTGGCTGATTGTAACCAAAGAGGAGGAGCAGTAAAAACGGAAAATTTATATCAAATACTTACCGTAATTTTCCTTTCCTGATGGACTCCATGGCAGCCTACGTGTGGGTTAATCCCGCCCCTCATACCTCATAGGACCCTTCTCCCATAAATCTTTGCTCTGGGCCAGAGGCCGTGTTCCATAATTTAGCCTACTCCAGCCACTGGGAGGGAACTCCTGCTGCCATGGAGTCCATCAGGAAAGGAAAATTACGGTAAGTATTTGATATAAATTTTCCGTTTTCCTGACAGACTCCATGGCAGCCTACGTGTGGGAAATAACTAGCCATACACACCCGGGTGGGCAGAGTGCTGGACAAAAGAAAAAAGGTTTAATTGGCCCCATCAACAGACAAGATACGTAAACCACTACGCAGTAGTGTGCCATGAACGTGTTAATTGAAGACCACAAGGCCACCTTGCAAATAACTTCTGGAGGCACGTGACGTGATGCCGCCCATGATGAAGACACTTCGAGTTGAGTGAGCAGTCACCGCTTCTGGAGGCGCCAAGCCCTTGGCTTTATAGGCCCACTGAATGGCCTGAACAATCCATGCTCCAATAGATCTGGAAGAGGCACGCATTCCCTTATACTTCCTGTGAAAAGAACGAGCAGTTGGTCGGTCTGACGGAAAGAAGCTGTAGCTTCAAGATACTGACTCAGAGCTTTTTCAACATCTAAGGGATAAACACTGGAATCCTCGGTAGATCTGAACATTGGAAGAGCAATCTCCTGATTGTCATGAAACACAGATGCCACTTTGGGGTTTGAACCCAACATAGGAATTAAAAGGTTTAGAAATGGCTCCTTGCATCCCTGAGAGCTGATTTCAGAGACCCTCTTGGCCGATGTTATAGCCACCAAGAAGGCAACTATTAGAGAGAGTCATTTGACAGAAGATTGATCTTCATGTTCCAACTCTCTACCTAAGAAAAAATCCAGGACAAGGGGAAGATCCCAATTAGAAAAACTTGGCTCTGAGGTCTGAGCCTTATTGCTCCTCTGAAAAACTACTGAATAAGAGGGTGTCTAGCCCAGGAAACACCCATAAAAGGCAGAGATTACAGCGATTTGGACTCGCAGCGAGCTGACTGACAATGAGAGATCCAATCCTGATTGTAAGAAGCCCAGGATATCATGTATCTTTGGGTTATTGCAAGAACCTGCAGTGGAAGAGGTGTAGTCTGAAAACTTTTTCCAAATCCTCTGGTAGACCCCGTTGGTGCCTGTTCTTCTGGCATTTAATATTGTGGAGATGGCCCTACTTGGACAGCCTAGGGCCTCCAACCTTCCCCTCTCAAGAACCAGATCATCAGATGTAGATGGGCCGGGCATGGATGTAGAAATGCCCCTTGTGATAGGAGATCTGGTCTGGAGGGTAGAGGAACTGGGTCCCGGAAGCTGAGTTGCATCAGCAGTAGAAACCATGGCTTGTTTGGCCAGTATGGGACTATTGCCACTATCTCTGCTTCTTCCATCCTGAGCCTCGACAAAAAACGGAGAATGACAAGAACCGGGGGAAAGGCATAGGCCCTGTGGAACCGCCAATGGTCTGTCAGAGCATCTACCCAAAAGCCTGGGGATACCAAGACCTTGTGTAGTATCTCTCTAGTCTGAAGTTGCATGGGGAGGCAAACAAGTCTAATTCCGGAATGACTCCCAGGGACAGGACCCACCTGAAGACTTCGGGGGGGGGAAGTCCACTCGTTGTCCAGAGAAACTCTCAACAGAAAATCTGCCTGAACGTTCGGGACTCCAGGGAGATAGACAGCTGTCAGGTTGGCCAGGTTTTTCTGGGCCCAGATCATGATGGGCTCTATTTCCTTTGACAGGGAGAGTCTGCGAGTACCCCCCTGTCTCTTGATGTATGCGACTGCCGTTGTGTTGTCCAGTCTTAGGAGGACTGAGTCTCCTGCTGTTAAGTGGTGAAAGGCCTGCAGAGCGCAGAACGCTGCCCGGAGTTCCAGAACATTGGAGACTATCCTGTGAGAGGGAAAATTCCATATGCCTTGGGCTACTTCTGTCAACCCCTGTTGCTGGCATCTGTAGTGATGGTGACCCAAGACACAGGTGCGATGGAGTGACAATTGAGGAGGTTCCTCTGTTGTAGCCACCAAGGAAAGCTCTCCCGCATGGATGAGGTTATTTGGATAAAGTGATCCCGAAGCCCTGGATTATACTGCTGGAGGAAACCCTTCTGGAAGGGCCGCATTTTTCCACTGAGCCCACTTTACCATGGGTGTTGTTGCCACCATGGTGCCAATGATCTTTAGGCATTGAGAGGCTTGGAGATGAGGACGACATTGCAAGCCAAACTCTGTCCCGGATCACTGGGATTTTTCCAGGGGTAACAAGATGGTGCTCTTGATAGCGTTGAAGTGTGCCCCGAGGAATACCAGGGACTGCGTAGGATCCAGATGGCTCTTTTCCAGATTCAGAAGACAACCAAACTTGAGTAGAGTGGAAATGACCTGGGATCTGTGGATTAGTAACTGCTCCTTGTCCCGAGACAACAGCAGGTCATCTAGATAGTGATACAGACGGATACCTCTGGTCCTGATCAGAGCCACGACAGCCAACAAGTTTTGAAAACACACGAGGCGATGTTGTAAGCCCGAAGGGGAGACAGGTGAACTGCAGACGGATTTGATCGACAGCAAAGCGAAGGTATTTCTGGAATTCTGACGCTATCGGAACATGGAAGAAGGCGTCCTTCAGGTCTATAGAGACAAGCCAATCGCCTGGTTGGATTGCTTGACTGATCATGAGTAGTGTCTCCATCTTGAACTTCTCCTTCTAGATAAAATAATTCAAGTGGGTTAGGTCTATAACTGGCCTCCAGGAGATGTTTTTCTTCAACACCATGAAGAGGGGCGAGTAGACCCCTTAAAACCTTTTGTCATCTGGAACTGGAATTGCAGCGCCCTGAGCCACAAGAGAGACAGGAGAATTCGCTTTTTCTCTTCCAAGAGAGGCAAGGATGCCGACTCGCTCTGTTTTAGGCAGGTGCAATATCATAAAGACTTAGGGGATTCTTGTCCACCGGAAGATGCCCCTTTTGAAAACTTCTGGCCTGAAGGCTGTTTTTTCTTCCAGGTCTTCTTGAACTCACGGCCAGGCCTATAGTAGCGAGCATTTCTTGCTCGATCTGAACTTTGCCTGGGCTGTGTTCTCTTCTGGTTTAGCAGACGGCGATCCTGGGGAAGGAACCCCGACTTGCCCCCTGTGGCACGGGTGATGGCACTGTCCGATATGTTCCCAAAGAGGGACGAACCCCCAAATAGAATCCTGCACCATGCCTGCTTGGAGGCAGGGTCAGCTACCCATGGGCGCAGCCACAAGGCACGCTTAGCCGTGACAGATGTCAGCATGATCCGAGCCACCAGGCGAATTATGTCTAGGGAAGCCCCACGAGAAAAGCCAACGTCAACCTTAGCCCATGAATAGGTGAGCTCCTGGCCAGTTCTTCCGAGATGCTCCTCAGAGAAGCATCTACGTCGTCTGCCCAGACTTCCATCGCTTTAGAAAGGGCTGCGAGAGCTAGAGCTGGTTTGCAGGTCATACCCGCTGTAATGTAGATCTGCTTGAGGTCGGTATAAATTTTCCACTCCAGGCAATCCCTAAAGGAAACAGTATCCTCCAATGGGAGTGTGACATGCCTCACCATCCTCATTAGGGCTGAGTCAATGAGAGGAGCCGACTCCAGGTGTTTTACATCCTTGCTTTTAAATGGGTACATTTTTGATACCTTCATTAACAGGCAATTCTTCCTTTCAACACCACCCCATTTGTCGGTAATTATTGCGCTGAGTTCACCCAAAAAGGAGAAATTAGGGTGTTCTTTTTTGAGGTGTTTAAAATATTTCCTCTGTTTGGAGGGTGCCTCCACTGGCTCTTCCATCTCAAAGCTTCTTTGACAGCTTTTGACCAGCTGTGGTACTAGGGCAAATTCAAAACCTGCACCAGGGTCATCTACCTCCACCTCACTGAGGCTTCAATTGAGGAATGGCTCGGCTGTGAAGGGCCTGGAGCCTTGAGATCATCCCTAATAGGGACTGACATAGTGTCGCCAGCAGGGTTGTGGGTATGACCAGAATCCCCTTTACTCAGGGACTTATGGACCACCTTTCTGACCAGTGCTTCCACTTGTTGGTCTCCACCCTCTCTTTCTTATGCGACTTTAGAAAAGCATCGCTTGCAGAGCGATTTGCCTTCAGGAACCTGGGCCCCGCATACCCAGCAGGCTTTCCTCACAGAGCGGCTGGAGTGGCGGTGAGAGTGACGCCCAGAGGTGGTTTTAGACTCCTATCTGTGGTACCTAGATCTAAAGGAAGATCTGACGCCTGGACCTTGAAGAGGAGTGACAACGTTGAGACCTAGGACAGTCTTTGCCGTGCTTTGGTGTTCAGACCTAGAAGAGCTGAGTGAAAAAGAAAGGGTTAAGAGCTCCTGAATGAGTGAACCCAAGCATCACAGGTAGAAAATAAATAAATCCTACCTGCAGCGCAAGGGTTGGCCACAAGAGGGTGGTGACAGATCCATGGCAAGGCAGTTTGAAAGTGAAATGAATCATTAAAGCCTTATGAGAAACAGGCATGAGAGAGCACATAACAAAACATAGCCAGCACCCAGGGAGCCTGCAGCAAACAATTTACCTTGTAAACCAGAGCCCAGTGCCTGGGTAAATACCGCATAAGCCTGCAAGTCATCCCAAGTAATAGCTGCTTTGACAGCTATTTAAATCTGCCACCGTTAACGATGTCACCGCCCCATAGCGGTTGCCATCCGGTGGCAGCCAATCGCATTCGCGACCGCCGCCGCCATTTTGGCAAAACCGCGCCTGCACGAACCAAGCACAGAATCTTCGTTCGCGGCTTGCGGATGCGCAGCGACTTCCTGAAACGGCGAGCTGGAACGCAGCTGCGCTCCAGCCGCCGTGGCCACTCACTGGAGCTTGATAGAAAATAAGGAGAAACACAAAACACAGAGATACGGCTGCCATATAAAAGGAATATCTTTTTACATTACCACCACCACGGCACGATCCGGACCAGAACCTGGGACTGGGGAGCTGTTCGTTCGACCCACCGCACGATCGGGCGTTTATAAAGCCTCCCGCTAATAGCTGGGACGTTTGGCCATATTGCCGCTTGCCTGCCAATGGCCAGGTTAGTAAGCTCTTCATGGTATCACATCATATCGCCCATGTCCACCTGCTAATAGCTAGGATTGCTGGACTGCAGAGAGGATCGCCGCTAACCACCAACGTATCGCCGTGCACACCGCCAGGCCTGGATTACAGGAAAACTTCATGAAAAGGTAAGACTATATCTTGGTCCTAGGAGGAGGACAAAAAAAGGAACACGGCCTCTGGCCCAGAGCAAAGATTTATGGGAGAAGGGTCCTATGAGGTATGAGGGGCGGGATTAACCCACACGTAGGCTGCCATGGAGTCTGTCAGGAAATAGCTAGAATGACGAAGATTCGACAAAGCATCGAAAGTTAGAAGATTCGACGGTGCAGCAAAACTGTACGACGCTGCAATCGTACATTTCCGGTCAAATGCATCCGCCCATAGGCTATAGAAGAATTCTAATGTTGGTTGACTAGTAATAGTAATTAAAAAATATAATTATTACTAGTCATACAATAGAATTCATCTATAGCTTGTAGGCGGAACATTCAACCGGAAATGTACGATTGCAGCGTCGTACAGTTTCGCTGCTCCGTCGAATCTTCTTTGAACATTCGACAGACACCATAAGCCTTCAATGACAGATTCGACCTTGATTAATTCAGATTTTCGGACGAATGCAATTTCTAACGAAAAACGAAATAAATAAAAACGAATTTCGGGAGTAACTAAATAAATTTATTTTTCGGACGAAAACGAAATTCCGAAACGAAATATTTCAGTGTACACATGTCTATTGTTTAGTGCGCCATAGGGTGCGCATACCATAATAGCTACGCGTGGTGAAGTACCGCGCAGCGCCATTATTGTGTGCTGTATTGATTTCTGCAGGGCTCTGCAAGCCAGTTGCATGTGTTGTATTCTGCCTATGCTAACTTTGAGATAAGAGTAAACTGTTATATTTAATCCCTCGCTTCAGTGTGTTGTCTTACTGCTAAGAGATTACCCCTTGCAATACTATTGAATGTGATACAGAGATAACCCTAGACTAACTGTGCCAGAGTGGGTCGAGTAAGATTGCCGGGGGTTGGTGGTGCTGTACACAGGGCCCGAAAACAAATCCAGCGGCTCTCTTAACTGGGGGTAGCGCTACACGTGGGGGCTCTCGAGTCCGGGATCCTTTTGCAGCAAGTAACGCGCCAAAAGTACCAGCATGGACCCACTAGAAGTAGGGCAGTGGTGTAAAACGGTCGGCACAGATCCAGCCGGGATAGTAGTCATAGAACTCCCAGGGATCTGGCAAGAAGAAGCAGTGAAGCAGCTAGTGATGTCACTGTCACTGTATCAGAAAGCATGGGTGGTGGATGTCAGGACGAATTCCTCACTGACACACGCATTAGTGGAATGGAAGGACGGAGTCCCAGAACATTTCAAGAATCCAAGTGTAGAAGCTATAGATGATCAGACTTATAGCCTGATACACGCGCTGCCGTTCAAGCCAGGAGGACGGTCTCAGACACCAAAACTATCTCCATCACCCACCCCAAAAGTAGAAAGACAGGTGAAAAGGGAAAGTCCCGGGTCGCCATCTGCCACACTCGGCGCAGAGTTGTGCGCGGTCCTGGGGGAACTTGTGGCACAGTGTAAGAAAGATCCTACAGATTACCAGATGTCAGGATACAGAAAACTTAGAATATTCTCAGGAAGGAAACCTGTACCCTCGGGTGAAGAGGGGTTCGAGGAGTGGTTAGACGGTGCCACTCAGGCCCTAGAAGAATGGGAAGTCCCAGACCACAGAAAGAAGCAGAGAATTGCTGAGAGCTTGAAGGGGCCTGCTCTAGAGGCCATACGCAACCTCAAGATGAGTAAGACAGACTGTAATGCACAGGACTATCTGGACATCCTGCAGAATGTGTTTGGTGGAACAGAGAAAATCACTGAGCTCACCTATCAGCTGGAGCACTGCTACCAAAAGACAGGAGAGAAACTGTCAGAGTTCATGAGGCGCCGGGATAAGATCCTGCATAAGATGATTCTTAAGAAGGTGATTGACCCACGGAAGGTGGATGAGGCCCGTGTTCAACAGGTGATGAGAGGATCTCAGCCCCTGGACCCCATCGCATTGGCGCTACACACAAGACAGGACGGGAAGAGCCTGGAGTACCCTGACTTGATCCGAGTGGTCAGAGAGGAAGAAGCTATGCTGGAGGAGAAGAAGAGGAGCCTACCAGTTGAGTCGGTAAATCCTCCTCCAGTGATGGTCAGGACGGCCATGACCCTGGAAAGAGACTCAGAAGTGGATACTTTGAAGTCACAGATGTCCCAAGTGTTGGGGATGCTGACCTCCCTGATGGAGAAGAAGTCAAGGGAACCAGAGAGGGAAAGTCCGAGGAAGGAGCTGTTTCCCAACACCTCAGCGCCCGCATCCCTGGAAGATTGGGGGGATGTGATTTGTTTTAATTGTGGAGGAGCTGGCCATTTCGCCAAAGTGTGTGCCAGCCCAAAGAAAAAAAAGATGAATAACCGCAAGCCGCCAGAAAACTTCAGCGGGCCCCGGTGAAGGAGTCAACCGGGTGCCCATCATCTCCAGTGAGCTCCAAACTGAATGAGAAGCACATGAAAAGAGTGGAGAAGACCCCTCAGAAGAAACGCAAAGTTCCTCAGAAGGAACGCACCCCAAAGAAAGAGAGTAGTGTCCCTCAGTGGGTAGTTACACCCACCAAAAGGAGGGAGATCAATGCATACCAGGCCCAAGAGAGACTTAAGTCCAAAGAGAAATGGAAGAAAGAAAGTAAAAAGGGAAAATGCAAAGATCAAAAGAAAGAGACCCCCTTGAAGCGATATCCAGAGAAGCTGGTGGGTCCCTCCCCGATAGTACCAGTTCAAGTGGAGGGAGTCTACACAAGAGCCATATTGGATACTGGGGCGCAAGTGACCCTGTTGTACCGGGACTTTTATGACAAGCATTTAAGTCACCTACCCATCCAGAAGATTAAAGAGTTGGAGATATGGGGAATTGGGACAGAGAGTTTCCCTTATGATGGCTATCTGCCTATAAAACTGACTTTTGACCCATCCATACCTGGGAAGGCGGAAGTGTTCGACACCTTAGCTGTGGTGTGCCCCCGACCGCCTGGAGCTAACAAGAGTTCTCTGATAATAGGGACGAACACGGATCTGGTCCGAAGACTTCTGGCCCCTCTGACAAGAAGGAAAGACCCCACAGTCACTGAGATCCACCCAATGTTGAAGACAGCCTACCAACGGCTGATCTTGGAACAGAAGGCCTCGGAAGAGGGGGTAGGGAAGGTCTGGAGGCTGGGAAGGAGGGGAATAGTGCTGCAGCCCGGTGAAGTAACCTGCTTGAAAGCCACAGTGAAACTCACTTGGGAGCAGCCGGGCCCTTTTGTCATGTTGGAACCCGACCCAAGGGAAGAACATTCGGGCTTAGAAGTAGTCCCAAAAGTGGTCCCGGTGAGGGCCCTGAAGAAGGCTCATTGTAAAGTGCCTGTGAGCGTCAGAAATACCACGGATGGTCCCATGGAAATCCCAGCTAGGCTGTTACTGGGCCGGGTGAGCCCAGCTACCCCAGTTGCTTCGCCAGATGTGGAGAAGACAGATGGAGAAAGTACTGTGTGGGAGAAACTTTCCATGGAGAATCCAAATCTGCCCAGGGCTTGGAAAGAGAGAGCCAGGGACCCAGATGACCAGGTGGGAAAGGATCTTTTCTCAAGATGAATTCGATGTGGGGTGTGCTAGGAGTGCCACCCATCGAATCCGCCTCCAGGAAGACAAACCCTTCAGGGAAAGGGTTAGGCGGGTTCCGTTAGCAGACCTCGAAGACTTGAGGGAGCAGCTTGCCGAGCTCAAGCGAACAGGGGTGATTCGAGAATCTAGAAGCCCCTATGCCTCCCCTATAGTGGTGGTCCGGAAGAAGAATGGGTCACTGAGGCTGTGCATAGACTATAGGACCCTCAACAGGAGAACCATACCGGATCAATATACCACTCTAAGGATATAGGATGCCCTACAGAGCTTGTCTGGAGCCATGTGGTTCAGTGTTATGGACCTCAAGAGCGGGTACTATCAGATCCGGATGCATCCAGAAGACAAAGAGAAGACGGCTTTCATAACCCCGGTAGGGTTCTTTGAATTCAACCGAATGCCTCAAGGTCTGTCTGGAGCTCCAGCCACCTTCCAACGTCTCATGGAGAAGACTGTGGGAGATATGAACCTCATCAAAGTCCTCGTATACTTGGATGACATCATTGTCTTCGGAAGAACCTTGGAAGAGCATGAAGAGAGGCTGGAGAAAGTTTTGAAGAGACTGAGTGAGAAAGGACTCAAGCTCTCACCTGAAAAATGCCAATTCTATCAGTCATCAGTCAACTATCTGGGGCACATAGTGTCTGAAGATGGGGTAGCCACAGACCCCGCAAAATTGGAGGCAGTCACCTCCTGGCCCAGGCCCACCACGGTGACAGAGCTCAGATCCTTTCTGGGGTTCTGTTCCTATTACAGGAGGTTTGTGGAGGGGTTTGCTCAGATAGCCAGGCCTCTGAATGAGCTGCTAAAGACGGAGGGGGAAGAGGATGACACAGGCCCCAGAAAGCCAGGGGAGTCAGTCAAGGACCAGTGGAACGAGAAGTGTGAGAATGCCTTTCAGATGTTGAAGAAGACATTAACCACTGCCCCTGTCCTAGCCTACGCAGACCCTAAGAAGCCTTATGAACTTCATGCAGATGCCAGTCATGATGGTTTGGGAGGAGTGCTGTACCAGGAGCATGAAGAGCAACTGAGGCCGGTTGCGTATGTGAGCAGAAGTCTGACTCTCTCCGAAAATAACTACCCCACCCATAAGTTGGAGTTCCTGGCACTTAAGTGGGCGGTAGTTGACAAACTTAGAGACTATTTATATGGGGCGGAATTCACAGTGAAAACAGACAACAACCCCCTCGCCTATCTCTTCACCACAGCAAAGTTGGATGCCACAGGACATAGGTGGCTGGCGGCGCTGTCTGCCTTCGACTTTGGCCTGAAGTACAGACCTGGGGCTGGAAACCGAGATGCAGACGCTTTGTCTAGAAGATCTCACGTCTACACTTGCAGTACGGAAGACTGGGCCCAAGTGGCACCCGATGGGGTGCGGGCCCTCTGTCAAGGGGCTGAACTCCAAGCCAGTGGCTGCTCAAGAGCAGAAGAGACAGGGGTTACCATAGTAGGAGTTCCCAAGAAATACTGTGGAGTAACCCAACTGGGGGAAGATAACTTGCCAAAACTGTCTAAGAAGGAGCTGAGATCCGACCAATTGGAAGACCCTATGGGGAGATTGGTCCTAGAGGCCCTGGAGAATCAGGACCCGAATAGACTCTTACGTCACCCTTCAAAGGAAGCTCGCCTGTTGAGGAAAGAGTGGGACAGGTTACAGGTGCATCAGGGCTGGTCTACCGAAGGGGCCCCTCTGATGACCTAGAAGACAAATGGCAGTTGTTCTTGCCTGAGAAGCACCGAGAGACAGTCCTGGTTGCTCTGCATGACAACCATGGTCACCTAGGGGCAGAAAGGACTTTCCAACTCGTTAGGGACCGTTTCTATTGGCCCTGCGTGAGGGCTGAGGTTGAAGAATACTGCCACTCATGTGCACGATGCATCCAGAGAAAGACTTTACCTCATCAAGCTGCCCCAATGGGCCATCTGCAAAGTCAAAGCCCACTTGATCTGGTATGCATTGATTTTCTCTGCCTCGAACCCGACCTGAGTGGACTAGGAAATGTTCTGGTAGTAACCGACCATTTCACCCGGTATGCCCAGGCGTTTCCAACCAAGGACCAGAAGGCTTCCACCGTGGCCAAAGTGCTGATGGAGAAATACTTTGTACATTATGGGCTACCACAACGGCTCCATTCAGATCAGGGAAGGGATTTTGAAAGTAGGTTGATCCGGAAACTCCTAGATTCTTTGGGGATCAAGAAGACAAGAACTACCCCCTATCATCCACAAGGTGATGCTCAGCCAGAAAGGTTCAACCGAACCCTGCTCAACATGCTGGGGACCCAAAGTAGTGAGAAGAAGCAGCATTGGAGCAACCACATAGCGGCAGTTGTGCATGCATACAACAGTACCACCAGTGATGCTACAGGATACTCACCCTATCGACTTATGTTCGGGAGAGAAGCAAGACTACCCGTAGATCTGGCCTTTGGCACTTCCATAGACCATTGTTCTGCTGCTTCCCACAAGGGATATGTCGATAGGCTCAGACGCAATTTGAAATTGGCCTATGAACAGGCCCAGGTGGCCTCAGAGCAAAGGGGGGCCCGCAACAAGAAAAATTATGACTTAAAAGTTAGGATCCAAGATCTACAACCTGGAGACAGAGTGTTGTTATGGAATTTGGGGATCCCTGGAAAACACAAGCTTGCAGACAGATGGAGACCTGAACCTTATGTTGTTTGCAAAAGACTGTCGGGCCTACCCGTTTACAGACTTAAACCAGAAAGGAAGGTGGGGCCATTGAAGACCTGGCACCAGAACCACCTACTCCCACTGGCTGAGGCAGTTCGGATCCCCCCTGTGATGGATTCCCCTGAGCCAACTTCCATTCTGGATACTCCCCGACCAAACACTCGGTCCCAGACCCCCCGGATCGGGGATACAGAGACCTCGGAAACAAGTGAAGATGAGGGGGAAGAACTTGATTGGCTTTGGCCTTCCCAGGGTCCAGAAACTTCTGCTATTGATCTTCCACCTGAAGAAGATGCTGAGGACCAGACACTGAATGCAGAAGCCACTGAGTTCATCCCATCCAGTCCTTGGTCAGATGCTTGGGAGAGTGTCTGCGACTTACCCCCAGTGGAAGATCCAAGGGATTCCATGTATCTCCCTGCTCCGGAGTCCAGTGTTCCCGAAACAGAGGAGATTCCTAAGTCGATTCCGGAGGAGGAGCCCGTTTTAACAGAAAGTCCAAGAGTAGAGAGGAAGCGAAGAGCCATAAAGCCTCCCAGAAGATTAACTTACCCACAGATGGGGAGAAGTGCGGAAGACACTGTGGTTACTGCCAGAAGGAGTATGGAAGACCCTGATCCTCCCACTGTTCATTTGGTGGGAGGCAACCCCAGCTCACTCTCTGGCACAGTTAGGCAGGACACTGATGATAGTGTGACCTGTGGGCAGGGGAGTTCACCGCCTCGGTTTTGGTGGGAATTTCCTCTGCCAACATCATACGAAAGTTTGATTGATGTTGTACGTTCTGTGATTTAAGTTATGTTATATTTGGGGACCAAAGAGTTTAAGTGGGGGGAGTGTGTAGCGGGGTCTCCTTTAAGGCCCGGGACTATGTTACCCAGAACCCTGTTCGGCACCCAGAGTGCAGTTAGCCACCGCAGTGACTCATGGGAGGGGTTATTTAAGGAGGAGGCGAGGCGGAGCTCGGCCTCTTTGGACACCGCGCTGCAAGCTAGAGTTTCTTCCTGTGCGAATCTGCTGCAGTGCAAGGCCTGAAGCCTGGGCCTTGCGCAACTTCCAAAGATCCTTCCACCCCACTGCGGAGCCTGGGTGGCACCTGACTTGTTGATTGAGGACATCAGTTGGATCGGGGACCCGATCGTTGCAGATGCTGTGTGCGGATACACGGCAGGGTGGACGTCCCGGACTGGGATCGCGTCCGGAGTGGTGAGCGGGCACCTGCCCAGACCAATAGACTGTGCCGTGTTCAGGCCTATAGACTGCATAGGCCCACAGTTTTGTTTGTTTGCTGTTCCCCGGGGGGGACCGGTAGCAGGACAGAGTTGAAGTGTTCCCCCCAGTATAGTGTTCCAAGTTATTGCCTGGTTGTGGATTACAAAGTACTATTCATCAAGTGCACCACCGAAAGCTGGCATGCGAAGAAATTCCCATAGAAGTGACTGAGATTTATTCCATGTCAGGCCTGACCGGGGTGGGGAGTTAAGATATTGTTTAGTGCGCCATAGGGCGCGCATACCATAATAGCTACGCGTGGTGAAGTACCGCGCAGCGCCATTATTGTGTGCTGTATTGATTTCTGCAGGGCTCTGCAAGCCAGTTGCATGTGTTGTATTCTGCCTATGCTACCTTTGGGATAAGAGTAAACTGTTATATTTAATCCCTCGCTTCAGTGTGTTGTCTTACTGCTAAGAGATTACCCCTTGCAATACTATTGAATGTGATACAGAGATAACCCTAGACTAACTGTGCCAGAGTGGGTCGAGTAAGATTGCCGGGGGTTGGTGGTGCTGTACACAGGGCCCGAAAACAAATCCAGCGGCTCTCTTAACTGGGGGTAGTGCTACATATGCATGTTTATCCCTTTAAAGACTCTGTACATAGAGAAAATACCCTTTTGATTTGCATAAATGCACTCCTAAATCCTGTTATGGGCTGACAACACACAGGATTTTTGTGAACAGAGTAATGTCAGCCCTGCCCAGCTGCGTTTTGCTAAACTATGTAAACCCACCAGCTTTCCCATCTCAACTACATACTGTAGATAATAACCCTCCTGTAGTCCAGGAAAACTGAATAAACTCTCAGATAATGCATGACATGTTCGCAGGACAGCTTTAAATATCTGGCAAAATTAAAGTGTTTGTGTGAACTTAATAAAGAGATAAAACAAATGCTTGCAATTGTATATTTAATAGACCAAAAGGTGGCATGTAAGAGAAATTAATTGTTAGGTTTTCTGTACACTTTAAAAGTATTTGCATTTTAAAAAAAAAAGACTGGATTCAGTTTTGTGTTTTAGCTCATTTATCTTCATAGGACAAGGGAGGTGTAGTTGCACCACCAGTATCCACGCTAGCAGAGATAAGCAACCCAAATTTGCACTGCAAGAGACATTCATTTTCCTTTTATGCAAACATAGGGTTTAATTTACTAAATGCAAATATTTATTTCAGGTACTTATATAGCGCCGTCAATTTACGCAGCGCTTTACATATACATTGTACATTCACATCAGTCCCTACCTCAAGGAGCTTACAACCTAAGGTCCCTAACACACATTCATACATATACTAGGGCCAATTTAGACAGGATCTGATTAACCTACCAGCATGTCTTTAGAGTGTGGGAGGAAACCAGAGTACACCCACGCAGGCACAGGGAGAACATGCAAACTCCAGGAAGATGGTGTCGTGGTCAGGATTTGAACCAGCAAACCGTTTTGCTGCTAGGTGAAAGTGCTATCCACTACACCACTGTGCTACCACTTTTCCAGTAAATGTTCACTTTGCAAGGGAATTTTTCCTTAGCTAGTGACTGTGGTTAAGCTCTGCTGGATTCCATCACCCAAGAATGTGCAATCAAAAACAATTTTTTTCCCTTGCAAAACTAATTTTCACCACATTCATTAAGATAGTAACTCAAACCCATGGATTCATTTAGCTGTTTTCTTTAGTGTTTTTTCAATACAAATTAAGGGTTTTTAGCACTTTGCTGAACTGTACCCTTCACCTCTATAACCTCGCCTCAGGATGTAGGTGTCACATCACCATAAGTGTATGTATTGATATCATGTATCAACACATGTTCCCTCGCATGGAAAATCACTACTGAAGGCAGGTGAGGTCATAGGTAATATTTTTTACAGATATTTGTATCATGTTTACATTAAATATTTTATGTGCATTTGATTGGAAAAGTATATAAAATCTAGCTGCATTATTTTCCTTTTTTTATATATATTTTTTTAGTCCTAAGCTCATTACTCTTTGGTATCTTTTTATCTGCAAATTTTCTTTTACGCTATCAAAAGCAAAACATGTTCTAAAAAAGCCAACAAAAATGCTGTACAGCTAATGATCAGCTATTTGAACTGAGATTGCACTTGGCATAATTAAATGCAGTTATGAAAGAAATAAATGAATTAGTAATCTTATTAAAAACATAACACAGGGTATATTGCATGCCGTCGTTGGAAATGATTGTACCAGTATCATTGCTTCACAATTAAATAAACATGTTTTCTGATAATAGAGCTTAAAGCCATGTTTAAATATTAATGTCTCCATTTGCAGAGGGTTCAGCAACAAAACTGCTTGGAGAAAAAATCTCTTCTGGCCATTTATAAGTCGCACAATTAAGAGGGTCGTTCGCATGTCTGATTTGTGGATGAAATGTATGTAATGGGTTATTTGAAAGATAAAAAATGACAACAACTGTGTAATGTTCTCCTTTAATAGACTTCACAGTGATTTGCAGAATCCAATAATTTCAAGGGAGACAACCATTAATGAAGAGTCTTTAATGACCATTTCAGGTTCTTAAGAGAGTTTGCTCCACATGGGGTAAATATGACCATTCACTGATGAAAATTTGATAATGTAATATGGAAGACTGCAAATTGTACTCTGAATTTATTAGTATGGGTATCCTATTTTACAGGACAAAATCAACCAATTTACTTCAGCAATTGCCATTACACATTCAAATGTAACTGCTATTAGTAAGTTTTAAATAAGTGATAAATACATTATGTTCACATGGCTTTTTTGATGAACAAAGCAATTCAGCACCAGCACTAACTAAAAAAAGGGTTTGTTTAAAACTACAAAAGCCATGTAATCACAACCGTGTAGAGATCAGCCGCTTTTGTTACAGCTGCATCTTGATGTGCACCTAGATATACTACTTTTAGTTGTTCTAGAAAATTAAAGAATTAAAGGATATGTAAAGGTTCATTTAAAAAAAAACACACAAAAAAAAAAACATGTCATACTTATCTCCTCTGTGCAGTTGGTTTTGCACAGAGTGGCCCCGATCCTCCCCTTCTGGGGTCCCTCAATGGCCCTCCTGGCTCCTCCTCTTCTCGAGTACCCCCACAGAGAGCCGTTCTTCCTCTGGGCACTCTTGCGGGCATGCTCCCGTGTCCTCCTGCTGTGTCTATTGACACAGACAACAGGACTCGGCCCCACCCCCGGCTCCCGCGTCATTGGCTTTGATTGACAGCAGCGGGAGCCAATGGGTGCTCCTCTCTCAATGTATCCAATCAGGACCCGAGACACTGGCTGGAGCTGGTGTGCTCAGCCCGGTCGCTGGAAAGACCAGGTTTAGGTAAGTAAAAGGGGGGCTCTGGGGGGCTGCTGCATCACAGGATGCATTAAGATGAAAAATCTTGAGGGTTTACAACCCCTTTAACGTTTCAGAAATCATTTAAAAAATGTATAAGAGCTTCTATAAATGGCTCCTGTTGGTTCCACAAGAGCCATTAAAGCTTTTTTGGAACCTTAAAGACCCCTAAATGCCATCTAATTTTGCCTTAGCTATTGACCCCAGTGCTTTTGCTCAATGTTGTACCGAAATGTTTATAGTTTCATCAAATTCTGTATGTAGTGAAAACTCCAGATTTTGTTCATTCCTAGTCAGAAACAACAAAAGCTGAAGTTATTCTTATTTCAATCATCCAACCACGTATAACGTAAAGTAAATATACAGTTTTTTGTTTTTTTCTTCAACATGATTTGGAATTCTTGTAAAGGTCATTTTCATTTAGCTTCACCTCATTTACAAATTTACATAACAAAGTGAAAATTAAATTTCCAGAGTGAACATGCCCCACTCTTTTACTAGATCAATTTTAAACAATCATGTGCCTAACCTGAGTCAAGTTCAGACAAAGTAAGTAAAGCTAAATAAAAATATAAAACTTTCATACTTAAACATGCAAAATTATAGTGATGTATGATTAAATATTCTGAAAGTTTTATTGAAAGAAGATTGGAATACAGCCATTTTCAGTGTTACGTTGAAATACATAGCAATACATGCAAAGAAGAAAAATGTGCCACAGTAAACTCTTCCACAACATAGAATCCCTTTTTTATTTTTCTTTATGTATGCTGTTCCTCACCCCACATTCATTCCCAGAAGTCTGTCCATGACCAAGTCCACCGGGGCAAGCCCCGATGTATCCAGCAATGGAGCCCATAAACTCTCATTATTTTCTATACTTCCCCTATGCTGGTAGACAAGTTTCTCCATATGTAACAGTTCCCCGATATTATGAATCCATTCCCTTACTGTTGGGGGATTCTCTGATTTCCAATGCACCATGATCAGTTTCCTGTCCTGGAAAAGTACTCTATGAATGGCCTACCTAGTGTAGATCTCCCATTCATATTCTTCCAGTACTCCCAGTAGGCAAGCTCTCGGTTCCAAATGTAAAGATACTTTAAATACCATATTGACAGTATTCACCACTTTTGCCTAATAAGTATGCAGTTTGGGGCAGCGCCATAAAAGGCAAATAAGGTCGTCATGGTCACGTTTACACCTCATGCAAGTGGCCTCATCCTGCAAATTCATCAGCTGTAGTCTATGCGGTGTGTAGTACACCCTTAGTATGATATACATCTGGCCTACATCGCTCACCCACCTCTCCCTCACCTTCAGAGAATGCTGACCCAAGAAAGAAGATTTTTGTTCTCTTTAATGAGAAACTTTAGTCACATAGTGGCACAGCACTTAATCAGGACTTTTCTGAGCTGCCAATAATAATTCCCTATGCTTCAAGCTTACACTAAACCTGATTGTAAGAAATGCTGTATCTCAATAGTTCAGTACCAACAGCAAAGCAAAACTGTAAGCAGTATGAGGACCTTCTGTCAAAGGCAGGGATGATGAGAAGGATGTTTTCTGATAAGGGATATAGGGAGAAGTATTAGCTTGACTCTTTCACTGAACAAAGGTTATAGAGCAAGGATTTGTTATTTTCCAAAGAAGATTAATAACAATGAAACTCATAACATAGATTTAATTTTATCTCTGATGCATTGAAACATTCAATATGGGCATAAAGAAGTTCATCGTATTTTATCAAAAATGTAAACTTCATCCCAAAATGAGAATTGCTGAAATTCAACCTCAGATCTTGTACAATAGACCCCCTGACAATAGGTATTATGATATCAGTATGTTTAAAGTGTGCATGTCACCAGGACTTCTGATGTCTGTTTACAGTAATACCTCATCCGTGTGGCAATAAGGACATTTTAATAAATCTTCTAATACTGAAATTCTACATTAGACCCATGCATTAACAATACAGAATGATGCCACTGGGTTTACCTCAAAAACAACAGTGGATCTCTGTTTTTGCTGCCATCCACAGTATCTTGGAAGACATGAACTGGAGAAGGTGGAGCATGATCCAATGATCCAACCACTGGAAGACTGAATTTTTTTAGCAGATTGTGACATAAGCATTCCCACTGAATGTGCCAAATTACTAACAATGAGAAGCCGTAATGATACACAAAATTCATCATAGCTAATTTTTCTCTGAAAGTAACGCAAATTTTCCACAAATCCAAATAGGCAAAGGAAGCACCCTGATGTTAACTTGTACTTTTCCCATGCAGTACGAAGCAAAAGGTTTACATTATTGTTGACTTCAACAGCAGCTTATACACTCCTAAATTCCTCCACTGCTCTTTTTGTCATTGGAGGTGAAGAGAAATTTTTGGTACTTCCGGGTAAAGCGTACCATGTGATGTACTCGACTTCCTCCCATGTGACAGTGCTAGTGGTTTTCAGATGGCCACTGGTATAAAATATATATTTTTTGTCATACAGCCAGCTCCCGCTGTACTTCTGGCCTGCTCTGCAAATGATGACTGCAGGGGTGGAGCAGTGACATGATCTCCAAGACGCCAGTTTGAAAAAATCTGCATGAAATCAATGTATAGTTAAGTAAAGACATAATAACAGCTCCAAACCTGTTGAAATCATCACACCTGGATTTGTGTTTAAAGGTCTATACAGTTTAACCTTCATTTTTTTTTTAAAACCAATTAAAGTGCTTTGTTACATCTATGCAAAAAGTACAAAAAATTCCTGTTTACTTTGGCAGAAATCTTTCGAGCTGATCACTTCCTGTGCTCTCTGCTTGTGCTCAAGGAGGGGTTATGGGGATGAGGAGGAGGGAGGGGATAAGGGGAGGGGTGTTTTTTTTGTAATCCATTAGAAATGAAGTAGACACAACTGTCACTATGTACTTGAAAACTCTGAGTTTTGTTGTTGTGTCAAAGAAGGTAGGAGTCTAAAGCCCTGTACACACGATCGGATAACCTATGGATTTTCGTCCGATGGATTTGTCCATCGGAAATCCAATGAAACTGTTTTTCATCAGTCTTGCCCACACACCATCAGTCAAAAAACCGACCGTTCCAAACGCGGTGACGTAAAACACATAAACATTGGCATCCTCCTGTATAAACAAAAATATCTATAAAGTGATTTATAATGGGCTGCTATGTGAAGTCCACTGGATGATTTATTTATAATCTTCATTGTGCATTGAATGAGTCTTGCCACGGTGATCTACCTGACACAATACAAGTTGACAGTCAGCAACTGAGACACTTCATAATGAATAATAGTGCATAACTAACCACCAAGGGTCTCTAACCGACATTGATGGTCATGTCTGGATCCACAGGGGTTCTAAGCTCTAATATTGAATATACAGGAGGATGCAAGTTTGTATGTATTTTCTTTTAAATACTTAGCCAACTAAATTTTAAACTATATTTTGTATGCATTTAATGCTATTTGAATCATTAAATAAATGAATACCTTGGGTTTTAACATTGGGTTCTTTACAAGGTTAGTGACTCTACAACTCATTTATCTTCTATGTTTTGTTTTCTATGATTTCATGTACCAAGGTCTCCCCAACTATATATAAGAAAATCTAGAACAGCTAAGGTTGGGATATATGCCTTTCAAGTACAGTGCAAAGTTATAATAATGCTTCACCAAGATGACCCTTTGGGCTCATGCACACTGCATCTCAAAGAAGCATTTTTTTCTACCCGGAAACCCTGCATGCCAGCCAATATGTCCATGCACACTATGGCTTTTTCAGGAGTTTACAGGCATATACTCTTATAGGCAGAACACCCCCAACCAAACTCGCGTTTTTCAGAGGAGTTTTCGAGCAGAAAAGAAGCATAAGTGGCCAAAAATTTGTGAAAAAGCACATAAAGCTCAAAAAGCTTGAAAAACACACACAGAAAAAGGAAAAATTAGCTGAGGAAAGGGTTTGTGAAATAATAAGCTCAAATAAGCTCAATAAAAACATGCAAGAGAGGACAAAAACCACAAGGTTCTTAGGCAGAGAAACCATCAACAGCCTGTTAAAGCAGCTTTTTTTTTGCGCTGCATGAACCCTTACAGAGTCCTGATTTTGATACACTCAATTCCGATAAGCATGTCAGATGTTGTCTATTTTACATCACTTTTATAAGCCCTATAAATTGTTTACATGGTTGTTACTGACTGTATATTGCTAAAATTGGTGTGTATAGATTTGCCAAAGATATCTTTCATAATGCATCAAGAAAAACTGTCTGCCTATAACAGTTATCTCTCATTGGGTAACACAATAATAATTCCGAAATTTGTACAAACCGAAGGGTTGGTTCACCTTTAACCACTTGACCTCTGGAAGATTTACCCCCCTTTATGACCAGGCCGTTTTTTGCAATACAGCACTGTGTTACTTGAACTGCCAATTGCTTGGTCGTGCAACGCAGTACCCAAATAAAATGTATATCATTTTTTTGCCACCAATATTGTATGTATATTTACCAGACCAAAGGGAAGCAAATAACAGAAGTTCATTATTAGGAATAATATGCACTGGTTCCTGGTGTAGCATATTGTACGAGTGAAGTATTTGCTAAAAATTTTAAGGCTGATTTAATTAAGGTGTTGAAAATGTAATCAATTAAATTATGCAATCATGTGCAAATAAATTGTATAAAGAAAAATGTACTTTTCACGTGATCATATAATTGAAATGAATATTATTCTTTTTTTTTGAGTGGTGCTTAGACACCATGGGGAGCATTTACTAAAACTGGTGCACACAGAATCTGGTGCAGCTGTGCATAGTAACCGATCAGCTTTAAACTTAGGTGATTGTAAAGGCAGAAGTTTTTTTATCTTAATGCATTCTATGCATTAAGATAAAAAACCCTCTGTGTGCAGCATCCCCTCTCAGCCTCCCTAATACTTATCTGAGGTCCCTCTAGATCCAGTGATGTTGCAGGAGTGTCTCGGCTGCCCAGGACTCCCCTCCTTATTGGCTGAGACAGCACTGCGGAGCTATTGGCTCCCGCTGCAGCCAATCAAAGTCAGTCAGCCAATGAGAGAAAGGAGGGGGGCCGGGCCACGGCTCCGTGTCTGAATGGACACAGGGAGGTGTGGCTCAGCTCAACAGGAGGGAGGTGCCAGGAGCACCAAAGAGGGACTCGAGAAGAGGAGGATTGGGGCTGCTCTGTGCAAAACAATTACACAGGGCAGGAAATTATAACATCTTTGTAATTTTTAACAAAAAAGAAAAAGAGACTTTACAATCACTTTAAGCTTGTTCAATTAAGCTTTGACAATAAAGTCTAGAAGCTGATTGGTCACCTACAATAGTTATTTATTCCCTAGGGAATTTGAATGATTATGCTGTCTAGGGGAAAAAGATGTTATGTACTGCCTACTTATATCTCCTGATGGTAGATGGTGTTGTTTTGTATGTGTAGTCATTGTGTAACACTGTGCCATTGGGTCACTGTCCTGTTATGTTCTTACTTTTTTGTTTTGTCGTGTTTTTGTTCAATAAATGTTCTTGAAGCAGCCTTACTCTTTTGTTCGCAGCCATTATCACAGTGTATAACAACCGCTCTGTTATGTTACATAAATAATGCATTTATGTGTTGTATTCAGAATACTTTTTCGATTATTTTGCTCTTATTACATAAAATGTTGCATTGGAAAAACTTACTGGAATATATACCTTTTCTAATATTTTTTCCTTTCTTCAAAATTAAATCGATAAAATCCATGTTGTATAAAATGTACTACTAAATTAAATCACTGTCTGCCCCAACAAAAAAAAAGGCATACGTAGACAAGTGTTTCTCCAAATTTTTTCAGTTAAGACACCCTTTAAAAATTATGTACATTCTCAAGGCACCCCATTCTAAAATTTAAAAACTATTATATTAGTTTTACATAATGCAGTAACATCCACACAAGTAGGACACCCAACATTAGAGGGGATTTATTCTTCCAAAGCAAATACACTTTTGCAAACTGGTACTGACTAGTATTTCAATGTTTCTCTTCTCCCTCAGTTTTCCTCCATCACTCAGCTAATGTGACCCCAATGCTGATGGAGAGGGGGATACAAGAATGATGTGCAGGTGACTGACATCCTCCTTATCAACTGATGATTAGAGTTGAGCGGACACCTGGATGTTCGGGTTCGACGGGCTCGGCTGAACTTCGGAAAAAAGTTTGAGTTCGGGACCAAACTTGACCGGAACTTGACCCTGAACCCGAACCCCATTGAAGTCAATGGGGACCCGAACTTCTGAGGACTAAAATGGCTCTAAAAAAGTAATGGAAATGGCTAGAGGGCTGCAAATGGCAGCCAACTATTGTTAAGAGCATGGCAAGTGCTCTGCAAACAAATGTGGATAGGGAAATAACTTAAAATAACATAAGAAAATAAAATAAAATAAATAATATGCTGGAGGCCCCCGTCTCAGCAGAAGAGGTACAGGAAGTCATTAAGAACCTCAGAAACTCAACGGCACGATGCCACACATATGGTGGGAATGCCCCAGAATACGCCCTTTCTGGAAAAAAAAATCAATTTAATGGATAAGCTAGTGGGAAAATAAAATACTTTGAAATTAAAAAAAATAAAAATTATAATCTTGACCTAGGAGGACGAGGTCCATATGGAGTAGGAGGTTGAGGTGGTGGTGGATGTGGCTGTGTAGGTGGAAGCGGCAGTGGAGGAGGACGAGGTAGCCAACACTGGTTCAAAAATACAACAATGGCTGGGTAAGGCCGGTGATGTGTCGTATTCTGTCCCTCGTCGGATAGTGTCCGCCCTGTTCTGCTTTTACACAATATTTTTTGTGTGGCCCTAAATGGGTGTTTTTGAAAGAGCAGAATACACCCACAGTATGTAAACGGTGTATCTCACACCTACAGAACTGCAGAAAATGCTATTCAAAAAAAATGTTTTTGTCCTAAAATTATTTTTTTAGAATAGCACAATAGAAGAAAAATATATAAATTGTTTATCTCACAAAAACACTGCAATTTTTATATTTTTTTGCCCTAAATGGGTGTTTTTGGAAGAGCAGAATACACCCACAGTATGTACATGGTGTATCTCAATGTAACATATGCAGTGCTAGTGCACTGAGCTTGCAGATAAAAGTTAGATATTCTCTGGCACTGGGCTCATGGCAGTGTAAAAAGACTGTGCACTGCAACCCAACCAGGTAAATCTATGCAGATCGCTGAGTTATTAGATCTCTGAATCTGGACTCCTAGATAAATCTCTCTCCCTGAAAGCAGCAACAGGTACCTTGCCCTACACTGTCTCTATCTTTTCTCTCAGTAGATTGCAGAATCAGGACTAACTCCTATATTTTCATTCTCTCCCTCACAGCAACAGCAGCCAGGATCCTTTCCCTATACTGTCTAAAGCAGAGTGACGTGCTGTGCTGTGTGCCTCTAGCTTATATAGTTCGGGTTCGCTCAACCCTACTGATGATACCATTGGTTGCTAGGATTCCGGCAGCTAGAAGGTTGTAATGTTTCCTTTTTGTTTGTGTAACAAAAAGGAAGGCTTGTAGGAAAGTGGGGGCACTTTTGGTCAAATCTTGTAGCACCACATCCCATGTAATTTGAAATTGGAAAAAGAAGGGGGCAATGGGTATACTCAGTACCCTGGGATTTTCAAATACGGTGCTAAATGGAGATTGACAACAAGATCAAATCTTAATTTTTTTTTTCATTTTATTAACATGAGAAAGACAAATACACAAAATAAAATAACCATCCTTGAAGACGTGTGACTCAATGATCAAGGTGCAATTTGCTAAGTCGCCACTCTACTAGTTTCGCTGAAATAGCTTCCTCAGGAGTGATTGTGACAGTAGCAGAATTATACTGAAAGCACAGAATATATATGGTTAACACAGAGGATGGTTAAGAATTGATGTTACATCAACATATAACATTATTTAAATTGCATCGCGAAAGTTAACACATCAATATTAACATGATAATAGGGAAAAGTATAAATAAACAAATAAACATGCATAGTTGATCAGGACCCATGCTGAACACCCAACATACATATGTGTACATATGCACTCACCAGTTTGCAATAAAACTCATCTAATCATAAATGGAGAAAGGATTCTCTCAAAGCCACACAGTTCAAACGAGACAGCAATATTCCATTGCTCCACTCAACCACCTAGCAGAATCCAGTGACCCACCTATTAGTATACGCAACCATAGGTGTATATTTAGGCAGCATGATTCTGATGATATCCCTTCGGATGAAACATGTCAGGCTGACCATTGTGAACACGCTTTGACCTGCAGTTTGTTACCTGCCTTTCACCATTTGTATTCCTGTAAGTAGAATTTTAAATAAACCTTTTTTTTGATCTTACGGGCTTCACTATGCTGCCTTTTTTTCCTATTTTGGTTTACCTTGATTGAGGAGGACTGCATAGCATCATCATACACTGAGTCCTGAAGGTTTCCTTGATGTCGGTGTTGTTTGGATTTTCTGTCATTATCCCAACAAGTCTGGAGAGTTGTATTCATCATTGATCCTCTACAATTGCCATTAACGTCTGATTATGTTCACTCTCTGGTAAGCAGACTGTGAGCACAACTGGTGTGGTGTGTTTTTCTTTCACACTGAAATCTTTGGTGGTGGTGTCCCAACATCATTTTGCACATATCTTCATTATTGATTTTTAAGGACTGTCACGTTTAATAGTTCTACCTAAGCGCTGCATTTTTGGATTCACATCCATTTCATGCTGCCTAAATATACCCCTATGGTTGCGTATACTAATAGGTGGGTCACTGGATTCTGCTAGGTGGTTGAGTGGAGCAATGGAATATTGCTGTCTCGTTTGAACTGTGTGGCTTTGAGAGAATCCTTTCTCCATTTATGATTAGATGAGTTTTATTGCAAACTGGTGAGTGCATATGTACACATATGTATGTTGGGTGTTCAGCATGGGTCCTGATCAACTATGCATGTTTATTTGTTTATTTATACTTTTCCCTATTATCATGTTAATATTGATGTGTTAACTTTCGCGATGCAATTTAAATAATGTTATATGTTGATGTAACATCAATTCTTAACCATCCTCTGTGTTAACCATATATATTCTGTGCTTTCAGTATAATTCTGCTACTGTCACAATCACTCCTGAGGAAGCTATTTCAGCGAAACTAGTAGAGTGGCGACTTAGCAAATTGCACCTTGATCACTGAGTCACACGTCTTCAAGGATGGTTATTTTATTTTGTGTATTTGTCTTTCTCATGTTAATAAAATGAAAAAAAAAATGTAAGATTTGATCTTGTTGTCAATCTCCATTTAGCACCGTATTTGAAAATCCCAGGGTACTGAGTATACCCATTGCCCCCTTCTTTTTCCAATTTCAAATTACATGGGATGTGGTGCTACAAGATTTGACCAAAAGTGCCCCCACTTTCCTACATTGTTGAATGTCCCGGGTGTTACCCACCCATTTCTCCTTTGGAGGCACTCTTGTACTTAGTCAAATCATTCCTTACAAATGTTTTCAGTGCTCTGTTTGTTGAACAAGCGGATCACCAACAATATGACACTGATATAACACCTTTGTGATTTATCATTGTACCAGTATTGGGTGTATATCTATATACATACATTTCTGTTGTTTTGTTTTTCATTTGTGTTCATGTACTTTTCTCTTTTTTCTTCTTTTCTTTCTTTTTTATGACCTACCCATTTCAACATGTCTAGCTATTGTGGTAATGCATTTGAAGGATACATGGACAGAATCCACAAGGCTCAAAACAATGCCAGTAGAGGTCTTTCCATGGATCGATTTATTCTGAGACTCCAATGAATGTTGGAAAGGAAGTCCAGGCTGTTTTGGAACAGATGGTACTTCCTTAAATACATTGAGGACAACATTGTCCCATGGGGTCTCAGAGTACAAATATTTCCAACCCTCAATCAAATTGATCCCTCATTCACAGTGGAATGGGAGAAAAATCTCCAAACATGTTCCATCCAAATGATGGAACTATTGAACAAACAGTACACATCGGATCTAAAAATTTATTGATGGGGAGATTGAAGATTTATACAAGACCAATGAAACCATTGTCTCTGACGAATCTTTTCTAACTAGGGAAACCACCCTCAAGGTTGACCTTGAGGCTTTTGTTTCAAACATTCTCAAAACGAAAGAAAAAAAATTTGTCAGAGACAAGTTGGCCTATGACAACACCCAGGCCTATAATTGGGGCACCGGCTTTAAAAATCGCAGACGAGTCAATAATGCAAAACGTCAACCTAATGAATCCTTTCATGACCCCAGTGAATCTGATTCTTCTGCTTCCTCTTTTTCTTCCACACAGGCACCGGATCAACCTCTCTCACTCAAAACCCATGGCTTTTTTAAAGCACGTAACGGTAAGGCGACCGCCAAACCTACCCCTTCCCAACGCACTACCTCCTCTCGGGCACCCATCACCACCAGGGCAACCTCAGCCAAGAACTCTTCGATCACTGCACTGGCACTTTCCGATCATCAACCTAGCACTTCTATCTCCACCTCGGTCGTCTCTCCCTCACTTCAGGCACAGGTAAGCAATCCATCCAATTCAGGCTTGTCCAATCAGGCGGATTTTCGTCTGGCCCAATCATTCCCATCACTGGCACCAGACTCAAGGAAGCAGCCAAATACAGATCCACTGTTGAGTCAAAAACCTTCCAAACTGAACTTGAGATAATAAATCTCTCATCACATCTTTTGACTCTAGACCAGATTTCAATTTTGAAGCTGGGTCTTACTTTCTGTCCCACTAAACAAATTGATAAGTTCGAACTTATCAAAGACTTAAATTTATTTTCAAGGAAATTGCTATTCCGAGTTCTCTATGACAAACCAAGGAATGTGCCAGAGACCACCATCCCAGCCAATCCTCTCTGGCAAGAGATGAGTATTGAGGACATCAAGGCCCTGGAGGAGTTGATGGAGTTGTGGGAGGAGGGAGGCATTGACTCCACGGACCTTGATGAGGCATTTGCCCTAGAGGGGGAACTGGCGACTCTGCTTCCCTCCTCAACTCCACCTTCCTCAAATCCTCCAGTAATTAAATCAGTTCCGAGAGAATACAGGCCCAAATCCAATCTGTTCCCACTATTGCAGGGAAATCCTAACATCTGGGCTTTTACTAAACAGGTAACCCAGAAAATAAACCAATCCAATTGGAAATCGAAGGTTGAATCCAATCTAAGTGATTCCCAACTCGACGCATTGCGATCTTTACAGCTCAACAAGGATATCATTATCAAGCCCTCCGATAAGGGGGGCAACTTGGTGGTCATGAACCTTCGTGACTATGAACAGATGGTCATGAACTTATTGACCAACAAAGAATGGTATCGCAAGGTGTCCAATACTCATCTTGATTTAACTAATACACGTTACAAATACCTGATTGGTAATGCCTACCACGATGGTTTAATTACAAAAAAACCTGGGAGTTTCTCAACATCACAAACCCCAGAACTCCAACTCTCTATGCATTACCTAAAGTTCATAAGAGTATATCTTCCCCTCCGGGACGTCCCATCGTCTCCGGCAATGGTTCACTGACGGAAACCGCCAGTCAACTGGTCGATGACTTTTTGCGACCACATGTTGTAGGATTGGTATCATATCTACAGGATACTACTGACCTCCTCAGGGCTCTGGATGGGCTCTCCCTGCCTAGGGGATCATGGTTGGTGGCGCTCGATGTTGAGGCCCTTTACAACTCCATACCACATCATCTTGGCCTGCGGGCTGTGGAGGGCTTCATCGTCGAGGATAGGAGCATCCCTCGGACCTACATTAACTTTATCCTTAATCTATTGGAGTTTATTTTATCTAATAATATTTTTTTGTTTGGAGACTCCCACTACCTCCAGATACAGGGGGTGGCAATGGGGACCTAGTGCGCCCCCTCGTACGCCAACCTGTATCTGGGGGGGGTGGGAGAGACAACTTTTTTTCAGAGAAGACCTTCAGGATTCTCTGGAATTCATTCCAATATGGCGACGATTTATTGATGACATTTTCTTTGTATGGACCGGTCCCAGGGATGCCCTCACCACCTTCCTAAACCGCCTCAAGATCAACAGCTTTAATTTAAAGTTTACCTTTGAAACAAGTCAAACAGACTTGACTTTCCTTGATCTAAAAATTAGTGCCAACAGTGATGGCACCATTAGTACTTCTTTATACCGCAAATCCTTGGCAGGAAACTCCCTGCTACACGCAGGGAGTGCACACCCAAAATCTCTAATTTCCAGTGTGCCTTACGGGCAATACCTCAGACTACGCCGGAATTGTATCAATCAACAAGATTTTGAATCTGAGGCTAGACTACTCAGAGCACGCTTCCTAGAAAGAGGCTATAGTAACAAAAGCCTCAAAAAAGCATATGCAAGAACTAAAAAACAGGATAGAAATGCCCTTCTACATGGCCCTAAGAGAGTTAAACCTGACCCGGGAATACGTCTAATAACCAAATACTCAAATCAACATCGAGAAGTCCGCCATATTTTACAAAAACACTGGCACTTACTAACAAATGATGAACAAATTTCCAAATGGATCAAACCCTATCCTGAAATTACCTACAGGAGAGCCAGATCTCTGAGGGATACCCTGGTTCATAGTCATTTTGCTCCATCATCATCCAATACCATCCCCTTCAGGGGCACCAGGCCCTGTCACAAATGCAAGTTTTGCAGATATGTGCATTCATCATCTACTGTCACTCTTCCCAATGGACAGGTACATAGACCTTCATTCTCTGTTACTTGTGATTCCATTGGCATAGTATATCTCATGCAGTGCCAATGTGATGCCTTTTATATTGGGAAGACCAAACGACCATTTTTCCATCGCATAAGAGACCATGTCTCTTTGATCAAAAAGAAAAAAATGGAAACTCCCATAAGTCGTCATGTGGGCCTTTTCCATAAATTTGACAGTACAGTAATGCACTTCTCTGCTTTGGAACATGTCCCCCCGGGAGATAGAGGGGGGAATTTTGACAGGATCCTGCTCCAGAAAGAGGCCAGGTGGATCCATAGGCTCTCTGCCCTTAGGTACCCTGGTCTGAATGATGCATTTTTGTTTCAAGCCCTTTTTATAGGGCCTCTCTTCCTTTTTCCTTTCTTTCTTTTCTGTGTGTGTGTTCGTTTGTTTATTTGATTTACCCCCAGCATTTATTGGATACCTTTATATATTCGTTTTACCATTTACAATCTATATGAATTTTGACATATTTACTTCTTATTGAACAGTAGCCGCAGGATGTCTGTGGCCTCACCATGAATACATTGTTTTTCACTTATACATGTTCGTTTTATTATTTGCAATTTATATGAATATTTGTTGATGTATTTATTTCAAACCGAAAGTAGCCGCAGCGTCGGTGGCATCATAGACAATAAATTGTTTTTCTATTGTGATGCTCATGGCCCATCATGTGCTCCTCCAATCTCACCAGTTTGCTTTTCTCTTCGTTTTTATTAACTCTGGCTATGTTCCTTAAATAGCAATTTATCTCTCTGCGATTTTTCAACTAATCGAAACTATTGGAGATGCAATTTCTCTATCAATCAATATATTCTTATGATTGTTCAAACATATTAATACACATTTTGGTGTGTTGATATAATTCAGCTAATTCCATGCAGCACTTCTCCCTTGTCAGTTTATCCTTTGGCGCACCTCAGTGCAACCATACGGACGCCTGGGGCGCCCTTGTTTAGTTCATTTGTTTTGCCAATCCTATGTTCACTTAGGTCGCCCTTATCAGTAGGTCCTTGTCCAGTCAGCCTAGAATTTCCATCTAATTTTTCCATTCCCATTTTTTCACCAACTATTTTCCCACTTTACACATGTATTAGTGTGGCCTTTCCCTTTTTCAAGATGGCGCGGCGGACTTCAGCAGCACGGAGGGCTTCAACACACACGTCTTCTGACGTGTGATGAGCCACGCCGGTTGGCTGCTTCACTGACGCACGCACCAGTCCCAACCAATGGACGGCGCCTGCGTCCTACACGAACCTTCTAGCAGACGTCCGCATCACGGCGATGAGGTCAGACGCCGCCGTGGTGGGGGTATATGAAGCGCGGTTTGTACCGCTCACTTTCTGCCAGGATTCTTTCCCACACCAAGGGGCTGGCTGCACTCCTCCCAGCCGGACTATGTTGTATGCTTATTCATCCAGGTAAGGCATTGCATGGATGATTTGTCACTAGACTCTTTGATCTATGCTTTTCTTTAGCATTCTCTCCTATTCTGATACATATGTTCTGTTTTTGCTTTATTAGCTGACAGATATCTTCCAATGCACCTTATCTTTCTTTTGGGTTGATGTACACTCCCGCTGGCTCATTCATCCCCCATTCAAACATCGTAGCCTTAGTACTCTTATGAGTAATCTAGATGCCAGATACTTACCGATAATTTATTGGCATACCTACTCTATAAAGGTAAGAGGTTATTATTTCAAGTATTACACAATAGAATGTGTTTGTGCGGCCTTGGTACTTATAACACATTTTACTTACCTTTTATAGGTATCCATTTCATGCTGCCTAAATATACCCCTATGGTTGCGTATACTAATAGGTGGGTCACTGGATTCTGCTAGGTGGTTGAGTGGAGCAATGGAATACTGCTGTCTCGTTTGAACTGTGTGGCTTTGAGAGAATCCTTTCTCCATTTATGATTAGATGAGTTTTATTGCAAACTGGTGAGTGCATATGTACACATATGTATGTTGGGTGTTCAGCATGGGTCCTGATCAACTATGCATGTTTATTTGTTTATTTATACTTTTCCCTATTATCATGTTAATATTGATGTGTTAACTTTCGCAATGCAATTTAAATAATGTTATATGTTGATGTAACATCAATTCTTAACCATCCTCTGTGTTAACCATATATATTCTGTGCTTTCAGTATAATTCTGCTACTGTCACAATCACTCCTGAGGAAGCTATTTCAGCGAAACTAGTAGAGTGGCGACTTAGCAAATTGCACCTTGATCATTGAGTCACACGTCTTCAAGGATGGTTATTTTATTTTGTGTATTTGTCTTTCTCATGTTAATAAAATTAATTTTTTTTTTAAGATTTGATCTTGTTGTCAATCTCCATTTAGCACCGTATTTGAAAATCCCAGGGTACTGAGTATACCCATTGCCCCCTTCTTTTTCCAAAAAGGAAGGCTTCTTCCATACGCCGGCTTGTATACAATTTTTAGGCATTTTTCCAAGGCACCCCTGAAGAAACCTCACCCACCCTTCCAGTACTGCCCCGTTTAAAGCAAACAGAAAAAGTATAGTTTTGCTGTGCTAAGCTGTATGGAATTTGCTTATGATGGCAAGAAAAGAAGTAAAACAGGTCCCCTGCAGCCAGCAACATAGACCCCACCAGCAACAATAGAGCCACCCACAACAAAATGCTCCCCTTCATCAACAATAGACCCCTCCCTCAACAAAAGATCACTCACAGCAAAATTTTACAATATATTATAATAATGAGCTTGGAGATCCAGTATTACCCCTCCAAACTCATAGTGTAAATTATATTAATCATCTTAAAGTGCAAGCTGCAGTACAACTGCAGTTTAACTACAATGGAATATTTAGAACACATTTCTTGTGAGTCCAAGTCCCCATTTCTCAGTGGGAACATACAGATCTATATATCAAGTTAAAAATCAAGAAGTATCAGTAAAATAGTAAAGCAGTGCCCAAAAAGATTGCAGGAAATGCCAAAGGTCTCTCACCACATGTGTCTGTCCCACTCAGTAGATGTGTATGGTAGCCAGCCTGTCCAGAAATGCAATGTCCATCTCTTTGTGCTAAATATATAGGTCTCAATTGCCACCCTAAATAAATTATTTAACCGCATCAGGTGTGTAGAATTTCCCATCCCAGTCATGGACAGGCCTCCACAGTGACCATATGCACCCAAAATGGCACGGGTCATGTGGCCTCTACAGCGTCCCATGAAAGAGCACAAGCTCTCCTGGGAGCTGACGCTGCCTCCGCCGCAACCATGGGGCATGATGACATCATGCATGCAATGTCAGTGCGTAAGCACCAGGTGCATGCGAGCAGGAAGCCACAGCCCAGAGACAGCCAAGGGTTGCCAATGGCAGGGATGATCTCCCCCTAGTGATACCCAGATTGCAGGCCCCCAAAGTAAAACCTACGCTGGGCAACTGGGAGCAAAATAGGGACCTGGCTGCAGCCCTACCTGTGCCAGGGAGTACCCATCTTACACCCAAGGGAAGCTACCAATCCAGGGGAAGGAAACACCTGCAATACAAACTGCATAAGTATTATACAACGTCACAACATTATATGATTTACTTATATCCTAACCATTTAGCCATGCATATTTTGTTATGACATGAAAAGGTGTTGCATAAAAAGTGTATGTTTTATCCCTAATGAAAACATAATTATAGCTTCAAATTTCAACAGCACCAAGATTGTTGAAGAAAACTGAATGACTATATCATATACTGATTACCATGAGACATGGCCCAAACATCAATGTGTGGCCTCAAAAAAGAGGAAATAAGTGAATAAAAATCAAACATATTAATTTATTTTTTCAGACGTAAACGCCGTAAGAAATGGACGGAATGAGATGGCACCATGGAGACCAAGGGGAAATGTGGCCTGCAACCTAAAGAACCATCTCGTGTTGGTATGTGATCATGATTTAGGGCAATAAATTTAACTTTGGGGACAGTGTAGTTGTGCACCAATACATGCCTACCTATGGGAAGGTAATGGTTTTTATATTATACACGTGTTGTAAATTCTTCACCAGAATTCTTGTTTAATTTTACTGATGTAAAACACCCGACATTCACATGAAAATGTTTACTTTAGTTTGACAATTGGCAAAATTCTGTAACTTATATATTTTACCATTAGGTAGAATCACCACCTTTTTTTGTCCACAAAAGAAATGGGAGCAACTCCCACATGGGTAAGTACCTATATTGCAACAAGGATTATCCCTAGACTCACCTTTGAATTGTGGCACAATTTGTCCTTCAGTGAACTTGCTTTTCTGTCCGTGATAGAAGGAGTTGGGGTAATACACTGTTTGACTGTGGGGACAATCATTAATATGGGCCAATGCCTATTCAAAATGTGCCTGATCTGAGACTGTTGATTGGAATATCATAGGATAACCAGAATGGGTTCTGTGTTAGGAAACCAATTCAAATTCCACAACATATATAACAAGACAACATCTTCCAAAAAAAAAGAAAAAAGGCTTGGGAATAGAAAGTGTTTTTTTTTAATTTCCAACTCTAGACAAGTTTTACTTTTCTGTCAAGTTTTAATTGTTGTCATAACCATGTTGAGGGAATTTCTCGCTTCCTGTCCCTGTGATAGGCTGTGGTAGGGGAATGGTTATCACTGGCACAGGAAGACACCATCACTTTCTGTCCCATCTGTGATATGGGAAAATCACTGTGAAAAATTATTGCAGAGCAATATTGTACCATTTACCAGAAATGTGTGTTACCTATAGTGTATACAAGATTGGTGTACCACTAGCTGATCCTCCTGCTTTTCCTGGATTACCATCTCTTTGGAGGCAGCAGGCACAAATTGCAGGTACACCTTTGATCTCTACTGTTAAAATCTCTCTTGGTATATTGTTAACCTACTCCCATACCATTGGAACTTCCACTACACACAATAGAAGTTTCCCATGGCATTTCACCCTTTAAATGTTAAACTTAAATGACACAGGAGTTTAATAAGTCCAATGACAATGAGTTAATAGGTCCACAAGCACTTGGACCCCAAAAAGATTTGCTGTGCAGTCCACAGTAATCTCTCTACTATCTCTCACTACACATTTAGGCGGACATTAACAATATTTCCACAATTACAACTTTTTACCCCTCAATTGCTCACAATATTGTTTAAATCAGCAGAGTACATTGACATGGTGCAACCCTATCATAGTGGGCAGTGACATCATCACGCTGGGCAGAGCTTGGACGCCACCTTAGAGAACAGTGTTTTGCCTGTGTTTATACCATGGCTGATTTTATGGATTACATGTAAGTATAATACTTGTTTTTAATAATAAATATGAATTAAGCAGTCTGCACTATTGGATGTCTTTGCTTCCTTCCTTGGATTATTGGCTATTGAGAAAATACTTGCAATCTGATGTCCAGCTCCATGGAATGAAGAGGGATTTGAGTCATTACTTACAAAGCGCATATGACTTCATGTATTAATGGGGTCCACAGTAATAGGTGAGAGAATACCACATGGTGAAGGGCACTGCAGTGGTGTTTTGCACTTCTGCAGATATTGTGGATCGGAGGAAATTTTAAATTTTTTTGCTTTTTTTTTTCAATACATTTTTATTACATTTTTAAATATATTAGTAAGTAAACATACATGAGGTTTTATATTTCACATATAATCACAAAAGTTTTACATTAAGTATGCAATTCAAAGCATCAAGCTTAGAATAAATATATGCATCCTATATTATCCAATTGTTACATACATGTATGAAAAAATTAAAATATTATTATCGAAGTGTGTCGATAATTACAACATCTATATATTAACTAAGGCCAAACTAATATCTAGTTATCAAACTATATTAGTATAGATGCGTAACCAATTGGCCTCAAGGACGAAAATACAGCCTCATGAAGATAGTACGAAAAAGAGAGAAAAAAAAAGAAGAAAGACCTGAGATCTCTAGAAAGAGAAGATTTTTGCACATTTTTTTTGCACTTTTTTGAACAGTTGTTTATCATTGCTGATCTTTGGAACTTTATATACATTGGTTATAGGATTCACATATGAACTATTTTGTATGTGTGTGTGTGTGTGTATATATATATATATATATATATATATATATATATATATATATATATACTTTAGAGTGTTTAGTTGAAAGTGCTTCACTATTATTTTATTCATTTTGGATCCATCTAGGATGGTTTAAGATTTTACTCTAGTACTACCACTGTGGAACATTTTCTGAATCCTCTATGCTGTTGCTGAAAATACCAAAGTCGTGATTTACATCACAGGCCCTGATGAAGAGAGCATGCCCCTTGTGAAGTGGACTGTCAGAGTTGATTACAAAGAATAAGTGGTTTCATGTATGAGGATTGTACCAAAAGTAATTTTTTAAATATCTTACATAGGCCACTTCAATTTCACATGTTGGCAGAGTAACTATTTCTCTATAGTAACTATTCTTCTTTTTCCTTGCAGATAAATAATTAATTTCAAGCAGAAGCAACATGCCGTCAGTTCTTGATGACGGAGGGGTGCAGGCTGTCCGAAATCCACAGAAGGCTACCCAATGTTTACGGAGATGACATAATTGACAAGAGCAATGTGTAGAGATGGATATAGAAGTTTAAAGTAGGGTAAACCAGTATTAAAGGAAAAGCACGTGGTCGCAGACCATCAACTGTGACCACTGACAAGAAATGTCCTTGTTCAAGTACTCAGTGATGACACATTGCTTCTGCTCAGGATTCCATTATTTACCTGCAATGAAAAAGAAGAAGAAGTTACTATAGAGGAGTTACTCTACCAACATGTGAAATTTGAATGACCTATGTAAGTGATTAAAAAGGTTATGCCCATTACTTATGTAATTACATTACTTTTGGTACCACCCTCATATATCTGAAGAGATAGATGAGTGTGTGTTATTTCTGGCTTCCCTTTCTGTGGATGGCCACTAGTCATATATCGTTCTTTTATATAATGAAAACAGAATCAAAGAAGTTTGTGAGCAGTTTGGAGCAGTTTTTAATACCAATATACCATTTCAATATACTTTACTAAGCATATCCGCTCTTCTCTCTGCTTTTTAAAAAAGCAAATGTCTCAGGAGGCCAAGGTACATAAGACAGATGTGCAAGGGGTGTGATTTATTAACCACTTGACCTCCGGACGATTTATAAACAGTCCATTTTTCGTTGTTTGAACTGACAATTGTGCGGCCATGCAAAACTGTACCCAAATAAAATTTATGTCCTTTTTTTTCCATAAATAGAGCTTTCTTTTGGTGGTATTTGATCACCTCTGCGGTATTTATTTTTTGCACTCTAAACAAAAATATATATTTTTATATTATATTATATATATATTTTTTTACTTTGTTATAAAACATATCCAATAAAATATTGAAAAAATCAAGTTTCTTCATAAAATCCCAATGAGTGTATATTGATTGGTTTGCGCAAAAGTTATAGCGTCTATAAACTATGGAATATTTTATTTATTTATACATTTTTTACCAGTAATGGCGGCGATCAGTGACTTATAATGAGACTGTGATATTGCGGCGGACAGACACTAGCTAAAAGTTTTGACACTTTTTGGGGACCAGGGACACTATTACAGTGATCAGTGCTAAAAATACTGTACTAATGACATTGGCTGGGAAGGGGTTAAACATCAGGGGTGATCAAAGGGTTAACCATGTTCCTAGCCTGTGTTTTAGTGTACTGTGGGAGGTGCTTTTACTAGAGGAAGACATGGATCCTAGTACCTGCTTTGCAGAGACACAGGATCCATGCCTTTCCTCCTGTCAGAACGGCGATCTGCATTGTTTACATAGGTAGACCACCAATCTGGCTCTCTGCTTAATGATCGGCGGCTACCAGCGGACATCGAGTCTACGGTACCCACAGATCAACTCCTGCTGTGTATAATCATAGCGGGAGCGGGCCGACGGGGCACGCATGTACCTCTCTTACCCGGAGGTGTCGGATTACGTACTAGATACGTGATCCAGTGCAGCAGAGCCACCTTCTCGCCGTATATGTAAGTGATACGGTCGGCAAGTGGTTAAAGAAAATCCTGCAGTATTTTAGGGTTCAGTTTGCTTTTCATAAATTATTATTGGAACAAAATCTTCAGTGCAGCTAAATCGAGCAACACTTTCCTGTTTAAATTTTTTCTAGTACGGGGAGCACAGATAAATATATTTTCAAAATATCTTTTACACTCTGATATTTATGTATAGAAATTAAGGTGTTCTCAATAGGACCTGGAAAAGTCTAAATCATTTACTAATTGTATTACCTATACTGCATAAAACATTTCTGGCAAACCACATAGCGATTAAAATAATCAATAAGCAGACTTAAATTTTAACAACTTTATGAGGTTAGGGCATCACCAGTTTTGGTTAGTCTTCCTCATGGCATGATTTCAGATATATAAAAGCACTCAATGGACTGCTTATGACAGAACGGATGCTGCTGATATTAATCATTGCATTGTTATTTGGAGTTTTACTATTTGGATACATACTGTGGGCAGTAATTACCCTGTCTGTTCTGGATTACCGTACATTGTTCAATGAGCCCCAACAGAGAAGTAGCACAAATGTGCCAGAAACTGTCTACTCGCTCCAGCTAATTTTATAATTCTAATATTACTCAATCCCCATCATTCTTGTTTTCAGGGAGATGGTAATAGTGCTTTAGAAAAAAAAATGCAATGTTTCTATTTCTTCCAGGTCCATCCAGGCAGACAGTTAACAACTGAAATCAGCCAGAAGGGCAGGTGTGCATGTGAATCCTTGTGTACTAATGTAAGGCAAATTCAATTCTGGATTCTGAACATTTGTGTTATTTGGGAGGAGGCCTAAATGTCAGAAATTTTAACCACAGAAATGTTTAGCACCAATAACATTTCTCGTATGTGTTATTTATAACACCTGAAAATATATATTTATCACTCCTGCAAAGTCACAGTAACATCAGCCTAACCCTTTAAACCTAAGCCTATAACCTAAAGACATTTTTTTGTTTTAGATTTGTAAAGTGGGAAATGGATAAGGCTGGGTTCACACTTGTGCGATGCGGGAACTGGCATGATTACAGTGCGGGTTCCCGCATCGCATGTCACTCGCAGGCAGTTCACACTGCCCTCTGCGAATCAATGCGGGTGTTAAAGTTAATGATCTGATTCCAGTGCGGACCGAAAAAGGGTACTTTATCATTTTGGTCTGAACGCAATGTGAATTTAGCCATATAAACTGTATGGCTGAATTTGCATCCCACAGACATCGCATGTGATCTACACAGCATTGGGGTGCAAATCACATGTGATGTCAGTGTTCGCACCAGTGTGAACCCATCCTTAAGCTTATCTAAACCCAGAAAAAAATTGATTTATTGCAACTTACCTTTCCTTTGATGAGGTGCCTGTGTAGTTAAGTGACAATTTACTCACTATGCTCCGAAGAAGAGACATGCCCCTTAACCTTCATTTCCCACAACTCCCTTGGTTCTTGGACACACCCAGGGAAAATAAGTTTCTCAGGTTCCCTTACTCAGAAGCTAAAGCCCCGTACACACGATCGGTTTAACTGATGAAAACCGTCCGATGGATGGTTTTCATCAGACAAACCGATCGTGTATGGTACCCATCGGTCTTTTTTCCATCGGAATAGAACTTGTTTTAAATTTTTCCGATGGATAAAAAACCGATGGGAATTTCCGATCGTCTATGGGAAAGTCCATCGGTTAAAATACCCACGCATGCTCAGACTGAATTAGGAGACAGGAGCGCTCGTTCTGGTAAAACTAGCGTTCCTAATGGAGAGAGCACATTCGTCATTCTGCAAGTTATTGCTTTGTTTAATGCAGCGCATGTTTTGTTGCTTTAGAACGGTCTTTAAAATTTCATTTTGGCAGCAGATCTTTCTCATGAGTTCTGACAAACGTATGTCTTTCTTCTTTCTTGTGAGCTTAGGAATAATTAGTTTAATTCTTCGAGGCCGACCTCACAAATTACACCTTTTTTTTGTTTTTGTCTTTAAATTTGTTGTTAATTTTTTGGTGTGTCAATTTCTCAGAACAACATATTATTTTTATTTTTTACTCATGGAGGTTGGTGTCCCTTGTTATTAATTACACATTGTATTTATGAAATCTTATTGCTACTTCCAAAAAAAGCACATCAGGCATGTATGTTGGCTGAAATCAAATTTCCCTTTATTTCGGACAAAAAACAAGCAAAAACCGAAGGGCAACTATTCAGAAATTAGCAGAGAATATAAAGTCATTAGATCCCAAATGCAGACCTGACTATGATCAATAATAAAATCAACAACAGCATGAAATCAGGAGCAGCAGCCAAAGACATACATCATCCCAAGCTCTGGTACTCCATCAACCTTCAATTTCTGGATGAGCAGCTCGAGGCCAGGGAATCACCTCCTGCTCTTCCCTGTAGCCTTCCTTCCACGCCTCCCTGCAGCGTTCTCTCCACGGCCCCGTCCACGCACCCTTGCAGGCTGGGCCACTGTGGCTGGTGATGTGGCAGGAGGAGGAGGAGAAGGAGGAGAGGGATTGGCCTGCTGCGAGATATGGGTGGCCTCAGTCAGCAGCCCCCTCGCCCCCATGTGTACGGCCATATATATGAGGTGCTCACAAAGGGCCCGTTGTCCCGCCTCCATTCTGAGCAATTTATCCGCAAGATAGGTGCTAAAGCCCTCTGTAGGGTTGAGGGGGGCCCTCATAATGGCAGCAGCCTCCTGAATCATCTTTAGTGACTCCTCCTCCACTTGTGTCATCCGCCGTTGTTTTGGCGGTCTGACGTGGAGGGGAGCCACTTGGGAGATGGTGCTGCCACTAGGCCTGGGGACCTGCTGAGTCCCACTTGGCCCTGCCTCCTCCTGCCTGCCACACTCCTGACCCTCTTCCTCCTGGCTTGCCTCATCCTGTTTTTAAAAGAAAATGAAAAATTGGATTATTTGGGGAATCTATCACACACAATTTTGATCTCTTTCCTGTTTTTTTTTTTTTTGGGGGGGGATGATATCATTTATGGCTAATCCAAACAGTCAACACAATATTACTTAGTGGACAATAATTATGATCAAAAATACTATACCGGGCTGAAGATGTGAAGATCTGGCTCTTCTAGCTCGGGAGGCTCCTTCTCCGCCTCTGCAGGGGTGGAGGGAAGGGTGGAAGGAACGCTGGAGGGAAGGGTGGAAGGAAGGGTTGAGGGAAGGCTGGAAATAGATTCCCTGGCCTCGATCTGGTCATCCAGAAATTGAAGATGTCTGTAGTACCACAGCTTGGGCTTTACTACATCGTCGGCTGCTGCTCCTGATCTCTTTGACTGGCGCACTTCCTTGTATTTTTTTTATAGGAATTACGCAGGTTCTTGATTTTATTATTGATCATAGTGTAGTCTACATCTGGGATCCATGGCTTCATATCCTCTGCTAACTTGGTAATAGTTGCCCGACGTACATCACTCTTGTGGTACGCTGGGTGTTTCAGTTCCCACAGGTTGCGCTGTTCCTTATATTTTTCTATAAAAATCAGCATCACCTCCGGCTCTCGTAGTTTCTGCATCTTTTTTGAACAACAAGTAAAAAACAAAAGAAAAAAAAGTAAAGGATCAGAATTGATTCTCCTCAACTTATCACAATATTGCCCTTTACAATCATGAACCATTATAGGCCACTGCAGGCCCGAGTTCCCTTCTTACCTTAGTTCACTCCGTTGGTTCACTTCCGGTCGTCCTTACTCCGCGCATCCCTAATAACTTCTTTCCCCTTTTTATACCCTGCGCATGCGTGTAACTCCGCCCTCGTCGCCCGCCCATGACGGACTTTTCCAGGATTTCCCTGCCCCTTAACGATCGGCGCACAGTGTGAGACGGCAACATGTCGCAGACACAGGTGGCTTCTTTCCTAGAAATTACCGACGAGGAAAGCCCGGAGGCGGAAACGTCCCGATCCAGTCAAAAAAGATACAAGGTGACTAATATGTCTTTTTCGGAGATGGCGGAGATGGTGGACATTCTGCGGAGGAAGGATTACGATGGCAAGCATGGCCCATACGACACCCCTAATCTCCGGAAGTCACAAATTATGGACAAAGTTGCGAAGACTCTCTATAAAAAATATGGGGTCAGGAGATCCAAGGAACAACTCCGTAAAAGGTGGTCAGACCTGAAGCTCAGGGAGCCGGAGCAGTATAGGAAGCTTATAAAAAGCATTGAAAAAAGTAAGTTTATTTTACTGTGTTCTTTCACATTGTAATATGTATTCTTCCATGTTTTGCACCATGTGCTTGGCTTGACTGGTTTCACATTTTAAAATCTCAACTTTTCTGTTAAGTGGAGAGTCCACTTATTTGCTAAATGTGTTGAACAAAAAATTGCTGCTCTTCCCCCAAACATGTTTGGCACATATCCACGTAAACTACATGTGGGCATGCCTTATTTTACTTCAACAATGTTTATCTACACATTGTTGGCTAGATGATGTGTTGTAAGGAAATTTAGAATGTGAATGAAAGAATAAACTGTATTCTGGGTAAAGGAGATGACACTCCAGCAGTTGTGTACTCTTTTTTGTTCTTCATCAAGATACTATACTCTGGGCCACATGACCAAATTTCTTAACGGAGTCACACACAGGTGGTCCAGTGGATACCTTGGTGTTTATCCAAGTGAATTTGTGAGTGTCCTCCAAAATAACATGTTGCTTTGTTGAGTTTGCAAGATCTCATATGTTCATCTTGAAACTCAGGGCCAAATATCAATTGGACCCCACTTTAAAACATTGAGAATCCATTTTCAGGCCCAAAAAGTCTGTGGGCTAAAAGGATGCATTTTTTTTTATATTCCCATAGGGGAGAGGAGAGTGGGAGGACACCATGCTCATGAGACGAGGAACCCAACACCACAGAAACTCCCTGAAGATCCCAAAGCAGACAAAGTTCAGCAGGTTCAGGAAGCGGAGGGGGAGAAAGTGGAGGTGGAGGAAGGAGAGGTGGAGGAAGGAGAGGTGGAGCTTATCAGCGCAACAGGTCAGTGTCTGTCACCACAACTTCAAGATAAATACAGATGTAGGCCTGCATAGTTTTAAAATATTTTTTTCTTTTTAGGGACTGAACGTGGGGGTGTGTCAGGAAGTCCAAATCCTCCATTCTCGAGGGCCAGAGCCAAAATAATCATTCAGGAAATCATGGAATGCAGTAGCGAAATGGACATTATGAGAAAGAGAATGATTGTGATTGAGCAAAAATATAAAAACATGATAGATATTTTGGGGAGAATAGTGTGACCACCCCTTTTTGTGTGTTTTGTTATGTGTTGGAATTTTTCTATGGGATTTCCACCAGCCCAAATGTGAAGATGCACACACTGAAGACTCAACATGTGCTATCTGCCGTCACAGGATATCTATGTCCCTGTTTTGGGGGTGCAACCTCTTCCTCCCTCCTCAAGTAGGGGAGAGGAAGGGTTTTCACCCCCAAAGCACGTCCATTGATCCCCCATGATGGCAGATAGCACATGTTTACCCTAGCCATGGGATCATGTTGAAGATACCCATTTGAGCCCCAAAAAGAAAGTGTGTTTCTTCACATTTGGGATGGATCAGGGGTAACATCACCCCATCTCCTGTTTGTATTTTTCACTGTGTTATTTTATTACTTTTTAATGGAAAAAATGTGGCTTTTGACCCATGCATGTTTCTGCCAAAAAAGCCACACAAAACACCCCAAAAAAATCTTTCGAAAAAAAAGAAAACTGAGTTGCAATCAATAAAAACATTGGGGAAGTCGAAAAAAGGTGTGCCTTGTTGTTTCTATGCTCAATAGCAGTTCTGAAGATGCAAAATGAGTGTTTTTACCTCTGAGATTGGAGGCTATTTACTAATAAGGAGAAATACACTTGGCACTACTAGAACCTGGGAGACACATAAACCACAAATCAAAGAATGACAACACAAGTTTGTAGTAAATCAAATATTTTTGTTTATTTAAAAAATGTAACTTCAAAGTTCAGATGTGGTCTGGCATTGCGATGGCCCCCCTACCCGTGAAGTACTCTACGTATTTCTGACGTACTTCACGGGCACTTTGGGGGGCCAAGCCAGTACGGGCAGTTCTGAGGCCGGTCAGATTTATCAGTTCAGAGGGACCGGCCTCAGACCCAACTGATGACACATAATTTGTGGAGTATTTTCTTAAAAAATTGTGCAACAAGCAGCAGCAGTACACAATGTTGTTCAGTTTATAATCCGCCAAATTGATAGCTGTCTGGAACAGGCGGAACCGGCTGGCCATTATCCCGAAGGCATTCTCCACAACTCTCCGGGCTCTGGCCAGCCGGTAATTAAAAACCCTCCTCTCCGGGGTGAGGGTGCGTTGAGGAAACGGCCGCATGGCCTAGTCCAAAAGCTTCATCTGCGATGAAAACGAACGGTAGCCCTTCCACGTTCTCTGCATCTGGAGGCAGTGCAAGACCCCCAGCCTGCAGACGGTGAGCGAACTCCGTCTCAGCGAATACTCCGCCATCGGACATCCGGCCGTTCTTCCCCACGTCCACATACAGGAACTCGTACCGTGCCGACACCACCGCCATTAACACTATGCTATTAAAACCTTTATAGTTAAAATAGTATGACCCCGAACGGGGTGGCGGCACTATGTGGACGTGCTTCCCATCAATTGCCCCTCCGCAGTTGGGGAAATCCCACCGCTGGGCAAATTGGGAGGCCACAGTCAGCCATTCCTGTGGTGTGCTAGGGAACTGTGGAGTCAAACAAAAAGAAGACATTAGTACGGTTTGTGTTTACAGTGCAAGCAGATTACACACAAAAACATTGTTGACCAACATCATTCTAACATTATTATTTAGGGGAGTATTTCCTACCAATAAACAAAGGCCCACTTAGCAGATGCCTCACCCCCGCTGAGTGGACATTCTAAAATAAACTAAGGGGGGGGCCTAAGGTGATTGTGGGGATCCAAAAAAAGGCTCGACCACTCTGCTGAGCTTGATTGAGAACTAAAAAATTGGTAACATCTTTAGGGGGGGAGGGAGGGTTGTCAAACTACGCGGGCAATGACCCCACAAAAAGGAAAATAGAAGGCTAGCTGGGTTTGCGCCCACGATAGCATGCTGGAGAGGTTAGTGAAGGGAAATAGGCATGGAGGGCCCAAAAAGGCCTTTACAGGTCAAAAAATGCATTGGGAAAATGGGGACATTACCAGGATATTACAAACAGGCAAATTTGGGTTAGGAGGGAAAAAATAAGAAGATTCAAAAACAATCAAAACATATAATGTGAGGTTAAAGGAGCAAAATTACCTTCATTTAGTCCTTCTGCAGGACCTGAATGATGGCCGAACACGTCTCAGGGATAATGATCCCGAGAGCCTGGGGGGAGATGCCTGTTGAGAACTTGAGGTCCTGCAAGCTTCTCCCAGGCGCCAGGTATCTTAACGTGGCAATAAGCCTCTGCTCGGCAGTGATGGCCTGGCGCATCACAGTGTCCTGCCTCGTGATATAGGGGGACAGCAGATCCAACAGACGGTGAAAATACGGGGTCCGTCATCCTGAGATAATTCCTGAAATCATCAGGATTATTCTCATTGATTTCCCGCAGCAGAGGCATATGAGAGAATTGGTCCCGCTGGAGCAACCAATTCTTAGTCCATGAACTCCTCCTCACCCTGTTCACAGACTGAACTCGGGTTACAGTGTTAACGCAACACCAAGCCCAAAGCCAGCACGAGCTCGAGAACGAGAACGCACTTCAAACATGGTTTTAAACCGGTCGGCTGGTCAGAACGCACTCAAACAGAACGCACCGTGTAACAGCAAGGCCTGAGAAGAACGACCTGAAAAACAGGAAACGAACGACCTGACTGCACGCACTGAATCACAAATACAAACCCACAAGCACAAACTGAACACCAGGAAACGATCTGCAAAGCACGGAGACTGAAAAGCGTGAATCGGCTCTCACCAAACTTTTACTAACACGCGGTAACACAAAATCAGCAAAAGTAGCCCAAGGGGTGGCGCCTTTAGATTTGTTCGGCCCTTTTATAGCGCGTCGTACGTTTTGTACGTGTCGTCGTTTTGTTGCCGTCGGTTTTTAAACTGATGGTGTGTGGCCAAGACTGATGAAAAACTGTTTCATCGGATTTCCGATGGTCAAATCCATCGGACGAAAATCCATAGGTTATCCGATCGTGTGTACAGGGCTCAAGAGTAAAGCCACATCTGATCAGGCAAAAGGTAGCTGGGCAAGTAATCTTGAGCCAGGTGAGTGCCCCTTCATTGTCAGAACCAGTGTGTGGGCAGTTGGGAAGGATCCAATTACTGTGGGAAGCACCTCCCCAGATGCTACCAGAGTACTGCAGTTTCAGTAGGGTGGCCCTTTGCCCTTGGGCTTTGAATACCTCCAGCTGTTTGCTTGCGTTACTAGAGTTTCAATAGTCTTAGAGACTTTTCTATGTAGCCACATATTACCCTGTTTGAGCCACAAAGAAATTGCTGTGAAGAGTCAAAGTTTGTGCAGCTTTTATAATCTGTTTTGTATTATTCTTCAGTGTATACATGCTCTTTGCAATCCTGATCCTGTTTTGCATTATTGTTTCTGCAGTAACATTGCATCTATTTGGTAACTTGCAAGTTCTAGTTGTTCTTTGTCTGATTGTTCTGCCAATTACTGTACCTATCCTGTTAAACCTGCATTTCTTTATTTTTTAGGCATTTTTTATTGCCACCTGGTAATCCTGCATATAATGTGTTTCCTGTCCCTGGGTGGCTATGCGCACTCCTCCACTGTATCGATGGGTGGACTGCCTTTGTTCATCTCCATTTCATCTGGGGTGATGGGATTAGGGATGAGCTTTATGTTCGAGTCGAACATGAGTTTGACTCGAACATTGGCTGTTCGCCCATTCGGCGAACAGCGAACAATTTTGGTTGTTTGTGGCAAATTCTAAAAGCCGCGGAACACCGTTAAAAGTCTATAGGAGAAATCAAAAGTGCTCATTTTAAAGGTTAATATGCAAGTTATTGTCATAAAAAGTGTTTGGGGACCTGGGTCCTGCCCCAGGGGACATGTATCAATGCAAAAAAAAGTTTTAAAAACTACTGTTTTTTCGGGAGCAGTGATTTTAATAATGCTTAAAGTGAAACAATAAAAGTGAAATAGTCCTTTAAATTTCGTACCTGGTACGGTTCAGGAGGGGGGGACGCTCTCTCGTCCCCCCCTCTTTCCCTGCGGCCTGCCAGGTTGCGTGCTCGGATAAGGGCCTGGTATGGATTTTTGGGGGGACCCCACACCATTTTTTTTTTCATTTTGGTGCGGGTTCCCCTTACCAAACCTGAAGGGCCTGATATGGAATTTGGGGGGACCCCCCACGTTTTTTTTGTTCGGGGTTCCCCTTTATATTCATACCAGACCCAAAGGGCCTGGTAATGGACTGTGGGGGGGATGCTTGCCGTTTTTTTCAATGACTTTGATCTGAATTGCTGGGGAGTCGACAATTCATTATAGCCGCGAGTGGTTTTAAATGACTTTTTTTCCTTCAGAAATTACATTTTGTGCAGGGACAGTTCTAAACACGGGAAACATGCGTGACTTTACAGGCATACTTTAGACACCCCCAAGGTACGAAATTTAAAGGAATATTTCACTTTTAATGTTTCACTTTAAGCATTATTAAAATCACTGCTCCCAAATAAAAGGCAGTTTTTAAAACTTTTTTTTTTTGCATTGATACATGTCCCCTGAGGCAGGACCCGAGTCCCCAAACACTTTTTATGACAATAACTTGCATATTAGCCTTTAAAATGAGCACTTTTGATTTTTCATGTTTGTGTCCCATAGACTTTAACAGTGTTTGCGTGTTCAAACAAATTTTTTGCCTGTTCGCATATTCTGGTGCGAACCGAACAGGGGGGTGTTCGGCTCATCCCTAGATGGGATTAGTTGGTTACACAAGAAACATAAGCCTATTTTCCTTCAAGTACATCTCACAAAAAGCTACATTTCTGGCAAGATCAACAGTTAATTTCTGTACTTCCTGAATATGTTCTTAGCCTGAAAAAAAGAAAAATAATGCAATCCACCACATCTAAGGACTGGTAAGCTGCAATATACAATATATTATTTTTGTTCCTGGGTTAAGGTATGCTTTAAAAACCCTGGCATGGTTTTTTTGCTGTCTGTGTCCCATAGGATAGATTTCCCGTCATTTCCTTCACAGCAGGATGTAAGAGGAGATCCATTTGAATTGAATTGATAGCCCTTCATAGCTGTCACCAGAACTGTTTTGCCAATTGGAAGATTTCTCTTTCTCTCTTGGTTCTGTGACAACTCCAAAATTTGGGATTTTCATTCACGTTCTGTACCAGGGACAATTGTCAGCAGGACCAATCATGAAGATCAATCTTTCCTGTGAGAAAACAAACAGCAATCAAACCTGAGAACACAAACAGTAATAACATATGGCACTGGTTCCAGCCCTACATACACTTTAGTGATTAAATCTATGACTTCAAATTAACCAGTCCTTCTCTTGTCTATAATGTGTAGATTATTGTTCCCTCCCCAAGGCTGCAAGCAGGGGGAATAGTAATCTCCCTGCTCCATTTACAGCTAGGAGCATATAGCTCTGTGGGATTTCTAGAAAAAAGAGCATAGCAGAGGATGTTTTCCTTCACACTCTCTGGCTGAAACTCTGTATGCCCTCTAAACACACAAGGTAGGAGAATAACTCATACCTCTGATGCATTCAGCTACATATGTGTGTACTTTGGCGCTTGAGCTAATGAGCTCTGCATAAACAGGCAGTTATGCATAGAAAGGAAAACATGTTCCTACCCTGGGTTTCAAAAGAGGCATGTTTGCCTTACATTGCGTTGCATCCCACACTTGGCCGTTTACTGGAAGTCTTTCACACTGTATCACAACATTTCAGCCTCGCCTCCACGCCTGTCCCTCTGACTCCACTAACCAACAACAAAGGAATTTTCATTAGAGCACACCACAGCATCCTTCCCTCATAGAGAAGATAAAACCCCCACAAAGGTCTCCCACTGTGTGGACGATGGTAAACTTAAACCCTTTGAGGTATTGAAGACAGAACTGAAAGCGAAACACTTCACACATTGGCAATATAGACAACTACATGACTACGTAAAACTGTACTGCTAACAGACAAAATATTTTAAGGGAACAGACCTGGTTTGAACAATTATGCTTTAAAGGGGAACCAACCTGTAAGGTAACTTCCTTGTTGTACAATTGGTTGCAGTTAAACCTAATCAGACAACCGAGTAGAAATAAGAAAGAATGGGAAAAAGCACTCAAGAAATCTTTCACGGACACACAGTGGGGTAAAACCTGCATTTTGGCACATAAATGTTCCATCAGTACTAGCACTCAGGAGACTTCCTATAAGGTTCTGACAAATTGGTATTTTACGCCAGCCAGATTGCATGTGTGGTACCCAGAGGCATCAGAAGCATGTTGAAGATGTGGCACAGATAGGGGCACCATGCTGCATATCTGGTGGGAATGCCCGCTTATACGGGGTTTCTGGGATGGAGTTTATGCACAAATTCATGCTATAACAGAGACCGAGTTGGAATTGACACCTGAATGCTGCCTACTGCATATATCCAATTACTCACTGTGAAGGTACAAAAAGTCGGTAGTGCGACACATGCTAAACGCTGCAAAAACTATTATTCCAAGACATTGGAAATCAATGCACTCCCCTAAAATAACAGAATGGCTATCTGAGGTAGATTCATTATATAAAATGGAGGAGACAGTGGCAATGGCATCTGAAAGAACAGAAAAATTTCATAAAATATGGAAAGCTTGGTTCATGTTTAAGTATTCAGATGAGTTTGCTAAGATGCAACTGGGCTGAATAAGTCAGATTAGAGCATTATTACTTTTTTTTTTCTCTTTTTTTTTACAGATTAAATTAAATCAGATCATCAAGGATACCATCCCTATACCATAGCAACCAACAAACCAAATCCCCTCCCCCCTCTCTCCTTCTCCCCCCTCTTCCATTTTCTCCTCGCTTTTTCTATCCTCCTTCTCTATTCTCTTTACTGTTTGTTTATTTTATTTATATATTTTTCTTTTGTATAACTTTATAAGTTCTAATTTTTAAGACACTTACAATATTTAACCATTGAGATTGAACTATTATGCTACACAATAGGCACAAGGTTATTATTACTTTGCACAGTTTTACTGGTGTCTTCTAAGGTTATAACAGTTAAAGTAGTAATAAGGGCTGTACACAAGTCTAGAAATTGCTTCATCAGTGGCACACGACTCATACCAGAAAGGAAATGGCTGTACTATATATGTTGCCCTGTATGACTGTAATGATTATGTCATGTGCTTTATTATGACTACTTATCTGCTTAATAAAAACTTTTATTGGAAAATAGAAAGGAAAACATGAAAAGCAGCATGGAATCCCACTTGCTGGCTGTAAATATTAATGTGAAACATTCTTATCATGAAGAAGTGCCTGACAAGGATGTTGACAGTGTATACGTCTCACTTAGGTTTCTTGCTAAAGATGGTAAGAGGCTTCAGGGTTGTGTATGCTATAGGAGAAGTCGGCTTTGTAGCTTCCTCGTATCTTAACAAATTCTGGTTTGCACCTGGAGTCCAGAGACTAATGCCCTGTACACACGATCGGATTTCCGATGGAATAAAATCCGATGGAATTTTCCGTCGGAATTTTGATAATGCTGACTTCCATCAGTCTTGCATACACACTGTCAGACTGAATTCCGACCGGTGATGTAAAACACTACGATGAGCTGAGAAAAATTAAGTTCAATTGTTCCGAGCATGCGTCGCCTTGATTCTGAGCATGCGTGGATTTTTCTCCGATGGAATTCCACACAGACGATCGAAAAAAGTCCAATGGGGCCCACACACGATCGGAATTTCCAATAAAAAAAGTCAATCAGGAAAATGCAAACAATTGTTATTAAAATTAAATATTTAAACAAATTAAATTAAATAGAGAGGGAGGTGGGGGGGGGGGTAAGAGAGAGGTGGCTGAGAAGGGGGGTGAGAGAGAGAGAGAGATAGAGGGGTGAGAAAAAGACAGAGGGATGAGAGAAAGAGGAAGGGTGAGAGAGAGGGAGTGAGAATGATAGAGGGGAAGGGTGAGAGAGAGAAATAAAGGGGGTGAGAGAGAGGGAAAGGGTGTGACAGAGAGAGAGAGGAGGATAGGGGGTGAGAGAGAGAAAAAGAAAGCGAGGTATGAGAGAGAGGTGGATGAAAGAGAGACGGGGTAAGAGAGAGGGGGTGTGAGAGAGAGGGAGTCAGTGAGAGAGAGAGGGAAGTGGGGAGACAGGGAGGGGGAGGTGAAAGAGAGAGAGGGGGTGAGAGAGAGAGGATGAGAGAGAGGGAATCGGTGAGAGAGAGAGAGGGATGTGGGGAGAAGAGGGAGGGGGAGGTGAAATAGAGAGAGGGGGATGAGAAAGAGGGAGGGAGTGAGAGAGAGAGGGGGTAAGGGGTGAAAAATAGAGGGGAGTGAGAGAGAAAAAGGATGCCTTTGGGTAGTCTTAGTAGGGTAGTAATGCATAGCATGCCACGGCAAACTGTGGTTGGAGGGGCTGCCCTAAACACAATGCATGGAAACGTGTGCGCTCTGCCACATCTACATAATGTGAATGGAACCATACACTTACCAACAATGTAACAAGACAGACCATTCCTTGCCTCTCTGCTAACCTCTGAATCTTTATCCACCTTCTCTCAGTACACCTGTGCATTCTAAATCCCCCTGATAACCTCTGCACCCCAAACCGTCCCCTGCACCCCCTCATCTCTGCTTAACTCCACATGCCTCTGGCCATCTTTGCACCCCAGCCCCCCTGTACCCCCCCCACTCTTTGGTCATGTTTGCCCTCCAAACTGTAATCCATTCTCTGTTTACCTCTCAAAAAAGCCCCCCCCCCCATCCATCTACTCACCTTTGCAGTACAGGCTGATGGCAGGCTCAGTGACTGTGGCAGGCAGGGTTTCTTCAACATACCCAATGTCGGCAGCATTCAGCAAAAGTGATGGCGGACAAGGGCTCAGGGAGTTTGACATATGAATGCTTCCATGATTTACATATCAATGCCACTTCTATTTATCTATCAATCATACGTACACTTCACACTGAGCAGGGCTGGGCAGCAATAGTGACTCACTCACACCACTGGGCTGGGCCTATCTTAAGGGAGGGGCATGGAGCTGCAGCTCACATAGCCCCTATGTTAATCCAGCCCTAGGGACAGGAATGAAAGTGATTGTAAAGCTTCAGGTTTTTTTTTCATTTTTTAATAAACATTATACTTACCTTGCATGCAAGAGTGGTTCCTTTGCTCCTCTTCTTCTGGGATCCCTCACCGGTGCTCTTGACTCCTTCTCTCTTCTGAGTGCCCAATAAGTAAGTCTTGTGCTATGTGTGCACTCTTGTGGGAGCGCTTCCAAGCCGGGCTGTGTGCGACCATAGACACACACACTGCATGGCTTGGCCTCACCCCCACTTTCTCCTCACAGGATTTGATTGACAGGAGCAGGAGCCAATGGCTCCTGCTGCTTCCTCTGTACCTGTGAATGCCAATGGGGACATTGATGGATCAAGAGTGATGACAGGTAAGTGTTTTGGGCACGGGGCGGAGGGGCACAGACATGGGAAGTTTTTTTACCTTAATGCAGAGAATGCATTAACATTAAAAAAAACTTAGCCTTTAGAACCACTTAAAATGGTTGTAAATCTACGTGTTTTTTCACCTTAATGCATTCCACCTTGCAGTGTCCAGCCCCCCGTTTTACTAACTTGAGCTCCGAATTTCCGTGGGTGCGTCCCCGCCGTCCTTCTCTCTTTAGAGTCCCGGCTTTGATTGGATAGATTGATAGCAGCGCAGCCATTGGCTCCCGCTGCTGTCAATCAAATTCAATAACGTGGGCGCTGGGGGGCGGGGTCGAGTCATACCCTCTATGGACGCCGAGTGTATGACACAGGAGCGCGCCCGCAAAGTAACCCCCTCGGGAGAGAGCTTCCCAGAAGGGGTTATCTTATGTGGGGAGGAGCCGCGAGAGCTGCCGTGGGACCCCAGAACAGGTGGATCGGAGCCACTCTATGCAAAACGAACTGCACAGTGGAGGTAAGTATGACATGTTTGTTCTTTTAAAAAAAAAAAACGGGAACCTTTAGTGTCACTTTAAAGGAAAAATATCCCCACTGGAGTTCGGTTCGCACCAGAACCTTCGAACAGACCGAAAGTTTGCGCAAACTTTAGAACCCTATTAAAGTCTATAGGACTCGAACGCTTTAAATCAAAAGTGCTAATTATGAAGGCTAATATGTCAGTTATTGTCCTAAAAAGGGCTTGGGGACCCGGGTCCTGCATATTTAGGTTTGTCCTCACCCATATGACAGTCCATGGTGTCTTTCATTGGACTCATGTATTGTGCATTGGAGGTGGAGACATATCAGGATAGCCTGCCGTATATACTCTGCAGAAATTTGGCCCTTTGGTGGTGGTGCTGGTGCCCCAACACTGTAAGTTCTCACAGTTACTCTTGGTGGGTGCAGGAATGGGCCCAGCTGTGAAATATTAGATCAAGAATAGTAATTACATGCACCTGTTGAACAGGGGCAGAAAAATTAGGCCTTTGGTGGTGGTTATGGTTTTGCCACAACACTGTAAGCCCTCACAGTTACTCTTGGTGGGCGCAGGAATGGGCCCTGCTGTGAATTATTACATCAAGAATTGTAATTACATGCCCCTGTTGAACAGGGGCATACAAATTGTGCCTTAAGCACTGGTGCCACAACACTGCAACCCCTCACAGATACTCTAGTTGGAGCACAGGAATGAGCCCTGCTGCAAAGTATTGCATTAAAAATTTTAACTACACGCCCCTGTTAAACAGGGGCAGAAAAATTGGGCCTTAGCCACTGGTGGTGGTGCCCAGAAACAAAAATGTTCTTACATGCTATCAGCATGATAATTGAGGAGGAAGAGGATAGTCACTCAGCATAACAGGATAGTCACTCTGCATCAGCATAGGCAGTCTTGAAGGGATCTGACATTTCAAAGAAAATTATTCTGTTACATCAGCATCAGGTGCTTGGTAGCTGGTGGTGATCCAAGACTGATTCATTTTTATGAAGGTCAGTCGATCAACCGAGTCGGTGGACAGGCGCACCCTGTGATCGGTTACAAAGCCTCCAGCAGCACTGAATGTGCGTTCCAAAAGAACGCTGGATGCAGGACAGGCCAGTAGCTCAATTGCATACTGTGCAAGCTCTGGCCAGTGATCCATCCTCAAGACCCAGTAACCCAGAGGATTTTCAGTGGGAAAGGTGTCCAAGTCTGATCTATTCCTGCACCATGTAAAACATACGCTGGCTAAGGTTGCTGGAACCGATCATACCTTGGGGCTGTGGACTAAAAAATTGTCTAAACGCATCGGTCAGACGGCCACCTTCTCCACCACTCCTTCTTTGACTGACCGCCTCAGCAACACGTTGTCCAGGACCAGGAATTTGTAACCTCCCAGTCTCTGGGAACGCGTTGTACATACCTTTCTGCAAGGCCTCCCGAAGATGTTTCATCCTCTGCTCCCTCTGCGACGCCACGATAAGGTCTGCAACCTTACCCTTGTAATGTGGATCAAGGAGGGTTGCCAGCCAGTAATGATTCCTCTCCTTGATAGCACGAATACGAGGATCCTTCCGCAGGCTTTACAGGATCAGGGAGGCCATGAAGCGTAGGTTTGCTGAGGCATTCGGTGCGGAGTCCTCTGGGTCATTGAGGACGACATGATTCGCAGCCACCTCATCCCAGCCACGTACAAGCCCATGTGTTTCTTGGGACTGTAATTGATCCCTTGAAGACTGCTACTGATGCTGAGTGCTAGGCTCCACCTCCATGCTGACACAATCCTCCTCCTCCTCCTCTTCCTCCTCTTCCTGTGTGATAGGCGGGCCAGCAGGAACACTGTCTGGATAAAGGGGGCCTTGAGAGGTAAGGAAGTCCTCCTCTTCCTCCCTCTGTTCTGCCTCAAGTGCCCTGTCCATTATTCCACCCAGCGTGTGCTCCAACAGATGGACAAGAGGGACAGTGTCACTGATGCATGCACTGTCACTGCTCACCATCCTCGTGGCCTCCTCAAATGGTGACAGGACAGTCCATGCATCCCTGATCATGGCCCACTGGCGTGGGGAAAAAAATCCAAGCTCCCCTGACCCTGTCCTGGTGCCAAATTGCAACAGATACTCATTGATGGCCCTCTGCTGCATGTGCAGCCACTGCAGCATGGCCAATGTAGAGTTCCACTTGGTGGGCATGTCACAGATTAGGCGGTTGTATTCCTTTTGGAGGTCAGCCAGCCGAGCACTGGCATTATATGACCGGCGGAAATGCAAACAGAGTTTCCTGGCCTGCTTCAGGACCTCCTGTAAGCCCGGGTACCTGCCCAAGAACCGCTGCACCACCAAGTTAAGAACATGAGCCAAACAGGGCATCTGGGTCAGTTGTCCCTGTCGGAGGGCAGAGAGGAGGTTGGTGCCATTGTCGCAAACCACCTTTCCTAGCGTAAGCTGGCATGGCGTCAACCACCTCTGAGTCTGCCCCTGCAGAGCTGACAGAATCTCTGCTCCAGTGTGGCTCCTGTCCCCCAAGCACACCAGCTCAAGCACCGCATGGCATCTTTTTGCCTGCGTTCCTGCGTAGCCCCTTGAACGCCTACGGAGCACCACTGGGCCATGGAGAAAGAAGAAGAGGAGGGGGTGGAGGAGAGAGGTGTGTCAGAATCACCAGTAGTAGCATTTTGGAGGCGTGGTGGTGGAACAACCTCCAACACTACTGCACCTTGTCCTGCATCCTTCCTAGCTGCCAGCAGTCACCCAATGCGCCGTGAAAGATAGGTAACATCCTTGTCTATGCCTGCTCGACCATGAGTCAGCGGTAATATGGACCTTACAGCTGACCGCCCTGTCCAGCGAGGCCAAGACATTGCCTTCCACATGCCGGTAGGGAGCCATGTGGATGGCTGGGAGCAAACTTCTTTCGGCGGTGCAGCAGCTGGGGCAGGGAAATTTGCCTGGTACAATCTGACATTGGTGTACCGATAGCAGATTGTCCGCAAGTACTTGGCTGTGACACACTTAATTCTACACCTTCATTCCTCTCAGTGCAGGTTTGAGAGAGGACTGAAGGTATAGTGGGGTTGGAGATCCCAGCTGATGAGGAGCAAGGAGAGGTCCGCTTTGTTCTTTGGTGTGGGTCTTTTTTGTATGCTTGCCAACGGACTGCATGGCAGGTTGACATATGTCTGGTCAAGCATGTGGTGCCCAAGCGCTCAGGTTTTGACCACACGACATACGCTTCAGACATATGTTGCAAATAGCAACGGTGCGATCTGCTGCACACATCTCAAAAAAGGCCCACACCAAAGAACTTTTGGAATAACGCGCAGAGACAGCAGCGCCCTGAACATGCGGAACACTGCGGTGTGATGCAGTCGGTTGGCTGCCCTTAAGCTGGCCCCTGGAGGGCATCCTGCCTCATTGGAGATGTGCCTCCTCCTCCTCCTCCTCTCTCCTATCAGGCACCCACGTGGAGTCAGTGACCTCATCATCCCCTCCCTCCTCATCACTGGAGCAAATCTGGCAGTATGCTGTAGCTGGGGGAACATGACTGCCAGATTGCTGTCCTTGTTGGGCACCCCCTCTCTCTAGGCTCACGTTACTGCCTTCCTCTAGCTGGGTTCCATCATCGGAGCCTTCAAAACGCTAGGCATCCTCCTGGAGCATGTACCCAACACTGTGGTTAAACAGTTCGGGGGAGTCCTCAGGAGGACATGGTGGGGCTAGGGAAGGAGTGACTGATGCCATTGAGCCGAGGGAAGAGGCCGCTTTGGCAGCTGCTTTGCCAAACAAAGTACCCTGAGCCTGGGTGAGAGAGGATGAGGAGGATGAGGATGGCTTGGTCATCCACTCTTCCAAGTCTTCGGCATGTTGCGGCTCAACATGGCCTGCTTCCGAAAAGAAGGACAAGCGTGTCCCACGGCCACGTGCTGATGAGGATGCACCCTTTCCACGACCAGCACTGTTGCCTCTAGACACAGAGCCTGCTTGCCCTCTATTATTGGCTTGTGACGGTCTGCCTCTCCTTGTTTGCCTTCCAGACATACTAATGGCCTGCAGTGAGATGTAGCTGCACAAATGTGGGATGTATATATATAGATCTATACTGATTATACTGTAGCTAGCACAATCAACTGCCTGCTGTGGTATTAGTATGACAAAAGCAGCAATTGTCTTCAGTTAGTTTTAGGTGCACACTGTGCAGAGGACACAGTACACTAACTGAAAATACTTGCAGCTCCCAGCCTGTGGTATTAGTTTGAGAACACCACCAATTGTATTCAGGTACCTTTAGGTGCACGCTGTGCAAAGGACAGAAGTACACTAAATGAAATTAATGCAGCTCCCTGCCTGTGGTTTTAGTATGAGAACACCACTAATTGTATTGAGGTACCTTTAGGTGCACACTGTGCAAAGGCCAGAAGTACATTAAATGGAATTAATGCAGCTCCCTGCCTGTGGTTTTAGTATGAGAACACCACTAATTGTATTGAGGTACCTTTAGGTGAACGCTGTGCAAAGGACACAGTACACTAAATGAAATTAATGCAGCTCCCTGCCTGTGGTTTTAGTACGGGAACACCACTAATTGTATTGAGGTACCTTTAGGTGAACGCTGTGCAATGGACACAGTACACTAAATGAAATTAATGCAGCTCCCTGCCTGTGGTTTTTAGTATGAGAACACCACTAATTGTATTGAGGTACCTTTAGGTGCACACTGTGCAAAGGACAGAAGTACACTAAATGAAATTAATGCAGCTCCCTGCCTGCGGTTATAGTATGAGAACACCACTAATTGTATTGAGGTACCTTTAGGTGAACGCTGTGCAAAGGACACAGTACACTAAATGAAATTAATGCAGCTCCCTGCCTGTGGTTTTAGTATGAGAACACCACTAATTGTATTGAGGTACCTTTAGGTGCACACTGTGCAAAGGACAGAAGTACACTAAATGAAATTATTGCAGCTCCCTGCCTGTGGTTTTAGTATGAGAACAGCACTAATTGTATTGAGGTACCTTTAGGTGAACGCTGTGCAAAGGACACAGTACACTAAATTAAATTAATGCCGCTCCCAGCCTGTGGTTTTAGTATGAGAACACCACTAATTGTATTGAGGTACCTTTAGGTGCACACTGTGCAAAGGACAGAAGTACACTAAATTAAATTAATGCAGCTCCCTGCCTGTGGTTTTAGTATGAGAACAGCACTAATTGTATTGGGGTACCTTTAGGTGAACGCTGTGCAAAGGACACAGTACACTAAATGAAATTAATGCAGCTCCCTGCCTGTGGTTTTAGTATGAGAACACCACTAATTGTATTGAGGTACCTTTAGGTGAATGCTGTGCAAAGGACACAGTACACTAAATTAAATTAATGCAGCTCCCTGCCTGTGGTTTTAGTATGAGAACACCACTAATTGTATTGAGGTACCTTTAGGTGCACACTGTGCAAAGGACAGAAGTACACTAAATGAAATTAATGCAGCTCCCTGCCTGTGGTTTTAGTATGAGAACAGCACTAATTGTATTGAGGTACCTTTGGGTGAACACTGTGCAAAGGACACAGTACACTAAATGAAATTAATGCAGCTCCCTGCCTGTGGTTTTAGTATGAGAACACCACTAATTGTATTGAGGTACCTTTAGGTGCTCACTGTGCAAAGGACACAGTACACTAAGTGAAAATACTGCAGCTAGCACAATCACCTGCCTGCCTTTCAGTATAGAGAATAACAGGAACGGATCTAGCTAAACTGAATACAGTGTGTAAATATATATACAACACCTAGGATGCATATATATCCTCTACACACTACAGCTAACTGACTCGCCTGCCTGCTCTATCTAACTCAAAATAAATGACACTGTCTCTCTCTCTCTCTTTAACCTCTCTCTTTAACCACTGCAACACACTACACAAGGCCGCCACAGAGGTGGCATTATATAGTGTGGGGCGTGTACTAAGCCCCCTGAGACATAATTGGCCAAAGCCACCCTGGCTTTGGCCAATTATGGCTCTCTGTTTTTTGCGTGCTGTGATTGGCCAAAGCATGCGGGTCATAGTGCATGCTTGGCCAATCATCAGCCAGCAATGCACTGTATTATGGGCCGGGACGCGCCACTCGAATTTGGCGCGAACGGCCCATAATGTTCGAAATTCGGCGCAAAGCCGAACAGGCAATGTTCGAGTCGAACATGGGTTCGACTCGAACTCGAAGCTCATCCCTACTTATGACAGGTTCCTCAGCTCTATTAACCCCTGTGGCACTGGCAGATTGTGATAGCAAGGGTAGGCGGCATCAGAGGACAGAAGATTTCAACTAAAGCAGCAGTTAGTAGCACAAGGGAAACATCACGTTGATGGTAAGTAAAGTCCCCTGTACTAATTTTTAATTTTTTTACTAAATGTATGCTTTAATTATAGAGGATGTTCATAGTTTTCCCTGAGAAGACATCCTCGGTATGCAGCTTTTTCTTTGAATTAAACTGAGCTATGCAGAATCCGAGACAACTCCTGATTCAAGCATATGAGGGGAGCGCTTGGAGAGTTGGAGCGCTTCACTTTTCTTTGGCTCTGCAAACGTTAAGCTTAGATCTTTAGTAAAAGAGTTAAATGAATACCTCAATTCCAGTGTCTGCTATTGCCCTGGTAACCAGAATCCACATCTTCATATATCCTATTCCTGACAAGCCTGTAATGAAGTGCTACAAATTGTCCCTGCAGTGTGTGATCATCACAAGATGTTGTTCAAGACATAATGTCCAAAAATATTTTAAAAGGCTACTATTACAGCAAAATAAATTGAATGCATTTGTAAATACGGTAACTTACAGTGCTTACCCTTTCACGTGTGCTATTCTGATACTGAAAGTGGTATTAAACCCAAATCCAAAGTGTAATATATTACAGCTTACCAATTATCAGATGTGGTGGCTGTATTATTTTTATTTTTTAAGCTTTTTTTGTCTCTCTTTTCACCTGGTAAATTGGCCAGTAACATGCCTCCTGTATTAGAGTCAGAGCCGGGACAAGGGGTGGGCAGGAGGGACGGCTGCCCTGAGCAGTGTGGTATCATGTGAAGTGGGAGGGGGAAACCACAAGGAGATTGGGGGCAGGGTATTTGTGTTGAGAAGGGGAATTTGTGGGGTGGCAGTGGGTAAGAATTGTTCTAGGAGGGCAAATTTGGGAAGGTGTGCTAGGCGTGGTGATTTGGGGGGATTTGTGTTTAGAAGAGGGATGGGGGAAGTGGATTTGTGTTGGAAGGAGGGATTTGGGGGGGTTTGTGCTATATAAGTAATATGGTAGAGGGGGGCGGGTGCGATTAGTGCTAGTAGGGATGAATGGGGGGTATTTGTGCTAGGAGGGGAAATTTGTGGGGGAAATTTGTGCTAGGATGGTTGATAGGGGAGGGGAATTTGTGCCGGAAGGGGGGAGGATTTGGAGTGGAGGGAGAGGATTTGTGCTTAGAGGGGAGATTTGAAGGGTATAGGATTTGTGCTAGGAGGGGAAATACTTTTTTGGGAGTTTTTTTTTTGCTGGGGGCATATGGGGAGAGAGAGGATTTGAGCTGGGTGCTTAGGGGTGGACATGCAGATTAGAACTTGATATTTTATTTTGGGGGGGAGCAATTTGGCACCTTCGCCCTGGGCTCTAGATGACCTTGTCCTAGCACTGTTTAGAGTGCCCCCACTTTGTATGAAGGAGCAACAGAGACACCTTTGAAGAGCAGCATTGTTAGTGAGGGGAGTGTTGGATGTTCTAGCAGATTTAGATACAATAGCAAATTAAAGCTAAACTTCAGCTCACGCTGCAGTTACATAAGCAGTTGCAGCAAACTGTGTATTTTTTTCCTTTGGGATAAAGGTTTTACATTAAAAAATACAAGCTGACGATTGTAGGCACCCCTGTCAGTGGTAAATGGTTTGTCTCAACCTTCTAATTGCCATATCTGCAGGACAGCTTGTTTTTCTGAAAAACAACAGACTTACTAAAGATTGAAAAATAAAAATAATGCAGCTATCACATCCTAAAATTGGTAAGCTGCAATATAATAAATGTTCACTTTTGGGTTAAATATTGTTAGATAAAGTCTTGCAAAGTTAGAGGCAAGGTAAGAAAATAACACCCTAGAGGTTCTGTATTCCTTTATTTATTTTTGTCGCCTATATGACTTTTGTGATTACAATAGGTAAATATTGCAAGCAGTACCATGAAGAAGGTCAAATAACTTTCTAACATTTATTAGATCACCATGTGTAGATAGAAGAAAATTGAAGGCAGAGAGGCAAAAGCTACAGATTCAAATGAAACTTAGCATAATTACTGCACAAAGAGAACTATAGCAGTATTGTTACAAGAGCACCACCTTGAGGGAAATAACATTAACCATTGAACCATTGCTGTCACTGCTTTTTATATGTGAGAATTTAGAATAAGTGCAGGTCAAAATACAACACATACTTAATTAAAGAGCATTAATTTCAGTGCTGGCATTTTCATTAATATGCCATATCTTATACCATAGAGGATCCTCCAAGGCTTCTTTAAGCAAATTAGTCATGCGAAACTGGACATATAAGGAATTTCTGTATTAATATGGTTGATTTACAAAAAAAAAAGCGCTTTATTAGGTAGTTTTTTTCCAACATAATGATTGTTTGGCAAAAAGACCATAACTAATGCTGGAAGTAGTAGGGACAATATAGTTCAAATTTTATGCAAAGTTTATACACACTTTGAAAAAGATAAAGCTAATGCTATCATCTTCATCCAAATTGCCAAATTGCCAAGTTTAAAACAAATCACATAGCATAGCTTGTGATATTTTCTCAGAACCACACTGTATTTTCTACAAATTTTAACAAAATGTTAACCCAAAATGCACTAAAATACCTCAAAACCACAAACCCACACTCCAGAAATTAGGCAGCTATTAAGGTGAACTAAAAGAATTACAGTGCTATGTTTCAGAGAGAACAGCCAAACATGTGGCACCATGGCTAGAAAATATTTAGGCAGTTTCATTGAGGTCTGGGGGAGCAATGTGATGGGGAGAGATAAGTTAATTTTTCAAGAAATAACAGATTATGATATTTCAAAGACATCAGCCATAAATATCTATAGACCTTCTGAACAATATTCAAGCATTTGTATATAGCCACTGTGTTAGAGGAAGAGATGAGCCATATGTTATTCTGAAAAAAAACAAAAAAACATTTTTTTTATGTCACAGTCGAGAGCCAGAAATAATTCACGTCATGCAAGTATTTTCCTTAGGCCACAATGGAAAATAGGAAGACTTGGCAGGTGTTATGTGTAACTAAATTGAAACCAAATTTTCCCGAGCTACAAGCAAGAAAAACAGCACTGATTTGTTGGGCAGTATGTACACTTTTATAGCCAAAATGCTATGTCAGAAAGAGAAACAGTATGAAGATTTAATCTTGATCAAAGGGTTAGTTCACCTTTTCAGATAAAAATTAAAAGGTGAACATGGTACACAATACCCCCCTCCCCACCGTCCCCCCACCGGTCCCCACTGCACTATTTACCTCCATGGGTTATACAGTTTTACCATCCACGCAGTCCCGTTCAACGGTCCTGGGGTTTGAAAACAATGCTGTTTTTCCTCTGCTTTCTCTAGGGATGCTGTGAGAGATCAGAGTAGTTCTGAAGGGTCAACGCAGTCATGTGGTGGCGCAGGAAAGAAGAGGCAGCGTGGTTTCCAGTTTTTCCAATTTTTGAAAAGGAAAAGGTTACAAATTTGCACCACGGATATGAAGCCTGTATGAACCTGCTGCAATTTCTGAACGATTGAGTGTGCATATTGCATCTGGGACAAAAAAGTTGTTGGACCTTCCTGTGTACAATTGAAAATCCTAAACATTGAACAGAATTTCATCACACTTTTTAAGCCTTCATTAGAATAGTCCATAATTTTTGAGGGAGAGAGTAAACAGATTACATCTGCAAACTTCCTTTTTCACAGACTGAATAAGGAAATACATTTACAGATTTGCTGCTAAGCTTGTAATCCATTTCACGCCAGCTACTTTTTCTGAGGGAGAGAGGAAGTAGATTTGGGGAAAAAAAAGCTTTTATTTATTTGTAGCTGAAGACTAAATCAAATTAGGACATTTTAACAGATTAGCACCACAGTTTTTAAGCTTGTTTAGACACTACAAAAGGAGGTTATTTTTTCCCAGGCAGAAGAGAGTAACAATATAAATAATTGCAAAAACACTTTTATACCTTTTGGAAAGACCAATAGTGTTCCTGTAGATAGCAAGTAAACTGCACTGGGAAAAATAATGTATTCTCTTTTTATTAGAAGTTTTAAACAAGTAAGTGATTTTGTATCCATTTCTATGTGAGACAATTTGGGAGGCAGAGAATTGGCATATTTCAGTTATAAAATATTAAATTAAACTGTATTGTTAAATTGTTAAAGAAGAAATTCAGATATGGATAGTTACACATAATTACAATGGTCAGGTTTCCCTCTAGAAGCTGGAAAGCACTGTAGTAGACCATGCTACTCCAGTGATCTTCACTAGCTTCTGGGTCCCATACAAAGCAGTTGCCCTTCTGCGTTCTGAACACAGGAGAGAATACATTATTTTTTTTTCAATTAATGCAATTGGATGAGGTTGAGGAAAGGGCAGTGATGTCAAACTCTCCACCTTGTTTATTTAGAGAATGCTTTGCAATAATTAAGAAAATGCAAACACTCTCTAAATGGCACCCATACTGAGTAGCTGACCTCCTGTGTTCAGAATGCTGAAGAGCAGCTGCTCAGCATGGCACCTGTCTGCGAAACACGTCAATCACTTATTACATAATCAAGCAACCTATACTAGGTTGCTACTGTATTTGTGTGTCTGCAATATGTAACGTATGTGTATTTTGTGAAAGATATTAGTTTTTTACTTGGAATATAATTTACTTACATGTATCAATAAAATGCACACATTTGTAATTATTTTAGAGATATTTTATCCAATATACTTTAAACATTTTTATTAATAATAAAATTATTGTTAATAATATTTTAAACCTGTTTCTCCAATCCAGTACCACTTAAGTCTGCAGTATGTGAAACTAGTGGAGATCACTATAGGAGCAGTATCTACTACAGTGATTTCCAGTTCTAGCAACGTATAATAGCTTTGCTAGGTATGATATACGCATTGTTATGGTAGCTTCTTAAAAAATGGCATACCTGGAATTATTCTTTAAATTGAATTTAATTATTTGCTAAACTGAATAGTATTCTTTAGGATGTGGTGGGGTTATGGAAGCAGCAAGTAGGCATATTTCACTCAGAAATATTAAGAGAAACTTTATTTTTCCAGAGACAATGTATAAATATTGTACACATTTGAGGGAGAAAATCTCTTCCTTTTTAATAGGAGTCAATTCGGGAAGCAGGCAGTAGGCATTAATCAGCAGAAATTAAAATGTAGTTCCTTGAATTGTATTTACACATTGAACAGATTTAATGTATGGAATCACGTCCTTTTTAATACAAATACATTTCAGAAGTGGGGAGAAGTCATATTTCAGCCAGAAATAAGCAATGTTACTGTTATTTTTTAAATACGCAATTTTATATTGGTACTGATGTGCTGCACTGAAACTCTTATTTTTAATAGGGGAGAGTATATCCAATACAGTCATAACAATAACATTACACAGTAATAATATACATTTAGAGAGTAATATTCCTTTAAATATGATTACATTTCAGAAGAAGGGAGAAGTCATATTTCAGCCCAAAATATTCAATTGTACTGTTATTCTTTTTCAGATACATAATTGGAACAGTCAACATACATGCTTGACTCCATGTACTTTCCCACTACATGATGCAGCCACTGCCAATAGCTGCTGGCAGAAGACAACCCTGGGTGCTGCATAGAGAAAAATGTTTTTAATGCCTTGCTTAGACAGCCACCCACACCACTGCTCCTCCTTCAATTGGAGCATGGTTCCTTACCTTGATGCCATGAATTCTTAGGTCCTTTTGCAGGCTCTGGGGCATGCATAAGCCTATCTGTCATAACTTACTAGAGGTGGATGAACGTCTGCTGTCTCTGTCTCCCTCTTGCACTGCAGCTGACAAATCTCACTTCACTTTACATTACTCTTGCTGGTGCTTGCCTTGAGCAAGTGCTGGGAGCCGAAGACAGCAACCCGCCTGTAGGGCGTAGGTAGAGGCTTTGCTTTATACCCCACATGTCCTTTACTGACCCTGTTCTTTCATACATCAGAAACCACCATGCACCCATTTGAATGACTTCAGACAAGGCTTGAAATAGTTTGACAACTTTACTGTAACTGTTCGTGGTGGCAGAACAAATACCAGATAACAACATAGTCCAGACCCTAAACGAACTAACATAGGTGGATGCCCTTGCATACCTTTACAGGTACCGTATTTGTCCATGACTGTCGATCTCCAACAACTGGCAGTTTCCACTGAAACCCTGATATTTTGTGGAGTTACATGGTCTCTCTTGAACTCTTGGGCTCTGTTGTGTTCTCTCCTCGATTCTCGCTCTCAAGCTCCCACAACTGCCCTCTTGAACCAAACCTTCCCTCTATTTATGTATCACATGGGGTGGAAGGCCGGCCCAAGACCAAAAGCCTGGGAACTGAGGTCCTTGAAAATAACCCTTTCCCCTGCCTGGGCAAGCCAACTACCTTGCTCAAGCAGAAAACCCACATCGTAGGCAACCTGCCTGCAAGTACACCACAGCACCCCTCCTGTAAACCATGTGTGTTAGTGAGACAGTATCAAGACAGTTGCTAGCTTATACCACCAGATTTGGAAGTTTAATTATTAATGCTCTGCATCTACTGCCAAAGAACTGGATTGTTGTATGGAATATGCCCTGTATTATAACCAAGTATGTTAAGTTTCCACCTACTTTTAATAGGTAAAGTTTCCAGAGCAGGACCTAGACTTACCTGATGTTTCTCACCACAATTTTGTATTACCCTAACTGTATTATACTAACTGTATTATAAAAACATGTGTCATCTCACATCACATCTTTAATCGCTTGCTGTTCTCTTTGTGGAAAGTAGGATTGTAGGTAGTTGCCCTGTTGGCCAACAGAAATTACAGTTTACTAAAAGTGGTTAGAAGGAGCCAAATCCAATGGGCAGAACACCAACCAAGCAGCGACAAATGTAGAATATTTTAGCAGGAAAGATGGGCTTTAATAAGTCTGGCCCAATATGATTGATTACCATGGATTAAAGTTTTTATTATTACAGTATTTCAATGTTCTCATTGCATTTAACATCTCCCATAGTATGCAACCATCACTGCATGTATAATATCCTGCAATAATGCAACCATGTAATATAATGAAACCATACTTCCTCAACTAGTAAATTCCAAAAGCCTCAAGCCCTTCCAGCTGAAATTACTCTCTCTGCAGATCAGGGCAAAACATCTTCCAAAATAACTATACCCCTCCAATTACCTTCTCTGCTGAATACAGCAACACATCTTCCAAGACAACTATATCCATTATTATTCACACAATGTAATTATATTCTGTTATATTCAGCCATATCCAATGTAGCAAAAGTATTGTCATTATCTATAGTGCAATGACTGATTAAAAATGACAGCCTTGCCAATACTGGAGAAGAAATGTGACTTAGAGCACCAGTACAGACTCTGCCCACCTCATTAGCAAGCACTGATCTGTCCACCTTGCCAAATGAACTAACTGGTTACATAGTTACATAGTTGGTACAGTATGGTTGCATAAAGAGACATCAGTCCATCCACATGTATGCGTGTGCGTTTATGTTTACTACAAATGCCTGTGCATTGCATTCACTAAGAAAAACATCTAAAAGTTATCTACACTTCCAGCTGACACCACCAACTGTGGAAGGGAGTTCCATATCCTTACCGCTCTAACAGAAAAAAAAACTCCTTACACAGTTTAAGATTGAACCACTTTTTGTCCAACTTCATTGTGTGGCAATGTAGAGACTTTAGGTTAAATACTTTCCTCCCAATGCTAGAGTCACCATTCAAAGATGTGTATACTGTGATCCCTATTAAGTGCCTTTTCTCCAAGGAGAATCGGTTGAATGTTTGTAGTCATTCCTCAAAACTGAGGTACCCCATCCCCTGTTTTAGGTTTGGTGAAATTCTCTGGACTCTCTCCAGTTCAAGGACACCCCTCCTGAGGATCGGTGACCAAAACTAGATACAGTTTGCAACCAAGTATTCTCAGTGTCATTTGATGGTGTGCCCGCCAAGCACTTACTGTATAGACATGTGCACACTGAAATATTTTGTTTCGGAATTTTGTTTTAGTCCGAAAAATTTATTTGTTTAGTTACTCCCGAAATTCGTTTTTATTTATTTTGTTTCGTTAAAAAATACATTCGTCCGAAAATCCAAATTAAGGTGGAATCTGTCAATTGAAGGTGTCCGTCGAATGTTCTAAGAAGATTAGACGAAGTAGCTAAACTGTACGACGCCGCAATCGTACATTTCCAGTCGAATGCTCTGCCCACAAGCTATAGTAGAATTCTAATGTTGTATGTCTAGTAATAATTATATTTAATAATTATTATTACTAGTCAACCAACATTAGAATTCATCTATAGTCTATGTGCGGAGCATTTGACCATAAATGTCTGCTCGTGGCGATCGTATGTTTTTAGCTGCTTTCTCGAATCTTCATGTCTCTATAATGTTGAATCTTTTCTCTCTATGTCGAATAATCTTGGACTAATAGAGTTAGGTTAGGCACATTTGACCGCAGGTTCAATAGACACAGATCGATATTGTCACCGTCATGTCGAATCTTCTATCTATATCAAACTGTTGAAAAATTTTTTAGGCCGGATTTTACGGATTCTGTGCGTTCGTTATCGTTTGTTAAAACAAACGTGAAAATCCCAGAAATTCGGACGAAAACTAATGCACATGTCTATTACTGTATCTCTCAAGCTATTATCCTGCCAACTTATGGCCCGTACACACGATACGAATATCGTACAAGAAAATGTCGTCCGAGGAAGAATCGTACGATAATCGGATCGTTAGTATAGAGTTTTCGAGAGCCGATCATGACAGTTTATCCGATATTATTTTATCGGACATGCACGAAAATTTTCCTCGTACGATACCAGATCGTACGATTTTCGTTTAGTCAGTACAGTTGTCGTCCGAAAATACAATACATTACAACACATGACATCACTTCCGATTTTTTTTTTCTGTCGTACGAGAATTTTCGTGACTTTAATAACCTATTTAATTTCTACTTGTGACTATTAAGCGGAAAAAGTAGTACGATCTGTCGTACGATATTCGGATCATGTGTACGCGGCATTAGTTTGACAACTTACCTTCTATGGTCCCCCCCCCCCCAACAAACAAAAAAAACACCCACTTTATTTTATGAAGAAGGTTTCCAGTCCAGAAGGTTTCCTCCTGTCCGTCTACACTGTACTGGGTATGAGATTATGATTGCAGAACAAACATCCCACTGGAAAATAAAGATTTGAGCAGTGACAGCCTGGTATGATGTCTGAAAGAGCAGGTGTACCTGTCCACAATCCCCACTCCCTCCAACACACACAAAAACACTTCCCCAAAAACGCCAATGTGAAGATAATTTTGCTACAGTAGTCACAGAATTATTTGATCTGTATGTTCCTGTTGTCACAGACAGGAGTGAAATGTATCAGCAGTGATTCCATAGTGTAAATTATGTCCATGTGACAAGAATAGAACAGTTCTGGTGGAATGTTATATGACAGTAAACCAACCAGCATCTGTGCAGTTTTAAAGCACGGACTACATGGAATATGGCATGAAACTTAGTCGTCAGTGTCCCCATGGTAACAGATGTCATTACTCATTACCTGTGCTAATTTTTTCTTGATGATGCTGTATCTCACATCTAGGCCATAAAAGAGGTTCTTACTGTGTAATACATAATCTGGTAAACAACATTGTAAGTAAGCGGAGATGAGAAAGCCTGGAGTGCCAATAAAGCCTTTCTTCACATTTGTGTTATTTCTGGAGTGCATTTTACATTGCGGTTTGTTTTCTTAGCTCTTGTTTCCATTGCATTTCTCTGCCAGTGATAAACCTGTAGCATTTTACCCCAAGCATAGTCTTTGGCTGACTCACTTTAGTTCGTCTAGTCATAAATGGATGAAAATAATTTTAGAGGTTTGAGATTTATCTTGTTGCTATGGCTCTTCCATCTATAGACAATCTTGCTGCTGCATCTCGCTGAAAATAACACTCATGAACTGAATGACACATTCAGAAATCTTAAAGAAAACCTACTGTATAGAAGGGAATGTGCAAGCTGATGATATTGACTTTCATCTGATTGATGCTGGTTCCCTGGCTGTCGCCAGCTTCAGTATTGACCTCACACATGCATAGAGGCATTGAAAATTGAACTTTACATCTATATACTTGTTCCAGATCAGCGAAACAAATTATTAAATGGTAACTGCACTTTTGTGGGGGAAAAATAGCAAATAAAGAAAAAAGAATAAAGCGTGTACAATTGCGACACAAGTCATATTATAATTGAATGTTATTAAAAATTACCTTTCCTTTTTAATCTGCAGCTGCTGTAATTTTCTGCAAATGCAATGCAATATGGCTACCTGGAGTTGTTCTGTACACAGACCACCCCCCAGAAACATCATTTCCTGCTTGTGTGATTGGCTCACCAATTTTCCCAGAAGTCTACCTAAGATTTTAGGCATCCCCTGCAACAAAACTTTCATTTTTGGTGAGATACTCCCTGTAGGAACATGTCTAAAGGGATGCAGGCCCAGCAGATTTCTTCATAAGTGCTGTGCAGGTGCAATAGATAATAGATAATTATAATAGATAATAATGAAACCACTCCCATTAGACCCACTCAGCACAGATGAACATACATGGATTTCTTCAGAATAACAAAAGGTAGGAATCTGCATAAAGTTTGTTATAATCCTTGCAATGTAACTGTACATAGATCACCCAGAGGAGAATGTTTTTTTTTTCTCAACAAAAGTGGAGTTACACGCTAAAGTCTCTCTTTGTCGCTTAAAGAAAAAGTTACCAATTTTTTTTTTTTATCTCAATGAAAAAAAAAGAACATGAAATGTGTGTATGTATACAGTATATGCAGTACATCCTTCAATGATGCTGTGCATGATCCTATCTGTGCGTATTCCATAGAGAGAGGTCATGGACACTGTCAGCAGTCACCCCTCTCGGTGGGCCCTGTGATTTACTGATCCTAATTTCTCCTTCTTCCTCTCTGCACATTGAGCTGGACACAGTCTTTTTACGTGTAAGACTCCCTTCACATCTAGGCGTTGCTATTTTACAGGTGTTTTTGCAGAGTTTTTGTAGGGTTTTTGTACAGGCGTTTTAATGTTGACAAATCACCAATGGAAAGCAGTAAAAACACCTGTAATCTGCCAAAAAAGAAGCTTATGTACTTTTTTGAGCGACGTCGTTTTGCTTAAGGCGACAGAACGCTCAGATGTGAACAGGGGCTATTGAAATGAATGGGATTTGTCTTGTTGGGCATTTTTAGAGCTGAGACTTAGAGCAGATAATCACCCAAAAACGCCTAGATGTGAACGGAGCCTAAGCGATGCTGTATTTGTAAATAAACTTGTTACAAGTAATGTAATCCCTGCACCCTTGCTACTTCGTTTCTCTTCCATATTGCTAACTGGATTGCCCCCTGATCTACACTGGTCTGGTTCACACAATTGCAGGTGGTTGTGGAAATTGCACCTGTTCCCCCACTCACAACCACCCACAGCCAAAACGTCCTGCTCTTTAAAAACACGCAGTGCTGGCATTCATTCTTAATGGCACCCCCACGCATCTAAAAACGCTGCGCGTGCAGGAACCCTTGAGAAATTTCAAGGTGCAACCATGTGATTTCCTTTCCGCTGTGTTTTAAAAATGGTGCAGGAACCTTTTTCCTGCATGAAACGCAGGAACAGCAGCCAATTCAAATGAATGGACTGCCATGCCTTTACAAACGCGGCTCGCCGAGCACCAATAGTGTGAACCAGGCCTTAGTTGCTGCAGGATTGTTTCCTTGAAGTACACACCTGCTTTACAGATTTTTCTCATGGATCTTTTTCCACTATATGGGCTATTGTATGTTTAAAGACTTTTGATCTGAGCACTGAATGAATAATTTACTTGCTGTCATTGCACATAGAAGATGATTTGGTTGTTTAATATACAGAGTGGTATGCCAAAGCAATCTCTATGAATTCCATAGCAGATTATGTGTCTGACCCCTGCTTTAAAAAATGCCAGGGGTGTGTTTCACCTGGTCTAACGTACTGTCAATTATTTTAGAATGCAATTTAATGTGTTTTTTTTCCTCGTCCTCCCTTCCTTTTTCCTCTCATTTGCACATAACTTAATTGCTTTGCCCTGGGCTCATGGAAGGTTTGCTTACCTGCCCTCGTCATTGGTTGCAAACCTCCAGTGTGTGTTCCTCCATGCCTTCAATTCAATATGAAATGGTTACAGGGACTTATTTACTAAAAATTCTTAAAGCTGGCTTTACTGTTTTCTCAGGATTCTCTTAATGTTTAGTCTACTAGGAGGTATTGATGCTATGTCATTAAACACTCTATTACCAAATGTATTGGGACGCCTGTCTTTACACGCACATGAACTTTAATGGCATCTTAGTCTTAATCCGTAGGGTTCAATATTGTGTTGGCTCACTCATTGCAGCTATAACAGCTTCAACTCTTCTGGGAAGGCTGTCCACAGGGTTTAGGAGTGTGTCTATGGGAATGTTTGACCATTCTTCCAGAAGCGCATTTGTGAGGTCAACTACTGATGTGGACGAGAAGGCCTGGATCGCAGTCTCCGCTCTAAATTCATCCCAAAGGTGAAATTAGAAGCTGATTGGCTACCATGCACAGCTGCACCAGATTTTGCACTCTCTAGTTTTAGTAAATCAACCCCAATGTGTTTCCACAGTTAATGATGGTTGTACGGGGACAAAGAAAGGAAGCGCCACCTAAGTGCAATATGTCAGATAAAAACGTTTAATCTCAAAGGAAATGCACTTACAGGACACAAGTACAAACAGGGCACATCACGGTCTCATAAAATGCGGTGCGGTCCGGTCTCAGGTCCATCTGGATCCACGGGTCTGCAGGCAAAAAAGATAGTCCATCCTGTGGCCACCAGGAAACAGCCAGAATTCAGCGTGGAGCACAGATGATGATGTCACAGGAAACCAGAACCAAGGAGAGCACCGGAAGGAAGGTGAGACAGGAAACAACAGGCTACGCACTCGGTTGTACGTACCAGGGAGATTTGTGACTGTGTTTGTTACATTTTCTAAAGAAGTTGAGAATCTTTATAAAATACATAGAGGTCTATTTATAACACATGTGGTGTACAGATGTCACAAACATTCGCATTACAAATAATCCCTTTTTTCTGATATGCTTTTTCCTATGATCATCAGACCTGTCTAGTGGCCAATGTAATATTGTCCTGGATTACCTTAACCACTTCAGCCCCAGAAGATTTGGCTGCTCAACAACAAGGCCATTTTTTGCGATACGGCACTGCGTCGCTTTAACTGGCGGTCGTGCGACGCTGTACCCAAACAAAATCGACATCCTTTTTTTCCCACAAATAGAGCTTTCTTTTGGTGGTATTTGATCACCTCTGCGGTTTTTAATTTTTGCGCTATAAACAAAAGAAGAGCGACAATTTAGAAAAAAAAAAACACAATAGCTTTTAATAAATATCCCATTTTTTTTTTTAAAACAAAATTTTTCCTCAGTTTAGCCCGGTATGTATTCTTCTACATATTTTTGGTAAAAAAAAAAATCGCAATAAGCGTATATTAATTGGTTTGCGCAAAAGTTATAGTGTCTACAAAATAGGGAATAGATTTATGCCATTTTTATTAATAATTATTTTTTTACTAGTAATGGCAGCGATCAGCGATTTTTATCGGGACGGCTGGTCCGGAAGCAGTTAAAGTGATTGTAAACAATTACCGTGTAAAATAACTCATTCAGTTTAAAAAAGAAATGAAAGGCTAAATATGTTTGTATAGATACATAAAAAAACATTAACCTCCCCTCTTTTCTCACCTGCATAAGAGCTGGGGGAGGAGAAGCAGCAGCACACTAAGCTTCCCAGCGAATGGCTGAGCAGTGGTGGCGTGTCAGGACAAGTCTGATTATTGGAGGAGAGCATGCTGAGTTCCCAGCACAGCTAGAGAACTGACCATGGTGTGCTCTCTTGCTTAAACCCAGGTTCACACTGGGCTTCGGGAATAAAGCCATGCTAGTTCAGCTGAACTCGCACAATTTCACTCACTTGTCAGTCCCGATTTCAGCCGTGATTTCAGACATCTGCAGGTTTCTGCACAGATTTCAATGTAAATCTCAGCCCGAAATTGCAAAAAGTAGTAACTACTTTTTTATATTGGTGCAGCTCCGCCGATTAGGACGGTGCCATTGCCGGCAAACGCCGCCAATTTGAAACGCTATTTGACATGTCAAATCGCATGTCAAATCGTACCAATGTGAACCAGGTCTTAGTGTGGTCTGTTTTTAATAGGAAAGCAGAGGGACTGGCAGAAACAGCAGGGATTTCACATAAAGGAAGCAATACAAAGAGAACAGGATACTTTCTCATACAAGTACATGGTACAGCAGGCACATATCAGGAATATGAAGTGTTGGGGTAAAAAAACACTTTAATCACAAACAAAGGAACTAAAGACAAAATGCAGAGATTATTCATGAAGTCCGTGAAAATGCTTGTGACTTTCACACAGCAATCTTTTTTATAAATAGACCTCATAGTGTGAATATTCACAATCATGTGAAAATCAAATTCTTGTTTACTTATTTCATCTGCATGTGATTTGGTATTTAAAGTGAACAGTAATATGTTTTTTCACATACAATAACTGGATAACTGAAGTGAATATTTACTCATGTTGTGTGAAGTTTCGCAACTCTTTTTTTGAATCACCCAAGCTGCATCCAGAAGTACTGGGGCAGCAGTCCTATTATTAGGAATCCTTGGTGCAGTACATGCAGTCATATGGCTAATACAAAACATAAATCCAATAAAAATGAACATGCTTGCTGTAACAGTTTTTCAATAATTCTCCCTTTCCTAACATTTACATTTCCATCTGCCAAAGAAGAGCACCTATATGACTCTTGTGGGCATAATATTTATGTAGCGGGTGGTCATATTTAGGGGAGGCATCTGAGTGGTATCAGGCTCAGATGCAACAATTGTTAGGATTCCTGGACCAATTTATGCCAGTGGAGGATATCAATGGTGTCTAGTTCCCTGCGGCCTATAGGTGACGCTGTTGCCATAGGTCGGGGTTGAATCGCCATTGGAGGGCTGTGCCCTTTGTGTCCTCTCGTGGCAGTAGTACAGCGGGGCGGGGAACCTGATGTGCATGCTGGGAGAGAGTATAAAGGGGGCAGACATCTTCCGCTCGGGGTTTACTCCCAGGCACCTTCAGCCTGGGGGTGCGTGATGACGGTCTCCGGGTGCCCTAGGCCCGGGGACAGAGTTGGGGTTCCACCTCAGACACCTTTGGTCTGGGGTGAGGTACTCTTCGGAGGCCTGGGGCCCAGTACCTTCGACTGGGTCCTGCAAGGGATCGAGGGCTCCTAGGGTGTCCCCCGGTATGGACACCCGAATCTGGGACGAGGAGGCCAGGGGGTGACCCTTCCGAAGACCCAGTGCAGCATTTGCTGGTGACGGCGGCGCCTCTGGTAACTGTCCGGATGGATGTCCTCTCTCTGACAGGGGCCATTGCTCATAGAAGGCAGTCCACGTTCTCATGGTCTGTGGCAGGGACCCATCGTGAATCAGGTCGGTGGCAGAGACCCAACAACTAGGTCTGTGGCAGAGGCCTTAATCATCTGGTCTGTGGCAGAGATCCCCTCACGGTCGGTGGCAGCGACTGTGTGCCAAGCCTGTTCGCGCTATAACGGAACAGGAGAAAAACCAAGTTCAAGTTTGTGCCTGGACCTCCTCCCCACTTTGTTCTGAACTGTTCTGTGTCTAACCAGTCGCTCTTAAAGGACTATTTATTGCTCTGAAGAATAAATAAGTGTTGGACTTTCAGTGGTGTGGAACTTGACTTTCTGGGAGCTAAAGGGTCCTACTTCCACCTAAGTGGAGGGTGGGAATCATCCTCAAGGGAAGTTTTGGCTCTGGACAGGAACACAGGCCCGAAGGTAAATGATTATAGCTCACACCTCTGCACACAAGAGGATACGAGCTGGTGGTCCGCCACACTCTCCTCCCTGGTCCCCTAGACGAGAGCCATTGACCGAGAAGAGAAAGAGGGAGTGAGAGGTGAGGTCGCTACATTTATTTTTTCAGTATACGTCAATGTGCTGTTATACTGTAACCTCTGTTCCCAAACTAGCACTAATGAACATTTCTTTGGTAATATTTTTTTTTTTTTTATATTCTTTATTTCTTTTTTTTATATGAACATTCTTGTATATATATATATATATATATATATATATATATATATATATATATATATATGATACTTTCTTCCATAAACAACAATATATATATCATATAAACACAAACAATAATAGAGTACCCTCCTCCCCTCCTCCCACCCCATCACATTTTCCCACATCCCCTCCCTCCCATCCCCATATTCCACCCCTCACTCTCTACTGTGCCTCCACCTCTAACCAATGTTTCCATATGTTCATAAATTTCTTCCTAAGATGTCCCAAATACAAAGTTTATTCTATCTATTATCTCCTTCCAATACCAGTACAATTTGGGACATCTCCACATCATGTGCACTAAATCTCCCTCCTCAGTTCTACATCTCTGGCATTTCGCATCTTTCCTACCACCAAACTGATACATTCTTCGGGGTGTATAATATGCTCTGTGTACTAAATATAATTGTGAAACCATTTGAGAGGGGGAAAGTGTAACTCTCGGACCTGCCTCTAGTATCTTTTTCCACTGATCTTGTGTTATTGGGCCCAAATCTCTTTCCCATTTTCCCTTGCTTTCGAGTCTCTCTTCCTGATCTACCTCACTTATACATTTATACATCTCCGATATTATCCCTCTAGATATATCCGCATTCACTAACCTACTGAGTTGGGTCATTTCATTCCATACTGGTATTTCTTGCCTGAATTGTGCATTCAGAGCATGCCTTACCTGTAGGTATCTGTAAAATGATTTATTGGGGACTGAGTACTCCTCTCTTAGCTCTTGAAATGTTTTTATTCTTCCCTCTTTAAAAAGCTGTATCAGGAGGTTTACTCCACATATATCCCATTCCTCAACTTTTCCCATCTTTTTGAGCTCTTCTAGATTACTATTGTCCCAAATGGGAGAGAATTCTGAGAATCCGCTGTACCCCAATATCTCCTTAACCGTCTTCCAACATTTTACCATCAGTTTTTCTGTTGGACATCTGGAGCAGAAAGAGTCGGCCTCCACTGCCTCTACTTCTGTATCATGACTTGTATCATTCAGTAATAGATTCTTCCCCCCCTCCCTACTCCCCGGTAGGTTACTTCCCCTCATATGCTGCATTTGTGCAGCTAGAAAGTAGTATCTCGGGTTGGGCAATGCCAGTCCCCCCTTTCTCTAGATTGCTGTAAAGTACGAAGGCGAACTCTTGCTGCTCCATTTCTCCATATCAGTTCCCTGAATACACTGTCTATTCTTTTGAACCAGTACTTTGGAATCCATACTGGGGAGTTATGCATTACATATAGGATCTGAGGCATCCAAACCATTTTGACAAGGTTGCAACGTCCGACCACCGAAAGTGGGAGTCTATTCCACACGCGACACTTCTGTCTCAACCTTGTCATTAATGGTACCAGATTATTGGCTATATAATGTCCTGGATCTTTTGTTACATTTATTCCCAAGTACCTCATCTGACTCACAACCTTGACTTGGGTTATCTGCTGTGTTATTGGGTCCATCGGCAAAAGCGCAGATTTTTCCCAATTAATCCTCAACCCTGAAATTTTCCCATATTCTCCAATTATCCCCATTGCTGCATTTAATGAGGACTGTGTATCCCCCAGAAAAAGCAAGATGTCATCTGCATACATGGCAATCTTTTCTTCCCCAAGTTTTCTCTTAAATTCATGTACCTCTGGGGATGCCCTTATTGATATGGCCAGAGGCTCCACTGCGAGGGCGAACAGCAGGGGCGACAGCGGACACCCCTGCCTTGTCCCCCCTGCCAACTGGAACCACTCTGAACACTCACCATTTATTCTTATTTTTGCTCTTGGACCCTCATACAGTATCTTGACCCATTGGATGAATCTCGGACCAAACTGAAACTCAGCCAGTACCCTCCACAGAAAGTGCCACTCAAGGCTGTCAAACACCTTGGCTGCGTCTAAGGACAGAATAGCTCTTGTCCCTTCATTCTCTATTGGCAGTTGAATGTTTAGATATGTCCTTCTTATATTGATACTTGTAGATCTGTCTGGAATGAATCCAGTCTGGTCCGGGTGCACCAGTTTTGCAACTATCCTGTTAAGTCTTGTTGCCAGTACTTTAGCCAATATCTTCACATCCGAACATAGGAGAGATATCGGCCTATATGATGCTACGTCAAGTTGACTTTTCCCCTCCTTAGGAAGCACTATAATTGTTGCCTCTGTCATAGACAGTGGCAGCTTCCCCTCTACAGCTGCCCAGTTAAGTACTTCCAGAAGTTTTAGAAGCAGCACCTTACTGTAAGTCTTATATATTTCTATTGGCAAACCATCAGGTCCGGGGGCCTTCTGGTTCGCCATATCTGCTGTTGCTTTTTGTAATTCTTCCAGTGTCAGTGGTGCCTCCAGTCCTTCTTTGTCTTCCCTTGATAGTTGGGGGACCTGTAGCCCTTCAAAAAAGGTTCCCATCTCCTTTTCTACGTTTTCTGATGGAGTACTACTGTACAAGTTTTGGTAGTAGTTTTTAAAGACCTCTGTTATTTTACTAGTGCCTCTCCTAATCTCCCCTTCTTTATCACATATAGCCGATATAACCGAGGAGGGGGCATTGGCCCTAGCAATCAGGGACAGCATCCTCCCCACTCTCTCTCCCTCCCCAAAGAAGGTCTGTTTTTGAAACAGCATTTTATTTTCTGCCTTTTTTAGTAACAAGTCTTTATATTCTTCCTGACTTTTTACCCATTCTTTATGTTTCTCTATTGTTGGACTTTCCACATATTTTACTTCAGACCTTCTCACCTTTTCCCTTGCTGTAACTTCCTTAGCTTGTGTTTGTTTTTTTACATATGAAATTTTTTGTATTAAAACTCCCCGAAGGAAGGCTTTCAGGGCATCCCAAATAGTTCCTTTAGATGCTGATCCTTCATTTAGTTTTATATTCTTCCAGGCTGGCACAGACTCCCCCCACATCGTTAATTATTCCTAGCCAAAATGGATTCAACTTCCAATCCTTTACTAAGTTTCCTGCTTGTACTTATTTCAAAAATTACTGCAGCATGGTCTGAAATACTTCTCGGTTCATATTTCACTTCCCCCACCTCCCTCAGGGCATCTTCACTACAAAGCACCAAATCTATTCTGGACAAGGTCGCGTGCGTTTTTGAGTGACAAGAAAACTGTTTTTCCTCCGGGTGTCTCACCCTCCACACGTCCACCGGTCCCGTCTCTCCACAGAATTGGAGGAGGGGACTGCCAGGCGTGCCACTGGGGGAGACCCCGGGGGGGAACCTATCCACCTTTTTATTCATAGTCATATTAAAATCTCCTGTCACTATAAATATCTTTGGTAACATTAATGCAGTATACAAACATGGATTATATCTTTTCCTTCATCTTTTATTACATTTCTATCTCTGAAATCCAAATGTTTAATGCTAATTAAACACAAATAGCTGTAGTGTGTATTCCATTAATATTGAAGAAGGCAGCTGGTTTCTTTTTTTATCAAGCCTCTGTGTTTTCATATCTGGAATTGTTGATTAATAATAAATAACGTGTCATGTTTTTCAAAACAGACAGTATGGTGTATATGGTGTATGGAACTAATTTAAAGTGTGCTGGTCATATTGCAGAAAATAACGTTATTAGCTGTGTGCAAATGCTATAAAGCCCTATCCAGTATAATTAGGATCCTTTCTTTCATATATGAATTTTACTATATTATGGGAAATCTCAGAAGGCTAAGCTGCGAAAGATAGGCGTAATGTATACAGATGCATTACTTGTAAATAGGTATTATTGGTGTTGTGACCACAGGGTGGCACTGTGGACAACACAACAAGGTACACTATGCCACGTCCTTAAGTTAATCAGAAAATAGGGGGTTTGAAAACAGGGATGAGCCGAACACCCCCCTGTTCGGTTCGCACCAGAACCTGCGAACAGACAAAATGTTTGTGTAAACTTTAGAACCCTATTAAATACAATGGACTCGAACGTTCGAAATCTAAAGTGTTAAATATAAAGGCTGATATGCAAGTTATTGTCCTAAAAAGTGTTTGGGGACCCAGGTCCTGCCCCAGGGGACATGTATCAATGCAAAAAAAGTTTTAAAAACGGCCGTTTTTTCGGGAGCAGTGATTTTAATAATGCTTAAAATGAAAAAATAAAAGTGAAATATTCCTTTAAATTTCGTACCTGGGGGGTGTGTATGATATGCATGTGAAGTGGCGCATGTTTCCCGTGCTTAGAACTGTCCCTGCAAAAAATGTAATTTTTGAAAGAAAAAAAGTCTTTTAAAACTGACTCGCGGCTATTAATGAATTGTCGGCTCCCGGCAATACATACAAAAGTCATTGATAAAAAAAAAAAAAAAGTGTGGGGGTTCCCCAGAATTCAATTACCAGGCCCTTCAGGTCTGGAATGGATATTAAGGGGAACCCCGCCGCAAATTAAAAACAAATTTGACGTGGGGTTCCCCCAAATATCCATTCCAGGCCCTTCAGATCTGGCATGGATTTTAAGGGGAACTCCACCCCAAATTTTAAAAAAATGGCGTGGAGTCCCCCTAAAAATCCATACCAGACCCCTTATCCGAGCACGCAACCTGGCCGGCCGCAGGGGAAAAGGGGGTGACGAGAGAGCGGCCCCCCCTCCCTCCTGAACCGTACCAAGCCACATGCCCTCAACATGGGGAGGATGTCCCCATGTTGATGGGGACAAGGGCCTCATCCCCACAACCCTTGCCCGGTGGTTGTGGGGGTCTGCGGGCGGGGGGCTTATCGGAATCTGGAAGACCCCTTTAACAAAGGGGACCCCCAGATCCCGGCACCCCCCTATGTGAATTGGTAAGGGGTACATTGTACCCCTACCATTTCACGAAGAAAGCGTAAAAAAATGTTTAAAAAAAACACACAAACACCTTGAAAAAGTCCTTTATTTAAAAAAAACAAAAACATTCCAGCGGTGAAATCCAGTGTCCCGCGGCGATCCCGATGTCCAGCGCCGTCCTTTATTGGTTGTGCCTGAGCGGACCTGATGGGGAACTCCCTCTCAGTATTTTAAATGTATAGACCCGCCCCTTCTAAAGTTCCCCATCAGGTCCGCTCAGCGGACCAGATGCGGAACATGAGAAGGGGCGGGTCTATACATGTATTGCCAAAGTGAGAGCAGTTCCCCATCAGGTCCGCCCCCTCGGTATGTCGGACCCGCCTACGTCATTGGCTTGAGCGGGGAACTTCCTTCACTATGTAAATTTAAATTACACAGTGAAGGAAGTTCCCCGCTCAAGCCAATGACGTAGGCGGGTCCGACATACCGAGGGAGCGGACCTGATGGGGAACTTTAGAAGGGGCGGGTCTATACATTTAAAATACTGAGAGGGAGTTCCCCATCAGGTCCGCTCAGGCACAACCAATGAAGGACAGCGCTGGACATCGGGATCGCCGCGGGACACTGGATTTCAGCGCTGGAATGTTTTTTTTATTTATTATTATTTTAAATAAAGGACTTTTTCAAGGTGTTTGTGTGTTTTTTTTAAACATTTTTTTACGCTTTCTTCGTGAAATGGTAGGGGTACAATGTACCCCTTACCAATTCACATAGGGGGGGGCGGGATCTGGGGGTCCCCTTTGTTAAAGGGGTCTTCCAGATTCCGATAAGCCCCCCGCCCGCAGACCCCCACAACCACCGGGCAAGGGTTGTGGGGATGAGGCCCTTGTCCCCATCAACATGGGGACATCCTCCCCATGTTGAGGGCATGTGGCTTGGTACGGTTCAGGAGGGAGGGGGGGCCGCTCTCTCGTCCCCCCTTTTCCCCTGCGGCCGGCCAGGTTGCGTGCTCGGATAAGGGGTCTGGTATGGATTTTTAGGGGGACTCCACGCCATTTTTTTAAAATTTGGGGTGGAGTTCCCCTTAAAATCCATGCCAGATCTGAAGGGCCTGGAATGGATATTTGGGGGAACCCCACATCAATTTTTTTTTAAATTTGCGGCGGGGTTCCCCTTAATATCCATTCAAGACCAGAAGGGCCTGGTAATTGAATTCTGGGGAACCCCCACGCTTTTTTTTTTTTTTTCAATGACTTTTGTATGTATTGCCGGGAGCCGACAATTCATTAATAGCCACGAGTTAGTTTTAAAAGACTTTTTTTCTTTCAAAAATGACATTTTTTGCAGGGACAGTTCTAAGCACGGGAAACATGCGCCACTTCACATGCATATCATACACACCCCCCAGGTACGAAATTTAAAGGAATATTTCACTTTTATTTTTTCATTTTAAGCATTATTAAAATCACTGCTCCCGAAAAAACGGCTGTTTTTAAAACTTCTTTTTGCATTGATACATGTCCCCTGGGGCAGGACCCCGGTCCCCAAACACTTTTTAGGACAATAACTTGCATATAAGCCTTTATAATTAGCACTTTAGATTTCTCCCATAGATTTTTCGAATTTGCCGCGAACACCCCAATTTGTTCGCTGTTCGGCGAACGGGCGAACAGGCAATGTTCGAGTCGAACATGAGTTCGACTCGAACTCGAAGCTCATCCCTATTTGAAAATAATGGACTTTCTAGGCATTGTCAGAATGTTTATACTGAAATAATAAAACAGTATTGTATTTATGGAATTATGCAAATCTTTGTTTTGGGAGACTTTACATTTTTCCACAAATACAAACAAGAATTTCAAGTTCGTTTATCCATGCTATTTTGAAGACAAGTGACACAAATGATATGCTTAAAAATACAGTGTAAAAATAATATCAGGTATATTTTGTGATAATTCAAATAAAAATGGATATATCAAAGATAAATAATGATACAGATAATATTCACCTTTCTACACAAGCTCTTATTACAAAATACTACATTTCAATATTGGAATGATAACTTGTTAAATTTAGACTTGGTAACTTTTAATGAATAGCTTTCCGTGACTTCACGGACTTGTAAAAACAAATGGTGTTGATTTTAGCACGGTGATTCCTTTTCAAAACAAACAGACCTTCTAACTTACACTTTAAACATGCACAGACAAAATGTCATATTGTGCACAGGGCTTGATAACTTGATCAAGACTTATTTTTAAATTTAGAATGAATCAATGGTTCAACGCATACAATAACCAATCCAATTCTAAAGCCTCGTACACACGGCCGAGAATCTCGTCGTTAAAAACATGTTGTTTTTTACGATGAGATCCTTGGACAAGAAACTTGTCCCGGCCGAGTGTACACACGCTCATTTCAAAGAACCCGCGGTTCTTTGAATGGAGCGTACGCGGTGACGTCATCGAATACGACGAGCATGCGCTCGTCACATTCGATGCCGTCGCCGCCATCTTGGTTCACCCTACCTATGCCTAGGAAGCTACCGCGCATGCGTCAAAGTCATTTCGAGCATGCGCGGGCTTCCCGGCGAACAGGTAAGTGTACACACACTCAATTTTCTCTTTGAGAAACAGGCTGACGAGAATCTCGATGAGAAAATAGAGAGCAGGTTCTCTATTTTCTCGTTGAGATACTTGTCGCTTTTCTTGACGAGAAACCATACACACGAACAAATTGTGCGGTGAGACAAAGCCTGTGTAGCTAAAACCTTCAAAAACAGGGAGATAGGGGCTGGGGCAGCACAAGGCTGCACCTAGTTGTCAGACAGGGAACCTACGTGTGTAGTAAGCGGTCAAGCTGACCAGGATTTATTTTTTTATGATTCTTTTTGTTTTGCTGTTTTTCCCCTGTAAATAGTTTAAATAAACCGCACCTTTTGTTTTTGCAACTACAAACTCTGTCTGCTGTGCCTGTTTTTGTGTGGTGAACCCATCCAGGGGGTCACACACACCTGCTGCCGAACTAACCCCCTCACAATATATATATGTATATATATATATATTTTACAGGACGCCAAGGTTGGGTCCTGGACGGATGCTATACATCACCAGTATTTGGGTTGTGGTCCCTTTAAAGAGAGCTGTGATAGGGTTCAGGGTAGGGTTGTCCCGATACCGATACTAGTATCGGTATCGGTACCGATACCGAGCATTTGCCTGAGTACTTGTACTCGGGCAAATGCTCCCGATGCTTCACCCGATACTTGTGATCAGGGATGAGCCGAACACCCCCCTGTTCGGTTCGCACCAGAACCTGCGAACAGACAAAATGTTCGTGTAAACTTTAGAACCCTATTAAATACAATGGACTCGAACGTTCGAAATCTAAAGTGTTAATTATAAAGGCTGATATGCTACAGGAGACCCATCTAGTGAAAGACACGACTAGCTTCTTGGGATATGCATGGGTGGGTCAGGCCTATCACTCCACTCACTCCGCTTTCTCACGCGGAGTGAGCGTACTGATTCACAAGGCCCTGGCATACCAGGAGTTAGATTCGCTTATTGATATATCTGGGAGATTTGTATTTTTATACTGCAAATTGTTTACTGTTACTATGATCCTGGCTTTTGTATATGTGCCTCCACCGTTTTCTAGAGAGGTGCTGCAGTTGCTGCTGTCTTACCTGGCAAACAAGCCCGATGTCCCACTATTGCTGCTAGGAGACTAACTGTTACATAGACCCCAGATTGGATAGACACCCCCCGGTGACGCCCCCTAAGGGCAACCGGGGCACGGCTCTTGGACGCCTGATGGCTGAGGTGGGGTGGGTTGACATCTGGCGGGTCCGGAATCCCAACTGTAAACAATTCTCCTGTTTCTCCAAAACGCACGGTTCCCTTTCCCGTATAGACCTTAGTTTGGGTACCCCCAACATGGTTAGTTGCTCCTCTGGGATAGAATATCTCCCTAGGGGGGTCTCGGACCACTCACCGTTAGTACTGTGGCTGGTTTCTCAGCCGTCTAGCTCTCTACCTAGGGCCCCATGGAAATTGAATGCCTATTGGCTCAAACTGTTTACATCCCCGGAACGTATAGAAACCAAGATCGAGGTTTTTCTGCGGGCGCACGACCAGTACCTAGACCCTCTGCTAAAATGGGAAACTCTGAAGGCCTACCTTAGAGGGGTATTTATTGAGGAAATACAAATTGTCAGGAACAACTCCTCTGTTCTGATGGAGCGGGTGGAAGACCAGGTGGGACAGCTGGAGCTTGTTTATGTGACTAGCCCTACTGACTCGGCCAGGGAGGCCTGGATGTCGGCCCAGGACTCTCTGGACCGTCTCCGATCCTCAACAGCAGAGCGGAAGAGATTCTTTACAAAACTTGCATTTTATGAGGAAGGGGAACAAACTGGGCGTTTACTGGCCAAGATAGCAAGGTCTCAAACACAATCCCCGACCATTGGTGCTATACGTGCCTCTACAGGTAAAGTGGTCAACGCCCCTGAAGCCATTGTGCCCGAGCTGGCATCCTTCTATGAGGGCCTCTATGGGTCGAGGGATGCCTACTCGGATGAGGATCTTGAGGAGTACATGGCTAGTATTGATCTGCCCGCTCTTTCCACATCAGCCAGAGAACAATTAGATGCCCCCATTACCCTGGACGAGTTGCAACTGGCGGCAGGCTCTTTTCCTACATGTAAAGCCCCTGGGGAGGATGGCCTGCCCATGGAGGTGTTCACCCAGTTTGGGGGGCACCTGTTACCTGAACTGTTGAAAGTCTTTAACGCCGCACTGGAGGGTGGGAGGCTGCCTGACTCTATGGCCAGGGCTAATGTCATTTTATTATTAAAGCTGGGGAAGGATCCGGTTGACCCTGGCTCCTATAGACCTATTTCGCTGCTGCAAAGTGATGTGAAAATCCTGGCTAAGGTCTTGGCGCGCGGGGTCAACGGGATAATCTCGTCTATTATACACCCGGACCAGGCGGGTTTCATGCCGCAGAAGTCCACTGCTACCAATTTAAGGCGCCTGTTTTTGAACATGCAGGTGCAGGCGGACAATGGGGGCCACAGGGCGCTCTTGTCCCTTGATGCCAACAAGGCATTCGATAGTGTCAGCTGGAGGTTCCTTTGGGCGGCGTTGGCCAAGTTTGGCTTTGGGGACACATTCATAGACTGGGTCAGGTTGCTATATGCGTCCCCCCAAGCGACCATCAGAGTCGCGGATAGGATGTCACCCGCCTTTGCATTGGGTAGGGGGACGAGGCAGGGTTGCCCCCTGTCCCCCCTGCTCTTTGCAATCGCTATAGAGCCATTGGCGGCCCTGGTTCGGGCTAGCGCCCGTGTCCGGGGATTCCAATACGGCCCACTGCAGGAAAAAATCATGTTGTACGCGGATGACATGCTGTTGTTTCTGGAGGATCCCACGCACTCCATGCCAGGGGTTATGTCAATAATAGAGCAATTCGGTCAATACTCAGGACTGACCATTAACTGGTCGAAATCCGCCCTGATGGTGTTGGATGGGGTGGGTGGGGTTACCCTGCCGGACTCTTGTCCCGTCCCAGTTGTGTCTAGCTTTAAGTACTTGGGGGTGCAGGTGTCGCCCAGGCTGGGGGATTACTGCTCCCTTAATGTGCACCCATTACTATCCCGGTTTAGAGATAAAATTAACACTTGGAACACCCTAAAAATGTCACTCGCAGGTAAAGCCAACCTGATCAAAATGATTTTAATGCCACAACTACTTTATTTTCTGCACAACTCGCCTGTAGTGATACACCTGAAAATCTTTCGAATAGTGAACACTCTTTTCCGACGGTTGCTATGGCATACTAAGCCCCCTCGGATTAGATTGGAGCACTTGCAGCGAGCCAAGGACAGTGGGGGGTTGGCGGTTCCCAACCCCTGGCTGTATTACTTGGCTGCTCAGTTGCAGCACTTGATAGGATCTATGTCCCAGGACCCGGGGAGCTCAGCGGCACGGCTGATGCTTTCGGCCACTGGCGCTGAGACTATCCCAATGGGCCTGGAGGCACAAATGTTCCTAAAATCTAACAAGCAAACCCCGACGCTCTCACTTATTCAAAAGGTATGGAACAAGGGCCGACAACTACAGGGAGTTCAGGGTTTCACGGAAGACAGCCCAATATGGGACAATAAGTCATATGTGGAGTTGGTGAAGCTGCAACAGGGGCCCAGATGGCGTGCCCATGGTGTGGCTCTGCTGTCCCACATCTTCGCTAACGGCAGTCTTCTCACTTTTCCTGAACTGCAGGCCAGATTTGGCCTCCCAGCTCATATGCACTATTACTATATGCAGCTCCGGCATGCAGTGGCTGCACACGGGAATGCGGTGGAATGGGTTCAGTCACCCGCCCCAGTGTTCCGTGTGTTGCACACTAGCAATGAAACAAAAGGGTTTATATCCCAATGTTACCAGATGTTACTGTCAAGTCACCTACGTGCATTCCCGAGCAGGACGGAGTCCCTGTGGGAGAAGGACATAGGTACACTGACGGGGGACCAATGGGAGGAGGCGTGGCAGTCAGTCACCACTTGCTCCTTAAATGTTGCGCAGAAGGTGTCACAGTTGTATATATTATTAAGGGTACATTACACCCCGCTGAAATTACATAAGATGGGTAAGCTCGATGATCCTGTGTGTGGTAGATGTCAGAGGCACAAAGGCGATCTCATCCATCTCCTGTGGAGATGCCCGAAGCTTCACAGGTATTGGAATGAGGTAGTAGGTACACTAAACAAAGTATTTGAAATTACGATTCCTGTGGATCCTAAGTGTTGCCTGCTGGGGATCTTGGAGGAAGCGACCCCTGGGGAAATGACCAGGATCGCAGTCTCTAGGGCCCTATTTCAAGCCAGGAAGCTTATTTTGATGGGCTGGAAGTCGGCCTCACCGCCTACCACCACCTCCTGGATAGCACACATGGGGAATACTCTTATAATGGAAAAATATATATATCAACACAGGGGCAGCCCGGGGAGGTTTGAGAGGATTTGGTCCCAATGGCTTGATGCCCCTGGCCTGAGTCCCAGGGAGCTGGTGATGTCCCGACTTTTTCAATAACTTGGAAATCTAGTAGCCTAGGATGAATGTATTTATCAATACTAGACTGTGGTGCTGTTCTTGTGTGGTGTTTCATAGTTCGCCAGCAGAGGGAAACCTTTGCTAACTTTTGTACATTGGAAACTGTTGTGATTTGTCTGATGTTCAATAAAAACCTTTTTGATTAAAAAAAAATAAAAAATAAAGGCTGATATGCAAGTTATTGTCCTAAAAAGTGTTTGGGGACCCGGGTCCTGCCCCAGGGGACATGTATCAATGCAAAAAGAAGTTTTAAAAACGTCCGTTTTTTCGGGAGCAGTGATTTTAATAATGCTTAAAATGAAAAAATAAAAGTGAAATATTCCTTTAAATTTCGTACCTGGGGGGTGTGTATGATATGCATGTGAAGTGGCGCATGTTTCCCGTGCTTAGAACTGTCCCTGCAAAAAATGTAATTTTTGAAAGAAAAAAAGTCTTTTAAAACTGACTCGCGGCTATTAATGAATTGTCAGCTCCCGGCAATACATACAAAAGTCATTGATAAAAAAAAAAAAAAAGCGTGGGGGTTCCCCAGAATTCAATTACCAGGCCCTTCAGGTCTGGAATGGATATTAAGGGTAACCCCGCCGCAAATTAAAAACAAATTTGACGTGGGGTTCCCCCAAATATCCATTCCAGGCCCTTCAGATCTGGCATGGATTTTAAGGGGAACTCCACCCCAAAAAATGGCGTGGAGTCCCCCTAAAAATCCATACCAGACCCCTTATCCGAGCACGCAACCTGGCCGGCCGCAGGTGAAAAGGGGGGGATGAGAGAGCGGCCCCCCCTCCCTCCTGAACCGTACCAAGCCACATGCCCTCAACATGGGGAGGATGTCCCCATGTTGATGGGGACAAGGGCCTCATCCCCACAACCCTTGCCCGGTGGTTGTGGGGGTCTGCGGGCGGGGGGCTTATCGGAATCTGGAAGACCCCTTTAACAAAGGGGACCCCCAGATCCCGCCCCCCCTATGTGAATTGGTAAGGGGTACATTGTACCCCTACCATTTCACGAAGAAAGCGTAAAAAAATGTTTAAAAAAAACACACAAACACCTTGAAAAAGTCCTTTATTTAAAAAAAAAAAAAAAACATTCCAGCGGTGAAATCCAGTGTCCCGCGGCGATCCCGATGTCCAGCCCCGTCCTTTATTGGTTGTGCCTGAGCGGACCTGATGGGGAACTCCCTCTCAGTATTTTAAATGTATAGACCCGCCCCTTCTAAAGTTCCCCATCAGGTCCGCTCAGCGGACCAGATGCGGAACATGAGAAGGGGCGGGTCTATACATGTATTGCCAAAGTGAGAGCAGTTCCCCATCAGGTCCGCCCCCTCGGTATGTCGGACCCGCCTACGTCATTGGCTTGAGCGGGGAACTTCCTTCACTATGTAAATTTAAATTACACAGTGAAGGAAGTTCCCCGCTCAAGCCAATGACGTAGGCGGGTCCGACATACCGAGGGAGCGGACCTGATGGGGAACTTTAGAAGGGGTGGGTCTATACATTTAAAATACTGAGAGGGAGTTCCCCATCAGGTCCGCTCAGGCACAACCAATGAAGGACAGCGCTGGACATCGGGATCGCCGCGGGACACTGGATTTCAGCGCTGGAATGTTTTTGTTTTTTTTTATTATTTTAAATAAAGGACTTTTTCAAGGTGTTTGTGTGTTTTTTTTAAACATTTTTTTACGCTTTCTTCGTGAAATGGTAGGGGTACAATGTACCCCTTACCAATTCACATAGGGGGGGCCGGGATCTGGGGGTCCCCTTTCTTAAAGGGGTCTTCCAGATTCCGATAAGCCCCCCGCCCGCAGACCCCCACAACCACCGGGCAAGGGTTGTGGGGATGAGGCCCTTGTCCCCATCAACATGGGGACATCCTCCCCATGTTGAGGGCATGTGGCTTGGTACGGTTCAGGAGGGAGGGGGGGCCGCTCTCTCGTCCCCCCCTTCTCCCCTGTGGCCGGCCAGGTTGCGTGCTCGGATAAGGGGTCTGGTATGGATTTTTAGGGGGACTCCACGCCATTTTTTTTAAATTTGGGGTGGAGTTCCCCTTAAAATCCATGCCAGATCTGAAGGGCCTGGAATGGATATTTGGGGGAACCCCACGTCAAATTTTTTTTAAATTTGCGGCGGGGTTCCCCTTAATATCCATTCCAGACCAGAAGGGCCTGGTAATTGAATTCTGGGGAACCCCCACGCTTTTTTTTTTTTTTTTTCAATGACTTTTGTATGTATTGCCGGGAGCCGACAATTCATTAATAGCCGCGAGTCAGTTTTAAAAGACTTTTTTTCTTTCAAAAATGACATTTTTTGCAGGGACAGTTCTAAGCACGGGAAACATGCGCCACTTCACATGCATATCATACACACCCCCCAGGTACGAAATTTAAAGGAATATTTCACTTTTATTTTTTCATTTTAAGCATTATTAAAATCACTGCTCCCGAAAAAACGGCCGTTTTTAAAACTTCTTTTTGCATTGATACATGTCCCCTGGGGCAGGACCCCGGTCCCCAAACACCTTTTAGGACAATAACTTGCATATAAGCCTTTATAATTAGCACTTTAGATTTCTCCCATAGATTTTTCGAATTTGCCGCGAACACCCCAATTTGTTCGCTGTTCGGCGAACGGGCAAACAGGCAATGTTCGAGTCAAACATCAGTTCGACTCGAACTCGAAGCTCATCCCTACTTGTGATCAGCGGTGATTAGGAATGAGCTCGGTGTTCGAGTCAAACATAAGTTCGACTTGAACATCGGCTGTTCGGCCGTTCGGCGAACATCGAACGATTTGGGCCGTTCGCGCCAAATTCGAGTGACGCGAACGGCCCACAATACACTGCGCCATCGCAGTCCAATCCCGGTGCTGTGATTGGCCAAGCATGCACTGTGACCCCGCATGCTTGGCCAATCACAGCGCCGGCAGCTAGGAGAGCCATAATTGGCCACAGGCAGGTTGCCTGTGGCCAATTATAGCTCAGGGGGTTTAGCACACGCCCCACACTATAAAAGGCCGCCAGCGCGGCGGCCTTGTGTAGTGTGTTCCGGCGCAGGGAAAGAGTTACATAGGCAGGGACAGTGTCAGTGCTATTTGTACCTCAAACTTGTGTGTAGGGAGAGAGAAGGATAGGCAGGGAGAGTGTCAGTGTCATATTCTTTGCTAAACCTTGTGTGCAGGGAGAGAGAAGGATAGGCAGGGGACAGTGTCAGTGTCACATTCTTTGCTAAACCTTGTGTGCAGGGAGAGAGAAGGATAGGCAGGGAGAGTGTCAGTGTCATATTCTTTGATAAACCTTGTGTGCAGGGAGAGAGAAGGATAGGCAGTGGACAGTGTCAGTGTCACATTCTTTGCTAAACCTTGTGTGCAGGGAGAGAGAAGGATAGGCAGGGAGAGTGTCAGTGTCATATTCTTTGATAAACCTTGTGTGCAGGGAGAGAGAAGGATAGGCAGGGGACAGTGTCAGTGTCATTGTTGCTAAGCCTCCTGCACATTATACACCTGAAGTTAGCCCGTATTGCTGTGTTTTCCTGGTGTGTTACACCAACAGGCATTTGCAGCACTTACAGCGGGCAGAGTGTGCCTCCTGCACATTATACACCTGAAGTTAGCCTGTATTGCTGTGTTTTCCTGGTGTGTTACACCAACAGGCATTTGCAGCACTTACAGCAGGCGTAGTGTGATTCCTGAAAAATATACTCCTGAAGCTAGGCCTTATTGCTGGTTTTCCCATCTCCCTGCAGGCCATTAGAATGTTTGGAAGGCAAACAAGGAGAGGCAGACAGTCAGGAGCCAATAAAAGAGGGCAAGCAGGCTCTGTGTCTAGAGACAACAGTGCTGGTCGTGGACGCGGTGCATCGCCATCAGCACGTGGCCATGGGACACGCTTGTCCTTCTTTTCGGCAGCTGGACGTGTTGAGCCGCATCATGCCGAAGACTTGGTAGAGTGGATGACCAAGCCCTCCTCATCCTCCTCATCCTCTCTCACCCAGGCTCAGGGTACTGGCAAAGCAGCTGCCAAAGCGTCCTCTTCCCTGGTATCAATGTCATCATCAGTCACTCCTTCCCTAGACCAACCATGTCCTCCTGAGGAGTCCCCCGAACTGTTTGAGCACAGTGTTGGGTACATGCTCCAGGAGGATGCCCAGCGTTTCGAAGGGTCTGATGATGATACCCAGCTAGAGGAAGGCAGTAGTGTGAGAGCAGAGAGAGGGGATGCTCAAGAAGGACACCAATCTGGCAGTCATGTTCCAGCAGCTGCAGCATACTGCCAGATTGGCTCCAGTGATGAGGGAGGGGATTATGAGGTCACTGACTCCACGTGGGTGCCTAATAGGAGAGAGGAGGAGGAGGAGGAGGATGAGGAGGAGGCACATCTCCAACGAGGCAGGATGCCCTCGGGGGGCCAGCGTAAGGGCAGCACACCGACGGAATCACACCGCAGAGCTCCGCCTGTGCAGGGCGCTGCCTCTGCCCTTTATTCAAAAAGTTCTTTGGTGTGGGCCTTTTTTGAGTCGAGTGCATCAGATCGCACAGCTGCTGTTTGCAACATATGTCTCAAGCATATATCGCGTGGCCAAAACATCACCCGCTTGGGCACCACATGCTTGACCAGACATATGTTGACCTGCCATGCAGCTCGTTGGCAAGCCTACCTTAAAGACCCACACCAAAGAACAAAGCGGACCTCTCCTTGCACCGCATCAGCTGGGATCTCCAACCCCACTATACCTTCAGTCCTCTCTGAAACCTGCACTGAGAGGAATGAAGGTGTAGAATTACAATAGGTGCCGCCGATTTTGTGTTTCTATCGCGCTCCCATCGCCGAGATTCTCTGCGACAGGAGTGCCGAGATGTCGGCAGCAGGGTGGCGACACGTGTCGCGCTCGCTGCAATGGTGAGGAGACGCGACACTTTATTGAGTGGGGATCCGACGCGGATTCCCGCCAATACCTGGCACTGCGTTTGGTATGAATCCTGAGCGGGAACTCCACGCCAATTTTTAAAGAAAAAACCGGCGTGGGTTCCCCCTCCAGGAGCATACCAGGCCCTTGGGTCTGGACTGGATTTGAAGGGGAACCCTACGCCGAAAAAACGGCGTGGGGGTCCCCCTCAAGATCCAAACCAGACCCTTATCCGAGCACGCAACCTGGCCGGCCGCAGGGGAAGAGGGGGGGACGAGAGCGCCCCCCCCTCCCTCCTGAACCGTACCAGGCCACATGCCCTCAACATGGGGGGTTTGGTGCTCTGGGGCAGGGGGGCGACCTGCGGCCCCCCCACCCCAGAGCACCCTGCCCCCATGTTGATGAGGACAGGGCCTCTTCCCGACAACCCTGGCCGTTGGTTGTCGGGGTCTGCGGGCGGGGGCTTATCGGAATCCAGGAGCCCCCTTTAATAAGGGGGCCCCCAGATCCCGCCCCCCACCCTATGTGAATGAGTATGGGGTACATCGTACCCCTACCCATTCACCTGGTGGAAAATAAATGGAAATAAAAACACAACACAGTTTTTAAAAGTATTTTATTGCACCGCTCCGGAGGTCTTCTTCCGACTTCGGGGGTCTCCGGTGTCGTCGCCGCGTTCTCCGGTTCTTTCTTCTGCCGGGCCTCCGCTAACTTCTTTTTAGCTCTTTTGCTAACGGAGGCCCGGTCTTCTCCGTCGTCTTCTTCTTCTCCCGCTCTCCGGTTCTTCTCCCGCTCTCCGGTTCTTCTCCCGCTCTCCGGTTCTTCTCCCGCTCTCCGGTTCTTTCTTCCGCTCTCCGGTTCTTTCTTCCGCCGGGCCTCCGCTAACTTCTTTTTAGCTCTTTTGGTAGCAGAGGCCCGGTCTTCTCCGTCGCCTCGTCCGGCTCTCCGTTGTCCTTCTGCCGGCCCCTCCACTAACTTCTTGTAGCTCTTTTGCTAGTGGAGGGGCCGGTCTTCTCCGTCGTCGCCGTCGGCGTCTTCTTCCCTCTTCTCCTCCTCGATGTTGACTCGTCGCTTCCTCTCGCAGTAATGGTAAATCTTCGGTCCACAGAGATTAATATAGGCTTCACATGATGTCACAGTCACATGGTCCGGGGCACATGTGCACATGACGTCACAGTCACATGCTCCAGGGCACATGTGCACATGTGCCCCAGAGCATGTGACTGTGACGTCATGTGAAGCCTATATTAATCTCTGCAGACCGAAGATTTACCATTACTGCGAGAGGAAGCGACGAGTCAACATTGAGGAGGAGAAGAGGGAAGAAGACGCCGACGGCGACGACGGAGAAGACCGGCCCCTCCACTAGCAAAAGAGCTACAAGAAGTTCGTGGAGGGGCCGGCAGAAGGACAACGGAGAGCCGGACGAGGCGACGGAGAAGACCGGGCCTCTGCTAGCAAAAGAGCTAAAAAGAAGTTAGCGGAGGCCCGGCGGAAGAAAGAACCGGAGAGCGGGAGAAGAACCGGAGAGCGGGAGAAGAAGAAGACAACGGAGAAGACCGGGCCTCTGCTAGCAAAAGAGCTAAAAAGAAGTTAGCGGAGGCCCGGCGGAAGAAAGAACCGGAGAGCGGGAGAAGAACCGGAGAGCGGGAGAAGAACCGGAGAGCGGGAGAAGAAGAAGAAGACGACGGAGAAGACCGGGCCTCCGTTAGCAAAAGAGCTAAAAAGAAGTTAGCGGAGGCCCGGCAGAAGAAAGAACCGGAGAACGCGGCGACGACACCGGAGACCCCCGAAGTCGGAAGAAGACCTCCGGAGCAGTGCAATAAAATACTTTTAAAAACTGTGTTGTGTTTTTATTTCCATTTATTTTCCACCAGGTGAATGGGTAGGGGTACGATGTACCCCATACTCATTCACATAGGGTGGGGGGGCCGGGATCTGGGGGCCCCCTTATTAAAGGGGGCTCACGGATTCCGATAAGGCCCCCGCCCGCAGACCCCAAAACCAACGGCCAGGGTTGTCGGGAAGAGGCCCTGTCCTCATCAACATGGGGGCAGGGTGCTCTGGGGTGGGGGGGCCACAGGTCGCCCCCCTGCCCCAGAGCACCAAACCCCCCATGTTGAGGGCATGTGGCCTGGTACGGTTCAGGAGGGAGGGGGGCCGCTCTCATCCCCCCCTCTTCCCCTGCGGCCTGCCAGGTTGCGTGCTCGGATAAGGGTCTGGTTTGGATCTTGAGGGGGACCCCCACGCCGTTTTTTCGGCGTAGGGTTCCCCTTCAAATCCAGACCAGACCCAAGGGCCTGGTATGCTCCTGGAGGGGGAACCCACGCCAGTTTTTTCTTTAAAAATTGGCGTGGAGTTCCCGCTCAGGATTCATACCAAACGCAGTGCCTGGTATTGGCGGGAATCCGCGTCGGATCCCCGCCAATCGGCAATGCATGTCACTCATCGTGAAAGGAACATTTTTTCCTTTCCCAATGACGAGACAGCTCGGCGCTGGCTCTCACGACGGATCTCATAGGGTGTCAATATCGCCGCTAGAAGCGGCGAGATTGACACAATATCGGCGGCACCTACTGTGGGTGTGTCACAGCCAAGTACTTGCGGGCACTCTGCTAGCAGTACACCGACGTCCGATTCTAACAGGCAAATTTCCCTGCCCCAGCTGCTGGACCGTCGAAAGAAGTTCACTCCCAGCCATCCACATGCCCAGCGGTTGAATGCTAGCTTGGCTAAATTGCTAGCGCTTCAACTGCTGCCTTTTCAGTTGGTAGACTCGGCCTCCTTCCGTGAATTTGTGCAATGTGCGGTTCCTCAGTGGCAGGTTCCCAAACACCACTTTTTCTCACGGAAGGCGATTCCGGCTCTCTACCGGTATGTGGAAGGCAATGTCTTGGCCTCGCTGGACAGGGCGGTCAGCGGTAAGGTGCATATTACGGCTGACTCATGGTCCAGCAGGCATGGACAGGGACGTTACCTTTCTTTCACGGCCCATTGGGTCACTCTTTTGGCAGCTGGGAAGGATGCAGGACAAGGTGCAGTAGTGTTGGAGGTTGTTCCACCGCCACGCCTCCAAAATGCTACTACTGGTTGTGACACACCTCTCTCCTCCACCCGCTCCTCTTCTTCTTCCTCCATGGCCTCTACCTGTGCTTTGTCCTCGGAACCAGCGGTACTCCGTAGGCGTTCAATGGGCTACGCAAGTACGCAGGCAAAAAGATGCCATGCCGTGCTTGCGCTGGTGTGTTTGGGGGACAGGAGCCACACTGGGGCAGAGGTTCTGTCTGCTCTGCAGGGGCAGGCCGAGAGGTGGTTGACGCCACGCCAGCTTAAGCCAGGAATGGTGGTTTGCGACAATGGCACCAACCTCCTCTCCACCCTCCGACAGGGACAACTGACCCATGTGCCCTGTGTGGCTCACGTCCTTAACCTGGTGGTGCAGCGGTTCTTGGGCAGGTACCCGGGCTTACAGGATGTCCTGAGGCAGGCCAGGAAAGTCTGTGTGCATTTCCGCAGATCTTATAATGCCAGTGCTCGCCTGGCTGAGCTGCAAAAGGAGTTGAACCTGCCCAAGAACCGCCTTATATGTGACATGCCCACCAGGTGGAACTCAACGTTGGCCATGCTGCAGCGGCTGCAAACGCAGCAGAGGGCCATCAATGAGTACCTGTGCGACTACGGCACCATGACAGGGTCAGGGGAGCTCGGGTTTTTTTCACCACGCCAGTGGGGCATGATCAGGGATGCATGCACTGTCCTGGCACCATTTGAGGAGGCCACGAGGATGGTGAGCAGTGACAGTGCATGCATCAGTGACACTGTACCTCTTGTCCACCTGTTGGAACATACGCTGCATGGAATAATGGACAGGGCACTTGAGGCAGAACAGAGGCAGGAAGAGGAGGACTTCCTTGCCTCTCAAGGCCCCCTTTACCCAGACAGTGTTCCTTCTGTCCCACCCATCGCACAGGAAGAGGAGGAGGAGGAGGATTGTGTCAGCATGGAGGTGGAGCCTGGCACTCAGCATCATCAGCAGCAGTCTTTTAGGGATGATTTACAGTCCCAAGAAACCAGTGGACTTGTACGTGGCTGGGAGGAGGTGGCTGCGGATCATGCCGTCCTTAGTGACCCAGAGGACTCCGGATCGAATGCCTCAGCTAACCTACGCTGCATGGCCTCACTGATCCTGCAAAGTCTGCGGAAGGATCCTCATATTCTTTGGATCAAGGAGAGGGACCATTACTGGCTGGCCACTCTCCTTGATCCACGGTACAAGGGTAAGGTTGCGGACCTTATCTTACCGTTGCAGAGGGAGCAGAGGATGAGACAACTCCGGGAGGCCTTGCAGAAAGGTCTGTGCAACGCATTCCCAGAGACTGGGAGGTTACAAACTCCTGGTCCTGGACAACGAGTTGCTGAGGCTTCGGTCAGTCAAAGAAGGAGCGGTGGGGAAGGTGGCCGTCTGACCGATGCGTTCAGACAATTCTTTAGTCCGCAGCCCCAAGGTATGATTGGTTCCAGCAACCATTGCCAGCGTCTGATATATATGGTGCAGGAATACCTAGGGGCAAGGTCAGACTTGGACACCTTCCCCACTGAAAATCCTCTGGCTTACTGGGTCTTGAGGATGGATCACTGGCTAGAGCTTGCACAGTATGCAATTGAGCTACTGGCCTGTCCTGCATCCAGCATTCTTTCAGAACGCACATTCAGTGCTGCTGGAGGATTTGTCACGGATCACAGGGTGCGCCTGTCCACCGACTCGGTTGATCGACTGACCTTCATAAAGATGAACCAGTCTTGGATCACCACCAGCTACCAAACACCTGAAGCTGATATAACAGACTAATTTATTTTCAAATGTCACATCCCTTCAAGACTGATGCTGATGCTGAGAGACTGTCCTGTTATGTTGACTGACTATCCTCCTCCTCCTCAATGATCCGATTGATGATGATAGCTTGGAAGAACATTTTTGTTTCTGGGTGCCGCCACCAGTGGCTAAGGCCCAATTTTTCAGCCCCTGTTTACCAGGGGCATGTTATTACAATTTTTTATGCAATGCTTTGCAGCAGGGCTCATTCCTGCACTCCAACTAGAGTATCTGGGAGAGGTTGCAGTGTCGTGGCACCAGCACCAGTGGCTAAGGCCCAATTTTTCAGCCCCTGTTTAACAGGGGCATGCAATTACAATTCTTGATCTAATAATTCACAGCAGGGCCCAATTATGCGCCCACCAAGAGTAACTGTGAGGGCTCACAGTGTTGTGTCAATACCAACATATAAGGGGCAAATTTCAGCTGAGTATATACGGCAGGCCCCTACTTTCAAACATCCAACTTACAAACGACTCCTCCTTGCAAACGGAAGGATACAACAGGAAGTGAGAGGAAATCTACCCCTAGGAAGGCAAATTCTTTCCTGTAAGAGTTAATATGGGAAAAAAAGTGTCTCCTCTCCACTGATGCTTTATCACCAATTCTTGTTTCAATAAAAACCCCAAATTTTCAAAAAACATTTGTCATTAGGACGGAAAGTGAGGTGAACTGTTCTGAACAGGTGCACACTGCACAGACAGCAAAACAAATGTTACAGGGGTGATAACCCTTCTCTATGTTTTCCAAAAATCTTAAAAATAGATTTTTGGTCTGGAGCTACACTTAAACAATGTACCTGTTCAAAATTACAAACAGATTCTACATAAGAACAAACCTACAGTCCCTGTCTTGTATGCACCGCCTGTATACGGCTGTTCAGAGTATATAGGGCCTTTTTTATTTTGTGTGCGGGGTTCCCCTTAATATCCATACAAGACCCAAAGGGGCTGGTAATGGGCTGGGGTAAGGGGGGGGGGTGATGGGGTAGCCATGCCATTTTTCTTAAAGATTTTCATCCATATTACCGGGACCAGACATTACATTAAAGCCGCAAGCAGTTTTAAATGGCTTTTTTTCCTTTAGAAATGTAATTTTATGCAGGGACAGTTCTAAACACGGGAAACACGTGCCACTTCACAGGCATACTTTAGACACCCCCCAGGTACGATATTTAAAGGAATATTTGACTTTTTTTTTTCACTTTATGCATCATTAAAATGACTGCTCCAGAAAAACGGCCGTTTTTAAAACTTCTTTTTGCATTGATACATGTCCCCTGGTGCAGAACCCGGGTTCCCAAACCCTTTTTAGGACAATAACATGCATAATAGTCGTTATAATTAGCACTTTAGATTTCGAACGTTCGCATCCATTGTATTTAATAGGGTTCTAAAGTTCGTGCGAACTTTCGGTCCGTTAGCGGGTTCTGGTGCGAACCGAACCCGGGGGTGTTCGGCTAATCACTAGCGGTGATCAGTGCGGTAGGGGAAGTTACCAGCACCGATCACCGCTGTATATATTTAAAAGTAGTTTCTCAGTACTTTCTCCGCTTCTCTCTCTCTACTCCCGCCCCCCCCTTCGTGCGGCTTTCAGCTGCTTTAAAATCAGCGGTGATCGGTGCTTGTAGCTCCCCCACACACGATCACCGCTGATTGTCCCTGTATACTCCTCCAGCCCCCTCCGTTTTGCTGCTGTCTCCATGCCGCTGTCTCCATGCCGCTGTCCCCCTCCATGCCACCGTCTCAATCCGTGTCCCCCTCCGTGCTGCCGTCCCAATCCGTGTCCCCCTCCGTGCTGCCGTCCCCCTCAGTTCTCCTCCTCCACCGATCTGTCATGATGGAGAGCGGAGGTAGGAGCCGGTAAATCCGGCTCCTTACTTGTCGGAATGTACAGAGTCAGTGATCACTGACTCTGTCCATTCACATAACTGAAACATCGTAAACTGTGCTTACAATGTTTCAGTTTATGAATGAAGAGAAGCCGCTGTCTTCTCTCCATTCATTTTCAGTGCAGCTGAGGCTGCAGAGAAAGGGACTGGGGAATCTGTGTCCCTAGTCCCTTTCCCTGTCTCAAATGGGAGATGTCAGAGGTCTGTTAAGACCCCCGATATCTCACCAAAGCCCCCCAACAGGGCTGATAAAAAAAAAAAGAGAATAAAATAAAATAAAAATTAATTGTAAAAAATAAAAAAATAAAATAAAGCACACACTGACACTGTCCACAACCCGCCCCCCCCCCCCCATTAAAAAAATAAAGCATTGTAAAAAATAAAAAATAAATAAATAAAATAAATTGTAAAAAAATAAAACAGGGCTGATAAAAAAATAAAAAAATAAAAAATAAAAAAATTGTAAAAAATAATAAAAAAAGAAAAGAAAACACACACTGACACTGTCCACCCCCCACATTAAAAGAAGAAAGCATTGTAAAAAATAAAAAATAAATAAAATAACTTGTAAAAAAATAAAAATAAACAAATTGTAAAAAAAAAACACTGTCACATGAGATAAAAAAAAAAGTATCGGTAATCGGTATCGGCGAGTACTTGAAAAAATCATCAGTACTTGTACTCGGTCTTAAAAAAGTGGTATCGGGACAACCCTAGTTCAGGTGGTCACCCAAAATGGGTGAGGGAATCCCGGCGATAGAGTTAATCCAGAGAGTTCTGTCTCGTAGTCCTCTCTATCTTGATAAAGTCATTTGGGGCCTGGAATTTCGGAGGATCTAAAGTGCTATTCGGGTGGGAAAGAGCCTCCTACCCTGACCACTGGGAGTCAGCATACAGGGGGTTAAAACCTCCAGAGAACAGCTCATAAAACAGGAAGTGGTGCTAGAGGTGTGGTGAGGAGGAGTATGGGGATTGCACCTGTGGAGATGAGCTGTGCGTCTGCTGGGAGCTGTTAAGGATACAGCTAGGACTTTTGAAGTTCTGGGGCTAAGACCCATCTACAAACAAACTGTATAGCCCCGTACACACGATCGGTTTGACTGATGAAAACCGTCCGATGGACGGTTTTCATCAGACCAACCGATCGTGTATGGTACCCATCGGTCTTTTTTCCATCGGTTGTAAAAAACAGAACTTGTTTTAAAATTTTCCGATGGATAAAAAACCGATGGGAATTTCCGATCGTCTATGGGCAAGTCCATCGGTTAAAAAACCCACGCATGCTCAGAATCAAGTCGACGCATGCTCAGAAGCATTAAACTTCATTTCTCTCGGCTCATCGGAGTGTTTTACGTCACCGCGTTTGGAACGGTCGGTTTTTTGACTGATGGTGTGTGGCCAAGACTGATGAAAAACAGTTTCATCGGATTTCCGATGGACAAATCCATCGGATGAAAATCCATAGGTTATCCGATCGTGTGTACGGGGCTTAAGTGTTTTTCTTTAACTTATTTTTGGTACTGAAGACAAGCAGACTTTATTTTATGCTGAAGCTAAGCGGACTTTGTTTTATAGTTTTCCCTGTATGCTGAGTGAAGCCTTATTTTTGGTTTGTTTGTAAATAAAAGTCTTGTTTCAAACGGTTTATGCACTTAGTCCCATGGAGCTATAATCCCCAAACTTTACAATATATATATATAATACTGTATGTACACTATATTGTCAAAAAGTATTGGAACGCCTGCCTTTACACGCACATGAACGTTAATGGCATCTCAATCTTAGTCCGAAGGGTTCAATATTGAGTTTGCACACACTTTGCAGCTATTACAGCTTTAACTCTTCTGGGAAGGCTGTCCACAAGGTTTAGGAGTATGTCTATGGGAATGTTTGACCATTCTTCCAGAAGCGCATTTGTGAGGTCAGGCACTGATGTTGAACGAGAAGGCCTGGCTCACAGTCTCCGCTATAATTTATCCCAAATGTGTTCTATTGGGTTGAGGTCAGGACTCTGTGCAGGCCAGTCAAGTTCCTCCACCCCAAACTCGCTCATGCATGTCTTTATGGACCTTGCTTCAAGGGTAGCCCCACAAAGATTCTAACCCTGGAGATGGGCTTTAAAACAGAGAGGGGGTGTCAGCTTTAGGCACCACTATACAAGAGGCTGTTGTGGAACCAAGAGTGCTTGGAAACAATTATTAATAGGTGCAGTGGCCTTAGCTATGAGGAAAGAATAAATTAACTATTTTTTCCACCCTTGAAAGAAGGGTGGAAAAAATAGTTATAAAGCAAGTATGTGATCACCTGATTATTGTCATGGATATGCAGTAGTGTTTGTCTGTCAGCTTACCTTCCTTCCCATGTGTTCATCTTAGAGGCCTGAGCCCTTTCACCTGGCTTCCTTTATAATCTCCTCCCAGCCAGACTCCACCCCAGGCCCTATCACAGAACACTATATTAACCTGTGCACTGCAAGCCTGCTTTGCTGATCAACGTGTTTGTTAGGCATTGTGTGTTTGGGTTCCTGCCTGCCGTGTGCTACGTCTGTCGCTCTGTTACATATTTGGCTTGTCCCCGACTAGGGATGAGCTTCGTGTTCGAGTCGAACATACGTTCGACTCGAACATCGGCTGTTCGATCGTTCGACGAAGATCGAACGATTTGGGCCGTTCGCGCCAAATTCGAGTGACGCGAACGGCCCACAATGCACTACGCCATCGCAGTGTCATCCAGGTGCTGTGATTGGCCAAGCATGCACTGTGACCCCGCATGCTTGGCCAATCACAGCGCCGGCAGCGAGGAGAGCAATGATTGGCCACAGGCAGGATGCCTGTGGCCAATTATTGCTGAGGGTGTTTAGTACACGCCCCACACTATAAAAGGCCGCCAGCACGGCGGCCTAGTGTAGTGTGTTCCGGAGCAGGGATAGAGCAGCATAGGCAGGGACAGTGACTGTTATTTCTTTCTTGCTTAACCTGGATTCCTTTAGTTTAGGGAAAGAGAAGGATAGGTAGGGAGAGTGTCAGTGTGTTTTGTGCTTGTGCTATAGTGTGCTTAAAAAAAACATTTATTCTAGGGACAGAAAACTGTAGGTAGGGACAGTGTCAGTTTCTTTCACTCTGCAAGTCCTTGTTTCCAGGGACCTGGAAGGACAGTGAGTGAATTGTCCTTGTGCTATATTGTGCTTAAAAAAACATTTATTCTAGGGACAGAAAACTGTAGGTAGGGACAGTGTCAGTTTATTTCACTCTGCAAGTCCTTGTTTCCAGGGACCTGGAAGGACAGTGAGTGAATTCTCCTTGTGCTATATTGTGCTTAAAAAAAACATTTATTCTAGGGACAGAAAACTGTAGGTAGGGACAGTGTCAGTTTCTTTCACTCTGCAAGTCCTTGTTTCCAGGGACCTGTAAGGACAGTGAGTGAATTGTCCTTGTGCTATATTGTGATTAAAAAAAACATTTTTTCTAGGGACAGAAAACTGTAGGTAGGGAGAGTGTTTTTTTTCTTTCACTCTGCAAGTCCTTGTTTCCAGGGACCTGTAAGGACAGTGAGTGAATTGTCCTTGTGCTATATTGTGATTAAAAAAAACATTTTTTCTAGGGACAGAAAACTGTAGGTAGGGAGAGTGTTTTTTTTTCTTTCACTCTGCAAGTCCTTGTTTCCAGGGACCTGTAAGGACAGTGAGTGAATTGTCCTTGTGCTATATTGTGCTTAAAAAAAACATTTATTCTAGGGACAGAAAACTGTAGGTAGGGAGAGTGTCAGTTTATTTCACTCTGCAAGTCCTTGTTTCCAGGGACCTGGAAGGACAGTGAGTGAATTGTCCTTGTGCTATATTGTGATTAAAAAAAACATTTATTCTAGGGACAGAAAACTGTAGGTAGGGAGAGTGTCAGTTTATTTCACTCTGCAAGTCCTTGTTTCCAGGGACCTGTAAGGACAGTGAGTGAATTGTCCTTGTGCTATATTGTGATTAAAAAAAACATTTTTTCTAGGGACAGAAAACTGTAGGTAGGGAGAGTGTTTTTTTTCTTTCACTCTGCAAGTCCTTGTTTCCAGGGACCTGTAAGGACAGTGAGTGAATTGTCCTTGTGCTATATTGTGCTTAAAAAAAACATTTATTCTAGGGACAGAAAACTGTAGGTAGGGAGAGTGTCAGTTTATTTCACTCTGCAAGTCCTTGTTTCCAGGGACCTGGAAGGACAGTGAGTGAATTGTCCTTGTGTTATATTGTGATTAAAAAAAACATTTTTTCTAGGGACAGAAAACTGTAGGTAGGGAGAGTGTTTTTTTTCTTTCACTCTGCAAGTCCTTGTTTCCAGGGACCTGTAAGGACAGTGAGTGAATTGTCCTTGTGCTATATTGTGCTTAAAAAAAACATTTATTCTAGGGACAGAAAACTGTAGGTAGGGAGAGTGTCAGTTTATTTCACTCTGCAAGTCCTTGTTTCCAGGGACCTGGAAGGACAGTGAGTGAATTGTCCTTGTGTTATATTGTGATTAAAAAAAACATTTTTTCTAGGGACAGAAAACTGTAGGTAGGGAGAGTGTTTTTTTTCTTTCACTCTGCAAGTCCTTGTTTCCAGGGACCTGTAAGGACAGTGAGTGAATTGTCCTTGTGCTATATTGTGCTTAAAAAAACATTTTTTCTAGGGACAGAAAACTGTAGGTAGGGAGAGTGGTTTTTTTCTTTCACTCTGCAAGTCCTTGTTTCCAGGGACCTGTAAGGACAGTGAGTGAATTGTCCTTGTGCTATATTGTGCTTAAAAAAAACATTTATTCTAGGGACAGAAAACTGTAGGTAGGGAGAGTGTCAGTTTATTTCACTCTGCAAGTCCTTGTTTCCAGGGACCTGGAAGGACAGTGAGTGAATTGTCCTTGTGCTATATTGTGATTAAAAAAAACATTTATTCTAGGGACAGAAAACTGTAGGTAGGGAGAGTGTCAGTTTATTTCACTCTGCAAGTCCTTGTTTCCAGGGACCTGTAAGGACAGTGAGTGAATTGTCCTTGTGCTATATTGTGATTAAAAAAAACATTTTTTCTAGGGACAGAAAACTGTAGGTAGGGAGAGTGTTTTTTTTCTTTCACTCTGCAAGTCCTTGTTTCCAGGGACCTGTAAGGACAGTGAGTGAATTGTCCTTGTGCTATATTGTGATTAAAAAAAACATTTTTTCTAGGGACAGAAAACTGTAGGTAGGGAGAGTGTTTTTTTTCTTTCACTCTGCAAGTCCTTGTTTCCAGGGACCTGTAAGGACAGTGAGTGAATTGTCCTTGTGCTATATTGTGCTTAAAAAAAACATTTTTTCTAGGGACAGAAAACTGTAGGTAGGGAGAGTGTTTTTTTTCTTTCACTCTGCAAGTCCTTGTTTCCAGGGACCTGTAAGGACAGTGAGTGAATTGTCCTTGTGCTATATTGTGCTTAAAAAAAACATTTATTCTAGGGACAGAAAACTGTAGGTAGGGAGAGTGTCAGTTTATTTCACTCTGCAAGTCCTTGTTTCCAGGGACCTGGAAGGACAGTGAGTGAATTCTCCTTGTGCTATATTGTGCTTAAAAAAAACATTTATTCTAGGGACAGAAAACTGTAGGTAGGGAGAGTGTCAGTTTATTTCACTCTGCAAGTCCTTGTTTCCAGGGACCTGTAAGGACAGTGAGTGAATTGTCCTTGTGCTATATTGTGATTAAAAAAAACATTTTTTCTAGGGACAGAAAACTGTAGGTAGGGAGAGTGTTTTTTTTCTTTCACTCTGCAAGTCCTTGTTTCCAGGGACCTGGAAGGACAGTGAGTGAATTGTCCTTGTGTTATATTGTGATTAAAAAAAACATTTTTTCTAGGGACAGAAAACTGTAGGTAGGGAGAGTGTTTTTTTTCTTTCACTCTGCAAGTCCTTGTTTCCAGGGACCTGTAAGGACAGTGAGTGAATTGTCCTTGTGCTATATTGTGCTTAAAAAAAACATTTATTCTAGGGACAGAAAACTGTAGGTAGGGAGAGTGTCAGTTTATTTCACTCTGCAAGTCCTTGTTTCCAGGGACCTGGAAGGACAGTGAGTGAATTGTCCTTGTGTTATATTGTGATTAAAAAAAACATTTTTTCTAGGGACAGAAAACTGTAGGTAGGGAGAGTGTTTTTTTTCTTTCACTCTGCAAGTCCTTGTTTCCAGGGACCTGTAAGGACAGTGAGTGAATTGTCCTTGTGCTATATTGTGCTTAAAAAAACATTTTTTCTAGGGACAGAAAACTGTAGGTAGGGAGAGTGTTTTTTTTCTTTCACTCTGCAAGTCCTTGTTTCCAGGGACCTGTAAGGACAGTGAGTGAATTGTCCTTGTGCTATATTGTGCTTAAAAAAAACATTTATTCTAGGGACAGAAAACTGTAGGTAGGGAGAGTGTCAGTTTATTTCACTCTGCAAGTCCTTGTTTCCAGGGACCTGGAAGGACAGTGAGTGAATTGTCCTTGTGCTATATTGTGATTAAAAAAAACATTTATTCTAGGGACAGAAAACTGTAGGTAGGGAGAGTGTCAGTTTATTTCACTCTGCAAGTCCTTGTTTCCAGGGACCTGTAAGGACAGTGAGTGATTTGTCCTTGTGCTATATTGTGATTAAAAAAAACATTTTTTCTAGGGACAGAAAACTGTAGGTAGGGAGAGTGTCAGTTTATTTCACTCTGCAAGTCCTTGTTTCCAGGGACCTGTAAGGACAGTGAGTGAATTGTCCTTGTGCTATATTGTGATTAAAAAAAACATTTTTTCTAGGGACAGAAAACTGTAGGTAGGGAGAGTGTTTTTTTTCTTTCACTCTGCAAGTCCTTGTTTCCAGGGACCTGTAAGGACAGTGAGTGAATTGTCCTTGTGCTATATTGTGCTTAAAAAAAACATTTTTTCTAGGGACAGAAAACTGTAGGTAGGGAGAGTGTTTTTTTTCTTTCACTCTGCAAGTCCTTGTTTCCAGGGACCTGTAAGGACAGTGAGTGAATTGTCCTTGTGCTATATTGTGCTTAAAAAAAACATTTATTCTAGGGACAGAAAACTGTAGGTAGGGAGAGTGTCAGTTTATTTCACTCTGCAAGTCCTTGTTTCCAGGGACCTGGAAGGACAGTGAGTGAATTCTCCTTGTGCTATATTGTGCTTAAAAAAAACATTTATTCTAGGGACAGAAAACTGTAGGTAGGGAGAGTGTCAGTTTATTTCACTCTGCAAGTCCTTGTTTCCAGGGACCTGTAAGGACAGTGAGTGAATTGTCCTTGTGCTATATTGTGATTAAAAAAAACATTTTTTCTAGGGACAGAAAACTGTAGGTAGGGAGAGTGTTTTTTTTCTTTCACTCTGCAAGTCCTTGTTTCCAGGGACCTGTAAGGACAGTGAGTGAATTGTCCTTGTGCTATAGTGTGCTTAAAAAAAACATTTATTCTAGGGACAGAAAACTGTAGGTAGGGAGAGTGTCAGTTTATTTCACTCTGCAAGTCCTTGTTTCCAGGGACCTGTAAGGACAGTGAGTGAATTGTCCTTGTGCTATATTGTGATTAAAAAAAACATTTTTTCTAGGGACAGAAAACTGTAGGTAGGGAGAGTGTCAGTTTCTTTCACTGTGAAAGTCCTTGTTTCAAGGGACAGAGAAGGACACCTGAAGGTAGCCCTTATTGCTTTTTTCCCATCTCCCTGCAGGCCATCTATTAGAATGTCTGGAAGGCAAACAAGGAGAGGCAGACAGTCAGGAGGCAATAAAAGAGGGCAAGCAGGCTCTGTGTCTGGGGGCAACAGTGCTGGTCGTGGACGCGGTGCATTGTCATCAGCACATGGCCATGGGACACGCTTGTCCTTCTTTTCGGCAGCTGGACATGTTGAGCCACATCATGCCGAAGACTTGGTAGAGTGGATGACCAAGCCCTCCTCCTCCTCCTCATCCTCTCTCACCCAGGCTCAGGGTACTGGAAAAGCAGCTGCCAAAGCGTCGTCTTCCCTGGTATCAATGTCAGACAAATCATCAGTCACTCCTTCCCTAGACCCACCATGTCCTCCTCCTGAGGAGTCCCCCGAACTGTTTCAGCACAGTGTTGGGTACATGCTCCAGGAGGATGCCCAGCGTTTCGAAGGGTCTGATGATGAAACCCAGCTAGAGGAAGGCAGTAGCGTGAGAGCAGACAGAGGGGATGCTCAAGAAGGACACCAATCTGGCAGTCATGTTCCAGCAGCTGCAGCATACTGCCAGATTGGCTCCAGTGATGAGGAGGGAGGGGATGATGAGGTCACTGACTCCACGTGGGTGCCTAATAGGAGAGAGGAGGAGGAGGAGGATGAGGAGGAGGCACATCTCCAACGAGGCAGGATGCCCTTTGGTGGCCAGCGTAAGGGCAGTACACCGACGGAATCACACCGCAGAGCTCCGCCTGTGCAGGGCGCTGCCTCTGCCCGTCATTCAAAAAGTTCTTTGGTGTGGGCCTTTTTTGAGGCTAGTGCATCAGATCGCACAGCTGCTGTTTGCAACATATGTCTCAAGCGTATATCGCGTGGCCAAAACATCAGCCGCTTGGGTACCACATGCCTGACCAGACATATGTTGACCTGCCATGCAGCTCGTTGGCAAGCCTACCTCAAAGACCCACACCAAAGAACAAAGCGGACCTCTCCTTGCACCGCATCAGCTGGGATCTCCAACCCCACTATAACTTCAGTCCTCTCTGAAACATGCACTGAGAGGAATGAAGGTGTAGAATTAGGTGTGTCACAGCCAAGTACTTGCGCCCACTCTGCTAGCAGTACACCGACGTCCGATTCTAGCAGGCAAATTTCCCTGCCCCAGCTGCTGGACCGTCGAAAGAAGTTCACTCCCAGCCATCCACATGCCCAGCGGTTGAATGCTAGCTTGGCTAAATTGCTAGCGCTTCAACTGCTGCCTTTTCAGTTGGTAGACTCGGCCCCCTTCCGTGAGTTTGTGCAATGTGCAGTTCCTCAGTGGCAGGTTCCCAAACGCCACTTTTTCTCACGGAAGGCTATTCCGGCTCTCTACCGGCATGTGGAAGGCAATGTCTTGGCCTCGCTGGACAGGGCGGTCAGCGGTAAGGTGCATATTACCGCTGACTCATGGTCCAGCAGGCATGGACAGGGACGTTACCTTTCTTTCACGGCCCATTGGGTCACTCTTTTGGCAGCTGGGAAGGATTCAGGACAAGGTGCAGTAGTGTTGGAGGTTGTCCCACCGCCACGCCTCCAAAATGCTACTACTGGTTGTGACACACCTCTCTCCTCCACCCCCTCCTCTTCTTCTTCCTCCATGGCCTCTTCCTGTGGTTTGTCCTATGAACCAGCGGTGCTCCGTAGCCGTTCACGGGGCTACGCAAGTACGCAGGCAAAAAGATGCCATGCCGTGCTTGCGCTGGTGTGTTTGGGGGACAGAAGCCACACTGGGGCAGAGGTCCTGTCTGCTCTGCAGGGCCAGGCCGAGAGGTGGTTGACGCCACGCCAGCTTAAGCCAGGAATGGTGGTTTGCGACAATGGCACCAACCTCCTCTCCGCCCTCCGACAGGGACAACTGACCCATGTGCCCTGTGTGGCTCACGTCCTTAACCTGGTGGTGCAGCGCTTCTTGGGCAGGTACCCGGGCTTACAGGATGTCCTGAGGCAGGCCAGGAAAGTCTGTGTGCATTTCCGCAGATCTTATAATGCCAGTGCTCGCCTGGCTGAGCTGCAAAAGGAGTTGAACCTGCCCAAGAACCGCCTTATATGTGACATGCCCACCAGGTGGAACTCAACGTTGGCCATGCTGCAGCGGCTGCACACGCAGCAGAGGGCCATCAATGAGTACCTGTGCGACTACGGCACCAGGACAGGGTCAGGGGAGCTTGGTTTTTTTTCTCCACGCCAGTGGGGCATGATCAGGGATGCATGCACTGTCCTGGCACCATTTGAGGAGGCCACGAGGATGGTGAGCAGTGACAGTGCATGCATCAGTGACACTGTACCTCTTGTCCACCTGTTGGAGCACACGCTGCGTGGAATAATGGACAGGGCACTTGAGGCAGAACAGAGGCAGGAAGAGGAGGACTTCCTTGCCTCTCAAGGCCCCCTTTACCCAGACAGTGTTCCTTCTGTCCCACCCATCGCACAGGAAGAGGAGGAGGAGGAGGAGGAGGAGGATTGTGTCAGCATGGAGGTGGAGGCTGGCACTCAGCATCATCAGCAGCAGTCTTTTAGGGATGATTTACAGTCCCAAGAAACCAGTGGACTTGTACGTGGCTGGGAGGAGGTGGCTGCGGATCATGTCGTCCTTAGTGACCCAGAGGACTCCGGAGCGAATGCCTCAGCAAACCTACGCTGCATGGCCTCCCTGATCCTGCAAAGTCTGCGGAAGGATCCTCGTATTCTTCGGATCAAGGAGAGGGACCATTACTGGCTGGCCACTCTCCTTGATCCACGGTACAAGGGTAAGGTTGCGGACCTTATGTTACCGTCGCAGAGGGAGCAGAGGATGAGACAACTCCGGGAGGCCTTGCAGAAAGGTCTGTGCAACGCGTTCCCAGAGACTGGGAGGTTGCAAACTCCTGGTCCTGGACAACGAGTTGCTGAGGCTTCGGCCAGTCAAAGAAGGAGCGGTGGGGAAGGTGGCCGTCTGACCGATGCGTTCAGACAATTCTTTAGTCCGCAGCCCCAAAGTATGATCGGTTCCAGCAACCATCGCCAGCGTCTGATAAACATGGTGCAGGAATATCTAGGGGCAAGGTCAGACTTGGACACCTTCCCCACCGAAAATCCTCTGGCTTACTGGGTCTTGAGGATGGATCACTGGCCAGAGCTTGCACAGTATGCAATTGAGCTACTGGCCTGTCCTGCATCCAGCGTTCTTTCGGAACGCACATTCAGTGCTGCTGGAGGATTTGTCACGGATCACAGGGTGCGCCTGTCCACCGACTCGGTTGATCGACTGACTTTCATCAAGATGAACCAGTCTTGGATCACCACCAGCTACCACACACCTGATGCTGATATAACAGACTAATTGATTTTAACATGTCACATCCCTTCAAGACTGATGCTGATGCTGAGTGCCTGTGCTGTTATGTTGACTGGCTATCCTCCTCCTCCGAGTCCTCAATGATACGATTGATGATGATAGCTTGTAAGATCATTTTTGTTTATGGGTGCCGCCACCAGTGCCTAACGCCCAATTTTTCAGCCCCTGTTTAACAGGGGCGTGTAATTACAATTTTTGAAGCAATACTTTGCAACAGGGCTCATTGCTGTGCTCCAAGTACAGTATCTGTGAGGAGTTGCAGTGTTGTGCCACCAGTGCCTAAGGCCCAATTTTTCAGCCCCTGTTTAACAGGGGCGTGTCATTACAATTTTTGAAGCAATACTTTGCAACAGGGCTCATTGGTGTGCTCCAAGTACAGTATCTGTGAGGAGTTGCAGTGTTGTGCCACCAGTGCCTAAGGCCCAATTTTTCAGCCCCTGTTTAACAGGGGCGTGTCATTACAATTTTTGAAGCAATACTTTGCAACAGGGCTCATTGCTGTGCTCCAAGTACAGTATCTGTGAGGGGTTGCAGTGTTGTGCCACCAGTGCCTAAGGCCCAATTTTTCAGCCCCTGTTCAACAGGGGCATGTAATTACAATTCTTGATCTAATAATTCACAGCAGGGCCCATTGCTGCACCCACCAAGAGTAACTGTCAGGGCTTACAGTGTTGTGGCACCAGCACCACCATCAAAGGCCCAATTTTTACTACCACTGTTCAACAATTATATGTAATTAAAATTCCTGATATAATAGTTGACAGCAGGGCGTTCCAGCACCAACCAAGAGTAACTGTGAGTGCTTACAGTGTTGTGCCAACACCAACAACTAAGGGGCCTATTTCTACAGAGTATATACGGCAGGTCCCTACTTTCAAACATCCAACTTACAAACGACTCCTACTTGCAAACGCAAGAAGACAACAGGAAGTGAGAGGAAATCTACCACTAGGAAGGAAAATTCTCTCCTGTAAGAATAAATATGGGAGAAAGGTGTCTCCTCTGTACTGATGCTTTATCAGCAATCCTTGTTTCAAGAAAAACACCACATTTCAAAAACAGTTGTCATTGGGACGGAAAGTGAGGTGAAATGTTCTGAACAGGGGCACAGACAGCAAAACAAATGTTACAGGGGTGATAACCCTTACCTATGTTTTCCAAAAAGTTTAAAAATAGATTTTTGGTCTGGAGCTACACTTCAACAATGTACCTGTTCAAAATTACAAACAGACTCTACATAAGAACAAACCTACAGTCCCTGTCTTGTATGCACCGCCTGTATAGGGCTGTTCAGAGTATATAGGGCCTTTTTTATTTTATGTGCGGGGTTCCCCTTAATATCCATACAAGACCCAAAGGGGCTGGTAATGGGCTGGGGTAGGGGGGGGGTCATGGGGTAGCTATGCCATTTTTCTTAAAGAATTTCATCCATATTACCGGGACCAGACATTACATTAAAGCCGCAAGCAGTTTTAAATGGCTTTTTTTTCCTTTAGAAGTGTCATTTTGTGCAGGGACAGTTCTAAACACGGGAAACACGTGGCACTTCACAGGCATACTTTAGACACCCCCCAGGTACGATATTTAAAGGAATATTTGACTTTTTTTTTTTCACTTTATGCATCATTAAAATGACTGCTCCCGAAAAACGACCGTTTTTAAAACTTCTTTTTGCATTGATACATGTCCCCTGGTGCAGAACCCGGGTTCCCAAACCCTTTTTAGGACAATAACATGCATAATAGTTGTTATAATTAGCACTTTAGAATTCGAACGTTCGCATCCATTGTATTTAATAGGGTTCTAATGTTCGTTCGAACTTTCGGTCCGTTCGCGGGTTCTGGTGCGAACCGAACCCGGGGGTGTTCGGCTCATCACTATCCCCGACTATCCCTGTCTGCTCGTGACCCTTGACCTTCGGCTCGTTCTTTCGTTATCCTTGTCTGCTTGTGGCCCCTGACCTTCAGCTTGTTATTCGGTTCTCTCATATCTTGTGCTGCTGCTTCCCCTCTTTTCCCCTTATCCTACGGGGCGTGAGCTAGGAAACTCCAGGGGCCGCGACCTGGTCCCAGCCTGCAGCATAACATCCTCACCACTAGAGGCCCTGGAGAAGACCTGCTGGGTCTTAGACTCCGCGCCCTGGGGAATCTTGGCTCTAGCTTCCGTTAGGATCCCGGTTGTGCTCCTCTGGTCCCGCTTTCCACAACCACCCAGTTTCCTATCCGCAGCAGTCAGCCATAGGGTTCACTACCTTGCGGTGCACTCCTGTCCCCCTACGGTGTGCATCTGTCACCTGGCCACAGGTGACCTTGACAGTTTGATCAGCCATGAACCCGGCTGACATCCCGTTACCCGTGGATGATCCGTTGCAGGGCATAGTTTGCAGACTTGAAACCCAGGAATCGAATCAGACTCAGGTGATGCGATTCCTCCAGGATCTGGCTTCTCGCTTTGAGCAGCTTCAGGCCTCCTTGGGAACCCTAAATCCGCAACCTCAAATACAACCAGCGGCTGCACCTATTGCACCAGTCGCAGCCACACACTCACTACAACTGCCAGCTCCGTCACGTTTCTCTGGGGACTCCAAGGCTTGCAGGGGGTTCCTTAGCCAATGCACAATTCATTTTGAGCTCCAGCCCCAAAACTTCCTGTCTGATCGGGCTAAGGTAGCCTATATCATTTCCCTCCTCTCTGGTGAAGCTTTAGCCTGGGCAGCCCCTCTGTGGGAACTGAATGATCCAGTGGTTTCTAGCCTGTCTGGCTTCTTGAAACTTTTTCGGAATATCTTCGAAGAACCGGCTCGTGTCTCTTCAGCGGCCAGCGCCCTTTTACGTCTCCGCCAAGAGTCTGCTTCTGTGGGACAGTATGCCCTTCATTTCCGCATACTGTCGGCTGAGTTGAGCTGGAACAATGAGGCCTTAGTCGCAACCTTTTTGCATGGCCTGTCTGATAGAGTGAAGGATGAATTAGCAGGAAGAACCATCCCCACTGATCTGGCCGGCGTTATCTCCTTGTGTAACCAGATCGATATTCGCTTTCAGGAGAGGACCTTAGAAAAGCAACGCCAGCACTCCTTGGTTCTTAGTCAGCCTGAGCTCCCCTCTCTTCGACCCGTAGAGCATCTCCTACCAGCTGAGGAACCCATGCAGCTGGGTCGGACCAGGCTATCCCCCGAGGAACGTGCTAAGCGCAGAACTCTTGGTCTGTGTCTTTACTGTGGGGGCAAAGGTCATTTTCGTGACACTTGCTCTCTTTGTCCAGAAAAACGTTCGGGTCCACTTCATCTGGAAAGTGGAGTATTGGACCCAGAAATATCACCTTCCCCTTCTCGTCTTCTGCTTTCTGTGTTCCTTCATGTTGGTGCTTCTTCTCATTCGGTCTCAGCATATCTGGATTCCGGAGCCGCTGGTAATTTTATGGACTGGGAAATCGCATCGTCCATGAGACTTACTCTTTTGCCCCTCACCACACCATTGGTGGTCTTGGCGATTGATGGTACTGTTCTCCCAGGGGGACCTATCCGCTTCCAGACCCTCCCTGTTAAGATGTCGGTAGGGACACTCCACCAGGAGTGGATATCCTTCCTTATCTTACCCAAGGCCTCAACGCCTATAATTTTGGGTCTCCCATGGTTACAGCTCCATTCTCCTCATGTGGACTGGACTACTGGACAGATCCTGGCTTGGGGTCCCTCCTGTTCCTCGTCCTGCCTACCCAAGGTTGCCCCCTGTGAATCTGAGCCGGTCATTCATTCCAGGTTGCATAACCATTTACATTTCTCTGTCCCTAACCACCCTTGGACGCACAGCCAGGCTAGCTTGTCTACAAGTCCTGCAGTCGCTACGTCTTGCGATGCGATTCAGGTAGTCGCTACACCTGACTCAGCTATTCACTCTGCCTCTGTACTAGTTATGCCAGTCCAGCCCATGCCCAGTGAGCCTCCTACTTTTTCTTGTTCGGGACATTCTGCTTGTCCTTCAGCTATTCAGTTTGACTCCGGCGACATGTCACCTTCTAACCAACCTGACTTCAGGGTTCCACTGACATCTGCCCAGTCTGATGGTCCTGTGCAAGATGACCAGTTCCCCTTTAAGGGTCTAGGGGACCCTCCTCAGATTCCTGTTGATCCTCTCATGCCCTTGCTTATTCCTAGAGAGCCTTTGGTCCTCAATAGATCTTCTTGTCATCTCCCTACCTCGTTTTCGGTCTCTGAGGATAATCTTAAGTACGAGGTTAGACAAGTTCTGGATTCTCGGCTCTGCAGAGGCATTCTTCAGTACCTTGTGCATTGGAGAGGTTTTGGTCCTGAGGAGGCGTCTTGGATTGCTGCATCTGATGTCGCTGCACCACATCTGTTGAGAAGGTTTCATCAGAGATTTCCCTTTAAGCCTGGGCCCAGGCGGGGGAGGGCCCATAAGAGGGAGGGTACTGTCATGGATATGCAGTAGTGTTTGTCTGTCAGCTTACCTTCCTTCCCATGTGTTCATCTTAGAGGCCTGAGCCCTTTCACCTGGCTTCCTTTATAATCTCCTCCCAGCCAGACTCCACCCCAGGCTCTATCACAGAACACTACATTAACCTGTGCACTGCAAGCCTGCTTTGCTGATCAACGTGTTTGTTAGGCATTGTGTGTTTGGGTTCCTGCCTGCCGTGTGCTACGTCTGTCTCTCTGTTACATATTTGGCTTGTCCCCGACTATCCCTGTCTGCTCGTGACCCTTGACCTTCGGCTCGTTCTTTCGTTATCCTTGTCTGCTTGTGGCCCCTGACCTTCAGCTTGTTATTCGGTTCTCTCATATCTTGTGCTGCTGCTTCCCCTCTTTTCCCCTTATCCTACGGGGCGTGAGCTAGGAAACTCCAGGGGCCGCGACCTGGTCCCAGCCTGCAGCATAACATCCTCACCACTAGAGGCCCTGGAGAAGACCTGCTGGGTCTTAGACTCCGCGCCCTGGGGAATCTTGGCTCTAGCTTCCGTTAGGATCCCGGTTGTGCTCCTCTGGTCCCGCTTTCCACAACCACCCAGTTTCCTATCCGCAGCAGTCAGCCATAGGGTTCACTACCTTGCGGTGCACTCCTGTCCCCCTACGGTGTGCATCTGTCACCTGGCCACAGGTGACCTTGACAGTTTGATCAGCCATGAACCCGGCTGACATCCCGTTACCCGTGGATGATCCGTTGCAGGGCATAGTTTGCAGACTTGAAACCCAGGAATCGAATCAGACTCAGGTGATGCGATTCCTCCAGGATCTGGCTTCTCGCTTTGAGCAGCTTCAGGCCTCCTTGGGAACCCTGAATCCGCAACCTCAAATACAACCAGCGGCTGCACCTATTGCACCAGTCGCAGCCACACACTCACTACAACTGCCAGCTCGTCCCGTTTCTCTGGGGACTCCAGGGCTTGCAGGGGGTTCCTTAGCCAATGCACAATTCATTTTGAGCTCCAGCCCCAAAACTTCCTGTCTGATCGGGCTAAGGTAGCCTATATCATTTCCCTCCTCTCTGGTGAAGCTTTAGCCTGGGCAGCCCCTCTGTGGGAACTGAATGATCCAGTGGTTTCTAGCCTGTCTGGCTTCTTGAAACTTTTTCGGAATATCTTCGAAGAACCGGCTCGTGTCTCTTCAGCGGCCAGCGCCCTTTTACGTCTCCGCCAAGAGTCTGCTTCTGTGGGACAGTATGCCCTTCATTTCCGCATACTGTCGGCTGAGTTGAGCTGGAACAATGAGGCCTTAGTCGCAACCTTTTTGCATGGCCTGTCTGATAGAGTGAAGGATGAATTAGCAGGAAGAACCATCCCCACTGATCTGGCCGGCGTTATCTCCTTGTGTAACCAGATCGATATTCGCTTTCAGGAGAGGACCTTAGAATAGCAACGCCAGCACTCCTTGGTTCTTAGTCAGCCTGAGCTCCCCTCTCTTCGACCCGTAGAGCATCTCCTACCAGCTGAGGAACCCATGCAGCTGGGTCGGACCAGGCTATCCCCCGAGGAACGTGCTAAGCGCAGAACTCTTGGTCTGTGTCTTTACTGTGGGGGCAAAGGTCATTTTCGTGACACTTGCTCTCTTTGTCCAGAAAAACGTTCGGGTCCACTTCATCTGGAAAGTGGAGTATTGGACCCAGAAATATCACCTTCCCCTTCTCGTCTTCTGCTTTCTGTGTTCCTTCATGTTGGTGCTTCTTCTCATTCGGTCTCAGCATATCTGGATTCCGGAGCCGCTGGTAATTTTATGGACTGGGAAATCGCATCGTCCATGAGACTTACTCTTTTGCCCCTCACCACACCATTGGTGGTCTTGGCGATTGATGGTACTGTTCTCCCAGGGGGACCTATCCGCTTCCAGACCCTCCCTGTTAAGATGTCGGTAGGGACACTCCACCAGGAGTGGATATCCTTCCTTATCTTACCCAAGGCCTCAACGCCTATAATTTTGGGTCTCCCATGGTTACAGCTCCATTCTCCTCATGTGGACTGGACTACTGGACAGATCCTGGCTTGGGGTCCCTCCTGTTCCTCGTCCTGCCTACCCAAGGTTGCCCCCTGTGAATCTGAGCCGGTCATTCATTCCAGGTTGCATAACCATTTACATTTCTCTGTCCCTAACCACCCTTGGACGCACAGCCAGGCTAGCTTGTCTACAAGTCCTGCAGTCGCTACGTCTTGCGATGCGATTCAGGTAGTCGCTACACCTGACTCAGCTATTCACTCTGCCTCTGTACTAGTTATGCCAGTCCAGCCCATGCCCAGTGAGCCTCCTACTTTTTCTTGTTCGGGACATTCTGCTTGTCCTTCAGCTATTCAGTTTGACTCCGGCGACATGTCACCTTCTAACCAACCTGACTTCAGGGTTCCACTGACATCTGCCCAGTCTGATGGTCCTGTGCAAGATGACCAGTTCCCCTTTAAGGGTCTAGGGGACCCTCCTCAGATTCCTGTTGATCCTCTCATGCCCTTGCTTATTCCTAGAGAGCATTTGGTCCTCAATAGATCTTCTTGTCATCTCCCTACCTCGTTTTCGGTCTCTGAGGATAATCCTAAGTACGAGGTTAGACAAGTTCTGGATTCTCGGCTCTGCAGAGGCATTCTTCAGTACCTTGTGCATTGGAGAGGTTTTGGTCCTGAGGAGGCGTCTTGGATCGCTGTATCTGATGTCGCTGCACCTCATCTGTTGAGAAGGTTTCATCAGAGATTTCCCTTTAAGCCTGGGCCCAGGCGGGGGAGGGCCCATAAGAGGGAGGGTACTGTCATGGATATGCAGTAGTGTTTGTCTGTTAGCTTACCTTCCTTCCCATGTGTTCATCTTAGAGGCCTGAGCCCTTTCACCTGGCTTCCTTTATAATCTCCTCCCAGCCAGACTCCACCCCAGGCCCTATCACAGAACACTATATTAACCTGTGCACTGCAAGCCTGCTTTGCTGATCAACGTGTTTGTTAGGCATTGTGTGTTTGGGTTCCTGCCTGCCGTGTGCTACGTCTGTCTCTCTGTTACATATTTGGCTTGTCCCCGACTATCCCTGTCTGCTCGTGACCCTTGACCTTTGGCTCGTTCTTTCGTTATCCTTGTCTGCTTGTGGCCCCTGACCTTCAGCTTGTTATTCGGTTCTCTCATATCTTCTGCTGCTGCTTCCCCTCTTTTCCCCTTATCCTACGGGGCGTGAGCTAGGAAACTCCAGGGGCCGCGACCTGGTCCCAGCCTGCAGCATAACATCCTCACCACTAGAGGCCCTGGAGAAGACCTGCTGGGTCTTAGACTCCGCGCCCTGGGGAATCTTGGCTCTAGCTTCCGTTAGGATCCCGGTTGTGCTCCTCTGGTCCCGCTTTCCACAACCACCCAGTTTCCTATCCGCAGCAGTCAGCCATAGGGTTCACTACCTTGCGGTGCACTCCTGTTCCCCTACGGTGTGCATCTGTCACCTGGCCACAGGTGACCTTGACAATTATTGGTCCATATATTACATTTAGTAGAGAGTGGCTCAGTTCTTGTGCCTGAAAAAAAGGTTACCCTTCATGCACAGAAAGAATTCTTTACTTTAAATTGGTTTTAAAGGCTCAAGGTTTTTTAAAAACCTTGTGTGTGTGCAGCTCCCAGCCCCACTAATACTTTCCTGAGCCTCATCATAATCCATCGATGTTCACAAGAGCCTTGGCTCACCGGGGACTCTCCCTCCTCATTGGCTGAGACAGCAGCGGGAACCAATGAGAAGAGAGAGGGGACAAGGCCAAACCACAGCCCTGTGAGTGAATGGACACACAGAGCAGAGCTGAGGAGCGGGCATGCACGAGTGCCCCCATGCAAGCTGCTTGCTATGGGGGCACTCAGCAGGGGGGGAGCCCAGAGTGCCAGTTAGGGACCTGAGAAGAGGAGGATCGGGGCTTGCTATGTGCAAAACTTCTAGGATGACACATGTCCACTGACATCTGTCGCTTCATAGAGAGCAATGGATGGTCCAATCGGGTCCACCTGAAAAATTGACAAACGGACCTGATTGGTCTGTCCATGTCAAAGGGGCCCCGGCTTCCTCTCCGGTACCTTGCGGCTCTCATACCCGGGAATTGGGACATCTCTGGACGCTATAAAAGACCCTGGATTATGCACCTGACATGGCATTGACCCCACTCCATATGAGCACCTCTTCATTTACCTTTATGTAAGTGTTGGATACATATTAGTGCTATTATATTAAACAGTTTACAGTAAACAGTTTTAGAGGCGCTTTTCTATACCAGGCCCTTAGGGTCTGGTATGGATTCTAAGGGGAACCCCAAGCCAAAATGTTTAAAATAAAAACACCATGGGGTCCCCCATCCTGAACCATACCAGGCCACATGCCATCAACATGGGGGGGTGCTTTGTAGCAAAGGGTTCTACCCCCCCCCCCAAAGCACCTTGTCCCTATGTTGATGAGGGCAAGGGCCTCTTCCCCACAAAAAATAAAAAAAGTAATGTCCCATGATGTAGATCCATCATCAATCATGCCACCCACCTCACCGCAGGACCCAAAAAAAGAAAAAAAAACTCTGGCCTCGTTAAAGGCTCCCCGCTGACTGCCTGCTGCTCCATCTGACATTTCTTAAATAGGCAAGGGGCGGAGTCACCTGATGTTGTCAGTGGGCAACCCCAGCCCCTTGTGACATCATCAACCCAGAATGCTCCAGTCGGTGAGGTCACACAAGGGCAGAGTCGCCAGCTGACCTGGTGTGACGGTTTATTTATCTGTTCATCATAAATTTAGAATGATAGTAGTTTTTTTCTCCATAATTAAAGTTGCCACATATGTTAATGCATAAACACTTACATGTGTTGCTGTTAATATTTGATTAATTTTTTTGTTCCACAGTACTTTTTCTATCTGACAGAACCAGTGGGTCAGACCCAGGAAAGCCTGCCAAGAAAAGAATCAGTAAGTAAAATTAACACTAACCTTCCTGGTTGGGGCAGCATAAAAACTCTACCTGCCTACATGTAGGTATGTCTACAATATTATTTTTTGTGTGTTTGACAGGTTTATGCCTGGTGGTACATGGTTTAATGTGCTGTAGTGTGTTGCCCTTTTTGGTCCATGGTGCTTCTCATGGTGGGGTTATACTGTATATAGCAATAGGGGGTTGGGCCTAGGGGGTGTTTGTCATGGGGCTTGGAAAGGCCATAAACATGGAGATGAAGCCTTGCACCTAGAGTGGGGTTACCCCTTAGCAGGACCCTGATCGGGACTGAGAAGTTGGAACCATATTGCTGCTGGTTGGGAACTATCACAAACTAAAGATACAAGCACCACAGCATACCCCACTTACAGAACATGACTGGTGGCCCGGTAGCCACGCATCCCAAAAAATCCAGCTATAAGATGGTAAGTGGCAGTCTCAGCCTGGACCCCCAGCAGGCCACACCTCCAACACATTTCTATAATTATTATTACATCAGACTTCCTTTACATTAAATAACAGTCATTAAACCAATAGTTCCATTCTACCACCACATCAAAGTTTCTCAATTGTTACATGAGCAAGGCAACATGTCAGTAAATGTAGCAATACTCCTTCTCCATTTTTATTTGCATTGCTGTTACTGTGCTGTACTTGGTGTGAACCAGAAATATGTGTGTGAGCCACTCAGGTGGTATATAGCAACAAGATCCTGTGAGTGCCAGATGGGAGGGGTACTCATCTATGCTTCAGACGATACTGTGAATGACAAGTGTCCCGGGAGCCACACATCCAAACAAATCCAGCTGTAAGATAGTATGTAGCAGTCTCAGCCTGGACCCCCACCATGCCACGTTTCAACGCGTTTCGCTCCACATCTGGAGTTTAATCATGCCCACGAGTAAGCTCCCAGGGCAGAGTGAAACACCTTGGGGCGTGGCCTGGTGGGGGTCCAAGCTGAGACTACCATTTACCATCTTGTAGCGGGACTTGTTCCGATATGTGGCTCCCGGGACACCTGTCATTTCCAGTATCGCCCAGAGCATAGGTGAGCTCCCCACCCGGCCTGCACTCACAATGGCAGGCACAGAATCTTGTTTTATTTTAAGTAAAGGAAGTCTGATTTAACAATAATGCCTGGTCTGATTTAGTTAAGAAAAGGGGGAGAACATACTGCTAGGGAGACAAGGAACAGAGTGTAATCCTTCATGTAAATCTGTTAGATAATGTAGAGCAGGAAGTAAAGAGAAGGAGGACTACAGAGAACTGGGCCTGAAACAAGGTGTGCAAGGCCTCATGAAATATACAGCAGCTTCCCTCCATGCCTTTGGGTTGAAACAAGTACATATGTAAAAAAAAAAAAAAAAGCTGTTGAAGGTATCTCTCAGAATGTGTCATAGTCATGCAGATACAGGTCTCACTGGTAAGTGAAAAGATGCTATCCTTCCAATGTGGGGCCCAGTGGAGTAATTTGGCCTCCTGCCATGAGGGGTGCTAACTCACACAAGAAAGCACTGACAAAATACTAACACTTGGTGAAAGTAATTATAAAAATTCACAGCATGCAGTTCCTACATGTGACGTCTGCATATAGACATGTGCCTAATGTGCCCCAGGGTAAATGTAAATGTGTGGACTATACATCTGGCTTAAGGATACAAAGGTTATGTGTAATTGTTTTCCAGACAAGAATAGTGCAGAATAGGTAAAGTATGTCATGTATGTGAACAAATAGCTTTGTTTGTTTTACCAAAAAGTACATAATTGACACCTGTATCTACTATTCATCAAAACAAATCAGCAAAGCCAACTTACCTATTTCGTACTCAGATTTCTGTTTTGACAGGTTCTCTTTATTTCGTTTGTACACTACCGAGCATGTTGGTACAGTCCAGTACTGCTTACATCAGTACCTTAAATTAATGTGCATGCTCATGCAATAATGTTTTGGTTTTTTGTTCTTTAAGATCTTTTGACAATCTGATCATACCCCCCACATCCAACCATAATTGAAAGCCTAGCTAGCCCTACCAGTCTTTTAGGCAAGAATTTTAGACCAGAAGGTGTGAAAAGTTTGCTTTGTACCATTTGTCTAATAGATAAATGTAATTTAATCCAGACAGCAGAATGGTAGAGCATGCTGAGAGTTGCAGTTCATAACAGATGAAGAGCCACGGGTGTCTTAAGGATGACATAACGAATCACATCAACTGAAAGAAACATATATCTCCTGAGCATTAAAAGCTAATAAAGAATATATGTTCGTAAATTGAACAGCACTGTGTGATAAAACATACATTTCCATCTTTGCAAAGTATGATTCCCTTTTCCATTTGTTTTCATTCCCTGAGGTTCCACAATGGCTTTTTGATGCTAATAATTTCAGTCACCAAAAGTAGCACTGGCTTCAAGTGCACACGAAAATGGTACAGTCACAAAAGAAGAAAGACAAAGCTGAGTCACTAGTACAACATTTAGCAATTTGCTGCAGAGTACGATAACTAAAGCAATGTCTAGAGGAATAAATCACTTTAATTTAGAGCTGTATGCAGTGAACATTGTGTACGAACCAGCGTTATGTAAATATCACCCAATAAAATGATGTACTTTATTTGCAGTTTAGCTTTAGTTTCAAATAATTAAATGCTACACTCCAGGCAGATAGAAAAAACATAGCTGCACAATTAATCGTTAAGAATCGTTATCACGATTCCCCCCCCCCCCCCCCCCTGCGATCTTGACAAAGTATTTTCCAGATTCTATCTATGCAGAGAATTCTCTCTGCTCTGCTGAAGCCGTCAGCCATCAAAAGAAAAAAAAAAACAGGCAGTCTGACAAGTATCACAACATTCTTTAGCAGTGGAACTTAGGCTGCTTTCACACTGGGGCTTTCACATTGAGACTGCAGGGGAGCCGTTTTTTAGGCGCTTTACAGGCACTATTTTTAAAGCGCCTGAAAAATGCCCTAGTCTGAAAGGGGTCTATGTATAAACATTTATATCAAAGGAATACACTACGGTGTGTAAATGAGGAAAGTTTAACCACTTAAACACTAAACCTTTTTCTGACATTTGTTGGTTTCAAGTTAAAATATTATTTTTTTGCTAGAAAATGACTTAGAACCCCCAAGCATTATATATATATATATATATATATATATATATATATATATAGCAGAGACCCTAGAGAATAAAATGGTGACTGTTGCAATATTTTATGTCACACTGTATTTGCGCAGTATTTCAAATGCAATTTTTTGGGGAAAAAAATACACTTTAATGAATTTAAAAAAAACTAACCAGTAAAGTTAGCCCAATTTTTTTGTATAATGTGAATGCCATGGCAATGAAAGGGACGTGGTCTAAATGAAATGTTGGGCGTGGCCTAAAGGGCTGAGGTTAGCGTCTGAGATGAAAGAGGGATGGGCGGGTGAAGGAAGAGAGGGATGGAGGGAGAAAGAAAAAAGAGATAGGAATGGAAGAAGGAGTAAGAAGAAAAGAAAGAGGGATGGAGGAACAGAAGGCCCAGACCCTACACCACAATAGCAATATGTGTATTCCAGAAAGTTTAACAATCAGCAGATAAAGATACTCCAAACACCTGGTGTTAGCGCTTCAATCATCACGGCACCATGGTTGTTATGGTGTCAGGATGATTAAAGCGCATTATTTCTTATATTACATATTACAACTCACCATAATGCAGAATCAGTGGGAGCCCTGAGCTTGTCACTTGCCACCGTCGTCTGCCACCAGATGCAGCATGTTACTTGCCATGTTGCCTGTCACCAGCTACAGCGTGCCACCAGATACAGCCTGCTACCAGATGCAGCTTCGCTCACTTGTCACCAGATGCAGTTTGTGTAACTTGTCACCACAGATGCAGCTTGTCACTTGTCACTACAGATCCAGCACTCATTTTGTCACCACAGATGCAGTGCACTTGTAACCACAGATGCAGTGCACTTGTCACCACAGATGCAGCACTCACTTGTCACCACGGATGCAGCATGTCACTTGTCACCACATAGACAGTGCACTTGTCACCACAGATGCAGCGCTCACTTGTCATCACAGATGCAGCGCACTTGTCACCACAGATGCAGCGCTCACTTGTCACCACAGATGCAGCGCACTTGTCACCACAAATGCAGTGCACTTGTCACCACAGATGCAGCTTGCCACTTTGTCACCCCAGATGCAGCGTACTTGTCACCACAGATACAGCTTGTCACTTTTTCACCACAGATGCAGTGCACTTGTCACCACAGCTACAGCTGGTCACTTTGTCACCACAGATACAGCTTGTCACTTTGTCACCACAGATGCAGCAAGTCCATGCTGCTCTGTATTGGTGATTCTGTCTCCGCGCCATTTACAGAAGACCAGCTCTCATGGAGGCCGAAGGGAACAAACAAATGGCGGAGCCTGGGTGGCAATGAAAGCGGCTGCTAATAGAAATGATCAGCTCCATTTCTATTGGCAGTCATTTTCATTGCCACCCGGGCTCCTCCTCTTGTTTCTTTCTCACGAGAGCTGGTCTTCTGGACCTCTAGCGGCGGCTCTGGCAATAAATTGGGAATATGCTAATTTCCTATGAAATTTCCTGGCAAGACCAGGACAAGGGTCTAAATACCGGGAATGTCCCTGGAAATTCGAGACTGTTGGCAACTATGCATTAGCATCACTAGATTATTGGTCCCCCACAGCCAAGTTAGGGACTTGAATGATGGATTTAAGTGAGTAGAACATGCTTCGCAAGGTATGAGGATCAGGGATAAGTGCTAGAGAGGTTAGAGAAGGGTGGGAGAGGGGTTCCTTTCTGTCTGGAGATGGGATTTGAATGTATTTTGACATATGACTAGCATCAGAGTCTTTATAGATATTTTCCTCCTGTAATCCAATGCATAGCACTGTGAGATTGAGAAGGAGGGTTAACATTCTGAGACAATCCAGGCTCTACTGGACCATGTTGTCAGCTTAACACGTGACATGCTTTTAGATAGAAAGAGCAGAGATAGTATTGTTTAACTGCAGAGTAGTCTGCAGGAAGATCCCGAACCTAGATGAGCTGTCTGCCAGGGATGCCTGGATCATAAGCAGTGGCGGCCCGTCCATAGGGGGCGCATGGGCGCCGCCCCCCCCCTCCTCATAGCCAGTAACAAAAAAAAATTAAATAAAAAAAAAAAATGTGTCCCTTTTTAAGAAAAAAAAAGGTCCTTTTAAGTGCACTATGTTCAGAGCGGGCGCCGGGCACAGTGCACTATTGAAGCGTCATTGAAGCGTCATGCCAATGCAATGCAGGCAAGACGCTTCATTTGCAGGGTTTTTAAGCTCCGTGGCGCGCTGGAGTGCGCCTCTCCACTCTCATTGGGTCCTTCTGCTTTGTCATGTCTGCACCGCAGTAGGAAATGGGCGGTGCTTTCCCGGTGGCCGTGTCACTTTCGGTTTCGGCTCCAGGAGTGAGACAAGATTGCGGGGAGCGGATACAGCTGCGGCGGGTGGGTAAAGAGCTGAGCCTGAGTGCAGGGGAACCAGAGCAGAAGGTGAGTGAGTGACTGAGTGCTGGGATCGGAGGTGAGCTCTCTCACTGTCTCTCCCCTCCCGGCAACAAGCTTCCCATCCCCCAGTCCTCACACTCCTCTGCTTGTTACAGAGTCAGTGACTGCTCCACCCGGAGTGTACTGTGTGTGTCCTGCCGTGAGCCTGGCTTCCCCTCCCCCCACCTCTGTTCACTTTTATCAGCTGCTGCAGAACTTCATGGAGGGGGAGGGTGGGGCTGCTGAGTGTTGTGGTGCAGGGAAGTGACTGGCAGCTGCCCCCCCTTCCTGCATCCTAAAACGCCCCCCCATCCCTGCCTATCCACCCTAAACAATAACCCCCCTCCCTGCCTCTCCACCCTAAACAATAACCCCCCTCCCTGCCTCTCCATCCTAAACCATAACCCCCCTCCCTGCCTCTCCACCCTAAACAATAACCCCCCCTCCCTGCCTCCCCACCCTAAAAAATAACCCCCCTCCCTGCCTCTCCACCCTAAACAATAACCCCCCTTCCTGCCTCTCCACCCTAAACAATAACCCCCCCTTCCTGCCTCTCCACCCTAAACAATAACCCCCCTTCCTGCCTCTCCACCCTAAACAATAACCCCCCCCTTCCTGCCTCTCCACTCTAAACAATAACCCCCCTTCCTGCCTCTCCACCCTAAACAATAACCCCCCCTCCCTGCCTCTCCACCCTAAACAATAATCCCCCCTCCCTGCTTCTCCGCCCTAAACAATAACCACCCCTTCCTGCCTCTCCGCCCTAAACAATAACCCCCTCCCTGCCTCTCCACCCTAAACAATAACCCCCCCTTCCTGCCTCTCCACCCTAAACAATACCCCCCCTCCTGCCTCTCCACCCTAAACAATAACCCCCCTCCCTGCCTCTCCACCCTAAACAATAACCCCCCCTCCTGCCTCTCCACCCTAAACAATAACCCCCCTTCCTGCCTCTCCACCCTAAACAATAACCCCCCTTCCTGCCTCTCCACCCTAAACAATAACCCCCCTTCCTGCCTCTCCACCCTAAACAATAACCCCCTCCCTGCCTCTCCACCCTAAACAATAACCCCATTTTATAGTGTTCTCTGTGTATAGTGCGCGCTTTGTGTGTGCTCTGTGTATAATATACAGTGTGTGCTCTGTGTATAGTGTGTGTGTGTGTGTGTGTGCTCTGTGTATAGTGTGTGTGTGTGCTCTGTGCATAGTGTGTGTGTGCTCTGTGTATAATATACAATGTGTGCTCTGTGTATAGTGTGTGTGTGCTCTATGTATAATATACAGTGTGTGCTCTGTGTATAGTGTGTGTGTGTGTGTGTGTGCTCTGTGTGTGTGTGCGTGTGCTCTGTGTATAGTATGCTCTGTGTATAGTGTGTGTGCTCTGTGTATAATATACAATGTGTGCTCTGTGTATAGTGTGTGTGTGTGTGTGTGCTCTGTGTATAGTGTGTGTGTGTGTGCTCTGTGTATAGTGTGTGTGTGTGCTCTGTGTATAGTGTGTGTGCTCTGTGTATAGTATGCTCTGTGTATAGTGTGTGTGTGTGCTCTGTGTATAATATACAGTGTGTGCTCTGTGTGTGTGCTCTGTGTATGTGCTCTGTGTATAGTGTGTGTGTGTGTGCTCTGTGTATAGTGTGTGTGTGTGTGTGCTCTGTGTATAGTATGCTCTGTGTATAGTGTGTGTGCTCTGTGTATAATATACAATGTGTGCTCTGTGTATAGTGTGTATAGTGTGTGTGTGCTCTGTGTATAGTGTGTGTGCTCTGTGTATAATATACAGTGTGTGCTCTGTGTATAGTGTGTGTGTGTGCTCTGTGTATAGTGTGTGTGTGCTCTGTGTATACTATAGTGTGTGTGCTCTGTGTATAATATACAATGTGTGCTCTGTGTATAATATACAACGTGTGCTCTGTGTATAGTGTGTGTGCTCTGTGTATAAGATACAGTGTGTGCTCTGTGTATAATATACAGTGTGTGCTCTGTGTATAAAATACTGTGTGTGTGTGTGCTCTGTGTATAGTGTGTGTGTGCTCTGTGTATACTATAGTGTGTGTGCTCTGTGTATAATATACTATGTGTTCTTTGTGTATAGTGTGTCCGGGTATTGGGAGCCATGACAGCCGAGGATGGGCAGGTATGAACCTGGAAGGGTTTGCGCCCCCCCCAAAAAATGTTATCACCAGCCGCCACTGATCATAAGGCTGGGTAAATAGAATTTCAATTCCATGTTATACAACCTTTCTGCAGTAAACAGGCATTATTAGGAACTTCAATAGAACATTATTTGCAACAGATATATTAAACATGAAAACATTTTTCCTTGCAGGGTCTGAATCAGCACTACATTTAAAAAAAGACACATGTTCATATCTCCCAACTTTTGAAATGTCCACTGCGGGACATTCTAGAATGGGACGGAGGTTTTTTTTTTCAAGGACTTACCGCTGCCTGCCCGTCCCTCCTTCCATTGCGTGAAATTCGATCCTCTCGCGGGTGTGCGGGAAATCAGTGTCGGTGCGGGAAGTTCCCACACAATCCGTGTGTGTTGGGAGGTATGCATGTTTAGCCTCCTGGCTTTTCCTTGTAGCTCTGGCTGCTTCTGCCCTTTGGTTTTGGGTCTCATTCAGTTCCGCCACAAACAGGCCCATACATGAGCTGCTTCATGGGTGCATCCTCAGTATGCTGCCTCCGCAGCATGGACTAACCAGTAGGGATGAGCCGAACACCCCCCTGTTCGGTTCGCACCAGAACCTGCGAACAGCCAGAATGTTCGCATGAACTTTAGAACCCTATTAAATACAATGGACTCGAACGTTCGAAATCAAAAGTGCTAATTATAAAGGCTAATATGCAAGTTATTGTCCTAAAAAGGGTTTGGGGACCCGGGTCCTGCCCCAGGAAACATGTATCAATGCAAAAAAAAGTTTTTCGGGAGAAGTGATTTTAATGATGCTTAAAATGAAAAAAAAAAAAGTGAAATTTTCCTTTAAATTTCGTACCTAGGGTGTGTATAGTATGCCTGTAAAGTTGCGCTTGTTTCCCATGCTTAGAACTGTCCCTGCACAAAGTGTCATTTCTGAAGGAAAAAAAGTCTATTAAAACTCACTTGTCGGCTCCCGGCAATACAGAATAAAGTCATTGATAAAAAAAAAAAAAGCGTGGGGGTCTCCCCAAATTCAATTACCAGGCCCTTCAGGTCTGGTATGGATATTAAGGGGAACCCTGCCGCAAATTTAAAAAAAAAAGTGCGCAGAGTTCCCCCAAATATCCATACCAGGCCCTTCAGGTCTGGTATGGATTTTAAGGGGAACTCCACCCCAAATAAAAAAAAAATGGCGTGGAGTTCCCCCCGAAATCCATACCAGACACTTTATCCGAGCACGCAACCTGGCAGGCCGCAGGAAAAGAGAGGGGGACGAGAGAGCGCCCCCCCCCTCCTGAACTGTACCAGGCCACATGCCCTCAACAGGAGGATGATGTCCCCATGTTGATCAGGACAAGGGCCTCATCCCCATAACCCTTGCCCAGTGGTTGTGGGGGTCTGCGGGCGGGGGGCTTATCGGAATCTGGAAGACCCCTTTAACAAAGGGGACCCCCAGATACCGGCCCCCTCCTATGTGAATTGGTAAGGGGTACATTGTACCCCTACCATTTCACGAAGAAAGTGTAAAAAAATGTAATAAAACACACACCGACACCTTGGAAAAGTCCTTTATTAAAAAAAAAAACATTCCTGCAATGAAATCCAGTGTCCCGCGGCGATCCGATGTCCAGCGCTGTCTGTCATGGGCTGAGCCTGAGCGGACCTGATGGGGAACTTCCTCCGCAGTGTATTAAATGAATAGACCCGCCCCTTCTAAAGTTCCCTATCAGGTCCGCTCAGCCAATGACGTAGGTGTAAGGCTGAGGACCTGATGCGGAACGTGAGAAGGAGCGGGTATATTCATGTATTAAACAGTGGAGGAAGTTCCCCATCAGGTCCGCCCCCTCGTATGTCAGACCCCGCCTACGTCATTGGCTGAGCGGACCTGATGGGGAACTTCCTCCAGTATAATAAATTAATAGACCCGCCCCTTCTCACGTTCCGCATCAGGTCCTCAGCCTTACACTACGTCATTGGCTGAGTGGACCTGATGGGGAACTTTAGAAGGGGCGGGTGTATTGATTTATTACACTGCGGAGGAAGTTCCTCATCAGGTCCGCTCAGGCTCAGCCAATGCCGGACAGCGTTGGACATCGGATCACCGCGAGACACTGGATTTCCTCGCTGGAATGTTTTTTTTTTGTTTTTTTTTAATAAAGGACTTTTCCAAGGTGTCGGTGTGTGTTTTTTTTTAAAAATGTTTACACTTTCTTCGTGAAATGGTAGGGGTACAATGTACCCCTTACCAATTCACATAGGGGGGGCGGGATCTGGGGGTCCCCTTTGTTAAAGGGGTCTTCCAGATTCCGATAAGCCCCTTGCCCGCAGACCCCCACAACCACCGGGCAAGGGTTGTGGGGATGAGGCCCTTGTCCTCATCAACATGGGGACATCCTCCCCATGTTGAGGGCATGTGGCCTGGTACGGTTCAGGAGGGGGGGGGCGCTCTCTCGTCCCCTTCTCTTTTCCTTTGGCCTGCCAGGTTGCGTGCTCGGATAAAGGGTCTGGTATGGATTTTGGGGGGAACTCCATGCATTTTTTTTTTAATTTGCGGCAGGGTTCCCCTTAATATCCATCCAAGACCCAAAGGGGTCAATGATTTTCATCCATATTGCCAGGACCCGACATTACATTAAAGCCGCAAGCAGTTTTAAATGACTTTTATTTCTTTAGAAATGTCATTTTGTGCAGGGACTGTTCTAAACACGGGAAACGCATGCCATTTCACAGGCAAACTATAGACACCCCCCAGGTACGATATTTAAAGGAATATTTCACTTTTATTTTTTTACTTTAAGCATCATTAAAATCACTGCTCCCGAAAAAACTGCAGTTTTTAAAACTTTTTATTGCATTGATACATGTACCTTGGGGCAGGACCCAGGTCCCCAAACCATTTTTAGGACAATAACTTGCATATTAGCCTTTAAAATTCCCACTTTTGATTTATCGCGTTCGAGTCCCATAGACTTTAACAGGGTTCGAAAGTTCGAACGAACTTTCGGTCCGTTCGCAGGTTCTGGTGCGAACCGAACCGGGGGGTGTTCGGCTCATCCCTACCTACAGATAAGCCTATAATAAGGCTTACCTGTAGGTAAAATGAATATCTCCTAAACCTATACGGTTTAGGAGATATTGACTTTGAATGCAGCCGCTGACATTAGCGGCGCATGCCCTGTGAAGTCCAGAAAGAATACTCCTGCATGCAATGCGCGGGAGTGACGTCATCTCGGTTCCCGCCACTCACAGCGCCAGAGCTGCAAACCTGGAAGAAATGCTGAGGGTAAAATGTCCGCTCCTTCAGCGTGGACGCAAAACGGGGACCTCGTTCTAAGTTGAGTATTTCATAATGAGCTAGTATGCGATGCCTTTGCCTTACATGGTTACATAGTTACATAGTTAGTCAGGTTGAAAAAAGACAGAAGTCCATCCAGTCCAACCATGAAAAAAAAAAAATAATAATATCATACAATCCCATATACCCAGTTCTATACGCACAATTGATCCAGAGGAAGACGAAAAACCCCAGCAGAGCATGATCCAATTTGCTACAGCAGGGAAAAAAATCCTTCCTGATCCCCCGAGAGGCAATCGGATTTTCCCTGGATCAACTTTACCTATAAATGTCAGTACCCAGTTATATTATGTACATTTAGGAAAGAATCCAGGCCTTTCTTAAAGCAATCTACTGAGCTGGCCAGAACCACCTCTGCAGGAAGTCTATTCCACATTTTCACAGCTCTTACTGTGAAGAAAATTTTCCGTATTTGGAGATGAAATCTCTTTTCCTTTAGACGTAAAGAGTGCCCCCTTGTCCTCAGTGTTGACCGTAAAGTGAATAACTCAACACCAAATTCACTATATGGACCCCTTATATATTTGTACATGTTGATCATATCCCCCCTTAATATCCTCTTCTCAAGAGTGAATAAATTCAGTTCCTCTAATCTCTCCTCATAGCTGAGCTCCTCCATGCCTATTATCAGTTTGGTTGCCCTTCTCTGCACTTTCTCCAGTTCCTCAATATCTTTTTGAGAACTGGTGCCCAAAACTGAACTGCATATTCTAGATGAGGTCTTATTAATGATTTGAAAAAAGGGGGAAATATTTGGGACTTTAAATGAGGCGTGAGGGAAGGTTCACGTCTCCATTCCTGTGCTGAATGCAACGTAAAGGGGGGGGGGGGAAAGTTTGGGACTTTGAATGAGGTGTGTTTGCTCAGACCAGATAAATCATATAAGTAAAAACATCCGTGTGTTTATTACTAAACCATTGGGCATAACACAGTACAGCGTAACATGCATGGTACAGTTTACAGAATTACATCAAGGGTTCCCCTTAATATCCATACCAGACCTGAAGGGCCTGGTAATTGAATTTGGGGGGACTCCCACGCTTTTTTTTAATTTATTTTTTATCAATGACTTTTTTCTGTATTGCCGGGAGCCGACAATTCATTATAGCCGCGAGTGAGTTTTAAATGACTTTTTTTTCTTCAGAAATGACATTTTGTGCAGGGACAGTTCTAAGCACGGGAAACAAGCGCGACTTTACATGCATACTATACACACACCCTAGGTATGAAATTTAAAGGAATATTTCACTTTTATTGTTTCACTTTAAGCATTATTAAAATCACTGCTCCCGAAAAAACTGCCGTTTTTAAAACTTTTTTTTACATCGATACATGTCCCCTGGGGCAGGACCCGAGTCCCCAAACACTTTTTAGGACAATAACTTGCATATGAGCCTTTAAAATTTGCACTTTAGATTTCTCCCATAGACTTTTCGAATTTGCCGCGAACACCCCAAATTGTTTGCTGTTCGGCGAACGGGCGAACAGGCAATGTTCGAGTCGAACATGAGTTCGACTCAAACTCGAAGCTCATCCCTATTTACCAGCCACCCTTCCTTACTCCAGGCTCACATCTTAGTGGACCAAAACCCACCTGGTATTGAATATCTGACTTTTTCCTTGCCAAAGCAATCTGTCACTTACCTCCTTTGTATGATGGCAGGTAAAGGGGATCTCTTGGTAAAAAGGCATTCCAGGTACAATCTGTGAATGCTGGGATGTATGAGTACTTTTATATTGCTTGGAATTATGTCTCCTTATTAGGATAAAGTCATGTAAGATACCTCAAGTTTTAGCATGATATTTGTATGTAGTTTTCGACTACTTGAAATCAACCCATGTCCTTGCATTGCACACAACCAGCCACTAATTACACAGAATCCTATTGCTTTCAGCACCAATTTGATTAATCACAAACTTGCTTGCTTCTGTAAATTGTAACTGCTCAGCTGGGTAACTTTGTGGCTTACACTCATCAAAAGAAATAGCAAATACAAATAACTTGGGACTATGTGGGATGATAAGTGATATTTATCCAAATTGTAGGGGTAGTGTTCTGGAAATCTTACAATATCTACAGTGTTGTGAAAAAGTATTTGACCCCCTCCTGATTTATTTATTTTTTTCTGCATATTTCTCACACTTAAATGATTCAGATCATCACATTTTGATATTACACAAAGATAGCCCAAATAAATCCAAGATGCAGTTTTTAAATTATTTTTATTTTTTATTTTTTGCGTAGTTTTTATTGAATAAAAATTGTGTATTACAGAGACATAAAGAATTGTTACACATATAAATACAATATCATTGTCATAAAAACAGATAGCAATATCAGATTTATAAACATATATATATATTAGATATGTGAAGAAAAAAAATCATTGAACAGCAACTTCAATATGGCATATAATTATAGATAACATCTACCAATGTTGTAGGCCAGCTATAGTGCAAAGTAGATGCATCTCGTAGGGTTGCGATCTCCGGATCACTAGCGAACCCTATCGAGTATTCTAATGTAAATAGGCTAATTTCCTAATCAGGAAAGTTTAACATTGGTGTTGGGAAAATTTGGTATGTGTATTGTGAGAAAGTAGGGCCATAGGGGGGATTCTAACTTGGGGTGTAAGGGATATCTTTTTAAAGATCATAGGGGATGAAAAAATGTAGGGAAAGGAGTGGTAGGGGGAAGTATTTCGATGTCTGTGGATGATCAGATGTGTCATTGTAGGTAATAGTGTAAATGTGGGTTGGGGTAAAAATAGTCAGGAAAATGAGGTAAGGAGCATGTAGGGATAAGTAAGGTGTGATTTATTCCTCCTCCTCCGACTTAACATATAGTTATAACAGAGTTTTACTGAGAAGTCAGTTGGGTATATTCAATAGATGTTTGAAAGTGATGCCAACAAGACCATGTATTCTGAAATTTAGTAGGCGTGTCTCTGGATTTATGAATTCGTTCTTCCATATCCGCCACTTTATTTATGCATTTGAACCAATCTATAATGGTTGGGGGATTAGTCGTTTTCCATTGTGCCGGAATACACATTTTTGCTGCATTTAATAAGTGTAAACTTAAGGATTTGTTATATCGCGATTTTGGAGCGGATGAGTGATGTAGAAGTATTTGGGCAGGGGAAAAATCTAGAGGGTACGTGTTTATTACAGAAGTAAGGTGGTGGACTTCCGTCCAGAATGGTTGAATTTGTGGGGCAGGACCACAGCATATGTAGCAGTGAACCGTCTTCATCTGTACATCTCCAACAGTTAGGGGGTATAGTGGGGGAAATCTTATGTAATCTGGTTGGAGTTTTATACCATCTGAAGAAAATCTTGAATCCATTTTCTTGAGCAGAAACATTGGTTGAGCCTTTGTGGATATAGGAGTAAATATTTTCCCATTCCTCATCTTAGAGGTCAATAGCCAGATCCCTTTCCCAATGTTGACAGTCTATATTGGATTTGGGACCATGGTTTGATAATAGAAGGGAGTACATGTTTGAAATCAAATGTTTTTGTGGTTCTGTTTTCATGCAAATAATTTCAAAGGGAGTATATTGTCTAGCGTGAGCCTCGCATGTATTAGGATTGTTTAGGAAATGCCTAATTTGAATATATGACCAAAATGAAAATGGACGATCCGGTGATTGTAAGTAAAGATTATCTAATGTGAGAAAAGAGTTTTCATGAAAAAATCTTTCAGCTCTCATGGTGGTATGCGACCAAACACCTGAGAGAAAGGAGTCCGCAAGGCCTGGTGAAAAATCTGGATTATTACGGATAGATGTAAGCAGACCTGGATTGGAGGAAAGGTTTAAAGTGGCACATGTTTTTTGGAATATCCATAGAGTATTGTCAATGAAAGAATGTTGTTTGCATGTTAATGGTATATGAGAGGTGGATGTCCATGGGAATTGTTGCAGAGGTAATTCAGAAAATGCATGTTCAATGTTCACCCGTGCTTTGGTGGTAAAATGAACATTCCAATCTATAATTCTAGCCAAATGGCAGGCCCAGTAATATTTGGTAATATTTGGAAGACCTATATCTCCTTTCAGTTTGGGCAATGTAAAGCCCTGTACACACGATCGGATTTCTTATGGATTCAAATCTGATGGATTTTTCCATCGGAATTCCAATGAAGCTGACTTCCATCAGTCTTGCCTACACACCATCAGTCAAAAATCCGACCGCCCCAAACGCCGTGACGTAAAACACTCTGATGAGCTGAGAAAAATGAAGTTCAATGCTTCTGAGCATGCGTCGACTTGATTCTGAGCATGCTTGGGTTTTTTCTCTGATGGAGTTCCAAACAGATGATCGGAATTTGCTATTGTTTTTTTTTCCATCGGATAAATTTAAAACATGTTCTATTTTTTCTCACCGATGGAAAAAAGACCGATGGGGCCCATACACAATCGGTTTCTCAGATGAAAAAAGTCCATCGGACTGTTTTCATCTGTAAAACCGATCGTGTGTACAGGGCATAAGTCTTTCAAAACGTATTCTGGGTTGTGCTTTACCCCATATAAACAAAGAGCAGGCTTGACGAATAGAGGAAAAAAAGGCTTGTGGAAGTTTTTTATGGGTATTGCCTGAAGGACAAATAATATTCTTGGAAGAATGTTCATTTTGATTATGGAAGCTTTGCCAAACCATGAGAAGAGCCCGGAAGACCAAGATTTTAAATCTTTTTGAATGTTTTGAAGAATCGGTATATCGTTTTTAGAATATAGGTTTGAGAGGCGTGCGGGTAATTGTATTCCCAGATAAGTGATCGAGTCATGACTCCATTTAAAGGGAAAGTTAGATTGACAATTAGATAATGTATTCGCATCCAGAGATATATTCAATGCTTCAGATTTTGCAAGATTTATCTGGAGGTTAGTTATATTGTTAAATGTGTTGACATCATTGAGTATGTTAGGCAATGTAATGTGAGGTTCTGTGAGGATATTATTTCATTTATTAAGGGAAAACATCTGTTTAAACCTGCCTGGCCCTATGTGAAAAAGTAATTGCCCCCTCCCATGCTCAATCATGAATGAACTATGATTAACCACCATTTTTTGAAAAGTTAAATTTTACTTGCCACACCCAGGTCTGATTACTGCCAGACCTGTTGAATCAAGAAATCACATAAATAGAAGCTGTCTGACAAAGTGAAGCACGCTAACAGATCACAAAAAGCCACACATCTTGCCACATTCTAAAAAAATTCAAGAACAGATTAGAAACAAAGTAATGTACATGTATCGGTCTAGGAAGGGTTTCAAAGATATTTCTAAGGCTTTGGAACTCCAGTAAACCATGCAGAGAGCCATTATCCACAAATGGAGATAACTTGGAACAGTGGTGAACCTTCCCAGGAGTGTCCGGCCTACAAAAATTACCCCAAGAGCATGACGACGACTCATCCAGAGCCCAGAACAACATCTAAAGAACTGCAAGCCTCACTTGCCTCAGGTAAGATCAGTGTTCATGATTCAACAATAAGAAAGAGACCGGGCAAAAATGGCATCCATGGGAGAGTTCCAAGGCCAAAGCCACTGCTGACCAAAAAGAACACAAGGGCTCATCTCACATTTACCAAAAACATCTTGATTATCCCCAAGATTTTTAGGCCAAAATTGCTCCACAGCAATGTGAAAGACTCATTGCCAGTTATCGCAAACGCTTGATTGCAGTTGTAGCCGCCAAGGGTGGCATTACCAGTTATTAGGTTTTGGGGAAATTACTTTTTCACATAAAGCCAGGCAGGTTTGGACAGCTTTTTTGCCTAAAAAATTGATGAAACCATCATTTAAAAACTGCATTTTGTATTAATAGTAAAATTTGTTTGATGATCTGAATCATTTAAGTGTGACAAATATGCAAGAAAATCAGAAAGGGGGCAAATACTTTTCACAGCATTGTATTTGGTAGATATAGTGTAAGTTTTGACATTGTGAAGTGTATCGTGTACTCACACCATGGTTGTACTGCAAAAACCTTCAGACTTGCCAGGTCAGGATTAGGGATGAGCTCGGTGTTCGAGTCGAACATAGGTTCGACTCGAACATCGGCTGTTCGCGCGTTCGGCGAACAACGAACGATTTGGGCCGTTCGCGCCAAATTCGAGTGACGCGAACGGCCCACAATACACTGCGCAATCGCAGTATAATCCCGGCGCTGTGATTGGCCAAGCATGCACTGTGACCCTGCATGCTTGGCCAATCACAGCGCCGGCAGCGAGGAGAGCAATGATTGGCCACAGGCAGGATGCCTGTGGCCAATTATAGCTGAGGGGGTTTAGTACACGCCCCACACTATAAAAGGCCGCCAGCGCGGCGGCCTTGTGTAGTGTGTTCCGGAGCAGGGAAAGTGAAGGATAGGCAGGGACAGTGTCAAATCTTGTCAAATCTATTCTTTGCTAAACCTTGTGTGTAGGGACAGAGAAGTATAGGCAGGGAGAGTCTCAGTGTCATATTCTTTGCTAAACCTTGTGTGTAGGGAGAGAGAAGGATAGGCAGGGAGAGTGTCAGTGTCATATACTTTGATAAACCTTGTGTGCAGGGAGAGAGAAGGATAGGCAGGGGACAGTGTCAGTGTCATATTCTTTGCTAAACCTTGTGTGCAGGAAGAGAGAAGGATAGGCAGGGAGAGTGTCAGTGTCATATACTTTGATAAACCTTGTGTGCAGGGAGAGAGAAGGATAGGCAGGGGACAGTGTCCGTGTCATTGTTGCTAAGCCTCCTGCACATTATACACCTGAAGTTAGCCCGTATTGCTGCTTTTTCCTGGTGTGTTACACCAACAGGATTTTGCGGCACTTACAGCGGGCGGAGTGTACCTCCTGACCATATTACACCTTAACTTAGCCTGTATTGCTGCTTTTTCCTGGTGTGTTACACAAACAGGATTTTGCGGCACTTACAGCGGGCGGAGTGTGCCTCCTGACCATATTACACCTTAACTTAGCCTGTATTGCTGCTTTTTCCTGGTGTGTTACACAAACAGGATTTTGCGGCACTTACAGCGGGCGGAGTGTGCCTCCTGACCATATTACACCTTAACTTAGCCTGTATTGCTGTTTTTTCCTGGTGTGTTACACCAACAGGATTTTGCGGCACTTACAGCGGGTGGAGTGTACCTCCTGACCATATTACACCTTAACTTAGCCTGTATTGCTGCTTTTTCCTGGTGTGTTACACAAACAGGATTTTGCGGCACTTACAGCGGGCGGAGTGTGCCTCCTGACCATATTACACCTTAACTTAGCCTGTATTGCTGCTTTTTCCTGGTGTGTTACACCAACAGGATTTTGCGGCACTTACAGCGGGCGGAGTGTACCTCCTGACCATATTACACCTTAACTTAGCCTGTATTGCTGCTTTTTCCTGGTGTGTTACACAAACAGGATTTTGCGGCACTTACAGCGGGCGGAGTGTGCCTCCTGACCATATTACACCTTAACTTAGCCTGTATTGCTGCTTTTTCCTGGTGTGTTACACAAACAGGATTTTGCGGCACTTACAGCGGGCGGAGTGTGCCTCCTGACCATATTACACCTTAACTTAGCCTGTATTGCTGCTTTTCCCATTACCCTGCAGGCCATTAGAATGTCTGGAAGGCAAACAAGGAGAGGCAGACAGTCAGGAGCCAAAAAAAGAGGGCAAGCAGGCTCTGTGTCTAGAGACAACAGTGCTGGTTGTGGACGCGGTGCATCGCCATCAGCACGTGGCCATGGGACACGCTTGTCCTTCTTTTCGGCAGCTGGACGTGTTGAGCCGCATCATGCCGAAGACTTGGTAGAGTGGATGACCAAGCCCTCCTCATCCTCCTCATCCTCTCTCACCCAGGCTCAGGGTACTGGCAAAGCAGCTGCCAAAGCATCCTCTTCCCTGGTATCAATATCATCATCAGTCACTCCTTCCCTAGACCAACCATGTCCTCCTGAGGAGTCCCCCGAACTGTTTGAGCACAGTGTTGGGTACATGCTCCAGGAGGATGCCCAGCGTTTCGAAGGGTCTGATGATGATACCCAGCTAGAGGAAGGCAGTAGCGTGAGAGCAGAGAGAGGGGATGCTCAAGAAGGACACCAATCTGGCAGTCATGTTCCAGCAGCTGCAGCATACTGCAAGATTGGCTCCAGTGATGAGGAGGGAGGGGATGATGAGGTCACTGACTCCACGTGGGTGCCTAATAGGAGAGAGGAGGAGGAGGAGGATGAGGAGGAGGCACATCTCCAACGAGGCAGGATGCCCTTCGGGGGGCCAGCGTAAGGGCAGCACACCGACGGAATCACACCGCAGAGCTCCGCCTGTGCAGGGCGCTGCCTCTGCCCGTTATTCAAAAAGTTCTTTGGTGTGGGCCTTTTTTGAGTCGAGTGCATCAGATCGCACAGCTGCTGTTTGCAACTAGGGATGAGCTTCGTGTTCGAGTCGAACATACGTTCGACTCGAACATTGGCTGTTCGATCGTTCGACGAAGATCGAACGATTTGGGCCGTTCGCGCCAAATTCGAGTGACGCGAACGGCCCACAATGCACTACGCCATCGCAGTGTCATCCAGGCGCTGTGATTGGCCAAGCATGCACTGTGACCCCGCATGCTTGGCCAATCACAGCGCCGGCAGCGAGGAGAGCAATGATTGGCCACAGGCAGGATGCCTGTGGCCAATTATTGCTGAGGGTGTTTAGTACACGCCCCACACTATAAAAGGCCGCCAGCACGGCGGCCTAGTGTAGTGTGTTCCGGAGCAGGGATAGAGTAGCATAGGCAGGGACAGTGACTGTTATTTCTTTCTTGCTTAACCTGGATTCCTTTAGTTTAGGGAAAGAGAAGGATAGGTAGGGAGAGTGTCAGTGTGTTTTGTGCTTCTGCTATAGTGTGCTTAAAAAAAAACATTTATTCTAGGGACAGAAAACTCTAGGTAGGGACAGTGTCAGTTTCTTTCACTCTGCAAGTCCTTGTTTCCAGGGACCTGGAAGGACAGTGAGTGAATTGTCCTTTTGCTATATTGTGATTAAAAAAAACATTTATTCTAGGGACAGAAAACTCTAGGTAGGGACAGTGTCAGTTTCTTTCACTCTGCAAGTCCTTGTTTCCAGGGACCTGGAAGGACAGTGAGTGAATTGTCCTTTTGCTATATTGTGATTAAAAAAAACATTTATTCTAGGGACAGAAAACTCTAGGTAGGGACAGTGTCAGTTTCTTTCACTCTGCAAGTCCTTGTTTCCAGGGACCTGGAAGGACAGTGAGTGAATTGTCCTTTTGCTATATTGTGATAAAAAAAAACATTTTTTTCTAGGGACAGAAAACTGTAGGTAGGGAGAGTGTTTTTTTTCTTTCACTCTGCAAGTCCTTGTTTCCAGGGACCTGGAAGGACAGTGAGTGAATTGTCCTTTTGCTATATTGTGATTAAAAAAAACATTTATTCTAGGGACAGAAAACTCTAGGTAGGGACAGTGTCAGTTTCTTTCACTCTGCAAGTCCTTGTTTCCAGGGACCTGGAAGGACAGTGAGTGAATTGTCCTTTTGCTATATTGTGATTAAAAAAAACATTTTTTTCTAGGGACAGAAAACTGTAGGTAGGGAGAGTATTTTTTTTCTTTCACTCTGCAAGTCCTTGTTTCCAGGGACCTGTAAGGACAGTGAGTTAATTGTCCTTGTGCTATATTGTGCTGAAAAAAACATTTATTCCAGGGACAGAAAACTCTAGGTAGGGACAGTGTCAGTTTCTTTCACTCTGCAAGTCCTTGTTTCCAGGGACCTGGAAGGACAGTGAGTGAATTGTCCTTTTGCTATATTGTGATTAAAAAAAACATTTTTTTCTAGGGACAGAAAACTGTAGGTAGGGAGAGTATTTTTTTTCTTTCACTCTGCAAGTCCTTGTTTCCAGGGACCTGGAAGGACAGTGAGTGAATTGTCCTTTTGCTATATTGTGATTAAAAAAAACATTTTTTTCTAGGGACAGAAAACTGTAGGTAGGGAGAGTATTTTTTTTCTTTCACTCTGCAAGTCCTTGTTTCCAGGGACCTGTAAGGACAGTGAGTTAATTGTCCTTGTGCTATATTGTGCTGAAAAAAACATTTATTCCAGGGACAGAAAACTCTAGGTAGGGACAGTGTCAGTTTCTTTCACTCTGCAAGTCCTTGTTTCCAGGGACCTGGAAGGACAGTGAGTGAATTGTCCTTTTGCTATATTGTGATTAAAAAAAACATTTATTCTAGGGACAGAAAACTCTAGGTAGGGACAGTGTCAGTTTCTTTCACTCTGCAAGTCCTTGTTTCCAGGGACCTGGAAGGACAGTGAGTGAATTGTCCTTTTGCTATATTGTGATTAAAAAAAACATTTTTTTCTAGGGACAGAAAACTGTAGGTAGGGAGAGTATTTTTTTTCTTTCACTCTGCAAGTCCTTGTTTCCAGGGACCTGTAAGGACAGTGAGTTAATTGTCCTTGTGCTATATTGTGCTGAAAAAAACATTTATTCCAGGGACAGAAAACTCTAGGTAGGGACAGTGTCAGTTTCTTTCACTCTGCAAGTCCTTGTTTCCAGGGACCTGGAAGGACAGTGAGTGAATTGTCCTTTTGCTATATTGTGATTAAAAAAAACATTTTTTTCTAGGGACAGAAAACTGTAGGTAGGGAGAGTGTTTTTTTTCTTTCACTCTGCAAGTCCTTGTTTCCAGGGACCTGTAAGGACAGTGAGTTAATTTTCCTTGTGCTATATTGTGATTAAAAAAAACATTTATTCTAGGGACAGAAAACTCTAGGTAGGGACAGTGTCAGTTTCTTTCACTCTGCAAGTCCTTGTTTCCAGGGACCTGGAAGGACAGTGAGTGAATTGTCCTTTTGCTATATTGTGATTAAAAAAAACATTTATTCTAGGGACAGAAAACTCTAGGTAGGGACAGTGTCAGTTTCTTTCACTCTGCAAGTCCTTGTTTCCAGGGACCTGGAAGGACAGTGAGTGAATTGTCCTTTTGCTATATTGTGATTAAAAAAAACATTTTTTTTCTAGGGACAGAAAACTGTAGGTAGGGAGAGTATTTTTTTTCTTTCACTCTGCAAGTCCTTGTTTCCAGGGACCTGTAAGGACAGTGAGTTAATTGTCCTTGTGCTATATTGTGCTGAAAAAAACATTTATTCCAGGGACAGAAAACTCTAGGTAGGGACAGTGTCAGTTTCTTTCACTCTGCAAGTCCTTGTTTCCAGGGACCTGGAAGGACAGTGAGTGAATTGTCCTTTTGCTATATTGTGATTAAAAAAAACATTTTTTTCTAGGGACAGAAAACTGTAGGTAGGGAGAGTATTTTTTTTCTTTCACTCTGCAAGTCCTTGTTTCCAGGGACCTGTAAGGACAGTGAGTTAATTTTCCTTGTGCTATATTGTGATTAAAAAAAACATTTATTCTAGGGACAGAAAACTCTAGGTAGGGACAGTATCAGTTTCTTTCACTCTGCAAGTCCTTGTTTCCAGGGACCTGGAAGGACAGTGAGTGAATTGTCCTTTTGCTATATTGTGATTAAAAAAAACATTTTTTTCTAGGGACAGAAAACTGTAGGTAGGGAGAGTGTTTTTTTTCTTTCACTCTGCAAGTCCTTGTTTCCAGGGACCTGTAAGGACAGTGAGTTAATTTTCCTTGTGCTATATTGTGATTAAAAAAAACATTTATTCTAGGGACAGAAAACTCTAGGTAGGGACAGTGTCAGTTTCTTTCACTCTGCAAGTCCTTGTTTCCAGGGACCTGGAAGGACAGTGAGTGAATTGTCCTTTTGCTATATTGTGATTAAAAAAAACATTTATTCTAGGGACAGAAAACTCTAGGTAGGGACAGTGTCAGTTTCTTTCACTCTGCAAGTCCTTGTTTCCAGGGACCTGGAAGGACAGTGAGTGAATTGTCCTTTTGCTATATTGTGATTAAAAAAAACATTTTTTTCTAGGGACAGAAAACTGTAGGTAGGGAGAGTATTTTTTTTCTTTCACTCTGCAAGTCCTTGTTTCCAGGGACCTGTAAGGACAGTGAGTTAATTGTCCTTGTGCTATATTGTGCTGAAAAAAACATTTATTCCAGGGACAGAAAACTCTAGGTAGGGACAGTGTCAGTTTCTTTCACTCTGCAAGTCCTTGTTTCCAGGGACCTGGAAGGACAGTGAGTGAATTGTCCTTTTGCTATATTGTGATTAAAAAAAACATTTTTTTCTAGGGACAGAAAACTGTAGGTAGGGAGAGTGTTTTTTTTCTTTCACTCTGCAAGTCCTTGTTTCCAGGGACCTGTAAGGACAGTGAGTTAATTTTCCTTGTGCTATATTGTGATTAAAAAAAACATTTTTTCTAGGGACAGAAAACTGTAGGTAGGGAGAGTGTTTTTTTTCTTTCACTCTGCAAGTCCTTGTTTCCAGGGACAGAGAAGGACACCTGAAGGTAGCCCTTATTGCTTTTTTCCCATCTCCCTGCAGGCCATCTATTAGAATGTCTGGAAGGCAAACAAGGAGAGGCAGACAGTCAGGAGGCAATAAAAGAGGGCAAGCAGGCTCTGTGTCTGGGGGCAACAGTGCTGGTCGTGGACGCGGTGCATTGTCATCAGCACATGGCCATGGGACACGCTTGTCCTTCTTTTCGGCAGCTGGACATGTTGAGCCACATCATGCCGAAGACTTGGTAGAGTGGATGACCAAGCCCTCCTCCTCCTCCTCATCCTCTCTCACCCAGGCTCAGGGTACTGGAAAAGCAGCTGCCAAAGCGTCGTCTTCCCTGGTATCAATGTCAGACAAATCATCAGTCACTCCTTCCCTAGACCCACCATGTCCTCCTCCTGAGGAGTCCCCCGAACTGTTTCAGCACAGTGTTGGGTACATGCTCCAGGAGGATGCCCAGCGTTTCGAAGGGTCTGATGATGAAACCCAGCTAGAGGAAGGCAGTAGCGTGAGAGCAGACAGAGGGGATGCTCAAGAAGGACACCAATCTGGCAGTCATGTTCCAGCAGCTGCAGCATACTGCCAGATTGGCTCCAGTGATGAGGAGGGAGGGGATGATGAGGTCAATGACTCCACGTGGGTGCCTAATAGGAGAGAGGAGGAGGAGGAGGATGAGGAGGAGGCACATCTCCAACGAGGCAGGATGCCCTTTGGTGGCCAGCGTAAGGGCAGTACACCGACGGAATCACACCGCAGAGCTCCGCCTGTGCAGGGCGCTGCCTCTGCCCGTCATTCAAAAAGTTCTTTGGTGTGGGCCTTTTTTGAGGCTAGTGCATCAGATCGCACAGCTGCTGTTTGCAACATATGTCTCAAGCGTATATCGCGTGGCCAAAACATCAGCCGCTTGGGTACCACATGCCTGACCAGACATATGTTGACCTGCCATGCAGCTCGTTGGCAAGCCTACCTCAAAGACCCACACCAAAGAACAAAGCGGACCTCTCCTTGCACCGCATCAGCTGGGATCTCCAACCCCACTATAACTTCAGTCCTCTCTGAAACATGCACTGAGAGGAATGAAGGTGTAGAATTAGGTGTGTCACAGCCAAGTACTTGCGCCCACTCTGCTAGCAGTACACCGACGTCCGATTCTAGCAGGCAAATTTCCCTGCCCCAGCTGCTGGACCGTCGAAAGAAGTTCACTCCCAGCCATCCACATGCCCAGCGGTTGAATGCTAGCTTGGCTAAATTGCTAGCGCTTCAACTGCTGCCTTTTCAGTTGGTAGACTCGGCCCCCTTCCGTGAGTTTGTGCAATGTGCGGTTCCTCAGTGGCAGGTTCCCAAACGCCACTTTTTCTCACGGAAGGCTATTCCGGCTCTCTACCGGCATGTGGAAGGCAATGTCTTGGCCTCGCTGGACAGGGCGGTCAGCGGTAAGGTGCATATTACCGCTGACTCATGGTCCAGCAGGCATGGACAGGGACGTTACCTTTCTTTCACGGCCCATTGGGTCACTCTTTTGGCAGCTGGGAAGGATTCAGGACAAGGTGCAGTAGTGTTGGAGGTTGTCCCACCGCCACGCCTCCAAAATGCTACTACTGGTTGTGACACACCTCTCTCCTCCACCCCCTCCTCTTCTTCTTCCTCCATGGCCTCTTCCTGTGGTTTGTCCTATGAACCAGCGGTGCTCCGTAGCCGTTCACGGGGCTACGCAAGTACGCAGGCAAAAAGATGCCATGCCGTGCTTGCGCTGGTGTGTTTGGGGGACAGAAGCCACACTGGGGCAGAGGTCCTGTCTGCTCTGCAGGGCCAGGCCGAGAGGTGGTTGACGCCACGCCAGCTTAAGCCAGGAATGGTGGTTTGCGACAATGGCACCAACCTCCTCTCCGCCCTCCGACAGGGACAACTGACCCATGTGCCCTGTGTGGCTCACGTCCTTAACCTGGTGGTGCAGCGGTTCTTGGGCAGGTACCCGGGCTTACAGGATGTCCTGAGGCAGGCCAGGAAAGTCTGTGTGCATTTCCGCAGATCTTATAATGCCAGTGCTCGCCTGGCTGAGCTGCAAAAGGAGTTGAACCTGCCCAAGAACCGCCTTATATGTGACATGCCCACCAGGTGGAACTCAACGTTGGCCATGCTGCAGCGGCTGCACACGCAGCAGAGGGCCATCAATGAGTACCTGTGCGACTACGGCACCAGGACAGGGTCAGGGGAGCTTGGTTTTTTTTCTCCACGCCAGTGGGGCATGATCAGGGATGCATGCACTGTCCTGGCACCATTTGAGGAGGCCACGAGGATGGTGAGCAGTGACAGTGCATGCATCAGTGACACTGTACCTCTTGTCCACCTGTTGGAGCACACGCTGCGTGGAATAATGGACAGGGCACTTGAGGCAGAACAGAGGCAGGAAGAGGAGGACTTCCTTGCCTCTCAAGGCCCCCTTTACCCAGACAGTGTTCCTTCTGTCCCACCCATCGCACAGGAAGAGGAGGAGGAGGAGGAGGAGGAGGAGGAGGAGGATTGTGTCAGCATGGAGGTGGAGGCTGGCACTCAGCATCATCAGCAGCAGTCTTTTAGGGATGATTTACAGTCCCAAGAAACCAGTGGACTTGTACGTGGCTGGGAGGAGGTGGCTGCGGATCATGTCGTCCTTAGTGACCCAGAGGACTCCGGACTGAATGCCTCAGCTAACCTACGCTGCATGGCCTCCCTGATCCTGCAAAGTCTGCGGAAGGATCCTCGTATTCTTCGGATCAAGGAGAGGGACCATTACTGGCTGGCCACTCTCCTTGATCCACGGTACAAGGGTAAGGTTGCGGACCTTATGTTACCGTCGCAGAGGGAGCAGAGGATGAGACAACTCCGGGAGGCCTTGCAGAAAGGTCTGTGCAACGCGTTCCCAGAGACTGGGAGGTTACAAACTCCTGGTCCTGGACAACGAGTTGCTGAGGCTTCGGCCAGTCAAAGAAGGAGCGGTGGGGAAGGTGGCCGTCTGACCGATGCGTTCAGACAATTCTTTAGTCCGCAGCCCCAAAGTATGATCGGTTCCAGCAACCATCGCCAGCGTCTGATAAACATGGTGCAGGAATATCTAGGGGCAAGGTCAGACTTGGACACCTTCCCCACCGAAAATCCTCTGGCTTACTGGGTCTTGAGGATGGATCACTGGCCAGAGCTTGCACAGTATGCAATTGAGCTACTGGCCTGTCCTGCATCCAGCGTTCTTTCGGAACGCACATTCAGTGCTGCTGGAGGATTTGTCACGGATCACAGGGTGCGCCTGTCCACCGACTCGGTTGATCGACTGACTTTCATCAAGATGAACCAGTCTTGGATCACCACCAGCTACCACACACCTGATGCTGATATAACAGACTAATTGATTTTAACATGTCACATCCCTTCAAGACTGATGCTGATGCTGAGTGCCTGTGCTGTTATGTTGACTGGCTATCCTCCTCCTCCGAGTCCTCAATGATACGATTGATGATGATAGCTTGGAAGATCATTTTTTTTATGGGTGCCGCCACCAGTGGCTAAGGCCCAATTTTTCAGCCCCTGTTTTACAGGGGCGTGTAATTACAATTTTTTTAGCAATAATTTGCCATAGGGCTCATTGCTGTGCTCCAAGTACAGTATCTGTGAGGGGTTGGAGTGTTGTGGCACCAGTGCCTAAGGCCCAATTTTTCAGCCCCTGTTTAACAGGGGCGTGTCATTACAATTTTTGAAGCAATACTTTGCAACAGGGCTCATTGCTGTGCTCCAAGTACAGTATCTGTGAGGGGTTGTAGTGTTGTGCCACCAGTGCCTAAGGCCCAATTTTTCAGCCCCTGTTCAACAGGGGCATGCAATTACAATTCTTGATCTAATAATTCACAGCAGGGTCCATTGCTGCACCCACCAAGAGTAACTCTGAGGGCTTACAGTCTTGTGGCAACGCCACCACCACCACCACCACGAAAGGCCCAATTTTTCAGCCCCTGTTCAAAAGGGGCATGTAATTACAATTCTTGATCTAATAATTCACAGCAGGGCCCATTGCTGCACCCACCAAGAGTAACTGTCAGGGCTTACAGTGTTGTGGCACCAGCACCACCATCAAAGCCCCAATTTTTACTACCACTGTTCAACAATTATATGTAATTAAAATTCCTGATATAATAGTTGACAGCAGGGCGTTCCAGCACCAACCAAGAGTAACTGAGTGCTTACAGTGTTGTGCCAACACCAACAACTAAGGGGCCTATTTCTGCAGAGTATATACGGCAGGTCCCTACTTTCAAACATCCAACTTACAAACGACTCCTACTTGCAAACGAAAGAAGACAACAGGAAGTGAGAGGAAATCTACCCCTAGAAAGGAAAATTCTCTCCTGTAAGAATAAATATGGGAGAAAGGGGTCTCATCTGTACTGATGCTTTATCAGCAATCCTTGTTTCAAGAAAAACACCACATTTCAAAAACAGTTGTCATTGGGACGGAAAGTGAGGTGAAATGTTCTGAACAGGGGCACAGACAGCAAAACAAATGTTACAGGGGTGATAACCCTTACCTATGTTTCCCAAAAAGTTTAAAAATAGATTTTTGGGCTGGAGCTACACTTCAACAATGTACCTGTTCAAAATTACAAACAGATTCTACATAAGAACAAACCTACAGTCCCTGTCTTGTATGCACCGCCTGTATACGGCTGTTCAGAGTATATAGGGCCTTTTTTATTTTGTGTGCGGGGTTCCCCTTAATATCCATACAAGACCCAAAGGGGCTGGTAATGGGCTGGGGTAGGGGGGGGGGGTCATGGGGTAGCTATGCCATTTTTCTTAAAGAATTTCATCCATATTACCGGGACCAGACATTACATTAAAGCCGCAAGCAGTTTTAAATGGCTTTTTTTTCCTTTTAGAAGTGTCATTTTGTGCAGGGACAGTTCTAAACACGGGAAACACGTGGCACTTCACAGGCATACTTTAGACACCCCCCAGGTACGATATTTAAAGGAATATTTGACTTTTTTTTTTTCACTTTATGCATCATTAAAATGACTGCTCCCGAAAAACGACCGTTTTTAAAACTTCTTTTTGCATTGATACATGTCCCCTGGTGCAGAACCCGGGTTCCCAAACCCTATTTATGACAATAACATGCATAATAGTTGTTATAATTAGCACTTTAGAATTCGAACGTTCGCATCCATTGTATTTAATAGGGTTCTAATGTTCGTTCGAACTTTCGGTCCGTTCGCGGGTTCTGGTGCGAACCGAACCCGGGGGTGTTCGGCTCATCACTAGTCAGGATGTATGCAGCTGTGGATTTTGGTAGGCCAAGCATAATGAACACGAAAACTGTGACATTAGGATAGCTACTTTATTGAAGACATCACAGCAGAACATGGCACAAGAACACAAAAGGGAACACAACAAACCTAGCAGGCTCAAACAACTGAAAATTATAACTTTTTACAGAACAGTGCTGCCTGAAAGTAAACAGGGCAAATCAATACAACACAGCTGGTTTCTTTTAACTACAACTATCACAGTTGCAAACCAATGGGCATCCTGGCAGATCATAGGCTTAAAAACAGCATGCTAAGCCAATTCACACTTTTTGTTAACAAGATCATTTGTCGGAAAAGAGGAAAAAGGGTTGATTTACTAAATGCACAAAGTATGTTCACTTTGCAAAATACATTTTGCAAATAAATTTGCCCAATCAATCCTTTACTGACATTCACCCTAGTGAGAGTTGACAACATTTTTTTGGCATTCCATAGTCACATTCACCCTATTTACATTACATGTGAAGAATAGTTTTAACCCTGCAGGTGAATCTGCCAGCAGTAGCTCTTTATGGTGTTAGATACTTCCATTAGAACTAAGCAACCCATCACACCAGGCATGCATGCTAGTGCCACATGTTAGGTGTAATGTGTTTGCTTAGTTCGTCGGCCCATTTGGTTAGGGTAGTGATTTGTGAGTAAGGGTGGTCTTCACTCAGGAGAGCATAGAATAGAGACATACCTTTTTTGGGATACGGGGAGCGTGTAAAAAATTGATAAATGGGTTTGGGGATTGTGACTGTCAAGGGTACTTTGGAGGATTTAAGAAAGTGAGATATCCTCATATATGTGTAAGATTCTGAGTTTGGGAGTTTGAATTCTCTTTGGAGATTTTCAAAAGTTTTTAGCGATATCCCACTGAAGAGGTTTAATATATTTGTGATGCCAGAGGTGCACCAGTGGGAGATCTTGAGGTTGGGTATTTGTTTGGATAGCGCACTGATAGGGATTGGTAAAGAGTGGGTAGGGCTATTGCTAATTTCCAAGTTTGTAGGAAGGCAACAATTGATGGGCAGGTATCAGATTTGGGTGGAGGACATCTTCCTATGATGAGAAGAAGTGTGTCTGTCAGACGTTTGTGTTAAGAGGTTGAGGTTTCCATGGTTGACCAGATTTTTTCAGTTATTGGGTGCCACCAGTAGTACATTTGGTCTAAGACTGAGGCGTGGTAGTAAATACTAATGTGGGGTAGACCAGCTCCTCCACTGTTGTGCGGTCTGGTTAGTATATATTTGGCACATCTAGGAGTCCCATATAAATCGTGTTATGTGTTTCTGAATTGATGTGAAGAAGGTTTGGAGGATGGGAACTATCAGGGTGCGGAATAGGTACAGAAGTTTAGGCAGTACTATCATTTTGAAGGAGCCTATCCTGCCTAATTTGGAAAATCACCCTACGTGCAGCGAGAGCAGAAGCTTGTCAACCATTGTATGATTCTACCAATATTAATATGCCATTATTGGACAAATTTAAACTTGTATCTATACTAGACATTTTAAAGATCATGAACAGCCTAAAAGCCTACACATATTTAGATGATACGTGTATATCACAATGTTAGTCAATAAATGCCTTGCAGTTGGCCTTATGCCTACTCAATGGAAATTATGTGCATTAGCCATGCGTGAAAGACTCCTTATGATTAAGGATGCCGGAGGATCAGCCGCATTAGTGTTATTAGACCTCTCGGCGACGTTCGATACGATCGACCACGACATTCTGACGAATCACATGGAATTCCTATTCGAAATAAAAGGCAAAGTACTGAATTGGATAAAGTCCTTTCTCTCAAATCGCACACATGTAGTTTGCTTAGGAGGTTATAGATCTCTCCCTCGCCATCTACACTGTGGAGTTCCTCAAGGTAGTGCCATTTCACCACTGGCCTTTAACTGTTACATGCGGCCACTGCCAGATATTATAACGAAATATGGCTTGGAGGCTCAAATATACACGGATGACACACAAATACTGGTAGATATACTAGACATTTTAAAGACCATGAACAGCCTAAAAGCCTCCACATATTTAGACGATACATGCCCAGCATGTTTTTTTTAAAAACATGCTCTGACCTTGGCGGCTGATATCACAATGTTAGTCAATAAATGCCTTGCAGTTGGCCTTATGCCTACTCAATGGAAACATGCCATTACAGTATTTCACCGCTGCTGAAGAAGGCAGGCCTAGATCCTGCTAACCTAAATAACTTTAGACCGATAACCTCGATACCATTCCTGGCCAAGATCCTCGAGCGCGTGGTCTTTGATCAGCTACAACATCATATGAAAATAAACAATCTTTTCCACGACACCCAATCGGGATTTAGGCCGGGTCGAGGCACAGAAGTATGTGCATTAGCCACGCGTGAAAGACTCCTTATGATTAAGGACGCCGGAGGATCAGCCGCATTAGTGTTATTAGACCTCTCGGCGACGTTCGATACGATCGACCACGACATCCTGACGAATCACATGGAATTCCTATTCGGAATAAAAGGCAAAGTACTGAATTGGCTAAAGTCCTTTCTCTCAAATCGCACACATGTAGTTTGCTTAGGAGGTTATAGATCTCTCCCTCGCCATCTACACTGTGGAGTTCCTCAAGGTAGTGCCATTTCACCACTGGCCTTTAACTGTTACATGCGGCCACTGCCAGATATTATAACGAAATATGGCTTGGAGGCTCAAATATACACGGATGACACACAAATACTGGTAGATATACTAGACATTTTAAAGATCATGAACAGCCTAAAAGCCTCCACATATTTAGACGATACATGCCCAGCATGTTTTTTTTTAAAAACATGCTGTGACCTTGGCGGCTGATATCACAATGTTAGTCAATAAATGCCTTGCAGTTGGCCTTATGCCTACTCAATGGAAACATGCCATTATTTCACCGCTGCTGAAGAAGGCAGGCCTAGATCCTGCCAACCTAAATAACTTTAGACCGATAACCTCGATACCATTCCTGGCCAAGATCCTCGAGCGCGTGGTCTTTGATCAGCTACAACATCATATGAAAATAAACAATCTTTTCCACGACACCCAATCGGGATTTAGGCCAGGTCGAGGCACAGAAGTATGTGCATTAGCCATGCGTGAAAGACTCCTTATGATTAAGGACGCTGGAGGATCAGCCGCAGTAGTGTTATTAGACCTCTCGGCGACGTTCGATACGATCGACCACGACATCCTGACGAATCACATGGAATTCCTATTCGGAATAAAAGGCAAAGTACTGAATTGGCTAAAGTCCTTTCTCTCAAATCGCACACATGTAGTTTGCTTAGGAGGTTATAGATCTCTCCCTCGCCATCTACACTGTGGAGTTCCTCAAGGTAGTGCCATTTCACCACTGGCCTTTAACTGTTACATGCGGCCACTGCCAGATATTATAATGAAATATGGCTTGGAGGCTCAAATATACACGGATGACACACAAATACTGGTAGATATGGCTAGCGGTACAGATATGCAACTAAAACTCCAACTCTGTTTAGCTGAAATACATCAATGGATGCTTACCAGTAGACTTGGTATTAACACTGCTAAGACTGAAGTTCTTTTAATTGGTAAAACTACATCTATATCACCAATTTCTAATTGGCCCATATCATTTGGCCCTATTCCAACGCCTGCCAAAAAGATTTAGAACTTAGGGGTCTGGTTCGGCTCGTAACTCACATTTATACCACATGTCTTATATATCGTGAAAAATGCAAGCTACTATCTATATTTTCTTCGGAAGCTGAAAAATCTGTTTACCCAATTGAATCGGAAAAAACTAGTACAAGCATTTATACTTTCCAGGTTGGATTACTCGAATGTTTTCCTATTAAATCTCCCAAAGAAATGGATTGCTAAGCTGCAGCTAGTTCAAAACCAGGCCGGTCACCTGATTAAAGGACTAAATTACAGAAAACACGTCACAAGCTCTCTTCGAGAGCTTCGCTGGCTACCCATTGCTAAAAGGGCCGAATTTAAGGCCCTCTGCCTTGTTTTTAAGGCATACTGGAGTCAAGGTCCAATTTATTTATCTAGTATAGTTTCCCACTATACTCCCACAAGATCTTTACGCTCGGCAAATCAAAACCGCCTTATGCCTAAACTATATAATTTTGCAGCAGCTGGTGGAAAAACTCTCCAAGTCTTTGGTGTATTTTTATGGAATAATCTTCCTGATAATATGTGAAAAATCAACTCGCTAATTCATTTTCGCAAGGTACTGAAGACTCATTTACTTTCCAATGTATATGGATAAGGGACGTCTGCTACCTTACTACTAACCAGCTGATTAGCCCGCCCTGACTTGTTGCTGCTTACCTAAATGTGGACTGTTACTCTGCTTCTTTTATTTATTTATTTTCCCTCTGTTGTTATTTATTATTAATTTATCCTGTATGTGTTATCTGTTATGCTTATTTTTGAAGGACAGTATATGTATTTAGTCTATCTAGCGCTTAGGTGCAGTTCTTGAACTGTATTTGGCGCTTTACAAATAATAAAATCAAATCAAATCAAGATGGGGAAGTTGACGAAGAAATGCATTGTAGTTTAGATCAATCAGAGTGGGGGCCAGTTGGATTCCCAAGTAAGGTATAGAGTTGGAAGCCCATGTATATGATAAGTTAGTCCTGAGTTGGGTTTCCAGCTCCATGGGAGTATTTAAGGGCATTAGGACAGATTTTGATACATTAAGTTTGTAATAGGAGACTGTGCTAAATTGGTTCATAATTTCTTGTATCGCCTGTAGGGATTGGGATGGGTTGGAGACCATTAGTATCACATCATCTGCGAATAGACTTATTTTATGGTCAGTGCCATTGCAGTTAATACCTGAAATTCGCAGATCTGCTCTAATCTTGGCAGCGAGAGGTTCCATCAACAAAGCAAAAATAAGCGGAGATACGGGGCATCCCTGACGTGTGCCATTGGTAATGGCGAATGAGATGGATAGTTTTCCTCCTGTTAGTACCTTAGCTGAAGGGTTAGAGTAGAGGGATAAAATAGCATTTTGATACCAACCAGTGATTCCAAATTTAGTAAGGGTCGCTTTCAGGAATCCCCAATGGACTCTATTGAATGCCTTCTCTGCATCAAAGGATAGGAGCAGAGAAGGCATTTGTGTTCGAGTGGCATGGTGAATTAGGTCAAGCACCCGTCTTGTAGCATCTGGAGCTTGTCTACCAGGGATGAACCCAACCTGATCTGGGTGTACCAAGAATGGAATATATGTTAGAAGCCTATTGGCAAGTACTTTAGCTAGAAGCTTGATGTCTGTGCTCAGGAGTGATATAGGTCTATAGTCAAGGAGGGGTCTTTTTCAGGTTTAGGGATGGTGGTGATAGTTGAGCATAGCATATCTGTTGGGAGGGAACCAGAGGACCCGGTGGTATTGAAGAGGGCAGTTAATTGCAGTGCCAGAATATTAGCAAAGTGCTTGTAAAATTAATTTGGATACCTATCTTCTCCCGGTGCTTTATGGAGGGGTAATTCCTTAATTGCTCGGAGGATTTCTTCCTTGGCAAAGGGTTGAGATAGAGACTCAAGCTCGGGAGCTGAGATTGTGGGTAGGTCTGCTGAAGCTAGGAAATCTGTTATAAGGGAGTCAGTTGGCTGGGGGGGGTGGAAGGGTCATGTTTTTAGGTTGTATAATGATGAATAATATTTGCTAAAGGCATTAGCAATCTCTTGTGGTTTGGTTAAGAGACGGTTTGAAGTAGGGTGGTGGAGGGAGTCAATTTTAGCTTTTGCCCGTTGTACTTTGACTTGACAAGCTAAAAGGGCTCCTGCTTTATTGCCTAATGCGTAATAATTTGCTTTGGCATGTATGAAGTGCGTTTCTTGCACAAAAAGTATGTCCACATGTTGTTTGGCAGTTTCCTTTTGTAGAGTCACCCTTTTCTGCAGGCTGTTTAGTTCTCTGACGTTCAGTGACACAATTTTGAAGGGCATGGTGGTTGTGTCAAGGAGGGAAAATACTTATTGATAAGTGTCTGTAGCTAAGTGGTCTGTTGGAGATAGAGTGTGCAGAAACGGGCCTAGGTTAGACCGGTATTTTAAACAATAAACATTAAATAAGCAAACAGTTCAACTTGAAAGTAGAACAAGGAGTGGGTGGCTGGTGTAACTGGTGGGTATAGGTGGATAAAAAAGGAGAGCTTCAGTTTAAATAAGCTCAATGTGCAGTAACTGTTGCTAATGAGATTAGGGGGGGAAAAAGTTCCACAACGATGTCAGTTAATTACGGGACCGTTGGAATAAGGTAAAGGCTTTGCGGATTGGGCCACATCTACCCAGCTAAGTGGTAGAGTGGGTAGTAAAGGGTGAGAATTTTGCGTCAAGCATCTTGGAGGGACCACTCAGTTTCCATGTGAGAGGCAGGAGGAGTGTTTGGTGTTGGAGTTTCCTCAGGGATGATATGCCAGTGTCTCAGCAATTTGAGGCCTCCTGAGAGTGTTCTAACCATGTGGGTTTTGCCTCGGTGTGTTATTAGATGCTTAGCTGGGAATACCCATTTGTAGGGAATATGGTGGTTTTGTAGTGCTTTGGTGATGGTGGCCAGCTGTCGACGGTTATCCATTGTCGCTTTTGATAGGTCGGTAAACAGAATAATTGTAGTGAAAGGATCCGGGAGACTTGGGGTTCGCTTTGCAGCTATCTTCACTTTCTCTTTGGTGGTGAAGAAGTAGATGCGGGCAAGCACATCTCTAGATTTTTGATTTAGGGAGATGGGGCGGCTTTGGAAGTCTGTGCGCTCTATCGATCTCTAGGTCACGGTCAGTTAGGTCTGGTACAAGGGTGCGCATCAGAGATTGTAGGTATTGGACCAGTATGTTTTTCTGAATTGACTCAGGAATGTTGCAGAACTTTATATTGTTCCAGCGGGATCGGTCTTCTAGGTCCGCTAGCTTTATGTTGATTAGCTGCAGTTCATCCTTGTGTTCTGTGTTGGCATCTACTATTTCGTTATGAGCATTGAAAATATCCGCCATTTTGGTTTCTACATGTTGAATATGCTGGTCTTTTCTTTGTACAACATTAGCTAGAGAGGACACTGTGGCTGAGAGATCTGTGTATAATGTGTGCCTCAGTGATATCAACATGTTTTTCATGGTCATCTCTGATATGGGTTGGTCTGAGGCAGGGAATGAGTCTATGGCAGAGGGTTGTTGTGGGTCAGGGAGAGGCAACGTGAATACAGCTGCATTAGGTTGTGCAGGAGGTGCCTCATCACTCCAGGGTTTTGACTTCACAGGGCTGGCTGTGGAGGGTGAATCAGGGGGAGACCACTCACCATCTGCTGCTGCAGAGGAGAGGTCCAGCTGCTGTGTTAATAAATAACTATAAAATAATTATAACAAATAATATTATAATAATAATATAGCGCACTCACCCCAGCCTTCACCTGCCCTTCTTAATTTGGCTCCTCCGCAGGAAAGACTGAGGCACACTGCACTACAAGCCCGTACCCTCCTGGATAGGGAGGTTGAGCGGTGTTATTTTTCTCGGGCCTGCCTGCGGCTGGTGTTTGAATCCTCCCGAGCTGATCTCACTTCTGGCTTGGCCAGAAACAAGTCCTTAATTCTCCCCAATAAAGCCACTGTCCACAGCAACTGAAAGTCCAACTTCTGTATTTATTTCACATGGATAATAAATAGTCCCTTTAAGAGCAGACAGGTTGAGACGAGGCACAGGTCAGATAAGGTGGGAGAGAGGTCCAGGCACAAACACAAATCTTGGTTCTCTTACTGTTCTGATATGCACGAACAGGTTTGGCGTGTGATCTTTATCACAGACCTAAAGAATATGAAAGTCACTGCCACTGACTTGTTGAAGATGGTCACTGCCACTGACTGGGTGAATAGAGCCTTGCTCTATTTGGTCACTGCCACTGACCTTGTGTGCGTAGAGTCACTGCCACTATGACCTACAGAACATGCACTGCCTTCTTGGAGAACTTGGCCCATGTCAAAGAGAAAAACATCCCTCCGGAGAGTTACCAGAGGCCCTCACTGTCACCACGACTCTACGCTGGGTCTTCAGAAAGGGTCGCCTCCCTGGCCTCCTCGATCCAAGATACGGTTCCCCTCACAAGGCGGTACCCTGGGAGCTCCTTGATCCTTAGCGGACCCCAGCCGAAGGTTGCTGGGCTCCAGGCCTCCTCTTTAGTACCTCACCCCGCACTGAAGGTGTCTGGGATGGAACAGCAACTTCGCCTCCAGGCCTAGGGCACCTGGAGACAACACACACACACCCCAGGCCTAAGGTGCCTGGGCGTGGACCACGAACACCCCTCTGGAAGATGGCCGCCCCTTTTTATACCCTCTCCCGACAGGCACAGCAGGTTCCCCGCCCCGCCGCACTGCTGTCAAGAGGGGACAAGAAAAGGCACAACCCTGTACCGTGGTTCAACCCGGGCCTATGGCAACAGCGCCACCTATAGGCCCCAGGGAGCTGCACATCAGTACTATCTCCCGAGGACAGAAATGGTCCATGAACCCTAACAATTGGTGTATCTGAGCCTTATTACCACTCAGATACTTCCCTTAAATATAGCACCCCGCTACAATAATAAAAGTGTTTTTCAGTGTTTGATGACGAATTTCCCCACAAATCACTACTGCTCAATTCTGCAAGTGATTCTAATTTATTATCACTGTTTTCTAGCTGGTCTAAAACCATTTTTGATGTAAAGGGACACTTTTTGGTTGCCATGGACAATCTCCAGTTTCCAGGCAGAAAGAAAAGTATTTATAATGTAAAAGTGCATGCAGGGCACAGGACAAACCACTAGGGACAAAGGGTGTGTGTAATTATTTGATACAGTACTGTAATCTGTAAGATAACAGTGTACTGTATGTGTTTTGTGTTTTTACTTTTTGAATTTGGCGCCGAACTCTGTCCCTGTGCATCGCAACGCTCGCAGGGAACGGAGCTCGGCACTGTGAATCGAGCAAGACACGTCGGCTTGCAGATTACAGCGGGGAGACATCACAGGATCCAGGGGACAAGGTAAGTAACCTTTACATGGATCCTGCGAGGCAATCCCGAGTGTGGCTTGGGGTTACCGCTCTTGGTACTGAAAATTCACCCCGAGCCACACTCGGGAATACCGCTCAGCAGGTTAAAGCGGAGTTCCACCCAAAAGTGGAACTTCCGCTTATCTGATTTTGGCACCTTTCGGGGGGATCGGATACCTGCTTTTTACAGGTACCCTGTCCCCACTTCCAGGAGACTGGGCTGAGGCAAATAACGTCAACAGCTCGGGCCCCTCCTCCTCCCTCCCCTTCTGCCGGGCCAGTGAGTGAGTGCAGAGCGCTTCACGCATTCGCAGTAGGGACCCGGACGTGAACCCGAAAGGCTACACTGCCAGGCTCCCTTACCAGCAATGGTGGCAGGAGCACCCAACCAGCTGATATAAACATTAGCTGGGGTGCTGACTAGGGATGAGCCGAACACCCCCGGGTTCAGTTCGCACCAGAACCTGCGAACGGACCGAAAGTTCGCACAAACGTTAGTACCCTATTAAATACAATAGATGCGAACGTTTTAAATCTAAAGTGCTAATTATAACGACTAATATGCATGTTATTGTCCTAAAAAGGGTTTGGGGACCCGGCTTCTGCCCCAGTGGACATGTATCAATGCAAAAAGAAGTTTTAAAACAGGCCGTTTTTCGGCAGCAGTCATTTTAATCAGGGGTTGAAATTTACACTCGCCTGCTCGAAAAATGCGAGGGTAAATTGCCGTTTGGTGAGCGCAGTAAGGCGAGCGCAGTAACGTCGGGTGGCTTGCAATGTGATCCCCAGTCCCCGGGGATCCATTTGCTTTCTATTTGTGTTCCAAGCCTCAGTTTGAAGTCGACTTCCGGTTTCCGACTTCCAGTTTCCGACTTCCGGCTTCTTCAGCATCGCTATTACAGGGGACTGCTGAGGGAGACACAAGGAGAGGTCCGCTCTTCACCGCCGTTCATGACACCAGGAGAGGCCTGCCATCTTAAGGTACATGACCTGGGGACCCTGATGGGAGCCATCTGAGGACACTCATTTTGCGGGAGGCCCTCTGGGGACACTGATGTAAGGGGGGGCCCTCTGGGGACACTGATGTAAGAGGGGGCCCTCTGGGGACACTGATGTAAGGGGGGGCTCTCTGGGGACACTGATGTAAGGGGGGGCTCTCTGGGGACACTGATGTAAGGGGGAGGCTCTCTGGGGACACTGATGTAAGCGGGGGCTCTCTGGGGACACTGATGTTAGCGGGGGCTCTCTGGGGACACCGATGTTAGCGGGGGCTCTCTGGGGACACTGATGTAAAGGAGGGCTCTCTGGGGACACTGATGTAAAGGGGGTGCTCTCTGGGGACACTGATGTAAAGGGGGGCTCTCTGGGGACACTGATGTAAAGGGGGGCTCTCTGGGGACACTGATGTAAAGGAGGGCTCTCTGGGGACACTGATGTAAAGGGGGCTCTCTGGGGACACTGATGTAAAGGGGGCTCTCTGGGGACACTGATGTAAGTGGGGGGCTCTCTGGGGACCCTGATGTAAGCGGGGGGCTCTCTGGGGACCCTGATGTAAGCGGAGGCTTTCTGGGGACCCTGATGTAAGCGGGGGGCTCTCTGGGGACCCTGATGTAAGCGGAGGCTCTCTGGGGACCCTGATGTAAAGGGGGGCTCTCTGGGGACACTGATGTAAAGGAGGGCTCTCTGGGGACCCTGATGTAAAGGGGGGCTCTCTGGGGACACTGATGTAAGGGGGGGCTCTCTGGGGACACTGATATAAGCGGGGGCTCTCTGGGGACACTGATGTTAGCGGGGGCTCTCTGGGGACACTGATGTTAGCGGGGGCTCTCTGGGGACACTGATGTTAGCGGGGGCTCTCTGGGGACACTGATGTAAAGGGGGGCTCTCTGGGGACACTGATGTAAAGGAGGGCTCTCTGGGGACACTGATGTAAAGGGGGTGCTCTCTGGGGATAACTGATGTAAAGGGGGGCTCTCTGGGGACACTGATGTAAAGGGGGGCTCTCTGGGGACACTGATGTAAAGGGGGGCTCTCTGGGGACATTGATGTAAAGGAGGGCTCTCTGGGGACACTGATGTAAAGGGGGGCTCTCTGGGGACACTGATGTAAAGGGGGGCTCTCTGGGGACCCTGATGTAAGCGTGGGGCTCTCTGGGGACCCTAATGTAAGCGGAGGCTCTCTGGGGACCCTGATGTAAAGGGGGGCTCTCTGGGGACACTGATGTAAAGGGGGTGCTCTCTGGGGACACTGATGTAAAGGGGGTGCTCTCTGGGGACACTGATGTAAAGGGGGTGTAATTTTATAAGCTTTAAGGGGGCGGGGCTTTAAGGGGGCGGGACTTTAAGGGGCGTGGCTGGGGGACGGCCCTGGGAAAGGTTTGGTGGGGCAACTGGTGGAGAGTAAGGTTTTTGCCTGGCTAGTAGGTCTAGACTTGAAATTTTAAGCCCTGATTTTAATGATGCATAAAGTGAAAAAAAAGTCAAATATTCCTTTAAATATCGTAGCTGGGGGGTGTCTAAAGTATGCCTGTGAAGTGGCATGTGTTTCCCGTGTTTAGAACTGTCCCTGCACAAAATGACATTTCTAAAGGAAAAAAAGCCATTTAAAACTGCTTGCAGCTTTAATGTCATGTCTGGTCCCGGTAATATGGATGAAAATCTTTGAGAAAAATGGCATGGCTACCCCATCAGGCCCCCCCCCACCCCAGCCCATTACCAGCACCTTTGGGTCTCGTATGGATATTAAGGGGAACCCCGCACACAAAATTTTGTAATTTTGAACACGTACATTGTTTAAGTGTAGCTCCAGCCAAAAAATATATTTTTAAGCTTTTTGGAAAACATAGGGAATCACCCCTGTAGCATTTGTTTTGCTGTCTGTGCCCCTGTTCAGAACATTTCACCTCACTTTCCGTCCCAATGACAACTGTTTTTGAAAAGTGGGGTTTTTATTGAAACAAGGATTGGTGATAAAGCATCAGTAGAGAGGAGACACCTTTTCCCATATTAACTCTTACAGGAGAGAATTTCCCTTCCTAGGGGTTGATTTCCTCTCACTTCCTGTTGTCTCCTTCCGTTTGCAAGTAGGAGTCGTTTGTAAGTTGGATGTTTGAAAGTATGGGCCTGCCGTATATACTCTGCAGAAATTGACCCCTTAGGTGTTGGTGTTGGCACAACACTGTAAGCACTCACAGTTACTCTTGGTGGGCGCTGGAACGCCCTGCTGTCAACTATTATATCAGGAATTGTAATTACATGCCATTGTTGAACAGTGGTAGGAAAAATTGGGCCTTTGATGGTGGTGCTGGTGCCACAACACTGTAAGCCCTCACATTTACTCTTGGTGGGCCCATGAATGGGCCCTGCTGTGAATTATTAGATCAATAATTGTAATTGCATGCCCCTGTTGAACAGGGGCTGAAAAATTGGGCCTTTGGTGGTGGTGGTGGTGGTGGTGTTGTCACAACACTGTAAGCCCTCACAGTTACACTTGGTGGGCGCAGGAATGGGCCCTGCTGTGAATTATTAGATCAAGAATTTTAATTACATGCCCCTGTAGAACAGGGGCTGAAAATTTGGACTTTAGCCACTGGTGCCACAACACTGCAACCCCTCACAGATACTGTACTTGGAGCACAGTAATGAGCCCTGTTGCAAAGTATTGCATCAAAAATTTTAATTACACGCCCCTGTTAAACAGGGGCAGAAAAATTGGGCCTTAGGCACTGGTGCTGGTGCCACGACACTGCAACCTCTCCCAGATACTCTATTTGGAGTGCAGGAATGAGCCCTGCTGCAAAGCATTGCATCAAAATTTGTAATTACATGCCCCTGTTAAACAGGGGCTGAAAAATTGGGCCTTAGCCACTAGTGGTGGCACCCAGAAACAAAAATGTTTTTCCAAGATATCATCATTAATCGGATCATTGAGGAGGAGGAGGATAGTCAGTCAACATAAAAGGACAGTCACTCAGTCAGCATCAGCATCAGTCTTGAAGGGATGTGACATTTGAAAATAAATTATTCTGTTATATCAGCTTCAGGTGCTTGGTAGCTGGTGGTGATCCAAGACTGGTTCATCTTTATGAAGGTCAGTCGATCAACCGAATCGGTGGACAGGCACACCCTGTGATCCATGACAAATCCTCCAGCAGCACTAATTGTGCGTTCCGAAAGAACGCTGGATGCAGGACAGGCCAGTAGCTCAATTGCATACTGTGCAAGCTCTGGCCAGTGATCCATCCTTAAGACCCAGTAAGCCAGAGGATTTTCGGTGGGAAAGGTGTCCAAATCTGACCTTGCCTCTAGGTATTCCTGCACCATGTATATCAGACGCTGGCGATGGTTGCTGGAACCGATCATACCTTGGGGCTGCGGACTAAAGAATTGTCTGAACGCATCGGTCAGATGGCCACCTTCCCCACCGCTCCTTCTTTGACTGACCGAAGTCTCAGCAACTCGTTGTCCCAGACCAGGAGTTTGTAACCTCCCAGTCTCTGGGAATGCGTTGCACAGACCTTTCTGCAAGGCCTCCCGGAGTTGTCTCATCCTCTGCTCCCTCTGCGATGGTAAGATAAGGTCCGCAACCTTAGCCTTGTACCGTGGATCAAGGAGAATGGCCAGATAGTAATGGTCCCTCTCCTTGATCCGAAGAATACGAGGATCCTTCCGCAGACTTTGCAGGATCAGGGAGGCCATGCAGCGTAGGTTAGCTGAGGCATTAGGTCCAGAGTCCTCTGGGTCACTAAGGACGACATGATCCGCAGCCACCTCCTCCCAGCCACGTACAAGTCCACGGGTTTCTTGGGACTGTAAATCATCCCTAAAAGACTGCTGCTGTTGATGCTGCTGAGTGCCAGGCTTCACCTCCATGCTGACACAATCCTCCTCCTCCTCCTCCTCGTCCTCTTCCTGTGCGATGGGTGGGACAGAAGGAACACTGTCTGGGTAAAGGGGGCCTTGAGAGGCAAGGAAGTCCTCCTCTTCCTGCCTCTGTTCTGCCTCAAGTGCCCTGTCCATTATTCCACGCAGCATGTGCTCCAACAGGTGGACAAGAGGTACAGTGTCACTGATGCATGCACTGTCACTGATCACCATCCTTGTGGCCTCCCCAAATGGTGCCAGGACAGTGCATGCATCCCTGATCATGCCCCACTGGCGTGGTGAAAAAAAAATGAGCTCCCCTGACCCTGTCCTGGTGCCGTAGTCGCACAGGTACTCATTGATGGCCCTCTGCTGCGTGTGCAGCCGCTGCAGCATGGTCAACGTTGAGTTTCACCTGGTGGGCATGTCACATATAAGGCGGTTCTTGGGCAGGTTCAACTCCTTTTGCAGCTCAGCCAGGCGAGCACTGGCATTATAAGATCTGCGGAAATGCACACAGACTTTCCTGGCCTACCTCAGGACATCCTATAAGCCCGGGTAACTGCCCAAGAACCGCTGCACCACCAGGTTAAGGACGTGAGCCACACAGGGCACATGGGTCAGTTGTCCCTGTCGGAGGGCGGAGAGGAGGTTGGTGCCATTGTCGCAAACCACCATTCCTGCCTTAAGCTGGCGTGGCATCAACCACCTCTCGGCCTGCCCCTGCAGAGCAGACAGAACCTCTGCCCCAGTGTGGCTCCTGTCCCCAAACACACCAGTGCAAGCACGGCATGGCATCTTTTTGCCTGCGTACTTGCGTAGCCCCTTGAACGCCTACGGAGCACCGCTGGTTCCGAGGACAAAGCACAGGAAGAGGCCATGGAGGAAGAAGAAGAGGAGGGGGTGGAGGAGAGAGGTGTGTCACAACCAGTAGTAGCATTTTGGAGGCGTGGCGGTGGAACAACCTCCAACACTACTGCACCTTGTCCTGCATCCTTCCCAGCTGCCAGCAGAGTCACCCAATGTGCCGTGAAAAAAAGGTAACGTCCCTGTCCATGCCTGCTGGACCATGAGTCAGCGGTAATATGCACCTTACCGCTGACCGCCCTGTCCAGCGAGGCCAAGACATTGCCTTCCACATGCCGGTAGAGAGCCGGCATCACCTTCCGTGAGAAAAAGTGGCGTTTGGGAACCTGCCACTGAGGAACCGCACATTGCACAAACTCACGGAAGGGGGCCGAGTCTACCAACTGAAAAGGCAGCAGTTGAAGCGCTAGCAATTTAGCCAAGCTAGCATTCAACCGCTGGGCATGTGGATGGCTGGGAGTGAACTTCTTTCGACGGTCCAGCAGCTGGGGCAGGGAAATTTGCCTGCTAGAATCGGACGTCGGTGTACTGCTAGCAGAGTGCCCGCAAGTACTTGGCTGTGACACACCTAATTCTACACCTTCATTCCTCTCAGTGCAGGTTTCAGAGAGGACTGAAGGTATAGCGGGGTTGGAGATCCCAGCTGATGCGGTGCAAGGAGAGGTCCGCTTTGTTCTTTGGTGTGGGTCTTTAAGGTAGGCTTGCCAACGAGCTGCATGGCAGGTCAACATATGTCTGGTCAAGCATGTGGTGCCAAAGCGGCTGATGTTTTGGCCACGCGATATACGCTTGCGACATGCTTGAGATGTTGCAAACAGCAGCTGTGCGATCTGATGCACTCAACTCAAAAAAGGGCAAAACCAAAGAACTTTTTAAATAACGGGCAGAGGCAGCGCCCTGCACAGGCGGAGCTCTGCGGTGTGATTCAGTCTGTGTGCTGCCCTTACGCTGGCCCCCCGAGGGCATCCTGCCTCATTGGAGATGTGCCTCCTCCTCATCCTCCTCCTCCTCCTCTCTCCTATTAGACACCCACGTGGAGTCAGTGACCTCATCATCCCCTCCCTCCTCATCACTGGAGCCAATCTGGCAGTATGCTGCAGCTGCTGGAACATGACTGCCAGATTGGTGTCCTTCTTGAGCATCCCCTCTCTCTGCTCTCACGCTACTGCCTTCCTCTAGCTGGGTATCATCATCAGACCCTTCGAAACGCTGGGCATCCTCCTGGAGCATGTACCCAACACTGTGCTCAAACAGTTCGGGGGACTCCTCAGGAGGACATGGTGGGTCTAGGGAAGGAGTGACTGATGATGACATTGATACAAGGGAAGAGGATGCTTTGGCAGCTGCTTTGCCAGTACCCTGAGCCTGGGTGAGAGAGGATGAGGAGGATGAGGAGGGCTTGGTCATCCACTCTACCAAGTCTTCGGCATGATGCGGCTCAACACGTCCAGCTGCCGAAAAGAAGGACAAGCGTGTCCCATGGCCACGTGCTGATGGCGATGCACCGCGTCCACAACCAGCACTGTTGTCTCTAGACACAGAGCCTGCTTGCCCTCTTTTTTTGGCTCCTGACTGTCTGCCTCTCCTTGTTTGCCTTCCAGACATTCTAATGGCCTGCAGGGAGATGGGAAAACCAGCAATAAGGGGTAGCTTCAGGTGTATATTTTGCAGGATGCACACAACGCCCGCTGTAAGTGCTGCAGATAACTGCCTGTGTTACACAACAGGAAAAAACAGCAATAAGGGCTAGCTTCAGGGGTTTATTTTGCAGGAAGCACACTACGCCCGCTGTAAGTGCTGCAAATGCCTGTTAGTGTAACACAAAAGAAAAAAGCTTGAGCAATAAGGGCTAGCTTCAGGTGTATAATGTGCAGGAGGCACACTACGCCCGCTGTAAGTGCTGCAAATGCCTGTTAGTGTAACACACCAGGAAAACACAGCAATGCGGGCTAGTTTCAGGTGGATAATGTGCAGGAGGCACACTACGCCCGCTGTAAGTGCTGCAAATGCCTGTTAGTGTAACACACCAGGAAAATACAGCAATACGGGCTAGCTTCAGGTGGATAATGTGCATGAGGCACACTACGCCCGCTGTAAGTGCTGCAAATGCCTATTAGTGTAACACACCAGGAAAACACAGCAATACGGGCTAGCTTCAGGTGTATAATGTGCAGGAGGCACACTACGCCCGCTGTAAGTGCTGCAAATGCCTGTTAGTGTAACACACCAGGAAAACACAGCAATACGGGCTAGCTTCAGGTGTATAATGTGCAGGAGGCACACTACGCCCGCTGTAAGTGCTGCAAATGCCTGTTAGTGTAACACACCAGGAAAACACAGCAATAAGGGCTAGCTTCAGGTGTATATTTAGCAGGAAACACACTACGCCCTCTGTACAGTGAGTGCTGCAAATGCCTGTTAGTGTAACACACCAGGAAAACACAGCAATAAGGGCTAGCTTCAGGTGTATATTTAGCAGGAAGCACACTACGCCCGCTGTAAGTGCTGCAAATGCCTGTTAGTGTAACACACCAGGAAAACACAGCAACGCGGGCTAGCTTCAGGTGGAAAATGTGCAGGAGGCACACTACGCCCGCTGTAAGTGCTGCAAATGCCTGTTAGTGCAACACACCAGGAAAACACAGCAATACGGGCTAGCTTCAGGTGGAAAATGTGCAGGAGGCACACTACGCCCGCTGTAAGTGCTGCAAATGCCTGTTAGTGTAACACACCAGGAAAACACAGCAATACGGGCTAGCTTCAGGTGGATAATGTGCAGGAGGCACACTACGCCCGCTGTAAGTGCTGCAAATGCCTGTTAGTGTAACACAACAGGAAAACACAGCAATACGGGCTAGCTTCAGGTGGATAATGTGCAGGAGGCACACTACGCCCGCTGTAAGTGCTGCAAATGCCTGTTAGTGTAACACACCAGGAAAACACAGCAATACGGGCTAGCTTCAGGTGTATAATGTGCAGGAGGCACACTACGCCCGCTGTAAGTGCTGCAAATGCCTGTTAGTGTAACACACCAGGAAAACACAGCAATACGGGCTAGCTTCAGGTGGATAATGTGCAGGAGGCACACTACGCCCGCTGTAAGTGCTGCAAATGCCTGTTAGTGTAACACACCAGGAAAACACAGCAATAAGGGCTAGCTTCAGGTGTATACTGTGCAGGAGGCTTAGCAACAATGACACTGACACTGTCCCCTGCCTATCCTTCTCTCTCCCTGCACACAAGGTTTTGCAAAGAATATGACACTGACACTCTCCCTGCCTATCCTTCTCTCTCCCTGCACACAAGGTTTAGCAAAGAATATCGCTGACACTCTCCCTGCCTATCCTTCTCTCTCCCTACACACAAGGTTTAGCAAAGAATATGACACTGACACTCACCCTGCCTATCATTCTCTCTCCCTGCACACAAGGTTTAGCAAAGAATATGACACTGACACTCTCCCTGCCTATCCTTCACTCTCCCTGCACACAAGGTTTAGCAAAGAATATCACTGACACTCTCCCTGCCTATCCTTCTCTCTCCCTACACACAAGGTTTAGCAAAGAATAACACAATGACACTGCCCCTGCCTATCCTTCTCTTTCCCTGCGCCGGAACACACTACACAAGGCCGCCGCGCTGGCGGCCTTTTATAGTGTGGGGCGTGTGCTAAACCCCCTGAGCTATAGATGGCCACAGGCAACCTGCCTGTGGCCAATTATGGCTCTCCTAGCTACGGGCGCTGTGATTGGCCAAGCATGCGGGGTCACAGTGCATGCTTGGCCAATCACAGCGCCGGGATTGCACTGCGATGGCGCAGTGTATTGTGGGCCGTTCGCATCACTCGAATTTGGCACGAACGGCCCAAATCGTTTGATCTTCGTCGAACGATCGAACAGCCGATGTTCGAGTCGAACATATGTTCGACTCGAACACCGAGCTCATCCCTAGTGCTGACATCACTGGACTCCAGAACAGGTAAGTGTCCTAATGTTAAAAGTCAGCAGCTACAGTAAGTGTAGCTGCTGACTTTTAATTTTTAAAATGGCGGGCGGAACTCCTCTTTAATTGTTTGTCCGTTTAGAGTGAAAATAAGTCTCATCTTGATCAAAATCTGTCCCATTTCAGTGTTAAATCGGTGCAGACCTGTGCAAATCTGCTGCAGTTAGTATCTAAATTTGTAACTTTAGACTATTCTGAGTATGAATCATTAATCACTTCTGTATTCAGTATTTAAGCCAGTTCATTCTCTCCCAAACATTACACTGTGCAGGTGCCTCAGCCACCCTAAAAAGGTGCTGCTGGGCTCTGTAGCCAATTGTGTATGCACAACAATACCCATGCGGTGGGCCAGGTTTCTTTTTCTGGCTTGTGGCTATGGAGTCCAGCATTGCTGTTTTGGGGTGGCCAGGGCACCTGTGCAGTATAATGACAAGGCACATGCCTTAGGCCTCGTACACACGGCCGAGATTCTCGTTGAAAAAAACATGTCGTTTTTTTCGACGAGATTCTTGGACAAGAAACTTGTCCCGGCCGAGTGTACACACGCTTGTTTCAAAGAACCCGCGGTTCTTTGAAAGGAGCGTACGCGGTGACGTCATCGACTACGTCGAGCATGCGCTCGTCACATTCGATGCCGTCGCCGCCATCTTGGTATACCCTACGTATGCCTAGGAAGCTACCGCGCATGCGTCGAATTCATTTCGAACATGCGCGGGCTTCCAGGAGGACAGGTAAGTGTACACACACTCACTTTTCTCGTCGAGAAACATGCCGACGAGAATCTCGACGAGAAAATAGAGAGCAGGTTCTCTATTTTCTCGTCGAGGTTTCTTGTCGGTTTTCTCGACGAGAAACCCGATAGTAGCGTACACACGACCGATTTACTCGGCAAGACCTCTCTGCCAGCAAGTTTCTTGCTGGTTCTTGCCGAGAAAATTGGTCGTGTGTACGAGGCCTCAGACTTTCCTTCTCTGCAAGGATCAAGAATGGGCTTCTACCCGCGCACAGCCTCTCCACTGGCCATAGTGGTCTGTCAGATCTGTATTGGCTTGTGGCATGCTGCTCCACTCCCATTTGCATTTTTATCTGTTCTCTGTTTGAGACTGGGTTCACACTTGTGCAATGCAGACGACTGAATCGCATCACATGGGTGTTCACACCCATGTGATGCGATTATGGCAATTACACTCATTTTTATGATCTGTTTCGGGCTGTCATTAATCTAACATTTACACCCACAGCAGAACGCATGGACGCGGTGCGATTGCAATGCAGTGTGGAAAATGCACAGGATTCGCTGCGTTTCCTGCAATGCATTAGTGTGAACCAGGGCTTACATGGCTCTTCCCTGTGCAGAGTTAAGGGGCAGCATAAACAGAGCACTTTACAACAGCTTGTAGAATTATAACTCTACTTTAACCCTGCATTACCCAGAAGCGCAAGTTGCAATTGTAGTTTTTCATTGTTACTAACTCCTGACCTCTGCACTCTATACATTACTTATTCCTAACCTCTGCTCTCTGCGAGTCACTTACTTCTGACCTCTGCACTCTGTACATTACTTACTCCTGGCCTCTTTACCCTCGATGTGTTGCCTACTCCGGATCTCTGCACCCTGCACATTACTTACTCCTGACCTCTCCTCTCTGTATATTACTCACTCCTGGCCCATGCACTCCCTGCATTACCTACTCCTGACCTATGCACTCAGTGCACTACACACTCCTGACCCCTGCACTCTTTGCCCTTCATGTCCCTGACCCCTACATTCAATGAATTACACACTTTTGACCCATGACAGAGTAGCCTGAGGTATTATTTATTCATACCCAAGTAAGTCTCTCCCACTGTGAGTGCAGTTTGACCACATCTATAGTTCACTGCAGCATACTATGTGTGCCGCATCAATTTTCTACTCATAGTACAGGCAATTTGCCTTTATACCTAGAATTTCTGTCTCTTGTTTAAGCCACATTTACTCATTACTCAATATTTGCGTAGAACACCCAATGTAGGAGCTGCAGATGAACAGAAATCCCCCACTCCTGCACAGCCAGGCACACCAAATCTTCACAGGCACATGTAGTCAGGAAATAGGCCAAAGCTTTGTTTTTTGTTGTTTATTAGGGGTTAACAACTTGGATGGGGATAGGGGTTATGGGTTGCCCAATTGACTTCCCCAAACTTCAGGGACGACTTCTATACACAGGTATATACAGATTCCTATTTAATAGGGATGCAAACCGGTTCGGTTTGCACCAGAACTTGCGAACGGACCGAAAGTTTGCGTGAACTATCGAACCCTGTTAAAGTCTATGAGACTTGAACATTTGGAATCAAAAGTGCTAATTTTAAAGGCTAATATGCAAGTTATTGTCCTAAAAAGGGTTTGGGGACCCGGGTTCTGCCTCAGGGGACATGTATCAATGCAAAAAAAGTTTTAAAAACGGGCGATTTTTCGGGAGCAGTGATTTTAATGATGCTTAAAGTGAAAAAAAAAGTGAAATATTCCTTTAAATATCGTACCTGGGGGGGGTCTATAGTATGCCTGTGAAGTGGCACGTGTTTCCCGTGTTTAGAGCTGTCCCTGCACAAAATGACATTTCTAAAGGAAACAAAATCATTTAAAACTGCTTGCGGCTTTAATGTAATGTGTGGTCCTGGCAATATGGATGAAAATCATTGAGAAAATTGGCATAGGTACCCCCCAACCCATTTGTCTTCAGGTAGCTTTAGGTGCACACTGTGCAAAGGACACAGTACACTAGCTGAAAATACTGCATCTACCTGCCTGTGGTATTATTTGTATGAGAACACCAGCAATTGTCTTCAGGTAGCTTTAGGTGCACACTGTGCAAAGGACACAGTACACTAACTGAAAATACTGTAGCTACCTGCCTGTGGTATTATTAGTATGAGAACACCAGCAATTGTCTTCAGGTAGCTTTAGGTGCACACTGTGCAAAGGACACAGTACACTAACTGAAAATACTGCAGCTCCATGCCTGTGGTATTATTAGTATGAGAACACCAGCAATTGTCTTCAGGTAGCTTTAGGTGCACACTGTGCAAAGGACACAGTACACTGAAAATACTGCAGCTCCCTGACTGTGGTATTATTAGTATGAGAACACCAGCAATTGTCTTCAGGTAGCTTTAGGTGCACACTGTGCAAAGGACACAGTATACTAACTGAAAATACTGCAGCTCCCTGCCTGTGGTATTATTAGTATGAGAACACCAGCAATTGTCTTCAGGTAGCTTTAGGTGCACACTGTGCAAAGGACACAGTACACTAACTGAAAATACTGCAGCTACCACAATCGCCTGCCTGTCATTATATTAGTAAGAGAATAACAGGAACGGATCTAGCTAAACTGAATACAGTATATATATATATAGATATATATATATATATCTATATATATATACACATACAACATCTAGGATATATATTCTCCACACACTGTAACTGCAGCTAACTGACTCGCCTGCCTGCTCTATCTAACTCAAATGAAATGACACTGTCTCTCTCTCTCTGTTTCTATCTTTCTCCGCCGCCGCAACGGCCTTATATAGTGTGGGGCATGTACTAAACCCCCTGAGACATAACTGGCCAAAGCCACCCTGGCTTTGGCCTATTATGGCTCTCCGTTCTTACCGCACTGTGATTGGCCAAAGCATGCGGGTTATAGTGCATGCTTGGCCAATTATGGACCGTGACGCGCCACTCGAATTTGGCGCGAACGGCCCATAATGTCCGAACGGCCGAACTGACGATGTTCGAGTCGAACATGAGTTTGACTCAAACTCGAAGCTCATCCCTACTATTTAACCTTCCTCCTGCACACTCCTGGGGAACTTGACAGACTCCTTGTCAATTCAGTAACGGCCCATTACAGGCAGAAACTCACAGTCCCTTAACAGTAGCACACATGGAGTGACACAGCGTGTAACCTTCCCTTCTGCTTTCTCTGTGGACACTGATCAAAGCACCCTTTCTTCAGGCAATGCTAGCCCACCTGGCTGCAGCTGCCTCTTTCTCCAGGCCTCCTGGCATCCTCTCTATACCAGTTCACCTGGCTGACTCTTCACCAGCCCACCCAGCTGAGTCTCTGGAGATCTCTCAGGGAAAAAGGTAGAAGACATAAGCCCACCCCTGTCTTCAAGGGAGACTGGTTACATGTGGCAGTCCCCCCCCCCCTTACTTCCCACCAGTGTTACTTTACTCACTCTGTCCTCTCTTTGCTCCTGTGCCTCCAGGCAAGCTTCCTCTCTTGTGTTTTTGGCAGGATCCTTCCAGCATCAGAGCCCCAGCCCGCAGCCGGACAACCCCCACCAGACTAGGCGGTAACATTTAGGGCCACAACAGCCTCTTCAACACTGCATCTCCTTCTTCCACCCGACTGCCCCTGCTGGCATGACTCATCAATATTTAAAGAATCCCTGGCTCCCTGCCAGGCCCACTCCAAAGGATTGGCCAGGGACCTCTAAATATGTTGAGCAGCCCCTACTAGCCTCTGCCCACTATCTTCCAATACAATCTCCAACACTCTGGAAACAGGGGGAGATGAGTTATCCAGCCCTGAAATCCAATAACCCTGACCCAATTATAGACTTAAAAATTTACAGAATGAGTCAGGAATCAGGATATGGTTTGCCTACTCTACTTATACTAGTAGCACACACTAGAGGGTGCTACACCTGTTACACAATGTTGGGTCTTTCTGCACTGCTTATGCCACAGAAATTCTCAGTTTGGGGTTGATTTACTAAAACTCGAAAGTGCAAAATCTAGTGCAGCTTTGCGCAGAAAACAATCAGCTTCTGCCTAGGTCCCCAATGATGCAATTTGGTATGCGATTTGACATGTCAAATTGCATGCCAAATCCACGGCTATTGCCGGCAATGGCATGTCCGAATCGATGTGACACCGACTTTGCGGCACCACACAGATTCCCAAAAGTAGTTTCTGTACTACTTTTGGCGACTTCGGGTGCGATTGCAATAGAACCCACAGAGATGTCTCTGAAATCTCCTCCGAAGTCGGACTGACATGCGGGAATGAAATCGTACGAGTTCAGCTAAGCTCATACGATTTCGATCCGGCAGCAGTGTGAACCTGGGTTTAAGGTTTTTTTTTTATTGTCAAAGCTTAATTGAACAAGCTGAAGTTAGAAGCTGATTGGCTACCATGCAGAGCTGCACCATATTTTGCACTCTCCAGTTTTAGTAAATCAACCCCTGTCTGCCTGACTGAAAACAACAGAAACTCTGCTTTATTTTAACAATCTAAAACATGTCATCATCATATTAACTTTTCTCTAAACACCATTCACACTGATGTGTTGTGTTATTATATAGATAAAGAAAAGGAAAAGGGTGGTGTCTGCGCTGTGGTGGAAGGGATGTCACTGTAGACACAAACAGTGGAAAAATGTGAAAGCAATAAAACAATAAGATGGTGAGTGATCAGAGGCACCACTGAATATAAAGTATAAAGTGAAACTCAATTGAGACAAGTAAACACAATATTGCATACTTCCCAACTTTTAAAAGTCCCACCGCGGGACATTCAGTCAAATGTTTCTTCCCTGGCACAAAAGTTGTTGAGCGGGGTGGGGGGAGTGAACCGCATTTTTTTCAAACAAAAGTTGTGGACCGGGGGTGCCGTGGGACATTTTTTAAGCCGCCGATCACGGGGAGGGTGCGGGACATTTTTTGGTCGCCGATCGGGGGGGTGGGGGGGTTCTTACCTGCTTCCACTGGCTCTTCTTCCTCCACTTCCTGCTGTGCGGGAAAACTTGCACTCTCGCGGGCTGTGGGAAAGAGGAGTCTATGAGGGAAAAACCTGCAGAATCCATGCTTGTTGGGAGGTATGATATTGTAGTATCCAAAAAGCTTCAAAAAGTGCAAACACAAACAGTGCCGCTGCAACCACCATCCATATTTACACTCTGTGGTCTGCTTATGCTGTTTGTCCAACAGCAGTGAGGTTAGCTGCTTGCAGACACAGAGGTGTATCACTGAAGATTTCTCCAGCACTGCGTGCTTGTAGATTTTGGTAGTGGGATTCATTATCACTTTTAAGACATTATATATTTTTCAGCTATCATTGTTGGACTGTTCATCCATTGGACCTTCAGTATTGTTATTTATGTTTTACCACATGCACTTTTTGAAGATTTTGAATACTACAATATTGTGTTTACTTGTCTCAATTGAGTTTCACTTTATGCTTTATATTTGGTGGTGCCCCTGATCACTCACCATCTTATTGTTTTATTGCTTTCACATTTTTCCACTGTTTGTGTCTACAGTGACATCCCTTCCACTTCCCCTGCCCCATCACAGCGCAGACACCACCCTTTTCCTTTTCATTATCACATGTTTCTTTGAATTAGATTCACAGGTGTCTTGCAGGAGTGCCCCCTAGAGTAGATTGCTAGACAGCGCGGGAGTTCCCTTTTTACATACCATTATATAGATAAACGTATATTGTATTGCTGGTTACTGCAATGCACATTACCTGAGGGTTGACAGTGCATTTTGGTGACATTAAGATTAAATATAACCTCAATGCACCTTGCCAGTATGCCTCAATGCATGTGCGTTTCAGTGTTGACTATCTGTGCATTGTAGTATGGTGTATTAAAAAAAAAGTCAGGGCTCCTTCAAATCAACACATTGCCAAAGCAGCATGCATATGTTGAGTGAGTTGCAGCAATGTAAATTTTGAATGCCACCCCACCACAAAACCAAAACTCACCCGTAGAGGTGCATTGAGATGCACTGCAGAAAATGCAGCATACACTAAATATTTGTATGTTAAGGTGGTTTACATCCCATTCATTTTGAATGGGCTACCTTAGCAAAGCACCACATAATTAAAAGTGTGTTAATGCGTTGCAGTACCATAATGCATAGTCTGAGTAAACTCTACGCTATAGAAAAAAGGAAGCAGCTTTATATGGCAAGAAAGATGCACTTTTTAAGCTTAAAATAGCAATGTGGTTTGGTGTCAACAAGTGCCCTACTTATGTAAGTGTGAATTTTAATGACATTTTTACTTGAAAGTACAGCCGCTACAGGTAGTAACAGAAAGCCAGCAATGCAGTGATCAAAAAAAGCTTGAAACTTTCTAAACTAAGGCTTAGCAGAAACAGCTGATAGATGTGCAAGTATACACGTAGAGTAATTTGAGTTATATTGATCAGATCTACAGTTACAATCCTATGCCAAAGAAAGTATACAACATTTTACAAACATAATTACTATTTGAAATCAATTTCCACTATTGCTATTGACATTTTGCTTAATGAGGCTGTTAGCCAGTAAAATTTGTGATTGATCTATCTATCGCACCTATTGGTTTAGATTCTGGGTAAATAAAGAAACAAATTTCAAGTTACAGTGAAATATTCTTGCATCATTAGAAAGCAGAATTGTGTTTGGCCAGTAAAATTAAATTGCTGGCTCTGTTGTTGGCAATAATTATAAGTCTTTAAAATGTAGCTTTTCTATTACTGTAAATTAAAGAAAAAAATCCACCAAGAACACAATTCTCCATTTTGGCTGAAATGAGATATGCTTTTTCTCCAGCTGTGTCATTACCTGTTGGAATACAGAATTGTATTTTGTGCAACAACTGTACACCAGTATTTAGTAGAGATAAATTCTTCAACCAGTAGATGGCAGTGTTTATAAGTTTGTAGCAGCATCTATATCTTTTTCCTGAATAAAAGTCCCCTCTTCCTGTTTGCAGTTAACACGGTTGTATACCTTTTTTTTTTTTTTTTTTTTTTTAATTCTTACCTACAGGTAGGGATGAGCTTCGTGTTCGAGTTGAACCCATGTTCGACTCGAACATTGGCTGTTCGGCCGTTCGCCATAGTTCGAACATTATGGGCCGTTCGTGCCAAATTCGAGTGGCGCGTCACGGCACATAATTCAGTGCGGCATCGCAGTGCATTGTTGGCTGATGATTGGCCAAGCATGCACTATGACCTGCATTCTTTGGCCAATCACAGCGCCATCAGCACAGAGAGCCATAATTGCCCAAAAGAAGGGTGCCTTTGGCCAATCATGGCTCAGGGCAGTAGGTACACGCCCCACACTATATAAGGCCGCCTGTGTGTCGGCCTTGTGTAGTGTGTTGCGGCGGCGAAGAGAGATAGACAGAGAGTCAGAGTGTAATTTCATTTCAGTTAGATAGAGCAGGCAGGCGATTGAGCTAGCTTTAGTCAGTGTATTTAGTATATACAGTATATGCATCCTAGGAGTTGTGTATATATATATATATATATATACACACTGTATTCAGTTTAGCTAGATCCGTTCCTGTTATTCTCTTCCTAATATACTGACAGGCAGGCAGTTGATTGTGGTAGCTGCAGTATTTTCAGTCAATGTACTGTATCCTGTGTACAGTGTGCAACTAAAGCTAACTGCAGACAATTCCTGGTGTTCTCTTCCTAATATACTGACAGGCAGGCAGCTGCAGTATTTTTAGTCAGTGTACTTTATCCTGTGCACAGTGTGCAACTAAAGCTAACTGCAGACAATTGCTGGTGTTCTCTTCCTAATAATACCACAGGCAGGCAGGCAGCTGCAGTATTTTCCGTCAGTGTACTTTATCCTGTGCACAGGGTGCAACTAAAGCTAACTGCAGACAATTGATGGTGTTCTCTTCCTAATAATACCACAGGCAGGCAGCTGCAGTATTTTCAGTCAGTGCACTGTATCCTGTGCACAGTGTGCAACTAAAGCTAACTGCAGACAATTGCTGGTGTTCTCTTCCTAATAATACCACAGGCAGGCAGCTGCAGTATTTTCAGTCAGTGCACTGTATCCTGTGCACAGTGTGCAACTAAAGCTAACTGCAGACAATTGCTGGTGTTCTCTTCCTAATAATACCACAGGCAGGCAGCTGCAGTATTTTCAGTCAGTGTACTGTATCCTGTGCACAGTGTGCAACTAAAGCTAACTGCAGACAATTGCTGTTGTTCTCTTCCTAATAATACCACAGGCAGGCAGGCAGCTGCAGTATTTTCAGTCAGCTTACCGTATCCTATGCACAGTATGCAACTAAAGCTAACTGCAGACAATTGCTGCTGTTCTCTTCCTAATAATACCACAGGGAGGCAGACAGCTGCAGTATTTTCAGTCAGTGTACTTTATCCTGTGCACAGTGTGCAACTAAAGCTAACTGCAGACGATTGCTGGTGTTCTCTTCCTAATAATACCACAGGCAGGCAGCTGCAGTATTTTCAGTCAGTGTACTTTATCCTGTGCACAGTGTGCAACTAAACCTAACTGCAGACAATTGCTGGTGTTCTCTTCCTAATAATACCACAGGCAGGCAGCTGCAGTATTTTCAGTCAGTGTACTGTATCCTGTGCACAGTGTGCAACTAAAGCTAACTGCAGACAATTGCTGGTGTTCTCTTCCTAATAATACCACACACAGGCAGCTGCAGTATTTTCAGTCAGTGTACTGTATACTGGCCACAGTGTACAGCTAAAGCTGACTGCAGACAATTCCGTGTGTACCTACCTATTCCAATACATCAAATAAAGTATGTCTGGAAGGCCAACAAGCAAAGGCAGACACACACAGGCCAATAAAAGAGGGCAAGCAGGCTCTGTGTCTAGAGGCATCAGTGCTGGTCGTGGACATGGTGCATCCTCATCAGCACTTGGCTGTGGGGCACGCTTGTCCTTTTTTTCGGCAGCTGGCCGTGTTGAGCCGCAACATGCTGAAGAGTTGGTAGAGTGGATGACCAAGCCGTCCTCATCCTCCTCATCCTCTCTCACCCAGCCTCAGGCTACTTTGTCAGCCAAACAGCCTCTTCCCAGCTTGAGGAAGGCAGTAACGTGAGCCCATAGAGATTGGGTGCCCAAGAAGGACAGCAAACTGGCAGTCATGTTGCCCCAGCTGCAGCATATTGCCAGGTTTGCTCCAGTGATGAGGAGGGAGGGGATAATGAGGTCACTGACTCTACGTGGGTGCCTGATAGGAGAGAGGAGGAGGAGGCACATCTCCAACGGGGCAGGATGTCCTCCAGGGACCAGCTTAAGGGCAGCACACCGATTGCATCACACCGCAGAGCTCCGCATGTGCAGAGCGATGCTGTCTCTGCGCGTTATTCCAAAAGTTCTTTGGTGTGGGCCTTTTTTGAGACGTGTGCAGCAGATCGCACCTTTGCTATTTGCAACATATGTCTGAAGCGTATCTCGCGTGGCCAAAACAGCAGCCGCTTGGGCACCACAGGCTTGACCAGACATATGTCGACCTGCCATGCAGTCCATTGGCAAGCGTACAGAAAAGACCCACACCAAATAACAAAGCGGACCTCTCCTTGCTCCTCATCAGCTGGGATCTCCAACCCCACTATACCTTCAGTCCTCTCAGAAACCTGCACTGAGAGGAATGAAGGTGTAGAATTAGGTGTGTCACTGCCAAGTACTTGCGGGCAATCTGCTATCGGTACACCAACGTCAGATTGTACCAGGCAGATTTCCCTGCCCCAGCTGCTGCACCGCCGAAAGAAGTTGGCTCCCAGCCATCCACCTGCCCAGCGGTTGAATGCTAGCTTGGCTAAATTACTAGCACTTCAAGTGCTGCCTTTTCAGTTGGTAGACTCTGCCCCCTTCCGTGAGTTTGTGGAATGTGCGGTTCCTCAGTGGCAGGTTCCCAAACGCCATTTTTTTCACGGAAGGCGATTTCGGCTCCCTACCGGCATGTGGAAGGCAATGTCTTGGCCTCGCTGGACAGGGCGGTCAGTGGTAAGGTGCATATTACTGCTGACTCATGGTCCAGCAGGCATGGACAGGGACGTTACCTATCTTTAACGGCGCATTGGGTGACTCTGCTGGCAGCTGGGAAGGATGCAGGACAGGGTGCAGTAGTGTTGAAGGTTGTTCCGCCACAACGCCTCCAAAATGCTACAAGTGGTGATTCTGACACACCTCTCTCCTCCACCCCCTCCTCTTCTTCTTTCTCCATGGCCTCTTCCTGTGCTGATTTTGTCCTCGGAACCAGTGGTGCTCAAGGGGCTGCGCAAGTACGCAGGCAAAAAGATGCCATGCGGTGCTTGAGCTGGTGTGCTTGGGGGACAGGAGCCACACTGGGGCAGAGATTTTGTCAGCTCTGTAGGGGCAGGCTCAGAGGTGGTTGATGCCATGCCAGCTTAAGCCAGGAATGGTGGTTTGCGACAATGGCACCAACCTCCTCCCCGCCCTACGACAGGGACAACTGACCCATGTGCCCTGTTTGGCTCACGTCCTTAACTTGGTGGTGCAGCGGTTCTTGGGCAGGTACCCGGGCTTACAGGATGTCCTGAGGCAGGCCAGGAAAGTCTGTGTGCATTTCCGCCAGTCATATAATGCCAGTGCTCGGCTGGCTGACCTCCAAAAGGAATTTAACCTGCCCAAGAACCGCCTAATCTGTGACATGCCCACCAGGTGGAACTCAACGTTGGCCATGCTGCAGCGGCTGCACACGCAGCAGAGGGCCATCAATGAGTATCTGTGCCACGCCAGTGGGTCATGATCACGGATGCATGCACTGTCCTTTCACCATTTGAGGAGGCCACAAGGATGGTGAGCAGTGACAGGATGGTGAGCACTTCCTTACCTCTCAAGACCCCTTTATCCAGACAGTGGTCCTGCTGGCCCGCCTATCACACAGGAAGAGGAGGAGGAGGATTGTGTCAGCATGGAGGTGGAACCTAGCACTCAGCATCAGCAGCAGTCTTCAGGGGATCAATTACAGTCCCAAGAAACCCATGCACTTGTACGTGGCTGGGAGGAGGTGGCTGCGGATCATGTCGTCCTTAGTGACCCAGAGGACTTCGGACCGAATGCCTCAGCAAACCTACGCTGCATGGCCTCCCTGATCCTGCAAAGCCTGCAGAAGGATCCTCTCATTCGTGGTATAAAGGAGAGGGATCATTACTGGCTGGCAACCCTCCTTGATCTACGTTACAAGGGTAAGGTTGCAGACCTTATCTTGCCGTCGCAGAGGGAGCAGAGGATGAAACATTTTCGGGGGGCCTTGCAGAAAGGTTTGCGCAATGCGTTCCCAGAGCCTGGGAGGTTACAAATTCCTGGTCCTGGACAAAGTGTTGCAGAGACTTCGGTCAGTCACAGAAAGAGCGGTGGAGAAGGTGGCCATCTGACCGATGCGTTCAGACAATTTTTTAGTCCGCAGCCCCAAGGTATGATCGGTTCCAGCAACCATCACCAGCATCAGTTTTACATGGTGCAGGAATACCTAGGGGCAAGATCAGACTTGGACACCTTTCCCACCAAAAATCCTCTGGGTTACTGGGTTTTGAGGATGGATCACTGGCCAGAGCTTGCACAGTATGCAATTGAGCTACTGGCCTGTCCTGCATCCAGCATTCTTTCGGAACGCACATTCAGTGCTGCTGGAGGTTTTGTAACCGATCACAGGGTGCACCTGTCCACCGACTCGGTCGATCGGCTGACCTTCATAAACATGAATCAGTCTTGGATCACCACCAGCTACCAAGCACCTGATGTTGATGTAACCGAATATTTTTTTTTAAATGTCAGATCCCTTCAAGATTGCCTATGCTGATGCTGAGTGACTATCCTGGTATGCTGAGTGACTATCCTCTTCCTCCTCAATGATCATGCTGATAGCTTGTAAGAACATTTTTGGTTCTGGGCACCGCCACCAGTGGGGGTGTGTAATTAAAATTTTTGCTGCTATACTTTGCAGCAGTGCTCATTCCTGCGCTCGAACTAGAGTTTCTGTGAGGGGTTGCAGTGTTGTGGCACCAGTGCCTAAGGCCCAATTTTTCTGCCCCTGTTTAACAGGGGCATGTAATTACAATTTTTGATGCAATATTTTGCAGCAGGGCTCATTCCTGCGCTCCAACTAGAGTTTCTGTGAGGGGTTGCAGTGTTGTGGCACTGCCACCAGTAATGCCGCGTACACATGATCATTTTTAATGTCATTTTCAAAAACGACGTGTTTCTCGACGTGATTTTTCTTGTTTCCTCTCAAACCTGTCTTGCATACACACGTTCATTAAGAAAAACGCTCAAGCAAAGCGCGGTGACATACAACACGTACGACGGCACTATAAAGGGGAAGTTCCATTCGGATGGCGCCACCCTTCATGTTAGTAAAGTTTGTTGAGCGACGATTCGCGCTTTTCAGCCTTGTGCTTTTCAGTCCGTTACAGCGTGGCGAATGTGCTATCTCCATTACGAACTCTAGTTTTACCAGAACGAGCGCTCCCGTCTCATACTTGATTCTGAGCATGCACGTTTTTTTTACCCTCGTAAAAGCATACACACTACCGTTTTTCACGTCGTTAAAAAAAACGATGTGAAAAACTACGTGAAAAAATAGAGTAGGTTCTCATTTTTTTAGGCCATTTTTGACGTCGTTAAAAATGCTTTGGAGCCTACACACGATCGTTTTTAATGCCCAGTTTAAAAAATTGCATTTTTAACGATGTGAAAAACGATCGTGTGTACGCGGCATTAAGGTCCAATTTTTCTGCCCCTGCTTAACAGGGGCGTATAATAACAATTTTTGCTCTAATACTTTGCAGCAGGGCTCATTCCTGCGCTCCAACTAGAGTATCTGTGAGGGGTTGCAGTGTTGTGGCACCAGTGCCTAAGGCCCAATTTTTCTGCCCCTGTTCAACAGGGGCATGTAATTACAATTCTTGATATAATATTTCACAGCAGGGCCCATCCCTGCACCCACCAAGAGTAACACTGTGGGCTTACAGTGTTGTGGCAACACCACCACTACCATTACCACCAAAGGCCCAATTTTTCTGCCCCTGTTCCACAGGTGCATGTAATTACAATTATTGATATAATATTTCACAGCAGGGCCCGTTCCAGCGCCCACCAAGAGTAACTGTGAGGACTCACAGTGTTGTGGCACCAGCACCACCACCACCATCAAAGGCCCAATTTTTCTGCCACTGTTCAACAATGGCATGTAATTACAATTCTTGATATAATAGTTCACAGCAGGGCGTTCCAGGGCCCACCAAGAGTAACTGTGAGGGCTTTCAGTGTTGTGGCAACACCAACACCTAAGGCCCAAATTTCTGCAGAGTACATAGGGCAGGCCCCTACTTTCAAACATCCGAGTTTCAAACGACTCCTACTTACAAACGGAGGGAGACAACAGGAAGTGCGAGTAAATCTACCCCTAGGAAGGGAAATTCTCTCCTGTAAGAGTTAATATGGGAAAAAGGTGTCTCCTCTCCACTGATGCTTTATCACCAATCCTTGTTTCCCTAAAAACCCCAAATTTTCAAAATCCGATTGTCATTGGGACAGAAAGTGAGGTGAAATCTTCTGAACAGGTGAACAGACAGCAAAACAAATGTTACAGGGGTGATAACCCTTCCCTATGTTTTCCAAAAAGCTTAAAAATAGATTTTTTGGCTTGAGCTACACTTTAAAAATGTACCAGTTCAAAATTACAAACAGATTCTACTTACAGTCCCTGTCTTGTTTGCACCGCCTGTATACTGCTGTTCAGAGTATATAGGGCCTGGGGGCCCCACGCCTTTCCTTTTTTTAACTTGGGTGCAGGGTTCCCCTTAATATCCATCCAAGACCCAAAGGGGTCAATGATTTTCATCCATATTGCCAGGACCCGACATTACATTAAAGCCGCAAGCAGTTTTAAATGACTTTTATTTCTTTAGAAATGTCATTTTGTGCAGGGACTGTTCTAAACACGGGAAACGCATGCCATTTCACAGGCAAACTATAGACACCCCCCAGGTACGATATTTAAAGGAATATTTCACTTTTATTTTTTTACTTTAAGCATCATTAAAATCACTGCTCCCGAAAAAACTGCAGTTTTTAAAACTTTTTATTGCATTGATACATGTACCTTGGGGCAGGACCCAGGTCCCCAAACCATTTTTAGGACAATAACTTGCATATTAGCCTTTAAAATTCCCACTTTTGATTTATCGCGTTCGAGTCCCATAGACTTTAACAGGGTTCGAAAGTTCGAACGAACTTTCGGTCCGTTCGCAGGTTCTGGTGCGAACCGAACCGGGGGGTGTTCGGCTCATCCCTACCTACAGATAAGCCTATAATAAGGCTTACCTGTAGGTAAAATGAATATCTCCTAAACCTATACGGTTTAGGAGATATTGACTTTGAATGCAGCCGCTGACATTAGCGGCGCATGCCCTGTGAAGTCCAGAAAGAATACTCCTGCATGCAATGCGCGGGAGTGACGTCATCTCGGTTCCCGCCACTCACAGCGCCAGAGCTGCAAACCTGGAAGAAATGCTGAGGGTAAAATGTCCGCTCCTTCAGCGTGGACGCAAAACGGGGACCTCGTTCTAAGTTGAGTATTTCATAATGAGCTAGTATGCGATGCCTTTGCCTTACATGGTTACATAGTTACATAGTTAGTCAGGTTGAAAAAAGACAGAAGTCCATCCAGTCCAACCATGAAAAAAAAAAAAAAATAATATCATACAATCCCATATACCCAGTTCTATACGCACAATTGATCCAGAGGAAGACGAAAAACCCCAGCAGAGCATGATCCAATTTGCTACAGCAGGGAAAAAAATCCTTCCTGATCCCCCGAGAGGCAATCGGATTTTCCCTGGATCAACTTTACCTATAAATGTCAGTACCCAGTTATATTATGTACATTTAGGAAAGAATCCAGGCCTTTCTTAAAGCAATCTACTGAGCTGGCCAGAACCACCTCTGCAGGAAGTCTATTCCACATTTTCACAGCTCTTACTGTGAAGAAAATTTTCCGTATTTGGAGATGAAATCTCTTTTCCTTTAGACGTAAAGAGTGCCCCCTTGTCCTCAGTGTTGACCGTAAAGTGAATAACTCAACACCAAATTCACTATATGGACCCCTTATATATTTGTACATGTTGATCATATCCCCCCTTAATATCCTCTTCTCAAGAGTGAATAAATTCAGTTCCTCTAATCTCTCCTCATAGCTGAGCTCCTCCATGCCTATTATCAGTTTGGTTGCCCTTCTCTGCACTTTCTCCAGTTCCTCAATATCTTTTTGAGAACTGGTGCCCAAAACTGAACTGCATATTCTAGATGAGGTCTTATTAATGATTTGAAAAAAGGGGGAAATATTTGGGACTTTAAATGAGGCGTGAGGGAAGGTTCACGTCTCCATTCCTGTGCTGAATGCAACGTAAAGGGGGGGGGGGGGAAGTTTGGGACTTTGAATGAGGTGTGTTTGCTCAGACCAGATAAATCATATAAGTAAAAACATCCGTGTGTTTATTACTAAACCATTGGGCATAACACAGTACAGCGTAACATGCATGGTACAGTTTACAGAATTACATCAAGATATATGTAGATTGCATGGCACATAATGTTAAAAGATATGCATGTTGAATATTTGAACAAAATATAGTCTGATGGAAACATAATTTGATAAAACCATTTAGATATACACTGACGCGTTTCGTGGACTGCATCCACTCATCAGGAGCCATGCATCCATGTTCTAAAGAGGGAAGGAACAAATGACCAATTATAGTCTGTTGTATCGGACATGATGAAAAACTTGGAATTGCTAAAATAATTACTGGTCATACCTAAGATTGCTCACATCTGGGCTGAAAAATGTGATAATGCGTGGTGGGAACCGGCCAACCATGTCTCGCCCGGGAGTTGAGAAGGGGATCCAGTAGGAAAGGCCAGGCACACGGCCGCAATTCTTCATAAGCGGTGAATACAAATGTGTCACGGTTGGTGGGAATTCTAAAATATATGAGATTGAATAGAGTATATGATAATATGAGTGACCTTATCAATGTATGATGATATACAAGAAAAGAGCCCATAACCGTGATGGAAGAATGAAGTTTATAATAGGTGTGCACAGTCAATCAGTGTGCAGCATAGACCCAAGATGAGAGAGTGAAATGAAGGAAAAAATTAATGAAAAGAAAGGTGAAAGTTGAAGGGGGGTGAAGGTGAATGAACTTAAGAAGAGAAGCTAGAGTGGAAAAGAATCCAGGAGTGATTACAAATGAATTACCCTCTTGAAAGGATAATGGTGAACCAGAGAGGAAATCCCAAAAAGGCCCGTGTAGAAACTGCACAGTTGTGCTAAGACAAGGACTGTGCACATGTGACAATTGCGGATCCCGAGCCCGGCATGACCACCAGAACCCCTCCAGCGTCATGCTGACATGACACATAAAGAGAGACAGCCCAGCGGCTCCCCTCGTGTCAGTCAAGCTGATAACACAGACGCTTGCGTGATATGACACCCAAGTAGGACGTCACACGCACAATGCAGGATGCATGGCCCCGATTCCCAGTGGAACCGCCCGCCCACTCCCCGTGTCCTATGAGGAGGAGTGAAGGGGGGGGCGTCCAGCGCGGATCGCAGCTCCCGGGAATGAAAACACAGACCAGCTCACTAGCCGCAAATCACATGATGTCATGTCAGTTCAGATGAATGGGAGGGCCAGCAATGATGCCTATCAATGCGTGCCATGCACTGTAGTTTAAATGTTGGAAAATTGGACTGACAAAAAAGGGGGGGCCGGCCATCAAATTGGATGATCACAGACCACCTAGCACTCCTCCATCCCTATTGGTATGAAAAAAAGGGGGAAACATTTGGGACTTTAAAATGAGGCGTGAGGGAAGGTTCACGTCTCCATCCCTGTGCTGAATGCAACGTAAATTTGCTACAGCGGGGGAAATATATTCCTTCCTGATCCCCCGAGAGGCAATCGGATTTACCCTGGATCAACTTTACCTATAATTGTTAGTACTCAGTTATATTATGTACATTTAGGAAAGAATCCAGGCCTTTCTTTAAGCAATCTACTGAGCTGGCCAGAACCACCTCTGCAGAGAGTCTATTCCACATTTTCACAGCTCCTACTGTGAAGAAACCTTTCCGTATTTGGAGATGAAATCTTTTTTCCTCTGGACGTAAAGAGTGCCCCCTTGTCTTTTGTGTTGACCGTAAAGAGAATAACTCAACACCAAGTTCACTATATGGACCCCTTATATATTTGTATATGTTGATCATATCCCCCCTTATTCTCCTCTTCTCAAGAGTGAATAAATTCAGTTCCTCTAATCTTTCCTCATAGCTGAGCTCCTCCATGCCTCTTATCAGTTTGGTTGCCCTTCTCTGCACTTTCTCCAGTTCCCCAATATCCTTTTTGAGCCCAAAACTGAACTGCATATTCCAGATGAGATCTTACTAATGATTTGAACAGGGGCAAAATTATCTCTCTCTCTCTCTCTGGAGTCCATACCTCTCTTAATACAAGAAAGGACTTTGCTTGCTTTGAAAACCGCAGCTTGGCATTGCATGCCATTATTGAGGTTATGATCTACTAAAAACCCCAGATCCTTCTCCACTATGGATCCCCCCAGTTGTACTCCCCCTAGTGTGTATGATGCATGCCTATTCTTAGCCCCTAAGTGCATAACTTTACATTTATCAACATTAAACCTCATCTGCCACATAGTCACCCAATTAGACAGTGCATTGAGGTCGGCTTGTAAATTGGAGGCATCCTGTAAGGACATTATTCCACTGCTTAGCTTAGTGTCATCTGCAAAGACAGAAATGTTACTTTTGATCCCAGACCCAATATCATTTATAAAGATATTAAAAAGTAAGGGTCCCAGCACTGAACCTTGGGGTACACCACTGATAACCTTAGACCATTCAGAGTAAGAATCATTAACCACTACTCTCTGAATTCTGTCTTTTAGACAGTTTTCTATCCATTTACAAACTGATATTTCCAAGCCTATAGACTTTACCTTACACATTAGCCATGTGTGGGGAACTGTATTAAACGCTTTTGCAAAATCCAGGTATACCACGTCCACAGCCACGCCTCTGTCCAAGGTTTTACTCACCTCTTCATTAAAAGGTGTTTTTTTTTTTTTCACGAGCGAGTATACAACCACTTTAAAGTGTTACTAAACCCACAACAGTAAAATCAGTCTGCTTGTTATATTCACTGTGGAACCTTAGGGGTTGATCCTCTGAATTGTTTAAAAAGGCTGTTTAATCCTATCTTCTCTGATCCTCCCCTTCTTGCACTGCCCCCAATCCATCTTCTGGTAAGGCAGAGTCTTTGGAGTCACTCTGCACATGCTCAGTCTGGTGTTTATTGCTTTTTTTCCCTGGAAGGATGCATGTGATCAGCACAGGTGCAATCAGCACTGTCCAGACAGAGGGTCGGGTTCCTGCAGCCTCATAGGGCAGTCAGAGTTGAATGAAAACTCCTCCTACAAGCTGTAACCAGACACTGACAGAAGTCACAAGACTGCTATATACTGCTAATGAGAAAAAGTATTATATTAACTAAAGTAATTGCATTTCCATGTTCTGTGTACTGTGGGAGACTAGATATAGTGAATGCAGGGTCCTGGGTTTAGTAACACTTTAAGCAGAATAACACATGTGGACTGTGCACTGACTGTTCTGTAGGCTATATACAGAATTTCTAACAATAGCTTTGTCTAAAAAAAACTTGAATAGATATCTGTACCAACCCTGGGCTTACAGTAGATATAGCAGACCAGGTTTAGCTGTAGCTAAACTACTGTTGTTGACAGACAAAGTGAGATCCCCATGAATCCCTATGAAGAATGCACTAGAGGTTGCAAGTAACAAATATATAATACTATGCCCTGCAACAATTCCAAATGGACCCTGATGTCAGCAGAGTCTTTATTTACTTTGCCTGAACACTGCTGATGACCCACTGCTCTGGAAACGTACTGAACCCGCTGACCGATGAGTTTCTGCTCACTTTTATATCTCTTCCCACACTCCCTGGAAATTTACTGGCTAAAACGGAATGTAACAGTTAGGATACAAGGAAGGACCCACGGCACACTGATGACGTCGCTGCAATCCACTTTTATCACACAGTTAACTACAACAACAGTCCCATTTGAACGATTACCCCTTTAATGTGCTTCACCCAGTAGGGTTGAGTCAGAGAGACCTCTACGGCTAAGCCCTATTTGGTGAAATGCATTAGTGTGGGCGGTCTTTCAGGTGGGGACTGCTGTTGTAGTCAACCATGCAAAGAAGGCAGATTGAAATGACATCATCAGTGTATGGTGACTTCTTCTTTTTGTCAAGTGAATAAACCAACAGTCTTCCCTTTTTTCTGATTGTGAGCTAGGCACCCTCTAATACTTCAACTCACCCTTCGTGTTCCTGGCTACCACTCTGATCCCCACATCTGCCTCTCAAAAGATAACTGGGAAATTGAAATGTTCTCTTAAAGCGGAGTTCCACCCTAAAGTGGAACTTACGCTCATCGGATTCCTCCCCCCCCTCTGGTGCCACAATTGGCACCTTTCTGGGGGGGAGGGGGGACAGGATACCTGTCAAAGACAGGTATCCTTTTCCACTTCCTGGAGTCCGGCCGCGACACGGGCGTGACGTCACCGCGGGGCTCCCTCCTCCTCCTCCCCTGGCCTCCGGGCTAATAGGAGAGAGGAGCGGTGCCTTGCGCATGCACAGTAGGGTTCCCGGCGTGAAGCCAAAAGGCTTCACTGCCCGGTTCCCTTACCCGCAATGGCGACGGAAGCACGCGACAGCTGATGTGAAACATCAGCTGCGGTGCCGACATCGAGGGACACCAGGACAGGTAAGTCTCCATTTATTAAAAGCCAGCAGCTGCAGTATGTGTAGCTGCTGGCTTTTCATTTTTATTTTTTGCCCTGGGTTGCCTGGAATACCCCTTTAATACAATAAGTGCGTGTACCTACCACCCAAATGTAACACTTAATCAGCTAGTCAGGTACTTTATACTGCCTTCTGGGATGACAGAAGAAGTTTCCTTTTCCAAGATCTTAAAATTGAAATTTCTAGTTTTTTAGTTTTTTTTGGCAGGGGTCGCTTACAGCATCAGTGTAATAATGTACCTCTAATGATGTGTACTCGTGCTCTGCTGGATTCTGGTTACTGTAATAACCCACCTCTGTTACAAGATGTCGGATACCCCCATAGCTGTGAACTTCTGGCGCTGTTAGTTTAATAGCAGCGGCTGCAACTATGAGGGACTCACACTGTTCTACCTCCCCTTCCTGTCCCTTCAGCCATTCACAAACCATTAAGCATTCATCTCCAATAATTCAATGACAGAATGTTCCCTGTCCATTCACAGATTGTGTTTCATGGGAGAAGATATCACAATCTCATCCTAAAGTCATTTGGCTGGAGCTTAACCACTTAAGCCCCGGACCATTTGGTAGCTAAAGGACCAGAGGTGATTTCAGAATTTTGCACTGTGCTGCTTTAACTGTAAATTGTGCGGACATGCAATGTTGTACCCAAACAAAATTTGCGTCCTTTTCTTCCCACAAATAGAGCTTTCTTTTAATGGTATTTTATTGCCTCTGCGATTTTTATTTTTTGCGATATAAACGGAAAAAGACCGAAAATTTTGAAAAAAAAAGATATTTTCTACTTTTTGTTATAAGAAAAATCGAATAAACTCAATTTTAGTCATACATTTAGGCCAAAATGTATTCAGCCACATGTCTTTAGTAAAAAAAATGTCAATAAGCGTATATTTATTGGTTTGTGCAAAAGTTATAGCGTCTACAAACTAGGGTACATTTTCTGGAATTTACACAGCTTTTAATTTATGACTGCCTATCTAATTTCTTGAGGTGCTAAAATGGCAGGGCAGTACAAAACCCCCCAAATGACCCCATTTTGGAAAGTAGACACCCCAAGGAAATTGCTGAGAGGCATGTTAAGCCCATTGAATATTTTTTTTTTGTCTCAAGTGATTGATAAATGACTAAAAAAATAAAATAAATTACAAAAAGTTGTCACTAAATGATATATTGCTCACACATGCCATGGTTATATGTGGAATTACACCCCAAAATACATTTTGCTGCTTCTCCTGAGTACGGGGATACCACATGTGTGGGACTTTTTAGGAGCCTAGCCGCGTACGGGACCCCGAAAACCAAGCACCGCCTTCAGGATTTCTAGGCACACATTTTTGATTTCACTCCTCACTACCTATCACAGTTTAGAAGGCCATAAAATGCCAAAATAGCACAAAACCCCCCCAAAGGACCCCATTTTGGAAAGTAGACACCCCAAGCTATTTGCTGAGAGGCATGGTGAGTATTTTACAGCTCTCATTTGTTTTTGAAAATGAAGAAAGAAATTTTTTTTTTTTTTTCAATTTTCAAAACTTTGTGACAAAAAGCGAGATCTGCAAAATACTCACAATACCTCTCAGCAAATAGCTTGGGGTGTCTACTTTCCAAAATGGGGTCATTGGGGGGGGGGGTTGTGCCATCTGGGCATTCCATGGCCTCCGAAACTGTGATAGGCAGTGAGAAGTGAAATCAAAAATTTACACCCTTAGAAAGCCTGAAGGCGGTGCTTGGATTTTGGGGTCCCGTACGCGGCTAGGCTCCCAAAAAGTCTCACACATGTGGTATCCCCGTACTCAGGAGAAGCAACAGAATGTATTTTGGGGTGTAATTCCACATATGCCCATGGCATGTTTGAGCAATATATCATTTAGTGACAACTTTGTGCAAAAAAATAAAATAAAAAAAATAAATTGTCTTTTTTCCGGAACTTGTGTCAACATATAAAATATTCCATGGACTCGGCATGCCTCTCAGTATATAGCTTGGGGTGTCTACTTTCCAAAATGGGGTCATTTGGGGGGGTTTTGAACTGTTCTGGCATTTTATACACAACATTAGAAAGCTTACATCCACTTGAAGACAAAGCCCTTTTTGACACTTTTTGTTTACATGAAAACATTTTTTTTTTTGCAAGAAAATTATGTTGAACCCCCAAACATTATATATATTTTTAAAGCAAAGGCCCTACAGATTAAAATGGTGGGTGTTACATTTTTTTTTTCTACACAGTATTTGCGCAGCGATTTTTCAAACGCATTTTTTGGGGAAAAAATACATTTTTTTTTAATTTTAATGCACTAAAACACACTATATTGCCCAAATGTTTGATGAAATAAAAAAGATGATCTTAGGCCGAGTACATAGATACCAAACACGACATGCTTTAAAATTTTGCACAAACGCGCATTGGCGACAAACTACATACATTTTTAAAAGCCTTTAAAATCCTTTACAGGTTACCCCGTTAGATTTACAGAGGGGGTCTGCTGCTAAAATTACTGCCCTCGATCTGACCTTTGCGGTGATACCTCACATGCATGGTGCAATTGCTGTTTACATATGACGCCAGACCGACGCTTGCGTTCGCCATTGGGCAAGAGCAGGGCAGGACAGGGGTGCTTTTTTTTTTTTTTTATTATTAATTTTGCTTTTTTATTTTATTTTTAAATTGTTCCTTCCATATATTTTTTTTTTATCATTTTTATTGTTATCTCAGGGAATGTAAATATCCCCTATGATAGCAATAGGTAGTGACAGGTACTTTTTTTTTGAAAAAACTGGGGTCTTCTAGACCCTAGATCTTTCCTCAGCCCTCAAAGCATCTGACCACACCAAGATCAGTGTGATAAAATGCTTTCCCAATTTCCCAATGGCGCTTTTTATATCCGGGGGGGGGGACATTCCCTCCCACTGCTTGTAAAAGCAGTCCAGAGGCTAATGAGCCACTAGGATTGCTTTTACATGAAAGCCGGCCACTGGCTGAAAAGAATGATACCAAGATGATACCTAAACCCGCAGGCATCATTCTGGTATAAACATTCAAAGTCCAGCAACATACCAGTACGTTGCTGGTCCTTGTTGGACATGTATTGTAATCTTTTTTTTTCATGCAGCCTGTTGGCTGAGCGAAAAAAGAGATTGATTGGTGGGTATGCCCACCATTAGAATACCGCCCTTCATCCACCCACTTCTAATGATGGGCATACATGCACCATTTATATATGCTGAAGCATGGGGGCATCCTCCCGCAAAAAAGTTATGCTGCACACACATGGTCGGACTTTTCCACGGGCAAGCCTCCGTTGGAATTTTGACCGTATGTACGCGGCATTAGGAGCAAAATCACTCCTCCGCCCCTGCTGCCCCAATGCTTCGGCATTTATGCTTTTTTTTTTTTAACTGTGGTGGTGAAATCACCTCCTACAGCACTGGAGTCGCAGGGATCAGGCCTGTCTCTGCGAACGCTGCAGTTATGTGTGTTGTGTTTTGTAAGTGACAGTGATCGATCGATACTGCACTTGGGTGGCCTGGGCTGGACGGAGGGGCAAAACGCAGGTGCTAGCAGGTATCTGGGCTGATCCCGCTAACACTGCGTTTTTGGGAACCCTAAACTGCTGGGGACGCTAGTATAGATCTGATCAGATCAGATACCCGACGCTATAAAAACCTGCGGCGAACCTAAAAAAAAATTACTGGCTACCGATCTACATCACCGACGCTAAGACAGCGATCAGAAAAATGATCGCTTAGTGACAGAGGTGCTAGGGGGTGAAAGGGTTATCTGGGGGGTGATCAGGGGGTTAAACCTTTATTAGGGGGAGGTTAGGGGGCTACACTGGACCTAAAACTAACTTTAGTGACACTTTTACAGTCACAAATGTCACTGATTGCAGTGATCAGTAAATAAATGGTCACTGTAATCAGTGACACTGTGACTGGGGGCTGGGGGGTGATCTGGGGGGGCCTGGGGGGGCGATTTGTGTGCCTATGTGTCCTGGTGTCAGTGTGCTGTTTGTGCACTAACCTGTACGTCTTCTCTTGTACGGCGCTCGGTATATGTGAGCGCCGCATGAGAGATGACATCACTTCCTCCTGCTTCCTCTGCCTGTGTTTACATTACAGGACAGAGGAAGCATTTTCATTCGCCGGGAGCGATCGCGTGTGGGTGGCCGGAATCGTACGGCCGTCCCCTCATCTCGGATCGCTCCCCAACGAATACCGACCGCTCACTGTATAGGAGGGGGGTCTGATTGGACCCCCCAACTGTACAAAGGCAATCACGTACACTGTACGTGATTGTGCCTGTCGGTGCCATTCTGCCGACTTACATATACAGTGAGCGGTCGTTAAGTGGTTAAAGAGTAACTCCACTTTTGTTGAGAAAAAAAAACTTCTCTGGGTGACCAATGTACTGTAAACTGCAAAGATCCTACCTTTTTCTGTTAAGGAAAAGCTGTTCCACTCTCTGTCCTTGGAATACTGATTCCTTAATGGGAGCATCTGCATTCATTATTTATGTATATATACATATATATATCTATATATATATATATATATTGTGACAGCAGGAAGGTAAAGTCACCTGGTTGCATCCAGGGGGGTAGATATATTTCTCCCAGATTCAGGCTTTATGCTGACTTATACAACTAGGGTGGAGAGTTGTATAAGCCCAGCTGAGGCTAGTAGGCTCATGGATGACTCATACCTCTAGGGAGAGTGTGGGGCGTCGTACAGACAGGGAGTTGATGAGGCCAGCTGAAGCTTGTCAGCTCATTTAGGCCTCTATAAGAACTCCCAGCTTCATTAGATGTTAGCTCATGCCTGGACCCAGACCTGTGTGGACTGTCTAGGGAGAGTGAACCCCTGTGCGGTGAGGCAAAGCCTGTGTGGCTATTTGCTTGGACATTTAAAACCAGGGACTTAGGGACTAGGACAGCACTAGGCTGATCCCAGTTGTTAGTTAGGAAACCTGTATGTTTAGTCAGAGGTCAAGTTGACCAGGATTTATTTTGTTTATATGTTTCTTTTGGCTTTGCTGTGTTTTGTCACTGTAAATAGAAAATAAACCGCACCTTTTTTTTGATTTTGAAAACCACAACCTCCGTTTGCTGGGCCTGTTTTTGTGTGGGGAGCCCATCCCGGGGGTCACACACACCCGCTGCCGAGCTAACCCCCTCACAGTTGGTGGAGAACCAGTGGCAGTTTTTTTAAGCCAGCATGGAGGAGATACTGAAGCAGCTGGCTCTAGCAAATGCCAATCAACAGCAGACAAATGCAGGTTTGCAAAAGAGCCTTGCAGCTCAACAACAGAACTTTGCAGCCCAGCAGCAAGCTCACCAACAGAGTCTGGAAGCTCAGCAACAAGCCCAGCAGCAATCTGAGGCCCGCTTCATAGACCTGTTACAGAAGCAAGAGCAGAGACTACAACAAATGGAAGCAGTAATGCAGCAACGTCCGCAGACCAGTGAGGAAAGCCGTCCCACTAATACCGCGTCCTTTGGGGTGAGTCGTTTATTGACAAAAATGACTGGAGAGGATGATCCAGAGGTATTTTTGACCACATTTGAAAGGACTGCTGAAAGAGAAAAGTGGCCTGAGGAGCAGTGGGCTGGACTGGTGGCTCCTCTGTTAACTGGTGAATCGCAGAAGGCTTACTATGACCTAGAGCCTGACCAAGCAAAAGACTATGTGATGCTAAAAGCTGAGATATTGGCAAGGCTGGGTGTCACCCAGGCTGTCCGGGCTCAGCGTGTGCATAACTGGACTTTCCAGCTTGGAAAACCCCCCAGGTCTCAAATGTATGATCTCATTCACCTGAGCAGAAAGTGGCTACAGCCAGAGACTTTGTCCGCACCAAAGATTGTGGAACGTGTTGTAATGGATCGGTTTTTGAGAGCTCTTCCTACTGCCATCCAAAACTGGGTAAGCCATGGAGACCCAGAGACGGCCAATGGTCTTGTGGATCGTGTGGAGAAATACTTGGCTACAGAGAACCTGACGGCCTCTTCCAGAGACACTCGGACTTTCCACCCTAAGACCAGACCATCCCCAGGGGCGGATAAGAGGATTCCAAGGGGTAAGGGTGGAGAGAGTGAGAGGGTGGGAGCTCTACCCCAAGTTTGGCGAGAACAGCCTGGGAAATCAGCGGCTCAAGAGGCGGCAAGAAGGATCGTTTGCTACCGCTGCCGGCAAGCGGGACATATTGCAGCCAATTGCCCGGTTGTGGAGGAACCCATGCAGTGTGACTTTCTGACGGGCAGACGTCAGTCGCTGTGTGCGACAGTCGCATGCACTGCCATTCGAGGAATTGAGAAACATTTATGCAAAATGTGTGTTAATGGTAGAAATGTTGTGGTATTGCTGGATTCAGGTAGCCTTGTGACCCTGATAAAGGCTGAGTTAGTTAAAACAGAGGTCTCTGGGAATAGCAAGGTAGCTGTTATTTGTGTGCATGGGGACACCCGAGAGTATCCAGTGACTACAGTGTGTTTCGAGACCCCCAAAGGTACCCTCTCTCATCCAGTGGGCTTAGTATCTCAGTTACCGTATGACGCCATTGTGGGAAGGGATTTTCCGAAGTTCTGGGAACTGTGGGATGATCCTGAGCCCCCCACTGGTGCCCCTATGTACCAGGGATGTGATAGCCAGAACTCCCCTGAGAGTGGTGAGGACTCTCCGGAATTTCCCTTATCAGTATTGGCAGGGGAGACTCAAGAAACTGGAGAGGAGCCCACCTCCTCAGACGAAAACCTACCGTCTGTGGAGTTTTCTGATCTTGAGGTTCACAGGGAAAACTTTGCCACAGAACAGTTGAAAGACCCCGCCCTAATAAAGGCACGCGAAAACGTAGTGAAAATAGATGGCGAGTTAGTGAACCCAGATAATACCTGCACTTACCCATACTTCAGCGTAGAGAAGGACCTACTGTATCGGGTGGCAAAAAGGGCAGAAGAAACCGTTGAGCAGCTTGTGGTGCCCAAACCTTACAGGAAGTTGGTGTTGGAGTTGGCCCATGGGCACATTCTTGGAGGTCATCTGGGGACAGAGAAAACCCGAGAGAGGGTATTACAGAGATTCTATTGGCCGGGGGTGATAAAGGACATAGAAAATTATTGTTCCTCCTGCCCTGTGTGTCAGAGGTCGGCCCCGATGCCACATTTCCGTAGCCCGCTGGTCCCTCTACCCATCATTGAGGTCCCGTTTGAGAGGATCGCCATGGATTTGGTAGGTCCTATAATCAAGTCCGCTAGGGGGCACCAGTACATATTAGTTATAATGGACTATGCCACCCGTTATCCAGAAGCGATCCCTCTCCGAAATACCTCGGCCAAAACCATAGCCAAAGAGCTATCTCTTGTGTTTAGCCGGGTGGGTATTTGTAGAGAACTGCTTACGGACCAAGGTACACCCTTTATGTCCCGGGTTATGAAGGAGCTGTGTAAATTGTTCAAAGTGACGCAATTACGTACATCTGTGTATCACCCCCAAACCGATGGGCTGGTTGAAAGATTCAACAAAACCCTAAAGCAAATGTTGAAGAAAGTGGTGGATAGAGATGGAAAGGATTGGGACTGTCTACTTCCTTATCTGATGTTTGCTATTAGGGAGGTGCCCCAATCCTCTACGGGATTCTCCCCCTTTGAGTTACTGTATGGGAGACACCCAAGAGGGCTGTTGGATATTGCCAAGGAAACTTGGGAAAGTGAGAGTTCTCCCCACAGGAGTGTGATTGAGCATGTCGCCCTGATGCAAGACCGAATTGCACAGGTAATGCCCATCGTGAAGGAACATTTGGCCCAAGCGCAGTTAGCACAGCAGAGAGTGTACAACCGTGGAGCCAAGACCCGTACCTTTTCCCCGGGGGATAGGATACTGGTACTTGTCCCTACGGTTGAAAGTAAATTCCTTGCCAAATGGCAAGGCCCCTACGAGATAATGGAAAAAGTGAGTGAAGTGAATTACAAGGTCAGACAACCAGGAAGGCGAAAGCCCGAACAGATCTATCACGTTAATCTGTTGAAAGCCTGGAGGGATAGAGAGTCCCTAGTCGCAGACACTTGGTCACCAGCTCAAACTGGTTGCGTGATTCCTGAGGTTGGAATAGCAGCCACCTTGTCACAACCCCAACAACAGGAGGTTAAGGAGTTTGTGCTTCGCAACAAGGAGGTATTCTCTGAGCTGCCGGGACAAACATCTGGGGTAGAGCATGACATCATTACCCCGCCCGGTGAAAGGGTGAAGTTAAAACCCTATCGGATCCCAGAGGCCCGACGGGAGGCAATACGGGAGGAAGTACAGAAAATGCTGAACTTAGGGGTGATAGAGGAGTCCCAAAGTGATTGGTCTAGTCCCATTGTGTTGGTGCCTAAACCGGATGGGAGCTGGCGATTTTGTAACGATTTTCGTCAGTTGAACAAAGTTACAAAATTTGACACCTACCCCATGCCACGTATAGATGAGTTGATCGACCGGCTGGGAACAGCCCGATACATGACGACTCTTGACCTCACAAAAGGGTATTGGCAAATCCCCCTGGCCAAATTGGCCAAAGAGAAAACCGCATTTGTAACCCCAGACGGGGCGTTCCAATATAAAAGAATGCCGTTCGGGTTACAGAATGCGCCGGCCACGTTCCAGCGGAAAATGGACCAGATGCTGAGGCCCCATCGGAAGTATGCTGCGGCTTACCTGGATGACGTAATTGTCCATAGCACAGATTGGGCCTCACATCTGCCAAAAGTGCAAGCAGTCCTGGACTCTGTTCGGGAAGCGGGGTTTACGGCTAACCCCAAGAAGTGTACCATTGGGCAGGAGGAGGCCAAATATCTTGGGTACACCATTGGGAGGGGAGTAATAAAACCCCAACTCAACAAAGTCGAGGCCATCCAGAGTTGGCCACGTCCCAACAGCAAGAAGCAGGTACGAGCCTTTCTGGGAATCGCTGAGTATTATCGGCGATTCATTCCCCACTTTGCCTCTAAGGCTGTGCCCCTAACCAACCTAACGAAGGGGAAAGGGTCGGTCATGATTAAATGGACCCCCGAGGCTGAGGCAGCATTCCAATTCTTGAAACAAGCCTTATGTAGCCAGCCAGTGTTGTACTCACCCGACTTCTCTAAAGACTTTGTCGTACAAAGTGATGCGTCAGATGTGGGGTTAGGAGCAGTATTGTCCCAGGTCTGGAACGGGGAAGAGCACCCAGTCATTTACCTCAGCAGGAAGTTGAAGTCCCATGAGGTAAATTACGCCACGGTTGAAAAGGAGTGTTTAGCGGTGAAGTGGGCTCTAGATTCCCTTCGGTACTACCTGCTAGGTAGGCACTTTGACATGGTTACGGATCACGCTCCGTTAAAGTGGATGGCTCAAAACAAGGAAACAAATAGAAGAGTGAATAGGTGGTTCCTGGCCCTCCAGGAATTCAACTTCACAGTAAAGCATCGCCCTGGCGTTCAAATGGGGAATGTGGATGCTTTGTCTCGAGTACATGAATGCCTGATTGCTGGTGTTCCAACCCCGAGGTTAAAACAAGAGGGGGGTATGTGACAGCAGGAAGGTAAAGTCACCTGGTTGCATCCAGGGGGGTAGATATATTTCTCCCAGATTCAGGCTTTATGCTGACTTATACAACTAGGGTGGAGAGTTGTATAAGCCCAGCTGAGGCTAGTAGGCTCATGGATGACTCATACCTCTAGGGAGAGTGTGGGGCGTCGTACAGACAGGGAGTTGATGAGGCCAGCTGAAGCTTGTCAGCTCATTTAGGCCTCTATAAGAACTCCCAGCTTCATTAGATGTTAGCTCATGCCTGGACCCAGACCTGTGTGGACTGTCTAGGGAGAGTGAACCCCTGTGCGGTGAGGCAAAGCCTGTGTGGCTATTTGCTTGGACATTTAAAACCAGGGACTTAGGGACTAGGACAGCACTAGGCTGATCCCAGTTGTTAGTTAGGAAACCTGTATGTTTAGTCAGAGGTCAAGTTGACCAGGATTTATTTTGTTTATATGTTTCTTTTGGCTTTGCTGTGTTTTGTCACTGTAAATAGAAAATAAACCGCACCTTTTTTTTGATTTTGAAAACCACAACCTCCGTTTGCTGGGCCTGTTTTTGTGTGGGGAGCCCATCCCGGGGGTCACACACACCCGCTGCCGAGCTAACCCCCTCACAATATATATATATTTCTGTAGTAGCAGCCCAGAATTAATAGTGCTTGTTTTGCTTTTTTAACCTACCCAATCATTGACACTTGCACTAACTGACACTGATACTATTATTGTTTTTTAAAGTTTTTTTTTATTCTGCCTGAAGTACACTGGCCTTTGGCCTTTGACCCTGAACTTGACCCTAACTCTAACCCTGTCATTGACTTAGATCAAACCCTGATCTAGCTTTTTTTTCTTTTCTTCCTTTCTTTATTTATTTTTAACAGACTTACTGTATCTTTGTTTCAATTTTCTCCCCTAGCAGGGAGAAATAGATGCAATGGGGTTGATTTACTAAAACTGGAGAGTGAAAAATTTGGTGCAGCTGTGCATGGCAGCCAATCAGCTTCTAACTTCAGCTTGTTCAATTAACCACTTCAGCCCCGGAAGCATTTGTCCCCTTAATGAGCAGGCCATTTTTTGCGATACAGCCATGCGTCGCTTTAACTGACAATTGCACGATCGTGCTACATTGTACCCAAATAAAATTGACGTCATTTTTTCCCCACAAACAGAGATTTATTTTGGTTATATTTGATCACCTCTGCGGTTTTTATTTTTTGTGCTATAAACAAAAAAAAACGTCAATTTTGAAAAGAAATTAAATATTTTTAACTTTTTGCTATAATAAATATTCAAAAAACTATTTTATTTATCAGTTTAGGCCAATATATATTCGTCTACATATTTTTGGTAAAAAACAAAATAGCAATTAGCGTATATTGATTAATTTGTGCAAAAGTTATAGCGTCTACAAAATAGGGGATAGATTATTGGCATTTTTATTATTATTATTTTTTTTAATAGTAATGGCGGTGATCTGCAATTTTTATCGGGACTGCGACATTGCGGCGGACAGATTGGACACTTTTGACACTTTTTTCGGACCATTAACATTTATACAGCGATCAGTGCTACAAAAATGCACTGATTACTGTATAAATGTCACTGGTAGGGGAGGGGTTAACACTAGGGGGCGATCAAGGGGTTAAATGTGTTCCCTAGGTGTTTTTCTAACTGTGGGGGGATGGGACTGACTGGGGGAGTAGACATATCGCTGTTCGTAATTACTGCGAACAGCAGATATGTCTCTTTTCTCCTGTCAGAACAAGGATTTGTGTGTTTACATACACAAATCCCCATTCTGGCACTCGTGCGCCGAGATCGCACTGTCAGTCACCGGCTCTCTGTTCTGCCCCCCTGCGCTCACTGGAGCACTGGGCTGTGGAGTAGGGATTAGCTCCGGCGTGTTCGCATTGAACACGTGCAGAGCCCGCCAGGAAGTCGGCACCGCACTGCGCTAATCACAACCAGGGAGACATTTACCGATCTCTGCAGCCGAGCATCGGGAAACGTCTCCCTGCCTGTCATTAGCGCAGCGCGGTGTCGACTTCCTGGCGGGCTCTGCACGTCTTCAATGTGAACACGCCGGAGGTCATCCCTACTGTGGAGGGGGCAGGAGTGGCTGGCTCAGGCTTTCAGCAGCTCGCCAGGTGTCAGTCCAGGCATTTGGGTTGATCCTGTCCATATGGTTCATGATCTTTCCTCAGCCTGGACCGCCTCTGTGATGTCAGCCAACAGCGGGCTTCAGCTCGCTGTCTGCTGAAAACAGGTCACAGTAGTGCAGAACGAACTGTACTCCCGTGATTCATAGGAGAAGTACAGCCAAACCAGCTTTGACTGTACTTCTCCTTTAAAGTAAAAAACCTTCTGCCTTTTTAACCACAACAACAAAAGAAACTATTAGCATGATTGTCTCACTGCAGGAAAAATGCAAATTGTTCCTATTAAATCCTATGGTTCTAATGTTTATAAAATCCCTCTCCATGTAAACTATGAAATGGTTAAAACAGCTGTCACTTGTTTTGTAATACTAGAAAATGTCACTTAACTGAACTGAACAAGTAATTTAACAAGTTCTGGGATGTTATTTATGCCTTTGCTCATTTACTGAGCAACTGAGTTGTATATAATTGTATGGTAATCTTCCTACCCGTCCCTCAGAAGCTTGTTGTATTATTTATTCAAGCTGCCTATCAAGCATTTCACATTAACAAGCTCACAAAATCCATAAAGTATACTACATGTGCACTGACTTTCAGGGTCAGTAGGCAGATGTACTTTAGACTAGACAAAATCACACTTTTTATAAGCACTTAAAGAAAAATTGCCACCTACGAATGTATAAACTAAAAGTATAAAATAATAATGAAAGTAAAAAATAAAATTATAAACCAACTAACCCACTGCATAACCGGCATCCTTTCGGCGTAATGACTTATTTTTAGTACTTCTGACAACTTCCACCATCTGTTCTGCTGTCTAACTGAAAAAAAATGCCACTTCTAGGTATGCAGCACACACACAAATGCTCTGATTGACCCTGCACAATTCAGTACTCAATGCTTGAGTGACAGTTGCCAGGCCTGAGTGCTTTAAAGTGGTTATAAACCCCTGAAAGGAAAAATTTAAGTAGCAAATCCCTCTATAGCAGGGCTCAAAATTTCAAGTCCTGAGCTACTAGCCAAGCCTCAAGGGTTACTCGCCACCAGTTGCCCGCCCAACCCCTACCATGCCTCATAAACACTCTCTCATAAATTATCTCATGAAATGACACTTAAATGTTTTATGCACAATTAAGTTAAAAAATAAATATTAACAACAACTTTATCCGTGCCCAAAAATGCAGCCGGCCCGTGTCCACCAATGCAGCCTGCCTGTGTCCACCAGTGCAGCCTGTGTCCACCAGTGCAGCCTGTGTCCCCAATGCAGCCTGTGTCCCCAATGCAGCCTGCCCATGTCCGCCAATGCAGCCTGTGTCTGCCAATGCAGCCTGTGTCACCAATGCAGCCTGTGCCCACCAGTGCAGCCTGTGTCCGCCAATGCAGCCTGTGTCCCCAATGCAGCTTTGTGTCCCCATTGCAGATATGTGTCCCCATTGCAGCTATTTGCCCCTATTGCAGCTATGTGTCCCCAATGCAGCCATGTTTCCCCAATGCAGCCATGTGCCCCCAATGCAGCCATGTGCCCCCAATGCAGCCATGTGTCACCAATGCAGCCATGTGTCGCCAATGCAGCCATGTGTCGCCAATGCAGCCATGTGTCGCCAATGCAGCCATGTGTCGCCAATGCAGCCATGTGTCCCCAATGCAGCCATGTGTCCCCAATGCAACTATGTGTCCCCAATGCAGCCTACCTATGTAGGGGAAGAGAGAGGAGAGCCGCCGCTGCCTGGTTGATCAGAGCCGGGGGAGGGGAATATAACAGCTTTTCTTTTTATTAGCTGTGTGTTCCCTGCCATGCGCCATCATATACAGCCCCTCCCCCTTGTCCGGGCACTTTGATAGACAGATCACCCGTCCAATCCTGGGACGGGTGATCTGTCTATCAAAGTGCCCGGACAAGGGGGAGAGGCTGTATATGACGGCGCGCTTCGGGGAATGGGCAGCTATTGAAATGAAAGCTGTTATGTTCCCCCCGCTATGATCAACCAGGCGGCGGCATCGGCGGCGGCTGCAGCGGCTGCTCTCCTCTCTCTCTCTTCCCCTACGATCGCTCCCATACAACCCAGGCTGCCGGCAGTGCTCGCCCCCCTCCCCGCTCCCAGGCAGCCCACACTCGCCAGCCCTCAAAATCCACTCACAAAATGCGAGCAGGCGAGTTGAATTATTGAGGGCTGCTCTATAGCATGTACTTGCCTCATTCCACCACTTAGTGTGATTTCTGTCTGCTGTCCCCTTCCTCTACTATCTGCATGAGTCACTTCTGACAGTTATGCAAACTCCAAGGGATCCAGAGGGATGGAATGAGAGGGCTCCAGCACACAGCCTGTGATTGACAGCCACAGCTGTGCATGTTACCCTACAAAACTATGTAAGGGATGGGGTGTGTATTCCCTCCACTCAGGTCTCAGAATAAACTCAGTTCCATGTTCTATGCTGTGCTGTGTGTGACATAAGATCCCCACTCCCTGCCTTCTGAAGATTAGAAATGCTGTATAAACTGTCCAGTTTGAACAGCTGTGGATAAGATTTTCATTTCTGTCTACTGACCCATTCCTCTGCTATCAGCATGAATTACTTCTAATGAGTTTTCCTGACACCGACAGAAATATGGCAATGGGCAATGGGGACCCACTAGGTCAGTAGTAGGTGGGTCAGATATCAGTAGTAAGTGAGGTAGGGCTCTCTACAGTCTCAGTAGAGCAGTGGTCATTTTGGTAGGGCAGAGGTTGGTGTCAGAACAGCAGTGGATGGTGTCAGTAGGGCAGTGCACTTTGTCAGAAGGGTAGAGGATTGGTGGTCAGTAGGGTAGTGGATGGTGTTATTAGGGCAGTAAGGGCAGTGGATGTTGTCAGTAAAGCAGTAGACGTGTCAGTAGGGCACTGGACAGTTTCAGTAGGGCAGTGGACGGTGTGTAGACACTCTCAGTAGTGTAATAGGCATATCAGAAGGGCAGTGGACTTTGTCAGAAAGGCAGTGGACGGTGTCAGTAGAGCAGTGGGCTTTGTCAGAAGGACAGTGGACTGTTTCAGTAGGGCAGTTGGTATGTCTGTAGGGCAGTGAGCATATCAACAAGGGGATGGTTTGGCGTAAATTGTAATCACTATTGCTTGGAACCTATAGTCTAGGTCAGTGTTTCTCAACTCCAGTCCTCAAGGCGCACCAACAGGTCATCATGTTTTCAGGATTTCCATTATTTTGCACAGGTGATTTGATCTGTTTCACTGCCTTAGTAATTACCACAGCTGTTTTATCTGAGGGAAATCCTGAAAACACATCCTGCAATGGTGAGTCTTGCCTTTGTAGGATGTTCCTGATGTGCTTGTTTTATTCTCTTAAATGTGAGTGTTTTTTTTGCTTTGTCTTAAATTAAATGTTATACCGTCTACACTGAGAAGGCGCCTCTGCTTCTGTTCTTTTTTACAGTGGGAAAATCAGTAGAGCAGTGGACCGTGTCAGTAGGGCAGTGGACCGTGTCAGAAGGGCAGTTGACCATGTCAGTAGAGCAGTGGACCGTGTTAGTGGAGCAGTGGACCATGTCAGTAGAGCATCGGACCGTGTCATTAGAACAGGGGACGGTGTCATTAGAGCAGAGGATGGTGTCAGTAGGGCAGTGGACCATGTCAGTAGAGCAGTGGACCGTGTCAGTAGGGCAGAGGATGGTGTCAGTAGAGCAGTGGAACATGTCAGTAGAGCAGTGGACCGTGTCAGTAGAGCAGTGGACCGTGTCAGTAGGGCAGAGGACGGTGTCAGTAGAGCAGTGGACAGTGTCAGTAGGGCAGTGGACGGTGTCAGTAGAGCAGTGGACAGTGTCAGTAGAGCAGTGGACATGTCAGTAGGGCAGTGGACAGTGTGTAGACAGTCTCAGTATGGCAGTGGACATGTCAATAGGGCAGTGGATGGTGTCAGTAGGACATTGGACGGTGTCAGTAGAGCAGTGGACCTTGTCAGTAAGGCAGTGGACGGTGTTAATAGGGCAGTGGATGGTGTCAGTAGGGCAGATGATGGTGTCAGTATAGCAGTGGACCGTGTCAGTAGGGCAGAGGACGGTGTCAGTAAAGCAGTGGACCATGTCAGTAGGGCAGAGGATGGTGTCAGTAGAGCAGTGGACAGTGTCAGTAGGGCAGTGGACGGTATCAGTAGAGCGGTGGACAGTGTCAGTAGAGCAGTGGATATGTCAATAGGGCAGTGGACAGTGTGCAGACAGTCTCAGTACGGAAGTGAACATGTCAATAGGGCATTGGACCGTGTCAGTAGAGCAGCGGACCTTGTCAGTAAGGCAGTGGACGGTGTTAATAGGGCAGTGGATGGTGTCAGTAGGGCAGATGATGGTGTCAGTAGGGCAGTGGACGGTATCAGTAGGGCAGTGGACCTTGTCAGAAAGGCAGTGGGCGGTGTCAGTATCAGTCAGGGACTGATGTGTCAGTCAGTCATTGATGGGAGCAGGCACTGATGTGTCAGTCAATGATGAGGAGAGGACAGACAGTATATGATGGTCAGTGATGTGCACAGCAAGGGGGTTGGTGTTCTCTCATCCGCTTCCTCCGTATCTCAGTGCCTGGCTCCCCGCAGCATATATCCTTCTCAAGTCCCTGCATCTGCTCGGTCTCTAGACGGTACAGTCCGCCTCACACTGCCCGCATTTCCCGGCACAGCAGTACCTGGGACAAAAGCCGGCCTTCCTCTGCCAATCACAATCAGACAGCAGCAATCATGGGTGTGTAATTCCCAGCACAGCAGCACCTTGGGTGGAGCCGGCCTTACATCTTCAATCAGGACCAGTCACCGACCAACAGGGGAATGTCTCCCATCATCTGCTACTATCGCCGAGTCCTAGTGCCACCCAGCACCCCATTAAAGCTCAGAGGCACAGCAGGGTTCATATTGACACCATCACCAGGGACACCGATATTATTAGTACTGCTGATAGCAAAGGGGCAGTTGATGGCCCCCATCCTGGCGCCCCTCTCAATACAGCGCCTGGACCCCCACCCCCCCTAGTTTTGGCACTGAGTGTGTGACATCATTCACCCACCCCCAGACTGATGGAGACCCAGAAATAGCCTTTGATGTGTGAACTTTGGGTTGTGGAGAAAAGTGGGCTGCAGATAAACAGGTACAACTTATGCAGGAGGATTTGCTTCCTCTTTTTCTATCACCTAAGGCTTGTCAGTGAGAGTTTACAAGCACTTTATTAGAACAGCAGTGTTTAAGAAAACTTTGTAGATTCTAAAGGCAGAGTAATTTCCTTCACTGAATACTAACTGAAGACAATTATGTCTCATTTTTCTCAGTTGTAGGGGCTCTGACATGTAAACTAGCTGTAGTTCTTTTTATAAGTTTATTGAAAACACAAGTGATTATACATGATAATAGACCCATTTAAACTCAGCATAAAAGCAAAGAGTGAAAATCCTGCCCCATTTATATAATGATAGCTGAGAATCACTTCTATTAAGTGTAAAATGAAAAGCAGTGCCATGCAGTTAATAAGCATAAGGTTAATGAACAGGCTGATAATTACATACAACACTAAGGCTAGGATTAGTGGAAAGGATGGCAACACTTCTGTAAGACAGCAGGTTTCCTCCTTTTTTTCACAATCTTATATTTTATTATTTTGTAAGTGTTACGCAGTGAAGTCATTAGAAATTGGTTTGCAGATTAGGAATACATATACTAAATTTCCATGGCAAGCAAGGAGCTTCTGTATCTAAGAAGGTCTTGGAGCATGGGGTAGCCCCAGTAAATACAGTCTGTGTAATTAAAGAAGTGAAACCAGTCTCCCAGATTATAATTTTTTTGCACACCTGTTTAAAGTGGTTGCAAACCTCAGACATGAAATATGAACAAAGCATATACCTCTATAATATGTACTTGTCCCAATCCAGAGAACTAAGTGTCATTTCTGTCCACTGCCCCGTTCCTCTGCTATTAGCATGAATTACGTGTGATGAGTTTTCCTGACACCATGAGAAAAATAATGACAGGGGAGGGAACTCCAGCGGATTGAGAGCATCAGCTCTGTTCTTTTTTGCTGTGTGAAGGGGGGTGTGTCCCTCCCCTCCAATCAGCTCTCAGAGCTCTCCTCACTTCAGCTCTACACCCCCTGCTTTTCACAGCTAAGAGATCCTGTGTATATTCTGCACTTTAAAACAGATTCATGGGAAATATAACTGTAGATAAATACAACTTATGTAGAAGGATTAGTTTGAACTCTGTTTATCACCTGAGGCCATTTACTTCACTGTGTATATGGGAGGGTTACAACCACTTTAAAAATATATATATTTTAGGTCTTGTTAGAGTCTCTCTGAATAAAAAAATATATTTCATCATTGCTCTAATTTTAAACGATGAAACCAGAGTTCAAATTCCAGTGCCACTTAATGTGTAACTTTCTCAAAGATAAAGAAACTGCTCGGTGTGTTACTTGCATACAGAATAATTTGTGGTAAGAATTAAACTCACCTCTGAACAATGTGGTGATCTTATACACACACACCTGAAGCCCAGGAGAAGGACATTTTATTACTCTGAAGCCTCGTACACACAACCGAGTTTCTCGGCAAGAACCAGCAAGAAACTTGCTGGCAGAGCTTTCTTGCCGAGTAAATCAGTCGTGTGTACGCGGCTATCATGTTTTTCGTCAAGAAAACTGACAAGAATCTCGACGAGAAAAATAGAGAACCTGCTCTCTTTTTTCTCGTCGAGATTCTTGTCAGCATGTTTCTCGACGAGAAAATTGTGTGTGTTTACACTTACCTGTCCTCCGGGAAGCCCGCGCATGCTCGAAATGACTTTGACGCATGCGCGGCAGCTTCCTAGGCATAGGTAGGGTGTAGCAAGATGGCGGCGACGGCATCGAATGTGATGAGCGCACACTCGTCGTAGTCAATTACGTCACCGCGTTCGCTCCATTCAAAGAACCGCGGTTTCTTTTAAAGGAGCGTCTGTACACTCGGCCGGGACAAGTTTCTTGTCCAAGAATCTCGTCAAGAAAAACGACGTGTTTTTTCTTGACGAGATTCTCGGCCGTGTGTACGAGGCTTGAAACTGGTCTATGTTTATAAACCCAAAAATTTTATTTGACCAACTGGATGAAAAAGTACCTCTTGTATAGGGAAAAATCTATGAATTGTGTCACTTGTGGACAAAACGATTAACAAACCGAGAAGATGCACAGAACTCAACTAACAAAAGGAAATGTCTGAAGTCTTGCTACAAGAGGAGATTGGATCTGTTCTGTGTTTCCAATATTACAAAAAAAATAAGTCAATTTTATGGACTCTATTGCAAGTCAGAAGGGTAAGGCTCTTTGTCACTATTTTAATACATATACATAGGTATCATATTGTAGGTATCATATAACCTAAAAAGGTGTCAGGCGAAAAGCCAAAGAAGATTGGCTCAGAGACTTAGCAAATTAACCATTATCCAGCATGGTCGCGCCCGGACTCCATGAGCGATAGATCTTGGTGTCCTCTGGCTTTTATAAGGCGGACAGATGCTCACAGATATTTTTGACTGGTCTTCAGCTCCCTGATACTGTCAGGAAAGGGTTCACCCGCTGGTGGTGCTGTTGGTCCTATGGATTGCAGTGCTAGTGTCCACCAGCAGGTGTCCTCTTGCAGCCAGTATCTATGGTGGAGGATCTCACCTGCTGGTGGTACTGTCTGATCCATGGGCCGTAGTACCAGCGTCCACCAGCGGGTGTATTCCGGCAGTGTGGGGCAGGCAGCACTTCCTCCGCTCAGCTGTTACATGAGGACAATCACTGCAGTCCTCACATGCTCGCCTTGGTATCTCTCTATCTGACTTTTGTTGTGGAAATTTTTATTAATGTACAGTATGTTGTCAGATGTCCCCCAGTATCGGTTTTGCTGCCATGTGCTCATCTGAGCGTATTTGCACATACAGACGTTGGTGGAAGACAAGTGGCGGGAAAATTTTCCTGTGGACACAGCGATGTTTGCTCCTTTTAGGGAAATTTGTTTTATGCCTCGCCAGGGGACTGGCCACTTCTTGGCGTTGGCATTAAATGACTCAGAGCGGACAGATCTGCGTCCACAAAAACTATAGCATAACTATACGACAATTGTGGTCCATTGAGCCATAATTGTCATATGGTTCCCGTCATTGGATGCAGTGCATGTCACTGCTAGTCTATTTGAATGTATACATGTCTGTAATTGGTTCTTTTGTTGTATTCATGTGTTGTATGTATTTAAATAACCCTGTTGGAAGGGATATCCTTATATGGTCATCTGCTGGGTGGAGCTCACACCCTGTGAGCTCACTTCCTATGGAGGGGGTCACATGTTGTGACATCACTTCCTGCTGGGAGTTTAATAAAATAACCTTTTGTGGGCGTCGACAGGCAGTGAGGCTGTGATGACGAGATGAGAAGGACAGGGTGGTGATGTCTCTTGACTTGTATGAATGGGATGAATGGAAGGTGAGTGAATTTTAGCTTAAAATGCATTATTGCATTAAGATGAAGTGTGTGCTTATGAGCATAGGGAGAAATGGCTGTGTGCTCTGCAAACAGCCAACTTCCACAACAGAAAATGGCGGGCCAAAGGAAGGACTAATTATGGCCTCTTTGAGCATCAGATCAGAAGAGGGGGAGTATGGATGCACGATCTGATGTGTAGGGAGGCTGTGCTTTGCAAAAGAACACATTTTTTGTCTTTTTGAAATAATGCTGGCTGGAAGAGAACCGTATGTGTGTGTATGTGTGATTTTGTCATGGATCGTTTGTCTGTGTGTATGTGGTATGAGAGATGCCTGTTGTGTGAGAGTGTGTAGCTGATGGTTAAAATGTTTGCTGCCATGTGCTTGAATGGGGGAGGGGCAGCCAGGATGCCTATTGTAAGCAGTTGGCTTACAATAGAAAATGTTTTGTGTTTGGGGGGCTACGCCCTGACGGAAGAGAACTCTGATGTTCTGAGCAGATGTACAAGCAACAATATACTGTATGTGTGTAGTGTTTATGATTTCTATGAAAAATAGAAATGGATAGATTGTGATTTTTGCCTTTGTATGGGACCAAGACACATGTCCCCATAAGTGTAAAAATATTTTAAGTAAAGGGTTATGTTTAGAGTTGTGTTTCATATAACTAACATTTCTTAAATGTGCTGTTTAGTTGGCCAAAGGGTCTGAGTTGAAGTAGTGAAGAGATCCTGGTTTTGGCGGGAAAAACTGCCTTTTGTTGTTGTCCATGTGGCTTGTCAGCCATCTTGCTGTGGTCCAGATTTCATCCACCATTTTGTTGCGGCCTGGCTTGTCGGCCATCTTGAGAGATGCAGTTTCTCTTTAGTCTGTGGGTCATCCTATAAGGGAAGGTGCAGCCACCTTTCCTTTGGGTGTGATACCATGTGACCGTGCTGTGGCATTCGTCGGCTATCTTGCTGGTGGAATTTCGCAGATTTTGGGGCAGATTTTGATGTTTGGTGCAAATTTAGTAGGGCAGTCTTTTCTGTGTTGGAATCTGGTTGAGACCATTTTTGTTTTCCTTTGTGTGTGGGAACCCATGTGGTCTTGGGTTTTATATTTAAGTGTTCATTTGATGTCCCATGTTTGTCAGTTTTTGGCTGGTAGGGAAGTTTGTGCTGATTTTGGCGAAATCAAAAACTGAATTGCATGCGTTAATGGCGCCATTTTGTTGTTGTCCATGTGGCTTGTCGGCCATCTTGAGAGGCAGTTTAAGGATTTTGTGTCATTTGTCCTGTGGGTCATCCTAGAGAGGAATCTGCTCCAATTCTTTTGTGTGCGAGTAGTGCAGTATGTCCTGTTTTAAAAAGGTGATTTAGAGGTGCAGTTCTTGTTAACGTTTTTATCCGAGAGAACCCACATTTTGAGGGATTTTTCGCTTTATACAGTTTGGCCTGTGGGTCGTCCCAGAGTAGTGACACACCGGGGTGACCTACTGAGAGGCTGTTTTTGTTTAATGTTAAATTTGCTAGTTTGAATGGTTTTTCTAAGCATCCCTGCTTGAGTTGAGTAGAGTGGTATCTTGATATAGCGTGGTTTTACCCCGAGGGGTCACGACGCGCTTGCGGACACATGCACATGCTGGGGCCCATTTATGGATGGGATCTGGTTGACCTACCAGCATGTCTTTGGAGTGTGGGAGGAAGCCGACGCAGACACAGGGAGAACATGCTAACTCCATTCAGATGGTGTTAGGATGGGGATTTCTCTGTTTTCATTTAAGTGAATATAAGCTATTGCAGGTTTAGCTGACTTTGCAGTATAAGAGCAGCGGTTTTTGTATTGGATTTTGGTTTTAAGTGAAATCCCTACCTTACACTGAATTAGGGGGATTGCAGGGGGGTAGCATTAGGGGGATTACACAGGGGGGTTACATTAGGGGGATTGCAAGGGGGGGTTACATTAGGGGGATTCCACAGGGGGGCACGTTACTTTAGGGGGATTGCAGGGGGGTAGCATTAGGGGGATTACACTGGGGGGTTACATTAGGGGGATTGCAGGGGGGATTACATTAGGGGGATTGCACAGGGGGGTTACATTGGGGGGATTGCAGGGGGGGTAACATTAGGGGGATTACACGGGGGGCACGTTACTTTAGGGGGATTGCAGGGGGTAGCATTAGGGGGATTACACAGGGTGAGTTACATTAGGGGGATTGCAGGGGGGGTAACATTAGGGGATTGCACAGGGGGGTTACATCGGGGGATTACATTGGGGGATTACACAGTGGGGGTGTTACATTAGGGGGTTAGACAGGGGGGGCGTTACATTAGGGGGATTACACAGGGGGGGCATTACATTAGGGGATTACACAGGGGGGGGCGTTACATTAGAGGGATTACACAGGGGGGCATTATATTAGGGGAATTGCACAGGGGGGGCGTTACATTAGGGGGATTGCAGGGGGGTAACATTAGGGGGATTGCAAGGGGTAACATTAGGGGGATTGCACAGGGGGGTTACATTAGGTAGATTGCACGAGGCGGTAACATTAGGGGATTACACAGGGGGCAAAGCTGTGCTGATGCGCTAGCCTGCTCAGTGCCCTGGATTGCTCATGCTCAGTGATTGGGGGGGGGGGGGGTGACACCATATTTTACAGTACCAGGTGACACCAACCCTAGTGACGCCACTGGAGTGGGGAAAAGAGCACATCCATGTCAAGTATCATTTTTAATATGTTTTTTTATATCAGTCCAGAAGGTATGGATCTTGAGAGGAATATATGGAGGAACATACCCTAATATCCACAGTTCCACCAGCAAAGGGCTGAAGCCGAGGGGTATATTAGTGCCAATTTAGTGGGTAAATTGTACCACCTAGATAATATCTTGTACTTTTTTCTTGTGTTTTGGACTCAAGCACAGGCATTACAGACCACATGCTGAAATAAATATGGGGTGGCTTGGGATTTCCCCTATTTAAATTATAAATATGTATCTTGTCTATTCCTATAGTTAGCTAGTCTATCAAAGCTCTGATAATGTTACTGGTGATGATATAATAACAATGTTGGCTATAGAAATAAACACAATGCTCAAAGAAGTAAAGGTTTCATTTATTTACAAACACTAAAAGAATAATACAGAGCATATAAGACAAAAAGAACAGGGGTGATAGGATACTGTAAGTCCTTCCTTTCAGGTTGTGTATGCTGGCTGGGCACCAAAAAAAAGAGAAAACTGACAGACCATTGCTGGCCATTGCCTTTTAAAGCATTCTCAGACATAACACACACAAACATCCTCTGCCCACACATGTAGCCCTCTGTCCAATGAGAAGCTTTAAGGGGCTGTTCTTTCTAATCACCAGGAAGTATGTTATTCTCTTCCACAAGGGGGCAGCATTAGTCTGTGAACACCTGCCTTGACCCAGGTCAACTTCCAGTACCACCCGTTTCTTTTGATTTTGCTATAAGTCAGGGAATCAGTCATTTAAATTTGCACCTACCCAGGAGGTCTTAGCTGATGCTCCTCTACTATACCACCCCCCCCCCCCCCCCGCCATCCCATACATCACTTTAGGAGGCCTATGCAAGAACATCCTTCAGGTGATGAATTCTCGTTTATGACTCCTTGTTACAAACAATCTGCTGGGTAACCTTTCTCTGCTGGCATTCCAGGGTACCCCCAGCAGTATCCAATTGACTTAGGTGTAATCAGGTTTCAACAGTCCACACACATCATATATATAAAAAAACATGTTGCGCCTTCCAACACAAGCTCCCACAGGAAGGAGAGCATAACCCACCCTCCTCTCAGCTCTGTTGTCATTTTCAGGCAATGCTCCAATCCCTGCTGATGAGAATTTTTTTGGGTAACATCTAGCCTTGTGAGTTAAAGCTAATTTGTTTTAAAATTGAAAGGGTTGAATTGTAGCACTCATCTGGAACAAACATGCAGACTAGGAGAGTCAGACTGGAGTAAGAACTCCTAATTTGTGGACTTGCTCCAAGTTATTGCGTAAAAGACATTGGATCAGCATGACAGCTGGGGAACCAGAAGGTTCAGAAGTTGAGGTCAGCATTTACAGCCTACATACTTCTTCATTACAGGTTTCTTTTAAAGGAATGTTTTTGTTAATATGGTCAATCTGGTTAGACAATGTAGGTGCTAAAGGGCTTTTTATTTGAAGGCAATGTACAGGCATGAAAACCCAAACATCTGAAGAATATTTGTATTAAATGTACTCTGTGATTATTTATCATTGACAGACAAATTACATGATTTATGATTGCATATATTAGAAAAAGAAAAGGTAACACACATAAAGTCTGCAATGTTTGGCCAGTAATAGCATTATTAATGATATTTCCATACCACATAAAATGCCTGCATTTTGCCACATGTGAAAACATTATTTGTGTGTAATTTTTTTACTTTGTATACTTTGCTGATATAATAAACTTATAAATGTAGCACACAAACCCTTTTTCTGCCGTCCTCAGTCCGCAGTCGGGCACACCTGCTACTTGCCCGGTATCCCCCCTTGTGTAGAGGGGCGAGCGGTGTTCTTGTTTGGGCCTTGCAGCAATTACCTCTTTCTAATGGTTCCCTTGCTCCGTTGTCTAGGTAGAGAATAAGTCCAATGTCCACACAGGAGTAAAACCTAAGCAGTAAGGTGTTATTCTTTATATTTGCAGTAAACTTGAAGAGAGAGTAGGGAAATGAGAGAAGTAGGAAAAAGTTCAGGTACCCAGCACTTAAAACACAGTGCAACTCTTTCGTCGCCACTCAAGCATGAGTGGGTATTGCTCACCCGGATAGTCGCCTTGTGAGCGGTCCTAGCAGCCGGGATGGAGCACGAATAAATTGTGAACTTTTAGGGGATGTGATCAGGAATCCACAGGATTGTTAGTCCCGAACCTCCCAGCCAAGCAATGGAAGACAAAGAACCTCTATGCCAGATTGGCGCATTGCGAGGCCTCCAATATATTAGATCCTTCCTTAGATAAGGTGCCAGGCCTCTCCCGAGACAGCAACACCATCGCCAGTCTCCTCATGGGACCGATCCTCCCCCGGCTTCCTCTTTCTGGAGTGGGCTTCCCTCAGGTGGGTAGCCTGGGATCCTTCTTCAGGTGTAGGCCCTAGCTGAAGGTGCTGGGCCTACTAGGTAGCGATGTAGCCTCGGGCTGAAGGTGCCCGGGACTATTTCACACCATGAGGCACACAAGAACCCCACATTAATGGTGTCTGCCCCATATGTACCCTCTCCCAGCATGCACAGCGGGTAGACCACACCCATTGCACGGCTGCTGAGAAAGGACACCCAAGGTGTTGTGATACCCCCTGTGGTTCAACCTATGCCGGTGATGACAGTGCCACCTACAGGCAAATAGGGAACACTACTGCCAGGCAGTATCACACCCAGAGCAGAAGCAAATCCAGAACAATCAATTGGTCTGAGCCCAACTACTGGCTCAGACTACCCTTAAATTTACACATAGCGTCCCCACATATTGGGGGGGGGGGCGCTACACAAATTACAAGTAACCCATCTATATTTGCTATGACTGTATTTGTATGATTAACATTCTTGTCATGCCATTCCCATAAATCTATGGCATTTGACAACTTCTATATGCTATTATTTGTGACTTTATTTGTGACTTTACAGTGTTCCATTAGATCACAGTAGTACTTTGAAATAAACATGGTATCTTCAATCAAGTGCTTGCTTTCCTGCTGACGTGTTTTGTACACTAATGCTAGACAAGCCAAACTGCTTGGCCACATCATGCATTTCCTTGTAAGCATTTGAATAACCGAGTATTGGGAATTGTTTTTCATGTTGATACAGTTATTTTCATTATTTAGATGATGGTTGATTTTTTTTCTGTTTCAGTGTATGTTTAGGATTTTTTTTTTTAATGGTGAATACATGTGTTCCAAAAATCTTGTGAGTGCAACATTTATACATTTTACGATAATAGGAGGCAATTGTGACAGGCTTTTTTTCAAGAATTTCTCCATATCATGTTACATATGCATTGTTTGTAAGGCTACTATTAAGTGCAAAGAATGTGACAGTGATTATCACTAGGGATGAGCTTCGTGTTCGAGTCGAACATACGTTCGACTCGAACATCGGCTGTTCGATCGTTCGACGAAGATCGAACGATTTGGGCCGTTCGTGCCAAATTCGAATGACGCGAACGGCCCACAATGCACTACGCCATCGCAGTGTCATCCAGGCGCTGTGATTGGCCAAGCATGCACTGTGACCCCGCATGCTTGGCCAATCACAGCGCCGGCAGCGAGGAGAGCAATGATTGGCCACAGGCAGGATGCCTGTGGCCAATTATTGCTGAGGGGGTTTAGTACACGCCCCACACTATAAAAGGCCGCCAGCGCGCGGCCTTGTGTAGTGTGTTCCGGAGCAGGGAAAGAGAAGCATAGGCAGGGACAGTGTCATTTTTTTTCCTTTACTAATCCTGGATTCCTTGTGTTTAGGGACAAATAAGGATAGGTAGGGAGAGTGTCAGTGTGTTAGTCTGTGCTAAACCTTGTTTGTAGGGACAGAGAGGTACAGTGAGGGAAAGTGTCAGTGTGCTATTCTGTTCTAAACCAATCTTGCTGAACCATATTTTCAATCCTTGAATTTAGGGACAGAGAGGTACAGTGAGTGAAACTGACAGTGTGCTATTCTGTTCTAAACCAAATTTGCTGTTCCATATTTGAAATCCTTGAGTTTAGGGACAGAGAAGGACACTCGTGGAAACTATCAGTGTGCTATTCTGTGCTAAATCTTGTTTGTAGGGAGGGACAGAGTAGGACAGTGAGGGAAAGTGTCAGTGTGCTATTCTGTTCTAAACCAATTTTGCTGTTCCATATTTGAAATCCTTGAGTTTAGGGACAGAGAAGGACACTCGTGGAAATTATCAGTGTGCTATTCTGTGCTAAATCTTGTTTGTAGGGAGGGACAGAGTAGGACAGTGAGGGAAAGTGTCAGTGTGCTATTCTGTTCTAAACCAATTTTGCTGTTCCATATTTGAAATCCTTGAGTTTAGGGACAGAGAAGGACACTCGTGGAAATTATCAGTGTGCTATTCTGTGCTAAATCTTGTTTGTAGGGAGGGACAGAGTAGGACAGTGAGGTAAAGTGTCAGTGTGCTATTCTGTTCTAAACCAATTTTGCTGAACCATATTTTCAATCCTTGTGTTTAGGGACAGAGAAGGATAGGCAGGGGACAGTGTCAGTGTCATTGTTGCTAAGCCTCCTGCACAGTATACACCTGAAGGTAGCCCTTATTGCTCTTTTTCCCATCTCCCTGCAGGCCATCCATTAAAATGTCTGGAAGGCAAACAAGGAGAGGCAGACAGTCAGGAGGCAAAAAAAGAGGGCAAGCAGGCTCTGTGTCTGGGGGCAACAGTGCTGGTCGTGGACGCGGTGCATTGTCATCAGCACATGGCCATGGGACACGCTTGTCCTTCTTTTCGGCAGCTGGACATGTTGAGCCACATCATGCCGAAGACTTGGTAGAGTGGATGACCAAGCCCACCTCATCCTCCTCATCCTCTCTCACCCAGGCTCAGGGTACTGGCAAAGCAGCTGCCAAAGCGTCCTCTTCTCTGGTATCATTATCTTCATTAGTCAATCCTTCCCTAGACCCACCATGTCCTCCTCCTGAGGAGTCCCCTGAACTGTTTGAGCACAGTGTTGGGTACATGCTCCAGGAGGATGCCCAGCGTTTGGAAGGATCTGATGATGATACCCAGCTAGAGGAAGGCAGCAGCGTGAGAGCAGAGAGAGGGGATGCTCAAGAAGGACACCAATCTGGCAGTCATGCTCCAGCAGCTGCAGCATACTGCCAGATTGGCTCCAGTGATGAGGAGGGAGGGGATGATGAGGTCACTGACTCCACGTGGGTGCCTAATAGGAGAGAGGAGGAGGAGGAGGAGGATGAGGAGGAGGCACATCTCCAATGAGGCAGGATGCCCTTGAGTGGCCAGCGTATGGGCAGCACACCGACGGAATCACACCGCAGAGTTCCGCCTGTGCAGGGCGCTGCCTCTGCCCGTCATTCAAAAAGTTCTTTGGTGTGGGCCTTTTTTGAGGCGAGTGCATCAGATCGCACAGCTGCTGTTTGCAACATATGTCTCAAGCGTATATCGCGTGGCCAAAACATCAGCCGGTTGGGCACCACATGCTTGATCAGACATATGTTGACCTGCCATGCAGCTCGTTGGCAAGCCTACCTTAAAGACCCACACCAAAGAACAAAGCTGACCTCTTCTTGCACCGCATCAGCTGGGATCTCCAACCCCACTATACCTTCACTCCTCTCTGAAACCTTCTCTGAGAGGAATGAAGGTGTAGAATTAGGTGTGTCACAGGCAAGTACTTGCGGGCACTCTGCTAGCAGTACACCAACGTCCGATTCTAGCAGGCAAATTTCCCTGCCCCAGCTGCTGGACCGTCGAAAGAAGTTCACTCCCAGCCATCCACATGCCAAGCGGTTGAATGCTAGCTTGGCTAAATTGCTAGCGCTTCAACTGCTGCCTTTTCAGTTGGTAGACTCGGCCCCCTTCCGTGAGTTTGTGCAATGTGCGGTTCCTCAGTGGCAGGTTCCCAAACGCCACTTTTTCGCACTGAAGGCGATTCCGGCTCTCTACAGGCATGTGGAAGGCAATGTCTTGGCCTCGCTGGACAGGGCGGTCAGCGGTAAGGTGCATATTACCGCTGACTCATGGTCCAGCAGGCATGGACAGGGACGTTACCTTTCTTTCACGGCCCATTGGGTCACTCTTTTGGCAGCTGGGAAGGATGCAGGACAAGGTGCAGTAGTGTTGGAGGTTGTTCCACCGCCACGCCTCCAAAATGCTACTACTGGTTGTGACACACCTCTCTCCTCCACCCCCTCCTCTTCTTCTTCCTCCATGGCCTCTTCCTGTGGTTTGTCCTCGGAACCAGCGGTGCTCCGTAGGCGTTCAAGGGGCTACGCAAGTACGCAGGCAAAAAGATGCCATGCCGTGCTTGCGCTGGTGTGTTTGGGGGACAGGAGCCACACTGGGGCAGAGGTCCTGTCTGCTCTGCAGGGGCAGGCCGAGAGGTGGTTGACGCCACGCCAGCTTAAGCCAGGAATGGTGGTTTGCGACAATGGCACCAACCTCCTCTCCGCCCTCCGACAGGGACAACTGACCCATGTGCCCTGTATGGCTCACGTCCTTAACCTGGTGGTGCAGCAGTTCTTGGGCAGGTACCCGGGCTTACAGGATGTCCTGAGGCAGGCCAGGAAAGTCTGTGTGCATTTCCGCAGATCTTATAATGCCAGTGCTCGCCTGGCTGAGCTGCAAAAGGAGTTGAACCTGCCCAAGAACCGCCTTATATGTGACATGCCCACCAGGTGGAACTCAACGTTGGCCATGCTGCAGCGGCTGCACACGCAGCAGAGGGCCATCAATGAGTACCTGTGCGACTACGGCACCAGGACAGGGTCAGGGGAGCTCAGGTTTTTTTCACCACGCCAGTGGGGCATGATCAGGGATGCATGCACTGTCCTGGCACCATTTGAGGAGGCCACGAGGATGGTGAGCAGTGACAGTGCATGCATCAGTGACACTGTACCTCTTGTCCACCTGTTGGAGCACACGCTGCATGGAATAATGGACAGGGCACTTGAGGCAGAACAGAGGCAGGAAGAGGAGGACTTCCTTGCCTCTCAAGGCCCCCTTTACCCAGACAGTGTTCCTTCTGTCCCACCCATCGCACAGGAAGAGGAGGAGGAGGAGGAGGAGGAGGATTGTGTCAGCATGGAGGTGGAGGCTGGCACTCAGCATCATCAGCAGCAGTCTTTTAGGGATGATTTACAGTCCCAAGAAACCAGTGGACTTGTACGTGGCTGGGAGGAGGTGGCTGCGGATCATGTCGTCCTTAGTGACCCAGAGGACTCCGGACTGAATGCCTCAGCTAACCTACGCTGCATGGCCTCCCTGATCCTGCAAAGTCTGCGGAAGGATCCTCATATTCTTGGGATCAAGGAGAGGGACCATTACTGGCTGGCCACTCTCCTTGATCCACGGTACAAGGGTAAGGTTGCGGACCTTATCGTACCGTTGCAGAGGGAGCAGAGGATGAGACAACTCCGGGAGGCCTTGCAGAAAGGTCTGTGCAACGCGTTCCCAGAGACTGGGAGGTTACAAACTCCTGGTCCTGGACAACGAGTTGCTGAGGCTTCGGGCAGTCAACGAAGGAGCGGTGGGGAAGGTGGCCGTCTGACCGATGCGTTCAGACAATTCTTTAGTCCGCAGCCCCAAAGTATGATCGGTTCCAGCAACCATCGCCAGCGTCTGATATACATGGTCCAGGAATACCTAGGGGCAAGGTCAGACTTAGACACCTTCCCCACCGAACATCCTCTGGCTTACTGGGTCTTGAGGATGGATCACTGGCCAGAGCTTGCACAGTATGCAATTGAGCTACTGGCCTGTCCTGCATCCAGCGTTCTTTCAGAACGCACATTCAGTGCTGCTGGAGGATTTGTCACGGATCACAGGGTGCGCCTGTCCACCGACTCGGTTGATCGACTGACTTTCATCAAGATGAACCAGTCTTGGATCACCACCAGCTACCACACACCAGATGCTGATATAACAGACTAATTGATTTTAAAATGTCACATCCCTTCAAGACTGATGCTGATGCTGAGTGCCTGTGCTGTTATGTTGACTGGCTATCCTCCTCCTCCTCCTCAATGATACGATTAATGATGATAGCTTGGAAGATCATTTTGGTTTATGGGTGACGCCACCAGTGGCTAAGGCCCAATTTTTCAGCCCCTGTTTAACAGGGGCGTGTAATTAAAATTTTTGATGCAATACTTTGCAACAGGCCTCATTGCTGTGCTCCAAGTACAGTATCTGTGAGGGGTTGCAGTGTTGTGCCACCAGTGCCTAAGGCCCAATTTTTCAGCCCCTGTTCAACAGGGGCATGCAATTATAATTATTGATCTAATAATTCACAGCAGGGCCCATTGCTGCGCCCACCAAGAGTAACTGTCAGGCCTTACAGTGTTGTGGCACCAGCACCACCATCACCACCACCACCACCACCAAAGGCCCAATTTTTCAGCCCCTGTTCAACAGGGGCATGCAATTATAATTATTGATCGAATAATTCACAGCAGGACCCATTGCTGCGCCCACCAAGAGTAACTGTCAGGCCTTACAGTGTTGTGGCACCAGCACCACCATCACCACCACCACCACCACCAAAGGCCCAATTTTTCAGCCCCTGTTCAACAGGGGCATGCAATTATAATTATTGTTCGAATAATTCACAGCAGGGCCCATTGCTGCGCCCACCAAGAGTAACTGTCAGGCCTTACAGTGTTGTGGCACCAGCACCACCATCACCACCACCACCACCACCACCAAAGGCCCAATTTTTCAGCCCCTATTCAACAGGGGCATGCAATTATAATTATTGATCTAATAATTCACAGCAGGGCCCATTGCTGCGCCCACCAAGAGTAACTGTCAGGCCTTACAGTGTTGTGGCACCAGCACCACCATCAAAGGCCCAATTTTTACTACCACTGATCAACAATTATATGTTATTACAATTCCTGATATAATAGTTGACAGCAGGGCGTTCCAGCACCCACCAAGAATAACTGTGAGTGCTTTCAGTGTTGTGCCAACACCAACACCTAAGGGGCCAATTTCTGCTGAGTATATACGGCAGGTCCCTACTTTCAAACATCCAACTTACAAACTACTACTACTTGCAAACCGAAGAAGACAACAGGAAGTGAGAGGAAATCTACCCCTTGGAAGGAAAATTCTCTCCTGTAAGAATTAATATGGGAGAAAGGTGTCTCCTCTCTACTGATGCTTTATCACCAATCCTTGTTTCAATAAAAACACCACATTTCAAAAACAGTTGTCATTGGGACGCAAAGTGAGGTGAAATGTTCTAAACAGGGGCACAGACAGCAAAAAAAATGTGACAGGGGTGATAACCGTTCCCTATGTTTTACAAAAAGCTAAAAAAAAGGAATTTGGCATGGAGCTACACTTAAACAATGCAGCTGTTCAAAATTACAAACAGATTCTACATAAGAACAAACCTACAGTCCCTGTCTTGTATGCACCGCCTGTATATGGCTGTTCAGAGTATATAGGTCCTTTTTTATTTTGTGTGCGGGGTTCCCCTTAATATCCATACAAGACCCAAAGGGGCTGGTAATGGGCTGGGGTAGGGGGGGGGGGTTGATGGGGTAGCTATGCCATTTTTCCTAAAGATTTTCATCCATATTACCGGGACCAGACATTGCATTAAAGCCACAAGCAGTTTTAAATGGCTTTTTTTCCTTTAGAAATGTTATTTTGTGCAAGGACTTTTCTAAACACGGGAAACACGTGGCACTTCACAGGCATACTTTAGACACCCCCCAGGTACAATATTTAAAGGAATATTTGACTTTTTTTTTTTCACTTTATGCATCATTAAAATGACTGCTCACGGAAAACGTCCGTTTTTAAAACTTCTTTTTGCATTGATACATGTCCCCTGGTGCAAAACCCGGGTTCCCAAACTCTGTTTCGGACAATAACATGGATAATAGTCGTTATAATTAGCACTTTAGAATCCGAACGTTCGCATCCATTGTATTTAATAGGGTTCTAATGTTCGTGCGAACTTTCGGTCCGTTCACGGGTTCTGGTGCGAACCGAACCCGGGGGTGTTCGGCTCATCACTAATTATCACATGCAAGCGCTTTATCCATTTTAAGACACAGTCTACAGGTAATCCTCCCAGCGGGGAGAGCACACACCAAACTGTGCCTCTTACTCAAGTTTTCTCTACATGTATATCTGAAAAAGGACTCTGTGACAAATCCTGTGTCAAAATATGCTTAATTTGTATATACCCCAAGGGTTACCCTAAAAAAGATGTATAACTGTATTCTATTCTAGATGTTTAGTGTAACAGGTCTCTTTCAAAATCAAAGCTTTTTGACCGTTAAGCATAACAGGAGATGCCTTATTGAGCACCTGTGCTGGCATTACAGAAGTTTCAAGCAAGAGAGAAATTGGTCTTGTACTAGCTCCCCTGAATGACAGTGTAGAAATACCATTGCTCACTGTCATTCAGTGGAACCAGATTCCAACCAACAGAGAGGAGATTCCTACTTTTACAGCTGCCTCTCACCACTCTCACTTGGAGGGCAAAGCTGGCCACATACCAGCTCTTGACAAAAATGCTGATATTCTCCTGCTTCTTGGCAGAAACATCCCAAGGGTACACAAGGCTCACCAAAAAGTCAGTGGGCCTAATGACAGACCTTAGGCACAATGCCTGGCCCTAGGCTGGGTCATCATAGGCAACATCTGTCTGGGTAACTTCAGGAGGTCTTCCACAGCTTCTTCTTTTAAGACCACTATTCTGCCAAATTGTCGCATTACCTGTTTCAAACAGTGCCCACATCGGTACAATGTCAAAGAATGACTTTGCAGTAAACACATGCAACAGTTCTTCGCTCAAGGCGATAACAAGGAGCTTCATTTCTGGGATGATTTTGTGAGACAATAAGCTGGTTGCCACCATGGAAGACAAGGAGTTCCAGTATAGAGTTCTATCAGGAAAATTCCAACAGCTGGGTAGCACCACTACCATTTTGCTTTGGCGTGTACCATCCTCGCAAGCCAGATCAGATCAGAGTGGTCTTTGATTCAAGGGCTTGTCTTGATATGAGTGTTTCCCATAACGATGTCCTTCTCATTGAGCCTATTCTGAACAGCGACCTTTTAGAAGTTTTGCTCTCCTTCAAAAAAGAACTAGCTCCTGTTATGTTTCATTGTTTAATCAAAGGCAAAATAAATGTACTTGGGTTCCGATAGTATCGCAACAACGATTTTAGCGATGAAGACATAGGCTACCGAATTAAGGTAGTTTTTGGTAACAGCCCTTCTTCTGCTGTAGAAATTTATTGACTGAGAAGGACAGCTCAAGAATGTAAAAATGAATTCAGATCGGATTCACCTGAATTTTTGGAAACAGATTTCTACGTAGACAATGGTTTAGTGTTCTGCCTACAGAAAAAGATGCAATTAAACTCAAAAGACATGCTTGCCAGTTGCCATTGACAACCCCAGGCTTCACAAAATTCTCTCTAAGAGTGACAAGGTAATGGAGGGCTTTCCCTCTGATGATTATGCTGGTAGTATGAAGGGATTCATACTAGGAACAGATCTTATTTTTACGCAACATAGCCTTGGATTACTTTGAGATGTCAAAAAAAAACATGTTTACATTTCAAGTTTTGACTTGTAAAAAGCCCTTTATGACGCAAGGAGTTTTGTCTGCTGTGCCTTCCCCTATTAAGAACTTAATTGGTCACAGGATGTTCGATCATTCAGTTCTCAGTGCAGAGGCGCTGGGGGACAGATGCAGCATCAGTCCGATGCTGCATCCACCTAGGTAAGTAGGACAGAGGAAAAAATCCCAAACCCATACTTCTCTTTTAATTCAAAGGGAGGTATAAAGGACTGGTGCATGTTTCTGCCTTCCCCTCTGAAGACAGACTGTGGACTTTCTTCTGTGCCATCTTAAAGACACCAGTAATGACTTTACAAGTTTTACATTATGTCATTGTTTGAATTATTCTTATTGTTCTCCCCTTTCTCTTTCAGGTGTTCATGAAATAGAGTTTAGACTTGACTTTCAATTGTTTAATATTTGACATCACAGATTTCGATGAGTAGTATCATGTAGTATGCATTGCCAGTTTGCCTTTAATCATTTTGTCCCCACCTTGCTCTGTATTTGGGGGATGCTATGTAATTAGTTGCACCTTTCTTCCTCATGCTTTAGCCTCCATTCATCACATGCACTCTATTCTGCTGGAGCTAGACACACTATGTTTTTTTTTAACCTATCTGATGTTCATCTGTTATTATCTGCCTAAGTTTTTGGATTACAATTATCTATGATTTGCAAAATGTCTTTTGGATCAAGTCACTGTCTGTCAAGCTACTGAAACTTTAAAGTGATTGTAAAGGTTTGTTTAAAAAAAACAAAAACAAAAAACGTGTCATACTTACCTCCCCTGTGCAAGGGTTTTGCACAGAGTGGCCATGATCCTCCTTTTCTGTGGTCCCCCAGCAGCGCTCCTGACTCCTCCTCCTCATTGAGTGCCCCCATGGAGAGCCGCACTCCATGAAGGGCACTCGTGTGGGTGCACTCCCGAATCTTGCTGCTGCGCCTATTGACACAGACAGCAGGACTCGGACCTGCCCCCAGCTCCCGTGTCACTGGATTTGATTGACAGCAGCAGGAGCCAATGACTCCTGCTGCTATCAATCTATCCAATGAAGATTCGAGACAGCGGCTGGAGCTGCTGGGTTTGTGCTTTTAGCTGGAACAATCGGGTTCAGTTTAAAAAAAAGGGGGGCTCTGGGGGGCAGCTGCACCACAGAAAATGTTTCCCCTTAATACATAGAATACATTAAGGGGAAAAATCTTGAGACTTTACAACTCCTTTTAAGTTAAGCTTTCTCACCACAACTGGATCAGTTATAGAGATCACAATTTCAGTGCTCAGACTGCAGTAGCAGAAGAGTCCATTTTCTTTTTTCAAAGAATGATCATGTACAATAAACTCTTATTGAATGTAAACAGATCATGTCTTTATTCCATAACAAAAGATAGTTTAGTATTGCTTATATGGACATCTGAATATGTCATCAAATTAATAAAAAAATATAAAAAAATAGGATTTAAAGCAGAACATTGGGCCACCATGAAAAAACAAACAAAAAAAAAAAAAACAACAGAATTTAATCCAGTTATGCATTTGATAAAAAAACATCATGATCCATATTTCTTGAATAACTGACTCTATCTGTATAGCAGACTTAAATAATTTTGTCCACAAAGCTCAGAGAATAAGCTGCAGCCTATCAGCACTTAATAAACAGTCTGAAGGAGGAGAGAGTGATGAGGCAGCTTATCACTACCTGAGTAGTGTAACTGCAGCAGGAAAAAAGGAGGTCCCTTACCTGGCTATGCTGCGTACCTGGGGTGCTGGGATTACAGTGCTGGCATTAGAAAAAGTAGGTTGTCGGTAGAGTTTGTGTCAAATTGATAAAAACAACCTTTAATATCTTTCATATTCCCTGTTACTGAAAAATAACAAGGAATATATACAACATAATGGGGTTGATTTACTAAAGAAAAATCCACTTTGCACTTGAAAGTGCACTGAAAGTGCACATGGAAGTGCAGATGCTGTAGATCTGAGGGGGACATGCAAGTAAAATAAAAAACAGCATTTTAGCTTGCACATGATTGGATGATAAAATCAGCAGAGCTTCCCCTAATTTCAGAGCTTCCCCTCAGATTTACAGCGATCTACAGCGACTGCACTTCCATGTGCACTTTCAAGTGCAAAGTGGATTTTGCTTTAGTAAATCAACCCCAATATGTTTATATATGGAACATCTATATAAATTATGTATATATAGATATATTATATATTATCTATCCAAGTTCATGAGTGGGTCATCATCCCTTCTGGGAAGATACCATTTACACAAATATTTACAGGGCTACTTGGTAGTAAGTACAAAATAGTCTGAAATTGTTGCATATCATTGTGAACAGGGATGAGCCGAACACCCCCCTGTTCGGTTCGCACCAGAACCTGCGAACAGACAAAATGTTTGTGTGAACTTTAGAACCCTATTAAATACAATGGACTCGAACGTTCGAAATCTAAAGTGTTAATTATAAAGGCTAATATGCAAGTTATTGTCCTAAAAAGTGTTTGGGGACCTGGGTCCTGCCCCAGGGGACATGTATCAATGCAAAAAGAAGTTTTAAAAACGGCCGTTTTTTCGGGAGCAGTGATTTTAATAATGCTTAAAATGAAAAAATAAAAGTGAAATATTCCTTTAAATTTCGTACCTGGGGGGTGTGTATGATATGCATGTAAAGTGGCGCATGTTTCCCGTGCTTAGAACTGTCCCTGCAAAAAATGTCATTTTTGAAAGAAAAAAATGCATTTAAAACTGACTCGCGGCTATTAATGAATTGTCGGCTCCCGGCAATACATACAAAAGTCATTGATAAAAAAAAAAAAAAAAAAAGCGTGGGGGTTCCCCAGAATTCAATTACCAGGCCCTTCAGGTCTGGAATGGATATTAAGGGGAACCCCGCCGCAAATTAAAAAAAAAAATTGACGTGGGTTCCCCCAAATATCCATTCCAGGCCCTTCAGATCTGGCATGGATTTTAAGGGGAACTCCACCCCAAATTTTTTAAAAAAATGGCGTGGAGTCCCCCTAAAAATCCATACCAGACCCCTTATCCGAGCACGCAACCTGGCCGGCCGCAGGGGAAAAGGGGGGGGACGAGAGAGCGGCCCCCCTCCCTCCTGAACCGTACCAAGCCACATGCCCTCAACATGGGGAGGATGTCCCCATGTTGATGGGGACAAGGGCCTCATCCCCACAACCCTTGCCCGGTGGTTGTGGGGGTCTGCGGGCGGGGGGCTTATCGGAATCTGGAAGACCCCTTTAACAAAGGGGACCCCCAGATCCCGCCCCCCCCTATGTGAATTGGTAAGGGGTACATTGTACCCCTACCATTTCACGAAGAAAGCGTAATTTTTTTTTAAAAAAAACACACAAACACCTTGAAAAAGTCCTTTATTAAAAAAAAAAAACCATTCCAGCGGTGAAATCCAGTGTCCCGCGGCGATCCCGATGTCCAGCGCTGTCCTTCATTGGTTGTGCCTGAGCGGACCTGATGGGGAACTCCCTCTCAGTATTTTAAATGTATAGACCCGCCCCTTCTAAAGTTCCCCATCAGGTTTGCTCAGCAGACCAGATGCGGAACATGAGAAGGGGCGGGTCTATACATGTATTACCAAAGTGAGAGCAGTTCCCCATCAGGTCCGCCCCCTCGGTATGTCGGACCCGCCTACGTCATTGGCTTGAGCGGGGAACTTCCTTCACTATGTAAATTTAAATTACACAGTGAAGGAAGTTCCCCGCTCAAGCCAATGATGTAGGCGGGTCCGACATACCGAGGGGGCGGACCTGATGGGGAACTTCTCTCACTGTGGTAATACATGTATAGACCCGCCCCTTCTCATGTTCCGCATCTGGTCCGCTGAGCGGACCTGATGGGGAACTTTAGAAGGGGCGGGTCTATACATTTAAAATACTGAGAGGGAGTTCCCCATCAGGTCCGCTCAGGCACAACCAATGAAGGACAGCGCTGGACATCGGGATCGCCGCGGGACACTGGATTTCACCGCTGGAATGTTTTTTTTTTTTTTTTTAAATAAAGGACTTTTTCAAGGTGTTTGTGTGTTTTTTTTAAAAAAAAATTACGCTTTCTTCATGAAATGGTAGGGGTACAATGTACCCCTTACCAATTCACATAGGGGGGGGGGCGGGATCTGGGGGTCCCCTTTGTTAAAGGGGTCTTCCAGATTCCGATAAGCCTCCCGCCCGCAGACCCCCACAACCACCGGGCAAGGGTTGTGGGGATGAGGCCCTTGTCCCCATCAACATGGGGACATCCTCCCCATGTTGAGGGCATGTGGCTTGGTACGGTTCAGGAGGGAGGGGGGGCCGCTCTCTCGTCCCCCCCTTTTCCCCTGCGGCCGGCCAGGTTGCGTGCTCGGATAAGGGGTCTGGTATGGATTTTTAGGGGGACTCCATGCCATTTTTTTTTTTATTTGGGGTGGAGTTCCCCTTAAAATCCATGCCAGATCTGAAGGGCCTGGAATGGATATTTGGGGGAACCCCACGTCAATTTTTTTTTAAATTTGCGGCGGGGTTCCCCTTAATATCCATTCCAGACCTAAAGGGCCTGGTAATTGAATTCTGGGGAACCCCCACGCTTTTTTTTTTTTTTTTATCAATGACTTTTGTATGTATTGCCGGGAGCCGACAATTCATTAATAGCCGCGAGTCAGTTTTAAATGCATTTTTTTCTTTCAAAAATGACATTTTTTGCAGGGACAGTTCTAAGCACGGGAAACATGCGCCACTTTACATGCATTACATACACACCCCCCAGGTACGAAATTTAAAGGAATATTTCACTTTTATTTTTTCATTTTAAGCATTATTAAAATCACTGCTCCCGAAAAAACAGCCGTTTTTAAAACTTCTTTTTGCATTGATACATGTCCCCTGGGGCAGGACCCGGGTCCCCAAACACATTTTAGGACAATAACTTGCATATAAGCCTTTATAATTAGCACTTTAGATTTCTCCCATAGATTTTTCGAATTTGCCGCGAACACCCCAATTTTTTCGCTGTTCGGCGAACGGGCGAACAGGCAATGTTCGAGTCGAACATGAGTTCGACTCGAACTCGAAGCGCATCCCTAATTGTGAATAAAAACCTTTAAAGTGGAGCTCCATGTTCACATAAAATAATACATACCCCACCCCCCAAGGTTCCCACCAGCAAATGTAGCAATGACCCCTGCAGGGACCACTGGAAAATAATTACTTACCTGTTAAAGGCTGCCTGTCTCCAGTGCTGAATGCACACCAACAAATCCAGCTCAGCCTTTTAAAAGTTTTATTGCAGATCTTGAACAAAATCCCAGAGGATAATTTACTGAACATTCTTGTTCCAGCAGTATTAGGTCATATAACAGCAACCACAAAATGATACTGAAGAAAGAGGAGGCAGACAGTCAATATAAGACCCTATCAGAGCAGCCACAGTCCTTGTCAGCAACTTATGGCATCTCACCCTCAAGTACTTCTGCACCTGGAAAAGGACTCCCACCTCCAGCCAAGCTTCCACAGGCAAGTTTCATTCCGGCAAGTCTTCTTTGCTGAGGCCTAGTAGCAGTAGTTTTCAGGAAAACACACAGGTCCCCTCCCAGTGGGAAAGCCTCAGGGAAAGAAAGCTATGATCAGATCTTTCCAAACATTTATCTTCTCTCTAGCCATGCCTTCTTGGCCAGCACTCCAAAACTAAGCTCTTCTTACTGGTATTTAATGGTTGTCAAAAAACATTTACTCTAATCATGTCTCCATCCAAAACCAATCTTGACATGTTTCATCACTGCTGGCTTGCTCACAGGGATTGGGAAGTCAGCAGACATATCCTTGTAAGTAGTGGCGGCTGGTGTTTTTCTTTTAAGGGGGCGGCAAACAAACCCCCCCAGTCGGTCAGTCAGTCATCTGGCCCGGCACTTACCCCATCTAAGTTGTGGGTGGGAAGCGCTCCATACGGGCGGCGGGCAGTGGCTCATGTATCCTCTCCTCCTCTTCTGCGTCACGGCGGCTTTCACCGTGTATCTCCTCCCTCCTCCTCTAGGCATCCAATAGGCTCACCTGTCCTTTCAGCCAATCGGGTGACAGGAGGAGGATCAGTGTGGCAATAGTGAATATTTATTCGCTATTGTCACACAACTGGTTGGGCTCGGAGCGCAGTGCTCTGCGCCCCGAACCCACCCTTTTTTAAAACCTATTAGAGCCTCGGGCTCTAATCACGTGCTTCAAAAAAAACACCCCCCCCCCCCATTGAAATCCATGGTCCAGCACTCTGCATGTAGATCAGGGGGCCGAACTCATGAATAGGGGGGTGGTGTCCGTGCGCCCATAATGGATGGGCCGCAGCACCTTGTGAGCAAGCCAGCAGTGGTGAAATATGTCAAGATTGGTTTTGGGTGGAGATATTGTATGCAGTCTTTTCTGAAAATCGCTACATACAAGTAAAAAGAGCTTAGTTTTGGAGAGCAGCTTATATTTTCTATATTTCTAATGAAGATTGGATATGGGCTGTGATAGCGGGAACCCAGATTATCCATGAATAATTAAAGGAGCGAGTCTTGAGGGGAGCATGGATTTGGGTATGTTCCAGCAATTGATCCTGACACACTCTTTCTAGAATTGTATTCCAAAAGCAGACAGAAGCGATCAGTTGCTAGGTTTGAATTGCAGCTCAGATGGCTACAACAGAGCTATATACTAAATTGAGCCATCCCAGGGCTGTGGAGCTACACAAATGAAAAAAAGCATACATGGCTTCAGGGATGAGCCGAACACCCCCCTGTTCGGTTCGCACCAGAACCTGCGAACAGACAAAATGTTCGTGTAAACTTTAGAACCCTATTAAATACAATGGACTCGAACGTTCGAAATCTAAAGTGTTAATTATAAAGGCTAATATGCAAGTTATTGTCCTAAAAAGTGTTTGGGGACCCGGGTCCTGCCCCAGGGGACATGTATCAATGCAAAAAGAAGTTTTAAAAACGGCCATTTTTTGGGGAGCAGTGATTTTAATAATGCTTAAAATGAAAAAATAAAAGTGAAATATTCCTTTAAATTTCGTACCTGGGGGGTGTGTATGATATGCATGTGAAGTGGCGCATGTTTCCCGTGCTTAGAACTGTCCCTGCAAAAAATTTCATTTTTGAAAGAAAAAAATGCATTTAAAACTGACTCGCGGCTATTAATGAATTGTCGGCTCCCGGCAATACATACAAAAGTCATTGATAAAAAAAAAAAAAAAAGCGTGGGTGTTCCCCAGAATTCAATTACCAGGCCCTTCAGGTCTGGAATGGATATTAAGGGGAACCCTGCCGCAAATTTAAAAAAAAAATTGACGTGGGGTTCCCCCAAATATCCATTCCAGGCCCTTCAGATCTGGCATGGATTTTAAGGGGAACTCCACCCCAAATTTAAAAAAAAATGGCGTGGAGTCCCCCTAAAAATCCATACCAGACCCCTTATCCGAGCACGCAACCTGGCCGGCCGCAGGGGAAAAGGGGGGGACGAGAGAGCGGCCCCCCCTCCCTCCTGAACCATACCAGGCCACATGCCCTCAACATGGGGAGGATGTCCCCATGTTGATGGGGACAAGGGCCTCATCCCCACAACCCTTGCCCGGTGGTTGTGGGGGTCTGCGGGCGGGGGGCTTATCGGAATCTGGAAGACCCCTTTAACAAAGGGGACCCCCAGATCCCGGCCCCCCTATGTGAATTGGTAAGGGGTACATTGTACCCCTACCATTTCACGAAGAAAGCGTAAAAAAATGTTTAAAAAAAACACACAAACACCTTGAAAAAGTCCTTTATTTAAAAAAAAAAAAAACATTCCAGCGGTGAAATCCAGTGTCCCGCGGCGATCCCGATGTCCAGCGCTGTCCTTCATTGGTTGTGCCTGAGCGGACCTGATGGGGAACTCCCTCTCAGTATTTTAAATGTATAGACCCGCCCCTTCTAAAGTTCCCCATCAGGTCCGCTCAGCGGACCAGATGCGGAACAGGAGAAGGGGCGGGTCTATACATGTATTACCAAAGTGAGAGCAGTCCCCCATCAGGTCCGCCCCCTCGGTATGTCAGACCCGCCTACGTCATTGGCTTGAGCGGGGAACTTCCTTCACTATGTAAATTTAAATTACACAGTGAAGGAAGTTCCCCGCTCAAGCCAATGACGTAGCCGGGTCCGACATACCGAGGGAGCGGATCTGATGGGGAACTTTAGAAGGGGCGGGTCTATACATTTAAAATACTGAGAGGGAGTTCCCCATCAGGTCCGCTCAGGCACAACCAATGAAGGACAGCGCTGGACATCGGGATCGCCGCGGGACACTGGATTTCACCGCTGGAATGTTTTGTTTTTTTTTTTTGTTTTTTTTTAATAAAGGACTTTTTCAAGGTGTTTGTGTGTTTTTTTAAACATTTTTTTACGCTTTCTTCGTGAAATGGTAGGGGTACAACGTACCCCTTACCAATTCACATGGGGGGGGCCGGGATCTGGGGGTCCCCTTTGTTAAAGGGGTCTTCCAGATTCCGATAAGCCCCCCGCCCGCAGACCCCCACAACCACCGGGCAAGGGTTGTGGGGATGAGGCCCTTGTCCCCATCAACATGGGGACATCCTCCCCATGTTGAGGGCATGTGGCTTGGTACGGTTCAGGAGGGAGGGGGGGCCGCTCTCTCGTCCCCCCCTTTTCCCCTGCGGCCGGCCAGGTTGCGTGCTCGGATAAGGGGTCTGGTATGGATTTTTAGGGGGACTCCATGCCATTTTTTTTTTAAATTTGGGGTGGAGTTCCCCTTAAAATCCATGCCAGATCTGAAGGGCCTGGAATGGATATTTGGGGGAACCCCACGTCAATTTTTTTTTAATTTGCGGCGGGGTTCCCCTTAATATCCATTCCAGACCTGAAGGGCCTGGTAATTGAATTCTGGGGAACCCCCACGCTTTTTTTTTTTTTTTTATCAATGACTTTTGTATGTATTGCCGGGAGCCGACAATTCATTAATAGCCGCGAGTCAGTTTTAAAAGACTTTTTTTCTTTCAAAGATGACATTTTTTGCAGGGACAGTTCTAAGCACGGGAAACATGCGCCACTTCACATGCATATCATACACACCCCCCAGGTACGAAATTTAAAGGAATATTTCACTTTTATTTTTTCATTTTAAGCATTATCAAAATCACTGCTCCCGAAAAAACGGCCGTTTTTAAAACTTCTTTTTGCATTGATACATGTCCCCTGGGGCAGGACCCCGGTCCCCAAACACTTTTTAGGACAATAACTAGCATATTAGCCTTTATAATTAACACTTTAGATTTCTCCCATAGATTTTTCGAATTTGCCGCGAACACCCCAATTTGTTCGCTGTTCGGCGAACGGGCGAACAGGCAATGTTCGAGTCGAACATGAGTTTGACTCGAACTCCAAGCTCATCCCTACATGGCTTCAATCCAGCAGGCTTCTGGCCAGCTTGATGACGTCAAGGGTACTTTCTCCTCCAGTAGCAGTAGAACAGCAGTTGGGCTATGGGCTGAATGATACTAGCCATTATTTAACCCTAAAGGCTTGTAATATTCAGTGGTGGAAATGGATCACTGTAGAGAACATATCCTGGATTGAAAGTGAGGATTGCAACAAAAGCTGTTTTTTTTTTCTTTTAATGTCACTTTTAATGGGCTACTTATTTTCCTTGTGTTTAAAGGTCGCCCATGTTTCCCTAACAGAACATGTGCCTGTATGTACATCATAGGCGTGCGCAGCCTATTGCATTAGAGTGTGCACCCCAAAACTCAAACACACATGCATGTGTATGTAGCACTACCCCCAGTTAAGAGAGCTGTTGGTTTTGTTTTGGGCCTGTACCCTAGTTATCAACCCCAAGAATTTGGCTCGAACCCTCCCTTGGCAAAACTGGTCTATACTGTAATTGTGAACCCACTGATGGCTGGGAACGCAATAATACCACACAATAGTATAATGGCACATAAAATTGTTACCTGGTATAACCACTCGTCCAGCAGGGTAACAGAGAACTCCACACAGTATTCTGCTTAGCCAAAGATCACGTTTACTCAATGATAAAGGATAGCAGAGTTAAAACAGAGATACAGTTGACTTATGCAGGGCCCTGCAAGGTCAATGATATATACTGAACCGGAAGAACCGAAAGAACCGGAGAGAAGAAGAGGGGAGAAGGCGACGGAGAAGACCGAGCCCCGCTAGCAAAAGAGTTGGAAGAAGATAGCGGTGGCCCGGCAGAAGAAAGAACCGCAGAGCGCGGCGACGACACCGGAGACCCCCGAAGACGGAAGAAGACCCCCGGAGCTGTGCAATAAAATACTTTTAAAAACTGTGTTGTGTTTTTATTGCCATTTTTTTCCACCAGGTGAATGGGTAGGGGTACAATGTACCCCATACTCATTCACATAGGGTGGGGGGGCCCGGATCTGGGGGCCCCCTTATTAAAGGGGGCTCCCTGATTCCGATAAGCCCCCTGCCCGCAGACCCCGACAACCAACGGCCAGGGTTGTCGGGAAGAGGCCCTGTCCTCATCAACATGGGGGCAGGGTTCTCTGGGATGGGGGGGCGCAGGTCGCCCCCCCTGCCCCAGAGCACCCAACCCCTCATGTTGAGGGCATGCGGCCTGGTACGGTTCAGGAGGGAGGGGGGCCACTCTCTCGTCCCCCCCTCTTCCCCTGCGGCCTGCCAGGTTGCGTGCTCGGATAAGGGTCTGGTTTGGATTTTGAGGGGGACCCCCACGCCGTTTTTTCGGCGTAGGGTTCCCCTTCAAATCCAGACCAGACCCAAGGGCCTGGTATGCTCCTGGAGGGGGAACCCACGCCGTTTTTTTCTTTAAAAATTGGCGTGGAGTTCCCGCTCAGGATTCATACCGAACGCAGTGCCTGGTATTGGCGGGAATCCATGTCGGATCCCGTTCAATACAGTGTCGCGTCTCCCTCTCGCTATTGCAGCGAGTGCGACACGTGTCGCCACCCTGTTGCCGAGATCTCGGCACTCCTGTCGCCGAGAATCTCGGCGATGGGAGCGCGATAGATATACAATATCGGCGGCACCTACTGTACTTCATAATAACACTTATTGGCTCTACGCCTTTTGGGCGATATTTAGAGCTAAGACTCGTATGAGGTGTTTATACACCAGCCCTAACTTACTCAACTGACACCCGAATAGTGATCAGTAGACGTCCCCACCTCTCTATACCCTCTTCTCACTTTACCTTCTTTCCCCCACCCTTCTTTACCATCTCTGTTTTTTGTTAATATAGTACCAAGCTAATACCAATATGTCATACTCCTTTTTGGGTAAATCACCTACGATAATTTCACACAATGTAAATGGCCTCAACACCCCAGAGAAAAGATCCAAGCTGATCAAAGAACTCAGAAAGGTAAAACCGTCAATTGTATACATTCAGGAAACACACTTCAAAGGACATAACATACCTAAAATCACAGACAATCTTTATACTGTGGTCCATCATGCAACAAACCCACTGGCCAAAACAAAGGGAGTCGCTATACTAATAAACAAAAACGCACCATTTGAACTTAAACAACAACTTGCAGACCCAGAAGGTAGATTCATTTTTTGAAAAGGCACATGGGAGGGATCCCCAATCACCCTGGCAAATGTATATTTCCCAAACAAGTCACACATAACACTTTGCAGCAAGATAGTCAACGAACTGAAGTGGTTCGCGGAAGGATGTATACTGCTAGGAGGGGACTTCAACATCCCTCTGTCCCCACTACTAGACACTTCAACAGGACACTCACACTTCTCATATAAAATCCTGAAACGCATTAAAGCCATCCTACAGTCATTAGCCTTAGTAGACTCATGGAGGTCGACTCACCCTTCAGAGAGGGACTACTCATTTTTCTCAGCATCCCACAAAAAGTACTCAAGAATAGATTTAATATTCATTTCACAGAGGGATTTACCTCATTTAGTCAGAGCGGAAATAGGAATTATAGCCTTATCTGACCATGCCCCTACAGCTATCACTCTGAAATTTAACCCAGCCAAAAGTACAACATTTAATTGGAGACTTAATACTGCCCTGCTGACTGATCAATCAATCCGTGATGAAGTTCAGGACTCCATTAAGACATATTTTCTAAACAATGCAGACTCCGACACAAACCCCCTTAACAATTGAGAGGCTCATAAAAGTGTGATCAGAGGCAAATTTATTAAATGGGGAGCTAGAAATAAAAAAGACAGAGAAAAGGAAATTACACAATTGTCTAATACTATAGCTAAACTAGAACTACAACACAAACAAAGCCTCTCTTCCAAGGTGGCTGATGAGCTCATCTACAACAGAAACTCCCTGAAACAATTATTGAATCTACAAACCCAAAAATCCCTATTTTTCAAAAAAAGTATTTTCTATGAACACAGTGGCCAGAGCCCTGAAAGATGCCACGGTAGCAAACCATATTCATGCCATTTGCAACAAACAAGGAACACTCGAACACAATCCAGACCAAATAGCAAAAATCTTCTATAATTTCTACTCCAAACTCTACGATCTACCTCCCCAACACAAACCTCCCCACATAACGACTTGTAAAGAAGAAACAATCTAAAATGTCCTAATAGACAGTAAACTACCTACACTTCCTAAAGATGATATAGCCACCCTAAACGACCCTATAACTGACATAGAACAACAAGAGGCAATTAAAGACTTAAAAACAGGGAAAAACCCAGGACCTGACGGATTTACTTCCCAGTATTACAAAACATTCACACAGTTGATCGCCAACCCCTTACTGAAAGCCTTAGACTATCTAGCCAAAAACAAACATGACTCTACCTCCCTACTCACAGCGCATATAGCAGTAGTTCCCAAACCAGACAAAGACCACACAGACTGCGCAAACTTCAGACCAATTTCACTCCTGAATGTAGACATTAAGTTACTGGCGAAGATACTAGCCAATAGACTGAAACCACTTCTTTCAAAGGTCATTGGCCCGGAACAGGTAGGCTTCATGCCAGGAAGAGAGGCTAGGGATAACATTACCAAATCTCTAAATCTCATTCATTACGTAAGGAACTCGAAATCCGAGGGTCTTCTCCTGTCCACGGACGCGGAGAAGGCCTTCAATAGAGTTTCATGGTATTACATGGCAGCAACATGCTCTCACATTGGCTTGGGGGAAAACATGTTAAACTAGAGTAAAGTACTATTAAGCCTCTCATATCACCAGATTGATAGATTTGCATTGCCATGGACATAACAAAGACTGGGTACAATTGGAGCAGGGCCACAATAAGCAACAAACCCTATATTATCCTTGGTCCACCCATTCAAAATACACTAAAAAAATAGCCCACCCACTGGTAGCCACCACACTAAAAATTTGGCATAAGATAGCCGTCCCACACAAGTTAGCCACAATCCCGGGCCCGTTAACCCCGATTGCCAACAACCCAGACTTTTTACCGGGTACAAATCAACCAGTTCTCCCATCTCCTAACAACACCACAAAATTCCTTGTCACTCATTGTTATACCGGAAACAGAGTCAAATCACTAGAAGCTTTCAAAACAGAATTTGGAGAAACATTCCCGGGTATTTGGTTTCACATGCAACGGAAGGATTTCCTAGTAAATAGTAAATACAAAAGCGCATACTGCAGTAGACTGACTCCACTAGAACATATTTGTTACAGCAGAGCCCAGGTTTTAAAAACGACCTCTCTAGCTTATACTTGGTTGAATCAGTCACAAACATAAAGAAAGCTGGGAAAATGCCCTAGGACACAGATTCAGCGACGCCCAATGGGAAAAAGCATGTATATTAGCACACAAATGCTCGCTTAGCACAAAATACCAGGAAATCTCCTATAAAATACTAACACAGTGGTACATTACTCCGCAGAAAGCCAATAAATGGTCAAACACAACACCAGATACCTGCTGGCGATGTGACAAGGAAACAGGGTCTTTCTTACACATCTGGTGGGAATGTCCACCAATCCTTGACTATTGGGAACAGATCACAAAATGAATAAAGTACATTACAGACACCAAAATAAACCTGAACGCAGATGCATGTCTATTACATATTAACCACTTTACGCTTAGTAAATATAAGAAATGATTATCCCGACACCTCTTAACAGCAGCAAAAACTCTTATTCCACTGCATAGGAAAACCACCAAAGCCCCGACGGTCAAGGATTGGTTGGACAGGGTACAATACTTATACAAGATGGAAGAGATTGTGGCAATGAAAAACGAGAATAGCGAAAGCTTCAATAAAATGTGGCAACCCTGGGTACTATTCAAATATTTGGATGACTATCATTCACTTTACATTTAAGAGGTCAAGTAATTTCTTACATGGTATGTAACTCCAATGTACTGTCTATATAACTACAATAACGAGGTGATCCTTCCAGTATGACCACATTAAGAAATATATATATAAGTGTATATACAGTTTTGGCACAGAACTACCTCCCCTTCTTCCAACCCTTGATTTTCCCTCTAGACCCAACTCTTTCCCCCACCATATCTATCCCATTTCTACTATTTCCACCCTTCTAATTTAATAAGTAAATATAATTTTCATTAATACAAATGTTAGTACACATTTACAATTGTATGCCTATTATTATGTCAACAGACATTGTTTCTCAGTACATGTTTTGTGTAAATTTTTACAACATTGTCAATTGTAAGTTTTAATGATATTTTTGTTAAAAAAAAAAAGAAGTCCCAGGAATTCCTAACCTGTTTAAGAATGTTACTTTCTCTTCCAGTAAACCTGTCCTGCAAAGTACAGGGCAGGTTTACAGTACAGAATTGTATAGTGGGAAAGGCAGAGAAGGTCAGTACTCACAGGTAAAAGGCTGCTATCTGTCCTCTCACATCTTCATCATCCCCAGGGGAGCTGTGCTGTGTGCTGGACAGCAGGAAAGTGATCGTGGGTGCACTCCACTGTGTGTGATGATCTCTTCCTCTTCCTGCTCCTTCCACCTGTACTGGAGCTGTGAAAGGCACAGAAAGCCCCGACTCAGCCAGAGAGGAACCCGAGGAGAGAGACAGTTTTCTCCCAAATGCTGCATCAGAGAGAAGATGGCAAGCAGCTGTCTTGTGGCACACAGGGCATAGGATGGTGAGTAACTCCTGTGAGGACTGCAGCCACAGATGTGAAGTAAGCAGTTTTCCGATGTTTTCTGAAGTTCACACGCTTCTTCTCTGACAGCTGGCGGCGGAGTTATATTCAACTGACAGGGATAATGTAGCCGGAACTACAGAGTCAGCATCGGAAAATGCGGCTGACTGACTGATTACTCAGGAAATGTACACATCCATGACAAATAGTCCCACTTGCAGCTAGCTACCAGTGTCAATTAAAAAAAAAAAATTGTTCTCAAAAAAGTTCACACATTTTGGCAGCAAAAAAGCCCTGGGGTATGCCTGGGCGCACGCCTATAATGTACATGTTTGGTAAAGGGTCTTAGATTACACACTTCTTCTTTGATATAATATGATGTCTGTATGTACTCTTGTTTAATATTTTTATTAGATTTTACAAGTAAATAGCAAATATACTGAACATTACATTCTGATCAAGAATAGAATTGTAAATAAATACAGTAATCACTAAAAATACATATTGAAAGAAAGGCAGTAGAGGATAAACCTCAGTAACAATTATATCAATACAAATAGAGGTATAAAAGATTAGAGCAATGAAGATAAGCAATATTCAGGATAGAATATCACGTCTCCAGACCAACCACTCACCCCCGAAGGGAGCAAGCTGTGAGCAGATGGGGGCTCGATTAAGTATGAGAGAATATGTTGGGCTATCCAGAAGGATACACCAGATGAACGTTGTCATACCTCAATTGTTTAGTGAATACTTTCCTAACAAATCTTTAAGACACAAAGATATTAGTGATTGATAAAGTGAAACTTTAAAGTTATATATATAAGTCATGTAATGAACATCACATGTGTAAAAAATCTGTATTACACAACTAACAAAACTAACCAGAACAGAAAGACAGAAGAAGTAAGAGAGAAGAAGAAGAAATATGGGAGAAAAGTAAAATTTATAGAAAAGAAGGTATGGGTATAGGAAAATAGAGAAAAAGGTGAAGGATGTCTCCCCGGGTGGCGGACCAGTCAGATCAAGGCCCCGTTTAAATATTATATTAATAGATAAATATTAAAGTATTTCAAAGAGGCATCAACAATAGTTGATCAAAATCTGGGGGTAAGAAGTGTTTAATCCATGGTTTCCATATTTTATTATATGTTGCAATGTTGTCATCTTCAATAGCAGACATTTTGGAAAAGATAAGGGCTCTGTTAATTCTATGTTTAGTTTCAGCCACAACTAAAGTTTGGGTTTTCCAGGCCTTAGCTATAGATTGTTTAGCCGCCGTGGTGAGATGTAGTAGTAATTTGAATTGTGACTTATTCAAATTAGGAGGTTTGAGGTTGAGGAGAGCCAGTGCCGGGTCTGGCGGGATTGGTATTTCCAAGGCCGTAGAGGCCATGTGAAATATTTTACTCCAGAAGGATTGAACGATTGGACATTGCCACCAAATATGGAACTGCGTGCCCGGTTCAGAACAGCCTCTGAAACATAGATTTGGGTACGAGGGGGCAAATTTGGCAATCCTGGCCGGAACCAGGTACCATCGAGAAAGGACCTTATAATTTGTTTCCAACGCAAAACAGTTTGGCGAGGAATGCTTAGTAGCTGACCATATAATATCCCAGTCACTTTTACTGAATGTTCTATCCATGTCGTGTGCCCATTTAGTCGTATAGGATGGTAAAGTATCGTCGGATGTGGAATTGATGCGTTTATACAAAAGTGATATTAATCCTCTAGTATGGGGATCACTGTTACAGATACGTTCAAATTGAGTCATTTGGGTGAGAGGGGATCCCGTATCAACGAGGGGTGTATAAAAGTTCTTAATTTGTAGATAGCGGAAGAGCTCCTTCATGGGGAGTTTGTATAAATCACATAATGTTGGGAACGTAAGAATATCATTGGAGGAAACTAGATTATGGAATTGAAGTAGGTTTCTTCTGGACCAAGCTGCAAATGATAGGGGAAATTTCCAGGCGGGGTAAAATGAGGGATTTCGAAGAAAAGAGAGTAGAGGGTTATGAGTGGATTGTAGGCTTTTTGTGGATCTATATTTGTCCCAGATAGCTATAGAATGTTTGGTTACAGGGTTAGATAAGTTTAGTCTATCTTTAGGAGCTAACCAGAGCAAATTATTCACAGAAATGGGGTCAATATCCACTGATTCAATCGCTACCCATAGAGGGGATTCTATTGTAGAATGGTATTTGGGGAGTTGTGCTAGCTGAGCAGCAAAATAGTATGAGGAAAAGTTAGGAATTCCCAGACCACCTTTCAATTTATCAAGATAAAGAGTCGATCTAGATATACGGGGCTTTGTAGAGCCCCATATAAAAGCCATCACTCTCTTTTGAGTGAGCCTCAAGAAGTAAGGAGGTATATGTATGGGGAGAACTCGGAATAGGTAAAGGAACTTTGGTAAGATTGACATCTTAGTAGCATTAATCCTCCCAATCCAAGATAAAGGAAGAGAAGACCATTGTTTCATCAGATTAGTAGTTGACTTCAATAAGGGTAAGTAGTTAGCTGAAAATAAGTCGGATATAGAAGAAGTGAGTTGGACTCCAAGATATGAAATATGATGCAATTCCCAATTGAAAGGTAAAGACGTTTGAGCTTGTTGTAACTCAGATGGCGAAAGGGAAATATTAAGGGCATTAGATTTGGCATGATTAACACACAAACCAGAAATCTTTGCAAACTTGTCTAAAGTATTTACTAGATTTGGGGCTGAGACGTGGGGATGGGATAAAAAAATCAGGATGTCATCTGCAAAAAGACTCAATTTGTGGTGATGTCCACCTAATTCTACACCTTTGATATTAGGATTATTTCTAATAATACATGCTAAGGGTTCAATAAGTAGGGCAAAAAGCAAAGGGGATAGGGGGCAACCCTGTCTAGTACCACTCCTAATATCCATCATAGCTGATTTGTAGCCCATATATTTAATATAAGCTTTCGGAGTGCTGTATAGTGAGGAGACCCAAGTTAAGAAATTTTCCCCAAAACCCCATTTTTGAAGAGTATATTGTAGATATGGCCAGCTAATTGAGTCGAACGCCTTCCTAATATCTAATGATATAAGGCAAGTTGGGATACGTCTTTTTTTGGCGGCATGAATTAATAAAAGTGCTCTTCTGACATTATCCCCTGCTTGACGCAAGGGCATGAAGCCAGTTTGGTCACGATGGATAAGTTTACCTATAATGCTATTCAATCTAGTTGCCAAGATCTTAGCTAGTAACTTAATGTCTAGATTTAAAAGAGATATGGGGCGGTAATTAGACCAAGAGGTAGTGTCAGATTTAGGTTTGGGAATCATTGCTATGATGGAAGTTAGTGTTTCGGTTTTAAACGAATGACCAGCTAACAAAGAATTGAAGGCTCTAGTCAATAGAGGCGTTAAAATCGAGTCAAATTGTTTGTAGTATAGTGCAGAAAACCCATCGGGGCCCGGTCTCTTGTGAGGCTTCAATTCTTTAATAGCAGCTTTAACTTCCAAGGCCGTAATGGGACTCTCCAAATATTCACACTGTTCCGGTGTCATTGTGGGAAGTGTAACATCTGATGAGAACAAAGTGTCTGCTTTGTTTTTATCAAAGATTAAGCCAGGGTCATAGAGCTTAGCTAATTTAGATTGAAAGATGTCCAAGATCTTTAATGGGTTACTAGTGTATGCATCTCTGGAGGTTCTAAGTCGGAATGCAGCTTGTGAACGATCAATAGACTTGAGACTGCGGGCCATTGGGGTATCGGGCTTATTGGCTTTGCGGTATAGGGTATGTTGCCGCTTGCGTAAGAGTTTGTCTGCCGAATCTGTCAGAAAAAGATCCAACTCAAGCCGGGCCCTTTCCAATTTAGTGTTAGTGTTTGCATTCGGGGTAGCTTGATGAGCCAAATGACAAGCGTTAAAATTTGCTTCAAGTTTGGTGAACAGAATCTTGCGATCTCTTTTAATAGATCTCGCCTTTTGTATCAAGCTGCCCCGAATGACAGCTTTATGGGCTTCCCATAGTGTAAGGGCAGAGACATCAGTAGTGTCATTAAATGAGATATAATCATTAAGAGCCAGTTCAATATCTGAACGGTGTGAGGGGTGAGTTAGGATGGAGTCGTTAATACACCAAGTGGTGTCATGTGACCTAGGTATTGGAGAGGTAATTGTAGCAGTGACCGCACAATGGTCTGTCCATGGAAATGGGATTATATTAGAGGATATTACTTCAGGGAGCATACTAGAGGGGAGGAAAATATGGTCTATTCGTGAAAAGGATTTGTGTGGATAAGAATAATGTGTAAAATTTCTGGAAGTTGGGTTAAGTTCCCGCCAGGTATCAACAAAATTAAAAGAAGTAAGTAGAGATTGGAAGGACCGTTTATGGGTAGGAGAGTTAGGAGATGACGGGGATTTATCCAAGAAGGGATAGATGGTAGTATTGGAGTCGCCACATAATATTATTGTTCCAAATTTATGTGATTCGATTAGTTGGAAAAGATGTGATAGAAAAGCTTCAGGACGCTTATTTGGGGCGTAATACGAAACTAATGTGACTTCAGTATCAGCAATAAAGCCTGTTAATAAAACATATCTACCCTCAGGGTCACATATTTGTGTATTAAGGGTAAATGGTGTAGAGCGGTGGAATCCAATCAGGGACCCACGTTGCTTAGTTGTAGCTGATGCTGCGTAGAATTGAGGGTAGGAGGAGGAAAGAAATTTAGGGGAGGCGTTATTGATAAAGTGCGTTTCTTGAAGGAAAATGATGTGAGCTTTTTTAGCTGAAAAGGAACGTAGAGCTTTAGTTCTTTTTTGTGGAACGTTGAAGCCTTGTACATTTAAGGACAAAATGTTTATGGGGGCCATGACATAGTAAGGGTAAGTTTTATATAAGGGTTAATGAAACCCATATTATGAGTTCGAACCGCCACCAAGGGAGACAGAAGAGAAGAAGAAAGGAAAGACAGAAAAGAAAGAGTAAAGAAGAAACCAAATAAAAAAGAAGCCCTAATGACTGCAATTAGTGTCATAAAATAATGATGTACTAGTAGGGCGCAGGAACATCTCGGAGAGATAACAAAAAATCTCCGAGGGGTTCCATGGTCACCGACCGACTCCTGCATAATAGTAGCAGGAGTCAGGGGGTACGTAGGGGGCCGCAAGAAGTTCCGGAGGGAAAAACAACGCCGGAGAACACTTAAGTATTATAATATAAAACATAAATAATTCTCTATCAAGAAGACTGGAGATGCACTAAACAAAAAAAGAGAGAGAAAGGAAGCATACCAACTTTGGGAAGTATGTTGAGTCAATTTCTAGATGAATGCGTCCATAAGGAGGCTGGAAAATATCAATCTTAATACTTGTGAAGCAAACCGTCAACGCAAGCGAAATAATTAATAAACAAGCTCGCAAATATAGAGGAAAGGGAAGGGAGAAAAAAAAAATGGAAATGTAATATAGACCTTCTGGCTGACTAAAACAATAAATAATTACCCAAATTTATATTTCATAGGTACAATATAATATGCATTTAAATTACTAAGTAGACCTATTTGTCAGAAAGGGGACAGACACACAAAAAAAAAAAAAAAAAATAGAAATATAATATAGACCTTCTGGCTGACTAAAACAATAAATAAATGCCCAAATTCATATTTCAGAAGTATAATATAATATGCATGTAAATTACTAAGTAGACATATTTGTCAGAAAGGGGACAAGACAAAAAAAAAAAAAAAAAACCCTTAAAAACACTTGTCTCAAAAATGTAAATGTAATATAGACCTTCTTGCTGACTGAAACAATAAATAATTACCCAAATATATATTTTCATAGGTACAATATAATATGCATTTAAATTACTAAGTAGACATATTTGTCAGGAAGGGGACAAACACAAAAAAAAAAAAAAAAAAAAAAACCCTTAAAAACACTTGACTCAAAAATGTAAATTAAATATAAATCTTCTGGCTGATTAAAACCCTAAATAGAAACCTAGATTCATATTTCATAAGTACAAATTAATATGCATATATTATGTGCATATAGATTAAAGAAATAGACATATTTGTCAGAAACAAAACACCACTAAAGAAAAGAAAAAAAAAAAAATGATGGAGAACAGGATTCTAGTTCATCAAGCATAGATAGTGCAATGCTTTTCAGAATAAAGCAATGGGGCTAGTACCCTACAAAGGGGGAGAAACATGGATAAGATTAATGACAAGTGAACAATCAGTCCATTGAGTCGACGTTTATCGGTGCCTGACTATCAAAACGTCCTCGTTTATGAAGATTCTGTCTGGTATAGCCAGAGGGGTTTGGGTCCAGGTCGGTTTCATTTGGAGGTGATCTAGAAGCCGCACGTCTACGAGGTTGCTCCTTAGAATTGGTGTGATCCATCAGGCCTAGATCAATTAAGGCTGACCGAAGTTCATCGGACGTGCGACAGGTATATCTGGTTTCCAAGTATGTAAAGCGGAGAGAGAATGGAAACCCCCAGTGGTATATGATTTGGTGCTTTTGAAGTACTTGCAGCAGTGGTTTCATAGAACGCCTCTTAGTAACAGTTAGAGGGGAGAGGTCTGTAAAGAGCTGATAGGTATTGCCCTGGAACTCAAGAGTGTTTTTACCTCTAGCAGCAGCAAGTATTTGCTCCTTTGTTTTATAGTAATGAAATTTAACTATAATATCTCTAGGGGGTCCATTGGGTTTGCGTTGAGTTAGGGCCCTGTGGACTCTGTCCATTTCCAATCTCTCAGGTGAAATACCTGGTAACAGTTCCTGAAACAGTGCACATATAGTTCCCTGTAAGTCTAGGATTGATTCAGGGAGACCTCTGATTCTTAGGTTGGAGCGACGGTCCCTATTCTCCTGGTCTTCCAAACGGTTTTGTAATAAAGAGTTCTCATCCTTAAGCTGTTCAATAGTAGCATCATAATGCTGTGTGGTAGTTTCTATATCATCTACCCGCATTTCCAGTTCAGCTGTTCTATGCCCCAGCTCCCTAATCTCCCTTGTCCGCTTTTCTGTTATCTGGTCAGAAGTTTGTTTCAATGCTTTTTGAAGCATTTTCTCAAATTGTCTAAACTTGCTAGACTGAATAACATTTTCAGGTGTTTCATAGTCAGAATCAATCTCACCAGCTGTGTCCAGAGTTTTGACATTGTGTGACAGGGATTTAGGAACCCACTGTGTGCGAGTCTGTGAGGTACCAGGCGCCGCCATCTTGGATGTCTGCCGGGCCGGTGTATCCTTAGAGATACCAATCTTATACTTTGTTTTTGGCCCCCTCGTGACCATCCTCAATAAGCCAAAGTGTACCTGGTATGAATTTGCGGGAGCTGGTGCCGTTTGCGGTGAAAACAGCAGTCGGTTCTCCGGTTTGTTTAACCCGGGAGCGGAGCTCTAAGGGGATGCGACTTCTCCCTCAGGCATACGCGCATGCGCCGTCTGTATGTACTCTAAAACACTGTGTAAAAACTGTATTCCATATAAAGAAGGTTTAAGTGAAATCTTATTTGAACAAAATGAAGTTGATTCTTAATATTCAGCACATAATAAGATATACCTAACTATTTAAAGCGTAAAAAAAAAACAACATTTTGACTGAATATTTCCTACACATTTCTTGATGCAGTAATATTTCAGATGGAAAAGGCAGAACCCCTGCATGGGCGAGAGATTATTACATACTGAGAATGAACATTTATTGCTTGCCATGTGCAATTTCTTAGCATTTATGTCATACTACAGGGATGTTTTAATCCCTCTTAAATCTCAAAAATGCAACATAAGGAAATTGTATTTGCCATGGGAACCAAGCACAGCCAAAAATATTTTACCTAACTGAAGTACAGACTAACCAAGCAATTCTATCATTTAAAGGTGCTTTTTTACAGTACAAAATGACAAAATATTGCTATGATAGAAATTTATTATTAACTGCTAAGGGGAACAATGATATTATATACAACTATGATCAGCTATGACAGTGATCCTGAACAAGCAGAAAACATCCATGAAATGCATCAACTTGTGATTATATGAAGATGTTTCCACCATGTCAGAAAGTGGTGTGTAGTTGCCACATCCCTGGTATGTAGAAAGAAAGAAAATACCCGCTAATAGGGATTTTAACGGCAACAACACCACTATGTATCATAAAATAAAAGTTTATTGGTACATGTAAAATGGATCAATCACACATGTGATGATCTGTTAAAAATAAAGCAGAAAAACACATAGTGAATTCATTGCAAGCATACAAAAATGTATTCTAAATAGTGTAAAGCCTCGTACACACGACCGGTTTTCTCAGCAAGAAACAGCAAGAAAACTGCTGGCAGAGCTTTTTGCTGAGAAAACCATTTGTGTGTATGGTTTTTCGTCGAGAAAACTGCCGGGAATCTCGAAGAGAAAAATAGAGAACCTGCTCTCTATTTTCTCGTCGGGATTCTTGTCGGACTGTTTTCCGATGAGAAAACCGGTCGTGTGTATGCTTTTCTGAGTCTTTTAAAACCGCGCATTCTCAGAATCAAGTATGAGACGGGAGCGCTCCTTCTGGTAAAACTAGCGTTCGGAATGGAGATAGCACATTCGTCACGCTGTAAATTATTGCATCGTTTAAATGGTGCGCATTAAAATCTTCTTTAGAATGGTACAGTAATGAACAATAATGAACTTGTTTGGCTGCTGATATTCACACAGAGTGTCAGGCCACCTGTGGCCAGGTGACAGATGCACACCGTAGGGGGACAGGAGTGCACCACAAGGTAGTGAACCCTATGACTGACTGCTGCGGATAGGATACTGAGTGGTTGTGGAAAGCGGGACCAGAGGAGCACAACCGGGATCCACAGGAAGCTAGAGCCGAGATACCCCAGGGCGCGGAGTCTAAGACCCAGCAGGTCTTCTCCAGAGCCTCTAGTGGTGAGGATGTTACGCTGCAGGTTGGGTCCAGGTCGCGACCCCCAGAGTCTCCTAGCTCACGCCTCGTAGGGTAAGGAGGAAAGAGGGGGAGCAGCAGCACAGGATACAAGAATAGTGAGGGGAAAGGCCAAGGTCGGGGTCACAAGCAGGCAAGGATAAACGAAGGACAAGCCGAAGGTCAAGGGTCACAAGCAGACAGGGATAATCAGGAACAAGCCAATATCGTAACAGAGAGACAGACGTAGCACACGGCAGGCAGGAACCCAAACACACAATGCTTAAACAAACACATTGATCAGCAAGGCAGGCTTGCAGTGCACAGGTTAATATAGTGTTCTGTGATAGGGCCTTGGGTGGAGTCAGGCTGGGAGGAGATTATAAAGGAAGCCAGGTGAAGGAGTCCAGCTTCTAAGATGAACACATGAAGAGGAAAAGGTAAGATGGCAGACAGACATTAGTGCATATCCATGACACAGAGTTCTGACTAACTTTTTGCAACATTTTTAATGCTGATCTCATGAATATTTTTTATTATTTTATAGAGCAAGATCTCCTTAATTTATTTTTCTTTTTTTTTTTTTTAATACAGATCTTCATTTTAAATGCTTATTTAATTTCTAGTGATCTCCATGATTTGATTTTTAATTTTGTTGTGTCAAGTTACCACAATTAACATTATTATCTTGTATTTTTTGACCTTCAAGAAGATTGGTTGGTGTTATCTGTCCCTTTTTAATTAGACCTTTTTATTTTAAATGTATCTGCCTACTCACAAGCTAAATTTTGGTATATAAGAAAATAAATATAAGGCAGCGCTGGAGAACCTGCTGCAATTTGTGCATCCTTAGGACCCCAGAGCACAAATCAACTCTTCAACTGTGTGTGGACACTAAAATTGGGACCTTGAGAAGCACATCCAGTTGGGAGCACAATCTGGTCCTGGACGCCCAGAGATCAGGAACAGCAGCAGGTGAGATATATGTCCCAAGTCTGTGGTACTACAACAGCCTGCCTTCTATCAGACCACATTGGAGCAAGGTCGTCACTTTCTAGTCTTCTTGGTAGCCTTCCCTGCAGCCTTCTTTGCAGCCTTCTCTGCAGCCTTCTCTGCTGCCTTCCTTGTGCGCTTGGTTGGAGCCTGTGTCTCTGGAGGTGTACTCGTGTCAGGAGGAGGAGAAGGAGGTGGAGGAGGAGGAGGAGGAGGAGAAGGAGTAGGAGGTGGAGGAGGAGGAGGAGGAGGTGGAGAAGGCTGGGCGACTTCACAAATGGCAGTATTTCTGGTAATTGTCCCCATCAACCCCTTATTTAGCAAGCTGAGAAGCAGGGGCTCACATAGGAGGCATTGGTCCATCGCCATCAGTTTCATTTTAGTTTCATTTTAGCACCAACTAGGGCAGCATAGGCCTCTTCAGTTGTGGTTGGCTCTAGGAGTGTGGCATGTGCCTCTCTTATCAGGGCCATTTCTACATCACTTGTGCTCCTATCCCTCCTGGTCCTTCTTGTAGTAAGGTGGATGGGAGGCTCGTGACATCTTGTTGTTCTTCTGCCACTTGGCCCTGCCTCCTCCTGTCTGCCACTGGGCCCTGCCTCCTCCTGTCTGCCACTGGGCCCTGCCTCCTCCTGTCTGACAGTGGGCCATGCCTGCTCCTGTCTGACAGTGGGCCCTGCCTTCTCCTGCCTGACACTTTCCAGCCTCTCATCTTGGCTGAGGTCTTCCTGTGTATGAAAAAGGGACATAGTTTGAGTTTTTGGTTCATCAATCACACAAAATTTTCAGCTCATGACTGTTGCAAATTGAATGTAAATAAATAGAAAAGACTATCATTATGACCCCAGCAGTTTTAATTCTTCTCCCCAACTTTTTGGGCCACTGCTGTCTATTGATATGTAAAACACTTTTTGATCAAACATTTTTGTTTTCTTTCCATATTAACATCTTTTTTACAGCATTAATTTTAGCACAATAAATGTTTAGAAAATACTATACCTGGCTCCAGATGTCCAAATCCGGTTCTTCAAGGATGGAAGGCTCTTCCTGCTCCAGAGAAGGCTCAGCTTGGCTGGAGGGAAGTCTGGAGGGAAGACTAGAGAGTGATGTCCTTGCTTCAAGTTGGTCGTTCAGAAAGGACAATCTGCTGTAGCACCACAACTTCGGGACATATATATCCGCTGCTGCTGCTCCTGACCTCTGAGAAGCCAGGACCTTAAAGCGCTCACTTCTGTATGTGCCTCTCAAGGTCCCAATTTTAGTATCCAGCTGTTGGATTGTTACTGTGGGCATCCTGGTGTGCACAAATGGGAGCAGGGTCTCCAGCACTGCTGTCCCTACCCCTTTTTTCCGATGAATTGGGTTTTTTGTCTGCCACAGAGTGGGCAGCTCCCTTAATCGATCAATGAATTCGCTTAGAAAATCTTTATCAAGAAATGGATTCATTATTTCTGCAAGACAAAACACAAGACAAAAATACTAATGTCAGTCAGTCTAAACTCTAGTAATCTTTATCCCCATATACTGTATATCCTCAACCAATCTCTATGCAGTATAGGCCACTGATGTGCCAAGTTAACCACTTAAGGACCTTGCCTGTTTTTCAGATTTGGTGTTTACAAGTTTAAAACATTTTTTTTTGCTAGAAAATTACTTAGAACCCCCAAAAATTATATATTGTTACTAGAGAATATATTAGTGGTCATTGCAATACTTTTTGTCACATCGTATTTGCGCAGCGGTCTTACAAGCGCACTTTGTTTGGAAAAAAATCACTTTTTTAAATTAAAAAATAAGACAACAGTAAAGTTAGCCCAATTTGTTTTTATATTGTGAAAGATAATGTTACGCCGAGTAAATTGATACCCAACATGTCACACTTCAAAACTGCGCCCGCTCGTGGAATGGTGTCAAACTTTTACCCTTAAAAATCTCCATAGGCGACGTTTAAAAAATTCTACAGGTTGCATCTTTTGAGTTACAGAGGAGGTCTAGGGCTAGAATTATTGCTCTCGCTCTAACGATTGCGGGGATACCTCACATGTGTGGATTGAACACCGTTTTCATATGCGGGCGCTACTCACGTATGCGTTCGCTTCTGCGCACGAGCTCGTCGGGATGGGGCGCTTTAAAAAAAAAAAATTTTTGTTTTCTTATTTATTTTACTGGATTATATTTATTTTTACACTGTTTTAAAAAAATAAATAAAATGGATCACTTTTATTCCTATTACAAGGAATGTAAACATCCCTTGTAATAGAAAAAAGCATGACAGGTCCTCTTAAATATGAGATCTGGGGTCAAAAAGACCTCAGATCTCATATTTACACTAAAATGCAATAAAAAATAAAAAAAATGTCATTTGAAAAAATTACAAAAAAAAAATGTCCCTTTAACCACTTAAGCCCCGGACCATTTGGTAGCTAAAGGACCAGAGGTGAATTCAGAATTTTGCACTGCGCTGCTTTAACTGTAAATTGTGTGGACATGCAATGTTGTACCCAAACAAAATTTGCGTCCTTTTCTTCCCACAAATAGAGCTTTCTTTTAATGGTATTTGATTGCCTCTGCGATTTAAATTTTTTGCGATATAAATGGAAAATGGAAATGGAAAAAGACCGAAAATTTTGAAAAAAAAATGATATTTTCTACTTTTTGTAAAAATCGAAAAAACTCAATTTTAGTCATACATTTAGGCCAAAATGTATTCAGCCACATGTTTTTAGTAAAAAAAATGTCAATAAGCGTATATTTATTGGTTTGCGCAAAAGTTATAGAGTTTACAAACTAGGGTACATTTTCTGAAATTTACACAGCTTTAAATTTATGACTGCCTATCTCATTTCTTGAGGTGCTAAAATGACAGGGCAGTACAAAACCCCCCCAAATGACCCCATTTTGGAAAGTAGACACCCCAAGGAAATTGCTGAGAGGCATGTTGATCCCATTGAATTTTTTTTTTTTTGTCTTAAGTGATTGAATAATGACTAAAAAAAAAAAAAAAAAAAATTACAAAAAGTTGTCACTAAATGATATATTGCTCACACATGCCATGGTTATATGTGGAATTGCACCCCAATTTCCTTGGGGTGTCTACTTTCTAAAATGGGGTCATTTGGGGGGGTTTTGTGCTATTTTGGCATTTTATGGCCTTCGAAACTGTGATAGGTAGTGAGGAGTGAAATCAAAAATTTGCGCCCTTAGAAATCCTGAAGGCGGTGCTTGGTTTTTGGGGTCCCGTACGCGGCTAGGCTCCCAAAAAGTCCCACACATGTGGTATCCCCGTACTCAGGAGAAGCAGCAAAATGTATTTTGGGGTGCAATTCCACATATGCCCATGGCATGTTTGAGCAATATATCATTTAGTGACAACTTTGTGCAAAAAAAAAAAAAAATTGGCGTTTTTCCGCAACTTGTGTCAACATATAAAATATTCCATGGACTCGACATGCCTCTCAGTATATAGCTTGGGGTGTCTACTTTCCAAAATGGGGTCATTTGGGGGGGTTTTGAACTGTTCTGGCATTTTATACACAACATTAGGAAGCTTACATCCACTCTTCTAACCACTTGAAGACAAAGCCCTTTTTGACACTTTTTGTTTACATGAAAACATTTTTTTTTGCAAGAAAATTATGTTGAACCCCCAAACATTATATATATTTTTAAAGCAAAGGCCCTACAGAATAAAATGGTGGGTGTTGCATTTTTTTTTTCTACACAGTATTTGCGCAGCGATTTTTCAAACGCATTTTTTGGGTTAAAAAATACACTTTTTTTAATTTTAATGCACTAAAACACACTATATTGCCCAAATGTTTGATGAAATAAAAAAGATGATCTTAGGCCGAGTACATAGATACCAAACACGACATGCTTTAAAATTTCGCACAAACGCGCATTGGCGACAAACTACATACATTTTTAAAACCCTTTAAAAGCCTTTACAGGTTACCCCAGTAGATTTACAGAGGAGGTCTACTGCTAAAATGACTGCCCTCGATCTGACCTTCGCGGTGATACCTCACATGCATGGTGCAATTGCTGTTTACATATGACGCCAGACCGACGCTTGCGTTCGCCATTGGGCAAGAGCAGGGCAGGACAGGGGTGCTTTTTTTTTTTTTTTTTTTTATTAATTTTGCTTTTTTATTTTATTTTTAAATTGTTCCTTCCAAGCATTTTTTTTTATCATTTTTATTGTTATCTCAGGGAATGTAAATATCCCCTATGATAGCAATAGGTAGAAACAGGTACTCTTTTTTTGAAAAAACTGGGGTCTTCTAGACCCTAGATTTTTCCTCTGCCCTCAAAGCATCTGACCACACCAAGATCGGTGTGATAAAATGCTTTCCCAATTTCCCAATGGCGCTTTTTATATCCGGGGGGGGGCATTCCCTCCCACTGCTTGTAAAAGCAGTCCAGAGGCTAATTAGCCGCTAGGATTGCTTTTACATGAAAGCCGGCCGCAGGCTGAAAAGAATGATACCAAGATGATACCTAAACCCGCAGGCATCATTCTGATATAAACATTCAAAGTCCAGCAACATACCAGTACGTTGCTGGTCCTTGTTGGACATGTATTGCAATCTTTTTTTTTTCATGCAGCCAGTTGGCTGAACGAAAAAAGAGATTGATCGGTGGGTATGCCCACCATTAGAATACCGCCCTTCATCCACCCACTTCCAATGATGGGCATACACGCACCGTTTAAAGATGCCGAAGCATGGGGGCATCCTCCCGCAAAAAAGTTATGCCGCACACACATGGTCGGACTTTTCCACGGGCAAGCCTCCGTCGGAATTTCGACCGTATGCACGCGGCATTAGGAGCAAAATCGCTCCTCCGCTCCTCCGCCCCTGCTGCCCCCATGCTTCGGCATATATGCTTTTTTTGTTTAACTGTGGTGGTGAAATCACCTCCTACAGCACTGGAGTCGCAGGGATCAGGCCTGTCTCTGCGAACGCTGCAGTTATGTGTGTTTTTGTTTTGTAAGTGACAGTGATCGATCGATACTGCACTTGGGTGGCCTGGGCTGGACGGAGGGGCAAAACGCAGGTGCCAGCAGGTATCTGGGCTGATCCCGCTAACACTGCGTTTTTGGGAACCCTAAACTGCTGGGGACGCTAGTATAGATCTGATCAGATCAGATATTGATCTGTTCAGATACTATACCACTAAGGGGGGTGTATGCTTCACGCGTGGGTGTTAGCGTTACTGGCACTAGCCTGACGCTGCCTGGGGTGTGACGCAGACTCTCTCTGACGCTAAAACCTAATTGATATCACCCGCCGGGCGATCAGGGGGTTAAACCTTTATTGGGTTATATACGGCGGGTGCCCTGACACTATAAAAAGCAAACTAACTAACCAGCGTCACCCGTAACACTTATATGGTGATCACTGGTGAAAGGGTTAACTAGGGACAATCAGGGGGTTAAAACCTTTATTAGATAATATATGGGGGTACCTGACGCTATAAAAACCTGCGGCGAACCTAAAAAAAATTACTGGCTACCGATCTGCATCACCGACACTAAGACAGCGATCAGAAAAACGATCGCTTAGCGACAGTGGTGATAGGGGGTGAAAGGGTTACCTGGGGGGCGATCAAGGGGGTTAAACCTTTACTAGATAATATATTGGGGTACCTGACGCTATAAAAACCTGCGGCGAACCTAAAAAAAATTACTGGCTACCGATCTGCTTCACCGACACTAAGACAGCGTTTAGAAAAACGATCGCTTAGCGACAGTGGTGATAGGGGGTGAAAGGGTTACCTGGGGGGTGATCAAGGGGGTTAAACCTTTATTAGATAATATATTGGGGTACCTGACGCTATAAAAACCTGCGGCGAACCTAAAAAAAATTACCAGCTACCGATCTGCATCACCGACACTAAGACAGCGTTTAGAAAAATGATCGCTTAGCGACAGTGGTGATAGGGGGTGAAAGGGTTACCTGGGGGGCGATCAAGGGGGTTAAACCTTTATTAGATAATATATTGGGGTACCTGACGCTATAAAAACATGCGTCGAACCTAAAAAAAAATACTGACTACCGATCTGCATCACCGACACGAAGACAGCGTTTAGAAAAACGATCGCTTAGCGACAGTGGCGATAGGGGGTGAAAGGGTTACCTGGGGGGCGATCAAGGGGGTTAAACCTTTATTAGATAATATAGTGGGGTACCTGACGCTATAAAAACATGCGGCCAACCCCAAAAAATCTACTGGCTGCCGATCGGCATCACTGACGCTAAGACAGCGATCAGAAAAATGATCGCTTAGCGACAGTGGTGATAGGGGGTGAAAGGGTTATCTGGGGGGTGATCAGGGGGTTAAACCTTTATTAGGGGGGTTAGGGAGCTACACTGGACCTAAAACTGATGTACTGACACTAATACAGTCACAAATGTCACTGATTGCAGTGATCAGTAAATAAATGGTCACTGCAATCAGTGACACTGTGACTGAGGGCTGGGGGGGTGATCTGGGGGGGCGATTTATGTCCCTATGTGTCCTGGTGTCAGTGTAGTGTTGTGTGCACTGACCTGATGTCTTCTCTTGTACGGCGCTCGGTATATGTGAGCGCCGCACCAGAGATGACATCACTTCCTCCTGCTTCCTCTGCCTGACACAGACAGAGGGGGCATTTCCATTCGCCGGGAGCGATCGCGAGGGGGTGGCCGGAAACGAATGGCTGCCCCCTCATCCCGTAATGCTCCCGGACACTTAGCCACCGCTCACTGTATAGGAGGGGGGTCCGATTGGATACTATACAAAGGCAATCACGTATGCTCTACGTGATTGTGCCTGTCGGTGCCATTCTGCCGACGTATATATACAGTGAGCGGTCGTTAAGTGGTTAAGACGTATGGCGGGGCTGACGTTTGGACGTCAGCTCCGCCCTGCTATGGTATGGAGACGGGTGGGGGCCATCTTGCCCTCACTCTTATCCATACCACAGAGGGAGAAGGACCCGATCGCCTCCGCCGCTACCGACGGCTCCGGTAAGCGGCGGAGGGTGCGGGAGAGCGGCGGGAGGGGGAGGGCCCTCTCCCGCCGCCGATAACGGTGATCTCGCGGCAGAGACCACCATTATCGTAAACACGACCGCTCACTGAAGAGATGGATATATACAGTGAGCGGTCGTCAAGTGGTTCGGTCTGACGTTTGTCACTTTTACTCCTATCTTCGCACACAGAACGTAGTAACGTCACATGTGTGTTAGCTTTATATATACTATGCATGTGTGAAACTCCGCACACGTCGCCCGCCCATGACGTTCATTCTCGACTTTTCCCCGCCCCTTCTCTTTCAGCGCGCAGACGATATGGCGGAGTCACAGCAGGTGTCTGCTAATTCCTCTAACGATGAGACAAGCCCGGAGCACGAAACGTCACGATCAAGGAGGCGATACAAGGCATCTAATATGTCCTTCGCGGAGATGGTGGACATATTGAAAAAGGCGGATTATGATGGCAAGCATGGGCCGTATACCCACCCTAATCTAAGGAAGGCCAAAATCATGAGGAAAGTAGTCAAAAGTCTGAAGAAGAATTTTGGGGTACGCAGATCAAAGGAGCAGCTTAGAAAGAGGTGGTCTGACCTCAAACTGAGGGAGCCGGAGCAGTTAAGGAGTATTAAGAGAATGCTAGAAAAAAGTAAGTAATTCTCCTGTGTTCCTATTATTGTATTTCAGAACTTGCATGTTGCTCCATGTTGTTGCTTTTTACTATTAGACCTTAGAAAATGTCATCTCTAAAAAATTTAGTGGGCACAGTAATCGGTCGTTACAGACACATCGTTCACCCACTACATACAATGTTTTTGTAAGATACAGGGTTAAAATTATTTTGACATGCCTGTTTGTACTCCATAAATGTTATTACATTGTTGTCTAGCTGATGTGTTTGTAACTAGAATAAAATGCAAACAATGATTCAGTGTAAAGGAGAGGACACTCAGCAGCTGTTTACACGTCTGCACTCTGGAGCACTATAGTGTGGGCCACCAGAACAACCTTTTTAGGGTGTCCCAGACAGGTGCTCCAGTGGATTCTTGGGGTGTCTCCATGTGTGAAACTTGTCCCAAAAAGGTGAGTAGTCAAGATTTGGGTTTTGAAAAATAATGTCTTCAGCTTGTAACTCTGCCCAAACAGACACTTGTACCCCACTTCCAAGCAATGTATCATATTCCTATTTTTTCCCTCAAATATCTGTGTGCTACGTATACCTTTTCTTTCATTATCATAGGGGAGAGAAGACTGGGAGGACACCACTCCAGGGAGCACAGGAACCCCAAAACCAGGATGTGGAGGAAGTAGAAGTGGAGGAAGGAGCAGTGGAGGAAGGAGAAGTGGATGACATGGTGGAACTTGTCACCACAACAGGACAGTGTCTGTCACCACAGCTTGAGGTAAGAGATGTAGGCCTGCAGAGTTATAATACCTTTCTTTAATTTTTTTAGGGGATGAACATGTTGTTGAGGAAGAAAGTCTTTGTTTCTCAAGTGCTAGTGCACAAAGAATCATCCAGCAAGTAATGGAGTGTAGTAGTGAACTTGACATAATGAAGAAAAGGATGAATGTTATGGAGCAAACATTTAAGAATATCATTGATGTTTTGGGGCGAATAGAATGAAACACAAACACCCCCTTTTTCTATATTTCAAGTTTAAAAAAAAAATATTTGCACTTTTTCAATCAAGCCAAATTTTGAGGATGCACACAGTGTGTCAACATGTGCTATCTGCCATCAGGAGATATCCATGTACATGTTTTGTGGGTGTAACCCCTTACTCGCAACTCAAGTAGGTGAAAGGAAGAAGGGGTTGCACCTCCAAAACACGTCCATTGATCACCCATGATGGCAGATAGCACATGTTGACAATAGGGATCAGGAGGGAAATACCCCTTTTTAAAAACCCAAAAATTGTGTGCATCTTCAAATTTTGGCTTATTCAGGGGTGGCAATACCCCATATTATGAAGGGCAGATAGAGATATTTTTCAAAAACTAGAATGTCTGATATTGCCTAGAGGTTTACAATGTTGTATTTTGTTGTATGTTAATGAGAGTTTTGTATTTTCTTAAAAAAAGAAACATGCCTTTTTATGGGCAAAAAAAAATAAAATGTATCTTTTATACCACAAAAAATGTTATAAAGGCCATGTGTGAATGTGCACAGAGTAAAAATTTTGAACAACAACAAAGTGTGGCTTCTTTATCAAATCCGCGATAACCCTTTTTGTGTTTAGGTTTGGTGTTACCAGTTAAATGTTTGCTATTTACTAAAGGAAAATACACTTGGCACTACAAGTGCACTAGGAAAAACTAAGAGACTGCTAAAAGAAACACAAGCAATACATCAAAAATAAAATTTAAGCAGATTTGTTTTTTTTTGTTTTTTTTATAAAAGGATTAAACATTGCCTGGCATAGGAATGGCCCCCCTACCCGTGAAATAGTCCACATATTGCTGCCAAACCTCACTGGCACTTTGGGGAGGCAAGCCAGGATGGCCAGATTCTAGGCCCGGCAAGGTATGGTCACCTGAAAGTCCGGCCTCAGGCCCAATTGAGGCCATATAAGTTGGCGCATTTCTACGCAAGAAATTGTGGAGAATGCAGCAGCAAAACACTATGTAGTTTATTTTGTACTCCGCCATTTTGATGGAAGTCAGAAACAGGCGGAACCGTCTGGCCATTATCCCGAAGGCATTCTCCACAACTCTTTGGGCTCTGGCTAGCCGGTAATTGAATACCCTCCTCTCCGGGGTGAGGGTCTTCTGGGAGAATGGCCTGCTGAGATGCGGCCCCAGTCCAAAGGCTTCATCAGCCAAAAACACAAAGGGGAGTCCTTCCACATTCTCTGCATCCGGTGGCAATGCAAGGTCATCACTCTGGAGACAGTGGGCAAACTCCATCTGGGCGAAGGCTCCCCCATCCGACATCCGGCCATTCTTCCCCACATCAACATAGAGGAACTCATACTGTGCTGACACCACCGCCATCAACACAATGCTATGAATCCCCTTGTAGTTGAAGAAATACGACCCCAATCGTGGTGGCACGATGCGGACGTGCTTCCCATCTATTGTCCCTCCGCAGTTGAGGAAGTCCCACCGCGTGGTAAACTGGGATGCCACAGTCTGCCATTCCTGTGGCGTGGAAGGAAGCTGAGGAGTCAAACAAGATAAAAAAATTATTAGTATTTTGCACATAACATTGCTAGTAAATAACACCAAAAAACATTCTTGGCCAACATGATTAGAAGTTTTTTTTTAAGGAGTATTTAAATACAAAAATAGAAGACCCAATTATCAGATTCATAACCCCCTCTGATGGCCCATTGTAAAAAATTTAGGGGGGGGCTAGATGAGTTTGGGACCCCAAAAAAAAAAACACCACTCAGAATTTAATGTGAAAATATACATTTGTAGACAGTTTAGGGGGTGTTTGGGGGGGGGTGGGGGGTAAAGCACTACAATGGAGCTGACAAAATACATTGGTAAGTGACTAGGCTAGGTGTGTTTGGGCCTAGGATAGCATGCTGGAGAGGTTAGTGAAGGCAAATATGCATGTAGGCCAAAAAAGGTGCATTAAAAGCTTACAGCATGCGTGGGGACAAATGGGACATTCACAGCATATTACAATCATGGTAATTAGGGAAGGATGAAAGAAATACAATACATTAGCATACATTAAATACATAGAATGTGATGTTAAAGGAGAAAACTTACCTTAATATAGTCCTTCTGCAGGACTTGGATGATGGCAGAACAGGAGTCTGGGATAATGAGTCCCAGAGCCTGGGGCGAGATGCCTGTCGTGAACTTCAGGTCCTGCAGACTTCTCCCAGTCGCCAGGTATCGCAACGTGACAATTAGCCTCAGCTCAGCAGTGATGGCTCACCGCAAGACGGTGTCCTGCCTGGTGATATAGGGGGACACCAAAGCCAACAGATGCTGAAAAACGGGGTCCGTCATCCGGAGAAAATTCCTGTAGTCATCAGGATTATTCTCCTGGATCTCTCGCAACAAAGGCATATGAGAGAATTGGTCCCGCTGGAGCAACCAATTCTTGGTCCATGAACTCCTCCTCACCCTGTTCATGGACTGGTCTTGGTCCAAGACAAGAAGACCAACACCAAGTGCCCGCACAGCACAAACTCTACGACAAGAACGTAACATGGCTAGAAAACGGTCTTCTGATCAGAACGAACTAAACAGAACGCACTGAAGAACAACAAGGCCTATGAAGAGCGACCTGAAAATCAGAAACGAGCGGACAAGATTGCACTGAAAAACAGATACGACCTGACTGCACACCCTGAAAGACAAGATACGAACCTACAAGCACAAACTGAACCGCAGAAAACGAACTGAAAGCACAAAGACTGAAAAGTGCGAATTGTCTCTCACCAAACTTTTACTAACACGCAGTAACACGAGATCAGCAAAAGCAGCCCAAGGGGTGGCGCCATTGGAATCGAACTTCCCCTTTATACTGCCGTTGTACGTGTTGTACGTCACCACGCTTTAGACCGATCCAATGCGTTTCAGGTTCAAGCCTTTCATCAGGGGTATTAGATAGGAGAATGTATATTCAAATATCAGCACTGCCAGGAAGAATGGCATCTTGACAGAATCAAATCATTTTAATGCATTTTAATCTATGTTTATGTTTACATAGAATTTTTTATTTGTATATATACTGTATTTTTGTTTCTACCTAGTGTGTGTGTGTATGTGTATATATATATATATATATATATATATATATATATACACACAAACATACACACACATATATACAGTATAGGACTTTATTTATTTTTTCTTTCTAGTGCTATATTTAGGGCTGGTTCACACCACAGTCCGGATGCATCTCCAGGTGGAAACGTCGCCTGCAGTATTTTTTGACAATCATCACATAAAAGTAAAAAGAGCTTAGTTTTGGACTGTGGCTTGTTTTCCGCTTGTTCACCACAGAACTGAAGTCCGGATGTGTTCCAGGTCCATTTCTACATGCGCATTATTGATGCTAGCGCATTCCAGTGCATTTTAGATACATTTTGCTTCGTTCCAGTACAGTTCTGTGCAGAAAAAAAACAACATGTTATACTTTTTTTCTGCACTGGAACTGACCTCACTGGTGTGAACTAGGTCACTGTAAACCATATAATCTACTGTCCATGCGATTTTGATGCAGAAAAAAAAGCACACTGGACTGCATCTGGTGTGAACTGGCCCTTAACCACTTCCCGTCCGACCTATAGCAGAATGACAGTCGGGAAGTGGTTCAGTTATCCTGACTGGGCTTCATATGACGTCCAGCAGGATAACAGCCAGCACGCACCCAGGGGGGTCACGCATCGCGTGATGGTTGTTGCGGCGTGTCAGTCTGACACACCGTAACTCCGATCTAGGTAAAGAGTCTATGAAGGAGACTCTTTACCACGTGATCAGCTGTGTCCAATCACGGCTGATCACAATGTAAACAGGAAGAGCCGTTAATCGGCTTTTCCTCACTCGCGTCTGACAGAGCAGAGCCGATCAGCTGCTCTCCTGATGGGGGGGTCTGTGCTGATTATCAGCGCAGCCCCCCTCAGATGCCGGCCCAGGACCACGAGGATGCCGCCAGGACCACCAGGGATGGCCACCACACTGGCCCACCAGTTATGCCACCCTAGACCACCAGAGATATGCCAATCAGTGCCCAGGCAGCTGCCAATCAGTGTCCATCTGCAATGCCTGCCAGTGCCACCAGTGATGCCTATCAGTAAAATCTATCAGTGTCAGCCATCAGTGCCACCTATCAGTGCCCATCAGTGCCCAGCAATGCCGTCTATCAGTGCCACCCATAAGTACCCATCAGTGCAGCCTTTCAGTGCCCAGTGTCGCCTATCAGTGCCCATCAGTGCCCACCAGCCACCCATGAGTGACAATCAGTGCCGCCTATCAATGCCCATCAGTGTCAGCTATCAGTGGGGCCTATCAGTGCCCATCAGTGCTGCCTATCAGTGCCCATCAGTGCCATCTCATTGCTGCCGCCTCATAGGTGCCGCCTTATCAGTGCCCATCAGTGCAGTTTATCAGTGCCCATCAGTGAAGGAGAAAACGTATTTATTTACAACATTTTATAACAAAAAAAAAAAATCTTTTTTTTTTCAACATTTAAAAAAAAAATTGGGAACAAAATGATAAAAATTTAGTTTGGGTACAGTGTAGCATCACCATGCAATTGTCATTTAAAAAGTGACAGCACTGAAAGCTGAAAATTGGCCTGGGCAGGAAGATGCGAAAGTGCCTGGTATTGAAGAGGTTAAAGAGTAACTCCACTTTAGTTCAGAAAAAAACATACCCCTCCAGGTGATCTATGTACATTGCAAGGAGTTTACCAAACTTTGTTGCAGATTCCTAGCTTTTGTTATTCTGGGATATAGCTGTTTTTCTGTCTGTGTCCAGTGAATCTGTATGGGAGTGATTTTATAAATATCAACCAGTTGCTGCACCTGCAGGGCTCTAATAAGGAAAGCTGCAGGTTCTGCATCCATTTAGATGTGATTTTCCTTTCAGCGTATCTCACCAGAAATTACATTTGTTGCAGAAGATGCTCAAAAACTGACTTGTATCGTAGGGCAGAGTGCTGGGCAAATCAGTAAGCCAATCACACAAGCAGGAAATGACATTCCACACACCATTTGTGTACAGAATGCCTGTAATCCAGAAGGACCATTACTGGTTGGCAACCTTTCTGGGTCAGTGTTACATGTGTAAAATTGCAAAGCTCACACTCCCTTCACAAGCAAAAGATAAAATGTTCTGTGGTGGAACCTTTTAACTTTCCTTCCAGAGGCTGGAAGTATAATATCTCACAAAGTGACTTGGAGCTTGCAGTTGTTTATAGAAAGAGCAGTGTTGGGAGTAGCTGCCTAAGCTAAGCGTTCAAACATTTTCTCTACCCAGCATCCAGGGTTGTCTAAAGCCATCAGTTATTAGCATGGCTGCATCATATGGTGGTGGAATACATGAGGTCAATGGTGGACGTTGACACCCATGGACCACTCACCAGAGCTTGCCCAGCATGCAATTGAGCTTTTGGACTGTTTTGTATCCAGTGTCCTCTCAGAACATAGATACATTTAGTGCTGTGGAGAGTTTTGTGAAAGAGAAAAGAGCCTCTCTGTCCCAGAAACAGTTGACCAACTGACATTTGTTTAAATTAGCCAGTCCTGGACCAGCAATAACAGACAGATACAAGTAAAAGACGCCAACACACGAGTACTTCAGAGGTGACCATATAAAATCCATAATGCCTTGTACACACGATCGGACTTCCGATGGAATAAAATCCGATGGACTTGTTTCATCAGAAATTCCGATCGTGTGTGGGCCCCATCGGACTTTTTTCCATCGGAGTAAAAAAATAGAACATGTTTTAATTAAATTTTTCCGATGGAAAAAAATCCGATTTCGATTGTCTGTGTGGAATTCCATCGGAGAAAATTCCACGCATGCTCAGAATCAAGTCGACGCATGCTCGGAAGCATTGAACTTAATTTTTCTCGGCTTGTCGTAGTTTTTTACGCGTTTGGACAGTCGGAATTTAGTCTGACAGTGTGTATGCAAGACTGATGGAAGTCAGCTTCATCGGAATTCTGATGGAAAATTCCATTGGATTTTATTCCATCTGAAATCCGATCGTGTGTACAGGGCATAAAAGTCCAACAATAGGTATGTGATGGGTAGTGGGTCTGCGAGTCATGGCTGCCACCGATATAGACCAGAAGCCAGAAATTCAGTAGAACTGAGAAAGACAAGGAGAGGGGCGCCTCTGAATAAAAGTAAACACTTTAATTTGTAAAAAAGTAATATCAACTCACATGGAGGAAAGCAATGTTGCACATGGATGAGCTGGATACCGCCCAGGGTAGATGATTAGGTTACAGTGAAGTCCACTTCTCACCAGTAGTGTGGAAGTCCTTCTGGGACACCAGATATCCAGGGGGGTAGACGCGGTGAGCTCTCAGAGCCATGGCACCCAGCGCTGCTAGTCTTTTCCTTTTCCTCACTGGTACTCGCTGGTACCTCGCTGTGTGGTGTCAGATGTCATCCAGAACGAGGCTTGGAAAGCATGTAGCGGCGTGGCACAGGGATGTGACCTCACAAACATGCAATGCTTTTCAGAGCGTATGTGCTGCGAGTGGTATGGCAGCCGCACTCCTTTTTTGAGCATAAGGGATGGGATGGGGGAGAAGTCTTATATAGTGGGACTGGGAAGGAGTCAATGCATATGCAGTATAATTGATTGAAACATAAAGTGCATCATACAAGAATCAAATAAAAAACTTCATAAGAATCTCAAACTAATGCTGAACACAGGGAAGGGCTCACGATAGGGTGGATAAAAATTAAATATGAAACTAAAAAATTATTTAAGTTAATTAATAGGTGGTAATGTTGAGATGGAAAATTACTGTGAAACAGTTGCCCAGTATATATTACTCACAACACAACAGCATATACTCATGTGTATATATACATATAATCATACATACACATGCATATACGCAGAGATGCATGTATACACATGCATGTGAACCATACATGAACATACATCAAAGGCAAAATAAGAAATTCATAAATTTAACCAGATGAACAAATTATTCAGCCCTGGTACAGTGTTATTATAAAAATATGTAAAAATATTGCCATAAAAGTTTAATATCTAATCATGGGTGATTAGCTATTTATTTAATGAAATATGAAAAAGGGGGGGTGGAGAGGAAGGGATAGGGGTGTAGAAAAAAGGGAAGGAATAGGGAGGACCATATAACTATCTGGGTTATCTCCAGGCCCTAAAGATGAATACTCACAAGGGCTTCGACCGAAATTGAATAGGAACAGATGAATAATTAAATGATATAAAAAACACACACACATGGCTTCCTATAATCTAATATAAAATATAAAATCAAATCAATGGACCATAGATTATAGTACCGTGGCAATCTCAATGCCCTCGTTAAGGCCTCCAGGCGAGAGCACATCAAGATTATATATCCAGAAGGTGTCTCTGGCGTACAGTTTTTTGAAGCGCTCGGCCTCCGTGAGGGATCTCGGTATTTGTTCTATCACCCACACTTGCAGGCCAGCAGTTGATTTTTGATGAAACTCTGCAAAATGCAGTGGAACACTATGTTTATCCTTGCTCCCTTCAATGAGTCTTCTATGTTGGCCAAACCTCGGCCTGAGAGGTGCGGCCAACATATATCAACCCACAGGGGCGAGTGAGTTCATAGACCACGAAGTCTGATGAACAATTGAAGTTGTCCAACTGGTAGGTTTTACCCTTAGAGCAAAATGATTTTTTGCCATGTTGGACAAAATGACCAAAATGTTGGACCAGCAATAACTACCATGCGTCTGTTGCAGATGTTGCAGAATAAATATTTGAGGATTCTGACACCCAAAGTATGCATTTTCTGTACAGCCTAAGCCTCTGCTGCTGTGCTATTACATGAGCCATACAAATATTCATAGGTTCTCTTCAACCAGCACAAAAAGTATTTATCAAATTATGCCCACTCCCCCACATCCCCATTTCATGATAGGAATCCCTATTTCCTGAACTGCCTCCACTCCAATGTTTTTGGTTCTAAGGCCTGTAGGAAAAAATGTATGTTCAACTTACACCTTTTGGTGAATATGTCAGCTTTGGACTTAACAGCACAGTTAAAACAGCCAGCATAAGACATGGTATCCTCTTGCTTTTCAAGAGTAATATATAGACAAAGTGGCATATAAAAGCAATATTTTCAGAGGGAAAAAGTTAACACTAATTAAATGCTTCGAAGTGGCATTTTCATTTTTGCTGATTCTGTTTATTGTAAAGAAAAAATAAATAAAGTTACATTACAGTAGTAGATGGACCATGCCGATGAAATTAAATATTGTAGATTCCACTTGATAAAATTAGTTCTGTGCTGCTCTGGTCCAGTTACAAATAAAAAATAGTTGCTATGGAGGTTTTTACAGCAATGACAATTTGCCTCTTCACTTGGAAGGTGAAACTCTGGAGGCTAAATAGGGGCTGTTTTGTGGTCCAGAATAACCTTTCATAACCCTAAGGAGCTATTTAACCACTTAGGGATCGCCGCCTGTACATATACGTCGGCAGAGCGGCACGGACAGGCATAACCACGTACCTGTACGTCTCCCTTAAGATGCCGCCGTGTGGTCACGCGCGCCGCCGGCGGGGCGCTCGCGACCCTCCGCCCTCTCCGTGAGCCCGACCGTGGGTCCCGTGATCGTCTCACGGAAAGATACAGCGGGAGATGCTTATGTAAACAAGCATCTCCCCACTCTGCCTAGTGACAATGACACTGATCTCCGCTCCGTGTAGTCGGAGCGGAGATCAGTGTCATGTCACACACAGCCCATCCCCCCTACAGTTAGAAACACTCATCAGGGCACACTTGACCCCTACAGCGCCACCTACTGGTTAACCCCTTCACTGCCAGTGTAATTTTCACAGTGATCAGTGCATTTTTATAGCACTGATCGCTGTAAAAATGACAATGGTCCCAAAAATGTGTCAAAAGTGTCCGATGTGTCCGCCATAATGTCGCAGTCATGATAAAAATTGCTGATCGCCGCCATAACTAGTAAAAACAAAAATTATTAATAAAAATGCCATAAAACAGTCCCCTATTTTGTAGAAGCTATAACTTTTGCGCAAACCAATCAATAAACGCTTATTGCGATTTTTTTTTACCAAAAATGTAGAAGAATACGTATCGGCCTAAACTGTGGGAAAAAAAAGTTTTTTTATATATTTTTTGGGGATATTTATTTTAGCAAAAAGTAAAAAATATAGAATTTTTTTCAAAATTGTCGCTCTATTTTTGTTAATAGCGCAAAAAATAAAAACCACAGAGGTGATCAAATACCAGCAAAAAAAGCTCTATTTGTGGGAAAAAAAGGACGCAAATTTCGTTTGGGTACAACATTGCATAACCGCGCAATTATCAGTTAAAGCAGCGCAGTGCGAAATTGTAAAAAGACCTCTGGTCCTTAGGCTGACAAATGGTCCGCGGCTAAAGTGGTTAAAGTACATTACAACCTTATAAACCAGCAAAACCCACCTACATGTCACCTTTCCCGACAACTCCCAGGCATTTTGCCAAAATAACAAATTGTTGCTAAAATCTGATCATTTTTGCTAAATTCTTAGGAAAGTGAAGTTGCCAATTTCACTTATCGCTACTGTAAAAATGGAAAATAGTAGAGACATATATGAATGGTTGCACCGAAGATAAAAGAAGAAACACATAATTATACTTTACTAGTATTGCAAAACATGGTTATGATATATAGTATGATGTATATGAACTTTATTAAATGTGAATTACATTTTTTAATTATAGGTAAAACCCAATTACTAAAATCTCACAATCTTTAACATGTCAATACAATTTCAAGTCAAATAAGTAAAATCAAATATTTTTAAATCTGCAGCTTTTTTCAAGCCAAACTCTGATGCACAGGCATGTTGCAGCATCGTCACCATAAGGAAACCCTCTGAGCAATTAAAAGCAGTTGCCACTAAAATGGCAATAGGTAGAGGGGGTGATTAGCAGCACTGAAATTAACACAGATGGGAACAGTATTCTTAAGAAAGGAAAATGGCAATTGTTTATGATACACGCAAGCACAGGGGGAGATTTACTGAAAGTAAAGCATGCAAATCCTGATGCAGCTCTGCAAAAAAAACAATAAATTCCAGCTTTTATTTTCAAAGGTTAAAGAGTAACTCCACTTTTGTTGAGAAAAAATATTCCCCTCTGGGTAATCTATGGACATTAAAACTATGTTGTAAAATCCTACCTTTTGTTATCCTGGAGAAATAGCTGTTTGTTTGTCTGTGTCCATGTGCCTAGTGGATCTGTATTGGAGTGGTTTTACAATTATCAGTCAGCTGCTGCACCTGAAGGGCTCTAAATAAGGAAAATTGCTGGGTCTGTATCCCTTTAGACGTGGTTTCCCTTAGGTGGGTATTTCATCAAAAATGCAATTTTTGTTGCAACGGATGCTCAAAATTGAATTTGTATCTTAGTGCAAATTTCTGGGAAAATCAGTCAGCTAATCAAACAAGCAAGGAATTACATAACTGTATACATTATGTATATATATTATGTTCTGTATACATCTGTGTATAGAACACCTTCAGGTAGCTACATTGCCATTGCATTTTACAGAACATTACAGAGCTGCAGATTAAAAAGGTGAGAAAAAAGAAAAGGGGTGGGTGTCAGGAACGAGTATGGAGATCGAGATGCTAAGAGGGCTCCCCTTGCAGCTGAGTGCAGCGTGACCCTGGAGTTGGGAACAGGAAGCGCAGTGCCCACAGAAGCACGGTTGGCCAGGTGCTTGCTTGCAGTCTGATAAGCTCAGCCACTGAGGGATGGCTGAGGCAGGCAGAACTGAGCTTGTTGTATTTAAATGAACGGAGATACCAGAAGCCAGGCCGGGGGTCAAACACAGATAGGTCAGTCCAGAGCATATACAGGGGCGAGCCAAGGTCATACACGAGCAGGGTCCAGGTACAAGCCGAGGGTCAAGCCGGGTGGTCAGGAAGCAGGAGCAGAGTCCAGAAGCAGGCCGAGGGTCAAACACAGGAGATCAGGAAGCGAGGTCAAGGCAAGCCGGGTCACAACGGATAAGCACGGATCAGGAAACAAGGTCAAGGTACACAGGAGACTGAAGAGATAATCCAGCAATGAGCAGCTCCAGCAGCAGGCTTAAATATACCAGGAAGTTAGACATGTGATCTATTCAGGTTACAAGGAGGAAGTACCGCCCACCTTAGTCACCATGGCGACCATGTCAAATGGTAAAAACAGATCAGATAATCATGCAATCTGACTTCCTGGGGGACAAAGATTTTGTCCTGATGCCACAGAAATCCCTCGTGACTCCTTAAGGTAGAAATTTCTGACTCTGGGCACTGAAGAGAGGCTTGTACAATGGATGCTTTTAGGTCTGGCTGGATCAGAAGGAAATTTTGTGTGAACAGGATTGTGTCGGGAGTGGTTTCTTCAGGGGTGTCTGGGAACATCCGAGACAGAGCATCCGCCTTTCCATTTTTAGATCCGGAACGAAAAGAGATGTGGAAACTGAATCTCGAAAAGAATAACGCCCACTGCGCTTGACGCGGTCTCAAACGTTTTGCAGTCCTCAGATATTCTACATTTTTATGATCGGTAAAGATCATGATGGGATGTGCTGCACCTTCAAGTAAATATCACCACTCTTCCAGGGCTGTTTTGATGACCAAAAGCTCCCGCTCTCCGACGTCATAATTTCTTTCCGGTAATTTCTTTCTGGTTGTGTCATTTTTCAAGAGTCAAAGGCTACAGGATGTAGCAATGATTTGGGGCCCTGTCGTTGAGAGAGGATAGCTCCTATGGCCACTTCGGAGGCATCGACTTCCAAAATGTAGGGCAATGCAGGGTCAGGATGCTGAAGAACTGGTGCTGAAACAAACACTGTTTTAAATCTTAACGGGTTAGTTGGGTAATGGGTGATGGTAATGGCTGAAAAGTTGGGTAATGGCTGAAAAGTTCTTAATAAATCATCTGTAAAAGTTTGAAAAGCCGATAAACCTTTGAACACCCTTCTTGTCTGAGGGGAAAGGCCATTCCAGGATTGCTTTTACTTTCTGGGGATCCATGGTCACTCCTTTAGTAGATATGACAAGACCCAAAAACTGGATAGATTCTTTCTCAAATAAACATTTTTCGGCTTCAACGTATAGTCCATGTGTTCTTAGAATAGTTAGTACCTTTTTCATGTGCACTTGATGAATCTCCAGGGTGGCTGAGAAGACAAGGATGTCATACAGGTATACAATGAGGAAGTTGTCAAGATGGTCTAGGAAAATGTCGTTCACAAAGTGCTGGAACGTGGCTGGAGCATTGCAGAGGCCAAAAGGCATCACCAAATATTCGAAATGTCCGAAACGATTTCGGAAGGCTGTCTTCCACTCAACCCCCTCTCGAATGCGAACCAGATTGTAAGCACCTCGCATGTCCAGTTTGGAGAAAACTCGAGCAGAACGGAATTGTTGGAAGTGTTCCGGGATGAGAGGGAGTGGATAGTGATTTTTGATGGTGATCTTATTCAGATCTCAGTAGTCTATACAAGGTCTAAGCGTTTTATCCTTTTTTTCGACAAAAAAGATGCCAGCACCTGCAGGGGAAGAAGAGGGACAGATGAATCCCTTTTCCAGGTTTTCATCGAGTTCAGTCTCTGATAAAGGGAAGATACGACCAAAGGAAATTTCGGAGCCTGGGAGCAAGTCAATAGGGCAGTCGTAGGGATGATGAGGTAGAAGGGAGTGTGTTCCCTTCTTGTCGATTTCATCCAGGAATTCTAGGTAAGCAGAAGGTACATGAGGGTTGGCACTAGAAATAGGTTGTATGGTCAGGCAGCTGGTAAAGTCCTTAGGGCCAGGGGGCAGACAATTCTGCTGACAGTAAGCAGATGAAAACAGCACTTCATTCTTCAGCCAGTCAATGTGAGGGTTGTGTGCTCATAACCAGGGGACTCCCAGAATGACCGGAAACAGAGGAGAGCACAAAACATCGATACATACCAGTTCCTTGTGGCCGGAGCTGGTTGTCATAGGGATTGGCAGGGTCTCATGGGTAATCAGTCCAGAACTGGGTAGAGATCCATCAGCCAAATTAACTGTTAACTGCTGCTTCTTGGTAACAAGGGGAATTCCAAGTCTTTTTGCCAAGTTGGCCAACTAGGAAGCAGCTGCAGGCCCCAGAGTCGATGATGGCTGAAAGCCGGATCTCTTCCCTGGCTACTGACAGGGAGACAGAGAGAACAAGGTGAGATGAGACAAGTCCTGACACTTGACAATGTACTGGGGGTTTGAAGAATGGTTTCTTCGGCCTGAGGTGGCAATTTTGTAAGAAATGGGCATTGTCTCCACAGTAAAAGCAAAGGTTCGCCTTTCGGTGGTAGAGTCTTTCCTCAGGTGATAGAGCAGGGCGGAACAGGCCAATCGGTCTGGGCTTGACTTTAGGCACGAATGGACTAGATGCCAGAGAAAAAGAGGGTTCCGGCAGTCCCTGAGCTGATTGGAGAGTCTGAGACTTCTCGAATAGACATTCACGTAGGCGTCTGTCCAGTTGTATGGCTAACTGGATGAGACCCTCCAAGGTATCCGGGATTGCTACCCTGGCTAGCTCATCCTTGGGGGACTCTGATAGGCCCAGATGATATTGGTACTTCAAGGCAGCTTGATTCCAACATGTGTCTGCGGCCCATGTGCAGAAGTCCACAGTGTAATCCTCTGCGGGACGTTGCCCCTGCTGCAGGGTGTGCAGGGCATTATCGGCCGTAGTCATACGTTGGGGGTTGTCGTTCAACTGGGCCATAGCCGTGAAGAAAGTGTCAACAGAGTCAGTAATGGGGCTCTTCTGTTCCAGTAGCCCATGGGCCCACACCTGGGGGTCGTCCAAGAGTAAGGAGATAATGAAACCAACTTTAATATTCTCCAAGGAGAAAGTTATTGGTTGCAGAGCCAGGTATACTAGGCAGGCGTTTTTAAAAGTCCTAAACTTTCTTCGGTCCCCCGAGAACCGTTCAGGGGTCGGCACACGTGGTTCAGGAAGCGGGATCGGCACCGTGAGAGGAGCCTCCTGAGACATTGCAGCAGAGGGAGTACAACTGGAGGTAGGTCTTGGATCGGGAGATACAGGATCGGAAGACAAGTGATGCAGATGACCCTCTAATTGCTCATGGGCGTCTTGCAGTCTTTGCACTGTTTGGGTAAGTGCGTTGATCTGCTGGCACACAGCCTCTACAGGGGAAGCGCCTTTGTCGATCTCTGACGTGGCTGGATTATACTGTCAGATTGAAAAGGTGAGAAAAAAGAAAAGGGGTGGGTGTCAGGAACGAGTATGGAGATCGAGATGCTAAGAGGGCTCCCCTTGCGGCTGAGTGCAGCGCGACCCTGGAGTTGGGAACAGGAAGCGCGGTGTCCACAGAAGCACGGTTGGCCAGGTGCTTGCTTGCAGTCTGATGAGCTCAGCCACTGAGGGATGGCTGAGGCAGGCAGAACTAAGCTTGTTGTATTTAAATGAACAGAGATACCAGAAGCCAGGCCGGGGGTCAAACACAGGTAGGTCAGTCCAGAGCATATACAGGGGCGAGCCAAGGTCATACACGAGCAGGGTCCAGGTACAAGCCGAGGGTCAAGCCGGGTGGTCAGGAAGCAGGAGCAGAGTCCAGAAGCAGACCGAGGGTCAAACACAGGAGACCAGGAAGCAAGGTCAAGGCAAGCCGGGTCACAACGGATAAGCACGGATCAGGAAACAAGGTCAAGGTACACAGGAGACTGAAGAGATAATCCAGCAATGAGCAGCTCCAGCAGCAGGCTTAAATAGACCAGGAAGTTAGACATGTGATCTATTCAGGTTACAAGGAGGAAGTACCGCCCACCTTAGTCACCATGGCGACCATGTCAAATGCTAAAAACAGATCAGATAATTGGCATAGTGAAACCAGTTACATTGAAGTGGGCCGACTGGCATCTAATTATACGAAATTAGGGATGGAAGCACGCGGCCTGCATGCAGTGGGACCATTAGATGCCAGTCGGCCCAGTTCAATGTAACTGGTTTCACTATGCCAATTATCTGATCTGTTTTTACCATTTGTCTATCTCATATCCCCCTCCCCCCTTTTGGGGAATTAGACACCGTTGGGCTGACAATTGTCAGATTAATCATCACCATTCTACAATGATCCACACAACCTGTGTTATTGGTGTTTTCTCCATCCTCCCCTTTTTGTCTGGGACTCATGAGCTTATGGCTCATGTCTATGTCCGGGAGCTGTGATGCACACCGTGGGATTTCCCCTTCCCCCGTGGGGCGGGCGGATCTTCCATGCTGTGCATCGACGTCACGCATGCCACAAGTGTGACGTCATGTGTGACGTCGCCACGTTGGCTGCGCTAACCATCTGCACCATTGGGAGTGGGGCTGACGCCGGACGCCGAGTGACGTTGCCATCTAGGCTGCGACGCCTCCCCTCCTCCTGCACACCGACGTGGCATTGGGAGAGCATGGTGTGCGGCCCCTATATAGGCTCCACTCGTGGCGGTTTGTCCATTTTGATGGCTCCCATCCACCCCTTGGCTAGCATTCACCATTGTTCATTCTGGCTTTCTATGACACATTACCAGGTAATATAGACAGCTATATTGATATAGCTGCACCTTTCTGTCCTTACTCAAGCACAGAATTTGCTGACCCAATTATTTTACAACAAATTTTTCTTATGTCAGCCCCCATAAATTTTCTAGCCAATTTTTACCACTACATATTTGGAGCCACCTTCCTGGACACCGCCCTCCTCTATGTGGCCCTTTGGGATTTCCACTGCACCATGCACTGCCACAGTTCCCAGATGAGATGCTGCCCCTTGTTTGGGGGATTTCCCAGGTTTCAAGGCTACACCCCTACACAGCATATGTGAGTACTTTGTTGGATTAGCTCTCTAACAATTTTTTTTCCCCCCCCATGGTTGTCTTGTTTTTCTTCCCCCCCCAAAGGGCAGCGACTTAGACACTCTCATGTCTCATTTCAGACAAACATTGCTGCTCCTGAAGAGTGGATATACACACTCCACGAAACGCGTTGAGCCACTGTACATGCAATGTGGAACCGACTATGTGTTTTTATTTTTTCATATGGATGATTGCACATCATCATGGTCATTGAGATTTTTATACAACTGGGAAGTTTCTCATGAGGTAGCACATACCCCTATCCACTGACATGTAGTATCATGTTCCTATGTATATATATGAATTTTACTGTGATGTTGTATATGTTACTGTATGAATTTATCATTATTTACAATCAATACACCATCGTTTGGCCCCCTGCTTGCTGACTGCGTGTTTCATTCAAAGTCCCGCCCCTTTTCTTTATTTTTTCTCATGATAACCCGGGATGGAGGCTTGAGACCTATGGTCCCTACCTCACTCAAAGTCCCAAACCCTCTTTTTTCATATTGAAAAGGTAATTTTTAATAACGTTCAATTACAATATAACTTGTGTCGCAACTGTATATGATATATTGTTTTTTTTAATTTGCTTATTTTTTTCCCAACAAAAGTGGAGCTACCCTTTAACCCTTTTGCTGCCAGGTCCGTATATAAGCCTACAGCACTGCTTGCAGCTGGCCAGGTCTGTACGCTGTATGGACCTAACATTCCACCTCCTGCTATAAGCTTATTTTGACCATGAGCTTAGAGCAAAATTTTCAGCAAACTTTGCTGAACAAACAGATAGCTCTGAATAGTGGCTAACAAGCCAGTGATCAGAGTTATGCACCCCATGTCTCCAGACTCTCACCCCCCCCCCCCCCCCCACCACTGCTGTTGTTCTGCTTTTAAACACCCCACACACACACTCTTCTGTCCCCTTTCTCTGCCAGTTCAGCAATCCTCCTTTCCCAGCACCAAACCCACCACAACCTCGATCCTTTGTGGCTATCCTGGAGCTGCCGACTTTCCACCTTTCCCACTGGCTTCAGGAGCTGCAGGGCCCCATGGAGGTATTAAAAATATTTACATACACCCCCCTCGTCTCTCCAACCCCCGCAATGCCCCCTACCAATCCCCCACATCTGTCCCTGCTGTGCTGCTGGCTGGCATTCCCACGCCAGCCGGCTGCAGCTGGGGCACACAAGGAAGCTGTCAGGATCAATACCCATGGATGGGGTTGAGGTTGGTAAGCATGTGTTTACCAGCCCCCTTCCTTTCCTTGAATAGACAAAGTGACCACTCCTGTGTCCATTCATCTCTGAAGTATAGTAAGCAGTTTGTGAATGAATAGGAGTCTCTATACAGACTCCTATTCATTCATGTACAGTGCAGCTTAGGCTGCAGAGAAGGGGACTGTCTCAAAAAAGAGACACCAGGGGTTGGATATCTCACTAATAATGATTTTAGTGAATTTTTTGTGAACATTTGCCCAGCTATTGAGGGACCTAAAAAATCAGCAGCACTTTTTTTATTCTACAGGTGATTTGCATTCAGAAAATGTATGGTTTGGGAGCGTTATTTTACAAACTCTGAAAGCTGTAAGGGAAAAATGATAACCTCATATTTTTAGCGTTAATTGTGTTTATTTACAGTTTTGTGCACCTTCAGTTTTCACCATTTCGTAAAAAGGCACAATTTTAAATGTACAAATATTTGTTATTTATTAGCTCAATACAGATTTACCTTTTGTATTTAGTAGGATTTTTGAAGGAATTTTGTACATTTTGCCATGTATGTACTCACTAATAATGATTTTAGGGTGTTTTTTAATGAAAATATTGTTTTGATAAAAAAATCACTAGCACCTTTCTTTTATTCTACTGATCCTTTAAATTCAGAAAATTTATGGTTTGGGGTGGGGAGGGGGGGGGGTCTTTCACAAACTCTGAACGTTGTAAGGGAAAAATAAAAAAGCAATCACAAATTGCATAAATGGCCTGGCCACCTGAGTTTAAACGTGGAGTGCAGAGCCTTGCATCTGGAGTATTCCGTCCAGTTTTGGTCACCAGTCCTCAGAAGGGATGTGCTGGAGCTGGTGAGAATCCAGAGAAGGGCAACCAAATTAATATGGGGACTGGAGGACCTCAATTAATAGGAACGACTACAAGCACTAAATTTATTCTCCCTAGAGAAGAGACGCTTGAGAGGAGATATGAGGGGGGAAGGCAGCACCAGGCAGGATCAGTCAGGTATTTTTATTATGCTATTTTATTTATGCTTTAAAGGAACAGGAACCATTCTTTTTTTTTTCAGGGTTACAAGAACTTTAAAGGAGAACTCCACTTTCATTGAAAAAAATTATAATAGCATGTAAAATAGCTGGGCAGGCCATTTTGTAATGATGTTAAAAATTACCTTTATATGTCAATCCTTAACCACTGTAGTTTTCTATAACTGCTTAAAAAAATAAATGCAATATGGCAACCTGGAGGTGTCCTGCACATTATGTTGGTGTACAGAACTTCCCCAGATATGTCATTTCCTGTGTGATCACATGTTTGTACAACTAATTTTAGACATCCCCTGCGATTGGAATTTCATTTTTGGTGAAATACTCCCTAATGCCGCGTACACACGATCGTTTTTTCCGATGAAAAAAGACCGATGGACTTTTTTCATCGGAAAAACTGATCGTGTGTGGGCCCCATCGGTCTTTTTTCCATCGGTGTAAAAAAATAGAACATGTTTTAAATTTTACAGATGGAAAAACAAACAATAGCAAATTCCGATCATCTGTGGGGAACTCCATCGGAGAAAAATCCATGCATGCTCAGACTAAATTACAAGACAGGAGCGTTCGTTCTGGAAAAACTAGCATTTGTAAGGGAGATAGCACATTCGTCATGCTGTAACGGACTGAAAAGCACGGAGAATGAAAAGCGCAAATCGGCTAACACCAAACTTTTACTAACACGTGGTAACACAAAATCAGCAAAAGCAGCCCAAAGGGTGGCGCCGTTGGATTTGAACTTCCCCTTTATATTGCCGTCGTACGTGTTGTACGTCACGGCGTTTTGAACGGTCGGAATTTTGTCTGATGGTGTGTAGGCAAGACTGATGAAAGTCAGCTTCATCGGAATTCCTACGGAAAAATCCATCGTATTTTATTCCATCGGAAATTTGATCGTGTGTACAGGGCATTAGGGTTAATTACTTTTAACGAGATGAAGGCACTGCAACTTTCTTTATTAGAATATAGTAAAACCTTGAATTGCGAGCATAATTTGTTCCGGAAACAAGCACTCTTATATCAAAGTGAATTTCCCCATAAGAAATAATAGAATCTCATATGATTCCACAACCATTTATTCATAAATCCTTCAGTTTATAGTCTATATAAAAAGATTACAGCAATGTGATAGATTTTGTAACCATAAAATGTCCATCCACAAATGTCAGCCTCCACAAGGGGATTAGAAACAAAATCCAGGAACAACTACAGAGTATAAAAAGGAAGAGAGGCACCTCTAAGTGTAGCAATATGGTTACATTTAATGAAGGTACAACATTTGCAACATTTAGCAACTCACATGGTTGATGATTAAAACAGGCACATCTAAGTATGCAGGCATCCGGGGGAAATCTGCCCACATAGACCGTCCTCCGCACCGCCGGCTCTCACCACTGTCAGTCTGCAATCGTGACGGGAAGACTATCCTGCAGTAGAGCGATCTAAAAATGAGGTTAGAAGCGCTCGTGGAGCCCATCGTGGAAGGGGTGACATCGATGGCGGTGCAGAGGATGGTCTATGTGGACAACTTTACCCCGGATGCCTACATACTTAGATGTGCCTGTTTTAATCATCAACCATGTGAGTTGCTAAATGATGTACCTTCATTAAATTTACAAAAAAAAAATACAATTGCAACTTGAATTTCAGGATTTCTGGGTAAGTCAGGGTTAAAATAGACCTATAAATCCAAAAGCCGGACAGGCAAGGTCCATGTACTAAGGAGGACATAAAAACAGAGAACAGGGCTCAAGGTGCATTAAAGTTAGAAACACTTAAAATAATGGTAAGCATGCACTCACCGGCACACAGGAGTGGAGCAGAATGACACAAACCAATGAAGATCTGACAACCTTCCATGGCCAGTGGAGAGGCTGGGGGAAATAAGCCCATCCTGGATCCTTCAGAGAAGCAAAGTCTGAGGCATGACCCTGGCTGTGAGACAATGCAGTGTAAACATTACACTGCCCTTGCACCTAAGCTACCTTAAAATGGCACTGCAGGACTACATACCCAAAAGCTGAAAAGGAAAGAACAGTGCCATACAGGTATTTCTATGCATGCGCAGTTGGCAACAGGGTCCAGTTTGAGATGCCTGCGCACTGTAATATGTACACTACACTGCCTCACAACCGGGGACATGCTGGAGACCCTTTTTTCCTGAAATGGGGTGGGGACTGTCCCTGGAAAATCGGGACCATTGTTTCTGCAATGCCACCATACATGGAACTTTATAGGTACCAAATTATATTTATGACTACTGTTAAAATTCAATAAATGTATTTAAGATCATATAAAACATTAAAATAGCACATGGTTTTAGCCAATATTGGTTTCCTTTATGAATTGCAATATATTCCACAATAAAAGAACATTTGTTTCACAGTATAACGTTGGCCTTGCCACTCTACTGCAAATGGTATCCTCTGCTGTACGTTGTAAAAACTCACAAAATACCATATTTATCAGCGTATAACACGCACAGGCGTATAACACGCACCCTAACTTTAAGAGGAAGATTTCAGGAAAAAAACTTTCTACAGCCCCCTGCGTATAACACGCAGGCACAGTTTACCCTCTATTTTCAGTGTAAGAAGTGAGTGTTATACGCCAATAAATACAGTAAATAACAAATCCAATGTGCATTTGCAGTGTAGTAGGTAGGGAATAAATCACATATTAATAAAGTGCAAAACCATAAAAGTGCGTGGTTAGGGGCGGGGTTTTCCGGGATCATGTTACTTCTGTAAATTGGAGCGCGTGCCGGGCTCCGGATTATACCAGAGCGGCGGTACTGTACACTTGTCATTAGCAGAATATTCCAAGTGTCGGTAAGGGCACAATTTGTGCGAGGGTATATGGTTTCATGGGCTTTTAATGAAAAGAGAAGATACGCTATGATGTTTTCCCATAGTTTCCTTTTATTAACACTATGGGCGAGTGGACTGAGGTTCCCTGGGCAGTGGCATACCATATGAGAGACATATCTCATTTAAGCTACTGTACACTTGGGGGGGGGTGAACTCCTGCAGGTGAGTGCATGCCCTGGTGGGGGCACAGATTGTGGATTGCTATGGTGGAATATTTGAATACACAGAGCACTTGTGAAGTATCTACTTTAAGGGGTTAGTCACCTGATGATTTTATGTACGGTTGCACTTTGAAGATTCGATCTTGGAGCACTTCCTTGATTGACTTTTTAATGCACTTTTGTGATGCATTTTTATGGTTTTGCACTTTATTAATATGTGATTTATTCCCTACCTACTACACAGTGAATGCACATTGGATTTGTTATTTATTTAGGGAGTTTTTACATTTGACATAAAGGGGTAAGTGCAGATTTTTTCATAATTAATCTTTACTGTATGGTATATGTACTCATACCCTATTGAGAACAGCAGCGACTCAAATACCACAGTTATTCTTTTGCACAAGTTTTTTTTTCCCCCTATTTCTTTCAATAATTTATAAGGTTTTGATTGGTGATGGTAGGGGGAGCTTCAGTGATTTATAAAGACACGTTTCATGGGTCTCCAACTATCCCACTTCCTCAGGCTCTATGAAATACTAAATAAAGCCTAGGTGGTATCTACCTCGCAGAATGGGGGAGAAAGAGAGACTTGGAGGGACCTGTGTGTTGTTCATTATTCTGTTATATAACCCAAGGTGGTTATACACAGCTCTAGAATTTGTTTCTTTTTTCCCCTATGTGAATAATGTGTTCATTCCATTGTGAATTGCAGATGAGGGTTGGCAGAATGTGTTGCAATTTCTCCCTCTTGCCCATTCTGTGAAGGGGATACCACCTACTTTATGTTCTGTATAGAGTTTCCGAGAACCTATGGAAGCGGGATAGTTGGAGACCCATGAAATGTGTTGTTATAAATTGTTGAAACTACCCTTACCATGGGCAATCAAAGCCTTATAAATTATTGGTTTCAATACAACAAAGGATAAGATATACTAGGGTGGCAAGGTCAACACTATAGTGTGAAACAAATGTTTATTTTATTGTGGAATACCTTGTAATTCATAAAGGAAGTCGTGTTTGATTAAAACCATGTGGTTTTATATGAACTTAAATACATTTATTGAATTTTAACAGTGCTTGTAAATATAATGTGACATACATTATAGGGGTTGATTTACTAATGGCAAATATATTTTGCACTTTGCGAAGTGCAGTTGCACTCTGCAAGAGCAGTTGATCCAGAGCTTAGTAAATGAGCAGAATCTCTGCCGACTTCCATCATCCAATCATGTGCAAACAAAAATGCTGTTTTTTTTCCCCCCTTGCATGTGACTGGGTACTCTTTGCAAAGTGAAGCTTTAACTCATTTGCTAAGCTTTGGAGCAACTGCACTTTGCAAAGTGCACAGTCTATTTGCCTTTAATAAATCAACCCCGTAATCCAATGTATGGTGGAATTTCTGCTATTGTCTATAATTTGAGGGATATTGGTGCCTATTCGGGCAGTGCTGGTGGCAATACACACTTGCATGTTGTCAGAACAAACAGCCATGATATCCTGCTAAAAGAAATGGAAAAAAGAAGGCTCTACTGGCAGTATCAGCAGGTAATAAAATAACAGCAGGGGCGATTCAGGGAAACAAAAACTCTTGCATTAATGCTACTAACAGACTGTATCACATACATACTTTAAATTCCATTGTAAGATACACAGGTTTTTATTATATTTTCTTCTTTTTTTTTCAGGAAAATAAGGTTCTTATTTGAACTATGATAAATCTGTGGTTTAAAATGAATGTAAATCAAATTCTGAGAGCCAATTTTAAAACTGGGAATAAAAGAATGAATGTTATGGACCAATCCATTGAAGTGAATGTGGAAGATCAAAGGTGATTAGCCTGATCTGAATCAAAATGTATCATCTACCATAGTCCTAGAGCCATATTTACAGGGAAGATGAGCAATTCTCTCTACTTACGTCAGGATGTCATCTCTACTCAAAGTGCTATAATTTGACATTGTGTACATCCATGAAATTTCGTGACATTACTAACTCTGAACACTAGATAACCCAGCAGGGATCCATCAAATGCTGAACAACAGACTTGAAAGTGAACAACAGCTGTACTAGCACATTATTTCCTGCACAACCAACTAACAGGAATCATCCATGTATTGTCTCATTCCTGCTGCTGACCATGATATCCATCGCCATTCGCCACCATGCCTATTTGTAATTTGCCATTTATTTATCAGGTAGTGTAATATATACTACATAAATTCTAACCTTTTATTTTTACCAAAAATTCAAAATAAAAAAAGTGTTTTAATTTCTTTAACAAAAAACAAAACAAAAACTGAATATCAAAACAATAACAGTACACTTTTTTTTTAAATGAACCCCAGGTAAACAGCTATATAGGAACTGTTCAACCTTCCATAAGATGTATAGCTCTGTACAGCTATTGTTGTGGTTTAGGTACTGCTGCCAGACAGCACATGCAGGTTTCACACTTTCTGAAACCATCCTACAGATTAAAAAGTTGGTCAGTACACCCTGGGATAAGACCAGTCCATCCTGTATTTGATCAACTAAAGCCCCGTACACACGGTCGGACTTCCATCTGACTTTTCCGTGTTTTTTTGTCCGAACGGAGTTGGTCGGGAACACCCATAGCGTACACACGCTCTGACTTTTCTGCAAACTTTCCCAAAACTTTTTGCAACGTCACGTGGTTTTTCTGCTCTTTTCTGCTCTTTACAGCCACCCTTTGGTCAACTTCTGCTATTGTTGGTTGATTTTAACATTAGTTGTTTTGTCCATCGGACAAAAGTCCTATGGTTTTCTGTACACTTTGCTCCATCTGACTTTTGTTGGCCAAAAGTTTGTCCGTTTGCAGACCCAACTTTTGTCCGATGAAAACAAAATAAAAAACCAAAAAGTTTGTCCGATGGAGCGTACACTGTCGGATTGTTGGTCCAACTTGCTCAAAATGAAGTTTGTTGGCCAAAAGTCCGACCGTGTGTACGGGGCTTTAGGAGCAGTATCACACTAAGAGGATGACCACTCTGCTCTCTGCTTTTCTCAAGAAAAGCATAGTGTTAGATGGACAACTTTGTGCAATTTAGTACAGCCTGATTGCCATCATTCCCTCCCCCATCAGAATGCTGATGTTCAGAGAACTAAAGGATGCTTATATCAAGAAAGATTCAGGTACTTTTCAAACTTGTGTGAAAAAAAATGTAATGTAGAAAATCAGGATTTATTAAAGGCGTTTAGTATTTTCCAGAAGTTCAGCTTTAAAACCACTTATGGGAGAAGTCCAGCCTGAGCTTGTTTGGCTGGGCTTCTCCTATGGGTCACAGGAGTGCAATTTGTTTTGCACTCCTGTGACCCGTTTTCAGTAGAGAGCGGTCTGAAGTCCGCTCTCTGCTGACGTCACTGGAATCAGTCCAGGCACTGCGTCATCCCGACAATAAAGTCTGGATCCACCAGGTGCCTGGACTGATGGATGTCTCAGCCTCTCAGCGAGCCGCTGAGAGACTAAGATGGCCGCTCCCCGCCGCTCCAAATCTCAGCACTTCAATGAGCGTGGATGAGCAGAGAGGAGAGCTGCTGACTGACAGGCAGCAGCTCTCCACTCGGGGATCTGTGAGAACCGAGCCATCGGCGGTGTTCGATCGCTCGGTTCTCAGTGCAGAGGCAGTGGGGGACAGATGCAGCATCAGACTGATGCTGCACCCACCTAGGTAAGTATAATAGGTAAATAAAAATAAAAACATACTTCTCTTTTAAGGACCAAGCCTATTTTTTACACTTGGTGTTTACAAGTTAAAATTATTTTCTTTTACTAGAAAATTACTTAGAACCCCCAAACATTATATATATTTTTTTCAGACACCCTATAGAATAAAATGGTGGTCGTTGCAATACTTTATGTCACACCGTATTTGCGCAGCAGTCTTACAAACACAATTTTTTGGGGAAAAAATACACTTTTTTAAATAAAAAAAATTAGAAATCAGTAAAGTTAGCCCAATTTTTTTCTATATTGTGAGACATAATGTTACGTTAAGTAAGTTGATACCCAACATGTCATGCTTAAAAATTGCACCCGCTTTTTTTACAGGTTACCAGTTTTGAGTTACAGGGGATGTTACATAGTTAGTTAGTCAGGTTGAAAAAAGACACAAGTCCATCTAGTTCAACCATAAAAAATAAAAAAATAAAAATAAAAAATATCATACAATCCTATATACCCAATTCTATACCCACAGTTGATCCAGAGGAAGGCAAAAAACCCCAGCAGAGCATGATCCAATCTGCTACAGCGGGGGAAAAAATTCCTTCCTGATCCCCCGAGAGGCAATCGGATTTACCCTGGATCATCTTTACCTATAATTGTTAGTACTCAGTTATATTATGTACATTTAGGAAAGAATCCAGGCCTTTCATTAAGCAATCTACTGAGCTGGCCAGAACCACCTCTGGCCAGCTCAGTAGATTCCACATTTTCACAGCTCCTACTGTGAAGAAACCTTTCCGTATTTGGAGATGAAATCTTTTTTCCTCTGGACGTAAAGAGTGCCCCCTTGTCTTTTGTGTTGACCGTAAAGTGAATAACTATATATGTTGATCATATCCCCCCTTATTCTCCTCTTCTCAAGAGTGAATAAATTCAGTTCCTCTGATCTTTCCTCATAGCTGAGCTCCTCCATGCCTCTTATCAGTTTGGTTGCCCTTCTCTGCACTTTCTCCAGTTCCCCGATATCCTTTTTGAGAACTGGGGCCCAAAACTGAACTGCATATTCAAGATGAGGTCTTACTAATGATTTGAACAGGGGCAAAATTATCTCTCTCTCTCTCTATGGAGTCCATACCTCTCTTAATACAAGAAAGGACTTTGCTCGCTTTGGAAACCGCAGCTTGGCATTGCATGCCATTATTGAGCTTATGATCTATCAAAACCCCCAGATCCTTCTCCACTACAGATTCCCCCCAGTTGTACTCCCCCTAGTATGTATGATGCATGCATATTCTTAGCCCCCAAGTGCATAACTTTACATTTATCAACATTAAACCTCATCTGCCACATAGTTGCCCAATTAGACAGTGCATTGAGGTTGGCTTGTAAATTGGAGACATCCTGTAAGGACGTCATTCCACTGCATAGCTTGGTGCCATCTGCAAAGACAGAAATTTTACTTTTGATCCCAGACCCAATATCATTTATAAAGATAATAAAAAGTAAGGATCCCAGCACTGAACCTTGGGGTACACCACTGATAACCTTAGACCATTCAGAGTAAGAGTCATTAACCACTTCTCTCTGAATTCTGTCTTTTAGCCAGTTTTCTATACATTTACAAACTGATATTTCCAATCCTGTAGACTTTACCTTACACATTAGCCATGTGTGCGGAACTGTATCGAATGCTTTTGCAAAATTCAAGTATACCACGTCCACCGCCACCCCTCTGTCCAAGGTATTACTTACCTCTTCATAAAAAGAAATCAGGTTTGTCTGACAACTTCTGTCTTTCATGAATCCATGCTTAAATAGTTTTTTTCCAGCAAGAACTCATCTATGTGGTCTTTTATTAATCTCTCCAGTACCTTCCCAACTATAGAAGTTAAACTAACAGGTCCATAGTTATTTGGTAAAGACTTTGTTCCCTTTTTAAATATAGGCACCACATTAGCCCTACGCCAATCCAGTGGTACTATTCCCGTCAGTAATGAGTCCCTAAAAATTAGATACAATGGCTTTGAAATTACAGAGCTCAATTCTTTTAGGATCCGTGGGTGTATGCCATCTGGTCCAGGTGCTTTATCCATCTTTATTCTGTCTAAATATTTCTGGACCATATCACTTTTGAGCCATTGTGGATTTGGGGCTGTGTCACTACCACCCCCATTGCATGAGCTCCACCATGCTCCATTGTATACACAGAGCTGAAGAAAGTATTTAATAAATTAGCCTTCTCTTTGTCCCCAGTCACCCACTCTAGATTATTTTGTAAAGGGCCTACATGTAAAGGGCATGAGCTCCCCCATGCTTCATTGTATACACAGAGCTGAAGAAAGTATTTAATAAATTAGCCTTCTCTTTGTCCCCAGTCACCCACTCTAGATTATTTTGTAAAGGGCCTACATGCTCAGACTTGACCTTTTTACTATTAATATATTTGAAGAATTTTTGGGGGTTTGTCCTACCATCCTTTGCAATCTGTAGTTCGTTTTGAATTTTTGCATCCTTGATTTCCTTTTTACATATCCTGTTATATTCTTTGTAACATTTAAACAACACTAGTGTTCCTTCATTTTTAGATTTTTTAAAAGCTCTTTTCTTATTGTTTATAGCTTTTTTAACTTTGACCGTGAGCCACATAGGTTTTATTTTTAGCCTTTTAAACTTATTGCCCATGGGAATATACTTTGCAGTGAAGTCCCAAACAGTATTTTTGAAGAATTCCCATTGCTGTTCTGTGTTTATCTATGCCAATATTCCCTCCCAGTCTAAGTCCTGGAGAGCAGCCCTCATCCTTGGAAAATTTGCTCTCTTGAAATTAAGCGTTTTTATCTTTCCTGTATGTATTTCTTGCTTACAGCTAACATCAAATGAAATCATGTTATGATCACTGCTACCCAGGTGTTCCTTTATCTGAACATTAGTAATAAGCTCTGCATAGTTTGAGATTACCAGGTCCAACAGAGCATCATTCCTAGTTGGGGCCTCAATAAACTGGACCATAAAATTGTCCTGTAATAGGTTTGTAAATTTTTGCCCTTTAACTGTCCCAGCAGTGCCATTACTCCAGTCAATTTCTGGGTAGTTAAAATCCCCCGTTATTATCACTGTCCCAGCCCTTGCAGCCCTTTCCATCTGTGCAAGGAGCTGAGTCTCCATCTCCTCGTTAACATTGGGTGGTCTATAACAAACTCCAATGATTAACCTTGAACTACGCACATCTATATGCAGTTCCATCCATAATACTTCAGCCTCATCACACTCTCCATCTACCAGGTCCTCTTTCACAATGTATTTTGCTAGAATTATTGCTCTCGCTCTATGGATCGTGGTGATCCCTCACATGTGTGGTTTGAACACTGTTTACATGCAGGCACGACTTACGTATTACTTACTTATTTATTTTACTTTTTATTTTTACACTGTCCCTTTAAAAAAAATAGATCACTTTATTCCTATTCCAAGGAATGTAAACATCCCTTATAATAGAAAAAAAAGCATGCCAGGACCTCTTTAATGTGAGATCTGGGGTCAAAAAGACCTCAGATCTCACATGTACACTTAAAAGCAATAAAACAAAATAAAAAGTCTTTATTTCTTTTCAATAAAAAAATGGTCCCTTTAAGGCCATTGGGCGGAAGAGACGTTTAATGTTGCTCCCGTCATCTAATGGCACAGAGTCAAGTGGGGGCCATCATTTCCTCAATCGACTTCCTGTCCATCAGGCCCCCGATACCTCCGGTAAGCGGCAGAGACTACCGGGACGAGGCGGGAGGTGGAGGGCACCGCTTCCGTCGCCAATAAAAGTAATCTTGCGGTGAATCCGCCACAGAGACCACTTTCTATTTAAAGCTGACCACCCACTGTTTAAAAAATACTTGAGTTATGGCAGCTATCTGCTGCCATAACAGCAGTATTTAACATCAACCTAGCGACATATATCGACGGTGGGCGGTCCGTAAGAGGTCTGGACAGCAGAAGCTTTGCCCACAAGAACAAGTAGACAAGTAGAGATGTGTCTCTACTTGGAGGAGGCCATCTTGATAGATGATTTAAGCTTTTTTTTCCCCTCATATTCCTTTAGCGCTACCCGCTAAAGGGCAGCTGAATTTTGGCACAGCCACACCCTTCACCGGCACAGCCAGACAACATGCATTTTCAGATAGCACTCCACAGTCAAAAATCCAGTCCATGAGCTTGTTTTTGATCTTTTATTAGGGTAATGTAACTTGGATAGGGTTAGGGTGATATGGGATGCCCAGTACTGTATTTACAGAAAAATCCTCAGGACAACTTGAACTGCTCCCAACTTTCAGAGTAGATCCTAGACTGTACTCACACAGGAATAATCACATGTCTTTACAGGATTCCTAAAGCACAAGTCCCAAACAGACTGCTAGTGTTACTCTTCCTTACAGTGCATCTGGCTTCACTGAACTTTCCTCAAGCAGGGATGAAGGCAGGACTTTTTTTCAGCTGGAACTTGGAGGAACTCAGTTCCACCACCTCTGGCCCTTTGCTCTCTGCTCATCACTATCACTTAGAAGCCCTGTTTTTGTGTTTACAAGTGACAGCTTGTCTTCCAATGGCTCCCACAGATCAGATCTCCTGAGCGGCTCCCACTGAGTGCAGGATGGGGACCTGGGAGATGTAGGTGCCTGGGGTGCAGTGTGGATGCTGACACCCCCACTGGATGATCTCCCTGCAAATGAGAGAGGTGGAGACACCTACAGTGTGAGGGGAGGTACTAGGGAAGAAGAGGGGTGAAGGTGAGATGTGGATGGAGGATGCAGAGGTAAGCAGCTGTGGGAGAAGGCTCTGCACTCTGTGTTTAGCGCACCCCTGAACCCTGCACTATGTATGTAGCACAACCCCAAACTCTGCACTCTGTATGTAACCCTACCAAACTCTGCACTCTACAGTATATATAATGCACTCCTTTTATTTAATTCCCCTTTTAAATCCTCCCACTATTAGTATGATTTCACCATACCCACTATTTGATGTGGTTTGGAGGGTGTGTCTGTGGGGGGGGTGGGGGTTACTGTTGAGTTCCTGCACCTATTTTCTGAGAAAAAAGGACTGGATGAACGTAAGCTGTCCCTTCCAAACTGGCTGATTTCTCGTTTTCTGCCTTTGGGGGGGAGGGGGGTGAATAGGTAGAGGTTACTCACTCAGTACCTTTAAATCCTACAGCATGATAAGGCCTTATGTCCATGTCTCCTGCTGTACAGGTCCCACTTGCTTGTCAGGGTGTCTCCTACATGACACTGACAGGGTTGGGGGTCCCTCCAAGGTTCCTTCTTTTCCCTCTCTCTCTCTCTCTCTCTCTCTCTCTCCTAGCAGCTAACTTATTCCTGGAGGCGGCACTCCCCCCCACCACAGTGGTGCCCTCCAGCCCCCTGGATCCTGGAATTCCTTCTCTGCATGGCCAGGCTCTACAATATTTAAGGGCCACTACCTTCTGAGCTGTCCTTACCCAGGGAATGCCAGTGATCCCTTGAATATTTAGTCTCTCCTCTCCATACCCCCACCTACTAAGTTCTGGAACCTACTAGAAGCTTCCAGAAGCCAGGGGGAGGCAACAGAAACTCAGCCTGCAGAACCTGCATGCTAAACTACACTGAACTTCACTTGACCACAATTGAACTGACTTCACAGACTAAAGTGAAATCCAACTAAATTTGCCTAACTTATCCCAACTATGTACACAAGGGGCTACTACTTGTACCTGATGACTGATGAGGGAATAAACAGGCAGTGGTAGGAAAGGTAAAGGAAATGTAACTCTACAGAATAGATGAAGGTGATCCAGGAAAATCCTTGCACTGCAGTTTCCCTCAAGCAAGAAGTACAGTGAACAGTACAGAAACAGTCAAATGAAGCAGTGCCTTAGATCTCATACTGCAGATATACAATACAACTATGAGCCTAAAGGCACAAGAATAGCAATACACAGAAAGTGCACTGATGTTATTTCCAAAAGGGAATTCAAGTTAATTTTTTTTCAGGGTACTGCTTAGGCACAATTAGTAGTGTCTTTAAAATGTAAAGATTAGAAATTTGCAATTAATATTATTATTCAGGATTTATATAGTGCCAACAGCTTCCACCGCGATTTACAACATGAGTGCAAATAGTACAGTTACACTAAAATTCTATACAGGAGGAATTAGAGGGCCCTGCTCATTAGAGCTTACAATCTAAAAGGAAAAGTTAAGTGAAACAAAGGGTAGTAATATGTGGGAATGATCTGATAGAGAAAATAAAAGTACAGTTATTAGGTTGAGGCAGAATAGGCTTCTCTAAAGAAAAGGGTTTGGTTGGGGTAGGGAGTGCCAGAGGATGGGAGAGATTTGGGAGAAGTCCTAGATGCCAACATGGGAGAAGGTGACAAGGGAGCTGGAGAGCGGGAGTTCTTGGGAGGACTGAAGAGAACGATTTGATTGGTATTTTGAGACTAGGTTAGTGATGTAGCTGGGGCAGAGTTGTGGATTTTGAATATAATTTGTTTGGTGAGCCAGTGGACGGATTGGCAGAGAGGGGTAGCAGAAACTGAATTGTTAATAAGGTGGATGAGTCTGGCAGCAGCAGTCATAATGGACTGAAGAGAGATAGCCTATGTAAAGGTAATCCAGTGATAAGGGAGCTTCAGCAGTCAAGGTGAGAGATAACCAGGGCATGAATTAGAAGCTTGGTGATGTAATTGGTTAAGAAGGAACATGTTTTGGAGATGTTGCGGAAGTTGAGGCAGCAAGCTTTTGACAGTAATTGGATGTGTTCTCGAAAGGAGAGTCCAGAATTACACCTGGCATGCGGGGACGAGTTGATAGTTGTGCTATCAATCTTGACAGAGAAGTTGGGGAAATATTATGAGCTTGGTTTTGGATGGGTTGAGGAAGTGGTGTGACATCCAGACTGATATGTCTGTTAATAACTTAGTGGTGTGTGAGGAGACTGAAGGAGTGCGCTGAAAGGTAGAGAGATAGATGTGGGTGTCATCAGTGCAGGAATGGTTTTGATAGCCATGAGAGGCTATCAACTGACCCAGGGAGGAGGTTCAGATTGAGAAAAGGAGAAGTCCAAGAATAGAACATGGGGGGACCCCAATGGAAAAAGGAAGAGGAGAGGAGGATGTAGATTAAGGGTTCAAAATAGTGAATATGAGTTTTAGCTGTTAGTAAATCATTTGTGAGTTTTAGGACAGCAGTTTGTGGAATGTTGAGGGCAAAATCAAGACTGAAGGCAATCAAGAAGGTTATTCTCTGTGAGGTGGTAGCTCAATCGGTTGCAGACCAGGCGTTCAAGGAGTTTGGAGAAAAAGGGTAGCAAGAAGATGGGACATAGGTTGCTATGGAAGAATCCATTAAGGGCTTTTTAAGTATGGGGGTCACTAGTGCATGTTTTAGAAAGTTGGGGAAGATGCCAGGGAGAGATTGAAGATGTGAGATAGAGAGTGTAGGATAGAGCCAGAAAGTGACCACAGTATTTGTGAGGAAACAGGGTTCAGAGGCCAGCTGGCTAGGTGGGCATTGGAAAAAAGTTTAGCAACCTTGTCTATAGTAGCAGGGTTGAATGAGGGAAGTACTGAGTGTACAGGTGGACATGGAGTATTACATTTAGAGAGATATCTGTACAGTGGAGATCTCATCAGAAATTTTATTTATCTTATTTTTGAAGTGATTTGTGATTTCCTGGGCAGTGAGTAAATTAGTGGGTGGAGGCAGTGGAGGACGAAGTAGATGTTAAAGGTAGAGAAGAGTTGATGGGGACTGGATGAGAGGCTGTTAATAACAGTGATAAAATAGGTCTGCTTGGCAATGTGTAGGCAGGAACTGTATTTTTGGAGGACAAATTTATAATAGTTACGTTTTTCTGAGACTTAGTCTTACTCCATAGACGCTCAAGGGCGCGGCTACATTTTTTGAGACTGCTGGTGTCACCTGTTTGTCAAGGTTGTAGGCGTCAGGGCCAGATTTTATGTAGTGAAGGGGGCGAGTGTATCCAGGGAGTATAATAGATCGGTTCTGGCCCAATACCAGAAACTATTCCCTTATTCTGCCGTTGTTTCAAATCTATGGTGATATGAGGGCATGCTTCAAGAATTTCAAACTGAGAGCAAACGCATCGGTGTGACTTCTTCCTCATATGTGGCACAACAGGAAGTTCTTTATTCAAAATACAGCTTATATAGACAAAGTGACATAAGCAATCGTCATCACAAACATGTACATATGATTGGCTGATTCCATATATGGTGCTTCTCTTGTGACGTCTATTTCTTCATCGTGTCTTCACATTCCAGGACATGGGGGCCATATTGCTTTACACAGTGGGTTGGGCCAGAAGGAGTAAGTTGAAGGATTGAATTAAGGAGTGGGGGGTTGCAAGAGACATCTGCTTCTCATTTTCACTCCGGGATCAATATCTCTGTCACAGCTTTTCAATCAAGGAAAATAATACTACTGTCCGGTTATAAGATTTACCCAAACACACACATAATACTTCTAACTTATATCCTTAGTTAGCATACATTAACTTTCTAGTTCCCAATATGAACATCAATAAGTTTCTTATTGTACAAACATATCTCAGTGTGTGTGTGTGTGTTCACATCAAATCTTCTTTCAAAGGAGTGCTTCTATTGTTCCTTGCAGACACATTCTCAAAAGGATACTAGTTACTCTAAATTCCTGAGTGGGGGCAGTAAACCATATGTGCAGCTGTATACAAGAGTCATTTAACCTATACTAAATTTCTAAACCCATATTTGAGTAGATAATAGAGAGAAAGATCATTCATATAAAATAATCATTTTATAAACTCCATCACTGGAGGATTATAGTGAACTCTTGTAAACAGAAGTGGCTAGGTTGGGACAGGATTGGGGTTGAGATTTTGTCATACCACATGACTAGAAGAAGTGGGAAGTACAGCTCACATTTAGTTGTCTGTCACTGATAAATGAGTGACGCAGGTGCCAGTTTACATGTCATTGTGTGCTTCTGTTTATACATATTTAATTGTTATAATACAATAATCGTGTGCTTGTCCTATTTCTCCTAACATTTTACTGACAACTAATACGATCCGTTCACAAGCCTAATACATGCAGGAATTCCATTAGTATGTGTTATATTCTGTTTTAATTCACTAAAAATATTACATATTGGATCAGCTGACTGCACATACAATATACAGTTTTATTGTATTTTATATGTAACCGTCAATTCAAAAAAGTATTGCATGGTTTGCAGTGTTAGCTTCAGGTCAAGTAGCTGTCATTTTCAATTTTATTGAGATCAGGAAAATTAGCAAAATGAGGTAGTGGTAAAATAAACGTTATGAGATAAAATTACAATTTATAATAAAATTATGCTCATATGAAAATTAGGATTTCAGTAGTTAAATGGCCAAAAAGATTCATGAACTGAACATTTTAGGGAGAAATTATGTTGAGATAAAAACATTCAAAGAAAGATAAATTCAAGTTAAAATAATGACCTAAGACTAGCAAAACCCCTTTAATTTTCACTTAAAATTTTATTTTACTAATGTTTTCTCATTCTAAAAAAAAAAATCCTACAAAGCGTATCCTCTTCATTTTCAGTTTATTTATTTTTTTAACGCTCTCTCATGCAACTTTTACTGCATTATCTGCTTCATTCTTTACTGATCTTTGTGTTTCTCAATATAACCTAATTTACTTTTATTTGTTTTTTTACTTACTTATAGATCTAACCATTATGAACCGTTTTTTCTCTACAGGGTTCAGTGCTTTAGCATAACCAAGGTAAAAGAAAATTCTAGATGGAAAATAGTGAAGCATGGTAACAACATCCAATACAGCAATTTTCACATAACAGTAATGGCTTCATTACAACACTATGTAGAATGCATCATTAAGGAAAGTCTTACCTTGTCTATAGAGAGAAGATTATGTTTGCCCAACCTAACCATTTAAGGTGATTTCCAGGAACCTTCATATGAAAGTAGGGTCTTCCTAACTGTGGAAGACATCTTCAGGCCAAGCCTTCTCAGAGGGGGGGACTATATCAGACAGCTTTGCCTTTGCCTATTACTACATTCCCCCAAGAATCAGACCCTGACGGATATAGAAAGGTTCTTCCTTCTTTGCTGTAGGGAGACCTTTTGGATATACCTGTTAGGTTCCCTCACGCCTGAGGGCCTGAACGAGGAAATTGATGTGCTCGGTGTGACCTGATAGTGTTTTATAATCATTATGTTATTATATCTTTTTAGGTTCTTGAGGTCCTTTTGCATGGGTATGAGCATTTTCATACAATGTTGTGCACACTCATAGATGTGGCATTTCGTTGGGCACTACCCTTGTATTATTAGCTTATTGTCATTAATTTTTATAATAGGATTTCAATACAGAAGATAATGAGGGCCCATCTGTCTATTTATTGGGTTGATTTTAGTGTCATTTCCATTTAGATTATTTTCAGATCGTTATTAATTTTAGATTATTATCACTATGCAATGGGATGCAGCATGCCAGTAATACGGTGTCACATATATCTATACAAACAGTGGTATATAGTTGCAGGCCCTTTTTATGAGTCTGTCTTTCCCCTTGTTATGAAACAGGACACACATGTTTATTCATTTGTATTACATATACAACAGGTGTTTTCGTGTGTATTCTTTATTTTCCCTTGTTTAAATATGGCAATTTTAAATATGGTAATTTGTCCTTTTTATATATATACATATATGTACATATAATTTTTTCATTAACATTTTTTCATGACCACAATACATGGGTATATTTGTCTAATACACATATATACAACACACCATGTTTGATTATGTTTTTTACCCTCACATTATATCTCCATTCCATTTCCATCCTTTTCATTTTTCAGCCCATTTATCCACCCAGTACTGAAGGATTCCAATAATATATTTTTATCTTTATCCATTTTAATTTATTTTTATTTTTATTTTTATTTTTAATTTTATTTTTACTTTTATTTTCATTTTATTTGTATATTGCAGTCTCTATCTCACTGATATTCATGTGTTTTTACTATTAAAACAAGGGTTTGTACATGTAAAGTGCTAGATGTGCACAAGGGGTTAAATTCACAAGAGCTATTATTCTCTCCCCTTCCTGTCCCCATGCATTAAAAAGCTGTTCATTGCCGGTGGATCCCTTGGCTTTGACAAAGCGCATGCGCGCGAAACATGTAAGCTCAAGGTTTCCATGGCAACATAGAGCTTACCTACCACCCGGCGAGTGTACCCCCTCCACCTTAGTATCGGTCCTTGTTTTCGTCCGTCAGACGCAGGGCGTGTCATCCAGAGCGCCGTCTGACTCAACACCATCCAGCCCACTCGATCAGCTGGTTTGATCGTGACACAGGGCTTCGAACGGATTGCTATATCTTTCCCTGGACTTTACAGCTCCGGTGCCTGTAATCCAGCCATAGGCTGCATCGTGAGAGCGGCAAATCCCTTCACTTCCCCGATGGCCAGTATCGCACTGAACCAAAGCTACTTCACAACATCAAGTAACAGAGCACACTTGCTGATTTTAACCCCTTGGTTGGCGGTATTGTATTTCATGCGTTTTTTATGCTTCATTTACAATGACTATGAGTTTCTTCTGAAGGTTTTCGTATTACATTGATTTTATCCACATCAATTTCTTACTAATTTTTGGCGTGTATCCAATTAAAATAACTTACTTTTTTATTCAAACATTTGTTATAGTTCTGCTTTCACTGCTCCCATTGAGCGCTGGATTGTCGTTCATTATAAAATAATATCCCAAGCTTTAAACATCTCACGGAGCACTGTTCAACCCATCATCTGAATAATGGAAAGAGTATGGCACAACTGCAAACCTACCAAGACATGCCCATCCACCTAAACTGACAGGCCGGGCAAAGAGAGCATTAATCAGAGAAGCAGCCAAGAGGCCTATGGTAACTCTGGAGGAGCTGCAGAGATCCACAGCTCAGGTGGGAGAATCAGTCCACAGGACAGCTATTAGTGGTGCACGCCACAAATCTGACCTTTATGGAAGAGTGACAACCAGCATCATGAATGCCAAGGAACACACCAGACAGGTCAGGGATAAAGTTGTGGAGAAATTTAAAGCAGGGTTAAGTTATAAAAAAATACCCCAAACTTTGAACATCTCACGGAGCACTTTTCAATACATCATCGAAAAATGGAAAGAGTATGGCACAACTGCAAACTTACCAGTTTGTCTACTTTTACATACTGCACTCTGAAGTTTCTCCTTCCTTGATATCTTCACATGCCGAAGAGCATTTACAGCAGGATTATCGGTGGAGCTGGGAATATGAGAGATAACATTTCCATATCCAGGCAAAGTTAATACTGCAACTAAAGGAAGCCTTCTTGCTGAAGCTGGAGGAGTGGAACATCGCAGGTGGTTTTAAACACAACTAAGCGTTTTTGATCCCTATCATCTGGGATCCATCCCTTCTTGTAAGAGGCTTATGATTAATTTTGTCTAAGAGATAATATCACAGAAAAACATGGTTATTCACAAATCTGCACAAAGATCACCTATGGACAATATGTTTGTTTTTTTGCCAATACTAGTTTGGACACTTCACTTTTGAGCATTATATTTCAATATTGTTAGGATTGTGCACTTATTTGTTGTATATGTTTAGAATTGAGTATTTTGGTTTTTATAAGTAGCAGCATGCATTTTGATTATCAATTGGTTTTAAGGGTAAGTGCAAGATATAATTTTTTTATATAGTTGTAGCCTAAACAGCTATGGTAGTATGTTGTGCAAAGTCTATCCTTCTCCAGATTATCAATACAGTATCATGCAAAATGAATTTTGAACAATTATCTGCAGCACCCAGGCAAGGTCACTGTTAAGAATTCATGACCATCTTTCTGTTTTATGTTAGAGGTTCAAATAAAAAGCAAAAAAAAAAGACCAAAACAAAACACACTGATTTCCCATGTTGATTACTCTGCAACAGCAGCTCAAACAAAAAGGCGATTGCTGTGATGGAAAGATTGGCTTAAAAATGATTTACTTATTGAAACATTCTTTGAAAATTACATTTTAGATGTAAACCTTTTTTTTTTTAAAGCTGAAAATATATGCCAACATACAGGGGTTACAATCACAAATGTAACAAAATCAATTCACTAATAATAATATTGAATCACCACATGCATATTGATTAAGGAAACACATTTATAATATGCACATATACCACCTGAGGCAGGAGAGGTTCCCAACCAGAAGGCCTGCTGCTCTTCTAGGCAGTCAAGCTAAAGATTCTGCTTGTCTCATCGAGGTCCCAGCTGTGCATAGCTGGAGACCTATCCTGTTGCAAATACTTTTGAAGCTACCAGAGAGGGGTTCCACTGAAGTTTTACCAAGGAGACTGTCTGCCTAAGTCTGGTGGGGGACATCCTAGTCTTAGAGACACTGGGAGTACAGACCTGAGAGAAGGAACCTAGTTACTGTGGCTGCTGTTAACCCCCGGCGCACTGATACCAAGGCTTGCCTGGCCTGGAGCACAACTTATGGTGTTCCAGTGCTGTCCAATTTTGCCCTACTGCTGAAGGGACTTTGCTAGAAAATAGCTGTGCAGAGAAGAGTGTCCTCTCAACGTTGCTCAGTGTTTTAAAGTAGATTCCCTAAGCTCCATTGAAATTATTCTGCAATAAACCTAAAAAAGGCAACCTCTAGACTGAGCCAGAGAAGTGAATTTTGCTGTTTGCCTTGCTGTCATTGCACTGGTGGAAAAAGAACCTGGGACAAATCAGCGGCCCTTTTGAGGGTTAGCACTACATTAACATTTCTATATATTTTTTTTTATTTATATGTCTGCTTTAACCACTTAACGACCGCTCACTGTACATATACGTCGGCAGAATGGCACCTGGAGGCACAATCACGTACCTGTATGTGACTGCCTTCGTATGGGTGGGGGGTCCGATCAGTACAGTGAGCGGTCGGTATCGCTCCGGGAGCGATCGGTGATGAGGGGGCGGCCATTGGTTTCTGTCCACCCCCTCACGATCGCTCCCGACTAATGAAATGCTTCCTCTGCCTGTGTAATGTAAACACAGGCAGAGGAAGTGATGTCATCTCTCCCTGCGGCGCTCACATATGCCGAGCACCGTGGAGAGAAGATGTCAGGTTAGTACACAAACACTACACAGACACCAGGACACATAGGAACACAATCGCCCCCCCCAGTCACCCCCAGATCACCCCCCAGATCACCCCCCAGCCCCCAGTCACAGTGTCACTGATTGCAGTGATCATTTATATACTGATCACTGCAAACAGTGACATTTGTAACTGTAAAAGTGTCAGGGCAGTTAGTGTAGGTCCCTTTAGGTCCAGGGTAGCCCCTTAACCCCCCAATAAAGGTATAACCCCTTGATCGCCCCCAGGTAACCCTTTCACCCCCTAGCACCACTGTCACTAAGCGGTCGTTTTTCTGATCGCTGTATTAGCGTCGGTGATGCCGCTAGGTAGTCAGTTCTTTTTTTAGGTTCGCCGCCAGGTTTTTATAGCATCGGGTACCCCCATATTTTACCTAATAAAGGTTTAACCCCTTGATCGCCCCCCAGGTAACCCTTTCACCCCCTTTTTCCAGTGTCACTGAGCGATCGTTTTTCTGATCGCTGTATTCGTTATGCTGGTGCCGCTAGGTAGTCAGTTATTTTTTTAGGTTCGCCGCCAGGTTTTTATAGCGTCGGGTACCCCCATATATTACCTAATAAAGGTTTAACCCCTTGATCACCCCCCAGGTAACCCTTTCACCCCCTTTTGCCAGTGTCATTAAGCAATCGTTTTTCTGATCGCTGTATTCGTTATGCTGGTGCCGCTAGGTAGTCGGTTATTTTTTTAGGTTTGCCGCCAGGTTTTTATAGCGTCGGGGACCCCCATATATTACCTAATAAAGGTTTAACCCCTTGATCACCCCCCAGGTAACCCTTTCACCCCCTTTTGCCAGTGTCACTAAGCAATCTTTTTCTGATCACTGTATTAGGTATGCTGGTGCCGCTAGGTAGTCAGTTATTTTTTTAGGTTCGCCGCCAGGTTTTTATAGCGTCAGGTACACCCATATATTACCTAATAAAGGTTTAACCCCTTGATCGCCCCCAGGTAACCCTTTCACCCCCTTTTGCCAGTGTCACTAAGCAATCGTTTTTCTGATCGCTGTATTAGGTATGCTGGTGCCGCTAGGTACTCTGTTATTTTTTTAGGTTCGCTGCCAGGTTTTTATAGCGTCAGGTACCCCCATATATTACCTAATAAAGGTTTTAACCCCCTGATTGCCCCTAGAATGAACCCATTCACCAGTGATCACCGTATAAGTGTCACTGGTGACACTGGTTAGCCAGTTAGTTATTTCGTTATTTAGGTTCCCCGTCAGGTTGTGTTACGGGTGACGCTGGTTAGTTAATTTGCTTTTTATAGTGTCAGGGCACCCGCCGTATATAACCCAATAAAGGTTTAACCCCCTGATCGCCCGGCGGGTGATATCAATTAGGTTTTAGCGTCAGAGAGGGTCTGCGTCACACCCCAGGCAGCGTCAGGTTAGTGCCAGTAGCGCTAACACCCACGCGTGAAGCATACACCTCCCTTAGTGGCATAGTATCTGAACAGATCAATATCTGATCTGATCAGATCTATACTAGCGTCCCCAGCAGTTTAGGGTTCCAAAAAATTCAGTGTTCGCGGGACCAGCCCAGATACCTGCTAGCACCTGCGTTTTGCCCCTCCGTCCAGCCCAGGCCACCCAAGTGCAGTATCGATCGATCACTGTCACTTACAAAACACAACACACATAACTGCAGCGTTCGCAGAGACAGGCCTGGTCCCTGCGACTCCAGTGCTGTAGGAGGTGATTTCACCACCACAGTTAAAAAAAGACCATATATGCCAAAGCATGGGGGCAGCAGGAGCGGAGGAGCGATTTTGCACCTAATGCCTCGTACATATGGTCGAAATTCCGACGGAGGCTTGCCCGTGGAAAAGTCAGACCGTGTGTACGGGGCATAACTTTTGCGGGAGGATGCCCCCATGCTTCGGCATATATAAATGGTGCATGTATGCCCATCATTAGAAGTGGGTGAATGAAGGGAGGTATTCTAATGGTGGGCATACCCACCGATCAATCTCTTTTTTTCGTTCAGCCAACAGGCTGCATGAAAAAAAAAATTACAATACATGTCCAACAAGGACCAGCAACGTACTGGTATGTTGCTGGACTTTGAATGGTTATACCAGAATGATGCCTGCGGGTTTAGGTATCATCTTGGTATCATTCTTTTCAGCCAGCGGCCGGCTTTCATCTAAAAGCAATCCTATCGGCTAATTAGCATCTGGACTGCTTTTACAAGCAGTGGGAGGGAATGTCCCCCCCCCCGGATATAAAAAGCGCCATTGGGAAATTGGGAAAGCATTTTATCACACCGATCTTGGTGTGGTCAGATGCTTTGAGGGCAGAGGAAAGATCTAGGGCAGTGGTTCTCAACTCCAGCCCTCAGGACCCACTAACAGGCCAGGTTTGCAAGATAACTGAAATGCATCACAGGTGATATAATTTGCTGCTCAGTGATTGCAGTATTCTAGTCTGCATCTCCCCAAGGTAATACTTAAAATCTGGCCTGTTAGTGGTCCCTGAGGACAGGAGTTGAGAACCACTGATCTAGGGTCTAATAGACCCCAGTTTTTTCAAAAAAAGAGTACCTGTCAAAAAAAAAAGCACCCCTGTCCCGCCCTGCTCTTGCGCAAAGGCGAACGTAAGCGTCAGTCTGGCGTCATATGTAAACAGCAATTGCATCATGCATGTGAGGTATCACCGCGAAGGTCAAATCGAGGGCAGTAATTTTAGTAGTAGACCTCCTCTGTAAATCTAATGTGGTAACCTGTAAAGGCTTTTAAAGGCTTTTAAAAATGTAGGTAGTTTGTCGCCACTGCGCGTTTGTGCGAAATTTTAAAGCATGTCGTGTTTGGTATCCATGTACTCGACCTAAGATCATCTTTTTTATTTTATCAAACATTTGGGCAATATAGTGTGTTTTAGTGCATTAAAATAAAAAAAAGTGTATTTTTTTCCCCAAAAAATGCGTTTGAAAAATCGCTGCGCAAATACTGTGTGAAAAAAAAAATGCAACACCCACCATTTTAATCTGTAGGGCCTTTGCGTTATAAAAATATATAATGTTTGGGGGTTCAACGTAATTTTCTTGCAAAAAAAATAAAATGTTTTCATGTAAACAAAAAGTGTCAGAAAGGGCTTTGTCTTCAAGTGGTTAAGAAGAGTGGATGATGTGTGACATAAGCTTCCTAATGTTGTGTATAAAATGCCAGGACAGTTAAAACCCCCCCAAATGACCCCATTTTGGAAAGTAGACACCCCAAGCTATTTGCTGAGAGGCATGTCGAGTGGAATGGAATATTTTATATGTTGACACAAGTTGCGGAAAAAAATATTTTATTTTTTTATTTTTATTTTTTTTGCACAAAGTTGTCACTAAATGATATATTGCTCAAACATGCCATGTGCATATGTGGAATTACACCCCAAAATACATTCTGTTGCTTCTCCTGAGTACGGGGATACCACATGTGTGAGACTTTTTGGGAGCTTAGCCGCGTACAGGACCCCAAAAACTAAGCACCGCCTTCAGGCTTTCTAAGGGTGTAAATTTTTGATTTCACTCCTCACTGCCTATCACAGTTGAGGAGGTCATGGAATGCCCAGATGGCACAAACCCCCCCAAATGACCCCATTTTGGAAAGTAGACACCCCAAGCTATTTGCTAAGAGGTATAGTGAGTATTTTGCAGATCTCGCTTTTTGTCACAAAGTTTTGAAAATTGAAAAAAGAAAAAAAAAAGATTTTCTTTCTTCATTTTCAAAAACAAATGAGAGCTGTAAAATACTCACCATGCCTCTCAGCAAATAGCTTGGGGTGTCTACTTTCCAAAATGGGGTTATTTGGGGGGGTTTTGTGCTATTTTGGCATTTTATGGCCTTCGAAACTGTGATAGGTAGTGAGGAGTGAAATCAAAAATTTGCGTCCTTAGAAATCCCGAAGGCGGTGCTTGGTTTTCGGGGTCCCGTACGCGGCTAGGCTCCTAAAAAGTCCCACACATGTGGTATCCCCGTACTCAGGAAAAGCAGCAAAATGTATTTTGTGGTGCAATTCCACATATAACCATGGCATGTGTGAGCAATATATCATTTAGTGACAACTTTTTGTATTTTTTTTTTGTCATTATTCAATCACTTGGGACAAAAAAAAATATTCAATGGGCTCAACATGCCTCTCAGCAATTTCCTTGGGGTGTCTACTTTCCAAAATAGGGTCATTTGGAGGGGTTTTGTGCTATTTTGGCATTTTATGGCCTTCGAAACTGTAATAGGTAGCGAGGAGTGAAATCAAAAATTTGCGCCCTTAGAAATCCTGAAGGCGGTGCTTGGTTTCCGGGGTCCCGTACGTGGCTAGGCTCCTAAAAAGTCCCACACATGTGGTATCCCCATACTCAGGAGAAGCAGCAAAATGTACTTTGGGGTGCAATTCCACATATAACCATGGCATGTGTGAGCAATATATCATTTAGTGACAACTTTTTGTAATTTTTTTTTGTCATTTTTCAATCACTTGGGACAAAAAAAAATATTCAATGGGCTCAACATGCCTCTCAGCAATTTCCTTGGGGTGTCTACTTTCCAAAATGGGGTCATTTGTACTGCCCTGCCATTTTAGCACCTCAAGAAATTAGATAGGCAGTCATAAATTAAAAGCTGTGTAAATTCCAGAAAAAGTACCCTAGTTTGTAGACGCTATAACTTTTGCGCAAACCAATAAATATACGCTTATTGACATTTTTTTTTACTAATGACATGTGGCTGAATACATTTTGGCCTAAATGTATGACTAAAATTGAGTTTATTCAATTTTTCTTATAACAAAAAGTAGAAAATATAATTTTTTTTCTAAATTTTTCGTTTATATCGCAAAAAAATAATAATTGCAGAGGCAATCAAATACCATTAAAAGAAAGCTCTATTTGAAGGAAGAAAAGGACGCAAATTTTGTTTGGGTACAACATTGCATGTCCGCACAATTTCCAGTTAAAGCAGCGCAGTGCCAAATTGTGAAATCACCTCTGGTCATTATGGTCCGTATTGGTCCGTATTGGTCCGGTCCTTAAGTGGTTAAAGGGGAGTTTCAGCCTTTTTATTATGTTTATTAAAAGTCAGCAGCTACAAAAAGTGTAGCAGCTGACTTTTAATAAACAGACACTTACCTGATCCATGGTCCAGCGATGCGGCCGCCTGGAGCGTCGCTCCTCTCCCCCCCCCCCTCTCCACCGGCGCCTCCATTCACACTGTGGGCACCCAGCTGTGACAGCTTTCGGCTTCACGGCCGGGCGTGCACTGCGCATACGCGAGTCGCGCTGTGCTCTAGGAGTGGACAGGCGATCTCCTGGGACCTGTCACGTGTCCCAGGAGATCGCCTGGAGGGAGGGGCCGCCTAAGGTGAGAGGAGGAGTCGCCTAGGCGGTCCGTAGGTGGAAGTAGGAAGTGGGACAGGAAGTCCCACTCCTACTCCTACTGAAGCCCCCACTCCCCCCCCCCCAAAAAAAATTACATGCAAAATGTGGCATGTAAGGGGGTGAGGAGTGCTTAAAGCGGAAGTTCCACTTTTGGGTGGAACTCCGCTTTCACCAAGCATTGATTCTGCGAGATCCCCACATGCACTGTGGTGAGACTTAAGCTTCTTGTCTTCTTATGATTCTTTGCAGTAGAACTTCCTAAAGAACCCTCCTTGTGTTTGCCATTAAGGATCTCAAGGTGAGAAAAGCTGAGAATACCTGCCATGTAAATTTTATTGATTCACCAACACAGGTTTCCAGACAAATACATTACCAGCAACAAGGTGATACTAAGCAGTTTGGTATACTGGTGCTGCACAGATAATACCTAATGTCCTAGGCAACTTGGTTGTATTTTCTGTCTGTTCTAAAGGCTTGTTTTCCATTTGTGACTGAGTATTGTATTTATGGGGAAACTACATATTTTCCTTTTATATTTTCATAAATAAAACAGATGGCATTTTCCTTATCATCATTTTAATTTTCTCTTGTACATTCACAATCAATTTTTAGGTAAGTACAGAAGAAAATATAAATATGATTATGAAAAATATACAATAAAAGCTCCCAAAACATATCTGTAATTTACAAAAGAAAAATCAAGTTCCACAGTTAGTTTTAAAACATTATCATGACCTCAAAATTCTTATTGTAGTAGTAGTAGTAGTTGTGGCTGTTCAACTATTTTATAATAAAAATAAATAATGCATGGTTGTTATTCACATATATACTAGCTGTAATAAATCACAGGGAAAAATATGTCTGCCCACCATGTAGCACTAGTGCTTGTCTGACAGTGCATTCTGTCATCTCCTAATTATTCCTCAATGGGGGAGAGCACATGGGTATGCATTATTCAAAAGAGAGCAATCTTCTTCTACAGATAAATATATAGTTCTGTGTCTGTGAAGGTTCTCATTTATCCAGGTCATAGTATAGCTAGTCATAGTCACATTCAACCAGACTTTTTCTATAATGTTGAAGATTTTGTAGCTGATTCAAATCACTGAAGAAGTAGCTTGGATAAGCTATGAAATATCTTCAACATTAAGGAACAAGTTCAGTTGAATGTGACAAACTACTACTAGATATAGTTCAGTGGGAGCTACAGAAAATATCTGCACAGCAATTATAGTAATAGTAAAAATAAATTTACTGGTTTGCAAGCTGCCCATATCCACTGTTTTATTAAAATGATTGTAAAGGTTTGGTTTTAAAATAAAAAAAATAAAAACTAACAAACATGTTATACGTACCTGCTCAGTTTTGCACAGAGCAGCCCCGATCCTCCTCTTCTGGGTTCCCCCGCTGATGCTCCTCCCATTCACCAGGTGCCCCCATGGAAAGCCGCTTTCCATGGGGGCACCCATGCGGGCTTGCTTCCGAGTCCCACTGCTGCTTCCATTGACATAGACAATGGGACTAGGCCCCGCCCCCCCCCCGCTCCTAGGTCACTGGATTTGATTGACAGCGGCAGGAGCCAATGTTTCCTGCTGCTATTAATCTGTCCAATGAGGACAGAGACAGTGGCCGAAGTCACTGCACTCGTGCACATCGCTGGATCAGATGGGATCAGGTAAGAAAACGGGCGGGCCCTGGGGGCAGCTGCAGCAAAGAAGGTTTTTCACCTACACGGTTAAGGAGATATTTGCATTTAAAAGCGGCGACGCTGACGTCACGCGCATGCGCATGGGGTTAACCCCATTCACAAATTCGGCTAGGTCGCAACATTCGCGGAGTCACGTCTTCGCTGCTCCGGCCAATCACAGCGCCGCAGCGGCGCTGTGATTGGCTGCAGCGGCGATACCCGGAAGTAACATTCCGGCTATCGCCGCAGCGATGGATGCGGCTAGAGGAGGGACACGGATGACTTTGGGGGCCCCGATCTAAGGTAAGTGGTACATAATGAGCTAGTATGCTAGTCATACTAGCACATTATAGCTTTGTCTTGCAGGTTAGTTAAAAAAAAAAATTCTCAACAGGGTTTACAACCACTTTAATGCATAGACTTAATGCATTAAGGTGAAAAACTTGAGACTTTAGAATTACTTTAAAGTATACAGTATAGCATAGCTGACTCAGTTTCTAAACTGATACATGTTGTCAGAATGCCAAATTAGTTACCATGGGTTTTTTTTTCTATTGCAAAAAGTATGATGCCTTTTTTAATAAGATTTCCCTTATTAAAAACTGTTTGTAGGTACAGTGTCTCTGCAAACACGTGTAAGTCCAATGACATCCAAACAGAAATGTTGACTGGATGCCTCAGCCACGAAGAATAATCATTCATAAGACAGAGACTTGAGGTATTTTTGCAAAATGGAGACTGCATTTAATAACAGAATGTAAAGTACTCATATCCTGTACTGAAATCTTCTGTTTTTTACAGACTTGTGTATGCATGTTTTGCCCTCTATGTCTTTCAGTTTTTCGGGATGCAGACGGGCCTTCCATTGCAGTGAATGGGGGCTGTAGCACACATTTGTAGGTACCATGCTGCAAAATTCAGAAAATTTAGGGAAAGAGAATGTGTGGGCTGCACAGTAAAGATCTGGAAGGTGCAGACTCGTGGTATTTTTTTTATTTTTTATTAAAGCTCAGTTGTACTTTTTCTATAAAGTATATACAATAAGCTAGGTTGGATCAAAAAGCAAAGTATGAATGATATTTTTTTTATTTGTTTATAAATGTATTTTTTTTATGGCTTCCCTAATGGAGAACTCCCATAGCTGGCATGTAGCTAAAGACCACTGCACTCTATACAGTGGTCTGACACAACTATTACCTCCTTACCCCCGCCTTGTTACTGCTACAGTGCTGCAATCAGCTGGGAGTGTGGGATTTGCCAAGCAATGATAACAAGGCAGGGATATGTACCACTGTACAGAGAAAGCTGCACACTCCTACCGAGAATACAAGTTTTTTGCTGGGACAGGGAAACATATTAAGACAATTAGGGGGGTATTTACTAAAACTGGTGCACACAGAATCTGGTGCAGCTGTGCATAGTTTAAGCTATGTATAAGCCCTCATTCACAATGAACACGGATTCAAAATCGTGCAAGTTCTTCTGAACTTGCACGATTTTAAAACCGTATTTTAGTCCGACTTCGGGAGTGACTTGAAAGACATCTATTGATGTCTATTGAAATCACCCCCAAAGTCACCAAAAGTAGTGCAGGAACATCGCAAAGTCGGCATCGCACCGATTGGGATGCTCCTATTGCCGGCAATAGGCTCCAATTTGACATGCGATTTGACCTGTTAATCTTCATGTCAAATCGCGCCAATGTGAACGGGGGCTTATTTTCAAAGCTTAATTGAACAATCTGAAATTAGAACCTTTATATGCACAGCTGCACCAGATTTTGTGTGCACCCGTTTTAGTAAATCTCCCCCTTAGTATTTAGCTTTTTGATCTAGCCTGATTTCATTTCTGTACTTTATAGGCAAAGAGCACAAAAAAAATGTGCAGTCACAAAAACTTTACACAGGGTTCTTAAGCACCTAGCACTTTTAAAAGTTCTTCATGTGTTTTTAAGTGGTATTTAAAGATTCAGCTTAAAAAAAAAAAATGTCATACTTACCTGCTCTGTGAAATGGTTTTGCACAGAGCAGCCCTGATCCTCTTCCCCACCTGACACTCCTGACTCCTCCCCCTTGACCAGTGCCCCCAATAGCAAGCCGCTTGCTATGGGGGCACTGGTGTGTGCTCACTCCCGAGCCCTGCTCTATGTGTCCATAAGACACCTAGAGTTGCAGCTCAGCCCTGCTCCCTGCTTTCTCCTCATTGACTTACTGCCTGTGATTGACAGCAATGGGAGGAGATGGAGTACCGGAACCTGATCGCTGGATCGAGAGGGGGCTCAGGGGAGTATTAGGGGGGCTGTTGGGGGAGCAGCACACAAAAGGTTTTTTACCTTCATGCATAGAATCCATGAAGGTAAAAAAGCTTCAGCCTTTATAACCACTTTAAATGTATATATATTAGCACATATTGAATTACATTTGAATACAGTTGAGTTGGTTAGGCAATTCGTTTGTATTTTTTTCGGGGTAGAGCAGGTGCAGGTAAACACAGCCCTCTATGGGGGTATGCCCCATGTGAATGATGCCATAGAGTGGAAGTCTTGGAGTTTAGTTTACATTTGGGCTTTAAACTACTGGGAGGAAGAAAGGCCACTCAGTTTCTAAATCACTGACCTGGAACAAGATTAGTAGTTCTGAATTTTACTTGCTGCATGTCTGTTCTGGGTCCATGACTCAAAAAGTATTGACACTAGTGATGAGCCGAACACCCCCGGGTTCGGTTCGTACCAGAACCCGCGAACGGACCGAAAGTTCGTACGAACATTAGAACCCTATTAAATACAATGGATGCGAACGTTCGAATTCTAAAGTGCTAATTATAACGACTATTATGCATGTTATTGTCCTAAAAAGGGTTTGGGAACCCGGGTTCTGCACCAGGGGACATGTATCAATGCAAAAATAAGTTTTAAAAACGGTCGTTTTTCGGGAGCAGTCATTTTAATGATGCATAAAGTGAAAAAAAAAAAGTCAAATATTCCTTTAACCACTTCAATACCATGCACTTATACAGCTTCCTGCCCAAGCCAATTTTGAGCTTTCAGCACTGTCGCAATTTGAATGACAATTGCGCGGTCATGCTACACTGTACCCAAACAATTTTTTTATCATTTTGTTCCCACAAATAGAGCTTTCTTTCGGTGGTATTTGATCGCCTCTGCGATTTTTATTTTTTGCACAACAAATAAAAAAAGAGCGAAAATTTTTAAAAAAACTAAGTTTTTCTTTGTTTCTGTTAATTTTTTTTGTAAATAAGTACCTTTTCTACTTCAATGACGGGCACTGATAAGGTGGCACTGAAGGGCACTGATAAGGCAACACTGATGGGCACCGATGAGGTGGCACCAATGAGGTGGCACTGATGGGCACTGATGAGGTGGCACTGATGGGCACTGATGATGGGCACTGATAGGCGGCACTGATGGGCACTGATATGTGGCACTGGTATGCGGCACTGATGGGCACTCATAGGTGGCATTGATTGGCACTCATAGGCGGCACTGATTGGCACTCATAGACGGCACTGATTGGCACTCATAGGCGGCACTAATGGGCACTCATGGGCGGCACTGATGGGCACTTATGGGACTGATAGGTGGCATGGACGGGCACTGATAGGTGGGCACAGATTGGCACGGATGGGCACTGATAGGTGGCACTGATGGACACCAGTAGGTGGCATTGGTGGCACTGGTGCCCAGCAATGGCAGCCACCACACATTGTGAAAGTGCCAGTCAGTGCCCATTTGTGGGCACTGATTGGCATATTTTTTTTATGTTTTTATTTTATTTATTTCTTTTTACTACATGTGGATGGCCATGGGGGCCATCCACATGATTGGGGCTTCCCTGGTGGTCCTGGGGGGCTTCCCTGGTGGTCTAGTGTGGGTATCCGAGGGGGGGCTGCGCTGATAAACAATCAGCGCGAACCCCCCCTGTCAGGAGAGCCACCGATCGGCTCTCCTCTACTCGCGTCTGTCAGACGCGAGTGAGGAAGAGCCGATCAACGGCTCTTCCTGTTTACATTGTGATCAGCCGTGATTCGACACGGCTGATCACGTGGTAAAAAGCCTCCGACGGAGGCTTCTTACCGAGATCAGTGTAGCGGTGAGTCAGACTGACCCACCGCTCCACCGATCGCCGCGATGCGTGCCCCCCCGGGCGCGCGGCGGCTGTTATCCCGCAGGACGTCATATGACGTCCAGGGTGGATAACAGAACCACTTCCCGGACGTCAATCTGCTATTGACTGGGCGGGAAGTGGTTAAATATCGTACCTGGGGGGTGTCTAAAGTATGCCTGTGAAGTGCCACGTGTTTCCCGTGTTTAGAACTGTCCCTGCACAAAATGACACTTCTAAAGGAAAAAAAAGCCATTTAAAACTGCTTGCGGCTTTAATGTAATGTCTGGTCCCGGTAATATGGATGAAAATCTTTAAGAAAAATGGCATAGCTACCCCATGACCCCCCCCCCCCCTACCCCAGCCCATTACCAGCCCCTTTGGGTCTTGTATGGTTATTAAGGGGAACCCCGCACATAAAATAAAAAAGGCCCTATATACTCTGAACAGCCGTATACAGGCGGTGCATACAAGACAGGGACTGTAGGTTTGTTCTTATGTAGAATCTGTTTGTAATTTTGAACAGGTACATTGTTTAAGTGTAGCTCCAGCCCAAAAATCTATTTTTAAACTTTTTGGAAAACATAGGTAAGGGTTATCACCCCTGTAACATTTGTTTTGCTGTCTGTGCCCCTGTTCAGAACATTTCACCTCACTTTCCGTCCCAATGACAACTGTTTTTGAAATGTGGTGTTTTTCTTGAAACAAGGATTGGTGATAAAGCATCAGTACAGAGGAGACACCTTTCTCCCATATTAATTCTTACAGGAGAGAATTTTCCTTCCTAGGGGTAGATTTCCTCTCACTTCCTGTTGTCTTCTTGCGTTTGCAAGTAGGAGTCGTTTGTAAGTTGGATGTTTGAAAGTAGGGACCTGCCGTATATACTCTGCAGAAATAGGCCCCTTAGTTGTTGGTGTTGGCACAACACTGTAAGCACTCACAGTTACTCTTGGTTGGTGCTGGAACGCCCTGCTGTCAACTATTATATCAGGAATTGTAATTACATATAATTGTTGAACAGTGGTAGTAAAAATTGGGCCTTTGATGGTGGTGCTGGTGCCACAACACTGTAAGCCCTGACAGTTACTCTTGGTGGGTGCAGCAATGGGCCGTGCTGTGAATTATTAGATCAAGAATTGTAATTACATGCCCCTTTTGAACAGAATAGCACAATGACAATTTCCCTGACTGTCCAAAAAACAAGGATTTCAAAGATAGTTGATGAGGAATGCTTTAGCACAGTATAGCACAATGAGAATTTCCCTCACTGTCCTTCCCTGTCCCTACAAACAAGGTTTAGCACAGTAAAACACACTGACACTCTCCCTACCTATAGTTTTCTGTCCCTATAATTTTTTTTTTTTTAAAGATGGTTGATGAGGAATGCTTTAGCACAGTATAGCACAATGAGAATTTCCCTCACTGTCCTTCCCTGTCCCTACAAACAAGGTTTAGCACAGTAAAACACACTGACTCTCCCTACCTATAGTTTTCTGTCCCTATAATTTTTTTTTTTTTAAAGATGGTTGATGAGGAATGCTTTAGCACAGTATAGCACAATGAGAATTTCCCTCACTGTCCTTCCCTGTCCCTACAAACAAGGTTTAGCACAGTAAAACACACTGACACTCTCCCTACCTATAGTTTTTTGTCCCTATAATTTTTTTTTTTTTTTAAAGATGGTTGATGAGGAATGCTTTAGCACAGTATAGCACAATGAGAATTTCCCTCACTGTCCTTCCCTGTCCCTACAAACAAGGTTTAGCACAGTAAAACACACTGACACTCTCCCTACCTATAGTTTTCTGTCCCTATAATTTTTTTTTTTTTAAAGATGGTTGATGAGGAATGCTTTAGCACAGTATAGCACAATGAGAATTTCCCTCACTGTCCTTCCCTGTCCCTACAAACAAGGTTTAGCACAGTAAAACACACTGACACTCTCCCTACCTATAGTTTTCTGTCCCTATAATTTTTTTTTTTTTAACCACTTAAGCCCCGGACCATTTCGGGCCATTAGGACCAGGCCTGTTTTTGGGATTCGGCACTACGCTGTTTTAACTGTAAATTGTGCGGACATGCAATGTTGTACCCAAATGAAATTTGCGTCCCTTTCTTCCCACAAATAGAGCTTTCTTTTAATGGTATTTGATTGCCTCTGCGATTTTTATTTGTTGCGATATAAACAGAAAAAGACCGAAAATTTTGAAAAAAAATGATATTTTCTACTTTTTGTTATAAGAAAAATCGAATAAACTCAATTTTAGTCATACATTTAGGCCAAAATGTATTCAGCCATATGTCTTTAGTAAAAAAAATGTCAATAAGCGTATATTTATTGGTTTGCGCAAAAGTTATAGCGTTTACAAACTAGGGTACATTTTCTGAAATTTACACAGCTTTAAATTTATGACTGCCTATCTCATTTCTTGAGGTGCTAAAATGGCAGGGCAGTACAAAACCCCCCCAAATGACCCCATTTTGGAAAGTAGACACCCCAAGGAAATTGCTGAGAGGCATGTTGAGCCCATTGAATATTTTTTTTTTGTCCCAAGTGATTGAATAATGACAAAAAAAAAAAAAAAAAATTACAAAAAGTTGTCACTAAATGATATATTGCTCACACATGCCATGGTTATATGTGGAATTGCACCCCAAAATACATTCTGCTGCTTCTCCTGAGTACGGGGATACCACATGTGTGGGACTTTTTAGGAGCCTAGCCACGTACGGGACCCCGGAAACCAAGCACCGCCTTCAGGATTTCTAAGGGCGCAAATTTTTGATTTCACTCCTCACTACCTATCACAGTTTCGAAGGCCATAAAATGCCAAAATAGCACAAAACCCCCCCAAATGACCCCATTTTGGAAAGTAGACACCCCAAGCTATTTACTGAGAGGCATGTTCAGTCCATGGAATATTTTATATTTTGCCACAAGTTGCGGGAATATGACAAACTTTTTTTTTTTTTGCACAAAGTTGTCACTAAATGATATATTGCTCACACATGCCATGGGCATATGTGAAATTACACCCCAAAATACATTCTGCTGCTTCTCCTGAGTACGGGGATACCACATGTGTGGGACTTTTTGGGAGCCTAGCCGCGTACGGGACCCCAAAAACCAAGAACCGCCTTCAAGGTTTCTAAGGGCATAAATTTTTGATTTCACTCCTCACTACCTATCACAGTTTTGAAGGCCATAAAATGCCAAGATGGCACAAACCCCCCCAAATGATCCCATTTTGGAAAGTAGACACCCCAAGCTATTTGCTGAGAGGCATGTTGACCCCATTGAATATTTTTTTTTTTGTCCCAAATGATTGAATAATGACAAAAAGAAAAAAAAAATGTACAAAAAGTTGTCACTAAATGATATATTGCTCACACATGCCATGGTTATATGTGGAATTGCACCCCAAAATACATTCTTCTGCTTTTCCTGAGTACGGGGATACCACATGTGTGGGACTTTTTGGGAGCCTAGCCGCGTACAGGGCCCCAAAAACCAAGCACCGCCTTCAGGATTTCTAAGGGCGTAAATTTTTGATTTCACTCCTCACTACCTATCACAGTTTCGGAGGCCATAAAATGCCAAAATAGCACAAAACCCCCCAAATTACCCCATTTTGGAAAGTAGACACCCCAAGCTATTTGCTGAGAGGCATGTTGAGTCCATGGAATATTTTATATTTTGCCACAGGTTGCGGGAATATGACAAACTTTTTTTTTTTTGCACAAAGTTGTCACTAAATGATATATTGCTCACACATGCCATGGGCATATGTGAAATTACACCCCAAAATACATTCTGCTGCTTCTCCTGAGTACGGGGATACCACATGTGTGGGACTTTTTGGGAGCCTAGCCGCGTACGGGACCCCAAAAACCAAGCACCGCCTTCAAGGTTTCTAAGGGCATAAATTTTTGATTTCGCTCCTCACTACCTATCACAGTTTTGAAGGCCATAAAATGCCAAGATGGCACAAAACCCCCCAAATGACCCCATTTTGGAAAGTAGACACCCCAAGCTATTTGCTGAGAGGCATGTTGAGCCCATTGAATATTTTTTTTTTTTGTCCCAAATGATTGAATAATGACAAAAAGAAAAAAAAAATGTACAAAAAGTTGTCACTAAATGATATATTGCTCACACATGCCATGGTTATATGTGAAATTACACCCCAAAATACATTCTGCTGCTTCTCCTGAGTACGGGGATACCACATGTGTGGGACTTTTTGGGAGCCTAGCCGCGTACGGGACCCCAAAAACCAAGCACCGCCTTCAAGGTTTCTAAGGGCATAAATTTTTGATTTCACTCCTCACTACCTATCACAGTTTTGAAGGCCATAAAATGTCAAAATAGCCCAAAACCCCCACAAATGACCCCATTTTGGAAAGTAGACACCCCAAGCTATTTGCTGAGAGGCATGGTGAGTATTTTACAGCTCTCATTTGTTTTTGAAAATTAAGAAAGACATTTTTTTTTCTTTTTTTTTTTCTTTTTTTACATTTTCAAAACTTTGTGACAAAAAGCGAGATCTGCAAAATACGCAACATACCTCTCAGCAAATAGCTTGGGGTGTCTACTTTCCAAAATGGGGTCATTTGGGGGGGTTTTGTGCCATCTGGGCATTCCATGGCCTCCGAAACTGTGATAGGCAGTGAGGAGTGAAATCAAAAATTTACACCCATAGAAATCCTGAAGGCGGTGCTTGGTTTTTGGGGTCCCGTACGCGACTAGGCTCCCAAAAAGTCCCACACATGTGGTATCCCCGTACTCAGGAGAAGCAACAGAATGTATTTTGGGGTGTAATTCCACATATGCCCATGGCATGTTTGAGCAATATATAATTTAGTGACAACTTTTTGTACATTTTTTTTTTTTTTTGGTCATTATTCAATCACTTGGGACAAAAAAAAAAATATTCAATGGGCTCAACATGCCTCTCAGCAAATAGCTTGAGGTGTCTACTTTACAAAATGGGGTCATTTGGGGGGGTTTTGAACTGTCCTGGCATTTTATGCACAACATTAGGAAGCTTATGTCACACATCATTCACTCTTCTAACCACTTGAAGACAAAGCCCTTTCTGACACTTTTTGTTTACATGAAAAAAAAAATTTTTTTGCAAGAAAATTATGTTGAACCCCCAAACATTATATATTTTTTTAAAGCAAAGGCCCTACAGATTAAAATAGTGGGTGTTGCATTTTTTTTTCCACACAGTATTTGCGCAGCGATTTTTCAAACGCATTTTTTGGGGGAAAAACACACTTTTTTTATTTTTAATGCACTAAAAAACACTATATTGCCCAAATGTTTGATGAAATAAAAAAGATGATCATAGGCCGAGTACATGGATACCAAACACGACATGCTTTAAAATTGCGCACAAACGCGCAGCGGCGACAAACTACATTCATTTTTAAAAGCATTTAAAAGCCTTTACAGGTTACCACGTTAGATTTACAGAGGAGGTCTACTGCTAAAATGACTGCCCTCGATCTGACCTTCGCGGTGATACCTCACATGCATGATGCAATTGCTGTTTACATATGACACTAGACCGACGCTTGCGTTCGCCTTTGCGCAAGAGCAGGGGGGGACAGCGGTGCTTTTTTTTTTTTTTTTTTTTTATTTGGCTTTTTTATTTTATTTTTAAACTGTGCCTTCCATATTTTATTTTTTTACCATTTTTATTGTTATCTCAGGGAATGTAAATATCCCCTATGATAGCAATAAGTAGTGACAGGTACTCTTTTTTTGAAAAAAATTGGGGGGTTAGACCCTAGATCTTTCCTCTGCCCTCAAAGCATCTGACCACACCAAGATCGGTGTGATAAAATGCTTTCCCAATTTCCCAATGGCGCTTTTTATATCCGGGGGGGGACATTCCCTCCCACTGCTTGTAAAAGCAGTCTAGAGGCTAATTATCTGCTAGAATTGCTTTTACATGAAAGCCGGCTGCTGGCTGAAAAGAATGATACCAAGATGATACCTAAACCCGCAGGCATCATTCTGGTATAAACATTCAAAGTCCAGCAACATACCAGTACGTTGCTGGTCCTTGTTGGACATGTATTGTAATCTTTTTTTTCATACAGCCTATTGGCTGAACGAAAAAAAGAGATTGATTGGTGGGTATGCCCACCATTAGAATACCTCCCTTCATCCACCCACTTCTAATGATGGGCATATATGCCGAAGCATGGGGGCATCCTCCCGCAAAAAAGTTATGCCGCGTACACACGGTCAAGCCTTCGTCGGAATTTCGACCGTATGTACGCGGCATAAAAGGTTATGCCGCGTACACACGGTCGGACTTTTCCACGGGCAAGCCTCCGTTGGAATTTCGACCGTATATACGCGGCATTAGGAGCAAAATCGCTCCTCCGCCCCTGCTGCCCCCATGCTTCGGAATATATGCTCTTTTTTTTAACTGTGGTGGTGAAATCACCTCCTACAGCGTTGGAGTCACGGCTTTATGTATCGTGGGAGCAAACGCTGTTGCTGTCAAGATAAATAGATCCGCGCTGCAACTGAATGGCGTACCTGCTAAGCAAATGGTGGTTAACATTAAAACAAAGTAACATTACAGTACAACAGTAAGACCTTACCATGCCATACCTGCAAAGCAAATACCAAAACAAAACCTAGTAAAAAATAAAAAAATGTTTTAACGCAACCTGTGCCTAAAATATATATATGCCGAAGCATGGGGGCATCCTCCCGCAAAAAAGTTATGCCGCGTACACACGGTCGGAATTTTCCACGGACAGGCCTCCGTCGGAATTTCGACCGTATGTACGCGGCATTAGGAGCAAAATCGCTCCTCCGCCCCTGCTGCCCCCATGCTTCGGCATATATGCTCTTTTTTTTAACTGTGGTGGTGAAATCACCTCCTACAGCACTGGAGTCACGGCTTTATGTATCGTGGGAGCAAACGCTGTTGCTGTCAAGATAAATAATTCCGCGCTGCAGTTGAATGGCGCACCTGAAAACAAAAAATTACATACCTGAAAAGCAAGCATGATAAAACATTGCAGAATAGAATACAGTAAAAAAGAGCAGAACAATAGAGAGAAAATAGAGAGAGAGAGAACAATAAAACGACAACTATTTTTGGTTTTTTTATTTTATATTTTTTTTGTGTTTTGTTTTTTACGTTTTTTTTTTCTTTTTTACACTTTTTTTTGTAACTTTACAACTGTAATGGTTCGGGTCTCTCAAAATGTAATGGCATCTTGGGAGACCCTGTGTAAGTGTGTCCTTGTCTGTGAAATGCTGTACCCTACGCTAAAACTTCACTTTTGAGTGGTAGCGTTCAAAACATTCACCTTGGCAAAGACCAGGCTTGTCAGGACAGAGTGGACAAAAACTACGGGTGTCACGCCTAAATCCGCGCTTGCTACAGACACGACATCTTTTTTGGGGGTGGCTTTGGGTAGGGGTACTCGGGAGGACATACGAATAATGCCTCTCATGCAGCCGGCTTACTGCATTTGGTTGGGGATGGTGAGGTGCAGAACCGCCTGGATACAGGAGTTCTGTGACTATCTCATTCTGGAATTTTAGAAGAGATAACGTCCGGCCTGAAGCTCTGTATAGCACATGAGCGTTCAGCAAAGCCAATTGGAATAATGATAGAGACACTTTTTTGTACCAGCGTCTCGCCTTACGGTCAATTAGATACGGCGCCATCAACTGGTCATTGAGGTCCACCCCTCCCATATTTTGGTTATATTCGTGGACACAGAGGGGTTTATCCACAACACCAGTCGCCGTACGAATTTGGACTGTCGTGTCTGCATGAAGGGAGGTAAGAAGGAAAACATTCTTATTGTCCCTCCACTTCATAGCGAGCAAGTTATTACACTTCAAGCAGGCTCTCTCCCCCAGCCTAAGACGGGCATCTACAAGCCGCTGGGGAAAGCCCCGGCGATTAGGTCGCACGGTGCCACATGCTCCAATCTGATGATCAAACAAGTGACTAAACAGTGGCACGCTCGTGTAATAATTGTCCACATACAAGTGGTACCCCTTTCCGAATAAGGGTGACACCAAGTTCCACACTATCTTGCCAGCGCTCCCTATGTAATCCGGGCAGTTGACCGACTCAATCTGACTATCTTTTCCCTCATAAACCGTAAAGTTCACTACATAGCCTGTTGCCCTGTCACAGAACTTGTAGAGCTTGACCCCGTATCTGGCACGCTTGCTGGGAAGGTACTGCTTGAAAGACAAGCGGCCAGAAAATTTAATCAGGGACTCATCAACGCAGACAACTTGATCGGGAGTAAACAAGGCTGCAAAACGTTCGTTGAAGTGGTTTATGAGGGGCCGAATTTTATAGAGCCAGTCGTATTCAGGGTCCCCACGTGGACGACAAAGTTCATTGTCGTTGAAGTGCATGAACCGCAAAATCTGCTCGTATCGTGCCCTGGACATGGAGGCAGAGAACACGGGCATGTGGTCAATTGGGTGCGTGGACCAATAAGCACGCAATGACGGAAATTTATGTGTGCCCATGTTGAGGGAAAGGCCCAGAAAGGTCTTAAATTCGGAAACCGTAATTGGTTTCCAATTTCTGGCAATTTTAGGCAACTGGGGGTTAGCGGCGATAAATTGACCAGCATATAAATTACTCTGGTCCACAATAGATCTAGAGAGTTCTTCCGTGAAAAACAGCGAATAAAAATCAATTGGAATAAAATCAGCTGTTTCCACCTGAATACCGGGTTGGGCAGTGAATGGGGGAAGTACGGGTTCTGCAGAAGTGGTGGGGACCCAATCAGGATAGGCGAATTCTGCAGGAAGGGCAGTATGGGCACGACGGGCCTGCCTTTGTCTTCTTGGTGGCAGCGGGACACTACTTGTGCTTGCCACCTCGCCAGCTTGAACTGCACTTATGGGACTCGCCACGTCACCAAGTGTTACTGCAGTGCTGGATGTACGTCCAGGCTGTACTAGGCCGCTGGTGCTTGCCAGTTCACCAGGAGGAATAGCGGCGCTAGTATTACTCTGCTCCATGATACGAGAGACCTGCGGTTCTTGCTCCTCAACAACCTCAGAAGATCGGGATCGGGTACACCTGACCTTAGCAGGGACCTCAACTTCGTCGTCGGAGCTATCTGACGTGGGGCCGCTGACGTCACTGTCTTCTACGGGAAGATATTCTGAGCCTGAATCTGACAGATACGTGACCTCCTCTTCACTATCTGTCATGCTCAGAATCTCGTAGGCCTCTTTACTAGTGTACCTTCGTCTTGCCATTTTGGGCTCTAAATTTAGGGGTACACTAGTAAGATTCACAGGAAAAAAAGCACCTGACTGTCGTCAGCAAATATATCAAACGCTACAAAAAAACTGTTAGCGATCGCAGGGATCAGGCCTGTCTCTGCGAACGCTGCAGTTATGTGTGTTGTGTTTGGTAAGTGACAGTGATCGATCGATACTGCACTTGGGTGGGCTGGGCTGGGCTGGGCGGAGGGGCTAAACGCAGGCGCTAGCAGGTATCTGGGCTGATCCCGCTAACACTGCGTTTTTGGGAACCCTAAACCGCTGGGGATGCTAGTATAGATCTGATCAGATACTATACCACTAAGGGGGGTGTATGCTTTGCGCGTGGGTGTTAGCGTTACTGGCACTAACCTAACACTGCCTGGGGCGACGCAGACCCTCTCTGGCGCTAAAACCTAATTGATCTCACCCGCCGGGCGATCAGGGGGGTTAAACCTTTATTGGGTTATATACGGCGGGTGCCCTGATGCTATAAAAAGCAAACTAATCAACCAGCGTCACCCGTAACCTTTATATGGTGATCACTGGTGAAAGGGTTAACTAGGGGCAATCAGGGGGTTAAAACCTTTATTAGGTTAAATATGGGGGTACCCGACGCTATATAAAAACCTGACGGGTAACCTAAATAACTAAATAACTTACTGGCTAACCAGTGACACCAGTGACGCTTATACGGCGATCACTGGTGAAAGGGTTAACTCTAGGGGCAATCAGGGGGTTAAAATAATATATGGGGGTACCTGACACTAATAAAAACCTGCGGCGAACCTAAAAAAAAATAACTGCCTATCTAAAACACCAGCGACACGAATACAGCGATCGGAAAAACAATCGCTTAGTGACGCTGAAGTTAGGGGGTGAAAGGGTTACCTGGGGGGTGATCAAGGGGTTAAACCTTTATTAGGGGGGGTTAGGGGGCTACCCTGGACCTAAAGGGGCCTAATCCTAACTGCCCTGCAACTTTTTACAATCACAGATGACACTAAATGCAGTGATCAGTAAAATAAATGATCACTGCAATCAGTGACACTGTGATTGGGGGCTTTGGGGTGAACTGGGGGGTGATCTGGGGGTGACTGGGGGGTGATTTGTGTGCCTATGTGTACCTACGTGTCAGTGGACTGTTGGAGCACTAACCTCTGTCTTCTCTCCTCGGCGCCGGGAACGAAAAGACCGCGGCGAGGGAGATGACATCACTTCCTCCAGCCTCTGTTTACATCACATGGCGGAGGAAGCATTTTCATTGGCCGGGAGCGATCGCGAGGGGGGGGCGGAATCGAGCGGCCGCCCCCTCATGCCTGATCGCTCCCGAACACTTAACGACCGCTCACTGCAGTGAAGGGGGGTCCGGATGGACCCCCCAACTGCACAAAGGCGATCACGTAGATCTACGTGATTCTGCCTGTCGGTGCCATTCTGCCGACGTAAATCGGCGGTGGGCGGTCGTTAAGTGGTTAAAGATGGTTGATGAGGAATGCTTTAGCACAGTATAGCACAATGAGAATTTCCCTCACTGTCCTTCCCTGTCCCTACAAACAAGGTTTAGCACAGTAAAACACACTGACACTCTCCCTACCTATAGTTTTCTGTCCCTATAATTTTTTTTTTTTTAAAGATGGTTGATGAGGAATGCTTTAGCACAGTATAGCACAATGAGAATTTCCCTCACTGTCCTTCCCTGTCCCTACAAACAAGGTTTAGCACAGTAAAACACACTGACACTCTCCCTACCTATAGTTTTCTGTCCCTATAATTTTATTTTTTTTTAAAGATGGTTGACGAGGAATGCTTTAGCACAGTATAGCACAATGAGAATTTCCCTCACTGTCCTTCCCTGTCCCTACAAACAAGTTTTAGCACAGTAAAACACACTGACACTCTCCCTACCTATAGTTTTCTGTCCCTATATTTTTTTTTTTTTTTAAAGATGGTTGATGAGGAATGCTTTAGCACAGTATAGCACAATGAGAATTTCCCTCACTGCCCTTCCCTGTCCCTACAAACAAGGTTTAGCACAGTAAAACACACTGACACTCTCCCTACCTATCCTTCTCTTTCCCTAAACTAAAGGAATCCAGGTTAAGCAAGAAAAAAAAAATGTCACTGTCCCTGCCTATGCTTCTCTTTCCCTGCTCCGGAACACACTACACTAGGCCGCCGTGCTGGCGGCCTTTTATAGTGTGGGGCGTGTACTAAACACCCTCAGCAATAATTGGCCACAGGCATCCTGCCTGTGGCCAGTCATTGCTCTCCTCGCTGCCGGCGCTGTGATTGGCCAAGCATGCGGGGTCACAGTGCATGCTTGGCCAATCACAGCGCCTGGATGACACTGCGATGGCGTAGTGCATTGTGGGCCACGAATTAGGCGCGAACGGCCCAAATCGTTCGTTGTTCGGCGAACGATCGAACAGCCGATGTTCGAGTCGAATGTATGTTCGACTCGAACACCGAGCTCATCCCTAATTGACACTTGAGCGAGACAGGCAACATGAAAATTAGGTCAGGAGTTACAACTTACCTATTTATGTTAGTACAGGTAATTATTTTTGTCTTCAAATGTGTCAGGGTTAAATATATTGCAATCATAGACACTGATACGGTTTGATTTTCTAAAGGCGAACAGGCTGTTCAGTTTGCAAGGGAAGTTGAATTGTGCATGGAGATTTTTCCCAGAGCTTAGTGAATGTGGTGAAATTTCACCAAAAAAACAGCACTGTTGCTTGAAATTTCCCATGCAAAGTGAACAGTCTAGCTGCCTTTAGCAAATTAACCCTATACAGTCTAATTTGTAACTATTTTTTTTTTAATGAAATACTCTTGTTAACATCAAAGTAGAAGGCCACTCAAATCCTAACTGTACTTAAATCTGCTCCAACAACCATTCTAAAGCCTCGCACACACTCCTAGTTTTTTTTTTCAGGTTGAACAAAAAAAACTGATAGCTCAGGCTGGAGCTGCTGTACTAACGATGTTATTACAGCGATATACCCCTGCTATGCTATTGTGTTTTGACAGGGGGACAGCCCCCCCCATCAAAACAGTCCCGTCAGCGCCATTAGCCATTGTCAAAAGAGGCAAAATCCTTGTTACTGTATTATTGTCATACAGTGGGCCATGTCATCTAACCCACAATGAAGCTGTGCATTCACTGCATAAACAAATGTTGACATCAAGGCTCTAAACTTACAGCATTATCTAAGAAGGATGTTTTTCTTTATTGTTAAAAACTTTTCATGTGATAACTTATTAAATCTAGTCTTTGCATGAAACCAATGTACCAAAGCAAGAAAAATAATGAGAAAATAAAACACTGTATACATCATTAAATATAAGTGCACTGAGATAAATTAATAGTTAATTAAAATTTGAGGAAACGCAAAGCCTAAAGTGTTGCTGATATCTGTTTGTATCTCTCAAACAACCCAGATCAATGATACATCCTTTAATCTTCTATTATTTATATTCTCTTGACATGTGTAATTAGTATGTATTGCCCATGTACTCACTTCCATAACTCACCAGTAGTGATTTTATTTCACAGCTTCTGTTGAAGGGGACAAAAGAGCATTTGTGATTTCACAAGGACAAATTATGCATCTTTATGAAATGGCTGAGCTCACATATCCATTAAAGGTGCCATTAAAATGCAATAATCATTATGCATATATTTTTTTAAGGAATTAGTAGAATTACATCAAACAATATAGTAGAAAATTATGTAAATTAGGGTATTAGAAGCATTATAGAACACAAAACATCTACTATATCTTAGCATATAGGTAGGCCTATGCAATAAACAGTGCAAGCAGTAAAGTGGACTAACATACAGTATTAACTAAACGGAATTCACATTACTGTTGCCAAGATGGATTTAAATTGGTTCTGTTTTACCAAAAATAAATCTATTTGGTCCACGTAAATTTTTTTTATCAGAAGTCATCATTATCCCCCTTTTTTTTTTTTTGCACAACATGTCCTATAGTTTTGTTTAATATTTCATAACAAGACACCCATTAGGGAACTAATTGTACGTGGGAATCTAGCTATGCTCCAAGTAAGAATGGTCATTATGGACATGTAACTCAAAGTCATATAATACATAAAATCATTAGGGACCATTAATGAATACTTTGTCAAAGGAAGACAAAAAAATAAAATGTTACTAATAGGAATAAAGGTATGTGAACTAACCAGGACAAGATGCGAAAGCTGCCTTTCTTGAGGGTTTCTTATAGAATGCTTCTTCTGTATCTAAAGCAAAAGATTTTCTTTTCACTCCTGAATTGAACACCCGAGGTTTAAAAGCCATGCAAGGTTTGTATATGTGTCCCTGATGGAGAGACCCATACTCTATAACTGTCTTAATGATTAGTGCCACAGAACAGACATTTGTGGAAAATCCCAAAATCCAAGCGTTCTAAACATTCCCTATTCTACCCAAAATTAAAAAAAAAAAATTTTTCTTCAGATATAATTTAGATTCAGATATATTTTATTTAAAATTTAGGAAAAACACAAGAAAGAAAAATAAACCAGAACCAAGTATGGGGACAAAACCAAGACTAGAAGGGTGAACATGCTAATAATGGGTGTAATGAGAGTGAAGGGGACCGCTCAGGGTTTTACATGTGATAATGACGTGTTCTGAAAGCGGATATCCAGTGTGGCCATCAAGTGAGGAAAAGGTCATGCAGAAATGAGGTACCTGGCTGACGTCAGCTTTGTACCCCGGCAGGAACAGGCGGGTCCCTGGCAACGCCATGCAGACACCACACAACTAAGGGAGGGGGATGGTAAAGATTAGTGATGAGCCGAACACCCCCGGGTTCGGTTCGCACCAGAACCCGCGAACGGACCGAAAGTTCGTACGAACATTAGAACCCTATTAAATACAATGGATGCGAACGTTCGAATTCTAAAGTGCTAATTATAACAACTATTATGCATGTTATTGTCCTAAAAAGGGTTTGGGAACCCGGGTTGTGCACCAGGGGACATGTATCAATGCAAAAAGAAGTTTTAAAAACGGTCGTTTTTCGGGAGCAGTCATTTTAATGATGCATAAAGTGAAAAAAAAAAAAGTCAAATATTCCTTTAAATATCGTACCTGGGGGGTGTCTAAAGTATGCCTGTGAAGTGCCACGTGTTTCCCGTGTTTAGAACTGTCCCTGCACAAAATGACACTTCTAAAGGAAAAAAAAGCCATTTAAAACTGCTTGCGGCTTTAATGTAATGTCTGGTCCCGGTAATATGGATGAAAATCTTTAAGAAAAATGGCATAGCTACCCCATGACCCCCCCCCCCCTACCCCAGCCCATTACCAGCCCCTTTGGGTCTTGTATGGATATTAAGGGGAACCCCGCACATAAAATAAAAAAGGCCCTATATACTCTGAACAGCCGTATACAGGCGGTGCATACAAGACAGGGACTGTAGGTTTGTTCTTATGTAGAATCTGTTTGTAATTTTGAACAGGTACATTGTTTAAGTGTAGCTCCAGCCCAAAAATCTATTTTTAAACTTTTTGGAAAACATAGGTAAGGGTTATCACCCCTGTAACATTTGTTTTGCTGTCTGTGCCCCTGTTCAGAACATTTCACCTCACTTTCCGTCCCAATGACAACTGTTTTTGAAATGTGGTGTTTTTCTTGAAACAAGGATTGCTGATAAAGCATCAGTACAGAGGAGACACCTTTCTCCCATATTAATTCTTACAGGAGAGAATTTTCCTTCCAAGGGGTAGATTTCCTCTCACTTCCTGTTGTCTTCTTGCGTTTGCAAGTAGGAGTCGTTTGTAAGTTGGATGTTTGAAAGTAGGGACCTGCCGTATATACTCTGCAGAAATAGGCCCCTTAGTTGTTGGTGTTGGCACAACACTGTAAGCACTCACAGTTACTCTTGGTTGGTGCTGGAACGCCCTGCTGTCAACTATTATATCAGGAATTGTAATTACATATAATTGTTGAACAGTGGTAGTAAAAATTGGGCCTTTGATGGTGGTGCTGGTGCCACAACACTGTAAGCCCTGACAGTTACTCTTGGTGGGTGCAGCAATGGGCCCTGCTGTGAATTATTAGATCAAGAATTGTAATTGCATGCCCCTGTTGAACAGGGGCTGAAAAATTGGGCCTTTCGTGGTGGTGGTGGTGGTGGCGTTGCCACAACACTGTAAGCCCTCAGAGTTACTCTTGGTGGGTGCAGGAATGGGCCCTGCTGTGAATTATTAGATCAAGAATTGTAACTACATGCCCCTTTTGAACAGGGGCTGAAAAATTGGGCCTTTCGTGGTGGTGGTGGTGGTGGCGTTGCCACAACACTGTAAGCCCTCAGAGTTACTCTTGGTGGGTGCAGGAATGGGCCCTGCTGTGAATTATTAGATCAAGAATTGTAATTACATGCCCCTTTTGAACAGGGGCTGAAAAATTGGGCCTTTCGTGGTGGTGGTGGTGGTGGCGTTGCCACAACACTGTAAGCCCTCAGAGTTACTCTTGGTGGGTGCAGCAATGGGCCCTGCTGTGAATTATTAGATCAAGAATTGTAATTACATGCCCCTGTTGAACAGGGGCTGAAAAATTGGGCCTTAGGCACTGGTGGCACAACACTACAACCCCTCACAGATACTGTACTTGGAGCACAGCAATGAGCCCTGTTGCAAAGTATTGCTTCAAAAATTGTAATGACACGCCCCTGTTAAACAGGGGCTGAAAAATTGGGCCTTAGGCACTGCTGCCACAACACTCCAACCCCTCACAGATACTGTACTTGGAGCACAGCAATGAGCCCTATGGCAAATTATTGCTAAAAAAATTGTAATTACACGCCCCTGTAAAACAGGGGCTGAAAAATTGGGCCTTAGCCACTGGTGGCGGCACCCATAAACAAAAATGATCTTCCAAGCTATCATCATCAATCGTATCATTGAGGACTCGGAGGAGGAGGATAGCCAGTCAACATAACAGCACAGGCACTCAGCATCAGCATCAGTCTTGAAGGGATGTGACATGTTAAAATCAATTAGTCTGTTATATCAGCATCAGGTGTGTGGTAGCTGGTGGTGATCCAAGACTGGTTCATCTTGATGAAAGTCAGTCAATCAACCGAGTCGGTGGACAGGCGCACCCTGTGATCCGTGACAAATCCTCCAGCAGCACTGAATGTGCGTTCCGAAAGAACGCTGGATGCAGGACAGGCCAGTAGCTCAATTGCATACTGTGCAAGCTCTGGCCAGTGATCCATCCTCAAGACCCAGTAAGCCAGAGGATTTTCGGTGGGGAAGGTGTCCAAGTCTGACCTTGCCCCTAGATATTCCTGCACCATGTTTATCAGACGCTGGCGATGGTTGCTGGAACCGATCATACTTTGGGGCTGCGGACTAAAGAATTGTCTGAACGCATCGGTCAGACGGCCACCTTCCCCACCGCTCCTTCTTTGACTGGCCGAAGCCTCAGCAACTCGTTGTCCAGGACCAGGAGTTTGTAACCTCCCAGTCTCTGGGAACGCGTTGCACAGACCTTTCTGCAAGGCCTCCCGGAGTTGTCTCATCCTCTGCTCCCTCTGCGACGGTAACATAAGGTCCGCAACCTTACCCTTGTACCGTGGATCAAGGAGAGTGGCCAACCAGTAATGGTCCCTCTCCTTGATCCGAAGAATACGAGGATCCTTCCGCAGACTTTGCAGGATCAGGGAGGCCATGCAGCGTAGGTTTGCTGAGGCATTCGCTCCGGAGTCCTCTGGGTCACTAAGGACGACATGATCCGCAGCCACCTCCTCCCAGCCACGTACAAGTCCACTGGTTTCTTGGGACTGTAAATCATCCCTAAAAGACTGCTGCTGATGATGCTGAGTGCCAGCCTCCACCTCCATGCTGACACAATCCTCCTCCTCCTCCTCCTCCTCCTCTTCCTGTGCGATGGGTGGGACAGAAGGAACACTGTCTGGGTAAAGGGGGCCTTGAGAGCCAAGGCAGTCCTCCTCTTCCTTCCTCTGTTCTGCCTCAAGTGCCCTGTCCATTATTCCACGCAGCGTGTGCTCCAACAGGTGGACAAGAGGTACAGTGTCACTGATGCATGCACTGTCACTGCTCACCATCCTCGTGGCCTCCTCAAATGGTGCCAGGACAGTGCATGCATCCCTGATCATGCCCCACTGGCGTGGAGAAAAAAAACCAAGCTCCCCTGACCCTGTCCTGGTGCCGTAGTCGCACAAGTACTCATTGATGGCCCTCTGCTGCGTGTGCAGCCGCTGCAGCATGGCCAACGTTGAGTTCCACCTGGTGGGCATGTCACATATAAGGCGGTTCTTGGGCAGGTTCAACTCCTTTTGCAGCTCAGCCAGGCGAGCACTGGCATTATAAGATCTGCGGAAATGCACACAGACTTTCCTGGCCTGCCTCAGGACATCCTGTAAGCCCGGGTACCTGCCCAAGAACCGCTGCACCACCAGGTTAAGGACGTGAGCCACACAGGGCACATGGGTCAGTTGTCCCTGTCGGAGGGCGGAGAGGAGGTTGGTGCCATTGTCGCAAACCACCATTCCTGGCTTAAGCTGGCGTGGCGTCAACCACCTCTCGGCCTGGCCCTGCAGAGCAGACAGGACCTCTGCCCCAGTGTGGCTTCTGTCCCCCAAACACACCAGCGCAAGCACGGCATGGCATCTTTTTGCCTGCGTACTTGCGTAGCCCCTTGAACGGCTACGGAGCACCGCTGGTTCAGAGGACAAACCACAGGAAGAGGCCATGGAGGAAGAAGAAGAGGAGGGGGTGGAGGAGAGAGGTGTGTCACAACCAGTAGTAGCATTTTGGAGGCGTGGCGGTGGAACAACCTCCAACACTACTGCACCTTGTCCTGCATCCTTCCCAGCTGCCAAAAGAGTGACCCAATGGGCCGTGAAAGAAAGGTAACGTCCCTGTCCATGCCTGCTGGACCATGAGTCAGCGGTAATATGCACCTTACCGCTGACCGCCCTGTCCAGCGAGGCCAAGACATTGCCTTCCACATGCCGGTAGAGAGCCGGAATAGCCTTCCGTGAGAAAAAGTGGCGTTTGGGAACCTGCCACTGAGGAACCGCACATTGCACAAACTCACGGAAGGGGGCCGAGTCTACCAACTGAAAAGGCAGCAGTTGAAGCGCTAGCAATTTAGCCAAGCTAGCATTCAACCGCTGGGCATGTGGATGGCTGGGAGTGAACTTCTTTCGACGGTCCAGCAGCTGGGGCAGGGAAATTTGCCTGCTAGAATCGGACGTCGGTGTACTGCTAGCAGAGTGGCCGCAAGTACTTGGCTGTGACACACCTAATTCTACACCTTCATTCCTCTCAGTGCATGTTTCAGAGAGGACTGAAGTTATAGTGGGGTTGGAGATCCCAGCTGATGCGGTGCAAGGAGAGGTCCGCTTTGTTCTTTGGTGTGGGTCTTTGAGGTAGGCTTGCCAACGAGCTGCATGGCAGGTCAACATATGTCTGGTCAGGCATGTGGTACCCAAGCGGCTGATGTTTTGGCCACGCGATATACGCTTGAGACATATGTTGCAAACAGCAGCTGTGCGATCTGATGCACTAGCCTCAAAAAAGGCCCACACCAAAGAACTTTTTGAATGACGGGCAGAGGCAGCGCCCTGCACAGGCGGAGCTCTGCGGTGTGATTCCGTCGGTGTACTGCCCTTACGCTGGCCACCAAAGGGCATCCTGCCTCGTTGGAGATGTGCCTCCTCCTCATCCTCCTCCTCCTCCTCTCTCCTATTAGGCACCCACGTGGAGTCAGTGACCTCATCATCCCCTCCCTCCTCATCACTGGAGCCAATCTGGCAGTATGCTGCAGCTGCTGGAACATGACTGCCAGATTGGTGTCCTTCTTGAGCATCCCCTCTGTCTGCTCTCACGCTACTGCCTTCCTGTAGCTGGGTTTCATCATCAGACCCTTCGAAACGCTGGGCATCCTCCTGGAGCATGTACCCAACACTGTGCTCAAACAGTTCGGGGGACTCCTCAGGAGGAGGACATGGTGGGTCTAGGGAAGGAGTGACTGATGATGAGTCTGACATTGATACCAGGGAAGAGGACGCTTTGGCAGCTGCTTTGCCAGTACCCTGAGCCTGGGTGAGAGAGGATGAGGAGGAGGAGGAGGGCTTGGTCATCCACTCTACCAAGTCTTCGGCATGATGTGGCTCAACATGTCCAGCTGCCGAAAAGAAGGACAAGCGTGTCCCATGGCCATGTGCTGATGACAATGCACCGCGTCCACGACCAGCACTGTTGTCCCCAGACACAGAGCCTGCTTGCCCTCTTTTATTGCCTCCTGACTGTCTGCCTCTCCTTGTTTGCCTTCCAGACATTCTAATAGATGGCCTGCAGGGAGATGGGAAAAAAGCAATAAGGGCTACCTTCAGGTGTCCTTCTCTGTCCCTTTACTTAAGGATTTCTAAACATGGTTGAGGATGATTGCTTTTGCACAGAATAGCACAATGACAATTTCCCTGACTGTCCAAAAAACAAGGATTTCAAAGATGGTTGATGAGGAATGCTTTAGCACACTATAGCACAAGGAGAATTTCCCTCACTGTCCTTCCCTGTCCCTAGAAACAAGGATTCGTACAGTAAAACACACTGACACTCTCCCTACCTATAGTTTTCTGTCCCTAGAAAAAAGGTTTTTTTAAAGCACACTATAGCACAAGGAGAATTTCCCTCACTGTCCTTCCCTGTCCCTAGAAACAAGGATTCGTACAGTAAAACACACTGACACTCTCCCTACCTATAGTTTTCTGTCCCTAGAAAAAAGGTTTTTTTAAAGCACACTATAGCACAAGGAGAATTTCCCTCACTGTCCTTCCCTGTCCCTAGAAACAAGGATTCGTACAGTAAAACACACTGACACTCTCCCTTTCCCTGTCCCTAGAAACAAGGATTCGTACAGTAAAACACACTGACACTCTCCCTACCTATAGTTTTCTGTCCCTAGAAAAAAGGTTTTTTTAAAGCACACTATAGCACAAGGAGAATTTCCCTCACTGTCCTTCCCTGTCCCTAGAAACAAGGATTCGTACAGTAAAACACACTGACACTCTCCCTACCTATAGTTTTCTGTCCCTAGAAAAAAGTTTTTTTTAAAGCACACTATAGCACAAGGAGAATTTCCCTCACTGTCCTTCCCTGTCCCTAGAAACAAGGATTCGTACAGTAAAACACACTGACACTCTCCCTACCTATAGTTTTCTGTCCCTAGAAAAAAGGTTTTTTTAAAGCACACTATAGCACAAGGAGAATTTCCCTCACTGTCCTTCCCTGTCCCTAGAAACAAGGATTCGTACAGTAAAACACACTGACACTCTCCCTACCTATAGTTTTCTGTCCCTAGAAAAAAGGTTTTTTTAAAGCACACTATAGCACAAGGAGAATTTCCCTCACTGTCCTTCCCTGTCCCTAGAAACAAGGATTTGTACAGTAAAACACACTGACACTCTCCCTACCTATAGTTTTCTGTCCCTAGAAAAAAGGTTTTTTTAAAGCACACTATAGCACAAGGAGAATTTCCCTCACTGTCCTTCCCTGTCCCTAGAAACAAGGATTCGTACAGTAAAACACACTGACACTCTCCCTACCTATAGTTTTCTGTCCCTAGAAAAAAGGTTTTTTTAAAGCACACTATAGCACAAGGAGAATTTCCCTCACTGTCCTTCCCTGTCCCTAGAAACAAGGATTCGTACAGTAAAACACACTGACACTCTCCCTACCTATAGTTTTTTGTCCCTAGAAAAAAGGTTTTTTTAAAGCACACTATAGCACAAGGAGAATTTCCCTCACTGTCCTTCCCTGTCCCTAGAAACAAGGATTCGTACAGTAAAACACACTGACACTCTCCCTAACTATAGTTTTCTGTCCCTAGAAAAAAGGTTTTTTTAAAGCACACTATAGCACAAGGAGAATTTCCCTCACTGTCCTTCCCTGTCCCTAGAAACAAGGATTCGTACAGTAAAACACACTGACACTCTCCCTACCTATAGTTTTCTGTCCCTAGAAAAAAGGTTTTTTTAAAGCACACTATAGCACAAGGAGAATTTCCCTCACTGTCCTTCCCTGTCCCTAGAAACAAGGATACGTACAGTAAAACACACTGACACTCTCCCTACCTATAGTTTTCTGTCCCTAGAAAAAAGGTTTTTTTAAAGCACACTATAGCACAAGGAGAATTTCCCTCACTGTCCTTCCCTGTCCCTAGAAACAAGGATTTGTACAGTAAAACACACTGACACTCTCCCTACCTATAGTTTTCTGTCCCTAGAAAAAAGGTTTTTTTAAAGCACACTATAGCACAAGGAGAATTTCCCTCACTGTCCTTCCCTGTCCCTAGAAACAAGGATTCGTACAGTAAAACACACTGACACTCTCCCTACCTATAGTTTTCTGTCCCTAGAAAAAAGTTTTTTTTAAAGCACACTATAGCACAAGGAGAATTTCCCTCACTGTCCTTCCCTGTCCCTAGAAACAAGGATTCGTACAGTAAAACACACTGACACTCTCCCTACCTATCCTTCTCTTTCCCTAAACTAAAGGAATCCAGGTTAAGCAAGAAAAAAGAAATGTCACTGTCCCTGCCTATGCTTCTCTTTCCCTGCTCCGGAACACACTACACTAGGCCGCCGTGCTGGCGGCCTTTTATAGTGTGGGGCGTGTACTAAACCCCCTCAGCAATAATTAGCCACAGGCATCCTGCCTGTGGCCAATCATTGCTCTCCTCGCTGCCGGCGCTGTGATTGGCCAAGCATGCGGGGTCACAGTGCATGCTTGGCCAATCACAGTGCCTGGATGACACTGCGATGGCGTAGTGCATTGTGGGCCGTTCGCGTCACTCGAATTAGGCGCGAACGGCCCAAATCGTTCGATCTTCGTCGAACGATCGAACAGCCGATGTTCGAGTCGAACGTATGTTCGACTCGAACACCTAGCTCATCCCTAGTAAAGATTAATCCCACATCCGGTGCCATGCGTCGGAAGTGGGTTTCACTGATCCGCCCTCCAGTGCCAGATGAAAAAAAAATCACCCTAACAACGCAACGTATCACCATGATTTGGGCGTGTGCGCAGTGTGATCACCCCCAACTCACCCCAGATGTAGGCCAGAGAAGGAGGTTAGAAGGAGTGTGCCAAGTCACGCATCGCAGCCCCGGGACAGACAAGCCCTGAAAGATCTTTTTTCGCTCCTTTAAAGCACTTTTAACTTACTGTATCCCTTGCTACTGCGGGTTGTTTTCCATGTGACTAGTTGCCCAAAGCATCCTGTCTACGTCATGTAGACAGGTGGTCACAGCTGTATTGTCATCACGAAAAATGTAGAACTAACAATCCTGCATTGTAAGGAAGGATGCTCAGGCCCCCCAAAAACTCAGGGTGTCGGAGAGAAAAGGTAAGCATGGGTTGTTGGGATGAAAGGGATTTGGTAAGCAAGAGTCCTTTTTCCTAATATCCTAACATCCTATGATAATCAAGAATTTATCCCTTGCAGTACAGGGACAGCCCTACTGTAAGGATAGTTTTCTTCTTCAGAAATTCATTTTTAGAAATAAGTGCTTTTTAGATAATGAATTTATGTAAAATCTCCATTAAAGTGGAGTTCCACCCTAAAAAAAATGTTTTCACAAAAAAACATGCAAAAAAATAGAAAAAAAAATAGAAAAGAAAATGTTTTTACTCACCAGAAAAGGCGGTTGCTATGCGAAAGTTCCTAATCTGCCTCTTCATCCACCGCGGCAGGTGGATCGCGCATGCGCAGTAGGAAACAGGCAGTGAAGCCGCAAGGTTGCACTGCCTGTTTCCCTCAGTAAGGATGGAGGCGCCGGGAGCTGCCAGGATCGAGCAATCGGTCTCAGGGGGGGGGGGGGGGCACTTTGCGGGTGCCTAGGACAGGTAAGTGTCCTTATTAAAAGTCAGCAGCTACAGTGTTTGTAGCTGCTGACTTTTTAAAAAAAAATCGCGGGTGGAACCCCGCTTTAACCAATGTAAATAATATTGTAATTAAAAATATTAAGTTAGATAGGAATACAGTTCATTTAAACCATGGAGTATGTTTCAGTATCAAATCATACATAGCTTCTCTGATGGGATTACTGTCAATATTTTTCCACTTCAAAGGTCTGGCCATTTTATTTCCTTATCACATCCCTCATGGGTTGTAAACAGCAGTCTTATTTGAATAGTCCAATCAGGCTGTGCCCAATATGCATTTGTTAGGTATAGTGACCATTTAGGGTGCATTATATTAGCCACTGTACAGAAAGGAAAGGGGGATATAATGTATTGTTACCAAGCTGTGCTTTCTGCTTATCCTAGAACACACAAACACTCAGTAAGACCATACCTGAAGCTAAGAGGTAAACTAACTTCATTAAAGGGGTTGTAAAGGTAAATGTTTTTTCACCTTAATGCATCCTATGCATTAAGGTGAAAAATAATCCGACAATACCGCCCCCCCCCCGAACCCCCGTTTTACTTACCTGACCCCTCGAAAATCCTTTACAATCCATTTAAGGCCCGTACAGACGATCAGAAAATTGTACGAAAAAAAAAAAAACGCTTTTGAATCTATCGTACAATAATCTGATCATTAGTACCCACCTTTGGAGAGCCGATCATGACAGTTCATCCAATATTATCCAATGGGACAAACACAAAAAAAAATTTTGTACGATACCAGATCGTACGATTTTCGTTTAATCAGTACAGTTTTCATCCAAAAATGCAATAAAAATACACCAGAACACATTACATCACTTTCAAATTGGTATTCTGTTGTATGCGTTTAGCACCCTGGAGTTTAGGCAGGGTTGCTCCTCACAAATTTACTTGTCAGGAATAATTATCCTGGTTGGTTGTCAGAGATCTATTGATTTCTCCCTAAGTTTGGCCTTGTTGCACTTTTCTCTTCTACCACTAGGTGGCTGGGAACTTGGTGGTACTAGATATGAGAAGGGCAATGCAAGGTCAGGTTATGGGTATATGGGGTATCTCAGCCAATGGGCAAGAGGGGAAGCTGTCGCCAGTAAGGAACTATCTGCCTAATTACCAGGGACCACAGTGAGTAACTGAAGCAAGTACTGGAGCAGCATTGTCACCAACCGGAGGGGGGCGGTGAAGAATGAGAAACTTCAGTGGGTATCAAGCCAAGGACCCAGCCAGCAGAGCAGCCTTTTGTGTCATGCCAGGGACCGAGCAGGCCAGTGGGGTGAAGCTTGAGAGGTATCTAGAGTGCCAAGCTAGGGACCCAGCAGAGAAGCTGGGGTGACGTTTCAGGAAGATACCACTGTGAAGATTGGACGTGTTCAAGGGATTCAGTGACAGTGAATCAGCGGGTCTAGTGAGAGGCCAGGAGCTCAGTGGGCTGAAGAACTACAAGGAGTGATTGTAGTGGAATAGAAAGGAACTGTTAAGCTTTGTGTTAGGAACTGTTAAAGACTGTTGCCATAAGAGACAGCATTCCTGCACATGCAGATGTGGCGTCTTGCTGGATGCCTTTCCCTGCATGGCTTTCCTTCTATCAAAGTCTCGGAGTCTGCCAATTGAACTTGCAACTACCTACGGGTGTCCTGGCCCTAATCCTCTGTCCCCCAAAAGTTTGTTACGAGAAATAATCTCTCTTTTGCATTCAAGAAGTGTCTGGCGCCCAATGACTTTAATCATCTTGCACCCACCATGCCTCACAACCCACTACACACGGAAGGATGTCAGCTATCTCTGGCCCTGGAGGATCTCATTAGACCGAAGGAGGCCTGGGAACTTGCTACATGAGAATTTTCATAACTTTAGTAACCTCTTCATTTTGGATATGAGATTAGCATGCAAAAAATAATAATAATCTTATCCTGTATACCAGGCATAAGTGTACTGTACATTCTTTTGTAAATATGTTTTTGTGTGTAATTTATAAATATCATGTTCACACTGGGGCAGCTTCAAAGTCGCCGGACTCTGAAGTCGCCCCGTACAGCGCTTTTTTAATAGAAGTCAATGCAAGCCACTGCAAAGTCGCCTCCAAGTAGTGCAGGAACCTTTTTCTAAGTCAGAATGGTTCCATTGCACTGGCGGCTAAGTTGTCTGACAAGTCGCCCCAGTGTGAACCGAGCCTTATGCCGCTTACACACGACCGTTTTTCATGACGAGAAAAATGCAATTTTTTAAATTACCGTATTTTTCGCACCATAAGACGCACCTGACCATAAGACGCACCTAGGTTTTAGAGGAGGAAAACAAGAAAAAAAATATTCTGAACCAAATTGTGTACTAAAATATTTTCCAGTGCCCATTAAATGCAGCCTGACCATTGCCATAGTAAACGCAGAGGGACCATGCCATAGTAAACGCAGAGGGACCATGCCATAGTAAACGCAGAGGGACCATGCCATAGTAAACGCAGAGGGACCATGCCACAGTCAACGCAGAGGGACCATGCCACAGTCAACGCAGAGTGACCATGCCACAGTAAACGCAGAGTGACCATGCCATCAGTGGTGTATTTAGGTTTTGTGCTGCCCTAGGCCTGACTAAACTTGCGCACCCCCTAATTTAAATATAGTCCCACCCCTTCCTGTCAAGGCCCGCCCTGTCATCTTCATGGGAAGAGGACAGAGGGGACGCTGTGGGAAGAGGACAGAGGGTTGCCGTGGGTGAAGGACAAAGGGACACCCTGGGAAGAGGACAGAGTAACGCCCTGGGAGAAGGATGCCGTGGGAAGAGGACAGAGGGGACGCAGTGGGAAGAGGACAGAGGGGACGCCGTGGGAAGAGGACAGAGAGGGACGTTGTGGTGGTCAATAAGGCCTAGAGGATATCAGGTTAGGCACTTCCTAATGGCTCAGTCCCTGGGAACAGTAATGAATAATGGCCAACAGGCCCTCTTACCAGACCCAGTGAAATCGCAAAAGTGATCCCTCTGGCTGGACGTTCGCTCACTCTGGGTTGCCTGGGGTGACTCTAGTCAGTAGTGTAGCATGTCTGTATCCTGGCAGTGGCTCGGTCTTTCTCCCTCTCTGGTGGTGCGGGTACAATGTGGCTCCCTCTCTGGTGGTGCGGTTACAGCGGTTAAAGTGTGGCTCCCTCTCTGGTGGTGCGGGAACACTGTGGCTCCCTCTCTGGTGGTGTAGGTACAGCATGGCTCTCTGGCGGTGTGGGTACAGCGTGGCTCTCTGGCGGTGTGGGTACAGCGTGGCTCTCTGGCGGTGTGGGTACAGCGTGCCTCTGGTGGTGTGGGGTACAGCGTGGCTCTCTGGCGGTGTGGGTACAGCGTGGCTCCCTGGTGGTGCAGGGTACAGCGTGGCTCTCTGGTGGTGCGGGGTACAGCGTGGCTCCCTGGTGGTGCAGGGTACAGCGTGGCTCTCTGGTGGTGCGGGGTACAGCGTGGCTCTCTGGTGGTGCGGGGTACAGCGTGGCTCTCTGGTGGTGCCCCCCAGCAGAGTACTCTCTTTTGCTCCTCTTCAAGTTCTAACACCCCCTCCCTCCCCTCCAGCAGAGTGCTTGCATGCTGGGGGAACTGGTGCCATAAACTCTGCAGGGACTTCATTTCCCATGATGCTCCCAGTGTCTTCTGATTGGCCCTCTGCTGTGGCCAATCATGGGTTGGGAAACAGTGGGCAGGAAGCTGGGTGGCGACCCAGCAAATCCAATTAGAGCCGCTCTCTCTTTCTCTTCTCTTTACAGAAAGGGAAGGGGGCGGCGGGGGATATACAGACAGCCCGCAGCTCTCCTCTCCCTGTCACAGCGCCGCTGCTCTATTTGCCAGAGAACTCGGCAGCGGCGCTGTGACAGGGAGAGGAGAGCTGCGGATATCCCCCGCCGCCCCCTCCCTTTCTGTAAGCAAAAGAGAAAGAGAAGAGAGCGGCTCTAATTCGATTCGCAAAGCCCCTGACACTGCGGCGGGGGGGCGGAGCCAGTGGTGGCGGTCGGGGGATTCCAGAGGCTGTGAGCGGATGGCAGGGGCGGTGCCAGTGATGGCGGGGGGCGGGCCCCTGTTATGTATTCGGACCATAAGACGCAGGGACATTTTCCCCCATTTTTCTGGGGGAAAAAAGTGCGTCTTATAGTCCGAAAAATACGGTAGTCATTGAAAACGATTGTGTGTAGGCTCCAGAGCATTTTTCTCGATGAGAAAAATGCCCATTAAAGATTTAGAACATGCTCTATTTTTTCTCGTCGTTTTTCACGTCGTCGTTTTTCTCGTCGTGAAAAACGGCCGTGTGTACGCTTTAATGACGGGGAAAAAAATGTGCATGCTCAGAAGCAAGACGGGAGCGCTCGTTTTGGTAAAACTAGCGTTCAGAATGGAGATGGCTCATTCGTCGCGCTGTAACGGACTGAAGAGCTCGAGGCTGAAAAGAGCAAATCGTCTCTCACCAAACTTTACTAACACGAGGGTGGTGCCATCCAAATGGAACTTCCCCTTTATAGCTATGATTAAACACTAAGAAAGTGTGAAACTAGTCAGCTCTAACCAGAATTTTGTGACTTGCTGTGCTGTATTTGGATTTTTGAAGATTTTACATAATAAAGGCTTTTTATTGGAGTGCTGCTGTCCAGAAGACTTGATCTTTTGTTTTCCCTTTATAGTGCCGTCGTACGTGTTGTCGAACGCGTTGTACGTCACCGCGCTTGGCTCGAGCATTTTTTTTCATGATAGTGTGTAGGCAAGGCAGCCTTGAGAAGAGTCACGTCGAGAAAAACTTAGTTTTTTTTCAATGACATTAAAAACGGCCGTGTGTACGCGGCATTATAGTGTACATTGTTTTGTAAATACTATTTAGTGTGTAATTTGTATATGTTATGTAACCCTATTAATAAGTATATATTGTAGTTTGAACTATCTCTTTTGTTCAAAAATCCGCAGATCTAGTTGTGTTTATGTAAATACTCTTATAGTGATTGGAGTGTATTCACATACAGTATACACATAACCTAGTTCACAGTGCTTCCATTACTGCAGTGGTTTCCATACACACTATAATGTGCTTGTATGTCTGTAAACAATTGTTACTCGGTTTTTTATGCTAAATGCAAGAAATGTCATGGAATGTTGGGCATTTGTGTCCAGTGTTCAATATGACAATGTTAGAATGACCACTGTTTCTTATCCACAAAAAAACAATAAATGGTGCTAAAAAGCAGTGTGTGTATCCAGACAGATCTAATTGCTGATGTCTTTTGGGACGTGAATAGTCAAGGTGAGCTATTCAAGGTCAGACAATGCTAACCGAGGGACGTAAACCACAGCTTGCAGCTACCAGAGGAACAATGCTTATATCATTAGGACCTTATAACAAAGAGTGATTACAGAAACACATTGGTTCCCGTAAATACAAATACTCAACATTATGTAATACAATCTTTGAAGAAAACAATAAATGTCATCCTAGAAACACAATGTACAATTAAAATATATTTAATTTAGGGCTGTTACTGATTAAAATTTCCGTGTTCGATTAATCGTTTTGTTTTTTTTAATTGGTTAATCAACTAATTTTGATTAATTATAACGCACATACAGATCCAACTACTTTTAGCTGATCTCCTTGTAGGCCGATTCCCAGTGCAGCTACCAACCACTGGAAAAATGGATAGCAGGATACAAAAAACACAAAGGCAGTGCTCGATGGGAATAGCATTAAAACTTTTATAGTCTTCAAGTAGGTAACAAAATAAATATTGCACTGGAGATAAAATAGCTACATAAACTGTAAAAATGGTGTGAGTAATACCAAACGGTAGCAAAAGCAGTCATACAAACATGTAGCTACGTATGATACTGGTATAAAAATGTGTACAACGATACCACTGCTGAATCCAGATGAGAAGGGGCTAACATCAGTCCGTCGGCATGTAGATGTCCCGTGAAGGGAACTATCACAACTCCCAGTGGATGGCTGTAGAATCCCAGGTTGATAGAGGGAAGTGATAGAGGGAAGTGTAACAGCCCTTGCATGTGGCAGATAGTAAGGTCCCGCCGGCATGCAGATATGAAGGCACAGAAAAGGAGCCCTTCAGATGGACACGGCAAGCACCGCCGGTGTCCGTGACATCACCGGATCGCCCTGAAGACCCGGAAGCCGGCAGAGAGGTAAGTACCGATCAAAAGAATTTTGATCGATCAAAACAATTAATCGATTAATCGAGGAATTAATAGTTCATTTCCACAGCCCTAATTTAATTGTATGAACAATATCATTTACAATTAGGAATGATTAAACTCTGAGAGCAAATGTATCAAGCAGCGTTAGCAACTGACAGTGATATGATTCCCTACGTAAACTTTTGTACATACCCTTAATAATACTGTACCTTTATTGTAAAACAGATTCAGTGAGAAAATCACCAATAAGAGGTTTATAAAAAAAGTAATAATGATGAGTTAGTGGCAATTCCATTATTACTGATATGGAAATGTTCAGAATTTTAATTAGAGAATATGCTAAACTGCAGCTGGCCTGTTCACCAGTCACAGATACTATATAATTATTTCTACAACATTTCCCATTTAGTTATGGCATAGAATCTTAATAGCATTGCTAAAAAAAAATAGCCACTATTAACATAAAGCGGACCTTTAGTCATTTTTTCAACTTTCCATCTATTAAATCTTCTGTCCTTGTTGTTTTAACTTTGGATAGTAAAACTGACAGTAAATACCTTATACAGGCCACCTCCTGTTTCTTGTCTGGTCATTAGCCTAGGCTTATGACATCATACACAGCTCTCTCTCTCACTCTTGTGAGAGTTAGCCAGGAAGGGAGGGGGGATGAGTCATAAGAGGGCCAATGAAAGCTGCAGGCTGCAAAGCTGGAGGTGTGTCTGTGTAAATCCAGGAAGTGAACAGGCAGCAACTTCAGCTGCCCACAGTTAAAATGCCTGCAGCCAGACTTAGTGGAGGGAGATTTCTGCAGCATATTTGGCAAGTACAGAATCACAGTATATATAAAATAATATGCAAAGTGGTTGGAGGGAAGCTTCAGAATGGCAAAAATGTTTTTATTACAAATTATGTGAGCAGACCTCAGTTCCTCTTTAATAGAAAAGAAAATCGATATACATCGATATACAGTACTTGCTTTTGCAAAGCATTCGTATATAGACAAAGGGGGTATTTTTATCAATAACTTAAGGTATTTTTAACAGTAATATACATTTTTTTTAATGTATTTTTATTGTTTTCCACAATGGGTACATTCATTTAACAAAAGATTTTATATTTACAGAAACAGCAAAAACACCCACAATAAGACATCAAGTGACCTGTGTGGCTTGTTTACTGGGAAAAAAAGCCCACACATATGCCTGAATCTAAAACATGTCAGATCATATGTTTTGTTTTCTTGTTTTTGTTTTTTTCCATACATGACATATGGCTTGCCTTAGGGATTATAGATCTGTATATTAGGTGATTTTCAAGGGTAGTAATGTTTCCTTGTCAAAGTTTTTATTGATTGCATATGAAATAACAGGATTGTCAATAACACATACAAGAGTAGAGGTAATGAAGCTCATTGTTATACAAATGTATACATATAAAAGGAAATCATGAAATTTCTTATATGTAGTATATAACTAAATACAACCTGAGGAGTTGGTGAAGAGATGTATAACATCATATTCGATCCTATAACCGGACCTGCAGGAGTTACTGAGAAAAGATTGGAGGGTGCAGGTCGTATATAGTAAGATAGTGAGCTTCAAAATAAAAATAGAGTGGTGATTAAAAATTAAAGGAAAAGAAGATAGGGAGCTGAAGAAGTCCACAGGGTCGATTCAAACGCCAGTGCAAGGTACGGTATGATCGTTTAAATCAGCTACCATGGCAGGAAGAACAGATTAATCAAAAGTTGGTGGTAGGTGGTATTTTATCCTGGGGTGTTTTTTTGAATTTGGGGATCTCATTCAATAGCCGCCATTTTTGCTTGAGTCATTGTAACATTCATATTATGCTTCGTCTCTGCCATCACCAAAACAGGGGATTTCCATGCCTTTGCCAACATTTGCTTTGCAGCCGTAAGGAGTTGAACAAAAAGTTTGAATTGGATATGCGTTAAGCAATCTGGTTTCAGATTAAGTAATGCAGTGGTCGGGTCTGGTTGTGTCAACAGTTCAAACATTCTGGAAGCAATATCAAAGATTTTGGGCTATTGGGCAGGTCCACCAAATATGTAGGTGTGTACCTAATTCTGAGCAGCCACGAAAACAAAGAGCAGAGTAAGTAGGTGCATATTTGGCTACTCTAGAAAGTACAGGGTACCAACGAGTTAAGACTTTATAGTTGGCTTCTACCACCAGAATGTTAGGAGAAGATGATTTAGTTACTGACCAGATCCCAGACCAATCCGCAATGTCAAGGGTTCGCCCTAGGTCCTCCTCCCATCTCCGGACATAGAATGGTTTGTCTAGGTCAGGATTAACTAGAAGTTGGGTGTAGAGAAATGAAACCAGTCCTTTAATATGGGGATCCTTTTTGCATATAGATTTGAAGTTAGTAAATTGGCTCAAAGAAGTTTCATCGTTTATAAAGGGTGTGAAAAAGTTTTTAATTTGGAGGTACCTGAATAATTCTGAATGTGGTAAATCATAGATTTTACAGAGAGTTGGAAAGGGAAGGATGGACGTAGTAGTGACAAATGCATGAAGCCTCAGGATTTCCGAGGACGTCCAAGCTTTAAATGATTTGGGGGGAGATCCATGCGGGATAAAAAGCAGGGTTTTTGAGGAAGTATAGGAGGGTGTTGTGTGAAGATTGTAAATGGTGTTTAAATTTGAAATTATCCCATAGGGATATGAAATGTTTAGTGATGGGGTTACGTAAACCCCGGCGGTCTTTGGGGTAAAGCCATAATAAGTTAGAAATTGATAAAGGGTCGCATTCTGATGCTTTATAATAGGTTGCGAAATTGGGAAATCCGAGGCCTCCACTAGTTTTAGGGGGCTGTAATGTGTGTAAAGGTATACGTGGTTTGGAGGAACCCCAAACAAATGTCGTTGCCCTTTTCTGTACTAGTCGTAAATAATAGGAAGGAATTGGGGTTGGTAAGACTGAACAAATACAATAGTTTGGGCAGAATCGTCATTTTTGTTGCATTAACCTTGCCTATCCATGATAATGGGAGGTGAGACCATTGTTTCAACATACCGTAATTTTCGCTCTATAAGAAGCACCTGACCATAAGACGCACCTAGATTTTCGAGGAGGAAAACAAGAAAAAAAATATTCTGAACCAAATGGTCTACTAAAATATTTACCAGTGCCCATGAAATGCAGCCTGACCTGTGCCAAAGAAATCCCTCCCAGCATAAATCCTCACTCTCAGAAAAAAATCCTCCCCTATCTCAAACCTGTGCCGTCTTCCCTCCCCTCCCGGTACAAACCTCCCTCCCCCAGCAGCTTCTCTTGTTCTGTAAGAGCAGCCCGCTCTGCTGGGACTTGTGATGCCCTAGACTGTGGGAAAACTGAGGAATCCTCAGTCCCCCCACAGAGGCACTACAAGTCTCAGCAGAACAAGCTGCCATATTTCACCCCCCACAGAGGCACTACAAGTCCCAGCATAGAAGGCTGCCATATTTCACCCCCCACAGAGGCACTACAAGTCCCAGCAGAGCAGGTTGCCATATCTCAGCCCCCCACAGAGGCACTACAAGTCCCAGCAAAGCAGGTTGCCCTATCTCAGCCCCCCACAGAGGTACTACAAGTCCCAGAAGAGCAGGTTGCCATATCTCAGCCCCCATCAGAGGCACTACAAGTCCCAGCAGAGTGGACTGTCACCTGTCCTCCAAACACAGCATTAGGAGACTGCACAGCCTTCCATCCACTCACTCCTTGGCTGCCATACACTCCTACCCACTCTCCCTATACAATAGTGTCCTACCTGAGTCTGGGCGGCTGCATGTCGAGCTGCATAGTAGGGCAGTGGGTATGATTTCCTCTTCTCTCAAGACACGTCCCGGCTCCCAGACCTCGGTGTTCTGTAAAATTCTCCTACCCACATCACACAAGGCTGCAGATCACTTTGCCACTGGCCAGGCACCTCTATGGCTGCAGCGGTGGCTGGAGCAATAAGCTGGGCATAGTAATGTATAAAAAACTTTGTACACAACTGAATGAGGTTATGATTTAGCAGCCAGTGCAAAGCTCAGTAACTGCTCCTCTTCTGTGAATATGAGTTCTGGCAGACATTCCATTGTGACATTCCGTATTCCTTACAGCCAGCAAACTCTGAGGTTTAGGACATACAGGACTACAACTCCCAAAATGCACGCTCACAGTTAATTAAAACTACAAATCTGTCTGCCACGGTGGCAGAAAATACTTGCGAGTGTGCACTGATTGGGATATTTTAACTGTGCGGGAGGAGGCCGTCGGAACCGGCAGTGGCGGGGGCGTTGACAGCGCCGGCGGGGGGCGGTGCCTGATGTACATTCGGACCATAAGACGCAGAGACATTTTCCCCCATATTTTTGGGGAAAAAAAGTGCGTCTTATGGTCTGAAAAATACGGTATTTGTTATACGTCTCATAATTAGAGGGTAGTTAGCTGTGAAATGGTCCGCAATAGAGGCTGTCAGATGAATTCCAAGATACGGAATTGATTTCTCCGCCGAGGTAAAAGGGAGTGCAACTTTTGATGAATATAATTCCATATTTGAAAGAGAAACATTAAGAACTAGGCATTTCTTAGGATTGATTATGAGACCGGAGATGGCCGCAAACCTGCTGAGAATGGGCATAATATTAGGGACTGAGACTTGTGGGGATGATAGAAACAGCAGGATATCATCTGCAAACATACATAGCTTGTGTTGATATCCCCCTATCTCTATACCAGTTATCGTAGGGCCTGTTCCGATATGTTGAGCTAAGGGTTCTATTAAGAGGGTAAATTAAAGGGGGGAGAGTGGGCATCCCTGAGGTGTGCCCCTTTCTATATTACAGGAGTCAGATTTATAACCTGCGTATTTTATGTATGCTCTAGGATTATCATAAAGTGCTGCAATCCATTTTGTAAAGTGTGGGCCAAAACACCATTTCTGTAAAGAGTAATGTAAATAGGGCCATGATACAGAATCAAAGGCCTTCTTGATATCAAGGAAAATAAGTCAAGAAGGGATGTGGCGAGTTTTAGCGATATGTGCCAGAAGAACTGCACAACGCACATTGTCACTGGCTTGGCGTGTTGGCATAAAGCCCACCTAATCCCTATGAACCAGACTGCCTATGATTCTGTTAAGGTGTTTTGCTAAAATGTTTGCCAAAATTTTAATATCTAAGTTCAAAAGGGAAATGGGGCGATAATTTGTACAAGAGGTGTCATCGGAATGCGGCTTTGGGATCATACATACTATTGCGGTTAACGATTCCTGTCTAAAGGAGTGTGCATCTAATAGTACATTAACCTCCCTGGCGGTAATCCCGAGTCTGGCTCGGGGTGAGTTTTTCATGCTAAGAGCGGAAACCCCGAGCCAGACTCAGGATTGCATTGCAGGATACAGGGAAGTTACTTACCTTGTTCCCTGGATCCTGCGATGTCTCCCCGCTGTGTGAGCGAGCTGTGTCCTCGCTCGATCCACACTGCCGAGTGCCGAGCTCCGTTCCCTGCGACAGTGTGGCGCACGGGGACGGAGTTCTGCGCCAAATTCAAAAAGTGAAACACGCAGTATACATACAGTATACTGTAATCTTACAGATTACAGTACTGTATCAAATAATTACACATCCCCTTTGTCCCTAGTGGTCTGTCCAGTGTCCTGCATGCACTTTTATATTATAAAAACTGTTCTTTCTGCCTGGAAACTGGAGATTGTCCATAGCAACCAAAAAGTGTCCCTTTATGTCAAAAGTGGTTTTAGACCAGCTAGAAAACAGCAATAATAAATTAGAATCACTCGCAGAATTGAGCGATAGCGATTTGTGGGGAAATTCGTCATCAAACACTAAATCTAATGACAGCAACAATTCTGCAACTGAGCAAATTTCAGTGTTTTTGATTTGATTACAATATTGAATAATTTTTATTATAATTACATTACTATTTGTTATAATTATTTATAGTTATTTATTATATTATAATTTATGATTTTGTGTTTCAAACTTTATCATACCCGGGATATCTACTAGACTCTGGTTTGGTCAGGTTTAAGTAAGTAATTACTAAGAATTGCAGGCCTACAATACATAACACCAAATTTCCATGCAAAATAATTGTACCGCTTTTGGTACATAATTCCAGACAGAATCATACCGCTAGGGAGGTTAAAAGCCTCTGCCAAGATGGGAGAAAGGGTTTCTGTAAATGATCGATAATACAAGGCCGAGTATCCATCTAGACCTGGTCTTTTATTTATTTTTAGTTCTTTGATGGTATTAGCTACATCTACTGCTGTGATGGGTTCTTCAAGTAGGTTCTTTTGGGCATTGGATAATTCTGGTAAATTTATACAGGAAAAGAAGGTGTCAGCTTTGGTAGAATTAAATTTGTTTGTTGCCGCGTACAGAGAGGCTAAATGGTATTGGAATTTGTGGACAATTTTGACTGGGTTTCTAGTGTAGATATCTTTTGATAATTTTAAATGGATTGGTTTAAAATGGGTTTTTTAATGAGTTAAAGAGGAGTTCCAGCCTTTTAATGTCTATTAAAAGTCAGCAGCTACAAAAAGTGTAGCTGCTGACTTTTAATAAAAAGACACTTAACTGTTCCACGGTCCAATGATGCGGCCGCCCGGAGCGTCGCTCCTCTCTCCGCTCCTCTCCTCGGCGTCTCCATTGCCACTCTGGGCACCCGGCCGTGACAGCTTTCGGCTTCACGGCCGGGCACGCACTGCGCATTCGCAAGTCGCGCTGGACAGGCGATCTCCTGGGACCTGTCACGTGTCCCAGGAGATCGCCTAGAGGGAGGGGCCACCTAGGGGCAGAGGAGGAGTCGCCTAGGCGGCCCGTGTAGGTGGAAGTAGGAAGTGGGACAGGAAGTTCCACTCCTAATGAAGCCCCCACTCCCCCCCTCAAAAAAATGCTAAATGTGGCATGTAAGGGGACGAGGAGTGCTTAAAGCGGAAGTTCCACTTTTTGGTGGAACTCCGCTTTAAGTGCGCGTGCCAAGCATGTACCTGATTTATTGGATTTCATATAGAAGGAATGCCTAGAACGGTTGAAGGATTTTTCAACAGATTCCGCAAGGAATAGATCATATTACAGATGGGCTTTTTCTAAGTGAGTTCTCGCAGCTAGGGAGGGGTTATCTTGGAAGGATGCGAAGGCTGTGTTGAATTCAGAGTCTAGCTTTTGAGCAAGAATTCTACGTTCACGTTTAAACATAGCATATTGTCTCTGAAATACTCCATTTAACACAGGCTTATGAGCTTCCCAAAGCGTTAATAAAGAAATGTCCGGACTGATGTTATGTGAAAAATATTCTTTTAAAGCTTGTTCGATAATTAGACGAAGTTGGATTTTTCCTATAGTCGCCACTAGATACCTTTAACCACTTCAGCCCCGGAAGGATTTTCCCCCTTCCTAAGCAGGCCATTTTTTGCGATACGGCACTGCATCGCTTTTAACTGACAATTGCGACGTGGTACCCAAACAAAATTGACGTCCTTTTTTTCACACAAGTAGTAGTCACTTTTGGTGATATTTGATCACCTCTGCGTTTTTTTTTTTGCGCTATAAATAAAAAAAAGAGCGGCAGTTTTGAAAAAAAAAAAAAACAATATTTTTTCGTTTTTGCTATAATAAACATCTCAAAAAATGTTTTTAAAACACAAATTTCTTCATCAGTATATGCCGATATATATTCTTCTACATATTTTTGGTAAAAAAAATCACAGTAAGCGTATATTGAATGGTTTGCGCAAAAGTTATAGCGTCTACAAAATAGGGGATAGATTTATGGCATTTTTATTATTATTATTTTTTTTTACTAGTAATGGCAGAGATCAGCAATTTTTATCAGGACTGTGACATTGTAGCGGACAGATCGAACACTTCTGACACTTTTTTGGGACCATTGACATCTATACAGTGATTAGAGCTAAAAATAGCCACTGATTACTGTATAAATGTCACTGGCAGGGAAGGGGTTAACACTAGGGGGTGATCAAGGGGTTAAATGTGTTCCCTCAGTGTGTGTTCTAACTGTTGGGGGATGGGAGTGAGAGGAGACATATTCCTAACTAATAGGAACACACAATCTGTCTCTCCTCTCCTGACAGAACCGGGATTTGTGTGTTTACACACACAGATCCCCGTTCTGTCTCTTGTGCCCACGATTGCGGGTGGCCGACGGTCATCGCGACCGCCGGCCACGTGCATCAGGTCCCCTGCTGTACAGCGTGCGCGCAACTGCTAAGGCTCTTAAATGCATAATTATGCTCATATGCAGCAGGGTGCAAGTACTAGCGCTGCACTGCATTTTGGTTATCTGGCAAGCACCAGCAGCATAGTACAAGCTGGTGAGGTGGCTAGCCCTATTAGCCTAATGCAACTGCAGCCACCAAGAATGTCAGCACACCCACCAAAAGCTTTAGCTTTTAGAATAGGTCTGTAAATGCCTGGAGCACTGCAGGAAAAGATGTCTCCATCTGCAGTTAGAAAAAAAGAACATGTATGCCCAGCATTCGGAACGTGGGGTGGTCAGCAGCGGTAATTCCTATGCTTCGGCATGTACTTTTTTCACTTTTTTTCTAGCAGAGATTTCTTCATCCACAGCACATCGATGTGAATAGAGGAATCTGCACAAAAAAAAGAACATTACATATACACTCACCGGCCACTTTATTAGGTACACCTGTTCAATTGCTAATTAGCCAATCACATGGCAGCAACTTAATGCATTTAGGCATCTAGACGTGTTGAAGATGACTTGCTGAAGTTCAAACCGAACACCAGAATGGGGAAGAAAGGGGATTAAAGTGACTTTTAATCTGGCATGGTTGTTGGTGCCAGACGGGCTGGTCTGAGTATTTCAAAAACTGCTGATCTACTGGGATTTTCACACACAACTGTCTCTAGGGTTTACAGAGAATGATCCGAAAAAGAGAAAATATCCAGTGAGTGGAAGTTGTGTGGGGGAAAATGCCTTGTTGATGTCAGAGGTCAGAAGAGAATAGTCAGACTGGTTCCAGATGATAGAAAGGCAACAGTAACTCAAATATTTACTTGTTTACAACCAAGGTATGCAGAATACCATCTCTGAATGCACTACACATCGAACCTTGAAGCAGATGGGCTGCAGCAGCAGAAGACCACACCAAGTGCCACTCTTGCCAGCTAAGAATAGGAAGCTGAGGCTACAATTCACAGAGGCTCACCAAATTTGCCACATTCAGATGGTAGGGTCAGAATTTGGCGCATAGATCCATCGTGCCTTGCATCAACGGTTCAGGATGGTGGTGTATTAGTGTGGGGGATATTTTTTTGGCACACTTTGGGCCCCTTAGTACCAATTGAGCATCGTTTAAATGCCACGGCCTACCTGAATATTGTTACTGCCCATCTCCATCCCTTTATGACTACAGTGTACCCATCTTCTGAAGGCTACTTCCAGCGGGATAATGCACCATGTCACAAAGCTCAAATAATCTTAAACTGGTTTCTTGAACATGACAATGAGTTCACTGTACTTTTTTTTTGCCACAAGTTTTTTGAAAATGGCAAGAATTTTTATTTTTGTACACAAAGTTGTCATTGTAATGAGATATTTCTCACACATGCCATGGGTATGTGTGGAATTACACCTCAAAACACATTCTGCTACTTCTCCCCAAGATGGGGATACCACATGTGTGAGACTTTTTTGCAGGCTTTCAAGTGGCATTAATTACACATTGGATTTCCTGACTACCTATCACATACTCGGAGGCCCTAAAATGCCAGGACAGTATAACCCTTTCCCGCCGAGCGGACACAAATATGCGTCCTCGTATTTCGGGGGTTATACCGGGATGATGCCTGCAGCTGCAGGCATCATCCTGGTATCATTTTTTAGAGCCGGCAATTGGCTTTCCAGGGATAACAACCGATGCAGCTAAAAGCCGCTCGGTTGTTATCCCGGAGGAGCGGGAGGGGACATCCCCCCCCTCCCGCCGCCTCCGCCGCTCTTACCGGGCCTCCCGTCCCACCGGGAGACCCGATCCACGATGCGCCACCTCCGGCGCCTAGAGAGAGACTGAAACAAAGCCGCGAATGGCTTTGATTCAGTCTCTTCACTGTAACCACGGAAGCGACGTCATGACGTCACGTCCGGGTTACTCGGCTGCCAATTGGCGCCGGATTTTAAAAAATACACAGTATTCAGAATCGCCGTTTTCAGCGATCTGAACACTTTGAAGTGCAAAGGAGGTATTGGGGGTCTTTTAGACGCCCGATCCCTTCATAAAGAGCACCTGTCACCACTTATTACTGTCACAAGGGATGTTTACATTCCTTGTGACAGCAATAAAAGTGATTAAAATTTATTTATTTTTTAAAACACTATTTTTTATTATAAAAATAAATAAAATAAATAATAAAAAAAATAAAAAAAAATTAAAGCGCCCCTGTCCCCGTGAGCTCGCGCATCAAAGAAAACGCATACGGAAGGCGCACCCGCATATGTAAACGGTGTTCAAATCACACATGTGAGGTATCACAGCGATCGTCAAGAGAGAGCAATAATTCTAGCCATAGACCTCCTCTGTAACTCTAACCTGGTAACCGTAAAAAAAAATTAAAGCGTCGCCTATGGAGATTTTTAGGTACCGTAGTTTGTCACCATTCCACGGGTGCGTGCAATTATAAAGCATGACATGTTTGGTATCTATTTACTCGGTGTAACATCATCTTTCACATTATCCAAAAAAATTGGGCTAACATTACTTTTTAATTGTTTTAAAATTCATGAAAGTACATTTTTCCAAAAAAGTTGCGTTTAAAACACCGCTGCACAAATACTGTGTGACATAAAATATTGCAACAATTGCCATTTTATTCTCTAGATTCTCTGCTAAAAAAATATATATAATGTTCTGGGTTTCTAAGTAATTTTCTAGCAAAAAATACGCATTTTAACTTGTAAACACCAAATGTCAGAAATGGGCCTAGTCCTGAAAGGGATAAACACCCCCCAAATTAACAATTGTTTTGAAAATAGACACTCCATGGTATTTGATATAGGCATGGCAGGTATTTTGCAGATCTTGATTGTTGCCACAAGCTTTTGGAAAATGAAAGAAAAGTGTAGCGGACCCCCAAAATTGGGGTCGCTGTGCCTTAAAATTTAGGGGCGGCCTGGGCAATAGTTTGGCTCAGGTTTTCTGATACTCTAGTTTGGACTCTGCTCTGCTGTGGTGTTGCCTGGGTGTATAGTTCCCCTTGACCTGCAGGTGGCGCTGTTGCCCAGGTCTTGGGTCGAACCACAGGCGGCATTGTAGCATGATTGGGTGTCCTCTCTCGGCAGCCATACAGTGGGCGTGGTCTACCTTATGTGCATGCCGGGAGAGGGTACATAAGGGGCAGACGCCATTAGGGAGGGGGATTTGGCTGGGGGATTCCAAGGGGGACCCCTGGTGGCGAGAGTCGCACACTTTGGCCCTGCTGGCCAGGGGTGCGTGAATTGGTCGAGAAGTCTCAGGCACCTTCAGCCCGAGGCTATAGTGTTCCAGGTAGGCCCAGTACCTTCAACTGGGTCTACAACCAAACCATCAGAGTCCCAGGGTACCCGAGGGAGGGTGGCCCGCTCTGAAAGAGAGGAAACCAGGGGAGGACCTGTCCGGAGGATAGGTGAAGGAAGTCACTGTCTCGGGAGAGGTCTGGTTGCCTATCAGAGGGAAGGATTCCGTGAGTTGCACAATAGCTCCTGTGATGTGCCCCACTGGCACTTATGATTTCTAAAAGTTGCGGGCGCTAGAGAGTTCTAGATTCGGGAACTAAAGGATTCTGTGGCAGAGGATCTCCTGAACTTGTCTTTGAATGGGACAAAAATCTAAAGTAACTGTTCGTGCTTCGCTCCGACTGCTAGAACTGTGGGAGGGATCTATCCGAGTGAGCAATACCCACTCAGGCTTGAGTGGAGAATAGGGTAAATGGGTGCCGCGTGCCTGAACCTACCTCCCTACCCAACTCTATCTTCAACCTTTTTTCCCACTAAGTTCCAAGCAAGAAAAATAAACTCGTTTGTTGGAGTTTAAAACAGTCTGGACATTGGCCTTCTTTTAGGAAAGAGAATAGACTTTTCCCTACATTCTAGGGACGAGAACCAATGGAGGGAGGTAACTCGCTGCAGGACCCAAAAAATAGTATGAAAACGCTCAACCTCTTATACCAGGAGGATACGGGCATGTGGCATGGTGTGCCCTACTCTGCAAGTGGAGGTAAGCAGAAGAAAAATGGTCTGTGTGCTACAAAAGGAAAAAAAAAAATTTCTTTTCATTTTTCAAAACCTTGTGAGAAAAAAAATGAAGTCTGCAAAATACCCATCATGCCTCCTATCAAATACAATGGAGTGTCTACTTTAAAAAAAAAGGGGTCATTTGGGGGGTGTTTGTGCTATCCTGGCATTTTAGGGCCTCTGTGAAAACTGTGATAGGCAGTAGGGAAATCGAATGCGCAAGTTACACCTCTTGAAAGCCTGAAGGTGCTCATTGGATTTTGAACTCCCGTACGTGGCTAGGCTCCTAAACTCCTAACAAATGTGGTATCCCCATACTCAGGAGAAGTAGCAGAATGTGACCTTCATATACTGCCCTGCAAACTAGTATCATACTTTTGGTATGATGCATAAACGAACCTCCATCCCTTATACTACATAGAAGCTGGAACTACCAAAGCGGCTAGCTGGGGCTCCAAGGGGGCGGCCTGGACGACCTGGACTTTGGACTCACTTCATAATTTGTACAACAATCTCAGGGTATACAAGTAGCTGCTACCCCCTGCTAGAACCTCCAAACCATATCCAAAGTCCAATTGTAGGGTAGTCAATGCTCTATGAAGTCTTCAGACCCATGTGGCAGTATGCCATTCTGTTTTTTACCAATAAAATTTAAAAAGGTGACTGCTGAGGGCCAGGTCGAAATCATGAAAAGTGGTTTGCTCTGGGCATCAGAAAAGTCCTGGACATTCGGCTGTGTGACAGGAGTGACTTTGGGTCGGGGGTTTGTGCGACTCAGCTTGCCCTGGAGAGTTCTGGAGGCTCCTTGTCCAGCTTCCCCGATGCCTCTTATGTGTAATTCACCCTGTATCTCTAATAGGGGCACAGGATGAATGAGAACCCCCACTATGATCTCTGCTAGTCAGATTCAATGCTGTATATATGTATATATAATGTGTGCTGTCCCATGCTGGTGGACTATTTGCTGTGATGGTGTGGGGTGTGACTATTCTATTGTCTATTGTGTCTGATGCCTCAACTATTATGGGATGTGCAAGTGTGTTTGCTGTGAGGAAAAAGGGAGGGGGGATTCCTCCAACCCCCCTGCTGATAAGACTGTGTATTGAGAAGTTTGAACACACCTGACCTGTGTGGCCATTATCATTGGACAGTTTGACCCGCCCTGTTTTCCAAGGGTGGGAGGGATGTGTTTTGAGAAGAGATATCTGTTAACATGTGCTTTAATAAAGGAGTTTGTGGTTTTACCCTACACTGAGGTGTTGTGTCTGTGGACTGGGGGGCTAAAGAAGCTTGGACGGTGCTGGATCTGAACAAAGGAAGCGTTGACGGCGGACCTGGATCTGTTTGAGGACAGAGGGTTCATCACAGGCTGAATATGCTCAAGCTGGCAAGGAAGGACTGGGGTTGACTAAGGCAGCAATTCAGGACTTCCATGGGGTCAGCTTGGGCTTTAAATAAGTCCCATGGGACCGTGTGAATCTGTGGCAAGCTTGCCAGAGAGGCCGGAGGAAATGTTCCCTGAGACTTCTCCAAAGCTCAGGCAAAAAGCTGTGCGCACAATGGCAGTATCACGATTATTGCCAATTGAAAACATTTCCCAATATACTTTTCTCAATATACTCCACTGTCCTGGGGCAAGGTACACTCAGATGATCCACTTTTCCACAAAGCCCGGCAGACCACGTTATGAGCAGTTCCCCAACTCATAATTAATACCATTATCATTCATATAATATCAAACTTCATCATTAATATTAAAAATTATCAATAATATCACATATTTAACTTCCTTATTAATATTACACGTTATCATTGATATCACACATTTCTATATCTTATTAATATCATTATCATTAACCTCTTGAAGTACAGTCATGTACATGTACATCCCTGGATTGCTTTAACAAGCGGAGGGACCGGCCATGGTGGACTTAACTTCAAACTTTTTGCAACAATCCTGGGAATTTTTTTTTACAATAATCTTGAGTATTTAAATTACTTGTTACTATCACACATTATCATTAACCAGGGTTATACGAGTAGCTGCACCCCTTGCTAAAATATCCCTAAATTTTTTTTACAGGGCTGGTTTGCTGTTCCAGTTAACTTCAAAATTAACTTCAACATTTTTACAACAAACTGGAGGTAACATTTTTACAACAATCTGGGGGTATTTCTATTTCTTATTAAAATTAACCACTTGACACACAGTCACATACATGTACATCACTGTTTTCAGTGGCCATGGATGCCCTACACTGTAAAAGCGATCCTAGCGGCTACTCTCCTCCTTTTGCAGGAGTATACGAGCAGCTGCGCCTTTGCTAAAATCTCCAAACAATGTGTGTTTCCATAGTGGCAAATGTTTTTTACAGGACTGGTTTGCTGTCTCCGCACACAACCCTCCTCCTTTTGCAGCATGGGCTTGGGACCAGCCATGGCGGGGTTAGCTTAATTTTTTTTACAATAACCCAGGGGGTAAAATTTTTACAACAATCCAGGAGTATTTATATTTCTTAATAATATCACACATTATCATTAACCACTGCAATACAGGGCACTTTCACCCCCCTCCTGCCCAGGCCAATTTCCAGCTTTCAGTGCTGTTGCACTTTGAATGACAATTGCACGCTCATGCAACACTGTACCCATATGACATTTTTATCATTTTTTTCTTACAAATATTTGCTTTCTTATGGTATTTAATCACCTCTGTGGTTTTTAGGTTTTTGCTATGTAAGCAAAAAATACCAAAATTTTAAAAACATTTTTTTATCTTAGTTTCAGTTATAAAATGTTGCAAAAAAAAAACCTTTGTTCATAAATTTAGGCAAAAATTTATTCTGATACATTTCATTGGTAGAAATGATCCAAATCAGTATATATAAATTTAGTCCATGGGATAGTTATAGAGTACGCAAACTATGGTATATATAATTGAAAATTGATCAGTCCTGATGTACTAACTGACTTTCACGAGGCCCCAAATGACCCATTTTTGGAAAGTAGACAGTTCAGGGTATTTAGTAAGAGGCATGGTGATTTTTTAAAGTCGTAATCTTTTCATTAGAATATATAATTTCAAAATGTATTGGCAGACTCAAGAGGCACCCACAAAACCCACTTGTTCTATGGAACTTACATGACAGGATTATAGAGCTATGAAAATATTGAATCGGTTATAAGATGAGGGAGGGGTCTGGGATATTCCACATGAGATGTTGAAAATGGTGGCCGAGCCATTCAACCTAGAGTAGGAGCGGTAAATATCTTAGACTATAAGAACAAATTATTGAAGTTTCCAGCAACCTCCAACTCTAACTTGAAACAATTTACTGAAAGAGTGACAAGAGAATCTCAGTCCATGCCATATAAATATAATTATTCTAACTTAACCTAAGTCCAGTGCAAGGTTTACGTAAGATACAGTCCAGATTGGAAATCACCATTAAACCCTTCAACAAAAGAGGCAACATCATAATTATGACTTAAGAGGGTTATATTTCTATGTGGCAAAAAATCCTGTTGAATGAGCAATGGTATCGTAAAAATATCTATGGTTGCAGTTTTGGATTTTCAAAAACAATTCTTTCAAATTGTTGACTGAGTATTTGGGGATGTGCTCATCTTCAAGGAGACTAAACATTTTTTGAAAGTGTTACATTCTATCATACCCACGTTTTATGCGCTCCCAAAAACATACAAGAATAACCCACTTGGGAGAGCCATTATCTCCAGAGTAGGTTCTTTGACACATCAAACTAGTCGTGTAATTGATGATTACCTACATCCTCAAGTGGAGAGTCCTCTATTGCATTTGAAAGACACCATTTATTTATTTACCAAACTTGACAATATGTATGTACATGTTGACACAATTATCACCTCCATTGATGCTGAGGCGGTATATTTGAGTATACCCCATAAAAAGGACATTTCAGTTGTTGCATACTTTCTTCAGGAGAGAAGCATTGAGATGACATCTTACAACGCCTTTATCCTGGAGATGCTTTTGTTCATCTTGACTCATAATACATTTACATTCAATGGTTCCCACTACCTTAAGGTGCAGAGAGTGGTGATGGGGACTATTTGTGCCCCATTGTACGCAAATCTGTACCTGGGGGTGTGAATGAAACATTTTTTCCTCTGATGTCTTGTCGGTCTACCTGCGCCACATCTTTTTGTTGCACAGGTATATCGACGATATACCTTTTTTCTGAACAGGTCAGAGTGATCTATTGATCATGTTTATTGAACAATTGAACTCTAATGAATTCAACTTGATTTTCACATTATCATGGGACAAGAAATGTCTTTCATTCTTGTATTTACATATTTTTATAGATGGTCAGAAACAGAAAAAGAAACAGAAAAGAAACAGCAGGCAATTCTCTCCTCCATTATAGGAGTGCCCATCCCCCGCATTTTATGAAATAAATACCTAAAGGTCAGTACCTAAGGGCCAGACGTAATGGCAGTACAGAAACACATTTTGACAAACAAGTAAACGTATTGAGAGAACAATTTTTAGATAGGGATTATAGTATTAGATCAAATTAAGGCAAACTCTAGGGAGTTACTTATTTTTCAGGGGGAAAATAATGATACCCCAAAAAGATTAGACCCATCATGAAATTCAATAACCAGAATAAGAATTTAAGGTGTATATTAACACCTTCCCGCCACCCTCCCCCAAATCACCCCTAATGTTGAAATCATATGGCTTGGTAGGGTTCAGGGGGAGCTGTCGGGAAACGAAATAAAATTTTCCGGCGTGCACATGTCTATTATTAATCTACTTGTGTACAACCTCTGATTCCTCATTGTGACAGCGAGCGGGGGATCCAATTCCCCTACCCCCTGTCAAAATTAAAAAACAGCACAGCTGTGCGGGGCTCCACCTACACAGCTGCATCATTTATTTACTCAGTTCTGTGAATAAATTAACTACAAATCCCCATCTACCAATGCGGCAGACGGCTTTTAGTTTTCAATGAACTGCAAGGGCGCTGGTGAATGCCATCATAGTTCATTGACTTTTCCTGCTCTTCGGTAACTGTCTGCCCATATGGGAGGTTTGGGCAGATAGATATACTGAGGATCTGCAGGAGCCTGACATTGCACCCACGATCAGCAGATGCTTTGCAGGCTCTTGGGAAAATAAATAATACTTTATATTTTTTACCTGCAAAATTTATTGTTTTTTTATTTATTTTTTTACAAAAGAGAACTTTAAATGCAGGAAAGTGTGGTTGATTTGCTAAAGTAGTTGAGAATCTTCACTCAATAAATGCTAGCTGCGTTCACTTTGAATTTATTGGTGTGCTAATTAAAGAAACAAACAGGTATGCTTTTCACATAAATGGATAATTGATGTGATGTCTAACTTCCTTATTGAGTGAAGCTTCTTAACGGTTTTAGCAAATCAGCATCATCTTTGCTTAAGCAAAAGCAACTGTATGGCTCACCAAGAAAGAACAGATGGTTTGAACTATAAAGAGCTTTGTTACGTCTCGCATGATTTCATGCACCCCCTCCCCACAACACACTCATAGTTTATTTGTTGAATTTTAGCCACAAATGTTCACAGGTGAGCAAACGTAAATGTTCACAGGTGAGCAAAAGAGAGAAATAAAACAAGAAAAAAAGTAATTATTATTTCTAATTTCTAAGGCTTGGTGTTCCCCCTTCTAACCCTTTAGCCCTATGCACTGACCCATGAGTGTCATTATAATAATACCTGGCTTTTCCAATGTTGATAAAGAAAATTTAGCCTTGGGTGCATCTTATGGTCTGAAATATGCTGTTGGTTCTTTGCAGTCTAATGGTTATATTCATTACTCTTTTATAGACAAAACCCTGCACATATTTGTAATAAAAAGGATTTTCTTGTGGGTAGACACATACTCACAAAATATTAATTAGCGCAGCTGAATAATTTCTGCTACAGGCTGGTGGAACTCACTAGAGGCATAGGTCATTGTGATTCTGAAGTTTTATATATTATTAAGCAGAACTCCATATGATAACTTGTCTGAATCAACCTCAGGTTAGATGTTGCAAAGACTAGTGCTGATATGACTGCAGAAGTGCAAAAGTACATATTTCAAAATTCCCTATAATGATCTATTTCCTATAATTTTACCTTTGTGCCCCCATTATTTTATTGGTTCCCAAGAAGCTGTGTAAAATAAATAATTTTATAATACACATTATGAAAATTATACTATAAATATTCCACGCTGAAGTAAACAAAAAAATTAAAATAAAGCTGCCCCCACTCGATTTGTGACATCACATATTAAAAATTTCTAAACATTCTGGTTCATACAATGCATGTGCTACAAAGTGCAAATTGAAATACAATCAAAAAATCAACTAATACATTCAATAAATATTGGCTCCTGCTGCTGTCAATCAAATCAATGATGCGGTGCGCCGGGGGCCGAGTGATACAGTCGGCAGCTATGGCCGCCGACTGTATCATGGGAGCGCGCCCGCAAGCTAACCCCCTTGGGAGAGCGCTTCCCAGAAGGGGGTTAGCTCTTGCGGGGAGGAGCCGAGACAGCGCCGAGGGACCCCATAAGATGAGAATCGGGGCCACTCTGTGCAAAATGAGCTGCACAGTGGAGGTAAGTATGATATGTTTGTTATTTTTTTTTTAAAAGGAACCTTTACAACCCCTTTAACTTGACTCGATTAAGAATCCATACAACACTCCCAGGATGTGAACCAGTGCGTCCACCGACAAGAAGGCCTCTTATCAGATTTTGTAGACTATTAAATTATAAATGGCCAGAAGCATTTGAAATCGAATAGTCCCTTAATGGCGTTCAGAAGTTTTATCTCTGTCCTAATGGAAAACCATTGGCATGTGCCTTTAATTTAAAAAAACATACTATGCACTTACTGTACATCACATATTACCATAGGTGCATTACTAAAATCCTGTAATCCAGTAAAGCAAGCAGATCCTCTCACGCTAGACTCCCACCCGCACCTGCTCATTGTTTTCTTATGCCTTGAACACAGGATCGGAATTTCCGTCAGAATAAACTCCGACGGGTTTTTCCATAGGAATTTCGTTCAAGCTGTCTTGCATACACACTGTCACACCAAATTCCGACCGTCAAGAACACGGTGATGTACAACAGTACGACGAGCCGAGAAAAATTCAATGCTTCCGAGCATGCGTTGACTTGATTCTGAGCATGCATGTATTTTTCTCCGTCGGTGTTACATACAGACGAACAAAATTTCAGATGGAAATTTTTTCCGTTGGAAAAAAAGAGAACATGTTCTCTTTTTAACTCCATCGGAATTTCCGACGGAAAAAGTCCGATGGGGCATACACACGGTCAGAATATCCGATAAAAAAAGTCCGTCTGACTTTTTTCTTTGGAAATTCCGATCGTGTGTACGGGGCATTACACTTCAAAAGACTTGCTATTGTTGGAACCAAAATTGATTTGGATTCAACTTCTATGTCTTAAGCCTCGTACACACGACCGAGTTTCTCGGCAAGAACCAGCAAGAAACTTGCTGGCAGAGCTTTCTTGCCGAGTAAATCGGTCGTGTGTACGCGGCTTTCACTTTTCTCGTCAAGAAAACCGACAAGAATCTCGACGAGAAAAATAGAGAACCTGCTCTCTATTTTCTAGTCGGGTTTCTCGTCGGCCTGTTTCTCGACGAGAAACCCGAGTGTGTGTACACTTACCTGTCGGCGTGGAAACCCGCACATGCTGGAAATGACTTTGACGCATGCGCGGTAGCTTCCTAGGCATAGGTAGGGTGTAGCAAGATGGCGGCGACGGCATCGAATGTGACGAGCGCACGCTCGTCGTAGTCGATGACGTCACCGCGTTCGCTCCATTCAAAGAACCGCGGGTTCTTTGAATGGAGCGTCTGTACACTCGGCTGGGACAAGTTTCTTGTCCAAGAATCTCGTCAAGAAAAACGACGTGTTTTTTCTTGACGAGATTCTCGGCCGTGTGTATGAGGCCTTACTGAAGAGTCAAGCTGCATGTGGATGGGGCCAAGTCAGCAGGTGACCATACTATCTGGCCAAAATGGGTCTAAGGAGGCATGCCAATGCATAAAGTGGCATTTAAAACAGAACAGTTACACGACAGCTTGTACTCCCTTGTCTACATCTATCTGTCTTTCCATTCTCGTCAGTTGATGCTGTCTTCTCATCAGTTTGGTGAAATCACAGTCCATTCTCTTGCATTGTGTTTCTTTTCAAGCATAGCACTGCATTCCTTTCTTACATATTCCAAAGTTTAGCTCAGATACAGGTCCTTCTCAAAAAATTAGCATATTGTGATAAAGTTCATTATTTTCTGTAATGTACTGATAAACATTAGACTTTCATATATTTTAGATTCATTAAACACAACTTGAAGTAGTTCAAGCCTTTTCTTGTTTTAATATTGATGATTTTGGCATACAGCTCATGACAACCCAAAATTCCTATCTCAAAAAATTAGCATATCATGAAAAGGTTCTCTAAACGAGCTATTAACCTAATCATCTGAATCAACTAATTAACTCTAAACACCTGCAAAAGATTCCTGAGGCTTTTAAAAACTCCCAGCCTGGTTCATTACTCAAAACCGCAATCATGGGTAAGACTGCCGACCTGACTGCTGTCCAGAAGGCCATCATTGACACCCTCAAGCAAGAGGGTAAGACACAGAAAGAAATTTCTGAACGAATAGGCTGTTCCCAGAGTGCTGTATCAAGGCACCTCAGTGGGAAGTCTGTGGGAAGGAAAAAGTGTGGCAGAAAACGCTGCACAATGAGAAGAGGTGACCGGACCCTGAAGAAGATTGTGGAGAAGGACCGATTCCAGACCTTGGAGGACCTGCGGAAGCAGTGGACTGAGTCTGGAGTAGAAACATCCAGAGCCACTGTGAACAGGCGTGTGCAGGAAATGGGCTACAGGTGCCGCATTCCCCAGGTCAAGCCACTTTTGAACCAGAAACAGCGGCAGAAGCGCCTGACCTGGGCTACAGAGAAGCAGCACTGGACTGTTGCTCAGTGGTCCAAAGTACATTCAGAAATCAAGGTGCCAGAGTCTGGAGGAAGACTGGGGAGAGGGAAATGCCAAAATGCCTGAAGTCCAGTGTCAAGTACCCACAGTCAGTGATGGTCTGGGGTGCCATGTCAGCTGCTGGTGTTGGTCCACTGTGTTTTATCAAGGGCAGGGTCAATGCAGCTAGCTATCAGTAGATTTTGGAGCACTTCATGCTTCCATCTGCTGAAAAGCTTTATGGAGATGAAGATTTCATTTTTCAGCACGACCTGGCACCTGCTCACAGTGCCAAAACCACTGGTAAATGGTTTACTGACCATGGTATTACTGTGCTCAATTGGCCTGCCAACTCTCCTGACCTGAACCCCATAGAGAATCTGTGGGATATTGGGAAGAGAAATTTGAGAGACGCAAGACCCAACACTCTGGATGAGCTTAAGGCCGCTATCGAAGCATCCTGGGCCTCCATAACACCTCAGCAGTGCCACAGGCTGGTTGCCTCCATGCCACGCCGCATTGAAGCAGTCATTTCTGCAAAAGGATTCCCGACCAAGTATTGAGTGCATAACTGAACATAATTATTTGAAGGTTGACTTTTTTTGTATTAAAAACACTTTTCTTTTATTGGTCGGATGAAATATGCTAATTTTTTGAGATAGGATTTTTGGGTTTTCATGAGCTGTATGCCAAAATCATCAATATTAAAACAAGAAAAGGCTTGAACTACTTCAGTTGTGTGTAATGAATCTAAAATATATGAAAGTCTAATGTTTATCAGTACATTACAGAAAATAATGAACTTTATCACAATATGCTAATTTTTTGAGAAGGACCTGTATTACCTCATCCATTACATTCCTCTATATAGCTCATATAGCATGGAGAGTGGAAAGGTGTGTCATTACAAAATACACTTCTCGATACCACACACATATTTCAGGGAAACCCAGAAGATGCTGTAGTGGCAGGCACAATACGCATGTTGTATGTTACCCTGCCTCACAAAAGTAACCTTCCCAATTGTTAAGGGATATTGATGACTTTATCCATTGTGATTATGTCACACATGTCAAACAAGGCCATGTGACCCGCTGCATCTTCTTCCTCTTTGCCTCTTTTCTAGCCGCGATCCTCTGTTGATGCAGAGAACAGTGCTGGCACAATGACATCAGCACTATCTTTGCTTCAATACACAATAAATGAAGGGTGCCATGGTGACATCCCCTTAGGTCACAGCTTCATGGCAAAATCAGGTGTACCAATAATGTTTGAATGCTGAAGTGATCGGCAACAGATTGCACCATTGCAAAGTCACAGAAGGTATTGTGGCTCACCAACACATTATATGATTCTCATAAGCTACTTTTCATTAATCACATTGGTCATGTTTGGAGTAATTTGCTCAGCTCCTTTATCAGGTAACAATGACAATTGAAATTGACAACCAAAATTGATCCAGTGTCTAGGCCAGTGGTTCTCAACCCTGTCCTCGAGTACCCCCAACAGGCCATGTTTGCAGGTTTTCCTTTATTTTGTACAGGTGCTTTAAATCAGAGTCAATGGCTTGGTATTTTGGACAGCTATTTTATCTAAGAGAAATTTCCAAAATATGGCCTGTTGGGGACAGAGTTAAGAACCACTGGTCTTGACTGGCGCATGCGCGGATGCCTGAGGGAGAAGTCGCATCCCCTTAGAGCTCCGCTCCCGGGTTAAACAAACCGGAGAACCGATGCTGTTTTCACCGCAAACGGCACCAGCTCCCGCAAATTCATAACAGGTACGCTTTGGCTTATTGAGGATGGTCACGAGGGGGCCAAAAACAAAGTATAAGATTGGTATCTCTAAGGATACACCGGCCCGGCAGACATCCAAGATGGCGGCGCCTGGTACCTCACAGACTCGCACACAGCGGGTTCCTAAATCCCTGTCACACAATGTCAAAACTCTGGACACAGCTGGTGAGATTGATTCTGACTATGAAACACCTGAAAATGTTATTCAGTCTAACATGTTCAGACAATTTGAGAAAATGCTTCAAAAAGCTTTGAAACAAACTTCTGACCAGATAACAGAGAAGCTGACAAGGGAGATTAGGGAGCTGGGGCATAGAACAGCTGAATTGGAAATGCGGGTAGATGATATAGAAACTACCACACAGCATTATAATACTACTATTGAACAGCTTAAGGATGAGAACTTTTTATTACAAAACCGTTTGGAAGACCAGGAGAACAGGGACCGTCGCTCCAACCTAAGAATCAGAGGTCTCCCTGAATCAATCCTAGACTTACAGGGAACTATATGTGCACTGTTTCAGGAACTGTTACCAGGTATTTCACCTGAGAGATTGGAAATGGACAGAGTCCACAGGGCCCTAACTCAACGCAAACCCAATGGACCCCCTAGAGATATTATAGTTAAATTTCATTACTATAAAACAAAGGAGCAAATACTTGCTGCTGCTAGAGGTAAAAACACTCTTGAGTTCCAGGGCAATATGTATCAGCTCTTTACAGACCTCTCCCCTCTAACTGTTACTAAGAGGCGTTCTATGAAACCACTGCTGCAAGTACTTCAAAAGCACCAAATCATATACCACTGGGGGTTTCCATTCTCTCTCCGCTTTACATACTTGGAAACCAGATATACCTGTCGCACGTCCGATGAACTTCGGTCAGCCTTAATTGATCTAGGCCTGATGGATCACACCAATTCTAAGGAGCAACCTCGTAGACGTGCGGCTTCTAGATCACCTCCAAATGAAACCGACCTGGACCCAAACCCCTCTGGTTATACCAGACAGAATCTTCATAAAAGAGGACGTTTTGATAGTCAGGCACCGATAAATGTCGACTCAATGGACTGATTGTTCACTTCTCATTAATCTTATCCATGTTTCTCCCCTTTTGTAGGGTATTAGCCCCATTGCTTTATTCTGAAAAGCATTGCACTATCTATGCTTGAAGAACTAGAATCCTGTTCTCCATTTTTTTTTTTTCTTTTTTCTTTTCTTTAGTGGTGTTTTGTTTCTGTCAAAAATATATATTTCTTTAATCCATATGCACATAATATATGCATATTAATTTGTACTTATGAAATATGAATCTAGGTTTCTATTTAGGGTTTTAATCAGCCAGAATATTTATATTTCATTTACATTTTTGAGTCAAGTGTTTTTAAGGGTTTTTTTTTTTTTTTTTTTCTGTGTTTGTCCCCTTCCTGACAAATATGTCTACTTAGTAATTTAAATGCATATTATATTGTACCTATGAAATATATATTTGGGTAATTACTTATTGTTTCAGTCAGCAAGAAGGTCTATATTACATTTACATTTTTGAGATAAGTGTTTTTTTTTTTTTTTTTTGTCCCCTTTCTGACAAATATGTCTACTTAGTAATTTATATGCATATTATATTATACTTCTGAAATATGAATTTGGGCATTAATTTATTGTTTTAGTCAGCCAGAAGGTCTATATTACATTTTTTTTTTTTTTTTTTTGTGTGTGTTTGTCCCCTTTCAGACAAATATGTCTACTTAGTAATTTAAATGCATATTATATTGTACCTATGAAATATAAATTTGGGTAATTATTTATTGTTTTAGTCAGCCAGTAGGTCTATATTACATTTCCATTTTTTTTTTTTTTCCCTCTCTCCCTTCCCTTTCCTCTATATTTGCGAGCTTGTTTATTAATTATTTCGCTTGCGTTGACGGTTTGCTTCACAAGTGTTAAGATTGATATTTTCCAGCCTCCTTATGGACGCATTCATTTAGAAATTGACTCAACATACTTCCCAAAGTTGGTATGCTTCCTTTCTCTCTCTTTTTTTGTTTATTGCATCTCCAGTCTTCTTGATAGAGAATTATTTATGTTTTCTACTATAATACTTAAGTGTTCTCCGGCGTTGTTTTTCCCTCCGGAACTTCTTGCGGCCCCCTACGTACCCCCTGACTCCTGCTACTATTATGCAGGAGTCGGTCGGTGACCATGGAACCCCTCGGAGATTTTTTGTTATCTCTCCGAGATGTTCCTGCGCCCTACTAGTACATCATTATTTTATGACACTAATTGCAGTCATTAGGGCTTCTTTTTTATTTGGTTTCTTCTTTATTCTTTCTTTTCTGTCTTTCCTTTCTTCTCCTCTTCTGTCTCCCTTGGTGGCGGTTCGAATTCATAATATGGGTTTCATTAACCCTTATATAAAACTTACCCTTACTATGTCATGGCCCCCATAAACATTTTGTCCTTAAATGTACAAGGCTTCAACGTTCCACAAAAAAGAACTAAAGCTCTACGTTCCTTTTCAGCTAGAAAAGCTCACATCATTTTCCTTCAAGAAACGCACTTTATCAATAACGCCTCCCCTAAATTTCTTTCCTCCTCCTACCCTCAATTCTACGCAGCTTCAGCTACAACTAAGCAACGTGGGTCCTTGATTGGATTCCACCGTTCTACACCATTTACCCTTAATACACAAATATGTGACCCTGAGGGTAGATATGTTTTATTAACAGGCCTTATTGCTGATACTGAAGTCACATTAGTTTCGTATTACGCCCCAAATAAACGTCCTGAAGCTTTTCTATCACATCTTTTCCAACTAATCGAATCACATAAATTTGGAACAATAATATTATGTGGCGACTCCAATACTACCATTTATCCTTTCTTGGATAAATCCCCGTCATCTCCTAACTCTCCTACCCATAAACGGTCCTTCCAATCTCTACTTACTTCTTTTAATTTTGTTGATACCTGGCGGGAACTTAACCCAACTTCCAGAAATTTTACACATTATTCTTATCCACACAAATCTTTCTCACGAATAGACCATATTTTCCTCCCCTCTAGTATGCTCCCTGAAGTAATATCCTCTAATATAATCCCATTTCCTTGGACAGACCATTGTGCGGTCACTGCTACAATTACCTCTCCTATACCTAGGTCACATGACACCACTTGGTGTATTAACGACTCCATCCTAACTCACCCCTCACACCGTTCAGATATTGAACTGGCTCTTAATGATTATATCTCATTTAATGACACTACTGATGTCTCTGCCCTTACATTATGGGAAGCCCATAAAGCTGTTATTCGGGGCAGCTTGATACAAAAGGCGAGATCTATTAAAAGAGATCGCAAGATTCTGTTCACCAAACTTGAAGCAAATTTTAACGCTTGTCATTTGGCTCATCAAGCTACCCCGAATGCACACACAAACACTAAATTGGAAAGGGCCCGGCTTGAGTTGGATCTTTTTCTGACAGATTCGGCAGACAAACTCTTACGCAAGCGGCAACATACCCTATACCGCAAAGCCAATAAGCCCGATACCCCAATGGCCCGCAGCCTCAAGTCTATTGATCGTTCACAAGCTGCATTCTGACTTAGAACCTCCAGAGATGCATACACTAGTAACCCATTAAAGATCTTGGACATCTTTCAATCTAAATTAGCTAAGCTCTATGACTCTGGCTTAATCTTTGATAAAAACAAAGCAGACACTTTGTTCTCAGATGTTAAACTTCCCACAATGACACCGGAACAGTGTGAATATTTGGAGAGTCCCATAACGGCCTTGGAAGTTAAAGCTGCTATTAAAGAATTGAAGCCTCACAAGAGACCGGGCCCCGATGGGTTTTCTGCACTATACTACAAACAATTTGATTCGATTTTAACGCCTCTATTGACTAGAGCCTTCAATTCTTTGTTAGCTGGTCATTCGTTTAAAACCGAAACACTAACTTCCATCATAGCAATGATTCCCAAACCTAAATCTGACACTACCTCTTGGTCTAATTACCGCCCCATATCTCTTTTAAATCTAGACATTAAGTTACTAGCTAAGATCTTGGCAACTAGATTGAATAGCATTATAGGTAAACTTATCCATCGTGACCAAACTGGCTTCATGCCCTTGCGTCAAGCAGGGGATAATGTCAGAAGAGCACTTTTATTAATTCATGCCGCCAAAAAAAGACGTATCCCAACTTGCCTTATATCATTAGATATTAGGAAGGTGTTCGACTCAATCAGCTGGCCATATCTACAATATATTCTTCAAAAATGGGGTTTTGGGGAAAATTTCTTAACTTGGGTCTCCTCACTATACAGCACTCCGAAAGCTTATATTAAATATATGGGCTATAAATCGGCTATGATAGATATTAGAAGAGGTACTAGACAGGGTTGCCCCCTATCCCCTTTGCTTTTTGCCCTACTTATTGAACCCTTAGCATGTATTATTAGAAATAATCCTAATATCAAAGGTGTAGAATTAGGTGGACATCACCACAAATTGAGTCTTTTTGCAGATGACATCCTGATTTTTTTATCCCATCCCCACGTCTCAGCCCCAAATCTAGTAAATACTTTAGACAAGTTTGCAAAGATTTCTGGTTTGTGTGTTAATCATGCCAAATCTAATGCCCTTAATATTTCCCTTTCGCCATCTGAGTTACAACAAGCTCAAACGTCTTTACCTTTCAATTGGGAATTGCATCATATTTCATATCTTGGAGTCCAACTCACTTCTTCTATATCCGACCTATTTTCAGCTAACTACTTACCCTTATTGAAGTCAACTACTAATCTGATGAAACAATGGTCTTCTCTTCCTTTATCTTGGATTGGGAGGATTAATGCTACTAAGATGTCAATCTTACCAAAGTTCCTTTACCTATTCCGAGTTCTCCCCATACATATACCTCCTTACTTCCTGAGGCTCACTCAAAAGAGAGTGATGGCTTTTATATGGGGCTCTACAAAGCCCGTATACCTAGATCGACTCTTTATCTTGATAAATTGAAAGGTGGTCTGGGAATTCCTAACTTTTCCTCATACTACTTTGCTGCTCAGCTAGCACAACTCCCCAAATACCATTCTACAATAGAATCCCCTCTATGGGTAGCGATTGAATCAGTGGATATTGACCCCATTTCTGTGAATAATTTGCTCTGGTTAGCTCCTAAAGATAGACTAAACTTATCTAACCCTGTAACCAAACATTCTATAGCTATCTGGGACAAATATAGATCCACAAAAAGCCTACAATCCACTCATAACCCTCTACTCTCTTTTCTTCGAAATCCCTCATTTTACCCCGCCTGGAAATTTCCCCTATCATTTGCAGCTTGGTCCAGAAGAAACCTACTTCAATTCCATAATCTAGTTTCCTCCAATGATATTCTTACGTTCCCAACATTATGTGATTTATACAAACTCCCCATGAAGGAGCTCTTCCGCTATCTACAAATTAAGAACTTTTATACACCCCTCGTTGATACGGGATCCCCTCTCACCCAAATGACTCAATTTGAACGTATCTGTAACAGTGATCCCCATGCTAGAGGATTAATATCACTTTTGTATAAACGCATCAATTCCACATCCGACGATACTTTACCATCCTATACGACTAAATGGGCACACGACATGGATAGAACATTCAGTAAAAGTGACTGGGATATTATATGGTCAGCTACTAAGCATTCCTCGCCAAACTGTTTTGCGTTGGAAACAAATTATAAGGTCCTTTCTCGATGGTACCTGGTTCCGGCCAGGATTGCCAAATTTGCCCCCTCGTACCCAAATCTATGTTTCAGAGGCTGTTCTGAACCGGGCACGCAGTTCCATACTTGGTGGCAATGTCCAATCGTTCAATCCTTCTGGAGTAAAATATTTCACATGGCCTCTACGGCCTTGGAAATACCAATCCCGCCAGACCCGGCACTGGCTCTCCTCAACCTCAAACCTCCTAATTTGAATAAGTCACAATTCAAATTACTACTACATCTCACCACGGCGGCTAAACAATCTATAGCTAAGGCCTGGAAAACCCAAACTTTGGTTGTGGCTGAAACTAAACATAGAATTAACAGAGCCCTTATCTTTTCCAAAATGTCTGCTATTGAAGATGACAACATTGCTACATATAATAAAATATGGAAACCATGGATTAAACACTTCTTACCCCCAGATTTTGATCAACTATTGTTGATGCCTCTTTGAAATACTTAAATGTTTATCTATTAATATAATATTTAAACGGGGCCTTGATCTGACTGGACCGCCACCCGGAGAGACAACCTTCACCTTTTTCTCTATTTTCCTACACCCATACCTTCTTTTCTATAAATTTTACTTTTCTCCCATATTTCTTCTTCTTCTCTCTTACTTCTTCTGTCTTTCTGTTTTGGTTAGTTTTGTTACTTGTGTAATACAGATTTTTTACACATGTGATGTTCATTACATGACTTATATATATAACTTTAAAGTTTCACTTTATCAATCACTAATATCTTTGTGTCTTAAAGATTTGTTAGGAAAGTCTCCACTAAACAATTGAGGTATGACAACGTTCATCTGGTGTATCCTTCTGGATAGCCCAACATATTCTCTCATACTTAATCGAGCCCCCATCTGCTCACAGCTTGCTCCCTTCGGGGGTGAGTGGTTGGTCTGGAGACGTGATATTCTATCCTAAATATTGCTTATCTTCATTGCTCTAATCTTTTATACCTCTATTTGTATTGATATAATTGTTACTGAGGTTTATCCTCTACTGCCTTTCTTTCAATATGTATTTTTAGTGATTACTGTATTTATTTACAATTCTATTCTTGATCAGAATGTAATGTTCAGTATATTTGCTATGTACTTGTAAAATCTAATAAAAATATTAAACAAGTAAAGAACCACTGGTCTTGGCAACCTCACACATTACCTGGAAAGCTAGGGCATATAACAGTCCCAAATCATGCCCAGACATACCACATGGGCAGGCAGTTAGCCAGTAGCTCTTGAGCTTTTGCTAAGAATGCATATTTTTTAACATAAAATTGGCCAGCCAGTCACAGCCTAAAGAAGGTTACTAAGTGATAAAATACTCAGAAAACTGGGCAAAAAATAAGGAAAAGATCATTTAGGCCAATTCTGTCTATTAAAGTAAAATTAAAAGCAAGGAATGCAGAAGGGATTGGGTTCTTTCAAGACTGGAATGAATACAAATACACATTTACGATGCATAAACTCCTGTAAATGTACAACGTAAAAAATAACTAAGAGATGCTTGATAGAAACACTAAAGCCCCGTTCACACAGGGGCGGCACGACTTTGGGGGCGACTCGTGCAGGCGATCTCAAGACGACTTGAGAGGCGATTTTCAAAATGACTTCTGTATAGAAGTCAATGCAAGTCGCCACGAATCGCCCCCAAAGAAGTACAGGAACCTTTTTCTAAGTCGGAGAGACTCGAGTCGCTCCTATTAGAACGGTTCCATTGAACAGTGCAGGACGCGACTCGTCAGGCGACCGAGTCGCCTGACGAGTCGCCCCTATGTGAACCGGGCTTAAAGCAAAATATTGAAAAAAATAAACAATAAACAACTGTCATAAAGCTGCCTCAGATCTATAAATCCAAGCACAAGCTATTAACACCGTCCGAAACCAAAGAGTAGAAACTAGGGATGAGCCGCTACTCAGCAGAACATGAGAACGGGCAAAAAATTTGTGCGAACACTGTTAAAGTCTATGGGACGCGAATGTGAAAAATCTAAAGTGTTAATTTTAAAGGCTTATATGCAATTTACTGCCATAAAAAGTGTTTGGGGACCTGGGTCCTGCAATGCAAAAAAAGTTTTAAAAACAGCCGTTTTTTCATGAGCACTGAATTTAATAATGCTTAAAGTGAAACAATAAAAATGAAATATTCCTTTAAATATCATGCATGGGGGGTCTCCTTAGTCTGCCTGTAAAGTAACTCATCTTTCCCATGTTTATAACAGTACCACAGCAAAATTACATTTCAAAAGGAAAAAATGTAATCTAAAACTGCTCGCGGCTGTAATATATTGTCGGATCCCGGCAATATAGATTAAAATCATTGAAAAAAACAGTTCTCCCCCCCCCCCCCCTCCAGTCCATTACCAGGCACTTTGGGTCTGGTATGAATATTAAGGGGAACCCCTCACCAAAAATAACCAAAAAAATGGCATGGATGTGCCCCCAAAATCAATACCAGGCCCTTCAGATCTGGTATAGATATTAAGGGGAACCCCGCACCAAAATAAAAAAAAATGGTGTGGGGGGCCCCCAGGCACTATATACTCTGAACAGCAGTATATATACTATACTGACTGCACTATATATTCTGCAGAAAATTTGGGCTTATGGTGTTGGTGGTGCCAGAACACTGTAACCCATCACAGTTACTCTTGTTGGGCACAGGAACGGGCCCAGCTGTGAAATATTATATCAAAAAATGTAATTACATGCCCGTGTTGAATGGGGGCAGAAAGATTTGGCCTTTGGTTTTGGTGGCGCCAGAACACTGTAACCCCTCACAGTTATGCTTGTTGGGCACAGGCACTAGCCATGCTTTTAAATATTATATCAAAAACTTTAATTACATACCCCTGTTAAACAGGGGCAGAAAAATTGGGCCTTTGGCTTTGGTGGCATCAGAACACTGTAAGCCCTCACAGTTACTCTTGTTGGGCGCAGGAACGTGCCCTGCTGTGAAATATTATATCAAAAATTGCAATTACATGCCGCTGTTAAACAGGGGCAGACAAATTGGGCCTTGGGTGGTGGTGGTGGTGCCACAACACTGTAACCCTTCACAGATACTCTTGTTGGGCACAGGAACGGGCCCTGCTGTAAATTAAACCTATTAAACAGGGGCAGAAAAATTAGGCCTTGGTGGTGGTGCCACAACACTGTAAAGCCGTGTACACACGATCGGTTTTACGGATGAAAACAGTCCGATGGACTTTTTTCATCGGACAAACCGATTGTGTACGGGCCCCATCGGTCTTTTTTCCATCGGTGAGAAAAAATAGAACATGTTTTAAATTTATCCGATGGGCAAAAAAAGATTGCAAATTCCGATCGTCTGTGTGGAACTCCATCGGACAAAAAACCCACGCATGCTCAGAATCAAGTTGACGCATGCTCAGAAGCATTGAACTTCATTTTTCTCGGCTTGTCGGAGTGTTTTACTTCACAGCGTTTTGGACGGTCGGATTTTTGACTGATGGTGTGTAGGCAAGACTGATGGAAGTCAGCTTCATCGGATTTCCGATGGAAAAATCCATCGGATTAGAATCCATAGGAAATCCGATCGTGTGTACAGGGCTTAACACCTCACAGTTACTCTTGTTGGGTGCAGGAACAGGCCCTGCTGTGAAATATTATATCAAAAACTGTAATTACATGCCCCTGTTAAACAGAGGCAGATAAATTGGGCCTTGGGTGGTGGTGGTGGTGCCACAACACTGTAATCCTTCACAGATACTCTTGTTGGGTGCAGGAACAGGCCCTACTGTAAAATATTATATCAAAAATTGTAATTACATGTCCTTGTTAATCAGGGGCAGAAAAATTGGGCCTTGGGTGGTGGTGCCACAATGCTGTAACCCCTCACAGTTACTCTTGTTGGGTGCAGGAACGGGCCCTGTTGTGAAATATTATATCAAAAATTGTAATTACATACCCCTGTTAAACAGGGGCAGAAAATTGGGCCTTGGGTGGTGGTGGTGGTGCCACAACACTGTAACCCCTCACAGATACTGTTGTTGGGCGCAGGAACGGGCCCTGTTGTGAAATATTATATCTAAAATTGTAATTACATGCCCCTGTTAAACAGGGGCAGAAAATTGGGCCTTGGGTGGTGGTGGTGGTGCCACAACACTGTAACCCCTAACAGTTACTCTTGTTGGGCGCAGGAACGGGTCCTGCTGTTTAATATATTTTATCAAAAATTTTAATATCATGCCCCTGTTTAAATTGGGCCTTGGGTGGTGGTGGTGGAGCCCTAAACCAAATATATTGTTGGAAGCTAGCTCTATTTTATGTTGAGCAAGTTCTGGCCAGTGGTCCATCCTCAAGACCCAGTAGATGCTCTGTTGGAAAGGTCTCAAAGTCTGCTCTTGCCCCTAGATATTCCTGCACCATATAATGCAGATGCTGGGGATGGTTGCTTGAACCTTGGCGCTGAGGACTGAAAATTGTTTAAACGCATCGGTCAGCCGGCCACCTTCTCCACTGCTCTTCCTCTGACCGAACAAAGTATTAGAAATATGTTGTCCAGCACCATCTAATGGTAACCTCCCAGGGTCTGGAAATGCGTTACACAAACTTTTCTTCAAGGCCCCCTGAAGATGTTTCATCCTCTGCTCCCTCTGCGAAGGCAGGATGAGTTCTGCAACTTTACCCTTGTAATGTGGATCAAGAAGGGTCGCCAGCCAGTAATGATCCCTCTCCTTGATACCATGAATCCTAGGGTCCTTTTGCAGGTTTTTGCAGAATCAGGGAGGCCATGCAGCATAAGTTTGCTGCGGCATTCAATTCTGAGTCCTCTGGGTCACTAAGGATCACATTATCTGTAACTACCTCCTCCCAGCCACATACAACTCCTTGGGTTTCTGAGTGTTATCCCCTACATCCATGCTGGAACAATCCTCCTCCTCTTCTTTCTGTGTGTTTGGTGGGCCTGCAGGAATGCTATCTGGATAAAGGGGTCCTTGAGAGGAAAGGAAGTCCTCCTCTTCCTCCCGCTGTTCTGTCTCAAGTGCCCTGTCAGTGATTCCACGAAGCGTGTGCCAGCAGGAAAACTAGAGGGACAGTGTCACTGATGCATGCATTGTCGCTGCTCACCATCTTTGTGGCCTATTTAAATGGTGACAGGACAGTGCATGCATCCTTGATCATTAGCCACTGGCGTGGTGAAAATAAACCAAGCTCCCCTGACCCTGTCCTGGTGCCATACTCGCGCAGGTACTCATTTATGGCCCTCTGCTGAGTGTGCAGCTGCTGCAGCATTACCAATGTTGAGTTCCACCTGGTGGGCATTTCACAAATGAGGCGGTTGGTGGGCAGGTTGCATTCCCTTTGAATGTCAGCCAGCCGAGCACTGGCATTATATGACCGGCGGAAATTACCACAGACTTTTCTGGCCTGCCTCAGGAGATCTTGTAAGCCTGGGTACCTGGTCAAGAAACGCTGCACCACCAAATTTAGGATGTGTGCCAAACATGGAACATGGGTTAAGTGTCCCTGTCAGAGGGCGGAGAGAAGGTTGGTGCCATTGACGCATACAACCATTCCTGGCTGAAGCTGGCGTGGCGTTAACCATCTCTGAGTCTGCCCCTGCAGAGCTGACAGAATCTCTGCCCCAGTGTGGCTCCTGTCCCCTAGGCAGACCAACTAAAGCACCGCATGGCATCTTTTAGCCTGAATGCTTGCGTAGCCCCTTGAATGCTTACGGAGCACTGTTGGTTCAGAGGACTAATCTGCAGAAGAGACCATAGAGGAAGAAGAAGAGGAGGGGGTGGAGAAGAGAGCTGTAGCAGAATCACCACTAGATTTTTGGAGGTGTGGTGGCAGAACAAGCTCCAACAACACTGAACCCTATCATGCATCCTTCCCAGCTGTTTCATGGTGGGGATGGTGGGGATGGTGTGTTCAGGGTGATGTGCAGTTTTAGTTTTCAGCCACACATAGCATTTTGCTTTTAGGCCAAAAAGTTCAATTTTGGTCTCATCTGACCAGAGCACCTTCTTCCACATGTTTGCTGTGTGTCCCACATGGCTTCTCGCAAACTGCAAACAGTACTTATTATGGCTTTCTTTCAACAATGGTTTTCTTCTTGCCACTCTTCCATAAAGGCCAGATTTGTGGAGTGCACGACTAATAGTTGTCCTAAAGACAGATTCTCCCACCTGAGCTGTGGATATCTGCAGCTCCTCCAGAGTTACCATGGGCCTCTTGGCTGCTTCTCTGATTAATGCTATCCTTGCCCAGCCTGTCAGTTTAGTTGGAAAGCCATGTCTTGGTAGGTTTGCAGTTGTGCCATATTCTTTCAATTTCCGGATGATGGATTGAACAGTGCTCCATGAGATGTTCAAAGCTTGAGATATTTTTTTTTTTTTATAACCTAACCCTGCTTTAAACCTTTTCCACAACTATATCCCTGACCTGTCTGGTGTGTTCCTTGGCCTTCATGATGCTGTGTGTTCACTAAGGTTCTCTAACAAACCTCTGAGGGCTTCACAGAACAGCTGTATTTATACTGAGATTAAATTACACACACGTGGACTCTATTTACTAATTAGGTGACTTCTGAAGGCAATTGGTTCCACTAGATTTTAGTCAGGAGTATCAGAGTAAAGGGGGCTGAATACAAATGCACGCCACACTTTTCAGATATTTATTTGTAAAAAATGTGAAAAAACAATTATCATTTTCCTTTCACTTCACAATTATGTGCCCCTTTGTGTTGGACTATCATATACAATCCCAATAAAATACATTTACATTTTTGGTTGCAAAATTACAAAATTCGGAAAATTTCAAGGGGTGTGAATACTTTTTCAAGGCACTGTATACAATATATATATAGAGAGAAGATATGTTGTATACGTCATTATCATTTGAAATTTAAAAATGCAATAAGAATGCTGTAGTAATACATTTAAACTTCCATTTTAAAGCGGTGGTCCGCCAAATTTTTTTTTTTTTAAAGTCAGCAGCTACAAATACTGCAGCTGCTGACTTTTAAAATATGGACACTTACCTGTCCAGGGCGCCCACGATGTCGGCACCTGAGGCCGACCCGTCCCTCGGTCCTCGGATGCTGCCATCGCCATCTTCGGTAAGGGAATCAAGAAGTAAAGCCTTGCGGCTTCACTTCCCGGTTCCCTACTGCACATGTGCGAGTCGCACTGCGCAATGGAAGTGGTCCCTGCTGTCTTCTGGGACCCCTGTGTCTCCCAGAAGACAGCTAGGGGGGGGGAGTGGTGTATGACCGGAAGTGGGTGCAAGTGGGTGCAAATACCTGTATTATACAGGTATCTGCAACCCCCTCCCCCCTGAAAGGTGCCAAATGTGACACCGGAGGTGGGGAGGGTTCCGAAAAGCGGAGGTTCCATTTTTGTGTGGATCTCCGCTTTAAGTTCTTGGCCACAGGACAAAGTTTTGCAAGTTTTCATGATTACTTTCTGCATTGCATTTTTACAGAAGTCCAAATAACCCATGAGATGTGTACAGTAATTTAGAAAGAGCTTGGAAACATACTAATGCTGAAACCAACAGAAGACTTTGCAGTAGAATACTATGGAAAAATGAATTGGAACTTTGGATGTTAAAACATGTTAAACTAAAGTAACTCCATATTTCTCTATAGATATGCTGGCATTGGCCAATGCCAACCAAAGTTTCATAGCCATTGGTATTGGGGCTTTTGGTAGCCCGGGGTTATCCAGAATCTGTCATAAATCTGCAGTGTGTCTTAAAAATGTACTGTATGAGGAGCAATTTAATATTCCATCTAGGAAACCATTAGGCCCCTTTCACACTGAGGAGTTTTTCAGGCGTTTTGCGCTAAAAATAGCGCCTAAAAAACGCCTGAAAAACTCCTGCCCCTGCAGTTTCAATAAGAAAAAAAATTCCTGGACCGCCGCACACTGCAAAAAATGCTGATTTATTGTATAAAATCCACGAAATACAGCAAAAACACACAGGGGTGAACACAGGGACTGGCTAACGCGTTTCACATCGTGAGATGCGGCGGTCCAGGAATTTTCTTCTTATCGACCACATTGTGCAGAGCCAGCACCTGTGAGTGTTTAGAGTTGGGCGGTAGCACTAAATGGATCCAGAGGCTTCAGAGCGGCAATCCTTCTCCCCTGCAGTTTCAATGTGAAAGCCAGAGTGCTTTCACACTGAGGCAATGTGCTGGCAGGACGAAAAAGGCCCCTTTCACACTGAAGCGCTAGCGGTGGCGGTATAGCGCCGCTATTTTTAGCGCCGCTATACCGTTGCTTTTGCGGTGCTATTCGGCCGCTAGCGGTGCGATTTTAACCCCTGCTAGCGGCCGAGAAGGGGTTAAAAACCACCGCAAAGCGCCTCTGCAGAGGTGCTTTGCAGGCGGTATAGCCGCACTGTCATATTGATTTCAATGGGCAGCAGCGGTAAAGGAGCGGTATACACACCGCTCCTTCACCGCTCCAAAGATGCTGCTTGCAGGACTTTTTTTCTCGTCCTGCCAGCGCATCACCTCAGTGTGAAAGCACTCTGGCTTTCACATTTAGACTGCAGGGGCAGGAGGTTTTCAGGCGTTTTATAAGTGCTATTTTTAGGGCAAACGCCTGAAAAACTCCTCAGTGTGAAAGGGGCCAAAAAAGTCCTACAAGCAGCATCTTTGGAGCGGTGAAGGAGCAGTGTGTATACCGCTCCTTTACCTCTGCTGCCCATTGAAATCAATGGGACAGCGCGGCTATACCGCCTGCAAAGTGCCTCTGCAGAGGCGCTTTGCGGTGGTTTTTAACCCCTTCTCGGACGCTAGCGGGGGTTTAAACCGCACTGCTATCGGCCGAATAGCGCCGCAAAAATGACGGTATAGCGGCGCTAAAAATAGCGGCGCTATACGGCCAGCGCATCCAGCGCTTCAGTGTGAAAGCGCCCTTACTTGGCACTGCTGGTCCACCACTGCCTTTTGTCATTATTTCCATTGAGGCATTTGGGGTCTCTGAAAATATTATGTGACCATACAGTGGCCAAAGTCTAACCAAGATCAAGCACATTTTCAACTACAGTTTGAGTTGCACACAGAATGGTTGAGTGTGCATTTGATATTAGTGAAGTAGAGAATCTTGCATTCCACCATTAAGCTAGATATCAGTAATGCAGTGAAAGCTGTACTTGCCTGCTGCATGCTATACATTAATGTCAAGAAAATGGAGTCAATTGTCCTTGAAATTGCCTCACAGTCCTCTGAAGAACATATACAGTTTACTGACCCTATCCTCCAGGCCATGCATTTTACATACGCAACACTTTTGCTTGTTTTATGTCACCTAATGATCAGTTGTATGACAGTCTGACTCCTTAAAGTTAAATAATGTGTTCAATATGTGTAATTAAAATACTTTTCAAAAATCTTTTTTTCTGTTTTCTTTTTAAATGTAAATGTATTACTATGATCTAAAAGGAATGCTTTCTCACACCTCACTGGTAGCAAAACTCAAACAAACTATGTATTTCTCACCATGAGGCACCTACACCTGTCCCAGTGTATGCTGGGACAACATGTGTGGTCAAGGTACATTGGACAGCTGTGAGTGCCCCCAGTATGCACCAGGAATGTAGTGGCTGCACCCCCAATATGTGTGACACTACTGTGAGAAATCAACCCCCAGGCAGAACAAGAAAAGGAATTGTGGCAATTCTCTTGATACTTTTATCTCAGTAGATTTGCACCCCTTGTCTTTACTTTGGATGCGATTTTTGTTACTTCAAACATACTGTATATAAAGTACATTTGTAATGGCTTGTCTTACATAGTGCATGTTAACAATGAAAGAGAAAAAAAAAATATGGTGGTGACACTAAACTTTGATTTAAAAAAAAAAAATCCTTTCAAGTATGCAATTATAACTCAAAAAATTACCTTTCATTGCTCTCAGACTAATCCAAATCCCCTTTTTGTTGCTGTGATTTGACTTCCTGTTAGAGGGTGGATACTTTTGATCCCCATGGTCCCACTGTATGTAGTAATGTAACAACCCTCTCTTGGTAGGATTTTGGTATGAACACAGCACAGAATGTTCCCTTATGGATAACAGAGGCCAGTGTTCAAAAAAGACCAAACAAACCCAATGTGAATAAATCACCAGGGCCAGTTGGCTTACATCGGAGAGTCTTCAAAAAAACTTAGCCAAGTCAGGCCAGGCTAGACTGTTATTCTTAATCTATAAGGACAGTTTACTGATTGGAAAGGTACCAGCTGATTAGCAAAAAGCTAACCCGGTACCAATATTCAAAAAAGGTCTGAGATATATACCTGAAAACTATGTACCAGTCAGTCTAACGCCAATAGTATGTAATCTATTGAAGGGGATGATAAGTGACTATATCCAAGAATTTGCTCATTAAAAAAAAAAACTCTTAAATGGGCGTCTTAGCGAACAAAATATACAGGGATGTGGGAAATGGTAGAGACATAAATACATTCACACTCATACACCCACACCCACACACTCAGGTTGAACTGGATTGACTGATGTCTTTATTCAACCTTACCAACCACAGTGTATGTAACTACTGTGTTTAAAAGCTGACAATTGCGAGCACCCCTTTCTGTGGTAAATGATTTGTCTAAATTTTCCACTTTTGTTGGACAACTTGATGAAAGATGAAAAACAACAGACTTACTGGCTAGATCGCCTGGTAAAAATAAATACAATAAAAAAACGAAAAAAGGAAACAAATGTAGCCACCACATCAAAGAATTGGTAAGCTGCAACATAATAAATGTGTGTTTTGGGGTTTATTACCGCTCTGACATAGGGAGCATGGTGTTAAGGCATATTCAAATCAATGTAATTTCTGAACTCATGTGAGCAACATCCAGACCTTATTGATTATCTATTATCTTATTATCTTCTAGAGCATATAGACAATCTTATGTAATATGATAGTTCTGAAAATAACATAAAAATATATTTATTAATGTTTTTGAACAACCTTTTGCTTCCAATTTTTGTTTCTTTTGTTTCAATATCTCTCTGATCCACACAAAGCACTGACCTAAAACCCATCAAAACTAATTTGGGACAAATTGGTACATCGATTGTGTTCAGTTCTTTTTTTATTACATTTAGAAAAGACATAACAACAATACATAACAATCAAAAAACATAGGTAATATTCCTGAAATAAGAAAAAACATTAACTACTTGAGGCCCGCGCTATAGCCAAATGACAGCTTCAGCGCGGACCTTTGCGTGCTCCCCGCGCGTCACTGAGACACGGGTGATCACGGATCCGAGTAAGGGGCCGGTCCCGGCCCCTTACCATGTGATCAGCTGTCAGCCAATGACAGCTGATCACGTTATCAAAACAAAGCTCAGTAATCGTTTTTTTTTCTCCTCGCGTTGATAGCGTGAGGAAAAAAAAAATCCGTTCACCGGCTGCTTAGTGAGGGACATCCGTCCCCAGTGGAAGAGGCAATTCTGCCTCATTAGTGGAATCAAGTACCCCCTGCCAGTGCCCCCTGCCAGTGCCCCCTGCCAGTGCCACCTGCCAGTGCCCACAGTGACCACCAGTGCCACCTGTCAGTGCCAATCGGTACCACCTATCAATGCCTATCACTGCCACCTAGCAATGCCCACCAGTGGTGCCAGTCAGTGCCTCATCAGTGCCACCTAGCAGTGCTGCCTATCAATGTCAGCTACCAGTGCTGATTAGTGCCCATCATTGCCACCCATCAGTGCCTATCACTGTCACCTATCAGTGCCCATCACTGCCACCTATCAGTGCCACCTATCAATGCCACATATTAGTGCCAATTCTCAGTAAAAACCAGTGCCACCTATCAATGCCCTTCAGTGGCACCCATCAGTGCCACCTCTCAGTGTCACCTCTCAGTGCCCACCAATGCCACTTCTCAGTGCCCACCAGTGCCGTCTATCAGTGCCCACCAGTGCCGCCTATCCATGCCCACCAGTGCCGCCTATCTGTGCCCACCAGTGCAGCCCATTGGTGCCCATCAGTGCAGCCCATCAGTGCCGCCTATCGGTGCCCATCAGTGCAGCCTCATCAGTGAAGGAGGAAAATTACTTGTTTGCAAAATTTTATAACAAAATATAAAACGGTTTTGTATTTTTTTTTTAATTCAGTCTTTTTAATTTTTTTTAACTAAAAATAAAAACCACAGAGGTGATCAAATACCACCGAAAGAAAGCTCTATTTGTGGGGAAAAAATGACAAAAATTTCATTTGGCTACAGTGTTGTATGACCGCGCAATTGTCATTCAAAGAGTGAGAGCGCTGAAAGCTGAAAATTGGTCTGGGCAGGAGGGGGGTTTAAGTGCCCAGTAAGCAAGTGGTTAAAAGGCCCAAAGGATTTTATATACACCACAATATATATAATTAACAACTTATAATATATAATACAATATATAATACAAGGTTTGTCTTCTAGAAGCACATCCTGACATCCATATACAACACACAAAAAAAAAAACCTTCACACCAATAAGTCTCCAAACAGTTAACCCCACACAAAAATGAAAACACCCCACAAAAAACAGCTACAAAACCATAAAAGCCAAACCATAAAAATGTGTGAACTATTTATTGTTGATTAAGTGGAAGGACCAGGGGGAGCTACCCATAGCTACCACCCTGATTCTGCCCATGGCATATCATGCTCCCCTATTCATCCCTCCAATCGCACCCTCCTTCCCATATATTTTGCCAGTCAAACCCAATTGGGGCATTCTATCTCAGTGAGTGAAATCGCTGTTTCAAATTTCTGTGAAAGAAGAAAAAGAAAAAGGGAGGGAGGAGGAAGGAAAAAGAAGAGGATAAGGTGGGTGAAGGGAGGATCTTCAAGAGACATATGGCCAGACAGGGCTCATCCGGTCAACCCTCCATCATCTTTTTACCTTATTATAAAGTTCCCTCCATCTCACCTTCCCTTCCCTGATATTACATTCTCATTACCCATACATCTTATATAAACCGAGGATTGTTTGAACTCAAGCCAACTCCAAGTTCTATGGAATTCTGAATAAGAATAATTTTGCAGATATATTAATTCTTCCATTAGTCTAGTACTATCTACTTCTCTAAACCATTCCATTGTAGTTGGTATTTGGTATTTTCTTTGATTTTCAATATTTCAGGATTAGTATTTTTGCTGCATTCAGCAAGAATGAGATAATAGACACTCTATATTTTTTACCTAATTCACCAGTGAAAGGTGCATTTTCACCTTTAAGCACTAGTCCTGACTATCATCTTATTATCTAAATACAATTACCTTTTATCAGCCGATTCCGTTGCTTCATATCCAAATATCTCTATGCATAGGAAACAGCATATATGAATAATTCACACAGCAAAAATTGCTTCATACACTGTTCAGTTTATTATCCTGGACATGGTGTTAAATAATAATGAAAGATAGGCATTACAGACCATCGTCCACTAATAAGGGGTACATATTCAAATATCACATTTCCCTTTTAACATACAATCAACCAATCACAGTCATTAACTCTTTATCTAAGCAAACCCATTATGTCACATTATTATTATGTCACCCAGACAGATATAACTGTAGATTATCTCATGACACATACGCCGCTTCTTTATGTCTAGTTTCGTTTTTCACACAAGACCCATCTTATGCTGGCCATACACGGGTCGAATTTCGAAATAACTTTCTTTTGAAAATCAGAAAATTTGTGCATTTTGTGATCCAATGATGCCACCACTGATTTCGAAATTCGACTGACCAAACCTTCAATTTCACCTCATGTTCCTTCAGAAAATAATTTTCGTGTCTGGGAATCTTCTTTCTTTCTGGGAATCTTCTTTTCTTTCCGGGAAATTTTCTTTTCTTGCACATGTGCATTTCTTTTTCGATTAGATTTCTCGCACGATTCTCCAATCATTGATTAGAAAATCGTTAGTTCTTTCAAAAAATATCCAACATGTTGGATTATTAAAATTCGATGGCCACACGAAAATCGGCTGTTGCTGCAGCCCACTAATGGTGCGAAATACGAACGAAAATTCTTAGATAAGATTTTCGAAAGAAAGTTCTTTCGAAATTCGACCCGTGTATGGCCAGCATTACACAACAATATATTTTTACTTTAATCAGCAAAATTATAACTCTTAACCACTTCATCCCCGGAAGATTTGGCTGCTCAATGACCGGGCCATTTTTTTGCGATTCGGCACTGCGTCACATTAACTGACAATTGCGCGGTCATACGACGCTGTACCCAAACTAAATTCGTCTTTTTTTTCCCACAAATAGAGCTTTCTTTTGGTGGTATTTGATCATCTCTGCGATTTACATTTTTTGCGCTATAAACAAAAAAAAAGCGACAATTTTGAAAAAAACACAATATTTTGTACTTTTTGCTATAATAAATATCCCCAATTTTTTTTTAAAAAAGCGAATTTTTTATCAGTTTAGGCCGATATATATTCTTCTACATAATTTTGGTAGTAAAAATTGCAATAAGCGTATATTGATTGATTTGCACAAAAGTTATAGCGTCTACAAAATAGGGGATAGATTTATAGCATTTTTATTAGTATTATTTTTTTTACTAGTAATGGCGGCGATCTGCGATTTTTATGGGGACTGCGACATTATGGTGGACACATCAGATACTTTTGACACATTTGAGGGACCATTGGCATTTATACAGCGATCAGTGCTATAAAAATGCACTGATTGCTGTAAAAATGTCACTGGCAGGGAAGGGGTTAACACTAGGGGGCGATCAAGGGCTTAATTGTGTTCCCTAGTGTGTTTCTAACTGTAGGGGGAGGGGACTGACCTAGAGGAAATGACAGATCATAGTTCCTAGCTATGAGGAACTCACAATCTGTCTCTCCTCACAGAACAGAACAGGGATTTGTGTGTTTACACACACACATCCCTATTCTGCCTCTTGTGCCCGCGATCACTCGCGGCCGGCAGTTATCGTGACCGCCGGTCACGAGCATCGGCGCCCCCGCGTGCCTGCTATCCCGCTTAAAGGGACAGATGTACAGCTACGACGGTTCGTGGGATCTTGCCGACCTGCCGCTGTATAATGACGGCGGCTGGTCGGCAAGTGGTTAAAGAAACAGTCATGTATTAGATTAGGAAACACATGGGGGCCTTTTACATGACCCTTTCAATCCTCTCTATTGTCACGAACATGACAATCACAAACCCTGTTTCCCCCAATATGCCCCAGACATTTACCTGGACTTCTTTCCCATAAATGTACCACTATCTTAAGCATGTACAAATAGAGAACAATAAACACATCAGAATTAGTAGATATCAAAATCTCGGCTGCATAGCAATTCCATAAAAGCAAGTGGGAGGGGCATGACAGCCTTTAGACCAAATGAAAAATAGTCCCAAAGAAAAGCACAAAGAAAGTCTCTTGCATGGCTTTTGAATGTCCATTAAATTCAAAAAGGAAAGAAAAAGGAAAATGTCCACATTATAATTTTCATTCTTCTAAACTTTTCCCACACTTTTCCCAAAACGTTTGGGTCGATTCTGTGCTCATCCATATTTTACATAAATTCTCTGCCCCAAACCTTGCCTTTTTTTAAGGACATAACTCGACATCCACAGACAGACTGGAACTGATGCATTGGGCTAGATTTGTTTCTTTGGGCTGGCATCTGGATCTCTTCCTTGTGATGCTTACTGGAATTCGTAGACCTTGGGCGTGTGCGTCATTTGGCTAACCCTCAAGGTGTCATTTCCAGGAACATTTTCCAGCAGGAGTCCGCCTTTACTCATCTCAGCACCTCCTATGGCATTTGAACAACAAAGATGAACAAAGATTTCAATATAAAAGCTGTAGTCATTTCTTCAAGTAACTTGACATCCGTATAGGGTAGGGTATGAATGGGGTATAGGGTATGAATTGGGTGGGCATTTCTTCTTCAGCATGGGACTAGGGGTGAATACTGGCTGGCTGGGGCAGATACTCCTCATCCAACATGAATAACCACAGAATCTACCTGATCAATTCAGGCCTTAACCATTGGAGGTATTAAAAATAATATTCCTCATTAATTAAAATATAAGTAAAGCATGCAAAAATAAAAATGTTTCTCAGCAACAGTTTTCATTATATAGATTCAATATATTTAACTAAAGTTTCCTCAAATCCAGTATTACAGCAGGACTTCAACAAAACTCAAACACCTTTAGTTCATTCTATCCCTGGGACCTAAGTGAACCCAAGGGTCTCAGAACAGAAGAACATTTTACCCAAATACATATTCTGACTCAGAAGTCAGCCTCCCAACTTTGCAAACATATCTGATCATCAGCAACAAACAAAACATTGATGAATAAACAACACTACATCATTACCACTTCACGATTGACACTCTGGTAGTCCAGGTAAATATATCCAGAATAGTCACTCTGACTGTTATTCAAACAAACTTTCCCAAACTTTCCCCTCAAATTTGAGCATTTCACAGACTCAACATATGCAACAATTTATTTTGGTCCTGGTTACTTAACCGGTTCCTGACCGCCGCATGACGATGTATGTCGTCAGAATGGCATGACTGCACACATTGGCGTACAGGTACGTCTCCTTTAATGTGCGAGCCGTGGGTCGCACGCATGGCGGCGGCGCACTTGCGACCCTGTTGGGAACTCCGTGACCGTGCCCGCGGGACCCGTGGACCCGATCGCCGCCGGTGTCCCGCGATCGGGTCACAGAGCTGAAGAACGGAGAGAGGTAAGTGTAAACAAACCTTTCCCAGTTCTTCCTAGTTACTATCATTGGGAACAATGATCAGTGACATGTCAAACCAAGCCACGCCCCCTAACAGTAAGAATCACTGTTTAGTTTACACTTAACCCCTTCAGCGCCCCCTACAGGTTAACCCCATTCACCGCCATTGTCATTTTTCAGTGCATTTTTATAGCACTGTTAGCTGTAAAAAATGACATGGGTCCCAAAAGGGTGTCAAAAGTGTCCGATGTGTCCGCCATGAAGTCGCAGTCACGATAAAAATTGCTGATCGCTTTCATTACTAGTAAAAAAATTAATTATTAATAAAAATGCCATAAAACTATCCCCTATTTTGTAGACGCTATAACTTTTGCGCAAACCAATCAATAAACGCTTATTGCGATTTTTTTACCAAAAATATGTAGAAGAATACGTATTGGCCTAAACTGAAGAAAAAAATGTTTTATATATATATTTTTTGGGGATATTTATTATAGCAAAAAGTAAAAAATATTGCATTTTAAAAAAAATTGACGCTCTATTTTTGTTTATAGCGCAAAAAATAAAAACCGCCGAGGTGATCAAATACCACCAAAAGAAAGCTCTATTTGTGGGAAAAAAAGGATGTCAATTTTGTTTGGGAGCCACGTCGCACGACCGCGCAATTGTCAGTTAAAGTGACGCAGTGCCGAATCGCAAAAAGTGGCCCGGTCATTTTGCAACAAAATGTGGTTAATTTCAGTAACTTTTCAAACATTTATAATTTCACCCTTTTTTTTTCAAAAATCCCATTATCACATTTTAATTTTAATCCCAAACTTTTAGGGAAATCTTTTGTAAATACACATATTTATTTATTATTAGAACTTGGTCCTATTAACCTCTACTCCCAAAACAATAAAACACAATATCCCATGAGACAACCATCTCTTTGTGTACTTTTTAAACAAACAATTAGATACTTTACTAATCAAATAATACCTTGCGCATTCATTAAACACAATACAACCACGTTTTCATTCCACATTCATTGGCCATTCCATTCATTCTCCATTTAGACATGTTTTCCATATCTTCTCCTCAAACACCTTTTCCCATTTTTTTTTTAATTCATATCTTTCCCGAGGTATATATTTTTTCTCTAGTGGTAGCTTAATACATAGGATTACACAACCTTAAATTACTTCCCTTTTTATTTCCTAACCACAATTCCTCTGGCATGGCACCTGGAATACATAAAGTCCTCTTATTTCTTTTTTCCATAGCATGGATATCTACTTCTTATCTATAATATTTTTAAACTTGTATTAACCAAAAAGGTAAAAATCTAAAAATATATATAAATAAATCCCCAATCATTGTTAGACAGCTTAAACACAAATTGTACAAATAACCATTCCCTTGTTTTGAAACAGGCAATATATCCTAGTACAATACCAAGTTCCCATTTCTTTCATTTCAATATCAACAAATGAGCCCATCGGCCCAACTGCCCCTCAAACATACAATCAATTTTTTTTCCATTATTAATCTTGAACAACATATTTTTTCCTACATAAAACACCACTCTAGGTTCTTCAATAAAACCATAATGCCATTTATTGAACACTTCGGAGCCCAGGGCAATTTTATCAATCCGAAATTTAATACATTTGTTGACATTGAAAAATAGCTTCAACAATGTGAGGCTAGGCAATTACACAATTAAAACCTTTTACATGATCCTTTCAACCAGTAGCATGAAACAGACATTGCCAGGGGCCTTGCCCAACCTCAGAATTACTGATCATCTTGATTAAATGTAAGACTTTTTTCCAATATAACTAAATCGATGGGCAATGCCACCATATGTGTTCCCTCACCCCAACACTCCCTCCAGCACCTAGTTGACATATCTGGGTTGATCTTGTGTAATTTTGAGGGACATAGTGCCACTTAGCAATTTATAATTCAGTTATTTTATCCTTGTATCCATTGAGGTGGAATGCACATAAGTCTATAACTTTACGTTTTAAATCTTCTGGGAGGGGTTGATTCAATTTGTGTTCCGAGCCCACCAAAAGACATTCGGACCCAAGATCTGGAGGGGCAATATCAACATCCTATATATTTTAGCTAAACCTTGTCTATTAATCCCCCTGGTCCACAAATCTTTCCCATGGATTGAGCTCACGAACAGAGTGGAGAGGTTTTGGCAGGGAATCCACAAAATGCTGGAGTTGCCTGTATCTCCAGACATCCCTTTGGTGCTATAGTATAGTGGTTTCCAGTTGATAATTGATGTTTAGTTATTAGTATGATGAAATAGGTTATGCTTCCCGCAGCATCACCCAAGTGCTCCAGAGATTGCGCTTTATTGACTTCCAATACAGAACAAAGTCCAATACTTGCACAGATGACAACGAACCCAACAGAGTATATATATATATGATTCAAGGTCCCACTCCTCCTAGATCATATTCTAGACCTGTGCTTTCCTATCCATGCAGAGTATATCCTGTGCCTTCATATTCCTACAGAATATATCCTATGCCTTCATATTCCTACAGAAAATCTCCTATGCCTTCATATCCCTACAGAATATCACAAGACTAGACTGACTATTAGCTTATATGGCTTACCTATTGAATGACTGAGCAATTTGATTGGCTGTCTTTGATCTACACTCTGTCATTCAGGATGACAGAGAATGACCCCCAACCTAGCCGGAGACGACCACAGCCATCATTTGCATTCTTGCATAATAACATCAACATGCTTTCTTTTGACACATGCAATTAGATTACGGATACGAAAGGTTGCCTGAACACTGCTTTGATACGTAAAAATAGACTCATCCTGGATTCTTGCATATTGACATAAACGAGTCCCCTTGATATGTGTAGTAGATCCTGTTTGGCCCTTTGGTCAACAAAACACCCTTCAATTAAGTTAACAGGCCACCTCACCCACCTTGCATAAGATCAACACATCAAAGCTGTTTTCTGGCCTCTCTCATATGTGTAATCCAGCTGACTCTGACAACTGAATTATCAACTGAAATCTGGCCTGGTCAATATTGTACTCACATATAAACACACATACACATATATATACATATACATATATATATATATATGTAGCGGGGTCTTCAGATTTAGTGGGATACACCTGGGGGTAGTGTGACCCAGGTGTGTAATTGTGACAGGGTTTAGACCCCTTTTTGTTATTCGTGGAGGATTGGGTGGTGCAATATTCTCCTTGGCCTGTGGGTGGCGGGGTACCTACAGGCTCCAGGCAGAATCACTACCGCAGTGCTACCCTTTCTGTCCCTTTCCGGAGATGGTACGGCTGGGGCGGGGAACCCGCCGTGGTGTCGAAGGGAGGAGATAAAAGGGGGAGACGCCCTCACCACGAGGTCTTCGAGGATCATCTCTTGACACACCCAGGCACCTTAGGCCTGGGTGCGGGCGGTTCGGGGTTCCGGCCCAGGCCCCTAGGCTTAGCCGGAATGGAGTTGGAGTCCATCCCAGGCACCTTTAGCCTGGGGTGAGGTACTATGTCGTGGGCCTGGGACCTGGTGAATTCGACTGGGTCCCGCGAGGGTGAAGGGATTCCAGGGTGCCCCTTGCGAGGGGACCTGCATCTGAGGTGAGGAGGCCGGGGAGGTCACCCGTCTGAAGATTCCGGAGCAGCGTCAACCCGGTGACGGACGGGCCTCCGGTAACTCCCTTGGAGGGTCATCTTCCCCTGATAGAGGCCCCAGCACAGCGAAGTTGTTCTAATTAAGACTCCTGCAACCCTTGGTCATAGTACAGGGGGTGTAGGGACTACAATCAGGTTAGTGCCTCGGCCTGCTCATCCCACCGTATCCTGCCATTACCCTGTAAAACTGAGAGTTGGACTGTGATCGGTGTATGGACTCTGTTAATGGGAGCAAAGGGAGATTCCAGCATAGCAGGGCTAAGTTCCGCAACCCAATACACGTTTGGCCCGAAGAAGATAATGAAATTGGCCTTCACCTCAACCACAGCCATGAGGAGGACATGGGCCGTGGCGCACCTCACTCTCGAAACCCAGGTACCCCTAGACGAGAGCCATCGGATGACCGATAAACATGTAGAGGGGGTGAGGCCGCTACACGTGGGGGCTCGTCCAGGATGCTCGGGACTGGTGGTCCAACTAAAGCCGTTCGGGCGATGTGAAGCGTGCAAAGAGTTTCTTTTTGAGGTCGAATCATCCACAGTAAGGCCCCGAGCCCTTCGCCTCAACTGCATCACAGGAACCGCCACTCTGGAGGGAGAGATCCAGACCTTTGCGGAGGTCCCCGTGCGCGCTGACCAGGGCGACGGGACTGCCCAACCAGAGACTGAGAGAGAAAAATCCGAGGACGCTGCTTCGGTCACCACAGACTCCCTGCTCCCACCCCCGAAGAGGAAAGTCGGCCTGGTACAGGCATCCTATGGTCGTGGTCGAGCTTCACCCCGCCGCTTGCCTGGCCTAGATGGCGCCGGTAGAGAAGAGAGTCCCGGACATCCCAGTTCTTCAGAAGGTCCAGGTGAGCCAGGGGCTGGGACTGTGGTGTTGGTTGGAGGTGTCGGGGGTCCACAGTCGGTGGAGCCCGTAAGGGAGGGTAGTTCTCTGTCTACTAAAGACTACCTTCCCGCTGAGATGTATGACACCTCCGACCTAGAGTCGCTGTCAGACTGTGGGGATGACGGAGAAATAGACAAACTGTTTCACCGGAAGGGCTGGGACAAACGCCCGCTACCTGTGCTATGTAAACCGCAGGATTCCCCTATGTCTATAGAGGACAGTATGCCCCGGGCGAAAGCCCCGGAGCTCAGGAGGGAGTCTAGTCCTCTGACCAATCTTCCACATTCTACCACATCTTCCGCTCTGATGGTGGGGATGCAGCGCGCTTCATTGCGGGCACCAAAGGAGAAGCCATCTGAGACGGTGAAGGTACCTCGGCACCCGGAGGCCATCGTACAACCAGGAGAAGGTGAGCGAAATGTTATGCCTCCTCTAGCCAGATTGCAACGACTTTTCTCCCAGAGAGTCGCCCGTGAATATGGGTGGGAGTACCCCTACTTGCCTCGGGACTTACTTTATGAAGTCGAGGTCTTGCGGAAAAGGTGGTACGACGAGTTTGTCTGGGAAAAGCTCAAAGTGCCTCATGCCCGGCGATACTTGTCATGTTCACCATCTGTGTCTAAGAAGTTCAAAGACTGCCGAGCTGATTGGAAGTTGGGGCGCCATATTCATGCTGATAAAGTACTTATCTGCAGAAAGGAGGGAGAAGATGTCGAATATTCAGTTGAAGTGTTTGACAATCACTTAAAGCCTCTGTTTTTACCAGATCCAAGATTCTACTTGTAGGAGAAGAGAACTCCTATTTGTTTGCTTGTCGAACTCTCTGGAAGGAACATTCCCAGATACTCAGAACAGTGCCCTACTTTTGTTTTGATTTGGGTTTTTCTTTTACTCACTGGAGACTTGGGAGCTGTTGTTTTTTTTTCTCCCTTTTCTTCATGTACCAAAGGCAGAGACTTTGGGGGTAGAGTCAGTGTAGGGAAAGCGGGAAGAATGAAGATCTCACTAAGTGTCATTACCGCAGCGCTGTCACCAGGTGGCAGTGTTGTGCAACGGATGTTTGAAATTTCACACATGCATCACTTTACTTATTGGAGTGAGTGGGTCTCTCGGCTGACGGACCCACTCATGCCAAGTTAACACAGAGTGTTAGGATGTTGTTTTTTTGTTTCCCTTCTGCAGGAGATTCGTCGGTCAAGACTACTGAGTATGGGGTGGTTCTTAGGCAGTGACGGGAGGGATTGTATATGTGTACATGACAGATGTTTTATACAAAAGTTTTATTGTTTTATAGTTCCCTTTCCCTTGAGCAGGTCTTGGCACACACAGTATCCAAACTTTGAGGGATAGCCTCTGGGGCCCACTTCATGTCACCACTCCTTGGGAGACATGGGTGTGCACCTGACGCTGGGGACCAGCGTCAAATCACAGGGGGGAGTGTGTAGCGGGGTCTTCAGATTTAGTGGGATACACCTGGGGGTAGTGTGACCCAGGTGTGTAATTGTGACAGGGTTTAGACCCCTTTTTGTTATTCGTGGAGGATTGGGTGGTGCAATATTCTCCTTGGCCTGTGGGTGGCGGGGTACCTACAGGCTCCAGGCAGAATCACTACCGCAGTGCTACCCTTTTTGTCCCTTTCCGGAGATGGTACGGCTGGGGCGGGGAACCCGCCGTGGTGTCGAAGGGAGGAGATAAAAGGGGGAGACGCCCTCACCACGAGGTCTTCGAGGATCATCTCTTGACGCACCCAGGCACCTTAGGCCTGGGTGTGGGCGGTTCGGGGTTCCGGCCCAGGCCCCTAGGCTTGGCCGGAATGGAGTTGGAGTCCATCCCAGGCACCTTTAGCCTGGGGTGAGGTACTATGTCGTGGGCCTGGGACCTGGTGACTTCGACTGGGTCCCGCGAGGGTGAAGGGATTCCAGGGTGCCCCTTGCGAGGGGACCCGCATCTGAGGTGAGGAGGCCGGGGAGGTCACCCGTCTGAAGATTCCGGAGCAGCGTCAACCCGGTGACGGACGGGCCTCCGGTAACTCCCTTGGAGGGTCATCTTCCCCTGATAGAGGCCCCAGCACAGCGAAGTTGTTCTAATTAAGACTCCTGCAACCCTTGGTCATAGTACAGGGGGTGTAGGGACTACAATCAGGTTAGTGCCTCGGCCTGCTCATCCCACCGTATCCTGCCATTACCCTGTTGTTGTGGAGCTACGAAATAAAACTGAGAGTTGGACTGTGATCGGTGTATGGACTCTGTTAATGGGAGCAAAGGGAGATTCCAGCATAGCAGGGCTAAGTTCCGCAACCCAATACACGTTTGGCCCGAGGAAGATAATGAAATTGGCCTTCACCTCAACCACAGCCATGGGGAGGACATGGGCCGTGGCGCACCTCACTCTCGAAACTCAGGTACCCCTAGACGAGAGCCATCGGATGACCGATAAACATGTAGAGGGGGTGAGGCCGCTACATATATATATATATATATATATACATATACATATACATATATATCTAATAACATAACGTCCCACATAAATCAGCCAACATATTACAACAATCCCATGGTGAAGAACCGTACCTACCTTGTAGTTCTGATAGTGAGCAAAGGGTGTTCCCATTCAGAATGTCCTTTAATCTCAAACAATCTGAGGAGGTCCATTTTAAATAAGTCTTATTCTCCTTCCCCGGTGAGAAGTAGTTTGTACCTGTGAGAGGCATCAAAGGAATGTTATATTGCCAAAGCATATTTTTGTATAGGTTGTCATAAGTTCTTAAACTCTCCATTGTAATGGAGGCCACGTCTGTAGCCAGACCTCTGTATTTCCTTCAACACTGCTGCTTTATGATACAAAGTCTGGGAGAGACAAGCTTCTAGTTGATTTAGAGCTAATCAGTATCTTATAAGCACGGGGGGCCTCTGTGTTTCTAAATGAATCTCTTCCTCAATGATCTAAGGCAGTGGTCATCAACCCTGTCCTCAGGGCCCACCAGTGTTGCCAACCCCCTGAAGTGAAATTTACTGGCATAGATGCCAAAATTTCTTAACGGCACCAATTTTTTACTGGCAAAAATCATGAAAATTGCTGACAGCGCCGCATTTTTTACTGACGCTGCAAAAAAGTACCTAAAATTACTGTTTTTAGTACTTAACAGTGCAAATATCAGTATTTGAACTATAAACACACAGCTAATGCTATTATCAATGTGTTTAAGTTAAACAAAAGTAAAAAAACATATTCCTCAATTTACATGAAGGTTAGGTTACTATAACCCAGCCAGCACAGAGTTCCCTCTTACATCAGAGTCTGCAGGATTCTCCCTTACAGTGCAAGGGAACTCTTATGTAAAGGGGAACGCTGCAGATCATGATGTAAGGGGAAACTCTGATGTGGAGGGGGGCTCTGGTGAATAGAGACCACCTTTCGCAGAGTGAATACACTAAGGTAAGGGGGGGTACTAATATAAGGGGGAATACGTTATATCAGTGCCCCCTTACATTATTGTATTCACTCACATCCTTACATCAGTGACCCCCCCCCCCTCAGAATGGCCTGGCGGCACTGTCACTTACCTCCTCTCAGGTGCACAGTGTGGGGCTCAGTCAGACGGCTCCAGCTTGGTGGCTCTGATCTCCTCTCCCCAGTCCATACGTCTGTTTCTTCCCTGGCCGTAACCCCCATCCCGGCAGCACTCCCACTCTTGACTCCTTTCTAGGATCCCCTCAGAGACTGCAGACATGATAAAAGACAAGAGATGGTCAGAGGCTGCGGACACGATACAGGAGGTGGACAGAGGCTGCGGACATACTACAGGAGGTGGACAGAGGCTGCGGACATACTACAGGAGGTGGACAGAGGCTGCGGACATACTACAGGAGGTGGACAGAGGCTGCGGACATACTACAGGAGGTGGACAGAGACTGCGGACATACTACAGGAGGTGGACAGAGGCTGCGGACATACTACAGGAGGTGGACAGAGGCTGCGGACATACTACAGGAGGTGGACAGAGGCTGCAGACATACTACAGGAGGTGGACAGAGGCTGCGGACATACTACAGGAGGTGGACAGAGGCTGCGGACATACTACAGGAGGTGGATAGAAGCTGTGGACATACTACAGGAGGTGGACAGAGACTGCGGACATACTACAGGAGGGGGACAGAGGCTGCGAACCTACTACAGGAGGAGGACAGAGGCTGCGGACATACTACAGGAGGTGGACAGAGGCTGCGGACATACTACAGGAGGTGGACAGAGGCTGCGGACATACTACAGGAGGTGGACAGAGGCTGCGGACATACTATAGGAGGTGTCGGTGGAGACAGGCTGTGGACATGATGGTGCCCTCCTCACCCCCTCACTGTGCTGCCCTGACCTGTGGAGAGGTGAAAGGGGCACAGGAGCCAGAGGAGGACACAGCACACTGATGATTTCGAGAAGTAATATGGTGGTGGACAGAGCACATCAGTCTCTCCCCTGCATGGCTCCCAGTAATGTCCAGGACTCCAGGCTCTCACTCGCTGTCCCCTTGTATCCCCCCAGTTTCACTGACCTCGAGTCCGTCCTCCTCACCCCTGGGCCCTGTCAGTGCTCCGCTCGCTCCGAGTCCTCCACCTATGATGAGTGCATGGCATGCACTCACTGCAGGAGTCGCGCCAGCCGCTGTGGTCTTTTAAAAAATGGCGCCAGCGGCGCCATCACGTTACTGCGTGTGCGCCGCCCGGCCGAGCGCAAACAAGTTTCCCTGAGCTCGGCCGGCTTCGAAACGGCGCATGCGCAGTTGTATGGCCGGCTCACAGCCATCTTTTTTATGGGCACCGGTGCCCATAACGGACTTTAACGTACACCCCGAAAAAGGGGTTAAATTCATGTGCTGTCCGTAAATATACGTACGGTTGGCAACACTGGGGCCCACTAACAGGCCAGGTTTTATGTATTACCTTGGGAGATGCAGACTATAATACTGCAATTACTGAGCAGCAAATGATATTACCAGTGATGTATTTCAGTTATCTTGCAAACCTGGCCTGTTAGTGGGCCCTGAGGACAGGAGTTGATGACCACTGATCTAAGGGTTATTAAATATGCCCCCCTCTGTATGACTATCGGTAGAGCTTGAAAGATGTACAGAGCTTTTGGGAGGGTCACTATTTTAATCACATTTATCCTGCCCAACCAAGACAGCCTACTGACAGAATATCCCTTCAGACCTTGTTTGATTTTATTGAGAAGAGGTAGGTAATTATCTTGGTATAAGTCTGTTACTGACACAGATAGAAATATGCCTGAATATTTCAGACCCTTCTGCTTCCATTCAAAAGGATACAGTGATCTAAGGGCCCTACACTCCACTAGAGGGACAGAGTTGTTTAATATTTCGGATTTCTCTACGTTAACCTTTAAATTTGAAATTTCCAAAGAATCTTTTCAATTTAGCTAGAATATTAGGGATCATCTGTCTAGATTTAGATACATAGAGCATAATGTCATCTGCAAATGCAGATACCTTATGTTCCTGTCCAACTACTTCTACTGTATACCCTCAATTTCTTGGATAGCCCGGATGGTTGCTAAAAGGGGTTCTAAAGACAACATAAAGAGCAGGGGAGAAAGTGGAAACAGCTCCTGATTACGTGAATTTGCATGTAACATACGTAGAGCTACACTTTAAAGGGCTAGAGGTTGTTCTGCCATTCTCTGCAGGTTTGGCAGGCTCCTTATGTAAGTTTGAACGCAGCATTTGTTTTTATACTGGTTGTTTTTATACTGGATGTTTTTAATGTATATTTGTGAATATTGAAATACTACATAATGAGCAAAAATATAGTATTTGGTGGGTGGCTCCAAGCTGATAACTCTGGTACTATCCCCAGGTGGAGTGGAGTAGAGAAGTCTGGTCCTGCTATCTGTGAAGAGAGAGTGGTGATGATGCTGGATGCCATTTACACAAAGCGCTTATTGCTGTTCTAGTGATAGACAGCATATCCCTCTGGTGAGTGTGTATTTCTACTAGGGATTAGGGATGAGCTTCGTGTTCGAGTCGAACATACGTTCGACTCGAACATCGGCTGTTCGATCGTTCGACGAAGATCGAACGATTTGGGCCGTTCGCGCCAAATTCGAGTGACGCGAACGGCCCACAATGCACTACGCCATCGCAGTGTCATCCAGGCGCTGTGATTGGCCAAGCATGCACTGTGACCCCGCATGCTTGGCCAATCACAGCGCCGGCAGCGAGGAGAGCAATGATTGGCCACAGGCAGGATGCCTGTGGCCAATTATTGCTGAGGGGGTTTAGTACACGCCCCACACTATAAAAGGCCGCCAGCGCGGCGGCCTTGTGTAGTGTGTTCGGGAGCAGGGAAAGAGAAGCATAGGCAGGGACAGTGTCATTATTTTTCCTTTACTAATCCTGGATTCCTTGTGTTTAGGGACAAATAAGGATAGGTAGGGAGAGTGTCAGTGACAGTGTGCTATTCTGTGCTAATCCTTGTTTGTAGGGACAGAGAGGTACAGTGAGGGAAAGTGTCAGTGTGCTATTCTGTTCTAAACCAATCTTGCTGAACCATATTTTCAATCCTTGAGTTTAGGGACAGAGAGGTACAGTGAGGGAAAGTGTCAGTGTGCTATTTTGTGCTAAATCTTGTTTGTAGGGAGGGACAGAGTAGGACAGTGAGGGAAAGTGTCAGTGTGCTATTCTGTTCTAAACCAATTTTGCTGTTCCATATTTTCAATCCTTGAGTTTAGGGACAGAGAAGGACACTCGTGGCAATTTTCAGTGTGCTATTCTGTGCTAAATCTTGTTTGTAGGGAGGGACAGAGTAGGACAGTGAGGGAAAGTGTCAGTGTGCTATTCTGTTCTAAACCAATTTTGCAGTTCCATATTTTCAATCCTTGAGTTTAGGGACAGAGAAGGACACTCGTGGAAATTATCAGTGTGCTATTCTGTGCTAAATCTTTTTTGTAGGGAGGGACAGAGTAGGACAGTGAGGGAAAGTGTCAGTGTGCTATTCTGTTCTAAACCAATTTTGCTGTTCCATATTTTCAATCCTTGAGTTTAGGGACAGAGAAGGACACTCGTGGCAATTATCAGTGTGCTATTCTGTGCTAAATCTTGTTTGTAGGGAGGGACAGAGTAGGACAGTGAGGGAAAGTTTCAGTGTGCTATTCTGTTCTAAACCAATTTTGCTGTTCCATATTTTCAATCCTTGAGTTTAGGGACAGAGAAGGACACTCGTGGAAATAAGCAGTGTGCTATTCTGTGCTAAATCTTGTTTGTAGGGAGGGACAGAGTAGGACAGTGAGGGAAAGTGTCAGTGTGCTATTCTGTTCTAAACCAATTTTGTTGTTCCATATTTTCAATCCTTGTGTTTAGGGACAGAGAAGGATAGGCAGGGGACAGTGTCAGTGTCATTGTTGCTAAGCCTCCTGCACAGTATACACCTGAAGGTAGCCCTTATTGCTCTTTTTCCCATCTCCCTGCAGGCCATCCATTAAAATGTCTGGAAGGCAAACAAGGAGAGGCAGACAGTCAGGAGGCAAAAAAAGAGGGCAAGCAGGCTCTGTGTCTGGGGGCAACAGTGCTGGTCGTGGACGCGGTGCATTGTCATCAGCACATGGCCATGGGACACGCTTGTCCTTCTTTTCGGCAGCTGGACATGTTGAGCCACATCATGCCGAAGACTTGGTAGAGTGGATGACCAAGCCCACCTCATCCTCCTCATCCTCTCTCACCCAGGCTCAGGGTACTGGCAAAGCAGCTGCCAATGCGTCCTCTTCTCTGGTATCATTATCTTCATTAGTCAATCCTTCCCTAGACCCACCATGTCCTCCTCCTGAGGAGTCCCCCGAACTGTTTGAGCACAGTGTTTGGTACATGCTCCAGGAGGATTCCCAGCGTTTGGAAGGGTCTGATGATGATACCCAGCTAGAGGAAGGCAGCAGCGTGAGAGCAGAGAGAGGGGATGCTCTAGAAGGACACCAATCTGGCAGTCATGCTCCAGCAGCTGCAGCATACTGCCAGATTGGCTCCAGTGATGAGGAGGGAGGGGATGATGAGGTCACTGACTCCACGTGGGTGCCTAATAGGAGAGAGGAGGAGGAGGAGGAGGATGAGGAGGAGGCACATCTCCAACGAAGCAGGATGCCCTTGAGTGGCCAGCGTATGGGCAGCACACCGACGGAATCACACCGCAGAGCTCCGCCTGTGCAGGGCGCTGCCTCTGCCTATCATTCAAAAAGTTCTTTGGTGTGGGCCTTTTTTGAGGCGAGTGCATCAGATCGCACAGCTGCTGTTTGCAACATATGTCTCAAGCGTATATCGCGTGGCCAAAACATCAGCCGCTTGGGCACCACATGCTTGATCAGACATATGTTGACCTGCCATGCAGCTCGTTGGCAAGCCTACCTTAAAGACCCACACCAAAGAACAAAGCTGACCTCTTCTTGCACCGCATCAGCTGGGATCTCCAACCCCACTATACCTTCACTCCTCTCTGAAACCTGCTCTGAGAGGAATGAAGGTGTAGAATTAGGTGTGTCACAGGCAAGTACTTGCGGGCACTCTGCTAGCAGTACACCAACGTCAGATTCTAGCAGGCAAATTTCCCTGCCCCAGCTGCTGGACCGTCGAAAGAAGTTCACTCCCAGCCATCCACATGCCCAGCGGTTGAATGCTAGCTTGGCTAAATTGCTAGCGCTTCAACTGCTGCCTTTTCAGTTGGTAGACTCGGCCCCCTTCCGTGAGTTTGTGCAATGTGCGGTTCCTCAGTGGCAGGTTCCCAAACGCCACTTTTTCGCACGGAAGGCGATTCCGGCTCTCTACAGGCATGTGGAAGGCAATGTCTTGGCCTCGCTGGACAGGGCGGTCAGCGGTAAGGTGCATATTACCGCTGACTCATGATCCAGCAGGCATGGACAGGGACGTTACCTTTCTTTCACGGCCCATTGGGTCACTCTTTTGGCAGCTGGGAAGGATGCAGGACAAGGTGCAGTAGTGTTGGAGGTTGTTCCACCGCCATGCCTCCAAAATGCTACTACTGGTTGTGACACACCTCTCTCCTCCACCCCCTCCTCTTCTTCTTCCTCCATGGCCTCTTCCTGTGGTTTGTCCTCGGAACCAGCGGTGCTCCGTAGGCGTTCAAAGGGCTACGCAAGTACGCAGGCAAAAAGATGCCATGCCGTGCTTGCGCTGGTGTGTTTGGGGGACAGGAGCCACACTGGGGCAGAGGTCCTGTCTGCTCTGCAGGGGCAGGCCGAGAGGTGGTTGACGCCACGCCAGCTTAAGCCAGGAATGGTGGTTTGCGACAATGGCACCAACCTCCTCTCCGCCCTCCGACAGGGACAACTGACCCATGTGCCCTGTATGGCTCACGTCCTTAACCTGGTGGTGCAGCGGTTCTTGGGCAGGTACCCGGGCTTACAGGATGTCCTGAGGCAGGCCAGGAAAGTCTGTGTGCATTTCCGCAGATCTTATAATGCCAGTGCTCGCCTGGCTGAGCTGCAAAAGGAGTTGAACCTGCCCAAGAACCGCCTTATATGTGACATGCCCACCAGGTGGAACTCAACGTTGGCCATGCTGCAGCGGCTGCACACGCAGCAGAGGGCCATCAATGAGTACCTGTGCGACTACGGCACCAGGACAGGGTCAGGGGAGCTCGGGTTTTTTTCACCACGCCAGTGGGGCATGATCAGGGATGCATGCACTGTCCTGGCACCATTTGAGGAGGCCACGAGGATGGTGAGCAGTGACAGTGCATGCATCAGTGACACTGTACCTCTTGTCCACCTGTTGGAGCACACGCTGCGTGGAATAATGGACAGGGCACTTGAGGCAGAACAGAGGCAGGAAGAGGAGGACTTCCTTGCCTCTCAAGGCCCCCTTTACCCAGACAGTGTTCCTTCTGGCCCACCCATCGCACAGGAAGAGAAGGAGGAGGAGGAGGATTGTGTCAGCATGGAGGTGGAGGCTGGCACTCAGCATCATCAGCAGCAGTCTTTTAGGGATGATTTACAGTCCCAAGAAACCAGTGGACTTGTACGTGGCTGGGAGGAGGTGGCTGCGGATCATGTCGTCCTTAGTGACCCAGAGGACTCCGGACTGAATGCCTCAGCTAACCTACGCTGCATGGCCTCCCTGATCCTGCAAAGTCTGCGGAAGGATCCTCGTATTCTTCGGATCAAGGAGAGGGACCATTACTGGCTGGCCACTCTCCTTGATCCACGGTACAAGGGTAAGGTTGCGGACCTTATCGTACCGTCGCAGAGGGAGCAGAGGATGAGACAACTCCGGGAGGCCTTGCAGAAAGGTCTGTGCAACGCGTTCCCAGAGACTGGGAGGTTACAAACTCCTGGTCCTGGACAACGAGTTGCTGAGGCTTCGGCCAGTCAAAGAAGGAGCGGTGGGGAAGGTGGCCGTCTGACCGATGCGTTCAGACAATTCTTTAGTCCGCAGCCCCAAAGTATGATCGGTTCCAGCAACCATCGCCAGCGTCTGATATACATGGTCCAGGAATACCTAGGGGCAAGGTCAGACTTGGACACCTTCCCCACCGAAAATCCTCTGGCTTACTGGGTCTTGAGGATGGATCACTGGCCAGAGCTTGCACAGTATGCAATTGAGCTACTGGCCTGTCCTGCATCCAGCGTTCTGTCAGAACGCACATTCAGTGCTGCTGGAGGATTTGTCACGGATCACAGGGTGCGCCTGTCCACCGACTCGGTTGATCGACTGACTTTCATCAAGATGAACCAGTCTTGGATCACCACCAGCTACCACACACCAGATGCTGATATAACAGACTAATTGATTTTAAAATGTCACATCCCTTCAAGACTGATGCTGATGCTGAGTGCCTGTGCTGTTATGTTGACTGGCTATCCTCCTCCTCCTCCTCAATGATACGATTAATGATGATAGCTTGGAAGATCATTTTGGTTTATGGGTGACGCCACCAGTGGCTAAGGCCCAATTTTTCAGCCCCTGTTTAACAAAATTTTTGATGCAATACTTTGCAACAGGCCTCATTGCTGTGCTCCAAGTACAGTATCTGTGAGGGGTTGCAGTGTTGTGCCACCAGTGCCTAAGGCCCAATTTTTAAGCCCCTGTTCAATTCACAGCAGGGCCCATTGCTGCGCCCACCAAGAGTAACTGTCAGGCCTTACAGTGTTGTGGCACCAGCACCACCATCACCACCACCACCACCACCAAAGGCCCAATTTTTCAGCCCCTATTCAACAGGGGCATGCAATTATAATTATTGATCTAATAATTCACAGCAGGGCCCATTGCTGCGCCCACCAAGAGTAACTGTCAGGCCTTACAGTGTTGTGGCACCAGCACCACCATCAAAGGCCCAATTTTTACTACCACTGATCAACAATTATATGTTATTACAATTCCTGATATAATAGTTGACAGCAGGGCGTTCCAGCACCCACCAAGAATAACTGTGAGTGCTTTCAGTGTTGTGCCAACACCAACACCTAAGGGGCCAATTTCTGCAGAGTATATACGGCAGGTCCCTACTTTCAAACATCCAGCTTACAAACTACTACTACTTGCAAACGGAAGAAGACAACAGGAAGTGAGAGGAAATCTACCCCTTGGAAGGAAAATTCTCTCCTGTAAGAATTAATATGGGAGAAAGGTGTCTCCTCTCTACTGATGCTTTATCACCAATCCTTGTTTCAATAAAAAAACCACATTTCAAAAACAGTTGTCATTGGGACGCAAAGTGAGGTGAAATGTTCTGAACAGGGGCACAGACAGCAAAAAAAATGTGACAGGGGTGATAACCGTTCCCTATGTTTTCCAAAAAGCTAGAAAAAAGGAATTTGGCATGGAGCTACACTTAAACAATGCAGCTGTTCAAAATTACAAACAGATTCTACATAAGAACAAACCTACAGTCCCTGTCTTGTATGCACCGCCTGTATATGGCTGTTCAGAGTATATAGGGCCTTTTTTATTTTGTGTGCGGGGTTCCCCTTAATATCCATACAAGACCCAAAGGGGCTGGTAATGGGCTGGGGTAGGGGGGGGGGGGTTGATGGGGTAGCTATGCCATTTTTCATAAAGATTTTCATCCATATTACCGGGACCAGACATTGCATTAAAGCCGCAAGCAGTTTTAAATGGCTTTTTTTCCTTTAGAAATGTTATTTTGTGCAGGGACAGTTCTAAACACGGGAAACACGTGGCACTTCACAGGCATACTTTAGACACCCCCCAGGTACAATATTTAAAGGAATATTTGACTTTTTTTTTTCACTTTATGCATCATTAAAATGACTGCTCCCGGAAAACGTCCGTTTTTAAAACTTCTTTTTGCATTGATACATGTCCCCTGGTGCAGAACCCGGGTTCCCAAACTCTGTTTCGGACAATAACATGGATAATAGTCATTATAATTAGCACTTTAGAATCCGAACGTTCGCATCCATTGTATTTAATAGGGTTCTAATGTTCGTGCAAACTTTCGGTCCGTTCGCGGGTTCTGGTGCGAACCGAACCCGGGGGTGTTCGGCTCATCACTACTAGGGATGAGCCGAACACCCCCCGGTTTGGTTCTCACCAGAACCTGCGAACGGACCGAAAGTTTGCGCAAACTTTAGAACCCTGTTAAATACAATGGACTCAAACGTTTGAAATCAAAAGTGCTAATTATAACAGCTCATATGCAAGTTATTGTCCTAAAAAGGGTTTGGGGACCCAGGTCCTACCACAGGGGACATGTATCAATGCAAAAAAACGTTTTAAAAACGCCAGTTTTTTCGGCAGCAGTGATTTTAATGATGCTTAAAGTGAAAAAAAAAAAGTGAAATATTCCTTTAAATATCGTACCTGGGGGGTGTCTAAAGTATGCCTGTAAAGTGGCGCATGTTTCCCGTGTTTAGAACTGTCCCTTTAGAACTGTCCCGTGTTTAGAACTGTTCTAAAGGAAAAAAAGTCATTTAAAACTGCTTGCGGCTTTAATGTAATGTCTGGTCCCGGCAATATGGATGAAAATCATTGAGAAAAATGGCATGGGTAACCCCCCCCCCAGCCCACTACCAGCCCCCTTGGGTCTTGTATGGATATTAAGGGGGACCCCGCACCGAAATTAAAAAAATATATACTCTGAACAGCAGTATACAGGCGGTGCAAACAAGGCAGGGACTGTAGGTTTGTTCTTAAGTAGAATCTATTTGTAATTTGGAACAGGTAAATTTTTTAAATGTAGCTCCAGCCAAAAAATCTATTTTTAAGCTTTTTGGAAAACATAGGGAAGGGTTATCTAGGGATGAGCTTCGAGTTCGAGTCGAACTCATGTTCGACTCGAACATTGCCTGTTCGCACGTTCGGCGAACAGCGAACTATTTGGGGTGTTCTCGGCAAATTCGAAAAGCCGCGTAACACCCTGTAAAAGTCTATGGGAGAAATCTAAAGTGCTAATTTTAAAGGCTTATATGCAAGTTATTGTCATAAAAAGTGTTTGGGGACCCGGGTCCTGCCCCAGGGGACATGTATCAATGCAAAAAAAAAGTTTTAAAAACTGAAGTTTTTTCGGGAGCAGTGATTTTAATAATGCTTAAAGTGAAACAAAAAAAGTGAAATATTCCTTTAAATTTCATACCGGGGGGGGGGGGGGTGTATAGTATGCCTGTAAAGCAGCACTTGTTTCCCTTGCTTAGAACTGTCCCTGCACAAAGTGTCATTTCTGAAGGAAAAAAAGTCATTTAAAAGCACTCGCGGCTATAATGAATTATCGGCTCCCGGCAATACAGAGAAAAGTCATTAATAAAAATAAAAAAAATGCGTGGGGGTCCCCCCAAATTCAATTTACAGACCCTTCAGGTCTGGTATGGATATTAAGGGGAGCCCTGCGTCAATTTAAAAAAAAAATGACGTGGGTTCCCCCCAAATATCCATACTAGACCCTTCAGGTCTGGTATGGATTTTAAGGGGAACTCCACCCCAAATGTAAAAAAAAAATGGCGAGGAGTTCCCCCAAAAATCCATACCAGACCCTTTATCCGAGCATGCAACCTGGCAGGCCACATGCCCTTAACATGGGGACAAGGCCCTCATCCCCACAACCCTTGCCCGGTGGTTGTGGGGGTCTGCAGGCAGGGGGCTTATCAGAATCTGGAAGACCCCTTTAACAAAGGGGACCCCCAGATCCCAACCCCCCTATGGGAATTGGTAAGGGGTACATTGTACCCCTACCATTTCACAAAGAAAGTGTAAAAAAAGTATAAAAAAAACACACAGACACCTTGGAAAAGTCCTTTATTAAAAATAAAATTAAAATTAAAAAAAAACATTCCAGCGATGTAATCCAGTGTCCCGCAGCGATCCGATGTCCAGCGCTGCTGTCTCCACTCCACACAAAACGTCATTGGCTGAGCGGACCTACACTGCGGAAGAAGTTCCCCATCAGGTCCGCTCAACCAATGATGTAGGCGGGGTCTGAGGTACGAGGGGGCGGGGCGCCCTCATATCTTAGACCCCGCCTACGTCATTGGCTGAGCGGACCTGATGGGGAACTTCCTCTACAGTGTAGGTCCGCTCAGCCAATGACGTTTCTTTCTTTCCTCTGCAGTGTAAAAAAATGAATAGACCCGCCCCTTCTCACGTTCCCCATCAGGTCTGCTCAGCCTTACACCTACGTCATTGGCTGAGCCCCCTCATACCTCAGACCCCGCCTACGTCATTGGCTTAGCGGACCTGATGGGGAACTTCCTCCGCAGTGTAGGTCCGCTCAGCCAATGACGTTTCATGTGGAGTGGAGACTGCAGCGCTGGACATGGGATCGCCGCGGGACACTGGATTACATTGCTGGAATGGGTTTTTTATTTTTTATTTTTTTATTTTTAATAAAGGACATTTCCAAGGTGTCTGTGTGTTTTTTTACACTTTCTTTGTGAAATAGTCGGGGTACAATGTACCCCTTACCAATTTACATAGGGGGGGGGCCGGGATCTGGGGGTCCCCTTTGTTAAAGAGGTCTTCAAGATTCCGATAAGCCCCCTGCCCGCAGACCCCCACAACCACCGGGCAAGGGTTGTGGGGATGAGGCCCTTGTCCCCATGTTGAGGGCATGTGGCCTGCCAGGTTGCATGCTCGGATAAAGGGTCTGGTATAGATTTTTGGGGGAACTCCACGCCATTTTTTTTTATTTGGGGTGGAGTTCCCCTTAAAATCCATACCAGACCTGAGGGGTCTAGTATGGATATTTGGGGGGAACCCCAGGTTATTTTTTTTTTATTTGACTCAGGGTTCCCCTTAATATCCAGGGGCCTTGTAATTGAATTTGGGGGGACCCCCACGCATTTTTTTTTATTTTTTATCAATGACTTTTCTCTGTATTGCCGGGAGCCAACAATTCATTATAGCCGCGAGTGCTTTTAAATTACTTTTTTTCCTTCAGAATACATTTTGTGCAGGGACAGTTCTAAACAAGGGAAATAAGCGCTGCTTTACAGGCATACTATACACATCCCCCCGTACGAAATTTAAAGGAATATTTCAATTTTATTGTTTCACTTTAAGCTTTATTAAAATCACTGCTCCCGAAAAAACTGCTGTTTTTAAAACTTTTTTTTGCATTGATACATGTCCCCTAGGGCAGGACCCGGGTCCCCAAACCCTTTTTAGGACAATAACTTGCATATTAGCCTTTATAATTAGCACTTTTGATTTTGCACGTTTGAGTCCATTGTATTTAATAGGGTTCTAAAGTTCACGCAAACTTTAGGTCTGTTCGCAGGGGGGTGTTCGGCTCATCCCTAGTTATCACCCCTGTAACATTTGTTTTGCTGTCTGTGCACCTGTTCAGAACATTTCACCTCACTTTCTGTCCCAATGACAAATGTTTTTTGAAAATTTGGGGTTTTTATTGAAACAAGGACTGGTGATAAAGCATCAGTGGACAGGAGACACCTTTTTCCCATATTAATTCTTATAGGAGAGAATTTCCCTTCCTAGGGGTAGATTTCCTCTCACTTCCTGTTGTCTCCTTCCGTTTGTAAGTAGGAGTCGTTTGTAAGTTGGATGTTTGAAAATAGGGGCCTGCCGTATATACTCTGCAAAAATTTGGCCCTTAGGTGTTGGTGTTGCAACAACACTCTAAGCCCTCACAGTTACTCTTGGTGGGCGCAGGAATGGGCCCTGCTGTGAACTATTATATCAAGAATTGTAATTACATGCCATTGTTGAACAGTGGTAGGAAAATATGGGCCTTTGGTGGTGGTGCTGGTGCCACAACACTGTACGTCCTCACAGTAACTCTTGGTGGGCGCAGGAATGGGCCCAGCTGTGAAATATTAGATCAAGAATTGGAATTACTCGCCCCTGTTAAACAGGGGCATAAAAATTGGGCCTTAGGCACTGGTGCCACAACACTGCAACCCTCACAGATACTGGATACTTGGAGTGCAGCAATGAGCCCTGCTGCAAAGTATTGCATCAAAAATTGTAAATACACGCCCCTGTTAAACAGGGGCTAAAAAATTGGGCCTTAGCCACTGGTGGCGGTGCCCAGAACCAAAAATGTTCTTACAAGCTATCAGCATGATCATTGAGGAGGAAGAGGATAGTCAGTCACTCAGCATAACAGGATAGTCACTCAGCATCAGCATAGGCAGTCTTAAAGGGATCTGACATTTCAAAAAAAAAATATTCGGTTACATCAGCAGCAGGTGCTTGGTAGCTGGTGGTGATCCAAGACTGATTCATTTTTATGAAGGTCAGTCGATCGCCGAGTCGGTGGACAGGCACACCCTGTGATCAGTTACAAAGCCTCCAGCAGCACTGAATGTGCGTTCCGAAAGAACGCTGGATGCAGGACAGGCCAGTAGCTCAATTACATACTGTGCAGGCTCTGGCCAGTGTTCCAACCTCAAGACCCAGTAACCCAGAGGATTTTCGGTGGGAAAGGTGTCCAAATCTGATCTTGCCCCTAGGTATTCATGCAGCATGTAAATCAGACGCTGGCGATGGTTGCTGGAACCGATCATACCTTGGGGCTGCGTACTAAAAAATTGTCTGAATGCATCGGTCAGACGGCCACCTTCTCCACTGCTCCTTCTTTGACTGACCAAAGCCTCAGCAACACGTTGTCCAGGACCAGGAATTTGTACCCTCCCAGTCTCTGGGATCGCATTGCACAGACCTTTCTACAAGGCCTCCCGAAGATGCTTCATCCTCTGCTCCCTCTGTGACGGCAAGATAAGGTCCGCAACCTTACCCTTGTAACGTGGATCAAGGAGGGTTGCCAGCCAGCAATGATCCCTCTCCTTGATCGCACCAATACGAGGATCCTTCCGCAGGCTTTGCAGGATCAGGGAGGCCATGCAGCGTAGGTTTGCTGAGGCATTCGGTGCGGAGTCGTCTGGGTCACTGAGGCGACATGATCCGCAGCCACCTCCTCCCAGCCACGTACAAGTCCATGGGTGTCTTGGGACTGTAATTGATCCCTTAAAGACTGCTGCTGATGCTGAGTGCTAGTCTCCACCTCCATGCTGACACAATCCTCCTCCTCCTCCTCCTCCTCTTCCTGTGTGATAGCCGGGCCAGAAGGAACACTGTCTGGATAAAGGGGGCCTTGAGAGGTAAGGAAGTCCTCCTCTTCCTGCCTCTGTTCTACCTCAAGTGCCCTGTCCATTATTCCACGCAGCGTGTGCTCCAACAGGTGGACAAGAGGGACAGTGTCACTGATGCATGGGGAAAAAAATCCAAGCTCCCCTGACACTGTCCTGGTGCCATATTGCAACAGATACTCATTGATGGCCATCTGCTGCGTGTGCAGATGCTGTAGCATGGCCAACGTAGAGTTCCACTTGGTGGGCATGTCACAGATTAGGCGGTTCTTGGGCAGGTTGTAATCCTTTTGCAGGTCAGCCAGCCGAGCACTGGCATTATATGACTGGTGGAAATGCCCACAGAGTTTCCTGGCCTGCTTCAGGACCTTCTGTAAGCCAGGTTACCTGCCCAAGAACCGCTGTACCACCAAGTTAAGGATGTGAGCCAAACAGGGCACATGGGTCAGTTGTCCCTGTCGGAGGGCGGAGAGGAGGTTGGTGCCATTGTCGCAAAACACCTTTCCTGGCTTAAGCTGGCGTGGCGTCAACCACCTCTGAGCCTGCCCCTGCAGAGCTGACAGAATCTCTGCCCCAGTGTGGCTCCTGTCCCCCAAGCACACCAGCTCAAGCACCGCATGGCATCTTTTTGCCTGCGTACTTGCGTAGCCCCTTGAACGCCTATGGAGCACCGCTGGTTCCAAGGACAAAACACAGGTAGAGGCCATGGAGGAAGAAGAAGAGGTGGGGGTGGAGGAGAGAGGTGTGTCAGAATCACCAGTAGTAACATTTTGGAGGCGTGGTGGCGGAACAACCTCCAACACTACTGCACCTTGTCCTGTATCCTTCCCAGCTGCCAGCAGAGTCACCCAATGTGCCGTGAAAGATAGGTAACGTCCCTGTCCATGCCTGCTGGACCATGACTCAGCGGTAATATGCACCTTACCGCTGACCGCCCTGTCCTGCGAGGCCAAGACATTGCCTTCCACATGCCGGTAGAGAGACGGAATCGCCTTCCGTGACAAAAAGTGGCGTTTGGGAACCTACCACTGAGGAACCGCACATTCCACAAACTCACGGAAGGGGGCAGAGCCTACCAACTCAAAAGGCAGCAGTTGAAGTGCTAGCAATTTAGCCAAGCTAGCATTCAACCGCTGGGCATGTGTGGCTGGGAGCGAACTTCTTTCGGTGGTGCAGCAGCTGGGGCAGGGAAATTTGACTGGTACAATCTGACGTCGGTGTACCGATAGCAGATTGCCCGCAAGTACTTGGCTGTGACACACCTAATTCTACACCTTCATTCCTCTCAGTGCAGGTTTCAGAGAGGACTGAAGGTATAGTGCGATTGGAGATCCCAGCTGATGTGGAGTAAGGAGAGGTCCGCTTTGTTCTTTGGTGTGGGTCTTTTAGGTACGCTTGCCAACAAACTGCATGGCAGGTCGACATATGTCTGGTCAAGCACGTGGTGCCCAAGTGGCTGATGTTTTGGCTACGGGAGATACGCTTTAGACATATGTTGCAAATGGCAACGGTGAGATCTGCTGCACACGTTTGAAAAAAGGCCCACACCAAAGAACTTTTGGAATAACGTGCAGAGACAGCAGCACCCTGCACATGCGGAGCTCTGCGGTGTGATGCTGTCGGTGTGCTGCCCTTAAGCTGGCCCCTGGAGGGCATCCTGCCTCGTTGGAGATGTGCCTCCTCCTCCTCCTCTCTCCTATCAGGCACCCACGTGGAGTCAGTGACCTCATCATCCCCTCCCTCCTCATCACTGGAACAAATCTGGCAGTATGCTGCAGCTGGGGGAACATGACTGCCAGATAGTTGTCCTTGTTGGGCACCCCCTCTCTCTGGGCTCACATTACTGCCTCCCTCTAGCTGGGTTCCATCATCAGAGCCTTCAAAACACTGGGCATCCTCCTGGAACATGTACCCAACACTGTGGTCAAACAGTTCTGGGGACTCCTCAGGAGAACATGGTGGGGCTAGGGAAGGAGTGACTGATGCCATTGAGCCGAGGGAAGAGGCCGCTTTGACAGCTGCTTTTCCAGACAAAGTACCCTGAGCCTGGGTGAGAGAGGATGAGGAGGATGAGGACGGCTTGGTCATCCACTCTACCAAGTCTTGGGCATGTTGCAGTTCAACATGGCCAGTTGCCGAAAAGAAGGACAAGTGTGTCCCACGGCCACGTGCTGATGAGGATGCATCGTGTCCACGACCAGCACTGTTGCCTCTAGACACAGAGCCTGCTTGCCCTCTTTTATTGCCTTGTGACTGTGCTGATTATAATGCAGCTATCAGAATCAACTGCCTGCTGTGGTATTAGTATGGGAAAAGCAGCAATTGTCTTCAGTTAGTTTTAGGTGAAAACTGTGCAGAGGACACAGTACGCTAACTGAAAATACTTGCAGCTCTCTGCCTGTGGTTTTATTATGAGAACACCACTATTAGTCACTAACTGTATTCAGGTAAGCTTTAGGTGAACGCTATGCAAAGCACACAGTACACTAAGTGAAACATTGACTGCAGCTAGCACAATCACCTGCCTGCCTGTCACAGTATAGAGAATAACAGGAACGGATCTAGCTAAACTGAATACAGTGTATAAATATATATACAACACCTAGGATGCATATATATCCTCTACACACTGTAACTGCAGCTAACTGACTCGCCTGCCTGCTCTAACTAACTCAATAGAAATGACACTGTCTCTCTCTGTAATCTCTCTCTTTAAACAACTCCAACACACTACACAATGCCGCCAAGCCGGCAGCCTTATATAGTGTGGGGCGTGTACTAAACCCCCTGAGCCATAATTGGCCAAAGCCACCATGGCTTTGGCCAATTACGGCTCTCTGTTCAGACGGCGCTGTGATTGGCCAAAGCATGCTGGTCATAGAGCATGTTTGGCCAATCATCAGCCAACAATGCACTGCGATGCCGCAGTGAATTATGGGCCATGACGCGCCACTCGAATTTGGCACGAACGGCCCATAATGTTTGCAATTCGGCGAACAGCCGAACAGACGATGTTCGAGTCGAACATGGGTTCGACTCGAACACGAAGCTCATCCCTAATTTCTACCATTGATGAAGGATTGGCATTACGGGTGTTTCCAAGCATTGGGTGAAGGCTGAAGTGGAGCACTTTTATATGTTTTACACCCATAACAATATGAACTGTTTATTTCTGTTTATGGTCATATTTTTTGAGGAAACTTTTATTATTTTATTATTTTAGCGCTGTCATAATTTGGTTATTTGGTTATTGTTGTACTGTATCTCTACACTTATTGCACGCGGCTGTTTCAATTTCACTGAAAGAGCACTGACTTTATTTTATTATTTTTACTTTCAAAAAGCTTAACTGAACAAGCAATAGAGACATTCCAAACTGTTCTTACCCATTATGTGTTTTATACTCTCTGGGAAATCCCTTGCAGTGGGGCTGCTCCTGCAGTGCAGGGTTTAATTGCTTATTTAAGTCTAGGGGACACTGATTAGTAGATTTACTTACCCAATCCTCAGATTCTCTGCTAGACACTAGTCCCCGCAGAATCTTCTCCCCCTCCATGCTTCATCAGTCAAAGGTACTGACTTCATCAATGCCAATGCAGGGTCCATAATCCTGCACTGGACAAGATGATGCCATAGGACAGTCCAATGTCGGAGCATAGGAGAGCACCAACTGCAGAGGGAGTGGACAATCAAGTAGGTAAGTGAAAGAGCTTCTCCTCTTCCTTAGACTAAACCAGCAGTCAACCCTTGCAGTGTGGGTACAGCCCCACTGCAAAGGATAGTTTTAAAATTTTCTAGAGTTGATTAGTGGGGGTTTTTTTCCCCCTCCCACCCCTCTTTCTTTCCCCACCTGTTTCCCATTTCTCTGGTGCTCTTAGGCAGTGGCAACTGGTGTTTGATCGCTCGTCTGTCGCCCGCCAGGCCACCCGCCAGCCCCGCACCTACCCCATCCAGGTTGCGGTTCCGGTGGCTCCCCCTCCCCCCACGCACATCTCCTCCCGAGTCCCGGTAGTCGTTTCTACTCCCGGCCAATCAGGAATTAGGACTCGTGGTCAATCGGGTCTTAGGACTCCTGGCCAATCGGGTCTTAGGACCCAGCTTTCTGATTGGCCGGGAGGAGAAACAGGAAGACATTAGCGAATATTAATTTGCTAATGTCGCACAACTGCGTGGGCTCCCGGCACAGTGCTCTGCGCCCAGAGCCCACCCTTTTTTGAAGCCTCCGGCTCTAATTATGTGCTTTGAAAAAAAAAAACATTGAAATACATGCGTCCGGCGCCCTGCATGTAGATTAGAGGCTGGACGCATGGATTGGTGGGGCCCTGCCTGAGCGCAACTGCTCTTAGGCATCCTTTATCTTTCCTGTCTTTCTTTTCCCCTCCTTTTTCAAAAACAAAAAACTTTGAAAAATTGGAGTGTCCATCTCAGCGATTTCCACAACATTTGTAAGGGTAGCCCCGGATTTTAGATGAGAGTTTTCATTTATCTTCTCAGGGCGCCTGATGTTTCACATATTCTATATATCTCATTTTGTGGCAATGTTGTCTTTGTTTGTATTTTGTGAGATACCGCTTTAATTTTGTGAATGGTATTGTTCTGCTCTGATGAAAACTTTATTCTATAAATAAAAAAACATTTCCGGGAGTTGGGCTTTAAGCCCCAGAGCAGGGTAAAATGCGTTAGGATGAAACAAAAGGTTTGAGTATCTCTGCCACGTGTTCAATAAAGCTTTTTGAAACATAGAAGGAAAATTATTGAGTTTTCAGTTGTGCTGCGCGGCCTGCAGAAATATTGTCAGATCAGCTGTGGAGTGAAGTGATTACAAATAGGAAATAAAATAGTGCCAAACATTTTTCTGCGGAACAGCACATGCCACATACAACACCATTGCACGGCTCAATAATGTTTTAAAACTAAGCGTTTCAGGGATTGCAATTTGTATACAACAAAAATGAACTTTGAACATGATCTTTCCTTGAGGCTAAAAGTATATATGATATTTTTCAGCATTTCTTACTATTAGTCTTGTGACACACTCACACAGAAAGAAAACAGCTTTACAATGAATAAAATCTACAATTAAAATGAGTGGATCAAGAGTGACATCTTGTGGTTGATATGAAAATGTGCATTTTTCCCAATTTTCCAGAGTACCATGTCTACAACCAAAGTGCACATTTTATCCCATTATGTATCTTTTTTAACCACTTCAGTCCCAAAGCTTTCTGCCTGTTTTTCCCAATAAGCTCTTGCATGTTTCTCCTTTGGAGATGTGTGGCTGTCACGTTTTTTGCTTTTGATGTTTAAAGAGCTTCCTGATGTAGTGTACATCTTTCTGAGGACAGATGGGGCTTTAATTTGGTGGCAGATTAAGATGTGTGTATTATTATTATTTCATCAGGTATTAATTAGTTACAAAAAGCTGCTAAACAGATTAGAGAGAGAGAACATTTTTTCCTGTAATTTTTCCTAATACAACTACAAAATTAGCACAGAGCAAGATGCACTCTGCCGTCCTCTGTGCAGGAGCTTCCTGTAATAAAGAACAGTTATTGCTGTTCTCTCTCCTTGTGTTGGACTGGTAGTCCCATTAAAATTAGTGGTCAGGATTAGTTTGCAGGATTTGCTGGTACCTGGAAGAATTCTTCCCAGAGTTGGTAGTATTTATGAGTAAAACCACAAAAACTGCCCATCCTTTGCTATTCTCTTTATGAGGATGAGATGCAGTTTTCATTCTGTTTATGAAACACATTTGGCTATGCCTGCATTTCAGTGGTGTACCAGTGGGGGTGCATCAGGGGGAGGGTGGCACTTGCCACTCCTTTTAACCCCCGGGGTTGAGGCGGGGATAGAACCCCTGCAGTCCAAGAACCCTCCAACGGAAGGGAGAGCCATGGAGATGATGAAGTGTGACATCAGCCAAGGCAAAAACCGGTCAGTCACAGTACAGTGTCGGACTGACAAGAGGTATGGCGTGGAGCAGTTCTATCCCCGCCTCAACCCCGGGGAAGACAGCTCACTCAGGACCACCATCCTACTTCCTTAATGGAATGCTTGAACAGACCCCTTATTGGGCCTTCCCATGGGTAATGTATAAACCCACCCAATTCTGCTTTTTGCTTTAAGCATTACATATAAATATTTTTTATGATCTCATTGACCTATTTATTCATCCCCCCTCCCTTTTTTCTAGCTAAAGTATACGCACCCCGCTCCTGATGACTGGCTTTAAACGCCAAGAAACTTGTTGAGTCCATGCTCAGGGATGCCAAGCTCAAGCCTGCCCAACCATGCATTTTATCAAGTATTCTGGATTTATATATATATTTGGATAATCATGTTTCACTGCACCTGTATGTCCATGTACTGTGATTGCTCTTTTTAATCATGTCCTTGACTAAGAACCATCAATTATGCCAATGTGATTATTATTACCTGTATTATGCCTCTGACTGCATGATCTCTGTATTATTTATTTTAATACAATATATTTTGATATTCATATACATGCCTTGATTTTCGTTCTTTTGGGTTGATTGTTTAGCAATTTTCATGGCAACAGTGATTTCCCTTTTGGGATTTTGATACTATTTTTGATATCCTAGATCAACTTTCTACACCCATCCATGCCTCATCTAAAGTCCCATTAGCCCTTTTTTTTTTCTTTTCCTAGTCTGTCAATAAACTGGTCATTCTCCTTCCCTTTTCTGACCTGCAGCCATAGGCCTTGATCGGGTTACTGCTTGCTGCTCTTTATACTACTACAGACGATAGCCATAATTTTCTTATTCATTTGTGTCAAGAGTTTAACAATAGCCTCATATTTGCTTAAACCACTTAAATACTTAAATACTGTTAATTATCAAACCTTACGTAAAAACAAACAAATTTATTTTACTGTGTCCTACTTTTTGTGTCTGTGCATTATCTTTACTATTGATGAAACGTCTGAACCCAGTGTGTCAAAGGTGTCGGGAGACTTTCAAGGTCAGGGCAACCATTGAGATCAAGTATCTTTTAGGCCCCTTTCACACTGAGGCATTTTTACAGCGTTTTCGCGCTAAAAATTGCGCTGTAATAACGCCTGAAATAATCCTGCCCCAGCATTCTCAATGTGAAAGCCCTGAGGGCTTTCACACTGAGGCATTATGCTGGCTGGGCGTTGGAAAAAATCCTGCAAACCGCTTTTTTAGAGCAACTTTAGGGCGCATAAAATAGCGCTGTAAAAACGCCTATCCCCATTGAAATGAATGGGAACCGCGGTAAAAACGCATAGGCATAAGCGTTATTTAAAAAAATAGCGCTAACGCGTATGCGTTTTTACCACGTTTTCATCGCGTTTTTACAGCGTTCGCGCTATTTTTAGCGCGAACGCGGTAAAAACGCATACGCGTTAGCGCTATTTTTACAGCGAACGCGGTAAAAACGCGGTAAAATCGCGGTAAAATAGAGGTACAAAATCCCATAATTTTGGAGCGTTTTTTCAACGCCTCAGTGTGAAAGGGGCCTAAGTGGCCCTCACGGGGGTAGCGCTACAGGTCATTACACTATAAACCTATATTTAGTCAAATAGGTATTCATGGAGAGCTGGTAAGTTTACAAATTCCCCCTCATAATTCCAATACCACCTCCTGATGAACCATTGCTGCTGAAGAGCCCAGTGCCTGGAAGTATCAGGCTAGTGGTTTGAAGAATAGACCCCCTTCTTGCCCTTTGCCCAAGGGCAATAGAGCTGGTTTAAATTTTAAGGAGGGCTCATATGCTTATGACTCTTTAGCCACGAGGATAGAATCCATTATGCCTTGTGGGCTGAACTAATTTCCTTTGAGGGGTAACCCATGATAGCATGCTGTTTATACAGTATGTACAACAACCATGTTCATATATTATACTCTGATTTCTAGTTCTGCCACTAGGTGGTAGTGTGTGATGTGATTTAAGCTTACTGAATGTAATGTTCTTCCTAGTGAAACTATATGGCTATGATGTAATATCCTGTCTCTGGGTTGCTGTTGTTTTCCTATAAAGAAATAAAGGCTTAGCCATGCGTCCAGCAACATCTTGACTGGTGAGAGTCATATCTGCAGCAGCTTTCTAAAAACCCATATTACAATTTTATGGAAAGCATAGGTTACTTTAAATGGGCATATATTTTATATTATTATTACATTGTTCACACTGAGGCCATTTTGATTATTTCCCAATACATTCTTGCTTTTCCATATTTTCTATTGTATAAATAGTAGAGACTGGGTTAGCCACCAGAAGCAGAGTAGGTCACCCACGATTGACATAAGATATCAGTCACATAGGGAGTGTATTATTTTACAACGAGTCATTCAATTGGGTTAATTTACTAAAAGAATGGAGTTCAATGATTAAAGTGAATGTGCACTGAGGTATTACAATAATGCTGCGCTCACTGCAACCATCCAATCACATGCAATAATTCTGTTTTTTAATTTGCACGTGATTGGGTATTGAACATAGCTTCAAATCAGGGATATGCAATTAGCAGACCTCCAGCTGTTGCAGAACTACAAGTCCCATGATGCATAGCAAGACTCTGACAGCCATAAGCATGACACCCAGAATCAGAGGCATGATGGGACTTGTAGTTTTGAAACAGCTGGAGGTCCGCTAATTGCATATCCCTGCTTTACATGGTTCACAAAGGTAAGTGAATATTCACTTTGCATAGTAAACATTCACTTTAGTTAGTGAACATCCTATATTCCTTAAATAAGCAAATTGTTCTGTCCTGCATTGTGAATAGAAGTAAAGTGCCACCACTGTTCACACCAGTAATGTGGCATGAACTGGATATAGAAACAATTGCTTTATATGTGCCATTGCGACTAGAAAAGGCAATAAAATGAGAAGCTGTGAAAATGCATGTACATTTGATGTGTGCAAAGGGGGGAAAAACAAATGTTATTAGGCTATTTTCTCTCCAGTTTTAATGTCTTTCATTTGTAAAAATAGAGCGAATCAGAAAAATACTACATTATGGCCACTAGATGGTGCAGACGATAAGTAAATAAATAAGTATTTAAGTGTAATGAATCAGCTACTGTAGAGGGTGAACTGCTATACAGAATTGATACAATGATGCAGAGAGGAAAGATCATTGTTTGACGAGTTTACTTGACTGAAAATTTTTACAGATCTTCTAGGGTACACAGTAGAGTTCTGTCTCTGAAACAGTGGCGGCTGGTGCTCAAAATTTTTGGGGGGCGCAAACAAACTGAAAAAAAAAAAATCAATTGCCGCCACTGTGCCCATTAAACGCTGCCACTGTGCCCAAACGCCACCAGTTTGCCCCCTCAAATACAGCCAGTTTGTTTCCATATACAGCCAGTGTGCCCCCATATATATATAACCAGTGTGCCCCCATATATACAGCCAGTGTGCCCCCATATACAGCCAGTGTGCCCCCATATACAGCCAGTTTGTCCCCATATATAGCCAGTGTGCCCCCATATATAGCCAGTGTGCCCCCATATATATAGCCAGTGTGCCCCCATATACAGCCAGTTTGTCCCCATATATATAGCCAGTGTGCCCCCATATACAGCCAGTGTGTCCCCATATATATAGCCAGTGTGCCCCCATATACAGCCAGTGTGCCCCCATATACAGCCAGTGTGCCCCCATATACAGCCAGTTTGTCCCCATATACAGCCAGTTCCCCCCAAATGCAGCCAGTTTGTCCCCCATATACAGCCAGTTCCCCCCAAATGCAGCCAGTTTGTCCCCCATATACAGCCAGTTCCCCCCAAATGCAGCCAGTTTGTCCCCATATACAGCCAGTTCCCTCCAAATGCAGCCAGTTTGTCCCCATATACAGCCAGTTCCCCCCAAATGCAGCCAGCGTGTCCCCCATATACAGCCAGTTCCCCCCATATTCAGCCAGTTTGTCCCCCATATACAGCCAGTTCCCCCCATATTCAGCCAGTTTGTCCCCCATATACAGCCAGTTCCCCCCATATTCAGCCAGTTTGTCCCCCATATTCAGCCAGTTCCCCCCATATTCAGCCAGTTTGTCCCCTATATTCAGCCAGTTTCCCCCATATTCAGCCAGTTTGTCCCCCATATACAGCCAGTTCCCCCCAAATGCAGCCAGTTTGTCCCCCAAATGCAGCCTGTTCCCCCCCCCCAGCCCTGCACTTACCTTCCTCGGTCCGCGCCGTCCTCGATGTGTTCTCCCGCCCTCGATGTCGCTTCAGCCAATCAGGTTACCGGTAACCAGATCCGGTGAACCTGATTGGCTGAAACCTCCACACAGTCTTCTCCAAGGAACGCACCCCCGTGCGTACCTGGGAGGAGTTTTTGGAAGCCGAATACAGCGTGAGAGCTGTATTCGGAAAGCCTATCAGAGCCGCTGGCTCTGATAGGCACTTCCAAGTTACACCCACCGCCGGCCGCCGCTCTAATTCATATGGCCAGCGCTCACCAGGAGGCCGGCCATATGAATAGTGGGCAGCGCGGCAGCGGTGACAATACACAGATTCATGCAACGCATGAATCTGTGTATTGTCTTTCAGTGGCGGTGCGGGAGCGAGAGGGGGCGGCGCTCCGGCGCCCTCTATGGACGCACCGCCACTGCTCTGAAACATTATATCAATTCTGTTTATGAGATTCCTCTGTATAAGGGATGATTCGTTACACTGTCAGAGGCGAGCATAGCAATGTCCATACACATAGCAGAGGTCTCCCTCATATTCATTTATTTTTTTGGTTAAATGTTCTTAACCAATAGTGTTGGGATTTTTCCGCTATTGGTCAAATGTTCTTAAAGTGGAACTAAACCCTCCTATCCTTTACAGCCAAGGAAGCTGCCATCTTAGCTTCTGTTTGATCAGCATTTGCCATGGTGCACGTGTGGTCAGTTATGAGAACACAAACTGTGACATAGGTCATTCATGGCATGAATGTAACTGTTTTGGGAAACAGTTAAATTGATGGGTTTAGTTCCACTTTAAGGCCCGGTTCACACAGGGGCGGCACGACTTCGGGGGCGACCTCGGTGGCGCGATCTCAAGACGACTTGAGACGCGCGCCGAGGCGATTTGCATAATGACTTCTGTATAGAAGTCAATGCAAGTCGCCCTGCGTCGCCCCCAAAAGTAGTACAGGAACCTTTTTCTAAGTCAGAGCGACTTCAGTCGCTCCGATTAGAACGGTTCCATTGTACAGAATGGGATGCGACTCCTCAGGCGACCGATTCGCCTGAGGAGTCGCCCCTGTGTGAACCGGGCCTTAGGCTATTTTCTCTTATGTATGAATGTTAGAGAATGTTACAGTTGCCCTGTGAAAGACAACAATTAGGAACTGACATTTCATACATATTCCTGTACAAACATTATGGAGATTATTTGTGACTTTCGTGCGCATGCTAAAACATTCACATAAATAGACACCTTTAAGTCTGCTGATGACTCATCATTAGAAGCTGAGATGAAGACTAAACTGGTTAAATCTTTCTAACCTACATAGAAGCCTAATTTATTAAAAAGTAAAAAAAAAAAAAAACACTGGAGTAAGACCCTTTTCACACGAACGGACAGACAGGTTCTCCTGCCATTATTTAGGTGGACCCAACCTGACCCTCCATTTTCATCTATCGAGCGGCAGGGTGAAAAGGCACATGTTTCCGTTTACACCCACTGAAAGCTAATCCGTCCAATCCGAAAAAACAGACAGATGGGAAACCGTTCCCCTTCCATCTAGCAGATCGAATGAGTCTGCCCATAGAGTGGACACAGACCACCCAACTACCTGCTCAGTGGGGATCAGTGGACAGATCCAATGTACCTATTTGCCAGCACACCAGGGATCATCAATTCCGTCCAATTCTTTATTGAAGAATGATCACATCACAGAAGACATAGTGCAACGTTTCGGAGCCGCACAGGACCACTTCATCGGGCATGTGATGACATCCAGGAGGATAGATGCAACACTGACCAAGCGGACTCCTAGCGGAGCTCGCCCCGTGTGGAAGGGGCCTAAAACTGGAGCTGACGATCAAAGGTGAAAACATTTACCAATATAGGGACCTACGCTAAGTAATAACAAAAAATGCTGGTGGTCTGCAGCTTAACCATGCTTTAAAATTGAACAGGACCAGTCAGTGCCTCTTCCTCACTAAGGGCTCTTTCACACAGGTGGCAGGGGGCTGTAAAAACAGGTGGCTGGGTTGTGGTTTTACCACCTCCTGGCCACCCATATAAATGCTAACTTTTGCTGCAGAGTTTGACATGTGACACCGCCTATTGATTTACCCAATTGAGTACAATAGCAGCGCACCGCAATCATGGGCCAAACGTTCTACTCATGGTTGCAGTTTGATTTCTTTACTATATAATCCCCCTGTAGGATTAAAATAAAAAAAAGCAGATGTTCAGTAGTTGGCAGTATTGCCTCCTGAAAGCCTGCCGACCGATACTATACCACCTTCTAAAAAATGATCCACCATGGATCACTCTTCAGAAGGTGGTAAGCATTATGATTGTGCTTTGTAAGTTATTTGAATTGCTACCTTCCAGCTGATTCCTTCCAACCCGCAATTGGTCTCAGGTCAACAGTACAATAATAATTCAATAATAATTAAATAATTAAAAGCTTCATTAAAATCTAAGTATAGAAGATATGTATTCATACAACATCACTAATCTGTACTTTTGATGAAATTACATATTTTACACATTTCAGAATTAGTTATTTTAGCAAACTGTAATAATATTGTGACTGCATTAATATGATTTGCTGAGCTTTTCAGTGAATGGGCCAAACGGCTCAGAATAAGCTACTAGTAAATTCTTTCACCCTGGGGATTTTGCAAAACAGTAGCTGTAAAAAATAGTATCGGAAACCCAATGGGAAATAATTGACATTTCAGCCTATTTTTTTAAATAACCGCAATATTTAGGAACAAAGGTGTTAGTTAGACCATGAACTATATCCCACTGGGCTTGTTCTAGGAAAGAAAGTATTGATTTGCAGTATCAAAGCGTCTATCTTTCATTTTAACTGCAGCAACCGTGCAAACTGCAGGTTTTCTGAGTTTGAAGTTGCCAATACAAATGTACAAGTTTAGAAGAGCTTTATTTTATATATTACAAGTGTAGCACTACCCCCGTAGGAGCTGCTGGTTATATTTTTGGGTCATGCCGTTACCTGTCTGTTCCACCGTATCCGTCATAGGGGTTCCATTGAAGAGTTTCTCACAGATGTCATCACCAACACATAGGAGGTGATTTACTAAAGACCTGCGCCTGTGGTGCAGTGGAGAAATTGGAGCAATTGCACAAAAAACGGGACTCAAAACATTTATCAAAAATTATGGTGCACTTATATGCACCAAACCATATTTACATAGGAAGCGCTGTTGCGCACTTGTGCAATCTTTTGCGCCTACCATTAGCAAGCGCAGCCAATGTAATCTTCAACATTTTTGTCTGAATACTGTAGATAACTTTACTAGTTTACCATCTTCTGTTACCAGGCTAAAAAGTATGTATATAATTATGTTTAAATGCACAAATTCTGTCCAGAACATGTAGATCTGTCCTACAACTAATCAAGCCTTTTTACACCCTTCTTTCAGCTTACTTATCTGCACATGTGCATTGACAAAGCACACCATTTTATGCTCGCCTGACAGGGTGCACACGCTTTAGCTTGATAAATATGTGTGTTGCACACGGGCGCATCTGCGTTCTCCAGAGTGCACAACTGCTTATACATTGAGCTTGTGCTCATTGTAATGCTGATCATGTTAATGAGCTTTTCCTTATCACATGGAGAATATTGCTTTCACTTTTATTCCTTTCATTCGCTTCTTTTTGAAACAACTCAATAATCATTCTAGAGATCTTCCTCCAATCAATTGTGCATTCTGGACAATTATTTCCCCATACACTGTGCAATCAGATTGCACAGTGTATGGGGAAATTAATTGCTCAGAGAAATGAGTGGATGTAAATGTCATCCAATCAGATTGCACAGTGTATGGGGAAATTAATTGCTCAGAGAAATGAGTGGATGTAAATGTCATCTAATCAGATTGCACAGTGTATGGGGAAAGAATTGTGCAGGATGCACAATACACAGACATGTGTTGAGAAGATGTTTTCATGGAAGTTTTGGCTCCACCAATGATTATAGACGATCACCATAAAATGCACAATTACAAGTCCAGTAAACATCTGCACAGTTGTTGATAGGAGGAAGATCTCTAGAATGAATATTGAGTTGTTTCAAAAAGAAGTGAATAAAAGGAATAAAAGTGGAAGCAATATTCTCCATGTGATAAGGAAAAGCTCATTAACATGATCAGCAGTTACAATGAGCAAGTGCCCGATGTCTGTTTCATATTTAAGAATGTGTATGCGCCCGTACGCGCAACGATTCCGCGAATTCGGCGCAAGTCGACAGCATGCGCCATGTCGCAATATTTATTCCTGCCTGCGCAAACACGCCAACATTTTCTTAAATCAGCCCCATAGTCTCTTTTCCAATGGTTTTATCAAACAAAATGTAATTTAGAGGGATGGAGGGTTAGGGGAGATTCAGGTACCTTGCTTGCGGATCACGGATACTTCCTAATCCAGAGGACAAACAGTTTTCCACGCTAGATATAGCAACCACCGGATAGGCCTCTCTCACTGACCCAGCAGCTGGTGCGGTGCTCGGCCAAAAGTCTCTGCCACAGACTTGAAGAACAGGAATAGTCTCTGCCACAGACTTGAAGAACACGAATAGTCTCTGCCACAGACTTGAAGAACACGAATAGTCTCTGCCACAGACTCGAGGAATACACATAGTCTAAGTACAGTCACACAGTACCAGTTTCTTTCAGCTGATCCGGCAATACTGTGAGGTAGATATGTAGGGATGCATCCTCCAATTGATTCTCCAGGCTCTTGTCGAGGCACCAGCCTTTTTGCTCGGTCCTCTCCTGGGAAGAATCCTCCCCCGGTTTCTTCAATTGCTCGGCTTCTTCCCGCAGGCAAGACAGCAAGGACCACCCCTGATTTGTAGGCCCCAGAACTCCTGGGCCTACTTCCAGTACTGAGGCCTCGGGCCAGCCGGCACCGAGGCAAGAAACTGCCACGGCACACCTTAGGCCAAGAGGGCCATCAGGTCAGAGCTCCCGGAAAACGGTGTCTGTCCCTTAAGTACCCTCCCCCAGAATGCACAGCGAGGAGACAAATCCCACTGAGCTGCTTCTGGGCAAGAGGTACCCAATACATCCAGCCTGCTGCATTTCCGACCTTGACCTGTGGGGGCCAGCGACACCCATCGTCAAGTGGAAATAATGCGCAACACAGCTGGACTGGAACAGAAACCAGCAATTTACACAATTATTCTGAGCTAAACTACAGCTCAGACAAATAAATTTACAACTAGCGCCTACCCAATAGGAGCAGGGCGCTACACAAGTAAAAGTGGAATTGTAAAACAAGCTTAGAGGCATTGCAGGTGCTACAGAGACTTATAAAACCCAGGGCTTTGTGAGAACAGGAATAAAAACAAGTCTATTTACCAGTGTAAGGTCCCTTGTACAATGGGAACACAGTCTACAGTTTTAAGTGGACATTTGAGAACCATGGAACATTCTAATAAATACTATATACAGTAGTTTTCAGTAGAATTCAGAGGCTTCTATTCCAAACCTCCTTCTAAAAATACTAGTTCCCTGGCTGTCTCTGGCATAACACAACAATCAGCCAGAGTCATTAATGCTTCTGCATTATTTATTTATCTACGATTGGATTACCATTAAAGCCAGGGAGCTGGTATTGTCAGATAAGATGATAGCTTCCATACTTCCTAGCTAAGCTTTCCTTTATGTTTTGGATAAAATGAGGAAAGGTTTTAACTTTTGTTGGATCATTAAAGATGGTGTAAAATAAACCCATGCAGTGCAAAGTGCCCTCCAGACACTCCATAGGTTATATGTTTGTTTTTTCAGGGGATGATAAATAAGGTGAATTGCCACAAAATCAAATATATTGCAGCTTACCAATCATTAGATCCAGTGGCTGCATTCGTTTTCTTTTTTATGTTTTTGGGGGGCCAGTTGTACAGCGTAGAGGAAACCTGCAGGACGAAGGAATAAGGTAAGTACTTCACCTTTTTTATCCCCTAGACCAGTGGTTCTCAACCTTACTAGTGCCATGACCCCTTGATAAAATTTCCCAAGTTGTGGGGACCCCCAACAGTAAAATTATTTTCGTAGTGTGGGTTGTCAGCACCCAAGGCAAGACAAGAAATTTGCACCCCTAACTCAAGGACATTTAGTGCTACCTGAGTTCCTTCCACTTACAGTATTAAAACCCCTTGTGGTACATTTTAGAATGTACCACTCTTTCTCTTTGTTCTTCATTCTTTCCCTTTTTTTCTCTCTCTATCCTAATTTCTTGTTTTTTTTCCTCAGCCCCCTCTCTAGCCATTTTCTTGTCCTTTCTCTTAATCTTTCTCTCCCTTTTTCTTTGTTCCTCCCCCTCTTTTCCTCCCCCTTCCATGTACTCTCTATTTTTATTCCTTCTCTTACTTCTTGGTGGGGGGAATGGGATGAGTGGCAGTGCTGGGGGGTGTTCTGATCAGCCAACTTGGGTGCTCTTGATCAAGGTCATCGGCTGATCTGAAAACTGTAGTGGGGACTTTTAATGGCAACTATAATCACAGGTAGTGTTACTCACTGTGTCTCCGGCTTCACTGTGTCTCCGACTTTGTGGTGTCTTGCAGCAGTGACACCTATCCTGAAAACAGGAGATAGGGTCTCCTCCAGCCCCTCCCACTTCACATTCCTCACCAGTCAGCTGACCTCTAGTTTCTGCCCCCCAGCGATGCCGTGAACTAAATGGGCGGCTGCAAAATGGCAGCCGTAGGCTCCAGGAACAGCCCAGCTGGGCGCCCGTGAAACGGCTGGGAGAGCGGTGCGAGCTTCAGGAATAGCCCAGGATTCGGCGACCCCTGGCAAATCCTCATTCGACCCCCAAGGGGGACCCGACCCCCAGGTTGAGAACCACTGCCCTAGACAAAAATGTGAATGAGTAGGGGTACATAGTACCTCTACTCATTCATCCAAATAATGTGTTGCTTAAAAGAAGACATTCAATTTTGACAAGTTCTTTATTTTTAAAGCAAAAACAAACAAAAAAGTGTCCCCTGGTGTTGATCCATCATCAATTATGATGCCTGCCGCCACCGCTGTCCCGAAAAAGGAAAAAAAAGGAACAAAAAAAATGCTCTGCTCCCAACGAAGGCTCCCACCGGGTGGCACTACCCCCTTGTGACGTCACCGACTGGGCATGCTGGGTCGATGACGTCACAAGGGGGTGGAGCACCGCCCCTTAGTTATTTAAGAACTGGCAGACAGCAGAGCGGGCGGATGACGGTAGCTTTCGTCTGGAGCGGAGCGTTTTTTTTTTCTCCCTCTTCGGGTTGGCGGTGGCCGCGGGCATCGTGATTGACAATGGATCTACACTGGGGGACATTTTATTTAATTTTTGCTTTTTAAATAAAGGTCTTTTTTACAGTACAGTACGTTTTTTGGGGCAAATGAGTAGGGGTACTATGTACTCCCTACTCATTCACATAGAGGGGGGGTGAGATCTGGGGGCCCCCTTGTTAATGGGGGCTTCCAGATTCCGATAAGTTTTTTTTACACCATAAAATTTGAAACCCACCATATTTCCCTCATGGACATCTCGAAAATGAGGGGATTCTTAATTGTCTGACATTATAGTTGGTAGTTGCAGTAATGTTCTCCTATTCTACCCTTAAGGGGCAGGCAGGGAATTAACTTACACAAAATAGTATAAACTACATTGGATGTGTAGTACCCTCTAGCTATGTGCTAAATAGTTTTTTTTTCCTGTTAGTGTAGGTAATTTTGGTTTGGCTGACAGGGGGTAGACACCTCTTAAATTCTCTGGGTTCATGCCAGCAGGGTAGCAGTCTGGTGGAAGATGGAGATGGAGTGCTGAGGAGGCTATCATTGGCTCTTGAGGGCAACCCCTTAGTCTAGGGGGGGTGACCTTGGGCCTGAGGCTTGGGTTCTGGAGAGATCCTCTCACAACACACAGCGGAGTCCTGTCCAGAGGCATGAGAGCAAGAGTGAGGACAGCAGGAGCCACCCAGGTGGCTGGTGAGTGTGACAGTCTGTGAGGACTGTGGGAAGTAGCCAGGAGGACTAGATGCAGCCATATGGGCTGGCAGTGCCTGAAGGGGTGGTGCTGGGTTCAGTAGCCACAGGAATGTAGCTGGACAGTGGATTTTCTCTCTGCCCACGGTCCCTGCCTGTAAAAGGCTTCTTCTTAATCTAAGTGCCATTTCGTCAGGTTTATCAGTGTTCCAGCTGAGTCTGTGTCCTTTTTCTGCACGCAAGTGCTGCAGGAAGAGAGAGGCGTGTATATAGACTGTAAAAAGCTAAGTTGTCCCTGAAGAGTTCTAAGTCAAATGGTTATCCCATAATTTTCCCTCTACCCTATCCAAGTTTTATCACCTGAATAAAAGATAAAAACAACCACTGGACTGTTCTTTGACTCTGGGATACTGTGAGGATTTGGTGTGCCTGGCTGTGCAGGGTGGGGATCCCTGTTCACCAGTGGCTCCTATTTGGGGTGCACTATAGATGTGCCACGATTTATATAGTTTTTTTTTATAGGATTGTCACCAAAGATTGTATTTCTGTTCTTTTCACATGCACTCAGCATTATTTGTAAGTGTTAGTGCCACACTTGTAAGAGCCTTTATATGACAGCCAAGTTCCACCATTATTTCCTGGAGAGTGAAACAAACTGGGTGAAAATAATGAACCCAAAGAAGGTGCTCTACAACTTGAAAACTAACATCCTTGTTTCAAAATTGTCATAATGGACATGTATGGATCTGTAAAAAGAATAGGTACATTTTTCTTGACGATTCTAGCACTCGCCTTATGTTCCATAGAAAAATATGTTACAAAGGTGGGACCCAGTCTATATTGTGTGAGACGTTTCCTATTTACACTCTTTGAAATTGATGGATTATCCACTAAAAGAGAGTTCAGACAGCATTCTAACGGTATTCTTTTTTTTTACAAGAAAGGTTGGTCTATTTAGAAGATATCAAGTAACAAGAGATATACAGACATCTTCCACACACAATACATGACGAGAAGCAATAGTCTTCAGCAATACAAATATCAATGTCAAAAAAAAAAAAAAAAAGTCAAGAAAAGCATAATCCAATACGGACTTTTCTCTTAAGCAATAAAGATAACATTCTAAACCTACTGAACCCAGGGAAGCCAGACCCGGTCAAATTTCTTGGGACATCCTCTGCTAACATATGTCAGCTTATACATTGGCAGGATCGCATTAACCGAGGAGTCCCAAGAGTCCACCCTGGGGGGGGGGGGGCAGGGGAGGACCATTGCTTAAGAATTTCTTTTTTAGCATAAAATAACAACATAGATACCAATAACTTTGTGTATCTGGGTCTCTGATCATCATCGTGTATCCCAAGTAGGGCCAGTTCAGGCGTCATCGGCACAGACAATGCCAGACGGACATTGATACATTCAAAGACCTTAGCCCAGAACTCCGCCACCAAGGGGCAGGTCCAGAACATGTGAATGAACGTACCAACAGAAGTGTGACATTTCGGGCAATTAGGGGATCTCTCCGGGTATATCCCGTGCAGTCTCTGAGGTGTATAGTAAATACGGTGTATAAATTTGGTCTGTAGTAGTTTATCTCTGGAGGATATCATCAGTTTTGACCCATCCTCAAAACACTCCTCCCACGTAGCTCTGTCTAGGCTAGGTATATCAGTCAGCCATTTACCCCAAAGAGCGTCAATCCTAGGTGAGTCAACTACTAATAGGGCAAGGTAGAGAGCAGAGAGCGCTTTCCGAAGATCCTCCCGAGCTAACAATCGCTCAATAGGATCTGGCGCCAAGCTGATAGTCAAGGGAAACTGGGCCCTAGCTGCATGCCTTAGTTGATAATACCTGAACAACATCCGCTCCGGTAGCCCATATCGAACAGCCAGCTCCTGGAAGGACAGCAGCCCCCCAGAGCAAAAGACATCCTGGAGGGTCTTAATGCCATAACCAGCCCATAGGTGCGGGTCAGGAATCGTCCGGAATTGGGGGAGGGAGGGGTTACCCCACAAGGGACAAAGCGGAGAATAATAGTTTGGTCGCATAAATCTCTTACGAGCAATGGTCCAAATTTTGAGAGTAGTCTTGGTGGGCCCTGGAAGAGATGGATATGCAGCCACACCTCGATATACTAGGTTCCCCAACTCCCGAAGCGAGCCCAAGATAGCGGCCTCCAAACAGGTGCCCGCGTTTGACCTGGATTGCACAAACCACCAATGAACTGTGACCAGAATTGCTGCCCAATAATATACCAGTAGGCTGGGGAGCGCGAGCCCCCCACAGCGGACTGGAAGCTGCAAGGTGGACCTCGCCAACCTAGGCGAAGATCCCCTCCAGATAAAGGAGCCTATACAGACATCTATTTCCTTAAAGAATGAGCCAGGGAGCCAAATCGGGCAGTTCCTAAACATATACGTAAATCTGGGTAGAAACAGCATTTTTAATATGTTTATGCGACCGAGCAGGTTGAGGGGCAAATCCCTCCATCTGCTACAATGTTCCTTGAGTCTTCCGACAAGGGGGGCCAAATTGAGGCGGCGAAAGTCCCGTAAGTCCCTCGACACCACAATTCCGAGGTATTTGAACTCCTCGACCCATAGCAGCGGGGTATGAGCGGCCTCACTCTGGGACCTAGGGTCTAGCGGGAACAGGACTGATTTCGACCAGTTAATCCTAACCCCCGAGAAGCGGCCAAATTCCTCAAAGATCTGCAGAGCTGCCTGCAGAGAAGCATCTGCGTCCTGTAAGTAAAGCAAGGTGTCGTCAGCATAAAGGGAAATTTTCTCCTCCAGCTGGCCCACTCGGAGGCCACGAACCGCGGACGACTCCCTAATCATGGTCGCCAGTGGCTCAAGGGCCAAGGCAAACAAGCTGGGCGACAGGGGGCAACCCTGCCGGGTGCCCCTCTGGAGGAGGAAAAACTCAGACAGTGTCCCATTTGCCTGGACTCTGGCTCTAGGGGACCCATATAGCATTCCCAACCACTTAAGGAACTGTGGCCCAAACCCATAGCGCCTCAACACTTCCCACAGGTACCCCCATTCCACCGAGTCAAAAGCCTTCTCTGCATCCAGAGAGGCTATGACTCGAGTGCCTCCATTATCATGAGAGTGGTCCATGTTAAGAAATAGCCGGCGGATGTTGATGTCCGTGCCTTTACCCGGCATGAATCCTGTCTGATCCGGGTGGATCAGATCTTCCAACACCGTGATCAAACGTAAGGCAAGAATTTTGGCCAGCAACTTGGCGTCAGCGTTGATAAGAGAGATGGGTCTGTACGAACCACATTCCTCTGGATCCTTACCAGGCTTGGGCACCAGCACCACCACGGCATCGGCCATCGACTCGGGAAGGGAACCTATCGCTAAGAACTTAAAGAGAGTAGTAAGCCTAGGTGCTAACAAGTCCTGATGCTCCGAATAAAATTCAATGGGTATACCATCCAGCCCAGGGGCCTTCCCCGACTGCATACTACCCAGAGCTGCCTGCACCTCCTCTAGAGTAATGTCCTTATCCAAATCCCTACTCCTGATCGGGTCAAGCGTGGGGAGGGGGATCTTATCTAAAAAGTCATACAGGTCAGTGCTAGTGTACGTCACCCTAGTTGAATATAGATCCTGATAGAAACGGAAGAACCTAGAGCAAATGGAGTCAGGGGTCGTCAGTAGCGTGCCGTCCGCATCTCTGAGTCTGCCCACGTGAGTAGTAGCATGCTGTCCCCTGGCCAGCCAGGCCAAGAGCCTGCCATTTTTATCCCCAAACTCAAATATTCTTTGAGCACCCTCCAGCATGGACTTCTTTGTGTTGTCTACTCTCATCAAGGATAACTCCCTCAGGGTGTGTTGCCAGGCTTGGTAAGTGTCCGCATTAGGTGACTGAGTATACACCCTCTCACGCGAGAGGGCCTCTGTCTCTAACTGCTGCAGAGCCTGCACAGATCCCTTCCGTCTAGCAGCAATCTTTTTAATATATGTTCCCCTCAACCAGGCCTTAAATGTGTCCCAGAGTGTTAATGGACCTGTGGACTCAACATTCTGCAACCAAAAGCTACAGATCTCATCGGGTAGTTCCTCTTGAATCTCTGGATCTGACACCCAGTATCTAGAAAGTCTCCAGACCCCTCGGTCCCGGGAAGGAGCGACACCGACCGAGACCAACAACGGAGCATGATCAGACACGCCGCGAGAGAGGATCTCAGTCGAGGCCACCCCCCCCAAGGAGACCGACGGAGGCAAACGCCAGGTCTATACGAGATAACGTGCGGTAAGTAGAGGAGAGACAGGTATACTGAGAGTCAGAGGGGTGGAAATGGCGCCAGAGGTCCGTCATATTAAAGGTGGATGCCCAGAGGGACAACCCTGAATTAGGGGTAGATGAGGGCCGGAGCCTATCGCGGACCTCCGACATAACCATGTTGAAGTCCCCTACCAGCAGCACCCTATCCACCCCATACTGAACCGCCATCTGCATCACCGAGTGGAGTAAGGTTGGATCCGCAGGTGGAGGCAGATAGAGTCCGACAATGACATAAGGGACATCCGCTATTGAGGCATGCAGGAGAACAAACCTACCACCAGGGTCAGTCCAGACCTCCTGCAGCCTGAAAGGCAAAGATCGGTGCACAAGGATACTTACTCCCCTAGCATAGTTAGAGTAGGAGGCGTGGTAATGCGCACCCACCCAGGCCTGCCTCAGCCCCAGGACCCTGGAGCCCACCAAATGTGTCTCCTGCAGTATACAGATTTGGGGATTATGTTGTCGTATAAATTTGAACACCAGCGACCGCTTAATAGCGGAATTGAGGCCCCTGACATTCCACGATAGTACCTTAAAATTAGCCATCAGGTAATAGTAGTATGATCAGAGGAGTATATCTCACATCACCTAGCCAAGATTTCCTGAGAGGGTGCAGCGCCCCCGCACCCAACAGCGCAGTCGCCAAGAAAAGCAGGGCTATAAAGCGCTGCCCCCCCCCCAGAGGAACACATGCAACATATCAAGGGCTCATAAAACTGATTAAATACATTAAAGACCAACCAACTGTGCAAATGAACAAAGAACAAAGTGACCCATAAACCCATAGAGGCCCAGACAACAACGGTCGTACAACCCCTACCCCCCACCCCGTGTCCCCCTAACATGGAGGAGCACATATTTCCCCTAACAAAAAAAAGTCAAATGACTAAATCTTAAGTAGATTGGGAGGCGTGAGCCGCAGCAGAACGGCTCATTTAGTCAATACCAATGATCTGCATAGAACAAAAAGTTAAAGAGAGAAGAATACTTCGTGTCTCCTGGACTGAGTTGCTGGGAGAAAAACAAATAAAAAAATAAATAAATAAAAAATGTGAAAAAAATTGAACTCCTGGGTAGAGCATAAAGCAACTGCTAAGGGGCACTCCACCGGCATGGCAGGCTGGGAGTCTCAATGTCCCACCTGGGAAAACATATAATGTGAGCACAGGAGGGTAGCATCAGTCTTGTCCTATATAACAGCACACATGGCATATAGCAAAGTCACCGACCTCCAGAGAGCGACCCAGCAAAAAGCTAGTGAGAACAGACATCCAGAGGAGCAGGAAGGAGAAAAAACCCCCATCTCCTCCCTAGATAACCAGAGAAGTCAATTCCTTATGGAGGCAGGGTCTCCAGCCATGCACCCGCATCCTTGGGATTAGTAAAGATTCTCACAGTCTCACCATCGACCACCCGCAGTTTCGCCGGGAACATAATGCTATAGCTAATTCCCTTCTTTCGGAGAGCCATTTTCACTCCATTAAAGGAGCGCCGCTGCCTCTGTGTCTCCATTGTGTAATCCGGGAAGAAGATCAGCCTGGTGTTTCGATAGGGGAGATTGCCTGCCAGGCGGGCAGCACGCAGCAGCTCATCCCTATCCCGGAAATTTAGCAGGCGGAGAATGAAGGTGCGGGGGGGGGCCCCCTCCGGACCAGGCCTCGGCGGCACGCGGTGCGCCCTTTCCACCGTGAAGTAGGGGGATAGTTGGGCCGCAGGAAGGAGGGTCTTGAGAAGGTCTTCCATGAAGGCTGTAGGATTACACCCCTCTACCCCCTCCGGGATGCCAACAATGCGTATGTTGTTGCGCCTACTACGATTTTCTGCGTCCTCTGCCCGGTATTCGAGTGCCTTTACCTTGGTCAGCAGAGTCCGGATGGAGGCACCGTGTGTTGTCACCGCGTCCTCCACGTCTCCCACCCGGTGTTCTGCCTCCGTGATTCTGGAGCGAATCTTGTCCAGATCCTGGCGCAGCAGGCCCACGTCCATCTGCACAGCTTCAATCTTGTTGGTGAGTGTTGTCTGGCAGGTAGTAATAGCTGCTTGGCAGGTCGTGATGGCCGCCATCACCTCCGGGATTCCAGGCGGGGAGACCGCCGTGCTCTCCTCCTGGTCAGTCTGCGACGCCATACTGTGTCGGCGCGCAGGCTCCACGCGCGGTGAACAGGCCGGACTCACCAAGGCAGGAGTATCTGCAGGAAACCTCAGCCTTTTGCCCTTTTTCGGGCCTCCGGATGTTCTAGACGGCATACAGGTGTGGTGGGACCGATTTATAAAGAAAACCACCCAGGAACGGAGTCAATATCGGATTATGTCCCAGCAGAGCTCATCAAGCACGTCCACTCAGTCTGCCATGCTGGCCACGCCCCCCATTCTAACGGTATTCTTAGGCCCCTAGATATAAGGGCATCAGGGTACAAACGTTTTCTCAGTCTGTTACTAATGGCAGAACATTGGAAAGGAAAAACGTACCGCTCAAAAGCTTGAGAATTCACCAAATGGCTGCTTCCGCCCGGTCACTCACACAGGTGCTGGCTCTGCACTGATGCATGGGAGAAAAAGAAACCCTGGACTGCCGCACTCTGTATAGACAGTTATTTATTCCAAAATTTCACGTCACGAATTGACGCTTACTCATAGCTTACTCATAATGGCAGAACATTCCCCCTAAAAAGCTTGTACCTGGCTCTAAAAAACTCCCCCATTGGAATGACCTACAAAGTATAGTATGGGTGACAATAATTTGCCAGAAGGGTAGTGTTACCCAAACATTCCTTGTGAAAAGTCCTATTACTCATACAAAGGCATTCTCAATCCCTCAATGTCAACATAATCAATGTCCAAAACGTTAATTGTCCTCTTATTGGACTCACATGTGAACTGCAAATTTAAATAATTTTAATTTAACATGTGTCATGATCTGGAGTCAGGTACAGAGGCCAGTAGCTATAGCAGTAGCGAGGCACCCACCAACTAGCTGGATAAGTATAGAAGCAGGTCACCCTGGCGGATGACACAAGCTCTCCTGAGGTACGGAGTCCAAGTACTAACTAGTGTTCACCAGAGCTTCTGATAGTGGAGATGGGTTTTGCTGCGTGTTACCAGGTCCCTGTCCTCAGGACTGCCCCACCAGGAGGTGAGCAAGTTGGCATTCAGTAGCAGATATAGAAGGTAGAGATAACAATAAGTGTACTCAATAAACAAGTCAAAGGTTGGTAACAAGTGGTTGCAGGTTGGGATCAAGCAAAAGCGCAGTTGAGGAACAAGCCAAGGGTCGGTAACGAGTGGTAGTAAAGATACGGTCGAAAGCAGGCGTGACATCCCTGTGGGATAGCTGATGGATCCTCCTGCCACACAAGTGGCACGTCATCAATATAATACCCATACCATGGTATATGCTGTTTGAAGGGGTTATGCTCTTCTCTGCCCATATATAAATTTGTCAGCAACAAAGAATCCAAAGACAGGTTAAACAGGCAGAGTCAAGCAATGCATGTCAAGATAGGGAACCACCCTATGGCAGCATTGCCTAGCAACTAGGTAGCTGTGGAGAGGGTGCCGTGCCCATCCCACAAAACAGAGATACCAGCTGGATGGGAGATAGCGGCTGCCACTGGCCAATTGGGTACAGAGGGGGTGCCATATCTATTGCCCAGCAGCAGGGAACAAACTAGGAGCATGAGCCTAAATCATGCTTCTAACACACCCCAGAAGATAACAATTAAAGCCAATGAAGTGACTCTTCCCTACTCAGTCCAAAGATTTGACTGGAGTTTTACTTAAACTATATTCAAGGCTTGATTTACTATTAGAAGATACTTTTTTCAGAGTAATTATTGCCCACATTTTTCCACCATCAACTGATCATCTCTTATGGAGGTTTTTTATACATTTCACAAAATTCTAAACCACATTAAAGGGGTTGTAAAGGTTCGTGTTTTTTCACCTTAATGCATCCTATGCATTAAGGTGAAAAAACGCCAGCCAATCACCAGCCCCCCAGCCCCCCTGTTTTACTTACCTGAGCCAGTTCACCTGCTCGGCGCGTCCCCGGCGTCCTCTTCTCCACAGAGTCCTGGTGTTGATTGGATAGATTGATAGCAGTGCAGCCATTGGCTCCCGCTGCTGTCAATCAAATCCAATGATACGGGGGGCGGGGCCGAGTCATACACTCGGCGTCTATGGACACCGAGTGTATGACACAGGAGCGTGCCCGCAAGGCAATCCCCTTGGGAGAGAGCTTCCCAGAGGGGGTTATCTATTGTGGGGAGGAGCCACGAGAGCCGCCGTGGGACCCCAGAAGTCGAGGATCTGTGCAAAACGAACTGCACAGTGTAGGTAAGTATGACTTGTTTGTAATTTTAAAACAAAAAAACGCGAACCTATAATATCACTTTAAGACCAAGAAGACTGTGTGTAAACTAGATGATCTTGTTTGCAGAGTGGGGTGTAAATTAGGATGCAAAAATGTGTGTGCCTACAGGACTGCATTGATACAACTACAACCCTAATAGTGTGTTGTTGATATAGGATATAAGCGCCCTGGATAACCTCTATCATCACTGCGCCAATGAAAAAAGGTGTAACGAACTAAAGCTGCTACTTAGTGAATAAATATTTGAAACAGAAAAAATTTTACTCAAAAACCAAACTAAATGAGATAAGTAAATAGTAGCGCTATTAAAACTAAAATATATTACAAACTAAAATAAACTCAATAACACCCCGTGACAAGTGAAATAAAGTCCATATATAAATGTAAAAAAATGAAGAAGAAATTCTTGAAACAAAATGTTCTTATTTCTGTGAACCTTCCACCACACCACCGTGCTGTGACAACTCCCCTCTGAAAAACGCACTCACCAAATGGATGTGAGTTTAATGAATGAAGTGTTGCTGTGATTTTGAATTAAACTGGTGGTACAATTTTACACTATTGGAGCACTTCTTTTGTTTTATATGTGCATACTGAGATCAATCATGGTGTTCCAACTGAGATTCGTTTTTCCAACTGTGGGACCACACACAAGCGATTTAGCCTGACACGAGTGTGAAAGGCAAATCCATTTGGTGAGTGCGTTTTTCAGAGGGGAGTTATCACAGCACGGTGGTGTGGTGGAAGATTCACAGAAGTAAGAAAATTTGGTTTCAAGAATTTCTTCATAATTTTTATACATTTATATATGGACTTTATTTCACTTGTCATGGGGTGTTATTGAGTTTATTTTAGTTTGTAATATATTTTCATTTTAATAGCGCTACTATTTACTTATCTCATTTATTTAGTTTGGTTTTTGAGTAAAGTTTTTTCTGTTACAACCCTAATAGGTCTAACTAATAAAAGATGTCAAGGAACTAGCAGCAATTACTGCATATAGTTTTTATTGACACCTGCAGAGGATCTAAACTGTCAGAGGAAGGTTGCCTTTAAATAAAATATTGAATAGATGTTTACTTACTATTAACATAATCTTCAGCTGTAATTAGATATGGATCATCAATGAAGTGATTGATTTAGAACAGCAGACTGGCATCAAGGCTTTTCTGAGGTTTTTTCTGTGTTTTTCTCTTGAAAAATTAGAACAATACTTGAAAAAAATATTATTTTTATTAGAATAAGCAAAACTTCATGACAGAACTTTACGGAGTTTGGTATTTTTCAGTTCTTATGGTATACCCCTCTGTATACTTCAGTTCATTATTCATTTGAAAATGGTATCTGAAGCACCGAACTGATGAATCAATGGCAGAGACTGACTGACTTTGCTCCACAGCAAGAAAATGCAAAACGGGAGAAATGATTTGTTTTATGAGACAGATTTACTGTGAGATTGCAGCCTAAGTCATAAATTCCCTCTTTGCTGCTCTAGGGTAGCACTGCACCAATAGAAAACATTATATTGATGCAGTACTGTATGTACCTATATGAGGTTATATCGCTCTATTTTTAAGAGCGAGGACAGTAGTTTTTTTTTAATTATTTTTAATATGTAATTGTGGTGGTTCAAGTCATAGCTGTTTTTAGGTTAATTGATTGATATTTTAAAGCCAGGCAAAGAGGGAGCGATTTTCTTTCCTGCAACGATGCTCTCCATGAGTTCCTTGTTCCTGGATTTCTAACAACTGACTCACCTCTGGCGCTCCATCCCAGGCATCTCTTCTCTCCCTTCCAGGCTCCTGTCTTCTGAAAGGCTCCCTGAGTCCTTGGTTTCCACTCTCCAGCAGCAGGACCACATTAGACAGGCAGGCTTCTTCTTCTCCCAGGCTTTATCACTGAGAACATGCAAAGGCCTCCTAGGTCCTAGGTCCCAGGCTTATGTAGCGCCCTCCTCACTCCCCTCTCTTTCTTCAGCTCGTCTTTCTCTTGTCTAGCGGTACCTTTCAGAGGGGAAGGGAGCGGGGACACCACGCCTGGCCTTCACCACAGGTGTCAGTGTGGTGTAAGCAAAGTTCTTTTACCTTCGGGTCAGTGCTGTGCACCTGGAGCCTCCACCAAGAGTTACCTTGAACAATGTCTGTCAGGAAATGAGCCCCACACCATTAAAGTTCAACACTCCTTTATTCTTCTCGGATCAACACAATCAGTTGAACTCCCTTAGTAGAAAGAGAACAGAAAAGAAGGTGTGGATGCGAGTAGGCCCAGACACAATGTGTTCTCCACTTTCCTCCCTGAAAGTGGCCTGCGGTCTTCGAGCGAGGGGGAATTTCCCTCCAGGCGGTCTCCGATGAGAGACTCACCCGTCACTGGCAATCTGCTGCACCAGGTCTTCGAGTGAGGAGCTCCCCCCGGTCCATTACGCCTTCCGGATTCGGGTACCCAATCCCTGGGCACCCTAGGATCTCCTTCCCTCGCGGAACTCAGTGTTGGGCACTGAGCTCCAGACCTCCATCCGAGTACCTCACCCCAGGCTAAAGGTGCCTGGGATGGAACACGACCTCCGGCTGTCCTCTAGGCCTAGGCCCGCCTAGAGGACCGACACGAACCACCGTCCACAGGCTGAAGGTGCCTGGGACTCGACTCCGTGACAAAGATGGCCAGCCCCTTTATACCCTCTCCGAGCAAGCACGGCGGGTTCCCCGCCCCACCATACTGCTGCCGAGGGAGGACAAAAGGAGGCCCGGCACACAGCAATGATTCAACCCCAGCCCAGGGCGACAGCGCCACCCGCTGGGCTGCAGGGAATTACACATCACTGATGTCTCTGCCAAGTTCAAATTTACACCCAGGAAAGTACATACCCACTACACTTAGATAAAAGATTTGTAAATCTCACACCCTGCTGAGGCCAAAGCACAGGAGGAAGAGAGCTTCACAAGCCCAGCCCAAATATTTATGCACCACTAGCAATACACAAGCAAGTGGTTGGTCAGAGGAATATAAACATGTAGCAAGGTCTTTTAGCTCTTTTGGTCTAATGAGGTGCAAAGATGGTGAAAGTCATTGGGCACCAGACACTTCTTGGATGTAAAAAAGTTTTTATTTCTTTTGATGGTCCTTTTTATATATTTTGGGGAAAAGAGGGTTAGGGCCAGGACACCCGTAGATAGTTGCAAACTCAACTGGCAGACTCTGAGGCCTCGTACACACGGCCGAGATTCTCGTTGAAAAAAACATGTCCCGGCCGAGTGTACACACGCTCGTTTCAAAGAACCCGCGGTTCTTTGAATGGAGCGTACGCGGTGACGTCATCGACTACGACGAGCATGCGCTCGTCACATTCGATGCCGTCGCCGCCATCTTGGTATACCCTACGTATGCCTAGGAAGCTACCGCGCATGCGTCGAATTCATTTCGAACATGCGCGGGCTTCCAGGAGGACAGGTAAGTGTACACACACTCACTTTTCTCGTCGAGAAACATACCGACGAGAATCTCGACGAGAAAATAGAGAGCAGGTTCTCTATTTTCTCGTCAAGGTTTCTTGTCGGTTTTCTTGACGAGAAACCCGATAGCCGCGTACACACGACCGATTTACTCGGCAAGACCTCTCTGCCAGCAAGTTTCTTGCTGGTTCTTGCCGAGAAAATCGGCCGTGTGTACGAGGCCTGAGACTTCAATAGGAAAACAGCCGTACAGGGAAAGGCCCCAGCAAGGCGCCACTTCTGCATGTGCAGGATTGCTGTCTCCTATGGTAACAGTCCTTTAACAGTTCCTAACTCAAACGTATCAGTTCTTTCAGCTCCCCTACAACTGCTCCTTGTAGTTCTTCAATACTGAGCTCCTGGTCTCTCACTAGACCCACTGATTTACTGACTATGAATCCCTTGAGCTCCTCCAAGGTTTGCAGTGGTATCCCCTCAAGCGTCACCCCCGCTTCTCTGCTGGGTCCCTAGCTTGGCACTCCAGATACTCCTCAAGCTTCACCCCTGCTAATCGGCTTGGTCCCTAGCTTGACTCACAAGGCTGCTCTATATGCGTCTCCTCCGCTGGTTGGGTCCCTGACTTGATCACCGCCTGAAGTTTCACGATTCTCCACCGTGCCCTTCAGTTATAATATGATTCTGGTACTTGCTTCAGTTACTCACTGTGGTCCCTTATAAAGGCGATTGGCACCTTCATGGCGACAGATTCCCTTCTACCTCCGACCACTGACAGGTTCTCCGGCCGGCAGAACCCTCACTTTTGGTTAAACTGCAAGCCGCAGTCCCAACCCTGCGCTGCCATCTTACTTCTGGATAGGCCCTCACACAGCCTGGCAGCCAGATGCCCCCGGGATAGGCCCAATCTCCAGCCCAGCAGCCCGGGGCAGACGACACACGTCCACCCAGACGGCAGTCCGGGTGGCACAGAACACAGATCACCTGACCTCACCCGAATATATAGGCTCTCCCAGCAGGCCAAGGGATTAAATAAAACCCCTGCCCATTGGCTGAAACACCCACATACACATAACCTGACCTTGGGTTGCCCTTCTCGAATCTATGAACACCAAGTACCTGGCCACCTAGGGGTAGAAGAGAAAAGTGCAACAAGGCCAAGCTTAGGGAGAAATCAATAGATCCCTATAGAGATGCATTTCCCAAGGATGTGCACAGCTCTTTCAGGCTGTAATGTTAGCAATTGGGTGGTTTGTTTTACAGCCTCCACAGGCCACCCATGTGAAAAAGCCCTATGGGCTGATTCACACCATGTACTTTCATACCACCTGGACACATCTCTCTGGCCCCTGTTACACACTCCTCAGTGACATACCCACTATCATACTCTCTGCACTCATTTCCTGCACATACCTTCAATAGTCATGGGCTTGTTGAACCCACAGCAAAAAAAGTGTCCCTGGAACTTTTTTTAAAATGTTGGCAAATATGTACTTGAAGGGGATTCATATTTATAGAACACCTGTCTTCCGTTCCCTAAAGCCCCTTTCACACTAAGCGGAATCCACTTGCTCAGCAGGGGATCTCTCCGCTGATTCCCGCTGAGCAGGCAGATGGCAGGTCCATGTACGCTCCGCTATGCTGAGTGGACACGGACACAGTCCCACTCTCCTCTATGGGTCAATCACAAGGAAACGGACTGCCTGTCTGTTTCTATTTGATGCCATCCGATCCCATCCACTGGACGGATGGGGAATAAGACCCCCATCCGTCTGTTTTGACGTAGGGCCGGGGTCCGCTGACATCAGGTCCACCTGAAAAACTGACAGGCAGACCTGATCGGACCACCCATGTGAAAGGGGCTTTACACTGATCCGTCTCTCATACCAGGTTCAGCGTGGAAGTTTTAGTTTGTCTTACCTACCAGCTGCCAGTGTAGCTATGTATTCCCAACTTACCCTCACCACCTGGCTACAGGCAGCTGGTAAGTGAGGCAAACTTAAACTTCCATGCTGTGCCCGGCCATAAAGGGTGGGGGTTTCATTAAAGGAGAAGTCCAGCCTGGCCTCGTTTGTCTGGGATTCTCCTATGGATTACAGAAGTGCAATTAGTTTTGCACTTCTGTGACCCGTTTTCAGCAGAGAGCGGACTGAAGTCCCTCTCTGCTGACATCACCGATTTCAGTCCAGGCCCCGCGTCATCCTGACCACGGAGTCTGGATCCGCCAGGTGCCTGGACTGGCACCCGTGTCAGCCTCTCAGCGAGCGGCTGAGAGCCAAAGATAGCCGCTCCGCCCCTCCACAGCCCAAGAGGGAGAAGAGCAGAGAGCTGTGACTGACAGTCTACAGCTCTCTGCCCACGGAGCTCTGAAAACCAAGTGATTGGCAATGTTCGATTGCTCGGTCGTCAGTGTGGAGGTGTCGGGTGACAGGCAACATCCACCTAGGTAAGTATGATAGGGGGGAAAAAAAATACTTTACTTCTCTTTTAAGGAGGAAAGGGGAGGTGAGTGGTGGCAAAATGCACCTTGGCCTTTGTAGAAAAAAGTCCTTGCACCGGCCCTGTCTACACCAAAAACTTTTTGTTTTTATTTTGAATAGGGTAGAAAATGGTTTAAACCCACATGCTTCAATGGGGAGATTTTCCCGTCTTGTAGACACACCAGGAAGTGAGAAAACATGTCTTCAAAGTGAGTGAAATGCCTTCCTGGACAGTTGTCACCTGCACAAGTGTCTGATTAGAAAAAAACCTTCTCTATTCCTGTTTTAGTGATTGAACTTGGGACATGTTCGGTGGTGGTAATGCCTGCAGAATGCATAGTTGCCAACAGTCCCGAATTTCCCGGGACAATCCCGAATTTAGGACCCTTGTCCCGGATTGTGCTTGTCTCGATTTTTTTCCAGGACTTTTTGTTTGTCCCGGGAAATTCGGGAATGTTTTAGGCAAAACCGGCAGCGGCTACACCAAAATGGCCGCCGCCACTGTCTTGTTTCCTATTGTCCTCTTGTGTCCAGTGCAGAGGAGAGGGGCAGCCAATCGGCTTCTCTCTTTTGGCGGCCCCTCCCCGCTATCCACTGAACATGTGGATGGGATGCAATCTTCCTCCACCCGCCGTCGTCGCCTTGTTCATGGGTCTGCAAAGTTCATGGGTCCCCAAGGTACGTTTGATTGATCATCCGGCCCGCTATGTGCTTTTGTTCGGCCCACAGAGTTATCAGACTTAGTGCAGGTATGGACTCTGTTCGAGTTGCGGAAGTTGCGGGGCTTCTAACTTGGGCGGTAAGCTATTCACACAGATCTATAGCAGGCGATAATGGGGAAAGGAATGTGCGGGGGGGCTCTGATGGAGGACACAAGTGTGGAGGGGCTCTGATGGGGGACACAAGTGTGGAGGGGACTCTGATGGGGACACAAGTGTGGAGGGGACTCTGATGGGGACACAAGTGTGGAGGGGAATCTGATGTTGACACAAGTGTGGAGGGGCTCTGATGGGGGACACAAGTGTGGAGGGGCTCTGATGGGGGACACAAGTGTGGAGGGGATTCTGATGGGGACACAAGTGTGGAGAGGGGCTCTGATGGGGACACAAGTGTGGAGGGGCTCTGATGGGGGACACAAGTGTGGAGGGGACTCTGATGGGGGACACAAGTGTGGAGGGGACTCTGATGGGGACACAAGTGTGGAGGGGCTCTGATGGGGACACACGTGTGGAGGGGCTCTGATGGAGGACACAAGTGTGGAGGGGCTCTGATGGAGGACACCAGTGTGGAGGGGCTCTGATGGGGGACACAAGTGTGGAGGGGCTCTAATGGGGGACACAAGTGTGGAGGGGACTCTGATGGGGACACAAGTGTGGAGGGGCTCTGATGGGGGACACAAGTGTGGAGGGGCTCTGATGGGGGACACAAGTATGGAGGGGCTCTGATGGAGGACACAAGTGTGGTAGGGGCTCTGATGGGGGACACAAGTGTGGAGGGGCTCTGATGGGGGACACAAGTGTGAAGGGGGCTCTGATGGGGAACACAAATGTGGGGGGGGGGGACTCTGATGTGGGACAGACATGTGGGGGCGCTGATTGGGACATGGGGAGGAAGGGTTTTAATGGGTGTGGGGAGGTGGCTCTGAGGAGACACAAGCGTGTGGCAGGAGTTCTGATGGGGACACAAATGTGTGGGGGTGGCTGTGATGGGAACAGAAATGTGCAAGAGGGGGTGTTAATGGAGACACAAGCATGTAGGGAGAGTCTGGTGAGGATACAATTGTGTGGGGAGATTATGCTGGGGACACAAATGGGCTGGGAGGCTCTGACAGGAACACTGATGTAAGGCCTCATGCACACTTAATGTTTAGCCCTGGTGCACGAGGCTCTGGCATTTAGGTGCAGGTGGAGGATACAGGTGCACCATCCAGCCCCGCTGATGGCAGCCTTTTTTTAAATTCTATTCTCTTTCATGGCTGGGGATTCATTTATAAATACCTTTTTTTTTTTCGGCCCACGAATATCTGTAAAATATACAATGTGGCCCTCTAAGTAAAAAGTTTAGAGACCACTGGTGTAGTGTATTAATCAGTGTAGTGTAGTAGTTAGTGTAGTGTAGTGGTAATCAGTAGACTTGTGCACAACGGAAAAATTCGTTCCGTTTCGGTTCGTTTCTTTCCGGTCCTGTTGATTCGTAATCATTCGTAATTTTGCTAGACGGGATTTTTCGTGTTCGGACTCATTCGTATTTTTGCAAGCGACATTTTTCGTTGAATTTTTTGTTGCTTTATAATTCGTACTTTCGGTAGAGTACGTTGTTTTTCGTTGATTCTGGACACAACTCCTACTTTCGTAACTTTTTTTGGGTTCGTTGATTCGTAATTTTCCGTGTCTCTCTCACAACGACGCTGCCTATTATGCCTAATGTGCTTCGAATGGATTTGTACTTTTCTAAATACATAGCGGTTATTTGTAACGATTCGAAATCTCGTATTTTACTTTCGTTTTTTACATGCGGCTATAGGCTCCGCCCCTGTACACCATTTTGAGAGGGTTCAGCACGGTGAGGGAGAAGCAGAGAGCAGAGCAGAGTGTTATTGTGCTTCGAATGGATTCGAAATCTCGTATTTTACTTTAGTTTTTTACATGCGGCTATAACCTCCGCCCCTGTACACCATTTTGAGAGGGAGTTCAGCACGGTGTGGGAGAAGCAGAGAGCAGAGCAGAGTGAGTGTTATTGTGCTTCGTATGGATTCGTACATTCGTAACTTTTTCATAACGAATTATGCCGAAGACATTCGGGCATTCGCTATTTGCGGTATAATTTATTTCGGATTCGGTCTTATTCGTAATTGCTTTGTTCGGAAATTCGAATGCTTCCGAATGTCCGAAAGTTGCTAAATTCGGACGAATTTCAATTCGTTACGAAACGAATTGCACAAGCCTAGTAATCAGTGTAGTGGGTGGTGTAGTGAACAGTGTAGTGCATGTTGTAGTAATCAGTGTAGTACGTGTTGCACCTGATGCAAGGACGGACTCTGCTGGGGAGGCACCTGATGCAAGGACGGGCTCTGCTGGGGAGGCATCTGGTGGCAGGCGACGTGGCAGGTGACACGCTTCCACTGATTCTGCATTATGGTGAGTTGAATGATTTCATTTTATATTACAATGTAATAATAGAAATAATGCGCTTCAAACATCCTGACACGATAACAACCATGGTGCTGGGATGAGCCGAACACCCCCCCCCCCCCCCCCGGTTTGGTTTGCACCAGAACCTGCGAACGAACCGAAAGTTTACGCGAACGTTAGAACCCTATTAAATACAATGGATGCGAACGTTCGAAATCTAAAGTGCTAATTATAACGGCTAATATGCATGTTATTGTCCTAAAAAGGGTTTGGGGACCCGGTGTATCAATGCAAAAAGAAGTTTTAAAAACTGCAGTTTTTTCGGGAACAGTAATTTTAATGATGCATAAAGTGAAAAAAAAAGTGAAATATTCCTTTAAATATCGTACCTGGGGGGTGTCTAAAGTATGCCTGTGAAGTGGCATGTGTTTCCCGTGTTTAGAACTGTCCCTGCTCAAAATGACATTTCTAAAGGAAAAAAAAAGCCATTTAAAACTGCTTGCGACTTTAATGTCATGTCTTATCCTGGCAATATGGATGAAAATCTTTGAGAAAAATGGCATGGCTACCCCATCACCCCCCCCCCCCCCCACCCCAGCCCATTACCAGCCCCTTTGGGTCTTGTATGATATTAAGGGGAACCCCGCACCCAAAATAAAAAAAGGCCCTATATACTCTGAACAGCAGTATACAGGCGGTACAAACAAGACAGAGACTGTAGGTTTGTTCCTAAGTAGAATCTGTTTGTAATTTTGAACAGGTACATTGTTTAAGTGTAGCTCCAGCCAAAAAATATGTTTTTAAGCTTTTTGGAAAACATAGGGAAGGGTTATCACCCCTGTAACATTTGTTTTGCTGTCTGTGCAGCTGTTCAGAAGATTTCACCTCACTTTCCGTCCCAATGACAAATGTTTTTGGAAAAGGGTTTTTTATTGAAACAAGGATTGGTGATAAAGCATCAGTAGAGAGGAGACACCTTTTTCCCATATTAACTCTTACAGGAGAGAATTTCCCTTCCTAGGGGTAGATTTCCTCTCACTTCCTTTTGTCTCCTTCCGTTTGCAAGTAGGAGTCGTTTGTAAGTTGGATGTTTGAAAGTAGGGGCCTGCTGTATATACTCTGCTGAAATTTGCCCCTTAGATGTTGGTGTTGCCACAACACTGTGAGCCCTCACAGTTACTCTTGGTGGGCGCTGGAACGCCCTGCTGTGAACTATTATATCAGGAATGGTAATTACATGCCATTGTTGAACAGTGGTAGGAAAAATTGGGCCTTTGGTGGTGGTGCTGGTGCTACAACACTGTCAGCCCTCACAGTTACTCTTGGTGGGCGCAAGAATGGGCCCTACTGTTACTTATTAGATCAAGAATTGTAATTGCATGCCCCTGTTGAAGAGGGGCAGAAAAATGGGGCCTTTGGTGGTGGTGGTGGTGGTGGTGTTGCCACAACACTGTAAGCCCTCACAGTTACTCTTGGTGGGCGCAGGGATGGGCCCTGCTGTGAATTATTAGATCAAGAATTGTAATTACATGCCTCTGTTGAACAGGGGCAGAAAAATTGGGCCTTAGGCACTGGTGCCACAACACTGCAACCCTTCACAGATACTGTACTTGGAGCACAGCAATAAGCCCTGTTGCAAAGTATTGCATCAAAAATTGTAATTACACGCCCCTGTAAAACAGGGGCAGAAAAATTGGGCCTTAGGCACTGATGCTGGTGCCACGACACTGCAACCTCTCCCAGATACTCTAGTTGGAGTGCAGGAATGAGCCCTGCTGCAAAGCATTGCATAAAAAATTGTAATTACGTACCCCTGTTAAACAGGGGCTGAAAAATTGGGCCTTAGCTACTGGTGGCGGCACCCAGAAACAAAAATGTTCTTCGAAGCTATCATCAGGAATCGGATCATTGAGGAGGAGGAGGATAGTCAATCAACATAACAGGACAGTCACTCAGCATCAGCATAGGCAGTCTTGAAGGGATGTGACATTTCAAAATAAATTATTCTGTTATATCAGCTTCAGGTGCTTGGTAGCTGGTGGTGATCCAAGACTGGTTCATCTTTATGAAGGTCAGTCGATCAACCGAGTCGGTGGACAGGCGCACCCTGTGATCCGTGACAAAGCCTCCAACAGCACTGAATGTGCGTTCCGAAAGAACGCTGGATGCAGGACAGGCCAGTAGCTCAATTGCATACTGTGCAAGCTCTGGCCAGTGATCCATCCTCAAGACCCAGTAAGCCAGAGGATTTTCGGTGGGAAAGGTGTCCAAGTCTGACCTTGCCCCTAGGTATTCCTGCACCATGTATATCAGACGCTGGCGATGGTTGCTGGAACCGATCATACCTTGGGGCTGCGGACTAAAAAATTGTCTGAACGCATCGGTCAATCGGCCACCTTCCCCACCGCTCCTTCTCAGCAACTCGTTGTCCAGGACCAGGAGTTTGTAACCTGCCAGTCTCTGGGAACGCATTGCACAGACCTTTCTGCATGGCCTCCCGGAGATGCCTCATCCTCTGCTCCCTCTGCGATGGTAAGATAAGGTCCGCAACCTTACCCTTGTACCGTGGATCAAGGAGAGTGGCCAGCCAGTAATGGTCCCTCTCCTTGATCCGAAGAATACGAGGATCCTTCCGCAGACTTTGCAGGATCAGGGAGGCCATGCAGCGTAGGTTAGCTGAGGCATTCGGTCCGGAGTCCTCTGGGTCACTAAGGACGACATGATCCGCAGCCACCTCCTCCCAGCCACGTACAAGTCCACGGGTTTCTTGGGACTGTAAATCATCCCTAAAAGACTGCTGCTGTTGATGCTGAGTGCCAGGCTCCACCTCCATGCTGACACAATCCTCCTCCTCCTCGTCCTCTTCCTGTGCGATGGGTGGGACAGAAGGAACACTGTCTGGGTAAAGGGGGCCTTGAGAGGCAAGGAAGTCCTCCTCTTCCTGCCTCTGTTCTGCCTCAAGTGCCCTGTCCATTATTCCACGCAGCGTATGCTCCAACAGGTGGACAAGAGGTACAGTGTCACTGATGCATGCACTGTCACTGCTCACCATTCTCGTGGCCTCCTCAAATGGTGCCAGGACAGTGCATGCATCCCTGATCATGCCCCACTGGCGTGGTGAAAAAAAACCGAGCTCCCCTGACCCTGTCCTGGTGCCATAGTCGCACAGGTACTCATTGATGGCCCTCTGCTGCGTGTGCAGCCGCTGCAGCATGGCCAACGTTGAGTTCCACCTGGTGGGCATTTCACATATAAGGCGGTTCTTGGGCAGGTTCCACTCCTTTTGCAGCTCAGCCAGCCGAGCACTGGCATTATATGATCTGCGGAAATGCACACAAACTTTCCTAGCCTGCCTCAGGACATCCTGTAAGCCCGGGTACCTGCCCAAGAACCGGTGCACCACCAGGTTAAGGACGTGAGCCACACAGGGCACATGGGTCAGTTGTCCCTGTCGGAGGGCGGAGAGGAGGTTGGTGCCATTGTCCCAAACGACCATTCCTGGCTTAAGCTGGCGTGGCGTCAACCACCTCTCGGCCTGCCCCTGCAGAGCTGACAGAACCTCTGCCCCAGAGTGGCTCCTGTCCCCCAAACACACCAGCGCAAGCACGGCATGGCATCTTTTTGCCTGCGTACTTGCGTAGCCCCTTGAACGCCTACAGAGCACCGCTGGTTCCGAGGACAAAGCACAGGAAGAGGCCATGGAGGAAGAAGAAGAGGAGGGGGTGAAGGAGAGAGGTATGTCACAACCAGTAGTAGCATTTTGGAGGCTAGGCGGCTGAACAACCTCCAACACTACTGCACCTTGTCCTGCATCCTTCCCAGCTGCCAAAAGAGTGACCCAATGGGCCGTGAAAGAAAGGTATCGTCCCTGTCCATGCCTGCTGGACCATGAGTCAGCGGTAATATGCACCTTACCGCTGACCGCCCTGTCCAGCAAGGCATGGACATTGCCTTCCACATGCCGGTAGAGAGCCGGAATCGCCTTCCGTGAGAAAAAGTGGCGTTTGGGAACCTGCCACTGAGGAACCGCACATTGCACAAACTCACAGAAGGGGGCAGAGTCTACCAACTGAAAAGGCAGCAGTTGAAGTGCTAGCAATTTAGCCAAGCTAGCATTCAACCATTGGGCATGTGGATGGCTGGGAGTGAACTTCTTTTGACGGTCCAGCAGCTGGGGCAGGGAAATTTGCCTGCTACAATCGGACGTCGGTGTACTGCTAGCAGAGTGCCCGCAAGTACTTGGCTGTGACACACCTAATTCTACACCTTCATTCCTCTCGGTGCAGGTTTCAGAGAGGACTGAAGGTATAGTGGGGTTGGAGATCCCAGCTGATGAGGAGCAAGGAGAGGTCCGCTTTGTTCTTTGGTGTGGGTCTTTAAGGTACGCTTGCCAACGAGCTGCATGGCAGGTCAACATATGTCTGGTCAAGCATGTGGTGCCCAAGCGGCTGATGTTTTGGCCACGCGAGATACGCTTGAGACATATGTTGCAAATAGCAGCGGTGCGATCTGATGTACTCGACTCAAAAAAGGCCCACACCAAAGAACTATTGGAATAACGGGCAGAGGCAGCGCCCTGCATAGGCGGAGCTCAGCGGTGTGATTCAGTCGGTGTGCTGCCCTTACGCTGGAACCCGGAGGGCATCCTGCCTCGTTGGAGATGTGCCTCCTCCTCATCCTCCTCCTCCTCCTCTCTCCTATCAGGCACCCACGTGGAGTCAGTGACCTCATCATCCCCTCCTTCCTCATCACTGGAGCCAATCTGGCAGTATGCTGCAGCTGCTGAAACATGACTGCTAGATTGCTGTCCTTCTTGAGCATCCCCTCTCTCTGCGCTCACGCTACTGCCTTCCTCTAGCTGGGTATCATCATCAGACCCTTCAAAATGCTGGGCATCCTCCTGGAGCATGTACCCAACACTGTGCTCAAACAGTTCGGGGGACTCCTCAGGAGGACATGGTGGGTCTAGGGAGGGAGTGACTGATGATGACATTGATACGAGGGAAGAGGACGCTTTGGCAGCTGCTTTGCCAGTACCCTGAGCCTGGGTGAGAGAGGATGAGGAGGATGAGGAGGGCTTGGTCATCCACTCTACCAAGTCTTCGGCATGATGCGGCTCAACACGTCCAGCTGCCGAAAATAAGGACAAGCGTGTCCCATGGCCACGTGCTGATGACGATGCACCGCGTCCACGACCAGCACTGTTGTCTCTAGACACAGAGCCTGCTTGCCCTCTTTTATTGGCTCCTGACTGTCTGCATCTTCTTGTTGGCCTTCCAGACATAGTAATGGACTGCAGAGAGATGGGAAAACCAGGAATTGGAGTAGTGTTTATTGTGCTGGAGGCACACAACACCCACTAACTTCTGCAGATGCCTTTATTAGAGAACACCAGCAATAAAGGGTAGATACAGGTGTATACTGTGCTGTGCTGGAGGGACACAACACCCACTAACTCTTGCAGATGCCTTTATTAGAGAACACCAGCAATAAAGGGTAGATACAGTTGTATACTGTGCTGGGGCACACAACACACACTAACTCCTGCAGATCCCTGTATTATAGAACAGCAAAAAAATTTAGATACAGGTGTATACTGTGCTGAGGCACACAACACCCACTAACTCCTGCAGATGCCTGTATTATAGAACAGCAAAAAAGTGTAGATACAGGTGTATACTGTGCTGGGGCACACAACACCCACTAACTCCTGCAGATGCCTGTATTATAGAACAGCAAAAAGGTGTAGATACAGGTGTATACTGTTCTGGGGCACACAACACCCACTAACTCCCGCAGATGCCTGTGAAAAGAACACACTGTCCCTGCCTATCTAGCTTAGAGAACAGTAATAAAGGGTAGATACAGGTGTATACTGTGCTGGGGCACACAACACCCACTAACTCCTGCAGATGCCTGAGAAAAGAACACACTGTCCCTGCCTATCTAGCTTAGAGAACAGCAATAAAGGGTAGATACAGGTGTTTACTGTGCTGGAGGCACACAACACCCACTAACTCCTGCAGATGCCTGAGAAAAGAACACACTGTCCCTGCCTGCCTATCTAGCTTAGAGAACAGCAATAAAGGGTAGATACAGGTGTATACTGTGCTGGAGGCACACAACACCCACTAACTCCTGCAGATGCCTGAGAAAAGAACACACTGTAGAACACACTGTCCCTGCCTATGTAGCTCTTTCCCTGCACGCCGGAACACACTACACAAGGCCGCCACGCTGGCGGCCTTTTATAGTGTGGGGCATGTACTAAACCCCCCTGAGCTATGATTGGCCACAGGCATCCTGCCTGTGGCCAATTATGGCTCTCCTCGCTGCCAGCGCTGTGATTGGCCAAGCATGCAGGGTCAGAGTGCATGCTTGGCCAATCACAGCGCCGGCAATGCAGTGCGATGGCGCAGTGCATTGTGGGCCGTTCGCGTTACACGAATTTGGCGCAAACGGCCCACAAAGTTCTGGTTTCGCCGAACAGGCGAACAGGCGATGTTCAAATCGAACATGCGTTCGACTCGAACACCGAGCTCATCCCTATCTGCTGATTGTTAAACTTTCTGGAATATACACATTTCTATTGTAGGATCTGGTTTCTTTCTTTCTTTCTCCTTCCCTCATTCATCTCTGACTCTAACCACACCCCTTCCGGGCCACGCCTATTTAAGCCGCGCCCACGATCGTGCGTAAACCACGCCGCATTTTTCAATAATTTTTTGCAATGTTGGCAACTATGAGAATGCAATATGCTGTTTAATTTTTGCTACAGCCGGGAAGCACAGCATAGTACCCATGTTGTACGGCTGCATATCAGTGTTCCAGCTGGCCTAGTTTTACCCCCCCCCCACTCGTGTGACTGAGCCATTATAGAGTAAATATCCCCAATAAGAGCATTTAGTGTCAGGACGTAGGTTATACACATACCCAGAACTCAAGGCTGCACATAGCCTCCCTACTTGGATGTTCTTTAGGTATCTGCAGGTGAGACATGCCTTTCAGCATCAATTCCCCAATGGGGTCACCCTCGAGTCGGACCCGGTGGAACGTTTGCTGTCCTCTAGGGTCCTGGTGGGTCCACTGTCCGCATTGTACTTCCGCCTTTCGGTCCCTTCCCCCGCTAAGTTAACAAAAACTTTTACTAAATGGAGGCAGGACATTCCGTCCCTTACGGAGGAGGCTTGGGAAGATTGCGTATCCACATATGTGTCCACCATGATCTCCGCTAGAGATCGCTTTATACAATTAAAAACCCTACACCGGGCGTACTATACACCGCGCAGGCTAGCTGTCATTTACCCAGAAAGGTCCCCTTCCTGCCCTAGGTGTGGGGATCAGGAGGCCTCCTTTCTGCACATGACATGGTCCTGCCCCTGTCTGCGGGGGTATTGGGCTCAGGTCTTGGAGGATATTAATCAGGCAGCGGGGACTTCGCTCCCCCTGGCTCCAGAAACTATGCTGCTGGGTGTGGTAACGGACCCCTCGGTGAGAAAATATACTAAATTGTTTATAGCATACTCTACCTTCTATGCCCGTAGGGAAATTTTGCTGCGATGGAAGACTAGGCCACCGCCCACCGCCACTGCTTGGAGGAAATCCCTGAATGCTGTATTACCCTTGTACAAAATTACGTACATTAATAGAAACTGCCCAAACAAGTTCGACAAAATCTGGTCTTCCTGGATAGACTCCTGGGGATCTTTGCAGTCGGATGTGGCCCCGCCCATTCCGGACGAAGATCCTTAGTTTAGTCTCGCCCGGGGCTGGATGGACCACGACCTGGGAGAGTCCCCTGCACGTCCCTATTCCCTGTCTATTCCTTGTGGTGATTTCCTGTTCCCTTATCCCTCTCTCCCCTTCTTCCTCCTCCCTTCCCCCCCTTCCCCTTCTCTCCTTCCCCCCCTACTGCTTTCTCCTCTTCCTCCCCTCCCCCCCTACTCCTGTCTCCTTCCCCCTCCCTTTCTTCTCCCCCCCCTCTTTCTGTCTCCCCCCCCTCTTTCTGTCTCCCCCCCCCCCCCCTTCCATCTCTCTTCCCCCATACTCCCCCCTTCTCTTCCTTTCTCCCTCCCCCTCCCTCCCCCTCCATATCTTCTCCCTTTTTATATCCAAGACTCATGGGTCTGGGTGAGAGTACTCTCCTGGTTAGATCTGATACCTTGTACTCCTGTGGCCCGATATTTCACTATATAGGTTATGGATGCGAACGGATTATTATGCAGATGTATGTATGTAATGTACACTACAAATTTTTTATACCTTTTTTTGTTTATAACGCAATAAGTTGTGAACTGACATGTACCTATTGAATTTGAATAAAGTTTACTTTGTGAAAAAAAAATATCCCCAATAAGCACAGCAATTCTCTTCTGACCCACCAGCACTCTATCCAAAAGAAGAGGTTTGGCTTTACTATTAAGGGCTTATTCATACCAGCACACCCACCAAAAGGGGGGGGGGGGGGGCGGTGGTGCGATGTGTTGTTACAATGTATCACACAATGTATCACACAACTTACTTTTTAAATTTATTTCAAGTGTCCTAAATGATACTTCCGTCAACTCTATGTATTGTGGCATGTTAGAATGTACTGTGGTGCGATGTCATATGGTGCATAAGTTGTGCTGCATAAAAATGCCGCCGAGCAGAGGAAGCCGCCGGTGAAGCCCGGGAGAAGCGCTGCCCACCAGTGGAGGTCGGTCGGATCTGGAGCACTTACCCCATCTATGGTGGGCAGCACTTCTCCCGGGTTTCGCTCGGTAGCGGAGACTTCCCCTTCCCCTGCTCTCCATGGGCATCGCGGGGCCTCCCTCCTCCTTGGGAATTGGGACTCTTCTCTTTTTGGTCAATCGGAAAACGGATCTCAGACCCACTTCTGATTGGCCGGATTAAGGATCAGTGTTTCAATAGCGAATATTCATTCGCTGTTGTAACACCTGGGTGGGCTAGTGGCGCAATGCTCTGACACGAGTTCACACCACCGACAGATGCGGCTCTCAGCAGGGGGTTCTCCGTTTCAGGGACGAATCAGGACCGAATTTGTGCCTGAATTTGGCCCTGAAACAGAGCCAAAGACGCACAGCATTCCTGTGCAAGCCACTCCGCAGCCGCCACGGAGATATGTGAACCGGCTCCATAGAGAGCTGGTCACAATCTCCTGTCATGCGAATTGGATGTGGGGAAAACCACATCCAATTTTCATAGGTGTGAACCCAGCCTAAAGTGTATTCATACCTCCCAACTTTCTGAGATGGGGATGAGGGACACCTATTTAGCAAAAGTATGTAGGCATAGGACACACCCCCTGACACGCCCCCTTAAAGAAGAATTGTACAAAAAAATGATTAGTTACCCACAATTGCTTTCTTTTTTTACCACCACTATTACTTTATACAGGCTTTTAAAATTACAAATGCAGTAATTTAGAAATTGGATGAAATGTTTAGCACTTGGAAACATTTTTTGAAAGATAAAAAGTGCATTTTATATACAGCTATATAGATCAGACCAAAATGAGGGACAAATGAGGAGGAAAGAGGCACAGAGGGACTTTGTTCCAAATCAAGGACAGTTGGGAGCTATGTGTATTGTATTTGTACTGTCTACCCTCAAGTTTTAAAGCACTGTGTAAACTGTGGGCACTCTATAAATCCTGTATAACCCTTTCCCGCCGAGCGTACGCACATCTGCGGCCTTGGCTTTCGGGGGTTATACCTGGATCCAGGGCCGATCCTAGGGTCACATGCGCCTGGGTGCAGAAATATTTCTAGCGCCCCTACAAGGGCGTGGTCACCTTACTAACTCCTCCCCCTTTACAAATGTTTCTATGGCAAGGACTCAAACACTGAGATGCTCCCCTAAGGAGTCATCGTTACCCTGGGATCCTCCCACGATCTCTTAACAATAAACAAAATACAGGAAGAGAAGCAGAGTACTCTAATTGGACCTGGAGGGGGGTCTCTCTAATGGACACAGAGAGGGCCTCTGTTAGAGAGTTTGCTTAGAAAGAGACCCCCATAATACAGGAGATGGTCAGAGACTGCAGACATAATACAGGAGATGGTCAGAGACTGCAGACATAATACAGGAGATGGTCAGAGACTGCAGATATAATACAGGAGATGGCAAAAAGTGCACTCCGAAGAGAGCGATTCCTCAATGGGACTTTTTAGGGTGACTGTTGAAAACCTCTATATAGAGTAATATAGTACAAAAGTATTAGTCATAAAAACGGATTTATTGAAGTTTTTGAAAAAATATATGAATATATAGCATGAGGGGCTGCCACTGTACAAGCACAACATATGTTCAAGTAACCAATGTGCATACACTGAGAGGGAAATAATCACAACGCATAGACAGATATCATATTGTACACAAGAAAAAGAAAAGAATGTAGTACAGGACCCGACACTGTCTCGAAGGTGGGACAGATACCCAACATTTCAAGGCCTTTTAATTTTACAGCCTCTTCTTCAGGGGTAGGGTGCCGCACCTTTTAGTGTTAGATGATATCTGTATCCAAAAAATAATACAAAATCAGAAAATGAGACAAAGTAACGAATAAATAACAACAATTAAACAGAAAGGAACAAAAAGCAGTGATGGTAGAATAGGGTCATTAATTATGGGGACATGTACTAAAACTCACAATTATATATGTTATATATATATATATATATATTGTGAGGGGGTTAACTCGGTAGCGGGTGTGTGTGACCCCCTGGTTGGGCTCCCCACACAAAAACAGGGCCAGCAGACGGAGGTTGTGGTTTTCAAAATCAAAAGGTGCGGTTTATTTCTCTATGTACAGTGACAAAAACACAGCAAAGCCAAAAAGAAACAAACAAAATAAATCCTGGTCAGTTTGACCTCTGACTAAACATGCAGGTTTCCTAAACTAACAACTGGGATCAGCCTGGTGCTGTCCTAGTCCCTAAGTCCCTGGTTTAGTAAAAGTCCAAACAAATAGCCACACAGGCTTTGCCTCACCGCACAGGGGTTCACTCTCCCTAGACAGTCCACACAGGTCTGGTTCCAGGCATGAGCTAACATCTAATGAAGCTGGGAGTTCCTTATAGAGGCCTAAATGAGCTGACAAGGTTCAGCTGGTCTCATCTCTGTCTGCACGACGCCCCACACTCTCCCTAGAGGTATGAGTCATCCATGAGCCTACTAGCCTCAGCTGGGCTTATACAACTCTCCACCCTAGTTGTACAAGTCAGCATAAAGCCTGAATCTGGGAGAAATATATCTACCCCCCTGGATGCAACCAGGTGACTTTACCTTCCTGCTGTCACATACCCCCCCCTCTTGTTTTAACCTTGGGGTTGGAACACCAGCAATCAGGCATTCATGTACTCGAGACAAAGCATCCACATTCCCCATTTGAACGCCAGGGCGATGCTTTACTGTGAAGTTGAATTCCTGTAGGGCCAGGAACCACCTATTCACTCTTCTATTTGTCTCCTTGTTTTGAGCCATCCACTTTAACGGAGCGTGATCCGTAACCATGTCAAAGTGCCTACCTAGCAGATAGTACCGAAGGGAATCTAGAGCCCACTTCACCGCTAAACACTCCTTTTCAACCGTGGCGTAATTTACCTCATGGGACTTCAACTTCCTGCTGAGGTAAATGACTGGGTGCTCTTCCCCGTTCCAGACCTGGGACAATACTGCTCCTAACCCCACATCTGACGCATCACTTTGTACGACAAAGTCTTTAGAGAAGTCGGGTGAGTACAACACTGGCTGGCTACATAAGGCTTGTTTCAAGAATTGGAATGCTGCCTCAGCCTCGGGGGTCCATTTAATCATGACCGACCCTTTCCCTTTCGTCAGGTTGGTTAGGGGCACAGCCTTAGAAGCAAAGTGGGGAATGAAGCGCCGATAATAACCCGCGATTCCCAGAAAGGCCCGTACCTGCTTCTTGCTGTTGGGACGTGGCCAACTCTGGATGGCCTCGACTTTGTTGAGTTGGGGTTTTATCACTCCCCTGCCAATGGTGTACCCAAGATATTTGGCCTCCTCCTGCCCAATGGTACACTTCTTGGGGTTAGCCGTAAACCCCGCTTCCCGGATAGAGTCTAGGACTGCTTGCACTTTTGGCAGATGTGAGGCCCAATCTGTGCTATGGACAATTACGTCATCCAGGTAAGCCGCAGCATACTTCCGATGGGGCCTCAGTATCTGGTCCATTTTCCGCTGGAATGTGGCCGGCGCATTCTGTAACCCGAACGGCATTCTCTTATATTGGAACGCCCCGTCTGGGGTTACAAATGCGGTTTTCTCTTTGGCCGACTTGGCCAGGGGAATTTGCCAATACCCTTTTGTGAGGTCAAGAGTCGTCATGTATCGGGCTGTTCCCAGCCGGTCGATCAACTCATCTATACGTGGCATGGGGTAGGTGTCAAATTTTGTAACTTTGTTCAACTGACGAAAATCGTTACAAAATCGCCAGCTCCCATCCGGTTTAGGCACCAACACAATGGGACTAGACCAATCACTTTGGGACTCCTCTATCACCCCTAAGTTCAGCATTTTCTGTACTTCCTCCCGTATTGCCTCCCGTCGGGCCTCTGGGATCCGATAGGGTTTTAACTTCACCCTTTCACCGGGCGGGGTAATAATATCATGCTCTACCCCAGATGTTTGTCCCGGCAGCTCAGAGAACACCTCCTTGTTGCGAAGCACAAACTCCTTAACCTCCTGTTGTTGGGGTTGTGACAAGGTGGCTGCTATTCCAACCTCCGGAATCACGCAACCAGTTTGAGCTGGTGACCAAGTTTCTGCGACTAGGGACTCTCTATCCCTCCAGGCTTTCAACAGATTAACGTGATATATCTGTTCGGGCTTTCGCCTTCCTGGTTGTCTGACCTTGTAATTCACTTCGCTCACTTTTTCCATTATCTCGTAGGGGCCTTGCCATTTGGCAAGGAATTTACTTTCAACCGTAGGGACAAGTACCAATATCCTATCCCCCGGGGAAAAGGTACGGGTCTTTGCTCCACGGTTGTACACTCTCTGCTGTGCCAACTGCGCTTGGGCCAAATGTTCCTTCACGATGGGCATTACCTGTGCAATTCGATCTTGCATCAGGGCGACATGCTCAATCACACTCCTGTGGGGAGAACTCTCACTTTCCCAAGTTTCCTTGGCAATATCCAACAGCCCTCTTGGGTGTCTCCCATACAGTAACTCAAAGGGGGAGAATCCCGTAGAGGATTGGGGCACCTCCCTAATAGCAAACATCAAATAAGGAAGTAGACAGTCCCAATCCTTTCCATCTCTATCCACCACTTTCTTCAACATTTGTTTTAGGGTTTTGTTGAATCTTTCAACCAGCCCATCGGTTTGGGGGTGATACACAGATGTACGCAATTGCGTCACTTTGAACAATTTACACAGCTCTTTCATAACCCGGGACATAAAGGGTGTACCTTGGTCCGTAAGCAGTTCTTTACAAATACCCACCCGGCTAAAAACAAGAGATAGCTCTTTGGCTATGGTTTTGGCCGAGGTATTTCTGAGAGGGATCGCTTCTGGATAACGGGTGGCATAGTCCATTATAACCAATATGTACTGGTGCCCCCTAGCGGACTTGATTATAGGACCTACCAAATCCATTGCGATTCTCTCAAACGGGACCTCAATGATGGGTAGAGGGACCAGCGGGCTACGGAAATGTGGCATCGGGGCCGACCTCTGACACACAGGGCAGGAGGAACAATAATTTTCTATGTCCTTCATCACCCCAGGCCAATAGAATCTCTGTAATACCCTCTCTCGGGTTTTCTCTGTCCCCAGATGACCTCCAAGAATGTGCCCATGGGCCAACTCCAACACCAACTTCCTGTAAGGTTTGGGCACCACCAGCTGCTCAACGGTTTCTTCTGCCCTTTTTGCCACCCGATACAGTAGGTCCTTCTCTACGCTGAAGTATGGGTAAGTGCAGGTATTATCTGGGTTCACTAACTCGCCATCTATTTCCACTACGTTTTCCCGTGCCTTTATTAGGGCGGGGTCTTTTAACTGTTCTGTGGCAAAATTTTCCCTGTGAACCTCCAGATCAGAAAACTCCACAGACGGTAGGTTTTCGTCTGAGGAGGTGGGCTCCTCTCCAGTTTCTTGAGTCTCCCCTGCCAATACTGACAAGGGAAATTCTGGAGAGTCCTCCCCACTCTCAGAGGAGTTCTGGCTATCACATTCCTGGTACATAGGGGCACCAGTGGGGGGCTCAGGATCATCCCACAGTTCCCAGAACTTCGGAAAATCCCTTCCCACAATGGCATCATGCGGTAATTGAGATACTAACCCCACTGGATGAGAGAGGGTACCTTTGGGGGTCTCGAAACACACTGTAGTCACTGGATACTCTCGGGTGTCCCCATGCACACAAATAACAGCTACCTTGCTATTCCCAGAGACCTCTGTTTTAACTAATTCAGCCTTTATCAGGGTCACAAGGCTACCTGAATCCAGCAATACCACAACATTTCTACCATTAATACACATTTTGCATAAATGTTTCTCAGTTCCCCGAATGGCAGTGCATGCGACTGTCGCACACAGCGACTGATGTCTGTCCGTCAGAAAGTCACACTGCATGGGTTCCTCCACAACCGGGCAATTGGCTGCAATATGTCCCGCTTGCCGGCAGCGGTAGCAAACGATCCTTCTTGCGGCCTCTTGAGCCGCTGATTTCCCAGGCTGTTCTCGCCAAACTTGGGGTAGAGCTCCCACCCTCTCACTCTCTCCACCCTCACCCCTTGGAATCCTCTTATCCGCCCCTGGGGATGGTCTGGTCTTAGGGTGGAAAGTCCGAGTGTCTCTGGAAGAGGCCGTCAGGTTCTCTGTAGCCAAGTATTTCTCTACACGATCCACAAGACCACCGGCCGTCTCTGGGTCTCCATGGCTTACCCACTTTTGGATGGCAGTAGGAAGAGCTCTCAAAAACCGATCCATTACAACACGTTCCACAATCTCTGGTGCGGACAAAGTCTCTGGCTGTAGCCACTTCCTGCTCAGGTGAATGAGATCATACATTTGAGACCTGGGGGGTTTTCCAAGCTGGAAAGTCCAGTTATGCACACGCTGAGCCCGGACAGCCAGGGTGACACCCAGCCTTGCCAATATTTCAGCTTTTAGCATCACATAGTCTTTTGCTTGGTCAGGCTCTAGGTCATAGTAAGCCTTCTGCGATTCACCAGTTAACAGAGGAGCCACCAGTCCAGCCCACTGCTCCTCAGGCCACTTTTCTCTTTCAGCAGTCCTTTCAAATGTGGTCAAAAATACCTCTGGATCATCCTCTCCAGTCATTTTTGTCAATAAACGACTCACCCCAAAGGACGCGGTATTAGTGGGACGGCTTTCCTCACTGGTCTGCGGACGTTGCTGCATTACTGCTTCCATTTGTTGTAGTCTCTGCTCTTGCTTCTGTAACAGGTCTATGAAGCGGGCCTCAGATTGCTGCTGGGCTTGTTGATGAGCTTGCTGCTGGGCTGCAAGGCTCCTTTGCAAACCTGCATTTGTCTGCTGTTGATTGGCATTTGCTAGAGCCAGCTGTTTCAGTATCTCCTCCATGCTGGCTTAAAAAAAACTGCCCGCATTCTCCACCAACTGTGAGGGGGTTAACTCGGTAGCGGGTGTGTGTGACCCCCTGGTTGGGCTCCCCACACAAAAACAGGGCCAGCAGACGGAGGTTGTGGTTTTCAAAATCAAAAGGTGCGGTTTATTTCTCTATGTACAGTGACAAAAACACAGCAAAGCCAAAAAGAAACAAACAAAATAAATCCTGGTCAGTTTGACCTCTGACTAAACATGCAGGTTTCCTAAACTAACAACTGGGATCAGCCTGGTGCTGTCCTAGTCCCTAAGTCCCTGGTTTAGTAAAAGTCCAAACAAATAGCCACACAGGCTTTGCCTCACCGCACAGGGGTTCACTCTCCCTAGACAGTCCACACAGGTCTGGTTCCAGGCATGAGCTAACATCTAATGAAGCTGGGAGTTCCTTATAGAGGCCTAAATGAGCTGACAAGGTTCAGCTGGTCTCATCTCTGTCTGCACGACGCCCCACACTCTCCCTAGAGGTATGAGTCATCCATGAGCCTACTAGCCTCAGCTGGGCTTATACAACTCTCCACCCTAGTTGTACAAGTCAGCATAAAGCCTGAATCTGGGAGAAATATATCTACCCCCCTGGATGCAACCAGGTGACTTTACCTTCCTGCTGTCACAATATATATAGGTATATAGTATATTGTCAGAGAGTTAATTAAATACTGACCCTGTATAGCACGTGTATGCGAGTTACTTTATAGTGGCAAGTGATAAAAAGAAACAATAGTTCTGACTTGAGGATTGATGGTGTTGTTCCACAGAGGGTTGGGCCAGCAGGTGACAGGGGTGGGCCCTCCACCCAGATGGTATAGTGTCCCGCTGGGCGACTTGGTCCACAGAGGGCGTAAGGGGTGTCAGATACCGCCCTCACACCACAGGTGCAGAAGAGCTGCTCTCCATGCAGTGGAGGGACCTCCCAATGTTCAGAGCGTGCCTGAGTATCAATAGAAATGGATATTAGGATGTAGACTTGTGCACAACGGAAAAATTCGTTCCGTTTCGGTTCGTTTCTTTCCGGTCCTGTTGATTCGTAATCATTCGTAATTTTGCTAGACGGGATTTTTCGTGTTCGGACTCATTCGTATTTTTGCAAGCAACATTTTTCGTTGAATTTTTTGTTGCTTTATAATTCGTACTTTCGGTAGAGTACGTTGTTTTTCGTTGATTCTGGACACAACTCCTACTTTCGTAACTTTTTTTGGGTTCGTACTTTCGGTAGAGTACGTTGTTTTTCGTTGATTCTGGACACAACTCCTACTTTCGTAACTTTTTTTGGGTTCGTTGATTCGTAATTTTCCGTGTCTCTCTCACAACGACGCTGCCTATTATGCCTAATGTGCTTCGAATGGATTTGTACTTTTCTAAATACATTGCGGTTATTTGTAACGATTCGAAATCTCGTATTTTACTTTCGTTTTTAACATGCGGCTATAGGCTCCGCCCCTGTACACCATTTTGAGAGGGTTCAGCACGGTGAGGGAGAAGCAGAGAGCAGAGCAGAGTGAGTGTTATTGTGCTTCGAATGGATTCGAAATCTCGTATTTTACTTTCGTTTTTTACATGCGGCTATAACCTCCGCCCCTGTACACCATTTTGAGAGGGAGTTCAGCACGGTGTGGGAGAAGCAGAGAGCAGAGCAGAGTGAGTGTTATTGTGCTTCGTATGGATTCGTACATTCGTAACTTTTTCATAACGAATTATGCCGAAGACATTCGGGCATTCACTATTTGCGGTATAATTTATTTCGGATTCGGTCTTATTCGTAATTGCTTTGTTCGGAAATTCGAATGCTTCCGAATGTCCGAAAGTTGCTAAATTCGGACGAATTTCAATTCGTTACGAAACGAATTGCACAAGCCTATTAGGATGTATGGAGAGAAAGTATAAGGCTCTCCAATAACATGTGTCGTAGGGGCAACCTACCTGAAAAAGTTAATACTGCTCCACGTAAGCCGCACCCAAGGGTCATAAACTATGCCCTCAAACAAGGGGACATATATAGGACTGACCTAAAATATGAGTAAAGATAGGGTTTTTTAGATATCAGAGAGATTCAAGAACGCTCTCATAGCATGCCACATAATTAACACATAACCTACCCAAATGGATAATGTTGCCCAGGCTAGGCCGCACCAGAAGACTTAGAGGGAAACCAGGGTGGGCAAAATGCCCGTTCAGAGGTCTAACAGGTAACTGGGAGAAAGAGTCATTGGGTAAGTGTCTATTTAGGCTGATACTGTTGCAAATAAGTAAGCAGGTGAGATATACTGATGGCTATTTACCTGATCAGGAGACTATGGCAAATGTAGATATATTGCCACCAGTAATTAGTTTTTAGTTGCAATGTATCTGCGAGGTCCCATATTTTCTAGTGGTCTCTAGAAAGGAACAGACAGATCCCTAACATGAAAATACTATACAGACTTTCAAACAAATATCTGGATGTGTAAAGAGGATTCTTTACCTGGTCTGAATCCAACTGGCTAGTGGAGGTGCAGCTTCAGTGTGAGCAGACTGAGCCCATATGGGCGTCAGCTTATAAATGCTCACTGAGTGGAGATTTTGGGACAGCTGTGAGGGGGCAGGGAGATTAAGGGCCGGACGAAGTCACGCCCCCCGAGCTCAGTGACGCGCCACGCCACCCCCCCCCCCCCGAGGGCGGGGGGTTGTTCTGGCGACCGACGCTCTCACTGGTGGGAGCGTCCTCTCGCAAAAGCGCCGCTGACTGCGGCGCTGCCTCGGGGGGATGACGCCACGCGTCAGAGGCTCGCGACGCAGGATTGGCAGTGGAGGGTGGTCATGGAAACCATTCCCCTCCTCCAAGCCTAAAAACGGACCGGAAATGTGCATCGCACATATCGGTCCTACCTGCGCCGAGTGGACTCAAGCCAGACAGCGGGAGGAGGGGGGTGGGGAGGGGCAGCCAACCTCCTGTACATAGAAGGAATCTGCTGGCCCAATACATCATTGTTCAATCCATGTAAATTCATTTTTCCCCAGAACATTGTCAACCAACATTAAAAATCCCTCTATGAATGTGGTACAGGATGCAGGCTCTACTCAAGGGAACTCCAACGTCGTGCCATCATGAAATCAGGACGGGGTAAGAAATGTAACAGATTACACATGTACTGATCAATATAATGTTTGCGACATGAATGTAGTAAATCTATCATCCTATATTCTGATTCTGAGCTTCATGTATTATCCAAAGGTCTCAGTTTCTGCCCCAACCAGGACTTCAATAAATTTGATGCGATCAAAGATCTTCAGCTTTTTGCACGAAAACTGATTCTTAAACAGTTATACTCAAAGGAGATTCCATCTCAACCAAAATTTGAATCCCTTGAGCTTAAGGCACTTGATGCCCTCGTAAGTCTTTTGGAAGAAAATGACATCCCAGACCTGATAGACCAAATCGATCTAGACAAGTTACTGGGTCGATTTGATCAAACTGAACTTCCACCTCCACCCACGTTTCGAAAAAAATCGGATAAATTTCCCACATTAAATAATAATCTCAATGTTTTAGCCTTTGTAAAACTGGTGGGTAGCGACATATGCAAATTAAAGGGGTCCAAAACCAGTAAAGACAAAGACAACCTATCAGAACTAGAGAGACAAGCCCTAAAAACCCTTAAAGATAACCCAGAAATAACAATCAAGCCCTTGGACAAGGGTGGCAACATTGTAATCATGGACAATCCCTTCTATGTGGAGATGTGTGAAAAGATCTTGCAGAATGACTCTTGGTATCGCAAGATCAGCGCCAACAAAATTGATAAATTTAACCAGGAATTCTACTCCTTGGTAGATACTGCCCATACCCAGAACATCTTGAATAAAACTGAATGGGAATTTATTAGGACCAAAATACCCAAAATTCCCACCTTCTATGCACTTCCCAAGCTGCATAAATGCACCAAAAATCCTACAGGAAGGCCGATAATATCTGGAAATGGCTGTATTACTGAAAACCTGAGCACTTTTGTTGACGCCCACCTGCGTCCATATGTAATCGAAATACCAAGCTACATCCGGGACACCCTTCACCTTTTGCAGATCATTGACGGACTGTGCATTGCCCCGGCGTCACTTTTGGTTGCCATTGACGTCGAGGCACTATACAGTTCCATCCCCCATGACAAGGGGATGGCATGTGTAAGTCATGTTCTATCTCAGAACAGCCGCTTTGAGCGGAAAACCAATCAGTTTCTGCTCAGCGCGCTGGAATTCATTCTCCATCACAATCATTTTATGTTCAATGGCTCCCACTACCTCCAGGTACAGGGCGTTGCGATGGGGACCTTGTGTGCCCCATCGTACGCAAACCTGTACCTGGGGGAGTGGGAACGTATGATTAGGCAATCAAGTGCTATGGCCTCGTTCATGTGTCACGTCAGTCTTTGGTATAGATTCATTGATGATGTTGTCACGAAGATGCTATACACAGACATCCAATACAGGTGGTCAGATCATTGGGCTGCACATTAAGGAATCGGGAACAGAGTAAGTGAAAAATATATATATTTATTAAAGATAAAGACACACGTAAACAAAACCACAGCAAACCATAAGCAAGAAACGAATACAAAGGAACACAACAAACCCCAAAAACAACCTAATCTAACTAGCTAACTAATATGTACAAAAGAGAACACACATACATGAACAAGGCAGGGATGAGAGACAAGGGGAGCAGAAGGCCAGGTACTGGGAGCAGTCAGCAAGGGGGAGCTGGTATCAGGGGACAGGGTACAAGGATCAGAGTCCAGGACAAGGCAGGGAACAGATCAGGATCAGGTTCAGGACCAGGTAACGGATCAGGTTCAGGCAGGGACCAGGCTTACAGAAGGAATTCTGGAGCACTGAGCTTTGTTAAGGGCGGGTTTATATAGTCCAGCAGACCCAGATCAGGTGTGCTTGATGGCTGGTGGAAAGTCTTGGTGAGGAGACACCCGCTGGTGGTCACCAGAACTACACCCACTGCTGCCGAATGCAACAGTGCCACCAGCAGGTGAGCCCAGTAATGACACCATTCCTGACAGTTCCCCCCCCTTAAGGAGTGGCCTCCGGACACTCCATTCAGCCCTTGGTTGGACAGTCCGAGTGGATGCGGAAACACCCAAAAAAGTCTCCATACTATGTCTGCGGACTTCTTCGTACTTCCTAGGCCAGAGTCCTTTAGTTCACTGGGGGACGTGCCACTAGAGTCTGAAAATAGGGCGCGCATCCCACCACCAGGGTCAGGAAGTTTAGATTTAGAAGTAAAAATTAGCAGGGCAACGGGCAAGAACCCATCGGAGGCAGACCACGCAGGGGCATTACATTCAGGCTGGGTGACCATCAGGACTAAAATAGTGGAAAAAAGGGCATCCATCAGGAAGACGTCAGCGGCCAGCTGGGCATCAGGAACAGGTCTTAGCAGGGACCATATCCTCAGGCTGGACAGCGGGCTCCGAGTCATCAGGCTAGGCAGCGGTAAAGGAACCACCAGGAAGAGCATCAGGAATGGAACCATCAGGAACTGGATCGTGAGGCTGGATACCAGGTACAGGGTCACCAAGCAAGACAGTAGGCTCTGGAACATCAGACTGGGCAGCGGGCAACGGAGCAGCAGACAGGAACATCTCAGGCTGGGCAGCAGGCGGGATCATCTCAGGCTGGGCAGCAGGCGGGATCATCTCAGGCTGGGCAGCAGGCGGGATCATCTCAGGCTGGGCAGCAGGCGGGATCATCTCAGGCTGGGCAGCAGGCGGGGTCATCTCAGGCTGGGCAGCAGGCGGGGTCATCTCAGGCTGGGCAGCAGACGGGGTCATCTCAGGCTGGGCAGCAGACGGGGTCATCTCAGGCTGGGCAGCAGACGGGGTCATCTCAGGCTGAAAGGCTGGCCCTGGCACTGCAGGCTGAAAGGCTGGCCCTGCAGGCTGAAAGGCTGGCCCTGGCACTGCAGGCTGAAAGGCTGGCCCTGGCACTGCAGGCTGAAAGGCTGGCTCTGGCACTGCAGGCTGAAAGGCTGGCTCTGGCACTGCAGGCTGAAAGGCTGGCCCTGGCACTGCAGGCTGAAAGGCTGGCTCTGGCACTGCAGGCTGGCAAACTGGCACAGGAACCTCGGGCTGGCAAACTGGCACGGGAACCTCGGGCTGGCAAACTGGCATGGGAACCTCGGGCTGGCAAACTGGCACGGGAACCTCGGGCTGGCAAACTGGCACGGGAACCTCAGGCTGGCAAACTGGCACGGGAACCTCAGGCTGGCAAACTGGCACGGGAACCTCAGGCTGGAAGGCTGGCAGCACAGGGTCTTCAGGCTGGCATGCTGGTACAGGGTCTTCAGGCTGGCAGGCTGGTACAGGGTCTTCAGGCTGGCAGGCTGGTACAGGGTCTTCAGGCTGGCAGGCTGGTACAGGGTCTTCAGGCTGGCAGGCTGGTACAGGGTCTTCAGGCTGGCAGGCTGGTACAGGGTCTTCAGGCTGGCACAGGGTCTTCAGGCTGGCAGGCTGGTACAGGGTCCTCAGGCTGACAGGCTGGTACAGGGTCCTCAGGCTGACAGGCTGGTACAGGGTCCTCAGGCTGACAGGCTGGTACAGGGTCCTCAGGCTGACAGGCTGGTACAGGGTCCTCAGGCTGGAACAGGTTGGTGGGTGTGGAGGCAGGTTGGGATACCGGTAAGATTGTGTGGGTTGGAAAGTACTTCCGCTTCTTTTTGGGCTTAGTCACTGCAGGTTTGCAAGTACCAGGGGGAGTATATGAAAAGGTTGGGATTGGGCAAATGGAAGAAAATGGCAGAGGTGCAGGGACAGTGGCTGGAGGAGGTTCTTGTGGATGGGCTACAGATAGGAGGGAAGAAGCAGGTGGATTGAAGGCAGGGTAAGTGCAGCAGGAGGAGACAGGGTACTGATACTTCATTGTTAGCTGGGTGCATTGTTCAGAAAAAGTGGGAATTGTGGGAAAAGGAGAGGAAGACATCCCAGCAGGTTGGTATCTAGACATACAAATGGATGGTTGGGAGCTGACAGGGGCTGAGTACAACAAACTTGACCAGGCCTGTAATAAGGGTTTCACAAAATCAGGTTTGCACACTGCTTGTCTGACCAGAGACTGCACTGAATCAATACATGCTGCAAGCACCTGTTCAGGACAAGCTGAGTACTGCTCATGGAAAAAGGCTGAGTCATCCTCCAACAGCCACACCAAAGATTCTACTTGAGCTGCATTAAAAGGAGGTGTATAATCGTCAGTTCCAATAGAGGCATCAGACAGGGCCAACTCTGTACAGATACAAATAAATGGCTGCACATCCTCAAACACAAAATTGCCCTGATCCACAAAAACGTGAGCTATGCAGATGCATTCTAATAACTGCTCTCTGGTATAATCTCTTAGTGTCTGATAACAGAAATCTCTGTCATCTGTTGCCAGGAGCGAAAGATAAAAAATATCGTCCACCTCCATCTCAGTAATTTTAACAAGTGCTCAGACCCAATTCCAAGGTGCAGCCGATCTGATTGTATGGCTCCAGAATTCTGTCACGAAGATGCTATACACAGACATCCAATACAGGTGGTCAGATCATTGGGCTGCACATTAAGGAATCGGGAACAGAGTAAGTGAAAAATATATATATTTATTAAAGATAAAGACACACGTGTAAACAAAACCACAGCAAACCATAAGCAAGAAACGAATACAAAGGAACACAACAAACCCCAAAAACAACCTAATCTAACTAGCTAACTAATATGTACAAAAGAGAACACACATACATGAACAAGGCAGGGATGAGAGACAAGGGGAGCAGAAGGCCAGGTACTGGGAGCAGTCAGCAAGGGGGAGCTGGTATCAGGGGACAGGTCTCAGGGGACAGGTCTCAGGGGACAGGTCTCAGGGGACAGGTCTCAGGGGACAGGGTACAAGGATCAGAGTCCAGGACAAGGCAGGGAACAGATCAGGATCAGGTTCAGGACCAGGACCAGGTAACGGATCAGGTTCAGGCAGGGACCAGGCTTACAGAAGGAATTCTGGAGCACTGAGCTTTGTTAAGGGCGGGTTTATATAGTCCAGCAGACCCAGATCAGGTGTGCTTGATGGCTGGTGGAAAGTCTTGGTGAGGAGACACCCGCTGGTGGTCACCAGAACTACACCCACTGCTGCCGAATGCAACAGTGCCACCAGCAGGTGAGCCCAGTAATGACACCATTCCTGACAGATGTCCTGTTGGTATGGGATGGATCACTGGACCACCTGAATCATTTCCTCGCCCAACTGAATACAAATCATTTCAACCTCAGCTTCACGATGACCTCTAACGAAACATCAATTAATTTCTTGGATGTGACAATCTATAAAGACACTACTGGTCACCTAAGTAGTAGTCTCTACAGGAAGCAAACTGCGGGAAACTCGATTCTACATGCCAGCAGCTTTCATCCCAAAAACTTGATTGCTTCTATTCCCTATAGCCAATACCTGCGAATACGCAGGAATTGCACAGAGGATAAAAACTTTAAAAAAGAAGCAGACAACTTAAGAGCGAGATTGTCCCTACGGGGCTACTCAAAGACTACCTTGAAAAAGGCTTACAAAAGAGCTGTCTCAAAAACGAGGAATGATACACTCTATAATCCCGCATCCAAAATAATCAAAACAACACCCATTTCTATCATCACCAAATTTTCAAGCCAAAATGAGGCCATCAAGAACATAACCAAGAAATATTGGCATGTTCTTACCATGGACCCAATTATTGGTCCTTATGTGACGAAAAAACCTGTATTCACTTTTAAAAGGGCTAGATCCCTAAGAGACCTGTTGGTCTCTAGTGAATTTAGACCGACAGGTAAAAAATGTCCCTGTAAATATCCAGGGACCTTCACATGCGGAGGCTGTAAATACTGTCGGTACATGAATACCACCCGGAACATCAAATTACCGAATGGAGAGCCCTATATTCCAAAACATTATGCCAACTGTCAGACTGTAGCTGTGGTATATCTTCTATTATGTGAATGCCACTGCTTCTATATTGGGAAGACCATCCAGCAGTTCTGGCAGAGAGCTTATCGACATATCTTATCAATGAAGGCGTGCAATCCGGACCTACCTTTGGGTAGGCATGTAAGGGATTTTCATAACGGACGTTTCCCTAGAATCTCATTTCTAATCCTGGACAGATTCCATTCTGGTCCAAGAGGAGAGGACTTAAACAAAATGTTGTTACAGTCCGAACAACGGTGGATATTCCACCAAAATGCCACTAAACCACCAGGCTTGAACGGGTCAATTTCTTATAGACCCTTTCTGAATGGGAACCCCCGGATTAGAGACTGCCTCAATGTGACCAGGAACCTTTAATGGGTTCATTCGGCATCCTTGTCGAGTGACTCTATGAATGCCCATAACAGATGATGTTCTATACATAACCATAATCCTTATATTAAGGTTTGTGGTTATTAAGATAATCCATCCGTCTCAATCTATACTCTGTCTTCAGGTTAGGTTATTTCATTTTATTAGGTTAGTGAGTATTAGGCTTGTGCAATTCGTTTCGTAACGAATCGAAATTCGTCCGAATTTAGCAACTTTCGGACATTCGGAAGCATTCGAATTTCCGAACAAAGCAATTACGAATAAAACCGAATCCGAAATAAATTATACCGCAAAATAGCGAATGCCCGAATGTCTTCGGCATAATTCGTTATGAAAAAACTTATGAATGTACAAATCCATTGGAAACACAATAACACTCACTCTGCTCTGCTCTCTGCTTCTCCTTCACCGTGCTGAACTCCCTCTCAAAATGGTGTACAGGGGCGGGGGCTATAGCCGCATGTAAAAAACGAAAGTAAAATACGAGATTTCTAATCCATTCGAAGCACAATAACACTCTGCTCTGCTCTCTGCTTCTCCCTCACCGTGCTGAACCCTCTCAAAATGGTGTACAGGGGCGGAGGCTATAGCCGCATGTAAAAAACGAAAGTAAAATACGAGATTTCGAATCGTTACAAATAACCGCTATGTATTTCGAAAAGTACAAATCCATTCGAAGCACATTAGGCATAATAGGCAGCGTCGTCGTGAGAGAGACACAGAAAATTACGAATCAACGAACCCAAAAAAAGTTACGAAAGTAGGAGTTGTGTCCAGAATCAACGAAAAACAACGTACTCTACCGAAAGTACGAATTATAAAGCAACAAAAAATTCAACGAAAAATGTCGCTTGCAAAAATACGAATGAGTCCGAACACGAAAAATCCCGTCTAGCAAAATTACGAATGATTACGAATCAACAGGACCGGAAAGAAACGAACCGAAACGGAACGAATTTTTCCGTTGTGCACAAGCCTAGTGAGTATGCGGAGTGTGCTGTGGGGAGTGGTGCCTTACCCCCACTCTACCCCCACTCTATACTCACAGATAGTTCACAGCCTTTTTATAACACACACCATTAGCTCTTCAGTGTTTTCAAATGCTTTTTGTGCCTTTTGTGTCTTCTGCTATTATATTTTCTTCTATATTTTATTTATTTAAATAGATGCCCGATGGCGAGAGATGGTCAGGTATTTATTGGTTTTACATGTACATATATCCCTTACTTACGGGATATATAATCCTCCAAGTACCCTTGCAAGCATCATCACTGCACCCGTACTATATATATTTTCTTTCCTTAGTATACGTGCCTGGCGCAGTGAACATTTATGTGGTTCTATTTAGGAAATCCTGCAGTCTGACTCGATGTATCATATTGATCTATGTTCTCTCTGGGGATTGAACAATGATGTATTGGGCCAGCAGATTCCTTCTATGTACAGGAGGTTGGCTGCCCCTCCCCACCCCCCTCCTCCCGCTGTCTGGCTTGAGTCCACTCGGCGCAGGTAGGACCGATATGTGCGATGCACATTTCCGGTCCGTTTTTAGGCTTGGAGGAGGGGAATGGTTTCCATGACCACCCTCCACTGCCAATCTTGCGTCGCGAGCCTCTGACGCGTGGCGTCATCCCCCCGAGGCAGCGCCACAGTCAGCGGCGCTTGTGCGAGAGGACACTCCCACCAGTGAGAGCGTCGGTCGCCAGAACAACCTCCCGCTCTCGGGGGGTGGCGTGGCGTCACTGAGCTCGGGGGGCGTGACTTTGTCCGGCCCTTAATCTCCCTGCCCCCTCACAGCTGTCCCAAAATCTCCACTCAGTGAGCATTTATAAGCTGACGCCCATATGGGCTCAGTCTGCTCACACTGAAGCTGCACCTCCACTAGCCAGTTGGATTCAGACCAGGTAAAGAATCCTCTTTACACATCCAGATATTTGTTTGAAAGTCTGTATAGTATTTTCATGTTAGGGATCTGTCTGTCCCTTTCTAGAGACCACTAGAAAATATGGGACCTCGCAGATACATTGCAACTAAAAACTAATTACTGGTGGCAATATATCTACATTTGCCATAGTCTCCTGATCAGGTAAATAGCCATCAGTATATCTCTTATATCCATCCATCTGAGACACCGTTCTTCGTATTTAATACAGGAGATGGTCAGAGACTGCAAACATAATACAGGAGATGGTCAGAGACTGCAGACATACTACAGGAGATGATCAGAGACTGCAGACATAGTACAAAAGATGGTCAGAGACTGCAGACATGGTAAAAGAGATCAATGCAGCCTCACCAGTGCCCATCAAATGCAGCTCATCAGTGCCCACCAAATGCAGCCTACCAGTGCCCACCAAATACAGCCTTATTAGTGCCCACCAAATACAGCCTACTAGTGCCCACCAAATACAGCCTACTAGTGCCCACAAAATGCAGCCTACTAGTGCCCACAAAATGCAGCCTACTAGTGCCCACAAAATGCAGCCTACCAGTGCCCACCAAATGCAGACTCATCAGTGCCCACCAAATGCAGCCTCATCAGTGCCCACCAAATGCAGCCTACTAGTGCTCATCAAAACGCAGCCTCACTGTGCCCATTAATTAGCGTCACTGTGCCCATCATAAAAAAGCCTCACTGTGCCCGTCATAAAACAGCCACTGTGCCTATTAATCAGCATCACTGTGCCCCTCCGAAAGCGTCACTGTGCCCATAAAAATGCAGCCACTGTGCCCATTAGAGGAGGAGGAGGGGGAGAGAGGAGGAGGAGGAGGATGAAAAGAGAAGAGAGGGGGGAGGAGGAGATGAGAGGGGGAGGAGAAGAGAAGAGAGGGGGAGGAGAAGAGAAGAGAGGGAGAGGGGGAGGAGAAGAGAAGAGAGGGAGAGGGGGATGAGAAGAGAAGAGAGGGAGAGTGTGAGAAGAGAAGAGAGGGAGAGTGTGAGAAGAGAGTGAGAGGGGGAGAAGAGAGTGAGAGGAGAAGAGAAGAGAGTGAGAGGGAGAGAAGAGAAGAGAGGGAGAGAAGAGAAGAAAAGAGAAGAGAGGGAGAGGAAGAGAAGAGAGGGAGAGGAAGAGAAGAGAGGGAGAGGAAGAGAAGAGAGGGAGAGGAAGAGAAGAGAGGGAGAGAAGAGAAGAGAAGAGAGGGAGAGAAGAGAAGAGAAGAGAAGAGAGGGAGAGAAGAGAAGAGAAGAGAGGGAGAGAAGAGAAGAGAGGGAGAGAAGAGAGGGAGAGAAGAGAAGAGAAGAGAGGGAGAGGGGGAGAAAAGAAGAGAGGGAGAGAAGAGAGGCAGAGAAGAGAGGCAGAGAAGAGAAGAGAGGGAGAGGGGGAGAAGAGAAGAGAGGGAGAGGGGGAGAAGAGAGGGAGAGGAAGAGAAGAGAAGAGAGCGAGAGGGGGAGAAGAGAAGAGAGGGAGAGGTGGAGAAGAGAAGAGAGGGAGAAGAGAAGAGAAGAGAGGGGGAGAAGAGAAGAGAGTGAGAGGAGGAGTAGAGAAGAGAGTGAGAGGAAGAGAAGAGAGTGAGAGGAGGAGAAGAGAAGAAAGGGAGAGGAGAAGAGAAGAGAGGGAGAGGAGGAGAAGAGAGGGAGAGGGGGAGAAGAGAGGGAGAGGAGGAGAAGGGGCAGGAGAAGAGAGGGAGAGGAGGAGAAGAGAAGAGAGGGAGAGGGGGAGAAGAGAAGAGAAGAGAGGGGGAGAAGAGAGGGGGAGAAGAGAAGAGAGGGGGAGAAGAGAAGAGAGTGAGAGGAGGAGAAGAGAAGAGAGGGAGGGGAGGAGAAGAGAAGAGAGGGAGAGGAGGAGAAGAAGAGAAGGGGCAGGAGGAGAAGAAGAGAAGGGGCAGGAGGAGAAGAGAGGGAGAGGAGGAGAAGAGAAGAGAGGGAGAGGAGGAGAAGAGAGGGAGAAGAAGAAGAGAAGCGGCAGGAGAAGAGAAGAGAGGGGGCAGGAGAAGGAGAAGAGAGGGGGCAGGAGAAGGAGAAGAGAGAGGGCAGGAGAAGGAGGAGAGGGGGCAGGAGAAGGAGAAGAGAGGGGGCAGGAGAAGAGAAGAGAGGGGGCAGGAGAAGAGAGGGGGCAGGAGAAGGAGAAGAGAGGGGGCAGGAGAAGGAGGAGAGGGGGCAGGAGAAGGAGAAGAGAGGGGGCAGGAGAAGGAGAAGAGAAGAGAGGGGGCAGGAGGAGGAGAAGAGAAGAGAGGGGGCAGGAGGAGGAGAAGAGAAGAGAGGGGGCAGGAGGAGGAGAAGAGAAGAGAGGGGGCAGGAGGAGGAGAGGAGAAGAGAAGAGAGGGAGAGGATGATAAGAGAAGAGAGGGAGAGGATGATAAGAGAAGAGAGGGAGAGGATGAGAAGAGAAGAGAGGGAGAGGATGAGAAGAGAAGAGAGGGAGAGAAGAGGGGTCAAGTCCTGGGGAAAAAAGTGTGGGAACTCCCACCTAAGATCTACTCCCCCACCAAAAAAAAAGGGGTGCGGAGTGTATGGGGTGGGTAGTATCAAATACACTACTGGCCACTGATGCATTAGTGACCAGTGGCAGGTAATTAACCCCTTTGTGCTGCATTAGTAAAACCAGTGTCAGTGTTTATGAACCCTTTCATGCTGCACCAAATAGGGGTTATAAACACTGACACTGGTGTCACTAATGCAGCACAAAGGGGTTAATTACCTGCCACTGGTCACCAATGCATCAGTGGAAGTACATTAACCCCCTCATAGCTGCATACCATTGTAAATTAACCCTCTCAGTACAGATCCCCCCCATTCAGTACAGATCCCCCCCATTCATTACAGACCCCCCCCTTCAGTACAGATTCTCCCCCCATTCAGTACATATCCCCCCTCCCTTCAGTACAGATCCCCCTTCAGTACAAACCCCCCCCCCCACAGTACAGATAGATCCCCCTTCAGTACAGATTCCCCCCCCCCCCATTCAGTACAGATTCCCCCCATCAGTACAGATCCCCCCATTCAGTACAGATCCCCCCACAGTACAGATTCCCCTCCCTTCAGTACAGATCCCCCTTCAGTACAGACCCCCCCACAGTACAGATAGATCCCCCTTCAGTACAGATTCCCCCCCATTCAGTACAGATTCCCCCCATCAGTACAGATCCCCCCACAGTACAGATTCCCCCCCCCTTCAGTACAGATCCCCCCTTCAGTACAGATCCCCCCTTCAGTACAGATCCCCCCTTCAGTACAGATCCCCCCCTTCAGTACAGATCCCCACCCCCTTCAGTACAGATTCCCCCCCATTCAGTACAGATTCCCCCCATCAGTACAGATCCCCCCCCCATTCAGTACAGACCCCCCCATTCAGTACAGATCCCCCCCACAGTATAGATTTTCCCCCCCCTCTTCAGTACAGAACCCCCCCTTCAGTATAGATTCCCCCCTTCAGTACAGATCCCCCCATTGAGTACAGATTCCTCCCCTTCAGTACAGATCCCCCCCACAGTACAGATTCCCCCCCATTCAGTACAGACCCCCCCACAGTACAGATTCCCCCCCCCATTACAGATTCCCCCCCATTCAGTACAGATCCCCCCACAGTACAGATTCCCCCCCCCCATTCAGTACAGATCCCCCCCCACAGTACAGATTTCCCCCCCATTCAGTACAGATCCCCCCCCACAGTACAGATTTCCCCCCCATTCAGTACAGATCCCCCACAGTACAGATTCCCCCCATTCAGTACAGATCCCCCCCCCCCATTCAGTACCATAACGTACCAGTACCATACAGGAGGAGGGGGAGGCGACCACGGAGAGAAGGGCGGGATCTGACGGGTGTCACTCCAGTGCGGCTCGCACCCCCGCAAAGACACTACCTCAGGCTCTCTCTCCAGTCCACATGTTTTTAAATTGCGCGCCGCTGTCTCTTCAGTCGCGGGGGGCGGGGCCAGGCGCCTGCCGCTCCGCTGCCTAAACCCGCCCGCTGTCTCTGAACTAGCCCGCTCTGCCTCGCTGTCTCTTTAGTCGCGGGGGGGGGGGCGCCTGCCGCTCCGCTGCCTAAACGTGCCCGCTGCCTAAACCTGCCTGCAGTCTCCGCCGGCCTGACACCTCCCCCACTGCATTCCCTCCTATTCTATTCCCTGCCTGCTCCTGACACTTTGGCGCCCCCTCCCCTCTGGCGCCTCGGTGCAGTGCACCCCCTGCACCCCGTCTCGGACCGGCCCTGCCGGGATCATGCCGGATTGTTATACCGGAGGAGCGGGAGGGGACACCCCCCCTCCCGCCGCCTCCCGCCGCCTCCCGTCGCTCTGACCAGGCCTCCCGTCCCACCGGGAGACCCGATCCACGATCTGTCAATTCCGGCGCCTTGTGTGAGACTGGCATGAAGCCGTAAATGGCTTTGTGCCAGTCTCCTAAATGTAAACACGGAAGCGACGTCACAACGTCACTTCCTATTTACTCGGCTGCCAATGGCGCTGGATTTAAAAAAATATACAGTATTCATAATCGCCGTTTTCAGCGATCTGAATACTTTGAAGTGTAAAGGAGGTATTGGGGGTCTTTTAGATCCCCGATCCCTCCATAAAGAGTACCTGTCACCACTTATTACTGTCACAAGGGATGTTTACATTCCTTGTGACAGCAATATAAGTGATCAATTTTTTATTTATTTTTTAAAAACACAATTTAATAGTGTAAAAATAAATAAGAATTTTTTTTTTTTTTAAAGCGCCCCCGTCCCCGCGAGCTCGTGCAACAAAGAAAACGCATACAGAAGTCACGCCCGCATATGTAAACGGTGTTCAAATCACACATGTGAGGTATCGCTGCGATCGTCAGAGCAAGAGCAATAATTCTAGCCCTAGACCTCCTCTGTAACTCTAACCTGGTAACCGTAAAAAAAAAAAAATCGTCGCCTATGGAGATTTTTAGGTACCGTAGTTTGTCGCCATTCCACGAATGCGTGCAATTATAAAGCATGACATGCTAGGTATCTATTTACTCGGCGTAACATCATCTTTCACATTATACAAAAAAATTGGGCTAATTTGACTTTTTCATTTTTTTTTTAATTCATGAAAGTTAATTTTTCCCAAAAAGTTGCGTTTAAAACACCGCTGCACAAATACCGTGTGACATAAAATATTGCAACAATAGCCATTTTATTCTCTAGATTCTCTGCTAAAAAAAGTATATATATGTATAATGTTTGGGGGTTCTAAGTAATTTTCTAGCAAAAAATACGTATTTTAACTTGTAAACACCAAATGTCAGAAATAGGCTTAGTCATGAAAGGGATAATAATAATAATAACACTGACACACTGGGTAAGGCTGAATTCACAGTGACTTGTGATAAAATGCAGGGGAAATGGATGTACATTTCCATCCATTTTATGCGCAGTTTAACTTGTGTTGACTTGAGTCGATCTGCATTTTAGCACACTTGTAAAATATGGGTCAACACATACTGTAGACACATGTGTCCTGTTCACACTACAGCGCTGCAATGAGCATGCATGTATTCATTTTAACACAACGCAGGTAAACGCAGCATTGTAGTGTGAACAGGACACAAATTTTTATTTTTATTTTTTAAATGTGTTGACTTGCATTTTACAAGTGCGCCAAAATACAGATCGACGCAAGTTAAAACACGCATAAAATAGATGGAAATGTGCATCCATTTTCCCTTTAGCTGGAACTTCTGCACATCCAAACTGCTGATGGTGTATTCAGTTTACATAATACAGGGTGATCAGGGAAGGTCTGCACTGTCACACAGTATCATTGCCCTTTTAAAGTTTTAGATTTAACATTGCCTCTTTAAGAGGAGCAATGCATGCTGGGAGAGAGAGGCTCACATGGAGTCAGTGCTGGCTGCATAGGACATATGTAGGAAGGTGAGAGGACACTGTGTGTGTTGTCAGTGATCACACTGCTCTGTACTGACACTCAGCAATGATTGGTTACATTATTAGATGATTTCCTCCTATAGATATATGAATGTATATTAGGATCACTTGTCTGACACACTCATGGCCAGTCTATGCAGTGTGCTGGGATCTAGTTCTCTGCAGGAAGTATCTGACTTGTAACCAGATTGTTCTCACTCTGTTATGTACATTGTTTCCTGTTTATAGGCAGGAGACAAGAAGGAACATAACAAATGAAACACGTTACATAATACATACAGATGTGTTTGTCAATAGATCAGAAAACTCCAGAGTGACCAGATCAGAAGAGGCAGCATCACATTTTACATATGGCTGTGGCTGGATACTGGTCAGTTTCATTTGATTTCTTTATGTCTTCATGACCCTTGCTTGCAAAGTCTCACTCCTCCTGCTGAAGTAAACCTGTGATGAGATGAACTGGGGTTGTCATTGCTGACCTCCTTCGAAAATTGTCAATGCCCCGATCTTATTCAATATAGGCAATTATATTGTGCCAACGATTTACACCCCCTTACATATTGTACATTTGCTTCAATCTGCTCTGAAGGAGTTTACAATCTAAGAACCCCACCCCTACATACACATACTAGGGCCAGTTCAGATAGGAGTCAATTAACCAACCAGCATGTCTTTGGAGTATGGCAAACACGCAAACTCCATGTAGATAGTGTCCTGACTGGGATTTAAACGGACGACCCCAGTGCTGCAAGGCAGATGTGCTAACTAGGGATGAGCTCCGGCGTATTCGCATTGAACCCGTGCAGAGCCCGCCAGGAAGTCGGCACCGCGCTGCGCTAATCACAGCCAGGGAGACATTTCCTGATCTCTGCAGCCGAGCATCGGGAAATGTCTCCCTGGCTGTGATTAGCGCAGCGCGGTGCCGACTTCCTGCCGGGCTCTGCAGATAGGGATGAGCTCCGGCATGTTCGCATTGAACCCGTGCAGAGCATGCCAGGAAGTCGGCACCCGCGCTGCGCTAATCACAGCCAGGGAGACATTTCCCGATCTCTGCAGCCGAGCATCGGGAAATGTCTCCCTGGCCGTGATTAGCGCAGCGCGGTGCCGACTTCCTGGCGGGCTCTGCAGATAGGGATGAGCTCCGGCGTGTTCGCATTGAACCCGTGCAGAGCCCGCCAGGAAGTCGGCACCGCGCTGCGCTAATCACAGCCAGGGAGACATTTCCCGATCTCTGCAGCCGAGCATCGGGAAATGTCTCCCTGGCTGTGATTAGCGCAGCGCGGTTCCGACTTTCTGGCGGGCTCTGCAGATAGGGATGAGCTCCGGCGTGTTCGCATTGAACCCGTGCAGAGCCCGCCAGGAAGTCGGCACCGCGCTGCGCTAATCACAGCCAGGGAGACATTTCCCAATCTCTGCAGCCGAGCATCGGGAAATGTCTCCCTGCCTGTGATTAGCGCAGCGCGGTGCCGACTTCCTGGCGGGCTCTGCACGTGTTCAATACGAACACGCCGGAGCACATCCCTAGTGCTAACCACTAAGGCCAGCAATTGTGTTGTCACTGAGTCACTAAACAAGGACAAGTATTCAAGCAGCAGGGAGATGAGAGTATTTTGCATACTTGTTCTAGGTTTATGTTTAAAGTACTGCAGCAATGGTGTCAGCACCCCTGCCAGGTATCTAGCATTAGGAATGAGCTCCGGCATGTTCGCATTGAACACGTGCAGAACATGGTTTCCTATGGAACACGTTCTGTAGTGCAAATCTGCAAAATGCAAAAAGCACTAAAAATGCATAGGTGTGAATCCACCCTTAGAGGGGCTTAGCTCTGTCGGCCCCGGAAGGATTTGCCCCCTAAATGGGCAGGTAATTTTTTGTTATACGTCACTGCATCGTTTTAACTGACAATTGCGCAGTCGTGTGAAGCTGTACCCAAACAAAATTGACGTCCTTTTTTTGCCCAACAAATGGAGCTTTCTTTTGGTGGTATTTGATCACCACTGCGGTTTTTATTTTTTGCGCTATAAACAAACAAAAAGCAACAATTTTAAACATTTTTTTTCTACTTTTTGCAATAATACATATCCAAAAACAGATATTAAAAAAAAATATGTCTTCATCAGTTTCGGCCGATTATATATTCTTCTTCATATTTTTGGTAAAAAAAAAAAACGCAATAGGCGTATATTGGTTTGCGCAAAACTTATCGTGTCTACAAATTATGGGATCGATTTAGGGACTTTATTTTTTTATTGTTTTTACTAGTAATTGTGGCGATTTATTTTTAGTGGGACAGTGACTACCAGCGACATTGCGGCAGACAAATCTGACCCCAAATGACACATTTTGGGGACCAGTGACATTATTACATTGATCAATGCTATAAAAATGCACTGATCAATGTAAAAATGACACTGGCAGGGAAGGGGTTAACAGTAGGGGGTGATCAAGGGGTTAAGTTTGTTCCCTGGGCGTGTTCTAACTGTAGGGGGGTGGGGCTGGCAGGGACATGACAGAGATCACTGTTCCCCATCACTGGGAACAGTAGATCTCTGACATGTCCCCTGTCTGAACGGGGATCCTCTTGTTTACAGGCAGATCCCCGTTCTTCCTCTGTACTAGGCGTTTTTGTTTTGCTAGAACAATGGAGGGTTATTACCCCCTGTCAATTTTTTTTTCGCAATTTGTGTCCCATTGCAGAAAATTCCCTTCACTTCCTGTCTCATAGTCAAACAGGAAGTGAGAGAAAATCCCTGCAAACTAAGGGAATTCCTTGTGGACCACATGTCACCAGAACTAGTGTCCGCATTGCAAGATTTCCCCTCCTAATAATTTTCTGTGGACAACCCAAAATTTGGGCTTTTGTTTCACTTTCAATGATAATGGTAAACAGGACAAATAGAGAGGGTGAACAGACAGCAATAAAAACTTGAAATTGCAATTGGAAGTGCAGTTGCTGTAATTCTGAGGGGTAGATCTGAAATGAGGGGAAGCTCTCCTGATTTTATCATCCAATCATGTGCTAAAATGCTGTTTTTTATTTTCCTTGCATGTCCCCCTCAGATCTACAGCGACTGCACTTCCAAGTGCAATTTCAAATGCACTTTGCACTTGTAGTGCAAAGTGGATTTGCCTTTAGTAAATAACCTCCACTGTCTCATCATTGCTACTTGTGGGAGGAATAGTGCCCCATCATTGGTATCAGTGGGAGAAACCGTGCTCCATCTGTGGTTTTAATGGGAGACGTACTGCCCCATTGTTGCTATCAGTGGAAGGACTACTGCCCCATCTGTGGTGTCAGTAATACTTGTAGTACCCTGTTGTTGGTGTCAGTGGAAGTAATGGTGCCTTATTGTTGGTGTTAATGGAAGGAATAGTGCTACATTATTGGTGTCAGTGGGAGGAATAATACCCGATTGTTGGTGTCAGTGGGAGGAATAATTTCTCAGTGTTGGTGTCAATGGGAGGAGTTGTGTTCCATTGTTGGTGTCGCTGGAAGGTATAGTGCCCCACGGTTGGTGTCTGTGTGAGAAATAGTGCCCCATTGTTGGTGTTAATGGGAAGAATAATGACCCATTGTTGGTGTCAGTGGGATTAATAGGGCCCTATTGGGAGGAGTAGTGCCCCATTGTTGGTGTCAGTGGGAGGAGTAATGCCCCAATGGCTGGATTCGGGCAAGCTAAGGACCATAAAACGGGGAAATGTGCATTAATTCAATGTTCAAATGTATTCTTTTTTTTGTCTTCACATGATTTTAATAACCATTTTCTAACCATGCCTTACATTCTGTTAAGCCTAGACAACTAATGATCTTCAAGCCTGGGGTTTATTGTGCACATTTTAATTTATTACATGACCTTACAATCTTTTCCAGATATATCTTTGTAGTAAGGATGTGAAAGACATGAACAGCGACCACCATAAACATAAAAGCTGGAATGTAGCAAGACCTTTGCGGGATGATACAGAGCTGATCATAGACGGTATTTGGAGAGATGAATGCTTTCAGCCCACATTGCACTGGAAGATGCCTGCGTCTATGGAACTACAAAATCCGTACTTTGAACGCACATTTATCTGCTCAGAAATGGTTGGGGGGCACGCTCTGTGGAAGTCATGGTTTATTGGAAAACATCCAATCTACACATCTGAACCAGGCTGTGCACTTTAGTAGTAAAAAGGTAACAATGGTTAAGCATGCATTATAACGCCTCTAAACAATGTTGCTAATATCTTTAAAATCAATTTTTTTACCCATTCTTATCTGTTGATGTACCTGTGGGTCATCTCTGTGATGTCTTTTAATGCTCAATGGGACACAAGGGCAGCTTCATATTGGTGTCTGTGTTTTTTTAGATGGCTTGTTTGGCGTAAAGTCACTGACCTACCTGTGTTTTTACCTATAACCTCAGAAGCCTATCCATGACACAAAGGTTTCTATAAGTACTCACAAGGAACTGAACTCTGGAAGCTGTTACCACCCCCTAAAGAAAAAGACAAACATTGGGCAAAGAGTTACCCATTAGTATTGCCTGTGGTCTTCCTTCTAATCAACCTTCCCTAATTACTGACTTACCATGCCTTGTTCTACACTGTGTCTGCACCACATAGGCTATTTTAGTAGAGGCAAGGCTTTGCGCTCTCATGTCAGAGCCTCCAGTAAGGAGAACATGAAGCAGCACAGTAATGGCATCCCTGAATCTCACGCCAAATCTCCTGAGACTAGCAGGGCAGCAGAGCCTTAAAGGGACACTAAAGGTTCCCGTTTAAAAAAAATAAAAATAACAAACATGTTATACTTACCTCCACTGTGCAGCTCGTTTTGCACACAGTGGCCCCGATCCTGGTCTTCTGGGGTCCCTCGGCGGCTGTCCCAGCTCCTCCCTGCAAGGACTCCACACTTTCATGTGAGCGAGCTCGCATGGTGTGGCGTTATTGCGGGCGCGCTCCCGCGATACAGCGCCGCCGCGTCATTGCATGTGATTGACAGCAGCGCCAGCCAATGGCTGTTCTGCTTTCAATCCATCCACTGTAGCCAATCAACGGGCAGGCTCAGGAGCGAGGAGGATGACGGGTGCGAGCGCGTGACTTTTGAGGGGTCAGGTAAGTAAAACGAGGGCTGGGGGGGGGGGGCGGTATTGTCGGATGTTTTTTCACCTTAATGCATAGGATGCATTAAGGTGAAAAAACATTTACCTTTACAACCCCTTTAAGCTGGCCATACATGGATTGAAATTTGACCGGTTCAGAAGGGACCAGCCAAGATTGATCCATGTACGGACTAAAATCCAAAATCCAAACCATCAGACAACATTAGCAGAAGTTGCCCAAAGGGTGGCACTAAAGAGCTGAAAAACCACTTTGTTTTGTGTATGTTGGCTGAAAAATTTCTGCCATCTGTATGCAGAACAAGTTCACGGCCAATGCCCTTCGGACAAAAATCCACGTATTTGTCCGATGGAAATCCAATCGTGTGTACGAGTCTTTAGACTCGCAGTGCAGATATACAGCTATGAGGCTGAAGACACAGGAGTGCCTAGGCATCCTCACATACCAGCACTGCTGTTTTTCAGGATAGATTCAATATAAAAGCTATTTATTTAATTTTTTTTAAATAAACATGTTCTACTTACCTGCTCTGTGCAATGGTATTGCAGAGTGGCCCCGAACCTCCTCTTCTGTGAACCTCCTCCTGCTGGCACTCTCAGCTCCTCTTCTGTGTGTGCCCCTATAGCAAGTTGTTTGCTAAGGGGGCACACATGCAGGCTTGCTCCCAAGCTGGGCTGCGAGTGTTCATATACCTGTCCCCTGCTCCCTCCTCATAGGATTTGATTGACAGCAGAAGGAGCCAATGGCTCCCATTGCTACTTCTGTGTCATGTTAGGAGAGGAATACAGAGCAGTGGACAGGCACAGTGCTGGATCGAGATAGGACTCAGGTAAGAATATAGGATGGTGCTGCTACTACTACTAAGACATTTATTTCCTGAATGCATAAAGATAAAAAATGTCTTGGCTTTAGAACCACTGTAACCTCTTCACGACCGCGCTATAGCCAAAAGACGGCTACAGGCGGCGTGCATTGGCAGGGATCTGTGATCACTGTGTCCTTAGCCAATCACAGCGCCTCTATACCACATGATCAGCTGTGTTCAATCACAGTGTAAACGGGATTTGGCAGTTATCGGCATTCCTCTCCTCACACTGACAGTGCGTGAGGAGAAACGTCAGGAGAAACGATAAGCTGCAAATCCACACTGGGGACATGCACACAGATAATTAGGGCACTGATCTGCAGTGCCCTTACTATCAGTGCAGCCCCAACAGTGCCTACCAGTGCTTCCTGCCAGTGCCCATCAGTTCAGCCTCATCAGCGCACATCAGTTAAAGGAGAAAAATTACTTATTCACTAATTTTTTTTTTATGTTTGGCCTTCTTTTGTTTATTTAGCAAAAAAAAACCCAGTGGTGATGATTAAATACCACCAAAATAAAGATCTATCTGTTCAAAAAATGTTGTTTGAATTGCCTGGCCATGCAACACTGTACCCAAAGTGCGATTGGCCTGAGCAGGAAGGGGGTGAAAGTGCCCAGTTGGCAAGTGGTTATTGCAGATGATACATTAAGGTACAAAAAAAATTATGAGTTTAGAAACACTTTAATTGATCGCCCATGATGCATAAATTCTACATGGTCAAGGTTGGTTTGGACATGGTGGGTATGTGTCCCTTACTTGCATTCTTCAGCTAAAAGTCCATGTTTAAGATGCTGTCATAATCTATATAAATTACGGACTCCAGCTATGAACATAAAATATAAGTTCAATGTTATTTCTGTTGAATCATCATGTAAAATTTGTTAAATTTATGTGTCCTCTCTTTCAGGAAAGAATTGATATGTCCGAATATAGCACTGAATATATTAGGAATTTTAGTATAATAGCCCATGTGGACCATGGTAAAAGTACTCTTGCGGACAGACTGCTGGAAATAACTGGTATGACACATCTTATATATGTGTTTTTGTTTTTTCTTTAACCACTTCAGTCCAGGAATGATTTACCTCCCTAATGAACAGGACATTTTTTGCAAGCTTTTTTTACTGAGCTGCGTGGCTTTAAATGACAATTGTGCGGTTGCTGTACCCAAACAAAATTTTATGTTCCCCCCCCCCCCCCACAAATAGAGCTTTCTTTTGGGGGTATTGGGTCACCTCTGCGGTTGTGTTTTTTTTTTTTTTTTTTTTTTTTTTTTGCGCTATAAACAAAAAAAGAGTGACAATTTAGAAAAAAAAAACGCCTAAATAGGGGGTGGCAGCGGCCATGCTATGCATGAATCTATCCATTCTACATAGAGGGGGTGGCTGGAGAGAGGGGGCAGCGCCCATGCGCCCTTAATGGATGCGCACCGCCACTGGTTGTCGGCACCCCGAGCCGATTTTTCAATCGGCTTTGGGTGCAGGCGCCGGCATCTTCACTAAGGGAAACCGGCAGTGAAGGATTCACAGCAAGTTTCCTACTATGCATGCGTGAGACACTCAGAGCTTTCTGAATGGTCACGCTGTCGTCTGGGACCTGTGTGTGCCCCAGAAGGCAGGAGGGGGAAAGAGGAGGGCTGGAAATACTCGGATATCGTCACCGCCCGGTTCTCTACTCGCATGCACGAGGAGCGCGGCGCGCCGTCACTGGTCACCGATCTCTCCTGGGAACAGTGTGATTCTAGCTTGTCTGCTCTTACATCTGCCTTGTCTAAAGATTGTACAATTAGATAGTGTGCTGGGTCAGATCTATGTATTGTCATGTTGAGCTCATTGGACAGAGGGTTTACCTTTTTTTAAAAAAAAAAAAAATATATACTTAGAATAAAACACATCACCTTTAGTAAAGTAGTCCTTGAAATCTTTCTTCCCTTAGTGTAGTCCACAAGTCAAAATGCTTGGCTTCAGCACCACTCCTGAATTCTTTACTTAGCAAATCCTGCCCAGGCACTGCACAACCTTTACAGAAAATTGTGCAGACTGCATCCAGCTTCTACTGTTCATGTGCATCTTTCACCCTATTCATTCCTATGGCCGGTCTGTACTAATGGCAGCCCTCAATTATCCAAAGTAGAATGGCTCCAGCTATAGAAATGAACAAATGAGGGTGGGCCTTCTTTTTGTAAAGGCAGTATGATAGGGCTGCAAAGTGATAAACTCAGGAGTAGGGCAGGAGGCAACTATATTGGTATTTGGCTGTATCTGCTAATGCCACAGTGTAAATTTTTGCTTTGTCTCTACTCAGGAGTACATTGCCAAGCCATGGTCACCTGTCCACAGGGAGAATGTAGCTAAAGAAGGTACTGTTCTCTCCAAAATGGCCTTGAAGCCTTCAGTTGGGGACACTTGTGTTTTATGGTTTTAAACTACTGTGCTAACTAATAGCTGACACTTGTGTGAACATATGACCAGAGGTGTTCTCATGTATATAATGTACATGCAATAATACTGTCGGATACCAATCTCTTCTGAGTATTATCTGCAGTAAAACAAATCTTGCACTTAGTGTATCTAAACCCAAAGACACAACTTTAATACATTGCAGCTTACCAGTCCTTATATGTGGTGGCTGCTATAGCTTTATTTACTCAGGTTCTTTGTTTCCTTTATTTTTACTTGGGCTATGCTCACTCTTCCATTGTATCTATGGAGAAAGTCATGGTTTTCACCCAGGCTGCACTTTAAACATGTCTGCCTTTGTTCAACTCCATTAAATGGGGAGATTAGTAGCTTACAGAAGGAAGATAACATTGTATTATGCTTCAGCTAACAAGAAGTGACAAGGACACTGCATTCCTGGCAGTGCCAATCAGTGGCCCTCCCTTCCAATCCCCTCACTGGTTTCCGCTAACCCGGTACATAACATTCAAAATTGTAACCCCATACAAAGCTATCCACCATTCTGCCCTGAGCTACTTTATCAACCGCTTCTCAAAATATCACTCCACTTCTCCCAAGAGCTGCCTCATTACCTCCTCCCATATGTATCTCCAGAACTTCTCCAGAGCCTCTCCCATCTTCTAAAACTCCCTTCCCCAATCTGTGTGGCCATCTCCTAACCTGCCTGAAAACTCATCTCTTTAGGGAAACCTATCTCACCCAAAAACTGTACTCCTGCCTTCTTCATCAGCTCACTCTTCAGCTATTACTTTTTGTACCACTAGACCCTCCCTTTTTTAGATTGTACGTTCCAACAAGCAGGGTCTTCCTAATCCTCTTGTATGAATCTGCATTGTAACTATTGTGCTATCTTCTTCTATTTTGTAAAGCACAGCATAAACTGTTGGTACTTTATAAATTTTGCCTCCTAATAATAATGCCCTTGGCTTGAAAAGGAAAAACGAATGTAGCCACAACATCGAAGGACTGGTAATCTGCAATATATAATATTTTTGTCCTTTTGGGTTTAGTTATGCTTTAAGGAAACGCCACTGTAATGATTGATTTGATCTGCTTTAAACAAAAGTTATTTTCTTTTTCTTCATGTCAGGGTGTATACCTACAGCCTCCTCCAATAAGCAAGTTCTTGATAAGCTTCAGGTGGAAAGAGAAAGAGGCATTACCGTGAAGGCTCAGACTGCATCGCTTTTTTACACTTATGAAGGAAAAAAGTACCTCCTGAATTTAATCGACACACCTGTGAGTTTTTTTCTTTATTCTCTGCAAAATGTTTGACACCATTTCATGTAATTACTATATTCTGATAAACTCCTCTACAAGTTGGAGACACATCCTTATTTATTTTTTAGATGTTCTTTGTAACTGAATGATTGCGTTGCTATGATACAAAACAAAATACCTGGTATATTTGGTGGTGTTGCTGCTCAGAACATGTGCACAAATTTGAATATTTGTCCCAGTGTTCCTATTCCTTCTCAACACCTCTTAACTGGATAGGTGCAATAGACAGTATCAATTCCTGCCCCCTTATACTACATCATGCAACAAACAGGTGTCAAACACATGGCCCACGGGCCGAATCCGGCTCTCGATGCCATTTCATGTGGCCCTCGCACCTCTCCTGCAGCTGCAGGAGAGCTGCAGCCCCCCTCTGGTCTTCCTCCAGTCCCTTACTTTCTGCTTTCAAGCAATGCACCCAGGTTCTTCCCAGAAGCAGCATAAGGAAAGGGGGGGGGTGCACTGTGATGTAAGGGAGAGTGGGGGACTCAACTTCTGATGGTGGGGTGGCTCTTGACATCTAATGTAAGGGGAGGGGATGCGCTGGACATCTAATCTTACAGATACAACCGGCCCTTTTGAGGGCAATCATCATGCTGATGCGGCCCACGATGAAATTGAGTTTGACACCCTTGATGTAACAGGTGGTACAGCTCAAACAAAAGCTCTCTTTACATCATGGGAGAGATGATTTTCACTGGAAGGCTAACAAGCAGGAGTAGTGTTGCTAACTAGAACAAAATTTTAGATTTGTCTACATCTACTGGATCAATAATATAAACAGCAGCCAGTGTTGTACACACATAATACAAGATGTAAACAGTATGCTAATCAACCTTAAGCCTAGTACACGCAGGCCGTTGTTGCGCAGCATCGGCTGGTTTCAATAGAAACTGTCTGACTGACATTCAGCCCGTATGTACTGGAGTCGGATCAACAGAAGCCATTTATTCGCGGGACTGCCGAGGGGGCCATCCCCCTGTCAGAACACAATAGAACAGCAGGGGAGATCGATGTACTAACAACAGATAGTTCGTACATTATCTCTTCCGGAACTGTCAGTTTATTTTTTTATTTGTAGAGCCCTGCTGGGTTGAACGAAAATAACTAGTGTGTACAAGGCTTAAGTCTGGCCTACAGTCAAGCATGGTGGTGGGAGTGTCATGGTCTGGGGCTTCATGAGTGCTGCCGGCACTGGGGAACTACAGTTCATTGAGTAAAACCATGAATGTCAACATGTACTGTGACATACTGAAGCAGAGCATGATCCCCCCCCCCTCCTTTCGGAGACTGGGCCGCAGGGCAGTATTTCAACATAACGACCCCAAACACACCTCCAAGACGACCACTGCCTTGCTAAAGAAGCTGAGGGTAAAGGTGATGGACTGGCCAAGCATGTCTCCAGACCTAAACCCTATTGAGCATCTGTGGGGCATCCTCAAACAAAAGGTGGAGAAGCGCAAGGTCTCTATCATCCACCAGCTCTGTGAGGTCGTCATGGAGGAGTGGAAGAGGACTCCATTGGCAACCTGTGAAGCTCTGAACTCCATGCCAAAGAGGGTTAAGGCAGTGCTGGAAAATAATGGTGGCCACAAAAAATATTGACACTTTGGGCCCAATTTGGACATTTTCACTTAAGGGTGAATTTACTTTTGTTGCCAGCGGTTAGACATTAATGGCTGTGTGTTTGAGTTATTTTGAGTCGACAGCAAATTTACACTGTTCTACAAGCTGTACACTCACTACTTTACATTGTAGCAAAGTTTAATTTCTTTAGTGTTGTCATATGAAAAGATATAATAAAATATTTACAAAAATGTGAGGGGTGTACTCACTTTTGTGGGTTACTGTAGGGGGAGGTGTTAAGTCCTAACTGAGAAATGTTAAGAAATGTTGGCACTGGGGTCCTGCAAAAGTATAAGCAGGTGTTGCTAACTCCAGCTGCATTAGAGTTAGACCATCCACTAAAATTACCTTTAGGATCTGCAGAATTCAGTATAAAATGAGAATCACAAATTTTTGGGTTTAGAATAAAGATCACGATTCTCATAACATCATCTTTCACATTATACAAAAAGGCATGGTTAAACTGGCCTCCTTTGCAGACCGAAGTTCATCCCTTTGATCTAAAAGAACCAAATGATACAGTGTTTCTTTTTTTTGACAGCTGTCAGCTGTGAGCAGAGAACGGCTCTGCACTGAATCGTGGAAATGCCAGATTGATTGTGAGGGGGTTGAATCGAGCTTACAATTTTCTTTCTCGTACATCACGGGACACAGAGCGACATAGTCATTACTATGTGGGTTATATAGATACCTTCAGGTGCTGGCACTGGCAACTTCCAAAACCGGAAGTACCCTCCCCTATATAAGCCCCTCCCATCCGGGAGCACCTCAGTTTTTTGCCAGTGTCTAAGGTGTTGGCCAAGAAGTAACATGTGTTTTTTCACTGAGCTTGCGTACAGGTTCTTTTGGGCCTCAGTAAGCTATTCCGGATCCGACCAAAAAAGCTTCATAGCTAAACGGTCGGTACCCGGGCCTTGCAAGAGAAGAGCAAGGTTTTGCCTGTAATGCCTCTCTTAGGAGGGCTGGACCCTGGGATCCAGAGCTCTGGTCATACCCACGACCAAGATGTTTTCTGTGCAGGGTGCTATACAGGTCCAGGGGAGTGGAATCCTTGGGAACCCGGTCCCTGAAGGTTTGATTACAATGCCTGCCGTGATAGGTGAAGTTTGGGCTTCTGTGGACCAAACAGAGTCCTGCGGCGAGGAAAAGGTAAGTGGGGGCCCTCAGGAACTTGGTTCTATTGGGGGACCCCCAAGCCTGATTTGTCTTTCTGCCTGTTACCTAAGGTATTCCCGCTAAATATTCTGTGCATGCCTGTTACTACTGAGAAAATGTCAAAAATTTTATAGTAGGCAAGGAAAAAAAATAAAAATAAATGTAAGACCGCGGTACCTGTGTTAAACACTAGAGGCCGCTATGGTTCTTTTTTCTTGTAATGTGGATTTTTTTCTTCCGAAGTCAAATCCAGGCAGTTGGTAAGTTCTCTGCTGGGAAGCTGTCTCCTCTGCCCTGTTGCTGCGCTCATCCATCCCCGGGCCCTGCGGCAGGGACCCTGGCTCCCATCTAGCTCCTTGTTTTTCAAAAAAGGCGCACGTGCGCGTGCACGCGCCTCTCTATATAGAGGCGATCTGGAAAAAGGGGCGGAGCGGGTGGATGACGCTCGGTGTGCGCCGCGGCGCTACTGCGCATGTGCGGGCGTCCAGCATGTTTAAAGGCAATCAAGCTGGCTATTGAAGTTCATAAACAGAGCTAGCAACAGTAAAAAGGCACACAGAGGCGGTTGATACAGGCATCCCCTAGAAAGGCACTTTAGTAGACACCAACTGATATATAGCAGCAATTGTGCTAGACTATTCTCAGTAAAAGGGGTGTATTACGGCTGGAATACCTCAGCTTTGGGCTTGGGAATATGCCGTCCAAAAGCTCCGGAACTAAATCTTCCAGGAAGCGAAAGGGGTCTCCATCGGGCTCTGAGGATCTTGGGCATGCTTCTGCTGCACCAGTCTCCCCTGAAAATTCAGAGGTTAGTGACCGTAGAGACCCTGCAGGAGTACCTGGTACTGTGGCTGTCCTCAGTTCACCTGCTCCTGTGTATGTAACGGAGGAGGTTTTTTCCTCAGCTCTGGGAGGATTAGAAGAGAGATTGTCAACATTAATCGCTGCCTCCCTGTCACAGGGAAAGCACGCCCGATCTCCGTCTCCTCCTTCAGAGTACCTGTTAGCGGAGCAACAGTCCCATACAGGGATCGACCTGCCTGAAGGGGATCAGGAGGAGGTTGATTCTGTTATAGAGGAATCAACTGTGGAGGAACCTTTCTCAGCATCTCAAGCTGAAAGATTATGGGTTCAGTCTTTGACTAACATGGTCCGATCAGCATTTAAAATGCACCTTGCGGAACCATCAACCACTACTGTCTCTACGCTGGGGTCGCTAAAAGCTCCCCAGACTGTCTGTTCTTTTTCACTTCACCCTTTATTGGAAGGGCTCATGTACCAGGATTGGGAACATCCTGATAAAATATTTACTCCCCTCAAGAGATTTCCGGTGGTCTATCCCATGGAGGATAAGTTCATCAAAAAATGGAGGGTCCCTACAGTGGACGCAGCCATCTCTTGTGTGAATAAATCATTGACATGTCCAGTGGATAATGTCCAAATGTTTAAGGACCCAATAGATAAAAAATTGGAGTCCTTATTAAAATCTGCTTTTTCTACAGCAGGCTTGGTGACACAACCAGCAGTGGCAGCTATTGGGGTCTGCCAAGCAGTGAAGGATCAGTTGAAACAAGTCTTAAGGGACTTGCCAGATCAGCAGGCCCTTGCCCTAGCTGATCTACCTAGAGCCTTATGCTTTGCGGTTGACGCCATAAAGGATTCAATCCATCAGGCCTCCCGCCTTACGCTGTCGGTAGTACATATGCGCAGGCTTCTATGGCTCAAAAACTGGTCTGCTGAAGCTCCCTGTAAAAAATTGCTGGTTAGCTTCCCATTTCATGGTGAACGCTTATTTGGGGAAGACCTGGACAAATATATCCAGAAAATTTCCAACGGTAAAAGTACACTCTTGCCGGTTAAAAACAGAGTTAGAGGTCCCTCTTTTAAGAGGCCTGCTTCTCCAGTCCCTGGGGCATCGGCTGTGAAACAGTTCCGACGGCCTCCTCGGTCAAATCCCGGGGGTAAAAATCAGGGACAATCGCAGGGTAATAAAAAAAACCCTGGGTTAGGAGAGGTACAAAACCTCCCCCAAAGTCAAATGCATGAAGGGTTGCCCCCACTCAATCGGGTGGGGGGAAGACTCCAGTTGTTCGCAGAGACCTGGCGGGACACGATCAGAGACAGATGGGTGCTCTCCGCAGTAAGTCTGGGATACAGATTGGAGTTAAAAGACTCTCCTCCTTCCCATTTTATGAGGTCAAACGTGCCAAGGGATCCCCGGAAGAGAGAGTCCCTCCTGTTGGCACTAGAACAACTATTGCTCCAAGGAGTAATTATGGAGGTTCCCCTGGAAGAAAGGAGGTTCGGGTTTTACTCAAACCTCTTTACAGTCCCGAAGCCAAACGGGGACGTGAGGCCCATATTAAATCTAAAAGGGCTAAACAAATTCCTGCATATCAGGACTTTCCGGATGGAGTCGATCCGATCGGTGGCCACTGCCCTACAAGGGGAGGAATGGTTAGCCTCGATCGACATCAAAGATGCTTATTTGCACATTCCCATCTTTCCAGTCCACCAAAAATGTCTACGCTTTGCAGTAGAAGGGCGCCATTTTCAGTTCAGAGCCTTACCCTTCGGTCTGGCCACAGCACCACGAGTGTTCACAAAAATTCTGGCCCCATTATTGGCCAATCTAAGAACGCAAGGTGTAACGATAATGGCATATCTAGACGACTTGTTGCTGATAGACCACTCAGTGAAAAAACTAGAAGTGGTCGTTCACAAGACAATCAAGTATCTGGAATCTCACGGTTGGATTATCAACCGAGACAAGTCAGCCCTAAAACCAGTCAAAAGTCTGGAATACTTGGGGCTAAGGCTAGATTCAGGCCAGAGGAAAATATTCTTGCCTCGAAAAAAGGTGTTGTCTTTGAGAGATTTGATCCACTTAGTGGGTACAAAAAGACAGCCGTCCATACGCCTGTGCATGAAGCTGCTGGGAAAAATGGTGGCATCATTCGAAGCAGTACCCTACGGTCAATTCCATTCAAGGAATTTGCAAAGGGCCATACTGTCAGCCTGGAACAAGAAAGTTCAGGCCCTAGACTTACCAATGTCCTTGTCCCCTTCCGTTCGCAAAAGCCTCCGTTGGTGGTTGGTTCCCCAGAATCTGGAAAAAGGGAAATCCTTCAGTCCGATTTCTTGGAAGGTGGTCACTACAGATGCCAGCCTTATAGGCTGGGGAGCAGTACTGGAGCAATGGTCTCTCCAGGGCAGATGGTCGGATGCGGAAAAGGCCCTGCCCATCGATCTCTTAGAGATACGAGCAGCCCGGTATGCCCTAGTAGCATGGACATCCAAACTCCAAGGGTCCCCTGTCAAAATTCAATCAGACAATGCCACGGCAGTGGCATATATCAATCATCAGGGTGGCACCAGGAGTCGTGCAGCCCAGAGGGAAGTAAATTGCATCCTGAAATGGGCAGAAAGATATGTCCCAGCCATATCCGCGGTATTCATTCCAGGAGTGGAGAATTGGAAGGCGGACTTTCTAAGTCGCCAACAATTATGCCCAGGGGAATGGTCCCTTCACCCCGAGGTTTTTCGGACAATATGTCAGCGGTGGGGAACACCGGATGTAGATCTGCTAGCATCCAGATTCAACGCAAAGGTGGACAGGTTTGTCTCTTGGACAAGGGATCCCCTAGCTTGCGGCTCGGATGCCCGAGTGTTCCCTTGGGATCAGTTCAAGCTGATATATGCATTCCCACCGCCACAATTGTTACCTCGATTACTCCGCAGAATCAGGGTAGAAAAGAAACCAGTGATTCTGGTGGCTCCAGCGTGGCCCCGAAGAGCGTGGTACGCGGAGATTGTAAAAATGTCTGTGGGGAGTCCTTGGACCCTCCCACATCGTCCGGACCTGCTTTCGCAAGGACCGATATACCACCCTTCCTTACCAGCCCTAGGTTTGATGGCCTGGCTATTGAGGCCCACATTCTAAAAAAGAGAGGTCTCTCTAATCCTGTGGTATCTACCATGATCAATGCCAGGAAACCGGTATCCAGGCAGATCTACTATAGAATCTGGAAGGCGTACATCGCCTGGTGTGAGGCCAAGAAATGGCATCCACGTAAGTACGTAATAGGTAGGATTCTGGACTTTCTACAGTGGGCTGTAGATAGGAAGCTTGCCTTGAGTACTATCAAGGGTCAGATTTCGGCCTTGTCAATATTTTTTCAGAGGCCCTTGGCTTCGCATTCACTAGTCAAAGCCTTTATACAAGGAGTGATGCGTATTAGCCCTCCGGTTAATATTCCCATATGTCCATGGGACTTAAACCTGGTTCTGTCGGTTCTACAGAAACAACCATTTGAACCATTACAGCATATTTCCCTGGTTCTTCTCACCAGGAAATTGATTTTTCTAGTAGCCATTTGTTCGGCTAAAAGAGTGTCAGAATTAGCAGCTATGTCCTGTAAGGAGCCATATCTGGTTATCCATAAGGACAGAGTAGTGTTACGTCCTCATCCAGCCTTTCTTCCTAAGGTGGTATCGAGGTTTCATTTGAACCAAGATGTGGTTCTTCCTTCATTTTTTCCCAAACCTAGTTCAGTAGAGGAAAAGTTATTACATTCTTTGGATGTAGTAAGAGCAGTTAAAGCTTATTTTAAAAGCCACTGCTCAGATTCGCAGAACGGATACTTTGTTTATTCTGCCGGAAGGCCCCAGAAAGGGTCAGGCAGCGTCAAAATCTACTTTAGCCAAGTGGATTCGACAGGTCATAATGCAAGCCTATGGCTTGAGAAGGAGACCGCCTCCGTTCAAAGTTAGAGCGCACTGCACGAGAGCAGTTGGAACTTCATGGGCAGTGCATCACCAGGCCTCCCTGGCTCAAATCTGTAAGGCCGCAACATGGTCTTCAGTACACACGTTTACTAGGTTCTACCAGGTGGACGTTAGAAGTCAGGAGGATGTCGCCTTTGGGCGCAGTGTGTTGCAGGCCGCAAAAGATCCTCATGTCTGATAGCGCTCAGCTTATGTATGGTGTATCCCCCCCCCCCTCATTGGGCATTGCTTTAGGACATCCCACATAGTAATGACTATGCCGCTCTGTGTCCCGTGATGTACGAGAAAGAAAATAGGATTTTTATAACAGCTTACCTGTAAAATCCTTTTCTTGGAGTACATCACGGGACACAGAGCTCCCACCCCTCTTTGGGGACACTTATTGCTTTGCTACAAAACTGAGGTACTCCCGGATGGGAGGGGCTTATATAGGGGAGGGTACTTCCGGTTTTGGAAGTTGCCAGTGCCAGCACCTGAAGGTATCTATATAACCCACATAGTAATGACTATGTCGCTCTGTGTCCCGTGATGTACTCCAAGAAAAGGATTTTACAGGTAAGCTGTTATAAAAATCCTATTTTTTAACGATTAATCGTGCAGCTCTACCTTAATTTAGGCTCTGCAAAATTTTCTGCAGACTAATTCCAGAGAACTCTTAATATTTGGAGTGGGTTGGTCTGCTGTGTAACCTCATTTTGCACACGTGTTACCAGTCAAGTAGAAATCTTTTGCACACGTGTCACCAGTCAAGTAGACAAGGCAAGTTTGAGTCTAATCTGTGCCTGTGTTTAGGCAGCTTAGTTGAAATTAGCAGTAGATTTGATGTATTTGACTTTCTTTATGTTATAAGCAGCAAGGATCCTACAGTAGATGTCTTGGGTATAACTCTCATGTAGTACAAACGGGTAAGAAAAAGGAGTTTCCAGATCACAAGATTAGTGATAAGTGTATGGATATACTATACAATTATATCCATAGAAAATACAGAGTATATACTGTATGTTATGTGCTTTTATATGCATTTCATTGCCTTATTTTCACCTCCTACCTTTTTAAAAGTAGTTTACAATGAATTTTTTAACTAGAGTTAGTCTACAATTGTTTTCCTTCCTTTTTAGGGCCATGTTGATTTCAGCTATGAAGTCTCTAGGTCTTTGTCTGCGTGTCAAGGTGTCTTACTCGTGGTTGATGCAAATGAGGTACTTCTTGTTTATTTACATTTCCCAAATGGTTGGTTATAAATCCTACAACAGTCTTCCACTGCAGCCTTTACTTTTTGAAGTAATAAAACAGCAGTAGTATCAAAAGGTGCAGCAGAAGTTATAGAAACATATAGCAGATGCAGAATGTGGTGCGAAAACACTTTTATCAAACCTCCAGTTATTATTTATAACATATTTTTTTCCACTATTGGTAAACCATGTACCACTGTCAAGACCTTTGCAGTATATACAAAACACCAGTAATTTTGTTCTTATGGGATTCATGTATCATCTGCTTTATCTACTTTTTAACTTGGCGCTGGACATCTAATCCTGCCTCCACTGGACTCTGTTTAGTCTATTATTCATATCTCCCGAGTCTTTGTTATAGATTCCCTTCTTTGCATTACACACCTGGTTTTAGAGATGGGTGGCTTCTATTTAAACCCACAGAAACGGATATGATTGGTCCACATTTCAGATCGGCCTTTGTCAACCTTTTCAGCACAGAGGAACACTTGAAAAAATAATTTTATCTAATCTCAGGGAACCTGTGATAAAAATGATTAGGTCTACAACTCATAACACATGAGTGAGATGGTCAGTGAGAAGAATGCTTCTTACACTTACAGTGATTGGAAATAGTTACCCCCTTACAGATAGCTAAGGATCCTTGGTGTCAGTGGGAACTTTATCTTAGAGGAAGAAATAGCTCATTGCTCAAGGAACCCCTAGCAACCTCTGGAGGAATCCTAGGGTTTCATGGTACCCTGGTTGAGAAACCTTGTTTTAGATCGGTGGTCTCCAGGTCTTTACTGTCCTTCAAACTTTAGGGGGCCTTACTTGGCCAGAGTGGGAAGAAAATGTCCTGGCATCAGTGGGAGTAAATGGTGCCCCATCATTGGTGTCAATGGGAGCAATAGTGCCCCATTATTGTCAGTGGGAGGAATAGTGCCCATGTCGGTATCAGATGGAGGAATAGTGCCCCATCGTTGGTGTCACTGGGAGAAATAGTGCTCCACTGTTGCTGACAGTGTGGAGAATAATGCCCCAAGGGCCGGATAAAAGCAAGTAAAGGGCTGCAGTTTGGAGACCACGGTTTTAGATTATCATGCTTTGTGTATTGCCTGGTAGGTAACACTAGAGGGAGCTCCTACTGCCATTGAGGTTATGCTCACTAGTGTGTTACAGTAGATAGCAATCATAATGTTTTTTCTTTCTCGTACATCACGGGACACAGAGCGACATAGTCATTACTAATGGGTTATATAGATACCGTCAGGTGCTGGCACTGGCAACTTCCAAAACCGGAAGTACCCTCCCCTATATAAGCCCCTCCCATCCGGGAGCACCTCAGTTTTTTTGCCAGTGTCTAAGGTGTTGGCCAAGAAGAAACATGTGTTTTTCACTGAGCTTGCGTACAGGTTCTTTTGGGCCTCAGTAAGCTATTCCGGATCCGACCAAAAAAGCTTCATAGCTAAACGGTCGGTACCCGGGCCTTGCAGAGAAGAGCAAGGTTTTGCCTGTAATGCTTCTCTTAGGAGAGCTGGACCCTGGGATCCAGAGCTCTGGTCATACCCATGACCAAGATGTTTTCTGTGCAGGGTGCTATACAGGTCCAGGGGAGTGGAATCCTTGGGAACCCGGTCCCTGAAGGTTTGATTACAATGCCTGCCGTGATAGGTGAAGTTTGGGCTTCTGTGGACCAAACAAAGTCCTGCGACGAGGAAAAGGTAAGTGGGGGCCCTCAGGAACTTGGTTCTATTGAGGGACCCCCAAGCCTATTTTGTCTTTCTGCCTGTTACCTAAGGTATTCCCGCTAATATTCTGTGTATGCCTGTTACTACTGAGAAAATGTAAAAATTTTAATAGTAGGCAAGAAAAAATAAATAAAAAAAATGTAAGACCGCGGTACCTGTGTTAGACACTAGAGGCCGCTATGGTTCTTTTTCTTGTAATGTGGATTTTTTTCTTCCAGAATCAAATCCAGGCAGTTGGTATGTTCTCTGCTGGGAAGCTGTCTCCTCTGCCCTGTTGCTGCGCTCATCCATCCCCGGGCCCTGCGGCAAAGGGGGCCCTGGCTCCCGTCTAGCTCCTTATTGTTTTTAAAAAGGGCGCCGAAGGCGCACGTGCCCGCGCGCGTGCGCGTGCACGCGCCTCTATTCATAGAGGCGATCTGAAAAAAGGGGCGGAGCGGGTGGATGACGCTCAGGTGTGCGCCGCGGCGCTACTGCGCATGTGCGGGCGTCCAGCGTGTTTTAAAGCACATTATAGCTGGCTATTGAATGCACAGACAGAGCTAGCAACAGATAAAGGCACACAGAGGCGGTTGATGCAGGCATCCCCTAGAAAGGCACTTTAGTAGACACCAACTGTGATATAGCAGCAATTGTGCTAGACTATTCTCAGTAAAAGTGGTGTATTACGGCTGGAATACCTCAGCTTTAGGCTTAAGAATATGCCGTCCAGAAGCTCCGGAACTGAATCTTCCAGGAAGCGAAGGGGGTCTCATCGGGCTCTGAGGTGGGCATGCTTCTGCTGCACCAGTCTCCCCTGAAGTTCAGAGGTAAGTGACCATAGAGACCCCGCAGGGGTACTTGGTACTGTGGCTGTCCTCAGTCACCTGCTCCTGTGTATGTAACAGAGGAGGTTTTTTCCTCAGCTCTGGGAGGATTAGAGAGAGATTGTCAACATTGATCGCTGCCTCCCTGTCAGGGAAAGCACGCCGATCTCCGTCTCCTCCTTCAGAGTGCCTGTTAGCAGAGCAACAGTCCCATACAGGGATCGACCTGCCTGAAGGGGATCAGGATGAGGTTGATTCTGTTATAGAGGAATCAACAGTGGAGGAACCTTTCTCAGCAGCTCAAGCTGAAAGATTATGGGTTCAGTCTCTGACTAACATGGTCCGATCGGTATTAAAAATGCACCTTGCGGAACCATCAACCACTACTGTATCCTCGTTGGGGTCGCTAGAAGCCCCCAGACTGTCTGTTCTTTTCCACTTCACCCTTTTACTGAAAGGGCTTATTTACCAGGATTGGTAACGTCCTGAGAAAATATTATTCCCCCAAGAGATTTCCGGTGGTCTATCCCATGGAGGATAAGTTCATCAAAAAAAAAAAAAAAAAAATGGAAGGTCCCTACAGTGGACGCAGCCATCTCTTGTATGTATAAATCACTGACATGTCCAGTGGATAATGTCCAAATGTTCAAGAACCCAATAGATAAAAGATTGGAGTCCTTATGAAAGTCTGCTTCTTTCTACAGCAAGCTTGGTGACACAACCAGCAGTAGCAGCTATTGGGGTCTGCTAAGCAGTGAAGGATCAGTTAAAACAGGTCTTGAGGGACTTGACAGATCAGCAGGCCTTGCCCTAGCTGATCTACCTAGAGCCTTAGGCTTTGCGGTTGACGCCATAAAGGATTCAGTCCATCAGGCCTCCCGCCTTACGCTGTCTAGAGTACATATGCGTAGGCTTCTATGGCTCAAAAACTGGTCTGCTGAAGCTCCCTGTAAGGAATGGCTGGTTAGCGTCCCATTTCATGGTGAACGCTTATTCAGGGAAAACCTGGACAAATATATCCAGAAAATTTCCAGCGGTAAAAATACGCTCTTGCCGGTTAAAAACAGAGTTAGAGGTCCCTCTTTAAGAGGCCTGCTTCTCCAGTCCCTGGGGCATCGGCTGGGTAACAGTTCCGACGGCCTCCTCGGTCAATTCCCGGGGGTAAAAAACAGGGACAATAGCAGGGTAATGAGAAACCCTGGGTCAGGGGAGGTACAAAACCTCCCCCAAAGTTAAATTCATTGAAGGGTTGCCCCCACTCAGTCGGGTGGGGGGAGGACTCCAGTTGTTCACAAGAGACCTGGCGGGACGCGATCAAGACAGATAGGTGCTCTCCGCAGTATGTTGGGGATACAGATTGGAGTTAAGAGACTCTCCTCCTTCCCATTTTTGAGGTCAAACGTGCCAAGGGATCCCCGGAAGAGAGGATCCCTCCTGTTGGCACTAGAACAACTATTGCTCCAAGGAGTAATTATGGAGGTTCCCCTGGAAGAATGAGGGTTCGGGTTTTACTCAAACCTCTCTACAGTCCCGAAGCAAACGCGGACGGGAGGCCCATATTAATTCTAAAAGGGCTATACAAATTCCTGTATATCAGGACTTTCCGATTAAGTCGATCCGATCGGTGGCCACTGCCCTACAAGGGGAGGATTGGTTAGCCGCGATCGACATCAAAGATGCTTATCTGCACATTCCCATCTTTCCAGTCTACCAAAAGTTTCTACGCTTTGCAGTAGAAGGGCGCCATTTTCAGTTCAGAGCCTTACCCTTCGGTTTGGCCACAGCACCACGAGTGTTTACAAAAATTCTGGCCCTTTATTGGCCAATCTAAGAACACAAGGTGTAATGATAATGGCATATCTAGATGACTTGTTGCTGATAGACCACTCAGTGAAAAAACTAGAAGTGGTCGTTCACAAGACAATCAAGTATCTGGAATCTCACGGTTGGATTATCAACCGAGAAAAGTCAGCCCTAAAAACCAGTCAAAAGTCTGGAATACTTGGGGCTAAGGTTGGATTCAGGCCAGAGAAAAATATTCTTGCCTCGAGGAAAGGTGTTGTCTTTGAAAGATTTGATCCACTTAGTGGGTACAAAAAAGACAGCCGTCCATACGCCTGTGCATAAGGCTGCTGGGAAAAATGGTGGCATCATTCGAAGCAGTACCCTACGGTCAATTCCATTCAAGGAATTTGCAGGGGGCCATACTGTCAGCCTGGAACAAAAAAGTTCAGGCCCTAGACTTACAATGTCCTTGTCCCCTTCCGTTCGCAAGAGCCTCCGTTAGTGGTTGGTTCCCCAGAATCTGGAAAAAGGGAAATCCTTCAGTCTGATTTCTTGGAAGGTGGTCACTACAGATGCCAGCCTTATAGGCTGGGGAGCAGTACTGGAGCAATAGTCTCTCCAGGGCAGATGGTCGGATGCAGAAAAGGCCCTGCCCATCAATCTCTTAGAGATACGAGCAGCCCGGTATGCCCTAGTAGCATGGACATCCAAACTCCAAGGGTCCCCTGTCAGAATTCAATCAGACAATGCCACAGCAGTGGCATATATCAATCATCAGGGGGGCACCAGGAGTCGTGCAGCCCAGAGGGAAGTAAATTACATCCTGAAATGGGCAGAAAAATATGTCCCAGCCATATCTGCGGTATTCATTCCAGGAGTGGAGAATTGGAAGGCGGACTTTCTAAGTCGCCAGCAATTAGGCCCAGAGGAAGGGTCCCTTCACCCCGAGGTTTTCTGGACAATATGTCAGCGGTGGGGAACATCGGATGTAGATCTTCTAGCATCCAGATTCAACGCAAAGGGGGACAGGTTTGTCTCTCGGACAAGGGATCCCCTAGCTTGCGGCTCGGATGCCCTAGTGTTCCCTTGGGATCAGTTCAAGCTGATATATGCATTCACACCGCCACAATGGTTACCTCGATTACTCCGCAGAATCAGGGTTTTAAAGAAACCAGTGATTCCGGTGGCTCCAGCGTGGCCCCGAAGAGCGTGGTACGCGGAGATTGTAAAATTTCAGTGGGGAGTCCTTGGACTCTCCCACGTCGTCCGGACCTGCTTTCGCAAGGACCGATATACCACCCTTCCTTACCAGCCCTAGGTTTGACGACCTGGCTATGGAAGCCCACATTCTAAAAAAGAGAGGGCTCTCTAATCCTGTGGTATCTACCATGATCAATGCCAGGAAGCCGGTATCCAGGCAGATCTAATATAGAATCTGGAAGGCGTACATCGCGTGGTGTGAGGCCAAGAAATGGCATCCACATAAGTACGTAATAGGTAGGATTCTGGACTTCCTACAATGGGCTGTAGATAGGAAGCTTGCCTTGAGTACTATCAAGGGTCAGATTTCGGCCTTGTCAATATTTTTTCAAAGGCCCTTGGCTTCGCATTCACTAGTCAAAGCCTTTATACAAGGAGTGATGCGTATTAGTCCTCCGGTTAATATTCCCATATGTCCATGGGATCTAAACTTGGTTCTGTCGGTTCTACAGAAACAACCATTTGAACCATTACAGCATATTTCTTTGGTGCTTCTCACCAGGAAATTGATTTTTCTAGTAGCCATTTGTTCGGCTAAAAGAGTGTCGGAATTAGCAGCTATGTCCTGTAAGGAGCCATATCTGGTTATCCATAAGGATAGAGTAGTGTTACGTCCTCATCCAGCCTTTCTTCCTAGGGTGGTATCGAGGTTTCATTTGAACCAAGATGTGGTTCTTCCTTCTTTTTTCCCCAAACCTACTTCGGTAGAGGAAAAGTTATTGCATTCTTTGGATGTAGTAAGAGCAGTTAAAGCTTATCTAAAGGCCACTGCTCAGATTCGCAGAACGGATACTTTGGTTATTCTGCCGGAAGGCCCCAGAAAGGGTCAGGCAGCGTCAAAATCTACTTTAGCCAAGTGGATTCGACAGGTCATAATACAAGCCTATGGCTTGAGAAGGAGACCGCCTCCGTTCAAAGTTAGAGCGCACTCCACGAGAGCAGTTGGAACTTCATGGGCAGTGCATCACCAGGCCTCCCTGGCTCAAATCTGTAAGGCCGCAACATGGTCTTCAGTACACACGTTTACTAGGTTCTACCAGGTGGACGTTAGAAGTCAGGAGGATGTCGCCTTTGGGCGCAGTGTGTTGCAGGCCGCAAAAGATCCTCATGTCTGATAGCGCTCAGCTTATATATGGTGTATCCCCCCCCTCATTGGGCATTGCTTTAGGACATCCCATTAGTAATGACTATGTCGCTCTGTGTCCCGTGATGTACGAGAAAGAAAATAGGATTTTTATAACAGCTTACCTGTAAAATCCTTTTCTTGGAGTACATCACGGGACACAGAGCTCCCGCCCCTCTTTGGGGACACTTATTGCTTTGCTACAAAACTGAGGTGCTCCCGGATGGGAGGGGCTTATATAGGGGAGGGTACTTCCGGTTTTGGAAGTTGCCAGTGCCAGCACCTGATGGTATCTATATAACCCATTAGTAATGACTATGTCGCTCTGTGTCCCGTGATGTACTCCAAGAAAAGGATTTTACAGGTAAGCTGTTATAAAAATCCTATTTTTTCTACAAATCAGAACTGTGCCACTTTTAGATACCTATCCCAGCACCCAGAATGAGGCTTTATATTACCATTGGGGTAATATGATAAACACAGAAAATATGAAAGTCCAAGGACCAGGAATGAGAAATGTTTCGGATTCACAAAATGGAAAAAGTAATCTTAAAACAAGAAAATGTTTTCAGAGCTATAATTACCATTCACAGATGTAAATATACAAATGACCCATAGGTACAAACCTTAAAGTGTAAATTTAGTCAGAAATTTTAAGTCCTGATAGTTCATTTCAGGCTGACCCTTTTTGCAGGTATAGCTATGAAAAACATAAAAAATACAGTGCCTTGAAAAAGTTTATTGGGATTTTATGTGATAGACCAACACAAAGTGGCACATAATTTTGAAGTGGAAGGAAAATGATAAATGGTTTTCAAAATCTTTTACAAATAAATATGTGAAAAGTGTGGCGTGCTTTTGTATTCAGCCCCCTTTACTCCGATACCCCTAACTAATATCTAGTGGAACCAATTGCCTTCAGAAGTCGCCTAACTTAGTAAATGGAGTCCACCTGTGTGTAATTTAATCTCAGTATAATTACAGCTGTTCTGTGAAGCCCTCAGAGGTTTGTTAGAGACCGTTAGTGAACAAACAGCATCATGAAAGCCAAGGAACACACCAGACAGGTCAGGGATAAAGTTGTGGAGAAGTTTAAAACAGGGTTAGGTTATTAAATGATATCCCAAGCTTTAAACCTCTCACGGAGCACTGTTCAATCCATCATCCGAATAATGGGAAGAGTATGGCACAACTACAAACCTACCAAGACATGCCCATCCACCTAAACTGACAGGCCGGGCAAGGAGAGCATTAATCTGAGAAGCAGCCAAGAGGCCCATGGTAACTCTGGAGGAGCTGCAGAGATCCACAGCTCAGGTGGGAGAATCTGTCCACAGGACAACTATTAGTGGTGCACTCCACAAATCTGGCCTTTATGGAAGAGTGACAAGAAGAAAGACATTCTATAAGAAGTCCCGTTTGCAGTTTGCGGGAAGCCATGTGGGGGACACAGCAAATATGTGGAAGAAGGTGCTCTGGTCAGATGAGACCAAAATTTAACTTTTTGCCCTAAAAGCAAAACGCTTTATGTGGCGGAAAACTAACACTGCACATCACCCTGAACAAACCATCCCCACCGTGAAACATGGTGGTGGCAGCCTCATGTTGTGGGGATGCTTTTCTTTAGCAGGGACAGGGAAACTGGTCAAAGTTGATGGGAAGATGGCAAACAGGAACGAAAAAGTCTTCTGGACTGCAGCACTCAAAAATAAAAGCCTTTATTTTAAAATAAGGAATCCAAAATACACACTGTACAACGGTACACAGGTCAAAAAAATATGGCTGACATGTTTTGCACTGTGCTAGTGCTCATAGCTATGAATAAGCACTAGCACAGTGCAAAACATGTCAGCTAGGGCTGCAACGGATCGGTGGTGATCCGTGATCCGAACGGGTCACCCTGTTCGGATCGGATCACCACGCGATCCGCGGAGCGCTCCGGAGCCTCGGCCATAGGAAAGGCCGCGGCTTCGGCCTAGCTCCGGAGCGGAGGCCATCTTGGTACACCCGGCGGCGCCGCTGTAATGACGTTTCGTCGCCGCCATCTTGCTCCACTCACACTCCTGCACAGTAATGATAGTAAGAAGGGGCCAAGCGGACATCTTGTTACACCCAACGGAGTTTTAAATTTCACAATTATTTTCAACACAAACAGGAGTTTATATGCTTAAATACTTTATTTGGAAATCCAACAGACTGTTTACATGTTAAATTTTAAAAGCAGCAGCAAACCTGCTGACCTTACATGCTTGCTAATGTGACAGAACACCTCTAATTTTCACATTTAACATTTAGTTAAATGTGAAAATCAGAGGTGTTCTGTCACATTAACAACCATGTAAAGTCAGCAGGTTTGCTGCTGCTTTTAAAATGTGAAATCTAAAACTCCGGTGGGGGTAACAAGATTTGTGTTGGTTTTTTTTTTTTTTTTGCCGATCCGAAAATGATCCGATCCGAGGATCGATCCGATCCGTGAGTTTTTTGATCCGTTGCACCCCTAATGTCAGCCAAATTTTTTTGACCTGTGTACCGTTGTACAGTGTGTATTTTGGATTCCTTATTTTAAAATAAAGGCTTTTATTTTTGAGTGCTGCAGTCCAGAAGACTTTTTCGTTCCTGTTTGCTGTCAATAGCATTGCTTGCACCTTTGTCTGCTGGGAGGAGGTGATTTGAAGGATTCCCACACCTGAGCGGCTCCCTTTCTCTTAATGGGAAGATGGATGGAGCCAAATACCGGGCAAACTTAAAAGAAAGCCTGTTGAAGTCTGCAAAAGACTTGAGACTGGGGCGGAGGTTCACCTTCCAGCGGGACAATAACCCTAAACATACAGCCAGAGCTACAATGGAATGGTTTAGATCAACGCATATTCATGTGTTGGAATGGCCCAGTCAAAGTCCAGACCTAAATCCATTTGAGAATCTGTGGCAAGACTTGAAAATTACTGTCCACAGACTCTCCATCCAATCTGACAGAGCTTGAGCTATTGTGCAAAAATGTCACTCTACCTGATGTGCAAAGCTGGTAGAGACATGCCAAAAAAGACTTGCATCTTTAATTGCAGTGAAAGGTGGTTCTACAAAGTATTGACTTGGGGGCTGAATACAAATGCACACCACACTTTTCAGATATTTATTTGAAAACCATTTATCATTTTTCTTCCACTTCATAATTATGTGCCACTTTGTGTTGGTCTATGACATAAAACCCTAATAAAATCAATTTAAGTTTTTGGCTGTAACATGACCAAATGTGGAAAATTTCAAGGGATATGAATACTTTTCTTCAAGGCACTGTAATAATACTGTTTAAAATCTGGTAAGGCCCTGTCTCGCTCCCACGCTTTACAGCCTCAGTTGCTTTGTATTCTCTGCATTTTGCCTCAAATCGGAGCCACTATAGGCCAATCAGCTGACAGCTGTAATATTTCCTGATGCTGAAGGGGGAAGAAAGCAACAGGAATGACGTGTGTAGGGCACACATAATTTGGGAGGAAGAAAAGTAAAGCAGGAGAGGGGACAGGACAAACTCTGCTGCCAGGAAGACACAAAATAGCTAAACTTACAAGGATAGTGTCTTATCTTATTTTCTGATATACTTTGGGATTGATTTACTAAAACAGGAGAGTGCAAAATCAGGTGCAGCTCTACACAGAAACCAATCAGCTTCCAGGTTTTAGGCCTGGTTCACACTGGGGCGACAAACGCTCCGACATTGGGAGCTCATGTCGCATGACGTGTGAAAATCAATGTTTCCCTATGGGAGCCGTCTTAACTGGTCCGACACATGTCGGTCCGACTTTGAGAATGCTCCCTGTACTACTTTGGTCCGACTTTGATCCGACTTCAGCCCATTGACTATCATTGAAGTCGGATCAAAGTCGGACCGCAGTCTTGCATGGTCCGACTTTGGCATGCGACTTGTGCTGTACTGCTCTTGAGGGGGAACTCCAGGCCAAATTTTAAATAAAAAACCGGCGTGGGTTCCCCCTCCGGGAGCATACCAGGCCCTTGGGTCTGGTCTGGATTTGAACGGGCACCCCTACGCCGAAAAACGGTGTGGGGGGCCCCCCAAAATCCAAACCAGACCCTTATCCGAGCACACAACCTGGCAGGCCGCAGGGGAAGAGGGGGGGACGAGAGAGCGGCCCCCCCTCCCTCCTGAACCGTACCAGGCCGCATGCCCTCAACATGGGGGGGTTTGGTGCTCTGGGGCAGGGGGGCGACCTGCGGCCCCCCCACCCCAGAGCACCCTGCCCCCATGTTGATGAGGACAGGGCCTTTTCCCGACAACCCTGGCCGTTGGTTGTTGGGGTCTGCGGGCGGGGGGCTTATCGGAATCCGGGAGCCCCCTTCAATAAGGCCGCAGGTCGCCCCCCTGCCCCAGAGCACCAAACCCCCCATGTTGAGGGCATGCGGCCTGATACGGTTCAGGAGGGAGGGGGGCCGCTCTCTCGTCCCCCCCTCTTCCCCTGCGGCCTGCCAGGTTGTGTGCTCGGATAAGGGTCTGGTTTGGATTTTGGGGGGGGCCCCACGCCGTTTTTTCGGCGTAGGGGCGCCCGTTCAAATCCAGACCAGACCCAAGGGCCTGGTATGCCTCTGGAGGGGAACCCATGCCGTTTTTTTTAATTTAAAATTTGGCCTGGAGTTCCCCCTCAAGATTCATACCAAACACAGTGCCTGATATTGGCGGGGATCCAAGTCGGATCCCCGTTCATTGAAAGTCGGACATATGTCGGCTTCATGTCGCAGGGCAAAGTCGGATCCAAAGTAGGACGGATGTCGTGTCGCACTAGTGTGAACCCAGCCTTATTTCCAAAGCTTAATTAAGCAAGCTGAAGTTAGAGGCTGTTTGGCTACCATGCACAGCTGTAACAGATTGAGTGCACCAGTTTTAGTAAATCTACCTCAGTCTGTGTGATTGAAGTGTCTGCTCTGGGCTTCAACAAAATGGCAGCCTCCCAGCAAGAAAAAACAGGAGCAAAGCTACAGGAGACAATTTACAACACACACTCATTCTGGTAGTATAATTATTAATGTGAAATGTTTGTTATTTTGTTAAAAACCATTATTTATTACCAAACTGTTATGGGTAAAGTTCCGCTTTTAAGCAATAGAAATAGATAGTGATAGTGATAGTGGTAGTGGTAGTGGTAGTAGTAGTAGTAGTAGTAGTAGTAGTTTCTGAGTGGAGGCAGAGTTTTGCTTCCTCACATCACAGCCTCCAGCAAGGATAACAGTGCGCAGCACAGTAGCAACATCATCAGATCTCATTCCAAATTTCTTGAGACTAGCAGTTAGAGGCAGCAGAGCCTTAAGCCTCGTACACATGATCTGATTTCTTTATCGTACACCACGGGACACAGAGCTAGTCATTACATAATGGGTTAAGGGTCACCAGCGGTGATTGGACACTGGCACAACCAATGGAAGACAGTTCCCCTCCATATAACCCCTCCCATCAGGGAAGTACCTCAGTTTTTTCGCCAGTGTCGAAAGGTGTTGGACGCGTTAGGAGGTGCTAAAGGAAAGCTCTACCAAAGAGACCCTCTGGGGGTAAAAGAGCTATGCTTTCGGATCCATCCAAGACGCCTACAAATGAGCTGAATCTGGATGGGATCCGGGCCTCATCCATGAGGCGTCGCCTGTAATGTCTCTCTTCGGAGGACTGGGCTCTAAGATCCAGCACTTTCGCTATTTCGCTATAAAGTCCTGGTAAGAGTCTTGTACAAGGCCCAGGGGAGAGGTATCCTTTAAATAGGAACCCATATCCCTGAAGGTTGGCACACATAGCCCACCGTGAAGGGTGAAGTTTGGTATCTGTCTGAAATTTTTCAGCAGAAAAACCTGCGGCGTGGATAAGGTGAGATTAGAAGGTCCATAACTAGGTTGGGACCTTTTTCAAAAAGTGGATGTCTTCTTTTTTTCCACCACTGGGGGGAGTAAAGAGCTGAATATACTCACCTCACTCTGTTCAGTGTCGGCTTCGGCGAAGTACACTGCTCGTCACCTCCGCTGCTGAGCTTGCTGGGGCACCCCGATCCTCCTTTCGGTGGCCGACCAGACACCTGCAGATGCAGGTAAGTGGGAACAAGGGCTGATGAGAGTCCTCTCTCACTATGGCCACCGCCATAGCGCTAAGGGCCGCGCGCGCGGGAGCGCGCTTTATCGGAGGGGGGGGGGCGAAGGCGTGCGCGGGCACGTGGCGCGCGCAGGCACAGAAACGGCGCCAATTTTAAAAGACTGTCAGTGTGAGAAGCACTGCAGCAGCAAGCAAGCTCGTTAGTTCTCTTATTCCTGGCAGAGAAACACAGCAGCTATACAGGGACGTAAGACTCCATGTGGTTGGATTGGGTACTTCCTAGAAGACATCCATGTTATGCATAGTTATGTGTTAAAAGTTGCATACTTAATGTATTTGCTAAACTGAACACGGTAGTATATGCATTTAGGTACCTTGTATTTTGTCTAAACGGTAAGCCTTCCAGGGGAAGTAATACGGACAAAAAGAGATAAGAAAGCACCACCGCCTGAGAGGAGGCTCTAACTGTGCTGACTCGGTACCTTTCTCTCCTGTGTTGCTAAATGCACCTGTTCAGGATGAGCCATTACCTCTGTCAGGTATGGCGGCTTCCCCAGTGGAGCTTGGGCCTGTATATGTCACTGAGGACACTTTATCAGCTGCCCTAAATAATCTGGAGGGAAAAAATTGCTACCTTAATCGCTAAGTCCTCTAAAAAGGAACAATAAGCGAAGCAGGTCTCTTCCAGTATTGGACCTCCCTTCAGAAGTACCTGAGGGAGGAGGATGAGGAGGAGGAGGCTACATCAGCAGAGGATGAGGAGCCAGATTTTAAGGTCACAGGTACAATGCTATAGCAGTGCATTTAAGTTAACCTCTGCGGAGGTAACGGAATTACCTGTCTCCTCCCTAGGGTCATTAAGATCCCTGCAAGGTGCATGCTCCTTCCCGGTTCATCCGTTACTACAGGATCTAATATACGCAAACTGGCAACATCCAGATAAGCGTTTCTCACCTCCAAAAAGGTTTAACATTCTTTATCCTATGGGGGAAAAATTTTTTTTTTAAGAAATGGAGCCTGCCTGCGGTAGTTGCGGCTATTTCTTGTGTAAATAAAAACCTGACATGTCCGGTGGATAATGTACAAGGGTTTAAAAGATCCTTCTGAGAGGAAGTTGAAATCCTCCTTCCTTTTGGCCGGCTCAATTACCCAACCTGCAGTAGCAGCAGTCGGTATGGGTCAGGTCATCAGCCAACAGGTAAAGCAGGGGCTGAAGGAACTGTCTTCAGAGCAGGCTAGAAATTGGGAAAAATTTGCCTAAAAGCCTTATGCTTCACAGTGGATGCCATGAGAGATTCTATCATACAGGCATCATGCCTTACACTCCAGCTGGTACAGATGCGCAGAGTACTTTGGCTTAAGCATTGGTCAGCGGAGACCCCATGCAAAAAGCTGTTGGCAAGTTCCCGTTCCATGGCGAACGCCTATTTGGGGAAGATTTAGGAAAATATATACAGAAGATCAAGTGGTAAAATGACTTTTACCTGAGAGAAAGAAAAACAAGAGATCTTGTTTTAAACGCTCTCTCCCCAGCTCCCGGGAAATCTGACTCCAACCAGTGGCGGCGGCCTGTTTTAGCCGCCCACAAAAGCCAAGGGGCAAGCTCAGAAGAACAAAAAGCCGTGGGGTGCAAGAGCTAATAAGCAAGCCCCCAAAGCCTCTCAGTGAAGGGGCGCCCCCGCTCGGCCGAGTGGGAGGAAGGCTTTGTCAGTTCTGAGCAACTTGGTGGTCAGAAATCCAGGTCAATTGGGTAGTATCCACAATATCCTCAGGGTACAAACTGGAATTTCGAGAGATCCCATCTTCTCAATTCCGAGGTTCAAGACTCTCCAAGGATCCACAAAAAAGAGAATCCTTCTTCAAAGGTTTGAATCACTTAAGGGCTCAAGGGGTAGTTACAGACGTACCCCAAAAAGAGCGAGGTTCAGGTTTTTACTCAAACCTCTTTGTGATTCCAAAGCCAAATGGAGATGTCAGACCCATCCTGGATCTAAAATCCCTAAATCGGTTCCTGAACGATCGCCATTTTTCGAATGGAAACGATCCGATCCGTGGCCGCCACTTTAAAGGGCGGAAAATTCATGGCGTCCATAGATATCAAGGACGCACATTTACACATACCCATCCTCCCCGCTCACCAAAGATTCCTAAGGTTTGCGGTAGAAGATCGCCACTTTCAATTTGTGGCTCTGCCGTTTGGTGTAGCCACCGCGCCCATAGTATTCACAAAGGTGCTAGCTCCTCTGTTAGTAACCTAAGAACACGGGGCATTGCGGTAACAGCCTATCTGGACGATCTACTAGTAATAGATCAGTCAAAGGACGGATTGGGTCACGCTGTACACACTACAGTAGGATACCTGGAGCATTTAGGATGGATTATAAATTTACAAAAATCCTCTCTCCAGGCCCAAAGAAGGATAGGGTACCTGGGCATGATCATAGATACAGCCCAAAACGAGGTATACCTGCCAGAACCGAAGATACAGTCTCTGAAAGACCTGATCCACAAGGTCAAAGCAAACAAGAGGCCGTCTATTCGCCTTTGCATGAGACTATTGGGAAAGATGGTAGCCTCCTTCGAGGCGGTTCCTTACGCCCAGTTTCATTCGAGACTACTTCAAGGCAATATTTTAGCTTCCTGGAACAGGAAGAGCCAAGCTCTGGATATACCCATGCGCCTGTCCTCACAAGTACGCCACAACTTCGATTGGTGGCTAGAAGCCAGGAATTTACGGAAGGGAAAGTCCTTCCTCCCAGTGGCCTGGAAGGTGGTATCTAGGAATACCAGCCTATCGGACTGGGGTGCAGTATTCGAGGAGGCTTCTACCCAGGGAACCTGGGCCAAGACTCAGGGGATCCTGCCCATCAATGTGCTAGAGATCCGGGAGGTATATCTAGCCCTCAAAACCTGGACATACAGGTTACAGGGCTACCCAGTTCGGGTTCAATCCGACAATGCTACTGCAGTAGCTTACATCAATCACCAAGGAGGCACCCGCAGTCGGGCAGCCCAAAGAGAGGTGAACCGGATCCTGGCATGGGCAGAAGAGCATGTACCTTGCCTTTCTGCAATCTTCATTCCAGGGATGGAAAATTGGCAAGTAGACTACCTGAGTCGTCAGCAGCTGCTACCAGGGAGTGGTCTCTTCACCCCGAGATCTTTCAGGCCATATGTCTGAGATGGGGAAACCCAGATGTAGACCTGCTAGCTGCCAGGTTCAACAAGAAATTGGACAACTTTGTGTCCAGAACGAGGGATCCTCTAGCCTACGGGACAGACGCTCTAATAATACAGACGCTCTAATAACTCCATGGAATCAGTTCTCACTGATCTATGCATTCCCTCCGATCCCTCTTCTACAAAGACTGCTTCGCAGGATCAAGGAGGAGGGAATACCAGTAATCCTAGTGGCCCCAAACTGGCCCAGGAGGCCTTGGTATGCCGAGATTGTAAAAACGGCGATAGGAAGGCCCTGGAAGTTTCCACTCCGACACGACCTGCTGTCACAGGGTCCAGTATTCCACCCTTCCTTACAAAGGCTAAAGTTGACGGCCTGGCTGCTGAGACCCACATTTTTAAAAAGAGGGGGGTCTCTGGTCCGGCTCTTTCTACGCTCATTAATGCTAGAAAGCCAGCCTCCAGACTCAGCTATCAGAGAGTCTGGAGAGCATACGTTTCCTGGTGTGAATCCAGAAGTTGGAATCCTCAGAAATATGAAATAAGCAGGATTCTTGCTTTTTGCCAGTTAGGAGTGGATATGAATTTAGCCCTTAGCACCATCAAAGGGCAAATATCGGCTCTATCAGTCTTCTTTCAGAGACCATTGGCATCTCACTCCCTAGTTCGGACATTCATTAAGGGGGGTACTGAGGATAAATCCTCCAGTTAGGACTCCCTTGTGTCCATGGGATTTGAATTTGGTATTGTCAGTGTTGCAAAAGCAACCTTTTGAACCTATTCGCCATATTCCTTTAATTATATTAAGTAGGAAGTTGGCTTTTCTGATTGCTATAGCTTCTGCTAGGAGAGTATCAGAGCTAGCAGCTCTTTCTTGTAAAGAGCCTTGTCTAATTTGTCACAAGGACAAAATCGTACTACGACCCCATCCGGCTTTTCTACCTAAGGTGGTGTCGGCTTTTCACTTGAATCAAGACATTGTTCTGCCTTCCTTTTTTCCAAACCCGCGGACGGCGGGGGAAAATTATTACACTCTCTAGATCTAGGGAGAGCGGTAAAGGTGTATCTGCAAGCAACCGCTCAGATACGTAAAACAGATGTTTTGTTTATTTTACCAGATGGGCCCAAGAAGGGCCAAGCGGTATCAAGATCCACCATTTCCAGGTGGATTAGACATTATTCAAGCTTATGGTTTAAAGAACAGGACTCCTCCTTTTCCTGTTAAGGCGCACTCTACCAGGGCGATAAGTGCTTCATGGGCAGTGCACCACCAGGCTTCGATGGCTCAGATCTGTAAGGCTGCAACTTGGTCCTCAGTCCATACATTTTCCAAATTCTATCAAATAGATGTGAAAGGACATGAGGATTCCGCCTTTGGGCGAAGTGTGCTGCAGGCAGCAGTATAGGGCTTCTGGTCCGCAAGCGGCCTGTTTTGATCTGTGTCTCCCCCCCTTCATATGAGCATTGCTCTGGGACGTCCCATTATGTAATGACTAGCTCTGTGTCCCGTGGTGTACGATAAAGAAAATAGGATTTTTATAACAGCTTACCTGTAAAATCCTTTTCTTGGAGTACACCACGGGACACAGAGGTCCCGCCCTTCTTATGGGAACCTTACTGCTTTGCTACAAAACTGAGGTACTTCCCTGATGGGAGGGGTTATATGGAGGGGAACTGTCTTCCATTGGTTGTGCCAGTGTCCAATCACCGCTGGTGACCCTTAACCCATTATGTAATGACTAGCTCTGTGTCCCGTGGTGTACTCCAAGAAAAGGATTTTACAGGTAAGCTGTTATAAAAATCCTATTTTTTGTCCAAAGGGCGTGTGCCTGAATCTTGTCTTGCATATTAACAGTACACAATTGCCGGCCAACAAACGCGAACGTAGTGACGTACTATGAGGAATTTCAGCTCTTGAGCACCACCCTTTGGGCCCCTTCTGCTAATTTCGTGTTTGATGAGCATTGATTCTGAGCATGCGTGTTTGTACTTTTGACTTTTGTGTGACGGACTTGTGTACTGGCGATACAAAACAATCCCCTGCCAACAATCGGATCGTGTGTACGAGGCTTTAGTTCTCACACTAAGGATATAAAGCTCCATAGGAGTGCCTAGATATCCTAGCATACCAGGAAATGCACTACTGCTTTTTAAGGGGAATTTAAAACAAAAGGGTACTGCTTAGCGACAAATAACATTTCTAAATGTTTCCTATAACATAAAATACATTTTTTGAGTTCAGTATCATTTTAATAAATTAGCCTTCTGCTAAATGCAAATTTGGGAAATTACTTCTGACCTTGTCCAACAAAGGTTTCTGAGAGCCACGGCTAGGCACGATGCTGTGTGTAATGAAATCAGAGCACTTAACCATACAGGGAAAACAAATCCTGGGCCTGTCAGCTAGTTCTGTTCGGTTTTGGCAATAAATAGTGCAGAAGGTGATCATATACAAGTCACACATTTACAGGCCATAACAGTTTTAATCTACCATGGACAGAAACAAGTCCCACTCCGGGGCTTCTTTGACAAATGCAAGTTTATTGTATTGTAAAGAGGAATCTAAGAAAAACACTTTTGCAGAATTTAGATCAACTAATAAAAAGGAAAAAAATAAAAAAATACACTTCAAAGCGACAATGGGGGTAAAATATAGAATTCCTGTTTATTTATTACAAAGCAGCAGTGATGTAAAGCACCAGAAGGCAAATCGTTTATCAGTTTACTAGGCTTATTGCAGAAAAGCATTTAGATGTTTCAATATTGCTGTATCTTATTTTGTCTACCTTCAGGGGATTCAAGCACAGACTGTGGCAAACTTCTATCTCGCTTTTGAAGCACAGCTTTCAATTATTCCTGTCATAAACAAGGTAAAGAGCTTACAAAGCCGTACCCGCCATCAAACCGAACCCTTCAGTCTGGGAGCGGATGAGACCATAAACACTGTCTGGATTCTTGCAGTTCAGAAGGAGGAGAGCGCAGTTTGCTGGCAGACACATAAATGAAGTAGTTGTTAGGCTGAGCAGGGTTCATGCAGTACAGTTTTTGTCTTTCTCTCATTCAGACATGGTCCATAAACAAAAAAAACAAAACTTACTGACCCTTATGCCGTGTACACACGATCGATTTTCTCTCGACGGTGAAAACACCGCCGAGAAAATCGAGGAACGGCTTGGTCCCCTACACACGGCCGTTTTTCCTGACATTTTTTCTCTTGGTCGAGAAAAACGACCATGTGTAGGCTCCCTGGCAGTGTTTCCCTATGGGAAAACTGCAGCGGAAAAAAATGCTGTGAATTACGACAAGAAAAATTAGAGCATGTTCTAATTTTTCTCGTCGTGATTCATGCCGTTTTTCTCGTCGGGGAAAAATGACCAAAAGCCCACACACGGTCGTTTTTCTCGTCAAAGAGAAAAAATTTCATTTTTCCCGACGAGAAAAATGGTCGTGTGTACGCGGCATAAGGCTGATCTCAACCTGAAAAATTTGCTAGCGAGTCAGAGCTCACACTGTTGCGGTGCCTTAACACATGTACATGGACGTTCGTTGTGGTTCTAAAGTCAAGTTTTTTTTTTTTTGTTTTGTTTTTTACCCTTATGCATTAAGGTAAAAAACCTTCCACTAGCTGTTCCCCCCTCCCCTGACAATTACTGAGTCCTTCTTCGATCCATCACTGTGCCTGGCTGTGGCTCTTCTCTTCCTGCTCTCACAGGCTACACTGAGAACAGTGGGAGACATTGGCTTCTGCTGCTGCTGTCAGTCAAATCCTGTAATGAGGGAGTGGGGGGCAGTACCAAGCCGCTCTGTGTGTGTCTATGGATGCACACAGCCCAGTGTGGGAGCCCGCAGCTCACAGCTTGTTATGAGGGCACATGCGGAAGTTGAGAAGCAGACAGTGCTGGTGGAGGACATCAGAAGAGCAGGTAACGGACAGCTATGTGCAATATCACTGCACACAGCAGGTAGGTAGAAGATCTTTAAAAAAATTACTTTACAACTGTTTTAAGGCAGCCCAAGAATTTTAATGGTCTGCTTAATGGACAAAATACACCAAAAAAGGTGCATGTACTTTTTATTTATTTTTTTGGGGGGGGGAATGCAGCACAGCACACCATGGCAGTGCGTTTCCATGGTTTGTGGTGCACTGCAATGCATGTTGGTAAAGTGTGTTGAGTTGCCATTAGGAATACATGGCATAGCAGCACACAAAACGCATTGCAATAATGCACACATAATGCATGCGTTACTGCAGCACAAGAGTTTGCACCCACTCACAGTATTTTATGTCAGGAAAGACTTTATGTCTTTTATGCCAAAACAAATTCTTTTGCTTTCTTTTTTATTCTTTTTTTTCCCCACTTGTACACTGACTGTGGCACATACCCAGAGCAGAGTACACTTAGGAATACATTAAAAATCATTGATATGGTCATTAAAAAATACTCTGCACGTTTATAAAGCAGTGTAATCGCTGGAGTCTGAAGCTAGCAGAGTGCAATAAAAATAACTAAGGTTGTTAACAAAAACAGATAAGACAAGTGGTCGGTCACGTGAAAATGCTTTGAACTATTGCAGACACAAAAGTGCAGCCTGCATTTTATGAATGGGCTGCAAAATGCAGGTTGTGGTATTGAAGTCATCAGTGGACACAGAGAGATGAGGAGGAGAGTAGACAATCATAATGTGTGCCAAATTGTGCCAGGTTTGTTACAATAGCATGTTACCAGTTAACGAGGGGCCATTTTGGCACACAAACAGGTCTAGTCCAGTTGGAGGGAGCTTATTTAACCCTTAGGAGCAATTTAAAGGCTGTTACCTCCTTCAGAATCAACACCACCCAGGAAACTGATTGCTCCTGAAACATACCCCCTAATGCACAGCCCCGGACTGCACCACAATATGTGTAGGCCCCACATTGTGTTGTGAGATGTGCTGGGGACATTCCTCAGTGCTGACTTTCTAAAAGTCTAGGTTTGGGAACTCCCTATTCACTTTGCAGCAAGATTCTGAAGACATTGGTATCTATAGGCACCCGTCGGTCCTTATACTTCATTTGTAAGGTTAGTGATATGGGTGACAAGTGACACGTTTACCCCAAATCTACCGGGTATGTCTTTTTAAAAGGCAAATTGGTGGCCCGTTTTTTTTTTTTTTTTGAACCTAGTGTCGTTTATAAATCGTCTTGGTTAAATATCTATCGGGGAACCATTCTAGCTGCTTATAGCAGAGTACCGAGCCATCATAAATGGCTTGGGACACACTGTACCTAGCTGATCTGTGGGGCTGGGTACCATGTGATCGCTGTAATTCAGGGGTGCCCAACCACTGGGCCCATGGAGCCTTCTGATGAGACCCACAACCTCTTGTTCTGGGATGGCGGGTCAGCAAGCCCAGATCGCGGGTTCCCAACCAGCCATTCCAGAGCATACGTGTTAAGAATGGAGCCGGTGTCTTGTTGACCAAGTTCTGCTAACGATATGGTTCCGAGCTCAACTGCGCAGGCGCTGCCGAACAGCTGTTAAAGCTCAGAGATTTCCGTCGGCTTGGCTTGCGCCTGTACAGTCAACAGGGAACCAGATCGATAGGAGGAACCATAGGCTTGGCAGCTGTGGACGCGCTCGCCCCCGATGCTTCATTACACACGCCGCTTTCCTCTTCATACAGCAAGGGGCGGATCAGATGTGATCTTGGGCAGTGCGATTTGTTTGTTTATACACGACGCTCTATCCAGCCCCTTGCTGGATAGAGCGGTGTGTATTAACAAACAAATCGCACTGCTCAAGATCACATCTGAGCCGCCCCTTGCTGTATGAAGAGGAAAGCGGCGTGTGTAATGAAGCATGGAAAAGTGATGAAACAGGGGGCTGCCCCTTGCTTACCTACAGTAGGTCTTAGTCAGTGTTGCTTTTTCTTATATCCGGGGCTGAATAGATACTAGGATTGGAGCTTTGCTTATTTAGCTAGAGAGGGAAAAATGTTCTTTTAATTGTAGAATACATCACATCAGTGAGTCTCGGTTTGCAACTATAGAGATTTTTAAAGTGCATTGTTCTATTTTTTAAGATTGACTTGAAAAATGCAAATCCAGAGAGAGTGGAGAAACAACTTGAAAAAATGTTTGACATTCCAGCATGTGATTGCGTTAGGGTGAGTATGTACTTCATTAGTGTAATTTGCAGTTACCTAATAGGAATTGACCATTGTAAACGGAAATCTGCTTTTCCCAGGTTACTTCAGTTTGCAAAGAGTCTTTATATTCTCTCACTAAGGCCCCATGCACACGAGACGCTGTTATTTGCTGTTAAACGTGCGTTCAGAGGCAGTTGGACACTTTTTTCAACTGCTCCTGAACCCATTCAATGTTATCCTATGTGTCCATGCACACAGTCTCGTTTATTGCCGTTTTTAGGCAGTTGCGTTTAACCTCGTTTTTCCAGAAGCAAAAAAATGGGTTCAGACGCAAAAGTTTTCCACGTTTCAGACGCTAAACGCGGCAAAACGCGGGTACCGGTGTTTTGCCGCGATTTCGTTTATTAGCGTTTTTAAAGGTGACCTATTTTTTTACATTAGAAATCTCAAAAATGATGGCAAATGATGAAAAACCATCAAAAAAATATGAAAAAAAACTGTAATTGCTTGCATTGCACTATAGACAATCCACAACTTGTGGCAGGTGACGTGGCAAGTGGACAATCCACAACTTGTGGCAGGTGATGTTGCCAGGTGACGTGGCAGGTGGAAATCCACAAATTGTGGCAGGTGACGTGGCCAGGTGACGTGGCAAGTGGACAATCCACAACTTGTGGCAGGTAACGTGGCCAGGTGACGTGGCAGGTGACGTGGCAGGTGGACAATCCACAAATTGTGGCAGGTGACGTGGCAAGTGGACAATCCAAAACTTGTGGCAGGTGACGTGGCCAGGTGACGTGGCAGGTGGACAATCCACAAATTGTGGCAGGTGACGTGGCAGGTGACGTGGCAGGTGACGTGGCAAGTGGACAATCCAAAACTTGTGGCAGGTGACGTGGCCAGGTGACGTGGCAGGTGGACAATCAACAAATTGTGGCAGGTGACGTGGCCAGGTGATGTGGCAGGTGGACAATCCACAAATTGTGGCAGGTGACGTGGCCAGGTGACGTGGCAAGTGGACAATCCACAACTTGTGGCAGGTGATGTGGCCAGGTGATGTGGCAAGTGGACAATCCACAACTTGTGGCAGGTGATGTGGCCAGATGACATGGCCAGGTGACGTGGCCAGGTGACGTGGCAGGTGGACAATCCACAAATTGTGACAGGTGACGTGGCGGGGGACGTGGCCAGGTGATGTGGCAGGTGGACAATCCACAAATTGTGGCAGGTGACGTGGCCAGGTGATGTGGCAGGTGATGTGGCCAGGTGACGTGGCAGGTGGACAATCCACAACTTGTGGCAGGTGACGTGGCAGGTGACGTGGCAAGTGGACAATTCACAACTTGTGGCAGGTGACGTGGCCAGGTGACGTATCAGGTGACGTGGCAAGTGGACAATCCACAGCTTGTGGCAGATGATGTGGCAAGTGATACGCTAAATACAAGTACACTGCTGCTCTCTCAGCTGCTGGTCTCCCAAAATGGCTGAAATGGTTAAATAATAATGTTTTTTGAGCTTAGGGAGGGTCTTATGATGTTTCTTAACTAAACGCCTATAGACGCAAACGCGGTAAAACGCCGCTAAAATCGCGGCAAAACTGGCGTTTTTAAACGCCGGTTTTAGCCTTTAAAAACGTGTGTTCAGCAGAGTTTGCATCGGCGTCTCGTGTGCATGGGGCCTAAGGCTTCTTATGTTTATTGTTGTTTATTGAATGACTTTCATACCATAACATTGTGCATTTGTGTATGTGTGCACTTATACACTGATCAGCTATCACTTTAGGACCACTGACAGGTTAAGTGAATAACATTGATTATCTCATTACAATGGCATCAAAGTCCAGGGGATACATTCGAGAGCAAGTAAACATGTCGTCTATGAAGTTGTTGTGTTGAAAGCAGAAAAAAATGCATTTGTTGTATGCTTGTTGTGTAACCGCAGACCGGTCAGGGTGCCCGTGCTGACCCGTGTCCACAGCTAAAAGTGCCTACAATGGGCATGTGAGCATCAGAACTGGACCACAGAGCAATGGAAGAAGGTGGCCTGGTCTGATGAATCACATTTTCTTTTACATCATACAAATGGCCAGGTGCATGTGTATTGCTTACCTGGGGAAGAGATGGCACCAGGATGCAGTATGGGAAGAAAGCAAACAGATGGAGGCAGTGTGATGCTTTGGGCAATGGTCTGCTGGGAAACCTTGGGTCCTGCCATTCATGTGGGTGTTACTTTGACATGTATTACCTACCTAAACATTGTTGGTGATCAAGTACATCCTTTCTTGGAAATGTTAATCCCTGATGGCAGTGGCCTTTTTCAGCAGATAATGCGGCTTTCCACACTGCAAAAATTATTCAAGAATGGTTTGAGGTGTTGATTTGGCATCCTTATTCTCCAGGTCTCAATCCAATAAAGCATCTATGGGATGTGCTGGAAAAAACAAGTCCGATCCATGAAGGCCCCAAATTGCACCTTACAGGAATTTCGAAGATCTGCTACTGATGGCTTGATGCCACATACTTTAGCATACCTTCAGAGGTCTGTTGGTGTCCATGCCTTGACAGATCAAGGCTGTTTTGGTGAAAATAAAGGGGAAACTACTCAATATTAGGTGGGTGGTCATAGAGTTGTGTCTGATTGGTGTATATATTTGTTGAATATACTGTGTGTGTGGCCTGCAAGCCTAGGGCCTGATTCTATGACCATTTTATTCAATAGAGAGGAATACAGAGCCATCATCCAAGCAAAAGAATAAAAAAGAACAAGTGCGCTAATGTGAATTGACTAATAATCAAAAATTATGAATCCACACATATATTAAATAAATAAAGTCCAACAGTGATAACAATGAATGTGTCCTGAAAAAATGAATATGTCCTAAATAAGTCCCATCAAAAATCAGCAATGAAGGGAAGCCGTAAAGAGGTGAACCGCAAAAAGTTTGAAATTCGGTGCATGCACACCCGTGTCCACCACCAACAATCAAGCTGCTTACCAGAGGTAAGAAACAAATAAGCCCATCAGCAATCCCAGGGGGAGATCCAGAGAAATCCAGATAAACTTTGCAGAGTTCCAACGTCACTTGATAGGCAGTGGATACAGCAAAGATTTCCCAAGGAGAGAGAGGAGGCTCAATAGTGCATTACCCAATGTAAAATTTATTTTTAAAAACGGGTTTAAAAACCCTTACACAATGTACAATTTAAAGAACATAACAACCGGCTGGTCCGCCGTACCTGTCCCGTAGTGATGACGTCAGCACGCACACCTCCCGACGTACGTTTCGTGTTCCTACACGACGTGATGTCCATGAGAGCAGCAGCTCTCCCGGGTCTCTCTCTCCTCGTTAGCTCACACAGCAGCGGGAGCCATTGGGTCCTGCTGCTATCAATCACAGCCAGTGAGCCAATGAGGAGAGAGTGGAGGGGGGCCAAACCACATGTGTGGGCATGGACCATGTCCATTAACAGGAATATGGCTCGGGGGCCCCCATAGCAAGAGGATAGCTATTGGGGGCACTCGGAGGGGGTAGGAACCAGGACTGCCGGCAGGGGACCTAAAACTAGGAGGATCTGGGCTGCTTTGTGCAAAACCATTGCACAGAGTAGGTAAGTATAACATGTTTAAAAAAAATAAAGGGACAAGATGGCGCATGCACCTAGCGCATTATCAAACACATTTATTAATGATATAAAACCACTACAAGTGTAGCAACTGATAAATGCCAATGAACCACAAGATGCCATATAGTGCAAATGCACGTACTCCGATAACATCATAGGTTGTCAAGCTGACTCACATCTTGTGGTTCATTGGCTTTTATCAGTTGCTACTTTGAGAGTATCCATCTGTAGTGGTTTTGTATCATTAATAAATGTGTTCGATAATGCACTAGGTGCGTGCGCCTTCTTGTCCCTTTGTTATTGTAGCTCTACTTCGGATCACCCCCTCTGAGGAGGGCTGCATCCACCTAGTGTTTGGCTTTGCTGTTGCTCGTTTTTCAACCACAGAGGACCTCATAGCGCTGGAAGTCACTGTTTGCAAGTATAATGTATTTGTTATTAAGAAAAAAAAAATGAAAACCTTTTAGAATCACTTTAAATATTGTCTTCTATTTTGTATTTTTTTGTTGAATATGCATGACAGACTATACATGACATGAAAGAAAATGTCTCCTATTTTACTGGTTTAGATCTCTGCAAAATATGGAACAAACGTGGAGAGTGTTCTTCAAGAAGTTATTAAAAGACTCCCACCGTGAGTATAGTTGTCTGGACGGATGCACTGTGTCTGCTTAGCTCTAATTGTTTACTGTTCTCTTTTTTATTATTTAAATGGAATTTATCAAGCAGCTGTTACTGGGACAGCAGGGGCTCCCATCAAGCACTGGAAGCTGTCATCGTTTAATTCCTGGAAGCAGTTTCAGGACAGGAAGGTCCCCATGAGTGATGCTACAGAGATCTCCCTTGCCTTAGATCTAGCACTGCTTCCTGAAGGTCAGGCACTAGAAGCCTAGAATTATAGAATGGAGCATCAGCTGAAATTAGTATCACCTGTACTAACAGGATCTCTTTAAAGAAAACCTGTACTGACAGAAAAACGTAGTTGCATAAAAAGGCACCATTTGTAACAACCCTGTTTGTCATCATAGGCAGCATTTTTTAGAACTGGAAGAGTGCATATAGTATAGTTTGTAGAACAAACTATGACTGTAGCACTTACCGTATTTATCGGCGTATAACACGCGCCGGCGTATAACACGCACCCCAAGTTTAGGAGGAAATTTTAGGGAAAAAAACTTTTAGGAGGGAAGTTTAAGGAAAAATAACTTACATTTAAATGTAGCCTTGTCAGTGTCCATTGCAGCCTTGTCACAGTGCAGCCTTGTCAGTGTCCATTGCAGCCTTGTCACAGTGCAGCCTTGTCAGTGTCCATTGCAGCCTTGTCACAGTGCAGCCTTGTCAGTGTCCATTTCAGCCTTGCCCCAGAGTCGCCGTGCAGCCTTGCCCCAGAGTCGCCGTGCAGCCTTGCCCCAGAGTCGCCGTGCAGCATTTTAAAATTGGCGCCGAGACTGTGCGGACGCCGCCGAGAATGCCGGGGATGCAGGGACTGGGCGGAGCCGCCGCCGAGATACACATAGCCGAGTGTACTCGGCTATACTCGGCTTTTCTCGGCTCCGCTCACAGTCACGCCGAGTCCCGCCCTATGATGGACATAACACAGGTCCAATGGCGGGACTGGGCGTGACTGTGAGCGGAGCCGAGAAAAGCCGAGTATAGCCGAGTACATTCGGCTATGTGTATCTCGCTCCGCTCCGCTCAGTCAGCGGAGACAGCTCCGGGATGTGGGTATCGGCATATAACACGCACCCACGATTTTCCCCTGATTTTCAGGGGAAAAAAGTGCGTGTTATACGCCGATAAATACGGTACGTGCTTGGAGAAAGAAAAAGATTTACAACTGTGTGTTGTGGCAACCGCGTGTTAATGCAACACATGGAAAAACATATTCTATGCCTTGAGGTGCCATTTTATTATGAACAGCACCTCAATACACAAAGTCCCCTTTTACATGGGCTTTCCAGTCAGGTCCGTCTGTTCGTTTTTTAGGCAGACCTGATTGGAAGCTCCATGCAGGTCTGTGCACTTGTCCAGGTCCAAAAGGAATCCATTTTTCCTGTTTTTCTGGACCTAAACGTGACATGTCGGAGGAGACCTTTATGGGCACAAGTCCATTTACATCCGGCTGCCCATTGAGATATCATGGTTCACCATAGTCTGCGTCAAAATGTGAACAAAAACTGAACTAAGGCTACTTTCACACTGAAGCGCTGGATGCGCTGGCGGTATAGCGGCGCTATTTTTAGCGCCACTATACCGTATTTTTTGCCGCGATTTGCGGGCGCTAGCAGGGGGATTTTAACCCCCGCTAGCGGACGAAAATGGGTTAATAATGCCTCTTTGCGGTGTTTTGCGGGCATTTTGGAGGCACTACACCATTGATTACAATGGGCAGGGGCGCTATAGGAGCGGCATTTTTACCGCTCCTATCGCGCCTCAAAGATGCGGCCTGCAGGAGTTTTTTGACCCTCCTGCAAGCGCAACGCTCCAGTGTGCAAGCCCTCGGGCTTTCACGCTGGATACAATTGAGCGGCTTTTTTGGGGTGCATTGCAGGCACTATTTTTAGTGCAATAGCGCCTGCAAAGGGCCTCAGTGTGAAAGGGGCCTTACACGGATGTCACAAAACTGACATCCATTCCATTCTGCCCCAACTCAGAAGAGAATCTGCTTACAAATCCTCTGCTGAATAGAGTGGAGCGCCCGTGTGTGAATAAACCCCAAGGTAATGCACATGTGACATGTCAATTTTTTGGTGTATCAAAAGCCCGTTGATTTAAAAGGGGCTGCCTAAATGCAACGTACGTTAATGCAAGATTTAATTGGCATTAATTTATGTGGATTTTTTGTAAATGGATACTTGCAAATTAAATCAACATGACAGCCTGCTAGCATTTCCAAGAGTACAAGTCAGTGGTGTAGTAGCCATATTCTCTAGGAAGAGATGTGCTGTAGGGCACTTTGCATGGTGCCTTGTGATGATATTCATTTAGAGTGAAACTCCAAAAGACAGGTACAGTATGCGCCCACCACATACATGCCATATTTTCCCATGCATATACAGCCCTTAAAAAGGCTACTTGCATACCAGAAACTAATATGATTACACCTAGTTAACCTTTTTGCAAGAGATGTGCTTTACAAGGCACACAGTGTGTAAATAATAGTATTAGAAATGTTTCGTTTGCCAGAAGCTACAAATGGTAGCAATAGAATAACTAGCAGAAAAGACTGTCTGTCTAGAGTTTACTATCATTCCACAACAGGGAAAGCTGCGGGTTAAAGTGGTTGTTTAGTGACCTGTGAAAAAAATTAAAGTCAGCAGCTACAAAAACTGTAGCTACTGACTTTTAATAAATAGACACTCACCTGTCCAGGGATCCAGCGTTGTCCTCACCCGGCTGGTTTCTTCATTGGGTTTCGTTCTCCGGTGTCAGCATATTAACTTTGGGTTGTGACTGCGCAATCGATCTGAATGGTCCCCCAGATGTCTGGGACCTGTGACGTATCCCATGAAGGCTGCGGGGAAAGGGGGTGCTGTCAAAACCAGGTCCCACCCCCAAAAAAATGTGCTAAATGTAAAGGAGGAAGCGGAAGAGTAGGACTTCCCTTTTTGGGCAAAGTTCCGCTATGCTATTATTTCTTAATCCAGTATGAGGCATGTACCTGTTCCCTTTCAAATACCGTGGTCACCCTCTGACTCTATCCTACACTCTCTATCCCACATCTTCAATCCCTCCCTCTCTTCTGGCATCTTTTCCAACTCTCTCAAACATGCATTAGTCACCCCCATACTTCAAAAAACCTTCCTTGGACCCCACCAGTCCTAACCACCTACACTCCATCTCCTTGCTCCCCTTTTCCTCCAAACTCCTTGAACGCTTGGTCTACAACCAATTGAGTGACCACCTCATTAAGAATAACCTTCTTGATCCCCTTCAGTCTGGATTTTGCCCTCAACATGCCACAGAAACTGCTCTCCTAAAACTCACAAACGACTTACTAACGGCAAAAACCAATGAACACTATTCTATACTCCTACTTCTGGACCTTTCAGCTTGCTTTGATACGGTTAACCTCCCCCTTCTCAAAAAACGTTACTCCTTTGGTCTCCCTGACTGTGCACTTCTACTTCTGTACCTTTCGGCTGCCTTTGAAACAGTTAACTACCCCCTCCTCCTCAAAAAACGTTACTCCTTTGGGCTCCGTGACTGCGCTTTTCGTTGGCTCTAATCTTACCTATCCCACCACACCTTCAGTGTCACTTACAATTTTATTTCCTCCTGTCCTCTTTCTCCGTTGGGGTTCCCCAAGGTTCTGTTCTTGGTTCTGTTCTTGGACCTCTCCTATTCTCGATCTACACCTCCTCCCTGGGTCAGCTGATCTCTCCACCACTCAGTCTCCTCACGCTTCACTAATTAAAAAACTCATGTATCAGTCTAAATATCACACCATTGATTTTCTTTTTTTATTCTCACCTGGTGATCCGGCCAGTAACACACTCCTGTCCCGGAGTGTATCAACTCTGTGGAGAAGCAGTGTAGCCACCCTTTGACATCAGCGTTGTCAACCTGTGGACAACATAGTGTTGAATGCATTCGCAAATTTAGATGGACTTGACTGACATATTTTTATATGATTAAAAGCTGATCATTTTAAGCACCCCTTCAATGTTAAATAATTTATCTCAACCTTCTATTTGCCACTTTGCTAGATAGCTTGTGCTATTAAAGCCCAAATGCAGGCAAAACAAATTTTATCCCATGCAGTGGGGCTGTGCCCGCACTGCATGGGTCAACTGCTCATTTTTGTCTAGGGGATTGAAGAGCAGAGATATACTTACCTGACCCCCTGATCCTTCCAGCACAAGATCAGTCCAGCACCCTCACGCTCCAGCGGTCTTAAATAGTGGAGTAATTCCTCTTTTTGCTGACCTTCCGGTCTATTTGGGAGAGATATGGGCAATTTTGCAAACATTTCTACAGTTATATATGTGGTTTGCCATCATCTAAGATGGCCGCCATACTTTCATGTCCGGGTGTCATAACGAGGCATGGTTCTATAAAATGTGGTGATTCAGCTCGCTACCCGTCCCTTATTGACAATGTCTACGATGACGAAACGCATCTAAGCGGGTACGCGCTGACGTCACCACGCTCATTTGGACGGGAGTTTGCTTTACAGCCGGCCGGCTTTTTTTACATGTCCTGTTTTCGCTTATTTGATGTAAGTGTATTTTTAATCCTTTTTTAATAAATAAGTGACGTTATCACACTATCCAGTCCTTATTTTCTTTTGGGTACATTATCCTGTGGGCTCCTTGGAGTCATATCGTTAAAGCTGGGAGCCATACTGATCCGGTATAGCAGCCTTAACCATAGGGAGACGTCCATATCAATACACCCGTCTCCTGCCGTCAGTAGATTTGTTTTGCTTACAACCTGATGTAATCTGGTAAGGAGATTACTTATGAGGTGGCGGTTCACTCTGTGGTGGATTATTCACTCTTCTCACTACATTGATTAAGGCTTATAATTACACCTGTCTGGTAAGGAGATTACTTATAAGGTGGCGGCTCACTTTTATTGAAATAGCACACACTTGGTGTAGTTCCGTCTTCCTTACTACATAGCATTTTTCCATTGAGGATTACTTTATGTGGCAGGATTACGCTATGTTTTTTTCTTTTCTTTGTTAAAACCTTTTGGACACTATACCTACCCATATTGTGGAGTCATCTTTCCATTGCTGTAGTTCACCATCCTCAAAGAAATCAGCACTGGTGTGTTAATCAAAGGCCTAGGCTGGGTCATAGCCATCTGCCTGTTTGGTTTACTATCTGGTAAGCATACATCCACAAAAGTTCATTAGAATTACGTGTGTTCTCTTGGCATTTGTCTACTCCAGCATTTCCAATTGGAATTTTTTGGACTTTCAAAATTATACAATAACATTTTTTCCTCTATTCTGGACTCATTAGCGCAATTTTTTTCCCTTTTATCTGTTTGGTGCATGTCCCACTATTATTGCTGCTTAGGAGAGTTCAGCATTCCTTTACCAAAACTAGCGCAGTTTTTTTCCCTTTAAATAGTGGACTGTTTCTGACATCATTACACCCAGAGCAGGCTCCATAGACCAGGGACAGTCCTCTGCTGAACCGTGGGGAGTGCCATTTTCTAGAGGATCGAAGGATTAGGTGAGTATGCTTTCTGCGCACCCCTAGACAAAATAAGCAGTTGACTCTGCTGTGCACACACTGCATGGGAAAAAAGATTTGGGCTTTAAAAGAAGTTGCTAATGAACAGACTTATTGGCTGGATCACAGGGTAAAATTTAAGAAAAAAAGCTTAAAGGACTGCAGTGCCACATGGTGAGTATATTACATGTTTGCTATCAGGTTTAGATGCACTTTAAGTACGGTATTTTACTTGCCAACAAATTTGTAATTCTGTTGAGCCACTCTTGCGATTTACATATAGACCCACGTTAAACTGCTTAGCCGCCAGGGTGACAACTTTATTGTTCTTGCAATTTTGTAGCTTCCTGTGTCCACCTGCCTGTTCATTGGATGATGAATCAACATCATCGCACTGCGGATTCACTAAAGAAGCAAAGCTAATATTGAAAATTGTGGTTTCACAGGGTGGTAGAGACATCCAAATCATAAAAACCAAAGCGGTGGAAAAGAATTACAAATACTTTGGCAGGTTTATGGCAGGTTTAGTAATGGTACACATGGATGCATCACTTAAACGTTTATTTTGCTAGTTTGGCGTTTTGCTTTAATGTTGCTAGATCTCTGTTAATAGACAATGATTTATTGCCAAATATTAGAGGTTACGTGGATTTCTTTGTTTCAGGCCAATAATTGAGAAGAACAGCCCTCTTAAAGCCCTGCTGTTTGACTCCAACTTTGATCATTATAGAGGAGTGGTAGCCAATATTGCCCTCTTTGGTGGGGAGGTGAGCAAAGGCAACAAAATTGTAGCTGCCCACTCTGGGAAGAGCTATGAAGTGAATGAGGTTGGCATACTGACTCCCGAGGAACTGCCAGCTGATAAATTGTAAGTATTTTTTATATTGTGAGAAAAGATCATCAGCTTTGCAGTCCCAAGTTGAAGTGATATCGTTTTTTCTTTTGTACAGTCCCAGTGCTTATAGAATAATCGTTTATATGCTATTTGGGAATAGTTTCTGTTCTATATGTGTGTGTATGAATGTATTCAATGATTATTTATTTTGCAGGTATCCTGGTCAGGTGGGGTATCTAGTAGCTGGAATGAAAGAAGTACAGGAAGCACAAATAGGAGACACGCTGTATATGTACAAGCAACCAGTGGAGCCACTGTCGGGGTTTAAAGCTGCAAAGCCAATGGTATTTGCAGGTGAGATAAATTTGGTTGGGTTGGGTTTTTACCATAGTAAATACAAAACTATTAGGTCTCATTCACACGACCATAAAAGTGTTACTGATGTTATTACACGTGTTTTTTGGGTGAAAAGTTCCTGTGTAACGATCATTTAAAATACTTGCATATAGATATGTTTAAATGCATAAAGACGTGTGTGTACATAATACCGTATATACTCGAGTATAAGCCGAGTTTTTCAGCACATTTTTTTTTTGTGCTGAAAATGCCCCCCTCGGCTTATACTCGAGTCTGTGTCCATCTTCAAATTTGTGCGCCTGATCCCGACTAGCCGTAGGTCCCCTGGACCCCAATCCTAGCACACATGTAGCTCCACTCTTCCTCTACAAGTGTGCAACGTCTGTTGTCCAGGGAACCTACGGCCGGGGAGGACCGATTTTTCAAAGCCGGGCACCCCTTCCATAGACTCGCATGTTAAACGTCAGTCTAGTCACACAGCGCCGGAGATCAGGTAGGGAGAATGGGCACAGTGAGGCATGCACATGGACACACTAGGCTTATACTCGAGTCAATACGTTTTCCCAGTTTTTTGTGGTAAAATTAGGTGCCTAGGCATGTTTTTTTGTTTTTTTTTGATTTATTGTTCCTCTTTTGTTTAGATGTAATTTGCACACTTGCATGACTCCAGATCAACTTTCTTTGCAAACATTCTGCAAGTCTGCTGCAAATTTTGGTTCAGTTATGTTGTGCATTCGTCATCCCACCACAGGGGTCACTGAATTTTAATGCTGTAGACTTGCAGAGCTTTTGCTGTAGACCAGGAGTGGCCCGCGAAGCCCTCTTATGTTGATGTGGCCCGCGACCTCCTACTCTGGGATGGCAGGTTGGCAAGACAAGATCGCCAGTTGCCTACCCGCCATCCTAGAGTATCAGTGTTGTGAATGAAGCCGGCGGTAGAGAAAGCAAGCGGCTGCGGAGTAGAGCCACATAAGCCAATGCTTCCTGTATAGTGCTGATTCCTGTATAGTGCTGGCTCCTGTCACAGGTGGAGTGATACCAAATGCACTCTGCCTGGGACAGCAACAGCTGGCGATACCTGAATAGAAGACTGTTATTAAAGTTTAGTTTATTACTAAAATCACAGTGTATATATATATATGGGCATATCTGTTCTTCAGTGGTTACTAGGCTGCTTTCAAACTGATCCGCAGATGCAGCGCACTGTACCTGTGGGTTACCTACACTGCGCCATAGACTTCTGTTATTAGCTGTGGGTTTGATGCAGTTTCAGAGAGTGCACCACACAAGCAGGATATAATAGAAGTCTATACACAAAGTGCAGCTAACCTGCAGGAAAGCCATATGTACAGTGCTCTGCACCCGCTGTGTTGGGTAAACTGCCCAATCGGACCCTCTATGGAGCGGCAGATGTAAACAGACCCGTTTGAACCCGCCTACCTCCAATCCAATCTTTATAAAAAAACAAAAGGGGATCCGTTCCCTTCCACCTGGGCGGTTTGGAGGGCCATTAGGGTAGAGCGGACTGTGTCCGTGTCTGCTCTGCATATGCAAAGCAAACGCTGACCTGTCCTTCACCCGCTCTACTCATTGTGGCCCACAACCAGTTACCAAGTCGCTTAAGTGGCCCTGAGCTCTTCAAAAGGTTGGGCACCCCCACTGTAGACTCACCACTGCAACTTTGCTCTTGCTAGAGACTTGCCACCCAAATTTGCTACAAATTGTAGAAGTTTCAACTAGAACTTGTGTTTCAAGTGCTCTGCAATTGTACAACTTGCCAGTGAAAATATGCAGCAAGTTAATAGACTTATGCCACGTACACACGATCGATTTTTTTCGACGGTGAAAACACCGTCGAGAAAATAGACGTGAAAAACGAGGAACAGCTTGTTCCCCTACACACGGCCGTTTTAAATTACATTTTTTTTCTTGGTCGAAAAAAAACTACCGTGTGTAGGCTCCCCGGCAGTGTTTCCCTATGGGAAAACTGCCACGGAAAAAAATGACGGGAATCACAACGAGATAAATTAGAGCATGTTCTAATTTTTCTCGTCGTGATTAATGCCGTTTTTCCCATCTGGAAAAATGACAAAAAGCCCACACACGGTCGTTTTTTTCTCGTCCAAAAGAAAAAATTTAATTTTTCCAGACGGGAAAAATGATTGTGTGTACGCGGCATTACAATTCAACACTGCCACAAATTTGTGACAAGTTATCCTTGCTCTCTGGGTAGATGAAGATTATTGGATCCTGTGTTACGGACCTGAGAGCGGCTCATGTTTACGCACCTACGTCAATAGCTTCATTGAAAACAATGCAGCTGTGTTCAGATCCGTATTTAAAGTGGTTGTAAACACGAAAAGAATTTAAATAAAAAAAAACTGTAAGACAAAGGCATAATGATATGCGTTGCATACTAGCTCATTATGTCCTTAGATCGAAGCTGTTGCAGCGGCCCCACTTACTGTTGTGACTGGCGACATGTTTGCAGGCTCCGGCGCTGTGATTGGCACGGGAGTTGCCGGTCATTGCACGCTGCTGAAGAAACATACGAGTGAACGTCTCTTTAGTGCGTGTGCACCGATGACGTTGGCGCAAGCGTATATGGTAAATAGCTCTTAAACCGTACAGGTTTAGGAGATATTTACAGTACCTACAGGTAAGCCCTATTATAGGCTTACCTGTGGGTACAAGTGGTGTAACAACCACTTTAAAAAACACTTGTATATGCGTTTTTTACAGCTGTGTAAATGAAGCCTTAAGGCCCAGGTTACACAGGCATTCAAAGAAGGCACTTGTCATGCATTTCTGATCGCTTCCAAGTGCGCCTCAAGTGACAGGTGTGATAGAAAGTGCACCTGTGTATAGCTGGCTACTGTGGCTTTGCGATAGATAAAACAGTCAATCATAATATTGTTCCTGGATCATAAAGTATTGAATAATCCCTGTTTATCCACTGGCCATATGAACATAACATTAAAGGTAATGTGGGAATTTACTAAAATTGGAGGGGGCAGAATCTGACAAATCTGTGGACAGTAACCAATCACTTCCTGTTTGGCTATGGGACAGGAAGTGAAGGGATATCTTTGCAATGGGACATAGATGGAGAAAATAGGATTTTTATAACAGCTTACCTGTAAAATCCTTTTCTTGGAGTACATCACGGGACACAGAGCGGCATAGTCATTACTATGTGGGTTATATAGTTTACCTTCAGGTGCTGGCACTGGCAACTTCCAAACCGGAAGTACCCTCCCCTATATAAGCCCCTCCCATCCGGGAGCACCTCAGTTTTGTAGCAAAGCAATAAGTGTCCCCAAAAGAGGGGTGGGAGCTCTGTGTCCCGTGATGTACTCCAAGAAAAGGATTTTACAGGTAAGCTGTTATAAAAATCCTATTTTCTTTCTCGTACATCACGGGACACAGAGCGGCATAGTCATTACTATGTGGGACGTCCCAAAGCAATGCCCAATGAGGGGGGGGATACACCATACATAAGCTGGGCGCTATCTTAGACATGAGGATCTTTTTCGGCCTGCAACACACTGCGCCCAAAGGCGACATCCTCCTGACTTCTAACGTCCACCTGGTAGAACCTAGGAAACGTGTGTACTGAAGACCATGTTGCGGCCTTACAGATTTGAGCCAGGGAGGCCTGGTGATGCACTGCCCATGAAGTTCCAACTGCTCTCGTGGAGTGCGCCCTAACTTTGAACGGAGGCGGTCTCCTTCTCAAGCCATAGGCTTGCATTATGACCTGTCGAATCCACTTGGCTAAAGTAGATTTTGACGCTGCCTGACCCTTTCTGGGGCCTTCCGGCAGAATAAACAAAGTATCCGTTCTGCGAATCTGAGCAGCGGCTTTTAGATAAGCTTTAACTGCTCTTACTACATCCAAAGAATGTAATAACTTTTCCTCTACCGAACTAGGTTTGGGGAAAAAGGAAGGAAGAACCACATCTTGGTTCAAATGAAACCTCGATACCACCTTAGGAAGAAAGGCTGGATGAGGACGTAACACTACTCTGTCCTTATGGATAACCAGATATGGCTCTTTACAGGACATAGCGGCCAATTCCGACACTCTTTTAGCCGAACAAATGGCTACTAGAAAAATCAATTTCCTGGTGAGAAGAACCAAGGAAATGTGCTGTAATGGTTCAAATGGTTGTTTCTGTAGAACCGACAGAACCAGGTTTAAGTCCCATGGACATATGGGAATATTAACCGGAGGGCTAATACGCATCACTCCTTGTATAAAGGCTTTGACTAGTGAATGCGAAGCCAAGGGCCTTTGAAAAAATATTGACAAGGCCGAAATCTGACCCTTGATAGTACTCAAGGCAAGCTTCCTATCTACAGCCCACTGTAGGAAGTCCAGAATCCTACCTATTACGTACTTACGTGGATGCCATTTCTTGGCCTCACACCAAGCGATGTACGCCTTCCAGATTCTATAGTAGATCTGCCTGGATACCGGCTTCCTGGCATTGATCATGGTAGATACCACAGGATTAGAGAGACCTCTCTGTTTTAGAATGTGGGCTTCAATAGCCAGGCCGTCAAACCTAGGGCTGGTAAGGAAGGGTGGTATATCGGTCCTTGTGAAAGCAGGTCCGGACGATGTGGGAGGGTCCAAGGACTCCCCACAGACATTTTTACAATCTCCGCGTACCATGCTCTTCGGGGCCACACTGGAGCCACCAGAATGACTGGTTTCTTTTCTACCCTGATTCTGCGGAGTAATCGAGGTAACAATTGTGGCGGTGGGAATGCATATATCAGCTTGAACTGATCCCAAGGGAACACTAGTGCATCCGAGCCGCAAGCTAGGGGATCCCTTGTCCGAGAGACAAATCTGTCCACCTTTGCGTTGAAACTGGATGCTAGCAGATCTACATCCGGTGTTCCCCACCGCTGACATATTGTCCGGAAAACCTCGGGGTGAAGGGACCATTCCCCTGGGCATAATTGTTGGCGACTTAGAAAGTCCGCCTTCCAATTCTCCACTCCTGGAATGAATACAGCGGATATGGCTGGGACATATCTTTCTGCCCATTTCAGGATGCAATTTACTTCCCTCTGGGCTGCACGACTCCTGGTGCCACCCTGATGATTGATATATGCCACTGCCGTGGCATTGTCTGATTGAATTCTGACAGGGGACCCTTGGAGTTTGGATGTCCATGCTACTAGGGCATACCGGGCTGCTCGTATCTCTAAGAGATTGATGGGCAGGGCCTTTTCTGCATCCGACCATCTGCCCTGGAGAGACCATTGCTCCAGTACTGCTCCCCAGCCTATAAGGCTGGCATCTGTAGTGACCACCTTCCAAGAAATCGGACTGAAGGATTTCCCTTTTTCCAGATTCTGGGGAACCAACCACCAACGGAGGCTCTTGCGAACGGAAGGGGACAAGGACATTGGTAAGTCTAGGGCCTGAACTTTTTTGTTCCAGGCTGACAGTATGGCCCTTTGCAAATTCCTTGAATGGAATTGACCGTAGGGTACTGCTTCGAATGATGCCCCCATTTTTCCCAGCAGCCTCATGCACAGGCGTATGGACGGCTGTCTTTTTGTACCCACTAGGTGGATCAAATCTCTCAAAGACGACACCTTTTCTTGAGGCAAGAAAATTTTTCTCTGGTCTGAATCCAGCCTTAGCCCCAAGTATTCCAGACTTTTGACTGGTTTTAGGGCTGACTTGTCTCGGTTGATAATCCAACCGTGAGATTCCCGATACTTGATTGTCTCGTGAACAACCACTTCTAGTTTTTCCACTGAGTGGTCTATCAGCAACAAGTCGTCTAGATATGCCATTATCGTTACACCTTGTGTTCTTAGATTGGCCAATAATGGGGCCAGAATTTTTGTGAACACTCGTGGTGCTGTGGCCAGACCGAAGGGTAAGGCTCTGAACTGAAAATGGCGCCCTTCTACTGCAAAGCGTAGAAATTTTTGGTGAACTGGAATGTGCAAATAAGCATCTTTGATGTCGATCGAGGCTAGCCATTCCTCCCCTTGTAGGGCAGTGGTCACCGATCGGATCGATTCCATCCTGAAAGTTCTGATATGTAGGAATTTGCTTAGCCCTTTTAGATTTAATATGGGCCTCACGTCCCCGTTTGGTTTCGGGACTGTAAAGAGGTTTGAGTAAAACCCGAACCCGCATTCTTCCAGGGGAACCTCCATAATTACTCCTTGGAGCAATAGTTGTTCTAGTGCCAACAGGAGGGATCCTCTCTTCCGGGGATCCCTTGGCACGTTCGACCTTATAAAATGGGAAGGAGGGGAGTCTTTTAACTCCAATTTGTATCCCAGACTTACTGCGGAGAGCACCCATCTGTCTCTGATCGTGTCCCGCCAGGTCTCTGCGAACAACTGAAGTCTTCCCCCCACCCGATTGAGTGGGGGCAACCCTTCATGCATTTGATTTTGGGGGAGGTTTTGTACCTCTCCTGACCCAGGGTTTCTTGTTACCCTGCGATTGTCCCTAATTTTTACCCCCGGGATTTGACCGAGGAGGCCGTCGGAACTGTTTCACAGCCGATGTCCCAGGGACTGGAGAAGCAGGCCTCTTAAAAGAGGGACCTCTAACTCTATTTTTAACCGGCAAGAGTGTACTTTTACCGCTGGAAATTTTCTGGATATATTTGTCCAGGTCTTCCCCGAATAAGCGTTCACCATGAAATGGGAAGCTAACCAGCAATTTTTTACAGGGAGCTTTAGCAGACCAGTTTTTGAGCCATAGAAGCCTGCGCATATGTACTACAGACAGCGTAAGGCAGGAGGCCTGATGGATTGAATCCTTTATGGCGTCAACCGCAAAGCATAAGGCTCTAGGTAGATCAGCTAGGGCAAGGGCCTGCTGATCTGGCAGGTCCCTTAAGACCTGTTTCAACTGATCCTTCACTGCTTGGCAGACCCCAATAGCTGCCACTGCTGGTTGTGTCACCAATCCTGCTGTAGAAAAAGCAGATTTTAATAAGGACTCCAATTTTTTTATCTATTGGGTCCTTGAACATTTGGACATTATCTACTGGACATGTCAGTGATTTATTCACACAAGAGATGGCTGCGTCCACTGTAGGGACCCTCCATTTTTTGATGAACTTATCCTCCATGGGATAGACCACCGGAAATCTCTTGGGAGGAGTAAATATTTTATCAGGATGTTCCCAATCCTGGTAAATGAGCCCTTCCAGTAAAGGATGGATCGGAAAGGAACAAACAGTCTGGGGAGCTTTTAGCGACCCCAACGAGGAGACAGAAGTGGATGATGGCTCCGCAAGGGGCATTTTAAATGCTGATCGGACCATGTTAGTCAGGGACTGAACCCATAATCTTTCAGCATGTGATGCTGAGAATGGCTCTTCCACTGTTGATTCCTCTACAACAGAATCAACCTCATCCTGATCCCCTTCAGGCAGTTCGATCCCTATATGGGACTGTTGCTCTGCTAACAGGTACTCTGAGGGAGGAGACGGAGATCGGGCGCGCTTTCCCTCTGACAGGGAAGCAGCGATCAATGTTGTAAATCTCTCTTCCAGTCCTCCCAGAGCTGAGGAAAAAACCTCCTCTTTTATATACATAGGAGCAGGTGAACTGAGGACAGCCACAGTACCAGGTACTCCTGAGGGTGCTCTACGGTCACTAACCTCTGATTTTTCAGGGGAGATTGGTGCAGCCAAAGCATGCCCAAGATCCTCAGAGCCCGATGGAGACCCCCTTTGCTTCCTGGGATTCTTAGTCCCGGAGACTTTAGACGGCATATTCCTAAGCCCAAAGCTGAGGTATTACAGCCGAAATACACCACTTACTGAAAATAGTCTAGCACAATTGCTGCTATATAAACAGTTGGTGTCTACTAATGTGCCTTTCTATGGGGATGCCTGCATCAACCGCCTGCTGTATGCCTTTCTAAATGTTGCCAGCTCTGTTTCTGCCTTCCATAACCAGCTGACAACACCTAATTGTGCTTTTTAACATGCTGGGACGCCCGCACATGCGCAGAAGCGCTGCGGCGCGCACAGAGCGTCATCCACCAAGCTCCGCCCCTTTTTCCAGCTCACCTCTATAAATAGAGGCGCGCGCACGTGCGCCTTCGGCGCTCTTTTTGAAAAGGAACTAGGGACAGAAGCCAGGGCCCTGTTTGCCACAGGGCTGGGGGATGGACGAGCATTGCAACATGGCAGAGGAAACAGTTTCCCATTCAGAGAACTCACCATCTGCCTGGATTTTGACTTGGAAAGAAAAAATCCACATGACAAGAAAACAACGTTCCACAGCGGCCTCTAGTGGTTTAACACAGGTACCGCGGTTTAACCATTTTTTTTTTTTCTCTTGACCACTCTTAAAATTATTACATTTTTTAGTAGTTACAGGCATGCACAGATATTTAGCGGGAATACCGTTAGGTAACAGGCAGAAAGACATATTAGGCTTGGGGGTCCCCCAATAGAACCAAGTTCCTGAGGGGCCCCCACTTACCTTTTCCCCGCCGCAGGACTCTGTTTGGTCCACAGAAGCCCAAACTTCACCTCTCACGGCAGGCATTGTAATTAAACCTTCAGGGACCGGGTTCCCAAGGATTCCACTCCCCTGGACCTGTATAGCACCCTGCACAGAAAACATCTTGGTCGTGGGTATGACCAGAGCTCTGGATCCCAGGGTCCAGCCCTCCTAAGAGAAGCATTACAGGCAAAACCTTGGTCTTCTCTGCAAGGCCCGGGTACCGACCGTTTAGTTATGAAGCTTTTTTGGTCGGATCCGGAATAGCTTACTGAGGCCCAAAAGAACCTGTACGCAAGCTCAGTGAAAAACACATGTTACTTCTTGGCCAACACCTTAGACACTGGCAAAAAACTGAGGTGCTCCCGGATGGGAGGGGCTTATATAGGGGAGGTTACTTCCGGTTTGGAAGTTGCCAGTGCCAGCACCTGAAGGTAAACTATATAACCCACATAGTAATGACTATGCCGCTCTGTGTCCCGTGATGTACGAGAAAGAAAAGAAATTTGACGGGTTCTAACCCTTCCTTACTCTACCCAAAAGGGAAAAAAAAGTTTTGCCTATAGTTCTACTTTAACCGCCTGCCGACCAGTCGCTGTCATTATATTGTGGCAGGTCAGCTCATTCCTGCAAATTGCCATAGCTGTAAGTCTGTACATTTTAACAGCTATAGCAGGCACGCCCGCTGCACGGCGGGGGAGCTGATGGGCGTGGCCGGTGGCCGCAACGTAAACAAACAGATCCACATTCTGACAGGGAAGTACAGAGTGCTCGTCTGTTCCTAGTGATTAGGAACAGCGATCTCTCTGTACTCCCATTCAGTCCCCTCCCCCCACAGTTAGAAACACCTCCCAGGGAACACATTTAACGCCTTGATCGCCCCCTAGTGTTTAACCCCTTCCCTGCCAATGTCATTTATACAGTAATCGGTGCATTTTTATAGCACTGATCGCTGTATAAATGTCAATGGTCCCAAAAAGGTGTCAAAAGTGTCCAATCTGTCCACTGCAATGTTGCGGTCCCCCTAAAAATCGCTGATCATTACCATTACTAGTAAAAAATAATAAAAATGCCATAAATCTATCCCCTATTTTGCAGACGCTATAACTTTTGTGCAAACCAATCAATATACGCTTATTGCGATTTTTCTTTTTTTTTTCTTTTATTACAAAAAATATGTAGAAGAATACATATTGGCCTAAACTGATGAAGAAATGTATTTACTTATTTTTGCTTATTTATTATAGTAAAAAGTAATATATATATATATATATATATATATATATATATATATATATATATATATATATTTTTTTCTAAATTGTCAGTCTTTTTTTGAATATAGCGCAAAAAATAAAAACCGCAGAGGTGATCAAATACCACCAAAAGAAAACCTATTTATGGGAAAAGGACCTCAATATTTTTGGGTACAGCTTCGCACGACCGCGCATTTGGCAGTTAAAAGCGATGCAGTGCTGTATTGCAAAAAATGGCCTGGTCATTAAGGGGGAAAATCTTCCAGGGCTGAAGTGGTTAAACAGTTGTTAAAAACATTTACACCGAAAAAATTTTTTTTTTAAAAGATGGACCTTGGAGAATTTTTTTTATTTTAAACTAGTTATTCTGCATCTGTAGATAAGAAGAAACATGATTTATTGAAAATCAATGCATATAATCTGATATATAATATCCTAGTAAGGCAGCTGGTCCCATACAGAAAAAATCAGCTTACTTAAGCCCCTTTCACACGGACGGCAAAATTGCTGCAGTAAAAAGCATGTTTTTGTTCTGTGAAATTCAAGGCTTCAGGCACTGCGATTAGCTGCATTTGTACATTGCGATTAGCTGTGTTTACATGCGGCTGCGGTTGACCATTATTGTCATCTCCATAGCAACCGTTTTTTATTTTGATGTGCTTCCTGTTGTTTTTTTCTTTTGTTCACGCTGCTATCCGCAGTTGACACAAAAGACTGCGATTACATGCGGTTATGTGCATATAGCTGCGCTACATCGCACCTGGACGCATTCAATTCTATTTTTTCTATTCGCACCAAACCGCATGTAACGAAATCGTAGCTAAACGCTGTGTGTGAATGGGGCCATAGGAAAGCATTGTGTGCTTTTAGCTGCGGTAGAAAACTGGAAAATCCACAGCTAAAAGCACCATTCTATCCGTCCGTGTGAAAGGGGCCTTACTGTTTTAAACCTAAAGAACCACCCAGCCTTTTCCTTCAGCTGTATGCAGCAGAAACATGTAAGATCTTCTAAATATCTAAAAACTGAAATGATGAGGAGCTAGGACCTCAGATACTGCCAGGGTTTTGCCATTGTCAGAAATTGTTGCTGCACTGCGGATTGATATGCAATGGTGATAAATAATGCATGCAGCGTCTCTCTTCAGGTTGTCTTTGAAGTTTTGTTTTTCTCTAGGCTGAATGATAGACTGAGATAATGTATTTGCATGATAAAGTTGGAGATAAACAATTAGCAGTTCGTTTTATATGTCTCCTGTTGTGAAAGGCATGTTTCCAGTGGACCAATCAGAGTATAGCAATTTGAAAAGCGCCTTGGAAAAGCTGACGTTAAATGATTCCAGTGTGTCTGTTACTCGGGACAGCAGTGCAGCGCTTGGAGCTGGATGGAGGTCAGTGTGTTCTGTTACTCTAATTATGTTTCAATACTCCTGCAAAGAATGAAAAGAAAAATATTGTATTCCTGATCAGCTAAATGAGATATTTGAAATAAATAGAAATCTAAACAGGGATAATTCTTTGGGTATGATCAAGAAAAGAGAAAGATATATTGAAGGTTACATTTTTTTTAAATGGAACTAAAGTAAGACATGCACCGTCTCTTCTGCAATAAAATGCCCCTACCTTTCAGCTCACTGTCTTCTCTGGCACTGTACACTAAGCTGTGCATGCAGGGCTGCTGTTATTAATTACGGGGCCCTATGCAGCCTACCTTCCCCCGCTCTCCATCATTACACATCCCCATGTTTGCCCGTGGCAGCTGCCAGCAGGAGAGGAAAGGAGGGAAGCTGGCAGCGCTGCAAGGGAAAGGGGCACACAGGGGGCCCAGACAGCAGATGGAAGGGGTGCGTGTGCTAGAACCAATCTTCTTGCGGTGAAGCTGGAGGGAGAATGTGGAGGAGAAGCTGGCAGTGCTGCAGGGGGAAGCAGAAGAGGATTAGTGTGACCAATAAGATAGTAGAGCCGACCCTCCTGCTCAGTAGGTGCCTGGGCCCCCCTTTTCAACTGATTGGGTCTGGGCCCAGTACAGGATGGTTGTACTGACTTACCAGTGGCCATGTGTGCATGCGCAGCTCTTCTTATAGTGCTACACCAGTATCTGAGTGCTAGAATGACTAACTCCTGTGCATGCGCAGGAGTGATGTCATCACCAGCCAGCCAATGAAGAGCCCCAAAGACTGGCACTCAGAAAAAGATACCAGCGCTAGTGAGAGAGCGCTGCATACTGTAGGTAAGTATTTATACTTTACTTTCACTTTAAGGTTATTGTAAGGCCTAACTTTCTACTGAAACAGCCAAAATTCAAAATTGGTGCCCCTGCAGGCACCACCCGGTTCAACAAAATGTCAATTCAAAGCTGATATCCAGGTTTACTGTTATTTGCCACACTGTTCAAGCTGGCCCAAACAAACCATTTATTACACTAACAGGTGTGCCCTCTGGGTACACTATATAAACGAAAGAAACAAGAGCGAGTGGAGTGCAGCGTCAAGCTCGATGACATCACAGGACATTGGAGATCACTATAGTAGCGGTATCTGCTTCAGTGACTTCCTGCTTTCAGGGGGATCCCACAGGTATGGTATATGCATAGTTGTATTAGTCCAAGCTAAACCAATGTAACTATGGACAAAATATCCATACCGGGAATCCTCTTTAACCATGTTATGTCTGGTATGCTTACAATGCTACTGACAGTTTTTGAAAATGATACAGTTTGACAGCTGTTTTGCTTTTTGAGTTGAATCAATTAATCCAGCTCAGTAGGATATGTATTAAAAAATTTTAGCTTTTTTTTTTTTTTATGGGAGAAAATACTTCCAAAAATAGTAACAAATACATTTTATGTTGTTCAGCTAGCATCTGATAAATATTTACCAAGCCAATTTATATCCCACCTATAGCTTTTCTTTTTTTTTTAATTTTAGAATTAAATTGGAAAAAATATTTTTGTTTTTGTGTTGCCTATCTTGTTACATTTTCATTGCCATTTATGTGAACGGGTATCCATACATTTATGTTATTCAGCTAGCACGCAGGTGCCAAACAAGGCCCGCGGGCCGAATTCGGCCCTCCAGGCCATTTTATATGACCCTCACACCCCCCTTGTCTCTGCCCCTACCTTGTCTCGGCAATCAGCAGCAGAAAGGACAGGACTCCTCCACCAGATCCTGCATTTCTCTGTCCAGCCCTTCTGGCAGCAGCACAAGGCAAGGGGCTGCACTAATGTAAGGGATAGTGGGGGGGATGCTCGACTTCTTATGGTGGAGAGCTCTTGACATCCGATGTAAGGAGGGTGGGGTGCTGATACAACCGGCCCTTTGAGGGCAACCATAATGCCGATGTGGCCCACAAGGAAATGAAGTTTGACACCCCTGCTAGCATCTAATAATAGGATTTTTATAACAGCTTACCTGTAAAATCCTTTTCTTGGAGTACATCACGGGACACAGAGCGACATAGTCATTACTAATGGGTTATATAGATACCTTCAGGTGCTGGCACTGGCAACTTCCAAAACCGGAAGTACCCTCCCCTATATAAGCCCCTCCCATCCGGGAGCACCTCAGTTTTGTAGCAAAGCAATAAGTGTCCCCAAAGAGGGGTGGGAGCTCTGTGTCCCGTGATGTACTCCAAGAAAAGGATTTTACAGGTAAGCTGTTATAAAAATCCTATTTTCTTTCTCGTACATCACGGGACACAGAGCGACATAGTCATTACTAATGGGATGTCCTAAAGCAATGCCCAACGAGGGGGGGGATACACCATACATAAGCTGAGCGCTATCAGACATGAGGATCTTTTGCGGCCTGCAACACACTGCGCCCAAAGGCGACATCCTCCTGACTTCTAACGTCCACCTGGTAGAACCTAGTAAACGTGTGTACTGAAGACCATGTTGCGGCCTTACAGATTTGAGCCAGGGAGGCCTGGTGATGCACTGCCCATGAAGTTCCAACTGCTCTCGTGGAGTGCGCCCTAACTTTGAACGGAGGCGGTCTCCTTCTCAAGCCATAGGCTTGCATTATGACCTGTCGAATCCACTTGGCTAAAGTAGATTTTGACGCTGCCTGACCCCTTCTGGGGCCTTCCGGCAGAATAAACAAAGTATCCGTTCTGCGAATCTGAGCAGTGGCTTTTAGATAAGCTTTAACTGCTCTTACTACATCCAAAGAATGCAATAACTTTTCCTCTACCGAAGTAGGTTTGGGGAAAAAAGAAGGAAGAACCACATCTTGGTTCAAATGAAACCTCGATACCACCTTAGGAAGAAAGGCTGGATGAGGACGTAACACTACTCTGTCCTTATGGATAACCAGATATGGCTCCCTACAGGACATAGCTGCTAATTCCGACACTCTTTTAGCCGAACAAATGGCTACTAGAAAAATCTATTTCCTGGTGAGAAGAACCAAAGAAATATGCTGTAATGGTTCAAATGGTTGTTTCTGTAGAACCGACAGAACCAAGTTTAGATCCCATGGACATATGGGAATATTAACCGGAGGACTAATACGCATCACTCCTTGTATAAAGGCTTTGACTAGTGAATGCGAAGCCAAGGGCCTTTGAAAAAATATTGACAAGGCCGAAATCTGACCCTTGATAGTACTCAAGGCAAGCTTCCTATCTACAGCCCATTGTAGGAAGTCCAGAATCCTACCTATTACGTATTTACGTGGATGCCATTTCTTGGCCTCACACCAGGCGATGTACGCCTTCCAGATTCTATAGTAGATCTGCCTGGATACCGGCTTCCTGGCATTGATCATGGTAGATACCACAGCATTAGAGAGCCCTCTCTTTTTTAGGATGTGGGCTTCAATAGCCAGGCCGTCAAACCTAGGGCTGGTAAGGAAGGGTGGTATATCGGTCCTTGCGAAAGCAGGTCCGGACGATGTGGGAGGGTCCAAGGACTCCCCACAGACATCTTTACAATCTCCGCGTACCATGCTCTTCGGGGCCACACTGGAGCCACCAGAATGACTGGTTTCTTTTCTACCCTGATTCTGCGGAGTAATCGAGGTAACAATTGTGGCGGTGGGAATGCATATATCAGCTTGAACTGATCCCAAGGGAACACTAGGGCATCCGAGCCGCAAGCTAGGGGATCCCTTGTCCAAGAGACAAACCTGTCCACTTTTGCGTTGAATCTGGATGCTAGCAGATCTACATCCGGTGTTCCCCACCGCTGACATATTGTCCGGAAAACCTCGGGATGAAGGGACCATTCCCCTGGGCATAATTGTTGGCGACTTAGAAAGTCCGCCTTCCAATTCTCCACTCCTGGAATGAATACCGCAGATATGGCTGGGACATATCTTTCTGCCCATCTCAGGATGTAATTTACTTCCCTCTGGGCTGCATGACTCCTGGTGCCCCCCTGATGATTGATATATGCCACTGCTGTGGCATTGTCTGATTGAATTCTGACAGGGGACCCTTGGAGTTTGGATGTCCATGCTACTAGGGCATACCGGGCTGCTCGTATCTCTAAGAGATTGATGGGCAGGGCCTTTTCCGCATCCGACCATCTGCCCTGGAGAGACCATTGCTCCAGTACTGCTCCTCAGCCTATAAGGCTGGCATCTGTAGTGACCACCTTCCAAGAAATCGGACTGAAGGATTTCCCTCTTTCCAGATTCTGGGGAACCAACCACCAGCGGAGGCTCTTGCGAACGGAAGGGGACAAGGACATTGGTAATTCCAGAGCCTGAACTTTTTTGTTCCAGGCTGACAGTATGGCCCTTTGCAAATTCCTTGAATGGAATTGACCGTAGGGTACTGCTTCGAATGATGCCACCATTTTTCCCAGCAGCCTCATGCACAGGCGTATGGATGGCTGTCTTTTTGAACCCACTAAGTGGATCAAATCTCTCAAAGACGACCCCTTTTCTTGAGGCAAGAAAATTTTTCTCTGGTCTGAATCCAGCCTTAGCCCCAAGTATTCCAGACTTTTGACTGGTTTTAGGGCTGACTTGTCTCGGTTGATAATCCAACCGTGACATTCCAGATACTTGATTGTCTCGTGAACAACCACTTCTAGTTTTTCCACTGAGTGGTCTATCAGCAACAAGTCGTCTAGATATGCCATTATCGTTACACCTCGTGTTCTTAGATTGGCCAATAATGGGGCCAGAATTTTTGTGAACACTCGTGGTGCTGTGGCCAGACCGAAGGGTAAGGCTCTGAACTGAAAATGGCGCCCTTCTACCGCAAAGCGTAGAAATTTTTGGTGGGCTGGAAAGATGGGAATGTGCAAATAAGCATCTTTGATGTCGATCGAGGCTAACCATTCCTCCCCTTGTAGGGCAGTGGCCACCGACCGGATCGACTCCATCCGGAAATTCCTGATATGTAGGAATTTGTTTAGCCCTTTTAGATTTAATATGGGCCTCACGTCCCCGTTTGGCTTCGGGACTGTAAAGAGGTTTGAGTAAAACCCGAACCCCCATTCTTCCAGGGGAACCTCTATAATTACTGCTTGGAGCAATAATTGTTCTAGTGCCAACAGGAGGGATCCTCTCTTCTGGGGATCCCTTGGCACGTTTGACCTTATAAAGTGGGAAGGAGGGGAGTCTTTTAACTCCAATTTGTATCCCAGATTTACTGCGGAGAGCACCCATCTGTCTCTGATCGTGTCCCGCCAGGTCTCTGTGAACAACTGAGGTCTTCCCCCCACCCGATTGAGTGGGGGCAACCCTTCATGCATTTGACTTTGGGGGAGGTTTTGTACCTCTCCTGCTCCAGGGCTTCTTGTTACCCTGCAATTGTCCCTGATTTTTACCTCCGGGATTTGACAGAGGAGGCCGTCGGAACTGTTTCACAGCCGATGTCCTAGGGACTGGAGAAGCAGGCCTCTTAAAAGAGGGACCTCTAACTCTGTTTTTAACCGGCAAAAGTGTACTTTTACCGCTGGAAATTCTCTGGATATATTTGTCCAGGTCTTCCCCGAATAAGCGTTCACCATGAAATGGGAAGCTGACCAGCAATTTTTTACAGGGAGCTTCAGCAGACCAGTTTTTGAGCCATAAAAGCCTGCGCATATGTACTACAGACAGCGTAAGGCGGGAGGCCTGATGGATTGAATCCTTTATAGCGTCCACCGCAAAGCATAAGGCTCTAGGTAGATCAGCTAGGGCAAGAGCCTGCTGATCTGGCAAGTCCCTTAAGACCTGTTTCAACTGATCCTTCACTGCTTGGCAGACCCCAATAGCTGCCACTGCTGGTTGTGTCACCAATCCTGCTGTAGAAAAAGCAGATTTTAATAAGGACTCTAATTTTTTATCTATTGGGTCCTTGAACATTTGGACATTATCTACTGGACATGTCAGTGATTTATTCACACAAGAGATGGCTGCGTCCACTGTAGGGACCCTCCATTTTTTGATGAACTTATCCTCCATGGGATAGACCACCGGAAATCTCTTGGGAGGAGTAAATATTTTATCAGGATGTTCCCAATCCTGGTAAATGAGCCCTTCCAGTAAAGGATGGATCGGAAAGGAACAAACAGTCTGGGGAGCTTTTAGCGACCCCAACGAGGAGACAGAAGTGGATGATGGCTCCGCAAGGGGCATTTTAAATGCTGATCGGACCATGTTAGTCAGGGACTGAACCCATAATCTTTCAGCATGTGATGCTGAGAATGGCTCTTCCACTGTTGATTCCTCTACAACAGAATCAACCTCATCCTGATCCCCTTCAGGCAGTTTGATCCCTATATGGGACTGTTGCTCTGCTAACAGGTACTCTGAGGGAGGAGACGGAGATCGGGCGCGCTTTCCCTCTGACAGGGAAGCAGCGATCAATGTTGTCAATCTCTCTTCCAGTCCTCCCAGAGCAGAGGAAAAAACCTCCTCTTTTATATACACAGGAGCAGGTGAACTGAGGACAGCCACAGTACCAGGTACTCCTGAGGGTGCTCTACGGTCACTAACCTCTGATTCTTCAGGGGAGACTGGTGCAGCCGAAGCATGCCCAAGATCCTCAGAGCCCGATGGAGACCCCCTATGCTTCCTGGAATTTTTAGTCCCGGAGTTTTTAGACGGCATTATTCCTAAGCCCAAAGCTGAGGTATTCCAGCCGAAATACACCACTTACTGACAATAGTCTAGCACAAATGCTGCTATAAAAACAGTTGGTGTCTACTAATGTGCCTTTCTATGGGGATGCCTGCATCAACCGCTTGCTGTATGCCTTTTTTAAATGTTGCCAGCTCTGTCTCTGCACTCCATAGCCAGCTCACAACACATAATTGTGGTTTTTAACATGCTGGGACGCCCGCACATGCGCAGAAGCGCTGCGGCGTGCACAGAGCGTCATCCCCCAAGCTCCGCCCCCTTTCCCGGCCCACCTCTATATATAGAGGCGCGTGCACGCGCACGCGCGCGGCCACGTGCGCCTTCGGCGCTAATTTTGAAAAGGAAACCAGGGACAAGAGCCAGGGCCCCTTTTGCCGCAGGCCGGGGGATGGACGAGCATTGCAACATGGCAGAGGAAGCAGTTTCCCACAAGAGAACTCACCATCTGCCTGGACTTGCTCTGATAAAAAGAAACTAGTCCACATGACAAGAAACGTTCCACAGCGGCCTCTAGTGGATTAACACAGGTACCGCAGTCTAATATATTAAATATATATATATATATATATATATGTATGTATGTATGCATGTGTGTGTGTGTATATATATATATATATATATATATATATATATATTTTTTTTTTTTTTTTCTTGACCACTATTAAAATTATTACATTTTTTAGTAGTTACAGGCATGCACAGATATTAGCGGGAATACCGTTAGGTAACAGACAGACCAATTAGGCTTGGGGGTCCCCCAATAGAACCAAGTTCCTGGGGGCCCCCACTTACCTGTTCCCCGCCGCAGGACTTTGTTTGGTCCACAGAAGCCCAAACTTCACCTATCACGGCAGGCATTGTAATTAAACCTTCAGGGACCGGGTTCCCAAGGATTCCACTCCCCTGGACCTGTATAGCACCCTGCACAGAAAACATCTTGGTCATGGGTATGACCAGAGCTCTGGATCCCAGGGTCCAGCTCTCCTAAGAGAAGCATTACAGGCAAAACCTTGCTCTTCTCTGCAAGGCCCGGGTACCGACCGTTTAGCTATGAAGCTTTTTTGGTCGGATCCGGAATAGCTTACTGAGGCCCAAAAGAACCTGTACGCAAGCTCAGTGAAAAACACATGTTTCTTCTTGGCCAACACCTTAGACACTGGCAAAAAACTGAGGTGCTCCCGGATGGGAGGGGCTTATATAGGGGAGGGTACTTCCGGTTTTGGAAGTTGCCAGTGCCAGCACCTGAAGGTATCTATATAACCCATTAGTAATGACTATGTCGCTCTGTGTCCCGTGATGTACGAGAAAGAAAAATATTTACCAAGCCAATTTATATCCCATCTATACTTCTTGTTTTTTATTTTTTTAGAATTAAATGTGAAAAATGTACTTCTGTTTTTGTGTTGCCTATCTTTTTTTTTTCCATAAACCTATCTTGTTACATTTTCTTTGCAATTTATGTGAATGGGTAGCTACATGAATCACAAATGTCACTAACTATATACCTGCACAGGTTGGGTTTTCTTGGGCTTCTACATATGGAGGTTTTTAACCAAAGGCTGGAGCAGGAATACAATGCATCTGTCATCATGACATCACCAACAGTCCCATACAAAGCTGTGCTTACCTCACCGAAACTTATAAAGGTATGATGTCCACAGAGCTACTTTTACTCCTTATTTATTGTTACAAGTATTTACCATATTTATCGGCGTATAACATGCACCCCAACTTAAGGGAAGTTTCAGGAAAAAAACTTTCCACAGCCCCCTACGTATAACACGCAGGCACAGTTTACCCTTTATTTTCAGGGTAAAAAAGTGAGTGTTATACGCCAATAAATACAGTATATAGCACCAGCAATTTTTACATATTGTATGTTCACATCAGTCCTTGCCCTCGAATGTGCTGCTCACTTTATGTAGTAACACAAAAAGAGCAGTAAACCTATATAAGGGACATGCGTATACTAAGGCAAAGTGTTCCTAGTGCTTTAGTTGGAATCTGAAGTCTTCTGACCCCCCGTCCCCTGTCCCCAACATTAATCTTCCAGTGTGCAGGGATTAATAGTGCCCAAGGGTCCTGTAACAGGCACTCATCAATAATTCTGACTATGCTTGTTCTTTCCACCCACCTCCTCCATTCATAGAAGCTGTACTATAGCTTCTATGAATGAAAAGCTATGAATGGAGGAGGGGTAACTTTCATTCATTCATCCGTCAATCCTACATTCATAGAATGCTTTTCATTCAGAAGATTACCACTTTGGGGGTAGCGGTGGAGTTCAGAGGACTTCAGATTTCAACTAAAACAGGAGTCATCAGCACAAGGGCACCTTAATTACATTGCTAGTAAATACTGTCCCTGTTGCTTATTTAAAAATGGTTGACTAAGTTTTAAGAGGATGATTTACTAAAGGAGGTGAGAATCTTGGCAAAAACTGTTTAAATATTCACTTCAATTATCCAGTCATTTTCAGATAAAGTAAATGAAAAGGAATGTGCAAATGGATAATTAAAGTAAACATTCACACAATTATTATACAAAGATTCTCCACATCTTTAGTAAACCGGTCTCTAAGGCTTTAAAGCGAACCTGATATCCCATTCAGTAATAGTCACTTAATAGCTTCACTGAGCCTGGTTTAGGCTCAGATGAGACTGACTTGGAGCTTACACAAGCTTAAGGAACACCTCCAACCCACCACCATCACATGTCAGTGCTTGAGCCTAATGATTGGCCTGTGGGGTGCCTCGCACTGCATCATGAGAAGAGTGGGAAGGAAGTTACATGCTCACCCTTACCTGGAGGACCTAGGTATGTCTCATCTCCAGTGGTGGGGGAGAACAGAGAACAGTTGGGGGGCACGCTCAAGTGAATCTGTTACTTCCCCTAAATGGGAAAAGTACAGGTTGCCTTTCAGAACTAAAACTATATTTATAAAAAGACTGGGTAAAATATTTGCATTGCTTATTGTGAGGGGGTTAACTCGGTAGCAGGTGTGTGTGACCCCCTGGTTGGGCTCCCCACACAAAAACAGGGCCAGCAGACGGAGGTTGTGGTTTTCAAAATCAAAAGGTGCGGTTTATTTCTCTATGTACAGTGACAAAAACACAGCAAAGCCAAAAAGAAACAAACAAAATAAATCCTGGTCAGTTTGACCTCTGACTAAACATGCAGGTTTCCTAAACTAACAACTGGGATCAGCCTGGTGCTGTCCTAGTCCCTAAGTCCCTGGTTTAGTAAAAGTCCAAACAAATAGCCACACAGGCTTTGCCTCACCGCACAGGGGTTCACTCTCCCTAGACAGTCCACACAGGTCTGGTTCCAGGCATGAGCTAACATCTGATGAAGCTGGGAGTTTTTATAGAGGCCTTAAACGAACTGACAGGCTTCAGCTGGTCTCATCAACTCCCTGCCTCACGACGCCCAGCACTCTCCCTAGAGGTATGAGTCATTCATGAGCCCACTAGCCTCAGCTGGGCTTCATCAACTCCCTAGTTGTATAAGTCGGCATAAAGCCTGAATCTGGGAGAAATATATCTACCCCCCTGGATGCAACCAGGTGACTTTACCTTCCTGCTGTCACATACCCCCCCCTCTTGTTTTAACCTTGGGGTTGGAACACCAGCAATCAGGCATTCATGTACTCGAGACAAAGCATCCACATTCCCCATTTGAACGCCAGGGCGATGCTTTACTGTGAAGTTGAATTCCTGTAGGGCCAGGAACCACCTATTCACTCTTCTATTTGTCTCCTTGTTTTGAGCCATCCACTTTAACGGAGCGTGATCCGTAACCATGTCAAAGTGCCTACCTAGCAGATAGTACCGAAGGGAATCTAGAGCCCACTTCACCGCTAAACACTCCTTTTCAACCGTGGCGTAATTTACCTCATGGGACTTCAACTTCCTGCTGAGGTAAATGACTGGGTGCTCTTCCCCGTTCCAGACCTGGGACAATACTGCTCCTAACCCCACATCTGACGCATCACTTTGTACGACAAAGTCTTTAGAGAAGTCGGGTGAGTACAACACTGGCTGGCTACATAAGGCTTGTTTCAAGAATTGGAATGCTGCCTCAGCCTCGGGGGTCCATTTAATCATGACCGACCCTTTCCCTTTCGTCAGGTTGGTTAGGGGCACAGCCTTAGAAGCAAAGTGGGGAATGAAGCGCCGATAATAACCCGCGATTCCCAGAAAGGCTCGTACCTGCTTCTTGCTGTTGGGACGTGGCCAACTCTGGATGGCCTCGACTTTGTTGAGTTGGGGTTTTATTACTCCCCTGCCAATGGTGTACCCAAGATATTTGGCCTCCTCCTGCCCAATGGTACACTTCTTGGGGTTAGCCGTAAACCCCGCTTCCCGAACAGAGTCCAGGACTGCTTGCACTTTTGGCAGATGTGAGGCCCAATCTGTGCTATGGACAATTACGTCATCCAGGTAAGCCGCAGCATACTTCCGATGGGGCCTCAGCATCTGGTCCATTTTCCGCTGGAATGTGGCCGGCGCATTCTGTAACCCGAACGGCATTCTCTTATATTGGAACGCCCCGTCTGGGGTTACAAATGCGGTTTTCTCTTTGGCCGACTTGGCCAGGGGAATTTGCCAATACCCTTTTGTGAGGTCAAGAGTCGTCATGTATCGGGCTGTTCCCAGCCGGTCGATCAACTCATCTATACGTGGCATGGGGTAGGTGTCAAATTTTGTAACTTTGTTCAACTGACGAAAATCGTTACAAAATCGCCAGCTCCCATCCGGTTTAGGCACCAACACAATGGGACTAGACCAATCACTTTGGGACTCCTCTATCACCCCTAAGTTCAGCATTTTCTGTACTTCCTCCCGTATTGCCTCCCGTCGGGCCTCTGGGATCCGATAGGGTTTTAACTTCACCCTTTCACCGGGCGGGGTAATAATATCATGCTCTACCCCAGATGTTTGTCCCGGCAGCTCAGAGAACACCTCCTTGTTGCGAAGCACAAACTCCTTAACCTCCTGTTGTTGGGGTTGTGACAAGGTGGCTGCTATTCCAACCTCCGGAATCACGCAACCAGTTTGAGCTGGTGACCAAGTTTCTGCGACTAGGGACTCTCTATCCCTCCAGGCTTTCAGCAGATTAACGTGATATATCTGTTCGGGCTTTCGCCTTCCTGGTTGTCTGACCTTGTAATTCACTTCGCTCACTTTTTCCATTATCTCGTAGGGGCCTTGCCATTTGGCAAGGAATTTACTTTCAACCGTAGGGACAAGTACCAATATCCTATCCCCCGGGGAAAAGGTACGGGTCTTTGCTCCACGGTTGTACACTCTCTGCTGTGCCAACTGCGCTTGGGCCAAATGTTCCTTCACGATGGGCATTACCTGTGCAATTCGATCTTGCATCAGGGCGACATGCTCAATCACACTCCTGTGGGGAGAACTCTCACTTTCCCAAGTTTCCTTGGCAATATCCAACAGCCCTCTTGGGTGTCTCCCATACAGTAACTCAAAGGGGGAGAATCCCGTAGAGGATTGGGGCACCTCCCTAATAGCAAACATCAAATAAGGAAGTAGACAGTCCCAATCCTTTCCATCTCTATCCACCACTTTCTTCAACATTTGTTTTAGGGTTTTGTTGAATCTTTCAACCAGCCCATCGGTTTGGGGGTGATACACAGATGTACGCAATTGCGTCACTTTGAACAATTTACACAGCTCTTTCATAACCCGGGACATAAAGGGTGTACCTTGGTCCGTAAGCAGTTCTTTACAAATACCCACCCGGCTAAAAACAAGAGATAGCTCTTTGGCTATGGTTTTGGCCGAGGTATTTCTGAGAGGGATCGCTTCTGGATAACGGGTGGCATAGTCCATTATAACCAATATGTACTGGTGCCCCCTAGCGGACTTGATTATAGGACCTACCAAATCCATTGCGATTCTCTCAAACGGGACCTCAATGATGGGTAGAGGGACCAGCGGGCTACGGAAATGTGGCATCGGGGCCGACCTCTGACACACAGGGCAGGAGGAACAATAATTTTCTATGTCCTTCATCACCCCAGGCCAATAGAATCTCTGTAATACCCTCTCTCGGGTTTTCTCTGTCCCCAGATGACCTCCAAGAATGTGCCCATGGGCCAACTCCAACACCAACTTCCTGTAAGGTTTGGGCACCACCAGCTGCTCAACGGTTTCTTCTGCCCTTTTTGCCACCCGATACAGTAGGTCCTTCTCTACGCTGAAGTATGGGTAAGTGCAGGTATTATCTGGGTTCACTAACTCGCCATCTATTTCCACTACGTTTTCCCGTGCCTTTATTAGGGCGGGGTCTTTTAACTGTTCTGTGGCAAAATTTTCCCTGTGAACCTCCAGATCAGAAAACTCCACAGACGGTAGGTTTTCGTCTGAGGAGGTGGGCTCCTCTCCAGTTTCTTGAGTCTCCCCTGCCAATACTGACAAGGGAAATTCTGGAGAGTCCTCACCACTCTCAGAGGAGTTCTGGCTATCACATTCCTGGTACATAGGGGCACCAGTGGGGGGCTCAGGATCATCCCACAGTTCCCAGAACTTCGGAAAATCCCTTCCCACAATGGCATCATGCGGTAATTGAGATACTAACCCCACTGGATGAGAGAGGGTACCTTTGGGGGTCTCGAAACACACTGTAGTCACTGGATACTCTCGGGTGTCCCCATGCACACAAATAACAGCTACCTTGCTATTCCCAGAGACCTCTGTTTTAACTAATTCAGCCTTTATCAGGGTCACAAGGCTACCTGAATCCAGTAATACCACAACATTTCTACCATTAATACACATTTTGCATAAATGTTTCTCAGTTCCCCGAATGGCAGTGCATGCGACTGTCGCACACAGCGACTGACGTCTGTCCATCAGAAAGTCACATTGCATGGGTTCCTCCACAACCGGGCAATTTGCTGCAATATGTCCCGCTTGCCGGCAGCGGTAGCAAACGATCCTTCTTGCGGCCTCTTGAGCCGCTGATTTCCCAGGCTGTTCTCGCCAAACTTGGGGTAGAGCTCCCACCCTCTCACTCTCTCCACCCTCACCCCTTGGAATCCTCTTATCCGCCCCTGGGGATGGTCTGGTCTTAGGGTGGAAAGTCCGAGAGTCTCTGGAAGAGGCCGTCAGGTTCTCTGTAGCCAAGTATCTCTCTACACGATCCACAAGTTTACCGGCCGTTTCTGGGTCTCCATGGCTTACCCACTTTTGAATGGCGGTAGGAAGAGCTCTCAAGAAACGATCCATCACAACACGTTCCACAATCTCCGGTGCGGACAAAGTCTCTGGCTGTAGCCACTTCCTGCTCAGGTGAATGAGATCATACATTTGAGACCTGGGGGGTTTTCCAAGCTGGAAAGTCCAGTTATGCACACGCTGAGCCCGGACAGCCAGGGTGACACCCAGCCTTGCCAATATTTCAGCTTTTAGCATCACATAGTCTTTTGCTTGGTCAGGCTCTAGGTCATAGTAAGCCTTCTGCGATTCACCAGTTAACAGAGGAGCCACCAGTCCAGCCCACTGCTCCTCAGGCCACTTTTCTCTTTCAGCAGTCCTTTCAAATGTGGTCAAAAATACCTCTGGATCATCCTCTCCAGTCATTTTTGTCAATAAACGACTCACCCCAAAGGCCGCGGTATTAGTGGGACGGCTTTCCTCACTGGTCTGCGGACGTTGCTGCATTACTGCTTCCATTTGTTGTAGTCTCTGCTCTTGCTTCTGTAACAGGTCTATGAAGCGGGCCTCAGATTGCTGCTGGGCTTGTTGATGAGCTTGCTGCTGGGCTGCAAGGCTCCTTTGCAAACCTGCATTTGTCTGCTGTTGATTGGCATTTGCTAGAGCCAGCTGTTTCAGTATCTCCTCCATGCTGGCTTAAAAAAAACTGCCACTGGTTCTCCACCAACTGTGAGGGGGTTAACTCGGTAGCAGGTGTGTGTGACCCCCTGGTTGGGCTCCCCACACAAAAACAGGGCCAGCAGACGGAGGTTGTGGTTTTCAAAATCAAAAGGTGCGGTTTATTTCTCTATGTACAGTGACAAAAACACAGCAAAGCCAAAAAGAAACAAACAAAATAAATCCTGGTCAGTTTGACCTCTGACTAAACATGCAGGTTTCCTAAACTAACAACTGGGATCAGCCTGGTGCTGTCCTAGTCCCTAAGTCCCTGGTTTAGTAAAAGTCCAAACAAATAGCCACACAGGCTTTGCCTCACCGCACAGGGGTTCACTCTCCCTAGACAGTCCACACAGGTCTGGTTCCAGGCATGAGCTAACATCTGATGAAGCTGGGAGTTTTTATAGAGGCCTTAAACGAACTGACAGGCTTCAGCTGGTCTCATCAACTCCCTGCCTCACGACGCCCAGCACTCTCCCTAGAGGTATGAGTCATTCATGAGCCCACTAGCCTCAGCTGGGCTTCATCAACTCCCTAGTTGTATAAGTCGGCATAAAGCCTGAATCTGGGAGAAATATATCTACCCCCCTGGATGCAACCAGGTGACTTTACCTTCCTGCTGTCACATTATTTAAATGTGTGAAAGACCAGTCTTTCCAGAAGAGAACACTGACAAAGGTTCAAATGCAGAAAGTGATGGGAAATCCCTAATGTTATAGTCAATGGAACCGAAAGAGAAGAAGAGGTTTCCACTCAACTTCCTATTGTGTTTGTTGGACAGGAAGTGAAAGAACACAGACAGAGGTTCTAACTATTCCCATAATGTGCTATAGAGATAAAACATTTGCCTATTAAGTTGTATAAATGGAATGCTTGCATAAAAAGGGTTTCACTCTATAACTGTATCATTGCGTGTTACCTTTCTGTTACGCATAGCTACATTTGCCTGTAAAATAATACATCTTGCTTACTTTACAAGTAGATCTCTATTAATATCCCATAAATCATGTTTCACTGAGTATATTGGCAAGCATGAACCTTTAGTAAATTATATATTGATTACATGTTATCTGTGTAGGGACTATTAGTTCTATAATTGAAAAACATTTTCTAATCTTGTCACATAAAATGTTTGATTTGGGTTAGCAGGTCCTCTTGTGCTCTAAATATCATTGTGTACATCATATTCTCATCACACACTCTTCTTCAGTTTCCTCTTTGCTCCTTATTCTATTCAGCCTGGTCTTTTATAGGTCAGCCATTATCTCAATTTCTATCCACTGACATTTTCCAGAGCTTCTGCCAGCAGCTAAAGGGTCCTTTTCCATCAGTTTCTCCTGCCTCCAGCATGGTCATGACAGCCGTTTTTTCTAAACTAAGATTCCAGCTTCTTGTGTCATTGGACAGAGTGAATCCACAAGAGAGCTGGTGGCAGGGAAATGCTTCATATTTCTAAGTCACTTGACCTCACCCGTTCTGGTTTGCTGTAATAGCCCAGTGGGGTATTGAACTCTGGCCCACTCCATCCAAAAACTTGGGTGGAGTTCTATTGTTACTTTGTTATCCAAAAGTACCCCTGAGCACTCTTTGTTTAATATGTTGTCATCATTCATGAGCTGTTCTTGCTGTTTATATACTATGATTGCTGTATAGAAGTCACAAAGCTTCTCTGATTTTTGATTGTTTAGGAATATGGAGCACAAGAAATAACCATTGTAAACCCCTGTGAATTTCCGGATAAAACTCTAGTGTCTGAATATCTTGAACCTATGATACTGGGCACAATCATTTCTCCAGATGAGTACTTTGGAAAGATAATGACACTTTGCCAGGTTAGTAGTTCTTCTTTCTTTTTTTGCTAAAAAAGATCTGTAACTATTAAAATCATTACCAATAGGTTTTATGGAAGTTGTGATTTGTGCCATTATATTTATTAGCTGTTTCCTTTCTCTATAAATCTGCACTGACTCTCAGGCAAGAGTTGGACTTCATTGCCCCTTTTTTGGACCTTTGTGGTATTCCACTCTAATGCCGCGTACACACGATCGGAATTTCCAAAACAAATGTTCGATGTGAGCTTTTGGTCGGATATTCCGACCGTGTGTAGGCTCCATTGGACATTTGCTGTCGGAATTTCCGACAACAAATGTTTGAGAGCTGGTTCTCAATTTTTCAGACAAAAGTTCCGATCGTGTGTATCCAATTCCGACGCACAAAAATCCTACGCATGCTCGGAATCATTGAACTTAATTTTTCTCGGCTCGTTGTAGTGTTGTACGTCACCGCGTTCTTGGCAATCGGAATTTCGGAGCAACATTTGTGCGACCGTGTGTATGCAAGACAAGTTTGAGCCAACGTCCGTCAGAAAAAAAATCCACGGTTTTGTTGTCGGAAATTCCGATCGTGTGTAAGCGGCATAAGTCATCCATTGCTGTGAATCAACGCAATGGGGACTATAAGAGTTGGTTCATAGATGAGATGGATTAGAAGGAGGTTATATGGAACACAGGATGTCCTAAAATAAACCATTTAGACCAGACATCCAGCTGAGAGTCAACCGAGCTATGGATCAATCTAGTCGTTTATGAAGATTTTGTATTTCTGGGAAGTAGAAGAAAAACTAAATTGAAAAAATTTAATTCAAATATAGTACATTAGTAAATATGATATTTCAGAAGTGGAATTTTTATTTGTGTGCGCGGCTTCTCTATTTTATAAGCAAGGCATAGCTGAATAGATTTAAACTGGGGAAAAAGCTAAAGCAATGCAAGCTTTATTTTTTTCTGTGAAGTGCACTGTTGTGGTTGAGGATATGGGCAGAAGCACAAAATATGAGAGGGTGTCTGGTGCTGGTCTGCAAAGCAGCTTCCCTCTCACCAGAAGCAAAGGAAGTTTCAGATTTTTATGTAATATATTTTGACAATCTTTTGTAAAACAATATCCAAATGTTTAAATAAGATCAAAAATCTCAATCGTAAGGCCGAGTTAATTTTTGATGCACTGTTTGGAATTATGTCTTCTAATGTTTGGGCTGGTGGCAGGAAATGCCATTTACCTTTTAGTGTTCTATGGCTGCAGGTTCTTAGAAACAAACCAGCCACTACTCCAAATAGAAGTCTCTCCATCCAGGAAGTCGAAGTAAAACATTTTTATTTATTTTTTTAAGCCAAAGATTATTATTATTATTATTATACTTTTTTTTTTCTTTGATCTTTTTTTCTTAACGTTAGAGAGGAGCTTTAGGGTCTTATATGCCCCAGGTCTCTCCATGAAGAGGACTTGTCATCCCTTGTCTCTATTACAAGGGATGTTTACATTCCTTGTAATAGAAATAATTATATATTTTTTTATCAATTTTAAGTATAAAAATAAAATAAGAAAAGGGAAAAAAAAAGTAAAGCGCCCCATCCTTCCATGCTCACGCACAGAAGCAAATGCATATGTAAACAGTGTTCGCAGCACACATGTGAGGGATCACCATGAATGTTAGAGCGAGAGCAATAATTCTAGAACTAGACCTCCTCTGTAACTCTAAACAGGTAACCTGTAAAAAAAAAAAAAATTTAAGTGTTGCCTATGGAAGTTTTTATGTATTGTAGTTTGTCACCATTCCATGAGCGTGCGCAATTTTAAAGTGTTACATCTATTTATTTGCGGTAACATCATCTTTTAAATTTTACCAAAAAATTATATATTGTGTATTTTTGCATTCAAACTCCTTAAAGTGGAGTTCCACCCTGAAATTTTTTGTTTTTGTACCAAAAACCCTAAAAAAAATAGAAAAAAAAATATTTTACTTACCAGAAATAGCGCTTGCTATGCGGAAGTCCCTAATCTGCCTCTTCATCGTACACGGCTGGTCTTCTTCCTCCGTCCTACTCGCAGTGTCTTCTGGTGAATAGGGCACGCTGCCTTCTGGGAACTGTGTGTGTCCCAGAGAGCAGCCGGCCCATTCACAAAGCGCTGCGCAGCTCGCGCATGCGCAGTAGCACGGCTTCACTGCCTGTTTCCCTTACTGAGGATGGCGGCGCCAGGAGCTGACAGGATCGAGGGATCGGCCTCGGGGGGGGGGGGGGGGCTGACATCGCTGGTGAGTAGGACAGGTAAGTTTCCTTATTAAAAGTCAGCAGCTACAGTGTCTGTAGCTGCTGACTTTAAAAAAAAAAAAAAATCGCGGTTGGAGCCCCTCTTTTTAAAGTGTATTTATTAAAGTAAAAAAAATACAAATGCATTTAAAAAACTGCTGCGCAAATACCGTGTCACATAAAAAGTTGCAACAATCGCCATTTTATTCTCTAAAGTCTCTGCTAAAAAATATAATATATAATGTTTGGAGTAATTTTGTAGCAAAAAAATACAGATTCTTACTAAACAAAAAGTGCCAGAAAAGGGCTGGTCTTCAAGTGGTTTAAACTGATGCCATTAAATTTGAGCATAGATTTGCTCCAATTATACTTTAAAGTGGTTTTAAACCTCTAACATGAAAAATTAACAAATCATATTCTTATGTAGTTTGTATTAGCCTCAATCCAAAGCACAAGGTGTAATCTCTTTGATATCTGCACAAGTCACTGATAATACTGTATGCCGACACCTCAGCCTCTCAGGTGATGGCCCATCCCCCCTCCATTGCACATATAGGTGACTGACAACCTTAACTGTGTATATTTCCCTATCACTGTGTATAGAGGAGGGTGTATAGATTCCCTCACTCAGATTTCACTGAGCTCTGTGCTCTAGCTCTGCAATGTTTGTGACATCAGGTCCCGATACACATAAATATAACCTTTCAGCAGGTGGACCTTAACGCCGTATATGCGTACCAGAATGTAAACAGAGCTGTCCCGAAAGTGCCCCCACCCTGCACGCTCCCAGCACAGTCACCGGTGGCCAACGGAAAGCTCCCGATATCTACTTGCGATCCAGAGCTTTCCGATCATGTGAGCGCTGTGACAGCCAATCACATGATCAAAAAACCCTCCCGCATCAGGAACCTCTTAAAGGGCTGGGAAGTGCCAGCATTAAGAGGTTAAGCTATAAAAGATAAAATATGAATTGCACACCAGGTGATTATGTTTGTTATCTGCAGCCTTGAGCCTAACCCTAGTTGCTGCTTTCCTGATCTGTCCCACTTGGTCTCCTGCACTCAACAGCATGAGGTATTCCAAAGAAAAAAAGAAAATCTCTTTAGTATCACAGCACTTAGGCCACTTTCACACAGGCTTTATGATCAGGTCCGCCTGTCAGTTTTTCAGGCCAACCTGATCGGATCCTCCATTCACCTCTATGGAGCGGCGGATGTCAGCAGTCACATGTCCACTGATGTCCGCATACACCCGCTGCTATCCGATCAGTGAAATCCAGACAGTTGGTTACCCGATTTTTCCATCCGTCAATTGGATCAGATGAAAACAGACAGGCAGTCTGTTTTCATCTGATCTCCCCATAAAGAAAAGCGAGATCCTGACAGGTCCGTCTCTGCACAGTGAGCGGAGACAGACCTGTCATCCGCCTGCTCAGCTGGGATCAGCGAATCGATCCCCCGCTGAGCAAAGCTGAGTCCGCCGGATGGACCGCCTGTGTGAAAGTACCCTTAGTCCATATTCTCTGACTGATAAATTTTGATTACTTGTGAAAGCTGTTGGGAGACAGAATGAGCCATGGAGCACAGGAAGCCTAAGATACATAAACAAAAGGTGGGAATCATGAGTGATAATATAAAAATCTGAATACTGCAGGAATTGGCACCATTCACTTAAATAATAAACTCTGCCAAAGGGTTAATTATGGGCACAAGTACAAGAATTACCATATATTTGTGAAAAGACTCGCACTTTATAGTCATGCTGGCAAGTTCATTCCCTATCCCTACAATGAATCGCCTAAATGCCCTCATACTAACCAAACTTTCATGTTGGATTGTACTATATTGTCTATAATGAGTTCATTAATTCTGTGAAAATTTCTCATGTCTTTGATCTCATACCCAATCTAGGTTTTCCTTCTTATTTTAAAGCTAAAATACTCAGGAAGATGCAATTTCTTTATGGATGCTTTCTTTTCCTCTCCCCGTTCCCACTTTCCCTATTTGCCTCCTTTTCTCCCTTTCCCTGGTTTTTCCCTTTTTATGTTTTTCCACTACCGGTCTTACATGTTACCAGATGTTAAGTGTCGCTATCCTGTATACTGAAAATTTGGAATAAAAGATAATTTAATTAAAATATATTTGTGTTTCCAGTCCCGACGTGCTGAGCACAAAAGTTTTGTGTACATTGATGAGCACAGGATCATGGTGAAATATCTGTTTCCGTTAAATGAAGTTGTGGTGGATTTTTATGATAATCTAAAGTCTCTGTCATCTGGATATGCAAGGCAAGTCCTACAGACATTATCTCATTCTGTATATTGTAGAGGCCGATTCTTTCCTTAGGAAAAGTTCCTTATTTTCTCAATGTCAACATATTTTCATGCAACTCTGGTATCTCCCTAATGGGGATTTAATTATTCCTTGCCCCATCCAAAGTAAAAAAGGTGTTGGCTTTGGGTGTACCTTTTAGGTTTCAAGGCCTATAAAGTAATTTATTAGACTGCTTGCTTTTCAGCCTGCAAATTTCTGCATTGGCTTTGTTCATGCTTTTTTTTTTTTTTTTTTTACCAAAGAGCAATTTATTCACTGATGTATGGTATCACAGGACAAATTTATTCAGTAATGTCTGGGTAAATTGTAATTTAAGAATTTAAGATAAAGTAACAAAATTGTGTATTTTCTGTAAATTGCAGCAATTTCAGATTTTTCTGCCTGTGGTAGGGTTTATTATTTTTCTGTTTGTTACTGCAATCCAACATTTCACAATGTTCACCAAGTAGGGCCCGTATAGTTCTAGTCTAACACTGTGTGCATTTTCTTTCTCGTACATCACGGGACACAGAACGGCATAGTCATTACTATGTGGGTTATATAGATACCTTCAGGTGCTGGCACTGGCAACTTCCAAAACCGGAAGTACCCTCCCCTATATAAGCCCCTCCCATCCGGGAGCACCTCAGTTTTTTGCCAGTGTCTAAGGTGTTGGCCAAGAAGTAACATGTGTTTTTCACTGAGCTTGCGTACAGGTTCTTTTGGGCCTCAGTAAGCTATTCCGGATCCGACCAAAAAAGCTTCATAGCTAAACGGTCGGTACCCGGGCCTTGCAGAGAAGAGCAAGGTTTTGCCTGTAATGCTTCTCTTAGGAGGGCTGGACCCTGGGATCCAGAGCTCTGGTCATACCCACGACCAAGATGTTTTCTGTGCAGGGTGCTATACAGGTCCAGGGGAGTGGAATCCTTGGGAACCCGGTCCCTGAAGGTTTAATTACAATGCCTGCCGTGATAGGTGAAGTATGGGCTTCTGTGGACCAAACAGAGTCCTGCGGCAAGGAAAAGGTAAGTGGGGGCCCTCAGGAACTTGGTTCTATTGAGGGACCCCCAAGCCTATTTTGTCTTTCTGCCTGTTACCTAAGGTATTCCCGCTAATATTCTGTGTATGCCTGTTACTACTGAGAAAATGTAAAAATTTTAATAGTAGGCAAGAAAAAAAAAAAAAAAAAAAAAAGTAAGACCGCGGTACCTGTGTAAGACACTAGAGGCCGCTATGGTTCTTTTTTCTTGTAATGTGGATTTTTTTCTTCCAGAATCAAATCCAGGCAGTTGGTAAGTTCTCTGCTGGGAAGCTGTCTCCTCTGCCCTGTTGCTGCGCTCATCCATCCCCGGGCCCTGCGGCAGGGACCCTGGCTCCCATCTAGCTCCTTATTTTTTCAAAAAAGGCGCCGAAGGCGCACGTGCCCGCGCGCGTGCGCGAGCACGCGCCTCTATATATAGAGGCGATCTGGAAAAAGGGGCGGAGCGGGTGGATGACGCTCGGTGTGCGCCGCGGCACTACTGCGCATGTGCGGGCGTCCAGCGTGTTTTAAAGCACAATCATAGCTGGCTATTGAAGTGCACAGACAGAGCTAGCAACAGTAAAAAGGCACACAGAGGCGGTTGATGCAGGCATCCCCTAGAAAGGCACTTTAGTAGACACCAACTGTTATATAGCAGCAATTGTGCTAGACTATTCTCAGTAAAAGTGGTGTATTACGGCTGGAATACCTCAGCTTTAGGCTTAGGAATATGCCGTCCAGAAGCTCCAGAACTGAATCTTCCAGGAAGCGAAGGGGGTCTCATCGGGCTCTGAGGATCTTGGGCATGCTTCTGCTGCACCAGTCTCCCCTGAAGTTCAGAGGTAAGTGACCGTAGAGACCCCGCAGGGGTACTTGGTACTGTGGCTGTCCTCAGTTCACCTGCTCCTGTGTATGTAATAGAGGAGGTTTTTTCCTCAGCTCTGGGAGGATTAGAGAAAGATTGTCAACATTGATCGCTGCCTCCCTGTCAGGGAAAGCACGCCCGATCTCCGTCTCCTCCTTCAGAGTGCCTGTTAGCAGAGCAACAGTCCCATACAGGGATCGACCTGCCTGAAGGGGATCAGGATGAGGTTGATTCTGTTATAGAGGAATCAACAGTGGAGGAACCTTTTCTCAGCATCTCAAGCTGAAAGATTATGGGTTCAGTCTCTGACTAACATGGTCCGATCAGCATTTAAAAATGCACCTTGCGGAACCATCAACCACTACTGTATCCTCGTTGGGGTCGCTAGAAGCCCCCAGACTGTCTGTTCTTTTCCACTTCACCCTTTACTGAAAGGGCTCATTTACCAGGATTGGGAACATCCTGAGAAAATATTTATTCCCCCCAAGAGATTTCCGGTGGTCTATCCCATGGAGGATAAGTTCATCAAAAAATGGAAGGTCCCTACGCAGCCATCTCTTGTGTGTATAAATCACTGACATGTCCAGTGGATAATGTCCAAATGTTCAAGAACCCAATAGATAAAAGATTGGAGTCCTTATGAAAATCTGCTTCTTTCTACAGCAATCTTGGTGACACAACCAGCAGTGGGGTCTGCTAAGCAGTGAAGGATCAGTTGAAACAGGTCTTGAGGGACTTGACAGATCAGCAGGACCTTGCCCTAGCTGATCTACCTAGAGCCTTATGCTTTGCGGTTGACGCCATAAAGGATTCAATCCATCAGGCCTCCCGCCTTACGCTGTCTGTAGTACATATGCGCAGGCTTCTATGGCTCAAAAACTGGTCTGCTGAAGCTCCCTGTAAAGAATGGCTGGTTAGCGTCCCATTTCATGGTGAACGCTTATTCAGGGAAGACCTGGACAAATATATCCAGAAAATTTCCAGCTGTAAAAATACACTCTTGCCGGTTAAAAACAGAGTTAGAGGTCCCTCTTTTAAGAGGCCTGCTTCTCCAGTCCCTGGGGCATCGGCTGTGTAACAGTTCCGACGGCCTCCTCGGTCAAATCCCGGGGGTAAAAATCAGGGACAATCGCAGGGTAATGAGAAACCCTGGGTCAGGAGAGGTACAAAACCTCCCCCAAACTTAAATTCATTGAAGGGTTGCCCCCACTCAATCGGGTGGGGGGAAGACTCCAGTTGTTCGCAGAGACCTGGCGGGACGCGATCAGAACAGATAGGTGCTCTCCGCAGTATGTTTGGGATACAGATTGGAGTTAAAAGACTCTCCTCCTTCCCATTTTTTGAGGTCAAACGTGCCAAGGGATCCCCGGAAGAGAGAGTTCCTCCTGTTGGCACTAGAACAACTATTGCTCCAAGGAATAATTATGGAGGTTCCCCTGGAATGGGGGTTCGGGTTTTACTCAAACCTCTTTACAGTCCGGAAGCAAACGGGGACGTGAGGCCCATATTAATTCTAAAAGGGCTAAACAAATTCCTGTATATCAGGACTTTTCCGGATGGAGTCGATCCGATCGGTGGCCACTGTCCTACAAGGGGAGGAATGGTTAGCCGGGATCGACATCAAAGATGCTTATTTGCACATTCCCATCTTTCTAGTCCACCAAAAAATTTCTACGCTTTGCAGTAGAAGGGCGCCATTTTCAGTTCAGAGCCTTACCCTTCGGTCTGGCCACAGCACCGCGAGTGTTCACAAACATTCTGGCCCCATTATTGGCCAATCTAAGAACGCAAGGTGTAACGATAATGGCATATCTAGACGACTTGTTGCTGATAGACCACTCAGTGAAAAGACTAGAAGTGGTCGTTCACAAGACAATCAAGTATCTGGAATCTCACGGTTGGATTATCAACCGAGACAAGTCAGCCCTAAAAACCAGTCAAAAGTCTGGAATACTTGGGGCTAAGGTTGGATTCAGGCCAGAGAAAAATATTCTTGCCTCGAGGAAAGGTGTTGTCTTTGAAAGATTTGATCCACTTAGTGGGTACAAAAAGACAGCCGTCCATACGCCTGTGCATGAGGCTGCTGGGGAAAAATGGTGGCATCATTCGAAGCAGTACCCTACGGTCAATTCCATTCAAGGAATTTGCAAAGGGCCATACTGTCAGCCTGGAACAAAAAAGTTCAGGCCCTAGACTTACAATGTCCTTGTCCCCTTCCGTTCGCAAGAGCCTCCGTTGGTGGTTGGTTCTCCAGAATCTGGAAAAAGGGAAATCCTTCAGTCCGATTTCTTGGAAGGTGGTCACTACAGATGCCAGCCTTATAGGCTGGGGAGCAGTACTGGAGCAATGGTCTCTCCAGGGCAGATGGTTGGATGCAGAAAAGGCCCTGCCCATCAATCTCTTAGAGATACGAGCAGCCCGGTATGCCCTAGTAGCATGGACATCCAAACTCCAAGGGTCCCCTGTCAGAATTCAATCAGACAATGCCACAGCAGTGGCATATATCAATCATCAGGGGGGCACCAGGAGTCGTGCAGCCCAGAGGGAAGTAAATTACATCCTGAAATGGGCAGAAAGATATGTCCCAGCCATATCTGCGGTATTCATTCCAGGAGTGGAGAATTGGAAGGCGGACTTTCTAAGTCGCCAGCAATTATGCCCAGGGGAAGGGTCCCTTCACCCCGAGGTTTTCTGGACAATATGTCAGCGGTGGGGAACACCGGATGTAGATTTTCTAGCATCCAGATTCAACGCAAAGGTGGACAGGTTTGTCTCTCGGACAAGGGATCCCCTAGCATGCGGCTCGGATGCCCTAGTGTTCCCTTGGGATCAGTTCAAGCTGATATATGCATTCCCACCGCCACAATGGTTACCTCGATTACTCCGCAGAATCAGGGTAGAAAAGAAACCAGTGATTCTGGTGGCTCCAGCGTGGCCCCGAAGAGCGTGGTACGCGGAGATTGTAAAATGTCAGTGGGGAGTCCTTGGACTCTCCCACGTCGTCCGGACCTGCTTTCGCAAGGACCGATATACCACCCTTCCTTACCAGCCCTAGGTTTGACGGCCTGGCTATTGAAGCCCACATTCTAAAAAAGAGAGGGCTCTCTAATCCTGTGGTATCTACCATGATCAATGCCAGGAAGCCGGTATCCAGGCAGATCTACTATAGAATCTGGAAGGCGTACATCGCGTGGTGTGAGGCCAAGAAATGGCATCCACGTAAGTACGTAATAGGTAGGAGTCTGGACTTCCTACAGTGGGCTGTAGATAGGAAGCTTGCCTTGAGTACTATCAAAGGTCAGATTTCGGCCTTGTCAATATTTTTTCAAAGGCCCTTGGCTTCGCATTCACTAGTCAAAGCCTTTAGACAAGGAGTGATGCGTATTAGTCCTCCGGTTAATATTCCCATATGTCCATGGGATCTAAACCTGGTTCTGTCGGTTCTACAGAAACAACCATTTGAACCATTACAGCATATTTCCTTGGTTCTTCTCACCAGGAAATTGTTTTTTCTAGTAGCCATTTGTGCGGCTAAAAGAGTGTCGGAATTAGCAGCTATGTCCTGTAAAGAGCCATATCTGGTTATCCATAAGGACAGAGTAGTGTTACGTCCTCATCCAGCCTTTCTTCCTAAGGTGGTATCGAGGTTTCATTTGAACCAAGATGTGGTTCTTCCTTCTTTTTCCCCCAAACCTAGTTCGGTAGAGGGAAAGTTATTGCATTCTTTGGATGTAGTAAGAGCAGTTAAAGCTTATCTAAAGCCACTGCTCAGATTCGCAGAACGGATACTTTGTTTATTCTGCTGGAAGGCCCCAGAAAGGGTCAGGCAGCATCAAAATCTACTTTAGCCAAGTGGATTCGACAGGTCATAATGCAAGCCTATGGCTTGAGAAGGAGACCGCCTCTGTTCAAAGTTAGGGCGCACTCCACGAGAGCAGTTGGAACTTCATGGGCAGTGCATCACCAGGCCTCCCTGGCTCAAATCTGTAAGGCCGCAACATGGTCTTCAGTACACACGTTTACTAGGTTCTACCAGGTGGACGTTAGAAGTCAGGAGGATGTCGCCTTTGGGCGCAGTGTGTTGCAGGCCGCAAAAGATCCTCATGTCTGATAGCGCTCAGCTTATGTATGGTGTATCCCCCCCCCCCTCATTGGGCATTGCTTTAGGACATCCCACATAGTAATGACTATGCCGCTCTGTGTCCCGTGATGTACGAGAAAGAAAATAGGATTTTTATAACAGCTTACCTGTAAAATCCTTTTCTTGGAGTACATCACGGGACACAGAGCTCCCACCCCTCTTTGGGGACACTTATTGCTTTGCTACAAAACTGAGGTGCTCCCGGATGGGAGGGGCTTATATAGGGGAGGGTACTTCCGGTTTTGGAAGTTGCCAGTGCCAGCACCTGAAGGTATCTATATAACCCACATAGTAATGACTATGCCGCTGTGTCCCGTGATGTACTCCAAGAAAAGGATTTTACAGGTAAGCTGTTATAAAAATCCTATTTTTTCTATCTTTTCAGTTTTGATTATGAGGATGCTGGGTACCAAGCAGCTGACCTGATCAGAATGGATATTTTATTGAATGGGCGTTCTGTGGAAGAACTGGTGACTATAGTACATAAGTAAGAAGTGTTGCTAATAAAAAACCGTATGAAAACACTAATGCCTCGTACGCACGATCGCGATTCCCGAAGAGAAAAGTGCGATGTGAGTTTTTTGACACGAATTCCGACCGTGTGTATGCTCCATCGCACTTTTTCTGAGAGAATTCCTGCCAAGAAAAGATTGAGAGCAGGATCTCAATTTTCGTGACAGGAAAAATTCCTATCGGGAATCGCGATAGTCTGTATGCAATTACGACGCGAAAAAACCTGCGCATCAGAATCAAGTACGAGACGGAAGTGCTCGGTCTGGTAAAACTAGCGTTCGTAATAGAGATGGCACATTCGTCTCTCACCAAACTTTTACGAACGCGAGATTAGCAAAAGCAGCCCAAAGAGTAGTGCCGTTGGAATGGAACTTCCCCTTTTATAGTGCCGTTGTACGTGACCACGTTCTTGACGGTCGGAATTTCGTACAAGATTAGTGTGACCGTGTGTATGCAAGACAAATTTCAGCCGTTTTCCTGCTGAAAAAAAAAGTGGTTTTCTTGTCGGAAATCGCGATCGTGTGTACGAGGCATAAGGCTTGCTCCATACAGGCTTCAGCTTGTATAAGAGCATTGAACAGCTTTGACAAAGCATTTGCACAGCTTTCAGCAAGCTTTGTTGAAGCTTTTAAAGTACCATTCAGCTCCAGTTTGTAAATGTTCAACAGAGATTCTAATGAGAATGTAATGTAAGATATGCATGATGCATAAATTCAAGTACATTGTGAGTATTTCCAGCTATGTGTTGCAGTTTCCATTAAGGCAACCAAACACTGTAGTGTTATTGGTCAGCTTTGGCCATTTAAGTCCTACATTTTTATTAATTGAAACATACATGGAAAGCACACCCACATTTATTTATTTATATATATTTTCAACTATAATCTTTATACTTTCTAATGTAATTTAGTCTAGCTGCTTACTTAATGACCCTTTCTGCACAAATATATGATCATAAAGCAACTGTTCCTTCATCTGTTACACAATGTGAAAGTTAGTCGCTTAATCTGTTTGATAGGGTGCAAACTTTGTTCTAGAGACAGCTAGGTGAAATGTCTACCGCTTTGTGGGTGCAACGGTTGAGCTAAAGAAATGAGTCTTCCAATTCACACCATGTGTTATGCATCTTGCTACACACTGGAGTTGATTTACTATAACTGGGGAGTGCAAAAATCTGGTGCAGCTCTGCTTAGAAACCAATCGGCTGGCTTTTTTTTTAAGTCTTGAAAATTCACAAAATTACATTTCATTAGAGAGCTAAAGTGCAGTGGGGTGACATGCATTATACTGCGTAAGATGCTTTTTTTGCAGCACACACCACCACACATACTGTATATGATTCAATAGGGAACATAGACAAATAGGATTTTTGTACTCACCGTAAAATCCATTTCTCTGACGTCCATGGACTGACACAGCTGGATACTGTAAACGTGTGGGTATATGTCCCTGCTCGCAGGAGAAGATCTAGGCAGAATGTTAGATGTTAAAACATTCTAGAACAAACCAGAGCTGAACAGTCCCGCCCAGGGGGGCGGTCCCTCCGGACATTACCCTCCCACCTGCAGCTAGCAGACTTCAGTTCGTAGCAAAGCAGTACAAACCTTAAAAGGAAGGGTGGGTGCTGTGTCAGTCCATGGACGTCAGAGAAATAGATTTTACGGTGAGTACAAAAATCCTATTTTCTCTTATCGTCCATGGACTGACACAGCTGGATACTGTAAACGTGTGGGACGTCCCAAAGCAGTATCAGAAGGGTGGGAGCAGTAGTAAAGGAACAACCAAAACTTCACTCCAAACAAGCAGAGCTCCTCAACGGAGGAGTTGCGACATTAAACAGCGGCCTGCAATGCTTTGCGGCCGAAGGGAGCATCCGAAGATGCAGCCACATCAACCTTATAAAATCTTGAAAAGGTATGAATGGACGACCAGGTCGACGCCTTGCACACTTGTGTAACCGACGCTTGATGTCGGAAGGCCCGGGAAGCACCAATTGCCTTGGTGGAATGGTCCGCAACCGGAAAGGGAGGCGCCCGCCCCTTAAGGGCATAGGCCTGTATGACTGTCTGCCTGATCCACCTAGAGACGGTGGCAGACGACACCACTCGGCCCTGTTTTGGACCAGACACAGATTTCCGAATGGAAACGGTAGCAGACAGGTACACTCGTAAGGCTTGTACCCATCTTAATGTATGAAGCGCAAACTCTCAGGGATGCGATGGGTGAGGACTAGGGATGAGCTTCGAGTTCGAGTCGAACTCATGTTCGACTCGAACATTGCCTGTTCGCCCGTTCGCCGAACAGCGAACAAATTGGGGTGTTCGCGGCAAATTCGAAACATCTATGGGATAAATCTAAAGTGCTAATTATAAAGGCTTATATGCAAGTTATTGTCCTAAAAAGTGTTTGGGGACCCGGGTCCTGCCCCAGGGGACATGTATCAATGCAAAAAGAAGTTTTAAAATCGGCCGTTTTTTCGGGAGCAGTGATTTTAATAATGCTTAAAGTGAAACAATAAAAGTGAAATATTCCTTTAAATTTCGTACCTGGGGGGTGTGTATGATATGCATGTAAAGTGGCGCATGTTTCCCGTGCTTAGAACTGTCCCTGCAAAAAATGTCATTTTTGAAAGAAAAAAAGTCATTTAAAACTGACTCGCGGCTATTAATGAATTGTCGGCTCCCGGCAATACATTCAAAAGTCATTGATAAAAAAAAAAAAAAAAGCGTGGGGGTTCCCCAGAATTCAATTACCAGGCCCTTCAGGTCTGGAATGGATATTTAGGCCCCATGCACACAGGGCGTTTTTGCAGCTGCTAACAGCAGCTTTAGACGTTTTTTTTTACAGCTTCAAAACGCCCATCCATGTTATTCTATTGTCATGCACACTAGAGCTTTTATGAGCTCAAAGTGGCATAGGCGTTTTCTAGCTGCAAAAAAAACCCAATTCCAGTGCGTTCTGGAGCTCCAAGTTCGAGCTGCAAAAACGCCTGACGCTATTAAACGCGCAAAAAACGCCGCAAAAACGCGCAAAAACGCCGCGATTTGCGTTTTTGAGGTCCGGGATTTTTTTTTATTTTTATTTTTTTAAAAGGTCAAAAAATGTTTACAAAACATGGACAGGCGTTTTTAAGCTCTAAAAAAAGCGGCTGTAAAAACGCCCTGTGTGCATGGGGCCTAAGGGGAACCCCGCCGCAAATTTAAAAAAAATTTTACGTGGGGTTCCCCCAAATATCCATTTCAGGCCCTTCAGATCTGGCATGGATTTTAAGGGGAACTCCACCCCAAATTAAAAAAAAAATGGCGTGGAGTCCCCCTAAAAATCCATACCAGACCCCTTATCCGAGCACGCAACCTGACCGGCCGCAGGGGAAAAGGGGGGGACGAGAGAGCGGCCCCCCTCCCTCCTGAACCGTACCAGGCCACATGCCCTCAACATGGGGAGGATGTCCCCATGTTGATGGGGACAAGGGCCTCATCCCCACAACCCTTGCCCGGTGGTTGTGGGGGTCTGCGGGCGGGTGGCTTATCGGAATCTGGAAGACCCCTTTAACAAAGGGGACCCCCAGATCCCGGCCCCCCCTATGTGAATTGGTAAGGGGTACATTGTACCCCTACCATTTCACGAAGAAAGCGTAAAAAAATGTTTAAAAAAAAAACACAAACACCTTGAAAAAGTCCTTTATTTAAAAGAAAAAAATAAAAACATTCCAGCGGTGAAATCCAGTGTCCCGCGGTGATCCCGATGTCCAGCGCTGTCCTTCATTGGTTGTGCCTGAGCGGACCTGATGGGGAACTCCCTCTCAGTGTTTTAAATGTATAGACCCGCCCCTTCTAAAGTTTCCCATCAGGTCCGCTCAGCGGACCAGATGCGGAACATGAGAAGGGGCGGGTCTATACATGTATTACCAAAGTGAGAGCAGTTCCCCATCAGGTCCGCCCCCTCGGTATGTCGGACCCGCCTACGTCATTGGCTTGAGCGGGGAACTTCCTTCACTATGTAAATTTTAATTACACAGTGAAGGAAGTTCCCCACTCAAGCCAATGACGTAGGCGGGTCCGACATACCGAGGGGGCGGACCTGATGGGGAACTGCTCTCACTTTGGTAATACATGTATAGACCCGCCCCTTCTCATGTTCCGCATCTGGTCCGCTGAGCGGACCTGATGGGGAACTTTAGAAGGGGCGGGTCTATACATTTAAAACACTGAGAGGGAGTTCCCCATCAGGTCCGCTCAGGCACAACCAATGAAGGACAGCGCTGGACATCGGGATCGCCGCGGGACACTGGATTTCACCGCTGGAATGTTTTTTTTTTTTTTGTTTTTTTTTAAATAAAGGACGTTTTCAAGGTGTTTGTGTGTTTTTCTAAAAAAAAAAAAATACGCTTTCTTCGTGAAATGGTAGGGGTACAATGTACCCCTTACCAATTCACATGGGGGGGCGGGATCTGGGGGTCCCCTTTGTTAAAGGGGTCTTCCAGATTCCGATAAGCCCCCCGCCCGCAGACCCCCACAACCACCGGCTAAGGGTTGTGGGGATGAGGCCCTTGTCCCCATCAACATGGGGACATCCTCCCCATGTTGAGGGCATGTGGCCTGGTACGGTTCAGGAGGGAGGGGGGGCCCGCTCTCTCGTCCCCCCTCTTTTCCTGCGGCCGGCCAGGTTGCGTGCTCGGATAAGGGGTCTAGTATGGATTTTTAGGGGGACTCCACGCCATTTTTTTTTTATTTGGGGTGGAGTTCCCCTTAAAATCCATGCCAGATCTGAAATGGACATTTGGGGGAACCCCACGTCAATTTTTTTTTTAAATTTGCGGCGGGGTTCCCCTTAATATCCATTCCAGACCTGAAGGGCCTGGTAATTGAATTCTGGGGAACCCCCACGCCTTTTTTTTTTTTTTTATCAATGACTTTTGTATGTATTGCCGGGAGCCGACAATTCATTAATAGCCGCGAGTCAGTTTTAAAAGACTTTTTTTCTTTCAAAAATGACATTTTTTGCAGGGACAGTTCTAAGCACGGGAAACATGCGCCACTTTACATGCATATCAAACAAACCCCCCAGGTACAAAATTTAAAGGAATATTTCACTTTTATTTTTTCATTTTAAACATTATTAAAATCACTGCTCCCGAAAAAACGGCCGTTTTTAAAACTTTTTTTTGCATTGATACATGTCCCCTGGGGCAGGACCCAGGTCCCCAAACACTTTTTAGGACAATAACTTGCATATTAGCCTTTATAATTAACACTTTAGATTTCGAACGTTCGAGTCCATTGTAGTTAATAGGGTTCTAAAGTTCACGCTAACATTTTGTCTGTTCGCAGGTTCTGGTGCGAACCGAACAGGGGGGTGTTCGGCTCATCCCTGGTGAAGACACAAGGACGGAAGAACAATGTCCTTAAGGTGAAAGGCCGAGACCATCCTTAGAAAAGAAGGATGGTCGTGGGCGCAACACCAACATATCCTTATGGAGGACCAAGTAAGGCGACTTGCCGGACAAGGCCGCCAACTCAGACATCCGTCTAACCAAAGTAATGGCCACTAAGGCCAACTTCCGGGACAAGGTCAAGAGAGGAATCTCTCTGATATTCTCAAAGGGATGTTCTTGGAGAACCAAGATGCATCAAAATCAGATCCCAAGTAGGGAGAGGAGGCTTGACAGGGGGATCACATGGCGAACCCCCTGCACAAAAGGTGCTAATCAAGGAATGGCCTGGTAGCGGTTGTTGAAAAAGACAGCCCGGGCTGAAATCCGACCCTCAAAAAAGGTATGCAAGGCCAGCTTTTGGGTCACACCATGCTGTAAGAACAGCAAAATCCTGGGAACGGAATACATCCGAGGATGCCACTCAAGTTCCTCGCACATAGCGATGTAAGCCTTCCAGGTACGGTGAGATATCTTTCTGGAGGAAGATTCCCGTGTCAACAACATAGAAGAGATGACCGAATACGAGAGAACTCGGTCCTTCAGCACCTGGCTTTAAACAGCCATGCCATTAAAGCCAAGGACTGTAAAGCAGGATGAAGTATGGGATCATGAGACAGAAGGTCCACCCCAATTGGCCATCGCCAGGAATGTCTGTGACGAGCCGAAGTAGATTGGCGTACCAATGTCGCCGTTCCGGAGCACTGAAATGGCCTCAGCCCCTACTCTGCTAAGCCGGCGAGGCAACAACAGTAGCGGAGGGTAAGCATATATCAGGCGATACTGCCCCCACGGGCTTCCAACGCGTCCGCCCAAGGGTCCCTGGACCTGACCACGATCTTGCCACCTTGCGAGTGAGTCGAGAGGCCACAAGGTCCACTTCCGGTGCCCCACCTCCGGTAAAGAAGGTGGAAACACCTCCGGATGCAAGGACCCTTCGCCTGCAATGCACACGGCCGACAGGACCGTCTTGCAGCGAGATGTATGAAAATCCCAAAGAGACTCCGCAATGTATCGAAGAAGGGAGGCCCCAGTGTACAGGGTGCCTCAAATGTTGGCCAATAAAGGCAACTTGACGTAACTTTCCTAGAAACTCGGTCAGAGGACTAGTACCTCAGCCTCCACAAGTGGCGCAAACCCACCCAGGGCACAGAGACCCTAAAGGCTAAAGCAGTGCTAGACGACTGATGGATGAAGCAGAGGCTTTTGCCCAGTCATTGAGCTACAAAAAATGCCAGAGACGCAGCCACTAACAGGCGTAACGCTAACCCCAGCCTGGCGAACACAGTCCAAGCCAGCGCTTCTGATCACCACTGAAAGCAGGTGGAAAGTGATACCCCTGAAACCAGGGATCCTTGTGACAATGCTCCATCCAGCAGCTACCCATGGATAGGTGCTGATTGTGCAAACACATAGTTTATACTATGTATTGCGTCAAACGCACAAATGGAGAGTGTGGGAGGAAACCCACCCAGCCACAAAGAGCATAATACCACCACATACGGCGTATGTAGTTTAGTATTTGTGGATAAACCTATTAAACACGTATATACTGTGCCAGCGACGAAGGCGCGCACATCATCGGGGCCCGGACGTAAACCAGCTACGCAGATTGCGTACACAACCGTGTAGGTATGTTAGCCTGCGAATAAACAAATTGCACATGTTTGTACTGTGCATAGCGCTGAGAATGCGCACACCATTGGAACGCAGGGGAGAAACCTGAGCACCCGGATGAAACCCATGCAGACTGCATACGCATACCGTGTATGGTATTATAGTATGTGTGCTAAACATTTTGCACAAGCCCATGTGTGCATAGCACCGAAGGCGCGCACACTGTTGGCGCGTGGGAGGAACCGAAGTACCCCACGCATACTCAGAGAATGCAATACCTACAGCTACTGTAAATGTATTTAGTGTAGTGTATAGACATAATGTGTATGTTTACACCGTGTATTGCACCAAAGGCATGCATGTCATGTAGCATGGGCAGAAACCCACGCAGACTGCATACGCATACCGTGTAGGTATTATAGTGTGTGTGCTAAACATTTTGCACAAGCTCATGTGTGCATAGCACCGAAGGCGCGCGCACCGTTGGCGCGTGGGAGGAACCGAAGTACCCCACGCATACTCAGAGAATGCAATACCTACAGCTACTGTAAATGTATTTAGTGTAGTGTATAGACATAATGTGTATGTTTACACCGTGTATTGCACCAAAGGCATGCATGTCATGTAGCATGGGCAGAAACCCACGCAGACTGCATACGCATACCGTGTAGGTATTATAGTGTGTGTGCTAAACATTTTGCACAAGCTCATGTGTGCATAGCACCGAAGGCGCGCGCACCGTTGGCGCGTGGGAGGAACCGAAGTACCCCACGCATACTCAGAGAATGCAATACCTACAACTACTGTGAATGTATTTAGTGTAGTGTATAAACATAATGTGTATGTTTACATCGTGTATTGCACCAAAAGCATGCATGTCATGTAACGTGGGCGGAAACCCACGCAGACTGCAAAGACATACCGGGTAGGTATGTTAGTATGTGGATATCCAATTGCACAAATTTATACTGTGCATAGCGCCGAAGCGCCCATACCAATGGAGTGTGGGAGGGAACCGGAGTACCCGGAGGAAAACCACACAGACTGCCTACACATACCGTGTAGGTATTATAGCATGCGTGATAAACATTGAACATGTTTAACTGTGCAGAAGGCCAAAGGCGCACATACCGTCAGCGCGTGGGAGGAAACCGGAACACTCGGAAGAACTCCACGCAGACAGCACACAGATACCGTGTAGGAATGATAGCATGTGAATCAACATATTGCACATGTTTATGCTGTGCATTTCCATTGGCGCGTGGGGGGAAACCGGAGTACCCGGAGGAACCCCACGCAAACAGTATACCCATACTGTAAACATGTATAATATGTGCAATAAACATATTGAACATGTCTATACTGTGCAGAGAGCCGAAGCGCACATACCATGAGAGTGCGGGAGGACACCGGAGCCCCCGCCAACCCAGAGAGTATAATACATACATATACTGTGAATGTATCTGGAGTCGTGCATAAACATATTTTGTACGTTTATATCATGTATGGCACTGAAACACAGCATTGGAACGTGGGGACAGCCACGCAGACACAGAGACCAATAACACATACATACACTGTGAATGTATGCAGTGTAGAGGTATGGAATGAGTTTAAATTATGGCGCAGAGGCGCATAATCTTCTCTATCATTCCAACCTGCTTGACTGTGCTGCCGAAGCAGCATGCAGGTAACAGGTAACCTCTGATCCTCAGACCGTGTGTCTGTCAGAGCTCAAATCATTCCCCAGGAAATGGTGGGAAATGTTACCTCAGGTATCACACAGAAGGCTCACAGGGACTAGATACATAAATGAATAAAGTCCTCCCTCATCCATGCTGCTCTTGAGGCAGCGTGAGGAAAACAGTGAGGAAACTGCGTAAAAGAAAGGCTTGTCACAGCAATTCCTGCCTGAGAGTGTTTCTCACATCATCAATGAGATCACTTACAAGCGCCCTGTCATTCACGGACACAGAACTAGAGTCTTCCTCACAAGGGAATGTCCTGTTCATAAACATTAAATATTCAGAGGTAGGGTCCTGAGCATAGTAGCTAGGCCCATATCTGACTCAGAACACCCCTTCAGTAAAGATTTTTGTGGGGGGAGGGGGCTTATAGCTCCTTTTGCTCGCACACCGCTTCCATTCTGACAGGAATGATTCCAGGACTGCTGACAACTGGTCCATAAGGACCGCAGGTGCAGGAAACATATGAACATGTTTAACTGTGCAGCACTACCAGTTGCCCCAGGCAAGTGTGGAGAGCAGGTGTATCAGACTCCATAACGCCACCCTCTGAGACCTTATACACTATACAGTGAATATACAGTCCACCCACTGGCTACGCTGAGGCTGAGGAGGGGATACCCGGGAGGACCCACCAACCCTTAAGGACCGCTCAGTCTGTGAGGAGATTGTGAGGGGATTCGCGCCGCCGCCAGAAATAAATGCGCGGCGGCCACAAGAAAATGGCCGCCGGCCGCCGCTATAACTGCGCCACTGAACGCCAAGATGGCCGCCGAGCGCGAAATTCAAAGCTCTAATGCGTGCCAATGGCGCACGCAATAACCACCTCAAACAGCGACAATGGCGCACGCAATAATCACCTCACACACCAGAAAAAACTGCAGACATGAGCGCCCAGCCAGGCCAGAGTGACCCCCAAGCACCCCACAGCACAGCACCAGTACAGGGTGCAGAGAGCAGCATAACAGGGGGGAGACAGGGAGAAACCCCCACACACAGAAACACAGCCAATATGTACTCACCTGCAGTAGGAGAGACTACTTACCTGTCCCTTTCAGGGACCCACTGGCTTGTTTCAGACAGACCTATCACAGAGTCGTACTGCGTAGCTGTCGGCCCGGTCCACCGCGAGAGATACAGTCAGTCAAGTACTGTTCAATCTTGAGAGGACCGCGGGAGCATGAAAGCAACCCGGCCACCCCTGGAGTCATGGGGAATGTCGTGAACTGAGTCTCACGCACACAAGGCGAGGATCAGCACGCTCGATGGTCGGACAGGGAAAACTACGAGGATACTAGTGTACCCAACCTGTTGCCCAGCCGACAGTTGATTTGAAGGTCTCAAAAATAAAATAATAAAATTCCCAAAGGAATAAAATTTAAAAGTAAAATCTTCCAGGAGACTGGCTCCTGAGAGAGCCACGTCTTCTCCTTCTGCTAGGCAGAAAAAAACCTGAGGTCTGCTAGCTGCAGGTGGGAGGGTAATGTCCGGAGGGACCGCCCCCCTGGGCGGGGCTGTTCAGCTCTGGTTTGTTCTAGAATGTTTTAACATCTAACATTATGCCTAGATCTTCTCCTGCGAGCAGGGACATATACCCACACATTTACAGTATCCAGCTGTGTCAGTCCATGGACGATAAGAGAAACTTTGTTTTGTGCCCGTGTTGAGCCTGCATTAATCAATGTAGATCAGTCCCACTCAATGGACCTGGTGTAAACAAGAACTCATTAAAACTGCGGGCAGTGATCTGCATATAAAATAATTTCTGTATGAGCACATTTTATTGGGCTACTGTATATATTGGAAAATAAGTACTGTAAAAGAAATATGTATATTCTGTTATTTAGGGAAAAAGCCTATTCAGTTGGTAAAGCAATCTGTGAAAAGTTACAGGAATCTATTCCCAGACAACTGTTTGAAATTGCTGTACAAGCAGCTATTGGAAGTAAGATCATCGCAAGAGAAACGTAAGTCTGTAGACTGTAATATTTTCTACTTTTATGTCCCCATGTTCAGTCTGTCAGCAATTACTAAATATGTGTGTGGGGGAGTCATAATTGGGCTTAAAGCAGTATTAAACCCAAAACCAAAAATTTCATCAATTGCAGCTTACCAATCATTAGATGTGATGTCTGCATCTGTTTTTTTCTTTTGCCTTTTTTTTTACCTGGTGATTTGGCCAGTAATATACCTCCTTTATTAATGAGACACAGCTCTGACGGTATGGGAAAAGAAGGGACAGCAGTACTGTCAGTCTAGTGGTAGTGTTAAATGTATAAGCAGATTTAAGGGGTCCACGCAGGACCCTTTCATCAGGCATATGACATCACCTGCCTGACGGAGTCCTGCGTGGCTCCGAAACATTGCACTACACCGTTTTGTGATGTGATCATTCTTTGAATAAAAAATACTTTGGACAAATTGATGATCCCTGGTGTGCTGGTGAATATCTACATACCACTGCAGTCCGACCCACTGTTAAATGTAAAACATTCAGATATGACTTTTATGCAGCTTTTGAGGGTTAAATTTGAGATCTATGGCCCTCCAAGGTGCATAAAAGTTGGACCAAAGTAGTGCATGAACTACTTTGATGTCGCACATATATGAATGGTTATTATTGGAAAACATGGAATATGACTTGTCATGCGACTGATGTCCAGAGTCACATGACAAGTCACACAAATGTGAATGGGGTGTAAAAATGTGGGTTTAATACTGCTTTAAATTGTATCTCTAGCCAGAACATTTTTTTTCTTGTTCTTTTATTTTGGATAGAATAGGAAACTGTTATAACCCAATGAAGTATGGGGCCTAGAACCTCAGTCAGAGGATTTTCTCTTACATCCTGGGTCCATTAACATAGTTCTCACTGTTGCAGAAAGTAAGAAGAAATCCCCACTGGGGAAACATACAGCAGTAACAAAGCAACTGGGGTCCTGGCCCCAACATACTATATTGTGTTTTTATTGGCATTGTGTTCCTGTTTAAAGCAATTTCCCCTCATGTCATGCCCTGGTGACAATGTTATGACCAAAACGGGAAGCAAGGCTAAAATTCCAGAAAGGAGACACAAATCAAAAAAAAAAAAAAAACTATACACAATATTAATTGTTTCTCAAGAAAAATGAATATGGGACCTTTGGTATGTAAGAGACATACTTACAATTTCATGTACTGTTAAAATTATACAAAAGTTTATTGGATTAAAGAGTTAAAATATTTCATAATAAAAACCAACAGTGTCAATATAGTCTTGCTGTACTCATTTTTATAGCGGTACCATGAATGATAGTTTCGACATGTTTCACCCAAGGGGGCTTCTTCAGCAGAATACAGCAGCTGAGACTTTAATACTGTATGAAGGAAAGAGAATGTAAAAAAAAAAACAATTTGATAATCACGCAAGGTATTAAACAACATATTACAGAGTACAATATAGAACATCTGCAGTGCTGGCCAGGTCATGCTTACCCGGAAGTTTATCATTCCTCTGGTAAAGTGAGAAATTAAAGCTTCGGTTTGGTATTAAGTGAAAGATTTTTTTGTGACCACAGGAGGTACAACAGGACCAGACTGTAATGGATTTTTATTTTTATATATATAAACACACACACACACACACACACGTTACGGAATGTATTCAGGCCCCCCTTACATTTTTCACTTTTTGTTATATTGCAGCCATTTGCTAAAACCATTTAGGTTCATTTTGTTTCCTCCATTAATGTACACACAGCACCCCATATTGACAGAAAAACACAGAATTGTTGACATTTTTGCAGATTTATTAAAAAATAAAAACTGAAATATCACATGGTCCTAAGTATTCAGACCCTTTGCTCAGTATTTAGTATTTGCACGCTTTTGATCTAATACAGCCATGAGTCTTTTTGGGAAAGATGCAACAAGTTTTTCACACCTGGATTTGGGGATCCTCTGCCATTCCTCCTTGCAGATCCTCTCCAGTTCTGTCAGGTTGGATGGTAAACGTTGGTGGACGGCCATTTTTAGGTCTCTCCAGAGATGCTCAATTGGGTTTAAGTCAGGGCTCTGGCTGGGCCATTCAAGAACAGTCACGGAGTTGTTGTGAAGCCACTCCATTATTTTAGCTGTGTGCTTAGGGTCATTGTCTTGTTGGAAGGTAAACCTTCGGCCCAGTCTGAGATCCTGAGCACTCTAGAGAAGGTTTTCGTCCAGGATATCCCTGTACTTGGCCGCATTCATCTTTCCCTCGATTGCAACCAGTCATCCTGTCCCTGCAGCTGAAAAACACCCCCACAGCATGATGCTTCCACCACTATGCTTCACTGTTGGGACTGTATCGGACAGGTGATGAGCAGTGCCTGGTTTTCTCCACACATACCACTTAGAATTAAGGCCAAAAAGTTCTATCTTGGTCTCGTCAGACCAGAGAATCTTATTTCTCACCATCTTGGAGTCCTTCAGGTGCTTTTTAGCAAACTCCATGTGGGCTTTCATTTGTCTTGCACTGAGGAGAGGCTTCCGTCGGGCCACTCTGCCATAAAGCCCCGACTGGTGGAGGGCTGCAGTGATGGTTGACTTTCTACAACTTTCTCCCATCTCCCGACTGCATCTCTGGAGCTCAGCCACAGTGATCTTTGGGTTCTTCTTTACCTCTCTCACCAAGGTTCTTTAACCCCGATAGCTCAGTTTGGCCGGACGGCCAGCTCTAGGAAGGTTTCTGGTCGTCCCAAACATCTTCCATTTAAGGATTATGGAGGCCACTGTGCTCTTAGGAACCTTAAGTGCAGCAGAAAAATTTTTGTAACCATGGCCAGATCCGTGCCTTGCCACAATTCTGTCTCAGCTCTTCAGGCAGTTCCTTTTTGACCTCATGATTCTTATTTGTTCTGACATGCACTGTGAGCTGTAAGGTCTTATATAGACAGGTGTTTGGCTTTCCTAATCAAGTCCAATCGGTATAATCAAACACAGCTGGACTCAAATGAAGGTGTAGAACCATCTCAAGGATGATCAGAAGAAATGGACAGCACCTGAGTTAAATATGAGTGTCACAGCAAAGGGTCTGAATACTTAGGACCATGTGATATTTCAGTTTTTATTTTTTAATAAATCTGCAAAAATGTCAACAATTCTGTGTTTTTCTGTCAATATGGGGTGCTGTGTGTACATTAATGAGGAAACAATATGAACCTAAATGGTTTTAGCAAATGGCTGCAATATAACCGAGTGAAAAATTTAAGGGGGTCTGAATACTTTCCGTGCCCACTGTATATAAAATATATTAATGTATGTAACATTGAGTATATAAAAGAAAAACAAACATGAGGTCCTCACTTTTTGAATTCTTACTTACAAGTATGTTATCAAGATAGACCACCAGGGGGTGCCCATTCAACAAAATAATTTTCATGGTCAGCTTCAAGGACACAATTAAAAAGAGGGATTGCGATTATCTAATGTCTAACCACTTGAATACCAGGCACTTTCAGCGCTCTCACACTTTGAATGACATTTGCGCAGTCATGCTACACTGTACCCAAACATATTTTTTATAATTTTGTTCCCACAAATAGAGCTTTCTTTTGGTCAGATTTGATCACCTCTGGGGTTTTTATTTTTTGCGCAACAAATAAAAAGAGACCGAAAATTTAGAAGGAGTTAAAAAAGCAGAAGGTTTTTTATTTTAATGTATTCTTTGCATTAAGATAAAAAAACTTTGTGTGTGTGTAGCAGCCTCACCAGCACCCCCCAAAATAACCTACATGAGCCCCTTCTCTCTCCAGTGATGTCCACGATCCCCTCAGCCATCCAGGAGACTCCTCCAGATTGGCTAAGACAGAGCAGCGGCGCCATTGACTCCAGCGACTGTCAATCAAAGTCAGCCAGCCAATCACTGGAGGGGGGGCCAGGTCAGGGCTTCGTATCTGAATGAATACTCCGAGCTCTGACTTGGCTTGGGTTCCCCATGTAGCAATCTGCTGGCTCAGGGAAATGTGAATGAGGGAGGGGCTAGGAGCAGTGAAGAGGGACGGGAGAAGAAGAGGATCTGGGCTGCTCTGTGCTAAACCAACGGCACAGAGGAGGCAAGTATAACATGTTTATTTAAAAAAATATAATAATACTACAATCACTTTAAGATATTTGAGAGCTGCATCTATCACTTGCTAAAGTATATCGGCGTAAATTATCCTCAAAATTAAACATTTGAATTACCATTAGCGTGCAATAGCCATTTGCTATTAGGGTACTACTCAGTCATCATTCCCTTTAACAGAGAAATGATAAACCCTGGGGGTAACCATGACCTGGCCAACACTGCAGATGTTATATATAATATTCTGTAATATTTCGTTTAATACCAATGCACGATTACCAAGTTGTTTATTTACATTCTTTTCCTCAATAAAGTATTAAAGCCTCAGTGGTTCAGGTATTCCTTTGAAGAAGTGAAACATGGTGGGACTATCACTGGTACCGCTGTAAAAATGACAAGACCTTGTAACACAATGCTGGTTTTTATTATGAAATATTTGAACTCTAACTAATAAACTTTTGTATAATTTTACCAGTACATGAAATTGTTATTATGTCTCCTAGCAACCCAAAAGTCCCATACTAATTTTTCTTGAGAAATTCTATCTAATTGGGGATGTGGTGCTGACAATATGGTATCAATTGCCCAAACTACTATTGAAATAGTTAATTGTTCCCTACTCTAATCAAAATTTTTTAAAAAATGAGCTAGAGATGAACTTTAAGACTTCATGTACACTACATCTCAAACTTTAAATCATAAAAACCTATGTCCCAAAGTACACATTGGGGGTCATTTACGAAAGGCAAAACCACTTTGCACTACAAGTGCAAAGTGCACTTAAAATTGCACTGAAAGTGCAATCCCTGTAGATCCGTGGGGGGACATGTAAGGAAAATAAAAAACAGCATTTTATCTTGCATATGATTGGATGATAAAATCAGCAGAGCTTCCCCTCATTTCAGATCTACCCCTCAGATTTACAGTGACTGCACTTTCAATGCAATTTCAAGTGCACTTTGCACTTGTAGTGCAAAATGGATTTTCCTTTGGTAAATAACCCCCATAGGCTTTTACCAGAGTCTAGGAGCTGCTGCAGTTAGGGGAGCTTTAACCTCCCTCCTGAACGTGGAATAATCGCGTTCAGGATAGGAACGCAAACCACGGTTGGATTTTGCAGCGTTTTCCTGCAGCCGGTGGTCAAAGTAGGCTATGTCTTATATGAAGCCTTAAGCTTGGTACATACGATCGGATTTTCCGCTGACAAATTGTAGGACTTTTGTCCGAAGGGCGTTGGCCATGAACTTGTCCTAATTAAACAAATAGTGCGGCGCTAAAATATTGATGTTGCTGCCAATAAGCAGCAAAACAAATACTGTATTGATCCAAGTGAGTATTACCAAATAATGATACCTCCTAAACTGAACACCACTATTGGCTAGTGTGTGAACATATAATGCAAAAATCCATAAATGAATTAACTCAAATGGATAGCCATGACCGTGAGACTGTCCTTCATAAGAACAATTAAAGTGTAGCCCATAAGAACTGCACACAACTAAAGAAATGGTGAGGGCAACAAAGCAACACAAATGAAAATAAAAGTGGAAGAGTCCAAACAACATATTCAAGATTAAATGGGTGTCTTCTTCATGGAGGAATCACAACCACAATGTTGACTGTTGGAAGAACCGCAATGTTGATAGTTGGAACTCACAACACACGATATGAACAATAAGGTTGGGTACTCTTACCGTAAATGGTAGACCCACCTGTCGTACGACAGTGGGTCAATAAGGCTTGATGGTCTCATCAACCCCTTACTAGTCTCCCTTTCCCAAGTTTCTCACTAACTTTTGATTGCTTCAAAATCAAAAGCCCCTTTTGGGACACACAACCACATACAGAGTAATACAGAGAGTAACGCACAGTTGCAAAAAGTTATTTAATGCTTGCAACTTCTCACAGGAAGCAGATCAGGAACTTACAAGGTTTGTACCTGCTTTGTTACCTGTTTTTATAAATAGGTTAATTTGAAATGCGATGTGTCATTGGACGATGTATTTAAACAAATTAAAATACAAAACTGTCAAAAACAAAACACACTACACAAGAATTCCCTAAAGCGGAACTAAACCCATCGATTTAACAGTTTCCAAAAACAGCACTCCCAGCAAATGTCTGGAATGTAACTAACTGTCACATTGGTTGTGCTCTCAACCAAACTTTCAAACCATCGTAGGGCTAGAGTCATAACTGATCACATGTGCAGCATAATGGCAATTGAAGATCAGAGGCCAAGATGCTGGCAGCTTCCATGGCTGAAAAGGATCGGGTTTAGTTGCCACTTTAAGAGCAACAATATTAATGTCCAGGACAGCTAGATTTCAGTGCAATAAAGAATTTGTCGAAAATCATGATAGAGACTGTTTACGCATGCCCAGATATACAAATAGGATAAAGATCTATCCACACCGACTGACAGCTGTAATTGCTGACAAAATGCATCCACTAAATATTAACTTCAAGGGGATGTAGACTTGTGCAATAATTTTTTAAATTGTGTTACATGTCCTTTCTATAGGGCTGTAGTTAGGTTAGACCCCGGTATCTTGATTTCTTTCGATATAGTCTATTTAATGAAGGAATTACTAGCATCTGATATATTTACAAAAAAACAACAACTTATTTTTGCAGAATTAAAGCCTACAGAAAGAATGTTTTAGCAAAATGTGTAAGTAATTATTTAATTTTCTAAAATTACCAACTATCTTTTTTGTTGAACTGCCAATTTTATTGTTAAATCTTGTTTTCGCTCAGTTGTAATGTACCGCTGAACATGTTGGTTCTATGTAGCTACCAGGAATGTGTAACCTGTTTGTAAACCTAAAGTGAAACAACTCTGAATGCATTCCTGACATTTTACACAATACAGCAACATTTATACACCATTTTTTTGGTCTGATGCCTTGCCTTAAAGAAGTACAGCCAAAAGCTTGTTTGTCTGTCTGTACTTCTCCTGTGGATCACAGGAATGCAGATCGTTCTGCACTCCTGGGACCTGTCTTCAGCAGACAGCAGGTTGAAGCCCGCTGTCGGCTGATGTCACAGTCCAGGCTCAGGCAAGATTGCGACAATGAAGTCTGGATCCACCCACATGCCTGGACCAGCCTCTGAGAGCTTGAGTCGGCTGCTCCCGTTCCCTCCACAGCCAAGCGCTCCAGTAAATAAGGAGGGGGGCAGAGCGGTGAATGACAGCCACCAGCTCTCTGCTCAGGAAGCCCTGAAAACCAAGCGATCTGCAGTGTTTGATTGCTCAGTTCTCTGTCTTAGAACCGGTGGGGGATAGATGCTGCATCCACCTAGGTAAGTATGATTCTGAAAAAAAAAAAAAGAGAAGACATACTTCTCTTTTAAGGGCACATATGTTATGTTGTGGCTTAAGCTGGCCATACGCGTTAAGATCTCTCTCATTCAGCCTCACAGCCTGAACAAGAGATACCACTTGATTTCCCCTATCTACATTTCATGCTTAAAGCGGAGTTCTGCCAAATTTTTTTTTTATTAAAGTTAGCAGCTACAAATACTGTAGCTGCTGACTTTTAAAATAAGGACACTTGCCTGTCCAGAGCGCCCGCAATGTCGTCACCCGAAGCATCCCTCGGCTCTAGTGTGGAGGCGCTGCCATCTTCGGTAAGGGGGGGGGGGGGGGAAATCAGGAAGTGAAGCCTTGCAGCTTCACAGCCTGGTTCCCTACTGCGCATGCACGACATCCCACTGGTCCCTGCTGTCTTCTGGGACCTGTGTGTCTCCCAGAAGACAGCGGGGGGGGGGGGGGAATTGAGGAGGCACTGGACATGGCATAGATAGCCGTGGGTGGCTCGGTTATCTATGCCCGGAAGTGGGAGCAAAATACCTGTATTAGACAGGTATCTGCTCCCCCCTGAAAGGTGCCAAATGTGACACCGGCGGATTCCGAAAAGTGGAAGGTCTATTTTTGTGTGGAACGCCGCTTTTAATCAGTTGAAATTGAATTCCTTGGGGAGGTCCTGCTGGCACCAACTAACTCGCCAAACTTTGATAGAAGAATCAAAGGAGCCAGTGGACAATTGTTGGACAAACAGCAACTGCAACCAATCGGTAACCGTTGGGGTATTCGGACAGTCACCGTAATCAGCACTGCTTAGACCCCTTTCACACTGAGGCGTTTTTCAGGCGCTAAAGAGCTACAAATGGCGCCTGTAAAATGCCACCCCAGATGCTTTCACACAGGGGCGCTGTGCTGGCAGGACATTAAAAGTCCTGCAAGCAGCATCTTTATGGGGGTGGAGGAGCAGTGTATACACCGCCCCTGCCCATTGAAATGAATGGGCACCACTGCCGAAGCACCTGCAAAGCGCTACACGGGCACATTTAACCCTTTCTTCGGCCGCTAGCGGGTGTTCAAAGCGTCCGAATACCGCCGCCAAAACTAACCCGCGGCATAGTGTGAAAGGGCTCTAAGAGTGGAATCTGTTTAAATTTTAAAAAATTTATTTCAAAATACAGCCTGGAAACAAGAAATCTATGCATATACAGTAAACCCCCGTTATATCGCGGTTCAGTTTTCACGGTCCCGGTATATTGCGTTTTTTCTGTAAGACCTATTAACATTATTTTATTGATTAAATCCTTGTTATTTAAATATTTTTGTGTTTTCCATTGCTCTTGCTATGTCTCTCGGTATCTTCTATGTATTTAAATGTGTTTCTATTGTTTTAAAAGTGTGTTTAAAGACATTAAAATGCTTTTAAAAGTACAGTGAAAGTTATAAAAACATGCCTAGTGTGTATTTAAATAGGGTATTTCTATTTCGCGGATTTTCACTTATTGCGGTTGGGTCTGGAACGTAACCCCCGCGATGGAGGGGGGTTTACTGTATGGCCAGAATACCTGTGACTTGAAAGGGATGGATGGGGGTTGGACTTCTGCAGTGAGGCCACTTTTTCCATTTTGCTACATTGACTGACATAATTATTCTCAATGCTTTAACTAGACTTGAAAGGATTTACAATAATATCACCCAATATATTAAAATCCTAGTGTTTCCTGGTTACATTTTTCTTTCATTACAATACGATTTCTGTGCTCCTCAGGGTCCTCAAAACGGAGACCATTGCTAGATCTGCCGGTTTTGATTTCTGCATTGTGCTTCTGTAACGCCGCGTACACCCGGTCGGAATCTCCGACAACAAATGTTCGATGTGAGCTTGTTGTCGGAAAATCCGACCGTGTGTATGCTCCATCGGACATTTGCTGTCGGAATTTCCAACAACAAAATGTTTGAGAGCTGGTTCTCAATTTTTTCGATATCAAAAGTTTTGCTCGGAAATTCCGATCGTGTGTAGCCAATTCCAACGCACGCTCGGAATCATTGAACTTTATTTTTCTCGGCGTGTTGTACGTCACTGTGTTCTTGGCGATCGGAATTTCGACAATATTTGTGTGACCGTGTGTATGCAAGACAAGTTTGAGCGAACATCCATCGGGGAAAAAAAAAAATCCACGGTTTTGTTCTTGGAATGTCAGATCGTGTGTACGTGGCATTAGGCAAGCAATAGATGTGATTTTCCAGGTTGCAGGAAAGAAATTTGCTAAAGTCCCCCATGAACACGGTGCTGATGGAGGATTCCCTCTGGCAGCGCTATTGTATTCTGCCCACATAACAGGATTACTGGTAGCAGCTATAGCCACTAGCAGTAATTGCATGCAAAAAATCTGACAAGCTGGTTATACTAAAGTCGATCGATGGATTGACTTCAGAACCACTAGCCTGGCCATAGATGGAATCTCGACCGGTCTCTGCTTAACTGGCTGAGATTTGATCCATCTGTGGTTGGCTTTAGATTCATTGATATACAAAGAACACATACCCCACCTGTATATTAAGAAATAAAAAAGATCAGATTTTTAAAATGAATGTATTTCTGTTCTTATAATGATCAAAGTGTTTGTTTCATTGTTTTGGTAGTTTGGAATTAGTTAAGCCTCTTACGAACTTCTGAGAAGGTGCTAGACACTTTTTGTCAATAAATGTCTCTGAGCATATTAAATATTTAAGCACTGCATGTTAAAATCTAGAAACCGTTCTTTTTTTGTAACAAACTTTTAACATTTTCCATTTACACCTTTTGGGCTTTAATGGGGGGGGGGGGGGGGGAATTATAATTTCAAAACTAACCAACACACGTCAACAAAAAAGTATGTATATTATATATAAAAGCATTTAGCAACTTGTTGGCAGTGGAATTGGTTACAAATCTGTGCCACATAAAAACCAAGTGAACTGCTGGTGAGACAAACCATTTAACATTGGCAGGGGTGCTTACAAGGATCATCATTTATGTAAAACCTTTATCCCCAAAAAGAAAAAAAACTGTTTCCTGCAACTTCTTATAAAGGGTGAGCTGGAGTTTGTCTTCAATTTGTACTAGCAGTAAATACACTAACACTCCCCTCCTCCCCCCAGACGGACAATGCTTCTGTCCAAATGTTACCCTTCATTCAGAGTGTAGGCACTCTAAAACAGTAGCCGTGTTGCTAGCCAGATCATCAGGTGAAGGTGAAAAAATAAATTAAATACCGTTAAAGTGGTTGTAAAGTATTTTCCATGCATTAAGTTACTAAAACTGTTTTTTTTTTTTTTTTTTTGTGTATCGCTTCCACTTCCCCCTGAGCCTGAACTCATTCCAGAGCTGTGCCTGTCTTCTCCCACAGGCTTTGTGGAGGGCAGTGGGAGCCATTGGTTCCTGCTTCCATCAGTCAAATCCTGCACGGAGAAAGTGGGTGGAGGGGCAGAGCTGCACTGTCTGTGTACACAGGCAGCACGGCTTGGGAGGGAGCCCGCAGGTGTGCTACAATAGGAAGAGTCTTCCTATGGTGGCACACCGAGAAGAAGCCAGGAGTGCCAGAAAAGGACCTGGGCCACACTGTGCAATACCATATTAAGTATGACATAATTAAAAAACAAACTGGACTTTACAATTGCTTTAACCACTTCAATACCAGGCACTTCCTGCCCAAGCCAGCTTTAAGAGTTGTCGTTGTTTAAATTAAAATTGTGCGGTCATGCTACACTGTACCCAAACTAAATTTTTATCATTTTGTTCCCATAAATAGAGCTTTCTTTTGGTGGTATTTGATCACCTCTGCGGTTTTTTTTAAATTTGTTTAGCCAAAAATAACGGAATTTTTTTTTTTTTTTTTATATGTTTGTTATTTACAAAATTGTATAAGTAAGTTTCCTCCTTCACTGATAAGGTGGCACTGGTTGGTGAGACTGATATGCAGCACTGATGAACATTGGTAGGTGGCACTTTTGTTCGTCACTGATTGGCAGTTGCCTGGGCCCAGATTGACATACCTGGTGGTCCAGTGTGGTGGCCATCCGAGGAGGGGCTGCGCTGATAATCAGCGCAGGACCCCCCCCCCGTCAGACGTGAGTGGGGAGCTCTTCCTGTTTACCACGTGATCAGCCGTGTACAATCACAACTGATCACAATGTAAAGCGCCTCCTTCAGAGGCTCTTTACCAAGAGCGGTGTGTCAGATTGACACACCGCATGGTGGCTGTTATCCTGCTAGATGTCATATGACGCCCAGTCAGGATAACTGAGCCACCGCCTGGCCGTCATTCTGCTATAGGTCAGGTGGGAATTGGTTAAAGAATACTGAACTAGAAAAGTTAGGATGTTTTAGGGAACATCTAGAAATATTAATTGTGAATAAACAGTATGCTAAACCAATGTACCTTTTTGTCTGAAATTCCTCCAGAAAAAGAACTGTGTGCATCATGGTATGTGAGGGGGGAGGTCACAGTCCTGTGCCTATAGCTGTATATCTGAAGTGTAATATCCAAGGTACTGCTGTTCTCATTGTTGGGTGGTTCTGAAGAAAAGCCCTGCATCTACAAAGATGGTTGCTTCCACGCAGTGTGCAAAACAAGAGTTGGTAGGTCAGTAATGGGAAAGATAAGACACGGGCAATACATGCGACTGCTCAGCTTCCAGTCTTAAGTGTGGTATTCCAAGTTCTTTCAGGAGTTTTGCATTCTCACACACCTTCCAAATCAGAAACCATGTAAGATAATAAGTACCAATTCATTTTGCTTAGTTTGTCAGTTAAGTGCTCCCGTTATGACTCTTTTTTTCCTCCTCCAACACTGCCATTTTTAGTAGTTTTCAATGGACACAGATTTGGCATGCAGGAGCTCATACTGGAAAGCTGGGAGGATGTAGTTAGTTCATAAGAGCATACAGCTAAGTGCAGAGAAACCCCACCAAAGGGCCAGAGAAAACAAACGGGGAGTTTCAGAAATTGTCAAACTGCTTAAGATTATAGCAGCAACTGAATTGTTTTACATTTCTTGGCAGTATGGAGGTGATATTACAAGAAAGATGAAGCTCCTTAAGAAGCAAGCTGAAGGAAAGAAGAAAATGAGGAAAATTGGTAATGTGGAAGTTCCCAAAGATGCATTCATCAGTGTTTTAAAAAGACAGCCGGACAAATGATACTAGGATTTGTCTATATTTTCTACAAAGGATATGATGCACTAAGCCATGGTTCCTCCAGTGTTTATCCTGTATAACTCATGTTTGAAATTAAAGGGCAGGAGTAAATTGGCATATTATGGCGGTCCTTCCAATGCGCATGTGGGTGATATTCCCAATAAATACCACTGCATCACAATGCACATAGAGCCGTATGTTATGGTAACACACAAGTCTAAATGGTTGTTTTATGAGCTGTATTTTCTTGAATATTTTGTACAAATTAAAATTAAACTCATTTAAGGGGGGGTTGTTTTCCCAGACTCAAGCTTAGTGTCTGTATCTTGGTATGTACATCATGGTTTAGTCAAAAACACCACATTAAAATATATATATATATATATAGGTTGGGACTAGAGAAGGCAAGTATATAACTGGTGCATAAAAATCATCTTTGACCGTTCTTTACATATTGATTTACTTTTTACACTTTGCTCTGGCCATTTACATGCGTTTTAATTAGTCCACTTTAGCACCACACTAGTCTTTTATCCTGTTTTGCACTATATGTCTAGTGGCGTTTTGGCAGCTTATCCATTCTCTAAGCACAATCTTTCTTTTATTATAGATTTTCTATGTTAAAACAGCCAATCCCTTACCCCATTATTTAATCAGTATCTTATACAGTTTACATGATTTAGCTTAAAGTTGAACTCCAGGCAAACTGCTAAATACACAGTTGAAATACATTTAAGGCCTCATGTATACTGCTGCTGGTAAACAGACGTTTAGGAGCAGTTGGGCATTTTTTTCAACTGCTCCTGAACCCTCCTCTGTTATCTTATCAGTAAGTGTACACTGGGTCATTTATAGGCAGTTGCGTTTAGAGGCTTTTTCTGGAACCCCAAAAAAAATTTGTTTAGAGGCATTTCAAGCGTCAAAACGCAGTAACTCGCATTTAGTTTAATATTTATTAATTTTTGGTTAAAATGAAAAACATCTAAATGCTTTTAGGCGCAAATGCGGCTAAACGGTCAAGTTAAATTGTTCAGGAGAGGTTAAACGTCCCGTGTACATGAAGCCTTAATATAATATTGCTTTTCCTGCCAAAGGATTGTCATCCTGGCCAGCCATCATTCTGCTACCTCCTGATTTAACAAGGTTGCTTTCTGAGCCCCAATTCACTGGACAGAGTTGGCAATGCCAGTTCAATGTGGAGAGATAACATAGGAAACAGAATTACCTGATCAGAAACTATACAAGTCATTTGTCTGGCTGTGCAGTGTGAAAAATGTGGCTGTACAGAAATACAAATCCTTTGGCAGGTAAAACAGCAAACATACATATATATTTCACTTATTTGAAAATGTTTCACTTTTTAAATAACCGATCTTGTAGATGAGGTTTGGCCACAACTATAGACGACAAACATTTTATTAGGCAACTTGTTTATTAAGACAATGGCAAATAATGTTCTTTAGAAAACTGATCTGGCTACAGAATAATACTTATAATCTGGAAATTAAATTGTCTGTAAAACATAACAAATTGTAACAAAAATGGTAACCGCTTCAGTCATCAACAAAAGAGCAATATATGGCAGCAAGAAAGACCGCTCAGGAGTGTGTAGCGCTTACCTGCCAATGTATAGCAATGTGGTTAGCTACAGCCAAGCACAGACATTTTATAAAATCTTGCATGTCTGTAAAGGCAAAAGCTCCATGTAAAATTTTGTATAGCAGCTTTTAACTGGCATATTAGGAGGCAGCAATATATTTACATTATATAATAAGGCAACATCTGATGACCGGTCAGGTATTGTATAAGGTAAACAAGCACATGTTCTGTGCAGCCTTGCACCCAAAATATTTAATGTAATATGGAATGACTAAAGCAGAGATTGGACCTTAGCAATACAGTACTTTTACACTTTGAGACCAGATTGCATAGCCACTTGTCAGACCTGCATTTCCATAGCTCCACTCCCATCTAGGATGTCAGTTCTTCTTCATGCTGAGCATTGGCTCCACTAGTTTATTATGTACATGCATTAAACCTTGGAAGAGAAGAAAAAAAGCATTTTAATTGACGCAGGCATGCACAATTCATGATACCAAATATAGTTTAATCCTAAGGCTGCTTTCACACTCCCTAGCAAAATCGAGGTAAAAATGCATATGCGATTCATTTTAGATTTGTTTCCTAGGAGTTTTATGGTTGCCTGCACCCATGAAAAATGGACAAATGACTCAAAGATGCACCAAAAAACGCAAAGCACAGTGCATTGTTTGCCTCATTTACCATTTCAATGGGGAGCTGTGGATTTAAAAACCACACCAAAGATGCAGCGTGCAGGACTTTTCAAAGCGCACTACACCCGCAGTGGTGTGAAGAGTCCAATAGGATTTAAAGGGAAACATTTTTCCTGCAAGGTAAAAATGCATCATCAGGGTGAAAGGGCCCTTAATATGTATGGAGCAACACTGTTACCGGTAGCAGGTGTATAGAGTACAGCCAAAACTAAAATGACAAACCACAATGCGCTCTCCACCTCCGATCTGTTTGCAATGAGACAAGCCCAATAGAGGATATGCTTCTGGGATTGTGGCTGCACCGATTTTGAATTCCATTGTTTAAGATTTTAGTGAGCGCTGTGGATCCAATTCTTTTTATTCATCAGGAAATTACAACAGAACAGAGAACACTTTATTCCTTAAAAGAGAAGTTTGTTTTTTTGCTATTCATACTTACCTCGGTGGATGGAGCATCAGGCAGATGCTGCAGCTGTCCCCCAGCGTCTCTGCACTGAGAACCGAGCCACGAACATCGCCGATGGCTCGGTTCTCACTCCTCCCTGAGCAGAGCCATGCTGTCAGTCAGCATGGCTTCTGCTCTACTTCTCATCGCTCATTGGTGCGCCGAGCAGTGGACGGGAGGGGCCGTCTCAGCGGCTCGCTGAGACTGCCATCAATCAGGGCAGCTGGCAGATCCCGACTTAGAAGTCGTGATGACGCGCTGCCCCGACTGATGGCAGTGACGTCAGCAGAGAGCGAACTTCAGACCGCTCTCCGCTGAAAACCAGTCACAGGAGTGCAAAATGAATTGCACTTCTGTGTCCCAGAGGAGAAGCCCAGCCTAAAAAGCTCAGGCTGGACTTCTCCTTTAATAATGAGAGGAAAAACTCCTTTACCTGCATAAAGAAGATTTTCCACTCCTAGCAAAATTTTTATTTTTTTTTACATTTTGAATCGAGTAAGAGGGTTATAACCCCTGTCAGATTTTTTTTTTTTGCCATAACTCTAGTGTCTACTTTAATCACCATTATCCCCAAGTTTTGCTACACCACGATAAGTGCATTTCAATTAAATCATTGTGCTGTGAAAAGCTACATGTCTTAGGCTTGCTGACTTTTTTTGCTAGGTATGCCTTTATTTTTTTCACCTCATCCCTCTACATTGTAAACTTGTGTGGTCATTTATTTTTAAAGTAGAACTTAAGCCAATGTTTTTGTTTATCTTTATAACCTCCAATGGATTTTTTTTTTTATTGATTCCCCCCCCCCCCCCCCATGTGTCCCATTGGGGAGATTACTCTTGTGAGGGGAAAAAAAAAAAAAAAAAAATTAACAGAATCCCCTGTGGCCACCCAGAACTACAGTCCCCCATTACTTTTCTGGGGACAACCCAAAGCAGTTTGCCTTTAGCTACACTTCACATTTTGATCACAGGTTATGTTATATACGGTCACCTTCAGCTGAGGACGCTCGCAAAACAAATCTGCCTCTACCTGTGCCAGTCTGTAGCTGTTCCCGCTGCTCTCACAGACTTTGCTGAGGCAACAGGAGGCAATGCTGTCAGACACATTCCTGTGACGAGGAAATGGGGAAAAAACCATTCTATGGACACAGGCAGCGCTGCCCAGGAGCAATCCAACAGGTGGTACCCCAGAGGCAGTAGCTTCCTCTGGGATACCACCAAGAAAAAAGGAGGAGCCAGGCATGCCAGAGGAGAACCTAAGAAGAGGAAGTTCAGGTCCACACTGTTCAAAACCCCTGCACAGAGCAGGAAAGTATAACATCTTTGTTATTTAAAAAAAAAAAAAAAAAGTTTGACTTTACAATTACTTTATATACAGTGAACTGCAAGTGTGAATCCACCCTAAAAACACAATCTAATTGTTTTACAGTATGTGCTGGAAATAAACATTTGGCATACTTCTACAATTTAGTGCAGTCTGCACTATAAGGTATTTCAGCATGGATAGCTGACAATTAGTGTATTCTCGCTGATCCAGAACGTCTGGGTATTTTATATTGAATTTCACTTCAACAGCCAAGGGACATGCAGCTGGGATACAGAGAAAACCTAATTTAGGCCATACACACCTTTAAAATATTTGACTGTTTTAACTCTAAGTTCTAATGTAGCATCTTCATCACAGACAAATATAGTGCGAGGATGCTGCTGGAAAGCGGAGACTGTCCACATGTGATTTACACCTTCTTCTATAGCCTTATTCAAGGCAAAAGCTTTATGTGCACCTGTAATAAGGATCAGCACCTGCCAGAATAAAACAAAGATGTCTATTAGAACAACCAAAATGAAAAATTCAGCATTCCAATAAACTTTAAACATGATTAAGTCTTTACTGTTGGTTTTGCTAAATTTTTTAATCAATCCAGCTCTAAATGTCACCACCATCTATGGTTTTTCCACAGTAGGTTTGAAAGGGACAGTGGTATCCCCAAAACTGTTAGGATGCCGTATCCTATTCTTTGTGTTGCCAAAACTTTTTGTTGTCTATATGGCATTAGGGAAAATTCTTTTCTCTCTCGAAAAAATAAATAGGAAGCAAGGGGAAATCCCCTCAGAACAGAAAAATCTCCCGTGCCAGTAAAAGATATACAAATTAAATGTTTTATTTTCTATACATTTTCTCTTTTCACGATGATGGTTACCAGAAAAAAAAAAAAAAAAATATAGAACAAAAAAAGTCGTGGCTTCAGCTCCTTTATAAAAAAAAACTGTGTTCTCTTTAAAAAAGAAAAAAAAAAAAAAAAAAAAAACACGTGATTAACAAATGGAATGAGAGAGTATTCCTCTTATTTCAACGTTACCAGCTTAAGATTGGTTGAAAAAAATCCACCCTATATAGTTCTGAGATTTTATCTCAGCAGTTGTTCAATCAAAAAGACACTATAGAAGATTTGGAAAGAAATCAACTAAAAGGTGAGGTGGCGACTGAAACTGGAGACATAAGGGAATGACATGCAAACTTAATGCAGATGGTTCTGTGCTGAAATTTGAGCAAGACACAAACGCACAATGGGGGAGATTTACTAAAACTGGTTCACCTGTGCATGGTAGCCAATCAGCTTCTAACTTCAGCTTGTTCAATTGGGCTTTGACAAGAAAACATGGAAGCCGACTGGTTTCTATGCAGAGCTGCACCCGTTTTTGCACTCTCCAGCTTTAGTAAATAAACCCCAATGTGTGCAGATTATAAAATGGTGCACTAAATTCCCTAGTAGAATTACAAACAGCTGAAAAGCCCCAAGATAAAAACTTGAGCTGTATGATTTTTCTCTTAAAAAAAATTACTATTCAAAGTGAGATTACTTTTTACATAATTACAATGCATTAAAATAAACATAAATAACACCGCTACCTCTTTGGCATCCATCACTGTACCCACACCCACTGTCAAGGCCATTGTTGGGACCTTAGAAAGATCTCCATCGAAATATTTAGCATTTGCCAGAATAGTATCCATTGCCAAAGTCTTTAATCTTGTCCTGGATACCAGACTGGACCCGGGCTCATTAAAGGCAATATGACCATCCGGTCCAATACCTATGGAGGAAAGACAAGAGTTTGGTAGCGGAAGAATAAGATAAAGCTGGCTAAACATAAATATACATGAGAAAACTGCAGAATGAAGGTTTCCTTTAAGGGTCATGTCAAGAATTATCTGGTATATGGCCCTACTGCTTTAGGCTGGGTTCACACCTATGCGAATTGGATGCGGCTTACACCGCATCCAATTCGCAGGACATTTTCAAATACATTCATTTGAATGAGGCTGGTTCACATGTGCGTTGCATTCGCACTCCGCATTGCCCAAAAACGTGTGCGTTTTCTGGGCATTGCGGTGCGAATTTCAAGCACATTATCTTTTAAGGGAATGCATCCGATTCCCACATGCGTTCCGTTGTGAACATGAATTCTCTCCTCCTCCTCACTACACCTCCCTGCTCTGCTGATCCGCAGATTCAGCAGAGAGGAAGCGTTGAACAGCTGCTTTTTCTCTTTGCACAGAGAACAGAGCTGGAATTCGTACCGGACTGGTGTGAATCCAGCCTTAGAGAAATAAATAAATGTGCTTAGCACTTTGATGGCCTCAGGACTCCAAAGCCAGCAGAGTTCTATTAAAATAAATAGGAAACAAAAGATAGATGAGTCATGTGACCGGTCAGTCATATAACCAGCCTCTCCGACAATCATAGAATTAAAAGCCCCATTGCAAGCTAAATCTATTTTGTTACCCCTCTCCCCCAACCCATCCTACCAGGCATTTTTGCCCCTTACCATGTGAATTCCGATATACTCACCCAAGTTTTCCCTTCACATCCCTTACCAGTGCCAGTTCTGGGGGGGGGTGTGTGTCCGTCCGGTTCTCTACTGCCCCCCCTGTGATGGCATTGTTCTTTTTTGGATTCTGAGGGGACCCCATCACTGGGCATCAAATAGGATGTGTCCACATCATGCAGGCACTGACATGGACACCTTTGACATCATATGACTGTGGCTTAAAGTGGTTGTAAACCCTTACATATACCCAGTGAAGCAATTGGTGATACACAGATGACGCAAAACTTTCTAGATATGTTGTATCCGTTTATCTGTAGGCTTCTCTTCTCTACATTTGTTTGAATTCCAGAATTTATAAAACGTATTCAAATTTATAAAATCAGGTGAAGCTCTCTCCCCTGTCACTTTACCTGGTACCAGAAAAACCTTTCAGAAGCAACTCATGCAGTATGGAACAAAGCAGCAGACAGAAATTACACCAAGTGCTCTATATAGAGAAAATTACACACTAGAGGGATCTGCATTGTTCATATTTCATGTCTGAGGTTTACAACCACTTTAATGTTATGAAAAAGAAAAAAAAAGAAAAAAAAAGAAGAGAGAAGGAAGAAGACATTTAGATCAGGTTTAAGATGGGGGTGGTGGGGAGGAGGAGTGGAAATTATCTTGGTGTGGGGCTTTAAGATGTGTTTCTCCCCCCCCCCCCCCTTCACACCAGCAGACCGATCGGGTGCGCCTCTCCATTTTTCAGGCAGACCCGACCAATTGGAACCCAATGTTCTCTATGGGGTGGCAGATATCAGCAGGAATATGTCCAGTCACCCACCGGCATCTGATCAGGTCCGCTAAAAACAGACAGCTGGGGATCCATTCCCTATCCGTCTGGTGGATTGGATGGAAACGAACAGGCAGTCTGTTTCCATCCAAATGCCCCATAGAGAACAGCGGGCTGTGTCCGTGTCTGCATAGCAGAGAGGACACGGACCTGTCATTCGCCTGCTCAGCGGGGACCAGCAGAGAGATCCCCCACTGAGCAGGCAGATCCGCTTCGTCTGAAAGAGGACTTATGGATAATCTCCACATACAAAGTGCCAGTAAGACCGAACATGGTTTGTAGGTGGAAACTTTGTACGGTGCAGCTCACAGCATCTACATGGTAAAAGCAGCGTTTGCAGAGTAGATTATGCTTTTGTTCATGCCACAACATTAATGTTAAAAGAAAACTGCAAGTCGTAATAGAAAATATGATATGAATCTTAAAAGTTGCAGGCACATAAGTAAATCTTCGGTAATTGGGTTGTAATAAATTTTCACCCCTCATGTACAAACAATAAAAATCCTGACAAAGATATGTGTAAAGACAACAATGATAAACACAGTTTCATGAAATACCTCCAACAAAAAGTTCAATGCCACCAGCTTCTTTGATCTTCCTCTCAAGCTCATCACATTCGGCCTGCAAATCCTCTGCATTTCCATCCAGGATGTGTGCATTGTTAGGGTCGATATCAATGTGTTTGAAGAAATTGTTCCACATGTATGAATGGTAGCTCTCTGGGTGGTCCCTGGGAAGTCCTATAAAACACATCCCCGATTTGGATTACATTAGATGTATACATCAGAAACTTGCATGTTTGTATTTCCCTTTACTTTCTGTTCTAGTGATAATGGTAACGAAGACATGGAAAGGAGGGTAACTCTCCCCAATAAGGATCCCTGACAGCGGTCCTATCGCCTCATCAATCTAAAAGTGTAGCTGCTGACTTTTAATAATTAGACACCTGTCCCACGGTCCAGCAATGCGGGCGTACAAAGCTACGCTCCTCTCCACGGCACGGGAATTCTTACTGTGAGCAAGCCGCGCTGCGAATAGCCGTGCAATCTTCTGGATTCCGTGACGTTTCCAAGAAGATTGCAAGGAGGGAGAGGCGAAATTCCTTCCAGAACCAGAGCCCCAGGAGGAAGTGGGAGCTGGATTCCTCTATAAAGAGGCATGTCAGGGGGTTCACCTGCACCATTTTTGGGTGGAACTCCACTTTAAATACAAAACCGCAATGACAGTTCACAAACTGCTATGCTTAGACCCCATACACACTGTTAGATTTTCTGCAGATTTTTGTCTTTTTGATTTACCAAAACCACGTAGTGCCAGGGCCTGCCTGATGTGCATACAAATTGAAACTCTTAGTATATGGTTTTGGTAAATCTGAAGACAAAAAATCTGCAGAAAATCTAATAGTGTGTATGGGGCCTAAATGAACCACTTTAGAATCAGGAGAACAGTTTGGGTCAGGATTCTGTTTGTTAAGAGGGGGTCTAGAAGTAGATTCACATTAAAAGATAAGGTTCAAGTGAAGTGTTTTAACAATACAACATCCTCTATTCTCTGTAATCATGGTAAAGTTAATCACCCATCTGAATATATGAAAAGCGGCTGTTAAACTTCTGCTTCCTTAAACCTGGTACACACCATTAGCTTTTTTCCGTTCAACCCAGTGGGTTGAGTGGGAAAAAAGAAAAAAAAAAACCTGTCCGCTCCGGTCGGAGCCACTGTACAAACTATGCAGTTAGTATAGCGATCTCCCCCGCTGAGCTGTTGTGTTCTAACAGGGGGCAGGGGGACAGCTGCTGGTTTTCCAGCATGCGTGACTGACAGAAGCCGGTCAAATGGACACACTGACATACACACGGGCCAAATGTCAGGCGTTTGTTTATTTTTTGACTGGCAAATGTCTCCCGACATTCAGCCCGTGTGTACCCGGCTTTTGTCACTTCTCCTCCACCCAACCTGTGATTGGACAATGAATGGAGTGGCAGCACACGGTTTAGGTCTTCCCTTTGCGCTCCCTTCCTATAAAGCATGGTATCTGCTTAAGCATGCCAGGAAGAAAGGGGTAAATGGCGCAATGATAGTTCTGGCATATCAAATAGTCCAATGTCAATACAGCTGAATAAGCACCAGAGGCAGCTACCATGAAGCAGACGCAAAAAAAAAAAAAATAGAAACAAACACCACACACCAATTGTATCATTCACATAGTCAACTCACCTACATATTCATCCATATTAAAAGTCTTCACATATTTGAAGGATAAGTCCCCATTTTTGTGGTACTCAATAAGTTTTTTGTAACATCCCAATGGTGTGCTGCCTGTAGAAAACAAATATACACAGTCTATAAAATAAATCCACATATAAAACTTATTTTAAAAGATAGATTTAATCGTGTCACAAACATCACCTATCAACAAATGGCAGATCTAGGATACAGTAACAGTATGGTGTAATATTTCAGCCAATCTAGTACTCCAATGCATGTTTTTACATGGCATGGACAATTAGTCTTCCATAACAATGAAATACAGAACATGGAGCAAAGTCTATTTGAAGGGAACCAAACTCCACTTTTCTACTTTACTTTGTGCAGGCCCCTTAGCCCTTCACAAATAACTTTTTATTGGAAAGTATAAATGTATCCATAAAGAAAAAAAAAAAAAGTTTGGGTTTATACTTTTCGCCTCTCTGGAAAAGGTTCTAAACTTTCACCATTCTACAAAAATAATGTTTTCATCCCTTCACCTACCAGAGCAGTGATTATGGGGTAAATCTCCCCTATAGGGACAGACGGAAGAAAAAAAAAAAAAAAAGGAAGAAAAAAAAAAAAAAAAAAAAAAAAAGGGGACGAACCCTTTCCTACTCTCACCCAAAAATAAGAGAAACGCTGAGTCAAGTTGAATTAAAAAAAATAAAAAGTATAATTTAGGGTTGTCCCGATACCACTTTAAGACCGAGTACAAGTACCGATACTTTTTTTTCAAGTACTTGCCGATACCGATTACCGATACTTTTTTTTAATGTCGTGTGATGCACTGATAGATGGCACTGGCTGATGGGCACTAAAAGGTGGCACTGACTGATGGCTGGCAGTGGCACTGGTGGATGGGCACTGATAGGTGGCACGCACTGAAAGATGGCACTGATAGGTTGCATACGGATGACTGGCACTGAAAGATGGCACACACTGAAGGATGGCACTGATAGGTGGTAATGATAGGCACAGATGAAGTGCCACTTATAAGGCTACACTGATGTGCGACACCGATAGGCGGCAATGATGGGCACAGATAGGTGGTAATGATAAGGTAGGGGCATTGATATAAGGGGGGCTGTGAGCTAATGGGGGTCTCCAAGGGGGGTGCTGCTGATCTAATGGTTGGTTACCACACATTATATCAGCAGTCAGTACACCCTCTTAGAGACCCCCATTAACTCAAAGGCCCCCCCCCTTCCTTAGAGACTTCCAGAGATCAGAGAGCCCCCCCTTATAACAGTGGGCCCTGCCCTCTTTAAGATATAATAATTCATGTCTCACCAGCGTGAGAGTCGAGCTGGGGGGGGGGGGGGGAGAAGCTCTTGGGCTCCTCGCACTATGTAGACAGTGTATGTGTGAACAGATCAGCAGGTTATTATTCACATGCACTGTTCCCCCGCAGCACTTTCTTCTCCTTTTTCTATCCCGCCTCCCGAACCCCTGAATAAATGTCACGGCGGGGCCGGCACTAGAAGGCATCTGTTGGGTGGAGCTCATTCCGCCTGACAGGGAAGAGAATATGCCAGGTGCAGGAGGAGTGCACTCAGCATACCGCAGCCATCTCTGGACGGTGAGGGATTTCCCCTGCGCGCCCGCTGACTTCCTGTTGTACGCCGCCTCTCTCTCCCATCCCAGGTATCGGGTGAAGCATCGGGAGCATTTTCGCGAGTACAAGTACTCGCTCAAATGCTCGGTATGGGTCCCGATACTAGTATCGTTATTGGGACAACCCTAATAATTTGTGCTTATTTAATACTAAGCAAATAAAATAAAAAAATGCCCTTCCTTTAAAGAGACAGGATCGTGTATTTTTACTGAATACATTATTTCAGTGTTTACATTTTTAGTGTAAAATTTTCATGCGGTTTTCACAATTTGACAAGCTTGGTCTTTTTAGAGATCTGTAGATTAGCCACTAGAGGGAGCAAACAATTTACATTCACTTTACCTTCCACCTAAAAGGAACAAATATGTAATATATTGCAGCTTAATAGTCCTAGGATGTGTTGGTTGCACTAATTTATAGGTTCCAGGCTAAGAACATTTTTAGCAAGTACAGCTAATACCTGCTGATCTTGCCAGTAATGAAGAGTCCTTGTCACTTAATGTAGGCTGAACTGCAGAAAAAAAAATATGTTTTTGTTTTCTCTCCTTCTATAAATCTAATTTACCCCAGGCCGAGTTGCACTCATGGATCCTTCTTTAGATTTAGTGCAGGAATAAACAGCCACCTTAGGACAGGAGGTGTCTTATTTGCCCCATTACCGGGTGAAAATAAAGGAAGAAAAGCCTGGAAAACAAAACCAATGCAGCCACCGCATCAAAAGGACTGGTAAGCTGCAATGTGTAACATTGGGGATTGGGTTTATACATACTTTACTAATTAAAGGGGAGTTCCAGCCTTTATGTTTATTAAAAGTCAGAAGCTACAAAAAGTGTAGCTGCTGGCTTTTAATAAACAGACAAGTACCTGTTCCACTGTCCAGCGACGAGGCCGCCTGGAGCGTCGCTCCTCTCCCCCCGTCCGCTGGCGCCTCCATTCAGACTGTGGGCACCCGGCCGTGACAGCTTTCGGCTTCACGGTCGGGCACTCACTGCGCATGCGCGAGTCGCGTTGCGCTCTAGGAGTGGACAGGCTATCGCCTGGGACATGTCACTTGCCCCAGGCGATCGCCTCCAGGGAGGGGCCGCCTAAGGCGATATGACGAGACGCCTAAGCGGCCCCTGGGCGGAAGGAGGATGTGGGACAGGAAGTCCCACTCCTAACGAAGCCCCCACCCCCCAAACCAAAAAAAATTACATGCCAAGCGTAAGTTCCACTTTTGGGTGGAACTCCGCCTCAAGGTATCAGTCCGAAAGTGCATTGTCTTCAATTACTTAGGCTAATATATTTCTAAAGGTGCTATTGACATGAAATTTTTACCACATTTCGATAACAACCCAATGCAATCCATACATACAAAGACTCAAACAAAAAAGTTTAGAAATTAAGTTATGTGTAATAAAACCGAATGACACAGGGGAAAAGCATTGAACACATGAAGAAAGGGAGGTGCAAAAAAGCTTGGAAAGCCCAGACACCAGCTGAAATCTATCAGTAATTAGAAAGTAATTCTGCCCCTTGTCAGTGCAAATTAATATCAGCTGGTTCAGTCTCAACTAATGGCCTATAAAAAGGTGTCTCATTACCAAGGTGTCACACAAGAAACATCTCATGATGGGTAAAGCAAAGAGCTCTCTCAAGACCTTTCCACCCTTATTGTTGTAAAACATACTGATGGCATTGTTTACAGAAGGATTTCTAAACTTCTGAATGTTCCAGTGAGCACTGTTGGGTCATAATCCGGAAGTAGAAAGAACATTTTATCACAAACCGGCCACGACCAGGTGCTCCTCACAAGATTTCTGACAGAGGAGTGAAAATAATTATCAGAAGAGTTGTCCAAGAGCCAAGGACTATTTGTGGAGAGCTTCAGAAAGACCTGGAATTAGCAGGTACAATTGTTTCAAAGAAAACAATAAGTAATGTACTCAACCTACATGGCCTGTATGTACGCTCACCATGCAAGACTCCATTGCTGAAAAAAAAAAAAAAGAAGCACGTTGAAGATCGTTTCAAGTTTGCTGCACAACATTTAGACAAGCCTGTGAAATTCTGGGAGAATATAGTCTGGTCAGATGAGACCAAAACCGAACTCTTTGGATGTCATAACACACACCATGTTTGGAGGTCAAATGGCACTGCACATCACCCCAAATACACCCCCATACCAACAGTGACGTATGGAGATGGGAACATCATGGTGTGGGGCCGTTTTTTAGCATACGATACTGGCAAACTTTATATCATTGAAGGAAGGATGAATGGAAAAATGTACCAAGACATTCTTGATAAAAATCTGCTACCATCTACCAGGATGATGAAGATATAACACGGTTGGACATTTCCACATAACAAAGCCAGGGAAACTCTTAATTGGTTTCAAAAGGAAGGAAAATAAAAGGCCCAGCCAATCAGCTGACTTGAATCCAATAGAAAATCTAGGGAAAGAATTAAAGATCAGAGTACATAGAAGATGCCAACTGAACCTTTGATTTGAAGAGTGTTTGTGGAAGAATGGGCCAAAATCACACCTGAGCAATGCATGCGACTAGTTTCTCCATACAGGAGGTGTCCTAAAGCTGTCATCACCAAAGGATTTTGTACGAAGTATTAAATAAAGCGTAGCGTACTCAATGCTTTTCCCCGTGTCATTCCATTTTTTTACACATATTTTAAAGAGCAGCTGCTGACTTTTAATATATGGACACTTACCTGTCCAGGGAGCCCGCAATGTCGGCAGCCCAACCGATCTTCGTAGCAGCTGTCGGGTGCAGCCGCAGCCATTCCTGGTAAGGGAACCCGGCAGTGAAGCCTTTCGGTTTCGCAGCTGGTTCCCTACTGCACATGCGTAAAGCACGCTGCACTTTCATATTAGCCCGGCGGGGAGGAAGGGGCCAAACTTCCAAGAGATAGCGCTGCGGCGACGCCTCTGGAAGTGGAGCATGGTACCTGTCAAAAACAGGTACCCCTCCCCCTGAAAAGGTGCCAAATATGGTACCGGGGGAGGAGACGGATAAGTGGAAGTTCCACTTTTGGGTGGAACTCCGCTTCAATTTCTGAACTTTTTTGTTTTGGTTTCTTTGTATGAATGGATTGTTACCAACATGTGGTGACAAATTCATGTCAATAGCACCTTTAGAAATAAATTTACCTAGAAAATGGTGACGTGTTCAATACTTATTTTACCCACTGTATATGAAGGAGTGTAGCACTGAAAGCCACAAAGCAAATCCTGTATATGTAAATGAGTAAATAGGGCTCCCTCATACACATATACAATTCGAATTATACAATTAATCCCATTTTTTTTTTAAATAATCGTATCTTCTAGTGTCATTTGACACCACAAAAACATCCTCCAGATTCGTTCCATATACGTTTCTGCGTGTGCGTTAGCACTTTTGATGCGTTTTACTGAGTTCCAGTACAGTTCTGGGCAGGAAAAAAAAAAAAAAAGCAGCACGTTGTACTTTTTTTCCTGGAACGCACTGTGCTGGTGTGAACTATGACATTGGAACCCATAAAACCTACTTTCCATGCTTTTTTGATGCAAAAAAAGCACTGCACTGCATGTGGTGTGAATGGGCCCTTACATGTATCATGATAATAAACTACCTTTAACCACTTAAGGAGCGCCCGCTGCAGGAATACGTCGCTATCTTGAAGAGGAATAGTTGTTATAGTAGCAGCTAACTACCATAACCCCGGTACCCTCTTCAAGAGCAGGCGGTCTGCTTTCAGATAAAAGTGGTCTCTGCGGAGGACTCACCGCAAGATCACTTTTATCGGCGACGGGAGAGGATCCGGGGAGGATGAGGGGAAGATGGCCCCCACCCGTCTCCATATTATTGCATGGCCGAAGCAACGTCAAAATGTCACTTCTGCCCAATGCTCTTAAAAAGGGACATTATTTTATTTTTTGCATTTTATTGTAAATATGAGATCTGAGGTCCTGTCATTCTTTTTTCTATTGTAAGGGATGTTTACATTCTTTGTAATAGGAATAAAAAGTGACCCAAATATTTATTTTTAAAAACAGTGTAAAAATAAAAACATAAAAAGTAAAATAAGCAAATCATTTATTTATTTTTTATTTAAATTGCCCCGTCCCGGCGAGCTTGCATGCAGAAGCGAACGCATATCTGAGCAGCGCCCGCATATGAAAACGGTGTGAAAATCACACGTGAGGTATTGCTGCGATCGTTAGCGTGAGAGCAATAAATTCTAGCCCTATACCTCCTCTGTAAGTGAAAACATGCAACCTGTAGAATGTTTTAAACGTCGCCTATGGAGATTTTTAAGGGTAAAACTTTGTCACCATTCCACGAGCGGGCGCAACTTTGAAGCGTGACTTGTTGGGTATCAATTTACTCGGCGTAACATTATCTTTCACAATATAAAATAATATTAGGCTAACTTTACTGTTGTCTTATTTTTTAATTTAAAAAGTGATTTTTTTCCAAAAAAGATGCACTTGTAAGACCGTTGCGCAAATACAGTGTGACAAAAAGTATTGCAACGACCACCATTTTATTCTCTAGGGTGTTAGAAAAAAAAAATGTTTTATATATTTATATTGTTTGGAGGTTCAAAGTAATTTTCTAGAAAAAATAAATGTTTTTAACTTGTAAACCTCAAATCTCAGAAAGAGGCTCGGTCCTTGAGTGGTTAAAAAAAATCTGCCACTTCATGTCCCCCCCCCCCCCCCCCATATAGCTTCCTGCTTCTGCCTTTACAACCACTTTATGGGAGAAAAAACCCTTTAGGCTGGGTTCACACCTATGCAAATTGGATGTGGGTTTCTCCGCATCCAATTCGCATGGTAGGAAATTGTGACCGGCTCACTAGGGAGAATGCAAATTTGCACAGGGGTCCTGTGCGTCTTTTGGTCCGTTTCCGTTCCAAAATTCGGGCTGAAATCGGCTCTGAAACAGTGAACCAGGACCCCTGCTGTGATCCGCATGCGGCAATAGTGTGAATTCAGCCTTGGAGTTCTGAACCACTTTAAAATTATCTTTTTTCTTTGCTTTAAAAAATAAAAATTACAATTAAAAAGGATCATTCACACAAGCGGCCAGGGGGCAGTAAAAGCAGACATTTCAGCTGTAGTTTCACCACAAAAAAGTAAACTGCATGTAACATTCAGTGGTGGTTCAGCCTTTTTAGAATGTGATCCAACACAGATAGATGGGCAGCATGGGCTACTGCATGTGAAAACGAGCCTAAAGAATAAGGCTGGGTTCACACTTATGCGGTTTTCCCCGCATCCAATTCGCATGACAGGAGAGTGCGAGAGGCTCTCAATGGAGCAGGTTCACACATCTTTGGGGTGGCCGTGGAGAGCACTGCAGAAGGGTCCTGTGCATCTTTGGCTCCGTTTCAGGTCTGAATTCAGACACAATTGTGCCCCTGAAACGGAGAACAGGGACACACCGGTCTCCCTGCTGCGAGGCGCTCCGCAAATAGTGTGAACCCGGCCTAAAACAGTACTTTAAAAACAAAAACAAATAAAACCGAAGGGGTATAACCTGTGGGTAATCCGAGAGTGAAGTATTTGTCTGGTCCCGGATTGAACTGGATGATACGATTACATATGTACTTTGCTGCCCACTCGCTCGCCAGGGAATACTCATCAAGAATTACTAGTCTCATGTTTGTGAAGAGTAGCTCTGTCTCCACAGCATACGGCTCCCAATCTGCAATCAGAAAAGAGCTAAAAACAAGTGAATTTTTATATACAATTTGCTCACTTTTAACTTGATAGAAAAATTCAATTTTTATGCACCAGAGATTAGGAAATACACCAGAGCTTGTTTATAAGAACTGGAGCAACCAAAATCTTTTATATATTGGAAAGATGACACCTGACTGCCGGCTATAAGCAACAGTTGCACCATCGGTCTACTTTTCACAAGTCACCTCCATTTGGTTCAGTCTTCTGCAGACAGAGAAGCCCCATTTTTAATCCCTTGATGCCGATGTAATTCCTTTGAATTTGTACTAGGGTGATGCCTGCAGCTGCACACATCAACCCAGTACTGTTTTTTTAGAGCAGACGGTTGGCTTTTTTTGTAATATCAACCAATACGGCTAATCTGCAGCTCGGCTGCCATTACAAGCAGCAGATGGGGAAGTGCCACCCCTCACAAAGCTCGCCCGTGCTCTCAAGTCCCACCGGGAGGCCCGAGTGACCAGCCAGCACATCCGGAATCGCATCTAGTAACCTGGAAGCGAAGTCATGACATCACTTCTGGTTAACTGGAGCCTTAAAAGCGCCAGATTTACCGCTTTAATGCTATTGAATGTTTTGAAGTGCAAAGGAGGGATTTGGGGTCTTCTAGACCTCATATCCCTCCATACAGGAGTATTGGTCACAGCCTATTACTGTCAAAAGGGATGTTCACATTCCTTATCACAGCAAAAAAAGTGATAAAAAAAACAAACACACACACACACACACACACACACACACACACACTTAAAGGGACCGTGAACTTTTTTTTTTTTTAAATAAGCGCCCGCCCCATCCCTCCGTACTTACGCACTGAAGCGAACGCATACGCAAGTCACACCTGCAAACATAAACAGTGTTAAAACCACACATGTGAGGTATCGCCGCGATCATTCAAGCAAGAGCAATAAATTCTAGCACTAGACTTCCTCTGTAATCTAAACAGATGCATGTGGATTTTTGCACATTATATAAAATTGGTCACTATTCTATTTATTGGATTTACTAAGTATACATTTGGAATTTAGCACACTATTTGTTATTAATCTAAACAGATCACCGTTAATTTTTTTTAAAGCGTTGCCTATGGAGATTTTTAAGTACCGTAGTTTGTCGCCATTCCACAAGTGTGCAATTTTAAAGCATGACATGATAGGCATTTATTTACCTGGCATAACATCGTCTTTCACATTAAACAAAAACAAACAATTGGGCTACTTGTAACTTAACTTTTTTTTTTTTTTTTATTCATAAAAGTGTATTTTCTCCCCCAAAAAATGTGTTTGAAAGACCGCTGCGCAAATACAGTGTGACATAAAATATTGCAACGTCCACCTTTTATACTCTAGGGTCTCTGCTAAAAAAAAAAAAAAAAATATGATAGATATATATTTTACACACACACACACACACACACATATATAGTTTGGGGATTCCAAGTCACTTCCTGGCAAACAAAAACTGATTTTAACTTAAAGTGGTTGTATACTTTTTTTTTTTTTTTTTTTTTACCTACAGGTAAGCCTATACTAAGGCTTACCTGTAGGTAAAAAAAATATCTCCTAAACCTTTACGGTTTAGGAGATTCCCCTTACACTGGGCCACTGACTGCAGCGGCGCATGCACACAGGGGATTCTCGGCTGAAGGCCCGGCGGACGCCGGACCTTGCCGGAAAGAAGTCTCCCGCGCTCCAGCCACTCACAGCGCTCGAGCCGCGATACCCGGAAGTCACGCCGAGGCATAATGTCAGCTGCCTCGGCGTGGACCAGGAGGGACACCGTCACCTCGTTCTAAGGTAAGTATTTCATAACAAGCTAGTATGCGGTGCATACTAGCTCATTATGCCTTTTCCTTTACAGGTTTAAAAAAAAAAAAAAAAAGGCAGCGGGTATACAACCGCTTTAATCGTAAAAACATAAGCATCAAGTGTCAGAAAAGGGCTTAGGTGTGAAGGGGTAATTGCCAACTAATATTGAGGAGTTTGTCAATAGCAGCTGACATACAAGGTGTCCCAAATTCTCTATCCATAGGCATCAAAATCCTAATTTCCATTCTTTTTAATTGTAACCGCATGGTGTTGACAGACAGGTGTATGGAACATTGAGGGTGCTTTATAGAAATGGGGATTGATGCTTTACACTGATGAAGCCTCATTTCATCTCATCGGTACTGTCACCAGAAACAATGCACATTGTTGGTGGGAAAACAATGGTGTTGAATCTGGTGACAGATTAATGGGGACATCATTTTTTTATAGCAATGTTAACCGAGGGAACTTACCTCTGCGGTGTGATTTACATGCATCCCACACAAATATAAAACTAGCTTTAGAGAGGAGGTATACTGAGATTAGTTCCGCTTGTAAAAAAAAATAAAAAATTAAGTCCCACTTGCTGCATCTTTGGTGTGATTTCCACGGAGTTGAATGGTAACACAACTAAAGCATGTATTTACAAAGCTTGCAGTCCCAACCTCCGCAGCATCTACAAGATACACCCCTTCCTAACCAATGACACCACCAAGCTTCTAATTCACTCCCTGGTCATCTCTCGCCTCGACTACTGCAACTCCCTCCTCATTGGCTTACCCTTACATAGACTATCCCCATTCAGTCCATCATAAATGCTGCTGCCAGACTCATTCACCTTACCAACCGATCAGCGTCTGCTACCCCTCTCTATCAATCCCTCCATTGGCTGACACTCACCCAACAAATTAAATTCAAGATACTAACAATAACTTAGAAACCCATCCACAACCAGGCCCCCAGCTACATCACTAACCTAATCGACCTCTTCGTTCTTCCCAAGACCTGCTGCTCTCTAGTCTCTTTGTCACCTCCTCCCATTCTCGCCTCCAGGACTTATCCTAAGCCTCTCCCATTCTTTGGAATTCCCAATCTATCCGACTATCTCCAACTCTGTCCATTTTTAGGCGATCCCTGAAAACTTTTCTCTTCAGAGAAGCCTATTCTGCCCCACTTAACTTTAATTTTCTTCATCAGCTCATCCCCCACAGTTACTACCTCTTGATCCTTCTTTCTAGATTGTAAGCTCGAACGAGCAGGGCGCTCCAATTCCTCCTGTATTGTAACTGTACTGTCTGCCCCCATGTTGTAAAGCGCTGGCGCTATATAAATCCTATATAACAATAATGAGACCCCCCTGCATGAAAAGTGCAGGGGTGTGAATGTCACTTTAGAGTCCAATGTCTCTGTATAGAACACAGCCCACCCATACTCCCTTTACCTGTCCATCATTGAACTGCATCAGTGACCTGGGTGAGTGACACAGCCCACCCCAGCACCCCCTAGATCCGGCCATGCATTTATTTACCTGGTGCCCCAGCATGCTGCCAGTGATATTGCAAACATGGAAGCCCCGGCATCCCTCCAGACGTGCATTTGCCTGGCAATGCAGGCTGCTGCAGCTATGTTTGCACAGCATCCCTACAGACGAGCTGGGGCTAGGGCTGGGCTTGTCTGTGTCGGCCCGCCAGGGCTGCTGTTCTTGCACAGAATCTCCGCCATTCCTCCAGACAGGTCCGAGCCGCAAAGCTAAACTCTATGGGGCCGCAGGTTGGACACCCCTGATCTAACATATTCCTGCTACAGGGACCCCTGATGTGACTGCGACACACTGATCCTCTGCTCACCTCCCTCTCATCATTGTACTCCATCTTCACTCTCCATCACTGACTGCCCGGGGCTCATTCCTCAGGACAAGGCGCCCTCCTCTTCATTGGAGGTCCCAGCACTACTAATGAGGACATTCTGCACTCTCCGGGCCTGTACTGTGCATCATAATGACTGACAGGAGATGACAATCCTCACCTGGGGAAGGGGGGCTCATTCACTGAACCTCACCCTTCATAGAAATAGCAGAGCTCACTGTATGTACAAAGTGCCTCTCCACACACATAAGGCACTTCCCTTCCACTCCTCTACCGGGAACTAACATGTCACCGCCATGACACACAGCGACCCCCCCGAACCGGATACCCGCCTCAGCAATTCCCATACCTGTACAGTCTTTGCCAGCGGGTCACCTGACACCTATCACATGACTTCCCCAGACCTGCTTGTCACGCTACGCTTAGCGTGCCCCGACGTCTCTTGGTTGTACTTTGGTTGGCGGAAGTGATGTCTAAAGTATACACATGAACGTTGTCATATGCCGCCATCGTGTGGTGAAATGAATGACTGCAGCCTCATACTACAGCAACGTTATAACACCAACAATTATAATACCCACCATAGCACCCAACTGTCCCTCATTACTAACAAAGTCCCTCATTTGTCCCTCATTTTGGTCTGATCTACATAATTGTATGTAAAGTGCACTATTTATCTATCAAAAAGTTTTTCCCAGTGCTAAACCTTTCATCCAACTTTTTAATTGCTGGATTTGTAAATTCCAACAGTTAATATAAAGGAATAGTAGTGGTAAAAAAAAAAAAAAAAAGTACTTGTTTAACTAAACATTTCTTTTGTATAATTCTCCTTTAACCACTTCAAAACCGGGCACTTCCTGCCCAAGCCAATTTTCAGTTTTCAGCGCTGTCGCTGTTTAAATGACAATTGCGCAGTCATGCTACACTGTACCCAAACAGAATTTTTATCATTTTGTTCCCACAAATAGAGCTTTATTTTGGTGGTATTTGATCACCTCTGCGGTTTTTATTTTTTGCTAAACAAATAAAAAAAGACCGAAAATTTTGAAAAAAAAAAAGTTTTTATTTTGTTTCTGTTATAAAATTTTGTAAATAAGTAGGTTTTCTCCTTCGCTGATGGGCACTGATAAGGTGGCACTGACGGGCACTGATAAGGTGGCACAGATGAGTTGGCACTGACGGGCGCTGACGATGGGCACTGGTAAGTGGCACTGATGGGTGGCACTGAAATGCAGCACTGATGGGCATTGATAGGTGGCACTCATGGGCACTCATGGGTGGCACTGGTGGGCACTGATGGGCACTGATAGGTGACACTGATGGGCACTGAAAGGCTGCACTGATGAGTACTTATGAGTGGCTCCCCTAGTTAAGGTAGGTGATACTACTTTAGGTGACAATATGTTTGGTGTGAGGGGGCGCTCATGTAAGGACCATAGTCCAAAGGTAAAACGCAAAATACTAGTGTATGCGTGGAATAAATAAATTATGAGTGATGAAAATAGTCACTATAACAATATTAAAGTGCAATGTGCCATATTGTGAAAATATATCTTCAGTATATATTGAACATCTTATAGTGAATGCAGAATACATAAAATAAAAACAACTGTGTGTCAATTAAAGTCCTTTTAAATAAACGTCTTCAGTGCTTGTTACCTTCAATGTACCATCAAAAGTAAGTATCCATCACCAACTTCCTGATGACGTAGCAATTAGGGTGACCACATTTCCAAACTACAATTCAGGGACACCCCTCTTCCCAAAAATCGGCTTGTGCTGTAACGAATCACAACACAGTGATTGGACACAAGAGACGGGATTTATGATTTCTCCAATCACAAGCAGGGGGCGGAGATTGTGCTCCTCCAGGCATTCCCGGCCAGGACAAGTACTGTCAGTGAGTAAAGCGGTGATGTGGCAGCCTTTTTTGGGGGCATCAGATTGGCCCAGAGGGTGGCTGTGTCAGTTTCATTCTGGGACACTGTATTATCCTGGAATGAAGGTGCCCGGGACAGACCTGCAAAATGCGGGACTGTCCCGGGCAATCTGGGACACGTGGTCACCCTAGACTAGCAATACGAAACGTAAGGCGAGGCGCTTCTTGGTCATGTTACATCTGGGTCTTTGGTTGATCGTGCTGGATGGTGGAACGCACACCGAACAGTCAGCCGGGAGGCACCATAGATTCAGCCAACACGCGATTAGCCTCAGTGTTGGGCTAAGGCACATATAAGCAGGCATTTTGCTTTGTATTTACCTTATGTTTTAATAAACGGGATTACATTATTAGTTCCCCTTTCATCTTTCATATACCTCACTCACGGGCTTGCAGGGGAGGGACTCATATCAAGAACAAGTCTGCAGTATTGAGCACGTTTATACTTTGCTAAAAGCGCTGTTTTACCTTTGTTTTAAAGTAAAGAGGTCACATCTATCTGGTAAGCGGAATAAACTTATGGAGCACTTTGGGTGTATGATTGACAGTTGGTGACGGATACTTACTTTTGATGGTACATTGAAGATAACAAGCACTTAAGAAGTTTATTTAAAAGGACTTTATTGACACACAGTTGTTTTTATTTTATTCATTCTGCATTCACTGTAAGGTGTTCAATATATACTGAAGATATATTTTCACATTATGGCACATTGCACTTTAATATTGTTATAGTGGCTATTTTCATCACTCATAATTTATTTATGCCACGTATACACTAGTATTTTGCACTTTTGCACTTACCTTTGGACTATGGTGTTCACACCAAACATACACTCAAATCAATTGGCTACCTTAATCCAACACACATTACTTCCCAAAATAAGGTCTAAATGAGGCCCTGGTAATTTAAAATGAATACATAACAGTTTTTTTTCTGACTGGAGTATAATTTGGCAGGCACTGATTACAACAAAGGGTTAAATCAGCCTTTCTCAATCAGGGTTCCTTAAGAGATTGCTAGGGATTCTTTGAGCAACGATCAGCTTCTACCTCTCAGATAAGTTACCACCACCCACAAAGATCTTTTTATCTGCCATTTCCATACCTCCCAACATTTTAAGATGGGAATGAGGGACACCTACTAGTAAATGTATTGTGACAGCAGGCAGGTAAAATCACCGGGTTGCATCCAGGATGGAAGATATATATGTCCTAGATTCAGGCTTTATGCCAATTTATACCACTAGGGGGAGTGCTGGGAGTCTTGCAGGGGATAAGTTAATGAGCCCAGCTGAAGTAAGTGGGCTCATTAAGACCTCTACAAGAACTCCCAGCATGCTAAGGGAGATGCTCCAACCTGGATCCAGATCTGTGTGTATAGACTGGGGAGTGTGCTTTCTGTGCGGTGAGACAAAGCCTGTGTGGCTATTGCTACAAACTTCTAAAAGCAGGGAGCTAGGGACTGGGGCAGCACAAGGCTGTACCCAGTTGTTAGTTCGGGACACCAATGTGTGTAGTGAGCGGTCAAGTTGACCAGGATTTATTTTCCTGTTTCTTTTGTTTTCTGTTATATTTTTTGTCTGTATATAGTTCAAAAAAAAAACGCACCCTTTTTGTTTTTCTCCTACCACTGTCTGCTGTGCCTAATTTTGTGTGGTGAACCCATCCAGGGGGTCACATACACCCGCTGCCGAGCTAACCCCCTCACAATTGGTGGAGAATGCGGGCAGTTTTTAAAGGCCAGCATGGAGGAGATACTGAAACAGCTGGCTCTAGCAAATGCCAATCAGCAGCAGACAAATGCAGGTTGGCAAAATAGCCTTGCAGCTCAACAACAGAGCCTCGCAACCCAGCAGCAGACTAATGCAACTTTGCAACAGAGCCTCACAGACCAGCAGCAAGCTCACCAACAGAGTCTGGAAGCTCAGCAACAAGCCCAGCAGCAATCTGAGGCCGCTTCATAGACCTGTTGCAGAAGCAAGAGCAGAGACTACAACAACAAATGGAGACATTAATGCAGCAACGTCCACAGACCAGTGAGGCAAGTGGTTCCACTAATACCGCGTCCTTTGGGGTGAGTCGTTTACTGACAAAAATGACTGGAGAGGATGATCCAGAGGAGTTTTTGACCACATTTGAAAGGACTGCTGAAAGGCAAAAGTAGCCTAAGGAGCAGTGGGTTGGACTGGTGGCCCCTCTGTTAACTGGGGAATCGCAGAAAGCTTATTATGACCTAGAGCCTGACCAAGCAAAAGACGATGTGGTGCTAAAAACTGAAATATTGGCACGGCTGGGTGTCACCCTGGCCGTCCGGGCTCAGCGCGTGCATAACTGGACTTTTCGGCTTGGAAAACCCCCCAGGTCTCAAATGTATGATCTCATTCACCTGAGCACAAAGTGGCTACAGCCAGAGACTTTGTCTGCACCAAAGATTGTGGAAAGTGTTGTGATGGATCGCTTCCTGAGAGCTCTTCCTACTGCCATCCAAAAGTGGGTAAGCCATGGAGACCCAGAAACAGCCGATAAGCTTGTGGATATTGTAGAGAGGTACTTGGCTACAGAGAACCTAACTGCCTCTTCCAGAGACTCAGGAACTTTCCACCCTAAGACCAGACCATCCCCACTGGCGGGTAAGATGATTCCAAGGGGTGAGGGTGGAGAGAGTGAGAGGGTGGGAGTTCTACCTAATGTCTGGCGAGAACAGCCCGGGAAGTCAAGGCCTCAAGAGGCAGCAAAAAAGATTGTTTGCTACCGCTGCCGGCAAGAAGGACATATTGCAGCAAATTGCCCAGTTGTGGATGAACCTATGCAATGGGACTTTCTAAGGACAGACGTCAGTCGCTGTTTGCGACAGTTGCATGCACTGCCATTCGGGGAACTGAGAAACATTTATGCAAAATGTGCATTAATGGTAGAAATGTTGTTGTGTTGCTGGATTCAGGTAGCCTGGTGACATTGATAAAAGCTGAATTAGTTACTACAGAGGTCTTAGAGAATAACAAGGTGGCTGTTATTTGTGTGCATGGGGACACCCGAGAGTATCCTGTGATTACAGTGTGTTTTGAGACCTCCAAAGGTAACCTCTCTCATCAGGTGGGGTTAGTGTCTCACTTACCACATGATGCCATTGTGGGAAGGGATTTTCCAAAGTTCTGGGAACTCTGGGATTGTCCTGAGCCCCCCACTGGTGCCCCTATAGACCAGGAATGTGATGACCAGAATTCCTCTGAGAGTGGTGAGGACTCTCCAGAATTTCCTTTGTCGGTATTGGCAGGGGAAACTCGAGAAACTGGGGAGGAGCCATCATCCTCAGACAAAAACATGCCGTCTGTGGAGTTTTCTGATCTCGAGGTTCACAAGGAAAATTTTGCCACAGAACAGTTAAAAGACCCCACCCTAATAAAGGCACGGGAAAACGTAGTGAAAATAGATGGTGAGTTAGTGAACCCAGATAAGACCTGCACTTACCCGTACTTCATCGTGGAAAGGGACCTACTGTATCGGGTGTCTCAAAGGGCAGAAGAAACCATTGAGCAACTTGTGGTGCCCAAACCTTACAGGAAGTTGGTGTTAGAGTTGGCCCATGGGCACATTCTTGGAGGTCATCTGGGGACAGAGAAAACCCGAGAGAGAGTATTGCAGAGATTCTATTGGCCTGGGGTCATGAAGGAAACAGAAAATTATTGTTCCTCTTGCCCTGTGTGTCAGAAGTCGGCACCTATGCCACATTTCCGTAACCCGCTGGTACCTCTTCCCATCATTGAGGTCCCCTTTGAGAGGATCGCAATGGATTTGGTAGGTCCGATAATGAAGTCCGCTAGGGGGCATCAGTACATTTTGGTTATATTGGACTATGCCACCCGTTATCCGTAAGCGATTCCTCTCCGAAATACCTCGGCCAAAACCATAGCCAAAGAGCTATCTTTTGTTTTTAACCGCGTGGGTATTTGTAAGGAACTGCTTACGGACCAAGGTACTCCCTTTATGTTATGAAAGAGCTGTGCAAGTTGTTCAAAGTGACACAATTGCGTACATCTGTGTATCAACCCCAAACAAATGGGTTGGTTGAAAGATTCAACAAAACCCTAAAACAAATGTTAAAGAAGGTGGTGGATAGAGATGGAAAGGATTAGGACTGTCTAATTCCCTATTTAATGTTTGCCATTAGGGAGGTACCCCAATCCTCTACAGGTTTCTCACCCTTTGAGTTACTCTATGGGAGACACCCAAGAGGGCTGTTGGATATCACCAAGGAAACTTGGGAAAGTGAGAGTTCTCCCCACAGGAGTGTGATTGAGCATGTCACCCTGATGCAAGATAGAATTGCACAGGTAATGCCAATTGTAAAGGAACATTTGGCCCAAGCACAAGTAGCACAACAGAGAGTGTACAACCGTGGGGCCAAGACCCGTACCTTTTCCCCGGGGGATAGGGTATTAGTGCTAGTCCCTACGGTTGAAAGCAAATTCCTGGCCAAATGGCAAGGTCCATATGAAATAATTGAAAAAGTGAGTGAGGTCAACTACAGGGTCAGACAACCAGGGAGGCGAAAGCCGGAACAGATATATCACTTCAATCTGCTAAAAGCCTGGAGGGATAGGGAATCCTAGTCACAGAGACTTTGTGTCATGGATATGCAGTAGTGGTTGTCTGTCAGCTTACCTTCCTTCCCATGTGTTCATCTTAGAGGCCAGAACCCTTTCACCTGGCTTCCTTTATAATCTCCTCCCAGCCTGACTCCACCCCAGGCCCTATCACAGAACACTATATTAACCTGTGCACTGCAAGCCTGCTTGGCTGATCAACGTGTTTGTTAGGCATTGTGTGTTTGGGTTCCTGCCTGCCGTGTGCTACGTCTGTCTCTCTGTTACGTTATTGGCTTGTCCCCGACTATCCCTGTCTGCTCGTGACCCTTGACCTTCGGCTCGTTCTTTCGTTATCCTTGTCTGCTTGTGGCCCCTGACCTTCAGCTTGTTATTCGGTTCTCTCATATCTTGTGCTGCTGCTTCCCCTCTTTTCCCCTTATCCTACGGGGCGTGAACTAGGAAACTCCAGGGGCCGCGACCTGGTCCCAGCCTGCAGCATAACATCCTCACCACTAGAGGCCCTGGAGAAGACCTGCTGGGTCTTAGACTCCGCGCCCTGGGGAATCTTGGCTCTAGCTTCCGTTAGGATCCCGGTTGTGCTCCTCTGGTCCCGCTTTCCACAACCACCCAGTTTCCTATCCGCAGCAGTCAGCCATAGGGTTCACTACCTTGCGGTGCACTCCTGTCCCCCTACGGTGTGCATCTGTCACCTGGCCACAGGTGACCTTGACACTTTGTCACCGGCCCAGTCTGATTGCTTAGTTCCTGAGGTTGGAATCGCAGTCACCTTATCAAAACCCCAACAACAGGAGGTTAAAGAGTTTGTGCTTCGCAACAAAGAGGTTTTCTCTGAGCTGCCGGGACAAACATCTGGCATAGAGCATGACATTATCACCCCGCCAGGAGAAAGGGTAAAACTAAAACCTTATAGAATACCAGAGGCCCGACAGGAGGCAATACGTGGGGAGGTTCAGAGGATGTTGGAATTGGGTGTGATAGAGGAGTCCCAGAGTGACTGGTCCAGTCCTATCGTACTAGTGCCCAAACCTGGTGGCAGCTGGCAGTTCTGTAATGATTTTCGACACCTGAACAAAGTTACAAAATTTGACACCTACCCCATGCCACGTATAGATGAGTTGATCGACCGGCTGGGAACAGCCAGATACATAACAACTCTCGATCTCACCAAAGGGTATTGGCAAATTCCCCTGGCGGAGTCGGCCAAGGAGAAAACTGCATTTGTAACCCCAGACGGAGCGTTCAAATATAAAAGAATGCCATTTGGGTTAAAGAATGCACCGGCAACATTCCAGCGGAAAATGGACAAAATTCTGAGGCCCCATCAGAAGTATGCTGCAGCATACCTGGATGATGTGATTATCCATAGCACAGATTGGGTCTCACATCTGCCAAAAGTGCAAGCAGTCTTAGACTCTATCTGGGATGCTGGGTTTACGGCCAATCCAAAGAAGTGTACCATTGGACAGAAGGAGGCCAAATATCTTGGGTACACTATTGGGAGAGGAGTGATAAAACCCCAAGTTAATAAAGTCTAGGCCATACAGAGTTGGCCACGTCCCAACAGCAAGAAGCAGGTACGAGCCTTTCTGGGAATCGCTGGTTATTATCGGCGATTCATTCCCCATTTTGCTTCTCAGTCTGTGCCCCTAACCAACCTGACAAAAGGGAAAGAATCTGTCATGGTTAAATGGACCCCAGAGCAGCGTTCCAGTCTTTAATAAAAGCCTTATGTAGCCAGCCAGTGTTGTACTCACCAGACTTCTCTAGGGACTTTGTTGTACAAACTGATGCATCAGATGTTGGCTTAGGAGCAGTATTGTCCCAGGTCTGGAACGGGGAAGAGCACCCGGTCATTTACCTCAGCAGGAAATTGAAGTCCCATGAGGTAAATTACGCCACGATTGAGAAGGAGTGTTTAGCGGTGAAGTGGGCTCTAGATTCCCTTTGGTACTATCTGCTAGGTAGACACTTTGACCTGGTTACTGATCACGCTCCTTTAAAGTGGATGGCTCAAAATAAAGAGACCAATAGAAGGGTAAATAGGTGCTTCCTGGCCCTACAGGAATTAAACTTTACTGTAAAGCATCACCCTGGCGTTCAAATGGGGAATGTGGATGCTTTGTCTAGAGTACATGCATGCCTGATTACTTGTGTTCCAACCCCAAGGTTGAAACAAAAAGGGGGGGGGGTATGTGACAGCAGGCAGGTAAAATCACCAGGTTTCATCCAGGATGGAAGATATATATGTCCTAGATTCAGGCTTTATGCCAATTTATACCACTAGGGGGAGTGCTAAGAGTCTTGCAGAGGAAGAGTTAATGAGCCCAGCTGAAGTAAGTGGGCTCATTAAGGCCTCTACAAGAACTCCCAGCATGCTAAGGGAGATGCTCCAACCTGGAACCAGATCTGTGTGTATAGACTGCTTTCTGTGCGGTGAGACAAAGCCTGTGTGGCTATTGCTAAGAACTTCTAAAATCAGGGAGCCAGGGACTGGGGCAGCACAAGGCTGTACCCAGTTGTTAGTTACGGGCACCAACGTGTGTAGTGAGCGGTCAAGTTGACCAGGATTTATTTTCCTGTTTCTTTTGTTTTCTGTTATACTTTTTGTCTGTATATAGTTCAAATAAGACCACACCCTTTTTGTTTTACTCCTACCACTGTCTGCTGTGCCTAATTTTGTGTGGTGAACCCATCCAGGGGGTCACACACACTCGCTGCCGAGCTAACCCCCTCACAGTATGTAGGCATAGGACACGCCCCCTGTCACATCCCCTTAAAGAAGAATTAACAAAAAAAAAAAAGGGTAATTATATCCACATGGGCTTTTTATTTTACCACTACTATTCCTTTATATTGGCTTTTAAAACTTACAACTGCAGCAATTTAGAAATTGGATGAAAGGTTTAGCGCTGGGAAACACTTTTTGAAAGATAAAAAGTGCATTTTATATACAACTTTATGGAATCAGTCCAAAATGAGGGACAAATGAGGAGGAAAGAGGGACAGAGGGACATTGCTCCAAATCAGGGACATTCCCTCAATATCAGGGACAGATGGGAGTTATGGCTATTTCTGTGTATGTGTCAGCTCAACCACATCTTCGACCTTTAACCACTTAAGCCCCGGACCATTTCGGGCCATTAGGACCAAGCCTGTTTTTGGGATTCGGCACTGCGCTGCTTTAACTGTAAATTGTGCAGACATGCAATGTTGTACCCAAATGAAATTTGCGTCCTTTTCTTCCCACAAATAGAGCTTTCTTTTAATGGTATTTGATTGCCTCTGCGATTTTTATTTTTTGCGATATAAACAGAAAAAGACCGAAAATTTTGAAAAAAAATGATATTTTCTACTTTTTGTTATAAGAAAAATCGAATAAACTCAATTTTAGTCATACATTTAGGCCAAAATGTATTCAGCCACATGTCTTTAGTAAAAAAAATGTCAAGAAGCGTATATTTATTGGTTTGCGCAAAAGTTATAGCGTTTACAAACTAGGGTACATTTTCTGAAATTTACACAGCTTTAAATTTATGACTGCCTATCTCATTTCTTGAGGTGCTAAAATGGCAGGGCAGTACAAAACCCCCCCAAATGACCCCATTTTGGAAAGTAGACACCCCAAGGAAATTGCTGAGAGGCATGTTGAGCCCATTGAATATTTTTTTTTTCGTCCCAAGTGATTGAATAATGACAAAAAAAAAAAAAATTACAAAAAGTTGTCACTAAATGATATATTGCTCACACATGCCATGGTTATATGTGGAATTGCACCCCAAAATACATTCTGCTGCTTCTCCTGAGTACGGGGATACCACATGTGTGGGACTTTTTAGGAGCCTAGCCACGTACGGGACCCCGGAAACCAAGCACCGCCTTCAGGATTTCTAAGGGCGCAAATTTTTGATTTCACTCCTCACTACCTATCACAGTTTCGAAGGCCATAAAATGCCAAAATAGCACAAACCCCCCCCCAAATGACCCCATTTTGGAAAGTAGACACCCCAAGCTATTTACTGAGAGGCATGTTCAGTCCATGGAATATTTTATATTTTGCCACAAGTTGCGGGAATATGACAAACTTTTTTTTTTTTGCACAAAGTTGTCACTAAATGATATATTGCTCACACATGCCATGGGCATATGTGAAATTACACCCCAAAATACATTCTGCTGCTTCTCCTGAGTACGGGGATACCACATGTGTGGGACTTTTTGGGAGCCTAGCCGCGTACGGGACCCCAAAAACCAAGCACCGCCTTCAAGGTTTCTAAGGGCATAAATTTTTGATTTCACTCCTCACTACCTATCACAGTTTTGAAGGCCATAAAATGCCAAGATGGCACAAAACCCCCCCCAAATGACCCCATTTTGGAAAGTAGACACCCCAAGCTATTTGCTGAGAGGCATGTTGACCCCATTGAATATTTTTTTTTTTTTGTCCCAAATGATTGAATAATGACAAAAAGAAAAAAAAAATGTACAAAAAGTTGTCACTAAATGATATATTGCTCACACATGCCATGGTTATATGTGGAATTGCACCCCAAAATACATTCTGCTGCTTTTCCTGAGTACGGGGATACCACATGTGTGGGACTTTTTGGGAGCCTAGCCGCGTACAGGGCCCCAAAAACCAAGCACCGCCTTCAGGATTTCTAAGGGCGTAAATTTTTGATTTCACTCCTCACTACCTATCACAGTTTTGAAGGCCATAAAATGCCAAAATAGCACAAAACCCCCCCAAATTACCCCATTTTGGAAAGTAGACACCCCAAGCTATTTGCTGAGAGGCATGTTGAGTCCATGGAATATTTTATATTTTGCCACAGGTTGCGGGAATATGACAAACTGTTTTTTTTTTGCACAAAGTTGTCACTAAATGATATATTGCTCACACATGCCATGGGCATATGTGAAATTACACCCCAAAATACATTCTGCTGCTTCTCCTGAGTACGGGGATACCACATGTGTGGGACTTTTTGGGAGCCTAGCCGCGTACGGGACCCCAAAAACCAAGCACCGCCTTCAAGGTTTCTAAGGGCATAAATTTTTGATTTCGCTCCTCACTACCTATCACAGTTTTGAAGGCCATAAAATGCCTAGATGGCACAAAACCCCCCCAAATGACCCCATTTTGGAAAGTAGACACCCCAAGCTATTTGCTGAGAGGCATGTTGAGCCCATTGAATATTTTTTTTTTTTTGTCCCAAATGATTGAATAATGACAAAAAGAAAAAAAAAATGTACAAAAAGTTGTCACTAAATGATATATTGCTCACACATGCCATGGTTATATGTGAAATTACACCCCAAAATACATTCTGCTGCTTCTCCTGAGTACGGGGATACCACATGTGTGGGACTTTTTGGGAGCCTAGCCGCGTACGGGACCCCAAAAACCAAGCACCGCCTTCAAGGTTTCTAAGGGCATAAATTTTTGATTTCACTCCTCACTACCTATCACAGTTTTGAAGGCCATAAAATGTCAAAATAGCCCAAAACCCCCACAAATGACCCCATTTTGGAAAGTAGACACCCCAAGCTATTTGCTGAGAGGCATGGTGAGTATTTTACAGCTCTCATTTGTTTTTGAAAATTAAGAAAGACATTTTTTTTTCTTTTTTTTTTTCTTTTTTTACATTTTCAAAACTTTGTGACAAAAAGCGAGATCTGCAAAATACTCAACATACCTCTCAGCAAATAGCTTGGGGTGTCTACTTTCCAAAATGGGGTCATTTGGGGGGGTTTTGTGCCATCTGGGCATTCCATGGCCTCCGAAACTGTGATAGGCAGTGAGGAGTGAAATCAAAAATTTACACCCATAGAAATCCTGAAGGCGGTGCTTGGTTTTTGGGGTCCCGTACGCGACTAGGCTCCCAAAAAGTCCCACACATGTGGTATCCCCGTACTCAGGAGAAGCAACAGAATGTATTTTGGGGTGTAATTCCACATATGCCCATGGCATGTTTGAGCAATATATAATTTAGTGACAACTTTTTGTACATTTTTTTTTTTTTTGGTCATTATTCAATCACTTGGGACAAAAAAAAAAAATATTCAATGGGCTCAACATGCCTCTCAGCAAATAGCTTGAGGTGTCTACTTTACAAAATGGGGTCATTTGGGGGGGTTTTGAACTGTCCTGGCATTTTATGCACAACATTAGGAAGCTTATGTCACACATCATCCACTCTTCTAACCACTTGAAGACAAAGCCCTTTCTGATACTTTTTGTTTACATGAAAGAAAATTTTTTTTTGCAAGAAAATTATGTTGAACCCCCAAACATTATATATTTTTTTAAAGCAAAGGCCCTACAGATTAAAATAGTGGGTGTTGCATTTTTTTTTCCACACAGTATTTGCGCAGCGATTTTTCAAACGCATTTTTTGGGGGAAAAACACACTTTTTTTATTTTTAATGCACTAAAAAACACTATATTGCCCAAATGTTTGATGAAATAAAAAAGATGATCATAGGCCGAGTACATGGATACCAAACACGACATGCTTTAAAATTGCGCACAAACGCGCAGCGGCGACAAAACTACATTCATTTTTAAAAGCATTTAAAAGCCTTTACAGGTTACCACGTTAGATTTACAGAGGAGGTCTACTGCTAAAATTACTGCCCTCGATCTGACCTTCGCGGTGATACCTCACATGCATGATGCAATTGCTGTTTACATATGACGCTAGACCGACGCGTGCGTTCGCCTTTGCGCAATAGCAGGGGGGGACAGCGGTGCTTTTTTTTTTTTTATTATTATTTATTTGGCTTTTTTATTTTATTTTTAAACTGTGCCTTCCATATTTTATTTTTTTACCATTTTTATCGTTATCTCAGGGAATGTAAATATCCCCTATGATAGCAATAGGTAGTGACAGGTACTCTTTTTTTGAAAAAAATTGGGGGGTTAGACCCTAGATCTTTCCTCTGCCCTCAAAGCATCTGACCACACCAAGATCGGTGTGATAAAATGCTTTCCCAATTTCCCAATGGCGCTTTTTATATCCGGGGGGGGGGACATTCCCTCCCACTGCTTGTAAAAGCAGTCTAGAGGCTAATTATCTGCTAGAATTGCTTTTACATGAAAGCCGGCTGCTGGCTGAAAAGAATGATACCAAGATGATACCTAAACCCGCAGGCATCATTCTGGTATAAACATTCAAAGTCCAGCAACATACCAGTACGTTGCTGGTCCTTGTTGGACATGTATTGTAATCTTTTTTTTCATACAGCCTATTGGCTGAACGAAAAAAAGAGATTGATTGGTGGGTATGCCCACCATTAGAATACCTCCCTTCATCCACCCACTTCTAATGATGGGCATATATGCCGAAGCATGGGGGCATCCTCCCGCAAAAAAGTTATGCCGCGTACACACGGTCAAGCCTTCGTCGGAATTTCGACCGTATGTACGCGGCATAAAAGGTTATGCCGCGTACACACGGTCGGACTTTTCCACGGATAAGCCTCCGTTGGAATTTCGACCGTATATACGCGGCATTAGGAGCAAAATCGCTCCTCCGCCCCTGCTGCCCCCATGCTTCGGCATATATGCTCTTTTTTTTAACTGTGGTGGTGAAATCACCTCCTACAGCGTTGGAGTCACGGCTTTATGTATCGTGGGAGCAAACGCTGTTGCTGTCAAGATAAATAGATCCGCGCTGCAACTGAATGGCGTACCTGCTAAGCAAATGGTGGTTAACATTAAAACAAAGTAACATTACAGTACAACAGTAAGACCTTACCATGCCATACCTGCAAAGCAAATACCAAAACAAAACCTAGTAAAAAATAAAAAAATGTTTTAACGCAACCTGTGCCTAAAATATATATATGCCGAAGCATGGGGGCATCCTCCCGCAAAAAAGTTATGCCGCGTACACACGGTCGGAATTTCGACCGTATGTACGCGGCATTAGGAGCAAAATCGCTCCTCCGCCCCTGCTGCCCCCATGCTTCGGCATATATGCTCTTTTTTTTAACTGTGGTGGTGAAATCACCTCCTACAGCACTGGAGTCACGGCTTTATGTATCGTGGGAGCAAACGCTGTTGCTGTCAAGATAAATAATTCCACGCTGCAGTTGAATGGCGCACCTGAAAACAAAAAATTACATACCTGAAAAGCAAGCATGATAAAACATTGCAGAATAGAATACAGTAAAAAAAGAGCAGAACAATAGAGAGAAAATAGAGAGAGAGAGAACAATAAAACGACAACTATTTTTGGTTTTTTTATTTTATATTTTTTTTGTGTTTTGTTTTTTACGTTTTTTTTTCTTTTTTACACTTTTTTTTGTAACTTTACAACTGTAATGGTTCGGGTCTCTCAAAATGTAATGGCATCTTGGGAGACCCTGTGTAAGTGTGTCCTAGTCTGTGAAATGCTGTACCCTACGCTAAAACTTCACTTTTGAGTGGTAGCGTTCAAAACATTCACCTTGGCAAAGACCAGGCTTGTCAGGACAGAGTGGACAAAAACTACGGGTGTCACGCCTAAATCCGCGCTTGCTACAGACACGACATCTTTTTTGGGGGTGGCTTTGGGTAGGGGTACTCGGGAGGACATACGAATAATGCCTCTCATGCAGCCGGCTTACTGCATTTGGTTGGGGATGGTGAGGTGCAGAACCGCCTGGATACAGGAGTTCTGTGACTATCTCATTCTGGAATTTTAGAAGAGATAACGTCCCGCCTGAAGCTCTGTATAGCACATGAGCGTTCAGCAAAGCCAATTGGAATAATGATAGAGACACTTTTTTGTACCAGCGTCTCACCTTACGGTCAATTAGATACGGCGCCATCAACTGGTCGTTGAGGTCCACCCCTCCCATATTTTGGTTATATTCGTGGACACAGAGGGGTTTCTCCACAACACCAGTCGCCGTACGAATTTGGACTGTCGTGTCTGCATGAAGGGAGGTAAGAAGGAAAACATTCTTATTGTCCCTCCACTTCATAGCGAGCAAGTTATTACACTTCAAGCAGGCTCTCTCCCCCAGCCTAAGACGGGCATCTACAAGCCGCTGGGGAAAGCCCCGGCGATTAGGTCGCACGGTGCCACATGCTCCAATCTTATGATCAAACAAGTGACTAAACAGTGGCACGCTCGTGTAATAATTGTCCACATACAAGTGGTACCCCTTTCCGAATAAGGGTGACACCAAGTTCCACACTATCTTGCCAGCGCTCCCTATGTAATCCGGGCAGTTGACCGACTCAATCTGACTGTTTTTTCCCTCATAAACCGTAAAGTTCACTACATAGCCTGTTGCCCTGTCACAGAACTTGTAGAGCTTGACCCCGTATCTGGCACGCTTGCTGGGAAGGTACTGCTTGAAAGACAAGCGGCCAGAAAATTTAATCAGGGACTCATCAACGCAGACAACTTGATCGGGAGTAAACAAGGCTGCAAAACGTTCGTTGAAGTGGTTTATGAGGGGCCGAATTTTATAGAGCCGGTCGTATTCAGGGTCCCCACGTGGACGACAAAGTTCATTGTCGTTGAAGTGCATGAACCGCAAAATCTGCTCGTATCGTGCCCTGGACATGGAGGCAGAGAACACGGGCATGTGGTCAATTGGGTGCGTGGACCAATAAGCACGCAATGACGGAAATTTATGTGTGCCCATGTTGAGGGAAAGGCCCAGAAAGGTCTTAAATTCGGAAACCGTAATTGGTTTCCAATTTCTGGCAATTTTAGGCAACTGGGGGTTAGCGGCGATAAATTGACCAGCATATAAATTACTCTGGTCCACAATAGATCTATAGAGATCTTCCGTGAAAAACAGCGAATAAAAATCGATTGGCATAAAATCAGCTGTTTCCACCTGAATACCGGGTTGGGCAGTGAATGGGGGAAGTACGGGTTCTGCAGAAGTGGTGGGGACCCAATCAGGATAGGCGAATTCTGCAGGAAGGGCAGTATGGGCACGACGGGCCTGCCTTTGTCTTCTTGGTGGCAGCGGGACACTACTTGTGCTTGCCACCTCGCCAGCTTGAACTGCACTTATGGGACTCGCCACATCACCAAGTGTTACTGCAGTGCTGGATGTACGTCCAGGCTGTACTAGGCCGCTGGTGCTTGCCAGTTCACCAGAAGGAATAGCGGCGCTAGTACTACTCTGCTCCATGATACGAGAGACCTGCGGTTCTTGCTCCTCAACAACCTCAGAAGATCGGGATCGGGTACGCCTGACCTTAGCAGGGACCTCAACTTCGTCGTCAGAGCTATCTGACGTGGGGCCGCTGACGTCACTGTCTTCTACGGGAAGATATTCTGAGCCTGAATCTGACAGATACGTGACCTCCTCTTCACTATCTGTCATGCTCAGAATCTCGTAGGCCTCTTTACTAGTGTACCTTCGACTTGCCATTTTGGGCTCTAAATTTAGGGGTACACTAGTAAGATTCACAGGAAAAAAAGCACCTGACTGTCGTCAGCAAATATATCAAACGCTACAAAAAAACTGTTAGCGATCGCAGGGATCAGGCCTGTCTCTGCGAACGCTGCAGTTATGTGTGTTGTGTTTGGTAAGTGACAGTGATCGATCGATACTGCACTTGGGTGGGCTGGGCTGGGCTGGGCGGAGGGGCTAAACGCAGGTACTAGCAGGTATCTGGGCTGATCCCGCTAACACTGCGTTTTTGGGAACCCTAAACCGCTGGGGATGCTAGTATAGATCTGATCAGATACTATACCACTAAGGGGGGTGTATGCTTTGCGCGTGGGTGTTAGCGTTACTGGCACTAACCTAACACTGCCTGGGGCGACGCAGACCCTCTCTGGCGCTAAAACCTAATTGATCTCACCCGCCGGGCGATCAGGGGGGTTAAACCTTTATTGGGTTATATACGGCGGGTGCCCTGATGCTATAAAAAGCAAACTAATCAACCAGCGTCACCCGTTACCTTTATATGGTGATCACTGGTGAAAGGGTTAACTAGGGGCAATCAGGGGGTTAAAACCTTTATTAGGTTAAATATGGGGGTACCTGACACCAATAAAAACCTGCGGCGAACCTAAAAAAAAAATAACTGCCTATCTAAAACACCAGCGACACGAATACAGCGATCGGAAAAACAATCGCTTAGTGACGCTGAAGTTAGGGGGTGAAAGGGTTACCTGGGGGGTGATCAAGGGGTTAAACCTTTATTAGGGGGGGTTAGGGGGCTACCCTGGACCTAAAGGGGCCTAATCCTAACTGCCTTGCAACTTTTTACAATCACAGATGACACTAAATGCAGTGATCAGTAAAATAAATGATCACTGCAATCAGTGACACTGTGATTGGGGGCTTTGGGGTGACCTGGGGGGTGATCTGGGGGTGACTGGGGGGTGATTTGTGTGCCTATGTGTACCTACGTGTCAGTGGACTGTTGGAGCACTAACCTCTGTCTTCACTCCTCGGCGCCGGGAACGAAAAGACCGCGGCGAGGGAGATGACATCACTTCCTCCTGCCTGTGTTTACATCACATGGCGGAGGAAGCAATTTCATTGGCCGGGAGCGATCGCGAGGGGGGGGCGGAATCGAGCGGCCGCCCCCTCATGCCTGATCGCTCCCGAACACTTAACGGCCGCTCACTGCAGTGAAGGGGGGTCCGGATGGACCCCCCAACTGCACAAAGGCGATCACGTAGATCTACGTGATTCTGCCTGTCCGTGCCATTCTGCCGACGTAAATCGGCGGTGGGCGGTCGTTAAGTGGTTAAATGAAACTGGGACCTGCTTGCTATTTCTGTGTATGTGTCTTTAGTATGTGGCCTTCTCTATCTGTTGCCCTATGTGCATAACCATGATGTTGTTTTTTGTTGCACTGGATTATTTTACCTAAGTTTTATGTGTTGATCTTATATTTACGGCCTCTTGCTTTAGAAGCAAACTGTCCAATTTGATTGTTGGGCATCCATAGATTTACTCATAATTAATTAACAAACTTCCACCCCACCCTTTTAACAGTATAAATTTGAGCACCATTAAGGGGTGAGCACGTTGCTGGTGGAGCATGTTGCAGGGGCGTCCATCCTTAAGGCTTCTTTCTCTTATGCCGTGTACACACGGTCGGAATTTCCACCAGCAAAAGTCCGGTGTGAGCTTTTGGTCAGAAATTCCGACCGTGTGTATGCTCCATCTGACTTTTTCTGTCGGAATTTCCACCAGGAAAAGATTGAGAGCAGGTTCTCAATTTTTCAGACAGAGAAAATTTGATCGGAATCTCTGATCGTCTGTAGCAATTCCGACGCGCAAAATTCCGACGCATGCTCGGAAACAATTTGACACATGCTCGGAAGCATTGAACTTAATTTTCTCAGCTCGTCGTAGTGTTGTACGTCACCGCGTTCTTGGCGGTCGAAAGTTCAGAGAACTTTTGTGTGACCGTGTGTATGCAAGCCAAGCTTGAGCGGAATTCTGTCAGAAAAACCATCCAAGGTTTTTCCGACGGAAAATCCGATCGTGTGTACAGGGTATTAGTGATTCTTTCTACAAGTGATATGCACTTCAAGCTCTGCACTTCAGCGATTGCACGAAGCAAACATACACAGCAAACTGCACTGGAAAGCACCTAACAGGTTGCAGGTGATCCTGTCTCTCTATTCAGCTCTCCTTCCACTCTGTAACATGCTGTCACGGGGATGCTATACACAGACATCCAATACAGGTGATCAGATCATTGGGCTGCACTTTAAGGAATCAGGAACAGAGTAAGTGAAAATATATATATTTATTAAAGATAAAGGCACACGTGTAATCAAACAGCAAACCATAAGCAAGAAATGAATACAAGAGAACACAACAAACCCCAAAACAACCTAATCTAACTATCTAACTAATATACTGTATACAAGTAAAGGGAACACACATACATAAACAAGGCAGGGACGAGAGACAAGGGGAGCAGAAGGCCAGATACTGGGAGCAGTCAGCAAGGGGGAGCTGGAAGCTGGTATCAGGGGACAGGTATCAGGGGACAGGTCTTAGGGGACAGGGTACAAGGATCAGAGTCCAGGACAAGGCAGGGAATGGATCAGGTTCAGGTTCAGGTAACGGATCAGGTTCAGGTTCAGGTTCAGGTTCAGGTTCAGGTTCAGGTTCAGGTTCAGGTTCAGGTTCAGGTTCAGGTTCAGGTTCAGGTTCAGGTTCAGGTTCAGGCAGGGACCAGGCTTACAGAAGGAATTCTGGAGCACTGAGCTTTGGTTAAGGGCGGGTTTATATAGTCCAGTAGACCCAGATCAGGTGTGCTTGATGGCTGGTAGAAAGTCTTGGTGAGGAGACACCCGCTGGTGGCCACCAGAACTACACCCACTGGTGCCGAATGCAACAGTGCCACCAGCAGGTGAGCCCAGTAATGACACCATTCCTGACACATGCACTCTCTATCACTCCTTCTGACAGTTGTGTCCTCTCTACTCAAACTCTCTTACCTTCACCCCTCTTCTCCACCCCACTGCTTATACATATCACCCTGCCTTCTATCCTCTCCCTATTACTGCTCCTACCAACTGTTGCTCATTCTACATCCATATACTGATAAAACCTCCAGTACTCTGAGGCATGCTCCTTAATATAAATCACACTCTCTCATTACCTCCCTCACCCTCCTGCTTCTCCTAACCTCTGGTGACGTAAGCCCAAATCCTGGGCCTTATCATCTGTCTTTGCCCAATGCTCCCATCTCCCTACATTCTTTGGCAGCAGCCGCAACCCACAGAACTTAGTCTCTATTCCTCTTCCCAAAACCAGCCTCCCCCTTCTCCTGTGCCCTCTGGAACGCATGCACTGTCTGTAACAATCTCACCGCCCTTCACAACCTCTTTATCACAAATTCCTTTAACCTATTTGCCATTACCGAAACCTGGCTTCATGAATCAGATACTACTCCTGCTTCCCTTTCCCATGGTGGCCTTCTCTGGACTCGCTCCCCCAGACCAAGTGGATGGAAGAGAGGTGGAGTGGGAATCCTTCTAGCCCCATGCAGCACCTATCAGGTACTTCACTCACCTCCCTCTCTAACACTCTCCTCTTTTGAGGCACATTCATCTATTCTCTCCTATTCCTCTAAGAATTGCTGTCACCTACCGACCTCCTGGACAAGTATCATTCTTCCTTGATGACTTCTCTGCCTGGCTACCCTACTTTCTCTATTCTGAAATCCCCACAATTATTCTCGATAACTTCAACATCCCTGTTAACATTAACGCTACTATTACTTCTAAACTTCTCATTCTAACCTCACCTCTTGACCTGAAGCAATGGATACAGGCTCCTACTCACTCCAAGGGCAACACCCTTGACCTTGTCTTCTCCTATCATTGCACACCGTGCAACGTATCTAACAATCCTCTCCCACCGTCTGATCACCACCTTTTTAGTTTTGCTCTCTCCCTATCTTCCACCTCCTCTCCCCCCAACCACCTAACAGTTACCTTAGAAACCTTTGCCACCTTAACCCTTCTCTTTTCTACTCTGCTACTGATCACCTCTATGACAAAATCTCACCCCTGTCCTGCCATAACCTAGCCACTTTCGTCTACAACAGCTCACTGTCTTCCTCCCTAGGCAAGCTTGCCCCCCTCACTACACGCAGAATCAGGCCCAGACCGCTACAACCCTGGCAAACAGATGACACCAGAAGTCTCAGAAAACGTAGCCATGCTCTTGAGCGTCTGTGGCATAAGACTAAGTTCCAGGAAGACTTCAAACAATATAAATCTGTCCTAAAATACTATTCCTGCCTCCACACTGCCAAACAGACTTATTTTATCACACTCATTAACACCTTCTCATTCAGTCTTCTCTACCTTTACCACTCTACTCTGTCCTCCACTGCCTCCACCCTCTAATTCACTCACTGCCCAGGAGATCGCCAATAACTTCAAAAATAATTCATGAGGAGATCTCCAATGCACAGAAACCTCCCCCACTCAACACCCTATGTCCACAGATACAATCATTGCTTCCATCATTCAACCCTGCTAGTATTAACAAGGTTGCTAAACTTTTATCTAACACTCATCTAACCACTTGCCCCCTGGATCCTGCTACCTCGCAAATGCTATGCTCACCCTCTGACTCGATTCTATACTCTCTAACTTACATTTTCAACCTCTCCCTCTCTTCTGGCATCTTCCCCAACTCTCTAAAACATGTGCTAGTCACACCCATACTTAAAAAGCCCTCACTGGACCCCACCAATCTTAACAACCTACGCCCCATCTCCTTTTTTTTTTATCAAATCCTTTTTATTCTTGTTTTACACCACATATAAAACCATACAACCATCATCCTTTATGTATCACATTATATAAATCAAATATCACAGCGATAATACATTCCACAATTCCTTCTTCCATTCTACCCTTACATTCCCCCTTGTCCCTCTTCCCTTCACCGACTTCACTTTCAAACTCCCACCCTTAATGTGCTTCCACTTCTATCCATTGTTTCCACATGGTTTTGAATTTCTTGTTATTTCCCCTTTTAGTGTATATGAATTCTTCTTTGTTAATCATATCCTCTATCGCGTTCCTCCATTCTAACACTGTGGGGGGGTTTACCGATTGCCATTTCCGCGCAATAAGTTTCCTTCTCTGGAACAAACACCTTGTAATTGCCTTTTTTTTGTCTTCTGCTACCCCCCTTTCTTCCACGAGGCCCAATACACATGTCTTAGCCTCTGGCTTCAAAGCAGTCTCAAATACCACATTTATTTTTTCCACAATCTCCTTCCAATACTGATATAGCTTGGGGCACCTCCAGAACATGTGCATTAGGTCTCCCCTGTCGACCCCACATCTCTGACATCTTGCGTCCTGCCTCCTACCAAACTGGAACATTCTTTGAGGTGTGTAGTATGCTCTATGTATCAGAAAAAGGTGGAACACTATCTGCGAGGGGGACAGTGACACTCTGGATCCTGCTTCTAATATGCTTTTCCACTGTTCCCCCCGACAGTGGGCCCACATCCCTCACTCATTTGTCCTTGTTTTTAGTGTCTAATTCCGCACCCTGGTCCACCTCTTCTATATGCCCGTACTGCTCTGAGATCATCCCTCTGGAGTCTTCTGCGTTTACCAGCTTGCGGAGAACAGGCATGTCATTCCATGCTGGTGGACCCTGTCCAAATTGTGCGTTCATCGCATGTCTAACTTGCAGATATCTGTAAAAGGATCTATTTGGGACTGCATATTCTTCCCTTATCTCCTGAAATGATTTAATTCGCCCTGCTTTGAAGATATGTGATAGTAGGTGTATTCACGCCCCATCTCCTTACTCGCCTTCTCTTCCAAACTTCTTGAAAGACTGGTCTACAGTTTGAGTTTGTTGACAGATTTTGTCAATCTAGTTTTAACTTATTTTTCTAATAGAATAAATGACATGTTGACAAGCAATTAATAACACAGCTGAAAATGTTCAGCAAACTCTTCAAGCGTCTTCAATTAATTATTTGCCATTGTTGCCAAGAACACATGCTCTTTCAATCAGGTTTCCTTTCATTACTTTCATGTGTTTGTATTTTATTAATTTAATGTGGAGCAGGCTGGAAGATAGATAGCTAGCAAGTCCCAAACTGACAAACTTTCTGTATATAAATAATTCACTGTGTTTTCTGAACAAACTTTTATAGAACTTTATTGATTTTCTTGTGATTTACCAATGCAGTTTTAAAAAAGTATTTCTGTGTCTGTGCTGCTGCATGCTTTTGTCTTTATACTTCATTCATGAGTTAGCTGACCTAAAAACATACGCATCTTATGTTTGAAAATATGTTGTTTCTCTTTGCAACTCATGAAGCCATTTTGTCAAGTGATTTGTATCTATGGTTAGACTACAAAGAATATAGGCCTTACAGTGACCTTACTTAAAGCACTATCTCTTGTATTCTATACAAAATACTCTGGTTACTCTTCTACCTGGTGACTTGTGTTGCACTGATAACTTAAACTGAAAACCTTTTGTTTTTTTTACTTAATAGTCAAATGACATCCACAGATTTTACCATAGTCAAATGACGTCCACAGATAGGATCCTGGGTGGACGTCATATGATGTCCTTGGCTTCCCGGCCGTCTAGGAGGTGCGCAATGTCCGCCGGGCACCCGCGATTGCCCGTGATCACGGCAGGAACGTGGATCCGTGTGTGTAAACACACAGATTCACCTCCTGTCAGAGGTGAGGAGACTGATGTGTGTTCCCAGTACAGAGGAACACAGATCGGTCTCCTCACCTTGTGAGTCCCCTCCCCCTACAATTAGAATCACTCCCTAGGGAACATATTTAACCCCTTCAGCGGCCCCTAGTGTTAACCCTTTTCCTGCCAGTCACATTTACACAGTAATCAGTGCAGTTTTATAGCACTAATCACTGTATAAATGTGAATGGTTCCAAAAATGTGTCAAAAGTGTCTGATATGTCCGTCGCAATGTCACGGTCACAATAAAAATCGCAGATCGCCGCCATTACTAATAAAAAAATAAAATAAAAATAAAATGCAATAAACTATCCCCTATTTTGTATACCAAGGGTGCCCAACCTTTTGAAGCACGAGAGCCACTTAAGCGACTTGGTAACAGGTCGCGGGCCACAATAAACGGAGTGGGCGGATGGCAGGTCCATGTCTGCTCTGCATATGCAGAGCGGACACAGCCCACTATACTTTTTTTTTTTTTTTTTAGCGTATCGGATTGGAGGTAAGACACAAGTTGGTTTACATCTGCCACTCCTTAGAGGTGAATGGAGGGTCCAATTGGGTCGGACTGACCGTGTGAAAGGGGCCCAAGGCTGCTTTCACACTGATGCGCTGTGGTTTACCAACGCAGTGTACCTTTGGCTTTCCTGCACTTTGCAATAGACTTCTATTATATTCTGCAGGTTTGGTGCATTTTCAGAAAGCTCACCAAACTCGCAGGTAATAACAGAAGTCTATGGCTCAGTGCAGGTAACCTGTAGGTGCGCTGCTCTGCATCTGCAGGTCAGTTTGAAAGCAGCCCAGTAACCACTGCAGAACAGATATGCCCATATATACACTGTGATTTTAGTAATAAACTGACCTTTAATAACAGTATTCTATACCATTCCAGAGCAGGAGGTCGCGGGCCACATTAGAGGGCTCCGCGGGCCACATGTGGCCCCCCGGGCCACTGGTTGGGCACCCCTGTTGTAGACGCTATAACTTTTGCCTTAAACCAATCAATATACGCTTATTGTGATTTTTTTTACTAAAACTATGTAGAAGAATACATATCGGCCTAAACTGAGGAAAAAAAAATAAACATATGTGATATTTATTAAATCAAAAAGTAAAAAACATTGTGTTTTTTTCAAAATTGTCGCTCTTCTTTTGTTTATAGCGCAAAAAATAAAAACCGCAGAGGTGATCAAATACCACCAAACAAAAGCTCTATTTGTGGGAAAAAAAAGGTCGTCAATTTTGTTTGGGAGCCATGTCGCACGACCGCGCAATTGTCATTCAAAGTGCGACAGCGCTGAAAGCTAAGAATTGGTCTGGGCAGGAAGGGGGTGAAAATGCCCTGTATTGAAGCAGTTAAACAGTAACTTTTATTAAAATAAATACATATGAAGGATCAAATACAATGTACAACGTACATGATGTGAAGATATAAACACAAACTTGGGGAACCTTCTTCCTCCAGATATTCCGGGTGAATTATAACAGAATATACTGTTGAGTGCCCCCACAGCAAGCAGCTTGCTATGGGGGCACCCGAGCAGAGCCGCTGCTCCCTGTGTACATTCAGACACAGAGCCGTGGCCCCACCACGCCCGCCCCCTTTCTCTCCTTGTTGGTTTACTGACTTTGATTGAAAGCAGCGGGAGCCAATGGCACCACACTGTTGTCTCAGCCAATGAGGAGGGTAGTCCTGGACAGCCGAGTCTCTTGTGCAACATCGCTGGATCTAGATGGACCTCAGGTAAGTATTAGGTGGGCTGAAGGGGGCTGCTGCATTATCTTAATGCATAGAATGCATTAAGATAAAAAAACCTTCTGCCTTTACAACCAGTTTAAGAAAAGATCATATAAACCTATCCAAGGGTCTTGCAAGATTAAATGCACGTTTCGGACACCTGAAGGCAGCGGTCCCATATCTTGTTATATTTGGACAGGCATCCTCTATAAATATATAAAATCATAATTTCTTGTATGGAATGGTATTATTTACAGTATCTTCAGCTTCCAAGTAGCAAAATCAGGTGGTATCGCCCTCATTTGTTGTCTGGCTATCACTTTCCTGGCTGATAATAGAGTTACATGTAAGAAAACTTTTGTAAACTTGTCTAAGTCTGAGTCAGGAAATATCCCCAGCAGACATTGTTTGGGGCAAAGAGTTAAAGGGACAACTATCGTGTCATGGAGGAATTAGACAACTTGTGGCCAGAAACCTTGAATCTCCAGGCAATTTCATATTAGATAATAAAATGTACCAACATCATGGGAGCACATAGGACATGTAATGTTTTGTTCTCTCTTATAACGAGCTAATCTAAGAGGCGTGAGGCAAGCACGATGTGTGACATAGAGCTGGGTGAGTCATTTAGGTGACACTGCTTTACAGGTGTCCAAGGCCTCACTCCACTGTTCATCATCTATTGTGCCCATATCTGCTTCACATTGTATTTTGATATCATACACCAGTTGGGAAGAGAATGGGAGAAGTAGCATGTTATAGAAAATGGAAATACATTTTTTGGGATCTGTACTCTTGACCACTTCCATAAAGGAATTGGGGGTTGATTGAGGTAACGCAGAATGGAATTGGGTCCGGAGAGCATGCCATACTCGTAAGTATCTGAAGAGCATATGATTGAGCAGTTCAAATTGCATTTTCAGCCTGTCAAATGACATAAGGTGGGACAAGTAATACACCCCTCTTTCATTCCAAAGGTCTGTTTCAGGGATCGAAAGAAGCTAAGGTAGCAATGTGTTGTGGCACAGGGGGGTAAAGTCAGTATAATTGGGCAAGTTCAACTTGACAGAAGCTATGTCCCATATGCCTCTGTAATGGTAAAGTAGGGACCTACAATAACCAGTAGTTTCAGCTCCCCTAATCCCACCTGTTATTACACTTAGGGGTCGTGGATAATTGTGACCAATTAGGGCATAAGAAGGCAAGAAACCTTGATCTGTCCATTTTGTCAACATGAAATAACTGGGAAAGCTGAGCCACTATGTAATACAGGTTAAGTCTGAACGGGCAGCTTCCCCAAGGTCAGTGGGGTTTTTCAATGTACGCCAAGGCAGCTTGTGCCTACTGGTGCCCCATACAAATGGTTTAAGTAGGGCCTCCATGAACTGACAACTTTTCCATGAAGAACATTCCCAGATAGCAAGGATAACTTGCCACAAATTTATGTCAGTGTTGAATTGTAATGCCGCGTACACACGACCGTTATTCATATCATGGAAAAAACAAAGTTTTTCTCGACGTGATTTTTCGTGTTTCCTCTCAAGCCTGCCTTGCATACACACGTTCATGAAAAAAAACGCTCCAGCAAAGCGCGGTGAGTACAACACGTACGACGGCACTATAAAGGGGAAGTTCCATTCGAATGGTGCCACCCTTGGGACGCTTTTGCTGATCCTCGGGTTAATAACGTTTTGTGAGAGACGATTCACGCTTTTCAGTCTTCGTGCTTTTCAGTCCGTTACAGAGTGATGAATGTGCTATCTCCATTACAAATGCTAGTTTTACCAGAACGAGCGCTCCCGTCTCATACTTGATTCTGAGCATGCGTGGTTTTTTTCCCCCTCATAAAAGCATACACACGACCGTTTTTCACGACGTTAAAAAGAACAACGTGAAAGATGACGAGAAAAAATAGAGCAGGTTCTAATTTTTTTTGCCCATTTTTCTCGTAGAGAAAAATGCTCTGGAGCATACACACGACCATTTTTCACGACCATTTTTAAAAATTGCATTTTTCTCATCATGAAAAACGGTTGTGTGTACGCGGCATAAGTCTCGTTAACTTGCTGAACAATTTCACTGGCAAGTTGTACACTTGCAGAGCACGGGAAGCACAAGTTCTAGTTGACACTTTTCCAATTTGTAGCAAATTTGCATGGCAAAGTTGCAGTGGTGCGTCTACAGAAAGAGCTTTGCAAGTCACAGTGTCCCCTGTGGTGGGATGACTATTGCACAACATAACTGAACCAGAACTTGCAGCAGACTTGCAGAATGTTTGCAAAGAAAGTGGATCTGGAGTCATGCAATGCGGAATTGCTGCAATTGTGCAACAAACTTGTAAAGCCTGGAAAGCCTAGCAATAGTTTAGCAAGTCATTTTCAAACTTGCAGCTCAATTGCTTGCTATCTGCGTTCATGATTGATTTACTTACCACGTTAACCACTTAAGTACCGGAAGATTTTCCCCCGTAATGACCAGGCCATTTTTTGCGTTACTGCACTAAGTCGCTTTAACTGACAATTGCGTGGTTGTGTGACGCTGTAAAAATTTACGTTCTTTTTTTCCCCACAAAAAAGATCTTTCTTTTGGTCGTATTTGATCACCTCTGCGGTTTTTAACCTAACTGACATTTTTGACACTTTTTTGGGAACCAGTGACATTATTACAGTAATCAGTGCTAAAAATATGCACTTTTATTGTACTATTAATACTAATGTACTAATGAAACTGACAGGGAAGGGGTTAACATCAGAGGCGATCAAGGGGTTAAATGTGTTCCCTGTTTCTAACTGATTGGGGACTGTGTGACTGGGCAAACACACAGATTCGTCGTCCTGCTAAGCAGAAAGACAGGATCTGTATGATCTCCCCTGTTAGAACAGAGATTTTCCCTGTTTACGATTGCGGGTGGCTAGCGGAGATCGAGTCCGCCCCACCCGCTGATTGGCTCCCCTGCTGGCCAGTGGGCGCGTGCGAGCCCACGAATCGCTGTGTATGAGCTGACATACAATGTGGGCGATTCGCGGGAACGCAGTACAACTGTGGCCGCTGGTCCTTAAGCGGTTAAAGAGCATCTGTACAGTAGTAAACCTAAAACCAAAAATGCTATATTTTTAGGTGATCCTGCCAGTGAGTCTGTTATTTTTCAACTTCCTTCCTTTTAAGACCAAGCTGTCTGGACAAAGTAGCAGTTAGAGTGTTTAGACAAACCATTTAACAATGGTCAACTTTGATTTATTTATGAACCTGTATCCCAAAAGGAAAAACAAATCTGCTGATAAAGTGTTAGCTGATGCCATCAACACAAGCCCAAAGTCTATCAGCACACACAGGCTCTAAAGGTCTCCTGAACTGAGACAGACACCACTAAACTGGTTCTTAGCACATGCAATTAAAGGATAAGTTCACCTTTACAAATAGAATAATAAATGCAAATTTTTTGCAGGTAAACCTGTAAAGCATTGCACCCATGATCAGCAGATCGTGGGTATAATGCCACAGGCTGTCCATGTAACTGTCTGCCCGTACCTCCAGTATGGGTAGGCACTTACACTCTGACAGGAAGTTCAATTAACTACCTAGAGCAAGGGTGTCAAACTCAATTTCATCGTGGGCCGCATCAGCATTATGGATTGCCCTCAAAAGGGCCAGTTGTATCTGTAAGATTAGATGTCCAGCGCAGCCCCTCCCCTTTACATTACATGTCAAGAGGCACCCCACCATCAAAAGTTGAGTCCCCCACTGTCCCTTACATCACAGTGCACCCCCCTTTCCTTATGCTCCTGCTGGGAAGAAGCTGGATGCATTGCTTGAAAGCAGAAAGTAAGGGTCTGAAGGAGGACCAGAGGAGGGCTGGAGCTCTCAGGCAGCTGCAGAAGAGGTGCGAGGGCCACATGAAATGGCCTGGAGGGCCGGATTCAGCCCGCAGGCCTTGTGTTTGACACCTGTGACCTAGAGCGATCAACAGCACCCTGACAGTTTATTGAGACCTACAAACCAACAACCGCAAAGGCTGTCGGTACTTGTAGTTTTCCCTTTTCACAGAACACTGTGAATAAATGACGTGGCCAGGTGCTGTCAAAACAGGGACTTGGGGTAGGGGGTGCAGGGGCCATTGCATTTGTAACTTGTTACATGTTACACCCTGAATATGGGTGTAACATGTTACAAAAGGTGAACTTATCCTTTAAGGCAAAGCACCTTGATGACATTAAAAAAAACATGTTGGGAAAGATGTTTTGTATATTTAAAAATGTTCATCTTTTTTCATGACATAACAGTGAGAGAAGAAAGTCAGATGCTTCAAAGTTAGTCTGAAATTGCAATGAGCAGAATATAAAATGTAGGATATGTTTTATACTTTATAAAATACTGTATGAGCAATGAGGCCGTAAATAACCAAAGATGGCTGCAAGTGAATTATTTCTCGTGTAGGGGAAAGCAAGTCGAAATAAATCAGTGCATCTCACAGCAGGATTCAGAGTGGCATGACTAGTGACTGAATTATTATGGGATATTATTTAAGGAAAGCAATTTTTGTTACCTCATAAAACATCACCTTTCACAAGGCTTTATAAATATTTGATCATTTAAAAAAAACTGCAGTAGCTCATTCAATTACTAATGGATGAACAGTTGACTTACCAGTGTGCAGTACTGGCCTGTGCCACATAGGGACATCAAAAATGCTACTCCATCTGGATGCTGAGAATTAGCAGGGGATATAAAGTAATGATTGTACAAAAACTGACATCATAAACCTGTAAAAAAAAGAACTACATCACTTTCATAATCTGGTTTATGTGATAGAATTTTCAATAATAAATCACTATGTAAAGGTTTCAGGCAGTTATTAGAAAATTCAAATAAAAATCAAAGTGAAACCATGATTAAGATCACCTCGCTAAATGCCTAATGCCGCGTACACACGACCGTTTTTCATGACGAGAAAAATTACATTTTTTAATTTGGTTATTAAAAACGATTGTGTGTGGGCTCCAGAGCATTTTTTCACGACGTAAAAAATGGCCATTCAAAATTTGGAACATGCTCTAATTTTTCTCGTCGTTTTTCTCGTCATGAAAAACGGCCGTGTGTAGGCTTCAACGGTGTGAAAAAACGCCCATGCTCAGAAGCAAGTGATGAGACGGGAGCGCTCGTTCTGGTAAAACTAGCGTTCATAATGAAGATAGCACATTCACCACGCTGTAACGGACTGAAGAGCACGAGGCTGAAAAGCGCAAATCGGCTTTCACCTAACTTTACTAACACGAGGATCAGCAAAAGCAGCCCAAAGGGTGGCACCATCCGAATGGAACTTCCCCTTTATAGTGCCGTCATACGTGTTGTACGTCACCGCGCTTTTTTCGAGCATTTTTTTTCCCACAATAGTGTGTAGGCAAGGCAGACTTGAGAAGAATCACGTCGAGAAAAACGTTGTTTTTTTCAATGACATTAAAAACGGTTGTGTGTACGCAGCATTAGAGCTCAACAACCTGTAAAATGAGACTCACTTTGGCAAGAATAAACTGATGGTAAGTAAACTCCACAGATTTACTCACTATTTTTATTGTTTGCTAATTCTGAGAAAACAAATGCTGACCACAATTTAAAAACACAATAGGCTTCTAACTTCATATCACATTCTCAGACCCCGATGAGAGGTAAATCGCTCTAACTGCTTCAATCAACAAAAAATGAGTTACTATAGTAAAATTATTCGCCCCCCCAATATACATCAGAAAATCATTGTCAAAGGCCTGTTTTGCAAAATTAACAAATATCGCAGAGTCGACCTGATCATATATTGATACCTTAATGGAATTACTCTCATTACTTGAGTCTGAAAATCTGTTTGATGCTTAGAGGTGCTTTCTTCATGCAACCACAACAGACAGGATTGACCTGTTTATTCCAAGCATCAACTGCCCTTTCAGTAAATAATACTCTCAATATATTTTATCCCCCAAACCTTTCACCATTTCATCTTTCCACAGTATGGAATAGTAGGATTTTTAAAACAGCTTACCTGTAAAATCCTTTTCTTGGAGTACATCACGGGACACAGAGCGGCATAGTCATTACTATGTGGGTTATATAGAATTACCTTCAGGTGCTGGCACTGGCAACTTCCAAAACAGGAAGTACCCTCCCCTATATAAGCCCCTCCCATCCGGGAGCACCTCAGTTTTGTAGCAAAGCAATACGTGTCCCCAAAAGAGGGGTGGGAGCTCTGTGTCCCGTGATGTACTCCAAGAAAAGGATTTTACAGGTAAGCTGTTTTAAAAATCCTACTTTCTTGTTCATACATCACGGGACACAGAGCGGCATAGTCATTACTATGTGGGACGTCCCAAAGCAATGCCAAATGAGGGGGGCGATATACCATACATAAGCTGGGCGCCATCAGGCATGAGGATCTTTTGCGGCCTGCAACACACTGCGCCCAAAGGCGACATCCTCCTGACTTCTAACGTCCACCTGGTAGAACCTAGTAAACGTGTGTACTGAAGACCATGTTGCGGCCTTACAAATTTGAGCCAGGGAGGCCTGGTGATGCACTGCCCATGAAGTTCCAACTGCTCTCGTGGAGTGCGCCCTAACTTTGAAGGCGGTCTACTTCTCAAGCCATAGGCTTGTATTATGACCTGTCGAATCCACTTGGCTAAAGTAGATTTTGATGCTGCCTGACCCTTTCTGGGGCCTTGCGGCAGAACAAACAAATAATCCGTTCTACGAATCTGAGCAGTGGCTTTTAGATAAGCTTTAACTGCTCTTACTACATTCAAAGAATGCAATAACTTTTCCTCTACCGAGCTCGGTTTGGGGAAAAGAAGGAAGAACCACATCCTGGTTCAAGTGAAACCTCGATACCACCTTAGGAAGAAAGGCTGGGTGAGGACGTAATACTACTCTGTCCTCATGAATAACCAGATATGGCTCTTTACAGGACATGGCGGCTACTTCCGACACTCTTCTAGCCGAGCATATGGCTACTAAAAATATCAATTTTCTGGTGAGTAGAACCAAGGAAATGTGCCGCAAAGGTTCAAATGGCTGCTTCTGCAGAACCGACAGAACCAAATTTAGATCCCATGGACATATGGGAGCTTTAATCGGTGGAATAATACGAGTCACCCCTTGCATAAAGGATTTGACAAGTGAATGCATAGCCAGGGGCCTTTGAAATAGTATTGATAAGGCTGAAACCTGACCCCTGATAGTACTTAAGGCAAACTTCCTGTCTACAGCCCACTGTAGGAAGTCCAGAATTCTGCCTATAACGTACTTACGTGGATGCCACTTTCTGGCCTCGCACCAAGTGATGTACGCCTTCCAAACTCTATAGTAGATCTGCCTGGATACAGGCTTCCTGGCATTGATTATAGTTGATACCACAGAGTTAGAGAGACCTCTCTTCTTTAGGATGTGGGATTCAATAGCCAGGCCGTTAAACTTAGAGTTAGTAAGGAAGGGTGGTATATCGGCCCTTGCGAAAGCAGGTCCGGACGACGTGGAAGGGTCCAAGGACTCCCCACAGACATTTTGATGATCTCCGCGTACCAGGCCCTTCGGGGCCACGCTGGAGCCACCAAGATCACCGGCTTCTTTTCCAACCTGACTCTGCGAAGGAGTCGAGGCAACAATTGTAGCGGAGGGAATGCATATATCAGTCTGAACTGATTCCAAGGGAACACCAGAGCATCCGAGCCGCAAGCGAGGGGATCCCTTGTCCGGGAGACAAATCTGTCCACCTTTGCGTTGAATCTGGATGCTAGCAGATCTACATCCGGTGTTCCCCACCGCTGACATATTGCTCGGAAGACCTCGGGATGAAGGGACCATTCCCCTGGGCATAACTGTTGGCGACTTAGAAAGTCCGCCTTCCAATTCTCCACCCCTGGAATGAAGACAGCTGACATACATGGGACATGCTTTTCTGCCCATTCCAGGATGTGACTTACTTCCCTCTGGACTGCACGACTCCTGGTGCCTCCCTGATGATTGATATATGCCACTGCTGTGGCATTGTCTGATTGAATTCTGACAGGGGACCCTTGGAGTCTGGATGCCCAGGCTACTAGGGCATACCGGGCTGCTCGTATCTCTAAGAGATTGATGGGCAGGGTTTTTACTACATTTGACCATCTGCCCTGGAGAGACCATTGCTCCAGTACTGCCCCCAGCCTATAAGGCTGGCATCTGTAGTGACCACCTTCCAGGATATCGGACTGAAGGGTTTTCCCTTCTGGAGATTCTGGGGGATCAACCACCAGCAGAGACTCTTCCGAACGGAAGGGGACAAAGCCATCGGGAAGTCTAGAGCCTGAATTTTTCCGTTCCAGGCTGACAATATGGCCCTCTGTAAATTCCTTGAGTGGAATTGGGCGTATGGCACAGCTTCGAATGATGCTACCATCTTTCCTAGCAGCCTCATGCACAGGCGTATGGACGGCTGTCTTTTTGCACAAAGCAGACGGACCAAGCCCCTCAAAGAGGATACCTTGTCTAGAGGTAAGAAAATCTTCCTCTGGTCTGAATCCAGCCGTAGCCCTAGATATACCAGGTTTTTCACTGGCTGTAGGGCTGACTTGTCCAGGTTGATGACCCAACCGTGAGATTCTAGATACTTGATTGTATCGACAATTACCACTTCTAGCTTGGCAACTGAGTCGTCCATCAACAACAGGTCGTGTAGGTATGCCATTATCGTTACACCTCGTGTTCTTAGATCGGCCAACAGTGGGGCCAGAATTTTTGTGAACACTCGTGGTGCTGTGGCCAGACCGAATGGTAAGGCTCTGAACTGAAAATGGCGCCCTTCTACTGCAAAGCGTATACATTTTTGATGACCTGGAAAGATGGGAACATGCAAGTAAGCATCTTTGATGTCGATCGAGGCTAACCATTCCTCCCCCTGTAGGGCAGCGGTGACCGATCGGATCGACTCCATCCGGAAGGACCGGACGTTTAGAAATTTGTTTAGACTCTTTAGGTCCAATATGGGTCTTATGTCCCCGTTTGGTTTCGGGACTGTGAAAAGGTTTGAGTAGAAACTCAACCCCCACTCTTCCATAGGAACCTCCATAATTACTCCTTGGAACAATAGTTGTTCTAACGCCACTAGGAGACACCTTCTTTTCAGAGGGTCTTTTGGCATGCCTGACCACATAAAATGGGAAGGAGGAGACTCTTTTAACTCCAACTTGTATCCCCGAGTTACTGCGGAGAGCACCCATCTGTCTTTGATCGTCTCCCGCCAGGTCTCTGTGAACAACTGAAGTCTTCCCCCCACCCGTTTGAGTGGGGGCAGCCCTTCATAGGCTTGACTTGGAGGCTAGTTTAGTACCTCTTCGGATCCAGGGCTTTTTATTACCCTGTGACTGTCCCTGATTTTTACCTCCTGAGTTTGACCGAGGAGGCCGTCGGAACTGCTTAGTAGCAGACATCCCAGGGATAGGAGAGGTAGTCCTCTTAAAAGACGGACCCCTAGACCTCTTTTTAATTGGTAAGAGAGTACTTTTACCACTGGAAATCTTCTGGATATATTTATCCAGGTCTTCGCCAAAAAGGCGTTCTCCATGAAATGGGAAGCTAACTAAGAGCTTCTTACAGGGAGCCTCAGCAGACCAGTTCTTGAGCCACAGAAGCCTACGCATATGTACCAAAGACAGCGTGAGGCGGGAGGCCTGATGGATAGAATCCTTGATGGCGTCAACCGCAAAGCATAATGCTCTAGGCAGATCAGCCAGAGCCTGGGCCTGCTGGTCTGGCAAATCCCTCAGGACCATTTTCATTTGATCCTTTAAAGCTTGGCAGACCCCTATAGCTGCCACTGCTGGCTGTGTAACAGCCCCTGCTGTGGAAAAAGCAGATTTTAATAAAGATTCCAATTTTTTATCTACTGGATCTTTGAACATTTGAACATTATCTACTGGACATGTCAGTGATTTGTTCACAGAAGAAATGGCTGCGTCCACCGTAGGAACATTCCATTTCTGGGTGAATTTTTCCTCCATGGGATAGATCACCTGAAATTTCTTAGGTGGAACAAATAGTTTATCAGGATGTTCCCAGTCCTGGTATATAAGTCCTTCCAATAATGGATGAATTGGAAAGGAGCAATTAATCTGGGGAGCTTTTAGCGACCCCAACGAGGAGACAGCAGTAGTTGATGGTTCAACAAGAGGCATTTTAAATGCAGATCGAACCATGTCAGTTAGGGTCTGGACCCACAATCTTTCAGTCTGTGATGCTGAAAATGGTTCATCTACTGTCGATTCCTCAAAAACAGAGTTAACCTCCTCCTGATCCCCTTCAGGAAGGTCAGTCCCTTCCTGGGACTGTTGCTCTGCCAACAGGCACTCTAATGGAGGGGATGGAGATCTGGCGCGCTTTCTTTCCTGTAGAGAAGAAGCGATCAATGCTGCCAATCTCTGCTCCAATCCCTCCAGAGTTGAGGCAAAAACCTCCTCTGTTATATATGCAGGAGCAGGTGGACTGAGGACAGCCGCAGTACCTGGCACTCCCGGGGGTTCCTTATGGGTATTAACCTCTGATTTCTCAGGGGAGGAAGGTGCAGATGACTGCTCCAGATCCTCAGAGCCCGATGGAGACCCCCTACACTTCCTGAGAGGTATATCTCGGAGTTTTTTAGGCGGCATATTCCTTAGTTCAAAGTTGAGGTATTCCAGCCGCAATACACCCCTTTACTGAAATAGTCTAATGCAATTTGCTGCTATGTACATCAGTGGGTGTCTACTAATGCGTCTTTTTGGGGATGCCTGTATCAACCGCCCGCTGTAAGCCCCTATACCATGCTACCAGCTCCTTTTCATGCTCTTTGTCCATAGCAAGCAGCGTGGACTGAGTCCTTTTATCTTGCTGGGACGCCCGCACATGCGCAGAAGCGCTGGGCGCACAGAGCGCGTCATCCGCCAGGCTCCGCCCCCTTTTTTGAAGCTAAATCTTATAAAAAGAAAGCGTGTGTGCGCGCGCGCGCGTGCACGTGTGCGCTCTTGGCGCCATGTAGGGAGAGGAGCCAGGGTCCCTGTTTCACCAGGACTCGGGGATGGAAGGAAACTACTTGGCAGCATGACAGAGGAATGCAGCTTCCCTGATAGAGAGCTCACTCATCTGCCTGGACTTTCACCATGGAAGGAATAGTCCCAAGAAAAAAAGACGTTCCACAGCGGCCTCTAGTGGACAAACACAGGTACCGCACTTTTGTCTTTTTTTTTTTTTTTTTTTTTTTAAAACCTCCTTTATGAAAAACATTTCTAGGTTTACAGTTTTTAAAACTTCCTTTATGAAAAGACATTTCTAGGATTTCTTAGGCATATACAGCTATTAGCGGGAATACCTTTAGGTAACAGGCAGAAAGACATAGGCTTGGGGGTCCCCTCAATAGAACCAAGTTCCTGAGGGGCCCCCACTTACCTTTTCCCCGCCGCAGGACTTTGTTTGGTCCACAGAAGCCCAAACTTCACCTCTCACGGCAGGCATTGTACTAGACCTTCAGGGACCGGGTTCCCAAGGATTCCACTCCCCTGGACCTGTATAGCACCCTGCACAGATAGCCTCTTGGTTTTGGGTATGACCAGAGCTCTGGATCCCAGGGTCCAGCCCTCCTAAGAGAGGCATTACAGGCAAAACCCTGCTCTTCTCTGCAAGGCCCGGGTACCGACCGTTTAGCTATGAAGCTTTTTTTGGTCGGATCCGGAATAGCTTGCTAAGGCCCAGAGAACCTGTACACAAGCCCAGATGAATACATGTTAACCTTGGCCAACACCTTAGACACTGGCAAAAAACTGAGGTGCTCCCGGATGGGAGGGGCTTATATAGGGGAGGGTACTTCCTGTTTTGGAAGTTGCCAGTGCCAGCACCTGAAGGTAATTCTATATAACCCACATAGTAATGACTATGCCGCTCTGTGTCCCGTGATGTATGAACAAGAAACACATAAAGTGTTTATCTGGGGATTGTTCATTAAAACAGGTACCTGCAAAAAAAAAAAAAGCCTATGACATTCCTGAAGTCGTAGAAAATCGAGTGTAAATTCGATAAAACATGGTCTTAAGAGCTTTACTCTGCTCGCCACAAACTTAGCCTGTGCCTAATTAAACAGCATGACTTCATGCACAGACCTCTAGAACTGGACTTTTAGGCCTCGTACACACAGCCGAGAATCTCGTCAAGAAACTTGTCCCGGCCGAGTGTACACACAATCCATTCAAAGAACCCGCGGTTCTTTGAATGGAGCGAACGCGGTGACGTCATCGACTACGACGAGCGTGCGCTCGTCACATTCGATGCCGTCGCCGCTATCTTGCTACACCCTACCTATGCCTAGGAAGCTACCGCGCATGCGTCATAGTCATTTCGAGCATGCGCGGGTTTCCACGGCGACAGGTAAGTGTACACACACACACTTTTCTCGTCGAGAAACAGGCTGACGAGAATCTCGACGAGAAAATAGAGAGCAGGTTCTCTATTTTTCTCGTAGATTTTCTTGACGAGAAAACTGAAAGCCGCGTACACACGACCGATTTACTCGGCAAGAAAGCTCTGCCAGCAAGTTTCGTGCTGGTTCTTGCCGAGAAACTCAGTCGTGTGTACGAGGCTTCACTCTTTTTTGACTGATGCAGCTATGGGCCAGATCCCCAACCATTTAGAAAATTGATAGACTCATGCAGGTTGGCATGTAAATTGCCATAATCCCTATATGGGATTTTTAAGGCAATTTGAAAAAATTAAAAATAATTATATATAAAAAATAAATTTATTAGTACATTAGTTCATTTTTTATAAATAATTATTTTTTTATTTTTTCAAATTGCCTTAAAAATCCAATCAAGAGGTTCTATATCCTTAGAGCCCCAACCATTTAGACATAGACAACTACTGGACATACTGCTCTTTCTTCTGTTACCTGAAACATGCCACTAGATTCCCACATCCTACAGTGGGAACATTCATAAATACCTTAGCTCCATTTCTCCAGAGCGATTAGCATTCCTAGCCAAACTTAAAGCGGGATTCCACCCGCAATTTTTTTTTTATAAAGTCAGCAGCTACAAACACTGTAGCTGCTGACTTTTAATAAGGACACTTACCTGTCCTACTCGCCCGCGATGTCAGCCCCCCGAGGCCAATCCCTCGATGCTGGCAGATCCTGGCGCCGCCATCCTTAGTAAGGGAAACAGGCAGTGAAGCCGTGCAGGGTTTTGTGAATGGCCCGGCTGCTCTCTGGGATGCACACAGTTCCCAGAAGGCAGCGCGCCCAATTCACCAGAAGACACCGCGAGTAGGACGGAGGAAGGAGACCTGCCGTGGACGATGAAGAGGAAGATTAGGGACTTCGGCATAGCAACCGCTATTTCTGGTGAGTAAATTTTTTTTATTTTTTTCAATAATTTTTTTGATTTTTGGGAAAAAAAAAATTTCAGGGTGGAACTCCACTTTTATACAATTAGTAATCAGGGAACTGCCTCTACATAAATCCCACGGGGCCTAATGGATTTACAAATGAATACTGCAAAGCATTTACAGACATACTAGCACCACACTTTTGCTCTATTCCAAAGTCAGGCAGCAGCCACTGGCCTATTTCTCAAAGAATCACTAGAAGCACTCATTGTTGCAATTCCTAAACCAGGAAAACCTCAAACTGACCCAGAAAATTACAGACCCTTCTCCCTCCAAATTCCTGATATGAAAAAAATATATGTCAAATTGGTATTGCTATTTTTGTATGGGCAAATTACTATCGTCTGTGGGGAACTCCATCGGATAAAAAACCCACGCATGCTCAGAATCAAGTCGACGCATGCTCAGAAGCATTGAACTTCATTTTTCTCGGCTTGTCGGAGTGTTTTACATCACAGCGTTTGGAACGGTCGGTTTTTTGACTGATGGTGTGTAGGCAAGACTGATGGAAGTCAGCTTCATCGGATTTCCGATGGAAAAATCCATCGGTTAAAAATCCATAGGAAATCCGATCGTGTGTACAGGGCTTTACAGCACTCTTTACCTCTCCTGGTGCACAGATTTGGAACTCTGGTATGCTTTCTAACCCATTTGTTATAAGTTAATATAATATATTTAAAGCGGAGTTCCACCCATAAATGGAACTTCCGCTGAACGGGATCCTCCCCCCCCTCCATTGTCACATTAGGGGGGAGCAGATACCTGTCTAATTCAGGTATTTGCTCCCTCTTCCAGCGAAAGAGCGCTGCAGAATTGATGGCGAACTATGCCTTGTCCGGCCCCTCCTCCCCCCGCTGTCTTCTGGGAGACACACAGGTCACAGAAGACAGCAGGGACCATTTAGAACGCGTAGCGCGACTCTTGCATGTGCAGTAGGAAACAGGTTGTAAAGCCGCAAGGTTTCACTTCCTGATTCCCTTACTGAAGATGCCGTCGCCTGCACCCGGAGCCGAGGGACGGGTCGGCTTCGGGTGAGGACATTGCGGGCACCCTGGACAGGTAAGTGTGCTTATTTTAAAAGTCAGCAGCTGCAGTATTTGTAGCTGCTGACTTTCATTTTTTTTTTTTTGCAGGCGGATCTCCCCTTTAATATAACTAATGCCCAAAACAATGGTGCTCGCTCTACCCCTTTATATTTGCATTAATTATCAAACCTCTGGCAGAATACATTTGTATAAAATCAGATGTCTCTGACTTGATAATGGGTGTCATAGAGCATAAAATAGTACTTTATGCAGATAACATAATAATTTCCATGACCAATCCTAGAAGCTCTCTCCTAGTCTTTCAAAATCTTCTCAGAGTTTGGGCATCTCTCCCTATACATAATTAACAACTCTAAATTGTTTATGCTTCCTGAGCACCTCTCAATTTAGATCAAAAGAGATATTTCTCGTATTTGCTCTTTCTCCTGCACTGCTTCCTTTCAACTTGCCTACTTAGTTATAAACCTTACATTCCTTGAACACACTGCCATCCTGGGCAGGCAGTATAGAACCAGCTAAAATATTTATACTCTCCCATATACTAAACCTCGTTAAGGCTGGTTTCACACCAGTGCGAATTGGATGTAGGTTTCCCCACATCCAATTCGCATAGCAGGGATTGTGACCAGCTCTCTATGGTGCCGGTTTACACATCTCCGGAGCGGCTCCTGTGCGAATTGCACAGGAGCCCTGTGCGCTTTTGGTTCGTTTCAGGTCTGAATTCAGCTCAAAATTTGGGCTTACTCACTTTCAATACCAATTTTGCCAACATATAATTCAGTTATTATTATTATTATTATTATTATTGGACATACAAATTGATACCTGGCTTCGAGATGCATGACATTTTAATACATACAGTATACTCCAGCCAAATAGCCTTGGCAAGATATTGGAAACAAAAAGAGGAAACAAACCCTTGGTCCTAAAAAGTCCTGAATGTCCACACCTCCTTCAAAATTCTCTTTGCCCAACTGTACTCTACATGGTCTACATATCAAATGATTGGGCCCGTTGGCTATTGAATAATAGATGACATTGCTTCAGATGCACCATGAAGTTTACTTATTTTATTTCTGTATTAATCTGATGAGGAAACTTACACCCCAATTTGTATCCCTGCTCCCTCTCCCCTGTTCCCCCTCCCTGTATTGATCTTTTCCTTTCTCCCTTAATCGCAGGCATACATAGGTTGGCTCTGAATAGTGTAGACTTCATGTTTTCTGGTTTACGCTCTTTGTTATTGTTTTAATAGAAATATAAGATACTGTAATGATACCTGACTATGTTGTCTTTTTTATTTTTACACGTGTACTAAACTGCAATCAAGAAGAGTAGTAGTTTAAAAAATGAAAGCTATTTAGTGGAAAATAATGTTTCCAAACACACAAATGACTTCTTGTCTCAATGGTCTCACAAAGGAAAACTAATTTCTCACTTTAGTTGATTCCTTTTGTCTCTAGACAATTGTTAAATCTTGAAAATTGTACCACTACCACCCTCCCCCAGCTGTTAAAGGATTTAATGTCTGTTTTTTCAAGGGGATGAGCCAACATAGTAAAATTACTCCACAGTCCCTCAACTGTTGAGCCAAATTGGGCCTTGTGACAATAGTGACTTTGGGTCGGGGGTTTGTGCGGCTCAGCTTGCCCTGGAGAGTTCTGGAGGCTCCTTGTCCAGCTTCCCAGACGCCTCTTATGTGTAATTCACCCTGTGTCTCTAATAGGGGCACAGGGTGAATGAGAACCTCCACTATGATCTGTGCTAGTCAGATTCAATGCTGTATATATGTATATATAATATGTGCTGGGCCATGCTGTTGGACTATTTGCTGTGATGGTTTGGGGTGTGACTATTCTATTGTCTATTGTGGCTGCCTCAACTATTATGGGATGTGCAAGTGTGTTTGCTGTGAGGAAAAAGGGAGGGGGGATTCCTCCAACCCCCCTGCTGATAAGACTGTGTACTAAGAAGTTTGAACACACCTGACCTGTGTGGCCATTGTCATTGGACAGTTTGACCCGCCCTGTTTTCCAAGGGTGGGAGGGAAGTTTTTTGAAGGGAGATATGTTTGTGTCCATGTGTGATAATAAAGTCAGTTTTGTTTTACCCTACACTGAGGTGTTGTCTGTGGACTGAGGGGCTAAAGAAGCTTGGAAGGTGCTGGATCTGAACAGAGGAAGCATTGACGGTGGACCTAGATCTGTTTAAGGACAGAGGGTTCATCACAGGCCTTAAAGCAAACCTGTCAGCCTTTTTAAAACTAAAAGTCCTGTCACAAGATGTTTACCAATATGAGCCAGTTTCTACTTGGTTGCCCACTAGAGGTCCCTACTTCCTGCTCAATTTAGAGATATGTGGAGGGGGGGTCTAATTGGCAGAGTGTGTAGCAGAGAAGCCTGTAATAACTAAAGTGGTGATCGTAGCCATTGCCCCTGTGGGAGCATAATGTGGGAGCATAATGGGCTTCCCCTGTGGGAGAATCCTCTTTTGGTGGGTAACCAGAATGCTAGAGAACTCTATCAGAGCATACACTTGAGTGGGCATAGTGCTGTTAAGAACCGCCCTAACTTTATGGATTCACAAAGCGATGTACTTTTGCAAGCTATGTTGCATTGAACTGCTAAATACCACGTTGTATGAACTGTTATGTTCCCACCTGCACAAAAAAAGAAAAAATCCAGTGAGAAGCCTACTGAGGCTCATCATTCTTTTGGTGTGCATGGTGGCCTAAACCTGGGGAGCAAGAGGTAAGTGTACAGATGGGCTTGGTCAATGGCTGACGTTAGTTGGGTGCAGGCAGACCAGATCATCTAGCAGTGGTGACATATCCCCTGTCTGAACCACACACTGGGTAACCCATTTGTGTGTCAGATGTGTGTCGCAGACCCCAACATTTTTGACCTAGAATTATAGTAATAGGGTCCCTTAAAGTGGTTGTAAACCATCACATATACCCAATGAAGTAACTGGCCTCTAATGTGATACACAGAGATGAAACAAATCCTCCTACATACAGTATCTCACAAAAGTGAGTACACCAATCACATTTTTGTAAATATTTTATTATATCTTTTCATGTGACAACACTGAAGAAAGGACGTGTAGCGGGGTATTGCCTTTTAAAGCCCTCAGAGACTACATTACCCAGTACACTTTTAGGCACCCAGGGTGCCTTGCCCCGTGCAAGGACTGCTGGGGTGGACTTTATAAGGGAGAAGCGGGGCCCAGTTCTTTCTCTTTGGACAACGCCCGCCCAGCAAGCTGAACTGCTGTCTGAGCTCCTGTGACTTTAGGCCAGAAGCCTGGCCGTTTTCTCCAAAGAGCCTTCCGCACGCACCGAGGAATCTGAGGGACGTTTCTTCTTGATGTTGCACCTTTGTCAGGAGGACCGAAGACCCGGATGTCGAGGGATCGGTATACTTAGACACCGCAGCGGAAGAAACGGACGTGGACTGGTCCGGTTGGGTGAGAGAGCACCTGCTCATAGACAGAAACAGTACCTTTGTTGCCTTGGTGGATTACAAATTCTGTTCTTCAAGTGCACCACCGTTGCTAGCGAAGATTTCCCTACAGAACTTCCACTTAGTTCAGTCAGGCCTGACTGGTTAGCGCAGACATTCCTGGGCGCCATATTGTCCACGAGGGGAAGTAGCTGCAAAGGGGACTGTTAGAGTTGCATAGCATTGAATATTAGTCTGCTTGTTTAACACTGTTTATTGCAGGGCTCTGCATATGACTTGTACCCACCTGTTTTACTGCTTACCCATTATTCTAAGTAAACATACCAGGGTTAAGTATATTGGTGTCTGTGTTCTTTACTTTACGGAAGGGATAGGTAAAGAAAGTTTTAAAATATCACTGTGTGTTCTTGTCATAGGATTGTGCCGCTGTGAGTTACAGGCCTCACAATCCTATAATCCCCTACTAACTGTGCCAAGGGAGGTTAGAGCCGATTGCCAGGGGTTGACAGCGGTGCACTACAGGGCCCAAAAATTATACAGGCAGCCCACTTAACTGGGGGTATCGCTACAGACGCTTTCATGCTTCACATGAAAATATATAATAAAACATTTACAAAAATGTGAGGTCTGTACTCACTTTTGTGAGATACTGTACATTGTGCCTGTTTATCTGCCACCATCTCTTCTACACATCCATTCAAAGTGTTGAATTTTTAAAGCTTGTCAGAGTTCTGAAAAAAGGGGGGCGGAGAGCTAAAGTTACACTCTGCAGAGCTCAGTGAGGAAAGCTCTGAGAGCTTATTGGAGGGAAGAGACACACCCCCTCCATACAGCTCACAGGAACAGAGCTGAGGCTGTCAATCTGCTGGAGCTTTCTCCTCTGTCACCTTTTTTTCTCTTGGTGCCAGGAAAACTTGTCAGAAGTGATTCATGCTAATAACAGTGGAACGAGGCTTCAGACAGAAATGACACTTAGTGCTCTTAATATAGGATACATTTACAAAGTGAATGCAGCGCTGAACATATTATTAAACATGTTGATAAATTGTGAATAATAAAATCATTGAAAAAATATAGATATCAAAAAAAAGAAAAAATTGAAAAAAGAAAAATATATTTGGAAAAAGGAAAACTAAGGCAGAGTCCTATTCAGATTCTGATTGATTAAAGTCTTTGAAGAGTTGACCTCCAAACAAATAAGGATAAGTTGCAGGAAAAAAAACTGTTTGTGACACCAGTCTTCCCAAAAATAAAAAGTGCGTTCAGGTCGACACTCAAGTGTAAGTTAGCCTGCTTACCAAAAAGCCTTGACTGCTGATAACAGTCTCACCCAGCACAGGGAAATAACGGTCTCCCCAGGACCAATGCGGTATCCGGAAAAGCAGCTAGTATTCTGCTGAATTATTGGTATGACAATGCAGGGCAGTGTGTTACCATGCAGGTATGTTATGGCAGGGCATTTAGAAACTGCGAGTAACCACATTACCACGGTGCAAAGGTAATTTTCCTTAGACAGCAGAGGTAGCCTGTGTCCAGAAAGATTCTCCCCTGCCTGAAACCGGAAGACTTGGAATTCCTTTTGCTTTGTTGCACCTCCTGATGTGCGATCTACACTCCGAACTGCCAACCAGCCACCGATCCAGTGCTACACAGGAAAACAAACTACAAGGTCCATCATGCCTTGCGGCATTTGGGCCTAAGCTAGTGTTCTGGAGCTAAACTTCACTTACTCACTACATCACTATGCCCTTAGTGGCTAATTGGGGTATAGTCATTGGAGAACTGGAGCCCTTAGGCCCCTTTCACACTGGGGCGGGCAGGAGCGGTGGCGGTATAGCAGCGCGATTTTCAGCGCTGCTATACCGTCGTTCTTACCGCGGTATGCGGTCGCTAGGGGGGTTAATTTAACCCCCGCTAGCGGCCGAAAAAGGGTTGATACCGCCCGCAAACCGCGGCTATTGCCGCGGTTTGCGGGCGGTATTACCGCGCTGTCCCATTGATTTCAATGGGAGACCGCGGTAAAGGAGCGGTGAACACACCGCTCCTTTACCGCTGTAAAGAAGCGGCTAGCAGGACTTTTGGATCGGTCCTGCTAGCGCACCGCTTCAGTGTGAAAGCCTTCGGGCTTTCACATTGAAGGCACAGGGCAGGATTTTTTCATGCGGTATAACAGCGCTATTATTAGCGCTATAAAATAGGAAAAATACTGCGCCAACCTTCAAATTTCTAGCAGCCTACACAACAACTGACAATAGTGTAAAGGAAAAATAATAAATAAAGTGTGGCGCTATGTGCAAACAGAAAAATATATATATATAAAATGTCTGGTTGACAATTGGTCTATATAAAGACCCGTATATCGTGTTGAACCTAATAGTGGTTCTGTACACTTATGTAAAAAAGTGCATATACCCTGCAAAAATTCAATATGTGCAATGGCGTGAAATATATAAATTAATTTAAATAGGTAAATTAACCTAACACTGAAAAAATATAAAATGACATGAATATCATATGTGAAAGTGATCCACAATATATATTAGTGTCCAATTTTCTGTGAGAAAAAAAGAGAAGAAAGTCTCTCAGTGAATGTGTGATCTGATACCAACATCAACACTGCATCAACACCACGTCAGGTGTGTAATGAATGGTAGGTACAGTCCAGACCAGTTCCTTGGATTTATGCGTTTTCTATGTTGCAACACTTAAAGGTGATATATGCCATTGGAAAGTGAGTAAAAGGGTGTATACTCTTACCGGATGTTGTAGATCCAACTCGCCGTACGGCGGTGGATCAATCGAGCTTGTGTCCACGCCCGGGACTGATAGATGTATATCCTGGGGACAGTCTTTCCTCAGCGTCCTTACGACGTTCCAGAGAGTATATCCCGAGGCTTTCCAACATAACTCACACTTCCAATGCGATAAGTCAAAGTATGACACCAGAATTTCACCATATGCGTAGTGTCACCATGCAACAAATGAGAAAAAAATTCTCCACATAGTGTAAATCCAAGATGGGATTTTAATTATCAAAGAATAAAAACACCCAATAAAAGGTCTCACTGAACAATTAAACAGTCCAAAGCAAACTCCTATAAAAACTTTGAAACTTCTCAGGGAAAAAAAAACCAAAACAAACAAACCAACAAATCCCAAAAATGTATCAGCAGCTCTGTATTACAAAAATGCGTGGAGTGAGCACCAAGGCTGGCATGTAAACCCGACGCGTTTCGTCTAATGATTCGGTGAAAAGATACACATGACCTGGCCATGTGATGCAGAAACCCGGTCATGTGACACGGAGACGCTCCGATCCCGGAAGTGAGAGGCACATTCGCACACAGGGGCGCCGAATTAAGGTAATTTCTCTTCCTATATATAGCGTGGGGGTCACCAGAATGGCGTGTACCCCAGTTGATGTCTCATTAGACGAAACGCGTCGGGTTTACATGCCAGCCTTGGTGCTCACTCCACGCATTTTTGTAATACAGAGCTGCTGATACATTTTTGGGATTTGTTGGTTTGTTTGTTTTGGTTTTTTGGTTTTTTTTTTTTTGTTTTTTTTTTCCCTGAGAAGTTTCAAAGTTTCAAAGTTTCAAAGTTTTTCAAAGTTTCAAAGTTTCTACAACATCCGGTAAGAGTATACACCCTTTTACTCACTTTCCAATGGCATATATCACCTTTAAGTGTTGCAACATAGAAAACGCATAAATCCAAGGAACTGGTCTGGACTGTACCTACCATTCATTACACACCTGACGTGGTGTTGATGCAGTGTTGATGTTGGTATCAGATCACACATTCACTGAGAGACTTTCTTCTCTTTTTTTTCTCACAGAAAATTGGACACTAATATATATTGTGGATCACTTTCACATATGATATTCATGTCATTTTATATTTTTTCAGTGTTAGGTTAATTTACCTATTTAAATTAATTTATATATTTCACGCCATTGCACATATTGAATTTTTGCAGGGTATATGCACTTTTTTACATAAGTGTACAGAACCACTATTAGGTTCAACACGATATACGGGTCTTTATATATACCAATTGTCAACCAGACATTTTATATATATATATTTTTCTGTTTGCACATAGCGCCACACTATATTTATTATTATTAGCGCTAAACCGCATGAAAAACGCCCCAGTGTGAAAGGGGCCTAAAAGTGGTACTAAATCCACAACAGTAAAATCAGTCTGCATATGCAGTAAAGCATGATTGTTATACTCACTGTGGAACCTAAGGTGTTAATCTTCTGCATTGTGTAAAAAGGTTGTTTGATCCTGTCTTCTCTGATCTTCCCCTTCTTCCACTGTCCCGAATCCATCTCATGATAGTACAGAGCCTTTGGAGTCACTCTGCACATGGGGTGTATTGCTAAAGAGGTTTTTTTTCTTCGGAGGGTGCATGTGAACAGCACAGGGCCAATCAGCACTGTCCAGACAGAGGGTCAGGGTTCCTGCAGCCTCATAAGACAGTCAGAGGAAAATGAGAGCTCCTCCTACAAGCTTAACCAGACACTGATAGAAGTCATAAGACTGCTATATACGGCTTATGAGAGAATGTATTCATCAGTTTATTTTTAATAAAAGTAATTGCATTTCCATGTTCTGTGTACTGTGGGAGACCAGATATAGTGAATGCAGAGTCCTGGGTTTAGTGTCACTTTAATAATAGAATACTCTCTAAATAAGACCCAATAGGGTTTCCTGGTTAATCCAAGCAAGTGCCTTTTGAATCCTATTCACAGGTACAACTTTTAGTTGTAAAGTTGTAAATGACTGATGCCGTGTACACACGACCGTTTTTAATGACGAGAAAAAATAGGATTTTTTACTCACCGTAAAATCCTTTTCTCTGAGTCCATGGACCGACACAGCTTCTCTATTGACAAAGTGGGTATTATCTGTTAATTAGGAGTGACTAGGCAGAAAAACTTGTAAAAAGTGTTGCATCACACCTTCTACAGTACCGCCCAGGGGACGGACCCTCTGGGTATACCCTCTCAGTCTGCACATCGCAGATCAGTTCGTCAAAAAGCAGTACAAACTTAAAAGGAGGGGTGGGTGCTGTGTCGGTCCATGGACTCAGAGAAAAGGATTTTACGGTGAGTAAAAAATCCTATTTACTCTTTCGTCCATGGACCGACACAGCTTCTCTATTGACAAAGTGGGACGTCCCAAAGCAGTGTCAGAGAAAAAACGAGGGGTGGTAACAGCATAAAAACAAACTTCACCCCAAAACACAAAACAGCACTCCTCCAACGGAGGAGTTGCAACTCTAAACAGCCGCCTGCAAAACCTTGCGGCCGAAAGAGGCATCCGAAGATGCACCTACATCAACTTTGTAGAATTTTGTGAAAGTGTGAGCGGACGACCAAGTCGCCGCTTTACATAGTTGGGAAACAGACGCTTGATGTCGGAAAGCCCAAGAGGCACCTATTGCCCTGGTCGAATGCGCCGTGACAGGAAAGGGGGGCGCCTGACCCTTTAAGGCGTAAGCCTGGATTACTATCTGTCGGATCCACCTAGAGATGGTGGCCGATGAGACTGCTTGGCCCTTCTTGGGACCAGCCACCGAAACAAACAGTGAGTCTGACTTCCGGAACAGGGAAGTAGCAGATATTTATACTCTCAAAGCTCGGACAACGTCCAAGGAATGCAACGCCGACTCCTTAGGATTCGACGGCTGAGGACACAAGGATGGAAGTACAATGTCTTCGTTGAGATGAAAAGCCGAAACGACTTTCGGAAGAAATGAAGGCTGCGGCCGCAGCACCACCTTATCCTTGTGGAAAATCAAATAGGGAGCCTTGCAGGACAGGGCTGCCAGCTCAGAGACTCGTCTAACTGACGTAACAGCCACCAAAAAGACCACCTTCTGAGAAAGTGTCAACAGGGGAATATCTCTAATATTCTCAAACGGTGCCGTCTGAAGCACCGAGAGGACCAGGTTCAAGTCCCACGGAGGTAACGGGGGGCGGACCGGAGGGGCCACATGTCGAACCCCCTGCACAAATGTACTCACGAGAGAGTGAGTCGCCAGGGGTCGCTGAAAAAAGACAGCCAGGGCAGATATCTGTCCCTTAATCGTACTTAGGGCAAGCCTTTGGTCTACCCCATGCTGTAAAAACAGCAGGATTCTGGAAACCAAATAGGTACGCGGATGCCATTTCATTTCCTCACACCTGGAGATGTAGGCCCTCCAAGTGCGGTGATAGACCTTCCTAGAGGACGGTTTCCGAGCACTTCTCATAGTAGAGATTACTGAGTCTGACAGGCCCCGATCTCTCAGTACCTGGTTCTCAACAGCCATGCCGTTAAAGCCAATGACTGTAAAGCAGGATGGAATATGGGACCTTGCGATAGCAGGTCCTTCCGAAGTGGTAGGCGCCAGGGGACGTCTGCTACCAGACGTACTAGATCGGCGTACCAAGGACGCTGAGGCCAATCTGGAGCGATTAGGATCATTGGAATTCCCTCTGCCTCCACTCTGCGGAGCAGAAGAGGAAGAAGCCTTAAGAGAGGGAAGGCATAGATTAGCCGATACTGACCCCACGATGCTACCAACGCGTCCGTTGCGTCTGCCCATGGGTCTCTTGACCGGGCCACAAACCTCAATACCTTCTGATTGAGTCGGGAAGCCAGAAGATCTACGTCTGGTGTGCCCCATCTTTGGCAGAGGAGTTGGAACACCTCCGGGTGTAAGGACCATTCTACCTGGTCCAGCATCTGGCGGCTCAGGTAGTCCGCCTGCCAGTTTTCCACACCCGGAATGTACACGGCCGACAGTGCCGGTACGCTCCTCTCTGCCCACTTCAGGATGCGAGCGATCTCCGATGCTGCAGCTGAGCTTCTTGTTCCTCCTTGATGATTGACATATGCCACTGCTGTGGCGTTGTCTGACTGGATCCTGACTGGACGCCCTTGCAGTCTCTGAGACCATTTGAAGAGGCACAGCTTGATCGCCCGGATCTCCAGGACATTGATCGGTAGGAGGGCTTCCTCTGGGGTCCAGCGACCTTGCGCCGACTGGACACCCCAGACTCCCCCCCAACCTGTAAGGCTGGCGTCCGTCGTGATCACTATCCAGTAAACCGGAAGAAATGACTTCCCGGCCATTAGAGCCGGTGCTGTCAGCCACCATACCAGGGATCTCCTGACTAGGTGGCTCACTCGGATTTGATAATCCAGAGATGAAGGGCATCTGTTCCATCTGGACAGAACTTCCTTCTGTAACACTCGAGTGTGGTATTGAGCATATGGGACCGCCTCGAAGGAGGCTACCATGAGGCCCAACACTCGCATGCAAAAACGGAGTGACAACCAATTCCTGGAAGTCAGCTGCCGTACTGCAGCCCGGAGGGTCTGCAACTTCTCCACAGGGAGGAATACCTTTGCCTCTGAGGAATCCAGAATCAACCCCAGGTACACTAGGCGTTGAGTGGGCACCAATACTGACTTTTGCGTGTTTAGTATCCAACCACAGTCTCGAAGAGTCTGACAGGTAATGGACACGCTTACCTCTAATTCTGAGCTTGAAGGGGCCTTCAGCAGAAGGTCGTCCAAGTAACCTGTGATAGCGATACCCCGCTGTCTTAGAAGTGCCAGAATCGGAGCGAGCACCTTGGTGAACGTCCTGGGTGCTGAGGCAAGGCCAAACGGGAGGGCCACAAACTGGTAGTGGTTCTTCCCGATAGCAAATCGCATAAACCTCTGGTGTCTGGAGTATATGGGGACATGCAGGTATGCGTCCTTGATGTCCAAGGAGGCCAGAAAGTCCCCCGGATGGAGAGCCGTGACTACGGATCGAACCGACTCCATCCAAAATCTTTGTACCTTCACAAAGCAATTGAGGGCTCTGAGATCCAAGATTGGATGAACCCCCTCCTTCTTTGGCACAATGAACAGATTTGAGTAAAAACCCTGACCCCGTTCCTGTTCTGGAACTGGAATAACTACCCCGCGTTCCAGTAGACCCTGGACCGCCCCATACAGGGCCTCCCGACGGGTCGGTAGTAGCTGGAGATTGGAGGTGATGAATCTGTCTGGTGGACAAGAGAGAAATTCTATCTTGTAGCCTGAGGAGATTACTTCGCAAACCCACCTGTCGGAGACTAGAGCAGTCCACTGAGTCGCGAATTTGCGAAGACGTCCCCCCACCCGAGAGCTGGGTGGGGGCGGACCTTCATGTGGACGCAGATTTGTCCGCAGGCTTGTTGGGTCTGCGGGACCAAGGACGCTTTTGTCCTTGGGCAGGCGCTTTATCGGCCTGGGGTCTTTTCCCTGTCGCCTTAAGGGGGCGAAAAAAACGCTTACGTGCAGTAAAGGATGGCCCTTGCCCTTGGCGTGGTCCCCTACCCTTGCTAGTTTGGGGAAGCAAAGTGCTTTTACCTCCTGTGGCATCCTTGATGATGTCATCCAGAGAAGCCCCAAAAAGTCTGTCGCCCTTAAAAGGCAGATCCAATAGGGCTTTCTTGGAAGTCTGGTCCGCAGACCATCCCTTTAGCCAGATCAGGCGGCGTATTGCTACTGCATAAACCGAAGCTCTTGACAGCAGGGGAATAGTATCCATGTCTGACTCGCAGACAAACTTAAGGCCCTGGACCAACTGGTCGGCCAAAGTTATCTCATTAGGAGGAGCATCTCGCTCCTTTAACCCCTGGAGTAGCAATTTTGCCCATTCAGTAAGTGTCTGAGACACTAGGGCCCCCGCCAATGCCGGGCGTACTGCCGAGCCTACCACTGAGTATAGGTAGCGAGTGAGTGCTTCAGCCTTCTTATCCACAGGGTCCTTGAAAACAGGAGCCCCTTCTACTGGAATAGTGGTGGCTCTTTTAAGTCTGGACACCGAAGGGTCCACTATAGGGGGAGAGGTCCATATCTTCAGAAAACTCTCCTCAAAGGGGTACCGTACTGCAAACCTCTTTGGGGCTGTAAAGACCCTCAGTGGGTTCTCCCATTCCTTGTATAAGAGTTTGTCAAAATAAGACACACAAGGGAACACCTTAGCAGTGCAGGCAGGTTTACGAAACCCAAAGGGGACTGGAGTATCTGCTACTTCTTCAGTCCTTTCCAACTTTAGCGTATCCCGCACTGCAGTAATAAGGTCAGATACCAAAGCCGTCTCGCGTACTTACCTGGACTTGGAGTCCTCCTCACTGTCCGATCGGTCACGGTCTGCAGTCTCTGATGCATCAGAATCTGGGCCATGAGCCGTAGCTGGACCTGGTTCTGCATCAGAAATATCCCCAGAAGATTGCAGGGGACGGGGGCGTTTATTACCCCCTGTATTCCCGTGTGCTGCTTCCACCCTGGCAGCAAACGCCTCTAGGATTGCCGACATAGCGTCCATAGACACCTCAGGGACACCAGCTGCTAAATCTGGTGTTTCAGGGGAGAAGACATCTGGCTCAGATGCCATGCTGACCACACGCTGACACTCACAGGGCTCCAGGCAAGATATCAATAGGCCTGCGCTGCAGAGATGCTGGGTTACCTAGAGGACTCACCACCCTGGATAGGTACTGCTATGCTGCGCCTGTGATGCTGTCCCCTTGCTGCTGTGTCAGTCTGCTTCTTTTATCAGCACTTCCTGTGTGAATTTTCGCGCCAGTGTAATGCACCCTAGAGGCCGGAGGCTCTCACAAAATGGTTGCCAAAAACGTCTGTATGGAAGATAATGTGGGCTCTAAGAAAATGGCCGCCGACAGAAGATAGAGGTCAGGCAGCCATAGCCCACAAAAAGATGGCCGCCGAACGGCAATATCTGCATACAGGGTGGACCAACATGGCCGCCGATCACCTGATAGGGGCCAGTGGGTGTGGCCGAACCACAGGAAGATGGCCGCCAGGCAGTTACAAGAGGCCAAACTTGGCATGGACCACCTCAAAATGGCCGCCGACAGCATGGAGACACAAACACAGGTAAGCAAAAATGACATTTCTTTTAAATGTTAGTTACAGCCAGCCCCGCTCCAGTGGGACCCCCTAGGTGACCCCCAGCACCCAGCAACCTTTAGCTAGAAGCCCAGGGAGGAGGGAAAGGCAGGGAGAGAGGGAAGAAAGGGGCCACAACCACTTACTTGATCTCTCCAGGAATGTCCAGCTAAATCACCCAGCCGAGGCAGGGGAGTTTTACTTACCTATCCTGCATGTATTTTGCTGGAAGACATTCCAAACAGATCATCGTCCGCGCACGGAAGGTGACTGTTGGCCAGGCATGCTGTGATTGGACCCAGAAGGGACGATCATATGTATGCCCTGGAGCATGACGCTCACCGGACAGGCTGCTGCGACTCGGCCGTAAGGTCAGCTGAAGCTGAGCGGTCCGATGCAAGCCTTGGAGCGTAAGCTCACCGGCCAGGCTGCTGCGACTCGGCCGTAAGGTCAGCCGAAGCTGAGCGGTCCGATGCAGGCCCTGGAGCGTAGGCTCACCGGCCACCCGTGGAGCGACGGGCATGTCGTGGAAAACCCAGCGCGTAGCTAGGGTCGGCACACGCTCGATGGCCGAAACTGGGGAGACTACAAGGATCGAGGATCCAGCCTGTCACCCAGTCGGCAGTTGATCGAAGATCGCAGGAAACAACAAATGTAGCAAAAAATAAATAAATATATATTGTGACAGCAGGAAGGTAAAGTCACCTGGTTGCATCCAGGGGGGTAGATATATTTCGCCCAGATTCAGGCTTTACGCCGACTTATACAACTAGGTGGAGAGTTGTATAAGCCCAGCTAAGGCTAGTGGGCTCATGGATGACTCATATGTCTAGGGAGAGTGTGGGGCGTCGTGCAGACAGGGAGTTGATGAGACCAGCTGAAGCTTGTCAGCTCATTTAGGCCTCTATAAGAACTCCCAGCTTCATTAGATGTTAGCTCATGCCTGGAACCAGACCTGTGTGGACTGTCTAGGGAGAGTGAACCCCTGTGCGGTGAGACAAAGCCTGTGTGGCTATTTGCTTGGACATTTAAAACCAGGGACTTAGGGACTAGGACAGCACTAGGCTGATCCCAGTTGTTAGTTAGGAAACCTGTATGTTTAGTCAGAGGTCAAGTTGACCAGGATTTATTTTGTTTATGTTTCTTTTGGCTTTGCTGTGTTTTGTCACTGTAAATAGAAAATAAACCGCACCTTTTTTTGATTTTGAAAACCACAACCTCCGTTTGCTGGGCCTGTTTTTGTGTGGGGAGCCCATCCCGGGGGTCACACACACCCGCTGCCGAGCTAACCCCCTCACAGTTGGTGGAGAACCAGTGGCAGTTTTTTTTAAGCCAGCATGGAGGAGATACTGAAGCAGCTGGCTCTAGCAAATGCCAATCAACAGCAGACAAATGCAGGTTTGCAAAAGAGCCTTGCAGCTCATCAACAGAGCCTTGCAGCTCAACAACAGAACTTCGCAGCCCAGCAGCAAGCTCATCAACAGAGCCTTGCAGCCCAGCAGCAAGCTCACCAACAGAGTCTGGAAGCTCAGCAACAAGCCCAGCAGCAATCTGAGGCCCGCTTCATAGACCTGTTACAGAAGCAAGAGCAGAGACTACAACAAATGGAAGCAGTAATGCAGCAACGTCCGCAGACCAGTGAGGAAAGCCGTCCCACTAATACCGCGTCCTTTGGGGTGAGTCGTTTATTGACAAAAATGACTGGAGAGGATGATCCAGAGGTATTTTTGACCACATTTGAAAGGACTGCTGAAAGAGAAAATTGGCCTGAGGAGCAGTGGGCTGGACTGGTGGCTCCTCTGTTAACTGGTGAATCGCAGAAGGCTTACTATGACCTAGAGCCTGACCAAGCAAAAGACTATGTGATGCTAAAAGCTGAGATATTGGCAAGGCTGGGTGTCACCCAGGCTGTCCGGGCTCAGCGTGTGCATAACTGGACTTTCCAGCTTGGAAAACCCCCCAGGTCTCAAATGTATGATCTCATTCACCTGAGCAGAAAGTGGCTACAGCCAGAGACTTTGTCCGCACCAAAGATTGTGGAACGTGTTGTAATGGATCGGTTTTTGAGAGCTCTTCCTACTGCCATCCAAAAGTGGGTAAGCCATGGAGACCCAGAGACGGCCGATGGTCTTGTGGATCGTGTGGAGAAATACTTGGCTACAGAGAACCTGACGGCCTCTTCCAGAGACACTCGGACTTTCCACCCTAAGACCAGACCATCCCCAGGGGCGGATAAGAGGATTCCAAGGGGTAAGGGTGGAGAGAGTGAGAGGGTGGGAGCTCTACCCCAAGTTTGGCGAGAACAGCCTGGGAAATCAGCGGCTCAAGAGGCGGCAAGAAGGATCGTTTGCTACCGCTGCCGGCAAGCGGGACATATTGCAGCCAATTGCCCGGTTGTGGAGGAACCCATGCAGTGTGACTTTCTGACGGGCAGACGTCAGTCGCTGTGTGCGACAGTCGCATGCACTGCCATTCGAGGAACTGAGAAACATTTATGCAAAATGTGTGTTAATGGTAGAAATGTTGTGGTATTGCTGGATTCAGGTAGCCTTGTGACCCTGATAAAGGCTGAGTTAGTTAAAACAGAGGTCTCTGGGAATAGCAAGGTAGCTGTTATTTGTGTGCATGGGGACACCCGAGAGTATCCCGTGACTACAGTGTGTTTCGAGACCCCCAAAGGTACCCTCTCTCATCCAGTGGGCTTAGTATCTCAGTTACCGTATGACGCCATTGTGGGAAGGGATTTTCCGAAGTTCTGGGAACTGTGGGATGATCCTGAGCCCCCCACTGGTGCCCCTATGTACCAGGAATGTGATAGCCAGAACTCCCCTGAGAGTGGTGAGGACTCTCCGGAATTTCCCTTATCAGTATTGGCAGGGGAGACTCAAGAAACTGGAGAGGAGCCCACCTCCTCAGACGAAAACCTACCGTCTGTGGAGTTTTCTGATCTTGAGGTTCACAGGGAAAACTTTGCCACAGAACAGTTGAAAGACCCCGCCCTAATAAAGGCACGGGAAAACGTAGTGAAAATAGATGGCGAGTTAGTGAACCCAGATAATACCTGCACTTACCCATACTTCAGCGTAGAGAAGGACCTACTGTATCGGGTGGCAAAAAGGGCAGAAGAAACCGTTGAGCAGCTTGTGGTGCCCAAACCTTACAGGAAGTTGGTGTTGGAGTTGGCCCATGGGCACATTCTTGGAGGTCATCTGGGGACAGAGAAAACCCGAGAGAGGGTATTACAGAGATTCTATTGGCCGGGGGTGATGAAGGACATAGAAAATTATTGTTCCTCCTGCCCTGTGTGTCAGAGGTCGGCCCCGATGCCACATTTCCGTAGCCCGCTGGTCCCTCTACCCATCATTGAGGTCCCGTTTGAGAGGATCGCCATGGATTTGGTAGGTCCTATAATCAAGTCCGCTAGGGGGCACCAGTACATATTAGTTATAATGGACTATGCCACCCGTTATCCAGAAGCGATCCCTCTCCGAAATACCTCGGCCAAAACCATAGCCAAAGAGCTATCTCTTGTGTTTAGCCGGGTGGGTATTTGTAAAGAACTGCTTACGGACCAAGGTACACCCTTTATGTCCCGGGTTATGAAGGAGCTGTGTAAATTGTTCAAAGTGACGCAATTACGTACATCTGTGTATCACCCCCAAACCGATGGGCTGGTTGAAAGGTTCAACAAAACCCTAAAACAAATGTTGAAGAAAGTGGTGGATAGAGATGGAAAGGATTGGGACTGTCTACTTCCTTATCTGATGTTTGCTATTAGGGAGGTGCCCCAATCTTCTACGGGATTCTCCCCCTTTGAGTTACTGTATGGGAGACACCCAAGAGGGCTGTTGGATATTGCCAAGGAAACTTGGGAAAGTGAGAGTTCTCCCCACAGGAGTGTGATTGAGCATGTCGCCCTGATGCAAGACCGAATTGCACAGGTAATGCCCATCGTGAAGGAACATTTGGCCCAAGCGCAGTTAGCACAGCAGAGAGTGTACAACCGTGGAGCCAAGACCCGTACCTTTTCCCCGGGGGATAGGATACTGGTACTTGTCCCTACGGTTGAAAGTAAATTCCTTGCCAAATGGCAAGGCCCCTACGAGATAATGGAAAAAGTGAGCGAAGTGAATTACAAGGTCAGACAACCAGGAAGGCGAAAGCCCGAACAGATCTATCACGTTAATCTGTTGAAAGCCTGGAGGGATAGAGAGTCCCTAGTCGCAGACACTTGGTCACCAGCTCAAACTGGTTGCGTGATTCCTGAGGTTGGAATAGCAGCCACCTTGTCACAACCCCAACAACAGGAGGTTAAGGAGTTTGTGCTTCGCAACAAGGAGGTATTCTCTGAGCTGCCGGGACAAACATTTGGGGTAGAGCATGACATCATTACCCCGCCCGGTGAAAGGGTGAAGTTAAAACCCTATCGGATCCCAGAGGCCCGACGGGAGGCAATACGGGAGGAAGTACAGAAAATGCTGAACTTAGGGGTGATAGAGGAGTCCCAAAGTGATTGGTCTAGTCCCATTGTGTTGGTGCCTAAACCGGATGGGAGCTGGCGATTTTGTAACGATTTTCGTCAGTTGAACAAAGTTACAAAATTTGACACCTACCCCATGCCACGTATAGATGAGTTGATCGACCGGCTGAGAACAGCCCGATACATGACGACTCTTGACCTCACAAAAGGGTATTGGCAAATCCCCCTGGCCAAATTGGCCAAAGAGAAAACCGCATTTGTAACCCCAGACGGGGCGTTCCAATATAAAAGAATGCCGTTCGGGTTACAGAATGCGCCGGCCACATTCCAGCGGAAAATGGACCAGATGCTGAGGCCCCATCGGAAGTATGCTGCGGCTTACCTGGATGACGTAATTGTCCATAGCACAGATTGGGCCTCACATCTGCCAAAAGTGCAAGCAGTCCTGGACTCTGTTCGGGAAGCGGGGTTTACGGCTAACCCCAAGAAGTGTACCATTGGGCAGGAGGAGGCCAAATATCTTGGGTACACCATTGGGAGGGGAGTAATAAAACCCCAACTCAACAAAGTCGAGGCCATCCAGAGTTGGCCACGTCCCAACAGCAAGAAGCAGGTACGAGCCTTTCTGGGAATCGCTGGGTATTATCGGCGATTCATTCCCCACTTTGCTTCTAAGGCTGTGCCCCTAACCAACCTAACGAAGGGGAAAGGGTCGGTCATGATTAAATGGACCCCCGAGGCTGAGGCAGCATTCCAATTCTTGAAACAAGCCTTATGTAGCCAGCCAGTGTTGTACTCACCCGACTTCTCTAAAGACTTTGTCGTACAAAGTGATGCGTCAGATGTGGGGTTAGGAGCAGTATTGTCCCAGGTCTGGAACGGGGAAGAGCACCCAGTCATTTACCTCAGCAGGAAGTTGAAGTCCCATGAGGTAAATTACGCCACCGTTGAAAAGGAGTGTTTAGCGGTGAAGTGGGCTCTAGATTCCCTTCGGTACTACCTGCTAGGTAGGCACTTTGACATGGTTACGGATCACGCTCCGTTAAAGTGGATGGCTCAAAACAAGGAAACAAATAGAAGAGTGAATAGGTGGTTCCTGGCCCTCCAAGAATTCAACTTCACAGTAAAGCATCGCCCTGGCGTTCAAATGGGGAATGTGGATGCTTTGTCTCGAGTACATGAATGCCTGATTGCTGGTGTTCCAACCCCGAGGTTAAAACAAGAGGGGGGGGGGTATGTGACAGCAGGAAGGTAAAGTCACCTGGTTGCATCCAGGGGGGTAGATATATTTCGCCCAGATTCAGGCTTTACGCCGACTTATACAACTAGGTGGAGAGTTGTATAAGCCCAGCTAAGGCTAGTGGGCTCATGGATGACTCATATGTCTAGGGAGAGTGTGGGGCGTCGTGCAGACAGGGAGTTGATGAGACCAGCTGAAGCTTGTCAGCTCATTTAGGCCTCTATAAGAACTCCCAGCTTCATTAGATGTTAGCTCATGCCTGGAACCAGACCTGTGTGGACTGTCTAGGGAGAGTGAACCCCTGTGCGGTGAGACAAAGCCTGTGTGGCTATTTGCTTGGACATTTAAAACCAGGGACTTAGGGACTAGGACAGCACTAGGCTGATCCCAGTTGTTAGTTAGGAAACCTGTATGTTTAGTCAGAGGTCAAGTTGACCAGGATTTATTTTGTTTATGTTTCTTTTGGCTTTGCTGTGTTTTGTCACTGTAAATAGAAAATAAACCGCACCTTTTTTTGATTTTGAAAACCACAACCTCCGTTTGCTGGGCCTGTTTTTGTGTGGGGAGCCCATCCCGGGGGTCACACACACCCGCTGCCGAGCTAACCCCCTCACAATATATATATCCTTTTTTCCCCGGACCAATGGGCCCGAAGGGAGCCATGTCCTACTCCTTGCTAGACAGAAAAAAACTGATCTGCGATGTGCAGACTGAGAGGGTATACCCAGAGGGTCCGCCCCCTGGGCGGTACTGTAGAAGGTGTGATGCAACACATTTTACAAGTTTTTCTGCCTAGTCACTCCTAATTAACGGATAATACCCACTTTGTCAATAGAGAAGCTGTGTCGGTCCATGGACGAAAGAGTAATGCAATTTTTTAAAATGGTCATTAAAAATGATCGTGTGTGGGCTTCAGAGCATTTTTCACGACGTGAAAAATGGCCATGAAAAAATTGGAACATGCTCTAATTTTTCTCGTCGTTTTTCACCTCGTCGTTTTTCTCGTCATGAAAAACGGCCGTGTGTGGGCTTTAACGACGTGAAAAAAAATGCGCATGCTCAGAATCAAGTGTAGCGGCCTCCTCTCTCCCCTCTCTTTTCTATCAGCTCATCTGTCTCTTGTCTAGGGGTACTTTAGAGGAGAGAGAGCGGGGTCACCACGCCAAGCCCTCACCGCAGACGTTTGTGTGTGGTGGAAGCAAAGTTCTTGTTTTACCTTCGGGTCAGTGTTCTGCAGCTGGAACCTCCAAAGAGAGTTACCTTGAACAATGTCTGCCAGAAAATGAGCCCCACACCATTAAAGTCCAACACTCCTTTATTCTTCTTGAATGCAAAGTGAACACAATCAGTTGGACTCCCTTAGAGAACAGAACAGACAAGGAGGTGTGGATGCGAGTAGGCCCAGACACAATGAACTCTCCACTTTCCTTCCTGAAAGTGGGTTGCGGTCTCCGAGCGACGGGGAATTTCCTTCCAGGCGGTCTCCGATGGGAGGCTCACCTGTCACTGGCAATATGCTGCACCGGGTCTTCAAGCAAGTATCTCCCACCGGTCCATTACACCTTCCGGATTCGGGTACCCACTCCCGGGGTTCCCTAGGACCTCCTTCCCTCGCTGAACTCAGTGTTGGGCACTAAGCTCCAGACCTCCATCCGAGTACCTCACCCCAGGCTAAAGGTGCCTGGGATGGAACACGACCTCCCAACGTCCTCTAGGCCTAGGCCGCCTAGGGGACCGACACGAACCACCGCCCTCAGGCTGAAGGTGCCCAGGACTCGACTCCCACCACCGAAAATGGCCGCCCCCTTTATACCCCCTCCCAGCAAGCACGGCGGGTTCCCTGCCCCACCATACAACCGCTGAGAGAGACCAAAAGAGGTACGCCACCGCAACGATGGCTCAACCCCGGGCCCAAAGCGACAGCGTCACCCGATGGGCCCCAGGGAACCATACATCACAGTTTCCCCACCGGATTCAAAAATAGAAAGCATATACCCGCTACACAAGAATGTGACGGGAGCGCTCGTTCTGGTAAAACTAGCGTTCGTAATGGAGATAGCACATTCGTCACGCTGTAACGGACTGAAAAGCACGAGGCTGAAAAGCGCGAATCATCTCTCATCAAACTTTACTAACATGAAGGGTGGCGCCATCCAAATGGAACTTCCCCTTTATAGTGCCGTCGTACGTGTTGTACGTCGCCGCGCTTTTCTCTAGCATTTTTTCCACGATAGTGTGTAGGCAAGGCAGGCTTGAGAAGAATCACGTCGAGAAAAATGCCGTTTTTTTCAATGACATTAAAAACGGTCGTGTGTACGCGGCATTACAGATTCACTTAATGAAGTGCAGTGTTAAATAGATGTAAAGTATCTAAATTTTGGTAGAAAATTGAGAAATTGTGTTTAGTGTACTTTTTTTTATAGTTTTAAATGTAATGATAATTTTTATAAAACCCAATGTTTGAAGTGGAGTTCTGCCCCCCCCCCCAGCAAGCTGCTGACTTTTAATATTAGGACACTTACTTGTCAATGAATGCAGCAATGTCGCCACCCCAGCTGATGTTTCCATTGGCTCTCGAGTGCTGCTGCTGCTATTGTCTGTAAGGGGATCCAGCAGTAAAGTCTTGCGGCTTCACAGCAGATTCCCTACTGCACATAAAGCTCGCTGTGCTTTCTGAATAGCCCGGTGGCAGGGGAAGGAGGAGGGGGGCCGAACTTCCGAGTGATCTCGCTGCAGCAGGTACCCGCTCCCCCCCTCCTCCCCCCCTGAAAGGTGCCAAATGTCCAGAGTCAGATAAGCGGAGCTTCCACTTTTGGGTGGAACTCCGCTTTAACGCTTTAAACTTGACTATATACTGGGTCATTAAAACCCAAATGACTTATCTGTCGTGGTAGGGCATTTTTGGACGACCGTAGAGACAGTCATGCAGAAGTTTACTGATCACACAATCCACAACGACCCAGCGTTCTTCCTACTGCACGCGTCCACGGATCCGGCACGATCATACAAGAAATCCATTGTGCGGCATTTGCTCAATGCTGCAAAATCTTGTATTTCGGCTACCTGGAAACAAACCACACCTCCACCCATAGGATTTTGGTTACGTAAGTTGGAGGAAATTAAGGCTCTGGAAGACCTGGTGCTTATGGCACAAAATAAACAAGAAAAACACTCCAAGGCCTGGAGGCTTTGGAACTTGTACATATACTCAGATGACGGGCAAGCTTTGCTGAACTCTTGATAGACCTCCCGACACCGGCCTAGGGCGAAACGCAGGTGGCCACGTATCCATCACTTCCGTGCTGAACATAACCCCTCTCCCCCTTTTCTTTTTCTCCCCCCCCCCCTTCTGTTTTCTATATTCTTGGTTTTCTCGACTGATGTTTTTTTGATCAGCTCTTTGGAAGTTGTGTATTGGATTAAGACAAAGACACTTAAACTAACCATACCCTGGACCGCACAAGAGACGGATTGAGTAAGATGATATTGCAGAGGTTAACACATTGAGACCCGGAAAATTTATGATCAAATTATATGAGTACTTTGTTACTGTATCGGTCAGTTACGACAGTCTAGATGTCTTATGGGTATAGGTTCTGGGTTACAGATAGGAATGTGACTCTCCTTGCACAGCCTGCGTGTTTGTAATATGGTCTATTGTGACCGCAGTTGTTCTATACCTTTTCTGTGTTTCTTTTATGAAAATAAGAAGACTAATAAAAACGTGTATTTGAAAAAAACAAAAAACAAGTGACCTATTCATTTGGTAAGCTTGTCTCTGGCCCCTGCAGCATTAAAATGGATCTGCATTAGCTTATTATTATTCCTTCATGTCATCATCAATAATGTAGAACAGAAGCAGGTTACAGATGAAATAATAAATGCTACAAATAAAGAAATTGTATTTGTTGTGAACATATTTTTGTTACATTACAGCAGCAATGGCTTTTGATAAAAAAAAGTTAAGGTCTGCTTTAAATTGTATAATTTGCTGTTTTAGGAAAGTATTTGAAAATGTTATCAGTTTATATTTTATAGTTTATTTATACTCAATGCCTAGGTATAGTGGTCCTGTTCGTCATAGTAATTTTTTTCTTTGCAATAAAAGATAATACATATTTATGCACAAATGAAGGTGTAGTAGCAAAGCAGTTTGTGGTGGTATATAGTTATAGCCTTTCTTGTTAAAGGTACCATATATCCTGTATAGTATATTAGATCCATTTTGTCTCTTTTACCTTTTAAAAGGATGCAGAGTGGAAACCCAGTCTCTGTGAAATACACATGTAATTATAGCCCAAGCCATTATTCATATGGCACTCTTTTCTTTCCAGGACTCTCATTCAACTGCTTTCATCCCCTTTATTACATTTATTTATGTTTATGAATAAAACTACACTGAGAATATGCTGGAACTTAAAATACACAAAACCAAAATAAATAAAGTTGCATAGAATGGACTTTAATAAGGCGATGCGCACTGCAGGTTTTAGACTGCATTGTTCCCTCGTTTGCCTACTTTAGGTCGAACCCAGCTGCTAGGTGTTACTCATAATCTTAACACTTATATTGCTAATTAGTGATGAGTCGAACACCCCCGGGTTCGGTGCGCACCAGAACCCACGAACGGACCGAAAGTTCGCACGAACTTTAGAACCCTATTAAATACAATGGATGCGAACGTTCAAAATCTAAAGTGCTAATTATAACGACTATTATGCATGTTATTGTCCTAAAAAGGGTTTGGGAACCCGGGTTCTGCACCAGGGGACATGTATCAATGCAAAAAGAAGTTTTAAAAACGTCCGTTTTTCTGGAGCAGTCATTTTAATGATGCATAAAGTGAAAAAAAAAAGTAAAATATTCCTTTAAATATCGTACCTGGGGGGTGTCTAAAGTATGCCTGTGAAGTGCCACGTGTTTCTCGTGTTTAGAACTGTCCCTGGACAAAATTACATTTCTAAAGGAAAAAAAGCCATTTAAAACTGCTTGCGGCTTTAATGTAATGTCTGGTCCCGGTAATATGGATGAAAATCTTTAAGAAAAATGGCATAGCTACCCCATCACACACCCCCCCCCCTACCCCAGCCCATTACCAGCCCCTTTGGGTCTTGTATGGATATTAAGGGGAACCCCGCACACAAAATAAAAAAGGCCCTATATACTCTAAACAGCCGTATACAGGCGGTGCATACAAGACAGGGACTGTAGGTTTGTTCTTATGTAGAATCTGTTTGTAATTTTGAACAGGTACATTGTTTAAGTGTAGCTCCAGGCAAAAAATCTATTTTTAAGCTTTTTGGAAAACATAGGGAAGGGTTATCACCCCTGTAACATTTGTTTTGCTGTCTGTGCAGTGTGCACCAGTTCAGAACAGTTCACCTCACTTTCCGTCCTAATGACAAATGTTTTTTGAAAATTTGGGGTTTTTATTGAAACAAGAATTGGTGATAAAGCATCAGTGGAGAGGAGACACTTTTTTTCCCATATTAACTCTTACAGGAGAGAATTTGCCTTCCTAGGGGTAGATTTCCTCTCACTTCCTGTTGCATCCTTCCGTTTGCAAGGAGGAGTCGTTTGTAAGTTGGATGTTTGAAAGTAGGGGCCTGCCGTATATACTCAGCTGAAATTTGCCCCTTACATGTTGGTGTTGCCACAACACTGTGAGCCCTCACAGTTACAATTGGCGGGCGCATGAATGGGCCCTGCTGTGAATTATTAGATCAAGAATTGTAATTGCATGCCCCTGTTGAAAAGGGGCGGAAAAATTGGGCCTTTGGTGGTGGTGGTGGTGGTGGTGTTGACACAGCACTGTAAGGCCTCACAGTTAGTCTTGGTGGGCTCAGGAATGGGCCCTGCTGTGAATTATTAGATCAAGAATTGTAATTACATGCCCCTGTTAAACAGGGGCAGAAAAATTGGGCCTTAGGCACTGGTGCCACAACACTGCAACCCCTCACAGATACTGTACTTGGAGCACAGCAATGAGCCCTGTTGCAAAGTATTGCATCAAAAATTGTAATTACACGCCCCTGTTAAACAGGGGCTGAAAAATTGGGCCTTAGCCACTGGTGCTGGTGCCACGACACTGCAACCTCTCCCAGATACTCTAGTTGGAGTGCAGGAATGAGCCCTGCTGCAAAGCATTGCATAAAAAAATTGTAATTACATGCCCCTGTTAAACAGGGGCATAAAAATTGGGCCTTAGGCACTGGTGCCACAACACTGCAACCCCTCACAGATACTGTACTTGGAGCACAGTAAAGAGCCCTGTTGCAAAGTATTGCATCCAAAATTGTAATTACACGCCCCTGTTAAACAGGGGCTGAAAAATTGGGCCTTAGCCACTGGTGCTGGTGCCACGACACTGCAACCACTCTCAGATACTCTAGTTGGAGTGCAGGAATGAGCCCTGCTGCAAAGCATTGCATAAAAAATTGTAATAACACGCCCCTGTTAAACAGGGGCTGAAAAATTGGGCCTTAGCCACTGGTGGCAGCACCCAGAAACAAAAATGTTCTTCCAAGCTATCATCATCAATCGGATCATTGAGGAGGAGGAGGATAGTCAGTCAACATAACAGGACAGTCTCTCAGCATCAGCATCAGTCTTGAAGGGATGTGACATTTGAAAATAAATTAGTCTGTTATATCAGCTTCAGGTGTTTGGTAGCTGGTGGTAATCCAAGACTGGTTCATCTTTATGAAGGTCAGTCGATCAACAGAGTCGGTGGACCCTGTGATCCGTGACAAATCCTCCAGCAGCACTGAATGTGCGTTCTGAAAGAACGCTGGATGCACGACAGGCCAGTAGCTCAATTGCATACTGTGCAAGCTCTGGCCAGTGATCCATCCTCAAGACCCAGTAAGCCAGAGGATTTTCGGTGGGGAAGGTGTCCAAGTCTGACCTTGCCCCTAGGTATTCCTGCACCATGTACATCAGACGCTGGCGATGGTTGCTGGAACCGATCATACCTTGGGGCTGCGGACTAAAGAATTGTCTGAACGCATTGGTCAGACGGCCACCTTCCCCACCGCTCCTTCTTTAACTGACCGAAGCTTCAGCAACTCGTTGTCCAGGACCAGGAGTTTGTAACCTCCCAGTCTCTGGGAACGCGTTGCACAGACCTTTCTGCAAGGCCTCCCGGAGTTGTCTCATCCTCTGCTCCCTCTGCGACGGTAAGATAAGGTTCGCAACCTTGTACCGTGGATCAAGGAGAGTGGCCAGCCAGTAATGGTCCCTCTCCTTGATCCGAAGAATACGAGGATCCTTCCGCAGACTTTGCAGGATCAGGGAGGCCATGCAGCGTAGGTTAGCTGAGGCATTCGGTCCGGAGTCCTCTGGGTCACTAAGGACGACATGATCCGCAGCCACCTCCTCCCAGCCACGTACAAGTCCACTGGTTTCTTGGGACTGTAAATCATCCCTAAAAGACTGCTGCTGATGATGCTGAGTGCCAGGCTCCACCTCCATGCTGACACAATCCTCCTCCTCCTCCTCCTCCTCCTCTTCTTCCTGTGCGATGGGTGGGACAGAAGGAACACTGTCTGGGTAAAGGGGGCCTTGAGAGGCAAGGAAGTCCTCCTCTTCCTGCCTCTGTTCTGCCTCAAGTGCCCTGTTCATTATTCCACGCAGCGCGTGTTCCAACAGGTGGACAAGAGGTACAGTGTCACTGATGCATGCACTGTCACTGCTCACCATCCTCGTGGCCTCCTCAAATGGTGCCAGGACAGTGCATGCATCCCTGATCATGCCCCACTGGCGTGGTGAAAAAAACCCGAGCTCCCCTGACCCTGTCCTGGTGCCGTAGTCGCACAGGTACTCATTGATGGCCCTCTGCTGTGTGTGCAGCCGCTGCAGCATGGCCAACGTTGAGTTCCACCTGGTGGGCATGTCACATATAAGGCGGTTCTTGGACAGGTTCAACTCCTTTTGCAGCTCAGCCAGGCGAGCACTGGCATAAGATCTGCGGAAATGCACACAGACTTTCCTGGCCTGCCTCAGGACATCCTGTAAGCCCGGGTACCTGCCCAAGAACCGCTGCACCACCAGGTTAAGGACGTGAGCCACACAGGGCACATGGGTCAGTTGTCCCTGTCGGAGAGCGGAGAGGAGGTTGGTGCCATTGTCGCAAACTACCATTCCTGGCTTAAGCTGGCGTGGCGTCAACCACCTCTCGGCCTGCCCCTGCAGAGCAGACAGAACCTCTGCCCCAGTGTGGCTCCTGTCCCCCAAACACACCAGCGCAAGCACGGCATGGCATCTTTTTGCCTGCGTACTTGCGTAGCCCCTTGAACGCCTACGGAGCAACGCTGGTTCCGAGGACAAAGCACAGGAAGAGGCCACGGAGGAAGAAGAAGAGGAGGGGGTGGAGGACAGAGGTGTGTCACAACCAGTAGTAGCATTTTGGAGGCGTGGCAGTGGAACAACCTCCAACACTACTGCACCTTGTCCTGCATCCTTCCCAGCTGCCAAAAGAGTGACCCAATGGGCCGTGAAAGAAAGGTAACGTCCCTGTCCATGCCTGCTGGACCATGAGTCAGTGGTAATATGCACCTTACCGCTGACCGCCCTGTCCAGCGAGGCCAAGACATTGCCTTCCACATGCCGGTTGTAACGCCGAGCGCTCCAGGTGTCCCATCCATCCCGGAGCGCCCGCGGCGTCTGTCTCCCTGCAGCGCTCCGGTTGGCTCCTCTGACCGTGAGCGCTGCTCTGATGCTGGCGGGGATGCGATCCTTGCGGCGGCACCTGTCCGCCCGCGGATCGCATCCCATTCTGCTCACTGGTCTCCTCCTCCTGCTCCGTCCCGGCGCGCGCAGTCCCGCTGCTCTGTAGGGCGCGCGCGCGCCGGTCTTCTTAAATTTAAAGGGCCAGTGCACCATTGATTGGTGCCTGGTCCAATTACTGTGTCACACTCCAAAACACTTAAAAACCCACTCCCCCTTCCTGTCCTTGCCCGATCTTGTTGCCTTAGTGCCCTGAGAAAGCGTTTTGTACTTGCCTTTCCAGTGTATCTGACCTTCTGCCGTTGCCCCTGACTATGTACCATTGCCGCCTGCCCTGACCTTCTGCTACGTCTGACCTTGCCTATGCCTAGTCCCAGTGTACCGTGCCTATCTTAGCTGCCAGAGAAGTCGAGCCGCTACTGGGGGACACGACCTGGTTGCTACCGCTGCAGCAAGTCCATCCCGCCTTGCGGCGGGCTCTGGTGAAAACCGGTAGCTACTTAGAACCGGTCCTCCAGTGCGACCCGTGCCTTCGCCTCTCTGGCACAGAGGATCCACCTCCTGTGTCCTCACTAGCCGCCAGTCCGGGCCCTGACAGTAGATCCGGCCATGGATCCCGCTGAGGTACCGCTGCCAAATCTCGCTGACCTCACTACCGTGGTTGCCCAGCAGTCGCAACAGATTGCACAACAAGAACAGCAGCTGTCGCAGTTGACCGCCATGGTCCAGCAGCTTCTGCCGCCGCAGCCTCCAGCATCTTCCCCTCTCCGAGCTGCCGCTACTGCCTCGAGAATTCGCCTGTCTCTTCCGGAGAAATTTGACGGGGATTCTAGGATGTGCCGGGGATTCTTGTCCCAATTGGAAAAAAGAGTAAAACTGCGCTAAATATATTGATAAAGAAAAGACACCAAGTGTTCTCACTGGTGACTCAATGGGAGCTGCGATTAAGATGTGAACCACCATACATAATAGCAAAATAGGAAAAGAGAAAAATCGCGCTAACCCGTGTCATAGGCTCCGTGAGGAGTCTATAAATAATTTGGATCTGTAATTATTTAAAAAAGAACAGAACATAAGATTTAAATAAATTAAATAAACACCCATCAAACGATGAAGAACTGAAAAAAAAAAAAAAAAAAAAAAGTGTACTGTGATGTAACTTCAAAATGTAAGGTCCATAAATGATATCAAGTCCATAAAATAAATCTCTTAGGTAAAGTCCGTTATGAAACACCAGTGCTCCGTGTAAAAAGTCATACGAAGTGGATAATTGCATCCAATTTTGTGATCTTCCACCACCAAACAACAGAAATTTCTCCTTACCAGCTACAATTGACCCCCCATGACAGAGGATCAATAAATGCAGAGATTAAGCATTTCCTCCCACAGGTCAGCACAGCAATTGGGACTCCTAAATCACCAATCCCCGATGGACATCCGTGGACACAGGTAGTATGTAAAAGATAGACACACTCCACATAGCGCATTACCGTTTAAAATATTTATTCTTTAAAATAAATTTGCACTTACATTAATGCAGTTTTAAAATAGCCCATTCAGTCTGGTGTGCCGGCCGCTGCACATTCACCAGACACCCGTCCCGTCCTTCTCGGAAGCGTTTGAGGTGACGTCAGTGCGGGCGGAGCGACGCACTGACGTCACCTCAAACGCTTCCGAGAAGGACGGGACGGGTGTCTGATGAATGTGCAGCGGCCGGCACACCAGACTGAATGGGCTATTTTAAAACTGCATTAATGTAAGTGCAAATTTATTTTAAAGAATAAATATTTTAAACGGTAATGCGCTATGTGGAGTGTGTCTATCTTTTACATACTACCTGTGTCCACGGATGTCCATCGGGGATTGGTGATTTAGGAGTCCCAATTGCTGTGCTGACCTGTGGGAGGAAATGCTTAATCTCTGCATTTATTGATCCTCTGTCATGGGGGGTCAATTGTAGCTGGTAAGGAGAAATTTCTGTTGTTTGGTGGTGGAAGATCACAAAATTGGATGCAATTATCCACTTCGTATGACTTTTTACACGGAGCACTGGTGTTTCATAACGGACTTTACCTAAGAGATTTATTTTATGGACTTTATATCATTTATGGACCTTACATTTTGAAGTTACATCACAGTACACTTTTTTTTTTTTTTTTCAGTTCTTCATCGTTTGATGGGTGTTTATTTAATTTATTTAAATCTTATGTTCTGTTCTTTTTTAAATAATTACAGATCCAAATTATTTATAGACTCCTCACGGAGCCTATGACACGGGTTAGCGCGATTTTTCTCTTTTCCTATTCTTGTCCCAATGTTCCCTGCATCTTGAGATGATGTCTGACCAGTTTTCCACAGAACGGTCTAAAGTGGCATTCGTGGTCTCTCTGTTGTCTGGAAAGGCCTTGGCCTGGGCCACGCCACTCTGGGACCGCAACGACCCTGCTACAGCCACCGTTCAGTCCTTCTTTGCTGAGGTTCGCAGCGTTTTTGAGGAACCAGCCCGAGCCTCATCCGCTGAAACCGCCCTGCTTAACCTTGTCCAAGGAAACTCTTCTGTGGGCGAATATGCCATACAGTTCCGCACACTGGCCTCAGAGTTAGCTTGGAATAATGAGGCTCTCTGCGCGACCTTCAAGAAGGGTTTATCCGGCCACATCAAGGATTGTCTGGCCGCACGAGAGATACCCTCTTCCTTGACGGAACTCATCCATTTAGCTACCCGCGAAAGACGCCAAGAGCTTCGCCAGGAGAAATATCTTGTTCACACCAGGCGTTATCCGTGCCTGGCTCCTCTCTTTCTGAATCCAATGCATCCTGTTACCGTGCCTCCCGCCGAGGAGGCCATGCAAGTGGACCGGTCTCGCCTGACCCTACAAGAGAGGTCTCGCCGTAGGAACGAGAACTTATGCCTTTATTGTGCGAGCTCTGATCACTTCCTAAAAGACTGCCCTATTCGTCCTCCGCGTCAGGGAAACGCCCGCACCTAGTGAACGTGGGAGAGGCGTTACTGGGTGTGAATTCTTCCTCTCCACGTCTGACTATTCCTGTGCGGATTTCTCCTTCTGCTGGCTCCCTCTTCCCTGCGGTGGCCTTCCTGGACTCTGGTTCTGCAGGAAACTTTATTGAAGCCTCTTTCATCAACAGGTTCAACATTCCTGTTACCCGTCTCATCAAACCCTTCTTCATTTCCTCTGTAAATGGAGAGAATTTGGACTGTACCGTGCGTTACCGCACCAAACCCCTGCTCATGTCCGTTGGTGTTCTTCACCAAGAAAAGATTGAATTCTTTGTTTTGCCGAACTGTACTTCTGACATCCTTCTTGGCCTACCCTGGCTCCAGCGTCACACTCCTACCCTCGACTGGACCACTGGGGACATCAAATCCTGGGGTGACTCCTGTCACAAGCATTGCCTTAAGTCTGTACCGACCTGTCAAGTCCCCATCACTACTCCTTTGCCTGGCCTTCCAAAGGCCTATCAGGACTTTTCTGATGTCTTTTGCAAAAAACAGGCGGAGGTCTTACCACCACATAGACCCTACGACTGCCCCATTGACTTGCTCCCAGGTACTACATCACCCCGTGGCAGAATTTACCCTCTCTCCTCTCCTGAAACCAAGGCTATGACTGAATACATTCAGGAGAACCTCAAGAGAGGTTTTATTAGGAAATCTTCTTCTCCAGCCGGAGCGGGCTTCTTCTTCGTGGCCAAGAAGGACGGATCTCTACGCCCTTGCATAGACTATCGTGGTCTCAATAAAATCACTATTAAAAACTGCTACCCTCTGCCTCTCATCTCGGAGCTCTTTGACCGTCTGCGCGGAGCAAAAGTTTTTTCTAAATTGGACCTCAGGGGCGCTTATAACCTCATCAGAATCCGTAAGGGAGATGAATGGAAAACCGCATTTAACACCAGAGACGGTCACTTTGAATATCTCGTCATGCCGTTCGGACTTTGCAACGCCCCTGCAGTCTTTCAAGATTTTGTCAACGAAATCTTCCGGGACCTACTGTATACCTGTGTGGTTGTCTATCTTGACGACATCCTAATCTTCTCTGCCAACCTTAAGGAACATCGGCTCCATGTCCGTCAAGTGCTCCAGCGCCTCCGCGTAAATCATCTTTACGCTAAATTTGAAAAATGCCTTTTTGAGCGCAGCAGTCTTCCTTTCCTAGGATATCTGGTCTCTGGACAAGGTCTTCAAATGGACCCTGACAAACTCTCCGAAGTCTTGGGTTGGCCACGCCCCTCTGGACTTCGTGCTATCCAACGCTTCCTTGGTTTCGCCAACTACTATCGTCAGTTCATACCCCACTTCTCCACCATCGCTGCTCCTATAGGGGCACTGACCAAAAAAGACGTGAATCCTAGGTCCTGGCCGCCTCAAGCGGAGGAAGCTTTTACTCGCCTTAAGACCGCCTTCTCCTCTGCACCTGTCCTGTCTCGGCCAGATCCTCTAAAGCCGTTCTTCCTTGAAGTCGACGCCTCCTCGGTAGGAGCCGGAGCTGTGCTTCTTCAAAAAAACGCTAAAGGGAAAAACGTCACTTGTGGTTTTTTCTCTAAAACTTTCTCCCCTCCGGAAAAAAACTATTCCATAGGTGACCGTGAACTGTTGGCCATCAAGTTGGCATTAGAAGAGTGGAGACATCTCCTGGAAGGATCCCTTTACCCTATCTCCATCTACACTGACCATAAAAATTTGTCCTACCTTCAGTCCGCTCAGCGCCTAAATCCTCGCCAGGCCAGGTGGTCATTGTTCTTTGCCCGCTTCAACTTCCAGATCCATTTTCGGCCCGCAGACAAAAATGTCAGGGCTGATGCTTTGTCCCGTCTCTCCGATACCTCTGAAACAGAGACTCCTCCTCAACACATCATACCCCCTGAGTGTCTGATTTCCTCTGCTCCCGCTTCTCTCGTGCCAATTCCTCCAGGAAAGACTTTCGTTCCTCCACGCCTTCGGCTTAAGATACTCAAGTGGGGCCATTCCTCCCATCTAGCCGGTCACGCTGGGCTCAAAAAATCCATACAATTGATTGCCAGACACTATTGGTGGCCTACCCAGGAGGAAGATGTGACTGACTTTGTATGGGCCTGCACTATCTGTGCACGTGACAAGACGCCTCGCCAGAAGCCTGCAGGTCTTCTCCTTCCCCTACCTGTGCCTGAACAACCATGGTCCCACATCGCCATGGATTTCATCACGGACCTCCCTTTGTCTCGTAGTAACACTGTCATCTGGGTGGTCGTTGACCGCTTTTCTAAAATGGCTAATTTTGTCCTGCTCCCTGGTCTGCCTACTGCACCTCAGTTGGCGAAGCATTTTTTTCTTCAAATTTTCCGCCTCCATGGGCTGCCCTCACATATCGTCTCAGATAGAGGTGTTCAATTCATCTCAAAATTTTGGAGAGCTCTCTGTACTCAACTAAAAATTAAGTTGAATTTTTCTTCCGCTTATCACCCGCAGTCCAATGGACAGGTGGAGAGAGTTAACCAGGTCCTTGGCGACTACCTACGACATTTTGTCTCCGCCCGTCAAGACGATTGGGTCGACCTATTGCCCTGGGCAGAATTCTCATACAATTTCAAGAACTCTGAATCTTCCTCCAAGTCGCCTTTCTTTGTGGTCTACGGCCGTCACCCATTGCCCCCCCTCCCCATTCCCACGTCTTCTGGAGTTCCGGCCGTGGATGAATTTACTCAGGACTTTGCCTCTATCTGGAAAGAGACTCAAAAGTCGCTCTCACTGGCCTCTGCCCGCATGAAGAGACATGCAGATAAAAAAAGAAGAATCCCTCCTGTCTATACCCCTGGTGACAAAGTGTGGCTCTCCTCCAAATATATTCGGTTTCGGGTACCTAGCTACAAGCTGGGCCCTCGTTACCTCGGGCCATTTAAAATCAAAAACCAAATCAATTCTGTTTCTTACAAGCTCCACCTTCCTCCTTCTTTTCGTATTCCCAACTCTTTTCATGTGTCTCTTCTTAAACCCCTCATTCTTAACCGATTTTCCCCTAAGGTCACTGCTCCTGCTCCTGTCTCTGGTTCTTCTGATGTCTTCTCGGTGAAAGAGATCCTCGCCTCCAAGGTCATCCGAGGTAAAAGATGTTTTTTAGTGGATTGGGAGAACTGTGGTCCTGAGGAAAGGTCCTGGGAACCTTAGGCCAACATTTTAGATAAAGAGCTCATCCGAAGATTCTTGGGTTCCAAGAAGAGGGGGAGACCTAAGGGGGGGTACTGTAACGCCGAGCGCTCCGGGTGTCCCATCCATCCCGAAGCGCCCGCGGCGTCTGTCTCCCTGCAGCGCTCCGGTCGGCTCCTCTGACCGTGAGCGCTGCTCTGATGCTGGCGGGGATGCGATCCTTGCGGCGGCACCTGTCCGCCCGCGGATCGCATCCCATTCTGCTCACCGGCCTCCTCCTCCTGCTCCGTCCCGGCGCGCGCGGTCCCGTTGCTCTCTAGGGCGCGCGCGCGCCGGTCTTCTTAAATTTAAAGGGCCAGGGCACCATTGATTGGTGCCTGATCCAATTACTGTGTCACACTCCAAAACACTTAAAAACCCACTCCCCCTTCCTGTCCTTGCCGGATCTTGTTGCCTTAGTGCCCTGAGAAAGCGTTTTGTACTTGCCTTTCCAGTGTATCTGACCTTCTGCCGTTGCCCCTGACTACGTACCATTGCCGCCTGCCCTGACCTTCCGCTACGTCTGACCTTGCCTCTGCCTAGTCCCAGTGTACCGTGCCTATCTCAGCTGCCAGAGAAGTCGAGCCGCTACTGGGGGACACGACCTGGTTGCTACCGCCGCAGCAAGTCCATCCCGCCTTGCGGCGGGCTCTGGTGAAAACCGGTAGCTACTTAGAACTGGTCCTCCAGTGCGACCCGTGCCTTCGCCTCTCTGGCACAGAGGATCCACCTCCTGTGTCCTCACTAGCCGCCAGTCCGGGCCCTGACACCGGTAGAGAGCCGGAATCGCCTTCCGTGAGAAAAAGTGGCGTTTGGGAACCTGCCACTGAGGAACCGCACATTGCACAAACTCACGGAAGGGGGCCGAGTCTACCAACTGAAAAGGCAGCAGTTGAAGCGCTAGCAATTTAGCCAAGCTAGCATTCAACCGCTGGGCATGTGGATGGCTGGGAGTGAACTTCTTTCGACGGTCCAGCAGCTGGGGCAGGGAAATTTGCCTGCTAGAATCGGACGTCGGTGTACTGCTAGCAGAGTGCCCACAAGTACTTGGCTGTGACACACCTAATTCTACACCTTCATTCCTCTCAGAGCAGGTTTCAGAGAGGACTGAAGGTATAGTGGGGTTGGAGATCCCAGCTGATGCGGTGCAAGAAGAGGTCAGCTTTGTTCTTTGGTGTGGGTCTTTAAGGTAGGCTTGCCAACGAGCTGCATGGCAGGTCAACATATGTCTGGTCAAGCATGTGGTGCCCAAGTGGGTGATGTTTTGGCCACGCGATATACGCTTGAGACATATGTTGCAAACAGCAGCTGTGCGATCTGATGCACTCGACTCAAAAAAGGCCCACACCAAAGAACTTTTTGAATAACGGGCAGAGGCAGCGCCCTGCACAGGCGGAGCTCTGCGGTGTAATTCCGTCGGTGTGCTGCCCTTACGCTGGCCCCCCGAGGGCATCCTGCCTCGTTGGAGATGTGCCTCCTCCTCTACCTCCTCCTCCTCCTCCTCCTCTCTCCTATTAGGCACCCACGTGGAGTCAGTGACCTCATCATCCCCTCCCTCCTCATCACTGGAGCCAATCTGGCAGTATGCTGCAGCTGCTGGAACATGACTGCCAGATTGGTGTCCTTCTTGAGCATCCCCTCTCTCTGCTCTCACGCTACTGCCTTCCTCTAGCTGGGTATCATCATCAGACCCTTCGAACCGCTGGGCATCCTCCTGGAGCATGTACCCAACACTGTGCTCAAACAGTTCGGGGGACTCCTCAGGAGGACATGGTTGGTCTAGGGAAGGAGTGACTGATGATGACATTGATACCAGGGAAGAGGACGCTTTGGCAGCTGCTTTGCCAGTACCCTGAGCCTGGGTGAGAGAGGATGAGGAGGATGAGGAGGGCTTGGTCATCCACTCTATCAAGTCTTCGGCATGATGCGGCTCAACACGTCCAGCTGCCGAAAAGAAGGACAAGCGTGTCCCATGGCCACGTGCTGATGGCGATGCACCGCGTCCACGACTAGCACTGTTGTCTCTAGACACAGAGCCTGCTTGCCCTCTTTTATTGGCTCCTGACTGTCTGCCTCTCCTTGTTTGCCTTCCAGACATTCTAATGGCCTGCAGGGAAATGGGAAAAGCAGCAATACAGGCTAAGTTCAGGTGTAATATGGTCAGGAGGCACACTCTGCCCGCTGTAAGTGCCGCAAAATCTTGTTGGTGTAACACACCAGGAAAAAGCAGAAATACAGGCTAAGTTCAGGTGTAATATGGTCAGGAGGCACACTCCGCCCGCTGTAAGTGCCGCAAAATCCTGTTGGTGTAACACACCAGGAAAAAGCAGCAATACAGGCTAAGTTCAGGTGTAATATGGTCAGGAGGCACACTCCGCCCGCTGTAAGTATCGCAAAATCCTGTTGGTGTAACACACCAGGAAAAAGCAGCAATACCGTCTAAGTTCAGGTGTAATATGGTCAGGAGGCACACTCCGCCCGCTGTAAGTGCCGCAAAATCCTGTTGGTGTAACACACCAGGAAAAAGCAGCAATACAGGCTAAGTTAAGGTGTAATATGGTCAGGAGGCACACTCCGCCCGCTGTAAGTGCCGCAAAATCCTGTTGGTGTAACACACCAGGAAAAGGCAGCAATACAGGCTAAGTTCAGGTGTAATATGGTCAGGAGGCACACTCCGCCCACTGTAAGTGCCGCAAAATCCTGTTGGTGTAACACACCAGGAAAAAGCAGCAATACAGGCTAAGTTCAGGTGTAATATGGTCAGGAGGCACACTCCGCCCGCTGTAAGTGCCGCAAAATCCTGTTGGTGTAACACACCAGGAAAAAGCAGCAATACAGGCTAAGTTCAGGTGTAATATGGTCAGGAGGCACACTCCGCCCGCTGTAAGTGCCGCAAAATCCTGTTGGTGTAACACACCAGGAAAAAGCAGCAATACAGGCTAAGTTAAGGTGTAATATGGTCAGGAGGCACACTCCGCCCGCTGTAAGTGCCGCAAAATCCTGTTGGTGTAACACACCAGGAAAAAGCAGCAATACAGGCTAAGTTCAGGTGTAATATGGTCAGGAGGCACACTCCGCCCGCTGTAAGTGCCGCAAAATCCTGTTGGTGTAACACACCAGGAAAAAGCAGCAATACAGGCTAAGTTAAGGTGTAATATGGTCAGGAGGCACACTCCGCCCGCTGTAAGTGCCGCAAAATCCTGTTGGTGTAACACACCAGGAAAAAACAGCAATACAGGCTAAGTTCAGGTGTAATATGGTCAGGAGGCACACTCCGCCCGCTGTAAGTGCCGCAAAATCCTGTTGGTGTAACACACCAGGAAAAAGCAGCAATACAGGCTAAGTTAAGGTGTAATATGGTCAGGAGGCACACTCCGCCCGCTGTAAGTGCCGCAAAATCCTGTTGGTGTAACACACCAGGAAAAAGCAGCAATACAGGCTAAGTTCAGGTGTAATATGGTCAGGAGGCACACTCCACCCGCTGTAAGTGCCGCAAAATCCTGTTGGTGTAACACACCAGGAAAAAGCAGCAATACAGGCTAAGTTCAGGTGTAATATGGTCAGGAGGCACACTCCGCCCGCTGTAAGTGCCGCAAAATCCTGTTGGTGTAACACACCAGGAAAAAGCATCAATACAGGCCAAGTTCAGTTGTAATATGGTCAGGAGGCACACTCCCCCCGCTGTAAGTGCCGCAAAATCCTGTTGGTGTAACACACCAGGAAAAAGCAGCAATACAGGCTAAGTTCAGGTGTAATATGGTCAGGAGGCACACTCCGCCCGCTGTAAGTGCCGCAAAATCCTGTTGGTGTAACACACCAGGAAAAAGCAGCAATACAGGCTAAGTTAAGGTGTAATATGGTCAGGAGGCACACTCCGCCCGCTGTAAGTGCCTCAAAATCCTGTTGGTGTAACACACCAGGAAAAAGCAGCAATACAGGCTAAGTTCAGGTGTAATATGGTCAGGAGGCACACTCCGCCCGCTGTAAGTGCCGCAAAATTCTGTTGGTGTAACACACCAGGAAAAAGCAGCAATACAGGCTAAGTTAAGGTGTAATATGGTCAGGAGGCACACTCCGCCCGCTGTAAGTGCCGCAAAATCCTGTTGGTGTAACACACCAGGAAAAAGCAGCAATACAGGCTAAGTTCAGGTGTAATATGGTCAGGAGGCACACTCCGCCCGCTGTAAGTGCCGCAAAATCCTGTTGGTGTAACACACCAGGAAAGAGCAGCAATACAGGCTAAGTTAAGGTGTAATATGGTCAGGAGGCACACTCCGCCCGCTGTAAGTGCCGCAAAATCCTGTTGGTGTAACACACCAGGAAAAAGCAGCAATACGGGCTAACTTCAGGTGTATAATGTGCAGGAGGCTTAGCAACAATGACACTGACACTGTCCCCTGCCTATCCTTCTCTCTCCCTGCACACAAGGTTTATCAAAGTATATGACACTGACACTCTCCCTGCCTATCCTTCTCTCTCCCTGCACACAAGGTTTAGCAAAGAATATGACACTGACACTGTCCCCTGCCTATCCTTCTCTCTCCCTGCACACAAGGTTTATCAAAGTATATGACACTGACACTCTCCCTGCCTATCCTTCTCTCTCCCTACACACAAGGTTTAGCAAAGAATATGACACTGACACTCTCCCTGCCTATCCTTCTCTGTCCCTATACACAAGGTTTAGCAAAGAATGGATTTGACACTGTCCCTGCCTATCCTTCACTTTCCCTGCTCCGGAACACACTACACATGGCCGCCGCGCTGGCGGCCTTTTATAGTGTGGGGCGTGTACTAAACCCCCTCAGCTATAATTGGCCACAGGCATCCTGCCTGTGGCCAATCATTGCTCTCCTCGCTGCCGGCGCTGTGATTGGCCAAGCATGCAGGGTCACAATGCATGCTTGGCCAATCACAGCGCCGGGATTACACTGCGATGGCGCAGTGTATTGTGGGCCGTTCGCGTCACTCGAATTTGGCGCGAACGGCCCAAATCGTTCGTTGTTCGCCGAACGCGCGAACAGCCGATGTTCGAGTCGAACCTATGTTCGACTCGAACACCGAGCTCGTCCCTATTGCTAATATTACTAATACAGTATCTTATTATGAAGTGGTGGCTTTGTATATCATATTGCTGTATTTATTTATTTACTGTGGGGTGTTTTTAATGCAATGCAAATATTTTCATATTTAGCTAGCAGGTCGAGCTCTTTGCTTTTTTAATACCTCTGTTGAAAAACAAATGTAGCGGGTATGCACTTTCCCTGTGTATTTAAAACTGGCAGAGACACCAGTAATGTGCAGTTCCCTGCAGCTCAGCGGGTGGCGCTGTCGCCTTGGTCTCGGGTTGAACCATTGCTGAGTGCCGTACCTCTTTTTGTCCTCCCTCGGCAGTGGTATAGTGGGGCCGGGAACCCGCCGTGCTGGCTGGGGGAGGGTATAAAGGGGCCAGCCATATTTGTCACGGGGTCGAGTCCCGGGCACCTTCAGCCTGTGGATGGTGGTTCGTGTCGGTCCTCTAGGCGGCCTAGGCCTGGAGGACGTTTGGAGATCCTGTTCCATCCCAGGCACCTTTAGCCTGGGGTGAGGTACTCGGATGGAGGTCTGGAGCTCAGTGCCCACCAGTGAGTTCCGCAATGGAAGGAGATCCTAGGGGACCCCGGGAGTGGGTCCCCGAATCCAGAGGAGTAATGGAGGGGGTACTTGCTTGAAGACCTGGTGCAGCATATCGCCAGTGACGGGTGAGCCTCCACCGGAGACCGCCTGGAAGGATATTCCCCCTCGATTGGAGACCGCAACCCACTTTCAGGAAGGAAAGTGGAGAGTTCATTGTGTCTGGGCCTACTCGTATCCACACCCCTCTGTCTGTTCTACTCATTGAGGGAGTCCAACTGTTTGTGCATTACTCTGTTATCGAGAAGAATAAAGGAGTGTTGGACTTTATTGGTGTGGGGCTCATTTTCTGGCAGACATTGCTCAAGAAACCACCAGGAGGAGGCTCCAGATGCAGAACACCGACCCGAAGGTAAAAGAGGATTGTCTCTCACTGCACATACATCTGCAGGGGAACTTGGCGTGGTGACCTTGCACTCTCTCCTCATAGGTACCCCTAGACAAGAGCCAGAGCAAGAACAATTGAGAGGAGAGAGAGGGGGCCGCTACACATGGGGGCTCGGGTCCGGTATGGTGTTCGTGCTACTACAGAGTTTGAACATGTCTGCCCGGAGGAGTTCCGAGTAGGTCGGCCATATTATTGGCCAAAGTGCATCCCTGCTCGAAGTCGTGGACATGACCCAGTGAAGGGAAAGGCCCGCGCAGAAGAGCGAGAAGCGTGGGGAGCTCAGCCGTGTGAGGGACTACACGTGGGGGCTTCTATTTGCACTGCGCCATCAGGCACACCCTCCCTGCTTAGTTCATGGGCGTGACTCAGGAAAGAAGAAGAAGAAAAGCCTGTGAACTAGAGTGCAGAGGGGAGGAGTCCAATACGTGTGAAGGACTACACGTGGGACATTGGCGCAAAAACTTGCAGTGCGCAATGGACCAACAGCAAGTCACCATGTTATGACATATAGCGTGGGTTCCACTTCACCCTTCCACCACGTCTTTGACTGCTGCTGCTCCGGTGACCGATACAGGGATTCGGCTAAAGCCAAGGGGACGATTCGCTCTGTATTCATGCATGGACGTTGAGGCCCTGGGTGTGATTTGTCCCGGCTGCTCGGGACTGGTGTGTCATCTGAAGCCGTTCAGGCGATGCGAGGCCTGTGGGGAGTTCTTATTCGAGGTGGATTCAGTCATTGAGAAGCCAAGGACCATCTACCCCGGCCGTGCTGCAGGCAACACCACTCAGAGAGGAGGAATCACTGCTTTGACAGCCATCCCTGTGCGCACTGCAGCGACCGCGGAGGAGGTCGCGAGTACTCAACGGGAGAAATCCGAGGATACTGACTCGGTCACCACTGACTCACAGCGTCCACCACCGAAGAGAAAGACCGGCATGGTAGCCCCGACCAGCGGTTGTGGTGGACCATCCCGCCCGGCCCGGATGGTACCATTGAGAAAAGTTCCGGACATTACTTCTCAAGTAAAGGCCAAGGTAAGCCGGGCAGAGAGACTTGGTGTGTGGGCGGAGGTGGAAATTCAGTCTCCACTACAGGCTACCTGCCTGCGGAGGAGTGTGACACCTCTGACCTGGAGTCGCTTTCCGATCTGGGAGACGATGTCGCCATAGACGAACTCTTTGTGCAAAAGGGCTGGGATAAGGTACCTTTCGCCTCGTCCCGCAGAACCAGGGACCCACCCATGTCTACAGGGGATAGTACACCCCGGGTGGAGGCACCAGCGCCTGGGGAGGGGTCCTGTCCCCAGCCTGCCCTTACATCCCCGGTACCACCTACACCCAGTACCGGGGAAAAGAGACTGTTGTTGCGGGCACCTATGCCCAGACCAGATGTGATAAAGGTCCCTCGCCACCCGGACTCAATAGTTTTGCCTGGCGAAGGGGACAAAGCCACTATGCCTCCTCTGGCGAGACTACAACGCCTATTTGGCCAGATGGTTGCTGCTGAGTATGGATGGGAGTATCCATACTTGTCCAAGGAGTTATTGTATGAAGTGGAAGTTTGCCGGGAGCGCTGGTACAATGACATTGTGTGGACCACCTTCAGGTTCCACACACCCGCAGGTACCTTGCGTGTTCCCCCAAAGCCTCTCAGCGCTTTAAAGACTGCAAAGCAGAATGGATGCTGGGACGGCATATCCACGCGGACAAGGTGCTAATCCGACGCAAGGAAGGGGAAGATGTCGAGTACAATCTGGAGACCATGGATCAGCACTTGAAGCCACTTGTCCTGCCGCACCCTCGGTTCTATCTATAGGAGAAGAGAGACACAGTTTTTGTTCTTTGCATTGCTGAACTTTCCGGGGTTGTTGTTCTTGTTACCCAGAGGAGTTGAAGGACTGTTCCTGTTTTGTTCTTCAATTTTCTAGCAAGTAATCATGGACTCTGGGGTAGATAGGGCCCAAAGAAGAAGGGAAGTTCCACGAGTGCAGTTACCGCAATGCTGTCATCAGGTGGCAGTGTTGCGCATCGATATCACTGTTCACACACACACTTTTTATGAAGGAAAGGATTTCTCTGCGGAGAAGTTTTTTTATTCTCACACGAATACATGTGTCAGGGTTTATGTGTGTTAACTTTTCTTTTTCCCTCTGCAGGAGAGCATCCCATCAAGACCACTGAGAATGGGGTGGGTCTTAGCCAGGATGGGTGGGAAGAGTGTAATGTGAAAATGTGATTTCAAGGTTGTTGTTAAGTGTTGTTGTTTCCCTACCCTTCCCTTTCATGTAAGGCTCAGACACAATTGCTCCAGTTAGTAAGTTTCCAAAAGTTTTATTTTTGTACAATTTATAGTTGGTTTCTGGACTGTACTATGTCAGCCGTTGAGGGCATAGTTTATTCCAGACACTGGGGACCAGTGTCAAACCACCAGGGGGAGAGTGTAGCAGTTATGCACTTTCCCTGTGTATTTAAAACTGGCAGAGACACCAGTAATGTGCAGTTCCCTGCAGCTCAGCGGGTGGCGCTGTCGCCTTGGGCTGGGGTTGAACCATTGCTGAGTGCCGTACCTCTTTTTGTCCTCCCTGGCAGTGGTATGGTGGGGCGGCCATCTTTGTCACGGGGTCGAGTCCCGGGCACCTTCAACCTGTGGACGGTGGTTCGTGTCAGTCCTCTAGGCGGCCTAGGCCTGGAGGACGTTTGGAGATCGTGTTCCATCCCAGGCACCTTTAGCCTGGGGTGAGGTACTCGGATGGAGGTCTGGAGCTCAGTGCCCACCACTGAGTTCCGCGAGGGAAGGAGATATTAGGGGACCCCGGGAGTGGGTTCCCGAATCCAGAGGCGTAATGGACCGGGAGGGGGTACTTGCTTGAAGACCTGGTGCAGCATATCGCCAGTGACGGGTGAGCCTCCACCGGAGACCGCCTGGAAGGATATTCCCCCTCGATTGGAGACCGCAACCCACTTTCAGGAAGGAAAGTGGAGAGTTCATTGTGTCTGGGCCTACTCGTATCCACACCCCTCTGTCTGTTCTACTCATTGAGGGAGTCCAACTGTTTGTGCATTACTCTGTTATCGAGAAGAATAAAGGAGTGTTGGACTTTATTGGTGTGGGGCTCATTTTCTGGCAGACATTGCTCAAGAAACCACCAGGAGGAGGCTCCAGATGCAGAACACCGACCCGAAGGTAAAAGAGGATTGTCTCTCACTGCACATACATCTGCAGGGGAACTTGGCGTGGTGACCTTGCACTCTCTCCTCATAGGTACCCCTAGACAAGAGCCAGAGCAAGAACAATTGAGAGGAGAGAGAGGGGGCCGCTACACATGGGGGCTCGGGTCCGGTATGGTGTTCGTGCTACTACAGAGTTTGAACGTGTCTGCCCGGAGGAGTTCCGAGTAGGTCGGCCATATTATTGGCCAAAGTGCATCCCTGCTCGAAGTCGTGGACATGACCCAGTGAAGGGAAAGGCCCGCGCAGAAGAGCGAGAAGCGTGGGGAGCTCAGCCGTGTGAGGGACTACACGTGGGGGCTTCTATTTGCACTGCGCCATCAGGCACACCCTCCCTGCTTAGTTCATGGGCGTGACTCAGGAAAGAAGAAGAAGAAAAGCCTGTGAACTAGAGTGCAGAGGGGAGGAGTCCAATACGTGTGAAGGACTACACGTGGGACATTGGCGCAAAAACTTGCAGTGCGCAATGGACCAACAGCAAGTCACCATGTTATGACATATAGCGTGGGTTCCACTTCACCCTTCCACCACGTCTTTGACTGCTGCTGCTCCGGTGACCGATACAGGGATTCGGCTAAAGCCAAGGGGACGATTCGCTCTGTATTCATGCATGGACGTTGAGGCCCTGGGTGTGATTTGTCCCGGCTGCTCGGGACTGGTGTGTCATCTGAAGCCGTTCAGGCGATGCGAGGCCTGTGGGGAGTTCTTATTCGAGGTGGATTCAGTCATTGAGAAGCCAAGGACCATCTACCCCGGCCGTGCTGCAGGCAACACCACTCAGAGAGGAGGAATCACTGCTTTGACAGCCATCCCTGTGCGCACTGCAGCGACCGCGGAGGAGGTCGCGAGTACTCAACGGGAGAAATCCGAGGATACTGACTCGGTCACCACTGACTCACAGCGTCCACCACCGAAGAGAAAGACCGGCATGGTAGCCCCGACCAGCGGTTGTGGTGGACCATCCCGCCCGGCCCGGATGGTACCATTGAGAAAAGTTCCGGACATTACTTCTCAAGTAAAGGCCAAGGTAAGCCGGGCAGAGAGACTTGGTGTGTGGGCGGAGGTGGAAATTCAGTCTCCACTACAGGCTACCTGCCTGCGGAGGAGTGTGACACCTCTGACCTGGAGTCGCTTTCCGATCTGGGAGACGATGTCGCCATAGACGAACTCTTTGTGCAAAAGGGCTGGGATAAGGTACCTTTCGCCTCGTCCCGCAGAACCAGGGACCCACCCATGTCTACAGGGGATAGTACACCCCGGGTGGAGGCACCAGCGCCTGGGGAGGGGTCCTGTCCCCAGCCTGCCCTTACATCCCCGGTACCACCTACACCCAGTACCGGGGAAAAGAGACTGTTGTTGCGGGCACCTATGCCCAGACCAGATGTGATAAAGGTCCCTCGCCACCCGGACTCAATAGTTTTGCCTGGCGAAGGGGACAAAGCCACTATGCCTCCTCTGGCGAGACTACAACGCCTATTTGGCCAGATGGTTGCTGCTGAGTATGGATGGGAGTATCCATACTTGTCCAAGGAGTTATTGTATGAAGTGGAAGTTTGCCGGGAGCGCTGGTACAATGACATTGTGTGGACCACCTTCAGGTTCCACACACCCGCAGGTACCTTGCGTGTTCCCCCAAAGCCTCTCAGCGCTTTAAAGACTGCAAAGCAGAATGGATGCTGGGACGGCATATCCACGCGGACAAGGTGCTAATCCGACGCAAGGAAGGGGAAGATGTCGAGTACAATCTGGAGACCATGGATCAGCACTTGAAGCCACTTGTCCTGCCGCACCCTCGGTTCTATCTATAGGAGAAGAGAGACACAGTTTTTGTTCTTTGCATTGCTGAACTTTCCGGGGTTGTTGTTCTTGTTACCCAGAGGAGTTGAAGGACTGTTCCTGTTTTGTTCTTCAATTTTCTAGCAAGTAATCATGGACTCTGGGGTAGATAGGGCCCAAAGAAGAAGGGAAGTTCCACGAGTGCAGTTACCGCAATGCTGTCATCAGGTGGCAGTGTTGCGCATCGATATCACTGTTCACACACACACTTTTTATGAAGGAAAGGATTTCTCTGCGGAGAAGTTTTTTTATTCTCACACGAATACATGTGTCAGGGTTTATGTGTGTTAACTTTTCTTTTTCCCTCTGCAGGAGAGCATCCCATCAAGACCACTGAGAATGGGGTGGGTCTTAGCCAGGATGGGTGGGAAGAGTGTAATGTGAAAATGTGATTTCAAGGTTGTTGTTAAGTGTTGTTGTTTCCCTACCCTTCCCTTTCATGTAAGGCTCAGACACAATTGCTCCAGTTAGTAAGTTTCCAAAAGTTTTATTTTTGTACAATTTATAGTTGGTTTCTGGACTGTACTATGTCAGCCGTTGAGGGCATAGTTTATTCCAGACACTGGGGACCAGTGTCAAACCACCAGGGGGAGAGTGTAGCAGTTATGCACTTTCCCTGTGTATTTAAAACTGGCAGAGACACCAGTAATGTGCAGTTCCCTGCAGCTCAGCGGGTGGCGCTGTCGCCTTGGGCTGGGGTTGAACCATTGCTGAGTGCCGTACCTCTTTTTGTCCTCCCTGGCAGTGGTATGGTGGGGCGGCCATCTTTGTCACGGGGTCGAGTCCCGGGCACCTTCAACCTGTGGACGGTGGTTCGTGTCAGTCCTCTAGGCGGCCTAGGCCTGGAGGACGTTTGGAGATCGTGTTCCATCCCAGGCACCTTTAGCCTGGGGTGAGGTACTCGGATGGAGGTCTGGAGCTCAGTGCCCACCACTGAGTTCCGCGAGGGAAGGAGATATTAGGGGACCCCGGGAGTGGGTTCCCGAATCCAGAGGCGTAATGGACCGGGAGGGGGTACTTGCTTGAAGACCTGGTGCAGCATATCGCCAGTGACGGGTGAGCCTCCACCGGAGACCGCCTGGAAGGATATTCCCCCTCAATTGGAGACCGCAACCCACTTTCAGGAAGGAAAGTGGAGAGTTCATTGTGTCTGGGCCTACTCGTATCCACACCCCTCTGTCTGTTCTACTCATTGAGGGAGTCCAACTGTCTGTGCATTACTCTGTTATCGAGAAGAATAGAGGAGTGTTGGAATTTATTGGTGTGGGGCTCATTTTCTGGCAGACATTGCTCAAGAAACCACCAGGAGGAGGCTCCAGATGCAGAACACTGACCCGAAGGGAAAAGAGGATTGTCTCTTACTGCACATACATCTGCAGGGGGACTTGGCGTGGTGACCTTGCACTCTCTCCTCAGAGGTACCCCTAGGCAAGAGCCAGAGCAAGAACAATTGAGAGGAGAGAGAGGGGGCCGCTACACAAAAAAAACAAAACAAAAAAAAACAATAAATGTTAACAGAACGCTCAAGCTAAAATTTACAGTTGCAAATATTGAGACATGAAATAAAACAAATGAGAACAGCACTCACACCAAAATATATGTGTTTAAAGTCCACAAAAAGTCCATATAGCATACAAATTATATATATAGTGCTCCATATTCTCCCACGTGTGTGACAAACTGAAGATAAAAAGTGCTCCACTTCACCAGAGATAATTGACTCCTTGTTTGCACAAGAAAGTCAAAATGCGTCTTTATTATGTAGTATGCACCTCCAGGAGTATCGCTTGTACCACTAAACTGCAAGCACCATATTCTCGTCAAATTTGTTTATTATTTTTAAATATAACAAATATTGACAAATTGAGTACATGCAAGAATGGTGGTACATAATTCAAATAGCGATAAACATATCTGTTTGGACCTGGGCTTGAACCTGGTGTAACGTAAATGTAAGAGTAGGATAGTTTTGCCTTAACAAGATGTGACATGATCTGTAGAAGTAGTGTAATTGTAGATGTAGTTTAGATCTGGGTTATTAAAAATATAGTATTCAATATCAGTCATGCACATATGTTTTTTCATTAGCATTTGAAAAGGACAGGACCAGTTTCTAGGCCAGAGTTGACACCTAGATGCCAATAAAAGTTCCCATATGAGTAAACATAGATTGCCACCTTTCTGAAGCCTTCAAAGCCAGTGTGGCTACAAAAATCCACAGGGGGCATTCACAAGGCCCCGGTCGGTCTGCAAACTTTGATTCATATCATCAGATCTGAGGAACCTATTTTATGTCTCATAAAAGCTAAAATATTAGCGGCAGAGAGATGAAAAGAATTCATTTTGATCGTACACATGTTGGGCTACACGTACATGTCAATCTGTATTTGTAGCGTGTGTAGAATCCTAGAAAAATACACAAAACCATTATATGGCGCCTGACAGGCAGTGATTGGTACTGTCGCAATCGGACTCTTATGCGCTGGTATTGGGAATCCTATCCATGACACAGTAATCAGCGCCGTTCTGGGCCAATTCGACTCTGGTAATTTCAGAACACAAAACATCTTGTGGGCTGAGACAGGAACACCCCCCCCCCCCCCCAGGGTTGATTGGCCAAGGGCTAAAGTCCAGCCCATATCCATATTTTAATAAATTGGGTAGCCTGAGATATGGACATTGTTCTTCCACAAAGCCAGTTCGAGACTGGGGAGTTCCCACATGTTCCAGTATGCTTCTATTAATGGATAGACTTCAGTAAAGTTTTATTTCTGTTTTTATCCCTTTTTATTTTCATAGCAAATTGCCAATTGTGTGTCTTTCTGTATTTTTTGTATCTTTTTTGGTAACTCTTTTTCTTTGTATGCACTGCCCACTTTCGGGATATTAAATGATAAAATGAATAAGTGACTTCTGTGTACTAAGCTAGGACTCATATCTTTGGAGAGGTTGTTGTATTTTAGTGCCTAAGTGCTCAGTCTAAGCTACGTGCCAATCTGTATGCAATTGCACTGCGTGTTGGCAGATTGCATGCAGATTGTAAGCTGACAGATCTGCCAGACGGAGATCTGTGTGCGTGGTGGCTCAGCAGACCAGTCTGCGGACAAACTGTTGGGTCGTGGCAGGCTATCGTTTTATCGTGTGTGTGTGGGAGTGGAGACAGTGGGAAGAGTGATTAACACCGGGGTTCAAGCTTGCAGGATAGCTGGAGGAACCCTAGAAGTGTGTAGTAATTGCTAGACTGCTCCCCAACCCTTAGAGTGCACCAGATTATATGTAAGATTCATATCTGCCTGTGTGTGGTCAGCTAGCTGGATTGGAGTGGAGTCTCCCTCTAGTGGTGGCCAAAGGTAGTGCGGGCTGTGAAATTACCACAGCCAGTCTTACATGCTCAGTAGAAGTTCCCCCTTATTCCCTTAGTTCCTCATATACCCCAGTCACGGAACGCGCGTCGCAGTTAGCTAGTCGCCGTAGGCGGGCGTAATCGTGACACCTGGGACCTCTGGTGTTTCTGGTGGTGACTCTGCTTGCTGAGCCACCTGGAATGCTGGACAGCTCCTTGGATAGTTCCTTAGACAATTCCTTAAATGATCTTGTCTTGAACCTTGAACCCTTTGCTCCTCCCATGAACTTCCTGATTTAAGCCATGTCCCTGCACTTCCTGGTTGCCAGAATATTGTGCCTTCACCAGCCAATATCTTGTTCCTGTCTCTCCTGCTGCCGACCGTATCTTTGCTACCATTTGCTACCAACATTTGGCTTGTCCCCCGACTACGCTTTTGCTGAATTCCAACCGGCAACTATTTTTTACCGACTTTTGGCTCGTTCCCCCGACTACGCTTCTGCTTGACCCCGGCTTGCTCACCTCCTGGTGGGGCTATCCTGAGGACCGCAACCTGGCACTAACACGCAGCAAAGCCCATCTCCACCATCAGGAGCTCTGGTGAATACCGGTTAGTGCTTAGACCCCGCACCTCAGGTGAACCCGTGTCATCAGCCAGGGTGACCTGTGTGAATACCTGCTCTGCTGCTATAGCTACTGGTCTCTGAGCCTGACTCCAGACTGTGACAATATCAATTTATGAACAGGATGAGTACATAACAATGTAACAATGTAGCGAGTAGAGCAACAAATAAACCAAAAAAGTATTACATCAAAAGCATTAGAGAATTCCATCAGAAGGAAAAAAGTAAGCTAGTGACTGAAAGTTCATTTTGCAAGAGCTGTAATTAGGAGATCAATCGAATAGGTATATTTTAAAAACAGAAGAGATAATGTGTTTATAAGTACCACGCATTATTAAAAGAAAAGAAAAAATAGGAGTAGATAGCGAGAAGAGGGTAAAAAAAAGGGGGGAAGAGAATGGAGGGGGGGGGGGGTTACAAGTGGTTATGCGATCCCAAATTAATAGAAAGTATAGTCAGGGCAAATAGGGTAAAATTACCAAGGCAATCAGTCTGGGGGTAAACAATGCTTAAAAGTCTGGTGATAGATGGAGCCTGTGTCCTTTTTAGTACCAGCTGTGGGTGGAGCTTGGAAGTTATGGAGTATGGAAGCAGGTCACCCCTGACCAAAACAATGTAGGTCTGTGGCGGTGTGCACAAGTGAGAGAGAGAGCAGGATTACTATTGCGACAACACATCATCAGTAGGGTAAAACTAACCTGTCTCACGACGGTCTAATCCCAGCTCACGTTCCCTATTAGTGGATGAATAATCCAACGCTTGGTGAATTCTGCTTCACAATGATAGGAAGAGCGAATATCGAAGGATCAAATCCCCATGGGACTGAACTGCCAGGAGGACTAGAAATGGGCAAATAGGGAAAATGTGGAGGGGCTTTGTCATCCTGACCTTTGCTTAGCAGGTTTGTGGCTTAGTTCAGTATGGCCTTGTGGCCTAAGTTTGAGGATCACCCTATGTGTGGAGCCCCCTGTGGGGACTGACTGGTAACACCTGGGAAGATGGCTGGCTGCAATGGTACTGTGTATTATACTAAGCTTTTGGCACTGTGACTGTGAACCATGTGGACCTGGGCCAGCGCAATGCAAATTGATGCACAAACAATGGACGATTTACTAATTTACATATTAAAAGACACTGTACACCCCTTTTTCCTCTTCTGGGACCCATAGGCAAGATAAGCTAATTTATGGTTTGAGGAATTGTCTCTAACCAAGAGAAAGAATCCAAGAGAAGGAATCAACAAGACTTTATTTTTGCAAACACACAAAAATGCACACTATCGGTAAATACAGGATAAGCCCCATACAAAAACAAACAAATGCTCCTGTGCTCAAAACATTGCCGTAGGGTAAATTGAAGAAGAGGGAATTCTTCACAAATCGCACCACTGCGTCTGCTGTGCTGCCACTCAACAGGTCAGAGAGGGAACCCAGGAGTAACTCTAAAAGAAAACAAGGACAGAGGGCGCACCAGCAAGCAGTTTTTTTTCTAAGGGGGCAAAAACCCCTTTAGGCCACTCCTTCAAGAAGTTGGAGTCCAGTTCCGAACCAGATAAACCTGAGGACCCAAAAAGGGAGGTGGCTCCATCCCCCCAAGATTTCCTAACAGCTACGGGTTATCAGGCAATCTTCAGAGTTGTGGCGAGGCTTGCAGGTTACTGGATAGCCTTCAAAGATCATTCTAGACAGTGCCTGTTTTTTTTCATAATTTTTTGGTCTCTTTCAGCTTTTTCCCTAAAATAGTTCCACCGATTCACAAAGTAATACGAGGCTGGAAATACTCTGGCTTCAGGACTCAATTCTGATAGAAGCTTATTGTACAGATTCAGTTCTGTGAATCATTAATGCAACTGTCTTCTAAATATAGTACTTTTAGACCCCTTTCACACTGAGGGAGTTTTGCAGGCGCTATAGCGTTAAAAATAGCACCTGCAATCCGTCCTTAAACTGCTGCTCTATTGTCTCCAGTGTGAAAGCCCGAGGGCTTTCACACTGGAGCGGTGCGCTGGCAGGGCGTCAGGAAAAGTCCTGCCAGCAGCTTCTTTGGAGCGCATTAGGAGCGGTGAACTCAACGCTTCTAATGCGCTCCTGCCCATTGAAATCAATGGGCAGCGCCGCCGTACCGCCGGCAATACACCGCTGTAGCGGCGCATTGCGAGCGGTTTTAACCCTTTCTCGGCCGTTAGCGGGGGTTATGCGCCACAAATCCGATGGTAAAATAGTGGCTTTTACCGCTATTTTACTGCCGACGCTATGGCTGGCACCAGTGTGAAAGGGCCTGTGACAGATCTCGGATACCCCAGGTGGGCACATCCGCCAGACCTGTGTCTCCTGTCCTCTAAACGCACCCGCAGCCTGCAGATTTGCCATAACCAGCCTTTAACCCCTCAATCACGAGACAAGCCACACAGGTGTTGAGGGTTAAACATGCAGAGCATCAACAGTTTATTAAATACGAAACATACACTTTTACACACAGTTAGCAACACTCCTCTTAGCCTTGTCATAGAGGGGGGGTAGGGGACAAGGAAGAACCAATGGGAACTGAACATTGAAACAGAGACTACAGTTAAACATAAAGGGATAATGGTAAGCAGGCAGCCCTTCAATACACATCCCCTGCGGAGAGATGTCTGCAGTCCAGACCATTGTCTATGTGCCATGATCCAACGCAATTAAGCACAGCAACAAGAGGGGGGGGGGTGGGGGAGAAGGGATGTAGCATTACATTACATTATCTCAATGCCAGCTTCTCCCCAAGTCTCTCAGTCTCTTCTGGGCCATAATATGTGGGTAGGAGGCCAGCCCTCAGTCCCTTCCAAAACACACAGTGACAGTGGGTTCTGTCACAGGGCCCTAAGTGATTGTTTGGCAGTTTTATTTAGGCAATTAGAGCAGTCCTTCAGGCATTGGCACAAAGTTTGATTGTCAATATTAAAATATACATTTAAAACAACTTGTGTCTCCTGCTTCAGTTTAACCCCCATTTCCTTTTTTAGCATTCCCCTGATTAATATAAAACTTGCATTCTCAGCTTTCTTTGCTAGTGTACTATTTACTGCTTCATGAACTAATAGTCTATGAAATAAATTTAGTTCAGTACTAATCACCTCATGTAGTTGTATCATCCAATTCAGAAAGGTCTGATTTTGCACATTCACAGTCAAGCATTGCTTCCATTTAGATTGTAAAGCTCTGTGCAAACTGTTGGCTGAAAATCCTGTATAATAATAATAATAACAATTATTGTACACATTTGCAGTGTGATGCATGTAGCCATGTTTCCTGCTGTAGGAGATGTAATCAACACCAGGCGTGACCGGTTCTATCTTGGTTCCAGAACCTTCCTCTGGTGTTTCCTCACCAGCACCCAGTTTCCTGCATATAAATCGTGAGGCTCTGCTGGGTTCTCTCAGTCTGGATGTGAGGCATATATTTGGTTTTTACCCATGCGAGCTGGTTGCGCAGTTCAATGACATTCTCAGTGAGTGACCCATAGGATTTTGCTATGGCCTGTGGAAAATATAATCCTGTCTTTGAGAATGACCCAAAAAATATCTCATAAGGAGAAAGTTTTTCCTTCTGCCTAGGTGTAGTTTTTAGTGTTAGGAAATTTTCATATAGGCATATCTTGGGCAATAGCAGGCAATTCTTTTTTCATCTTTTAAAAAGGGGATAATGACCTTGAAATAAGGAGTTTTTACTCTCCTTTTCCTGGGTTGTGCTGTGCACAGATTAGACATGCTTGGCAGTATTGTCTTGCTGCTGTCTCTGTTTGGTGTATACCACAGTTGTAAAATTTAATTGACCAACCTCCCCCTTTGGATACATTAGAGGGAATGTGTGCCACCACACAAAGCAAGGGTTACTTCGAAGGTGGTCTTCCAACTAAATCTGGGATGCATCATCAACATTTTGTCTTATTCAATGTTCTTATGACCTCTTGAAAATAAGCCCCCAAAGGTGTCATCAGAAGGTTTTTCTGCAAGAAGACATATCTTAGATTCATTCACATCAAGTGAGAGCAATGCTTTTTCTGCTAGATCCACTTTCCAAGGGCCTATTGCATCAGGATCAGGATCTTTAGTATGTGCTTTACCCTTTGCCACAGCCACCTCTGATAGTAGTGTATAGTATTACTGCCTCTAACAGAGCTTACACTTGAGTGACATTTTTAATTGTCTACTAGATGTCAGGAAATTTTGGCTCCTCCCTAGTGCTTTATAATCATGTACTACCCAGTGGGCATAATGAAAGCTAGTGAAAATTTTTACTGAATGTCTCTGTGCCACCTGGCATGATTTGATTAAAGCCTTCAGTTCTGCAATTTGGGCAGAACAACTGGAGGGCAGATTGCTGGAACAGATTGTCTAACTGAGTGACCAATGCCAGTCCATTGACAGGTGTAGCTGTCTCTGTGTAGAATCGTGACCCATCAGACCATGGTTCCAGTCTGGGTTTTCTAGGGAATTATCTTTGACTGTTACTCACAGTTCATAGAAGGCATCGGATACCTGAAGGTAATCATGCTCTCCCATTGTAATGAAGGGTGTAGTGGGCAACAGTGTAGCTGAGTTTAAGACATTACACTTCTTTATAATGATTTTGGTAGGTGTTAGTAAAGCTTACTCATATTTTGTCAATGTTGCAGCAGAAAGGTGCTTAGTAGTAATATGCTGCAACACTTGCTTCCCGGCATGTGGGACCGTTGAATTAAAATGTGAATTAGCACCCGGCTCAATTGTACAACTCCCCTTTTCATAACTGAGAAATTCCCAGTCATCTTGGCTGCTGTTGTCTGCTTACTATTGGCAATAGTTCTTAAGCAACTGATATTGAGCAGACAAGGTAATTGATAACACAAATCTGCAAGGTGCTTGGGAATATGTAACTCTTGCTTATGTACCCTGACAAGAAATTGACTCGTGTCATCCATTTGTGATTTACAACAGCTGTGAGAAATTGGAAGTTCTGACTGACACATTATTCATTTACTTTACTGTCATCTGGAGAGACGGACTGGGTTCCTTGTATGTGACTTGCAGTTTATACTTTGAAGAAGTGCGATTGCATTTTAACATTCCTGCCACACATCCTGTGTAAGAGGGCATTTTCTCAGTGCACAGCATGTACTTCCTAGGTCGTTCTGTGTGCAACTCTTTGATAAGGTCTGGTGATTATTTTTTTAATTGGGTGGCAGAGGGAAGGTTGTTGATCTAGCACACCGTATTCTGGTAGATTAAAGGGTTAGGCCCAACAGACATACGCCATGGATAAACAGTTGGCAGGGGGTACTAAGATAATTGGAGCTACTACTAGGGAGGAGTTGAAGACCCGCTATGGGAAGTGGGTTAATTACCTATGCAAGTATAATGCCGCGTACACACGACCGTTTTTCATGACGAGAAGAATGCCATTTTTTTATTTGGTCATTAAAAATGATCGTGTGTTGGCTCCAGAGCATTTTTTGCGATGTGAAAAATGGCAATTAAAAATTTGGAACATGCTCTATTTTTTCTCCTCGTTTTTCACGTCGTCATTTTTCTCGTCGTGAAAACGGCAGTGTGTTGGCTTTAACGACGTGAAAAAATTGTGCATGCTCAGAAGCAAGTTATGAGACGGGAGCGCTCATTCTGCTAAAACTAGCGTTCATAATAGAGATAGCACATTCGTCACGCTGTAACGGACTGAAGAGCACGAGGCTGAAAAGCGCAAATCATCTCTCACCAAACTTTACTAACACAAGGATCAGCAAAAGCAGCCCAGAGGGTGGCACCATCCGAATGGAACTTCCCCTTTATAGTGCCGTTGTACGTGTTGTACGTCACCGCGCTTTGCTCGAGCATTTTTTTTCACGATAATGTGTAGGCAAGGCAGGCTTGAGAAGAATCGCGTCGAGAAAAACGTTGTTTTTTTCAATGACATTAAAAACGGTCGTGTGTACGCGGCATAATGCTGCGTACACACGATCGGACATTCCGACAACAAAACCGTGGATTTTGGCTCAAACTTGCCTTGCATACACACAGTCGCACAAATGTTGTCGGAAATTCCGATCGCCAAGACTGCAGTCACGTACAACACGTACGACGGCACTATAAAAGGGAAGTTCAATACTAAGCGCGCCACCCTTTGGGCTCCTTCTGCTAATCTCGTGTTAGTAGAAGTTTGGTGAGAGACGATTCGCACTTTTCAGCCTTGTGCTTTTCAGTCCGTTACTGCTCTTTGCAGCGTGATGAATGTGCTATCTCCATTACGAACACTAGTTTTACCAGACCGAGCGCTTCTGTCTCTTACTTGATTCAGAGCATACGTGGAATTTTGTCTACACACGCTCGGAATTTACGAGAACGGAATTTGTTGTCGGAAAATTTGACATCCAGCTCTCAAATTTTTGTTGTCTGAAAATTCCGACAGCAAATGTCCGATGGAGCCTACACACGGTCGGAATTTACGACAACAAGCTCCCATCGAACATTTGTTGTCGGAAATTCCGAGCGTGTGTACACGGCATCAGACTTAGCAGAGCAAAGAACACTAATAATATTAGATTATATAATATTTAGATTGTAAGATATTGACTGATAGCGATAGTGACTAAAATATAATAAAAATGATTTATTTACTTAGTTTTTTTTTCCCTCTTGGTCATGTTTCTCATTGGTCATATTTCTAACCTGGTAAGTCTAGAGCTAAATTAGTTTGGCCGAAGCACATGTACTTCAACCAAATATAGATCAGTATAAATAGAACATGGATCATCATCATCATGATGAGACTTGCAAAACAACTGCTACGCTTCTGAACTGTAAACTAAGGTATGTGTTTGTAAACTGCAATTCTAAGAGCTATCAACTGAGCAAAGAAACATGTTATACTTGTTATGGTTTTGTAATATTGTATGTATTCACCGGTATCTAATTAGAAAAGAATTGTGAATAAATAAATAGACTCCTATTTGCTATTGTAATACATCAAGCTTGTACTTTTAGATTTTACTTTTTAGATTTTTAGATCTACTGCACCTTTTTATTTTGAATGTATAGGCCCGGGTTCACGCTGCTGCGATAGCATGTGATTTGGACTCGCACTGCAGGTGCCTATCATAATGATCTCTGAGCAATGCAACTTCAGCCATACAGATGTATGGCTGAACTCGCATTAGATTCGCACAGAAAATTGTGCAGGGACTTGTTTTTCCCTGCATTAGAATCGTATGTGCGAGTTCACAGTTCGCACTGCGATCTGTGAACAAAACTGGGGGTGTCATTAACTTTGTTAATGACACCTGCAGCGGTTCGCACAAGGCAGTGTAAACTGCCTGCGGGAGAGGAGCGATGCGGGAACCAGAGCTGTAATCTTCCTGGTTCCCGCATTGCATCAGTGAGAACCCAGGCTTAATATTGTTGTTATTACTATTACATACTGTATTAACAGCATTAAGCTCCATTCCTTGTGGGGCAAACTCTGCCAGGAGTCCGCTTGCTCAGTGGGGGATGTGTCCGCTGATCCCCACTGATGGCTGGTCCGTGTCCGCTCCACTTATGCAGAGCGGACACAGAAGCAACCATCCTATGCTTTAAAGCCAAGGAAGCTGCAACTGTAACCTCTGCTTTATCCACATTTGCTACGTTGCTGCACATGTGATCAGTTATGATCAGCTACAGTATTTGATGACTTGACAGATCAGTTAAGATCACAAGCAACTGTGGCAGTTCTCATTCACAGCATGAATGGAACTGTTTTGGGAAACAAACCAATGGGTTTATATTTGCAAAGTGTAAATGAGTTGGGTGCAGCGATGTGTGGTGGGCAATAAACACAAAAAGTCCAAATTTGGCAGTGATAAATTGTAAAAACGTTCAGTAAGTACAACAGGCCCAGCAGGGAAGCACACCTAAGCCACTTACAACTGACACAGCGGTCAACCCTCGAGTTGCAGAATTAACAATACCAACAGCATCTGCCATGAGGAGTGGAAAGCAAACCCCCGGAGCTAACTGGAACAGGATCAGCGGAGGGGTACATGACAGGGTGATAAGGTTACCCTGGAGTGAAGGAGTTAAGAAAGTGGTCAGAGAAGGGAGTGGAATTCCATTGGGCATGCAGGGGGTGTGTGGGGGGAGTAGCCAGGTCAATATTAGGTCTGGGTAGGGGGTGGAGTCCCATCAGTTAGCTGGGCAGCCAGGACAGAAATTCAGGACGTCTGTCTGCTGCCACTGTTGCTGAGGATGAGCGGGCTGGAGAGTCTCATCTCCCAGCTCAGGGCTGCGGCCGATACACATGGCGCAGCATGGGTGCAGAGCCAGGTCGTGGCTTCCCTGCAAGGGGTCCAGCAGAGCCCCCCCGTTCCGGGGCCTGCGCCACCGCGTGCTCGGCGGTCTAGGCCACCGGAGCGCTTCAGTCCTGACAGGACCCCTCGGGCTCAGCGCCGCATTGGGAGCCCGCCTTCGGACCCTTCGGGCCCCCTGCCAAGCGCACGCTGCCTTCGGCGGGGGGTTCGCCCGGTAGGAATCCCCATCCTAGGCGAAGCCCGCGGGGGTTGGGGTCTTCGCGGCGCGCCTTGCCGGGCCCTTCCTCCGTCGTCCGGATACCGGAGCAGGTGGCTGGCGTGACTGGCGATGCCCCGGTCGGCGCGTCAGCCCAGCGTGGGAGAGCGGATGCTGCGGGCTCCGGCCTGCGGCCTGGTGTGGCCGGAAGCCCTTCCTTGAGTTCCGGAGCACTGCGAGGGAGGGCGGGCACGTCTGCCTGCAGTGGACGCAAGATGGCGGCGCGCAGCTCCGGGTCGGGATCCGTGCCTGGGAGTTCGGGCCTGTCCGGCGGAGGTAAGAGGACGAGGACGGGACGCAGGCGGCTGGATGTCGGGGCGGAGGGGAGGAGTGCGTCGGCGGCAGGTGTGGAGAGAGGAAGGATGGCGGTACGGCGGCCGGTGGAGCCCGTGGTGCCTGGGGAGCGGTCGGAAGCGGAGTGCAGCAGCGCAGAGGATGGAGAGCTGGAAGAGGATGTCGGTGCTTCAGGGGATGTCTGTCCGGCGGCTGGCGGGGTGCCTAGCCCCATGCAGCCTGGTGAGTTTGTCTCTATGTTACCTTTTTTGTCTCCTTCTGTGAGGGCTGGGGAGCAGGCCTTGGGTGGGGGGGCTGGGGCCCAGGAATCGGAGGTTCTCAATAGGGAGGTGCTGGTGGGGTTGAGGGAGCTGTTAAAGATGGGGGAGTGGCCTGGCTTTGTTACGACGAGCAATTCCGGCAACGAAAGGCGGTGCGCCTGGCTATTCGGTGGGATCCCAAGGACATTGGCCTCTGGATGAAGCTGATGACCCAGGCCAGGGCGGGCCAGTCATTTCATGGGGGGGCTGGCGGAACCTCCACCTCGGGATCGTCAGCCGTTAGGAAGAAGGGGGTGTGCTGGCAGTTCAACGACAGCTCTTGTCGTTTCGGGGGCACCTGTCGATTTAAACACGAATTTTCCGGGTGCGGCGGAAATCATTCGCTTGCCTGATGTTTCAAAGCCGGAAGAGGTCGATCGGGTGAGGCGTCTGGAAAGAGGGATGACTCCGGTGAGAGTGGGAAGGATGCGTCCTTTCCTAAATAGGTACCCGGATCGTGAGTCAGCTCGGATATTGGGGGAGGGTTTTGAGGTGGGTTTCCATATTCCGTGCACGTTGAAAGATATTCCTCCTGTGGCGCCGAATTTGAGGTCGGCTCTACAATTTCCCGAAGTGGTGGCGGACAAACTTGCTAAAGAGGTTTCGCTGGGTAGGATGAGCGGACCGTTTTCCGCTCCTCCGCTGCGGGGCCTGGTGGTTTCTCCATTGGGAGTTGTTCCCAAGAAGGAACCGGGCAAGTTTCGGTTAATACATCACCTTTCCCACCCAAAAGGAGGCTCGGTCAACGATGGTATCGATCCGCTTGACTGTGCGGTCACCTATACATCGTTTGACGCTGCGGTGGCCTGGGTTCGTAGGTATGGACAGGGGTCGCTGCTGGCCAAGTCGGATGTAGAGGCGGCATTCCGCCTGCTTCCGGTGCATCCGGACAGTGTGCATCTTCTGGGCTGTAGGTGGAACGATTACTATTTCGTTGATCGTTGTCTGCCTATGGGGTGTTCCATTTCTTGCGCACTTTTCGAGAAGTTCAGTTCGTTTGTTGAATGGGTTGTGCGGGATGTATCCGGCCTGAACTCCATCATCCACTATCTGGATGATTTTCTGTGTATCGGGCCTCCAGACTCTAAAGTGTGCGGGGTGTTGCTAGGGACGCTTCAGCACATTGCGGGGTGTTTCGGGATCCCTTTGGCTCCGGAAAAGACGGAGGGCCCGGCAACTGAGCTGTTTTTTTTGGGCATTACAATCGATTCCGTGGCCATGGAATGTCGCCTGCCCGTGGACAAGCTGGTGGCACTGCGGCGGGAGGTGGTCGGCATGTCGGGCAGAAAAAAGGTGAGGTTGCGGGAATTGCAGTCTCTTCTTGGGAAGCTGAATTTTGCTTGCAGGATAATTCCTATGGGTAGTGTGACAGCAGGAAGGTAAAGTCACCTGGTTGCATCCAGGGGGGTAGGTATATTTCTCCCAGATTCAGGCTTTATGCCGACTTATACAACTAGGGAGAGAGTTGATGAAGCCCAGCTGAGGCTAGTGGGCTCATGAATGATTCATACCTCTAGGGAGAGTGCTGGGCGTCGTGCAGGCAGGGAGTTGATGAGACCAGCTGAAGCTTGTCAGCTCGTTTAAGGCCTCTATAAAAACTCCCAGCTTCATTAGATGTTTGCTCATGCCTGGAACCAGACCTGTGTGGACTGTCTAGGGAGAGTGAACCCCTGTGCGGTGAGACAAAGCCTGTGTGGCTATTTGTTTGGACATTTACTAAACCAGGGACTTAGGGACTAGGACAGCACCAGGCTGATCCCAGTTGTTAGTTAGGGAAACCTGCATGTTTAGTCAGAGGTCAAGCTGACCAGGATTTATTTTGTTTATGTTTCTTTTTGCTTTGCTGTGTTTTTGTCACTGTAAATAGAGAAATAAACCGCACCTTTTGATCTTGAAAACCACAACCTCCGTCTGCTGGGCTTGTTTTTGTGTGGGGAGCCCATCCAGGGGGTCACACACACCCGCTACCGAGCTAACCCCCTCACAGTTGGTGGAGAACCAGTGGCAGTTTTTTTTTAAGCCAGCATGGAGGAGATACTGAAACAGCTGGCTCTAGCAAATGCCAATCAACAGCAGACAAATGCAGGTTTGCAAAAGAGCCTTGCAGCCCAGCAACAAGCCCAGCAGCAATCTGAGGCCCGCTTCATAGACCTGTTGCAGAGGCAAGAGCAGAGACTACAACAACAGATGGAAGCAGTAATGCAGCAACGTCCGCAGACCAGTGAGGAAAGCCGTCCCACTAATACCGCGTCCTTTGGGGTGAGTCGTTTATTGACAAAAATGACTGGAGAGGATGATCCAGAGGTATTTTTGACCACATTTGAAAGGACTGCTGAAAGAGAAAAGTGGCCTGAGGAGCAGTGGGCTGGACTGGTGGCTCCTCTGTTAACTGGTGAATCGCAGAAAGCTTACTATGACCTAGAGCCTGACCAAGCAAAAGACTATGTGATGCTAAAAGCTGAAATATTGGCAAGGCTGGGTGTCACCCTGGCTGTCCGGGCTCAGCGTGTGCATAACTGGACTTTCCAGCTTGGAAAACCCCCCAGGTCTCAAATGTATGATCTCATTCACCTGAGCAGGAAGTGGCTACAGCCAGAGACTTTGTCCGCACCGGAGATTGTGGAACGTGTTGTGATGGATCGTTTCTTGAGAGCTCTTCCTACCGCCATTCAAAAGTGGGTAAGCCATGGAGACCCAGAAACGGCCGGTAAACTTGTGGATCGTGTAGAGAGATACTTGGCTGCAGAGAACCTGACGGCCTCTTCCAGAGACTCTCGGACTTTCCACCCCAAGACCAGACCATCCCCAGGGGCGGATAAGATGATTCCAAGGGGTGAGGGTGGAGAGAGTGAGAGGGTGGGAGCTCTGCCCAGGGTTTGGCGAGAACAGCCTGGGAAGTCGGGGGCTCAAGAGGCAGCCAAAAGGATTGTTTGCTACCGCTGCCGGCAAACGGGACATATTGCAGCAAATTGCCCGGTTGTGGAGGAACCCATGCAATGTGACTTTCTGACGGACAGACGTCAGTCGCTGTGTGCGACAGTCGCATGCACTGCCATTCGGGGAACTGAGAAACATTTATGCAAAATGTGTATTAATGGTAGAAATGTTGTGGTATTACTGGATTCAGGTAGCCTTGTGACCCTGATAAAGGCTGAATTAGTTAAAACAGAGGTCTCTGGGAATAGCAAGGTAGCTGTTATTTGTGTGCATGGGGACACCCGAGAGTATCCAGTGACTACAGTGTGTTTCAAGACCCCCAAAGGTACCCTCTCTCATCCAGTGGGGTTAGTATCTCAATTACCGCATGATGCCATTGTGGGAAGGGATTTTCCGAAGTTCTGGGAACTGTGGGATGATCCTGAGCCCCCCACTGGTGCCCCTATGTACCAGGAAGGTGATAGCCAGAACTCCTCTGAGAGTGGTGAGGACTCTCCAGAATTTCCCTTGTCAGTATTGGCAGGCGAGACTCAAGAAACTGGAGAGGAGCCCACCTCCTTAGACGAAAACCTACCGTCTGTGGAGTTTTCTGATCTTGAGGTTCACAGGGAAAATTTTGCCACAGAACAGTTAAAGGACCCCGCCCTAATAAAGGCACGGGAAAACGTAGTGGAAATAGATTGCGAGTTAGTGAACCCAGATAATACCTGCACTTACCCATACTTCAGCGTAGAGAAGGACCTACTGTATCGGGTGGCAAAAAGGGCAGAAGAAACCGTTGAGCAGCTTGTGGTGCCCAAACCTTACAGGAAGTTGGTGTTGGAGTTGGCCCATGGGCACATTCTTGGAGGTCATCTGGGGACAGAGAAAACCCGAGAGAGGGTATTACAGAGATTCTATTGGCCTGGGGTGATGAAGGACATAGAAAATTATTGTTCCTCCTGCCCTGGGTGTCAGAGGTCGGCCCCGATGCCACATTTCCGTAGCCCGCTGGTCCCTCTACCCATCATTGAGGTCCCGTTTGAGAGGATCGCAATGGATTTGGTAGGTCCTATAATCAAGTCCGCTAGGGGGCACCAGTACATATTAGTTATAATGGACTATGCCACCCGTTATCCAGAAGCGATCCCTCTCCGAAATACCTCGGCCAAAACCATAGCCAAAGAGCTATCTCTTGTTTTTAGCCGGGTGGGTATTTGTAAAGAACTGCTTACGGACCAAGGTACACCCTTTATGTCCCGGGTTATGAAAGAGCTGTGTAAATTGTTCAAAGTGACGCAATTGCGTACGTCTGTGTATCACCCCCAAACCGATGGGCTGGTTGAAAGATTCAACAAAACCCTAAAACAAATGTTGAAGAAAGTGGTGGATAGAGATGGAAAGGATTGGGACTGTCTACTTCCTTATTTGATGTTTGCTATTAGGGAGGTGCCCCAATCCTCTACGGGATTCTCCCCCTTTGAGTTACTGTATGGGAGACACCCAAGAGGGCTGTTGGATATTGCCAAGGAAACTTGGGAAAGTGAGAGTTCTCCCCACAGGAGTGTGATTGAGCATGTCGCCCTGATGCAAGATCGAATTGCACAGGTAATGCCCATCGTGAAGGAACATTTGGCCCAAGCGCAGTTGGCACAGCAGAGAGTGTACAACCGTGGAGCCAAGACCCGTACCTTTTCCCCGGGGGATAGGATATTGGTACTTGTCCCTACGGTTGAAAGTAAATTCCTTGCCAAATGGCAAGGCTCCTACGAGATAATGGAAAAAGTGAGCGAAGTGAATTACAAGGTCAGACAACCAGGAAGGCGAAAGCCCGAACAGATCTATCACGTTAATCTGTTGAAAGCCTGGAGGGATAGAGAGTCCCTAGTCGCAGAAACTTGGTCACCAGCTCAAACTGGTTGCGTGATTCCGGAGGTTGGAATAGCAGCCACCTTGTCACAACCCCAACAACAGGAGGTTAAGGAGTTTGTGCTTCGCAACAAGGAGGTGTTCTCTGAGCTGCCGGGACAAACATCTGGGGTAGAGCATGATATTATTACCCCGCCCGGTGAAAGGGTGAAGTTAAAACCCTATCGGATCCCAGAGGCCCGACGGGAGGCAATACGGGAGGAAGTACAGAAAATGCTGAACTTAGGGGTGATAGAGGAGTCCCAAAGTGATTGGTCTAGTCCCATTGTGTTGGTGCCTAAACCGGATGGGAGCTGGCGATTTTGTAACGATTTTCGTCAGTTGAACAAAGTTACAAAATTTGACACCTACCCCATGCCACGTATAGATGAGTTGATCGACCGGCTGGGAACAGCCCGATACATGACGACTCTTGACCTCACAAAAGGGTATTGGCAAATTCCCCTGGCCAAGTCGGCCAAAGAGAAAACCGCATTTGTAACCCCAGACGGGGCGTTCCAATATAAGAGAATGCCGTTCGGGTTACAGAATGCGCCGGCCACATTCCAGCGGAAAATGGACCAGATACAGAGGCCCCATCGGAAGTATGCTGCGGCTTACCTGGATGACGTAATTGTCCATAGCACAGATTGGGCCTCACATCTGCCAAAAGTGCAAGCAGTCCTAGACTCTATCCGGGAAGCGGGGTTTACGGCTAACCCCAAGAAGTGTACCATTGGGCAGGAGGAGGCCAAATATCTTGGGTACACCATTGGCAGGGGAGTAATAAAACCCCAACTCAACAAAGTCGAGGCCATCCAGAGTTGGCCACGTCCCAACAGCAAGAAGCAGGTACGAGCCTTTCTGGGAATCGCGGGTTATTATCGGCGCTTCATTCCCCACTTTGCTTCTAAGGCTGTGCCCCTAACCAACCTGACGAAAGGGAAAGGGTCGGTCATGATTAAATGGACCCCCGAGGCTGAGGCAGCGTTCCAATTCTTGAAACAAGCCTTATGTAGCCAGCCAGTGTTGTACTCACCCGACTTCTCTAAAGACTTTGTCGTACAAAGTGATGCGTCAGATGTGGGGTTAGGAGCAGTATTGTCCCAGGTCTGGAACGGGGAAGAGCACCCAGTCATTTACCTCAGCAGGAAGTTGAAGTCCCATGAGGTAAATTACGCCACGGTTGAAAAAGAGTGTTTAGCGGTGAAGTGGGCTCTAGATTCCCTTCGGTACTATCTGCTAGGTAGGCACTTTGACATGGTTACGGATCACGCTCCGTTAAAGTGGATGGCTCAAAACAAGGAGACAAATAGAAGAGTAAATAGGTGGTTCCTGGCCCTACAGGAATTCAACTTCACAGTAAAGCATCGCCCTGGCGTTCAAATGGGGAATGTGGATGCTTTGTCTCGAGTACATGAATGCCTGATTGCTGGTGTTCCAACCCCAAGGTTAAAACAAGAGGGGGGGGTATGTGACAGCAGGAAGGTAAAGTCACCTGGTTGCATCCAGGGGGGTAGGTATATTTCTCCCAGATTCAGGCTTTATGCCGACTTATACAACTAGGGAGAGAGTTGATGAAGCCCAGCTGAGGCTAGTGGGCTCATGGATGATTCATACCTCTAGGGAGAGTGCTGGGCGTCGTGCAGGCAGGGAGTTGATGAGACCAGCTGAAGCTTGTCAGCTCGTTTAAGGCCTCTATAAAAACTCCCAGCTTCATTAGATGTTTGCTCATGCCTGGAACCAGACCTGTGTGGACTGTCTAGGGAGAGTGAACCCCTGTGCGGTGAGACAAAGCCTGTGTGGCTATTTGTTTGGACATTTACTAAACCAGGGACTTAGGGACTAGGACAGCACCAGGCTGATCCCAGTTGTTAGTTAGGGAAACCTGCATGTTTAGTCAGAGGTCAAGCTGACCAGGATTTATTTTGTTTATGTTTCTTTTTGCTTTGCTGTGTTTTTGTCACTGTAAATAGAGAAATAAACCGCACCTTTTGATCTTGAAAACCACAACCTCCGTCTGCTGGGCCTGTTTTTGTGTGGGGAGCCCATCCAGGGGGTCACACACACCCGCTACCGAGCTAACCCCCTCACAGTAGGATATTTTGCCGGCGGCTCTCTTTGGCCACAGCGGGCATCAGTGGCCCACGTCATTTTGTTCGTTTGTCCAGAGATCTCAGGGCAGACTTGGAGGTGTGGGAGGAATTTCTGTCAACGTACAATGGGCGTTCCTTGTGGATGTCGGGGCCTGTGAGCAATCCGGATTTGACGCTGTTTACGGATGCGGCTGGGTCGGGTGGCTACGGAGCCTTTTTTCGAGGTAAGTGGAGTGCGGGGCCGTGGCCCGTGTCGTGGCAGGAGGCAGGTTGGTTGAAGAACCTGGTACTTTTGGAATTGTTTCCTATCGTACTGGCGGTTGAACTCTGGGGCGAGGCTTTTCGCAACCGGAAAGTGCGCTTCAACTGCGATAACATGGGGGTGGTGTCTGCTATCAATACCATCTCAGCTTCTTCTCTGCCGGTGGTGCGCCTTTTGCGTCACTTGGTCTTGTTATGTCTTCAGTTGAATACGTTTATCTATGCTGTGCATATCCCGGGGGTTACTAACAAGGTTGCGGATGCATTGTCTTGTTCGCAGTGGCAGGAGTTTCGTGAGTTGGCCCCGGACGCGGAGCAACTGGGCACGCCTTGTCCTCCATGTCTTTGGGAGATAGCGTTGGAGTTGCCGCAGGATTGATCCGGAAGTCGTTGAGTGTGTCGACGTGGGAAGCGTATTCTAGAACGTAGAAAGAGTGGATTGAGTTGCTGACTGAGGTAGGGGGTTTGGAGCAGTTAAGATCACAAGCAACTGTGGCAGTTCTCATTCACAGCATGAATGTAACTGTTTTGGGAAACAAACCAATGGGTTTATATTTGCAAAGTGAAAATGAGTTGGGTGCAGCGATGTGTGGTGGGCAATAAACACAAAAAGTCCAAATTTGGCAGTGATAAATTGTAAAAACGTTCAGTAAGTACAACAGGCCCAGCAGGGAAGCACACCTAAGCCACTTACAACTGACACAGCGGTCAACCCTTGAGTTGCAGAATTAACAATACCAACAGCATCTGCCATGAGGAGTGGAAAGCAAACCCCCGGAGCTAACTGGAACAGGATCAGCGGAGGGGGTACATGACAGGGTGATAAGGTTACCCTGGAGTGAAGGAGTTAAGAAAGTGGTCAGAGAAGGGAGTGGAATTCCATTGGGCAAGCAGGGGGTGTGTGGGGGGAGTAGCCAGGTCAATATTAGGTCTGGGTAGGGGGTGGAGTCCCATCAGTTAGCTGGGCAGCCAGGACAGAAATTCCCTCCCTCCCGCCCTAATAAGGTTTCTTTTCAAGGGTATGTTGGGTTGGCATGTTTTGGGGTCCTTGGCGGTGGTATAGAGAATTAGGTCCATTTGGGTAAGCGGTGGGGAACCATCTCAGGTATGGTATCCTCGAGTGGGAATGATTCACTGGCTAGTGAACGGAGAGGGGTAAGGACCCTGGGTGGCTGAGGTCAGCTGGGTTTAGGCCCTGAGTCTATGAGTAGCGACTGGGGTGGCAACCCAGCTAGGTGGGGCCTCGGACACAAAATAAAAGGGGAGGGTTATTTTGGTACCGTCAAGGATCTCAAATATCAGGATGTCTGTTTTTCTTGTTAGGTCATTTAAAAAAGTTTATGATGGTTAAATTTTATTTCAACAAGTGTTTGTTAATAAAAGGCCGGGCTCGGCCATTTTACCCCAAGAAAGAAAGTCGTGGTCTCTTAATTAATGGGAAATGGAGGGTGGGGTATTGGTATAGCAGGTAATGGGTAAAGTTTGAATGTAAGGTTAGCTCTTAGCTACCCTTGTCATGCCGCCGGGCCGGTCCACCCCCCAGAAGGAAAGGCTTCCTAGAAGGTAGATGTAATCCCTGAACTGTCCCTACTCCTCCAGAACCTTTCCCTATTTCTAAGTACTGTCCTAGACAGACGGGGATTCTTTCCCTATGCTAGCCACTCGCATAGAGTGCACCAAGCCCGGGAGCCAGCCTGCCCCAAGATGGCCGCCAAAGTCACATGGGATGCTGGCATCCAATTGGATAGCTGCCTCCGTGTGACAGAGGAAATCATAGAGGAACCAAGTTTCTCTCAACTTCCTCCCCACCTGCATTGCAGCTGCAGTCGGGCACCACCTGCAGTGGATAGTACAAAGTGCACCTGCCTACATTCCCTCCCTCTTTGACAGATGCTGTCCTCGGCATCGCAACACAGTAAAGAACAAGTAACTATACAAAACGTAATTTAGGCAATAACAGTAGCATTTCAAACAACATAATCAGAATACTTTGCGGGGAGTTGCACGGGGTTAGACCGCATGGAGCGGCGAGCTGTCCTTCGTGGGGACATCTTCAGATTAGTCATCTTCTGCTTGTAATTTCGGGAGCCATGGGTGGTTGGGGGTCCTCAAGGCCAACTACACCTTTTTCACCTGAGCAGGCCGCTGATTCTTTGAGAAAGTCCAGGGAGTCATCAAGACTGGCAGTCTCCAGGACCAGTGTCTCAAGGCTGTCCGTAGGTGTGCTACTGGGGTTTCCCTCTTCAGGATTAGCAGAGGCTGGAGGTCCGGGTTCAATGGGAGGCAGGTACCATTCAAAGTAGACTTCCTGTATATCCACAGAGTAATTTTATCTCCTGTCGGCGGCAGGTTTGGTGGAATAATCCCTACTCTATGCAAGGCCTCAACAGGTTGCAGTGGAGCCATCTTTTGTAAGGGTCAGGGCCCCCTGAGACCGTCTTGTACACTGGGGTTGGTGGTAAAGGTTTCTTCTCCACCCACTAAGGGGTGCACTTCCACCTGGGCTCCAATTTTCTGCCTCGTTCATATTTTAGGTTCTTTACCAACACCTGGTCCCCGGTCGCAGCAGCAGTTCGTCAATGACTGCATCCTCTGCCAGGTCTTTGAATCGGTCCAGAACTACTTGCTTGGCTTTTTGCAGCCGGTCCCAATGCTTTTTCACCCACATACTGGATGTATGAGGGTGGGGTGTTCTGGAGAATCCAGCAGGAGGTCTACAAGCAACCGGCCGTAGTGTCCAACATTAGGAAGAATGGAGTATAGACCATGTACTGTGTTGCTGTAGGCTCAAACTGCGGCCCCCCACATGCTGATGCCAGCAATTTTCTGTGGCCCTGCTGGACCCTGTTGGAAAAGTCCATAACATTTCCAGCAGGGTGTAGTTGAAATGCTCACAGGCCTCATTACTGGGTATATTTGTTGGGTATAGAACTCATACTCCATGACGGTGACTTCTGACCCAGTGTCAATCAAGTAATGGACCACCTGGCCATTTACTAGAGCATTGATGATTGGACTTGGTGCAACCATGACCTCTAGTCTAATAAGACCTTGTGTTGCTGTTCCTGAGGACTGTCCCTCATATCCACGAGACCCTAGTTTAACAGTGACCTCTGTGCACTCTTGTTTTCAGACCAGCCACAGTTCCTGGCTTCATGTCCAAAGTGGCCACAAAACCAGCACTTGCGGTCTTCATCCAGGTCCCCCTGCAACAGATTCTTGCCTTTGGAGAGATGGGCCAGCTCTTGCTTAAATGTGGACATCTTTTGCTTCATGGGCGCTATGTTCTGAATTAGCTCCCTTATGTCTGTCTGCATGATCCACAAGGGTGAAAAGGCCAAGACCTCTTTCCTTACCTGTGGTGGTTTATGTGTCTTTGTTACAGCTACGGTTGCTTCAGTATCTTCCAGTTCCTGTGAAACTGCATCCACTGCAGTATTGTTGAAATAGAGGTAGGCTCTCCTAACAGGGCTGGCCTTCATCCCCACCACAAACTGGTCCCGCAGTAACATATCTGAAGCACTTATGTTGGCACACCCTTGCATATGCTTTTTGCCTATAGGTTCTGGAGGGCTACCAAAAGGTGGGTGAGGCTTTCGTCCTCCTGTTGTCTGTGGATGAAAAACCTCTGTCTTAACCATGGTCCATGGGACTGTTATGTTTTCCCCAAACAGACCTTCCAGGTGTGCCACAATTTGTTCCAGGCTAGCGGGGACCTGGTACAGGCAAGCAGCACTCTCCAGCCTCTTCTCCTATTTCAACGGAGAGATGTTTGACCCAATAAACTCTCCTAACAGCGCCATAGTCATCCTCCTTCAGCACCAGTTGCAAAGAGGGGCATGTCCTTCTGACTGCCGCAATGTGTGGGTTAGGTGCAGCGTTGTGCAGCAGGCAGTGAACACACAGAGTCTATGTTTGGCAGTTACAATATATTGTAGAAAGGTTCAGCAAGTACAACAGGCCCAGCAGGGAAGCACACCCGACCGGAGCCACTTACAACTGAGACAGCGGTGGACCCGCATGTTGCAGAATGGATGAAGTCGACAGCATCTGCCACCCACGAGGAGCAGAACGAGGTCTGTCTGTGCTAAGGGTAAGAAATCCCATATGCAGCCAGTGCAGCCAGACCTCCTTCCTTAGAGGTCAGCGGATCTGATAAGCAGTTTATCATTGCGGATGCACACAGTAGTGGAAAACTTGTTCACTTTGGAGGATTTGATTAGCTATATACCTGCCTTTGGTGTATGGAGTGTTTTGCACATAGCACTTTATTATCATCTGAGACTGCATCTTTTATGAACACATCATATATTTATTAGGGATTGTGTTAAATTTAGTGGGTGTCTGAGCTGGTATTAGCTAAGACTTTGTAAATAATTAAGGCTAAATCAGCCTCTGTTCCGGCTATGGCTGTGTTTGGAAGGACTTCCCACTGTTTGCCTGTAGGTGGCGTTACCACCCCAGGCCAATGTAGAAGACAAACAGGCCAAAGTGCATTGGGTGTCTTTCCCTGGGAACAGTTCAGTGGGAGTTGTCTCCCCGCTGAGCATGCTGGGGAAGGGTACTTAAGGGGCAGACGCCATTTTTCGGGACTCTTCTTCGCCTCGTGGCCCTCCTGGCTCGAGGTATGTGTTACTGGGAATTCAGCCTCGGAGCCACGTTGGCTCGAGGCTGTATCTATGCCAGGTAGGCCCAGTTGTCCTGACTGGGGCCTACGCTTAAAGGTGATCCTGTGCTGTCCGTCCTGCGGGAGGAAGCCACTCAATGGAGGAAACCAGGGGAGGACCTGTCCAGGAGAGGACCAAGCGGAAGGCTGGTATCTTGTGGAAGGCCTGGTGACCCCAATGGACGATGCACCGTAGCTAAAGTAACCTTACAGTCTGCCGGGTTTGCTTAAAGGCTCTTAGACTGTAAGGCTGGATATCCGGGTACTAAAATCCTGTGGCAGAGACGGTTCAACTTAACCATCTTAAAGGTCTGTGGCAGAGACTGTTATTTCTTTATGTGTTCGTGCATCATTCCAGCTGCTAGGCCAAGTGAGAGGGGCCTATCCGGGTGAGCAATACCCACTCGAAGGAGAGTGGTGAGTGAGACTTTGTATCTTGGGAGTTTTCCCCAGTGATATGCTGTGTGTGCCTGAACCTTCCCCTAACCCTCCACCCCTTTACCTATACAAGTTTATTTGGAAATAAAGCCTGAAGAAAAAGGATTCATAACTTGTGTGGACATTAAAGTTACTATAGACTCGCAACCCCTAGACAACGAATTTTGTATGAACACTTATATGAATTTATTGTGAATGTTTATGAATTTATAGTACTTTTTTCACATTTATCATTGGCTGTTTTGAATGATTTCTGATTATGTATTTATATTGATTTCAATTTCTAGTTAAGCACTTTAGTTTATTGTGCGCTTATTGACAGCACAACACAATTCGATTTTAGGTTGGTTATATCGAGGTCTGGATATTTTGTGAGTGCAGCTGTTTTTGTTGGTCTTTTTGTGTGATTTTTTTACAGATTGACACTTTTTAGTGTAAATTATTTTCGTTTTTTATATTTGTTTATTCTGGCCATTAGAATGAGTGAGGGATGTTCGAGCACCAAATGTGTCTAGCGTTTAAGCATGTTTAGGTACATTTAGACACATTTAGGCACATTTTGCATGTCAAATGTTTTTTTTACTCAAAAACTCCTCTCCTGAAAGCACTAGTGATGCTTTTTTTGAGCATGTAAATGCTCCTCTTCTAATACGCCTGTAAACACCTATGTGTGCAGACACACATAGGCTTATGCCGCGTACACACGATCGATTTTCTCGACGGTGAAAACACTGTCGAGAAAATCGACGGGAAAAACGAGGGAACGGCTTGGTTCCCTACACACGTCCGTTTTTCCTGACATTTTTTTTTTGGTCGAGAAAAACGACCGTGTGTGGGCTCCGTGGCAGTGTTTCCCTATGGGAAAACTGCCGCGGAAAAAAACGACGGGAATCACGACGAGAAAAATTAAAGCATGTTCTAATTTTTCTCGTTGTGATTAATGCCATTTTTCCCGTCGGGAAAAATGACAAAAAGCCCACACACGGTCGTTTTTCTTGTTAAAAAAAAAAAATGTAAATTTTCCCGACGGGAAAAATGATCGTGTGCACGCGGCATTACATGGAGGTGCTTTTATAGGCTGAAAAAAAACACACCAAAAGAGACATTTTTTTAAGCGTGTGCATGAGGCCTAAACCTTTTGCAGAGACTTTATTACTTGAGAGGCGGACTGCTTTGTGTCTAACAGTTTCACTAATTTGCTCCATAAATGTATAAATGTCCTCCCAAGTCTTTCGTATTTGGTTTCGGTCCTTGACAGACTGTCATTGGCAAAAGTTGCACAGATTTAGAGGGTTTACAGTGGCATTCCACACTGATAAGGATCTTTTTACTATTATTCTGGATTCCTGCCATCTGCAGGGAATACTGGCTGCCCATAAAGCAGAGATTTATTATGATCGTTCTGCATGCTTAGGAAAGACACACTTATGAAGCCTGCTCTGAGTTCCTCCATATTAGAGTTTAATTTCATATGGCTTTTGAGAATTCTTTATCATTGTCTCCTTTTTGGGCAGCCAGTTTAAGGCTAAGCAGCATTCACCACTGACAGTGTGTAACAAGTGTTTAACTATAGTTCCTAGAAAAACTGTAACTGAATGAAGTTTGTGGTTAAGTGGTACAGTAATGCAGATAAGAAAGCATAAGAAATAGTAAGCTATTTCTACAAATTTACAGAACTTTACCTTAACAAAATAGGTATTAAATAGATTGTTAAGCAAACTGTAAGAAAAAGTGAAAGTGTTATTAAACCCAGACTATGGAAAACTCTTATTACATGCTATATAACAGTGTTCATATTCACAAAGCCACTAAAGCAGGGATCCTCAAACTACGGCCCTCCAGCTGTTGCAAAACTACAAATCCCATGAGGCATTGCAAAACTCTGACATTCACAGACATGACTAGGCATGATGGGAATTGTAGTTGCTAAACACCTGGAGGGCCGTAGTTTGAAGACCCCTGCACTAAAGCATCTGCTTTGTGTAGAGTGAAATATACTTGGTTGATCCTGCCTTCAGCTGCTGTCCCTCCCATCTTCTCTGTGTCCCCACTGCAGGCTGAGATTGTGCAGACTAGCTGGTGTCATCTACTGAGCATGCTCAATTTCAGTTCCCTTTTAAGCTCATAATTTCCTCCTTTTTCTTATCTGTACAGCCCACATGACTATAGCGTCTCACATGTGGGCATATACACAGTGGTGAATGACACTCTCCTCTCTCCCTCCCTCCTCCTCCATGTCCTCATATTGCTAAACACAACACTATGGGGGCAGGATATAGTATGCTGATTGATTACATTCACTAAGAAAATTACAAAAAAAAGCTTAGTTTTAATATAAATCAGTATTAACTAGGGATGGGCGAACAGTTCGGCCCGAGCATAAGTCTGGCGAACACCGAACAATATGCTGAGTTCGGGGAAAATTCTACAGCCGCGGAACCCCGTTAAAGTCTATGGGACGCTAACATGAAAAATCAAAAGTGATAATTTTAAAGGCTTATATGTATGGTATTGTCATAAAAGTGTTTGGGGACCTGGGTCCTGCCCCAGGGGACATGTATCAATGCAAAAAAAAGTTTTAAAAACTGACGTTTTTTCAGGAGCAGTAATTTTAATAATGCTTAAAGTGAAACAATAAAAGTGAAATATTCCTTTAAATTTCGTACCTGGGGGGTGTCTATAGTATGCCTGTAAAGTGGCACATTTTCCCAGTGTTTAGAACAGACCCTGCACAAAATGAAATTTCTAAAGGAAAAAAGTCATTTAAAACTACTCGCGGCTAAAATGAATTGTCGGGTCCCGGCAATACAGATAAAAATCATTGAAAAAAACGGCATGGGTTCCCACCCCCCAGTCCATTACCAGGCCCTTTGGGTCTGGTATGAATATTAAGAGGAAGCCCAAACCAAAATTAAAAAAAAATGCGTGGGGGTCTAACCAAATTCTATACCACGCCCTTCATGGTCTGGTATGGATATTAAGGGGAACCCTGCACCAAATATATTTTTTTAAATGGTGTATCCGAGCACGCAACCTGGCAGGCTGCAGGTACCCTTACCATTTCACCAAAAAAAGTGACAAAAATGGTAAAAAAAACACAGACACAGCTTGGGACAAGTCCTTTAATAGAAAATAAAAAAAAATTCCAGCGATGTAATCCTTTCATGATCCGACGATACACGCCGACACGATCGATTCTGCCTCCATGGGAGGCGCCCGCCGAATGACGCGAGACCCACTGTGACAGCTCTTATATAGCCGAGGGCGGGGGCACTCGTTATGTGCACTGGTGACTCTGCTCCCTCTGACGCAACAGGGACTTCTGACGTTTTCCCCGTGGGGTCACGGGTGACCCCGCCCCCTCTAACGCAACGAGAAACCCCTGTTGCATCAGAGGGGGCAGGGTCACCCGTGACGCCATTGGGGAAATCACCGGAAACCCCTGTTGTGTCAGAGGGGGGTGGGGTCACCAGCGTACGTCACGGTTGGCCCCGCCCTCGGCTATATAAGAGCTGTCACGGCGGGTCTGGCGTCATTTGGCGGGCGCCTCCCATGGAGGCGGAATCGATTGTGGCGGCATGTATCGTCGGGTCATAGAAGGATTGTCCCAAGCTGTGTATGTGTGGGTTTTTTACCATTTTTGACACTTTTTTGGGTGAAATGGTAGGGGTACAATGTACCCCGTTACCAATTCACATAGGGGTGGCCGGGACCTGGGGGTCCCCTTTATTAAAAAGGGCTTCCAGATTCCAATAAGCCCCCCCGCCCACAGACCCCCACAACCACCAGGCAAGGGTTGTGGGGATGAGGCCCTTGTCCCCATCAACATGGAGACATCCTCCCCATGTTGAGGCCATGTGGCCTGGCACAGTTCAGGAGGGGGGGGCGCTCTCTCGTTCCACCCCCTCTTTTTTTCTGCGGCCTGCCAGGTTGCGTGCTTGGATAAGTATCTGGTATGGATTTTTGGGGGAAACCCCACACCATTTTTTTTTTTTTGGCACGGGGTTCCCCTTAAAATCCATACCAGACCTGTAGGGTCTGGTATGGATTTTGAGGGGGACCCCTACGCCATTTAAAAAAAATAATTGGCGCAGGGTTCCCCTTAATATCCATACCAGACCTGAAGGGCCTGGTATGGAATTTGGGGGGAACCCCACAGATTTTTATTTTATTTTGGTTTGGGGTTCCCCTTAATATTCATACCAGACCAAAAGGGCCTGGTAATGGACTGGGGGCGGGGACCCATGCAGTTTTTTTCAATGACTTTTATCTGTATTGCCGAGACCCGACAATTCATTTTAGCTGCGAGTACTTTACTTTTTTTCCTTTAGAAATGTCATTTTGTGCAGGGACTGTTCTAAACACAAGAAAAATGTGCCACTTTACAGGCATACTATAGACACCCCCCAGGTACGAAATTTAAAGGAATATTTCAATTTTATTGTTTCACTTTAAGCATTATTAAAATCACTGCTCTCTACAAAACAGAAGTTTTTTAAAACTTTTTTTTGCATTGACACATATCCCCTGGGGCAGGACCCAGGTCCCCAAATACTTTCTATGACAATAACTTGCATATTAACCTTTAAAATTAGCACTTTTGATTTTTCACGTTCGTGTCCCATAGACTTTAACAGTGTTCGCGTGTTCAAACAAATTTTTTGCCTGTTCGCATGTTCTGCTGAGAACCGGGGGGTATTCGGCTCATCCCTAGTATTAACTATATGAAATGTAAAAAGAGCCTTGAATGCAGATGCCGTCTGAACAAAATGAAAGCTGTGAGTCATCTACGACTCCACCTACACTGGTGATGGTGAACCACCTTGGCACTCCAGATGTTTTCGAACTACATTTCCCATGATGCTCATACACTCTGCAGTGTAGTGGAGCATCATGGGAAATGTAGTTCCAAAACAAGGTACCAAGGTTCGCCATCACTGACCTACACCATATTAATGCACAAAAAAATACACATTTTGTATTCAATAAAGGTTTACAGGAAGTTGTAAAACAGTTATTTGATACTATTGTTTTTTATTACAAGCTTGAATAAGTTGTAAATAATTTGCTATTTTTCATTGACCAGTGAATTTTAGCACATGGATCTCTTCTTTAGTGACCTCTCCTCAGTTATGAATAATTTCTGAACAAATATTACCCCAATAGAAATATACGTTTTCACATTTAAAGAAGAGTTCCTGGTATGACTATTTATAAGATAGTTACATTGGTCTAGCTTGGACCTGTGGCACATCATTGTGAAGTGGAAGGAAAATTATAAATGTTTTTTTTTTATTTTTTTTACAAATACATTTCTGAAAAGTGTGGCGTGCATTTGTATTCAGCCCCCCTGAGTCAATATTTTGTAGAACCACCTTTTGCTGCAATTACAGCTGCAAGTCTTTTTGTGTTTGTCTCTACCAGCTTTGTACATCTAGAGAGTGACATTTTTGCCCATTCTTCTTTGCAAAATAGCTCAAGCTCTGTCAGATTGGATGTAGAGTGCCTGTAAACAGCAATTTTCAAGTCTTGCCACAGATTCTCACTTGGATTTAGGTCTGGACTTTGACTGGGCCATTCTAACACATGAATATGCTTTTATCTAAACCATTCCATTGTAGATCTAGCTGTATGTTTAGGGTCGTTGTCCTGACGGAAGGTAAACCTCCACCCTAGTCTCAAGTCTCTTGCAGACTCTAAAGTCCTGTACACACGATCGGATAACCTATGGATTTTCGTCCGAAGGATTTGACCATCGGAAATCCGATGAAACTGTTTTTCATCAGTCTTGGCCACACACCATCAGTCAAAAAAACGACCGTTCCAAACGCGGTGACGTAAAACACTCCGATGAGCCGAGAAAAATGAAGTTTAATGCTTCTGAGCATGCGTCGACTTGATTCTGAGCATGCGTGGGTTTTTTAAGCGATGGACTTGCCCATAGACGATCGGAAATTCCCATCGGTTTTTTATCCATCGGAAAAATTTAAAACAAGTTCTATTTTTTTCATCCGATGGAAAAAAGACCGATGGGTACCATACACGATCGGTTTGTCTGATGAAAACCATCCATCGGACGGTTTTCATCAGTTAAACCAATCGTGTGTACGGGGCTTAACAGGTTTTCTTCTAAGATTGACCAGTATTTGGCTTCATACATCTTCCCATCAACTCTGACCAGCTTGCCTGTCCCTGCTGAAGAATAGCATACCCACAACATGATGCTGCCACCACCATGTTTCACGGTGGGGATGGTGTGTTCAGGGTGATGTGCAGTGTTAGTTTTCCCGATACACATAGCGTTTTGCTTTTGGGCCAAAAAGTAAAATTTTGGTCTCATCTGACCAGAGCACCTTTGTCCTCCACATGGCTTCTCGCAAACAGGACTTCTTATGACTTTCTTTCAACAATGGCTTTCTTCTTCTATAAAGGCCAGATTTGTGGAGTGCACGACTAATAGTTGTTCTGTGGACAGATTCTCCCACCTGAGCTGTGGATCTCTGCAGCTCCTCCAGAGTTACCATGGGCCTCTTGGCTGCTTCTCTGATTAATGCTTTCCTTGCCAGGCCTGTCAGTTTAGGTGGATGGCCATGTCTTGATATGTTTGCAGTTGTGCCATACTCTTTCCATTTTCGGATGATGGATTGAACAGTGCTCCGTGAGATGTTCAAAGCTTGGGATATTTTTTTATAACCTAACCCTGCTTTAAACTTTTCCACAACTTTATCCCTGACCTGTCTGGTGTGTTCCTTGGCCTTCATTATGCTGTTGTTCACTGAGGTTCTCTGAGGGCTTCACAGAACAGCTGTATCTATACTAAGATTAGATTACACACAGGTCGACTCTATTTACTAATTAGGTGACTTCTGAAGGCAATTGGTTCCACTAGATTTTAGTTAGGGGTATCAGAGTAAAGGGGGTTGAATACAAATGTATGCCATACTTTCAGATATTTATTTGTAAAACAAATTGAAAACCATTTATCATTTTCCTTCCACTTCACAATTATGTGCCACTTTGTGTTGGTCTATCACATAAAACCCCTATAAAATAAGTTTATGTTTTTGGTTGTAACATGACCAAATGTGGAAAATTTCAAGGGGTATGAATTCTTTTTCAAGGCACTGTATATATACCATACCTGACCAATGCTCCTGGAAGCTGGAATTCACTGAAGTAGACACCACTACTCCAGTGATCTCCACTTGCTTCTGAGTCCTGTGCCAAGCGACTGTGCTGCTGCTTTCTGAACACAGGAGGTTAACCCCTTGGCACATACACCATTCAGAGAATTCTTTGCATTTTCTGAATGAATGCAAAGCATTCTCTATTTGGACAAAGTGAAGAGGAAGGGTGGTGACGTCATGCTCTCCACCTCGTCTAATAAAAGAATGCTTTGCATTCATTCAATCTATACAAATTAATTCTCTGATTGGTGCCTGTGCCAAGTGGTTGACCTCCTGTGTTCAGAATGCAGCAGGGCATCCTCTTGGCACAATACCCAGAAGCAAGTGGAGATCACTACAGAAGCAGTCTTTACTTCAGTTTCTGGGGAACTGGCCAGGTATAGTATATGCATAGTTATTTTGGTTAAGGCTGGGTTCACACTTGTGCGACACGACAGCCGTCCTACTTTGGATCCGACTTTGCCGTGCGACATGAAGCCGACATATGTCCGACTTTCAATAAAGGGGGATCCGACTTGGATCTCCGCCAATACCAGGCACTGTGTTTGGTATGAATCTTGAGGGGGAACTCCACGCCAAATTTTAAATACCCTTGGGACTGGTATGGTTTTTAAGGGGAACCCCTACGCCGAAAAAACAGCGTGGGGGTTCCCCCAAAATCCAAACCAGACCCTTATCCGAGCACGCAACCTGGCAGGCCGCAGGGGAAGAGGGGGGCGAGAGAGTTGCCCCCCTCCCTCCTGAACCGTACCAGGCCGCATGCCCTTAACATGGGGGGGTTTGGTGCTTTGGGGCAGGGGGGCGACCTGCGGCCCCCCCACCCCAAAGCACCCCGCCCCCATGTTGATGAGGACAGAGCCTCTTCCCGACAACCCTGGCCGTTGGTTGTCGGGGTCTGCGGGCGGGGGCTTATCGGAATCCGAGAGCCCCCCTTTAATAAGGGGGCCCCCAGATCCCAGCCCCCTACCCTATGTGAATGAGTAGGGGTACATCGTACCCCTACCCATTCACCTGTTGGAAAAAAATGTCAATAAAAAAACACACACAGGTTTTTAAAGTAATTTATTGCACAGCTCCGGGGGTCTTCTTCCGACTCCTGGGGTCTCTTCCGACTTCGGGGGTCTCCGGTGTCATCTCCGCGCTCTCCGGTTCTTTCTTCCTTCTGCTGGGCCTCCGCTATCTTTTTCCAGCTCTTTTGCTAGCGGGGCCTGGTCTTCTTCGTCGCCTTCTTCCCTCTTCTCCTCTCTGGTTCTTTCTTCCTTCTGCCGGGCCTCCGCTATCTTCTTCCAGCTCTTTTGCTAGCGGGGCCCGGTCTTCTCCGTCGCCTTCTTCCCACTTCTACTCTTCGATGTTGACACGTCGCTTCCTCCCGCTGTAATGCTGGCTGTGCGGTGTGCTCCGATTTATATAGGCCTCTCATGACGTCACGGGTGGCCCCGAAACATGTGACTGTGACGTCATGGGAGCATGTGGCCACCCGGAGAATGTGACTGTGACGTCATGAGAGGCCTATATAAATCGGAGCGCACCGCACAGCCAGCATTACAGCGGGAGGAAGCGACGTGTCAACATCGAAGAGGAGAAGAGGGGAGAAGGCGACGGAGAAGACCGGAGACCCCCGGAGTCGGAAGAGACCCCCAGAGTCGGAAGAAGACCCCCGGAGCTGTGCAATAAATTATTTTAAAAACCTGTGTGTGTTTTTTTATTGACATTTTTTCCACCAGGTGAATGGGTAGGGGTACGATGTACCCCATACTCATTCACATAGGGTGGGGGGCCGGGATCTGGGGGCCCCCTTATTAAAGGGGGGCTCCCGGATTCGGATAAGCCCCCGCCCGCAGACCCCGACAACCAACAGCCAGGGTTGTCGGGAAGAGGCCCTGTCCTCATCAACATGGGGGCAGGGTGCTTTGGGGTGGGGGCCACAGGTCGACCCCCTGCCCCAAAGCATCAAACCCCCCATGTTGAGGGCATGCGGCCTGGTACGGTTCAGGAGGGAGGGGGGCCACTTTCTCGCCCCCCTCTTCTTCTGCGGCCTGCCAGGTTGCGTGCTCGGATAAGGGTCCAGTTTGGATTTTGGGGGGACCCCCATGCCGTTTTTTCGGCGTAGGGGTTCCCCTTAAAATCCATGCCAGACCCAAGCGCCTGGTATGCTCTTGGAGAGGGAACCCATGCCGTTTTTTTTTAATTAAAATTTGGCCTGGAGTTCCCCCTCAAGAGCAGTACAGCACAAGTCACATGCCAAAGTCGGATCATGCAAGACTGCGGTCCGACTTTGATCCGACTTCAATGATAGTCAATGGGCTGAAGTCGGATCAAAGTCGGACCAAAGTAGTACAGGGAGCATTTTCAAAGTCGGACCGACATGTGTCGGACCAGTTAAAATGGCTCCCATAGGGAAACATTGATTTTCACACGTCATGCGACATGAGCTCCCAATGTCGGAGCGTTTGTCGCCCCAGTGTGAACCTGGCCTTAAACTGGACCAATGTAACTATGTATAAAATAGCCACACCTGGAATTCTCTTTTAAATATTATGTAGTTTATCTAGTTTGCATACAGCTGTTTCAAACCTGGATGAACAAAGCAGAGATTTGTTTTAGGTATGCAATGCTGTACCTAGTTTTCTTTTCTAGTAAATCATCTCCCACGTACCTAAATAACGTTCAATCTTCCATAACGCGGAATTAGACTATCTTACTGTACTTTTTTAAGTCACAGGCTTTTGACAATCCAGCTATTCTGGTTAGCTGAGTGATCAAAGTTGAAAATATTCTGCCTGACAGCTCTTTTGCAAGTTTTCACTGTGTTGCATGATGCATGATAGAGCTAGTTACTTGCGTATGCTATGGTACCTGTGCTATAAATATTGAATCAGTGTGCTATGGTTGGTAACTGCTGCATTTTTTATTCAATATGATAGGTACTTTTGTGTTTTACTGTACTGCTATAAGCAAAATAAAGGCACATTTAGTTAGCATGTTTCCTTCTATGGTCTTATAAACTTTACATATTTTAAGTTTAACTTTTAATTCAGATATATATTATTGGTACAGCATAAGTGGGTAACTTACATAGAAAGCAGTTCTGTTACACAGGGTACACAGCATGTAGGGACACATTTGAATGCACATGACTATTGTATAACCGATGTATTACAGGTCTGCCCACCACATTCTACCCCCATACCTTACTTATACTTAATCAAAGAGACCACACATTGATGTTTGGAGTAAAACATGGACGTAGCAGCCTCCTTTATTTTAACTGTTCCATCAGTTATCAAAAACTTTAACCATCAAACACATAAACCCAGAAATATTGCCTCCTAGTGTTGGTCTTTGCAGGAACCTCAAAATGACCATAATCATATTAACCCGATATTACTCATCATACCAATATTCTTATTACCACGTGACACTGCGGTACCTTAAAAATGGTCATAGGCCTCAAGCCGATCAGCTACTCAGAGACGACCACTGACCGCAGTGCCCCCATTATCCAACTCATCCAGCTAAACTCCTATTAGCTGGAATCCATCCTCAGAACCCATACCACCAATAGGTCCTGACCACTTGCTTTTTGCGGTACTTCCTTCTCCCGCAAAGACCAAACACCCGCCACAGCACCCAAGGGAAAACACCTTTACCCTTTGGTGCCCCTCCAAACCCTAAGGGCTCGTTGGATCCCATCCTGCAAACCCAAAGCCCACAAATCAGTCCCCACTTCATTCAGATGGACACTATCCCTCCGTAGATACCGCCACGTATCCACCTCCCATTCCAAGTGTCGGACCACCAACCCCCTGTTCCGGACCACAAACTTACCCATATCACAATTGATTTTCCTGCGAGCCCGAGTGATGCCGTCCACGGACCTCGCCCCTCTCCAAGCTGTCCGGGCCACCATGTCAGATCAGACAATGATCGTGTCCGGGAAGGACATCCTGAGCCACAGGAAATCAAATTTCATGTCCCTCATCACCTCTAACATGGACCTACTGCCCAGATCATTGCCACCTACGTGCAGTACTAAAACGTCAGGTGGCCTGTCCAAACGAGCAAAACGGTGCACCTCCGGAACCATCCTGCTCCACAACATTCCCGGAACTCCCAGCCATCGGACACACGCCTCAGGTCTTGGGAACCCCAGCTGCCGACCCTCATATCGAACGCCAGCCCTCTAAGCCCCCCAGAACACAAACGAATGGCCCAGTATCCAGACCAAAGCTTGCGTCTCACCTGAAAGTAGACGAAGAACAATAACTCCCATGAGAAAATTCCCCAAAAACCCAACCTGTACAACTCAGCAGCCCGAATATAACACCCCGGGCATGCCCCCAAAATTACTCACGCCCCACTATTAGCTGGGGGCGACCGTACAGCCGGAACCTCCTGGCTTCCCACCGGCCTATCCTCTTAACAGCTTCCTCGTCTATCCCACATCTGGCCGCCTCTGTAGCTGCCCCTATCCTGAAGGAGTGAAAGAAAAAACTCCTTATCACGGAGTCCCAACGTCCGAAGGCACTTTCGGAATACCGTAATAAACTGATATCTTGAAAGGGGGGTCCCGTCCTTGTGCATCAAAAAGAACCCACACTGGGCGGGCGAACCTCCCAATACCCCTTAACAGCCCTTACAGGGCATACCAGAGAACCTGGAACCGGAAAACCTGTACCAACTTACCTCTGCCCATCTGGTCCGTCTTAGACTTCCTAAGTGCCAGTGACACCCCGTCCTCCGTCCAAACCACATCGCTAGCCAGCAACCCCCCGTGCACCGCTTTGGACGGGCTGACCAACCCCCCTATCCGGAATGCTCCAAAGAACGCCAATGAGAAGGTCAGCACCAATAATAATATTAATCGTATAAATATACTATTTTCAATAGAAACCCACGTGACACTGCGGTACCTTAAATGGTCATAGGCCTCAAGCCGACCAGCTGCTCAGAGACGACCACTGACCGCAGTGCCCCTATTATCGAACTCTTCCAGCTAAACTCCTGTTAGCTGGAATACCCTCTCAGAACCCATACCACTGATAGGTCCTGACCACTTGCTTTTTGAGGAACTCCATTCCTAACCTTGCGGAACTTTAAATGGTCATAGGCCTCAAGCCGACCAGCTGCTCAGAGACGACCACTGACCGCAGTGCCCCCATTATCAAACTCTGCCAGCTAAACTCCTGTTAGCTGGAATACCCTCTCAGAACCCATACCACCGATAGGTCCTGACCACTCGCTTTTTGAGGAACTCCATTCGTGACATTGCGGTACCTTAAATGGTCATAGGCCTCAAGCCGACCAGCTGCTCAGAGACAACCACTGACCGCAGTGCCCCATTATCAAACTCTTCCAGCTAAACTCCTGTTAGCTGGAATACCCTCTCAGAACCCATACCACCGATAGGTCCTGACCACTTGCTTTTTTGAGGAACTTCATTCTCCCCCAAAGACCAAAACACTCTGGTGCCAACTCTCGGAACCTGTCCCACTGAAAGCGAGAATGGGCATCAGCTATGACATTGTCCACCCCCGGAAGGTGTACCGCATACACAAACACATTGAGCTGTAATCATCTCAACACCAGATGGCGCAGCAGCCGCACCACAGGGGGGGAGGATGCCGACACCTTGTTAATGACCTGCACCACCCCCAGGTTGTCTCCGTGAAACCGCACCTTTAAGTCTCTGAAACAAACCCCCCCCAGTTCCACCACCAGTACCAACGGGAACAATTCCAACAGGACCAAGTTCTTGGTGAAACCAGCATCAATCCATGCCTGAGACCAGGGGCCCGCACTCCACTTTCCCTGAAAGAAAGCCCCAAAACCTGACCCCCCAGCTGCATCCGTGTACAGTTCTAAACAAAATTGCCTAATTGGGCCGGACCTCCATACCGCCCTCCCATTAAAGGACTCCAGAAATGAATGCCAAACTTGCAAGTCAGCTTTGTGCTCCCTGCCCAAACTCACAAATGTGTGGGAGACCGTACCCCAGCCATGCCAGCCGACAGCCGTCGACAGAACACCCTGCCCATTGGCAGGATGCGGCACGCGAAATTGAGTTTTCCCAGCAGCGACTGCAACACCCTAAGCTGCACCTTCCTCAGCCCCACCATAACTCTCAGCTCCCCCTTGAGAGCCTCCAACTTGTCCAATGGTAGGTGGCACTCCATGGCCTCCGAATCCAGGACAATGCCCAAAAATGTGATAGCCGTGCGAGGTCCCTCAGTTTCTCAGGCGCCAAAGGGATCCCAAACTGCTCTGCAATGTGCTCCAAGGTGGCCAGGAGCACCGCGCAGATCCTGGATGAGGCCGGACCCACACACAGAAAATCGTCCAAGTAGTGAATAATTGAACTCACCCCCAACACATCCCTGCCAACCCATTCCACAAATGAGCTGAACTGTTCAAACAATGCGCACGATATGGAGCATCCCATAGGTAAACACTTATCCACATAGAACGCATTGTCCCAATGACATCCCAGGAGGTGAAAGCTATCAGGGTGAACCGGCAACAATCTAAACACCCCCTCTATGTCGGCTTTTGCCATCAACGCCCCCTGCCCGTACCGGCGAAACCAGCCCACTGCAGCATTAAAGCAAGTGTAACTGACTGTACATGCTTCCGGATCAATCGCGTTATTGACGACCCACCCTTCGGAAAAGACAGGTGGTGAATGAGGCGGAACTTGTTGGGCTCCTTCTTAGGGACAACCCCAAGCGGGGAGACCACCAAATTCTCCAAGGGGGGGAAGGGAAAGGACCGCCCATGCGGCCTAAAGTAACCTCCTTGAGCAGTTTCTCTGCGACCACAGCAGGCTGCTGCATGGCCGACCGCAAATTGCACGCGATCGGGGAGATAACCTGCAAGGAACATGGAATGTGAAACCCCTCTGAAAACCCACGATCCAACAATCCGGCCGCCCCCCTGTCTGGATACCTACCGAGGAACAGCCGCATCCTTTCCACCATCACCGGAGTCCTCCCTTTTTGTGCCCAGCGTCTCCGGCACGACCCTCCTGAAAAAACTGACTAGGAGCCCTCGGCGAGGTCATCAACCGTGCCCCCGTACACCCTGTAGGCCTCTCCAATGGAGTCCTGATAGCCAAATAGTGCTGAACAGTGCTCCAGATTCTTCTGTCCTATAACACTGGCCATGACGGCGAACGCCTGCAGCCAATTTGCAAACGTCCGTGGGATAAGCCTGTATCCCCTCTTCTCCTCATCCTCCTTTCTAGAATCATCTGGCTTAACCCTGTCCAGGTGAAACTTTTCCAATGGTAACAGTGAGAACATCTCCACATACTCACCTTTCCATATCTTCTCCCTCACTTCAGGTTTCAGGTGTGCTCCCAGCGGTGCCTCATAACACACATACACCTCACATTTTGCAGCATCAGCCAACCTAATCATATCCTGCCGTGCCGCCTGTTCCACCGCGCTACCCATCTGTGTGGCCCCCAAAGCCACGGTAGCCACCCCTGCCGATTCCCGCCACCGCAGTAGTCGACGCAGGTGGAAACCGGCGCTACCATCCAGCCGTGCACCTCCCCCATCAGGGACCGTAACCCCCCCAGCCTGCCCACTATCTGGATCCAGCACCTGCACCGCTAAACCCTCACCCCCAGCAGGCCTAACCACCTGGCCACTACCCGTAGTATGGCCCCCAGAATGAGTAAGTAAAAATGACTTACCGGGCTGCCTGGAAGAAATCCCACCAGCCGATCGACTCGACTCCACCGCTGCCACCGACCGTCTCCGATCCTCCTCCGAGCTGCACACTTCCCCCTCCGACAGCACACCAGACTGCTCCTCACCACCAGAAGAAAGCTTACCAGGCGACTTGTCCCTGGAAGCCGAGGGTCCTGCACCCGATCGATCCATCCTCTGCGCACCAGACCCGCACACCGATCGTTTAGCCGACTTGCCACCACGCTGTTCCCCAGCACTGCCGTCATCTCTCTCTGGCTCCCTCACTCCTGAACCCTCCTGCACCAGCCCATGATGTCCGGCCAAGGGGGGGGGGTGCCCGGACACCGCAGCCCCCGATAACCCACGCTGGGGCCCCGACCCTGCGAGCTCGCCATCCTCTCTCCCCACGGTACCTGCTGATCCAGACAGACCCGACAGCATCAGCCCCAGGGTCTCCTGGAGCCAATCCTCGCCACGTGTAGCGGCCTCTGCCCGCAGTTGGGCCAGAAGTTTTTTTTCACAGACGACATGCTGCTGTTAGCTGACACTTTCCCCCGCGCTGTGTTAACTCAGAGGGGCGGGGACTCCCTTTTATCTAGCCTTCTCCCCTCCCCTCCATATTTCCTTTAGCCAATCATTAATACCCTCTCATTTCATACCCTGTTCACTCAGTCATGCCCAGCCCTTCGCCTATGGCATTCTGTCTTTTTGCTCCAGGCTTTTCTAGAAAGTGGAATGCAAAACACCGGTATCGCAAAGCATTATGGGTTTTATTTTTAAATAAAGAGAACAGCAGTACAGTAACTATTTGCTTTCAGATTGTCTGCTCAAATTAAAAGTCTGTATAGCATTGTGGAATTATTTACTACTCTGATTCATTCAGCTGTGTGTGTATTTTGACCTTCAACTATTCTGTTCTGGAAACATCAAGCCTCCTTTCGCAATACAGGTAAAAGTGGAGTGCCACCCTGAATTTTTTTTTTAAATCAGACTCCTCTAAACCTATACAAAAATATTTGGAGGAAATTTTTTTTGTTATGCTTTATGCTTACCAGAATCGCCCTGTTGCTATGTAGTCCTCCTAATCTGCCACCTCCTGGTCCGCAGAGCTCCTCGTCCCTTCCTCCCTCGCCTGTGCTCCTGGGAAATTATGTGTCATCATCTCCCAGGAGTCTGTGGGCAGTACTGTGATCAAAAATTGTGCTATTTCCTTAGAGGTAAATTACGCGATTTGAGGCAGATCACAGCGCCGAGATGTGTTTATCAATGTTGCCATAACAACGGGGCGGGACCTTCCTCCGTTGTCGCCCGTTGTTATGGCAACTTTAGGAACAATCGCGCTATAGCAGCCGGTGAATCGCACATGCGCGAGATTGAGAGGTGCATGCTGGTTACCCAGCATGCACCTCTCAAGCTTATCCAGGGAGAGTTATTGATTGGGCTTCACATGCCCACAATCATGATGGCAACGGCCACAACAGGAGAGAAAAAATTGTGAGTATAAAATTTGTATTTATAACATCCATTATTAAAATGATATAATCGTTTTTTAATTTAATAATTAATTATGCTCGGATCAATTAAACAAAAAAAGTGTCCTGTACATTTACGTCGGCAGAATGTCATGGCTGGGCAAAGTAACGTATATTTACGTCACTTTTAAATTCCCGTCGTGCCAGGCGCGCCCCTGTCGGGAGCTCCGTGACCGTGCCCGCAGGACCTGCGGACTCGATGTCCGCCGGTGTCCCGCGATCGGGTCACAGGGCTGCAGAACGGGGAGAGGCAAGTGTAAACATGCGTCTCCCCGTTCTGCCTAGTGACACTGTCACTGATCGTCTGCTCCCTCTCATCGGAAGCAGCGATCAGTGACGTGTCACTCGTAGCCACGCCCCCTAACAGTAAGAATCACTCCCTAGGACACAATTAACCCCTTCAGCGCCACCTAGTGGTTAACCCCTTCACTGCCAGTGTAATTTTCACAGTAATCAGTGCATTTTTATAGCACTGATCGCTGTAAAAATGACAATGGTCCCAAAAATGTGTCAAAAGTGTCCGATGTGTCGGCCATAAAGTCGCAGTCATGATAAAAATCGCAGATCGCCGCCATTACTAGTAAAAAAAATAAGAATAATACAAATGCCATAAAACTACCCCTATTTTGTAGATGCTATAACTTTTGCGCAAACCAATCAATATACGCTTATTGCGATTTTTTTTATTACCAAAAACATGTAGAAGAATACATATCGGCCTAAACTGTGGAAAAATTTCGTTTTTTTATAGATTTTTTGGGGATATTTATTATAGCAAAAAATAAAAAATATTGATTTTTTTTCAAAATTGTCACTCTATTTTTGTTCATAGCGCAAAAAAATTAAATCGCAGAGGTGATCAAATACCACCAAAAGAAAGCTCTATTTGTGGGAAAAAAAGGACGTAAATTTTGTTTGGGAGCCACGTTGCACGACCGCGCAATTGTCAGTTAAATCGCAGGAAATGCTCTGGTCTTTGGCCAGCGAAATGGCCTGGGGCTTAAGTGGTTAAGTTAGCCTGATAAACCAGTGAAATATGTGCCTAGAGTGCACTGCACTGCACTTGGAAGTGCAGTTGCTGTAGATCTGAGGGGGACATGCTACGAGTGCACTGCAAGTGCACTTGGAAGGGCAGTTGCTGTAGATCTGAGGGGGACATGCAAGGAAAATAAAGAACAGCATTTTTGCTTGTACATGATTGGACGATAAAATCAGCAGAGCTTCCCCTGATTTCAGATCTTCCCCTCAGATCTACAGCGACTGCAATTCCAAGTGCACTTTCAGTGCAATTTCAAATGCATTTTGCATTTGTAATTTGCACTTGTAGAGCAAAGTGGATTTGCCTTTTGTAAATAGCCCCCTATGGTGTGATGTAGAGGAGGCGTTAACATCCAACACCAAGAGTGGACTCCCTTTGAAGAATTTAATTGGCACTTGTAGTGCACAAAGCGAGTAAGCTGTTCTCTTAGTTGAGACAACACTTCTCTCTGGTGAGTGGCCATTTCTTCCATATCCATATACGGGAAGGAATATTGCACATTGTTTATGGATAATTTTTTATGGACTTTTTCTATTTATTGTGGGATCTCACTTATGTCAAGAAGGACTATTGTTTAGAAGTTAGTTGTCTGTTGATCACATCATTATTAGAGCTGCCATTTTTAGTTTTTTTGGGGGGTTTTCATTTTAGTATCACTTTAACACTGACCAGGATGCTTACAATTGCTTACAATGCTTACAATTGTCTTTCTTTTCCAAGGATGCTTAAATTGTCAATGAAAAACTGTTGCTGTAATTACTTATAAAGTGTTAGCAGGAGTTTGGCTTTGATTTTGTTAGTCAAGTCCATATAAACTGGCTAGTCCATCAGCTAACACTACCCCCTCCCCCAATTGAATATGCTTTTGTGCAAAGGTGTCTCTGTTGCTTCTTCAGTGAAGTGGGGACACCCAGGAAGTATGTTACTGGCCGGATCACCAGGGAAAATATAGAGAAAATAAAAATAAAAAAATAAACAAATGCAGCCATCACATTTAAGGATTTGTGGGTTTCAATATATAACATTTTTGTTTTGGGGCTTAATGCCACTTTAAACTAATTCATAATATTTCCTTAATATATGTTTATTATTTCCAGGTTCAGAGAGAACCAAACAAGAGACATAAGAACAATGGAACAGTTTGAGTGTGATTTCTACCAAACAGACTACAGTTTTGAAGATACTGCTCAAGGTCTTTCTACAACTGGGGCAAGTAGCCAGTACGACCAGAATAAGTGAGTATTGTCTGCCAGTGATATGTCTGGTAATGGATCAAACACTAACAAGATATCTGTAATTCTCTATGCTGACCATCATTTGTATTTCAATACATACTTATAGGCCTTTTGATTCTAAAGCCCTGTACACACGATCGGATTTCCTATGGTTTTTAAACCAATGTATTTTTCCATCGGAAAAGCGATGAAGCTGACTTCCATCAGTCTTGCCTACACACCATAAGTCAAAAAACCGACCGTTCCAAACGCAGGGACGTAAAACACTCCGATGAGCCGATAAAAATGAAGTTCAATGCTTCTGAGCATGCGTCGACTTGATTCTGAGCATGCTTGGGTTTTTTATCCGATGGAGTTCCCCACAGACGATAGTAATTTGCTATCGGTTTTTTAACTATCGGATAAATTTAAAACATGTTCTATTTTTAAACACCGATGGAAAAAAGACCGATGGGGCCCATGCACGATCGGTTTGTCCGATGAAAAAAGTCAATCGGACTGTTTTCATCGGTAAAACCTATCGTGTGTACACGGCTTAACATGTAAAACAATATATAAAGGTACCCAAAACGTAAGCTAATGTAGCGGCCTGCACTCTCTCTCTCTGCTGCTGGCTGGTTGCTGCTTGTCTAGGGGTATCCTGGAGGAGAGAATGCGGGGTCACCACGCCAAGCCTTCACTGCAGATGTTTGTGTGGTGTGAGCAAAGTTTCTTTACCTTCGGCCCGGTGTTCGGTGTTTGGAGCCCCTGCTTCTTCTGTGGAACAGTGTCCTGCCAGTAAATGAGCCCCACACCAATAAAAGTCCAACACTCCTTTATTTTCCAATGTCAGGATGAAACACAATCAGTTGGACCCCCTCAACGAACAGACAGGGGGGTGTGGATACGAGTAGGCCCAGGCACAATAAACTCTCCTATTCCTCTATCAGGGAATAGGTTTGGCACATGGTCTCTGCCATCTGCTGAGAATCTTGGTCGCTGCCACCGACCGGGTGAACGGTGAACCTTCCTCCTGACTGCACTCAGCCCCTGTTTGGGAAAATACCCCTCCGGGCGGTCTCCTGGGGCTCACCCGGAACCGGCAATCTGCTGCACCAGGTCTTCGGGTGAGTAGCTCCTCCGGTCCCTTACGCCTCTGGATTCAGGTACCCCACTCCTGGGGTCCCCTAGGAAATCCTTCCCTCGCAGAGCCCAGCGGAGGACACTGGGCCCCAGGCCTCCAACCGAGTACCTCACCCCAGGCTGAAGGTGCCTGGGGTGGAACACGAGCTCCGGGTGTCCAGGCCTAGGCCGCCTGGACACCGACCACGAACCACAGCCCTCAGGCTGAAGGTGCCTGGGACTCGACAACTCCGTGACCAAAATGGCCGACCCCTTTATACCCTCCTCCAGCAAGCCCAACGGAGCCCCCGCCCCGCTGTACTCATGCTGCGAGAGGCCAAAAAGGGTACGGCACTGCAATGATGGCTCAACCCCGGGCAAAAAGCGACAGTGCCACCCGCTGGGCCCCAGGGAACCATACACTACAGATATCCCCACCAAATTCAAACATGAGAGAAAAGCATATACCCGCTACACTCTCCCCCTGGTTGTTTGACACTGGTCCCCAGTGTCTGAAATAAACTATGCCCTCAAGGGCTGACACAGTCCAGTCCAGAAACCGACTGAAAATTTAAAAAATCCCCAAAATTTTGAAAAAAAAACTAACTACCTAGAGCAGTTGTGCCTGAGCCTCAAATGAAAAGGGAGGGGAGGGGAACAAATAACATATAACTTGAAACATATCTCAAAAGTCACATCATTGACACTTCCCCCCACCCACATCACTGACCAAGACCCGCCCCACTCTCAGCGGTCTTGATTGGATGTTCTCCTGCAGAGGGGAAAATAAATATTAAACACACAATTTCCTGACACATATGTTCGTGTGAGCATGAAAGAACCTCTCCGCAGAGAAACCCTTTCCTTCTAAAAGTGCGTGTGTGAAAAGTGAATGCCGATGCACAACACTGCCACCTGGTGACAGCGCCGCGGTAACTGCACTTGTGGAGACCTCTTCTTCTTTGACCCTCTGTACCCCAGAGTCCAAAATCCCTCATCGGAGAATGAAGAACAACAACAGGAACAGTCCCTCAATTCCTCCGAAGAGCACAAATACCCAGTAGCTCGGGTACAGTCACTGAGTTTTCCCGGGAAAAAAACAACAAACCTGGAGAGTTCAGCAACATTAAGCGGCAAACAGAGTCTTTATCTCCTTCACCTGGCAAAACTATAGCATCCGGGTGACGAGGTGCTTTGGTCACCTCTGTTCTGGGCATAGGCGCCCGTAGCGACAGTCTCTTATCCCTGGCATTAGGTGCAGGTGGCACCGAGGATGTGAGGGTAGGCTGGGAACGGGATCCCTCCTCAGGCGCTGGTGCCTCCACCCGGGGTGTACTATACCCTGTAGACATGGGTGGATCCCTAGTTCTGCGGGACGAGGAGAGAGGCATCTTGTCCCAACCCTTACTAGCAAAGAGTTCATCTATGGCAACATCGTCTCCCAGATCAGAGAGCGATTCCAGGTCGGAGGTGTCACACTCCTCCGCGGGCAGGTAGCCTGTAGTGGAGACTGAACTGCCACCTCCCGCGGACACACAGGGCCGTGACTCCCCGACACCTCCGCCCACACACCAAGTCCCTCCGCCCAGCTTACCTCGGCTTTTACTTGAAACGGGATGTCCGGGACTCTTCCCACCGCGACCGCTGGACGGGGCTACCATGCCGGTCTTCCTCTTGGCGGTGGACGCTGAGAGACAGTGGTGACCGAGTCAGCATCCTCGGATTTCTCCCGTACTTCGGTGATCGCGACCTCCCCCGCGGTCGCTGCACTGCGCACAGGGATGGCTGTCAAAGCGGTGATTCCTCCTACTTGAGTGGTGCTGCCTGTAGTGCAGTTGAGGTGGATGGTTCTTGGCTTTTCGATAACTGGGTCCACCTCAAATAAGAACTACCCGCAGGCCTCGCATCGCCTGAATGGCTTCAGCTGACACACCAGTCCCAAACAGCCGGGACAAATCAAACCCAGGGCCTCAACGTCCATGCACGAGTACAGGGTGAATCGTCCCCGGGGCTTTAGCCGGATCCCCGTATCGGTCACCGGAGCAGCAGCAGTCAAGGTCGTGGTAGAAGGGTGAAGTGGAATCCACAATGTATTTCCGAACATGGTGACTCGCTGCTGATCCATTGTGCACTGCAAGTTTGGCGCCAAAGTCCCCACGTGTAGTCCTTCACACGATTGGACTCCTCCCCTCCAGTTCGCGGGCTTTCTCCTTCCCTGGGTCACGCCCACGAACTGAGCAGGGAGGGTGTGCCTCGTTGCGCAGTGCAATAGAAGCCCCCACGTGTAGTACTTCACACGGCTGGACTCCCCCCTCTTCTCGCTCTTCTGCGTAGTCCTTTCCCTTCTTAGGGTCATGCCCACGACTTCGAGCAGGGTTGCACTTTGGCCAATAATATGGCCGACCTACTCGGAACTCCTCCGGGCAGACACGTTCAAACTCCATCCATTCTAGCTCCATAGTAACACGAACACTATCCCGGACCCGAGCCTCCACGTGTAGCGGCCTGCACTCTCTCCGCTGCTAGCTGGTTGCTGCTTGTCTAGGGGTATACTGGAGGAGAGAGTGCGGGGTCACCACGCCAAGCCTTCACCACAGATGTTTGTGTGGTGTGAGCAAAGTTTCTTTACCTTCGGGTCGGTGTTCGGTGTTTGGAGCCTCTGCTTCTTCTGTGGAACAGTGTCCTGCCAGTAAATGAGCCCCACACCAATAAAAGTCCAACACTCCTTTATTTTCCAATGTCAGGATGAAACACAATCAGTTGGACCCCCTCAACGAACAGACAGGGGGGTGTGGATATGAGTAGGCCCAGGCACAATGAACTCTCCTATTCCTCTATCAGCAAATAGGTTTGGCACATGGTCTCTGCCACCTGCTGAGAATCCTGGTCGCTGCCACCGACTGGGTGAACGGTGAACCTTCCTCCTGACTGCACTCGGCCCCTGTTTGGGAAGATACCCCTCCGGGCGGTCTCCTGAGGCTCCCCCGGCACCGGCAATCTGCTGCACCAGGTCTTCGGGTGAGTAGCTCCTCCGGTCCCTTACGCCTCTGGATTCGGGTACCCCACTCCCGGGGTCCCCTAGGAAATCCTTCCCTCGCGGAGCCACACTGGGGTGGAACACGAGCTCCGGGTGTCCAGGCCTAGGCCGCCTGGACACCGACCACGAACCACAGCCCTCAGGCTGAAGGTGCCTAGGACTCGACAACCCCGTGACCAAAATGGCCGACCCCTTTATACCCTCCCCCAGCAAGCCCAGCGGAGCCCCCGCCCCGCTGTACTCATGCTGCGAGAAAAAAAAGGGAACGGCACTGCAATGATGACTCAACCCCGGGCCCAAAGCGACAGCGCCACCCGCTGATCCCCAGGGAACCATACACTACAGATATCCCCAACAAATTCAAACATGAGAGAAAAGCATATACCCGCTACACTAATAAGGCTAGTTTCATCTGGATTGCTGAATCTGGTCATTACTAAGTCTGTTGGTAAAGTGAAGGTGTTTTTATTATATATGCATCTACCACTGTTTATGTTCAGATCACTGTGTCAGGTACTTGATTACAGTACAAGGTGCCTTCACCTAACAGGTAATCCTAACACAGGTACTTGTGTCTGCAATTCATCATTGTTGATATCTTACAAATGTTTTAGGCTTGGTTATGTTTACGCTAAAACTTTAACTAGGACTAAGAGCTTTGACTGGCAGCCTTACAGGCCAATGTAAGTTGTGGGAGGTGGGTTGAGGCTGCTTCGACCTCAGGAATTCTCCATCTGGCACTTCATGAAGGCTTTATAGAGTTTTTTAAACTCTAACCTTAATTAACTTTAGATGTATATATTTAAAAAATATAATGAATACTACTTGAAAGCTTAATTATTAAAGTTTTAAAGGAGAAGTCCAGCCTGAGCTTCTTAGGCTGGGCTCCTCTGGGTCACAGTAGTGCAATTCGTTTTGCACTCCTGTGACCCGTTTTCAGCGGAGAGCGGTCTGAAGTCCGCTCGCTGCTGACATCATTGCCATCAGTCGGGGCAGCGCATCATCCCGACTTCCAAGTCTGGATCTGCCAGCTGCCCTGATTGATGGCAGTCTCAGCATCTCAGCGAGCCGCTGAGACGCTAAGACAGACGCTCCCCGCTCCAATGAGTGCTGAGAAGTAGAGCAGAAGCGATGCTGACTGTCAGTCAGCATTGCTCTGCTCGGGGAGGAGTGAGAACTGAGCCATCGGCGGTGTTCGGTGGCTCGGTTCTCAGTGCAGAGACGCCGGGGGAGAGATGCAGCATCAGTCTGATGCTCCATCCACCGAGGTAAGTATGATTATCAAAAAAACAAAAACATACTTCTCCTTTAAATTGTGCAGATTTTTGTTCCTAAAACCTTTTACATAACCTCAGTTATGTGTGATATATTGTTTTGTCATCTGTTCAGTTATTGAACTGTGTGAAAGCATTGGAGTAAATTGGATACAACGGGTTGTATTTATAATCCTAGCCCTAAGGTTATTATAATATTTTTTTCATACATATGCAACAGTTTCAATATAACCCCATGAAAAAAGACTATTAGTGACAAATTAGGTGGTGAAGGCTGGTAAAAAAAAAGTCCTCCTCTACCAATCCACTGATCTTAGAAAGTGTCATCTACAAACTGTGTACCATCTTTTTGAAAGATTGTATTACAGGAGATGACTATGGGGTTGATTTACGAAAACCTGAAGAGTGCAAAATCTGGTGCAGCTATGCATGGTAGCCATTGCCAATAAGCTTCTAACTTCAGTGTGTTCAATTAAGCTTTGACTAAAAACCTGGAAGTTGATTAGTTTCTATGCAGAGCTGCACCAGATTTTGCACTCTCCAGTTTTAGTCAATCAACCCCTATGTGTCTAGGAATAGAATAATCGTTATATGTTTCCTAGTCGTATGACTGATTATGATGCAAGGCTTCCTAAGGACAATTCAATAATTAATTTGGGGAGTCTCTTTAGAGTTGCCAAACTTCTTTAGGCTTTTCTGTGCTCTAAATGTGGAAATTCTGATGGCTAACATTGACACTTATGGTAGAAGACATATTAGGTCAGCTTGTCAAGAATATAATTAGAATTGTCAGTTGCTGATTTGACAGTCATACCTTGACAGTCAGTCGGGTGAAAAAAACAAAAAAAAACATCATTCCTAAAGCACAATCATTTCAAACAATTCCCCTGTGTCTTTGGCCCCCCAATTAATTTGACTTGTTCTGACACTCCACTAATCTTGCCTTTATGGAGGAGTGGCAAGAAGAAAGCCATTGTTGAAAGAAAGCCATAAGAAGTCCCCTTTTGCGGTTTGCGGGAAAGCCATGTGGGGGACACAGCAAACATGTGGAAGAAGGTGCTCTGGTCAGATGAGACCAAAATGGAACTTTTTAGCCTAAAAGCAAAATGCTATGTGTGGCGGAAAACTAACACTACACGTCGCCCTGAACACACCATCCCCACTGTCAAACATGGTGGTGGCAGCATCATGTTGTGGGGATGATTTTCTTCAACAGGGACAGGGAAGCTGGTCAGAGTTGATGGGAAGATGGATGGAGCCAGAAAACCTGTTAAGCCCTGTACACACGATCAGTTTGACTGATGAAAACCGTCTGATGGATTGTTTTCATCAGACAAACCGATCGTGTATGGGACCCATCAGTCTTTTTTCCATCGGTTTTAAAAAATAGAACATGTTTTAAAATTATCTGATGGATAAAAAACCGATGGCAATTTCCGATCGTCTGTGGGGAAATCCATCAGATAAAAAACCCAAGCATGCTCAGAATCAAGTCGACACATGCTCAGTAGCATTGAATTTCATTTTTCTCAGCTCATCGGAGTGTTTTACATCACCACGTTTGGAACGGTCGGTTTTTTGACTGATGGTGTGTGGGCAAGACTGATTGAAAACGGTTTCATCAGATTTCTGATGTACAAATCCATCAGACGAAAATCCATAGGATATCTGATCGTGTGTACAGGGCTTTAGTGTATGCAAAAGACTTGTTACGTACCTGGTGGGATGAGCCTGATTAGCAGAGGGAGGCTTCTCTTACTCCTCTGACTCGGGGCCCCTGATAGAGCAAACAGGTGGCGCAGGAGTGCAGAGTCGCACGAGGGCCGGTAGTCGTGCTATCTGCTGGGCTTCCAGTTGAATGGCGTGCCAGATGACAGTGGATGACAGAATGCAGGGGATGCAGGTCAACGGTACCAGAACTCCACAGACTGGAAGGCAGAGGCAGGAGCAGGGTCAGGCAAGCCGGGTCATACACAGGACAGTCAGATGAGGTACAGGTTCAGAGGCTGGAGAATAATCAAGGTTCAGGCCGGGGTCGATGCAGGCGGAGAGCAGGAGTAGTCAGAGCAGGCCGGGTAAGTAACAGGAATCAGATGCAGGTTGCAGGAAACAGGAGTCTCACGGGAACGCTGTAGACAAGGCAGCACTGGGTCTGTGCACTGATCCGGTTTAAATAGGCACTTCATGGATCACATGGTGCGCCGTGCACGTTGATGCGCCGATGCGCCATGCACGCTGATGCGCCGATGCGCCATGCACGCTGATGCGCCGATGCACTGATGCGCCGATGCGCATGCGCTAACCTACGTTAGCACGCGCCAACGCAGCTTCCTTGACACAAGTTCGGGGAGCAGGAGTTAATCTGCGGGGAACATTCCTTCCTCTAGCCAGCCTTTCCTGACATTGCCCCCCCAATGGGCAGCCTCCGGATGCCCAATTGGGCCAATTTCTCTGGATGGGAATGATTGAATGCTTGGATAAGTCTCTTGGCATGAATGCTATCTTCTGGTTCCCAAAAATTTTCCTATGGACCATAACCCTTCCACTTGATCAGGTACTGGGTCTGGTTTCTTCTTCTTCTGCAATCCAGAATTGCCTCAACTTCATACTCCTCTTCCCCATCAACCATCATCGGTTCGGGTGGGCCCGGACTCCTCTCAGGAAAAGAATCAGGAATTGCAGGCTTTAGTAAGGTTACGTGGAAGACCGGATGAATTCTGAAGGAGCCAGGCAGCTCTAGCTCATAGGCAACATTGTTGATTTTTCTTTTCACTGGGAATGGCCCCAAAAATTTAGGTCCTAGTTTCTTTGATGGGCAAGCCAGTTTTAAATTTGTAGTGGACAGCCATACCAGATTGCCAGGTTCCAAGACCAACTCCCCCCGTCTCTTCCTGCCAAAGGCTCTTTTACTGTATTCCTGCGCTTTTGTTATCGCTTCTTGAAGCAGCTTGTTATTAGTTTCAAAGAAGGTCACTGTTTCTGAAACGGCTGGAACAGAACATTCCGGGATTTCGCTGGGCAGGAACGATGGATGAAAGCCGTAATTGGCAAAGAAAGGAGATTGTGCAGTAGCAGAGTGCCAGGAATTATTATAGGCAAATTCAGCCAATGGCAACAATGATACCCAGTCCTTCTGAGAAAACGAAGAGAAGCAGCGTAAGTACTGCTCCAAGGTCTGGTTAGTCCTCTCCGTTTGCCCATTAGTTTGAGGGTGGTAGGCTGAGGAGAAGGACAACTCAATTTCCAGAGTTTCGGCAAGAGATTTAGAAAATCTTGAGGTAAATTGAACCCCCCGGTCAGACACAATGTTAGCTGGGATTCCATGGAGCCTCACTATTTCTTTGATGAAAATCCGTGCCGTCTCAGGAGCAGACGGGGTGCCGGCCAGGGGTATGAAATGTGCCATTTTAGACAAACGATCAACAACCACATAGATGGCTGTACAACCCTCAGTTGGGGGAAGCTCAACAATGAAATCCATTGAAATCATTTTCCAGGGTCTATCTGGGATTGGTAAAGGCTTAAGCAGACCCCATGCTTTGGTCCTGTTGGTCTTGTTCCGAATACATGTAGTCCATGATTCCACATACTTCCTGCAGTCTTTTTCAAGGTGAGGCCACCAAAAGGTACGTTGTACAAGTTCGGAAGTTTTACTGATTCCAAAATGTCCCGCTAAAGCATGATCATGGCACAGGCTTAGAACAGAGACACGCACATTTTCAGGTACAAAGATCCTGTCTTGGTGCCATAGTAGACCGTCCTTTACTTGTAAGGATGTCTCCAGGGGTGAGGGAAGTCCCACAGAGGCCTGCCTAATTCGGGACAACAGATCTTCTTGTAAAAGTAGGACGTTTCCCGACGACAGGATGGTGTCGGCAAACGCAGATTCTTCAGACTCACCAAACATACGGGACAGGGCATCTGGTTTGCTATTTCTTGACCCAGGCCTGTAAGTGATGTGGAAGACGAACCGGGTAAAAAAAAGTGCCCATCTGGCCTGACGGGGTTTTAAGCGCCTTGCTGTTCTCAAATATTCTAGGTTCTTGTGGTCAGTAAAAATTAGTATTGGGTGAGCTGCCCCTTCCAAAAGATACCTCCACTCTTCCAGCGCAGCCTTAATTGCAAGAAGTTCACGGTCACCCACGTCATAATTCCTTTCTGCAGATGATAATTTACGGGAAAAGAATGCCACTGGGTGTAGAAGAGCCTTGACCCCTTGACGTTGGGAGAGCATTGCTCCCATTGCTGATTCGGATGCGTCAACTTCCAGGACGTATGGTAGGGCTGGATCGGGATGTTTTAGAATAGATGCAGAGGTGAACAACCTCTACAGGTTCTCAAAAGCAGACTGAGCTTCAGGAGTCCAGGAGAACTGGTTGTTGTGCTTAGTCAACTGTGTGATTGGTGAAATGATGGCAGAGAATCCCTTGATGAATTTTCGATAGAAATTCACAAATCCTACGAAACGTTGTATTCCTTTCTTGTCGATGGGAACCGGCCAATCCAGGATGGCTGTGACCTTCTGGGGGTCCATCCTAATACCTTCTGTGGAGATTATCAAACCCAGGCACTGGATGCTCTGGCTCTCGAACTTGCATTTTTCCGGTTTGGCATACAAACCATGTTGGCGTAGACGAGTCAGCACCTTTTTCACATGCCCTTGATGAGCCTCTAGAGAGGAGGAAAAAATCAGAATATCGTCTAAATAGACAATATCGAAAAGATCCAGAAAGTCTCGAAACATGTCATTGACAAAGTGCTGGAACGTAGCAGGGGCATTGCACAACCCGAAGGGCATCACTAAGTACTCGTAATGCCCGAATCGGGTACGAAATGCAGTCTTCCATTCATCTCCAGTCCGTATTCGCACCAGATTGTATGCCCCTCGAAGATCCAATTTTGTGAAGATGGTTGCCGATCTCAGCCTTTGAAATAGTTCAGGTACCAGGGGCAGAGGGTACCGGTTCTTTACTGTGACCCTATTGAGTTCACGGTAATCGACACAAGGTCTAAGTGAATGGTCCTTCTTTTCCACAAAGAAAATGCCCGCCCCAGCTGGATAGGTAGATGGACGGATGAATCCTTTCCTTAGGCTTTTGTCGATGTAGTCCTTCAGAGCCACCAGTTCAAGTTCAGTTAAGGGAAAGATTCTACCAAAGGGTACCTCGGCCCCTGGAAGTAACTCAATTGGGCAGTCATATGCCCTATGAGGTGGAAGGGTTTCTGCCCCCTTTTTACTGAAGACATCTAGGAAGTCTCGGTATGCAACAGGAATGGAAGAACATGCTTCAGGGTTAGAGTCCATAGACAACAGAGTTTGTGGTTGACGTGAAGGTACCGGCAAGCAGTGTTGTTGGCAGTAGTGTGAGTGGAACTGAATTTCTTGTGAGGTCCAATCGATGTACGGGTTATGTGCCCTTAGCCAGGGCATGCCCAATATAATGGGAAACAGAGGTGAGGCTATGGCATCTAGCCGCAACAGTTCTCTGTGACTGGTAGTAATGGTAGTAGGCAAAGGAACAGTCTCTTGGGTGACTAGTCCAGACTTAATGATAGACCCATCTGCAAGGTGAACAGAAAGTCCCTGGGCCTTGGGTTGGAGAGGTATCTGATGTTCAGCAGCAAAAGCAAGATCGATGAAGCAGCTGCAGGCCCCGGAGTCCACTATGGCTGACACTTAAATAGTTCTTTCAGGGAGCTGCAACTGAATAGGAAGGGCCAGATGAGGAGAGACGCCGGGCTGAGTTGGAGTTTCAGCAGGAGACATAGACAAGCACTTCCGAAGCTTGGTTGGGCAATTTCTCACATAGTGGCCTGGTTCCCCACAGTATAAGCACAGGTTATTCGAGCGACGGCGTTGACGTTCCTCACTGGTAAGTGAAGAATGAGACAAGCCCAGCTGCATGGGTTTGGAGGCATCGGGAACTGATACTGCAGTTTCAGAAGAGTCTGGACGTGATGAACTGACAACCTGTGGCAACATCCGTACAGAGTGAAATTGACAGTTAGATCTTTCAGACCTGCGTTCTCTTAGTCTCCGGTCAATCTGAATTGATCATTTTACAAGGTCTTCAAGAGGGGATTGAACACCAACCCGGGCTAGTTCATCTTTCAGAGCCTCTGACAGGCCCATGCGGAACTGATAACAAAGGGCTGCATCATTCTAATTAGTATCGGTGCTCCAGCGCCTGAAATCTGATGCATAGTCCTCGGCCGCACAGCGACCCTGCTGGAGTGTATGGAGGGCAGCCTCTGCAGTAGCGGCTCGTTGGGGTTTATCATAGATTCGGGCCATGTCTTCGAAGAAGGTGGTCAAGGATGCTAATGAGGCAGACTTCCTTTCCAATAGACGGTGAGCCCATGATTGGGGCTCACCTTGCAACAAGGAGATAACAAATCCCACTTTAGTAGTCTCCAGAAGGAAGGAGCGGAGTTGTAGAGTAAAGTACAGTTCGCAGGCCGTGCAAAAAGTCCTGAACTGGCTGCGGTCCCCAAAGAATCTTTCAGGGATAGGGACTCTGGGTTCTGGTGATGCCATCACAACTGTGGAAGCAGCACTGGAACTAGCAGATGGAGATAGAGTCCGGAGCTGTTCCTTCAGCTGAGTATAGTCTATCTGTAAGTCCTTTACAGCTCGTGTGAGGCCGGCTAGGTGTTGACATAGTTCATCCACAGGAGAAGCTCCCCGCTCAGGCTCAGACATGGCTGCCTTGTACTGTTACGTACCTGGTGGGATGAGCCTGATTAGCAGAGGGAGGCTTCTCTTACTCCTCTGACTCGAGGCCCCTGATAGAGCAAAAAGGTGGTGCAGGAGTGCAGAGTCGCACGAGGGCCGGTAGTCGTGCTATCTGCTGGGCTTCCAGTTGAATGGCGTGCCAGATGACAGTGGATGACAGAATGCAGGGGATGCAGGTCAACGGTACCAGAACTCCACAGACTGGAAGGCAGAGGCAGGAGCAGGGTCAGGCAAGCCGGGTCATACACAGGACAGTCAGATGAGGTACAGGTTCAGAGGCTGGAGAATAATCAAGGTTCAGGCCGGGGTCGATGCAGGCGGAGAGCAGGAGTAGTCAGAGCAGGCCGGGTAAGTAACAGGAATCAGATGCAGGTTGCAGGAAACAGGAGTCTCACGGGAATGCTGTAGACAAGGCAGCACCGGGTCTGTGCACTGATCCGGTTTAAATAGGCACTTCATGGATCACATGGTGCGCCGTGCACGTTGATGCGCCGATGCGCCATGCACGCTGATGCGCCGATGCGCCGTGCACGCTGATGCGCTGATGCGCCGATGCGCTAACCTACGTTAGCACGCGCCAACGCAGCTTCCTTGACACAAGTTCGGGGAGCAGGAGTTAATCTGCGGGGAACATTCCTTCCTCTAGTTAGCCTTTCCTGACAAGACTTGAGGGTGGAGGTTTACCTTCCAGCAGGACAACGACCCTAAACATACAGCCAGAGCTGCAATGGAATGGTTTAGATCAAAGCATATTCATGTGTTAGAATTGCCCAGTTAAAATGCAGACCTGAATCCAATTAAGAATCTGTGGCAAGACTTGGAAATTGCTGTTCACAGACTCTCTCCATCCAGTCTGACAGAACTTGAGCTATTTTGCAAAGAAACGTGGGCAAAAATGTCACTCTTTAGATGTGCAAAGCTGGTAGAGACAACCCCATAAAAAGCCTTGCAGCTGTAATTGCAGCGAAAGGTGGTTCTACAAAGTATTGACTCAGGGGGGCTGAATACAAATGCACACCACACTTTTCACATATTTATTTGTAAAAAATGTTGAAAACCAATTATCATTTTCCTTCCACTTCACAATTATGTGCCACTTTGTGTTGGTCTATCACATAAAATCCCAATAAAATACAATTACGGTATGTTTTTGGTTTTAATATGAGAAAATCTGGAAAATTTTAAGGGGTGTGAATACTTTTTCAAGGCACTGTACATGTGACACATTGTGTAGTGAGCAAAACCTTCAACTTTGTAATATTAATATTACTTACAGGAAGTTTAAAATGTTACTTGCTGGTTAGAAGACTCCCTTTTTCTTAACTTCTGTTATTTTCAGCTTTTGATTTTCTAACCCTCCACTTGATTAAATCCTACCTGTTCACAGTTCCAAATGTGAGAAAGGTCACTGTGAGTGTGGGCCGAACACCCCTTGATTTGGTTCGTGCCAAAACTCTCAAACTTTGCAAAATTATGGACCAGAATACCAAAAAACCCTATTAAAGTTTATGGGAGCCAAACCTAAAAAGTCAAAAGTCCCCATTTTAAAGGCTTATATGCAAGTTATTGGCTGTAAAAGGGGTATATAGTCTGCTTGCAAAGTGGTGCATCCTTACCATGTATTGAACCTTCTCCAGCAAAACTAACATTTCTAAAGAAAAAAAAGACATTTAAATAGATTTTCCCTGCAAGCTTTCTTTATTTTAATAAACGACGGCTCAGGGAGCCAGTCTGTATGATGAGACTACATTTTAGTGCACTCGGAACAAGATTCAAGTTTTTTTGGATAAATTCTGGTGTCTAGCAGATTTTGGATGGAAATAACAAAGTTTTGCACTACAGTGAGCAAGCCTTATGTGAAGAAGCCAAATGATAGTGCACTCAGGCCAAGATTAGCAATCTTTTTTAGATAAAGTCTGGTGTCTCTTTCGCAGACTTTGGATAGTAACCGGTTCAGAAAAATTGGGCTTTGGTTGTTGGTGATGCCTTTACACTGTAACCCTATAGAGCAGGGATAGGCAATTAGCGGACCTCCAGCTGTTGCCAAACTACAATTCCCATGAGGCATAGCGAGACTCTGACAGCATCAAGCATGACACCCAGAGGCAGAGGCATGATGGGACTTGTAGTTTGGCAACAGCTGGAGGTCCGCTAATTGCATATCCCTGCTATAGAGGTACTCTTGATAAAAGCAAGAATTGGCCTTGCTGTAAAAATAAAATTTGACACCCCTGTCAAATAGTTGTGGAAAAATTGGTCTTTGGGTGTTGTTGGTGCTTTCACCCCGTAACCTTCTAGAGGAACTCTTGAGGAAAGCAAGAAATGGCTTTGCTGTAAAGAATTGAAATTTGATGCACACTGAAAATAAGCCTGGATCTTATATAAATTTTGGCAACCAAAAACACAGTAGGGCTTTTTTCCGAGTAGGGCTTGCCATGCAATGTACTATCTTCTCTCCCCCTCTCCCTCCCTGCCTGTCAGGAATCCTCAGTGTGAACATAGTGAAAGTGATTGTAAAATTCTGGAATCCTGTCTATTACAAGATTGTGTAATGTGGAGGGTGTGTGTTTCTCTGGTAAGATTGTGCAAGTACCTTCTTATAGCACCGCTCTGTGCTTCCATGGCCCGCCTGAGCTGTCTTCCACCGATCCGAGCACTGCAGCGGGAGGGGGGCCAAAATCCTGCGCCGAAAGCCGGGAGAAGAGGAGAGCAGCTGGGAAAAGAGAAGTGCGCCGCTGTACCGAGGGTATTTGATACGATTGTATTGCAGAGGCACACACCTTTTGCATTTTGTACTACGGTAGGAGAGTGGATTCTACCATTTTACAACCACTTTAAACTAGGGCTTATTTTCGGGGTAGGGCTTATATTGCAGCCCTCCCCGAAAATTACAGTAGGTCTTATTATCGGGGTAGGTCCTATTTTCAGGGAAACGCGGTATTCTCATGACCCAGAAACCCAGTGGATAGTCTACTGGAAAGCTCTCCATATCTGTTTTTGCCCCTAGATAATCTTCCAACATTTAATGCAGACGTTGCTGATGGGATGTTGAAGATGACAGCCCTTGGTGCCGAGATCTAAAAAAAATGTAAATGTCTTATCCACTGCTCCTCTTTTGACCAACAGAAGCCTCAAAACTAGCTTTTTCATGAGACTGTAACCTACCAGAGTCTGGAAAGGCATTAAACTCCTCTTTAAGGTGTCTTCAAGATAATTTATCCTGTGCTCTCTCTGTGAGGGTAGGACCAGTTCTGAGACTTTCCCCTTAACGGTGGTCAAGGAGGGTTGCCAACCAATAATGATCCTTATCCTTGATGCCACAAATTCTGGGGTCCTTTCACAGGCTTTGAAGAATAAGGGTGCCCATGCATTGCATGTTTGTGAAGGCATGAGAAGCAGAGTCCTCGGAGTCACTGCCATGTACTACTCCCAAGGTTTTTGGGGACAGAAAACCCTCTGTTAAGTTTTGACGTATGTCTTCATCTGATTCAATGCCTCCAATACTGCCAGAATCCTCCTCTTCCTCCCTCTCCTCTTGTGTGTTCTGTGGCATCACAAGAATGGTGTCTACATAAAGTGGGCCTTCATAGAAAGGAAAGTTCTCGTCTTCCTCTCACTGCTCTGCCTGAGTGCCCTTTGTATAATGCCACGCAGGGTATGCTCCAGCAGGAACACAAGAGGGATTGTGTCCCTGATGCATGCATTGTCATGGCTCACCATTCTTGTCGCCTCCTAAAATGGTGACAGTACAGTGCATGCATCCTTTATCAGCAGCCATTGGTGTGAGGAAAAAAAGCCAAGGTACCCTGAGCCTGTCCTTGTGCTATATTCACACAGGTACTAGTTGACGGCCCTCTGCTGCATGTGCAGCCACTGCAGCATTGCTAAAGTTGAGTTCCACCTGTTAGTCATGTCATAAAACAAGCGGTTTACGGGCGTTTGGAATTCCCTCTGAATTTCAGCCAACCAAACACTGGCTGTGTAAGACTTCCTGAAATGGCAATTCTGGCCTGCTTTAGAAGGTCTTGCAAACCTGGGTACCTGTTTAATAAACGCTGCACCACCAAATTGAGGACATGTGCCAGGCATCTATCAACTTTCCCTGTGGAAAGACAGACAGTAGGTTAGTGCCATTATCGCACACCACCATTCCTCAAGCTTCTATGGTGTGAACCACCTCTGGGTCTGCCCCTGCAGAGCTGAAAGAATGTCTGCTCTGGTGTGGATCTTGTCCCCTAGACAGATTAGCTGAAGCACTGCATGGCATCTTTTAACCTGACTCGGTAAATGGCCCCTTAAACGCTTAGGGGGTACTGGTGGTTCATAGAACAATCCAACAGAGGAAGGGATGGAGGAGGGGGTTGAGCTGACAGATCCCGCATCATCACCACCAGCTGTATGGAGATGTGGAGGCAAAACAAGCTCCAGCACTGAGCCCTGTCCTGCATACTTCCTAGTTGCAAGCAGAGTTACTTAGTGTGCTGTGAATAAACTGTATCGCCCCTAAACCATGCTTGTTGGACCACGAGTCAGCAGTAAGGTGGACCTTGCGACTAACTGCCTTGCCCAATGATGCCAAAACATTGCCTTCCACCTGATGGTACAGAGCTGTAATGGCCTTACATGAAAAGAAATAGCGACTGGTAACCTGCCATTGTGGTACAGCACATTCTGCATATTCACAGGAGGGGTCAGAATCCACCAGGCGGAAAGGCAGGAGTTGTATTTTTTTTTTTCGCTGCAGCAGCTGGGGCAGCAGTCAGGTGCAAGGCTTCATCCAATTAGGGCCCTGAAATGCACTGTGAAACCAGAAGTCCTGCATTGTAAATGAGGATACTGGGGATTAGGGATGAGCTTCGAGTTCGAGTCAAACATATGTTCGACTCGAACATTGCCTGTTCGCCGAACAGCGAACAATTTGGGGTGTTCGCGGCAAATTCGAAAAGTCTATGGGAGAAATCTAAAGTGCTAATTATAAAGGCTTATATGCAAGTTATTGTCATAAAAAGTGTTTGGGGACCCGGGTCCTGCCCCAGGGGACATGTATCAATGCAAAAAAAAGTTTTAAAAACGGAAGTTTTTTTGGGAGCAATGATTTTAATAATGCTTAAAGTGAAACAATAAAAGTGAAATATTCCTTTAAATTTCGTACCTGGGGGGTGTGTATAATATGCACGTAAAGTTGCGCTTGTTTTCCGTGCTTAGAACTGTCCCTACACAAAATGTAATTTCTGAAGGAAAAAAAGTCATTTAAAACTCACTCGCGGCTATAATGAATTGTCGGCTCCCGGCAATACATAGAAAAGTCATTGATAAAAAATAAAAAAAAAGCGTGGGGGTCCCCCCAAATTCAATTACCAGGCCCTTCAGGTCTGGTATAGATATTAAGGGGAACACCGCTGCAAATAAAAAAAAATAAATGCGTGCGGTTCCCCCCAAATATCCATACCAGGCCCTTCAGGTCTGGCATGGATTTCAAGGGGAACTCCACCCCAAATTTTAAAAAAAAATGGTGAGGAGTCCCCCCAAAAATCCATACCAGACCCTTATCCGAGCATGCAACCTGGCAGGCCGCAGGAAAAGAGGGGGGGACGAGAGAGCGCCCCCCCCTCCTGAACCATACCAGGCCACATGCCCTCAACATGGGGAGGATGTCCCCATGTTGATGGGGACAAGGGCCTCACCCCCACAACCCTTGCCCGGTGGTTGTGGGGGTCTGCAGGCAGGGGGCTTATCGGAATCTGGAAGACCCCTTTAACAAAGGGGACCCCCAGATCCCGCCCCCCTATGTAAATTGGTAAGGGGTACATTGTACCCCTACCATTTCACGAAGAAAGTGTAAAAAAAGCAAAACAACCAAACACCTTGGAAAAGTCCTTTATTAAAAAAACAAACAAAAAAAAAAAAACATTCCAGTGATGAAATCCAGTGTCCCACGGCGATCCGATGTCCAGCGCTGTCCGTCATTGGCTGAGCCTGAGCGGACCTGATGGGGAACTTCCTCCGCAGTCTATTAAATGTATAGACCCGCCCCTTCTAAAGTTCCCCATCAGGTCCGCTCAGCCAATGACTAGGTGTAAGGCTAAGCGGACTAGATGCGGAACGTGAGAAGGGGCGGGTCTATTCATGTATTAAACAGTGAAGGAAGTTCCCCATCAGGTCCGCTCAGGCCAATGACGTAAGCGGGGTCTGACATACGAGGGGGCGGACCTGATGGGGAACTTCCTTTACTCTGTAATACATGAATAGACCCGCCCCTTCTCATGTTCCGCATCGGGTCCGCTTAGCCTTACACCTAGTCATTGGCTGAGCGGACCTGATGGGGAACTTTAGAAGGGGCGGGTCTATTCATGTATTACACAGTGAAGGAAGTTCCCCATCAGGTCCGCCCCCTCGTATGTCAGACCCCGCCTATGTCATTGGCCTGAGCGGACCTGATGGGGAACTTCCTTCACTGTGTAATACATGAATAGACCCGCCCCTTCTCACGTTCCGCATCTGGTCCGCTTAGCCTTACACCTAGTCATTGGCTGAGCGGACCTGATGGGGAACTTTAGAAGGGGCGGGTCTGTACATTTAATAGACTGCGGAGGAAGTTCCCCATCAGGTCCGCTCAGGCTCAGCCAATGACGGACAGCGCTGGACATCGGATCGCCGTGGGACACTGGATTTCATCGCTGGACAGTTTTTTTGTTTTTTGTTTTTAAATAAAGGACTTTTCCAAGGTGTTTGTGTGTTTTTTTTTATATTTTTTTACACTTTCTTCGTGAAATGGTAGGGGTACAATGTACCCCTTACCAATTCACATGGGGGGGGATCTGGGGGTCCCCTTTGTTAAAGGGGTCTTTCAGATTCCGATAAGCCCCCTGCCCGCAGACCCCCACAACCACCGGGCAAGGGTTGTGGGGATGAGGCCCTTGTCCCCATCAACATGGGGACATCCTCCCCATGTTGAGGGCATGTGGCCTGGTACGGTTCAGGAGGGGGGGGGCGCTCTCTCATCCCCCCTCTTTTCCTGCGGCCTGCCAGGTTGGGTGCTCGGATAAGGGTCTGGTATGGATTTTTGGGGGGACTCCACGCCATTTTTTAAAATTTGGGGTGGAGTTCCCCTTAAAATCCATGCCAGACCTGAAGGGCCTGGTATGGATATTTGGGGGGAACCGCACGCATTTTTTTTTAATTTGCGGCGGGGTTCCCCTTAATATCTATACCAGACCTCAAGGGCCTGGTTATTGAATTTCGGGGGACCCCCACGCTTTTTTTTTTTATATCAATGACTTTTCTATGTATTGCCTGGAGCCGACAATTCATTATAGCCGCGAGTGAGTTTTAAATGGCTTTTTTTTTTCCTTCAGAAATGACACTTTGTGCAGGGACAGTTCTAAGCACGGGAAACATGCGCCACTTTACATGCATACTATAGACACCCCTCAGGTACGAAATTTAAAGGAAAGTTTCACTTTTATTTTTTCATTTTAAGCATTATTAAAATCACTGCTCCCGAAAAAACTGCCATTTTTAAAACTTTTTTTTGCATTGATACATGTCCCCTGGGGCAGGACCTGGGTCCCCAAACACTTTTTAGGACAATAACTTGCATATTAGTCTTTATAATTAGCACTTTAGATTTCGAACGTTCGAGTCCATTGTATTTAATAGGGTTCTAAATTTCACGCAAACATTCTGTCTGTTCGCAGGTTCTGGTGCGAACCGAACAGGGGGGTGTTCGGCTCAACCCTACTGGGGATCCACTAACAACTCAGAGCATCAGAGGGAAGAGGATATCCCTAGATGCCTTTTCCAAGGGATAAGCAATTTAAAACTGCATTTTGATGGTACCCTAGACAAAAACAAGTATTTAACCCTTGCAGTGTGGGGAAACCCAGGGTAAAGATAGTTATGCAAATTTCACATAATTAAACTTAAATCTCCCTTCCTTACAAGCATTACTCAATCAATGTTTATTTTTGTATTGTAGCTAAACATGTTCTCAAATATATAGATGACCACTAGAGGGTACTTTTGCAATCTGAATATGAAATTCAATTAACAGAAACGTACAATACCAAGCAAGTATAAATGTGCAAGTCACATCAAAAAATGACCTTTAGCTAATTACTTTTATAAATTTTAACCACTTCAGGTCTCACATCTGATGATCCATATGGACCACAACAATTTTCACAGGCTGCAGACCTTGATTTGGCAATAACTGTAATTACTTATAGTAGTGAAGCAATGCATATATATATATATACATAATTACACAGTATATATAGGGGGAAGAATTTCTTTTAGTGTTTTTCTCATTTTTTAACATTTATTTTAAAGGTTTAAAAAGTTTAAAAATAAAATAGAAGAAATACGATTTCTCCACTTTGAGCAGTGATAATTTTGATACATCCAGTGTTAATAGAGAGAGATAAAAATACACATTGTATTGTGCGCTTTGTCCAGTTCATTATGACACTACAATTATGCTTCTGGTACCAAGCTAGACTTTATGATTAATTTAGTTGTTAACCAACCATATCCTTTTTAATGTTGATGCTACTAGAAACTAATGAACAAAGCAAAAATTATTTTCTATTCTATACAAATTGGGAAAAAAAATTAAATGGTTTAACACACTTCATCTCTACCTTTGTACGTATTGATGAACCAGAAGGCTAGTGAAGAACTAGCCTGGGTTAGGATGGTGCTAGATCCCTGGATAGGTAAGTGTCCTTTTATGAAAAGTCAGCAGCTACAGGATTTGTGGACATTCTCTTTAACACTTTACAGTGCTAAAGAATGACTGGGCCTGTACACAGACTGGGTCCTGTCAGCTGTTATACTAACAATGGGTCCAGTCAAGTACACCAGAAGATGCATGGCCAGTTTATACAACACAATATGTGGGATTTTGTTTTCTTACTTTCACTCTTAACCACTTAAGCCCCAGACCATTTCGCTGGCCAAAGACCAGGCCACTTTTTGCGATTCAGCACTGTGTCGCTTTAACTGACAATTGCGCGGTTGTGCGACGTGGCTCCCGAACAAAATTTACGTTCTTTTTTTCCCCACAAATAGAGCTTTCTTTTGGTGGTATTTCATCAGCTCTGCGGTTTTTATTTTTTGCGCTATAAACAAAAATAGAGCGACAATTTTGAAAAAAATTCTATATTTTTTACTTTTTGCTATAATAAATATCCCCAAAAAATATACAATTTTTTTTTTCCCTCAGTTTTGGCCGATACGTTATCTTCTACATATTTTTCATAAAGAAATCGCAATAAGCATTTATTGATTGGTTTGCGCAAAAGTTATAGCGTCTACAAAATAGGGGATAGTTTTATGGCATTTTTAATAATATTTTTTTTTACTAGCAATGGCGGCGATCAGCGATTTTCATTGTGACTGCGACATTATAGCGGACACATCGGACACTTTTGACACCATTTTGGGACCATTGTCATTTTTACAGCGATCAGTGCTATAAAAATGCACTGATTACTGTGAAAATGACACTGGCAGTGAATGGGTTAACCACTAGGTGGCGCTGAAGGGGTTAAGTGTGTCCTAGGAAGTGCTTCTAACTGTTAGGGGGGAGGAGCTACCAGTGACACATCACTGATCACTGTTCCCGATCACTGGGAACAGTAGATCAGTGACATGTCACTAGGCAGAACAGGGGAATGCCTTGTTCTGCCTTTGCCGACCGCAATCGCGGGCCGCCCGGGAACATCGAGTTCCCGGGACCCGCGAGCACACTCACGAGGCACGCAATGGGCGCACGCGCCCGCTGGGTGGCAAATTTAAAGGGATGTACGGGTACGCCCATTTGCCTGCCCGTGCCATTGTGTCGACGTATATGTGTGTGCGCATTCGGCAAGTGGTTAATGATAATGGTAAACATGACAAATAAAGAGTGTGAATATCTCTAATAAAAAAATGACAGGGGCTCTAATCCAGCCTTTCTTAACTGGGTTATCCTGGTAGAGAAAACCTTTGAGATGAGACTATCCTCAGCTGAACTATAAAACAGCACTGCAGGAGCTCGTTCAAACTGTGACATGCAGTCATTGAAGTGAAAGCAGTGGAAGGGGGGGTGTCTTCCTGAGTGTGTGCTGTGCTCTCTGCCTCCCCCTACAGTTCAGTACCTGGCTGTGTAATTGAGGTAAAGTACTGCAATTTTTTAAAAAGCTGTGTGTGTGTGTTTATATATGTGTGCATAGCTTCCAACTGTCCCTGATTTTAAGGGACTGTCCCTGATTTGGAGCAATGTCCCTCTGTCCCTATTTCCTCCTCATTTGTCCCTAATTTTGGTCTGATCTATATAGATGTATATAAAATGCACTATTTATCTATCAAAAAGTGTTTTCCGGGCACTAAACCTTTCATCTGATTTTTAAATTGTTGCATTTGTACATTTCAAAAGCCAATATAGAGGAATAGTAGTGGTAAAAATAAGCACTTGTTTTTTGTTCAATTCTCCTTTAAGGGGGCGTGGCCAGTGGTGTATCCTATGCCTGCATACTTTTGCTGATAGGTGTCCCTCATTCCTATCTCAAAACAATGGGAGGTATGCGTGTGTATGTGTATTTAGTGCATATATACAGTTATGTGTGTAATGGCATGGCAGTAGCATAATGTGGTAGTATGCATTGCATATTAGCACATTATGAAATACTTACCTTAGAATAAAGCCCTACATCGGAGCGCTGTCGCAGTCATCCTTCCGGGTTTGTGTGCTCTAGCCGTGACGTAACTCCTGTGCATGTGGGAGAGCTCTGAAGGGACAGCACGGAAATGCCGTCTCTTCAGAGGACATGCGCAGTGATGACACCAGCTGCATGCAGTGTGACTATTTCCTAAACAATACAAGTTTAGGAGCTATTCACTGTAACCTACAGGTAAGCCTTATTTTAGTCAAAAAGACTTTCTACCACTTTAATCATTTTCCCTATTCCTGTATGATCAGAACTGCTTTTTTAGGGCTTGTTGGTAATAGCAACAAGTACTGCTGCCCCTCTAAAAAAAAGATTTTCTTGATTTTCAGAGCCATTTCACAGTCAGCGAAGAGGCAATATGTTGCCCTCTCAATACCTGTTTTCACTTCCTAAATGCAATCCAATGCACCCAGTGAGGCAAGGCTGTATCCTGGCCTAGGCCAACAAGGCCCAGGCTTAGGGCAGCACTATGCAGGGGGGCAGCACGGAAAGAGTCCCCACCGGCTTGCGCTACACTGTAAAGCCCTGTACACACGATCGGATAACCTATGGATTTTCGTCCGATGGATTTGACCATCGGAAATCCGATGAAACTGTTTTTCATCAGTCTTGGCCACACACCATCAGTCAAAAAACCGACCGTTCCAAACGCGGTGACGTAAAACACTCCGATGAGTCGAGAAAAATGAAGTTTAATGCTTCTGAGCATGCGTCGACTTGATTCTGAGCATGCGTGGGTTTTTTAACCGATGGACTTGCCCATAGACGATCGGAAATTCCCATCGGTTTTTTATCCATCAGAAAAATTTAAAACAAGTTCTATTTTTTCCATCCGATGGAAAAAAAACCGATGGGTACCATACACGATCGGTTTGTCTGATGAAAACCATCCATCGGACGGTTTTCATCAGTTAAACCGATCGTGTGTACGGGGCTTTAGTGTAACGCATGCTGCTTCTAATTTTGACTGTCCTATAATCCTGGACCACAAACTATATGCTATATGCTATATATTTTTGCTATATATTTTTGCTATATGTTTTCTACTGCACCATTGGCATGGTTATATTTTCTTAGTCCTCTCCATGAAATTATCAGAAATTTGTGCTTAAAGTAGAACTATAGGCAACATGTTTTTTTTTCATTTGGGATAGCGTAAGGGAAGGTTATAGCCCCTGTCAGTTTATTTTTTACCATCCCTGTGCCATCCCTGTGCAGAGATTTCCCTTCACTTCCTACTCCATAGCCAAACAGGAAGTGAGAGGAAATCTATGCAAATTAAGGGAATCCAATGCCCCCCGGACCTTAGAACTAGTGTCCCCACTCGCAATTACACAGAATATGCAGGAGATGTGTGCGGGTGCCACTAAAGCTCAATGCATCCACAGGCACTGAAAATTGTTGCAGCGGCTTCCCGCATTGGGAACCGCATTAGACTTGAGATTTCTGTGAAAGCTATGATTCCAAAAAAAGAGCAGGGGCCTTTTCCCTGCATTTTTAGGAGGCACGGCAGCCTATTCAAAAGAATGAGCTGATGTGCCTGCGCAAAACATGGTTCGCAGAGCCGCAGAAGTGTGGACCAGGACTGAACTACCTTGCTACGTTGTGTCCTAACTGAAGCCCTGCGCAGTCTACAAAAGAATGACCAAGGTCTTTAAGAGGTTGAACATTTCAGAATAATTATATGTCTTAACCTGCCTAGCGGTATTCCGGAGTCAGGCTCGGGGTGAGATTTCAGTACCATTAGCGGTAACCCCGAGCCAGACTCGGGCTACATCGCAGGATACAGGGAGAGTTACTTTCCTTGTTCCCTGGATCCTGCGATGTCTCCCCGCAGTGTGTGTGAGCTGTCTCCTCGCTCGATTCACACAGTGCCCGTGTGCCGCCGAGCTCCATTCCCTGCGATGTTGCTGTGCCCGGGGGCGGAGATCGGCGCCAAATTCAAAAAAGTAAAAACACAATACACATACAGTATACTATAATCTTACTGATTACAGTACTGTATAAAAAAAAATACACATCCCCTTTGTCCCTAGTGGTCTGTCCAGTGCCCTGCATTCACTTTTTTTATTATAAATACAGTTTTTTCTGCCTGGAATTTGGAGATTGTCCATAGCAACCAAAAAGTGTCCCTTTATGTCAAAAGTGGTTTTAGACCAGCTAGAAAACAGAGATAATAAATTAGAATCACTTGCAGAATTGAGCGATAGCGATTTGTGGGGAAATTCGTCATCAAACTCTAAATCTAATGATAGCGACAATTCTGCAACCAAGCAAATTTCAGTGTTTTTGATTTGATTACATTATTGAATAGTTACATTATTGAGCTACTAGCCAGGCCTTAGGACTTACTCGCCACCAGTTGCCCCACCCAACCCCTACCCTGCCCCACCCTTAATTCCGCCCCTAAACACGCACTCATACCCTGTACATACTCGCACTCCTCATAATTCCACTCGCAAAATGCGAGCAGGCGAGTGGAATTTTTGAGGGCTGATTATATTATAATTTATGATTTTGTGTTTCAAACTTTATCATACCCAGGATGTCTACTAGACTCTGGTTTGGACAGCCAAATTACCATGCAAAATATATGTACTGCTTTCAGCACCTGAAATCTGACAGAATCATACCACCAGGGAGGTTAAGCCTCATACACATGGTAGGATTTCAAACAAACTTTTCAGTGGATTTTTGTTTGAAGGGAGTTGGCCGGGAACACCCATAGCATACACACGGCAGGACTTTTTCTGCAAACTTTCCCAAAATCACGTGATTTTTCTGCTCTTTTCTGCTCTTTACCGCCACCCTTTGGTCAACTTCTGCTAGTGTTGGTTGATTTTAACATTGGTTCTGGGCATGCGTGTTTGTACTTTGGACAAAAGTCCGATGGATTTCTGTACACACGATAGGACTTTGCATCGTAAGACTTTTGTTGCCGAAAAGTTTGTCCGTTTGCAGAGCAAACTTTTGTCCGATAAAAACCTAAAGAGTTTGTCCGATGGAGCGTACACACGGTAGGATTTTTTTGAAAACTTTCTCATTTTGAAGTTTGTTGTCAAAAAGTCCTACCATGTGTATGGGGCTTTAGAGTAGACACCACAAAAGCCCTGTTAACCAAAATACTCCCCTTATAGACCTCTCTTTAACTCTATAACCTCTGTTTTTTTCTGTTACTGGAACAATGTCCCAATTTAGTACACTGACAAGTTTACCTGTCCGATGAGAGCGTCTTTGCTTGTCACACAGCAGATTCTCATTAGACAGGTAAATAGCAATCAGTGAGATTAAAGTTAAAGGGGTTGCTCCACCGGAAAAAAATAAATAAAAGCCAGCAGCTACAGCTACAGCAGCTGCTGGCTTTTAATATTTGGACACTTACCTGTCCTGGAGTCCAGCGGCGTCCGCAGCAGAGGACGAGCGACCGCTCGTCGCTCTGCTGCTCCCTCCGCCATCCTCGCTGAGGGAACCAGGAAGTGAAGCCCTGCGGCTTCATGCCCGGTTCCCTACGGCGCATGCGCGAGTCGCGCTGCGCCGTTCTGATTGGTGCTCCTGTGTTCTGGGAGCCGAGTGTCTCCCAGAACACCAAGGGAAGTCTGCGGGAAGTGACGTAACTCCCGCAGATTCCCGGAGACAGGACTCCCGGATGTGGGTGAAAATACCTGTCTTAGACAGGTATCTTCACCCCCCTCCCCCCTGAAAGGTGTCAATTGTGACACCGGAGGGGGGGAGGGTTCCAAATAGCAAAAGTTGCTATTTAGGGTGGAGCTCCACTTTAAAGAAGTCAAGACCCATTATGGAAGCAAAATTTGTTTTAAAGATGCGAACTTTCCTAAATAATCATAATTAGCAGCATGTAGTCTGCTCTTAAGCAGAGTTTAAAATGTTTTCTCCTTAAATCTCTGTATATCGCTTTAGAAACTAAGTACAATTAAAACATTTTGTAAATTAAACTTGAACTCCGGAACAAACAATATTCTTTGTGGATATTGAGGAATATATTTAAAAGAGTTTTTGTGCCTGGCATTTCGCTTTATTGTGAGAGCCGCTACCAGTCCATATACCCTGATAATTTTATTTCAGTTACAGAACAAGAAAGCAAGAATATCTTTACTCAGGGATGATGTCTTCTTCATTGGATCAGCCAGGTTATATTTGTGAAGAACCTTCATATGCTGCATCAGAACCACCATATGGTCCATCATATATTTTTCAGCCCAGTGACAACTTTGCAGATGAACCTCCTTTGTTAGAAGGTAATGAGAATATATCAACAGGAGGTAAAATTATGTTTTTCAGGGAATTACTTGCAAAGAAAATACCCCTCTGTGGGTGTGAAATAATTTAGTCTGCAATTTCAAATAAGCACACTGGGGGTGGATTTACTAAAACCGGTGCGTGCAAAATCTGGTGCAGCTCTACAGAGAAACCAATCATCTTTCAGTTATTTTTGTTAAAGCTTAATTAAACATACTGGTAGTAGAAGATGATTGGCTACCATGTACAGCTGCACCCGATTTTGCACTTTCCAGTTATAGTAAATCAACAACATGGCTGATTTTTTAAACTCGATAATCCTGTTCACTTTGCAAGGGAATCTTCGTAAATGTGGTGAAAATTCACTTTGCTAAAAAGCTCAGTCATGTGCAATGAAAACTAAAATAAATAGGATTTTTGCTTGTACATGATTGGATGATTTAACCGGTTCCCGACCGGCTCACGTATTCTTACGGGGGCAGAATGGCACCCCTGCGCGAAACCCCGTACGGGGTTCCCTTTAAGACCCACCAGAGGGCGCATGCACACCACCGTAGGCACACATGCGCGCCCGCTGCACAGCGGGCGATCGCCCCCAGCCACGCGCGATTGCGTGCACAAGAGCCAGCAAGGGGATTTGTGTGTGTAAACCCGTGTTTCTCAACTCCAGTCCTCAAGGTGCCCCAACAGGTCATGCTTCCAGGCTTTCCATTATTTTGCACAGGTGATTTGATAAGTTTCACTGCCTTAGTAATTACCACAGCCATTTCATCTGAGGGAAATCCTGAAAACATGACCTGTTGGGGCGCCTTGAGGACTGGAGTTGAGAAACACTGGTGTAAACACACAAATCCCTGTTCTGTCAGGGCAGAGGAGACATGACGTTTGCCCCCTAGTGTTAACACCTTCCCTGCCAGTGACATTTACACAGTAATCACTGCATATTTATAGCAGTATAAGTGTCAATGGTCCCAAAAATGTGTCAAAAGTGTCCGGTCTGTTCGTCGTAATGTTGCAGTACCGCTAAAAATCGCAGATCACCGCCATTCCTAGTGAAAAAAAATGCCTTAAAAATGCCATAAATCTTTCTCATAGTTTGTAGATGCTATAACTTTTGCGCAAACCAATCAATATACGCTTATTGCGATTTTTTTTTTACCAAAAATATGTACAAGAGTACATATTGGCCTAAACTGATGAAGAAATGTATTTTGTTTTTTTTTAAATTGGGGGATATTTATTATAGCAAAAAGTAAAAAATATTGTTATTTTTTTCAAAATTTACGATCTTTTTTTATTTATAGCGTAAAAAACCGCAGAGGTGAAAGCTCTACTTGTGGGGAAAGAAGGACGCAAATTTTGTTTGGGTACAGTGTTGCATGACTGCGCAATTGTCAGTTAAAGCGACGCAGGGCCAAATTGTAAAAAGTGTTCTGGTCAGGAAGGGTGTAAAATCTTTCGGGGTTGAAGTGGTTAAGTGGACACAACTTCTCTTCGTAGACTAAGCTAAGTGAAAATTCCCTCACAGTGAACGTTTACTTCCCAAAGTAAATGCAGACGTTTACTTTAAAATGTATTTATTGGGGGCGTTTTGAGAAACAGTGAGATAAGGAGGCCCGTCTTTCCCCACACCTGGGACAGGAGTTATTTGAGTCTAATGCCCCGTACGCACGGTCAGACTTTTGCCCGGCCAAAATCACATCGGAATTTCATCGGAGTAAAAGAGAACATGTTCTCTATCTAAACTCCGATTGAATTCCTCGGAATTTCCGATGGAAAAAAGTCAGATGGGGCATACACATGGTCGGAATATCCGATGGAAAATGTCCGTCTGACTTTTTCCATCGGAAATTCCGATCGTGTTTACAAGGCATGAGTCTAATAATCGTAGTTGGAATGTGTACGATTTTCTACTACGTTTCTCATATTACATATCAAATTACACTAAAATAAATTTTATTGCACTCAAACTCAATAAAATTGGCCATTTTTTATTTTTGTTTCTAAAATATAAAAGATGGGGTAAATAGATACCAAACATGTAAATCCAAAAACTGTGTGCGCCTGTGAAAACGCTAAATTTTTGTTAGATGATGCTTTAAAAATATTTTCATATCTTTAGTTTTTAGTGTTAATTATGAATTGCAGCATATGTGGTGATACGTGGCGCAATTTATGCTTACATATGCACTCTACATTGCATGTTTGCATTAGGGTGCATTCAGGGGTGAGGGGGGCTTTTAAATGTTTTTTCTTTTCTTTTTATTTGTGTTATTAAAATGTATTTTGTTTACACTTTTTTTCACTTAACCACCTAAGCTCTAGAAAATTTTACCCCCTTCATGATAAGGGCGTTTTTTGCTATTCAGAACAGTGCTCTTTTAAAGCAGAGGTCCGCCTAAAAAAAAATATTAAAAGCCAGCAGCTACAAATACTGCAGCTGCTGACTTTTAATAAATGGACACTTACCTGTCCAGGGTGCCCGCTATATCGGCAGCCGATGCCGATCAATTGATCGTCTCTCGGCTGCCCCTGCCGCCATCCTCGGTAAGGGAATCAGGAAGTGAAGCAATGCGGCTTCACTTCCCGGTTCCCTACTGCGCATGCGCGAGTCGCTCTGCGCGCCCTCACTGGTTCCCGCTATATTCTGGGACCTGTGTGTTTCCCAGAAGACAGCGGGGGGGGGGGGGTGGGAAAGGGCATGACTCCCGCAGGAGTCTATGCCCAGAAGTGGGTGCAAATACTTGTATTATTCAGGTATCTGCACCCCCCTCCCCCCTGAAAGGTGCCAAATGTGACACCGGAGAGGGGGAGGGTTCCAAAAAGCGGAGATTCCATTTTTGTGTGGACCTCCGCTTTAACTGGCAATTGAGCGCTCATGCAACACAATTAAATATATAGATAAAAAAATATATATATACATTAACAGGATGAAGAGAATTTAGACATTTGTTTGCATAAATAGTGATTAATATTTTTAAATCTTTTTTACTGCAGAGCTGGGAATCAACTTTAATCACATTTGGCAGAAAACTTTAACAGTTCTCAACCCATGGAAGCCAGCAGATGGCAGCATAATGAATGAAACAGACCTGACAGGACCCTTGATGTTTTGTTTTGCACTTGGCTCCACGCTTCTGTTGGTATAATTTTGAATTTATTATGGATAATTACTCGATACATTCTCTAAAGCTGTTTATCACAGATAATGATTTCATGTTTGTCTAAGCATATTGTGATGCATTGTTTAAAATAATGTTATAGTTGCAGCATACATCTTGAGATTCTACTCCTGTAAAACCATCATGCAGCATGAAAATATTAAGAGAGGGTCTTACGTTCTTTTGGAAAACACTTCTGGTGGCATATAATTCACAAAACAATCCCAACTAAGTGGGAAAAAAAAAATTGAATTATTAACCAATTTATTTTGCAAGGATTTTACAAAGGCACATTTCTTGGGCTCTTGAGCAAATAAATATTTTCTAATTAGGAACGGCAAAGTGTAATTATAGATGATAAATGGCATTAGTCACAGTGAGCCTTAGACCTTGTTTGACACGACGAAGTGTAAAACAACAAATTCACGGGCCCTTATCTTGCAGACTTTAGCTTTTACAAGCTGGCAGCTCATCGTGATAACAGTAATAATGCCATTGCTCAAGGTTGGTTTGTTTGTAAAAGTGATGCTAATTATATGAAGATGCAGCTGAGAATAAATAAGACTTGCATGGTGGGGAACGCTTTATAGAGAAATAAAGCGTGAACAGATAAATGATGATTCAGACATTAAATACTGAATACAACCACACACTTCATTGCATGTTGAATGTTTGAACCATAGGCTGTAAATGTGATGCCAAGAGTAACTTTCCCAATCTCTGTGCACAATGTGGAAGCTGGAGGAATCAAGGTAATATGTTTAATTCAGCTTTTAGTAACATAGAGGAAACTTGCCTCCATCATCTTTTAACCTTTTCTCTGCTAGAGACATTATTTATGTTTGGTTTTTTTTGTGCACATTTAAAACATTTTTTTATAGGACTAAAGATTTGTTAAAAAACCTTTAACCTCCCTGGTGATATGATTCTGTCTGGAATTTTGTACCAAAAGCGGTACCATTATTTTGCATGGAAATTTGGTGTTATGTATTGTAGGCCTGCAATTCTTAGGATTAACTCACTTAAACCTGACCAAACAAGAGTCTAGTAGACATCCCGGGTATGATAAAGTTTGAAACACAAAATCATGAATTGTAATATAATAAATAACTATAAATAATTATAACAAATAGTAATGTAATTATAATAAAAATTATTCACTAATGTAATCAAATCAAAAACACTGAAATTTGCTCAGTTGCAGAATTGTCGCTGTCGTTACTTTCAGTGTTTGATGACGAATTTCCCTACAAATCGCTATCGCTCAATTCTGCAAGTGATTCTAATTTATTATCGCTGTTTTCTAGCTGGTCTAAAACCACTTTTGACGTAAACGGACACTTTTTGGTTGCTATGGACAATCTCCAGTTTCCAGGCAGAAAGAACAGTTTTTATAATATAAAACTGCATGCAGGGCACTGGACAGACCACTAGGGACAAAGGGGATGTGTAATTATTTGATACTGTACTGTAATCTGTAAGTGTACTGTATGCATATTGTGTTTTCACTTTTTTGAATTTGCCGCCGAACTCCGCCCCCGTGCGCCGCGCCGCTCGGGATCGGAGCTCGACGGCACTCGGCAGTCACCAGTGTGTGAATTGAGCGAGGAGACGGCTCGCACACACAGCAGGACACAATCGCAGGATCCAGGGGACAAGGTAAGTAACTTCCCCTGTATCCTGAAATGCAGCCCGAGTCTGGCTCGGGGTTACCGCTTCTTGTATGTAAAATTCACCCCGAGCCAGACTCGGGATTACCGCCAGGGAGGTTAAACAATATATATTTTCTAAAAAGCAGAGACCTTGGAGAATAAAATGTTGGTAACCACAATTTTTTTTATGTTTCACAATATTAGTGCAAAGTTTTATCAATTTTTCAGTAAAAAATATACCAAAGTTAGTTTTATTGGACACAAACGCAACATATTAGCCAATTTTGAGGTAGAATAAAAAAAAAACAACATGTCAATTGTACCTGCCAGTGAAGTGCAGGCAAACTTTGATACCCACGCTTTAAATCCCTTACACGTCATCAGTTTAGAGTTAAAGAATAAAGCCTCGTACACACGGTCAGACTTCCATCGAACTTTTCCGTGGATTTTTGTCCGAACGGAGTTGGCCGGGCACACCCATAGCATACACACCATAGGACTTTTCTGCAAACTTTCCCCAAACTTTTTGCAACATCACATGGTTTTTCTGCTCTTTTCTGCTCTTTACCTCCACCCTTAGGTCAACTTCTGCTATTGTTGGTTGATTTTAACATTAGATGTTTTGTCCATCGGACAAAAGACCTATGGTTTTCTGTACACACGGTAGGACTTTGCTCCATCGGACTTTTGTTGGGCAAAAGTTTGTCCGTTCGCAGACCCAACTTTTGTCCGATGAAAACAAAACCAAACTAAAAAAAGTTTGTCCGATGGAGCGTACACACGGTCGGATTGTTGGTCCAACTTGCTTAAAACGAAGTTTGTTGGGCAAAAGTCCGACCGTGTGTACGGGGCTTTAGTTTACCTTTCAAGAAAAAATAATAAATGTACATGTTTTTGAAGGAAAACATATGGGCTGTCTGTTTCAAGAAACAGGGCTTGTGAATAAACTACAAGAGTGCTCATCAGCACCCTTGCAGTTCATTTAGAACTACAAGCCGTAAGCCGTTGTGGCTGATGGCAGTTGTAGTCTATTAATTCCCAGAAACTGTAAATTAATGGCGTGGCCATGTGGATGGAGCCCCACATGGCCACACTGTTTTTAAATTGTGACAGCGGGTGCAGGGAGAAGATCCCCTGCCCGCAGTCAAACCGAGGAGGGGGGGTGAGGGGGAACTAGTGGCAGAAGAACCTTAATATAGGTGGAACATGTAGCATGTTCCAAAAGTTGAACTTAGCCTTTCACCCTGAACCATAGCCCTAAAATGATTGCTCTCTGGTGTGTGCAGCGATGTGTAAAATGCGTAGTTCAAGCAATGTTTTTTTATGTAGTCATCTCCAAACATTTTTTTTTTCATGTATTGTTATCACATAGGGTTCTCTTTAATGACATATTGGGGGTCTGATGTCTCCCTTACACCCCACTGAAAGGTACAAACTGGAAGTGACAAAACTTTTGTTGCTTCTGAGTTCTTACTAGCTAGGGTAGAGAGTCAGATTTATATTCACTTCCGGCTGCTGTAGCAGCCAGAAATGTGTGTAAAAACTCTCTGCTGCTGTGGGCATATGCCATACCTCGATAGCAGTAAAACTCCTATGGTTTCTTGCAGTACCAGACGGACTTTAACCTCCCTGGCGGTATGATTCTGTCAGATTTTAGGTGCTGAAAGCGGTACAATTATTTTGCATGGAAATTTGGCTTTTTATATTGTAGGCCTGCAATTCTTAGAAATAACTCACTTAAATCTGTCCAAACCAGAGCCTAGTAGACATACTGGGTATGATAAAGTTTGAAACACAAAATTATAAATTATAATATAATAAATAACTATAAATAATTATAACAAATAATAATATAATAATAATAAAAATTATTCAATAATGTAATCAAATCAAAAACACAGAAATTTGCTCAGTTGGAGAATTGTCGCTGTCATTAGATTTAGTGTTTGATGACGAATTTCCCCACAAATCGCTATCGCTCAATTCTGCAAGTGATTCTAATTTATTATCGCTGTTTTCTAGCTAGTCTAAAAGCACTTTTGACATAAAGGGACACTTTTTGGTTGCTATGGACAATCTCCAAATTCCAGGCAGAAAAAAATGTATTTATAATATTAAAATATGAATGCAGGGCACTGGACAGACCACTAGGGACAAAGGGGATGTGTAATTTTTTTTTATACAGTACTGTAATCAGTAAGATTACAGTATACTGTATGTGTATTGTGTTTTTACTTTTTTGAATTTGGCGCCGATCTCCGCCCCCGGGCACAGCAACATCGCAGGGAATGGAGCTCGGCGGCACTCGGGCACTATGTGTGAATCAAGCGAGGAGACAGCTCACACACACTGCGGCGAGACATCGCAGGATCCAGGGAACAAGGTAAGTAACTCTCCCTGTATCCTGCGATGCAGCCTGAGTCTGGCTCGGGGTTACCGCTAATGGTACTGAAATCTTACCCCGAGCCAGACTCGGGAATACCGCCAGGGAGGTTAAATAAACCTGACTTAGCCTAAACTGTTGATAGGGTAGTGGAAGAAGTAAAGACACCTTGTGCTACTTGCATGTCTTATGCTTCGCATCAATCCCATAAAGCTTCATTGACAGGGTAAGGACAAGGTGGGGGTAGAAGAAGAGGCATGTGAGAAAAGGAGCGCAATGGGAAATTCATCCACTTGTCCTGTGAAATCCATAGTGTCCATATCCTGGAAACCCTGACCAGGTTCCCGCCAAGGGGAGAATGATTAGGCCCAAATCAATCACATAGCAACATAATCTCCACTCTAGTTCCCATACATTGTGTGGCCGGCTACATGAAGCAGCTCTTCCCTTGTATTTATCTGATAAACGGCAGCACCATGAAGACCGGGAAAAGGGGCTGCAAAACTTAAACCTTCCTTCCCTGGAGGCACCAGTTAAAGACACAGTATAACAGTCAGTTCAGAATAAAGCATTGGAACAGTCAAGTACACATAATGCAGTAAAACTATTTTAGACATCTGCAATTGACAGCCTCAGCAGTTTCCCTGTGAGACTATGTAGAGGCGTGTATCCATTTCCTAAACTCAGGTCTCAGATTACACTCAGCTTCCTGCTCTATGCTGTGCAGTGTGTGACATCAAATCACTGCCCCTTGCCTGCTGGAGCTCAGAAAAAACCTGTGAGCTGTGTGTTTTAGAAGGCTTTAGAGGGCAGAGTGCAGTGGATAAACGTGTACAACTTTTGTGGGAGAATTTGTTTTCTCTAAAGGCTTGTCACTTCAGTGGGTATACAGTATGTAAGAGTTTACTCCTGACATAGAACAGGAAGTTATAGGAGTAGGCTACATAAATATGACCGCTCACTTTCTCCCTGGAGACCCCAGAGAACGCACAAGAGAAAAAGGGTCCTATTCGCCGCACATCACTGCAAGACCCTGTGGCTATGTGAAATGTTAGCTTCAACCCAAGCTCCAGCCAAGACATGCCCCCAATGCATTTCACTCCACCCCAAAGCTTAATCATGAGGATGCATGTTTGTGTGAAACACGTGAAGCATTGTGCGAGAGGTCACGCCACCATATTGGAAATGGAGTGGTGGCTACTATGTAAGTGCTGAGCAGTTTACTTTTGTTTGCACCAGCTGGTTAATTGTACAATGCTGCAGTTTCATTTAGTTTGGGTGGGCATTTGAACAATAAAGAGCAATTGTTTTTAACTATTGGTCCCCTTGTATTGCTGCGTTGTGTGAGCTTTATTTTGTACAGCTATCTGACATCATTTGGCCCTGGTGGGGGGGGGGGGGGATTGAGGAAGCGCCGGAGTTGCCTTAAAGGGGACATCATATATTCTCAACTGGCGTAAAATGGTGCTTATTACTGGGTATCAATATCTCTGGTGAGTTTGTATTCTGTCTGGTGATCGGTGGAACACTTTTTCAAAGTGGAAAACTTGGTGGAAGAGCTCACAGATATATGTTTGTTGTAGTCATACCCACATTTATATTTGGTGAGCATTGTGTGTAACTAAAATATTCACTATTGACTTGAATACTACAATATGCCACCCCTTTTGTTGCTCTGGTATGTGAGCTTTATCTCTAAGACCCCTTTCACACTTATACGACTTGTCCCACGATTTTGGACTGCAAAATCGCATGACAAGTCATTCTCCATGATTTTCAATGACTTCCATTCATATTGGCACGACTTTAAGTCGTGCTGACTTCAAAGTAGTCCCTGCACTACTTTGGTCCAACTTCCATGTGAGTTGATGTCCATAGACCTCAATGTTAAACCCTCAAGTAGCATGCAAATCGCACCTGAATAATATAGACACGATTTCAGTACGATTTCAGTACGTCACAAGCTGTAAGCACAAGCAGATTTTTGACCCTTGTCCCACCCAATCCAAGCACATTTTTCTAACACACACTCACTTCCTGGTTATTCCCTCAGCAACAATGTGCTCTTCTTCCTCATGCACTGCTACTGTTGCAGCAGCAATGACAACTGCTGTGGCAATATATTGAGTAGCAACAATTTTCTGTCACAACACACCTTACCACAACAACCAGGAAGCAAACAGGAATTGGAAACAACTATGCCAGGAAAAGGAATTACCTCACACCATGTATGTTTTCATTGGTTAATGCCAACGTTTTGGCAAAGTCGTACAAAGTAGTACTGATCCAAAATCGCGGCGATATCGCATGACTTTGAAGTCGTGCAAGTGTGAAAGGGGCCTAAACAGCAATCTGATATACTTGTGGAGGAGCCAAAGTTTTGGAGGAGCTGGACAGAGGCTGGAGCAGAATTAAAGGGGAACCTCATTTATTATTGACATGAGTTTTAGGCGCCTGTAGTTTAAGCAGTTATTGATTCTGTTTTTTTTTTTCACTTTTAAGGGTGATTGAAGTTTTATGGACCTTCATTTGATACAAATGTTATGGTGAAAAAGGAAATACATTGACGTTGAATTTGAAAGAGTGTATTTGCACGCTATTTTGTTTGTGTAGCGGGTACTTACTTTCCCGGGTGCATTTTTTGAATCTAGCTGTGACATCAGTGCTATGCTCCCTGCGGTCCACCAGGTGGCGCTGCCACCGTGGCCCGAGGGACCAATATCACTGCGTGTCGAGCCTCCTTTTTGTCCTCTCTCGGTAGCAGTATGGTGGGGCGGGGAACCCGCCGTGCTTGCTGGGAGAGGGGATAAAAGTGGCCGGCCATCTTGGTCACGGGGTCTTCGTCCCAAGCACCTTCAGCTTGCGGACGTGGGTTCGTGTTAGTCCCCTAGGAGGCCTCGGCCTAGGGGACCACCGGAGATCGTGTTCCACCCCAGGCACCTTCAGCCCTGGGGTGAGGTACTTGAGACATTGCTGATACCACCGGTATTCTACACGTGGTGGAAGCTAGGCGTAGCCCACCCGCTCTCTCTCTCTCCACCTTACCAGATACCCCTAGACAAGAGACAGTGCGAGCCACACGGAGAGAGAAGAGGGGCAGGTGCTACACGTGGGGGCTCGGGTCCGGTATTGTGTTGTGCATCACAGTATGGAACAAGTCTGCTGGATGAGTTAACTGAATAGGCCAAAGTGCAGCCCTGCTCGAAGTCGTGGAATTGACCCTAGACAAGGGAAAGGCCCGCGCAGGAATAGCGGTGAACGGGGGGAGGCCCAGCCGTGTGAGGTACTACACGTGGGGGCTTCTAATTGCACTGCGCCAACAGACACAACCCCCGCCGCTTAGTTCGTGGGCGTGGCTCAACCAAAGAAAGTGAAAAAGCCCGCAAACTGGATTAAAGGGGAGGAGTCCAATACGTGAGAGGGCTACACCTGGGACATTGGCGCGAAAACTGCAGTGTGCGACGGACCAGCAACAAGTCACCATGTTTGGACATACTTCATGGATTCCAGTTCACCCTGCTACTACCACGATGACTGCTGCTGCTCCGATAACGGATACCGGGATCCGGCTGAAGCCAAGGGGTCGATTCGCCCTGTATTCGTGCATGGACGTAGAGGCCCTGGGTGTAATTTGTCCCGGGTGCTCGGGACTGGTGTGCCACCTGAAGCCCTTCGGACAATGTGAGGCCTGTGGGGAGTTCCTGTTCGAGGTGGATCCGGTAGTTGAAAGGCCGAGAACCATCTACCCAGGCCGGGCTTCAGGTAACACTACTCGCAGAGGAGGAATTACTGCTGTAAAAGCCATCCCAGCGCACACTGCAGCGACCGAGGAGGAGGTCGTTAAAATTCAACGGGAGAAATCCGAGGATGCTGACTCGGTCACCACTGTCTCACAGCGTCCGCCACTGAAGAAGAGAACCAGCATGGTGGCCCCGACCAGTGGTGGTGGCGGACCATCTCGCCAGCTTACGCCAGGCCTAGACGGATCCGTTGACGAGTGTTCCGGACGTCCCGCTTCAAGTAAAGGCCGAGGTGAGCTGGGCAAAGAGACTTGGTGCATGGGCGGAGGTGCCAGGAAGGCATGGCCCAATACGCCTGTGGGAGGTGTTAGCTCCGTCTCTACAACGGGCTACATACCGCGGAGGAGTGTGATACTTCGGATCTGGAGTCGCTCTCTGATATGGGAGATGACACAGCTATTGACGAACTGTTCGCAGAGAAGGGCTGGGACAAAGTATCGCTAGCTTCACTCCGAAGGCCTCGAGATTCACCCATGTCCACGGGGGAGAGTGCACCCTGGGTGGAGGCACCAGCGCCTGGACGAGGGTCCTGTCCCCAGCCCACCTCTACATCTCCGGTGCCGCCTGCATCAGGTACTGGGGAACAGAAGTTGATACTACGGGCACCCATGCCCCAACCAGAAGTGGTCAAGGCCCCTCGCCATCCAGACTCCATAGTTCTACCCGGCAAAGGGGACAAAGCCACAATGCCTCCGCTGTCAAGGCTTCAGAGACTCTTCTGCCAGAAAGTTGCTGCTGACTACGGGTGGGAATACCCGTACCTTCCCAAGGAGTTACTCTACGAAGTGGAGATGTACCTAGAGCGCTGGTATAATGACTTCGTGTGGACCCACCTTAAGGTCCCAAACGCCCGCAGGTATTTGACATGCTCTCCAAAGACATCTCAGCGGTTCAAAGATTGTAAGGCGGAGTGGATGTTGGGAAGACACATCCATGCGGATAAAGTGTTGATCCGATGCAAAGAAGGGGAAGATGTGGAGTACCATTTGGAGACCATGGACCGGCATTTGAAGCCTCTTGTCCTGCCGCATCCCCGCTTCTACCTCTGAGGAGAAAGAGACTCCATTTGTTTGCTTTGTTTCAAAAGGACCTTGCACCCCCTGAACTTTGCTGTTTGACTTTCTTGTTGGTGCTATCATCAGTGCTTTTGCCCCGAAAAAAAAAAAAAAAAGGTGCTTGTGTCATTCCAAGGAAGAACTGTTCCAGTTGTTGTTCTTTCCTCTCCGGTGAGAAGTTGCAGACTTTGGGGTAGATAGGGCCCGGAGTCAAGCAGTAAGAAAAGAAAAGATGATTCAACGGGTGCAGTTACCACGAGGCTGTCACCAGGTGGCAGTCTCGTGCAACGTTACACATTGTACACGCTCACACTGGAGGAAAAGATATTTCTCTTCGGAGGAGTTTCTTTTTCTCTCACACATACACGTGTCAGGGTTTTATTGTTTCTTTTCTCTTCCCTCTGCAGGACAGCGTCCCGTCAAGATTATGGAACCTGGGGGGGGGGGTTCTTAGTTAGGATGGGGGGGAAAAGTATAATGTTTTAAATGTTGTCTTTCATTCCTCTTTTGTTGTAGGGGCTCAGACACAACTTCTCCGTTAGGATAGTTTCCTAAAATTTTTGTTTTTTCAAATTTGTTAGTTGGTTTCTGGATTGGATTATGTCAGCTGTTGAGGGCGTGATTCACTCCAGACACTGGGGTCCAGTGTCAAAAGACAGGGGGGAATGTGTAGCGGGTACCTACTTTCCCGGGTGCATTTTTTGAATCTAGCTGTGACATCATTGCTATGTTCCCTGCGGTCCACCAGGTGGCGCTGCCACTGTGGCCGGAGGGACGAATATCACTGCGTGTCGAGCCTCCTTTTTGTCCTCTCTCGGTAGCGGTATGGTGGGGCGGGGAACCCGCCGTGCTTGCTGGGAGAGGGGATAAAAGGGGCCGGCCATCTTGGTCACGGGGTCTTCGTCCCAAGCACCTTCAGCTTGCGGACGTGGGTTCGTGTTAGTCCCCTAGGAGGCCTCGGCCTAGGGGACCACCGGAGATCGCGTTCCACCCCAGGCACCTTCAGCCCTGGGGTGAGGTATTTGCAAGAAGGTCCGGAGCTCAGTGCCCAACACTGAGTTCCGCGAGGGAAGGGTCCTAAGGCACTTCGGGGATGGAGGCCTGAATCTGAGTAAGACGCAATGGACCGGGGAGAGCTCCTCACTCGAAGACCCGGTGCAGCAGACTGCCGGTGACGGGTGAGTCTCTTGTCGGAGACCATCCAGAAGGATCCCCTTCACCTCGTGCGGAGACCATAGCCCACTCTCCAGGAGGAGAGTGGAGGACTGAATTTGTGTCTGGGCCTATTCACACTCACACCTCCTTTTCTGTTCTATCTATCAAGGGAGTCCCTGTATGGTGTGTTCTAATAAAGGAGTGTTGGACTTTAATGGTGTGAGGCTCAATTCTTGGCGGACGAAGTTCACGGTGACTCTTGGAGGGAGGATCCGGGTGCACGACACAGACCCGAAGGTAAATGAGACATTGCTGATACCACCGGTATTCTACACGTGGTGGAAGCTAGGCGTAGCCCACCCGCTCTCTCTCTCTCCACCTTACCAGATACCCCTAGACAAGAGACAGTGCGAGCCACACGGAGAGAGAAGAGGGGCAGGCGCTAAACGTGGGGGCTCGGGTCCGGTATTGTGTTGTGCATCACAGTATGGAACAAGTCTGCTGGATGAGTTAACTGAATAGGCCAAAGTGCAGCCCTGCTCGAAGTCGTGGAATTGACCCTAGACAAGGGAAAGGCCCGCGCAGGAAGAGCGGTGAACGGGGGGAGGCCCAGCCGTGTGAGGTACTACACGTGGGGGCTTCTAATTGCACTGCGCCAACAGACACAACCCCCGCCGCTTAGTTCATGGGCGTGGCTCAACCAAAGAAAGTGAAAAAGCCCGCAAACTGGAGCAAAGGGGAGGAGTCCAATACGTGAGAGGGCTACACCTGGGACATTGGCGCGAAAACTCTGCAGTGTGCGATGAACCAGCAACAAGTCACCATGTTTGGACATACTTCATGGATTCCAGTTCACCCTGCTACTACCACGATGACTGCTGCTGCTCCGATAACGGATACCGGGATCCGGCTGAAGCCAAGGGGTCGATTCGCCCTGTATTCAAGCATGGACGTAGAGGCCCTGGGTGTAATTTGTCCCGGGTGCTCGGGACTGGTGTGCCACCTGAAGCCCTTCGGACAATGTGAGGCCTGTGGGGAGTTCCTGTTCGAGGTGGATCCAGTAGTTGAAAGGCCGAGAACCATCTACCCAGGCCGGGCTTCAGGTAACACTTCTCGCAGAGGAGGAATTACTGCTGTAAAAGCCATCCCAGCGCACACTGCAGCGACCGAGGAGGAGGTCGTTAAAATTCAACGGGAGAAATCCGAGGATGCTGACTCGGTCACCACTGTCTCACAGCGTCCGCCACTGAAGAAGAGAACCAGCATGGTGGCCCCGACCAGTGGTGGTGGCGGACCATCTCGCCAGCTTACGCCAGGCCTAGACGGATCCGTTGACGAGTGTTCCGGACGTCCCGCTTCAAGTAAAGGCCGAGGTGAGCTGGGCAAAGAGACTTGGTGCATGGGCGGAGGTGCCAGGAAGGCATGGCCCAATACGCCTGCGGGAGGTGTTAGCTCCGTCTCTACAACGGGCTACATACCCGCGGAGGAGTGTGATACTTCGGATCTGGAGTCGCTCTCTGATATGGGAGATGACACAGCTATTGACGAACTGTTCGCAGAGAAGGGCTGCGACAAAGTATCGCTAGCTTCACTCCGAAGGCCTCGAGATTCACCCATGTCCACGGGGGAGAGTGCACCCCGGGTGGAGGCACCAGCGCCTGGACGAGGGTCCTGTCCCCAGCCCACCTCTACATCTCCGGTGCTGCCTGCATCAGGTACTGGGGAACAGAAGTTGATACTACGGGCACCCATGCCCCAACCAGAAGTGGTCAAGGCCCCTCGCCATCCGGACTCCATAGTTCTACCCGGCGAAGGGGACAAAGCCACAATGCCTCCGCTGTCAAGGCTTCAGAGACTCTTCTGCCAGAAAGTTGCTGCTGACTACGGGTGGGAATAACCGTACCTTCCCAAGGAGTTACTCTACGAAGTGGAGATGTACCGAGAGCGCTGGTATAATGACTTCGTGTGGACCCACCTTAAGGTATTTGACATGCTCTCCAAAGACATCTCAGCGGTTCAAAGATTGTAAGGCCCTGTATGGTGTGTTCTAATAAAGGAGTGTTGGACTTTAATGGTGTGAGACTCAATTCCTGGCGGACGAAGTTCACGGTGACTCTTGGAGGGAGGAACCGGGTGCACGACACAGACCCGAAGGTAAATGAGACATTTCTGATACCACCGGTATTCTACACGTGGTGGAAGCTAGGCGTAGCCCACCCGCTCTCTCTCTCTCCACCTTACCAGATACCCCTAGACAAGAGACATTGCGAGCCGCACGGAGAGAGAAGAGGGGCAGGCGCTACATTTGCATACATTTTTATTGTTTTCTAGGCAATACATTTTCATCTTGGACTTTCTTTTGGGTTTTGCATGTCCAATCTTGATATTAGTCGCCTAGTTATTGAAATCCCTAGTGCTGACTTTTATTATTATATTTTGGACACAGACTTTAACTCACCATATGATCCAGACCTCCTCACTCTAGGCTGGATCATGACACTCTAGCACAGTGATTCTCAACCAGGGTTCCGTGGAACCCTATGGTTCCTCCTGAGGTTGCTAGGGGTTCCTTCAGCATTGGGCAATTTCTGCCTCTCAGATAATTTCCTACTGACACCATTGATCTTTTTAGCTATCTGTAAGGAGGTAATTCTTCCCAATGACCACAAGTGTAAGGACCATCCTTCCCACTGACCATCACACAAAAGGTATTATGAATTGTGGATTTCTAATTTTTAGCAGGGGTTCCCCGAGACCGGAGAACTATTTCAAGGGTTCCTCTGTGTTGAAAAGGTTGAGAAAGGCTGCTCTAGCATTTACAGTAGTATTCACTGAAAACCTGAACACCTCACTGGGAGGGATGCTCACATACTTTTAGCCACATATTGTATATTTAGTCAAAAAACAAACAAAAAAAACCTAACTTTTAAACCTGTATAAATATGCTTTTTTAGAAAATATATTGGGATAGAAAATGAAAAGATTCAGTGAACCAGTTCTGTTTCCTTGTCAAATACCTCTTTTCACACTCCCAGGAAATGAATGTTGAAGAGCTGTGCTGGAGACAAGGAAATAATATGAGATAACAGTACTGTGAAGCTGTTATATGTCCCCAAGAAATCAATTATTCAATGGTCAAAATGGTGATAGAAATTTGGTATTCAGGTTAAGTAGTTGTTTCTTCAGTTAAGTTGAACTGATTTTGCTTTGTATGTAAATAAAAAATGTAGCTGACAAGTAAAAAGACCGCAGATGTTTTTCCTACAGTGTCTGAAAATGAAGGTTATTTGGAAATGCATGATGCTGAATAATAGACCCGCCAGACAGTGCATATAAGAAATGTATTAGAAAATGTGCCCTTCTTTTTTTGTGTTCCAGATCCTGCATAACTTCAGCTGCAAAATACATTTTCTTCTTAGGCCTCATGTACACTGCTGCTGGTAAACGGACGTTTAGGAACAGTTGAGCATTTTTTTCAACTGCTCCTGAACCCTCCTCTCTGTTATCTTATCAGTACATGTACACTGGTTAGTTTATAGTCGTTTATAGGCAGTTGTGTTTAGAGGCTTTTTCTTGAACCCAAAAAAATGCATTCAGAAGCTGTGTTTAGAGGCAGTTGAAGCGTCAAACGCAGCTAAACACGGCTAAACGCTGCAACTTGTGTTTAGCAGCGTTTCGTTTAGAGAGGTTTTTCATTTTAACAAACAAAAAAAAACAAAAAATTTCAAATGCTTCTAGACGCAAACGCGGCTAAACGCGGCATGTAACATGTAAACGCGGCTAAGCGGCCGTTTTTAGACACTGGTTTATAGCTGTCAAGTTAAATCGTTCAGGAGAGGTTGAACAATGTCCCATGTACATGAAGCCTTATGGCGGAACTTTAGTAAAGGGAACCTGAACAGAGAAACTATAAGGGCAGCCATTTGTCACCTCTTACTAAATACTAGTTCCTTGGCTGTCATGTTGACCCTGTGGTTGCAGAACTGTGTGAGTCACTTGCCTGGAACAAGAATGTAGTTTAGAATCTCAGACTTCACCCTGACTTTCTAACCTGTGTGCTTGGTCCAAACCACTGACTTAAAATGGTTGTAAAGGCACAAGGTGTTTTACCTTCATGCATGCATGAAGGTAAAAAACCTTCAGTGTGCAGCAGCCCCCCAACCCCACCTAATACTTACCTGAGTCCCCTCTTGATCCAGCGATGTCCACAAGAACCTTGGCTCTTCGGGGACTCACAATCCTGATTGTTTTTTTGCCAGCAACAGGAGCCATTGGCTCCCACTGCTGTCAATCACAGCCAGTCAGCCAATTGGGAGATAGAAGGGATGGGACTGAGCCACAGCTCCATGTGTGAATCAGGAGCGTGCCTGCTTGGGTGCCCCCACAGCAAGCTGCTTGCTATGGGGGCACCCGGCCGAAGGGTGGGGCCAGGAGCGCCAGCAAGGGACTGGAGAAGAGGAGGATCTGTGCTTCTCTGTGCAAGTACACTGCACAAAACAGGTAGGTATAACATGTTTGTTATTTTAATGTAAAAACACACTTTAATATACTAGGAACTAGTAATGGTTGAAGAAAATCAGCAACGGGAGTACCCATGTTTTCTTCAGTATGGTTATGGTCAAAATGTAAAATGATATATTCATTTCCACATTGTATTTACATTTTTCCTAGCCTACTCCTATTATTCTGAATGATCTTGATGTTTGTAAACTTACTTTATGAAGATCCCCACATACTTAGTTCTATTAATTCTGACAAATATTCACTATGCCCTGTGAGTAGGCACTGCTGTGTCACAGAATTCACAGGGCCTGTCTTCGAAACTTCTGAACTCTGATAAGAAGTTGTTTCACAAGGCAGAGTCAATACAGTATCACTGATTGCAAACAGCAAGATACCATGGGATATGTAGTCCTTAGAAATTAAAAGTATATTGTACCAACAGAGGAGAAGCTGAAAAGCATGCAACGAATCCAGGAAGGTGTAAAAAGAAATGGCCAGCAGACAGGCAGCACTCACAACATGAAAGGCGATTTTTCAAGTAAACTTATATTTAATTGTCAAATATAACTATTGTTTGAACTGCTGTTACAATGCTGATGTTATAAAATGAAAGTACCATATTTATCGGCGTATAACACGCACAGGCATATAACACGCAACCCAATTTTAAGAGGGAAGTTTAAGGAAAAAATGTTTCCACAGCCCCCTTTACAGCACACAGTCCCCCTCCCCCTGCACAGTACACAGCCCCCCATCCAGAACACAGCCCCCCATCCAGTAAACAGCCGCCCTCCCAGTACACAGCCCCCCATCCAATACACAGCCCCCCCTTCCAGTACACAGCCCCCCCACCCAGTATACAGCCTCCCCACCCAGTATACAGCCCCCCTCCCCAGTATACAGCCCCCCATCCATTATACAGCCCCCCTCTCTAGTACACAGCCCCCCATCCATTATACAGCCCCCCTCTCCAGTACACAGCCCCCCATCCAGTATACAGCCCCCTCCCTGCACTCCCAGGAGACCCCCAGTCTCTTCCCAGATGGGAAGATGGATGGAGCAAAATACAGGGCAATCTTAGAAAGAAAACCTGTAATGCCCTGTACACACGAGCGGAAATTCTGACAGCAAACGTCCGATGTGAGCTTTTCATCTGAATTTCCGCCCATGTGTATGCTCCATCAGACTTTTGCTGTTGGAATTTCCACCAGCAAAAGTTTGATAGCTGGTTCTCTATTTTTCCGATCGTCTGTAGCAATTCTGATGTGCAAAATTCCTACGCATGCTCGGAAACAATTCGACGCATGCTCGGAAGCATTGAACTTCATTTTCTCGGCTCGTCGTAGTGTTGTACGTCACCGCGTTCTTGACGTTCGGAATTTTAGAGAAATTTTGTGTGACCGTGTGTATGCAAGCCAAGCTTGAGCGGAATTCCGTTGGAAAAACCATCCAAGTTTTTTTAGACGGAAATTCCGCTCATGTGTACAGGGCATTAGAGTCTGCAAAAGACTTGAGACTGGGGTGGAGGTTCACCTTTCAGCAGGACAACAACCCTAAACATACAGCCAGAGCTACAATGAAATGGTTTAGATCAAAGCATATTCATGTGTTAGAATGGCCCAGTCAAAGTTAAGACCTAAATCCAATTGATAATCTGTGGCAAGACTTGAAAATTTCTGTTCACAGATGCTCTGCATTAAATTTGACAGAGCTTGAGCTATTTTGCAAAGAATGGGCATAAATGTCACTCTCTAGTAGGGATGAGCTCGGTGTTCGAGTCGAACATACGTTCGACTCGAACATCGGCTGTTCGACCGTTCGGCGAACATCGAACGATTTGGGCTGTTCGCGCCAAATTCGAGTGACGCGAACGGCCCACAATACACTGCGCCATCCCAGTGCAATCCCGGCGCTGTGATTGGCCAAGCATGCACTGTGACCCTGCATGCTTGGCCAATCACAGCGCCGGCAGCTAGGAGAGCCATAATTGGCCACAGGCAGGTTGTCTGTGGCCAATTATAGCTCAGGGGGCTTAGCACACGCCCCACACTATAAAAGGCCGCCAGCGCGGCGGCCTTGTGTAGTGTGTTCCGGAGCAGGGAAAGAGAAGGATAGGCAGGGACAGTGTTGATATTCTTTGTGCTATTCTTGTGTGCAGGGAGAGAGAAGGATAGGCAGGGAGAGTGTCAGTGTCATATTCTTTGCTAAACCTTGTGTGCAGGGAGAGAGAAGGATAGGCAGGGAGAGTGTCAGGGTCATATTCTTTGCTAAACTTTGTGTGCAGGGAGAGAGAAGGATAGGCAGGGGACAGTGTCAGTGTCATATTCTTTGCTAAACCTTGTGTGCAGGGAGAGAGAAGGATAGGCAGGGGACAGTGTCAGTGTCATATTCTTTGCTAAACCTTGTGTCCAGGGAGAGAGAAGGATAGGCAGGGAGAGTGTCAGTGTCATATTCTTTGATAAACCTTGTGTGCAGGGAGAGAGAAGGATAGGCAGGGAGAGTGTCAGTGTCATATACTTTGATAAACCTTGTGTGCGGGGTGAGAGAAGGATAGGCAGGGGACAGTGTCAGTGTCATTGTTGCTAAGCCTCCTGCACAGTATACACCTGAAGTTAGCCCGTATTGCTGTGTTTTCCTGGTGTGTTACACCAACAGGCATTTGCAGCACTTACAGCGGGCGGAGTGTGCCTCCTGCACATTATACACCTGAAGTTAGCCCGTATTGCTGTGTTTTCCTGGTGTGTTACACCAACAGGCATTTGCAGCACTTACAGAGGGCGGACTGTGCCTCCTGCACATTATACACCTGAAGTTAGCCCGTATTGCTGTGTTTTCCTGGTGTGTTACACCAACAGGCATTTGCAGCACTTACAGCAGGCGTAGTGTGATTCCTGCAAAATATACTCCTGAAGCTAGGCCTTATTGCTGTGTTTTCCTAGTGTGTTACACCAACAGGCATTTGCAGCACTTACAGCGGGCGGAGAGTGCCTCCTGCACATTATACACCTGAAGTTAGCCCGAAATTGCTGTGTTTTCCTGGTGTGTTACACCAACAGGCATTTGCAGCACTTACAGCGGGCGGAGTGTGCCTCCTGCACATTATACACCTGAAGTTAGCCCGTATTGCTGTGTTTTCCTGGTGTGTTACACCAACAGGCATTTGCAGCACTTACAGCGGGCGGAGTATGCCTCCTGCACATTATACACCTGAAGTTAGCTCGTATTGCTGTGTTTTCCTGGTGTGTTACACCAACAGGCATTTGCAGCACTTACAGCGGGCAGAGTGTGCCTCCTGCACATTATACACCTGAAGTTAGCCCGTATTGCTGTGTGTTCCTGGTGTGTTACACGAACAGGCATTTGCAGCACTTACAGCAGGCGTAGTGTGATTCCTGCAAAATATACTCCTGAAGCTAGGCCTTATTGCTGTGTTTTCCTAGTGTGTTACACCAACAGGCATTTGCAGCACTTACAGCGGGCGGAGTGTGCCTCCTGCACATTATACACCGGAAGTTAGCCTGTATTGCTGTGTTTTCCTGGTGTGTTACACCAACAGGCATTTGCAGCACTTACAGCGGGCGGAGTGTGCCTCCTGCACATTATACAGCTGAACTTAGCCCGTATTGCTGTGTTTTCCTGGTGTGTTACACCAACAGGCATTTGCAGCACTTACAGCGGGCGGAGTGTGCCTCCTGCACATTATACACCTGAAGTTAGCCCGTATTGCTGTGTTTTCCTGGTGTGTTACACCAACAGGCATTTGCAGCACTTACAGCGGGCGGAGTGTGCCTCCTGCACATTATACACCTGAAGATAGCCCGTATTGCTGTGTTTTCCTGGTGTGTTACACTAACAGGCATTTGCAGCACTTACAGCAGGCGTAGTGTGATTCCTGCAAAATATACTCCTGAAGCTAGGCCTTATTGCTGTGTTTTCCTAGTGTGTTACACCAACAGGCATTTGCAGCACTTACAGCGGGCGGAGTGTGCCTCCTGCACATTATACACCTGAAGTTAGCCCGTATTGCTGTGTTTTCCTGGTGTGTTACACCAACAGGCATTTGCAGCACTTACAGCAGGCGTAGTGTGATTCCTGCAAAATATACTCCTGAAGCTAGGCCTTATTGCTGTGTTTTCCTAGTGTGTTACACCAACAGGCATTTGCAGCACTTACAGCGGGCGGAGTGTGCCTCCTGCACATTATACACCTGAAGTTAGCCCGTATTGCTGTGTTTTCCTGGTGTGTTACACCAACAGGCATTTGCAGCACTTACAGCGGGCGGAGTGTGCCTCCTGCACATTATACACCTGAACTTAGCACGTATTGCTGTGTTTTCCTGGTGTGTTACACCAACAGGCATTTGCAGCACTTACAGCGGGCGGAGTGTGCCTCCTGCAAATTATACACCTGAAGTTAGCCCGTATTGCTGTGTTTTCCTGGTGTGTTACACCAACAGGCATTTGCAGCACTTACAGCGGGCGGAGTGTGCCTCCTGCACATTATACACCTGAAGTTAGCCCGTATTGCTGTGTTTTCCTGGTGTGTTACACCAACAGGCATTTGCAGCACTTACAGCGGGCGGAGTGTGCCTCCTGCACATTATACACCTGAACTTAGCACGTATTGCTGTGTTTTCCTGGTGTGTTACACCAACAGGCATTTGCAGCACTTACAGCGGGCGGAGTGTGCCTCCTGCACATTATACACCTGAAGTTAGCCCGTATTGCTGTGTTTTCCTGGTGTGTTACACCAACAGGCATTTGCAGCACTTACAGAGGGCGGAGTGTGCCTCCTGCACATTATACACCTGAAGATAGCCCGTATTGCTGTGTTTTCCTGGTGTGTTACACCAACAGGCATTTGCAGCACTTACAGCAGGCGTAGTGTGATTCCTGCAAAATATACTCCTGAAGCTAGGCCTTATTGCTGTGTTTTCCTAGTGTGTTACACCAACAGGCATTTTCAGCACTTACAGCGGGCGGAGTGTGCCTCCTGCACATTATACACCTGAAGTTAGCCCGTATTGCTGTGTTTTCCTGGTGTGTTACACCAACAGGCATTTGCAGCACTTACAGCAGGCGTAGTGTGATTCCTGCAAAATATACTCCTGAAGCTAGGCCTTATTGCTGTGTTTTCCTAGTGTGTTACACCAACAGGCATTTGCAGCACTTACAGCGGGCGGAGTGTGCCTCCTGCACATTATACACCTGAAGTTAGCCCGTAGTGCTGTGTTTTCCTGGTGTGTTACACCAACAGGCATTTGCAGCACTTACAGCGGCCGGAGTGTGCCTCCTGCACATTATACACCTGAAGATAGCCCGTATTGCTGTGTTTTCCTGGTGTGTTACACCAACAGGCATTTGCAGCACTTACAGCAGGCTTAGTGTGATTCCTGCAAAATACACTCCTGAAGCTAGGCCTTATTGCTGTGTTTTCCTAGTGTGTTACACCAACAGGCATTTGCAGCACTTACAGCGGTCGGAGTGTGCCTCCTGCACATTATACACCTGAAGTTAGCCTGTATTGCTGTGTTTTCCTGGTGTGTTACACCAACAGGCATTTGCAGCACTTACAGCGGGCGGAGTGTGCCTCCTGCACATTATACACCTGAACTTAGCCTGTATTGCTGTGTTTTCCTGGTGTGTTACACCAACAGGCATTTGCAGCACTTACAGCAGGCAGAGTGTGCCTCCTGCACATTATACACCTGAAGTTAGCCCGTAGTGCTGTGTTTTCCTGGTGTGTTACACCAACAGGCATTTGCAGCACTTACAGCGGGCGGAGTGTGCCTCCTGATCATATTATACCTAAAGTTAGCCCGTATTGCTGTGTTTTCCTGGTGTGTTACACCAACAGGCATTTGCAGCACTTACAGGGGGCGGAGTGTGCCTCCTGCACATTATACACCTGAAGTTAGCCCGTATTGCTGTGTTTTCCTGGTGTGTTACACCAACAGACATTTGCAGCACTTACAGCGGGCGGAGTGTGCCTCCTGATCATATTACACCTGAAGTTAGCCCGTATTGCTGTGTTTTCCTGGTGTGTTACACCAACAGGCATTTGCAGCACTTACAGCGGGCGGAGTGTGCCTCCTGCACATTATACACCTGAACTTAGCCCGTATTGCTGTGTTTTCCTGGTGTGTTACACCAACAGGCATTTGCAGCACTTACAGCGGGCGGAGTGTGCCTCCTGCACACTATACACCTGAAGTTAGCCCGTATTGCTGTGTTTTCCTGGTGTGTTACACCAACAGGCATTTGCAGTACTTACAGCGGGCGGAGTGTGCCTCCTGCACATTATACACCTGAAGTTAGCCCGTATTGCTGTGTTTTCCTGGTGTGTTACACCAACAGGCATTTGCAGCAGTTACAGCGGGCGTAGTGTGATTCCTGCAAAATATACTCCTGAAGCTAGGCCTTATTGCTGTGTTTTCCTGGTGTGTTACACCAACAGGCATTTGCAGTACTTACAGCGGGCGGAGTGTGCCTCCTGCACATTATACACCTGAAGTTAGCCCGTATTGCTGTGTTTTCCTGGTGTGTTACACCAACAGGCATTTGCAGCAGTTACAGCGGGCGTAGTGTGATTCCTGCAAAATATACTCCTGAAGCTAGGCCTTATTGCTGTGTTTTCCTAGTGTGTTACACTAACAGGCATTTGCAGCACTTACAGCGGCCGGAGTGTGCCTCCTGCACATTATACTCCTGAAGTTAGCCCGTATTGCTGTGTTTTCCTGGTGTGTTACACCAACAGGCATTAGCAGCACTTACAGCGGGCGTAGTGTGATTCCTGCAAAATATACTCCTGAAGCTAGGCCTTATTGCTGGTTTTCCCATCTCCCTGCAGGCCATTAGAATGTCTGGAAGGCAAACAAGGAGAGGCAGACAGTCAGGAGCCAATAAAAGAGGGCAAGCAGGCTCTGTGTCTAGAGACAACAGTGCTGGTCGTGGACGCGGTGCATCGCCATCAGCACGTGGCCATGTGACACGCTTGTCCTTCTTTTCGGCAGCTGGACGTGTTGAGCCGCATCATGCCGAAGACTTGGTAGAGTGGATGACCAAGCCCTCCTCATCCTCCTCATCCTCTCTCACCCAGGCACAGGGTACTGGCAAAGCAGCTGCCAAAGCGTCCTCTTCCCTGGTATCAATGTCATCATCAGTCACTCCTTCCCTAGACCAACCATGTCCTCCTGAGGAGTCCCCCGAACTGTTTGAGCACAGTGTTGGGTACATGCTTCAGGAGGATGCCCAGCGTTTCAAAGGGTCTGATGATGATACCCAGCTAGAGGAAGGCAGTAGCGTGAGAGCAGAGAGAGGGGATGCTCAAGAAGGACACCAATCTGGCAGTCATGTTCCAGCAGCTGCAGCATACTGCCAGATTGGCTCCAGTGATGAGGAGGGAGGGGATGATGAGGTCACTGACTCCACGTGGGTGCCTAATAGGAGAGAGGAGGAGGATGAGGAGGAGGCACATCTCCAACGAGGCAGGATGCCCTCGGGGGGCCAACGTAAGGGCGGCACACCGACGGAATCACACCGCAGAGCTCCACCTGTGCAGGGCGCTGCCTCTGCCCGTTATTCAAAAAGTTCTTTGGTGTGGGCCTTTTTTGAGTCGAGTGCATCAGATCGCACAGCTGCTGTTTGCAACATATGTCTCAAGCGTATATCGCGTGGCCAAAACATCACCCGCTTGGGCACCACATGCTTGACCAGACATATGTTGACCTGCCATGCAGCTCGTTGGCAAGCCTACCTTAAGGACCCACACCAAAGAACAAAGCGGACCTCTCCTTGCACCGCATCAGCTGGGATCTCCAACCCCACTATACCTTCAGTCCTCTCTGAAACCTGCACTGAGAGGAATGAAGGTGTAGAATTAGGTGTGTCACAGCCAAGTACTTGCGGGCACTCTGCTAGCAGTACACCAACGTCCGATTCTAGCAGGCAAATTTCCCTGCCCCAACTGCTGGACCGTCGAAAGAAGTTCACTCCCAGCCATCCACATGCCCAGCGGTTGAATGCTAGCTTGGCTAAATTGCTAGCGCTTCAACTGCTGCCTTTTCAGTTGGTAGACTCGGCCCCCTTCCGTGAGTTTGTGCAATGTGCGGTTCCTCAGTGGCAGGTTCCCAAACGCCACTTTTTCTCACGGAAGGCGATTTCGGCTCTCTACCGGCATGTGGAAGGCAATGTCTTGGCCTCGCTGGACAGGGCGGTCAGCGGTAAGGTGCATATTACCGCTGACTCATGGTCCAGCAGGCATGGACAGGGACGTTACCTTTCTTTCACGGCCCATTGGGTCACTCTTTTGGCAGCTGGGAAGGATGCAGGACAAGGTGCAGTAGTGTTGGAGGTTGTTCCGCCGCCACGCCTCCAAAATGCTACTACTGGTTGTGACACACCTCTCTCCTCCACCCCCTCCTCTTCTTCTTCCTCCATGGCCTCTTCCTGTGCTTTGTCCTCGGAACCAGCGGTGCTCTGTAGGCGTTCAAGGGGCTACGCAAGTACGCAGGCAAAAAGATGCCATGCCGTGCTTGCGCTGGTGTGTTTGGGGGACAGGAGCCACACTGGGGCAGAGGTTCTGTCTGCTCTGCAGGGGCAGGCCGAGAGGTGGTTGACGCCACGCCAGCTTAAGCCAGGAATGGTGGTTTGCGACAATGGCACCAACCTCCTCTCTGTCCTCCGACAGGGACAACTGACCCATGTGCCCTGTGTGGCTCACGTCCTTAACCTGGTGGTGCAGCGGTTCTTGGGCAGGTACCCGGGCTTACAGGATGTCCTGAGACATGCCAGGAAAGTCTGTGTGCATTTCCGCAGATCTTATAATGCCAGTGCTCGCCTGGCTGAGCTGCAAAAGGAGTTGAACCTGCCCAAGAACCGCCTTATATGTGACATGCCCACCAGGTGGAACTCAACGTTGGCCATGCTGCAGCGGCTGCACATGCAGCAGAGGGCCATCAATGAGTACCTGTGCGACTATGGCACCAGGACAGGGTCAGGGGGGCTCGGGTTTTTTTCACCACGCCAGTGGGGCATGATCAGGGATGCATGCACTGTCCTGGCACCATTTGAGGAGGCCACGAGGATGGTGAGCAGTGACAGTGCATGCATCAGTGACACTGTACCTTTTGTCCACCTGTTGGAACATACGCTGCGTGGAATAATGAACAGGGCACTTGAGGCAGAACAGAGGCAGGAAGAGGAGGACTTCCTTGCCTCTCAAGGCCCCCTTTACCCAGACAGTGTTCCTTCTGTCCCACCCATCACACAGGAAGAGGAGGAGGAGGAGGAGGAGGAGGATTGTGTCAGCATGGAGGTGGAGCCTGGCACTCAGCATCATCAGCAGCAGTCTTTTAGGGATGATTTACAGTCCCAAGAAACCCGTGGACTTGTACGTGGCTGGGAGGAGGTGGCTGCGGATCATGTCGTCCTTAGTGACCCAGAGGACTCCGGACCGAATGCCTCAGCTAACCTACGCTGCATGGCCTCCCTGATCCTGCAAAGTCTGTGGAAGGATCCTCGTATTCTTCGGATCAAGGAGAGGGACCATTACTGGCTGGCCACTCTCCTTGATCCACGGTACAAGGGTAAGGTTGCGGACCTTATCTTACCGTCGCAGAGGGAGCAGAGGATGAGACAACTCCGGGAGGCCTTGCAGAAAGGTCTGTGCAGCGCGTTCCCAGAGACTGGGAGGTTACAAACTCCTGGTCCTGGACAACAAGTTGCTGAGGCTTCGGTCAGTCAAAGAAGGAGCGGTGGGGAAGGTGGCCGTCTGACCGATGCGTTCAGACAATTCTTTAGTCCGCAGCCCCAAGGTATGATCGGTTCCAGCAACCATCGCCAGCGTCTGATATACATGGTGCAGGAATACCTAGGGGCAAGGTCAGACTTGGACACCTTCCCCACCGAAAATCCTCTGGCTTACTGGGTCTTTAGGATGGATCACTGGCTAGAGCTTGCACAGTATGCAATTGAGCTACTGGCCTGTCCTGCATCCAGCGTTCTTTCAGAACGCACATTCAGTGCTGCTGGAGGATTTGTCACGGATCACAGGGTGCGCCTGTCCACCGACTCAGTTGATCGACTGACCTTCATAAAGATGAACCAGTCTTGGATCACCACCAGCTACCAAACACCTGAAGCTGATATAACAGACTAATTTATTTTCAAATGTCACATCCCTTCAAGACTGATGCTGATGCTGAGAGACTGTCCTGTTATGTTGACTGACTATCTTCCTCCTCCTCAATGATCTGATTGATGATGATAGCTTGAAAGAACATTTTTGTTTCTGGGTACCGCCACCAGTGGCTAAGGCCCAATTTTTCAGCCCCTGTTTAACAGGGGCATGTAATTACAATTTTTTATGCAATGCTTTGCAGCAGGGCTCATTCCTGCACTCCAACTAAAGTATCTGGGAGAGGTTGCAGTGTCGTGGCACCAGCACCAGTGGCTAAGGCCCAATTTTTCAGCCCCTGTTTAACAGGGGCGTGTTATTACAATTTTTTATGCAATGCTTTGCAGCAAGGCTCATTCCTGCACTCCAACTAGAGTATCTGGGAGAGGTTGCAGTGTCGTGGCACCAGCACCAGTGCCTAAGGCCCAATTTTTCAGCCCCTGTTTAACAGGGGCGTGTAATTACAATTTTTGATGCAATACTTTGCAACAGGGCTCATTGCTGTGCTCCAAGTACAGTATCTGTGAGGGGTTGCAGTGTTGTGGCACCAGTGCCTAAGGCCCAATTTTTCTGCCCCTGTTTAACAGGGGCATGTAATTACAATTCTTGATCTAATAATTCACAGCAGGGCCCATTCCTGCGCCCACCAAGACTAACTGTGAGGCCTTACAGTGTTGTGTCAACACCACCACCACCACCACCACCAAAGGCCCAATTTTTCAGCCCCTGTTGAACAGGGGCATGCAATTACAATTCTTGATCTAATAATTCACAGCAGGGCTCATTCCTGCGCCCACCAAGAGTAACTGTGAGGCCTTACAGTGTTGTGTCAACACCACCACCACCACCACCAAAGGCCCAATTTTTCAGCCTCTGTTGAACAGGGGCATGCAATTACAATTCTTGATCTAATAATTCATAGCAGGGCCCATTCATGCGCCCACCAAGAGTAACTGTGAGGGCTCACAGTATTGTGGCAACACCAACATGTAAGGGGCAAATTTCAGCAGAGTATATACGGCAGGCCCCTACTTTCAAACATCCAACTTACAAACGACTCCTCCTTGCAAACGGAAGGATACAACAGGAAGTGAGAGGAAATCTACCCCTAGGAAGGCAAATTCTCTCCTGTAGGAGTTAATATGGGAAAAAAAAGTGTCTCCTCTCCACTGATGCTTTATCACCAATTCTTGTTTCAATAAAAACCCCAAATTTTCAAAAAACATTTGTCATTAGGACGGAAAGTGAGGTGAACTGTTCTGAACAGGTGCACACTGCACAGACAGCAAAACAAATGTTACAGGGGTGATAACCCTTCCCTATGTTTTCCAAAAAGCTTAAAATAGATTTTTTGGCTGGAGCTACATTTAAACAATGTACCTGTTCAAAATTACAAACAGATTCTACATAAGAACAAACCTACAGTCCCTGTCTTGTATGCACCGCCTGTATACGGCTGTTCAGAGTATATAGGGCCTTTTTTATTTTGTGTGCGGGGTTACCCTTTAAATCCATACAAGACCCAAAGGGGCTGGTAATGGGCTGGGGTAGGGGGGGGGGTTGATGGGGTAGCTATGCCATTTTTCTTAAAGATTTTCATCCATATTACCGGGACATCCTCCCCATGTTGAGGGCATGTGGCCTGGTACGGTTCAGGAGGGGGGGCGCTCTCTCGTCCCCCCTCTTTTCCTGCGGCCTGCCAGGTTGCGTGCTCGGATAAGGGTCTGGTATGGATTTTTGGGGGGACTCCACACCATTTTTTTTTTAATTTGGGTTGGAGTTCCCCTTAAAATCCATGCCAGATCTGAAGGGCCTGGTATGGATATTTGGGGGAACCGCACGCATTTTTTTTTTTAATTTGCAGGGGGGTTCCCCTTAATATCTATACCAGACCTGAAGGGCCTGGTAATTGAATTTGGGGGGACCCCCACGCTTTATTTTTTATTTTTATCAATGATTTTTCTATGTGTAGCGATACCCTCAGCTTAAGCGGGCCGCAAGGTTTGATTTGGGCCCTGAGTACAGCTCTCCAACCCACCGGCAATCGGCTCTACCCACTCTGGCACAGCTAGTCTAAAGGATACACACATATATCCTTATACTTTAAGAGAGAGATTCAAACATAGAACAGTGATAAAGGGATAACGGATTTTACTTCTTGTTATGCAAAGAAAACACACAGCAATGACAATATGATTTTTAACTTGTATGCAGAGCCCTGCAATGACAGTCACATTACACCATAGGAATAAAGGGGGGTAAAGGAACGCCACGTGGGGCGACCGTTAACTAGGTACCCTACGGCACAACAGCTAAATGTATACCTAACGGATCAGGCCTGATCCCTTACTCTAAAACTTAGTCCTGTAAGAATAATGGATTCTTCACCGGCTTGCTGTAGAGGTGGTGCACATAAGAATAATAAACACTTTGTAATCCAACAGGGAGAATCTGAACAACTGACCGTACTTCACTAGAGATCCTCTGGATCAGTCCTGCTGCGGATCTCCAGTGAGAGTCTTAAAGTGAGGTGGTAGGCCTCGGCAGTCTATAGGCACAGTACTATAAACAGGTTATTGGATGAGCTTTCGCTCAGCTCACCCTCCGGACGCGACCCGTCCACCGTCACTCGCACACAGCGGTTGCTGCCATCGGGTCTCCGATCCAATCTAGGCTGCCGGCAGGAGATGTTGGATGCCACCCAGGCTCGCAGAGGGTGGAAGGCTCTTTGGTTCGCTGTAAGAAGTCCCCAGGCTTCAGGCCCTCACACAGCACAGCTCCGCACAGGTGGATCAGTCTCAGCCGTCCCGTGTCCAAAGAGAGTGAGCTAGGCCTCGCCCCTTCCTTATATCACTTCCCCCATGAGTCTCTGGGGCATAACCCAAACATCCTGTGAACCAGTGGAGCTCTGGGAACCGTAGTTCTTTCTCCTAATTAAAGGGGAAACACCCCGCTACACACTCCCCCCACTAAAACTCTTTGGTCCCCAAAGATAAACAATTTAACAACAATTCTGAACCAATTTACTGAATGCGGAGTATGATGTTGGTACAGGGAATTTCCACCAAAACTCAGAGGTGGGGTTCCCTGTACCACAGGTCACACCAGCATGGGTGGCCTGTCTAACTGTGCCAGAGAGTGAGCTGGGGTTGCCTTCCACCAAATGAACAGTGGAAGGATCTGAGCACTCAGTACTTCTTCTGGCAGTGGCAACAGAGTCCTCTGAGCTTTTTCCCAATTGAGGGTAGGTTAATTTCCTGGGAGGCCTCACGACTCTGTAAGTTCTTTGCTCCTTTGGGACTTCAGGCTCAGGTACCACAGGCTCTGCGTCAGGAACACTTTCTGACATCATCACTGATTCTGGGACCTCTTCCTCCTCTGCTTCTGAGTAAAGGCCCGGAATATCTTCCCAGCATTCAGGCACATCACTGGATGGAATGAACTCTGTAGCCTCTGGGTTCAGGGTCCCATCCTGTGTATCTTCAGTGGGTGGAAGGTCTATGGCGGAACTCCCTGGAGTTGAGGAGGGCCATAGCCACTCAAGTTCTCCCCTCCCATCTTCACTTGGTTGGGAAGCCTGTCCATCCCTAGCTCGGAGGGTCTGAGACCGAGTGTTGGGTCTGGGGGTATCCAAGATGGAAACAGATTCCGGCAGGTTCTTCACTGAAGGTATCCTGACTGCCTCTTTAAGTGGGAGTAAGTGATTTCTGTGCCAGGTTTTCAAGGGTCCCACTCTCCCCTCTGGCTTTAACTTATACACCGGTAGTCCAGGAAGTTTTCTACAAATGACATAAGGCTCGGACCTCCATCTATCAGCAAGTTTATGCTTCCCTGGGATCCCTAGGTTGCGTAGCAGCACACAGTCTCCAGGCTGCAGGTCTTGCACTCGAACCTTCAGGTCAAAGTTCCTTTTATTTCTGACCCCTCTCCGGTCTGAGGCCGCTTGGGCTTGTTCATAGGCCGCTTTCAGTTTATACCTAAGTCGATCCACATATCCTTTGTGGGAGGTAGCAGAGGTATAGTCTAGGGAAATGCCAAAGGCCAGATCCACTGGCAATCTTGCTTCTTTCCCAAACATGAGGCGGTAGGGAGAGTAACCCGTCACATCACTGGTGGTGCAATTGTAGGCATGCACCAAAGTGGATATGTGTTGACTCCAATGCTGCTTCTTCTCTGTCTCCAGAGTCCCCAGCATGTTTAACAAAGTCCGATTAAACCTCTCAGGCTGGGCATCTCCTTGTGGATGATAAGGGGTAGTCCTGGTCTTTTCCACTCCCAGGGAGTCCAGTAGGTTCCGGATCAGGCGACTCTCAAAGTCCCTTCCTTGGTCGGAGTGGATTCTCTGTGGTAATCCATAGTGGACGAAGTATTTTTCTAGAAGCACCTTAGCTACAGTGGAAGCCTTCTGGTCTCTGGTGGGGAACGCCTGTGCATAACGGGTGAAATGATCGGTTACCACCAGAACATTTCCCAATCCACTCAAATCGGGTTCGAGGCAGAGAAAGTCAATGCATACCAGATCCATTGGGCCTTGACTCTGTAGGTGGCCCATTGGGGCAGCTTGATGGGGTAGAGTCTTCCTCTGGATGCATCGTGCACAGGAGTGGCAATATTCCTCCACTTCAGCCCTCATACAGGGCCAATAGAACCGGCTTCTGACAAGTTGGAAGGTTCTTTCAGCTCCCAGGTGACCATGCTGGTCATGTAAGGCAACCAGCACAGTCTCTCGGTGCTTCTCTGGGAGAAACAACTGCCATTTATCCTCGGAGACATCAGAGGGGCCCTTTCGGTAGACCACTCCCTGATGGACCTGTAGCTTGTCTAGCTCCCTCCATAGCAGACGAGCCTCCTTGGAGGGGTGATGTCGAAGTTTCTCTGGACTCTCGTTTTCCAATGCTTCAAAGACCAATCTCCCCATGGGGTCTTCCAATTGGTCGCACCTCAGTTCCTTCTTAGACAGCTTCGACAAGCATTCCTCTTCAAGTTGAGTCACCCCACAGTAGTGTTTTGGAACTCCCACTGTGGTAACTCCTATTTCCTCTGCTCTGGAGCCTCCTCGGGCTTGGAATTCAGCTCCTTGACAAAGGGCCCGCACCCCGTCCGGTGCTACCTGAGTCCAGTCCTCCCAGTCATCAGCCATGGCATGAGATCTTCGGGACAGGGCATCTGCATCCCTATTTCCAGCCCCTGGTCTGTACTTCAGACTGAAGTTGAACCCAGATAATGCAGCTAGCCACCTGTGTCCTGTGGCATCCAACTTGGCAGTGGTGAACAGGTAGGTCAGGGGGTTGTTATCTGTTTTCACTGTAAACTCTGCTCCATAAAGGTAGTCTCTTAGTTTGTCCACAACTGCCCATTTGAGGGCCAAGAACTCCAACTTATGGGTGGGGTAGTTTTTCTCCGAGGGGGTCAGACTTCGACTCACATAAGCCACTGGTCGCATTTGCTCTTCATGCTCCTGGTAGAGCACTCCCCCTAGGCCTTCATGACTAGCATCAACATGTAACTCGTAGGGTCTGGTGGGATCAACCTCTTCAAGGTTCTGAAGGCCTCTTCACACCTGGGGGTCCACTGATCTTGAACCGACTCCCCGGGTCTTCTAGGGCCCAAGCCATCCTCTTCCCCTTCAGTCCGGAGCAGTTCATTTAAGGGCTTATCAATACGGGCAAACCCATCCACAAACCTCCTATAATAGGAGCAGAACCCCAGGAAAGATCTAAGTTCGGTGACTGTTGTGGGTCTTGGCCAGGAGGTAACCGCCTCCAACTTCTCAGGATCAGTCGCCACCCCTTTTTCAGACACTACGTGTCCCAGATAATTCACCGAAGACTGGTAGAACCGACACTTCTCGGGGGAAAGCTTCAACCCCTCTTCACTAAGTCTCCTCAACACTTTCTCCAATCGGGCCTCATGTTCCTCCAGAGTTCTCCCGAAAACAATGACATCGTCCAGGTACACTAGGACTTCTATGAGGTTCATGTCTCCAACAGTCTTCTCCATGAGTCGTTGGAAAGTAGCTGGGGCTCCAGATAGGCCCTGGGGCATTCTGTTAAACTCAAAGAATCCCACAGGAGTTATGAAAGCGGTCTTTTCCCTATCCTCTGGGTGCATGGGAATTTGATAGTACCCGCTCTTGAGGTCCATCACGCTGAACCACTTAGCTCCAGACAAACTCTGTAAGGCGTCCTCTATCCTTGGCGTGGTGTACTGATCAGGGGTGGTCCTCCTGTTGAGAGTTCTGTAGTCAATGCAGAGCCTCAGCGACCCATTCTTCTTCCTGACCACCACTATTGGAGAGGCATAAGGGCTTCTGGACTCTCGAATCACCCCAGTCTTTTTCAGTTCTGCAAGCTGTTCTCTCAGATCCTCCAGATCTGCCAGCGGAACCCGCCTGACTCTCTCCCTGAACGGTTTGTCTTCTTGCAGGCGGATGCGGTGGGTAGCACTCCTCGCACGCCCCACATCGAATTCATCTTTTGAGAAAATCTTCTCCCATCTAGTCAGCTGGGCCTTGGCTCTCTCCTTCCAGGCCCCAGGTAAGTTCGGGTTCTCAATGGAAAGTTTTTCCCAAACATCTCCTTCTTCACCTGCTTGCTTCACTTCTGACCAGCTGACTGGGACAGCAGGACTCACCTGTCCCAGCAACATCCGGGCAGGTATCTCTATGGCCCTTCCTGTAGAGTTCCTTACACTCACCGGGACTCTTCCCCTGGCTTTCTTCAAGGCCTTGATTGGAATCACTTCCGGTATCACTTCCAGGCCTGAGTGATCTTCCCTTGGGTCGGATTCCAGCATGACAAAGGGGCCAGGCTGCTCCCAGGTGAGCTTCACAGTGGCCTTGAGGCAAGCCACCTGTCCGGGCTGCAGCACCACTCCTTCTCTCCCCAGTCTCCACACCTTCCCTATCCCCTCTCCTGGGGTCTTCTGCTCCAACACTAACCGTTGGTAGGCTGTCTTCAGCATGGGATGGATGTTTGGATCTTGATGGCTCCTCATCTTCACCAGGGGGGTCAGAAGTCTTCTCACTAGATCCGTATTGGTGCCTATGATGAGGGACATCTTGTTGGCCCCGGGTGGTCTAGGACACACAACCGCCAGGGTGTCGAATACTTCTGTCTTCCCAGCCACAGAGGGGTCGAATGTCAGCTTTATGGGTAGATAACCATCATAAGGGAAACTCTGCGTTCCCAGGCCCCATATCTCCAGCTCTTCTATCTTCCGTATAGGCAAATGGCTTGAGTGCCTATCATAGAAGTCTCTATACAATAAAGTCACTTGAGCTCCAGTATCCAGAAGGGCCTTCGTATATACTCCTTCCACCTGGATAGATACCGTGGGGGACGGGCCGACCAATTCTTCTGGGTACGGCCGGGTTGAGGTCACTCTCTTCTGAGGACTTGTCTTCATCCAGTTGGTTTTTGACTTTGTTCTCCCCTGAGCCTGGTATGCACTGACCCTCGCCACCCTAATGGGGTTACAAACCCGCTGAGGGATGTTATTGTCTCTTGGTTGTAGGCATTCCTTCTTGGGAGTGCTAAATTTCTTCTGAGGGGTCTTGTCCCCTCTCTCTGGTGTGTATCTTGGTTGAGAGACCCTAAATTCCTTCTCAGGGGTCGTGTTTTCTCTCTTCCTCTTCCTTCTATTCAGTTTGGAGCTCACTGAAAGAGATGGGCACCCGGTTGACTCACTCACCGGGGCCCTCTGGCGTTTCCCGCCGGCTGGCGATTATCCATTGTCTTCTTCTTAGGACTGGAACACCTACTGGCAAAGTGGCCACTGCCTCCGCAGTTGTAGCATAACATCTCTTCTCGGTCCCGAGTGGGACTCGGTATTGACGTATCTGGGAACAACTCCTTTCTGGGGCTTGGTTTCTCTGCTCCACCTTGACCTTTCGCCATTATAGCAGTCATCATCTCCATCATCTGGGACATCTGCAACTTCAAAGTGTCCACCTCCGCTCCCCTATCGGGAGTCATGGCCGGTGTAACTATTGCTACCGGCTGTTTGACGGGCTCTATCAGGCGTTCTTTTTTTTTTTCTTCCAATATAGCCTCTTCCTCTCTAATCATTCGGATGAGGTCAGGGTACTCCAGATTTTTCCCATCCTGCCGGGCACGCAGTGTCCATGCAATTGGATCCATGGGTTGAGCTCCCCTCACTACCTGTTGAGCACGGGCCTCATCTACTTTCCCTGGGCTGATCCCCTTCTTTAGGATCATCCTATGCAGTATTTTGTCCAGGCGTCCCATATAGTCTGATAGTTTCTCACCTTCCTTCTGGTAGCAATGCTCCAGCTGATAAGCAAGCTCCGTGACTTTCTCTGTCCCACCAAACACATTCTGTAACACATCGAGGCACTCTTGTGCAGTACAATCTGCCTTGCTCATCTTCAGGTTGCGCACGGCCTCTAGAGCAGGCCCTTTCAAACTTTCCACAACCCTCTGTTTCTTTCTGCGATCCGGAACTTCCCATTCCTCTAGTGCCTGAGTTGCGCTGTCTAGCCACTCCTCAAATCCCTCTTCTTCCAAGGGTACTGGTTTCCTCCCTGAAAACATCCGGAGTTTCCTGTACCCCGACATCGGGTAATCTGTGGGCTCTTTCTTGCACTGAGCTACAATCTCCCCCAGAACAGCGCATAATTCTGCACTAAGGGTGCCTGGGCTTGTCCTGGGACTCTTTGTGTCCTTCTGTGGGGATGACGGGGAAGATGGCTGCGGTGACAGTGTTATTTTTGTCTGAGGGCTGTCTCTTGTGCGCGGCAGCGCATGCAGCAAATGATAGACCTGATCGTCCTCATCTTGTATGCTGTTGCCTCTAAACTGTTCAGGAATTTCTGCCTGCCATTCCAGTAAGACATGTGAAAGTCCACCACTAGTTTTCACGTCTATCACCCATGGTTTGTGAATCGGTGATAGGGACATTATGAGTTGTATCATTGCTTGTGTCTGCCATATCCCCGGGAGTTCTATAACTGCCGTCCTGGCTGGGTCTACGCCCCATCTCTTGTACCACTGTCCCACCTCTATCGGGTCCATGCCGGTAGCTTCTGGCGGTTTCACCGCTGTCTCAGTAATCCCGGATGTACGAGCCCCCACGTGTAGCGATACCCTCAGCTTAAGCGGGCCGCAAGGTTTGATTTGGGCCCTGAGTACAGCTCTCCAACCCACCGGCAATCGGCTCTACCCACTCTGGCACAGCTAGTCTAAAGGATACACACATATATCCTTATACTTTAAGAGAGAGATTCAAACATAGAACAGTGATAAAGGGATAACGGATTTTACTTCTTGTTATGCAAAGAAAACACACAGCAATGACAATATGATTTTTAACTTGTATGCAGAGCCCTGCAATGACAGTCACATTACACCATAAGAATAAAGGGGGGTAAAGGAACGCCACGTGGGGCGACCGTTAACTAGGTACCCTACGGCACAACAGCTAAATGTATACCTAACGGATCAGGCCTGATCCCTTACTCTAAAACTTAGTCCTGTAAGAATAATGGATTCTTCACCGGCTTGCTGTAGAGGTGGTGCACATAAGAATAATAAACACTTTGTAATCCAACAGGGAGAATCTGAACAACTGACCGTACTTCACTAGAGATCCTCTGGATCAGTCCTGCTGCGGATCTCCAGTGAGAGTCTTAAAGTGAGGTGGTAGGCCTCGGCAGTCTATAGGCACAGTACTATAAACAGGTTATTGGATGAGCTTTCGCTCAGCTCACCCTCCGGACGCGACCCGTCCGGGACTTCCACCGGCTGTGTCGTCACTCGCACACAGCGGTTGCTGCCATCGGGTCTCCGATCCAATCTAGGCTGCCGGCAGGAGATGTTGGATGCCACCCAGGCTCGCAGAGGGTGGAAGGCTCTTTGGTTCGCTGTAAGAAGTCCCCAGGCTTCAGGCTCTCACACAGCACAGCTCCGCACAGGTGGATCAGTCTCAGCCGTCCCGTGTCCAAAGAGAGCGAGCTAGGCCTCGCCCCTTCCTTATATCACTTCCCCCATGAGTCTCTGGGGCATAACCCAAACATCCTGTGAACCAGTGGAGCTCTGGGAACCGTAGTTCTTTCTCCTAATTAAAGGGGAAACACCCCGCTACATATGTATTGCCGGGAGCCGACAATTCATTAATAGCCGCGAGTCAGTTTTAAATGACTTTTTTTTCCTTCAAAAATGACATTTTATGCAGGGACAGTTCTAAGCACGGGAAACATGCGCCACTTTACATGCATATCATACACACCCCCTAGGTACGAAATTTAAAGGAATATTTCACTTTTATTTTTTAATTTTAAGCATTATTAAAATCACTGCTCCCGAAAAAACGGCCGTTTTTAAAACTTCTTTTTGCATTGATACATGTCCCCTGGAGCGGGACCTGGGTCCCCAATCCCTTTTTAGGACAATAACTTGCATATTAGCCTTTATAATTAGCACTTTAGATTTCGAACGTTCGAGTCCATTGTATTTAATAGGGTTCTGAAGTTCACGCGAACATTCTGTCTGTTCGCAGGTTCTGGTGCGAACCGAACAGGGGGGTGTTCGGCTCATCCCTGTTCGTAAGTGGAATTTGTGTGTAAGTCCAAACACTGCATTTGTAAGTGTAACTTCCGCCTGTGCATGGATGTGGGATGTTCCGGGCGCTTCTGGGCATGCAGTTATGTTATCTGGAGCTCTTCTGGCCATGCAGTATATGTAGCACTGCAGTGTGGGATGTGTCCAGAGGTGCTCGGAGGTATCCAGGACCAGCGTGGAGCACAAGAGGCCGGCATTGAGGCCCTTTGTAAGTAGAAGTCGTTCGTATCTCGGGTTTTTGTAACTCGGGGACTGCCTGTATATTGTATATTGTGCCCTACAATAGGGTGACCAGACATCCCTGGTTTCCGGGGACAGTCCCCGGATTGAGGACACTGTCCCTGGACCAAGTCTGTCCCCAGTTTTGTCCCCGGATTGGATTTAAACAGGGGCTGAGGCAATTTCAAATTCCTACTAGCTTGGGGGGGGGGGGGGGGTATTTTTTCCATTATCTGTGCCCCTTTCTGATGAGCGGAGGGAATATTTCTTCAGTTTCGGTTGCATGCCCATTCAGCTCCGCTCACATGTTCTTCTGCCTTGGCTCAAGTCCCGGCCAGCCGCCTGCCTGTTTATCTCCTTGCCTTCCCTGGTGGAGTGATCTTCCTCCGCTCCCCACCCAGTAGTAGCCGGGGGCCCAGAGAGTAAGACTTGAGAGGCTGTGAGGCGGGCGGTAGCGGCGACAGGCAGAGATTAGCTGATTGCCGCCATTACTAGTAAAAAAAAATATGTCCCCTGATTTCATTTGAAAAATCTGGTCACCTTACCCTACAATTAACTTTAGTTTATTTTATACTGATATTTTGTGCTTGATAAATGCATGCACCTTTTTATTCTCCAGGGTCTCTGCTTCTATAAAATATATAATGTTTTGGGGTTTTCCTTAGGCCCAAAATGATATTTTTAAAGGTGTGAAAAACACACTCGCCATCTCAGTTTTTAGGATAAAAAGGTGATTTTATTTTAGTAGCTATGCAAAACTATTTGCTAGCAGATTTCATAGGCGTGCACACAGGGTGTGCCGAGTGTGCCTGGGCACACCCTAATTACCCTGTGCGGTGCAGATTTCCCCTGCTTCCCGTCTCCCTCCTGCAGTGCTGCTAGCTTCCCTCCTCTCTTCTCAGGAGTGGGGGAAGGGGCTGGTAAATATTTAATTAACTGACCCCTTCCTTTTCTGAATGAACACAGTAAGTGATCTGTACGGTCGCTCCTGTCTTCACTATTAACTGAAGCATAGTAAACTATGTTTACTGCAGGATGCAGAGAAAAGGAATTGGGCAATCTCTCTCCTCAGTTTCTTTCTCTGTCTCAAAAATAAATAAATCAGGGGTTTGTTTAGACCCCTGATATTTCACCAAAGCCCCATAACGGGGGTTCCTAAAAAAAATTAACATTTAATAAAAAATGATATTGTAAAAATGTAAGAAAATAATAAAAATTAACCACTTCCCGCCCAAGGACGTCATATGACGTCCTGGACTTTCAGTGGGGATATCTGAATGATGCCTGCAGCTAGAGGCATCATTCAGATATCCATCTTTTCAGCCGGCGATTCTGTGCACCATAAGAATGATCATAGCGGCAGTTTCGCCGCTTGATCGTTCTTATAGGCGGCGGGAGGGGATGCCCCCCCTCCCGCCGCCACCCGGTGCTTCTCCGGGCTCTCCCGTGCGATCGGGGACCCGGAGAAACGATCTGCCGGCGCCGGATGGAAGGCATAGAGATGACTGGTGACCAGATGGTCACCAGTCATCTCTATGACCGTCGGAGGCCCGGGCGCGATGTGATGAGGTCACGCCTGGGTCCTCAAAAGTAAACAAAGCCGCCATTGCGGCTGTAAGTATGAGATCAGTGAATTTTTTTTCACCGATCTCATGCTTTCTAGCCTGGAGGAGAGATGTGGGATCTTATTGACCCCGCATCTCTCCATAAAGAGGACCTGTCACACACATTCCTATTACAAGGGATGTTTACATTCCTTGTAATAGGAATAAAAGTGATCAAAAAAAATAAAATAAAAAAAAAAGTGTAAAAATAAAAAAAATTAAGTAAAATAAAAAATAAAATAATAAATATTTTTTTCTAAAACGCCCCTGTCCCCAGTAGCTCGTGCTCAGAAGCGAACACACATGCAAGTCCCGCCCACATATGTAAACGCCGTTCAAACCACACATATGAGGAATCGCCGCGTGCGTTAAAGCGCCAGCAACAATTCTAGCACTAGACCTCCTCTGTAACTCTAAACTGGTAGCCTGTAAAAAAAAATAAGCGACGCCTATGGAGATTTTTAAGTACTGAAGTTTGGCGCCATTCCATGAGTGTGCGCAATTTTAAAGCGTGACATGTTAGGTATCTATTTACTCGGCGTAACATAATCTTTCACATTATACAAAAAAATTTGGCTAACTTTACTGTTTTGTTATTTTTTAATTCATTAAACCGTTTTTTCCCCCAAAAAAGGCGTTTTAAAAATTATTGCGCAAATACCGTGCGAGATAAAAAGTTGCAATGACCGCCATTTTATTCCCTAGGGTGTCTGCTAAAAAAACATATATAGTGTTTGGGGGTTCTGAGTAATTTTCTAGCAAAAAAATTATGATTTTTGCATGTAGGAGAGGAGTGCCAGAATAGGCCCGGTAAGGAAGTGGTTAAAAACTACTAACACCGTCCACTGCCCTACTGACACCAATCTTTGCTCTGACACCATCCACTGCTCTCCTGATATACACACATGTGTGTTTGTGCTCTGGGGTGCACACTCTAATGCAATAGGCTGTGCACACCAATGGCAGATGTATTGGTAAAAAAACTAATATTTTTTTCATGTGCCATTAACACTATCACTACTAAGAGGACATACCCTTTCAGTTCAACTTCATCCAAGATTATTTCTCAGATCTTGGTAGAGTGGAACAGGATTTTAATGTCCATGGCCTTTTCTTTTGTAGTGGGATGTTTCTACAAACATCATATCACCTGTGACAGAAGGGGGTTGTCCTTGTAGCCCAGCTACTGTTCCAACTGGCTTGAGGCCTCTATGTTTTCCTATGGCGATTTCACCGATGGGGCAGGACGCACAAAACTTGTCTCATGATTACTCTATAGAATGAAGCTATATAAATAAAGCTGAAAGGATGAGCTCAACCTGTTAATTGTGGGAATAGAAGAGAGGAATGCAAAGGGATTTATTTGTAGGTTCTGACATTTTTTTTTCTTCTTTTGGATAGGGTAGGGCAGGATTATGGTTGGTTTTTCCTTCTATCCAGGGCTCTTTTAGCGATTTTCATTCACTACTGTCTTGGTGACAACCATTTTACCACTCAAGAAGTTAAAGCCCAAGTGACCAGTCAGTTTAAATCAGCTGAATACATTAATATGCATAATGCATAATTTTTTTTTAAAGTTAATGCATAACTTTAATGGAATCCCAGTGTAAGAGAAACCTGGGTAACAAGCGCACAGTAGTGCGCAGGTGTGGACCATCTAAGAAATGCACAAGAAAAGAAATGTACTGACGCATGCGTGAGCGTGCACGGGCCGGCGCGCGCGCATTGGTGTGCGCGCACACATGCACGTTCTGGCGCCAGTCCGCCTATTTAAACCTGCCAGTAACATGCATACTTTGCTGAGTGGTCTTTTCAGATAGTTCCCATTAACCCGATCTGTACCAGTACCCTGTAGCTTGACCCGGCTTGTCTGAACCTTCCTGTTGACCTCCGCCTGCCTACCTGTGCCCCCTGGCTTGTGCTTGATTCCGCTTCTGCCTGATGTTCCTGTGCCTCATTGCCCGACTGTGTACCGAACCTGGCCTGTGTTCTGTCTTTGCCTCTGCCTCATGTCTCGGGTACCTGCTCTGTCCAGCTGTTGATGACCCCCTGGCTCACGTCCCGGCTATGCTTCCAGCTGCTGATCCAGCGACACTGGGCTCCTGCTCTCAGTTCCGGCCCAGCGCTCTCCAGTCACCTGGTTCCTGCCAAGACCCAGCCAGAGCCATCTGCAACAGCGGCCCTCATGCCACTATGTGTCCTCTACTCCCTGTCACCACTATCAGGGGTGTTGGACAGGAGGTGCAAGAGAAGCCCTCTCTACAGCTCGATCTCCACCAGGTACGTGACACCCAGTCTTAGTCTGTAGGGTTTAATATTGAGTTGGCCCACCCTTTGCAGCTATAACAGCTTCAACTCTTCTGGGAAAGCTGTCCACAAGGTTTAGGAGTGTGTCTATGGGAATGTTTGTGCACTGGTGCGCAGTCATGTTGGAACAGGAAGGGGCCATCCCCAAACTGTTCTGACAAAGTTGGGAGCATGAAATTGTCCAAAATGTCTTGGTATGCTGATGCCTTAAGAGTTCCCTTCACTGGAACTAAGGGGCCAAGCCCAACCCCTGAAAAACAACCCCTCACCATAATCCCCCCTACACAAAATGATTTGGATCAGTGCACAAAGCAAGGTCCATTAAGACATGGATGAGCGAGTTTGGGATAGAGGAACTTGACTGACCTGGACAGAGTCTTCACCTTAACCAGATAGAACACCTTTGGGATGAATTAGACTGGAGACTACGAGCCAGGCCGTTTTGTCCAACATCAGTACCTGACCTCACAAATGCGTTTCTGGAAGAATGGTCAAACATTCCCATAGACACACTCCTAAATATTGTGGACAGCCTTCCCAGGAGGGGTTGAAACTGTAATAGCTGCAAAGGGTGGCCAACTCAATACTGAACCCTACAAGCGAAGACTGGGGTGCCATTAAAGATCATGTGTATGTAAAGGCAGGCGTCCCAATACTTTTGGTAATATAGTGTATATCTCTATATAAAGCTGGGATTATAGCTTTGCCTACTTTACTAAATAAAAGCATTTTTACTTCAGTCAATCCTGCTGTTACAGACCTTTCCCTCACTTTCTGTCTGGTGAAACTGTTGTCACTGGGGCAATAATTGAGGGGAAATCTCTAACTGGGCCCTGGATAGCAGTAAAACCCCCAACAAGGGTTCCAATCCCCCCCCCCCCCATACATACACACACTCTCTTATCCAAAAACAAAAGGAAATGTTTTTTCTGAACATACATTTAAACCTTACCCCAGCTGACCCAACACAAAGAAATCTGTTTTGTGGAAATGTATCAATCAATCATTTTGGGTTCCTTATTTAGTAAGCACCAGAAGAAAAAACTCTCTTTAATCACATTACCATTATAAGTTATAACTACAGAATGGCTGTGAAAAAATCATGTAAACATCAAGCAAATTATAAATACAGTTTCGTTCATCTTGTTTTAAGAAATTCACTGTGATCTTTCTCTGTTTGCAGGCTGGAAAGATTCATTTTGGCTACATGTACACAATGAGTATATTTGGTTGCCTGGGAATTCATGCTTTATTAAACCTGATGAGTTTCACAGGTGTCTCACACGGATGTGTTGCCAGTGTCCTGGGTTACTGCCTTCTGCCTATGGTAATACTGTCTTGCTTTGCCATCATACTTTCTCTCCAGTAAGTACCTAGAACCTTAAAAAAAATTGTTTTCTTGTGGATATATTTTATAAGGTAAATGACTGATTTCATTAAGGAGCATAATGTATTTTATTGGAAAGTACAAAAAATTAAAGAGGAATTATCTGCTCACATAATTGCTAATAAAAAACATGTTTGCCATTCTGAAGCTCCCCTCCAACCACTTTGCATATTATTTTATATATACTGTGATTCTGTACTTGACAATTATGCTGCAGAAATCTCCCTCCACTGAGTCTGGCTGCAACCATTTTAACTGTGGGCAGCTGAAGCTGTTGCCTGTTCACTTCCTGGATTTACACAGACACACCTCCAGCTCTGCAGCTCTCATTGGCCCTCTTATGGCTCACCCCCCTCCCTTCCTGGCAAACTCTCACGAGAGTGAGAGACAGAGCTGTGCATGATGTCATAAGCCTAGCCTAATGACCAGACAAGAAACAGGAAGTGGGCTGTATAAGGTATTTGCTGGCAGAAAAAAAAAATATTTACTATCCAAAGTTAAAACAACAAGGGCAGAAGATTTAATAGAGGGAACGTTGAAAAAATGACTGAAGGTCCGCTTTAAGTAGATAAAACTGTAGACTACTGACACAGATAACATCAAGAATTAGGTGAGTTATCATCAAACTATATTATTGGTGTCTCCTTTTGTCCTTTTTGGTCAGAACTTACATACACCAGAGATCCTACAACACTTGCAGGGCCTGCTGCTAAAAAACAACCAGAGTCTAAAGCCTGGTACACATGATCGGATTTTCTGCGGACAAAGCGTACGACTTTTGTCCGAAGGGCGTTGGCCATGAACTTGTCTTGCATACAAATGGCAAGAATTGTCGGCCAACAAACACAAAACGATGTGGTTTTTCAGCTATTTAGCGCCACTCTTTTGGCAACTTCTGCTAATGTTGTGTTATGTGAGCATTGCTTCTGAGCATGCGTGTTTGTACTTTGGATTTTTTTCCGAAGGACTTCTGTACACACGATCGGATAATCCGACAACACACATTTGTTGTCGGAAAATTTTAAAGCATGCTATCTAACATTTGTTGACGGAAAATCCGACAACAATTGTCCGATGGAGCATACAAACGGTCAGATTTTCCGACAACAGCCTGTCATCACACAATTCCTGTCGGAAAATCCAATCGTGTGTACAGGCCTTTAGAGTAAAACAAAAGCATAGGAAAGAGCCACCAGTTACAAGTTCTTCCTGAATTGCAGCTGTCTTTAGAAAGCAAAATAATAGCGTCATGCTTCCCTGGTGGGTGATGTGGAGCAAAAAATAATTTGTAGATATAGCTGCCCTGGAGTGACACTTCTATTCTAGAATTCCAGGAGGAGGCAGGGACACAACTCTTGTGGACTTGAGCCTGCGACTGCACTCTCCGAGAGATATATAAAGTCAGCAAGTGATTATAACTGTTATTGAAATATCAATTTTGAAAGGTGTTGACCTTTAACCTTTTCCCTCCCTAATGTGTATAATTATGTCCCTCAGAACAATTTCCAATGCTGGGCATAAGTTATTAAATGTCCTCCTTTGAGAGCTACCAGCCAACAATTTGCAAGGCTGATGTCTCTCAATAACAGTTGCAACTGACAGCCTCAATCCCCACCGATGATCAGGAACCAATCCGAATGATTACCAGTTGTGCGATTACTATGTCAGCTATCACATAATGATCACATGCAAGCTTGAGCCTGCAGATGAACACTGCATTCTTGGTGCTGCAGTGGCATTGACACAATATTTTAACTGTCAGATTCAATGATAGAATTGAACAAAAATGAATTAAATTATTATTATTTTTTTTTACATTTTTGTCAGTCTATAACAAAAAGCAATGCTTTTATTAAATAATGTACAAGTAGTAAAAACGATTAAATTATTTAGGTATGCAGATTTATCATAGAGCTAGTGATGCTGTTAAATTTGGCAAGGGAATATAGGCATCGATAACCTCTGGTCACAAAACCGTTAAGAAGACTTACACAATTGATTATTGAAAAATCTGTGAACTCTCTAGAGTTACATACATTTCTGGAAGAAAGGTTTCTAAAATGAGATATGACCTTTTAGGTTTCCAATGCTTTTGGTATTTGTCTGATATATATTTTTTCTGAGGGAGTATTAAGAGGAAACTAGTAGGGCAGGTCTTATCTTTATCATCACACTGCACACTGGTGCTCTACTGATTAGGGAGGCAGGTATTTGCTGTACTTGCATTATGCATCTTTTAATGCTAGTTTGTCCTTAATAATATAATAATAATCCAAAATTTATACTATTATCATTATTATCATTATTATACAGGATTTATATAGTGCCAACAGTTTGCGCAGCGCTTTACAACGTAGAGGTTCAATACAGAAGGGACAGGAGGGCCCTGCTCGTTAAACTTACAATCTAAGACCCCTTTCACACTGGAGCGTATTACAGGCGCTATAGCGTTAATATTAGCGCCTGCAATACGCCCTTAAAAATCTGTCCCTATTCACTCCAGTGTGAAAGCCCGAGGGTGCGCTAGCAGGACGGTAAAAAAAAGTCCTGCTAGCCGCATCTTTGGAGCGGAGAAGGAGCGGTGTGTGTACCGCTCCTCCTCCGCTGCTGCCCATTGAAATCAATGATACAGCGCGGCTATACCGCCCGCAATGCGCTGCTTCAGCATTGTGGGCGTTTCTAACCCTTTCGCGGCCGCTAGCGGGGGGTAAAGCCGCCCCGCTAGCGGCCAAAATGAGACGCAAATCCGTCCATAGCGGCAGCGGTAAAAATAGTGGAGTTTTACCGCCGACGCTATGGGCGCCTCAGTGTGAAAGGGCTCTAAAGGGAATCAAAATTCAAATAAAAATGTTAGAAATTTAAATTACACTTTGGAGACTTTTGCTTTTATTTTGAATGGCAACTAGGGTTGAGCGAACCCGAACTGCCATTCAAAACATGTGATCCAGCTTCTATATAAGCTAGAGGCACACAGCACACACGTCACTCTGCTTCAGAATAGATAGGGAGAGGATCTTGTCTGCTGCTGCTGCTTTTAGGGAGAGATTGAAAAATACATGAGTTAGTCCTGATTCTGGAATCTGAGGGAAAAGATAGAGAGACAGTGTAGTGTAGGGCCAGGTTCCTGTTGGTGCTTTCAGGGAGAGAGATATATTATATAGGAATAGGAGTCCAGATTCAGAGATATAACTCAGCGATCTGCATAGGTTTACCTGTTTGTGTTGCAGTGCAGTCTTTTTACACTGCCATGAGCCCAGTGTCAGAGAAAATCTACCTTTTATCTGCAAGCTCAGTGCACCAGCACTGCATATATTACGTTGAGAGATACACCGTTTCCATACTGTGGGTGTATTCTGCTCTTGGAAAAAGATCCATTTAGGGCAACAAAAAAAAAAGGCACTTTATTGTGCTCTTTTCCAAAAGACCCATTAAGGGCAAAAAAAAAAAAAATTGCATTTTATTTTGCTCGTGCAAAAAAAGACCCGTTTAGGGCAAAAAAAATAAAAAAAAATTTGCACTTTAATGTACGCTTGCAAAAAGACCCATTTAGGGCCACAAAAAATATTTTGCAGTGTGTTATACATATGTGGAGGCGTGTGAAATAAACCATTTCTATATATTTGTCTTCTACTGTGCTATACTAAAAAAACAACATTTTTTTTTGAATAGCATTTTCTGCAGTTCTGTAGCTGTGCGATTCAGCGGTTACGTACTGTGGGTGTGTTGTGGTCTTCCAAAAAACGCCATTTAGGGCCACAAAAAATATTTTGCAGTGTGTTATACATATGTGGAGGTGTGTGAAATAAACAATTTCTATATAGTTTTCTTCTACTGTGCTACACTAAAAAAACAACATTTTTTTTTGAATAGCATTTTCTGCATTTCTGTAGCTGTGCGATTCAGCGGTTACGTACTGTGGGTGTGTTCTGCTCTTCCAAAAACACCCATTTAGGTCAAGATCCTAAATTTGGAAAATATGAGGAGAAGGTCAAAGGGACGTTGTGGCCCCGGTCGTGGTGCTGCTGGTGGAGCTCCTGTTGCAGGGAGAGGACGTGGTGGATCTGTGCCAGATACACGCACAAGTGAAACACCTTCCTCAGGTGCGAGTAGGCGACCGAGCCTGCGGCGGTATTTTGTCGCGCCTAATGAGGCTGTACGAATGTTTAGGCCAGGACAAGTACAGGCGATAGTAGATTGGGTTGATGATTCTCACCTCTACTGTAGGTAGAGGCAAGTCCTTTAATTCCCAGTAAAGTCAATGTCCACACCAGCTGAAATTACAACTCTTATTCTCTCATGGCAAAATAAACTCTACTCGGATAGAAAAGGTTAGAGCAAAGAAACAGGACAGCTTAAGGTGTGGAGGAAGTCCAGGCACAAACGTAGCACATTCACTTCACTGCTTAGGTTTCTCAAACAGTTTTAGGTGCACGGTCTCTGCCACAGACCTTGAGGTTGGTCTCTGCCACAGACCAGGGTGTATAAGGCCCCTGCCACGGGCCGGGTGAATAAGGTCTCTGATACAGTCAAGATGACCTTGAGCTTCTCCTTCTACGAACCTAGCCCATATCAAGGGGAAGACATCTCTCCAGGGAGTCAACAGACCCTTCCTTCACCGTGACTCCCGCATCGGTTCATCAGAATGATCCTCCCTTCCCTGGAACATGGTCCCCTACACGAGGCGGCACCCTAAGACTCCTCGACCCTTAGCGGACTCCAGACGAAGGCTCTGGACTCCAGGCTTTACTCCCGCACCTAGGCCTCCATACCCAGGGCAGCAGGAACCATGGCAGCGCCACCTGTAGGCCGCAGGGAACTGCACACCAATACTGTCCCCCGAGGACAAAATGGTCCATGAATCCTACAGAATTAGGGTGTTTGAGCCTATTTACCACTCAAACACTTCCCTTAAATTTAGCACCCCGCTACATTTTTATTTCAAAGTATTTTATTTTCCCACTAGCTTATCCATTAAATTGAATAATTTATTCCAGAAAGGGCGTATTCTGGGGCATTCCCACCATATGTGTGGCATGTGTTGAGTTTCTGAGGTTCTTAATGACTTCCCGTACCTCTTCTGCTGAAAAGGGGGCCTCCAGCATATTTTTTTATTTTTTTAATGTTATTTTAAGTTATTTCCCTATCCACATTTGTTTGCAGAGCACTTGCCATGCTCTTAACAACATTTTGCTGCCATTTGCAGCCCTCTAGCCCTTTCCATTACTTTTTTAGAGCCTTTTTAGTCCTTAGAAGTCCGGGTCCCCATTGACTTCAATGGGGTTCGGGTTCGGGTTCGGGTTCAGGTTAAAGTTCGGTCCCGAACCCAAACTTTTTTCCGAAGTTCGGCCGAACCCGTCGAACCCGAACATCCAGGTGTCCGCTCAACTCTAATGGCAACATTTCTGAGTTGGAAGTATCACAGCAACACATTATAAGATCTGGGAAAGCTTTTCCTGAATTTACACTTACAAATGTACCCCTACCATTTCACAAAGAAAGTGCCAAAAATGTTAAAAATGCCAATAGCCGGTTTTTGACAATTCCTTTAATAATGTCTTCTCCTTTCTTCCATCTTCTTCTTTTCTCCATTCGGGTTTCTTCCTCCATCTTGTTCTTCATCTTCATCTTCATCTTCCTCTTCATCTTCATCCTCATCTTCCTTCTTCCTTCGGTGTTCTCGTCCGCATCTTGCTCTGGCTTCTTGTTCCCTTCTTTCTCCGGCCGCTCCGCTTGAATTGGAGGTTCCTGCTGTGTGACGCTTCAGTTCTTCAGTTCTCCTCCTGGTCCACTGCCACCCGGTGACCCCGCCCCCCTCTGATTTCACGGGGAAATTACATTTTGTGCAGGGACAGTTCTAAGCACGGGAAACAAGTTGTTTCCCATGCTTAGAACTGTCCCTGCACAAAGTGTCATTTCTGAAGGAAAAAAAGTCATTTAAAACTCACTCGTGGCTATAATGAATTGTCGATTCCCGGCAATACATAGAAAAGTCATTGATAAAAAATAAAAAAAAGCGTGGGGGTTCGCCCAAATTCAATTACCAGGCCCTTCAGGTCTGGTATGGATATTAAGGGGAACTCTGCCGCAAATTTAAAAAAAAATGCGTGCGGTTCCCCCCAAATATCCATACCAGGCCCTTCAGGTCTGGAAAGGATTTTAAGGGGAACTCCACCCCAATTTTTTTTTTAAATGGCGTGGAGTACCCCCAAAAATCCAGACCAGACCCTTTATCCGAGCACGCAACCTGGCAAGCCACAGGAAAAGAGGGGGGGACGAGAGAGCGCCCCCCCTCCTGAACCGTACCAGGCCACATGCCCTCAACATGGGGAGGATGTCCCCATGTTGATGGGGACAAGGGCCTCATCCCCACAACCCTTGCCGGTGGTTGTGGGGGTCTGCGGGCCGGGGGCTTATCGGAATCTGGAAGACCCCTTTGTTGTGGAATTCTAGGCTGTTGTTTACAGAGCACACAGCCTATAATTCCTGTGCTATCTAAGCACACATCAGATTTCATCTCTTTGCAATAATGCTATCTTTAAGTTAAATTTGCTAAGATCCACTCACCGTTCATTCCCATTCATCCCAAGAAGGCAGCACCACAAAAGCTATGTTCTCATTTCAGCATACCAGCATAGACTGCCTAGCCGACGCCTAATCATAGGCTTTTATTAAACTCAAAAGATCTCACACAGGAGGTGATTGGCTGCAGCAACCAATCCCCTCCCCCATGGGCGGGGACCTCACAGGATGTCCCTTCCTCACAGGAAAATGACCATACAAGGACATGCCTTCCAACAGGCAATGCTGTATATGAATCCCACTCAAGAAAGGATTTAATACAATAATGCATACAATGAATACAATAACGTAGGATGGCTAAAGTTACCGTTGATAGGAATTCTTATTTTGCGCTATTCCATAGAATAACGCATATTAAGATTATACTATTATTGAATGGGGGAGGGAGGCTATCTGCAGACGCACGCTACGAATCCCAATCAATGTTGATCAGACACAGCAGAGACAAGAGCGCGCATCCGCCTATAACCAATGATGTCGTTGCAGAGTGAGCATATCCCCTCCCTAACGATCGTCCGTGCTAATGCACAGAGGGCCCCCGTCGGTGGACATATCTGCACCCTGCAAACATCACACTCCAACCTCAAGACGTTTTCCCCTATCAGACGGGATTCAACCAGCCTCAGACTACCCCAATCAGCTATTTTAGAGCGGGTTGCGGAAGTACTAACACTGGGTGACACTATGACAATACATATTAAATACATCTCCATAAAAATCTCCACAACACCTTTAACAAAGGGGACCCCCAGATCCCGGCCCCCCCTATGTGAAATGGTAATGGGGTACAAATGTATCCCTACCATTTCACTAAGAAAGTGTCAAAAAATTTGAAAATTACAATGGCCGATTTTTGACAATTCCTTTATTAATGTCTTCTCCTTTCTTCCATCTTCTTCCATCTTCTTCTTCCACCTTCTTCTTCCATCTTCTTTTCTCCATTCGGGTTTCTTCCTCCATCTTGTTCTTCATCTTCATCTTCCTCTTCATCTTCATCTTCATCTTCCTTCTTGCTTCGGTGTTCTCGTCCGCATCTTGCTCCGGCTTCTTGTTCCCCTTCTTCTTTCTTCGGCCGCTCCGCTTGAATTGGAGGTTCCCGCTGTGTGACGCTTCAGTTCTTCAGTTCTCCTCTGGGTCCGCTGGCACCCGGTGGCCCCGCCCCCTCTGACACCACGGGGAAAGTCCCTGTGAAATCCATGTGCGTCACAGGGGGGCGGGATCACCGGGTGGCAGCGGACCAAGAGGAGAACTGAAGAACTGAAGCGTCACACAGCGGGAACCTCCAATTCAAGCGGAGCGGCCGGAGAAAGAAGGGAACAAGAAGCCGGAGCAAGATGTGGACGAGAACACTGAAGGAAGAAGGAAGAGGAAGATGAAGATGAAGAACAAGATGGAGGAAGAAACCCGAATGGAGAAAAGAAGAAGATGGAAGAAAGGAGAAGACATTAATAAAGGAATTGTCAAAAACCGGCTATTGTCATTTTTAACATTTTTGACACTTTCTTTGTGAAATGGTAGGGGTACATTTGTACACCATTACCATTTCACATAGGGGGTGGGCCAGGATCTGGGGGTCCCCTTTGTTAAAGGGGTCTTCCAGATTCCGATAAGCCCCCTGCCCGCAGACCCCCACAACCATCGGCAAGGGTTGTGGGGATGAGGCCCTTGTCCCCATCAACATGGGGACATCCTCCCCATGTTGAGGGTATGTGGCCTGGTACAGTTCAGGAGGGAGGGGGGGCGCTCTCTCATCCCCCCCTCTTTTCATGCGGCCTGCCAGGTTGCTTGCTCGGATAAAGGGTCTGGTCTGGATTTTTTTTTTTTGGGGGTGGAGTTTCCCTTAAAATCCTTTCCAGACCTGATGGGCCTGGTAATTGAATTTGGGGGAACCCCCACGTTTTTTTTTTAATCAATGACTTTTCTATGTATTGCCGGGAGCCGACAATTCATTATAGCCGCGAGTGAGTTTTAAATGACTTTTTTTCCTTCAGAAATGACACTTCGTGCAGGGACAGTTCTGAGGACGGGAAACAAGCGCTGCTTTACATGCATATTGCCGAACACCGGACCCGAACCCGAACATACAGTCAATTGTTCGGGTTCGGGATCCAAAAACCCAAATGTTCGGTATGGAACCGAACTTTACAGTTCACGTCCGCTCAACCCTAGTCTTAAAGCTGTCATTACCAACAAAGATTTTCTACAAAGTATTAAATACATTTCAGTTAGTGTGTGTTTAATACTTTTTCTGAACTTTTTTGTTTTGGTTTCTTTGTATGTATGGTTTGCATGGGTTGTTACCAACATGTGGTGAAAATTTCATGTCACTAGCACCTTTAGAAACATATTTACCTAGAAAAATGGTGATGTGTTCAATACTTATTTTACCCGCTGTAAATCTAAGGAGGTGTATGCCACCTCCAGGTTGGATGCCTGTTAATGACAATTTCGCTATACTTGCAACATGCTAACAGAAGGCTCTCTTTCACAGCAGCTGTCCTGTCACTTGTCTGCTCTTTCTCTCCTATTGTTCAATCACGGAACACTTAGTATTCTGTGAACCCAATCACAAAATACCAAGCAATCTGTAAATAGACAGGGTGGCTGCTGGGCAGGGGAACTTTAAGTCTACAGTTGCAGTGCTGGAAGTTTAGCAACAGCTATACTATCAGTGCTCAATGAAAGCATTCATTTTTAATTAGGGACAGTGATGCAGGAGGTAACATTCACCTCCTAGGATTTAACTATTTTTAACCCAGCAGATTTTTAAAAGGTTTTTCCCTGGAGTTATTCTTAAAGTCGCGATAGCCTACGCTTATACTTACTTTTGCAAGACTGCAAGCTTCCGATGTATGGCTGATGCCAGCCCATATGCAGGGCCGTCGGAACAGCAGAGGCAAACCAAGCAACTGCTTGGGGCCCCCAGCTGGCCTGGGGCCCCAGTAGAGCAGCCCCTCTCCTGAGATCGGCGGCCCCCCCACCCGCGATTGGCGGCCCCCCCACCCGCGATCGGCGGCCCCCCCACCCGCAATCGGCGGCCCCCCTCCCGCGATTGGCGCCCCCCCCCACCCGCGATTGGCACCCCCCCCTCCCGCGATTGGCGGCCCCCTCCCGCGATCGGCGTCCCCCCCTCCCGCGATCGGCGGCCCCCTCTCCCGCGATCGGCGGCCCCCCCCCACCCGCGATTGGCGCCCCCCCTCCCGCGATTGGCGCCCCCTCCCACGATTGGCAGCCCCCCTTCCGCGATCGGTGGCCCCCCTCCCGCGATCGGCAGCCCCCCCACCCGCGATTGGCGGCCCCCCTCATGTGATCCGCGGCCCCCCGCGATCCGCGCCCCCCCTGCCGCGATCGGCAGGCCCCCCCTCCCGCGATTGGCGGCCCCCCCCTCATGTGATCCGTGGCCCCCCCCGCGATCCGCGCCCCCCTGCCGCGATCGGCAGGCCCCCCTCCCGCGATCGGTGCCCCCCGATCGGTGGTCCCCCTCCCGCGAACGGCGGCCCCTCCTCCCGCGATCGATGTCCCGCGTTAGCACCCCCCCTTCTAAATTAAAACCAAAAATCAGTAGAAATCTCAGTAGCACCCCTCCGCTTCTGAATTAAAAAACAAAATCTAAAAAAAAAATTGTGTAGCAGCCCAAACCCCCCCCCCCCCGCTTCTGAAAAAAAAATCAGTAGCCCCCCCCCCCGCTTGGAGGCCCCAAATTCTCAATCTGCTTGGGACCCCCAAATTCCTTCAAACGGCCCTGCCCATATGGGATTTCAAATGGGTGGGTGCATTATAGACAAAATAATAGCCAAATAATTAGAATACTATCTTTCTCTTAGAAGGTATGGGGCTCTCTCTCACTTTAGCTCCCCACAAGGAAAAACAACCACGGAGTTTGGTTTTGTATCACCCCATTGTCCAGTGCACTAACACAGGGTTCCTTATGAATGTGTGTATTAGACTCAAGTAAAAACAAAGCCACCCCATAAAGATTGTTTTTTTCAAAATCATCTTGATACATCTGTGCTTGCCTAAAAAAAGTTAATTCTGAAATATCCCAAGTGTGCAGTTTCCAAGTGGCCAATTTTTATTACTTAAATAATTCAATAGAAATATAGAAATAGAGATACATTGCACAAGTGATACTATGAAGTATTGCCATCCACGAGTCAGTGGATTCGTTTATCCACCTGTGCACCAAACATATAAATATATTAAGTTGTAAAAGTACACTTTCAATCATCTGCAAAATGCATACCTTCTTGTACAAAGCAATTTTTTTTTAATTGTATAATTTGAACTGTTTTATAGAATACGTGGCAGTCACAGACTTTTGTTGGTATTATGTAAAAAAGGTCATGGCAGTGCAAAAAAGTGATGAGTGACCATTATGTTGAATAATAATCAAAGACAACAGCTGCAATCAGAAGTAGATTATCCATTAAAGTGCAGGAAAGATCAAAACCAGCAGCCTTAGCAGGGAGCACCATCTGTCCTGTTCAACTATGTTTGTGGATAAAATATTTCCTAAGTCCAAGGCAACAAGAAGCTGTGCAATTCCAAACCAACTTAGGAGATGCCAGCATTATATCTTATCTATCGCTACACAGTAAATAAAACCACTGTGCCAGCTGATCAAAATGTATTAGACTAAGAGGGTAAAGGATGCCAAGATATGTTGTTTTTAATGTCAAGATTGACTTGCTTCACATAAACAAATAAAAGACGTTACGTTACCAAATAATTTTGTAAAAAGTTGCTGCACTAATGAAAATATGTACACGCATGAAATTATTTTAATGCCCAAGAAATACTGTAACATGAAGATTACCTGACCAAGGCTGCCAGCTGTGTTGCTTCTGCCCAACTGTTTACCTAGCCCAATTATACAGTATCTTTTATTATTTTTCTTAGCAAGAAATATCAATTATACTTGTATGAAAAATTTTAATTGGAATACCAGTATTGTTTTGTTTTTTACTTTCTGGGACCCACTAGTCACCTCTACTTCTAACTTTGCCCCCCTCGTCTTCCTGTAACAAAAAATATGTCCAAGGTCTGCTTACTCTCACCATGCTTCAGTCTTTTAGCCAGCTTTTTCCTCCATTCAGTGCCACCGGTCCTCTTCTGGGATGAACAACAGTCAGCATCATTAAACCCATTTGCTGTCAGCCCAGCCTGTTGTTGACACCCCAGTGCCGAGGGGTAAATTATCAGGCTCACAATCCTCCAAGACTGAGTTGTGCTCACACAGCATGGCATGAACACCGCTTGGTGCAGGAGGAAGGCCCCTACTGCAGCCGGGACGGAATAGGATAGACCCATAAAAGCACTTGACTAACTAGAAGACTGCAGGAAAAAAGGTGCACATATGGTGTTTTTTTTGTTTGTTTGTTTTTTGAGAGAAGGGGCTTCAGGAAATGGCTGGGTGGTGTTTGAAGACATAGATGAATTGGCCTGCTATTTCCTGCTCTCCACAACTCCCTACTAGCTGCAAACTAGGCCAATAGGCAGCGAGAAGTGCAGGAAGGGAAAGTGACCATAAGAGATCTGCATTTATTACTATACATTCATTATATTAGGTGATATACTGTACATATCATGATATTACAGTCAGTGGTATCTGCAGGTACTCCACAGAGACCCACAGAGACCCCTCTCCACCTGTTCCCTTATAGGATCCTCACTTATTCCCTGACAAGGGTGTGAGGAGACATCCAGTTGTATCAGTGTTCTTTAAACGACACCAGGCTGTAATAATTAAGTAAAAAAAAAATGAAAGAAAAATAAATTATATTCAAGACGTTGCTTATAACCAATAAAATATTTTTATTTCTTCTGCTAAAATAACGTTTTTTTTTTTGGAAAATTATTTTTATTGAGTTTCAAGTTTGGATACAAAACAAAGCCTATTGGGCATACCCAGGCTCGGTCCACATGCATCACAAGAAAATAATGTTACAAAAGGGAAAAAAAAAAAAACATAAAAAAAAACTCTTAACAGTAGTGCCGTTATTGGCACTAGAACAAAGCTCTATGCTCCAGTAGCTACCGAGATTGTTAGAGTCTTGCAGGTATCAGCTGCTCAGGGGTAGTAGTAAGCCATATAAAATAAGAAGGAAGTCACAATTATTAGGTATGTGGATTGGACGTGGGTTCAATTACATATAATATACATGTTCACCTGGTCTGTTGTAAGGTAATCTACTAATCAGGGTCAGTATTGGTAGATAGGTCCTCTACCCAAATGTCCCAGACCTTGTGGAATATTTTGGAGCAACCTCTCGCTAGATAGGTGGCTTTGTATAGTGGTAAGTTGATATTAATTACATTTTTCCACAAAGTTAGGGTTGGAGCTAATGGGGATTTCCATTGGAGAAGAATAATTTTCCTTGCATAAAACAATAGCAATCCTATCAGCGTCCTGGAGGCCCGAAGAGGAGCCAGAGTGTCCACCAGATCCAGCAAACAAACATCCACTGTCCGGGGCACATGAATAGTTGTCACAGAGTGAATGTCTGAGACCACCGCTTACCCAAAAATTTGAATCTTAGGGCATTGCCAAAATATGTGGATAAAGTCTGCTGAGTCCGCTGCACACCGCCAATACTCTGCAGATACAGAGGGATATGTTTTGTGCAAACGCGCAGGCGTGAGATAAATCCTATGTAAGAGTTTGCACTGAATCAACCTGTCCCGTGCGGAAACCAGCTGTGAAAATGCACATTCCCATATTGCTAAAATAAAGTTTATTTAAAAAACAATTCATACAAATGTATCCTTGCTGCATCCGAACCCAGTGGGGAAGAAAAGTTTATATGTGTTGTGACAGCAGGAAGGTAAAGTCACCTGGTTGCATCCAGGGGGGTAGATATATTTCGCCCAGATTCAGGCTTTACGCTGACTTATACAGCTAGGTGGAGAGTTGTATAAGCCCAGCTGAGACTAGTGGGCTCATTGATGACTCATACCTCTAGGGAGAGGGCTGGGCGTCGTGCAAACAGGGAGTTGATGAGATCAGCTGAACCTTGTCAGCTCATTTAGGCCTCTATAAGAAAGCCCAGATTCATTAGATGTTAGCTCATGCCTGGAAGCAGACCTGTGTGGACTGTCTAGGGAGAGTGAACCCCTGTGCGGTGAGAGAAAGCCTGTGTGGCTATATTTTGCTTGGACCTTTAAAACCAGGGACTAGGACAGCACTAGGCTGATCCCAGTCGTTAGTTAGGAAACCTGTAAGTTTAGTCAGAGGTCAAGTTGACCAGGATTTATTTTGTTTATGTTTTTTTGCCTTGCTGTGTTTTTGTCACTGTAACTAGAAAATAAACCGCACCTTTTTGATTTTGAAAACCACAACCTCCGTCTGCTGGGCCTGTTTTGGGTGGGGAGCCCATCCCGGGGGTCACACATACCCGCTGCCGAGCTAGCCCCCTCACAGTTGGTGGAGAACCAGTGGCAGTTTTTTTAAGCCAGCATGGAGGAGATACTGAAGCAGCTGGCTCTAGCAAATGCCAATCAACAGCAGACAAATGCAGGTTTGCAAAAGAGCCTTGCAGCTCATCAACAGAGCCTTGCAGCTCAACAACAGAACTTCGCAGCCCAGCAGCAAGCTCATCAACAGAGCCTTGCAGCCCAGCAGCAAGCTCACCAACAGAGTCTGGAAGCTCAGCAACAAGCCCAGCAGCAATCTGAGGCCCGCTTCATAGACCTGTTACAGAAGCAAGAGCAGAGACTACAACAAATGGAAGCAGTAATGCAGCAACGTCCGCAGACCAGTGAGGAAAGCCGTCCCACTAATACCGCGTCCTTTGGGGTGAGTCGTTTATTGACAAAAATGACTGGAGAGGATGATCCAGAGGTATTTTTGACCACATTTGAAAGGACTGCTGAAAGAGAAAAGTGGCCTGAGGAGCAGTGGGCTGGACTGGTGGCTCCTCTGTTAACTGGTGAATCGCAGAAGGCTTACTATGACCTGGAGCCTGACCAAGCAAAAGACTATGTGATGCTAAAAGCTGAGATATTGGCAAGGCTGGGTGTCACCCAGGCTGTCCGGGCTCAGCGTGTGCATAACTGGACTTTCCAGCTTGGAAAACCCCCCAGGTCTCAAATGTATGATCTCATTCACCTGAGCAGAAAGTGGCTACAGCCAGAGACTTTGTCCGCACCAAAGATTGTGGAACGTGTTGTAATGGATCGGTTTTTGAGAGCTCTTCCTACTGCCATCCAAAAGTGGGTAAGCCATGGAGACCCAGAGACGGCCGATGGTCTTGTGGATCGTGTGGAGAAATACTTGGCTACAGAGAACCTGACGGCCTCTTCCAGAGACACTCGGACTTTCCACCCTAAGACCAGACCATCCCCAGGGGCGGATAAGAGGATTCCAAGGGGTGAGGGTGGAGAGAGTGAGAGGGTGGGAGCTCTACCCCAAGTTTGGCGAGAACAGCCTGGGAAATCAGCGGCTCAAGAGGCCGCAAGAAGGATCGTTTGCTACCGCTGCCGGCAAGCGGGACATATTGCAGCAAATTGCCCGGTTGTGGAGGAACCCATGCAGTGTGACTTTCTGACGGGCAGACGTCAGTCGCTGTGTGCGACAGTCGCATGCACTGCCATTCGGGGAACTGAGAAACATTTATGCAAAATGTGTATTAATGGTAGAAATGTTGTGGTATTGCTGGATTCAGGTAGCCTTGTGACCCTGATAAAGGCTGAGTTAGTTAAAACAGAGGTCTCTGGGAATAGCAAGGTAGCCGTTATTTGTGTGCATGGGGACACCCGAGAGTATCCAGTGACTACGGTGTGTTTCGAGACCCCCAAAGGTACCCTCTCTCATCCAGTGGGCTTAGTATCTCAGTTACCGCATGACGCCATTGTGGGAAGGGATTTTCCGAAGTTCTGGGAACTGTGGGATGATCCTGAGCCCCCCACTGGTGCCCCTATGTACCAGGAATGTGATAGCCAGAACTCCCCTGAGAGTGGTGAGGACTCTCCGGAATTTCCCTTGTCAGTATTGGCAGGGGAGACTCAAGAAACTGGAGAGGAGCCCACCTCCTCAGACGAAAACCTACCGTCTGTGGAGTTTTCTGATCTTGAGGTTCACAGGGAAAACTTTGCCACAGAACAGTTGAAAGACCCCGCCCTAATAAAGGCACGGGAAAACGTAGTGAAAATAGATGGCGAGTTAGTGAACCCAGATAATACTGGCACTTACCCATACTTCAGCGTAGAGAAGGACCTACTGTATCGGGTGGCAAAAAGGGCAGAAGAAACCGTTGAGCAGCTTGTGGTGCCCAAACCTTACAGGAAGTTGGTGTTGGAGTTGGCCCATGGGCACATTCTTGGAGGTCATCTGGGGACAGAGAAAACCCGAGAGAGGGTATTACAGAGATTCTATTGGCCTGGGGTGATGAAGGACATAGAAAATTATTGTTCCTCCTGCCCTGTGTGTCAGAGGTCGGCCCCGATGCCACATTTCCGTAGCCCGCTGGTCCCTCTACCCATCATTGAGGTCCCGTTTGAGAGAATCGCAATGGATTTGGTAGGTCCTATAATCAAGTCCGCTAGGGGGCACCAGTACATATTGGTTATAATGGACTATGCCACCCGTTATCCAGAAGCGATCCCTCTCAGAAATACCTCGGCCAAAACCATAGCCAAAGAGCTATCTCTTGTTTTTAGCCGGGTGGGTATTTGTAAAGAACTGCTTACGGACCAAGGTACACCCTTTATGTCCCGGGTTATGAAAGAGCTGTGTAAATTGTTCAAAGTGACGCAATTGCGTACATCTGTGTATCACCCCCAAACCGATGGGCTGGTTGAAAGATTCAACAAAACCCTAAAACAAATGTTGAAGAAAGTGGTGGATAAAGATGGAAGGGATTGGGACTGTCTACTTCCTTATTTGATGTTTGCTATTAGGGAGGTGCCCCAATCCTCTACGGGATTCTCCCCCTTTGAGTTACTGTATGGGAGACACCCAAGAGGGCTGTTGGATATTGCCAAGGAAACTTGGGAAAGTGAGAGTTCTCCCCACAGGAGTGTGATTGAGCATGTCGCCCTGATGCAAGATCGAATTGCACAGGTAATGCCCATCGTGAAGGAACATTTGGCCCAAGCGCAGTTGGCACAGCAGAGAGTGTACAACCGTGGAGCCAAGACCCACACCTTTTCCCCGGGGGATAGGATATTGGTACTTGTCCCTACGGTTGAAAGTAAATTCCTTGCCAAATGGCAAGGCCCCTACGAGATAATGGAAAAAGTGAGCGAAGTGAATTACAAGGTCAGACAACCAGGAAGGCGAAAGCCCGAACAGATCTATCACGTTAATCTGTTGAAAGCCTGGAGGGATAGAGAGTCCCTAGTCGCAGACACTTGGTCACCAGCTCAAACTGGTTGCGTGATTCCTGAGGTTGGAATCGCAGCCACCTTGTCACAACCCCAACAACAGGAGGTTAAGGAGTTTGTACTTCGCAACAAGGAGGTATTCTCTGAGCTGCCGGGACAAACATCTGGGGTAGAGCATGACATTATTACCCCGCCCGGTGAAAGGGTGAAGTTAAAACCCTATCGGATCCCAGAGGCCCGACGGGAGGCAATACGGGAGGAAGTACAGAGAATGCTGAACTTAGGGGTGATAGAGGAGTCCCAAAGTGATTGGTCTAGTCCCATTGTGTTGGTGCCTAAACCGGATGGGAGCTGGCGATTTTGTAACGATTTTCGTCAGTTGAACAAAGTTACAAAATTTGACACCTACCCCATGCCACGTATAGATGAGTTGATCGACCGGCTGGGAACAGCCCGATACATGACGACTCTTGACCTCACAAAAGGGTATTGGCAAATCCCCCTGGCCAAGTCGGCCAAAGAGAAAACCGCATTTGTAACCCCAGACGGGGCGTTCCAATATAAAAGAATGCCGTTCGGGTTACAGAATGCGCCGGCCACATTCCAGCGGAAAATGGACCAGATGCTGAGGCCCCATCGGAAGTATGCTGCGGCTTACCTGGATGACATAATTGTCCATAGCACAGATTGGGCCTCACATCTGCCAAAAGTGCAAGCAGTCCTGGACTCTGTTCGGGAAGCAGGGTTTACGGCTAACCCCAAGAAGTGTACCATTGGGCAGGAGGAGGCCAAATATCTTGGGTACACCATTGGGAGGGGAGTAATAAAACCCCAACTCAACAAAGTCGAGGCCATCCAGAGTTGGCCACGTCCCAACAGCAAGAAGCAGGTACGAGCCTTTCTGGGAATCGCTGGGTATTATCGGCGATTCATTCCCCACTTTGCTTCTAAGGCTGTGCCCCTAACCAACCTGACGAAGGGGAAAGGGTCGGTCATGATTAAATGGACCCCCGAGGCTGAGGCAGCATTCCAATTCTTGAAACAAGCCTTATGTAGCCAGCCAGTGTTGTACTCACCCGACTTCTCTAGAGACTTTGTCGTACAAAGTGATGCGTCAGATGTGGGGTTAGGAGCAGTATTGTCCCAGGTCTGGAACGGGGAAGAGCACCCAGTCATTTACCTCAGCAGGAAGTTGAAGTCCCATGAGGTAAATTACGCCACCGTTGAAAAGGAGTGTTTAGCGGTGAAGTGGGCTCTAGATTCCCTTCGGTACTACCTGCTAGGTAGGCACTTTGACATGGTTACGGATCACGCTCCGTTAAAGTGGATGGCTCAAAACAAGGAAACAAATAGAAGAGTGAATAGGTGGTTCCTGGCCCTCCAGGAATTCAACTTCACAGTAAAGCATCGCCCTGGCGTTCAAATGGGGAATGTGGATGCTTTGTCTCGAGTACAGGAATGCCTGATTGCTGGTGTTCCAACCCCGAGGTTAAAACAAGAGGGGGGGGTATGTGACAGCAGGAAGGTAAAGTCACCTGGTTGCATCCAGGGGGGTAGATATATTTCGCCCAGATTCAGGCTTTACGCTGACTTATACAGCTAGGTGGAGAGTTGTATAAGCCCAGCTGAGACTAGTGGGCTCATTGATGACTCATACCTCTAGGGAGAGGGCTGGGCGTCGTGCAAACAGGGAGTTGATGAGATCAGCTGAACCTTGTCAGCTCATTTAGGCCTCTATAAGAAAGCCCAGATTCATTAGATGTTAGCTCATGCCTGGAAGCAGACCTGTGTGGACTGTCTAGGGAGAGTGAACCCCTGTGCGGTGAGAGAAAGCCTGTGTGGCTATATTTTGCTTGGACCTTTAAAACCAGGGACTAGGACAGCACTAGGCTGATCCCAGTCGTTAGTTAGGAAACCTGTAAGTTTAGTCAGAGGTCAAGTTGACCAGGATTTATTTTGTTTATGTTTTTTTGCCTTGCTGTGTTTTTGTCACTGTAACTAGAAAATAAACCGCACCTTTTTGATTTTGAAAACCACAACCTCCGTCTGCTGGGCCTGTTTTGGGTGGGGAGCCCATCCCGGGGGTCACACATACCCGCTGCCGAGCTAGCCCCCTCACAGTGTGTAATGTCCAGGTACCTCTGGTTATGGAGCAGTGGATGTGTCTCTCTCTCTTCCCACCAGGGCTGCTGTTAGAAATCATAGGGCCCTGTACAGCCTTCCTGATATCCCCCCTAACCTCACCTACACCCCACCCCCAACTCCACCTTCACCCCCCTAGGGTGCAGAAAATAGTGTCACTGACTTTATCCACCTACACCCTGAAAATAAAAATAAATAAAAAGCCCCTCCTGTGCTCCCAACTCCTGGGCCCCTCTGTTGGCCTGATGGGGCCTAGGGAAATGTAATGTAAGCCCTGGTAAGCAAGTATGAGTCGGGGTGTGGTCTAGTAAAATCCATTTATTCATTTAGGCTGAAATTAACAATAAAACTGTCCTGGGCCCCCCTGTTTAGCTGATGAGGTCTGAGCCCAGTACAACAGGACCAGTTGTACTGCCTTATCAGTGGCCCTGCCTCCCACAATGCAGTGCTGAGTGCTTGAGCAGCCAATTGCCAGGCTCCAGCATCCCCTGTAAGCTCACCAGCAGAACAACTTAAGGCTTACATGGGCTTCTTCTCCTCACTCCTGCATGTTAAAAGAACAGTGGAAGAGAGCGTAAAAAAAAGAAAGTATACACAGCTACATGGGTAAAGCACAAGTTCACTTTAACCACTTAAGCCCCGGACCATTTTGTAACTAAAGGACCAGGCTACTTTTTGCGATTCGGCACTGCATCGCTTTAACTGACAATTGCGCGGTCATGCGACGTGGCTCCCAAACAAAATTGGCGTCCTTTTTTTCCCACAAATAGATCTTTCTTTTGGTGGTATTTGATCACCTCTGCGGTTTTTATTTTTTGCGCTATAAACAAAAATAGAGCGTCAATTTTGAAAAAAATGCAATATTTGTTACTTTTTGCTATATTAAATATCCCCAAAAAATATATAAAACATTTTTTTTCCTCAGTTTAGGCCGATAAATATTCTTCTACATATTTTTGGTAAAAAAAATTGCAATAAGTGTTTATTAATTGGTTTGCGCAAAAGTTATAGCGTCTACAAAATAGGGGATAGTTTTATGCCATTTTTATTAATAATTTTTTTTTACTAATAATGGCGGTGATCAGCGATTTTTATCATGACTGCGACATTATGGCGGACACATCGGACACTTTTGACACTATTTTGGGACCATTGTCATTTTTACAGCGATCAGTGCTATAAAAATGCACTGATTACTGTGAAAATGACACCTGCAGTGAAGGGGTTAACCTGTAAGGGGCATTGAAGGGGTTAAGTGTGACCTAATGTGTGATTCTTAGTGTGTGGGGGCGTGGCCTGGCGTGTGACATCACTGATCGTCGTTTCCTATGACAGGGAACAGACAATCAGTGACAGTCTCACTAGGAAGCACAGGGAGAGGTTTGTTTACACTTACCTCTCTCCGTTCTTCAGCTCTGTGACCCGATCGCGGGACACCGGCGGTGATCGGGTCCGTGGGTCCCGCGGGCGCGGTCACGGAGCTCAGAACCGGGCCGCGGGCGCGCGCGTCCCACGGCTGGGCTTCTTAAAGAGGACATACCTGTACGTGCTTGTGCCCAGCCATGCCATTCTGCCGATGTATATGTACAGGCGGCGGTCCTTAAGTGGTTAAAAACATATTTATAGAAGCATGAAATACAACTGCATCCACATTCCTTTCTCATCATTTACATACCCTACATGCATTCCCATGTGATAGAAAACATGAGGCGGCCAGATTTTTACTTATTTTATACTGCTCCCCTGCTGCATTCATGTGTAACCATTTCAATTAGAGGATAAAGATCTACTTTCACTTCACAGATTGAGTTCACATGATGCTTGATAGATTTTAAATAAAGCAAATGGACCAAAAGAGATTATTTAATGAGATTTCATGTCAGAGGGCTGCATTTATAGATCCGGGTTTTCAGATAGAAGGATTAAGCTGCATCTTAAAGGGAAGAAATGTCATTTATACTAGGGCAAAACAGATTATGTAGGTATTAAGCTGTATGCCGCTAGTATTACCAAAGAATTTATTATCACATATGCTTTCAGCTTTGCAATGACACCAAGTTAACGCTTTAATTAAAAAAAAAAAAAAAAGCTCACAATGGCCACCAAAATAAAAACAAATATTATACAATTCTGTGAAAAAGTATTTGCCCCCTTTGTGATTTTTTTTATTTTTATTTTTTTGCATATTTGTCACGCTTAACTGACTCAGATCATCAAACAAATTTTATTATTACACAAAGATAACCCGAGTAAATACAAAATGCAGTTTTTAAATGATGGTTTCATTTATTAAAGCGAAGTTCCAGGCTTTTTTTGTTTATTAAAAGTCAGCAGCTACAAAAAGTGTAGTTGCTGACTTTTAATAAACAGACACTTTCCTGTCCCGCGGTCCAGCGATGCGGCCGCATGGAGCCCCGCTCCTCTTCCCCTCCTGTCCTCCGCGCCTCCATTGGAACTGTGGGCACCCGGCCGTGACAGCTTGCGGCTTTACGGCCGGGTGCGCACTGCACATGTGCGAGTCGCGATGCGCTCTCCCAGTGGACAAACAATCTTCTGGGACCTGTCACGTGTCCCAGAAGATTTCCGAGAAGGAGGGGCCGCCTAGGGAGAGAGGAGGAGTCACCTAGGTGGCCCGTAGGCAGAAGCAGGAAGTGGGACAGGAAGTCCCACTTGAAACTAAGCACCCACTCCCCCCCAAAAAAATAACATGTGGCATGTAAGGGAATGAGGAGTGCTTAAAGCCGATGTTCCACTTTTGGGTGGAACTCCGCTTTAAGGCAAAAAAGCTGTCCAAACCTGCCTGGCTTTATGTTAAAAAGTAATTGCCCCCTAAACCTAATACCTGGTTGTGCCACCCTTGGCGGCAACAACTGCAATCAAGTGTTTGCGATAACTGGTCTTTCACATTGCTGTGGAGCAATTTTGGCCCACCCTTCTTTGCAGAATTGTAGCCACATTGGAGGATTTTCCAGCATGAACGGCCTGTGTAAGGTCATGTTACAGCATCTCAATTGGATTTAACTCCGGGTTTTGACTAGGCCACTCTAAAACCAAAATGTTGCTTTGTTTGAACCATTTGGAGGTGGACTTGCTGTTGTGTTTTGGATCATTGTCAGGGCCGTCGGAACAGCAGAGGCAAACCAAGCAACTGCTTGGGGCCCCCATCTGGCCTGGGGCCCCAGTAGAGCAGCCCCCCTCCTGAGATCGGCGGCCCCCCCACCCGCGATTGGCGGCCCCCCCACCCGCGATCGGCGGCCCCCCTCCCGCGATTGGCGCCCCCCCACCCGCGATTGGCGCCCCCCCTCCCGCGATTGGCGGCCCCCCTCCCGCGATCGGCGGCCCCCCCACCCGCGATTGGCGCCCCCCTCCTGCGATTGGCGCCCCCTCCCGCGATTGGCAGCCCCCCTCCCGCGATCGGTGGCCCCCCCTCCCGCGATCGGCAGCCCCCCCACCCGCGATTGGCGGCCCCCCCCTCATGTGATCCGCGGCCCCCCGCGATCCGCGCCCCCCTGCCGCGATCGGCAGGCCCCCCCTCCCGCGATTGGCGGCCCCCCCTCATGTGATCCGCGGCCCCCCCCGCGATCCGCGCCCCCCCTGCCGCGATCGGCAGGCCCCCCTCCCGCGATCGGTGCCCCCCCGATCGGTGGTCCCCCTCCCGCGAATGGCGGCCCCTCCTCCCGCGATCGATGTCCCGCGTTAGCACCCCCCCTTCTAAATTAAAACCAAAAATCAGTAGAAATCTCAGTAGCACCCCTCCGCTTCTGAATTAAAAAACAAAATCTAAAAAAAAAATTGTGTAGCAGCCCAAACCCCCCCCCCCGCTTCTCAAAAAAAATCAGTAGCCCCCCCCCGCTTGGGGGCCCCAAATTCTCAATCTGCTTGGGACCCCCAAATTCCTTCAAACGGCCCTGATCATTGTCCTGCAGGTTGAAAAAAGACACAAGTCCATCCAGTTCAACCATAAAAATAAATAAATAAAAATAAAAAATATCGTACAATCCCATATACCCAATTCTATACCCACAATTGATCCAGAGGAAGGAAAAAAAAAACAGCAGAGCATGATCCAATTTGCTACAGCAGGGGAAAAAATTCCTTCCTGATCCCCAGAGAAGCAATTGGATATTCCCCGGATCAACTTTACCTATAAATGTCAGTACCCAGTTATATTATGTACATTTAAGAAAGAATCCAGGCCCTTCTTAAAGCAATCTACTGAGCTGGCCAGAACCACCTCTGCAGGGAGTCTATTCCACATTTTCACAGCTCTTACTGTGAAGAAACCTTTCCGTATTTGGAGATGAAATCTCTTTTCCTCTAGACGCAAAGAATGCCCCCTTATCTTTTGTGTTGACCGTAAAGTGAATAACTCAACACCAAAGTCACAATATGGACCCCTTATATATTTGTACATGTTGATCATAGCCCCCCTTAATCTCCTCTTCTCAAGAGTGAATACATTCAGTTCCTCTAATCTTTCCTCATAGCTGAGCTCCTCCATGCCTCTTATCAGTTTGGTTGCCCTTTTCTGCACTTTCTCCAGTTCTCCAATATCCTTTTTGAGAACTGGGGCCCAAAACTGAACTGCATATTCCAGATGAGGTCTTACTAATGATTTGAACAGGGGCAAAATGATATCTCTCTCTCTGGAGTCCATACCTCTCTTAATACAAGAAAGGACTTTGCTCGCTTTGGAAACCGCAGCTTGGCATTGCATGCAATTATTGAGCTTATGATCTACCAAAACCCCCAGATCCTTCTCCACTACGAATCCCCCCAGTTGTACTCCCCCTAGTATGTATGATGCATTCATATTCTTAGCCCGCAAGTGCATAATTTTACATTTATCAACATTAAACCTCATCTGCCACATAGTCGCCCAATTAGACAGAGCATTGAGGTCGGCTTGTAAATTGGCGACATCCTGTAAGGACTTTATTCCACTGCATAGCTTGGTGTCATCTGCAAAGACAGAAATGTTACTTTTGATCTCAGACCCAATATCATTTATATTAAAAATTAAGGGTCCCAACACTGAACCTTGGGGTACACCACTGATAACCTTGGACCATTCAGAGTAAGAATCATTAACCACGACTCTCTGAATTCTGTCTTTTAGCCAGTTTTCTATCCATTCACAAACTGATATTTCCAATCCTGTAGACTTTACCTTACACATGAGCCGTGTGTGCGGAACTGTATCGAACGCTTTTGCAAAATCCAAGTATACCACGTCCACCGCCACCCCTCTGTCCAAGGTCTTACTTACCTCTTCATAAAAAGAAATCAGGTTTGTCTGACAACTTCTGTCTTTCATGAATCCATGCTGTCTGTTGCTTAAATAGTTTTTTTCCAGCAAGAACTCATCTATGTGGTCTTTTATTAATCTCTCCAGTATCTTCCCAACTATAGAAGTTAAACTAACAGGTCTATAGTTACTTGGTAAAGACTTAATTCCCTTTTTAAATATAGGAACCACATTGGCCCTGCGCCAATCCAGTGGTACTATTCCTGTCATTAAAAATTCCTAAAAATTAAATACAATGGCTTTGAAATTACAGAGCTCAATTCTTTTAGGATCCGAGGGTGTATGCCATCTGGTCCAGATGCTTTATCCACCTTTATTCTGTCTAAATATTTCTGGACCATATCACCTTTGAGCCATTGTGGATTTGGGGCTGTGTCACTACCACCCCCATTTTGGACATGAGCTCCCCCATGCTCCTTTGTATACACAGAGCTGAAGAAAGTATTTAATAAATTAGCCTCCTCTTTGTCCCCAGTCACCCACTCTAGATGATTTTGTAAAGGGCCTACATGCTCAGACTTGACTTTTTTACTATTAATATATTTGAAGAATTTTTTGGGGTTTGTCCTACTATCTTTTGCAATCTGTCGTTCATTTTGAATTTTTGCATCCTTGATTTCCTTTTTACATATCCTGTTATATTCTTTGTAACATTTAAATGACACTAGTGTTCCCTCATTTTTATATTTTTTAAAAGCTCTTTTCTTATAGTTTATAGCTTTTTTAACTTTGGCCGTAAGCCACGTAGGTTTTATTTTTAGCCTTTTAAACGTATTGCCCATGGGAATATACTTTGCAGTGACAGTCTTTTAGAAGAATTCCCATTTCTGTTCTGTGCCTATTGATGCCAATATTCCCTCCCAGTCTAAGTCCTGGAGAGCAGCCCTCATCCTTGTAAAATTTTCTCTCTTGAAATTAAGCGTTTTTATCTTTCCCGTATGTGATTTTTGCTTACAACTAACATTAAATGAAATCATGTTATGGTCACTGCTACCCAGGTGTTCCTTTATCTGAACATTAGTAATACGCTCTGCATGGTTTGAGATTACCAGGTCCAACAGAGCATCATTCCTAGTTGGGGCCTCAATAAACTGGACCATAAAATTGTTCTGCAATAGGTTTATAAATTATTGCCCTTTAACTGTCCCAGCAGTGCCATTACTCCAGTCAATTTCTGGGTAGTTAAAATCCCCCATTATTATCACCGTCCCAGCCCTTGCAGCCCTTTCCATCTGTGCAAGGAGCTGAGTCTCCACCTCCTCATTAACATTGGGTGGTCTATAACAAACTCCAATGATTAACTTTGAACTACGCACATTTGTATGCAGTTCCACCCATAATGCTTCAGACTCATCCCACTCTCCATCCACCAGATACTCTTTCACACTCGCTTTGAGATCACTTCTCACATAGAGACAGACCCCTCCACCTTTCCTTTTTACCCTGTCTTTCCGAAAGAGTGCATAGCCAGGAATATTAATAGCCCAGTCATGTGAGGAATGAAGCCAAGTTTCAGCTATATCGATTACATCATAGCTCTCCTTATGCACCAGAGCTTCCAACTCACCTAGTTTTCTTGGCAGACTTCTGGCATTGGTGAACAGACACTTTAATGCATTAATATATTTTGACCGGTCACATACTATCTTCTTGGGTGTTCCCAGATTGCAACTAGGACTTGCTACTATACTTACCTTGGGTTTATGTGCTTTGGTTACCCTACCACTAATGCCCCTAATACTACCCCCTGGAATATGTTCCACGCTGACTCTCACTATCTCTGGACCCCCCCCCCCCATCGCCTAGTTTATGTCAGGAAAGGCTTCACCCGCTGGTGGTGCTGTTGGTCCTTTGGACTGCAGTGCTAGTGTCCGCCAGCAGGTGTCCTCCTGCAGCCAATATCTCTGTTGGAGGATCTCACCTGCTGGTGGTAACACATGATACATGGACTGCAGTACCGGCATCCACCAGCGGGTGTATTATGGCAGTATGGGACAGGCAGCACTTCCTGTGGTCAGCTGTGACCTGAAGCTTAATCACTGGACTTCCTTAAATACCCGGTAAGTGCAAACACTCCTTGCCCTGGTATCTCTCTCCCTGACCTAGGACCTGTGACCCTGTCTTGAGCCTGTATCCGACCCAATCCCTAACCTGCACCCTGCTCGACCCGATCCCCACCTGGAACCTGCATCCTGCTTTACCCGATCCTATTGGTCTATTAACAATCTCTGACAGTATACCAGGGCCATCCCTGATCAGACGTGACTTCATTAAGGAACCATCCTGTTATTGTGTTTGGCGGATATGGATTATAATGAGATCCTTTACTATTCACTGCTGGCAGCAGAGGATGGCAAACATTGTCGCCAGGTTTTAGAGGGTTGGACTAGTGACCAACTAAGTTAAACTATTCGATCAGCAAATTTTTGGTTGGATCAGGGTTACTTACAGCCTGAGGATGTTCTGCCGTTAACCCGGTTATGTGTTGAACCAGCCCTGTCGTTTGTTCCCAAAGGAGGTGATGACTTCTCTACCCCTTTCAATGGTGACCAAGTTGAATCCCTAGTATGCTTGTTAGAGGATGATCCAGCTTCTTTCTATGAGCATTATTCCCTCTGTTCCCAGCAGGTGTTACATGATTGTGTGAGGTCAGTGCAGTCCCTGATTAAAAGGCGTAAGTGCGGACTAGTTTTTGTTCAACCTTTGCTGCAGGCATGGTCAGATCTCCTCCCGAATTCAGCCAAGCCACAACATCCCGGCCCCACCATCAATCACCTGCCTTCCCAAGAATGTATCCGCCCATCGCCTATGGCAACCCCAGCTACCGTCCAGTGTGTTCAGCCCCCCAAATACTACTACCCCGTCTCTACCTGTTGCACCTACCCTGCCTTCAATCCACCTGCTTCTTCCCTCCTATCTGTAGCCAATCCACAAGAACCTCCTCCAGCCACTGTCCCTGCACCTCTGCCATTTTCTTCCATTTGTTCAATCCCAACCTTTTCATATATTACTTGCAAACCTGCAGTGACTAAATCCAAGAAGAAGCGGAAGTATTTCCCAACCCACACAATCCAACCTACCTCCACACCCACCTACCTGCTCCAGCCTGCAGTTTTAGAGCCAACCTCCCAGCCTGCAGTTCCCGAACCAGCCTTCCAGCCTGCAGTTCCCAAGCCAGCCTTCCAGCCTGCGGTTCCCGAGCCAGCCTTCCACCCTGCGGTTCCCGAGCCAGGCTTCCAGCCTGCGGTTCCCGAGCCAGCCTTCCAGCCTGCAGTCCCAGAGCCAGCCTTCAAGCCAGCCTTCCAGCCTGCAGTTCTCTTGCCAGCCTTCCAGCCTGCAGTTCTCGAGCCAGCCTTCCAGCCTGCGGTTCCCGAGCCAGCCTTCCAGCCTGCAGTCCCAGAGCCAGCCTTTAAGCCAGCCTTCCAGCCTGCAGTTCTCGAGCCAGCCTTCCAGCCTGCAGTTCTCGAGCCAGCCTTCCAGCCTGCAGTTCTCGAGCCAGCCTTCCAGCCTGCAGTTCCCGAGCCAGCCTTCCAGCTTGCAGTTCCGGAGCCGGCCTTCCAGCCTGAGGTTCCCGTGCCAGCCTGCCAGCCTGAGGTTCCCATGCCAGCCTGCCAGCCTGAGGTGCCCGTGCCAGCCTGCCAGCCTGAAGACCCTGTACCAGCCTGCCAGCCTGAAGACCCTGTGCCAGCCTGCCTGCTTGAAGTTCCCGTGCCAACCAGACAGCTTGAAGTTCATGTGCCTGCCTTCCAAACTGAAGTCCTGATGACGGTGTCCCAGTCAGAAGATTCGGTGACTGAGACCCCGCCTGAAGATCCGGTGCCCGTTTCCCAGCCTGTGGTTGTGGTGCCTGTTTCCCGGCCTGTGGTTGTGGTGCCCGTTTCCCGGCCTGAGGTTGTGGTGCCCGTTTCCCGGCCTGAGATTGTGGTGCCAGTTTCCCGGCTTGAGGGTATGATGCCCGCTTCCCAGTCTGTGGAGCCCACTACCCAGTCTGACATGTTCCTGTCGGCTGCCCAGCCTGATGTGCCACAGCCTGCTGCCCAGCTCGATGACCCGGAGCCTGCTGCTCAGCTCAATGACCCGGAGCCTGCTGCCCAGCTCGATGACCCGGAGCCTGCTGCCCAGCTTGATGACCCGGAGCCTGCTGCCCAGCTCGATGTGTTCCTGTCTGCTGCCCAGCTCGATGTGTTCCTGTCTGCTGCCCAGCCTGAGGTGTTCCTGTCTGCTGCCCAGCCTGAGGTGTTCCTGTCTGCTGCCCAGCCTGGTGTGCCCCTGTCTGCTGCCCAGCCTGGTGTGCCCCTGTCTGCTGCCCAGCCTGGTGTGCCCCTGTCTGCTGCCCAGCCTGGTATGCCCCTGTCCGCTGCCCAGCTTGATATGACTATTTCCTGCCCGGATGTGCCTACTGTTTGCCCGGATGTGCCCGCTGTCTGCCCGGATGTGACCTTGCCGGTTGCCCAGCTTGTTGCTATGAACTTCCCCCAGCAGCAGGTCGTTGGAGCGTCTGGAGGCCGCTCCTTTGAGGGGGGGTACTGTCAGGAAAGGCTTCACCCGCTGGTGGTGCTGTTGGTCCTTTGGACTGCAGTGCTAGTGTCCGCCAGCAGGTGTCCTCCTGCAGCCAATATCTCTGTTGGAGGATCTCACCTGCTGGTGGTAACACATGATACATGGACTGCAGTACCGGCATCCACCAGCGGGTGTATTCTGGCAGTATAGGACAGGCAGCACTTCCTGTGGTCAGCTGTGACCTGAAGCTTAATCACTGGACTTCCTTAAATACCTGGCAAGTGCAAACACTCCTTGCCCTGGTATCTCTCTCCCTGACCTAGGACCTGTGACCCTGTCTTGAGCCTGTATCCAACCCAATCCCTAACCCGCACCCTGCTCGACCCGATCCCTACCTGGAACCTGCATCCTGCTTTACCTGATCCTACCTGATCCCTACCTTTAGCTCAGCCTTCATCTGCCCCTCGGTTACCTTGTTCCCTGCTCTGCAGCCAATCCATCCATCTCCTCCCTGTTCCTGTTTATTCCCATCCTTACCCATCTGCTGGATCCCCTTGTGTATGACCTCGGCCTGGCTTTCACTATGATTCTGGTATTTCCCATACTTGTATATACTGTTTATAGTCACTGTTGATTTATTGCACTGTGTTCTATTGGTGGTTGTATGTTAGTCACTCACCATAATAAATTGTATATTTTCACCTACACCCGTTTGGTTTCCTTTTATGCAGTCACACAGTCTGGTCTATTAACAATCTCTGACAGTTTAGTTACCACCACCATATCTGACTGTTGGTATGATGTTCTTGTTATAAAATGCTGTATTCGTTTTATGCCAGATGTAATGGGAATCACACCTTCCAAAAAGTAAAATTTTGTCTCATCAGACCACAGAATATTTGCCTAAAATCTTGGGGATAATCAAAATGTTTTTTGGTAAACGTGAGATGAGCCTTTGTGTTCTTTTTGGTGAGCAGTGGCTTTGGCCTTGGAAGTCTCCCATGGATGCCATTTTGCCCAGTCTCTTTCGTATTTTTGAATCATGAACTTACCTGAGGCAAGTGAGGCCTGTAGTTCTTCAGATGTTGTTTTGGGTTCTTTTATGACCTCCTGTATGAGTCGTCGTCATGCTCTAGGAGTAATTTTTGTAGGCTGGCCACTCCAGGGAAGGTTCACCACTGTTCCAAGTTATCTCCATTTGTGAATAATGGCTCTCCTAGTGGTTCACTGGAGATCCAAAGCCTTAGAAATTGCTTTGAAACCCTTCCTAGACCGATACATGTACATTACTTTGTTTCTAATCTGTTCTTGAATTTTTTAGATTGTGGCATGATGTGTGGCGTTTTGTGATCTGTTGGCATGCTTTACTTTGTCAGATAGCTTCTATTTATGTAATTTCTTGATCCAACAGGTCTGGCAGTAATCAGGCCTGGGTGTGGCAAGTAAAATTTCATTTTCCCCAAAATTGTTGTTAATCACAGTTCATTCATGATTCAGCATGGGAGGGGGCAATGACTTTTTCACATAGGGCCAGGCAGGTTTGAACAGCTTTTTTCCCTTAATATATGAAATAATAATTTAAAAACTGCATCTTGGATTTACTCAGGTTATCTTTCTGTAATATTAAAATTTGTTTGATGATCTGATGAATCATTTAAGTGTGAGAAATATGCCTCTCTTTTTTGGACAGATTGCAGATTGCTGCCAGACAGAGAGGACGTGTGTACCTAGCTCCTGACTTCCAGGGCTGCATTGCTTCTCTCCCCAGGACTCTCCCCAGTACTCTCCCCTATTTTCCCCCTGGCTCTCTCCCCTGCTCTCACCCTTGTCCCCCCTTGCTCTCACCCTTGTCCCCCGGTTCTCCTCCCCCCCCCTCCATCCAGCGGGACCCCAATCCATACGAGCCCCCCCCGCCAGACACCTCCTCCCGCAGCCGCCGCCGGGCAAGTCCGAGGCTGCGGCCTAGCATCACTCATCCCACGGTCCCCCCCTCTGGCGCCTCCTTCACAGACCGGCTGCACCCCTGGCCCAGCTCACCGAGCGACATCGGAGCCTTCCACCCGCCACCGAGGCCATTCATCCGCCGCCGGCGGAACCCCCCTCCACCCGCAGCCGCCGACAGGAAAGTCCGCGGCTGCGGCCTAGCCACATTCGATCCCCCTTCCAGCATCCGGATCATCCAAGGAGCCACCCTACGGCACTCACCCACTCGCGGAGCCCCCCAGAGGAGTCAGCAGGCCCCGAAGCAGCACTAGCTGCTACCTGCTACCTGCCCAGCAGGATAGACCGCGGCTTCGGCCTAGACCCGGCCGCGGAGGCCATCTTGGGACACCCAGCCTCAGCCCTCAAACCCCTCTCCCGGCCCCCTGGAATATTCTGACCCGGGATAACTACCGGATCGCATCCACTCACGGGTCACTTGCCTGTGGCTCCCACTGGGTCGCTCACAAAAGGCAGCCGGGAGGACGAAATGGATATTCGGCCCAGTAAGTAGCGGCCATCTTGATACACCCAGAGCCTCTCCCCCAACACTGACAAAAAAAAAACAACTTTTTTTCTCTCTCTCTATTCCTACTGATTCCCCACCCCACCCCCATTACTATCTTCACAATACTCTTCAATAACTCTACTACTTATGACTGATCGCCCCCCCCCCCTGACGTACTCAGGCTGCCCCAACCTACAGCATCGGCCGCTGCCACTACGCGATCTCCCCAGACCCACACACACGGCCAAGCATAACGGACGTGTGCGATAGGCCCCCCAGGCTCACCACTTCGCAGAGCAATCCGCACACATGGTCCAGGGAAGCGGACATGTGTGACAGGAGCCCTGACCTCATCGCTTCACAGAGCAATCCACACATACGGTCAAGCGTAACGGACGTGTGTGGCAGGAGCTCTGGCCATACAGGAACCCCCTTGGACTCTGGCGTTTCGCTCCTCCAGCAAACGTTAACCTGATGACCTGCGGCTTCCACGGGACCCCACTCTCCCCCACTCTCCCCAAGCTCAGATCCCCCACCTCACCATCGCTTCACCCACAGCCGCCGACTGCCACCTGCCGCCATCCGGGCGCCCATTTCTAGACTGTTAGAACTGCAGGACAGACCGCGGCTGTGGCCTAGCTCCGGCCATCACTCTACACCCTCCCCGAGTCTCTCTCCAGCAGGCCCGCGTGTGCCGACCGGGTAAGTACATCGGGGCACCACCAACTAGTAGTGAGTTGATCCAGGGTTTACCCGATCGCCCCTCGGGGGGTCAGGAAGGAATTTTTCCCCTGCTGTAGCAATTGGCCAGACTCGGCTGGTGGTTTTTGCCTTCCTCTGGACCAACGGGAGGGCGGTTTAGGTCATTGGGCCCCAGCCATCATCCCCATCACCTTTTCCTCCCATCATGTGCATCTTTAAATACTCAGCGGACACCCTCCGCAGGCTAAGGAATACCGCCCCAACACTTCCAACCTCCACCCAAAAAATACTACAAAAAGAACAACTGCTTAGGATCAATCGACAATCGACTATCAAAACCACAAAGACACCACTTCATCTACAAGATTTATCATGCGCCTTGATTAACACCAGATCGGCAGTCAAGCACAGACAGGAAATTCACGATTTCATCACGCAAAACGACATAGATTGCCTCTTTATCACGGAAAGCTGGCTAACACCGGATTGTAACACCATCCTAACGGAACTAGTACCTGGGAACTACCGCATCCTAACTGAGCACAGAATAGGACAAAGAGGAGGAGGCCTAGCAGTTATCTTCAAATCGCACCTCTCTCTTACCAAACCAACCCTACAGAACTCATTGTCATTCATGGAAACACTCACCCTGCAACTCCAAACAACACCCCAGGACACCATTCACATACTGCTATGCTACAGACCACCAGGACCGAAGACAAATCTCCTCACACCCTTCACCGAATTCTTCTCGACATACACTTTAAAAACCAAAAAGTTTTTACTATTCGGGGACTTTAACCTCTGGGCTAACGCCACTCAGGACCCCATCGCCACCGCCTGTATCAACCAATTGGAAGAACTAGGGTTGCAGCAACTGATAAATGCACCCACGCATGGATAGGGTCACATTCTTGACCTCATCTTCAAACAAAATATGGACATCAACATACTGGACAACATGCCGTTACCATGGACGGACCACCACGCTATAAAATTCAAATTTACCACCAGCACCATCTCCCAAAAACCGGAAGACTCAACAAAAACATACTGGACAAGATCTCAGAAGAAACTACACTCGAAACTTTTCAAAACCACTCTATCAAAAAAAATAGGAACGCTAAAGCATAACTGCTCAACGGAACAAACACTCAACTCCTTAAACAAAATATTACTACAAACAGCGGACACAGTCGCTCCGAGACGCAGAGCACACATCCGTAAAAACAACTCGGGCTGGTTTAGTGACACTCTTACGCTACTGAAGCAAGAACGCAGCTGAAGGAGCCTGGAGAAGAAACCCAACGGAGGAAAACCACACAAACTACAAAGCACTCACTAAGAAATATCACAAAGCAATTTTTAAAGAAAAAAAGGAACATTTCTCAAACACCATAAAAAAAGCCCTAAACCGGCCTCGTGAACTCTTCAAACTGGTCACTCGGACCATGAACCCTACCTGTCTAGAGCCTCCAGCAAACGAAACCCAAGAGTTCTGCAATGAGCTATCGGATTTTTTTATCGACAAAATCAAAAATATTCGGGAAATAATTCAACAGAAAAAAACAACCAACTTCACACAGCCAAAGCAAACAGAGAAAATCAATACGAACATTAAACAACTATCAAAATTTTCGCTGGTCCCGATCACCATTGACACCACCAAAAACATCATCAGAAGCCTCAGAGACACTACATCGTCAAATGACATAATTCCCACAAAACTCCTGAAAGAATGTACCGACATTTTAGCTCCTACCATTACACACATCGTAAATCTATCATTCAAAGAAGGTATGGTTCCGAACTCCCTCAAGCAAGGTATAATCAAACCCCTCCTAAAGAAACCCAATCTTGACCCTAAGGACCCAAATTACCGCAGACCGGTAACAAGCCTCAACACCATTTCCAAGATCATGGAGAAAGCAGTAGTACAACAGCTACAAGGCCATTTGGACACTTACAAACTCTTGGATCCACTACAATCAGGCTTCCGCCCAGGCCATGGCACAGAAACAGCACTTCTCAAAATATGGGATGACGTCCTCGAAGCCGCAGATGACGGAGAATCATGTCTCCTGGTGCTGCTGGACCTCAGTGCAGCGTTCGACACAGTAGACCACAAAACTCTACTCATTCGTCTTAAAGAAGTAGCAGGAGTTGCAGACCCTGACCTTCCTTGGTTCGCTTCCTTTCTTGAGAATCGTTCTCAGTCAGTGAAATTAGGAGCCTTCACCTCTGAAACTCGCGCAATTTCTTGCGGAGTCCCTCAAGGATCACCACTGTCACCCCTGCTCTTTAACATCTACCTCCGCCCACTCCTAAAAATCATTAGCAAACAGGACTTATGCTACCACTCATACGTGGACGACACCCAACTCTACTTTCATATCACTGGAAAAAAAGACCAATATCACGGATTGGAAAAGTGCCTCACATTGATCGATGATTGGATGACTGAGAGTTCACTTAAACTCAACGGATCCAAAACAGAACTGCTTCTCCTCCACGCTAACCGAAAGACAAAAACTAAAACCTCTTGGACACCACCCACCATTCTCGGACAGACCATCACCCCGAGCACCAAAGTCAAAAGTCTCGGAGTCATCTTTGACTCGGAGATGTCGGTGGACGCTCAAATAGGATCAGTAATCAGCGGATCTCATCATCTCCTCCGCCTGCTGCGTAGACTCATTCCCTTCATCCCAGAAGAGGACACAGCAGTAGTAGTTGGATCAATTATCAACTCCCGACTCGACTACGCAAACTCCCTCTAGCTCGGACTACCCAAATACCAAATGTCACGCCTACAAGTCGTCCAGAACACGGCAGCCAGACTGATAACAGGAAAAAAAAACTGGGAATCCATCACCCCTGCACTGAGGACCCTTCATTGGTGAACTGTAAAGGATCGGGTCACATTCAAGACCCTCTGTCTCACCCACAAGTGCACACAAGGAATCGCTCCGCAATATTTATGCAAGAAGATAAAGCACTACACCCCCAAACGCAGTCTCCGATCAACAAACCAAAACCTCCTTCACATCCCCAAATTTCGCTACAAATCAAAGGGAGAACGAAGATTTGCAGTCCAAGGACCACGGCTATGGAACGCGCTACCCACGGATATCCGTATGGAAGAAAACCATCGGGCCTTTAGGAAAAAACTTAAGACCCACCTCTTCTGATGGATCATGAAGCTACTGGATGCTAAGCGCCTTGAGGCGATTTAGTTCGCATTTGTTAGCGCTATACAAGTTTTTCACTCGCTCTTCACTCACAAAATGAAAGAATCAGGAAGGGGGCAACTCGTTTTTCACAGCACTGTACATAATGATTTAACATATGATAGTGTTTAAATTTAAATGTATGAGGAACTCATAAAAGCCTAGACCATAAGAAAGGTTTCCAGATGTCCTAAAATATGAGGAGATCTTGCTCTGCCCTATACACAACATTGAGTACTCCCTTATTGAGTCCTAGCCTTATAATTTTCCGATGTCAGATATTTTTTTGATTTATGGTATTTTCACGCTTCAGCTCTCATACATTATTCTGAGTTATGCCAGAAGAGCTGTGTAGAAAGAAAGAAAAGGAATGGTTGTTAAATACACACTAAGGCTGGGTTCACACTACTGTGACTTCAAAAGCCGCGATTTTGCCGCGATTCGCGGCCGCAATTTCAGGGAATGCCTGTCTATAGAGCTGAATTTGCATCAAACTCGCACAGGACCCTTTTTTCCCGCACCTTAGATTCGCAACGCATTGATGTGAACGGCACTAATGTAAAACAATTTTATTTAAATGACTTGCGAATTTGAGCAATCGCAACAGATCAAATTTTCAATAGAATTCGCAGCAGTGTGAACCGGCCGGTTCACACTGCTGCGAATTCTATTGCAAATTTGCACCAGGACTCTCGAACATAGCAAAAGTGCAGACCAGAACACTGAACCCCATTGAAGTCTATGGTATCCGAATCTGAAAATTTAAAAGTGCCCATTTTAAAGGCTTATATGCAAGTTATTGACCATAAAAATTGTATGGGGGCCTGGGTACTGCCCTGGAAATATGTATCAATGCAAAAAAAACTTTTAAAAAAGATAATTTTTAAAGGAGCAGTGATTTTAATGATACTATAAGTGAAATCATAAAAATGAAAAAATCCTTTAAATATAGTGCCTGGGGGGTCCCCTTAGTCTGCCTGTAAAGTGTCACATCTGTACCATGTATAGAACCTACTGCAGCAAAACTGACACTTCTAAAGGAAAAAAAAATATTTAAATATGTTGTTTTTGCAATAACAAAATCAGGAAAAAACGGCTAGGGCCCCCCAAAATCTATACCAGACCATTATCCCAGCATGCAGCACAGCGAGCGCCCCCCCTCCTGAACCATACCAGGCCACATGCCCTTAAAATAGGGGTTGCTTTGGGGCAGGGGGGCTCTGAGCTGTGGTTGTTGGGGTCTGCAGGCGGGGGGCTTATCGGAATCTGGAAGCCCCCTCAATAAGGGAGCCCCCAGATCCTGCCCCCCATGTGAATGTGTATGGGGTACATAGTACCCTTACCCATTCGTCAAAAAGTAATAAAAACACAGAGGCAGTTTTTTGATCATTCCTTTATTAAAAATGTAAACAAAATGTCCCTCAATATAGATCTATTGTCTATAGTCTATACACATAAGTGTTTTTGTCCCATTTCACCATAAAGTCAAACAATTTTGTAGGTGAAAAAAAAAGTTGGAGTGATTAATTCTGATGGTGGCCTGAAAAAATGGCAGTGGTCCATGGCGGGGCGGACTGGGCCTGGGGGCAGGGTGGAAATTTCCCCCCCAAGGGGCCGATCTTATACCCCCAGAAAAGGCTGCCGCAGCAGCAGCTCCACTTTACTCACACAATGACTTGGCAGGACGAGACCCATTTTTTCCACTGCTGGCCGCTATTGTCTGCCCTGGTTGCTAGGATCGCCTGCTGCCTGGCATGCTGCCTGGCATCTAGCAACCAGTGATGTCAAGAGGAGGAGAGCGAGGCCGAGGCCTCAGCATTCAGAACTGAGAAGGATTTAACTTCATCCTCCTCCGCGCCTATTACTTTTTGGCTCCACCCACCTCCTCCCTCCATCTTCTCCTGTGCAGCGTCATGCGCCTCAGACCCTGCCTGAGGGAAGGAAACTGTCAGGATCAAATAGAGCACCTCTCAAGAGTCGACCTGCTTGAGGTGAGGTCGGAAACAGTGGATGAATTACAACATAAGTGTCACGTGGAGCATGAGCCGGCAGCAGAGGAGGAGGTCACATCTTTAGATCTCAGTCAGGGTTCATGCTGGGACTTTTAGTCCTTTACTTTTGGGGATGTGATCCCCAAAATTAAAGGGCTACAAGTCCCAGTATGTACTCCTTAGAGCTCAGCATGTGTCACACACCCCTACCCCCCCAACTAGTGAGAGTTTACAGGTCCCACTGTCCCAGCTTAAACCCCTTAGAGCTGAGGATGGCTCCCCCCAGCCCTTCAACTAGTGAAGGACTACAGGTCACAGCATGAACAAGTGAGATCTAAGGGGTCACATCCTTAGATCTCAGGGGTTCATGCTGGGACTTGTAGTCCTTCACTTTTGGGGATGTGACCCTCCAAAAGTGAAGGACTACAGGTTCCAGCATGAACCCCTCAGAGCTCAGGATGTGTCACATTCCGCCCCAACTAGTGAATGACTACATGTCCCACTGTCCCAGCTTAAACCCCTTAGAGCTGAGGATGTGTCCCCCGGCCCTTCAACTACACACAAATATGTGTATGGTGCACAAGGGAACATAACCAACAGTTTTGTTTATATATTTTTTTATTCAATATTGTTCATTTCCATTTATATTTTTCATAGCGCTATTCACAATTACTGGTATATAATGCTGGAAGAATGCAAATCTGTGAAATATTTTGTGCTCATTTGTTAAGGGAAGGTGACTAAGAATTTATTATGAAGATGGCATTGTATTTTATTAATTATTTTATTTAGGTAATACTACCAGAAACTGCCCCTACCATGAAAGGGCCAGCTGGTTATTACTACCACCAAGGCTAAAAGTTCCCAGTCTTTTGGGTTGTTTGATTTTATTGCACACGAAAGGATGACTTGCACCAATAACATATATAAAAGCTGAGAAAGATCTTCTTGTATCATACACTATTAGATTATCCTTAGAGCCCCGGTGAACATCAGTGGGCAGAAATTTACTGCGTAAAGCCCCATACACACGGTCGGACTTCCATCGGACTTTTCCGTGTTTTTTTGTCCGAACGGAGTTGGTCGGGAACACCCATAGCATACACACGCTCTGACTTTTCTGCAAACTTTCCCAAAACTTTTTGCAACATCACGTGGTTTTTCTGCTCTTTTCTGCTCTTTACCGCCACTCTTTGGTCAACTTCTGCTATTGTTGGTTGATTTTAACATTAGTTGTTTTGTCCATCGGACAAAAGTCTGATGGTTTTCTGTACACACGGTCGGACTTTGCTCCATCGGACTTTTGTTGGGCAAAAGTTTGTCTGTTTGCAGACCCAACTTTTGTCGGATGAAAACAAGAAAAAAGCAAAAAACTTTTGTCCGATGGAGCGTACACACGGTCGGATTGGTGATCCAACTTGCTCAAAATGAAGTTTGTTGGCCAAAAGTCCGACCGTGTGTACGGGGCTTTAGACATCTCCTAAGTCTATAACTGATTTTACAGCTTGTTCTTTTCGGGGACAAGAAGCTTATTTAACCACTTAAGCCCCGGACCATTATGCAGCTTAAAGACCAGAGGTGTTTTCAGAATTTGGCACTGCGCTGCTTTAACTGGAAATTGTGTGGACAGGCAATGTTGTACCCAAACGAAATTTGTGTCCTTTTCTTTCCACAAATAGAGCTTTCTTTTAATGGTATTTGATTGCCTCTGCGATTATTATTTTTTTGCGATATAAACGGAAAATATTGAAAATTTTGAAAAAAAAAGATATTTTCTACTTTTTGTTATAAGAAAAATCGAATAAACTCAATTTTAGTCATACATTTAGGCCAAAATGTATTCAGCTACATGTCTTTAGTAAAAAAAAAAACAATAAGCGTATATTTATTGGTTTGCGCAAAAGTTATAGCGTCTACAAACTAGGGTACATTTTCTGGAATTTACACAGCTTTTAATTTATGACTGCCTATCTAATTTCTTGAGGCGCTAAAATGGCAGGGCAGTAGAAAACCCCCCCCAAATTTTTTTTTACAAAAAGTTGTCACTAAATTATATATTGCTCACACATGCCATGGTTATATGTGGTGCCCCCCTGATGATTGAATTCTGACAGGGGACCCTTGGAGTTTGGATGTCCATGCTACTAGGGCATACCGGGCTGCTCGTATCTCTAAGAGATTGATGGGCAGGGCCTTTTCTGCATCCGACCATCTGCCCTGGAGAGACTATTGCTCCAGTACTGCTCCCCAGCCTATAAGGCTGGCATCTGTAGTGACCACCTTCCAAGAAATCAGACTGAAGGATTTCCCTTTTTCCAGATTCTGGGGAACCAACCACTAACGGAGGCTCTTGCGAACGGAAGGGGACAAGGACATTGTAAGTCTAGGGCCTGAACTTTTTTGTTCCAGGCTGACAGTATGGCCCCCTGCAAATTCCTTGAATGGAATTGACCATAGGGTACTGCTTCGAATGATGCCACCATTTTTCCCAGCAGCCTTATGCACAGGCGTATGGACGGCTGTCTTTTTTGTACCCACTAAGTGGATCAAATCTTTCAAAGACAACACCTTTCCTCGAGGCAAGAATATTTTTCTCTGGCCTGAATCCAACCTTAGCCCCAAGTATTCCAGACTTTTGACTGGTTTTTAGGGCTAACTTGTCTCGGTTGATAATCCAACCGTGAGATTCCAGATACTTGATTGTCTTGTGAACGACCACGTCTAGTTTTTTCACTGAGTGGTCTATCAGCAACAAGTCATCTAGATATGCCATTATCGTTACACCTCGTGTTCTTAGATTGGCCAATAATGGGGCCAGAATTTTTGTGAACACTCTTGGTGCTGTGGCCAGACCGAAGGGTAAGGCTCTGAACTGAAAATGGCGCCCTTCTACTGCAAAGCGTAGAAATTTTTGGTGGACTGGAAAGATGGGAATGTGCAAATAAGCATCTTTGATGTCGATCGCGGCTAACCAATCCTCCCCTTGTAGGGCAGTGGCCACCGATCGGATCGACTCCATCGGAAAGTCCTGATATACAGGAATTTGTATAGCCCTTTTTAGAATTAATATGGGCCTCCCGTCCGCGTTTGCTTCGGGACTGTAAAGAGGTTTGAGTAAAACCCAAACCCTCATTCTTACAGGGGAACCTCCATAATTACTCCTTGGAGCAATAGTTGTTCTAGTGCCAACAAGAGGGACTCTATCTTCCGGGGATCCCTTGGCACGTTTGACCTCAAAAATGGGAAGGAGGAGAGTCTTTTAACTCCAAACTGTATCCCAAACATACTGCGGAGAGCACCTATCTGTCTTGATCGTGTCCCGCCAGGTCTCTTGCGAACAACTGGAGTCCTCCCCCCCACCCGACTGAGTGGGGGCAACCCTTCAATGAATTTAACTTTGGGGGAGGTTTTGTACCTCCCCTGACCCAGGGTTTCTCATTACCTTGCTATTGTCCCTGTTTTTTACCCCCGGGAATTGACCGAGGAGGCCGTCGGAACTGTTACACAGCCGATGCCCCAGGGACTGGAGAAGCAGGCCTCTTAAAGAGGAACCTCTAACTCTGTTTTTAACCGGCAAGAGCGTATTTTTACCGCTGGAAATTTTCTGGATATATTTGTCCAGGTTTTCCCTGAATAAGCGTTCACCATGAAATGGGACACTAACCAGCCATTCTTTACAGGGAGCTTCAGCAGACCAGTTTTTGAGCCATAGAAGCCTACGCATATGTACTATAGACAGCGTAAGGCGGGAGGCCTGATGGACTGAATCCTTATGGCGTCAACCGCAAAGCCTAAGGCTCTAGGTAGATCAGCTAGGGCAAAGCCTGCTGATCTGTCAAGTCCCTCAAGACCTGTTTCAACTGATCCTTCACTGCTTAGCAGACCCCAATAACTGCCACTGCTGGTTGTGTCACCAAGCTTGCTGTAGAAAGAAGCAGACTTTCATAAGGACTCCAATCTTCTATCTATTGGGTTCTTGAACATTTGGACATTATCCACTGGACATGTCAGTGATTTATACATACAAGAGATGGCTGCGTCCACTGTAGGGACCTTCCATTTTTTTTTTTTTTTTTGATGAACTTATCCTCCATGGGATAGACCACCGGAAATCTCTTGGGGGAATAAATATTTTCTCAGGACGTTCCCAATCCTGGTAAATAAGCCCTTTCAGTAAAGGGTGAAGTGGAAAAGAACAGACAGTCTGGGGGCTTCTAGCGACCCCAACGAGGATACAGTAGTGGTTGATGGTTCCGCAAGGTGCATTTTTAAATGCTGATCGGACCATGTTAGTCAGAGACTGAACCCATAATCTTTCAGCTTGAGATGCTGAGAAAAGGTTCCCCCACTGTTGACTCCTCTATAACAGAATCAACCTTATCCTGATCCCCTTCAGGCAGGTCGATCCCTGTATGGGACTGTTGCTCTGCAAACAGGCACTCTGAAGGAGGAGACGGAGATCGGGCGTGCTTTCCCTGACAGGGAGGCAGCGATCAATGTTGACAATCTCTCTCTAATCCTCCCAGAGCTGAGGAAAAAACCTCCTCTGTTACATACACAGGAGCAGGTGAACTGAGGACAGCCACAGTACCAAGTACCCCTGCGGGGTCTCTACGGTCACTTACCTCTGAACTTCAGGGGAGACTGGTGCAGCAGAAGTATGCCCAAGATCCTCAGAGCCCGATGAGACCCCCTTCGCTTCCTGGAAGATTCAGTTCCGGAGCTTCTGGACGGCATATTCCTAAGCCTAAAGCTGAGGTATTCCAGCCTTAATACACCACTTTTACTGAGAATAGTCTAGCACAATTGCTGCTATATCACAGTTGGTGTCTACTAAAGTGCCTTTCTAGGGGATGCCTGCATCAACCGCCTCTATGTGCCTTTATATTGTTGCTAGCTCTGTCTGTGCACTTCAACAGCCAGCTATAATGTGCTTCAAAACACGCTGGACACCCGCACATGCGCAGTAGCGCCGCGGCGCACACCTGAGCGTCATCCACCCGCTCCGCCCCTTTTTCCAGATCGCCTCTATGAATAGAGGCGCGTGCACGCGCACGCGCGCGGGCACGTGCGCCTTCGGCGCCTTTTTTGAAAACAACAAGGAGCTAGATGGGAGCCAGGGTCCCTTTGCCGCAGGGCCCGGGGATGGATGAGCGCAGCAACAGGGCAGAGGAGACAGCTTCCCAGCAGAGAACATACCAACTGCCTGGATTTGATTCTGGAAGAAAAAAATCCACATTACAAGAAAAAGAACCATAGCGGCCTCTAGTGTCTAACACAGGTACCGCGGTCTTACATTTTTTTTTTTTTTTTTCTTGCCTACTATTAAAATTTTTACATTTTCTCAGTAGTAACAGGCATACACAGAATATTAGCGGGAATACCGTTAGGTAACAGACAGAAAGACAAATTAGGCTTGGGGGTCCCCCAATAGAACCAAGTTCCTGGGGGCCCCCACTTACCTGTTCCCCGCCGCAGGACTTTGTTTGGTCCACAAAAGCCCAAACTTCACCTATCACGGCAGGCATTGTAATCAAACCTTCAGGGACCGGGTTCCCAAGGATTCCACTCCCCTGGACCTGTATAGCACCCTGCACAGAAAACATCTTGGTCGTGGGTATGACCAGAGCTCTGGATCCCAGGGTCCAGCTCTCCTAAGAGAAGCATTACAGGCAAAACCTTGCTCTTCTGCTGCAAGGCCCGGGTACCGACCGTTTAGCTATGAAGCTTTTTTGGTCGGATCCAGAATAGCTTACTGAGGCCCAAAAGAACCTGTACGCAAGCTCAGTGAAAAACACATGTTTCTTCTTGGCTAACACCTTAGACACTGGCAAAAAACTGAGGTGCTCCCGGATGGGAGGGGCTTATATAGGGGAGGGTACTTCCGGTTTTGGAAGTTGCCAGTGCCAGCACCTGACGGTATCTATATAACCCATTAGTAATGACTATGTCGCTCTGTGTCCCGTGATGTACGAGAAAGAAACATTCTTATTATCCCTCCACTTCATAGCGAGCAAGTTATTACACTTCAAGCAGGCTCTCTCCCCCAGCCTAAGACGGGAATCTACAAGCCTCTGGGGAAAGCCCCGGCGATTAGGTCGCACGGTGCCACATGCTCCAATCTGATGATCAAACAAGTGACTAAACAGTGGCTCGCTCGTGTAATAATTGTCCACATACAAGTGGTACCCCTTTCCGAATAAGGGTGACACCAAGTTCCACACTATCTTGCCAGCGCTCCCTATGTAATCTGGGCGGTTGACCGGCTCAACCTGACTATCTTTTCCCTCATAAACCATAAAGCTCCATACATAGCCTGTTGCCCTGTCACAGAACTTATAGAGCTTGACCCCGTATCTGGCACGCTTGCTGGGAAGGTACTGCTTGAAAGACAAGCGGCCAGAAAATTTAATCAGGGACTCATCAACGCAGACAACTTGATCGGGAATAAACAAGGCTGCAAAACGTTTGTTGAAGTGGTTTATGAGGGGCCGAATTTTGTAGAGCCAGTCATATTCAGGGTCTCCACGTGGACGACAAAGTTAATTGTCGTTGAAATGCATGAACCGCAAGATCTGCTCGTATCGTTTCCTGGGCATGGAGGCAGAGAACACAGGCATGTGGTCAATTGGGTGCGTGGACCAATAAGCACGCAATGACGGGAATTTATGTGTGCCCATGTTGAGGGAAAGGCCCAGAAAGGTCTTAAATTCGGAAACCGTAATTGGTTTCCAATCTTTGGCAATGGAAGGCAACTGGGGACTAGCGGCGATGAATTGACCAGCATATAAATTACTCTGGTCCACAATAGATCTATAGAGATCTTCCGTGAAAAACAGCGAATAAAAATCAATTGGCATAAAATCAGCTGTTTCCACCTGAATACCGGGTTGGGCAGTGAATGGGGGAAGTACGGGTTCTGCAGAAGTGGTGGGGACCCAATCAGGATAGGCGAATTCTGCAGGAAGGGCACTATGGGCACGACGGGCCTGCCTTTGTCTTCTTCTTGGTGGCAGCGGGACATTACTTGTGCTTGCCCCCTCGCCAGCTTGAACTGCACTTATGGGACTCGCCACGTCACCACGTGATACTGCAGTGCTGGATGTACGCTCAGGCTGTACTAGGCCGCTGTGCTTGCCAATTCACCAGAAGGAATAGCAGCGCTAGTACTACTCTGCTCCATGATACGAGAGCCCTGCGGTTCTTGCTCCTCAACAACCTCAGAAGATCGGGATCGGGTACGCCTGACCTTAGCAGGGACCTCATCTTCGTCGTCAGAGCTATCTGACATGGAGCCGCTGACTTCACTGTCTTCTACGGGAAGATATTCTGAGCCTGAATCTGACAGATGCGTGACCTCCTCTTCACTATCTGTCATGCTCAGAATCTCGTAGGCCTCTTTACTAGTGTACCTTCGATTTGCCATTTTGGGCTCTAAATTTAGGGGTACACTAGTAAGATTCACAGGTAAAAAAAGCACCTGACTGTCAGCAAATGTATCAAACGCTTCAAAAAAAACTGTTAGCGATCGCAGGGATCAGGACTGTCTCTGCGAACGCTGCAGTTATGTGTGTTGTGTTTGGTAAGTTACAGTGATCGATCGATACTGCACTTGGGTGGGCTGGGCTCGGCGGAGGGGCTAAACGCAGGTGCTAGCAGGTATCTGGGCTGATCCCGCTAACACTGCATTTTTGGGAACCCTAAACCGCTGGGGAGGCTAGTATAGATCTGATCAGATCAGATATTGATGTGTTCAGATACTATACCACTAAGGGAGGTGTATGCTTTGCGCGTGGGTGTTAGCGTTACTGGCACTAACCTAACACTGCCTGGGGCGATGCAGACCCTCTCTGGCGCTAAAACCTAATTGATATCAGCCGCCGTGCGATCAAGGGGTTTAACCTTTATTGGGTTATATACGGCGGGTGCCCTGATGCTATAAAAGGCAAACTAACCAACCAGCGTCACCCGTAAAACTTATATGGTGATCACTGGTGAAAGGGTTAACTAGGGGCAATCAGGGGGTTAAAACCTTTATTAGGTTATATATGGGGGTACCTGACGCTATATAAAAACCTGACGGGTAACCTAAATAACTAAATAACTAACTGGCTAACCAGTGTCACCAGTGACACTTATACGGTGATCATTGGTGAAAGGGTTAACTCTAGGGGCAATCAGGGGGTTAAAATAATATATGGGGGTACCTGATGCTATAAAAACCTGCCGCAAACCTAAAAATAAATAACTGGCTATCTAGGGCACCCCCGGCACTAAATACAGCAATCGGAAATACGATCGCTTAGTGACGCTGGCATTAGGGGGTGAAAGGGTTACCTGGGGGGCGATCAAGGGGTTAAACCTTTATTAGGGGGGGTTAGGGGGCTACCCTGGACCTAAAGGGGCCTAAACCTAACTGCCCTGCAACTTTTTACTGTCACAAATGACACTGATTGCAGTGATCAGTAAAAAAATGACCACTGCAAACGGTGCACTGTGACTGGGGGTACTGGGGATGATCTGGGGGTGACAGTGGGGTGTAAGTGTGCCTACGTGTACTGGTGTCAGTGGGCTGTTGGTGCACTTACTATGTGATGTCTTCTCTCCTCGCGCCGGATCGAAAAGACCGCCGCATGGAGAGATGACATCACTTCCTCTGCCTGTGTTTACATTACACAGGCAGAGGAAGATTCTCATTCGCCGGGAGCGATCGCGAGGGGGTGGCCGGAAACGAATGGCCGTCCCCTCATCACGGATCGCTCCCGCACCGAGGAACACCGCTCACTGTATAGAAGGGGGGTCCGATGGGACTCCCCAACTATACGAAGGCAGGCACGTACAGGTACGTGATTGTGCCTGTCCGTGCCATTCTGCCGACGTATATATACAGTGAGCGATCGTTAAGTGGTTAATAGAGAAGAGAGCAACCAACCAAAATAAATCAATCACCCAAAACCCAGTAAACTGTAATCTGGTTGGTCGCTAACAGTTATTGCACCAATGACATCATGAGATTATGCTCAGGGTTTTCATTCCTTGAAGTAATTGTATTTTAGCAGACCTTTAATAAGTGAACCTATCACCTAGAAGGCTCTGTTGTGCAGTTTTGTAGATTCAGCACTTTTTGTATATTATGGCTGCATGTATAAGGTAATGCTTTGTGATAAATTATTCATTAGATCAACAACTTCCAAAGGACGGACAGTTTTACTTTGCACATACATTTTCATAAGTGACCAAGGTCCTTTAATAATCCCAAATTATAAATGGGAATTTATTTTAAGATTAAAATTAGTAATGAGGTAAAAAGGGTAATGATGAACTGCAAAGTACAGTAAAAGGAACTGTAAGTAAAGTAAGTCATACAAAGCCATGTTTTCAGTTTATTGTATAGATTTCAGTTTACTTTCAGGTCTGGGAAAGATAAATTGTGAATGCCTGTGTAGCGGACCCCCAAAATTGGGGTCGCTATGCTCTAAATTTAAGGGCAGCCTGAGCAATAGTTTAGCTCAGGTTCTTCAATTCTGCTTAGTTTGGACTCTGCTCTGCTGTAATGTTGCCTGGAGTATAGTTCCCCTTGACCTGCAGGTGGCGCTGTTGCCCAGGTCTTGAGAAGAACCACAGGTGGCGTTGTGGTGTGATTGGGTGTCCTCTCTCGGCTGCCGTGCGGTGCGTGGGTTTTGCCTGATGTGCATGCCGGGAGAGGGTACATAAAGGGCAGACGCCATGATCTGGTGTGGTGTGCCGGGGGGATTCTAAGGATGACCCCTGGTGTCGAAGTTGTGCCCTTTGGCCCTGCTGGCCGGGGGGTGCGTGAACTGGTCGAGGAGTCCCGGGCACCTTTAGCCCGAGGCTGCGGAGTTCCAGGTAGGCCCAGTACCTTCAACTGGGTCTACAAAACCAACCACTGGAGTCCCAGGGAACCTGAGGGAGGGTGGCCCACTCTGAAACAGAGGAAACCGGGGGAGGACCTGTCCGATGGATCAGTGAGGGAAGTCACGGTCTCGGGGAGGCCTGCTTGCCTATCAGAGGGAAGGATTCGTGAATTGCAAGATAGCTCCTGTAGCGTGCCCCATTGGCACCTATGGTCTCTATAATCTACAGGCGTTGGGAATGTTCTAAATTCAGGACCTAAAGGATTCTGTAGCAGAGGATCTCCTGAACTTGTCCGTGAAGGGGACTAAAACTAAAGTGTTATGTTCGTGCTTCACTCCGGCTGCTGGAACTGTGAGAGGGGTCTATCCGGGTGAGCAATACCCACTCAGGCTTGAGTGGAGAATAGGGTGACTGGGTGCCGCGTGTCTGAACCTATTTCCCTACCTAATCCTATTACTTTTTCAACCTTTTCCCCAAATTTCTTTCAAGCAAAAGAAAATAAACTCGTCTGTTGGAGTTTAAATATTGACTGGACATTGGCTTCTTTCGGGGAAAGAATAGACTTTTCCCTACATTCTAGGGACGAGAACCAACATAGGGGAGGTAACTCGCTGCAGGACCCAAAATTGCAAGAAAGGAAAAATAGAAAAGCGCCTCTTAGCAAAACAGATTTATTATGTAGCAGACAATTTGTATCAAACACTTACATCATGGTAAGTATCAGGTGTCATCCAGTAGGATCAATGTTTATATTGCGTCCAGGATCTCTGACGCTAGTCCACGGATTTCCCAGGTCCCGGTTATGGTGGCCGCAAGTAGCCGGGATGCAGGCTGGCTTGTCCGTGATAGGAGACAGCAGCGAAAGATGGCAACGGTCGGTCCGGAGAGGAGCGTCTGACGTCAGCTGGATGGTGCAGGGAACCACAACGCGTTTCAGAGCATGCGCAGCTCTCGTACAGGGCATGCGCGCTCCTTTCTCAAGTGTACAAGGAGACAGGAAGGACGGATGTTTTAAAAGTAATTCTGCCCGTCAGCGCAGCAGAATTCAATAATTGCTATGACAAGTGTGTTGCATGGAACAAAACGGGAGTTTTAACCCCACTAACTTGGGATAGCTTAAATAGCAGAAAAATAATAATAATAAAATAGAAAATAATAAAATTAATAAAAAAAATATATATATATAATAAAAATAATAATGATAATAAAGGTAATGAATAGTAATGAAATAATATTGCTCATAATAAAATAATTATGAAGTAATTAAGGCATAACGTTTATAATGGCGAAAAATTATTATTGTATGATAAAAGGTTTTTAAAGGAATGTCTATATAGACATTTTAGTGTTAAAATTTTTTTTTTAAAAATTATTAATATATGACAGGGATATGATGCCTGCCAACAAAATGTTTGGGTGCAAGCTCTTAAATGTTACGATAAATACAATCAAAGTAATAGAATATAATGAGTATGATATAGGCACAGTGAATAATCATCAATCACTAGTCATTATAGAGGATTATCAGCGTAGCTGTATACAAAACAGAAGGAAATAATAAGAATAAAATATATATATATATATATATACACATATATATATATATATGCTCGTGTGCCTATGTGTGCCCACGTGCACACACACGTATAAAGGGACACACATACACATATATGCTAGTGCACACAAGCGCTCGCCCACACATGCGTGGAGGCTTGCGCTGTGTAACAGAAGAGCTAAAATAAAAAAATGATAATGGTAATAATAGTATTGTATAATTATAATAAATGATAATAAATGAAGGGATTATATATATGTAAATATGTAAAAAGAAGAAGCCATAAGATTCCTTAATGGAAAAGCACACACATATAGGTGCTAACACTACAATATGTACATGCACACTTGCAACCGTGCATCATAGGGAGAGGGCAAATAAGAAAAGGGGAACATTTTTTAGAGGATCGTGTTAACCTCTAGTTCCTCGTTTAACCCATTCGGCACAAGGGTATCCAGAGTAAAAATCCAATAAGTTTCGCGCTCACACAGTCTGGAAAAACGCTCGGCCTCAGATAGGCCTTTAGGTATGGCTTCTATCACCCAAACCTGTAGGCCCTCCGTGGACTGGCCATGAAATTCCAAGAAGTGCCGTGGTACACTGTGTTCATCACAACCAGTTTCCACAAAGCGACGATGTTTGCCAAAACGCTGTCTTAGTGGGTTAATAGTGCGACCCACATATAGCATTTTGCATGGGCATGTTAGGCAATAAACGACATAATCACTTGAACAGTTGAAAAAATTGTCAAGTTGATAAGTCTTATCCCTATGAGAGAAGTTTTTTTGTCCATGTTGGACAAAATTGCAAGTTTTGCACAGGGCTTTATTGCATCTATACATCCCTTTAAGGGGGGCCGGACAAATAGCACTAATTGGTTTAGTGTGTTTTAACTTGCTAGGCGCTATTTTGTTTTTTAGAGTCGGTGCCCTTCTGTAGGTAACTTTAGGTTTATCACAAGCAATTGTAGCTAGGTGGGGGTCTTGCTTCAAGATGTTCCAGTGTTTATGAATGATATGTTCCATTTTTCTATACTGTCCATGGAACCCAGTGACAAATCGAACAACCGGTTTTTCTGGCGATTTTATTCTCTTGGGTTTCTTGCCAGAAAGATAGATGGTATGGGCATGGTCTATAATTTTTTCTGGGTATCCTTTATCCAAAAATTTTTGTTTCAAGTGTGCACTTTGTAGTATGTAGTCGCTGTCCCTGGTGCAGTTCTGTCTTAATCTACAGTATTGACCCTTAGGTATATTTTTTACCCAGAGGGGATGGTGACAGCTATCGTAATGGAGGTAAGAGTTACCTGCAGTGGGTTTAGTATAATTACGAGTAAAGATCTTATCTAGCTCATGATTGAGTTCTAAATCAAGGAAGGCCAAACTGTCCCTATTCCAGACAGCGGAAAAGGAGAGTCCCATGTCATTGGTATTGCAGTATGTGACAAAGTCATCAACCTGGGAGGAGGAGCCATCCCAGATGATGACAATATCGTCGATATACCTGCCATAGAATACTATGTGTCTAGCAAAGGGGTTATTTTTCCATATGAGTAGATTCTCCCACAGTCCCATGGTCAGGTTGGCATAGGAGGGGGCAAAATTAGCCCCCATCGCTGTACCATGGGTCTGTAGGTAGAAATCTCCCTCGAAATGGAAATAATTATGCGTAAGGCAAAACAGAGTAGCGTCCAGAATAAATTCAGCTTGTTTATTGTTGAGCATAGGGTTGGAGGATAGATAATGTTGTACGGCCAAAAGGCCTATATTATGGGGGATGGAGGTATATAGGGAGTTAACATCTAATGACAGCCAAGAATAGCTGTCAAGCCAAGTATATGGAGACAGAAGTTCCATGAGATGTATAGAGTCCCGTATATATGATGGGAGATCCTGAGCGAGCGGTTGTAGAAAAGAATCAATGTATTGTGAGAAGCCACCAGTTACGCTGTTCATAGAGGCAACGATCGGCCTACCGGGAGGGTTCTTTAGATCTTTGTGTACTTTAGGTAAATGATAAAAGTACGGCGTACTGTAGTAGTTTTTTCGTAAAAAGGCTGCTTCTTTTTTGTCGATGACTTGATCTACTAGAGCTTTCTTAACCAATGTCTCTGCTTCTATACGAAACAGAGGTAAAGGATCAGATGGAAGTTTTCTATAAGTGTTTTGATCGGACAGCAGCCTCATGGCCTCAGCCACATAATCTGTTCGATCTTGGATAATGATCCCACCCCCCTTATCTGCAGGCTTAATGATAAGATTGGGGTTGTCAAGGAAGCATTTAAGTGAAGCTCTCTCACCGGGTTTAAGATTATAATGGCGATGTTTGCCGGCATTTTCTGTAGCTTGGCATAATTTTTGGAGGTCAGCAAACACAACTCTATAGTAAGATTCTAGATAGGGTCCCTTGGATTTGGTAGGGTAAAAAATGGACTTAGGCTGTAAAGGTGTATGTGTAACCGGGGGTGATGTTTGAAAATGTTGAGTGAATAATTCAAGATCAACGTCTAGATCCAGCTCGCCAGGTTCTAGATCATACATGTTAAATTGGCTATCAGGACTATAGGAAGAAGCTTCTGTAATTGCCTCAGCAACAGTGGCAGGAGAAAGTGTGCTGTCAGGATCAGCTAATTTGCCTTTGGTAGATTGTATATTATAAAATCTTTTAAGAGTAAGGTTTCTTATGAATTTGTTAAGATCCTTAAATAATTGGAAGGAATTGGGTTGTATGGTGGGAGAAAAAGTGAGGCCTCTACCCAAAAGGGAGACATCATCAGGTGACAATACATGGGAGGAAAGATTGAACAACTTTATAGTTTCTGTTGTTTTGCATTGATTTTTGGATTTTCTGCGTCCTCCCCTACATCCTCGTCTGTGTGCTTTCTTTTTAATCTGTGTTTTGGGTGTGAGCCCTTTTCTAAAAAAGGCGAGAAGGACAGGGAGGCAGAATTAGTTGGTATATCATGGATGTTAAAATCACCGAGGAGAAGATCAAAGGTGGTAGATGCTTGGGGAGTGGTAGGGATTAAAGAGTCATCTTGGCTCACAATTTGAGCTGCAATACCAAGACTGGTAATAGAAGATTGTGTTGGTATATCAATGGAATTGGAATCAGAGGTAGTGCCAGAGGGGATATCATCTATAGATACAAGCGGCATATTACCATCAGGAACTATGCCAAATGTGTTTTCATCTAGGACGGAAGCCACATTATCTCTAGGCGAGGGAATTTCCCTAAGTGGTTGGCATTTATTTCCAAATCTTCGTCTAGAATGAATTCGTTGGGGTAGTGGGCTAGCTGTACGTGAATTGTTGGTGTTAACAAAACTAAATTTATCCTTGGGTCTGGATATGACATTAGGAATCACTCTAGCATAGGGTACTATAGACATGAGTGCTGGTATTTTTGTATTATTTTTCCAAGAAAAAATCTTTTTTTGGCGGTAATCATCTAGATCCCTGTGAAATTTGCCTAGTTTAGTCTGTATTAGTGAATTCTCTTTAGTTTTGGTGTTCCTTTTAAGTGTGTCCAGCCAGGTCAATGGAATTTTTTGCTGTGAGCCTATAATCTCCAATGAAAGCATTTGTACATGATGCACCAATTCATTATATTTGATGTGCCGCTGACTAATAATGATCTCTATCAATTTATTGGTGCAAAATTCGGCTATCCCTTCCCATTCCTTATTATGGGCAGTATCTAGGAAAGAACATGTTTTAAGGATTCTTAGGCCTCTAGGAGAAATTTTATGTTCAGCATATTTTTTTAGAAAAAACTCATCCCACCACTGTGTGTTGGTGGAGTGAATTAATCTTTCTAGTTTTTTGAACTTTCCACAAAGAATGTATCGGTCTGAACGTTTAAGTTTCGCTGAGTTACTAAATAGATCAGGGGGTAAGCTTGAATACAATATATCGAGTACATCATATTTGTGATATTCAATTTCGTTAATCAATTCCATTTTAAAGGAATGATAGGCTGAACTAAGTCGAGCTTGATCAGGAAGGCAAAGAGCTAGAGTGCTATCTCATAAAAAAAAAAAAAAAAAAATATATATATATATATAAATTAATTGTTATTAAATGACTGAAGTAGTTGTGTTAACCGTGCCTGCAGTCCCAGCTGCTATACAAGACTTCAGAAAGACAAGAAAAACAATAGCAAATGCAAGCGCTTGGGAAGCCTGCACAGACAAACACTATTAATCCTAAATGTGTAAAGGATATTATACAAAGGTTGAAAATCAAAAAACAAAAAAAGTATTGCAATCAGGTGGACATAAAGTTATTATTGTTACCAAGGGATGGCAGGTAGCATAAGGTTTTGAAAAACTCTATAGTAACAATTGTGGATAGGAAGTCTTTAATAAAAACTCAGTTGCCCAGGGCAGCTCTTCTCCAAGTTGAAGCCGACTCAAGGAAAATGACATGAAAGGAAAAATAGAAAAGCGCCTCTTAGCAAAACAGATTTATTATGTAGCAGACAATTTGTATCAAACACTTACATCATGGTAAGTATCAGGTGTCATCCAGTAGGATCAATGTTTATATTGCGTCCAGGATCTCTGACGCTAGTCCACGGATTTCCCAGGTCCCGGTTATGGTGGCCGCAAGTAGCCGGGATGCAGGCTGGCTTGTCCGTGATAGGAGACAGCAGCGAAAGATGGCAACGGTCGGTCCGGAGAGGAGCGTCTGACGTCAGCTGGATGGTGCAGGGAACCACAACGCGTTTCAGAGCATGCGCAGCTCTCGTACAGGGCATGCGCGCTCCTTTCTCAAGTGTACAAGGAGACAGGAAGGACGGATGTTTTAAAAGTAATTCTGCCCGTCAGCGCAGCAGAATTCAATAATTGCTATGACAAGTGTGTTGCATGGAACAAAACGGGAGTTTTAACCCCACTAACTTGGGATAGCTTAAATAGCAGAAAAATAATAATAATAAAATAGAAAATAATAAAATTAATAAAAAAAATATATATATATAATAAAAATAATAAACGTTATGCCTTAATTACTTCATAATTATTTTATTATGAGCAATATTATTTCATTACTATTCATTACCTTTATTATCATTATTATTTTTATTATATATATATATATTTTTTATTAATTTTATTATTTTCTATTTTATTATTATTATTTTTCTGCTATTTAAGCTATCCCAAGTTAGTGGGGTTAAAACTCCCGTTTTGTTCCATGCAACACACTTGTCATAGCAATTATTGAATTCTGCTGCGCTGACGGGCAGAATTACTTTTAAAACATCCGTCCTTCCTGTCTCCTTGTACACTTGAGAAAGGAGCGCGCATGCCCTGTACGAGAGCTGCGCATGCTCTGAAACGCGTTGTGGTTCCCTGCACCATCCAGCTGACGTCAGACGCTCCTCTCCGGACCGACCGTTGCCATCTTTCGCTGCTGTCTCCTATCACGGACAAGCCAGCCTGCATCCCGGCTACTTGCGGCCACCATAACCGGGACCTGGGAAATCCGTGGACTAGCGTCAGAGATCCTGGACGCAATATAAACATTGATCCTACTGGATGACACCTGATACTTACCATGATGTAAGTGTTTGATACAAATTGTCTGCTACATAATAAATCTGTTTTGCTAAGAGGCGCTTTTCTATTTTTCCTTTCATGTCATTTTCCTTGAGTCGGCTTCAACTTGGAGAAGAGCTGCCCTGGGCAACTGAGTTTTTATTAAAGACTTCCTATCCACAATTGTTACTATAGAGTTTTTCAAAACCTTATGCTACCTGCCATCCCTTGGTAACAATAATAACTTTATGTCCACCTGATTGCAATACTTTTTTTGTTTTTTGATTTTCAACCTTTGTATAATATCCTTTACACATTTAGGATTAATAGTGTTTGTCTGTGCAGGCTTCCCAAGCGCTTGCATTTGCTATTGTTTCAAAATTGCAAGAACACCGCTCGACCTCTTATACCTGGACGATACGGGCATGTGGCATGGTGTGCCTTTACCCCTGCAAGTGAAGGTAGGCAGGGAAAAAAGGGTCTGTGTGCTACACCTGCAATGGACTATTGCGCTTTTAGCGGGGTATACACAGGGAGTTTTTCTTTTATTTAGTTCAGCCAGGGGGTTGAATGAAAAAAAAAAACACACAGATCCCTGCATCCACACAACCAACATGGATGCACGGATCTCCCCAACTGTGCTATCATATTCTGACAGCAGGGGCTCCCCGCCTCTGTCAGAATACACAGGTCACAGCTGCAGCCATTGGCTGCATGTGCAGATCAAATGCTGGTACACACAGAGCAAAATTTGGTCCGTGTATACCAGCCTTTACACAGTGACTTTACCTTATTAAAGTAAACCAGCACTGAGGACAATACAGAGGCTGCCATTGCTTCTTTCTGTATACTGGTGCTTGAAAATTGGAGCCCTTTTATTATGGTAATTTGAACTTAAAGTGTTACTAAACCCAGGACCCTGCATTCACTATATCTGGTCTCCCAGAGTGCACAGAACATGGAAATGCAATAGTTTTAGTAAATATAAACTGCTAAATACCTTTTCTCATCAGCACTATATAGCAGTCTTATGACTTCTATCAGTGTCTGGTTAAAGCTTTTAAGAGGATCTTTCATTCTCCCCTGATTGTTCTATGAGGCTGCAGGACCCCTGACCCTCTGTCTGGACAGCGCTGATTGGCCCTGTTCTGATCACATGCACTCTCCCAAGAAAAAGAAAACTCTCTTGCAACACACACCAAACTGAGCATGTGCAGAGTGCCCCCAAGGATCTGTACTATCAGGAGATGGTTTTGGGACTGTGGAAGAAGGGGAGGATCAGAGGAGACAGGATCAAACAGTCTTTTTACACAATGTGCAGGATTAACCCCTTAGGTTCCACAGTGAGTATAACAAGCATGCTCTACTGCATATACAGACTGATTTTACTGTTATAGGTTTAGTAACACTTTAAGATGGGTGTAAGCCCAGTTGCTAAAATATCATATACTATTTAATATATTAATATATTTTCACAAGTCATGTTCAATATTTTTAAATCTGCAGTTTTCATTAAAATAGTTCCTGGTCAGCCAGCCTGCCATGAAGGACCTTATTCAGGCACTTCATGTTATAGGATGACAATGTCCTAGTCTCATAAGTGTACTTCTGCGTTATCACCCTGTCACACACTCTCCATATACAGTCTACAAGGTACCACTTCAATGCATATTATGCAAACATGGTTGACTGTAGTCGCCATTAGACATGTGCATTTCGTTTCGTTCCGAATCGAAATTCGGACGAATTTTTCATTATTCGGACATTCGGATGCATCCGAATTACCGAATTACAATACTAACGAATTTAACCGAATCCGAATTTTTTCGAATCTAAAAATATTTTTGACCCGACTTTGGGTCCATGTATCTCGGGGTTCCTTGGTGATAGAAACCCCAAATTTGGAGATGTTGTAGGGCTAGTTCTTCTGTGTTTGCATACCAAATTTGGTGTTTCTATCACTAAGTGACCCCGAGATACGTGGACCCAAAGTCGGGTCGCAAAATGTCAAGCACTTTACTGGAGCAGAGAATGACATTTTGCGACCCGATTTTGGGGCCACATATCTCGGGGCCACTTGTAGCTAGAAACCCCAAATTTGGTATGCAAACACAGTAGAACTAGCACTACAACATCTCCAAATTTTGGGTTTCTATCACCAAGTAACCCCAAAATACATGGACCCAAAGTCGGGTCGCAAAATATTTTCGAATCCGGTTGAAATAGTATCAACATGATTCGAAATTATTTCAACTGCATTTGAAACTATTTCAACCGGATTCGAAAATATTTTGTGACCCGAATTTGGGTCCATGTATCTCGGGGTTACTTGGTGATAGAAACCCCAAATTTGGGGTTATTGTTTTTCTAGTCTATTTTCTATTTTATTATAATCTTTTCTATCCAAAGTTAAAATTAATTAATTAATTAAAAAATTTGAATTCATACTATTCGAAATTCAAATTTATTCTATTCGAGATTCGAATTTCAGAAGATGGTTGTATATTCTTTCTATTTTATTCTTCTAAATTATATTTTTTTTCTATTCTGTTCTAATCTTTTCTATTTGAATTATAAATTTTGGAAGAAGGTTATTTACTTACTTATATACATCTGTCACATAAAAAAAAAGATGTGAAATGGCTGTCACGGATGTCGATCGCAAGGCAAGTACATATGCTGTATTTCATTGTCCACTTACCACAACACCTGCCATGAGTGCCACGTGACCAAGTTGTGGATTGTCCACTTGCCACGTCACCTGCCACAAGTTATGGGGTTCCTAGCACCAAGTGACCCCCAGATAGGGGCGATCTGTCAAGTGCTTTTCTGCAGCAGAGAATTAAATTTTGTGACCCGACTTTGAGGCCACGTATCTCGGGGCCACTTATAGCTAGAAATCCCAAAATATTTGGTATGTAAACACATTACAACTGGCACTACAATAACCCCAAATTTGGGGTTTCTATCACCAAGTAACCCCGTTGTAATGCTAGTTCTACTGTGTTTGCATACCAAATTTGGGGTTTCTAGCTATAAGTGGCCCCGAGATACGTGGCCCCAAAGTCGGGTCACAAAATGTCATTCTCTGCTGCAGAAAAGTACTTGAAATATCGCCCATATCTGGGGGTCACTTGGTGCCAGGAGCCCCATAACTTGTGGCAGGTGACGTGGCAAGTAGACAATCCACAACTAGGTCACGTGGCAGGTCACGTGGCACTCGTGGCCGTTCACGTGGCACTCGTGGCAGGTCACGTGGCACTCGTGGCCGGTGTCGTGGCACTCGTGGCCGGTGTCGTGGCACTCATGGCAGGTGTTGTGGTAAGTGGACAATGACATACAGCATATGTACTTGCCTTGCGATCGACATCCGTGACAGCCATTTCACATCTTTTTTTTTATGTGACAGATGTATATAAGTAAGTAAATAACCTTCTTCCAAAATTTATAATTCAAATAGAAAAGATTAGAACAGAATAGAAAAAAAATATAATTTAGAAGAATAAAATAGAAAGAATATACAACCATCTTCTGAAATTCGAATTTCGAATAGAATAAATTTGAATTTCGAATAGTATGAATTCAAATTTTTTAATTATTTAATTAATTTTAACTTTGGATAGAAAAGATTATAATAAAATAGAAAATAGACTAGAAAAACAATAACCCCAAATTTGGGGTTTCTATCACCAAGTAACCCCGAGATACATGGACCCAAATTCGGGTCACAAAATATTTTCGAATCCGGTTGAAATAGTTTCAAATGCAGTTGAAATAATTTCGAATCATGTTGATACTATTTCAACCGGATTCGAAAATATTTTGCGACCCGACTTTGGGTCCATGTATTTTGGGGTTACTTGGTGATAGAAACCCAAAATTTGGAGATCTTGTAGTGCTAGTTCTACTGTGTTTGCATACCAAATTTGGGGTTTCTAGCTACAAGTGGCCCCGAGATATGTGGCCCCAAAATCGGGTTGCAAAATGTCATTCTCTGCTCCAGTAAAGTGCTTGACATTTTGCGACCCGACTTTGGGTCCACGTATCTCGGGGTCACTTAGTGATAGAAACCCCAAATTTGGTATGCAAACACAGAAGAACTAGCACTACAACATCTCCAAATTTTGGGTTTCTATCACCAAGTAACCCCAAAATACATGGACCCAAAGTCGGGTCGCAAAATATTTTCGAATCCGGTTGAAATAGTATCAACATGATTCGAAATTATTTCAACTGCATTTGAAACTATTTCAACCGGATTCGAAAATATTTTGTGACCCGAATTTGGGTCCATGTATCTCGGGGTTACTTGGTGATAGAAACCCCAAATTTGGGGTTATTGTTTTTCTAGTCTATTTTCTATTTTATTATAATCTTTTCTATCCAAAGTTAAAATTAATTAATTAATTAAAAAATTTGAATTCATACTATTCGAAATTCAAATTTATTCTATTCGAAATTCGAATTTCAGAAGATGGTTGTATATTCTTTCTATTTTATTCTTCTAAATTATATTTTTTTTCTATTCTGTTCTAATCTTTTCTATTTGAATTATAAATTTTGGAAGAAGGTTATTTACTTACTTATATACATCTGTCACATAAAAAAAAAGATGTGAAATGGCTGTCACGGATGTCGATCGCAAGGCAAGTACATATGCTGTATGTCATTGTCCACTTACCACAACACCTGCCACGAGTGCCACGACACCGGCCACGAGTGCCACGACACCGGCCACGAGTGCCACGTGACCTGCCATGAGTGCCACGTGAACGGCCACGAGTGCCACGTGACCTGCCACATGACCTAGTTGTGGATTGTCTACTTGCCACGTCACCTGCCACAAGTTATGGGGCTCCTAGCACCAAGTGACCCCCAGATATGGGCGATATTTCAAGTACTTTTCTGCAGCAGATAATGACATTTTGTGACCCGACTTTGGGGCCACGTATCTCGGGGGCACTTATAGCTAGAAACCCCAAATTTGGTATGCAAACACAGTAGAACTAGCATTACAACGGGGTTACTTGGTGATAGAAACCCCAAATTTGGGGTTATTGTAGTGCCAGTTGTAATGTGTTTACATACCAAATATTTTGGGATTTCTAGCTATAAGTGGCCCCGAGATACGTGGCCTCAAAGTCGGGTCACAAAATTTAATTCTCTGCTGCAGAAAAGCACTTGACAGATCGCCCCTATCTGGGGGTCACTTGGTGCTAGGAACCCCATAACTTGTGGCAGGTGACGTGGCAAGTGGACAATCCACAACTTGGTCACGTGGCACTCATGGCAGGTGTTGTGGTAAGTGGACAATGACATACAGCATATGTACTTGCCTTGCGATCGACATCCGTGACAGCCATTTCACATCTTTTTTTTTATGTGACAGATGTATATAAGTAAGTAAATAACCTTCTTCCAAAATTTATAATTCAAATAGAAAAGATTAGAACAGAATAGAAAAAAAAAATAATTTAGAAGAATAAAATAGAAAGAATATACAACCATCTTCTGAAATTCGAATTTCGAATAGAATAAATTTGAATTTCGAATAGTATGAATTCAAATTTTTTAATTAATTAATTAATTTTAACTTTGGATAGAAAAGATTATAATAAAATAGAAAATAGACTAGAAAAACAATAACCCCAAATTTGGGGTTTCTATCACCAAGTAACCCCGAGATACATGGACCCAAATTCGGGTCACAAAATATTTTCGAATCCGGTTGAAATAGTTTCAAATGCAGTTGAAATAATTTCGAATCATGTTGATACTATTTCAACCGGATTCGAAAATATTTTGCGACCCGACTTTGGGTCCATGTATTTTGGGGTTACTTGGTGATAGAAACCCAAAATTTGGAGATGTTGTAGTGCTAGTTCTACTGTGTTTGCATACCAAATTTGGGGTTTCTAGCTACAAGTGACCCCGAGATATGTGGCCCCAAAATCGGGTCGCAAAATGTCATTCTCTGCTCCAGTAAAGTGCTTGACATTTTGCGACCCGACTTTGGGTCCACATATCTCGGGGCCACTTGTAGCTAGAAACCCCAAATTTGGTATGCAAACACAGTAGAACTAGCACTATAACATCTCCAAATTTGGGGTTTCTATTACTAAGTGACCCTGAGATACGTGGACCCAAAGTCGGGTCGCAAAATATTTTCGAATCCGGTTGAAATAGTTTCAAATGCGGTTGAAATAATTTCGAATCATGTTGAAATAATTTCGAATCCGGTAGAAATATTTTCGAATTCGGTTGAAATATTTTCGAATGCGACTGATTTTCGAATTCGGTCGAAAACAAAACGAAATCCGAAAACGAATTTAACAAATTTAACGAATCTAACTAAACGAAATTAATTAATTAACGAATTAAAACGAAACGAAACGAAACAAATTTTTTCCTTTTGCACATGTCTAGTCGCCATCAGGAAACCTAGCTGAAGGAATGGCATGCTGCCATAGCTAGTGTCCAGAAAAACTGAAAACATTAATTTTATTTTTTTTAAAAGGCAATTATTTATGATACATAAGGGGATATTTACTATAACTGGAGCACTCAGAATTTGGTGCATCTTTGCATTGTAGCCAATCAGCTTCTAACTTTAGCTTGTTCAGTTAAGCTTTGACAATAAATTCTGGAAGCTGATTGGTTTCTATGCAGAGCTGCACCAGATTTTGCACTCTCCAGTTTTAGTAAATCTACTTATTTGTGCGTTAGTAAACTAAATGTCATTCAGGTGGGGTTTGCATCTATTTTAACCCCTCGGAATCAGTAACTCCCGACCCTTTAAGGGGCAGGGTTTATGATCATGTGACCTCCGTGATTGGCTGTCACGGCGGTCACATGCTCAGAAAGCTCCTGATTGGAGGCAGTGATTGGGAGCTTTCCGTTAGCTGCTGGTAACTTTGCCAGTAGCGAACAGGGTGCATGCTCTCGGCACAATGTTGCACGCAAATATGGCGCCATGGCCCACCTGCTGAGAGGCCACATATTTGTGTGCCATCGGCACCAAAAGGTTATCATGTATGTTTTTCACAATTCTGCAGTACTGGAACATAAAATCATTGGATGATATTAATAATAATATTTTATAAAGGTTATACATATTTAACTCATACAAAATTTTTATTTTATACTTGAACTAATGAAAAACCATAATGTGGTTTAATATTGTGGAGTTTAAGTCTCTAAGTAGCAATTAACACTTTTACCTTTTTTTAGTTACAGTGGGAGAGCAGCTAATATGCAGTTCGGTATCTGGCATCCTGAAATTTTTTAATTGCTAGCTGTACTGAGAACAAAGCGGAATAAGCACCTGTACCTGTGGAGGAGCAGTTTTTTTCCTGATTTACACCTGCTCAGCTGTGACAAGTTTAAGGCCAATTATTGATCCTAATTTGAGGTTTTCTGCATCTTCCTAATTGTTAGGAATAGGGGCAGTAGAGCCTCCTTGGCACTGCAAGGGTTAAAAGTTCATTTTGTCTGGTAAATAATTAATACAATTAATTACTTACCTTATTTCTTGCACTCCCAGCAACTGGTGCTCTCCTTCAGTCTTTGGCCCTCCCTGGATGAAAGCAAACCCTTTGGAGAGACCACTGACGATGTTGGAAACCTGTGACTGGTGGGGCAGCAGAGAGGTGTGACTTATAAGGGACCATTTATATGGAGAGGAGGAAGCCTACATGAGCGAGGAATAGAAAAACATTGTATTTGACCCTTGCAGTGATGAAGAGTGATTCATTCTTGCAGTGGGATTACATTTTGTGACCTGTTTAGATACAAGTAGTATTGTGGAACTTTATCATTTCTATTTTTCTATTTTTTTATTTTCAGAGGAATTGCTGGGTCCATCTTGGCGGCAGCTATAATAGTGTGGTGCAGTTTCTCAGCCTCAAAAATCTTCATCTCTACGCTGGCAATGGAAGGACAGCAACTACTTGTAGCCTATCCCTGTGCACTGTTTTATGGATTATTTGCATTATTAACTGTGTTCTGAAATTCTAGGTGCCTTTATATTATTTTATGAAAACAAAAGGAAAAAGACATGAACATTCTGTGTTTTTCTGGTTAATAGCAAGGCAATATAAGACGTGTTTTACTGGTAATACTGTATATGACCTTTATTAGGTATGCATAGGTTTTACATGGTTTTTCATTGTATCATTATGAAATATAATATTGCAGAGAATGACAGCTTCAAGCTTTCTGTTACAATCCCTCTCCATTGAGGAACAAAAAATCCTTGTGAATAGCCAAAATTGGCTGTGCACCCTATCAAATTGCATAATTTTGTGCCAGACTTTGCATACCCACTTGTAAATAGCATCAATGGCAAAAATGTTGATATAGTCTTCCTAGGACCAAAATGAAACAAAACTTTACTGCATTAGAAAAACAAAACAAAAACTGGAGCAAAAGTAAGAAGGGGGGGATCAAGATTAACTAGTACTAATGCCCACAAAGACTAGAGTAGTCCTATCTCACAACATCCCAAAAGGGACCTTTTATTATATGTAGACTTTGGTTATGTGTTAAAACAGACCTCTATCACAAAGAAATCTATGATAAAAATAAAATGGGAAAAATACAGAATATTTTACAAATAAAGGTTATGTAGCGATACCCCCAACTTAAGAGAGCCGCTGATATTGTTTCGGGCCCTGTACACAGCACTGCCAACCCCCGGCAATCTACTCGACCCTCCCCTGGCACAGTTAGTCTAGGGAATGATAGACTGGCAATTAGAGTTGAGCGGACACCTGGATGTTCGGGTTCGACGGGTTCGGCCGAACTTCGAAAAAAAGTTCGGGTTCGGGACCGAACTTTAACCCGAACCCGGACCCGAACCCGAACCCCATTGAAGTCAATGGGGACCCGGACTTCTAAGGACTAAAAAGGCTCTAAAAAAGTAATGGAAAGGGCTAGAGGGCTGCAAATGGCAGCAAAATGTTGTTAAGAGCATGGCAAGTGCTCTGCAAACAAATGTGGATAGGGAAATAACTTAAAATAACATAAAAAAATAAAAATAAAAAATAATAATCTTGACCTAGGAGGACGAGGTCCATATGGAGTAGGAGGTTGAGGTGGCGGTGGATGTGGCTGTGTAGGTGGAAGCGGCGGTGGAGGAGGACGAGGTAGCCAACACTGATTCAAAAATACAACAATGGCTGGGTAAGGCCGGTGATGTGTCGAATTCTGTCCCCCATCAAATAGTGTCCACCCTGTACTGCGCTTGCTCAGTATGTAGGACAAGGGGATTTCGAAAATCTCCCAAGACGAACGGCGCCTGCGTGGTGAGTTCAGGTGAAGGCCACACCATCCGTGGTTCAAGCCGAGCCAAGTGAGGCCATGCCGAAGCGTGGCAATCGAACCGAGCCTGTGAGGGGCCCTGTTACTATGTGCTACCGTATGTCCACTTGGATGGTGGGGCTTGAACCTGCACTCACAGCGCAGGCGCCGTTCATCTTCGGAGATTTTGTGAATCTCCTTGTCCTCTGTACTGCGCAAGCGCTGCGCCTTCGCAGTATGGGCCGGACACAATCCGATGGCCGGACAGTTTTTGTCACAACACCGGTATACATGTCTATTCTGCACAAGGTACGGACAAGTCCTGTGGGATCCATGCCTGGTTCATTTTAATGAACGTGAGCTTGTCCACATTGGCTCTGGACAGGCGGCTGCGCTTGTCTGTGATAACGCCCCCTGCCGTGCTAAATACACGTTCAGATAATACACTGGCTGCAGGGCAGGCCAGCACCTCCAAGGCATAAAGGGCAAGCTCAGGCCATGTGCCCAATTTGGAGACCCAGAAGTTAAAGGGGGCAGACCCGTCATCCAGTATGTGTAGGCCTGTGGACACATACTGCTCAACCATGTTGGTGAAATGCTGCCTCCTGCTAAGACGTTCCATCTCAGCTGGTGGTGCTGGTTGTTGTGGCGTGCTGACAAAGCTTTTCCACATTTCAGCCATGCTAACCCTGCCTTCTGAGGTGCTGCCGGTGCCCCGGCTGCGTTGGCGACCTCTTCCTCCTCCTCTGCCTTCGCCTTGTGCTTCCACCGTACGCCCGCTGTCAGGTGGGAATGCCACCAGCAGCGCGTCTACCAGCGTGCGCTTGTACTCGCGCATCTTACGATCCCTCTCCAGTGAGGGAATTAAGGATGGTACGTTGTCCTTGTAACGGGGATCCAGCAGGGTGGCCACCCAGTAATCAACACCAGTTAAAATGTGGGCAACTTGGCGGTCATTGCGGAAACACTGCAGCATGTAATCGCTCATGTGTGCCAGGCTGCACAGAGGCAAAGAAAAGCTGTCCTCTGTCGGAGGTGTATCGTCTGTGTCCTCTGTATCCCCCCAGCCACGCACCAGTGATGGCCACGAGCTAGTCTGGGTGCCACCCTGCTGTGAAAATGGCTCCTCCTCCTCCTTCATCTCCTCCTCCACCTCGTCATCCTCCAGAACTGTGCTCTTTCTGCCGGACAATTGTGTACCTGGCGTTTGTTGGTGCAGGAACCCACCCTCGTAGCCACTTGTGAAAGACTGACCTGAAAGCCTTTGAAATGATCCCGCTTCCTCCTCCTCCTCCTCATCCTCCTGTGCCACATCCTCTTCCATCATCGCCCGAAGCGTTTTTTCAAGGAGGCATAGAACTGGGATAGTAACGCTAAGAACGGCGTCATTGGCACTGGACATGTTGGTGGAGTACTCGAAACAGCGCAACAAGGCACACAGGTCTCGCATGGAGGCCCAGTTATTGGTGGTGAAGTGGTGCTGTTCCGCAGAGCGACTCACGCGTGATTGCTGCAGCTGAAAATCCACTATCGCCTGCTGCTGCTCGCACAGTCTGGCCAGCATGTGCAAGGTGGAGTTCCACCTTGTGGGCACGTCACAGATGAGGCGGTGAGCGGGAAGGCCGAAGTTACGCTGCAGCGCTGACAGGTGAGCAGCAGCAGGGTGAGAACGCCGAAAGTGCGCACACACAGCCCGCACTTTCTGCAGCAGCTCTGGCATATTGGGGTAATTTTTAAGGAACCTCTGGACCACCAAGTTCAGCACATGCGCCAGGCAAGGGATGTGCGTCAAACCGGCTAGGCCCAGAGCTGCTACGAGATTTCGCCCATTATCGCACACCACCAGGCCGGGCTTGAGGCTCACTGACAGCAACCACTCATTGGTCTGTTGTTCCATGTCCCTCCACAACTCCTGCGCGGTGTGGGGTTTTTCCCCCAAACAGGAAAGTTTTAAAACTGCCTGCTGTCGTTTACCCCTGGCTGTGCTGAAGTTGGTGGTGAAGGTGTTACGCTGACCGGATGAGGAGGCGGTAGAGGATGAGGAAGCGGAGTAGGAGGAGTTAGCAACAGGAGGCAAACTGAAGCGCCCTGCAATCCTCGGTGGTGGAAGGACATGCGCCAAACTGCTATCTGCCTCAGGCCCAGCCGCCACTGCATTTACCCAGTGTGCTGTTAGGGAGATATAACGTCCCTGACCGTGCTTACTGGTCCACGCATCCGTAGTTAGGTGGACCTTGCCACAGATGGCGTTGCGCAGTGCACACCTGATTTTGTCCCCCACTTGGTTGTGCAGGGAAGGGATGGCTCGCCTGGAAAAATAGTGGCGGCTGGGCACGACGTACTGTGGGACAGCCAATGCCATCAGGCTTTTAAAACTCTGCGTCTCCACCAGACGGAATGACAGCATTTCAAAGGCCAGGAGTTTTGAAATGCTGGCATTCAGGGCCAGGGATCGCGGGTGGCTAGGGGGGTACTTCCTCTTCCGCTCCAATGTTTGGGAGATAGAGAGCTGAACGCTTCCATGGGACATTGTGGAGATGGTTGGTGACCCAGGTGGTAGTGTTGCTGGCAGATCCTCTGTTTGCGGGGTGGCAGGTGCCACTGTCACTACAGAGGTGGATGAAGAGGCCGAGACTGCAGCATAAGAGGAAGCAGGAGGAGCCAGAGACCTTTCTTGGTTTTTGAGGTGTCTACTCCACTGCAGCTCGTGCTTTGCACTTAGATGCCTGGTCATGCAGGTTGTGCTCAGGTTGAGAACGTTTATGCCTCGCTTCAGCCTCTGATTGCACAGCCTGCAAACCACTCGTGTCTTGTCATCAGCACATTGTGTGAAGAACTGCCACGCTAGGGAACTCCTTGGACCTGGCTTTGGTGTGCTCGGTCCCTTGCTGCGTTGGGCAGTAGCAGACATACTGTCTAGCTGACAGACGCTCCGCTTTTGCACCCTGCTCCCTCTTCTGCTGTGCTGGTGGCTCTGTGCGACCACCGCCTCTTCCTCCAAACTACACTGGTCACCTGCATAACGTTGATTCCATGTGGGGTCGAGGACCTCATCGTCCTCCACATCATCTTCCACCCAGTCTTCACCCCTGCCCTCCTTGTCTGTCTGCACAATTGCGAAAGCAGCAGCAGTTGGCACCTGTGTTTCGTCATCATCCGAGACGTACTGCGATGGTCCTCCCATGTACTCATCATGAAACATAAGTGGTTGGGCATCGGTGCACTCAATCTCTTCCACTTCTGGGGCAGGGCTAGGTGGATGGCCCTGGGAAACCCTGCTAACAGAGTCATCGAAAAGCAGAAGAGACTGCTGCATGATTTGGGGCTCAGACTGCTTGGCTGATTTGCAAGGGGGTGAGGTGAAAGACTGATGGACATGGGTTTCAGGTGCCAACTCTGTTCTTTCATCAGAAGAGTGGGTGGGAGACAATGTGAAGGAACCCGAGGCACTGTCAGCAACCCAATCTACTATCGCCTGTACTTGTCCTGGCCTAAACATTCGTACAGCCTCATTAGGCGCGACAAAATACCGCCGCAGGCTCGGTCGCCTACTCGCACCTGAGGAAGGTGTTTCACTTGTGCGTGTATCTGGCACAGATCCACCACGTCCTCTCCCTGCAACAGGAGCTCCACCAGCAGCACCACGACCGGGGCCACCACGTCCCTTTGACCTTCTCCTCATATTTTCCAAATTTAGGATCTTGCCCTAAATGGGTGTTTTTGGAAGAGCAGAACACACCCACAGTACGTAACCGCTGAATCGCACAGCTATAGAACTGCAGAAAATGCTATTCAAAAAAAATGTTGTTTTTTTAGTATAGCACAGTAGGAGAAAACTATATAGAAATTGTTTATTTCACACACCTCCAAATATGTATAACACACTGCAAACTTTTTTTTGTGCCCCTAAACGGCGTTTTTTGGAAGAGCAGAACACACCCACAGTACGTAACCACTGAATCGCACAGCTACAGAACTGCAGAAAATGCTATTAAAAAAAAATGTTGTTTTTTTAGTATAGCACAGTAGGAGAAAACTATATAGAAATTGTTTATTTCACACACCTCCAAATATGTATAACACACTGCAAACTTTTTTTGTGCCCCTAAACGGCATTTTTTGGAAGAGCAGAACACACCCACAGTACGTAACCGCTGAATCGCACAGCTACAGAACTGCAGAAAATGCTATTCAAAAAAAATGTTGTTTTTTTAGTATAGCACAGTAGGAGAAAACTATATAGAAATTGTTTTTTTAACACACCTCCAAATATGTATAACACACTGCAAACTATTTTTTGTGCCCCTAAACGGCGTTTTTTGGAAGAGCAGAACACACCCACAGTACGTAACCGCTGAATCGCACAGCTACAGAACTGCAGAAAATGCTATTCAAAAAAAATGTTTTTTTTTAGTATAGCACAGTAGGAGAAAACTATATAGAAATTGTTTTTTTCACACATCTCCAAATATGTATAACACTGCAAACTATTTTTTGTGCCCCTAAACGGCATTTTTTGGAAGAGCAGAACACACCCACAGTACGTAACCGCTGAATCGCACAGCTACAGAACTGCAGAAAATGCTATTCAAAAAAAATGTTGTTTTTTTAGTATAGCACAGTAGGAGAAAACTATATAGAAATTGTTTATTTCACACACCTCCAAATATGTATAACACACTGCAAACTATTTTTTGTGCCCCTAAACGGCGTTTTTTGGAAGAGCAGAACACACCCACAGTACGTAACCGCTGAATCGCACAGCTACAGAACTGCAGAAAATGCTATTCAAAAAAAAAATTGTTTTTTTAGTATAGCACAGTAGGAGAAAACTATATAGAAATTGTTTATTTCACACACCTCCAAATATGTATAACACTGCAAACTATTTTTTGTGCCCCTAAACGGCGTTTTTTGGAAGAGCAGAACACACCCACAGTACGTAACCGCTGAATCGCACAGCTACAGAACTGCAGAAAATGCTATTCAAAAAAAATGTTGTTTTTTTAGTATAGCACAGTAGGAGAAAACTATATAGAAATTGTTTATTTCACACACCTCCAAATATGTATAACACACTGCAAACTATTTTTTGTGCCCCTAAACGGCGTTTTTTGGAAGAACAGAACACACCCACAGTACGTAACCGCTGAATCGCACAGCTACAGAACTGCAGAAAATGCTATTCAAAAAAAATGTTGTTTTTTTAGTATAGCACAGTAGGAGAAAACTATATAGAAATTGTTTTTTTCACACACCTCCAAATATGTATAACACACTGCAAACTATTTTTTGTGCCCCTAAACGGCGTTTTTTGGAAGAGCAGAACACACCCACAGTACGTAACCGCTGAATCGCACAGCTACAGAGCTGCAGAAAATGCTATTCAAAAAAAATGTTTTTTTTTTTAGTATAGCACAGTAGGAGAAAACTATATAGAAATTGTTTTTTTCACACACCTCCAAATATGTATAACACACTGCAAACTATTTTTTGTGCCCCTAAACTGCGTTTTTTGGAAGAGCAGAACACACCCACAGTACGTAACCGCTGAATCGCACAGCTACAGAACTGCAGAAAATGCTATTCAAAAAAAAATTTGTTTTTTTAGTATAGCACAGTAGGAGAAAACTATATAGAAATTGTTTATTTCACACACCTCCAAATATGTATAACACACTGCAAACTATTTTTTGTGCCCCTAAACGGCGTTTTTTGGAAGAGCAGAACACACCCACAGTACGTAACCGCTGAATCGCACAGCTACAGAACTGCAGAAAATGCTATTAAAAAAAAATGTTGTTTTTTTAGTATAGCACAGTAGGAGAAAACTATATAGAAATTGTTTTTTTCAAACACCTCCAAATATGTATAACACACTGCAAACTATTTTTTGTGCCCCTAAACGGCGTTTTTTGGAAGAGCAGAACACACCCACAGTACGTAACCGCTGAATCGCACAGCTACAGAACTGCAGAAAATGCTATTCAAAAAAATTTTTGTTTTTTTAGTATAGCACAGAAGGAGAAAACTATATAGAAATTGTTTTTTTCACACACCTCCAAATATGTATAACACACTGCAAACAATTTTTTGTGCCCCTAAACGGCGTTTTTTGGAAGAGCAGAACACACCCACAGTACGTAACCGCTGAATCGCACAGCTACAGAACTGCAGAAAATGCTATTAAAAAAAATTTTTGTTTTTTTAGTATAGCACAGTAGGAGAAAACTATATAGAAATTGTTTATTTCACACACCTCCAAATATGTATAACACACTGCAAACTATTTTTTGTGCCCCTAAACGGCGTTTTTTGGAAGAGCAGAACACACCCACAGTACGTAACCGCTGAATCGCATAGCTACAGAACTGCAGAAAATGCTATTCAAAAAAAATGTTGTTTTTTTAGTATAGCACAGTAGGAGAAAACTATATAGAAATTGTTTATTTCACACACCTCCAAATATGTATAACACACTGCAAACTATTTTTTGTGCCCCTAAACGGCGTTTTTTGGAAGAGCAGAACACACCCACAGTACGTAACCGCTGAATCGCATAGCTACAGAACTGCAGAAAATGCTATTCAAAAAAAATGTTGTTTTTTTAGTATAGCACAGTAGGAGAAAACTATATAGAAATTGTTTATTTCACACACCTCCAAATATGTATAACACACTGCAAACTTTTTTTTGTGCCCCTAAACGGCGTTTTTTGGAAGAGCAGAACACACCCACAGTACGTAACCACTGAATCGCACAGCTACAGAACTGCAGAAAATGCTATTAAAAAAAAATTTTGTTTTTTTAGTATAGCACAGTAGGAGAAAACTATATAGAAATTGTTTATTTCACACACCTCCAAATATGTATAACACACTGCAAACTTTTTTTGTGCCCCTAAACGGCATTTTTTGGAAGAGCAGAACACACCCACAGTACGTAACCGCTGAATCGCACAGCTACAGAACTGCAGAAAATGCTATTCAAAAAAAATGTTGTTTTTTTAGTATAGCACAGTAGGAGAAAACTATATAGAAATTGTTTTTTTCACACACCTCCAAATATGTATAACACACTGCAAACTATTTTTTGTGCCCCTAAACGGCGTTTTTTGGAAGAGCAGAACACACCCACAGTACGTAACCGCTGAATCGCACAGCTACAGAACTGCAGAAAATGCTATTCAAAAAAAATGTTTTTTTTTAGTATAGCACAGTAGGAGAAAACTATATAGAAATTGTTTTTTTCACACATCTCCAAATATGTATAACACTGCAAACTATTTTTTGTGCCCCTAAACGGCATTTTTTGGAAGAGCAGAACACACCCACAGTACGTAACCGCTGAATCGCACAGCTACAGAACTGCAGAAAATGCTATTCAAAAAAAATGTTGTTTTTTTAGTATAGCACAGTAGGAGAAAACTATATAGAAATTGTTTATTTCACACACCTCCAAATATGTATAACACACTGCAAACTATTTTTTGTGCCCCTAAACGGCGTTTTTTGGAAGAACAGAACACACCCACAGTACGTAACCGCTGAATCGCACAGCTACAGAACTGCAGAAAATGCTATTCAAAAAAATGTTGTTTTTTTAGTATAGCACAGTAGGAGAAAATTATATAGAAATTGTTTTTTTCACACACCTCCAAATATGTATAACACACTGCAAACTATTTTTTGTGCCCCTAAACGGCGTTTTTTGGAAGAGCAGAACACACCCACAGTACGTAACCGCTGAATCGCACAGCTACAGAGCTGCAGAAAATGCTATTAAAAAAAAATGTTTTTTTTTTTAGTATAGCACAGTAGGAGAAAACTATATAGAAATTGTTTTTTTCACACACCTCCAAATATGTATAACACACTGCAAACTATTTTTTGTGCCCCTAAACGGCGTTTTTTGGAAGAGCAGAACACACCCACAGTACGTAACCGCTGAATCGCACAGCTACAGAACTGCAGAAAATGCTATTCAAAAAAAAATTGTTTTTTTAGTATAGCACAGTAGGAGAAAACTATATAGAAATTGTTTATTTCACACACCTCCAAATATGTATAACACTGCAAACTATTTTTTGTGCCCCTAAACGGCGTTTTTTGGAAGAGCAGAACACACCCACAGTACGTAACCGCTGAATCGCACAGCTACAGAACTGCAGAAAATGCTATTCAAAAAAAATGTTGTTTTTTTAGTATAGCACAGTAGGAGAAAACTATATAGAAATTGTTTATTTCACACACCTCCAAATATGTATAACACACTGCAAACTATTTTTTGTGCCCCTAAACGGCATTTTTTGGAAGAACAGAACACACCCACAGTACGTAACCGCTCAATCGCACAGCTACAGAACTGCAGAAAATGCTATTCAAAAAAAATGTTGTTTTTTTAGTATAGCACAGTAGGAGAAAACTATATAGAAATTGTTTTTTTCACACACCTCCAAATATGTATAACACACTGCAAACTATTTTTTGTGCCCCTAAACGGCGTTTTTTGGAAGAGCAGAACACACCCACAGTACGTAACCGCTGAATCGCACAGCTACAGAGCTGCAGAAAATGCTATTCAAAAAAAATGTTTTTTTTTTTAGTATAGCACAGTAGGAGAAAACTATATAGAAATTGTTTTTTTCACACACCTCCAAATATGTATAACACACTGCAAACTATTTTTTGTGCCCCTAAACGGCGTTTTTTGGAAGAGCAGAACACACCCACAGTACGTAACCACTGAATCGCACAGCTACAGAACTGCAGAAAATGCTATTCAAAAAAAAAATTGTTTTTTTAGTATAGCACAGTAGGAGAAAACTATATAGAAATTGTTTATTTCACACACCTCCAAATATGTATAACACACTGCAAACTATTTTTTGTGCCCCTAAACGGCGTTTTTTGGAAGAGCAGAACACACCCACAGTACGTAACCGCTGAATCGCACAGCTACAGAACTGCAGAAAATGCTATTAAAAAAAAAATTTTGTTTTTTTAGTATAGCACAGTAGGAGAAAACTATATAGAAATTGTTTTTTTCAAACACCTCCAAATATGTATAACACACTGCAAACTATTTTTTGTGCCCCTAAACGGCGTTTTTTGGAAGAGCAGAACACACCCACAGTACGTAACCGCTGAATCGCACAGCTACAGAACTGCAGAAAATGCTATTCAAAAAATTTTTTGTTTTTTTAGTATAGCACAGAAGGAGAAAACTATATAGAAATTGTTTTTTTCACACACCTCCAAATATGTATAACACACTGCAAACAATTTTTTGTGCCCCTAAACGGCGTTTTTTGGAAGAGCAGAACACACCCACAGTACGTAACCGCTGAATCGCACAGCTACAGAACTGCAGAAAATGCTATTAAAAAAAAATGTTGTTTTTTTAGTATAGCACAGTAGGAGAAAACTATATAGAAATTGTTTATTTCACACACCTCCAAATATGTATAACACACTGCAAACTATTTTTTGTGCCCCTAAACGGCGTTTTTTGGAAGAGCAGAACACACCCACAGTACGTAACCGCTGAATCGCATAGCTACAGAACTGCAGAAAATGCTATTCAAAAAAAAATTTGTTTTTTTAGTATAGCACAGTAGGAGAAAACTATATAGAAATTGTTTTTTTCACACACCTCCAAATATGTATAACACACTGCAAACAATTTTTTGTGCCCCTAAACGGCGTTTTTTGGAAGAGCAGAACACACCCACAGTACGTAACCGCTGAATCGCACAGCTACAGAACTGCAGAAAATGCTATTCAAAAAAAAATGTTGTTTTTTTAGTATAGCACAGTAGGAGAAAACTATATAGAAATTGTTTTTTTCACACACCTCCAAATATGTATAACACACTGCAAACTATTTTTTGTGCCCCATAACTGCATTTTTTGGAAGAGCAGAACACACCCACAGTACGTAACCGCTGAATCGCACAGCTACAGAACTGCAGAAAATGCTATTTAAAAAAAAATGTTGTTTTTTTAGTATAGCACAGTAGGAGAAAACTATATAGAAATTGTTTTTTTCACACACCTCCAAATATGTATAACACACTGCAAACTATTTTTTGTGCCCCTAAACGGCGTTTTTTGGAAGAGCAGAACACACCCACAGTACGTAACCGCTGAATCGCACAGCTACAGAACTGCAGAAAATGCTATTCAAAAATTTTTTTGTTTTTTTAGTATAGCACAGAAGGAGAAAACTATATAGAAATTGTTTTTTTCACACACCTCCAAATATGTATAACACACTGCAAACAATTTTTTGTGCCCCTAAACGGCGTTTTTTGGAAGAGCAGAACACACCCACAGTACGTAACCGCTGAATCGCACAGCTACAGAACTGCAGAAAATGCTATTAAAAAAAAATGTTGTTTTTTTAGTATAGCACAGTAGGAGAAAACTATATAGAAATTGTTTATTTCACACACCTCCAAATATGTATAACACACTGCAAACTATTTTTTGTGCCCCTAAACGGCGTTTTTTGGAAGAGCAGAACACACCCACAGTACGTAACCGCTGAATCGCATAGCTACAGAACTGCAGAAAATGCTATTCAAAAAAAAATTTGTTTTTTTAGTATAGCACAGTAGGAGAAAACTATATAGAAATTGTTTTTTTCACACACCTCCAAATATGTATAACACACTGCAAACTATTTTTTGTGCCCCTAAACGGCGTTTTTTGGAAGAGCAGAACACACCCACAGTACGTAACCGCTGAATCGCACAGCTACAGAACTGCAGAAAATGCTATTCAAAAAAAAATGTTGTTTTTTTAGTATAGCACAGTAGGAGAAAACTATATAGAAATTGTTTTTTTCACACACCTCCAAATATGTATAACACACTGCAAACTATTTTTTGTGCCCCATAACTGCATTTTTTGGAAGAGCAGAACACACCCACAGTACGTAACCGCTGAATCGCACAGCTACAGAACTGCAGAAAATGCTATTTAAAAAAAAATGTTGTTTTTTTAGTATAGCACAGTAGGAGAAAACTATATAGAAATTGTTTTTTTCACACACCTCCAAATATGTATAACACACTGCAAACTATTTTTTGTGCCCCTAAACGGCGTTTTTTGGAAGAGCAGAACACACCCACAGTACGTAACCGCTGAATCGCACAGCTACAGAACTGCAGAAAATGCTATTCAAAAATTTTTTTGTTTTTTTAGTATAGCACAGAAGGAGAAAACTATATAGAAATTGTTTTTTTCACACACCTCCAAATATGTATAACACACTGCAAACTATTTTTTGTGCCCCTAAACTGTGTTTTTTGGAAGAGCAGAACACACCCACAGTACGTAACCGCTGAATCGCACAGCTACAGAACTGCAGAAAATGCTATTAAAAAAAAATGTTGTTTTTTTAGTATAGCACAGTAGGAGAAAACTATATAGAAATTGTTTATTTCACACACCTCCAAATATGTATAACACACTGCAAACTATTTTTTGTGCCCCTAAACGGCGTTTTTTGGAAGAGCAGAACACACCCACAGTACGTAACTGCTGAATCGCACAGCTACAGAACTGCAGAAAATGCTATTCAAAAAAAATTTTGTTTTTTTAGTATAGCACAGTAGGAGAAAACTATATAGAAATTATTTTTTTCACACACCTCCAAATATGTATAACACACTGCAAACAATTTTTTGTGCCCCTAAACGGCGTTTTTTGGAAGAGCAGAACACACCCACAGTACGTAACCGCTGAATCGCACAGCTACAGAACTGCAGAAAATGCTATTCAAAAAAAAATTTGTTTTTTTAGTATAGCACAGTAGGAGAAAACTATATAGAAATTGTTTTTTTCACACACCTCCAAATATGTATAACACACTGCAAACTATTTTTTGTGCCCCTAAACTGCGTTTTTTGGAAGAGCAGAACACACCCACAGTACGTAACCGCTGAATCGCACAGCTACAGAACTGCAAAAAATGCTATTAAAAAACAAATGTTGTTTTTTTAGTATAGCACAGTAGGAGAAAACTATATAGAATTTTTTTTTCACACACCTCCAAATATGTATAACACACTGCAAACTATTTTTTGTGCCCCTAAACGGCGTTTTTTGGAAGAGCAGAACACACCCACAGTACGTAACCGCTGAATCGCACAGCTACAGAACTGCAGAAAATGCTATTCAAAAAAAATGTTGTTTTTTTAGTATAGCACAGTAGGAGAAAACTATATAGAAATTGTTTATTTCACACACCTCCAAATATGTATAACACACTGCAAACTATTTTTTGTGCCCCTAAACGGCGTTTTTTGGAAGAACAGAACACACCCACAGTACGTAACCGCTGAATCGCACAGCTACAGAACTGCAGAAAATGCTATTCAAAAAAAATGTTGTTTTTTTAGTATAGCACAGTAGGAGAAAACTATATAGAAATTGTTTTTTTCACACACCTCCAAATATGTATAACACACTGCAAACTATTTTTTGTGCCCCTAAACGGCGTTTTTTGGAAGAGCAGAACACACCCACAGTACGTAACCGCTGAATCGCACAGCTACAGAGCTGCAGAAAATGCTATTCAAAAAAAATGTTTTTTTTTTTAGTATAGCACAGTAGGAGAAAACTATATAGAAATTGTTTTTTTCACACACCTCCAAATATGTATAACACACTGCAAACTATTTTTTGTGCCCCTAAACGGCGTTTTTTGGAAGAGCAGAACACACCCACAGTACGTAACCGCTGAATCGCACAGCTACAGAACTGCAGAAAATGCTATTCAAAAAAAAATTTGTTTTTTTAGTATAGCACAGTAGGAGAAAACTATATAGAAATTGTTTATTTCACACACCTCCAAATATGTATAACACACTGCAAACTATTTTTTGTGCCCCTAAACGGCGTTTTTTGGAAGAGCAGAACACACCCACAGTACGTAACCGCTGAATCGCACAGCTACAGAACTGCAGAAAATGCTATTAAAAAAAAATGTTGTTTTTTTAGTATAGCACAGTAGGAGAAAACTATATAGAAATTGTTTTTTTCAAACACCTCCAAATATGTATAACACACTGCAAACTATTTTTTGTGCCCCTAAACTGCATTTTTTGGAAGAGCAGAACACACCCACAGTACGTAACCGCTGAATCGCACAGCTACAGAACTGCAGAAAATGCTATTAAAAAAAATGTTGTTTTTTTAGTATAGCACAGTAGGAGAAAACTATATAGAAATTGTTTTTTTCACACACCTCCAAATATGTATAACACACTGCAAACTATTTTTTGTGCCCCTAAACGGCGTTTTTTGGAAGAGCAGAACACACCCACAGTACGTAACCGCTGAATCGCACAGCTACAGAACTGCAGAAAATGCTATTCAAAAAATTTTTTGTTTTTTTAGTATAGCACAGAAGGAGAAAACTATATAGAAATTGTTTTTTTCACACACCTCCAAATATGTATAACACACTGCAAACTATTTTTTGTGCCCCTAAACGGCGTTTTTTGGAAGAGCAGAACACACCCACAGTACGTAACCGCTGAATCGCACAGCTACAGAACTGCAGAAAATGCTATTCAAAAAAAAATTTGTTTTTTTAGTATAGCACAGTAGGAGAAAACTATATAGAAATTGTTTATTTCACACACCTCCAAATATGTATAACACACTGCAAACTATTTTTTGTGCCCCTAAACGGCGTTTTTTGGAAGAGCAGAACACACCCACAGTACGTAACCGCTGAATCGCACAGCTACAGAACTGCAGAAAATGCTATTAAAAAAAAATGTTGTTTTTTTAGTATAGCACAGTAGGAGAAAACTATATAGAAATTGTTTTTTTCAAACACCTCCAAATATGTATAACACACTGCAAACTATTTTTTGTGCCCCTAAACTGCATTTTTTGGAAGAGCAGAACACACCCACAGTACGTAACCGCTGAATCGCACAGCTACAGAACTGCAGAAAATGCTATTAAAAAAAATGTTGTTTTTTTAGTATAGCACAGTAGGAGAAAACTATATAGAAATTGTTTTTTTCACACACCTCCAAATATGTATAACACACTGCAAACTATTTTTTGTGCCCCTAAACGGCGTTTTTTGGAAGAGCAGAACACACCCACAGTACGTAACCGCTGAATCGCACAGCTACAGAACTGCAGAAAATGCTATTCAAAAAATTTTTTGTTTTTTTAGTATAGCACAGAAGGAGAAAACTATATAGAAATTGTTTTTTTCACACACCTCCAAATATGTATAACACACTGCAAACAATTTTTTGTGCCCCTAAACGGCGTTTTTTGGAAGAGCAGAACACACCCACAGTACGTAACCGCTGAATCGCACAGCTACAGAACTGCAGAAAATGCTATTAAAAAAAAATGTTGTTTTTTTAGTATAGCACAGTAGGAGAAAACTATATAGAAATTGTTTATTTCACACACCTCCAAATATGTATAACACACTGCAAACTATTTTTTGTGCCCCTAAACGGCGTTTTTTGGAAGAGCAGAACACACCCACAGTACGTAACCGCTGAATCGCATAGCTACAGAACTGCAGAAAATGCTATTCAAAAAAAATTTTGTTTTTTTAGTATAGCACAGTAGGAGAAAACTATATAGAAATTGTTTTTTTCACACACCTCCAAATATGTATAACACACTGCAAACAATTTTTTGTGCCCCTAAACGGCGTTTTTTGGAAGAGCAGAACACACCCACAGTACGTAACCGCTGAATCGCACAGCTACAGAACTGCAGAAAATGCTATTCAAAAAAAATTAAGTTTTTTTAGTATAGCACAGTAGGAGAAAACTATATAGAAATTGTTTTTTTCACACACCTCCAAATATGTATAACACACTGCAAACTATTTTTTGTGCCCCTAAACAGCGTTTTTTGGAAGAGCAGAACACACCCACAGTACGTAACCGCTGAATCGCACAGCTACAGAACTGCAGAAAATGCTATTCAAAAAAAAATGTTGTTTTTTTAGTATAGCACAGTAGGAGAAAACTATATAGAAATAGTTTTTTTCACACACCTCCAAATATGTATAACACACTGCAAACTATTTTTTGTGCCCCATAACTGCATTTTTTGGAAGAGCAGAACACACCCACAGTACGTAACCGCTGAATCGCACAGCTACAGAACTGCAGAAAATGCTATTTAAAAAAAAATGTTGTTTTTTTAGTATAGCACAGTAGGAGAAAACTATATAGAAATTGTTTTTTTCACACACCTCCAAATATGTATAACACACTGCAAACTATTTTTTGTGCCCCTAAACGGCGTTTTTTGGAAGAGCAGAACACACCCACAGTACGTAACCGCTGAATCGCACAGCTACAGAACTGCAGAAAATGCTATTCAAAAATTTTTTTGTTTTTTTAGTATAGCACAGAAGGAGAAAACTATATAGAAATTGTTTTTTTCACACACCTCCAAATATGTATAACACACTGCAAACTATTTTTTGTGCCCCTAAACTGCGTTTTTTGGAAGAGCAGAACACACCCACAGTACGTAACCGCTGAATCGCACAGCTACAGAACTGCAGAAAATGCTATTAAAAAAAAATGTTGTTTTTTTAGTATAGCACAGTAGGAGAAAACTATATAGAAATTGTTTATTTCACACACCTCCAAATATGTATAACACACTGCAAACTATTTTTTGTGCCCCTAAACGGCGTTTTTTGGAAGAGCAGAACACACCCACAGTACGTAACTGCTGAATCGCACAGCTACAGAACTGCAGAAAATGCTATTCAAAAAAAATTTTGTTTTTTTAGTATAGCACAGTAGGAGAAAACTATATAGAAATTATTTTTTTCACACACCTCCAAATATGTATAACACACTGCAAACAATTTTTTGTGCCCCTAAACGGCGTTTTTTGGAAGAGCAGAACACACCCACAGTACGTAACCGCTGAATCGCACAGCTACAGAACTGCAGAAAATGCTATTCAAAAAAAAATTTGTTTTTTTAGTATAGCACAGTAGGAGAAAACTATATAGAAATTGTTTTTTTCACACACCTCCAAATATGTATAACACACTGCAAACTATTTTTTGTGCCCCTAAACTGCGTTTTTTGGAAGAGCAGAACACACCCACAGTACGTAACCGCTGAATCGCACAGCTACAGAACTGCAGAAAATGCTATTAAAAAAAAATGTTTTTTTTTAGTATAGCCCAGTAGGAGAAAACTATATAGAAATTGTTTTTTTCACACACCTCCAAATATGTATAACACACTGCAAACTATTTTTTGTGCCCCTAAACGGCGTTTTTGAAAGAGCAGAACACACCCACAGTACGTAACCGCTGAATCGCACAGCTACAGAACTGCAGAAAATGCTATTAAAAAAAAATGTTGTTTTTTTAGTATAGCACAGTAGGAGAAAACTATATAGAAATTGTTTATTTCACACACCTCCAAATATGTATAACACACTGCAAACTATTTTTTGTGCCCCTAAACTGCGTTTTTTGGAAGAGCAGAACACACCCACAGTACGTAACCGCTGAATCGCACAGCTACAGAACTGCAAAAAATGCTATTAAAAAAAAATGTTGTTTTTTTAGTATAGCACAGTAGGAGAAAACTATATAGAATTTTTTTTTTCACACACCTCCAAATATGTATAACACACTGCAAACAATTTTTTGTGCCCCTAAACGGCGTTTTTTGGAAGAGCAGAACACACCCACAGTACGTAACCGCTGAATCGCACAGCTACAGAACTGCAGAAAATGCTATTCAAAAAAAATGTTTTTTTTTTTAGTATAGCCCAGTAGGAGAAAACTATATAGAAATTGTTTTTTTCACACACCTCCAAATATGTATAACACACTGCAAACTATTTTTTGTGCCCCTAAATGGCGTTTTTTGGAAGAGCAGAACACACCCACAGTACGTAACCGCTGAATCGCACAGCTACAGAACTGCAGAAAATGCTATTCAAAAAAAAAAATTGTTTTTTTAGTATAGCACAGTAGGAGAAAACTATATAGAAATTGTTTATTTCACACACCTCCAAATATGTATAACACACTGCAAACTATTTTTTGTGCCCCTAAACGGCGTTTTTTGGAAGAGCAGAACACACCCACAGTACGTAACCGCTGAATCGCACAGCTACAGAACTGCAGAAAATGCTATTCAAAAAAAATTTTTTTTTTTTAGTATAGCCCAGTAGGAGAAAACTATATAGAAATTGTTTTTTTCACACACCTCCAAATATGTATAACACACTGCAAACTATTTTTTGTGCCCCTAAACGGCGTTTTTTGGAAGAGCAGAACACACCCACAGTACGTAACCGCTGAATCGCACAGCTACAGAACTGCAGAAAATGCTATTCAAAAAAAATGTTGTTTTTTTAGTATAGCACAGTAGGAGAAAACTATATAGAATTTTTTTTTTCACACACCTCCAAATATGTATAACACACTGCAAACTATTTTTTGTGCCCCTAAACGGCGTTTTTTGGAAGAGCAGAACACACCCACAGTACGTAACCGCTGAATCGCACAGCTACAGAACTGCAGAAAATGCTATTCAAAAAAAATGTTTTTTTTTTAGTATAGCCCAGTAGGAGAAAACTATATAGAAATTGTTTTTTTCACACACCTCCAAATATGTATAACACACTGCAAACTATTTTTTGTGCCCCTAAACGGCGTTTTTTGGAAGAGCAGAACACACCCACAGTACGTAACCGCTGAATCGCACAGCTACAGAACTGCAGAAAATGCTATTCAAAAAAAAAGTTGTTTTTTTAGTATAGCACAGTAGGAGAAAACTATATAGAAATTGTTTATTTCACACACCTCCAAATATGTATAACACACTGCAAACTATTTTTTGTGCCCCTAAACGGCGTTTTTTGGAAGAGCAGAACACACCCACAGTACGTAACCGCTGAATCGCACAGCTACAGAACTGCAAAAAATGCTATTCAAAAAAAATGTTTTTTTTTTAGTATAGCACAGTAGGAGAAAACTATATAGAAATTGTTTTTTTCACACACCTCCAAATATGTATAACACACTGCAAACTATTTTTTGTGCCCCTAAACTGCGTTTTTTGGAAGAGCAGAACACACCCACAGTACGTAACCGCTGAATCGCACAGCTACAGAACTGCAGAAAATGCTATTCAAAAAAAATGTTGTTTTTTTAGTATAGCACAGTAGGAGAAAACTATATAGAAATTGTTTATTTCACACACCTCCAAATATGTATAACACACTGCAAACTATTTTTTGTGCCCCTGAATGGCTCTTTTTGCAAGCGTACATTAAAGTGCAAATTTTTTATTTTATTTTTTTTGCCCTAAACGGGTCTTTTTTTGCACGAGCAAAATAAAATGCTTTTTTTTTTGCCCTATGGGTCTTTTGGAAAAGAGCACAATAAAGTGCCTTTTTTTTCCCCCTAATGCCGCGTACACACGATCATTATTCACGGCGGTTTAAAAACCGCCGTGAATAATGACATTTTAAACGAGGGAACAGCATTTTTTAAAATGACGAGAAAAACGATCGTCTATGGGCTCCGCGGCAGTGTTTCCCTATGGGAAACACTGCCGCGGAAGAAATGTCAGGAAAAACGACGAGAAAAATTAGAACATGTTCTAATTTTTCTCATCGTGATTAATGCCGTTTTTCCCGTCGGGAAAAACGGCAAAAAGCCCACAGACGATCGTTTTTCTCGTCCAAAGGAAAAAATGTAATTTTTCCCGACGGGAAAAATGATCGTGTGTACGCGGCATAAAAGTTAGATTTTCTCTGACACTGGGCTCATGGCAGTGTAAAAAGACTGCACTGCAACACAAATAGGTAAACCTATGCAGATCGCTGATTTTAATCTCTGAATCTGGACTCCTATATAATATTCTCTCTCCCTGAAAGCACCAACACAGGAACCTGGCCCTACACTACACTATCTCTCTATCTTTTCCCTCAGATTGTAGAATCAGGACTACCTCATCTATTTTTCTATCTCTCCCTAAAAGCAGCAGCAGCAGACTAGATCCTCTCCCTATCTATTCTGAAGCAGAGTGACATGTGTGCTGTGTGCCTCTAGCTTATATAGAAGCTGGGTCACATGTTGCACTGACCAATCACAGCCATGCCATTAGTAGGCATGGCTATGATGGCCTCTAAGGGCACACCAGCTAATCAAAAGGTGATTGGCTGGCCCCTGAAGCATTTCTAACTGCGTAATTAGATTGCCGAACCCGAACCCGGACTTTTGGGCAAAGTCCGGGTTCGGGTTCGGGTTCGGGAAAAAGCTAAAGTTCGGTACGGACCCGAACTTTACAGTTCGGGTTCGCTCAACACTACTGGCAATGTCTCTGCTAGTGTCTATGACACAGTCCCACAATAAAGCAAACAGTAATAATGTATAGTAATTGACACTGATACCGGAGTACTTAACTATAGCAACTTTACTGTTGTATGAAAAGTTAGATAGAAGTACAGTACATAATTACACATGCAGAGCCCTGCAATATTAGTGACACTTAGCAATACTGTATAAAAATACTAACACACCACGCTGCAGCTATCCTCCCCGTGAGCAATATGGCGCCCAATAATGTTCTACGCTACCCAGTCAGGCCTGACTTAAAGTAAGGTATAGTCTTAGGGTGAAGAATCTTCAAATGCAAGGAAAACGGTGGTGCACATCAGGAACAATAATTGTAATCCAACGGGACAGTGTCTCAGCAAAGTAACAACTCCCAGGAGACTATCAACCTCAGTTCTGGAAATAGTCTCCTGCTAGGATAGTTGATATAGCACTAAGGGCCATGGCAGTCAAAAGGCCTAAACAAAGTACTTGGCTATAACTTTGAGCAAGTGCTCTCTCACCACACTGGACTTAGTCCCCGTCCGTAACTTCCACCGCTGTGTAACCGCACACAGGGTCTGCGATAGCCGGGTCTTCGGTCCCCCTGATGTCAGTGAGAAACAAAATGGAGATCAGGTGCCACACAGGCTCCGCAGTGGAGTGGAAGGCTCTTTGGAAGTGCGCAAGGCCCAGGCTTCAGGCCTCGCACCAGCAGCAAGTCCGCACAGGGGATCCTCTTGCTAGAAGGGCGGCGTCCAAAGAGGCTGAGCTCTGCCTCCGCCTCCGCTTCACCTTTATAGCCCACCCCATGAGTCTGTTTGGTTGGCAATGCACCTTGGGTGCTGAACGGGGTTCTGGGTATCGTAGTCCTGGATCCTTAAAGGAGATTCCCGCTACAGTTTAAAATAGGAAAAATTACACTTTGCTCTGCAGAGTTTGGGGTATGAAAGTGGGAGAGACCTGAGCTGGACCATGTTTGGAAAACTCTAGTATAAGTGACTATTAACTATGGACTAAAAAGACACTATAATGTTCCCATGAACACTTAGCTTTCAGCATATTGAAAAAACAGCAGGAAAAAACAGCAACTACAAATTAATGAAACTAAGCTTGCGATTAGTGTTCTGGTAAAAAAATACAGGAGTGACATCATGGTATTAGGACTCCTTGGGGCATGCAAAGAATGGATCCAAAATGACTCTCTGAGAAAAATGTGGTTTCCATCACCATCCCAGTTAGAACTGGAGACCCAGTTGATGGCAATCCCTTGGAGTCCATGAATCTGGTGTTGGACTTGCACAAAATATACCACAACCAGTTTGGGTAATTCGTTTTTGCAGAAGACATCATTCAAGCTCCAACAAGTTGTCAGCCATGTATCAGCTTTTCCTCTACTCGGACTGACAGACGCGAATATAGGAGAGACAATCTGCTGCTCTCCTGACAGGGGGGGTCTGATTGATTATCAGTGCAGCCCCCCGAGGATGCCCACCCAGGACCACCAGGGATGCCCACCCATGGCCACCAGGGATGCCCACTCATGGACAGCAAGGATGCCCACCCAAGAGCTCACCAGGGATAACAATCATTGCCTGTTAGGGATGGCACTCTGTCCCCATCAGTGATGCCTGCCAGTGCCTCTGATCAGTGCTGTTATTAGTGCCATCTATCAGTGCTGCCCATCAGTGCTCATCAGTGCTGCCTATACGTGCCCTCCAGTGTCACCTATTAGTGCCACCTATGCATGCCCATCAGTGCCATATGTGAGTGCCCATCAGTGCCACCTATCAGTGCCCATTAGTGCCGTCTATGAGTGCCCATCAGTGCCGCCTATAAAGTGCCCATCAGTGCTGCCTATCAGTGCCCATTAGTGCTCTATATAAGTGCTGTATATCAGTGCCCATCAGTGCTGCTTATTAGTGCTGCCTATCAGAGCCTATTAGTGCTGCATATAAGTGCCACCTCATCAGTGCCAATCAGTACTGCCTCATCAGTGCCCGCCAGTGCAGCCTCATCAGTGCCCATCAGTGAAGGAGAAAACATACTTATTTACAACGTTTTGTAACAGAAACAAGGAAAAACTTATTTTTTTTCAAAATTTACATTCTTTTTTTATTTGTAGTGCAAAAAAGAAAAACCCCAGAGGTGATCAAATACCACCAAAAGAAATCTCTATTTGTGGGATGATAAAAATTTTGTTTGGGTATGTCCTTCAAAATGTGAGAGCGCTAAAAGCTGAAAATTGGTCTGGGCAGGTGTAGTGATATAATATATAGTCCAGTAGATAATTGATACTTAGGTTATTATAATGATGATATAAGTTATGTTTCCGCAGCAACACCCAAGTTCTCCAGAGAGTGCAATTTATTTGACTTCCAACACAGAACAAAGTTCAATACTTGCACAGATGACAACGAATCCAACAGAGTATATATATATATATATATATAATGACCCAGAATAGTCGTTTTTAGAGTCCCATGTTCTCTAGATCTGTTCCTTCATATCCATAGAGAATAACTAGAGTAGACTGAATGCCAGCTTGAATGTCTCAAATACTGGTCTGACACTGGGAGGGGGGTTTCCCATGAATACCCCCTCAAGTCTAATTACCATCAATAAATACTTCTTCTTTGGTCCTAAACAATGTACCCTTTGAAATGTTCAATTAAGTTAACAGGCCACCTCACACACCTAGGTAGGCTTGCATAAGATTAGCACATCAGAGTCATTATCTGTCCCCTTTGATGTGTGTAGTAAATCTTGTTTGGCCACTAACCCCTTTGGTCAACAAACACCCTTTGATGTGTAACCTTGAATGTATGTGACACATATACACTGTGCTATACATATAACACAATATATAAAATACATACACATATATATTAATATTACAACAGCAGTAGGAAGGTGTATAAGTGCCCTGTATTGAAGTGGTTAAATTCAAAATGTTTTTTCAGGGTATACTTTTAAAGTGGTTCTTACACTTGTAATGCAAGAGCTACTTTTTAAGTGGCTCCTCTCCCACTTGCTGAAAAGTAGCATAAACACTTTGGTGAAAAAAATATTGATAGTATACCTAACTTTCCTCCCCGCTTCTACCCCCGCCTAGTCCAAGGTGACACTGTCCTCCTTCCAGCGAGCTCTAATGAATGCAGTGTACTCTCTGAGAATACACTGCCTTCACTGTGCTTCAGTGTTATGTCCCAAATGTAATATAAATATATAAACTAGGCTAAATTGTAATATACCATGTGAGACCACAAAATATGTAAAGTAACCACTGTTCAGCCCCTATCTGCATAAACAAAAAACTATCCAATCAAGGAATTGGAAAAAGAGGAGGCTCATGAACAGTTTGTGCAAATTTATCAAAATGGATTTATTGAGAAATATTACATGGTAACGTGAACTATATCCAGGATACTGGACAACGTGTATATAAAAACGATGACAGTCAGGATTGACTGATCAACACATAATGCACATACACAACAGGACAGACATAAAGTGACCTAAACATATAAGACACGTCCGGACGCCAGGTAGTTTCAGGGAGAGGTCTAAGTGATGATTGCAATACAATCAAAAATTAGGCAACAGTAAAACTGTGTGTGAGCCAAGAGACCACTCCCTAAAAGGCCCTGGGAGCTCGAGCCCTAATGGATGGAAGGGTGGGGAGGGGGGGGGAGGAAATGAGGGGTGAAGGCCAGCTGGATGGATCCGTGAGGAGATAGCTGCAGTCCCGTTTCACCAGCTATAATGTCATGAGGAGAAAGAACAATTCAAATGAAAATAGTCTAAGCGTTGGAATGCTGTATCCATGAGATAATATCTTCCTAGGGGCAAGCAGAGACACACATGTGAAGTACAGCTGGGGACAGATGTAATGCAGATAAGAACAGACCTCACTTCTGGAGATAGTAAAGCATACTGGAGTAGCCAGTAACCAGGGGCAAAGACGTGTGAACCTGCACGTAATAAAGTATAGTGGCTGTCAGTGAAGTTACCCCTTCTCCGATGCTCGAATGCACTGCCACGTCCGCATAGAGTCACTTTGCTGCTCCTTCCTGGCTTACATGAATAGTGTCAGGGTATTGCTGTGTTTAGCGGTACGTGTAGAGGGATTTGTTAAGTCCTTTTCATGTCCCACAGCTGATACTCACGACTGTTTGGTTTTCCTCCTCCTCCTCTTCCCTCCTCTCCCTCCGGGGCTCGTCGTCATTGTGCGGGCATGAAGCCGCGTCGCAGCGTGGCGTCCGGGCGGAAGTGACGTCGACTAGTTTCGCATATGATACATGCGTAGCTTCATCTGGACGTATACCTGGCGTCCGGACGTGTCTTATATGTTTAGGTCACTTTATGTCTGTCCTGTTGTGTATGTGCATTATGTGTTGATCAGTCAATCCTGACTGTCATCGTTTTTATATACACGTTGTCCAGTATCCTGGATATAGTTCACGTTACCATGTAATATTTCTCAATAAATCCATTTTGATATATGTCCCAAATGTGCAGTGCAAGGTCCACTCTATAAGATCATACATGAAAAGGTAACCCAAATGTATCCTGACACTTTGTCTCCAACTTACTATGCCCCCATCTTAATTGCCCCACTATAATTACCAAAAAATATACCGTGACAAGGGCTACGAGTAAACTGTCCGTTTTTCGGCCCCTTTATTAAAATTAACAATTATGTAAATAATATAACAAACAAAAACATAACCTTTTGGTTGCCGATCCTTGAAGGCACTAAGTATAAAAAATATTTCCTTGTATCTGCGTAAACTATTTCACACAGTCCCTGCCGCTCTGCACCGACTCGGGGACGAACCACATTCTGCAGATACACCATTGTAACTCCCAGTTAATCCACCATAACTGGCATTCCACCGGGGACCCATACCTTAGATGTGTCCCAACCATCTAATTACAGCAGGTTATTTCAAAATGCCTCCAAAGACCCAACCGCACACACCTTGTAAGAGAAACAAACAAATACAAACAACAAACATAAATAGACTCAAACCATGTAGGGCAGGCGGGAACGATTTTCTCCTCGTGTGACAAAAGACTCTCCCCATTGGCATAATACGGCATGCAAAATTCAGCTTACGGAGGAGCGACTGTAGCTCTCAAAGCTGAATCTTGTGTTTTCCTGAAGCCAAACGGACCTCCTTCTTCAGAGCATGTAATTTTTCATCAGGCAGATGACACTTCATTGCCCAAAAATCAATCTCTATACCCAGGAACTTGATAACCTGTGCGGGGGCCTTCAGTCTTGTCTGCCGCAAGGGGAATACCAAAGCGCTCTGATATGTGCTGTACCGTAGCCAGCAACATGCCGCACAAATTAGAGGGAGGGAGGGCCAACACATAGAAAGTCATCCAGGTAATGAATCACTGAATTGACACACACCACGTCTCGCACCACCCATTCGTGAAACGAACTAAAGGTCTTGAAAAAAGCGCAAGAGATGGAGCAGCCCATAGGCAGGCAGCGATCCACATAAAAGGCCCCCAACCCTCTGCAACCCAAAAGATGAAAACTGCGTGGGTGAACCGGTAGCAACCAAAAAGCCGACTCAATATCGGTTTTAGCCATAAGGGCCCCCTTACCGTAGCGCCTTACCCAAAACACGGCAGCATCAAACGAGGTATATGACACCGCACACGCCTCTGGGTCAATGGCATCATTGACTGAGCCGCCTTTTAGAAAAGAAAGATGGTGGATCGGGTGAAACTTATTGGGCTCCTTCTTCGGAACGACACCCAAGGGCGAGACCACCAAATTATCCAAGGGCGGATGAGGAAACGGACCGCACATGCGGTCCAGCGAAACTTCCTTAGTGAGTTTTTCAGAAACCACTTCAGAGTGTAACATAGCCAACCGCAAGTTGTCAGCCGCAGGGGGAATCTGAGTAAGGGAGCAAGGGATCAAAAACCCCTCCATGAAACCCGCATGTAACAACTGAGCTGTAGCCCAATACGGATATCTATTTAGAAAGGGGGCCATCCTGTCCACCCTCACCGGAGTCTGGCCTTTTTCCTGCAGCATCACCGGGACGAACCTTGCCGGCCTTAAAGCAACGTGACATGGGGTGGGGTGGGGTGGGGTGGGGTGAGCCCCCCCCCGCAGTGAGAGCATTCGTGCTTGTATCGGCAGCCGGTGCTGAACTTGCATGAACCCTTGTTGAACTGCCAACACTGACCCTTTTTGCGGCCTGGGTTGGGTCGGACTCCCGGCCCCTGCTGGAAAAAACAAAGTCGAGGCCCGTGGAGAGGACATAAGTTTCATCCAAAAACGAATGTCCTTAAAACTTTTCCAGGAGGAGCAACGTGAAGATCTCCACATATTCCCTCCGCCAAATCTTTTCCCGTATTTCAAATTTGAGGTGAGCTCCCAGAGGACCCTCAAAACAGACATACACTTCGCAATTTGTCCGAATCCGCCAGGCGAACCGAGTCCCATCTTTTACTAGCTTCTTTTGCGGATTCTACGGGGGGAGAGACACTCGACGCCGGAGCCACTGTAACCCCCGGTGACACTACCGCCGCTGACCCCTGACTAGGCACAGGCGCCGGAATTGCAGCCACCTGTGTCACTGCACAACCCAACCCCGGGGAGTCTGAAACCCAAGCCGACACTGGCGTAGAGCTCGCCGACGCACCTGCATCAAAGCGTTGAACCAAAGAACGCAGCCTGACCAAAAGGTTGTGTATGGCTGCAGCATCACCTGTCGCGGCCGGCCCTAGGCCCACCGTCCCGGTTGAGGGAGGGGGAGAAGCCCCGCCTACTATAGCTAAAGTGACACCAGGACCCACCCCGAGGGCCCGCCCACCCCTAGAACCCAAAACAGAGGACATGGAAAACTGTAAAGAAAGGACAAAATTGGACAATGATTTACCAGGCCGACCAGCACGAGATCCCACAGCCGCCATTCTAAAATCCACCGTCGACAACCTCCGAGGAGCGACATCCTCTTCCGCACTGGACAGCTCACCCTCAGAGCGGGAGGAATCCTGGCGACTGTCAGGAGTCTGGACTGGCGAGGATATGCCGCCCGTGGAAGGCCCCCGGCTGCTCTGTGTTCCTTCTGCACCTCTGTCCCCCAGGACTGGTGTGGCCGGCCGTAGCTGTGTGGCTCCTCTTCACCCCCCCGACTGGATTCGGGTGTGATGGGTTCTCCGGCCGCTCCACTCACCTGGCAAAGACCCGTAGCATGACTCCTCCACCCGCTGGGCCACCATTCCCGGTGTCTTGCCGAAAATGTTCCCCCGGCGGATTAGGACCCCGCTGTACTGCGCAGGCGCGGCGTTTGCGCAGTGCGAACATCAACCGAGCCTCCGAAAATAGCCGAACATGTAGAGCTGAGAGTCAGCTCTACACGGCGCATGCACAATGACTATCACAAATGCCGCACGCTCCCGATGCTAGTGCTACTCTGCAAGGGGCGGGGGTGATTTTAAAAATAAAGTGCAAAATCCGCCAATCGGCAAAACCATCCCTTCATTTGTTTTAACACGCCCCACTAAGACGTGTACTTTATTGCTATAATCACCGCCGCCCCTTGCAGAGTAGCACTAGCATCGGGAGCGTGCGGCATATCTGATAGTCCTTGCGCATGCGCTGTGTAGAGCTGACTTTCAGCTCTATATGTACGGCTATTTTCGGAGACTCGGCGCCGCGCCTGCACAGTATGAAGGGGTCCTTATCCACCGGGTGGAACTTATTTGGCAGAACACCAGCGCAATTCCCACCAGGGATTGGGCCGATCTCTTGCGAGTCTTCCTTCTCTCCGGGACCGGGGGTGGAGGTGGGGTTACGTGCCCGTTCCACCGAGCTCCGTTCCAGTGCCCGCGCCCGCTCCAGCCAGGGGAGACTGAGCCAGCTGGGCTGGAGGGTCCTATTCCGGGCTCCCTATAGTGCGCTGAGCTTGCAGGGACTGTGAGGGGCTGAAGCTCTCCGGGGGCGTGCCTGCCGAGCGCGTCTCACCTGGGTGCTGGCCAGCACTGTGGCGGTTGTCCCCTGCAGGGCTGTGGTCTGGCTCTGCACCAGTCGGTCCCCATTAATTCCACCATCGAGCGGAGCTGCTCTGCCAAGAACTGTGCATCAGCCATCAGGAACGCAGGGGAAGGGCACAGCACAGCACGATTTCATCCTTGTGTGTGCTGGCCGGATGTCCGGTCACCCCTGACCTCCCTCACTCAATCTTCTGCAATACCACCCCCCACACTTTCTGCCCAATCTGCTGCATGCTCTAGTTGCCTAGCAACAAGATTGACCCATACTAGCCCGACTCCCTCGTGCACCAGTTCATGCAGCCCTGTTCTATATTTTTTTGCTATGGGCTGTGCTTGACAATTGCTGAATATTCCAGACCAGTGTTTGAGGCTTTTACCTTAGAGATGGCATAGTTCTAGTGTTTGCTGGGTGTGCTGTAAAGAGAATTTGGCAAATAGGAATATAACAATGTTTGTCTAGAGATTTAGTCTGAAATATGGGCAAGAATGTGTAGACACATTAAAAATTATATTAGATGTATTAAAAATTGTAAAATAAATATAAGAAATCCTTATCACATACCAGACATACATATACAATCCTGGAATGTAGCAGAGCAAGAGTCACCTTTCCATAAACGAAAAAGAACAATAGGCCTGTGCAATGACTACAGGTAAAGTCTAGTTTTATTGATATATAAATCCATTACAACTTCAACCAGATTTCACAAAAAGCCTCTGTAAAACCGTAAAGATCTTATGCAGTCAGCTGAAAAGGTCAATAGTTAGAACCTAAATTGAAAGTAAAATCGGATTTTAACTGCTGGTATGAACTAAAGAGCAGCAGAAATATGTGTTATGCTTCCGACACATAAAGGTATGATGCAGACAGCCTTGACCTTTCCTTCCTGTCTACATGATGTATTAGTGAACAAGACACTATCATTTAAGAATGCGATAAAAGATACAAACCCACCAAATTGTAAAAAAATAAAAGCCTTGATTTCACCGTGGTGAGACAGTATAACCATACAGGTTATGGTGAGAAGGTGCTAAGGCCTCATTCACATAAGCAGAGGGCCACAGTAAAAAACAGGCATTCACATCATGGTAGCAATGCCCATGTCTGTTGCTTAAAGTGTCACTAAACCCACATCATAAAAAAAACTATCAATAAGTGTTGTATTACATGCTGTTCATGCTCACTCAGTCACTATGAGATTTGTTTTCTATATTCTGCAAAAAACTGGTTGATCCGGCTATTCTCTATCTCCACCAATTCATGTCCCCAATTCAGCTAGGGGTTTTGCTGCTGTAGTGCAACTCTGCACATGCTCAGTTTTCAGGGAGTTTCTATGCTGAGCATTTCCTCCCTATCACATCTGAGTAGCCGATGTAAATATAGAGTCACACATGTGGGCGAATACACAGTTGGAAATGACAGCCTGCTCCCTCCCTCCTCCTCAATGCCCACTAACCAGCTAAACACAATGGGGCAGGATATTACATGTAGATTATTGGAGGGTTCACCTCCCTCTTATTCTAAGACACAGGCTGTAGGAGCATGACACAGCCTGACAGGCATAAATCCACCCACACCATGTTATTGACAAAAAATAGTAAAGATTTGATTTAACCACTTGTCAACCGCCCGCAATCAAATGACGGTGGCAGGAAGACCCTCTTGTTCTGGGCGGACGACATATGACGTAAACGCCTTCACAAGCCACTAGGGGGGCGCGCGCAGCGCGTCACTGGGGACCCAATGCGCATGCCAGGCGGCCGCAATGGCTGCCGGGCACCCGCGATTGCCCAGTAACTGAGCAGGACGGTGGATCTGTGTGTGTAAACACACAGATCCACGTCCTGTCAGGGAGAGGAGACCGATGGTGTGTCCCTTGTACATAGGGACAACCATCGGCCACCTCCCCCAGTCAGTCGCCTCCCCCCACAGTAAGAATCACAACCTAGTGTTGTGGAAATTTTTATTAATATATGTTGTCAGATGTCCCCCAGTGTCGGTTTTTGCTGTAATGCGCTCATGTGAGTGTAGTCGCACATACAGACATTGGTGGAAGACCATTGGCGCAAACACCGTCCCACGGACATAGCAGATTTGCTTGCTCCTTTTAGGGATGTTCATTTATGCCTCAGCAAGGGACTGGCCACGTCTTGTCGACTGCATTAAATGACTCCGAGCGAACAGATCTGCGTTTATGGGAACTATAGCATAACTATACGGAAATTGTGATTATCTGATCCATGTTTTAGTATGGTTGGCGTCATTGGTAGCAGTAAGTTGGTTTGCACACGGCTTTGTACAAAGCCATGCTTTCTGGTGTTCCTTTGTCTCACAGAAAGCATGACCCCTGTACACAGCCATTTGCACACATCACTACTAGCAATTTATTTGAATTAAAAAATGTCTGTGATTGGTTCTTTTGAAAGAATACAAAATGTCTGATTGGCTGTTTTATGAAGCCACAACCTTCTTTTGTTACTCATGTTGACACTATAAATAAAGGGAGCTGGCTATCCTAGGGAGGACTCTGCTAAGCTCAATGTAATACCAGCATTTGTGTCTGTGTTACTGAGAGATACACCAGCGCGCTGACCCCGGCATTATACAAGAGAGCTATATTTGTGCTTTTAAGCGCAAGGAAATTATTTGCCAGAGGAGAAGCTTAATATTTACAGCACAGTTTTTGGCGGGCCAGCAAGGAATTCATTCAGATCTCCCTAATTCAGCGGACCTCGAGTGGGAAGAGACATCCAGAACCAGACCAGCAAAAGGCCGGCCTATGGTAAGAAAACCATACTTCAAGTTTTTTGAACATTTTTGCTGTTCTGTGATCAGGATCTTGATTCTCTGACCGCTGGATGGGGTAAGATCTGCTAGACTAAAGAACCTTATGTTTTTTGTCGCTCTCTGTATAATGGCGGGATTTTAATTGTAGGTTATATTTTTGTAAATTGTAAGTAGGTCTATTAATTGGGGGGGTACCTATATCTGAATCCTCTATAGGCCCCATTTAATACAAACCTAAAGTGAATGCTGTATGTGTATGACTGAACAGGCCAACACCGTGTTTTGCCGCTGCATATGTAATTGGCCACATGGCCAAGGGGGGCAGGTGCAGCCACTATTGCTCATGGTCCTGTATATCGATTGACTCCAACTTTCAGAGCTAAATAGTGTTTGATATTTGGGACCAGGAATATATGATTGATGCGTGTTGTTCGAAGTTTTATGTAACTTTGGCAATTTTGGATAAATTGTTTAGTTAAATATGCCTATATTTTAGTACACCTATGAACCCTAAAGCCCCGTACACACGATCGGTTTGACTGATGAAAACCGTCCGATGGATGGTTTTCATCAGACCAACCGATCGTGTATGGTACCCATCGGTCTTTTTTCCATCGGATGGAAAAAATAGAACTTGTTTTAAATTTTTCCGATGGATAAAAAACCGATGGGAATTTCCGATCGTCTATGGGCAAGTCCATCGGTTAAAAAACCCACGCATGCTCAGAATCAAGTCGACGCATGCTCAGAAGCATTAAACTTCATTTTTCTCAGCTCATCGGAGTGTTTTACGTCACCGCGTTTGGAACGGTCGGTTTTTTGACTGATGGTGTGTGGCCAAGACTGATGAAAAACAGTTTCATCGGATTTCCGATGGTCAAATCCATCGGACGAAAATCCATAGGTTATCCGATCGTGTGTACGGGGCTTTATTGATATAGCCTGAAGTGTTTGCCTAGGGATAAGTGTCTCAATTGTGTAGTCAGTTTTCTAGTAAAGAAATCTCGGTTTGTGTTGATTTTGGCGGGATCAACGGTTTCTTTTTTCTCCATTTGTTTAATATTGACTATTTTGTGGTAGTTCAGATTTCAGCCACCATTTTACCCTGGACCAATTTTCTATTATTGCAAATGCCATTTTTGTTTCTGCAGATTTTTGGTTCCCTGTGAAATCACTTTGCTTTTGGCCGTATTTTAGCATTTTGTGAAATTAAGTTATCTTTTTACAGGAATTTAAATTTTTGTCTAGTTGTTTTTGTGCGATATTTTAGTCTTGAGTGAAATAATAGTCTGTCTTCTTGTACTAAATTCCATTTCCAGAAGAATAATTTTGTTTTTTTAAATTTAATTCAGTTGTTTTGTGAAGGTCTATACTATTATTCAGTTTCGGGTAGAGAGTAAAACGGGGGGGGGGGGGGGCATCACCATTATTGTTGTAACATCTAGATACAGATAGAAGCCATAATATTGTTTTGAATAGTGGAGGATTTCATTGTGCTTTGTAGTTCGCCTGACAAACACGTTTACAGGGCTGCCGATAATCGGTTGAAGAGCATGTAAATTGTGAGGAGTAGATTCTAGCATACCGGGAGGCCGTGTAAAATAATCGGAATACGCCGGGTGCCAGTACTGTAAAAATAGTCACTAAGCAGTACTGCTCTGAAAACTAGTGCAAGGGTGTCCTGGACGCGGGACACTTCATAAGCGATTCGAATCGTCATGGGTAATGTGCCATCCATGCTTGGGAGGAAAAAAATTGGGCTCCCCACCAGTCAGACCGCTGCACAGTACATGAAGTCTGGGTTTGGGGCTCGGGCCGTGAGACCCCTTAAAGATTGGCATAGATGGTCAGAGGGTACAAAATGGTGTATTCCTTTGGAAGGTACCTTTGAAACCTGGAGGTGGGAGAAACTTATCACTGAGTTTAAAACCAGACTCCAGGTTACAAAGACTTTAGAAATAGCTGAGTTGTGGCTTCAGAAGTCTATAATGGTGAACCGGCAGGGTATACAGAAGGCGGTTTCAGTCCGGAAGAACCGCATTATGTATACCTGGCCAGAGGAGATTGCAGAAACTAGTGATCCAATAAGGGAAACGGAGGAAGCCCTCGCTGGGCTAACCCTGTTAAGACAAGCAGGATCAGCTGGATCTGTAACTGCTGTTGTCTCTCCTGCTGTCACTGACTCTTCTCTCTGTCTCTCTCCCTCTCCAATTTCTCCCCCCTGCAGCTCAAACTCTCTCCCTGTCTCTCTCCCTCAACTATCTTCTATAACCACTGACGCCTCCGCTCTCCAGCCCAAAGCAAACTATGATCTGTTTTCCACTACAGATTTAAACATGTTGTGTGAATCTAGAAGAACCCCTATCAGGGACAGGAAAAGGGGAGACTGTATAAAAGCTCTGAGGGAGTACGATTTAGCTGTTCCTACTCTTTATCCTTCTCTGGGAAATTATTTATCAGAACCCCCTGTAGGTGAAACCGTATATGTTAGTTCGCTAATAAAACCACCCCCCCAATATTAGACATGGGAGCCGTCGAAAAATTTGTTCCGTTCCGTATTTTAAAAAATTCGTAATTCGGAATCCGTGTACGGAATTCAATTCGAATTCGTACGAAATACGAATTCCGTACGACACGTATAACGAACGATTCGACCGGAACGAACGAATGATTCGACCGGAAATTTACTTCCCCCACCCAATTCCAGCAGCAATCTTTTCTCTCTATAATGTCAAATCTTTTCTCTCTATAATGTCGAATTGGAACGAACGAATGATTCGACCGGAAATGTACTTCCCCCACCCAATTCCAGCAGCAATCTTTTCTCTCTATAATGTCGAATCTTTTCTCTCTATGTCGAATCTTTTCTCTCTATGTCGAATCTTTTCTCTCTATAATGTCGAATTTTTTCTCTCTATAATGTAGAATCGGAACGAACAAATGATTCGACCGCAAATGTACTTCCCCCACCCAATTCCTGCAGCAATCTTTTCTCTCTATAATGTCGAATCTTTTCTCTCTATAATGGTTGAATCTTTTCTCTCTATAATGTCGAATCTTTTCTCTCTATGTCGAATCTTTTCTCTCTATGTAGAATAATCTTGGACTAATAGAGTTAAGGTTAGTCACATTCGACCAAAAAATATTTACCTATCGCTTTGTCGAATTTTCATGTCTCATTTGGTAGTTTGGATTCGGATAATTTGGATACGAAATTTCGTACAAATTTTTTGAAATTTTATATTTCGTACAGAATTCGTATTCGAAAAAATTTGTAAATCGGATTCGTACAAATGTACGAATTTCGAAAAATTCGTACGAATTTTCGATTCGTACGAAACTAATCGCACATGTCTACCCAATATACACCTGCTCTCCACCCTGGGACTTATCCAGTCCGGGTACAACAATTTGAGGGTGCCCCCAATGCACAGGGAGAAAGGACCCCAGGGGAGAGGGTAGTATGGCATGTGCCTTTTACCTCCTCAGAGATCAGGAGCATTCTAACAGAACTACCAGACTATAGGACGAATGCGCGGGGGTTCGCAAGAATGTTTGGTCAGAACCAATTTAGTTATGGAATGAGCGGTACGGACTGTGCCAGAATTCTAAGGGCTAAAATAGGAGATGAAATGGCTGAGGCTGTAATATCTCTTTGTAGCATCACCACACATGAGCAGATGACTTTTGGGGGTAAAGAGTTTTGTAAAGCCCTTCTAGGAAAGCTTCCAGAACTGTATGGTGCACCCTCTACCACGGATGTAATGAAATTAAGCCAAAATCCTGGAGAGGAATGCGGTTGTTTCTGGCATCGCCTGAAACAAGCCGCAATAGATGCAGATCTTGAGGTTGGTCCTGATGCACCACCTGAAGGACAAAGGCTTACCGCCATTCATCTCATGTTAAGAGCTAAATTTTTAGAGGGAATCCATACAAAAATTCGGGATCGGTTATTATTAGCCAGACCCGAATTTAATGAAATGTCTATGCCTGCCATCCTATCCACTCTCTCTGCTATAGAAAGGGATGTGGATCGGAAAAAGCAGGACAAGACATCTAAGGTTTTTGTCTCGCAAGCACTCACAAAGCAAACGGACAAAAAGGCTAGAGATACGACAGAGCAGAAGAGACCTATCATTTGTTATAACTGTGGAAAGGAAGGCCATTTTTAAAAAAATTGTAAATCTGCCAGACCTCGGGGTAAGTGGCAGTTTATCCCAGAGGATCAAACACCTCAAGTTGTAGCGATAACAGGAAACGACTATGACTCAACATAGGTCGTTGGCAAACCGGTATCTGCCCATATCAACCTGTATGTAAAAGAACTTAAATTTCCTCTACCATGCCTTCTAGATACCGGTGCTGCCACACAGTTTTAAGAGCTAAAGATATTGAAGGCAAAGTTCCCTTTTCAGGAGAAACCACCCCAACCATAGGTCTCACAGGTCAGACAGTGTCTTTAAAAACAAAAAAACCTCTCCATTTCAGGTTGGGGCAACACACAGAGGCCATTAAGTCTGTGCTAGTATCGGATGATGTTCCCATTAATCTATTAGGAGCTGATATTTTGTCAGAGATACAGGCGATTATTGAGTATACTCCAACAGGTATTGTGGTTAGTAGTGCACTGTCGGATGAGCGCCTATGTGAAATTGTGGCTCTACCATACATGACAGAGCCTGGTTGTTTTCTGGGGTTGGATGTGCTGGTGGAGGTCGATCCCAAACTTTGGGCGATTGACAAGTATGACGTGGGTCTTCTGCCAGTTCTGCCAACCACAGTAAACATCAGACCAGGGAGCGTCTTACCCCAATTACCACAATACCCTTTGAGCGTAGCTCAGATGGATAGTCTTAAAATCCAAATAGACCGGTACCTGCTGATAAAAGTTCTCACGCCAACCAAATCCCCTTGTAACACCCCTTTGTTTCCAGTGGCTAAAAAGTCTGTCAAAGGTGAGGAAGCAACTTTCCGTTTAGTACATGATTTAAGGGCTATCAATAAAATCATTATCAGCGATGCCCCTTTGGTACCCAACCCACACACCTTGTTGGCCTCTATACCACCTAACGCAATTTTCTTCAGTGTCATTGATCTAACTAATGCATTTTTTTCGGTACCACTGGACCCCCAGTGCCAGTACCTTTTTGCTTTTTCATTCCAGGGCCGACAACTGACTTGGACACGTCTCATTCAGGGGTCTGTGACTAGTCCCTCGGAGTACAGTTGCAAACTTCAAATAGTGTTGGATCAATGGACCCCAACGAATCCAGAGGTGGTGCTGATCCAGTATGTTGATGACTTGCTCCTTTGTTGCCCCGCAAGGGATGTCTGTTATCAGCATACTGTCTCACTGCTAAACCATCTGGCGTCCACGGGGAATAAAGCTAGCAAGGAGAAGTTGCAGTTTTGCAAGGAGAAGGTCACCTTTTTAGGACATTGTATATCTCAGGGTACTCGACACCTGACAACCCACAGAATTCAGACACTGAAAGACTTCCCCAAACCCCGAAACGCACGACAAACGAGAGCCATTCTCGGTCTTATCAACTACTGTAGAGACTGGGTCCCTAACATCTCATCCACATTAGGACCCCTTTACGAAATCCCATCCCAAACTCCCTTTCAACTGACTGATGATAACTGGTCGACCTTACAAAACTTGATTGAAGAACTCTCCAAAGCACCTGCTTTAGGTTTGCCCAACTATGACCTCCCCTTCTACCTTTTCTGCTATGAAAGCAAAGGCCACGCCACTGGAGTACTGACCCAACTACATGGATCCAGGTACCGACCCATCATGTATCTATCGACTGCCCTAGATCCAGTTATTCGAGGCTCACCAGGTTGTGTATGAGCCGTAGCTGCCTCCGCTGTATTGTTACAGAAGGTAGGTGACATAGTCTTGGACTCCCCACTAACCCTCTATACTCCCCATTCAGTGCAAGAGATCCTAAATCAAGTTCAGACAAAACACCTCTCTGCTGCCAGATTGACCAAGTATGAAGTGGCTCTCCTAACCCCTACTAACCTAACTTTGAGACGATGCACCATTTTGAACCCAGCATCTCTTCTTCCTACTGAGAAGGAAGAGAAGGGGGGAGATAATGGTGTTAAAAACGACAACACTCAAACTTTACAGACTAACACTACTAATCTCTCTACCTCTAACCAACTTTTCAATTTAGAAGGACAACATGTTGATGATCACCACGACTGTGTTTCTTTGATGGAACTTGAGTCAGCAACCATTAGTCCAGTGAAGGAGGCCCCCATCCCAAACGCTAAGAACCTTTTTGTCGATGGTTCCAGGTATTACACCCCAGATGGTAAGCCACACACAGGTTATGCAGTGACTACAGTCGGTAAAATTGTGGAAAAGGGTTCATTGAGTTCCAGCATGTCTGCACAAGAAGCCGAGCTGTGGGCACTGGCCAGAGCTTGTGAGACCCAAGAGGGTCAGAGGATCAATATCTATACAGATTCTAGGTATACTTTCGGGATAGCTCATGATTTCGGTCCTATCTGGAAAGCAAGAGGGTTTCTGACAAGTTCGGGGAAGCCTGTAAAACATGCAGAGTTAATCAACAGGTTATTCGTTGCTTTCAACCTGCCGCGTGAGATAGCCATTCTAAAAGTTAAGGCCCACACGACTGATAGGACCCTGGAAGCTGATGGGAATGCCTTGGCAGATAGAGCTGCTAAGGACGGTGCTCTGAACCCTCCTGGGGAGAACCTGATGCTAGCCATCCCCTCTGATGTGTCTCTGGAAGAGTTTAAGAGACTACAGTCACAAGTAGAATTACAGGAAAAGAGGAGATGGACAGCACTAGGGGCCATGAGAGGTCCAGATGACATCTGGGGTCTTGGTAATAAATGGTGCTTACCAAGATCGCTTTTTCCAATGATGGCCCATTCGGCTCATTATCCAGGGCATCAGTCAAAGATGGTTATGTGTGCACAGGTGGATGAGCATTGGATCGCCCCTGGATTTACTACTGCAGCTGCTAATTTTGCAGCAGCCTGCCTGGTTTGCGCATTGCACAACCCAGGTAGGACCGTACCAGTACCTAAACGGCATTCCCCCCGACCAGAATATCAATTTCAGCGCATCCAGATAGACTACATTACGTTGCCAAGGAGTGGGCCGTACAAACACGTTTTGGTCTGTGTAGATATGTTTTCAGGTTGGCCAGAGGCATGGCCGGTTCAGAAAGCCAACGCCACCACCACAGCCAAGAAGATCCTGTCCGAAATGGTGTGTCGCTGGGGCCTACCTGAAACGATTGAGTCAGATCGAGGCTCCCACTTCACTGGTCAGATATTTGCAGAAGTATGCAAAGCCCTCCATATCAATCAGGGATTACACACTCCTTATCACCCCCAAAGTAGTGGTAAGGTTGAAAGGTTGAATGGAATCCTTAAAAACAAAGTCTCTAAAATAATAGCCGATACTGGAAAACCTTGGCCTGAATGTCTCCCCATAGCTCTCCACTCCATCAGAAATGCACCTAGACAACCTCACGGGTTATCTCCATATGAGGTTTTGTTCGGATATCAACCAAAAACAGGGCTGTACTTTCCCCAGCAGCTGTCATCTTTACATTCTCAGCTGACGGGGTATGTGCAGTCACTGCAACGGGAGCTCCAAAAAATCCGCCACAGGGTCCATGAGTCCCTTCCAGACCCTGACTCAATAACCGGTTTACATTCAATCCAACCAGGTGACTGGGTCGTCGTAAAGAAACACCAGAGGACGGGACTAGAGTCGAGATACCTCGGACCGTTCCAGGTTCAGCTGACCACGCCAACCTCACTAAAGCTTGAAGGACGGGACAACTGGATCCACGCCAGCCACTGCAAGAAGCTGCTCAACTACATCAAAGAATGAGGAGTATCTTCTTTATTTATAGTTTTAGTTTAGTGTATTTTAGCAAGGGTAATGATGAAAAGCATCCCAACTTGTTGTTTAAAATGCACCTCCAGCTGGCAAAAATGGCAAACAGGACCAACTGCTGGGTATGCTCCAAACCCCCACCAAGCCTTGATGCCCCGGCAATGGCAGCAGTACATGCTATATACGATGTCTGTATTGGTATGAGGAAATTCGAAAAACGAGTAAAGACCCCAAACAGACACTTGTCAATAGAACTTAACGATACATTCCTAGAGGGTAAAATTAGTTACAGTTTTAACATTAGCTCTGGCTTTTGCCCCTCCCTCACAAAACCAGTATGGGTATCGGGACAACTAGGTAGCCCACAAGTGTGCTTCAACTTTAGTTTCGTTAGAGGGGATAACTTTGTTGGGTCCACCACCTGTAAAGAAGGTATAACAGTTAATCTAACCAACGAAACCCCCGTCTTCTTTAATAACACTAATAGACCAGATTACATTTGTTGGAAGGAAGGGTGTGACGTTCAGACCGAGGGAGCAATCCCCCAGTCTATCCTGTTACTACTCAATGCACGTAACCGTCAGAGTGATTCCCCCTGTGCGACTCTGACTGGCCCCTACTACTTCTTATGCGGTACTTCAGCCTATAAGGTAATTCCCCCTAATGCAAGAGGTTCTTGCGTACTGGTTAAACTAGTCCCAGCATCTTACATCACGGATGATCGAGAGGATCTGATGGCACGAGAGAAGGTAAGAATGGCAGGAAAAGCTAGAAGGGAATTGTTCACCAACTCTGACCAGGCCTGGGCATGGTTTCCTGCTTGGACGGGTTGGAGGATTGAACTTATGAAACAATTGAATAATTTCTCATCCATTGTGGATGGGATATTCAATGAAACCGTAGAGGCTGTAAGGGAAATCTCACAGGAACAACGGCAGATCAGGACCCTTCTTTTACAGGAAAAGATGGCCCTTGATTATCTGTTAGCATCCAAGGGGGGTTTCTGTGAATTCATAGGTGAAGATTGTTGTACCTGGATTGAGGATACCAATGACAAAGTTCAGGCCCATATGGATAAGGCTAGATCCCTGCAAGGCAAAGCCAGAGCTATAGCTAGTGAGGGTTGAAATCCTTTTAAGGGTTTGGGAAACTTTGGGGATTTTTTATTTTCCATTGGATCGTGGTTAAAGGAAGTAGGGATATATATACTCATGTTGTTTTTGTTTCTATTCCTTCTATATGTCGTGATGATGTGCTCCTGTTGCCTGATTGGACGCGTGACCAGAGCCCGAGCAGATGACCACATCCTCCTCGAAGAGATGAGACGCCCCGAAGCCCGACCCACGTACCAGATGCAGAGGATCCCAGACCGATCGGCGATTACTACAGCTCACCATGTCGTGTCCTCCTTATAAGTCATGTCTCCTGAAGAATAGAGTCTATATGTCAAGCCGTGTTTTTCTTTTTTATGGACTCGTATGGACTGTAAGGACTGATTCGTTTCCAGGTGTAAGAAGCAGATCAAGTTTCATCGAGGGACACATGGGAGCATATGACAAAAAAGGAAGGACTGTTGTGGAAATTTTTATTAATATATGTTGTCAGATGTCCCCCAGTGTCGGTTTTTGCTGTAATGCGCTCATGTGAGTGTATTCGCACATACAGACATTGGTGGAAGACCATTGGCGCAAACACCATCCCACGGACACAGCAGATTTGCTTGCTCCTTTTAGGGATGTTCATTTATGCCTCAGCAAGGGACTGGCCACGTCTTGTCGACTGCAATAAATAACTCCGAGCGAACAGATCTGAGTTTATGGGAACTATAGCATAACTATACGGAAATTGTGATTATCTGATCCATGTTTTAGTATGGTTGGCGTCATTGGTAGCAGTAAGTTGGTTTGCACACGGCTTTGTACAAAGCCATGCTTTCTGGTGTTCCTTTGTCTCACAGAAAGCATGACCCCTGTACACAGCCGTTTGCACACATCACTACTAGCAATTTATTTGAATTTAAAAATGTCTGTGATTGGTTCTTTTGAAAGAATACAAAATGTCTGATTGGCTGTTTTATGAAGCCACAACCTTCTTTTGTTACTCATGTTGACACTATAAATAAAGGGAGCTGGCTATCCTAGGGAGGACTCTGTTAAGCTCAATGTAATACCAGCATTTGTGTCTGTGTTACTGAGAGATACACCAGCGCGCTGACCCCGGCATTATACAAGAGAGCTATATTTGTGCTTTTAAGCGCAAGGAAATTATTTGCCAGAGGAGAAGCTTAATATTTACAGCACACTAGGGAACACATTTAACCCCTCGATCACCCCCTAGTGTTAACCCCTTCCCTGCCAGTCATATTTATACAGTAATCAATGCATTTTTATAGCAGGGATCGCTGTATAAATGTGAAAGGTCCCAAAAATGTGTCAAAAGTGTCCGATGTGTCCGCCGCAATATCGCAGTCACGATAAAAATCGCTGATCGCCGCCATTACCAGTAAAAAAAAAAAAATGGATATTTATTATAGCAAAAAGTAGGTGATCAAATACCACCAAAAGAAAGCTCTATTTGTGGGGAAAAAATTATAAAAATGTCATTTGGGTACAGTGTTGCATGACCGTGCAATTGTCATTCAAATTGTGACAGCCCTGAAAGCTGAAAAATGGATTGGGCAGGAAGGGGGTGAAATTGCCCTGTAGGCAAGTGGTTAAAAAACTGTTTATTGATATTAATTATTTATTTTTAATCTGTATTCCAAAGGCTGTTTTTTTAACATGTGACCAGCAGCAGAGGACTAAGGACTTAGGAAAAAGGTACTTAGATGTTTTTTTTTAATTAAAAGAATTACAGTGCCATCATCCACATACAGAAATAGAAGGAACAATGTAAATTAAACAGTGTGTGTTTTGTATCACTTTAAGTTTGTGCAAAATAGGACAGTTCAGACTAGCCTGTTTTTGTTGCTTTGCAGCACAGAACACCAGTTTAGACTTGGCATCAAATGTGCTCATCAAACTGGGCAGGGCTGACCATCAAACTCAATGAGGCTGTGCCGCACCCATGTGCCAAATGCACCTATGGAGGTATCAATGGTATTTCAATGTAAAATATCCCCTAGACTTGAAAAACAGGCATTAAAGTGGAGTTCTACTCAAAAATGGAACTTCCGCTTATCCCGGTTCACATTTGGCACCTTTTAGGGGGGAGGGGGCAGCAGAAACCGGTTTGATACAGGTATTTGCTCTCACTTCCGGCAATAGATCGCTGCAGGATCCGCTGCGATCTACGCCATATCCGGCCCCTCCTCCGCCCCCCACTGCCTTCTGGGAGACACACAGGTCCCAGAAGACAGCAGGGACCACTCAGGATGCGCAGCGTGACTCGTGCATGCGCAGTAGGGAACCTGGCTGTGAAGCCGCAAGGCTTGACTTCCCGATTCCCTTACTGAAGATGCCGGTGCCTCCATCCGGGAGCCGGGGGACAGGAACTCTGCTTTATGGAGGCAACAGTATCACCTCCTGCCCCCCTGTAATTTGACTCTTTAAAATTTAGTTCAATCCATAACTGTTTTTTGAGTTATAGGTGGGTGTTAGGCAGGGCCAGATTTAAGAGCATCATGGGCCTGGTGCTGAGGATTTTGGTGGGCCTTTTTATGGAAATAAATAAAATGAAAACGTGAACAATTTTTTGTTAAAACAAATGAAATATTTTAATTACCATAATAACCCCCAACATCAGTGCCAGTTTTTGAAATAATATCCCCCAGCATCTGTGCCATATTTTTTTCATAATAATAACTGCCAGTTTACACAATAATAACCCAGTGCATTGGTGTCTGTAGCAGCAATAGTAACTCCCAGCATCATTGCCAGTTTCTGCAATTATATCCCCCAGCATCCGTGCCATTTTAAAAATAGTAACCCCCCAGCATAAATGTCAGTTTGCTTAATGATAACCCCCAGCATTAGTGCCAGTTTCTGCAATCAAAACTACCCAGCATTGTCGCCAGTTTAGGAAATTATAACCCCCATCATAAATGGCAATTTCCATAATAATAACCGAAAACATCAGTGCCAGTTTACACAATAACAACCGACAGCATTCATATTAGTATCAGCAATAATAACCCCCAGCATCAGAGCCAGTTTACGCAATAACAACCCACATCATTGACATCAGCAATAATAACCGTCAGCATTAGTGCCAATTTGCGCAATTATATCCCCCAGCATCGGTGACCCTTTAAAAATAATAACCCCAGCATGAATGGCAGTTTCCATAATAACCACCAGCGACAGTGCCAGTTTACCGAAAAAAAAAAAAAACGGAGAATTGGTGTTGGTAGCAGCAATGATAACTCCCGGCATCAGTGCCAATTGATGCAACAACAATTCCCAGCAATGATGCCAGCTTACATAATAACTCCCAGCATTGATGGCATGTGACCTGGCTTGACTGGTAAACTCTTTGGTGGGGAGTTAAAAGATAAGTTCATCTTTTTTACAAAAAAATAAATAAATGCACATCTCGTTGCAGGTAAAAAAAATTGCATTTATGATTTTTTTTTTACTAGTAGCCTGCAAAGCATTGTACCCATCATAAGCAGATCGCGGGTGCCATGCAGGATTCCTGCAGACGTGTCAGTGTATCTGTCTGCTCATACAGGCAGGCAGTTACACTCTGACAGGAAACGACAATGAACTGGCTAAAGTGCTGAACAGCGCCCTGATAGTTCATTGAGAACTAAAAGCTGACAGCCGCAAAGACTGTCGGTTATTGTAGTTTCCCATTTACAGAAGCCTGTTAATGAATGACGTGGTCGGACGGGCGGAGCCGTGTTTTTTTTTAATAGTTTGCTGTGTCGTCCTACTCAGTGGCGGCTGGTGCTCAAAATTTTTGGGGGGGCGCAAACAAACTGAAAAAAAAAAAAATCAATTGCCGCCACTGTGTCCATTAAACGCAGCCACTGTGCCCAAACGCCACCAGTTTGCCCCCTCAAATACGGCCAGTTTGTTTCCATATACAGCCAGTGTGCCCCCATATATATATATAGCCAGTGTGCCCCCATATACAGCCAGTTTGTCCCCATATATATAGCCAGTGTGCCCCCATATACAGCCAGTGTGTCCCCATATATATAGCCAGTGTGCCTCCATATACAGCCAGTTTTTCCCCATATACAGCCAGTTCCCCCCCCCATATACAGCCAGTTCCCCCCTAATGCAGCCAGTGTGTCCCCCATATACAGCCAGTTCCCCCAAATGCAGCCAGTTTGTCCCCCATATACAGCCAGTTCCCACCAAATGCAGCCAACGTGTCCCCCATATACAGCCAGTTCCCCCCAAATCCAGCCAGTTTGTCCCCCATATACAGCCAGTTCCCCCAAATGCAGCCAGTTTGTCCCCCATATACAGCCAGTTCCCCCCAAATGCAGCCAGCGTGTCCCCCATATACAGCCAGTTCCCCCCAAATGCAGCCAGTGTGTCCCCCATATACAGCCAGTTTCCCCCATATTCAGCCAGTTTGTCCCCCATATACAGCCAGTTCCCCCCAAATGCAGCCAGCGTGTCCCCCATATACAGCCAGTTCCCCCCAAATGCAGCCAGCGTGTCCCCCATATACAGCCAGTTCCCCCCATATTCAGCCAGTTTGTCCCCCATATACAGCCAGTTCCCCCCATATTCAGCCAGTTCCCCCCAAATGCAGCCAGCGTGTCCCCCATATACAGCCAGTTCCCCCCATATTCAGCCAGTTTGTCCCCCATATTCAGCCAGTTCCCCCCATATTCAGCCAGTTTGTCCCCCATATTCAGCCAGTTCCCCCCATATTCAGCCAGTTTTTCCCCCATATTCAGCCAGTTTGTGCCCCATATTTAGCCAGTTTGTCCCCCAAATGCAGCCTGTCCCCCCCCCCCCCCAGCCCTGCACTTACCTTCCTCGGTCCGCGCCATCCTCGATGTGTTCTCCCGCCCTCGATGTCGCTTCAGCCAATCAGGTTACCGGTAACCAGATCCGGTGAACCTGATTGGCTGAAACCTCCACACAGTCTTCTTCCAGGAACGCACCCCCGTGCGTACCTGGGAGCAGTTTTTGGAAGCCGAATACAGCGTGAGAGCTGTTTTCGGAAAGCCTATCAGAGCTGCTGGCTCTGATAGGCACTTCCAAGTTACACCCACCGCCGGCCGCCGCTCTAATTCATATGGCCGGCGCTCACCAGGAGGCCGGCCATATGTATAGTGGGCAGCGGTGACAATACACAGATTCATGCAATGCATGAATCTGTGTATTGTCTTTCAGTGGCGGTGCGGGAGCGAGAGGGGGCGGCGCTCCGGCGCCCTCTATGGACGCACCGCCACTGGTCCTACTGCTGTTAACTAATAAATTGACATACGGAATAAGTGCAAAAAAAAAACGAATAAATATTTTACCCCCACTGGGTATTGTGCCCAATATATAAATACTACAATAATAATTATATATAAATATATTATTATTGTAGTATTTATATATTGGGCACAATACCCAGTGGGTTTTATATTTATTAGTATTTACATTTATATATATATATATATATATATATATATATATATATATATATATACTGTATTTATTGGCGTATGACACTCACTTTTTTACCCTGAAAATAGAGGGTAAACTGTGCCTTCGTGTTATACGCTGGAGGCTGTGGAAAGTTTTTTTCTTGAAACGTCCCTCTTAAAGTTAGGGTGCGTGTTATATGCCGATAAATACGATATATATATATATATATATATATATATATATGTAAATACTAATAATACTAATAAATATAATACCCACTAAGTATTGTGCCCAATATATAAATACAACAATAATATATATATACACACATACACATATAAATATATAAATGTAAATACTAATAAATATAATACCCACTGGGTATTGTGCTGTATTGGGCACAATACATATATTTTATTATTATTATTATTATTTATTTTTTGTTTTGCACTTAATCAGTATGTCAATAAATTAGTTAACAGCAGTAGGATGACACAGTGAACTAATACAGTGAGTGAGTGCTACATTCACCTATTTAAAATATATAATTTCCATGTGAGGACACATGTTTGATGTGAGCAGCTACCCCCATAGATTACCATTGCCTCATTTTCAATTATTTCCTCTAACCTTCCTCTAAATGGTGGCGCACAGGAACTACACTATATATTTTAAATAGTGACAGTGAGTTCAGGGAGAAGATCCTTTGCTTGCTGTCACTAGATCCAATGGATAGGGGAAACGCTCCAGGAGTGGGAACATGTAACATGTTCCCAAAGGTGAACTTATCCTTTAACCACTTGCCTACTGGGCACTTCCACCCCCTTCCTGCCCAGGCCAATTTTCAGCGCTGTCACACTTTGAATGACAATTGCGCAGTCATGCTACACTGTACCCAAATGAAATTTTTATAATTTTTTTCACACAAACAGAGTTTCCTTTTGGTGGTATTTAATCACCACTGGGTTTTTTATTTTTTGCCAAACATCGAAAAAATACAGAAATTTTTGAAAAAAATGTTTTTCTTAGTTTGTTATAAAATTTTGCTCATAAGTAATTTTTCTTCTTCACTGATGTGCACTGATGATGCTACACTGATAGGCAGCACTTATAGGCACTGATGGGCATCAATGAGGCAGCACTGATGGGCACTGATAAGGCGGCACTGATGAGACTGCACTAATATGCGGCACTAATAGGCGTCACTGATGAGCTGCACGGATAGGCACTGATAGGCGGCACTGATGAGGCAGCACTGATATGCAGTACTGATGGTCTGCACTGATATGCACTGATAGGCGGCACTAATGAGCTTCACTGATAGGCACTGATAGGCGGCACTGATGAGGCAGCACTTATATGCGGCACTGATGAGCTGCACAGACAGGTGGTACTGATGAGGCAGCACTGATATGCGGCACTGATGAACTGCACTGATGGCCTGCACTAATGGGCACTGATATGTGGCACTGATGAGCTGCACTGATGGGCACTGCTAGGCATCAATCACAGGCACTAATAGGCAGCACTGATGGGCACTGATAGGTGGCACTGATGAGCTGCACCGATAGGTGGCACTAATAGGCAGCACTGATGAGCTGCACTGATAGGTGGCAATGATGGGCGCTGATCGGTGGTACTAATGAGATAGATAGATAGGTGGCACTGATGAGCTGCACTGATAGGTGGCCTTGATAGGCAGCAATGATTAACTGCACTGATGGGCACTGATAGGCAGCACTGATGAGATGCACTGATAGGTGGCACTGATGAGCTGCACTGATGGACACTGATAGGCAGCACTGATGGGCACTGATAGGTGGCAGTGATGAGCTGCACAGATAGGTGGCATTGATAGGAAGCACTGATGAGCTGCACTGATGGGCACTGATAGTCAGCACTACTAGGCACTGATAGGTGGCACTGATGAGCTGCACTGATAGGGGGCACTGATGAGATGCAATTATTGGTGGCACTAATAAGATGCACTGATAGGTGGCAATTATGGGCACTGATAGGCAGCACTGATAGGTGGCACTGATGAACTGCACCAATTGGTGGCACTGGTGAGCTGCACTGATAGATGGCCCTGATGAGCTGCGCTGGTGAGCTGCACAGATAGGTGGCAATGATGGGCACTAATAGGCAGCACTGATGGGTACTGATAGTTAGCACCGATGAGCTGCACTGATGAGCTGCACAGATAGGTGGCACTGAAGAACTCGGATGTCAGCCTTTCTCAGGAAAGACAACAGAGATTTGCTGGAAATCGATCATGAATGGCCAATTCTTACCCCAAGCAGGCTAAGCCAGGGAACCTTCCTCAGGGGTATGGAGGGCCTACAGAAGTAAGATTGCTGTCCAATTCGATTATAACCAGCCTAATCAGGAAAATGTTTGGTAGGCATGAGGATGGCATCAGAATAGAGCAGTGGTTCTCAACTCCAGTCCTCAGGGCCCACCAACAGGCCAGGTTTGCAAAATAACTGAATTTGCTGCTCAGGGATTGCAGTATTCTAGTCTGCATCTCACCAAGGTAATACTTAAAATCTGGCCTGTTAGTGGGTCCTGAGGACAGGAGTTGAGAACCACTGGAATAGAGGATGATTTAAGCTCATTATACATTTTAAACTTTCTTTTCATATTAAAAGATTAAATCATTTACTTTACTGCAGAAATTATTTACATACAGGCCCATTTTAAAGCACCCAACAAGAAAAAGATATATGTGGGAAGTCACACTTGCTGGGGGCAACCCAATCTTTTATTGAAAAACTATATATAACATGTCACATACAAAAAAAGTGGAAAATGCAAAAATACAACAATTTATAACAGCACTGAATCCTGATACCCATCCCCCCTAACACCCCCCCCCCCCAACCCTCCTGACACAGACCTTAAAAATCACCCCTATATACAGTAGGTGAAGATACCTAACCCACCACAAATTGCCCCCTGCAAATTACTAAACAATAATATTGTAATAAATATGAAGAAAGTGTAGCGATACCTCCAACTAAGAAGGCCGCAGATTTAGTTTGGGCCCTGAAGACAGCTCCGCCAACCCCCGGCAATATGCTCTACCCCCTACTGGCACAGCTAGTACTGACAGTAAATTGTATATCTTATACTGTATGAATAACTGAGCATTGAGACAATATTAAATTGAAATAAAGGTAAGATTTTACTTGAGCTATTTGTAAAGAAAGGGGTAACATCAATGACAGTTTACAGAATAATCATTTGTAATGCAGAGCCCAACCCCACTAACACACTATAAGGTTAACACATAACAAGTGCGCCACGCGGGCGACCGTTAGCTAAGTGCCCTGTGGCGCAGTAACCAAAATACCTTAGAAATCCCACCAGGCCTGGTTCTGATATCTACAACTTAGTCCTTTTTCTTCACCGGCAGATCTTTAACGGTGGTGCACATTAATAGAGTACAAACTTTGTAATCCAATGGGGTAGGTAAAGATGGAGTAGAAACTTGACTATGTGAACGGTAGGTTCAGTTCTAACAAGGAGTCTTCAATAAGAGCACTAAGAACAACTCATAGGCCACGGCAGTCTATAGGCCTATATGCAGTAACAGTATATCGTTTGGGCATATGCCCTCTCACCCGCCCGGACTACGATCCCAGTCCGGGAACTTCCACCTGTTGTGTCCTCACACACACACTCCGTCTCTTCAGCGATCGGGTCCCCGATCCAACAAGGCTGTAGTCGAGCAAAGTCAGATGCCACCCAGGCTCGCAGAGGGGTGGAAGGCTCTCTGGTGCTGCGCAAGGTCTCAGGCTTCAGGCCTTGCACTCCGACACATCCGCACAGGAGGATCAGTCTGTGAAGTCTCGTGTCCCAAAGAGGCCGAGCCCAGACTCGCCTCCTCCTTTTATAACCCCTCCCATGAGTCTCTGCGGCGGAACATTGCCGAATGGGGTTCTGGGTAATGTAGTCTCTTGGCATTAAAGGGGAACACCCCGCTACACAAGTAAAATGTGGCCTATAGTAAACACAGGCATTCCGACTGTGTCATCTTATAAGCAGGTAATTGCAGCTATATTACATACCATCAAATAAATCGTAGGATGAGTGAACCTGCATTGCCCCATGTATCAGCATCTAAATGTGACCCACATTGGGTATAACTGATATAAACTGTTTTACCTCATCCTCTTGATTTAAAGTATCATCAGTTAGTTGACCGGCTTATAAACAACGTAAACCCGGAGGTAGAAAGGATGCCTGGATAACATTTGCAGGCAAATAAACAGTGTACCAACTAGGAGGTAAACAGGAAGCCTCAATAAAATTACAGAATCACAAGAGATATTTCTGTCAGCCAAAAGTCCATGATATAGTCCTCAGTGATACTGGGAGACCAACTTCCAGTAAACAGTCCAATAGTGCCTTCTCGGCACAAAAGATCTCACAGGTGAGCCGACTCCAACGGCATGATCTCCTCACTGCAGGGCACTCGCCCAGTCGCAGCAGAAGCAAAAATGAAAGGAAAGTGCGGATGGCTGCACACCAAACTGAAATCCAAATGCCTTTATTTGCATAAAACCATGAAGAACATGAAGAGCACTACATGTACAAGCAAAGGTGTAACGCGTTTCACACACAAATTGTGTTTTATCAAAATGCCTTCTCGGCGGCCCTTGTACTTCAAAGGGTGATGATTTTAACTGCAGCTGTTACAGAGGAGTTAGGCTGTCATCCCTTGTGCCGCGTACACATGATCGGACATTCCGACAATAAAACCTTGTTTTTTTTCTGACGGATGTTGGCTCAAACTTGTCTTGCATACACACGGTCATACAAATGTTGCTCGGAAATTCCGAACGTCAAGAACGCGGTGACGTACAACACGTACGACAAGCCGAGATCAATGAAGTTCAATAGGCAGTTAGGCCCTTCTGCTTGATTCTGAGCATGCGTGTTTTTTTTTGTGTGTCAGAATTGTATACAGATGATCGGCATTTCCGACAAGAACTTTTCTTGTTGGAAAATTTAAGAACCAGCTCAACAGCAAATGTCCGATGGAGCCTACACACGGTCGGAATTTCCGACAAAAAGCTCACATCGAACATTTGTTGTCGGAAATTCCGATCGTGTGTAGGCGGCATTAGCCTGCTGATTACTAGTACAGGTCCACTGAAACAGGTAGCACTGTATGAGTGCCTGTCAGCTGTGACTGTAAGTAGTGTCCGGTGCCCGCCACTACATATTTGAACCAAGCTTGCAGGCTCAAGATTGTGAGAAAGCATACCCCTACATTAACGCCTTTTATTCCTAAATTTTGGGATTTCCTCAGGACGCACTAAGGGCAAAAGTACCCGCAAAGTGAGTAGGCAAAAGGGTTGGAGAAGGGGGAGGGAGTGAGTAGGGTTCCCTGGAATTTCATGGTGCTCACAATAAAAATTAGAACAATGAGAAAGAGGTCACTGTAGCTCAAGGTTCCAATAGTTGTATCAAAGTCAAGGTTCCAATATTTGTATCAAAGTCAAGGTTCCAATAGTTGTATGTAGAACAAAATTCAGTGCGCTACCACAAATAAATAAATCCACAATGGTGAATAAATAATATACTGGTGTGAACCAAGGATAGGTGAATAAATGGTTAGTTAATTATGGAACAGTCTGTTAAATCTAGTCCATAAATGAACATGCAAAGGTGGATCTTGTTTAAAGACAAAATCAATCAATCAAAAAACAGTACCAAAGCTCATAAACGTTGACAATTTTCAATGTAGAAAACAGAGACTTGACTGCAGGTAAGACATTTATGTTCTGTTCATCATTAAATGAGGCGATCACCGCCGCTTACCAGATCTGGTGGATCTCAAGTTATAGAGATCAAAGAGGCATATCGGAATAGAATCAGCCGGGTACGGATCAGCATCCATGGACACACGTGAAGGTAAGGATGTCCTGTTCATGCTATACAAGGCTCTTGCTCCGGTCTATCTCACCACAGCAGGTGAGTGTCAGTGTCAGGACATGCTTCCAGAACCAATAATAGTTTAAATGGCGCAGAGAAGAAAAAGCTTCATGGTGCAGTTCATTTAAAAAGTTAATTTAAAAACCAAAATGATACCGTCATCCAAACAAAGTTAAAAAGCACAGCCGCGGCACATAACCTGACCGACTCGTGCGTGGTGACGTCTGAGATAGTGGCTCCACCCAACGCGTTTCCCCATACAAGCATTCTTCTGGGAAAGGAGATCGGTACAATAGTTGTATCAAAGGAAGGAGGCAAAAAGTTGTCAATCCAAGGCTGCTAGACTTTCAGGTACGTGGAAATCCTTTTATGTAAAGTTGCCTCAATCTTAGCATGTACATCCTGTGCTTGGTTGCCAGATACAGATGATCAAACTTTTCCATGACCTAACTATGGTTTGCTTGGCAGATGTTGTTAAATATAATAATAGTTTTAATTGGTTCTTAGTCAGCCGGTTCATGAGGGGGAAGTCACAAAATATTGTCGATAGACAACATGTCCAAGTATATCGCTTCCAAACTTACCCAAGTTAGAAAATAGCAGTAGAATTAGTAATGTGATATTGGCCATATAGTTTTCCTCAGCCCTGTCACTATCCATTTTTCTAGACAGTATAGCCTGCGTGTAAATGTGGAGAAAAAGTTAAACAAAGGCAATTTAAAAAGAAAGACATCATATAACATTATATTCACATATTATGTGCATACATATCATCAGTAGGGATGAGCTCGGTGTTCGAGTCGAACATAAGTTCGACTCGAACATCGGCTGTTTGCGTGTTCGGCGATCAACGAACGATTTGGGCCGTTCGCGCCAAATTCGAGTGACGCGAACGGCCCACAATACACTGCACCATCGCAGTCTAATACCGGCGCTGTGATTGGCCAAGCATGCACTGTGACCCTGCATGCTTGGCCAATCACAGCGCCGGCAGCGAGGAGAGCAATGATTGGCCACAGGCAGGATGCCTGTGGCCAATTATAGCTGAGGGGGTTTAGTACCCGCCCCACACTATAAAAGGCCGCCAGCGCGGCGGCCTCGTGTAGTGTGTTCCGGAGCAGGGAAAGTGAAGGATAGGCAGGGACAGTGTCAAATCTATTCTTTGCTAAACCTTGTGTGTAGGGACAGAGAAGGATAGGCAGGGAGAGTGTCAGTGTCATATTCTTTGCTAAACCTTGTGTGTAGGGATAGAGAAGGATAGGCAGGGAGAGTGTCAGTGTCATATACTTTGATAAACCTTGTGTGCAGGGAGAGAGAAGGATAGGCAGGGGACAGTGTCAGTGTCATATTCTTTGCTAAACCTTGTGTGCAGGGAGAGAGAAGGATAGGCAGGGAGAGTGTCAGTGTCATATACTTTGATAAACCTTGTGTGCAGGGAGAGAGAAGGATAGGCAGGGGACAGTGTCAGTGTCATTGTTGCTAAGCCTCCTGCACATTATACACCTGAAGTTAGCCCGTATTGCTGCTTTTTCCCGGTGTGTTACACCAACAGGCATTTGCGGCACTTACAGCGGGCGGAGTGTGCCTCCATGATCATATTACACCTGAAGTTAGCCTGTATTGCTGCTTTTTCCTGGTGTGTTGCACCAACAGGCATTTGCGGCACTTACAGCGGGCGGAGTGTGCCTCCTGATCATATTACACCTGAAGTTAGCCTGTATTGCTGCTTTTTCCTGGTGTGTTACACCAACAGGCATTTGCGGCACTTACAGCGGGCGGAGTGTGCCTCCTGATCATATTACACCTGAAGTTAGCCTGTATTGCTGCTTTTTCCTGGTGTGTTACACCAACAGGCATTTGCGGCACTTACAGCGGGCGGAGTGTGCCTCCTGATCATATTACACCTGAAGTTAGCCTGTATTGCTGCTTTTTCCTGGTGTGTTACACCAACAGGCATTTGCAGCACTTACAGCGGGCGGAGTGTGCCTCCTGATCATATAACACCTGAAGTTAGCCTGTATTGCTGCTTTTTCCTGGTGTGTTACACCAACATGCATTTGCAGCACTTACAGCGGGCGGAGTGTGCCTCTTGATCATATTACACCTGAAGTTAGCCTGTATTTCTGCTTTTTCCTGGTGTGTTACACCAACAGGCATTTGCGGCACTTACAGCGGGCGGAGTGTGCCTCCTGATCATATTACACCTGAAGTTAGCCTGTATTGCTGCTTTTTCCTGGTGTGTTACACCAACACGCATTTGCAGCACTTACAGCGGGCGAAGTGTGCCTCCTGATCATATTACACCTGAAGTTAGCCTGTATTGCTGCTTTTTCCTGGTGTGTTACACCAACAGGCATTTGCGGCACTTACAGCGGGCGGAGTGTGCCTCCTGATCATATTACACCTGAAGTTAGCCTGTATTGCTGCTTTTTCCTGGTGTGTTACACCAACAGGCATTTGCGGCACTTACAGCGGGCGGAGTGTGCCTCCTGATCATATTACACCTGAAGTTAGCCTGTATTGCTGCTTTTTCCTGGTGTGTTAAACCAACAGGCATTTGCGGCACTTACAGCGGGCGGAGTGTGCCTCCTGATCATATTACACCTGAAGTTAGCCTGTATTGCTGCTTTTTCCTGGTGTGTTACACCAACAGGCATTTGCAGCACTTACATCCTGCGGAGTGTGCCTCCTGATCATATTACACCTGAAGTTAGCCTGTATTGCTGCTTTTTCCTGGTGTGTTACACCAACAGGCATTTGCAGCACTTACAGCGGGCGGAGTGTGCCTCCTGATCATATTACACCTGAAGTTAGCCTGTATTGCTGCTTTTTCCTGGTGTGTTACACCAACAGGCATTTGCGGCACTTACAGCGGGCGGAGTGTGCCTCCTGATCATATTACACCTGAAGTTAGCCTGTATTGCTGCTTTTTCCTGGTGTGTTACACCAATAGGCATTTGCGGCACTTACAGCGGGCGGAGTGTGCCTCCTGATCATATTACACCTGAAGTTAGCCTGTATTGCTGCTTTTTCCTGGTGTGTTACACCAACAGGCATTTGCGGCACTTACAGTGGGCGGAGTGTGCCTCCTGATCATATTACACCTGAAGTTAGCCTGTATTGCTGCTTTTTCCTGGTGTGTTACACCAACAGGCATTTGCGGCACTTACAGCGGGCGGAGTGTGCCTCCTGATCATATTACACCTGAAGTTAGCCTGTATTGCTGCTTTTTCCTGGTGTGTTACACCAACAGGCATTTGCGGCACTTACAGCGGGCGGAGTGTGCCTCCTGATCATATTACACCTGAAGTTAGCCTGTATTGCTGCTTTTTCCTGGTGTGTTACACCAACACGCATTTGCAGCACTTACAGCGGACGGAGTGTGCCTCCTGATCATATTACACCTGAAGTTAGCCTGTATTGCTGCTTTTTCCTGGTGTGTTACACCAACAGGCATTTGCGGCACTTACAGTGGGAGGAGTGTGCCTCCTGATCATATTACACCTGAAGTTAGCCTGTATTGCTGCTTTTTCCTGGTGTGTTACACCAACAGGCATTTGCGGCACTTACAGCGGGCGTGGTGTGCCTCCTGATCATATTACACCTGAAGTTAGCCTGTATTGCTGCTTTTTCCTGGTGTGTTACACCAACAGGCATTTGCAGCACTTACAGCGGACGGAGTGTGCCTCCTGATCATATTACACCTGAAGTTAGCCTGTATTGCTGCTTTTTCCTGGTGTGTTACACCAACAGGCATTTGCAGCACCTACAGCAGGCGTAGTGTGATTCCTGCAAAATATACTCCTGAAGCTAGGCCTTATTGCTGGTTTTCCCATTTCCCTGCATGCCATTAGAATGTCTGGAAGGCAAACAAGGAGAGGCAGACAGTCAGGAGCCAATAAAAGAGGGCAAGCAGGCTCTGTGTCTAGAGACAACAGTGCTGGTCGTGGAAGTGGTGCATCGCCATCAGCACGTGGCCATGGGACACGCTTGTCCTTCTTTTCGGCAGCTGGACGTGTTGAGCCGCATCATGCCGAAGACTTGGTAGAGTGGATGACCAAGCCCTCCTCATCCTCCTCATCCTCTCTCACCCAGGCTCAGGGTACTGGCAAAGCAGCTGCCAAAGCGTCCTCTTCCCTGGTATCAATGTCATCATCAGTCACTCCTTCCCTAGACCAACCATGTCCTCCTGAGGAGTCCCCGAACTGTTTGAGCACAGTGTTGGGTACATGCTCCAGGAGGATGCCCAGCGTTTCGAAGGGTCTGATGATGATACCCAGCTAGAGGAAGGCAGTAGCGTGAGAGCAGAGAGAGGGGATGCTCAAGAAGGACACCAATCTGTCAGTCATGTTCCAGCAGCTGCAGCATACTGCCAGATTGGCTCCAGTGATGAGGAGGGAGGGGATGATGAGGTCACTGACTCCACGTGGGTGCCTAATAGGAGAGAGGAGGAGGAGGAGGATGAGGAGGAGGCACATCTCCAACGAGGCAGGATGCCCTCGGGGGGCCAGCGTAAGGGCAGCACACCGACGGAATCACACCGCAGAGCTCCGCCTGTGCAGGGCGCTGCCTCTGCCCGTTATTCAAAAAGTTCTTTGGTGTGGGCCTTTTTTGAGTCGAGTGCATCAGATCGCACAGCTGCTGTTTGCAACATATGTCTCAAGCGTATATCGCGTGGCCAAAACATCACCCGCTTGGGCACCACATGCTTGACCAGACATATGTTGACCTGCCATGCAGCTCGTTGGCAAGCCTACCTTAACCACTTAATGACCGCTCACTGTATATATACGTCGGCAGAATGGCACCGACAGGCACAATCACGTAGAGTGTACGTGATTGCCTTTGTACAGTTGGGGGGTCCAATCGGACCCCCCTCCTATACAGTGAGCGGTGGCTAAGTGTCCGGGAGCGTTCCGGGATGAGGGGGCAGCCATTCGTTTCTGGCCACCCCCTCGCGATCGCTCCCGGCGAATGGAAATGCCCCCTCTGTCTGTGTCAGACAGAGGGAGCAGGAGGAAGTGATGTCATCTCTGGTGCAGCGCTCACATATACCGAGCGCCGTACAAGAGAAGATATCAGGTCAGTGCACACAACACTACACTGACACCAGGACACATAGGGACATAAATCGCCCCCCCAGGCCCCCCCAGACACCCCAGATCACCCCCCAGATCACCCCCCCAGCCCCCAGTCACAGTGTCACTGATTGCAGTGACCATTTATTTAGTGATCACTGCAATCAGTGACATTTGTGACTGTAAAAGTGTCACCAAAGTTTAGTCTTAGGTCCAGTGTAGCCCCCTAACCCCCCCTAATAAAGGTTTAACCCCCTGATCACCCCCCAGATAACCCTTTCACCCCCTATCACCACTGTCGCTTAGCGATCATTTTTCTGATCGCTGTCTTAGCGTCAGTGATGCCGATCGGCAGCCAGTAATTTTTTTTAGGTTCGCCGCAGGTTTTTATAGCGTCAGGTACCCCAATATATTATCTAATAAAGGTTTAACCCCCTTGATCGCCCCCCAGGTAACCCTTTCACCCCCTATCACCACTATCACTAAGCGATCGTTTTTCTAAACGCTGTCTTAGTGTCTGTGATGCAGATCGGTAGCCGGTAATTTTTTTTAGGTTCGCCGCAGGTTTTTATAGCGTCAGGTACCCCAATATATTATCTAATAAAGGTTTAACCCCCTTGATCGCCCCCCAGGTAACCCTTTCACCCCCTATCACCACTGTCGCTAAGCAATTGTTTTTCTAAACGCTGTCTTAGTGTCGGTGATGCAGATCGTAGCCAGTCATTTTTTTTAGGTTTGCCGCATGTTTTTATAGCGTCAGGTACCCCAATACATTATCTAATAAAGGTTTAACCCCCTTGATCGCCCCCCAGGTAACCCTTTCACCCCCTATCACCACTGTCGCTAAGCAATTGTTTTTCTAAACGCTGTCTTAGTGTCGGTGATGCAGATCGTAGCCAGTATTTTTTTTTAGGTTCGCCGCATGTTTTTATAGCGTCAGGTACCCCAATATATTATCTAATAAAGGTTTAACCCCCTTGATCGCCCCCCCAGGTAACCCTTTCACCCCCATCACCACTGTCGCTAAGCAATCGTTTTTCTAAACGCTGTCTTAGTGTCGGTGATGCAGATCGGTAGCTGGTAATGTTTTTTAGGTTCGCCGCAGGTTTTTATAGCGTCAGGTACCCCCATATATTATCTAATAAAGGTTTTCACCCCCTGATTGCCCCTAGTTAACCCTTTCACCAGTGATCACCATATAAGTGTTACGGGTGACGCTGGTTAGTTAGTTTGCTTTTTATAGTGTCAGGGCACCCGCCGTGTATATAACCCAATAAAGGTTTAACCCCCTGATCGCCCGGCGGGTGATATCAATTAGGTTTTAGCGTCAGAGAGGGTCTGAGTCACACCCCAGGCAGCATCAGGTTAGTGCCAGTAACGCTAACACCCACGCGTGAAGCATACACCCCCCTTAGTGGTATAGTATCTGAACAGATCAATATCTGATCTGATCAGATCTATACTAGCGTCCCCAGCAGTTTAGGGTTCCCAAAAACGCAGTGTTAGCGGGATCAGCCCAGATACCTGCTGGCACCTGCGTTTTGCCCCTCCGTCCAGCCCAGGCCACCCAAGTGCAGTATCGATCGATCACTGTCACTTACAAAACAAAAACACACATAACTGCAGCGTTCACAGAGACAGGCCTGATCCCTGCGACTCCAGTGCTGTAGGAGGTGATTTCACCACCACAGTTAAAAAAAAAAAGCAAATATGCCGAAGCATTGGGGCAGCAGGGGCGGAGGAGCGATTTTGCTCCTAATGCCGCGTACATACGGTCGAAATTCCAACGGAGGCTTGCCCGTGGAAAAGTCAGACAATGTGTGTGCGGCATAACTTTTTTGCGGGAGGATGCCCCCATGCTTCGGCATATATAAATGGTGCGTGTATGCCCATCATTGGAAGTGGGTGTATGAAGGGCGGTATTCTAATGGTGGGCATACCCACCGATCAATCTCTTTTTTCGTTCAGCCAACTGGCTGCATGAAATAAAAAGATTACAATACATGTCCAACAAGGACCAGCAACGTACTGGTATGTTGCTGGACTTTGAATGTTTATACCAGAATGATGCCTGCGGGTTTAGGTATCATCTTGGTATCATTCTTTTCAGCCTGCGGCCGGCTTTCATGTAAAAGCAATCCTAGCGGCTAATTAGCCTCTGGACTGCTTTTACAAGCAGTGGGAGGGAATGCCCCCCCGGATATAAAAAGCGCCATTGGGAAATTGGGAAAGCATTTTATCACACCGATCTCGGTGTGGTCAGATGCTTTGAGGGCAGAGGAAAAATCTAGGGTCTGGAAGACCCCAGTTTTTTCAAAAAAAGAGTACCTGTCACTACCTATTGCTATCATAGGGGATATTTACATTCCCTGAGATAACAATAAAAATGATAAAAAAAAAAATACTTGGAAGGAACAATTTAAAAATAAAATAAAAAAGCAAAATTAATAATAAAAAAAAAAAAAAAAAAAAAAGCACCCCTGTCCTGCCCTGCTCTTGCCCAATGGCGAACGCAAGCGTTGGTCTGGCGTCACATGTAAACAGCAATTGCACCATGCATGTGAGGTATCACCGCGAAGGTCAGATCGAGGGCAATCATTTTAGCAGTAGACCTTCTCTGTAAATCTACTGGGGTAACCTGTAAAGGCTTTTAAAGGCTTTTAAAAATGTATGTAGTTTGTCGCCAATGCGCGTTTGTGCGAAATTTTAAAGCATGTCGTGTTTGGTATCTATGTACTCGGCCTAAGATCATCTTTTTTATTTCATCAAACATTTGGGCAATATAGTGTGTTTTAGTGCATTAAAATTAAAAAAAGTGTATTTTTTAACCCAAAAAATGCGTTTGAAAAATCGCTGCGCAAATACTGTGTAGAAAAAAAAATGCAACACCCACCATTTTAATCTGTAGGGCCTTTGCTTTAAAAATATATATAATTTTTGGGGGTTCAACATAATTTTCTTGCAAAAAAAAAATGTTTTCATGTAAACAAAAAGTGTCAAAAAGGGCTTTGTCTTCAAGTGGTTAGAAGAGTGGATGTAAGCTTCCTAATGTTGTGTATAAAATGCCAGAACAGTTCAAAACCCCCCCAAATGACCCCATTTTGGAAAGTAGACACCCCAAGCTATATACTGAGAGGCATGTCGAGTCCATGGAATATTTTATATGTTGACACAAGTTGCGGAAAAACGACAATTTTTTTTTTTTTTGCACAAAGTTGTCACTAAATGATATATTGCTCAAACATGCCATGGGCATATGTGGAATTACACCCCAAAATACATTCTGTTGCTTCTCCTGAGTACGGGGATACCACATGTGTGAGACTTTTTGGGAGCCTAGCCATGTACGGGACCCCAAAAACCAAGCACCGCCTTCAGGCTTTCTAAGGGTGTAAATTTTTGATTTCACTTCTCACTGCCTATCACAGTTTCGGAGGCCATGGAATGCCCAGATAGCACAAACCCCCCCAAATGACCCCATTTTGGAAAGTAGACACCCCAAGCTATTTGCTGAGAGGTATTGTGAGTATTTTGCAGATCTCGCTTTTTGTCACAAAGTTTTGAAAATTGAAAAAAAAATAATATATATATATATATTTTCTTTCTTCATTTTCAAAAACAAATGAGAGCTGTAAAATACTCACCATTCCTCTCAGCAAATAGCTTGGGGTGTCTATATTCCAAAATGGGGTCATTTGGGGGGGTTTTGTGCGATTTTGGCATTTTATGGCCTTCGAAACTGTGATAGGTAGTGAGGAGTGAAATCAAAAATTTGTGCCTAGAAATCCTGAAGGCGGTGCTTGGTTTTCGGGGTCCCGTACGCGGCTAGGCTCCTAAAAAGTCCCACACATGTGGTATCCCCGTACTCAGGAGAAGCAGAAAAATTTATTTTGGGGTATAATTCCACATATAACCATGGCATGTGTGAGCAATATATCATTTAGTGACAACTTTTTTGTAATTTTTTTTTTTTTGTCATTATTCAATCACTTGGGACAAAAAAAATTATATTCAATGGGCTCAACAGGCCTCTCAGCAATTTCCTTGGGGTGTCTACTTTCTAAAATGGGGTCATTTGGGGGGGTTTTGTGCTATTTTGGCATTTTATGGCCTTCGAAACTGTGATAGGTAGTGAGGAGTGAAATCAAAAATTTGTGCCTAGAAATCCTGAAGGCGGTGCTTGGTTTCCGGGGTCCCGTACGCGGCTAGGCTCCCAAAAAGTCCCACACATGTGGTATCCCCGTACTCAGGAGAAGCAGCAAAATGTATTTTGGGGTGAAATTCCACATATAACCATGGCATGTGTGAGCAATATATCATTTAGTGACAACTTTTTGTAATTTTTTTTTTTTTTTAGTCATTATTCAATCACTTGCGACAAAAAAATAAAAAATTCAATGGGCTCAACATGCCTCTCAGCAATTTCCTTGGGGTGTCTACTTTCCAAAATGGGGTCATTTGGGGGGGGGTTTTGTACTGCCCTGTCATTTTAGCACCTCAAGAAATGAGATAGGCAGTCATAAATTTAAAGCCGTGTAAATTTCAGAAAATGTACCCTAGTTTGTAAACTCTATAACTTTTGCGCAAACCAATAAATATACGCTTATTGACATTTTTTTTACTAAAAACATGTGGCTGAATACATTTTGGCCTAAATGTATGACTACAATTGAGTTTATTCGATTTTTCTTATAACAAAAAGTAGAAAATATCATTTTTTTTCAAAATTTTCGGTCTTTTTCCGTTTATATCGCAAAAAATAAAAATCACAGAGGCAATCAAATACCATTAAAAGAAAGCTCTGTTTGTGGGTAGAAAAGGACGCAAATTTAGTTTGGGTACAACATTGCATGTCCGCACAATTTACAGTTAAAGCAGCGCAGTGCAAAATTCTGAATTCACCTCTGGTCCTCTAGCTACCAAATGGTCCGGGGCTTAAGTGGTTAAAGACCCACACCAAAGAACAAAGCGGACCTCTTCTTGCACCGCATCAGCTGGGATCTCCAACCCCACTATACCTTCAGTCCTCTCTGAAACCTGCTCTGAGAGGAATGAAGGTGTAGAATTAGGTGTGTCACAGCCAAGTACTTGCGGGCACTCTGCTAGCAGTACACCGACGTCCGATTCTAGCAGGCAAATTTCCCTGCCCCAGCTGCTGGACCGTCGAAAGAAGTTCACTCCCAGCCATCCACATGTCCAGCGGTTGAATGCTAGCTTGGCTAAATTGCTAGCGCTTCAACTGCTGCCTTTTCAGTTGGTAGACTCGGCCCCCTTCAGTGAGTTTGTGCAATGTGCGGTTCCTCAGTGGCAGGTTCCCAAACGCCACTTTTTCTCACGGAAGGCGATTCCGGCTCTCTACCGGCATGTGGAAGGCAATGTCTTGGCCTCGCTGGACAGGGCGGTCAGCGGTAAGGTGCATATTACCGCTGACTCATGGTCCAGCAGGCATGGACAGGGACGTTACCTTTCTTTCACGGCCCATTGGGTCACTCTTTTGGCAGCTGGGAAGGATGCAGGACAAGGTGCAATAGTGTTGGAGGTTGTTCCACCGCCACGCCTCCAAAATGCTACTACTGGTTGTGACACACCTCTGTCCTCCACCCCCTCCTCTTCTTCTTCCTCCATGGCCTCTTCCTGTGCTTTGTCCTCGGAACCAGCGGTGCTCCGTAGGCGTTCAAGGGGCTACGCAAGTACGCAGGCAAAAAGATGCCATGCCGTGCTTGCGCTGGTGTGTTTGGGGGACAGGAGCCACACTGGGGCAGAGGTTCTGTCTGCTCTGCAGGGGCAGGCCGAGAGGTGGTTGACGCCACGCCAGCTTAAGCCAGGAATGGTAGTTTTTTCGACAATGGCACCAACCTCCTCTCCGCTCTCCGACAGGGACAACTGACCCATGTGCCCTGTGTGGCTCACGTCCTTAACCTGGTGGTGCAGCGGTTCTTGGGCAGGTACCCGGGCTTACAGGATGTCCTGAGGCAGGCCAGGAAAGTCTGTGTGCATTTCCGCAGATCTTATAATGCCAGTGCTCGCCTGGCTGAGCTGCAAAAGGAGTTGAACCTGCCCAAGAACCGCCTTATATGTGACATGCCCACCAGGTGGAACTCAACGTTGGCCATGCTGCAGCGGCTGCACACGCAGCAGAGGGCCATCAATGAGTACCTGTGCGACTACGGCACCAGGACAGGGTCAGGGGAGCTCGGTTTTTTTTCACCACGCCAGTGGGGCATGATCAGGGATGCATGCACTGTCCTGGCACCATTTGAGGAGGCCACGAGGATGGTGAGCAGTGACAGTGCATGCATCAGTGACACTGTACCTCTTGTCCACCTGTTGGAACATACGCTGCGTGGAATAATGGACAGGGCACTTGAGGCAGAACAATGGCAGGAAGAGGAGGACTTCCTTGCCTCTCAAGGCCCCCTTTACCCAGACAGTGTTCCTTCTGTCCCACCCATCGCACAGGAAGAAGAGGAGGAGGAGGAGGAGGAGGAGGAGGATTGTGTCAGCATGGAGGTGGAGCCTGGCACTCAGCATCATCAGCAGCAGTCTTTTAGGAATGATTTACAGTCCCAACAAACCCCTCGACTTGTACGTGGCTGGGAGGAGGTGGCTGCGGATCATGTCGTCCTTAGTGACCCAGAGGACTCCGGACCGAATGCCTCAGCTAACCTACGCTGCATGGCCTCCCTGATCCTGCAAAGTCTGCGGAAGGATCCTCGGATTCTTCGGATCAAGGAAAGGGACCATTACTGGCTGGCCACTCTCCTTGATTCACGGTACAAGGGTAAGGTTGCGGACCTTATCTTACCGTCGCAGAGGGAGCAGAGGATGAGTCAACTCCGGGAGGCCTTGCAGAAAGGTCTGTGCAACACGTTCCCAGAGACTGGGAGGTTACAAACTCCTGGTCCTGGACAACGAGTTGCTGAGGCTTCGGTCAGTCAAAGAAGGAGCGGTGGGGAAGGTGGCCATCTGACCGATGCGTTCAGACAATTCTTTAGTCCGCAGCCCCAAGGTATGATCGGTTCCAGCAACCATCGCCAGCGTCTGATATACATGGTGCAGGAATACCTAGGGGCAAGGTCAGACTTGGACACCTTCCCCACCGAAAATCCTCTGGCTTACTGGGTCTTGAGGATGCATCACTGGCCAGAGCTTGCACAGTATGCAATTGAGCTACTGGCCTGTCCTGCATCCAGCGTTCTTTCAGAACGCACATTCAGTGCTGCTGGAGCATTTGTCACGGATCACAGGGTGCGCCTGTCCACCGACTCTGTTGATCGACTGACCTTCATAAAGATGAACCAGTCTTGGATCACCACCAGCTACCAAACAACTGAAGCTGATATAACAGACTAATTTATTTTCAAATGTCACATCCCTTCAAGACTGATGCTGATGCTGAGAGACTGTCCTGTTATGTTGACTGACTATCCTCCTCCTCCTCAATGATCCGATTGATGATGATAGCTTGGAAGAACATTTTTGTTTCTGGGTGCCGCCACCAGTGGCTAAGGCCCAATTTTTCAGCCCCTGTTTAACAGGGGCGTGTTATTACAATTTTTTATGCAATGCTTTGCAGCAGGGCTCATTCCTGCACTCCAACTAGAGTATCTGGAAGAGGTTGCAGTGTCGTGGCACCAGCACCAGTGGCTAAGGCCCAATTTTTCAGCCCCTGTTTAACAGGGGCGTGTAATTACAATTTTTGATGCAATACTTTGCAACAGGGCTCATTGCTGTGCTCCAAGTACAGTATCTGTGAGGGGTTGCAGTGTTGTGACACCAGTGCCTAAGGCCCAATTTTTCTGCCCCTGTTCAACAGGGGCATGTAATTACAATTTTTTATGCAATGCTTTGCAGCAGGGCTCATTCCTGCACTCCAACTAGAGTATCTGGGAGAGGTTGCAGTGTCGTGGCACCAGCACCAGTGGCTAAGGCCCAATTTTTCAGCCCCTATTTAACAGGGGCGTGTAATTACAATTTTTGATGCAATACTTTGCAACAGGGCTCATTGCTGTGCTCCCAGTACAGTATCTGTGAGGGGTTGCAGTGTTGTGGCACCAGTGCCTAAGGCCCAATTTTTCTGCCCCTGTTTAACAGGGGCATGTAATTACAATTCTTGATCTAATAATTCACAGCAGGGCCCATTCCTGCGCCCACCAAGACTAACTGTGAGGCCTTACAGTGTTGTGTCAACACCACCACCACCACCACCACCACCAAAGGCCCAATTTTTCAGCCCCTGTTCAACAGGGGCATGCAATTACAATTCTTGATCTAATAATTCACAGCAGGGCCCATTCATGCGCACACCAAGAGTAACTGTGAGGGCTCACAGTGTTGTGGCAACACCAACATGTAAGGGGCAAATTTCAGCTGAGTATATACGGCAGGCCCCTACTTTCAAACATCCAACTTACAAACGACTCCTCCTTGCAAACGGAAGGATACAACAGGAAGTGAGAGGAAATCTACCCCTAGGAAGGCAAATTCTCTCCTGTAAGAGTTAATATGGGAAAAAAAGTGTCTCCTCTCCACTGATGCTTTATCACCAATTCTTGTTTCAATAAAAAACCCAAATTTTCAAAAAACATTTGTCATTAGGACGGAAAGTGAGGTGAACTGTTCTGAACAGGTGCACACTGCACAGACAGCAAAACAAATGTTACAGGAGTGATAACCCTTCCCTATGTTTTCCAAAAAGCTTAAAAATAGATTTTTTGGCTGGAGCTACACGTAAACAATGTACCTGTTCAAAATTACAAACAGATTCTACATAAGAACAAACCTACAGTCCCTGTCTTGTATGCACCGCCTGTATACGGCTGTTCAGAGTATATAGGGCCTTCTTTATTTTGTGTGCGGGGTTCCCCTTAATATCCATACAAGACCCAAAGGGGCTGGTAATGGGCTGGGGTAGGGGAGGGGGGGGGGTTGTGATGGGGTAGCTATGCCATTTTTCTTAAAGATTTTCATCCATATTACCGGGACCAGACATTACATTAAAGCCGCAAGCAGTTTTAAATGGCTTTTTTTCCTTTAGAAATGTAATTTTGTGCAGGGACAGTTCTAAACACGGGAAACACGTGGCACTTCACAGGCATACTTTAGACACCCCCCAGGTACGATATTTAAAGGAATATTTGACTTTTTTTTTTTTTCACTTTATGCATCATTAAAATGACTGCTCCCGAAAAACGGCCGTTTTTAAAACTTTTTTTTGGATTGATACATGTCCCCTGGTGCAGAACCCGGGTTCCCAAACCCTTTTTAGGACATTAACATGCATATTAGTCGTTATAATTAGCACTTTAGATTTCGAACGTTCGCATCCATTGTATTTAATAGGGTTCTAAAGTTCGTGCGAACTTTCGGTCCTTTCGCGGGTTCTGGTGCGAACCGAACCCGGGGGTGTTCGGCTCATCACTAATCATCAGCATGGTACAATAACCAGTTATGCAGTACAATACCTTCCACGATAAGCCCTCATCAAAAAAAATAAAAAATGTCAAGAATTAGGGACAATAAAGGAAAGTAACATTAATTCTGTGAAACACAGTATTTTGCTGAATGTCAGTCTTAGTGGTTTGTATTTTCAGGTTGTTCTTAAAGCGGTTGTATACCCGCTGACTTTTTATTTTTTTACACCTGTAAAGGAAAAGGCATAATGAGCTAATATGCACTGCATACTAGCTCATTATGAAATACTTACCTTAGAACGAGGCGTCGGTGTCCCTCCCGGTCCACGCCGAGGCAGCTGACATTATGCCTCGGCGTCTCTTCTGGGTATCGTGGCTCCAGCGCTGTGAGTGGCTGGAGCCGCAATGTCGTCACTCCCGCGCATGTGTGCGGCAGACTTCTTTCCGGCAAGGTCCGGCGTCCGCCGGGCCTTCAGCCAAAAATCCCCTGTGCGCATGCGCCGCTGCAGTCAGCGGCACAGTGCAAGGGGAATATCTCCTAAACCGTAAAGGTTTAGGACAGTGGTTCTCAACTCCAGTCCTCAGGGCCCACCAACAGGCCAGGTTTGCAAGATAACTGAAATGCATCACAGGTGATATAATTTGCTGCTCAGGGATTGCAGTATTCTAGTCTGCATTAGAGTTGAGCGGACACCTGGATGTTCGGGTTCGACGGGTTCGGCCGAACTTCGGAAAAAAGTTCGGGTTCGGGACCGAACTTTAACCCGAACCCGGACCCGAACCCGAACCCCATTGAAGTCAATGGGGACCCGGACTTCTAAGGACTAAAAAGGCTCTAAAAAGGTAATGGAAAGGGCTAGAGGGCTGCAAATGGCAGCAAAATGTTGTTAAGAGCATGGCAAGTGCTCTGCAAACAAATGTGGATAGGGAAATAACTTAAAATGACATAAAAAAAATAAAAATTAAAAATAATAATCTTGACCTAGGAGGACGAGGTCCATATGGAGTAGGAGGTTGAGGTGGCGGTGGATGTGGCTGTGTAGGTGGAAGCGGCGGTGGAGGAGGACGAGGTAGCCAACACTGATTCAAAAATACAACAATGGCTGGGTAAGGCCGGTGATGTGTCGAATTCTGTCCCCCGTCAAATAGTGTCCACCCTGTACTGCGCTTGCTCAGTATGTAGGACAAGGGGATTTCGAAAATCTACCAAGACGAACGGCGCCTGCGTGGTGAGTTCAGGTGAAGGCCACACCATCCGTGGTTCAAGCCGAGCCAAGTGAGGCCGTGCCCGAAGCGTGGCGATCGAACCGAGCCCGTGAGGGGCCCTGTTACTATGTGCTACCGTATGTCCACTTGGATGGTGGGGCTTAAACCTGCACTCACAACGCAGGCGCCGTTCATCTTCGGAGATTTTGTGAATCTCCTTGTCCTCTGTACTGCGCAAGCGCTGTGCCTTCGCAGTATGGGCCGGACACAATCCGATGGCCGGACAGTTTTTGTCACAACACCGGTATACATGTCTATTCTGCACAAGGTACGGACAAGTCCTGTGGGATCCATGCCTGGTTCATTTTAATGAATGTGAGCTTGTCCACATTGGCTCTGGACAGGCGGTTGCGCTTGTCTGTGATAACGCCCCCTGCCGTGCTAAATACACGTTCAGATAATACACTGGCTGCAGGGCAGGCCAGCACCTCCAAGGCATAAAGGGCAAGCTCAGGCAGGCCATGTGCCCAATTTGGAGACCCAGAAGTTAAAGGGGGCAGACCCGTCATCCAGTACGTGTAGGCCTGTGGACACATACTGCTCAACCATGTTGGTGAAATGCTGCCTCCTGCTAAGACGTTCCATCTCAGCTGGTGGTGCTGGTTGTTGTGGCGTGCTGACAAAGCTTTTCCACATTTCAGCCATGCTAACCCTGCCTTCTGAGGTGCTGCCGGTGCCCCGGCTGCGTTGGCGACCTCTTCCTCCTCCTCTGCCTTCGCCTTGTGCTTCCACCGTACGCCCGCTGTCAGGTGGGAATGCCACCAGCAGCGCGTCTACCAGCGTGCGCTTGTACTCGCGCATCTTACGATCCCGCTCCAGTGAGGGAATTAAGGACGGTACGTTGTCCTTGTAACGGGGATCCAGCAGGGTGGCCACCCAGTAATCAGCACCAGTTAAAATGTGGGCAACTCGGCGGTCATTGCGGAAACACTGCAGCATGTAATCGCTCATGTGTGCCAGGCTGCCCAGAGGCAAAGAAAAGCTGTCCTCTGTGGGAGGTGTATCGTCTGTGTCCTCTGTATCCCCCCAGCCACGCACCAGTGATGGCCACGAGCTGGTCTGGGTGCCACCCTGCTGTGAAAATGGCTCCTCCTCCTCTTCCTCCATCTCCTCCTCCACCTCCTCATCCTCCAGAACTGTGCCCTTTCTGCCGGACAATTGTGTACCTGGCGTTTGCTGGTGCAGGAACCCACCCTCGTAGCCACTTGTGAAAGACTGCCCTGAAAGCCTTTGAAATGATCCCGCTTCCTCCTCCTCCTCCTCATCCTCCTGTGCCACATCCTCTTCCATCATCGCCCGAAGCGTTTTTTCAAGGAGGCATAGAACTGGGATAGTAACGCTAAGAACGGCGTCATTGGCACTGGACATGTTGGTGGAGTACTCGAAACAGCGCAACAAGGCACACAGGTCTCGCATGGAGGCCCAGTTATTGGTGGTGAAGTGGTTCTGTTCCGCAGAGCGACTCACGCGTGATTGCTGCAGCTGAAACTCCACTATCGCCTGCTGCTGCTCGCACAGTCTGGCCAGCATGTGCAAGGTGGAGTTCCACCTTGTGGGCACGTCACATATGAGGCGGTGAGCGGGAAGGCCGAAGTTACGCTGCAGCGCTGACAGGCGAGCAGCAGCAGGGTGAGAACGCCGAAAGTGCACACACACAGCCCGCACTTTCTGCAGCAGCTCTGGCATATTGGGGTAATTTTTAAGGAACCGCTGGACCACCAAGCTCAGCACATGCGCCAGGCAAGGGATGTGCGTCAAACCGGCTAGGCCCAGAGCTGCTACGAGATTTCGCCCATTATCGCACACCACCAGGCCGGGCTTGAGGCTCACTGACAGCAACCACTCATTGGTCTGTTGTTCCATGTCCCTCCACGACTCCTGCGCGGTGTGGGGTTTTTCCCCCAAACAGGAAAGTTTTAAAACTGCCTGCTGTCGTTTACCCCTGGCTGTGCTGAAGTTGGTGGTGAAGGTGTTACGCTGACCGGATGAGGAGGCGGTAGAGGATGAGGAAGCGGAGTAGGAGGAGTTAGCAACAGGAGGCAAACTGAAGCGCCCTGCAATCCTCGGTAGTGGAAGGACATGCGCCAAACTGCTATCTGCCTCAGGCCCAGCCGCCACTGCATTTACCCAGTGTGCTGTTAGGGAGATATAACGTCCCTGACCGTGCTTACTGGTCCACGCATCCGTAGTTAGGTGGACCTTGCCACAGATGGCATTGCGCAGTGCACACCTGATTTTGTCCCCCACTTGGTTGTGCAGGGAAGGGATGGCTCGCCTGGAAAAATAGTGGCGGCTGGGCACGACGTACTGTGGGACAGCCAATGCCATCAGGCTTTTAAAACTCTGCGTCTCCACCAGACGGAATGACAGCATTTCAAAGGCCAGGAGTTTTGAAATGCTGGCATTCAGGGCCAGGGATCGCGGGTGGCTAGGGGGGTACTTCCTCTTCCGCTCCAATGTTTGGGAGATAGAGAGCTGAACGCTTCCATGGGACATTGTGGAGATGGTTGGTGACCCAGGTGGTAGTGTTGCTGGCAGATCCTCTGTTTGCGGGGTGGCAGGTGCCACTGTCACTACAGAGGTGGATGAAGAGGCCGAGACTGCAGCAGAAGAGGAAGCAGGAGGAGCCAGAGACCTTTCTTGGTTTTTGAGGTGTCTACTCCACTGCAGCTCGTGCTTTGCACTTAGATGCCTGGTCATGCAGGTTGTGCTCAGGTTGAGAACGTTTATGCCTCGCTTCAGGCTCTGATTGCACAGCGTGCAAACCACTCGTGTCTTGTCATCAGCACATTGTGTGAAGAACTGCCACGCTGGGGAACTCCTTGGACCTGGCTTTGGTGTGCTCGGTCCCTTGCTGCGTTGGGCAGTAGCAGACATACTGTCTACCTGACAGACGCTCCGCTTTTGCACCCTGCTCCCTCTTCTGCTGTGCTGGTGGCTCTGTGCGACCACCGCCTCTTCCTCCAAATTACACTGGTCACCTGCATAACGTTGATTCCATGTGGGGTCGAGGACCTCATCGTCCTCCACATCATCTTCCACCCAGTCTTCACCCCTGCCCTCCTTGTCTGTCTGCACAATTGCGAAAGCAGCAGCAGTTGGCACCTGTGTTTCGTCATCATCCGAGACGTACTGCGATGGTCCTCCCATGTACTCATCATGAAACATAAGTGGTTGGGCATCGGTGCACTCAATCTCTTCCACTTCTGGGGCAGGGCTAGGTGGATGGCCCTGGTAAACCCTGCTAACAGAGTCATCGAAAAGCAGAAGAGACTGCTGCATGATTTGGGGCTCAGACTGCTTGGCTGATTTGCAAGGGGGTGAGGTGAAAGACTGATGGACATGGGTTTCAGGTGGCAACTCTGTTCTTTCATCAGAAGAGTGGGTGGGAGACAATGTGAAGGAACCCGAGGCACTGTCAGCAACCCAATCTACTATCGCCTGTACTTGTCCTGGCCTAAACATTCGTACAGCCTCATTAGGCGCGACAAAATACCGCCGCAGGCTCGGTCGCCTACTCGCACCTGAGGAAGGTGTTTCACTTGTGCGTGTATCTGGCACAGATCCACCACGTCCTCTCCCTGCAACAGGAGCTCCACCAGCAGCACCACGACCGGGGCCACCACGTCCCTTTGACCTTCTCCTCATATTTTCAAAATTTAGGATCTTGCCCTAAATGGGTGTTTTTGGAAGCGCAGAACACAACCAAAGTACGTAACCGCTGAATCGCACAGCTACAGAACTGCAGAAAATGCTATTCAAAAAAAATTTTGTTTTTTTAGTATAGCACAGTAGGAGAAAACTATATAGAAATTGTTTATTTCACACACCTCAAAATATGTATAACACACTGCAAACATTTTTTTGTGCCCCTAAACGGTGTTTTTTGGAAGAGCAGAACACACCCACAGTACGTAACCGCTGAATCGCACAGCTACAGAACTGCAGAAAATGCTATTCAAAAAAATGTTTGTTTTTTTAGTATAGCACAGTAGGAGAAAACTATATAGAAATTGTTTATTTCACACACCTCAAAATATGTATAACACACTGCAAACTTTTTTTTGTGCCCCTAAACGGCGTTTTTTGGAAGAGCAGAACACACCCACAGTACGTAACCGCTGAATCGCACAGCTACAGAACTGCAGAAAATGCTATTCAAAAAAAATGTTGTTTTTTTAGTATAGCACAGTAGGAGAAAACTATATAGAAATTGTTTATTTCACACACCTCCAAATATGTATAACACACTGCAAACTTTTTTTTGTGCCCCTAAACGGCGTTTTTTGCAAGCGTACATTAAAGTGCAAATTTTATTTTTTATTTTTTTTGCCCTAAACGGGTCTTTTTTTGCACGAGCAAAATAAAATGCTTTTTTTTTTGCCCTATGGGTCTTTTGGAAAAGAGCACAATAAAGTGCCTTTTTTTTCCCCCCTAAAAGTTAGATTTTCTCTGACACTGGGCTCATGGCAGTGTAAAAAGACTGCACTGCGACACAAATAGGTAAACCTATGCAGATCGCTGATTTTAATCTCTGAATCTGGACTCCTATATAATATTCTCTCTCCCTGAAAGCACCAACACAGGAACCTGGCCCTACACTACACTATAGCCTCGTACACACGGCCGAGATTCTCGTTGAAAAAAACATGTAGTTTTTTTCGACGAGATTCTTGGACAAGAAACTTGTCCCGGCCGAGTGTACACACGCTCGTTTCAAAGAACCCGCGGTTCTTTGAATGGAGCGTACGCGGTGACGTCATCGACTACGACGAGCATGCGCTCGTCACATTCGATGCCGTCGCCGCCATCTTGGTATACCCTACGTATGCCTAGGAAGCTACCGCGCATGCGTCGAATTCATTTTGAACATGCGCGGGCTTCCGGGAGGACAGGTAAGTGTACACACACTCACTTTTCTCGTCGAGAAACATGCCGAGGAGAATCTCGAGGAGAAAATAGAGAGCAGGTTCTCTATTTTCTCGTCGAGGTTTCTTGTCGGTTTTCTCGACGAGAAACCCGATAGCCGCGTACACACGACCGATTTACTCGGCAAGACCTCTCTGCCAGCAAGTTTCTTGCTGGTTCTTGCCGAGAAAATCGGTCGTGTGTACGAGGCCTATCTCTCTATCTTTTCCCTCAGATTGTAGAATCAGGACTACCTCATCTATCTTTCTATCTCTCCCTAAAAGCAGCAGCAGCAGACTAGATCCTCTCCCTATCTATTCTGAAGCAGAGTGACATGTGTGCTGTGTGCCTCTAGCTTATATAGAAGCTGGGTCACATGTTGCACTGACCAATCACAGCCATGCCATTAATAGGCATGGCTATGATGGCCTCTAAGGGCACACCAGCTAATCAAAAGGTGATTGGCTGGCCCCTGAAGCATTTCTAAATGCGTAATTAGATTGCCGAACCCGAACCCGGACTTTTGGGCAAAGTCCGGGTTCGGGTTCGGGAAAAAGCTAAAGTTCGGTACGGACCCGAACTTTACAGTTCGGGTTCGCTCAACACTAGTCTGCATCTCACCAAGGTAATACTTAAAATCTGGCCTGTTAGTGGGTCCTGAGGACAGGAGTTGAGAACCACTGGTTTAGGAGATATTTTTTTTACCTACAGGTAAGCCTTAGTATAGGCTTATCTGTAGGTAAAAGTAAAAAAAAAAAGACTATACAACCGCTATAAGAATAAGAAAATGGGAAAGACTATGATGCTTTCTGTCAGAGTAAATAACAAATTCGTACTCGACTGGTTTTACACATTTTGTTACAGTTTATTGGTTCTTTAGGAAAACACAGAAAAGCTGTTTGGGCACCCCACTCATATTTCCTCAGCAGTACTTTGCACATTGCTATAGTCAGTTAATAGTCCTCTATTAAATTTTGGCCATATGCCCTTGTCATCAGAGCAACAAGAATTGTCATCTGTATCCCCAGTAGAGCCTCTGTAAATAAAGTAATTTGTTTGTTGCCCTCAAAGCTAATGCTCATTCCATCACAGTTATTCAACTGAACAGTAATGAGTTCCTTACATGATGCTCTGGCTCTTCACCCATCTGTTCCCTTTTGTCCCTTTTCAATGTTGCAGTTCTAAATATTGCATTTATTCCACATAGTTTATTCACTGTGACATTTTAATCTTTATTGACAAAGGCTTTTCTAATGTCAGCTCATAGTTTGTTCTTATAGACAAGTTCATGCTGTTTTCTGCTAGTTAGTGGAGACATTTATTGACCTCTTCACTTCTGACAGTTTATTTTCAGTTGCATTTGAGAAGTAGCTTTATTGTTTGCCAAACAGTGGGATCTTTTAAAGAGAAAAAAAAGGTTTAAGTAGAAAAAGGAAATTATTACAAGTAGAGTGATTCTACCTACAATAAGGAATTACTTTGGAACTCAAAAATCTACTGCAATCAGGAGATGGCTAAGCATTAGTCAACATATTATCCCTTTATTTTAGTGTAGCGGGTATTTGAATTTAGGGGAAGCATCTGGGTGGTAGTGTAACCCAGATGCACTGATTGCTAGGGAATCTGAGACCCTTTTATGGTTCTTGGAGGACTCCCTGTGGCCTACAGGTGGCGTTGTTGCCCTGGGCCGGAGTTGAACTCACATCGCAAGACTGTGTCTTTTTGTCCTCCCCTGGAGCTGGTACAGCGGGGCGGGGAACCCGCTGTGGCGCAAAGGGAGAGGGGATAAAAGGGGCAGACGCCCTGACCACGGGGTTCAGAGTTGAAGTCGGAGGACGCGGCCGCACCCAGGCACCTTCAGCTTGGGTGCTGGTGTTCCGGTGTTCCGGGCCCAGGTGCCCTTGACCTGGCCGGAGCGGATATGGAGTCCATCTCAGGCACTTTTAGCCTGGGGTGAGGTACTATGGCGGATGCCTGGGGCTCAGTACCTTCGACTGAGTTCCACGAGGGTGGAGGAATCCGAGGGGGCCCTAACTCCTTGGGTGCCGTGTCTGAGTTCGTGAGGTCTGGTGAGCAGAACTTCTCTGGAGAGTCCGGCGCAGCATCGCTGGAGACAGAGAGGCCTCCGGTATCTCCCTTGGATGGATATCCTTCCCCTGACAGGGGCCTTGCTAGCGAAGGTAATTCACGTTCTACTTCACATAGTCAGTGGCAGTGACTATTCGCCACTTGTGATACCACAGTGGTTGGCAAGAGAAGGGAAAGGATTGTGCCTCGAACTATTCCCATTAAAACTAAGTTGTTGCAAAATAATCCAACTTAACCGTGCTGTATGTTTATTCGCTGAGAAGAATAAAACTGTGTTGGACCTATTCACTGTGTGGAACTCTGGTTACTAGGAGCAAAGGAGTCAGGGACGAAGGACAGGACTTGACTCTAGGACACCTACACAAAGCCCGATCTTTCTGGCCTTCACCTCGTCACTATGGAGGACATGGGCCGTAGTGTATCTCATCCCTCTCCCCAGTACTAACACTCCTAGACAAAGAAAGACAAGCTGAGAATAAGAAGGGGAGAGAGGGGTGAGGCCGCTACATTAGCATGCTCTGTTTAGGTCAATAGCCATGTGGCCTGTTAGCCAAAATAAATAATCCATTAAAGACACACTAAGAGTGTCATTCTGTATCAGAAAGCCTTAAAGGATAAGTTCACCTTCGGAACATGTTACATGTTCCACCCGGTTTTAGGGTGAAACATGTAACATATTACTGATCCTGTGACAGCAGACCGGGTATCTTCTCCCCGTAACCAACCGCTGTCAGTATTTGAAAAGAGCTTGGTCATGCAGCGTTCGACCCACATGGTCGCATCATCTTCACTAGCAGCAGCCCCTGCAGGGTTGATATTCTCTAATGCACGCATGGCTCCCTGGACTCCTCCTTGTTCTCCTGTCTACAGCGGAGTGTGCAATGTGGGGGAGGGAAGGACCACCAAGCCCCAGGCATCTTGCTTAAGGGAATGCTCACTGTAGCGGTCACACTCGCTCTTCTCTGTCCAGTTGGTACATGGCAACTCTGCCTCTCCATTATATATGTTACGCTCATTAGTTGCCGCCAGCTCCCCTGCCTTCTCCTCATCCTCCGCTCCTCTACTCCTCCTCTCCGCTGCTTTTCTGCTCCAACCACCGCTGTACACATCACACAAGTGGGTGGGCTCAGGGTGCAATGCTCTCCGCCAAGAGCCCACTCTTTTTGAAGCCAATTCAAGCCTCAGGATCTAATCATGTGCTTAAAAAAAAGAAAACACATTAAAATGTATGCGTCTGGCGCCCTGCGTCTAGATTAGGGGTCGAGCGCATGGATTAGGGGGGCGGCGCCCTTAATAAACGGGCCGCTACTGTCTACTTGAAATAAATACATCAGTAAATGCACACTGCAGTTCTCAGCCAAAGTCAAAATAAACCTTGGAATCACCAGCAAGCAGGTGTTCTTGCTAGTGTGTAACTAAGCTTGGCCATCCATGCAGGTTACAACCTGAAAAAATGGATATACTAGTTTGTGTCCTCTTGGTCTCCAGGAGCTTTGCAACACACAGGTGGGGCTCTCACATACAGCTTGTTGATGAACAATATCAAAATTAACAGAATATCTTGCTTCAGTGTTCCTCTGGTGAACATTATTAACACTAGCAATGTATTTAGCTCTGGTGCCTGTCTTGACTCAATCTATAACAGGGGTCCCCAAATTCATCAACCCCTTCATGAAGTTTCAGATTGTTCATCGACCCCCAACATTTTTATATGAAAATGAATTACTACTACCTTTCCAAACAGTACTACGAATAACAACAAAACAGGTAAGCAAACTTATCAATCTAAATTGTAAATATTCTTGTGAATATAATCAAAACTTAGTAACAGCAGCTGGATGTTACAATGTAAATTTTTTTGTAAATGTATAGCAATCAGTTCTGGAACACCACTCTTCTCATATGGGTATTGATAATTTATTGGAATACTATATGTACGGTATGTATATTCTTCCAGAAAGGGGGCGGTTTAATGCCACAGATGCACAATGCAAAGCACAAAGCTAGTAAACAATGTACAGCTGTCAACCCAAAGCCATCCTCACTGTCAGCTGAGCGCCCAGACCTGGGTCTCACTGCTAGGCATGTCAATTTCGGGACTAGGTTCTAGTATGGAGCTCTACAATGACCTCAAAAGATTAATTAACCAAAATCGATTTTCCATCATTTATTAACCACCTATTGACATTTACTTACCATATTTTGGCCCGAAGCCATTTATAAACCACTTATACAGTCCCATCCACCCGTAGGGGTCAATACTGACCACATTGGGAAAGCCTGATCTATAATCCTAAATAAGTTAAAAAATTCTATGAGCATGATCTATGACAGTTGCATGCTGCTACACATCAGAAAGCAACTTCAGTATTGTATATCCTCTTTGGTATGGGAGATAGGTGTCTTTCACCAAAAGAAAGAGTTTTAAAAATTGCAGTTTCAATGTCCCTTTCTTCATCGCTACCTATAGTTTAACTTGAAGAAGATCCAGATATTGGGCCCAGACTTATATGCCAACACTGTATGCAGTAGTCTGCTGTTCCACAGCCTTACACTGCACATTGTATATTCACTCACCTGACCAGTGCCCATCTAGACTCAGTACCACTCCAACCACTCCAACTATATGGCATCACCTAATCAGAAGCACACTAGTCACTAGTCAATTACTTTACAAAAAGCTGAACTCCAGCTTTAACTTCAGTTTTGCACTGTTGCATAGGCTTTAGTCTGTACTGTAATGGCTTACTCTGATTTCACAGCACCCTACTGGCCCCTCCAACCAGCCATGATCTGCCTTCAATTCACAGAGAAGCACACAGACCCAGTGATGATGTCAAACATAAAGTACTGTACAGGATGCCAGGGATGGGTCCAGAATGGGAGATACATTTCCCATTCTTTGGGTTATGGTCTTGAATGCAATTTTTTAATATTTAGATGTTCTCACCCACACAGGGGTAGGGATTCAGAGGTAGTCTGGTTGGAAAATGGGGACTGGCAGAGCGGTCAGAATTGGTAAGTCCTCATTTGGGACCCAGAATTTGTGGGATCAGAAAGCGTTTTAGAGGAAAAGAGCCTCCAAACCCCAATTACAGGGACTTTGGTCTTGAAGGGGTTAACACACCTGTAGTAGAGGCCTAAGGAGGAACAGGAAGCCATTAGCAGGTGTCTGTAAAATGGAGTGCATAGCAGTAGGGATGCACCGATACCTGTCGCTCCCAGCCTCCATACCTGTGCGGAGGCCGGGAGCGACAGACGCGCGATGACTTCCTGCTACAGGAGAAAAAAGCAAGGTGACTGGCGGAGGCGGAGCCTAATGCTCCGCCTACCCTCCTCTGCGCAGCAGGCATCATCTCCCCCAGGCCAGGAGCGGGGTCTGTGATGTCACCACCAGAAAAAGAGGGGGAACTCCCAGGCAGCAGCAGCCAGCAGGGATTAGCACTGAGTGCAGCCTAGCAGGTACGTACTCTTGAAGATGATGATCATGTTGTGCATGTGTGTGCCACTGTGCCAGGCCCAAACAGAAGCAAGCAGCCAGTTAAATATAGTGCTAAATATGAATTATATAAATATGCACAAATCACTTTATTACACTTTATTTATGATATCTATGGCCGCTATGCATATTTATATAATCCATATTTAGCACTATATTTGATTGGCTGCTTCTGCTTGGGCCGAGCACACATGCACAATCGCACATGATGACGACGACTTAAAGTCATCACATCATCATGTGCGATTGTACCAAGCAGAAGCAGCCAATCAAATATAGTGCTCAATATGGATTATATATATATATATGCATAGCAGCCATAGATATCATAAATAAAGTGTAATAAAGTGATTTGTGCAACAGGCTCATTAAAAGGGGTTGTAAAGGCAATTTTTTTCTTTAAAAAAAAATAACAAACATGTTATACTTACGTAACTTCCCTAACTGTCTCTTGTACCATGCCTGCAGTCCCTGACTGTCTCCTGTACCATGCCTGCAGTCACTTCAGCCTGTTGCCTCCTCCTTCCCTCTACCAGCTGTCACCCCTGCCCCCATGTTTCCCAATAACCCTCCGATCCCCATCTTCTTCCCCCCCCCCCCCCCCCAGCGAACACAGCCTTTTCCATCCCAACTCTCCCACCCCACATTCCCTATAAAACGGAACCTGACCTAATTTAACTGCCCCATTTTTTTATTCTATTTTTCTCTGCTACAGTACTGTCATCTGCAGTTGCAAATAGGTGCTGCCCTAATTACATCAAGATTAGCGTATAAGACCTGCTCAGTGTTGACTTGGGGTTTCATGTGCGGCACAGGAATGCATCATTCATGGACTAGTAACTTAGTGGCGGAGAAGGATTTGGCAGCTAGGAAGCAGTAATTTATCTGTCCAGGGGCTTGCCATTAATTAAGCAGCTGATCAAATTTGTTATAAAATAAAAATAGATTTATTAAAAAAGAAATTAATACACAGAGGTTATGAACACATTCATGTCTTGGCCAATTGCTGATTTATTTTTGCCTACCTTTGCTGACTGCTGGGAATGGACTTACGGTAGCTCTCTCGCTCTGAGAACTTTTGTACAGAGGATAACAAGACAAGTGCTTATAGAAGTTTAATTTATTGTATATCCAAAGCCATTTTTGTTTTGGACAGCATGATAAAGGATTAAAAACCTCTGTCAGGTTGTTTTTTTTTGTGGGCAATTGTAAGGAATTGCTTTTAATTAATATCTGATAGACAGAACATGACTAGGGTAGCTAAGAGCTAACCAAACCACTTAACATTACAACTTACTTGCTCCTCCAGTTCCAGACCCCTTTTCTTGAGTAAAAGACCACACCAACTTTCTTTAGGGTAAAATGTCCGAACACGGCCTTTTATTAACAAATTATTATAATTAAATTAACCATCATAACATTTCAAATGACCAAACAAAACAGACATAATGATTTTTGAGGTCCTTGACGGTATCAATCTAACCATCCCCCTTTTATTGTGTCCGAGGCACCAGCTAGATGAGTTGCCACCCCAGTCGCTACTTATAGACTCAGGGCCTAATCCCAGCTGACCTCAGCCACCCAGGGTCCTTACTGCTCTCCGTTCACTAACCAGTGAATCGTTCCCACTCGAGGATACCATACCTAAAATGGTTCCCCACTGCTTACCCAAATGAACCTAATTATACCACTGCCAAGGTCCCCTTCCGCCACAGCGCCGCAGGTGTGACACCTTACACCTGTGCGTCCCGCCACACCCAAAAAGCCCTCTACACTCCATCCTCCAAACCCAGACACCACAAATCTGTGCCAACAGCGTTGAGGTGAACGCCATCACCCCAAAGGAAACGCCAAGTGTCCTCCTCCAAGTCCAAGTGCCAGACCACCAGACCCCCATTCCTAACAAAAAACTTCCCCACCTCTTTATTGACTTTCACCCGTGGTTTGTTGATTTTCGCCACAGATCTGGCCTCACGCCACGCCGTGCGTGCCACAATATCCGACCAAACCAACTGGGTATTCGAAAAATCACAACGAGGCCGGATAAAATCAAAACTGATATCCCGAATAAGCTCTCTAGAAGCTCTAACACCCAGATCATTGCCCCCCCCCCCCCGTGGACAACCAGAATGTCCGGTGGCCTATCCAGACGGGCAAATCTTTTGGCTTCGGGGACCACCTTATTCCACATCATGCCCCGGACCCCTATCCAACGAACACTACCCAACTGGATACCCAGCTGCCTGGCCTCACCTCTGTCCTCCTGGCCCCCCAGTACACATAAAAGAGTGCCCCAGGATCCATACGAGGCACCTCTGACCTGTAAGTAAACAAAACAAACACGGTACCACCCACGACAAACTGGGAAACACATTAACACACAACATAGACAACAATAAGAGAAAGGGTGGAAAAAGAGAACAAAAACCCTAGCCGGGCACCAAGATAACAAAAGAAACAGACCCCACCCACTACAGTAAATGCGGCCTGATGTACAGCCGATACCTATTGGACTCCCACCGGACCGCAGCATCGTCCAACCCCTAACGAGATGCCTCAGTAGCCGCACCGATGTGAAAAGAGTGAGACCCATACTGCTTGGGATCCAAGCCCACCGCCCCCAGACATTTTCAAAAGACAGCCACGAACTGGAATCGCGACAAGCATGAACCATCTGCATGTACCAAGAACGGGCCCGCTAGCTGCGGATGTAAGTCTGCAAAGTTAGATAATGCAACCACCGGGCAAAGGCCCGCCTCCGTGCCCCGAAACAATTCCAAATGCAACCCCTTCCCCAATTGATCCATCTTGGAACGTCGTATTCCAATCCAAACTGAGTCATTAGTGAACACAACATCCTCCCACAGAATCCCACCAGCGACCGATCTGGAAGGGCTGGCCAACTCGCCCAGCCGAAGGGCCCCAAAGAAAGACAGTAAAAAGGCGGCCCGAAACAAAGTCTGTTGATAAGCATTCGAACAAACCGAGCCCAGGTGCTCCAGGACCGCCCTCAATATGGCAACCGACACAGGACGCCTGGAATCTCTGGACCTACGGCCCTTGTGGTATCCCTTCATCGCCTGGCGTGCCATAAAGGATTTTGTGGCATCCCCCATACCCTTTAACTTAAACCAAAATGCAAGGCCTGCCCACTTACGGTCAACCGCAGAAGCGGACACCTCCCGTACAAAATTCCGGACAATGAAATAGACCACCACAGAATAAACATCACCCCCTCGCACCAGAACCCCTTACTCAGCCAGTAACGCATTCCATTCCCTCCACGTTCTGGAATACGCTTCCCACGTCGCCTCACTCAGGGAATCCCGGATCAATCCTGTGGCGACTCCAACACTACCTTCCATAGATGTGGTGGACAAGGCGTTCCATGCTGCTCCGCCTCCGGGGCCAACACGCGAAACTCCGTCCACTGCGAACGAGACAAGGCATCCGCAATCTTGTTAGTAACACCCGGAATATGGACAGCATACATAAAAGCATTTAATTGAAGGCACAACAAGACCAAATGGCGCAATAGGCGCACCACAGGCAGAAGGCAGAGAGGAAGCCGAGATGTTATTGATGGCCGTCACCACCTGTCATAGAAGGCTAGCAAACCAGACTGTGTGACTGCACAGAGGAGACCAAATGGGTGTAAGTAAAAGTATAACAGTTTATTATGATAAGTGAACAGACAAATAACCACCTCCAACAGAACACAGTGCAGCAACCTAACCAAATAACAGTGACTATAGAAAATATTTATGTAGCGGGTGGTTACATTTAGGGGGAAGCATCTGAGTGGTAACCAGGCTCAGATGCACTAATTGTTAGGTCTCATGGACCATTTCTATCCCTGGGAGATAGTACTGGTGTGTAAGTTCACTGGGGCCTATGGGTGTCGCTGTTGCCATGGGCCCGGGTAGAACTGCATTATGAGGTTGTGTCCTTTTTGTCCCCTCTCGGCAGTGGTACGGCGAACCTGCTGTGCCTGTTGGGAGAGGGTATAAAAGGGCGCGGCCATCTTCCAGAGGGGTGGTCGGTTCCGTGCTCAGGCACCTTAAGCCTGGGTGCGTGTGTGTCGCCTCCGGGTGCCCTAGGCCCGGAGGCCTGGTCGGGTGGTCTCTGGGTGCCCTAGGCCCGGAGACGGAGCTGCTGTTCCATCTCAGACACCTTCAGTCTGGGGTGAGGTACTTTGAGAGAGGCCCGGGGCCCAGTATCTTCGACTGGGTCCCACAAGGGATCGAGGGCTCTTAGGGTACCCCCTGGAGTGGGTGCCCGAATCTAGGACGAGGAGGCCAGGGAGGTGACCCTTCCCGAAGACCCAGTACAGTATCGCTGGTGATGGTGGGGCCTCTGGTAAATCTCCGGATAGAAGTCCTTTCCCTGACAGGGGTCATTGCTTCTAGAAGGTAATCCATCGTGAATCAGGTTGGTGGCAGAGACCCAACAACCGGGCCTGTGGCAGAGGCCCTATTCACCTGGTCTGTGACAGGGACCCCCTCATGGTCGGTGGCAGCGACCGTGCACCAAGCCTGTTCGTGCTATCCAGAACAGGAGAAACCCAAATTTAAGTTTGTGCCTGGACCTCCTCCCACCTTATCTGACCTGTGTTTGTCTCAACCTGTCTGCTCTTAAAGAGACTGTTTATTGTGCAAGAAAGAATAAATAAGTGTTGGACCTTTCAGTTGGTGTGGACAGTTGCTTACTTGGGAGAATTAAAGACTTGTTTCTGACTACTGCAGAAACGAGGTCAGCACTGGAGGCTTTTTTACACCAGTCGCAAGGAGGCCCAAGAAACTAACACCGCTCAACCTCCCTATTCAGAAGGGTACGGGCTTGTAGTGCCGTGTGCCTCATTCTTTCCCTGCGGAGGAGCCAAGCAAAAGAAAAGCAGGTAAAGTCTGGGGTTGGTGCGCTACACGTGGGGGCTCGAGTCTGGGTTGTGTTTGCGGGCATGGAGTGAAGATTCCCCCCAGAAGCTGAACTTTTATTCCCTAGTGAAGTTCCGTGGAGGTCGGCCATGTTTGGAACTGCGCCACGAGGAGAACCCTGACTGCGTAGTTCATGGGTGTGTCTATTCAGAAAAGCCTGCAAGCGATGTAGGAGATGGGAGGAGTCTGACCATGTATGGAGTTACACGTGGGGACTTTGGCGCAAAAAGGTCAGTGCACGATGGAGCAGCAGATGGTCAGCATGTCGTCTCATGCATCATGGGTTCCAGCTTCTACAACTGTGAAAATGACTTTATTCGCTGCTTCGATTACGGATACAGGGATTCGGCTCAAGCCCCGGGGAAGATTTTCCCTCTATGTGTGCAAGGACGTGGAGGCCCTCGGTGTGATTTGTCCCGGCTGCTCGGGACTGGTGGTTCATCTGAAGCCATTCGGGCGATGCGAGAGCTGTAAGGAGTTTCTGTTCGAGGTGGAGCAACCTACAGAGAGGCCTCGGGCCTTCCACCTCAATTGCCTTACGGACGCCACCACTCTGGAAGGAGGAATCGAAGCTTGTACAGCCACCCCTGCACGCACTGATGAGACTTCGGAGGAAGTCACAGAGGAGCTCGTTGTTGTGAGTGAGAAACCGGAGGATGCTGCCTCGGCAAAGACAGAGTCTTTTCTCCCACCGCCCAAGAGGAAGATGGGTCTTGTGAAGGCTTCCCGCGGCCATGGTGGAGCAACGCCCCAGCGCTCACCCGGAATGGATGTCTCTGAAGGGAAAAGTCCCGGACGTCCGAGTCCTTCTCCAAGCCGAGGTAAGCCAGGGGGAGAGACTTTGTTACAGGTCCCTAGCCCTGGGGATTCACATGCTAGTGAGTTGACCAGAGGGGGTGAATCGTCCTTCACCAGGAATTATTTCCCTGCGGAGTAGTACGATACCTCTGACCTAGAGTCCGTTTCAGATGCGGGTGATGATGCCGCGATTGACAAACTGTTTGAGAGAAAGGGATGGGATAAGATGCCCCTGTCCTTGTTCCGTAGGCCTAGGAACCCACCCATGTCTACTGGGAAAAGTACACCCCGGGTGGTGGCCACTGAGCCTGAGGAGGGATCTGTCCCCTTGCCTGCCCTTCCACAATCTGGAGCACCTGCTTTCGCCACTACCACTACTGCTAGACCGGTGTCACTGCGGGCCCCTGCAACTGGCCCAGAGGCAGTTAAAGTACCTCGACACCCGGATGCTGTTGTTTTGCCTGGCGCAGGAGACCGCGCCACTATGCCACAGTTGTCCCGCTTACAGAGACTCTTTAACCAGAAGGTTGCCAGTGAATATGGGTGGGAGTACCCATATCTACCCAAGGAACTTTTGTTCGAGGTTGAGGCCTGTAGAGATCGGTGGTACTCGGAGTTTGTGTGGACACACATTAAGGTACCCCAGGCCAAAAGGTACTTTTCGTGTTCGCCTGCCGCAACTCTGCGGTTCAAGGATTGCAAAGCTGCTTGGATGTTGGGTCGGCACATTCATGCGGACAAAGTGTTTATCTGCAGAAAGGATAAGGACGATGTGGAGTATCACATAGATACCTTCGATAGACATTGGAAGCCATTGGTATTGCCCGATCCACACTACTATCTGTGAGAGACCAGACTCTTGTGTTTGCGCTTGACTTTTTTTTTTCCTCTCTTCAGGAACTTTGCCCATGTTAAAGCGTATTTTACTTTTTGGAGGAGTGGGAGTTGTTGCTGTTGTTGTTCTCCCTTCTCTTCCCACCACAAAGATAACCAGGACTAGTTAGTTGAGGGCCACAGTTCACAGAGAAGAGAATTTCCTTGTCATGAACAGGTGTTCTGACCGCGGCACTACCACTAGGTGGCGGTGTTGCGCAACGGTTACATTGAAGGCCTTACATTGCACTTAATGTTAGAGCGAGCAGGCTTTTCTCTAGGGAGGAACCTGTTCATTCTAAATTACATATTGTTAGATTATGTGTTTTTTCTTTCTTCCTCTGCAGGTGAACGACAAGCAAGACTGCTGAGTATGGGGTGGGTCTTAGTGAGTTCTGCGGGAGGAAATTGTAAATTTTATTGTGAAATTTGAGTGATCTTAAAATGTTTTATATATATGTACACCCTCATTCCCATCTGTTTTTTTCCCTTTCCCATGTTAGGTTCCGGCACAAACGAACAAAATTTTAAATTGTAAATTTTTTTTAGTTTGTCTCTGGATCTGGCTTATGTTGAATCAGGATGAGGAGGCATAAATTGGTTTCAGACACTGGGAGTTGGGACCAGTGTTCACAAGTGAGGGGGATGTGTAGCGGGTGGTTACATTGTGTGACTGCACAGAGGAGACCAAACGGGTGTAAGTAAAAGTATAACAGTTTATTATGATAAGTGAACAGACAAATAACCACCTCCAACAGAACACAGTGCAGCAACCTAACCAAATAACAGTGACTATAGAAAATATATATGTAGCGGGTGGTTACATTTAGGGGGAAGCATCTGAGTGGTAACCAGGCTCAGATGCACTAATTGTTAGGTCTCATGGACCATTTCTATCCCTGGGAGATAGTACTGGTGTGTAAGTTCACTGGGGCCTATGGGTGTCGCTGTTGCCATGGGCCCGGGTAGAACTGCATTACGAGGTTGTGTCCTTTTTGTCCCCTCTCGGCAGTGGTACGGCGAACCTGCTGTGCCTGTTGGGAGAGGGTATAAAAGGGCGCGGCCATCTTCCAGAGGGGTGGTCGGTTCCGCCCCCCGACCCCCATTAAGCCTGGGTGCGTGTGTGTCGCCTCCGGGTGCCCTAGGCCCGGAGGCCTGGTCGGGTGGTCTCTGGGTGCCCTAGGCCCGGAGACGGAGCTGCTGTTCCATCTCAGACACCTTCAGTCTGGGGTGAGGTACTTTGAGAGAGGCCCGGGGCCCAGTACCTTCGACTGGGTCCCACAAGGGATCGAGGGCTCCTAGGGTACCCCCTGGAGTGGGTGCCCGAATCTAGGACGAGGAGGCCAGGGAGGTGACCCTTCCCGAAGACCCAGTACAGTATCGCTGGTGACGGTGGGGCCTCTGGTAACTCTCCGGATGGATGTCCTTTCCCTGACAAGGGTCATTGCTTCTAGAAGGTAATCCATCGTGAATCAGGTCGGTGGCAGAGACCCAACAACCGAGCCTGTGGCAGAGGCCCTATTCACCTGGTCTGTGGCAGGGACCCCCTCATGGTCGGTGGCAGCGACCGTGCGCCAAGCCTGTTCGTGCTATCCAGAACAGGAGAAACCCAAATTTAAGTTTGTGCCTGGACCTCCTCCCACCTTATCTGACCTGTGTTTGTCTCAACTAGACTTGTGCACAACGGAAAAATTCGTTTAGTTTCGGTTCGTTTTTTGTGCACAACGGAAAAATTCGTTTAGTTTCGGTTCGTTTCTTTTCGGTCCTGTTGATTCGTAATCATTCATAATTTTGCTAGACGGGATTTTTCGTGTTCGGACTAATTCGTATTTTCGCAAGCGTCATTTTTCGTTGAATTTTTAGTTGATTTATAATTCGTACTTTCGGTAGGGTACGTTGTTTTTCTTTGATTCTGGACAACACTTTTTTGGGGTTCGTTGATTCGTAATTTTCCGTGTCTCTCTCACAACGACGCTGCCTATTATGCCTAATGTGCTTCGAATGGATTTGTACTTTTCTAAATACATAGCGGTTATTTGTAACGATTCGAAATCTCGTATTTTACTTTCGTTTTTTCATGCGGCTATAGCCTCCGCCCCTGTACACCATTTTGAGAGGGAGTTCAGCATGGTGAGGGAGAAGCAGAGAGCAGAGTGAGTGTTATTGTGCTTCGAATGGATTCGTACATTCGTAACTTTTTTCATAACGAATTATGCCGAAGACATTCGGGCATTCGCTATTTTGCGGTATAATTTATTTCGGATTCGGTTTTATTCGTAATTGCTTTGTTCGGAAATTCGAATGCTTCCGAATGTCCGAAAGTTGCTAAATTCGGACGAATTTCGAAACGAATTGCACAAGCCTAGTCTCAACCCGTCTGCTCTTAAAGAGACTGTTTATTTTGCAAGAAGGAATAAATAAGTGTTGGACCTTTCAGTTGGTGTGGACAGTTGCTTATTGGGGAGAATTAAAGACTTGTTTCTGACTACTGCACAAACAAGGTCAGCACTGGAGGCTTTTTTACACCAGTCGCAAGGAGGCCCGAGAAACTAACACCGCTCAACCTCCCTATTCAGGAGGGTACGGGCTTGTGGTGCGGTGTGCCTCATTCTTTCCCTGCGGAGGAGCCAAGCAAAAGAAAAGCAGGTAAAGTCTGGGGTTGGTGCGCTACATATACAATAATGGGAGATACCGGAAACGTAGCCAGGCCGAGGTCATACACAAAGGGATGGAAGCAGATGGGTATGGATGGGAAACAGACAGGAACAGGGAGGGGACAGATGGATTGGCTGCAGAGCAGGGATCCAAGAATCCAGGTAACAGGAGGACAAGGGACCGTGGTAATCAGGAGACAGGAGGGACAGAAGCAGGCTGGGTTAAAGATTGGGATCAGGTCGGATCGGGTCAGGCAGGATACAGGTTCAAAGTCCAGATCACAGGTCCCTGGTCTGGGAGAGAGATACCAGGACAAGGAGTGTTTGTACTTGCCGGGTATTTATAAGAAGGCTTGTGATTAGCTTCAGGTCACAGCTGAGCGCAGGAAGTGCTGCCTGCCCCACACTGCCGGAATACACCCGCTGGTGGACGCCGGTACTACAGCCCATGGATCAGGCATTACCACCAGCAGGTGAGATCCTCCAACAAAGATATTGGCTGCAAGAAGACACCTGCTGGCGGACACTAGTACTGAAGTCCATAGGACCAACAGCACTACCAGCGGGTGAAGCCTTTCCTGACACCACCCCCATGTTGTCGCAGTTGAAGCGCACCTTCCGGTTGCAAAAAGCATCACCCCAGAGTTCAACCGCCAGCACAATTGGAAACAATTCCAAAAGTACCAGGTTTTTCAACCAACCAGCCTCACTCCACGACTCAGGCCACCGACCCGCGCTCCACTTACCCTGAAAAAATGCTCTGTAACCTAATTGCTCACCGGCCCCGACATCCACAGCGATCGTCCATTGTAAGTAGCCAGAAATTCGTCCCACACCTTAAGGTCCGCCCTGAGATCCCTCGACAAACGAAGCCAAAGATAGCTTCGGGCAAAATATCCTGCCCATAGGAATTATCCTGCAGGCAAAATTCAGCTTCCCCAGAAGGGACTGCAACTCCCGCAACCTGACCTTCTGCCTGCCGTACATGCCGGTCACCTCCCGCCGCCGAGCCATCAGTTTGTCCACGGGCAAACGACACTCCAAGGCTACGGAATCTATCGTAATGTTTAGAAAAATCAGCCCAGCCGCCGGGCCCTCCGTTTTTTCCGGAGCCAAAGGAATCCCAAAACAATCCGCAATGTGTTGAAGCGTCCCCAGTAGCACCCCGCATACAAGAAATCATGCAGGTAGTGGATGATAGAGTTCAGGCCGGACACGTCCCGCACTACCCATTCTACAAACAAGCTCAATGCCTCAAACAGTGCACAAGAACTGGAACACCCCATAGACAGACAACAATCGACAAAATATGAGTAGTTTCACCTACAACCCAAAAGGTGCACACTGTCCGGATGAACAGGAAGCAGGCGAAATGCCGCCTACACGTCCATCTTGGCCAACAGTGACCCATGTCTGTACCTACGAACCCAGGCCACCGCCGTGTCAAACGATGTATAGGTGACCGCACAGGCTTGCGGATCAATACCATCGTTGACCGAGCCCCCTTTCGGGTAGGAAAGATGATGGATTAAATGATACTTGCCTGGTTCCTTCTTGGGAACAACTCCCAGAGGAGAAACAACCAGGCCCGGAAGTGGAGGAGAGGAAAACGGTCCACTCATCCTACCCAGAGAAACTTCCTTACAAAGTTTCACCGCCACCACTTCCGGGAACTGGAGAGCAGACCGCAAGTTCGGCGACAACGGGGGAATTCCTGTCACACGTGACCCAGAGGTGTGTGCCACCATCTTGGGACCTCCACCGGCAGACGTTCCCGCCCTTCCTCGTCGCTCCACCAAAATCCGGGATGACGTGCCGACTGGAACGTCGCCAAGCACGCTAGCCGCCCGCTCCGGTATCCGGACGACAGAGGATAGGCCCGGATTGACTCGCCAAGGTGACCCCATCCCCCACGGGCTCCGCCTGAGATGGGGATTCCTACCAGGCAAAACCCCACCCGAGGCTAGCGTGTGCTTGGCAGGGGGGCTTGAAGGGTCCGTAGGCGGGCTCCCATTGTGGCGCTTAGCCCGAAGGGTCCTCTCAGGACTAAAGCGCTCCGGCGGCCTAGACCACCGAGCACACGGTGGCACAGGCGCAGGCCCCGGCTGGGAGGGACTCTGCTGGACCCCTTGTAGGGAGGCCACGACTTGGCTCTGCACCCATGCTGCGCCATAGACATCAGCTGCAGCCCTGAGCTGGGATATGAGACTCTCCAGCTCACTCATATTAAAGCAAAGATGGGAGAACAGCAAGCACTGATGTTCTGCCCTGGCTACCCAGATAAACTGTTAGAGCCCCATCCCCTTTACAGACCTAATATCTCCCTGCCTCCCCACACCTCCTAATTGACCAATAGGGTAGACCCCATTTAAAAACTAATAACTGCCTTAACCCTTTTGTTACCTGGATACCCTTACCACCCTGTCATGTCCCCCCTCCACTGACCCTGTTCCTGTTCAGCTATGGGGGATTTCTGGAAGTGAAGGGAAATTTAAAACAGTTGTCAACAGAACAAGATTTCCCCACTATTTTTGTTCCAGTGACAACTCAAAATTCTGGATTTTCTCTTGACGGTTGTCACCCGAACAAAAAAGAGATGGCTTATTTCAACAGTAGGGGCTCAGAAAGCAATAAAAATCTGACAAGGTTTGAATGAATACCGGTACACACACACCAACTGATACGTTTACGACTGCCTGACTTCAGTTTAATGTAGAGGAGAAGTATCTGACCTAAATCAACGAATGTGCAATTGAAGCATTGCTGATAATAAATGAAAAGCATTTGAGAGGAATTCTATAAATTTATAACAGTGAAGAGATAATCCAAGCCTGACAGAGGACACTTGAAGTGCAATCTAATGAAATGATATGCATTCAGGAAATGTAAAATGTAGTAATAGCCAGGACTTACGGTACTTTTAAGCCCTGTACACACGATCAGTTTGACTGATGAAAACCGTCCGATGGATTGTTTTCATCAGACAAACCGATCGTGTATGGGACCCATCAGTCTTTTTTCCATCGGTTTTAAAAAATAGAACATGTTTTAAAATTATCTGATGGATAAAAAACCGATGGCAATTTCCGATCGTCTGTGGGGAAATCCATCAGATAAAAAACCCAAGCATGCTCAGAATCAAGTCGACACATGCTCAGTAGTGATGAGCCGAACACCCCCGGGTTCGGTTCGCACCAGAACCCGCGAACGGACCGAAAGTTCGTACGAACATTAGAACCCTATTAAATACAATGGATGCAAACGTTCAAATTCTAAAGTGCTAATTATAACAACTATTATGCATGTTATTGTCCTAAAAAGGGTTTGGGAACCCGGGTTCTGCACCAGGGGACATGTATCAATGCAAAAAAGAAGTTTTAAAAACGGTTGTTTTTCGGGAGCAGTCATTTTAATGATGCATAAAGTGAAAAAAAAAAAAGTCAAATATTCCTTTAAATATCGTACCTGGGGGGTGTCTAAAGTATGCCTGTGAAGTGCCACGTGTTTCCCGTGTTTAGAACTGTCCCTGCACAAAATGACACTTCTAAAGGAAAAAAAAGCCATTTAAAACTGCTTGCGGCTTTAATGTAATGTCTGGTCCCGGTAATATGGATGAAAATCTTTAAGAAAAATGGCATAGCTACCCCATGACCCCCCCCCCTACCCCAGCCCATTACCAGCCCCTTTGGGTCTTGTATGGATATTAAGGGGAACCCCGCATTTAAAATAAAAAAGGCCCTATATACTCTGAACAGCCGTATACAGGCGGTGCATACAAGACAGGGACTGTAGGTTTGTTCTTATGTAGAATGGGTTTGTAATTTTGAACAGGTACATTGTTGAAGTGTAGCTCCAGCCCAAAAATCTATTTTTAAACTTTTTGGAAAACATAGGTAAGGGTTATCACCCCTGTAACATTTGTTTTGCTGTCTGTGCCCCTGTTCAGAACATTTCACCTCACTTTCCGTCCCAATGACAACTGTTTTTGAAATGTGGTGTTTTTCTTGAAACAAGGATTGCTGATAAAGCATCAGTACAGAGGAGACACCTTTCTCCCATATTTATTCTTACAGGAGAGAATTTTCCTTCCTAGTGGTAGATTTCCTCTCACTTCCTGTTGTCTTCTTGCGTTTGCAAGTAGGAGTCGTTTGTAAGTTGGATGTTTGAAAGTAGGGACCTGCCGTATATACTCTGCAGAAATAGGCCCCTTAGTTGTTGGTGTTGGCACAACACTGTAAGCACTCACAGTTACTCTTGGTTGGTGCTGGAACGCCCTGCTGTCAACTATTATATCAGGAATTTTAATTACATATAATTGTTGAACAGTGGTAGTAAAAATTGGGCCTTTGATGGTGGTGCTGGTGCCACAACACTGTAAGCCCTGACAGTTACTCTTGGTGGGTGCAGCAATGGGCCCTGCTGTGAATTATTAGATCAAGAATTGTAATTGCATGCCCCTGTTGAACAGGGGCTGAAAAATTGGGCCTTTCGTGGTGGTGGTGGTGGTGGTGGTGTTGCCACAACACTGTAAGCCCTCAGAGTTACTCTTGGTGGGTGCAGGAATGGGCCCTGCTGTGAATTATTAGATCAAGAATTGTAATTACATGCCCCTTTTGAACAGGGGCTGAAAAATTGGGCCTTTCGTGGTGGTGGTGGTGGTGGCGTTGCCACAACACTGTAAGCCCTCAGAGTTACTCTTGGTGGGTGCAGCAATGGGCCCTGCTGTGAATTATTAGATCAAGAATTGTAATTGCATGCCCCTGTTGAATAGGGGCTGAAAAATTGGGCCTTAGGCACTGGTGGCACAACACTACAACCCCTCACAGATACTGTACTTGGAGCACAGCAATGAGCCCTGTTGCAAAGTATTGCTTCAAAAATTGTAATGACACGCCCCTGTTAAACAGGGGCTGAAAAATTGGGCCTTAGGCACTGGTGGCACAACACTACAACCCCTCACAGATACTGTACTTGGAGCACAGCAATGAGCCCTGTTGCAAAGTATTGCTTCAAAAATTGTAATGACACGCCCCTTTTAAACAGGGGCTGAAAAATTGGGCCTTAGGCACTGGTGCCACAACACTCCAACCCCTCACAGATACTGTACTTGGAGCACAGCAATGAGCCCTATGGCAAATTATTGCTAAAAAAATTGTAATTACACGCCCCTGTAAAACAGGGGCTGAAAAATTGGGCCTTAGCCACTGGTGGCGGCACCCATAAACAAAAATGATCTTCCAAGCTATCATCATCAATCGTATCATTGAGGACTCGGAGGAGGAGGATAGCCAGTCAACATAACAGCACAGGCACTCAGCATCAGCATCAGTCTTGAAGGGATGTGACATGTTAAAATCAATTAGTCTGTTATATCAGCATCAGGTGTGTGGTAGCTGGTGGTGATCCAAGACTGGTTCATCTTGATGAAAGTCAGTCGATCAACCGAGTCGGTGGACAGGCGCACCCTGTGATCCGTGACAAATCCTCCAGCAGCACTGAATGTGCGTTCCGAAAGAACGCTGGATGCAGGACAGGCCAGTAGCTCAATTGCATACTGTGCAAGCTCTGGCCAGTGATCCATCCTCAAGACCCAGTAAGCCAGAGGATTTTCGGTGGGGAAGGTGTCCAAGTCTGACCTTGCCCCTAGATATTCCTGCACCATGTTTATCAGACGCTGGCGATGGTTGCTGGAACCGATCATACTTTGGGGCTGCGGACTAAAGAATTGTCTGAACGCATCGGTCAGACGGCCACCTTCCCCACCGCTCCTTCTTTGACTGGCCGAAGCCTCAGCAACTCGTTGTCCAGGACCAGGAGTTTGTAACCTCCCAGTCTCTGGGAACGCGTTGCACAGACCTTTCTGCAAGGTCTCCCGGAGTTGTCTCATCCTCTGCTCCCTCTGCGAAGGTAACATAAGGTCCGCAACCTTACCCTTGTACCGTGGATCAAGGAGAGTGGCCAGCCAGTAATGGTCCCTCTCCTTGATCCGAAGAATACGAGGATCCTTCCGCAGACTTTGCAGGATCAGGGAGGCCATGCAGCGTAGGTTTGCTGAGGCATTCGCTCCGGAGTCCTCTGGGTCACTAAGGACGACATGATCCGCAGCCACCTCCTCCCAGCCACGTACAAGTCCACTGGTTTCTTGGGACTGTAAATCATCCCTAAAAGACTGCTGCTGATGATGCTGAGTGCCAGCCTCCACCTCCATGCTGACACAATCCTCCTCCTCCTCCTCCTCCTCCTCCTCTTCCTGTGCGATGGGTGGGACAGAAGGAACACTGTCTGGGTAAAGGGGGCCTTGAGAGGCAAGGAAGTCCTCCTCTTCCTGCCTCTGTTCTGCCTCAAGTGCCCTGTCCATTATTCCACGCAGCGTGTGCTCCAACAGGTGGACAAGAGGTACAGTGTCACTGATGCATGCACTGTCACTGCTCACCATCCTCGTGGCCTCCTCAAATGGTGCCAGGACAGTGCATGCATCCCTGATCATGCCCCACTGGCGTGGAGAAAAAAAACCAAGCTCCCCTGACCCTGTCCTGGTGCCGTAGTCGCACAGGTACTGATTGATGGCCCTCTGCTGCGTGTGCAGCCGTTGCAGCATGGCCAACGTTGAGTTCCACCTGGTGGGCATGTCACATATAAGGCGGTTCTTGGGCAGGTTCAACTCCTTTTGCAGCTCAGCCAGGCGAGCACTGGCATTATAAGATCTGCGGAAATGCACACAGACTTTCCTGGCCTGCCTCAGGACATCCTGTAAGCCCGGGTACCTGCCCAAGAACCGCTGCACCACCAGGTTAAGGACGTGAGCCACACAGGGCACATGGGTCAGTTGTCCCTGTCGGAGGGCGGAGAGGAGGTTGGTGCCATTGTCGCAAACCACCATTCCTGGCTTAAGCTGGCGTGGCGTCAACCACCTCTCGGCCTGGCCCTGCAGAGCAGACAGGACCTCTGCCCCAGTGTGGCTTCTGTCCCCCAAACACACCAGCGCAAGCACGGCATGGCATCTTTTTGCCTGCGTACTTGCGTAGCCCCGTGAACGGCTACGGAGCACCGCTGGTTCATAGGACAAACCACAGGAAGAGGCCATGGAGGAAGAAGAAGAGGAGGGGGTGGAGGAGAGAGGTGTGTCACAACCAGTAGTAGCATTTTGGAGGCGTGGCGGTGGAACAACCTCCAACACTACTGCACCTTGTCCTGCATCCTTCCCAGCTGCCAAAAGAGTGACCCAATGGGCCGTGAAAGAAAGGTAACGTCCCTGTCCATGCCTGCTGGACCATGAGTCAGCGGTAATATGCACCTTACCGCTGACCGCCCTGTCCAGCGAGGCCAAGACATTGCCTTCCACATGCCGGTAGAGAGCCGGAATAGCCTTCCGTGAGAAAAAGTGGCGTTTGGGAACCTGCCACTGAGGAACCGCACATTGCACAAACTCACGGAAGGGGGCCGAGTCTACCAACTGAAAAGGCAGCAGTTAAAGCGCTAGCAATTTAGCCAAGCTAGCATTCAACCGCTGGGCATGTGGATGGCTGGGAGTGAACTTCTTTCGACGGTCCAGCAGCTGGGGCAGGGAAATTTGCCTGCTAGAATCGGACGTCGGTGTACTGCTAGCAGAGTGCCCGCAAGTACTTGGCTGTGACACACCTAATTCTACACCTTCATTCCTCTCAGTGCATGTTTCAGAGAGGACTGAAGTTATAGTGGGGTTGGAGATCCCAGCTGATGCGGTGCAAGGAGAGGTCCGCTTTGTTCTTTGGTGTGGGTCTTTGAGGTAGGCTTGCCAACGAGCTGCATGGCAGGTCAACATATGTCTGGTCAGGCATGTGGTACCCAAGCGGCTGATGTTTTGGCCATGCGATATACGCTTGAGACATATGTTGCAAACAGCAGCTGTGCGATCTGATGCACTAGCCTCAAAAAAGGCCCACACCAAGGAACTTTTTGAATGACGGGCAGAGGCAGCGCCCTGCACAGGCGGAGCTCTGCGGTGTGATTCCGTCGGTGTACTGCCCTTACGCTGGCCACCAAAGGGCATCCTGCCTCGTTGGAGATGTGCCTCCTCCTCATCCTCCTCCTCATCCTCTCTCCTATTAGACACCCACGTGGAGTCAGTGACCTCATCATCCCCTCCCTCCTCATCACTGGAGCCAATCTGGCAGTATGCTGCAGCTGCTGGAACATGACTGCCAGATTGGTGTCCTTCTTGAGCATCCCCTCTGTCTGCTCTCACGCTACTGCCTTCATGTAGCTGGGTTTCATCATCAGACCCTTCGAAACGCTGGGCATCCTCCTGGAGCATGTACCCAACACTGTGCTCAAACAGTTCGGGGGACTCCTCAGGAGGAGGACATGGTGGGTCTAGGGAAGGAGTGACTGATGATGAGTCTGACATTGATACCAGGGAAGAGGACGCTTTGGCAGCTGCTTTGCCAGTACCCTGAGCCTGGGTGAGAGAGGATGAGGAGGAGGAGGAGGGCTTGGTCATCCACTCTACCAAGTCTTCGGCATGATGTGGCTCAACATGTCCAGCTGCCGAAAAGAAGGACAAGCGTGTCCCATGGCCATGTGCTGATGACAATGCACCGCGTCCACGACCAGCACTGTTGCCCCCAGACACAGAGCCTGCTTGCCCTCTTTTATTGCCTCCTGACTGTCTGCCTCTCCTTGTTTGCCTTCCAGACATTCTAATAGATGGCCTGCAGGGAGATGGGAAAAAAGCAATAAGGGCTACCTTCAGGTGTCCTTCTCTGTCCCTTTACTTAAGGATTTCTAAATATGGTTGAGGATGATTGCTTTTGCACAGAATAGCACAACGACAATTTCCCTGACTGTCCAAAAAACAAGGATTTCAAAGATGGTTGATGAGGAATGCTTTAGCACACTATAGCACAAGGAGAATTCCCCTCACTTTCCTTCTTTGTCCCTAGAAACAAGGACTCGCACAGTGAAAGAAACTGACACTCTCCCTACCTAGAGTTTTCTGTCCCTAGAAAAAATGTTTTTTTAAAGCACACTATAGCACAAGGAGAATTCCCCTCACTTTCCTTCTTTGTCCCTAGAAACAAGGACTCGCACAGTGAAAGAAACTGACACTCTCCCTACCTAGAGTTTTCTGTCCCTAGAAAAAATGTTTTTTTAAAGCACACTATAGCACAAGGAGAATTCCCCTCACTTTCCTTCTTTGTCCCTAGAAACAAGGACTCGCACAGTGAAAGAAACTGACACTCTCCCTACCTAGAGTTTTCTGTCCCTAGAAAAAATGTTTTTTTAAAGCACACTATAGCACAAGGAGAATTCCCCTCACTTTCCTTCTTTGTCCCTAGAAACAAGGATTCGCACAGTAAAACACACTGACACTCTCCCTACCTATCCTTCTCTTTCCCTAAACTAAAGGAATCCAGGTTAAGCAAGAAAGAAATAAATGTCACTGTCCCTGCCTATGCTTGTCTTTCCCTGCTCCGGAACACACTACACTAGGCCGCCGTGCTGGCGGCCTTTTATAGTGTGGGGCGTGTACTAAACACCCTCAGCAATAATTAATAATCATTGCTCTCCTCGCTGCCGGCGCTGTGATTGGCCAAGCATGCGGGGTCACAGTGCATGCTTGGCCAATCACAGCGCCTGGATGACACTGCGATGGCGTAGTGCATTGTGGGCCGTTCGCGTCACTCGAATTTGGCGCGAACGGCCCAAATCGTTCGATCTTCGTCGAACGATCGAACAGCCGATGTTCGAGTCGAACGTATGTTCGACTCGAACACGAAGCTCATCCCTAATGCTCAGTAGCATTGAATTTCATTTTTCTCAGCTCATCGGAGTGTTTTACGTCACCACGTTTGGAACGGTCGGTTTTTTGACTGATGGTGTGTAGGCAAGACTGATGGAAAACAGTTTCATCGGATTTCTGATGGACAAATCCATCAGACGAAAATCCATAGGATATCTGATCGTGTGTACAGGGCTTCAGGGGTTGCATAAGAAAAAAACAGACTTTTGCTAACCTCTAGCATTATTTTTCACAATAGTGACTTATCCAGTCATGGGCATACCAAGAAACTCAATTCTCCTATAAACACTGCACAATGTAAAGTCCATGCTCCTATATACACAAAACACAATATAGAGTCCATGATCTTATATAAACAGAACACAATACATAGTCAGCGTTCCACACTGTGCACAGCACAATACAGACTTTATAATCCTATATACACACACACATCATATAATTCAATATACAGTGTATTCATAAAGTATTCAGACATCCTTCACTTTTTTTTTTCACTTTTGTTATGTTACAGCTTGATACTACAGTTGTTTAAATTCTTTTTTTTTTTTTCTGATAATTGTACGAAAAAGGAGAAACTGAAATATCGCATTGGCATAAGTATTCAGGTTCCCAAGAGCACAGTGGCCTCCATAATTCTCAAGTGAAAGAAGTTTGGCACAACCAGGACTCTTCCAAGAGCTGGTCACCCAGCCAAACTGAGCAATAGGGGGAAAAGGGCGTTAGTAAGAGAGATGACCAAGAACCCAATGGTCACTCTGACTGAGCTCCAGTGATCCTGTGTGTCAAGGGGATGCCATACACAGACATCCAATACAGGTGATCAGATCGTTGGGCTGCACTTAAGGAATCAGGAAAAGAGTAAGTGAAAATATATATATTTATTGAAGATAAAGACACATGTGTAAACAAACAACAGCAAACCATAAACAAGAAATGAATACAAAGAGAACACAACAAACCCCCAAAACACCTAATCTAACTATCTAACTAATATATACAAGTAAAGGGAACACACATACATAAACAAGGCAGGGACGAGAGACAAGGGGAGCAGAAGGCCAGGTACTGGGAGCAGTCAGCAAAGGGGAGCTGGAAGCCGGTATCAGGGGACAGGTCTCAGGGACAGGATACAAGAAACAGAGTCCAGGACAAGGCAGGAAACTGATCAGGATCAAGTTCAGGCAAACGGATCAAGTTCAGGCAGGGACAAGGCTTACAGAAGGAATTCTGGAGCACTGAGCCTTGGTTAAGGGCGGGCTTATATAGTCCAGCAGACCCAGATCTGGTGTGTTTGATGGCTGGTTGAAAGTCTTGATGGGGAGACACCCGCTGGTGGCCACCAGAACTACACCCACTGGTGCCGAACGCAACAGTGCCATCAGCAGGTGAGCTCAGTAATGACACCATTCCTGACACTGTGTGGAGATGGGGCAAAGTTCCAGGACAATCATCACTGCAGCCCTCCACTGATCTGGGCTTTATGGCAGAGTGGCTAGATAGAAGCTCTCCTCAGTGCAAAACACATGAAAACCTGCTTGGAGTTTGCAAAAAAGCACCTGAAGGACTCTCATACTGTGAGGAACAAGATTCTCAGGTCTGATGAAACCAAGATTGAATTTTGTTTGGCCTCCATTCTTTATGTTATAATTGGAGGAAACCAGGCACAGCTCATCAACTGCTCAATACCATCCCAACCAGGAAGCATGTGTGTTTGATGGCTGGTTGAAAGTCTTGATGGGGAGACACCCGCTGGTGGCCACCAGAACTACACCCACTGGTGCCGAACGCAACAGTGCCATCAGCAGGTGAGCTCAGTAATGACACCATTCCTGACACTGTGTGGAGATGGGGCAAAGTTCCAGAAGGACAATCATCACTGCAGCCCTCCACTGATCTGGGCTTTATGACAGAGTGGCTAGATGGAAGCTCTCCTCAGTGCAAAACACATGAAAACCTGCTTGGAGTTTGCAAAAAAGCACCTGAAGGACTCTCATACTGTGAGGAACAAGATTCTCAGGTCTGATGAAACCAAGATTGAATTTTGTTTGGCCTCCATTCTTTATGTTATAATTGGAGGAAACCAGGCACAGCTCATCAACTGCTCAATACCATCCCAACCAGGAAGCATGTTAGTGGCAGCATCATGCTCTGGGGGCATTTTTCAGCAGCAGGGACTGGGAGATTGGTCAAGGTTGAGGGAAAGCTAAATGGAGCAAAGTACAGGGATATTCTCAATGAAAACCTGTTCAACATTGCTCAGGACCTCAGACTGGGCCAAAGGTTCACCTTCCAACATGACAATGATCCTAAGCAAACAGTCAAGACAACACAGGAGTGGCTTTGGGAAAAATCTGTGACTGTCCTAGAGTGGCCCAGCCAGAGCTCTGATTTGAACCCTATTGAACATCTCTGGAGGGACCTGAAAATGTTTACTGATGGTCTCCATCCAACCTGACTGAGCTTGAGAGGATTAGCAAAGAATACCTATTCAGAGGCTGCCAAATACCAGTTCCATAGCACACTGTCAAACACACGCTCAGCCAATGCTAATTATGAAGGCTAATATGTAAGTTATTTTCCTAAAAAGGGTTTGGGTCCTGCCCCAGGGTACATGTATCAATGCAAAAAAAAGTTTTAAAAACTGACGTTTTTTCGGGAGCAGTGATTTTAATGATGCATGAAGTGAAAAAAAAAAGTGAAATATTCCTTTAAATATCGTACCTGGGGGTGTCTATAGTATGCCTGTGACGTGGCACGTGTTTCCCGTGTTTAGAATTGTCCCTGCACAAAATGACATTTCTAAAGGAAAAAAAGTCATTTAAAACTGCTTGCGGCTTTAATTTAATGTCTGGTCCCGGCAATATGGATGAAAATCATTGAGAAAAATGGCATGGTTATCCCCCCCCCCCCCCCCCCCCAGCCCATTACAAGCCCCTTTGGGTCTTGTTTGGATATTAAGGGGAATCCCGCACCCAAATTAAAAAAAGGAAAGGCGTGGGGCCCCCAGGCCCTATATACCCTGAACAGCAGTATAGAGGCGGTGCAAACAAGACAGGGACTGTAGGTTTGTTGTTACGTAGAATCCAGGCCCGGATTGGGACAAAAAATGGGCTCGGGCATTTTAGACTGAGCAGGCCGGGGGGGGGGGGGCACGGCGGCGGCACGGCGGCGGCACTTTGCGGCGGCCGTTAATGATGGGATGTGGGGTTCCAGCACCTTGTACCTCTGGACCCCTTTACATTACACAGCACCCTGCACCTCTGGACCACTTTACATTACACAGCACCTTGCACCTCTGGACCCCTTTACATTACACAGCACCCTGGACCCCTTTACATTACACAGCACCATGCACCTCTGGACCCCTTTACATTACACAGCACCCTGCACCTCTGAACCCTTTTACATTACACAGCACCCTGCACCTCTGGACCCCTTTACATTACATAGCACCGCACCTCTGGACCCCTTTACATTACACAGCCCCCCACAGTTTGTTACACAGACACCCCCCTAACATTTCCGGACCCCCTGCATGTTACACAGACCTCCCTACAGTACAGACCCCCTCCCTACAGTACAGACCCCCTCCCCACAGTACAGACCCCCCTACAGTACACACCCCCCTACATTACAGACCCCCTCTACAATACAGACCCCCCTTACATTACAGCCCCCTCTACAATACAGACCCCCCTACATTACAGACTCCCCTACATTACAAACCCCCCTACATTACAGACCACCCTCCATACAGTACAGACCCCCTCCCTACAGTACAGACCCCCTCCCTACATTACAGACCCCCCTAAAATACAGACCCCCCCACATTACAGACCCCTCTCTACAATACAGACCCCACTACAATACAGAACCCACCTACATTACAGACCCCCTACAATACAGAACCCCCCTACATTTCAGACCCCCCTACATTTCATACCCCCCCTACAATATAGAACCCCCTTACATTTTAGACCCCCCTACAATACAGAACCCCCCTACATTTCAGATCCCCCTTCAATACAGAACCCCCCCTACATTACAGACCCCCTACAAAACAGATCTCCTCTACAATACAGACCCCCCTACATTACAGACCCCCCCTACAATACAGAACCCCCCTACATTACAGACCCCCCTACAATACAGACCCCCCTACAATACAGAACCCACCTACATTTCAGACCCCCTACAATACAGAACCCCCTACATTTCAGACCCCCCTACAATACAGAACCCCCCTACATTACAGACCCTCCCTACAATACAGAACCCCCTACATTTCAGACCCCCCTACAATACAGAACCCCCTACATTTCAGACCCCCCCTACAATACAGAACCCCCTACATTACAGACCCCCCCTACAATACAGAACCCCCCTACAATACAGAACCCCCTCTACATTTCAGACCCCCCTACAATACAGAACCCCCCTACATTACAGACCCCCCCTACAATACAGAACCCTCCTACAATACAGAACCCCCCTACATTACAGACCCCCCTACAATACAGAACCCCCCTACAATACAGAACCCCCTCTACATTTCAGACCCCCCCTACAATACAGAACCCCCCTACATTACAGACCCCCCTACAATACAGAACCCCCCTACATTTCAGACCACCCCTACAATACAGAGCCCCCCTACAATACAGATCCCCCCCTTCAGACCCATAATGTACCTCAGATCAGCACGTTGCATGTTGGGTCCCCTCCCCCTGTGTGAACATAAAGGAGGAGGGGGAGGCGGCTTCACTCTGCTCGGCTGTGTGAGACAGCCGAGCCGAGACTGATCAGATCATCAGTGGCCACCTTGGCAGCCACCTTGGCAGAGAGAAGGGGATCGTTGCGGGTCCCGGCCCCCTGATGTGCCGATGGGTGTCACTGTCACTCGAGTGTGGCTCCAACTCGCAGCTGAGAGTGCACTGGGGCAGTGGCGACACATGGTGTCACCCCCTCCTGTCTATCCTGCCCAGCGCCCTGCAGGCAGCACACGGTCACGAGGCGCACCCCCAAATGACCCTTGTAAATTAAAGTATAGGGTGGTATTGGGCCGGCAGGGGCAATATAGGGAAGGTAGGGGTAATATAGGGCAGGTAACGGTGATATAGGGCCGGCTGGGGTGGCATAGGGCAGGTTGGGGTTGTATAGGGCAGGCTGGGGTGGTATAGAGCAGGTTTGGGTGGTATAGGGCAGTTTGCGGTGGTATATGGCAGGCTGGGTGGCATAGGGCAGGTTGGGGCGGTATATGGCAGGCTGGGTGGCATAGGGCAGGTGGCATAGGGCAGGTTGGGGTGGTATAGAGCAGTTTGCGGTGGAGTAGGGCAGGTTGGGGTGGTATAGAGCAGTTTGTGGTGGCATAGGGCAGGTTGTGGTGGCATAGGGCAGTTTGCGGTGGTATACGGCAGGTTGCGGTGGTATAGGGCAGGTTGCGGTGGTATACGGCAGGTTGCGGTGGTATAGGGCAGGTTGCGTGGCATAGGGCAGGTTGGGGTGGTATAGAGCAGTTTGCGGTGGCATAGGGCAGGTTAGGTTGGTATAGAGCAGTTTGCGGTGACATAGGGCAGGTTGCGGTGTCATAGGGCGGGCTGCGGTGGCATAGGGCAGGTTGCAGTGGTATAGGGCAGGCTGGGGTGGTATAGGGCAGGCTGGGGTGGCATAAGTCAGGTTGCAGTGGCATAGGGCAGGGTCCGGTGGCATAAGGCAGGTTTCGGTGGCATAGGACAGGGTGCGGTGGCATAAGGCAGGTTGCGGTGTCCCAATGACAAATGTTTTTTGAAAATTTGGGTTTTTTATTGAAACAAGGATTGGTGATAAAGCATCAGTGGAGAGAAGACACAATTTTTCCCATATTACCTCTTACAGGAGAGAATTTCCCTTCCTAGGGGTAGATTTCCTCTCACTTCCTGTTGTCTCATTCCGTTTGCAAGTAGGAGTCGTTTGTAAGTTGGATGTTTGAAAGTAGGGACCTGTCGTATATACTCTGCAGAAATTTGGCCCTTAGGTGTTGGTGTTGCCACAACACTGTAAGCCCTCACAGTTACTCTTGGGGGGCGCTGGAACGCCCTGCTCTGAACTATTATATCAAGAATTGTAATTACATTCCATTGTTGAACAGTGGTAGGAAAAATTGGGCCTTTGGTGGTGGTGCTGGTGCCACAACACTGTAAGTCCTCACAGTTACTCTTGGTGGGCGCAGGAATGGGCCCAGCTGTGAAATATTAGATCAAGAATTGTAATTACATGCCCCTGTTGAACAGGGGCAGAAAAATTGGGCCTTTGGTGGTGGTGGTGTTGCCACAACACTGTAAGCCCTCACAGTTACTCTTGGTGGGCACAGGAATGGGCCCTGCTGTGAATTATTAGATCAAGAATTGTAATTACATGCCTGTTGAACAGGGGCTGAAAAATTGTGCCTTAGGCACTGGTGCCACAACACTGCAACCCCTCACAGATACTCTAGTTGGAGCACAGGAATGAGCCCTGCTGCAAAGTATTGCATCAAAAATTGTATTTTCACGGCCCAGTTAACCACTTCCCTACCCGCCCATAGTCAAATGATGTCCACAGATGGAATCTCCCATCCTGGGTGGACGTCATATGACGTCCTGGGCTTTGTGGGGGGATATCTGAATGATGCCTGCAGCTAGAGGCATCATTCAGATATCCTTCTCTTCTGCCGGCGATTCTGCGCACCGTAAGAATGATCATAGCAGCGGTTCCGCCGCTTGATCGTTCTTATAGGCGGCGGGAGGGGACATCCCCCCTCCCCGCCGCCATCCGGTGCTTCTCTGGGATCTCCCGTACCATCGGGGGCCCGGAGAATGAATCGTCCGGCGCCGGAGGTGAAGCATAGAGATGACTGGTGACCAGATGGTCACCAGTCATCTCTATGACCGTCGGAGGCCCGGGCGCGATGTGATGACGTCACGCCCAGGTTCTCAGAAGTAAACAAAGCCGCCATTGAGATTGGCGATTTTTATTTTCACGATCTCATGCTTTCCAACCTGGAGGAGAGATGTGGGGTCTTTTTGACCCCGCATCTCTCCATAAAGAGGCCCTGTCACACACCATTCCTATTACAAGGGATGTTTACATTCCTTGTAATAGGAATAAAAGTGATAAAAAAAAAAGTGTAAAAATAAAAGAAATTAAGTAAAATAATAAAAAAAAAGAAAAAAGAAAAGTAAAACGCCCCTGTCCCCGGTAGCTCGCGATCAGAAGCGAACTCACACGTAAGTCCCGCCCATATATGTAAACGCCATTCAAACCACATATGTGAGGTATCGCCGCGTGCGTTTGAGCACGTGCAACAATTCTAGCACTAGACCTCCTCTGTAACTCTAACCTGGTAACCTGTAGAAGATTTCAAAGCGTCGCCTATGGAGATTTTTAAGTACCGAAGTTTGGCGCCATTCCATGAGTGTATGCAATTTTAAAGCGTGACATGTTAGGTATCTATTTACTTGGCGCAACATCATCTTTCATATTTTACAAAAAAATTGGGCTTACTTTACTGTTTTGTTATTTTTTAATTCATGAAACCATATTTTTTCCCCAAAAAAGGCGTTTGAAAAATTATTGCGCAAATACTGTGCAAGAAAAAAAGTTGCAATGACCGTCATTTTATTCCCTAGGGTGTCTGCTAAAAAAACATACATAATGTTTGGGGGTTCTGAGTAATTTTCTAGCAAAAGAATGATGATTTGTACATGTAGGAGAGAAGTGCCAGAATAAGCCCAGTATTGAGGTGGTAAAAAAAAGCCCGGTGTTGAAGTGGTTAAACAGGGGCTGAAAAATTGGGCCTTAGGCACTGGTGCTGGTGCCACAACACTGCAACCCCTCACAGATACTGTAGTTGGAGTGCAGCAACGAGCCCTGCTGCAAAGTATTGCATCAAAAATTTTAATTACACGCCCCTGTTAAACAGGGGCTGAAAAATTGGGCCTTATGCCCCGTACACACGATCGTTTTTAATGTCATTTTTTAAACCAACGTTTTTCTCCTCGTTTTTTTTCATGTTTCCTCTCAAGCCTGCCTTGCGTACACACCATCATTAAAAAAAACGATCAAGCAAAGCGCAGTTACGTCCAACACGTACGACGGCACTATAAAGGGGAAGTTCCGTTCGAATGACGCCACCCTTTGGGACGCTTTTGCTAATTCCGTGTTTCCGCGTGTTAGTAAAAGTTTGGTGAGAGACGATTCGCGCTTTTCAGTCTTCGTGCTTTGAAGATCGTTTTCGGGAGTTCAGTTTGCGCCTGTGGGTTCGTATCTGTTTAGCACTGCTTGTAGTCAGTTTGTATCTGTTTATTCAGTGCGGCCTGCTCTGCACGTTCGTGTTTTTCAGCTTGTTCTTCATAGGCCTTGCTGTTCTTCCGTGCGTTCTTCTAGTTCGTTCTGTTCAGCCGACCGTTATCTAGCCATGTTGCGGCTACGTACTCGTCGTAGAGTTCGTGCTATAGTTGGTGCAGGGGTTCATGCTGTATCCCGACTCCATGCCATGAGCAGGGTCAGGAGGAGTTCATTGACCAAGAATTGGTTGCTCCAGCGGCACCAATTCTGTCACATGCCTTTGTTGCGGGAGATCAGGGAGAATAATCCTGATGATTTCAGGAATTTCCTCAGGATGTCTGACCCCGTATTTCAGCAGCTGTTGGCTTTGGTGTCCCCCTATATTACCAGGCAGGACACCGTTATGCGGGAAGCCATCAGTGCTGAGCAGAGGCTCATCGCCACGTTGCGATACCTGGCTACTGGGAGAAGCCTGCAGGACCTTAAGTTCTCCACAGGCATATCCCCCCAGGCTCTGGGGATCATTATACCAGAGACTTGTTCTGCCATCCTTCAAGTTTTGCAGGAGGACTATATTAAGGTAAGTGTTCTTCTTCAAAAATTCACATTGTATGGTTTTTATTTTTGGATATTTTTAATTTGCTTTATTTGCAGTCCCTAATTCACATGATTCTTAGCTGCAGGGAATGTCCCCTTTCTCCCCATGTTTTATTATTTTAAGTTTGGGGTTTGAGGATTACCTGTAAATTTGGCTTACCTAACCTCTCCAGCATGCTATCCTGGGGCCATACCTACCTTGCCTAGTCATTTCCATGTTTTTTATTATATGTTCCATTGTAGTGCTTTACCCAAAACGCACCCTAAATTTGGCCTAGGAATGTTTCATTTTTGTTAACTTCAATACAGAGTGCTACAGCCTTCATGTGTGATATTCCCAACTCATCTTCAACCCCCCCCATAATGTTTTTTTTTTCTAGCTTCCAAATTTTTATGTATTGAACAGTTTCTACCAATGTTGGCCATGAATGTGTGTATGAAATCAGCTTTCAATGTTTCTGGCTCCAAGTATTAATTTGTTATTTCTTTAATTCCACAGTTCCCTTCTTCGCCACATGAATGGCAGAATGTGGCTTCCGAGTTTGCCCAGCGATGGAACTTTCCGAACTGTGGAGGAGCCATCGACGGCAAACATGTTCGGGTCGTCCCACCACCCCATTCAGGATCCTTTTATTATAATTATAAGGGGTTCCACAGCGTCGTGATGATGGCAGTGGTGTTGGCCACCTACGAGTTCCTCTATGTGGACGTTGGCAAGAATGGCAGGATGTCTGATGGAGGAGTTTTTGCCCAGACGGAGTTTGGAGAACGGCTCCTTTTGGATCTGCTGGCCTTGCCACCAGCGGAGCAGAATGTGGAGGGACTACCTTTTGTGTTTGTGGCGGATGAGGCGTTTGGCCTGGGACCCCATTTGATGAGGCCATTCCCGCAACGCACCCTCACCCCTGAGAGGAGGGTTTTCAATTATCGGCTGGCCAGAGCCAGAAGGGTGGTGGAAAATGCGTTTGGGATCATGGCCAGCCGATTTCGCCTCTTCCTTACCTCCATCCACCTTGCCCCATACAAATGGAACCATGTGGTTATGACGTGCTGTGTGCTGCATAATTTCCTAAGGGTGCATTCAACGAGTTATATATCTTTGAGTGGGCCTGAGGCCTCTTTAATCAATGCAGAAACTTTGGTGGCCCTGGAACCTGGCCGTCCTGGCTTGGCCCCCCCAACCGGACGTGAGGTCTGTAACCAATATGTGGACTATTTTATGGGTAGGGGGTCCATTGAAATGCCAGACAATCTATAATAATTTTAGACCAAAAAAATAAAACTTTTTCTTGAGTAAAGATTGGTTTGTCATTTTTATTGTATAATGTTTGATGTTTCTGGTAGGTTTACCTAGTGCACTTGTTTTGCCATGTGGATTAAAAAATCTTTTAATTAGCCTTCATTGTCAGTGTAAACACCAAACATTGATTAGTTCACTCAGCACCACATTTACATAATGAAGCCACAATGATTTGTTATGTAAAAATACCTTTATTTTTTTTGTTTAGGTGGGCAACTTCCTTAGAAATGTGGATGTTCCCTTAATTTCAGGTGTATTAAAACGCATGACCAGCCATGCATAAACAAACTATATTTCTCAAAATTTTGAAAAAGCTAAACATGTGCTAGTCATTAAAGGGTAAAATAACAAAAAAAAATAGAAATCTCTGCAAGTAAAACGTTATTTGGTGTAAAAACATTAGACACGCCCAAGCACAGCCATGATATTTTGGAGCCTTTCCTCCACCCGCTTTGTATTTGCCCTGATCTCTAGCAAATCTCCCTTAATTTTTTCGAGGTCACGAAAGCAGACCATCAGGTATTGGATCAGGATCTGGGCACTGTGATGTGTCAACTTATTGGGGTCTTCGGCCAGAACTGCACCTAAATGTAAAAATAAATATGTAGGATAGAATATGTAGGCCTACATCTATTTAACATGCATGTGTCTGGTTTCACTCTGACCTGTGGTGGTGCCACTTTCCACTTCCACAACATCACATTCCTCTCCATCCTGGGGTTCTGGGGGTATTGTTGTAGGTATTGCAATTCTCGTCTCATCTGAGGTAGCTTTTCGAATCCCTAGGGAGATTGAAATAAAAGGAATAGTTTCATTAGTAGCGACTCAATTTTGCTAAAATAAGAAACATGAAAAAAAACTTGGTAATCATTCTTTTGAAGCATGCTCCATTTTAATTTTTACCCCCTGTGCCAACCGGGACAAATGATTGGATACATAGCCCAAAACAGAGCATATACATTTTGTAAACAAATTTGAAACATTGTAACACCCCAAAGTATCTACACTGGATCACCTGTGTGTGACTCCCTCAAGCTTTTTGGCTTTAGGCCCACACTTGTACTACTGCGTTCAGATGTTTCATCAGCTGCTGAGCATTCACTCCCTTTAACATTACCATGCATATCGTTTTTTCAAATTAACAAATGTCCTTTGGATTAGCACACCAAAAATAAGTGTGGCCCAAATTTACTCCCCCAAATAAACCAAAAAACATGGGTGTTCACACTGGATGATCCTAAAACATCGTTTGAGGAACTGTACGGAGAAAGAGGTTTAATACGTCCGTTTACTATGCGGACGAACCTGAAAGATGGTATCTTTCAGTGTACTATATGAAAGTTAAAAATACACGACAGAATACAAGAAAATAATATGTACCATGGAAACTCAAAAAAAACAACTTACTTTTAATATAACTTTCTTGATTCTTTTATATTGGTCGGCCTCCCGCAACTTCAGATCTGACCATCGTTTTCTGAGCTGTTCCTTCGTTCTGCACACCCCGAATTTTTGGTGGAGACTTTTGACCACTTTGCCCATAATTCTGGACTTGACCAGATTAGGCCTTTTATACGGACCATGCTTGGCATCATAATCCTCCTTCTTTAAAATGGCGACCATCTCCACCATTTCCTCGAATGACATGTTGGATGCCTTATATCTCCTGGGTCTTGATTTGGGCTCCTCTGTAATTTCATCCTCTGTAGAGGTAATCTCAGCCACCTGTGTCTCCGCCATGTTTTGTTCAGCACTACGAGCGAGAAGGGGCGGGGAAAGTACAATATCGAACGGCAGGGGCGGGGAAAGCGTGCAGAGTTTCACGCATGCGCTGTGTATATAAAGTGAAGATCCATGTCTGGGAAATACGTTCATTTTTCGGGAGAGAGAGTTAGCAACGAACGTCGTGACCAAGGTACCTAACAATTTTACTTTTTGAGGTTCATCAGACGAGGAGATTTGTGTGCTCAAAATATGTAGACAATGCACAGTTGAGGAATGTTGCCTGAAATATATATATTTTTTGGTTTCTCGCTTTTACAGATATCATGAATACTTTTAAAAACCCAGACTTCATGGGGGAGTTCATCGACAAATGGCAAGAGCTCCCTATATTATGGCAAACAAAAAGTGGCGGTAATAAAAATAAAGACGCCAGGAAAGCAGCACTGGAGAGCCTGCTTGCATTTGTGCAAACAAAGATACCCACAACAACTCTCCAAGATGTCAAAAACAAAATTGCGACCATCAGAGGGACATACAGGACCCAGAGGACTATGGTCCTGAGGTCCCAGAGGTCAGGTGCACCAGCAGATAAGGTTTATAAACCCAGTCTGTGGTACTACAGTAAGCTTGCTTTTCTGGATGACCAGCTGGAAGTGCGGGAATCTCTCTCCACCCTTCCCCCCAGAGGTCAATCCAGCCTTCCTTGTACCCAACCCTCCAGCCTTCCCTGCAGCCAGTCCTCCAGCCTTCCTGTCAACCCTGCTCTGGCTTCCTCTGAGGATCAAGATCAGGGCCTTGAGGAGGCAGATTTGGAGATATGGAGCCAGGTAAAGTTTTGCTATCTATATTTCTATCGTACAAAATTGTAGATTTTAAATAGATGTTAGTATTGTTAAAGGTATGTACACTCCTACCAATAAAGTTTGTGAAGAGCAAGATACAGTAGTGGCCTAATTTTATGTGCCCAAGACAACAAAACCAGGATGCGTAATCAATGAAAATGACATAACTTTTGGCATTGATTTCAACAATGTCTAGAGGTGAACAATGTCTGTGAATGATGATGTGGCAAAATAAATAATGTCCCTTTCTTTTTTTACAGCCAGAACAGAGCCAGGAAGAGGGTGATGTTGGGGATCAGGAGGAGGCAGGGCCCAGTGGCACCCAGGAGGAGGCTGGGCCCAGCACAAGAGCCCAGATGCCTCCCCTGGTAGTTAAACCACGAGGGCCAAGGAGAGGTAGGCAGGTGGAGGAGGAAACCAGGGCCTTCCTCAGAGAGGCAACAGCGGCCCTCAAAGAGGCACCCTCTGTTGATGAGGGATTTGCCGCAGTCCTCACCCACAAACTAGGGCAAATGGAGTTGCAGCAAAAAAAATTCAGTGAGACCCTGCTATTGAAAGTCATCAATAAGGGCGTGCTGGGTGAACTCCCTAGGTACACGGACATAACGGAGGTTGTCCCTACTCCTCCACCTCCTCCTCCTCCTCCTACTACTCCTCCTGCCACAACCTCTCCTCCTGATCCCCAGCCTCCAAGGAAGAAACCAACCAAGGCTGCAGAGAAGGCTGGAGAGAAGGCTACAAGGAAGAGGAGAAAATAATGCCTGCTGTAGTACCACAGACTGGGGACATATAGGACTTATCTGCTGTGGCTCCTGACCTCTGGGAGCTCAAGACAAGATTGGGCTCATTTTTTTGGGGGATCTAATCTCTATTTTGGTTTGGACATCTTGTATGGTTGTTGTGGGGTGAAAGGGATGCACAAATGCAAGCAGGCTCTCCAGTGCTGCCTTCCACTTTAATTTGTTAATGTTCTGAAATAAAAAAAAATTGAGTGCCCTTTAAATACTTGACTATGTGATTTGTATTTCAAAAGAGAGCTTGCTAGGAAGCAGGCAGGGACATCTCAAATTATATTATTGTTATTATCAGGGGACACAAACCTCCCTGAGGCCAAATGAGACACATTTGGAAGGTTGTTGTGGTAACTTTACACAAGAATAATTTAAGCCAAAATACTTTAAAAAAGGCCAGAAAAACCAAACAAAAAAAAAATATAAAATTTAAAGAAAAAAGGAGAATTACATTATTTTATTATTATTAGTATTATTTAGGAGGGAGGTGCGGCTTATAAATAATATTTTATAATCATTAGAGCAATTTGGAATTACTTTAGAAACAAGTTTGGCATAACTCTCAATGTCATTATCAAAAGAGGGTAATTTTAAAGCATTATCAAAAGAAGAACGGAATGCGCAGCATTAAAACGATGCTATTAATTCCACCGTGACGAATGTGCCATCTCCATTTCCAACATTAGCTTTACCAAAACGAGCGCTCCCGTCTCATAGTTGCTTCGGAGCATGCGCGTTTTTTTTCACGTCGTGAAAGCATACACACTATCGTTTTTAACGTCGTTAAAAAAAACGACATGAAAAACGACGTGAAAAAAAAGAGCATGTCCGGAATTTTTAATGGCCGTTTTTCACGTCGTTAAAAATGCTCTGGAGCCTACACACGATCATTTTTAATGGCCATTTTTTAAAATGGCATTTTTAACGGCATGAAAAACGATCGTGTGTACGGGGCATAAGCCACTGGTGGCGGTGCCCAGAAACAAAAATGTTCTTACATGCTATCAGCATGATCATTGAGGAGGAAGAGGATAGTCTCTCAGCATAACAGGATAGTCACTCTGCATCAGCATAGGCAGTCTTGAAGGGATCTGACATTTCAAAGAAAATTATTTTGTTACATCAGCATCAGGTGCTTGGTAGCTGGTGGTGATCCAAGACTGATTCATTTTTACCCCACCTTACTTCTCTGGACAAAAGAGTTTGTTCAGTCATCCCTTTTTCACTCAGAGGTTGTTGCTCATTCGTTGAGCATCCACTAATATACTTATAATTTGCAAATTATTTTGCAGACACACTAGATTTACTCACTTCACTGGCATTACTTATTTTACTTATCTTCATTATCACTCTTCATGGAGTCCTCCTGGGCTCAATAATTATCAATTATTAACCCCAATCCATCTTTCTTGATACTACTATATATAATTACATACATGTATATTCAACACTGTTATAACCAATAATTATATACATCCATGGTAGCCATACTGGGCTTACCTTTTATGAATTATCATCATGACTTATTCATACTGTGAAAATCATATATAATATACACTATATCAATTTAATTTACCGTATTTATCGGCGTATAACACGCACTTTTTTCCCCTTAAAATCGGGGAAATCGTGGGTGCGTGTTATACGCTGATCCCCCGCTGATCTGAGCGAGCGGAGCCGAGAAATACACTCGGCTTTACTCGGCTCTCGCAGTCACGCCCACCTCCAATGAATGCGAGCGCCGCTGACATACAGAAAGCCGAGTGTACTTCGGCTAGTCTCGGCTCCTCTCGCAGTCCCACCCCTGACTGTGAGCAGAGCCGAGTCTAGCCGAACTACACTCGGCTTTCTGTATGTCAGTGGCGTAATCAGTGGAGATGGGCGGGACTGTGAGAGGAGCCGAGTCTAGCCGAAGTACCCTCGGCTCCGCTCGCTCCTCTAGAACAGCGGAAATCTGCGCCAATTTCAAATATTGAAAGAGACTGGCAAGGCTGCAAGGACACTGGGCAATGCTGCAAATGCATTGGGCAATGCTGCAAATGCATTGGGCAAGGCTGCAAGGACACTGGGCAAGGCTGCAAGGACACTGGGCAAGGCTGCAGATGGACACTGGGCAAGGCTGCAGATGGACACTGGGCAAGGCTGCAATGATGGATGGACAAGGCTGCATTTAAATGTAAGTTTTTTTTCCTTGAACTTCCCTTCTAAAAGTTTTTTTCCTTAAAATTCCCTCCTAAACTTGGGGTGCGTGTTATACGCCGATAAATATGGTAATTAATAGTTAATAATAATAATAATAATTCTTTATTGTTCCCAGATGTTACATCCAATACTCTGCCAAATGGAGATAAATTTTTCACATTCACGCATTTTTCACACCATCCATTACTGCATCGTCATTTATTGCCACCTCAGCTCCCGTGACGGGGTACATGCTCTCGGCCCACCCTGTGCCGGTCACTGCATGCCGCATGCACTGTACTGCTTGGTGAGTGTGTTCCATTAATTACTCAAATATAGTAATTTTTCTGTTATATATCCCTCTCTATACCGAGTGTGGTTTATTAGAATTATATATTCCATAGGAATTCCTGTCGCATCTGCTCCTGATGAGTGGAGTTTTCCACGAAACGCGTCTAGCTACACTTGATGCCACGGTTACATTATACATGGAATGCTATCCATACAGTATCCTATTTGACAATGCCATCTAGACCCAGCATACTTTGACACACCATGTGACTACTGCTACAAGTATTGGGCACGCTGCTGTTAGTTTTTAGTTGGCCATTCCACCCATGTATTGATTTACACCATTTTATGCATTGCTATTATGACCATGTATTTATGTGTATAACTATTTATTGTATATATTTACAATTGGTGCTAGATATGTGTTTATATATATGGAATTATTTATTTATTGGACATTAATCCATGTCATGAATAAAACATTTAATTTTCTCTTACCTCCGCATTTTCAATTGCCTCACCCAAAGTCCCAAAACTCTTCCCTTATTCATCGATTAATTTTTATGAAGGTCAGTCGATCGACTGAGTCGGTGGACAGGCGCACCCTGTGATCGGTTACAAAGCCTACAGCAGCACTGAATGTGCGTTCCGAAAGAACGCTGGATGCAGGACAGGCCAGTAGCTCAATTGCATACTGTGCAAGCTCTGGCCAGTGATCCATTCTCAAGACCCAGTAACCCAGAGGATTTTCGGTGGGAAAGGTGTCCAAGTCTGATCTTGCCCCTAGGTATTCCTGCACCATGTAAACCAGACGCTGGCGATGGTTGCTGGAACCGATCATACCTTGGGGCTACGGAATAAAAAATTGTCTGAACGCATCGGTCAGACGGCCACCTTCTCCAACGCTCCTTCTTTGACTGACCGAAGCCTCAGCAACACGTTGTCCAGGACCAGGAATTTGTAACCTCCCAGTCTCTGGGAACGCGTTGCACAGACCTTTCTGGTAGGCCTCCCGAAGATGCTTCATCTTCTACTGCCTCTGCGACGGCAAGATAAGGTCCGCAACCTTACCCTTGTAACGTGGATCAAGGAGGGTTGCCAGCCAGTAATGATCCCTCTCCTTGATAGCACGAATACGAGGATCCTTCCGCAGGCTTTTCAGGATCTGGGAGGCCATGCAGCGTAGGTTTGCTGAGGCATTTGGTCCGGAGTCCTCTGGGTCACTCAGGATGACATGATCCGCAGCCACCTCCTCCCAGCCACGTACAAGTCCATGGGTGTCTTGGGACTGTAATTGATCCCTTGAAGACTACTGCTGATGCTGAGTGCTAGGCTCCACCTCCATGATGACACAATCCTCCTCCTCGTCCTCTTCCTGTGTGATAGGCGGGCCATCAGGAACACTGTCTGGATAAAGGGGGCCTTGAGAGGTAAGGAAGTCCTCTTCTTCCTCCCTCTGTTCTGCCTCAAGTGCCCTGTCCATTATTCCACGCAGTGTGTGCTCCAACAGGTGGACAAGAGTGATAGTGTCACTGATGCATGCACTGTCACTGCTCACCATCCTCGTGGCCTCCTCAAATGGTATCAGGAAAGTGCATGCATCCCTGATCATGGCCCACTGGCGTGGAGAAAAAAATCCAAGCTCCCCTGACCCTGTCCTGGTGCCATATTGCAACAGATACTCATTGATGGCCCTCTGCTGCATGTGCAGCCACTGCAGCATGGCCAACGTAGAGTTCCACCTGGTGGGCATGTCACAGATTAGGCGGTTCTTGGGCAGGTTGGATTCCTTTTGCAGGTCAGCCAGCCAAGCACTGGCATTATATGACCGGCGGAAATGCCCACAGAGTTTCCTGACCTGCTTCAGGACCTCCTGTAAGCCCAGGTACCTGCCCAAGAACTGCTGCACCACCAAGTTAAGGACGTGAGCCAAACAGGGCACATGGGTCAGTTGTCCCTGTCGGAGGGCGCGGAGGAGGTTGGTGCCATTGTCGCAAACCACCTTTCCTGGCTTAAGCTGGTGTGGCATCAACCACCTCTGAGCCTGCCCCTGCAGAGCTGACAGAATCACTGCCCCAGTGTGGCTCCTGTCCCCCAAGCACACCAGCTCAAGCACTGCATGGCATCTTTTTGCCTGCAAACTTGCGTAGCCCCTTGAACGCCTACGGAGCACCCCTGGTTCCAAGGACAAAGAGCAGGAAGAGGCCATGGAGGAAGAAGAAGAGGAGGGGGTGGAGGAGAGAGGTGTGTCAGAATCACCAGTAAAAGCATTTTGGAGGCGTGGTGGCGGAACAACCTCCAACACTACTGCACCTTGTCCTGCATCCTTCCCAGCTGCCAGCAGAGTCACCCAATGCGTCGTGAAAGATAGGTAACGTCCCTGTCCATGCCTGCTGGACCATGAGTCAGCTGTAATATGCACCTTACCGCTGACCACCCTGTCCAGCGAGGCCAAGACATTGCCTTCCACATGCCGGTAGAGAGCCGGAATCGCCTTCTGTGAAAAAAAGTGGCGTTTGGGAACCTGCCACTGAGGAACCGCACATGCCACAAACTCACAGAAGGGGACAGAGTCTACCAACTGAAAAGGCAGCAGTTGAAGTGCTAGCAATTTAGCCAAGCTAGCATTCAACTGCTGAGCATGTGGATGGCTGGGAGAAAACTTCTTTTGGCGGTGCAGCAGCTGGGGCAGGGAAATTTGCCTGGTACAATCTGACGTCGGTGTACCGATAGCAGATTGCCCGCAAGTACTTTGCTGTGACACACCTAATTCTACACCTTCATTCCTCTCAGTGAAGGTTTCAGAGAGGACTGAAGGTATAGTGGGGTTGGAGATCCCAGCTGATGAGGAGCAAGGAGAGGTCCACTTTGTTCTTTGGTGCGGGTCTTTTTTGTATGCTTGCCAACGGACTGCATGGCAGGTCGACATATGTCTGGTCAAGCACGTGGTGCCCAAGCGGCTCATGTTTTGGCCATGCGAGATACGCTTCAGACATATGTTGCAAATAGCATCAGTGCGATCTGCTGCACACATCTCAAAAAAGGGCCACACCAAAGAACTTTTGGAATAACGTGCAGAGACAGCAGCGCCCTGAACATGCGGAACACTGCGGTGTGATGCAGTCGGTTGGCTACCCTTAAGCTGGCCCCTGGAGGGCATCCTGCCTCATTGGAGATGTGCCTCCTCCTCCTCCTCTCTCCTATCAGGCACCCACGTGGAGTCAGTGACCACATCATCCCCTCCAACCTCACCACTGGAGCAAATCTGGCAGTATGCTGCAGCTGGGGAAACATGACTGCCAGATTGCTGTCCTTGTTGGGCACCCCCTCTCTCTGGGCTCACGTTATTGCCTTCCTCTTGCTTGGTACCATCATCTGAGCCTTCAAAACGCTGGGCATCCTCTTGGAGCATGTACTCAACACTGTGGTCAAACAGTTCAAGGGACTACTCAGGAGGACATGGTGGGGCTAGGGAAGGAGTGACTGATGCCATTGAGCCGAGGAAAGAGGCTGCTTTGGCAGCTGCTTTGCCAGACAAAGTACCCTAAGCCTGGGTGAGAGAGGATGAGGACGGCTTGGTCATCCACTCTACCAAGTCTTCGGCATGTTGCGGCTCAACATGGCCAGCTGCCGAAAAGAAGGACAAGCGTGTCCCATGGCCACATGCTAATGAGGATGCACCGTGTCCACAACCAGCACTACTGCCTTTAGACACAGAGCCTGCTTGCCCCTTTTATTGGCTCGTGACTGTCTGCCTCTCATTGTTTGCCTTCCAGACATAATAATGGCCTGCAGTGAGATGTAGCTGCACAAAGGTGGGATGTATATATATATATTGTGAGGGGGTTAGCTCGGCAGCGGGTGTGTGTGACCCCCCCGGGATGGGCTCCCCACACAAAACAGGCCCAGCAAACGGAGGTTGTGGTTTTCAAAATCAAAAAGGTGCGGTTTATTTTCTATTTACAGTGACAAAACACAGCAAAGCAAAAGAAACATAACCAAAATAAATCCTGGTCAAGTTGACCTCTGACTAAACATACAGGTTTCCTAACTAACAACTGGGATCAGCCTAGTGCTGTCCTAGTCCCTAAGTCCCTGGTTTTAAATGTCCAAGCAAATAGCCACACAGGCTTTTTCTCACCGCACAGGGGTTCACTCTCCCTAGACAGTCCACACAGGTCTGGTTCCAGGCATGAGCTGACACCTAATGAATCTGGGAGTTCTTATAGAGGCCTAAATGAGCTGACAAGCTTCAGCTGGCCTCATCAACTCCCTGTCTGTACGACGCCCCACACTCTCCCTAGAGGTATGAGTCATCCATGAGCCCACTAGCCTTATACAACTCTCCACCTAGTTGTACAAGTCGGCGTAAAGCCTGAATCTGGGCGAAATATATCTACCCCCCTGGATGCAACCAGGTGACTTTACCTTCCTGCTGTCACATACCCCCCCTCTTGTTTTAACCTCGGGGTTGGAACACCAGCAATCAGGCATTCATGTACTCGAGACAAAGCATCCACATTCCCCATTTGAACGCCAGGGCGATGCTTTACTGTGAAGTTGAATTCCTGGAGGGCCAGGAACCACCTATTCACTCTTCTATTTGTTTCCTTGTTTTGAGCCATCCACTTTAACGGAGCGTGATCCGTAACCATGTCAAAGTGCCTACCTAGCAGGTAGTACCGAAGGGAATCTAGAGCCCACTTCACCGCTAAACACTCCTTTTCAACGGTGGCGTAATTTACCTCATGGGACTTCAACTTCCTGCTGAGGTAAATGACTGGGTGCTCTTCCCCGTTCCAGACCTGGGACAATACTGCTCCTAACCCCACATCTGACGCATCACTTTCTTAAAGTCTTTAGAGAAGTCGGGTGAGTACAACACTGGCTGGCTACATAAGGCTTGTTTCAAGAATTGGAATGCTGCCTCAGCCTCGGGGGTCCATTTAATCATGACCGACCCTTTCCCCTTCGTCAGGTTTGTTAGGGGCACAGCCTTAGAAGCAAAGTGGGGAATGAATCGCCGATAATACCCAGCGATTCCCAGAAAGGCTCGTACCTGCTTCTTGCTGTTGGGACGTGGCCAACTCTGGATGGCCTCGACTTTGTTGAGTTGGGGTTTTATTACTCCCCTCCCAATGGTGTACCCAAGATATTTGGCCTCCTCCTGCCCAATGGTACACTTCTTGGGGTTAGCCGTAAACCCTGCTTCCCGAACAGAGTCCAGGACTGCTTGCACTTTTGGCAGATGTGAGGCCCAATCTGTGCTATGGACAATTACGTCATCCAGGTAAGCCGCAGCATACTTCCGATGGGGCCTCAGCATCTGGTCCATTTTCCGCTGGAATGTGGCCGGCGCATTCTGTAACCCGAACGGCATTCTTTTATATTGGAACGCCCCGTCTGGGGTTACAAATGCGGTTTTCTCTTTGGCCGACTTGGCCAGGGGGATTTGCCAATACCCTTTTGTGAGGTCAAGAGTCGTCATGTATCGGGCTGTTCCCAGCCGGTCGATCAACTCATCTATACGTGGCATGGGGTAGGTGTCAAATTTTGTAACTTTGTTCAACTGACGAAAATCGTTACAAAATCGCCAGCTCCCATCCGGTTTAGGCACCAACACGATGGGACTAGACCAATCACTTTGGGACTCCTCTATCACCCCTAAGTTCAGCATTTTCTGTACTTCCTCCCGTATTGCCTCCCGTCGAGCCTCTGGGATCCGATAGGGTTTTAACTTCACCCTTTCACCGGGCGGGGTAATGATGTCATGCTCTACCCCAGATGTTTGTCCCGGCAGCTCAGAGAATACCTCCTTATTGCGAAGCACAAACTCCTTAACCTCCTGTTGTTGGGGTTGTGACAAGGTGGCTGCTATTCCAACCTCAGGAATCACGCAACCAGTTTGAGCTGGTGACCAAGTGTCTGCGACTAGGGACTCTCTATCCCTCCAGGCTTTCAACAGATTAACGTGATAGATCTGTTCGGGCTTTCGCCTTCCTGGTTGTCTGACCTTGTAATTCACTTCGCTCACTTTTTCCATTATCTCGTAGGGGCCTTGCCATTTGGCAAGGAATTTACTTTCAACCGTAGGGACAAGTACCAATATCCTATCCCCCGGGGAAAAGGTACGGGTCTTGGCTCCACGGTTGTACACTCTCTGCTGTGCCAACTGCGCTTGGGCCAAATGTTCCTTCACGATGGGCATTACCTGTGCAATTCGATCTTGCATCAGGGCGACATGCTCAATCACACTCCTGTGGGGAGAACTCTCACTTTCCCAAGTTTCCTTGGCAATATCCAACAGCCCTCTTGGGTGTCTCCCATACAGTAACTCAAAGGGGGAGAATCCCGTAGAGGATTGGGGCACCTCCCTAATAGCAAACATCAAATAAGGAAGTAAACAGTCCCAATCCTTTCCATCTCTATCCACCACTTTCTTCAACATTTGTTTTAGGGTTTTGTTGAATCTTTCAACCAGCCCATCGGTTTGGGGGTGATACACAGACGTACGCAATTGCGTCACTTTGAACAATTTACACAGCTCTTTCATAACCCGGGACATAAAGGGTGTACCTTGGTCCGTAAGCAGTTCTTTACAAATACCCACCCGGCTAAAAACAAGAGATAGCTCTTTGGCTATGGTTTTGGCCGAGGTATTTCGGAGAGGGATCGCTTCTGGATAACGGGTGGCATAGTCCATTATAACTAATATGTACTGGTGCCCCCTAGCGGACTTGATTATAGGACCTACCAAATCCATGGCGATCCTCTCAAACGGGACCTCAATGATGGGTAGAGGGACCAGCGGGCTACGGAAATGTGGCATCGGGGCCAACCTCTGACACACAGGGCAGGAGGAACAATAATTTTCTACGTCCTTCATCACCCCCGGCCAATAGAATCTCTGTAATACCCTCTCTCGGGTTTTCTCTGTCCCCAGATGACCTCCAAGAATGTGCCCATGGGCCAACTCCAACACCAACTTCCTGTAAGGTTTGGGCACCACAAGCTGCTCAACGGTTTCTTCTGCCCTTTTTGCCACCCGATACAGTAGGTCCTTCTCTACGCTGAAGTATGGGTAAGTGCAGGTATTATCTGGGTTCACTAACTCGCCATCTATTTTCACTACGTTTTCCCGTGCCTTTATTAGGGCGGGGTCTTTCAACTGTTCTGTGGCAAAGTTTTCCCTGTGAACCTCAAGATCAGAAAACTCCACAGACGGTAGGTTTTCGTCTGAGGAGGTGGGCTCCTCTCCAGTTTCTTGAGTCTCCCCTGCCAATACTGATAAGGGAAATTCCGGAGAGTCCTCACCACTCTCAGGGGAGTTCTGGCTATCACATTCCTGGTACATAGGGGCACCAGTGAGGGGCTCAGGATCATCCCACAGTTCCCAGAACTTCGGAAAATCCCTTCCCACAATGGCGTCATGCGGTAACTGAGATACTAAGCCCACTGGATGAGAGAGGGTACCTTTGGGGGTCTCGAAACACACTGTAGTCACTGGATACTCTCGGGTGTCCCCATGCACACAAATAACAGCTACCTTGTTATTCCCAGAGACCTCTGTTTTAACTAACTCAGCCTTTATCAGGGTCACAAGGCTACCTGAATCCAGCAATACCACAACATTTCTACCATTAACACACATTTTGCATAAATGTTTCTCAGTTCCTCGAATGGCAGTGCATGCGACTGTCGCACACAGCGACTGACGTCTGCCCGTCAGAAAGTCACACTGCATGGGTTCCTCCACAACCGGGCAATTGGCTGCAATATGTCCCGCTTGCCGGCAGCGGTAGCAAACGATCCTTCTTGCCGCCTCTTGAGCCGCTGATTTCCCAGGCTGTTCTCGCCAAACTTGGGGTAGAGCTCCCACCCTCTCACTCTCTCCACCCTCACCCCTTGGAATCCTCTTATCCGCCCCTGGGGATGGTCTGGTCTTAGGGTGGAAAGTCCGAGTGTCTCTGGAAGAGGCCGTCAGGTTCTCTGTAGCCAAGTATTTCTCCACACGATCCACAAGACCATCGGCCGTCTCTGGGTCTCCATGGCTTACCCACTTTTGGATGGCAGTAGGAAGAGCTCTCAAAAACCGATCCATTACAACACGTTCCACAATCTTTGGTGCGGACAAAGTCTCTGGCTGTAGCCACTTTCTGCTCAGGTGAATGAGATCATACATTTGAGACCTGGGGGGTTTTCCAAGCTGGAAAGTCCAGTTATGCACACGCTGAGCCCGGACAGCCTGGGTGACACCCAGCCTTGCCAATATTTCAGCTTTTAGCATCACATAGTCTTTTGCTTGGTTAGGCTCTAGGTCATAGTAAGCTTTCTGCGATTCACCAGTTAACAGAGGAGCCACCAGTCCAGCCCACTGCTCCTCAGGCCACTTTTCTCTTTCAGCGGTCCTTTCAAATGTGGTCAAAAATACCTCTGGATCATCCTCTCTAGTCATTTTTGTCAATAAACGACTCACCCCAAAGGACGCGGTATTAGTGGGACGGCTTTCCTCACTGGTCTGCGGACGTTGCTGCATTACTGCTTCCATCTGTTGTTGTAGTCTCTGCTCTTGCTTCTGCAACAGGTCTATGAAGCGGGCCTCAGATTGCTGCTGGGCTCGTTGCTGAGCCTCCAGACTCTGTTGCAAAGTTGCGTTTGTCTGCTGCTGGGCTGCAAGGCTCTGCTGTTGAGCTGCAAGGCTCTTTTGCAAACCTGCATTTGTCTGCTGTTGATTGGCATTTGCTAGAGCCAGCTGCTTCAGTATCTCCTCCATGCTGGCTTAAAAAAAACTGCCACTGGTTCTCCACCAACTGTGAGGGGGTTAGCTCGGCAGCGGGTGTGTGTGACCCCCCCGGGATGGGCTCCCCACACAAAACAGGCCCAGCAAACGGAGGTTGTGGTTTTCAAAATCAAAAAGGTGCGGTTTATTTTCTATTTACAGTGACAAAACACAGCAAAGCAAAAGAAACATAACCAAAATAAATCCTGGTCAAGTTGACCTCTGACTAAACATACAGGTTTCCTAACTAACAACTGGGATCAGCCTAGTGCTGTCCTAGTCCCTAAGTCCCTGGTTTTAAATGTCCAAGCAAATAGCCACACAGGCTTTTTCTCACCGCACAGGGGTTCACTCTCCCTAGACAGTCCACACAGGTCTGGTTCCAGGCATGAGCTGACACCTAATGAATCTGGGAGTTCTTATAGAGGCCTAAATGAGCTGACAAGCTTCAGCTGGCCTCATCAACTCCCTGTCTGTACGACGCCCCACACTCTCCCTAGAGGTATGAGTCATCCATGAGCCCACTAGCCTTATACAACTCTCCACCTAGTTGTACAAGTCGGCGTAAAGCCTGAATCTGGGCGAAATATATCTACCCCCCTGGATGCAACCAGGTGACTTTACCTTCCTGCTGTCACAATATATATATATTGTGAGGGGGTTAGCTCGGCAGCGGGTGTGTGTGACCCCCGAGATGGGCTCCCCACACAAAAACAGGCCCAGCAAACGGAGGTTGTGGTTTTCAAAATCAAAAAGGTGCGGTTTATTTTCTATTTACAGTGACAAAACACAGCAAAGCAAAAGAAACATAAACAAAATAAATCCTGGTCAACTTGACCTCTGACTAAACATACAGGTTTCCTAACTAACAACTGGGATCAGCCTAGTGCTGTCCTAGTCCCTAAGTCCCTGGTTTTAAATGTCCAAGCAAATAGCCACACAGGCTTTGTCTCACCGCACAGGGGTTCACTCTCCCTAGACAGTCCACACAGGTCTGGTTCCAGGCATGAGCTAACATCTAATGAAGCTGGGAGTTCTTATAGAGGCCTAAATGAGCTGACAAGCTTCAGCTGGTCTCCTCATCTCTGTCTGCACGACGCCCCACACTCTCCCTAGAGGTATGAGTCATCCATGAGCCCACTAGCCTTATACAACTCTCCACCTAGTTGTATAAGTCGGCGTAAAGCCTGAATCTGGGCGAAATATATCTACCCCCCTGGATGCAACCAGGTGACTTTACCTTCCTGCTGTCACATACCCCCCCCCCTCTTGTTTTAACCTCAGGGTTGGAACACCAGCAATCAGGCATTCATGTACTCGAGACAAAGCATCCACATTCCCCATTTGAACGCCAGGGCGATGCTTTACTGTGAAGTTGAATTCCTGGAGGGCCAGGAACCACCTATTCACTCTTCTATTTGTTTCCTTGTTTTGAGCCATCCACTTTAACGGAGCGTGATCCGTAACCATGTCAAAGTGCCTACCTAGCAGGTAGTGCCGAAGGGAATCTAGAGCCCACTTCACCGCTAAACACTCCTTTTCAACGGTGGCGTAATTTACCTCATGGGACTTCAACTTCCTGCTGAGGTAAATGACTGGGTGCTCTTCCCCGTTCCAGACCTGGGACAATACTGCTCCTAACCCCACATCTGACGCATCACTTTGTACGACAAAGTCTTTAGAGAAGTCGGGTGAGTACAACACTGGCTGGCTACATAAGGCTTGTTTCAAGAATTGGAATGCTGCCTCAGCCTCGGGGGTCCATTTAATCATGACCGACCCTTTCCCCTTCGTCAGGTTGGTTAGGGGCACAGCCTTAGAAGCAAAGTGGGGAATGAATCGCCGATAATACCCAGCGATTCCCAGAAAGGCTCGTACCTGCTTCTTGCTGTTGGGACGTGGCCAACTCTGGATGGCCTCGACTTTGTTGAGTTGGGGTTTTATTACTCCCCTCCCAATGGTGTACCCAAGATATTTGGCCTCCTCCTGCCCAATGGTACACTTCTTGGGGTTAGCCGTAAACCCCGCTTCCCGAACAGAGTCCAGGACTGCTTGCACTTTTGGCAGATGTGAGGCCCAATCTGTGCTATGGACAATTATGTCATCCAGGTAAGCCGCAGCATACTTCCGATGGGGCCTCAGCATCTGGTCCATTTTCCGCTGGAATGTGGCCGGCGCATTCTGTAACCCGAACGGCATTCTTTTATATTGGAACGCCCCGTCTGGGGTTACAAATGCGGTTTTCTCTTTGGCCGACTTGGCCAGGGGAATTTGCCAATACCCTTTTGTGAGGTCAAGAATCGTCATGTATCGGGCTGTTCCCAGCCGGTCGATCAACTCATCTATACGTGGCATGGGGTAGGTGTCAAATTTTGTAACTTTGTTCAACTGACGAAAATCGTTACAAAATCGCCAGCTCCCATCCGGTTTAGGCACCAACACAATGGGACTAGACCAATCACTTTGGGACTCCTCTATCACCCCTAAGTTCAGCATTTTCTGTACTTCCTCCCGTATTGCCTCCCGTCGGGCCTCTGGGATCCGATAGGGTTTTAACTTCACCCTTTCACCGGGCGGGGTAATGATGTCATGCTCTACCCCAGATGTTTGTCCCGGCAGCTCAGAGAATACCTCCTTGTTGCGAAGCACAAACTCCTTAACCTCCTGTTGTTGGGGTTGTGACAAGGTGGCTGCTATTCCAACCTCAGGAATCACGCAACCAGTTTGAGCTGGTGACCAAGTGTCTGCGACTAGGGACTCTCTATCCCTCCAGGCTTTCAACAGATTAACGTGATAGATCTGTTCGGGCTTTCGCCTTCCTGGTTGTCTGACCTTGTAATTCACTTCGCTCACTTTTTCCATTATCTCGTAGGGGCCTTGCCATTTGGCAAGGAATTTACTTTCAACCGTAGGGACAAGTACCAGTATCCTATCCCCCGGGGAAAAGGTACGGGTCTTGGCTCCACGGTTGTACACTCTCTGCTGTGCTAACTGCGCTTGGGCCAAATGTTCCTTCACGATGGGCATTACCTGTGCAATTCGGTCTTGCATCAGGGCGACATGCTCAATCACACTCCTGTGGGGAGAACTCTCACTTTCCCAAGTTTCCTTGGCAATATCCAACAGCCCTCTTGGGTGTCTCCCATACAGTAACTCAAAGGGGGAGAATCCCGTAGAGGATTGGGGCACCTCCCTAATAGCAAACATCAGATAAGGAAGTAGACAGTCCCAATCCTTTCCATCTCTATCCACCACTTTCTTCAACATTTGTTTTAGGGTTTTGTTGAACCTTTCAACCAGCCCATCGGTTTGGGGGTGATACACAGATGTACGTAATTGCGTCACTTTGAACAATTTACACAGCTCCTTCATAACCCGGGACATAAAGGGTGTACCTTGGTCCGTAAGCAGTTCTTTACAAATACCCACCCGGCTAAACACAAGAGATAGCTCTTTGGCTATGGTTTTGGCCGAGGTATTTCGGAGAGGGATCGCTTCTGGATAACGGGTGGCATAGTCCATTATAACTAATATGTACTGGTGCCCCCTAGCGGACTTGATTATAGGACCTACCAAATCCATGGCGATCCTCTCAAACGGGACCTCAATGAGGGGTAGAGGGACCAGCGGGCTACGGAAATGTGGCATCGGGGCCGACCTCTGACACACAGGGCAGGAGGAACAATAATTTTCTATGTCCTTCATCACCACCGGCCAATAGAATCTCTGTAATACCCTCTCTCGGGTTTTCTCTGTCCCCAGATGACCTCCAAGAATGTGCCCATGGGCCAACTCCAACACCAACTTCCTGTAAGGTTTGGGCACCACAAGCTGCTCAACGGTTTCTTCTGCCCTTTTTGCCACCCGATACAGTAGGTCCTTCTCTACGCTGAAGTATGGGTAAGTGCAGGTATTATCTGGGTTCACTAACTCGCCATCTATTTTCACTACGTTTTCCCGTGCCTTTATTAGGGCGGGGTCTTTCAACTGTTCTGTGGCAAAGTTTTCCCTGTGAACCTCAAGATCAGAAAACTCCACAGACGGTAGGTTTTCGTCTGAGGAGGTGGGCTCCTCTCCAGTTTCTTGAGTCTCCCCTGCCAATACTGATAAGGGAAATTCCGGAGAGTCCTCACCACTCTCAGGGGAGTTCTGGCTATCACATTCCTGGTACATAGGGGCACCAGTGGGGGGCTCAGGATCATCCCACAGTTCCCAGAACTTCGGAAAATCCCTTCCCACAATGGCGTCATGCGGTAACTGAGATACTAAGCCCACTGGATGAGAGAGGGTACCTTTGGGGGTCTCGAAACACACTGTAGTCACTGGATACTCTCGGGTGTCCCCATGCACACAAATAACAGCTACCTTGCTATTCCCAGAGACCTCTGTTTTAACTAACTCAGCCTTTATCAGGGTCACAAGGCTACCTGAATCCAACAATACCACAACATTTCTACCATTAACACACATTTTGCATAAATGTTTCTCAGTTCCTCGAATGGCAGTGCATGCGACTGTCGCACACAGCGACTGACGTCTGCCCGTCAGAAAGTCACACTGCATGGGTTCCTCCACAACCGGGCAATTGGCTGCAATATGTCCCGCTTGCCGGCAGCGGTAGCAAACGATCCTTCTTGCGGCCTCTTGAGCCGCTGATTTCCCAGGCTGTTCTCGCCAAACTTGGGGTAGAGCTCCCACCCTCTCACTCTCTCCACCCTCACCCCTTGGAATCCTCTTATCCGCCCCTGGGGATGGTCTGGTCTTAGGGTGGAAAGTCCGAGTGTCTCTGGAAGAGGCCGTCAGGTTCTCTGTAGCCAAGTATTTCTCCACACGATCCACAAGACCATCGGCCGTCTCTGGGTCTCCATGGCTTACCCACTTTTGGATGGCAGTAGGAAGAGCTCTCAAAAACCGATCCATTACAACACGTTCCACAATCTTTGGTGCGGACAAAGTCTCTGGCTGTAGCCACTTTCTGCTCAGGTGAATGAGATCATACATTTGAGACCTGGGGGGTTTTCCAAGCTGGAAAGTCCAGTTATGCACACGCTGAGCCCGGACAGCCTGGGTGACACCCAGCCTTGCCAATATTTCAGCTTTTAGCATCACATAGTCTTTTGCTTGGTTAGGCTCTAGGTCATAGTAAGCTTTCTGCGATTCACCAGTTAACAGAGGAGCCACCAGTCCAGCCCACTGCTCCTTAGGCCACTTTTCTCTTTCAGCGGTCCTTTCAAATGTGGTCAAAAATACCTCTGGATCATCCTCTCCAGTCATTTTTGTCAATAAACGACTCACCCCAAAGGACGCGGTATTAGTGGGACGGCTTTCCTCACTGGTCTGCGGACGTTGCTGCATTACTGCTTCCATCTGTTGTTGTAGTCTCTGCTCTTGCTTCTGCAACAGGTCTATGAAGCGGGCCTCAGATTGCTGCTGGGCTTGTTGCTGAGCCTCCAGACTCTGTTGCAAAGTTGCGTTTGTCTGCTGCTGGGCTGCAAGGCTCTGTTGATGAGCTTGCTGCTGGGCTGCGAAGTTCTTTTGCAAACCTGCATTTGTCTGCTGTTGATTGGCATTTGCTAGAGCCAGCTGCTTCAGTATCTCCTCCATGCTGGCTTAAAAAAAAAAACTGCCACTGGTTCTCCATCAACTGTGAGGGGGTTAGCTCGGCAGCGGGTGTGTGTGACCCCCGAGATGGGCTCCCCACACAAAAACAGGCCCAGCAAACGGAGGTTGTGGTTTTCAAAATCAAAAAGGTGCGGTTTATTTTCTATTTACAGTGACAAAACACAGCAAAGCAAAAGAAACATAAACAAAATAAATCCTGGTCAACTTGACCTCTGACTAAACATACAGGTTTCCTAACTAACAACTGGGATCAGCCTAGTGCTGTCCTAGTCCCTAAGTCCCTGGTTTTAAATGTCCAAGCAAATAGCCACACAGGCTTTGTCTCACCGCACAGGGGTTCACTCTCCCTAGACAGTCCACACAGGTCTGGTTCCAGGCATGAGCTAACATCTAATGAAGCTGGGAGTTCTTATAGAGGCCTAAATGAGCTGACAAGCTTCAGCTGGTCTCCTCATCTCTGTCTGCACGACGCCCCACACTCTCCCTAGAGGTATGAGTCATCCATGAGCCCACTAGCCTTATACAACTCTCCACCTAGTTGTATAAGTCGGCGTAAAGCCTGAATCTGGGCGAAATATATCTACCCCCCTGGATGCAACCAGGTGACTTTACCTTCCTGCTGTCACAATATATATATATATATATCTATAAGAAAAAATATAGTCGCGCTAACTTATGAATTTGAACATAAGCCCATTACTGGGTGACTGAAAAAATCCAAATATCAACAGTGATAACATATAAAAAGCTAAGTGAAAAGCAATATATAATCTATGTGAACAGATAATTAACAGAGAATTAACTGTGAATAAAAAATTGGTTATTGTCCAAAAATACTGTAGAACGGAAAAACCCCTCAAAGTTCATATTCAAAAATCCATAATGAAAAAAACACCCGTGAAGCGATATCCAAAATTAATAAAGAAAAGAAGGAAAGGATTCAAATCTTCTTGGACTTAAATTTGTGACTTTCACCACCACCAGTAGAAGTTACTGCTTACCGAACAGCGATGGTCCCCTATGACGGAGGACCTCAAACAGCCTTAAGTAATGCTCAATTAAGCCTCCAGAGTGTAGCCAGTGGTAAACCTCAGTTGTTTAATAGCCCGACAGCTCATATAGCATCATACAGGTGTTCAACGTGGACCATGAAAAGAAGGGGGGACACTAGATAGTGTAAAATCCTTGGTGAACATTTATTAAAATAATGAAAACATACTCACAAGAGCAGTTAAAAAGACAGCTTTAAAGTATCACAGCGCCGACCGGTCAATTGGCAGTGGCACACACACGTCCGTGGAAGTCGAGCAATGGAGGGTGACGTCAGCACAAAGCTCGTATCCAGCCCTACGCGTTTCGTGAAAAATCACGTCTCGGGGCAAAGTCACGAATTTAAGTCCAAGAAGATTTGAATCCTTTCCTTCTTTTCTTTATTAATTTTGGATATCGCTTCACGGGTGTTTTTTTCATTATGGATTTTTGAATATGAACTTTGAGGGGTTTTTCCGTTCTACAGTATTTTTGGACAATAACCAATTTTTTATTCACAGTTAATTCTCTGTTAATTATCTGTTCACATAGATTATATATTGCTTTTCACTTAGCTTTTTATATGTTATCACTGTTGATATTTGGATTTTTTCAGTCACCCAGTGATGGGCTTATGTTCAAATTCATAAGTTAGCGCGACTATATTTTTTCTTATTTGTATTCACTGATGATTGTTTTCAGACTAGTTGCTGCTTCTCCTTGTATATTTTTTTCTTTTTTCAGGCAATTCATTTGCTTGATTTTTACACTTTAAGCGCAGTTTCTTCTTATTTTTTCCAATATATATATCTATACTGATTATACTGCAGCTAGCAGAATCAACTGCCTGCTGTGGTATTAGTATGAGAACACCAGCAATTGTCTTCAGTTAGTTTTAGGTGCACACTGTGCAGAGGACACAGTACACTAACTGAAAATACTTGCAGCTCCCTGCCTGTGGTATTTGTATGAGAACACCAGCAATTGTATTGAGGTAAGCTTTAGGTGCACACTGTACAAAGGACACAGTACACTAAGTGAAACACTGCAGCTTGCACAATCATCTGCCTGCCTGTCAGTATAGCGAATAACAGGAACAGATCTAGCTAAACTGAATAAAGTGTGTAAATATACAGTCAGGTCCATAAATATTGGGACATGGACACAAATCTAATCTTTTTGGCTCTATACACCACCACAATGGATTTGAAATGAAACAAATAAGATGTGCTTTAACTGCAGACTTTCAGCTTTAATTTGAGGGTTTGTATCCAGAGCACCAACAATTGTATTGAGGTAAGCTTTTGGTGCACACTGTGCAAAGGACACTAAAGCAAAATACTGCAGCTCCCTGCCTGTATTTGTATCAGAACACCAGCAATTGTATTCAGGTAAGCTTTTGGTGCACACTGTGCAAAGGACACTAATGCAAAATACTGCAGCTCCCTGCCTGTATTTGTAACAGAACACCAGCAATTGTATTGAGGTAAGCTTTAGGTTAATATGACCAGATTTTTAAAATGAAATCCGGGGACATATTTTTGTTTACTAGTAATGATGGCAATCAGCGACTCTCTGCCCGTCACCGCCACCGCCCGCCTCACAGCCTGTCAAGTCTTACTCTCCGGGCCCCGACTACTACTGGATGGGGAGCGGAGGAAGATCACTCCACCAGGGAAGGCAAGGAGATAAGCAGGCAGGCGGCTGGCCGGGACTTGAGCCAAGGCAGAATAACATGCGAGCGGAAGCGGAACGGGCATGCACCCGAAACTGAAGAAATATTCCCTCTGCTCCGACCAGCACATGATCATCAGAAAGGGCCACAGATAATTAACTAAAATACACCCCCCCCCCAAGCTAGTAGGTGCAGATTATTATTTTTTAACTCTGCACTGACTGTCTTTGAAATTGCCCCAACCCCTGTTCAAATCCAATCTGGGGACAAAACCGGGGACAGACTTGGTCTGGGGACAGTGTCCTCAATCCGGGGACTGTCCCCGGAAACCGGGGATGTCTGGTCACCCTACTTTAGGTGCACACTGTTCAAAGGATACTAAAGAAAAATACTGCAGCTCCCTGTCTGTATTTGTATCAGAACACCAGCAATTGTATTCAGGTAAGCTTTTGGTGTACACTGTGCAAAGGACACTAAAGCAAAATACTGCAGCTCCCTGCCTGTATTTGTATCAGAACACCAGCAGTTGTATTGAGGTAAGCTTTAGGTGCACACTGTGCAAAGGACACTAAAGCAAAATACTGCAGCTCCCTGCCTATATTTGTATGAGAACACCAGCAATTGTATTGAGGTAAGCTTTACGTGAAAACTGTGCAAAGGACACTAAAGCAAAATACTGCAGCTCCCTGCCTGTATTTGTATGAGAACACCAGCAATTGTATTGAGGTAAGCTTTAGGTGCACACTGTGCAAAGGACACTAAAGCAAAATACTGCAGCTTCCTGCCTGTATTTGTATCAGAACACCAGCAATTATTTTGAGGTAAGCTTTAGGTTCACACTGTGCAAAGGACACTAAAGCAAAATACTGCAGCTCCCTGCCTGTATTTGTATCAGAACACTATAAGGCTATAAGGCATTTAGTTTAGTCAAGTTAGCTAGGATAAAAGAGTTATGCTTTAGTTTGATCAACTATAAATATGAAAAATTACTGAGCTACGTGTATGAAGTTGTTATTTCACATTTATCTCACATGTTATGTTCCTTTTTACTGAGAAACTGTCTTGTGATTAAACAACATCTGCTTCAACAGCGTCTTTAACCTTCACCGCAGGTTAGACAGAGGGCGTCTTCCCTCGTCTTGTATGTATATAACATTTGGACACTGAACAATAAATTGTAATCATTATTCACGTACTCTCCGTGTATGTGTCTTGATTATCTCACCGGTGAAGAGGAGCATTTCCACACATCCAAGGGTCCAGCCTAGGCGAAGGGTCAAGAAGTGCGGACCTAACAGATCTGGTACCAGAAGTGGGGTCATCGTCCGGCAGGTAGGTGGGCATTTTTGACCTTTTGGTGGAAATTGTACATCTACTCTTTCGCGATGACCAAAGACCACTGAAATTTTGTTAGGTAAATCTTAAAGCGATCTGTACCCCTGCGGATGAGCTAGGCGGGCTCCCGAGGGACAGTAGGCGCACTATCTTTTAAAAGAAATAGGAGAAGTCCGGCTGGTGTTGGCCTGACTATAAACTATAAAATATCTCAAACTGAGAAGCAGTAGATTGCGCTCAGTACTGAAGGACGGGTGTGTGGAACCCTCATAATTTTTAAGGCCTTTATTTTTATTTTTTTATATATATAGAAATATTAAGAATATTATAGAAGTGTTTTAAGACATTTAAAGTATTAATAATTCTTAGAAAATATTAGATTTATTCCTGTATTGCATTTCAAATATATTGTATTATTGCCAATGTCTAGAGATCAACCCGGTAGTGTTGAAACACCTACTACTAGTTGTGGACAATGTACTCTGGGATTGTTATTTGTTGAACATGGAGATGTGCCAATTTTACTAGCAACTAGACCAGGGGGATATTCTAGTAGATTGGGCAGACAACCTAATTTTCCACAACACGAGGACGGTGTTTATTTTGTTACCCTGAAACTTAACATACATAGTTCAATAGGGGAAGATCAATTAGAGTTTGAATCAACTCTACAGGAAGTTATTGAAAGGTGTATTCAGGTCACTGGTTGTTTTCACCTCTGTAAAAACTGTCAGCATTTCTGGAAAGGAAAGTCATATGGGGAACACTGTAGACAAGGGGGACGGGTCCCAGGTGCGCCAGCCGACGCCGTATGATTATGTTAAGGACCAGATACCAATTGGGTTAATAGAACCTTTTTGGTCCAATGTCCAAACGAGGGCTCATCAGATAGGAATTTCAGGACTAGGACCCCAAGGGCCATGTTGTGAGGCAGATTGGAAGGAAGTACAGAAATGATGCGGGTCACACAAACATTCATATCCCCCGGGAGATTGGGATGAGAAATATATGAAGAACACTTGTAGAATATGGGGGGAACAAATGAAGAAATACAGTAAGAAGTATGTGACTCCCCAAGGAGAGAAATCCCCAACGGCCCCCCTTGAGATACCCATATTTTACATTGAGGCACCACCTCCCTATGTTTTTTTAAAAATGATTCAGTCATTCCACCCCGAAAATTAGGTCTTTACCCTAACCTTCCAACCGGTCTACCAGGTCTAGATACCCCTACCTTGGTGGCCATAATACATGAAACTTCCTCAGAAGAAGATAAAAAACGGTGGCAGGAGTATGAAGAAAAAAAGAGGGAAAAGGAAGCAAAGGAAAGGGAGGAGAAATTAGCATTAGAAGACCAGGAGACCCTTGAGGTGTGGCGGGCTAGAAAGGACCAGGAAAGTAAGGAAGCTGAAAGGGAAGAATTTATTAAAATTCGGCTTATGGAACAGAAGGAAGAAGAACAGAGATTGGATATAATAAATAGAAAGTTGATGGAAAGGGAAAAACGAATGAATAAAGAGATGGAAACAATAAAATTAAAAGAACAAGAAATAGAAAGAAAAAATGAAAAACTTAGGAGGGCACAAGCAGACCTGGAAGCAGACCTAGACTTCACAAGACAGCAAGTGGTACAAGCCATTAGCCCCCTACCAGGCAGGCACACCTGAACTCATATATGATCCCGAGACTCCTCTAGGGACAGACGAAGAAAGTACTATGGACTCCATACTTGGTAGTCAGGTTATGTTAACCAGGTTTCGCCAAAAGGCCCTCGTGAAAGCCCTTAAGGAAAAACCGAGTCCTCCAGATTCTGAAAGGGAAACGATAGAAAGGGTAGCTAGGGAAGGTGGGAGTTTTCCCTTAATAACTATCGGAACATCCAATGTCCATATTCCCCTCCCCCTAGGTACCCCGATTAATTTAAAAGAACTCTGCCCCAATCCAAGGAAGAATCCGAGAGAGGCAGCTACATTTTTGAAAAAACATGGATGAGGAAGACCTCTCATGCCTATTCAACATAATCGATCCAGAACCATATGTTCCAATCGATCTTAATGGTCTTTACTCAAAACATTTCAAAACTACAACTTCCCCGGACTGGGTGGGATTTTGGGCAGATATAGCTAGTCATTGGTCAAAACATTACAAAGGACACACTGCACTACATTCCCTAGTCACGGCAAAACAGGAAGGTAAAGAGAACTTCTTCGATTTTCTCAAAGAGTGTTTGATTTATTTAAAGCAACAGAACAAAAAGATGATGTTTTATTTTTAAGTACTGTGATGTCAAATGGGGACCCAAAAACGACTCAACTTATCAAACTGATAGATCCAAATTGGATGACAAAAAAGGCAACAGACTTCTTAGAAGAGAACAAGAAGAGACAGGCTTCGGGAGTATTTTAGCAAAAGGGTGGGTTGCTTCATATGGGTAGCCCCCAACCACCGGCAGAGGCCCCTATAATGGCAGCACAGTTTACACAATCCTACCCACAGAACTATCCTACCCCCCCAGACCAAGCTTGTTTTAATTGTGGCAATTTTGGTCATTGGAAATCACAATGCCCGGCCCGGAGGGGTCAATCACTACCGAGAAGAGGTAGAGGCAGGGGATTCGGATATGGCCCCCCCCCAGAGATTCCCCAACTATCAGACTCAACAACAAGCCCCACAACACCCATATAGACCCAATAGACAGGCACCACCAGCACCTCAAAATACTCAAGGACAACCTATCCCTCTACAATGGCCAACCACACAACAGAGCCAGCCTCCACAATAGGGGTGCCTTGAGCAAGTTCCAGCCCTTGTCCTCGTATGTTATAATTCTTCTTGGAAACCACTGCCTAAGGTAACCCTTTTGGTAGATGGACACAGAACTAATTTCTTAATTGACACAGGAGCGACTTCCAGTTGCTTAACTGACCCAATTTTTGACACAGAAAATTGTGACGAGGGACGCTCAATTGGCATAAATGGAACTGAGGTTACACATCCAATAACCAAGCCACTTCCTGTAGCCACTCCACAAGGACAAATTCTAGTGCATCAAAAGTTTGCAGTCCTTACTTCTTGTCCCCTACCCCTTATGGGAAGGGATTTAATGTCCGCCTTGGGAATAGAAGTGGTGTTTCATAAAGAGGGAGGATTAACTGCCACCTCCAGGCTCTGTGACTTACAAAGTCCAAAAAGGGTTGACCAGATGGGATACTATATGTTACTCCCCGCTAGATTACAGAATCATGCAATCTGGGCAAGGAGCAAGACCACTGCCGGATTTCTAAATTGCACACCCTACAAACCACAATTACAACAATACTCTTCACCAGTCTTTCAGAAACATTACTCTTTACACGAAGAGAAAATCAGGGGCTAAACACCACAAATTGACACATATTTGGAACAAGGAATTCTGAAGCCAGTCATCAGCCCCTGGAATACACCTATCCACCCTGTAAGAAAGGCGAGTGGCGAGTGGCGTTTTGTTCAGGATCTGAGGGCCCTGAATAAGGTAATTATCCCACTCCCACCCCTGGTTTCTGACATCACCTTCATATTCACAAATATTCCATCTGACTCCAGATTCTATACAGTGGTTGACCTGTCCAATGTGTTTTTTAGCGTCCCAATAGAGGAAACTGCCCAATCAATATTTGCCTTCTCATGGGGCCAAACCCAGCTAACATGGACTCGCTTGCCTCAGGGCTTAGTGGACAGTCCAGCAGCTTTTTCAATAGTGTTGAATGCCTCTCTTAAAGACTGGACGCCGGATCATGGCTCCGTCTTGATCCAGTACGTGGACGACCTATTGCTCTGTAATAAGGATGAGGAGAGCTGGGCAAAGGACTCTGAGCATCTGCTCGAACACCTAGCCAGCAAAGGTCACCTGGCATCTAGGAAAAAGATCCAGTGGGTCTGCAGGCGTGTAGAGTATCTGGGTTGTATACTGACAGAGGGCCAGCGCCTCGTATCCCCAGCTCGAGTCAAAGCCCTCAATCCTCCGAGAGACAAGGCCGCCCTTCTCTCCTTTCTAGGCTCCATCGTATACTGTAGACAGTGGATTCCTGATTGTTCACACTATGATTCAATACTCAGACCTGCTACGCTTCAGACTGCCCCCAAAGTCGTACATTGGACTGATGATATGGTGCAAGCTTTCACCTCATTATTGTCCTCTTTGGCCAGGGCTCCTGCTTTGGGGCTCATGGATCACTCAAAGGACTCCTCACTCTACTGTGTAGTTTCAGGATCCACTTTTGCTGCTGTACTAGCACAGATGCACGGGACAAATTTAAGACCCGTGGCCTACATCTCAAAGAAACTGCCAATACAGGTGCAGGGAATGCCCGCATGCCTTCAAAATCTGGCTGCTGCGGCTATGGCAGTACAGGAAGCAAGCAAATTAGTCCTAGGCCACCCTATGACATTGTATTCAACACATACTGTCACACATCTGTTACAAAATATGAATACACAGCACATGACTACACAAAGATCAAGCGGATATGAAATTATCCTGCTAAACACAGCCAATCTCACTGTCAAATATTGCCCGGATACAACCCCCGCCGTGCGATTTTTACACTCCTTGCTCAGACTCATTAATAACCCTGATCCTGAAAAGGAACATTGTTGTTTCACAGAATTGGACCTTGTCACTTCACCCCGAAGGGATTTACTTGATATCCCCAGGCCTGATGCACAAAACGTATTTGTAGACGGTAGCTGCTCCCGACCCTCTGATGCCACTTACCAAACTGGTTATGCTGTGGTACAACTGCCAGATGTGGTACTTGAAGCACAAGCTATTCCAAACACATCAGCACAAATTGCTGAACTGATCGCTCTTACAAGGGCCTGCCAATTATTCAAAGACAAAGAAGTTAATATCTACACTGACAGTAAGTATGCACATGGAGTGGCACACGACTTTGGGGTTATCTGGAAGAATAGAGGCTTTAAAACCGCAGATAACAAGCACATTTCAAATAAACAGTTTGTTTTACAACTCTTATGCCGCGTACACACGACCGCTTTTCTCGATGAGAATAACGTCATTTTTTTTTCTCACCGAGAAAACCGATCGTCTGTGGGCTTTATGTCGTTTTTTTCAACAAGAAAAACGGCATTAAAAACGACGAGAAAAATTAGAACATGTTCTAAATTTTCACGCCGTTTTTCAGGTCGTCGTTTTTTTCATCATGAAAAATGATCGTGTGTAGGCTTTAACGACGTTAAAAAAGTGTGCATGATCAGAAGCAAGTGAGGAGAAGGGAGCGCTCGTTCTGGTAAAACTACTGTTCGGAATGGAGATGGCACATTCGTCATGCATGAAATTATTACATCGTTTAATGCAGCGCATTCTTTTCTTCGTTCTAATGCTGCAATATTCCAATTCTCTTGCTGCTGATATTCTCCCAGAGTTAGGACAATCTTTGGTCTTTATGATTTATTGTTTTATCATGATTAATCTCTGTTTTGGGGAGCCAGATCTCCCTAAATACCCAAAACTTTTTACATTTTTTTTTTGTTTTGCTTTAATTTGTGGTCTTAGATTTTAGACTGTTTTTACATATTATTTGCTATTTTGGAGTGTGTCAAGTTACCACAACATTATTCTTTATTCTAATTTTGCCTCAATGAGGTTAGTGTCCCTTGTTAATTTCTCAATTTTGTATCCACTGTCCCTGCCTACTCACTTACAAACTGGCTATTTAGAAGAAAAACACATGTTAATTTTGTATCTTCAAAAAAAATTCCCATTTATTATGGCCTAATAACAAATTAAAAGGTAAGCCAAAACAAAACCATATGTAAACTACAAATCAAGAAGCCGGGAAGACAGCACTGGAGACCCTGCTGAAATTAGTGCACACCCAGATCACCACAGCAGACACCAAAGCATGTGAAGACCAAAACTGGCCCCATGTGAGGCACATATCCTGGGTTCATTTTCGTCTTTTTTGTTTGACCTTCCCTGCAGCCTTCCTTGGAGGCTGTGTCCGTGGAGGAGGGACTGGAGCAGGAGCAGGGTCTGGAACAGGAGCAGGGACTGGGACGGGAGCAGGGCCTGGGACAGGAGCATGGAGTGGGGCAGGAGCATGGAGTGGGGCAGGAACTTGTGCAAAAAAATAGGAAAGGTCCACAACGTCTGTGAACTCCTTTAGTTTGTTTAACAGGCCCATATTGACCACCTTCAATATAAGGGTTTCACATTTCAGCCTCTGGTCCAGTCCCATTTGTGGCAGTTTCTCCCCAATAAGGGCAGCAAATCCCTCTGCAGCGGTGGGGGGCTCTCGGAGTGCAGCAGTAGCCTCCCTAATTAGGGCCTGTGTCTCCTCCTCCATTTGAACCAGCCTCCTAGATCTTTTTGCAGGAATCCGCAGCAGAGGGATCTGGGGCCTGGTGTTGTGCTGGGTCCCACTGGGGCCTGCCTCTTCCTGGGTCCCACTGGGGCCTGCCTCTTCCTGGGTCCCACTGGGGCCTGCCTCCTCCTGGCTTCCAGTGGCACCTGCCTCCTCGTGTGTCCCACTGGGGCCTGTCTCCTCATCCTGTAAAAAAAAAGGTACATCGAGTTAGTTTTGCCTTCATCTTTCACACACATTTGTCACCTCATGACATTTGGTAATTGAATGCTACTAAATATTAAAGTCAATCATTCTGACACCAGTATATTTCTTTTTGGTGCCCTTAATTTGTGGCCACTGCTGTCTATTGATATGTCAGACACTTTTTTTAAACTGTTAACATTTTTCACACTTTTTTTTAAACTTTTACAACATTCAACTTTTATTACTCTAAATATTTTGTGAAATATTATACCTGGCTCCAAATATTTAAATCCGGCTCCTCCAGGACTTGAGGTTGTTCCTCCAAAGAGACCTCAACTTGGCTGGAGGCTTGGCTGCATGGAATGCTGGAGGGAAGGCTGGAGGGTTGGCTGGAGGGTTGGCTGCAAGGAAGGCTGGAGGTCGTTCTGGGTGGAAGGCTGGAAAGGGATTCCCTGGATTCCAGATGTTCATCTAGGAAACTCAGGTGCTGATAGTACCACAGATTTGGTATGTATCGGTCCTCTGCATCTGCTCCTGACCGCAGGGATTTTTGAACTTTATTCCGATGAGCCCGGTATGTGCCCCTAATGGTCCCAATTTTGTTCTTCAGATCCTGTAGTGTTGCTGTGGGGATCTGAGTTTTCACAAATTCCAGCAAGGTCTCCAGTGCTCTCTTCCTGGCTTCTTTATTTTTATTTTTAGTCTCCCATAAAATTGGAAGATTCTTCCATCTTTGGAGGAATTCCAGCATAAAATCGGGGTCCTTAAATGCCTTCATTATCTGTGCAATTCAAAACCCAAAACCAAAAAAGGAATGTCAGTCAGGACTACTCCAAATCTTTCTAACCATATATAGGCCACTAACGTAGCAATTAATCAGTCATCATAGAGTTGAGTGGACACCTGGATGTTTGTGTTGAACTCTTTTTAGCTAACTTTGTAAAAAGCTAGAGTTCGTGACCTGACTTTACCCGAACCCAAACCCCATTTAAGTAAATTAAGCCCTGTAAATAGGGTGAATAAAAGGACTCCCCAAAAATAAAGGAGTACCTCGAACTGTCCCTGCACCAAGTGTCATTTTTTATTAAATTTAAATTAACCCTAAATTCACTCCTGGGTATAATTAATTGTTGTCTCCTGTCAATTGCAATACATAGAAAAGTCATTGATACAAACATTGGGAAAGCATTGTGGTTCCCCCAAATATCCATACCAGGCCCTTCAGGTCTGTCAAGGATTTTAAGGGGAACTCCCCCACAAATTCCCTAAAAAAATGGCGTGGAGTCCCCCCCCCCAAATCCATAACAGACCCTTATCCGAGCACGCAACCTGGCCGGCCACAGGGGAAGAGGGGGGGACGAGAGAGCGGCCCCCCCTCCCTCCTGAACTGTACCAGGCCACATGCCCTCAACATGGGGAGCATGTCCCCATGTTGATGGGGACAAGGGCCTCATCCCCACAACCCTTGCCCGGTGGTTGTGGGGGTCTGCGGGCGGGGGGCTTATCGGAATCTGGAAGACCCCTTTAACAAAGGGGCCCCCCAGATCCCACCCCCCCTATGTGAAATGGTAATGGGGGACATTGTACCCCTACCATTTCACCTTAAAAAATGGCATTATCTGAAAAATGACACTACACGGTTTTTGACAATTCCTTTATTATTGGTTTTGTTTTTCAACCATCTTCTTCCTTCTTCTTTTCTGCATTGGAGTTTCTTCCTCCATCTTCCTCTTCATGTTCATCTTCCTTCTTGCTTCGGGCTTCTCGTCCGCATCTTGCTTCGGCTTCTTCTTTGTTCTCCCGCTGCTCCGTTTGAATTTGAGTTTCCCGCTGTGTGACGCAAAGTTAGGCAGTTCTCCTCTAGGTCCACTGTGAGCCGGGGGACCCACCCCCCTCTGACTGCACGGGGAAAGTACCTGTGAAATCTCTGTGCGTCAGAGGGGGGCGGGGTCGCCGGACCAAGAGGAGAACTGATGAACTGAAGCGTCACACAGCGGGAACCTCCAATTCAAACGGAGCGGCCGGAGAAAGAAGAACCCGGAGCAAGATGCGGACGAGAACACCGAAGGAAGAAGGAAGATGAAGAGGAAGAGGAAGATGGATGAAGAAACACGAAGCGAGAAAAGAAGAAGAAGGAAGAAGATGGAAGAAAGCCAAACTAAAAATTAAAGGAATTGTCAAAAACTGACTACTGTCATTTTTTACATTTAAACCCTGTGTGCCCTGAAGGTCAACTGTAGCAAGATAATTTGTGGAGTGTTTGATTAAAAAATTGTGCAGTATGCAACAACACATGACCAAATGGTTCCATTTATACTCCGCCATGTTTATTGCAGTCAGAAAAAGCCGGAAGCGACTGGCCATGATGCCAAAGGCGTTTTCCACCACCCTTCGCCCTCTGGCCAGACGATAATTAAACACCCTCCTCTCAGGGGTGAGGGACCTTTGGGGAAAAGGCCTCATCAAATGTGGTCCAAGCGCAAAAGCCTCATCTGCCAGGAACACAAACGGGAGGCCATGTTCATTATCTTCAGCAGGTGGCAATGCCAGGTCCTCTGAAAGAAGCCGGTCTGCAAACTCTGTCTGGGCGAAAACACCACCGTCAGACATCCGCCCATTTTTCCCAACATCAACAAATAGGAACTCATAGTTCGCAGACACCACCGCCATGAGCACAATACTGTGGAAGCCTTTGTAATTCCAAAAAAATGACCCAGAATGGGCTGGTGGCACGATGCGGACGTGCTTGCCATCAATGGCTCCTCCACAGTTGGGAAAGTTCCACCGCTGAGAAAAATCAGATGCCACATTCTGCCATTCCTGTGGCGTCGATGGTAACTGTGGAGTCAAAGGAAAAAAAATATATATACTTTACTACCTATACATTGCAAGCATGTTAGCACAAAACACTCTGGGCAAAACATCAGGATAGCATTAATTTGGAAGGAGGATTTTAGAGCGGAGCTACGCAGCCAAAATACTATAAAATAACACAGCAGCTCCAGCTACAGCAGCTGCAGAGGTTTGCTAATTGTACACTTACCTGTCCTGGAGTCCAGCAATGTCCGCAGCAGAGGACGAACAATTGCTCGTCACTCTGCTGCCCCCTCTGCCATCCTCGGTGAGGGAACCAGGAAGAGAAGCCTTGCGGCTTCACTGCCCGGTTCCCAAACGCACATGCACGAGAAGCGCTGCGCAGTTCTGACTGGTCCGCCTGTGTTCTGTGAGACAAGTGTTTACAAGAACACTACGGGTCTTCTGCGGGAAGTGACTTGGCTCAGGCAGATTTGCCGCAGAGATGACTCCCGGATGTGGGTGAATATACCTGTCTTAAACAGGTATCTTCACCCCCCTCCCCCCTGAAAGGTGTCAATTTTGACACCGGGGGAGGGTTACAATGAGCGGACCCACAAAATTTAGGATGGAGGTCCGCTTGAAAAAGATAGAAAAATAAGCAACAAAAACATCACCCACTCTGATGGACCTGAGAAATTTGGAGAGGGTGGAGGGTTTGAGGTGAGTTGGGGACATCATAATTAAAATCTATAGTACGATGTAATTTATTTGGGTAGATTAGACAAACTTAAAAAATTAGGGGGGGGGGGGAATCAGGCAATCTAAGCACTACAATGGAGCGTACAAAACAAAAATGAGGATTGACTAGACTAGGTGTGTTTGGGCCCAGGATCTAATGCTGGAGATTGCTTGACCAAAAAATATGCATGTAGCCAAAAAACATAGAACATTCAAAGCTTACAACATGCAGGGGGACAAAGGGGACTTTCACAGCATATTCAAATCATGGTAATTAGAGACAGTTCAAAATATACTATACATTAGCAAGCATAAAAAAACATAGATTGTGATGTTTATAAAGGAGAAAACTTACCTTAAGATAGTCCTCCTGAAGGACCTGGATAATGGCAGAGCAGGTCTCTGGGATAATGACGCCCAGAACCTGGGGGGAGATGCCTGTCGAGAACTTGAGGTCCTGCAAGCTTCTCCCAGTCGCAAGGTATCGCAACGTGGCGATGAGCCTCTGCTCAGCAGTAATGGCTTCCCGCATAACGGTGTCCTGCCTGGTGATATAGGGGGACACCAAAGCCAAGAGCTGCTGAAAAACGGGGTCAGACATCCTAAGAAAATTCCTGAAATCATCAGGGTTATTCTCCCGGATCTCCCGCAGCAGAGGCATATGACATAATTGGTCCCTCTGGAGCAACCAATTCTTGGTCCATGAACTCCTTCTCACCCTCCTCATGGACCGGATCTGGGACATAGCAACAAGCCCAGCAGCAAGCACAGCACGATCTCAGCGACAAGAACGTACGCGCAACATGGCTTCAAAACGGTCGTCTAATCAGAACGAACTAAAAGAACGCACTGAAGAACAGCAAGGCCTATGAAGAACGAGCTGAAAAACAGTAACGCGCGGACAAGAACGCACTGCAAAAACAGATACGAACTCACTACACGCACTGAAAGCCAGATACGAACCCACAAGCACAAACTGAACTCCCGAAAACGATCTTTAAAGCACGAAGACTGAAAAGTGCGAATCGTCTCTTCCCAAACTTTTACTAACACGCGGAAACACGAAATCAGCAAAAGCAGCCAAAAGGGTGGCGCGAACAGAATGAAACTTCCCCTTTATAGTGCCGTCGTACGTGTTGGACGTCACTGCGCTTTGCTAGATCAGTTTTTTTCACGATCGTGTGTAGGCAAGGCAGGCTTGAGAGGAAACAAGAAAAATAACGTCGAGAAAATCGAAGTTTTTTTTCTTGACATGAAAAGCGGTCGTGTGTACGCGGCATTAGATGCAATCCAACTGCCAAAAAGTGTCTCCATCATTAAAGTTAAGGCTCACACAACTGACAAAGGAGACTTAGCTAGGGGAAATGCCTTGGCAGATCACATAGCTAAAGAAGTTGCATCACAATCACTTCCAGAGCCCACATTGATATTCTTTCAGCAAGATTTCACTGCTCCTGATTTTCCCACTGTAGCTCAACAGCTGCAATCCTCAGCTACCTCGGAGGACTTGCTGTTTTGGCATGAAGCAGGATTAACCAAAGACCCTTCTGGTCTCTGGTTAAAAGAGGGGAAAATAGGTATTCCCCAGAGTAGCTGTGCCTTAATTCTTTCCTACTTACATGGACCGGGCCATATAGGGGTGCGACCCCTTCTGAAATTATATGAAGATTTATTTTTTACATGGGGAATTAAGAAACAAGCAGAAATACTTGTAGGCAGTTGCCTTACATGCGCGCAAAATAATGTACAAGGAAAGAGACATGGCCTCCACGGATGCCTGCCACCCCCTTTGGGGCCATTACAAGATTTACAAATAGACTTTACGCACATGCCCACTCAGAAAGGAAACCTAAAATATCTTCTAGTCATAGTAGATACATTTTCGTGGATGGGTAGAAGCAATCCCCACCACAGGGGAAACTGCCAAAATAACCGCCCGAGTATTGTTGAACCATTGGGTATGCAGGTTTGGCATCCCAAGAAACATCTGGTCAGACCAGGGACCAGCATTTACCTCAGCCCTCACAAAAGAACTGGCATGCTTACTGGGAATACAATGGAAATTACACATTCCCTACCACCCACAGAGTGCAGGTATGGTAGAGCGGATGAACAGAAACATAAAAGACAAACTAAAAAAGGCTACTAAAGGGACTATGAAAAATTGGTTAGACATACTGCCCTCCGTTCTTTTCCAAATAAGAACCACCCCCCCCGAACAGGACAGGTTTTTCCCCGTACGAAATACTTATGGGTAAACCAGCACAAACCAAAATACCGACCCCAGATAGTTCGGAAGAGCTTAACCTTTTTTCTTTGCAGGAAGAATACGTGAAACATCTGGTAAGTAGCTTACAAGAAATAAATGAACAAGTTGCTGTCACCTTTTCTCCTCTTTCCGCAGAACCAACCCATCCTTTCATCCCTGGGGATAAAGTATTAATAAAACAACTGGCTGTGAGAAAACACGTGGGTCCTGTCTTTCAAGGTCCCTACCGTGTGGAGAAGGTTGCCAGAACTGCTGTCTTAACAGACCAAGGTCCACAGTGGATCCATGCATCAAGACTGAAAGCATCTCCAGGTACACCCCCAGAGAAAAAAGGAGGTGAAACAGGTGTTACAAGTCCTCGAAAAATAGAGACTAAAAGGAAGATTGTACCCTAAAAATGACTCTGTTCATAGCAAATGATTCAGGAAAATTATGGGCCCTGTTGGGAGGACTCGTGATATTGGATCATAACTAACTGTATATACCACCCGGAGGATCTGGGTGAAATGAAGGGTATATGTGGTGAAAATACAGAACTAAATTATACTGAACAACAACAGAGAAAGAAAAGAAGTATAGATGGGGGTTTTACAGATAAAATGTTACTGTTGAAATTTAAATATGCCTATGCTCAGAAGTCAGGATATGATAAATGTTGGATATGTAGTAAACTCCACCCTAGTACTGCTAGGATTCCTCTAATGGCAGTACCTCTGAATTTCACCCCTCTCCTAAATGGGACGCCACCTGTACACCTCACAAATATCACTAGAAAATTCCCAAACTCTACCCTCGTTCTACAAACCATGGGCAGGAGTTATGCCCCGGATTGGTGTTTCAAGTTAGGAAACTCCACAGTGGGAGCCCGAACCTGTCAGCACACTGTAATTAACTTCACAGCCACATCTTCCAATTTCACGGATCCAAACATCTCTTTTTATCATACATCAAGTCCTGAGGCCAATTGTAGCTTAACAACATTTATGCGTGACAACTCCACCTCTGAGCTAGGTCGATTACTATCAGTTATACAGTTCTCTAGCATGTCTCATGACATGAGGAAAATCTTCCAAACCCTTCCCCTAGCTCTGGGTAACAGCACATATGTATGCTGTAAAAAGGGTTGTTACCCTTGGATCCCTTTAGAATCCCAGGGATGGTGTTATCTGGCAGCCCTAGTTCCTGTAATGGGGGTATTGGGAGACAAAGAGGGAGGACACTTATTAGAAGCTAGGCCACACCCCAGATCTCCCCTTAGACACCGTATTAAGAGGGAACTGTTCCTTGAAAAGGACATGGCTTGGGCCTGGTTCCCTTCCTGGACAGGTTGGGGAATAGATTTAATGAAAAGACTTAACAATTATACGGGCATCTTAGATGAAGTACTAGAGAAAAATTCTGATGACATTACTAGTTTAAACATTGAGACTAGAGCAATCAGAAAACAATTGGAGCTCCATGAGCTTGCCATTGAAAGCATGGGTGCTGCACTCATTGGCCTGTGTGAGGTCACACAGGATTATGAGTGCTGAACTTGGATTCACAACACATCCATGATTATTATGATGTGATTACACAACACAGAAACTAAGTAGACAAGTTACAACAAGAGGCGAGAGATATTGGAAAAACTTGGAGCCCTTTTGGGGAGGGAGGATTCTGGGGCACAGGTATTTTTTCCTTCCTAAAACAAATCGGTACAACAGTAATAATGGTTTTGATCTTTATCCTACTGTTGTACTTAATGTTTAAATTAACCATCTGTATGATCAGTGGAGTCACTAAAAAGAAGGTACAAAGCTCTAGGGAACCGTCCTTAATGATGTCCAAAATATCGGCCAAGCAGAAATGATACCATGAACAAGAATCGATACTATAAGTGATAAATGAAATCTAGAAGATTGCATGATCAAAGAGTGGTTTATAAGGCTATAAGGCATTTAGTTTAGTCAAGCTAGCTAGGATAAAAGAGTTATGCTTTAGTTTGATCAACTATAAATATGGAAAATTACTGAGCTACGTGCATGAACTTGTTATTTCACATTTATCTCACATGTTATGTTGCTTTTTACTGAGAAACTGTCTTGTGATTAAACAACATCTGCTTCAACAGCGTCTTTAACCTTCACCGCAGGTTAGACAGAGGGCGTCTTCCCTCGTCTTGTATGTATATAACATTTGGACACTGAACAATAAATTGTAATCATTATTCACGTACTCTCCGTGTATGTGTCTTGATTATCTCACCGGTGAAGAGGAGCATTTCCACACATCCAAGGGTCCAGCCTAGGCGAAGGGTCAAGAAGTGCGGACCTAACACTGTGCAAAGAACACTAAAGCAAAATGCTGTAGCTCCCTGCCTGTATTTGTATGAGAACACCAGCAATTGTATTGAGGTAAGCTTTAGGTGCACACTGTGCAAAGGACACTAAAACAAAATACTGCAGCTTCCTGCCTGTATTTGTATCAGAACACCAGCAATTGTTTTGAGGTAAGCTTTAGGTGCACACTGTGCAAAGGACACTAAAGCAAAATACTGCAGCTCCCTGCCTGTATTTGTATTAGAACACCAGCAATTGTTTTGAGGTAAGCTTTAGGTGCACACTGTGCAAAGGACACTAAAGCAAAATACTGCAGCTCCCTGCCTGTATTTGTATTAGAACACCATCAATTGTATTCAGGTAAGCTTTTGGTGCACACTGTGCAAAGGACACTAAAGCAAAATACTGCAGCTCCCTGCCTGTATTTGTATCCAGAGCACCAGCAATTGTATTGAGGTAAGCTTTTAGTGCACACTGTGCAAAGGACACTAAAGAAAAATACTGAAGCTCCCTGCCTGTATTTGTATCAGAACACCAGCAATAGTATTGAGGTAAGCTTTTGGTGCACACTGTGCAAAGGACACTAAAGCAAAATACTGCAGCTCCCTGCCTGTATTTGTATCAGAACACCAGCAATTTTATTCAGGTAAGCTTTTGGTGCACACTGTGCAAAGGACACTAAAGCAAACTACTGCAGCTCCCTGCCTGTATTTGTATCAGAACACCAGCAATTGTATTCAGGTAAGCTTTTGGTGCACACTGTGCAAAGGACACTAAAGCAAAATACTGCAGCTCCCTGCCTGTATTTGTATAAGAACACCAGCAATTGTATTCAGGTAAGCTTTTGGTGCACACTGTGCAAAGGACACAGTACACTAACTGAAAATACATGCAGCTCCCTGCCTGTGGTATTTGTATGAGAACACCAGCAATTGTATTCAGGTAAGCTTTTGGTGCACACTGTGCAAAGGACACTAAAGCAAAATACTGCAGATCCCTGCCTGTATTTGTATCAGAATACCAGCAATTGTATTCAGGTAAGCTTTTGGTGCACACTGTGCAGAGGACACAGTACACTAACTGAAAATACATGCAGCTCCCTGCCTGTGGTATTTGCATGAGAACACCAGCAATTGTATTCAGGTAAGCTTTTGGTGCACACTGTGCAAAGGACACTAAAGCAAAATACTGCAGCTCCCTGCCTGTATTTGTATCAGAATACCAGCAATTGTATTGAGGTAAGCTTTAGGTGCACACTGTGCAAAGGACACAGTACACTAAGTGAAACACTGCAGCTAGCAGAATCAACTGCCTGCTGTGGTATTAGTAAGAGAACACCAGCAATTGTCTTCAGTTAGTTTTAGGTGCACACTGTGCAGAGGACACAGTACACTAACTGAAAATACTTGCAGCTCCCTGCCTGTGGTATTTGTATGAGAACACCAGCAATTGTATGGAGGTAAGCTTTAGGTGCACACTGTGCAAAGGACACAGTACACTAAGTGAAACACTGCACCTTGCACAATCATCTGCCTGCCTGTCAGTATAGCGAATAACAGGAACAGATCTAGCTAAACTGAATACAGTGTGTAAATATACAGTCAGGTCCATAAATATTGGGACATGGACACAAATCTAATCTTTTTGGCTCTATACACCACCACAATGGATTTGAAATGAAACAAATAAGATGTACTTTAACTGCAGACTTTCAGCTTTAATTTGAGGGTTTGTATCCAGAGCACCAGCAATTGTATTGAGGTAAGCTTTTGGTGCACTCTGTGCAAAGGACACTAAAGAAAAATACAGCAGCTCCCTGCCTGTATTTGTATCAGAACACCAGCAATTGTATTGAGGTAAGCTTTAGGTGCACACTGTGCAAAGGACACTAAAGCAAAATACTGCAGCTCCCTGCCTGTATTTTTATCAGAACACCAGCAATTGTATTCATGTAAGCTTTTGGTGCACACTGTGCAAAGGACACTAAAGCAAAATGCTGCAGCTCCCTGCCTGTATTTGTAACAGAACACCAGCAATTGTATTGAGGTAAGCTTTTGGTTAAGGTGACCAGATTTTTAAAATGAAATCCGGGGACATATTTTTGTTTACTAGTAATGATGGCAATCAGCGACTCTCTGCCCGTCACCGCCACCGCCCGCCTCACAGTCTGTCAAGTCTTACTCTCCGGGCCCCAGCTACTACTGGATGGGGAGCGGAGGAAGATCACTCCACCAGGGAAGGCAAGGAGATAAGCAGGCAGGTGGCTGGCCGGGACTTGAGCCAAGGCAGAATAACATGCGAGCGGAAGCGGAACGGGCATACACCCGAAACTGAAGAAATATTCCCTCCGCTCCGACCAGCACATGATCATCAGAAAGGGGCACAGATAATGAAATAAAATACACCCCCCCCCCAAGCTAGTAGGTGCAGATTATTATTTTTTAATTCTGCACTGACTGTCTTTGAAATTGCCCCAGCCCCTGTTCAAATCCAATCTGGGGACAAAACCGGGGACAGACTTGGTCTGGGGACAGTGTCCTCAATCCAGGGACTGTCCCCGTAAACCGGGGATGTCTGGTCACCCTACTTTAGGTGCACACTGTTCAAAGGATACTAAAGCAAAATACTGCAGCTCCCTGCCTGTATTTGTATCAGAACACCAGCAATTGTATTCAGGTAAGCTTTTGGTGTACACTGTGCAAAGGACACTAAAGCAAAATACTGCAGCTCCCTGCCTGTATTTGTATCAGAACACCAGCAGTTGTATTGAGGTAAGCTTTAGGTGCACACTGTGCAAAGAACACTAAAGCAAAATACTGCAGCTCCCTGCCTGTATTTGTATCAGAACACCAGCAATTGTATTGAGGTAAGCTTTAGGTGCACACTGTGCAAAGGACACTAAAGCAAAATACTGCAGCTCCCTGCCTGTATTTGTATGAGAACACCAGCAAATGTATTGAGGTAAGCTTTAGGTGCACACTGTGCAAAGGACACTAAAGCAAAATACTGCAGCTCCCTGCCTGTATTTGTATCCGAACACCAGCAATTGTATTGAGGTAAGCTTTAGGTGCACACTGTGCAAAGGACACTAAAGCAAAATACTGCAGCTCCCTGCCTGTATTTGTATCAGAACACCAGCAATTGTATTCAGGTAAGCTTTTGGTGCACACTGTGCAAAGGACACTAAAGCAAAATACTGCAGCTCCCTGCCTGTATTTGTAACAGAACACCAGCAATTGTATTGAGGTAAGCTTTAGGTTAAGGTGACCAGATTTTTAAAATTAAATCCGGGGACATATTTTTGTTTACTAGTAATGATGGCAATTAGCGACTCTCTGCCCGTCACCGCCACCGCCCGCCTCACAGCCTGTCAAGTCTTACTCTCCGGGCCCCGGCTACTACTGGATGGGGAGCGGAGGAAGATCACTCCACCAGGGAAGGCAAGGAGATAAGCAGGCAGGCGGCTGGCCGGGACTTGAGCCAAGGCAGAATAGCATGCGAGTGGAAGCGGAACAGGCATGCACCCGAAACTGAAGAAATATTCCCTCCGCTCCGACCAGCACATGATCATCAGAAAGGGGCACAGATAATAAAATAAAATACCCCCCCCCCAAGCTAGTAGGTGCAGATTATTATTTTTTAATTCTGCACTGACTGTCTTTGAAATTGCCCCAGCCCCTGTTCAAATCCAATCTGGGGACAAAACCGGGGACAGACTTGGTCTGGGGACAGTGTCCTCAATCCAGGGACTGTCCCCGGAAACCGGGGATGTCTGGTCACCCTACTTTAGGTGCACACTGTTCAAAGGATACTAAAGCAAAATACTGCAGCTCCCTGCCTGTATTTGTATCAGAACACCAGCAATTGTATTCAGGTAAGCTTTTGGTGTACACTGTGCAAAGGACACTAAAGCAAAATACTGCAGCTCCCTGCCTGTATTTGTATCAGAACACCAGCAGTTGTATTGAGGTAAGCTTTAGGTGCACACTGTGCAAAGAACACTAAAGCAAAATACTGCAGCTCCCTGCCTGTATTTGTATCAGAACACCAGCAATTGTATTGAGGTAAGCTTTAGGTGCACACTGTGCAAAGGACACTAAAGCAAAATACTGCAGCTCCCTGCCTGTATTTGTATCAGAACACCAGCAATTGTATTCAGGTAAACTTTTGGTGCACACTGTGCAAAGGACACTAAAGCAAAATACTGCAGCTCCCTGCCTGTATTTGTAACAGAACACCAGCAATTGTATTGAGGTAAGCTTTAGGTTAAGGTGACCAGATTTTTAAAATTAAATCCGGGGACATATTTTTGTTTACTAGTAATGATGGCAATTAGCGACTCTCTGCCCGTCACCGCCACCGCCCGCCTCACAGCCTGTCAAGTCTTACTCTCCGGGCCCCGGCTACTACTGGATGGGGAGCGGAGGAAGATCACTCCACCAGGGAAGGCAAGGAGATAAGCAGGCAGGCGGCTGGCCGGGACTTGAGCCAAGGCAGAATAACATGCGAGTGGAAGCGGAACAGGCATGCACCCGAAACTGAAGAAATATTCCCTCCGCTCCGACCAGCACATGATCATCAGAAAGGGGCACAGATAATAAAATAAAATACCCCCCCCCCCCCAAGCTAGTAGGTGCAGATTATTATTTTTTAATTCTGCACTGACTGTCTTTGAAATTGCCCCAGCCCCTGTTCAAATCCAATCTGGGGACAAAACCGGGGACAGACTTGGTCTGGGGACAGTGTCCTCAATCCAGGGACTGTCCCCGGAAACCGGGGATGTCTGGTCACCCTACTTTAGGTGCACACTGTTCAAAGGATACTAAAGCAAAATACTGCAGCTCCCTGCCTGTATTTGTATCAGAACACCAGCAATTGTATTCAGGTAAGCTTTTGGTGTACACTGTGCAAAGGACACTAAAGCAAAATACTGCAGCTCCCTGCCTGTATTTGTATCAGAACACCAGCAGTTGTATTGAGGTAAGCTTTAGGTGCACACTGTGCAAAGAACACTAAAGCAAAATACTGCAGCTCCCTGCCTGTATTTGTATCAGAACACCAGCAATTGTATTGAGGTAAGCTTTAGGTGCACACTGTGCAAAGGACACTAAAGCAAAATACTGCAGCTCCCTGCCTGTATTTGTATGAGAACACCAGCAAATGTATTGAGGTAAGCTTTAGGTGCACACTGTGCAAAGGACACTAAAGCAAAATACTGCAGCTCCCTGCCTGTATTTGTATCCGAACACCAGCAATTGTATTGAGGTAAGCTTTAGGTGCACACTGTGCAAAGGACACTAAAGCAAAATACTGCAGCTCCCTGCCTGTATTTGTATCAGAACACCAGCAATTTTATTCAGGTAAGCTTTTGGTGCACACTGTGCAAAGGACACTAAAGCAAAATACTGCAGCTCCCTGCCTGTATTTGTAACAGAACACCAGCAATTGTATTGAGGTAAGCTTTAGGTTAAGGTGACCAGATTTTTTTAATTAAATCTGGGGACATATTTTTGTTTACTAGTAATGATGGCAATTAGCGACTCTCTGCCCGTCACCGCCACCGCCCGCCTCACAGCCTGTCAAGTCTTACTCTCCGGGCCCCGGCTACTACTGGATGGGGAGCGGAGGAAGATCACTCCACCAGGGAAGGCAAGGAGATAAGCAGGCAGGCGGCTGGCCGGGACTTGAGCCAAGGCAGAATAACATGCGAGCGGAAGCGGAACGGGCATGCACCCGAAACTGAAGAAATATTCCCTCCGCTCCGACCAGCACATGATCATCAGAAAGGGGCACAGATAATAAAATAAAATACCCACCCCCCCAAGCTAGTAGGTGCAGATTATTATTTTTTAATTCTGCACTGACTGTCTTTGAAATTGCCCCAGCCCCTGTTCAAATCCAATCTGGGGACAAAACCGGGGACAGACTTGGTCTGGGGACAGTGTCCTCAATACAGGGACTGTCCCCGGAAACCGGGGATGTCTGGTCACCCTACTTTAGGTGCACACTGTTCAAAGGATACTAAAGCAAAATACTGCAGCTCCCTGCCTGTATTTGTATCAGAACACCAGCAATTGTATTCAGGTAAGCTTTTGATGTACACTGTGCAAAGGACACTAAAGCAAAATACTGCAGCTCCCTGCCTGTATTTGTATCAGAACACCAGCAGTTGTATTGAGGTAGGCTTTAGGTGCACACTGTGCAAGGAACACTAAAGCAAAATACTGCAGCTCCCTGCCTGTATTTGTATCAGAACACCAGCAATTGTATTGAGGTAAGCTTTAGGTGCACACTGTGCAAATGACACTAAAGCAAAATACTGCAGCTCCCTGCCTGTATTTGTATGAGAACACCAGCAAATGTATTGAGGTAAGCTTTAGGTGCACACTGTGCAAAGGACACTAAAGCAAAATACTGCAGCTGCCTGTCTGTATTTGTATCCGAACACCATCAATTGTATTGAGGTAAGCTTTAGGTGCACACTGTGCAAAGGACACTAAAGCAAAATACTGCATCTCCCTGCCTGTATTTGTATCAGAACACCAGCAATTGTATTGAGGTAAGCTTTACGTGAAAACTGTGCAAAGGACACTAAAGCAAAATACTGCAGCTCCCTGCCTGTATTTGTATGAGAACACCAGCAATTGTATTGAGGTAAGCTTTAGGTGCACACTGTGCAAAGGACACTAAATCAAAATACTGCAGCTCCCTGCCTGCATTTGTATCATAACACCATCAATTGTATTCAGGTAAGCTTTTGGTGCACACTGTGCAAAGGACACTAAAGCAAAATACTGCAGCTCCCTGCCTGTATTTGTATCCAGAGCACCAGCAATTGTATTGAGGTAAGCTTTTGGTGCACACTGTGCAAAGGACGCTAAAGAAAAATACTGCAGCTCCCTGCCTGTATTTGTATCAGAACACCAGCAATTGTATTGAGAAAAGCTTTTGGTGCACACTGTGCAAAGGACACTAAAGCAAAATACTGCAGCTCCCTGCCTGTATTTGTATCAGAACACCAGCAATTGTATTCAGGTAAGCTTTTGGTGCACACTGTGCAAAGGACACTAAATCAAAATACTGCAGCTCCCTGCCTGTATTTGTATGAGAACACCAGCAATTGTATTCAGGTAAGCTTTTGGTGCACACTGTGCAAAGGACACTAAAGCAAAATACTGCAGCTCCCTGCCTGTATTTGTATCAGAACACCAGCAATTGTATTCAGGTAAGCTTTTGGTGCACACTGTGGAAAGGACACTAAAGCAAAATACTGCAGCTCCCTGTCTGTATTTGTATCAGAACATCAGCAATTTTATTCAGGTAAGCTTTTGGTGCACACTGTGCAAAGGACACTAAAGCAAAATACTGCAGCTCCCTGCCTGTATTTGTGTCCAGAGCACCAGCAATTGTATTCAGGTAAGCTTTTGGTGCACACTGTGAAAAGGACACTAAAGAAAAATACTGCAGCTCCCTGCCTGTATTTGTATCAGAACACCAGCAATTGTATTCAGGTAAGCTTTACGTGAAAACTGTGCAAAGGACACTAAAGCAAAATACTGCAGCTCCCTGCCCGTATTTGTATGAGAACACCAGCAATTGTATTGAGGTAAGCTTTAGGTGCACACTGTGCAAAGGACACTAAATCAAAATACTGCAGCTCCCTGCCTGCATTTGTATCAGAACACCATCAATTGTATTCAGGTAAGCTTTTGGTGCACACTGTGCAAAGGACACGGACACAATTCTAATCTTTTTGGCTCTATACACCACCACAGTGGATTTGAAATGAAACAAATAAGATGTGCTTTAACTGCAGACTTTCAGCTTTAATTTGAGGGTATTTACATCCAAATCAGGGGAACGGTGTAGGAATTACAACAGTTTGTATATGTGCCTCCCACTTTTTAAGGGACCAAAAGTAATGGGACAATTGGCTGCTCAGCTGTTCCATGGCCAGGTGTGTGTTATTCCCTCATTATCCCATTTACAAGGAGCAGATAAAGGTCCAGAGTTCATTTCAAGTGTGCTATTTGCATTTGGAATCTGTTGCTGTCAACTCCCAATATGAGATCCAAAGAGCTGTCACTATCAGTGAAGCAAGCCATCATTAGGCTAACAAAAAAAAAAAAAAACTCATCATAGAGATAGCAAAAACATTAGGTGTGGCCAAACAGCAACACCAACAGACCCGTAAGACCACAGAAAACAACTGTGGTGGATGACCGAAGAATTCTTTCCCTGGTGAAGAAAACACCCTTCACAACAGTTGGCCAGATCAAGAACACTTTCCAGGAGGTAGGTGTATGTGTGTCAAAGTCAACAATCAAGAGAAGACTTCACCAGAGTGAATACAGAGGGTTCCCCACAAGATGTAAACCATTGGTGAGCCTCATAAACAGGAAGACCAGATTAGAGTTTGCCAAACAACATCTAAAAAGGGCTTCACAGTTCTGGAACAACATCCTATGGACCAGTGTTTTTCAGGATTTCCCTCAGATGAAACAGCTGTGGGAATTACTAAAGCAGTTAAACTGATCAAATAACCTGTGCAAAACAATGGAGAGCCTGAAAACATGACCTGTTGGGGCGCCTTGAGGACTGGTGCTGAGAAACACTGCTATGGACAGATGAGACAAAAATCAACTTATACCAGAGTGATGAGAAGAGAAGAGTTTGGAGAAGGAAAGGAACTGCTCATGATCCAAAGCATACTACCTCAACAATGAAGCATGGTGGTGGTAGTGTCATGGCGTGGGCATGTATGGCTGCCAATGGAACTGGTTCTCTTGTATTTATTGATGATGTGACTGCTGACAAAAGCAGCAGGATGAATTCTGAAGTGTTTCAGGCAATATTATCTGCTCATATTCAGCCAAATTCTTCAGAACTCATTGGACGGCGCTTCACAGTGCAGATGGATAATGACCCGAAGCATACTGCGAAAGCAACCAAAGAGTTTTTTAAGGGAAAGAAGTGGAATGTTATGCAATGGTCAAGTCAATCACCTGACCTGAATCCGATTGAGCATGCATTTCACTTGCTGAAGACAAAACTGAAGGGAAAATGCCCCAAGAACAAGCAGGAACTGAGAACAGTTGCATAGAGGCCTGGCAGAGCATCACCAGGGATGAAACCCAGCGTCTGGTGATGTCTATGCGTTCCAGACTTCAGGCTGTAATTGACTGTAAAGGATTTGCAACCAAGTATTAAAAAGTGAAAGTTTGATTTATGATTGTTAATCTGTCCCATTACTTTTGGTCCTTTAAAAAGTGGGAGGCACATATACAAACTGTTGTAATTCCTACACCGTTCACCTGATTTGGATGTAAATGCCCTCAAATTAAAGCTGAAAGTCTGCAGTTAAAGCACATCTTGTCTGTTTAATTTCAAATCCATTGTGGTGGTGTATAGAGACAAAAAGATTAGAATTGTGTTGATGTCCCAATATTTATGGACCTGACTGTATATACACAACACCTAGGATGCATATATATCCTCTACACACTGTAACTGCAGCTAACTGACTCGCCTGCCTGCTCTATCTAACTCAATTCAAATTACACTGTCTCTCTCTCTGTCTCTTTTCTTTATCCAACGCCAACACACTACACAAGGCCCCCAAGCAGGTGGCCTTATATAGTGTGGGGCGCGTACCTACTCCTCTGAGCCATGATTGGCCAAAGCCACCCTGGCTTTGGCCAATTAGGGCTCTCTGTACCTACGGCGCTGTGATTGGCCAAGCATGCGGGTCATAGTGCATGCTTGGCCAATCATCAGCCAGCAATGCAATGCGATGCCGCAGTGAATTATGAGCCGTGACGCGCCACTTGAATTTGGCGCGAACGGCCCATAATGTTCGAAATTCGACGAACGGTCGAACAGCTGATGTTCAAGTTGAACTCAAAGCTCATCCCTAATTACAACACAGATTCTTGGGCAAAGTCCTTCAGAAACAGGCTTAAGTATTGGTGGAGGGGACAGGCAGGTAGTCTGAGACTTTGTAACAGCAATCACAGTCAGTGGTGACTGGTGCTCAAAATTTTTGGGGGGGCGCAAACAAACTGAAAACATTTTGAAACAAATTGCAGCCACTGCGCCATCAAACGCAGCCACTGTTCCTATCAAACACTGCCACTGTGCCATCAAATGCTGCCACTGTGCCATCAAATTCTGCCACTGTGCCATCAATTGCAGCCACTGTGCCATCAAATGCTGCCACTGTGCTCATCAAACGCTGCCACTGTGCCCATCAAACGCTGCCACTGTGCCCACCAAATGCAGCCACTGTGCCAAATGCTGCCACTGTGCCCATCAAATGCTGCCACTGTGCCATCAAATGCTGCCACTGTGCCCATAAAATGCTGCCACTGTGCCCAAATGCAGCCACTGTGCCAAACGCTGCCAATGTGCCCATCAAACGCTGTCACTGTACCATCAAACGCTGCCACTGTGCCATCAAATGCTGCCACTGTGCCCATCAAATGCAGCCACTGCGCCAATCGCTGCCACTGTGCCATTAAAAATGCTGCCACTGTGCCATTAAAATACTGCCACTGTGCCATCAAATGCAGCCACTGTGCCATCAAATGCAGCCACTGTGCCCATCAAATGCTGACACTGTGCCCAAATGCAGCCACTGTGCCAAATGATGCCAATGTGCCCATCAAACGCTGCCACTGTGCCATCAAACGCTGCCACTGTGCCATCAAATGCAGCCACTGTGCCCATACGCTGCCAGTGTGCCCATCAAATGCTGCCAGTGTGCCCTTAAATGCCGCCAGTGTGACCCATGCCCATTCGCTATCTGCCCAGCACTTACCCTGTCTTGGTGGGGCAGCGGGTGACGGCAACGAGCGGGGTCCTTAATGCGTCTCCTGCCATCCTCATCTCTCGTCCTCTCCTCCTGATAGGCGTCCAATAGCGGCGCCTGTCATTTCAGCCGATCAGGTGACAGGTAACAAGGTGGTCTTGACTTCATTGACAGGATTGACTTAGAGAACTTGTTATCTGCAAACTTGTTATCTGCAAATATTTCAAAAAAATCTCCAATAAAATCAACATTAAAGAAAAAATCCGATAAATTTCCACCTATAGGATCACATATTAATTTGGGAGCTTTTCTAGCTATGACCACTAAAGAAATTAACAAGATCTATTGTCATCCTACAAATACAACCAATTTGTCCAGTAATGAAAAACAAGCTCTTAACAATCTTACCAAGCAGACACAATTAACAATCAAGCCGGCCGACAAAGGAGGCAATATTGTAGTCATGAACAATGCACAATATAAGAACATGTGTCTGGAAATTCTAAACAATGAAGTTTGGCACAATAAAATATCACGTTCACGTATTGACAAATTTGAACAAGAATTTTATAATCTTGTAGATGACGCATACACCAACAAAGTGATTGAGAAACAAACCTGGGATTTTGTGCGTACAGCATACCCTGTTATACCCACTTTCTACAGTTTGCCAAAAGTACATAAAAATAAGACACCCCCTCCAGGGCGTCCTGTAGTATCTGGATGCGGTTCAATTACCAAAAATCTAAGCAAATTCATAGATGAACAGATACGTCCATTTGTTAGTAGCCTTCCTTCCTTTGTGAAGGATACTATACACCTGCTACAACAACTCGATGGTATGGTTATTCCATCCGATGCCCTTCTGGTGACGGTGGATGTTGAAGCTTTGTATAGCTCCATCCCGCACCAGAAGGGCATTGAAGTCATGGGTCGGATGCTCTCACAATCCCATCGGGATAATCGCCCGTTTAACTCATTCCTAGTTGCAGCCCTCTACTTTATACTTACACACAATGTGTTTTCGTTCGATGGGTCCCACTACCTCCAGGTACAGGGTGTAGCTATGGGGACATGCTGTGCCCCATCCTACGCGAACTTGTACCTGGGGGAGTGGGAACAAGTTTTTCTATCTAGTGATGCCTTGCTTGTGTTCACTGAGCATATAATTGGCTGGCATCGCTATATAGACGACATTTTGATTATTTGGTCAGGATCACCAGAACTACTTGAAACATGCATTGCTAAGATGAATTCCAATTAATATAACCTAAATTTTACAATGACATACAATGTCTCACAAGTAAACTTTCTGGACATTACCATCATTAAGGATGATGAAGGCACAATAACCACTTCCTTATATCGGAAAGAAACAGCATGTAACAGCATTCTACATGCTGGGAGTGCCCACCCAATGCCACTTATTCGATCCATCCCTTTTGGACAGTATTTAAGACTAAGACGCAACTGCACACAGGATACTGTCTTTCAGAAAGAGGCAAATGAATTGAGAGACAGATTACTCACTCGTGGTTATTCCCTCACGTGTTTGAAAAAAGCTTATAAACGAGCAACCTCACAACCAAGACAAAATCTTTTGTTTAAAAAATCCAAAACTCTATGTCTGAAGGAGAAAGAACCCAACACTCTGAGAGTGATCACTCGTTACACTAAACAAAATCATGCGATCAACAAGATTATTGCAAAATATTGGCATCTATTATACATTGACCCATTGCTAAGTCCTTTCATAACTGAAAAACCTGCAATTTCATATCGTAGGACAAAATCACTACGTGATACACTAATCAAAAGCGAATATACCAGTGATTTTCGCTCAGATCCATGCAAGCGCCTTGGCACCTTCCGCTGTGGTGGTTGCAGTTTCTGCCAATACATGTACATTGGAGACAACATAATCTTGCCAAATGGAAAAAGATTTCAACCTGCACACTACGCCAATTGTAAGACTATTGGCGTGGTCTACCTGTTCATGTGCCAATGTGGGGGATTCTATGTTGGCAAAACAAAACAGCAATTCTCCAAAAGAGCCTCTCGTCATATCATCACGATGAGGAAAGCATGTCCAGATTTACCCCTTGGACGCCACGTTAGGGACCACCATGGAGGTAAAATTCCAAAGATAAAATTTCTAATGTTAGACAGAATTCACCCAAATCCACGTGGTGGAGATTGGAACAGAATACTGTTACAGCGCGAATCCCGTGGATTCTCAATTTGAATGCTACTAGAGTTCCCGGTCTAAATGACATCGTCAGCTACCGACCATTCTTAGAGGGTTACTCCTCAGGAGGCTGGGAGGAGTAAAAACATTTGCATCGCCCTGACTCTCCCTCCCCACCCCCTTGCGGTTCAATGTCAACATATGCTGTTCTGACGATAGCATCATCAATATTGTTTTCCGATTGGATTTATGCAATGTCCCGTATCCGCATGTGGTCAGCCTCTTGCTTCCACATGGGGATGTGGATATGTGATCACATATACATAGTGATTATAGCATTGTATCATATTATGTACAGTATGTGATGAATCTAAAAAAGTCTTCTCTTTCTCCCAAGTTTTGTATAATACACCTATTTTAAGCTCTGAAACAACATAAGGGTATACTAGGTCCCTGATATGTATATTTTTATATAATTTCGACTTTTTATTAAATACTTAAATACTCAGTGATTAGACCGTTTAGGTCTATCACATATGGGGGTTTTCTCTCCTTCCCCCCCCCTTTTTTCACACTTTTTGTTTATATTTATCTTTATATTTATATTCATACTTATTTTTATTTTTTATACTTTATCCTTCCTTTCTCTGTTTATTTTGTTATATTCTCTTCATTTTTTTCACATTCTTACTTATCCTTCATCGTTTTCCTACCATGGGATCAGCTACTCACCATCCGTCTTGGCCCCTTTTTCCATCTTTTATGTGCCTATACAGTCTTCCACACAGCGCCGGTAGGGGCACCATACGCCGTTCGGTGTGGGTGCCCATCACTTTTCTCCATGAATTTTCATGGATCGGCGTTGGTGTCTTCTTAGCGCGATGCTTGTCTCCGGTGCTTTCTGCTCTGGGTCCGGGCTTCGCGCTTCTAAGACAGGGGACCTTTATGTCCCATCTGTTACATCTTAGTTGTGTCTCCATCTATTTTGAATGACACACACACGTCATCCTATTGCGACATAGATGCGAGTGCTGACATCCATACTGTGATGCGTTCCACTCGCACTTACTATGAAAAGCTGCGTCTGGAGCGCAAACCCACTACGCAGGCACAAGCGTGTATCACACATCCGATCGCCCTATATAAGATCTGTCATCACTGCTATTCGGAGCAGTAACGGCGCTACCGCCTGAGGCTTTGTCTCTCGATACACCAAATCTCAGGTACATATTTTAGCATCTGCTGCTACTCTACCTGCACTATACTACTACTATTATTCTTTCTTATATGTAGTATTCTCTTAACTGGATGTATTTATATTATCCACATAGGCATACTCCACATCTTTGAGGACTCATTGGTGTTTTCCTCTGGTTGTATGCGGAACATTACATCCGGTTTCTTTGATTACTGACACGGCTGTGTCGATAATTTTTACTTTCATTTTCATCAATGGTAGGTGCAACTCTTTTGATGCATAGTAATATGCTGTTTTTGTGTTCCCACCTTATTGGGATTCACATTGGTGGGAGCGAGACAATGAGTTACATATATAACTCCCTTTTTATCTTTTTTTTAGTACTCTATAGTACTTATTTGTTTATACGCTTATACATGTATCTTTTCTTTATTCTACATCTAGTTTTCTTCCCTGTGATGACCCTTTCGTTTCACAGAGAGATACGCAGGTCTAGGAACTGCTCACAGGTATTGTGACCGTATACATTAGCTCTGTACTATTATTATACTTACACACTTCTTTCTGACTGCTCTTTGTAGCAAAAACTAAAGTGACTACATCAGATCTTTGTTATCTATATAGATATACTAGATGCACCTGTGGACCATCATTGCATCTTAGGTGCCTCTCTTTTTGATATCTCAGCTAAGATACCCTTTTATGGGTTTTGTACAACCACCCCTATTATTTTTGGTAGGTTATCTATTTATCATTTTTTTTTTTATTATATTTATTGCCATTCCTCTTGTACCTTACATCTCCCTTTCCCCGCCTCCCTTTCCCCCCCCCTTTTTTTTCCTTTCCCCTCCCCTTTATTCTTATAGATTTCAATCTAATTTTTATTTTTATATATTCAGTGGTTTCTCCAGATGTGGACTTTATGATCCTCGTTGGAATATCTGTTTGCGCACTTACTGATCTATACTATGTGTATTCTTTTATACACATATTTTAGTCAAATTTTGGCCAATCTCTGATCTCGTGGATGGATGTCTGATGTAAGATGTGACTTTATTATTCATTTATTTATACTTTTGTCTAATTTTCATACAATTTAATTTTTTTTCTACTTCTCTCTCCCCCTCTCTGTTCTTCCCTTCCCTTCCTCTCCCAACCTTTTCCCTCTTTGTTTGACCACATGATCTCTGGTCCTCTATCTTCCACTGCAAAACATAGAATGCACTCCATTATATTGCATGTATTGACATAATATGTATGTTTTACCAGATGGTATTGCTCTCTACACACCTTAAATAAACACCTGAAGAAGGGCTTCTTGCCAGAAACGTCGGGTTAGGTGCTACAAGCCATGCCTACAGGCATTCGGATATATCCAATCCACCACTTGGTCTTGTAATATATGTATCGAAAAGTTTTTACTACTATGTGTTTAATTCAATAAATATATTTTTGTACTTGATATTATTTGTTTGTCAGTCACTTTCAAAGTCCCAAGTTTCCAAGGGGTTTTTTTTCTTTCAGGTGACAGGTAACAGACCCGAGCACCTGATTGGCAGAGAGGCGGTTCAGTGTTAGGAAACTGAATATTCATTCGCTTTTCTAACACAGCTGGGTGAACTGCGAGCGCCAAGTCTGCCGGGCAAACTTTGCGGGTGAGCGCTACATATGAAAGAGGAGTTATGAACATACTGTATATATAGGAGTTACAAACACAATATACATTGCATAAAGAAAGCAGAACTACAATTCCGTTATACATAATATCCTGCAAAGCTAATACTCCTATACATATAACAAAATGCAAAGGCCACTTGCCTGGCCTTACAGAAAATATAAAGCCCCTATTCTGATACACACATTTCCCAGCAGAACCCTATTACATTATATATAACACAATGTTTAAACATACCGGTATATAGCACAATACTAATTCTTTAGCATGCAACACATACAGTACAATAAAGACCCCTTCGACCAACATACACAGCCCTGTACATAGCCCATGTTAATACTGTCCCTCAGCAGTCAGCACATAAAATAATAACTAGAGTTACAATTGTAAATCAATGAATATGCCAACAGTCAGCAAAAATGTTTAAAGAAATGTAAATGTCTATTTTATCCAAGCAATATAATATAAATGGTGCTGTCCATCGCGCTATAAGTAAATTGTGCTTTACTCAATTGGTCTCTAGAGCTAGCCCTTGCAAATTAAATTACAAGTACGACTTACATAATTTACTAACACATTTTAACCACAGAGGAACATCAAAATCACATTAAGAATAAAGAAAAAAAAAATTGTTATAAATAATTTATGATCATAAAAATCTAAGGACTTGACCCAGATAAGCTTGTCAGTTCTGGTTGGCAAAGAGCAAGAAATGCGGATTTAACTATGTTGGCCTTAGCTAAGGAAAATTGTTAAGATCTTCTCATAAAAGTCAAAGATTGGGCTATAACATGGTGATTTTGTGACATGCTGCAATAATTCTTTCTAAAAGATGGATATAAATTGTAGCTTCTTGGCGAGCACAGAAAGGGAAGAAAGAACAAGGATGTTAGGTGAGGTCAGGCTTGTGTATAATTTGGATGCCAAGTTAATAGTTTCAGACCAACCTTTGGAGAAAAAAAACACCAACATGTGATAAAATTGTACATTGATGTGTACAGCTCTTAAAGGAAATCTGTTCTGAGAGAAATAGAGAGTCCTCCATCTCTGCCCTCTTCTTCGGTAAATGCTAGTTCCCTTTTTCTTTTTTTTTAACCACTTGCCGTCCACTTATGCCGCGTACAGACGATTGGACATTCCGACAACAAATGTTCGATGGGAGCTTGTTGTCGGAGATTCTGAACGTGTGTAGGCTCCATCGGACATTTTCTGTCGGAATTTCCGACAACAAAAATTTGAGAGCTGGTTCTCAAATTTTCCGACAACAAAATCCGTTCTCGTAAATTCCGATCGTGTGTAGCCAATACCGACGCACAAAATTCCACACGTGCTCTGAATCAAGTACGAGACGGAAGCGCTCGGTCTGGTAAAACTAGCGTTCGTAATGGAGATAGCACATTCGTCACGCTGCAAAAAGCAGTAACGGACTGAAAAGCACAAGGCTGAAAAGAGCGAATCGTCTCTCACCAAACTTCTACTAACATGACTGGTATTGAACTTCCTTTTAATAGTGCCGTCGTACGTCTTGTACGTCACCGCGTTCTTGGCGTTCGGAATTTCCGACAACATTTGTGTGACCATGTGTATGCAAGACAAGTTTGAGCCAACATCCGTTGGAAAAAAATCCACGATTTTGTTGTCGGAATGTCGGATCGTCTGTACGCGGCATAACAGTACATTTACTGCCAGCTGGCGGCACAGTCAGGCACCCCTATGTACCCATATGTCACGGTGTACCTCCTGGATTAGAGGCATGCATGTACGAACCCCCTGCTGACCTGTGCTGTAATTGGACACGGCATGAGCTTGTCAGCAGGTTACAGCCAATCATTTTGACTTTATAACTGCTGATCGGATGTGGCCAATCACAGCATAGATCTGTGTGTTTGTAAACACAGGATCTGACTGGATCTGGCTGTTCAGAACTGAAAGCAAGGAGAGAACTCCAGCCAGATAAGTGTGTAAAAGCAGCACACATACACCTGTATACACTTGTTAGGCACACAGTTAACCCTTTGATTGCCCTCGAGATCACCTCTGTCACCCAGCCAGTGCCATTAGTCCAGTGTGCAGTATTTTCACTGATCACTGTGCCACTAGCGACATCAGTGGCAATTAGTGTCCCTCCCAGCTAGTGTCAGTTAGCTCCAGATTGCCCACCACACTATCGCAGTCACAATATAAGTCGGTGATCACTGCCGTTGCTAGTATAGTGTTTGTACGGATCAGTATCTTGATCCTGATCAGAACTATACTAGTGTCTCCAATAGTATAGTGTCCACAAAAATGCAGTCTTAGCAGGATCAACCCCAGATCACTGCCAGCACTTGCCACTTGTAGCAGAATACATTTTGGCCTAAATTTATAAAGAAATTCGATTTTTATTTTTTATTTATGGTATATGTTTTATAATAAAAAAAGAAAATATTGGGTTTTATTTCATAATTGTTGGTCTTTTTTCATTTATATAATAATAAAAAAAACATTTAGGGGTCACATCTGCTTTAAAATGTAGTGCCTATGTCACCTAGGACTTCATTCACATGGGCACTGTGGACCATAGAGTGTGAAGGAGACACCTGGAGCCGCATGCAGGAAACCTATGTTTCTCCATAGGGATGCAGCAGCTGTACAGACACAGACACTCATTCTAATATTACAGACATGCAGGGCAGGGTCCATACAGCCACACCCTCTCCATAGAGAAACATAAGCTACCTGCAAGTAGCTCCAGGCAGCTCTAGCCCCATAAACAAGGTGCTCATTCACACTGTACTATGTGATTGTATACAGGTTAAAGGATTAATAATTATGATATCAATCTACAAGCTAAATAACATTTATAAGTATGCATCTATTTATATTGTAAAGAGACTATATTAGTTGGCATTGTATTTAACTCTATGCTGCAGCCCATTATTCTATGGTATTGGCCATTTTAGGCTAAATGAGGCTTAAAATGAACAGTTGCCAGCTTTTCTATGGGACTACTGTGTGCAGAGTAATGCCAGAATAATACTTGTCCTCTATTTTTAGGTCTAAATACTTCTTGAAACTTGATATGCTCACCAAAGTTACTAAAAGCTGCTGTATATAAATGTAAGGCCTCTTGCACACAGGCGTAATCATTTACTGATGTTTATGAGCATAATTTTGGCAGAAAGATCTTGAGTTAAAAAAAAAACAGAAGTTATGTTGGGTAAAGATACGCATATGCATGCAAATTACTGCACTCAAAAGAAAATTTTAATTTTTTTTAATTTATGACTCTGAATATATGGTTTCATTACTGATCTTTATGTAGCTGTGTTCTTTGTCCCATAGACAACAAGGAACCTGTGTTCACTACATGGCTACAAACACAGCTTTTTTTTGGCCCATGTGCAAGAGGCCTTATAATTTGTATTCTATGGCCTCTTAAAGTGAGTTTTCCAATAAGCAGTATGGGGTTGCCTTTGCTGTTTTTTCACTTGCTTTAATACTTTGATTTACTGATCTGGAACTAGTATTTTTTATTATTATTATTATTATTATTATTATTATGATTATTATTATTATACAGGCTTTATATAGCGCCGACAGTTTACGCAGAGCTTTACAACTTGAGGGCAGACAGTACAAATACAATACACTTTAATACAGTAGGAATCAGAGGGCCCTGCGCTTTAGAGCTTACAATCTAACAGGGCGGGTCAAGAGACACAAGAGGTAATAACTGTAGGGGATGAGCTGGTGGAGAAAATGATTGTACAGTTGTTAGGTGGGTGACAGATTTCGCTAAAAAGATGAGTTTTCAGGGATCGTCTAAAAGTAGACAAAGTAGGAGATAGTCGGACTGATTGGGGTAGAGCATTCCAAAAGATGGGAGAGGCTTGGAAGAAGTCCTGGAGGCGAGCATGGGATGAGGTGACAAGGGAGCTAGAAATCAACAGGTCTTGGGAGGAGTGAAGAGGACAATTTGGTTGGTATTTTGAGACCAGGTTAGTGATGTAGCTGGGGGCCAGGTTGTGGATGGCTTTGTAAGTTACTGTTAGTAAGTCAGAGTTAAGTCAGAAGTGCATATTTTTCTTGGTAATGACGCAAACTTTTGACATTAAAGGGTTGGCAGCCAGGTGACTAATGTGCAGAACCTCAGAAATAACAGCCTCTATGTTTCTCTTAGATATTATTACAGTTTCTTTAAGAAACAGAAGAAATTATAATTAATATACAGCCAAAATTCTTATTTGTACCTGCTGGTAAAAATTGCTGGATCTTGGGGTAGGCTGTGCCCCTCCAGAAGGGCTGGATCTTAGGATAGGCTGTGCCCTTCTAGATTTTAACTGCACCCCCCCTTCCCAGGACTACTGATGTTTGTATCAGGAAGTGGATGGGCCAATGGGGCACCACGCAGCCTCAGTGTCACGATCAGGGGTCAGGTTCGAAGACCAGCTGCTATAGCAGTAGGCAGCAGGACTACCACCAACCAGTAGGATAGGTAAAAAAGGCAGTCACTCTGGTCGATGATATAGGCTCACCTGAGGTACGAAGTCTAACTACTAATCAGTGTTCACCAGAGCTCCTGATGGTGGTGATGGATGTTGCTGCTTGTTAGTACCAGGTCGCGGTCCTCAGGATTGCCCCACCAGGAGGTGAGCAAACCGGGGTCCAGAAGCGGATAAGCAGGAAAGGATCAAACAGAAGTGTAGTCAGTAAAACAAGCCAAAGGTCAGTGACGCATAGTTGAGGAACAAGCCAAGGGTCGATAACGAGTGGTAGCACAATATGGACGGCAGCAGTGAAGACGAGAGCAAGATACTGGCTGAAGAGAGCACAATAATCTGGCAAACAGGAAATGCAGAGACATGGCTTAAATCCGGAAGTTCATGGGAGGAGCAAAGAGTTCAAGGTTAGGCAGAAGTCAAGGCACAAAGCGAGGTTGTCCAATGGATCAGATAGGGAACTATCCAGCATCCCAGGTAGCTTAGCAGGAAGAGTCATCGCCAGACACAGCCAGGTTCAAGCCTAGGCCCTGACACTCAGCAATGTCAAGGCTGCATAATGCCCTGATAGATATTCAGAGTAGACCAATGTCACTCCTGTAGCACCCACTACCTTTTTTTTCGTAGGTGCCAAAATAGGGTTTTGTGTCTCAGGTTCTAGTATAGGCAAATTTAGGCAGGCCTGTGCATTATGCTAGGCCTGTTTGTTTTGATCTGGAACTGGGAGTGTTTTAGTGCAGCAGTGGGTGTGGCCACCTGCACTCTAGTTCTGAGGTGCCTCCCCTGTCTCTGAGGAGAATGTACAGAGAAGGAGGCAGGGCCTGGGATTGGAGTGGCAGGCATCTTGTTTGGGAGCTCTGACCAATCCCCAACTAGGATTGGCAGGGGGCGGGCCACCTATATAAGCTGAGGTAACATGTCACTGGGAGGAGTTGTGAGGGGAAAGAAGATGGAGCAGTAGTGTTTCTGTGTGGAGGCCCCCTGCCCGGGGCCTGGGGCCTACCAGGTGCTGAGGAGAAAGCCCCGGCGGAGGACCGTTCTTCTTCCACACCGCAGAGGAGGAATTCAGGACAAAGAGAAAGGAGTATTGGAACTGTTACTGCTGGACTGTACATTTCTTCCATGGACCAGGGACCATAGAGAAGGTCAGTGGGTACACTACAGCTAGTGATGGAACGGGAGGAATCTATTAAATTTAGTATGGATGGCTGTGGCCAGGGAACTCAACTTATGCAGTATTGGACTATCTGGGCCTAGTAGTCCATCAGTTGCCATATGCTATTAGGGTACAGGGTCGGCAGGGGTAGGTGTGTGGCTACACTTCTGACTCAGTGCCAGCATTTGAGGAACTGTTAGTATGCTGGAGAGTTATTCAGAGTGACTCTTAACAGGAAAGCAAGAAATTCAGGAACAGTTTGCAGCAAAGGCTTTACTAAGGAATGTTAAAGTAAAACTCTGCAAACATCAATGCAGCATCTAAGGAGCAATAGTCTGTAGTGACGCAGCATATTAGGCTGTAAACGTTGCTGTGCCTTAATTCTCAAATGAAATTTACTAATGTGCTAAAGTGTTATGGGCATCCCATGTCATTCCTATTCTTTCCTATTCTATCCAAGTTAATCCCGCAATAAAAATATCGCAAGGTAAAGCAAGTGACTTTTTTCATTGTGTCTCAAAAATGGATGAATGAATGGTCAGACAACAGGGTGATGTGTGGATCTTCTGAACTCGTGCAAGTGCACCGCTACACTCCTATAAAGAAAAATTCCCAATATTGACTTGATATGATTAGAAATCAGAGATGAGCTCAGACATGTTTTAGTCTGACGAGGAGAAAAAAGGGCGCACCAGCCTAGTGAATTATCGTTTGTATGGATTTTATTTAAAAGAAAGTATAAAAACTACTCACAAGTGTAGCAGAAAGGTTTGCAGTACAAAAGTGTTTCCATAGGTGGCTGCAGCATACAGAACCCAAACCGCACTCCAAACTGTCGTAGAGGATGTGATGAGAGCCACCACCGGCTGACGCTTTTCAAAGCGCAGATCTTCTTCCTTAGAGCCCAGCAGTCTGGCTGCTACAGCCACCTATGGAAACACTTTTGTACTGCAAACCTTTCTGCTACACTTGTGAGTAGTTTTTATACTTTCTTTTAAATAAAATCCATCCAAACGATGATACTCTAGGCTGGTGCGCCTTTTTTATTTTTTCTCATTTGTCACTAGGATACCCCTGTCCATGAAGGGCAGCAAAGCCGGTGTCACCATCACGAAATATTGACTGCTTGACAATCCACTCGTGCGCAGGAGTGTTTGTTTTCTGTTATCAAAAATGTTTTAGTCTGAACCTGACTGAGCTATCCCGCCAGGAAGCTGTCATTGTGCACCGCCATTCATAAGCAGCCAATGCATTCCCCGCCCACATGTATACAAGCCCCTTGTACATATGCTGGTGCACTGCAGGGATTGCTTTGGCCCCTAATGATTGGTGGTGCACAGTGACAGCTTCCTAACAAAACAGCTCAGGCGGGTTAGGACTAAAACACGTCTAAGCTCATCACTGTTAGCAACATAAGCCCCCCAGCTGGAGCTAGCTAAGAACAGAACCCCAATATAATAACTATGCAATTCAATGCATATATCAGTTTTTAAAGCGGAGGTGCAGCCACAAAAAAAAAAAAAAGTCAGCAGCTACTAACAGTGTAGCTGCTAACTTTTAATAAGGACACTTACCTGTCCTACTCGCCCGCGATGTCGGTCCTGCCACGGCGATCGATCGCTGCTGGCAGGTCCCGGCTCCTCCATCCTGAGTAGGGGAAACAGGCAGTGAAGCCGTAAGGCTCCACTGCCCGTTTCCTACTGCGCATGCGCCACTCGCACGGCGCTTTGTGAATGGGCGGCTTGCCTCCTGGGATACACACAGTTCCCAGAAGGCAGCGCGCCCGTTCACAAGAAGAGGAAGCGGAAGGAGACCCACTGCGGACGGAGAAGAGGAATATTAGAGGCAGATTAGGGGACTTCCGCATAGCAACAGGCATTTAGGGTGAGTATAAAAAAAATACAAATTTCTACTAATTTTTTTTTTTTTTTTAGGATTTTTAGTGTAAAGATTTTTTAAGGGTGGACCTCTGCTTTAATTTTCTTGTGACAAAAAACACAAAATTACAAAGCATCAACATTATGAGACTTAAAACATCTGAAATATTTTCCCTGCAGGGCATGCATCTGTGGCTTATTTTATCAGCTTCACTCAACTTAGACAATAACTTCAAATGATGTATTCCTTTATATTTACTTTTGTCCAATCAACAGATATTCCATACTAGAATGTTATAATACAGTATGACAAAAACAAATCTCCTGTGCTCCGTTGTTTCACTGCGTGCTGATAGTGTAGACCATTCTTTTTGTAAAAGGCACAAACTAGAGTCTTGCAGCCCTCCTCAAAACAATGGGAGTTCATAAACTGAAAGAAAAGAAAGGAGGGCGCACCTAGTGCATTACCAGATAAAAACTTTATTAAAACGTATATAAACAACAATGATCTTACTCACAAACGAGCTTTTCATATAGGCATTTCTGGCAATCACACTGAGTCCCGTGGCAGCTGCAACCAGGATTCGATGACCAGAGGGTCGGAAGGTACCCAAAATGTAGCTGAATGGCTGACGCGTTTCCAGGGCGCACCTCTTTCCTCAGAGCCTAAGCAGTCCGTGTTATCAATTTGGGTACCGTCCGACCCTCTGGTCATCGAATCCTGGTTGCAGCTGCCACGGGACTCAGTGTGATTGGCAGAAATGCCTATATGAAAAGCTTGTTTCTGAGTGAGATCATTGTTGTTTTTAAGTTCAAAATTTTTTATTAAGAGATTTTTGCGATGACAGAAGTATCAGAAATTAAAGTGAAATGTTATAAGATCATACAATACGTTCCAAAAGTTGCTTATACAAGTTGACATATCTAATTACTTAACTATAAGGCGTCCCAGGTTACTACTACTAGCGATACAGAATCCAATATGCAATGGCATTACCTTAGTTCCATAGATCCCTCATCACCTCATGGAACAAAACCCAATGTGGCCCAGCGGCCTCCGACCCCCCGGATGCCCCAAAAGGGTTCACACTGCATCCCCGGGGCCAGGGTCACCTAGCCCTCCCACCCGGTCTGTAGGATTACTATACCATATAGGAATGTGAGGGATACACATAACCGTATTAATAACATAACACCGCAAAGAACAGAACCTGTAATCAAAATTCTCAGTAACCATATCAGAACACTGAGACGCCAAGAAGTGAGTCAGAACAGAAAGTTGGGGAAAAGAGAAACGTGTTAGGAAGAAGTAAGAGAATGAAGAGTAAGTCAGCTATCGAGAAGATGTATGTGTGGACAGGCTGCCAGGTTGTACTCCAGGTATGAGAGACATATTGCAGAAGGTGGCCCAGGGTTTCCCAAATGGATCTAAATTTTTCAGTTTTGTCATTCATTTTAGCTACAATTTGTTCTTGCACCATGATCCAACAAACCTTCCTCTTGAATCCCTGGAAGGAAATATTGGGTCTCTTCCAGGCTCTGGCTATGGTCATTCTGGCGCCCAATAAGACGAAGAATGCCAACACCTGGGAGCATTTAGATAAATTGGGAATATTATGATTGAGTAGTGCTGTACAGGGATGTGGGGTCACTGTTACCTCTGTCAGAGAGCTAATGATACGGAACACTTTCCGCCAAAAGGATCTAATGCGGGGGCAGGTCCACCAAATGTGGAGCATCGTGCCCTCTAGTTCACAACCTCTATAACATACAGGTGAAGTTCCTGGGTACATCCGTGCCAACCTGGAAGGGACATAATACCACCTTATCAGCACCTTTAGGCTAGCCTCTGCAAATGAAATATTGAGAATACCTTTGAACGCTCGTTGTGAAGCGCGGAACCAAACCTCTGCGTCCCACGTGCCATCCGTATCTTCCTCCCAGGTCCGGGCATAGGCCGGTACATCCGTCTTAGACATTAGAGCCGTATAAATTAGCGAGATGCCTCCCCTCTGATCCAATGCATTGGCACACCATTGTTTATAGGGAGTAATGGTGGGGGGAATCATTTTGTCTGTCCAAATGGAGTGAAGGAAATGGGATATTTGGTTGAATCTAAAAAGTTCAGAATTAGGCATGTCCAGTTGTGTCCTGTAGTGTGATAAGGAAAGTGGCCCTGCTGGGGATAGAAAGTGTCCGATTCTATAAAGGCCTTTATCTGTCCACCATCGGAATGCCTTAATATTCATCCCCGGGGGAAAGTCAGTATTGTGAAATAAATGCATTAGAGGCCTCAGTGGGGATATCAGGGTGCGTAGGGTAAAAAGCTTGGAACAAAGTGCTACTGAGTGCGAGAGAGTAGGTGATAGAATAGCTGGTCTGCGTTTGGGTTCGCACCCTAATAGATAGTCAACGGTGTGTGATGGGACAGCCTGTCTTTCCATGGTTAGCTAGTCTGGTTTCGGGCCCATAGAGAAGGCTGCAGAGATTTGTGTTAAATGAGCTGCCTGATAGTAGCCCCAAAGGTGAGGGAGGCCCAGACCACCCTGAGATCTTAGACGGAATAGTATTCCCGCGGGACATCTGTATCCCCTCCTGCCCCATACAAAGCGTATTACATCCGACTGAGTTTTACTGAGGAATTGTTTCGGGACCGGGATTGGGAGAGATCTAAACAGGTATAAAAGGCGTGGGAGGAGGGTCATTTTAATAGCATGAACTCTACCCAACCATGATAAACCACTCTTGGACCACCTTTCCATGTCATTTTTGCATTTGAGCACCATAGGGGGGTAGTTCATCTTAAACAAGGTACTTATATTAGATGTAAGTTTGATGCCTAAGTATGGAATAAGTGTGGGAGCCCAGGAAAAATCAAAATCACTGGAGAGTTTCTTTAAAATGTCCGGGGGGACGGATATGTTCAATGCCAGTGATTTGTTCATGTTGACCCTCAGACCGGAGATCTCACTGAATATCCGCAGTGTCTTGAGGATCAAAGGAGTGGAGGTCAGGGGGGAAGTGACGAAAAGTAGGAGGTCGTCAGTGTATAATGCACACTTATGTTCCTGGGGACCACAATTGACCCCCTTAATGTCAGGGTCTGACCGTAGTGCAATAGCTAGAGTCTCAATTGCTACAGCAAAGAGGAGAGGGGAGAGTGGGCATCCTTGTCTGGTCCCCCTGCCAATGGAGAATGAATCGGAATATCTGCCCAGTAAACAAATCTGTGCTGAGGGGTCAGAGTAAAGTGAGTTAATAAGCTGAAGGAAGTTTGAGCCAAATCCCCATTTCCCCAGGATGTCAGTCAGGTATGCCCAGTCTATTGAATCAAAGGCCTTGTGTAGGTCTATTGAAAGTAGAAAGCCTTTTTGAGGAGGACCCCCATCCCACTGCGAATGAAGCAGAGAGATAATGTCAATGGCACGTCTAATCTGGTCAGGTCCCTGTCTGCCAGGGATGAAGCCCACCTGATCCTTATAAACATAAAAAGAAATGAAACTCGAAAGTCTGTTTGCCATTATTTTGGTCATTATTTTTATGTCATTATTGATAAGCGAGATAGGGCGAAAGTTCGCCACATCACTGGTGTCCTTGCCCGGTTTTGGTATTACCGAGATGTAGGCCGAGTTCAAGTCCTTGCTCAAAGGGGCTCCATCCCTGAGAGAGTTGAAAAATCGTGTCAAATGGGGGGCCAGGCAGGGGCCAAATTTTTTATAGTAGCCCGTGGAAAAACCATCTGGACCCGGGGAGGATCCCAGTTTAAGAGTTTTAATGGTGTCCAGCACTTCTTCCTGGGTAAAAGGGCTCTCTAAGAGCTCACAATGATCCTTTGTAAGAGTAGGTAGGGGAAGGGTATTTAAAAATTCATCACGTAGTGACTTGGGGGAATTCAGGTTTGGTTTATATAGTTCAGTAAAAAACCTCAGGAAAGCGTCCATTATCTTGGCTGGGTTCTGCAACAGTTACCAATTAGCTGTCCGAATTTTAGGGAAAGCAAGTGTGCGCTGCTTGGGACTCAGTTTAGCAGCTAACTTCGAAACCTATCCTATCAGCTTGGGCATAGAATTTGGCCCCTGTTCACCGAAGGTGCTGTTCGGCAGCTGTGGTCAGTGACAAGTTTAGTAGAGCCCGGGCATTATCTAGGTTTGTGAGAGATTCAGGGGTAGGATGGCTCTTGTGGGCTTTCGCTAACTTGCGAAAGTCCTCAGTAAGCCTCAGCATGTCTGCCTTGTGTTCCGCTTTTAGTTTAGCTGATATTTGAATTAGTTTCCCTCTAATTACTGTGTTAGGACCTGGGCTTGAACCTGGGACCTCTGGTGTGTCTGGTGGTGACTCTACTTGCTGAGCCACCTGGAATGCTGGACAGCTCCTTGGATAGTTCATTAGACAATTCCTTGAATGATCTTTCTTGTCTTGAATCTTGTTTGCCTTGAACCTTGAACCCTTTGCTCCTCCCAGGAACTTCCTGATTTAAGCCATGTCCCTGCACTTCCTGGTTGCCAGAATATTGTGTCTTCACCAGCCAATATCTTGCTCCTGTCTACTGCTGCCGACCGCATCTTTGCTACCACTCACTACCGACTTTTGGCTCGTCCCCGACTACGCTTCTGCTGAATCCCAACCTGCAACTACCTGTTACCGACTTTTGGCTCATCCCTGACTACGCTTCTGCTTGATCCCTACCTGTATTATCTTTTTCTGGACCCCGGCTTGCTCACCCCCTGGTGGGGCTAATCTGAGGACCGCGACCTGGCACTGACACGCAGCGAAGCCCATCTCCACCTTTAGGAGCCCTGGTGAATACCGGTCAGTGCTTAGACCCCGCACCTCAGATGAACCCGTGTCATCAGCCAGGGTGACCTGTGTGAATACCTGCTCTGCTGCTATAGCTACTGGCCTCTGAGCCTGACTCCAGCCCGTGACAGAATATTCTGGCCCAAAACATGGAGGCCGTTGTAGCAGCTGCTGTAGCTCCTCTCAGGGTGCAAATCGCTGAGTTGCAGACATTTGGTGTTAACTACCAGGAAACATTTTCTGAGTTACAGATTGAAGTGAAAGCACTACAAGAGGAAATCCTTGATCTGAATAAACAATTGCGGGATTTTCGTGCCCGAGATACCGCTGCCGTAGATACTAATGCACGAATGCCCCTACCACTTAAGTTTAATGGAGACCGCCGCCATTATAGAGGGTTCCTTAATCAATGTCGTATATACTTTCAGATGCAACCTGCTGCATTTACTTCTGACAGGAAAAAGGTGCTGTTTTATCAACCTCCTGACTGAGGAAGCTTAAGCCTGGGCCTCCCCTTATGTGGAGAAAGATGATGTCGTCCTGGATGATTTAGATTCTTTTGTGGCTGCGGTGAACCAAGTTTTCGATGATCCTAACCGCTGTGCTACTGCTGAGGCAAAATTGCACAATTTACGGCAGGGTAGACGCTCTGTTGCAGAGTACACAACTGAATTCCGACGTTGGATCTCAGATACCAATTGGAATCCAGCAGCACAAAAAAGTCAGTTCCGTCAAGGACTCTCAGAGCAAGTAAAAGATGAGCTTGCCAGAGTAGAAAGTCCTGACGACCTTGAGGCTTTTATTAAATTATGTATTCGAATTGATCAGAGACTTACTGAAAGGAGAAAGGAGAGACTGGGAATCCTAGGCAGTAATGGTGGCATGCGTTTTTCTACTACTCAGTATCCTCCTAAGGGTCCAAGAGTTTTTCCTGATTCGGACACTCCTGAACCTATGCAGGTGGATGCTATTAAAAGATCTATTACCACTCAGGAGAAAGAAAGACGACGTTCAGAGAACTTGTGTCTTTATTGTGGAGACTCTGGACATTATGCAGTTAATTGTCCCAATAAATTTAAAAGAACAATTGCAGCAATGGATGTTACAGTATCTGAACAAATAAACTCCTAATCAAGACTGACCATCAGGAGACTATCAGCTTTGAGCTGATCACATCACCCAAGTTCCCTATTATCCTGGGCATCCCTTGGTTCTCTATCCATAATCCCTCCATCAACTGGGAAACACGTTCTATAAGCTTTACATCTGACCATTGCAAAAGACATTGCAAAGAATCTTATCAAATAAGCCCTCCACCAACCCAAGATTTACAAGCAGTTTTGGCAACTACCAAGCCATACGACAAGCTACCTCCACAATATCTTGAGTTTCGCGACGTTTGTGATAAAAAGAACGCAGATCAGCTGCCTCCTCATTGCTCTTATGATTGTCCCATTGAATTGCTTCCAGGGGCAGAAATTCCATTTGGGCGCCTTTATTCTTTATCGGAACCTGAACTGAAGGTGCTCAGGGAGTGGATTAATGAGAATCTAGAGAAGGGTTTTATCAGACACTCAACCTCTTCTGCTGGGGCAGCTTTATTTTTCGTGGTGAAGAAGGACTCCACCCTGCGTCCGTGTATTGACTACAGAGATTTAAATAGGATCACAATTAAGAATCGCTATTCACTCCCACTGATTCCAGAAATGCTTTAGAGACTCCGCTCCGCCAAGCTCTTTACTAAATTAGATTTACGGGGGGCATACAACCTTGTCCGCATTCGTCCCGGAGATGAATGGAAAACTGCTTTCAGAACCAGATATGGACATTTTGAGTCTTTGGTCATGCCCTTTAGGCTCTGCAATGCTCCTGCAACTTTTCAACATTTTATTAATGATGTTTTTCGAGATTTGCTTGATCAGTTTGTAATAGCATATTTGGATGACATTCTAATTTTCTCTGATACTTTGGAAGAAAACCACAAGCATGTCTGTATTGTTTTCGAGAGACTAAGGCGGAATCAACTTTACATCAAACTAGAGAAATGCGAGTTTGAACAAACTCAGATCCAGTTCTTGGGATACATAATCTCTTCTGAAGGGGTAAGCATGGATCCTAATAAGATCAAAGCAGTGGTGGATTGGCCTGTCCCTAGGAATGTTAAGGAGATACAGCGATTTGTTGGATTTGCCAACTTTTACAGAAGATTTATAAGGAATTTCTCCAAGGTAATTGCTCCAATTACACAGCTGACAAAGAAAGGGATACACTTTTTGTGGTCACCTGAGGCACAGACTGCCTTTAGTAAACTGAAAACACTCTTCACTTCTGCACCAATACTGGTACATCCAGATCCAGAACTACCTTTTATCCTAGAAGTTGATGCTTCTAATTCTGCTGTGGGAGCTATCCTTTCTCAGCGAATTGGAGAAAAAAATGCAGCTTCATCCTTGCGCTTATTTCTCTCGAATGATGTCTCCAGCCGAGAAGAATTATGACATTGGAAACAAGGAACTGCTGGCAATTAAGGAAGCATTTTCTGAGTGGAGGCATCTGCTGGAAGGGGCTAAGCACCCTGGAACCGTTATCACCGATCATAGAAATTTAGAATTTATTAGGTCTGCTAAAAGGTTGTCATCTAGACAAGCACGTTGGACCCTTTTCTTCTCCAGGTTAAATTTTGTTATCTCATACCGCCCTGGGTCAAGGAATGGTAAGGCTGATGCCCTATCACGGATGTTGCCTGGGCCTATCCAGGAAAGCAACTCTGAATGTACAATCCTGTCTCCAAAGAACTTTCTAGGGGCCACGAGTTCAAAGACATTTCTTAATCTCCTCAAGGAGGGGTATGAGAATGACCCGCTTCTTAATAACCCTCCTAAAGACATAAACCTCAAGTGCAATAATGGTTTTTGGACTCAAGCGCATTGCCTCTATGTACCTGAATCAGTTCGGGTAGAAGCCCTCAGGTTGGTACACGACTCTAAACTTGCTGGTCATTTTGGGGTTTCTAAGACAGAAGAACTCTTATCACGTTCCTTTTGGTGGCCTGGGTACAAGAAAGATGTAAAGAGATATGTGGCTTCATGTCTAAACTGTGCTCGCAATAAGACACCCCGATCTTCTCCTCTGGGGTTACCTCTACCACTGCCTGTTCCATCTAGGCCATGGGGGTCAATTTCTATGGACTTTGTGGTCGACCTTCCTCTTTCAAAAGGGATGACAACCATTCTGGTAGTCATTGACCGTCTCACTAAGATGGCTCATTTTATTCCAGTTAAGGGGGTACCCTCCGCCGAACATACTGCTGAGGTAATGGTTAGAGAACTTTTTAAACTTCATGGAATTTCTGATGATGTGGTGTCTGACAGAGGGGTACAGTTTACCTCAAAATTTTGGAGAAGTTTTTGCTCAGCTTTGGATGTAACAATTAATCTGTCCTCAGCTTTTCATCCACAGTCTAATGGTCAGACCGAGAGGACCAATCAAACTCTGGAGCAATACCTTCAATGTTTTGTGAGTTATCTCCAGGATGACTGGGTGGACTACCTTCCTACGGCAGAGTTTGCTTATAATAACTCTAAACATAGCTCCACTTCCCAAAGCCCATTTTTCTTAAACACCGGGTATCATCCAGTTTTTATTCCTGATCTCCCTATCTCAACTTCAATTCCTGCTGTTACCAACAGACTAACTTCATTACATGAGATCCAGGAGAGATTGACTGATACATTGAAGGAGGCGCAGGATTATTACAAGAAGGCCGCTGACAGACACCGTAGGTCTATTCCCACCTTTCAGGTAGGTGACAAAGTTTGGTTATCTACCAGAAATTTAAAGGTTCAGGTTCCATGTGCTAAGTTGGGTCAAAAGTTTATGGGACCTTTTGAGATTTCTGCTCAAATCAACCTGGTCACTTTTCGCCTAAAACTTCCTGACAATATGAAGATTCACCCTGTTTTTCATATATCGCTACTCCATCAGTTTCATGAAAATACTTTTTCTGGAAGAATTCATCCTCCTCCTCCACCTGTTGAGGTACAGGGTGAGGAAGAATATGTGGTGGGAAAAATTCTTGACTCCAGGATCTCTAGGAACAAATTGCAATATTTGGTTCAATGGGAAGGATATGGGCCAGAAGAAAATTCTTGGGAGCCTGAAAAGAATGTTCATGCCCCTAGATTATCAAGGGAATTCCACCAGAGGTTTCCTCAGAAACCTGGCCTTAAGACGTCCAGGGGACATCATGGAAGGAGGGGAGTACTGTTAGGACCTGGGCTTGAACCTGGGACCTCTGGTGTGTCTGGTGGTGACTCTACTTGCTGAGCCACCTGGAATGCTGGACAGCTCCTTGGATAGTTCATTATACAATTCTTTGAATGATCTTTCTTGTCTTGAATCTTGTTTGCCTTGAACCTTGAACCCTTTGCTCCTCCCAGGAACTTCCTGATTTAAGCCATGTCCCTGCACTTCCTGGTTGCCAGAATATTGTGTCTTCACCAGCCAATATCTTGCTCCTGTCTACTGCTGCCGACCGCATCTTTGCTACCACTCACTACCGACTTTTGGCTCGTCCCCGACTACGCTTCTGCTGAATCCCAACCTGCAACTATCTGTTACCGACTTTTGGCTCATCCCCGACTACGCTTCTGCTTGATCCCTACCTGTATTATCTGTTTCTGGACCCCGGCTTGCTCACCCCCTGGTGGGGCTAATCTGAGGACCGCGACCTGGCACTGACACGCAGCGAAGCCCATCTCCACCTTTAGGAGCCCTGGTGAATACCGGTCAGTGCTTAGACCCTGCACCTCAGGTGAACCCGTGTAATCAGCCAGGGTGACCTGTGTGAATACCTGCTCTGCTGCTATAGCTACTGGCCTCTGAGCCTGACTCCAGACCGTGACATACTGTCTTAGGAGCTGCCCATACCGTAGAAGGGGATACATCACTCGTAGCGTTAATAAGAAAGTATTCCGTAATAGCTTTTTCCAGCAGAGTGCATTGAATTGGATCGCTTAATAGGGACTCCCGTAGGCGTCAGCGAGGGGGGCTATCTGACCCAGAGGGCCTCTGTGTAATCACAATCACCATGGCGTGATCTGAGAGAGAGGAATCTACTATCTTGGAGTTCCTGATTAAAGGGATTGTAGGGGAGCGGGTGAAAATGTGGTAAATTCTGGCAAAAGATTTATGAGGTGCTGAAAAATGAGTGTAGTCTTTTGTGCGGGGGTTGGACTCTCTCCAAACATCTATCAGTCCTGCAGTATGAAGAAGCTTTGGAAGGGCGTTTAGGTTTAGAAGTACCGTTTGAACATTTGTCTAGAGAGAAATCAAATGCTGTGTTTGAGTCGCCGCTGATGAATATCGTAACCTTAAAGTGTGTCTGCAGGTTGTGTAACAAAGATTCAAAAAAGGGTTTTTGGCCCCTGTTGGGAGTGTAGTAGGAAACAAAAGTGTATAGTACCCCATCGATGTGGCCCGAAACCAAAATGTAGCGACCCATAGGATCCATTAAAGTTTCAAGCGGAGAAAAGTTAATATGCCTGGCAAAACAGACTGCCACCCCTTTTGTTTTGTTGTCTGCCGAAGCTAAAAAGAACTGAGGGTACCGTTGATGGATGAACGTGGGCTTAAAAGAGGAAGGGAAGTGGGTTTCCTGCAGTAAAAGAATGTCTGCATGCATAGAATGATATTGCTGGAGGAGTTTCCTGTGTTTAATTGGGGAGTTGAGGCCCTGAGTGTTGTGTGAGATAATTTTGAGGGAAGGCGGGGGTTGGAATGTGTCAGTCATGGATCAGAGAGGTGGAATCTATGAGCGAGTACTGCCACTTACCCGGGAATTGGGAGCGACTCTCCCTGTGATGTCCTGAGGTGAATCTAAGCCATGACCCGGAGCCTGGGACAGAAGATCGGAGACAGCCATGGAGCCTGTGGATGCACCGAAGTGCGTCTACAAGAGAAGGGAAAAAAGAGATGAAAAAGGGGAGAAGAGGAGAGAAGAAGAGAACTGCATTATACACTTGATGTAAAATTGTTATCAAGGAACGTATACAAAACCGAACTGAGGGGTCCCCCGACTCCTTCCCACCCCCAGGGCGGAGTGAACTAGCCATCCCCTACCCCAATACCCAAGAGGACCGGTATACCCTGGTGACAGGGAAACCGAGTATGGATCCAGATGCACCAAATGTGCTTCTGATCCTAGGGAGATGCATTGGGTCCACCACAGCCCCAACTTACCATAACAGTATTGACTGAGGGTCCCAAAGAACCTATGATTCTCTAACTACAGAGCGCCCTCTAACTATGAGAGCAACAGGAACCTACATAAGTAAACCGTGTAACATAACTGAACCATGAGTGCCGGCCAGACCCTGCCCACTCCCCTTCCGGGTTGGGAAGTAGGCAGGTAGGCGGATCCCACCAAGGAACCAGCCCAAGAAAAATATCTGCGGTCCCCGAGGGGTGATCCCAGATAATGTGTAAGTGGATCCCCAAGTATCTGCTGCTTAACAACCAGGCCGTGTAAACTAGTAACTAAAGGTGGTCATCCAGGAGGAAAAAGAACAGTGCGGCCCGTTGAACAGGATAACAGCAATCAATACATGTCCCAGACCGTATAAAGATCTGTAACAGAGTTTTGTGTTGGCCTATGGGGGAAAGAAACAGCAGGCTGCTGGCCAGCCAAAGGCCCCCCCCCTAGACCATGTACCTGATATCCCATCTCCATCCCATATATCATATAAACCCCTAATATACTATATAAAAACCATAACAAAACATTAAAAAAGAAAAAAGGGAAAAAAAGAAAAGAAAAGAAAAAAGGGGTCCATTTAAAACACAAGGTGACTAAAATGGTATGGAGCGGTATAGGATTGCCAGAGATGGAGGGGAGATCCCCAAAACAGTTTCAACAAAAGGAAATGTGTCCCATATCAGGAACCCGTTCAGAGAGGGGATTTGTAAGGAGATGTGTCATAAAAAAAAGGGGAGAAAAAAAAAGTATTAGGGCGGGAGGTTTTCTTTGGTGCACTTGGAACCGTGATTCAGCCATGTTTGGTGCAGTGGGCTCGCCGGCGGAGGTCGCTTCGTGGAGGCAGGAGTCCCTCTGTTAGCCGATGTAGGACTAGGATCCAGATTAATCAATCCGAGATGAGTCAGGATACGCTCCCCTTCCGCAAATGAGGAGAAGCCAAAGCTTTTGTTCTTGTAGGAAAAGTTCAGACGTAAAGGAAAGGCCCATCTGTATGCGATTTCCTTGTCCATGAGCACTTGCAATAACGGTTTAAATGAGCGTCTCTTTTGTACTGTGTATGGAGAAAGGTCAGCGAAAATTTGAATTTTGTGGCCATGCAAAGTGAGGTTGTCAGAGTACCTAGCCTTCCTCATCACCTCTTCTTTGACTGAGTAATAGTGCGGTTTCACAATGATGTCTCTGGGAAGGCCATCAGAGCGAGGAGATTGAAGGGCTCTGTGAGCTCTATCCAGCTCCAGACATGGTTCAGTAATGTCAGGGATAAGGGTCTTTAAAAGTGATTTCACAGCAGATTGTACCTCTTTCTCTGATTCCGGGAGTCCCCGTATCCTAAAGTTATATCTTCTTGATCTGTTCTCGAGGTCATCGATCTTTGCAAAAGCAGTTTCCAATTGATCCTGCACGTCTTGCAGCCTGGAGGATTCTGATTAATCCTTGCCACGGCCTGATCAGCTTTCTGTTCTATAGTGTCCATCCTGATCCCAATATGCTGCAGATCCGCATGAATGGAGGATGTAATCTGTGCAGCATTCAGAGCCAGGCTTCTAGACAGCATATGAGAGAATGTAGTCATCATGGAGGGAAAGTCAGTGGGGGTTGGGGCCTCCTCCTGTGCTTCACTGACTGAAAGAAGCATGCCTGTGTGGGGATCCAGCATAGGTGTAGTGGGACATGCAGCGCCCATCCTGCCCAGTAAAGATTCAGTGGAGGAGGGGGAGATGGCTGGGGTCAGCGGGGGGTACTCGGTACCTGGGGATTGAGGTGGGACCAGATCCTGGTCAGCTATAGAGTCCTCAGAGCATTCTGTGAGGAGCGGGCCTCGTGGAGCCGCCGCCATCTTGGCATAGCTGAGGGGGCCTGGCGCGGCTGACATCTGGCTGGAGAGGTCCCTCCTGGCCAGCGAGGATGACATCTGCGGGTTCGGGGGGTGTCCCCTATGCGATTATCCCGGTTAGGGGTCCGGTGGAGCGCTCTGTAAGCTCCGGTGGTCAGAATAGGGCCGTGGTGGAGCGGAGCTTTAGATGATGGCGGCCATCTTGGAAGCTGCCGCGCATGCGTCCCGATCATTGTTGTTTTTATAAGTTTTAATAACGTTTTTATCTGGTAATGCACTAGGTCGGTGCACCCTCCTTTCTTTTCTTTTATAATACAGTATGCCCTAACAAATGAACAACTGGGTGCAAAAAACCTGTGCTCTCCCAGTATAATCTGCAGGGTTGGGTTATCAGTATAAGTGCACAGCCCTGCTCTTCAACTTACTATTATTTGTAAAAGGTGTTAAAAAGAGACTTATTAATGCTTAGTTACCCCTAATTCGTTTTTTTTCTCTTCCTTCCCTTTATCCTCATTCTTTTTTTGTGTTTATTTTTTTTTTTATCACTGTATTAAAAAGTGCTCTGTACCAAATACATAGTTCTAACACCTTTAAAAAATAACCAAATCAGAGAATAAAACTTGCACTTTTAAATAATTATAAACTACACTAGTTCCCAAATGGGAGAACAAATTTTGGTTGCGATAATTTTTATGAAGTCTTTACTCTGTTTTACCATGCTGATTATGACTGGGTCACACTAGTTTTAAGTGTATGTAGGTCCTAAAAATGAACTTCTCTGCATATAAAATAGACTGCATGCAACCTCAATCAGCTCATCCTGGTTTTAATTTTTGGAAGTTAGAAAGGGTGAGTACAAAAGGATGTTGTCACTCATATGCTAATGAACACATTTCTGTATATTATGAAAAACACCGACACGCAAGAAAGGTCCCTTTACATGACACGATTTGTTTACATAAAAATGAACATATTTAATTATTACATATTTAATTATACTCTCTCTTAATGGGGAAGTGTGGCCGCGTGCCCTGGTCCTCCCACCGGATCCCTTCCTCAGCTCCCGGGCGAGACATACTAGGCCGGCCTTTGACACACATTATCATATGCTTCAGTTCAGATGTGAGTAATCAACTTTTTGGTCTGGCCAGAAATCCTTTTAGCATTTTCAACAAATTGTTTATGTCCTTGATATAACAGACTAAAATGGTTATTTATATATATACATATTTTTTGTTCTTTTTTAGAACATGGATGCATGGCCCCTGATGAGTGGATGCAGTCCACGAAACGCGTCGGGTCCATCTTGATGCATCCTATGTATTTTTAAATGGTTCCATCAACATATGTTTCCTTCTAATTATATATTGTCTTTATATTCAATATGCATATCTTTCATTATCAAGTGCCATGCGTTTGTCATCATTCTTATGCAAGTTTGTAAAACTGTATTATGCATGTTATGTTGTACCATGTCATGCTCATGCATGATTTAGGAATAAACACATGTATGTTTTTATCCATATGATCTGTTGGTCTGTACAAACACACCTCATTTAAAGTCCCAACCTTTCCCCCCCCCCCTTTATGTTGCATTCAGCACAGGGATGGAGGCGTGAACCCTTCCTCACGTTTCATTGAGGCGTGAATTTGCTTTCACGCCTCATTCAAAGTCCCAACATTTGTCCCCCTTTTTTCTCTAAAATCAAGGTGTAGCGGGCATATACTTTACAAGTATATTTTAAACTGGCAGAGACACCAGTGATGTATAGTTCCCTGGAGCCCAGCAGGTGGCGCTGTCACTTTGGGCTGGGGTTGAACCATTGCTGAGTGCCGTACCTCTTTTTGGCCTCTCTCAGCGGTTGTATGTTGAGGCAGGGAGCCCGCCGTGCTTGCTGGGGGTGGGTATAAAGGGGGCCGGCCATCTTTGTCAGGGAGGAGTCCCAGGCACCTTCAGCCTGAGGACGGTAGTTCGTGTTGAGGGGGGGTCTAGGCGGCCTAGGCCTAGAGGCCACCCCGGGAGGTCGTGTTCCATCCCAGGCACCTTTAGCCTGGGGTGAGGTACTCGGATGGAGGTCTGGAGCCCTGTGTCCTTCGCTGGGTTCCTCGGGGGAAGGATTTCCTAGGGGACCCCGGGAGTGGGTACCCGAATCCAGAGGCATAAGGGACCGGAGGAGTTACTCACCTGAAGACCTGGTGCAGCAAATTGCTGGTGCCGGGTGAGCCTCCGGAGACCGCCTGGAGGGATGTCTTCCCCGAACAAGGGACCAAAAGCCACTTTCGGGAAGGAAAGAGGAGAGTAAGTTGTGCCTGGGCCTACTCGCATACACACCCCCTGTCTGTTCTGTTCGTTGAGGGAGTCCAACTGATTGTGTTTTGCTCTGATGTGAGAAGAATAAAGGAGTGTTGGACTTTTGATGGTGTGGGGCTCATTTTACTGGTAGACACTGTTTAAGAGAGGAGGTGGAGGTTCCAAGGGCAGGACACCGACCCGAGGGTAAAGAAACTTTGCTTACACCTCACAGGCATCTGTGGTGAAGGCTTGGCATGGTGACCCCACACTCTCTCCTCCGGAGCAAACCCTAGACACGCAGAAGAACGAAGCCAGGGAGTGTGAGAGTGGAGGCCGCTACACGTGGGGGCTCGTCTGGGATGGTGTTGTGTACTATGGACGGAGTTGAACATGTCTGCCGGGAGGAGTTCCGAGTAGGTCGGCCACATTTTTGGCCAAAGTGCAACCCTGCTCGAAGTCGTGGGCATGACCCTAAGAAGGGAAAGGACTACGCAGAAGAGCGAGAAGAGGGGGGAGTCCAGCCGTGTGAGGTACTAAACGTGGGGGCTTCTATTGCACTGCGCCACGAGGCACACCCTCCCTGCTCAGTTCGCGGGCGTGACCCAGAGAAGGAGAAAGCCCGCAAACTGGAGTGCAAGAGGGGAGGAGTCCAGTCGTGTGAAGGACTACACGTGGGGACTTTGGCGCAAAACTTGCAGTGCGCAATGGATCAGCAGCAAGTCACCATGTTCGGACATACATCGTGGGTTCCACTTCACCCTTCTGCCACGACTTTGACTGCTGCTGCTCCGGTGACCGATACGGGGATTCGGCTAAAGCCCCGGGGACGATTCGCCCTGTATTCGTGCATGGACGTTGAGGCCCTGGGTGTGATTTGTCACGGCTGTTCGGGACTGGTGTGTCAGCTGAAGCCATTCGGGCGATGCAAAGCCTGTGGGGAGTTCTTATTCGAGGTGGATGCAGTCATCGAGAAGCCAAGAACCATTTACCCCGGCCATACCACAGGCAGCACCACTCAAGTTGGAGGAATCATCGCTTTTGCAGCCGCCCCCATGCGCACTGCAGCGACCGCGGAGGCGGTCGTAATCACTCAAACACGGGAGAAGAAGACAGCGTCCACCGCAGAAGAAGAAGACCGGCATGGTAGCCCCGTCCAGCGGTCGCGGTGGACCATCCTGCCCGCTTACGCCCGGCCCGGATGGAACCGGTGAGAGGAGTTCCGGACATCCCGCCTCAAGTAAAGGCCGAGGTAAGCCAGGCGGAGGGACTTGGTGTATGGGCGGAGGTGTCGGGGAGTCACGGCCCTGTGTGTCCGTGGGAGGTGGCAGTTCAGTCTCCACTACAGGCTACCTGCCCGCGGAGGAGTGTGACACCTCCGACCTGGAGTCGCTCTCTGATCTGGGAGACGATGTCACCATAGATGAGCTGTTTGCTCAAAAGGGCTGGGACAAAGTGCCTCTTGCCTCGTTCCGCAGAACCAGGGACCCACCCATGTCTACAGGGGATAGTACACCCCGGGTGGAGGCACCAGCGCCTGAGGAGGGATCCTGTCCCCAGCCTACTCTCGCATCCTCGGTGCCACCTGTACCTAATGCTGGGGATAAGAGACTGTCGCTGCGGGCACCTAGGCCCAGAACGGAGGTGACCACAGCACCTCGCCATCTGGATGCTATAGTTTTGCCAGGTGAAGGAGACAAAGCCACCATGCCTCCACTGGCGAGACTACAACGCCTATTTTGCCAGAAGGTTGCTGCTGAGTACTGATGGGAGTACCCATACTTGTCTAAGGAGTTGTTGTACGAAGTGGAAGTTTGCCGGGAGCGTTGGTACAATGACTTTGTGTACCCACGTTCAGGTCCCGCACGCCCGCAGGTACCTCGCGTGTTCTCCCAAGGCATCTCAGCGCTTCAAAGACTGCAAGGCAGAATGGATGCTGGGGCGGCATATCCACGCGGACAAGGTGCTGATTCGACGCAAGGAAGGAGAAGACGTCGAATACCACTTGGAAACCATGGACCAGCATTTGAAACCACTTGTCCTGCCGCACCCTTGTTTCTATCTGTAGGAGGAAAGAGACTCCATTTTTGTTTTTTTTACACTGCTGAACTTTCCGGGGTTGTTGTTCTTGGCAGCCAGGAATAGCGCTGAATTGAGACAGCACTCAGCAGCCTCAGAGAGGGAAGGCAGAACTGGGATCCAACCAGGCGTTCTGAAGTGAACATTTACTGACAAAGGGGCATGCTGACAGAAGGGGTGTATGACCTGGATACTGTGATTTACGGTTCATCCGAACAGGACGTACTGGCTCATGAAGGGAGGATTACAACACTAAAGGCCGCGGCTGGGTTACAGTCAAATGTCCCAAACCGCTTGCCCTCTGGTAAGCTGCTTCCCCTTCTGTTGGTGGTGGATACCTCACGGTTTACTTTGAGTAGTCACTGTGGTGTGATATCTGTGGCTCCCCTGATATAAGGATTTATGGACATTTGTTGAATACCATTGGACTATTTGGTGTAAAGCCTGCTAGTTCACTATGTGCATTTAAAATAAGCATAAAATTCCTATTAGGTTTCGGTCCAAATTCCTACAAGTGGCGCAGTTTTTTCTTTTCCATTGTTGTTCTTGTTACCCGGGGAACTTCAGTGACAGTGTCCAGCTAAGGGTGTTTATGCTCTTCAAAGGAATGGAAGGACTGTTTCTGTTTGTTCTTCATTCTTCAGTCAGTGATCATGGACTTTGGGGTAGATAGGGCCAAAGAATAAGAGATCTCCACAAGTGTAGTTACCGCAACGCTGTCACCAGGTGGCAGTGTCGTGCATCGGCATTCACTTTCCACACACACACTTTAAGAAGGAAAGGATTTCTCTGCGGAGAAGTTTTTTCGTTCTCACACGAACATCTGTGTCAGGGATTTGTGTGTTTAATTTTCTTTTCCCCTCTGCAGGAGAGCATCCCATCAAGACCACTGAGAATGGGGTGGGTCTTAGCCAGGATGGGTGGGGAGAGATGTTATGTGAAATATGATTCTCAATGTTGTTGTTATGTGTTGCTGTTTCCCTTCCCTCCCTTTTCATGTGAGGCTCAGGTACAACTGCTCTAGTTAGTTATTTTCCAAAGTTTTCAATTTTTTTTCTCAATTTATAGTTGGTTTCTGGATTGGGCTATGTCAGCCATGGAGGGCATAGTTTGTTCCAGACACTGGGGACCAGTGTCAAATGACCCGGGGGAGAGTGTAGCGGGCATATACTTTACAAGTATATTTTAAACTGGCAGAGACACCAGTGATGTATAGTTCCCTGGAGCCCAGCAGGTGGCGCTGTCACTTTGGGCTGGGGTTGAACCATTGCTGAGTGCCGTACCTCTTTTTGGCCTCTCTCAGCGGTTGTATGGTGAGGCGGGGAGCCCGCCGTGCTTGCTGGGGGAGGGTATAAAAGGGGCCGGCCATCTTTGTCAGGGAGGAGTCCCAGGCACCTTCAGCCTGAGGATGGTGGTTCGTGTTGAGGGGGGGGGTCTAGGCGGCCTAGGCCTAGAGGCCACCCCGGGAGGTCGTGTTCCATCCCAGGCACCTTTAGCCTGAGGTGAGGTACTCAGATGGAGGTCTGGAGCCCTGTGTCCTTCGCTGGGTTCCTCGGGGGAAGGATTTCCTAGGGGACCCCGGGAGTGGGTACCCGAATCCAGAGGCGTAAGGGACCGGAGGAGTTACTCACCTGAAGACCTGGTGCAGCAAATTGCCGGTGCCGGGTGAGCCTCCGGAGACCGCCTGGAGGGATGTCTTCCCCGAACAAGGGACCAAAAGCCACTTTCGGGAAGGAAAGAGGAGAGTAAGTTGTGCCTGGGCCTACTCGCATCCACACCCCCTGTCTGTTCTGTTCGTTGAGGGAGTCCAACTGATTGTGTTTTGCTCTGATGTGAGAAGAATAAAGGAGTGTTGGACTTTTGATGGTGTGGGGCTCATTTTACTGGTAGACACTGTTCAAGAGAGGAAGTGGAGGTTCCAAGGGCAGGACACCGACCAGAGGGTAAAGAAACTTTGCTTACACCTCACAGGCATCTGTGGTGAAGGCTTGGCGTGGTGACCCCACACTCTCTCCTCCGGAGCAACCCCTAGACACGCAGAAGAACGAAGCCAGGGAGTGTGAGAGTGGAGGCCGCTACAAAGGTAAATATTAAAAATATGTAAGTATACAATATATAGAGTATTTTTTTTGAGACCATTGCAGTATTCAACATGCTACATTTAATAATCTCTAAGAAGGTTTTAAGGTTAATCTGTTTTTTTGGGACCTTTATAATACCTGCTCAAAACTTCACTTATACAGTATAGTCTGTAAAGGATGTCTGTATATTATGTAATAAAAATAATATCTAGTTACGCTGATCCCATTTTGCCTATTACAGGCAGGTACAACAAAGGTTATTTGTAAAATGATATTTGTGAATTGGTCATTTTTTTGTCCACGTTGTAGTTGACAAGAGAGTAGTTGGCAAAAGAAAGGCAACATAGGCCCAAATCATACTGCCTCTCCAAAACATTATAAATATAGTACTTCTAAATATAATAGCTACTGGGGTTGTAATGAGTAGGTAGGTTTTAGATATGAGACATTAGGGCCAAAAAGCATTCCTGTCCAGGGCTTCTGATGACTACAAGCTATGTTAACCAAGGGTATTATTATTACAAGGTTTATTTTTTATTTTTGGTCAATTCTCTTAAAGTATATGTTACACCAACATTTTATCAGCATGACAGGAAATGAGAGGTAATCTCCACAGTGGGGGGACAAAGGAAGAAATAAAAGCCTGAGAGGGGTTCTAACCCATTCACACTCTGCTCACAAATAAATAAAAAATAGACTGAAGCAAGGTTTTAAAGTAGCAGTCCAGTCAAATACTAAGCTTAAACAGACTCTCACCCCATTCTAAGCTCTATACTAACTGCCCTGTAAAGGAAAGATGTGTAAACGTATTTATTCTGAGGGTGCTCCGCATCGGTCCCATGATCGGCTTCCAGCAGTGGCTTTCGTGTAGAGCAGGGACAGGCGACAACAGATGCCTCATAGTAAGTCTATGGGTGATGTCACCGCGTAGGCATTAGACATGTGCAATTCGTTTCGTTCTGAATTCGTTTTTTAACGAATTTCGACAAATTCGTTAATTCGGAAATATCGAAACGAAACTCATTTAACGAATTTTAACGAATATTCGTAAATTCAAATTTACGAATGTACGAATTTACGAATATACGAATTTACCAATGCACGAATTTACGAATGTACAACTATCCGGAAATTCGTAAATTTGAATTTACGAATTTCCGAATATTCGTACATTCGTAAATTTGTACATTCGTACAATCGTAAATTAGTAAATTCGGAAATCTGAAATAATAATTAACTAATAACTTAACTATTACTAACTATTCAATTATAGGTATTGTAATTTCCTTTCAAATTTGGCTGTTAGTGAACTTAACGAAGTTATGAATTGTTTTCCGACATAATGAATGCCGTATCTAAACGAATGGAACGTAATGAATTAATAATAATAATAAATAACAATAATAATAATAAAAACGTTTTATTATTATTATTATTAATTTGTTCCGTTCCATTTGTTTAGATGCGGCATTTGTTATTTCAGGTTATGCGTAACTTCAGATAAATTTGTATTTGTTACGTTCGCTAACAGCCAAATTTGAAAGGAAATTACAACTATAATTTAATAGTTATTTTTTCAGATTTTCAAATTTTCGGGTTTTCGAAAATATCGAATTTCCAAATTTCCGAAATTACGAATGTATAAATTTACGAATGTATAAATTTACGAATGTACGAATTTACGAATGTATAAATTTACGAATGTACAAATTTACGAATGTACAAATTTACGAATGTATAAATTTACGAATGTACAAATTTACGAATGTACAAATTTACAAATGTATAAATTTACGAATGTACAAATTTACGAATTTACGAATTGCGATCATAACGAATGACCCGAAAAACGAAAAAAAAAAAAACGAATGAAACGAAAACGAAAACTAACGAATTTTTTGGCAGTGCACATGTCTAGTAGGCATTGCAGCAATTGCCAGTGATCTCTCCTCTTCACTGAAGCCGGCCACTGGGAAGATCATGTGATTGGACCCGAGCACTAGGGATGAGCTTCGTGTTCGAGTCGAACATACGTTCGACTCGAACATTGGCTGTTCGATCGTTCGACGAAGATCGAACGATTTGGGCCGTTCGCGCCAAATTCGAGTGACGCGAACGGCCCACAATGCACTACGCCATCGCAGTGTCATCCAGGCGCTGTGATTGGCCAAGCATGCACTGTGACCCCGCATGCTTGGCCAATCACAGCGCCGGCAGCGAGGAGAGCAATGATTGGCCACAGGCAGGATGCCTGTGGCCAATTATTGCTGAGGGTGTTTAGTACACGCCCCACACTATAAAAGGCCGCCAGCACGGCGGCCTAGTGTAGTGTGTTCCGGAGCAGGGATAGAGTAGCATAGGCAGGGACAGTGACTGTTATTTCTTTCTTGCTTAACCTGGATTCCTTTAGTTTAGGGAAAGAGAAGGATAGGTAGGGAGAGTGTCAGTGTGTTTTGTGCTTCTGCTATAGTGTGCTTAAAAAAAAACATTTATTCTAGGGACAGAAAACTCTAGGTAGGGACAGTGTCAGTTTCTTTCACTCTGCAAGTCCTTGTTTCCAGGGACCTGGAAGGACAGTGAGTGAATTGTCCTTTTGCTATATTGTGATTAAAAAAAACATTTATTCTAGGGACAGAAAACTCTAGGTAGGGACAGTGTCAGTTTCTTTCACTCTGCAAGTCCTTGTTTCCAGGGACCTGGAAGGACAGTGAGTGAATTGTCCTTTTGCTATATTGTGATTAAAAAAAACATTTATTCTAGGGACAGAAAACTCTAGGTAGGGACAGTGTCAGTTTCTTTCACTCTGCAAGTCCTTGTTTCCAGGGACCTGGAAGGACAGTGAGTGAATTGTCCTTTTGCTATATTGTGATTAAAAAAAACATTTTTTTCTAGGGACAGAAAACTGTAGGTAGGGAGAGTGTTTTTTTTCTTTCACTCTGCAAGTCCTTGTTTCCAGGGACCTGTAAGGACAGTGAGTTAATTTTCCTTGTGCTATATTGTGATTAAAAAAAAACATTTATTCTAGGGACAGAAAACTCTAGGTAGGGACAGTGTCAGTTTCTTTCACTCTGCAAGTCCTTGTTTCCAGGGACCTGGAAGGACAGTGAGTGAATTGTCCTTTTGCTATATTGTGATTAAAAAAAACATTTTTTTCTAGGGACAGAAAACTGTAGGTAGGGAGAGTATTTTTTTTCTTTCACTCTGCAAGTCCTTGTTTCCAGGGACCTGTAAGGACAGTGAGTTAATTGTCCTTGTGCTATATTGTGCTGAAAAAAACATTTATTCCAGGGACAGAAAACTCTAGGTAGGGACAGTGTCAGTTTCTTTCACTCTGCAAGTCCTTGTTTCCAGGGACCTGGAAGGACAGTGAGTGAATTGTCCTTTTGCTATATTGTGATTAAAAAAAACATTTTTTTCTAGGGACAGAAAACTGTAGGTAGGGAGAGTGTTTTTTTTCTTTCACTCTGCAAGTCCTTGTTTCCAGGGACCTGTAAGGACAGTGAGTTAATTTTCCTTGTGCTATATTGTGATTAAAAAAAACATTTATTCTAGGGACAGAAAACTCTAGGTAGGGACAGTGTCAGTTTCTTTCACTCTGCAAGTCCTTGTTTCCAGGGACCTGGAAGGACAGTGAGTGAATTGTCCTTTTGCTATATTGTGATTAAAAAAAACATTTATTCTAGGGACAGAAAACTCTAGGTAGGGACAGTGTCAGTTTCTTTCACTCTGCAAGTCCTTGTTTCCAGGGACCTGGAAGGACAGTGAGTGAATTGTCCTTTTGCTATATTGTGATTAAAAAAAACATTTTTTTCTAGGGACAGAAAACTGTAGGTAGGGAGAGTATTTTTTTTCTTTCACTCTGCAAGTCCTTGTTTCCAGGGACCTGTAAGGACAGTGAGTTAATTGTCCTTGTGCTATATTGTGCTGAAAAAAACATTTATTCCAGGGACAGAAAACTCTAGGTAGGGACAGTGTCAGTTTCTTTCACTCTGCAAGTCCTTGTTTCCAGGGACCTGGAAGGACAGTGAGTGAATTGTCCTTTTGCTATATTGTGATAAAAAAAAACATTTTTTTCTAGGGACAGAAAACTGTAGGTAGGGAGAGTGTTTTTTTTCTTTCACTCTGCAAGTCCTTGTTTCCAGGGACCTGTAAGGACAGTGAGTTAATTTTCCTTGTGCTATATTGTGATTAAAAAAAACATTTATTCTAGGGACAGAAAACTCTAGGTAGGGACAGTGTCAGTTTCTTTCACTCTGCACGTCCTTGTTTCCAGGGACCTGGAAGGACAGTGAGTGAATTGTCCTTTTGCTATATTGTGATTAAAAAAAACATTTTTTTCTAGGGACAGAAAACTGTAGGTAGGGAGAGTGTTTTTTTTCTTTCACTCTGCAAGTCCTTGTTTCCAGGGACCTGTAAGGACAGTGAGTTAATTTTCCTTGTGCTATATTGTGATTAAAAAAAACATTTTTTCTAGGGACAGAAAACTGTAGGTAGGGAGAGTGTTTTTTTTCTTTCACTCTGCAAGTCCTTGTTTCCAGGGACCTGTAAGGACAGTGAGTTAATTGTCCTTGTGCTATATTGTGCTGAAAAAAACATTTATTCCAGGGACAGAAAACTCTAGGTAGGGACAGTGTCAGTTTCTTTCACTCTGCAAGTCCTTGTTTCCAGGGACCTGGAAGGACAGTGAGTGAATTGTCCTTTTGCTATATTGTGATTAAAAAAAACATTTTTTTCTAGGGACAGAAAACTGTAGGTAGGGAGAGTGTTTTTTTTCTTTCACTCTGCAAGTCCTTGTTTCCAGGGACCTGTAAGGACAGTGAGTTAATTTTCCTTGTGCTATATTGTGATTAAAAAAAACATTTATTCTAGGGACAGAAAACTCTAGGTAGGGACAGTGTCAGTTTCTTTCACTCTGCAAGTCCTTGTTTCCAGGGACCTGGAAGGACAGTGAGTGAATTGTCCTTTTGCTATATTGTGATTAAAAAAAACATTTATTCTAGGGACAGAAAACTCTAGGTAGGGACAGTGTCAGTTTCTTTCACTCTGCAAGTCCTTGTTTCCAGGGACCTGGAAGGACAGTGAGTGAATTGTCCTTTTGCTATATTGTGATTAAAAAAAACATTTTTTTCTAGGGACAGAAAACTGTAGGTAGGGAGAGTATTTTTTTTCTTTCACTCTGCAAGTCCTTGTTTCCAGGGACCTGTAAGGACAGTGAGTTAATTGTCCTTGTGCTATATTGTGCTGAAAAAAACATTTATTCCAGGGACAGAAAACTCTAGGTAGGGACAGTGTCAGTTTCTTTCACTCTGCAAGTCCTTGTTTCCAGGGACCTGGAAGGACAGTGAGTGAATTGTCCTTTTGCTATATTGTGATAAAAAAAAACATTTTTTTCTAGGGACAGAAAACTGTAGGTAGGGAGAGTGTTTTTTTTCTTTCACTCTGCAAGTCCTTGTTTCCAGGGACCTGTAAGGACAGTGAGTTAATTTTCCTTGTGCTATATTGTGATTAAAAAAAACATTTATTCTAGGGACAGAAAACTCTAGGTAGGGACAGTGTCAGTTTCTTTCACTCTGCACGTCCTTGTTTCCAGGGACCTGGAAGGACAGTGAGTGAATTGTCCTTTTGCTATATTGTGATTAAAAAAAACATTTTTTTCTAGGGACAGAAAACTGTAGGTAGGGAGAGTGTTTTTTTTCTTTCACTCTGCAAGTCCTTGTTTCCAGGGACCTGTAAGGACAGTGAGTTAATTTTCCTTGTGCTATATTGTGATTAAAAAAAACATTTTTTCTAGGGACAGAAAACTGTAGGTAGGGAGAGTGTTTTTTTTCTTTCACTCTGCAAGTCCTTGTTTCCAGGGACAGAGAAGGACACCTGAAGGTAGCCCTTATTGCTTTTTTCCCATCTCCCTGCAGGCCATCTATTAGAATGTCTGGAAGGCAAACAAGGAGAGGCAGACAGTCAGGAGGCAATAAAAGAGGGCAAGCAGGCTCTGTGTCTGGGGGCAACAGTGCTGGTCGTGGACGCGGTGCATTGTCATCAGCACATGGCCATGGGACACGCTTGTCCTTCTTTTCGGCAGCTGGACATGTTGAGCCACATCATGCCGAAGACTTGGTAGAGTGGATGACCAAGCCCTCCTCCTCCTCCTCATCCTCTCTCACCCAGGCTCAGGGTACTGGAAAAGCAGCTGCCAAAGCGTCGTCTTCCCTGGTATCAATGTCAGACAAATCATCAGTCACTCCTTCCCTAGACCCACCATGTCCTCCTCCTGAGGAGTCCCCCGAACTGTTTCAGCACAGTGTTGGGTACATGCTCCAGGAGGATGCCCAGCGTTTCGAAGGGTCTGATGATGAAACCCAGCTAGAGGAAGGCAGTAGCGTGAGAGCAGACAGAGGGGATGCTCAAGAAGGACACCAATCTGGCAGTCATGTTCCAGCAGCTGCAGCATACTGCCAGATTGGCTCCAGTGATGAGGAGGGAGGGGATGATGAGGTCAATGACTCCACGTGGGTGCCTAATAGGAGAGAGGAGGAGGAGGAGGATGAGGAGGAGGCACATCTCCAACGAGGCAGGATGCCCTTTGGTGGCCAGCGTAAGGGCAGTACACCGACGGAATCACACCGCAGAGCTCCGCCTGTGCAGGGCGCTGCCTCTGCCCGTCATTCAAAAAGTTCTTTGGTGTGGGCCTTTTTTGAGGCTAGTGCATCAGATCGCACAGCTGCTGTTTGCAACATATGTCTCAAGCGTATATCGCGTGGCCAAAACATCAGCCGCTTGGGTACCACATGCCTGACCAGACATATGTTGACCTGCCATGCAGCTCGTTGGCAAGCCTACCTCAAAGACCCACACCAAAGAACAAAGCGGACCTCTCCTTGCACCGCATCAGCTGGGATCTCCAACCCCACTATAACTTCAGTCCTCTCTGAAACATGCACTGAGAGGAATGAAGGTGTAGAATTAGGTGTGTCACAGCCAAGTACTTGCGCCCACTCTGCTAGCAGTACACCGACGTCCGATTCTAGCAGGCAAATTTCCCTGCCCCAGCTGCTGGACCGTCGAAAGAAGTTCACTCCCAGCCATCCACATGCCCAGCGGTTGAATGCTAGCTTGGCTAAATTGCTAGCGCTTCAACTGCTGCCTTTTCAGTTGGTAGACTCGGCCCCCTTCCGTGAGTTTGTGCAATGTGCGGTTCCTCAGTGGCAGGTTCCCAAACGCCACTTTTTCTCACGGAAGGCTATTCCGGCTCTCTACCGGCATGTGGAAGGCAATGTCTTGGCCTCGCTGGACAGGGCGGTCAGCGGTAAGGTGCATATTACCGCTGACTCATGGTCCAGCAGGCATGGACAGGGACGTTACCTTTCTTTCACGGCCCATTGGGTCACTCTTTTGGCAGCTGGGAAGGATTCAGGACAAGGTGCAGTAGTGTTGGAGGTTGTCCCACCGCCACGCCTCCAAAATGCTACTACTGGTTGTGACACACCTCTCTCCTCCACCCCCTCCTCTTCTTCTTCCTCCATGGCCTCTTCCTGTGGTTTGTCCTATGAACCAGCGGTGCTCCGTAGCCGTTCACGGGGCTACGCAAGTACGCAGGCAAAAAGATGCCATGCCGTGCTTGCGCTGGTGTGTTTGGGGGACAGAAGCCACACTGGGGCAGAGGTCCTGTCTGCTCTGCAGGGCCAGGCCGAGAGGTGGTTGACGCCACGCCAGCTTAAGCCAGGAATGGTGGTTTGCGACAATGGCACCAACCTCCTCTCCGCCCTCCGACAGGGACAACTGACCCATGTGCCCTGTGTGGCTCACGTCCTTAACCTGGTGGTGCAGCGGTTCTTGGGCAGGTACCCGGGCTTACAGGATGTCCTGAGGCAGGCCAGGAAAGTCTGTGTGCATTTCCGCAGATCTTATAATGCCAGTGCTCGCCTGGCTGAGCTGCAAAAGGAGTTGAACCTGCCCAAGAACCGCCTTATATGTGACATGCCCACCAGGTGGAACTCAACGTTGGCCATGCTGCAGCGGCTGCACACGCAGCAGAGGGCCATCAATGAGTACCTGTGCGACTACGGCACCAGGACAGGGTCAGGGGAGCTTGGTTTTTTTTCTCCACGCCAGTGGGGCATGATCAGGGATGCATGCACTGTCCTGGCACCATTTGAGGAGGCCACGAGGATGGTGAGCAGTGACAGTGCATGCATCAGTGACACTGTACCTCTTGTCCACCTGTTGGAGCACACGCTGCGTGGAATAATGGACAGGGCACTTGAGGCAGAACAGAGGCAGGAAGAGGAGGACTTCCTTGCCTCTCAAGGCCCCCTTTACCCAGACAGTGTTCCTTCTGTCCCACCCATCGCACAGGAAGAGGAGGAGGAGGAGGAGGAGGAGGAGGATTGTGTCAGCATGGAGGTGGAGGCTGGCACTCAGCATCATCAGCAGCAGTCTTTTAGGGATGATTTACAGTCCCAAGAAACCAGTGGACTTGTACGTGGCTGGGAGGAGGTGGCTGCGGATCATGTCGTCCTTAGTGACCCAGAGGACTCCGGAGCGAATGCCTCAGCAAACCTACGCTGCATGGCCTCCCTGATCCTGCAAAGTCTGCGGAAGGATCCTCGTATTCTTCGGATCAAGGAGAGGGACCATTACTGGCTGGCCACTCTCCTTGATCCACGGTACAAGGGTAAGGTTGCGGACCTTATGTTACCGTCGCAGAGGGAGCAGAGGATGAGACAACTCCGGGAGGCCTTGCAGAAAGGTCTGTGCAACGCGTTCCCAGAGACTGGGAGGTTGCAAACTCCTGGTCCTGGACAACGAGTTGCTGAGGCTTCGGCCAGTCAAAGAAGGAGCGGTGGGGAAGGTGGCCGTCTGACCGATGCGTTCAGACAATTCTTTAGTCCGCAGCCCCAAAGTATGATTGGTTCCAGCAACCATCGCCAGCGTCTGATAAACATGGTGCAGGAATATCTAGGGGCAAGGTCAGACTTGGACACCTTCCCCACCGAAAATCCTCTGGCTTACTGGGTCTTGAGGATGGATCACTGGCCAGAGCTTGCACAGTATGCAATTGAGCTACTGGCCTGTCCTGCATCCAGCGTTCTTTCGGAACGCACATTCAGTGCTGCTGGAGGATTTGTCACGGATCACAGGGTGCGCCTGTCCACCGACTCGGTTGATCGACTGACTTTCATCAAGATGAACCAGTCTTGGATCACCACCAGCTACCACACACCTGATGCTGATATAACAGACTAATTGATTTTAAAATGTCACATCCCTTCAAGACTGATGCTGATGCTGAGTGCCTGTGCTGTTATGTTGACTGGCTATCCTCCTCCTCCGAGTCCTCAATGATACGATTGATGATGATAGCTTGGAAGATCATTTTTGTTTATGGGTGCCGCCACCAGTGCCTAACGCCCAATTTTTCAGCCCCTGTTTAACAGGGGCGTGTAATTACAATTTTTGAAGCAATACTTTGCAACAGGGCTCATTGCTGTGCTCCAAGTACAGTATCTGTGAGGAGTTGCAGTGTTGTGCCACCAGTGCCTAAGGCCCAATTTTTCAGCCCCTGTTTAACAGGGGCGTGTCATTACAATTTTTGAAGCAATACTTTGCAACAGGGCTCATTGCTGTGCTCCAAGTACAGTATCTGTGAGGGGTTGCAGTGTTGTGCCACCAGTGCCTAAGGCCCAATTTTTCAGCCCCTGTTCAACAGGGGCATGTAATTACAATTCTTGATCTAATAATTCACAGCAGGGCCCATTGCTGCACCCACCAAGAGTAACTGTCAGGGCTTACAGTGTTGTGGCACCAGCACCACCATCAAAGGCCCAATTTTTACTACCACTGTTCAACAATTATATGTAATTAAAATTCCTGATATAATAGTTGACAGCAGGGCGTTCCAGCACCAACCAAGAGTAACTGTGAGTGCTTACAGTGTTGTGCCAACACCAACAACTAAGGGGCCTATTTCTGCAGAGTATATACGGCAGGTCCCTACTTTCAAACATCCAACTTACAAACGACTCCTACTTGCAAACGCAAGAAGACAACAGGAAGTGAGAGGAAATCTACCACTAGGAAGGAAAATTCTCTCCTGTAAGAATAAATATGGGAGAAAGGTGTCTCCTCTGTACTGATGCTTTATCAGCAATCCTTGTTTCAAGAAAAACACCACATTTCAAAAACAGTTGTCATTGGGACGGAAAGTGAGGTGAAATGTTCTGAACAGGGGCACAGACAGCAAAACAAATGTTACAGGGGTGATAACCCTTACCTATGTTTTCCAAAAAGTTTAAAAATAGATTTTTGGGCTGGAGCTACACTTCAACAATGTACCTGTTCAAAATTACAAACAGATTCTACATAAGAACAAACCTACAGTCCCTGTCTTGTATGCACCGCCTGTATACGGCTGTTCAGAGTATATAGGGCCTTTTTTATTTTATGTGCGGGGTTCCCCTTAATATCCATACAAGACCCAAAGGGGCTGGTAATGGGCTGGGGTAGGGGGGGGGGGGTCATGGGGTAGCTATGCCATTTTTCTTAAAGAATTTCATCCATATTACCGGGACCAGACATTACATTAAAGCCGCAAGCAGTTTTAAATGGCTTTTTTTTCCTTTAGAAGTGTCATTTTGTGCAGGGACAGTTCTAAACACGGGAAACACGTGGCACTTCACAGGCATACTTTAGACACCCCCCAGGTACGATATTTAAAGGAATATTTGACTTTTTTTTTTTCACTTTATGCATCATTAAAATGACTGCTCCCGAAAAACGACCGTTTTTAAAACTTCTTTTTGCATTGATACATGTCCCCTGGTGCAGAACCCGGGTTCCCAAACCCTTTTTAGGACAATAACATGCATAATAGTTGTTATAATTAGCACTTTAGAATTCGAACGTTCGCATCCATTGTATTTAATAGGGTTCTAATGTTCGTTCGAACTTCCGGTCCGTTCGCGGGTTCTGGTGCGAACCGAACCCGGGGGTGTTCGGCTCATCACTACCGAGCACCAAGGGGATAGGTCAGTATACACATCTTTCCTTTACTAGGTAGTTAGAATAGGGCTAAGAATGGAAGTGGGAGTAGGTTTAAAGGAGAAATACAGCCAAAGCTTGTTTGTCTGTACTTCTCCTGTGGATCACAGGACTTCAGTTTGTTCTGCACTCCTGTGACCAGTTTTCAGCAGACAGTGCGCTGAAGCCCACTGTCGGCTGACATCTCAGAGCTGGTCCAGGCTTGGGAAAGACTGCGAACATATGGTCAGGATCCGTCAACACATGCCTGGACCAGCAACCGGCCGGTCCAGGCTCACTGAGAGGCTGAGCTGGCCACTCCTATCAGGGCTGCTTTTAGAAATCACGGGCCCCCGTACAGCCTACCTAAAAGGGCCCCCCCCGGCTGAAAGTGACCCTGGGACATAGATTTTTTAGTCCCTTTCTCTGCAACCTCAGCTGCACAGATGAATGATTAGGAAGCCCTCTGAGGTTTCCCGCTCATTCACAAACTGAAGCATAGTAAATACAGTTTACTATGCTCACTGTGTTCATTCAGGAAAGGAAGGGGCTATAAAATGACATTTACCAGCCCCTACCCCTGCTCTCCATCCTGAAACATCCCCCTGTGTGTCTGCAGTAGCAGCCAGTGGGAGAAGAGAGTAGGAAAGTCAGCAGCGCTGCGGGGGAAAGGTTAGCACAGGGGGGCCGCCTGGACAACAGATGGAAGCGGAGCATGTGCTAAAACCAATCCCTCTGCAGTGCAGCTGGAGGGAGAAAGAGGAGGAGAAGCTGGCAGCTCTGCAGGGGGAGGCAGAAGATCGGTGTCTACAATAAGACAATACAGCCGGACCTCCTACTCAGCCATTGCCTGGGCCCCCCTTTTGAACAGATTGGGCCTGGGCCCAGTACAGGAGGGCTGGCTGTACTGCCTTATCAGTGGCCTTGGCCCCCACCCCCTCCACAGCCCAGTGCGCCAGTGATTGCGTGGGGGGGCATAGCAGAGACCCATGACTGACAGTCACCAGCTCTCTGCTCAGAGAGCTCTAAGAACTGAGCGATCGGCTGTGTTTGACCACTCGGTTCTCAGCCTGTCAGGAGCATCTAGTTCTCCTGCTCCTCATTCCAGCATCCGGGTTTTGACTATGGCATTCTCTCTGTCTTTGTCCACCTGCAAGGTGATTGATGTGGACAGTCTCTGGGTGGAAACCAAACCTGTTTCAAGCAAAACAAACTTTCCATCTAATGCTGGTGACAGGGAGGGATACGTGTGTAATTCCTGATCATGTATGTCTGCCCTGCTCTGCTAGATTGTATTTCCCGGTGTATGACCTTGGACTGGATTTTGCACTATTACCTGAACTCAGCCTGCCTTTTACCTGGACTGTCATAGAACCACCAAACCTTTCCCAGGTCCGTCCCCCAACCCCGCCCCCTTAAAGCTTATGAAATTACATTTTTCTTTAGAATAAAGAGTCCAAAATATAAAAAAATGCAATTATAACATAGCTTTATTATGTCAATTTAAACATAACAGCAATAATGATTACATATCACCATAGTGAATAAACATCAGTGTCCCCAGAGAGCCTCCCCCTTACATCAGTGTCCCCAGAGAGCCCCCCCTTACATCAGTGTCCCCAGAGAGCCCCTCTTACATCAGTGTCCCCAGAGAGCCCCCCCTTACATCAGTGTCCCCAGAGAGCCCCCCCCCTTACACCAGTGTCCCCAGAGAGCCCCCCCCTTACATCAGTGTCCCCAGAGAGCCCCCCTTACATCAGTGTCCCCAGAGAGCCCCCCTTACATCAGTGTCCCCAGAGAGCCTCCCCTTACATCAGGGTTCCCAATGAGCCCCCCCTTACATCAGTGTCCCCAGAGAGCCCCCCTTTACATCAGTGTCCCCAGAGAGCCCCCCTTACATCAGTGTCCCCAGAGAGCCCCCCCTTACATCAGTGTCCCCAGAGAGCCTCCCCCTTACATCAGTGTCCCCAGAGAGCCTCCCCCTTACATCAGTGTCCCCAGAGAGCCTCCCCCTTTCATCAGTGTACCCAGAGAGCCCTCGCTTACATCAGTGTCCCCAGAGAGCCCTCGCTTACATCAGTGTCCCCAGAGAGCCCCCCTTTACATCAGTGTCCCCAGAGAGCCCCCCTTAACATCAGTGTCCCCAGAGAGCCCCCCTTTACATCAGTGTCCCCAGAGAGCCCCCCCTTACATCAGTGTCCCCAGAGAGCCCCCCTTACATCAGTGTCCCCAGAGAGCCCCCCATACATCAGTGTCCCCAGGGAGCCCCCCCATACATCAGTGTCCCCAGAGAGCCCCCCCATACATCAGTGTCCCCAGAGAGCCCCCCCGTACATCAGTGTCCCCAGAGGGCCTCACTCTAAATAAGTGTCCTCAGATGGCTCCCCATCTTACATCAGGATCCCCAGGTCATTTACCTTAAGCTGGTGGGTGTAGGGATGTGCACCGTTGGCAGGCCTCTTCTCGTGTCCCCCACGGTGGTGGAGAGCGGACCTCTCCTCGTGTCCCCCGCGGCGGTGGAGAGCGGACCTCTCCTTGTGTCTCCCCCCAGCGGCGGAGAGCGGAACTCTCCTGCATCTGTCCCCTGTAATGGCGCTGCCGAAGAAGAAGCCGGAAGTCGCAAACCGGAAGTCGGAAACCGGAAATCGGCTTCAAAATGAGGCTTGGAGCGCAGGTGTAAAGCAAATCGATCCTCGGGGCCTGGGGATCACATTGCAAGCCACCCGCTCTGTTACTGCGCTCGCCAAACAGCAATTTATCCTCGCATTTGGCGAGCGGGCGAGTGCAATTTTCAAGCCCTGACATACATAACATCACCATTTGTCTGATAGAAAACATAATGACCTTATTGGCTGACCTTGCTGAAGCATGGTCACCCTAACTAATTGTTCCTTATTTAAACATGTTCTTAGGTTTTATCTCATCCCTTGCAGTACATGAATGAAATAACCATAAATAACCTTAATTACCTATTAAGTTGACCGGAAAGAAGGTACATAAGCAATAAAATCTGCTTAAGGATTCTTCACGGCACAGTTAATAAAGTTACTTTTACAATTAAACTCCTTAGGTCAGTTTTAAACTTTATTTCTTATTGCAAGATTTATTAAATATCGAACTGTCCTTAACAAGTACTGTAAGTTATTTATATAGAGAATCATGGACTGCGCATAAATCGCTGTCTGGTTTTGAATTAGGGCTTAATGTTGAACTCACTTTCAAATGGATAAGCTATCTGTAAAAGGCAATTGAAATACTTTGTATTCATTAGAGGTACACCACTCTCTGCCTTTCTCTGAATCAGCAAAGTTGGCTTCAAAGTTCGGACAAGGTCTTTTGTAATCAGCCTTGTATGTTGCTGTGTTCTATGTAAGAACATTGCGATAATCCTGTTAAATTTAAGTGTTCAGCCGCTTACAGATAATTTACTTTCTTCATTTATTTCACACTGCTGGAAATGTTACCAATTTTATATAGCATACTATATGAATTCAGGCAAATTGCAATTTGTGCAGAAAACACAAAAAGTCAAAAGTCGAAAGGAAGAGCCTTTTTCTCCTCTTTTATAACCATGCACTTAAATAGAAAACCCAGCAAAAAATATACTTTTAAGCAGTTAAAATGGAAGGGTGTACTTGTTAAATATTTTATTTTTGTGCAGCCAGCTTTGTCTGGCTCTCAGTGTACTCCACGCTATAAAGCTGATTTTTCTTGATGGGTTAGACACCAATTTTCTGTGTCTGCAATTTTTTTTTCTGTGGATCATGCCTGTAAATCAACCTGAGTATGTCCCTTAATTTGGCCATTGAGACCTCTGACATCCCTGGAAATGATAGAAAACATTTGGAAACCACATATTATTATGTAAATAACACCCTGCACCAAAGCAAACATAATAGTTTGGTAAACTAAATATTAGGTATTGGTTAAACAACAGAAGTAAATCAATGTGGCCCAGCATCACTCTTTGCCAAAACAATATTGAACAGTTAGTTATCCATACGAATGAAAGAACTGGGTTTCATGCATGTGTATCAACACAATTAAACAAACAGAAGAGACAAGCAAGACATATCAACAGACAAAAAAAAAACCTTAAAACCAACATATACCCTAACCATTGCTCATTTCAGGTGCACTTAAAGGGGTGTCTAAAGGCTAGTGGCCGAAATTCAGCACCCTCAGCTGTATGTTTGCAAATGGTGGATAGAACACTTAAATGGGAATAACTACATCTGAAACGTCCTTTTCCCAGAAGGAAAATAATAGTAAGCCATGAAAAACAATAGTAAGATTTGCCAAATTGTTCAACTGTGCTTTATTTCCTCCCCAGCCTAACCCACAAGTCAGAAACAGATACCGGGTGTCAGGGAAATGGTGAAAGAACTGGCAATCTTGTCAACACCCATCGTGGCCACATCCTGCGCACTCCTGTGTGTATAGGCGCACGCAGATGCGCAATGGCACAAACGATTGGGCACAGGCAAAATGGCGCATGCACAACATGACAGATGCTGGTGCCTCCTGGCCTATATAAACCTGCTGCTGGGACCTGTAGATTGCTGGATTATCGTCAGCAATGTGTTCCTGTGCATCCTGATTCTTGATCTGATCTGTTATCCTGATCTCCTGGTTTGACCTATGGCTTGTACTATTGACTCTGCTCCTGTCTGCTCCACTGTGTTTGATTTCGGCTTGGCTAACCGACTCCGCTGCAACCTGTCTCACCGACGCCGTGTATGACCCCGGCTTGTTCCAGTTCTGCTACCTGAATCTAACATTGACTGATTTACTGTGTATGGGAGGCGTCCCGCCGACTGCTGTCTTTTCGCTTTAACAGCTGTTAAACAGCCAAGGGCGGGGCCACCCGGTGATGTAAATGGGTGACCCCGCCCCCATCTGACATCACATGATGTCAGAAGGGGCGGGGTCACCTGGTTACATCGGTGGCCCTGCCCTTGGATATTTAACAGCTGTCACTGCAAAAAGGCTGCCCATGGAGGCAGAGATTTTCTGGGGGGGTTTTCTCGGGACCGTCTGCGCTGTGATTGAAGATGGATGGACATCGCTGGACACTTTTCTCTTTACCCTTTTGTGGGTGACATTATTTTTTACAGATTAAGATCAGACTGGATTTTTCAAACACAAAGGAGGACTAATAGAATTGAAAATGTCAATTAATGTTATTTTTCGTGTAAAAGCATCTAATAATAATTGAATTACTAGCCATTACAATCATCAACCAGAAAGCAGTTTGACACCTAAACTGCACACCGATCCATTTACTGTCTTGTAGAGAAGATGGCTTGGAGGACATGCGGAGGGGGGGATGCATGGGAAGCAATTTCAAGTGTATGTGCTTCCATAGGCTTCCATGGTGTGAGGAAATAGCATGTGGGCTGCTGATAACAAAATAATTAATTTTAAATCAACACCTTGCCCTTTATAAGCACATAATGGTAAACAAAATGATCAAAACCTTTTTTTTTAATTATATTAAATTATGTTGCAGGATACCTGTAGAACAGAAAAAAAAAATCAGTTATCGGGCTGTTCTGATGGTGATCTGGGTAGTCCTGAAGTAAATGTTCCTTAACCACTTCCCGCCCAGTCAATAGCATATTGACGTCCGGGAAGTGGTTGTGTTATCCACACTGGACGTCATATGACGTCCTGCAGGATAACAGCCGCCGCGCGCCCGGGGGGGCCCGCATCGCGGCGATCGGTGGAGCGGTGTGTCAGTCTGACACACAGCTACACTGATCTCGGTAAAGAGCCTCCGGCGGAGGCTTTTTACCACGTGATCAGCCGTGTCCAATCATGGCTGATCACGATGTAAACAGGAAGAGCCAGTGATCGGCTCTTCCTCACTCGCGTCTGACAGACGCGAGTAGAGGAGAGCCGATCGGCGGCTCTCCTGACAGGGGGGGTCGCGCTGATTGTTTATCAGCGCAGCCCCCCCTCAGATACCCACACTGGACCACCAGGGAAGCCCCCCAGGACCACCAGGGAAGCCCCAAGCATGTGGATGGCCCCCATGGCCATCCACATGTAGTAAATCAAAAAAAATATAAAAAAAAAATATAACAAAAATATGTCAATCAGTGCCCACAAATGGGCACTGACTGGCACTATCATGGCACGACCACAATGTGTGGTGGCTGGCATTGCTGGGCATCAGTGTCCATCAGTGCCACCTACTAGTGTCCATCAGTGCCACCTATCAGTGCCCATCCGTGCCCATCTCTGCCCAGAAGTGCCCACCTATCAGTGCCCGTCCGTGCCACCTATCAGTGCCACCCATAAGTGCCCATCAGTGCCACCTATAAGTGCCCATCAGTGCCGCCTATGAGTGCCAATCAGTGCCGCCTATGAGTGCCAATCAGTGCCGCCTATGAGTGCCAATCATTGCCACCTATGAGTGCCCATCAGTGCCGCATACCAGTGCCACATATCAGTGCCGCCTATCAGTGCCCATCATCAGTGCCCATCAGTGCAACCTTATCAGTGCCACCTCATCGGTGCCCATCAGTGTCGCCTAATCAGTGCCCTTCAGTGCCGCCTTATCAGTGCCCGTCATTGAAGTAGAAAAGGTACTTATTTACAAAAAAAATTAACAGAAACAAAGAAAAACATTGTTTTTTTCAAAATTTTCGCTCTTTTTTTATTTGTTGTGCAAAAAATAAAAATCGCAGAGGCGATCAAATACCACCAAAAGAGAGCTCTATTTGTGGGAACAAAATGATAAAAAATTTGTTTGGGTACAGTGTAGCATGACCGCGCAATTGTCACTCAAATTGCGACAGCGCTGAAAGCTCAAAATTGGCTTGGGCAGGAAGCTGTATAAGTGCATGGTATTGAAGTGGTTAAAGTGTATTTCCATTTTTGCAGTGAATTTCAGAAACCCCTATTACTGTATATAACATTTTTGTTAAGTGTTCCTATTCACATATTATTTATATAGCCGCATCCGCATAAAGGATGTACAAAAAGATCACAACCACCTCATCTGCTTTCAATGACAAATCAGGTCACCAAAACAAATGTAGATTACTAGATTCATGTAGATTAACAAATGTAGATTAATAAATCTCATTTGTTATTAATATCACATTAAGAATACTTCCATAAGTTCAAAAAGACTGCTACCTGCATGATTAGCAGCCCCTTAGCCCCTTATGCACGACGTACACACAACCGTTTTTAATGTCATTGAAAAAAACTAAGTTTTTCTCGACGTGATTCTTCTCAAGCCTGCCTTGCCTACACACTATCGCTGAAAAAAATGCTTGAGTAAAGTGCAGTGACGTACAACACGTACGACGGCACTATAAAGGGGAAGTTCCATTCGGATGTCGCCACCCTTCATGTTAGTAAAGTTTGTTGAGAGGCGATTCGCGCTTTTCAGCCTCGTGCTTTTCAGTCCGTTACAGCGTGACGAATGTGCTATCTCCATTACGAACGCTAGTTTTACCAGAACGAGCGCTCCCGTCTCATACTTGATTCTGAGCATGCGCATTTTTTTTCACGTCGTTAAAGCCTACACACGGCCGTTTTTCATGACGAGAAAAACGACGAGGTGAAAAACGATGAGAAAAATGTTCCAATTTTTTCATGCCCATTTTTTTTCACGTCGTGAAAAATGCTCTGAAGCCCACACACGATCATTTTTAATGACCATTTTAAAAAGTAGCATTTTTTCTCGTCATTAAAAACGGTCGTGTGTACGCGGCATAAGGATCACAAAGCAGGGAGAGCATGTAAGGATCTTTATGCAGGTAAAAAGCACTTACAAGGTAACCAACAATGTTTTTTTTTTCCATTATAGGTTATTATGTTATGCTTTGTGAAGGGGAAGAAATACAAAGTAGGCGTTATCCCAATTTTATTGCACAAGTGAAAATTTGGGGCTCATCCACATGGGGAGAAAAAAAATGCTGCATTTAGATGAGTACAGTATATCATTTTGTGCGCAGCTAAACACAGCACTATAGCAATCAATGAGCCCATACTCATAGCTGTGTCTGCAGGCCAGGGGCGTATCCAGAAGGGCAACAGGGCAATTGCCCCCCCCATAGAAATTAGTTGTGGGTGAGCAGCGGGCCAGTGAGCGGGAGGCTCAGCAGGTGGGCAGCTCAGCGAGTGGATCAGTGAGCGGGCAGCTTGGTGGGTGGGTGAGTAAATGGGCGGCTCGGTGGGCCGGTGAGTGAGCGGGCGGGCGGGCGGCTCGGTGGGTGAGCGGGCAGGCCAGTCTGCAGGTGAGTGGGAAGCTGGCCAATCAGCGGGCCAGCCGGTGGGGGAGCAGAGAGGTGACATCATCTTTCACCGCCCGTGCCCGCCCTGTATCCCTGCAGTTCCGCCCTCACTGTGCAGGCATCATCTCTCTGCTTCTTGACTTCGCTCTGGGATACAGGAAGTGACAATCCCCACCTTAGCAGGAAATTGTAGCAGGCAAGTGACAATCCGCAACGTGTGGCAGGTAACGTGGCAAGTGACACACTCAGGGCTCCCACTGATTATGTAATGGTGAGTTGAACTATTTTATTTTATATAACAATGTAATAATATAATAATATAAATAATGCGCTTCAATCATCCTGACACCATAACAACCATGGTGTCAGAATGATTGAAGCACCAACACCCGCCATAAATTGCCTGTAAAAAAAAACATATTTTGTGGCAGTGCCCCTCCCGTGACTAGACTCTGGATCACCCCTGCTGCAGGTTCATTTACATGCATAGAAAAAACTCTGCGTTTGGATGCAAACAGCAGATATCTATTGTAATTGCAAAACTATACTAATCTATGAGCCCATACACACAGCTATGTCTACGTACAAAAATGCTGCATTTAGTTGCACACAAAAAGGTTGGAAACAGCTGCAGATTTGCTTGTACCTGCATAAACAGGTATAAGTGCACATAAACCAGGGTTGCCGACCGCCAGTAAATTTACTGATTTGTAAAAATCTGTGATTTTTTTACAACTGGCAGTAAATATCAGGGGCCGATAATTTCATGCTGTTTTGACTTTTTAAGTGTAAATCAAGCAAATTACTTTGGTATAGGTATTGTCATTGTGACAAACCCAGGACTACAGTATGTCCCAGGGCTGGACTGGGACACAAATTTGGCCCTGGACTTCATCCAGACTGGCCCACTTTGACAGGTGACAGGTCTCTCCCATGCCGGCCGGACAAACCCGCCCCCCCGGCCGGCCACCCAAGCCCCCCCCTTCATTAGCCATTAGCCGTTCTACATTATTTCTCTTATAGGCAGTACCAGTGGGAAAGCTAGACATTTCACCCAGGGCAAAGAATCAGTTTGGCGCCCCCCCCGTAATGGGACAAGATTAGGCAGGAAAGTGAGAAACTCCCAGGCCATAGCTGTTGAGTCAGCTGTCTGTCCCCTTCCCCATGCTCCTTCTGGTCCCCCTTATGCTCCTCTGTTCCCCCCTGCTCCTCTGCCCCCCGTGCTCCCCCTGTACTCCTCTGTCCCCCCCATGCTCCTCTGTCCCCCCGCTCCTCTGTCCCCCTGTGCTCCTCTGGTCCCCCCATGCTCCCCTGGTCCCCCACATGCTTCTCTAGTCACTGCATGCTCCTCTATTTCCCCCATACTGCTCTGGTCCTCATGTGCTCCAGTGTTCCCCCCCATGCTCCTCTGTCCCCCCATGCTCCGCTGGTCCCCGCATTCTCCTCTGGTCACCCTATGCTCCTCTATTACCCCCATGCTGCTCTAGTCCCCATGTGCTCTGCTGGTCCCCTGCATGCTCCTCTGCATGCTCCTCTGGTCCCCCCTATGCTCCTCTCTCCCCCCCATGCTGCTCTGGTCCCCCATGAGCTCATCTCTCCCCCCGATGCTGCTCTGGTCCCCATATGCTCCTCTCTTACCCCCCATGCTGCTCTGGTCCCCCATATGCTCATCTCCCCCCCCCATGCTTCTCTGGTCCCCCATATGCTCATCTCCCCCCACATGCTGCTCTGGTCCCCCATATGCTCTCCTCTTGTCCCCGATTGCTGCTCTGGTCCCCCATATGCTAATCTCTCCCCCCCAATGCTGCTCTGGTCCCCCATATGCTCCTCTCCCCCCCATGCTGCTCTGGTCCCCCATATGCTCCTCTCCCCCCCATGCTGCTCTGATCCCCCATATGCTCATCCCCCCGCAGGCTTCTCTGGTCCCCCATGTGCTCATCTCCCCCCCCCCCATGCTGCTCTGGTCTCCCATATTCTCCTCTCTCCCCCCATGCTGCTCTGGTCCTCCGTATGCTCTTACCCCCCCATGCTGCTCTGGTCCCCCATATGCTCATTCCCCCATGCTGCTTTGGTCCCCTCCGCTCCTCTGTGTCCCCCCCCCCCCAGCGCTCACCTCCTCTCCCTGGCTTAGTTATGCAGCGCGACTGAATAATGACATGCTCCTCAGGAGTCGGCACTGAGAAGCTCATCATACGATCCGGAAGGAGGGCTCAGGGCAGCCGCACACAGCTGTGACATAAGCTTCCTCTGCACTCGTTCTGCTGCTCTTTCCTTCCCCCGCTCTCCATCCTGTCTGCTGCCGCGGAGAATCTAAATGAAGAGCGGGGGAAGGAATGAGCAGCAGAACGAGTGCAGAGGTAGCTTATGTCACAGAGTGTGGCTGCCCTGAGTCCTCCTTCCGGACCGTATGATGAGCTTCTCAGTGCCGACTCCTGAGGAGCATGTCATTATTTAGTCACGCTGCATAACTAAGCCAGGGAGAGGAGGTGAGCAGCACTAAAACTGGCCCACTGATCCCGGTAGTCCCGATGGCCAGTACATGCTTGCTATGTACGCCGTCAATGCTTCCTCTGTCCAGAACCAGCACTATCCAAGACTCTTTAGCCCACCCAGTCTTCAGACAACACCAGTCTAGAGTGGCAAACAACAAAACTGATTTATTTTCACACATGGACACAACAGATAAAATAACTCAGAGGTTCTTTCCCCCCACCCTTGGAAAACAGGGTGGGTTAAACTGTCCAATGACAATGGACACACAGGCCAGGTGTGTTCAAACTTCTCATCAGTAAACAGTCTTATCAGCAGGGGGTTGCTGGAGGAATCCCCCTCCCTCTTTCCTCACTTACACATCCTATAATAGTTGAGGAAGACAGCCACAATAGAACATGAGAATACAGTCACACCCCAAACTATCACAGCAAATAGTACACAACAGCATGAGACAACACACAATATATACATATATACAACATTAAGTCTGACTAGCACAGATCATAGTGGGCTTCTCATTCACCCTGTGCCCCTATTAGAGACACAGGGTGATGTACATATAAGAGGGCCTGGGGAAACTGGACACAGAGTTTCCAGAGCTCTCCAAGGTAAGCTGAGTTGCACAAACCCCCCACCCAACGTGACCCCTGTCACAGTCAGTGTTTCCATATCATGTTTATCCTCTCCCCCCAGCTGCTATGGGGGATGTTTCAGGATGGAGAGTGGGGGAAGGGGCTATATAATATGTCATTTTCTGACCATTTCCTTTTTCTAAATGAACACAGTCAACACAATCACTCACTGTGTTCAATCATAACTAAAGCATAGTAAACAGTGTTTAGAATGCTTCAGTTTGTGGATGAACAGGAAGCCGCTCAGCACAGAACACTTCCTATTCATTCACTGTCCAGTGCAGCTGAGGCTGCAGAGAAAGGCATGTGTGTTTGAGCTTTGGGGAACCTGTGACAGGGGTCACTTTGGGCACAGGGTGAGCAAGAAAATAATGGACATTAAGAATATGTCTTGGATTGCTTTAAAATGGGACAGTGATATTTTTCCACAGTATTCCCCAGGATATCTGTAAAGAACTATTTACTGTTTGATTATGAAATCAACAGGTTAACTGAAAAGTGACTCCTTCCTGATGTTGGGACACATACTGTTAGATGCTAATGTCACCACATCAAGCCCCCACCTGTGTCTGCTAAGATGTCAGATGTGTATTGGGAGACAGTGAGACTAGCCTAAAGATCATGTGTCTGAGTCATCACTGTAGTTAATTAGCTTATGTAAATTAGGTCTGGTCAAAGGTGTATTGTCTAAGGAGAATGTAAGAACCTCCTCTCTGTGTGTATAAAACTGGGAGTTTGTCATTAAAGATTGTCAGTCCAGTTGGAAACTTCATACAGAGTGTTTGTCTCGTATGTTTGGAAGGATTAATCCTATGGGAAGCGGTCGCCTGACTGTGGAGGATCGGCAGTGGATGTGTGTCCAGAGAGGGAATATCCTAAACGGCGTTAACCCCTTTCATACTTGGGGTGCCGTTACAGTACCCTAACGCAATACTCTGTTGTCACCCAGGCTAGACCTCAAACGTGTTCCTCTCTTCATCTCTATTACATGAGTATAGAGACATACGCAGCTAATGCTCTGTACACACGATAGGATTTTCCATCAAAAAAAGTTGGATGTGAGCTTTTGGTCGGATATTCCGACCGTGTGTAGGCTCCATCTAACATTTTCTGTCAGAATTTCTGCAAGCAAAAGATTGAGAGCAGGTTCTCTATTTTTCCGACGGAAAAAGTTCTTGTCGGAAATTCCGATCATCTGTATGCAATTCCGACGCGCAAAAAAACACGCATTCTCAGAATCAAGCAGAAGAGCCAAACTGCCTATTGAACTTCATTGATCTCGGCTCGTTGTACATGTTGTACGTCACCACGTTCTTGACGGTCGGAATTTCAGACAAGATTTGTGTGACTGTGTGTATGCAACACCAGTTTGAGCCAACATTCCGTCAGAAAAAATCACACGGTTTTCTTGTTGGGATTTCCGATCGTGTGTACGGGGCATTACAAAAGCAATACTATATTTTTGTGTTTTCCATTTAGCATACAGGAAGTAACAAGGACACTTCTATAGATATTTTATGTACTTGCTGTAAATGTTTATAGCTTGAAAAATAAAAATGAATGCATCTACGACATCTAAGGATTGGTAAGTTGCACTGTATTACCATTTTGTTCTTTGTTTTTTTTTTAAAGTCTTCTAACTAAAACAGCCCCAGGGACTATGTATAAAATATAGCTTTTGATTTGAAAATTAAAGAATCCTGCTGGGTACTATAAGATACACATTTTATTTCATTTAATTTTTATTTACTTACTAGGATCTTCATATTTCAGGTTCCTTAATCACCATATGTTGTTGTTTTCTGTGAATTGACTCTGGCCCAATAAATACAAATATCAACATTCATAGCTAAAAGATAAATGTCAGCAAAAAATCTCTAATGTTTTTTCTTTTTTTTCTTTTTTTTTTTTTAGGCTAACTAAAGGAACCTGTCAAAATAGAGATTTTTAAGCTACCCACAGTTGAAAATGCTAGTTTATTATTTATTTATTTATTACAGGCACTTATATAGCACTGTCACAGCACTTCATGATTGCAGTATATTATACATTTACATCAGTTGTCCATTGCCTTGGTGTAATGGTGTTCCCCTGGCATCAACCATTTTTAAATAGTTTACTTGGAACATCTATACAGCAAGTGAGTTCAGAACAGTGGCGGCCTGTGCATTAGGGGTGCAGGGGCGCTGCCCCCTAATCTATGCGCCCGGCCCCTAGTCTACATGCAGGGCGCCGGACGCATGGATTTCAATGTTTTTTTTTTTTTTAAAACATGATTAGAGCCTGAGGCTCAAATTGGCTTCAAAAAAGGGTGGGCTCGGGGCGCAGAGAACTGCACCCTGAGCCCACCCAGTTGTGTGACAATAGTAAGTTCATATTCGCTAATGCCTTCCTACTTCACCTTCCGGCCAATAAAGAAGTGAGTCCTGAGACCCAAATGGCCAGGGAGACTTGGAACTCCCGGCCAATTAGGTCTCAGGACCCATTTCCTATTTGGCCGGGAGGAGAAGCAATGGCCCCGGTTCTTCCCTCTGCAAGCTGGAGCGAGGAGCAACATTTGCCTCCTAAGGTAAGGCCACTGATCAGCGCCATCCATCTCCCGTGGGGAGGGGGGGCACAGGTCGGCGCCGTCCATCTCCTGTGGGGGGCAGGTTTGTCTGCCGCCCCCCCTACCCAAATATTGAGCACCAGCCGCCATTAGTTTAGGATGTATGCCAGCAGGTTAAAATAGCCACCAGCTTCTTTTGTTTACAAGTTTTTATTGAAGAATCATACAAAGGATTCACAAGGGATAAGTGCAATAGAAATTACATATACCAGTGATCATCATGGCTGTGAAGTTACATACTTTTATCTCTGATAAGTAAACTATAATGTTTAACAGTGATGAAAATAGTCCGTGGTTCATCGGTGAAATAGTACGAATACTAGTCTCTTACTGGGATATGCATCTCCATTGATGTTTGTTTTGTGCGAATCCCATCATGTTAAACTGAAGGAAAATATACAACCGAACAAAAACGAAACCAAAAAAAATAAGAAGAAATAAAGCGTACTGCTATCACAGATATTGTGTATACATAGATCAAAGTCTAGTCACTGTCAAAGGTTTGCAAAAACTGGTGTTCGGAGGTGCTGTTAGAGCGACCCAATCTGCTGGATATGGGCACCAGCCTATCCAGGTGAGGGCCAGGAGTCCCATTTCTTCTCGAAAATCGCCATGGAGTCCACAAGTGTGTGGTGAATGCGTTCCATCAATCTTATCGACTCCATGCGATAAAGAACCTGCGGCCAAGGGACAGATGGTTTACGCCAATTCAGGGCAATTGCCCAATGAACCGCACTAAATAGAGTATGTATTAATCTTTGTTCTGCGAGCATGGTCCCTGGGATATTCGCAAATAGGAGGCATAACCGTGCCGTTAGGACAACATTGTTCCCAGTGATCTGATGTATCTTAGCAGACACCCGTTGCCACAAAGGATCCAATGCTCCACAGTTCCAGAAGGTGTGGAGGAGAGAACCCTTCTCCCCACAACCCCTGAAGCAGGCATCCGAGACCAGGGGGAACATTGTGTGTATTCTAACCGGGGTGTAATACCATCTAGTGTGTAATTTTACCACTGTCTCTTTGATTGCTACTGAACGCGTGCACTTATGCATATTATCTATCATGTCGCTCCAGTCTTCCTCGGAAACTGCCTCTCCCAAATCAGCTTCCCATGCTAACACAGCCTGGGATTTAGATTCTGAGTTGAAGTTATTCAAATGACTATAAATCAAGGAAATCACCCCTCCACCCCTGGACCCCTCAAGACAAAGCGCTTCAAAAGTAGTTTTGGGGTTCGCCCTCCAATTTGCGATGGCATTCTGGTAAAAGTGGCGTATCTGCAAGTACTTGTAGAAATCAGAACGGGGAATACCCCAGTTCTGGTTCAGGTCCTCAAAGGACCTCAATCCAGTCCCTAGAGTCAGTGAGCGTAAAGTCACCAGGCCCTGAGAAGACCAGTGCATAAAGTTTAGTTCTGCTCCAAAGGCCTCCGGGAAGTCGGGGTCCCCCAAGAACGAGGACAGGGGGGCCGGTTTGGAGGCTAGGCCGAACTTGTCTCTGTATAGGGTCCAGAGGTAGAGAGACTGCCCCACTACCCGATTGAGAGCTGTAATGTCCCTATGGTGAATCGAACCAGTCCACAAGATCCCTGGGAGATAGTAAGGCCTTATGGAGTTGCGTTCAAATCGCAGCCAGGGAGTCCCAGGACTGGGGATATGCCATTGTGCAATCTGGAGTAGCCTGGCAGCCAGAAAGTACTTCCATAAATCTGGGCAACTCAGTCCTCCTCTGTTACTAGCCCTATACATCAAGAGTCTACTGAATCGGGGTCTCTTGTCTTTCCAAATGAATCTTAGCAGTTCCGATTGTATGTTCCTAATAGTAGAACAGGACACATACAGAGGGAGGGCCCTAAAGTAAAACAACAATTTGGGAAGAATAGACATCTTGACCGCCTGTATGTGGCCAAGAAACGAGATGTGGTAGGGGGCCCATTGGGACAGCAGCCCTTTAATGGCCGCGAAAACCCGGGGGTAGTTCAAGGCGTACATCTGTTTAAGAGAGGGAGCTAGTTTCACCCCCAGGTATTGCAAAGATGAGGTTGACCAGGAGAATTTTAAGCTATTTTGAAGGGATTCCACCAGAGAGTGCGGGAAATTGATGGGCATAGCTACGCATTTGGAGGGATTGACTCCCAAGCCAGTTTCAGTCCGGAATGCATCTAACGTGTCTAAAAGGTTTGGTAGGGAGGTCAGAGGGTCAGACAAAAATAGTAGGACATCGTCTGCGTAAAGACTTATTTTATATGTGTTGTCGTGACTGTCATATCCTTTTATGTTCGGGTTATCCACTATATATCTTGACAGGGGTTCGATCGCCAGTGCGAATAATAAAGGGGACAAAGGGCAGCCTTGTCTAGTTCCCCTACCTAGGGTGAAGAACTCTGAGGAGCAACCGGGGATTTTGATGCATGTTTGGGGTTGTCTGTAGAGGGCATGGAAGCCATTCACAAACCTACCCAGGATCCCAAACCTATGTAGGATCTTGTCTAAGTATGGCCAGAGCACACTATCAAAAGCTTTATTGATGTCTAAGCTAAGCATGAGGACTTTACGGGAGTGGAGGTTGGCATCTTGAATAATGTTGGTGGCTAGGCGAATATTATCTGTAATCTGTCTGGTCGGGATGAATCCGGTCTGATCAGGGGAGATTAAGGTCTTGATCGAGGCTGCCAGTCTGTCCGCTAGTATGCGACTGAATATTTTCAGGTCATTGTTAATAACCGAAATGGGCCTGAAATTTTGGGGAAGCGAATGGTCTTTTCCTGGTTTAGGGATCAGAGACATATTTGCCATTAGCATTTCATTCGGGAAGGCTCCACCAGATAGTACTGAATTGTAAAGTTTTGCTAGCCTAGGGGCCAGTAAATCAGAAAACTTCTTATAATACAAGGCCGAGAAGCCGTCGGGGCCCGGGGTCTTCGCAGTTTTCAGGGAGGACATGACAGCCGTCACTTCCTCCACCGTACATGGGGCATTCAGTGACTCTAGTTGGTCCGCAGACAGTTGGGGCAATAGAATTGAGTCCAGCCACATTGTGGGATGTGGAGGATCAAAGGGTTGGGGGGCCTCTAGTAGAGATTGATAGTAAGACTTAAACAAGTGTAGTGTTTCTTTGGGGTGAGTTGTGAGGTTACCTTTACTATTCCTTAATCTGTACGTGTGCGTGGGTTGAAGAGATTGTTTCAACTTTCTCGCAAACATGGCCGACGAGGAGTTACTGTACAAGAGAAACTTGGCCTTAGACCATCTCAAAGACTTTTCTGTTTGTTCAGTGAGGATAGCATCCAGTGCTCTCTTCTTTTGCTCAATCTGCTCCAACAAGTCAGGCTCCTGGGTTAGACCATGTCTGCGATACAGCCGATCCAAGTCCTCAGTAAGGGAAGTAATTGCCTGAAGTCTCTGTTTTTTTCGGTCAGAGGCCAAATGCATAAGTCTACCTCTCAGAACCGCTTTATGCGCTCCCCACAACGACGCCGGGGAAATCTCCCCAACCTCATTGTGTGCGAAGTATTCAGAGATGTAGCCACCTATCTGAGACAAAGCCATGGGATCCGTGAGAATAGAATCATTGATTCGCCATGACCCCACTACCCTTGGGAGGCCTATATGTGCAAAGGAGCATGACACTATCTGGTGATCTGACCATGGGCAGGAGTGAATTCTAGCTGAGGTAGAGTTAGCCGTCATGACTGTCGTGGAAAGAATGTAATCTAGCCTCGAGTAGCTGTCATGCGGGTGGGAATAAAAGGTATATTCCCTAGCTCCCACATTATGAGCCCTCCAGGTGTCAATCAGCTGGTTGGATTTGATAAGGTGTCTGAGGGATCTAGGGAAAGCGTTAGAGGCATGTCCTGTCCTACTTCTGTCTAGAGCTGCATGTGCCACCAAATTAGCCACCAGCTTCTTAGGCCTTGCTGATATGGATGGGCATCGGTGTTGCATGCAGGCTGCCTTTTCTTTGGCATCTGCATCTGCTCCAATCTGTATAAATTAAAGCTATAGGGGTGGATGCAGATGCAGTAGATGCATGGACATAGTTTTCCTGTAAAAATTTGACAGCCGTGTAGGAGAAGCTGCACATCCTAAGGCTGGGTTGATCCTTAATAAGGATGTGGCTCACAGCAGGGGTCCGGTGTGTCCCTGTTGTCCATTTCAGGGACGAATCAGTCCCGAATTTTTGCCTGAATTTGGACCTGAAATGAAGCCAAAGATGCACAGGACCTTTGTGCAATCCGCACTGCAGCCGCCACGGAGATGTGTGAACCAGCTCCATTGAGAGTCGGGCACACTCTCCTGTAATGCGAATTGGATGCGGAGAAACCCGCATGCAATTCACACTAGTGTGAACCCAGCCTTAAACGCAGGCAGTAGTGATGAGCCGAACACCCCCAGGTTCGGTTCGCACCAGAACCCGCGAACGCACCGAAAGTTCGCACGAACATTAGAACCCTATTAAATACAATGGATGCGAACGTTCAAATTCTAAAGTGCTAATTATAACGACTATTATGCATGTTATTGTCCTAAAAAGGGTTTGGGAACCCGGGTTCTGCACCAGGGGACATGTATCAATGCAAAAAGAAGTTTTAAAAACGGACGTTTTTCGGGAGCAGTCATTTTAATGATGCATAAAGTGAAAAAAAAAAAGTCAAATATTCCTTTAAATATCGTACCTGGGGGGTGTCTAAAGTATGCCTGCGAAGTGCCACGTGTTTCCTGTGTTTAGAACTGTCCCTGCACAAAATGACATTTCTAAAGGAAAAAAAAGCCATTTAAAATAGCATGCGGCTTTAATGTAATGTCTGGTCCCGGTAATATGGATGAAAATCTTTAAGAAAAATGGCATAGCTACCCCATCACCCCCCCCTACCCCAGCCCATTACCAGCCCCTTTGGGTCTTGTTTGGATATTAAGGGGAACCCCGCACACAAAATAAAAAAGGCCCTATATACTCTGAACAGCAGTATACAGGTGGTGTAAATGAGACCGGTGTAAACAAGACAGGGACTGTAGGTTTGTTCTTAAGTAGAATCTGTTTGTAATTTTGAACACGTACATTGTTTAAGTGTAGCTCCAGCCAAAAAATCTATTTTTAAGCTTTTTGGAAAACATAGGGAAGGGTTATCACCCCTGTAACATTTGTTTTGCTGTCTGTGCCCCTGTTCAGAACATTTCACCTCACTTTCCGTCCCAATGACAACTGTTTTTGAAATGTGGTGTTTTTATTGAAACAAGGATTGGTGATAAAGCAACAGTAGAGAGGAGACACCTTTCTCCCATATTAATTCTTACAGGAGAGAATTTTCCTTCCTAGGGGTAGATTTCCTCTCACTTCCTGTTGTCTTCTTCCGTTTGCAAGTAGGAGTCGTTTGTAAGTTGGATGTTTGAAAGTAGGGACCTGCCGTATATACTCTGCAGAAATTGGCCCCTTAGGTGTTGGTGTTGGCACAACACTGTAAGCACTCACAGTTACTCTTGGTGGGTGCTGGAACGCCCTGCTGTCAACTATTATATCAGGAATTGTAATTACATATAATTGTTGAACAGTGGTAGTAAAAATTGGGCCTTTGATGGTGGTGCTGGTGCCACAACACTGTAAGGCCTGACAGTTACTCTTGGTGGGCTCAGCAATGGGCCCAGCTGTGAATTATTAGATCAATAATTATAATTGCCTGCCCCTGTTGAACAGGGGCTGAAAAATTGGGCCTTTGGTGGTGGTGGTGGTGGTGGTGGTGTTGACACAACACTGTAAGGCCTGACAGTTACTCTTGGTGGGCGCAGCAATGGGCCCTGCTGTGAATTATTAGATCAATAATTATAATTGCATGCCCCTGTTGAACAGGGGCTGAAAAATTGGGCCTTTGGTGGTGGTGGTGGTGGTGGTGGTGTTGACACAACACTGTAAGGCCTGACAGTTACTCTTGGTGGGCGCAGCAATGGGCCCTGCTGTGAATTATTAGATCAATAATTATAATTGCATGCCCCTGTTGAACAGGGGCTGAAAAATTGGGCCTTTGGTGGTGGTGGTGGTGTTGACACAACACTGTAAGGCCTGACAGTTACTCTTGGTGGGCGCAGCAATGGGCCCTGCTGTGAATTATTAGATCAATAATTATAATTGCATGCCCCTGTTGAACAGGGGCTGAAAAATTGGGCCTTTGGTGGTGGTGGTGGTGGTGTTGACACAACACTGTAAGGCCTGACAGTTACTCTTGGTGGGCGCAGCAATGGGCCCTGCTGTGAATTATTAGATCAATAATTATAATTGCATGCCCCTGTTGAACAGGGGCTGAAAAATTGGGCCTTAGGCACTGGTGGCACAACACTGCAACCCCTCACAGATACTGTACTTGGAGCACAGCAATGAGCCCTGTTGCAAAGTATTGCATCAAAAATTGTAATTACACTCCCCTGTTAAACAGGGGCTGAAAAATTGGGCCTTAGGCACTGGTGGCACAACACTGCAACCCCTCACAGATACTGTACTTGGAGCACAGCAATGAGCCCTGTTGCAAAGTATTGCATCAAAAATTGTAATTACACGCCCCTGTTAAACAGGGGCTGAAAAATTGGGCCTTAGGCACTGGTGGCGGCACCCATAAACAAAAATGATCTTCCAAGCTATCATCATCAATCGGATCATTGAGGAGGAGGAGGATAGCCAGTCAACATAACAGCACAGGCACTCAGCATCAGCATCAGTCTTGAAGGGATGTGACATTTTAAAATCAATTAGTCTGTTATATCAGCATCAGGTGTGTGGTAGCTGGTGGTGATCCAAGACTGGTTCATCTTGATGAAAGTCAGTCGATCAACCGAGTCGATGGACAGGCGCACCCTGTGATCCGTGACAAATCCTCCAGCAGCACTGAATGTGCGTTCTGAAAGAACGCTGGATGCAGGACAGGCCAGTAGCTCAATTGCATACTGTGCAAGCTCTGGCCAGTGATCCATCCTCAAGACCAGGGATGAGCCGAACACCCCCCTGTTCGGTTCGCACCAGAACCTGCGAACAGACAAAATGTTCGTGTAAACTTTAGAACCCTATTAAATACAATGGACTCGAACGTTCGAAATCTAAAGTGTTAATTATAAAGGCTAATATGCAAGTTATTGTCCTAAAAAGTGTTTGGGGACCTGGGTCCTGCCCCAGGGGACATGTATCAATGCAAAAAGAAGTTTTAAAAACGGCCGTTTTTTCGGGAGCAGTGATTTTAATAATGCTTAAAATGAAAAAATAAAAGTGAAATATTCCTTTAAATTTCGTACCTGGGGGGTGTGTATGATATGCATGTAAAGTGGCGCATGTTTCCCGTGCTTAGAACTGTCCCTGCAAAAAATGTCATTTTTGAAAGAAAAAAAATGCATTTAAAACTGACTCGCGGCTATTAATGAATTGTCGGCTCCCGGCAATACATACAAAAGTCATTGAGAAAAAAAAAAAAGAAAAGCGTGGGGGTTCCCCAGAATTCAATTACCAGGCCCTTCAGATCTGGCATGGATTTTAAGGGGAACTCCACCCCAAGTTTAAAAAAAAAATGGCGTGGAGTCCCCCTAAAAATCCATACCAGACCCCTTATCCGAGCACGCAACCTGGCCGGCCGCAGGGGAAAAGGGGGGGACGAGAGAGCGGCCCCCCCTCCCTCCTGAACCGTACCAAGCCACATGCCCTCAACATGGGGAGGATGTCCCCATGTTGATGGGGACAAGGGCCTCATCCCCACAACCCTTGCCCGGTGGTTGTGGGGGTCTGCGGGCGGGGGGCTTATCGGAATCTGGAAGACCCCTTTAACAAAGGGGACCCCCAGATCCCGCCCCCCCCTATGTGAATTGGTAAGGGGTACATTGTACCCCTACCATTTCACGAAGAAAGCGTAAAAAAAATGTTTAAAAAAACACACAAACACCTTGAAAAAGTCCTTTATTTAAAAAAATAAATAAATAAACATTCCAGCGGTGAAATCCAGTGTCCCGCGGCGATCCCGATGTCCAGCGCTGTCCTTCATTGGTTGTGCCTGAGCGGACCTGATGGGGAACTCCCTCTCAGTATTTTAAATGTATAGACCCGCCCCTTCTAAAGTTCCCCATCAGGTCCGCTCAGCGGACGAGATGCGGAACATGAGAAGGGGCGGGTCTATACATGTATTACCAAAGTGAGAGCAGTTCCCCATCAGGTCCGCCCCCTCGGTATGTCGGACCCGCCTACGTCATTGGCTTGAGCGGGGAACTTCCTTCACTATGTAAATTTAAATTACACAGTGAAGGAAGTTCCCCGCTCAGGCCAATGACGTAGCCGGTCCGACATACCGAGGAGGCGGACCTGATGGGGAACTGCTCTCACTTTGGTAATACATGTATAGACCCGCCCCTTCTCATGTTCCGCATCTGGTCCGCTGAGCGGACCTGATGGGGAACTTTAGAAGGGGCGGGTCTATACATTTAAAATACTGAGAGGGAGTTCCCCATCAGGTCCGCTCAGGCACAACCAATGACGGACAGCGCTGGACATCGGGATCGCCGCGGGACACTGGATTTCACCGCTGGAATGTATTTTTTTTATTTTTTTAAATAAAGGACTTTTTCAAGGTGTTTGTGTTTTTTTAAACATTTTTTTACGCTTTCTTCGTGAAATGGTAGGGGTACAATGTACCCCTTACCAATTCACATAGGGGGGGGGGCCGGGATCTGGGGGTCCTCTTTGTTAAAGGGGTCTTCCAGATTCCGATAAGCCCCCCGCCCGCAGACCCCCACAACCACCGGGCAAGGGTTGTGGGGATGAGGCCCTTGTCCCCATCAACATGGGGACATCCTCCCCATGTTGAGGGCATGTGGCTTGGTACGGTTCAGGAGGGAGGGGGGGCCGCTCTCTCGTCCCCCCCTTTTCCCCTGCAGCCGGCCAGGTTGCATGCTCGGATAAGGGGTCTGGTATGGATTTTTAGGGGGACTCCACGCCATTTTTTTTTTAATTTGGGGTGGAGTTCCCCTTAAAATCCATGCCAGATCTGAAGGGCCTGGAATGGATATTTGGGGGAACCCCACGTCAATTTTTTTTTTATTTGCGGCGGGGTTCCCCTTAATATCCATTCCAGACCTGAAGGGCCTGGTAATTGAATTCTGGGGAACCCCCACGCTTTTTTTTTTTTTTTTTCTCAATGACTTTTGTATGTATTGCCGGGAGCCGACAATTCATTAATAGCCGCGAGTCAGTTTTAAATGCATTTTTTTCTTTCAAAAATGACACTTTTTGCAGGGACAGTTCTAAGCACGGGAAACATGCGCCACTTTACATGCACATCATACACACCCCCCAGGTACGAAATTTAAAGGAATATTTCACTTTTATTTTTTCATTTTAAGCATTATTAAAATCACTGCTCCCGAAAAAACGGCCGTTTTTAAAACTTCTTTTTGCATTGATACATGTCCCCTGGGGCAGGACCCGGGTCCCCAAACACTTTTTAGGACAATAACTTGCATATAAGCCTTTATAATTAACACTTTAGATTTCTCCCATAGATTTTTCGAATTTGCCGCGAACACCCCAATTTGTTCGTTGTTCGGCGAACGGGCGAACAGGCAATGTTCGAGTCGAACATGAGTTCGACTCGAACTCGAAGCTCATCCCTACTCAAGACCCAGTAAGCCAGAGGATTTTCGGTGGGGAAGGTGTCCAAGTCTGACCTTGCCCCTAGGTATTCCTGCACCATGTTTATCAGACGCTGGCGATGGTTGCTGGAACCGATCATACTTTGGGGCTGCGGACTAAAGAATTGTCTGAATGCATCGGTCAGACGGCCACCTTCCCCACCGCTCCTTCTTTGACTGACCGAAGCCTCAGCAACTCGTTGTCCAGGACCAGGAGTTTGTAACCTCCTAGTCTCTGGGAACGCGTTGCACAGACCTTTCTGCAAGGCCTCCCGGAGTTGTCTCATCCTCTGCTCCCTCTGCGACGGTAACATAAGGTCCGCAACCTTACCCTTGTACCGTGGATCAAGGAGAGTGGCCAGCCAGTAATGGTCCCTCTCCTTGATCCGAAGAATACGAGGATCCTTCCGCAGACTTTGCAGGATCAGGGAGGCCATGCAGCGTAGGTTAGATGAGGCATTCAGTCCGGAGTCCTCTGGGTCACTAAGGATGACATGATCCGCAGCCACCTCCTCCCAGCCACGTACAAGTCCACTGGTTTCTTGGGACTGTAAATCATCCCTAAAAGACTGCTGCTGATGATGCTGAGTGCCAGGCTCCACCTCCATGCTGACACAATCCTCCTCCTCCTCCTCCTCTTCCTGTGCGATGGGTGGGACAGAAGGAACACTGTCTGGGTAAAGGGGGCCTTGAGAGGCAAGGAAGTCCTCCTCTTCCTGCCTCTGTTCTGCCTCAAGTGCCCTGTCCATTATTCCACGCAGCGTGTGCTCCAACAGGTGGACAAGAGGTACAGTGTCACTGATGCATGCACTGTCACTGCTCACCATCCTCGTGGCCTCCTCAAATGGTGCCAGGACAGTGCATGCATCCCTGATCATGCCCCACTGGCGTGGTGAAAAAAAACCAAGCTCCCCTGACCCTGTCCTGGTGCCGTAGTTGCACAGGTACTCATTGATGGCCCTCTGCTGCGTGTGCAGCCGCTGCAGCATGGCCAACGTTGAGTTCCACCTGGTGGGCATGTCACATATAAGGCGGTTCTTGGGCAGGTTCAACTCCTTTTGCAGCTCAGCCAGGCGAGCACTGGCATTATAAGATCTGCGGAAATGCACACAGACTTTCCTGGCCTGCCTCAGGACATCCTGTAAGCCCAGGTACCTGCCCAAGAACCGCTGCACCACCAGGTTAAGGACGTGAGCCACACAGGGCACATGGGTCAGTTGTCCCTGTCGAAGGGCGGAGAGGAGGTTGGTGCCATTGTCGCAAACCACCATTCCTGGCATAAGCTGGCGTGGCGCCAACCACCTCTCGGCCTGCCCCTGCAGAGCAGACAGGACCTCTGCCCCAGTGTGGCTCCTGTCCCCCAAACACACCAGCGCAAGCATGGCATGGCATCTTTTTGCCTGCGTACTTGCGTAGCCCCTTGAACGCCTACGGAGCACCGCTGGTTCCGAGGACAAAGCACAGGAAGAGGCCATGGAGGAAGAAGAAGAGGAGGGGGTGGAGGAGAGAGGTGTGTCACAACCAGTAGTAGCATTTTGGAGGCGTGGCGGTGGAACAACCTCCAACACTACTGCACCTTGTCCTGCATCCTTCCCAGCTGCCAAAAGAGTGACCCAATGGGCCGTGAAAGAAAGGTAACGTCCCTGTCCATGCCTGCTGGACCATGAGTCAGCGGTAATATGCACCTTACCGCTGACCGCCCTGTCCAGCGAGGCCAAGACATTGCCTTCCACATGCCGGTAGAGAGCCGGAATCGCCTTCCGTGAGAAAAAGTGGCGTTTGGGAACCTGCCACTGAGGAACCGCACATTGCACAAACTCACGGAAGGGGGCCGAGTCTACCAACTGAAAAGGCAGCAGTTGAAGCGCTAGCAATTTAGCCAAGCTAGCATTCAACCGCCGGGCATGTGGATGGCTGGGAGTGAACTTCTTTCGACGGTCCAGCAGCTGGGGCAGGTAAATTTGCCTGCTAGAATCGGACGTCGGTGTACTGCTAGCAGAGTGGCCGCAAGTACTTGGCTGTGACACACCTAATTCTACACCTTCATTCCTCTCAGTGCAGGTTTCAGAGAGGACTGAAGGTATAGTGGGGTTGGAGATCCCAGCTGATGCGGTGCAAGGAGAGGTCCGCTTTGTTCTTTGGTGTGGGTCTTTAAGGTAGGCTTGCCAACGAGCTGCATGGCAGGTCAACATATGTCTGGTCAAGCATGTGGTGCCCAAGCGGCTGATGTTTTGGCCACGCGATATACGCTTGAGACATATGTTGCAAACAGCAGCTGTGCGATCTGATGCACTCGCCTCAAAAAAGGCCCACACCAAAGAACTTTTTGAATGACGGGCAGAGGCAGCGCCCTGCACAGGCGGAGCTCTGCGGTGTGATTCCGTCGGTGTGCTGCCCTTACGCTGGCCACCCAAGGGCATCCTGCCTCCTCCTCCTCTCTCCTATTAGGCACCCACGTGGAGTCAGTGACCTCATCATCCCCTCCCTCCTCATCACTGGAGCCAATCTGGCAGTATGCTGCAGCTGCTGGAGCATGACTGCCAGATTGGTGTCCTTCTTGAGCATCCCCTCTCTCTGCTCTCACGCTACTGCCTTCCTCTAGCTGGGTATCATCATCAGATCCTTCGAAACGCTGGGCATCCTCCTGGTGCATGTACCCAACACTGTGCTCAAACAGTTTGGGGGACTCCTCAGGAGGAGGACATGGTGGGTCTAGGGAAGGAGTGACTGATGATGACATTGATACCAGGGAAGAGGACGCTTTGGCAGCTGCTTTGCCAGTACCCTGAGCCTGGGTGAGAGAGGATGAGGAGGATGAGGTGGGCTTGGTCATCCACTCTACCAAGTCTTCGGCATGATGTGGCTCAACATGTCCAGCTGCCGAAAAGAAGGACAAGCGTGTCCCATGGCCATGTGCTGATGACAATGCACCGCGTCCACGACCAGCACTGTTGCCCCCAGACACAGAGCCTGCTTGCCCTCTTTTATTGCCTCCTGACTGTCTGCCTCTCCTTGTTTGCCTTCCAGACATTTTAATGGATGGCCTGCAGGGAGATGGGAAAAACAGCAATAAGGGCTACTTTCAGGTGTATACTGTGCAGGAGGCTTAGCAACAATGACACTGACACTGTCCCCTGCCTATCCTTCTCTGTCCCTAAACACAAGGATTTGCAATATGCTTCAGCAAGATTGGTTTAGCACAGAATAGCACACTGACACTTTCCCTGAGTGTCCTTCTCTGTCCCTAAACTCAAGGATTTGAAATATGGTTCAGCAAGATTGGTTTAGCACAGAATAGCACACTGACACTTTCCCCGAGTGTCCTTCTCTGTCCCTAAACTCAAGGATTTGAAATATGGTTCAGCAAGATTGGTTTAGCACAGAATAGCACACTGACACTTTCCCCGAGTGTCCTTCTCTGTCCCTAAACTCAAGGATTTGCAATATGCTTCAGCAAGATTGGTTTAGCACAGAATAGCACACTGACACTTTCCCTGAGTGTCCTTCTCTGTCCCTAAACTCAAGGATTTGAAATATGGTTCAGCAAGATTGGTTTAGCACAGAATAGCACACTGACACTTTCCCCGAGTGTCCTTCTCTGTCCCTAAACTCAAGGATTTGAAATATGGTTCAGCAAGATTGGTTTAGCACAGAATAGCACACTGACACTTTCCCTGAGTGTCCTTCTCTGTCCCTAAACTCAAGGATTTGAAATATGGTTCAGCAAGATTGGTTTAGCACAGAATAGCACACTGACACTTTCCCTGAGTGTCCTTCTCTGTCCCTAAACTCAAGGATTTGAAATATGGTTCAGCAAGATTGGTTTAGCACAGAATAGCACACTGACACTTTCCCCGAGTGTCCTTCTCTGTCCCTAAACTCAAGGATTTGCAATATGCTTCAGCAAGATTGGTTTAGCACAGAATAGCACACTGACACTTTCCCTGAGTGTCCTTCTCTGTCCCTAAACTCAAGGATTTGAAATATGGTTCAGCAAGATTGGTTTAGCACAGAATAGCACACTGACACTTTCCCTGAGTGTCCTTCTCTGTCCCTAAACTCAAGGATTTGAAATATGGTTCAGCAAGATTGGTTTAGCACAGAATAGCACACTGACACTTTCCCCGAGTGTCCTTCTCTGTCCCTAAACTCAAGGATTTGCAATATGCTTCAGCAAGATTGGTTTAGCACAGAATAGCACACTGACACTTTCCCTGAGTGTCCTTCTCTGTCCCTAAATGCAAGGATTTGAAATATGGTTCAGCAAGATTGGTTTAGCACAGAACAGCACACTGACACTTTCCCTGAGTGTCCTTCTCTGTCCCTAAACTCAAGGATTTGAAATATGGTTCAGCAAGATTGGTTTAGCACAGAATAGCACACTGACACTTTCCCTGAGTGTCCTTCTCTGTCCCTAAACTCAAGGATTTGAAATATGGTTCAGCAAGATTGGTTTAGCACAGAATAGCACACTGACACTTTCCCCGAGTGTCCTTCTCTGTCCCTAAACTCAAGGATTTGAAATATGGTTCAGCAAGATTGGTTTAGCACAGAATAGCACACTGACACTTTCCCCGAGTGTCCTTCTCTGTCCCTAAACTCAAGGATTTGCAATATGCTTCAGCAAGATTGGTTTAGCACAGAATAGCACACTGACACTTTCCCTGAGTGTCCTTCTCTGTCCCTAAACTCAAGGATTTGAAATATGGTTCAGCAAGATTGGTTTAGCAACAATGACACTGACACTGTCCCCTGCCTATACTTCTCTGTCCCTAAACACAAGGATTTGCAATATGCTTCAGCAAGATTGGTTTAGCACAGAATAGCACACTGACACTTTCCCTGAGTGTCCTTCTCTGTCCCTAAACTCAAGGATTTGAAATATGGTTCAGCAAGATTGGTTTAGCACAGAATAGCACACTGACACTTTCCCCGAGTGTCCTTCTCTGTCCCTAAACTCAAGGATTTGAAATATGGTTCAGCAAGATTGGTTTAGCACAGAATAGCACACTGACACTTTCCCTGAGTGTCCTTCTCTGTCCCTAAACTCAAGGATTTGCAATATGCTTCAGCAAGATTGGTTTAGCACAGAATAGCACACTGACACTTTCCCTGAGTGTCCTTCTCTGTCCCTAAACTCAAGGATTTGAAATATGGTTCAGCAAGATTGGTTTAGCACAGAATAGCACACTGACACTTTCCCCGAGTGTCCTTCTCTGTCCCTAAACTCAAGGATTTGAAATATGGTTCAGCAAGATTGGTTTAGCACAGAATAGCACACTGACACTTTCCCTGAGTGTCCTTCTCTGTCCCTAAACTCAAGGATTTGAAATATGGTTCAGCAAGATTGGTTTAGCACAGAATAGCACACTGACACTTTCCCTGAGTGTCCTTCTCTGTCCCTAAACTCAAGGATTTGAAATATGGTTCAGCAAGATTGGTTTAGCACAGAATAGCACACTGACACTTTCCCCGAGTGTCCTTCTCTGTCCCTAAACTCAAGGATTTGCAATATGCTTCAGCAAGATTGGTTTAGCACAGAATAGCACACTGACACTTTCCCTGAGTGTCCTTCTCTGTCCCTAAACTCAAGGATTTGAAATATGGTTCAGCAAGATTGGTTTAGCACAGAATAGCACACTGACACTTTCCCTGAGTGTCCTTCTCTGTCCCTAAACTCAAGGATTTGAAATATGGTTCAGCAAGATTGGTTTAGCACAGAATAGCACACTGACACTTTCCCCGAGTGTCCTTCTCTGTCCCTAAACTCAAGGATTTGCAATATGCTTCAGCAAGATTGGTTTAGCACAGAATAGCACACTGACACTTTCCCTGAGTGTCCTTCTCTGTCCCTAAATGCAAGGATTTGAAATATGGTTCAGCAAGATTGGTTTAGCACAGAACAGCACACTGACACTTTCCCTGAGTGTCCTTCTCTGTCCCTAAACTCAAGGATTTGAAATATGGTTCAGCAAGATTGGTTTAGCACAGAATAGCACACTGACACTTTCCCTGAGTGTCCTTCTCTGTCCCTAAACTCAAGGATTTGAAATATGGTTCAGCAAGATTGGTTTAGCACAGAATAGCACACTGACACTTTCCCCGAGTGTCCTTCTCTGTCCCTAAACTCAAGGATTTGAAATATGGTTCAGCAAGATTGGTTTAGCAAAGAATAGCACACTGACACTTTCCCTGAGTGTCCTTCTCTGTCCCTAAACTCAAGGATTTGAAATATGGTTCAGCAAGATTGGTTTAGCACAGAACAGCACACTGACACTTTCCCTGAGTGTCCTTCTCTGTTCCTAAACTCAAGGATTTGAAATATGGTTCAGCAAGATTGGTTTAGCACAGAATAGCACACTGACACTTTCCCTGAGTGTCCTTCTCTGTCCCTAAACTCAAGGATTTGAAATATGGTTCAGCAAGATTGGTTTAGCACAGAATAGCACACTGACACTTTCCCCGAGTGTCCTTCTCTGTCCCTAAACTCAAGGATTTGCAATATGGTTCAGCAAGATTGGTTTAGCACAGAATAGCACACTGACACTTTCCCTGAGTGTCCTTCTCTGTCCCTAAACTCAAGGATTTGAAATATGGTTCAGCAAGATTGGTTTAGCACAGAATAGCACACTGACACTTTCCCCGAGTGTCCTTCTCTGTCCCTAAACTCAAGGATTTGAAATATGGTTCAGCAAGATTGGTTTAGCACAGAATAGCACACTGACACTTTCCCTGAGTGTCCTTCTCTGTCCCTAAACTCAAGGATTTGAAATATGGTTCAGCAAGATTGGTTTAGCACAGAATAGCACACTGACACTTTCCCTCACTGTCCTTCTCTGTCCCTACAAACAAGGTTTAGCACAGAATAGCACACTGACACTTTCCCTCACTTTCCTTCTCTGTCCCTACAAACAAGGTTTAGCACAGAATAACACACTGACACTCTCCCTACCTATCCTTCTCTGTCCCTAAATACAAGGAATCCAGGATTAGTAAAGAAAAAAAATGACACTGTCCCTGCCTATGCTTCTCTTTCCCTGCTCCGGAACACACTACACAAGCCCGCCGTTCTGGTGGCCTTTTATAGTGTGGGGCGTGTACTAAACCCCTTCAGCAATAATTGGCCACAGGCATCCTGCCTGTGGCCAATCATTGCTCTCCTCGCTGCCGGCGCTGTGATTGGCCAAGCATGCGGGGTCACAGTGCATGCTTGGCCAATCACAGCGCCTGGATGACACTGCGATGGCGTAGTGCATTGTGGGCCGTTCGCGTCACTCGAATTTGGCGCGAACGGCCCAAATCGTTCGATATTCGACGAACGATCGAACAGCCGATGTTCGAGTCGAACCTATGTTCGACTCGAACACCGAGCTCATCCCTAGCAGGCAGTATGCATTAGGGGCTGTGCAGCCACTCTATGCATGCAGTACGGGTGACAGTGCCCATCCGAGGGAGGCCTTATGCCTCTGTTCACCTGCAGGGCCACTATGAGGGTGACACTTGCCACCCTCTTAGGTTGGCAGTACAAAATTCAAAGCTCCTATGAAGCCTTTTCATGATTTAGCCAATCAGCACCCATCAATCTATGTATTGGGTGTTGAGGGAACTGACCCTCCTGGGACTATTACATCCAGCATTCCAGGCATAGTATATTTTATACGTAGGTTCAATGGTCCAGCTTGAATCAATATAACTATATATCTGACCAATATCTGACCAATGCCTCTGGAAACTGGAAATTACTAAAGTAGACACTGCCACCCTAGTGATCTCCAATTGCTTCCAGGTCTCATGCTGAGCAGCTGGCCTGGTGCATTGTGAACACAGGAGGTCAGCCTCATCCAAAGAGAATGCTTTGAATCTTTTAAATGAAAGCAAAACATTCTTTGATTGGATGAGGTGGATTGTGTGACATCACCACCCCGCCTCTCCACCTCATCCAATCAGAGAACATTTTGCATTTGTTCAGAAAATTCAAAGCATTCTCTCAATAGTGCCTGTGCTGAGAGGCCAACCTCCCGTGTTCACATTGCATCAGGCCGACCGATTAGAATGAGACATGGAAGCAAGTGGAGATCACTGGAGTAACGGTGACATCTTCAGTGATTTCCAGCTTCCAGGGGCATCGGCCAGGTATGGTATATAGATAGTTACCAAGCTGGACCAATGTAACTATGTAAAAAATACCCTAACCTGGAATTCATCTTTATGGTTTCTTGGACGCTGCTGAACTCTTAAGGCCCGTACGCATGATCGGATTTTCCAACGGGAATTGTGTGAAGGCAGGGTTTTGTCGGAAAATCCGACCGTTTGTATGCTCCATCAGACAATTGTTGTCGGATTTTCTGACAACAAATGTTGGATAGCAAGCTTTAAAATTTTCCAACAACAAATGTGTAATGTCGGATTATCCGATCGCGTGTACACAAGTCCGTTGGAAAGAAATCAAAAGTACAAACACGCATGCTCGGAAGCAATGCTCACCATAACACAACATTAGCAGAAGTTGCCCAAAGGGTGGCGCTAAAGACCTGAAAAACCATATAGTTTTGTGTTTGTTGGACGACAATTCTTTGCCGTTTGTATGCAAGTCAAGTTCCCAGCCAACGCCCTTCGGACAAAAGTCCTACGCTTGGTCCGCGGAAAATCAGATTGTGTGTACCAGGCTTTATCCTGAAGACTATAGTGGTGAGTCTTGCCTGTCAGGGATGTGGGGTCTATCCCTCCCCTTTGCAGAGGCTATTATGCTCTCAGGAAATGATGATAAAAAAGAAATAAATATAGAATTTCCTCTACCCCTGCCTGCAGTAGGTAGTCAGAGCTGGAAACAGGTGCAAAGGCCTCATTGCAGACCTTGTCCAGACATATATGAATCCTGTGATGACCTTGCCTTTAATAGCATGTTAAAAGCTTCTTTTTTTTTTATAGAAAGATATATAAGAAGTCTTAAATCATTTCTCAAAATAGAAGCTCTCTGTATTATTCCGTGCTGAGTTTATTCAATAGCTTTTACATGGCAAAAAGTCCTAGGTACTCTTCCTAATTAGACACCCCTTGAGATCCAGAATTTCTATCTTTTCATTATCATTTAACAGCTGTGCTCCCAGCAGGAAGTGTTCCTGTGAATGGAGATGGCTACAACAGTTAGTATCCTCTAAATAAAACAAACTGGCATATGAGAAAACCTCAGGATATTGAATAAACAGAGGCATCTTAATTAGGCTGAAGGTTACCTTTTTATAATTTTGTAAAGATTATTATATTTAGTTGTTTTTTTTTGGTTTGTTTTTTAATGATATCTACTTTTGTTCCATTCCATAAATCAATATCTTTTATTTGATAGTCAACATGGATGTGTTTTCATCTTAACGTAGAAATCTAGCCATATGTAGCAATACTAGACTTGTGCACATTGGAAAAATTTGTTTAGTTTCGGTTCGTTTCTTATGCACAACGGAAAAAGTATAATTTATTTCGGATTCGGTTTTATTCGTAATTGCTTTGTTTCGGAAATTCGAATGCTTCCGAATGTCCGAAAGTTGCTAAATTCGGACGAATTTTGATTCGTTACGAAACGAATTGCACAAGCCTAAGCAATACCCTCTTCAGTGCCGCTGATTAGTTTTGGGTTTTGCACGTTACCTCTTGAGCTGCGTTGTCCAGATAGGAAAGTCTGTAGTAATGCAATGTCCACACAGATGTAAAACCTCAAACAGTTAGGCCTCGTACACACGGCCGAGAATCTCGTCAAGAAAAAACACGTCGTTTTTCTTGACGAGATTCTTGGACAACAAACTTGTCCCGGCCGAGTGTACAGACGCTCCATTCAAAGAACCCGCGGTTCTTTGAATGGAGCGAACGCGGTGACGTCATGGACTACGACGAGCGTGCGCTCGTCACATTCGATGCCGTCGCCGCCATCTTGCTACACCCTACCTATGCCTAGGAAGCTACCGCGCATGCGTCAAAGTCATTTCGAGCATGCGCGGGTTTCCACGGCGACAGGTAAGTGTACACACACACTTTTCTCGTCGAGAAACATGCCGACGAGAATCTCAACGAGAAAATAGAGAGCAGGTTCTCTATTTTTCTCGTCGAGATTCTTGCCAGTTTTCTTGATGAGAAAAAGGAAAGCCGCGTACACACGACCGATTTACTCGGAAAGAAAGCTCTGCCAGCAAGTTTCGTGCTGGTTCTTGCCGAGAAACTCGGTCGTGTGTACGAGGCTTTAGGCTTTATTTTTCTTATGCAGTAAACTTTGAGAAGTAGAAGGTATAAAAGAGTAGGGGAAGGTTCAGGCACTCGCCAAAGTTCAGGATCTCAGGCAAATAATAGAGTCAAGTTTCCATATTAAAATGTCAGAGATAGAAACTTGGATCAGATAAAGTCACCGATCTTCCACGCTCATCCTGGGTAGTAATTGAATGGACAATGTCCTCCTCCCATTCACTGCAAAATACCACCCGATCAGCGTAGATGTGCCGACCATAACTCCAGATCCGTCGGCGTGCGTGAAACTCTTCTGCAATAACGAAAAGTTCACGCCTGTTGAGGGGTCTGGGTTTTCCAAGTGCTCCCAAACGGCCTAATCGTACCATTGTTCCCGAATGTCCGCAATCTCTTGCATTACATCACGTGGTACATAGGGGAATTCAAGACCATATTCCCTGCTCACCCGGTTCATCAACAGTCTCTGTGACCGAGCAAGTTTTGGCAATCACTGACAGTCTCCAGTCCCGGGCAACACACACGAGCCCGGGACCTCTTTGCCATGGATTTCACGGGTTTGTAGTGTACCTCTTTGTTAGCCGCCAAAGTCCATCTAACCTCACCCAGGACCCTCATTCTGGGTGCTGCCTCCTTAGAGTTTTCGGCTGTCCACTCCTTGTAACTGCAGGTAGGAGTAACAGCCATACGACGGCTCTGTAACAACTCTAGGGCCATGTCTTTTGTCACATCCCTGGGAACAAAGGGTATTAACTTCTTCCCTTGGCCCGGTGAACTAACAAGAACAGTTCCAGACACTTTGCCCCCAGCTTCCTTACTGGTTCTTGTCGCGGACTTCCCGGGGACTTCACTGTTCACAAGACCCGGTTCAGGCAGGCGCTGAGGTAGGCTTCGACCGAGGCCGCGGGATGCCTTCACGTAGCCCACCTTTTGTTTGGCAGGCAGAATGGAAACACAGGTAGAGGCAGTGGCAGCGTCCGTTGCGAGGTCCGCCGGTGGCTCCGTGGTGGTAGCGACATTCACTCCGGACTTCCTTGCCATGGCATCTGCAGTGCGCGCGGGCCGGACCGCCGGGGGCGAAGGCAGCCTTCTCGAGAGTGACGGTGCCTGAAATCCAGTCCATCCAATAAGCACGGGGTGGTTTGGTGGGTTGTTCCACTTCAAAAAGAAATTCCCCGCAGGTGAGGCATCGTCCAAAAGGGTGCAACTGCACGGCCAGTCTGTTACATCCAGGTCATGCCCAGGGCCTCCACATCCCGACTCGTGTATAGAGTAAAGCGGCCCTGGGGCTTTAGCCGGATCCCCGTATCAGTATGCGGGGCTCCGATCTGAGCAGTGTCCATGGTAGTAGGTACATAGAGCATCCTGGGTCCTGTTATAGCTGGGGCCCATAAAACCGACGACATGCTGCTCTTCTTGCTCAGTCCACAATCTCTGCCCTTGGCGCCAAATGCACCAACGTGTAGCACGCAGGTGGCGAGAACTCCTCCCACTTAGTTCTTTCTGCACGTAGCTCGCGGGCTTTCTTCTTTTTGGCCCCGCCCACGAACTATGCAGCTCACAAAGCGATCTGTGCCCCTTGACCCCTTCTTCTCTCGTAAAAGCACAATCCAAAACGTTCTCAATGGCAGACTTTCCAAATAGCAAAAGAACGGTAATCCGGTTGTTAGAGGCAACGGCAAATATCCCGGACGAGCCTCCACGTGTAGCAATACCCTCTTCAGGGCCGCTGATTAGTTTTGGGTTTTACACGTTACCTCTTGAGCTGCGTTGTCCGGGTAGGAAAGTCTGTAGTAATGCAATGTCCACACAAATGTAAAACCTCAAACAGTTAAGCCCTGTACACACGATCGGATATCCTATGGATTCTAATCCGATGTTTTTTTCCATCGGAAATCCGATGAAACTGTCTTCCATCAGTCTTGCCCACACACCTTCAGTCAAAAAATGGACCGTTTCAAACGCGGTGACGTAAAACACTCCGATGAGCCGAGAAAAATGAAGTTCAATGCTTCTGAGCATGCGTCGACTTGATTCTGAGCATGCGTGGGTTTTTTATCCGATTGATTTCCACACAGACGATCGGATTTTGCTATCGTTTTTTTTCCTATCGGATAAATTTAAAACATGTTCTATTTTTTCACACCAATGGAAAAAAGACCGATGGGGCCCATACACGATCGGTTTGTCCGATGAAAACAGTCCATCGGACTGTTTTCATCAGTAAAACCGATCGTGTGTACACGGCTTGAGGCTTTATTTTTCTTATGCAGTAAACTTTGAGAAGTAGAAGGTATAGAAGTGTAGGGGAAGGTTCAGGCACTCGCCACAAAAGTTGACAAAGGTACAAGTTCAAAGTCACTCACCACTCCCAATGTTAGAGTGGGTATTGGTCACCCGGATAGTCCCCTCTCACATGGCCTAGCAACCGGGATGACACACAAATCAGCAAGAGGGCAGTCTCTGCCACAGACTGCCCAAGGTGAAGAAGGTCTCTGCCACAGACCTATTTAAATGTACAAAGTCTCTGCCACAGACCTGTTTGAAGTTGAGCAATGGATAGTCCGGGAATCCTCTGCCACAGGATTTCAAAGTCCCAAACTTCCAACCTTACAGTTAAAGAGCCTTTAAGCCAATCCGGCGGCTTGTAGTGTAATAGATCCCTCCTTAATAAAGTTGCCAGGCCTCACCCGAGACAGCAGCATTTTGCCGGTCTCCTCCGGGGCAGATCCTCCCCTGGTCTCCTTCATTAAGATCGTTCCTCTCCATTTTGAATGGACAGCTTGGGATCCCTTCTCTGGATGTAGGCCCCAGCCAGACTAGCTGGGCCTACTGAGTAGCGATGTAGCCTTGGGCCAACGTGGCCCCGAGACCAGGACCACACACGCACACCTTATGCCCGGAGGGCTGCGGGGCGAGAACGAACCCCAATCAATGGCGTCTGCCCTTAAGTATCCCCTCCCAGCAGGCACCACGGGTTGACCACTCCCACTATACCACTGCCGAGAGGAGCCACTCAATGTACCATGATCTGCCTGTGTTCCAACAAGTGCCTGAGGTGGTAACGCCACCGACAGGCAAAAAAGGGTAATCACTACCAGGCAAACCATAACTGAGACAGAGGCGAATTTGAGTGTAATTATCAACCATCTGAGCCCATCTACTGGCTCAGACATCCCTCTAAATTTAAATAGCGTCCCAACCTTTTGGGATGGGCGCTACACATATTTTTCCTTTTTTTAGTTTTGAATAGAATGAGGAATGGTTTCAGCTTCTGCAGTAACTTTACTGGGGATATTTTTGTTCACTTACTGTGTTGTAGAGCAGCACGATTCTGGAAAAAATGAGAATCACAATTTTTTTGCTTAGAATAAAGATCACAATTCTCGGAGTAACATCATCTTTCACATTATACAAAAAAATTGGACTTACTTTACTGTTAATTTTTATTTTTATTTTATTAATTGAAGTGTATTTTTCCCCAAAATTACGTTTGAAAGGCTGCTGCGGAAATAAAGTGTGACATAAAATATTGCAATGACTGCCATTTTATTCTCTAGGGCCTCTGCTTAAAATATATATATATATATATATTTATATATATATAATGTTTGGGGGGGGGGTGTGACGGGAGGGCCCGTGGAACCCGGATTCCCTTGGAAAGGATGGGAGGCCCTTGTTTCAGCTCCCCATGCACCTCTTATGTCTAAGTCACCCTGTGCCATCCTGGCATGGGGTGACTGAGAAAATATGTCTTGGATTACTTCAAATGGGACAGTCATATTTATCCACAATATTGCCCAGGATATATGTGTAGCGGGGTATTCCCCTATATTGGGAAGAAACTACATTACCCATAACCCCATTCTTGTGATGTTCCACCGCAGAGACTCATGGGAGGGGTTATAAAAGGAGGAGGCGAGGCCGGGCTCGGCCTCTTTGGGACACGAGACTTCACAGACTGATCCTCCTGTGCGGAGGTGTCGGAGTGCAAGGCCTGAAGCCTGAGGCCTTGCTCTGCACCAAAGAGCCTTCCACCCTCCCCTCTGCGAGCCTGGGTGGCATCTGACTTTGTGAGCTACAGCCTTGTCGGATCGGGGGCCCGATCGTTGGAGAGATCGAGTGTGTGTGACACGGCCGGTGGAGGTTTCCCGGACTGGATCCGTAGTCCGGCGGGTGAGAGGGCGTAAGCCCAGCTAAGATACTGTTACTGTATATAGGCCTATAGACTGCCGTGGCCTACAAGTTATTTTCATACCCCTATTGAAGAGCCTTGTCAGAACTGAGCCTGCGGCTTTATTTAACCAAGTTCTATACCCCTTGGATTACAAAGTTATACTCTGTTTAAAGTGCACCACCATTACAGACCTGCCGGTGAAGAAAGAAGGACTAAGCTAAATATTAGAACCAGGCCTGGTGGGGATTCTAGCGTGTTTGATTACTGCGCCATAGGGCACTTAGTTAACAGTCGCCCGTATGGCGCACCTGTAGCGTGTGTTACTATATAGTGTGTTAGAGTGGCAGGACGCTGCCCTTAGGAGTGATTATCTTGAACTGTGATTACTGTTACCCCTTTATCCATATTGAGAGAAATGAGTAAAACACTTTACCTATTACAAATCATTACTGTGTCCTTGCTTAGTTATTCTATTGCATAGGACATATCATTGATTGTTAGTACTAGCTGTGCCAGAAGGGGGTAGAGCCTATTGCCAGGGGTTGGCGGAGCTGCACTCAGGGCCCAAAGATAATTCTGCGGCCTCCTTAGTTGGAGGTATCGCTACACGTGGGGGTTCTCGTCCGGGATCCTGATGCAGCAAGCGAACGCCAGAAGTGCCGGCATGGACCCCATGGATCCAAGAGCGGTAGAAGAGTGGTGCAAAGCCGCTAATACAGAGCCAAAACAGTCGATAGCCATTAGCCTCCCTGGGGAGAAATGGTCAAGTGAGACGGTAGAGGAACTGATGAGTTCAGTGTCCCCAGATCACACACCGTGGGTGATAGACATGAAGACAGACCCAAACATCTCATATCAATACGCATTAGTGGAATATTGGGACGGGATGCCAGAGGCCTGTAAGCACAAGTGTCTGCGGACGCCAGACAACAGAACATTTAGGCTGGCGCACGCAATAACTGTAGAAAGGGAACCATCCCCTACGGGATCGCCACAGGCTGCGGCCCGAACTCCACCTGAAAGAGAAGACGGGGCGACACCCCCGGTGGCACCTGCACCGGCCACTGCTATATCACCAGAACTGATAAATGCAATAGGGGATTTGCTAGCCAAATGTCAGAAGACAAGTACGGTGCATGTGGAAACTAGCTACCGGAGACTAAAAATATTCTCAGGGAAGCTCCCTGTCCCGGCGGGGGAAGAAGATTTTGATACCTGGGTGGAGCAGGCATTACAGGCGGTGGAGGCATGGGAGGTGCCGGAAGCACAGAAGAGGCAGCGAGTGTTAGAAAGCCTTAAAGGTGCAGCAGCAGAAGCAGTGAAAAGTTTCCGGTTTGGGAATGCAGAGTGCACGGCGCAGGACTGTCTAGCTATGCTGCAGGAAGAGTTTGGTCAATTAGACAAGGTGACAGAGATGGTCTACCAGTTTGAACACACTTTCCAAAAACCGGAGGAGAAACTTTCCGAGTATGTCAGAAGGCTAAACAGGCTGTTGTGCAATATTGTGTTAAAGAAAGGGATGAAGCCCCAAGATGCCGATGGGGCAAGAATGAAGAAAGTCTTAAAGGGAGCGCTACGCTCCGATCCAGTCTGGCTGCACCTGAAAACCTTGGGAGGAGGAATGTTGCTGACTTATGCTGATTTAATAAAAATCATCAGAGATGAGGAGGCGCTGCAACAGGACCAGCAGAAGGATAAGACAAATGTTGTACCCGCACAGGTGCTGGTCAATCCAGTAATGACCCCTGAAAGAGAGGCGGAGATAGACACCCTAACAACTCAGATGTCCAAGGTGTTAGAGATATTGACCTCTCTGATAGCAAAAGACACAGAGTGTCCCAAGAAGGAAAGTCCAAGGAAGGAATTGTTCCCGATTGCCTCAGCACCCGAACCTTTACAAGAATGGGGAGATATAGTCTGCTTCAACTGTGGGGGAGTTGGCCACATTGCAGCCACATGTTCTAGTCCGAAGAAGAAGAGACCAGACAACCGCAAGCCGGCGGGAAACTCCAGAGGGCCCCGGTGAAGGAGTCAACCGGGTGCCCACCATCTTCAGTAAACTCCAAGCTGAATGCGAAGAAAAACAAAAAGAGAGATAGAACACCAAAGGGGAAACGCAATACCCCTCAACAAAGCTATACTCCAAGAAAAACGGGGGAGACCCCTCAGGGGAGGCACGGCACCCCCCAAAGGGGGTGCCCACCCAAGAAAAATAATAGTACCCCTCAGCGGGTTCCTACACCCATTAAAAGGAGGGAAGTCAGTGCATACCAGGCTCAAGAAAGGTTCAAGTCCAAAGGGAATAGGACAAGAGGAAGTCCAAAGGGAAAAGGTCTGAAGAAGGCGGCTCCTGCCGGACCATATCCAGAGAAGCTGGTAGGCCCATCCCCTATAGTGCCCATTCAAGTGCAGGGAGTCTACACCAGGGGCCTCCTGGATACCGGGGCACAAGTGACCCTACTATACCGGGACTTCTACGACAGGCACCTGAGTCATCTGCCTATCCAGAAGATAGAAGAGCTGGAAATATGGGGAATTGGAACCCAGAGTTTCCCTTACGACGGTTACCTTCCCATCAAAATGACCTTTGACCCATCCGTGGCTGGGAAGGCCGAAGTGTTTGACACCCTGGCAGTTGTGTGCCCTAGGCCGCCTGGAGCCAACAAGAATTCCCTTATAATAGGGACAAACACGGACCTGGTCCGAAGACTCCTGACCCCTCTCGTGACAGAAGAAAGACAAGCAGCTACCAAGATCCATCCCATGCTGAAGACAGCCTACCAACGGCTGGTCCAAGAGCGGGAGACCCCTGGAGAGGAGATAGGGAAGGTGTGGAGACTTGGAAGAGAAGGGGTAGTGTTGCAGCCCGGTGAAGTAACCTGTCTCAGGGCCACTGTGAAGCTTACTTGGGAGCAGCCTGGTCCCTTTGTCATGCTGGAGTCAGACCCAAGGGGTGAGTCCTCAGGCCTGGAGGTGATACCGGAAGTGATTCCGCTGAAGGTCCTGAAGAAGGCCCATTATAGAGTTCCAGTGAGTGTTAGGAATACTACCAAAGACCCCATGGAAATCCCAGCCAGAATGTTGCTAGGCCAGGTGAGCCCGGCGGCCCCTGTTACCCTGTCAGAAGTGAAGAGGACAGGTGCAGAAGGGGATGTTTGGGAGAAGCTGACCATGGAAAACCCGAATCTGTCCAGGGCTTGGAAAGAGAGAGCCAAGGCCCAGTTGAATAGATGGGAGAAGATCTTCTCTAAGGATGAGTTTGATGTGGGGTGTGCAAGGAGTGCCACCCATCGGATCCGCCTCCAGGAAGATAAGCCCTTCCGAGAGAGGGTCAGGCGGGTCCCGCTAGCAGATCTGGAGGATCTGAGGGAACAACTTGCAGAACTCAAGAGGACTGGTGTGATACGGGAGTCCAGAAGCCCCTATGCCTCTCCCATAGTGGTGGTCCGAAAGAAGAATGGATCATTGAGGCTCTGTATTGACTACAGGACTCTCAACAGGAGAACCATACCTGACCAATACACCACTCCGAGGATAGAGGATGCCCTACAGAGCTTGTCTGGAGCCAAATGGTTCAGCGTTATGGATCTCAAAAGTGGGTACTATCAGATTCCGATGCACCCAGCAGACAAGGAGAAGACAGCTTTCATAACCCCAGTGGGGTTCTTTGAATTCGACCGGATGCCCCAAGGTCTGTCTGGAGCCCCAGCTACTTTCCAACGCCTCATGGAGAAGACAGTAGGGGACATGAACTTGATTGAAGTCCTTGTATACCTGGACGATGTCATTGTCTTTGGGAGAACCTTGGAGGAACATGAAGAGAGGCTGGAAAAAGTGTTGAGAAGACTCAGTGAGGAAGGACTTAAGCTTTCGCCTGAGAAGTGTCGGTTCTACCAGTCTTCTGTGAACTATCTGGGGCACATAGTGTCTGAAGAAGGGGTGGCCACAGACCCTGAGAAATTGGAGACAGTTACCTCCTGGCCATGGCCCACCACAGTAACAGAACTCAGATCCTTCTTGGGCTTCTGCTCCTACTACAGGAGGTTTGTGGAGGGATTTGCCCGAATTGCTAGACCATTAAATGAGTTGCTCAAGACTGAAGGAGAAGAGGATGGCTCGGGGCCCAGGAGGCCAGGAGAGTCCATCAGAGATCAGTGGAATCAGAAGTGTGAAGAGGCTTTCCAGGAATTGAAGAGGAGCCTGACCACTGCACCAGTCTTGGCCTACGCAGACCCAACCAAACCCTATGAACTGCACGTGGATGCTAGTCATGACGGTCTGGGAGGAGTACTTTACCAAGAACATGAGGGGCAATTGCGGCCTGTTGCCTATGTGAGTAGGAGTCTGACCCCCTCTGAGAAGAACTACCCCACTCACAAGCTGGAGTTCCTGGCCCTCAAGTGGGCGGTAGTAGACAAGCTCAAAGACTATCTGTATGGAGCAGAGTTCACTGTGAAGACCGACAACAACCCCCTTACCTACCTGTTCACCACGGCCAAGCTGGATGCCACGGGACACAGGTGGCTGGCTGCACTGTCTGGATTCAACTTCAGCCTTAAGTATAGACCAGGAGTGGGGAATCGAGACGCAGATGCTCTGTCCAGAAGATCTCATTCCCCGACCATTGAAATAGAAGATTGGACCCAAGTGGCACCGGACGGGGTGCGGGCCCTTTGTCAAGGAGCTGAATTCCAAGCCAGAGGAGGCTCCAGAGCAGAGGAAATAGGAGTTACCACGGTGGGAGTCCCCAAACACTACTGTGGAGTAGCTCAATTGGAAGAGGACAACCTACCAAGACTGTCCAAGAAGGAATTGAGGTGTGACCAATTGGAAGACCCCATGGGGAGATTGGTCCTGGAGGCCTTGAAAAATCAGGACCCAAACATACTCATGCGTCAACCTTCAAAAGAAGCTCGCCTGCTGAGGAAGGAGTGGGATAGGTTGCAGTTACATCAGGGAGTGGTCTACCAAAGGGGCCCCTCTGATGACTCAGAAGATAAGTGGCAGCTGTTCCTCCCAGAGAAACATCGGGAGACTGTTCTGATTGCCTTGCATGACAATCATGGCCACCTAGGGGCTGAAAGGACCTTTCAACTTGTCAGAAGTCGGTTCTATTGGCCCTGCATGAGGGCAGAGGTAGAGGAGTACTGCCACTCATGTGCGCGATGCATCCAGAGGAAGACTTTGCCCCATCAAGCTGCCCCAATGGGCCATCTACAGAGCCAAGGGCCCATGGACCTGGTGTGCATTGACTTTCTCTGCCTCGAACCCGACCTGAGTGGACAAGGAAATGTTCTGGTGATAACCGACCATTTCACCCGGTATGCCCAGGCTTTCCCCACCAAAGATCAGAAGGCCTCCACCGTGGCCAAGGTGCTTATGGAGAAGTACTTTGTCCATTATGGGCTGCCACAGAGACTCCATTCAGACCAAGGGAGGGACTTCGAGAGTAAGCTGATCCGGAAGCTCTTGGATTCTTTGGGAATTAAGAAGACTCGAACTACACCTTACCATCCTCAGGGAGATGCTCAGCCGGAAAGGTTCAACCGAACCTTGCTCAACATGTTGGGGACTCTGGAAAGCGAGAAAAAGCAACATTGGAGCAAACACATAGCAGCCATAGTACATGCTTACAACTGCACCATCAGTGATGCTACAGGCTATTCCCCATATCGACTCATGTTTGGGAGAGAAGCGAGACTACCGGTGGACCTGGCTTTTGGCACCTCACTGGACCATTCCTCAGCCACATCCCACAAAGGATATGTGGACAGGCTCAGACACAGCCTGAAAGTAGCATATGAACAAGCTCAAGCGGCCTCAGATCAAAGGGGAGCTCGGAATAAAAGAAATTTCGACTTGAAAGTCCGGGTACAAGACCTACAGCCCGGGGATCGAGTACTGTTGCGCAATCTGGGAGTCCCCGGAAAGCACAAACTTGCAGACAGATGGAGATCTGAACCCTATGTCATCTGCAGGAAGTTGCCGGGCCTACCTGTCAAAAGGTGAAGCCAGAGGGAAAGGTAGGCCCACTGAAGACATGGCATCGAAACCACCTGCTCCCACTTGCGGAGGCAGTTAGAATACCTTCCGTGGGAGACTCCCCTGCACCGGCTTGGATACTCCTAGGCCGCACACTCGGTCACAGACCTCCCGAGCTGAAAATGGAGAAGCCTCCCAACTTAGTGGAGATGAAGAGGGAGAGCTTGATTGGCTGTGGTCTTCCCCAACTCCAGGAACTTCTATCATAGATCTTCCTGTCACCCAAGATACCACAGATGAAACACTGAACCCAGAGGCTACAGAGTTCATTCCCTTCAGTCCTTCAGCAGATTACTGGGAAGATGCCCATGATAGTTGCTCCGAGGAAGAGGAGCCTGTGGCGCCAGAGCCAGGGATTCCAGGAGAACAAAGAGCTCGAAGAGTCATTCGACCTCCTAAGAAGCTGACCTACCCTCAGATGGGGAACAGTTCGGAAGACTCTGTGGTCACTGCTAGGAGAAATGCTGAGATTCCGGATCCCTCCACTGTCCATTTGGTGGAGGGCAACCCCAGCTCACTCTCTGGCACAGTTAGGCAGGCCACCCATGATAATGTGACCTGTGGGCAAGGGAATTCAACCCCTCAGTTATGGTGGGAATCCCCTATCCCAACATCGTTTTCAGAATTGTCCAGTGTTATATATGGTTGTTGCTAAAATTTATCTTTGGGGACCAAAGAGTTTAAGTGGGGGGAGTGTGTAGCGGGGTATTCCCCTATATTGGGAAGAAACTACATTACCCATAACCCCATTCTTGTGATGTTCCACCGCAGAGACTCATGGGAGGGGTTATAAAAGGAGGAGGCGAGGCCGGGCTCGGCCTCTTTGGGACACGAGACTTCACAGACTGATCCTCCTGTGCGGAGGTGTCGGAGTGCAAGGCCTGAAGCCTGAGGCCTTGCTCTGCACCAAAGAGCCTTCCACCCTCCCCTCTGCGAGCCTGGGTGGCATCTGACTTTGTGAGCTACAGCCTTGTCGGATCGGGGGCCCGATCGTTGGAGAGATCGAGTGTGTGTGACACGGCCGGTGGAGGTTTCCCGGACTGGATCCGTAGTCCGGCGGGTGAGAGGGCGTAAGCCCAGCTAAGATACTGTTACTGTATATAGGCCTATAGACTGCCGTGGCCTACAAGTTATTTTCATACCCCTATTGAAGAGCCTTGTCAGAACTGAGCCTGCGGCTTTATTTAACCAAGTTCTATACCCCTTGGATTACAAAGTTATACTCTGTTTAAAGTGCACCACCATTACAGACCTGCCGGTGAAGAAAGAAGGACTAAGCTAAATATTAGAACCAGGCCTGGTGGGGATTCTAGCGTGTTTGATTACTGCGCCATAGGGCACTTAGTTAACGGTCGCCCGTATGGCGCACCTGTAGCGTGTGTTACTATATAGTGTGTTAGAGTGGCAGGACGCTGCCCTTAGGAGTGATTATCTTGAACTGTGATTACTGTTACCCCTTTATCCATATTGAGAGAAATGAGTAAAACACTTTACCTATTACAAATCATTACTGTGTCCTTGCTTAGTTATTCTATTGCATAGGACATATCATTGATTGTTAGTACTAGCTGTGCCAGAAGGGGGTAGAGCCTATTGCCGGGGGTTGGCGGAGCTGCACTCAGGGCCCAAAGATAATTCTGCGGCCTCCTTAGTTGGAGGTATCGCTACATATGTAAAGACTATTTTTGGTTTGTTTGATTTTGAACTCAACATGTTAATTGAAAGAGCTGATCACATTGGCCTCTGTACAATGTAAGAGACAAGCCGACGCCTAGTACTTATGATAATGTGTCTTGTATAGCCGGTGAGCTAGGAGACGTGAGTCTGCCCTAAAAGGTCATATGTCGGAGTCACCTAATTTATGTTTCTGGTATTGTTAGAGCAATATGAGCAGGAGGGGTGAACTCCCTCCTCTGTTACTGTATATAAGACTTGTATTTTGGTTCTAATAAACAGTGCATGTTCAGCAGACAAACAAGTATCAGCTCGTTGTGTGCTTGTGAGCAGCTGGAATATCTGATATCTATATCCAGACTGATAGGAAGCGGTATATGACGGAAGCACTCAAGCGGAGTGTGGGACGTTCCATTACATTGGTGGCAAGCAGCGGGATGCTTCCTGCAGTCTGGGACATCCAAACCCCCACCTGGATCCAAGGTCCGGATAGCAGGAGAGAAGGAGGTTGCGAGAGATGCAGATACAGCACAGAGGACCAGTATCAGAGCAGGTCCTGCTGGGATGGTTTGATTCTATCCGCTGCGAACTCTGGAAGGAAGCGCTAGCCCGTGAGCAGTGACACCAGGGAAAAGTTCTCCCCTCCATCCAGGAAAGGTACTAGTCGCAGTATGGTGTTGCGGGTGCTGTTGTTGGGAGAAAAACCGCACAAGGAACAGACAGCTGAATTAAGAAGGCTGGTCTGGGCAGAGATGACTCAGGATGGGAGCTACAGAGCCCCTCGGTGGCATGTATCCCAAGCATGTCCCTGGATAGCGGATGACAGCCCAATGGAAGGCTTAGGCTACAGCGGCCTGGGACTGTTGTATGTGAAGCTGACAGGGGGCTCTAACTTTGGGAGTAATTTGGAGTGGCGGTTGGACGAAATCGTGGATTTCAGAGAAGGGCTACTGAACGTCTCGGAAGTGCACTGGGCACTGGAAGATATAGAGTTTCTTGCCATTCAGGAATGGGAGCTGGAGATCGCCTACAGACGGCTGCTAGACTCTGCTCAGCACCAGGGCTGGGCTCCCTTTGCCTGGGACTATCAAGAAATACCAGTTAACAACTCTGAAATCCTGGCTGAAGAGTCGGCAATGTGGCAGAGTAACAGTGTGGTTTTTCCAACCGGCCCCCGCAGCTATGGACGCGGAGGTCTTATGACGGATGCAGCAAGTGCTGACTGACATTGTTGATCCTGTTTCTGCATGGGATGATCTTGAATGGAGGAATGTGCCTGTCCAGCAGCATGTCAGAGAATCAGCAGTGGAAAATCTGGAGATTACCATCCCCAAAGCTGAAGCGCTGACAGCAGGGCAGAGTCCTGCTAACCTCTGCCCAGCACCGATAGCATCTTCTGGGTTCCATGGACAGGAGATGGTGAACCTCTATCCCCAGACACCAGTTGCAGAGACAGGGGATTTGATAGACTTTTCTGCTGAGGAAGAACAACCTGATGAGCTTCAAGCAGAAGAGCTGGTATCAGGGCCAAACTTCAGTTTGCTTTGCCCAGCACCAACAGCAGTATCTGTGGAGTTGCAAGGAACTTCCCCAGCTGAAGCGCTGGTCACCGGACAGAGGGTCCAATACCTCTTCCCCACACCTGTGGCAGTTCCGGAGGCTCAGGGTGAGAAGGTGGCAATCACTTCCTAGCAGTAGATACAGGGGGAGAAGGGAGAGGAGGTGTTCATTGTCCATCCCCAACAGTCGGCTAGGGTGGAGAACGTGGTCTTTCCTCCCCAGCAAAGATCAGTGCACCTGGGAGACAGTACCATAGACATGTTTGCAACAGGGCAGAGTGCTACCAACCTCTGCCCAGCACCGGCATAACTATAGAGTTCCAGGGAGCCGGGGCAGTCGGCCTCCCTCCCCAACAGTTAGCCACAGCAGATGGTGTGGGGTTTCCAGCAGAAGGGCTGGCAACAGGGCAGAGCACTGCTTGCCTCTGCCCTCAACTAACAGAGGACGGATTTTCTGTAAAGGTGGATGGGACTTCAGTCTCCACCTGTATACCCCAGGGATGCTGGACAGTCGGCCCAGATGCCCAACAGCATGACGGACTGAGCCCAGCCACCCTGTCTTCTCTCCTGCGGCTAAAGGGACTCCATGGGGAAGGGGGAAGGACCAGTCCGCACTTCCCCCAGCAGCGGGTATGTTCTATGAGAGAGGCAGAGGTTGGTTGGGTGAGTAATGCGCTGTTTGGAGCAATTTGTTTGGGGTACTGTGTGGATACCGGCATTGGGGGAATGGAACTATGGACTAACTTCGGAGTCAACCCGTCTGGGGTCTCCTCCTGTGTTAGTCTTCTGCCGAAAGGGGAGAGATGTGACGGGAGGGCCGTGGCACCCAGAATCCCTTGGAATGGATGGGAGGCCCTTGTTTCAGCTCCCCATGCACTTCTTATGTCTAAATCATCCTGTGCCATCCATTAGTAATGGCGGCGATCTGCAATTTTTTATCGTGACTGCGACATTATGGCGGACACATCGGACACTTTTGACACTATTTTGGGACCATTGTCATTTATACAGCGATCAGAGCTATAAAAATGCACTGATTACTGTGTAAATGACACTGGCAGTGAAGGGGTTAAACACTAGGGGGCGATCAAGGGGTTAAGTGTGTTCTAGGGAGTGATTCTAACTGTGGGGTGGTGGTCTCACTAGAACATGACAGAGATCACTGCTCCCGATGACAGGGAGCAGTAGATCTCTGTCATGTTGCTAGACAGAACAGGGAAATGCCTTGTTTACCTAGGCATCTCCCCGTTCTGTGCGCTCTGTGACACGATTGCGGGCACCCGGCGGACATCAAGTCTGCAGGACCCACGGGCACGCTCACGGAGCAGCCGTGCCATTCTGCCGATGTATATCAGCGTGAGCCGGTTGGCAAGTGGTTAAGTGGTTAAACTGACCTCATTTACAGACTGAGGCTCATCCCTTTGATCTAAAATAACTAAATGTTACAATGTTACTTTGTAAAAAAAATAAAAATGTTACAATGTTACAATGTTTCTTTTTATCTCTCAGCGCTTAGCATTGTTGATAAAACATTTGCCGGATGGTTGTTTGTTTTTTTGTTGTTTTTTTTTACAGCTGTGAGTAAGCAGAGAATGCCTCTGTACTTGTTACATAAATGAATTGTGGATCGTGAGGGGGGGTGGAATCGAGATCGCAATTTTTTTAATGATTAATCGTGCAGCTCTACTGTGTTGTCACCAGGACAGGACGTGAGGGGAAATCTTCCTAGGAGGGTCACACACATATTCTAACTAAGACCTCATACACACTATTAGATTTTCTGCAGATTTTTGTCTTCAGATTTACCAAAACCTTGTAGTGCAAGGGCCTGATTGCGTACAAACTGAGACTCTTAAAGTGGTTGTAAACCCACTTTGACAACTTGCACCTACAGGTAAGCCTAGATTAAGGCTTACCTGTAGGTGCAAGAAATATCTCCTTAACCTACACGGTTAAGGGGATATTTGCAGAAAACACTGCACCGATGTCTACGGCGCATTGCACGGCATCATGGGCGCGCTGATGCTGCGCTTGGACTTTGTTCCAAATCAGGGACAGTCCCTCGAAATCAGGGAAAGTTGTTAGCTATGATCACTGCGTTCACAAAGTGCTGATTGGCTCTGTGCATTTTCCCTTTTATCAATGCCACCTAAGTCAGCTTGATCGCTCCATAATGCCACAGCCACCACTCTACCATTTAAAGATGTGCGATGGCAGTGAGGAGGATGGGGACACAGACCATTCTCAGACCACCCACAGAATATCTCATGACTGTTTTCTGATCTGACCTTAAAATGATTGTAAAGGCTGAAGGTTTTTTGCAATTTATGCATAAAGTAAAAAACCTTCAGTGTGCAGCTCACCCCGCAGCACGCCTAATACTTACCTAAGCCCGATCCTTATCCAGCCATGTGCAGGAGAGCATAAGCTCTCCCCGATCTCTGCCTCCTCAGAGGCACAGAATCAGGAGCCATTGGCTTCCATTGCTGTCAATCACAGCCAGTGAGGTGGGAGGGGAGGGTGTGGCTAAGCCAAGCTCTGTGTCAGACACACAGAGGTGGCTCAAGAGCGAGCATGCACGAATGCTCCCATAGCAAGTGGCTTTCTATGTGGGCACTAAGCAGGGCGAAGGGGCCAGGAGCACCAGCAGGGCTGTTCTGTGCAAAACCATTGTACAGAGCAGGTAAGTATAATATGTTTGTTATTTAACCACTTCAGCCCTGGAAGATTTGGCTGCCCAATGACCGGGCCATTTTTTGCGATTCGGCACTGCGTCGCTTTAACTGACAATTGCGCAGTCGCGCGACATTGCACCCAAACAAAATTTACGTCCTATTTTTTCACACAAATAGAGCTTTCTTTTGGTGGTATTTGATCACCTCTGCGTTTTTTTTTTTTGCGCTATAAACAAAAAAAGAGCGTCAATTTTGAAAAAAAAACTATATTTTTAACTTTTTGCTATAATAATTATCCCCCAAAATATATATATATATAAAAAAATCGCAATAAGCGTGTATATATATATATATATTGTGACAGCAGGAAGGTAAAGTCACCTGGTTGCATCCAGGGGGGTAGATATATTTCGCCCAGATTCAGGCTTTACGCCGACTTATACAACTAGGTGGAGAGTTGTATAAGCCCAGCTGAGGATAGTGGGCTCATGGATGACTCATACCTCTAGGGAGAGTGTGGGGCGTCGTGCAGACAGGGAGTTGATGAGACCAGCTGAAGCTTGTCAGCTCATTTAGGCCTCTATAAGAACTCCCAGCTTCATTAGGGGTTAGCTCATGCCTGGAAGCAGACCTGTGTGGACTTCCTGGAGAGAGTGAACCCTTGTGCGGTGAGACAAAGCCTGTGTGGCTATTTGCTTGGACATTTAAACCCAGGGACTTAGGGACTAGGACAGCACTAGGCTGATCCCAGTTGTTAGTTAGGAAACCTGTATGTTTAGTCAGAGGTCAAGTTGACCAGGATTTATTTTGTTTATGTTTCTTTTGCTTTGCTGTGTTTTGTCACTGTAAATAGAAAATAAACCGCACCTTTTTGATTTTGACAACCACAAGCTCTGTCTGCTGGGCCTGTTTTTGTGTGGGGAGCCCATCCCGGGGGTCACACACACCCGCTGCCGAGCTAACCCCCTCACAGTTGGTGGAGAACCAGTGGCAGTTTTTTTTTAAGCCAGCATGGAGGAGATACTGAAGCAGCTGGCTCTAGCAAATGCCAATCAACAGCAGACAAATTCAGGTTTGCAAAAGAGCCTTGCAGCTCATCAACAGAGCCTTGCAGCTCAACAACAGAACTTCGCAGCCCAGCAGCAAGCTTATCAACAGAGCCTTGCAGCCCAGCAGCAGACAAACGCAACTTTGCAACAGAGTCTGGAGGCTCAGCAACGAGCCCAGCAGCAATCTGAGGCCCGCTTCATAGACCTGTTGCAGAAGCAAGAGCAGAGACTACAACAACAGATGGAAGCAGTAATGCAGCAACGTCCGCAGACCAGTGAGGAAAGCCGTCCCACTAATACCGCGTCCTTTGGGGTGAGTCGTTTATTGACAAAAATGACTGGAGAGGATGATCCAGAGGTATTTTTGACCACATTTGAAAGGACCGCTGAAAGAGAAAAGTGGCCTGAGGAGCAGTGGGCTGGACTGGTGGCTCCTCTGTTAACTGGTGAATCGCAGAAAGCTTACTATGACCTAGAGCCTAACCAAGCAAAAGACTATGTGATGCTAAAAGCTGAAATATTGGCAAGGCTGGGTGTCACCCAGGCTGTCCGGGCTCAGCGTGTGCATAACTGGACTTTCCAGCTTGGAAAACCCCCCAGGTCTCAAATGTATGATCTCATTCACCTGAGCAGAAAGTGGCTACAGCCAGAGACTTTGTCCGCACCAAAGATTGTGGAACGTGTTGTATAGGATCGGTTTTTGAGAGCTCTTCCTACTGCCATCCAAAAGTGGGTAAGCCATGGAGACCCAGAGACGGCCGATGGTCTTGTGGATCGTGTGGAGAAATACTTGGCTACAGAGAACCTGACGGCCTCTTCCAGAGACACTCGGACTTTCCACCCTAAGACCAGACCATCCCCAGGGGCGGATAAGATGATTCCAAGGGGTAAGGGTGGAGAGAGTGAGAGGGTGGGAGCTCTACCCCAAGTTTGGCGAGAACAGCCTGGGAAATCAGCGGCTCAAGAGGCGGCAAGAAGGATCGTTTGCTACCGCTGCCGGCAAGCGGGACATATTGCAGCAAATTGCCCGGTTGTGGAGGAACCCCTGCAGTGTGACTTTCTGACGGGCAAACGTCAGTCGCTGTGTGCGACAGTCGCATGCACTGCCATTCGAGGAACTGAGAAACATTTATGCAAAATGTGTGTTAATGGTAGAAATGTTGTGGTATTGCTGGATTCAGGTAGCCTTGTGACCCTGATAAAGGCTGAGTTAGTTAAAACAGAGGTCTCTGGGAATAGCAAGGTAGCTGTTATTTGTGTGCATGGGGACACCCGAGAGTATCCAGTGACTACAGTGTGTTTCGAGACCCCCAAAGGTACCCTCTCTCATCCAGTGGGCTTAGTATCTCAGTTACCGCATGACGCCATTGTGGGAAGGGATTTTCCGAAGTTCTGGGAACTGTGGGATGATCCTGAGCCCCCCACTGGTGCCCCTATGTACCAGGAATGTGATAGCCAGAACTCCCCTGAGAGTGGTGAGGACTCTCCGGAATTTCCCTTGTCAGTATTGGCAGGGGAGACTCAAGAAACTGGAGAGGAGCCCACCTCCTCAGACGAAAACCTACCGTCTGTGGAGTTTTCTGATCTTGAGGTTCACAGGGAAAACTTTGCCACAGAACAGTTGAAAGACCCCGCCCTAATAAAGGCACGGGAAAACGTAGTGAAAATAGATGGCGAGTTAGTGAACCCAGATAATACCTGCACTTACCCATACTTCAGCGTAGAGAAGGACCTACTGTATCGGGTGGCAAAAAGGGCAGAAGAAACCGTTGAGCAGCTTGTGGTGCCCAAACCGTACAGGAAGTTGGTGTTGGAGTTGGCCCATGGGCACATTCTTGGAGGTCATCTGGGGACAGAGAAAACCCGAGAGAGGGTATTACAGAGATTCTATTGGCCGGGGGTGATGAAGGACATAGAAAATTATTGTTCCTCCTGCCCTGTGTGTCAGAGGTCGGCCCCGATGCCACATTTCCGTAGCCCGCTGGTCCCTCTACCCATCATTGAGGTCCCGTTTGAGAGGATCGCCATGGATTTGGTAGGTCCTATAATCAAGTCCGCTAGGGGGCACCAGTACATATTAGTTATAATGGACTATGCCACCCGTTATCCAGAAGCGATCCCTCTCCGAAATACCTCGGCCAAAACCATAGCCAAAGAGCTATCTCTTGTGTTTAGCCGGGTGGGTATTTGTAAAGAACTGCTTACGGACCAAGGTACACCCTTTATGTCCCGGGTTATGAAGGAGCTATGTAAATTGTTCAAAGTGACGCAATTACGTACATCTGTGTATCACCCCCAAACCGATGGGCTGGTTGAAAGATTCAACAAAACCCTAAAACAAATGTTGAAGAAAGTGGTGGATAGAGATGGAAAGGATTGGGACTGTCTACTTCCTTATCTGATGTTTGCTATTAGGGAGGTGCCCCAATACTCTACGGGATTCTCCCCCTTTGAGTTACTGTATGGGAGACACCCAAGAGGGCTGTTGGATATTGCCAAGGAAACTTGGGAAAGTGAGAGTTCTCCCCACAGGAGTGTGATTGAGCATGTCGCCCTGATGCAAGACCGAATTGCACAGGTAATGCCCATCGTGAAGGAACATTTGGCCCAAGCGCAGTTAGCACAGCAGAGAGTGTACAACCGTGGAGCCAAGACCCGTACCTTTTCCCCGGGGGATAGGATACTGGTACTGGTCCCTACGGTTGAAAGTAAATTCCTTGCCAAATGGCAAGGCCCCTACGAGATAATGGAAAAAGTGAGCGAAGTGAATTACAAGGTCAGACAACCAGGAAGGCGAAAGCCCGAACAGATCTATCACGTTAATCTGTTGAAAGCCTGGAGGGATAGAGAGTCCCTAGTCGCAGACACTTGGTCACCAGCTCAAACTGGTTGCGTGATTCCTGAGGTTGGAATCGCAGCCACCTTGTCACAACCCCAACAACAGGAGGTTAAGGAGTTTGTGCTTTGCAACAAGGAGGTATTCTCTGAGCTGCCGGGACAAACATCTGGGGTAGAGCATGACATTATTACCCCGCCCGGTGAAAGGGTGAAGTTAAAACCCTATCGGATCCCAGAGGCCCGACGGGAGGCAATACGGGAGGAAGTACAGAAAATGCTGAACTTAGGGGTGATAGAGGAGTCCCAAAGTGATTGGTCTAGTCCCATTGTGTTGGTGCCTAAACCGGATGGGAGCTGGCGATTTTGTAACGATTTTCGTCAGTTGAACAAAGTTACAAAATTTGACACCTACCCCATGCCACGTATAGATGAGTTGATCGACCGTCTGGGAACAGCCCGATACATGACGACTCTTGACCTCACAAAAGGGTATTGGCAAATCCCCCTGGCCAAGTCGGCCAAAGAGAAAACCGCATTTGTAACCCCAGACGGGGCGTTCCAATATAAAAGAATGCCGTTCGGGTTACAGAATGCGCCGGCCACATTCCAGCGGAAAATGGACCAGATGCTGAGGCCCCATCGGAAGTATGCTGCGGCTTACCTGGATGACGTAATTGTCCATAGCACAGATTGGGCCTCACATCTGCCAAAAGTGCAAGCAGTCCTGGACTCTGTTCGGGAAGCGGGGTTTACGGCTAACCCCAAGAAGTGTACCATTGGGCAGGAGGAGGCCAAATATCTTGGGTACACCATTGGGAGGGGAGTAATAAAACCCCAACTCAACAAAGTCGAGGCCATCCAGAGTTGGCCACGTCCCAACAGCAAGAAGCAGGTACGAGCCTTTCTGGGAATCGCTGGGTATTATCGGCGATTCATTCCCCACTTTGCTTCTAAGGCTGTGCCCCTAACCAACCTGACGAAGGGGAAAGGGTCGGTCATGATTAAATGGACCCCCGAGGCTGAGGCAGCATTCCAATTCTTGAAACAAGCCTTATGTAGCCAGCCAGTGTTGTACTCACCCGACTTCTCTAAAGACTTTGTCGTACAAAGTGATGCGTCAGATGTGGGGTTAGGAGCAGTATTGTCCCAGGTCTGGAATGGGGAAGAGCACCCAGTCATTTACCTCAGCAGGAAGTTGAAGTCCCATGAGGTAAATTACGCCACCGTTGAAAAGGAGTGTTTAGCGGTGAAGTGGGCTCTAGATTCCCTTCGGTACTACCTGCTAGGTAGGCACTTTGACATGGTTACGGATCACGCTCCGTTAAAGTGGATGGCTCAAAACAAGGAAACAAATAGAAGAGTGAATAGGTGGTTCCTGGCCCTCCAGGAATTCAACTTCACAGTAAAGCATCGCCCTGGCGTTCAAATGGGGAATGTGGATGCTTTGTCTCGAGTACATGAATGCCTGATTGCTGGTGTTCCAACCCCGAGGTTAAAACAAGAGGGGGGGGTATGTAACAGCAGGAAGGTAAAGTCACCTGGTTGCATCCAGGGGGGTAGATATATTTCGCCCAGATTCAGGCTTTACGCCGACTTATACAACTAGGTGGAGAGTTGTATAAGCCCAGCTGAGGATAGTGGGCTCATGGATGACTCATACCTCTAGGGAGAGTGTGGGGCGTCGTGCAGACAGGGAGTTGATGAGACCAGCTGAAGCTTGTCAGCTCATTTAGGCCTCTATAAGAACTCCCAGCTTCATTAGGGGTTAGCTCATGCCTGGAAGCAGACCTGTGTGGACTTCCTGGAGAGAGTGAACCCTTGTGCGGTGAGACAAAGCCTGTGTGGCTATTTGCTTGGACATTTAAACCCAGGGACTTAGGGACTAGGACAGCACTAGGCTGATCCCAGTTGTTAGTTAGGAAACCTGTATGTTTAGTCAGAGGTCAAGTTGACCAGGATTTATTTTGTTTATGTTTCTTTTGCTTTGCTGTGTTTTGTCACTGTAAATAGAAAATAAACCGCACCTTTTTGATTTTGACAACCACAAGCTCTGTCTGCTGGGCCTGTTTTTGTGTGGGGAGCCCATCCCGGGGGTCACACACACCCGCTGCCGAGCTAACCCCCTCACAATATATATATATATATATATATATATATATAGTTATAGCGTCTACAAAAAAGGTGATACATTTATGGCATTTTTTTTATAGTTATTTTTTTATTAGTAATGGCGGTTTTTATCGTGACTGCGACATTATGGTGGACACATCGGACACTTTTGACGCTATTTTGGGACCATTGTCATTTATACAGCGATCAGTACTATAAAAATGCACTGATTACTGTGTAAATGACACTGGCACGGAAGGGGTTAAACACTAGGGGGTGATGAAGGGGTTAAGTGTGTCCTAGGGAGTGATTCCAACTGTGGGGGGCTGGGCTACAAGTGACAGGACAGTGATCACTGCTCCCGATGACAGGGAGCAGTAGATCACTGTCCTGTCACTAGGCAGAACAGGGAAATGCCTTATTTACATAGGCATTTCCCCGTTCTGCAGCTCCGTGACACGATCGCGGGCACCTGGCGGACATCGAGTCCGCGGGACCCGGGTGCACGCTCACGGAGCTTGCAGTGGGTGCGCGCCCATGATGCCGCGATTTAAACGGGACGTACAGGTATGTCCCTTTGCGCAGCCATTCTGCCGACGTAAATAGTCGTGCAGCGGTCGGCAAGCGGTTAAAAAAAAATGTTTTGAACTTTTTCAAATACTTTAACTGTCCAGCCTGGAGGAAGACAATCTTTGTAGACAGTCTTTGGGCCACCTCTTTATAAAAAAAAAAGGGGGGGGGGAGTGCCATTTCTATACATCTGCATGTATAGTAGACAGTGGGGGTTATTTACGAAAGACAAATCCACTTTGCACTACAAGTTCAATGCAAGTACACTTGAAAGTGCACTTGAAAGTGCAATCGCTGTAGATCGCTGTAGACCTGAGGGGAAGCTCTGAAATGAGGGGGAGCTGTGCTGATTTTATCATCCAATCATGTACAAGCTAAAATGCTGTTTTTTATTTTCCTTGCATGTCCCCCTCAGATCTACAGCGACTGCACTTCCAAGGGCACTTTCAGTGCACCGCCAGTGCACTTGTAGTGCAAAGTGGTTTTGCCTTTCGTAAATAACCCCCAATATGTGGAAGTCACACCACATTTTTTCTACGATCTAAGGAGCACAACACTATAACATGCTGTATGTAGAAATGATAAAAATGTAAATGTTACCTCCTCCTCTAAAAAAGCCCTGGGACACGCATGTCTATTTCAAAATAAAGTGAAGTCGAAGGATTTTGGCTTCATTCCTGAACTGAACATCAACATAACACACCAAGGCTTTCTATGCCCTTTTCTGCCTGGAATTCTTATAGGAGTAACTGAGATAAATTTTCTAATCCAAATCTATTTACCAGTACAGCTGAAATGGCAGTTTGCTAAAGAATGAGCCACATAGCAAAGCTTTAACTTTCTTTCTGAATACACTCAGGTGTTTGCAGATTCGCTGGTGTTTCAGGGCACTGTGCGGTCAACAAACTCTAAACTGAGCTAAAAATGGAGGTCACTGACCCTTGTGAAGTGATGCAGGGCAGAACGCAAGATATTCTTAGCAGATGAGAGAACGTTACAGGTTCCATTTTTTGTTGCTTGAATGTTTATTATTTGCTGCATTATAAAGAGTATCTTTCTACTCTGTCTTTGAATGCTCAAAAGATGAATGTGATGTAGAGACATGAATCCCCTATCACCCAGGTTTTTTCAACATAGCATTTTTATTTTAGCTTCAATACATGTCATTTACAACTACAACCACCTCATCTAAAGATATTTTTGTCTTCAATTTCTTTTTATTATTCCAGGTCTTAAATAGGGTTTTATCCAAGGGAGGGTTTTGAGTTGTACTCCTATAATATCTTCCTCTAATTTAACCCATTGTTTGTCCTCTATGTTATAATGCCAGTCTATAATCCTGGTTAGAGACGCTGCTTGTAGGTATTTAGAGAAGTCAGGTAGTGCTAGACCTCCATTGTTCTTAGTTGTAATTAAGATTTCTCTTTTTATTCTAGGTGTTTTTTGGGCCCAAATAAAGTTTCCTATTGCTTTTCTTAATTCATTCATTATTTTTTTTTAATGACTAAGGGTACTGTTTGAAAAATATATAGTAATTTTGTCAATATGTCCATTTTCACTATATTAATTCTTCCCATCAATGAATGCGTTATTTTTTCGTATTTCTGCAACAGTTTCATTACTTTTCGGATTGTCGCGTTGTAATTCATATCTTGTAATTGATTTAAGTTACTCAGTATATATATTCCCAAATATTTTATTGCTTCTTGTTGCCATTTAAACGGAAAGTATTTTTGCAATAATAACTGTATTTTTTCTGTTAGTGACACATTTAGCATTTCAGACTTATCATAGTTAACTTTAAAATTACTTAATTCCCCGAATCGTTTAAATTCCTTTATTAAATGTGGCATTGTTATAATGGGGTTAGTTGCATATGTTAGTAAATCATCTGCATATACTGCTGTTTTATATTCTTTATCTTTGATACTAATCCCTTGTATGTCTTTGTTTTTCCTTATTGCCTGTATAAGATGTTCCATTACTATTATATATATGTAGCGGGGTCCTAAATTTAGGGGAAGTGTTTGAGTGGTAGTTGTGCTCAAACACCCCAATTGTCAGGATTCTATCAACCATTTTTGTCCGCAGGGTGAGTATCGGTGTGTAGTTCCCTGTGGCCTGCGGGTGGCGCTGCCATGGTGGGCTAGGGTTGAGCCGCTGATGCGGTGCTGTGCCTTGTGTGTCCCCTCTCAGCAGCCATACCGTGGGTGTGGTGGGCCTGCTGTGCATGCTGGGAGAGGATATAAAGGGGGCAGACGCTGCCTGTTCAGGGTCGGTGGGTTCTGTCGTGGTCGGGGGTCCTACCCCAGGAGTGTGTTCCTGTCCACCCTGGGCACCTTTGGCCCAGGGGTGGAGGTCGGTGAATCAGTCCCAGGCACCTTTAGCCCTTGGACTGCAGCAAAGGCCTTGGGCCCAGCACCTTCGGCTGGGGCCCATCAAGGATCGAGGAATCCCAGGGTGCCGCCTTGCGAGGGGACCCGTATCTTGGATGAGGAGGCCGGGGGAGGAACTGTTCCGAGGGACCGGTGAGAAGTCACGGTGAAGGAAGGGTCCCGGTAACTCTCTGGAGGGATGTCTTCTCCTTACATAAAGGCCATGTTTTGAAGCACCAAGTTCACCAGGTCTGTGGCAGAGAACAAGTTCACCAGGTCTGTGGCAGAGACCAAGTTCACCAGGTCTGTGGCAGAGACCAAGTTCACCAGGTCTGTGGCAGAGACCAAGTTCACCCAGTCGGTGGCAGAGACTGTGCAGTTAAAGTGGAGCTCCACCCTAAATTATAATTTCCTCTCATCGGAACCCTCCCCCCCTCCGGTGTCACAATTGACACCTTTCAGGGGGGAGGGGGGTGAAGATACCTGTCTAAGACAGGTATTTTCACCCACATCCGGGAGTCCTCTCTCCGGGAATCTGCGGGAGTGACGTCACTTCCCGCAGACTTCCCGTAGTGTTCTGGGAGACACTCGGCTCCCAGAACACAGGAGCACCAATCAGAACGGCGCAGCACGACTCGCGCATGCGCCGTAGCGAACCGGGCATGAAGCCGCAGGGCTTCACTTCCTGGTTCCCTCAGCGAGGATGGCAGAGGGAGCAGCAGAGCGATGAGCAATCGCTCGTCCTCTGCTGCAGACATCGCTGGACTCCAGGACAGGTAAGTGTCCAAATATTAAAAGCCAGCAGCTGCTGTAGCTGTAGCTGCTGGCATTTAATATTTTTTTTTCCGGCGGAGCTCCGCTTTAAGTTAAGAGTACCATTTGGCTGCTAGTCCCATCCTAGGGAGACTATCAATTTGGGCTGAGTCTGCTTGAGAAGCCGAGCAGTGAAGTAATTGTGTTTGTGCCGGGACCTCTCCCACGCTCTATGCTGTCCTGTCTTTTACTCCAACCTTTTCCTATCAGAGACTGTTATTTTACCAAAGAGAAAATAAACTCTGCGTTGGAGTTGCAGCTGGTGTGGACATTCAAGTTACTGGGGAGAACAAGGACTTATCTCTATCTATTGTAGAGGTGAGAATCATTCTCTGGAGGATTCTGGTTTCCGGCCGTGGAGACCCACTATCAACACCGCTCAACCTCTTTACACAGGAGGGTATGGGCTTGTGGCGTGGTGTGCCCTCTTTACCTGTGAGGAGCCAAAGGCAGGTAAAGGGGGTTGAGGGCGCTATATATAATAAGGGGGATAAGGGGCATCCCTGTCGATTTCCATTTGATATTTCTATATATTCCGATAACATTCCGTTTGTTCTTATTTTGGCCCTTGGGTTCGAGTACAACGCGACAATCCTATTAAGCATTTTCGGGCCCATACCTATCTGAACTGATGTTTCTTGTAAGAACTGCCATCCCAACCTATCAAATTCTTTCTCAGCGTCAATAGATAAAAGACATGTTGGGATGGCAGTTCTTTGAACATATTCTACCAATGTGCAGGTTTTTATTATATTGTCCCTCGTTTCTCACCCTTTCGTAAAACCCGTTTGATCTAGTTTTATGTACTCTGGTAAAATGGGTGTCTATTAGAAATAATATATCAATATTTGTCAGAGAAATTGGTCGGTAATTATTGCATAATGTATGATCTTTCTCGGGTTTTGGAATTAATGTAATATGAGCTGCCATACTTTGTGGTGCAAAAGTTTGTGTTTTAGATATAGAGTTGTATGTTTTAAGATATTTTATTACAGGAGCCAAATATACTGTATTTATTACTGAACATTTTTTTTTTGTTAATGCCTTTCCATTTACACTGTAATCCATAGAGAAATATCATATACAGTTTATGCCTTAAAGTCTTTGTGAAAGAACAAGATAAATGATGTAGTAAGCCAATGTTAGTGTGCAGCCCAGGAGCATTGTGTGTGCTATTATTGCAAGAGCCTATGATAAAAGCAGAGCCCAAACGCAGGATCCCTGTATATGACTAATCTTCTACATTACTAAATGTTCTCTTTCATTGTTGTTAAACATAATGGGATCCAACATTTGGTAGTCAGCCCCAGATTGTAAGTAAAAAACAAGAATGATTGCATTGATGCCATAAGATTCACTGCATATTTAAAAAAAATATTTAACCCAAGTGATGTCATATCATAAAACGCGTACTCTCCAGTCGTGCATGAAAACAAAACCTTCATACTCCCAACGGGAAGAAGCCTAATTCTATTTTTTCATCCATGCATCATTATATTGTGCCTCATTGCTGGCTGCTTGATATGTCGCAAACACCACCTTTCTTTCAATTTTGATTCTTGGTAGGGTATTCCCTCCCTCTTCATAACTGTACATTCTTGGCATCACATCAATATGCTGGTTAGGTCATATCACGGCATTCATTCTTTATTCTTGTCACTGTACCCTTGTGCCCCACTCTCCATGAAAATGTATTGCTATCATTCTTCCATTTGTATCAACCCTCTATTTAAACAGTCTTCTGGCCTCCATAGATGTTTTTCTTGCAACCATAAAAGAGAAGTATGGGAATTTCCAGAATAATACTTACCTAGGTGGATGCAGCCTCAGTCCGAGGCTGCATCTGTCCCCCGCCAGCTCTAACACTGAGAACTGAGGGATCAAATCGCTTGGTTCTCAGGGCTCCCACAGCAGAGAGCTGGTGACTGTTAGTATGCAGCTCTCTTCTCTGACCCTGCCATGCTCACTGGAGCGCTGGGCTGTGGAGGGGGTGGGAGCTGAGAGGCTGAGCCAGGTGCCGGTCCAGGCATGTGGCCAGATCCCGACTATATGGTCGTGATCTTGCCCAAGCCTGGACCAGCTCTGTGACGTCAGTCGACAGCGGGCTTCAGCCCTCTGTCTACTGAAAACGGGGTAACAAAGGAGTGCAGAACGAACTGCAATCCTGTGATCCACAGGAGAAGTACAGCCAACCTTTTCCTATATGTGGGAGCATGGAGTGGGCTCTATTCTGTGATGACACATATATACATTTTTGTTGTTTTTGCTGTTTTGTATTGGGAGCACACTCCATCACCTCCCAATCACAGTATAATAATCAGGAGTGGGTAGGATGGGTTTGTGATCACTGTAACAGCCAATCACAGTAATGACTTGATCAGGAAGTCCATGAAGGCAAAATGTAAACTATTGTTTCTGGGCCCTACTAAGGGTACTAATGCAAAACTTGACATTTAGCTTTTCATTAAGACCCCTTTCACATTGGGTCGTTTTGCAGGCGCTATTGCGCCAAAAATGGCGCCTGCAAACCGACCTGCTGCTATGTGTCTCCAGTGTGAAAGCCATAAGGGCTTTCACACTGGAGCGGTGCGCTAGCAGGACGGTAAAAAAAGTCCTGCTAGCAGCATCTTTGGAGCGGTGAAGGAGCGGTGTGTATACCGCTCCTCCACCGCTCCTGCCCATTAAAATTAATGGGGCACCGCGGCTATACCGCCAGCAAAAGGCCTCTGCAAAACCGCACCGCTATCGGCCGAATAGCGCAGCAAAATTGGCGGCAAAGCGCCGCTATTCCTGCCCCAGTGTGAAAGAGGCCTAAGGCTGGTTAACACCAGATGCAGTCCAGTGAGGTTTTAATCTGCATCAAAAATTCATGCACAGTGTTTTCCATGTATTCCAGTAGTCCTGGTTTACACCAGTGCAGTGCGTTCCAGTGCAGTGAACAAAAGTAGAACATGCTGCATTTATAGTTATAGAATGCATAAAAATGAACCAGAATACACTAAGAATGCACATGTCCTGAAATGAGATAAAGAAAGGATGAGAGAGGGAAAAAAAAACGATTCAGAATACATCCAAAAAGACACTGGAATGCATAAGAAATTCAGTGAATTGCATCAAAAACGCACATGCAGAAACACATCCGAAATGCAGAAATTGCAGAAATTGTTGTGTAAACTGGCCCTAATGGTTTATTTTACCTTCTGCATTAGGGGTTAGTCTACTGTAATGCATTATATAGTATAATATACAATAACATAGTCGAGTACAGTATAGTGTGATGCAGTGTGTACTGCCCAGTAGTGCTGGGTGCATCTTAGTATACTGTGGTGCAGTGTAGAATATTTATGTATTATAGAAGAGTGAATATTGTATATTGCAGTGTACTATACACCGATTAGCCATAATTTTATGACTACCGACAGGTTAAGTGAATAACATTGATTATCTTGATAGAATTGCAACTGAAAGTTGGTGGTAACTATTGGGCAGTAAGTGAACATGTTGTCCCTGAAGTTGATGTGTTGAAAGCAGAAGAAATGGGCACTGCAGTTTGTTGTGCATGACGCTGTGCAACCACAGATCAGTCAGGCTGCCCATGCTGACCCGTGTCCACAGCCAAAAGCACCTACAATGGGTACATGAGCAACAGAACTAGATAAATGGAAGAAGGTAGCCTGGTCTGATGAATTATGTTTTCTTGTACATTATATGGATGGCGGGGGGCGTGTGTGACGCTTACCTGGAGAAGAGTTGGCACCAAGATACAATATGGGAAGAAGGCAAGCTGGCGGGGGCTGTGTGATACTTTGGGCAATATTCTGCTGGGAAATTTTGGGTCCTGCAATTCATGTGGATGTTACTTTGACACATACCACGTACCTAAACATTGTTGCTGACCAATTAAACCCCCTTCATGGAAACTGTATTCCCTGATGGCAGTGGTCTCTTTCAGCAGGATAATGCACCCTACCACACTGCAAAAATGCATAGATTCCAACTGTCCCTGATTTTGAGGGACTGTCCCTGATTTGGAACAAAGTCCCTCTGACCCTCTTTCCTCCTCATTTGTCCCTCATTTTGGTCTGATCTATATAGTTGTATATAAAATGCACTTTTTATCTTTCAAAACGGAAAATTTAATTCAAATACTTACCGTAATTTTCCTTTCCTGAAGCGCTCCATGTCAGCACAGCTGGGTGAGGCCCTGCCCACCCCTATGTAATCAGGACTTAACTATAAATTTTTTGCTCACCTCAGCCTCAGCGTTTCGTAACTATTACTACTTAACTGGATGGGTTCTGTGCTGACATGGAGCTCATCAGGAAAGGAAAATTACGGTAAGTATTTGAATTCAATTTTCCGTTTTCCTGACGGATCCATGTCAGCACAGCTGGGAATTAACTAGCCAAAACAGGGGAGGGATAATGCTACACACTCCAATTCTGACTAAAACAGTAACAGAAACCATGATGCCTCTGACAAACTCAACTGTCATGAATATGAATATTTTTGGTGTCCACATAGTTGAATTGCAGATAGTTTGAGACACCCGGCCTGCTGTCACTCTCAAGGTCCGGACCCTTCTAGTGAGAGTGCCGTGATTCTCCTGGCACAGCCAGCCCTACAACCTGCAGGCCAAAGAGATGAGGTTATCACCCAAGAGATAATAATCTTGCTGGAAGCCGTAAAATCATTATGCGTTCCACCTGAAAATGACAAACAGATGTACAGACCTCCTGATGGCAGGAGTCGCCTTGATTAAATATTTTAGAGCTTAGCCCACATCCGATGGGCTCATTTCTTGAGTACTCCCCAAAGGGAACATAAGAGTAAAACCTCTTGTGTGATATGAACCCTGAAAGTCAGTTCAGGCACAAATTCGAGCATTGGCATGAGCACCATCCTGTCTGGGAAGTACGCGAGTATGGGTTCTTTAAACACAAGGGAATTGTAGACATCATAAACATGCTTCTCCATACTCTTTTTTTCTACTTTTTTTTTTTTTGGAAGAAAACCAAAGATCACATAGAAAAATACAAGGATATCCCATATCACCACAGGCCATGGCTGGATCCAGTAGACATCCCAGGTGGCTCCAACTAACTTCTTTGGAAAATGCTGGTCTTTGGAGGGGGTTTGGCATAATGGCATGACAGTAAGCAAACATGAGAAGCCACCAACAGATTATAGCCATGTGTGAACAGACAAAGTGTTACTTTGTGTATCTGTTATGCAGAGTACTCCCTGTCCAGTAATGCCGCATACGTTGGATACAAAGCATTTAGCTCACCCAACCTCCGTCATCCGACCGTCGACACTGGAACAGCGCAAGTGCGCGTGCATAGGGGAGCACTCTGCCATGACCGCTGTCCATCTTGTTTGGACCGTGCGGACCCAAGACATGGCTGTTAGCCATGATAAAGCCGCCCCGAGCTGCCCCGAGGACCAGCAGCAGGGCTCCCTGGATTATGGTCATTTAGACGAGATGCCAGGGACTTCGTCCAGCTTCATCCACACGTATGGATGGCCCACCAGCCATTTAGACCAGCTAGGTAGAGGAGCACACCTACGTCCTGCACGTAGGAGCAAAGGAGAAGAACGCTGAGGCTGAGGTGAGTGAAAAATTTATAGTTAAGTCCTTATCACGTAGCGGTGGTGGTGGGCGGGGCCTCACCCAGCTGTGCTGACATGGAGCATCAGGAAAAAGTTTCCCAGTGCTAAACCTTTCATCCAATTTCTAAATTGCTGCATTTGTAAATTTAAATAGCCAATATAAAGGAATAGTAGTGGTAAAAAAAGCCCTTTTGGATTTAATTAACTTTTTTTTGGTTAATTCTTCTTTATGGGGCTTTATGGGGGTGTGGCAGGGGCGTGTCATATGCCTACATATGTTTTTTAGTAGGTGTCCCTCATTCCCATCTTAAAATGTTGGGAGGTATGAAAATGGTCCAAGAATGGTTTGAGGAACACAACAATGAGTGTGATGTGTTGATATAGCCTCCAAATTCTCCAGATTTTAATCCAATCGAGCATCTGTGGAATGTGCTGGAAAAAAATGTCTGATCCATGGAAGTTCCACTTTGCAACTTACAGGACTTAAAGGATCTGCTACTGACGGCTTTGTGCCAGGTACCACAGAACACCTTCATAGGCCTAGTGGCATCCATGCAACAATAGGTCAGGGCTGTTTGGCAGCAAAGGGGCTGTTTTGGCAGCACAACAGGAAATAACTCAATATTAGGTAGGTGGTCATTAAGTTATGGTTGATTGGTATTTATCTACAGTATGTATATGGCTGTGTGTGCGTCATCTTCAGCATGAGTGAGTGTCCTAGTACTCGGTAACAGATTGTTCCTACTGTGGCAGCCATCACTATACACAAACAGACATGACAGAATTTAATTTTGCTAGTTTCATAACTCTGACTTTCATTCAATGTAGTAATCAGTGTATTCTACAGCGTCAGTCTATTTGCAGAATATGACTCTAGACATGAATATCTTTTCATAAAATCAACTTTGTCACTGTAACTCAATCAAACCCAGAGCACAATATGTTTTTCTATTTTTATAGGTTAAGAACTTGACAGACCGAACGCCATGAAATGCCATTTTCAAGATACACTGAGGAAATTATAGTTAATGTATTTCCTCCAGGGATTTCCTGTGCGATGCAAACGCTAACAGTGATAAGTACTTCTGGATAATCCAGTGGTATACATTTCAATCAATTTCATCCCTTTGATTCTCATGCCTATTTGCAGTTTTACATTAATGTACATGAATGTGCATTTTGGTCTTTTGATTATAAAACCATATCGTTGTTTCTCTGTATGAACTGTTTCTATTTCCACCGAAAGGTGATTATTTGTCTCCCCTCAAGCATTTCGCCTCTGACATTATATCCGAATGGAAAAACAGTTATTAATTTAACTTGTCCATTGTACCCACAAAATTCAATATTGTCTATTCATTGTGTTTACAGCAGAGGGTTTGATGCTGAAGATAGAAAAGCTATAGCGGGGATACGTGTGTAGTCAAATGTATGCAATATTTAAATAACTAGTTTGGACAGGTCAATTGACCTATGGAGAAATAGAACTCGTTTCTAAAAGTATAATTTCTAGAAGAATCTGAGCAGACAACAGTTTTTGTATACAGTTTAATTTGTTTGTCTTGTCAGAACAGTGGTTTTCAACTTATTTGATATACAGGTCCTTCTCAAAAAATTAGCATATTGTGATAAAGTTCATTATTTTCTGTAATGTACTGATAAACATTAGACTTTCATATATTTTAGATTCATTACACACAACTGAAGTAGTTCAAGCCTTTTCTTGTTTTAATATTGATGATTTTGGCATACAGCTCATGAAAACCCAAAAATCCTATCTCAAAAAATTAGCATATTTCATCCGACCAATAAAAGAAAAGTGTTTTTAATACAAAAAAAGTCAACCTTCAAATAATTATGTTCAGTTATGCACTCAATACTTGGTCGGGAATCCTTTTGCAGAAATGACTGCTTCAATGCGGCGTGGCATGGAGGCAACCAGCCTGTGGCACTGCTGAGGTGTTATGGAGGCCCAGGATGCTTCGATAGCGGACTTAAGCTCATCCAGTGTGTTGGGTCTTGCGTCTCTCAACTTTCTCTTCCCAATATCCCACAGATTCTCTATGGGGTTCAGGTCAGGAGAGTTGGCAGGCCAATTGAGCACAGTAATACCATGGTCAGTAAACCATTTACCAGTGGTTTTGGCACTGTGAGCAGGTGCCAGGTCGTGCTGAAAAATGAAATCTTCATCTCCATAAAGCTTTTCAGCAGATGGAAGCATGAAGTGCTCCAAAATCTCCTGATAGCTAGCTGCATTGACCCTGCCCTTGTTAAAACACAGTGGACCAACACCAGCAGCTGACATGGCACCCCAGACCATCACTGACTGTGGGTACTTGACACTGGACTTCAGGCATTTTGGCATTTCCCTCTCCCCAGTCTTCCTCCAGACTCCTTGATTTCCGAATGACATGCAAAATTTGCTTTCATCCGAAAAAAGTCCAGTCCAGTGCTGCTTCTCTGTAGCCCAGGTCAGGCGCTTCTGCCGCTGTTTCTGGTTCAAAAGTGGCTTGACCTGGGGAATGCGGCACCTGTAGCCCATTTCCTGCACACGCCTGTTCACGGTGGCTCTGGATGTTTCTACTCCAGACTCAGTCCACTGCTTCCGTAGGTCCTCCAAGGTCTAGAATCGGTCCTTCTCCACAATCTTCTTCAGGGTCCGGTCACCTCTTCTCGTTGTGCAGCGTTTTCTGCCACACTTTTTCCTTCCCACAGACTTCCCACTGAGGTGCCTTGATACAGCACTCTGGGAACAGCCTATTCGTTCAGAAATTTCTTTCTGTGTCTTACCCTCTTGCTTGAGGGTGTCAATGATGGCCTTCTGGACAGCAGTCAGGTCGGCAGTCTTACCCATGATTGCGGTTTTGAGTAATGAACCAGGCTGGGAGTTTTTAAAAGCCTCAGGAATCTTTTGCAGGTGTTTAGAGTTAATTAGTTAATTCAGATGATTAGGTTAATAGCTCGTTTAGAGAACCTTTTCATGATATGATAATTTTTTGAGATAGGATTTTTGGGTTTTCATGAGCTGTATGCCAAAATCATCAATATTAAAACAAGAAAAGGCTTGAACTACTTCAGTTGTGTGTAATGAATCTAAAATATATGAAAGTCCAATGTTTATCAGTACATTACAGAAAATAATGAACTTTATCACAATATGCTAATTTTTTGAGAAGGACCTGTAGGGCCCAGCCCTCAAAAATTCCACTCGCCTGCTCGCATTTTGCGAGTGGATTTTGAGGGCTGGGCGAGTGTGGGCTGCCTGGGAGCAGGGGGGGGGGGCGATCGTGGGGCAAGATAGAGGACAGGAGAGCTGCTGCCGCTGCCACCACCGCATTGATCAGCGCGCAGGGAACATAACAGCTTTCATTTCAATAGCTGTGTGTTCCCCGCCGCGCGTCTTCATATATAGCCCCTCCCCCTTGTCCGGGAACTTTGATAGACAGATCACCCGCCCCAGGATTGGGCAGGTGATCTGTCTATCAAAGTGCCCGGACAAGGGGGAGGGGCTATATATGACGGCACGCGCGGCAGGGAACACACATCTATTGAAATGAAAGCTGTCATATTCCCCGCGCGCTGATCAACCAGACAGCGGTGGCGGTGGCAGGGGGGGGCTATCTCTTTCCCTACACAGGTAGGCCACTGGGGACCTACACATGGCTGCATTTGGGGACACAAGGCTGTATTTGGGGACACAAGGCTGCATTTGGGGACACATGGCTACACAAGGCTGCATTTGGCGACACAAGGCGACACAAGGCTGCATTTGGGGACACAAGGCTGCATTTGGGGACACATGGCTGCATTTGGGGATACAAGGCTGCATTTGGGGACACATGGCTACACAAGGCTGCATTTGGGGACACAAGGCTGAATTTGGGGACACATGGCTACACAAGGCTGCATTTGGGGACACAAGGCTGCATTTGGGGACACAAGGCTACACAAGGCTGCATTTGGGGACACATGGCTGCATTTGGGGACACAAGGCTGCATTTGGGGATACAAGGCTACACAAGGCTGCATTTGGGGACACAGGCTGCATTGGCGGTCACAAGCTGCACTGGCGGACACAGGCTGTATTGGTGGGCACGGACAGACTGCATTGGCGGACACGGGCAGGCTGCAGTTTTGGACATGGATAAAGTTGTTGTTAATATTTATTTTTATAACTTAATTCTGCATAAACAATTTAAGTGTAATTTCATGAGATAATTTGAGGGCGTGTTTAGGGGCGGGGCATGGTAGGGGTTGGGCCCGGCAACTGGTGGCGAGTAACCCTTGAGGTCTGGCTAGTAGCTCAGGATTTGAAATTTTGAACCCTGATATAGGGGACCTCATGTGTGGCCCCCAGACACAATTGGCTACACAATAATATTAAAGTGATTGTAAAGCTTTAAGCTTTTTTAAAAAAAAAAATAACAAACATGTCATACTTACCTCCACTGTGCGGTTTGTTTTGAAAAGAGTGGCCCCGATCCTCGACTTCTGGGGTCCCTTAGCAGTTCTCGCGGCTCCTCCCTGCATCGTAGAACCCCCTAGGAGAAGCGCTCTCCCAGGAGGTTACTTTGCGGGCGCGCTCCCGAGTCCAGCACTAGGCCTCCATAGACGCCCAATGTAGGAGTTGGCCCCGCCCCTCGGTGCCCGCATCATTGGATTTGATTGACAGCAGCGGAAGCCAATGGCTGCACTGCTATCAATCTATCCAATCAAGAGCCGAGAACCCCGGGCGGGCAGAGAGGTAGTGCATCTTCGCCGAGGGATTGAAGGGGGCCAGGTGAGTAAAAAATGCATAGGATGCATTAAGGTGAATAAAAACGCGAGGGTTTACAACCCCTTTAAGTATTTTTGATGCTACAGAGACTGTAGAGATAGTACAATAAATCGTTAGAGACTATGGATGTGTTATAGGAGTGGAAGGAGACTGGTGACATGTTGCAGGGGACAGTCAGAGGTTGTGGACATATTACAGGAGATAAAAAAAAAACAAAAAAAAAACAAGGTATAATCCACCTGCATACACTAAGTAGTTGTAAAGATGTGTACAGTTTTATTAACCAATATCAAACTTGCAAAATTGAACTTGGGCATTAAGGTTTGTTTTTGCCCTGGTGATGAAGGGGTTAAGGATATAGTAAAAAAAAAAGGGGGGGGATAGCTCAATTAATAGCAAAAAGTAGGTAACGTGTTCACAATTTTTATTTATTCTGGAGATAAATACCTTCCATTTTTTAATTCATGGAGTTTATTGTTGGGCAGCGAATGCCCTGCCATGTGTAGTATCATCTTATAGTAGATATTTGCTGGTTATCAAATATGAAATTGTACATAACAGAGAAAGATCTTTGTGCCAGAAGTATTGCTTATACAGACAGATGTGATGTTATATAAAAGCTGGCATCCCTGGCATCTCTTCCGCATGACCGGCACTTAGACTGCTGCTGATCAGATACTTGTGGCAGTAACAGCTAATGACCGAGTGAAAAAGTACAGTATGTGAGCCTTCCTGTCCTCCCAAGAAGGGTCACCAACCTTTCCCATTAATTACCAACATATCGAAGTGATATATGTTCATTGGTTATGTCTGTGCCCTAAAGCTAAACTCTATGCAGATATAAGACACAAATTAGTAGAGCTCTGAACTACATTTATATACAGTGTGTGTGTATGTGTATATATATATATATATATATATATATATATATATAATTTTTTATTTTTTTTAATGCCGTTACCTAAATGTGACTGCTTTTACAGCAGAGCTCAGATTTGGGAAGGCAGAAGCAGCACAAGGTGGGTGGCAGTCAGTTGTGCTGCAGTGGAAAAAGCATGCTAATAAAAAGAGAGAGCAAAGTGACAGAGTGACTAATTTACCAGTCTGCTGCTTCCCCTCTTAGGCAGACCATACATGAGTGTTTTTTTTTTCCATTTAACCAGCGGCTGTGTAAATTGGGAGATTCTCCCACTGTGTCATTGTATTCTCACAATGGGGAGATTTCCCGACCGTCAGAATACACAGATCAGCGCTGCCACCTATAGGCAGCAGCATTGATCAAGTGGGGAAACTCCGACAGGGCAGTTATACAGAAGAAGATCAACTTCTGTACAACCCCAGTGCCCATACATGGATCGAAATTTGGCTGGTCCCTGTTGAACCAGACGAATTTCGATCCCTGTATGACCAGCTTTACTGCCGAGTCAAAGGGTGGGGGTTGGGAAGAGACCTGTAAGTGTTACTGAACTGCAAAAGGTAAAAATAAAGTTGCCTGTCCTTCCTACTAGACAGGGCTACGGTGTGGCAGAGCTATGTAAATTTCAGAACTGAATAGGCAGAAATTCAAATACTTAGGCAGGTTTAGCTTACAATATATGGAATTCAGCTTTAGGCCTCTTGAACACTAATGAGTAAAAACTCAGCATTTTGAAGCATACAGTTTTTTTTTACTGATGCAAATGCAGTCCATTGTTTTTAATGTGCCTATACACACAGACTTCCAGACAAAAACACATTACATACTGTATACTGTGACAGTACGATGCCTTGCCACTGTGAAAATGTAGGCGCAAATGACACAGGATTCGCATTAAGGGTTAATGCAAGCTTTCAAACTATCATTTCTAAATAGAATGCTGTGTTCTTGGCTTTCTCTTGGTTCTGTAAACCTGGATCGGGGCCTGGAGCTTGAAGACTCCAAAGTGTCTTGGGTGGGACGAAACCTTCAATCCTGTGTCTGGATTTTACCAGGTGCTTGCAGTCTGTGTGAGATTAAGGGTGTACAGTGTCATGTTTTACCTGTCAGAAACCATGAATCAGACCGAGACAGAAGTACAGTTAAATCACACTTGTTTAATAATAATAAAAGTAAATAGAACAAACGTAGTCAAAACATAGCCAAAGTTCGGTAACCGCAACGGATAGTCAGACAAGCCAGGAAGTCAGGAAGCCAGGGATCAGCATAGTGGAACAACAAGCAGGATCTGGAACCAGAAGGGACGTCAGCCAAGTCTTTAACAGGCACGCAGGAGAGAGTCTCTGTGATGTTGACCACACGAAGGCAGAGAAGATCTGGGCTGGACGGCTAAAGTAAGCAGGACTGACGAGCAGGATATCATCAACAGGTGAGTCACTGTAGAGAGATAGGAGCTGCCAATTAACCGACAGCTGAGTGGCCAGCTCAGAGAAGGAAGGGCTGAGCCCAGCCCTGACAATACTCAAGCCTGGGAATAGCTCAGAGCTCTCAGTTTGGAGACTTCTCCCATATTGGAGACAGAAGGTTTTACCCAGAGGTCAGAGGTGCTTCAGTCAGGAGTCAAGAAACAGGAGGTCTCACCCAGGGGGCCCCAGTCAGGAGACAGGAGATCTTGTTACAGGAGTCAGGTGGGCACCTATCGAGGTGCCAGGAGAACCCCTATCCAGAGGCCAGGAGTGAGTCGTCCAGCAGGATGCTACGACTAAAGGTTAAGAGAGTCAAGTGAACCAGTAGAGCTGGACAACACCATCAGAGGCAATGGTAAGAAGAGCAGTGGTGCTGCTGACAAGGAAGCCAGGTGGCTCAGCATTTTCAGCTGTCTATTCATGATGATCTGGAACAACCCCTGCATGGGCAACTGATGTTATGTGAACGTTTAATTTAATAAAAGTGGGCTCCTAAGCCCTAATCTCCAGTTCGGACTGGCACAACTCATTGGGAAAAGCATCTGCCAAATTAGCATAATCACCCCAATATCACAATACCCACAATTAAACAGAAATTTTCACCTGGGGTTCACCCTGACTCCTCTCTGACATGTAGCGCTACCCTCGTATGACCTGCTAGAAATTTCCCCAGAAATCACAGACAGGCACACAGTCACAGTCACCCTTTGGCTCAAGCAGTACAGGGGTGTTTTTGATGTTTTTAACTTTAGGGCTAACTTGGATAGGGTTGGGGAATTTAGTGGGATACTCCAAAAAGGACTATATACAAAGTAGGGTTGTCCCGATACCGATACTAGTATCGGTATCGGGACCGATACAGAGCATTTGCGCAAGTACTTGTACTCACACAAATGCTCCCGATGCCTGACCCGATACCTGGTCGGCGGAGTTAGTGAGCGGAGAGGGCGGGCAGAGTTTGCGAGCGCCGAAGGCGGGCGGAGTTTGAGCGACAAAGGCGGGCGGAGTTTGAGCGACGAAGGCGGGCGGAGTTTGAGCGATGAAGGCGGGCGGAGTTTGAGCGACGAAGGCGGGCGGAGTTTGAGCGACGAAGGCGGGCGGAGTTTGTGAGCGGCGAGGGCGGGCAGAGTTTGCGAACGGAGAGGGAGGGCGGAGTGGGCGGGAAACGTCCGTAGGCGGAGTCAGTGGGGCGGAGAGCGAGTCCTCAGCTAGGTAAGCTGGAAGTGTGCAGGGCACAGCCGCATCAGGATTGGGTGACTGTCAGCTTGGACATCCCGACGCCCATCTTGGTACACCCTGCACTTGGCCACAGTAAGCCAGCAGCGGACATCTTGTTACACCCAGCCCAAATAGTTTGGGCTGGGTGTAACAAGATGTCTGCTGTTACTTACTGATGCTGAGTGCAGGGTGTACCAAGATGGCCGTTGCAGCATAACATTTCAGAATCTTTTCCTCATGTCATTTATTGCAGCATTTCAGTGCCTGCACATAAGTGCCAGCCACATATCAGTGCCCATAAGTGCCGACTATCAGTGCCATCCATCAGTGCCCATAAGTGCCGTCAGTGCCAGCCAACTGGCAGTGCCATCAGTGCCCATACGTGCTGCCCATCAGTGCCAGCCACCTGTCAGTGCCAACAGTGCCAGCCACATATCAGTGCCCATAAGTGCCGACTATCAGTGCCATCCATCAGTGCCCATAAGTGCCGTCAGTGCCAGCCAACTGGCAGTGCCATCAGTGCCCATAAGTGCTGCCCATCAGTGCCAACAGTGCCAGTCATCAGTGCCAGCCACCTGTCAGTGCCATCAGTGTCCATAAGTGCCAACTATCAGTGCAATCCATCATTGCCACCTATCAGTGCCCATAAGTGCCATTAGTGCCGCCCATCAGTGCCAACCATCAGTGCCAGCCACCTGTCAGTGCCACCTATCAGTGCCCATAAGTGCCGCCTATCAGTGCCATCTTTCAGTGCCCATCAGTCAAACTGTCACATGACATTAAAAAAGTATCGGTAATCGGTATCGGCGAGTACATGAAAAAAAGTATCGGTACTTGTACTCGGTCCTAAAAAAGTGGTATCGGGACAACCCTAATACAAAGTAAGGACAGTAAACTTCATTTCTTGTTCATACATCACGGGACACAGAGCAGCATAGTCATTACTATGTGGGTTATATAGAATTACCTTCAGGTGCTGGCACTGGCAACTTCCAAAACAGGAAGTACCCTCCCCTATATAAGCCCCTCCCATCCGGGAGTACCTCAGTTTTTTGCCAGTGTCTAAGTTGTTGGCCAAGGTTAACATGTATTCATCTGGGCTTGTGTACAGGTTCTCTGGGCCTTAGCAAGCTATTCCGGATCCGACCAAAAAAAGCTTCATAGCTAAACGGCCGGTACCCGGGCCTTGCAGAGAAGAGCAGGGTTTTGCCTGTAATGCCTCTCTTAGGAGGGCTGGACCCTGGGATCCAGAGCTCTGGTCATACCCAAAACCAAGAGGCTATCTGTGCAGGGTGCTATACAGGTCCAGGGGAGTGGAATCCTTGGGAACCCGGTCCCTGAAGGTCTAGTACAATGCCTGCCGTGAGAGGTGAAGTTTGGGCTTCTGTGGACCAAACAAAGTCCTGCGGCGGGGAAAAGGTAAGTGGGGGCCCCACAGGAACTTGGTTCTATTGAGGGGACCCCCAAGCCTAATATGTCTTTCTGCCTGTTACCTAAAGGGTATTCCCGCTAATAGCTGTATATGCCTAAGAAATCCTAGAAATGTTTTTTCATAAGGGAAGTTTTAAAAAAACTGTAAACCTGGAAATGTTTTTCATAAAGGAGGTTTAAAAAAAAAAAAAAAAAAAGACAAAAGTGCGGTACCTGTGTTTGTCCACTAGAGGCCGCTGTGGAACGTCTTTTTTCTTGGGACTATTCCTTCCATGGTGAAAGTCCAGGCAGATGAGTGAGCTCTCTATCAGGGAAGCTGCATTCCTCTGTCATGCTGCCAAGTAGTTTCCTTCCATCCCCGAGTCCTGGTGAAACAGGGACCCTGGCTCCTCTCCCTACATGGCGCCAAGAGCGCACACGTGCACGCGCGCGCGCGCGCACACATGCTTTCCTTTTATAAGGTTTAGCTTCAAAAAAGGGGGCGGAGCCTGGCGGATGACGCGCTCTGTGCGCCCAGCGCTTCTGCGCATGTGCGGGCGTCCCAGCAAGATAAAAGGACTCAGTCCACGCTGCTTGCTATGGACACAGAGCATGAAAAGGAGCTGGTAGCATGGTATAGGGGCTTACAGCGGGCGGTTGATACAGGCATCCCCAGAAAGACGCATTAGTAGACACCCACTGATGTACATAGCAGCAAATTGCATTAGACTATTTCAGTAAGGGGTGTATTGCGGCTGGAATATCTCAGCTTTGAACTAAGGAATATGCCGCCTAAAAAACTCCGAGATATACCTCTCAGGAAGTGTAGGGGGTCTCCATCGGGCTCTGAGGATCTGGAGCAGTCATCTGCACCCTCCTGCCCTGAGAAATCAGAGGTTAATACCCATAAGGAACCCCCGGGAGTGCCAGGTACTGCGGCTGTCCTCAGTCCACCTGCTCCTGCATATATAACAGAGGAGGTTTTTTCCTCAACTCTGGAGGGATTGGAGCAGAGATTGGCTGCATTGATCGCTTCTTCTCTACAGGAAAGAAAGCGCGCCAGATCTCCATCACCTCCATTAGAGTGCCTGTTGGCAGAGCAACAGTCCCAGGAAGGGACCGTCCTACCTGAAGGGGATCAGGAGGAGGTTAGCTCTGTTTTTGAGGAATCGACAGTAGATGAACCATTTTCAGCATCACAGACTGAAAGATTGTGGGTCCAGACCCTAACTGCCATGGTTCGATCTGCATTTAAAATGCCTCTGGTTGAACCATCAACTACTGCTGTCTCCTCATTGGGGTCGCTAAAAGCTCCCCAGGTTAATTGCTCCTTTCCAATACATCCATTATTGGAAGGACTTATATACCAGGACTGGGAACATCCTGATAAACTATTTGTTCCGCCTAAAAGGTTTCCGGTGATCTATCCCATGGAGGAAAAGTTCACCCAGAGATGGAATGTTCCTACGGTGGATGCAGCCATCTCTTCTGTGAACAAATCACTGACATGTCCAGTAGATAATGTTCAAATGTTCAAAGATCCAGTGGATAAAAAATTGGAATCTTTATTAAAATCTGCTTTTTCCACAGCAGGGGCTGTTACACAGCCAGCAGTGGCAGCTATTGGGGTCTGCCAAGCTTTAAAGGATCAAATGAAAATGGTCCTGAGGGATTTGCCAGACCAGCAGGCCCAGGCTCTGGCTGATCTGCCTAGAGCATTATGCTTTGCGGTTGACGCCATCAAGGATTCTATCCATCAGGCCTCACGCTGTCTTTGGTACATATGCGTAGGCTTCTGTGGCTCAAAAACTGGTCTGCTGAAGCTCCCTGTAAGAAGCTCTTAGTTAGCTTCCCATTTCATGGGGAACGCCTTTTTGGCGAAGACCTGGATAAGTATATCCAGAAGATTTCCAGTGGTAAAAGTACTCTCTTACCGAGTAAAAAGAGGTCTAGGGGTCCATCTTTTAAGAGGACTACCTCTCCTATCCCTGCGACGTCTGCTACTAAGCAGTTCCGACGGCCTCCTCGGTCAAACTCAGGAGGTAAAAATCAGGGACAGCCACAGGGTAATAAAAAGCCCTGGATCCGAAGAGGTACTAAACCAGCCTCCAAGTCAAGCCTATGAAGGGCTGCCCCCACTCAAACGGGTGGGGGGAAGACTTCAGTTGTTCGCAGAGACCTGGCGGGAGACGATCAAAGACAGATGGGTGCTCTCCGCAGTAACTCTGGGATACAAGTTGGAGTTAAAAGAGTCTCCTCCGTCCCATTTTATGTGGTCAGGCATGCCAAGAGACCCTCTGGAAAGAGGGTCTCTCCTATTGGCGTTAGAACAACTATGGCTCCAAGGAGTAATTATGGAGGTTCCTATGGAAGAGTGGGGGTTGGGTTTCTACTCAAACCTTTTCACAGTCCCGAAGCCAAACGGGGACATAAGACCCATATTGGACCTAAAGAGTCTAAACAAATTTCTAAACGTCCGGTCTTTCCGGATGGAGTCGATCCGATCGGTCACCGCTGCCCTACAAGGGGAGGAATGGTTAGCCTCGATCGACATCAAAGATGCTTACTTGCATGTTCCCATCTTTCCAGGTCATCAAAAATTCCTACGCTTTGCAGTAGAAGGGCGCCATTTTCAGTTCAGAGCCTTACCATTCAGTCTGGCCACAGCACCACGAGTGTTCACAAAAATTCTGGCCCCACTGTTGGCCGATCTAAGAACACGGGGTGTAACGATAATGGCATACCTAGACGACCTGTTGTTGATGGACCACTCAGTTGCCAAGCTAGAAGTGGTAATTGTCGATACAATCAAGTATCTAGAATCTCACGGTTGGGTCATCAACCTGGACAAGTCAGCCCTACAGCCAGTGAAAAACCTGGTATATCTAGGGCTACGGCTGGATTCAGACCAGAGGAAGATTTTCTTACCTCTAGACAAGGTATCCTCTTTGAGGGGCTTGGTCCGTCTGCTTTGTGCAAAAAGACAGCCGTCCATACGCCTGTGCATGAGGCTGCTAGGAAAGATGGTAGCATCATTCGAAGCTGTGCCATACGCCCAATTCCACTCAAGGAATTTACAAAGGGCCATATTGTCAGCCTGGAACGGAAAAGTTCAGGCTCTAGACTTCCCGATGGCTTTGTCCCCTTCCGTTCGGAAGAGTCTCTGCTGGTGGTTGATCCCCCAGAATCTCCAGAAGGGAAAACCCTTCAGCCCGATATCTTGGAAGGTGGTCACTACAGATGCCAGCCTTATAGGCTGGGGGGCAGTACTGGAGCAATGGTCTCTCCAGGGCAGATGGTCAAATGTAGTAAAAACCCTGCCCATCAATCTCTTAGAGATACGAGCAGCCCGGTACGCCCTAGTAGCCTGGACATCCAGACTCCAAGGGTCCCCTGTCAGAATTCAATCAGACAATGCCACAGCAGTGGCATATATCAATCATCAGGGAGGCACCAGGAGTCGTGCAGCCCAGAGGGAAGTAAGTCACATCCTGGAATGGGCAGAAAAGCATGTCCCATGTATATCAGCTGTCTTCATTCCAGGGGTGGAGAATTGGAAGGCGGACTTTCTGAGTCGCCAACAGTTATGCCCAGGGGAATGGTCCATTCATCCCGAGGTCTTCCGAGCAATATGTCAGCGGTGGGGAACACCGGATGTAGATCTGCTAGCATCCAGATTCAACGCAAAGGTGGACAGATTTGTCTCCCGGACAAGGGATCCCCTCGCTTGCGGCTCGGATGCTCTGGTGTTCCCTTGGGATCAGTTCAGACTGATATATGCATTCCCTCCGCTACAATTGTTGCCTCGACTCCTTCGCAGAGTCAGGTTGGAGAAGAAGCCGGTGATCCTGGTGGCTCCAGCGTGGCCCCGAAGGGCCTGGTACGCGGAGATCATCAAAATGTCTGTGGGGAGTCCTTGGACCCTTCCACGTCGTCCGGACCTGCTTTCGCAAGGACCGATATACCACCCTTCCTTACTAACTCTAAGTTTAACGGCCTGGCTATTGAATCCCACATCCTAAAGAAGAGAGGTCTCTCTAACTCTGTGGTATCAACTATAATCAATGCCAGGAAGCCTGTATCCAGGCAGATCTACTATAGAGTTTGGAAGGCGTACATCACTTGGTGCGAGGCCAGAAAATGGCATCCACGTAAGTACGTTATAGGCAGAATTCTGGACTTCCTGCAGTGGGCTGTAGACAGGAAGTTTGCCTTAAGTACTATCAAGGGCCAGGTTTCGGCCTTGTCAATACTATTTCAAAGGCCCCTGGCTATGCATTCACTTGTCAAATCCTTTATGCAAGGTGTGACTCGTATTATTCCACCGATTAAGGCTCCCATATGCCCATGGGATCTAAATTTGGTTCTGTCGGTTCTGCAGAAGCAGCCATTTGAACCTTTGCGGCACATTTCCTTGGTTCTACTCACCAGGAAATTGATATTTTTAGTAGCCATATGCTCGGCTAGAAGAGTGTCGGAATTAGCCGCCATGTCCTGTAAAGAGCCATATCTGGTTATCCATAAGGACAGAGTAGTATTACGTCCTCACCCAGCCTTTCTTCCTAAGGTGGTATCGAGGTTTCACTTGAACCAGGATGTGGTTCTTCCTTCTTTTTTCCCCAAACCAAGCTCGGTAGAGGAAAAGTTATTGCATTCTTTGGATGTAGTAAGAGCAGTTAAAGCTTATCTAAAAGCCACTGCTCAGATTCGTAGAACGGATTCTTTGTTTGTTCTGCCGGAAGGCCCCAGAAAGGGTCAGGCAGCATCAAAATCTACTTTAGCCAAGTGGATTCGACAGGTCATAATACAAGCCTATGGCTTGAGAAGTAGACCGCCTCCGTTCAAAGTTAGGGCGCACTCCACGAGAGCAGTTGGAACTTCATGGGCAGTGCATCACCAGGCCTCCCTGGCGCAAATTTGTAAGGCCGCAACATGGTCTTCAGTACACACGTTTACTAGGTTCTACCAGGTGGACGTTAGAAGTCAGGAGGATGTCGCCTTTGGGCGCAGTGTGTTGCAGGCCGCAAAAGATCCTCATGCCTGATGGCGCCCAGCTTATGTATGGTGTATCCCCCCCCTCATGTGGCATTGCTTTGGGACGTCCCACATAGTAATGACTATGCTGCTCTGTGTCCCGTGATGTATGAACAAGAAAGTAGGATTTTTAAAACAACTTACCTGTAAAATCCTTTTCTTGGAGTACATCACGGGACACAGAGCTCCCACCCCTCTTTTGGGGACACGTATTGCTTTGCTACAAAACTGAGGTACTCCCGGATGGGAGGGGCTTATATAGGGGAGGGTACTTCCTGTTTTGGAAGTTGCCAGTGCCAGCACCTGAAGGTAATTCTATATAACCCACATAGTAATGACTATGCTGCTCTGTGTCCCGTGATGTACTCCAAGAAAAGGATTTTACAGGTAAGCTGTTTTAAAAATCCTACTTTTATAGAACTGTAAGCAAAGTACTTGTAAAAGCAGGCTGTGGATTTGGCTTTGTAGTAGTTGTAACTAAAGACACAAAAGCCTCCCCTTTCAAGCAATTAGAGCAGAGCCCCTTCACAAAGAATTAGATAGACTGAGCTCTCAGGACCCCAGCCGATGTCTCAATTACACACACACACACAGCTGACTCTCTTGCACCAGAGGGGTGGCAGCAACCCACAATCTCTAATCCCGTGTACACACTACTGTTTTTAATGTCATTGAAAAAAACTATGTTTTTCTCGACGTGATTCTTCTCAAGCCTGCCTTGCCTACACACGATCATGAAAAAAAATGCTAGAGCAAAGCGTGGTGACGTACGAAATGTATGACGGCACTATAAAGGGGAAGTTCCATTCGGATGGCGCCACCCTTTGAGCTGCTTTTGCTGATCCTTGTGTTAGTAAAGTTTGGTGAGAGACGATTCGTGCTTTTCAGGCTCGTGCTCTTCAGTCCGTTACAGCGTGACAAATGTGCTATCTCCATTATGAACGCTAGTTTTACCAGAATGAGCGCTCCCGTCTCATCACTTGATTCTGAGCATGCGCATTTCTTTCACGTCGTTAAAGCCTCCACACGCCGTTTTTCATGACGAGAAAAACGACGACGTGAAAAACAACGAGAAAAATTAGAGCATGTTCCAAATTTTTAATGCCCATTTTTCACGTTGTGAAAAATGCTCTGGAGCCCACACACGATCGTTTTTAATGACCAAATTAAAAAATGTAATTTTTCTCGTCATGAAAAACGGTCTTGTGTACGCGGCATAAGATCTGTCACAGCAATCTGTACTCATAAAATGTCCATGGAAAGTTGGTTTGCTCCATCTAACATCCATGTGACATCTTTTTTTCCTGTGATACCAAACTAGATCTTCAGACGACAGCCCCTCAGTCAGCTCTCTGCAACTTCAGCCAAGCAGGCCCTCAGGTTGCCCACCTGAGGCCTCAGCACCTCAGAAGCACATGGCAGGATAGCCTAAGGTGGCAAGCAGCAAGTGTTCATTTAATACAGGAAATTACCTGTAAGATCTGTTCTCAAAGTATTTATACAGACTCCCAGCAGCCATCCGGGCTATGCTCCCAGGGATTGGCCAGGGCTGTATAAATATTCATGCTGCCCATTTGGCCATGCCCCACACCTATTTTCCAGAGAGGTCCATAGTTCTCTAAAAAGCAGAGAGAGCCATAAAACCTGCAGCAGGTGAAACATGAACAGACCATAATAATCAACATAGCTTCACTGATTACAGTGAGCAACACTCAATTTACCTAACAACAAAACAGCAGTTCCACTGGATACAGTGAGCCAGAACCAAATGTACCTAATCCTAGCACCCATACAGGAGGGTGCTATAGATACATACTTGCTACAGGTGATTGATGTAAATTATTCAAGCCAATGAATCAACAGGACAGCCAGACCACCAGTGTCGGCTGCTTCACTAGAGGCACAGTTTTTTTTTTAGAAGTACGGAATTAAGGCCCGAGGCTCTAATTGGTTTAAAAAAGGGTGGGATTGGGACACAGAGCACTGCGCCCCGAGCCTACCCACTTGTGTGACAATAGCATATTAATATTCGCTATTGTCTTCCTGCTTCTCCTCCCAGCCACCCAGAAAGTGGATCTTAAGACCCGATTGGTCGGAAGGAGAAGCGACTGTCAGGTCCCCAGAACATCCTCCTCTCCTCTGCTCCGGTGACTTGTCGGGCTCGGTGTCCCCCCATCACTTGGCCCGAGCCGACTTCTTCTATCTGGGCACCAGGGGCCCCGTGCTTCTCCTGTGGGGGGGATACTCCGGGGCTGGGAGCCTGGGGGACCAGCCTGATACGGGCACCATGGCGCAAACACTTCCCTACCCGTCCCTTCCTCTGAGGAGCCGAGCCTAGCAACAACCCCATCCCACCCCGCCGTCTACCCCAAGCTACTGTACCTTCTATACCAGTATGTACTGGGGGGGGGGACTGGGATCATACCCCATCATAGGCAGTCAAGCGATAGGGGGGGTGGTTTGTTTGCCGCAGCTCCAAAAAAATGGAGCACTAGCAGCCACTGCAGACCACAAGCATTTTCAGGTGTAATCAGCAAAGGCAGCTGTTGTTTTTCTGCTTACCACAAGTTTCCTATATTTACCAGAGTATTTATAGAGCCTTATATAGGTCTTTAAGGCCATATTCACACTCGAGAATGGGTCCAACACCAATCACATGTGAGAACCCTAGCAGGGGTTCCCGGAGATTAGCGTCAGGAGGCAGCCCCATTGAAAACAATGGGAGACTGCCAGATCCGAGGCGGTTCTCTAATTAGGCAAATTAGGCGGTCGCCTAAGGCCTCGCACTCACAGGGGGCTCGTGGCTGCCTAATTTGCCTGTGATCAATACTAATGTCGGCGTCATCGGATCTCTCTATTACCCCTCTCTCTTTCTCACCTCCCCCTCTCTCTCCCCCCTCTTGCATTGGCTGAATATGTCTGAGTGAGGAGGGTGCCCTGGTAGTGGTGCTGATCACCTGTGTGCTAGATCCGTGCATTTTCTGCAGCCATTTTTCTTGCTTGAATTATTTTTCCCATTATGGGCGTGAGTGGGGCCTCATGTCTAAGTTTTGCCTAAGGCCTCACAAAGCCTAGAGCCGCCTCTGTGCCAGCTCCTGCAGCTTATCACGGCTGCTTGCATGTAATCGCTCATGAGTGATCAGCCCTGTACGCAGATTGTCTCTCCCTCTCCACATCTCCATAACATACGAGAAGTTGTTTTGATGCCCACATAGAGAAGTGGAAAGGAGATGCCAAGCATCATTTGGAACTAGAGATCTGAAAACATTTGAGATTTCATTTCAGCTCACAGAAACTTGCAAGGATACTGGAATTCTGTCATTATTAACAGGTATTTTTCTGTACTTGAAGAAAATGTACTTAGCTTGAAAAAAAAAAGAAAGTAAAAAAAAAGAATAACTATCATAAAAGAACAGCAATGTAACTGCAGGGTTAGTGCCTTACTCCACTTACAGCATACCCATAAATTGATTTTCTGCCCAGTATGATGACACAATTTGAGTTTTATGTGCAGTAACTGGGAAGGTTTGGTTAAGGGGTAATCAGCTGTGAGCATCTGTAGCATTAGTCACGAAATACTTCTGCTGTGCTGTAAATTTGTCACTAAAGTATAAACCCATTTGCAGAACCGTGCGATGAAACATAGTTGAAATAGGAAAGAAATAAAGGAAATAATTGCAGCAGCTACCAGGTAGCCAGAAATCATTCCCAGAATATTTCAGCATTGGGTTGTGTATGGCCGGCAGTAACATAAAATCTGAACGACATGGCTGATTTGAATTCACATTACTGAATGCTTTTATCTTTTAATGGGAATCAACTAATTCGCAGTAGGTGGATTTCAGTGTTGCTGATGAGGGGATATGCGACAAAAGGTTAAATTGTTCTGCGGCTATAGATTATAGTTATCGCTGTAGTTTATCCCTTAGTTGCAATCTGCATCAGGCCGTCATGGAAGGATAGATGACATTAGGGCATTTTTCACAGGGAAGATAAAAGCCATATAGGGCTCAACACTGGAAAGCAATGACATTGATCTAAACATAGCTTATGATAATCCAGCAGAGTAGGGTTAATGCTGTGATAATGAGCACACACAGGCATAGCAGAGTTTTTCAGACATGGTGAAAATTCCCTATAAATTCCCTATAAACTATCTAGGATTGTTCCCTTATCTCCATAGAAAAGGAATCAGATTTTTACCTTCAAGTCAGCGTTGTCTGAGACAAGGTGAAAGGTGTTTTTTGGCGATCAAGGCAAAGGCAGATTTCTCAACACTTCGCTTTGATCTTTTAATCTACAGAAAATTGTATCAAACATGCTTTTCCATACACCGTCTAGACACCCCAATGCCAGCTTATCATAGAATTATATTAGCTATAAATCAACTCAAAAAATCCAACACAGACAGTCAATGCTTCCTTTCAGGGTATGTTCTAATGTGCAGGTATCCTAAAGAGACCCTGGTTGTTATGCTTAGTGTCTGGACTCAATCGGGGTTATTTACTAAAGGCAAATTCACTTTGCACTACAAGTGCAAACTACAAGTGCAAAGTGCACTTGGAAGTGCGGTCGCTGTAGATCCGAGGGGGACATGCAAGGAAAATAAAAAACAAACAGCATTTTAACTTGCACATGATTGGATGATAAAATCAGCAGAGCTTCCCCTCATTTCAGATCTACCCCTCAGATTTACAGCGACTGCACTTCCAAGTGCACTTTCAGTGCAATTTCAAGTGCACTTTGTAGTTTGTACTTGTAGTGCAAAGTGGATTTGCCTTTCGTAAATAACCCCCATTAGACTGAGACCCTAGGGTTGATCTACTCAAGGCAAACAGGCTCTCTATTTGCAAGGGAATTTACCATTTGAAAGGGGATTTTTTTCTTAGCGTAGTAAATAAGGAATGCTGTCCGGGCTTTGCTAGGTGGCAAAAAGACGAGGGGCTTCAGTCCAAGGCCGGAAACCGGGGGGGGGGGGGGAGAGATGGTATATGTGACGCAGGTTTTTTTTTTTTTTGCTGGCCCGTGGCCTACCTGACCTACATACACTGACGGTAGTGACCTATATACACTGACGGTAGTGACCTACATACACTGACCTACCTCACCTACTTACACTGACCTACCTACACTGACCTACCTGACCTTCATACACTGACGGTAGTGACCTACATACACTGACCTACCTGACATACACTGACCTACATACACTGACATACCTACACTGACCTACCTGACCTACATACACTGACCTACCTGACATACGCTGACCTACATACACTGACCTACCTGACATACATACACTGACCTACCTACACTGACCTACCTGACCTACCTTCACTGACCTACCTGACCTACATACACTGACGGTAGTGACCTATATACACTGACCTACCTACACTGACATTTACATACACTGTCTGACCTACCTCAGCTCAGCCGTGGTGTGCGGTGTCACAGCAGGCAGTCAGTCATTCCGTCAGTCGTCAGAGGAGGAGCCAAGGAAGAGAGGAGAGCCGAGGAGGATAGGAGAGCCAGGGAGCCTGGAGGGGAGGAGAGCCGAGGAGCCTGGAGGGGAGGAGAGCCGAGGAGGAGAGGAGAGCCGAGGAGGGGAGGAGAGGAAAGCCGCCCGCCCGAGTGCCGAGCGGGGATGTGGTGCAGCGGCCGCATTGTAATTCCCGCCTTCTGGAGCCTGCAGCGCCTATGATGGACGTCACACGTCCCACAGTCCTGGAATTGGACCAGTGGGACATCCATCATAGGCTTGCGCAGGCTCCAGAAGGCGGGACCTGCTATGGCACTCGGCCGCACTCGGCCACATTCGGTGGCGCTCGGGATCAGATCGGTCGCGGCACTCACCGCTCGCTCTGGGCTAACAATGGAGACCTGCAATCATGAGACTCTGGGCTTTTCGGGGACCCATTCGGGGCCCCAGCTCCGCCTCCCGACGCCCCTGGATGCTGTGCTGACTTCCATCATCCAATCGTGTGCAGAAATTTAAAAAAATATATTTTTCTTCCATGTGATTGGGTGTTTTTTGCAAAAGTACATTTTCATCACATTCAAAGGAGAATTTCCATGCAAAGTGCATACTCCCTTGCAAAGTAAAGAGTCTATTTTCCTTTAATAAATGAAACCTCTCTCATAAATGAGAGCTAAAGTCACTAGTCAATTACTTCCTCTTAAAGGTCTTGTTTATACCTGCTTTGCTGTTTGAAGCGTGATCCACGTTTGGATCGCTCTTCAGACAGCATTAAACAGGCCTGTTTCAACCCCCTAAATACTGAATAAACATGCACATTGTGCACGGTTGCGGGGCGGTTGATGCTGCCTGCAGAGCATGACAGCAGGTATAATTCCTACCACAAAGCAAAGCATTGTGGTGGTGGCATGTGTACACCCATGACCGCTGCCTCAGTAGCAAAAGAGGAAGCGGTTGAGGGATAGTAAACTCTGAGGTTGAGTTGCGTTTTTAACAATTGCAAGTGTAAACGAGCCCAAAAGGTCTAAAGTTCACTAGGAGTCCTTCATTGGCACCGGCATCTTCTACCCGGCTCCTTCCAGGTGCTGGTCTTTGGGCATCTTCATTGGACGGCATGGGATGATGTGACTCCTGCTCATGCTCAGGAGTCTGTCATCCTGGCATACAAGGACCATGGCGATTATGTAAACTGAGCTGTGCATGAACTGTGACAGAAGACTGTGAACAGGTAGGTAGGTATCTTTTGTTGCAGAATGGAGTTGCATGTCTCTACTACGATAGAGTATGCCTGCCCATAAGTTTTTTTTTAAATGCTTTCAGTTCCGCTTTAGGCTGCCTAATGTGGCCAAAATTAGGTAGACAGACTGTGATCTCATGTACAGGTCAATATATAGGATGTACCTGTATAGGACAATCTTATGGCCAAAGAGTGTCACCTGATTTATATGCAGCATGATGGTTATGAATTTTTTTCCTTGCATTGTTAGGGTCTAAGGTTTAAGTTTTACCAAGGGAACAACCTACATGGTGTTTGAATGTTATTCCCGTACTGGTCTACAACTTGGACCGATGTAATGTAAGTATGCATATCTCATACCTGTGAAACCACTGGGTAAGCTCACAATTACTGTAGTAGTTTGCACTACTATAGTGATAAACGTGATCTTCTTGATCTTGATCTTCCTACTTTGAACTAGGAAGGGGGGGCTAGCCAAATCAACCAGGCATTTAAAATGTGAGGAATGCATAACAGACACTTTAATGTACTGTTTGCACACACAGTTGTGCTCATACGTTTACATACCCTGGCAGAATTTATGATTTCTTGCCCATTTTTAAGAGAATATGAATAACACAAAAACTTTTCTTTCACTCCTGGTTAGTGTTTGGGTGACGCCATTTATTATCAATCAACTGTGTTTACTCTTTTTAAATCATAATGACAACAGAAACTACCCAAATGACCCTGATAAAATGTTTACATACCCTGGTGATTTTGGCCTGATAACATGCACACAAGTTGACACAAAGGGGTTTGAATGGCTATTAAAAGTAACCATCCTCACCTGTGATCTGTTTGCTTGTAATTAGTGTGTGTATATAAGGCCGGGTTCACACTGGTATGACACGATAGTCGTACTACTTTGGATCTGTCTTTGCCCTGCGACTTGAAGTCCGACATGCGTCAATGAACAGGGCTCCGACTTCGATCCCCGACAATGCCAGGCACTGTGTCTGGTATGAATCTTGAGGGGGAACTCCACGCCAAATTGAAAAAAAAATGGCATTGGGATCCAAGAGCATACCAGGCCCTTCTGGTATGGATTTTAAGGGGAACCCCCTATGCCGGAAAAACGGCGTGGGGGTCCCCCCAAAGTCCATACCAGACCCTTAACTGAGCACGCAGCTATGTTGATGAGGACAAGGGCCTCTTCCTGACAACCCTGGCCATTGGTTACCGGGGTCTGCGGGCGGGGGGCTTATCGGAATCTGGGAGCCCCCTTTAATAAGGGGGCCCCCAGATCCCGGCTCCCCACTCTATGTGAATGAGTATAGGGTACATTGTACCCCTACCCATTCACCTGGAAAAAAGTGTCAAAAATAAAACACACTACACAGCTTTTTTAATAAATTTATTAGGCAGCTCCGGGGGTCTCTTCCGATTTCTTCTCCCCTCTCTGGCTCTTTTCCGCTCTCTCTTCAGTTCTTCTCCCTCTGTCCGGTGTCTTCTGCTGGGTCTCCTCCGCTATCTTCTGCTCTTTTGCTCGCTCTTTTGCTCGCTCTTGCCCGGTCTTCTCCGTTGTCTTCTTCCCTCTTCTCTTATTATGGCATGGGGCGGGGTAATAGTGTGATGTCATCTGGAGGCCCCACCTCCTTATGACGTCACCACCCGGGGCATGATGGGTGGTGACATCGTAAGGGGCGGGCCTCCAGTGACCCCACCCCATGCCAATATAAGTAGTGGCACACCGGGCATTAGAGCGGGAGAGAGTGTTGTGTCAACATCGGAAGAAGAGAAGAGGGAAGAAGACAACAGAGAAGACCGGGCAAGAGCAAGCAAAAGAGCAGAAGATAGCGGAGGAGACCTGGCAGAAGACACCGGACAGAGGGAGAAGAACCGGAGAGGGCGGAGAAGAGCCGGAGAGGGGAGAAGAAATCAGAAGGGACCCCCGGAGCTGCCTAATAAATTACTTTAGAAACCTGTGTAGTGTGTTTTATTTTTGACACTTTTTTTCAGGTGAATGGGTAGGGGTACCATTAACCCATACTCATTTACATAGGGTGGGGGGCCGGGATCTGGGGGGCTCCCATATTCCGATAAGCCCCCCGCCCGCAGACCCCGGCAACCAAAGGCCAGGGTTGTCGGGAAGAGGCCCTTGTCCTCATCAACATGGGGACAAGGTGCTTCAGGGTGGGGGGGCGCACACCGTTTTTCGGCGTAGGGGTTCCCCTTAAAATCCATACCAGACCGAAGGGCCTGGTATGCTCTTAGAGGGGGAACCCATGCCATTTTTTTTTTCATTTGGCATGGAGTTCCCCTTCAAGATCATCCGGGCACAAGTCGCATGCCAAAGTCGGATCAGGCAAGACGATCCGACTTTGATCCGACTTCAATGATATTCAATGGGCTGAAGTTGGATCAAAGTCGGACCAAAGGGTACATAAACTCAAATGTTACACACCCTTTGGGCTCAACATTGATGTTGACATTAATTGTTTCATCGATAATTCCTAGAGATAATTTTTTCCGAGTAGTACTAATTAATTTTACTTTTTATTTTTATTTTTATTGTATTTTTGTGGTTTATTTTTTAATTCAATTATTATACTCACTTCGGTTCAGGAATTTGAACATCAATTTTAGCACACATATGATTACAAGCTTCCCAGATGTTACCCACAAACATTGGTGGAGTTTACATCATTTGGTGCATATGCCATGTGAACTTGATGTGAGTCCTGAGTGGCCGGACAATAGGTGTCCATTTATTAAATTACATGTATATTGAGATTTTGATGCTTAGTGGGTGAAAATCTCTCTATCCTATATTGCCACTATTATGGCCGTCCCAGTTATTAACCTATTGATAAATTACTTATTCATAATACATTTTTTGGATTAGACATCTTGGGATGACCAACAGGCTACCTTTTGGTTATTTTCCTTTAGATTGGTAGTGTCCGTGTGTGCGCTTTCATCTATGCGGACACGATCCAGTTCTGTTTTTAGTGAGTTTCTGTGCTAGCAAGTCCACTAGACTATTTCCAGCTTATTTACTTACAATGTAAATTTAAATGAAATTTTTTCATGGAAAATATAATTTCCCACGTAGGCTTATCGGGTCTCCATCTCAGTTTCAGAGAGTACCGTTTTTTTTCCCCTTTTGTCCTATTGGAATGGATAGGTTTGTTCCTCTCTTTTCCATTAAGTCAAATGGCGCTTGAGCGGCCTTTCTGGGACTCACAGCGAGGCCAAGCCATCCCCTTTTGTGTATATATGCGGTGAATCAGGACGCCGCCCGTATCCCGTGACCACGTCCCTGTTGAGACTAAATGTTGGGTAAGTGACGTTCTGACGTCCCCGCGTCATACGCTAGACCCGGAAGATACAGGCAGCCAGATCAAGGACCTGGCCGGCTCGATCGTTTTACATGCTTTGTTTCATCTTACTTCTGTAAGTGTGCATTTTATTATTTATAATTAAAAGTCTAAAGGATTTTACGCTATGCGAGCCTTCTTTTCATTTATGAGGCACATCCTGAATAGCTATTGTTCATGTGTCATCCGAGCAAGTAGCGCTGCCTGCTTAGGACACCTTTTAATTGGGATTATCTGTCTATGCGCTAACTGATCTCCTGGAATAAGAGATCATGTACTTCTGGTAAGCGGCAGTGTGTCATTAAGGTGGAAGCACTTTCCTATCACCACTTCTTCTGGATGCTGTGGGTTTATTTGCACAGTGGAGACCCATTTAATGTTTATGGACTATATGCAAATTAACACTTGGTTTTCATAAATCACATATGGACAGCAAGTTTGCTTCTTTTTTGCATCTTAGGTCTAATTTGACCTCCTACATTAAGTTTTTGTGTCAGTTCATTGTTTTTTCACTTTCACATGTATATTAGCACAGCGTTTTCCTTTTTCATTTTGTTTAGTGTTTGTATAACATTTATAGTTGCTGCTTTTCTCCGTTTTTTTCCCTCCCCCTACTTTGAACAAGCGCAGTAATTTTTTATTGATATTGTGTGTTCTTATACTTATTATTGCAGCTGTTCCACAGTTTTTTTTATTAGACTTCAATTTTAGTTCAACCTATTTTTATCATATATATACTTGATATGGATATATTTGAATTCAGGGCCACAAGGGTGGTCAACACTGATGGCGTTTTTGAGTCCTTCAAAGAAGGAGATGGAGACCTTGGTGGTCTTTTTATGAGACTGAAAAATTAAACTGTCTCAGAAATACATACCCAGTGGGATATAGCTTTCCTTGAGACATACATTAAACATTTGATGGTGCCTCGTAGCCTGAGGTGGGAGGTTTGTCCCCAAAAGGGAGAAATAGACCTCGAAGGCTGGTATAAATATTTCAATGAGGCAGGTGTAGGTTTCCTGAAATTCTTGGGTGAACGGAAGGCCAATAAATTAAAGAAATTGGATTCTGTCTTCTCGAGTTCTGGTCCACTATGATTTAAAGGAGAGAAAAAAGATCACTGCTCCAGGTGAGTGCAAGTGTCATGGATATGCATTAATGTCTGTCTGCCATCTTACCTTCCTCCTCATGTGTTCATCTAGAGACCAGACCTCCTTCACCTGGCTTCCTTTATAATCTCCTCCCAGCCTGACTCCACCCCAGGCCCTATCACTGAACACTATATTAACCTGTGTACTGCAAGCCTGCTTTGCTGATCAACGTGTTTGTTAGGCATTGTGTGTTTGGGTTCCTGCCTGCCGTGTGCTACGTCTGTCTCTCTGTTACGTTATTGGCTTGTCCCCGACCATCCCTGTCTGCTCGTGACCCTTGACCTTCGGCTCGTTCTTCGTTATCCTTGTCTGCTTGTGGCCCCTGACCTTCGGCTTGTTATTCGGTTCTCTCTATCGTGTGCTGCTGCTTCCCCTTATCCTACGGGGCGTGAGCTAGGAAACTCCAGGGGCCGCGACCTGGTCCCAGCCTGCAGCGTAACATCCTCACCACTAGAGGCCCTGGAGAAGACCAGCTGGGTCTTAGACTCCGCGCCCTGGGGAATCTTGGCTCTCGCTTCCGTTGGGATCCCGGTTGTGCTCCTCTGGTCCCGCTTTCCACAACCACCCAGTTTCCTATCCACAGAAGCCAGCCATAGGGTTCACTACCTCGCGGTGCACTCCTGTCCCCCTACGGTGTGCATCTGTCACCTGGCCACAGGTGACCCTGACAGTTTGATCAGCCATGAACCCGGCTGACATCCCGCTTCCCGCGGATGATCCATTGCAGGGCATAGTTCGCAGACTTGAGACCCAGGAATCAAATCAGACCCAGGTGATGCGATTCCTCCAGGATCTGGCTTCTCGATTCGAGCAGCTTCAGGTCTCCTTGGGAACCCCGAATCCGCAACCCCAAGTACAACCAGCGGCTGTACCTATCGCACCAGTCGCAGCCTCACACTCACTAAGATTGCCAGCTCCGTTCCGTTTCTCTGGGGACTCCAAGGCCTGCAGGGGGTTTCTCAGCCAATGCACTATTCATTTTGAGCTTCAGCCTCAAAGCTTCCTATCTGACCGGGCTAAGGTAGCCTATATCATTTCCCTCCTCTCCGGTGAAGCTTTGGCCTGGGCTGCCCCCCTGTGGGAGAGGAACGATCCGGTGGTTTCCAGTCTGTCCGAATTCTTGAAGCTCTTTCGTAATATCTTCGAAGAGCCGGCTCGGGCTTCTTCAGCGGCTAGTGCTGTCTTACGTCTTCGCCAAGAATCTAGTTCAGTGGGGCAATATGCTCTTCAGTTCCGTATCCACACAGCTGAATTGAGCTGGAATAATGAGGCCCTGGTCGCTACCTTTTTACATGGCCTCTCTGACCGAGTGAAAGACGAATTAGCGGGAAGAGCCATTCCCGTCGGTCTGGACGATGTAATTTCATTATGCAACCAGATCGACATTCGTTTTCAAGAGAGGTCCTTAGAAAAAAGACGCCAGCACTCTCTGGGTCCTAGCCAGTCTGAGCTCCCCTCCCTTCATTCCGTGGAGCATCCTCTACCTGCTGAAGAACCTATGCAGCTGGGCCGGACCAGACTAACCCCCGAAGAACGTGCTAGGCGCAGAACTCTGGGCTTGTGCCTCTATTGTGGGGGCAAGGGTCATTTTCGTGACTCCTGCTCGCTTCGTCCGGGAAACGCTCGGGTCTAATACATTTGGAAGGTGGAGTATTGGACCCAGAAACATCACCTTCTCGCCTGCTCTTGCCGGTGTCCCTTCATGTAGGCACTTCTCCTCAGTCAACCCTTGCATACCTGGATTCCGGGGCTGCCGGCAATTTCATGGATTGGAGAACTGCTTCTTCTATGAAGCTTACCCTTTCACCTCTCACTACCCCATTGGTAGTCTCGGCAATTGATGGCACTGTTCTCCCAGGGGGCCCTATTCGCTTCCAGACGCTACCCATTAGGATGTCGGTAGGGATTCTCCACCAGGAGTGGATATCCTTTCTTATTCTACCCAAGGCCTCTACCCCAGTTGTATTGGGCCTCCCTTGGCTACAGCTCCACTCTCCACATGTGGACTGGGTCTCTGGGCAGATCCTGGCCTGGGGTTCCTCATGTTTCTCGTCGTGTCTTCTCAAGGTGACCCCCAAGGAGAGTCTTCCGGTTGCTGCCACTTCTGTTTCTTCTGATCTTCCCGCCGCATACAGCGATTACCGGGATGTGTTCTGTAAAAAATCAGCTGAGGTGCTTCCTCCCCACAGGTCTTTTGACTGTGCTATTGATCTTGTCCCCGGAGCAACTCTACCCAGGGGTCGTACCTACCCTCTGTCCATCCCAGAGACCCAGGCCATGTCGGAGTATGTAGCAGAGAATCTGGAGAGAGGGTTCATCCGGAAATCCTCATCGCCTGCAGGGGCAGGGTTCTTTTTTGTTGCCAAAAAGGATGGTACCTTAAGACCCTGCATCGATTATCGGGGTTTAAATGCGGTTACTATTAAAAATCGATACCCCTTACCCTTAATATCTGAGCTATTCGATAGGTTGAAGGGTGCCTCCATTTTCACCAAGTTGGATCTCAGAGGCGCGTACAATCTCATTCGAATACGGGAGGGTGACGAATGGAAGACTGCATTTAACACTAGAGACGGGCATTACGAATATCTGGTGATGCCTTTTGGTCTGTGTAATGCTCCAGCCGTGTTTCAAAACTTTGTCAATGAAATCTTCAGAGATCTGCTGTACCAGTTTGTTGTCATCTATCTGGATGACATTCTGATCTTTTCTGAAAATCTGCTCGTCCACAGAAACCATGTCCGCACTGTACTTCAACGTCTTAGAGAGAACAATCTCTATGCCAAGCTGGAGAAATGTTCCTTTGAATGTTCTGAGGTCCTGTTTTTGGGGTGCTTTGTCTCATGTTCGGGGCTTCGTATGGACCCTGGGAAGGTCTTGGCTATCACCAACTGGCCTCTTCCTGCTAGCCTCAAGGCCACACAGCGCTTTCTTGGCTTCACTAATTATTATAGGCAGTTCATAAGGAATTACTCTTCCATTGCCGCGCCTATTATCGCTTTGACCAAGAAGGGTGTGAATGCCAGAGACTGGCCTCCCGAAGCTGTCTCTGCATTTCACAACCTGAAACAGGCCTTTGTTTCTGGCCCCCTCTTGAGGAGACCAAATCCTGGGAATGCATTTTTTATTGAAGTGGACGCTTCCTCAATGGGGGTGGGAGCTGTGCTTCTTCAAATCTTTGAGAAGAGACGCCAACCATGTGCGTTCTTCTCCAAAAAATTTTCTCAGGCAGAGAGGAATTATGCCATCGGTGATCGGGAACTTCTCGCAATTAAATTGGCGTTAGAGGAGTGGCGTCATCTCTTGGAGGGTTCCCCTCACTCCATAACGATCTTTACCGATCACAAGAATTTACAGTATCTACAGAATGCTAAACGTCTGAATCCTAGACAGGCCAGGTGGAGTCTCTTCTTTGCCCGTTTTAATTTCACGATTACCTACAAACCTGGTTCCTGCAACGGTCGGGCTGATGCGCTCTCTAGGTCATTTGACACTTTGGACGAGGAGTCCGCCCCTGAACCTGAGCCGATCATTCCCACCTCATGCATTGTTGCCCACTCTACCACCCTGAAGTCTAAAATTCCGCCTGGTAAGACCTTTGTCCCCACTGAGCTAAGAGCTAAGATCCTTCGTTGGGGACATGATTCCAAGGTGGCAGGGCATTCTGGATTCCTCCGATCCTTCCTACTCATCAGTCGTCACTACTGGTGGCCTAATCTCCGCTCAGACGTCAAAGACTACGTTAAAGCTTGTCATGTCTGTGCTCAGTCCAAATCCTCCACACAAGCTCCTGCTGGTCTCCTCATGCCCTTGCCTATTCCTAAGGAACCCTGGGCCCATATTGCCATGGATTTTATCACCGATCTCCCACTGTCTGAGAATAATACAGTCATTTGGGTGGTAATCGATCGATTCTCCAAGATGGCTCATTTTGTTCCTCTTCCTGGTCTTCCTTCTGCCCCTGCCTTGGTTCCCATTTTCATTCGAGAAATTCTCCGCCTACATGGGGTCCCTTCTCATATTGTTTCCGACAGGGGAGTCCAATTCACGTCTCGTTTTTGGAGAGCCTTTTGCAAATCCCTCAATATTGTCTTGGATTTTTCTTCTTCTTACCATCCCCAATCCAATGGACAGACTGAGAGGGTTAATCAGGAGTTAGAGGTCTTTCTTCGCACCTTTGTGTCTTCTCACCATGACGATTGGTCCTCTCTACTCCCGTGGGCAGAATTCTCCCATAACAATCATGTGAATACCAGTTCGCAGAAGACACCCTTTTTCACAGTTTATGGAAAACACCCTCAACTTCCTCTTCCTATGATCTGTTCTCCAGACATTCCAGCTTTGGCTTCGGTTCAGGAGTCTCTCAATTCCGTTTGGGGTCACGTTCATGATTCCCTCCGGGCAGCTGCTGAAAAATTCAAAGGCTTTGCCGACCGCCGCAGGCGTAAACCGCCTTCTCTTCAGCCAGGGGACAAAGTCTGGCTCTCTACCAGGAACATCAAGCTCCGAGTTCCTTCTCTGAAGTTTGCTCCACGATTCATCGGTCCATACACGGTAACTGCTAAACTGAATCCGGTTTGTTTCAAACTCCAGATTCCTAAGAGCCTTAAAATCACTAACTCCTTTCATGTTGCTCTTCTAAAGCCTTTAGTCCTCAATAAATTCTCTCGTCCTCTTCCTACCGTGGCGCCTGTCTCGGAGGATAATCAGGAGTACGAGATCAGTCAAATTCTGGACTCCCGACTCTGTAAAGGCGTTCTTCAGTACCTCGTTCATTGGAAAGGGTTTGGTCCTGAGGAGAGGTCTTGGATCACTGCATCTGAGGTCTTTGCACCTCGTCTGTTAAAGGAGTTTCATCTGAAGTTTCCCTCTAAACCTGGGCCCAGGCGGGGAAGGGGGAGGCCTCGTAAGAGGGAGGGTACTGTCATGGATATGCATTAATGTCTGTCTGCCATCTTACCTTCCTCCTCATGTGTTCATCTAGAGACCAGACCTCCTTCACCTGGCTTCCTTTATAATCTCCTCCCAGCCTGACTCCACCCCAGGCCCTATCACTGAACACTATATTAACCTGTGCACTGCAAGCCTGCTTTGCTGATCAACGTGTTTGTTAGGCATTGTGTGTTTGGGTTCCTGCCTGCCGTGTGCTACGTCTGTCTCTCTGTTACGTTATTGGCTTGTCCCCGACCATCCCTGTCTGCTCGTGACCCTTGACCTTCGGCTCGTTCTTCGTTATCCTTGTCTGCTTGTGGCCCCTGACCTTCGGCTTGTTATTCGGTTCTCTCTATCGTGTGCTGCTGCTTCCCCTTATCCTACGGGGCGTGAGCTAGGAAACTCCAGGGGCCGCGACCTGGTCCCAGCCTGCAGCGTAACATCCTCACCACTAGAGGCCCTGGAGAAGACCAGCTGGGTCTTAGACTCCGCGCCCTGGGGAATCTTGGCTCTCGCTTCCGTTGGGATCCCGGTTGTGCTCCTCTGGTCCCGCTTTCCACAACCACCCAGTTTCCTATCCACAGAAGCCAGCCATAGGGTTCACTACCTCGCGGTGCACTCCTGTCCCCCTACGGTGTGCATCTGTCACCTGGCCACAGGTGACCCTGACAGCAAGTAGATGGTCAGTGTCTTCCTAAGAACCAGGGTGCTGGCGATGCAATTGATGCGGAAAAAGGGCGTGTGGAATGAATGGACAGCCGCACTCCGAAAACCATGAAGGTTGCCTTTATTGGGTAAAAATACCCCCCATTTCTTGCTGTGACTTGCAGTGCTGTAAGTTTTTTTACCCAATAAAGGCAACCTTCATGGTTTTCGGAGTGCGGCTGTCCATTCATTCCACACGCCCTTTTCCCCCACTATGATTTAAAGAAACACGTCACCTTGGCTTGTGACGCCTCGCCTTATGGACTGGGCGCTGTGCTTTCCCATGTCATGCCAGATGGCACAGAGCGCCCCATTTCTTTTGCCTCCAAGTCTTTAACCTCAGCAGAGCAAAACTACTCCCAGATAGACAAGGAAGCTTTGGCCATTGTATGGGCCACAAAAAAATTTCATACGTATATCTATGGTCGGGAGTTCACACTTATCACTGACCACAAACCTCTGTTGTCAATACTGAACCCTCAGAAAGGAATTTCTACAACAACCGCATCTTGCTTACAAAGGTACGCTTTATTCTTGGGAGCTTATATTTATTCTATCAGATACCGCTCCCATGATGCCCATGGCAATGCAGATTGCCAATTGGAGACCACTCACCAAGAGACGTACGCATAGTGGAAATACACAGGCCGAAATCTTGCATGTCCACCTCCCTAATTGCCAGACATACAGTCACAGATCCCTTCATGTCTCAGATATTCTCATATGTTCAGGCTGGATGGCCAGAGAAAGTCCCAGGTGAATTTCGTCCGTACTTTGCCAGAAAATGTGAGCATGTGACTAATGCTGGTTGCCTACAGTGGGGCAACAGAGTGATTATACCTCAGTATTTGCAACCAACCATGCTAAGGATACTGCACGAGGGCCATCCTGACGTGGTGCGCATGAAGCAGCGAGCCCAGAGCTATGTTTGGTGGCCACAAATGGACACAGCAATTGAAGATTATGTGGCTCAATGTCCTGGGTGCTGTCAAGTTCAGCGACCCCAAAAGAAAGGAACCCTGCTACCTTGGCCATGGCTGACAGAACCGTGGTCAAGACTCCATCTCGATTTTGCTGGCCCAATCCAGGGTAAAATGTATTTGATCGTGGTAGATGCACATTCAAAATGGCCGGAGATTTTTCAAATGCCTTCTGTTACCTCCGCTGCTACCATTCTAGTCTTAAGGAAGCTCTTTGCTCAATATGGCTTGCCAACAGCCATAGTCTCGGACAATGGGACTCAATTTACATTGCATTTGTTTAGAAATAGCCAAGTGAAGTTCAAACTATACCTGTGTTCGAAAATAATAAAAAAATTAATTGGAGGGATGGAAGCCCGTCCAGCATTGCATGTGTGGCCGATGTGAGGGACAGCTCAGAAGGACCCAGACCCCACCAGGGTAGCCGCCCATAAAAGCACACACGCCGCCGCAAACATGCCCCCTACGTCACAGGCACGAGGCAGAGGGGAGGGGAACAAGAAAGCCAGCCCATGGGCGATGATTCGCCACGCAGCTGGTGCCAAATCAACCCCGCCCATCACCTGTGGAGATGGACAGTGCCCAGAGGACGGAACCGCGTCATGATGACGCTGCACATCCGGTGCACAGCTGTGACGTCCACACGCAGCGGTGGCACACCTGCCTCCGAGCACCATAGGGCGAGCCCCAATGCGCTTCACGGCTCCCAAACCAAGAAGCAAGGGCAGCCAAGGGGCCAAGACACATATAAACCAAGGCACACAATGGGGTAAAAAACATCAGCAATAACTTGCAAGCATGAAAAGTGTAGCAAGGGTAAAATGATACACAGTTGAGCAGATAATCCAATAATCAGGGGAAAGTTACCATAGAGCCATTAAGGCTGGGCACAGAACTTGGGGTAAGTAAAAAAAAAAAATTATAGATGTCACCATGAGCTTCCATCCCTAATGAAAATCATGAATATCGAGAGGGATTGGGAAGTTGGGACTTTAAATGAAGCCATGACTGGGTAAAGCCATGCGTCTCCATCCCTGTCATATGACGATGGGAGCAAAATTGCAAAACAGCAAGGTTGCAAAACAAAAAAGGGGTGGGACTTTATATAAAGCTCGTGGTGACAAAATGAATAACAAGGTGGAATAATAAACCATTTATTGGTACATAAAAAACAGGTTTACACACATTAGTTATACATACAGAGAAATGCACCAATCACGTGGTGCCAATTTCTAGCCTGATAATAACTAGCAGTAACATGGTTGAAAAACATTAGTACAAAATACAATTGAGGGGTCCACCAGTATTCATAGGTTGGGGTAAAAACCAATACAAAAGGTAGAATCTGCACAGTCTATGGTTTTTGTAATCCCTATAAAATGTAGAAATGGTAAAAAACACATATCTTGATAGGTTTGTAATAGCATACACAATGGTACTGTTTTCTCAACGCGTTTCGCGGCTTTAAACCTGCTCATCAGGAGCAGATATGTGAGGCATCTGCAATAAAGTAATTAATTGGGTAAGTGAACTTTGTCAGATTGGGGGAGAAGGATAATGACCCCCCAAGACCATCCAAGACAAGGTAACTTACAGATATGTATGCATTGGAACACACAATGCCAAGGGCCCTAGGTCCTCCCAAAGACATCAAGGTCGGGAGCCGAGGGGGCATGCACAGCGGCGGCACCCAAACACGGACAGCACCCCCGGCAGATCAAGGCCTCCCGAGCACCCCTAATGTGAACATAAGCATAAGAGTGAGATGTAGGTGAGTCAATGAGGAAAGGATATAATATTAATTAAGACTATGTGAGTGGACTGAAAATAATGGAGTGGTGCTGGGTGGGGAGATAGGTGGGGCAATGGAGAGGTGAAAGGGTAACTAAACGGGAGTGAAGGTAGAAGACCATGATGAAGGGTCATCACCAACACACCCAATGCATAAGTGGGAAATAGTCAAGTGAAGTTCAAACTATACCTGTGTTCCAAAATAATCAAAAATGAATTGGAGGGATGGAAGCCCGTCCAGCAATGCATGTGTGGCCGATGTGAGGGAGAGCTCAGAAGGACCCAGACCCCACCAGGTTAGCCGCCCATAAAAGCGCACACGCCACCGCAAACACGCCCCCTACGTCACAGGCATGAGGCAAAGGGGAGGGGAACAAGGACGCCAGCCCACGGGCGATGATTCGCCACGCAGCTGGCGCCAAACCAACCCCGCCCATCACCTGTGGAGATGGACAGTGCCCGGAGGATAGAACCGCATCATGACGACACTGCACGTCCGGAGCACAGCTGTGACATAGACGCGCAGCGGCGGCACACCTGCCCCCGAGCAGCATAGGGCGGGAGGGCCCCAATGCGCGTCACGGCTCCCGAACCAAGAAGCAAGGGCAGCCAAGGGGCCGAGACACATATAAACCAAGGCACACAATGGGGTAAAAAACATCAGCAATAAGTTGCAAGCATGAAAAGTGTAGCAAGGGTAAAATGATACACAGTTGAGCAGATAATCCAATAATCTGGGGAAAGTTACCATAGAGCCATTAAGGCTGGGCACAGAACTTGGGGTAAGTAAAAATAAAACTATAGATGTCACCATGAGCTTCCATCCCTAATGAAAATCATGAATATCAAATGAATATGTCTTTGGAAGGACCTGGGGCCCTTGGCATTGTGTGTTCCAATGCATACATATCTGTAAGTTATCTGAAAGTTAACTTGTCTTGGATGGTCTTGGGGGGTCATTATCCTTCTCCCCCAATCTGACAAAGTCCACTTACCCAATTAATTACTTTATTGCAGATGCCTCACACTTCTACATGCAGGCTAGATTGGGAAGGACAATGGTGTCAGCAGCTACAGAGAAAGACATTTGTTTGGGGAACGGAATACAGAAATTTAACTAGTTCACAACTAGGGATGAGCTTGCCTGTTCGCCCGTCCGCCGAACAGCGAACAATTTGGGGTGTTCGCGGCAAATTCGAAAAGTTTATGGGAGAAATATAAAGTGCTAATTATAAAGGCTTATATGCAAGTTATTGTCATAAAAAGTGTTTGGGGGTCCAATAAGCCCCCTGCCCGCAGACCCCCACAACCACCGGGCAAGGGTTGTGGGGATGAGGCCCTTGTCCCCATCAACATGGGGATATCCTCCCCATGTTGAGGGCATGTGGCCTGGTAAGGTTCAGGAGGGGGGGATCTCTCTCGTCGCCCCCTCTTTTCCTGCGGCCTGCCAGGTTGCGTGCTCGGATAAGGGTCTGGTGTGGATTTTTGGGAGGACTCCACGCCATTTTTTTTTAAATTTGGGGTGGAGTTCCCCTTCAAATCCATGCCAGACCTGAAGGGCCTGGTATGGATATTTGGGGGGAACCGCACGCATTTTTTTTTTAATTTGCGGCGGGGTTCCCCTAAATATCTATACCAGACCCGAAGGGCCTGGTAATTAAAATTTTTTATTTTTTTTTCAATGGCTTTTCTATGTATTGCCGGGAGCTGACAATTCATTAATAGCTGCAAGTGAGTTTTAAATGACTTTTTTTCCTTCAGAAATGACATTTTTTGCAGGGACAGTTCTAAGCACGGGAAACAAGCGCGACTTTACATGCATATCATACACACCCCCCAGGTACGAAATTTAAAGGAAAATTTCACTTTTATTTTTTCATTTTGAGCATTATTGAAATCACTGCTCCTGAAAAAACGTACATTTTTAAAACTTTTTTTTGCATTGATACATGTCCCCTGGGGCAGGACCCGGGTCCCCAAACACTTTTTAGGACAATAACTTGCATATTAGCCTTTATAATTAGCACTTTAGATTTCGAACGTTCGAGTCCATTGTATTTAATAGGGTTCTAAAGTTCACGCGAACATTCTGTCTGTTCGAAGGTTCTGGTGCGAACCGAACAGGGGGGTGTTCGGCTCATCCCTGTTCACAACCAAAGCAATTTTTGCAGTTTCTGCACACACATGAAAATGCACATTTTAGCCCCCCCCCCCCGCCCCCCCAAAGAAAAAAATGTACTATATATTTTCTGAAAGCAGAGAACCGCAAATATTTATCAAATGTAAACTTTCAGCAAAAATACACCAATGTTAATTTTAATACACATAAATTATTATTATTATTATACAGGATATATATAGCTCCAACAGTTTGCCCTGCTCGATAGAGCTTACAGTCTAGGAAAGAGGGTCGAGTGATACGAAAGGGTAACAACTGTGGGGGATGAGCTGATGAAGAAAATAAAAGTGCAGTTGTTAAGTGGAGGCAGGGTAGGCGAAGAGAAAAGTTTTCAGGGATCGCCTAAAAGTAGATAAGTCTGACAGTTTAGGTTAGGGTATTCCAGAGGATGGGAGAGGCTCGGTAGAAGTCCTGGAGGCAAATATGGGAGGAGGCAATGAGGGAGCTAGAGAGTAGGAGGTCTTGGGAGGAATGAAGAGGACGATTAGGTTGTTTTTTTGAGACTAGGCTAGTGATGTAGCTGGTTGCAGAGTTGTGGGTGGCTTTGCAACTTATTGTTAGTATTTTGAATGTAGCACACAGATCCCTTCCTTGCTTACCTCCGCTAGCAGGTGGGACACACCATGCCACATGCCCAGTATCCTCCTTGTTGAAGAGGGTGAGCGGTGTTATCTAATTTGGGTCCTGCAGCGAGTTACCTCCTTCTGTTGGTTCTTCACCCTAGAGTGTAGGAAGAAGTCTATTCTCTCTCTTTAAAGGAAGGCTAATGTCCAGACAGTATTAAAATCCAATAAAAAGGTTTATTTTGCTTTTCTTGAGAACTTGACAGGAAAGTTGGAGAAAAAGAGAAATGAACAGGGAGGCAGGTTCAGGCACGCGGCACTTAACTATCACTCGTCGCTACTCAGGCCTGAGTAGGTTTTGCTCACCCGGATAGTTCCCCTAAGAGCGGTCCTAGCAGCCGGTGTGGAGCACGGAACATTTCCTTGTGGTTTCCTAGGGATACGATCAGGAGATAATCTCTAAGTCCCTGTCATGGATCTGCCACCTAAGGGTTAATAGTGCAGACTGATTTCAGTGATTGGCAACATGCTGTCTTATTTAAACACCTCAGCAGCACTGTGTCTTCGCTGCCTGATCTGCAGTTCATACCTGTTCCAGTGACTTCCGGTGATCTGATCTGTTTCCTGTGTTTGACCCGGCTTGTTTGACTACGATTGATCTCTGTTATCCTGATCCCAGCCTGCCTTGTAGTGATGAGCCGAACACCCCCGGGTTCGGTTCGCACCAGAACCCGCGAACGGACCGAAAGTTCGAACGAACATTAGAACCCTATTAAATACAATGGATGCGAACGTTCGAATTCTAAAGTGCTAATTATAACAACTATTATGCATGTTATTGTCCTAAAAAGGGTTTGGGAACCCGGGTTCTGCACCAGGGGACATGTATCAATGCAAAAAGAAGTTTTAAAAACGGTCGTTTTTCGGGAGCAGTCATTTTAATGATGCATAAAGTGAAAAAAAAAAAGTCAAATATTCCTTTAAATATCATACCTGGGGGGTGTCTAAAGTATGCCTGTGAAGTGCCACGTGTTTCCCGTGTTTAGAACTGTCCCTGCACAAAATGACACTTCTAAAGGAAAAAAAAGCCATTTAAAACTGCTTGCGGCTTTAATGTAATGTCTGGTCCCGGTAATATGGATGAAATTCTTTAAGAAAAATGGCATAGCTACCCCATGACCCCCCCCCCTACCCCAGCCCATTACCAGCCCCTTTGGGTCTTGTATGGATATTAAGGGGAACCCCGCACATAAAATAAAAAAGGCCCTATATACTCTGAACAGCCCTATACAGGCGGTGCATACAAGACAGGGACTGTAGGTTTGTTCTTATGTAGAGTCTGTTTGTAATTTTGAACAGGTACATTGTTGAAGTGTAGCTCCAGACCAAAAATCTATTTTTAAACTTTTTGGAAAACATAGGTAAGGGTTATCACCCCTGTAACATTTGTTTTGCTGTCTGTGCCCCTGTTCAGAACATTTCACCTCACTTTCCGTCCCAATGACAACTCTTTTTGAAATGTGGTCTTTTTCTTGAAACAAGGATTGCTGATAAAGCATCAGTACAGAGGAGACACCTTTCTCCCATATTTATTCTTACAGGAGAGAATTTTCCTTCCTAGTGGTAGATTTCCTCTCACTTCCTGTTGTCTTCTTGCGTTTGCAAGTAGGAGTCGTTTGTAAGTTGGATGTTTGAAAGTAGGGACCTGCCGTATATACTCTGCAGAAATAGGCCCCTTAGTTGTTGGTGTTGGCACAACACTGTAAGCACTCACAGTTACTCTTGGTTGGTGCTGGAACGCCCTGCTGTCAACTATTATATCAGGAATTTTAATTACATATAATTGTTGAACAGTGGTAGTAAAAATTGGGCCTTTGATGGTGGTGCTGGTGCCACAACACTGTAAGCCCTGACAGTTACTCTTGGTGGGTGCAGCAATGGGCCCTGCTGTGAATTATTAAATCAAGAATTGTAATTACATGCCCCTGTTGAACAGGGGCTGAAAAATAGGCCTTAGGCACTGGTGGCACAACACTGCAACCCCTCACAGATACTGTACTTGGAGCACAGCAATGAGCCCTGTTGCAAAGTATTGCTTCAAAAATTGTAATGACACGCCCCTGTTAAACAGGGGCTGAAAAATTGGGCCTTAGGCACTGGTGGCACAACACTGCAACTCCTCACAGATACTGTACTTGGAGCACAGCAATGAGCCCTGTTGCAAAGTATTGCTTAAAAAATTGTAATGACACGCCCCTGTTAAACAGGGGCTGAAAAATTGGGCCTTAGGCACTGGTGGCACAACACTGCAACTCCTCACAGATACTGTACTTGGAGCACAGCAATGAGCCCTGTTGCAAAGTATTGCTTCAAAAATTGTAATTACACGCCCCTGTTAAACAGGGGCTGAAAAATTGGGCGTTAGGCACTGGTGGCGGCACCCATAAACAAAAATGATCTTACAAGCTATCATCATCAATCGTATCATTGAGGACTCGGAGGAGGAGGATAGCCAGTCAACATAACAGCACAGGCACTCAGCATCAGCATCAGTCTTGAAGGGATGTGACATGTTAAAATCAATTAGTCTGTTATATCAGCATCAGGTGTGTGGTAGCTGGTGGTGATCCAAGACTGGTTCATCTTGATGAAAGTCAGTCGATCAACCGAGTCGGTGGACAGGCGCACCCTGTGATCCGTGACAAATCCTCCAGCAGCACTGAATGTGCGTTCCGAAAGAACGCTGGATGCAGGACAGGCCAGTAGCTCAATTGCATACTGTGCAAGCTCTGGCCAGTGATCCATCCTCAAGACCCAGTAAGCCAGAGGATTTTCGGTGGGGAAGGTGTCCAAGTCTGACCTTGCCCCTAGATATTCCTGCACCATGTTTATCAGACGCTGGCGATGGTTGCTGGAACCGATCATACTTTGGGGCTGCGGACTAAAGAATTGTCTGAACGCATCGGTCAGACGGCCACCTTCCCCACCGCTCCTTCTTTGACTGGCCGAAGCCTCAGCAACTCGTTGTCCAGGACCAGGAGTTTGCAACCTCCCAGTCTCTGGGAACGCGTTGCACAGACCTTTCTGCAAGGCCTCCCGGAGTTGTCTCATCCTCTGCTCCCTCTGCGACGGTAACATAAGGTCCGCAACCTTACCCTTGTACCGTGGATCAAGGAGAGTGGCCAGCCAGTAATGGTCCCTCTCCTTGATCCGAAGAATACGAGGATCCTTCCGCAGACTTTGCAGGATCAGGGAGGCCATGCAGCGTAGGTTTGCTGAGGCATTCGCTCCGGAGTCCTCTGGGTCACTAAGGACGACATGATCCGCAGCCACCTCCTCCCAGCCACGTACAAGTCCACTGGTTTCTTGGGACTGTAAATCATCCCTAAAAGACTGCTGCTGATGATGCTGAGTGCCAGCCTCCACCTCCATGCTGACACAATCCTCCTCCTCCTCCTCCTCCTCCTCCTCCTCTTCCTGTGCGATGGGTGGGACAGAAGGAACACTGTCTGGGTAAAGGGGGCCTTGAGAGGCAAGGAAGTCCTCCTCTTCCTGCCTCTGTTCTGCCTCAAGTGCCCTGTCCATTATTCCATGCAGCGTGTGCTCCAACAGGTGGACAAGAGGTACAGTGTCACTGATGCATGCACTGTCACTGCTCACCATCCTCGTGGCCTCCTCAAATGGTGCCAGGACAGTGCATGCATCCCTGATCATGCCCCACTGGCGTGGAGAAAAAAAACCAAGCTCCCCTGACCCTGTCCTGGTGCCGTAGTCGCACAGGTACTCATTGATGGCCCTCTGCTGCGTGTGCAGCCGCTGCAGCATGGCCAACGTTGAGTTCCACCTGGTGGGCATGTCACATATAAGGCGGTTCTTGGGCAGGTTCAACTCCTTTTGCAGCTCAGCCAGGCGAGCACTGGCATTATAAGATCTGCGGAAATGCACACAGACTTTCCTGGCCTGCCTCAGGACATCCTGTAAGCCCGGGTACCTGCCCAAGAAGCGCTGCACCACCAGGTTAAGGACGTGAGCCACACAGGGCACATGGGTCAGTTGTCCCTGTCGGAGGGCGGAGAGGAGGTTGGTGCCATTGTCGCAAACCACCATTCCTGGCTTAAGCTGGCGTGGCGTCAACCACCTCTCGGCCTGGCCCTGCAGAGCAGACAGGACCTCTGCCCCAGTGTGGCTTCTGTCCCCCAAACACACCAGCGCAAGCACAGCATGGCATCTTTTTGCCTGCGTACTTGCGTAGCCCCGTGAACGGCTACGGAGCACCGCTGGTTCATAGGACAAACCACAGGAAGAGGCCATGGAGGAAGAAGAAGAGGAGGGGGTGGAGGAGAGAGATGTGTCACAACCAGTAGTAGCATTTTGGAGGCGTGGCGGTGGGACAACCTCCAACACTACTGCACCTTGTCCTGAATCCTTCCCAGCTGCCAAAAGAGTGACCCAATGGGCCGTGAAAGAAAGGTAACGTCCCTGTCCATGCCTGCTGGACCATGAGTCAGCGGTAATATGCACCTTACCGCTGACCGCCCTGTCCAGCGAGGCCAAGACATTGCCTTCCACATGCCGGTAGAGAGCCGGAATAGCCTTCCGTGAGAAAAAGTGGCGTTTGGGAACCTGCCACTGAGGAACCGCACATTGCACAAACTCACGGAAGGGGGCCGAGTCTACCAACTGAAAAGGCAGCAGTTGAAGCGCTAGCAATTTAGCCAAGCTAGCATTCAACCGCTGGGCATGTGGATGGCTGGGAGTGAACTTCTTTCGACGGTCCAGCAGCTGGGGCAGGGAAATTTGCCTGCTAGAATCGGACGTCGGTGTACTGCTAGCAGAGTGGGCGCAAGTACTTGGCTGTGACACACCTAATTCTACACCTTCATTCCTCTCAGTGCATGTTTCAGAGAGGACTGAAGTTATAGTGGGGTTGGAGATCCCAGCTGATGCGGTGCAAGGAGAGGTCCGCTTTGTTCTTTGGTGTGGGTCTTTGAGGTAGGCTTGCCAACGAGCTGCATGGCAGGTCAACATATGTCTGGTCAGGCATGTGGTACCCAAGCGGCTGATGTTTTGGCCACGCGATATACGCTTGAGACATATGTTGCAAACAGCAGCTGTGCGATCTGATGCACTAGCCTCAAAAAAGGCCCACACCAAAGAACTTTTTGAATGACGGGCAGAGGCAGCGCCCTGCACAGGCGGAGCTCTGCGGTGTGATTCCGTCGGTGTACTGCCCTTACGCTGGCCACCAAAGGGCATCCTGCCTCGTTGGAGATGTGCCTCCTCCTCATCCTCCTCCTCCTCCTCTCTCCTATTAGGCACCCACGTGGAGTCAGTGACCTCATCATCCCCTCCCTCCTCATCACTGGAGCCAATCTGGCAGTATGCTGCAGCTGCTGGAACATGACTGCCAGATTGGTGTCCTTCTTGAGCATCCCCTCTGTCTGCTCTCACGCTACTGCCTTCCTCTAGCTGGGTTTCATCATCAGACCCTTCGAAACGCTGGGCATCCTCCTGGAGCATGTACCCAACACTGTGCTGAAACAGTTCGGGGGACTCCTCAGGAGGAGGACATGGTGGGTCTAGGGAAGGAGTGACTGATGATTTGTCTGACATTGATACCAGGGAAGACGACGCTTTGGCAGCTGCTTTTCCAGTACCCTGAGCCTGGGTGAGAGAGGATGAGGAGGAGGAGGAGGGCTTGGTCATCCACTCTACCAAGTCTTCGGCATGATGTGGCTCAACATGTCCAGCTGCCGAAAAGAAGGACAAGCGTGTCCCATGGCCATGTGCTGATGACAATGCACCGCGTCCACGACCAGCACTGTTGCCCCCAGACACAGAGCCTGCTTGCCCTCTTTTATTGCCTCCTGACTGTCTGCCTCTCCTTGTTTGCCTTCCAGACATTCTAATAGATGGCCTGCAGGGAGATGGGAAAAAAGCAATAAGGGCTACCTTCAGGTGTCCTTCTCTGTCCCTTGAAACAAGGACTTTCACAGTGAAATAAACTGACACTCTCCCTACCTACAGTTTTCTGTCCCTAGAATAAATGTTTTTTTTAAGCAAAATATAGCACAAGGAGAATTCACTCACTGTCCTTCCAGGTCCCTGGAAACAAGGACTTGCAGAGTGAAAGAAAAAAAACACTCTCCCTACCTACAGTTTTCTGTCCCTAGAAAAAATGTTTTTTTTAATCACAATATAGCACAAGGACAATTCACTCACTGTCCTTACAGGTCCCTGGAAACAAGGACTTGCAGAGTGAAATAAACTGACACTCTCCCTACCTACAGTTTTCTGTCCCTAGAATAAATGTTTTTTTTAAGCACAATATAGCACAAGGACAATTCACTCACTGTCCTTACAGGTCCCTGGAAACAAGGACTTGCAGAGTGAAAGAAAAAAAACACTCTCCCTACCTACAGTTTTCTGTCCCTAGAAAAAATGTTTTTTTTAATCACAATATAGCACAAGGACAATTCACTCACTGTCCTTCCAGGTCCCTGGAAACAAGGACTTGCAGAGTGAAATAAACTGACACTCTCCCTACCTACAGTTTTCTGTCCCTAGAATAAATGTTTTTTTTAAGCACAATATAGCACAAGGACAATTCACTCACTGTCCTTACAGGTCCCTGGAAACAAGGACTTGCAGAGTGAAAGAAAAAAAACACTCTCCCTACCTACAGTTTTCTGTCCCTAGAAAAAATGTTTTTTTTAATCACAATATAGCACAAGGACAATTCACTCACTGTCCTTACAGGTCCCTGGAAACAAGGACTTGCAGAGTGAAATAAACTGACACTCTCCCTACCTACAGTTTTCTGTCCCTAGAATAAATGTTTTTTTTAAGCACAATATAGCACAAGGAGAATTCACTCACTGTCCTTCCAGGTCCCTGGAAACAAGGACTTGCAGAGTGAAAGAAAAAAAACACTCTCCCTACCTACAGTTTTCTGTCCCTAGAAAAAATGTTTTTTTTAATCACAATATAGCACAAGGACAATTCACTCACTGTCCTTCCAGGTCCCTGGAAACAAGGACTTGCAGAGTGAAAGAAACTGACACTGTCCCTACCTACAGTTTTCTGTCCCTAGAATAAATGTTTTTTTTAAGCACACTATAGCACAAGGACAATTCACTCACTGTCCTTACAGGTCCCTGGAAACAAGGACTTGCAGAGTGAAAGAAAAAAAACACTCTCCCTACCTACAGTTTTCTGTCCCTAGAAAAAATGTTTTTTTTAATCACAATATAGCACAAGGACAATTCACTCACTGTCCTTACAGGTCCCTGGAAACAAGGACTTGCAGAGTGAAAGAAAAAAAACACTCTCCCTACCTACAGTTTTCTGTCCCTAGAAAAAATGTTTTTTTTAATCACAATATAGCACAAGGACAATTCACTCACTGTCCTTACAGGTCCCTGGAAACAAGGACTTGCAGAGTGAAAGAAACTGACACTGTCCCTACCTACAGTTTTCTGTCCCTAGAAAAAATGTTTTTTTTAATCACAATATAGCACAAGGACAATTCACTCACTGTCCTTCCAGGTCCCTGGAAACAAGGACTTGCAGAGTGAAATAAACTGACACTCTCCCTACCTACAGTTTTCTGTCCCTAGAATAAATGGGTTTTTTTAAGCACAATATAGCACAAGGACAATTCACTCACTGTCCTTACAGGTCCCTGGAAACAAGGACTTGCAGAGTGAAAGAAACTGACACTGTCCCTACCTACAGTTTTCTGTCCCTAGAAAAAATGTTTTTTTTTAATCACAATATAGCACAAGGACAATTCACTCACTGTCCTTACAGGTCCCTGGAAACAAGGACTTGCAGAGTGAAATAAACTGACACTCTCCCTACCTACAGTTTTCTGTCCCTAGAATAAATGTTTTTTTTAAGCACAATATAGCACAAGGAGAATTCACTCACTGTCCTTCCAGGTCCCTGGAAACAAGGACTTGCAGAGTGAAAGAAAAAAAACACTCTCCCTACCTACAGTTTTCTGTCCCTAGAAAAAATGTTTTTTTTAATCACAATATAGCACAAGGACAATTCACTCACTGTCCTTCCAGGTCCCTGGAAACTAGGACTTGCAGAGTGAAAGAAACTGACACTGTCCCTACCTACAGTTTTCTGTCCCTAGAATAAATGTTTTTTTTAAGCACACTATAGCACAAGGACAATTCACTCACTGTCCTTACAGGTCCCTGGAAACAAGGACTTGCAGAGTGAAAGAAAAAAAACACTCTCCCTACCTACAGTTTTCTGTCCCTAGAAAAAATGTTTTTTTTAATCACAATATAGCACAAGGACAATTCACTCACTGTCCTTACAGGTCCCTGGAAACAAGGACTTGCAGAGTGAAAGAAAAAAAACACTCTCCCTACCTACAGTTTTCTGTCCCTAGAAAAAATGTTTTTTTTAATCACAATATAGCACAAGGACAATTCACTCACTGTCCTTACAGGTCCCTGGAAACAAGGACTTGCAGAGTGAAATAAACTGACACTCTCCCTACCTACAGTTTTCTGTCCCTAGAATAAATGTTTTTTTTAAGCACAATATAGCACAAGGACAATTCACTCACTGTCCTTACAGGTCCCTGGAAACAAGGACTTGCAGAGTGAAAGAAAAAAAACACTCTCCCTACCTACAGTTTTCTGTCCCTAGAAAAAATGTTTTTTTTAATCACAATATAGCACAAGGACAATTCACTCACTGTCCTTACAGGTCCCTGGAAACAAGGACTTGCAGAGTGAAATAAACTGACACTCTCCCTACCTACAGTTTTCTGTCCCTAGAATAAATGTTTTTTTTAAGCACAATATAGCACAAGGACAATTCACTCACTGTCCTTACAGGTCCCTGGAAACAAGGACTTGCAGAGTGAAAGAAAAAAAACACTCTCCCTACCTACAGTTTTCTGTCCCTAGAAAAAATGTTTTTTTTAATCACAATATAGCACAAGGACAATTCACTCACTGTCCTTCCAGGTCCCTGGAAACAAGGACTTGCAGAGTGAAAGAAACTGACACTGTCCCTACCTACAGTTTTCTGTCCCTAGAATAAATGTTTTTTTTAAGCACACTATAGCACAAGGACAATTCACTCACTGTCCTTACAGGTCCCTGGAAACAAGGACTTGCAGAGTGAAAGAAAAAAAACACTCTCCCTACCTACAGTTTTCTGTCCCTAGAAAAAATGTTTTTTTTAATCACAATATAGCACAAGGACAATTCACTCACTGTCCTTACAGGTCCCTGGAAACAAGGACTTGCAGAGTGAAAGAAAAAAAACACTCTCCCTACCTACAGTTTTCTGTCCCTAGAAAAAATGTTTTTTTTAATCACAATATAGCACAAGGACAATTCACTCACTGTCCTTACAGGTCCCTGGAAACAAGGACTTGCAGAGTGAAAGAAACTGACACTGTCCCTACCTACAGTTTTCTGTCCCTAGAAAAAATGTTTTTTTTAATCACAATATAGCACAAGGACAATTCACTCACTGTCCTTCCAGGTCCCTGGAAACAAGGACTTGCAGAGTGAAATAAACTGACACTCTCCCTACCTACAGTTTTCTGTCCCTAGAATAAATGTTTTTGTAAGCACAATATAGCACAAGGACAATTCACTCACTGTCCTTACAGGTCCCTGGAAACAAGGACTTGCAGAGTGAAAGAAACTGACACTGTCCCTACCTACAGTTTTCTGTCCCTAGAAAAAATGTTTTTTTTAATCACAATATAGCACAAGGACAATTCACTCACTGTCCTTACAGGTCCCTGGAAACAAGGACTTGCAGAGTGAAATAAACTGACACTCTCCCTACCTACAGTTTTCTGTCCCTAGAATAAATGTTTTTTTTAAGCACAATATAGCACAAGGAGAATTCACTCACTGTCCTTCCAGGTCCCTGGAAACAAGGACTTGCAGAGTGAAAGAAAAAAAACACTCTCCCTACCTACAGTTTTCTGTCCCTAGAAAAAATGTTTTTTTTAATCACAATATAGCACAAGGACAATTCACTCACTGTCCTTCCAGGTCCCTGGAAACAAGGACTTGCAGAGTGAAAGAAACTGACACTGTCCCTACCTACAGTTTTCTGTCCCTAGAATAAATGTTTTTTTTAAGCACACTATAGCACAAGGACAATTCACTCACTGTCCTTACAGGTCCCTGGAAACAAGGACTTGCAGAGTGAAAGAAAAAAAACACTCTCCCTACCTACAGTTTTCTGTCCCTAGAAAAAATGTTTTTTTTAATCACAATATAGCACAAGGACAATTCACTCACTGTCCTTACAGGTCCCTGGAAACAAGGACTTGCAGAGTGAAAGAAAAAAAACACTCTCCCTACCTACAGTTTTCTGTCCCTAGAAAAAATGTTTTTTTTAATCACAATATAGCACAAGGACAATTCACTCACTGTCCTTACAGGTCCCTGGAAACAAGGACTTGCAGAGTGAAATAAACTGACACTCTCCCTACCTACAGTTTTCTGTCCCTAGAATAAATGTTTTTTTTAAGCACAATATAGCACAAGGACAATTCACTCACTGTCCTTACAGGTCCCTGGAAACAAGGACTTGCAGAGTGAAAGAAAAAAAACACTCTCCCTACCTACAGTTTTCTGTCCCTAGAAAAAATGTTTTTTTTAATCACAATATAGCACAAGGACAATTCACTCACTGTCCTTACAGGTCCCTGGAAACAAGGACTTGCAGAGTGAAATAAACTGACACTCTCCCTACCTACAGTTTTCTGTCCCTAGAATAAATGTTTTTTTTAAGCACAATATAGCACAAGGACAATTCACTCACTGTCCTTACAGGTCCCTGGAAACAAGGACTTGCAGAGTGAAAGAAAAAAAACACTCTCCCTACCTACAGTTTTCTGTCCCTAGAAAAAATGTTTTTTTTAATCACAATATAGCACAAGGACAATTCACTCACTGTCCTTCCAGGTCCCTGGAAACAAGGACTTGCAGAGTGAAAGAAACTGACACTGTCCCTACCTACAGTTTTCTGTCCCTAGAATAAATGTTTTTTTTAAGCACACTATAGCACAAGGACAATTCACTCACTGTCCTTACAGGTCCCTGGAAACAAGGACTTGCAGAGTGAAAGAAAAAAAACACTCTCCCTACCTACAGTTTTCTGTCCCTAGAAAAAATGTTTTTTTTAATCACAATATAGCACAAGGACAATTCACTCACTGTCCTTACAGGTCCCTGGAAACAAGGACTTGCAGAGTGAAAGAAAAAAAACACTCTCCCTACCTACAGTTTTCTTTCCCTAGAAAAAATGTTTTTTTTAATCACAATATAGCACAAGGACAATTCACTCACTGTCCTTACAGGTCCCTGGAAACAAGGACTTGCAGAGTGAAATAAACTGACACTCTCCCTACCTACAGTTTTCTGTCCCTAGAATAAATGTTTTTTTTAAGCACAATATAGCACAAGGACAATTCACTCACTGTCCTTACAGGTCCCTGGAAACAAGGACTTGCAGAGTGAAAGAAAAAAAACACTCTCCCTACCTACAGTTTTCTGTCCCTAGAAAAAATGTTTTTTTTAATCACAATATAGCACAAGGACAATTCACTCACTGTCCTTACAGGTCCCTGGAAACAAGGACTTGCAGAGTGAAATAAACTGACACTCTCCCTACCTACAGTTTTCTGTCCCTAGAATAAATGTTTTTTTTAAGCACAATATAGCACAAGGACAATTCACTCACTGTCCTTACAGGTCCCTGGAAACAAGGACTTGCAGAGTGAAAGAAAAAAAACACTCTCCCTACCTACAGTTTTCTGTCCCTAGAAAAAATGTTTTTTTTAATCACAATATAGCACAAGGACAATTCACTCACTGTCCTTCCAGGTCCCTGGAAACAAGGACTTGCAGAGTGAAATAAACTGACACTCTCCCTACCTACAGTTTTCTGTCCCTAGAATAAATGTTTTTTTAAGCACAATATAGCACAAGGACAATTCACTCACTGTCCTTACAGGTCCCTGGAAACAAGGACTTGCAGAGTGAAAGAAAAAAAACACTCTCCCTACCTACAGTTTTCTGTCCCTAGAAAAAATGTTTTTTTTAATCACAATATAGCACAAGGACAATTCACTCACTGTCCTTCCAGGTCCCTGGAAACAAGGACTTGCAGAGTGAAATAAACTGACACTCTCCCTACCTACAGTTTTCTGTCCCTAGAATAAATGTTTTTTTTAAGCACAATATAGCACAAGGACAATTCACTCACTGTCCTTAGAGGTCCCTGGAAACAAGGACTTGCAGAGTGAAAGAAAATAAACACTCTCCCTACCTACAGTTTTCTGTCCCTAGAAAAAATGTTTTTTTTTAAGCACAATATAGCACAAGGACAATTCACTCACTGTCCTTCCAGGTCCCTGGAAACAAGGACTTGCAGAGTGAAAGAAAAAAAACACTCTCCCTACCTACAGTTTTCTGTCCCTAGAAAAAATGTTTTTTTTAATCACAATATAGCACAAGGACAATTCACTCACTGTCCTTACAGGTCCCTGGAAACAAGGACTTGCAGAGTGAAAGAAACTGACACTCTCCCTACCTACAGTTTTCTGTCCCTAGAATAAATGTTTTTTTAAGCACAATATAGCACAAGGACAATTCACTCACTGTCCTTCCAGGTCCCTGGAAACAAGGACTTGCAGAGTGAAAGAAACTGACACTGTCCCTACCTACAGTTTTCTGTCCCTAGAATAAATGTTTTTTTTAAGCACACTATAGCACAAGCACAAAACACACTGACACTCTCCCTACCTATCCTTCTCTTTCCCTAAACTAAAGGAATCCAGGTTAAGCAAGAAAGAAATAACAGTCACTGTCCCTGCCTATGCTGCTCTATCCCTGCTCCGGAACACACTACACTAGGCCGCCGTGCTGGCGGCCTTTTATAGTGTGGGGCGTGTACTAAACACCCTCAGCAATAATTGGCCACAGGCATCCTGCCTGTGGCCAATCATTGCTCTCCTCGCTGCCGGCGCTGTGATTGGCCAAGCATGCGGGGTCACAGTGCATGCTTGGCCAATCACAGCGCCTGGATGACACTGCGATGGCGTAGTGCATTGTGGGCCGTTCGCGTCACTCGAATTTGGCGCGAACGGCCCAAATCGTTCGATCTTCGTCGAACGATCGAACAGCCGATGTTCGAGTCGAACGTATGTTCGACTCGAACACGAAGCTCATCCCTACTGCCTTGTAACCACACTCAGCTCTACACTGCTTGATTTCCTGTTGCCGAACTTTGCCTGTATCCTGACCATTCTCTGCCTGTCGTCTATACCTACATCTGATCTTCTGTTACCAAACCCGGCTTGTCTGACTACGTATTCAGTGTCTCCCCAGTAGGGATGAGCTTCGTGTTCGAATCGAACATACGTTCGACTCGAACATCGGCTGTTCGATCGTTCGACGAAGATCGAACGATTTGGGCCGTTCGCGCCAAATTCGAGTGACGCGAACGGCCCACAATGCACTACGCCATCGCAGTGTCATCCAGGCGCTGTGATTGGCCAAGCATGCACTGTGACCCCGCATGCTTGGCCAATCACAGCGCCGGCAGCGAGGAGAGCAATGATTGGCCACAGGCAGGATGCCTGTGGCCAATTATTGCTGAGGGTGTTTAGTACACGCCCCACACTATAAAAGGCCGCCAGCACGGCGGCCTAGTGTAGTGTGTTCCGGAGCAGGGATAGAGCAGCATAGGCAGGGACAGTGACTTTTATTTCTTTCTTGCTTAACCTGGATTCCTTTAGTTTAGGGAAAGAGAAGGATAGGTAGGGAGAGTGTCAGTGTGTTTTGTGCTTGTGCTATAGTGTGCTTAAAAAAAACATTTTTTCTAGGGACAGAAAACTGTAGGTAGGGAGAGTGTCAGTTTCTTTCACTGTGTAAGTCCTTGTTTCTAGGGACCTGGAAGGACAGTGAGTGAATTCTCCTTGTGCTATATTGTGCTTAAAAAAACATTTTTTCTAGGGACAGAAAACTGTAGGTAGGGAGAGTGTCAGTTTCTTTCACTGTGCAAGTCCTTGTTTCTAGGGACCTGGAAGGACAGTGAGTGAATTCTCCTTGTGCTATATTGTGCTTAAAAAAAACATTTTTTCTAGGGACAGAAAACTGTAGGTAGGGAGAGTGTCAGTTTCTTTCACTGTGTAAGTCCTTGTTTCTAGGGACCTGGAAGGACAGTGAGTGAATTCTCCTTGTGCTATATTGTGCTTAAAAAAAACATTTTTTCTAGGGACAGAAAACTGTAGGTAGGGAGAGTGTCAGTTTCTTTCACTGTGCAAGTCCTTGTTTCCAGGGACCTGGAAGGACAGTGAGTGAATTCTCCTTGTGCTATATTGTGCTTAAAAAAAACATTTTTTCTAGGGACAGAAAACTGTAGGTAGGGAGAGTGTCAGTTTCTTTCACTGTGTAAGTCCTTGTTTCTAGGGACCTGGAAGGACAGTGAGTGAATTCTCCTTGTGCTTTATTGTGCTTAAAAAAAACATTTTTTCTAGGGACAGAAAACTGTAGGTAGGGAGAGTGTCAGTTTCTTTCACTGTGCAAGTCCTTGTTTCCAGGGACATGGAAGGACAGTGAGTGAATTCTCCTTGTGCTATATTGTGCTTAAAAAACACATTTTTTCTAGAGACAGAAAACTGTAGGTAGGGAGAGTGTCAGTTTCTTTCACTGTGTAAGTCCTTGTTTCTAGGGACCTGGAAGGACAGTGAGTGAATTCTCCTTGTGCTATATTGTGCTTAAAAAAAACATTTTTTCTAGGGACAGAAAACTGTAGGTAGGGAGAGTGTCAGTTTCTTTCACTGTGCAAGTCCTTGTTTCTAGGGACTGGGAAGGACAGTGAGTGAATTCTCCTTGTGCTATAGTGTGCTTAAAAAAAACATTTTTTCTAGGGACAGAAAACTGTAGGTAGGGAGAGTGTCAGTTTCTTTCACTGTGCAAGTCCTTGTTTCCAGGGACCTGGAAGGACAGTGAGTGAATTCTCCTTGTGCTATATTGTGCTTAAAAAAAACATTTTTTCTAGGGACAGAAAACTGTAGGTAGGGAGAGTGTCAGTTTCTTTCACTGTGCAAGTCCTTGTTTCAAGGGACAGAGAAGGACACCTGAAGGTAGCCCTTATTGCTTTTTTCCCATCTCCCTGCAGGCCATCTATTAGAATGTCTGGAAGGCAAACAAGGAGAGGCAGACAGTCAGGAGGCAATAAAAGAGGGCAAGCAGGCTCTGTGTCTGGGGGCAACAGTGCTGGTCGTGGACGCGGTGCATTGTCATCAGCACATGGCCATGGGACACGCTTGTCCTTCTTTTCGGCAGCTGGACATGTTGAGCCACATCATGCCGAAGACTTGGTAGAGTGGATGACCAAGCCCTCCTCCTCCTCCTCATCCTCTCTCACCCAGGCTCAGGGTACTGGCAAAGCAGCTGCCAAAGCGTCCTCTTCCCTGGTATCAATGTCAGACTCATCATCAGTCACTCCTTCCCTAGACCCACCATGTCCTCCTCCTGAGGAGTCCCCCGAACTGTTTGAGCACAGTGTTGGGTACATGCTCCAGGAGGATGCCCAGCGTTTCGAAGGGTCTGATGATGAAACCCAGCTACAGGAAGGCAGTAGCGTGAGAGCAGACAGAGGGGATGCTCAAGAAGGACACCAATCTGGCAGTCATGTTCCAGCAGCTGCAGCATACTGCCAGATTGGCTCCAGTGATGAGGAGGGAGGGGATGATGAGGTCACTGACTCCACGTGGGTGCCTAATAGGAGAGAGGAGGAGGAGGAGGATGAGGAGGAGGCACATCTCCAACGAGGCAGGATGCCCTTTGGTGGCCAGCGTAAGGGCAGTACACCGACGGAATCACACCGCAGAGCTCCGCCTGTGCAGGGCGCAGCCTCTGCCCGTCATTCAAAAAGTTCCTTGGTGTGGGCCTTTTTTGAGGCTAGTGCATCAGATCGCACAGCTGCTGTTTGCAACATATGTCTCAAGCGTATATCGCGTGGCCAAAACATCAGCCGCTTGGGTACCACATGCCTGACCAGACATATGTTGACCTGCCATGCAGCTCGTTGGCAAGCCTACCTCAAAGACCCACACCAAAGAACAAAGCGGACCTCTCCTTGCACCGCATCAGCTGGGATCTCCAACCCCACTATAACTTCAGTCCTCTCTGAAACATGCACTGAGAGGAATGAAGGTGTAGAATTAGGTGTGTCACAGCCAAGTACTTGCGGCCACTCTGCTAGCAGTACACCGACGTCCGATTCTAGCAGGCAAATTTCCCTGCCCCAGCTGCTGGACCGTCGAAAGAAGTTCACTCCCAGCCATCCACATGCCCAGCGGTTGAATGCTAGCTTGGCTAAATTGCTAGCGCTTCAACTGCTGCCTTTTCAGTTGGTAGACTCGGCCCCCTTCCGTGAGTTTGTGCAATGTGCGGTTCCTCAGTGGCAGGTTCCCAAACGCCACTTTTTCTCACGGAAGGCTATTCCGGCTCTCTACCGGCATGTGGAAGGCAATGTCTTGGCCTCGCTGGACAGGGCGGTCAGCGGTAAGGTGCATATTACCGCTGACTCATGGTCCAGCAGGCATGGACAGGGACGTTACCTTTCTTTCATGGCCCATTGGGTCACTCTTTTGGCAGCTGGGAAGGATGCAGGACAAGGTGCAGTAGTGTTGGAGGTTGTCCCACCGCCACGCCTCCAAAATGCTACTACTGGTTGTGACACACCTCTCTCCTCCACCCCCTCCTCTTCTTCTTCCTCCATGGCCTCTTCCTGTGGTTTGTCCTATGAACCAGCGGTGCTCCGTAGCCGTTCACGGGGCTACGCAAGTACGCAGGCAAAAAGATGCCATGCCGTGCTTGCGCTGGTGTGTTTGGGGGACAGAAGCCACACTGGGGCAGAGGTCCTGTCTGCTCTGCAGGGCCAGGCCGAGAGGTGGTTGACGCCACGCCAGCTTAAGCCAGGAATGGTGGTTTGCGACAATGGCACCAACCTCCTCTCCGCCCTCCGACAGGGACAACTGACCCATGTGCCCTGTGTGGCTCACGTCCTTAACCTGGTGGTGCAGCGGTTCTTGGGCAGGTACCCGGGCTTACAGGATGTCCTGAGGCAGGCCAGGAAAGTCTGTGTGCATTTCCGCAGATCTTATAATGCCAGTGCTCGCCTGGCTGAGCTGCAAAAGGAGTTGAACCTGCCCAAGAACCGCCTTATATGTGACATGCCCACCAGGTGGAACTCAACGTTGGCCATGCTGCAGCGGCTGCACACGCAGCAGAGGGCCATCAATGAGTACCTGTGCGACTACGGCACCAGGACAGGGTCAGGGGAGCTTGGTTTTTTTTCTCCACGCCAGTGGGGCATGATCAGGGATGCATGCACTGTCCTGGCACCATTTGAGGAGGCCACGAGGATGGTGAGCAGTGACAGTGCATGCATCAGTGACACTGTACCTCTTGTCCACCTGTTGGAGCACACGCTGCGTGGAATAATGGACAGGGCACTTGAGGCAGAACAGAGGCAGGAAGAGGAGGACTTCCTTGCCTCTCAAGGCCCCCTTTACCCAGACAGTGTTCCTTCTGTCCCACCCATCGCACAGGAAGAGGAAGAGGAGGAGGAGGAGGAGGAGGAGGAGGATTGTGTCAGCATGGAGGTGGAGGCTGGCACTCAGCATCATCAGCAGCAGTCTTTTAGGGATGATTTACAGTCCCAAGAAACCAGTGGACTTGTACGTGGCTGGGAGGAGGTGACTGCGGATCATGTCGTCCTTAGTGACCCAGAGGACTCCGGAGCGAATGCCTCAGCAAACCTACGCTGCATGGCCTCCCTGATCCTGCAAAGTCTGCGGAAGGATCCTCGTATTCTTCGGATCAAGGAGAGGGACCATTACTGGCTGGCCACTCTCCTTGATCCACGGTACAAGGGTAAGGTTGCGGACCTTATGTTACCGTCGCAGAGGGAGCAGAGGATGAGACAACTCCGGGAGGCCTTGCAGAAAGGTCTGTGCAACGCGTTCCCAGAGACTGGGAGGTTACAAACTCCTGGTCCAGGACAACGAGTTGCTGAGGCTTCGGCCAGTCAAAGAAGGAGCGGTGGGGAAGGTGGCCGTCTGACCGATGTGTTCAGACAATTCTTTAGTCCGCAGCCCCAAAGTATGATTGGTTCCAGCAACCATCGCCAGCGTCTGATAAACATGGTGCAGGAATATCTAGGGGCAAGGTCAGACTTGGACACCTTCCCCACCGAAAATCCTCTGGCTTACTGGGTCTTGAGGATGGATCACTGGCCAGAGCTTGCACAGTATGCAATTGAGCTACTGGCCTGTCCTGCATCCAGCGTTCTTTCGGAACGCACATTCAGTGCTGCTGGAGGATTTGTCACGGATCACAGGGTGCGCCTGTCCACCGACTCGGTTGATCGACTGACTTTCATCAAGATGAACCAGTCTTGGATCACCACCAGCTACCACACACCTGATGCTGATATAACAGACTAATTGATTTTAACATGTCACATCCCTTCAAGACTGATGCTGATGCTGAGTGTCTGTGCTGTTATGTTGACTGGCTATCCTCCTCCTCCGAGTCCTCAATGATACGATTGATGATGATAGCTTGGAAGATCATTTTTGTTTATGGGTGCCGCCACCAGTGGCTAAGGCCCAATTTTTCAGCCCCTGTTTTACAGGGGCGTGTAATTACAATTTTTTTAGCAATAATTTGCCATAGGGCTCATTGCTGTGCTCCAAGTACAGTATCTGTGAGGGGTTGGAGTGTTGTGGCACCAGTGCCTAAGGCCCAATTTTTCAGCCCCTGTTTAACAGGGGCGTGTCATTACAATTTTTGAAGCAATACTTTGCAACAGGGCTCATTGCTGTGCTCCAAGTACAGTATCTGTGAGGGGTTGTAGTGTTGTGCCACCAGTGCCTAAGGCCCAATTTTTCAGCCCCTGTTCAACAGGGGCATGTAATTACAATTCTTGATCTAATAATTCACAGCAGGGCCCATTCCTGCACCCACCAAGAGTAACTCTGAGGGCTTACAGTGTTGTGTCAACACCACCACCACCACCAAAGGCCCAATTTTTCAGCCCCTGTTCAACAGGGGCATGCAATTACAATTCTTGATCTAATAATTCACAGCAGGGCCCATTGCTGCACCCACCAAGAGTAACTGTCAGGGCTTACAGTGTTGTGGCACCAGCACCACCATCAAAGGCCCAATTTTTACTACCACTGTTCAACAATTATATGTAATTACAATTCCTGATATAATAGTTGACAGCAGGGCGTTCCAGCACCAACCAAGAGTAACTGTGAGTGCTTACAGTGTTGTGCCAACACCAACAACTAAGGGGCCTATTTCTGCAGAGTATCTACGGCAGGTCCCTACTTTCAAACATCCAACTTACAAACGACTCCTACTTGCAAACGCAAGAAGACAACAGGAAGTGAGAGGAAATCTACCCCTAGGAAGGAAAATTCTCTCCTGTAAGAATTAATATGGGAGAAAGGTGTCTCCTCTGTACTGATGCTTTATCAGCAATCCTTGTTTCAAGAAAAACACCACATTTCAAAAACAGTTGTCATTGGGACGGAAAGTGAGGTGAAATGTTCTGAACAGGGGCACAGACAGCAAAACAAATGTTACAGGGGTGATAACCCTTACCTATGTTTTCCAAAAAGTTTAAAAATAGATTTTTGGGCTGGAGCTACACTTAAACAATGTACCTGTTCAAAATTACAAACAGATTCTACATAAGAACAAACCTACAGTCCCTGTCTTGTATGCACCGCCTGTATACGGCTGTTCAGAGTATATAGGGCCTTTTTTATTTTATGTGCGGGGTTCCCCTTAATATCCATACAAGACCCAAAGGGGCTGGTAATGGGCTGGGGTAGGGGGGGGGGTCATGGGGTAGCTATGCCATTTTTCTTAAAGATTTTCATCCATATTACCGGGACCAGACATTACATTAAAGCCGCAAGCAGTTTTAAATGGCTTTTTTTTCCTTTAGAAGTGTCATTTTGTGCAGGGACAGTTCTAAACATGGGAAACACGTGGCACTTCACAGGCATACTTTAGACACCCCCCAGGTACGATATTTAAAGGAATATTTGACTTTTTTTTTTTCACTTTATGCATCATTAAAATGACTGCTCCCGAAAAACGACCGTTTTTAAAACTTCTTTTTGCATTGATACATGTCCCCTGGTGCAGAACCCGGGTTCCCAAACCCTTTTTAGGACAATAACATGCATAATAGTTGTTATAATTAGCACTTTAGAATTCGAACGTTCGCATCCATTGTATTTAATAGGGTTCTAATGTTCGTACGAACTTTCGGTCCGTTCGCGGGTTCTGGTGCAAACCGAACCCGGGGGTGTTCGGCTCATCACTACTCCCCAGCCAGTGCACCTACCAGCCTGCTTCCTGTTCCCTGCTGCACCAGCTGAACTGACGAGACCAAAGACGAACCAGGCACCCATACACCGCCAGGCTCTTGCGGCTACTGTTGCAACATCGGTGGCCCTTGAGCCGGGGTTGTACGAGAGGCCTTCCCACTGCACGTCAGGCTTATCCGGCAGGTACGTAACAGTATCAGGCAGCCATGTCTGAGCCTGCAAGTGGGAAGTCGGCCATGGATGACATCTGCCAGCACCTTGCAGCCCTTACCCAAGCAGTCAAATCTCTACAGGAGGGTTATACGCAACTGGAACAACGTGTACAGACTCTAGCTACACCAGCAAGCACTGCTGAGCCTTCTGCCTCAAGGACTGCCACTGCAGCAACCTCAGTGGTGATGCTGCCCCCTGAACCCAGAGTTCCAGCACCAGAGAGATTTTCAGGTGACCGGGGAAAATTTTGATCCTTCCGCAATGCATGTGAACTGTACTTCGCCCTGCAACCTCGAACTTTCTCCCTTGAAACCACCAAAGTAGGATTCATCATATCACTGCTTCAGAGTGAGCCCCAGTCCTGGGCTCATCGGATGTTGGAAAAGAACGATGTATTGTTACAGTCCATGTCCGCCTTCTTTAGCGCGATGGCCGAATTATACGACGACCCGCAACGAACCACCACAGCAGAGGCTGCCCTTCATGCACTCCAGCAAGGCCGCAGAACGGCCGAAGATTATGTTACAGACTTTAGACGCTGGAGTGCAGACAGAAAGTGGAATGACGCAGGCCTGCGACACCAGTTCTGCTTGGGGTTATCAGAAGGTCTGAAAGACGAATTGGCACGTGTCGGAGTCCCAAATACCCTGGAGGCCCTTATCACACTGGCCATTCAAATTGACTGTCGTCTCCGTGAGCGACGATCCGAAAGATCAGCCCAGCAGCCATGTCCAGTCTGGATGACGCCCCGGATCCCAGCTCCCACTCACTCCGCACCTGTTAGCTTCACTCCAGTTCAGCCCGCTCCTGTTACTTCTGCCACCGAAGCACCGGAGCCTATGCAAATCAGCCTAATACGCCCCTCTCTGTCTCCAGAGGAACGCCTGCACCGACGACAGAATAACCTCTGCTTATACTGTGGGGAAGCGGGCCACTATGTAGGTTCCTGTCCAACCAAGACACGTAAGTGGCGGATGATTTCTTCAGATAATAACTTTTCTTTACCTACCAATGCCACCAACCTAACCCTTCCCATCTCTTTTCAGCTACTAGAAAGGGAGGTGGCAGTTACCGCGATCAATTATTCCGGGGCCTGCAGTTGCTTTATCGATCTAACCTTTGCAACACAACAACACATCCCCTTGAGACCTAAAGCACAAGGACTTTCTGTTTTTCTAGCTGACGGGTCATGTATCAAGTCTGGACCTGTGACCCAAGAGACATTTCCCTTACCCATGTTGGCTTCCTCCCAACATAAGGAAATCCTAAGCCTTGATGTCATCACCTCCCCGCTATTCCCTGTTATTCTGGGCGTACCCTGTCTGCAGGCGCATAATCCGCAAGTTGACTGGGCCACAGGGAGAATCAACTTCCACTCAGCCTATTGCCAGGAGCACTGCCTACCTAGGTCCCCAGCTTCTTTTACAACACTATTTTGTGTGGACTCTGAGTCTGAGGTGCGGCAAGTCGTACCTGAACCCTACCATGAGTTCCTGGATGTCTTTAGTAAGCGAGGGGCTGACATTCTTCCCCCGCATCGGCCATACGACTGCCCAATTGAACTGCTTCCGGGGTCTGAAATCCCTTTCGGTAGAATCTTCCCCCTCGCGGAACGAGAACAGGAGGCACTAAAAGAGTATATCCAAGAAAACTTGAAAAAGGGGTTCATCCGACCATCTACCTCCCCAGCAGGAGCAGGAATATTTTTTGTTGAGAAAAAGGACCACTCCCTATGACCTTGTGTGAACTATCGGGAGCTCAACAAAATTACAGTTAAAAACCGATATCCTCTCCCTCTAGTACCCAAACTATTTCAGAGATTAAGGTCGGCAACCATCTTCACCAAACTAGATCTATGGGGGGCCTACAATTTAGTCCGCATCTGTCAAGGGGATGAGTGGAAGACGGCCTTTCGCACCCGATTTGGCCACTATGAATACCTAGTGATGCCCTTTGGACTATGCAATGCCCCGGCTACTTTCCAACACTTTGTCAATGATATATTCAGAGACTTCCTGGATATATTTTTGATTGTTTACCTAGATGACATCCTGATTTTTTCCATTTCTCTAGACTCTCATCGAGGTCATGTCAAAAGGGTGCTGAGCCGGCTCCGCCAACACGGACTATATGCTAAAGGTGAAAAATGTGAATTTGAACAAAGCAGCATCCAATTCCTGGGACTGATAATCTCACCTGAAGTGATTCAGATGTACTCTGAAAAGGTCTCTGCTATCTTAGACTGGCCTGCACCTACCGACAAGAAGGGGGTGCAGCGCTTCGTAGGATTTGCCAACTTTTACAGGAGGTTCATTAAGGGCTTTTCCGCCATCATCACCCCTATCACACAGCTGACTAGACAGAACCTTCACTTCCATTGGACACCTGAGGCACAAGCCGCATTTGAAACCTTGAAGAGACTGTTTACTTCAGCACCTGTTTTTGGTCACCCGGACCCATCTCTGCCGTATACACTAGAAGTAGATGCATCTGAAGTCGCTATTGGAGCAGTCATCTCCCAACGCCAAGGCCCTAAGGATCTGATGAATCCAGTAGCCTTTTTCTCCCCGCAGGCTCTCCCCAGCAGAGAGAAACTATGACGTTAGGGACCGAGAATTACTGCCCATTAAGGCAGCTTTAGAAGAGTGGAGATACCTCCTGGAGGGAGCAGCGCATCCCATATTGGTCTATACTGACCACAAAAATCTTGAGTACTTGAGGACTGCTAAACGTCTAAAGCCACGTCAAGCACGTTGGGCCCTGTTCTTTTCCCGATTTGTGTTCCACATTACCTATCGGCCGGGCTCGAAGAATGTCAAACCAGATGCACTGTCTCGTATGTTCGATGACCCCAAGGAACCACCAGTAGCAGATACCATCTTGTCTGAAAATAACTTCTTACTTTTACAGGGCAACCTCCTCAACCGAATGAAGCAGGCTTCGACAGACGTTCCTAACCCTCCAGGGGTCACGCTGACACTCCAGGAAGGATTTCTGTTTAACGGAAGCAAGGTATTTGTGCCTGAATGTTTACGTATAACCATTTTGGGTCTTTCTCATGATCATACCCTAGCAGGTCATTTTGGGGTCCACAAGACGCTTGATCTCCTGAAACGCACATTTTGGTGGCCGGACCTAGAAGAAACCTGTAAGAGGTACATGAATTCCTGTGCAATCTGCAACCGCAGCAAGGGTACAAATAACCGAGCTTGGGGTCTACTTCGGCCACTGCCAGTCCCTGACAGACCATGGAAAATGATAGCCATGGATTTCATTGTGGAACTTCCCCCATCGGAAGGATGCACAGCCATCTTTGTAATAGTGGACCGACTGTCCAAAATGGCCCATTTCTTGCCTCTGAAGAGTACTCCCTCGGCCATGGAGACGGCTCAAGTATTTATCAGAGAGATTGTGAGGCTTCACGGAGTCCCTATGAACATTGTCTCCGATCGGGGGGTTCAGTTCACTTCCAGATTCTGGAAAACTCTGTGTGAAGCCCTTAAAATTGAAAGATCCTTGTCCTCCGCCTACCATCCCCAGACCAATGGATAGACAGAGAGAACCAATCAGACATTGGAACAGTATATCCGATGCTTCACCACTTTTGTCCAGGATGACTGGGTATCGCTGCTGCCACTGGCGGAGTTCGCCTACAATAATGCCACTCGCTCTGCCACAGGTCAGTCACCCTTCTTTGCAAATTATGGTTTTCACCCATCCTTCTTGCCCGACTTTATTCCAGAGACACAGTGGATTTCCTAAACCGCAACAATAAGTTGCTTCAAGAAGCGGTTACCAAGGCACAAGCAGCAAGCAAGATGGCTTTTGACAGGAAAAGGAGGGGTGAACTGATTCTCCAGCCGGGAGAACAGGTATTGTGACAGAACCCACTGTCACTGTGTGTTTTGGAAGGGACTGTGGGTTGGCCGCTTACTCACAGATTATGGCCCAGACTGAGAGACTGGGGGGAGAAGCTGGCATTGAGATAATGTAATGTAATGCTACATCCCTTCTCCCCCATCCCCCCCCTCTTGTTGCTGTGTTTAGCTGTGTTGAGTCATGGCACATAGACAATGGTCTGGACTGCAGACATCTCTCCGCAGGGGATGTGTATTGAAGGGCTGCCTGCTTACCATAATCCCTTTATGTTTAACTGTAGTCTCTGTTTCAATGTTAAGTTTCCATTGGTTCTTCCTTGTCCCCTACCCCCCCTCTATGACAAGGCTAAGGGGAGTGTCCCTAACTGTGTGTAAAAGTGTATGTTTTGGATTTAATAAACTGTTAATGCTCTGCATGTTTAACCCTCAACACCTGTGTGGATTGTCTCGTGATTGAGGGGTTAAGGGCTGGTTATGGCGTATCTGCAGGCTGCGGGTGCGTTTGGAGGACAGGAGACACAGGTCTGGCGGATGTGCCCACCTGGGGTATTCGAGATCCGTCACAGTGGTGGCAGCAGTGGGGTGTCTCCTGCAGTCCGGGACATCCAAACCACCACCAGGATTCAAGGGCCGGGCAGCCGCCGAGGAGCAATACGGGGACCGGCCAGCATGAGAGCGGAGTTCGGGAGGAGGCTGCAAGGCATGCGGAAGCAACATCGGGGACCAGTGACAGAGCGCACCATGCTCGGCTGGGAGGATGTGATCCGCTGGCAACTCTGGCATGAAACGCTAAGCCACGAGCGGCACCATCAGGGGAAGATCCTTCCCTCCTCCACAGAGATGTACTGGACGCAGTACCATGCGCGAGAGGTGTTCCTGAGGGAACGACCGCGAGATGAGTGGAAGAAAGAGCTCGGAAGATTGGTCCAGGAGGAGATGAGGCTGGACGCCAGCTACAGAGGCTCCGGTGGTTTGCGGCTCAACTGTGGCCAAGTACAGCAGATGGCAGCCCGACAGAAGGCGTTGGCTACGGCGGCGTGGGGCTGCTCCATCAAAAAATGTACGGAGACCCAGACTTTGGGAGCGATGAGGAGTGGCGGCTGGAAAACATCCTGGACTGCCGAGATGAGGTGCTGGACCTCCCCGAAGAGGCGTGTGACCTGGAGGAATTGGAGTACCTGGTTGAGCAGGAATGGGAGCTCGAGATTGCCTACAAGCGGCTGTTTGATGGTGATCAGCAGCCTGGCATGGCTCCCGTTGCCTGGGACTGTCCTGGAGAAATAGCGGACAGTCACAAAGATGTGGAGCAAATGGGGCTAGGGGCGCCCCTACGTTTTCCCATCCTAACCGCAATGGAAGAAGCGGCGATGATACAGAGGGCACTGCGAGTGCTAGAATGCCGGAACGCACAGAAGGTTCCCCAAGCAGAGAGACAAGATAATAGCATAAAGGTCTCAGAAGGGGAAGTTGAGACGGGCGCTGGAAGGCTGGTAAATGGTGATCAGCAGCAAGTCGAGAGGATCGCATCTGGTGCCCCAGCAGAAGCGCTGGCTACAGGGCAGAGTGCCACTAGCCTCTGTCCAGCATCAGAAAAAGAGTTGGATCCGGAGAGTCTGAGAGATGATTTTCATGAGCCGTTTCCCCAACAGCAGATATCCCCAAAGGGAGTGGAGGAAGCAATTCTCCCTCCCCAGCAATTGGACACTACCCCAATGTTCATCCCCCCAGCAGAAGCGCTGGCTGCAGGGCAGAGTGCCGCTGGCCTCTGCCCACCCTCAGAGTTGGATCCAGGGAGTCTGAGGGATGACCTCAGTGAGCTGTTTCCCCAGCACTTGGACACTACCCCAGTGTTCATCCCCCCAGCAGAAGCGCTGGCTACGGGGCAGAGTGCCGCTGGCCTCTGCCCACCCTCAGAGTTGGATCCAGGGAGTCCGAGGGATGACCTCAGTGAGCTGTTTCCCCAGCACTTGGACACTACCCCAGTGTTCATCCCCCCAGCAGAAGCGCTGGCTACGGGGCAGAGTGCCGCTGGCCTCTGCCCACCCTCAGAGTTAGATCCAGGGAGTCCGAGGGATGACCTCAGTGAGCTGGTTGCCCAGCACTTGGACACTATCCCAGTGTATATCCCCCCAGCAGAAGCGCTGGCTGCATGGCAGAGCGTCACCGGCCCCGACCCAGCCCTCGGTAGGTTTTTGGAGGGTTTGGGAGACAGCCCCTGCCAGAAGTCGCCTCAGCAGCCGGTCACAGAACCAGGAGGGGAGAAAACCCTTCCCCCTCTCCAGCGGCTGAACTCTACCGTTGTATATGTCCCCCTAGCAGAAGCACTGGCTACGGGGCAGAGCGCTGTTGGCCTCTGCCCAGCATCAGAAAAAGAGATGGAGAGTCCGGGAGATAGTCCCTACAAGATACCTCCTCAGCGGCTGGTAGCTACTCCAGGAGAAAAGCAAGTACCTTTTCCTCCCCAAATGCATAGCACTACCAGCCTACGTTCCCTACCAGCGGAAGCGCTGGCATCGGGGCAAAGGATAATTCAGCTCCCCTCAATATCTGCAAACCAGCCCCGGATCACGGGAGTGCGGACAGCTGTTCCCACTCTGCAGCTTTTTTTTTTTCACGGGAGACCGTATGTGCGATTTTGCTCCCCAGTGCCAGAGACGTACTTTTCCTTTTCCTGGTTGCCTGAGGTGGAAGTTTGTGACTAACGCAGGTCCAGACCAGTTGGGGGTCAGGAACCTGGTTAGTCTGTTTTTAAAAGGGGAGAAATGTGACAGAACCCACTGTCACTGTGTGTTTTGGAAGGGACTGTGGGCTGGCCGCTTACCCACAGATTATGGCCCAGACTGAGAGACTGGGGGGAGAAGCTGGCATTGAGATAATGTAATGTAATGCTACATCCCTTCTCCCCCACCCCCCCCTCTTGTTGCTGTGTTTAGCTGTGTTGAGTCATGGCACATAGACAATGGTCTGGACTGCAGACATCTCCCCGCAGGGGATGTGTATTGAAGGGCTGCCTGCTTACCATAATCCCTTTATGTTTAACTGTAGTCTCTGTTTCAATGTTAAGTTCCCATTGGTTCTTCCTTGTCCCCTACCCCCCCTCTATGACAAGGCTAAGGGGAGTGTCCCTAACTGTGTGTAAAAGTGTATGTTTTGGATTTAATAAACTGTTAATGCTCTGCATGTTTAACCCTCAACACCTGTGTGGATTGTCTCGTGATTGAGGGGTTAAGGGCTGGTTATGGCGTATCTGCAGGCTGCGGGTGCGTTTGGAGGACAGGAGACACAGGTCTGGCGGATGTGCCCACCTGGGGTATTCGAGATCCGTCACAGGTATGTCTACTACGAATCTCAGGTTGGCATGTCTCTCAAAGAAACTGGCACCTAAATTTTTGGGACCATTCCCAGTCAAGAGGAAACTTAATGAGGTTGCTTATGAATTATCTTTACCTGATTCACTTAAGATACATCCTGTCTTCCATGTTTCTCTCTTGAAACCCGCAGTCCCTGACTCTTTTCCAGATAGAGTATCCAAGCCACCAGAACCTTTGACCATCAATGGAGAAGAGGAGTATGAGGTGGAGGCTATCATAGACCGTAGGAGAAGAAGGAATCAGGTACAGTACCTGGTTAAGTGGAAAGGTTATGGCCCAGAGGATAACTCTTGGGAGGTTGAACAGGATGTGCATGCCAGAGACCTTGTTAACCACTTCCATACAGGGCTTTTTATACCACTTCCATACCGGGCCTATTTTGGCACTTCTCTCCTACATGTACAAATCATCATTCTTTTGCTAGAAAATTACTCAGAACCCCGAAACATTATATATATGTTTTTTTTTTTAGCAGACAAACTAGGGAATAAAATGACGGTCGTTGCAACTTTTTATCTTGCACAGTATTTGCGCAATCATTTTTCAAACGCCTTTTCATGGTTTCATGAATTAAAAAATAACAAAACAGTAAAGTTAGCCCAATTTTTTTGTAAAATATGAAAGCTTATGTTACACCGAGTAAAAAGATACCTAACATGTCACGCTTTAAAATTGCACACACTCATGGACTGGCGCCAAACTTCGGTACTTAAAAATCTCCATAGGCGACGCTTAGAACATTTTTACAGGTTACCAGGTTAGAGTTACAGAGGAGGTCTAGTGCTAGAATTTTTGCACGTGCTCTAACACACGTGGCGATACCTCACATATGTGGTTTGAACAGCATTTACATATGCGGGCGGGACTTACGTGTGTGTTCGCTTCTAAGCGCGAGCTATTGGAGACGGGCGTTTTAAAAAAAAAAATATTATTTTATTTATTTTTTTTTACTTATTTTTACTTATTTTTTTTACACTTTTTTTTTTTGATCACTTTTATTCCTATTACAAGGAATGTAAACATCCCTTATAATAGGAATGTGTGTGACAGGTCCTCTTTATGGAGAGATGCAGGGTCAATAAGACCCCACATCTCTCCTCCAGGCTGGAAAGCATGAGATCGTGAAAATGTTTTCACTGATCTCATACTTACAGCCGCAATGGCGGCTTTGTTTACATTTGAGGACCTGGGCGTGACGTCATCACATCGCGCCGGGGCCTCCGACAATCATAGATATGACTGGTGACCATCTGGTCACCAGTCATCTCTATTGCTCGTCACGTGACCCACCACCGGCGCCGACGATTCTCTCCGGGTCCCGGAAGCGCCGCTATGATCATTCTTATGGTGCGCAGGATCGCCGGCTGAAAAAAAGGATATCTGAATGATGCCTCTAGCTGCAGGCATCATTCAGATATACCCCCTCAAAGCTGAGGACGTCATATGACGTCCACCCGGAGGGAGAGAGGGTTCCTGCCTGCGTCATTTTCCAATGGCCCGGCTTGGAAGGGGTTAATGCCTTCTTTCGCAGAAATCCACAGAAGAGAGACCTGTTGGGCACCCGGAGGTTGCCCGTAAGGGGGGGGGGGAATGTCATGGATCTGCCACCTAAGGGTTAATAGTGCAGACTGATTTCAGTGATTGGCAACATGCTGCCTTATTTAAACACCTCAGCAGCACTGTGTCTTCGCTGCCTGATCTGCAGTTCATACCTGTTCCAGTGACTTCCTGTGATCTGATCTGTTTCCTGTGTTTGACCAGGCTTGTTTGACTACGATTGATCTCTGTTATCCTGATCCCGGACTGCCTTGTAACCATGCTCAGCTCTACACTAGGGATGAGCTTCGTGTTCGAGTCGAACATACGTTCGACTCGAACATCGGCTGTTCGATCGTTCGACGAAGATCGAACGATTTGGGCCGTTCGCGACAAATTCGAGTGACGCGAACGGCCCACAATGCACTACGCCATCGCAGTGTCATCCAGGCGCTGTGATTGGCCAAGCATGCACTGTGACCCCGCATGCTTGGCCAATCACAGCGCCGGCAGCGAGGAGAGCAATGATTGGCCACAGGCAGGATGCCTGTGGCCAATTATTGCTGAGGGTGTTTAGTACACGCCCCACACTATAAAAGGCCGCCAGCACGGCGGCCTAGTGTAGTGTGTTCCGGAGCAGGGAAAGACAAGCATAGGCAGGGACAGTGACATTTATTTCTTTCTTGCTTAACCTGGATTCCTTTAGTTTAGGGAAAGAGAAGGATAGGTAGGGAGAGTGTCAGTGTGTTTTACTGTGCGAGTCCTTGTTTCTAGGGACAAAGAAGGAAAGTGAGGGGAATTCTCCTTGTGCTATAGTGTGCTTTAAAAAAACATTTTTTCTAGGGACAGAAAACTCTAGGTAGAGAGAGTGTCAGTTTCTTTCACTGTGCGAGTCCTTGTTTCTAGGGACAAAGAAGGAAAGTGAGGGGAATTCTCCTTGTGCTATAGTGTGCTTTAAAAAAACATTTTTTCTAGGGACAGAAAACTCTAGGTAGGGAGAGTGTCAGTTTCTTTCACTGTGCCAGTCCTTGTTTCTAGGGACAAAGAAGGAAAGTGAGGGGAATTCTCCTTGTGCTATAGTGTGCTTTAAAAAAACATTTTTTCTAGGGACAGAAAACTCTAGGTAGGGAGAGTGTCAGTTTCTTTCACTGTGCCAGTCCTTGTTTCTAGGGACAAAGAAGGAAAGTGAGGGGAATTCTCCTTGTGCTATAGTGTGCTTTAAAAAAACATTTTTTCTAGGGACAGAAAACTCTAGGTAGGGAGAGTGTCAGTTTCTTTCACTGTGCCAGTCCTTGTTTCTAGGGACAAAGAAGGAAAGTGAGGGGAATTCTCCTTGTGCTATAGTGTGCTTTAAAAAAACATTTTTTCTAGGGACAGAAAACTCTAGGTAGGGAGAGTGTCAGTTTCTTTCACTGTGCCAGTCCTTGTTTCTAGGGACAAAGAAGGAAAGTGAGGGGAATTCTCCTTGTGCTATAGTGTGCTTTAAAAAAACATTTTTTCTAGGGACAGAAAACTCTAGGTAGGGAGAGTGTCAGTTTCTTTCACTGTGCGAGTCCTTGTTTCTAGGGACAAAGAAGGAAAGTGAGGGGAATTCTCCTTGTGCTATAGTGTGCTTTAAAAAAACATTTTTTCTAGGGACAGAAAACTCTAGGTAGGGAGAGTGTCAGTTTCTTTCACTGTGCGAGTCCTTGTTTCTAGGGACAAAGAAGGAAAGTGAGGGGAATTCTCCTTGTGCTATAGTGTGCTTTAAAAAAACATTTTTTCTAGGGACAGAAAACTCTAGGTAGGGAGAGTGTCAGTTTCTTTCACTGTGCCAGTCCTTGTTTCTAGGGACAAAGAAGGAAAGTGAGGGGAATTCTCCTTGTGCTATAGTGTGCTTTAAAAAAACATTTTTTCTAGGGACAGAAAACTCTAGGTAGGGAGAGTGTCAGTTTCTTTCACTGTGCCAGTCCTTGTTTCTAGGGACAAAGAAGGAAAGTGAGGGGAATTCTCCTTGTGCTATAGTGTGCTTTAAAAAAACATTTTTTCTAGGGACAGAAAACTCTAGGTAGGGAGAGTGTCAGTTTCTTTCACTGTGCCAGTCCTTGTTTCTAGGGACAAAGAAGGAAAGTGAGGGGAATTCTCCTTGTGCTATAGTGTGCTTTAAAAAAACATTTTTTCTAGGGACAGAAAACTCTAGGTAGGGAGAGTGTCAGTTTCTTTCACTGTGCCAGTCCTTGTTTCTAGGGACAAAGAAGGAAAGTGAGGGGAATTCTCCTTGTGCTATAGTGTGCTTTAAAAAAACATTTTTTCTAGGGACAGAAAACTCTAGGTAGGGAGAGTGTCAGTTTCTTTCACTGTGCCAGTCCTTGTTTCTAGGGACAAAGAAGGAAAGTGAGGGGAATTCTCCTTGTGCTATAGTGTGCTTTAAAAAAACATTTTTTCTAGGGACAGAAAACTCTAGGTAGGGAGAGTGTCAGTTTCTTTCACTGTGCCAGTCCTTGTTTCTAGGGACAAAGAAGGAAAGTGAGGGGAATTCTCCTTGTGCTATAGTGTGCTTTAAAAAAACATTTTTTCTAGGGACAGAAAACTCTAGGTAGGGAGAGTGTCAGTTTCTTTCACTGTGCCAGTCCTTGTTTCTAGGGACAAAGAAGGAAAGTGAGGGGAATTCTCCTTGTGCTATAGTGTGCTTTAAAAAAACATTTTTTCTAGGGACAGAAAACTCTAGGTAGGGAGAGTGTCAGTTTCTTTCACTGTGCCAGTCCTTGTTTCTAGGGACAAAGAAGGAAAGTGAGGGGAATTCTCCTTGTGCTATAGTGTGCTTTAAAAAAACATTTTTTCTAGGGACAGAAAACTCTAGGTAGGGAGAGTGTCAGTTTCTTTCACTGTGCCAGTCCTTGTTTCTAGGGACAAAGAAGGAAAGTGAGGGGAATTCTCCTTGTGCTATAGTGTGCTAAAGCATTCCTCATCAACCATCTTTGAAATCCTTGTTTTTTGGACAGTCAGGGAAATTGTCGTTGTGCTATTCTGTGCAAAAGCAATAATCCTCAACCATATTTAGAAATCCTTAAGTAAAGGGACAGAGAAGGACACCTGAAGGTAGCCCTTATTGCTTTTTTCCCATCTCCCTGCAGGCCATCTATTAGAATGTCTGGAAGGCAAACAAGGAGAGGCAGACAGTCAGGAGGCAATAAAAGAGGGCAAGCAGGCTCTGTGTCTGGGGGCAACAGTGCTGGTCGTGGACGCGGTGCATTGTCATCAGCACATGGCCATGGGACACGCTTGTCCTTCTTTTCGGCAGCTGGACATGTTGAGCCACATCATGCCGAAGACTTGGTAGAGTGGATGACCAAGCCCTCCTCCTCCTCCTCATCCTCTCTCACCCAGGCTCAGGGTACTGGCAAAGCAGCTGCCAAAGCGTCCTCTTCCCTGGTATCAATGTCAGACTCATCATCAGTCACTCCTTCCCTAGACCCACCATGTCCTCCTCCTGAGGAGTCCCCCGAACTGTTTGAGCACAGTGTTGGGTACATGCTCCAGGAGGATGCCCAGCGTTTCGAAGGGTCTGATGATGAAACCCAGCTACAGGAAGGCAGTAGCGTGAGAGCAGACAGAGGGGATGCTCAAGAAGGACACCAATCTGGCAGTCATGTTCCAGCAGCTACAGCATACTGCCAGATTGGCTCCAGTGATGAGGAGGGAGGGGATGATGAGGTCACTGACTCCACGTGGGTGCCTAATAGGAGAGAGGAGGAGGAGGAGGATGAGGAGGAGGCACATCTCCAACGAGGCAGGATGCCCTTTGGTGGCCAGCGTAAGGGCAGTACACCGACGGAATCACACCGCAGAGCTCCGCCTGTGCAGGGCGCAGCCTCTGCCCGTCATTCAAAAAGTTCCTTGGTGTGGGCCTTTTTTGAGGCTAGTGCATCAGATCGCACAGCTGCTGTTTGCAACATATGTCTCAAGCGTATATCGCGTGGCCAAAACATCAGCCGCTTGGGTACCACATGCCTGACCAGACATATGTTGACCTGCCATGCAGCTCGTTGGCAAGCCTACCTCAAAGACCCACACCAAAGAACAAAGCGGACCTCTCCTTGCACCGCATCAGCTGGGATCTCCAACCCCACTATAACTTCAGTCCTCTCTGAAACATGCACTGAGAGGAATGAAGGTGTAGAATTAGGTGTGTCACAGCCAAGTACTTGCGGCCACTCTGCTAGCAGTACACCGACGTCCGATTCTAGCAGGCAAATTTCCCTGCCCCAGCTGCTGGACCGTCGAAAGAAGTTCACTCCCAGCCATCCACATGCCCAGCGGTTGAATGCTAGCTTGGCTAAATTGCTAGCGCTTCAACTGCTGCCTTTTCAGTTGGTAGACTCGGCCCCCTTCCGTGAGTTTGTGCAATGTGCGGTTCCTCAGTGGCAGGTTCCCAAACGCCACTTTTTCTCACGGAAGGCTATTCCGGCTCTCTACCGGCATGTGGAAGGCAATGTCTTGGCCTCGCTGGACAGGGCGGTCAGCGGTAAGGTGCATATTACCGCTGACTCATGGTCCAGCAGGCATGGACAGGGACGTTACCTTTCTTTCACGGCCCATTGGGTCACTCTTTTGGCAGCTGGGAAGGATGCAGGACAAGGTGCAGTAGTGTTGGAGGTTGTTCCACCGCCACGCCTCCAAAATGCTACTACTGGTTGTGACACACCTCTCTCCTCCACCCCCTCCTCTTCTTCTTCCTCCATGGCCTCTTCCTGTGGTTTGTCCTATGAACCAGCGGTGCTCCGTAGCCGTTCACGGGGCTACGCAAGTACGCAGGCAAAAAGATGCCATGCCGTGCTTGCGCTGGTGTGTTTGGGGGACAGAAGCCACACTGGGGCAGAGGTCCTGTCTGCTCTGCAGGGCCAGGCCGAGAGGTGGTTGACGCCACGCCAGCTTAAGCCAGGAATGGTGGTTTGCGACAATGGCACCAACCTCCTCTCCGCCCTCCGACAGGGACAACTGACCCATGTGCCCTGTGTGGCTCACGTCCTTAACCTGGTGGTGCAGCGGTTCTTGGGCAGGTACCCGGGCTTACAGGATGTCCTGAGGCAGGCCAGGAAAGTCTGTGTGCATTTCCGCAGATCTTATAATGCCAGTGCTCGCCTGGCTGAGCTGCAAAAGGAGTTGAACCTGCCCAAGAACCGCCTTATATGTGACATGCCCACCAGGTGGAACTCAACGTTGGCCATGCTGCAGCGGCTGCACACGCAGCAGAGGGCCATCAATGAGTACCTGTGCGACTACGGCACCAGGACAGGGTCAGGGGAGCTTGGTTTTTTTTCTCCACGCCAGTGGGGCATGATCAGGGATGCATGCACTGTCCTGGCACCATTTGAGGAGGCCACGAGGATGGTGAGCAGTGACAGTGCATGCATCAGTGACACTGTACCTCTTGTCCACCTGTTGGAGCACACGCTGCGTGGAATAATGGACAGGGCACTTGAGGCAGAACAGAGGCAGGAAGAGGAGGACTTCCTTGCCTCTCAAGGCCCCCTTTACCCAGACAGTGTTCCTTCTGTCCCACCCATCGCACAGGAAGAGGAAGAGGAGGAGGAGGAGGAGGAGGATTGTGTCAGCATGGAGGTGGAGGCTGGCACTCAGCATCATCAGCAGCAGTCTTTTAGGGATGATTTACAGTCCCAAGAAACCAGTGGACTTGTACGTGGCTGGGAGGAGGTGGCTGCGGATCATGTCGTCCTTAGTGACCCAGAGGACTCCGGAGCGAATGCCTCAGCAAACCTATGCTGCATGGCCTCCCTGATCCTGCAAAGTCTGCGGAAGGATCCTCGTATTCTTCGGATCAAGGAGAGGGACCATTACTGGCTGGCCACTCTCCTTGATCCACGGTACAAGGGTAAGGTTGCGGACCTTATGTTACCTTCGCAGAGGGAGCAGAGGATGAGACAACTCCGGGAGGCCTTGCAGAAAGGTCTGTGCAACGCGTTCCCAGAGACTGGGAGGTTACAAACTCCTGGTCCTGGACAACGAGTTGCTGAGGCTTCGGCCAGTCAAAGAAGGAGCGGTGGGGAAGGTGGCCGTCTGACCGATGCGTTCAGACAATTCTTTAGTCCGCAGCCCCAAAGTATGATCGGTTCCAGCAACCATCGCCAGCGTCTGATAAACATGGTGCAGGAATATCTAGGGGCAAGGTCAGACTTGGACACCTTCCCCACCGAAAATCCTCTGGCTTACTGGGTCTTGAGGATGGATCACTGGCCAGAGCTTGCACAGTATGCAATTGAGCTACTGGCCTGTCCTGCATCCAGCGTTCTTTCGGAACGCACATTCAGTGCTGCTGGAGGATTTGTCACGGATCACAGGGTGCGCCTGTCCACCGACTCGGTTGATCGACTGACTTTCATCAAGATGAACCAGTCTTGGATCACCACCAGCTACCACACACCTGATGCTGATATAACAGACTAATTGATTTTAACATGTCACATCCCTTCAAGACTGATGCTGATGCTGAGTGCCTGTGCTGTTATGTTGACTGGCTATCCTCCTCCTCTGAGTCCTCAATGATACGATTGATGATGATAGCTTGGAAGATCATTTTTGTTTATGGGTGCCGCCACCAGTGGCTAAGGCCCAATTTTTCAGCCCCTGTTTTACAGGGGCGTGTAATTACAATTTTTTTAGCAATAATTTGCCATAGGGCTCATTGCTGTGCTCCAAGTACAGTATCTGTGAGGGGTTGGAGTGTTGTGGCACCAGTGCCTAAGGCCCAATTTTTCAGCCCCTGTTTAACAGGGGCGTGTCATTACAATTTTTGAAGCAATACTTTGCAACAGGGCTCATTGCTGTGCTCCAAGTACAGTATCTGTGAGGGGTTGTAGTGTTGTGCCACCAGTGCCTAAGGCCCAATTTTTCAGCCCCTGTTTAACAGGGGCATGCAATTACAATTCTTGATCTAATAATTCACAGCAGGGCCCATTGCTGCACCCACCAAGAGTAACTCTGAGGGCTTACAGTGTTGTGGCAACGCCACCACCACCACCACGAAAGGCCCAATTTTTCAGCCCCTGTTCAAAAGGGGCATGTAATTACAATTCTTGATCTAATAATTCACAGCAGGGCCCATTCCTGCACCCACCAAGAGTAACTCTGAGGGCTTACAGTGTTGTGGCAACACCACCACCACCACCACCACCACGAAAGGCCCATTTTTTCAGCCCCTGTTCAACAGGGGCATGCAATTACAATTCTTGATCTAATAATTCACAGCAGGGCCCATTGCTGCACCCACCAAGAGTAACTGTCAGGGCTTACAGTGTTGTGGCACCAGCACCACCATCAAAGGCCCAATTTTTACTACCACTGTTCAACAATTATATGTAATTAAAATTCCTGATATAATAGTTGACAGCAGGGCGTTCCAGCACCAACCAAGAGTAACTGTGAGTGCTTACAGTGTTGTGCCAACACCAACAACTAAGGGGCCTATTTCTGCAGAGTATATACGGCAGGTCCCTACTTTCAAACATCCAACTTACAAACGACTCCTACTTGCAAACGCAAGAAGACAACAGGAAGTGAGAGGAAATCTACCACTAGGAAGGAAAATTCTCTCCTGTAAGAATAAATATGGGAGAAAGGTGTCTCCTCTGTACTGATGCTTTATCAGCAATCCTTGTTTCAAGAAAAACACCACATTTCAAAAACAGTTGTCATTGGGACGGAAAGTGAGGTGAAATGTTCTGAACAGGGGCACAGACAGCAAAACAAATGTTACAGGGGTGATAACCCTTACCTAGGTTTTCCAAAAAGTTTAAAAATAGATTTTTGGGCTGGAGCTACACTTCAACAATGTACCTGTTCAAAATTACAAACAGATTCTACATAAGAACAAACCTACAGTCCCTGTCTTGTATGCACCGCCTGTATACGGCTGTTCAGAGTATATAGGGCCTTTTTTATTTTATGTGCGGGGTTCCCCTTAATATCCATACAAGACCCAAAGGGGCTGGTAATGGGCTGGGGTAGGGGGGGGGGGTCATGGGGTAGCTATGCCATTTTTCTTAAAGATTTTCATCCATATTACCGGGACCAGACATTACATTAAAGCCGCAAGCAGTTTTAAATGGCTTTTTTTTCCTTTAGAAGTGTCATTTTGTGCAGGGACAGTTCTAAACACGGGAAACACGTGGCACTTCACAGGCATACTTTAGACACCCCCCAGGTACGATATTTAAAGGAATATTTGACTTTTTTTTTTTCACTTTATGCATCATTAAAATGACTGCTCCCGAAAAACGACCGTTTTTAAAACTTCTTTTTGCATTGATACATGTCCCCTGGTGCAGAACCCGGGTTCCCAAACCCTTTTTAGGACAATAACATGCATAATAGTTGTTATAATTAGCACTTTAGAATTCGAACGTTCGCATCCATTGTATTTAATAGGGTTCTAATGTTCGTACGAACTTTCGGTCCGTTCGCGGGTTCTGGTGCGAACCGAACCCGGGGGTGTTCGGCTCATCACTACTCTACACTGCTTGATTTCCTGTTGCCGAACTTTGCCTGTATCCTGACCACATAGTTGCCAACAGTCCCGTTTTTCCCGGGACAATCACGGATTTGGGACCCTCGTCCCGTATTTATTTTGTCCCGCCTATTTTCCCAGATTTTTGCCTTCGTCCCGGCCTCCGGGAAAATCGGGAATGTTTGGGTAAAACGGCGGGCTATAAAAAGATGGCCGCCGCTGCAGACACAAGGATTATTTCCTCTTGTGTTCAGTGGCAAGGGGAGGAGCAGCCAATCGGCTTCTCCCCTCTCTGTGTTCACACATGAGAAAGCAAGGCGGGGCGGTATTAGGAGCATCGTGAGGGAGCAGCAATGTACAGGGCTGGGGAGGCGGAGTTTCGATAGGAGCCGAGAGCCAGGGGGAACAGAATCCGGCGGGGGAACCATTCTCGGCACGACACCGGGAAATGATCATGGACCGTGGAGCTGCCGCTGCCTCTGCCTCTAGCACACGAAGACGCCGGTAGGTGAGAGCATCTGCTCCCCGGGGCCAGTAAAAGATTCTGTGTAAATATGGCACTCAGCATAGATATCCCCCTGAACTCCGCTGTTCTCGTGACGCTCTCTACTCCTGCCCAGTGGCTGCCGCTGCTAGGGGACACAGTCAGACCTGTAAGGAGGGCTCCGCTGCTGGGGACACAGTCAGGCCTGTAAGGAGGGCTCCGCTGCTGGGGGACACAGGCCTGTAAGGAGGGCTCCGCTGCTGGGGGACACAGACCTGTAAGGAGGGCTCCGCTGCTGGGAGACACCAGATGTAAAGGAGGGCTCCGCTGCTGGGGACACCAGATGTAAAGGAGGGCTCCGCTGCTGGGGACACCAGATGTAAAGGAGGGCTCCGCTGCTGGGGACACCAAAGGAGGGCTCCGCTGTTGGGGGACACCAGATGTAAAGGAGGGCTCCGCTGCTGGGGACACCAGATCTAAATGAGAGCTCTGCTGCCGGGGACACCGAATGTAAAGGAGGGCTCCGCTGCTGCCAGCTGCTGGGGACACTGAAGTAAGGAGGGCTCTATTGCTGGGGGACACAGATCTGTAAAGAGGGGCTCTGCTTCTGGGGGCACCTGATGTAAGGACGGACTGCTGGGGAGGCACCTGATGCAAGGACGGACTGCTGGGGAGGCATCTGGTGACAGGCGACGTGACAGGTGACACGCTTCCACTGATTCGGCATTATGGTGAGTTGAATGATTTAATTTTATATTACAATGTAATAATAGAAATAATGCGCTTCAATCACCCTGACACCATAACAAACATGGTGTCGGGATGATTGAAGCGCCAACAGGTGTTTTGGAGTATACTTATCTGCCAATTTTGTTACACATTTCTATTGTGGTGTAGGATCTGGCTTCTTTCTTTCTATTTCTTTCTCTCTCTTTCTCTCACCTCGGACTGTAGCCACACCCCTTTGAACCACGCCCATTTAAGCCACACCCACTATCGTGCGTAAACCACGCCCATTTTTCGCCGCAACGCGCTTCGCGCGCCGCATTTTTCATTTCAGCATGGCACGCCTACAAACGAATGCCCCACCCCCTAATTATAGCAAGGCTCCGCCTCAATACAAAAAAAGTGTCCCAGATGTTTTTTTTGCAATGTTGGCAACTATGTGACCATTCTCTGCCTGTCGTCTATACCTACATCAGATCTTCTGTTACCAAACCCGGCTTGTCTGACTACGTATTCAGTGTCTCCCCAGCCAGTGCACCTACCAGCCTGCTTCCTGTTCCTTACTGCATCAGCTGAACTGACAAGTCAAAGATGAACCAGGCACCCATACACCGCCAGGCTCAATCGGCCACTGTTGCAACATCGGTGGCCCTTGAGCCGGGGTTGTACAAGAGGCCTTCCCACTGCACGTCAGGCCCATCCGGCAGGTACGTAACAGTCCCGAACTCCCCAGTCTAGTAACACTTGAGTCCTTAGGTGCCAATGGGGCACCTTACTAGGCTTGTGGCGGACTGTGGAATCCTTCCCCCTGATAGGTAACCAGGCCTCTCCCGAGACAGTGACTTCTCTCACCGATCCTCTTGGGTAGATCCTCCCCTGGTTGCCTCTCCTTCAGAGCGGGTCACCCCTCACTTGGGTACCCTGGGATTCCTCTTTGGGTGTAGGCCTCAGCTAAAGGTGCTGGGCCTACTTACAGCGATGCAGCCTCAGACTAAAGGTGCCTGGGGCTGGTACACACATGCACGCCTGGCCTGGAGGGCCGGGAGACGCGAACTGCTCCCCGAATAATGGCGTCTGCCCCTTATGTATCCTCTCCCAGCATGCACAGTGGGTAGACCATGCCCACTGCACGGCTGCTGAGAGAGGACACCCAATGGCGTTGCAACGCTACCTGTGGTTCAACCTGAGCCTGGGGCGACAGTGCCACCCACAGGCCACAGGGAACTGTACTGCCAGGCAACATTACCTCAGAGCAGAAGCCAGTTTTTGAAGAATTCAACTGCCCGAGTCCAACTATGGGCTCAGGCTACCCCCTAAATTTAGGAATAGCGACCCCCAATTATTGGGTTGTCCGCTACACAAATTTAATTTGTTGGGCGAGTGGCAGCCAATGGAGGGATTGGCAGAGAGGAGTAGCAGACGCTGAGTGGTTTGTATGATGATCATGATGGACTGAAGTCATGATAGTCTATTTAAAGGTAAGCCAATGAGGAGGGAGTTGCAGTAGTCAAGGCGAGAGATAACCAGGGAGTGAATCAGGAGCTTTGTGGTTTCATTGGTTAGGAAGGGACGTAGTTTGGAGATGTTAAGGCGGCAGGCTTTGGAAAGGGATTGGATATGGGGCCAAAAGGTGAGTTCAGAGTCCAGGATAAAAACTAGCACCTTTGTCATGTGGGGATGGGTGGATGGTTGTGTCATAAATGCATATTACCCAATTTTTTAGGTACAATATAAAAGATGAGGTTGCGATGAGTAAATAGATATCAAACATGTCAAGCCTTAAATCTGCATGCACCCCTTACAAGACTTTACAAGTTATCAGTTTAGAATGATGGCTCTAAAATTATTTTTCGTGCACTGACCTTCACCGTGAAACCTCACATTGTTGTTTTCATATGTAGGTGCACCCGCTGTTACTCTTAACTTTTTTTTTCTTTTTACACTTAACTTTATTGCTATCATATAGAGGGCCAATAACCCCATTATGTGATAGTACACTGTAATGAAAGGTTCTCTTTATTGAGTCAGTAGGGTTTTATACGACTCCTGATGTTTCCCCTTCAAATCATGCTACATTAGCAGCTTCCCCGGCAAGAGCAACCAGGGAATGGCAGTAGTTAATCTGGAAACAATGCAATGCACATCATTTCCATGTTCATTAACTGAAGGGAAGATCAGCAAGCGGATGTTCACTGATCTCCCTCCATTCCACCCGCTGAAACCCGACATGCTAATAGCAGGCCCACAGGTGAGACAGCGGAACCCAGAATACATATCGTGGGTAGTGCCTGCAGCAGGGTGTGAAATTGATAGGGAGGCTATAAAGCACCTCTAGCCAGACCAGAGCTTAAAGTGGATATTTTCCTTTTTTTACTAAACATTAAAGTGGTTGTAAAGGTAAACGTTTTTTTTTACCTTAATGCATTCTCTGGGTTATCCTGGGAGGACATCATATGACATCCTCCCAGGATCGCGCCTTGCGCTCTCCGTGGCCTGTGCTCCGGCGCGATCTGTCACCCGAAGTGTGCACCGAACACAGCAGGTGACAGATCAGTGTACCAGCCCGCTGCTGGTACCATGTGATCATTGTCACCAATCACAGAAGATCACATGACAATTGTACACAAAGAATGGCTTTGATTCATGCCATTCATTGTGTACTTTTGTGTTGATCTCTGTGATTAGTCACAGTGATCATATGGTACAGACAGGGCCAATCACAACCCAGCTGTACCATGTGATCAGATGTGGCCAAGCGCAGCTAATCACAATAGAAAACACTGAATGAATACTTTTCATTCAGAAAAAATGGTTGCTTATAACAGTAAATTACTACTTCAAAAAACTACTAAATACCTTGGACTGTCTATGTTCCAAAAATGGGTAATTTGGGGGATATTTATATACTGTTCTGGCATTTTCAGGCCTCAGGAAATGAGATAGGCGGTCAGTAGGGATGAGCCCGGTGTTCGATTCAAACCCATGTTCGAATCGAACATTGGCCGTTCGTCTGTTCGACGAAGCCAGAACTTTGTGGGCCATTCGCATCAAATTTGTGTGATGCGAACGGCCCACAATGCACGGCGCCAGTCGCAGTGCATTGCTGGCTGATGATTGGCCAAGCATGCACTGTGAGCCCGCATGCTTGGCCAATCACAGCGCCGACAGCGAGGAGCGCCATAATTGGCCACAGGCAGGATGCCTGTGGGCAATTATAGCTCAGGGGGTTTAGTACACGCCCCACACTATATAAGGCCGCCAGCGCGGCGGCCTTGTGTAGTGTGTTCCGGCGTGCAGGGAAAGAGCTAGATAGGCAGGGACGGTGTGTTCTTTTCTCAGGCATCTGCAGGAGTTAGTGGGTGTTGTGTGCCTCCAGCGCAGTATACACCTGTATCTACCCTTTATTGCTGTTCTCTATAATACAGGCATCTGCAGGAGTTAGTGGGTGTTGTGTGCCTCCAGCACAGCACAGTATACACCTGTATCTACCCTTTTTTGCTAGTGTTCTCTAATAAAGGCATCTGCAGGAGTTAGTGGGTGTTGTGTGCCTCCAGCACAATATACACCTGTATCTACCGTTTATTGCTGGTGTTCTCTAATACAGGCATCTGCAGGAGTTAGTGGGTGTTGTGTGCCTCCAGCACAGTATACACCTGTATCTACTGTTTATTGCTGGTGTTCTCTAATACAGGCATCTGCAGGAGTTAGTGGGTGTTGTGTACCTCCAGCACAGCACAGTATACACCTGTATCTACCCTTTTTTGCTGGTGTTCTCTAATAAAGGCATCTGCAGGAGTTAGTGGGTGTTGTGTGCCTCCAGCACAATATACACCTGTATCTACCCTTTATTGCTGGTGTTCTTTAATACAGGCATCTGCAGGAGTTAGTGGGTGTTGTGTGCCTCCAGCACAGCACAGTATACACCTGTATCTACCCTTTTTTTGCTGGTGTTCTCTAATAAAGGCTTCTGCAGGAGTTAGTGGGTGTTGTGTGCCTCCAGCACAATATACACCTGTATCTACCCTTTATTGCTGGCGTTCTCTAATACAGACATCTGCAGGAGTTAGTGGGTGTTGTGTGCCTCCAGCACAGCACAGTATACACCTGTATCTACCCTTTTTTGCTGGTGTTCTCTAATAAAGGCATCTGCAGGAGTTAGTGGGTGTTGTGTGCCTCCAGCACAATATATACCTGTATCTACCCTTTATTGCTGGCGTTCTCTAATATAGACATCTGCAGGCGTTAGTGGGTGTTGTGTGCCTCCAGCACAGCACAGTATACACCTGTATCTACCCTTTTTTTGCTGGTGTTCTCTAATAAAGGCTTCTGCAGGAGTTAGTGGGTGTTGTGTGCCTCCAGCACAATATACACCTGTATCTACCCTTTATTGCTGGCGTTCTCTAATACAGACATCTGCAGGCGTTAGTGGGTGTTGTGTGCCTCCAGCACAGCACAGTATACACCTGTATCTACCCTTTTTTTTGCTGGTGTTCTCTAATAAAGGCATCTGCAGGAGTTAGTGGATGTTGTGTGCCTCCAGCACAATATACACCTGTATCTACCCTTTTTTGCTGGTGTTCTCTAATAAAGGCATCTGCAGGAGTTAGTGGATGTTGTGTGCCTCCAGCACAATATACACCTGTATCTACCCTTTTTTGCTGGTGTTCTCTAATAAAGGCATCTGCAGGAGTTAGTGGGTGTTGTGTGCCTCCAGCACAATATACACCTGTATCTACCCTTTATTGCTGGTGTTCTTTAATACAGGCATCTGCAGGAGTTAGTGGGTATGGTGTGCCTCCAGCACAGCACAGTATACACCTGTATCTACCCTTTATTGCTGGTGTTCTCTAATACAGACATCTGCAGCCTTTACAGTGGGTGTTGTGTGCCTCCAGCACAATATACACTACCCAATTGCTGGTTTCCCCATCTCCCTGCAGGCCATTACAATGTCTGGAAGGCCAACAAGGAGAGGCAGACAGTCACGAGCCAATAAAAGAGGGCAAGCAGGCTCTGTGTCTAGAGACAACAGTGCTGGTCGTGGACGCGGTGCATCGTCATCAGCACGTGGCCATGGGACACGCTTGTCCTTTTTTTCGGCAGCTGGACGTGTTGAGCCGCATCATGCCGAAGACTTGGTAGAGTGGATGACCAAGCCCTCCTCATCCTCCTCATCCTCTCTCACCCAGGCTCAGGGTACTAGCAAATAGGCTTGTGCACAACGGAAAAATTCGTTCCGTTTCGGTTCGTTTCTTTCCGGTCCTGTTGATTCGTAATCATTCGTAATTTTGCTAGACGGGATTTTTCGTGTTCGGACTCATTCGTATTTTTGCAAGCGACATTTTTCGTTGAATTTTTTGTTGCTTTATAATTCGTACTTTCGGTAGAGTACGTTGTTTTTCGTTGATTCTGGACACAACTCCTACTTTCGTAACTTTTTTTGGGTTCGTTGATTCGTAATTTTCTGTGTCTCTCTCACGACGACGCTGACTATTATGCCTAATGTGCTTCGAATGGATTTGTACTTTTCGAAATACATAGCGGTTATTTGTAACGATTCGAAATCTCGTATTTTACTTTCGTTTTTTACATGCGGCTATAGCCTCCGCCCCTGTACACCATTTTGAGAGGGTTCAGCACGGTGAGGGAGAAGCAGAGAGCAGAGCAGAGTGTTATTGTGCTTCGAATGGATTAGAAATCTCGTATTTTACTTTCGTTTTTTACATGCGGCTATAGCCTCCGCCCCTGTACACCATTTTGAGAGGGAGTTCAGCACGGTGAAGGAGAAGCAGAGAGCAGAGCAGAGTGAGTGTTATTGTGTTTCCAATGGATTTGTACATTCGTAAGTTTTTTCATAACGAATTATGCCGAAGACATTCGGGCATTCGCTATTTTGCGGTATAATTTATTTCGGATTCGGTTTTATTCGTAATTGCTTTGTTCGGAAATTCGAATGCTTCCGAATGTCCGAAAGTTGCTAAATTCGGACGAATTTCGATTCGTTACGAAACGAATTGCACAAGCCTACTAGCAAAGCAGCTGCCAATGCATCCTCTTCCCTCGTATCAATGTCATCATCAGTCACTCCTTCCCTAGACCCACCATGTCCTCCTGAGAAGTCCCCCGAACAGTTTGAGCACAGTGTTGGGTACATGCTCCAGGAGGATGCCCAGCATTTTGAAGGGTCTGATGATGATACACAGCTAGAGGAAGGCAGTAGCGTGAGCGCAGAGAGAGGGGATGCTCAAGAAGGACAGCAATCTGGCAGTCATGTTCCAGCAGCTGCAGCATACTGCCAGGTTTTCTCCAGTGATCAAGAGGGAGGGGATGATGAGGTCACTGACTCCACGTGGGTGCCTGATAGGAGAGAGGAGGAGGAGGATGAGGAGGAGGCACATCTCCAATGAGGCAGGATGCCCTCCGGTGCCAGCGTAAGGGCAGCACACTGACTGAATCACACCGCAGAGCTCCGCCTGTGCAGGGCGCTGCCTCTGCCCGTTATTCCAAAAGTTCTTTGGTGTGGGCCTTTTTTGAGCCGAGTGCATCAGATCGCACCGCTGCTATTTGGAACATATGTCTCAAGCGTATCTCACGTGGCCAAAACATCTGCCGCTTGGGCACCACATGCTTGACCAGACATATGTTGACCTGCCATGCAGCTCGTTGGCAAGCGTACCTTAAAGACCCACACCAAAGAACAAAGTGGACCTCTCCTTGCTCCTCATCAGCTGGGATCTCCAACCCCACTATACTTTCAGTCCTCTCTGAAACCTGCACTGAGAGGAATGAAGGTGTAGAATTAGGTGTGTCACAGCCAAGTACTTGCGGGCACTCTGCTAGCAGAACACCGACGTCCGATTGTAGCAGGTAAATTTCCCTGCCCCAGCTGCTGGACCGTCGAAAGACGTTCACTTCCAGCCATCCACATGCCCAGCGGTTGAATGTTAGCTTGGCTAAATTGCTAGCACTTCAACTGCTGCCTTTTCAGTTGGTAGACTTGGCCCCCTTCCGTGAGTTTGTGTAATCAGCGGTAAGGTGCATATTACCGCTGACTCATGGTCCAGCAGGCATAGACAGGGACGTTACCTTTCTTTCACGGCCCATTGGGTCACTCTTTTGGCAGCTGGGAAGGATGCAGGACAAGGTGCAGTAGTGTTGGAGGTTGTTCCGCCACCACGCCTCCAAAATGCTACTACTGGTTGTGACACACCTCTCTCCTCCACCCCCTCCTCTTCTTCCTCCATGGCCTCTTCTTGTGCTTTGTCCTTGGAACCAGCGTTGCTATGTAGGCATTCAAGGGGCTACGCAAGTACGCAGGCAAAAAGATGCCATGCCGTGCTTGCGCTGGTGTGTTTGGGGGACAGGAGCCACACTTTGGCAGAGGTTCTGTCAGCTCTGCAGGGGCAGGCCGAGAGGTGGTTGACACCACGCCAGCTTAAGCCAGGAATTGTGGTTTGCGACAATGGCACCAACCTCCTCTCTGCCCTCCGACAGGGACAACTGACCCATGTGCCCTGTGTGGCTCATGTCCTTAACCTGGTGTTGCAGCAGTTCTTGGGCAGGTACCCGGGGCTTACAGGATGTCCTGAGGCAGGCCAGGAAAGTCTGTGTGCATTTCCGCATATCATATAATGCCAGTGCTCGGCTGGCTGAGCTGCAAAAGGAGTTGAACCTGCCCAAGAACCGCCTTATATATGACATGCCCACCAGGTGGAACTCAACGTTGGCCATGCTGCAGAGGCTCCACACGCAGCAGAGGGCCATCAATGAGTACCTGTGCGACTACGGCACCAGGACAGGGTCAGGGGAGCTCGGGTTTTTTTCACCACACCAGTGGGGCATGATCAGGGATGCATGCACTGTCCTGGCACCACAAATGGGCACTGACTGGCACCATTATGGAACAAATAAAATCAGTGATGCCCAGGAATGCCACCCATCAGTGTCAGTGCCACCCAACAGTGCCCATCCGTGCCCATCAGTGCCCATCTGTGCCACCCATCAGTGCCGCCTATGAGTGCCCATCAGTGCCGCCTATGAGTGCCCATCAGTGCCGCATACCAGTGCCACCTATCAGTGCCCATCATCAGTGCCACCTCATTAGTGCCACCTCATTGGTGCCTGCCCATCGGTGCCGATTTATCAGTGCCCGTCAGTGCAGCCATATCAGTGCCCGTCATTGAAGAAGAAAACTTACTTATTTACAAAAAAATGTAACAGAAACAAAAATATGTAAATTGCAGAGGTGATCAAATACCACCAAAATTAATGAAAAGTTCTATTTGTGGGAACAAAATGATAAAAAATTTGTTTGGGTACAGTGTAGCATGACATGTCATTTAAATTGCGACAGCGCTGAAAGCTGAAAATTGGCTTGGGCAGGAAGGTGTATAAGTGCCTGGTATTGAAGTGGTTAACCAGAGATTATCTTTGTACAAGTAGACATATGAAGTGAGGGGCTGTCCAGGGAAGTTCCACTAACTCTGGGGCCCCGGCTAATATTTAAGATACCAGTAATTCCCTTTTCTCTCTAATTTCTGATGCTGTGCAGTAGATTACCTCTGTTTTCCCCTGGTGGTTCAGTATATTGAATTAGACCCAGGGCTTTTTTTCAGCTGGAACTTGGTGGAACTCAGTTCCACCACCTTTGGCTCAGGTCTTCTGCTCCCTGCTCACCACTATCACTTGTAAACACATGCTCGGCTTCTGTGTTTACAAGTGACAGCGCATCTCCCAACGATCTGTTCCTCTGAGTGGCTCCCACTGAGTGCAGGATGAGGACAAGGGAGATGTTGGTGCCCAGGGTGCAGTGCAGATGCCTACACCCCTACTGGATGATCTCCCTGCAAGTGAGGGAGCCAGAGCCACCTACAATGTGCAAGAGGTACTAGAGCCGGCTGGGTGCTTCAGCCTAATACAACAACAAAAGTACGACACGTGGAAGATGGTGGCGCTTTTAATGAGGGGAAAAGATGGGGCATTGGAGGGGGGTTGCATGTAGAGGTCAGCGTGGAGAGAGGGATGAAAGTGAGATGTGGAAGAAGGCTGAACTCCGTAATCTGCATGCAGAGCACCCCTGAACTCTACACTATGTACATAGCGCACCACCAAACTCAGAACTCTGTGTGTAAACTCCCAAACTCTGCACTTGGTACCTAAAGGGACACTAAATACCAGGAGTGCATTAAGATCATCCCACTGTTAGTAAAATTTGACCACTCCCACTATTTGGAGCGGTTTGGCGGGTGTGTGGGGGTTTGGGAAGTCGTGGTCGAGTTCCTGCACCTATTTTCTGCGAAAAAAAGCCCTGATTAGATCCCTATCATTTTTTGTAACTGTGTTAATGCCACAAGACCTATTGATGAATAATACACTTACCGTACTTTGTTTATATGCCATTATTTAAGACTCAGGTGAACACATTGTTCTGGCTTTTATACGTTATAAAAAGATATGGTTAGAGATGTGCATGACAAAAACATTTGTTTTGTTTCGGATTGATTCATCCTGTTAATCATTTCATTTCATCATATTCGTTATGTTAGAATGATTCGTTTTCACAATTTTTTTCATATATTCAGATTCATTTTATATATTCGTTGTTCCGAATTGTTTTGTATTTTCGGAAGTTATGTTGGAAGATTTGGATTTAATCGTTATGTTATGATTCAGAGATTCTGAGGGATATCCACCTCCATCCATAATGCATGTGTGTGTATGTGTATGTGTATGTGTGTATATATATATATATATACATACATACATACATACACACATACACACATACACACATTATATATATATATATATATATATATATATATATATACACACACACACAGTATCTCACAAAAGTGAGTACACCCATCACATTTTAGTAAATATTTTATTATATCTTTTCATGTGACAACACTGAAGAAATGACACTTTGCTACAATGTAAAGTAGTGAGTGTGCAGCTTGTATAACAGTGTAAATTTGCTGTCCCCTCAAAATAACTCAACACACAGCCATTAATGTCTAAACCGCTGGCAACAAAAGTGAGTACACCCCTAAGTGAAAATGCCCAAATTGGGCCCAACTAGCCATTTTTCCTCCCGGTGTCATGTGACTCATTAGTGTTACAAGGTCTCAGGTGTGAATGTGCAGCAGGTGTGTTAAATTTGGTGTTATCGCTCTCACTTTCTCATACTGGTCCCTGGAAGTTCAACATGGCACCTCATGGCAAAGAACTCTCTGAGGATCTGAAAAAAAATTGTTACTCTACATAAAGATGGCCTAGACTATAAGAAGATTGCCAAGACCCTGAAACTGTGCTTCAGCATGGTGGCCAAGACCATACAGCGGTTTAACAGGACAGGTTCCACTCAGAACAGGCCTCATCATGGTCGACCAAAGAAGTTGTGTGCACGTGCTCAGCGTCATATCCAGAGGCTGTCTTTGGGAAATAGACATATGAGTGCTGCCAGCATTGCTGCAGAGGTTGAAGGGGTGGGGGTCAGCATGTCAGTGCTCAGACCATACACTGCATCAAATTGGTCAAGCAGACTAACGACATGGATTAATGGAACCATGTTTTGTGGTCTGATGAGACCAAGATAAACTTATTTGGTTCTGATTGTGTTAAGCATGTGTGGCGGCAACCAGGTGAGGAGTGCAAGGACAAGTGTGTCTTGCCTACAGTCAAGCATGGTGGTGGGAGTGTCATGGTCTGGGGCTGCATGAGTGCTGCTGGCACTGGGGAGCTACAGTTTAATGAGGGAACCATGAATGCCAACATGTACTGTGACCTACTGAAGCAGAGCATGATCCCCTCCCTTCGGAGACTGGGCTGCAGGGCAGTATTCCAACATAACAACCCCAAAAACACCTCCAAGACAACCACTGCCTTGCTAAAGAAGCTGAGGGTACAGGTGATGGACTGGCCAAGCATGTCTCCAGACCTAAACCCAATTGAGCATCTGTGGGGCATCCTCAAACGGAAGGTGGAGGAGCGCAAGGTCTCTAACATCCACCAGCTCCGTGATGTCGTCATGTAGATGTGGAAGAGGACTCCATTGGAAACCTGTGAAACTCTGGTGAACTCCATGCCCAATAGAGTTAAGGCAGTTCTGGAAAATATTGACACTGTGGGCCCAATTTTGACATTTTCACTTAGGGGTGTACTCTCTTTTGTTGCTATCGGTTTAGACATTAACCACTTCAGCCCCGGACCATTTTGGCTGGTTAAAGACCAGGCCCCTTTTTGCGATTCGGCACTGCGTCGCTTTAACTGACAATTGTGTGGTCTTGCGACGTGGCTCCCAAACAAAATTGACATCTTTTTTTCCACAAATAGAGCTTTCTTTTGGTGGTATTTGATCACCTCTGCGGTTTTTATTTTTTGCGCTATAAACAAAAATAGAGTGACAATTTTGAAAAAAATTACATATTTTTTACTTTTTGCTATAATAAATATCCCCAAAAAATATATAAAAAACCGTTTTTTTCCTCAGTTTAGGGCGATACGTATTCTTCTACATATTTTTGGTAATAAAAAATCGCAATAAGCGTTTATTGATTGGTTTGCGCAAAAGTTATAGTGTCTACAAAATAGGGGGTAGTTTTATGGCATTTTTATTAATATTTTTTTTTTTTACTAGTAATGGTGGTGATCAGCGATTTTTATTGTGACTGCGACATTATGGCGGACACATCAGACATTTTTGGGACTATTGTCATTTTTACAGCGATTACTGTGAAAATTACACTGGCAGTGAAGGGTTTAACCTCTAGGTGGCGCTGTATAGGGTTAAGTGTGACCTAATGAATAATTCTTACTGTAGGGGGGCGTGGCTTGGCATGTGACATCACTGATCGTCGTTCCCTATGACAGGGAACACACGATCAGTGACGTGCCACTAGGAAGAACGGGGAAAGGTTTGTTTACACTTACCTCTCCCCGTTCTTCAGCTCTGTGACCCGATCGCGGGACACCGGCGGCGATCGGGTCCGCCGGTCCCGCGGGCGCAGTCATGGAGCTTCGGACCGGGTCGCGAGTTCTCCACCGGCGGCGCGCGTGCGACCCACGGACAGGAGCTTAAAGAGGACATACCTGTACGCCCTTGTGCCTGTCCATGCCATTCTGTTGATGTACATCGTTGTGTGGCAGTCCTTAAGTGGTTAATGGCTATGTGTCGAAAGTAGCAAAGTGTCATTTCTTCAGTGTTGTCACATGAAAAGATATAAAAACATTTACAAAAATGTGAGGGGTGTACTCACTTTTGTGAGATACTGTACACACATGCATGTGTTTGAGCCTTGAAGTGCTCACCCTAGCCCAGTGATGGCGAACCTTGGCACTCCAGATGTTTTGGAACTACATTTCCCATGATGCTCATGCCTTCTGGAGTGTAGTTGAGCATCATGGGAAATGTAGTTCCAAAACATATTGGGTGCCAAGCTTCACCATCACTGCCCTAGCATAATTCAATAGGCTGTGCACACCTATGAACGGGGGTAAAACCTTTCCGGAGCCAAAGTGGTTAAAACAGGGGGAATCTGTGCCACATATGGTGATTAGGGTGTGCCCAGGCACCCCTGCAACACCCTTTGCACACGCCTATGCTCTTGTTATGTATCCATGTCTGGAATATTATTTTGTGAATGTATATCCATCTGGGTGAATATTCTCAATAAAACCAGTTTGTATAAAATAAAATAAAAACCTAAAAAAGGAAAAGCAATGCAGCCATTACATCTAAGAATTGGTAATCTGTGATAAAATAATTGTTACCTTTTGGGTTTACTATTGCTTTTGGAAGGTGTCTCTCTCTTTGTCATGTGTGGAAGTTAGGAGGTGTGTGTTGGCAGGATGAACAGGTAAAAATAAAGGGGAGAAAGCTGAAATTTAAAAGTAAGAGCCAGTAATAGGAGAGATGTTGGGGTTCAGATGGGCTGTGTGTGGATGGGGTGTGTGAGTGTGTGGATGGGTTATGCTGGGTGCTCTGGGTGTGTGGATGGGGTGTGCTGATTGTGTGGATGGGGTGAGTTGGGTGTGTGGATGGGGGTGAGATGGGGGTGAGTTGGGTGTGTGGATGGGGAGTGCTGGGTGTGTGGATGGGGAGTGCTGGGTGTGTGGATGGGGAGTGCTGGGTGTGTGGATGGGGGCGAGTTGGGTGTGTGGATGGGGGTGAGTTGGGTGTGTGGATGGGGGTGAGTTGGGTGTGTGGATGGGGGTGAGTTGGGTGTGTGGATGGGGGTGAGTTGGGTGTGTGGATGGGGGTGAGTTGGGTGTGTGGATGAGGGTGAGTTGGGTGTGTGGATGGGGTGTGCTGGGTGTGTGGATGGGGTGTGCTGGGTGTGTGGATGGGGTATGTGGATGGGGTGTGCTGGGTGTGTGGATGGGGGGTGCGTTGGGTGTGTGGATGGGGTGTGCCGGTTGTGTGAATGGGGGGGTGTTGGGTGTGCTGGGTGTGTGAATGGGTGGTGTTGGGTGTGTGGATGGTGTGTTGGGTGTGTGGATAGGGGTGTGCTGGGTGTGTGAATGGGGTGTGCTGGGTGTGTGGATGGGGTGTGCTGGGTGTGTGGATGGGGTGTGTTGGGTGTGTGGATGGGGTGTGTTGGGTGTGTGGATGGGGTGTGTTGGGTGTGTGGATGGGGTGTGCTGGGTGTGTGAATAGAGGGTGCTGGGTGTGTGAATGGGGGGGTGTTGGGTGTGTGGATGGGGTGTGTTGGGTGTGTGAATAAGGGGTGCTGGGTGTGTGGATGGGGTGTGTTGGGTGTGTGGATGGGGTGTGCTGGGTGTGTGGATGGGGTGTGCTGGGTGTGTGGACGGGGGTGTGTGGGTGTGTGGATGGGGTGTGCTGGGTGTGTGGATGGGGTGTGCTGGGTGTGTGGATGGGGTGTGCTGGGTGTGTGGACGGGGGTGTGCTGGGTGTGTGGATGGGGTGTGCTGGGTGTGTGGATGGGGTGTGTTGGGTGTGTGGATGGGGTGTGTTGGGTGTGTGGGTGTGTGGATGGGGTGTGCTGGGTGTGTGGATGGGAATGAGCTGGGTGTGTGGATGGGGTGTGCTGGGTGTGTGGATGGGGTGTGCTGGGTGTGTGGATAGGGTGTGCTGGGTGTGTGGATTGGGTGTGTGGATTGGGGGTGTGCTGGGTGTGTGGATGGGGTGTGCTGGGTGTGTGGATGGGGGTGTGCTGGGTGTGTGGATAGGGGGTGTTGGGTGTGTGGATGGGGTGTGCTGGGTGTGTGGATGGGGTGTGCTGGGTGTGTGGATGGGGTGTGTTGGGTGTGTGGACGGGGGTGTGAATAAGGGGTGCTGGGTGTGTGAATAAGGGGTGTTGGGTGTGTGGGATCTTCTCTAGTAGTGGAAAGTTGCCGTAGCCCAGCCCGCAGTGACGTGTGCCTGTGTTTGCCTGTGATCGGTGTAGAGCGGTGTATGTAGAGCGGCGGTCGCTGTCCGCGGTGCTGATTCTCTCGCTCAGTCTTAGTAGCTCGGGCTGAGTAGTGAGCGTCTGGAGCGCTTCCCCGGGCTGCCTATGCCTGGCTGCCATGGCTCTGAAGGACACCATCCTCCCGATCAGTGAGATGTCCTATCCCTTCCCAGAAGTGGTGGAGCTGAACGTGGGCGGCCAGGTCTATGTCACCAAGCACTCCACTCTCACCAGCGTTCCGGACAGCACTTTGCACAGCATGTTCTCCAGGAACAACGTCCAGGAGCTGCCCAGGGACAACCGAGCCCGCTTCTTCATCGACAGGGACGGCTTCCTCTTCAGGTACGTCCTGGACTTCCTCCGGGACAGACAGCTGTCCTTGCCCGACCACTTCCCGGAGAAGGAGCGTCTGCTCAGAGAAGCTGAGTACTTCCAACTACACGACCTGGTCAAGCTGCTGACCCCCAAAGTCACCAAGCAGAGCTCCCTGAACGATGAGGGCTGCCAGAGCGACCTGGAGGAGACCTCCCAGAGCAGTGATCTGATCAGGACTGCAGCTGTGGATAAAAAGTCTGGCTTCATCACCATAGGCTACAGGGGCTCCTACACCATGGTCAGGGACAACCAGGCCGACGCCAAGTTTAGGAGGGTGGCCAGGATCATGGTGTGCGGCAGAATAGCCCTGGCCAAGGAAGTTTTTGGCGAAACTTTAAACGAGAGTCGAGACCCCGATCGCCCCCCTGAAAAGTATACGTCCAGGTTCTACCTGAAGTTCACCTACCTGGAGCAAGCCTTCGACAGGCTCTCCGAAGCTGGATTTCACATGGTCGCCTGCAACTCCACGGGGACGGCGGCCTTCGTCAACCAATACAGGGACGACAAAATCTGGAGCAGCTACACCGAGTACATCTTTTACAGTAAGTTACAGGACAGACTTTTATGTGTTTTATTACACTCTAGATCGCTCTTTGTAGTTTTAGCCCCGTTCACACCGGTGCGATTTGACAGATCAAAGTCGCATGACACGTCGCACCCTATTTCTGGCTATGGAACTGTTCATATCAACGTGACTCACACCGATTTGAAAAAGGCTTCTGCACTATTTTTGGCGATTTCATGTGCAACTTCCATTGACATCTGTACATTAAGTCGCACAATTGTCGACAAGTCGCACATGAAATCGTAGTGACCGGCGGCCTTTAAATCAGCTGAAGTATCGTGATCTCAAAGCCGCATTTGGTGTGTACCAGGGCTTAGTCTCCATTGCATTTTAAGGCTGGGTTCACAGCAGGGGTCCGGTGCGTCCCTGTTCACCGTTCCAGGTATGAATATTTGGCTGAATTCAGACCTAAAATGGATCAGAAGATGCAAAGGACTCCTGTGCAATTCGCTCCTCAGCCGTCCCGGATCTGTGTGAAACGGCTCCATTGAGAACCGGTCACAGTCAACTGACATGCAAATTGGATGCGGGGAAACTCGCATCCAATTCGCAATAGTGTGAACCCAGCCTAAAGGGATATTGCATTCACAACTATTTGGGCTCCATGCACACTTGGCTTTAAAAAACGCCAGTTTCATTGGCAGAAAAAAACGCTCATATAGAGCATTTTTGTATACATAATTAGGGGAGTTGAAGATAGTTTAGCGTTTTTCTGCCAGAAAGCTCCAATCAAAAACGCAAACTAGAAGGGTATTTTTTCCTGCCTCTAATCGCTGAGCTCAAAATATGCCTCTAAATGTCCTAATGTGCATGGACACATAGGATGACATGGAGCTGCTTTTACAGGCAAAACAAAAAACTCCTGTAGAAGCAGCAATTTTTAAGCCAGTGTGCATGGAGCCTTAAAGTGGTTCTAAAGCCTTAAAGCGGAGCTCCCCCCAAAAATGGAACTTCCACTTTTCGGAACCCTCCCCCCCCCCTCCGGTGTCACATTTGGCACCTTTCAGGGGGGAGGGGGGTGCAGATACCTGTCTAAGACAGGTATTTGTACCCACTTCCGGGCACAGACTCCCATGGGAGTCTACGCCACGCATGTGCAGTAGGGAACCAGGCAGTGAAGCCGCAAGGCTTCACTTTCTGATTCCCTCACCGAGTATGGCGGCGGCAGCATCCGAGGACCGAGCGATTGCTCAGCCTCGTCTGCCGACATCGTGGGCACGCTGGACAGGTAAGTGTCCATTTTTTAAAAGTCAGCAGCTGCATTATTTGTAGTTGCTGGCTTTTAAAAAAAAAATTTTGGGTGGACCTCTTTTTTAAGGTTTTTTCGCCTTAATTCATTCCATGTATTAAAGGAACACTAAAGGCAATTTTTTTTTTTTTTAAATAACAAACATGTTATACTTACCTCCACTGTGCAGCTCGTTTTGCACAGAGTGGCACCGAACCTGGTCTTCTGGGGTCCCTCGGCGGCTGTCTCGGCTCCTTCCCGCAAGAACCATCCACCTTTTATGCAAGCTCTCTCGCATGGTGGATAGTTCATGCGGGCGCGCTCCCGTGAAACAGCCGGCGGCTATAGCCACTCACTGTATCGCTCGGCCCCGCCCCACGGTGAGCCACATCATTGGATGTGATTGACAGCAGCGCGAGCCAATGGCTGCGCTTCTTTCAATCAACCAATGAATGAGCCGAGAAGCCCGGCCGAGAAGCCAGCGCGTTCACGGCACGGGACTTTCGAGGGGTCAGGTAAGTAAACGCGGGTTCGGGGAGGCCGCTAATCCAGAGATGTTTTTTCACCTTAATGCATAGAATGCATTAAGGTGAAAAAACTTGTACCTTTACAACCCCTTTAAGGAGAAAAACCTTCTGTGCTGCAGCTCCCCTAACTCACCTTTTCCTTACCTGAGCCCGATCTGAACAATCGATGTGTACGAGCGCAGCGGCTCCATTGGGCAGATTGATAGCAACAGGAGTCATTGGCTCCCGCTGCTGTCAATCAAACCCTGTGACACGGGAGTGGGAGGCGGGAGCGAGTCCCTCAGTCTGTGTCAATGGACGCAGCAGCGGACTCAGGAGAAAGCTTTCCATGGGGGCACCCGATGAAGAGGAGGGGTGCCGACAAGGGAACCTCAGAAGAAGAGGATCAGGGCTGGAAAGTATAGGCCATTTTTTTTTTATTTATTAAAAAAAAAAAACACTTTAAAACTGAAATCCAGGAAAATTAAAACTCATCCCTTGCGGTGATGCTGCACCTGCACTGGAAGGGATAACTGCTTGTCTAGGGGAACAAGAAAAGCATTTTTACTTATCCAATCCTCCTCTCTTGCAAACTCCTGCACAGTACTAGACCGGTCCTGATAGTGCCTTCTCCCCTGCACTCTGGTGGTCTGCACCTAAAAGATTTTTGCAGAGAATGCATTAAGGTAAAAAAAAAAACTTAAAGCGGAGGTGCCGCGGAAAAAAAAGATTAAAAGCCAGCAGCTGCAAATACAGCAGCTGCTGACTTTTAATATTAGGACACTTACCTGTCCTGGAGTCCAGCGAGGTCCGCAGCAGAGGACGAGCAATCGTTCGTCTCTCGGCTGCCCCCACCGCCATCCTCGGTGAGGGAACCAGGAAGTGAAGCCTTGCGGCTTCATGCCCAGTTCCCTACGGCGCATGCGTGAGTCGCGCTTCGCCGTTCTGAATGGTCCCCTGTGTTCTGGGAGCCGAGTGTCTCTCAGAACACAACAGGGAATCTGCGGGAAGTGATGTGCTTCCCGCAGATTTTCCGCAGAGAGGACTCCCGGAAGTGGGTGCAAATACCTGTCTTAGACAGGTATCTGCACCCCCCCTCCCCCCTGAAAGGTGTCAATTGTGACACCGGAGGGGGGGAGGGTTCCGATCAGCAGAAGTTCCACTTTAGGGTGGAGCTCCGCTTTAATCCTTTAGAACCACTTTCACTGCTTGTTGTCTAGGTCTAGAGGGGCACAAGAAAAGCACTTTTACTCACCTGATCTTCTGCTCCTGTAGGCTCCTCCATGCTGCTAGACTGCTCCCCGCAGCATCTTCTCCCCTGCATTCTGGCAGTTTTTAATGATATTACATTTTTGGCTTTTATAAAAAACAAAAACAAAGATGTCATACTTACCTGCTCTGTGCAGTGGCTTTGCACATAGCAGCCCGATCCTCCTCTTCTCAGGTCCCCCGCTAGCGATCCTGGCCTTTACCCCTTGACCAGTGCCCCCAATAGCAAGCTGCTTGCTATGGGAGCACTGGTGCGTACTCCCTCCTGAGCCCTAAAGCCTGGTACACACAATCAGATTTTCATCAGACAAAGCGTAGGACTTTTGTCCGAAGGGCATTGGCAATGAACTTGTATTGCATACAAACGGCAAAGAATTGTCGGCCAGCAAACACAAAACGACGTGGTTTTTCAGCTCTTTAGCGCCACACTTTGGGCAACTTCTGCTAATGTTGTGTTATGGTGAGCATTGCTTCTGAGCATGCGTGTTTGTACTTTGGAGTTTTGTCTGCTCTCCTGCACATCGCTGGATCCAGAGGGGGCTCAGGTGAGTATTAGGGGGGCTGTGGGGGGAGCAGCATGAAGAAGGTTTTTTACCTTCATGCATAGACTGCAGGAAGGAAAAAACACCTTCAGCCTTTACAACCACTCTAAGGTCTTCTGACATCATCAAGACGAATGCAGGGTCCATAGCCTTGCACTGGGTGTGAGGAAGCCGGGGGACAGTCTATCGCCACAGTCTATCGCCTCATGTTTTACACAGATATCTGCTCCCTCCTCCCCCTGAAAGGTGGCAAATGTGACACCGGAGGGTGGGGGGGTGATTCCAAAAAGCGGAAGTTACATTTTTGGGTGGAACTCCGCTTAATGGCTTTAATACACATGGCCACACAGCGTGCTGCCCGTCCATTGAGGTGAATGTAAAGAGGCAGCTGTACGGGGCAGTGCTTGTGCACTGACGTATGCTTTAAGCACAGCTGGACGGGTGCTTTAATGCCACGTAGAACCCCTATATGGCTGAATACATGAAGACTTAAATGCTGGTATCTCATCTTTGATAACACAAACATACATTGATTAGTACATAGCAAATATTTTTGTTCATCGTATCCACATTGTAAATGCATATGAAACAAAAATATGTTTTTGTTATGATAATACAAGGTTCATTTGCTAAAAGGCAAAGTTATACACCAGCTCAGTAGACGGCAACTCCTGTATGTTAGTGGACAGAACAAGTTTGTATATCTTTTTACTCACCATAAACATCAGATGATGGTCAAACAAAAGGCAATAGTGTGACTATAACAAAACGTTTAATGTTTTTATTTGTTAGACACAAGTACACTTTGTATCTTGTATCGTACAACCAAAACATGAGCTGTGGTGCTTGACTTAGAACTACACCCATAATGAAGAATCCTTTGAAAATTAGAAAAATTCTCATCCTGACTTATTAAAGTGTTTATTCAATACTGTGCCCCTCATGTGTATTGCGCTTGTTTCTAAAATTGACTGTGCATACTGACAGCACAAACTTATTAATCACTTCATTTGAATATTCAGAATTTCATGTGTATGGGCACCTTAAAGTGATACTATAAGTTTTGATAAAAAAAATAAATAAAAAATAACAAACATGTCATACTTACCTCCACTGTGCAGTTCGTTTTGCACAGAGTGGCCCCGCACATCCTCTTCTGGGGTCCCACGGCTGCTCTCTCGGCTCCTCCCCGCATCAAACAACCCCCTCTGGGAAGCGCTCTCCCGTAGTGTTACTTTGCGGGGCGCGCTCCCGTGTCCAGCATTCGGCGTCTGTAGCCGCTGCATGCAGGACTCGGTGCCGCCCCCGGCGCCCCCGTCATTGGATTTGATTGACAGCAGCAGGAGCGGGTTCTCTCCTATCAATCTATCCAGTGAAGAGCTGAGAACCTGTGGAGAGAGCAACGGCGGGATCACGCCCACGGAAATTCAGGGCTCAAGTAAGTAAAACGGGGGGGGGGGGGGGGCTGGAAACTGCAAGTTGTTTTCTCACCTTAATGCATAGGATGCATTAAGGTGAAAAAACACAAAGGTTTACAACCCCTTTAAATCCATTTATAATTTACTCGCATTGGACTCTGATCATTAGTAGGTCAGGGCTTTTTTTTTTTTTTTCCAAAGCTGTCAACAGATTTAAAATGCAGGACTGATGTTTAATAATGATTATGATTCTCCAACTTGATAGGCACACAATGAGTGTGCATCCAGCCAGGATCACTGCAGGTAACTTCGGACAGCCTGTCATTACTGTGTGCGGGCTCAGCGGCTGCCTGCAGCTGTCAAACCCAGCAGGGTCCTGCCACTGGGATTTGCACCGAAGACGTCACTCTCGCACTTTTCTTCAGTGCGATGACGACAGCAGCAGCGTATATACCGAATATCCCCTGCACTGTTAAGGAGATATTCAAGGTACCTACAGGTAAGCCATGTTATAGGATTACCTATAGGTAAAAGTGGTGTAACAGGGTTTACAACCACTTTAACTAGTTGCCGCCCGCCCACCGTCAAATGACGGCGGGGCGGGGCGGGGCGGTGCGGCTATCGTTCTGGGACAACGTCATATGATGTCGTCCCAGAGCGGCTACTCTCGCGCTCCCGCGGGGGCGCGCAGCGCAGCGATTACTGCCACGCCATGCTGCTAGGATACGGCGCGACCCCAATCTCTATTAAGAGCTGCGTCCGCGGCTCTTTAACCATGTGATTGGCTGTGTCCAATCACAGCCAGGTACATGTAAACACAGAGATGCCGGTAATCGGCTCTTGTCACCTCACACTGACAGAGTGTGTGGCAAGGAGAGCCGATCAGCGGCATCTCCACGCAGGGGGACATCTAGGAATGTAATCAGGGCACTGATCATCAGTGCCCTGATTACAGTGTAGCAATGTAGTGTCACTAATCAGTGCCCACCAGTGCCAGCAATCAGTGCCCACCATTGGCAGCAATCAGTGCCCACCACTGCCCACAAGTTCCACCAATCAGTGCCCATTAGCAATGCCAGTCAGTGTGGGCTATCAGTGCCGCCTATCAGTGATGCCCATCAATGCCCATCACTGCTGTCGATCAATGCCCATCAGTGTCGCCCATCAGTGCCTCCCATCAATGCCCATTAGTACCGCCTATCCATGCCGCCTATCAGTGCCCACCAGTGCCGCCTATCAGTGCCCACCAGTGCCGCCTATTAGTGTCCATCAGTGCCACCTAACAGTGCCCATCAATGCCACATATCAGTGCCACCTATCAGTGCCCATAAGTGCGGCATATTAGTGCCTCCTTATCAGTGCCACCTAATCAGTGCCCATAAGTGCTGCCTCATCAGTGCCCATAAGTGCCACCTCATCAATGCCCACCAGTTCAGCCGATCAGTGCCCATCAGTGCCGCCTCATCAGTGCACATCAGTGAAGGCGAAAAATTACTTAGTTACAAAATTTACTAGTAAAAAAACATTTTTTTTTCCAAATTTTTGGTCTTTTTTTTATGTAAAAAATAAAAAACCCAGCAATGATTAAATACCACCAAAAGAAAGCTCTATTTGTGTGAAGAAAATGATAAAAAATGTGTTTGGGTCCAGCGTTGCATGACCGCGCAATTGTCATTCAAAGTGTGACAGCGCTGAAAGCTGAAAAATGGCCTGGGCAGTAAGTGCCTGGTAGGCAAGTGGTTAAGGTATGCTTGTCTATGTGTCGGACACCCCAAACATTTTACTATTCTCAGCTGAGGGTGGATAAGAAAAATAAATACTACAGTAGTTGATAATCTTTTACAAAGGTAAGATCAGTGACTGCTTCATGTCATCGTTTGAATCAAAGCTTTAACTAAAACCTACAGTCTTAGCACCAGATTGGCCTGCTATTGCCCGCAGAGAAATTTGGTTATAATGTAAATTATGTGCACAACTAACTGCCAAATGATCTATCAAATATCAGAAAAGGGGCTTTTCATCCTTTGGAACACACGCCATGTCCATTCTCTGGCCAAGTCAGATGATTGCGGTGAGTCCATCAACTCAGCTGAGAAAAGAATGATCTTTCAGTATCAGTAATTTCCGGTCTGAGTTCTGCCTTTCTATGAGCACTCAAAGAAGCATTAATGGGTGTCTGCTGAGGTCTATAATCACCCACCGATGCCTGCTCATCACCCAGTGCAACTCACTTTGGTGGCTCAATCAATGATCATTTCATGTCTGTGGGTACCTTAACCCTAGGACATCTTTAAATTCCTTTTTTTTAGATTACAGAAGATTACGGTTAGCCGAGCTTTAAAATTCAAGCCTTGAGGTTATAAAGTCCTCTTTCTATCGTCTATGCAAAAAGATGTTCCAGCTTCATTAAATGATTATCTGTTTTCATTCGTGTGAAAACAGGGGTTTGGCTTTGAAGGTTTCCACATTTGTTTGGCTCTGAAAGATTAAGCCTTGTCTGTATTTCTTTCCATTCTTATTAGCTACAAAGTCAACACACACCATCTGGGGGAGGAAAAAAAAAAAAAAAACATAAAATGGATAAAAAGCACATCTTGTACAAAAAGAAACCACAAAGCAATGACTGCTTCAAGTAAAAAAAGGATAATAAATTCAGTTTATTTGAAACGAAATTCACCACTATAAAACACCTGAGAGTTCTAAAGTCAAGTGAACCATTGATGCTAAAGTGTCATTTATCATGGCTTTGCATCAGTCACAGCATTTTTTCTAATTACTTGCACTTGACATATCTGCATCGGACTGCGACCCATGGCTGCATTTGTTGCTAATCCAAACGTTTTAAATGTATGCTAAGTGTATAATAAAGGACAATGGCCCCAGAGTAATTAGGCTTAATGGTAAGTTAGTTGCAATACAAACAGGCAAATACTTCAGAGGAATTTTCTGTCAAGAGCCTGCAGTTACTGTGAAACATTTTAATGGTCTTCGGAGGTAGCTGTGAAGTGTTTGAGTGAAATTATCATACTAGCGGGTGCAAGGCTCTGCAGTGATTCGCTAAGATCGCCATTTATGAAAGGATGGAAGGAACTATGGACCCAACAATTTACTTCTGCAGCTTAAAGAAGCAATTACTTGCATAATGTTAAGAGCAGAAAGTGAGTACAAAGCTCTGGGAATAAAATGTTTGAGGTTGAGAGCAATGGTTTCTACTGTGTAAGCAAGAATTAGCAGTTAACCACTTAAGCCCTGGACCATTTTGTAGCTAAAGGACCAGAGCTGTTTTCAGAATTTTGCACTGCGCTGCTTTAACTGTAAATTGTGCAGACATGCAATGTTGTACCGAAACGAAATTTGCGTCCTTTTCTTCCCACAAATAGAGCTTTCTTTTAATGGTATTTGATTGCCTCTGCGATTTTTATTTTTTGCGATATAAAACGGAAAAAGACCGAATTTTTTTAAAAAGAATGATATTTTCTACTTTTTGTTATAAGAAAAATCGAATAAACTCAATTTTAGTCATACATTTAGGCCAAAATGTATTCAGCCACATGTCTTTAGTAAAAAAAAATGTCAATAAGCGTATATTTATTGGTTTGCGCAAAAGTTATAGCGTCTACAAACTAGGGTACATTTTCTGGAATTTACACAGCTTTTAATTTATGACTGCCTATCTCATTTCTTGAGGTGCTAAAATGGCAGGGCAGTACAAAACCCCCCCAAATGACCCCATTTTGGAAAGTAGACACCCCAAGGAAATTGCTGAGAGGCCTGTTGAGCCCATTGAATTTTTTTTTGTCCCAAGTGATTGAATAATGACAAAAAAAAAAAAAATTACAAAAAGTTGTCACTAAATGATATATTGCTCACACATGCCATGGTTATATATAGAATTACACCCCAAAATACATTTTGCTGCTTCTCCTGAGTACGGGGATACCACATGTGTGGGACTTTTTGGGAGCCTAGCCGCGTACGGGACCCCGAAAACCAAGCACCGCCTTCAGGATTTCTAGGCACAAATTTTTGATTTCACTCCTCACTACCTATCACAGTTTCGAAGGCCATCAAATGCCAAAATAGCACAAAACCCCCCCAAATGACCCCATTTTGGAAAGTAGACACCCCAAGCTATTTGCTGAGAGGCATGGTGAGTATTTTACAGCTCTCATTTGTTTTTGAAAATATAGAAAGAAAATATATATATATTTTTTAAAATTTTCAAAACTTTGTGACAAAAAGCGAGATCTGCAAAATACTCACCATACCTCTCAGCAAATAGCTTGGGGTGTCTACTTTCCAAAATTGGGTCATTTGGGGGGGATTTTGTGCCATCTGGGCATTCCATGGCCTCCAAAACTGTGATAGGCAGTGAGAAGTGAAATCAAAAATTTACACCCTTAGAAAGCCTGAAGGCGGTGCTTGGTTTTGGGGTCCCGTACGCGGCTAGGCTCCCAAAAAGTCTCACACATGTGGTATCCCCGTACTCAGGAGAAGCAACAGAATGTATTTTGGGGTGTAATTCCACATATGCCCATGGCATGTTTGAGCAATATATCATTTAGTGACAACTTTGTGCAAAAAAAAAAAAAAAAAAAAAAAAAATTTTCCGCAACTTATGTCAACATATAAATATTCCATTGGCTCGACATGCCTCTCAGTATATAGCTAGGGGTGTCTACTTTCCAAAATTGGGTCATTTGGGGGGGTTTTGAACTGTTCTGGCATTTTATACACAACATTAGGAAGCTTACATCCACTCTTCTAACCACTTGAAGACAAAGCCCTTTTTGACTCTTTTTGTTTACATGAAAACATTTATTTTTTTTGCAAGAAAATTATGTTGAACCCAAAAACATTATATATATTTTTAAAGCAAAGGCCCTACAGATTAAAATGGTGGGTGTTGCATCTTTTTTTTCTACACAGTATTTGCGCAGAGATTTTCAAACGCATTTTTTGGGGAAAAAATACACTTTTTTTAATTTTAATGCACTAAAACACACTATATTGCCCAAATGTTTGATGAAATAAAAAAGATGATCTTAGGCCGAGTACATAGATACCAAACACGACAAGCTTTAAAATTTTGCACAAACGCGCATTGGCGACAAACTACATACATTTTTTTAAAAGCCTTTACAGGTTACGCCGTTAGATTTACAGAGGAGGTCTACTGCTAAAATTACTGCCCTCAATCTGACCTTCGCGGTGATACCTCACATGCATGGTGCAATTGCTGTTTACATATGACGCCAGACCGACGCTTGCGTTCGCCATTGGGCAAGAGCAGGGCAGGACAGGGGTGCTTGGTTTTTTTTTTTTTTTTTTTTTTTATTATTAATTTAGCTTTTTTATTTTTAAACTGTTGCTTCCATATTTATTTATTTTTTATCATTTTTATTGTTATCTCAGGGAATGTAAATATCCCCTATGATAGCAAAAGGTAGTGACAGGTACTCTTTTTTTGAAAAAACTGGGGTCTATTGGACCCTAGATCTTTCCTCTGCCCTCAAAGCATCTGACCACACCAAGATCGGTGTGATAAAATGCTTTCCCAATTTCCCAATGGCGCTTTTTATATTCGGGGGGGGGACATTCCCTCCCACTGCTTGTAAAAGCAGTCCAGAGGCTAATTAGCCACTAGGATTGCTTTTACATGAAAGCCGGCCACTGGCTGAAAAGAATGATACCAAGATGATACCTAAACCCGCAGGCATCATTCTGGTATAACAAAATACAAACAATATTCGCGCTACTAACAAATGTGAGCAGCTACAATGCCTATGGAAAAAGCAAAAAACAAACAATATACAAAAAATGTAGCGCTATACATAAAAGTTATATACAAAACACCCAAGTGTAGTGCTCAAAACAAATAAATGTAAAAGAGTCCGTGAAAAGTCCAAAATGGACAAAATATATGTGTAAATAAAGTCTTTGATGACCATTCAAACGTGGATAGTCTTGAAATTTTCAAAACACAACTGGTGACTTTCAAAGAGCAAATGACTATAACGTGACCACCACCAAATGGAAAGGAGGCTTACCAGATGGAATGGACCCAGTAAACGTATGTCTAAAGGGTCAAACAGGCTTGGTACATGTATACTCGTAGGTCTAGAGTCCTGGCTGGCGTTGCACACATCAATGTCCAAAATCCAGGGTCTAGTGGTGTCACCAAATATCCGAACCCAGTATGATGATGGGATAGCTCACAATGGAACCATATTATAGGGAAGAAGGAGAGGGCACATAGCGTAATAACGTAGATACTATTTATTAAATGCAGGTAGATACACTTACATTCAAGCAGTAAACGTAGCGCTTTGCAAAACACTCAGTGGCAGCAGTGGAATCTCCCGACGCGTTTTGCAATACCTTGCATCGTCTGGGGTATGACTCCACTGTTGCCTGCATATTATTTATAAGTTTAAGGGACCTCCCCCTCATTAATCCATTATGCAATCACTTCCTGAATCTTTCAAAATGGCGTGTCGGCGTGCGTTCCACGCCTCTCTATGTAATCCCTGCATAGTGCGCTAATATATTCATCATATGGGAAGCTGTATTAAAAAAAAGGTGGGGGGATAGATCCATGTTTGTGTGGAATAACCTCATCATACATGCTGGATACGGGGCATCACTAACCCAATACTTACAATACATCATAGATCTTAGTCTGGCGACTAACGTCGCGGCTGTGACGTCACGCGTAAACCATGTGATAGACGCCATGTAATCGTCCGGCGACGTTACATGACGCGCGAACATCAATGTCCAATCAGACGGCGCCTGAACCATGTGACGGACGCCATGTGATCGTCCAGTGGCGTCACATGACGTCCATATCCAATCAGACGGCGCGACCGCGTCACGAGAAAACCCCGCCGTCATGTGACCATCACATGATGTCACATGACCCGCGAGCATCTTAATGAAAAGCGACGCGATCGCGTCATCGCATACAAGCGCCGCCCCCATCTGAGACACGCAGCCCGGATAGGACGTAGAGACGTCCGTATTGAGTCCGACAACGCAATCGCATAATCAAGCGATCACGGCGTGCTTCCCGGAAGTGGGCAACCCTGAAATGCTGATACATTGACTGTGCTCCACCGCCCCATAACGGCAAAAAATGTGAAACGCAGCCAAATGTGTACACACAGGACTCCAACTAATCTACAGGAATTATCTAGCATCGCCCAAATCGGGCGAAAAAAGGAAAAAATTCCCCGGGATAACAATGGTGAAGCTAGTAGCTGTAAGTCTAACTACCCATTAGCACAAAAATAGTTTTATTGTTATAAAAATAATAAAATCAGCTGAGCTGAGGTTAAATTACTAAATGTGTAAACAGATAATAAATATAAAAATAAAAAATGAATGAAGAATGAATGAATGAATGAATGAATGAAAAATGAATGAATGAAGGATGAATGAAAAATGAAGTGATAACATTCAAAGTCCAGCAACATACCAGTACGTTGCTGGTCCTTGTTGGACATGTATTGTGTTCTTTTTTTTTCATGCAGCCTGTTGGCTGAACGAAAAAAGAGATTGATCGGTGGGTATGCCCACCAGTAGAATACCGCCCTTCATCCACCCACTTCTAATGATGGGCATACATGCACCATTTATAGATGCCGAAGCATGGGGGCATCTTCCCGCAAAAGTTATGCCGCGTACACATGGTCAGACTTTTCCACGGGCAAGCCTCCGTCGGAATTTCGACCGTATGTACGCGGCATTAGGAGCAAAATCGCTCCTCCGCTCCTGCTGCCCCAATGCTTCGGCATATATGCTTTTTTTTTTAACTGTGGTGGTGAAATCACCTCCTACAGCACTGGAGTCGCAGGGATCAGGCCTGTCTCTGCGAACGCTGCAGTTATGTGTGTTGTGTTTTGCAAGTGACAGTGATCGATCGATACTGCACTTGGGTGGCCTGGGCTGGACGGAGGGGCAAAACGCAGGTGCTAGCAGGTATCTGGGCTAATCCCGCTAACACTGCGTTTTTGGGAACCCTAAACTGCTGGGGACGCTAGTATAGATCTGATCAGATCAGATATTGATCTGTTCAGATACTATACCACTGAGGGGGGTGTATGCTTCACGCGTGGGTGTTAGCGCTACTGGCACTAACCTGACGCTGCCTGGGGTGTGATGCAGACCCTCTCTGACGCTAAAACCTAATTGATATCACCCGCCGGGCGATCAGGGGGTTAAACCTTTATTGGGTTATATACGGCGGGTGCCCTGACACTATAAAAAGCAAACTAACTAACCAGCGTCACCCGTGACACTTATATGGTGATTACTGGTGAAAGGGTTAACTAGGGCCAATTAGGGGATTAAAACCTTTATTAGGTAATATATGGGGGTACCTGATGCTGTATAAAAACCTGACGGCGAACCTAAAAAAAATTACAGGCTACCTATCGGCATCACTGACACTAAGACAGCGATCAGAAAAACGATCGCTTAGCGACAGTGGTGATAGGGGGTGAAAGGGTTACCTGGGGGGCGATCAAGGGGGTTAAACATTTATTAGGTAATATATGGGGGTACCTGACACTATAAAAACCTGCGGCGAACCTAAAAAAAATTACTGGCTACCGATCGGCATCACCGACGCTAAGACAGTGATCAGAAAAACGATCGCTTAGCGACAGTGGTGATAGGGGTGAAAGGGTTACCTGGGGGGCGATCAAGGGGGTTAAACATTTATTAGGTAATATATGGGGGTACCCGACGCTATTAAAAACCTGCGGCGAACCTAAAAAAAATTGCTGGCTACCGATCGGCATCACCGACGCTAAGACAGCGATCAGAAAAACGATCGCTTAGCGACAGTGGTGATAGGGGGTGAAAGGGTTACCTGGGGGGCGATCAAAGGGGTTAAACCTTTATTAGGTAATATATGGGGGTACCCGACGCTATAAAAACCTGCGGCGAACCTAAAAAAAATAACTGGCTACCGATCGGCATCACGGACGCTAAGACAGAGATCAGAAAAATGATCGCTTAGCGACAGTGGTGATAGGGGGTGAAAGGGTTATCTGGGGGGCGATCAGGGGGTTAAACCTTTATTAGGGGGGGTTAGGGGGCTACACTGGACCTAAAACTAACTTTAGTGACACTTTTACAGTCACAAATGTCACTGATTGCAGTGATCAGTAAATAAATGTCACTGCAATCAGTGACACTGTGACTGGGGGCTGGGGGGTGATCTGGGGTGTCTGGGGGGGCGATTTATGTGCCTATGTGTCCTGGTGTCAGTGTAGTGTTTTGTGCACTAACCTGCATCTTCTCTTGTGCGGCGCTCGGTATATGTGAGCGCCGCAGGAGAGATGACATCACTTCCTCTGCCTGTGTTTACATTACACAGGCAGGGGAAGGATTCGATTCGCTGGGAGCGATCGAGTGGGGGTGGCCGGAATCGAACGGCCGTCCCCTCTTCCTGGATCGCTCCCGAAAACTTAACGACTGCTCACTGTAAAGAAGGGGGGTCCGATCGAACCCCCCAACTATACAAAGGCGATCACGTAGATATACGTGATTCTGACTGTCGGTGCCATTCTGCCGACGTATTTTTACAGTGGGCGGTCGTTAAGTAGTTAAAGAGAAACTTCAGTCTCTCAATCAACATTGACTATTTTTATTCCTTATGTTGCTAGCATTAGTTAATACCATATTTATCGGCGTATAACACGCACATGCATATAACATGCACCCCAATTTAAGAGGGAAGTTTCAGGATTTTTTTTTTTAAATAAACCACTTTGAAGAAAAAAAATGGTCAGTGTCCATCTGCAGCCTCAATGCAGCCTGATCTGTGTCCATCTGCAGCCTGATCTGTGTCCATCTGTAGCCTCAATGCAGCCTATGTGTCCATCTGCAGCCTATGTGTCCATCTGCAGCCTATGTGCCCATCTGCAGCCTATGTGCCCATCTGCAACCTATGGGCCCCGTGATTTTCCCCCTATTTTCAGGGGGAAAAGTGAGTGTTATACTCCGATAAATACGGTAGATAGGAAGGTATGTTATATTTACTTGTTTTAAACATTTATTTTTTTAACATTTCTTCAGTTACTTTCTGGTTTCCAGGCCTAGGCAAATGATGTCACACATCCAAGGAGTCTTCAGGAAGGGAGGAGGGGTTTTGTTAGCTAAGCACACCCGCCTGCCTGTACGCCTGAGCTAAGGGCAGATGGATTCCAGGAAGTAAATTTTATGTAGCACTACCCCCGTAGGAGCTGCTGGTTTAAATTTTGGCCTGCCGTTACCTTACTGTTACGTATGCTCGTCTCAGGGGTTCTCCTTGAAGAGTTGTCCAGAAGAAGTTTGCACCAACACAAAGTCTCTTTCAAGGTTTTATTGAATAAAGTTTCCAACAGAGGGGGTTGAAAGGATGGAGAGGACTCAGGTACCTTAGTTGCGGATCACAGGAATTTCCCTAGGTCCAGAGGAACAACTGTCTCCACGCTGGACTCAGCAACCACCGGATAGGCCCACTCTCACCGGCCTAGCAACCGATGCGTAGCTCAATCACATATAGTCTCTGCCACAGACTTGGTGATAATAGAACAGTCTCTGCCACAGACTTGGTGTAACCCTTCCCTGGGTTACCTTCTGAGTAAAGAACACAGCTCTCAGTGCCAGGATCTTCCAGCCCTTCCGGCAGCACTGTGAGGTAAATTATGATCCGGATGCATCCTCCAATTGACTCCTCAATTGCTTGGTCCCTTCCAGCAGGTAAGGCGACACAGGATCATTCCTGGATCAGTAGGCCCCCAGTAACTCCTGGGCCTACATCTCAGTAACAGAGCCTCAGGCCAACGTAGCCCCGAGGCCGGAACTGCCAGCACTTCCCTGAGGCCATGAGGTCCCTCAGGTCGGGATCGGGCGGGTGGTGCCGACCACCAATGAACAACGACCCCCAACTCTCCTCCACCCTAATGGCGTCTGTCACTTAAGTACCCTCTCCCAGAACGCACAGCTGGTTGACCACGCCCCCTGAGCTGCTTCTGAGAAGGAGATACCCAATGCATTCAACCTGTTGCCTTTCCTATCCTGACCAGTGGTGACAGCGACACCCACTGTCAGGAGTAAATTCATGCAACCAGCTGAACTGAAACAGAGTATAATTTGTAACACAATCCTTCTGAGCCAAACTATTGCTCAGACAACTATAATTTTAACACATAGCACCCACTCATTGGGAGCAGGGCGCTACAGCTACATGAATCATCTGGCCTTAAGATGGGTGAACTGAAATGCTAGAGGGGTGTTTTTTTAAAGTGTTTTCTGAGCAAAATACAGCATGGAGACATGAATGGATGGGCGAGTTTGCTTTGAATACTAAAAATGAATTAAAGAGGATGTTCACCCTGTAAACAAAAATGTAAAAGTCAGCAGCTACAAATACTGTAGCTGTTGACTTTTCAAAAGCACACACTTACCTGTCTAGCGATGTCATCACCTGGCCTGGCTCTTTGCTGGTCTTCGGGTCCAGGCACTGGCAGCTTAACTGTGGGCAGCCGACTGTAACTCTTTGCAGCTTCACAGCCGGCTGCCCACTGTGTATGCGTGAGCCGCACTGTGACCAATGAATGATCCCGCAGTCTCCTGGAACCTGCGATGTGTCCCAAGAGGCTGCGGGGAAAGGGGGCTGATCTCCCACTCTGATCGCACCCCCCCCCCCAAAAAAAAGACATTCCAAATATGGGAGAGGAGGGGGGAGGAGGAGGAAAAGCAGAACTTTATCTTTTGGGTGAAGTTACACTTTAAATAGTGTATTTGGTTTGTGGGGCTCAGATGCAATGTGGTCCAATTTAGTGGTGAGTGTTTAATGCAGGTCAAGCTACAGTCTTCTCCAAAATGAGATCAGTGTAAATTATGTAAGCCAAAGTAATAAAAAAAGTCCCTTGCAACCAATCAGATTCTAGTTTTGCTTTTTTTCCGTGCAGATTCAAGCGTGATGGTCAAAACCTCATTGGTTGAATTTGCTCTCGGTCTACTGGTGACTTAACTTTTAGTCAAAAAATAGTCATCGTTTTCTCTCTCACTGTAGGCATGGAAGTAAGGTGACTTTGCACAAAGATTGTCATTTACTCTAACCATGCTGAGTTTTATCAATTTAAGACTAAAAGTATCCATAGACGTTAAGTTGGAACATTTGTTAAGGTATTGTGATATATGAACTATCATGAAGATCTGGGTATTAGAAGGTTGAAGTTCCTCCATCAAGTTCCCTGTGGTTTTGGGAAAGTCATTACACAAAAGCTCATGCACTGTGGTAATACGTTTTTATAACAATATGACATTTTTATCATTTTTTTTCACACAAATAGAGCTTTCTTTTGGTGGTATTTAATCACTACTGGGGTTTTTTTTTTTCTAAACAAACAAAAAAAAAGACTGAAAATTAAAAAAAAAACTTAAACTGTTTTCATAGTTTGTTATACAATTTTGAAAACAGGTAATTCTCATTGATGTGCGCTGATGAGGCTGCACTGATGGGCACTGATAGGTGGCAATGACGGGCACTGATGAGGCTGCACTGATAGGTGGCACTAATAGGCACTGGTAGGTGACACTGATAGATAGCACTGATAGGTGGCACTGATGATGAGACACTGATGGACACTGATTGGCAGCACTGATAGGTGGCACTGGTGGGCACTGGTAGGTGGTACTGGTGGGCACTTCTTAGCAATGCTGATATGCACTGGTAGGTGTCACTGGTGGACAATGCCGTTTACCGGCTATGTTTATATCATGTGATCAGCTGTCATTGGCTGACAGCTGATTAGGTGGTAATGGGCCGGTATCAGCCCCTTACTCCAAGAAACAAGAAATGGATCTAAACCCCTTACTCCAATCTGTGTTCAGTCGAGTCTCATGGATGATCACAGAGCGAGTCGCGCGTGCCCCACCCTCCCCGCCAATTTAGGCCCGCGCTGTAGCTGTCTTTCGGCTATAGCGTGGGCGGCAATATAATGCTAAAAGAGCTCTCCACGTTAGAAGGGAAGACTGTGTGGGAAGTAGTAAAAGTGAGCAGATCAGTGGCTGGTGCTAGTGCCAATTCTATGTCCAGCCATACGATGTCAGAGGAGGGGCGAAACCAATATTTAAGTTGATTTAGTTGGGCTTCCAGTTATTAGTCATGTAGATCCACTAGGCCCATGTCACCAACCTTTCTGTGTTTAAGGAGCCATGTGTTTGGGTATCTCGGGCGTTAAGTATGCATAAGTGTTAAAGATTTCAGGTACATCTGGGGGATTGGAATGAGGAGAGATTTTAGGGAGCACCATCATTTTACAGCCAGACCAGGATAGGGCTACATCTGAGAATTTCCGGCATGAGCCAGGGAAGATACTTTTGGAGTTACCGTATATACTCGAGTATAAGCCGACCCGAATATAAGCCGAGGCACCTAATTTTACCACAAAAACTGGGAAAACGTATTGACTCGAGTATAAGCCTAGGGTGTGCCTCACTTTGCCTCACTGTGCCCATGCATCACTGTGTCCATGCCTAGACTGACGTTTAACATGGGAGTCTATGGAAGGGGTGCCCGGGTTTGAAAAAACGGTGCTCCCCGGCCGTAGGTCCCCCGGACAAGAAACTTTGCAAACCTGTAGAGGAAGAGTGAGGCTGCATGTGTGCCAGGTTTGGGGTCCAGAGGACCTACGACCGGCCAGTACCGGGTCCCCAAATTCACCAGAGAAATTACCGTTTAACATGGGAGTCTATGGAAGGGGTGCCCGGCTTTGAAAAATCGGTGCTCCCCGGCCGTAGGTCCCCCGAACAAGAAACTTTGCACACTTATAGAAGAAGAGTGGGGCTACATGTGTGCCAAGTTTGGGGTCCAGGAAACCTACGGCTGGCCGGTACCGGCTCCCCAAATTCCGGGAGATCAGGCGCAAAAAGGTGACTCGAGTATAAGCCGAGGGGGGCATTTTCAGCACAAAAAATTGTGCTTAAAAACTCGGCTTATACTCGAGTATATACGGTAAGATGATACCTAAATAGGGTACACCGTTATCAGACCAGGAGAAGAAGAGTTTACTCTGTAAAAGGTGTTTATTGTTCTGGGGTACACCTAAATCAAGTATTAAGGATTTGGAATAATTTACCTTATAGTACCAGACAGTACTGAAATTAGTGAGAATGTCATGAGCATTATGTAGTGATATGTGCAGGTTTTTTTAAGGATCAGAATAACATCATCTGCGAAGCGGTTAGTCTTGTACAGTCTAGTATGGAGTTGAAAACCAGAGATGGACGAGTGGGACTTGATTGTTTCGGCTAAAGGTTGTATGATAAGATTGAAGATAGTGGGTGAGAGTGGGCAACCTTGGCATGTGCCATTGGATATGTAATAGGGTTTGGACAGAATAGCAGAAATTCTTATTTCCATGGAAGACAAACTTTAGGAGTACTTGATTAATATATTGCCAGTGTACTCTATCAAAATCCTTTTCCGCATCGATGGAAAGGAGCAGAGAAGGCTTATGACGAAGCTCAGCAAGGTGGATAAGATTAATAATTAGTGGCATCCGATGATTGTCTAACCGAGGTAAAGCCTATTTGATCAGGTTGCACCAATTTTGGTATGATGTGTATGAGTTGGTTAGCTATTAGTTTGGCAAATAATTTGACGTCAGAGTTCAATAAAGGTGTCGTTGGGTCTTTACCAGGTTTTGGAAGTGACACAACATACGCTCTCAGCATGTCGGGAGGAAAGGAGGTATTAGAAACTGCTGCCTCAAATAAGGGGGCAATATGGGGAGAAAGGAGAGTCTGAAATATTTTGTAGTAATTGTTTGAGGTACGGGGTACTTTATTGGAAAAGAAGCAATGGTTTTCATGATTTCTTGTTTGCCAAATGAGGCATTTAAGATGTCTAACTGCATTTTTGACAGCAAAAGGGAGATTTAGATTTGACCGGAACGTCGATATATCAGCATTGGAAGGTTGGGGTGTTGAGGCGTCATCTTTAAGATTATAAAGACTGCTGTAGTAGTCTGCAAACATATCAGTGATCATTTAGGGATTGATAATCTTCTGACTAGAAGTATAGTGAAAAGGTAGGGAATCCTAGCTTTGGACGCCCTATTTTTTAATCTACAAGCCAGAAGCTGCCCAGGTTTGTTGTCCGAAGCATAGAAGTGGATTTTGAGGTGTTTTATAAATTTGTCATGTTGTTCAAACCACAGATCTCCTAAGGTCCTTACAGAGTTTGGACAGTACCTGTTGGTTACCTAGCGTGGGAGCTTGTTTGTTAGTAGATTGAAGGGTATGGATCTCTCACAACAGGGTATTAAAATATAGATTGTATGTTCTCTTCATTTGTGCCCCAATTTGAATAAGAATGCCTCGCATGTATGCTTTGTGGCCATTCCAAAGAGAAAAACTATCAGCAGCAGTAGGAGCATTAATCTGAAAGAATTCCCAAAGATGCTGAGAGAGCATGCTTTTATTGATTGGGTCTTGCAAAAGTTTTGTATTACATCGCCACACCCTAGACGAACTACACATATCCTTCTCCACTATGTCGATAGTTACGGTCGCATTGTCAGACCACATGAGAACTGATATAGTGGCCGAAGAGACTCGTTGCAATAACCATTTGTCAACCAGGAATAAATCAATTCTGGAGTAGGTATTATGTCGAGCTAAGAAGTACGTATAGTCCCTTTTTTTATAATGAAGGCAACGCCAGGAATTATATAAATCCTCCTGGAGAAGCAAGGCCTGGAGCAAAGCTAGGTGATGCTTTACAGGAGAAGTGGAGTCAATATGAGGGTTAGCCGTCACATTGAAATCCCCACACAAAATAAGGTTGCCATGTTTCACCTTGTCTATTTTGGACAACAGTTTACGTAGAAATCTAATTTGGTGTGTCTTAGGAGCATGAACCCTAACCGGTGTGTATGGACAATTGTTAATATCACATAATAGTATCTAAAATTGACCTTCAGGGTCAGCTATAACTTCCTTCAGAGTGAAGACAATAGAGCTTTTGGTGGCAAGAAGCACCCCCTTTTCTTTAAAGCAGCCCGTGCCATAAAAATGTGTGGGATGTCTTTATGCATACATTTGGGGGTGGGATGCAGATAAAAGTGCATCTCCAGAGTGCATAAAATGTCAGCTTGGGTATTACGTGCTTCTTGACACAGAGAAAAGCACTTGGCTGGGTGGTTTGGCCCTCTAGCATTAATAGACATCATTTTAAATCCCATATGGCAGGAGAGACATTTAAGAGATCAAGTCGCCCTTCCCCAAGGAGGAAGGGCAAGAAGTAGGGTAAATACTCTGCAGTGAATAAGAGTCCAAGTTACATAAGTGATATTGGTTCCAGTTCCAGTGCATAATGCAGAATCCAGGGCTGTGCTCAAAAAAGTCAAGGAAATCAGTATTCGGGACATTATCCTCCTGGGGTGAGCAAATGGAAAAACTAAGCAAACAACTGGAACAACTTGAAGAGTAAGTATAAACAAGAAAGTTACTAAAAAAAGTGTCCTCACTGCTGCAGTACTCACTGCAGTACTCACTGCTTTTACAGGCCGAGGGTGAAGCAAGGTGAAAAATGCTCTGGCATGCTAAGGAAGTTGTATTCTCCTGCGGTTGTTCATGGCTGGTTGTTCCTGTGGACTGGTGTTTTGAAAATCGCCCCTGCTGGGATTTCTGCCACTCTGAATTCACTGAGCGAGGGTGGGCAGATGCGCATTAAGGAGGTGGAGGGTTGAGAATGATATCCCATTTACGCAGTAGTTGCAATCCTTCCTCCAATGTGGATATGGTTTTGATTTTTCTGTTGTGTTTGATGGTCAGCTTGGCAGGGTACTTCCAGTGGTTCAGAATCTTATACTAATATAGAGCCTTGGTGATAATGCAGAGGATGCTATGCAGCTGGAGTGTGTGCCTAGAGAGGTCGGGCAGAAGCTGCAGCTTGGAGCATTGCTCAGGAGCTGTTCTGGTTTGTGGAACACCTTCAGAAGCTGTCCTTTGACTTGGTAGAAGTGCACTCGGAGTATATAATCCCTAGGGATATGGGATGGAATGTACTTTGGTTTAGGGACCCAGTGGATCCTGTCAATGGTTATATCTGCTCATTTCAGTGAAGGTAAGATAGATAAAAAGAGATCTCTCGCAAACTGCGGTAGTTGGGCTTGTTGGCCTGACTCCGGAAAAAACACAGATTTTCAAGATGTTGCGATGGGATCTGTCTTCAACCAGTGGCGGAACTACCAGGGACGCAGCAGTTGCACTTGCGACCGGGCCCTGGCATTCTGCCACTGTCAGGGGACCCCAGCGGGGTTGCTAATTGCAGGTCTCTGAGCTGAGAATGTGTCTCATATAGCTCACAGCTGTCATTGACAGTTCTCCCTCTTTCCTCTCTTGCACGGGATGAGAGAGGAGACAGCCGATTTGCTCCATATCCAACTGTCCTGTGCGTGCTCTGCGGGAAGTCAAGTGTGAAGTTAACAAGCTCACGCTTCCCATAGTGCACACACAGGAGAGAGGGAGGGTTGAAGACGGAGCAGATCGGCTGTGTCCTCTCTCATCCCGTCCGAGAGAGGAGAGAGGGAGAACTGTCAATGATGGCTCTGAGCTGTATGAGAGACACGCTGGGGAACCAGGAACCAGGCATTGATTGATGAGCACTGATAGCAGGTACTAATGGGCACTGATAGGTGGGATTGATAAACACTGATGAGGCTGCACTGATGGGCCCTGATAGTCGGCATTGATAGGCACTGATAGATGGCATTGATTGGCACTGATAGGTGGCACTAATGGACACTGATAGGTGGCATTGATGTGCACTGATAGGCAGAATTAATGGGCACTAATAGGCGGCACTGAAATGTAGCACTGATAGGTAGCATTGATGAGCACTGATAGGAGGCACTGATTGACACTAATAGGCAGCATTGATGAGCACTTATAGGTGGCACTGATAGGCAGATTTGATGGACACTGTTAGGCAGCCCTGATAGGTGGCATTGATAGGCGGCATTGATGGGCACTGATGGGCACTGATAGACGGCATTGATGAGCACTGATAGATGGCACTGATAGGCAGAATTAATGGTCACTGATAGGCGGCACTGAAATGCAGTACTGATAGGCTGCACTGATGATCAGTGTAAACAATTTACTAACATTCTTACCGGTTAACAGCTCTCCTTTCCTGACACAGATACAGCGTGGGAGGAAAGAGCTGCTGATAGCCAACAAGTCTGTTTACATGTGATCAGCTGATCATATGGTAAAGGGCCGCTGTGATTGCGCTGGATGCACATCCCAGGGGGAATGCAGGAAGCAGGGTTCTGGGAGGATGTCCATGGTCGCCGTCCCAAAATTGGAAGCCCGGGGCTCAGATGGAAGGGTGGGTCAGGGGGGCCCATCATGGTTTCTTGCACCAGGGCCCTGAAGCTAATTAAAGTTAAGAGTATGCTTTTAAGCTTGGTATCAGATACAGGATGGTCAGAAGTGGAGAAGGCAGCAAAGAGATCTTCAGAGGGCTGGGATGCATGTGCAGCATGCTTCTGTGTGCCCATCTCCATGTCTCGGAACCCTGGTGTACCATCAAGGGAGTCCCTATGTGGCCTAGATTTAGCTGGGCTTCTAGTAGATGGAGTTGAAACTCCTGACAGCGGTGGGCTAGTATTTTAGGGGGATTGAGGTCCCCTCTGTGATAGCTGTATGCCAGCATAGTGATCTGAGAGAGTGCTTGTACCTCGCTGGGAGCCGCTGGCGGCGTCATTTTGAGGAGACCAGCGGGGAGCTTGGAGAAGAAACTGTCCAGACGTGGTGGGTCTCAGCATCTTCAATATGGCTTGGCAACATGTTTTGTTTAGAAAGCTCATCAGAAAGCACAAAGGCCAGATCTAAATAAGAAATCAGAGGAGGAAGACAAGGAGTTCTAAGATACTGTAGGAACAGACAAAGAGATATAGGTAAAGTACAGAGAGTTTTTAATTCATTGGCTAATTTTTGTTACACAGGTGAAGGTAGATGTGGAGATCAGGAAAGTAACTATCCAGCTTGTCAAAGAGCTATATGAGAAGAACGGTTGCCTGGTTTAGCTACAGCCCTTAGTTGAAATCCTAATAAAAGTCACTTAACCACGACTTAGAGCATCTATGTGTTGCCAGCATCTCTTTAAGACATAGTCCTCTCCTGCCTGTTTTTTGGCTTTCATGGCAGAAATACTGTGTGCCTCAAAAAATGTATATAATATTGTATACCTCAGAGAAATGCTGCTTGATGACATCATCAGAGCATTGTTATAAGATGCAAAAAGTTTAGAGAAGAGTAACAAGAAACAGTCTGTCAATAAGTCTGTGACACACACCCCTTATTCAATAACACTAACCTATATATAGAGCATGGAATACCAATATCTTTCAGATCGCCCTTATGTTTTAGCTTTAAGAACAGATCAGCACTTAGGTGGCATATTGCAAACTGGAAAAAAAGATCAGCATTTTTCGAGACGCACTACTTATCATACAAGAACATTATTCTACATTAGGAAACCAAAAATGTTACCTCCAAGGAAATATGATATATTTGGATATATATATTGACCTAGACAGCATCTGGTCTAATGCAGAATAAAAATAGAATGTTTAATCTAAAAAAAATTAAATAATATTTGTATTGAACCAGTAAAGGAGCAGTCTTTCACAGACCTTTCACAAACCTACTAAATTCACAGATGAAATGCACACAGAACTGTTTTAGGGGTCATGCACCTGGGCGTAAATTCGCTGAGCTCAGATCCATACTACATACAGTTTCATAAGCAGGGCTTTTTTTCAGGTGGAACTTGGTGGAACTCAGTTCCACCACCTCTGTCCGGTTTCTGTATTTACAAGTGACAGCTCTGCACTCTGTGTGCATCACTCCTGAACTCTGCACTCTGTATTTAATGCAATACTGGTATGTAATGCCCCTTTAAGACACTCCTACTGTTTGTGAGGTGTGTGTGGGGGCAGAGGTTTTGGGGGGGGGGGGTTCGTGGTTGAGTTCCAGCACCTATTGTTAGAGAAAGAAAGCCCTGTTCATAAGTATCTGAACACAGCATTATTTTATGCTATGGGCCAATTTATGCAGCTGTATTTTGGTCTGTATTATTAACCATTTAACGGCCGCTCACGGCATATATACGTTGGCAGAATGGCTTGTACAGGCACAATCACGTATCTGTACGTGGCCCTTTAACTGCCTGCCGTGTGGTTGCGCTCGTGACCCTGCAGTCATCCCGTTGAGTCATACCGCGGGTCCCGCGGACTCGATCGCCGCGATCGTCTCACGGAGGGATGGAGCAGGGAGATGTTAGTGTAAACACAACATCTCCCCGCTCGCCTGCTGACACTGTCACCGATCTCTGCTCTGTTTAAAATGAGATCGGAGATTGGTGACGTGTCACTCGTAGCCACGCCCTCCCTTAGTTAGAATCACGCCCTTAGGCACACTTCAGCGCCCCTAGTGGTTAACCCCTTCATTGCCAGTGTCATTCTTACAGTAACCAGTGCATTTTTATTGCACTGATCGCTGTAAAAATGACAATGATCCCAAAAATGTGTCAAAAGTGTCTGATGTGTCCGCCATAATGTCGCAGTCATGAAAAAAATCTCTGAGCGCCGCCATTACTAGTAAAAAAAAATTTTTTTTTTATAAAAATGCCATAAAACTACCCCCTATTTTGGAAAACGCAATAACTTTTGCGCAAACCAATCAATAAACACAGATTACGTTTTTTTTTTATACCAAAAATATGTAGAAGAATACGTATCGGACTAAACTGAGGAAAAAATATGTTTTTTTATATATTTTTTGGGGATATTTATTATAGCAAAAAGTAAAAAATATTGAATTTTTTTCAAAATTGTTGCTTTATTTTTGTTTATAGCGCAAAAAAATAAAAACCGCAGAGGTGATCAATCACCACCAAAAGAAAGCTCTATTTGTGGGAAAAAAAGGACGTCAATTTTGTTTGGGAGCCACGTTGCACGACCGCGCAATTGTCAGTTAAAGCGACGCAGTGCCGAATCACAAAAAGGGGCCTGGTCTTTATGCTGCGTATTGGTCCGCGGCTTAAGTGGTTAAGCAGAGTAAACCAAAATTGGAAGATCTGTGCCCACAGTCTGATTTTGTGTGTGTTTTACACAGTATGCATGTGAAAATTTGTGCAAGAATTTACATGCATAACATGTACAAGGACATTGCCATATGTGCCAGTGCTACCTATGTTAAGATAAGCAATGTGTAGGCAGAATGACTGAAGTGAGGTCATTATGCGCCCCTATTGACATGGCTGCCCACACATTGTTGTTTACATTTCCCCCAGCCTCGATTAAGATTTTTCATAGGCAGTGACATTGGTGCAGGATGAGATGCATGCTATGTACAGTCATGTATTCACAATGACTAAATGTCAAGGTCATTCTGTACCTGCGCTGCCACTTTGAATGTTTGATTCAGGGACAGAGTGTAGATTTTTTAACATCAACAATGTGTAGGTGCAAAATGACTTCTCCTCACTGAGCGCTGCAGAGTGTGACTTCAGCCCTCCACTCCCATTTTTCTGACAGCTTAGACAAGTTTTAATGATTCAGCAATTTTGAAAGGATGCAGAGAAGAGAAGACTGCAGATAGACAGGTACAACTTATGTAGAACTATTTATTTCATCACTGTGTATCATCTGAGGCCAGCCACTTCACTGGGTATATGCATTAATTTACAACCACTTTAAAGGTGCACATGGTGTTATGGGACAGTACAATGTACAGTAGTTGTTTATCGAGACATGCAGGCTGGGTAACCAGGAAAAGTCACCCAGCCTGGAGCACATCAAGCCACATGCCTTGTAGCATGGGGGTGCCTTGCAAGGCAACTTGTCCAAATGTTCCCTTGATTTACATCAGTGCTTCAGTGTTTTGACTGTTAGCTATTTACCTGATCGCTGATTATCCTGATCTCTGCCTTATCTTGTCCTATGCATCTAGTACTTTGCTCCCCTCTAGTACCCCATCTTTTCTCCCCTTGTTCCTAGTCCCAGTCCTGGTTATGCTCTGTTTATGTCAGCATCCCTCCATTCCATATAGTGTATTAAAGTTAGATTGTTAGTTTGATTTCACTTCACTGTCACGTTCATTTTTCACTTTTGCTTATGATTTTTTGATGTTGGATAGGTGTTGTGTGCATTAATAAACTTTATTTTACTAATGCTGATCATCTGATTTGTTAATACTGAACATTTGATTCCAGTCTCCTATGTACAGCTACGCTGAACTGGTCATCCCTGCTGCCATTTGATACCTGCACTCAATATCCCTTACATCTGCCCTCCCCTGGGGACCAAATTTGGTTACTGAAGTCCCCAGGGATCTCCTGCCACTTTGTTTACAGCCAAGGTTTCAGACAAGTGAGCTGGCCCCTTGTTCTGCAGTTTGCCAAACCGCAAACAGGCTAGGTTTGAGTTCAATTCCAACCCAAAGCTCGTCCCTAGTTACTGCTACCTGGGGTTACATTTGAAAGATTTCCCCTAACTTATGCCGCGTACACACGATCGTTTTTAATGTCATTTTCAAAAACGACGTTTTTCTCGACGTGATTTTTCTTGTTTCCTCCCAAGCCTGTCTTGCATACACACAATCATTAAAAAAAACGCTTGAGAAAAGCGCAGTGACGTACAACATGCACGACGGCACTATAAAGGGGAAGTTCCGTTTGAATGGCGCCACCCTTCATGTTAGTAAAGTTTGCTGAGCGACGAATCGCGCTTTTCAGCCTCGTGCTTTTCAGTCCGTTACAGCGCGACGAATGTGCTATCTCCATTATTAACGCTAGTTTTACCAGAACGAGCACTCCCGTCTCATACTTGATTCTGAGCATGCGCATTTTTTTTTCCCCTCGTAAAAGCATACACACTACCGTTTTTCACGTTGTTAAAAAAAACAACGTGAAAAACAACGCGAAAAAATAGAGCAGGTTCTCATTTTTTTTTTAGCCCATTTTTCACGTCGTTAAAAATCCTCTGGAGCCTACACATGATCGTTTTTAATGCCCAATTAAAAAAATTGCATTTTTAACTACGTGAAAAACGATCGGGTGTATGCGGCATTACTGTCCTCTTGACAATGGTTTCACAAGACAAGAAGTGATGGAAAATCAATAGTTAAGCATGTGTGAGGACCTAGCTGACAGGATTGTGGACAGTATATACAGTATATGGGGTCGACTCACTAAGAGTTAAATAACAGCTAATCTTATTTAGTAAAATACTGCATGCGGTAACAATTGTGCAAGTGTTCACTTCACTAAGAATTTGTAGTTAAATACCGAATGCAGTATTTGATTGATTTAGCGGTAATTACGGCATTAGTTAATTCAGTAATTTACCGCATTGAGCTGGTTGCTAAGGAGCGTGGCTGGCCCCCACGTCCTTAAAGTGGTTGTAAACCCCCCAAAAAAAAAAAAACCCTGCAAGACAAAGGCATAATGAGCTAGTATGCATAGCATACTAGCTCATTATGAAATACTCACCTTAGATCGAAGCCCCCGCTGCAGTCCCCGCACACTGCTCCGGCCAGCGATATCACTCCCGATGTTATTTCCGTCACTCCCACGCATGCGCGCGGGACCCTCTGGTAATGACGCGTCAGCTGAACAAAAGGCACGAATGAGCCGTTGCTTCAGTGCGCATGTGCCGATGACCTCGGGACATGCTGATACAGGGGATATCTCTTAAACCGTGCAAGTTTAGGAGATATCCACGGTGGCAACAGGTAAGCCTTATTATAGGCTTACCTGAAGTGAAAAGTGGATTGTAAGGATTTACAACCACTTTAACAATTGATAACTCATCAGATGTCAGTGGGCTTCCCCCCTCACAGCTGATTGTAAAAAAAAAAAAAGCCGACAAATAAAAAGTAGACCCTTCGGGCCTGGTATGGATTTTAAGGAGAACCCCACGCCAACATGGTGTGGTATGAAGAGCACTGTGCCAACGGGAATTAATGGCAAACTCAGCTAAAGGCAAATACTCAGACCAGTTGGAGTGTAAGGCATTGACATAATGTCGAAGATAGGTTTCATGGGTCTGGTTCATGCGTTCGGTTTGACCATCTGTTTGAGGGTGATGTGAGGTAGAGAGTGAAAGCGTTACTCCCAGTTTCTTGCAGAACGCTCTCCAGAATCGGGAAACAAACTGGGATCCGCGGTCTGAGACGACATTGGTAGGTATGCCATGATATCTCACAATATGGGAAAGGAAGAGAGTAGACAGTGCTTCTGCTGTAGGTAATCCCGGGAGCGGCACAAAATGAGACATTTTTGAAAAGCGATCCACTATGACCCATATAGCAGTCATGCCCTCGGACTTGGGTAAGTCTGTAATGAAGTCCATAGTCAAATGGATCCAAGGCTGACGAGGTGCTGAAAGTGGTTGTAACAGTCCAGTAGGCAATGTACGGGGTACTTTATTAGCAGCACAAGTTGGGCAGGCAGCCACATAGTCAGTAACATCCCTTTTCATATGAGGCCACCAGACATGACGCTGCAAGGTCTTAAGAGTGATGGTGACACCAGGATGACCAGATAAAACACCATCATGTGCCCAGAGGAGTACAGGTTTTCTGAGGCTAGGGGCTACGAACAGGCGACCTGGTGGTATCTTCAAGCCTTGGGGAACACAATTCTGGGTTTCTTGTAACTGTTGGGAAAGAGCCGTAGAGATCTGTGCGACAATTTTGTGAGGTGGGATTATATACTGCTCGGTAGGTTGGTCTTCTTCAGAGGTAGCAAACTGTCTGGAAAGAGCATCGGCTTTCTTGTTTTTATGCCCAGGAACATAAGAAAGAACAAAATTAAAACGGGAGAAAAACAGAGCCCATCGAGCCTGACGTGAGTTCAAACGTCTTGCAGTCTGAAGGTACAGTAGGTTTTTATGGTCAGTGAGGATAGAAAAAGGTTTGGGAGCCCCTTCCAGAAGATGTCGCCATTCAGACAATGCCAATTTGATGGCCAGTAGTTCTCGATTTCCAACATCGTAATTCATCTCCGCTGGAGAAAACTTTCTAGAATAAAATGCTACTGGATGGATTCTACCAGACTTAGGCTGTCTCTGGGAGAGCACGGCACCTGCTCCTACCTCAGAGGCATCAACCTCAACTATGTACTGGAGATCGGGATTTGGATGCTGAAGAATTGGAGCTTTGCTGAACATGTCTTTTAATTGCTGGAAAGCCGATTCTGCTTCTGAGGACCATACCTTGCAATTTGTACCTTTCTTAGTCATAGCAGTAAGGGGGGCCGCAATGGAGGGAAAACCTTTGATGAAGCATCTGTAGTAATTTGCGAACCCTAGAAAGCTTTGGAGCCCTCTTAAAGTGGTCGGTTGGGGCCATTGCAAGACAGCGGAAAGTTTTTGAGGGTCCATTTGGAAACCGGCAGCACTTATAATGTATCCAAGGAAAGGAATACGGCTTTGATGGAAACTGCATTTCTCAATCTTCGCTTAAAGATGGTTTTCTCTCAGTCGTTGCAATACCTGCTTTACATGCGAGATGTGCTCTAGATGAGTCTTAGAAAAGATTAAAATGTCGTCCAAGTAGATGATCACAAAACTGTTGCTGAAATCATGAAAAATTTCATTCATGAAACGTTGGAAGACAGCAGGGGCGTTACACAACCCAAATGGCATAACCAGATATTCAAAATGTCCATTACGAGTGTTGAATGCTGTCTTCCACTCGTCCCCGTCTTTAATTAGAATTAGATTATAAGCCCCTCATAGGTCTAGCTTGGAGAAGATAACAGCCCCCTTAATTACATCAAACAGTTCAAGAATGAGAGGCAAAGGGTAGGAGTCTTTTACAGTGATTTGATTTAACCCTCGATAGTCTATGCATGGTCGAAGACCACCATCTTTTTTTTCAACAAAGAAAAAAACCTGCCCCTACTGGAGAAGAAGAGGGTTGGATAAAACCTCTTTCCAAGTTGTCTTTTACGTATTCCTCCATGGATTTTTGTTCAGGCAAAGACAGGGGATAGGTCCTTCCTTTGGGAAGAGGTGCTCCAGGAATCAATTTAATTGCACAGTCAAAAGAACGATGTGGAGGTAAAACCTCTGCCTTTTGCTTGCAAAATACGTCTGCAAACGCATGGTATTCATGAGGCAAGGTAGGTGGGATGGCCACGGAAGCCAACATACAAGCAGGAAGTCTTTTGGGTTGAGACAAACAGTTTGAATGACAGAACGACCCCCAAGAGGTTAGTTCTCCATTTTCCCAATCAAAAGAAGGGTTATGTTGTTGTACCCATGGGTAACCAAGGATAACAGGCAGAAGTGGAGAATCAATAAGAGACAAGACAACTTCCTCTTTGTGGAGTACGCCTACCTGAAGGGTGATTGTTATAGTCTCAAATTTTACAATGCCATCTCCCAAGGGTTGTCCATTCACGGTGGTAATGTTCAGGGGTCTAGATTTTGGAACAAATGGGATATTATTTTTTTTAGGAAAAGTGTAGTCCAAGAATATGCCAGCAGCTCCAGAATACACAAAAGCCTCACAGGAGACAAGTTTAGAGGGTAAATGGATAATTGCAGGAATGGTAATCTTGGTCTTGGAGGATATACCTGTAAGGTCTAAGCCAGCTCCTCCAACACTGGTTAGACCCTGCCTTTTACTGGACGGGAAGGGCAGACAGATAATAAATGTCCTTTAAGTCCACAGTATAGGCATAGGCCCAATGCGCGCCTCCTTTGTTTCTCAGACTCAGTTAGGTGGAGACGGCTTACATCCATGGGTTCCACAGGTGTCTGGGGTTCAACTGAGATTTCAGGTTCTGGCTGAGGTGGTGCTTGGAAGTTAGGGGCCAAAACGGTAGACTGGCCGAGGAAACTTGCGAGTTCTAAGTCTCTCTTGGCACCTTTCATGATACCGGACATCCAGACGAACACAGAGCTCTATGAATTTCTCTAGGTCTTCTGGGGAATCCTTATAGACTAATTCGTCTTTGATGCGATCTGCAATACCTTTTCATAAGGCTGCACGTAATGCCCTTGAGTCCCAAGTAGTCTCAGCAGCAAGGGTACGAAACTCAATAGCATATTGTGCCACAGACCTGGTGCCTTGTTGCATGTCCAAGAGTGAGTACTCAGCTGCAGAAGCTCTATCTGGCTTGTCAAATACAGTCTGGAGAGAAGCCAGAAATTTGTCAGCGTCTTGCAGCACAGGATCATTGCATTCCAGATAAGGAGAGACCCAGGCCAGGGCCTTCCCCTTTAACAAGGAAATTACAAAAGTCACTTTGGCAGAAGAAGTGCTAAAGGTCCCAGGGTTGTTGCGGAAATGCAAACGGCAAACATTTAAAAAGCCTCTGCAGTCCTCAGTATCACCACCAAATTTGTCAGGCATAGGAAGTTTGGGTGGTACAGAAGAGGTGGGTTGGATCGTAGCAGGAGTAGGATCCAGAGTCTGGACCGTTGCAGAGGAAGCAGGCAAACAAGATTTAAGCATAGTACAAAGTTCATCTAACTTTTAAGGGCACTTTTTAAGGGCTGCTTTGATTGAAAATTGTCCACAGCTGGCAGCAGGTGGGGCTAGTGAGTCCAAGGTAATGTTTAACACTGAGAGGACATTTCCAAAAGTCCAGATCTGCTCAGTAGCGCAACAGGTAAGGCTGCAGCTTTGGGACCAGGAAGATCCCGGTTCAAATACACCCAGGTACATGACACACTACCAGCTGGGCCTATCCCCATTGCACTGGGAAAGCATAGAACCCCTGCCAGCTTTTTATTGCTGGATGTGTTCCTGTTGAAACATTTGCATTACTTCCGGTCTGGGAAAAGCGTTCCACAAATGAGGGGACATTTCTCTACAGAAGGCCCAGAAAGCAGTAAAATCCAACAAGGGTTCTTGTCTTGCAACACTATTAAGACCTATTAAAACACACACTGGCCGACACACACTGATTTTGTTTGTCTTGGAAATGTTTTTTTTTTTCCATAAATGATTTTATTGAAAGAAAAGTAAGGTTACATGTACATACAAGACATACAGGCTCATGGACATTTCAAGACTAACCAACGTTAACACAGAGCAATAACCAGTAACTGAAAGAGAGCAGGTAAACCCGTGTAAGAGTGCAAGGACCCGCCATAGGCCAATATCAGCAGGCCTATCCGGGGTCATGGTAAAACTTCTGAAATCGGAAACTGCACTGGTTGTATAGGTATTGGGAGCCCCTAGTAAGGCTCCAGGCTATCTTTTGGTCGGTTAATTCGGTATTGGGAAAGACAAATAGAGAAAAATAACAATCATATCGGCGGGGGGGATTAGACAGAGAAGAGGTTTACATTGACATAGGCGTGGGAAAGGGGTAAAAGGAGAAGAAGAAAGTGTGACAGCAGGAAGGTAAAGTCACCTGGTTGCATCCAGGGGGGTAGATATATTTCTCCCAGATTCAGGCTTTATGCCGACTTATACAACTAGGGAGGGAGTTGATGAAGCCCAGCTGAGGCTAGTGGGCTCATGGATGACTCATACCTCTAGGGAGAGGGCTGGGCGTCGTACAGGCAGGGAGTTGATGAGACCAGCTGAAGCCTGTCAGTTCGTTTAAGGCCTCTATAAAAACTCCCAGATTCATTAGGTGTTTGCTCATGCCTGGAACCAGACCTGTGTGGACTGTCTAGGGAGAGTGAACCCCTGTGCGGTGAGAAAAAGCCTGTGTGGCTATTTGTTTGGACATTGATTAAACCAGGGACTTAGGGACTAGGACAGCACCAGGCTGATCCCAGTTGTTAGTTAGGAAACCTGCATGTTTAGTCAGAGGTCAAGCTGACCAGGATTTATTTTGTTTATGTTTCTTTTTGGCTTTGCTGTGTTTTTGTCACTGTACATAGAGAAATAAACCGCACCTTTTGATTTTGAAAACCACAGCCTCCGTCTGCTGGCCCTGTTTTTGTGTGGGGAGCCCAACCAGGGGGTCACACACACCCGCTACCGAGTTAACCCCCTCACAGTTGGTGGAGAACCAGTGGCAGTTTTTTTTAAGCCAGCATGGAGGAGATACTGAAACAGCTGGCTCTAGCAAATGCCAATCAACAGCAGACAAATGCAGGTTTGCAAAGGAGCCTTGCAGCCCAGCAGCAAGCTCATCAACAGAGCCTTGCAGCCCAGCAGCAAGCTCACCAACAGAGTCTGGAAGCTCAGCAACAAGCCCAGCAGCAATCTGAGGCCCGCTTCATAGACCTGTTACAGAAGCAAGAGCAGAGACTACAACAAATGGAAGCAGTAATGCAGCAACGTCCGCAGACCAGTGAGGAAAGCCGTCCCACTAATACCGCGTCCTTTGGGGTGAGTCGTTTATTGACAAAAATGACTGGAGAGGATGATCCAGAGGTATTTTTGACCACATTTGAAAGGACTGCTGAAAGAGAAAAGTGGCCTGAGGAGCAGTGGGCTGGACTGGTGGCTCCTCTGTTAACTGGTGAATCGCAGAAGGCTTACTATGACCTAGAGCCTGACCAAGCAAAAGACTATGTGATGCTAAAAGCTGAAATATTGGCAAGGCTGGGTGTCACCCAGGCTGTCCGGGCTCAGCGTGTGCATAACTGGACTTTCCAGCTTGGAAAACCCCCCAGGTCTCAAATGTATGATCTCATTCACCTGAGCAGAAAGTGGCTACAGCCAGAGACTTTGTCCGCACCAAAGATTGTGGAACGTGTTGTAATGGATCGGTTTTTGAGAGCTCTTCCTACTGCCATCCAAAAGTGGGTAAGCCATGGAGACCCAGAGACGGCCGATGGTCTTGTGGATCGTGTGGAGAAATACTTGGCTACAGAGAACCTGACGGCCTCTTCCAGAGACACTCGGACTTTCCACCCTAAGACCAGACCATCCCCAGGGGCGGATAAGAGGATTCCAAGGGGTGAGGGTGGAGAGAGTGAGAGGGTGGGAGCTCTACCCCAAGTTTGGCGAGAACAGCCTGGGAAATCAGGGGCTCAAGAGGCAGCCAAATGGATTGTTTGCTACCGCTGCCGGCAAGCGGGACATATTGCAGCAAATTGCCCGGTTGTGGAGGAACCCATGCAATGTGACTTTCTGACGGACCGACGTCAGTCGCTGTGTGCGACAGTCGCATGCACTGCCATTCGGGGAACTGAGAAACATTTATGCAAAATGTGTATTAATGGTAGAAATGTTGTGGTATTACTGGATTCAGGTAGCCTTGTGACCCTGATAAAGGCTGAATTAGTTAAAACAGAGGTCTCTGGGAATAGCAAGGTAGCTGTTATTTGTGTGCATGGGGACACCCGAGAGTATCCAGTGACTACAGTGTGTTTCGAGACCCCCAAAGGTACCCTCTCTCATCCAGTGGGGTTAGTATCTCAATTACCGCATGATGCCATTGTGGGAAGGGATTTTCCGAAGTTCTGGGAACTGTGGGATGATCCTGAGCCCCCCACTGGTGCCCCTATGTACCAGGAATGTGATAGCCAGAACTCCTCTGAGAGTGGTGAGGACTCTCCAGAATTTCCCTTGTCAGTATTGGCAGGGGAGACTCAAGAAACTGGAGAGGAGCCCACCTCCTCAGACGAAAACCTACCGTCTGTGGAGTTTTCTGATCTGGAGGTTCACAGGGAAAATTTTGCCACAGAACAGTTAAAAGACCCCGCCCTAATAAAGGCACGGGAAAACGTAGTGGAAATAGATGGCGAGTTAGTGAACCCAGATAATACCTGCACTTACCCATACTTCAGCGTAGAGAAGGACCTACTGTATCGGGTGGCAAAAAGGGCAGAAGAAACCGTTGAGCAGCTTGTGGTGCCCAAACCTTACAGGAAGTTGGTGTTGGAGTTGGCCCATGGGCACATTCTTGGAGGTCATCTGGGGACAGAGAAAACCCGAGAGAGGGTATTACAGAGATTCTATTGGCCTGGGGTGATGAAGGACATAGAAAATTATTGTTCCTCCTGCCCTGTGTGTCAGAGGTCGGCCCCGATGCCACATTTCCGTAGCCCGCTGGTCCCTCTACCCATCATTGAGGTCCCGTTTGAGAGAATCGCAATGGATTTGGTAGGTCCTATAATCAAGTCCGCTAGGGGGCACCAGTACATATTGGTTATAATGGACTATGCCACCCGTTATCCAGAAGCGATCCCTCTCAGAAATACCTCGGCCAAAACCATAGCCAAAGAGCTATCTCTTGTTTTTAGCCGGGTGGGTATTTGTAAAGAACTGCTTACGGACCAAGGTACACCCTTTATGTCCCGGGTTATGAAAGAGCTGTGTAAATTGTTCAAAGTGACGCAATTGCGTACATCTGTGTATCACCCCCAAACCGATGGGCTGGTTGAAAGATTCAACAAAACCCTAAAACAAATGTTGAAGAAAGTGGTGGATAGAGATGGAAGGGATTGGGACTGTCTACTTCCTTATTTGATGTTTGCTATTAGGGAGGTGCCCCAATCCTCTACGGGATTCTCCCCCTTTGAGTTACTGTATGGGAGACACCCAAGAGGGCTGTTGGATATTGCCAAGGAAACTTGGGAAAGTGAGAGTTCTCCCCACAGGAGTGTGATTGAGCATGTCGCCCTGATGCAAGATCGAATTGCACAGGTAATGCCCATCGTGAAGGAACATTTGGCCCAAGCGCAGTTGGCACAGCAGAGAGTGTACAACCGTGGAGCCAAGACCCGTACCTTTTCCCCGGGGGATAGGATATTGGTACTTGTCCCTACGGTTGAAAGTAAATTCCTTGCCAAATGGCAAGGCCCCTACGAGATAATGGAAAAAGTGAGCGAAGTGAATTATAAGGTCAGACAACCAGGAAGGCGAAAGCCCGAACAGATATATCACGTTAATCTGTTGAAAGCCTGGAGGGATAGAGAGTCCCTAGTCGCAGAAACTTGGTCACCAGCTCAAACTGGTTGCGTGATTCCGGAGGTTGGAATAGCAGCCACCTTGTCACAACCCCAACAACAGGAGGTTAAGGAGTTTGTGCTTCGCAACAAGGAGGTGTTCTCTGAGCTGCCGGGACAAACATCTGGGGTAGAGCATGATATTATTACCCCGCCCGGTGAAAGGGTGAAGTTAAAACCCTATCGGATCCCAGAGGCCCGACGGGAGGCAATACGGGAGGAAGTACAGAAAATGCTGAACTTAGGGGTGATAGAGGAGTCCCAAAGTGATTGGTCTAGTCCCATTGTGTTGGTGCCTAAACCGGATGGGAGCTGGCGATTTTGTAACGATTTTCGTCAGTTGAACAAAGTTACAAAATTTGACACCTACCCCATGCCACGTATAGATGAGTTGATCGACCGGCTGGGAACAGCCCGATACATGACGACTCTTGACCTCACAAAAGGGTATTGGCAAATTCCCCTGGCCAAGTCGGCCAAAGAGAAAACCGCATTTGTAACCCCAGACGGGGCGTTCCAATATAAGAGAATGCCGTTCGGGTTACAGAATGCGCCGGCCACATTCCAGCGGAAAATGGACCAGATACTGAGGCCCCATCGGAAGTATGCTGCGGCTTACCTGGATGACGTAATTGTCCATAGCACAGATTGGGCCTCACATCTGCCAAAAGTGCAAGCAGTCCTAGACTCTATCCGGGAAGCGGGGTTTACGGCTAACCCCAAGAAGTGTACCATTGGGCAGGAGGAGGCCAAATATCTTGGGTACACCATTGGCAGGGGAGTGATAAAACCCCAACTCAACAAAGTCGAGGCCATCCAGAGTTGGCCACGTCCCAACAGCAAGAAGCAGGTACGGGCCTTTCTGGGAATCGCGGGTTATTATCGGCGCTCCATTCCCCACTTTGCTTCTAAGGCTGTGCCCCTAACCAACCTGACGAAAGGGAAAGGGTCGGTCATGATTAAATGGACCCCCGAGGCTGAGGCAGCATTCCAATTCTTGAAACAAGCCTTATGTAGCCAGCCAGTGTTGTACTCACCCGACTTCTCTAAAGACTTTGTCGTACAAAGTGATGCGTCAGATGTGGGGTTAGGAGCAGTATTGTCCCAGGTCTGGAACGGGGAAGAGCACCCAGTCATTTACCTCAGCAGGAAGTTGAAGTCCCATGAGGTAAATTACGCCACGGTTGAAAAGGAGTGTTTAGCGGTGAAGTGGGCTCTAGATTCCCTTCGGTACTATCTGCTAGGTAGGCACTTTGACATGGTTACGGATCACGCTCCGTTAAAGTGGATGGCTCAAAACAAGGAGACAAATAGAAGAGTGAATAGGTGGTTCCTGGCCCTACAGGAATTCAACTTCACAGTAAAGCATCGCCCTGGCGTTCAAATGGGGAATGTGGATGCTTTGTCTCGAGTACATGAATGCCTGATTGCTGGTGTTCCAACCCCAAGGTTAAAACAAGAGGGGGGGGGTATGTGACAGCAGGAAGGTAAAGTCACCTGGTTGCATCCAGGGGGGTAGATATATTTCTCCCAGATTCAGGCTTTATGCCGACTTATACAACTAGGGAGGGAGTTGATGAAGCCCAGCTGAGGCTAGTGGGCTCATGGATGACTCATACCTCTAGGGAGAGGGCTGGGCGTCGTACAGGCAGGGAGTTGATGAGACCAGCTGAAGCCTGTCAGTTCGTTTAAGGCCTCTATAAAAACTCCCAGATTCATTAGGTGTTTGCTCATGCCTGGAACCAGACCTGTGTGGACTGTCTAGGGAGAGTGAACCCCTGTGCGGTGAGAAAAAGCCTGTGTGGCTATTTGTTTGGACATTGATTAAACCAGGGACTTAGGGACTAGGACAGCACCAGGCTGATCCCAGTTGTTAGTTAGGAAACCTGCATGTTTAGTCAGAGGTCAAGCTGACCAGGATTTATTTTGTTTATGTTTCTTTTTGGCTTTGCTGTGTTTTTGTCACTGTACATAGAGAAATAAACCGCACCTTTTGATTTTGAAAACCACAGCCTCCGTCTGCTGGCCCTGTTTTTGTGTGGGGAGCCCAACCAGGGGGTCACACACACCCGCTACCGAGTTAACCCCCTCACAAAAGGTAGGTAGAGGGTAGCAGTCAAGAATAGAAAATAGAGAGAAGTGGGGCGAAAAGAGAAGCGTGAGGTGGGGGGTGGTGGGGGCCGCTCTCCGTCCCAGGCCCCTGCACCAGATCAAAACGCAGGAAAGATTACTGTGTGAACTGTTTTTACTTCAAATACTTCAGGACAGCATTCTAGAAGAAGGACTTATAGTAATCCGTAGTCCTAAAATGCGTCCAACAGGACCAGGTCAAACTAAACTTCTGTAAGCGGTCATGGGCTGTGTGTATCAATTCCTCCATCTCCTCTATCTTAGCGACTAGGGATGAGCTCGGTGTTCGAGTCGAACATACGTTCGACTCGAACATCGGCTGTTCGATCGTTCGACGAAGATCGAACGATTTGGGCCGTTCGCGCCTAATTCGAGTGACGCGAACGGCCCACAATGCACTACGCCATCGCAGTGTCATCCAGGCGCTCTGATTGGCCAAGCATGCACTGTGACCCCGCATGCTTGGCCAATCACAGCGCCGGCAGCGAGGAGAGCAATGATTGGCCACAGGCAGGATGCCTGTGGCCAATTATTGCTGAGGGTGTTTAGTACATGCCCCACACTATAAAAGGCCGCCAGCACGGCGGCCTAGTGTAGTGTGTTCCGGAGCAGGGAAAGAGAAGCATAGGCAGGGACAGTGACATTTTTTTTTCTTGCTTAACCTGGATTCCTTTAGTTTAGGGAAAGAGAAGGATAGGTAGGGAGAGTGTCAGTGTGTTTTACTGTGCTAATCCTTGTTTCTAGGGACAGGGAAGGACAGTGAGGGAAATTCTCCTTGTGCTATACTGTGCTAAAGCATTGATCATCAACCATCTTTAAAAAATCATTTTTTCTAGGGACAGAAAACTATAGGTAGGGAGAGTGTCAGTGTGTTTTACTGTGCTAATCCTTGTTTCTAGGGACAGGGAAGGACAGTGAGGGAAATTCTCCTTGTGCTATAGTGTGCTAAAGCATTGATCATCAACCATCTTTAAAAAAACATTTTTTCTAGGGACAGAAAACTATAGGTAGGGAGAGTGTCAGTGTGTTTTAATGTGCTAATCCTTGTTTCTAGGGACAGGGAAGGACAGTGAGGGAAATTCTCCTTGTGCTATAGTGTGCTAAAGCATTGATCATCAACCATCTTTAAAAAAACATTTTTTCTAGGGACAGAAAACTATAGGTAGGGAGAGTGTCAGTTTCTTTCACTGTGCTAATCCTTGTTTCTAGGGACAGGGAAGGACAGTGAGGGAAATTCTCCTTGTGCTATACTGTGCTAAAGCATTGATCATCAACCATCTTTAAAAAAACATTTTTTCTAGGGACAGAAAACTATAGGTAGGGAGAGTGTCAGTTTCTTTCACTGTGCTAATCCTTGTTTCTAGGGACAGGGAAGGACAGTGAGGGAAATTCTCCTTGTGCTATACTGTGCTAAAGCATTGATCATCAACCATCTTTAAAAAAACATTTTTTCTAGGGACAGAAAACTATAGGTAGGGAGAGTGTCAGTGTGTTTCACTGTGCTAATCCTTGTTTCTAGGGACAGGGAAGGACAGTGAGGGAAATTCTCCTTGTGCTATACTGTGCTAAAGCATTGATCATCAACCATCTTTAAAAAATCATTTTTTCTAGGGACAGAAAACTATAGGTAGGGAGAGTGTCAGTTTCTTTCACTGTGCTAATCCTTGTTTCTAGGGACAGGGAAGGACAGTGAGGGAAATTCTCCTTGTGCTATACTGTGCTAAAGCATTGATCATCAACCATCTTTAAAAAAACATTTTTTCTAGGGACAGAAAACTATAGGTAGGGAGAGTGTCAGTGTGTTTCACTGTGCTAATCCTTGTTTCTAGGGACAGGGAAGGACAGTGAGGGAAATTCTCCTTGTGCTATACTGTGCTAAAGCATTGATCATCAACCATCTTTAAAAAAACATTTTTTCTAGGGACAGAAAACTATAGGTAGGGAGAGTGTCAGTGTGTTTCACTGTGCTAATCCTTGTTTCTAGGGACAGGGAAGGACAGTGAGGGAAATTCTCCTTGTGCTATACTGTGCTAAAGCATTGATCATCAACCATCTTTAAAAAAACATTTTTTTCTAGGGACAGAAAACTATAGGTAGGGAGAGTGTCAGTGTGTTTTACTGTGCTAATCCTTGTTTCTAGGGACAGGGAAGGACAGTGAGGGAAATTCTCCTTGTGCTATAGTGTGTTAAAGCATTGATCATCAACCATCTTTAAAAAAACATTTTTTCTAGGGACAGAAAACTATAGGTAGGGAGAGTGTCAGTTTCTTTCACTGTGCTAATCCTTGTTTCTAGGGACAGGGAAGGACAGTGAGGGAAATTCTCCTTGTGCTATACTGTGCTAAAGCATTGATCATCAACCATCTTTAAAAAAACATTTTTTCTAGGGACAGAAAACTATAGGTAGGGAGAGTGTCAGTTTCTTTCACTGTGCTAATCCTTGTTTCTAGGGACAGGGAAGGACAGTGAGGGAAATTCTCCTTGTGCTATACTGTGCTAAAGCATTGATCATCAACCATCTTTAAAAAAACATTTTTTCTAGGGACAGAAAACTATAGGTAGGGAGAGTGTCAGTGTGTTTCACTGTGCTAATCCTTGTTTCTAGGGACAGGGAAGGACAGTGAGGGAAATTCTCCTTGTGCTATACTGTGCTAAAGCATTGATCATCAACCATCTTTAAAAAAACATTTTTTCTAGGGACAGAAAACTATAGGTAGGGAGAGTGTCAGTGTGTTTTACTGTGCTAATCCTTGTTTCTAGGGACAGGGAAGGACAGTGAGGGGAATTCTCCTTGTGCTATAGTGTGCTAAAGCATTGATCATCAACCATCTTTAAAAAAACATTTTTTCTAGGGACAGAAAACTATAGGTAGGGAGAGTGTCAGTTTCTTTCACTGTGCTAATCCTTGTTTCTAGGGACAGGGAAGGACAGTGAGGGAAATTCTCCTTGTGCTATACTGTGCTAAAGCATTGATCATCAACCATCTTTAAAAAAACATTTTTTCTAGGGACAGAAAACTATAGGTAGGGAGAGTGTCAGTGTGTTTCACTGTGCTAATCCTTGTTTCTAGGGACAGGGAAGGACAGTGAGGGAAATTCTCCTTGTGCTATACTGTGCTAAAGCATTGATCATCAACCATCTTTAAAAAAACATTTTTTCTAGGGACAGAAAACTATAGGTAGGGAGAGTGTCAGTGTGTTTTACTGTGCTAATCCTTGTTTCTAGGGACAGGGAAGGACAGTGAGGGAAATTCTCCTTGTGCTATAGTGTGCTAAAGCATTGATCATCAACCATCTTTAAAAAAAAACATTTTTTCTAGGGACAGAAAACTATAGGTAGGGAGAGTGTCAGTTTCTTTCACTGTGCTAATCCTTGTTTCTAGGGACAGGGAAGGACAGTGAGGGAAATTCTCCTTGTGCTATACTGTGCTAAAGCATTGATAATCAACCATCTTTAAAAAAACATTTTTTCTAGGGACAGAAAACTATAGGTAGGGAGAGTGTCAGTTTCTTTCACTGTGCTAATCCTTGTTTCTAGGGACAGGGAAGGACAGTGAGGGAAATTCTCCTTGTGCTATACTGTGCTAAAGCATTGATCATCAACCATCTTTAAAAAAACATTTTTTCTAGGGACAGAAAACTATAGGTAGGGAGAGTGTCAGTGTGTTTCACTGTGCTAATCCTTGTTTCTAGGGACAGGGAAGGACAGTGAGGGAAATTCTCCTTGTGCTATACTGTGCTAAAGCATTGATCATCAACCATCTTTAAAAAAACATTTTTTCTAGGGACAGAAAACTATAGGTAGGGAGAGTGTCAGTGTGTTTTACTGTGCTAATCCTTGTTTCTAGGGACAGGGAAGGACAGTGAGGGAAATTCTCCTTGTGCTATAGTGTGCTAAAGCATTGATCATCAACCATCTTTAAAAAAAAACATTTTTTCTAGGGACAGAAAACTATAGGTAGGGAGAGTGTCAGTTTCTTTCACTGTGCTAATCCTTGTTTCTAGGGACAGGGAAGGACAGTGAGGGAAATTCTCCTTGTGCTATACTGTGCTAAAGCATTGATAATCAACCATCTTTAAAAAAACATTTTTTCTAGGGACAGAAAACTATAGGTAGGGAGAGTGTCAGTTTCTTTCACTGTGCTAATCCTTGTTTCTAGGGACAGGGAAGGACAGTGAGGGAAATTCTCCTTGTGCTATACTGTGCTAAAGCATTGATCATCAACCATCTTTAAAAAAACATTTTTTCTAGGGACAGAAAACTATAGGTAGGGAGAGTGTCAGTGTGTTTCACTGTGCTAATCCTTGTTTCTAGGGACAGGGAAGGACAGTGAGGGAAATTCTCCTTGTGCTATACTGTGCTAAAGCATTGATCATCAACCATCTTTAAAAAAACATTTTTTTCTAGGGACAGAAAACTATAGGTAGGGAGAGTGTCAGTGTGTTTTACTGTGCTAATCCTTGTTTCTAGGGACAGGGAAGGACAGTGAGGGAAATTCTCCTTGTGCTATAGTGTGCTAAAGCATTGATCATCAACCATCTTCAAAAAAACATTTTTTCTAGGGACAGAAAACTATAGGTAGGGAGAGTGTCAGTTTCTTTCACTGTGCTAATCCTTGTTTCTAGGGACAGGGAAGGACAGTGAGGGAAATTCTCCTTGTGCTATACTGTGCTAAAGCATTGATCATCAACCATCTTTAAAAAAACATTTTTTCTAGGGACAGGAAACTATAGGTAGGGAGAGTGTCAGTTTCTTTCACTGTGCTAATCCTTGTTTCTAGGGACAGGGAAGGACAGTGAGGGAAATTCTCCTTGTGCTATACTGTGCTAAAGCATTGATCATCAACCATCTTTAAAAAAACATTTTTTCTAGGGACAGAAAACTATAGGTAGGGAGAGTGTCAGTGTGTTTTACTGTGCTAATCCTTGTTTCTAGGGACAGGGAAGGACAGTGAGGGAAATTCTCCTTGTGCTATACTGTGCTAAAGCATTGATCATCAACCATCTTTAAAAAAACATTTTTTCTAGGGACAGAAAACTATAGGTAGGGAGAGTGTCAGTGTGTTTTACTGTGCTAATCCTTGTTTCTAGGGACAGGGAAGGACAGTGAGGGAAATTCTCCTTGTGCTATACTGTGCTAAAGCATTGATCATCAACCATCTTTAAAAAAACATTTTTTCTAGGGACAGAAAACTATAGGTAGGGAGAGTATCAGTTTCTTTCACTGTGCTAATCCTTGTTTCTAGGGACAGGGAAGGACAGTGAGGGAAATTCTCCTTGTGCTATATTGTGCTAAAGCATTGATCATCAACCATCTTTAAAAAAACATTTTTTCTAGGGACAGAAAACTATAGGTAGGGAGAGTGTCAGTTTCTTTCACTGTGCTAATCCTTGTTTCTAGGGACAGGGAAGGACAGTGAGGGAAATTCTCCTTGTGCTATACTGTGCTAAAGCATTGATCATCAACCATCTTTAAAAAAACATTTTTTCTAGGGACAGAAAACTATAGGTAGGGAGAGTGTCAGTTTCTTTCACTGTGCTAATCCTTGTTTCTAGGGACAGGGAAGGACAGTGAGGGAAATTCTCCTTGTGCTATACTGTGCTAAAGCATTGATCATCAACCATCTTTAAAAAAACATTTTTTCTAGGGACAGAAAACTATAGGTAGGGAGAGTGTCAGTGTGTTTCACTGTGCTAATCCTTGTTTCTAGGGACAGGGAAGGACAGTGAGGGAAATTCTCCTTGTGCTATACTGTGCTAAAGCATTGATCATCAACCATCTTTAAAAAATCATTTTTTCTAGGGACAGAAAACTATAGGTAGGGAGAGTGTCAGTTTCTTTCACTGTGCTAATCCTTGTTTCTAGGGACAGGGAAGGACAGTGAGGGAAATTCTCCTTGTGCTATACTGTGCTAAAGCATTGATCATCAACCATCTTTAAAAAACATTTTTTCTAGGGACAGAAAACTATAGGTAGGGAGAGTGTCAGTGTGTTTTACTGTGCTAATCCTTGTTTCTAGGGACAGGGAAGGACAGTGAGGGAAATTCTCCTTGTGCTATACTGTGCTAAAGCATTGATCATCAACCATCTTTAAAAAATCATTTTTTCTAGGGACAGAAAACTATAGGTAGGGAGAGTGTCAGTTTCTTTCACTGTGCTAATCCTTGTTTCTAGGGACAGGGAAGGACAGTGAGGGAAATTCTCCTTGTGCTATACTGTGCTAAAGCATTGATCATCAACCATCTTTAAAAAAACATTTTTTCTAGGGACAGAAAACTATAGGTAGGGAGAGTGTCAGTTTCTTTCACTGTGCTAATCCTTGTTTCTAGGGACAGGGAAGGACAGTGAGGGAAATTCTCCTTGTGCTATACTGTGCTAAAGCATTGATCATCAACCATCTTTAAAAAAACATTTTTTCTAGGGACAGAAAACTATAGGTAGGGAGAGTGTCAGTGTGTTTCACTGTGCTAATCCTTGTTTCTAGGGACAGGGAAGGACAGTGAGGGAAATTCTCCTTGTGCTATACTGTGCTAAAGCATTGATCATCAACCATCTTTAAAAAAACATTTTTTTCTAGGGACAGAAAACTATAGGTAGGGAGAGTGTCAGTGTGTTTTACTGTGCTAATCCTTGTTTCTAGGGACAGGGAAGGACAGTGAGGGAAATTCTCCTTGTGCTATAGTGTGTTAAAGCATTGATCATCAACCATCTTTAAAAAAACATTTTTTCTAGGGACAGAAAACTATAGGTAGGGAGAGTGTCAGTTTCTTTCACTGTGCTAATCCTTGTTTCTAGGGACAGGGAAGGACAGTGAGGGAAATTCTCCTTGTGCTATACTGTGCTAAAGCATTGATCATCAACCATCTTTAAAAAAACATTTTTTCTAGGGACAGAAAACTATAGGTAGGGAGAGTGTCAGTTTCTTTCACTGTGCTAATCCTTGTTTCTAGGGACAGGGAAGGACAGTGAGGGAAATTCTCCTTGTGCTATACTGTGCTAAAGCATTGATCATCAACCATCTTTAAAAAAACTTTTTTTCTAGGGACAGAAAACTATAGGTAGGGAGAGTGTCAGTGTGTTTCACTGTGCTAATCCTTGTTTCTAGGGACAGGGAAGGACAGTGAGGGAAATTCTCCTTGTGCTATACTGTGCTAAAGCATTGATCATCAACCATCTTTAAAAAAACATTTTTTCTAGGGACAGAAAACTATAGGTAGGGAGAGTGTCAGTGTGTTTTACTGTGCTAATCCTTGTTTCTAGGGACAGGGAAGGACAGTGAGGGGAATTCTCCTTGTGCTATAGTGTGCTAAAGCATTGATCATCAACCATCTTTAAAAAAACATTTTTTCTAGGGACAGAAAACTATAGGTAGGGAGAGTGTCAGTGTGTTTTACTGTGCTAATCCTTGTTTCTAGGGACAGGGAAGGACAGTGAGGGAAATTCTCCTTGTGCTATAGTGTGCTAAAGCATTGATCATCAACCATCTTTAAAAAAACATTTTTTCTAGGGACAGAAAACTATAGGTAGGGAGAGTGTCAGTTTCTTTCACTGTGCTAATCCTTGTTTCTAGGGACAGGGAAGGACAGTGAGGGAAATTCTCCTTGTGCTATACTGTGCTAAAGCATTGATCATCAACCATCTTTAAAAAAACATTTTTTCTAGGGACAGAAAACTATAGGTAGGGAGAGTGTCAGTGTGTTTCACTGTGCTAATCCTTGTTTCTAGGGACAGGGAAGGACAGTGAGGGAAATTCTCCTTGTGCTATACTGTGCTAAAGCATTGATCATCAACCATCTTTAAAAAAACATTTTTTCTAGGGACAGAAAACTATAGGTAGGGAGAGTGTCAGTGTGTTTTACTGTGCTAATCCTTGTTTCTAGGGACAGGGAAGGACAGTGAGGGAAATTCTCCTTGTGCTATAGTGTGCTAAAGCATTGATCATCAACCATCTTTAAAAAAAAACATTTTTTCTAGGGACAGAAAACTATAGGTAGGGAGAGTGTCAGTTTCTTTCACTGTGCTAATCCTTGTTTCTAGGGACAGGGAAGGACAGTGAGGGAAATTCTCCTTGTGCTATACTGTGCTAAAGCATTGATAATCAACCATCTTTAAAAAAACATTTTTTCTAGGGACAGAAAACTATAGGTAGGGAGAGTGTCAGTTTCTTTCACTGTGCTAATCCTTGTTTCTAGGGACAGGGAAGGACAGTGAGGGAAATTCTCCTTGTGCTATACTGTGCTAAAGCATTGATCATCAACCATCTTTAAAAAAACATTTTTTCTAGGGACAGAAAACTATAGGTAGGGAGAGTGTCAGTGTGTTTCACTGTGCTAATCCTTGTTTCTAGGGACAGGGAAGGACAGTGAGGGAAATTCTCCTTGTGCTATACTGTGCTAAAGCATTGATCATCAACCATCTTTAAAAAAACATTTTTTTCTAGGGACAGAAAACTATAGGTAGGGAGAGTGTCAGTGTGTTTTACTGTGCTAATCCTTGTTTCTAGGGACAGGGAAGGACAGTGAGGGAAATTCTCCTTGTGCTATAGTGTGCTAAAGCATTGATCATCAACCATCTTCAAAAAAACATTTTTTCTAGGGACAGAAAACTATAGGTAGGGAGAGTGTCAGTTTCTTTCACTGTGCTAATCCTTGTTTCTAGGGACAGGGAAGGACAGTGAGGGAAATTCTCCTTGTGCTATACTGTGCTAAAGCATTGATCATCAACCATCTTTAAAAAAACATTTTTTCTAGGGACAGAAAACTATAGGTAGGGAGAGTGTCAGTTTCTTTCACTGTGCTAATCCTTGTTTCTAGGGACAGGGAAGGACAGTGAGGGAAATTCTCCTTGTGCTATACTGTGCTAAAGCATTGATCATCAACCATCTTTAAAAAAACATTTTTTCTAGGGACAGAAAACTATAGGTAGGGAGAGTGTCAGTTTCTTTCACTGTGCTAATCCTTGTTTCTAGGGACAGGGAAGGACAGTGAGGGAAATTCTCCTTGTGCTATACTGTGCTAAAGCATTGATCATCAACCATCTTTAAAAAAACATTTTTTCTAGGGACAGAAAACTATAGGTAGGGAGAGTGTCAGTGTGTTTTACTGTGCTAATCCTTGTTTCTAGGGACAGGGAAGGACAGTGAGGGAAATTCTCCTTGTGCTATACTGTGCTAAAGCATTGATCATCAACCATCTTTAAAAAAACATTTTTTCTAGGGACAGAAAACTATAGGTAGGGAGAGTGTCAGTGTGTTTTACTGTGCTAATCCTTGTTTCTAGGGACAGGGAAGGACAGTGAGGGAAATTCTCCTTGTGCTATACTGTGCTAAAGCATTGATCATCAACCATCTTTAAAAAAACATTTTTTCTAGGGACAGAAAACTATAGGTAGGGAGAGTGTCAGTTTCTTTCACTGTGCTAATCCTTGTTTCTAGGGACAGGGAAGGACAGTGAGGGAAATTCTCCTTGTGCTATATTGTGCTAAAGCATTGATCATCAACCATCTTTAAAAAAACATTTTTTCTAGGGACAGAAAACTATAGGTAGGGAGAGTGTCAGTGTGTTTCACTGTGCTAATCCTTGTTTCTAGGGACAGGGAAGGACAGTGAGGGAAATTCTCCTTGTGCTATACTGTGCTAAAGCATTGATCATCAACCATCTTTAAAAAAACATTTTTTCTAGGGACAGAAAACTATAGGTAGGGAGAGTGTCAGTGTGTTTTACTGTGCTAATCCTTGTTTCTAGGGACAGGGAAGGACAGTGAGGGAAATTCTCCTTGTGCTATAGTGTGCTAAAGCATTGATCATCAACCATCTTTAAAAAAACATTTTTTCTAGGGACAGAAAACTATAGGTAGGGAGAGTGTCAGTTTCTTTCACTGTGCTAATCCTTGTTTCTAGGGACAGGGAAGGACAGTGAGGGAAATTCTCCTTGTGCTATACTGTGCTAAAGCATTGATCATCAACCATCTTTAAAAAAACATTTTTTCTAGGGACAGAAAACTATAGGTAGGGAGAGTGTCAGTTTCTTTCACTGTGCTAATCCTTGTTTCTAGGGACAGGGAAGGACAGTGAGGGAAATTCTCCTTGTGCTATACTGTGCTAAAGCATTGATCATCAACCATCTTTAAAAAAACATTTTTTCTAGGGACAGAAAACTATAGGTAGGGAGAGTGTCAGTTTCTTTCACTGTGCTAATCCTTGTTTCTAGGGACAGGGAAGGACAGTGAGGGAAATTCTCCTTGTGCTATACTGTGCTAAAGCATTGATCATCAACCATCTTTAAAAAAACATTTTTTCTAGGGACAGAAAACTATAGGTAGGGAGAGTGTCAGTTTCTTTCACTGTGCTAATCCTTGTTTCTAGGGACAGGGAAGGACAGTGAGGGAAATTCTCCTTGTGCTATACTGTGCTAAAGCATTGATCATCAACCATCTTTAAAAAAACTTTTTTTCTAGGGACAGAAAACTATAGGTAGGGAGAGTGTCAGTGTGTTTCACTGTGCTAATCCTTGTTTCTAGGGACAGGGAAGGACAGTGAGGGAAATTCTCCTTGTGCTATACTGTGCTAAAGCATTGATCATCAACCATCTTTAAAAAAACATTTTTTCTAGGGACAGAAAACTATAGGTAGGGAGAGTGTCAGTTTCTTTCACTGTGCTAATCCTAGTTTCTAGGGACAGGGAAGGACAGTGAGGGAAATTCTCCTTGTGCTATACTGTGTTAAAGCATTGATCATCAACCATCTTTAAAAAAAACATTTTTTCTAGGGACAGAAAACTATAGGTAGGGAGAGTGTCAGTTTCTTTCACTGTGCTAATCCTTGTTTCTAGGGACAGGGAAGGACAGTGAGGGAAATTCTCCTTGTGCTATACTGTGCTAAAGCATTGATCATCAACCATCTTTAAAAAAACATTTTTTCTAGGGACAGAAAACTATAGGTAGGGAGAGTGTCAGTTTCTTTCACCGTGCTAATCCTTGTTTCTAGGGACAGGGAAGGACAGTGAGGGAAATTCTCCTTGTGCTATACTGTGCTAAAGCATTGATCATCAACCATCTTTAAAAAAACATTTTTTATAGGGACAGAAAACTATAGGTAGGGAGAGTGTCAGTGTGTTTTACTGTGCTAATCCTTGTTTGTAGGGACAGGGAAGGACAGTGAGGGAAATTCTCCTTGTGCTATACTGTGCTAAAGCATTCCTCATCAACCATCTTTGAAATCCTTGTTTTTTGGACAGTCAGGGAAATTGCCGTTGTGCTATTCTGTGCGAAAGCAATCATCCTCAACCATATTTAGAAATCCTTAAGTAAAGGGACAGAGAAGGACACCTGAAGGTAGCCCTTATTGCTTTTTTCCCATCTCCCTGCAGGCCATCTATTAGAATGTCTGGAAGGCAAACAAGGAGAGGCAGACAGTCAGGAGGCAATAAAAGAGGGCAAGCAGGCTCTGTGTCTGGGGGCAACAGTGCTGGTCGTGGACGCGGTGCATTGTCATCAGCACATGGCCATGGGACACGCTTGTCCTTCTTTTCGGCAGCTGGACATGTTGAGCCACATCATGCCGAAGACTTGGTAGAGTGGATGACCAAGCCCTCCTCCTCCTCCTCATCCTCTCTCACCCAGGCTCAGGGTACTGGCAAAGCAGCTGCCAAAGCGTACTCTTCCCTGGTATCAATGTCAGACTCATCATCAGTCACTCCTTCCCTAGACCCACCATGTCCTCCTCCTGAGGAGTCCCCCGAACTGTTTGAGCACAGTGTTGGGTACATGCTCCAGGAGGATGCCCAGCGTTTCGAAGGGTCTGATGATGAAACCCAGCTACAGGAAGGCAGTAGCGTGAGAGCAGACAGAGGGGATGCTCAAGAAGGACACCAATCTGGCAGTCATGTTCCAGCAGCTGCAGCATACTGCCAGATTGGCTCCAGTGATGAGGAGGGAGGGGATGATGAGGTCACTGACTCCACGTGGGTGCCTAATAGGAGAGAGGAGGAGGAGGAGGAGGCACATCTCCAACGAGGCAGGATGCCCTTTGGTGGCCAGCGTAAGGGCAGTACACCGACGGAATCACACCGCAGAGCTCCGCCTGTGCAGGGCGCTGCCTCTGCCCGTCATTCAAAAAGTTCTTTGGTGTGGGCCTTTTTTGAGGCTAGTGCATCAGATCGCACAGCTGCTGTTTGCAACATATGTCTCAAGCGTATATCGCGTGGCCAAAACATCAGCCGCTTGGGTACCACATGCCTGACCAGACATATGTTGACCTGCCATGCAGCTCGTTGGCAAGCCTACCTCAAAGACCCACACCAAAGAACAAAGCGGACCTCTCCTTGCACCGCATCAGCTGGGATCTCCAACCCCACTATAACTTCAGTCCTCTCTGAAACATGCACTGAGAGGAATGAAGGTGTAGAATTAGGTGTGTCGCAGCCAAGTACTTGCGGCCACTCTGCTAGCAGTACACCGACGTCCGATTCTAGCAGGCAAATTTCCCTGCCCCAGCTGCTGGACCGTCGAAAGAAGTTCACTCCCAGCCATCCACATGCCCAGCGGTTGAATGCTAGCTTGGCTAAATTGCTAGCGCTTCAACTGCTGCCTTTTCAGTTGGTAGACTCGGCCCCCTTCCGTGAGTTTGTGCAATGTGCAGTTCCTCAGTGGCAGGTTCCCAAACGCCACTTTTTCTCATGGAAGGCTATTCCGGCTCTCTACCGGCATGTGGAAGGCAATGTCTTGGCCTCGCTGGACAGGGCGGTCAGCGGTAAGGTGCATATTACCGCTGACTCATGGTCCAGCAGGCATGGACAGGGACGTTACCTTTCTTTCACGGCCCATTGGGTCACTCTTTTGGCAGCTGGGAAGGATGCAGGACAAGGTGTAGTAGTGTTGGAGGTTGTTCAACCGCCACGCCTCCAAAATGCTACTACTGGTTGTGACACACCTCTCTCCTCCACCCCCTCCTCTTCTTCTTCCTCCATGGCCTCTTCCTGTGCTTTGTCCTCTGAACCAGCGGTGCTCCGTAGCCGTTCAAGGGGCTACGCTTGTACGCAGGCAAAAAGATGCCATGCCGTGCTTGCGCTGGTGTGTTTGGGGGACAGAAGCCACACTGGGGCAGAGGTCCTGTCTGCTCTGCAGGGCCAGGCCGAGAGGTGGTTGACGCCACGCCAGCTTAAGCCAGGAATGGTGGTTTGCGACAATGGCACCAACCTCCTCTCCGCCCTCCGACAGGGACAACTGACCCATGTGCCCTGTGTGGCTCACGTCCTTAACCTGGTGGTGCAGCGGTTCTTGGGCAGGTACCCGGGCTTACAGGATGTCCTGAGGCAGGCCAGGAAAGTCTGTGTGCATTTCCGCAGATCTTATAATGCCAGTGCTCGCCTGGCTGAGCTGCAAAAGGAGTTGAACCTGCCCAAGAACCGCCTTATATGTGACATGCCCACCAGGTGGAACTCAACGTTGGCCATGCTGCAGCGGCTGCACATGCAGCAGAGGGCCATCAATGAGTACCTGTGCGACTACGGCACCAGGACAGGGTCAGGGGAGCTTGGTTTTTTTTCTCCACGCCAGTGGGGCATGATCAGGGATGCATGCACTGTCCTGGCACCATTTGAGGAGGCCACGAGGATGGTGAGCAGTGACAGTGCATGCATCAGTGACACTGTACCTCTTGTCCACCTGTTGGAGCACACGCTGCGTGGAATAATGGACAGGGCACTTGAGGCAGAACAGAGGCAGGAAGAGGAGGACTTCCTTGCCTCTCAAGGCCCCCTTTACCCAGACAGTGTTCCTTCTGTCCCACCCATCGCACAGGAAGAGGAGGAGGAGGAGGAGGAGGAGGATTGTGTCAGCATGGAGGTGGAGGCTGGCACTCAGCATCATCAGCAGCAGTCTTTTAGGGATGATTTACAGTCCCAAGAAACCAGTGGACTTGTACGTGGCTGGGAGGAGGTGGCTGCGGATCATGTCGTCCTTAGTGACCCAGAGGACTCCGGACCGAATGCCTCAGCAAACCTACGCTGCATGGCCTCCCTGATCCTGCAAAGTCTGCGGAAGGATCCTCGTATTCTTCGGATCAAGGAGAGGGACCATTACTGGCTGGCCACTCTCCTTGATCCACGGTACAAGGGTAAGGTTGCGGACCTTATGTTACCGTCGCAGAGGGAGCAGAGGATGAGACAACTCCGGGAGGCCTTGCAGAAAGGTCTGTGCAACGCGTTCCCAGAGACTGGGAGGTTACAAACTCCTGGTCCTGGACAACGAGTTGCTGAGGCTTCGGCCAGTCAAAGAAGGAGCGGTGGGGAAGGTGGCCGTCTGACCGATGCGTTCAGACAATTCTTTAGTCCGCAGCCCCAAAGTATGATCGGTTCCAGCAACCATCGCCAGCGTCTGATAAACATGGTGCAGGAATATCTAGGGGCAAGGTCAGACTTGGACACCTTCCCCACCGAAAATCCTCTGGCTTACTGGGTCTTGAGGATGGATCACTGGCCAGAGCTTGCACAGTATGCAATTGAGCTACTGGCCTGTCCTGCATCCAGCGTTCTTTCGGAACGCACATTCAGTGCTGCTGGAGGATTTGTCACGGATCACAGGGTGTGCCTGTCCACCGACTCGGTTGATCGACTGACTTTCATCAAGATGAACCAGTCTTGGATCACCACCAGCTACCACACACCTGATGCTGATATAACAGACTAATTGATTTTAACATGTCACATCCCTTCAAGACTGATGCTGATGCTGAGTGCCTGTGCTGTTATGTTGACTGGCTATCCTCCTCCTCCGAGTCCTCAATGATACGATTGATGATGATAGCTTGGAAGATCATTTTTGTTTATGGGTGCCACCACCAGTGGCTAAGGCCCAATTTTTCAGCCCCTGTTTAACAGGGGCGTGTAATTACAATTTTTGAAGCAATGCTTTGCAACAGGGCTCATTGCTGTGCTCCAAGTACAGTATCTGTGAGGGGTTGGAGTGTTGTGCCACCAGTGCCTAAGGCCCAATTTTTCAGCCCCTGTTTAACAGGGGCGTGTCATTACAATTTTTGAAGCAATACTTTGCAACAGGGCTCATTGCTGTGCTCCAAGTACAGTATCTGTGAGGGGTTGGAGTGTTGTGCCACCAGTGCCTAAGGCCCAATTTTTCAGCCCCTGTTTAACAGGGGCGTGTCATTACAATTTTTGAAGCAATACTTTGCAACAGGGCTCATTGCTGTGCTCCAAGTACAGTATCTGTGAGGGGTTGGAGTGTTGTGCCCCCAGTGCCTAAGGCCCAATTTTTCAGCCCCTGTTTAACAGGGGCGTGTCATTACAATTTTTGAAGCAATACTTTGCAACAGGGCTCATTGCTGTGCTCCAAGTACAGTATCTGTGAGGGGTTGTAGTGTTGTGCCACCAGTGCCTAAGGCCCAATTTTTCAGCCCCTGTTCAACAGGGGCATGTAATTACAATTCTTGATCTAATAATTCACAGCAGGGCCCATTGCTGCACCCACCAAGAGTAACTCTGAGGGCTTACAGTGTTGTGGCAACGCCACCACCACCACCACCACGAAAGGCCCAATTTTTCAGCCCCTGTTAAAAAGGGGCATGTAATTACAATTCTTGATCTAATAATTCACAGCAGGGCCCATTCCTGCACCCACCAAGAGTAACTCTGAGGGCTTACAGTGTTGTGGCAACACCACCACCACCACCACCACCACAAAAGGCCCAATTTTTCAGCCCCTGTTCAACAGGGGCATGCAATTACAATTCTTGATCTAATAATTCATAGCAGGGCCCATTGCTGCACCCACCAAGAGTAACTGTCAGGGCTTACAGTGTTGTGGCACCAGCACCACCATCAAAGGCCCAATTTTTACTACCACTGTTCAACAATTATATGTAATTACAATTCCTGATATAATAGTTAACAGCAGGGCGTTCCAGCACCAACCAAGAGTAACTGTGAGTGCTTACAGTGTTGTGCCAACACCAACAACTAAGGGGCCTATTTCTGCAGAGTATATACGGCAGGTCCCTACTTTCAAACATCCAACTTACAAACGACTCCTACTTGCAAACGCAAGAAGACAACAGGAAGTGAGAGGAAATCTACCCCTAGGAAGGAAAATTCTCTCCTGTAAGAATTAATATGGGAGAAAGGTGTCTCCTCTGTACTGATGCTTTATCACCAATCCTTGTTTCAAGAAAAACACCGCATTTCAAAAACAGTTGTCATTGGGACGGAAAGTGAGGTGAAATGTTCTGAACAGGGGCACAGACAGCAAAACAAATGTTACAGGGGTGATAACCCTTACCTATGTTTTCCAAAAAGTTTAAAAATAGATTTTTGGGCTGGAGCTACACTTAAACAATGTACCTGTTCAAAATTACAAACAGATTCTATATAAGAACAAACCTACAGTCCCTGTCTTGTATGCACCGCCTGTATACGGCTGTTCAGAGTATATAGGGCCTTTTTTATTTTATGTGCGGGGTTCCCCTTAATATCCATACAAGACCCAAAGGGGCTGGTAATGGGCTGGGGTAGGGGGGGGGGGTCATGGGGTAGCTATGCCATTTTTCTTAAAGATTTTCATCCATATTACCGGGACCAGACATTACATTAAAGCCGCAAGCAGTTTTAAATGGCTTTTTTTTCCTTTAGAAGTTTCATTTTGTGCAGGGACAGTTCTAAACACGGGAAACACGTGGCACTTCACAGGCATACTTTAGACACCCCCCAGGTACGATATTTAAAGGAATATTTGACTTTTTTTTTTTCACTTTATGCATCATTAAAATGACTGCTCCCGAAAAAACGACCGTTTTTAATACTTCTTTTCGCATTGATACATGTCCCCTGGTGCAGAACCCGGGTTCCCAAACCCTTTTTAGGACAATAACATGCATAATAGTCGTTATAATTAGCACTTTAGAATTCGAACGTTCGCATCCATTGTATTTAATAGGGTTCTAATGTTCGTACGAACTTTCGGTCCGTTCGCGGGTTCTGGTGCGGACCGAACCCGGGGGTGTTCGGCTCATCACTATTAGCGACTCTGATCAACCATTCTCGAATGGTCGGGATATCCTTTGAACGCCAATGTGTAGGGACGCATTACCTGGCTGCATTAACCATATGCATAGCCAATGATTTTTGGTAATTTCGTTTGGGTAGAGTAGTATGGTGTAGAAGGTATTGAGCAGGAGTGTAGTCTAGAGTGAAAGTGGTGACCCGTTTAATGATGGAGTGGACCTCCCTCCAAAAAGGTTGGAGCAAGGTACACCCCCACCAAATTTGGATCATAGATCCTACCTCTTCTGTACACCTCCAACATGTATCCGGAATAGAGGGTGAGAATTTATGTAGACGAGATGGGGTCCTATACCATTTCGTGATAATTTTATAACCGTTTTCTTGAATCGCAACGTTCATTGAGCCTTTATGCGCAAGAGTGAATATGGATTCCCAGTCATCGTCCTCAAGTGTGATTTGCAGGTCCCTTTCCCAATAAGCACGTATATTCTGCATCGTGGGAGTACCAGGGACATCCTGTAATAGGGCGTAAATGTGTGACACGAGGTGTCGTTGTGGTGCATTGCGTGAACAAAGTACTTCAAATGGTGTAAGTTGTCTATCCCACGTGACCTTCGCATCTTTGGAGGTAAAGTGAGTCAGCTGTCTAAAAGACCAGAAAGGAAAAGTGTTAGTACGTGATTCAGAAGTAAGCTCCTCATAGGTTCGTCTTCGGCCCTTATGAAAGAAATGGCACGCCAGAACCTCCTCGTGTGGCCATTCCGTGTGGAGGAATGAATTAGAATCTCCCGGAAGGAACTCAGGGTTGCCTCTCAGAGGGGTTAGTGGACCCGGTTGTGAGGAGAGGTTAAAGAGAGCGACCGCCTTCCTAAAGGCCGATAGGGAAGGTGCAATGAGTGGGTGTGTCTTGAGGATCAGGGGCCAGCATCGAGGTGACAGCCAAGGTAATGTGGCAATCGGAGTTTGCGTGAGAGAATTTTCTAGCGTCACCCATGCTTTCCTTGTCTTGGAAATGTTTATGTACAGGATATTGCGTGGATATTGAACATTTTTTTACTGCCAAAACAGATTTCTAAAGGTAATTCAGATTTTGTCTTTGATATTCTGCATGGTGAAGATACCAGTGCACATCCCCAACTAAGGCTAATCAGTACAGGCCACAGCCAGAGCTCAGTATGAACAGCACCTCCAATGAGATAAATTGGTAGAAAAAGGCCTGCACTCCTTCTTCTCGTTCCTCACCTGTTGCATCTCACTTTCGTCACAACATTCTTCTGCTGCATCGATTGCAACATCTGCAGCCTTCAGTGACAGGGAGGGAATTCTAACAAGGAGGCTTAGAATATACCACATAAAGTGGAGAAGAGGGTCATAGGGCAATGCTGAGGTGGATCGTGCAAAGGCTTGAAGCTCTACATAAAACATAATACTCCTACACTATCTCCTGCAGCATTCTTACCAAGGCAGGTGTCTGTTCTGAAGCTGCTGGTGTGGAAAAAAAATCTCTCCCATCTCAAGTGTCTTGGTGCCAGTTTGGCAAAATATTGCTGGTTTTGCAGTTGTTCCCATTATAACTCATGGAATCAGCTGTCTCCTGTGAGTTTATAGCCTGTTCTACACCACAGTTTCAGATACCCAGTCACCATTATTTCACCCAGAAGACCATCCCTGTCCTCCACCATCATGTGGAATGTAATGAGTTTGTGTCACTGCACCATACTGTTAGCAGCAGGGTACAAATGACAATGGACACATAGTCTAGAAAGCATGGGCATGGACTCTTCATATTGATTGCTGCAAAATGGGTGGACTTTCTGGTGGTTGAGGTCAGTGGCGTCTCCAGCTTTCATATTTAGGGGAGGCACATGGGGGGACAGGGACAAAAGTAGGGGGGCCAACTATAAAATGCAATATATATATATATATATATATATATATATATATATATATATATATATATAATCTCTCCTGGGGCCCTTTACTACGATCCCACAACGGGCCCTTTCACATGTTCTGCAGTGATCTCCCTTCCTACTATACTGGGGCCCCCCAGGGTGGCAGAAAACAAGAGATATATGTCACCAACACACCAAGAAAATATAAGGGTCCAAAGAAGTGGGAGAACTATCAGGGTTGCAAAGGTTGTCTTGCCACAGGGCCCTGGTGTTCTGCCACTGTGGGGTTCCCCAGCTGTCCTGACCCTGCTATTGACAGCGCTGGCCTGGCATTTGTCACCTTGGCAGCGGTGGCAGTCTATTAGGACCTAGTGCTGGTGACATTATGGGTGCATGCAGGGGAAGGCTGGCACTATTGGTTATAGAGAGCCGAGCCCCCAGCTGGTCACCTAGCAGCAGTAATGCTGTATAACCTTCTCTGTTGACATGCTGATCGGGATGTGATCCAGGTGATGCTCCCAGTAAGATCTAATAAACACAGTATTTATTAGCATTAAGAGTACAATCACATATATAATCAACCGTATGTTCAGCAGCCATGTGGGCTCTATGCCTGTAATTTGTGGGCTTTGATCAATAAAATTACTGATATTTAACACTAGGATTTGACTAGGAGCATCACCTGGATTGCATCACGATCAGCATGTCAGAGAAGGCTCCACTGCTGCTAAGCAACCTGCAGGGAGCTCAACTGTATACAACCAATAGAGATGGGCTCAGGTGTGTTTGAAATCCCGCATGCCCGATCCCGCCAGGAAGCCGACACTCCACAGTGCTAATCACAGCCAGTGAGACATTTCCTGATCTGTGCAGTTGCGGACCGGGAAATGTCTCACTGCCTGTGATTAGCGCTGTGCAGTGTCTGCTTCCTGGCAGGCTCTGGCATGTGGAATTTTGAACATGGCCAGCCCATCTCTAACAACAAATTGTGCTGGCCCTCCTGTACATCAGCCCCATAAAGCAACCAGCACTGGGTTCCAATGTGCTGCCGCCGCTGCCATGGAGACAGAGACCAGCGCTGTGAATAGCCGGGACAGGACAGCAACTCTGGTTGTTGCACCATTGGTCCACACTGGGAGGATTCCCCCATCCACCTATAATGTGTAGATAGGGGAATTGGATCATTTCTTTTTTTTTTTTTTTATTCAACCTAATAGAATGAAAACAAGTGATCAATGTACGGGCTGCCTAAGAGCTAAGACCAGCCATAGACAGTTTAAATCTCAGCTGGTTCAGCAGGAACTGGCTGAGATTTGAACCATTAATGAGCAGATTCTCTTATGATTATCACTAGTGATTGCTATAGCCACTAGTGATAATCACTGTTTGTCGGGAGAATACAATTGCTGGGCAGGAGGGATATTCCCCTGTCAGCACTGTCTGTGTTGATGGGGGAATCATGCAAGTTTCTTTCCTGCAATCTGTGGATGCAGGAAAGAAATTTGCACCATATATTACCTTCCTAACTGAAAGTGAAAGTAAATTGTGAATGTCTTGAAAGAACAGGAGAGGGGGAGGGAGACAGATGGGGGAGAGAAGGAATGGAGATAATGCAGTTCAATGATTACAGTGTACTGCAGTCTGCAGTGCACACACTTACCCACGGTCCAGGCTAGAATCTCAGGCATCATTCACACACAGCCAGGAATGCTGCTGATTTTCATATTTCCCGCCCACACATCCCCTCTCTTCAGATATAGTACGCCGGGATAGTGTGGGCGGGACTGGAAGGAGGAGGAGCTGTATGGGGGGTGGCTGGACTCGCTGGGTTTTCAAAGAGTGTCATAGACTCGGCTCAGTTTGTAGTCACACCACTCTCGGAATTTACAGGCTGGTTCTCCTGTCCTAAGGATGGGAGAAATCAGTCTGTTTTTTCAGTAACTGAGATGAAGGCTTGGGCGCCCCCCCTCACAGTGCTCGTGGAGTCCATCCTGCAACTTGCTCTTTTCCCTGCCAATGAGGATGCAGGGGAAGGAGCAGATCGGGCGGCTGTGGTTGTGGCTTGCATTATGCAGTGTGATAGACCAACACAAAGTGGCACATAATTGTGACGTGGAAGGAAAAGAAAAAATGGTTTTCAATGATTTTTTTTTACAAATAAATATTTCAAAAGCGTGGCATTAATTTGTAGACATGTGCACACTGAAATATTTCGTTTCGGAATTTCGTTTTCGTTAGAAAAATAAATTTATTTAGTTACTCCCGAAATTCATTTTTATTTATTTCGTTTTTCGTTGAAAATTGCATTCGTCCGAAAATCTGAATTAATTAAGGTCGAATCTGTCATTGAAGGCTTATGGTGTCTGTCGAATGTTCAAAGAAGATTCGACAGAGCAGCGAAACTGTACGACGCTGCAATCATACATTTCCGGTCGAATGTTCCGCCTACAAGCTAAAGTAGAATTATAATGTTGTATGACTAGTAAAAATTATATTTATTAATTATTATTACTAGTCAACCAACATTAGAATTCTTCTATAGCCTATGGGCCGAGCATTTGACCGGAAATGTACGATTGCAGCGTTGTACAGTTTATCTGCTCCGTCGAATCTTCTTAGAACTTTCAACAGACACCATAAGCCATCAATGACAGATTCGACGTTTGTATGTTTTTCGATGCTTTGTCGAATCTTTGTTGTTTACGTTGAATTGTCAAGTTAGTTCTAGCTATTTTACTGCTCCTCCTCTTTGGTTACAATCAGCCAATAACATTCATCATCATCATTTTTTTATTTTACTTCCCCCACCCAATTCCAGCAGCGATCTTTTCTCTCTATGTCAAATCTTTTCTCTCTATAATGTCGAATCTTTTCTCTCTATAATGTCGAATCTTTTCTCTCTATGTAGAATAATCTTGGACTAATAGAGTTAAGGTTAGGCATATTCGACCACAGGTTCGATGGACACAGATTGTTATTGTCAGCCTCATGTCGAATCTCCTATCTATATCAAACTGTTGTTGCAACGAAAACGAAAATTAAGCATTTGTTTATGTCGGATCTTTCGGTTTTCGGATTCTGCATTTTCGTTTGTTAAAACGATAACGAAAATACCTAAAATTCGGACGAAAATGCATTCGGACGAAAACGAATGCACATGTCTATTCATTTGTATTCATTTCCCTTTACTCTGATACCTCTAACTAAAATCTAGTGTAACCAATTGCCTTCAGAAGTCACCTAATTAGTAAATAGAGTCCAGATGTGTAATTTTATCTCAGTATAAATACAGCTGTTCTGTGAAGCTCTCAGAGGTTTGTTAGGGAACCTTTGTGAATAAACAGCATCATGAAGGCCAAGGAACACACCAGACAGGTCAGGGATAGAGTTGTGGAGAAGTTTAAAGCAGGGTTAGGTTATAAAGAAATATCCCAAGCTTTGAACATCTCACAGAGCTCTGTCCATAAGAACTCCTGTTTGCAGTTTGCGAGAAGCCATGTGGGGGACACAGTAAACATTTGGAAGAAGGTGCTCTGGTCAGATGAGACCAAATTTTACTTTTTGGCCTAAAAACAAAACGCTAGGTGTGGCAGAAAATCAACACTGCACATCACCCTTAAATGGTTGATCTTCTGCCTCAATTTTAGAGCCTATTGTGGTGCTTTGAAGCTGAAAAGGTGCTACATGATATTTTTGTAGCTTAACTTCAGCTGCTAAATTTCCAGTGTTTGTTGCATGGTAATTTCTTCTATTTACTGTGTCTCAATATTTGTAGCCTATGCTGGTACTTCATCACAAAAAATTGCAGCCTAAGGCTTCATGTACACGGAACGTTTTTACAACCTCTCCTGAACGATTTAACTTGACAGATAGTAACCCACGTTTAAAACATCCATTTTGCAGCGTTTGCGTTTAGAAGCGTTTTTTTTTTTAAATGCCCACAAACGAAAAACGGCTACAAACGAAACGCTGCTAAACGTGGGTTACCGCGCTTAGCCGCCTTTTAGAAGCACTTGGAGTCTGAAACGTTGGACACTTCGGCGTCTGAACTCATTTTTTTGCCTTAAAAAAAGCCTATAAACGCAACTGTCTAAAAACTACAGTAAGGCTCCATGTACACTGGACGCTAAAAAAAGCTATAAAAAACGCCAGTAGCTTTGCAGGGAGCCTTTCAACGGTTTTTAGCGTTTTTGCAATAGCGTTTATTAGCATTTTTCAGTGTTGCGTTTTTTTAGCTTTTTAGCTTTTTTTTTTTTCAATGGCTCAAAAAACGCTGGCGAGCTGCGTTTTTGAGTGTTTATTAGCGTTTGTTAGCGTTTTGCGTTTTTTTACATGGAGCCTTAACGAACCTGTGTACATGTACACATAAGATAACATTGAATGAGTTCAGGGGCAGTTGAAAAAAGTGTCCAACTGCCTCTGAACGTCTGTTTAGCAGCAGCAGTGTACATGGGGCCTAACTAAGCTGCCTAAACACTGTCTAGCCACAATACATCGATTTCTATTTCACGATAAAACCTGCCTTGTTTCTCCCTCTTTATTTATGACCTAAACAAGCTGCTTACATTCTGTACAACCACTGGCCAATTTGTAAAAAGTTAAATGCTTTAGCTTTATTTGTAATATTTACATATATTGTGACTGCTGGCAAAAAAAAAAAACTTGTTTTAAAATGAAAATAATCACATTGGTGTGCTGCTACTGTAATTTAGCTAGACTAAATGTAAAAGTTAAAAGACAATTACACACATCTAAAATATGTGATGTCTGAATACAGTGTCGATGACACTGTCCATGAAAATCTTATTATTCCATAACACCACATACAGCTTAAAGGGAGTGGCGGAACTACTAGGGTTGCAAAGGTCGCACTTGCGACTGGGCCCTGGCATTCCATCACTGTCAGGGGGCTCCGGGATCTGAATTTGACCATTCAGCTGCTGGGCCTCACACTTTCTAAACACAGGAGGAGAGGGGCGGGAGGAGAAGGAGCAGATTGTCTCTCTCCTCTCCCATCCGTGTGATGGAAGAGTTAGGGGGAAACTGTTAGTGCAGGCTCTGGGCTGTATGAAAGAGACGCTCTCAGCTCAGAGTCCTGCAGAGGAGAAACTGATTGGCAGCATTGATAGACAGCACTGATATACGGCATTGATGAGTGCTGATAAGTAGTACTGATAGGCAGCACTGATGGTTACTGATAGGCGGCATGGATGAGCACTGATAGGCGGCACTGATTGGCAGCAGATAGGCTGCACTGATGGGCACTGATAGGTAGCACTGATAGGCGTCACTGATAGGCAGCACTGATAGGTGCCGCTCTTTGCTGACGTCACTGCTATCAGTCGGGGCAGCGTGTCATCATGACTTCCAAGTCGGGATCCGCCAGCTGCCTTGATTAATGGCAGTCTCAACGAGCCGCTGAGATGACCACTCCCCGCCCCTCCACAGCTCAGCACTCCAATGAGCATGGAGAAGTAGCGCAGAAGCGATGTTGACTGACAGTCAGCATCGCTCTGCTCGGGGAGGAGTGAGAACAGTGGTGTTCAGTGGCTCGGTTCTCAGTGCAGACACGCCGGGGAACAGCTGCAGCATCGGTCTGATGCTGCATCCACCGAGGTAAGTATGATTAGAAAAAAAAAAAACTCATACTTCTCTTTTAAGAAAGTAAAAGTGAGGTTTTGACTTTCTTAGGAGAATATCTATGTGTACACAATTATTGGGCAACTATTCATGTGCAGAATTATTATGCAACCAAATGAAAAATGAACATTTTCCCATATCACTTGTTTATTTTTATCTGTTAAAGTGAGAATAATAAACAAACAACTCAGAATTCACAAATGAAGATTTCTGACATTTAAAAAAAATACAATTAGTGATCAATATAGCCACCCTTCTTTTCAATAACAGTCATAAGCCTTCCATTCATGGAGTCTGTAAGTTTCTTGATCTGTTAACGGTCAACTTTTTGTGCAGCAGCAACCACAGCCTCCCAGACACTGTTCAGAGAGGTTTACTGGTTTCCCCCACTGTAAATCTCCCGTTTAAGAAAGGCCCACAAATTCTCAATAGGGTTTAGGTCAGGTGAGGAAGGGGCCCATGTCATTATTCTTTCATCTTTAAGGCCTTTACTGGCTAGCCACACAGTGGAGTACTTGGATGCATGCAATGGAGCATTGTCCTGCATAAATATCATGGTCTTCTTGAAAGATGCAGACTCTTTCCTGTACCACTGCTTGGAGAAAGTGTATTTTTAAAAACTAGCAGTTGATTTTGAGTCCATCTTCAACCTGAAAAGGTCTAACTAGCTCATCTTTAATACCAGCCTATACCAGTCCCCCACCTCCACCTTGCTGGCGTCTGAGTTGAAGTGGAGTTCTGTGCCGTTACTGATCCAGCCACAGGTCCATCCATCTGGTCTATCAAGAGTCACTCTCATCTCAACAGTCCATAAAAAAACCTTTAAAAAATCTGTTTTCAGATATTTCTTCGCCCAGTCTTGACGTTTCAACTTATGTGTCTTGTTCAGTGGTGGTTTCAGTCTTCCTTACCTTGGCCATGTCTCTGAACACTGAACACCTTGTACTTCTGGGCACTACGGGTAGGTTGCATTTCTGGAATATGACAGCACTGGAGGATAATGTGTTCCTGGTAGCTTCACATTTGATTTTTCTCAAATCTTTGGCAGTTAATTTGCGTCCTATTTTTTTCAACACGTGTCTTGCGACTTGGTTGACTATTTGCAACAAAATGTTTGATGGTTCTGTGATCACGCCCCAATAGCTTAGCAATTTCAAGAGTGATGAATCCCTCTGAAAGACTTTGTACAATTTTTGACTTTTAAGTCAGTTAAATCTATTTTTTGGCCCCATTTGCCTGAGGAAAAGAAGCTTCCTAATAATTATGCACACCTTGATATGGGGTGTTGATCTCCTTAGGCCATACCCCCTTATTACACAAATACACATCAATTGAAATGTTTAAATCCAATAAGCATTCAAGTTTATAAAGCTTAGAGTTGGACAATATGCATAAAAATTATGATTGGTCAAAATGCTTACTTGCCTAATAATTGTGCACACAGTGTATCTGAAGCACACATTTTCGCAGGTAGGTACAGCTTTATGTATGGGCCCATTGATTACTAAAGTGCTGTAAATGCACACAAGAGTATGCACAGTGCGCATCTAAAAACACATTCTTTCCTGCCCGTGTGAATGAGTCCTTAAAGTGGAGCTCCACCCAAAAGGGGAAGTTCCGCTTTAAGGCCTCCTCCCCGCCTCCTGGTGAAGAAATTGCACTTTTGGGGAGGGTTGGCAGGTACCTGATTTTGACTCGACTCCCACTTCTGCTTCGATCACCTAGGGGATTGGAAGCAGAAGTTCTCCTCCCCCTCCCACCCCACAGTTTTCTGAGACATGTGACATGTCCCAGAAGACTAGGGGATCTTTCACATGGCACACCACCGCTCGCGCATGCACAGCGGGCATCAAGCTGTGAAGCCACAAGCTGTCACAGTCGGGTGTCCACAGTTAACATGCCTGGCCTGGGGACAAATGACAGGAGGGGAGAATGGCTGGGGTGAGCCCATCGCTGTATCATGGGACGGGTAAGTGACCGTTTATTAAAAATCAGCAGCTACAGTTTTTGTAGTTGCTGACTTTCAATTTTTACACTGGAGACTGCAGCTCCTCTAAAGAGAATCCTAAATCATTCACATCAATCCTTACCCGCAAAAACCTTTTTTTTTATCCCATATCCCTGACACACACACACACACAGAGAGTTTTGTAGCCTAGAAGCATGCTTTGGGGTTTGTGGAAGGAAATCAGAACAACGGATAAAAACCAGTGCAAACATTGGGGGAAAATACATGCTACATTTATATTATATTCTTTGCAGAATTTGGACTTAAGACACCAGCACTGCAAGGGGGAAATGATTAACATATTTACTGACATATTCCTGCTTCTTTTATTTCTTTATGTTGTACTGGAAAGCAAAACCGCTACAAATAAATAGTCTTGCAAAGCAATTTTGGTTTGTTTAAAATACAGTATTTGACAGTCCTATTTTCATCAATATTTTATAGCCAGCTTGTTCCCCCATCTGTACTGGAAACTTTATAGTTTGTGGTTAAAGTGCTATATTAGCCGCTGCAGTAGGAATTACTTTTTCCATTTGCTTTTGTTATTTTCAGTGGTAATGCCACAAGTGCTTAATTACATGAAAATACAGACGTATATACAATATATTATTTTCAGGCACATGCACTGTACTGTATAATTCTTCACAAAATTATTATTTTTATTATGTGCAACTGCAGGTTACATGATACACAGAATCTCCCTTTTTTGGTGATGTATATTGCTGCAGCATAACTACTGATCACAGTTGTCCTGCTGGCAAATGGTGCTGTGATAATTCTGTTTGTAGAATGCAATTTTCTTTTTGTGTATAGCGTGCAGCTGCACCTGTGAAACTTTCGGCTCTGAGCTACACCGCACAGATGCATAGCCCGTCATCAGCTCAGATGTATAAATTATGCATTCTTCTCTAGACAGTTTATAAACATTTTTCTGAAAGGCTTGTTGTGGAAATTGTTTGAACTGTCTTGAAAGGATGCTTTGATTTTCTTCCCTAAGTTTATATAACACAAAAGAAATCAGAAGATACATGCCAAGTATCATTTGTGGCACTAGTGAAAAACTAAACACTAGCTGTGGAAAATTTGCAGGCCTGGACTGAGCTTCTGGCAAGTCTGGTATTTCCCAGAACTAGAGTGTATAGTATTTAAAAAAGGAGGACAAGAGGCGGGACTTTGTATGAAGCACATGGAAGCAATTGGATAAATTAAATAAAAATACGTTTTTAATTGGTTCAAAATGTCATATAATTTCATATTTAAATTCTATGCATTTTGCTATGTTATCAATACTTTGTTACATTACATTAGAACTAAATATTGCACAGTGAATGACATTCCAACAAGGAAATTTCATCTATTTACAGATACATGGAGTATTTGATACATATTTACACACATTGCAGTTGATACTTTTACAGAATGATGACCTACTGAGGTGTCACTTAATGAGGGTGAAAGCAATTAAAATAAATTAAATAAATTGAAAGGAACATCCAAAATGGATATCGGTAGTTATTATCTCTACACGTTTCGGGACCTTTAAGCCACTCATCAGGAGTAAGATCGTAGTGATCATCTATAAATAAAAAGGAAAATCATAATCCATGGATCTAAAAGAATTTGGGAACATGTGGGCAAATATAAAATACGAGAGACCCCCCCCCATGTTTACATTTAGCCCACAAACTTACATATACATCTGCGCCGTGGTGGTGCGGCCATGAATGTCACAGACCGGCCAATTATGTCACAACCGGGAGCTGAGGGGGCGTAGCAAAGCGACAGCAGCCAACACAAACAGCACCCGAGAGGGTCAAAGCAAATGAGGTGACACAAGAAAGAGCTGACTGGGGGGACCCCGACTTGGGGGACCTCTGTGAAAAAATGTGCCAAAAAACTAAAACAGAAAAACAATGTAAAAGTGATAGGAAAAAATATTTGGGAAAATAATGAGCAGAGTGAAGTGCTGGAAGAAAAAAAAAAGGAAAAGGGAGAAAAGAGAAAAGGGGCAGGGGTAGAGGAAGAAAGGGGAAACAAAGGATGAAGAAAGACCAAGTTGTATAGGAGTAGTGAGAAAAAATGTGCCTGTTGCAGAGTGAGTGAGAGCGAGGATGCCATGGTGCATAGTGTTCCACGGTAGGAAGTGGTGTTGAAAGGTTCTAAGTGTTAGACCCAAGCAAGGGGAGAGGCTCATGTAGGGAGCGCCGACACAGCCCAGCCCAGCTCAGCTGTACAGTATATTTTTGGCTAAAGAAGAAGTATAGGCAAAACTTATTTTTTTCATTCTGGATAGAGTAAGGGCAGGTTATATTCCATTCAGATTACTTTTCGCCATCTGTGTCCCATTGCAGAGATTTCCCTTCACTTCCTGTCCCATAGCCAAAATGGGAAGTGAGAGGGGATATCCCTGAAAATTAAAGAAATCCCTTGGGGACTCCCATTTCATCAGAACTAATGTCCTCTTTGGAAAATTTTCCCTCTATTACTTATCTGGGGACAACCCAAAATTTGTAAATTTACAATTTTTTTTAACTTTCACTTTCAATGATAATGGTAAACAGGACAAATAGAGAGGGTGAATCTCCTTAGCGGGGATACAGACAGCAATAAAAAGAAACTAACAGATGTTCTAATTCATCTCCACTTTATTTAAAATAAACCCAAAAAAAGGTTTGCCCTTAGTTGCACTTTAACCACTTGCCTACCAGCCACTGTCATACTGCGGCAGGTCGGCTTGTTCCCGCGAATCGCCATAGCTGTACATCGGTCCCTTTAACAGCTATAGCAGGCGGTGGAGCTGATGCGCGTGGCCTGGCGGCCGCGATGTCCGTCGGCCACCCGCGATCGCTCCACAGAGAACCAGAACGGGGATCTATCAATGTAAACAAACAGATCCCCCTTCTGACAGGGATTTTTTTTTTCACTGAGTTTTTTTTATATTGCCGGAACCCGACAATTCATTACAGCCGCGATCAGTTTTAAACTACTTTTCTTCCTTTAGAAATTTCATTTTGCTGTGGGACTGTTCTAAACACGGGAAAAATGTTCCAATTTACAGACATACTATAGACACCCCCCAGGCACGATATTTAAAGGAATATTTAATTTTTATTGTTTCACTTTAAGCATTATTCAAATCACTGCTCCCGAAAAAACGTCTGTTTTAAAAACTTTGTTTTGCATTGATACATGTCCCCTGGGGCAGGACCTGGGTCCCCAAACACCTTTTATGACAATACCATGCATATAAGCTTTTAAAATTAGCACTTTTGATTTTTCATGTTCATGTCCCATAGACTTTTCGCGTGTTCGAACACATTTTTTACCTGTTCGGGGATGTTTGGCTCATCCTTAGTCTCTAACTGTTGCATCCTCTGTGGGGTAAAGCAAGCTAAAACCTTAGGAGGAACATTAGGTTAGCGCTACATGATTAATGAAATCTCCCTGCTAATGAAAGATTTAACTGCTCTTTGACATTTATCTCATTAGCATCATAAGTGTAATGTTAATAAGATGGCTGCTAATGAGCAGCAAGAGATTATAATGCCCTGTACACACGGTCGATTTTTCCGATAAAAAAAGTCAGATGGACTTTTTTCATCAGAAAAAACGATCGTGTGTGGGCCCCATCTGACTTTTTTCCATCAGTGTTAAAAAATAGAACATGTTTTAAATTTTTCCGATGGAAAAAAAAAACAATAGGAAATTCTGATCGTCTGTGTGGAACTCCAACGGAGAAAAAACCCACGCATGCTCAGAATCAAGTCGATGCATGCTCAGAAGCATTGAACTTAATTTTTCTCGGCTCGTCAGAGTGTTTTACGTCACGGAGTTTTGGACGGTCGGAATTTTGTCTGATGGTATTGAGTTGAGTTGAGAGGTATCTTAATATAGCGCGGTCTTACCCTGAAGTGTCCCGACGCGCATAGCAGAGTTTCTGGGAAAAGAGGACCTAGGAGCCAGAAGCAGCACAGAGCGGCAGAAAGGGTGGAAGAAAGAGGCTACGTGTGTAGGCAAGACTGATGAAAGTCAGCTTCAGCAGAATTCCGACGGAAAATTCCATCGGATTTTATTCCATTGGAAATCTGATCGTGTGTACAGGGCATTAGTCGCCAGTGTAGCCTTTGTCCACGTTCACACTTGAGGGTTTTAAAGTTTGTAGCTCGAAGATCAAAAATGCTCAACAAGTAAAATCACATTCATTTCATCTGAGCATTCTGTCGCTTGCCGTAAAACGCTCAAAAAAGTACATGAGCTACTTTTCAGGCAGAATTTAGTATTTTTTGTCCACATAGACTTCTATAGAAACGTCTGAAAAAAAAATGTATTTGAGCGTTTTTTCAGGTGTTTTTTAGCTGATCTCCTCCCCCTAGTGATTTCCATTGGCTAAAACAAAACGCATATGGTGGTCGTGCCCACTCATCTGCCCCTTTTTGGTCTAGCATTATCCGAATAAATCCAATATTAATCTCCCTGCGGATGCATGGACCATTCTCTTCCATGCTACCAGGGAACCTGTTAGAAAATACAAATGTTCTTTAGTCCCACATCTGCTTAACACGGCTAAAGCACTAATACCTACCCTGTGGAGACTCCATCCGTGAAAAAGTGGTTTAAAAAAATTTCAGAGGTCCATCTTATGGAAAACATCACTCATTGTAACAAGGACACTTTACAACGACACACCCTAACTTGGACTCCGTGGATAGAGTTCAAGGACACCACAACCTATAGGGAGATACTTGTACAATCCCACTGAGACCCAGTCTATATCTATTGAATAAGTTATCTATATCTTAAGGCTGATCCCATGTGGTTATTGTTTGGCCTATCCCTTAAGAGACTAAGATGTACGGTGACATATATTCTACTGGACACCATGCATGCCGGCCTTTTCTTTCTTTTTTCCCCCTCCCTATTCCCCCTTTTTTTTTCCTTTCTTCTTCAGAGAGAGTGAGAGATGGGGTTAAACCTGCTCTTCTTGGAGCTCCTTCCCCTCCCCCCCCTTTTTTTTTTTTATATATATAGATACACTAAGAGATGGATCTTAATGAACTTAGGATAAATTACCCACGGGGCACTAGCGTTTACTAATTATGTGATAAGAGACACATATCGTAGAATTAACACACAGAGGGAGGGGGGATTTCCCCCCCCTTTTCCCCTTTTTTTTTTTTTACACCTAGGTGAGGTCACTTTTCCTTTTAATTTTTTTTTTCTTCTCTCTATATACATGTTTGTCACTCCAACAATACGCCACCCGCAAACTTATCCCCCAGTCCTCTATATAGTTCACTTTCGGATTTTAACACTTGTTTCAGTTTGTTGTAGTTTTTGGAATCACTTTTCTTCACTTCTTATTATGTACTCTCACCTTAAAGGGCACCAACACTAGAATACTTTCACATAATATACCTGGAGGAGAGTAGGGGGGACTTTATTCCCCCACCCCCCCCCCTCCCTCAAATCTTCCCCTCTTTTTTTTTTCTCTTTCCCTCTCCTTCTCCCCATCTCTCCCTCTTTTCCTCCTTTTTCTTTCTTTTCTATGCACTTTTCTTCCTCTCTCCCACCCAGCTCTGACTCCCCTAGTCAGTATGGAATGTGGGGCTTCATGGCTGGGCTTTTTATATGGGAGTGTAGATCATCGATTATTATTATTAAATATCATTATCACTCTTTTTTTTTTTTCTCTTTCTGTAATGGGAAACATTGAGACTGTCGTTCTTTACGTCGTCGTTTTTCTTGTCATGAAAAACGGCCGTGTGTAGGCTTTAACGACGTGAAAAAACGCGCATGCTCAAAAGCAAGTGATGAGACGGGAGGGCTCGTTCTGGTAAAACTAGCGTTCATAATGGAGATAGCACATTCGTCACACTGTAACGGACTGAAGAGCACAAGGCTGAAAAGCGCGAATCGTCTCTCACCAAACTTTACTAACACAAAGATCAGCAAAAGCAGCCCAAAGGGTGGTGCCATCCGAATGGAACTTCCCCTTTATAGTGCCGTCGTACATTTCGTACGTCACCGCGCTTTGCTCGAGCATTTTTTTTCATGATTGTGTGTAGGCAAGGCAGGCTTGAGAAGAATCACGTCGAGAAAAACATGGTTTTTTTCAATGACATTAAAAACGGTCGTGTGTGCGTGGCATTAGACCTATTAAGATGAGGTCTAGATGCGCCTTCCCCTTTAAGGGGATGATAAAGCCTGGATGGATAAACCCAAATGGATCCAAATATTTCTTCAAAAGCCTTATATACCTTCACTGCTCTTTACAAAACCACTTACTGTACCATATTAGATCTCCACAGGTGCTCCAAAAATGAAAGATTGATCATAGTGTTTTCCATATCAGCATAATTATTTAATAAACTTAAAATGAAAATACACTCACATGGTACTGTGCACTGAACTGGCGCACCACAGGTTAATAGCTTCGTACTATCCCATTAAGGCACAAATGGCAGCTGAACTTTAATAAATAAAAGCTGAAAAGCTGAATAAGAGCAAAAAAAAAAAGCTGAACTTCAATAAATAATATTATTTATTGGGCAAAGCTTTGTCCAATCAGGGCTTAGAATACAGTGTGCAGTGCATTGTGGAACGCTTGGTGAGCGAACATCCCACCGAGGGCCCCACAAATTTGGGTATTCGCCGAACGGGTGAACAGGTGATACCTTTGCTTGACTAAAAACTGTTTGCCGAACTCTACTCTTCCACCTTGCTTCCTATATGGTGTGCTGACGTTTGGACAAACAACTGCAAAAGCGATAAACTGGTCTACTTGACCTACTCACAGAAAAAAATCAGCACCCAGGCAAAAAAACTTTTTGAAAAAAATTGATCAAGACTGACTAGACCCTCATTTATCCCTGTAAGGCTAGTGTTTATGTGTATTCCTAAAACACACACATTTAGGAAAAATGTAGTCATTACTGCAAAGGTTATTTCTTACCATTGAACATTTTCTCTCTTTGCAAATAACTCATAATATGGGCTCAGTCCTCTATATTTCTGTGTAGAGAGAACAGTGGGTGTTACGTATGCTGTTACTTAGTCTTGTAACATCCCTTGTGTAGTGCACTTTTCAGAGAGGGATGGCGTTATTATATTGCTGCTCACTATAGTGTGAGGAATCTCAGGATCTAGGTCTAAATCACCCACTTATAAAAACATAGACACATGGGGGTTATTTACTAAAGGCAAACCCAGTTTGCACTACAAGTGCACTGCAAGTGCACTTGAAAGTGTACTGAATGTGCACTTGAAAGAAAAGTCGCTGTAGATCCGAGGGGGACATGCAAGGAAAATAAAAAACTACATTTTAGCTTGCACATGATTGGATGATAAAATCAGCAGAGCTTCCCCTCATTTCAGATCTTCCCCTTAGATTTAGAGTGACTGCATTTCCAAGTGCACTTTCAGTGCAATTTCAAGTGCACTGTAGTGCAAAGTGGATTTGCCTTTCGGAAATAACCCCCAAAGACTGACATGCCAGGAGACTCCTGGTCTGTCACGCCCATGCTTGCCTACACATTTAAAAACAAAAAAATACAACCCCAATTCCAAAAAAGTTTGGACGCTGCGTAAACTGATTGCAATGATTTCCAAATCTCATAAATCCATATGGGATCATAGACAGTATGGACTGAACATAAATAAAAACAGACAAAGATTTCTTTCTTCAAGTAAACCTTTATTTAGATACATTTTGGCCGCAGCTTTTATTATTCGTTTAACAAACAATATAACTTCAATTACCAAATGATAATAGATAATTCAATCAACATTAAAAAAAATGTCCCACTTTGAAACAGCTCAGTCACTCAGACTCGAGCTGAAATAATATTCAGACTTTAACTTTTAAGAACAACTGTCCCCAGAAGACAGGTGGGGTGTCTAAAACACCCCACCTGTCACACCTGCCCCCCAGCCCATGGCCATTTCAATACAAGTTTGAAAATCTAGGTTTAGGATGCCCAGGCCAATCTCAGATAAATGTCATTCTTGTATAGCCTCAGAAGTCCTCCTTCCAAGTCTAAATGTCTAAAAGACAACCCAAATACAGGAGACATATATTTTTTAATGGCCGTGTTGAGCCTTTTTCTCACTTTTTCAAAAGGTTTTAAGACTAAAGACTCAAGCTAACGTATCGAGGAGTAATCTCAGAGAATATAATAACCACATTTGGTGAACTGTACTTTTAATAATAAAATTAGTTCGAAAGTCTTTAACTGACCTACATCGTTCCCAACCAAGTAGAGAATAAAAATACTGGGTGCTGGCCAGCATAAATTAAGTCTTCTAAATTCAAACAACTCATCCCATAAGATACCCCCTTCTACCAAACCAGAAATTTTTAAATAAAGAACATTCCAGGCCTAAGTTGATGGTATAAGATTGTGAAGCAGCCTGTTTTTTGTGCCCAAAGCACGAACAAGTGTTCAATGATCCAGACCACTCTCGCTCGACCTATAACAATTAAACAACAGAGTTAGGACAAATATTTGCATAATGGCGCAAAATGGAGAGCCAGGGCATGAAAATATTTAGAGCCAAATACCTAACTGGTTGGTTTTACTGGAGTGTATAAAAATGTTTTAGTTTTTTTATTCTCTAAAATCACATGCTGTTTAAGCAACCCAGGCGGCTTCTGCTTGCTAGCTGACCATCTCAGAAATGCGCAGAGCGACGAAAAATGCTAAAGTAAAAATCTAATTGAAAAGAATGGCTTCCTAAGAAGAAAAACAAATAGAGCTATTAACTGGACAAAGAGAAGTGAGGATGTTCTGTCATCAGATATAGAATGAGATTTTAACATGTTGTTCAAATAAACTTTGTACAATTTTTATATATGAGTACTAGGGATGAGCTTCGTGTTCGAGTCGAACATACGTTCGACTCGAACATCGGCTGTTCGATCGTTCGACAAAGATCGAACGATTTGGGCCGTTCGCGCCAAATTCGAGTGACGCGAACGCCCCACAATGCACTACGTCATCGCAGTGTCATCCAGGCGCTGTGATTGGCCAAGCATGCACTGTGACCCCGCATGCTTGGCCAATCACAGCGCCGGCAGCGAGGAGAGCAATGATTGGCCACAGGCAGGATGCCTGTGGCCAATTATTCTTGAGGGGGTTTAGTACACGCCCCACACTATAAAAGGCCGCCAGCGCGGCGGCCTTGTGTAGTGTGTTCCGGAGCAGGGAAAGAGAAGCATAGGCAGGGACAGTGTCATTTTTTTTCCTTTACTAATCCTGGATTCCTTGTGTTTAGGGACAAATAAGGATAGGTAGGGAGAGTGTCAGTGTGTTATTCTGTGCTAAACCTTGTTTGTAGGGACAGAGAGGTACAGTGAGGGAAAGTGTCAGTGTGCTATTCTATTCTAAACCAATCTTCCTGAACCATATTTGAAATCCTTGAGTTTAGGGACAGAGAGGTACAGTGAGGGAAAGTGTCAGTGTGCTATTCTGTGCTAAATCTTGTTTGTAGGGACAGAGTAAAACAGTGAGTGAAACTGACAGTGTGCTATTCTGTTCTAAACCAATCTTGCTGAACCATATTTGAAATCCTTGAGTTTAGGGACAGAGAAGGACACTCGTGGAAACTATCAGTGTGCTATTCTGTGCTAAATCTTGTTTGTAGGGACAGATAGGTACAGTGAGTGAAACTGACAGTTTGCTATTCTGTTCTAAACCAATCTTGCCGAACCATATTTGAAATCCTTGAGTTTAGGGACAGAGAGGTACAGTGAGGGAAAGTGTCAGTGTGCTATTCTGTGCTAAATCTTGTTTGTAGGGACAGAGTAGGACAGTGGTTTAGAACAGAATAGCACACTGTCAGTTTCACTCAATCTTGCTGAACCATATTTGAAATCCTTGAGTTTAGGGACAGAGAAGGACACTCGTGGAAACTATCAGTGTGCTATTCTGTGCTAAATCTTGTTTGTAGGGACAGAGAGGTACAGTGAGTGAAACTGACAGTGTGCTATTCTGTTCTAAACCAATCTTGCTGAACCATATTTGAAATCCTTGAGTTTAGGGACAGAGAGGTACAGTGAGGGAAAGTGTCAGTGTGCTATTCTGTGCTAAATCTTGTTTGTAGGGACAGAGTAGGACAGTGAGTGAAACTGACAGTGTGCTATTCTGTTCTAAACCAATCTTGCTGAACCATATTTGAAATCCTTGAGTTTAGGGACAGAGAAGGACACTCGTGGAAACTATCAGTGTGCTATTCTGTGCTAAATCTTGTTTGTAGGGACAGAGTAGGACAGTGAGTGAAACTGACAGTGTGCTATTCTGTTATAAACCAATCTTGCTGAACCATATTTGAAATCCTTGAGTTTAGGGACAGAGAAGGACACTCGTGGAAACTATCAGTGTGCTATTCTGTGCTAAATCTTGTTTGTAGGGACAGAGTAGGACAGTGAGTGAAACTGACAGTGTGCTATTCTGTGCTAAACCAATCTTGCTGAAGCATATTGCAAATCCTTGTGTTTAGGGACAGAGAAGGATAGGCAGGGGACAGTGTCAGTGTCATTGTTGCTAAGCCTCCTGCACAGTATACACCTGAAGGTAGCCCTTATTGCTGTTTTTCCCATCTCCCTGCAGGCCATCCATTAAAATGTCTGGAAGGCAAACAAGGAGAGGCAGACAGTCAGGAGGCAAAAAAAGAGGGCAAGCAGGCTCTGTGTCTGAGGGCAACAGTGCTGGTCGTGGACGCGGTGCATTGTCATCAGCACATGGCCATGGGACACGCTTGTCCTTCTTTTCGGCAGCTGGACATGTTGAGCCACATCATGCCGAAGACTTGGTAGAGTGGATGACCAAGCCCACCTCATCCTCCTCATCCTCTCTCACCCAGGCTCAGGGTACTGGCAAAGCAGCTGCCAAAGCGTCCTCTTCTCTGGTATCATTATCTTCATTAGTCAATCCTTCCCTAGACCCACCATGTCCTCCTCCTGAGGAGTCCCCCGAACTGTTTGAGCACAGTGTTGGGTACATGCTCCAGGAGGATGCCCAGCGTTTCGAAGGATCTGATGATGATACCCAGATAGAGGAAGGCAGTAGCGTGAGAGCAGAGAGAGGGGATGCTCAAGAAGGACACCAATCTGGCAGTCATGCTCCAGCAGCTGCAGCATACTGCCAGATTGGCTCCAGTGATGAGGAGGGAGGGGATGATGAGGTCACTGACTCCACGTGGGTGCCTAATAGGAGAGAGGAGGAGGAGGAGGATGAGGAGGAGGCACATCTCCAACGAGGCAGGATGCCCTTGGGTGGCCAGCGTATGGGCAGCACACCGACGGAATCACACCGCAGAGCTCAGCCTGTGCAGGGCGCTGCCTCTGCCCGTCATTCAAAAAGTTCTTTGGTGTGAGCCTTTTTTGAGGCGAGTGCATCAGATCGCACAGCTGCTGTTTGCAACATATGTCTCAAGCGTATATCGCGTGGCCAAAACATCAGCCGCTTGGGCACCACATGCTTGATCAGACATATGTTGACCTGCCATGCAGCTCGTTGGCAAGCCTACCTTAAAGACCCACACCAAAGAACAAAGCTGACCTCTTCTTGCACCGCATCAGCTGGGATCTCCAACCCCACTATACCTTCAGTCCTCTCTGAAACCTGCTCTGAGAGGAATGAAGGTGTAGAATTAGGTGTGTCACAGCCAAGTACTTGCGGGCACTCTGCTAGCAGTACACCGACGTCCGATTCTAGCAGGCAAATTTCCCTGCCCCAGCTGCTGGACCGTCGAAAGAAGTTCACTCCCAGCCATCCACATGCCCAGCGGTTGAATGCTAGCTTGGTTAAATTGCTAGCGCTTCAACTGCTGCCTTTTCAGTTGGTAGACTCGGCCCCCTTCCGTGAGTTTGTGCAATGTGCGGTTCCTCAGTGGCAGGTTCCCAAACGCCACTTTTTCTCACGGAAGGCGATTCCGGCTCTCTACAGGCATGTGGAAGGCAATGTCTTGGCCTCGCTGGACAGGGCGGTCAGCGGTAAGGTGCATATTACCGCTGACTCATGGTCCAGCAGGCATGGACAGTGACGTTACTTTTCTTTCACGGCCCATTGGGTCACTCTTTTGGCAGCTGGGAAGGATGCAGGACAAGGTGCAGTAGTGTTGGAGGTTGTTCCACCGCCACGCCTCCAAAATGCTACTACTGGTTGTGACACACCTCTCTCCTCCACCCCCTCCTCTTCTTCTTCCTCCATGGCCTCTTCCTGTGGTTTGTCCTGGGAACCAGCGGTGCTCCGTAGGCGTTCAAGGGGCTACGCAAGTACGCAGGCAAAAAGATGCCATGCCGTGCTTGCGCTGGTGTGTTTGGGGGACAGGAGCCACACTGGGGCAGAGGTCCTCTCTGCTCTGCAGGGGCAGGCCGAGAGGTGGTTGACGCCACGCCAGCTTAAGCCAGGAATGGTGGTTTGCGACAATGGCACCAACCTCCTCTCCGCCCTCCGACAGGGACAACTGACCCATGTGCCCTGTATGGCTCACGTCCTTAAACTGGTGGTGCAGCGGTTCTTGGGCAGGTACCCGGGCTTACAGGATGTCCTGAGGCAGGTCAGGAAAGTCTGTGTTCATTTCCGCAGATCTTATAATGCCAGTGCTCACCTGGCTGAGCTGCAAAAGGAGTTGAACCTGCCCAAGAACCGCCTTATATGTGACATGCCCACCAGGTGGAACTCAATGTTGGCCATGCTGCAGCAGCTGCACACGCAGCAGAGGGCCATCAATGAGTACCTGTGCGACTACGGCACCAGGACAGGGTCAGGGGAGCTCGGGTTTTTTTCACCACGCCAGTGGGGCATGATCAGGGATGCATGCACTGTCCTGGCACCATTTGAGGAGGCCACGAGGATGGTGAGCAGTGACAGTGCATGCATCAGTGACACTGTACTTCTTGTCCACCTGTTGGAGCACACGCTGCGTGGAATAATGGACAGGGCACTTGAGGCAGAACAGAGGCAGGAAGAGGAGGACTTCCTTGCCTCTCAAGGCCCCCTTTACCCTGACAGTGTTCCTTCTGTCCCACCCATCGCACAGGAAGAGGAGGAGGAGGAGGAGGAGGAGGATTGTGTCAGCATGGAGGTGGAGGCTGGCACTCAGCATCATCATCAGCAGCAGTCTTTTAGGGATGATTTACAGTCCCAAGAAACCAGTGGACTTGTACGTGGCTGGGAGGAGGTGGCTGCGGATCATGTCGTCCTTAGTGACCCAGAGGACTCCGGACTGAATGCCTCAGCTAACCTACGCTGCATGGCCTCCCTGATCCTGCAAAGTCTGCGGAAGGATCCTCGTATTCTTCGGATCAAGGAGAGGGACCATTACTGGCTGGCCACTCTCCTTGATCCACGGTACAAGGGTAAGGTTGCGGACCTTATCTTACCGTCGCAGAGGGAGCAGAGGATGAGACAACTCCAGGAGGCCTTGCAGAAAGGTCTGTGCAACGCGTTCCCAGAGACTGGGAGGTTACAAACTCCTGGTCCTGGACAACGAGTTGCTGAGGCTTCGGGCAGTCAAAGAAGGAGCGGTGGGGAAGGTGGCTGTCTGACCGATGCGTTCAGACAATTCTTTAGTCCGCAGCCCCAAAGTATGATTGTTTCCAGCAACCATCGCCAGCGTCTGATATACATGGTGCAGGAATACCTAGGGGCAAGGCCAGACTTGGACACCTTCCCCACCGAAAATCCTCTGGCTTACTGGGTCTTGAGGATGGATCACTGGCCAGAGCTTGCACAGTATGCAATTGAGCTACTGGCCTGTCCTGCATCCAGCGTTCTTTCAGAATGCACATTCAGTGCTGCTGGAGGATTTGTCACGGATCACAGGGTGCGCCTGTCCACCGACTCGGTTGATCGACTGACTTTCATCAAGATGAACCAGTCTTGGATCACCACCAGCTACCACACACCTGATGCTGATATAACAGACTAATTGATTTTAAAATGTCACATCCCTTCAAGACTGATGCTGATGCTGAGTTCCTGTGCTGTTATGTTGACTAGCTATCCTCCTCCTCCTCCTCAATGATCCGATTAATGATGATAGCTTGGAAGATCATTTTGGTTTATGGGTGCCGCCACCAGTGGCTAAGGCCCAATTTTTCAGCCCCTGTTTAACAGGGGCGTGTAATTACAATTTTTGATGCAATACTTTGCAACAGGCCTCATTGCTGTGCTCCAAGTACAGTATCTGTGAGGGGTTGCAGTGTTGTGCCACCAGTGCCTAAGGCCCATTCAACAGGGGCATGCAATTATAATTATTGATCTAATAATTCACAGCAGGGCCCATTGCTGCGCCCACCAAGAGTAACTGTCAGGCCTTACAGTGTTGTGTCAACACCACCACCACCACCACCACCAAAGGCCCAATTTTTCAGCCCCTGTTCAACAGGGGCATGCAATTATAATTATTGATCTAATAATTCACAGCAGGGCCCATTGCTGCGCCCACCAAGAGTAACTGTCAGGCCTTACAGTGTTGTGGCACCAGCACCACCATCAAAGGCCCAATTTTTACTACCACTGTTCAACAATTATATGTTATTACAATTCCTGATATAATAGTTGACAGCAGGGCGTTCCAGCACCCACCAAGAGTAACTGTGAGTGCTTACAGTGTTGTGCCAACACCAACACCTAAGGGGCCAATTTCTGCAGAGTATATACGGCAGGTCCCTACTTTCAAACATCCAACTTACAAACGACTACTACTTGCAAACGGAAGAAGACAACAGGAAGTGAGAGGAAATCTACCCCTTGGAAGGAAAATTCTCTCCTGTAAGAATTAATATGGGAGAAAGGTGTCTCCTCTCTACTGATGCTTTATCACCAATCCTTGTTTCAATAAAAACACCACATTTCAAAAACAGTTGTCATTGGGACGCAAAGTGAGGTAATATGTTCTGAACAGGGGCACAGACAGCAAAAAAAATGTTACAGGGGTGATAACCCTTCCCTATGTTTTCCAAAAAGCTTAAAAATAGGTATTTGGCCTGGAGCTACACTTAAACAATGTAGCTGTTCAAAATTACAAACAGATTCTACATAAGAACAAACCTACAGTCCCTGTCTTGTATGCACCGCCTGTATACGGCTGTTCAGAGTATATAGGGCCTTTTTTATTTTGTGTGCGGGGTTCCCCTTAATATCCATACAAGACCCAAAGGGGCTGGTAATGGGCTGGGGTAGGGGCGGGGGGTTGATGGGGTAGCTATGCCATTTTTCTTAAAGATTTTCATCCATATTACCGGGACCAGACATTACATTAAAGCCGCAAGCAGTTTTAAATGGCTTTTTTTCCTTTAGAAATGTTATTTTGTGCAGGGACAGTTCTAAACACGGGAAACACGTGGCACTTCACAGGCATACTTTAGACACCCCCCAGGTACAATATTTAAAGGAATATTTGACTTTTTTTTTTCACTTTATGCATCATTAAAATGACTGCTCCCGGAAAACGTCCGTTTTTAACACTTCTTTTTGCATTGATACATGTCCCCTGGTGCAGAACCCGGGTTCCCAAACTCTGTTTAGGACAATAACATGGATAATAGTCGTTATAATTAGCACTTTAGAATCCGAACGTTCGCATCCATTGTATTTAATAGGGTTCTAATGTTCGTGCGAACTTTCGGTCCGTTCGCGGGTTCTGGTGCGAACCGAACCCGGGGGTGTTCGGCTCATCACTAATGAGTACCCTTTCTTTCATACCTGGGATTTCAAGTGCCAACCGATAAAGTCCTATTTTCTGCTCTTTTATGTTTTTTCATGTTTAACATGGATGTGGTGCCACAATTATACAGGCTATGTCTCTAAATACTACTTAATATGGACTTTTTATGGGTACCTCCTTACTTTAAATTTATTCCAAAAGATATTACATTCATTTTCAAACTCCTGTCACAGAGCAGCTTCTTCTTGATCTTATGAATTGTCCTACTTGGATCCCCTTTTTCAAGGGTGTTGGGTGATGACTCTCCCAGCATAGAAAAGTGTTTGTAGATGTTGGTTGATTTTTGTTTGTAACATTCCTATTTGATTAGTATTGAGTAGTCTAAAAAACTCACTAAACTTATCTTTGGACCTCTACCATAGAATATAAACATCATAAATAAAGCAGATGTATAGGGCAATCTGAGATGTATATTCACAATTTTTTTCGCAAAAACAACCCTTTTCCCCATCAACCTTGAAGGTGGGTGCACAGCAAGTACCCATGTTAAACGTCAGTCTAGTCATGGACACAGTGAGGCATGCACATGGACACAGTGAGGCAACGTGAGGCACAGTGAGGCATGCAGATGGACACCCTAGGCTTATACTCTAGTCAATACATTTTCCCAGTATTTTGTGGTAAAATTAGGTGCCTCGGCTTATATTCAGGTCGGCTTATACTCGAGTATATACGGTAGTTTCTGACAATATTATAAAAATCTTTAGCTACTTCTTCATGGGTTGGATACAGGTCTATGGAAGGGGTGCCCGGATTTGAAAAATCGGTGCTTCCCGGCCGTCGGTCCCCCAGACGAAAAACTTTGCACACGTATAGAGGAGAAAGGGGGATACATGTGTGCCAAGTTTCGGATCCAGCAAACCTACGACCGGCCGGTACCGGTTCCCCAAAGTCACTGGAGAAATGACCGTTTAACATAGGAGTCTATGGAAGGGGTGCCCGGCTTTGAAAAATCGGTGCTCCCAGGCCATAGGTCCTCTGGACAAAAAACTTTGCACACTTGTAGAGGCTACATGTGTGCCAAGTTTGGGGTCATGGGGATTTACGGCCGGCCGGTACCGGGTCCCCAAATCCGGAGGATCAGGCGCAAAAAGGTGACTCGAGTATAAGCCGAGAGGGGGGCATTTTGAGCACAAAAAAATGTGCTGAAAAACTCGGCTTATACTCGAGTATATATGGTAAATGAGTTCCCATAAATGCAAAAGGCAAGGTGTTCCAAGGCAATCCACTGTGGGCAGCAAGGAAAAGAAACGTTCCATCAGTGAACAAGAGAGTGCATTAGCTACTTCATTCACCTTACCTGCGATATATTTTGCCTTGACCCATATATTTAAGCAAAGACACTTATACACCAGGTGATGCAGAAGAGAAATAATAGGTTGAGACTTTGAGGACAAGAAATTAACAGCAAAATTTGCAAAATACTCACCCCAAATCTCAAGTGCCGTAACTATTGTAAACAATTCAAGTAGTACAATATTTTTACAAAGACCTCTGCTTGCCCCAACCACAGGCCAAGGGGCAGAACTCCAATGTATACCTCAAAACAATGCAAAGCCAACTGAACCTGCAGAGTCTGTGAATAAGCAAAAATCCTTATCCAAAATAATTTGTCCTGCCACAATTCTCTTCCGTTGAAATGTATCAAGAAATTCAACCAAATCAGCATACACTCACCGGCAACTTTATTAGGTACACCTGTTCAATTGCTTGGTAACACAAATTACTGATCAGCCAATCACATGGCAGCAACTCAATGCATTTAGGCATCTATACGTGGGGAAGACGACTTGCTGAAGTTCAAACTGAGCTTCAGAATGGGGAAGAAAGGGGATTTAAGTGACTTTGAACGTGGTATGGTTTTTGGTGCCAGACGGGCTGGTCTGAGAATTTTAAAAATTGCTGAATCTACTGGGATTTTCACGCACAACCATCTCTAGGGTTTACCGAGAATGGTCCGAAAAAAAGAGAAAATATCCAGTGAGCAGCAGTTGCATGGACGAAAATGCCTTGTTGATGTCAGAGGTCAGAGGAGAATGGGCAGACTGGTTTGAGATGATAGAAAGGTAACAGTAACTCAAATAACTACTTGTTATAACCAAGAGTTGCAGAATACCATCCCTGTATGCTCAATGCATTGAACCTTGAAGCAGATGGGCTACAGCAGCAGAAGACCACACCGGGTGCCACTCCCGTCAGCTAAGAACAGGAAACTGAGGCTACAATTCACACAGGCTCACCAAAATTGGACAATAGAAGATTGGAAAAATGTTGCTTGGTCTGATGAGTCTCGATTTCAGCTGCGACATTCAGATGGTGGGGTCAGAATTTGGCATAAACGACATGAAAGCATGGATCCATCCTGCCTTGTATCAACGGTTCAGGCTGGTGGTGTAATGGTGTGGGGGATATTTTCTTGGCACACTTTGGGCCCCTTAGTACCAATTGAGCATTGTTTAAATGCCAAGGCCTACCCGAGTATTGTTGCTGACCGTGTCCATCCCTTTATGGCTACAGTGTACCCATCTTCTGATGGCTACTTCCAGCAGGATAATGCACCATGTCACAAATCTCAAATTATCCCACCACTGGTTTCTTGAACATGACAATAAGGTCACTGTACTCCAATGGCCTCCACAGTCACCAGATCTCCATCTAATAGAGCACCTTTGGGATGTGATGGAACAGGAGATTTGCATCATGGATGTGCAGCCGACAAATCTGCAGCAACTGCGTGATGCTGTCATGTCAATATGAACCAAAATCTCTGAGGAATGTTTCCAACACCTTGTTGAATCTATGCCACAAAGAATTAAGTCAGTTCTGAAGGCAAAAGGGGTCAAACCTGGTTCTAGCAAGGTGTACCTAATAATGTGGCCTGTGAGTGTATCTTCTTTTAATCTAGTGTTCAATCTGATATGTAAAGAAAGGATTTTTCAAATCAGAAATGGCTATATATAGACATCTAGAAAAAAATCTTTTTACTTGTAGAACTTGGGTAGCAAAAGCTAAAAGTCCTAGCAACGACTTCATCTCTTTTAGTAAAATCTTTTTTCTTCTAACAAAAGGGACAAGCAGCTGTTTAATCCTCTCTTCTTTTTCCAAAGGAAATCCAAACTCCTTTTCAAACGTGTCTATTGTGATCCCTAGGAAATCAAGACATGTTGTTGGACAGACTGTTTTTTTCCCCAGCTAAAGGGACTCCGAATTCCTTACAAGTATCAAAGAAAGCTGGTAAGGCCTTGTACACACGATCGGTTTTACAGATGAAAACAGTCCGATGGACTTTTCTCATCGGACAAACCGATCGTGTATGGGCCCCATCGGTCTTAAAAATAGAACATGTTTTAAATTTATCCGTTGGAAAAAAAACGATAGCAAATTCCGATCGTCTGTGTGGAATTCCATCGTAGAAAAATTCTGCGCATGCTCAGAATCAAGTAGACGCATGCTCAGCAGCATTGAACTTCATTTTTCTCGGCTCATCGGAATGTTTTATGTCACGGCGTTTGGGACAGTCGGATTTATGACTGATGGTGTGTGGGCAAGACTGATGGAAGTCAGCTTCATCGGAATTCCGATTGAAAAATCCATCGGATTAGAATCCATAGGAAATCCGATCGTGTGTACAGGGCTTAAGAGAGATCGGCAGTGTGGTGATTTTGCAGGACTCATAGATAAAAAATCGTCAAAATAATGAATCAAAAAAGAAGAACCAGACCTAACTGAGATAACCCATTCAAAAAAAAAGTAGAAAAAGATTTAAAACAAAAACAAGAAAGGGAGCACCCCATTGGAAGACATCTGTCAAAATAAAATTTCCTGTTGAAAGCCTAAGGGCTCTTTCACACGGAGGTCCGTTCAGGTCCGCCTGTCAGTTTTTTGAAACGGATCCTCCATGTACCCCTAGACATGTCCGCTGACATCCGCTCCGCTCCGCTCCGCCAAAGTGTGACGGAGGAAAACCCTATTTTTCCTTCCGTCGGCGGAGCGGATCGGATGACAACGGACTCTACGGTCCGTCGTCATCCGATTCCCCATAGGGGAGAGCGGCGCTCTGACAGGGCGGTCCCTGCACAGTGTGCGGGGACCGCCCAGTCATCCGTCGGCTCAGCGGGGATCAACGGAGCAATCTGTAAGATTACAGTATACTGTATGTGTATTGTGTTTTTTACTTTTTTGAATTTGGCGCCGATCTCCGCCCCTGTGCACCGCAACGTCGCAGGGAGCGGAGCTCGGCGGCACTCGGGCACTGTGTGTGAATCGAGCGAGGAGACAGCTCGCACACACAGCGGGGAGACATCGCAGGATCCAGGGAACAAGGTAAGTAACTCTCCCTGTATCCTGCGATGCAGCCCGAGTCTGGCTCGGGGTTACCGCTAATGGTACTGAAATCCAGTACCTGTGGTTAACTCTAGTGGGGTGCTGGAAACTTGCTTAACCTCCCTGGCGGTATTCCCGAGTCTGGCTCAGGGTTACTGCTAATGGTACTGAAATCTTACCCCGAGCCAGATTCGGGAATATCGCCAGGGAGGTTAAACAAGTTTCCGGCACCCCACTAGAGTTAACCACAGGTACTGGATCTTTAACATTAAGAGGGGCAGACACAGATAAAATTCCGCTAGTAATCCCAGAAGACACTGACCAAACAATGGCTGAAGGATCTGATGACCGTCTCTCAGGATTAACTGAAGTAGCAGGTCTTGACTGTAAAACCTAAACTAGTTTGGTAAGGAGGAAGACAGATCCCATAGTAATTGTAAATGTTGGGACTCACTAGTTACTACAGAAGGAGCAATGGAGTCTCTGTCTTCTAAAATGGACAAAGTACCGGAATGCTGTGCCCCACTGTCCCGCTGCTCTGTCACCGCTGGGCTGCTAGGGATCACTGGCTCAGTCTTGCCCTTCTTACCGATGTCGGCGTCGCTTGTTGCCTAGGAGATGGAACCCTTCCACAGGCAACCTTTGGTAGCTTTGTTTCCTGCTAGCTCCGCGCATGGATACCTCAATCTCTGGCTGCCCCTTACTTATGGGGGCCGACTCAGCTCTGTGCAAGTATGCGATCCTGGGTGGGGTCGAGAAGAACCTACGGCACAGAATGCGCTTCTTCTCACCTCCCCTCCCCTCCCCTCTTTGGCTCCGCCTTCCAGAGTGATGCTGCCTCTCCAACCTGGAAGCAGAACCTCCTTACACGACTCTGCACCTTCTTCCGGGATGGAGGCTTCAACCTGCAGCTCCATAATACTTCCCGTGATGAACCTGGTGTTTTCGGTGGGAGCCAAAGGATTCCCAGGATCAGCAGGTAATGTGAGGCACCGCCGGAGCCAGTATTCCCCCTTCTCTGCTTCAGCCTATTCTAGTAGTTTCTGGAGGAGGGTCTTCAAGTCACCGAGGGGGGTAACCAGCGGGCTTCTTGTACTATAGCTCTCTGCCCAGTAGTAAAATCCAAGCTCCACTGGATGATTCTCCCTCGGGTGACTGGCCCTGGACCCAGAGAGCTGACCCTTTTTATAAAGACCCCTAGAATTTCAGAACATTCTAGGGGGTCAGGTGACCATTAAGGAAAGGACACCCCCAAATTCCAGAACTTTCCAGGTCAGATGACCTGTTTGACCTATCACAGACCACCTGCTGAATCTGACACAGCGGGAGCCTTGAAACTGTCACTGTCATGATCCCATGAGGGAAAAGGGTGCCTTAAAACAGGCTTTTTCCATCCTGTTCCTCCTATTTTATTCACAATAGAAAATATGAACCATATGATATGTTTAATCAGAGAAATTTTACTATTTTAATAAAAAGTAATTTTGAAATTGATGGCAGCAACATATCTCAAAAAAGTTGGGACAGGGCAACAAACAAGCTCATTTAAAATGATCTGTTGCCAAGTGGAAAACTGTTCTGCAGTCAGACAAATTGGAATGTGACATGGGCGGCGCATCCTCTGAACTAAAGAGGAGAGGAACCTTCAGGCTTGTTATCAGCTCTCAGTTAAAAAGCATCTCTAATGGTATGGGGGTGCATTAGTGCGTATGGAATGGAAAGCTTGTAAATCTGGAAATGCACCATCAGTGCTGAAAGATAAATCCAGGCTTTAGAGCAGCATTTGCTAAGTTAAGAATAGAACAACATTCCTCTCACAAAACTGGTCCCCTCAGCTCCCAAAAGCAGTTTACAGAGTGCTTTTAAAAGAAGAGGGGATAAACATGTGGTAAACATGACCCTGTCCCAAAGGTTTTGGAATTGGGATTGTACTTGGCCAGCTTTTTGTTGCCCTCTTTTTGAGATGTGTTGCTGCCATCGATTCAACATTACCTTATTATTTTCTTAAAATGGTACATTTTCTGAGTTTAAACATTCGATATGTTTTCTATTATGAATAAAATAGAGATTTATGAGATTGGCAAACCATTGCATTCTGTTTTTATGTAGATTTTACACAGTGTCCCACCTTTTTGCTCATATGCAGCTGAGAACAGAGGGAATGTGATCACTTATAAAAAAAAGAGAAAAAAAGGTATTGATATTATTTTTTATTTTTTTCAAATTTCTTTACTTAAGTTGTCCAGCATACAGGAAAATTAACAATTAACTGATCAAATGTTTCAAACATATAAGCACCAAACGGATCCATTCAAAATCAAAAGTACAACATTACTCCTATCTTAAATACCTCAACAACTAGTTATATTGAAGTAATCCGTGTTCTGTCCTCCGTTCGTCCTACTCCTCCTGTATGCCCCGACAACACATTTTTAAAGTAACATCAAACTAAAACAAAACAAAACGGGGGGGGGGACAAAATACAAAAGAAAAAAAAACCCAATAAGGGGTGGAAGGGGAAAGGGAGTGTAGGGGATATGAGAAGGAAGGAGAGAATGGGTACACATTCCCAAACAAATCTAACCATCGGCAGGGGAGGTGGAGGCCCCAATTTGGCCCCCTTCCCCCTCCCCTTCCGATATCCTCAGGGTACGAAAAGGAGCTTCCCTTCCTCCGAGAATTTAAATATGTTCCATTGGGCCCAAGTTTCTAAATAAGTCTCATGTCGGTTATGAGCCAATAAAAACAAATCCTCCATCCTATTCACCTCTTCAATTCGTGTAAACCATGAAAAGAATGTTGGAGGTCTCGTATCCCTCCACTGTCATGCAATACACGATCTAGCGGCATTAATAAGTTGGCGCTAAGATGATTTACTATATATTTACCCCGGTATATTTGAAACATGTAACAAAAATAGAGCTGGGTCTTTCGGAAGGTTGTACTCAGTGAATTTCTGTGCTATCCGCTGTAACTCCCTCCAGAAGTACTCCAGTCTCTAGCAGGACCAGAAAACATGGAGTAAAGTCCGTCTCTCTTCCTGGCACCTCCAATATTTATCTAAAATTGCCAGGGAATATTTTTTAAATAATGAAGGTGTACGATACCATCTTATGATTTTAAAATTAGTTTCTTGGGCCTATGTGGATATTGAAAATTTTAATGCAAGATTTATTATCTGCCTATGTTGTGCCTGAGAGAAAGTCCTATCCAGTGTCGTTTTCCACTTTCTTATATAGGGAGGGACATACTCATCGGGAGGCGAGACCAGTAATGCATACATTTGCGAGAGTGTGTGGGAGCAAGGACCAGTCTCCTCACACAATCGCTCCAAGGGTGTCAGTGGTCTTTGGAAACTATCCGAGGGTGGTAGAGTGTTAAGGAAATATTGCAACTGGGCCCCACTCCAGAAGTGAATTCGAAAACGGTCATTCGATTAAGTCAATTAAGTCAGTGAAGGCCACGTCCCAGTCGTTGTTTGTAAAAAATGTGAAGCCTGATAACACTGCGAGTCTAACAGTTTTTTAAATGGTCCCTTCTGTAGTCCCGGGGGGGAAGGGAAGCGTGGATTGCCCACAATAGGGTACAGGGGGTAGTTAGCCAGTGATAATAATGTAGTGGAGCATATTCGAGAACAGATACACTGTCAGGGTCACCTGTGGCCAGGTGACAGATGCACACCGTAGGGAGACAGGAGTGCACCACGAGGTAGTGAACCCTATGGCTGGCTTCTGCGGGTAGGAAACTGGGTGGTTGTGGAAAGCGGGACCAGAGGAGCACAACCGGGATCCTAACGGAAGCTAGAGCCAAGATTCCCCAGGGCGCGGAGTCTAAGACCCAGCTGGTCTTCTCCAGGGCCTCTAGTGGTGAGGATGTTGTGCTGCAGGCTGGGACCAGGTCGCGGCCCCTGGAGTTTCCTAGCTCACGCCCCGCAGGATAAGGGGAAAAGAGGGGAAGCAGCAGCAGCAAGATAAGAGAGAACCGAATAACAAGCCGAAGGTCAGGGGCCACAAGCAGACAAGGATAACGAAAGAACGAGCCGAAGGTCAAGGGTCACGAGCAGACAGGGATAGTCGGGGACAAGCCAATAACGTAACAGAGAGACAGACGTAGCACACGGCAGGCAGGAACCCAAACACACAATGCCTAACAAACATGTTGATCAGCAAGGCAGGCTTTCAGTGCACAGGTTAATATAGTGTTCTGTGATAGGGGCTGGGGTGGAGTCAGGCTGGGAGGAGATTATAAAGGAAGCCAGGTGAAGGAGGTCTGGTCTCTAGATGAACACATGAGGAGGAAGGTAAGATGGCAGACAGACATTAATGCATATCCATGACATACGCAAAGTAGGGCCCAAGGTTGGGTGCTTTTTGAGAGCAGGACTAAGATCTCCAAAGCACCAAACCGCACGACGCAATGGGACCTCACATTGTGATTGCTCAATATTTGGCCATATTTTGAAACTTGAGTGCCTACACCAATCTATTAGTCTCGCCATATGAGCCGCCTGGTAATATTTCTGAATATCTGGTGCCACTACCCCACCGTACTGTTTAGGCATAATCATTAGACAGCGATGTAGTCTAGGCCTTTTATGCGCCCAAATAAAGTCAGTTATTAACGCATTAATCTGTTAAAAAAATTCTGGAGGTATATGGATGGGTAAAGTTTGGAAAAGATATGAAAATTGAGGCAAGATTGACATTTTTATTATATTACATCTACCGAACCAAGAGAAAAGGCCCTGGTGCCATTTAGAAAGTAAAATTCTCACTCTACACATAGGTTTGGTCCAATTTAGGTGGAATAAACGTGCCCAGGTATTTAAGGCCCGTATAAGTCCATCTAAATTTAAAATTCATTTTTAAGGCATTGATTTGAGTCAATGACATGGATACACCCATTGCCTCTGATTTAGACATGTTAATTTTTAAATTGGACAATGCCTTGACGGGTGCCATTAGAGATGGAAAAAGGTTCAGACAGAAATCCATTTACCTTAATTTGTGCTTCAGGTCTTGAATATAAACTCGAGATCCATCCAAGCATCCTCTCCCCCACACCCACATACAATTTTTTTTCTTATATCTATACACAAATGTTTTTCTTTCATTTCCATTTTAAACTGAATGGGTTGTTTTACAAGGTGATCATTTACAATCACTTTAAAGGTCCTCTTTTCTGTATATACTGTGACTAGAGATAGAGAGCTCAATTCATTAAAAGAATATCTCATGAGATAATTGAATCACGTGACACATTTTTTTCTTTTTTTTTTATAATTTCTTTATTTTTATTTTAACAAAAGGAAAATTAACAGCCTCTTCCATAATTAACATACATCACGTGTATATAAGCAACCAACAACATATCATCAAATTCAATATCGTTTAACCTTGACGTTGAATCTGGGGGAATATCAAAGACAGAAAATATCTCCATCTATATTCCACTTTCCAAATTGCTAACCAAACCTGGTCAGGGGGGAACGCAACCCCTGATTCAGGACCTGGCACAGCAACTACCCCCCACAATGTTCCAGACATAGCAGCTAATATCCGACTATTCCCCTCCTTTCCTTTTTCTGCCCCCTCTCCCCCCACCTTAAAAGGAGAAACAAAAAACAAAAGAAAAAAAAAACACTGAAACCTACAAGGAGAATTCCCCCTAATTCCACCACCCTCCCCACCCCCCCCCCCCAAAAGGCTCCCCTCCTCTCAATTTAAGTTATACTAAAGGACCCATGTCCTCCTCCCTCATCTCCTGGGGGGTCACATCAATAAATTTTCTTCCTTCCTCTGAAGAAACAAAAAGACTCCATGGCGACCATGTTTGCATATAGATTTCTCGCTTTTGTCGAGACGTCCAGACTAGATCTTCCATTCAGTTTACTTCCTCTACCTTCCTAAGCCACATTCCCACTGTGGGGTGCTGTGTCTGTTTTCAAGTAAGGGGGATACAGTCTTTTGCTGCATTCAATAAGTGGCACAAGATGGACTTCCTGTATGTTTTAGCTGGGATTTCGGATAAATGCAATAGGAAGAAGGCTGGGTCTTCCAGGATTTCAATATCACTGAATTTTTGCATGATCTTCCGGACCTCTTTCTAAAATTTCCTAATTCTAGAGCAGGACCAAAAAAAATTGTAATAGAGTCCCCTGTTCCCTCTGACAACGTCAGCAACCACTCGGTATGTTCGGAAAGCATTTGTGAAGTATAGCTGGGGTTCTGTACCAATGGGAGATGATCTTATAATTTGTTTCCTGCATTTTCGTACAATTTGCTGTTTCTAAATATGGAATATATTATATTGGCACTTTGACCTGCCGAGAAGGTTCTACCCAAATCCAGTTCCCATTTTCGTAAAAAAGGCAACTGGTAATTTTTTGTTAGTTTGACCAATAACGCATACATCTTAGAGAGTGTATGCAAAAGTGGTCCCTTTTCCGTACAAAACTTCTCAAATGGCAGCAGGCTGCGGTCCAAGGATTCAGGAGGACCCATAGTATGTAAGAAATGTCTTAATTGTACCGCCCACCAAAAGTCTAATTGAAAAAGGCCATTTCTGTCTGTCAGTTCCTGAACCATAGGCCAACATCCTGCTCTTAAAAAAATGCGAGGCCTGATATAATCCCCGCTTTATCAATATGTCAAAGGATCCCTTCCGTAGACCTAAATTGAATTGTGGGTTCCCCAAGACAGGGACCAGGGGTGAATCCCTTAAGGATAGCATAAACCCTTGGCGAAAAGATTAATGCATATGCGTAATGTTGGTCCTATGGTTGGGTGTGATTTGGTCGTGGATGGGAGATCACTGAAGCACCATGGTGCCCTATGCAGTAACTCCCTACTCTGTGCTTGTTCTAATCTTGGCCAGATTTTTAAAAACCCAAAGGCGACCTGTCGATCATTCGCCTTACTAGGGCTGCCTGATAATATTTGTACATATCGGGGATCGCTAGCCCCCCGTGTTGTTTTGGCAACGTCAAGAGTGTCCTTACAGCGGGAGGAGCTTAATATCCAAAGTTAAAACAACAAGTGCAGAAGATTTTATAGATGGAAAGATGAAAAAATTACTGATGGTCCGCTTTAATTAATTGAACTTAGTTGTTTTTGATACACCACGTGTGTCCAGTGAAAGCAGCTTTCATTTGACTGGTATCCTAGTCACCTTTTTTCTTTTGTATTAATACATATGCTGCAGGGACCGCACTGACTTAGGGAGTTGGAATATTTCTATGGTTTTTCCCTCTTTTCCCTCTTTAGTAGCACTACAAACTGACACGGATTCTAATCCTTCTACACTGTATCCATCCGGCTGAATACCACGTCATGAGATAAAACACTGCATGGTTTCATAAGTAAAATACCTCACATTTTAATGAAAAAACTTTTTACTTAGTAGCTTTTTTTTGTGATTTGAGCCCTCAGATTTTGCATACTTTGGTCTTTTTAGGTATTGTGTGCCCTAACACCTCTTCCCTGGATTTATTGGCTATAATTAAACCCTGTTAAACCTTCTTAAAGTGACTGGTGCCCACTTTTTTCTACCCCACAAACAATTAAGGATTCTGCCATGAGGTGAAATGCTAGCCCACGATCAGCTAGGGGTCATCTAACTGCCTTCAGCAGGCAAGGAGGTGCTAAACAAACCGATAAATATTGAAATTCAAACAAGATTTGTCCATCTGCCACATTATGTATGGGGTTAATCTTCTTTCAAAATGAATGCCATAAAGCACAGGTGGATGAATATCCAGCAAATATTTGCTGTGTGAATTGTGCAACCATTCCTATATACTGTAACTAGGCCCCAATAAACTAATAAATAGCAGAGTTGGTAAAGATTAAAACCTCAGCTTTTTACTGCTTGTTGGAGCTGCACTGCAGTCTTCCCTTCACTTTCTGCCACAATGACAATGTTGTCAATGGGATAGGAAATTAAGGGAAATTTACCCAGTGTGGGAAGCACAAAGCAGGAAAATATAACCTGATATGGGTTAATATTCTGTCCAAAAAAAGAGAAGTTTTTGGTAGAGATTAACTTAAATTGTGTAAAGTTGTACCTCCACATCTAAATCGTAATATTGCACATTCCAACCTTCTACAGTAGAATAGTAAAAGGCAGTGGCGGCCCGTCCATTAGGGGCACATGGGCGCCTCCCCCCTTATCCATGCGTCCGGCCCCCTGATCTACATGCAGGGCTCCAGACAGATGAATTCCAATGAGGGGGAGGGTTAAGCACATGATTAGAGCCAGAGGCTCTAATAGGCTTCAAAAAAGGGTGGGGCGCAGAACACTGTGCTCCGAGCCCACCCAGTTGTGTGACAATAGCAAATTAATATTCGCTACTCTCACACTAATCCTCCTCCCGGCCAATCAGGAAGTGGGTCCTGAGACCCGTCACCCGATTGGCTGAAAGGACAGGCAATCCTATTGGACGCCTAGGAGGAAGAAGGAGGAGACACATGGCGGAAGCCGCCGTAATGCGCAGCAGGAGGAGGAGACGTGATGGAAGCCGCCGCCCGACCTAGATGGGGTAAGGGCTGGATCACCGACCAACAGCCCGGGGGGGGGGGGGCGACAACGACTTGGTGTGGGTGACCCGACTGACAGACCGTGGAGGGGGGGTGGTGACGAGGGATGCCGAACCGGAACAGGAGTAAAGTAGTGCACATTGCCTTTGACTCACCATGCTCAGATGCAGGCATAGACTCCTTTAACTTCTTTTTCATCCATGCCTTGGGTTCCCATAATCCTTTTGGTTTCCACAAGCTGCATGGCTCCTGGACACTGCCAGCAGGGAATAACATTTCCCCTGTTCCCCACTCTCTGCAATTTAAAGAGACTGCATCTGATTAGTAAAGTTAAAGCCACCCTGTGATTGTTTTGCCAATTTCTTCTTCCCTGTTATACTACTATATACACAAGCACGACGGGGGGCATATTGTATATTTGCCTCTGGCCCACTAGTACTTTTAGTGTAGCAGCTCAGAATGCAATCTAAGTTGACATTTTATTATCTAATTAATAGAGTTTTTTAGTCTTAAAAATTCCTAAAATTTAACAATTTTAAGAGTTCTGTCATGGTTTCTCATTGTTTTCTCAGCAGGATCAAATATTCAATATACATAATTCTCCACACATTACATTGTGAGCATAAAAAGCTAATGATTTCTTTCAGTGGGTTATTGCAAAATCATTATCCTAATTACCTATTTACACACATCAGCTCTGAGCCTGTGACTTTTAATTGCCATTTTAGGGGATTTCAGTCTGTTTTTGTTGCTTCATACTGTGTGATTAATGGCTGCCCATGTCTATTTTTTGTATTGTAAATCTTTTTTAAATTTTCCCTATGCACCTTTTGTCTGCTAGATACATGCAGTGGGTATAGAAAAGAATCACCCCCTTTAATATATTCACATTTTGTTGCTTTGCAGCCTGAAATGAAAACAGACACAGCTTTTGTTTTATCTGTGTATATGGAAAACCAAAAAGGGGTTGGGTTGGGACTTTGAGTGAGGCCTGTGGGTGTTTGTAATAATCGGTTCATAGCATGAAAATAATCTGAGTGTCACAAACCCCTAGGGGTGATTCATGGTATTGATATAGGTAAACATAATTAAGCAATATAATCAGGCATTTATGATGTAGAAATAGTCATAAAATTCAACAAAGTTGATATAATCATAATACATTTATTGATAAGGGAATTGATCACTAAATCATGATATGTGACAAACAGTAAAATGCATAGCAGATAAAAAGTATATATAATTCAAACATAAATGATGCATACATAATTCACATAATAAATACAAACAAAGAACATAATAAATTGAGCTTATTGGAGCAAGCGTGGCTTGGCATCGCTGGATGGACACTCTATGCATTTCATGGCCTTTTGCCAATTGTCAGGAGTTGGATGCGTGTGTATTACTATGGGATAATAAGATATGAAATAATTTTTAATGGTTATCTAGGTATTTGACCCTGAGGATGAAAGATAAGGATGGTTACTTTATTACTTACATAGTGGCCCATGGATGGAGATCAGCTCCAGGGATGGGATTGAGCAAGGGTTAGGTGAAAGTAGTCTCACCCGGGACTGAGGCGGGGAATCGCCAGATGATAAACAGGGAAGACATACAGTCGCAGGCGCTGGTCGCTGCTCGCTGAATGTGTATGTATTATGCATACTAGATGCAGGGTTCGCATTAAATGAAATCTGTGTGCATAATGGCAAAAAAAGGAAATTAAAAAAGAAATAAGTGAATGTATGAATGAATGACTGTGTGAAGTGATGTGTGGACGAGTGTAATTAAATACACTTATATGCACACCTAGAAATAGGTGTGAGTGCTGGAAGTATCCTGTTAATAAGTGATGGAGCATAAAATGTGGGAATATGTACGGTGGAGGACAAGCATGGTGAGAAAGAAAAAAAAAAATAAAATTAAAATTGAAAGGTTAATGAATGGGGAATAAATGTCTGTACCTATGAATGTATGAATATGTATGTATGTATAAATGAATGTTGAAGTGTGTGTGTGTGTGTGTGTGTGTGTATATTGGAGACGATGTGTTAAATGGTATGTGTGAATGAAAGTGAGTATGCGTGTCTAAAAAAAGGGATAAAGAAAAAGGAAAGAAGGTGAATGACATTTTCAAATACCTGTGTGAATGGTTTGGATATGAAAAGTCTGCTTCTCAAACGAGATCAAGACAGAGTGAGGCATCGGTCTGCTCCTGGCTGAGAATTCCCTGGATCTGGGTGTGTATATCCCCGCCAACGTCATATATAACTCATAATTGGCCAATGGGCGGGACGGCAAGGCTCCACAGGTGCTCGTTAAACACACTAATGGATACCTGTCTCCCTCTGCCAAAGTGAGAGATGTGAATAGTGCGTATCCGTCCAAACAGGCGTTGGAAACGCCAAGGATGAGGCACACTCATATGACGCCGATGCGCTGAGCTCAGGCTCCACCCCTCCAGTCAAGTCTGGAAGGGGGAGAGAGAGCTGGGCGCATCGCAGCCCCGGGGAAGCGATACCAAAAAACACCAGTCCCTCCACCCTGGAGCTGTATTTACTCAGTGCAACATAAAATCCATGTGTCAGACAAAAAAATCAAAAATCAGAATCACTGAGTTGGTAAAAGGATCACCCACTCCTAAAAATGACTTGTAAACTTGATCACGTGTAGCTAATCATCTTCTTAATGGCACACAAAGCCATATGACTTTCAACTTTGATCAGCTAGATGCTTCACAAGTTTGTTGCAAAATTGCAGCATTTCCGCATTGTATGACTCCAGATCAACTTTATATGCAAACATTCTGTAAGTCTGCTGCAAGTTCTGGTTCAGTTATTTTGTGCGATAGTCATCCCACCACAGGGGTCACTGTGACTTTCAGAGCTCTTGCTGTAGACTCACCACTTCAACTTTGCTCTTGCTAGAGACTAGCCACACAAATTTGCTGCAAATTGGAAAAGTGTCAGCTAGAACTTTTGCTTCAAGTGCTCTGCAAGTGTATAAATTGCCAGTGAAAATGTAATTTCAGTAATTGACAGTTACTGATCTATTTTTCTTTTTCATTAGTGTGGTATTTACCTCTATTGTCAAATTTGTCAATGCTAAGAGAGAGAGGACCCCGGAGAGTTTCTCTTTGCACTGATTTGTGGACAAAAAAGGCTCACAGTTTCATTCCTTGCTATAAGTGCATGCTACTTTTGTGTTGAATAAAATAAACCTGAACACATATTGTTGGCCCTTGAACAAGTAGCCCACCCACACACTGCACAGTTAATTAAATCATGTGTGGACAAATGCTTGCAAGAGTAGGACATACCAAAGAGGAAGATCCTTACAGTGATAACAGACAATAGGGGTAATATGGTGGCGGCATTTAAACAAACCACAGCAGTGGCAAAAGAACCACCCAGCTCTAGTGAGGAAGAATCCCCCATGACGGAAAGTAACTCTGAGTCCGAAATTGATGATCAGTGGTTGTTATTATTCTTTTAAATGACGACAGTCAATTATCACATGGGTATGAAATGATTGATATTGGGGCTGTCTGCTCTAGTCTACTGGTGTATCTTTGTTATTAGTTTCACTTTATTTGTAATCTTGGGTTAAAGTATTCCCATAAGATGCTGTGGGTTAAAATATAATGGAAACGGTAACCTTTTCTATACTTTATGCTTATTTGGCTGTGTTCCTCTTGTCAGGTACCAACATATCGACATGGGCCAGACACCGTGTGTGGTCTGGTACATACCTTACAACTTGTGGTCCACATGGTGCAGCAGAAAGAGACACGTGTTGAATTCTTGATAAAGAATCTATGAACCTCTTCTGCAAGTCTTCCATTGCAACATAGAAGATATTGGAGCAGTGTGACCTTATTCTTTTAATTGACTGTCCCACATGCTGGTCAAGTACATTCAACATGATCGCAAGACTCCTCCAACTGAGAGTTGGTCTGCCAAATCGCAAACAACATGGGATGGGACACAGCTTGCTCCCTAGTGAATGGCAAACACTCATATCATTGCATGACCTACTGCTGCCTTTTGTGGAACATACTAAAACCCTCCAGAGTGACACCATGTCCATGTCCTTGGCTGTCCCTGCCCTCTTTGTTCTGCTTAGCCAAGTTGAGGACTTTAAACAGAATATTAGCTACCAAGACTTTTCAACAATTGCACAGAAAATGAAAGGGAATGTGAACCAGTGTTTTGCTTCATTCATTTTTAGATCCAACTGATGAAATGTTCTCGCCACTTGCAGCAACTGCTTGTTATGTCAACCCTACTGTCTGTGAAACCCTTGTTAATGTGGCTGATGATAATATTCAGGAACTGCTTAAGAAGGCAGATGAGTATGGCTGTGCCGTAAGAAAATCCACATTGCCCTACACACAAGATGAGGATCTGCCTGAATCTGAAGATGATATGGAAGAGGAGAATATTGAAAAATCATAAGAAGTAGAAGAAGCACCATCCACATCAAAGCAGCCAGTCTTTCAGTTTCTTTCAAAATGCTATAAAAGATCCAGGCAGAGGATCTCTCCAAACAGCATAGAGCAGAAGATCAGTCTGACTGGTAATCTGGCACACACAATCTATTTTGATATGGCCTCCTCCCTGGCCTCAGTAGCCTGTTGTTCCTTAGGGCACTTTCACACTGACAGCGCGGGAGCGTCGACGGTAAGGCGGCGCTAGTTTTAGCGGTGCTTTACGGTAGTTTTAGATGTGCTTTTTGGGCGCTAGTGGGGCGTTTTTAACTCCCGATAGCGGCCGAATAAAGGGTTAAAAGTGCTCGCAAAGCACTGCTGCCGAGGCACTTTGCAGTTGGTTTGGCGGCGCTCCTAAGGCTCCCCAAAAATGCTGCTTGCAGGACTTTTTTTAACGTCCTGCCAGCCCAGCGCCTCAATTGAAAGCACTCAGGCTTTCACACTGGGAATGCAGATGAGGCATTTTACAGGCGCTATTTATAGCTAAAGGGCCTGAAAACACCTCCAGTGTGAAAGGGGTCTAAGAGTAAATTTTGTATTTTGAAGCACTTAAAGAGCAGTGCAAATAGTTTGCTGTGGTGCACTGGCTTGACTTGGCCCTTCATTGGAGGTTTTCTGTATCTGTGGCATAGCTCCTAACTGTCCCTGATTTCGAGGGACTGTCCCTGATTTGGAACAATGTCCCTCTTTCCTCCTCAGTTGTTTATCGTTTTGGTCTGATCTATATAGTTGTATATAAAATGCACTATCTTTTAAAAAGTGTTTTGCAGTGCTAAACCTTTCATCCAATGTCTAAATTGCTTAATTTGTAAATTTCAAAAGCCAGTGTAAAGGAATAATCATTAAGGCCTGTAATGCACACAGTGCTCTGGATGGTGGTCTGAAGAGGCCTTTAATGTACACAGTGCTCTTGACGGTCTGAAGAGGAGGCCTGTAATGCATTGCACACGGTGCTCTGGATGGTCTGAAGAGGCTTGTATTGCACATAGTGCTCTAGAAGGTGGTCTGAGAAGTCCTGTAATGCACACAGTGTTCTGGACAATCTGAGGAGGAGGCCTGTAATGCATTGCACATACTGCTCTGAATGGTCTGAGGAGCAGGGAGGAGCCGAACACCCCCCTGAACCTACGAACAGACAGAATGTTCGCGTGAACTTTAGAACCCTATTAAATACAATGGACTCGAACGTTCAAAATCTAAAGTGCTAATTATAAATGCTTATATGCAAGTTATTGTCATAAAAAGTGTCTGGGGACCCGGGACTTGCCCCAGGGGACATGTATCAATGCAAAAAGAAGTTTTAAAAATGGCAGTTTTTTCGGGAGCAGTGATTTTAATAATGCTTAAAATGAAAAAATAAAAGTGAAATATTCCTTTAAATTTCGTACCTGGGGGGGGGGGGGGGGTGTATGATATGCATATAAAATGGCGCATGTTTCCCTTGCTTAGAACTGTCCCTGCATAAAATGTCATTTTTGAAGGAAAAAAAGTCATTTAAAACTCACTCGCGGCTATTAATGAATTGTCGGCTCCCGGCAATACATAGAAAAGTCATTGATAAAAAAATAAAATAAAAGCATGGGGGTCCCCCAGAATTCAATTACCAGGCCCTTCAGGTCTGGTATCGATATTAAGGGGAACCCCGCCGCAAATTTAAAAAAAATGCGTGCGGTTCCCCCAAATATACATACCAGGCCCTTCAGATCTGGCATGGATTTTAAGGGGAACTCCACAGCAAATGTAAAAAAAATGGCATGGAGTCCCCCCAAAAATCCATACCAGACCCTTATCTGAGCACGCAACCTGGCAGGCCGCAGGAAAAGAGGGGGGGATGAGAGAGCGCCCCCCCCTCCTGAACCGTACCAGGCCACATGCCCTCAACATGGGGAGGATGTCCCCATGTTGATGGGGACAAGGGCTTCATCCCCACAACCCTTGCCCGGTGGTTGTGAGGGTCTGCAGGCGGGGGGCTTATCGGAATCTGGAAGACCCCTTTAACAAAGGGGACCCCCAGATCCCGGCCCCCCCTATGTGAATTGGTAAGGGGTACATTGTACCCCTACCATTTCACGAAGAAAGTGTCAAAAAATGTAAAAGGATCTGAGGAGATCTGTAATGCTGCACAGTGCTCTGGATGGTGGTCTGAGAGGAGGTCTGTAATGTTGCACAGTGCTCTGGATGGTGATCTGAGGGGAGGCCTGTAATGCACAATGCTCTAGATGGTGGTCTGAAGAGGCCTGTAATGCACACAGTGCTCTGGGCAGTCTGTAATATACAGTTCTCTGGTCCTCCGGACGGTCGGGACTCAGGAGGCCTGTAATGCACAGTGCTCTGGACAGTCATCTGAGGAGACCTGTAATGCTACACAGTGCTCTGGGCAGTCTCAGGAGGCCTGTAATGCACAGTGCTCTGGACAGTCATGAGTCAGGACTATTGGCATGCCTGTAACGCACAGTGCTCTGGACGGTTGTCTGAGGAGGCCTGTAATTCTGCACAGTGCTAAGCATGCTGCACCACTAAGCTTGCTACAGCCGCTACCTTGCTTGCTGGATGGGGAATCGCTCACAGGCTTTACAAGCAGAGCTCCAAGGAAACCAAAACTTCATGTGGGTAAACATCCCTCTCTCACATTTTCGTTCTGTTTTTGTTTGTTGCAGAAAATGTAATTGATTTTCGTTATGTTTTCATGAATTGGAGGTATTGAAGTAGAAGATTTTTGGTACAACACAGAACCTCCCTGGATCAGGACGTCACTCCAAACTGGATGAAAGAGCCAGGAGCAAACCAGTCAGAGAGGCTACCAAGAGGCCTACAGCAACTCTGAAGCAGTTGCAGGAATGTATGACAAAAACTGGTCATTGTATGCATTAGACAACAATATCACAAATTCTCTACAAATGTGGCTTTTATGAAAGGGTTTCAAGACAAAAGCCACTCCTCAAGAAGAGCCACATGCAGTCACGACTAAGCTTTGCCAAAATGCACCTTGAGGATTCTGAGGCCACATGGAAAAAGGCATTATGGTCAGATGAGACTAAAATTGACGCCAAACAATGTCTGACAGAAAACCAATATAGCTCACCATCCAAACAACACCATTCTTACAGTAAAGCATAGAGGTGGTAATATCCCCTTATGGGGATGTTTCTCTGCAGCAGGGACTTAAGCATGTCTCAGGATAGAAGGAAAAATGGATGGAGCAAAATAATGTAAAATTCTTGAGGAAAACCTGCTGCCCTCTGCCAGAAAGTTGTCAAAGGGAATTTTTGCTGTGTGCTTTGGGTCATTGTCATGTTGGAAGATCATGTTACACATGACCCACACAGCATAAATGACAACACAGTGGTTGAAAAAGAAAAAGTTGAATGTCCTTGCATGGCCTAGTCAGAGCCCAGACTTAAACCCCACTGAAAATCAGTGGAATGACTTGAAGAGTTTGGTCCACAATCGGTTGCCATCAAATTTAACTGAACTTGAGCAGTTCTGCAAAGAACAGTGGGCAAATATTGCAAAGTCTACATGTGCAAAGTTACTAGAGACATATCTCAACAGACTAAAGGCTGTAATGAAAGCAAAGGGTCTTCAACAAAATACTGACACAAGAGGGTAATCCTTTTTCCAACTCAGTGATTCTGTTTTTGAATATTTCTTATTTTTTTCTGACATGTTGGTGTTATATCTTTCACTTGGGTGCTAAAAGTTGCACTTAGTAAATACAGCTTGATAAAACAAAAACTGTGTCTGTCTTTATTTCGGACTGCAAAGCAACAAAATGTGATTATTTTAAAGGTGACTATTTTCTATACTCACTGTACATCTATGTATTCAGTATTGGATGACTACTTTGTCACTGTATTGGTTGAGCAAAGTTTAGTTGAAGACAAACATTATCTGACACATTTCTTTAGACTTTGGTGTAATGAGATAAGATTTTAACCCCCTCTAGGATCTTTATTGCTGCCATAGCCCATATGCAGAATCTTACATCCATACTGCGTAGGGTGACCACATTTCCAAACTGTCATTCAGGGACAACCCGCCCCCAACATGCACCAGTCAGTGATGTCACAAGGGGGCTGTGATACCATGTGATGTTGCTGGGTGGCCCTGCCCCTTACCTATTTAAGAAATGTCACTCTGCTTACAATGCAGTCGGCGGATGGCCATACTCGAGAGCAGAGCGTGTTTGTTTTTTTTGTTTTTTTCTTATTTTGGTCGGCCGAGACTGCGGACATACTACAGGAGACGGTCAGAGACTGCGAGCATACTACAGGAGATGGTCAGAGACTGCGGGTATACTACAGGAGACGGTTGTGTTCTCTACATGGTTAACCCTTTCACTCAGGTCCTGGATATCTGCTTTTTGTTGTGCTATACAGTTCATCAGATCAGCCTGCAGAGACAATCTAAGGGAGAGCAGCATATCTTTTAATACTGTACCTGACACTGGCTGGCCAGTTGTGCAAAAAGCAGCTATAGGGTCTGAGAGAGGCCTGGGTGTTGGTGCTGCAGAATCTGATCCTCCCCTACCTCATCCTGCATGGGATCCTCGTCTGAGGGGGATAGATCCCTGTGGGGTTTAGACTTTGCTGGGCTTGAGAAGGTAGGAGTGGATGTGCCCGAGCCATTTGTGTCACCAGCAAGGGAGAAGCGAGGGAGAAGCTGCAGAGGTGGACACTAGAGGGCTGGCCGTGGACCGAGTTACATGGTCGCCACTGCCATCTTGCTGAGTCCCTCGGGAGACCAGCAGGAAGAAGCCCAAGAGCTTAGAGGGTTGCTTCCCTTTTTTGTCGGGGCATATTTTCTGTGTATTGTGCCTGTGGGAGGTGTCTGTTGTAGTCTAGCGGTGCTGTGGGCTTCGGTAGGTGATGGATCTCTTGGCGATCATGAGGAGCTGGACTGTCTCCCAGGACACTGTATTCTCCCAGAATGAAGGTACCTGGGATAGACTTGCAAAATGCAGGACTGTCCCGGGCAATCTGGAACACGGGGTCACCCTAATTCCGGGTTCTGTCTTTATCGCTTGACTGTGAGCTGATAGCAAACATCAATTAAAATGGAAGGGGTTCTTGTCTTTCCTTACTCTACCAACTAAAAGCATTTTTTTTTATTCTTTCTGTGTTGCTGTTACAGATTTGCCTAAATTTCCTGTCTGTTGAATCGTCAAAAACGGACCCACAGAAACCTGACAGGAGTTCTAATCCTTTCTTACTCTATTGGAAAAAAGTTTTGCCTGGACAAATACTTTAAGCTGCAGGCGCATAGTACCATGAAAGGTGACCTCAGGTCCATAAAGCAGACACTTTTGAGTGCCTACTTGCCTGCTTGCCTCCAGGACTTTGCCAGTGGCCAATCAAATAATAATCAGCTCTGTGGAAGGGAGGGGTTTGCCTGAGAAAAATATTTTCTCTTCCTGTAAAGTTGCTTCAGTTAAGACACTGATCCGACTTTGGAGGCGACTTCCATTGAAATCAATGGGTACAAGTCACCTTGAAGTAGTACAGGAACCTTTTCTGAAGTCGGAGTGACTTCAGTAGTGTACATTAAGACTGCTCTCATTCTCTTGAATGTAATTTGTCATGTCATGCGACTTGGGGCGACACAAGTCGGATCCCAAGTCGCGGTAGTGTGAAATGGCTCTAAAACACTCTAACACACACTAAAGCACAGTTTTCAGTAAACATTGGTTGCGTGACTTCCTGATTGATAACTGACCTGCCTTCCTCCCCCTGCCCCACACCCCTGGGCCTTCATGCCTGCTACTACTGTTCAGCAATCTGCTTAGTTATTCCTTTTAGCCCTGGTTCACACTGGGCTGCGAGAGTGAAGCCGTGCGAGAACTCGCACGATTTCACTCCCGCTGATCAGTCCCGATTTCGGCCGCGATTACAGGGACATCTGTGCAGGTTTCTTGCAAAAAGTAGTACAGAAACTACTTTTTGAAATCGGTGCAGCACCGCAGATGCGACGTCACACCGATTAGGACGGTGCCATTGCCGGCAATTTGCGGCAAATACAGCCGTTTTGACATGCGATTTGATGTGCCAAATCGCATGTCAAAACGCACCAGTGTGAACCAGGGCTTATACATGTTTCAAATAATTAATCAAGTGAAGTGCATACCAGGCTTAAAAATAAAAACGCTGCTTTTGCAGGGTTTTTGTGTGTAGAACGATAATTTCACAAATACACCGCTGAGCCTACATGATGTCTGCTTATGTGTATTGTTGTGGAAAAATTATAGTAAATTATAGTAAAACAGATTAAATTTAAAGATGCTTAAAGCTGATTTTGATTGTTGTATTTATATTTAGTTAGGCACAAAAAGCAGAAGGGTTTTTTCAGCAATAGTTCATTCTGAATCTAGATGGGAAAAAAAAATTTGGTTCTTGTAGTCCCAATAGGATTCCTCAGTAAATGTACACATCCTAGAGTCAATGAAAGGTGTGGACTGAGAATGAAACCATTGTAAAAAATTATTTTCATTGGCATCATCACAAAATTTTAGGGGAAAAGACAGTACAAATGTACGAGATGGGACTTTATATATGCCTCTGAGAACATATTACACCAAAAATATATAGATACAAATATGTATATATTTAGACTTTATACACTGATAAAAAGATGCCTAACAGCATAAAAGCACACAATTTGCAATATAGCCATATAAGATACAAACTATGAGGTCAAACAGGTATATATATATTCGAAATAGGTTTGATCTGGTCGACGCGTTTCATGGGACTTCCGCTGCTTCAGGACCATAGAAGCATATATATATTGTGTGACTTCAAAGGGTGTACATGGCTCGTGTCAGCATCATTAGAATAAAAACAAAGACTGATGTAGAGGGTCTGTATAGTATAATATATATCAAGCTCCAGATGTAGATGTTTGCCTACCGGCCCATGGGAGTAACCCACCACTGAAAAAACATCTGAAGCAATGATAGATGTTTGGGGTAAAAGAGAGGTCGAATATAATCTCAGAGAGGCCTTACTGGGTGTAGAGGGTGGCAAAGGTAAAAATTTGTTCAAAGAGAAGTGTGCCAAATATTCCAAAAGTCCTCTCAGATATACAATGAGGTTGTATATACATCGCTCTCTCCACGACCGTGGCCCAATTTTCAAATTAGCTTTGCAGGGAAGGAGTGGCAAAGCCCAGTCCCTTCACACTAGCACTTTACACATAAACAAGTTCCAAAAACGTCTCATCCAAATGGCTCGGTCAGGAGCAACACTTAAAGCCCATCTCTGGGCAAATAAAAAATGATCCCTTGTAGTGGGGCTGTGCCTGAACTGCAAAGGTTAATTGCTCCTTTTGCCTATTGGAACAATTAAAGGAGATTCACTTACCCATGTCTCTGCTCCCCCCTCAGCTAGACCATTCCTTGCAGCATCTGCACCCCCTCGCTTCAGCAGTTTAGGGTCCTCACTAGGGATGAGCCGAACACCCCCCGGTTTGGTTCGCACCAGAACATGCGAACAGGCAAAAATATTTGTTCGAACACCGTTAAAGTCTATGGGACACGAACATGAAAAATCAAAAGTGCGTTTTTTCGGGAGCAGTGATTTTAATAATGCTTAAAGTGAAATAATAAAAGTGAAATATTCCTTTAAATTTCGTACCTGGCGGGTGTGTATAGTATGCCTGTAAAGTGGCGCGTGTTTCCCGTGTTTAGAACTGTCCCTGCACAAAATGTAATTTCTAAAGGAAGAAAAGTCATTTAAAACTATACTCGTGGCTATTAATGAATTGTCAGTCCCGGCAATACAGATCAAAGTCATTGAAAAAAACGGTCGGGGTTTCCCCCCCAGTCCATTACCAGGCCCTTTGGGTCTGGTAGGAATATTAAGGGGAACCCCTGCCGTTTTTTTTAATGACTTTTATCTGTATTGCCGGGACCAACAATTCATTAATAGCCGCGAGTATAGTTTTAAATTACTTTTTTCCCCCCAAATTCAATTACCAGGCCCTTCAGGTCTGTTATGGATATTAAGGGGAACCCTGCACCAAATTTAATAAAAAATGGCGTGGGATTTCCCCCAAATATCCATACCAGACCCTTCAGGTCTGGTATGGATTTTAAGGGGAACTCCGCGCCAAATGTAAAAAAAAAATAGCATGGGGTTCCCCCCAAAAATCCATACCAGACCCTTATCTGAGCATGCAACCTGGCAGGCCACAGGAAAAGAGGGGGGACGAGAGAGCGCCCCCCTCCTGAACCGTACCAGGCCTCATGCCCTCAAGATGGGGTGGAGGTCCCCATGTTGATGGGGACAAGGGCCTCATCCCCACAACCCTTGCCCGGTGGTTGTGGGGGTCTGCAGGCGGGGCGCTTATTGGAATCTGGAAGGCCCCTTTAACAAAGGGGAGCCCCAGATCCCGGCCTCCCCCCTATGTGAATTGGTAAGGGGTAAAGGGGTACATTGTACCCCTACCAATTCACAAAGAAAGTGTAAAACATTTTAAAAAACCACACAGACACTGTTGGGATAAGTCCTTTATTTTAAAAAAAAAAAATTTCAGCGGTGTAAATCCACTCTCCAAATCCACGGGAAACCTGCGTTGCATCAGAGGGGGGCGGGGTCACAAATCACGTCACTGGGAAAGCCCAAATTTCCCCTTGCATCAGAGGGGGACGGGGTCACATGACGGGTGGCCCCGTCCTCGGCTACATAAGACCTGTCAGGCTTCCGTGGCGTCATTCCCGGGGGGTCTCCGGTGGAGACAGGATCGTGTGCTGTTCCTCGCTGGACATCATCGCTGGAGCCTGGAGATTATCCATCGCTGGATACCAATATCGCTGGAGTGGAGATCGAGAGTGGATTTACACCGCTGCAATCTTTTTTTTATTTTTATTTTTAATAAAGGACTTATCCCAACTGTGTCTGTGTGTTTTTTTTTTTTACACTTTCTTTGTGAAATGGTAGGGGTACAATGTACCCCTTACCAATTCACATAGACGGGGGGCCGGGGTTTGGAGGTCCCCTTTGTTAAAGGGGTCTTCCAGATTCCGATAAGCCCCCGCAGACCCCCACAACCACCAGGCAAGGGTTGTGGGGACGAGGCCCTTGTCCCCATCAACATGGGGACCACCGCCCCATGTAACTGAATTTGGGGGGACCCCCACGCATTTTTTTTTTATCAATGACTTTTCTCTGTATTGCCGGGACCGACAATTCATTACAGCCGCGAGTCGTTTTAAATTACTCTTTTTCCTTCAGAAATGACATTTTGTGCAGGGACAGTTCTAAGCACGGGAAACAAGCTCTACTTTACAGGCATACTATAGACACCCCCCCAGGTACGAAATTTAAAGGAATATTTCACTTTTATTATTTCACTTTAAGCATTATTAAAATCACTGCTCCCGAAAAAATGGCCGTTTTTAAAACTTTTTTTTGCATTGATACATGTCCCCTGGGGCAGGACCCAGGTCCCCAAACACTTTTTATGACAATAACTTGCATATAAGCCTTTAAAATTAGCACTTTAGATTTCTCCCATAGACTTTTACAGGGTGTTCCACGGCTTTTCGAATTTGCCGCGAACACCCCAAATTGTTCGCTGTTCGGCGAACGGGCGAACAGGCAATGTTCGAGTCGAACTCATGTTTGACTCCAACTCGAAGCTCATCCCTAGTCCTCACATCATCAAGACCAAAGCAGGGTCCATAGCCCAATGCTGAACATGAGGACCCCAAGGGATAGTCCACCACTGGATCATGGGGGAGCAGCGGATCATGTAAGGCTCTCTTCTTCCCCAGGCAAACTGAGCAATTAATGCTTGCATTGTGGGCACAGACCCTGTGCCATATATAAGCACCATGCATACCTCCCAACACCATGTACACTATACAGTTAAACATAACTGTTACATAAGAAATTTTGCACAAGGAACTTACAGGTAAAATATTGCAACAGGGAAATCTGCATGACTACTGCATGTCTTTTAACACATAAATTTAAAATTGCACTGAAACACAGCATGCGGGTCCAACATCTGAAAATCCAGAGCTGATATTGAACTGCTGCACACATGGCAACCTGTTCAGACTCACTAGCCAATTCCTTTCCAGAAATGGTGCTTTCTTGGATGGAGAGGTTCCCTTCAGTTCCGATGCTGCCGTCGGGACCCACCCAGGTCCGCCAAGGATTTCTCTGCCCCCATATCAAAGGGAGAAGCATCCCAGCCCTCAGTATCTTTGTGCAGGCACCTAACCACAACACCTGGTGCAAAGTGAAACACAGCAAGATGCTGCCTCTACTAGGCTGGAGATGGGGAACTGGTGGTTATCCCTTGCACCATGTCCTAACTCCAAATCTTTGAATGGCTGGCCCTTATCTGGGCAATAGTTTAACAATAAAAGTGTCATGTTACCCGCAATGAACCCAAGGGGAAATATTTCCCACCAGTGACCTCTTTGTGTGACACCTGTTAGTGTCAATTGAGACAATAGTGTATTTGATCTGAAAGTGTGTCCAATCAAGTCCAGTTTTGGTGAAGTGGGAAAGCATTAGAACCCATTTCTGGTTCTGGATTTGGTTCAGGACTTTCCCCTCACTTTCTGTTCTGCTGACAATGTTTTACCAGGCAGGAAGTGAGAGGAACTCACCAACAGCAACATAAATAAAAATACTTATGTAGCGTAAAACAAAGTTCTAAGTTGTTGCGCAGATGAACCCAGACTATAAGCCAATTTTTTTACCATCTAATGGTTACACTGTGGCGGTGTATGGCATTGGAAGGAATCACATCCTGGTACATGTGAATGGTCAAGTTGGTGACAAGATACACACACAGTTGGTCCAACCAAAAAAGTAATAGAAGGTCCTTATTTATTTATTTTGTGTACTTTTACATGTGGCAAACAGTTTAGTAATTTTGATTCACATTTGTGGCAGCGTGGTTTGAATACACATTTATAGGGTGCACGAATGTGGAAGTTAGACATATTTTGAAGACTGCACCAGCCATAATCACATTCATCTGTGTTCCCTTTTTTGTTTTTTGGGGTTTTGTTTTTGTCTGTGGCACAGAGTTATCATTGCTATTTGTTAGCAGGGAAGAATGCTGGGTCAGGTCTTTGGGGAATGATAGAAAACTTCAGAGATTTGTACATCACGCTTGAGACCCAGGCGAGAAGGGTAAAAAACAGGTTGACTCCTTGGATTTTAGGGTGAGTTTATGTACCTGTAATTAGAACCAATATCACTTTCTAGTTTTTAAAGTAGCTGGCTCCGGGGCCAGATGCATCAGACAGGAGTTCATGCTTTTCAGACTTCAATGGCTCCATCTATGTTCCACAATTTTTTACTTATTATGTACATTATCACACTAACAGCTCCCATGTTTCTATTCTTTTGAGTTCTCTATCAGCATAAAACAAAAATAGACATATTGTATACACTGCATCCAGAAAGTATTCACAGCGCTTCACTTTTTTCACATTTTGTTATGTTACAGCCATATTCCAAAATTTATTAAATTAATTATTTTCCTCAAAATTCTACAAATAATACCTCATAATGACAATGTCAAAGAAGTTTGTTTGAAATCTTTTCAAATTTATTCAAAATAAAAAATGAAAAAAGAAATCACATACTTTGTTGAAGCACCTTTGGCACCAATTACAGTTTCAAGTCTTTTTAAGTATGATGCTACAAGCTTGGCACGCCTATTTTTGGGCAGTTTCTCCCCTTCTTCTTTGCAGAACCTCTCAAGCTCCATCAGGTTAGATGGGGAGCGTCGGGGCACAGCCATTTTCAGATCTTTCCAGAGATGTTCAATTGGGTTAAAGTCTGGGCTCTGGCTGGGCCACTCAAGGACATTGTGCAAAAAATTATATATGCGATATACTGCGCTGTGCAATAAGTGAACACAAAAATTATATGCCAACACAGCTGAGACAAAGCAAAAACTGGTGAATATGAAAAAGTGTAGCGCTTATTTTTGTAAAAAAGTCAGTTACCAACACATATAAAATGTTGCAAACATGCATATATATGAAATCGTAATTTCAGTGACACCAAGTGACTGAGTGTGATCCGTGAAAAAAAAAAATATATGTAACAAATAAATCAGAACGAAGCAGTCCTCTATTGTGACCACACACAAATGACAGTCCAAAAGTGTAGAAAAACTGCAAGGTTGAAATGAAGAGTCCCACATGGATATGCCCCTCTCTGTGAAAGGATGGAGACACCACCACCGATATAAGGAGGAGGCTTATCAGATGATGACTGTTTAGTTGAAACGCGTCGAGTGGACCCATTCACACACATCGCTCTTGCACTTTGTGATATGCCTATGATATTCTTCCAAATGTGAGTGTTCATTTTTTAATATTTTTTAATAAATACTACCTTGTACGGTATCACACTATGTGAGTTTTTTTCCCATTACGCATGTTATGTGGTTACCGTATCTCTGGCTCCAACAAGACTACATGTCTACATGCCGACTGATATGCGGATTCAGGACCAGCTGGATACATCTTGCTGACTGATTATATAAGCCTGTTTTTGACTTGGGTGGTATACACCTCACCAAGTCAACACCATCTGGTAAGCCTCCTCCTTATATTGGTGGTGGTGTTTCTATCCTTTCACAGAGATAGTAATACCATGTGGGACTCTTCATTTCAACCTTGCAGTTTTTTTACACTTTTGGACTGTCATTTGTGTGTGGTCACAATAGAGGACTGCTTCGTTCTGATTTATTTGTTACATATATTATTTTTTTTCACGGATCACACTCAGTTACTTGGTGTCACTGAAATTAAGATTTCATATATATGCATGTTTGCAACATTTGATATATGTTGGTAACTGACTTTTTTACAAAAATAAGCGCTACACTTTTTCATATTTACTCAAGGACATTCACAGGGTTGTCCTATAGCCACTCCTTTGTTATCTTGGCTGTGTGCTATGGGTCACTGTCCTGTTGGAAAATGAACCTTCACCCCAGTCTGAGGTTCAGAGTGCTCTGGAGCAGGTTTTCATCAAGGATGTCTCTGTATATTGCTGCATTCTCTTTTCCCTCGATCCTGACTAGTCTCCCACTTCCAGATGCTGAAAAACACCCCCACAGCATGATACTGCAACCACCATGCTCCTCTTTTACTGAGGAGTGGCTTCCATCTGGCCACTCTACCATACAGACCTGATGGTGGAGTGCTGCAGAGATGGTTGTTCTTCTGGAAGGTTCTCCTCTCTCCATAGAGAAACGCTGGAGCTCTGTCACAGTAACCATCAGGTTCTTGGTTACCTCCCTGACTAAGGACTTTTTCCTCCGATTGCTCAGTTTGGCCGGGTGGCCCACTTTAGGAAGCATCCTGGTGGTTCCAAACTTCTTCTATTTACAGATGATGGAGGCCACTGTGCTCATTGGGACCTTTAACGCTGCAGAAATGTTTCTGTACTCTTCCACAGATCTGTGCCTCAATACAATCCTATCTCGAAGGTCTACAGACAATTCCTTGGACTTCATGGCTTGGTTTGTGCTCTGACATACACTGTTAACTGTGGAAACTTATATAGACAGGTGTGTACCTTTCCAAATCATGTCCAATCAACTGAATTTACCACAGGTGGACTCCAATCAAGTTGCAGAAACATCTCAAGGATGATCAGAAGAAACAGGATGCACCTGAGCTAAATTTTGAATATCATGGCAAAGGCTGTGAATACTTATGGACATGTGTTTTTTTTGTTTTTGTTTTTTATAAATTTGCAAAGATTTCAAACAACCTTCTTTCACGTTGTCATTATGGGGTATTGTTTGTAGAATTTTGAGGAAAATATTGAATTTATTCCATTTTGGAGTAATGCCGCGTACACACGATCGTTTTTAATGTCATTTTCAAAAACGACGTTTTTCTCGGCGTGATTTTTCTTGTTTCCTCTCAAGCCTGTCTTGCATACACACGTTCATTAAAAAAAACGCTTGAGCAAAGCGCAGTGACGTACAACACGTACGACGGCACTATAAAGGGGAAGTTCCGTTCTAATGACGCCACCCTTCATGTTAGTAAAGTTTGTTGAGCAGCGATTCGTGCTTTTCAGCCTCGTGCTTTTCAGTCCGTTACAGCGTGACGAATGTGCTATCTCCATTATGAACGCTAGTTTTACCAGAACGAGTGCTCCCGTCTCATACTTGATTCTGAGCATGCGCGTTTTTTTTCCCCTCGTAAAAGCATACACACTACCGTTTTTCACGTTGTTAAAAAAAACGACGTGAAACAATAGAGCAGGTTCTCATTTTTTTTAGCCCATTTTTCACATCGTTAAAAATGCTCTGGAGCCTACACACGATCATTTTTAATGCCCAATTAAAAAAATAAAAATTTTAACGTCGTAAAAAACGGTCTTGTGTATGCGGCATAAGGCTGTAACATAACAAAATGTGGAAAAAGTGAAGCGCTTTGAATACTTTCCGGATGCACTGTAGATAGTTAGATAGATGTTACAGGTACTGTATTAAATTCAAACCCAGGAGCCCAACAGGCTAAATTAACCTGGAATTAGATGGAATTAGATAAAAGCAAGTGATGTCTGTGTTTTAAGCATTGCTTGTGACAATTAAAGCCGTGTACACACGATAGGTTTTACAGATGAAAACAGTCCGATGGACTGTTTTCATCGGACAAACCGATCGTGTATGGGCCCCATCGGTCTTTTTTCCATCGGTGTATAAAAATAGAACATGTTTTAAATTTATCTGATGGTTAAAAAACCGATAGCAAATTACTATCGTCTGTGGGGAACTCCATCGGATAAAAAACCCACGCATGCTCAGAATTAAGTCGACGCATGCTCATAAGCATTGAACTTAATTTTTCTCGGCTCATCGGAATGTTTTACGTCACCGCGTTTGGAACGGTCGGTTTTTTGACTGATGGTGTGTAGGCAAGACTGATGCAAGTCAGCTTCATCGGTTTTCTGATGGAAAAATCCATCGGTTTAAAAACCATAGGAAATCCGATCGTGTGTACAGGGCTTGAGTCATAAAATTTGAACAGCATTTATGTATTTGAGAAGCAGCTGTTATTGATTGAAAAGACTCAATCAATCAAAAATGTTCAACTTCTGCCACTGATGCCGCATACACACGACCATTTTTCTCGTCGGCAAAACTGTAATTTTTTCACTTGGACGAGAAAAATGGCCGTGTGTAGGCTCTTCAGCAGTTTTCCCTACGATAAAACCGTTGAGAATCACGACGAGAAAAATGAGAACATGCACTAATTTTTCTCGTCGCGAATCGCGGCATTTTTTTCCTCTGCAGTTTTCCCATAGGGAAACACTGCTAGGGAGCCTACACACGGCCGGTTTTCTCGACCAAGAGAAAACATGTCGTGAAAAACGGCCGTGTGTAGACTGGGAAAATGGGACCAAGCCGGTCCTCGTTTTTCCCGTCGGGTTTCACGGCAGTGTTTTCACCGCCGAGAAACTCGGTCGTGTGTACGCGGCATTACAGTTGATTATTCATTTTTGAGTAAAGGAAAGTATATTCATGTGCATGCCACTAATTCCTGTTGGCCAAGGTTTGTGGTGAGCCCTCACTACCCATCGCAAGATATCTGCCCATGTATGGCCTCCCTTCTACATTAAATGTACTGATTATTATTGTCATTTATTACTAAGTTACTGTAGTTCTGCTGAGGCAAAAGAAATGTTGTCAAGAATGCACGACTGTATAACCAAAGTCATGCCGTGAGTAATTATTAGAGCTATACAAATCAATGCTAATTGCACAACTGTTTGACAGGATAATGTAGTGTGTCAGATATGATTAAGAAGGAAATACTTTGGATTTTCCTTGAATTCTTTAGAAAATAAGACACAGAATAAAGACACTCTTAAAGAAATTTCTTTAAGAGAGTGAAATGTGACAAGTCTAATGCCCCGTACACACGGTCGGACTTTTGACCGACAGAATTCCATCTGAGTAAAAGAGAACATGTTCTCTATCTAAACTCAGACGGAATTCCTCGGAATTTCCGTTGGAAAAAGTCCAATGGGGCATACACACGGTCAGAATATCCGATGAAAAAATTTGATTTGACTTTTTCCATCGGAAATTCCGATCGTGTGTGCAAGGCATAAAGGGTAGAGTTAAGAATGGTTTGACCCACGGTTTATACAACGTTTGCTCAAGATTCAGTTTTGAACCCAAAGTTCAGTTGAAGTAATCTGTGAATCTCGGATAAAAAGCTGCATGAATCTTGGGTGAAAACATTGCTACATAGATACCATGTTTTAATTCCACGTAGATTGAATAACCCTACATACACAGTAAATGATCAAAACTAAATTAATAAAGGAGAGTACAGCCAAAGATTGTTTGACTTTACTTCTCCTGTGGTTTACAAGAGTGTAGTGAGGGGGGGGGGGGCAGAGCAGACAGTCGGTGACTGACAGTCACCAGCTGTCTGCTCTGGGAGCTCTGAGAACCAAGCGATGGACAGTGTTTGATCTCTCACTTCTCATGCCGCATACACACGACCGTTTTTCACGACGTTAAAAATGCCATTTTTTAAATTGGGCATTAAAAACAATCGTGTGTAGGCTCCAGAGCATTTTTAACGACGTGAAAAATGGGCTAAAAAAAATGAGAACCTGCTCTATTTTTTCACGTCGTTTTTCACGTCGTTTTTTTTAACGACGTGAAAAACGGTAGTGTGTATGCTTTTACGAGTGGGAAAAAAAACATGCATGCTCCGAATCAAGTATGAGACGGGAGCGCTCGTTCTGGTAAAACTAGCGTTCGTAATGGAGATAGCACATTCGTCACGCTGTAACGGACTGAAAAGCACGAGGCTGAAAAGCGCGAATCGTCGTTCAACAAACTTTACTAACATGAAGGGTGGCGCTATTCGAACTGAACTTCCCCTTTATAGTTGTACGTCACTGCGATTTGCTCAAGCGTTTTTTTTTAATGAACGTGTGTATGCAAGACAGGCTTGAGAGGAAACAAGAAAAATCACGTCGAGAAAAATGTTGTTTTTGAAAATGACATTAAAAACGATCGTGTGTACGCGGCATTCAGTCTTAGAGCCAGCGGGGGACAGATGCTGCATCCACCTTGGTAAGTATGTTTCCATAAAAATAAAAAATTAATCCCCATACTTCTCTTTTAAAACAAAATATAAATAGTAAAGATCAAAAAGGTTAGTCAACGGGCCCACACGATACAGCCCCAATAATAACTGCTTTATCACAAAAATGTAGTAAATAACAGTAGAACCTTCCATGGCAAGGCTTAGCTTCATATTTGACCTAAATTAAATCATACACATCTGTGTTTTATATAATTGCAATTTATACAGTTACACATAGACACAGTGAAAACCATTGACCAGTTCATACATTCTTTTATATAAGCATAGCAAAGTTATATTGATGCAATACTCCCATCCTTAAAGTGAAATTAACCCTCAGTTATTTTAAGCACTTTCAGAAGGCGATTTAGTCACTGAGTATGCAACTTCTTTATCTTTTATTTTTTCCTATTTGTTACTTTTTGTTTCCCATATTCCTGTTTCAGAGTGGCTCCTTTCCATTTCAAAATCCTATAGAGCCACTCTACAGTTGTGTCTCCCTAGACCAGTGATGGTGAACCTTGGCCCCCCAGATGTTTTGGAACTACATTTCCCATGATGCTCAACTACACTGCAGAGTACATGAGCATCATGGGAAATGTAGTTTCAAAACATCTGGGGTGCCAAGGTTTACCATCACTATCACTGCCCTAGACTGTGAACATCAATAGAAACACACAGCCCCATAGCCTAGGATAGCAAGCACTCCCCTGCTCCTCCCTCCTTTCTCCTCCAAGCTAACTGACTTACTCTAGACTGCACTGTCCACTATTAACTCCTTTCTTTGAAAATGGGAAATTCAGGGAAGCAGCACTTAGAGAGCAAGAGCATTGAAAGTTGTAAGCTACAATTGCTAGGGTAAGAGTTTTAGCAGATAGTTTACTGGGAAATTTTTATATTATTGTGCTCAATATGTAAGACTAAAAAATGCTGAGGGTTTAATACTATTCTAAAGCAATGGTAAGGTCCAAAAACATAAACAAGCAAAGTGTTATTCTGGCATACAGAATTTTCAATGTGCAAAAAAAGGTTGTGAAATAACTATTCCAAATACCTTTTGACTGCTGTCTGCTTCTTTTATTCTGGAGGGCTTATGGCTGACATTGTTAGCAGTTTGCCATTTTTGCTGAGGTAATTAGACATTGCTCCCTACTGCTGAAGGTGGGATACGCTGTCTGTCAAGCAGCAGAGTTTGCAATGATAGGTTCATTTTGCAGGGACAACAGTGGTGCATGCAATCTAGAAGGTGAAAACAGTTATGCTTTGCAAGGTTAAAGCGGAGTTCCACCCAAAAACTTCCGCTTTAAGGGAAGGTGACCCCATGACATGCCACGTTTGGCATGTCATTTTTTTTGGGGGGGGCAGAAACCCTCTTTTTAGAGGGTTCCAACTCCCACTTCCTCCCGGGGCACCGCGGCGCTGGAAGGAAGTTCACCTCTCCCCCCTCCCTCCGTGCAATCTTCTGGGACATGTCACAGGTCCCAGATGATTACCAGGCCAATCACGGCGCGCAGCGCGGCTCGGGCAAGCGCAGTGCATGCCCGGCTGTGAAGCCACAGCCAGGCGCCCACAGTCACGATGCCGGCACCTCAGAGAGGAGGGGGATACGAGCGGGGCTTTGTACGCCCACATCGCTGGAACCTGGGACAGATGAGTGTCCGATTAATAAAAGTCAGCAGCTACGCTTTTTATAGCTGCTGACTTTTATATTGGTGGAACTCCGCTTTAAAGTAGCATAATCTTCAAATGCATGGTTTTCATTTTGGGTTTTATTAGCCTTTAAATCTTAGTCCCTAATTTCATTTAGATTACTTGCAGGGCTCTTACAGTGCTGTAAAAAAAAAGTCCAGATTAAATCATCTGAATATAAAAAGGTAATTCTAGCACAAATTTAATGTTCATAAAATCTGTTGGCCCAAAGCAGCCAACTGATGTATATTAAGTCATTTCAAGGCATGCGCCAGTATGCATATTTCATAGAACAATATTATATGTACAATTCCTTGAAATTACATAATATTCTGTACATCAGTTACCTGCTAGATTATTCTAAGAACACTGCACAATGGGCATTAATGCATCCAAATTCATGCTATCGCTTCTAAATGGATGTGTTTTTCTGCCAGCAGGAACCTGCATGCCTTTCTGAATAACACACGTCCATGTGATCGAGGCCTTAACTAGAATATAACAATGTCATTGAATGAGTCCAAGATCATCCAAAACATTATGTATCAATTCCACCCTAGTGGAAATTTTAAACAGTGTCCATTTTTTCATAAATCGATAGTAAACCGCAGGTGGTTAAAAAAATGTAATAAAAAATTCCCTGCAAGTCAATGTCAAAATGTGCTAGTATGCATCACATACTAGCACATTATGCAAGACTTACCTTAGAACAAAGCCCTCCAGCGCCACAATGTCACCACTGAGAGGGGTGACATCTTCCCACGGTCTTCCTTCTGGGTTTGCGGCCTCTGGCTACATGAAAGGCCAGGGGGCGTGATGATGTCACGCGCAGGAGCCGCCGTTTATGGCACAGGTTTTGGAGGTCCGGCACTGTAAGCCGGACCTTCAGAGTGCATGCGCGGTAATGTCATCAGCTGCATGCACTCTCAATATCTCCTAAACTATGCAGGTTTAGGAGATATTTACAGTACCTACAGGTAAGCCTTATTGTAGGCTTAACTGTAGGTATAACGTAAAAAGTGGAGTTTACTACCATTTTAATAAGAAAATTCTTTACCACCCAACACACATGAAGACCTTCACCAGCAATTGAAACTTCACTCAAACCCTTCTTTGCGCTCTCTTTCAAGATTAGCAATAGGCGGAGCCAAACGGGCTGAGATCACTACGTATTGGACAGAGGTCACCACGTATTGGACAGAGGTAACAACGTATTGGACAGTGGTCACCACGCATTGGACAGAGGTTACCACGTATTGGGCAGAGGTCACCACGCATTGGACAGAGGTTACCACGTATTGGGCAGAGGTCACGTATTGCACTCACACTGATTAGGATTCAGAAAGTTTGTGCTGATTAGAACTATTGTACATTGGCACGTGTTTTTGAGCCTTCTTTTTAATAAAATAGTTTTACCTGGTATACACTATTGGAGAATTTTAGTTTCTCTTTCATATATATTGATCCTTGGCAGGAATGGTTACATGTGAATGGTGGAGGAGTTTGTGACCAAGCCTGGAGGAGGGCATACTTGTGTTACTAAGCTGCATATGACGTCTCAGTTGTTTGAGGATCATTTTCCTCCAGCTCTTTGAAGACACTGTGGTGGTGTGTATTTACTAGGAGGATTGTGCCTACAAAAGAGAACACTGACGTTTCCCTAGCACTTTATGGGACTTTCATTTTTGTATTGTGATTTTTGATTCATTGTATATTAGTATGATCGGTGCAGTGGACGGCTGGCAGGTACAGCTGGGCCACTGTTAGAAATCATAGAGCCCCATACAGCCTACCTGATGGGGCCCCCCTGCCCCGCCCCTGACCCTGCATAACTGTAAATTAAGCTTTGTCTTCAAGGGGGACAAAAGGGAGCACTGGTGCTCAGTCAGGGGAAATGGGGGGTTCTGATGCTTAGTGGGGAGGAGATGAGGGGTCCTGGTGCTTAGTGGAAAGAGATCGGGGGTCCTGGTGCTTAGTAGGGAGAGATGGGGTCCTGGTGCTTAGTGTGGGGAGAGGGGGGTCTTAGTGCTTAGTGGGGCGCCGTGGTGCTTAGTGGGGGGAGATGTTGGTACTGGTGCTTAGTGGGGGAGATGGGAGGGTACTGGTGCTTAGTGGGGGGAGATGGGCGTCCAGGTGCTTAGTGGGGGGTTCTGATGCTTAGTGGGGGGAGATAAGGGTCCTGGTGCTTAGTGGGGGGAGATGAGGGTCCTGGTGCTTAGTGGGGGATATGTGGGGTCTTGGTGCTCCTTAGCTTGCTGCTCGATCTATCTGGTATTCTGTTTAGAAGAATCACCCCCACTCTCACTTTTCTTCTGGGCTGATTTCTCTCATCTGAAGGGATACCAGTGCAGTGATAGGTCAGACCAGGGGCGGGCTGGGCCGGGGGCAGGAATGCAATTTCCTCCCAGGCCATTATGATTCTCGTTAAAAAGGCCGATCTGCTGCCAGCTAGGAACTGCGCATGTGCAGTTCCGTAGTTGGCCGAGTGGCGAGTGTTACTGCTCGAGCGAATCCGGAGGGAGGCTGGCAGGGCTGGATAACATCCCAGAAGGAAGTGTGCAGAAACATCATACCTCCCAACTGGCACGGATTGTGCGGGTTTTACCCGCAGAGGCTCCTCCTTCCCGCACTCCCGCGAGACTATCATGTTTCCCGCACAGCAGGAAACATGAAGAGAAGAAGAGGAGCAGCAGCAGCAGGTAAGAGCCCCCCCCCGCGATCGGCGCACTAGTATGCCCCCCCGAGCGGCAGCCCCCCGCCGCGCCCCAAACCCCCCCCCCCGCTTAAAAATTGTTTATTTTATTTTTTGGCATGTCCTTTTTTTTAAATGTTCCGGCGGCAACCATCACCCCCCCCCCCGCTCAACAACTTCTGTGGCAATTCCCGTTTTTTTTCCCAATGTCCCCCCCCCGCTCAACAACTCTGGTTGGCAGGGGAGAGGGGACATCAGAATGTCCCGCGAAGGGACTTTACAAAGTTGGGAGGTATGGAAACATTTGTGCTGTGAGCGGACATCTGTCCTGTCACAGTGCTGTTGTCTGCACCTGAGTCTATGTACCAGGGGCAGGCTGGGCCGGGGGGCAGGAATGCAATTTCCCCCAGGCCGTTCTGATTCCCGTTAAAAAGGGTCTCTCTCTCTGTGCAGGGAAATGTGGAGCGGTGTCTCTCTCTCTCGGTGCGGGGAAATGTAGAGCGGGGTCTCTCTCTCTCTGTGCAGGGAAATGTGGAGCGGGGTCTCTCTCTCTTTGTGCAGGGAAATGTGGAGCAGAGTCTCTCTCTCTCTCTGTGTGCAGGGAAATGTAGAGCGGGGTCACTCTCTCTCTCTCTGCAGGAAAATGTAGAGCGAGGTCTCTCTCTGTGCAGGGAAATGTGGAGCAGGGTCTTTCGCTGTGCAGGGAAGTGGAGCAGTGTCTCTCTCTCTGTGTGGCATAGCTTTACTTGCAGAGTGCCCCGGCTGGCCGAGACACGTTTGTTGGACTACTGGCCTCTATCGTCTGCACTGGTTGCTAGGATCGCCTGGCGTCTAGCAACCAGTGATGTCAGTCCCGAAGAGGAAAGCAAGGCTGAGGCCACAGCACTCAGAGTGGAGGAGGATCTTCTGCCGCATCCACGCCTATTACTGTTTTGCTCCAACCACTTCCTCCCTCCATCGTCTCCTGTGCGGGGGCCTGCGCCTCGGAGCCTTCATAAGAGAAGGGAACTGTCACTGACTGACTGTGCCAGAAGCACCTCTCCAGACTTAAGCTGCCTGAGTGAGGTGAGGTCGGAAGCAGTGAATGAATTAGAACATATGTGTAATGTGGACAGGTGTGTCATGGCAGCATGAGCTGGCCGCAGCGGAGATCACATCCTTAAATCTTAGCCAGGGTTCATGTTGGGACTTGTAGTCCTTTACTTTTTGGGATGTAACACCCCAAAAGTGAAGGACTAGAGGTCCCAGCATGAACCCCTCAGAGCTCAGGATGTGTGACACACCCCTGCGCCCCCTCCCACACTAGTGAAGGACCACAGGTCCCACTGTCCCAGCATAAACCCCTCAGAGCTGAGGATGTGTCCCCCCGGCCCTTCAACTAGTGAGGGACTACAGGTCACAGCATGAACCCCTCAGAGCTGAGGATGTGTCCCCCTGGCCCTTCAACTAGTGAAGAACTGCAGGTCACAGCATGAACCACTCAGAACTGAGGATGTGTCCCCCCCCCCAACTAGTGAAGAACTGCAGGTCACAGCATGAACCGCTCAGAGCTGAGGATGTGTCCCCCCCCCCAACTAGTGAAGGACTACAGGTCACAGCATGAACCCGTGAGATCTAAGGGGCCACATTCTTAGATATCAGGGGTTCATGCTGGGACTTGTAGTCCGTCACTAGTTGGGGGTTCACATCCTTGGATCTCAGGGGTTAATGCTTGGACTTGTAGTCCTTCACTAGTTACAGGGGGGGGCAGGTCCTCAGCTTTGAGGGATTCATACAGGGACTTGTTTGTGATCATGGAAAACCTTAGACTGTTTTCCCCGATCCATCACTTTGTCACCACCGGTTCTATGGGCCAGTTGACTGGACTTGCCCCCCAGGCCTAAGGCTGCCAGCCCTCCCCTGGCTCAGACGATCTCCCGAAAACAAAAGAAAACTTCCTCTGCTCAATACACTGTCAGGCTCTGACTGAGGACATCATCTATTGCGGAATCCGTGTGGGCTGGATTCTGAGCCACACTGTGTGCATCTATTGACACACACAGCGTGGTTCAGCCCCACCCCCATGTTCAAAGGATTTGATTTTGCTTCTGCCAAGTCTCCTGTGAGGAGATGGGAGAAATGAGCAGTGCTGCTGCAGACAGGCACAGTGCTAGATCGAGGTTTGGCTCAGGGAAGTTTTTCAAGAAGGGGTGGGAGCTGACCAGTGGTGTCTCCAGCTTTCATATTTAGGGGGGGCACATGGGGGGACAGGGACAAAAGTAGGGGGGCCAACTATAAAATGCAATTGTGTATATATATATATATATATATATATATATCCTGGGGCCCTTTACTACGATCCCACAACGGGCCCTTTCACATGTTCTGCAGTGAGCTCCCTTCCTACTATACTGGGGCCCCACCAGGGTGGCAGAAAACAAGAGATATTTGTCACCAGCACACCAAGAAAATATAAGGGTCTAAAGCAGTGAGAGAACTATCAGGGTTGCAAAGGTTGTCTTGCCACCGGGCCCTGGTGTTCTGCCACTGTGGGGTTCCCCAGCTGTCCTGTTATTGACAGCGCTGGTCTGGCATCTGTCTCCTTGGCACCGGCGGCAGTCTATTAGGACTTTGTGCTGGTGACATTATGCGTGCATGTAGGGGAAGGCTGGCACTATTGGTTATAGTGAGCTGAGCCCCCAGCTGGTCACCTAGTAGCAGTAATGCTGCATAACCTTCTCTGTTGACATGCTGATCGGGATGTGATCCTAGTAGAGTTGAGCGGACACCTGGATGTTCGGGTTCGACGGGTTCAGCCGAACTTCGGAAAAAAGTTCGGGTTCGGGACTGAACTTTAACCCGAACCCAAACCCGAACCCCATTGAAGTCAATGGGGACCCGGACTTCTAAGGACTAAAAAGGCTCTAAAAAAGTAATGGAAAGGGCTAGAGGGCTGCAAATGGCAGCAAAATGTTGTTAAGAGCATGGCAAGTGCTCTGCAAACAAATGTGGATAGGGAAATAACTTAAAATAACATAAAAAAATAAAAAAAATATGCTGGAGGCCCCCTTTTCAGCAGAAGAGGTACGGGAAGTCATTAAGAACCTCAGAAACTCAACGGCACGATGCCACACATATGGTGGGAATGCCCCAGGATACGCCCTTTCTGGAATAAATTATTCGATTTAATGGATAAGCTAGTGGGAAAATAAAATACTTTGAAATAAAAATGTAGCGGGGTGCTAAATTTAAGGGAAGTGTTTGAGTGGTAAATAGGCTCAAACACCCTAATTCTGTAGGATTCATGGACCATTTTGTCCTCGGGGGTTTTTTGGAAGACCACAACACACCCACAGTACGTAACCGCTGAATCGCACAGCTACAGAACTGCAGAAAATGCTATTTAAAAAAAAATGTTTTTTTTTTTTAGTATAGCACAGTAGAAGAAAACTATATATAAATTGTTTATTTCACACACCTCCACATATGTATAACACACTGCAAAATATTTTTTGTGGCCCTAAATGGCGTTTTTTGGAAGACCACAACACACCCACAGTACGTAACCGCTGAATCGCACAGCTACAGAACTGCAGAAAATGCTATTCAAAAAAAATGTTGTTTTTTTAGTATAGCACAGTAGAAGACAAATATATAGAAATGGTTTATTTCACACGCCTCCACATATGTATAACACACTGCAAAATATTTTTTGTGGCCCTAAATGGCGTTTTTTGGAAGACCACAACACACCCACAGTACGTAACCGCTGAATCGCACAGCTACAGAACTGCAGAAAATGCTATTAAAAAAAAAATGTTTTTTTTTTAGTATAGCACAGTGGAAGACAAATATATAGAAATGGTTTATTTCACACGCCTCTACATATGTATAACACACTGCAAAATATTTTTGGTGGCCCTAAATGGGTCTTTTTGCAAGCGTACATTAAAGTGCAATTTTTTTTTTTTTGCCCTAAACGGGTCTTTTTTTGCACGAGCAAAATAAAATGGAATTTTTTTTTTTTTTTTTGCCCTTAATGGGTCTTTTGGAAAAGAGCACAATAAAGTGCCTTTTTTTTGTCCTAAATGGATCTTTTTCCAAGAGCAGAATACACCCACAGTATGGAAACGGTGTATCTCTCAACGTAATATATGCAGTGCTGGTGCACTGAGCTTGCAGATAAAAGGTAGATTTTCTCTGACACTGGGCTCATAGCAGTGTAAAAAGACTGCACTGCAACACAAACAGGTAAACCTATGCAGATCGCTGAGTTATATCTCTGAATCTGGACTCCTATTCCTATATAATATATCTCTCTCCCTAAAAGCAAAAAACAGGAACCTGGCCCTACACTACACTGTCTCTCTATCTTTTCCCTCAGATTCCAGAATCAGGACTAACTCATGTATTTTTCTATCTCTCCCTAAAAGCAGCAGCAGCAGACAAGATCCTCTCCCTATCTATTCTGAAGCAGAGTGACGTGTGTGCTGTGTGCCTCTAGCTTATATAGAAGCTGGGTCACATGTTGCACTGACCAATCACAGCCATGCCATTAGTAGGCATGACTATGATGGCTTCTAAGGGCACACCAGCTAATCAAAAGGTGATTGGCTGGCCCCTGAAGCATTTCTAACTGCGTAATTAGATTGCCGAACCCGAACCCGGACTTTTGCGCAAAGTCCGGGTTCGGGTTCGGGAAAAAGCTAAAGTTCGGTACGGACCCGAACTTTACAGTTCGGGTTCGCTCAACACTAGATCCTAGTGATGCTCCCAGTCAGATCTATTAAACACAGTATTTATTAGCATCAAGAGTACAACCACATATATATAATCAACCGTATGTTCAGCAGCCATGTGGGCTCTATGCCTGTGAAGTGTGGGCTTTGATCAATAAAATCACTGATATTTAACACTAGGATTTGACTAGGAGCATCACCTGGATTGCATCACGATCAGCATGTCAGAGAAGGCTCCACTGCTGCTAAGCAACCTGCAGGGAGCTCAACTGTCTACAACCAATAGAGATGGGCTCGGCTGTGTTTGAAATCCCACATGCCCGATCCCGCCAGGAAGCCGACACTCCACAGTGCTAATCACAGCCAGTGAGACATTTCCTGATCTGTGGAGCTGCGGACCAGGAAATGTCTCACTTCGTGTGATTAGCGCTGTGCAGTGTGGGCTTCCTGGCAGGCTCTGGCATGTGGAATTTTGAACATGCCCAGCCCATCTCTAACAACAAATTGTGCTGGCCCTCCTGTACATCTGCCCCATAAAGTAACCAGCACTGGGTTCCAATGTGCTGCCGCCGCTACCATGGAGACAAAGGACAGCAACTCTGGTTGTTCCAGCACTGGTCCACACTGGGAGGATTCCTCCATCCACCTATAATGTGTAGATGGGGGAAATGGATAATTTCCTCTTTTTTTTTTTTCATTCAACCTAATAGTTGAATGAAAAAAAGTGATCAATGTATGGGCTGCCTAAGAGCCAAGACCAGCCATAGACAGTTTAAATCTCAGCTGGTTCAGCAGGAACTGGCTGAAATTTGAACCATTAATCAGCAGATTCTCTTATGATTATCACTAGTGGTTGCTATAGCCACTAGTGATAATCACTGTTTGTCGGGAGATCACAATTGCTGGGCAGGAGGGATATTCCCATGTCAGCACTGTCTGTGTTGATGGGGGAATTATGCAAGTTTCTTTCCTGCAATCTGTGGATGCAGGAAAGAAATGTGCACCGTATATTACCTGCCTAACTGAAAGTGAAAGTAAATTGTGAATGTCTTGAAAGAACAGAAGAGGGGGAGGGAGACAGATGGGGGAGAGAAGGGATGGAGATAATGCAGTTCAGTGATTACAATGTACTGCAGTCTGCAGTGCACACACTTACCCACGGTCCAGGCTAGAATCTCAGGCATCATTCACACACAGCCAGGAATGCTGCTGATTTTCATATTTCTCGCCCACACATCCCCTCTCTTCAGATACAGCACGCTGGGGTAGTGTGGGCTGGACTGGAAGGAGGAGGAGGAGCTGTATTCCTCCCTGCTCGTATGTGAGGAGAGTGAGGGGGGTGGCTGGACTCGCTGGGCTGTGAAAGAGTGTCATAGACTGACACTCGGCTCAGCTTGCAGTCACCCCTCTCGGAATTTACAGGCTGGTTCTCCTGTCCTAAGGACGGGAGAAATCAGTCTGTTTTTTCAGTAACTGAGATGAAGGCTTGGGCCCCCCTCCCCCCCTCCTACAGTGCTCGTGGAATCCTTCCTGCAACTCGCTCTTCTCCGTGCCAATGAGGATGCAGGGAAAGGAGCAGATCGGGCGGCTGTGGTTGTGTGAGCGCTTGCATTATGCAGTGTCAGCGAGCAGAGGGAGGGGGAGGAATCCCCCACAGGAGCTGAATGGGGACGCTCTCCCTCTCAGGAGAGACTATGTTACCCCAGCAGCAGCCCGAGCAAAAAAAAAAAATGGGGGGGGGCACATGGTGGGGCACAGCATAATGTTGGGGGGGCCAGGGCCCCCTCTGGTCCCCCCCTAGGGACGCCATTGGAGCTGACATGCAGAGAATGCATTAAGATAAAAAAAGTTTACCTTTACAGCCACTTTAAAGGCTAGCGGTGAGTGATGATTGCCCCCATACAGTAATATTAGTGGTCATTGTTAAGTACATCTATTACATTGGTAGTTAATGGTGAATGTACTCCTGAAGACTAGTGGCCGTTGATGAGTACCCCCATACTGAAATATAGGCAGTCAGTGGTGAGTGACCCCTTTACATTGTTAGTCAGTGGTGAGTGTCCCTACAACATTAGTGCTAAGTAATTGGTGTGCTAACTCTGTGCAGTAGTTGTTCATTGGTAAGTGTCCCCAGTGTTGATCAGTGTGATTACCCCCTAAAAATTGGTGTTCAATAGCCAGTGCTTTCATTGTTACTCAGTGGTTAGTGTCTCCATTAGTTAGTGGTCAGTGGTTACTTTTCTGAGAAGAGCTGCATGGATCCTGTCTCATGTGAGTGACAATGAATGAAAAATATGCAGGCACAGGCAGATGGAATACTGTTTAATGTTCATCAAACAGTATATAGTTAAGCTAAAGCTGTCCAAGAGAAAATACAGGATAACCATGAAGCAGAGATATCCCTAGAGCCGGGTCAACAGGCAGGTGCCTGTATCTAGCAAAACCTAAGTGGGATGAGAGGGCAGGACTAAATATACTTTTTATTTTATTTTTTTATTGTAAAAAAAAGGGTTAGAAGAGTAAAGCCTCAATTCCAAAAAAGTTGGGACACTTTGTAAATACTGCATACAAACAATGCAAAGACTTGCAAACCTCATAAACTCATATTTTATTCACAAAAATATATAAAGCATGTCCAATGTTTAAATTGGGAAAATGTACCATTTTAAGATAATTTATGGTAGCAACACATCTCAAAAAAGTTGGCACAGGGCCATGTTTACCATGGTGTAGCATCCACTCTCCTTTTAACAACACTAAATATCTGGGAAAGGAGGAGACCAGATGCTGGAGTTTTGGGAGAACAATGTTGTCCCATTCTTGCCTGATGTAGACTTCTTTTTTTTTTAATCAAGATAAAGTTTATTGAGCAGAAAAGTCAGTACAGGATATTATACGACAAGTGACGGGTGCAACAGGCGCCACATTGTGTTAATAGGATATACAAGTTTGTTGTCTGACATACGTCTCTAGGTCTACCGTTTATTTCACCTTAGTACTGTTACATAAAGACATTTAGTGCGCACGTGCCCCCCCGCACTAGACAATGGGGATAATAGCGAAATGGCGTTGCGGCCTGATCTTTGTTTTTTATTCATCATTATTTCATCCCCCCCTCCTTCCCTTTTCTTTATTTCTTGTTTTTTTTTTTTTTGGTTTGTTTTTTTTGTTTCGTCAGCCCTGAGTTTCACATGTGGAGGGGTCTTCTATCCATCTATCCCAGATTTTTTGAAATTTGCCCGGGCATCCACGGTGGGAGTATAGGATTTTTTTGTAAGGCAGTGTGAGGTTCACAGCCCTCTTCCATTGTTGGATTGTGGGTGATGTAGGCCTAAGCCATAGTTGAGCTATTTGCATTCTGGCAGTGAAGAGGGTTTCCTGCAGGAAAGTAGTAAGGTATTTCTCCTCCTAAGTCAGGGGAAGAAGACCAAGTATGCATTGACGCGGGCATAGTGTGAGGGGGGAACCCATGTGGTCGTGGAGGAATTTAATAACCTGTGTCCAGTATTGCTGGATGGGTAGGCAGGACCATATGAGGTGATAGAAAGTGCTGTTGGCATCGCCGCATCTGGGGCATGTCGGGCCAGTGTCGGCTTTATATTTAGAGAGTCGGGCAGGAGTGATGTACCATTTGTGGAGGATATAGAGGTGTGTAAGCCTGTCAGAGAGTTTGGGAGATACTTTTTTGGGTGTTTCTAAAATTTCCCCCCAATGGTCGTCCTCAATTTCCCCGAGGTCTGCCTCCCACTTAGTCTTCAGCCGATACGCGTGGGCTGTGGCTCGGGGGGTGATGAGCTGAGTGTAGAGGAGAGAAATCAGTTTCTTAGGGTCGTCACCGAGTACCACAGCCGTCAGGGTCACTGTTTCTAGTGGTGGGGCAAGGTTTCCGAGTTGAGACTGGATGGCGTGGCGAACTTGTAGGTAGCGAAAGAGCGTATGGTTGGGGAGATTAAATTCTTCTTTGAGGGCTTGGGACGTCTTAATTGTGCGCCCAGTGAAAAGTTGGGACAGGTATATAACCCTATGGAGTATCCATATTTGGTGATCTGGTACAGTTAATAGTTCCAGGAGAAGAGGGTTTTCCCACAATGGCGTGTGGGCGTGTAAGGGGGGGCCCCCGTGGTGGTATGTGCTCTGTGCCAAATCTTGTTGTGATGTGTTAGCATGTGTCGTTTATCCCCTAGTCGTGAGAGGCCCCCGATGCTTACAAAATAGCAATTGGGAAGGATGGGCCACTACATCCGCGGCCGCCAGGCACACCAACGTGGAATATCTGATTTTATCGTGCCTATTGAGATAATAGAAGTGGGATAGTTGGGAGGCAAGGTAGTATAATGCCAGGTCAGGTAGGGCTGTGCTGCCCAGGTGGAAGGGGCAATTGAGGCTCTCCCATGCCAGTTTGTGCCTGGAGGAGCCCCACACAAAAGTAATGAGGATAGATTCCATGTTTCTGAACATGCAGGCTGGGACATAAAGGGGGGCGTGCCAGAAAAGATAGAGTAATTTGGAGAGAAGAATCATCTTCACTAGGTTGAGCCGGCCCATGACCCCAAGAGGGAGTCTGGACCAGACCTGGGTTCTACGTTTAAGGAGCTCGAAGAGTGGTTCTAAGTTTAATCTTGTGTAATCTGTGAGGGAGCGAGTGCATTGTACGCCTAGATAATTGATTTGACTGGTTTGCACCAGGGGTAGAGGAGCCTGTGCATTTGTAGGGGCAGTGACATCTATGGGGAGGGCTTGGGATTTAGACCAGTTTATCTGGAGTCCCGAGAACGCGCCAAAGCACTGGATTAAATGGAGGGCCGCCGTCAGAGAGGGACCCTTGTCCTCTAGGTAGAGCAGCATGTCATCAGCATAGAGGCTGATCACCTCTGTCACTTGGCCCATGCGGAGGCCCCGAATGTCGGGGTGCGCTCTTATGGCAATGGCCAAATGTTCCACAGCCAATGCATACAGTAGGGGTGAAATGGGGCAGCCTTGGCTGGTCCCTCGGGACAGTGGGAAGGAGCTGGATATTTGTCAATTCACTTGAATGCGGGCGGTGGGGGCTTGATAGAGGAGCTGGAGCCATTTGACAAATCTGGGGCCGAAGCCAAATCTACGGAGGCACTCCCAGAGATAGCTCCACTCCACCGTATTTAATGCCTTGGCGGCATCAAGGCTAACTACCACCCTTGTGCCGGCATTATCGTGGGGGGCTTGAAGATTCATAAATAACCTTCTAAGGTTGAACGCCATGTTCTTATTGGGCATGAAGCCGGTCTGGTCGGCGTGGATCAGGCTAAGAATTACTTTATTTAATCTGAGGGCAAGGATCTTGGCCAATATTTTAACGTCCAATTGTAGGAGGGAAATGGGGCGGTATGATTCGGGACATAGAGAGTCTTTGTCTGGTTTCGGAATGAGGACAATTAGGGCCTCGCTCATGGTGCGTGGGAGCGTGTTGGTTTCATATATGTGGGAGTATAATGCGTGGAGTTTGGGAAGTAGGGTTTCTTGGAATTGAGAGTAGAATTCCAGGGGTAGGCCATCAGAGCCTGGGGCCTTGGATGGTGGCAGGCAGGCCATGGCTTCCGCTATGCACTCTTCTGTAATGGGGGCCTCTAGGAGGTCTATCTGAGAATCTGTGAGGGTGTGGGAATTCTACGCCTTGAAGGAGGGCATGTAACTCAGTCGGGGGGCGGTTGGCCCTGGAGGCATACAGGTCAGCGTAAAAACGTCTGAACTCCTGGGCTACCTGTGTTGGGTCTGTGAGGGTGGTCCCCGTTTCGGACTTGAGTTGTACCACCCTGATGTAGACTTCTAACTGCTCAACAGCCCTGGGTCTTCTTTGTCATATTTTAATTTCAAGATGCGCCAAATTTTTTCAGTTGGTGAAAGGTTTGGACTGGAATCTACTGCTACAAGCTATGTTGCTGTGATAGATGCAGTAGGCAGTTTATCATTGTCCTGCTGAAATATGCAAGGCCTTTCTTGAAAAATACATCATCTGGATGGGAGCTAATGCTTCTCTAAAACCTGGATATGTTTTTCAGCATTGATGGTGCCTTTCCAGATATGCAAGATGCATATTCCATACATATTAATGCACCCCCATACCATCAGAGATGCAGGCTTTTGAACTGAGCACCAATAACAAGCCAGAAGGTCCCTTTCCTTTTTAGTCTGGAGGACACGTCGCTCATGGTTGCCAAATGAATTTCAATTTGTCTGACCACAGAACAGTTTTCCTGCTTTGCAACAGACCATTTTAAATGAGCTTTGGCCTAGAGAAGATGACAATATTTCTGGATCATGTTCACATATAGTTTCTTCCTTGCAGTGAATCTATAGTTTTTGAACTATTTTGAACTATTCTGCCAACTGAAAATTGCTAAACAAGACAGCAAAATGTGGAACTTTGCAACTATTATTTAGTATTGTTACCTTGTATTTTAATAGTTTTCTCAAAGTACTTAATATGCCCACAGGGAAATATTCAGTGTTTGATTGCTGACATGTAGGAACTGTAGATACATGGATACTTGAATTGTATGGGTATTAAGCAGTCAGCTGAGCATACATAAATGTACACAGCTATAGATAAGTTCCCTATGGCACCTTAGTGGTTACTAATGAATGCTATTTACAGAGTTTATTATTGCAATTCTTGACCTACAATTTCAGGATTTTCTGGAAGTTGAAGTTGCCCTTTCATACATGCATTTTGCTCTAAGCATCTCTAGGGGTGTAATAACTGAGTTTACTAAAAGAATGATTTATCCCTGTCTAGTAATGTAAGGCATACAATTTACAGCAACAATTTTTGTATGTGTTCAATCATAAATGTCATGAATGCCCCAATATTTTTGGAACCACTAGCCTCTGTATAATAAGTATGAGGGTATACACCTTATGCAATGTAGTGCCAGGTATTTACCACTCTGTCTAGTATTCTTTAAACTGATATTTGAATAAAGCATAACAGAAATGGAGCACAGGTGGAAGTAAACTGCTTGTCTACAAACATTTTTATATACGTCATTCAAAAACCCATTGCGGCTTTTCTTCACCCTTTTCTATTTTCAGACTAACAGCTTTTCTATTACTATAGTGTTTCCTATTAAATGACCAGAAATGGGTTATTTAAAGCAGTTCTCTACTTTTTAAATGATAGCTTCTGCTATAGAACCCTTCCTTGTAAAGTGTTCTCCTCCTTTTTCTGGTAATAATTTATTGTAACTCTTTCTCCCTGCTTTTTAGAGTGTTATTGAAGACAAAGCACTCGTACAGACAAGCCACACATTTGTATATTAGGCCATTGGACTTCATATACTATTTAATGTTGCAAAAGGTCCTTTCTCTCCCATTCAGATATAATTACACTCATAGAGCACCTTTATACATAAATAGATAAGCGGCACTACAACTAGTACTTTCCTTTATTATGCGAGCAGACATTATTTATTAAAGGAGAAGTACAGCCAAAGCATGTTTGGCTATACTTCTCTTGTGGAGGAGTGCAGCTCGTTCTGCTCTCCTGTGACCCGTTTCAGCAGCCAGTGGGCTGAAGCTTAGGAAAGATTGCGAACATATGGTCAGGATCCGCCCACATGCCTGGACCAGCACCTGGCTCAGCCTCTCAGTGAGCCACTGAGAGCCTGAGCCAGCCGCCCCCGCTCCCACCCTCTTCACAGCTCAGCACTCAAGTGAGCGTTTGGGGCAGAGCAGAGAGCCGGTGACTGACAGTCACCAGTTCTCTGCTCACGGAGCTGTGAGAATCAAGTGATCGTCGGTGTTTGATTGCTCGGTTCTCAGTGTTAGAACCAGCAGGGGACAGATGCAGTATCGGACCAATGCTGCATCCAGCTAGGTAGGTACAGTCATGTCCATAAATATTGGAACATTGACACAATTCTAATCTTTTTGGCTCTACACACCACCACAATGGATTTGAAATGCAACAAACAAGATGTGCTTTAACTGCAGACTTTCAGCTTTAATGTGAGGGTATTTACATCCAGGTGAATGGTGTAGGAATTACAACAGTTTGTATATGTGCCTCCCACTTTTTAAGGGACCAAAAGTAATGGGACAGATTAACAATCATAAATCAAACTTTCACTTTTTAATACTTGGTTGCAAATCCTTTGCAGTCAATTACAGCCTGAAGTCTGGAACGCATAGACATCACCAGACGCTGGGTTTCATCCCTGGTGATGCTCTGCCAGGCCTCTACTGCAACTGTCTTCAGTTGTTGCTTGTTCTTGGGGCATCCCCCCCAGGTCACCCCCCAGCCCCCAATCACAGTGTCACTGATTGCAGTGATCATTTATTTTACTGATCACTGCTTTTAGTGTCATCTGTGATAGTAAAAAGTTGCAGGGCAGTTAGGATTAGGCCCCTTTAGGTCCAGGGTAGCCCCCTAACCCCCCCTAATAAAGGTTTAACCCCTTGATCGCCCCCCAGGTAACCCTTTCACCCCCTAACGCCAGCGTCACTAAGCGATCGTATTTTCGATCGCTGTATTTAGTGCCGGTGGTGCCCTAGATAGCCAGTTATTTATTTTTAGTTTCACCGCAGGTTTTTAGAGCGTCAGGTACCCCCATATATTATTTTAACCCCCTGATTGCCCCTAGAGTTAACCCTTTCACCAGTGATCACCGTATAAGCGTCACTGGTGACACTGGTTACCCAGTTAATTATTTAGTTATTTAGGTAACCCGTCAGGTTTTTATATAGCGTCGGGTACCCCCATATTTAACCTAATAAAGGTTTTAACCCCCTGATTGCCCCTAGTTAACCCTTTCACCAGTGATCACCATATAAAGGTTACGGGTGACGCTGGTTGGTTAGTTTGCTTTTTATAGCATCAGGGCACCCGCCGTATATAACCCAATAAAGGTTTAACCCCCTGATCGCCCGGCGGGTGAGATCAATTAGGTTTTAGCGCCAGAGAGGGTCTGCGTCGCCCCAGGCAGCGTTAGGTTAGTGCCAGTAACGCTAACACCCACGCGCAAAGCATACACCTCCCTTAGTGGTATAGTATCTGATCAGATCTATACTAGCGTCCCCAGCGGTTTAGGGTTCCCAAAAACGCAGTGTTAGCGGGATCAGCCCAGATACCTGCTAGCACCTGCGTTTAGCCCCTCCGCCCAGCCCAGCCCACCCAAGTGCAGTATCGATCGATCACTGTCACTTACCAAACACAACACACATAACTGCAGCGTTCGCAGAGACAGTCCTGATCCCTGCGACCGCTAACAGTTTTTTTTGTAGCGTTTGATATATTTGCTGACGACAGTCGGGTGCTTTTTTTCCTGTGAATCTTACTAGTGTACCCCTAAATTTAGAGCCCAAAATGGCAAGACGAAGGTACACTAGTAAAGAGGCCTACGAGATTCTGAGCATGACAGATAGTGAAGAGGAGGTCACGTATCTGTCAGATTCAGGCTCAGAATATCTTCCCGTAGAAGACAGTGACGTCAGCGGCCCCTCGTCAGATAGCTCCGACGACAAAGTTGAGGTCCCTGCTAAGGTCAGGCGTACCCGATCCCGATCTTCTGAGGTTGTTGAGGAGCAAGAACCGCAGGGCTCTCGTATCATGGAGCAGAGGAGTACTAGCGCCGCTATTCCTTCTGGTGAATTGGCAAGCACCAGCGGCCTAGTACAGCCTGGGCGTACATCCAGCACTGCAGTATCACGTGGTGACGTGGCGAGTCCCATAAGTGCAGTTCAAGCTGGCGAGGTGGCAAGCACAAGTAGTGTCCTGCTGCCACCAAGAAGACAAAGGCAGGCCCGTCGTACCCATAGTGCTCTTCCTGCAGAATTCGCCTATCCTGATTGGGTCCCCACCACTTCTGCAGAACCTGTACTTCCCCCATTCACTGCCCAACCCGGTATTCAGGTGGAAACAGCTGATTTTATGCCAATCGATTATTATTCGCTGTTTTTCACGGAAGATCTCTATAGATCTATTGTGGACCAGAGTAATTTATATGCTGGTCAATTCATCGCCGCTAATCCCCAGTTGCCTTCCATTGCCAAAGATTGGAAACCAATTACGGTTTCCGAATTTAAGACCTTTCTGGGCCTTTCCCTCAACATGGGCACACATAAATTCCCGTCATTGCGTGCTTATTGGTCCACGCACCCAATTGACCACATGCCCGTGTTCTCTGCCTCCATGCCCAGGAAACGATACGAGCAGATTTTGCGGTTCATGCACTTCAACGACAATGAACTTTGTCGTCCACGTGGGGACCCTGAATACGACCGGCTCTATAAAATTCGGCCCCTCATAAACCACTTCAACGAACGTTTTGCAGCCTTGTTTATTCCCGATCAAGCTGTCTGCATTGATGAGTCCCTGATTAAATTTTCTGGCCGCTTGGCTTTCAAGCAGTACCTTCCCAGCAAGCGTGCCAGATACGGGGTCAAGCTCTATAAGTGCTGTGACAGGGCAACAGGCTATGTATGGAGCTTTATGGTTTATGAGGGAAAAGATAGTCAGGTTGAGCCGGTCAACTGCCCGGATTACATAGGGAGCGCTGGCAAGATAGTGTGGAACTTGGTGTCACCCTTATTCGGAAAGGGGTACCACTTGTATGTGGACAATTATTACACGAGCGTGCCACTGTTTAGTCACTTGTTTGATCATCAGATTGGAGCATGTGGCACCGTGCGACCTAATCGCCGGGGCTTTCCCCAGAGGCTTGTAGATTCCCGTCTTAGGCTGGGGGAGAGAGCCTGCTTGAAGTGTAATAACTTGCTCGCTATGAAGTGGAGGGACAATAAGAATGTTTTCCTTCTTACCTCCCTTCATGCAGACACGACAGTCCAAATTCCTACAGCGACTGGTGTTGTGGAGAAACCCCTCTGTGTCCACGAATATAACAAAAATATGGGAGGGGTGGACCTCAACGACCAGTTGATGGCGCCGTATCTAATTGACCGTAAGGCGAGACGCTGGTACAAAAAAGTGTCTCTATCCTTATTCCAATTGGCTTTGCTGAACGCTCATGTGCTATACAGAGCTTCAGGCGGGACGTTATCTCTTCTAAAATTCCAGAATGAGATTGTCACAGAACTCCTGTATCCAGGCGGTTCTGCACCTCACCATCCCCTACCAAATGCAGTAAGCCGGCTGCATGAGAGGCATTATACGCATCTCCTCCCGAGTACCCCTACCCAACGAGCCCCCCAAAAAAGATGTCGTGTCTGTAGCAAGCGCGGATTTAGGCGTGACACCCGTTATTATTGTCCACTCTGTCCTGACAAACCTGGTCTTTGCCTTGGTGAATGTTTTGAACGCTACCACTCAAAAGTTTTAGCGTAGGGTACAGCATTTCACAGACTAGGACACACTTACACAGGGTCTCCCAAGATGCCATTACATTTTGAGAGACCCAAACCATTACAGTTGTTAAAGTTTAAAAAAAAAGTGTAAAAAAGAAAAAAAAAACGTAAAAAACAAAACACAAAAAAAATATAAAAGAAAAAAAACAAAAATAGTTGTAGTTTTATTGTTCTCTCTCTCTCTCTCTATTTTCTCTCTATTGTTATGCTCTTTTTTACTGTATTTCATTCTGCAATGTTTTATCATGCTTGCTTTTCAGGTATGTAATTTTTTGTTTTCAGGTGCGCCATTCAACTGCAGCGCGGAATTATTTATCTTGACAGCAACAGCGTTTGCTCCCACGATACATAAAGCCGTGACTCCAGTGCTGTAGGAGGTGATTTCACCACCACAGTTAAAAAAAAGAGCATATATGCCGAAGCATGGGGGCAGCAGGGGCGGAGGAGCGATTTTGCTCCTAATGCCGCGTATATACGGTCGAAATTCCGACGGAGGCTTGCCCGTGGAAAAGTCCGACCGTGTGTACGCGGCATAACTTTTTTGCGGGAGGATGCCCGCATGCTTCGGCATATATATATTTTAGGCACAGGTTGCGTTAAAAAAATGTTTTATTTTTTACTAGGTTTTGTTTTGGTATTTGCTTTGCAGGTATGGTATGGTAAGGTCTTACTGTTGTACTGTAATGTTACTTTGTTTTAATGTTAACCATCATTTGCTTAGCAGGTACGCCATTCAGTTGCATCGCGGATTTATTTATCTTGACAGCAACAGCGTTTGCTCCCACGATACATAAAGCCGTGACTCCAACGCTGTAGGAGGTGATTTCACCACCACAGTTAAAAAAAGAGCATATATGCCGAAGCATGGGGGCAGCAGGGGCGGAGGAGCGATTTTGCTCCTAATGCCGCGTATATACGGTCGAAATTCCGACGGAGGCTTGCCCGTGGAAAAGTTCGACCGTGTGTACGCGGCATAACCTTTTATGCCGCGTACATACGGTCGAAATTCCGACGAAGGCTTGCCCGTGGAAAAGTCTGACCGTGTGTACGCGGCATAACTTTTTTGCGGGAGGATGCCCCCATGCTTCGGCATATATGCCCATCATTAGAAGTGGGTGGATGAAGGGAGGTATTCTAATGGTGGGCATACCCACCGATCAATCTCTTTTTTTCGTTCAGCCAATAGGCTGCATGAAAAAAAAGATTACAATACATGTCCAACAAGGACCAGCAACGTACTGGTATGTTGCTGGACTTTGAATGTTTATACCAGAATGATGCCTCCAGGTTTAGGTATCATCTTGGTATCATTCTTTTCAGCCAGTGGCCGGCTTTCATGTAAAAGCAATTCTAGCAGATAATTAGCCTCTAGACTGCTTTTACAAGCAGTGGGAGGGCATCCCCCCCCCCCGGATATAAACAGCGCCATTGGGAAATTGGGAAAGCATTTTATCACACCGATCTTGGTGTGGTCAGATGCTTTGAGGGCAGAGGAAAGATCTAGGGTCTAACCCCCATTTTTTTTTCAAAAAAAGAGTACCTGTCACTACTTATTGCTATCATAGGGGATATTTACATTCCCTGAGATAACAATAAAAATGATAAAAAAAAATAAATATGGAAGGAACAGTTTAAAAATACAATAAAAAAGCAAAATAAATAATAAAAAAAAAAAAAAAAAGCACCGCTGTCCCCCCTGCTCTTGCGCAAAGGCGAACGCAAGCGTCGGTCTAGCGTCATATGTAAACAGCAATTGCATCATGCATGTGAGGTATCACCGCAAAGGTCAGATCGAGGGCAGTAATTTTAGCAGTAGACCTCCTCTGTAAATCTAACATGGTAACCTGTAAAGGCTTTTAAATGCTTTTAAAAATGAATGTAGTTTCTCGCCGCTGCGCGTTTGTGCGCAATTTTAAAGCATGTCGTGTTTGGTATCCATGTACTCGGCCTAAGATCATCTTTTTTTATTTCATCAAACATTTGGGCAATATAGTGTTTTTTAGTGCATTAAAAATAAAAAAAGTGTGTTTTTCCCCCAAAAAAATGCGTTTGAAAAATCGCTGCGCAAATACTGTGTGGAAAAAAAAAATGCAACACCCACTATTTTAATCTGTAGGGCCTTTGCTTTAAAAAAATATATAATGTTTGGGGGTTCAACATAACTTTCTTGCAAAAAAAAAAATGTTTTCATGTAAACAAAAAGTGTCAGAAAGGGCTTTGTCTTCAAGTGGTTAGAAGAGTGGATGATGTGTGACATAAGCTTCCTAATGTTGTGCATAAAATGCCAGGACAGTTCAAAACCCCCCCAAATGACCCCATTTTGGAAAGTAGACACCTCAAGCTATTTGCTGAGAGGCATGTTGAGCCCATTGAATATTTTTTTTTTTTTGTCCCAAGTGATTGAATAATGACAAAAAGAAAAAAAAAATGTACAAAAAGTTGTCACTAAATTATATATTGCTCAAACATGCCATGGTTATATGTGGAATTGCACCCCAAAATACATTCTGTTGCTTCTCCTGAGTACGGGGATAGCACATGTGTGAGACATTTTGGGAGCCTAGCCGCGTACAGGACCCCGAAAACCAAGCACCGCCTTCAGGATTTCTATGGGTGTAAATTTTTGATTTCACTCCTCACTGCCTATCACAGTTTCGGAGGCCATGGAATGCCCAGATGGCACAAAACCCCCCCCACATGACCCCATTTTGGAAAGTAGACACCCCAAGCTATTTGCTGAGAGGTATGTTGAGTATTTTGCAGATCTCGCTTTTTGTCACAATGTTTTAAAAATTGAAAAAAGAAAAAAAAAAAATATGTCTTTCTTCATTTTCAAAAACAAATGAGAGCTGTAAAATACTCACCATGCCTCTCGGCAAATAGCTTGGGGTGTCTACTTTCCAAAATGGGGTCATTTGTGGAGGTTTTGGGCTATCTTGGCATTTTATGGCCTTCAAAACTGTGATAGGTAGTGAGGAGTGAAATCAAAAATTTGTGCCCTTAGAAATCCTGAAGGCGGTGCTTGGTTTTCGGGGGCCCGTACGCGGCTAGGCTCTCAAAAAGTCCCACACATGTGGTATCCCCGTACTCAGGAGAAGCAGCCAAATGTATTTTGTGGTGCAACTCCGCATATAACCATGGCATGTTTGAGCAGTATATCATTTAGTGACAACTTTTTGTACATTTTTTTTTTTCTTGTCATTATTCAATCACTTGGGACAAAAAAAAAATATTCAATGGGCTCAACATGCCTCTCAGCAATTTCCTTGGGGTGTCTACTTTCCAAAATGGGGTCATTTTGGGGGGTTTTGTGCTATCTTGGCATTTTATGGCCTTCAAAACTGTGATAGGTAGTGAGGAGTGAAATCAAAAATTTATGCCCTTAGAAACCTTGAAGGCGGTGCTTGAGTTTTGGGGTCCCGTACGCGGCTAGGCTCCCAAAAAGTCCCACACATGTGGTATCCCCGTACTCAGGAGAAGCAGCAGAATGTATTTTGGGGTGTAATTTCACATATGCCCATGGCATGTGTGAGCAATATATCATTTAGTGACATCTTTGTGCAAAAAAAACAAAGTTTGTCATATTCCCGCAACTTGTGGCAAAATATAAAATATTCCATGGACTGAACATGCCTCTCAGTAAATAGCTTGGGGTGTCTACTTTCCAAAATGGGGTAATTTGGGGGGGTTTTGTGCTATTTTGGCATTTTATGGCCTTCGAAACTGTGATAGGTAGTGAGGAGTGAAATCAAAAATTTGCGCCCTTAGAAATCCTGAAGGCGGTGATTGGTTTTTGGGGCCCCGTACCCGGCTAGGCTCCCAAAAATTCCCACACATGTGGTATCCCCGTACTCAGGAGAAGCAGCAGAATGTATTTTGGGGTGCAATTCCACATATAACCATGGCATGTGTGAGCAATATATCATTTAGTGACAATTTTTTGTACATTTTTTCTTTTTTTTTTCTTTTTATCATTATTCAATCATTTGGGACAAAAAAAATAAATATTCAATGGGCTCAACATGCCTCTCAGCAAATAGCTTGGGGTGTCTACTTTCCAAAATGGGGTCATTTGGGGGGGGTTTGTGCCATCTTGGCATTTTATGGCCTTCAAAACTGTGATAGGTAGTGATAGGTAGTGAGGAGTGAAATCAAAAATTTATGCCCTTAGAAATCCTGAAGGTGGTGCTTGGTTTTTGGGGTCCTGTATGCGACTAGGCTCCCAAAAAGTCCCACACATGTGGTATCCCCGTACTCAGGAGAAGCAGCAGAATGTATTTTGGGGTGTAATTTCACATATGCCCATGGCATGTGTGAGCAATATATCATTTAGTGACAACTTTGTGCAAAAAAAACAAAGTTTGTCATATTCCCGCAACTTGTGGCAAAATATAAAATATTCCATGGACTAATAATGCCTCTCAGTAAATAGCTTGGGGTGTCTACTTTCCAAAATGGGGTCATTTGGGGGGGTTTTGTGCTATTTTGGCATTTTATGGCCTTCGAAACTGTGATAGGTAGTGAGGAGTGAAATCAAAAATTTGCGCCCTTAGAAATCCTGAAGGCGGTGCTTGGTTTCCGGGGTCCCGTGCGTGGCTAGGCTCCTAAAAAGTCCCACACATGTAGTATCCCCGTACTCAGGAGAAGCAGCAGAATGTATTTTGGGGTGCAATTCCACATATAACCATGGCATGTGTGAGCAATATATCATTTAGTGACAACTTTTTGTAATTTTTTTTTTTTTGTCATTATTCAATCACTTGGGACAAAAAATAAAAATATTCAATGGGCTCAACATGCCTCTCAGCAATTTCCTTGGGGTGTCTACTTTCCAAAATGGGGTCATTTTGGGGGGTTTTGTACTGCCCTGCCATTTTAGCACCTCAAGAAATGAGATAGGCAGTCATAAATTAAAAGCTGTGTAAATTCCAGAAAATGTACCCTAGTTTGTAGACGCTATAACTTTTGCGCAAACCAATAAATATACGCTTATTGTCATTTTTTTTACTAAAGACATGTGGCTGAATACATTTTGGCCTAAATGTATGACTACAATTGAGTTTATTCGATTTTTCTTATAACAAAAAGTAGAAAATATCATTTTTTTTCAAAATTTTCGGTCTTTTTCCGTTTATATCGCAAAAAATAAAAATCGCAGAGGCAATCAAATACCATTAAAAGAAAGCTCTATTTGTGGGAAGAAAAGGACGCAAATTTCGTTTGGGTACAACATTGCATGTCCGCGCAATTTACAGTTAAAGCAGCACAGTGCAAAATTCTGAATTCACCTCTGGTCCTCTAGCTACCAAATGGTCCGGGGCTTAAGTGGTTAAAAAAAATAAGTAATAATCTCATACTTCTCTTTTAAAATTCAGTGCATGGCTACTACACAACTCACTGGTGCATATTTAGTGGTCAAGAACTCTACTCAGTTATGTCACAGAGTTTTTACCCCATTGGGCACTACAATCCAATCATTCCCCTCTCATCGCATAGAGAGGATGAAACCACACCATTAATCACAACACACTAGTCAGAGACCTCACCCCTTCATATTACAGTCTTGTGTAACTGCTTGTTGCTTAGAGACCCCTTTCACACTGAGGGGTTTTTCAGGCGCTAAAGGGTTAAAAATAGCGCCTGTAAAGCGCTTGAAAAACGCCTCCCCTGCAGCCCAAGTGTGAAAGCATCAGTGCTTTCACATTGGCGCGGTGTACTTGCAGGACGTTAGAAAAAGTCCTGCAAGCAGCATCCTTCGGGCGGTACGGGAGCAGTGTATATACCGCTCCTCCACCAACCCTGCCCATTGAGATCAATGCCCACCGCTGCCGAAGAGCCTGCAAAGCGCTTCGGCAGCGGTGCTTTTCGGGCGCTATTTATTCGGCCGCTAGCGGGGGTTAAAAGCGTCCCGCTAGCGGCCAAAAAGCACCGCTAACGCCCCCCTCGCCAGTGTGAAAGTAGCTTAAGTGGCATAAAGTAATGATTTGCATGGCCGTGCGCACTGTTCTAGGATTAGGGATGAATCCATTGATTTTTGGGATGGAAACAATGATGTATAAATCGCCATTAGAAGAAGTCCTATGCGACGAAACTAGTCTGGGAGAAGCTACACTGCGCTCTTTTATTGTGTGTGGCGTTCGGTTCTTTCGACCACTCATCGAATCTACAGTCCGGTGTTTGGACGGAAGTTCACGTTGTTTTCGATTGGAGTGGAGAGACGGGCATATATGAAGGAGGGTGAGACAGAAATGATTGATTGGTCCGCCGAGACCGCAATACATCGCGGCTACCTGTCGTATGCCTGTCTGGCTTTTTGAAGTGATTTTGCTGAAGTGCCTAAATTTTGATTTGCTAGATGTGAGTGAAACTATTGAAGGTTACCTGTGCTGTGTTTAATAAAAGTTTTTACATACTTCACTATTGGAGACCTTTTTGCTTTTTCATGTGGGAAAACTTGACTGACCTAGCAACATCGTTTGGATCTGTCTTTTATACCCTGAGGGGTGTTTAAGCTGTGAAGCCGAGCATTAGAGTGCGAGGCAAATCCTATTGGTGAGTGCAAGTCCTTAGGGAGTGGAGTCACTAATCACGCTGGTGTGGTGAAGGTTTATTCAAGAGAACACAGGAAGATTTTTATGCAAATTTTAGTTGAAGTCACTATTATTGGAACACTTATTTCACTGATGGACTTTCTTTAAATGTTTTTTCACAACTGGTTTGAAAACAATATTTGAACGCTATGAACACTTATTAATTTATTGTATGTGCACATATATTTTTAGAGTATATGTTTTGCAGTTTTTCACTTATATGTATTTCTTTACGGGACATATATATATTTTCTATAGTATCTAGATTTGTGGTGTGATACACAGAAGCGCTACTGTTTTTGTTTATTCAAAATACTTTTTTATATAATGATGTATAAATACCTTCTGTGTTTTTTTGTTTTTTTTACATCACAAAAGATTAAGTGTTATTTTTTATTTCTTTACAGCCACCTTACCATAATCTGTCTGGTTATATTATAAAAAGTTTTGGTGGAGAGCTCGACCTCAACTTTAATGCCCCATACACACGATCGTTTTTCATGCCGTTAAAAATGCCATTTTAAAAAATGGCCATTAAAAATTATCGTGTGTATGCTCCAGAGCATTTTTAACGACGTGAAAAACGGGCATTAAAAATTTCGAACATGCTCTCTTTTTTCACGTCGTTTTTCATGTCGTTTTTTTTTTAACGACGTGAAAAACGATAGTGTGTATGCTTTAACGATGTGAATAAAAACGCGCATGCTCAGAATCAAGTATGAGACGGGAGCGCTCGTTCTGGTAAAACTAGCGCTCGTAATGGAGATAGCACATTCGTCACGCAGTAACGGACTGAAAAGCACAAGGCTGAAAAGCGCGAATCGTTGCTCAACAAACTTTACTAACATGAAGGGTGGCGCCATTCGAGCGGAACTTCCCCTTTATAGTGCCGTCGTACGTGGTATACGTCACTGCGCTTTGCTTGATCGTTTTTTAAAATGATCGTGTGTACGCAAGACAGGCTTGAGAGGAAACATGAAAAAAAAACGACGTGAAAAACGGCAAGAAAAAAAATGGCAAGAAAAACGATCGTGTGTATGGGGGATAAGAGTAGTCCTCAATTCTTGAGTAAAGGCAGCGCTCTATAAGAATTGTATTTAAATAATTTATGTGCCAACTTAAATATTAATTTTCTTATTTTTGTAATAATCATTTTGTTTATAGCTGCAGATACCGCAGTTTCATCCTCAAGTGAACAGCAATGATTATCTCACTACTAAAAACAATTAAAATCTTTCTTATAGGTTCATAAATGAAACCAAATTAATAAGCAGCTACCAAGCACCAGCATTTAAAAGCTAAATGATTTTTGCAGTGTCAAAATTAATTTAATATATGTTAATAAGTGCTTAACGAAGTATGAGTGACCTTTATATTCCCTTCAACACACATCAGATTAAAGTAATCAGTTATATCTTAAAAGTGTCATCCTACTAATTTGCTGCTGTTAATGAGTGGCACATCATTTTCAGATATAGGGGATCTTAAGGTAGCATTTCACAGTTTTCACATCTTACATTATGTTTAATAGATTGCTAAAATGTTTTATTCAACAAGTACACTGGAAGAATTATCAAACCATTACCCCAGTTAACCCCAAAGAATGAACAGAATCCTATTCTGTTAGATGTTCACCACCATTTCTGCACTGTGTGCACAATTATTAGGCAAGTTGCATTTTTTAGGATTAATTTCATTATTGAACATTTACAGTGCTCTCAGTCAATCCAAAATGTTTGGTTGAAAAGGTATGCTTTATTTTGCATAATAAAATATACAAAAAACAAACACTTAATCGGGGGGACATTCTACCCTGTTCTTCGACGCAGCGCATAAATACAATACATAACAAGACATTTCCAATCATACAAATAAATACATTCACCCTACGGTATGTGGCCAAACGTGTTGCGCACAGTAAAGCCTCGTACACACGATCGGATATCCTATGGATTCTAATCCGATGGTTTTGTCCATCGGAAATCCGATGAAGCTGACTTCCATCAGTCTTGCCTACACACCATCAGTCAAAAAACCGACCGTTCCAAACGCGGTGACGTAAAACACTCCGATGAGCCGAGAAAAATGAAGTTCAATGCTTCTGAGCATGCGTCGACTTGATTCTGAGCATGCGTGGGTTTTTTATCCGATGGACTTGCCCATAGACGATCAGAGTTTTCGATTGGTTTTTTATCCATCGGAAAAATTTAAAACATGTTCTATTTTTTAAAACCGATGGAAAAAAGACCGATGGGTCCCATACACGATCAGATTGTCTGATGAAAACAATCCATCGGACGGTTTTCATCGGTTAAACCGATCGTGTGTGCAGGGCTTAAGAATACCCCGAAACATCACGTCATGCATGACGCAGCTTACCCCAAAAGCATTTACTAGAATACATGTTATTGTACACATTACTTGAATCAAAGCATGCATCGTTATAGTCTCTGAGCAGACTGTCAATCCAAAATGTTAATAAACGTCAAATCTGAATATTTAAGAAAGTAAAAGTGAGCTTTTGGCTTTCATAGGAGAATATCTGTGTACACAATTATTGGGCAACTATTAGTGTGCAGAATTATTATGCAACTAAATGAAAAACAAACATTTTCCCATCTCACTTGTTTATTTTCATCTGTTAAAATTTACAAATAAATATTTCTGAAAGTTAAAAAAAACAAAAACACCATAGCCACCCTTCTTTTTAATAACTGCCATAAGCCTTCCATTCATGGAGTCAGTCAGTTTCTTGATCTGTTAACGATCAACTTTTTGTGCAGCAGCAACCACAGCCTCCCAGACACTGTTCAGAGAGGTTTACTGTTTTCCTTCACCGTAAATCTCACATTGAGGAAAGGCCAACAAGTTCTCAATAGGGTTTAGGTCAGGTGAGGAAGGGGCCCATGTCATTATCCTTTCACCTTTAAGGCCTTTACTGGCTAGCCACGCAGTGGAGTACTTTGATGCATGCGACGGAGCATTGTCCTGCATAAATATCATGGTCTTCTTGAAAGATGCAGACTTTTTCCTGTACCACTGCTTGAAGAAAGTGTCTTCTAAAAACTGGCAGAAGGTTTGGGAGTTGATCTTGAGCCCGTATTCAACCCAAAAAGGTCCAACTAGCTCATCCTTATTAAAACCAGCCCATACCAGTACCCCACCTCCACCTTGCTAGCATCTGAGTCGAAGTGAAGCTCTATGTTCATTATTGATCCATTTGGTCCACAAAGAGTCACTCTCATCTCATTAGTCCAAAAAACCTTTGAAAATTCTGTCTTCAGATTTTTCTTGGCCCAATCTTGACGTTTCAACTTATGTGTCTTGTTCAGCGGCAGGGCTTCTGGGCACTCCAGGTAGGTTGCAGTTCTAGAATATGACAGCATTGAAGGATAATGGGTTCCTGGTAGCTTCACGTTTGATTCTTCTCAAATCTTTGGCAGTTAATATGCAATTCTTGCGACCCTGTTGACTATTTGCAACAAAACATTTGATGGTTCTGTGATCATGCCCCAATATGTCAGCAATTTCAAGAGTGCTGCATATTTTTTACAATTTTGTACTTTTCAGAGTCAGTTAAAGTGGTTGTAAAGGTTTGTTTTTTTTATTTTCTAAATAGGTTCCTTTAAGCTAGTGCATTGTTGGTTCACTTACCTTTTTCTTTCGATTTCCCTTCTAAATGTTTTTTTTCTTTGTCTGTCTGAATTTCTCACTTCCTGTTCCTCAGTAAACTTGCCCCCCATCATCCGAGCCGTTCTGGCTGGGGGTTAGTCAGCGTGCTCACCCCCTCCCTTGGGACTACATCCCTGCGGGGAGACGCTGTGAATTTCTCACTTCCTGTTCCTCCTCAGGAACAGGAAGTGAGAAATTCACAGCGTCTCCCCGCAGGGATGTAGTCCCAAGGGAGGGGGCGAGCACGCTGACTAACCCCCAGCCAGAACGGCTTGGATGATGTGGGCAAGTTTACTGAGGAGGAACAGGAAGTGAGAAATTCAGACAAAGAAAAAAAAAATTAGAAGGGAAATCGAAGGAAAAGGTAAATCTCTCTTTAAATCTCTTTTTTGGCCAATTTTTAGGCCATACCCTCCCTCATTACACAAATACACATCACCTCATATGCTTAAATGCAATAAGCACTCACATTTATACAGCTTGGAGTTGGACTTTATGCAGAAAAATTATGTTTTGGTCAAAATACTCACTTGCCTAATAATGATTGTATGCATTTTATGTTAAAAGCCAACACATTTTGTAAAAGAATAGACAGATGCTTCAAGTAAAATAGGAAAATTATTTTATTTAAAAAATTTTTTTTTTGCTGCTGTGATCTCACTTCCTGTTAAAGGATGCCTACATTAATTTTCCATGGTCCCACTGTATGTAGAAACCAGTGGTGGCTGGTGTTGCTTTTCAAGGGGGCAGCAAACAACAACCAGCACCCTCGCTCGCTGTCTGTCGGATGGTCCTCCGGCACTTACCCCATCTAGGTGGCGTCCACTTGCCCGGGAGCTGCGATGCGCTCTGTGCCCCTTCCCTCTCCCCCTCATCGCCTTGGTTATGAGGGGCTGGGCAGGCCTGTCCCGCAGCGCATCGGTGCCACAAATGACATCGTGCATGTGACGTCTGAGCGCCATCACGCCGGCATCCTCTCTCCATCTTATGGCATGCTCACGGAGGAGTTGATTCTTCATCATCACGGGTGGCAATTGCCAATCTGGCCGTGGGTCCTCCTCCTTTGAGTCACACCAGCGTGATGCTTGGGGCATGATCCTGGGTTGATCTGGATGCCTACATATTTCCCCATTTGGTTTGGGCGTCCATGCTGTTTGCTGGCTGCTGTTGCTGTGTCCTTCACATATTCCTGATGTTCTAGAATTAGGTATTTGGGAATACACAGATACTCTGTTGCTGGAGACAGTGGTTCCTCTTCTACTTTACCACTCCTTACTCACCCTTTTGTATATTACATTGTTGGTCGCTTACCAAACTCTTCACTCCATCACACACTTTGGACTCTATCTATATCCAAACACCATGGTAATCACACTGTCACTTCACTTACATTCACTTTTCATTGCCTTGGCACTTATTGTCATGAGCCCACACCCTTTTTTATATTTCCCAGCTCACCTTCTGTCTTTTTAGACACAATTTTCTTCATGATTGATACCTTTACATGTTATTACCCAACATTGGGCCATTGGTTATGATGATCATTCGACCAATCATTTGTGCATTTATATGCGTTATGTCATGTATATCTTTAATAAACTTGTGTTTTTGATCTGATGAGCTTTCCACTCATGGGCCTCATTCAAAGTCCAAAACCTCCCCCGTTTTTGCAAATGACAGGGATAGAGAAAACCTACTTCTCAGGTGTCTCATTTAAAGTCCCAAACTTTCCCCTTTTATAATCATATAATTGGGTAGCTGTGGGCATCTGGCATCAGGCAGCAACATGCATCAGGCAGCGGCGGGCATCGGGCAGTGGCAGGCATTGGCGGGCATCAGGCTCCTGTGTCTTCTCCTCCTCCACGCTTCCGCCGTGCGTCTCCTCCACTCCTCCTAGGCGTCCAATCGGGTGACGGGTTTCAGACTGGGAGGAGGAGGAGTGTTACAGCAGCGAATATTGATTCGCTATTGCAACACACCTGGTTGGGCCCCGGACACAATGCTCTGCGTCCAGAGCCCACCCTGTTTTGAAGCCTATTAGACCCTCTAGCTCTAATCAAGTGCTTCAAAAAACACCCCTGCCGCTGTAATTCATGCGTCCGGCATCCTGCAAGGGGCCAGGCGCATGTATAGTGTGTTGTTCCCCCTAATGTACGGGTCAATTTTTAAGAGCATTTGTAGTTTTTTTCTGCCTTTTAATGTCCCTCAATGTTAGCCCATGTGTCCATGCATACATTTGCATACATTTGCAGGAGTTTAGAGGCAGGGGTGTATAGAGGCAGAAAAATAAACTCTCTACAACAGCAACAGGAGCAAAACCACTTGACTTGCCTAAAAGCATGTAAATGAATCTAAACACGCGTTAAAACTAGGCACATGAGCATTAATTAATTTCAATGCCCAGAATAAATTATTATTCTGTTAATGAAATAAATTAACCATTAAGCACCTGACACACCTAAACAAGTTTACAAAACTCAGCTTTAGGCATGTTATTGACGCTGCTTTTCTCCTGCCAGGAGAAAGGCTTTCAGAAGAACTGGGTAAACGCTTAGTGTGCATGAGACCTTAAAGGGCTGTGGCGCAGAGTCAAAGTATACATCACCAGATCTTCACCAGAGCACACCACAACAGGCTGACTTTATTGTTGTATTGGGCACACCTGTGCATATGGCAGCTGACCAGAGATTAGAACCAAAGAATAGTACAAAGTTGACAGGCAGACTCAGAAAAGGGAAGAAGTCAAAGTTCAGGTTGGGCAGTAAACAAGCAACATCAAATAAAAGGTTGGTAACTGGAGAATGCAGAGCCATAGAAGCTAAAATAGAATGAAGCCTTGGGTTAGGAAATTAACCTATTGCTTAGACAGTGGGTTTTGGCCTGTGCACAGCTGAATAATGAGGTTGATTGACAGGCTGAGCAGGGACTCGCTGTGCCTTATTAACAGTGTTGTTCATCTTGCTCTAAAAAAGTAATTAGTTACAGTTACAAATTACTTCTCCCAAAAAGTAAGTGAGTTAGTAATTCAGTTACTACATAGGAAAAGTAACTAGTTACTCAGCAAAGTAACTATATTGGTTATATTATATATACACGAGGGCGGGGGCGGGGCGGTAGAAGGATGTAATTTTTTCAGTGTATAAAAATAATAGGAGGGATAACAAATAATATTGGTACTGTGCCCATGCCTCACTGTGCCTCACTGTTCCCATGCCTCACTGTGCCCAATGCCTCACTGTGCCCGTGCCTCACTGTGCCCCATGCTTCACTGTGCCCGTGCCGCAGCCTCACTGTGCCCCATGCCTCACTGTGCCTCACTGTGCCCATGCCTCACTGTGCCTAATGCCTCACTGTGCCTGTGCCTCACTATGCCCGTGCCTCACTGTGCCCGTGCCCCATGCCTCACTGTGCCCCATACCTCACTGTGCCCATGCCTCACTGTGCCCCATGTCTTACTGTGCCTGTGGCTCACTATGCCCGTGCCTCACTGTGCCCGTGCCTCACTGTGCCCCATGCCTCACTGTGCCCCATGCCTCACTGTGCCTGTGTGAACTTACGGTTACGGTACCTCAGATCGGCGGCGTCACGAGACTCCCGACTCCCGGCGGCCATTCTATTATTCAAAAGCCGCGCCTCCTCCAGTCCTCCTCGTTTGTGATAGGTGGAACACTCAATTTCCCAGCAGGCAGTGTTCCGCCTATCACGGACATCCTCTCATCCTCATAACACAGACGGGGATGAGAGGATGTCCGTGATAGGCGGAACACTGCCTGCTGGGAAATTGAGTGTTCCACCTATCACAAACGACGAGGACTCGGGAGGCGCGGCTTTTGAAGACTGCAATGGCCGCGGTCTGTCTGCATGACACGCTGATCAGGTAGGCAGACGGTGGCTTGCAGTTAGTTAGACTTACATTACATCTACTCGTGGCGGCTGCGGCGAGTAGATGTAATTGGGGTAACGCCGCCCAAGTAATGGGAACGGCGGTGCCACGAGGGTAAGAGTAATCAGTTAGATTACTCGTTACCCCCAAAAAGTGGCTACGTTACCTAAAGCCGTTTATTTAAACGGCGTTAGTTACAACACTGCTTATTAACCAGCAGGTATTAATTTCCCCCATTGTGTTTATCTCGGAATGTTCACAACCAGGTATCCCTTTCCTTGATGATAGTGTATGTAAGTTAGAGACCACCAACTGCATACCACATTACGCAATAAACTTTCTGACTGTAACACAATAATGACCAGAACGTTCACCCTGAACATCTAAGGGACAGTCTTACCATTTCACAATTCCTGAGGGTCATTGAAATCTTCTTGAATCCTCAGGACCACGAACAGAATTTTTTTTAGGCTGGGGGCTACCCAAAAATAATTCTACAGGCATGAGAAAGGGCCCTGACACCCAAAGCACAAAAAAAAAGATTGATATCATTCCCTTTGTGCAAGATACAGCTTTTATAGGAGCATATTTCAAAGGCCATCCATCTCAATAAAAATATCCTGGAAGCCATTAGTGAAACAACCACCAAAGGAGGTTTGTTTTCACAATAAATCTTTACAGGACTTTCTAATACAGGCTGAATCCAAGGATAAATACAGAAGAGTTTCAAATCTCTGATAAGAAGGGCTGTTCAATATGTTACAATTGAATACATTTAATTTCTGTGAACATGGCAAGGTTTTTCATCACCACCACCACTGGAAATGCCTTTGTTCCCAGGTATTCATTGGTGAGACCAGCAACCCCTTTAAATAATACCAAAAACCACAGTAGCATTCAACTAGAAAAAAAAGAGACTGAGCAAGGATTTAGATCCCAATAAGCCATGAATTGTGGGCCATGATTAATAAAAAAAGGTAGAAACTTAAAGGGTGGGGGGGGGGGGTAACTGGGACAATAAAAGGGAGGGAAGCGTTTTGGATTTTCACACTAGATGCTATAAACCCCAAGGGTTTAAACACAGTTTTTTTCCTATACATGCTTTTTGGGTAACAGATAACAAATACTATCATGTAATTTTATTTTCTCTTGTTTTCCCCTTTTCCCTCCTTGGTTAGTCACTGAGGGTAATGGGTGGTGCTGAGGCTAATTTATGGATTTTTATTTGGTCCTGTACTATAATGTATGTATTATGTAGTGATGTACATATACGTTTATTCATTGATTTGTTTGCCTTATTGCTTTTCACAGCATTTTCATATATATCCACCCTGTTTTGCATGTTTATTCCCCTTCTCTCCCCTCCTTTTTATTCTTGTCCTTCACTTTGTCTTTCTCAGAGGATGATGCTCTGTCTATGCATTAGTGATATGGCCAGGGAAAATGTTGCTGAGTGATGGTGATGTGAGCCATGACTGCTGGTGCGCACGGCCTTCTCATTGTGCATGTGTGGGGGCTCTGACTGTTCTTGCACAGGGATTTCAGCTTCCCATGTGTGGCCAATGTGCATAAATTTAGCCTGACAGATCCTCAGCAGAGGGCAGTACTTGGGAGAAACAGACACTTCCGTTGCGTAACACTTGCAAATCAGTTGCTAGTGAACTCTGGAGATCTCCAGACCTTTTTTTGGTTTGTTTAAAGGGGAGTACTATGCAGTAGGTTTGCAGCATATGTGTTATATGTTCACTTGGGTGTTGTTCACAGATTCCATTTTTCAGTGTATTTTATATTTCTCACTGTTATTGTGGTTTTGGCGGGACTATGACATCATTATGACATTCCGATGGGTGAGGCATACTGTTTGCTATAAGTTACCCTGTGCTTTATATGTTGTGAACAATTACATATCATTCATTAGTCACGGAGTCTGCCTGTAGAAAAAGAACCCTGCAAAGGCATAAATTATTGGCATGGTGTTTCAACTTAAATGGCAGCACTAGACAAATAAAATGTATCACAACTATATTACATACACCAAATATAGTGCTATAATAAAGTACCAAAAAAATAGCAATGGTGTCCAAATGATATCAGTATTCACTGAAGCATCAATGCTACTTCTATTTCACCACCACAGTGACTTTTTGACACCAAAATTGCACCAAAGGTATTGTGAGTATTCTCTACCAGATGGGCAGAATGCACACTCACCACACAGTTGGGCTGTCAGGTGATAAGCAGCAAAACATTTCAGTATGTTCCACAACTAGGCATCAGTCATGGTTCCCACTGGTCTCCACAGGTCTGGGCAACTTCTCTCTTTATCCTACACTAGGAGCTGTCATCCACTTATGCTCAGGAAGTAAAGCCACGCACCATGAATAAAATATGCCTCATAGTGTAGCATTCATTCAAACCAAATATCCACAGACAATCCACAGACAATAGAATAACACATAACATCCGTCTCTAAGCAAACCCTGTGACAGGCTAAAAGGTAGGCAATTCCGCTGTACACTTACATCTCCTGCCGCCACAGAACGGATCAATGTGGTGGTGTGATGTCATGCTCTTAGCTCTGCCCAACCCGGTTCACATGAATGTGTGTCCTCAGGGGCCTCTAGTGACTACCAGAGTGGCCCTATAAACAAAATAGTAATAGATATCACCTGGCGAGTACAGGTGCATCAGGGTCAAGAGGAGAGAAGACAAGGCTTGGACAAGACAGCAGCAGCATAGCTTGTACTAATTTTTTCAGTCCTGAGCTTGTCCTCCTTCTTTCAGGTGGCTTTGGATTTTTTTGGAAAACAGGATAAGAGAAGGGTTCACCTGTCCTGGAGGTACTGCAATACCAGGTCGATGTGTGGAGTGGACAGGGCAAGCTCATTGGCATGGCGTATTGATCTATGTGACATTATATTTGTTCACAATAAATTGTAGAAACACATCTTTGAAATGCTGGTTTTGCACTTCACCTTTTGTTGCACTTACTGCAAGCATCTGAAGATATACCACCGTCAGTACCGTGCAGCTCTACATAGGACTTAATTTATATTTATCCCATTCAGCTTTAAATGCTGATATGGATGCAGGTAGAAAAAAACAGGTGTGTGGCCTTCATACACTTCAAGAGGCATCTAGCTATTCACTGTGCCATAATACCTTCATATCTAACAAAAGTGTTGTACAGGTCTATGTAATAATGCCATTTAACAGACAGATTCAATCAAAATGGTAAGCTCTGCACTCTTCCTTCACATCTCCCAACCTTCTGATTCCTGTCTATTATAGAATATGGAGTTGTCCCTTAAACACCCTATATGGTTTCCTATGGTCCAATACAAAGTGAAAATATTAAAGGGATCTGTGCAGACATCAAAGTAATGTGTTTTTTCAACTATGAAACAAAGTCATCCGGTAAATGGCTGTGATCTAGACATGACAGATGAGTTATATGTGAAACATTAGTGATAATATTACTATCAGTCATGATGGCTTCCTAGGACATTGTTCTGAAGACAAGTCTAATTCATCATTCTGCATGCTCTGCAGAGAGCTTGGTATATTAAGGAGCAAGGGACAGATTCACATTGATTTATGGCTTGTTCTAGATGATAATCTTTATAGACCCTAGGGCAAAATGATATTTAAATAAATTAAGTGACCTGATATTTTTATTATAATGTCAATGAAAAGCTGCTTGTTATTTATTGTTATAACCTATAAAGTACATGTGTGTAAAGCTGTATTGCATATGTGTATTATTTTAATTATATAAAAAAAAAATATATATATATAAAATAAATACCATAGTGATACGTAGTTTTCAGTCATGCATTATTTGATGCCATCATAAGAGTTCACCTAGTTCTAAGGTATTGTTGTATGACAAATAGACATGTGCAAAAACCAAAAAATTTTGTTTTGTTTAGTTTTAATTCGTTATTTAATTAATTTAGTTAGATTCGTTAAATTGGTTAAATTCGTTTTCGGAATTAGTTTAGTTTTCGACCGAATTCGAATAAACCGTTCGCATTCTAAAATATTTCAAACTAATTCGAAAATATTTCAATCTAGTTCGATAATATTTCAACCGCATTCGAAAAATTTTCAACCAAATTCGATAATATTTCAACCGAATTGGAAATTATTTCAACCGCATTCGAAAGTATTCCAACCAAATTCGATAATATTACAACCGGATTCGATAATATTTCAACAGAATTCGATAATATTGCAACCGGAATAGAATAGAAAAGAACACAATAAAAGAATGAGAATACAATAGAACAGAATAGAAAAAAAATGTGTGTGTGTATATATATATATATATATATATATATATATATATATATATATATTGTGACAGCAGGAAGGTAAAGTCACCTGGTTGCATCCAGGGGGGTAGATATATTTCGCCCAGATTCAGGCTTTACGCCGACTTATACAACTAGGTGGAGAGTTGTATAAGGCTAGTGGGCTCATGGATGACTCATACCTCTAGGGAAAGTGTGGGGCGTCATGCAGACAGGGAGTTGATGAGACCAGCTGAAGCTTGTCAGCTCATTTAGGCCTCTATAAGAACTCCCAGCTTCATTAGATGTTAGCTCATGCCTGGACCCAGACCTGTGTGGACTGTCTAGGGAGAGTGAACCCCTGTGCGGTGAGACAAAGCCTGTGTGGCTATTTGCTTGGACATTTAAAACCAGGGACTTAGGGACTAGGACAGCACTAGGCTGATCCCAGTTGTTAGTTAGGAAACCTGTATGTTTAGTCAGAGGTCAAGTTGACCAGGATTTATTTTGTTTATGTTTCTTTTGCTTTGCTGTGTTTTGTCACTGTAAATAGAAAATAAACCGCACCTTTTTGATTTTGAAAACCACAACCTCCGTTTGCTGGGCCTGTTTTGTGTGGGGAGCCCATCCCGGGGGTCACACACACCCGCTGCCGAGCTAACCCCCTCACAGTTGGTGGAGAATGCGGGCAGTTTTTTTTTAAGCCAGCATGGAGGAGATACTGAAGCAGCTGGCTCTAGCAAATGCCAATCAACAGCAGACAAATGCAGGTTTGCAAAAGAGCCTTGCAGCTCATCAACAGAGCCTTGCAGCTCAACAACAGAACTTCGCAGCCCAGCAGCAAGCTCATCAACAGAGCCTTGCAGCCCAGCAGCAGACAAACGCAACTTTGCAACAGAGTCTGGAGGCTCAGCAACGAGCCCAGCAGCAATCTGAGGCCCGCTTCATAGACCTGTTGCAGAAGCAAGAGCAGAGACTACAACAACAGATGGAAGCAGTAATGCAGCAACGTCCGCAGACCAGTGAGGAAAGCCGTCCCACTAATACCGCGTCCTTTGGGGTGAGTCGTTTATTGACAAAAATGACTGGAGAGGATGATCCAGAGGTATTTTTGACCACATTTGAAAGGACCGCTGAAAGAGAAAAGTGGCCTGAGGAGCAGTGGGCTGGACTGGTGGCTCCTCTGTTAACTGGTGAATCGCAGAAAGCTTACTATGACCTAGAGCCTAACCAAGCAAAAGACTATGTGATGCTAAAAGCTGAAATATTGGCAAGGCTGGGTGTCACCCAGGCTGTCCGGGCTCAGCGTGTGCATAACTGGACTTTCCAGCTTGGAAAACCCCCCAGGTCTCAAATGTATGATCTCATTCACCTGAGCAGAAAGTGGCTACAGCCAGAGACTTTGTCCGCACCAAAGATTGTGGAACGTGTTGTAATGGATCGGTTTTTGAGAGCTCTTTCTACTGCCATCCAAAAGTGGGTAAGCCATGGAGACCCAGAGACGGCCGGTGGTCTTGTGGATCGTGTGGAGAAATACTTGGCTACAGAGAACCTGACGGCCTCTTCCAGAGACACTCGGACTTTCCACCCTAAGACCAGACCATCCCCAGGGGCGGATAAGAGGATTCCAAGGGGTGAGGGTGGAGAGAGTGAGAGGGTGGGAGCTCTACCCCAAGTTTGGCGAGAACAGCCTGGGAAATCAGCGGCTCAAGAGGCGGCAAGAAGGATCGTTTGCTACCGCTGCCGGCAAGCGGGACATATTGCAGCCAATTGCCCGGTTGTGGAGGAACCCATGCAGTGTGACTTTCTGACGGGCAGACGTCAGTCGCTGTGTGCGACAGTCGCATGCACTGCCATTCGAGGAACTGAGAAACATTTATGCAAAATGTGTGTTAATGGTAGAAATGTTGTGGTATTGCTGGATTCAGGTAGCCTTGTGACCCTGATAAAGGCTGAGTTAGTTAAAACAGAGGTTTCTGGGAATAGCAAGGTAGCTGTTATTTGTGTGCATGGGGACACCCGAGAGTATCCAGTGACTACAGTGTGTTTCGAGACCCCCAAAGGTACCCTCTCTCATCCAGTGGGCTTAGTATCTCAGTTACCGCATGACGCCATTGTGGGAAGGGATTTTCCGAAGTTCTGGGAACTGTGGGATGATCCTGAGCCCCCCACTGGTGCCCCTATGTACCAGGAATGTGATAGCCAGAACTCCCCTGAGAGTGGTGAGGACTCTCCGGAATTTCCCTTATCAGTATTGGCAGGGGAGACTCAAGAAACTGGAGAGGAGCCCACCTCCTCAGACGAAAACCTACCGTCTGTGGAGTTTTCTGATCTTGAGGTTCACAGGGAAAACTTTGCCACAGAACAGTTGAAAGATCCCGCCCTAATAAAGGCACGGGAAAACGTAGTGAAAATAGATGGCGAGTTAGTGAACCCAGATAATACCTGCACTTACCCATACTTCAGCGTAGAGAAGGACCTACTGTATCGGGTGGCAAAAAGGGCAGAAGAAACCGTTGAGCAGCTTGTGGTGCCCAAACCTTACAGGAAGTTGGTGTTGGAGTTGGCCCATGGGCACATTCTTGGAGGTCATCTGGGGACAGAGAAAACCCGAGAGAGGGTATTACAGAGATTCTATTGGCCGGGGGTGATGAAGGACGTAGAAAATTATTGTTCCTCCTGCCCTGTGTGTCAGAGGTCGGCCCCAATGCCACATTTCCGTAGCCCGCTGGTCCCTCTACCCATCATTGAGGTCCCGTTTGAGAGGATCGCCATGGATTTGGTAGGTCCTATAATCAAGTCCGCTAGGGGGCACCAGTACATATTAGTTATAATGGACTATGCCACCCGTTATCCAGAAGCGATCCCTCTCCGAAATACCTCGGCCAAAACCATAGCCAAAGAGCTATCTCTTGTGTTTAGCCGGGTGGGTATTTGTAAAGAACTGCTTACGGACCAAGGTACACCCTTTATGTCCCGGGTTATGAAGGAGCTGTGTAAATTATTCAAAGTGACGCAATTACGTACATCTGTGTATCACCCCCAAACCGATGGGCTGGTTGAAAGATTCAACAAAACCCTAAAACAAATGTTGAAGAAAGTGGTGGATAGAGATGGAAAGGATTGGGACTGTCTACTTCCTTATCTGATGTTTGCTATTAGGGAGGTGCCCCAATCCTCTACGGGATTCTCCCCCTTTGAGTTACTGTATGGGAGACACCCAAGAGGGCTGTTGGATATTGCCAAGGAAACTTGGGAAAGTGAGAGTTCTCCCCACAGGAGTGTGATTGAGCATGTCGCCCTGATGCAAGACCGAATTGCACAGGTAATGCCCATCGTGAAGGAACATTTGGCCCAAGCGCAGTTAGCACAGCAGAGAGTGTACAACCGTGGAGCCAAGACCCGTACCTTTTCCCCGGGGGATAGGATACTGGTACTTGTCCCTACGGTTGAAAGTAAATTCCTTGCCAAATGGCAAGGCCCCTACGAGATAATGGAAAAAGTGAGCGAAGTGAATTACAAGGTCAGACAACCAGGAAGGCGAAAGCCCGAACAGATCTATCACGTTAATCTGTTGAAAGCCTGGAGGGATAGAGAGTCCCTAGTCGCAGACACTTGGTCACCAGCTCAAACTGGTTGCGTGATTCCTGAGGTTGGAATAGCAGCCACCTTGTCACAACCCCAACAACAGGAGGTTAAGGAGTTTGTGCTTCGCAACAAGGAGGTATTCTCTGAGCTGCCGGGACAAACATCTGGGGTAGAGCATGACATCATTACCCCGCCCGGTGAAAGGGTGAAGTTAAAACCCTATCGGATCCCAGAGGCCCGACGGGAGGCAATACGGGAGGAAGTACAGAAAATGCTGAACTTAGGGGTGATAGAGGAGTCCCAAAGTGATTGGTCTAGTCCCATCGTGTTGGTGCCTAAACCGGATGGGAGCTGGCGATTTTGTAACGATTTTCGTCAGTTGAACAAAGTTACAAAATTTGACACCTACCCCATGCCACGTATAGATGAGTTGATCGACCGGCTGGGAACAGCCCGATACATGACGACTCTTGACCTCACAAAAGGGTATTGGCAAATCCCCCTGGCCAAGTCGGCCAAAGAGAAAACCGCATTTGTAACCCCAGACGGGGCGTTCCAATATAAAAGAATGCCGTTCGGGTTACAGAATGCGCCGGCCACATTCCAGCGGAAAATGGACCAGATGCTGAGGCCCCATCGGAAGTATGCTGCGGCTTACCTGGATGACGTAATTGTCCATAGCACAGATTGGGCCTCACATCTGCCAAAAGTGCAAGCAGTCCTGGACTCTGTTCGGGAAGCAGGGTTTACGGCTAACCCCAAGAAGTGTACCATTGGGCAGGAGGAGGCCAAATATCTTGGGTACACCATTGGGAGGGGAGTAATAAAACCCCAACTCAACAAAATCGAGGCCATCCAGAGTTGGCCACGTCCCAACAGCAAGAAGCAGGTACGAGCCTTTCTGGGAATCGCTGGGTATTATCGGCGATTCATTCCCCACTTTGCTTCTAAGGCTGTGCCCCTAACCAACCTGACGAAGGGGAAAGGGTCGGTCATGATTAAATGGACCCCCGAGGCTGAGGCAGCATTCCAATTCTTGAAACAAGCCTTATGTAGCCAGCCAGTGTTGTACTCACCCGACTTCTCTAAAGACTTTGTCGTACAAAGTGATGCGTCAGATGTGGGGTTAGGAGCAGTATTGTCCCAGGTCTGGAACGGGGAAGAGCACCCAGTCATTTACCTCAGCAGGAAGTTGAAGTCCCATGAGGTAAATTACGCCACCGTTGAAAAGGAGTGTTTAGCGGTGAAGTGGGCTCTAGATTCCCTTCGGTACTACCTGCTAGGTAGACACTTTGACATGGTTACGGATCACGCTCCGTTAAAGTGGATGGCTCAAAACAAGGAAACAAATAGAAGAGTGAATAGGTGGTTCCTGGCCCTCCAGGAATTCAACTTCACAGTAAAGCATCGCCCTGGCGTTCAAATGGGGAATGTGGATGCTTTGTCTCGAGTACATGAATGCCTGATTGCTGGTGTTCCAACCCCGAGGTTAAAACAAGAGGGGGGGTATGTGACAGCAGGAAGGTAAAGTCACCTGGTTGCATCCAGGGGGGTAGATATATTTCGCCCAGATTCAGGCTTTACGCCGACTTATACAACTAGGTGGAGAGTTGTATAAGGCTAGTGGGCTCATGGATGACTCATACCTCTAGGGAAAGTGTGGGGCGTCGTGCAGACAGGGAGTTGATGAGACCAGCTGAAGCTTGTCAGCTCATTTAGGCCTCTATAAGAACTCCCAGCTTCATTAGATGTTAGCTCATGCCTGGACCCAGACCTGTGTGGACTGTCTAGGGAGAGTGAACCCCTGTGCGGTGAGACAAAGCCTGTGTGGCTATTTGCTTGGACATTTAAAACCAGGGACTTAGGGACTAGGACAGCACTAGGCTGATCCCAGTTGTTAGTTAGGAAACCTGTATGTTTAGTCAGAGGTCAAGTTGACCAGGATTTATTTTGTTTATGTTTCTTTTGCTTTGCTGTGTTTTGTCACTGTAAATAGAAAATAAACCGCACCTTTTTGATTTTGAAAACCACAACCTCCGTTTGCTGGGCCTGTTTTGTGTGGGGAGCCCATCCCGGGGGTCACACACACCCGCTGCCGAGCTAACCCCCTCACAATATATAACCATCTTACGAAATTCAAATTTAGTATAGAACGATTTTCTTTCGAATACAAAAGATTTGAATAGAATAGAAAAGAAATGACTAGAAAAACAATAGAACAGAATAGAATAAAATATACATTATATTTTATTCTATTCTATTGTTTTTCTAGTCTATTCTTTTCCATTATTTTCTATTCTATTTTATTCTAATCTTTTCTATTCAAATTCATTCTATACGAAAATCAAATTTCAGAAGATGGTTATTTATATCTATCTATATCTATTGTGACAGCAGGAAGGTAAAGTCACCTGGTTGCATCCAGGGGGGTAGATATATTTCGCCCAGATTCAGGCTTTACGCTGACTTATACAGCTAGGTGGAGAGTTGTATAAGCCCAGCTGAGACTAGTGGGCTCATTGATGACTCATACCTCTAGGGAGAGGGCTGGGCGTCGTGCAGACAGGGAGTTGATGAGGCCAGCTGAAGCTTGTCAGCTCATTTAGGCCTCTATAAAAAACTCCCAGATTCATTAGATGTTAGCTCATGCCTGGAAGCAGACCTGTGTGGACTGTCTAGGGAGAGTGAACCCCTGTGCGGTGAGAGAAAGCCTGTGTGGCTATATTTTGCTTGGACATTTAAAACCAGGGACTAGGACAGCACTAGGCTGATCCCAGTCGTTAGTTAGGAAACCTGTAAGTTTAGTCAGAGGTCAAGTTGACCAGGATTTATTTTGTTTATGTTTTTTTTGCCTTGCTGTGTTTTTGTCACTGTAAATAGAAAATAAACCGCACCTTTTTGATTTTGAAAACCACAACCTCCGTCTGCTGGGCCTGTTTTGGGTGGGGAGCCCATCCCGGGGGTCACACATACCCGCTGCCGAGCTAGCCCCCTCACAGTTGGTGGAGAATGCGGACAGTGGCAGTTTTTTTTTAAGCCAGCATGGAGGAGATACTGAAACAGCTGGCTCTAGCAAATGCCAATCAACAGCAGACAAATGCAGGTTTGCAAAGGAGCCTTGCAGCCCAGCAGCAAGCTCATCAACAGAGCCTTGCAACTTTACAACAGAGTCTGGAGGCTCAGCAACAAGCCCAACAGCAATCTGAGGCCCGCTTCATAGACCTGTTGCAGAAGCAAGAGCAGAGACTACAACAACAGATGGAAGCAGTAATGCAGCAACGTCCGCAGACCAGTGAGGAAAGCCGTCCCACTAATACCGCGTCCTTTGGGGTGAGTCGTTTATTGACAAAAATGACTGGAGAGGATGATCCAGAGGTATTTTTGACCACATTTGAAAGGACCGCTGAAAGAGAAAAGTGGCCTGAGGAGCAGTGGGCTGGACTAGTGGCTCCTCTGTTAACTGGTGAATCGCAGAAAGCTTACTATGACCTAGAGCCTAACCAAGCAAAAGACTATGTGATGCTAAAAGCTGAAATATTGGCAAGGCTGGGTGTCACCCTGGCTGTCCGGGCTCAGCGTGTGCATAACTGGACTTTCCAGCTTGGAAAACCCCCCAGGTCTCAAATGTATGATCTCATTCACCTGAGCAGAAAGTGGCTACAGCCAGAGACTTTGTCCGCACCAAAGATTGTGGAACGTGTTGTAATGGATCGGTTTTTGAGAGCTCTTCCTACTGCCATCCAAAAGTGGGTAAGCCATGGAGACCCAGAGACGGCCGATGGTCTTGTGGATCGTGTGGAGAAATACTTGGCTACAGAGAACCTGACGGCCTCTTCCAGAGACACTCGGACTTTCCACCCTAAGACCAGACCATCCCCAGGGGCGGATAAGAGGATTCCAAGGGGTGAGGGTGGAGAGAGTGAGAGGGTGGGAGCTCTACCCCAAGTTTGGCGAGAACAGCCTGGGAAATCAGCGGCTCAAGAGGCCGCAAGAAGGATCGTTTGCTACCGCTGCCGGCAAGCGGGACATATTGCAGCAAATTGCCCGGTTGTGGAGGAACCCATGCAGTGTGACTTTCTGACGGGCAGACGTCAGTCGCTGTGTGCGACAGTCGCATGCACTGCCATTCGGGGAACTGAGAAACATTTATGCAAAATGTGTATTAATGGTAGAAATGTTGTGGTATTGCTGGATTCAGGTAGCCTTGTGACCCTGATAAAGGCTGAGTTAGTTAAAACAGAGGTCTCTGGGAATAGCAAGGTAGCCGTTATTTGTGTGCATGGGGACACCCGAGAGTATCCAGTGACTACGGTGTGTTTCGAGACCCCCAAAGGTACCCTCTCTCATCCAGTGGGCTTAGTATCTCAGTTACCGCATGACGCCATTGTGGGAAGGGATTTTCCGAAGTTCTGGGAACTGTGGGATGATCCTGAGCCCCCCACTGGTGCCCCTATGTACCAGGAATGTGATAGCCAGAACTCCCCTGAGAGTGGTGAGGACTCTCCGGAATTTCCCTTGTCAGTATTGGCAGGGGAGACTCAAGAAACTGGAGAGGAGCCCACCTCCTCAGACGAAAACCTACCGTCTGTGGAGTTTTCTGATCTTGAGGTTCACAGGGAAAACTTTGCCACAGAACAGTTGAAAGACCCCGCCCTAATAAAGGCACGGGAAAACGTAGTGAAAATAGATGGCGAGTTAGTGAACCCAGATAATACTGGCACTTACCCATACTTCAGCGTAGAGAAGGACCTACTGTATCGGGTGGCAAAAAGGGCAGAAGAAACCGTTGAGCAGCTTGTGGTGCCCAAACCTTACAGGAAGTTGGTGTTGGAGTTGGCCCATGGGCACATTCTTGGAGGTCATCTGGGGACAGAGAAAACCCGAGAGAGGGTATTACAGAGATTCTATTGGCCTGGGGTGATGAAGGACATAGAAAATTATTGTTCCTCCTGCCCTGTGTGTCAGAGGTCGGCCCCGATGCCACATTTCCGTAGCCCGCTGGTCCCTCTACCCATCATTGAGGTCCCGTTTGAGAGAATCGCAATGGATTTGGTAGGTCCTATAATCAAGTCCGCTAGGGGGCACCAGTACATATTGGTTATAATGGACTATGCCACCCGTTATCCAGAAGCGATCCCTCTCAGAAATACCTCGGCCAAAACCATAGCCAAAGAGCTATCTCTTGTTTTTAGCCGGGTGGGTATTTGTAAAGAACTGCTTACGGACCAAGGTACACCCTTTATGTCCCGGGTTATGAAAGAGCTGTGTAAATTGTTCAAAGTGACGCAATTGCGTACATCTGTGTATCACCCCCAAACCGATGGGCTGGTTGAAAGATTCAACAAAACCCTAAAACAAATGTTGAAGAAAGTGGTGGATAGAGATGGAAGGGATTGGGACTGTCTACTTCCTTATTTGATGTTTGCTATTAGGGAGGTGCCCCAATCCTCTACGGGATTCTCCCCCTTTGAGTTACTGTATGGGAGACACCCAAGAGGGCTGTTGGATATTGCCAAGGAAACTTGGGAAAGTGAGAGTTCTCCCCACAGGAGTGTGATTGAGCATGTCGCCCTGATGCAAGATCGAATTGCACAGGTAATGCCCATCGTGAAGGAACATTTGGCCCAAGCGCAGTTGGCACAGCAGAGAGTGTACAACCGTGGAGCCAAGACCCGTACCTTTTCCCCGGGGGATAGGATATTGGTACTTGTCCCTACGGTTGAAAGTAAATTCCTTGCCAAATGGCAAGGCCCCTACGAGATAATGGAAAAAGTGAGCGAAGTGAATTACAAGGTCAGACAACCAGGAAGGCGAAAGCCCGAACAGATCTATCACGTTAATCTGTTGAAAGCCTGGAGGGATAGAGAGTCCCTAGTCGCAGACACTTGGTCACCAGCTCAAACTGGTTGCGTGATTCCTGAGGTTGGAATCGCAGCCACCTTGTCACAACCCCAACAACAGGAGGTTAAGGAGTTTGTACTTCGCAACAAGGAGGTATTCTCTGAGCTGCCGGGACAAACATCTGGGGTAGAGCATGACATTATTACCCCGCCCGGTGAAAGGGTGAAGTTAAAACCCTATCGGATCCCAGAGGCCCGACGGGAGGCAATACGGGAGGAAGTACAGAGAATGCTGAACTTAGGGGTGATAGAGGAGTCCCAAAGTGATTGGTCTAGTCCCATTGTGTTGGTGCCTAAACCGGATGGGAGCTGGCGATTTTGTAACGATTTTCGTCAGTTGAACAAAGTTACAAAATTTGACACCTACCCCATGCCACGTATAGATGAGTTGATCGACCGGCTGGGAACAGCCCGATACATGACGACTCTTGACCTCACAAAAGGGTATTGGCAAATCCCCCTGGCCAAGTCGGCCAAAGAGAAAACCGCATTTGTAACCCCAGACGGGGCGTTCCAATATAAAAGAATGCCGTTCGGGTTACAGAATGCGCCGGCCACATTCCAGCGGAAAATGGACCAGATGCTGAGGCCCCATCGGAAGTATGCTGCGGCTTACCTGGATGACATAATTGTCCATAGCACAGATTGGGCCTCACATCTGCCAAAAGTGCAAGCAGTCCTGGACTCTGTTCGGGAAGCAGGGTTTACGGCTAACCCCAAGAAGTGTACCATTGGGCAGGAGGAGGCCAAATATCTTGGGTACACCATTGGGAGGGGAGTAATAAAACCCCAACTCAACAAAGTCGAGGCCATCCAGAGTTGGCCACGTCCCAACAGCAAGAAGCAGGTACGAGCCTTTCTGGGAATCGCTGGGTATTATCGGCGATTCATTCCCCACTTTGCTTCTAAGGCTGTGCCCCTAACCAACCTGACGAAGGGGAAAGGGTCGGTCATGATTAAATGGACCCCCGAGGCTGAGGCAGCATTCCAATTCTTGAAACAAGCCTTATGTAGCCAGCCAGTGTTGTACTCACCCGACTTCTCTAGAGACTTTGTCGTACAAAGTGATGCGTCAGATGTGGGGTTAGGAGCAGTATTGTCCCAGGTCTGGAACGGGGAAGAGCACCCAGTCATTTACCTCAGCAGGAAGTTGAAGTCCCATGAGGTAAATTACGCCACCGTTGAAAAGGAGTGTTTAGCGGTGAAGTGGGCTCTAGATTCCCTTCGGTACTACCTGCTAGGTAGGCACTTTGACATGGTTACGGATCACGCTCCGTTAAAGTGGATGGCTCAAAACAAGGAAACAAATAGAAGAGTGAATAGGTGGTTCCTGGCCCTCCAGGAATTCAACTTCACAGTAAAGCATCGCCCTGGCGTTCAAATGGGGAATGTGGATGCTTTGTCTCGAGTACATGAATGCCTGATTGCTGGTGTTCCAACCCCGAGGTTAAAACAAGAGGGGGGGGTATGTGACAGCAGGAAGGTAAAGTCACCTGGTTGCATCCAGGGGGGTAGATATATTTCGCCCAGATTCAGGCTTTACGCTGACTTATACAGCTAGGTGGAGAGTTGTATAAGCCCAGCTGAGACTAGTGGGCTCATTGATGACTCATACCTCTAGGGAGAGGGCTGGGCGTCGTGCAGACAGGGAGTTGATGAGGCCAGCTGAAGCTTGTCAGCTCATTTAGGCCTCTATAAAAAACTCCCAGATTCATTAGATGTTAGCTCATGCCTGGAAGCAGACCTGTGTGGACTGTCTAGGGAGAGTGAACCCCTGTGCGGTGAGAGAAAGCCTGTGTGGCTATATTTTGCTTGGACATTTAAAACCAGGGACTAGGACAGCACTAGGCTGATCCCAGTCGTTAGTTAGGAAACCTGTAAGTTTAGTCAGAGGTCAAGTTGACCAGGATTTATTTTGTTTATGTTTTTTTTGCCTTGCTGTGTTTTTGTCACTGTAAATAGAAAATAAACCGCACCTTTTTGATTTTGAAAACCACAACCTCCGTCTGCTGGGCCTGTTTTGGGTGGGGAGCCCATCCCGGGGGTCACACATACCCGCTGCCGAGCTAGCCCCCTCACACTATAGATAGATTATATATATATATATATATATTGTGACAGCAGGAAGGTAAAGTCACCTGGTTGCATCCAGGGGGGTAGATATATTTCGCCCAGATTCAGGCTTTACGCCGACTTATACAACTAGGTGGAGAGTTGTATAAGGCTAGTGGGCTCATGGATGACTCATACCTCTAGGGAGAGTGTGGGGCGTCGTACAGACAGGGAGTTGATGAGACCAGCTGAAGCTTGTCAGCTCATTTAGGCCTCTATAAGAACTCCCAGCTTCATTAGATGTTAGCTCATGCCTGGAACCAGACCTGTGTGGACTGTCTAGGGAGAGTGAACCCCTGTGCGGTGAGACAAAGCCTGTGTGGCTATTTGCTTGGACATTTAAAACCAGGGACTTAGGGACTAGGACAGCACTAGGCTGATCCCAGTTGTTAGTTAGGAAACCTGTATGTTTAGTCAGAGGTCAAGTTGACCAGGATTTATTTTGTTTATGTTTCTTTTGCTTTGCTGTGTTTTGTCACTGTAAATAGAAAATAAACCGCACCTTTTTGATTTTGAAAACCACAACCTCCGTTTGCTGGGCCTGTTTTTGTGTGGGGAGCCCATCTCGGGGGTCACACACACCCGCTGCCGAGCTAACCCCCTCACAGTTGGTGGAGAACCAGTGGCAGTTTTTTTTTAAGCCAGCATGGAGGAGATACTGAAGCAGCTGGCTCTAGCAAATGCCAATCAACAGCAGACAAATGCAGGTTTGCAAAAGAGCCTTGCAGCTCAACAACAGAACTTCGCAGCCCAGCAGCAAGCTCATCAACAGAGCCTTGCAGCCCAGCAGCAAGCTCATCAACAGAGCCTTGCAGCCCAGCAGCAGACAAACGCAACTTTGCAACAGAGTCTGGAGGCTCAGCAACAAGCCCAGCAGCAATCTGAGGCCCGCTTCATAGACCTGTTACAGAAGCAAGAGCAGAGACTACAACAACAGATGGAAGCAGCAATGCAGCAACGTCCGCAGACCAGTGAGGAAAGCCGTCCCACTAATACCGCGTCCTTTGGGGTGAGTCGTTTATTGACAAAAATGACTGGAGAGGATGATCCAGAGGTATTTTTGACCACATTTGAAAGGACCGCTGAAAGAGAAAAGTGGCCTGAGGAGCAGTGGGCTGGACTGGTGGCTCCTCTGTTAACTGGTGAATCGCAGAAAGCTTACTATGACCTAGAGCCTAACCAAGCAAAAGACTATGCAATGCTAAAAGCTGAAATATTGGCAAGGCTGGGTGTCACCCAGGCTGTCCGGGCTCAGCGTGTGCATAACTGGACTTTCCAGCTTGGAAAACCCCCCAGGTCTCAAATGTATGATCTCATTCACCTGAGCAGAAAGTGGCTACAGCCAGAGACTTTGTCCGCACCAAAGATTGTGGAACGTGTTGTAATGGATCGGTTTTTGAGAGCTCTTCCTACTGCCATCCAAAAGTGGGTAAGCCATGGAGACCCAGAGACGGCCGATGGTCTTGTGGATCGTGTGGAGAAATACTTGGCTACAGAGAACCTGACGGCCTCTTCCAGAGACACTCGGACTTTCCACCCTAAGACCAGACCATCCCCAGGGGCAGATAAGAGGATTCCAAGGGGTGAGGGTGGAGAGAGTGAGAGGGTGGGAGCTCTACCCCAAGTTTGGCGAGAACAGCCTGGGAAATCAGCGGCTCAAGAGGCCGCAAGAAGGATCGTTTGCTACCGCTGCCGGCAAGCGGGACATATTGCAGCCAATTGCCCGGTTGTGGAGGAACCCATGCAGTGTGACTTTCTGACGGGCAGACGTCAGTCGCTGTGTGCGACAGTCGCATGCACTGCCATTCGAGGAACTGAGAAACATTTATGCAAAATGTGTGTTAATGGTAGAAATGTTGTGGTATTGCTGGATTCAGGTAGCCTTGTGACCCTGATAAAGGCTGAGTTAGTTAAAACAGAGGTCTCTGGGAATAGCAAGGTAGCTGTTATTTGTGTGCATGGGGACACCCGAGAGTATCCAGTGACTACAGTGTGTTTCGAGACCCCCAAAGGTACCCTCTCTCATCCAGTGGGCTTAGTATCTCAGTTACCGCATGACGCCATTGTGGGAAGGGATTTTCCGAAGTTCTGGGAACTGTGGGATGATCCTGAGCCCCCCACTGGTGCCCCTAGGTACCAGGAATGTGATAGCCAGAACTCCCCTGAGAGTGGTGAGGACTCTCCGGAATTTCCCTTATCAGTATTGGCAGGGGAGACTCAAGAAACTGGAGAGGAGCCCACCTCCTCAGACGAAAACCTACCGTCTGTGGAGTTTTCTGATCTTGAGGTTCACAGGGAAAACTTTGCCACAGAACAGTTGAAAGACCCCGCCCTAATAAAGGCACGGGAAAACGTAGTGAAAATAGATGGCGAGTTAGTGAACCCAGATAATACCTGCACTTACCCATACTTCAGCGTAGAGAAGGACCTACTGTATCGGGTGGCAAAAAGGGCAGAAGAAACCATTGAGCAGCTTGTGGTGCCCAAACCTTACAGGAAGTTGGTGTTGGAGTTGGCCCATGGGCACATTCTTGGAGGTCATCTGGGGACAGAGAAAACCCGAGAGAGGGTATTACAGAGATTCTATTGGCCGGGGGTGATGAAGGACATACAAAATTATTGTTCCTCCTGCCCTGTGTGTCAGAGGTCGGCCCCGATGCCACATTTCCGTAGCCCGCTGGTCCCTCTACCCATCATTGAGGTCCCGTTTGAGAGGATCGCCATGGATTTGGTAGGTCCTATAATCAAGTCCGCTAGGGGGCACCAGTACATATTAGTTATAATGGACTATGCCACCCGTTATCCAGAAGCGATCCCTCTCCAAAATACCTCGGCCAAAACCATAGCCAAAGAGCTATCTCTTGTGTTTAGCCGGGTGGGTATTTGTAAAGAACTGCTTACGGACCAAGGTACACCCTTTATGTCCCGGGTTATGAAGGAGCTGTGTAAATTGTTCAAAGTGACGCAATTACGTACATCTGTGTATCACCCCCAAACCGATGGGCTGGTTGAAAGGTTCAACAAAACCCTAAAACAAATGTTGAAGAAAGTGGTGGATAGAGATGGAAAGGATTGGGACTGTCTACTTCCTTATCTGATGTTTGCTATTAGGGAGGTGCCCCAATCCTCTATGGGATTCTCCCCCTTTGAGTTACTGTATGGGAGACACCCAAGAGGGCTGTTGGATATTGCCAAGGAAACTTGGGAAAGTGAGAGTTCTCCCCACAGGAGTGTGATTGAGCATGTCGCCCTGATGCAAGACCGAATTGCACAGGTAATGCCCATCGTGAAGGAACATTTGGCCCAAGCGCAGTTAGCACAGCAGAGAGTGTACAACCGTGCAGCCAAGACCCGTACCTTTTCCCCGGGGGATAGGATACTGGTACTTGTCCCTACGGTTGAAAGTAAATTCCTTGCCAAATGGCAAGGCCCCTACGAGATAATGGAAAAAGTGAGCGAAGTGAATTACAAGGTCAGACAACCAGGAAGGCGAAAGCCCGAACAGATCTATCACGTTAATCTGTTGAAAGCCTGGAGGGATAGAGAGTCCCTAGTCGCAGACACTTGGTCACCAGCTCAAACTGGTTGCGTGATTCCGGAGGTTGGAATAGCAGCCACCTTGTCACAACCCCAACAACAGGAGGTTAAGGAGTTTGTGCTTCGCAACAAGGAGGTATTCTCTGAGCTGCCGGGACAAACATCTGGGGTAGAGCATGACATCATTACCCCGCCCGGTGAAAGGGTGAAGTTAAAACCCTATCGGATCCCAGAGGCCCGACGGGAGGCAATACGGGAGGAAGTACAGAAAATGCTGAACTTAGGGGTGATAGAGGAGTCCCAAAGTGATTGGTCTAGTCCCATTGTGTTGGTGCCTAAACCGGATGGGAGCTGGCGATTTTGTAACGATTTTCGACAGTTGAACAAAGTTACAAAATTTGACACCTACCCCATGCCACGTATAGATGAGTTGATCGACCGGCTGGGAACAGCCCGATACATGACGACTCTTGACCTCACAAAAGGGTATTGGCAAATCCCCCTGGCCAAGTCGGCCAAAGAGAAAACCGCATTTGTAACCCCAGACGGGGCGTTCCAATATAAAAGAATGCCGTTCGGGTTACAGAATGCGCCGGCCACATTCCAGCGGAAAATGGACCAGATGCTGAGGCCCCATCGGAAGTATGCTGCGGCTTACCTGGATGACATAATTGTCCATAGCACAGATTGGGCCTCACATCTGCCAAAAGTGCAAGCAGTCCTGGACTTTGTTCGGGAAGCGGGGTTTACGGCTAACCCCAAGAAGTGTACCATTGGGCAGGAGGAGGCCAAATATCTTGGGTACACCATTGGGAGGGGAGTAATAAAACCCCAACTCAACAAAGTCGAGGCCATCCAGAGTTGGCCACGTCCCAACAGCAAGAAGCAGGTACGAGCCTTTCTGGGAATCGCTGGGTATTATCGGCGATTCATTCCCCACTTTGCTTCTAAGGCTGTGCCCCTAACCAACCTGACGAAGGGGAAAGGGTCGGTCATGATTAAATGGACCCCCGAGGCTGAGGCAGCATTCCAATTCTTGAAACAAGCCTTATGTAGCCAGCCAGTGTTGTACTCACCCGACTTCTCTAAAGACTTTGTCGTACAAAGTGATGCGTCAGATGTGGGGTTAGGAGCAGTATTGTCCCAGGTCTGGAACGGGGAAGAGCACCCAGTCATTTACCTCAGCAGGAAGTTGAAGTCCCATGAGGTAAATTACGCCACCGTTGAAAAGGAGTGTTTAGCGGTGAAGTGGGCTCTAGATTCCCTTCGGTACTACCTGCTAGGTAGACACTTTGACATGGTTACGGATCACGCTCCGTTAAAGTGGATGGCTCAAAACAAGGAAACAAATAGAAGAGTGAATAGGTGGTTCCTGGCCCTCCAGGAATTCAACTTCACAGTAAAGCATCGCCCTGGCGTTCAAATGGGGAATGTGGATGCTTTGTCTCGAGTACATGAATGCCTGATTGCTGGTGTTCCAACCCCGAGGTTAAAACAAGAGGGGGGGTATGTGACAGCAGGAAGGTAAAGTCACCTGGTTGCATCCAGGGGGGTAGATATATTTCGCCCAGATTCAGGCTTTACGCCGACTTATACAACTAGGTGGAGAGTTGTATAAGGCTAGTGGGCTCATGGATGACTCATACCTCTAGGGAAAGTGTGGGGCGTCGTGCAGACAGGGAGTTGATGAGACCAGCTGAAGCTTGTCAGCTCATTTAGGCCTCTATAAGAACTCCCAGCTTCATTAGATGTTAGCTCATGCCTGGACCCAGACCTGTGTGGACTGTCTAGGGAGAGTGAACCCCTGTGCGGTGAGACAAAGCCTGTGTGGCTATTTGCTTGGACATTTAAAACCAGGGACTTAGGGACTAGGACAGCACTAGGCTGATCCCAGTTGTTAGTTAGGAAACCTGTATGTTTAGTCAGAGGTCAAGTTGACCAGGATTTATTTTGTTTATGTTTCTTTTGCTTTGCTGTGTTTTGTCACTGTAAATAGAAAATAAACCGCACCTTTTTGATTTTGAAAACCACAACCTCCGTTTGCTGGGCCTGTTTTGTGTGGGGAGCCCATCCCGGGGGTCACACACACCCGCTGCCGAGCTAACCCCCTCACAATATATAACCATCTTACGAAATTCAAATTTAGTATAGAACGATTTTCTTTCGAATACAAAAGATTTGAATAGAATAGAAAAGAAATGACTAGAAAAACAATAGAACAGAATAGAATAAAATATACATTTTATTTTATTCTATTCTATTGTTTTTCTAGTCTATTCTTTTCCATTATTTTCTATTCTATTTTATTCTAATCTTTTCTATTCAAATTCATTCTATACGAAAATCAAATTTCAGAAGATGGTTATTTATATCTATCTATATCTATAGATAGATTATATATATATATATATATTGTGACAGCAGGAAGGTAAAGTCACCTGGTTGCATCCAGGGGGGTAGATATATTTCGCCCAGATTCAGGCTTTACGCCGACTTATACAACTAGGTGGAGAGTTGTATAAGGCTAGTGGGCTCATGGATGACTCATACCTCTAGGGAGAGTGTGGGGCGTCGTACAGACAGGGAGTTGATGAGACCAGCTGAAGCTTGTCAGCTCATTTAGGCCTCTATAAGAACTCCCAGCTTCATTAGATGTTAGCTCATGCCTGGAACCAGACCTGTGTGGACTGTCTAGGGAGAGTGAACCCCTGTGCGGTGAGACAAAGCCTGTGTGGCTATTTGCTTGGACATTTAAAACCAGGGACTTAGGGACTAGGACAGCACTAGGCTGATCCCAGTTGTTAGTTAGGAAACCTGTATGTTTAGTCAGAGGTCAAGTTGACCAGGATTTATTTTGTTTATGTTTCTTTTGCTTTGCTGTGTTTTGTCACTGTAAATAGAAAATAAACCGCACCTTTTTGATTTTGAAAACCACAACCTCCGTTTGCTGGGCCTGTTTTTGTGTGGGGAGCCCATCTCGGGGGTCACACACACCCGCTGCCGAGCTAACCCCCTCACAGTTGGTGGAGAACCAGTGGCAGTTTTTTTTAAGCCAGCATGGAGGAGATACTGAAGCAGCTGGCTCTAGCAAATGCCAATCAACAGCAGACAAATGCAGGTTTGCAAAAGAGCCTTGCAGCTCAACAACAGAACTTCGCAGCCCAGCAGCAAGCTCATCAACAGAGCCTTGCAGCCCAGCAGCAAGCTCATCAACAGAGCCTTGCAGCCCAGCAGCAGACAAACGCAACTTTGCAACAGAGTCTGGAGGCTCAGCAACAAGCCCAGCAGCAATCTGAGGCCCGCTTCATAGACCTGTTACAGAAGCAAGAGCAGAGACTACAACAACAGATGGAAGCAGCAATGCAGCAACGTCCGCAGACCAGTGAGGAAAGCCGTCCCACTAATACCGCGTCCTTTGGGGTGAGTCGTTTATTGACAAAAATGACTGGAGAGGATGATCCAGAGGTATTTTTGACCACATTTGAAAGGACCGCTGAAAGAGAAAAGTGGCCTGAGGAGCAGTGGGCTGGACTGGTGGCTCCTCTGTTAACTGGTGAATCGCAGAAAGCTTACTATGACCTAGAGCCTAACCAAGCAAAAGACTATGCAATGCTAAAAGCTGAAATATTGGCAAGGCTGGGTGTCACCCAGGCTGTCCGGGCTCAGCGTGTGCATAACTGGACTTTCCAGCTTGGAAAACCCCCCAGGTCTCAAATGTATGATCTCATTCACCTGAGCAGAAAGTGGCTACAGCCAGAGACTTTGTCCGCACCAAAGATTGTGGAACGTGTTGTAATGGATCGGTTTTTGAGAGCTCTTCCTACTGCCATCCAAAAGTGGGTAAGCCATGGAGACCCAGAGACGGCCGATGGTCTTGTGGATCGTGTGGAGAAATACTTGGCTACAGAGAACCTGACGGCCTCTTCCAGAGACACTCGGACTTTCCACCCTAAGACCAGACCATCCCCAGGGGCAGATAAGAGGATTCCAAGGGGTGAGGGTGGAGAGAGTGAGAGGGTGGGAGCTCTACCCCAAGTTTGGCGAGAACAGCCTGGGAAATCAGCGGCTCAAGAGGCCGCAAGAAGGATCGTTTGCTACCGCTGCCGGCAAGCGGGACATATTGCAGCCAATTGCCCGGTTGTGGAGGAACCCATGCAGTGTGACTTTCTGACGGGCAGACGTCAGTCGCTGTGTGCGACAGTCGCATGCACTGCCATTCGAGGAACTGAGAAACATTTATGCAAAATGTGTGTTAATGGTAGAAATGTTGTGGTATTGCTGGATTCAGGTAGCCTTGTGACCCTGATAAAGGCTGAGTTAGTTAAAACAGAGGTCTCTGGGAATAGCAAGGTAGCTGTTATTTGTGTGCATGGGGACACCCGAGAGTATCCAGTGACTACAGTGTGTTTCGAGACCCCCAAAGGTACCCTCTCTCATCCAGTGGGCTTAGTATCTCAGTTACCGCATGACGCCATTGTGGGAAGGGATTTTCCGAAGTTCTGGGAACTGTGGGATGATCCTGAGCCCCCCACTGGTGCCCCTAGGTACCAGGAATGTGATAGCCAGAACTCCCCTGAGAGTGGTGAGGACTCTCCGGAATTTCCCTTATCAGTATTGGCAGGGGAGACTCAAGAAACTGGAGAGGAGCCCACCTCCTCAGACGAAAACCTACCGTCTGTGGAGTTTTCTGATCTTGAGGTTCACAGGGAAAACTTTGCCACAGAACAGTTGAAAGACCCCGCCCTAATAAAGGCACGGGAAAACGTAGTGAAAATAGATGGCGAGTTAGTGAACCCAGATAATACCTGCACTTACCCATACTTCAGCGTAGAGAAGGACCTACTGTATCGGGTGGCAAAAAGGGCAGAAGAAACCATTGAGCAGCTTGTGGTGCCCAAACCTTACAGGAAGTTGGTGTTGGAGTTGGCCCATGGGCACATTCTTGGAGGTCATCTGGGGACAGAGAAAACCCGAGAGAGGGTATTACAGAGATTCTATTGGCCGGGGGTGATGAAGGACATAGAAAATTATTGTTCCTCCTGCCCTGTGTGTCAGAGGTTGGCCCCGATGCCACATTTCCGTAGCCCGCTGGTCCCTCTACCCATCATTGAGGTCCCGTTTGAGAGGATCGCCATGGATTTGGTAGGTCCTATAATCAAGTCCGCTAGGGGGCACCAGTACATATTAGTTATAATGGACTATGCCACCCGTTATCCAGAAGCGATCCCTCTCCGAAATACCTCGGCCAAAACCATAGCCAAAGAGCTATCTCTTGTGTTTAGCCGGGTGGGTATTTGTAAAGAACTGCTTACGGACCAAGGTACACCCTTTATGTCCCGGGTTATGAAGGAGCTGTGTAAATTGTTCAAAGTGACGCAATTACGTACATCTGTGTATCACCCCCAAACCGATGGGCTGGTTGAAAGGTTCAACAAAACCCTAAAACAAATGTTGAAGAAAGTGGTGGATAGAGATGGAAAGGATTGGGACTGTCTACTTCCTTATCTGATGTTTGCTATTAGGGAGGTGCCCCAATCCTCTATGGGATTCTCCCCCTTTGAGTTACTGTATGGGAGACACCCAAGAGGGCTGTTGGATATTGCCAAGGAAACTTGGGAAAGTGAGAGTTCTCCCCACAGGAGTGTGATTGAGCATGTCGCCCTGATGCAAGACCGAATTGCACAGGTAATGCCCATCGTGAAGGAACATTTGGCCCAAGCGCAGTTAGCACAGCAGAGAGTGTACAACCGTGCAGCCAAGACCCGTACCTTTTCCCCGGGGGATAGGATACTGGTACTTGTCCCTACGGTTGAAAGTAAATTCCTTGCCAAATGGCAAGGCCCCTACGAGATAATGGAAAAAGTGAGCGAAGTGAATTACAAGGTCAGACAACCAGGAAGGCGAAAGCCCGAACAGATCTATCACGTTAATCTGTTGAAAGCCTGGAGGGATAGAGAGTCCCTAGTCGCAGACACTTGGTCACCAGCTCAAACTGGTTGCGTGATTCCGGAGGTTGGAATAGCAGCCACCTTGTCACAACCCCAACAACAGGAGGTTAAGGAGTTTGTGCTTCGCAACAAGGAGGTATTCTCTGAGCTGCCGGGACAAACATCTGGGGTAGAGCATGACATCATTACCCCGCCCGGTGAAAGGGTGAAGTTAAAACCCTATCGGATCCCAGAGGCCCGACGGGAGGCAATACGGGAGGAAGTACAGAAAATGCTGAACTTAGGGGTGATAGAGGAGTCCCAAAGTGATTGGTCTAGTCCCATTGTGTTGGTGCCTAAACCGGATGGGAGCTGGCGATTTTGTAACGATTTTCGACAGTTGAACAAAGTTACAAAATTTGACACCTACCCCATGCCACGTATAGATGAGTTGATCGACCGGCTGGGAACAGCCCGATACATGACGACTCTTGACCTCACAAAAGGGTATTGGCAAATCCCCCTGGCCAAGTCGGCCAAAGAGAAAACCGCATTTGTAACCCCAGACGGGGCGTTCCAATATAAAAGAATGCCGTTCGGGTTACAGAATGCGCCGGCCACATTCCAGCGGAAAATGGACCAGATGCTGAGGCCCCATCGGAAGTATGCTGCGGCTTACCTGGATGACATAATTGTCCATAGCACAGATTGGGCCTCACATCTGCCAAAAGTGCAAGCAGTCCTGGACTCTGTTCGGGAAGCGGGGTTTACGGCTAACCCCAAGAAGTGTACCATTGGGCAGGAGGAGGCCAAATATCTTGGGTACACCATTGGGAGGGGAGTAATAAAACCCCAACTCAACAAAGTCGAGGCCATCCAGAGTTGGCCACGTCCCAACAGCAAGAAGCAGGTACGAGCCTTTCTGGGAATCGCTGGGTATTATCGGCGATTCATTCCCCACTTTGCTTCTAAGGCTGTGCCCCTAACCAACCTGACGAAGGGGAAAGGGTCGGTCATGATTAAATGGACCCCCGAGGCTGAGGCAGCATTCCAATTCTTGAAACAAGCCTTATGTAGCCAGCCAGTGTTGTACTCACCCGACTTCTCTAAAGACTTTGTCGTACAAAGTGATGCGTCAGATGTGGGGTTAGGAGCAGTATTGTCCCAGGTCTGGAACGGGGAAGAGCACCCAGTCATTTCCCTCAGCAGGAAGTTGAAGTCCCATGAGGTAAATTACGCCACCGTTGAAAAGGAGTGTTTAGCGGTGAAGTGGGCTCTAGATTCCCTTCGGTACTACCTGCTAGGTAGGCACTTTGACATGGTTACGGATCACGCTCCGTTAAAGTGGATGGCTCAAAACAAGGAAACAAATAGAAGAGTGAATAGGTGGTTCCTGGCCCTCCAGGAATTCAACTTCACAGTAAAGCATCGCCCTGGCGTTCAAATGGGGAATGTGGATGCTTTGTCTCGAGTACATGAATGCCTGATTGCTGGTGTTCCAACCCTGAGGTTAAAACAAGAGGGGGGGGGTATGTGACAGCAGGAAGGTAAAGTCACCTGGTTGCATCCAGGGGGGTAGATATATTTCGCCCAGATTCAGGCTTTACGCCGACTTATACAACTAGGTGGAGAGTTGTATAAGGCTAGTGGGCTCATGGATGACTCATACCTCTAGGGAGAGTGTGGGGCGTCGTACAGACAGGGAGTTGATGAGACCAGCTGAAGCTTGTCAGCTCATTTAGGCCTCTATAAGAACTCCCAGCTTCATTAGATGTTAGCTCATGCCTGGAACCAGACCTGTGTGGACTGTCTAGGGAGAGTGAACCCCTGTGCGGTGAGACAAAGCCTGTGTGGCTATTTGCTTGGACATTTAAAACCAGGGACTTAGGGACTAGGACAGCACTAGGCTGATCCCAGTTGTTAGTTAGGAAACCTGTATGTTTAGTCAGAGGTCAAGTTGACCAGGATTTATTTTGTTTATGTTTCTTTTGCTTTGCTGTGTTTTGTCACTGTAAATAGAAAATAAACCGCACCTTTTTGATTTTGAAAACCACAACCTCCGTTTGCTGGGCCTGTTTTTGTGTGGGGAGCCCATCTCGGGGGTCACACACACCCGCTGCCGAGCTAACCCCCTCACAATATATATATATATATATATATATATATATATATATATATATATATAAATATAATATTTTTTATAGGGTAGGGTTAGGGTTTCCCCTTGAAGAAGAATAATGCTAGGACCCAAGGATTGGAATAGGGACCTCCCCCAGAGGTCAAAAGTCAGAAGGCGTGTCCCCAGAGGTCAAAAGTCACGAGGCGTGGCTGACCTATCCCCACCAAAGTGTACCGCCTACCCCAACTAAGTCGGGGAATGAAGAAGTCGGGGAAAGTGGTTAGCGCGCATTTCTCGTGCACGCATTTGCGCTTCGCACAAATGTTTTCTTATAAGGCTGCGTGTCCTACGATTTTCTATGGGGCGAGCGAGCGAGATCTGGGAAAGGTAGGGGTTTTATGGTGGGGAGAGTCACTAAGTGGAGATGCATTTAGTTAGGTTTAAAGGTCAAAGGTCAGTTAGAATTAGGGGGTTAGGGGTAGGGTGACGGTTAGGGTTGAGGTTGGGGTTGGGGTTAGGGTTAGGGTTGGGGTTAGGGATTCCCCTTGAAGAATAAGGCTAGGACTCAGGGATTGGAATAGAATAAAATAATATTTTATTCTATTCTGTTCTATTGTTTTTCTAGTCTATTCTTTCCTATTCAAATCTTTTCTATTCTAATTCATTCTATACGACATTCAAATTTCGGAAGATGGTTTTATATATATTAAATATTTTTTCTGTTCTAAACTATTGTTTTTCTATGCTATTCTTTTCTATCCTAATTTCTAATCTTTTCTATTCGAATTTCGAATTCACTCTATAGGAAATTCGAATTTCGGAAGATGGTTATATATACAAATATATTATATACATATATATATATATATATATATATATATATATATATATATATTAACCATTTTCTGAAATTAGCATTTCATATAGAATGAAAAAGATTTTGAATAGAAATGATTAAAATAGAATAAAAAAGAACAGAATAAAAAAAATAAGAGAATACAATAAAACAGAATAGAAAAGAAAATATATATATATATAACCATCTTCCGAAATTCAAAATTAGTATAGAACGATTTTGATTCGAATGGAAAAGATTCAAATAGAATAGAAAAGAATAAAATAGAAAAACAATATAACATACACATATATATATATATATATATATATATATATATATACACGTATATATATATATATATATATATATATATATTAGTATATTTTATTCTATTCTGTTCAATTTTTTTTAGTCTTTTCTATTATTTTTCTAGTCTATTTTATTCTATTCAAATTCATTCCATACGAAAGTCGAATTTCGGAACATGGTTATTTTTATATATATATCTATATCTAAAGATCTATCTATCTATATATTTATCTATCTATCTATATCTATATCTATCTATCTATCTATCTATCAATCTATCTAATATTTTTTTATAGGGTTGGGGTTTAGGGTTTCCCCTTGAAGAATAAGGCTAGGACTATTGTTTTTCTAGTCTATTCTTTTCAAATCTTTTCTATTCTAATTCATTCTATATGACATTCAAATTTATTTTCTATTCTAATTTCTAATCTTTTCTATTTGAATTTCAAATTCATTTTATAGGAAATTCGAATTTCGGAATATGGATATATATATATATATATATATATATATATATAGTAAAATGTATATCTTGTGACAGCAGGCAGGTTAAATTCCCTGGTTGCATCCAGGACACAGTATATATATATATGTCCTAGGTTCAGGCTCTATGCCAGTTTGTACCTCTAAGGGGAGTGCTGGGAGGACTTGATGAGCCCAGCTGAATTAGGAGGGCTCATTAGGTCCTCTACAAAAACTCCCAGAATGCTAGGGGAATTGCTCCAACCTGGAACCAGATCTGTGTGGATAGTCTGGGGAGTGTGATCTCTGTGTGGTGAGACAAAGCCTGTGTGGCTAGTAGGGATGAGCCGAACACCCCCCAGTTCGGGTCGCACCAGAACCTGAGAACGGACCATAAGTTTGCGCGAACTTTAGAACCCTATTAAATACAATGGACGCGAACGTTCGAAATCAAAAGTGCTAATTATAACGGCTAATATGCAAGTTATTGTCCTAAAAAAAAAGTTTGGGGACCCGGGTCCTGCCCCAGGGGACATGTATCAATGCAAAAAGAAGTTTTAAAAACTGCCGTTTTTTCGGGACCAGTGATTTTAACCACTTCAATACAGGGCTTTTATACCACCTCAATACCGGGCCTATTCTGGCACTTCTCTCCTACATGTACAAATCATCATTCTTTTGCTAGAAAATTACTCAGAACCCCCAAATATTATATATGTTTTTTTTAGCGAACACCCTAGGAAATAGAATGACGGTCATTGCAACTTTTTATCTTGCACGGTATTTGCGCAATAATTTTTCAAACGCCTTTTTTTGGGAAAAAAATGGTTTCATGAATTAAAAAATAACAAAACAGTAAAGTTAGCCCAATTTCTTTGTAAAATATGAAAGATGATGTTACGCCGAGGAAATAGATACTTAACATGTCATGCTTTAAAATTGTGCACACTCATGGAATAGCGCCAAACATCGGTACTTAAAAATCTCCATAGGCGACGCTTTGAACTTTTTTACAGGTTACCAGTTTAGAGTTACAGAGGAGGTCTAGTGCTAGAATTGTTGCACACGCTCTAACGCGATACCTCACATGTGTGGTTTGAACAGCGTTTACATATGTGGGCAGGACTTGCGTGTGCGTTCACTTCTGATCGGGGACAGGGGCGTTTTTACATTTATTTTTTTATTATTTATTTTTTTATGATCACTTTTATTCCTATTACAAGGAATGTCAACATCCCTTGTAATAGGAATGGTGTGTGACAGGTCCTCTTTATGGAGAGGGTAATCCACATCTCTCCTCCAGGCTGGAAAGCATGAGATCATGAAAAAAAATGTCACTGATCCCATGCTTACTAGCCGCAATCGCGGCTTTGTTTACTTCTGAGAACCCGGGCGTGACGTCATCACATCGCGCCCGGGCCTTCGACGGTCATAGAGATGACTGGTGACCATCTGGTCACCAGTCATCTCTATGCTTCTCATCCGACGCCGGATGATTCATTCTCCAGGCCCCCGATGGCACGGGAGAGCCCGGAGAAGCACCAGATGGCGGCAGGAGGGGGGGTGTCCCCTCCCGCTGCCTATAAGAACAATCAAGCGGTGGAACTGCCGCTATGATCATTCTTATTGTGCACAGAATCGCTGGCAGAAGAGAAGGATATCTGAATGATGCCTCTAGCTGCAAACATCATTCAGATATCCCCCCACAAAGCCCAGGACGTCATATGACGCCCACCCAGGATGGGAGATCCCATCTGTGGGCGTCATATTACTATGGCTGGGTATTGAAGTGGTTAATCAGTCCTCAAAATTTCCACTCGCCTGCTCGCATTTTGCGAGTGGATTTTGAGGGCTGGGCGAGTGTGGGCTGCCTGGGGGCGGTCGTGGGGCAAGGGAGAGAGAGGAGAGGAGGAGATGCTGCCGCCGCCGCCGCCGCATTGATCAGCGCGCGGGGAACATAACAGCTTTCATTTCAATAGCTGTGTGTTCCCCGTCTTCATATATAGCCCCTCCCCCTTGTCCGAGCACTTTGATAGACAGATCACCCGCCCCAGGATTGGGCAGGTGATCTGTCTATCAAAGTGCCAGGAAAAGGGGGAGGGGCTGTGACGGCACGCGCGGCGTGGAAGACACAGCTATTGAAATTAAAGCTGTTACGTTCCCCGCGTGCTGATCAATGCAGCGGGGGCAGCAGCTCCTCCTCTCCTTTCCTCTCTCTTCTTGCCCCTTGACCGCCCCCCCGCGCTGATCAACCAGACATCGGCGGCGGTGGCAGGGGGGGGGGGGGGCTCTCTCTTACACAGGTAGGCCACTGGGGACCTACACATGGCCGCATTTGGGGACATGGCTGCATTTGGAGACATGGCTGCATTTCAGGACATATGGCTGCATTTCAGGACATATGGCTGCATTTGGGGACATGGCTGCATTTGGGGACATGGCTGTATTTCAGGACATATGGCTGCATTTGGGGACATGGCTGCATTTCAGGACATATGGCTGCATTTGGGGACATGGCTGCAATTCAGGACATATGGCTGCATTTGGGGACATGGCTGCATTTGGGGACATGGCTGCATTTCAGGACATATGGCTGCATTTGGGGACATGGCTGCATTTCAGGACATATGGCTGCATTTGGGGACATATGGCTGCATTTGGGGACACAAGGCTGCATTTGGGCACATAAGGCTGCATTTGGGGACACATGGCTACACATGGCTGTATTTGTGGACACAAGGCTGCATTTGGGGACACATGGCTACACAAAGCTGCATTTGGGGACAGATGGCTGCATTTGGGGACAGATGGCTGCATTAGGGGACAGATGGCTGCATTTGGGGACAGATGGCTGCATTGGCGTCACAGGCTGCACTGGCGGACACAGGCTGTATTGGCAGACACGGGCAGGCTGCAGTTTTGGACAAAGTTGTTGTTAATATTTATTTTTATAACTTAATTCTGCATAAAACATTTAAGTGTTATTTCATGAGATAATTTGAGGGCATGTTTAGGGGTGGGATTAGGGGCGGGGCATGGTAGGGGTTGGGCCCGGCAACTGGTGGCGAGTAACCCTTGAGGTCTGGCTAGTAGCTCAGGATTTGAAATTTTGAGCCCTGGGTTAATGATGCATAAAGTGAAAAAAAAAAGTGAAATTCCTTTTAAATATCATACCTGGGGGGTGTCTAAAGTATGCCTGTGAAGTGGCATGTGTTTCCGGTGTTTAGAACTGTCCCTGCACAAAATGACATTTCTAAAGGAAAAAAAGTCATTTAAAACTGCTTGCGGCTTTAATGTAATGTCTGGTCCCGGCAATATGGATGAAAATCATTGAGAAAAATGGCATGGGTACCACCCCCCCAGCCCACTACCAGCCCCTTTGGGTCTTGTATGGATATTAAGGGGAACCCTGCACCCAAATTAAAAAAAGGCCCTATATACTTTGAACAGCAGTATACAGGCGGTGCAAACAAGACAGGGACTGTAGGTTTGTTCTTAAGTAGAATCTGTTTGTAATTTGGAACAGGTACATTTTTTAAGTGTAGCTCCAGCCAAAAAATACATTTTTAAGCTTTTTGGGAAACATAGGGAAGGGTTATCACCCCTGTAACATTTGTTTTGCTGCCTGTGCAGTGTGCCCCTGTTCAGAACATTTCACCTCACTTTCCGTCCCAATGACAAATGTTTTTATTGAAACAAGGATTGGTGATAAAGCATCAGTGGAGAGGAGACACCTTTTCCCCATATTAGCTCTTACAGGAGAGAATTTCCCTTCCTAGGGGTAGATTTCCTCTCACTTCCTGTTGTCTCCTTCCGTTTGCAAGTAGGAGTCGTTTGTAAGTTGGATGTTTGAAAGTAGGGGCCTGCAGAAATTTGGCCCTTAGGTGTTGGTGTTGCCACAACACTGTAAACCCTCACAGTTACTCTTGGTGGGCGCAGGAATTGGCCCAGCTATGAAATATTAGATCAAGAATTGTAATTACATGCCCCTGTTGAACAGGGGCAGAAAAATTGGGCCTTTGGTGGTGGTGGTGTTGCCACAACACTGTAAGCCCTCACAGTTACTCTTGGTGGGCGCAGGAATGGGCCCTGCTGTGAACTATTAGATCAAGAATTGTAATTACATGACATTGTTGAACAGTGGTAGGAAAAATTGGGCCTTTGGTGGTAGTGGTGCTGGTGCCACAACACTGTAAGTCCTCACAGTTACTCTTGGTGGCCGCAGGAATGGGCCCAGTTGTGAAATATTAGATCAAGAATTGTAATTACATGCCCCTGTTGAACAGGGGCAGAAAAATTGTGCCTTAGGCACTGGTGCCACAACACTGCAACCCCCCACAGATACTGTAGTTGGAGCACAGCAATGAGCCTTGCTGCAAAGCATTGCATCAAAAATTGTAAATAAACGCCCCTGTTAAACAGGGGCTGAAAAATTGGGCCTTAGCCACTGGTGGCGGTGCCTAGAACCAAAAATGTTCTTTCAAGCTATCAGCATGATTATTGAGGAGGAAGATGATAGTCACTAAGCATAACAGGATAGTCACTCAGCATCAGAATAGGCAGTCTTGAAGGGATCTGACATTTCCCCAAAAAAATATTCGGTTACATCAGCATCAGGTGCTTGGTAACTGGTGGTGATCCAAGACTGATTAATTTTTATGAAGGTCAGTCGATCGACCGAGTCGGTGGACAGGCGCACCCTGTGATCGGTCACAAAGCCTCCAGCAGCACTTAATGTGCGTTCCGAAAGGAACACTGGATGCAGGACAGGCCAGTGGCTCAATTGCATACTGTGCAAGCTCTGGACAGTGATCCATCCTCAAGACCCAGTAACCCAGAGGATTTTCAGTGGGAAAGGTGTCCAAGTCTGATCCTGCCCCTAGGTATTCCTGCACCAAGTAAACCAGACGCTGGCGATGGTTGCTGGAAGCGATCATACCTTGGGGCTGCGTACTAAAAAATTGTCTGAACGCATCGGTCAGACGGCCACCTTCTCCACCGCTCCTTCTTTGACTGACCGGAGCCTCAGCAACACGTTGTCCTGGACCAGGAATTTGTAACCTCCCAGTCTCTGGGAACACGTTGCACAGACCTTTCTGCAAGGCCTCCCGAAGATGCTTCATCCTCTGCTCCCTCTGCGACTGCAAGATAAGGTCCGCAGCCTTACCCTTGTAACGTGGATCAAGGAGGGTTGCCAGCCAGTAATGATCCCTCTCCTTGATCGCACGAATACGAGGATCCTTGCGCAGGCTTTGCAGGATCAGGGAGGCCATGCAGCGTAGGTTTGCTGAGGCATTTGGTGCGGAGTCCTCTGGGTCACTGAGGATGACATGATCCACAGCCACCTCCTCCCAGCCACGTACAAGTCCATGGGTGTCTTGGGACTGTAATTGATACCTTGAAGACTGCTGATGGCCAGCAGGAACACTGTGTGGATAAAGGGGGCCTTGAGAGGTAAGGAAGTACTCCTCTTCCTGCCTCTGTTCTGCCTCAAGTGCCCTGTCCATTATTCCATGCAGCGTGTGCTCCAACAGGTGGACAAGAGGGACAATGTCACTGATGCATGCACTGTAACTGCTCACCATCCTCGTGGCCTCCTCAAATGGTGCCAGGACAGTGCATGCATCCCTGATCATGACCCACTGGCGTGGGGAAAAAAATCCAAGCTCCCCTGACACTGTCCTGGTGCCAAATTGCAACAGATACTCATTGATGGCCCTCTGCTGCGTGTGCAGCCGCTGCAGCATGGCCAACGTAGAGATCCACCTGGTGGGCATGTCACAAATTAGGCGGTTCTTGGGCAGGTTGTAATCCTTTTTGCAGGTCAGCCAGCCGAGCACTGGCATTATATGAACGGCGGAAATGCCCACAGAGTTTCCTGGCCTGCTTCAGGACCTCAAGTAAGCCCGGGTACCTGCCCAAGAACCGCTGCACCACCAAGTTAAGGACGCGAGCCAAACAGGGCACATGGGTCAGTTGTCCCTGTCGGAGGGCGGAGAGGAGGTTGGTGCCATTGTCGGAAACCACCTTTCCTGGCTTAAGTTGGCGTACTTGCGTAGCCCCTTGAACGCCTACGGTGCACCGCTAATTCCGAGGACAAAGCACAGGTAGAGGCCATGGAGGAAGAAGAAGAGGAGGGGGTGGAGGAGAGAGGTGTGTCAGAATCACCAGTAGTAACATTTTGGAGGCGTGGTGGTGGAACAACCTCCAACACTACTGCACCTTATCCTGCATCCTTCCCAGCTGCCAGCAGAGTCACCCAATGTGCCGTGAAAGATAGGTAATGTCCCTGTCCATGCCTGCTGGACCATGAGTCAGCTGTAATATGCACCTTACCGCTGACCGCCCTGTCCAGCGAGGCCAAGACATTGCCTTCCACATGCCGGTAGAGAGCCGGAATCGCCTTCCGTGAGAAAAAGTGGCGTTTGAGAACCTGCCACTGAGGAACTGAACATTCCACAAACTCACGGAAGGGGGCAGAGTCTACCAACTGAAAAGGCAGCAGTTGAAGTGCTAGCAATTTAGCCAAGCTAGCATTCAACCGCTGGGCATGTGGATGGCTGGGAGCGAAAATCTTTCGGCGGTGCAGCAGCTGGGGTAGGGAAATTTGCCTGGTACAATCGGACGTCAGTGTATCAATAGCAGATTGTCCGCAAGTACTTGGCTGTGACACACCGAATTCTACACCTTCATTCCTCTCAGTGCAGGTTTCAGAGAGGACTGAAGGTATAGTGGGGTTGGAGATCCCAGCTGATGGGGAGCAAGGAGAGGTCCACTTTGTTCTTTGGTGTGGGTCTTTTAGGTACGCTTGCCAACGGACTGCATGGCAGGTCGACATATGTCTGGTCAAGCATGTGGTGCCCAAGCGGCTGATGTGTTGGCCACGCAAGATACGCTTTAGACATATGTTGCAAATAGCAATGGTGCGATCTGCTCCACACGTCTGAAAAAAGGCCCACACCAAAGAACTTTTGGAATAACGCGCAGAGAAATCAGCGCCTTGCACATGCGGAGCTCTGCGGTGTGATACAGTCGGTGTGCTGCCCTTAAGCTGGCCCCTGGAGGGCATCCTGCCTTGTTGGAGATGTTCCTCCTCCTCCTCCTCTCTCCTATCAGGCACCCACGTGGAGTCAGTGACCTCATCATCCCCTCCCTCCTCATCACTGGAGCCGATCTGGCAGTATGCTGCAGCTGGGGGAACATGACTGCCAGATAGCTGTCCTTGTTTGGCACCCCCTCTCTCTTGGCTCACGTTACTACCCCCTCTCTCTGAGCTCACGTTACTGCCTTCCTCCAGCTGGGTTCCATCATCCGAGCCTTCAAAACGCTGGGCATCCTCCTGGAGCATGTACCCAACACTGTGGTCAAATAGTTCGGGGGACTCCTCAGGAGGACATGGTGGGGCTAGGGAAGGAGTGACTGATGCCATTGAGCCGAGGGAAGAGGCCGCTTTGGCAGCTGCTTTGCCAAACAAAGTACCCTGAGCCTGGGTGAGAGAGGATGAGGAGGAGGAGAGGAGGAGGACAGCTTGGTCATCCTCTCTACCAAGTCTTGGGCATGTTGTGGCTCAACATGGCCAGCTGTCGAAAAGAAGGACAAGCGTGTCCCACGGCCACGTGCTGATGAGGATGCACCGTGTCCACGACCAGCAGCACTGTTGCCTCTAGACACAGAGCCTGCTTGCCCTCTTTTATTGCCTCGTGACTGTCTGCCTCTCCTTGTTTGCCTTCCAGACATACTAATGGCCTGCAGTGAGATGTAGCTGCATAAAGGTTGGGATGTGTGTATATGTGTATATATATATATATATATATATATATATTTGTCTGTACTGATAATGCAGCTATCAGAATCAACTGCCTGCTGTCGTATTAGTATGGGAAAAGCAGCAGCAGCAGCAATTCGTTTTAGGTGAAAACTGTGCATTGAGGGACACAGTACACTAACTGAAAATACTTGCAGCTCTCTGCTTGTGGTTTTATTATGAGAACACCACTATAATAGTCACTAACTGCATTCATGTAAGCTTTAGGTGAACGCTATGCAAAGCACACAGTACACTAAGTGAAACACTGACTGTCTGCAGCTAGCACAATCACCTGCCTGTCTGTCACAGTATAGAGAAAACCAGGAACGGATCTAGCTAAACTGAATACAGTGTATAAATATATATACTGTACAACACCTAGGATGCATATATAATCCTCTACACACTGTAACTGCAGCTAACTGACTCGCCTGCCTGCTCTATCTAACTCAATATAAATGACACTGTCTGTCTCTGTAATCTCTCATTAAACAACTCCAACACACTACACAAGGCCGCCGAGCCGGCGGCCTTATATAGTGTGGGGCGTGTACTAAACCCCCTGAGCCATAATTGGCCAAATCATCAGCCAGCAATGCACTGCGATGCCGCAGTGAATTATGGGCCGTATGCCACTCGAATTTGGCGCGAATGGCCCATAGTGTTCGCAATTCGGCGAATAGCCGAACATTGGTTTGACTCGAACACGAAGCTCATCCCTAGTGGCTATTACTAAGAACTTTAAAAAAAACAGGGAGTTAGGGACAGGGGCAGCACAAGGCTGTACCCAGTTGTTAGTTAGGGACACCAACATGTATAGTGAGCGGTCAAGTTGACCAGGTTTTCTTTTTGTGTTTCTTTTGTTTTCTGTTATGTTTTTTGTATATAATTCAAATAAAACCGCACCCTTTTGTTTTTCCTCCTACCATTGTCTGCTGTGCCTAATTTTTTGTGTGGTGAACCCATCCAGGGGGTCACACACACCCGCTGCCGAGCTAACCCCCTCACAGTTGGTGGAGAACCAGTGGCAGTTTTTTTTAAAGGCCAGCATGGAGGAGATACTGAAACAGCTGGCTCTAGCAAATGCCAATCAACAGCAGACAAATGCAGGTTTGCAAAAGAGCCTTGCATCCCAACAGCAAGCTCAACAACAGAGCCTCGCAGCCCAGCAGCAGACAAATGCGACTTTGCAACAGAGCCTCGCAGCCCAGCAGCAAGCTCATCAACAGAGTCTGGAAGCTCAGCAACAAGCCCAGCAGCAATCTGAGGCCCACTTCATAGACCTGTTGCAGAAGCAAGAGCAGAGACTACAACAACAAATGGAGACATTAATGCAGCAACGTCCGCAGACCAGTGAGGCAAGTGGTTCCTCTAATACCGCATCCTTTGGGGTGAGTCGTTTACTGAAAAAAATGACTGGAGAGGATGATTCAGAGGTGTTTTTGACCACATTTGAAAGGACTGCTGAAAGGGAAAAGTGGCCTAAGGAGCAGTGGGTTGGACTGGTGAATCGCAGAAAGCTTATTATGACCTAGAGCCTGACCAAGCAAAAGACTATGTGATGCTAAAAAATGAAATATTGGCACGGCTGGGTGTCACCCTGGCCGTCCAGGCTCAGCGTGTACATAACTGGACTTTCCGGCTTGGAAAACCCCGCATGTCTCAAATGTATGATCTCATTCACCTGAGCAGGAAGTGGCTACAGCCAGAGACTTTGTCCGCACCAAAGATTGTGGAACGTGTTGTGATGGATCGTTTCCTGAGAGCTCTTCCTACTGCCATCCATAAGTGTGTAAGCCATGGAGACCCAAAAACAGCCGATAAGCTTGTGGATCGTTTAAAGAATGCAGTGTTATAACATCAACAATTATCATTCATATTGTTGAGTCTACTAAAGGTCAACCGCCAAAGGTAAAAATGTTGACACATCGGCACGTCATATGGCAGCAATCTACGTAGAGTTGTATAGTTATAATATAATAAAGATAAAGCATTAACAAAACAATCTTATCCAAGGGAAGGAGGCAGTCTAGATTAGGATAGAAAAAAAAAAGGGGGGGGGATAAATGGTGTCCAATTGGGGAGACAGCCAAGCCACCATTCCTAGTTTATTATTATAGAGGAGGAAGGCTTTTGTATCTGTGCCTTTACATATATAGAACTATACATAAGGTTTTACCTAACTAATAATTCATGTTGTCTAGCCCAAGACAGCGTGCCAGTGTAGCTATTCATGAAGGGGAGCCCAGGTCTGTTGACTCATAAAGGATAAGAGTATAGGAAATTAAAGAAACTGCACCCATGGGGTCCATAACTCCCTAAACTAAGAATCATTTTCATTAGCTGAGGCTACCATCTCTTCTATGCGCATGGTGTGGTTCACTTCTGCAACCCATTCCCGTATTGTTGGTATTTCTGACGATTTCCAATATCTGGGTATCTGCTCTATCTGCCATCAGCATAAATCTAAATATTTTTTGATAGACGTAATTGATCCCAGGAATCAAAGATAAGAGGGCAACCTCTGGGGTCTCTGGCCAGTTCTTACCCGTGATCAAGTGGCTCAGACGGAATATGATGGACCAGTATGATTTTATTGCCGGGCAAAACCACCATATGTGCAGATGTGTACCACCAGGATTGCCACATCTCCAACATAGGTCTGGTATAGATGGATTGATTTTATTTAATAGTGCTGTACAGCGATACCATCTGGTCATGATTTTATAGTTTCTTTCTTGCGAATGGGAAGCAAAGGTTGACTTAAATATAAGAAAAAAATAATTTATCCTATTCCTCATCAGCCATTTTAATGCCTAATTCTCGCTCCCAGTCTCAGATATAAAAAGCACGGTAAGGAAATGCGTGAGCCAGGAGGATTCTGTATATTTTGGAAAGGGTATGTAAACATTTTTGGTCAGAGAGACACAGCTCCTCAAACCTGGTAAGATCCCTGTAAAGCCGCTCGTTGCCCAATCCGTCATACCAGTGATGTAGTTGAAAATAGTGAAGCCAGAAGCCTCCGAGACAGTACATCACCAAACAACATTATTTCCACAAAACTCCTGAAAGAATGTGCCGACATCTTGGCACCCACCATCACACATCTCATAAATCAATCGTTCAAAGAAGGTATTGTTTCCGATCTCCCTCAAGCAAGGTATAATCAAACCCCTCCTAAAGAAACCTAACCTCGACCCCAAAGACCCAAACCACCGCAGACCAGTAACAAGCCTTAACACCTTCTCCAAGATCATTGAGAAAGCAGTAGTACAACAGCTACAACATTTGGACACCCACAAACTCCTGGACCCACTACAATCGGGTTTCCGCCCAGGCCACGGGACAGAAACGTCACTTCTCAAAATATGGGATGACGCCCTCGAAGCAGCAGATGACGGAGAATCGTGTCTCCTGGTGCTGCTGGACCTCAGTGCAGCTTTTGACACAGTAGACCACAAAATGTTGCTCACTCGTCTCACAGAAGTAGCCGGAGTCGCAGACTCTGACCTACCCTGGTTCGCATCGTTCCTGGAGAACCGATCCCAGACAGTGAAACTAGGAGCCTTCACTTCGGAAGCACGCACCATTACTTGCGGAGTCCCTCAAGGATCACCCCTGTCACCCGTGCTCTTCAACATCTACCTCCGCCCACTCCTCAAAATCATCAGCAAACAGAACCTGCTCTACCACTCATACGCTGATGACACTCAACTTTACTTGCGCATCACCAACAAAAAAGACCAATATCACAGACTAGAACAATGCCTTACATTGATAGACAATTGGATGATGGAGAGTTCCCTCAAACTTAATGGATCCAAAACAGAACTTCTCTTTCTTCATGCAAACCGAAAGACAAACTCTAGGACCACATGGACACCACCCACCATCCTTGGACAAACCATCACCCCAAGCACCAAAGTCAAAAGTCTGAGTCATCTTTGACTCAGACATGACCATGGACGCCCAAATAGGATCAGTAGTCAGCGGATCTCACCATCTTCTCCGCCTGCTACGAAGACTCATCCCCTTTATCCCGGAAGAGGATACAGCTGTAGTAGTTGGAACAGTCATCAATTTCCGACTCGATTACGCAAACTCCCTCTACCTAGGACTACCCAAATACCAGATTTCTCGTCTACAAGTCGTCCAGAACACAGCAGGCAGACTGGTAACAGGAAAAAAAACATTGGAATCAATCACCCTGTCCCTGAGGACCCTCCATTGGCTAGCCGTAAAGGATCGGGTGACTTTCAAGACCCTCTGCCACATTTACAAATGCACACAAGGAAATGCTCCTCAATACTTATGCGAGAAAATAAAACACTACATCCCCAATCTCGTTCTCCGATCAACTAACCAAAACCTCCTTCACATCCCTAAGTCCCGCTACAAATCTAAAGGAGAACGAAGATTCGCAGTCCAAGGACCACGGCTATGGAACACTCTACCAACGAACATCCGCATGGAAGAAAACCATTGGGTCTTCAGGAAAAAAAACTTAAGACCCACCTCTTCTGAAGGATCAGGACGGCAATGGATACAAGCGCCTTGAGGCGATTTAGTTCGCATTTGTAGCGCTATACAAGTTACTCACTCACTCACTCACTCCTCATTCAACGCTAGATGGAGAGCTAAGCTCACTCAGAGGTTTCAAGCCCTTCAAGGTGATTGCATATAAGATATAAGATAGGAGCTGGTTGTGGTGGTTGGCAGCATAAGAAACCCTTATCCGACCGCCCTGGGGGGAAACTTGGATTCCCCAAAATCGGGGTAAGAGGCCCCGGGCGCAAAGATATACTATATGAAGCAATAGCCTTATCCCAGACATAAAAGCGAGGAAAGCATGAGTGTTAGCTGCGAAGAAGGCAGGCTTTATGTTTTTCATATACAGATTTCTAATAACTGCAGAAAGATTTGACTGTTCATGATTGGGTCCTACAGACACACTTCAAGCTAGGTCCCTGCTTACATTTTATAATAATTTTGTACTGATAAATGTTATACATATAAAACTACCAACACTGATCTTCCCAGCGAAAGGCTGTGCAGGGGGAGGGGGGGGTCAGGACAAGTCTGATCATTGGAGTTCCAACACTTTGAAGTTCCCAGCACAGCCAGAAAACTAACCACAATGTGTTCTTGTGTCTAGTGTGGTCAGTATTGAATAGGGAAGCTGAGGGACTGGCAGGAACACCAGGGATTCCACACAAAGGAAACAATACAAAGAGAACAACATGATACTTTTTCATTAAAATACATGGTACAGCAGACTGTATCAGGAATATGAAATGTTATATGTACATATTCCTTAATGCTGGCTGTAGCTCCACTCTAATCAGAAGCCCAGTTTTTGGGTGTTTCTGTGAAGGCACTACCTCCAGCCAGCATTGAGCCTCTCTAAGCTGGCTGTTTTTTTTTTTTCATTATTATGATTGCGCAGTCAGTGCTGTCAGGGTTGTGTGATAGAGCTGCTGGCTGATAATAAAAATACAGGGCACCTGCAGCTCTGTCACACAGCCCCAACAGTGCAGATTTTTCATTTATAACAGTGAAAAACCACTCAACTCTGCAAGGACTGTGTGATCTATCTGCTGCTGCTTGTAAACATCACAGTACTGGCAGATGGATTACAAAGATCCGGCAGTGCAGAGTGATTTTTTACTGTTATGAATCTGTTATGAACGAATGATCAGTGCTGTCAGGCCTTGTTCCATGTCACACAGTCCCTCAGCACTTCCTGTTTATTCATAACAGTAAAACATTACTCAGAACTGCAGGACTGTGTAATCCATCTGCTGGGGTAGATTAGAAATTACAGCTGTGTTTCTGGAAGAAGAGTGACAGTGGTACTGGGAGGGAAGTGAGGACTGTGGGCAAGTGCTAAATGAGAGAGCCAGGGATTGTACTAGCTCATGCTGGAAAATGGCTGAACAGATGTGCAGGCTGCCACGACTGTACTGTGGAGGTTTCAGTAATGGGGTACCAGGCACCACCATGGCAGTTTGGTCAAGGAGTGACAGTCCAGTCCAGTTTATGACAGCCTGCAGGCAGTGTAATGTTTTGTGAATGGCTGATCTGCAAAGCTGATCTCACAAATCTGTCTCCTTTCTAGCAGTGTTGCACATGCATTTAGTCCGTAGGGAATTAAATAAAAGTTTACAAATTTTTGCGGGACTTCTGAAATATCTGTAGCGGGGTGTTGCTTTAAAACCCAGAGACTACCATGCCCATGGTGCAGCGGGGCACCCAGGATGCATTGCCCCGTGCAAAGACTGCTGGGGTGGGCTATTTAACTGGAGGGTGGACCGTAGATCGGTCTCTTTGGACATCGCCCGCCCAGCAAGTGGAACTCTGAGTCTGTTGTTCCTGACAGGGCCTGAAGCCTAGGCCCTGTGTTTCCAAAGAGCCTTCAGTATCCACTGTGGAGCCTGAGGGACGTCTCATCCTGCTACCGCTCTACTACTACTAGGATAACCGAAGACCCGGGTGTTGTGGAATCTGTGTACCGAGATACAGCTACGGAAGAAATGGACACGGACTGGTTCGATTGGGTGAGAGAGCACCTGCTCAGAGATTAAGACAGGATCTCTAGGCCCAGTAACTATCGTTTGGGGGCTTACTGTTTAGCGTTAGCAGTTGCACGCCAGAGGGACAGTGCATGGAATAGCATTAGTGACTTTATCCTTGTTCGCCAAGTTTGTCAACCTTATTCTTGTGGATTACAAATTGTTCCAGAAGTGCACCACCATTTGCTAGCGAAGATTCTTCTCAACGGAACTCTCGCATAGTGCAGTCAGGCCTGACTTATCAGAGTAGACAGTTCTGGGCACCATCTTGCCCACGAGGGAGGAGAGCTGCAGCGGGGTCTGTTAGTTATCTTTGTACAGGATTGTATATCTGTTGACTTGCTAAATCCTCTTTTATTGCAGGGCACTGCATATGTTAATGTATACTGTTCATCTGCTTAACTACTACCTTCAGTAAAGTGACAGGATTGAGCAGACTAGTTGTTTGTGTCATTACTGTGCAGGAGAAACGGTTAGTGTTAGCCATACCATATCACTGTGTGCTTTTTTTGCAGAATTGTGTTACCAAGAGTCACAGGTCTCACAATCCTATCATCCCCTACTAACTGTGCCCAGAGAGGGTAGAGCCAATTGCTGGGGGTTGACAGCGGTGTGTTACAGGCCCGAAAATCATACCAGCGGCTCTCTTAGCTGGGGGTATCGCTACATATCTTTTGGAAAGCTTTGCCCCAAAATTATGCTGCTTGTCAACAGTTTGTTTTTAAACTAGGGTTGCACAGACACTGATAATGGTATCGGTGCCGATACTAGGCATTTACACAAGCATCAGTACTTGTGAAAATGCACTGATACTGAAAACCGATACCTTCTGGCTCCGTTGTCAGCAAAATTAGAGGAGGAGGAGGATGTAGGATGACAGCATGGTCCTTGTAGTTGTGGGGCCAACAATGCTGAATGTTGGGAATGCTGTGTTTCTTAATCACTTGGTCTCATCCAGATGGTAATATTACACAGCACACTGATAGATGATGGAGACCCCCCTTCCTGCTCCTTCACATCTCCATCTCCCTAAATGCCGGAAATAGGTATCGGTAATTGGTATCGGCGAGTACTTAAAAAAAAGTATCGTACTCATTGCTAAAAAAGTGGTATTGTGCATCATTACTATAAACTGTCTTGACCTGGCAAATAAATACTTCTGGGGACACCTTAAAGCGGATCTTTACTGTATCTGAGCACCACAAATAAAAACACTATTAAATTTGTTTTTAATATTCAAAGCAAACTCCTCCATCCATCCATATCCCCATGCTTTATTTTGTTGAGAAATCACTTTGAAAAACACCATCCTAGCATTTTTGGCCATAGCCATCTTGAGTAAGGGCAAATAATTAATGTAGCATTTACTTCCCGGAATCCATCTGTCCTTAGCTCAAGCGTGAATGCAGGAGAGTGTGCTTAGCTGAGAAAACCCCTCCTCATCTCCTCCCCTCCTGAAGGCTCCTGGGGTGTATGACATAATTTTGCATAGGCAAGAAACCAGAAAGTAACTAAATACATTTTTAGAAAAGTTAAAAACAAGTAAATATGATATACTTTGCTATCTATTTATTAATACCAGCAACATGAGGATTAAGAATAATCAATGTTGATTGGGAGAGTGAAATTCCACTTTAAAGTAAATAATTGAAAATGTATGGGGACTTTCATTGATGGCTTCCTGAAAATCCTAGATGCTTGGTTGTATGACTTTAGTACTTTTAGGTCACATACCTTGAAATAGCATGTTGCAAATGAGTGTAAAAAAACTTTCCGAATTTCTCATCTTGTGTATTCTGGGTCCGAGGCCAACCTTGAAACCAGAGCATCAGCATGATAGTCAGGGAACTAGCATTCTCATGAGTAGAGAAGATCAGCTATGGCAGCCTCCAGTATTTTCTCAGGACAGAATTGCTTCAAGTCTCCTAACCACAAGAACTAACCGACTGGCAGATAAGAGGTATTATGATATTCTCAGATTACAAATTCATTTAAAAGAAATGTTTGGGATAATAAATGCAGTGCGCTGTACACCTTGCTGTAATGTGCTTTAAATGCTTGTCGTGCATATTACCTGATTATCACACATTGTGTCTTGAAAGGCTAATTCTACAATCTTTAATTTACTAAAATTATACTGTGTTAACTGTGAAGCACAGAGGAATATTCCTTGAGAAACACTGCAGCTGTTTCAGTTTAGTAAACTGTAATCAGGCATTAGACTTCTTTCCATATGCAAATAGCTGCTACATCTTCGTGCTGGAGGAGAATAATATACATTTACGATAAGACATGCATCAGCAACTTAGTCATGTCAAGAAAAGGCAGTTTTGTGCATATATTTGCAGCATACAGTAATACTGGGGCACTAGAGATAAGAGGCTTTTTCTTTTTTTTTTTTTTTTTTTACTTGAACTAGAAACCAGAGGCTAAGAAAATCCAAATGGTGACAGCATATCTAGATTACTGTCAGATTTCACAAAATCAAGTGAAAAAGAAACAGAAAGAGAGGATGTAGAGAAGTACAGATATTAGCTAGTATGGCCAGCATTTAAAACGGCATCTAATATGTAAACCTGCTTTGTAGAAGTAACTTCAAGACCTTTTGGCACAATACAACACAATATTAAAGTGGTTGTAAAGGCAGAAGGTTTGCATTTTTTGCATTAAGGTAAAAAAGCCTTCTGTGTGCAGCTGCCTGCCACAGCCCCCCTAATACTTACCTGAGCCCCATCTCTATCCTGCGATGTTGCACGAGAGACTCAGCTCTCCGGGACTCTCCTCCTGATTATCAGCAGTGAAGCGTCATTGGATCCCACTGCTGTCAATGAACGTCAGTGAGCTAATGAGAGAAAGAGGGGGAGGGGCCAGGCTGCGGCTCCGTGTCTGAATGGACACACGGAGCTGTGGCTTGGCCCTGGTGCCCCCATAGCAAGCTGCTTGCTGTGGGGGAACTGAACAGGAGGAAGGGGTCAGAAGCATGGAAGAGGGACTCGAGAAGAGGAGGATCTGGGCTGCTCTGTGCAAAACCACTTTTTTTTTAACAACAAAAATAATGAGACTTTAGTATCACTTTAAGTATTAAGTAATGTCACGACAGTGGATCTTGACAATTTTCATAGACAGTAAAAATCACTTTCATCATTGGGATTATTATTTTTTTCATCCTCTTGCTGCCTAAGTGGTAATAATTGGACATATAAGTATCTTGAAGATAGTGCTGTGCTGCTCTAAATCTTATCCTCTTGGGATTCTGCACAGGACACTTACAAAGCAATGGCTACTGCTGCCATATTGGATTCCTTTGGGGAAACCAAGGGCAGGTAATAGTTATCAGTGACAGCCCACTCTCCTTATTCCTTATGCCTGTACCTTTACTTTTGCCCCAGGTTGTTAGCTGTTGTGAACACTTGGGAATTCACTTGCAGATTGGGACAGTGTCCAAGTGTTGCAAGAAATTCACAATAGCTAACAACTCAGTTTTAGTAGTAAATCAGCCATACTGTGTTAGGTCAGAGCATATCACCTCCAATGACGTGTACTGATTACATTCTACAGCCAATCAGAGAAATTGCTTGGAAGCATAATCAGACTGAAATGAAAAGGTGTAGCATCACAGATGGGAGGGGGAGAGAGTGGTGTTAGCAGGTCAAGCAGACAGACTTAAATGCAAGTCACTCTGTATCTGAAATTCCGTACTGAATTGATGTGCTTAGTACCTGCTCATACCTGCTTGTTTGAGAGGTGTTTTCATGTTAAGCCCATATACGAAGTTTGGTAGCCGTAGTAATAATTGACAGTTCAAAGAAAGCTGTGACAATCCTCTGTGTCTGTCGATCCATGCATCCCCACCCTTCTTAAAGTATGTTCTTCTAACTCTAACCACTCATGTCTTCTCCATGGCCATAGGTAAGAGATGGAGGGGAGAGAGCACAGCCTTCCTTCCCATGAGCTCCTTAATAGCAGTGACAAGCTGTGGTCCAACTTTTCACTTGAGTAATGTTGCTGATAGCAATGCTTAAAGGGGTTGTAAAGGTTCGTTTTTTATTTTCTAAATAGGTTATTTTAAGCTAGTGCATTGTTGGTTCACTTACCTTTTCCTTTGATTTCCCTTCTAAATATTTTTTTTCTTTGTTTTCTTTGTCTGAATTTCTCACTTCCTGTTCCTCCTCAGTAAGCTGTTCTGGCTGACTCCACACCACTCGGATGATGGTGTGAAGTTTAGTGAGGAGAAACAGGAAGTGAGAAATTCAGACAAAGAAAAAAAACATTTAGAAGGTAAATCAAAGGAAAGGGTAAGTGAACCAACAATGCACTAGCTTAAAGGAACCTATTTAGAAAAAAAAATGAAACTTTACAACCCCTTTAAGCTAGCTGACTAATAACAGGTAACTTGAAGAAGTAGTACAGGCGGTCCCCTACTTACAAACATCCAACTTACAAACAACTCCTACTTACAAACGGAGGGAGACAACAGGAAGTGAGAGGAAATCTACCCCTAGGAAGGGAAATTCTCTCCTGTAAGAGTTAATATGGGAAAAAGGTGTCTCCTCTCCACTGATGCTTTATCACCAATCCTTGTTTCCCTAATAACCCTAAATTTTCAAAATCCAATTGTCATTGGGACAGAAAGTGAGGTGAAATCTTCTGAACAGGGGCACAGACAGCAAAACAAATGTTACAGGGGTGATAACCCTTCCCTATGCTATCCAAAAAGCTTAAAAATAGTTTTTTGGGCTGAAGCTACACTTAAAAAATGTACCTGTTCCAACTTACAAACAGATTCAACTTAAGAACAAACCTACAGTCCCTATCTTGTTTGTAACCCGGGGACCGCCTGTAATCATTCTTTCATCCAGCATCTCCAGGCTAAAGCCTGAGAGTCCACACATATGGCAGTAATCTATTTATATGATTACTAAAATAATACAAATTCAATAATTGTAATACATTAGACCATACAGTCATTGTGAGCAGCCCAAAGTTGAAGTTTGCCCATAAAAAACTCTCTTGTGGATGTTTTGGTTAATAAGAGGAAATCCTTCAGGCAATCCTTGAAAACTCTCTTCATGGAAGCCTATCTCACCTTTGCCTAACTGCATTTTACTTTCTTGACCGACTTACTACTTGGTCAAATCTTTAGATTGTAAACTATCACCAGAATGGTTCTCCCATGCCTTTTGTTTTCAATAGTATTGTAACTGTGCTGTCTCCCTTTATGTTGTAAAGCGTTGTGCAAATTGTTGTTCCTATATACAGGTGATACTTGAAAAATTAGAATATCATGCAAAGGCTCATTTATTTCACTAATGCAACTTAAAAGGTGAAACTAATATATGAGATAGACTCATTACATGCAAAGTGAGATAGTTCAAGCCGTGATTTGTCATAATTGTGATGAATATGGCTTTCAGCTCATGAAAACCCCAAATCCACAATCTCAGAAAATTAGAATATTACATGCGATCAATAAAACAAGGATTGCACAACATAGAACAATATCGGACCTCTGAAAATTATAAGCATGCATATGTACTCAGTACTTGGTTTGGGCCCCTTTTTCAGCAATTACTGCCTCAATGCGGCGTGGCATGGAAGCTATCAGCCTGTGGCACTGCTGAGGTGTTATGGAAGACCAGGATGCTTTAGCTCTTCTGCATTGTTCGGTCTCATGTCTCTCATCTTTCTCTTGGCAATGCCCCTCTATGGGGTTCAGGTCAGGTGAGTTTGCTGGCCAATCAAGCACAGTAATCCCACGGTCATTGAACCAGGTTTTGGTGCTTTTGGCAGTGTGGGCAGGTGCCGAGTCCTGCTGGAAAATGAAGTCAGCATCCCCATTGAGCTCGTCTGGGGAAGGAAGCATGAAGTGCTCCAAAATCTCTTGGTAGACGGCTGCGCTGACCCTGGACTTAATGAAGCACAGTGGACCAACACCAGCAGATGACATGGCTCCCCAAATCAACACAGACTGTGGAAACTTCACACTGGACTTCAAGCATCTTGCAGTGTGTGCCTCTCCATTCTTCCTCCATACTCTGGGTCCTTGGTTTCCAAATGAGATGCAAAACGTGCTCTCATCAGAAAAGAGGACTTTGGACCACTGAGCAACAGACCATGTCTGTTTTTCTTTAGCCCAGGTAAGACGCTTCTGACGTTGTTTGTTGTTCAGGAGTGGCTTGACAAGAGGAATACGACATTTGAAGCCCATGTCTGACTCCAGCCTCTGTCCACTCCTTGTAAAAGTCCAACACTTTTGAATGGCTTCTTCCTGACAATCCTCTCCAGGCTGCGGTCATCCCTGCTGCTTGGACACCTTTTTCTTCCACACTTTTCCCTTCCACATAACTTTCTATTAATGTGCTTTGATGCAGCACTTTGGGAACATCCAACTTCTTTTGCATTTACCTTTTGAGGTTTTCCCTCCTTATGGAGGGTGTCAATGATGGTTTTCTGCACAACTGTCAGGTCAGCAGTATTTCCCATGATTGTGATTCCTACTGAACCAGACTGAGAGACCATTTAAAGGCTCAGGAACCCTTTGCAGATGTTATGGCTTAATTAGCTGATTAGAGTGGGACACTTTAAGCCTAGAATATTGCACCTTTTCACAATATTTTAATTTTCTGAGATTGTGGATTTGGGGTTTTCATGAGCTGTAAGCCATAATCATCACAATTATGACAAATTACAGCTTGAACTATCTTTCTTTGCATGAAATCAGTCTATCTCATATATTAGTTTCACCTTTTAAGTTGCATTAGTGAAATAAATTAACTTTTGCACAATATTCTAATTTTTCGAGTATCACCTGTAAATTCTTTATAATAAAATAAAAATAATTGAAGCATGGAATGCCTGTGTCACAGTTTAAAGATGTAGTGGTAGGTTAAATGACTTCAGTCTAAATACCTATATAGGCTTTTTACTGGATGACTGTAGCAGCAGCAGCAGCAGGGTGATTAGAATACAAATTCCACAGGATTTGAATGGTGAAGAATGTGTTGCTGCTGTGTATGTAAATATGGGGACTGAATAAAAGTAGATTTATAATCCTCATTACAGGTACTTCTGGAGCTTAGAGTGATCCAAGCTTTTAGAGAGTGTACATGACCTAACACTGTATAAGTTTACTGAATATTTATGTAATGTGCTTGAATTATTTGCGATTGGTACACAGCAGAGTTTTTGGTAAAAAAAATTATATGCACAAAATAATTCAATCAATGAATTCTAGACAAGGAAATGCTTATTTTAATACATTTTAGATTCATCTGAACCCTCATAAAATGAAAAATACTATAGAAAAGCATAGAAACCAGCTGCTCAAAAAAGGCTTAAATTGTGATAAACTGCCCCTGGTTAGATTCATCCCTTGATCTTGCAGTCTAAGAAATGTTTATATCATTATCAGTGTCTTAAAGAGGAACTGCAGTCTGCTCACATAATTTGTAATAAAAATATGTTTGCCATTCTGAAGTTTCCCTCCAACCACTTTGCAAATTATTTTATATAAACTATGATTCTGTACTTGCCAAATATGCTGCAGAAATCTCCCTCCACTGAGTCTGGCTGCAATCATTTTAACTGTGGGCAGCTGAAGATACTGTCTGTTCACTTCCTGGGTTTACACAGACACACATCTCCAGCTCTGCCGCTCTCATTGGCCCTCTTATGACTCATCATCTCTCCCTTCCTTGAAAACTCTCACAAGACTAAGAGAGAAAGCTGTGTATGATGTCATAAGCCTAGGCTTTTATCCAGACAAGAAACAGGAAGTGGGCTGTATAAGGTATTTACTGGCAGACAAAAAAAAACGTTTTACTATCCAAAGTTAAAACAAGGGCAAAAGATTTAATAGATGGAAAGATGAAAAAATGACTGAAGTTCCACTTTAAGTTGACATTGTGAGCCCTGCATGTCTCTTAGCTAGTAACAAGATGTGCCCAATGTAGTAATATACAGCTGTGCTCATAAGTTTACATACCCTGGCAGCATTTTTGATTTCTTGGCCATTTTTCAGAGAATATGAATGATAACACAAAAACATTTCTTTCACTTATTGTTAGTGTTTTGGAAAGAGCAAAATGAGGTTTAGGACGTGGCACTGTGCTATCACAAGTACCCACAGATCCATCCTGTGGTGGCACTTTTTTCTAGATATATATATTGTTAGTGTTTGGCTGAAGTCATTTAATATCAATCAACTGTGTTTACTATTTTTAAATCATAATGGCGAATACATTGCAGCACTTTGCGGTTAGAATCAGAGGAAGGGGCTGCTGATGACGGCGTCAGTCGGGAGCAGCTGCTAGTCTCCAAAGCCCTCGAAGCTCCCTCGGCATGAAGTGATTCCACTATCGGATCCCCCCCCCGGTGGAACCCCCTGTATAACGCTCTGTGACTCTGTGGCTCTGCGGCTCTGTGTCTCCAAGATTCCGTACAGACCGCGCAGACTGCAGAACAACCTAGCAAACTCTCCCCGGCTCGATGGAGGAGCTCGATGTGACACGGGGACAGCGGGGAGTGACGGGATAGAGTGTGCAGTACGCGGTGAAGGAGCAGAGAGCGGCGTATGGTGTGGAAAAAACCTCCAGGGTCACCAGCTGGGAAGGCTGAGAAAGCCGAGGAGGGGAAGGAGGAAATCGGATGGCCCCCGCTACCATAAATTACAATGCACAGTGTATACAGAGTCGGCCATAGAGTTGTACACACAGCCCCACACACAGTCCCACTGAAAGTACAGGGGCAGCCTCACTGAGAGAGGTGAACAGGACGGACGGAGCTGAATACCACATGAAGGAGTCTGTAACCAGAAGCAACAGGGGGGTGAGTCGCCTACATACATAAACATACTATACGAATGTCATGTTTGGATGGACTGTGATGTTATGTGACCACCCCTGAGACCTTCCCTGTTGGGCTTAGTATTATATCCTTGAAGTTCGCTGAAGGTACAGAGTAACAGAGTATCAGGTGAGTACTTACCGAGGCCGAGATGCCGAGAGTGGTCTACCCTTGCACCCAAGTGCACTCTGCCCCCTGGAGGTGAGACAGGGAGAAGACAGCACAAGGGAGCACTGGCCACCAGCAGGTATAGGTGTCTTGCTGACAGGTCCGGCAGGGGTGAGCTGACTGGAGAACAGGCTGAGGGTCAAGCACCACGGGAGGACCGGGTCGGACAGCAGCCGGCAGCGGAGGTACTAGTCCAGGCAGCGGTTAACAGCAGGTGCCAGTTCGGAGAGAAGCAACAAGCACAGGTTCGGGTAGAGCAAGCTCAGGTAGGTTCAACAAGAAGTCCCGGGTACAGGCAGAGAGTCAAGGGCTGGAGATAGGCAGAGGATCCGGGTCACAGGCCGAGGGTTAAACACTGGAGAAGGGTGGAAGTCCGTTAATCAAGCCAAGAGGTCTGGTGCAGGAGAGCAGAAGGGTGGTCAAGCCGGTCCGGGTCAAAAACAGGAGATCAGTACTAAATTCAAACACTAGGAACACAGGAACGCTTATAAACCAGCAGCCAGAGTCACTGAGTCTGTTTAAATAGGCCCGCCTGTAATCCCATTGGTGCGCCATTGCGCATGTGCATGCGCCGATTCGCCGGTGCGCGCACCCGAGAATGTCGGAGCGCCGTCCCGCTACGCACGCGCATGCGCCGATTCGCCGCGCAATCGCACTGACCGCGGATTGGTGACCACAAACGGGGAATTTCCCTGACACAGAGCATATAAGGACTGTGAAAATAAATTGGACATAATATCAGCAGGGATAGCATGTCCCCTCCCAGAACAGTAAAGAAAAGTGGACTTTGATAGCACTACACTGAAATTATTGGTATACCACAACTTCCCTTCTGGTTTCTTTTTCTTTTTGTGGGACTGTTTATAAATGAACATGCAGATGATGATGAGGTATTGGATTGCCTATTGGAGAAGAGTAAACTGTTAATAGTAATACCACATCAACATCTCAAATAACGCTAGGGGGAGCAGGAGTTGCCTAAAGACTCCGTAGGGTCCAGCAGTGGATACGGACTAGGAACTACTACCCCCTCCCACTTTTCTGTCTCCTATTCTCTCTCTTTTTTTTTTGCGTAGTTACGCAGGAATAGGAGAGGTAAAAATGAGAGGTAGGCCAGCAAGGGGAACAGCAGCAAACACCCCAAAAATAAGTGCCAGCCCGGGCTCTATTCAAAAATATATGACACAAAACGGAGCCAAAGATAGCCCCAGTAAACAGTTAGGGGCCAAAAGCAAAGTATCTGAGGGCCTGCAGAAAAACGGGCAAAGAAGACAATCAGGAAATGTAGAGATTGCAATCCCTGTTACTGCTGAGACAGCAGATGAGGCTGAGGAAACAACCAAGACTAGACAAGAAGACCAACTCCCAACCAAAGGAGAAATGGCGGAGATGTTTTCTAGATTGGAAACATCATTTTCTAGAATGGAAATATCGCTAAAACGGGAAATGGCCATACTACACGAGGATATGAATCATATACTAAGAAGAGTAGAGGAAACAGAAGAAAAATTGGACTCTCAAGCTGCTGAGATAAATAAAAGCTCAGATGACAGAGATACAGAGAGAGCAAATGTATATGAGATACCGAATCGAAGACCAGGAAAATCGGAGAAAAAACCTGAGGATCAGAGGATTACCGGACCAGCAAGTGGAAGACCTGCAAGAAAAAATGGACAAAGTTTTTGGGCACATTCTGGGTAAAACAGAAACAGATAAAATAAAATTTGAAAGAATTCACAGGATCAGGAAACCTGCAGAAATGGCAGGAGAAATTCAGAGAAACGTGATCGTGCGATTCCACAATTTTCAAGATAAAGATCGGATTCGGCTTGGCCTAAAATCTAATATTCCAGCTAAGTTTGAAGAGATCAACCTGCAGATATTTCCAGACCTGGCAGCAGAGACTTTAAATAGGAGAAGAACACTAAAGCCTCTGCTTGAACATTTAAAACTGCATAATATTCAATACTCATGGGGCTTCCCAGCCTGCCTAATAGGACGGAAGGAGGGTCGATCAGCGACCCTGAGATTTCCGGAAGATATGTGGAAATTCTGTAAAAGACTGGATATCCCAGAAATAGAGATCCCCGGTTGGTGGGAACAACAGGAGAAGATGGCAAGCACAGCGGACCAACAGATATGGCATTTAAATTCAAGAAAAAAATAAGGGGAAGTAAACAGGAAGATTAATACAGAAGAAGAAAAAGAAAATGGATGTTCTGGACTGGGGGTGGGGGGGCTGAGGGGGGGGGACAACAGGGAGGGAGAAAAGGTAGAGATATTAAGCTACGAGGGAGAGGAAGCCGAGGGGGCGGAGGGGGTATAGGAGACCCCTCAAACCAGGGGGGGTAGTCGCCCCGGCAGAGGTCCAAATCTGAGCTCAACCTCAAGGGGAGAGAACCGTATGGCCAGATAGAGAAGGCGGGCCAAGGATCTTTTCTTTGGGCCACGGGGAGGCCAAAAGTCCCCATATAGAGCAGGGGATGGCTGGAAGAGGGGGTGGGGGAGGGGGGCTGGAGGGAGGAGAGATGGGGGGAAGGGAGAGGGGGGAGGGAAGTGGGAGGGGAAATAGACAAAAAATTAACCTTACAAAAAAATGTGTACACTTAGAAAACCAGTATATTTTAGAGTATTAAAAACACTAATTACAAAATTAATATGGCACAATAGGAAACCTAGAATAGCACTGGCAATACTGAAGAAAGCAAAAAGTCAAGGGGGATTAAATGTGCCTGACTTCTAAAAATATTACGAGGCAGTTTTGTTAACACGGGTGGTGGAATGGGCGAAACTTAGAAACGAGAAAAGATGGGTTAATATAGAACACACAGTGGCAAATACACAACTAGGAAGGGACATATGGACACCTCCACAACATAGGACACTGGGAGAAAACACACACATACTGACACAGATAGTATGGAAAACATGGGATAAGGTTTATAAGAAAAACAAATGGAAATATAATTCACCACGGATAGCACTGAAGGAAAATAATTATTTTGCACTGGGGAAAAATTCAATGGGTGGGAATTGGATCAAAAAAGAAAACGCACAAATACGGGATATAATACAAGGGGGAAAAAATTGCACTATACAAGAATTAAAAACAAAAAAGGATTTGATGAATATAAATGAATGGAGGTACTTCCAGCTCAGGCACTTCATAGCCGCACTCCCCCATCTGTTAACTGCTTGACGAGCAGCGCACGACGATATACGTCGACAGCATGGCACGGACAGGCAGAAGGACGTACCTGTACGTCCCCTTTAAGATCGCGGCATTGTGGACACGCGCGCCCGCCGCAAGCTCCGTGAGCCTGACCGCGGGTCCCGCGGACTCGATCGCCGCGGGGATGCCCGCGATCATCTCACGGTGAGTTAGAACGGGGAGATGCTGATGTAAACAAGCATCTCCCCGCTCTGCCTAGTGACAATGACACTGATCTCCACTCCGTGTAATCGGAGCTAAGATCAGTGTCATGTCACACACAGCCCATCCCCCCTACAGTAAGAATCACTCACTAGGGCACACTTAACCCCTACAGCGCCACCAAGTGGTTAACCCCTTCACTGCCAGTGTCATTTTCACAGTAATCAGTGCATTTTTATAGCACTGATCGCTGTAAAAATGACAATGGTCCCAAAAATGTGTGAAAAGTGTCCGATGTGTCCGCCATAATGTCACAGTCACGATAAAAATTGATGATCGCCGCCATTACTAGTAAAAAAAAAATATTAATAAAAATGCCATAAAACTATCCCCTATTTTGTAGACGCTATAACTTTTACGCAAACTGATCAATCAACGCTTATTGTGATTTTTTTTACCAAAAATATGTAGAAGAATACGTATCGGCCTAAACTGAGGAAACATTTTTTATATATATATATTTTTTGGGGATATTTATTATAGCAAAAAGTAAAAAATATTGCTTTTTTTTTCAAAATTGTCGCTCCATTTTGATTTATAGCGCAAAAAATAAAAACCGCAGAGGTGATAAAATACCACCAAAAGAAAGCTCGATTTGTGGGAAAAAAGGACGTCAATTTTGTTTGGGAGCCACGTCGCATGACCGCGCAATTGTCTGTTAAAGCGACGCAGTGCCAAATTGTAAAAAGACCTCTGGTCTTTAAGCTGACAAATGGTCCGGGGCTGAAGTGGTTAAGAGAAGGTGATGATTTACCATCAATGGAGCGTTTATGTACCACTGAAAAAACTTGCGGGAATATATCCCGGATATGTTAGAAGGCTAGCCATTGGCTAGCCTGAATTTGTAGGAGGAGGGTGGGGTGTTATATTCTCCTCATCCTCCCCCTGGCTTGTGTCGGCTGTGTTTCCGGGTTACAGGTCAGGGTCCGGCGGTGACGTCATTTCCGGTTCCGGGATCGCAAGCGGTGGCGGTTTGCAGGCAGCGTACGGAGCGGTGTCCCTTCCTATAGGGTCGGTGCACTTTACTGACGATCGGTCAGTGGGGGGTCAGTACATGTATCTTACCCTCTTCTTCCCTGCTACAGGGAGCAGCTGGCGGGGTTGCAGCAGTCCCGGCGTCTGGCGGCAGGTTGGGCCTTTTTTTCTCCTCTCAGTGCTGGCGCAGCATTGGCAAGTTTCATTGCAGGGACCTCTCGTGGCAGCTGTCATTCTTTTTCCTCTGTGATCGGTACAGGTAGGTCTCGGGCTGGTTGGGGGGGGGGGGAGGTGGGCTGTCGCTTGCCTTTTTCATTACTAGTACTATTATGTACATGTCGGTGTGCCTGTTGTTCTTTCTGCTGGGATTTTCATTGTTCTATGCCACCCCACGCCCAGGGTGCGTTTCTCTTTGCAGGTCATCCAGGGGTTCCAATTCTTGGTACAGGTAGGTGCACTGTCATCTAGTGGGGGAGGGGCGGTGGCACTGGTATCTGGTAGGTGGGATGCAGTGTCACCTTTCTTACTCTGCCAGCCTCGCCTTTCCACCCCTTGCTGGGTCGGCTTCCCCCCGCTTCAGGTCCTTATGGGGGGGGCCCGGGTTACTGGGGTAGGGGTCTGGGCTTGAGGTGTCCTCTACTCCAGGTTCCCCCGGTTCACTTCACCTGCTACCCCTGGTCCACTTCCCACTTAGGTTAGCTTGCACTAGCCGTTGTTTGCAGGTTGCCGGGACGTCAGTCCAACCGGTTGGCCACGGGGCTGCTTTTCCATACGTTGTCAGCACTCGTTCACACCTTGTCACTGGGTCCCGCTAGGGTTCGTTGTAGCTTCGGGTTAGGTCACGTTCAGGGTTGCTTCTTCATTTCTCCCGTTGTCATTCCCGCCACAGTACACGTACACTCTGTTGTGCTCTAAGTCACCACAAATTTGGTTAGGGAGGCACAGCTCGCTCTGGGTGTCATTTGTTCAGTGCATACATCTAAATGTTGTTACAGGTGGAGTTCTCTGTTCATTCGGACGCTTCAGGTGTGTACTGTGGCTTTTTTTACTCAGGGGTAGTTAGGGGGTTACATTCCAGGATCTGTCACGTCTTCGGATCCGTACAGGCTGAGGTTTTCGTTTTTAATTGATTTGATGCAATCTTCTCGCCTGTACATTCATACGTCATACGTGCACGTCACTTACATGCCTATATCTGCCTACCACGGTCTGTAGGTACTAAGCCCTGAGTGTTCGTTTTTAATTACCTGTCCTGCACCACAGGTTGCTCGGGCTCACGCTACACTCATGCAGGGGGTCACGGTCATTAGCTTTTTCAGGCGACTGGTTTGGCATCAACTGCACACATCATTACGTTAGGGCAGGTGGGCTTGGGTTAGGTCGGTAGGTGGTTTTGACTGGTGGATTATTTATGTTTTGTTCACAGATTGGGAGTATGTCGCATATCTCTGAAAGCATGGAGTTTGCGTTCATCCCTTCCACGCCAGCCGGCCCTTCCACACCAGTGGGTCCTTCCACACCAGCAAGGGGCTCGGAGCTCGGCAGTACGCCTTCTTTAAGGAGCTGGACCATACCCAAACTCATTGCCGAACTTCGTTCCAGGGGCATTCCTTTCTCGGCATCGGCCAGGAAGGCGGAGTTGTTCAGGCTCCTTTCTTCAAACCCATCCCAGCCTCTTCCTTCCACCAGTGCGGAGCATGCGTCCTTCCTCACCGCTTTGACGCAAATCCACACGGTGTTAAATACTCTGTCATCTTCGGTCCAGCTTTTACAAGATAGGATGGATGTGCTGGAGGCCCGTCCGGACAATGTGGTGGTTCCGGTAGCTTCCTCAGCTCCTGGTCCATCTGGAACTCCTACAGGTATCACTGGTGGGCCGCTACCGCTGGCTGATCCTTCTGTGGCTGTTGTTTTTCCTTCTGTTTCCCCTGCCCATTTTGTCCCGGCCAATCTGAGGAAGGACATCCTGGAAGGGAAGGACATTAACTTGGCATCCCTGCTCATTGCCTCGCAGGACATTGTGGAGAACAAGGCATATGCTTGCGGGGAGGTCTCGGTGGTCCTCAGGACCCGGGATCCCAGGCTGAACCGTAAGCTCAACACATTGCTGAGTTTGTCCTTGCGTTTGGAATTTTCAGGGATGTCATTTGTGGTGTTAGTCCCGGCAGGAGGGAGGAGTTGGACCTGTATCTACATAAGGTAGTCGATTTGGTCCACAAGTATGGGGGCAGCACCTTTTACGACTATCATAGGTCTTTTTCGTCTAAGGTAGCTGCCATGTGGGCTCAGTTTCAGGTGGTTTCGTGTTGGAGTGTCATTGACACAGAATTGTTTTGCAGACATTTCGCTAGTCAGAGATCTCCAACATGTGCTACCTGTCAGTCTGCTGCTCACACCACCAACTGGTGTCCCAATGTTGATCATCCAGGGGTAGCTGGGACCAGTAGGTCAGTATCTGGCAGTCCTTCCGTAGGGTCCTCAGGGCTGGTGGATAAGCTTGGCAGGCCCATCCATATGCTGGGCAGGTCACAGCTGTGTAATAATTATAATTACACCTCATGTAATTACAACCAGTGCAGACTGCTGCATGTCTGTGCAAACTGTTTTAGGGCCCATCCCAAAACCGCCTGTCCAGTCAAGCCATCCAGTGTATCTTGACTGAGCCGGGTCAATGTCTCCAGGCTGGGGTTCTGGCTGGATCACCACCCATCCCCGGCTTTCAAGCAGTTTTTGATGGATGGTTTTGTGGAGGGTTTCCATACGGGCCTGATTACCCTTCCGTGTCACTCACACGAGTGTGATAATCTGGTGTCGGCTGTCACTAATCCTGAGTTGGTGGATGACTTGTTAAGGGTGGAATTGTCCAAGGGATTTGTCATTGGGCCTTTTTCTTCCCCGCCTTTTGATGTATGGAGAGTGAGCCTCATCGGGGTGGTTAAATTTTCTAATAAATACCGTTTAGTTTATGATCTGTCGGCTCCTCATTTGTCACCAGTACCTAGTCTAAATTCGCTCATTCCTTCGGAAGAGTTCTCCTTGAAGTACGCTTCAGTGGATTCCGCTGTTCAGCATATCCTGCGGTTAGGGAGAGGGGCATGGTTGTCAAAGGCGGACATTGCGGATGCCTTTAAACTCCTCCCGATCATGCCATCTCTCTGGCAATGGTACGGCGTCAGATGGCGGGAGCAGTTTTACTTTGCCACCAAGCTGACGTTCGGGTCCAAGAGCAGCCCTTGGCTTTTTGATACGTTTGCCACTGCGCTGGAGTGGATCCTTTCTGCACAGCTGGGGTGTGGCAAGGTCATTCATTATTTGGATGATTTCCTGCTGCTGGAAAGCCCAGCACGGCCACCCAAGGATCTCGCCACTCTTGCTGAGTTGTTCAGGGATCTGAACGTCCCCTTGGCTGTCCACAAGATCGATGGGCCGTCCACCGTGATCATGTTTCTGGGGATCACCTTGGACACCGTCCGCATGGTCGCTTGTCTACCTCAGGACAAGCTGATCAGGATTCGGGCGGTCATTCATGATTTAGTTAGGTCCCCGGTATGTTCTAAGAGAGAGCTGCAGTCTCTCTTGGGCATGCTTAATTTTGCTATGAGAATCATCCCACAAGGCAGGTCCTTTGTCTCCCGCCTGTTGGCTCTCCTTCCGCTCTACTGAGACTCGGGCTCGGTGGTGCATTTGGGGGCCGGCACCAAGGCTGATCTGCTGATGTGGGATCAGTTCTTATGCAGCTGGAATGGGGTTGCCTTATTCATCCGTCCACCCACGGCGGCCTCCCCGAGGGTGCACTCGGATGCCGCGGCCTCGGTGGGGTTTTCGGCCATTTTCGGGGGTCAGTGGCTTGCAGGCCCCTGGCCTTCGGAAGTGGCTGATATTCCAGGGTTTGCCAGGACATCAGCGCTTTTCGAGATTTTCCCCATTGTGGCTGCTGCCTGCACCTGGGGTCCCTCGTGGTCCGGGCAGACCGTCATCTTTTTCACCGACAACAGCGCCACTGCTGAGATCATCAACAGGGGTAGATCTGCTTCTCTGTTGATCATGTCATTCATGCGCAGGTTGACTTGGTTAGGCCTCAAGTTTAACTTTCATTTTCAGGGGCAATTTGTGAGGGGGGTCGATAACGGGGCGGCAGATGCCTTGTCCAGAGCTGACCTTCCTCGTTTCTTTCTACAGCATCCGGAGGCGGATCGGAAAGGCTTGCCTGTCCCGTCGTTTGCCCAGCTGACGTTGGACTAGTCGCTCTCGGGACTCAAGCAGCCTGCCTTATCAATGCTTCCTTGTCCGCTAACACTCTCAAGGCATACAGAACGGGGTGGAGGTGTTTTAGTGGTTTCTTGTCCCGTTACCCTGGCACCAGGGTGGTTGATGTCAAGTTTCTCTTGGCGTTTATGGCCCATTGTCATGGTAGTCTGTCTTTGTCCCACAGCACCATTAAATCATACCTGGCTGGCATTCAACATTTCCTTTCCCTACTCCATCCTGGGTCATCATCAGTTTTTGTAGCTCATCCTATCAGGGCCATGTTCAAGGGTATACAGAAGACGCAAGGTAGACCTGTGGTCAGACGTTTACCTATCTCGGGGGCGATCTTCCGGGGGCTGTCAGATTTGTTGTCCCGCTCTCCCTTCGGGTTGGGTCCCAGCTTGGTCCTGAAAGCTGCAGTATACCTTAGCTTCTTTGGGTTCCTCAGGCCGGGGGAAGTGTCCAGGGCGGGGCCCCACGCTCCAGTCCTCCTCAGAGGCGATCTCATCAGGTTGGCGGATCGTTTTGTACTACAGCTCCCCAGGTGCAAGAACTCTCAGGTAGGGCTAGGTTATGTCATCCATTATTACAAGACCGGCACGGCCTGGTGTCCGGTGGTGGTACTGGATCAGCTCATGGGCTTGTTCGCTGCCACCCCGCTTCATAGCCCTTTGCTCCCCTTTCCTACGCGGGCCCTAACTTCCAGTCTCTTCACTTCCCATGTCAGGCTTTTGATTGGCAGACTGGGTTATAACCCTGGTCAGTACTCAGGGCACTCGTTCAGGATTGGGGCGGCATCTGCGGCTTCCAAGCAGGGGGTACCGTCGCATGTCATTCAGTATATGGGGCATTGGCGGTCATCGTGTTATAAGAGGTACATACCGAATCCCCATGTAGAGGTGAAGCGGGCTTTCACTGTTTTGTTGGATTGACTGTCATGTTTGCTTTTCATTAAATTCTCTTGCTAACCTAGTCAGTGTAATTTTTGCCCTCTTTTAGGCGTACTCTCACGGGCGACCATGGCACAACTCAGGTCGCCAGGGTTGGGGGGTAGGCGGTCACGGCTTCTTGTCAGTATCCTGTATCCAGACTCTGACTACAAGTTAGAAGGCTAGCCATTGGCTAGCCTGAATTTGTAGGAGGAGGGTGGGGCGTTATATTCTCCTCATCCTCCCCCTGGCTTGCGTCGGCTGTGTTTCTGGGTTCCTGCCCACCCGGGCCCCCTTATTTTCACTCTTTTACTTATGCATACTCTGGGTATGCCCTCTTTTAGGCGTACTCTCACGGGCGACCATGGCACAACTCAGGTCGCCAGGGTTGGGGGGTAGGCGGTCACGGCTTCTTGTCAGTATCCTGTATCCAGACTCTGACTACAAATAAAATTTTGATGGAAGTCGAAGAGTTGGAGGTCCCGACATTCATAAAAAACTGGGAGAAGGAATTGGGGAAACGAGGAAGGAACCAAGAAGTGGGTAAAATCTTGAAACTTGTACATGGATCATCAGTAAATAACAGGATGGTGGAAATTAATTATAAATGTATAACTAGGTGGTATAGAACCCCAGACATCCTAGGGAAATATCAAATAGGACAAACAACGGAGTGCTGGCGGGGGTGTAAACAAATGGGAACCATGGCCCACATAAGGTGGGGATTCCCCAAAATAAGAACCTACATGGAGTAAATATTCCGATAAAGGAATATAGAAACTCGATGATAATACACATGATGAACAATGCAAAAAGCTTGATACCGAAAAACTGGAAAGAAGTAGAAAGCCTAAAGATAGGGGAGTGGTTCGATAAGATAGAAGAGATACGGAATATGGAATACCTAAGACATAGCTGCGAAGATACAAGAGAGGGATTTTTTTAAGAGGTGCGAAGAGTGGAAAAAGTTTAAATTAACAAAGAAATATAGTGAAATTAGGAGCATGTAGAGAGGAGGAAGAACAAGGGGTTAGGGATGAGGTTAATCAGAGGGATGGAGGAAAAGGTTGTAGGGGGGGGTTGGGCGGGAAAGGTCACTGGTAATATGTTAATATATACTCCCACTTGTGGGGGAAATGTGTCTGCTTTTTTACTATGTATGTGCAAGAATTTTTTTTATAAAATAAAGTATGTTTTACCTAAAAAAATAAATAAATAAATCATAATGGCAACAGAAACTACCAAAAATCACCCTGATCAAAAGTTGGTGATTTTGGCCTGATAACATGCACATGAATTGACACAAAGGGGTTTGAATGGCTATTAAAGGTAACCATCCTCACCTGTGATCTGTTTGCTTGTAATTAGTGTGTGTGTATAAGGCTGGGTTCACACTGGTCCGACAAACGCTCCGACATTGGGAGCTCATGTCGCATGACATGTGAAAATCAATGTTTCCCTATGAGAGCTGTCTTAACTGGTCCGACACAAGTCGGTCCGACTTTGAAAATGCTCCCTGTACTACTTTGGTTCGACTTTGATCCTACTTCAGCCCATTGATTATCATTGAAGTCGGATCAAAGTAGGATCCTTGTCCTAACCATCCGACTTTTGACATCCGTCATGGTGATTACAGCAGCAGTAAAAGGAATTTATCTCACCCTGGGATTGTTTTGATTGGTCAAAGGACAAGTCAGACTAGCACAAAGTCGGATCAAAGTAGTATCCTGTTCATGAAAGTCGGATGGATGTCGGACCAATGTAGGATCAATGTAGGACAGATGTCGCAGAGCAAAGTAGGATGAAAGTTGTATGACTGTCGTGTCGTACCAGTGTGAACCCAGCCTTAAAGGCCAATGAGTTTCTGGACTCCTGAAAGACCCTTGCATCTTTCATCCATAACTGCACTGACGTTTCTGGATTCTGAGTCATGGGGGAAGCAAAAGAATTTTAAAGGATCTGTGGGAAAAGGTAGTTGAACTGTATAAAACAAGACAGGGATATAAAAAGATATCCAAGGAATTGAGAATGCCAATCAGCAGTGTTAAAACTCTAAGCAAGAAGTGGAAAATGAGGGGTTCTGTTGAAACCAAATCATGGTCAGATAGACCAACTACAATTTCAGCCACAACTGCCAGGAAAATTGTTCGGGATGCAAAGAAAAATCCACAAATAACTTCAGGTAAAAGTTATTATGAAAACATGTGATGTGGCTGTTTTAAGATGCACAATAAGGAGGCACTTGAAGAAAGATGGGCTGCATGGTCGAGTCACCAGAAGAAAGCCATTACTATGCAAATACCACAAAGTATCCCGCTTACAATACGCCAAACAGCACAGAGACAAGCCTCAAACCTTCTGGCACAAAGTCATTTGGAGTGATGAGACCAAAATTGAGCTTTTTAGCCACAACCATAAACGCTACATTTGGAGAGGAGTAAACAAGGCCTATGATGAAAGGTACACCATTCCTACTGTGAAACACGGAGGTGGATCGCTGATGTTTTGGGGATGTGTGAGCTACAAAGGCACAGGAAATTTGATCAAAATTGTTGAGAAGATAAATGCAGTAGGTTATCAAAAAATACTGGAGGAACATTTGCATTCATCAGCCAGGAAGCTGCGCATGGGATGTACTTGGACATTCCAACATGACAATGATCCAAAACACAAGGCCAAGTCAACCTGTCATTGGCTACAGCAGAATAAAGTGAAGGTTCTGGAGTGGCCATCTGTTTCCTGACCTTAATATCATTGAGCCACTCTGAGGAGATCTCAAACGTGCAGAGCCTCATCCACAGATATCAAAAAAGACTTCAAGCTGTCATTGATGTTAAAGAAGGCAATACACGGTATTTAGAACTGGGGTATGTAAACTTTTGATCAGGGTCATTTGGGTAGTTTCTGTTGTCATTATGATTTAAAAAGAGTAAACACAGTTGATTGATAATAAATGGCTTCAACCAAATACTAACCATGAGCGAAAGAAAAGTTTTTGTGTTATCATTTATATTCTCTGAAGAATGGCCAAGAAATCATAAATCCTGCTAGGGTATGTAAACTTATGAGCACAACTGTAACAGTAAAAATCATCAGGCAGGTATAAAGTATGGAAGTTGCAGATAAAAGTCTCCATACTATTCAACTGAAGAAAGAGGAAAGGAGGGCTGTTAGCATGAGCAACCAATCATTTGTTCTAATCTGCACTGGAAATGGCATCCAGAGCTTGCTTTCTGTGGCTAATACAGATACGTTCCTTTCATCGAATCTGATGTCATTTCTAAACTGAATGACCTTTTAACAATGGAACTCAATCTTTCTTTAACTGATCTTGTTAATTTGCCCATATTTATGGAAAAGTCATATAGGTCTGGATTTAAGCCGGCAACGTTGTAGATGAAGGAAAGCTATTCATTATTCCTTTCTCTAATACAATTTTTTTAAAGCTAAACTAAAATGATATACCTTAAGTACAGGCAGAGGCTTGAAATCATATGCTGTCAGTACAAAACACTTTTGGGGCATATTTATAGGCATGAGTTACCCAAGCATACACTGCAGGTGAATCATTTACAGTAATTAAAAATACACACATTAGGAAGATACACCTTCAGTGAATATCTGGTGAATGCCACATTCACTGCTTTATAAATATACCCCTTATGCCCTGTACACACGATCGGATTTCCGATGGAATAAAATCCGATGGAATTTTCCGTCGGAATTCCGATGAAGCTGACTTTCATCAGTCTTGCCTACACACCATCAGACAAAATTCTGACCGTCCAAAACGCGGTGACGTAAAACACTCCGAGCCGAGAAAAATTAAGTTCAATGCTTTTGAGCATGCATCGACATGATTCTGAGCATGCGTGGGTTTTTTCTCCGTTGGAGTTCCACACAGACGATCGGAATTTCCTATCGTTTTTTTTTCCATCGGAAAAATTTAAAACATGTTTTATTTTTTAACACCGATGGAAAAGAGTCCGATGGGGCCCACACACGATCGGTTTTTCTATCTGCCTTTTTTCATCGGAAAAAACGATTGTGTGTACAGGGCATTAGTGTCTTGTGACACCATGTTAAGCTTCCAGAAATAGATATGCTAATTATTTCTTACAGCGCTGCTGTAAAAGTGTCACTAAGTGGTATGTGTGGACAAGTATATGCTCTCAGCAAACTGCCGCTACATAGGCGTGCATAGAGGGTTTACCAGGTGCGCCTGGGCACACCCTAATCACTACGCGTGGTGCCAGTTGCCCCTACTGCCCGGGCTTCCCCTGTGTTGCTCTGCCATCTCGTAGTGCTGCTGGCTCTCCTCCTCCCCCTCCCTGCTGCTGAGGGGAATGTTTCAGGATGGAGAGTGGGGGAAGGGGCTAGTAAATATGTAATTTACCAGCACCTTCCTTTTCTGAATTAACACAGTAAACATACTCACTGTATTCATTCATAACAGAAGCATAGTAAATTATTTACTATGCTTCAGTTTATGAATAAACAGGAAGCTGCTCAGCACAGAGCACTTTCCATTATTCACTGAGGCTACAGAGAATGGCATGTGTGTTTGATCTTTGGGGTGCACACCTTAATGCAATAGGCTGTGCACACCTATGTGCCACTGATAGCACTTTTGTAATTTTAGTTCAACCACAGTTTTTTAAGTAAATAATAATAAAAAAAAAGTCTGAGGGATGCATCAGAAATTTAGTGTATAGTAGGAGAAGGATATGTGTATACGGTAGCACGTGGAGTAAATAAGTGTGCAATGTGAGAGACTGCATAGTACATTGTACATAGTGGAAGGGTGTGTAGTAAAGTGGTTTTAAAGCTAAAAGTTTTTTTATCTTAATGCATTCTCTGCATTAAGGAAGAAAACATTTTAAGTGCATTTTAAGTGCAGCCTGACCACAGCCCCCCTAAATACACATCTGAGGCTGATCTCGGTCCAGCGCCGTTCATGTCTGCAGCAGCTATTCTCCCCTCTTCCGGCTCCACAGGCTTGGCTAAGAGCAGCGGGAGCCATTGGCTCCTGCTGCTGTTAGTCAAAACCTGTGAGCAAAGCTGTGTGTCTGAATAGATGCAAACAGCCCAGCTCAGGAGCTGGTCCACACGAGTGCCCCATAGGAAGCAGCTTCATGTGGGGGGATGAACCAGGAGCCCCAGTGGTGGACCCAAGAAAAGGATAATCGGGGATGTTTTGTGCTAAACCATTATTTGGGTGGGAAGGGGTTAACAGGGGCAATTAAAGGGTTAATGGTGTGCCTGACCAGTGCTTGGTTGGGTGGGAGAGGTGCTTTTACTACTGGAAGACATTGATCTGTGTTTCTGCTTCACAGTAACACAGGATCCATGTCTTCTGTATTCACAGAAGGACAGTCTGCCTTATTTACATAGGCAGACTGACATTCTGTCTGTGTACCGAATGATTGGCGGGTCCCAGCAGACATTGTGTCCATGGGACCTGCTGATCAGCTCCAGCTGTGTAAAATCACAGCGGGAGTGAGCCACCGCTGCCACACACTCATGCTCAAAACACAGAAGTGCAGAATCATGTATATATACGTGATTCTGCACAGAGGGGCTGCCCTGTAGCAGTAAATCTGGGGCAGTCGGGAATCGGTTAAATAAACACAAGAGGAACTGGACAAAATGACAAAAGTTTGTTTGGTTGCTGCAAGCAACATATTTAGTTCTCCTTGTCTTATTTGTATCCCTTCTAAATTATACTCATTAACCACTAAGCGCAAAATAATGTATTTGAACATTTTCTGAGGCGTGTACGCCACCAGAGCCCCGCTCCCGCTGTGATTGGATAGGGGGAGCCAATCAGCGGGTCCGGCAGATGTGATGTCCCCCTGGAACCCGGCGATCGCTCCGAGAGAGGCAGAACGGTAGTCTGCCTATGTAAACAAGGCAGGTCGCCGTTCTGCAATAAGGAAGACAGAGATCTTGTGTTTCTGCTAAGCAGGAACATGGATCTCTGTCTTCCTACAGTTAAGCAATCCCCCACACAGTTAGAAAGCACTCCCAGGGGACACATTTAACCATTTGATCACCCCTGATGTTAATCCCATTTCCTGCCAGTGTCATTAGTACAATGACAGTGCATTTTTTTTTTTAGCCCTGATCACTGTATTAGTGTCACTGGCACCCAAAAAGTGTCAGTTAGGTGTCTGATTTGTCCGCTGCAATGTCGCAGTCCCACTAAAAATCGCTGATCGCTGCCATTACTCCATAAATCTATCCCATAGTTTTTAGACACTATAACTTTTGTGCAAACTAATCAATATACACTTATTGGGATTTTGTTTACCAAAAACATGTAGCAGAATACATATTGGCCTAAATTTATGAAGAAATTCGATTTTTTTACATTTTTTATTGCATATGTTTTATAGCAGAAAGTAAAAAATATTGTTTCTTTTTTAAAATTGTTGGTCTTTTTTTTTTTATATAGCAAAAAAAATGTAAAACGCATAGGTGATCAAATACCACCAAAAGAAAGTTCTATTTGTGGGGAAAAAAAGAACATAAATGTTATATGGGTAAAGTGTCGCATGACGCGAAATTGTCAGTTAAAGTAACACAGTGCAGTTTTGCAAAAAATGGCCTGGTCAGGAAGGGGGTAAAACATTCCGGAGCGGAAGTGGTTAATCCGTCCGCAAGCAGCATCACAAGCCAAGACCCAGGCAGGATCCTCCTCCGACAGGAAGAGCCAGGGCCTGGTACCCTCAAAATCAACCAATACAGCTGGCGTCAAAACCATGAGTACTAAGGGGCCTAGGGGTGAGGAGTCTGGCACTGTGTCTGTAATGCCTGAGATGCCTGGGACCGCCACTGCGGCTGGCCCTGTACTGGAGGAGGAGCCCACATTGAGAGATGTAGTATGTGCAATCAATGCTTGTAATGAATTTTTCTCGACATTCACCATGAAAACCAAAAATCTCCTGCTACTTGGAGACTTCAACCTCTAGGCCAACTCCTCCGAAGACCCCATCGCCACCGCCTGCATCGATCAACTAGAAAAACTAGGCTTGCAACAACTGATAAATACTCCTACTCATGTATCAGGTCACACTCTCGACCTAATCTTCAAACAAAATATGGACATCAACACACTGGACAACCAGCCTCTACCATGGACAGACCACCATGCCATCAAATTTACTATAAAGACCAACGCCACCCTCCAAAAATCAATACAATCAACAACAACACACTGGACAAGATCACAGAAGAAACTATACTCTGAGCTTTTCAAAACCTCACTATTGAACAATATGGAAATGCTAAACCAAAACCACTCAACGGAAGAAACACTCAACTCCCTGAACAAAGCTTTGCTGCAGACAGCAGACACAGTGGCTCCAAGACGCAAAAACAACGCGGGCTGGTTCAATGACGCTCTTACTTTACTGAAACAAGAACACAGAAGAGCAGAAGGAGCCTGGAGAAGAAACTCAAAGGAAAACTACACAACCTACCAAGCACTCACCAGGAAATATCATAAAGCAATCTTCAAAGCAAAAAAAGACTATTTCGCTAACACCATTGCAAAAGCCCTAAACCGCCCCCGCAAACTCTTCAGACTAGTGGCTCAGACCATGAATCCTACCTGTTTGGAGTCTTCAGCAAACGGAACACAGGAATTCTGCAATGAACTATCCAATTTTTCTATCAACAAAATCGACAACATTCGGAAAATAATTCAGCAGAAAAAATCGAACAACCCCACACGGCCAAAGGAAGAAAAGAACCATATAAACAATCTGCAATCAAAGAAATTTACTCTGGTCCCTAATACAATCGACACTACCAAAAATATCATCAGAAGCCTCCGAGATAGCACTTCACCGAACGACATCATTCCGGCAAAACTGCTGAAAGTATGTACCGACATCTTAGCACCCTCCATAACACACTTCATAAACCAATCATTAAAAGAAGGTATCGTGCCGACTTCCCTGAAACAAGGAATAATCAAACCCCTCCTAAAGAAACCCAACCTCGACCTGAAAGACCCAAATTTTAGAAGACCAGTAACAAGCCTGAACACCATCTCCAAGATCGTCGAGAAAGTAGTAACACAACAGCTACAACTTCATTTGGAAACTCACAAACTCCTGGACCCACTTCAATCAGGGTTCCGCCCAGGCCATGGGACGGAAACAGCGCTTCTTAAAATATGGGACAACGCACTCAAAGCAGCAGATGACGGAGAATCGTGTCTCCAGGTGCTGCTGGACCTCAGCGCAGCCTTTGACACAGTAGATCACAAAATTCTGCTCACACGCCTCACCGAAGTAGCAGGAGTCGCAGACGAGGACCTACCATGGTTCGCATCCTTTTTAGAAAATCAATCCCAGACAGTGAAACTGGGAGCCTTCGCCTCGGCACCACGCACAAAAACATGCGGAGTCCCTCAAGGATCACCCTTGTCACCGGTACTCTTCAACATCTACCTCCGGCCACTCTTTAAAATCACCAGTGAACAGGACCTGCGCTATCACTCCTATGCAGATGACACTCAACTTTACTTTCGCATCAACTACAAAAAAGATCAATATTACGGACTGGAAAAATGCCTTACACTAATCGACAATTGGACGACAGAGAGCTCCCTCAAGCTTAATGGGTCCAAAACAGAACTGCTCATTTTCCATGCTAACCAAAAGAAAAACGCTAGGACCACATGGACGCCACCCACCATCCTTGGACAAAACATCACCCCAAGCACCAAAGTTAAAAGCCTGGGAGTCATCTTTGACTCAGACATGACTATGGACGCACAAATAGGATCAGTAGTCAGCGGATCTCACCACCTTCTCCGCCTGCTAGGAAGACTTATCCCCTTCATCCCGGAAAAAGACAGAGCAGTAGTAGTCGGAACCATCATCAATTCCCGGCTTGACTACGCTAACTCCCTTTACCTAGGACTACCCAAATACCAGATTGCACGTCTACAAGTCATCCAAAACACAGCGGCCAGACTGGTAACGGGGAAAAAACCCTGGGAATCAATCACACCGTCCCTCCATTGGCTAGCCGTAAAGGATCGGGTCACATTCAAGACCCTCGCTCGTCTCTCGGCTGCCCCCACCGACATCATCGGTAAGGGAATCAGGAAGTGAAGCGTTGCGGCTTCACTGCCCTTTTCCCTACTGCGCATGCGCGAGTCGCGCAGCGCCGTCCTCACAGGTACCCGCTGTGTTCTGGGAGCCGTGTGTTTCCCAGAACACAACGGGGGGGGGGGGGGGGGAGAGAAAGTGGTGTTATGCCTGCAGTTTCCTGCAGAGTCTATGGAAAAGAAAAAAAAGCTACGCTAATATAAAAGTGAAGGTGAAAAAACAATGAATTAGCATAAAACTCAATGTAGGAGGTCAATAAGACCTAAAGTGCAAAAAACAGAGAAGCAAAACTTGCAGTCCATTTGTGATGTATGAAAACCAAGTATATATTTGCATATAGTCCATAAAACTTTAAATGGGTCTCCACTGTGCAAATGAACCCACAGAATCCAGAAAGAGTGGTGATAGAAAAGTGCTTTCACCTTAATGACACACTGCCGCTTACCAGAAGTGCATGATTTCTTATTACAGGAGATCAGTCAGCGCATAAACAGATAATCCCAATAAAAGGTGTCCTCAGCAGGCAGCGCCACTTGCTTGGATGACTCATGAACAGTAGTCAATCAGGATATGCCACATAAATGAAAAGAAGGCTCACATAGCAGAAAAACCTTTAGACTTTTAATAAGAAGTAATAAAAAGCACACTTACAGACGTAAGATGAAACAAAGCATGTAAAATGATCGAGCTGGCCGGCTCCTCGATCTGGCTGCCCGTATCTTCCGGGTCTAGCGTATGATGCGGTGACGTCAGAACGTCGCTTACCCAACGTTTCGTCTTAACAGGGACGTGGTCATGGGATCGAAACGAAACGTTGGGTAAGCGACGTTCTGAGCCGGCTCGATCGTTTTACATGCTTTGTTTCATCTTACGTCTGTAAGTGTGCTTTTTATTACTTCTTATTAAAAGTCTAAAGGATTTTATGCTATGTGAGCCTTCTTTTCATTTATGTGGCATATCCTGATTGACTACTGTTCATGAGTCATCCAAGCAAGTAGCGCTGCCTGCTGAGGACACCTTTTATTGGGATTATCTGTTTATGCGCTGACTGATCTCCTGTAATAAGAGATCATGCACTTCTGGTAAGCGGCAGTGTGTCATTAAGGTGGAAGCACTTTTCTATCACCACTCTTTCTGGATGCTGTGGGTTCATTTGCACAGTGGAGACCCATTTAAAGTTTTATGGACTATATGCAAATATATACTTGGTTTTCATACATTACATATGAACTGCAAGTTTTGCTTCTCTGTTTTTTGCACTTTAGGTCTTATTGACCTCCTACATTGAGTTTTATGCTAATTCATTGTTTTCTCACCTTCACTTTTATATTAGCGCAGCTTTTTTTTCTTTTCCATTTGTTCAGTGTTTTGTATAACATTTATAGTTGCTGCTCTTCTCCCCTTTTTCCACTCCCCCTCATTTTGAACAAGCACAGTTATTTTATTGATATCCTGCAGAGTCTATGCCTGGAACTGGGTGCAAATACCTGTCTTAGACAGATATCTGCACTCCCCTCCCCCCTGAAAGGTGCCAATTGTGGCACCGGAGGGGGGGAGGAATCCGATGAGCGGAAGTTCCACTTTAGGGTGGAGCTACGCTTTAAGGAGGAATTACTCTCAATGAACCAGGAATTGCGTAAGACCGTGGAAAGGACTACTGCTTTGGAAGAGAGATTAAGTATAGTTGAGGATGTCTTGTACCTGTTAAAACATGATCTTAAAGGGCTACAGGAGCAAGCGGGTACACAGGCGGCCAAGCTCGATGAAATGGAGAATAGACTCCGTAGAAACAACGTGAGAGTGATTGGTCTTCCAGAGCGGAGCGAGGGCTCTAACCCCATAGCATTTCTGGAGGGGTGGTTTAGGGAAATCTTTGGGCCCACTATCTTTGGGCCCCCTTTTTTTCAATTGAAAGAGCCCACAGAGTTCCCTTTTAAACCCCACAACCAGGCGGGCACCCTAGGCCGCTACCCCTGAAGCTTCTTAACTAAAATGACAAAGTGATATTGCTCCAAAGAGCCAGAGAGATGGGGGACATTATGTATAACGGGGTTAGAGTCTCACTATACCCCGATTTCTCTCCAGAGCTGCAGAAGCGCAGAGCTGAATTCATACCAATCAAACGCACCCTGCAGAAACACAAAGTTGTATATGCCGTGCTGTATCCTGCTCGTCTACGAGTGACAGCATTGGGCAGGACTTTCTTCTTTAGTGCACCGGCTGAAGTGGCACAATGGCTAGAAGACCATAGGAAAGAATTGTAGAAATGTTTTTTTTCCTGTTTTTTTTTTTCATCTATCTGAGGTTTTTTTTTTTCCTTTTTTCCCTTTTTTTTTGGTCACTGCAAAAACATTATTATAATGTCATTTGATTAGCCCGCTTATGGGCGTTAACACTAGGTGGAACACTACATGATTTGTTTGTTCACTATAACAACACTGTTAAATTAACAGAAGGGAGAGGTGATTTAAATTAAATTAAGAGAGCGGGGGAGGGGGGGACACTTCTTGTTTGAGTGAGGCAAATGAATGTAAGAGTGACAAACAGGGAGCATATGGGGCTCCCACACCAGATACAGTATGCACTAAAATGGTTATTGTCACCGACTTGGAATGTGAGGGGGGAATGGTGCGTGAAGTATGGGGAGGTCACAGGTGAAGCTCCATGGGGGAGCCCAGTCGGGCGGGGGGGGTGTGGGATGGGAGGGGGTTGGAAGAAGGGATGGGGTTAGGGTGAGGGGTAAAGTGTACACACCACAAATATTTGCACTATATTTGTCACATATGAAGAATAGGGAGGGTGCTGAGGGTAAGGAGGGAGACACAGGTTGGAGAGGATACTCTGGGTGGGGGGGAAGAAAATAATATTTTCGGATTGGTTACTTGTATATTTTTTGTTTTGCTTTTATTCATTTTTACATTTTTCCATGCAAGATAGGACATTTAGCATTAGCTTGTGGAATGTACGAGGCTTAGGAGACCCAATCAAAAGAGCCATGGTTATGTTGACATTGGAGTAGAGGGGGCCTGGGCTGCTCTGCTTGCAGGAGACACATTTGACTAGGGACACTGTGGCTCAGTTGGGTAGCCAGAAGTTCCAATCCCAATACTATTCGGTCCACTCCTCCTACTCAAGGGGAGTGAGCATAATGGTAGGGGGAGGACTGGCGTTCTCCTGTAGGGAGAGTCGCATTGACGAACAGGGCAGGTATATCTTCTTGCTCTGCTCCATTGAGAACAGACCATATGTTCTGGCTAATATCTACATCCCCCCCATTTACTTTTGAGGTCTTATATAAACTGTAAAGCCGTGTACACACGATAGGTTTTACCAATGAAAACAGTCCGATGGACTTTTTTCATCGGACAAACCGATCGTGTATGGGCACCATCTGTCTTTTTTCCATCTGTGTTTAAAAATAGAACATGTTTTAAATTTATCCGATGGTTAAAAAAATGATAGCAAATTGCTATCGTCTGTGGGGAACTCCATTGGATAAAAAACCCACGCATGCTCAGAATCAAGTCGACGCATGCTCAGAAGCATTGAACTTCATTTTTCTCGGCTCACCTGAGTGTTTTACTGTACGTCACCGCGTTTGGAACGGTCGGTTTTTTGACTGATGGTGTGTAGGCAAGACTGATGGAAGTCAGCTTCATCGGTTTTCCGATGGAAAAATCCATCAGTTTAAAAACCATAGGAAATCTGATCGTGTGTACAGGGCTTTAGAGTTCACATTGGACAAAACAGGAATTCCAGTAATAGCGGTAGGAGACTACAACAAAGTCCTAGACAGGTGCCTGGATAGATTCCCTTCGGGGAACAGGCCTAATATACCAAGTGAGGGTCGGCTGGCTCAGTTCCTGGAGGAAATGGGGTTGAGGGACATATGGCGGATGCGATACCCACAGGAACGGCAGTACTCCTGCTTTTCCAGCTCTCACCTCACCCTTTCTAGAATTGATATGGCACTGGGCAATGAGGAAGTGACAGCACTGGTGAAGATGATAGAGTATGGCCCAAGAGGAGTCTCGGACCACTCTCGGCTAGTGCTGACAATAAAGTCTGGGGACAAAGTCGGTCACAGAGAAATTAAAATTAGTTTGTGCTGACTTGAATTGATCGATAATTCCGGAGAACTGGTGAATAGGTTGAATGATTTTATTCAATTTAATACAGGTTTGGCGTTGGCTGGAGAGGTCTGGGACTCTTTGAAGGCCTATCTAAGGGGCCTTCTGATTCAACAGGTGGCAAGAGTAAAGGGGGCATCTAGAGAGTGGGAAAGAGATATTAGTATTGAGGTTTCACTGGCAGAGAAGCGTTACATAGAGGACCCGACTCCAACTAGGCAGAGGGAATGGCTGGACAAGCAACAAATCCAAAGAATGGCTACTATAAAAAGGACAGAGAATAGACAAATATTTCAGAGGCAGAGCCAATTTGGAGAAGGTGAGAAAGTGGGCCATATGCTGTCCCTCTTGATTAGATCCAATACCCCCTCTTCTAACGTTGGGGCGATTAGGACACCAAGCGGAGAGATCACTACTGAGGCGTCAGAGATAATGCACACATTTAGTGAATTTTACAAATCTCTGTATAAATCCAAGAGGGGGGCTGGGAGTGGAGGTATGGACGCTTTTTTTCAGGAAATAACTGTCCCGACCCTGTCAGAGAAAGACAAATCAGACTTGGAGTCACCAGTTACATTAGAGGAGTTGCAGAAGGCAGTGGCTGGGATGTCCAGCCAAAAATCACCAGGCCCAGATGGGCTCCCAATATACAATATACAAACGATACGGCGAGACACTGCTCCCAGTTATGCTGAAGACATTGGAGTAGGCATTAACTAGTGAGAGACTTCCCACCTCAATGTCAGAAGCGACTATCATTGTAATCCACAAGGAGGGAAAAGATCAACTGGATGCCTCTTCTTATCGTCCAATTTCATTATTATGCACTGACATAAAGATTTTAACTAAAGTGCTTGCAGCTCATTTAAATAGGTGTATCCAGAATCTTATACATCCCGACCAGTCGGGCTTTATTCCAAATAGGTCAACAAGCATTAACATAAGAAGAGTTTTTGTAAATATGCAGATTCCTACAGATAATGAAGGCCCCAGAGCGGTGCTGGCCTTAGATGCCGCCAAGGCATTTGACTGCCTAGAGTGGGAGTACTTATGGAGGGTGCTAGAGAGCTTTAAATTTGGTCCTTCTTTTACCAGCTGGGTCAAATTACTCTATAGTGAACCACATGTGAAAATAAAAATAAACAACGGGCTTTCAGAACTGTTTCAGTTAGAGAGAGGGACGAGACAGGGTTGACCCCTCTCCCCTCTACTGTTTGTCCTCGCTATGGAGCAACAGGCAATCATGACTAGACAAAGGATAGGTATACAGGGATTCCAAAGACAGTCAGAGGAGGACAGTATAGCTCTGTTTGCGTATGACGTCCTGCTCTTCTTAGGAGATGTTGAATCTTCATTAAATACAGTGATGCAAATAGTTGGGGAGTTCGGACGATTTTCGGGTCCGGCCATCAACTGGGATAAATCGGCCTTGCTACCGGTTGACCCACTTGGTGCCCAGACAATCTTCTGGAACTTCCCAGCTAAAAGTAGTTACAAGACTGAAATACCTGGGGATCGGGATTACGAGTGACATAAACCAGTACGTCAATAATAATATAGCCCCATTATTACTCAAACTAAAACAAAAAATATATATTTGAAACCGACTCCCTCTATCTATAGCAGGGCATTGCAACTTAATAAAGATGATATGGCTACCACAGATATTATACTTGTTCCACAACTCCCCGATCTGGATAGGTCAAAAGTGGTTTAAGAGAATAGAATCCCTTTTTAGGGAATTAATGTGGAAGGGGGGCCAATCCAGGATTAGTCTGAAAACGATGCAACTACCGATTAGGGAGGGGGGGTGGCGGTTCTGCACCCAAGATCATATTTTTTAGCATCCCAGCTACAACATCTAGTGGGCTGTGGAACTTCGACGGTGGGGAATTCCAGTGGCAGAATGTTAACGGGGGCCCCACATAGCATACTAGTGGAGGCTTTAGAGGCAGACTCATTTATCCATAGATGCCCGACTATAAAATTAGTCAGTAAAGTATGGCACGTAACGAAGGCATTGCTGGGGTATAGTGGGGTAACAGAGTTTATCCCCCTATGGAACAATAAAAACTTGGTGGAAGTAAGGGGCATAGAGAAACCCAGGGAATGGGAGAGACAGGGTATTAATCGACTTGGTTTACCTGTATGAGGTTAATTCCATGAAAACGTTCCCGGACTTAAGACGCAAATTCAATATATCAAATAAGACGTTCTACAAATACCTCCAGATCAGACATGCCATCCAAGCACAGTTTAGGTCACAAATAATCGTATGGATCCAGGTCCCTATCCTTCAAAAAATAATCATGACAAACACATCTAAAGGTTTAATCTCTGAGATGTACACTAGACTAGGGGCTAGAGCAGGGATATGCAATTAGCGGACCTCCAGCTGTTGCTAAACTACAAGTCCCATGGGGCATAGCGAGACTCTGACAGCAGCAAGTATGACACCGAGAGGCAGAGGCATGATGGGACTTGTAGTTTTGCAACAGCTGGAGGTCCGCTAATTGCATATCCATGGGCTAGAGCAATAAGTAGAGTTGGACCCTCTAAGAGCAGAGCAGGATGGGAAAGAGATGTAGGAACAGTAACTACCGAACAATGGGATAAGATCTTAGAACGGGGAGCACTGGTCTCAATTTCTCCTGTGCAGAAATTATCCCACCTCTTTCTAATACATAGAGTCTACCATACCCCCAAAAAAATGTTTGAAGACAAAACGATGAATGCCCCAGGTGTAAGGCGACAGGAGATTTTGTACACATGGTTTGGAAGTGCCCGAAGTTATTTAGGTATTGGGAGGAGATAATAGGGTAAACAAAATCTTTAAGACCACATTAGAACCGGTGGCCAAAACTTGCCTTCTATGGAAGTAGTGCTGAGGTGCCTATTTCAAGCGCGTAAGCTAATCGCAATCGAAATGGCAGGCACAGACCCCCCCCCGACAGTGGAAAATTGGGTCGAGACTATTAACTTGATTTGGAGTGAGAAAGTGGCATTTATCAGACAGGGCAACTATGGAAAATTCAAGAGAATGTGGAGATCTTGGTTGGAGGAGATGGGGTGCCCCCCATAAGGGGACGGCCCCGAGCGTAAGAAAATTCCACCCTCGCTCCTCGCCGCCCCCCCCCCATCCCTGCTGGTATTGTTTAAGAATAAGCTTTCCCTTTTTTTTGTCTTCTTTTCGGAGTGTCCCCCCCTTTTTTTTACATCCACTTTTAGGGGTGCCTTCCTATTCCCCTTCCCTTTATATTTTGCAGTCAAATAGAAATACACAAACAAATAACGATTGTGTGGTGTGAGGGAGGGAGGGCAGGAAAGTGAGCATGGGAAGGTAATTGTAAGAACAGTCCGTAAGCACTGTATTATGTTATTACATGAAATTTATATTATGTTGTAACTTGTTTCTACATCTGGGGAAGGGAGGGAAGGAGATGAGGGAAGGAAGGGAGGAGAGGAGGGAAGGGAGAGGAGAGGGAAAAGATATAATGCCTGTTGTTTTGGGACCAACTAATGCACTCTTCAGTGCAATATCTTAAAGAAGATGCCTAACAGATTCTAGAGTATTTTTTTGTTTGTTTGTTTGTTTGAAATTACAACACTACAAATAATTCAAGATTTTACTAGATTTGCAGGCAGTGCCAAAGTGTTATTCTGATTCTGCTTTATTTCATATGTTAGATCTGCCTGCTGACACATTGCTATTTGGGGACGCCGCCGAGCGAAAGGGAATTCCCCCCCGCGCTCCCCCGCCTGACTTGACCCTTCCAATCTCTAGGAGATCCGGGCCATTTTACTATGGCTTATACCATTTATTTAGTTTCTCTTTATTTATTTTTATTTGTTTGGTCTCTCTTTTTTTCTCTTTTCTTTTTTTTTTTCTCTTCTCTTCGTTGTCACCCTTAGGGGTGCCCTTTATACTCCTTTTTCTCTAGAGATCATGTAATCAATAGTAAAACACGTTTAAACAATGACTATGTGTTGTGGGGGAGGGAGGGTGGGTAGGTAGGTGTGGGATGGTAATGTAAGATCTGTTTTAAAGATTGTATGTTATTATAAATGATTTCTAAGATGCTGTAACGTGTTTTGATACTCAATGAGGAAAAGAAAAAACAAAAGAAAAATATTTAATAAAAAAAAAAAAAAAAAAAAAATGGTTAATTCATGTTACAGACACTATGCTCACACTTCAACTCCATGTTTTAGTAAAATTAAAGTGTACCTAAAGGCAGGATATTTTTTTTTAGTTTTGGATAGAGTTCAGGGGGATTAGAATGCCTGGCAGTTTTTATTGCTGTCTGTGCCCCTGTTTTGGAGACCCCCCCCTCTCTATTTCTTTTGTTTACCATTATCATTGAACGTGAAAGTAAAAGAAAATCACAAATTTTAGGTTGTCCGCAGAAAAGCAATAGAGGGAAAATCTTCCAATGAGTACACTTTTAAGGAATTCCCTTCATTTATAGGGATTTCCCCTCACTTCCTGTGTGGCTATAGGACAGGAAATGAAGGGAAATCTTCACAATGGGACACAGATGGCGGAAAAAAATGTGACAGGGGTTATAACCCTCCCTTACTTTATTCAAAATTAAAAAAAAAGTTTTGCCTAGAACTTTAGCAACGGGTAATATGAAGAGAAACAAAGCGGGTGTTCTATGGGTGGCCTGTTGGTATTTATATGATTGTCCAATTACACCTTATATAAAACCTTATATATAAAAATACATAACTTTTATTGTACAACAATTAAAAAATCTTACATATATCAATATACATCATATGCATAAGCATTACATTGTACAACTTTTTTGTTTTGTTTTGTTTTGAAAGGAGATAGTGGTGCTTTTTTTTCAAAAGTTGTACAATGGAATGCCTATGCATATGATGTATATTGATATATGTTATATTTTTTAGATATATGAACTTTGTATTGAATTAACTGTCACAAGCATATTTGGCAATCTGAAGAAGCTGCATGTTACTGCAAAACGCGCAATTGAACCATTGCACTGGACAGTAATTCTTCCTTTTTCTGTATGGTTTCATATATGGATGCAATTATGTGTTTTTAAGATTTTTTTAATTGCTGTTCAATAAAAGTTATGTATTTTTATATGTAAGGTTTTTTTGGTGTGTGTAATTGGACAATCATGTAAATACCAGCAGGCCACCCTTAGAACACCCGCTTTGTTTCTCTACATATTACTTTTTGCTATTTACTTGGGTTGGTGACCTCTTGGGATCAAATCTTCATGACTCCCAGTGTGTGCTGAGGCACCCCCATGATTTACTTAAAGGGTAACTCCACTTTCGTGGGGGGGGGGGAGAATAGCAAATAAAGAAAAAATAATATAGCACATATAATTGCGACACTGATCATATTGTAATTGAATGTTATTAAAAATTACCTTTTCTTTTCAATCTGCAGCCACTGTAATTTTCTGAGAATGCATTGGAATATGGCTACCTGAAGTTGTTCTTTACACAGAGTGTATACTGACCACTCCCCAGAAAATCATTTCCTGCTTGTGTGATTGGCTCACCAATTTCCCCAGAAGTCTGCCAGAAGTCTGCCTAAGATACAAGTCAGATTTCAGGCATCCCCTGCAACAAAAATGTCATAGGAGCACGTCTAAAGGGATGCAGGCCCAGCAGATTTCCTCATTAGTGCCATGCAGCTGCACACCTGACAGTTATTTATGAAACCACTCCCATTAGACCCACTCAGTACAGAGGCACAGAGAAACAGACAGGGATTTCTTCAGAATAACAAAAGGTAGGAATCTGCAACAAAGGTGGTTATAATCCTTGCAATGTACAAAGATCACCCAGAGGGGAATATTATTTTCTCAACAAAAATGGAGTTACACTTTAATGAATACAAGGCTTCTACTGATTGACTAAAGCAGAGCAGAGCGCAGATGAAGTCATGATCTCCACCTCAGCTAATCAGAGGAAGCTTTGCATTCATTCATAGAATTAAATGCTTCCTGTGAATGGCCGATTATGTTGCGGTTAAAGTAGAACTATTGGCAAGAAGATGTATTAAAGCGTGACTCCACTTTTGTTGAGAAAAAACATTCCCCTCTGGGTGATCTATGTACATTGCAAGGATTATAACCACTTTTGTTGCAGATTTCTACCTTTTGTTATTCTGAAGAAATCCATGTGTGTTTGTCTGTGCCTCTGTACTGGGTGGGTCTAATGGAAGTGGTTTCATAATTAACTGGCTAGCACTAGACCTCCTCTGTAACTCTTAACATGTAACCTGTAACATGTTAGGTATCTATTTACTCGGTGTAACATCATCTTTGACATTATACAAAAAAATTGGCTAACGTTAGTGTTTTTCTTTTTTATTCTTAAAAATAAAAATTGCTGCGCAAATACAGTGTGATATAAAAAGTTGCAACAACCACCATTTTATTCCCTAGGGTGTCTGCTAAAACAATATATATAATGTTTGGGGGTTCTGAGTATATTTCTAGCAAAACAATGATGATTTTTACATGTAGGAGAGAAGTGTCAGAATTGGCCTGGGTGGCAAGGGGTTAATTGCCATAAGTAAGTAATATACAAATAATTATTATATATTGTTTTTGAGGTAATTTACTATATTTTCTAAATCTGTACTCAAGCAGGTGGCTTAACGGACAAATTACTGAAGTTTGAAGTTATAACTTCAAAGCACTAAGGCCCCTTTCACACTGGGGCGGTTTGCAGGCGCTATTTTGCTAAAAATAGCGCCTGCAAACCGAGCCTAAACAGCGGCTCCTTTCTCTCCAATGTGAAAGCCCCGAGGGCTTTCACACTGGAGCGGTGCGCTAACAGGACTTAAAAAAAAGTCCTGCTAGCCGCATCTTTGGAGCGGTGAGAGGAGCAGTGTGTTTACCGCTCCTCCACCGCTCTTTCCCATTGAAATGAATGGGATACCGCGGTAATACCCCCCGCAAACCGCGGCTGTAGCCGCGGTTTGCGGGTGGTATTAACCCTTTTTAGGCCGCTAGCAGGGGTTAAAACCGCACCGCTAGCGGCCGAATACCTCTGCAATCCCGACGGTATAGCGGCGCTATACCGCCACCGCCCCCACCACCCCAGTGTGAAACCGGCCTAATTTCACAGTAAATAGATAAATAATAAATTATTATGTTATAACATATAGCATATAAATATATGATTTAGCTTGAATATAACAGTACCTTTTCAACAGAAATCAGTTATACAAGTATAACAAGTATAATCCCTAGACTAGCTGTGCCAGAGTGGGTCGAGTAAGATTGCTGGGGGGTTGGCGGTGCTGTACACAGGGCCCGAAACAAAAATCCAGCGGCTCTCTTAACTGGGGGTAGCGCTACACGTGGGGGCTCTTGAGTCCGGGATCCTGTTGCAGCAAGTAACGCGCCAAAAGCACCAGCGGTCGGCACAGATCCAGCCGGGGTAGTAGTCATAGAACTCCCAGGCAGGGCCGTCTGAAGGAATTTGGGGGCCCCAAGCACAATGGACAACAAATTTTTAAGTTGAGAAGGGGGGGTGCTACCGCGGGACATTGGCATTTTTTTTCCAGGACACCAAGTTGTAGAGGGGGGGTGCTTCCGCAGGACTTGGACACCAAGTTGTTGAGCGGGGGGGGATAGCTGATCGCACAATATTACAGTGGATATGCGGGGGGGAATGTCTTTACCTCCTCCTCCCATGCTGCCTCCTCGAGTCCTCTGGCTCCTCTTTCTGCTGTGCTGCCCTCTGCTGGGGCCCCAGGACAGCTCGGGGCCCCAAGCAGCTGCTTGGTTTGCCTGACCTGTTCAGACGCCCCTGCTCCCAGGGATCTGTCAAGAAGAAGCGGTGAAGCAGCTAGTGATGTCGCTGTCCCCGCACCAGAAGGTATGGGTGGTGGATGTCAGATCGAATTCATCACTGACCCACGCACTAATAGAGTGGAAGAACGGAGTCCCAGAGCATTTCAAGAATCCAAGTGTAGAAGCAATAGATGATCAGACTTATAGCCTAATACACGCGCTGCCACTCAAGCCAGGAGGACGGTTTCAGACACCGAAACTATCTCCATCACCCACCCCAAAAGCAGAAAAACGGGAGAAAAAGGAAAGTCCCGGATCGCCACCTGCCACCCTCAGCGCAGAATTATGCGCAGTCCCTGGGGAAATTGTAGCCCAGTGTAAGAAGGATCCTACAGACTACCAAATGTCGGGATACAGAAAACTCAGAATACTCTCTGGAAGGAAACCTGTACCTTTGGGTGAAGAGGGGTTTGAGGAGTGGTTAGACGGTGCCACTCAGGCCTTAGAAGAATGGGAAGTCCCAGACCACAGAAAGAAGCAGAGAATTGCTGAGAGCTTGAAGGGGCCTGCTCTAGAGGCCATACGCAACCTCAAGATGAGCAAGACAGACTGTGATGCACAGGACTATCTGGACATTCTGCAGAATGTGTTCGGTGAAACAGAGAAAATCACTTACCAGCTGGAGTACTGCTACCAAAAGACAGGAGAGAAACTGTCAGAGTTCATGAGGCGTCTGGATAAGATCCTGCATAAGATGATCCTGAAGAAGGGGATTGACCCGCGGAAGGTGGATGAGGCCCGTGTTCAGCAGGTGATGAGAGGATCTCAGCCCCTGGACCCCATCGCATTGGCGCTACGCACCAGACAGGACGGGAAGAGCCTGGAGTACCCTGACTTGATCCGAGTAGTCAGAGAGGAAGAAGCTATGCTGGAGGAGAAGAAGAAGAACCAACCAGTTGAGTTGGTAAATCCTCCTCCGGTGATGGTCAGGATGGCCATGACCCTGGAAAGAGACTCAGAGGTGGATACCCTGAAGTCACAGATGTCCCAAGTATTGGGGATGCTGACCTCCCTGATGGAAAAGAAGTCAAGGGAACCAGAGACTGAAAATCCGAGGAAGGAGCTGTTTCCCAATACCACAGCGCCCGCATCCCTGGAAGATTGGGGGGATGGGATTTGTTTCAATTGTGGAGGAGCTGGCCATCTCGCCAAAGTGTGTGCCAGCCCAAAGAAAAAAAAGATGAATAACCGCAAGCCGCCGGAAAACTTCAGCGGGCCCCGGTGAAGGAGTCAACCGGGTGCCCATCATCTCCAATGAGCTCCAAACTGAATGCAGAAGCTACTGAGTTCATCCCGTCCAGTCCTTGGTCAGATTCTTGGGAGAGTGCCTGTGACTTACTCCCAGAAGAAGATCCAAGGGAATCCATGTACCTCCCTGCTCCGGAGTCCAGTGCTCCCGAACCAGAGGAAATTCCTAAGTTGGTTCCAGAAGAGGAGCCTGTTCTAACAGAAAGCCCAAGAGGACAGAGGAAGCGAAGGGCCAAAAAGCCCCCCAGAAGATTAACTTACCCACAGATGGGGAGGAGTGCGGAAGACACTGTGGTTACTACCAGGAGGAGTATGGAAGACCCTGATCCTCCCACTGTTCATTTAGTAGGGGGGCAACCCCAACTCACTCTCTGGCACAGTTAGGCAGGACACTAATGATAGTGTGACCTGTGGGCAGGGAAGTTCACCGCCTCGTTTTTGGTGGGAATTTCCTCTGCCAACATCATACGAAACTTTTATTGATGTTGTACGTTCTGTAATTTAATGTTATGTTATCTTTGGGGAGCAAAGAGTTTAAGTGGGGGGAGTGTGTAGTGGGGTCTCCTTTAAGGCCCCGGGACTACGTTACCCAGAACCCCGTTCGGCACCCAGAGTGCAATTGGCCACCGCAGAGACTCATGGGGGGGTATTTAAGAAGGAGGCGAGGCGGAGCTCGGCCTCTTTGGACACCGTGCTGCAAGCAACAGTTCTTCCTGTGCGGATCTGCTGCAGTGCAAGGCCTGAAGCCTGGGGCCTTGCGCAACTTCCGAAGAGCCTTCCACCCCACTGCGGAGCCTGGATGGCATCTGACTTGTCGAGTGAGGACATCAGTTGGATCGGGGACCCGATCGTGACGGACGCTGTGTGCGGAGACACAGCAGGTGGAAGTCCCGGACTGGGATCGCGTCCGGAGTGGTGAGCGAGCACTTGCTCAATCCAATAGACTGTACCGTGTTTAGGCCTATAGACTGCCTTGGCCCACCGATCATTTGTTTGTTGTTCCACTGGAGACCAGTAGCGGGACAGACTAAAAGGGTCTCCAGTATAGTGTTCCTTGTGACCGCCTACTTTATGGATTACAAAAATACTGTCTCATCAAGTGCACCACCGAAAGTTTGCATGCGAAGAAATCCTTAATGAAAAGACTGAGATTTATTCTGTGTCAGGCCTGACCAGGGAGGGGAGATAGACTATTGTTTTAGTGCGCCACAGGGCGCGTATACAATAATAGATGCGCGTGGTGGATTACCGCGCTGCGCCATTATTGCGTGCTATACCTATTGCTGCAGGGCTCTGTAAGCAAATTGTATGTGTTATGTTCTGCCTATGCTTTTAAAAACTAACGTAAAACCGTTATACTTGATCTCTCGCATCAGTGTGTAGTCTTATTGCAAAGAGGTTACCCTTGCAATACTGTTTGACTGTGATACAAGTATAATCCCTAGACTAGCTGTGCCAGAGTGGGTCGAGTAAGATTGCCGGTAGGGATGAGCTTCGAGTTCGAGTCGAACTCATGTTCGACTCGAACATTGCCTGTTCGCCCGTTCGCCGAACAGCGAACAAATTGGGGTGTTCGCGGCAAATTCGAAAAATCTATGGGAGAAATCTAAAGTGCTAATTATAAAGGCTTATATGCAAGTTATTGTCCTAAAAAGTGTTTGGGGACCCGGGTCCTGCCCCAGGGGACATGTATCAATGCAAAAAGAAGTTTTAAAAACGGCCGTTTTTTCGGGAGCAGTGATTTTAATAATGCTTAAAATGAAAAAATAAAAGTGAAATATTCCTTTAAATTTCGTACCTGGGGGGTGTGTATGATATGCATGTGAAGTGGCGCATGTTTCCCGTGCTTAAAACTGTCCCTGCAAAAAATGTCATTTTTGAAAGAAAAAAATGCATTTAAAACTGACTCGCGGCTATTAATGAATTGTCGGCTCCCGGCAATACATACAAAAGTCATTGATAAAAAAAAAAAAAAAAAGCGTGGGTGTTCCCCAGAATTCAATTACCAGGCCCTTCAGGTCTGGAATGGATATTAAGGGGAACCCCGCCGCAAATTTAAAAAAAAATTGACGTGGGGTTCCCCCAAATATCCATTCCAGGCCCTTCAGATCTGGCATGGATTTTAAGGGGAATTCCACCCCAAATTTAAAAAAAAAATGGCGTGGAGTCCCCCTAAAAATCCATACCAGACCCCTTATCCGAGCACGCAACCTGGCCGGCCGCAGGGGAAAAGGGGGGGACGAGAGAGCGGCCCCCCCTCCCTCCTGAACCGTACCAAGCCACATGCCCTCAACATGGGGAGGATGTCCCCATGTTGATGGGGACAAGGGCCTCATCCCCACAACCCTTGCCCGGTGGTTGTGGGGGTCTGCGGGCGGGGGGCTTATCGGAATCTGGAAGACCCCTTTAACAAAGGGGACCCCCAGATCCCGCCCCCCCTATGTGAATTGGTAAGGGGTACGTTGTACCCCTACCATTTCAGGAAGAAAGCGTAAAAAAATGTTTAAAAAAACACACAAACACCTTGAAAAAGTCCTTTATTAAAAAAAATAAAAAAAACATTCCAGCGGTGAAATCCAGTGTCCCGCGGCGATCCCGATGTCCAGCGCTGTCCTTCATTGGTTGTGCCTGAGCGGACCTGATGGGGAACTCCCTCTCAGTATTTTAAATGTATAGACCCGCCCCTTCTAAGTTCCCCATCAGGTCCGCTCAGCGCACCAGATGCGGAACATGAGAAGGGGCGGGTCTATACATGTATTACCAAAGTGAGAGCAGTTCCCCATCAGGTCCGCCCCCTCGGTATGTCGGACCCGCCTACGTCATTGGCTTGAGCGGGAAACTTCCTTCACTGTGTAAATTTAAATTTACATAGTGAAGGAAGTTCCCCGCTCAAGCCAATGACGTAGGCGGGTCCGACATACCGAGGTAGCGGACCTGATGGGGGACTGCTCTCACTTTGGTAATACATGTATAGACCCGCCCCTTCTCATGTTCCGCATCTCGTCCGCTGAGCGGACCTGATGGGGAACTTTAGAAGGGGTGGGTCTATACATTTAAACATACTGAGAGGGAGTTCCCCATCAGGTCCGCTCAGGCACAACCAATGAAGGACAGCGCTGGACATCGGGATCGCCGCGGGACACTGGATTTCACCGCTGGAATGTTTTTTGTTTTGTTTTTTTTAAATAAAGGACTTTTTCAAGGTGTTTGTGTGTTTTTTTAAACATTTTTTTATGCTTTCTTCGTGAAAGGGTAGAGGTACAATGTACCCCTTACCAATTCACATAGGGGGGGGGGCGGGATCTGGGGGTCCCCTTTGTTAAAGGGGTCTTCCAGATTCCGATAAGCCCCCTGCCCGCAGACCCTCACAACCACCGGGCAAGGGTTGTGGGGATGAGGCCCTTGTCCCCATCAACATGGGGACATCCTCCCCATGTTGAGGGCATGTGGCTTGGTACGGTTCAGGAGGGAGGGGGGGCCGCTCTATCGTCCCCCCCTTTTCCCCTGCGGCCGGCCAGGTTGCGTGCTCGGATAAGGGGTCTGGTATGGATTTTTAGGGGGACTCCACGCCATTTTTTTTTAAAATTTGGGGTGGAGTTCCCCTTAAAATCCATGCCAGATCTGAAGGGCCTGGAATGGATATTTGGGGGAACCCCACGTCAATTTTTTTTTAAATTTGCGGCGGGGTTCCCCTTAATATCCATTCCAGACCTGAAGGGCCTGGTAATTGAATTCTGGGGAACCCCCACGCTTTTTTTTTTTTTTTTTATCAATGACTTTTGTATGTATTGCCGGGAGCCGACAATTCATTAATAGCCGCGAGTCAGTTTTAAATGCATTTTTTTCTTTCAAAAATGACATTTTTTGCAGGGACAGTTCTAAGCACGGGAAACATGCGCCACTTTACATGCATATCATACACACCCCCCAGGTACGAAATTTAAAGGAATATTTCACTTTTATTTTTTCATTTTAAGCATTATTAAAATCACTGGTCCCGAAAAAACGGCCGTTTTTAAAACTTCATTTTGCATTGATACATGTCCCCTGGGGCAGGACCCGGGTCCCCAAACACTTTTTAGGACAATAACTTGCATATTAGCCTTTATAATTAACACTTTAGATTTCGAACGTTCGAGTCCATTGTATTTAATAGGGTTCTAAAGTTTACACGAACATTTTGTCTGTTCGCAGGTTCTGGTGCTAACCGAACAGGGGGGTGTTCGGCTCATCCCTGATTGCCGGGGGGTTGGCGGTGCTGTACACAGGGCCCGAAACAAAAATCCAGCGGCTCTCTTAACTGGGGGTAGCGCTACATATATTTTAGACACATGCCCCTTCTATGACACTGCAGTGAGAAGCGTACCTTCACTGCTGCATTTTTATTGGACAGCTGGGACCAATGGTCCTTTTTCATTGGTCCAAGACTCCAAGCTGTTCATTGAGCTCACTGCCTCTGACAAGAAGTGAGATAAACTGTGAGCTGAACCTTTCAGTTTGCTGCAAACAGAGTGTGTCAGCTTGTATTTAAAGTGGCCGCTCTGTATTTAACTTCTAACAAGCTGCGCAAGGAGCCCCATATCTCTGGAACCATAGGTCATAGAAGCCCATTTTTTACCGGTGGTGGGGAAGGACTTAGGCTACATACCCACCAAATTTGGTGTCTCTGTGGGGCCCTGCCTCACCTACCTCCCCTGACTGCACGTCTCTGCTGTGTATGTATATATAAATATAAATATGGGGACACACAGTCATAAAAGGTACAGCAAGATCACAGTTCTTAAAGTGGTAAGTGTTTCTACAAGCAGATGGGTTGTGAAGCCTACACCAACTCCTAATCTTCACCACTAATGTGAGATAAGATTCCCCCGCTGGGGTTCACACTCACCAGAGCAATAAGTAAAATGTGCCTTGTAAGATAAAATCCTCCTGTCAGACTTCCAACATCATCCCGGGATCAGTATGGGTTAAACGGTGTTCAAGGTACATAAAATACAAAAAATCACTAACATAGTGTAATCCCGTTTTTATTCAAGTTAACCCTCGTATAAAAACACCCTGTTCCCATTACACGTACAATATATCCACTTGTAAATGACATATAGAAAGTGTTTGCATAGTCACCGCTGTCCTCCGAACATAGGGGCCGCACTCGCGCTGCAACCGCAGTGTGAGGTGAGCTTCCTGGTTACGAGATGGCCGATGGTGGAACGCACACTTCTAACTTCCTGGATACGACGGCGTATCCAGGAAGTTAGAAGTGTGCGTTCCACCATCGGCCATCTCATAACAAGGAAGCTCACCTCACACTGCGGTTGCAGCGCGAGTGCGGCCCCTATGTTCGGAGGACAGCGGTGACTATGCAAACACTTTCTATATGTCATTTACAAGTGGATATATTGTACGTGTAATGGGAGCAGGGTGTTTTTATACACGGGTTAACTTGAATAAAAACGGGATTACACTATGTTAGTGATTTTTTGTTTTTTATGTACCTTGAACACCGTTTAACCCATACTGATCCCGGGATGATGTTGGAAGTCTGACAGGAGGATTTTATCTTACAAGGCACATTTTACTTATTGCTCTGGTGAGTGTGAACCCCAGCGGGGGAATCTTATCTCACATTAGTGGTGAAGATTAGGAGTTGGTGTAGGCTTCACAACCCATCTGCTTGTAGAAACACTTACCACTTTAAGAACTGTGATCTTGCTGTACCTTCTATGACTGTGTGTCCCCACATCACACCTATTATTTGGATTTGGAGTTGGACAATTATCCAACAGAGAGCGCTGTTCTATCAAAGAGACTTTGTCTTTTATAATTTTTTGATACAATTTTATTTTCTGTTTTTATGGATGCGTTTTTATTCATCTATAGAATTTAAACAGCTGCTGGCATAATTTTAATGCAGAATACCTTTTATCATTGTTATTGTTACTGGTTTTAATTTATTTTCTGGTTGATTATCTTTTTCTATTATTAATTTATTTTATCTCAGAACAAGTTGATTACTACCTAGGTGCCGAGAAGTGCATCTGTGGGCCTGATTTTTGTATGCACCTTTTTTAGATAAATATAAATATGTCAATATTTTGTGTGGCCATCATTATTTTCCAGCACTGCCTTAACCCTCTTGGGCATGGAGTTCTCAGGAGCTTCACAGGTTGCCACTGGAGTCCTCTTCGACTCCTCCATGATGACATCACGGAGCTGTTGGATGTTAGAGACCTTGCACTCCTCCACCTTCCGTTTGAGGATGCCCCACAGATGCTCAATAGGGTTTAGGTCTGGAGGCATGCTTGGCCAGTCCATCACCTTTACCCTCAGCTTCTTTAACAAGGCAATGGTCGTCTTGGAGGTGTGTTTGGGGTCGTTATCATGTTGGAATACTGCCCTGCGGCCCAGTCTCTGAAGGGAGGGGATCATGCTCTGCTTCATTATGTCACAGTACATGTTGGCATTCATGGTTCCCTCAATGAACTGTAGCTCCCCAGTGTCGGCAGCACTCATGCAGCCCCAGACCATGACACTCCCACCACCATGCTTGACTGTAGGCAAGACACACTTGTCTTTGTACTCCTCACCTGGTTGCTGCCACACACGCTTGACATTATCTGAACCAAATAAGTTTATCCTAGTCTCATCAGACCACAGGACATGGTTCCAGTAATCCATGTCCTTAGTCTGCTTGCCTTCGGCAAACTGTTTATGGGCTTTCTTGTGCATCATCTTTAGAAGAGGCTTCCTTCTGGGACGACAGCCATGCAGGTCAATTTGATGCAGTGTGTGGCTCATGGTCTGAGCACTGACAGGCTGATCCCCCACCCCTTCAACCTCTGTAGCAATAATGGCAGCACTCTTCTTTGGTCGACCATTGTGAGGCCTGTTCTAAATGGAACCTTGTTAAACCGCTGTATGGTCTTGGCCACCGAGTTGCAGCTCAGTTTCAGGGTTTTGGCAATCTTCTTATAGCTTAGGCCATCTTTGTGTAGAGCAACAATTTTTTTTTCCAGATCCTCAGAGTTCTTTGCCATGAGGTGCCATGTTGAACTTCCAGTGACCAGTACAGTATAAGAAAATGAGAGTGATAACCCCACATTTAACACACCTGCTCCACATTCACACCTGAGACCTTGTAACACTAACGAGTCACATGACATCAGGGAGGGAAAATTACCAATTGTGTCCAATTTGGACATTTTCACTTAGGGGTGTACTCACGTTTGTTGCCAGCCGTTTAGACATTAATGGCTGTGTGTTGAGTTATTTTTAGGGGACAGCTAATTTACACTGATATACAAGCTGTACACTCACTACTTTAAATTGTAGCAAAGTGTAATTTCTTCAGTGTTTTCACATGAAAATATATAATAAAATATTTACACAAATGTGAGGGGCTAACTCACTTTTGTGAGATATTGTATATATACACACACATAACACATACAAGGGTTCTTCAAAAAGTGTGCAGCAATAGACAGAACTTCAAACAGGAACCAAAAGAGGGGAGCCATTTCACTTGGCCAAGCCAGAGTCTGCCCAACATGCTGCTCAGCTGCTACACTGTCTCTGCCCCCTTCAAGAACACCACTGCATCCTAGTAAGGCTAGATGCTACCAAGTTTGTGAGTAAAGTGTGTGAAGTTAAAATAAACACAAAGGAATCAGTCTACATGAGCTAGATTTTAGACCTTATGCCATGCATTGTATATTCTTAATAGCCAATTCATAACACAATTTACCACTCTAATACATCATGTAGATAATACTAAGGTTATTTACTCTTAACAGGGAATCCTTTAACCTTCTCGCACCCGCGATATAGCCGAATGACGACTACAGCGCAGACTTAATTGCAGAGAGGCCGTCAATAGACATCCTCCCGTGCATGAGCTGCCTGCGTGCCCCCTGCGGGGCAAGCGCGGTGTGCTCTGGGATCACCAAGTCAACGAGACTCGGCTCATCACAGATCGGAGTAAGGGGCCAATTCCGGTTCCTTACCACGTGACCAGCTGTCAGCCAATGACAGCTAATCACGTTATGTAAACAAAACATCGGTAATCACCGGCTTGTGTCAGAGGGACAGTGGTCCTGAAGAGGGTGAGACATCACCCAAGTATCTGTGCCCACCAGAGCCACCTGCCAGTGCCCACCAGTGACACCTGCCAGTGCATAGCAATGCCACCAACCAATGCCACCTACCAGTGCCCACCTGTGTCACCTATCAATGCCCATCTGTGTCACCTATCAATGCCCATCAGTGCTGCCAATCAGTGCCCATCAGTGTCTCATCATCAGTGCCACCTATCAGTGCCACCTTTCAGTGCCCACCAGTGTTGCCTCATCAGTGTCCACCAGTGCTGCCTCATCAGTGCCCACCAGTGCCATCTATTAGTGTCCATCAGTGCAGCCTATTCGTGCCCATCAGTGCAGCCTATCAGTGTCCATCAGTGCAGCCTCATCAGCACACATCAATGAAGGAGAAAAATTACCTGTTTGCAAAATGTTATACTTTGTATAATTTTACACAAAGGGGTTTGAATGGCTATTAAAGGAAACCATTCTCACCTGTGATCTGTTTGCTTGTAATTAGTGTGTGTGTGTATAAAAGGTCAATGAGTTTCTGGACCCCTGACATACCCTTGCATCTTTCATCTAGTGTTGCACTGATATTTCTGGATTCTGAGACATGGGGAAAGCAAAAGAATTGTCAAAGGATCTGCAGAAAAAGGTAGTTGAACTGTATATAACAGGAAAGGGATATAAAAAGATATCCAAGGAATTGAGAATGCCAATCAGCAGTGTTCAAACTCTAATCAAGAAGTGGAAAATGAGGAGTTCTGTTTAAACCAAATCACGGTCAGGTAGACCAACTAAAATGTATTAACTGCCAGGAAAGTTGTTCGGGATGCAAAGAAAAACCCACAAATAACTTCAGGAGAAATACAGGACTCTGAAAACATGTGGTGTGGCTGTTTCAAGATGCACAATAAGGAGGCACTTGAAGAAAGATGGGCTGCATGGTCGAGTCGCCAGAAGAAAGTCATTACTATGCAAATGCCACAAAGTTCCCCAAAGTATCCTGCTTACAATATGCCAAACAGCACAGAGACAAGCCTCAAACCTTCTGGCACAAAGTCATTTGGAGTGCTGAGACCAAAATTTTGCTTTTTGGCCACAACCATAAACGCTACATTTGAAGAAGAGTCAACCAGGCCTATGATAAAAGGTGCCGACTCACCATCCCAGAGCATCAGAGTGCATTGAGCTTCCTCTGTAGGACCGGCTCCTGTCCCAGGCAGAGTGATACCAAGTTCACTTCACCTGGGTCCTTTCAAGCAGCCTTGAGAGTGATGCCAATAGAAGCTGGAAGAGGAAAAAAAGGTTGTTGTATTAAACAACACATACAGTACACTGCATTATTGCAATGTACATATTAGCACCTATAAAAGGGTTAACAACTATTAGGTTGCTTTCACACTGATATGCAGTGCAGTGCACCTGTGGCTTTTCTGTGGGTTACCTGTACTTTGCCATAGACTTCTATTATATCTTGCGGGTGTGGTGCACTTTCAGTGCTCACTTACATTTGCGGTTTATGGGGGAGGTAAAACCCCATAGTTGAGCTGTGTTTTTAGCACACCCCAACCACTGGTGTAGCGTCAGGGGTTGCAATGGTGTCCATGCTCCAGGGGGGCGGCATATACAGGAACTGGTCCTCTTCATTTTCCTTCTGCAACCACTGAAAGTCAGCTGCTTCTCCTCTCCCTCTGGGATTACCCCAATTATGATCACTCAGAGAAGTGCTTGTACTACCCAACTGAAATAAATGTAATGACCATATACATTTTCATAAATCAACATATCAACACATGAATACAGGGCAGAAATAGAGGATGGGGTCAAGGTTATTGACACATTTCTCCATCAATTAGCTTCATCAGGAGACCCTATGAGTTTGAAGCGTGTACCTCAATTATTATACAGCATATACAGTTATCGTCTATATGAAAAGAATACCATGTGGTTGTATATTCACATATCCATAGCCAATATAATATATGTATAGCACTGCATCCAACCAAAAAGGATTTCCCAGTGTTACCCCAAAAGAGAGAAGGCCCGGTGAAGTTTGAACAGCAATAAGGAGCCCTCAAAGAATGGGTCACCCTGCAATACCGTCTGGTCCTCCGAAATCTTTGGTTCCAGTCATACAGTCATAGACCTAAGAGTCACCGCTCGCTATTGCTGTTGCTTTGATATGCATGTTTACCACATTTTTATGTGAGTATAACCATTGCTGTTTTACCTTCATTAAAATTATTTTTGGTAATGCATAAGGTCGGTGTGCCCTCCCTTCTTTTTATATATTTCAGTTCCAAGGACACCCATTGTTCTGAGGAGGGCAGCAAGGCCATTGATATTCCATACAAAAGGGATGACTTCATCACACACCCCTAGACCCAGAACCCGAGCGCAGGAGAATTGTTTTGACCTCAAAGAAAGGCCCAGATCGGATAGATATTATATGCAGCCCTATGTAAACATATTACTTTGCTGTGTAATTTGCTGTATTTGTTAATAATGATTTTAGTGTAGTTTTAGCGAAAATAAAGATTTGCACAAATATCATGAGGCCTTAAAAATCAGTAGCACCTTCTTTTTATTCTACTGGTTATGTGCTTTTAGTAAATATATTGTTTGGGGGGTATTTTACAATCTCTGAAAGCTGTAAGTGAAAAATTCAAATCCCCCGATTTTTAGAGAAATTCGGTTATTTACAGTTTTGCATACATTTGATTTTCACCATTTTGCAAAAAGGCGCAATTTAAAATTTACAATTGTTTGTTATTTATTAACTCAATACAGATTCAACTTTTAGATTTTCCTAGGAATTTAGCAGGGATTTTGTAAAAATTGCTGTGTTTTTGTATCTGCTAAAAATGATTTTAGTGTATTTTTAGCGAAAATATTGATGTAATATGTTGTGGTTCTAGTACTGAAATTTACCTTTATATATGTCCATTCAGCTGTTGGCTGGGAGATTTCTTAGCAGAAAACTAAAAGTAAACAAAAGGGCCAGGAACAATGGTGATGTCATTACCCAAATATGGCAATGCCTACATTAGAGAAATTACTTGTGTCACTGGGTGAGTGAATTCTGAAAGACAATTATCATTTTCAGTGGTGTACTAAGTGGGGGGGCGGGCAGGCGTACTAAGTGGGGGGCGGGCCGCCCCAGGTGCCACACACTGGGGGGGTGTCAGGCCGGCGCCCCCCCCCCTTCGCGACTGGAGACAGCACCGCAGGTTTAGGCAGGGGCACCAAGCGGTGACAGGACACACATGGAGAGCCCGAGGTAGTGGCTTTGCAGGGGGAGGGGTATTGCAAGCCACACCCGAGCCAGTCAGCACACCCGGGACCCGGTGCAACAATCCCATTCTCTCCTTCTCTCCGTGGTCGCGGCTCTAATCTAAAAGATTCTGCAGTGGCTTTCACAGCCGAGCAGAGTGAAGCCGCCTCCCCCTCCTCCTTTATGTCTACACAGTGTTGTGCATGCAGGAGGAGGGGGAGGCGGCTTCACTCTGCTCGGCTGTGACAGCAGCTGCCAAGACTGATCAGAGCCGCGAGTCCGCGACCACGGAGAGAAGGCGAGAATGGGATTCTGACGCCGGGTCCCTGGTGTGCCGACTGGCTCAGGTGCGGCTCACAATACTCCTCCCCCTGCAAAGCCACTACCTCGGGCTCTCTCCATGTGTGGTCTGAGGTACATCAGTCCAGGAGTGTGCAGTGTGAGAGGAGATCGCAGCAGGGCCGTCATAATGAGCGGGCGCCCCTGAACTTTCCCAGCTTTGTAAGCATTGAATCGGCAGGGGGGGCTGCTTGTCTCCCCAGTCATCCAATTAGGCAGGGTTGTCGCTCGACAATCTTCAAAGCCTCCCGAGTCCCGAGGAAGCTGAAGTTGATGGGCAGAGCGGGGGGTGTGGCTGCCTCCACTCCTCCCAAAGGCTCGTTCACTGGCTGATCTTGGAGGAGAAAGAGGAGAGCACACAGGAGCCACGAGTGTCTGTATCTGCAGCTACACCGTAAGTGAGCACATTGTCACTCACTGTATACAGCCCTAACCTGCCCCTATAGTGCCCTATACAGCCCTAACCTGCCCCTATAGTACCCTATCCAGCCCTAACCTGCCCCTATAGTACCCTATCCAGCCCTAACCTGCCCCTATAGTACCCTATCCAGCCCTAACCTGCTCCTATAGTACTCTATCCAGTATCCAGCCCTAACCTGCCCCTATAGTACCCTATCTAGCCCTAACCTGCCCCTATAGTACCCTATCCAGCCCTAACCTGCCCCTATAGTACCCTATCCAGCCCTAACCTGCCCCTATAGTACATTATACAGCCCTAACCTGCCCCTATAGTACCCTATACTGTCCTAACCTGCCCTATAATACCCCATACTGTCCTACCCTACCCCTATAATACCCCATACAGCCCTAACCTGCCACCATAATATCCTATACTACCCTGACCTGCCCCTATAATACCCCATACTGTCCTAACCTACCCCTATAATACCCCATACAGCCCTAACCTGCCACCATAATATCCTATACTACCCTGACCTGCCCCTATAATACCCCATACTGTCCTAACCTACCCCTATAATACCCCATACAGCCCTAACCTGCCACCATAATATCCTATACTGCCCTGACCTGCCCCTATAATACGCTAAACGTCTTAAATTGAGCTGCAGTCGCAGCAAATCACTCACTCTCGCTCAAAAGAAGCTCCTGCTCCTTTTTAAGTGACGCACTTCGCGCGCTGCGATTTTGTCGGGGGGGGGGTGCCAGGAATAGGATCCGCCCCGGGTGCCAAATGCCCTAGGTACGCCCCTGATTCTTTTCGATCCACCTTACTTTTTATTGACAGGGATTGGTAGAGAGCGGATTTAAAAGCTGCTATAAGACTGAAGGTCAGCTATGGATTCATCCATTGCCATGCTGGTGGACTTGGTGGGGAACTAGTCTTTCCCCATCAGGCTCCACACACATCTATTCCAAAACTCCTCTACCATGCTCCTGTCAGTGATACAGGGCAGTGGATAGTGAGAGAGGTAGTACACTTAGGAAGAAGTGTCCAGTAATCTGCTCAGCACTGACAGATTCATGTACCTGTCTGTAACAGGTACATGAATCTGCCAAAGACACCAACAGTTTTGTTATGGTTGCTAAATAAAATCCAAAGGGTGTCTACAAAAACCTTTAAGATATCCCCCAAGTGTTCAGGGTTTCTGAGATGCTCAGAAGATAACTTTACCCACAGATACAGTATATCTAAATAGAATGCCTTGGTGTAACTGCTTTGTAAGTAAATTGGTCAGATTCATATTAAAAAATCTCTGGTTATAGTAGTCAAAACTCTAAAGTCATTGGAAATGCACATGTAGCGCTACCCCCAGTTAAGAGAGCCGCTGGTTTTGTTTTGGGCCCTGTAGTGCACCGCTGTCAACCCCTGGCAATCAGCTCTAACCTCCCGTGGCACAGCTAGTAAGGGGAGATAGGACCGCGTGACCGCAACTCTAGGTGACGCAGTCCTATGGCAAACACACACAGTGATATACTTTAAAACTTCTATTAAAGTAAGTGAAACTGACACCAATGTACTTGACCCAGATATTTTACTGAGGCTAATGGGCAAGTAATAAACAGTATAACAAGTTGCAGATCCCTGCAATAAGCAGTGATAAAGATAAACAGAGTAATCAGAATAATAAAGTATTGCTATGCAACTCTAGCGCTGCCCTTTTACAGCTACTTCCCCTCATGGGCAGACTAACACCCAGTAATGTCTACCTATGCAGTCAGGCCTGACTGATCTAAATGGAAGTTCAGTGAAACAATATTCGCTAGCAATCTTTCGGTGGTGCACTTGAAGAACAACTTTGTAATCCCAACGAATAGTAAAGATAAAGTGTCTGTCTTTAAACAGCTCTCACCACCCGGACAAGTCCAAGTCCGTTTCCCCCGCCGATTCGTCTGGGAACAGGAATCCACCGACATCCAAGTCTTCAATCCTTCTGGTGTACTGCAGCAAGGGGGAGAAGATGTCTCTAAGGCTCTGCTAGGCTGGCAGAGGGGCTCTTTGGAAAAGAGCACAAGGCCCAGGCTTCAGGCCTTGTGCAACAGCAGTTCAGCACAGAGATCCTCTTGCTAGGAGAGGGGGTGTCCAAAAGAGGCAGAACAAACTCCACCTCCCCCTTATAAAGTCTGCCCCAGCAGTCTCTGTTCCGGAGCAATGTACCCTGGGTGCTGCAAGATGTACTGGGAGATGTAGTCTCTCTCCTCTGCTTTCACTTCCAGTCATGTCTCTTCTCTCCTTCCTCCCGACTCACCTCTCCCCTAGAACTTCTTGTCTCTCTGCATTAAAGGGGAACACCCCGCTACATACAGTACTGTGCAAAAAAGTTTAGGCAGGCGTGAAGAAATGCTGCAAAATAAGATTTTTTTCAAAAATGTGTATCTTAATTGTTTATTTTTATCGACTTACAAAATGCAAAGAGAGCGAATAGAAAAAAATATATAAGTCTAAATCAATATTTGGTGTGACTACCCTTTGGTACAAAATCAGGGAGTTTGTAGGATTAGAGTCAGGTGTATGATTAAGCAATTGTACCAAGCAGGTGCCAATAATCATCAATTTCATATGTCGGTTAAAACACAGTCTATAACTGAAACAGAAACAGCTGTGTAGGAGGCTTAACATTTTTATAGGAACAGGCAAACTGCTACTAAGGTGAGGTTGTGGAAGACATTTTCATGCCACAGGTCATACGCCATGGCAAGGTAGTTATACTGCATCAGTAAGGTCTCTCCCAGGTGAAGATTTCAAGCAGACTGGAGTTTCAAAATGTGCCGTTCAAACACCTTTAAAGGAGCACAAAGAAATGGGCAATGTTGAGTACCGTAGACACAGTAGTTAGCCAAGGTAACTTAATGCAGCAAATTAAAGACACATCATGGCTTCTTCCTTTCGGCATCAGAAGATGTCCAGCAGTGCCATCAGTACAGAACTGGTGGAAACCAGTGGGACCTAGGTACACCCATCTACTGTCTGGAGAAGTCTGGCCAGAAGTGGTCTTCATGGAAGAATTGTGTCTAAAAAGTCATGCCTCTAACGTAGAAACAAAGCTAAACAACACAACAATGCGAAAAATCATAGCAACTGGTGTTCAGAAAAAGGACAGCAGATGCTCTGGACTGATAAGTCAAAATTGGAAATATTTGAAGGGAGCAGGAGGCAGTTTATTTGCCATGAGTTGGAGAGTGGAACAATAATGGGTATCAGCAGGCAACAGGTGGAGCATGGTGGAGGTTCCTTGCAAGCTTGGGGCTGCATTTCTGCAAACAAAGTTGGTCAAGATTAATGGTGTCCCCAATGCTGAGAAATATAGGCAGATACTTTTCCATCATGATGATGCTAATCTGTAGCGAAACATACGTCGGGAGGCTGACATCATCGCTCGTTGGACGGGTGTCTGCATGCCGGCCGGCTCTTTCTATCAATGAATGTTTTTATCTGCTATTATGTAAGTGCAACTTTTATCATTAAATCCGCCTTTTAGTCTGTATCACACTATGTGAGTTTTTTCATTTATGGGGACATGATTGCTGGTCCTGTATCGTTCGGTGCATTGAGCCCATCCAGTCTGGTTTCCTTCCTTCACCGCTGTGAGTTGGGAGTTCGCTGCCATCCAGGAGTGATATCTCATACAGGCTTTACACAGCTTTCCTTCTGGTAAGCAGTTTATCTATCTGGTGGTGGACACGTGTGATTGTGGTTTTATTTTTGGAGTTCACTCTTTCTATTTACCACACCGTCATATGGTTGACCTCCGCAGTTTCTGCAATTTATTTATGGACTTTAAGTTTTATTCACTTCATGGACATTTTTGTGCACTTTAATATCATATTATTGTTGCTGTTTTTATCCTTTGTGCGCAGCTCTCCTCTTATTTTTTACTTATCCATCATGCCATACCATCAGGAAGATGTGTGATTGGCCCCAAATTTATTCTGCCACAGGAAAAAAAAAAAAAACATACAGCCAATGGCCTTAAGAACTATCTTTAGCGTAAAGAAAAACAAGGATTCCTGGGAGTGATAATTTGGCCTCCACAGAGCACTGATCTCAAAATCATTGAGTCTGTCTGGGATTACATGAAGAAACAGAAGGATTTGAGGCAGCCTACATCCATAGAAGATCTGTGGTTAGTTCTTCATGATGTCTGGAACAACCTACCTGCTGAGTTCCTTCAAAAACTGTGTGAAAGTGTGGTCACATCAAATAAACTATTAGCACTTCTATTTCTAAAAGCATTACTAATTTACAGCATTTTTTCACACCTGCCAAAACCTTGCTCACCATTCTATGTTTGACTTCTATATGACCAAACCTTTGAATATGGACATGGAATAGATGGATCTCTGCCAAATCAATTTTTTACCAACAAAATGTATTTAATAGAACAAATCACAGTATGGCACCTGAGGATGTATAATCTAAAGTAGCTGCTGCAATAATAAATTGAATATTATTTAATGTATAGGCCCGACTATAATATTTTTGAAAAATCCACCTTGTGGTGATTTATATTGCTACATTTAGGGATTTCCAGTGTTAGAACATAAGGTGGCATTCAAGTAAATGTATCTAAATTAAACTAAAGTCAACTGCACACCAATAAGGGCAATTATCCCAGAAGACATGCTACTTAATATAAAAATTGGGATGAAAAAAATACATTCTTGATTCAGCAACAGAAGCATAGTAGCTATAGATATGGAGGCTGTTAGTGATGTTTAAAGGTTGGCTTTCCAATTATGCCATTTATCAGACGAGATACAGTATGTGATGTAATGTAGCCCTGTACTCATCTAATTAGTAAATTGGTACAACAAATATTAAGTACTAAATTATTTATGCTGAGTGCACAGTGTTTAATAGGAGAAAAAAAAAACACGTCAATCTACCTTAAGAACATTTATACTGTTACTTCTAATGCTTACAATATTTAGAACATAAGATAGCTTTCAATTAAATGTGTTTAAATGTAATTTAAATGAATATGTAATGCATAAATTAACCTAATTTGACACCAGTAAGGTTAGATTTGTGCCCCTTTTGTTGCTAAACACACTTGAGTTGACATGCATTGACATGCCTTTTTTAATGCATTGCCATTGGTTTGAGTGTTTTATTCACAACAGGAGCCAAAAGACTTTATTTTTTGTTTCTTAATAGTACAAGTTGCAATGCGTTGGGAAACATTGCACTGCAATTTAATGCAGCTTGTTAAATTTTTACCAAGTACACACCAGCATTGGTGAGAACTGGGAGTATTGCAATTTCAGTTTGTCATTGTATTGGGCCTGCATTGAGCATGTGGTGTGGGTGGGCGCTAAAAAAAAGTGATAAAGACTATGAGTGCCAACACAATGACCTAGGCACAAAGGTGCGTTAACAATTCTTATTATCAAAGTTCCATACTCTTCAGTCCAACGCTCCTATTCATTTCTATAGAGCTTGTAGTTGTGCACACTTTAGTACAGGTGTCAGGTTTAACAGATGTAAACACTGCCTTTTCTGTCCTGGAGCTCACTATTGGCTGTAGACATCTTTGAGCAGCCGGCTTTCAGGTATCAAAAGCTGGCTGCTTTGATTGGCCAGAGGGGATGATATCACTCCCGTGTATGTGAAGAGTGCAGTCAGCTTCAGCATTGCCAAATTTCTACAGTGAGCTGCACGTGCGGCAGATAGGCAGGTCTGTGCTGCATCTAAGGTCTGCCTTTGGGTATAACAGATAGTAGGGAGGTTGGAGGACTGTTAAAGGTTTTTAATATAAAAGTGCACCTATACTACAAGTGCCCATTTGGGCCTAGCTGACTATGTGGATTCAGCTGGGAAATCTTATTGCGAGGTAAAGGGTGCCTCCAACTGCCTGTTGTGCTTGTTAACATTTTTAAGGTGACCCTGTCAGAAAAAAATCACAAATAGACATACCTATAAAAAAAGACTTTATATACTTACCTTTCCCTCTGCCTGCAATGCCAGATTGCTGCTTCATTCAGTGGAAATCTTTCTCTGAAGTCTGTTGGGAGACGAACATATCTAAAATGTCTCTGGCGCCTGTAATGATTTAGATTTTATAGGGAGGAACAAGTTAAAGCTATAGGGGACCCTACAAATTGACGGAAGTGTCGGTTTCTAAGTGTATTTCTAAGAAACATTTCTACTGAAAAGAGTTCTGGCAGGTACTGAATGTGTGGGGAATTTTTAATTTTTTTTCATGACAGGGCCACTTTAAAGTTGAAGTGGATATATACCCACCTTGGCTTCAGCAATTCGATGTCCTGGAGCTCACCACCAGCCGTAGACATCTTTGAGCAGTCAGCTTCTAGGTATCTAACGCCTGCTGCTTTCATTGGCCAGACAGGGATGACATCACTCCCGTGCAGGAGTGCAGTCAGCTTCAGTATTGCCAAATTTCTACAGAGAGCTGCACGTGTACAGCTCACTGTACAGGAGCGGATAGGCAGGTAGGTAATTTTAATGCAGAAGAGACAAAACGTGTCTCTTCTGCATTGACAATCATGCCTATTCGCCCATTTTTATTTATTACCTTATGTTTCACATTAAGCAAAATAAAAACATTAACAATGTTTTCTATATAAAGTAATGGCACTGACGGGGCTGCCTATGTCTGCCTTTATTGTAATTGAAGTAAACCAAATTAGACTGCACTGCCCGTTATCTCCAAGGCAATCTTGCAAGACAAAAGCAGGGCATACACGCAGAATTTTTAATGAAAAAAAAACTCAGAGACCGCTGCATCAACTCAAGCAATGTTAATGCAGGGATCTCTCCCGCTGTGTCTTTGCATTGTGACTATGCTTCAGGCTAGGCCTGCTTTTTTTGATCTGGGGGCAGGGAGTGGTTAGTGTAGCAGTGGGTGTGACCACCTGTGCTTCAGTTCCTGGGAGCCTCCCATGCTTCCAGGGAGAATGTTCTGGAAGAGGGGCAGGGCTGGGAGCTGGAGTGACAGGGAGCTCATGTGGAATTGGCAGGGGGCAGGCCTCCTTCATAAGCTCAGGTCCAGCCCACTGGAGGGAAGTTGTCATCTGGGAGACGTGAGGAATAGAGTGCTAGATCACAGCAAGGGGCCCATCCCCATCTGGGGGGGTGCACGCCTCGGTGGAGGAGTCCGGGAGCTGGAAGAGAGCCTCATCCTTACACGGTCATGGAAGAGGTGTCCTGGAACAGAAGGGCTGGAGGAGTGATTGGAACGCATGTCCAGTTAAGTTCTTCATCATGGACTCAAGGCAGGAGAAGGTCGATGAGTGAGGCATAGTGGATATCTGGAGGAGGCATGCCAGGGGAGCTGGGTGCGAGGCCAGAGGAGAGACTGTGCGGTTTTGTGTCAAATCGATGTGGCCTGCGGGCACAGGATTTTCAAGTCGGGCTAGCTGGGATCAGTAGTCCACCAACTAATACAAGCTGCTAAACTACTAGGCCGCAAGAAGGGGAACTGCAGGCCCCTGGCCTATCAACAGTTCTGTAGGTCAGCAAGCATATAGGACTATTTGGAGGAATCCTTTATGTAAAGTGAAGACGATGAGGCGGAAAGACTAATAGTTCACAGTGAAGTTTTGTGTAGGAGGAGAGGGGTCCTGGGAGCAACAGTCTGCAGGAGTTGATGCAGGGGAAGTGACTTTGATTATTAGAGTCTATCAGTTCCTCAAAAGCTCAATTCTTTAAACCAATTCATCAAATATGATGGCAAAGTGATCTGATCTATGGGCATCCCATATCCCCTTTCCCCAACCAAGTTATATCCCCCAAATAAACAAAAACAAAACAAAGCAAATGACTGTTCATTGTCTCTGAGAGTGATATATGGAGGTCTGGCAGCAGGGTGATATGGTGGATGTTAGTAACTAGTAGCAACCATCCGCTACACTGGTATATTTTAAATAACCCCATGTAATTAGATCACACTTCCGTACCGCCCCACGTACATTTACTGCGGCAGGGCGGCCCGGGTGCGCAAAATCACATACCTGTATGCTTTAGGGGACACAAGGGCACCACTCCCGCTGTGATTGGACACAGCAGGAGCCAATCAGTGGGTCCAGTGGCTGTGCCGCGACCCACCGATCGTTCACAGGAGAGACGGAGCAGCAGTGTGCCGATGTAAACAAAGCTAAGCTAAGCTGATCCATGATCTCTCTTTTCCTCCAATGAATCCACTCTGCCACAGTTAGAAAAAAACTTCCAGGGAACACATTTAACCCCTTGATCGCCCCTGTAGTTAACCCCTTTCCTGCTAGTGTCATTTATACAGGAATCAGTGTAATTTTTTAGCACTGATCACTGTATTGGTGTCACTGGTCCCCAAAAAGTGTCACTTAGGGTCAGATTTGTCCGCAGTCCCGCTAAAAATCGCAGATTGCCGCCATTACCAGTAAAAACAAAAAAAAACATAAAAGTCCCTAAATCTATCCCCTATTTTGTAGAAGCTATATCTTTTGCGCAAACCAATCAATATACGCTTATTGAGATTTTTTTTAACAAAAATATGTAGCAGAATACATATTGGCATAAGCATTTTAAAATTTTATTTTTTTGGGGATATGTATTATAGCAAAAAGTCAAAAATATAGTTTTTTAAAAAAAATTGTCTGTCTTTTTTTGTTTATAGTGCAAAAAATAAAGACCGCAGAGGTGATCAAATACTACCAAAAGAAAGCTCTATTTGTGGGGGAAAAAAAGACATCAATGTTATTTGTGTACAGCATCGCACGACCGCGCAATTGTCAGTTAAATCTGTGCAGTGCCGTATCGCAAAAAAATGGTCTGGTCAGGAAGTGGGTAAAACCTTCTGGGGCTGAAGTGGTTAAATTGAAATTAACTCTACACTTAGTTTTAGTTAAAGTAGTTAAAGCCCATCTTTTAACTCTGGTTCGTTTTTTTGCCATCTTTGTCCAATAGTAAAGATTTACCTTAATTTTGTGTACTGCAGACACAATAATAAATTAGAGAAAATCTCTCCAAAGTAGGGTGAAATTCTTTCTTGGAACATTGCCACTAAAACATGATGACAACTAAACATTTTTTTTTTACCCTCAATTTCAGTCATAGTGGCAGTGGTCACCAGGAATATACAGAGAGAGTCATGTTTTTCAGCAGGAACACGGACGGCAATATAAATCTGTAATGCCCTGTACACACGACCGGTTTTCCCGTCGGAATAAACTTGGATGTTTTTTCCGACGGAATTCCGCTCAAGCTGTCTTGCATACACATGGTCACACCAAATTATGACCGTCAAGAACGCAGTGACGTACAACACTACAAAAATGAAGTTCAATGCTTCCGAGCATGCGTCGACTTGATTCTGAGCATGCGTGTTTTTTAGTACGTCGGGAATTGCATACAGACAAATGGAATTTCCGATAGAAAAAAAGAGAACATGTTCTCTATCTAATACTATTTTGATGTAAGTGTATTTATCTACATAAAATTTCATTTTAAGATGGTATTATGCTATGTGCCCTTCTCTTTTCTTCTATACCGCCATTTGATTTATGTCCTGGTTCACCACCATTGGGCTACCATCTTCCAAGCTTTTTATCTACCTCCACATCATACTTGCTGTGAGTGTCGTTCCGGTGGATTCATCTGCATAGGATCGGCTCATCAGGGTGATATATACTCAAAGCTTGATGTGACCTTCCAGACGTATGTCTGTTTGGGTCCACAGATTCTGGTAAGCCTCCTTTATATCGGTGATGGTCATCTTCACTTTTTCCAAGATTTTGGGATTATCACTTATTTGTCAAGAATTTGTTTTAATTTCACATATCAGAGACTATTATATCATCAGAATTTTTTGTTCCAGCACCGTTTATCACTGGGTGTTTTTACTTACATATGTATTAGCGCTACTATTTTCTGTTTCTCTATCTAATTCCGTCTGAATTTCCGACAGAAAAAGTCAGATGGGGCATACACACGGTCGGAATATCCGATGAAAAACTCCCATCGGACTTTTTCCATCGGAAATTCCGACCGTGTGTACGCGGCATTAGGGGGTCTAATCTATCTATTTTATCCAAAATTGTAATACACTTTATTAAATATTAATTGAATATTTGGATGAACTTGTATATCCCTTTAAAGATTATAACCAGCATAAGAGGCTGAACCTGCTTCAATGTCGGCCTCCTGTCATCCCTTGCACAGGAGCACTTTTGCACAACAGTAATTTTGATGTCTTATTATGTTTATTCTCCTTCATTGTTTAATCAGCAGATTACAGTTAGAGAGATGACACTACTGCATTTCTTACCTATAACAGAAAAAGTGGTATACCTTGGTTGAGTTGCCAAATTACAAAATTAGCTGGATTGAATTACAAATACTCTGGCAGACAATGCAGTTCACATGTGTGTGCAGCTGTTTGCATGGAGTTCCATGTTAATTCCACTTTCTCTTTAGAACAGATATTTACTCTCCATATATATTTATTAAAGACTGAAAATGCCACTTAGGCATTAAAAATGAAGAAGCCAGTGTAAACATATCCATTTAAAGGATATTCATTTCACTTAATATGTAATGGAACTGCAAGGGAAAAACAGTGACTCTTAAATCCAATAACAGCTTGCTGCTGTGTTTATTAATTAGATTAATTATCTCTTACAGTGGTAACTAGACATTTTTACTGCCAACTTACAGATCTTATGTACCCAAGGGTTTTAGAGGAAAGCTGGTTTAAACCATTTCTCTAATGGCATTCAGCTGCTGAAAATTGATAACGGAATCCATTTAAAAGTTTGTTCCTGCAAATTATAAAGTGACAGTGAAACAAGAAAATGCATAAAACACCTTCTTCCAGGTCATTGTATACTTTGAACTGGGCTGTTAAAATTACAGCGGAATATTGTTTAGCTTCCAACTATGGTCTTGGTATGGACTATGGAGTTTTTAAGTGATATTCCCCACAAGCATGGTGTCATTTTATGTATTGTGTAATAACACAAAGCTGCTACTGATCCTTCTGAAATCTAGGCACAGCTTATTCAGTGAAATGCAATGCTTACACTGTGACTCATTTGTAATTTTTTTTTAGCTTTATTAGCTCTATACGGGCATGCACATGTGAGATTCTGATTATAATTATGTTTTTGATTTTCCAATATTTTTATTTAAGGATTAGAAATAAAACCTGGTGATAATTTGGTAGCGCCCCATTTCTGTGGATCTTGTGCACAACAAGCTGAGAGAAAGAAAAGTGGTTGCACTTGATGATAGTTACATTTTTATTCTCTCTCAGTATGTGCTCTCATTAAAGAAGTTGCAACCCTAAACAATCACTCCTGTTTCTTTAAAGCACAATAAACAAAATAGTGCTTCTTCAGTGTAATTTGTCCATCTCTATGATATAAAATATCTGGTTGATCCTGCCTGTTCCTGTGTCCCCTTATGTAAACTGACCGCGGTAATCATGGCCGCTAATCCATGATACCGTAGTCATTTTCCGTGCCTCAGTTATCTCGCAGTCTCTCCCTCCCTGCCTGTCAGCTCGGTAGTCTGTGTATGTGAACCATCTCCCCCATGCCCCTCCCACCATTATTCCGCTGTGGCTGTAAAGTCACTAATCACAAATCCTGGAATCCCCTGTTACAGAAATATATACAGTGCAGTGTCTGTGTTCTTAAAAAAATCTACATCAAAATACCTTCTCTTACAGTGCCGCTGTGCGATCATGTGACCACCTAGCTGATGTCAGAGGGCAATCTCAGCCCCTCCCTCTGTAGTCTAGTTCAAGGAAGTAGAGCATCAAGAGGTCACATGACCGCACTGCGGCACCATAAAATAAGGTATTTAGCTGCATAATAAAAAAAAAACACAGACACTGCACTGTATATCTTGCTGTAACTGAGAGGATACCAGTAATTGTGATGAGTGACTCTACAACCGCTTTAAATTTCACTGGTGGATCAATTAGTTTAAGACCAGCACATCATTAAACTGACCTGCTTTCAGATACAAGAGCTTTAAAGTGTTTGTTAACCCATATATAACAAACACTGCCAGACCCTCTATTAGAGCCTGTCATAACACACTGAATTAGTCTTTTATAAAAACAAAGCTTGTATATACCTATTTAGAACGATCTTCAGGCCGGTCACATGACTTGCGGCCGCTGTATACCTCCGATATATGGCTTCTGCAAGAGCGGCTGAGGTCTCCCTCTGACGTCAGCTGGGGAGATCACATGGCCGCTCAGCCCCTCCTGCAGTAGCCCTGGAAACTGGCTGAGAGTCACGTGACGATCGTGCTAAATCGGTATTTACAACGCTCGTTTTTAAAAAAGACCACCACAGTGTGCTATATCAGGCTATATTAGAGGTAATATATGGGCTGGCAGGGACCATTTAGAATTTTTTTATTTTACTAATAGCGGCATGGGGGGGGGCAGAGACACAGACACATAGCTGACAGGCTGAAGGAGGGGGTGAGGGGGAGAGAGGAGAGCTGAGAGCAGGGCTGCAGATGATGAAGGGACCTACACTGACCACAGTGGTCAGGGCTCGGTAGCCCTGATTTTCATGGTCAGCGCAGAGAGGGGGCTACAGGAAGTGGCAGGTTCAGGGAGGTTTTTTACAGTTTGGAGAGGGGCAAATTACACAGCACAAGCACTGTGCTGTTTAATCTGCTTTAAGTGACAAGGAAATCAATTTTTTTGGGGAGTTACAAACACTTTAATGATGTTCTGTGCTGTAAATCTACCACTATGAAACTAGATGAAAATCTTTTTCATGTCAAGTAGAACCTCGCTAGGCAAACCATACTTTTAGACCCATGCAGATCTAATCTGCCCAAAGTTTAAAGTGCATGACTTTACTGCATCTAACATGACTTTAAGATAGCAGCGGTGCTGAAGTGCAGACACTGTGTGATCCAAACTCTAATGCCGCGTACACACGGTCGGAATATCCGACAAGAAAAGTTTGATATGTGTGTAGCGGGGTGTTCAATTTAAGGGTAGTGTCTGAGTGGTAATTAGGCTCAGACACATTGATTGTTAGGGTTAATGGACCATTTCTGTTCATGGGAGATAGTGTTGGTGCACAGTTCCCTGTGGCCTACGGGTGGCGCTGTCGCTATGAGCCAGGGTTGAACCACCAATCCAGGGCTGCACCTTTTGTGTCCCCTCTCGGCAGTAGTACGGCGGGGCGGGGAACCTGCTCTGCCTGTCGGGAGAGGGTATAAAAGGGGCGGACATCTTCCGTTGGGGTCGTCTTCGTCCACGCCCAGGCACCTTCAGCCTGGGTGTGTGTGGTCCGCGCCCTGGCGCTTTCGGCCTGGGCGTGAGAAGGGTCGTCTCCGGGTGCCTTAGGCCCGGAGATGGAGTTCCTGTTCCATCCCAGACACCTTCAGTCTGGGGTGAGGTACTATTTGAAGGCCCGGGGCCCAGCAACCTTCGGCTGGGGTCCGCTAGGGATCGAGGACTCCCAGGGTGCCGCCTTGCGAGGGGACCCATATCTGAGATGAGGAGGCCAGGGAGGTAACCCTTTCTGAAGACCCAGCGCAGAGTCGTGGTGACGGTGAGGGCCTCTGGTAACTCTCCGGAGGGATGTTTTCTCCTTGACATGGGCCAAATACTTTAAGAAGGAAGTTCATCAGGTCAGTGGAAGTGACCCTACTTGTTCAGGTCAGTGGCAGTGACCCTACTCGTTCAGGTCAGTGGCAGTGACCCTACTCGCTCAAGTCAGTGGCAGTGACTTCATAGGGCAAGGCCCTATTCACCAGGTCAGTGGCAGTGACCCTACGTTCCAAGTCAGTGGCAGGGACTTTATTCACCCGGTCTGTGGCAGAGACCAACCTCACGGTCTGTGGCAGAGATTGTGCGCCAAAGCTGTTTGAGAAACCTAAACAGTCTAAAGAGTTAAGCTACGTTTGTGCCTGGACCTTCTCCACACCTAAGCTGTCCTATATCTTCGCTCCAACCTGTCTGCTCTTAAAGAGGCTGTTTATTATCCTGTGTGAAATAAATGTTGAGTTGGACTTTCAGCTAGTGTGGACATTCACATTCCTGGGGAAGACGAGGACTTACATCTATCTAAGGTAGAGGTGAGATCATTCTTGGGAGGACTTTGACTCTGGCCGCAGACAAGACCCAAAACTAACACCGCTCAACCTCTTCACTCAGGAGGGTACGGGCTTGTGGTACGGTGTGCCTCTCTCTGCCTGCGAGGAGCCTAATTAAATGCAGGTTGGGGAGAGGTGGGTGCGCTACATGTGCTTTTTGTCGGAAATTCCGATTGTGTGAACGCGGCATAACTGTACGTTTGGCTTGGCCTTCTCACCAAGTGAAGAATAAACTGGTTATAAAGGCAGAAGGTGTTTAACCTGAATGCATTTTATGCATTAAGTAAAAAGCTCCAGCATGAGGCCCCCCCCTTTAAACTTACATAAGCCCAAACTCGATCCAGTTATATGCACAAGAGCAGAGGCTCTGTCTGCTCTCTCCCTCCCCATTGGCTCAGACAAAGCAGTGGGAGCCATTGGCAAGTGGCTTGCTATAGGAGAACCAGTGGGAGACTTGAGTAGAGAAGGATCGGGGATGCTCAATTTGACTGCTAAATAATAAGGTATAGCTTGAAAATGGTTTAGGAATAAACTTAAACTAGACATGAGCAGTAGTCAAGGCCTCAAGTACTGCCAAGGCCTAGAGCTCAAAGGGGATCCACAGATACTTGCATGTACCCAAAGGTGCCTGTACATCGGCACTGATGTTATATTAGGCAATTTGAAGGCCAGATTTACTTTAAAGCAATTAAAGAAGCAAGTAAAAATGTAAATTTCAAGCCTACAAAACTATATTGAAGTTTTCAAGAGAACCCTGTTTACTTAATCTTTTATGCTGGCCCAGATCTGCATGCTACCTTTTACCAGACTTCACCTTTCAGGATATGCAATTTTTCTCCATTTTTACATTAACCAGGCGTAAGAGAGTGATCTAGGACTAAGTGGTGACCAGGGGAACTTCATCACAGTACTGGTTGGTGTGAGTCCTGTTGACCATCTTAAAATGTTTAGTCTATTGTTGCCAAGGCTATTATTTGCCTACAAAGGAGTTCTGCCAAGTTGGCTCTAATCTCCTTGTGATTTACAAGTACTCATATCTGGAGGGTGAGCACGCGACCATGTATTGAAGGCCCCAATGCTAGCAGCACTTTATAGTTTAGGGTCACAGTATTGCGAATAGGTCAGCATGTTTTCCCCTACATGCTGTATGCTGATAACCATGTTTGTTGCTGTAATTGTCTTGGAGTATTGGCTTATCATTGTTACTCTGCTTTAATGAACCTGTTTCTTCCCAGTGCTTTCTCCTTTAAAAAAGCTTATTTACACTATTTCCCAGGGTGTCTGTGGTCTCTAGGGTCCAGGTGCTGGGCTGGTTATCTGATGCAGGGCAGAGGAACCCAAGCAATGCGGTGGTTCCTCCAGGGTATCAATACATGTTACAGCTTCAGATGCAATTTAAATCCCACCTCATTATAGTATATCAGTGTTTCTCAACTCCAGTCCTCAAGGCGCCCCAACAGGTCATGTTTTCAGGCTTTCCATTATTTTGCACAGGTGATTTGATCAGTTTCCCTGCCTTAGTAATTACCACAGCTATTTCATCTGAGGGATATCCTGAAAACATGACCTGTTGGGGCGCCTTGAGGACTGGAGTTGAGAAACACTGTAGTATATTATACTGTGTTGATGGAGGATAGGTAGAATATATTAAGAGAAACTAGTATTAAACCTGCAATTTAGTGATAAATTACCAATATCCCCTTTGCACTGCTATTCCCCAAAATATATACTCTCTAAAATCTATTCCAGCTGCCAACACCTTAAAAGCACTTCTCAAACATGTTTAGATTTAAGTTAAGCCAGAATTGGTGTCGCGTGAATATCTCATTATAACTGCAGCACTTAGTGTTATCAAATGTAAATATAAATGTTTTCAAGAAAAGTGCCCATATATAACACATTTTCTTGAGTGCCTTGTTCGATGCTTTAAAATAATGCTTTCACATTCCACTTCTTGTAAAAACTTTACCACCAGTTGTGCTCTCACCTTATACTTTTGACCCGATTTCTAATAATGTAAAGTCAAAATTGTTGTATGTCTCTTTAAATGGGAACCTGTATATTCCAGCTCCTTTTTTCTTTCACCATTTTAATAAATATATTACCACTGTTCTTCCTCTCCCTGAACTCATCATGGTACTCTCTGCATCTCTCTTCCTCCTCTCCCCCCGTGTCCAGTGGGTGGGGCTAAAATCCAGCAGAGAATTACAGCCCTGCTTTAGAGATCCACCCCCAGTGATATGTCAGCACCTGCCCCCTCCCTAGCATACACAAACATGCTCTATTCACTTACATTCCTGGTCATGTAAGAAATTGAGCTAGGGTTCAAAAAAATTATGTGGGGGTGCTGTCCAATTCATACCAGGCTCTTTAGGCCTGTATACATTTTAGGGGGACTCCACACACACACACAAAAAAGACGTAAGGTCTTCCCATAATTCTATACCAGACACCAGACCCTTTGGGGTCCTTGCCCTCATCAACATGGAGACAAGATGTTTGCCAGAGGTTTCCCCACTGGCAAGCAACACGCCCATGTTCAGGGCCTGTGGCTTCATATGAATCAGGAGGGGGGCCGCATGCTCATTCCCCCATTTTCCTGGGAAGGAAACAACATGCCTTTTTTGTGGGGGTACCCTATTAATATCTAGAACAGGCCCTCATCGAGAATAACCCTTACCACTTAGTTTACAAACAGAATGAAGTGGCTGAAAACTCTAATTTTGTCAACAATTTAAAGGATAAGTTCACTTTTTCTAACATGTTACATGTTACACTCATATTCAGGGTTTAACATGTAACATGTTACAAATCGACCGGACCCGAACCTCCCCTGCTCCCCGATTTGACAGGCGGCGGGCGATCTTCTTCCCAGGCTCTCTGTCATTCTCTGCAAAGAACGTGGCCACATCACTCATTCACAGAGTCCTGTGAATAGAAATGACAAGGCAGCCTTTGCGGCTATCATCTTGTAGTTGTCAATGAACTACCACAGTGCTGTTGAGCGCTGTGGTAGTTCATTGATGCTTTCTGTTAGTGTGTAACTGCTTGGCCATATGATGTAAGCCCTGCATTGCACCTACGATCAGTGAATACAGTTTGGCCCTGGTAGATCTGCTGATTTTTCAGGTATAATTTCTGAGCAGTAACTGTCTGATAAGCCTTAACCACTTGAGACCCGCGCTATAGACGAAAGACGTCTGCAGCGCGGCTCTCAAGTGCCGGGCAGACGTCCCTGGACGTCCTGCTGTTTACATCCCCCCCGCACGCCGCCAAGGGTGCGCGGCGGGGAACAGCTGTGCCCGCCGCGTCACGTGATGCTGATGCGCGTGCCTGGCTGCCGCGATGTCCGCCAGGTACACACGATCGGCTGTTACAGAGGCAGGACGTGGATCTCTGTCAGGGAGAGGGGAGACCGATGCTGTGTCCCTTCTACATAGGGACACAGATCGGTCACCTCCCCAAGTCAGTCCCCTCCCCCACACAGTAAGAATCACTTGCAGGGAACATATTTAACCCCTTGATCGCCCCCTAGTGTTAACCCCTTCCCTGCCAGTCACGTTTATACAGTAATATAAAAAATGCATTTTTATAGCACTGTTCGCTGTATAATTTTGAATGGTCCCAAAATAGTGTCAAAAGTGTCTGATATGTCCGCCGCAATATCGCAGGCCTGACAAAAATGGCAGAAAACCGCCATTACTAGTAAAAAAAAAATATATACTGTATAATAAAAATGTCACAAATCTATCCCCTATATTGTAGGCGCTATAACTTTTGCGCAAACCAATCACTATACGCTTATTTCAAATTTTTTTACCAAAAATATATAGAAGAATACGTATCGGCCTAAACTGAGAAAAAAAAATAGTGTTTTTTTTAAAAAAAAGGGATATTATTATAGCAATAAGTAGAAAAATATTGTGTTTTTTTTCAAAATTTTCTGTCTTTTTTTGTTTATAGCGCAAAAAATAAAAACCGCAGAGGTGATCAAATACCACCAAAAGAAAGCTCTATTTATGGGAAAAAAATTATAAAAATATCATTTGGGTACAGCGTTGTATGACCGCGCAATTGTCATTCAAATTGCGTCAGCGCTGAAAATTGGTCTGGGTACGAAGGGGGTTTAAGTGCCCAGTAAGGAAGTGGTTAAGATTTAAGGGTTAGGGGTTTTTGGCCTGTTGAGTTTGTGTTTTACTCCAGCTTGAATCACTTCTGTTTCATTTACGTCAAAGTTTTATTATACCAGGCCACAGAGCAATGAGAGGGATGAGACTTCATCTTAACAGAAGCAATGGAGTCAAAAGCAGAAGTAATAGTATTTTTGTAAAAGTAGACCAGTAGGCCTCAGTCCTGCTTTGAGGTGTCCACAATCTCCTCACGATACAGTTCAGAGGTTAACCTTTGTGAAGAGAGCGGTCTTAATGGGGGATATTTGACAAGGTTCTCTCTCCAATTCATGTTAAATCTTTGTTAAAAACTTCTTTGAAGTTAAGCATAGAATGCATTCACAAAACGGCAATATGGAATGGCACAGGACAGCATACAAGAAAAGCAACTTCTAACATATTATATTATTATGTGCAACAAAATAGAAGTAACATTTTCATACATATATTTCATACAGTGGGCTTTAATTTTATAACATTAATGGTCCGGATAAAATACGTGTTTTTTTTTTTTTTTTCAACATGAAATTACAGAGGAGTTAAAGTAACCTTCTGTAACTAGGAGTTAATAACTTTAGATAAACTTCTTCAGACATGCTGGTCAGCAAAAATAGTGCAAACGAAGCAAATTGCACTATTCAGTACAAAACTGCAATTCTTGTAAATAGCTTACTTCCAAAGAATGCACACAGTGAATTTAAAATAAAAACAGCAGAATTAAAAAACAAAAAAATACCATTATCAGTCTGCACTGGATACCAAACATTGTTCATAGGTTTCTTAATTAGATATAAGCTGCAGGTAAAGTAAAGCATTTAGATATTACTCCTCTGTTAAAGAATAATCACAGAAAATTAAGCAAAAACATACAGTTACAACATTTTCCTGTCTCAAATTGTCTTTTACAGGTTTTGATGAAATCAAATTCACAAAAGTTTTTTATTGACCCTTTCAAAACTGACTTAAACCAAAGTTCACTTGATATTAAAATTTTATCAAAGTATATTTAGTATTCCTTTAGAAGTGCATGTTCTCTAAGCTAGCATAAACTAAAAATATATTATTAGACTTCAATTGCCATCATGGCAGCCTGCAGGCACACAACCTTTGGTGCCTAAAACGATACCCCAAACTTTTCCAGCTTTACTGGTCTTAACTTGTTCTAGAATGTTTTGACAATACATAAATACTTTACTCTTTATGAAAAGGTTAATTTTCTACTGATGATGGGAAAAACAGCCTCTGCTGCCTATAGGCACATGTCTTCTGTACCTACTGGTAAATCACATAATTTGTATGATTTAATTAAAGCGGAGCTCCGCCGTTAAAAAAATATTAAAAGCCACAAGCCAGCAGCTACAAATACTGCAGCTGCTGACTTTTAATATATGGACACTTACCTGTCCTGGAGTCCAGCGACGTCTATCTGCTGCCCCCACCGCCATCCTCGGTGAGGGAATCAGGAAGTGAAGTGTTCCAGCATCACTGCCCGGCTCCCTACGGCGCATGCGCGAGTCGTGCAGCGCCGTCCTCACTGGTCCCCGCTGTGTTCTGGGAGCCGTGTGTTTCCCAGAACACAACGGGCGGGGGGCGAGAAGTGACGCACTACCCGCAGAGAGGACTCCCGGAAGTGGGTGCAAATACCTGTCTTAGACAGGTATCTGCACCCTCCTCCCCCCTGAAAGGTGCCAAATGTGACACCGGAGGGGGGGGGAGGGTTCCGATGAGCAGAAGTTCCACTTTAGGGTGGAGCTCCGCTTTAAAGAACAGAAACTAAGCCCTATGAGAAAAGTAGACTTCATAAGATGTCAGGTCATATCTCTCTGTCCTGTGACCCTCTTCCCTTCTTTCAGAGATTTTGATATTTGCATTTGCTCAAGAGTAAGAGCATTTGCTCATAGTAACAGACCAACAAGCCCCAAGGAAATCTTTGGACTTGCCCCCCATGTATGGAGACCACCTTCACGATAGCACTTATCATTATTATCATCACACTTATAGATTCTGAGTTCGCTAGACTTATTTCTGAAGCAAGATAATCTAGCATACCTACACAGGGTAGTTAACAGGTGTTTGTAGGGATGCTTTCCCATGCAGTAACATATAAGACTCATGGAGAGTATCCTTGAACCAGCTTGGTAACTTTTTTGCAGCTCATCTACAGTAGCTGCATTAATTTGTTTGGTGCACTTAGCAGTAAGGAGAATGTTGTGATAAATGCTATTGTGGAAGTGGTGCTGAATTGGTTTGCTAGAATGGAGCCCGCCACAGCAACTGCTTTTCCTTTGCCACTGCTAATGCCCCACCTGCCTCACATACTAGAAGCAAGGGGATGTCTGATTTTTTCACATGCCATAAGTAGGGAAGTTTTCATAAAGCATCAGTGACCCAGTCAGGAATAGGCCATGCAGTAGTAAAGTTACATTGGACAAGATTGCCTTTCTTCCAATCTACTGTGCTCACCCTTTTCCTGAACTGAAAACAAGCTAGAATATGTAGATACTTGCCAGCACAGTGGTGCTTCCCATGCACACCCTGCACTCATGATATTGCACAATGGGGCACAGGGACATATGTAAAGTGCCTCCATACTCTGCTTAGTTTACAAAGGATAAACGTACCCAAGCATATCTCTGGTCAGCTTTCTCTGCATAATAGGCATAAATTACCTTTATTCAGGAATGGTGGGAAGGTCAGAACTGGCCTGGGTCCCCCACCTAGGGACCCAGTGATATCTGCAATTACAGTCGATAGGCTAATGGAGAAATGGAACCTAGAGGTATCATCTGGTACTTCATGTTTCCCACTATCCTGGTAGAGGGATATTTTATTATCTTTTTTGAGTTTACATGTTTGTTTTATTGCTAGTCAAAAAATAAAGAGCACACATCCAGAACGTCTAAATAAATTTCAGAATTGCCCTTTTGATATAAGAAGCTGAAATATTTTTAAATAACATTTCAGAATACTTTGGTCGCTCTTCCTCCTTGTGTACATTTTTCCTTTTGCTATTGCTTTCACACAGGGCTGCTGGCATTGAATCATGCAGGTATCAGGAAAAACATTGAATTGCATTTTTTTTTTGTACAAAAGGGCTGCTTTAAAGGCAATTTTTAACAACTTCTTACATACAGGTGCACATGCAGTTCTGTGCAACAGCCCAGAATGCAGAGGCAATAAGACCCACCTATTCATAGTGGAAGGCAGGGATTACATACTGTATGTGTGTAATATACGAGGGGTCTTCAAAACATTTCCACACTTTTTCATGTTTAATAGAGTTTAAAACAGTGTGGACATTTTCTGAAGAACCCTCGCATTATGGCTGTTTTTTACTGAACTCTGCTGCATATCCTGTGGAGATAGACACGAATGCACATGTTCCAAAAACTGTTGCTTTCATGCTTAAGAAATCAGTGAATTAATAAACACAATGGACACTTCAAAATCTTGCACACGCATGTCAAAATAAAATGTGCAAAAACAGGCTGTTTACAAATCTGGCTATTTATTACCTTAATTAACAGAACTTAATTTGCGGTAAACATGGGATTCATGCTTTAGGCCTCATGCACATGTGTGGTTTGGCTCATCGGCATCCAAACCCAGCATTTTCAGACACCCGAGAGGCACATGTGCAGAGGCTGGATGCTGTACTGAGTGCGACATGTATTTAGGGCCATTTTGGTTGAGGGAGATATTCCCCAAGTGCAAGAATTTTGCATTTGGGGCATACGTCCCTGAATTCATATGGCCCTAAACACATGAAAAGCTTGGTGCAGCATCCAACTGCATCTAGCTGGCACATAAGGACAGAAACTCATAAATGAAGGTATTGTTTATTTATAAAGTTATGCATGTATTTGTTAAGCTAGCTACAAGCTTTGTCTGTACAGTCTATTCCATACAGGGCATTTTCACCCCCTTCCTGCCCAGACCAATTTGTAGTTTTCAGCACTGTTGCACTTTGAATGACAATTATGCGGTCATGCAACACTGTATCCAAATGAAATCTTTATGTTTTTTTCCTCCACAAATAGAGATTTCGCTTGGTGGTATTTGATCATCTTTGCGGTTTTTATTTTTTGCGCTATAAACAAAAGAAGAGCGACAATTTTGAAAAAAAACACAATATTTTTTACTTTTTTATTTAATAAATATCACAATTTAAAAAAAAAATAAAACATTTTTTCCTCAGTTTAGACCGATATGTATTCTTCTACATATCTTTGTAAAAAAAATCGCAATAAGCGTATATTGATTGGTTTGCGCAAAAGTTATAGCGTCTACAAAATAGGGGATAGATTTATGGCATTTTTTTTTTTTTTATTTTTTTTTTACTAGTAATGGCGGCGATCTGCGATTTTTATTGTGACCGTGACATTGCGGCGGACACATCGGACACTTTTGACACGTTTTTGGGACCATTCACATTTATACAGCGATTAGTGCTATAAAACTGCACTGATTACTGTGTAAATGTGACTGGCAGGGAAGGGGTTAACACTAGGGGGTGCTGAAGCGGTTAATATGTTCCCTATTGAGTGATTCTAACTGTAGGGGGAGGGGACTGACAAGGGGAGGAGACCGATGTGTGTTACTCTGTACTGGGAACACACATCGGTCTCCCCACCTCTGACAGGAGGTGGATCTGTGGGTTTACACCCACAGATCCACACTCCTGCCGTAATCGTGGGTGCCCGGCGGACATTGGGGCCGCCGGGCACGCGCACCGAGTCACGAGGGGTGCCGCGAGCGCTTGTGCGCGCGCTCCCCTAGACGGCCGGAAAGAAAAGACGTCATATGACGCCCGCCCGGAGGGAAGGAGGGTTCCTGCCGGCGTCATATGTCTATGGCCCGGTAAGGAAGGGGTTAAAGTGCAGCAACCCAACAGCCCATGCAGATATTACAGTAGAAAACCCCAATTAACAATTAGCAAACACATTTGTCATAAAATATTATAATATAATACTGCAGCAACTGTTGTGACCGCTGATGGGTTAATATGTAATAAAACTAGTTAGGACTCAATCACCCAGCATAATATAATGTGCAACATAGTGTATACAGTTCAGGGTTCAGGAGTAAACATTCAGTATAAAGATAACAGTGTACAACATAGTAAATGTAGTGAAGGGGTCAGGAGTATAATGTAGAATATAGAGTATACAATGCGGGAGTCAAAAGTACACTATGTATAGTGCAGTTGTCAGGATTATGTCATATAAAGCCAAGCATTGGTCACATAAGTAATGTACAACATATGTCTATCATGCAGGGGACAGAAGTACATAATGCACAGGGTGTAGGGATCAGGGGTGAATAATGCACAGAGTGCAGGGCTCAGGGCTGGGTAACATACACAGTGCAAGGTTCAGGAGTGAATAACATACACAGTGCAGGGTTCAGGAGTGAGTAAGGCACCACGCGCAGCATAATATACGGAGTACAGGGTTTAGTAGTGTGCAAAGCACATAATGCAGGGCTCAAGAGTGCAGATCACACAAATTCCAGGATCCAGGAGGGTGTAGGGGTCAAGAGTATGTAACACAGTGAGTGCAGAGTTGAGAAGTGGGTAACACACAGAGGTAAGAGCTCAGGAGTACATATTATGTACAGTGCTCGAGAGTACATAATGCAGAGAGTGTAAGGCTCAGGAGTGCATATAACACAGAGATCAGTAGTGGGTATTGAGAGAGTGCAGGTGTATAATGTATGTTAAGTGCAGTTTTCAGTGGCATGTCATATAAAGCCAAGCTGCCACATTCCAGGGTCAGGCTCTGAGACCAGTAGTTATAGCAGAGGAAAAACTCCCACCAACCTACAGGATAGGTATACAAGCAGGTCACTTTCAGGTGACATAGGCTCACCTGAGGTGCAGGGTCTAAGCACTAATCGTTATTCACCAGAGCTCCTGAAGGTGGAGATGGGTTTTGCAGAGTGTTAGTTTCATGTCACGGTCCATCAGGAAAGGAGCAAGCCAGAGTTCAGTAGCAGATATAGCAGGTAGGGGTCAAGAAGTAGTGTATTCAATAAACAAGCCAACGGTCAGTAACTAGTGGTTTCAGGTTGGGATCAAGCAAAAGTGTAGTTGAGGAACAAGACAAAGGTTTGTAATGAGTGGTAGTGAAGATACGAACGGCAGAGCAGGAGTGACAAGAGCACGATATTGGCAGAAGAGAGCACAATAATCTGGAAAACAGGAAGTGCAAAGGCATGGCTTTAATAGGAAGTTAATGGGAGGAACAACGGGTTCAAGGTTAAGGAGAAACACAAGTCAAGGTTGTTTTAAGAAATAAGACAGGGAGTTGTCCAGCATCTCAGGTCGCTTAGCAAGAAGAGTTACCGCCAGACACAAAATATATTCAGATCCAGGACCCGACACAAGCATACATAGCACAATAGCCAGGTGTATAAAATGTGTCTATCATGCAGGGGTCAGGAGTGGTTATCGTTCAGAATGCAGGGGTTAGGAGTGAGTAAGACATTGAGTGCGGGGGTTAGGAGTGCATAACGCATTGAGTGCAGGGGTCAGGAATGCATGGCACAGCGAGTGCACAGGTCAAGAGTGGTTATCACACAAAGCAAAGGGGTGCATAATGAGTGCAAGGCACAGAAGTGTATAATGCAGAGTGCAGAAGTGTGTAAAGAACACTCTGATTCCCCCCATAACATCACATGTAGGAGTATAGGAGTAGCCTTTCTTGTCTTTGCATATAAATGAGCCTCATCAGCTCATTCATATGTAAATCCTGCTGCTGACTCATTTATATACAGATTCTATGGCCACTCAAGCATATGCAAATCTTGTGATCCTTTGCAAGACAAAGGGGTTGATTTACTAAAGGAAAATCCACTTTGCACTTGCAAGTGCACTGAAAGTGCACATGGAAGTGCAGATGCTGTAGTTCTGAGGGGGACATGCAAGGAAAATAAAAAACAGCATTTTAGCTTGCACATGATTGGATGATAAAATCAGCAGAGCTTCCCCTAATTTCAGAGCTTCCCCTCAGATTTACAGCGATCTACAGCGACTGCACTTCCATGTGCAAAGTGGATTTTCCTTTAGTAAATCAACCCCAAAGCCTCTTTACACAGGACTTCAGTATAAATGAGTCCCGCACAACCTAGGACTGTTAGGGGGTATGATATCTTGGTACAGGACATGTTGAATCCTGTGCTCCTGCAGAGTGTCTATTTTTTTTGCTATCACATAGGGGAGGGAGTATTGGTCCCCTATGTGATAGCAACTAAAGACCTGTAAGGAATTTTAAAGCGTTTTTTTATGGAGAATTATTGTGTACCGAAGTTTGTCACCATTCCATGGGATCATGTGATTTTAAGGCTTGACCTGCAACCTCATTTTTTTATATATATTAGCAAAAATTGGGTGATATATTGTGTTTGTGTGCACTAATATTAACTTAAGTGTATTTTTCCCAGAAAATTTGTGTTTAATAAACTATTGTGCTGATATCGTGTGACACAAAAAATTAATGGGATTAGCATCAATTTATTTACCTGGGTCTCTGGTTTCATAAAAGTTTGGGGGTTTTAACTAATCTCCCATCATAAAATAAAAAGTGGTTGTAAACTATATTCATGAAATCTGAACAAAGCACATATCTATAGTGTTTACTTGTTTATCTCCAAAGCTCTAAGTGTCCTTTCTCTCTGGTGCTTCGATCCTCTGTTATCAGCATGAGTCACTTCTGACAAGTTTTCCAGACACATGAGATACATTTGTCTACTCAAAATACAGCTTTGCATGTACCTTCATTACTGTGCAGTTTGTGGAGGGGGGGTGTGTCCCTTTTCTTCAATGAGCTTTCAAACACTGTACCTGCAGCTCTCCACCCCCTCCTCTCTGCTCCTCACAAATGAAGAAGGATTTTAACACAATTCTGCACTTTTGAAGGGATGTAGAGAAGAGAAGACTGCAGATAAACCAGTAAAACGTATGTAGAAGGATTGGTTTCATCGTTGTGTATCACCTGAGGCTATTCATTTCACTTGGTATATGAGAGGGTTTACAACCATTTTAACTTAAATCGGTGTTCCGCCCCAAAAAAGAAAAAATTAAAAGCCAGCAGCTACACATACTGCAGCTGCTGGCTTTTAATAATAGGACACTTACCTGTCCAGGAGTCCAGCGATGTCGGCACCCGCAGCTGATGTTTCCATCAGCTATTGGGTGCTGCCGTCACCATTGCGGGTAAGGGAACCCAGCAGTGTAGTCTTTCGGCTTCACGCCGGGAACCCTACTGCGCATGCGCGTGGCCCCGCTCCTCTCTCCTATTGGCCTGGCGGCCAGGGGGGGAGGTGGGAGCCCCGCGGTGATGTCACGGTCTGCGGCCCGGACTCCCGGAAGTGGGAAAGGATACCTGTCAAAGACTGGTATTCTGTCCCCCCCTCCCCCCGAAAGGTGGCAATTGTGGCACCGGAGGGGGGAGGAATCAGATGAGCAGATGTTCCACTTTTGGGTGGAACTCCTCTTTAAAGTGTTTGTTAAGCCACTCAAACCTGTATACACCATCAACACTGCCTCCTATTGTAGTATCCCCCTCCGTGTGTGATTTATTAAAATAAATGCTGAAAATATCTAATTTCACAGATGAGATTGGGTTCACATGACTGGCCAGCTTTCCTCCTCTGAGAGATGCAGCAGGCGGGGATGAGATTCCTCTGCTGATGTCAGTTTGGAGGGGAGGAGGAGAGAGCTGGCTGGTCATGTGATCGCAATCTCCGCTCTTAAATGAGCTATTTACAGCATTTATATTTATAAATCATTCACAGAGGGGGCACTGCAAAAGGAGGCAGTGCTGATGGTGTATACAGGTTAGTGTTATGAGAGCAGCAGGAGGGGGGGAGGGGGGCTCACACACAGACAGAGAGGGGAGCGGGGAAGAGGACATAGGAGCAGAGAGGAGAGAAGATAGCAGGCTGCTGATGACAGAGGCACGTAAACTGACCACGGTGTCTGGTCTCAGCAGCCATGATACACCGTGGTCAGTTTACAGAGGGGTGGTGAGAAACAGGCAGGATCAGCCAGGTTTTTTAGGTGTTACAGGGGGCCAAATGACACAGGACAAGCACTGTGTCATATAACATGCTTTAAAGAAGCAGGATCCTTTTCTTTTTTTTTTTTGGGGTTAACAAACGCTTTGATCTCAGAAATGTCTCTTACACCAAAAGTTTTAAAGGATTTGTGCATTCTCAATGTTGTCCTCAAACCCGCATGAAAAGACCTTACCATGCATTTTAAAGTAGTTTGCATATTAGTCCTAAAAATGTCCAGAATCTAAAGCGGAGTTCCACCCTAAAGTGGAACTTCCGCCCATCTGATTCCTCCCCCCCTCCGGTTCCACAATTGGCACCTTTCGGGGGTAGGGGGGACAGGATACCTGTCTTTGACAGGTTCCTCTCCCACTTTCAGGAGTCCGGACCGCGGCCCGTGACGTCGCCGCGGGGCTCCCTCCTCCTCCCCTGGCCGCCGGGCCAATAGGAGAGAGGAGCGGTGCCTCACGCATGCGCAGTAGGGTTCCCGGCGTGAAGCCGAGAGGCTACACTGCCGGGTTCCCTTACCCGCAATGGGGGCGGCAGCACCTGACAGCTGATGGAAACATCAGCTTCGGTGCCAACATTGAGGGACTCCAGGACAGGTAAGTGTCCTATTATTAAAGGCCAGCAGCTGAAGTATGTATAGCTGCTGGTATTTAATTTATTTATTTTTTGGCCGAAACACCGCTTTAACACAAAGATGCGCCCCTAGTAGACTTCAATAGGGTTAATGTCTCAAAGTACTGAAAGCAGAAATAGTGCAACAGCTAGCATTTTCAGACAGAATTCATTAATTGCAGCTTCCTTATTTATCTCAGTAAAGGTTTTCTTGAGGGTTTAGAGTTCTGCAAGGAATTGGGTTCATACAAAGGCAGAAAAGAAAATGGTATATCTTGCTGCCAATTTACAATGTTTGTGAAATAAATGGTCATTCCTTCTGAGGAAAGAGTACTAAGTAGCATTTTGTTGGGTCTTACAAGAGAACTTGGTATGCTCAGTTATATTAAATAATACAGTTACTTAAATTACAAAAGTTAGATTTCTGAAAAATATTGCTTTATTCATCTCTGTGGAGCACTACTCTATATACAGTATATCATCATTTTTTTGCAGAATCCTGAAGAACGTTTTGTCTGGGGTCATTAACAGGACAGAAGATTACTGTATATGCTGAATGTTTAGACCATTTTCAGACAATTTATACAAAATGAAGGCTGTTTGCAAAGTAACCATGCAAAACTACCTGACACAACACATGCACAAGAAGGATCACTGAGACATGTTGCCAAGTTATCAATAGGAAAGGTTGGTATATTTTTCAGGGAGAAGAAACAGCCAGATTGCTGAAATACAGAAAAACATAATCCACTCTGCTGCACCCTTCACAATGTGATATGCAGAGACCACTGAACATCCATGAACTTCCTGTTAGGTTAGGTAAAAGGCAATGTGTTTTGGGAAACTCTATCTTTCTCAAGCCTTGTAGAAGCATATTGTGGAAGAGCAGGTCACTGCCCTTTCCTGGAAAAAAAAACCTTTCCTATTGATTGGCAATAGGGATGAGCTTCGTGTTCGAGTCGAACATACGTTCGACTCGAACATCGGCTGTTCGATCGTTCGACGAAGATCAAACGATTTGGGCCGTTCGCGCCAAATTCGAGTGACGCAAACGGCCCACAATGCACTACGCCATCGTAGTGTCATCCAGGCGCTGTGATTGGCCAAGCATGCACTGTGACCCCGCATGCTTGGCCAATCACAGCGCCGGCAGCGAGGAGAGCAATGATTGGCCACAGGCAGGATGCCTGTGGCCAATTATTGCTGAGGGGGTTTAGTACACGCCCCACACCATAAAAGGCCGCCAGCGTGGCGGCCTTGTGTAGTGTGTTCCGGAGCAGGGAAAGAGAAGCATAGGCAGGGACAGTGTCATTTTTTTCCTTTACTAATCCTGGATTCCTTGTGTTTAGGGACAGAGAAGGATAGGTAGGGAGAGTGTCAGTGTGTCATTCTGTGCTAAACCTTGTTTGTAGGGACAGAGAAGGAAAGTGAGGGAAAGTGTCAGTGTGCTATTCTGTGCTAAACCTTGTTTGTAGGGACAGAGAAGGACAGTGAGGGAAAGTGTCAGTGTGCTATTCTGTGCTAATCCTTGTTTGTAGGGACAGAGAAGGACAGTGAGGGAAAGTGTCAGTGTGCTATTCTGTCCTAAACCAATCTTGCTGAACCATATTTGAAATCCTTGAGTTTAGGGACAGAGAAGGACACTCGTGGAAACTATCAGTGTGCTATTCTGTGCTAAATCTTGTTTGTAGGGACAGAGAAGGACAGTGAGGGAAAGTGTCAGTGTGCTATTCTGTCCTAAACCAATCTTGCTGAACCATATTTGAAATCCTTGAGTTTAGGGACAGAGAAGGACACTCGTGGAAACTATCAGTGTGCTATTCTGTGCTAAATCTTGTTTGTAGGGACAGAGAAGGACAGTGAGGGAAAGTGTCAGTGTGCTATTCTGTCCTAAACCAATCTTGCTGAACCATATTTGAAATCCTTGAGTTTAGGGACAGAGAAGGACACTCGTGGAAACTATCAGTGTGCTATTCTGTGCTAAATCTTGTTTGTAGGGACAGAGAAGGACAGTGAGGGAAAGTGTCAGTGTGCTATTCTGTCCTAAACCAATCTTGCTGAACCATATTTGAAATCCTTGAGTTTAGGGACAGAGAAGGACACTCGTGGAAACTATCAGTGTGCTATTCTGTGCTAATCCTTGTTTGTAGGGACAGAGAAGGACAGTGAGGGAAAGTGTCAGTGTGCTATTCTGTCCTAAACCAATCTTGCTGAACCATATTTGAAATCCTTGAGTTTAGGGACAGAGAAGGACACTCATGGAAACTATCAGTGTGCTATTCTGTGCTAATCCTTGTTTGTAGGGACAGAGAAGGACAGTGAGGGAAAGTGTCAGTGTGCTATTCTGTCCTAAACCAATCTTGCTGAACCATATTTGAAATCCTTGAGTTTAGGGACAGAGAAGGACACTCGTGGAAACTATCAGTGTGCTATTCTGTGCTAAATCTTGTTTGTAGGGACAGAGAAGGACAGTGAGGGAAAGTGTCAGTGTGCTATTCTGTCCTAAACCAATCTTGCTGAACCATATTTGAAATCCTTGAGTTTGGGGACAGAGAAGGACAATCGTGGAAACTATCAGTGTGCTATTCTGTGCTAATCCTTGTTTGTAGGGACAGAGAAGGACAGTGAGGGAAACTGTCAGTGTGCTATTCTGTTCTAAACCAATCTTGCTGAACCATATTTGAAATCCTTGAGTTTAGGGACAGAGAAGGACACTCGTGGAAACTATCAGTGTGCTATTCTGTGCTAAATCTTGTTTGTAGGGACAGAGAAGGACACTCGGGGAAACTGTCAGTGTGCTATTCTGTTCTAAACCAATCTTGCTGAACCATATTTGAAATCCTTGAGTTTAGGGACAGAGAAGGACACTCGTGGAAACTATCAGTGTGCTATTCTGTGCTAAATCTTGTTTGTAGGGACAGAGAAGGACACTCGGGGAAACTATCAGTGTGCTATTCTGTGCTAAACCAATCTTGCTGAACCATATTTCAAATCCTTGTGTTTAGGGACAGAGAAGGATAGGCAGGGGACAGTGTCAGTGTCTTTGTTGCTAAGCCTCCCGCACAGTATACACCTGAAGGTAGCCCTTATTGCTGTTTTTCCCATCTCCCTGCAGGCCATCCATTAAAATGTCTGGAAGGCAAACAAGGAGAGGCAGACAGTCAGGAGGCAAAAAAAGAGGGCAAGCAGGCTCTGTGTCTGGGGGCAACAGTGCTGGTCGTGGACGCGGTGCATTGTCATCAGCACATGGTCATGGGACACGCTTGTCCTTGTTTTCGGCAGCTGGACATGTTGAGCCACATCAAGCCGAAGACTTGGTAGAGTGGATGACCAAGCCCACCTCATCCTCCTCATCCTCTCTCACCCAGGCTCAGGGTACTGGCAAAGCAGCTGCCAAAGCGTCCTCTTCTCTGGTATCAATGTCATCATTAGTCACTCCTTCCCTAGACCCACCATGTCCTCCTCCTGAGGAGTCCCCCGAACTGTTTGAGCACAGTGTTGGGTACATGCTCCAGGAGGATGCCCAGCGTTTCGAAGGATCTGATGATGATACCCAGCTAGAGGAAGGCAGTAGCGTGAGAGCTGAGAGAGGGGATGCTCAAGAAGGACACCAATCTGGCAGTCATGCTCCAGCAGCTGCAGCATACTGCCAGATTGGCTCCAGTGATGAGGAGGGAGGGGATGATGAGGTCACTGACTCCACGTGGGTGCCTAATAGGAGAGAGGAGGAGGAGGAGGATGAGGAGGAGGCACATCTCCAACGAGGCAGGATGCCCTTGGGTGGCCAGCGTATGGGCAGCACACCGACGGAATCACACCGCAGAGCTCCGCCTGTGCAGGGCGCTGCCTCTGCCCATCATTCAAAAAGTTCTTTGGTGTGGGCCTTTTTTGAGGCGAGTGCATCAGATCGCACAGATGCTGTTTGCAACATATGTCTCAAGCGTATATCACGTGGCCAAAACATCAGCCGCTTGGGCACCACATGCTTGATCAGACATATGTTGACCTGCCATGCAGCTCGTTGGCAAGCCTACCTTAAAGACCCACACCAAAGAACAAAGCGGACCTCTCCTTGCACCGCATCAGCTGGGATCTCCAACCCCAGTATACCTTCAGTCCTCTCTGAAACCTGCACTGAGAGGAATGAAGGTGTAGAATTAGGTGTGTCACAGCCAAGTACTTGCGGCCACTCTGCTAGCAGTACACCGACGTCCGATTCTAGCAGGCAAATTTCCCTGCCCCAGCTGCTGGACCGTCGAAAGAAGTTCACTCCCAGCCATCCACATGCCCAGCGGTTGAATGCTAGCTTGGCTAAATTGCTAGCGCTTCAACTGCTGCCTTTTCAGTTGGTAGACTCGGCCCCCTTCCGTGAGTTTGTGCAATGTGCGGTTCCTCAGTGGCAGGTTCCCAAACGCCACTTTTTCTCACGGAAGGCGATTCCGGCTCTCTACAGGCATGTGGAAGGCAATGTCTTGGCCTCGCTGGACAGGGCGGTCAGCGGTAAGGTTCATATTACCGCTGACTCATGGTCCAGCAGGCATGGACAGGGACGTTACCTTTCTTTCACGGCCCATTGGGTCACTCTTTTGGCAGCTGGGAAGGATGCAGGACAAGGTGCAGTAGTGTTGGAGGTTGTTCCGCCGCCACGCCTCCAAAATGCTACTACTGGTTGTGACACACCTCTCTCCTCCACCCCCTCCTCTTCTTCTTCCTCCATGGCCTCTTCCTGTGGTTTGTCCTCGGAACCAGCGGTGCTCTGTAGGCGTTCAAGGGGCTACGCAAGTACGCAGGCAAAAAGATGCCATGCCGTGCTTGCGCTGGTGTGTTTGGGGGACAGGAGCCACACTGGGGCAGAGGTCCTGTCTGCTCTGCAGGGGCAGGCCGAGAGGTGGTTGACGCCACGCCAGCTTAAGCCAGGAATGGTGGTTTGCGACAATGGCACCAACCTCCTCTCCGCCCTCCGACAGGGACAACTGACCCATGTGCCCTGTATGGCTCACGTCCTTAACCTGGTGGTGCAGCGGTTCTTGGGCAGGTACCCGGGCTTACAGGATGTCCTGAGGCAGGCCAGGAAAGTCTGTGTGCATTTTCGCAGATCTTATAATGCCAGTGCTCGCCTGGCTGAGCTGCAAAAGGAGTTGAACCTGCCCAAGAACCGCCTTATATGTAACATGCCCACCAGGTGGAACTCAACGTTGGCCATGCTGCAGCGGCTGCACACGCAGCAGAGGGCCATCAATGAGTACCTGTGCGACTACGGCACCAGGACAGGGTCAGGGGAGCTCGGGTTTTTTTCACCACGCCAGTGGGGCATGATCAGGGATGCATGCACTGTCCTGGCACCATTTGAGGAGGCCACGAGGATGGTGAGCAGTGACAGTGCATGCATCAGTGACACTGTACCTCTTGTCCACCTGTTGGAGCACACGCTGCATGGAATAATGGACAGGGCACTTGAGGCAGAACAGAGGCAGGAAGAGGAGGACTTCCTTGCCTCTCAAGGCCCCCTTTACCCAGACAGTGTTCCTTTTGTCCCACCCATCGCACAGGAAGAGGAGGAGGAGGAGGAGGAGGATTGTGTCAGCATGGAGGTGGAGGCTGGCACTCAGCATCATCAGCAGCAGTCTTTTAGGGATGATTTACAGTCCCAAGAAACCAGTGGACTTGTACGTGGCTGGGAGGAGGTAGCTGCGGATCATGTCGTCCTTAGTCACCCAGAGGACTCCGCACTGAATGCCTCAGCTAACCTACGCTGCATGGCCTCCTTGATCCTGCAAAGTCTGCGGAAGGATCCTCGTATTCTTCGGATCAAGGAGAGGGACCATTACTGGCTGGCCACTCTCCTTGATCCACGGTACAAGGGTAAGGTTGCGGACCTTATGTTACCGTCGCAGAGGGAGCAGAGGATGAGACAACTCCGGGAGGCCTTGCAGAAAGGTCTGTGCAACGCGTTCCCAGAGACTGGGAGGTTACAAACTCCTGGTCCTGGACAACGAGTTGCTGAGGCTTCGGGCAGTCAAAGAAGGAGCGGTGGGGAAGGTGGCCATCTGACCGATGCGTTCAGACAATTCTTTAGTCCGCAGCCCCAAAGTATGATCGGTTCCAGCAACCATCGCCAGCGTCTGATATACATGGTGCAGGAATACCTAGGGGCAAGGTCAGACTTGGACACCTTCCCCACCGAAAATCCTCTGGCTTACTGGGTCTTGAGGATGGATCACTGGCCAGAGCTTGCACAGTATGCAATTGAGCTACTGGCCTGTCCTGCATCCAGTGTTCTTTCAGAACGCACATTCAGTGCTGCTGGAGGATTTGTCACGGATCACAGGGTGCGCCTGTCCACCGACTCGGTTGATCGACTGACTTTCATCAAGATGAACCAGTCTTGGATCACCACCAGCTACCACACACCTGATGCTGATATAACAGACTAATTGATTTTAAAATGTCACATCCCTTCAAGACTGATGCTGATGCTGAGTGCCTGTGCTGTTATGTTGACTGGCTATCCTCCTCCTCCTCCTCAATGATACGATTAATGATGATAGCTTGGAAGATCATTTTGGTTTATGGGTGACGCCACCAGTGGCTAAGGCCCAATTTTTCAGCCCCTGTTTAACAGGGGCGTGTAATTACAATTTTTGATGCAATACTTTGCAACAGGCCTCATTGCTGTGCTCCAAGTACAGTACCTGTGAGGGGTTGCAGTGTTGTGCCACCAGTGCCTAAGGCCCAATTTTTCAGCCCCTGTTCAAAAGGGGCATGCAATTTTAATTATTGATCTAATAATTCACAGCAGGGCCCATTGCTGCGCCCACCAAGAGTAACTGTCAGGCCTTACAGTGTTGTGTCAACACCACCACCACCACCACCAAAGGCCCAATTTTTCAGCCCCTGTTCAACAGGGGCATGCAATTATAATTATTGATCTAATAATTCACAGCAGGGCCCATTGCTGCGCCCACCAAGAGTAACTGTCAGGCCTTACAGTGTTGTGGCACCAGCACCACCATCAAAGGCCCAATTTTTACTACCACTGTTCAACAATTATATGTTATTACAATTCCTGATATAATAGTTGACAGCAGGGCATTCCAGCACCCACCAAGAGTAACTGTGAGTGCTTACAGTGTTGTGCCAACACCTAAGGGGCCAATTTCTGCAGAGTATATACGGCAGGTCCCTACTTTCAAACATCCAACTTACAAACGACTACTACTTGCAAACGGAAGAAGACAACAGGAAGTGAGAGGAAATCTACCCCTTGGAAGGAAAATTCTCTCCTGTAAGAATTAATATGGGAGAAAGTTGTCTCCTCTCTACTGATGCTTTATCACCAATCCTTGTTTCAATAAAAACACCACATTTCAAAAACAGTTGTCATTGGGACGCAAAGTGAGGTGAAATGTTCTGAACAGGGGCACAGACAGCAAAACAAATGTTACAGGGGTGATAACCCTTCCCTATGTTTTCCAAAAAGCTTAAAAATAGATTTTTTTGGCTGGAGCTACACTTAAACAATGTACCTGTTCAAAATTACAAACAGATTCTACATAAGAACAAACCTACAGTCCCTGTCTTGTATGCACCGCCTGTATACGGCTGTTCAGAGTATATAGGGCCTTTTTTATTTTGTGTGCGGGGTTCCCCTTAATATCCATACAAGACCCAAAGGGGCTGGTAATGGGCTGGGGTGGGGGGGGGGGGTGATGGGGTAGCTATGCCATTTTTCTTAAAGATTTTCATCCATATTACCGGGACCAGACATTACATTAAAGCCGCAAGCAGTTTTAAATGGCTTTTTTTTCCTTTAGAAATGTAATTTTGTGCAGGGACAGTTCTAAACACGGGAAACACGTGGCACTTCACAGGCATACTTTAGACACCCCCCAGGTACAATATTTAAAGGAATATGTGACTTTTTTTTTCACATTATGCATCATTAAAATGACTGCTCTCGAAAAACGGCCGTTTTTAAAACTTCTTTTTGCATTGATACATGTCCCCTGGTGCAGAACCCGGGTTCCCAAACTCTGTTTAGGACAATAACATGGATAATAGTCGTTATAATTAGCACTTTAGAATTTGAACGTTCGCATCCATTGTATTTATTAGGGTTCTAATGTTCGTGCGAACTTTCGGTCCGTTCGCGGGTTCTGGTGCGAACCGAACCCGGGGGTGTTCGGCTCATCACTACTTGGCAACACAGCCCAGTGAACCTTTTTGTGCATGTGTTATGACAGTTACTTTTGCATGGTAAGTCTGAAAACAGCCTTCAGTTTGTATAGATTGTCTGAAAAACGTCTAATCTGATGTTTTTTTTTATTACCATAACATTTTCCTACACGTTACTGTGGGCATAGGACCAAGGCAACTTTTCGGTTACCAGGACATACAAGTTTTCAGAGCACTTGCTTAGCGTGGAGGAACTTGTTATCATAGGTGTTTTAACAAAAGTGAATGTTTGCAAATTCCTTTCTTGCTTTTAACTATAAGGCCCCTTTCACACGGGACGGAGCCGTGAAGATCCGCCCCGTGAACCTCTGCTTGCTCAGCGGGGATCGCTCCGCTGATCCCCGCTGAGCCGGCAGATGACAGGGCGGTCCCCGCACACTGTGCGGGGACCGCCCTGTCAGATCTCCGCTCTCCCCTATCCGCTGACACCTGCGATCTCATAGGGACCAATGTATGTCCCTTTTTTCATCCGTAAACGTGTGAAAGGGGCCTTAGCCAATAATTTTTTATAACGTTAATGTAATGTAGAGTTAAACATATATTTGACTTCTGCTTTCCAGTCTGGAGGGAGTTCTCCATACTGTATGTCATACATCACACTATAATGTGATACTAGAGTTTTTGTAGCAGCACTCCCATTACACATTTTTAAAAACAAACTCAGCTAAACAAATTATATAACATATACAATTGCTACACAAGCCACTTCAGTCTACAGCCAACTTAGTGTAGCGGGTAGGTACCTTTCTGAATGCTGATTCGGGTGGAGACATCAGTGATGTTCAGTTCCCTGCGGCCCAGCGGGTGGCGCTGTCACTTTGAGCCGGGGTTGAACCATCACTGGAGTGCCGTACCCTTTTTGGTCTCTCGTGGCTGTTGTGCAGCGGGGCGGGGAACCCGCTGTGCTGGCTGGGAGAGGCTATAAAAGGGGCGGACATCTTCGCCACAAGGTTCGAGTCCCAGGCACCTTTAGCCTGAGGGCTGCTGTCCAGCGGTCGGTGTCCAGGCGGCCTAGGCCTGAACACGTGGAGTTCGGGAGGTTCGGGAGCCACCCCAGACACCCTCAGTCTGGGGTGCATCATTCAGGCCTGGGGCCCAGCTTCTTCCACTGGGATCCGCCCGGGAGGAATCGTCCTAAGACACCCACAGAATCGGGTGTCTGAATCCAGGCGTAAGGGACCGCGCAGGTGACCTTCCCGTAGATCTGGTGCAGCAGATTGCCAGTGCCGGGACAGGGCCTCCGGAGACCGTCGGGATGGATGTCCTCGCCAAACAGGGGCCATGTTCACACGGAAGGTGGTCCATGTTCTAATGTCTGTGGCAGAGACCGCTCCTCCGGTCAGTGGCAGAGACCGTTACTCAGACCTGTGGCAGAGGCCCCAACTAGTTCACCCGGTAGGTGGCAGCTACCAACTTCACGGTCTGTGGCAGAGACCGTGCGCCGGGCCTACTTGTATCCACACCCCTGTCTGTCTGTTATGAGTATGTTCATTCTGGTATTGAAGAAATAAAGGAGTGTTGAACTTTTGAATGGTGTGGGGCTCTATTACTGGCAGATACACCTCCACGGAAGAAGCAGAGGCTCCATATGCAGAATGCAGACCCGAAGGTAATCTAAAGAGACTTTGCTAAAACCTCATATACATTTAAGGTGAAAGCTGGGTGTAGTGTCCTGCACTCTCTCCTCCAGAGTACCCGTAGACAACAGACAAGAACAACAGATACAAGAGAGAGAGAGTGAGGCCGCTACATTAGATTTTCTAAAACTGCTAAAAATGTTGATGTGTCTTCCTTTCAATATGGCAAATTGGGAGCATTCAATACACTGTCTGCAGAACTCCCCATGAAATATAATATGCTGATTGAGTCATTGATTCACTGATAATATCAGAAGTCTACATAGAGCTGGGAGTCAAATTAGAGGAATCCCATGGAATAGAAGCTGCATTGCTGCTGCACTATTTTCTAAGACTCATCATTGCTATGCTCATTTTATTTTTATAGCACATTTTTAACTAAATTTGGTTTTGTTAATATCCCTATTGCTGTGGGCAGTCAATTTTAAATAGCCTCCAAAACTGTTATGGCAATCCCATGATTTCAAAGTGTAGCTCCACATTAAGCTGATAATGAGTTTGGTGCAGTGGGGCTGACATATATACATGCCCTCAATCTCATGATCCACTGCGTAAAAAGTCAAAGCAAATTTTCATATCCACACCTATGTCTCTTACAAGAGAAGTATGGTAATAAAATAAATCATAGTCCTCTGCTGCAGGAGACAGAGAACTAAGCAATCAAACACCACTGCAGAGAGCTGGTGACTGTCAATCACTGGATCTCTGCAATGCCCCTCCAGTGCTCACTGAAGCATTGGGCTGGGGAGGGAGCGGGAGCGGCTGGAGCCAGCTGCCGGTCCAGGCTTCTGGGCAGATCCTGACCATATGGTTGGGATGTTTTCAGAGCCTGGGCCAGGTCTGTGATGTCAGCCGACAGCAATTTTAGTGGCTGAAAATGGTCATTGAAGTGCAAAGCAAACTGCATTCATGTGACCCACAGGAGAAGCTTTGGCCATACTTCTCCTTTAATTTCCAGAGTGTTGGCAATTTATCCATACACTACTGTGGGATAAAAGCATAGAACCCTGTGAAGCCATGGATCATAGGACCAAGGTCATAGATATAATGCCCTTTAACCAGTTGTCAACCGCCCGCCGTCAATTGACGGCGGCAGGAAGACACTGTTATCCTGGGCGAACGTCATATGACGTTGCGCCTTTAAAATCCACTAGTGGGCGCGTCACTAGGCACCCGATGCGCATGCCCGGCGGCCGCGATGGCCGCCGGGCACCCGCGATTGCCCAGTAACCGAGCAGGACCGTGGATCTGTGTGTGTAAACACACAGATCCACGTCCTGTCAGGGAGAGGAGACCGATGCTGTGTCCCTTGTACATAGGGACACAGATCGGTCTCCTCCCCCAGTCAGTCCCCTCCCCCCACAGTAAGAATCACTAATAGGGAACACATTTAACCCCTTCCTCGCCCCAGTGTTAACCCCTTCCCTGCCAGTCATGTTTATAGAGTAAACAATGCATTTTTATAGCACAGATCGCTGTATAAATGTGAATGGTCCCAAAAATGTGTCAAAAGTGTCCGATGTGTCGGCCGCAATATTGCAGTCACGATAAAAATCGCTGATCGCCGCCATTACTAGTAAAAATAAATAAATTATAAAAATGCTATAAATCTATCCCCTATTTTGTAGACGCTATAACTTTTGCGCAAACTAATCAAAATTTACCAAAAATATGTAGAAGAATACGTATCGGCCTAAACTGAGGAAAAAAAAAAAAAAATATGAATATTTGAGGAAAAAGTAAAAATGATTGTGTTTTTTTTCAAACTTGTCGCTCTTCTTTTGTTTATAGCGCAAAAAATAAAAACCGCAGAGGTGATCAAGTACAACCAAAAGAAAGCTCTATTTGTGGGGAAAAAAAGGACGCAAATTTCATTTGGGTACAGCGTCGCATGACCGTGCAATTGTCATTCAAAGTGTGACAGCATTGAAAGCTGAAAAATGGCTTGGGCAGGAAGGGGTTTTAAGTGCCCAGTAGAGAAGTGGTTAAGATAAATATCTATTGCAGCAGAATTCAGTAGCTTCTGAGGTCATTTGAATTGTTATCCTAATCTTTGATTTATTATAACTACATTTGTTATTGTCTTTGAAAACATTTCTGAAATTTCAGATACTTAGATACTGACGTGGCATAATAACTTAAAGTCCCTGACACATAGGAACAAGCTGCCAGTTTGGTTTGAATCCACATTTGGACCGAATTTTACTTGTTTGGAGGTTTTTGAGGGGGAACAAGAAAAAACATGGGTTCTCCTCCAAAATCAGTAGCATACTTTTATCTGAGCATGCAGCCTGGCAGACCAGGAAAGAGGGAAAATGAGCATGTGAACCCTCCCGATACCAGTTCACGTGCTTTCAGCATGGGAAGCGTACCTTGTCAGGGAGGACCCTCTGGCAGAGCACCTTGTCCCCATGTTGATAAGGACAAGGGCCTGTTCCCTAAAACCCTGGCCCAATGGTTGTGTGGTTTTGTGGATGAGAGCTTATTGGAATCTGGAAGCCCCCATTAAAGTTAAAGAGGGCCCCCAGGTGCCACCCACAAATGTTTGTTATCTTTAACTAAAAGACATTAGTATGATTTTAAGTGGATAAAATATTGGTCTTTCAGTTTTGGGTTAACATCATTGGGTTAAGACTGGGATCTGGAAACATTGATATAGAAATCTCACTGATACAACGCCACCAGAGGAAGAAGAAGCTGCTGGGTAGAATGACCCCCAAGATGGTGTCCTTGGCTTATTGAGAAGTAAAACCAACAGTGGAACACCAGTCATGCTAGCCTATCTTGTTAGTTTTTTCAATTGATAAACTCTGAAGAGAGGGTTGGGGGCACAGGATAGCAAAAAAATAGTAAAATATCCAAGATCTGGTAGTAGCAGCAGTATTGTTAGTGGCACTTTAAGCATAGCCTTCCAATAGTAATTTGCCCTTTGAGAGCAGCCTTCTAACTTACCTTAAAATGCTGTGCAATTATACCTTACTTGTACCCTAAAAAGTTGAGAAATTAGGTCTCCATACAATTTCCACCAGCAGCAGCTTCTCCTAAACTGTCCAGTATACTCTTCAGCATAGCAGATGTTTCTGAAGATGCTTCATACAGGCAGCTATCTTCCATAGTATTTTTTTCCAAGATGCTCCTTATTGGTAGACATTTTCCATAGTAGCCATTTCTTGTGCTAGCTCTTTTTGGGTGTGTCTCCAGCATGACCTCTTAAAGTATATTTCCACTTTAAAATTTGAGAAAATGTCACTATATGTTGCCATTCACACAACATATTTTTTTTTTTTTTTTTATATTTCTTACCTTTTAAATGTTTCCTAGGAGAAAGAGTCATGGCAGACCACAAGCATTTATGAACAAGTTTATAGTGAGTATAAAGATAAGTGATAATAAGTATAGCCGATGAGCAGAAAGTCAGGCAGATTACAATGATCACTGATATAGATAAAGTCCCTTTATGAATAATAAAATGTAATTCTTTTTTTATTTATTTATTATAAAAGTAAAAGAGGCTGGTCAATTCGGTCATCCCACTGTACAAAGATACCTACACACACAGGCGCTGCCCAAATTTTTTTAATAAGGTGTGGGATATCTGGTAAGAATCTGATGCCACTGTGACTGAACAGCATGACCCTGTGACCAATTCCCCTTAAAGCGGAGGTCTGCCCGCCGCTGAAAAAATTAAAAGCCAACAGCTACACATACTGCAGCTGCTGGCTTTTAATAATCGGACACTTACCTGTCCCGGAGTCCAGCGATATCGGCACCACAGCTGATGTTTCCATCAGCTGTCTGGTGCTGCCGCCGTAATTGCGGGTAAGGGAACTCGGCAGTGTAGCCTTACGGCTCCGCTCCTTTCTCCTACTGGTCTGGCGGCAGGGGAAGAAGGAGGGAGCCGAGCGGTGACGTCAAAGGCCGCGGCCATGGCTCCTGGAAGTGGGGACAGAATACCTGTCAAAGATCCCCCCTGAAAGGTGCCAAATGTGGCACCGGAGGAGTGGAGGAGACAAATGAGTGGAAGTTCCACTTTTGGGTGGAACTCTGCTTTAATTAGCTCTATATAGGTGGAAGTCTGGTACACATGTTTTGCAGGTATGGCAAAGTTGCTGCATAACATACCAAACAACTCGAGCTCCCTACGCACCTAAGGGTCCTAGCACAGCGGAGATGAGTGTAGACGGTGTAGCTGACAAGGGTTTTTTTCTTCCTTGACACCCATACTGCTAAGCATGGTTGAGAGCCTCCCTTCCTTTTTATCTAAGCAATAGGTTTTTGGGATGATTACATTTTATTTCATTCTGTTATGTTTTATTTTTTTTATTAATGTATTTTTTTTTACGAGCCAGGGTATGCCCAGAGGCTCTGTATATGTACCTTTTTTTTCTTTTAAAAACAATAAAAATAATAATAAAAAAAAAGTAAAAGAGGGCAACATACAGTGGGGCAAAAAAGTATTTAGTCAGCCACCAATTGTGCAGGTTCTCCCACTTAAAAAGATGAGAGAGGCCTGTAATTGTCATCATAGGTATACCTCAACTATGAGAGACAAAATGTGGAAACAAATCCAGACAATCACATTGTCTGATTTGGAAAGATTTTTTTTTGCAAATTATTGTGGAAAATAAGTATTTGGTCAATATCAAAAGTTCATCTCAATACTTTGTTATTTATCCTTTGTTGGCAATGACAGAGATCAAACGTTTTCTGTAAGTCTTCACAAGGTTGTCACACACTGTTGCTGGTATGTTGGCCCATTCCTCCATTCAGATCTCCTCGAGAGCAGTGATGTTTTGAGGCTGTCGCTGGGCAACACAGACTTTCAACTCCCTCCAAAGGTTTTCTATGGGGTTGAGATCTGGAGACTGGCTAGGCCACTCCAGGACCTTGAAATGCTTCTTACGAAGCCACTCCTTTGTTGCCCGGGCGGTGTGTTTGGGATCGTTGTCATGCTGAAAGACCCAGCCATGTTTCATCTTCAATGCCCTTGCTGATGGGAGGAGGTTTGCACTCAAAATCTCACGATACATGGCCCCATTCATTCTTTCATGTACACGGATCAGTCGTCCTGTTCCCTTTGCAGAGAAACAGCCCCAAAGAATGACGTTGCCACCCCCATGCTTCACAGTAGGTATTGTGTTCTTTGGTTGCAACTCAGCATTCTCTCTCCTCCAAACACGACGAGTTGTGTTTCTACCAAATAGTTCTACTTTGGTTTCATCTGACCATATGACATTCTTCCAATCCTCTTCTAGATCATCCAAATGCCCTCTAGCAAACCTCAGACGGGCCTGGACATGTACTGGCTTAAGCAGGGGGACACGTCTGGCACTGCAGGATCTGAGTCCCTGGTGGCGTAGTGTGTTACTGATGGAAGTCTTTGTTACGTTGATCCCAGCTCTCTGCAGGTCATTCACTAGGTCCCCCCGTGTGGTTCTGGGATTTTTGCTCACCGTTCTTGTGATCATTTTGACCCCACGGGGTCAGATCTTGCGTGGAGCCCCAGATCGAGGGAGATTATAAGTGGTCTTGTATATTCCATTTTCCATTTTCCATTTTCTAATTATTGCTCCCACAGTTGATTTCTTCACACCAAGCTGCTTGCCTATTGCAGATGCAGTCTTCCCAGCCTGGTGCAGGTCTACAATTTTGTTTCTGGTGTCCTCCGACAGTTCTTTGGTCTTCACCATAGTGGAGTTTGGAGTGTGACTTTTTGAGGTTGTGGATAGGTGTCTTTTATACTGATAACAAGTTCAAACAGGTGCCATTAATACAGGTAACGAGTGGAGGGCAGAGGAGCCTCTTAAAGAAGAAGATACAGGTCTGTGAGAGCCAGAAATCTTGCTTGTTTGTAGGTGACCAAATGACCAAATAATTTGCAAAAAAAAATCTTTCCAAATGAGACAATGTGATTTTCTGGATTTGTTTCCACATTTTGTCTCTCATAGTTGAGGTATACCTATGATGACAATTACAGGCCTCTCTCATCTTTTTAAGTGGGAGAACTTGCACAGTTGGTGGCTGACTAAATACTTTTTTGCCCCACTGTACAACTAGTGCGATATTTGACACAGTTTTCCATAAACTAACATAATAAAATCTGGTTTGATGAATGTAGTAGCAAGTGGAAGACAGAGTGAGATATTGGCTGGAGAGAGTACAATAATTTGGCAAACAGGAAGTGCAGAGCTATGGCTTAAATCAGGAAGTTCATAGGAGAAGCAAAGAGTTCAAGGTTCAGCAGAAGTCAAGGCACAAGGCAGGCTTGTCCAATGGATCAGACAGCATCTCAGGCAGCTCAGCAAGAAGAGTCCTTGCCAGACACAGCAGAGGTCCCAGGTTCATGTAAAGGCCCTGTCAGATATCCAGCATCCAGTTTTCTCCCCAAACCAACACACCAGGTCCAACACCACACTCAATACTTTCCTTCTTCAGCCCTTTTGTCACTGAGGAAGTTGCCAAACTCCTTTCAACGGCCCACCTCCCCACTTGTCCCCTGTCCCCTTACAATTAGTGCTCTATCCTAAACTCTCTAAACCACGTCTTCAACATCTACCTCTCCTCTGGCACCTTTCCCTCCCCGTTTAAACATGCACTGGTTACCCCCATACTTGAAAAACCCTCACTGGACCCAACCTGTTTGAATAACTTAAGTCCCATCTCCCTGCTCCCGTTTGCCTCCAAGCTTTTTGAATGCCTTCTCCACAACTGTATGAGCTGCTCCCTAACTGACAACAACCTCCTCGATCCCCAACATTCCACTGAAACTGCCTTCCGAAAACTCACCAATGACCTACTGTTTTGTCACATTTTTGGCAAAGATAGATCACACAAATTCTTAAAAGTATAACATTTATTACAAGTAATGACAGATACAGATACCATTAGAAAATATAACAAGAATTATTTTTCTTCAGCCACATGTATAAACGCATTTTTACAAAAAAAATTTAAGTAAGTTTATAATTTTGTGTTGGGCTGCATTCACAGCAGTTTTTTGCTGTAGGTTGGACACCCCTGATCTAAAACTAAGCTCAAGTTGGTTATAAATAGGCTAGCTGCCAACATTCCCTATGTAAGCTAGGGACACTTGAGCTTAAGGCAAGGACCCTACACTCATCTGTTGTAAAACATTTCATCAAAAAAGTTTAGCTGTCTTTGTAAAGAAATCAACATTCCTAAAAATGTTCATAAGCTATTTTAAATCACAGAATTAGCCACAGTGATAAATACTGTATTATTCTTTACTATATAAGCTATCTTTTTGCTTTCTTTGTCCATTTCTGAGATATGTTGCATTAGTGTCAAATATTGTATAATATTTAGAAGAAATAGAAATAGATTTATTAATGCTGGCAGATGCTGGGCTTTATGAGCACCTGATCTCTAAATATTGCCATGTGATAAAATTCCCTATTTAGGTTCATCAGAAGATGTAAATTGCTGCATCCCAACTGATTTGAAAATGTAAAACTGGGCCAACACACCTGCTTCACAACACACTTATTCACGGCTCATTGATGTTAAAATATCGTTATTATTGCAGCAAGCTCAAATCAGCATTTATAATAATATCTAAAAGTAAGCCCTAAAAATTTGTCTTAATTTTCACCTTAGCAAATGTATTTATTTGCTTTTTATACTAAGCATTTATGTATATATTTATGTAATTATTTTCTGTATTTTTAAATTTAGAAAGTTTATACAGCATGGCATTCTGAGGCAACAAGGAACCAAAACCTAAACACCAATACTTAGACTACAATTGACACTTTTCTATAAAAAATACTATATCAAAAGAAATCAAAACAATCATTACAAACCAGTCAATGCTTTAACCACTTGACGACCGCCGCACGGTGATATACGTCGACAGAATGGCACGGCTGGGCATATGGGCATACAGGTACGTCCCCTTTAAGATGCGAGCCGTGGGTCGCGCCCGCGGGACCCGTGGACCCGATCGCCGCCGGTGTCCTGCGATCGGGTCACAGAGCTGAAGAACGGGGAGAGGTAAGTGTAAACAAACATCTCCCCGTTCTTCCTAGTGACACTGTCAGTGATCGTCTGTTCCCTGTCATCGGAGACAGCGATCAGTGACGTGTCACGCCAAGCCACGCCCCCTAACAATTACAAGCACTCCCTAGGTCACACTTAACCCCTTCAGCGCCCCCTACAGGTTAACCCCCTTCACTGCCAGTGTCATTTTTACAGTAATCAGTGCATTTTTATAGCACTGATCGCTGTAAAAATGGCAGTGGTCAAAAAATGGTTTTAGATGTGTCCGCCGTAATGTCGCAGTCATGATAAAAATTGCTGATCGCCGCCATTACTTGTAAAAAAAAAATATTAATAAAAATGCCATAAAACTATCCCCTATTTTGTAGACACTATAACTTTTGCGCAAACCAATCAATAAACGCGTATTGCGATTTTTTTTACCAAAAATATGTAGAAGAATACGTATCGGCCTAAACTGAGGAAAAAAAAACCTTTTTATATATTTTTGGGGGATATTTATTATAGCAAAAAGTACAAAATATTGAATTTTTTTCAAAATTGTCGATATATTTTTGTTTATAGCGCAAAAAATAAAAACCGCAGAGGTGATCAAATACCACCAAAAGAAAGCTCTATTTGTGGGAAAAAAGGACGTCAATTTTGTTTGGGAGCCACATCACACGACCGCGCAATTGTCAGGTAAAGCGACGCAGTGCCGAATCGCAAAAAGTGGCCTGGTCTTTGACCAGCGAAATGGTCCGGGGCTGAAGTGGTTAATGTCCATGTCCCCATTTGGCAGTGTTGTCACTCTATATTACCAGGATAAAGGAACCTAAACGGATGAAAAGAGAGCCAGCACAATCAAAAGCATACATGGAACAAAATGTCATATGCCAAAGGATATGCAGTATGTATATAGTACAATGTTCACCTCCCTCCAAAAACAGTAGGACACTGAAAAAAATGTTACTTTCCATTTTGTTTTCTGATTATTAAATCATGCCCACAATTTAATGTGTGGAAAACAAGTGACCAGTTATTATTATTGCAAATGATTGAATTTATACTACTACCATGATCATTATTAAAAATTTTCGTCAATGGGAAGATACCACTCTATGAATGTCTATTATTAAATTCTTAAGCCCAACAAGACAACCCAATACAGTTTGATCGATAACGGTGTTGCAGCTTTGGAGAAAATTGACTAGCTTTCTGTTAGTCGCATACAATTATTGACATCCATTTTTGTTGTAGGACACAACTTTTTCAGTGGCATACTGTTGTATACTGTATGTTTTTGGCGGGAGGTGTTTTTGTGTGCATATTGTACATGATATATATTGTATGTTCTTTGGTATACGGTATCATAATTGTGCTTGCTCTCTTTTGGTTCATAAACCTCTGTAAATTTTTGTCCTAGAAATATGTGTGACAGCATTACCAAACGTATACATAAGATAGCTCTCCTTGGGATATTTGGTGGTGGGATTTTAATAGGTATTTTTCTTTACCGTGATACTTTTTATACATTTGTACATTTATTTGTTTTAAAATGGGGACATGACTATCGAAGCATTGATTGGTGTACAACGTTTGATCTCTTTTGATTATTATTATAGAAATGTGATAAGGAGCACAGTTCGCTATATATGTCACCATATTCTAATATTAAACTTTGGCAAAACAAAAGAAACAGATCAATGGACTTATCAGTGCCAACCATAATCCCAACGAAGAAAGGAAACAGACACAAATGTCTAAAAACACATAATCTTTTTACAATATACGATTATGTATAACATGTAAACTGCAAGCTTATGAGCAGCACAGCAACTTCCATGACAGAGCACTAGTCCTGTCTGGCCCAGGCAATCATAAATACAAATCGCATAAAACTAGAAACATAGTAATATAACAATTCAGGGACCAGTGGTACTGGAAGGGGTGCAGCGGTCTCAATGCGTTTTGCAACTGGTTTGCTTCATCAGGAGACAATATGGAGAACCCAACATGCCATGTGTGAACAGCACTGCAACCAATGGGATAATATTCTTAACAACCCAGAGTAAAATGAAAAAAAGAGGGAAAAAATCTCTAAATTGGGGGTAAAGCAATGGAACTACTGACTACCTTGACTGTTGTTAGAAATGCTGCTTGGCTCTCGGACCGGCTCTATTATTCATAGCAGTTGGGCCTGCTTTTGGCGGCTCTTCCCATAGGATGCCTTTGTTTTCTAGCCTTTATGCTCCATCTATCTGGACCTTTTTGGACTTAATGACTTAAAGGGCTGTCCAGAGAGAGGTTCCACCACTTCACCACCAGTTTAGAGTTCCTTTCCCTCTTTTTAAAATTTTTGTCTGGGCTGTTAGGAATATCATCCCATTGGTTGCAGCACGGTCCACACAGTGCATATTGGGTTCTTCATATGGTCTCTTGATGAAGCAAACTAGTTGCGAAACATGTCGAGACTGCTGCACACCTTCCTGTACCACTCACCCTTGAATTGTCATATTACTATGTTTCTAGTTTTATGAGATTTATATTTATGATTGTCTGGGCCAGATAGGACTAGTGCTCTATCAGGGAAGTTACTGTGCTGCTCATATGCTTGAACTTTAATTTTAACAATATATTGCAATAAAATTATGTGTTTTTAGACATATGTGTCTGTTTAATTTATTCATTGGGGTTATGGTCGACACTGTAAAGTCCACAGATCAGATTCTTTTGTTTTGCTGTGTATTATAGAAATGTCCATTGTAGTAATAGCATTTATGCTTTGGTTACTTTTTGCAAAGTCACCATAGACTCTGGACCACTGAGGGGTTTGCAGGCCTATAGGGTGCCGGTGTGTTCTGAGACAGAAAAACAGAACAGTAACTGGGGATCACAAATATAATAGTACAGATACTCCTCGTTTAGCGACTTACCCATTTAACTACTACTCGAACTTACGACTGGCTCTCCCCACTCTAATGTCGCGTATATACATCATTGTATTGTACAGTACAGAATTTTTGTTTTTGTTCTGTACTTATGCAAATTAAAACAATGTTATTGAGCTGGAGTTTTTTGTTTAGACCATTTTATCACAATACAGTACAGAAGTTAACCACTTGTCGACCTGCTCACGCAGATATACTGTGGCGGGTCGGCTCTCCTGCACAAACTGACGTACCTGTAGGTCAGTCCGCAAAAACAGAATATCAGGCGCGTGCCCGCATGCTGCGGGAGCGTGCCCGTGGGTTTCGTGGACTCGATGTCCGCCGGCGGCCCGCGAACGCGACGAGGAGAGGCAGAACGGGGAACTGCCTATGTAAACAAGGCATTTCCCTGTTCTGCCTAGTGACATGACAGAGATCTGTTCCCTGTCATCGGGAACAGTGATCCCTGTCATGTTTCATTAAGCCCACCCCCCCTACAGTTAGAACACACCCAGGGAACACACTTAGCCCTTGATCGCCCCCTAGTGTTAACCCCTTCCCTGCCAGTGTCATTTTTACATTGATCAGTGCATTTTTTTAGCACTGATCAATGTAATAATGTCACTGGTCCCCAAAAAATGTCATTTGGGGGTCCCCAAAAAGTGTCATTTGCTAAAAATCGGAGATTGCTGCCATTACCAGTAAAAATAATAAAAAAATAAATAAAAGTACCTAAATTTATCCCATAGTTTGTAGACACTATAACTTTTGCGCAAATCAATCAATATATGCCTATTGCGTTTTTTTTTTTTACCAAGAATATGTAGAAGAAAATATATCGGCCTAAACTGATGAATACTTTTTTTTTTTATATATTTTTTTTTGGATATGTATTATAGCACAAAGTAAAAAAGAAACATTTTTTTTCAAAATTGTCAGTCTTTTTTTGTTTATAACGCAAAAAAATAAAATCCGCAGAGGTGATCAAATACCACCAAAAAAAATGCTCTATTTGTGGGAACAAAAGGACGTCAATTTTGTTTGGGTACAGCGTCGCATGACTGCACAATTGTCAGTTAAAGCAACGCAGTGCCGTATCGCAAAAAATGCTCTGGTCATTAAGAGGGTAAAACCTTCCCTGGGGCTGAAGTGGTTAAGAATGCTTAAAATATTGATTACTTGTGATTCCTCGTTTAACAACCAATTCATTTAACGACCTGGTCTTTGGAACGGAACCTGGTCGTTAAGTGAGGAGTACCTGTATAGGCTTGAAGAATATCCAAAGCCAAATTTGTTTTAATTAATTTTGGATAGACTGGGGGAGGGGGTCATGCTGTTGTCAGTTTTTCTTTTAATTGCCTCTCATTAGGGAGATTTCCCTTCTTGTCCTGTAGACTCACAAAAAAGTAAGAGGATATCTTTCCACTGTGAGGGAAATCTCCTCACTTTCCTGAGAAAAAAAGTGGAAATGTAAATTTGGGATTCACCCTCACTTCAATTTATCAATTAATTTGATCAGGACAATTAGAGAGAGAAAATCTCCCTAACGGGGACATAGTTAAAGCGGAGCTCCACCCTGAAGTGGAACTTCCGCTCATCGGAACCCCCCCCCCTCCGGTGTCACAATTGGGCGAGGGGGGTGCAGATACCTGTCTAAGACAGGTATTTGCACCCACTTCCGGGAGTCCTCTCTGCGGGAAATCTGCGGGAAGCACATCACTTCCCGCAGAATACCCGTAGTGTTCTGGGAGACACTCGGCTCCCAGAACACAGGAGGACCAGTCAGAACAGTGCAGGACGACTCGCGCATGCGCCGTAGGGAACCGGGCAGTGAAGCCGCAAGGCTTCACTTCCTGGTTCCCTCACCGAGGATGGCGGTGGGGGCAGCAGAGTGACGAGCCATCGCTCGTCCTCTGCTGCGGATGTCGCTGGACTCCAGGACAGGTAAGTGTCCTAATATTAAAAGTCAGCAGCTGCTGTATTTGTAGCTGCTGGCTTTTAATTTTTCTTTTTTCGGCGGAGCTCCGCTTTAATAAAGACCTGACACAGGTTCTAACTTCTTACCACTCTGACCAAATCTACTTTCATTTACAAAACAAAATCACCAGAATGAGTCCAATGAGATTTCAAAATTACCGTCACATGGTTGAAAATAAAGAACCTTCTCTCTGCGTAAAGCCTTGTAAATTTAGCCATTAAAGAGGAAGTAAACCCTGATGGGTTTTACTTCCTCTTTAGCAGCCCGCTGCAAAAGCCTGCAAATGAAAAGCATAATGGGCTAGTATGCATTGCATACTAGCCCATTATGTGTCACTAACCTGCAAAAGAATCCAGCGATGTCCCCAGAGTAGGCAGCATCCATCTTCTGTCTCCTCTTCCTTCCGGGCTGCGGACTCCAGCTCTGTGATTCGCCGGAGCCGCATGACGTCACTCCCACGCATGGGAGTCGCGATTCACGGCACAGGCTGGGGAAGAAACGGCACTTAGTTTAGTTTCTTCCCCGTGCATGTGCCGTTGGGATTTTCGGCAGACTACAAGTGAAATATCTCCTAAACGGCGCACGTTTCGGAGATATTTCCATTACCTATAGGTAAGCCTTATTCTAGGCTTACCTATAGGTAGAAGTAGTCAAAAAGGGTTTACAACCACTTTAAGGACCTCTTTCCTAAAAGCAGCCATCACTTCAAAGCAGTATTCAATAAACTCTTCTAGGTTAATGAACATCCACACTTTGTATTATAACATAAAATATGTCTGGTAACTGTGATTGTTTGACGCACAACTGTTGTAGGTTTACACAAAATAAAATGTGACCTTCAACTGTTTAAGAGGTAACCTTGGATGCCACACTTTACCTTTCCTGTGCCTACCAGCCACCTTGGTCCTTCACTGGAAGTGCTATAGAAATAAAGGTTTTTGTATATGCGCATGGCTAGGCAGCTAGGCCATCATGTGATAGTGTCAGGCCTCCATACAGAATCAGGGTGGCATGCACAAAAAAGCTACTGTGTGTTACTGAAGATGGTTACTATGCAGCTACAAGGTCACTTTCCTTTTTGGGATCCTGTGAAAAGTTTACTTTACAGGGCAACTATAATAATGTATTGTATTTTTCTTGAGATGTATGTGTGATTTTTTTTTTTAATTCACACAGTTATTGTTTCACTTTATGACAATACCACTCCCTGATGCTTTTTTTTTAAAAAAAAGCATGATTGCTCTTGTCATTTTACCATCCATTGTTGAGCATAAGAATGACACTGAAAGCACGGGGGTTGTTAATTCACATCATTTTTCATACAATGTTAAACGCTTATCTATCATTAGGTTAAATCAAACATCACTACATTAGCATAAAATTGCAATGTTTACGTACAGTTAGTTAATATGTTATGTCAAGTCTAAACTGTGTAGTAATTACAGACATTTTCATGCTGTAGAATATTTGACAAATCTATGTATTTGATATTTATGGCGCACTACGCTTTACTTTTTAGGACCAAATTTCCAACCCAATCTATTTTTGGCTTACTGAGAGCTTAGCATCTCACCGTATGAGAGAGAACAAAATTGAGCAACAATAATAAGATGTAAGTAATCAGTCATTTTTTTGTAGTTATTATTCAGAAATTTTATAGCAGTTACTCCTTTATATGTAGCTCTGTTGACACTTAAACTGATTAAAAGAGTTCTCTAAGCAAAATTAGAGTTTTGGGTATGGCAATTAGGCCCTAGATCTTACATATTCCTTAAAGCTGAACTCTGAGATAAGAAAAAGGGGAAAAATACCCATACAGTGCCCCCCTTCCCCCCCCCCCCCACTAGTTTTAATGCTTATTAAATCTAGACGAGAGGGAATAGGCTGTATTTCTTACCTTATTTCTCGCTCTGACGGGTATCCACAATGCTGTGCAAGCGGTCACTCTAGACCTTTTCTTTAAAACAGTTGGGTCAGGGGTCACACTCTGACGTTATCAAGCACAATGCAAATACAATACCATTATTCTTGCATTATATGTGAGGACAGCAAGGGTCTATCCACAACCCTGAGAGTCAGAGAGAAGAGGAGAGCACCTAAATGAGAAATAGGGTATCTATTACAGCTCAATGCTCTACCCCTAGACGTAACAAGCAAGTAATCCTTGCTGTGGGAGGGGGAGAGTTCATTACATTGGTATTTTTTACAAAAAAATCCCAGAGTTCAGCTTTAAAGGAAACACCTCAGGTCATTATTACTTTTGTCAGCAAAGGCCTCTATACACTGCTGGAGGGTTTTATCACTTGTCTCTGAATACCGTGGACCAGAATTGGATCCAGGGCAGTGCACACTATTCTCCTGTACTGGATAGAAACCACAGCTGACATAGGTTAGTAGTGATGTGACAGGTTCTCTTTGAAATAAACCTATCTTTATATAGAAAGAGGTACACTACAAAGAAGAAAGGTGTCCTTTTATTTAAATTTTATAAGGGTTTTTAGCGTTTTTTAAAAGTTTGTTAAGGTCCAATACTAAAATATAACAGTCACAGAAATAGGGTATGCAGTGTTCATTGACTCAAAATACATTAGTATATCAATTTATAAATGTAATATTAATTTAAAAAACACTAAGTAATTTACCATTGCTTTTTCTAGATTGACTAAATGTATTTTAGAACGGAGAGGCATGTTTTTTAGATCCCTGTTTTCCTATCATAAACTCCAGGAAATGTTTGCGTAATCCACTGCACGCAAGGGCAGCTTTGGAGAAAAAAGATAGTATTGTGTTAACTGGATACAAAATATACTTAGAACATATGAACACTGCTTGTTCTATTTTAGTGCTCATTCTAAGGCCACTTAAGCCCACCCCTTTCTATACATGCACGTCATAAACTAGTTTTAGTTGTCAGGTACTTGAGATGAAATTGGATAAAGTGTTACTAAACCCACAACAGTAAAATTAGTCTTTATATGCGGTAAAGCATGTTTGTTATACTCACTGTGGAACCTAAGGGTTTAATCCTCTGCATTGTGTAAAAAGGCTGTTTGATCCTGTATGCACAGATCCTCCTCTTCCACTGACTCCAGAAAAGGTCCAGATAAGACAGAGTTACTGGAGTCAGGCTGCACATGCTCAGTTTGGTGTGTATTGTTTTTTTTTTGTTTTCTTGGGAGAGTGCATGTGATCAGCACAGGGCCAATCAGCACTGTCCAGACAGAGGGTGAGGGGTCCTTGATTCTGATAGGACAGCTCAGTGCAGTATGAAAACTCCTCCTACAAGCTTTAACTAGGAACTGATAGTAATCTTCACAATACTGCTATATACTGCTGATGAGAAAAGGTATTTAGCTGTTTATATTTACTAAAACTATTGCATTTCCATGTTCTGTGTATTGTGGGAGACCAGATATAATGAATGCAGGGTCATGGGTTTAGTAACACTTTAAGTGAATCAAGTAACAGAGAGACAACTTGAGGTAACTTAAGGCTGGGTAAAAAGAAAAAGAAAACTAACACTACTCATATTATTTATGGCCTTCAGTAGTGATGTGCAAAATTAGCAGTTTTTGCTTTACAAAAAATTTAGCATCGGAGTCAATGGGAAGGGCAAAATTACGATTTGTTTGTGGTTTTTAAGAGTACAATGGAGTTTAATGGTTCCTGAGGGCTGGGATAGTTTAAACTATCGTTGACCTGTTTTTTTTAGGAAAAGTTGTTTCTTCTAGATGCACATTGCTTGTACTGCAGTGGCAGCTATTTAGAAATTGATGACAATGTCAGCACTAACATGGGTCAAACTCACATGAGTTTGGAAATAGGAATTGGGTCTGGTGTGGCTATGTTTATAAAGCAACACCCATTTCACACAGTCATTGGAGATTTTTTTTTTTTGTATACATTTTGGTGAGATTTTAGTTAAGGTAAAATCAAATTTAGAGTTTTGACAAAAAGAGGTAAGGAGAACTTTTCCAATGGGTAAACCTGTTCCGGTGATAACTGTCTAAGAGGGAACAATTGTCTCTGGGACGGGTAGTAAAGGGAAATCTCCCTGACAGACAGAAACAAAACTAGACAGGGGTCCTCACTGTTTCCTACTTTATGCAAAACGTTTAAAATGTTTGGCTTTACGATCACCGTAATATAAATTTTAGAATATTAGTCCAACAGTTGCCAAAGCTTTTGTTTTGGATAGTGTTAGGAGTACTTGTATTATGTAGAGTGGGGAAGAATTATAGCCCCCTGTACATTTTTTTTATTGCTGTCTGTACCCCTGTTGGAGTGATTCCCCTCACCTTCTGTGTGGTTGCTGGTCTAGGAAGAGGCAGCAGATACAATCTGATTGATGCTTTACACCTTCAATAAAACTATTCAAAGTTTTGACTATAATTTGATGTGTCAGCCACATTTTATTCTCCTACATTCTAACCTCCCAATGTGTGGAATGCTTGGGTACTTAAAGAGGAAGTAAACCCTGATAGGTTTACGTCCTCTTTGTTTCGCATAGTAGCCCATTGTGTGTCACTTACCTGAAGGAGAAGCCTGCGATGTCCCCGATTTCCTCGATAGTACAGAGACGCCATCTTCACCCCTCTTCTTCCGGGGTCCGCGAACTCCGGCTCTGTGACTGGTCGGAGTCGCATATGCGCCGCAGACATCGGTGCTGTCATTTTTGCAAATATCTCCTAAACTGTGTAGGTTTAGGAGATATTTGTTGCACCTACAGGTAAGCCTTAATCTAGCCTTAATCTTACTTTTGCTTTCTGCTTTTGAGCCAGCGGCTAGTACTGTACACACCTTTACAGGCTGTTAGTTGGTTTCTTTGATCTGATAAGCCAGTTGTTTAACCAGCTCAAAGATGCACCAACAATGAATAGTCCCAGTGGCTCATCCTTTATCTTACTGTTCAGTTCAAAGTTTCAGTCAGATAAACTATGCCTCAAAGCAAACAGCTCTGCTGACATTTTTTTTTGCTAACTCTTATGCCGTGTACACACTGCCGGACTTTGCCACAGGCAAAACTCCATCGGAAATTCCCACCGCATAAGTGCTCTGAGAATCTTTTGTAATGTAATAGGAAAAAAAGGAAAAAAAAAACAACAGTTTAAAAATAAATAAAATCCAAAAACCAAAATCATTATAGCTTTCCTTTAAACTTTTGGAAGAGTTCATATGCCATACTGTGTATATATAGATATATATATATATATATATAGATATATATAGATATATATATATATATATATAGAGAGAGAGAGATATAGATTTAACTATATATAGATATATCTATATATAGATAGATATATATATATAGATAGATGTATATATAGATATGTATATCGGTGTATTTATATATATATATATACACACATAAACAGTATATATATATATATATATATATATATATATATATATATATATAAAATATATATATTAGTTGGCAGATGGATAAACCAAGGTAGGATGAGTAGTAAATCAAATAAATATTTAATGGCGAAATAGAATCCATAAATTACCTTAGGGGAATTTTGCTCTCTTGTTGCATGCTGTTATCATTTATCATCTTTGTCTCTAGACATAGACACTAAATCCTGCTTGTAATGAAAGATGCAGATATATTTATTAATAAGTTCCACTCAGCACATTACACCACTTTACAAATGTTTTTGTCAGTTTAAATGTGGAAAAAGCTCTGTCATATATCTTGTATTAAACTAAATGAGTTCATAATTGATTCTATCCATGGGGTCATAGGCAGTTGAATGTAATTACAATTCTGTACTTTCTACATGCCTCAGTTCCAGATAATTTTAGTTTTTATACTACATATTGCTAGCAGCTTTCCTTGTTCAGTACAGGTTGTTCTTTTTATGTTTTTGCAGTTTTACCTTGCAATTTAATTTTAGACTTGATTTCAAGGTCATAAATTTGCCAGTGGTAGTATGTCATTCATAAAATATCTTTCCACTATTTCCTTTTGTATCACATACATTAACTCTAAGCTACGCCTCCCAACAACTTGCCATACAAAGATGTGACATTTAAAAGTGAATCTGGCTTAATAAAAAACATGTAAGCCAACACTTGACATTTGAATTGCTATTCACAAACCTGGTGTCTATATGCACCTCTTAAAGCTGGAACTCAAGACCTTTTAATTCACAGGTGTCAAACACAAGGACCGTGGGCCGAATCTGGCCCTCCAGGCCATTTCATGTGGCCCTCGCCCTCCTCTGGTCCTCCTCAAGACCCTTACTTTCTGCTTTTAAGCAATGCATCCAGCTTCTTTCCAGCAGCAGCTTAAGGAAAAGGTGGTGCACTGCGATGTAAGGGAGAGTGGGGGACTCAACTGATGGTGGAGTGGCTCTTAACATGTAATGTAAGGGGAGGGGATGCACTGGACATCTAATCTTACAGGTACTCGGCTCCGCTCGCAGTCATGCCCAGTCCCGCCATTGAACCTGTGTTATGTCCATCATAGGAGCCTGGCCAAGGAGCGGGACTGCGAGAGGAGCCGAGAGGAGCCGAGTACAGCCGAGTACACAGGCCATCCGGCTCTGTCTATCTCGGCGCCGCAGCGGTAATTTTAAAGGCTGCAATGACACTGGGCAAGGCTGCAGTGACACAGGGCAAGGCTGCAGTGACACTGGGCAAGGCTGCAAGGACACTGGGCAAGGCTGCAGATGGACACTGATCATTCTGCAATGATGGACAAGGCTGCAGATGGACACTGATAAGGCTGCATTGATGGGCATTTAAATGTACGTTTTTATCCTTAAACTTCCCTCCTAAAAGTTTTTTTCCTTAAAATTCCCTCCTAAACTTGGGGTGCGTGTTATACGCCGGCACGTGTTATACGCTGATAAATACGGTACTTTCAGTTCTTACAATGGATTTACAAATAAAGGGTGCTGTCAGTGATATATTTGGTCAAGACTAAATCCTCTTGAGTAAGAGTGCTTTTTCATTGGATCAAGCTAAAGGGGGCCACAGAAATATAGCAGAATATTCCCATAAAGGTTTCCTGAAATGTTAAGAAAATAATAGTTAGAAAATTTAAGAAATTGACATAAAAAGATTGGGCAAGGTTGGGGAGATTAAGTGTGTCTAAAGCCCCATACACATGGTCGGACTTCCATCGGACTTTTCCCTGGATTTTTGTCCGAACGGAGTTGGCCGGGCACACCCATAGCATACATACCACAGGACTTTTCTGCAAACTTTCCCAAAACTTTTTGCAACATCACGTGGTTTTTCTGCTCTTTTCTGCTCTTTACCGCCACCCTTTGGTCAACTTCTGCTATTGTTGGTTGATTTTAACATTAGTTGTTTTGTCCATCGGACAAAAGTCCTATGGTTTTCTGTACACACGGTCGGACTTTGCTCTATCGGACTTTTGTTGGGCAAAAGTTTGTCCGTTTGCAGACCCAACTTTTGTCCGATGAAAACAAGGAAAAAGCAAAAAAAGTTTGTCCGATGGAGCGTACACACGGTTGGATTGTTGGTTCAACTTGCTCAAAATGAAGTTTGTTGGCCAAAAGTCCGACCGTGTGTACGGGGCTAAATGCTGCTTATCAATTGCTACAAATGTAATTTAGAAATCTGGCAAAAATAATCTGATATAAAAATGCGTGTAAGATCTTTTATATGAAAACACCTATTTAGATAAGCAAGACTCCCAAGAAGCAGAAATATGTATTATCAGGTCTGTGGCTATATTAAAAACTGCCTGGACTAGTTGACCTTCCTTTGGTTTATTTACTAAATGCAAATAGACTGTTCTCTTTGCAAGAGAAGATTTACTTCACAAGTGTATTTTCCCAAGAGCCCAATGAATGAGATGAAACTGACTTCCATCATCCAATCATGTGCAAGCAAAAATGCAGTTTTCTGATAGTGTGATCTTTGCAAAATTTTATGACATTAACTAAACTCTGGAGAAACGTCCCTTGCAAAATGCTAATTCCCTTGCAAAGTGAACCAACCCTATGGAATTAGAGTTTTAAAACTGATGAAGTTTAAAGCGGAACTTTGCACATAACAGTTTGGTAACAATTCATGTACTTTAACGTTGCATTCCACATTAATAATTATGCTACCAAAATTTGTGTGTTGTAAATTGCCTCCAGCATTGCTCCAGTTTCTTCTTGCTGGATACCACCATGTTGTTGAAGCCCAGAACAGTCACTGTATGTCTTGGCTCAGGGGATGGCTGACAGAAGCTTTACAGTGCCCAGCAGTGGCGGCTGGTGGTATATTTTTTGGGATCCCCCCGGTCGATCAACGAAACAACAATCGGATCTCCCACACAACCCCCCCCCCCCCGGTTGGTCACTAGCCCCGCACTTACCCCATCTAGGTAGCGGGCAGCGGTTCCTCTGGAACGCGGCGGCTTCCCATGCGTCTCTTCCTCCTCCTACTCAGCATCACGGTGACTTCCGCCGTGTGTCTCCTTCCTCCTCCTAGGCGGCCAAAAGGATCGCTTCTTCTCTCGGCCAATCAGGTGTTGGGTCTCAGGCCAGGAGGAGAATCAGGAACACAATAGCGAATATTAACTTGCTATTGTCACACAACTGGGTGGGCTTGGGGTGCAGTGCTCTGCGATCCGACCCACCCCTTTTTTAAGCAAATTAGAGCCTCAGGCTCTACTCATGTGCTTCTAAAAAAAAAAAACATTGGAATCCATGGGTCCGGAGCCCTGCATGTAGATTAGGGGCCAGGCACATGGATTAGGGGGGGCACCCCTGTGCTCCATATGGACGGGCCGCCACTGGTGCTCAGTCTCACAGCCTATGCTGCTGAGGGAGAAAGGAGAGAATATCATTGAAATAAGATAAGACAAGGCACTATGCTTGTATTACCTGCCTTTTTATATCTCTTAAGAACTCTAGAACAGTGGTTCTCAACTCCTGTCCTCAGGACCCACTAACAGGCCAGATTTTAAGTATTACCTTGGTGAGATGCAGGCTAGAATACTGCAATCCCTGAGCAGCAAATTATATCACCTGTGATGCATTTCAGTTATCTTGCAAACCTGGCCTGTTGGTGGGCCCTGAGGACTGGAGTTGAGAACCACTGCTCTAGAAGCAAGATTGTCCCACTATAGGCTCTGGTAGATTCCTGTCCACCTTCCTGTCCACCTTAGAGTGCTCACCTTTGGGTGTTTATTTTCCATTTGCATTCATCATATCATAAACGACCACAGAATTTCCAACATGGAGGAGTGGGTCCCCTTGTTCTGACTACAGCAGATGAGCAAACCTGGGAATTTAAGAGCAGAGATCTCATTACTGGAGGCCTTTCATAGAGAAAATAATCTATTAGTGTGTGTAGCTCAGCAAATGCCATATAACTTTAAGTATTTCTTTTGGGTCGACATATCTTTTAGGGAAATTCAAAGAGCAGTGATGATGTTATACCCTACAGTAACCAATGGATTTTAGTTGAACTAAGATCACTGAAAGATATATTCTGATACGTTTACTATGGATTACTAGACTTTATTAGGTTTATTTATTAAAGGCAAATACACTGTTCACTTTTCAAGTGAAGTTACACTCTGCAAGGGAATTTTCCCCAGAGCTGAATGTGTTGAAGCTTTACTTTGCAAGGAATACCCATTTGTGTGCAAGGAAAATAAAAGAAAAAAAAATGACATTTTGCTTGCACATGATTGGATGTAGTCAGAACAAGAGCTTTATCTCATTCACTAAGCTCCAAGAATAATTCCCTTGCAGAATGCTATTGCTTTTGCAAAGTCAATAGTCTATTTCCCTTTAGGAACTCAATCCCTATGGGTAAGTCCAAATAATGGCATTAAAATGTATAAATCCAATCTGATTCATTAGGCAATAAACAGTACAATTTTATTTATTTTCAATATTCTGCTTACATCCTACAGAGTTACTTAACAATTTGAATTCCTCAATAATAGATCCCATTCACCAAACTGGTTGCAGTGGGTTATTGCTCTTTGCATTTCAATACTTAATTTTATTTATTTATTTAGAAGTTACAAAACATAATTGTTAGAAACCCAACAGGGGTGATTTAGTTTTTGCCAGAATTTACATTAATCCTTCACAACCAAGTGAATAACTCAATGTGAAAATATACATCTAAGTTTTTGGATGTAATAACAAAGCATAAAATGTCATTTTCTTTTGAGAATCATTACTAATAAACTAGTAATAGAAAAGACAAAATTTTTACACATGAATACTCTGATGCCGCGTACACACAACCGTTTTTAATGTCATTGAAAAAAACGACGTTTTTCTCGACGTGATTCTTCTCAAGCCTGCCTTGCCTACACACGATCATGAAAAAAAATGCTTGAGCAAAGCGCGGTGACGTACGAAATGTACGACGGCACTATAATGGGGAAATTCCATTCGGATGGTGCCACCCTTTGGGCTGCTTTTGCTGATCCTTGTGTTAGTAAAGTTTGGTGAGAGACGATTCGCGCTTTTCAGCCTCGTGCTCTTCAGTCCGTTACAGCGTGACGAATGTGCTATCTCCATTACGAACGCTAGTTTTACCAGAACGAGCGCTCCCGTCTCATCACTTGCTTCTGAGCATGCGCGTTTTTTCCATGTCGTTAAAGCCTACACACGGCCGTTTTTCATGACGAGAAAAACGACAACGTGAAAAACGACGAGAAAAATTAGAGCATGTTCCAAATTTTTAATGCCCATTTTTCACGTCGTGAAAAATGCTCTGGAGCCCACACACGATCGTTTTTAATGACCAAATAAAAAAATTGCATTTTTCTCGTCATGAAAAACGGTCGTGTGTACGCGGCATGAGAATATGGTGAGTATTTATTTCATTGTTGTCTGAAACTCATATCAGTTAACCAAGCTATATCAGCTATGTTTAGAACACAGGTTCCTGAGGACATTTTAGCAACCTCTTATGCCGCGTACACACGACCGTTATTCATGTCATGGAAAAAAAACATGTTTTTCTCTACGTGAATTTTCGTGTTTCCTCTCAAGCCTGCCTTGCATACACACGTTCGTGAAAAAAATGCTCGAGCAAAGCGCGGTGACGTACAACACGTACGACGGCACTATAAAGGGGAAGATCCATTCGAATGGCGCCACCCTTCGGGACGCTTTTGCTGATCCTCGTGTTAATAAAGTTTGGTGAGAGACGATTCGTACTTTTCAGTTCATTACAGCGTAACGAATGTGCTATCTCCATTAGACATGTGCAAAAGGAAAAAATTCGTTTAGTTTCGTTTCGTTTTAATTCGTTAATTAATTAATTTCGTTTAGTTAGATTCGTTAAATTTGTTAAATTCGTTTTCGGATTTCGTTTTGTTTTCGACTGAATTCGAAAATCGGTCGCATTCGAAAATATTTCAACCGAATTCGAAAATATTTCTACCGGATTCGAAATTATTTCAACATGATTCGAAATTATTTCAACCGCATTTGAAACTATTTCAACCGGATTCGAAAATATTTTGCGACCCGACTTTGGGTCCACGTATCTCAGGGTCACTTAGTAATAGAAACCCCAAATTTGGAGATGTTATAGTGCTAGTTCTACTGTGTTTGCATACCATTTTGGGGTTTCTAGCTACAAGTGGCCCCGAGATATGTGGCCCCAAATTCGGGTCGCAAAATGTCATTCTCTGCTGCAGAAAAGTGTTTGACATTTTGCGACCCGATTTTGGGTCCACGTATCTCGGGGTCACTTAGTGATAGAAACCCCAAATTTTGTGTGCAAACACAGGAGAACTAGCACTAAAACATCCCCAAATTTGGGGTTTCTATCGCCAACTAACCCCGAGATATGTGGACCCAAAGTCGGGTCGCAAAATATTTTTGAATCCGGTTGAAATAGTTTCAAATGCGGTTGAAATAGTTTTAAATGCGGTTGAAATAATTTCGAATCATGTTGATACTATTTAAAGCGGATTCAAAAATATTTTGCGACCCGACTTTGAAAAAAAAAATGAAATTGATTCTAACAGTCTGCAGGAGATCTGCAAAAAAAAAAAAGAAGTGAAATGGCTGTTAATAGTCTACAGGAGATCTGCTAAAAAAGAAATAGATGCTAATAGTCTGCAGGAGACCTGGTGAGAAAACTAAATAGATACTAATAGTCTGCAGGAGATCTGCAAAAAAAATAAAAAATAAATGCTAATAGTCTGCAGGAGATCTTATGTAAAAAATAGTAATCTGCAAAAAAAAATTAAACATGAAATAGATAGTATCTATATTCTATTCTATTCTATTGTTTTTCTAGTGTATTCTCTATTTCTATTCTAATCTATTCTATCCAAAGTTAAAATTAATTAATTACATTTTTTTTTAATTCCTACTATTCGAAATTCAAATGTATTCTATTCGAAATTCGAATTTCATAAGATGGTTGCATATTCTTTCTATTTTATTCTATTAAATTATATATTTTTTTCTATTCTGTTCTAATCTTTTCTATTTGAATTATAAATTTTGGAAGATGGTTAGTTACTTACTTATATACATCTGTCACATAAAATAAAGATGTGAAATGGCTGTCATGGATGTAGATCGCAAGGCAAGTACATATGCTGTATGTCATTGTCCGAGTGCCACGTGACCGGCCACGTGACCAAGTTGTGGATTGTCCACTTGCCACGTCACCTGCCACAAGTTATGGGGTTCCTAGCACCAAGTGACCCCCAGATAGGGGCGATCTGTCGAGTGCTTTTCTGCAGCAGAGAATTACATTTTGTGACCCGACTTTGAGGCCACGTATCTCGGGGCCACTTATAGCTAGAAATCCCAAAATATTTGGTATGTAAACACATTACAACTGGCACTACAATAACCCCAAATTTGGGGTTTCTATCACCAAGTAACCCCGTTGTAATGCTAGTTCTACTGTGTTTGCATACCAAATTTGGGGTTTCTAGCTATAAGTGCCCCCGAGATACGTGGCCCCAAAGTCGGGTCACAAAATGTCATTATCTGCTGCAGAAAAGTACTTGAAATATCGCCCATATCTGGGGGTCACTTGGTGCTAGGAGCCCCATAACTTGTGGCAGGTGACGTGGCAAGTAGACAATCCACAACTAGGTCACGTGGCAGGTCACGTGGCACTCGTGGCCGTTCACGTGGCACTCATGGCAGGTCACGTGGCACTCGTGGCCGGTGTCGTGGCACTCGTGGCCGGTGTCGTGGCACTCGTGGCAGGTGTTGTGGTAAGTGGACAATGACATACAGCATATGTACTTGCCTTGCGATCGACATCCGTGACAGCCATTTCACATCTTTTTTTTTTATGTGACAGATGTATATAAGTAAGTAAATAACCTTCTTCCAAAATTTATAATTCAAATAGAAAAGATTAGAACAGAATAGAAAAAAAATATAATTTAGAAGAATAAAATAGAAAGAATATACAACCATCTTCTGAAATTCGAATTTCGAATAGAATAAATTTGAATTTTGAATAGTATGAATTCAAATTTTTTAATTAATTAATTAATTTTAACTTTGGATAGAAAAGATTATAATAAAATAGAAAATAGACTAGAAAAACAATAACCCCAAATTTGGGGTTTCTATCACCAAGTAACCCCGAGATACATGGACCCAAATTCGGGTCACAAAATATTTTCGAATCCGGTTGAAATAGTTTCAAATGCAGTTGAAATAATTTCGAATCATGTTGATACTATTTCAACCGGATTCGAAAATATTTTGCGACCCGACTTTGGGTCCATGTATTTTGGGGTTACTTGGTGATAGAAACCCAAAATTTGGAGATGTTGTAGTGCTAGTTCTACTGTGTTTGCATACCAAATTTGGGGTTTCTAGCTACAAGTGGCCCCGAGATATGTGGCCCCAAAATCGGGTCGCAAAATGTCATTCTCTGCTCCAGTAAAGTGCTTGACATTTTGCGACCCGACTTTGGGTCCACGTATCTCGGGGTCACTTAGTGATAGAAACACCAAATTTGGTATGCAAACACAGAAGAACTAGCCCTACAACATCTCCAAATTTGGGGTTTCTATCACCAAGGAACCCCGAGATACATGGACCCAAAGTCGGGTCAAAAATATTTTTAGATTCGAAAAAATTCGGATTCGGTTAAATTCGTTAGTATTGTAATTCGGTAATTCGGATGCATCCGAATGTCCGAATAATGAAAAATTCGTCCGAATTTCGATTCGGAACGAAACGAAATGCACATGTCTAATCTCCATTATGAACGCTAGTTTTACCAGAACGAGCGCTCCCGTCTCATACTTGATTCTGAGCATACGCATTTTTTTTCCCTCGTAAAAGCATACACACGACCGTTTTTCACAACGTTAAAAAGAACGACGTGAAAAACAACGAGAAAAAATAGAGCAGGTTCTAAAAAAAATTCGGGCATTTCTCTCGTCGAGAAAAATGCTCTGGAGCATACACACCACCGTTTTTTCACGACCATTTTTAAAAATTGCATTTTTCTCGTCATGAAAAACGGTCGTGTGCACGCGGCATTTATACTGCTTTACTGTTGGCAAATTGGCAATCTTAAATAAATGGTCATATAGCATGTATGAGCAAAATAAGTTTGCTAACTAACCTGTGACTAACAATAGATTGAGGTAAATAATGCAGATGCCTTGTAGACTAATTGTGATTTGCCAGTTTGATTGAATATGCATCCAACAACTGGAAAAAAAATTACCGGTGCTTCAGAATCATTCGATTTGCTAGCCTCACAATTTTGCCATGGTATATAAATCTGTTCATTGATCTTTACTTTTAAACCCTTTAAAAAATTTACACTTGAATTGTCATAATTACTTATACTAAAACATTTTTTTTTTACATTTTTATCCCTGTAGGATCCCCACAGAAAATAGTATCTCCAAAACAAGATTGTGAAGACAGTAAGCAAGAAAAAGTCTTAGATAAAGGTAGTGAAAGTGGAACATCATGTAATGAACTGTCTACGTCTAGTTGTGATAGCCAGTCAGAAGCTAGTACTCCTCAAGAAAATACATCTGTGCTTCAGCAATCAACTTCTCATCAACAGAATACTTTAACTCTGGATCGTCCTTTAAAGAAGAACCAAGTCCAGTGGGTTCCAACACCAGACAAACGCAGGAACAGTGAACTTTTTCAAACACTGATTAGCAAGTCTCGGGATAACAACCTTTCTAAAAGGAAAGTGTCTGAGAAGCCAAGCATTGAGGAGGAAATGAAAAAATGTATACAAGAGTTTAAAAAAATAATAATTCCAGATTATTTTCCAGAGAAAAAACGTCCATGGCAGATGGAACTACTAGACAAATATAATTTGTAGGAACATTCTATTTACTAGTGAAATATTTGCGCTATGTTTGTGTACTTCTACTAAATTCCTTTACATACACAACATACACCAAGTATACAGTTCTGTATATCTAATTATAAAACATCCCTGTAATACTTATATGACTTTTTGAAATAACAATCAAATATTGAAATTTTCGGATATCCCCACAAACATTACCCTATAGTGGGAAATACAACTTAAAAAATGCATGTGCTCACATTGATGACTATACATTCTGCAGATACCTTTTCACGACTGTATTTATTATGACAATTTTGTTGACTTTTATGGTAACAAATAAACAGTGATGACAAGATTGACGACTGTAGATAAAACCAGTTGACATATTTCTGAAATGCCATTCAATGTAAATGCAATAAAATACATAGCTGCATGACCATAGCATTAGAAATAAAACACAATTGTGAGATCAGGTGGATCTTTGGCCTTTGTCAATTTTTAATTCAGTAATAGACTTCAATCTATAGTACTCTATAATCTATAGTACTGAGTGTATCTGTATCAATATGATATGCTGTTTGGTGATTTTTGTTTTAACAGAAGAACATGTGAGAGTGTTGTCCGTGTATTTTTGACACTACTGTTTGTATAGGAAGATTTAGTCATTGCCCTGGTTACCGAACATGTATGGCATAGACAATTATTACATTACAAATCTTCAAATACATTTTCTAGTTTATTATGACAGTGTTAAATGTATCTATATTTATTATTTAAAATATTAATGTTATATGTGGGCTAATTGAAATACAGTTCCTTAACACTAACCTGATCTGTGATTTTATTCAACATAAAGGGCTTGTTTTACTATGAAAAGGAGATCTGCCAGGAAAAAAAGTTAATACATGCACACAGGGCCAGCACTACCGCTAGGTGAACTAGGCAGCCGCCTAGGGAACACTGCCACCAAGGGTGCAGCCACTGCCACTGGTTTCCCTACTCTCTTTCCCAGGGCCGGCGCCAGCATAATCATGGTTTCTAGCAGACCCACCGCAAGTCCTGGTGCAGGGTGCAAGAATTCAGGCTCCAGCACCTGATGCCAATAACATAACAGAGCTACCACTCTCCCAAGCAACTCCCCAGTCATCACAGATCTGCAATCACTGTTAAATTATGACAAAATTATCATCCATCCCCGTATGTCACTTTCTAGGTCATGCCTCATCAAACATCACTGGTTATCTGACCTGCTTTATGAACTTGCTGTTACCATTCACCAGGTCCACCTCTGGCAGCTCTTCGTCCAGTTCACACCCCAGCACACAGTAAGTAATCTCCAGCAATTCACTCCACATGCATATTTTCCCAGGATCCCATCCCCTCATCTCTTAGTTGTGGTCTAATCAACTCCTAGTCACATCCCTTTATAATCCCTGTACACGGGAAAGGAGAGGGCAGTGTATACAGGAAGAGGGGTGTCGGGTTAAAGGGGGCAGTGTGTATAGGAAGGGGGTGTAGGTTAAAGGGCACAGGGTGTGGAGGAAGGGGACAGTGTGTGCAGGAAGGGGGGCAGTGTGCAGGAAGGGGGGGTGTAGGGTTAAAGTTGGGCAGTGTGTCCCGGAAGGGTGGCGGTGTGTTCTGGAAAGGGGGTGTAGTGTTAAAGGGGGGCAGTGTGTACAGAAAGAGGGGTGTAGGGTTAAAGGGCACAGTGTGTGCAGGAAGGGGGTGTAGCATTAAGGGGGGTAGTGTGTGCAGAAAGGGGGTGTAGGGTTAAAGGGGGCAGTGTGTGTGGGAAGGGGTGTAGGGTTGAAGGGGGGCAGTGTGTGCAGGAAGAGGGGTGTAGCATTAAAGGGGAGTAGTGCGTGCAGAAAGGGGGTGTAGGGTTAAAGGAGGCAATGTGTGGGAAGGGGAGTGCAGGGCTAAAGGGGGCAGTGTGTGTGGGAAGGGGGGTGTAGGGTTAAAGGGGGACAGTGTGTACAGGAAGAGGGGCAGTGTATACAGGAAGGGGGTGCAGGTTTAAATTGGGGCAGTATGTATAGGAAGGGGGGTGTAGTGTTAAATGTGGGCAGTGTGTACAAGAAGGGGGTGTAGGGTTAAATGTGGGCAGTGTGTACAGGAAGGGGGGTGTAAGGTTAAAGGGCACTGTGTGTGTGGGAAGAGAATCAGTGTGTGCAGGAAGTGGGGGCAGTGTATACAGGAAGGGGAGCATAGGGTTAAAGGGCACAGTGTGTGCAGGAAGGGGAGGGTGTAGCATTAAATGGGGGCAGTGTGTACAGAAAGGGGGGTGTAGTGTTAAAGGGGGCAGTTTGTACATAACGGGGGCAGTGTGTACAGGAAGGGGGTGTAGGTTAAAGGGCACGGTGTGTGCAGGAATGGAGCAGTGTGTGCAGGAAGGGGGTGTAGCATTACAGGGGAGCAGTGTGTGCAGGAATGGGGCAGTGTGTAGAGGAAAGGGAGTTGTAGTGTTAGAGGGCACGGTGTGTGCAGGAAGGGGGCAGTGTATGCAGGAAGGTGGTGTAGCATTAAAGGGGGCAGTGTATGCAGGAAGCGGGTGTATCATTAAAGGGGGGCAGTATGTGCAGGAAGGGGATGTGGCGTCAAAGGGGTGCAGTATTTGCAGTGGAAATAGGGGGCAGTGTGTGCAGGAAGGGGGGCAGTGTGTACAGTTAATTTTTTGGGGGGTGCAAGTAGCTGGTCTTGCCAAGGCGCAAGATAGTCTACAACAGGCCCTGCATGCACACAGTGCAAATACCTAGAGGTGAATGCACAGACCTTTCACTCCCTTCATTTCCACATTGGAGCACTCAAGACCAACTTTATTTATTGCATCCTTTAAATGTTGAAGGCTGGTCTCTTGCACTTTATAGTGACCCATCACTATAGTAGGCAACTATACTGGCCCTGCCTGCTATACTCTTAGGAAATGTTGTAGTTCTTAGACATGTGCATTCGTTTTCGTCCGAATGCATTTTCGTCCGAATTTCAGGTATTTTCGTTATCGTTTTAACAAACGAAAACGAAAATGCAGAATCCGAAAACCGAAAGATCCGACATAAACAAATGCTTAATTTTCGTTTTCGTTGCAACAACAGTTCGATATAGATAGGAGATTCGACATGAGGCTGACAATAACAATCTGTGTCCATCGAACCTGTGGTCGAATGTGCCTAACCTTAACTCTATTAGTCCAAGATTATTCCACATAGAGAGAAAAGATTCAACATTATAGAGAGAAAAGATTTGACATAGAGAGAAAAGATTTGACATTATAGAGAGAAAAGATTCGACATTATAGAGAGAAAAGATTCGACATAGAGAGAAAAGATCACTGCTGGAATTGGGTGGGGGAAGTAAAATAAAAAAATGATGATGATGAATGTTATTGGCTGATTGTAACCAAAGAGGAGGAGCAGTAAAATAGCTAGAACTAACTTGACAATTCGACATGAACGACGAAGATTCAACGAAGCATCGAAAAACATACAAACGTCGAATCTGTCATTGAAGGCTTATGGTGTCTGTTGAAAGTTCTAAGAAGATTCTACGGAGCAGATAAACTGTACGACGCTGCAATCGTACATTTCCGGTCAAATGCTCGGCCCATAGGCTATAGAAGAATTCTAATGTTGGTTGACTAGTAGGGATGAGCTTCGAGTTCGAGTCGAACTCATGTTCGACTCGAACATTGCCTGCTCGCCCGTTCGCCGAACAGCGAACAAATTGGGGTGTTCGCGGCAAATTCGAAAAATCTATGGGAGAAATCTAAAGTGCTAATTATAAAGGCTTATATGCAAGTTATTGTCCTAAAAAGTGTTTGGGGACCCAGGTCCTGCCCCAGGGGACATGTATCAATGCAAAAAGAAGTTTTAAAAACGGCAGTTTTTTCGGGAGCAGTGATTTTAATAATGCTTAAAATGAAAAAATAAAAGTGAAATATTCCTTTAAATTTCGTACCTGGGGGGTGTGTATGATATGCATGTGAAGTGGCGCATGTTTCCCGTGCTTAGAACTGTCCCTGCAAATAATGTCATTTTTGAAAGAAAAAAAGTCATTTAAAACTCATTCGCGGCTATTAATGAATTGTCGGCTCCCGGCAATACATACAAAAGTCATTGATAAAAAAATAAAAAAAAAGCGTGGGGGTTCCCCAGAATTCAATTACCAGGCCCTTCAGGTCTGGAATGGATATTAAGGGGAACCCCGCCGCAAATTTAAAAAAAAATTGACGTGGGGTTCCCCCAAATATCCATTCCAGGCCTTTCAGATCTGGCATGGATTTTAAGGGGAACTCCACCCCAAATTAAAAAAAAAATGGCGTGGAGTCCCCCTAAAAATCCATACCAGACCCCTTATCCGAGCACGCAACCTGGCCGGCCGCAGGGGAAAAGGGGGGGACGAGAGAGCGCCCCCCCTCCCTCCTGAACCGTACCAAGCCACATGCCCTCAACATGGGGAGGATGTCCCCATGTTGATGGGGACAAGGGCCTCATCCCCACAACCCTTGCCCGGTGGTTGTGGGGGTCTGTGGGCGGGGGGCTTATCGGAATCTGGAAGACCCCTTTAACAAAGGGGACCCCCAGATCCCGGCCCCCCCTATGTGAATTGGTAAGGGGTACATTGTACCCCTACCATTTCACGAAGAAAGCGTAAAAAAATGTTTAAAAAAACACACAAACACCTTGAAAAAGTCCTTTATTTAAAAAATAAAAAAAAAACATTCCAGCGGTGAAATCCAGTGTCCCGCGGCGATCCCGATGTCCAGCGCTGTCCTTCATTGGTTGTGCCTGAGCGGACCTGATGGGGAACTCCCTCTCAGTATTTTAAATGTATAGACCCGCCCCTTCTAAAGTTCCCCATCAGGTCCGCTCAGCGGACCAGATGCGGAACATGAGAAGGGGCGGGTCTATACATGTATTACCAAAGTGAGAGCAGTTCCCCATCAGGTCCGCCCCCTCGGTATGTCGGACCCGCCTACGTCATTGGCTTGAAGGGGGAACTTCCTTCACTATGTAAATTTAAATTACACAGTGAAGGAAGTTCCCCGCTCAAGCCAATGACGTAGGCGGGTCCGACATACCGAGGGGGCGGACCTGATGGGGAACTGCTCTCACTTTGGTAATACATCTATAGACCCGCCCCTTCTCATGTTCCGCATCTGGTCCGCTGAGCGGACCTGATGGGGAACTTTAGAAGGGGCGGGTCTATACATTTAAAACACTGAGAGGGAGTTCCCCATCAGGTCGGCTCAGGCACAACTAATGAAGGACAGCGCTGGACATCGGGATCGCCGCGGGACACTGGATTTCACCGCTGGAATGTTTTTTTTTTTTTTTTAAATAAAGGACTTTTTCAAGGTGTTTGTGTGTTTTTTTTTTTTTTTTTAAATTACGCTTTCTTCGTGAAATGGTAGGGGTACAATGTACCCCTTACCAATTCACATGGGGGGGGCCGGGATCTGGGGGTCCCCTTTGTTAAAGGGGTCTTCCAGATTCCGATAAGCCCCCCGCCCGCAGACCCCCACAACCACCGGGCAAGGGTTGTGGGGATGAGGCCCTTGTCCCCATCAACATGGGGACATCCTCCCCATGTTGAGGGCATGTGGCCTGGTACGGTTCAGGAGGGAGGGGGGCCGCTCTCTCGTCCCCCCCTCTTTTCCTGCGGCCGGCCAGGTTGCATGCTCGGATAAGGGGTCTAGAATGGATTTTTAGGGGGACTCCACGCCATTTTTTTTTAAATTTGGGGTGGAGATCCCCTTAAAATCCATGCCAGATCTGAAGGGCCTGGAATGGATATTTGGGGGAACCCTACGTCAATTTTTTTTTTAATTTGCGGCGGGGTTCCCCTTAATATCCATTCCAGACCTGAAGGGCCTGGTAATTGAATTCTGGGGAACCCCCACGTTTTTTTGTTTTTTTTTTATCAATGACTTTTGTATGTATTGCCGGGAGCCGACAATTCATTAATAGCCGTGAGTCAGTTTTAAATGACTTTTTTTCTTTCAAAAATGACATTTTTTGCAGGGACAGTTCTAAGCACGGGAAACATGCGCCACTTTACATGCATATCATACACACCCCCCAGGTACAAAATTTAAAGGAATATTTCACTTTTATTTTTTCATTTTAAGCATTATTAAAATCACTGCTCCCGAAAAAACGGCCGTTTTTAAAACTTTTTTTTGCATTGATACATGTCCCCTGGGGCAGGACCCAGGTCCCCAAACACTTTTTAGGACAATAACTTGCATATTAGCCTTTATAATTAACACTTTAGATTTTGAACTTTCGAGTCCATTGTATTTAATAGGGTTCTAAAGTTCACACTAACATTTTGTCTGTTCGCAGGTTCTGGTGCGAACCGAACAGGGGGGTGTTCGGCTCATCCCTGTTGACTAGTAATAGTAATTAAAAAATATAATTATTACTAGTCATACAATAGAATTCATCTATAGCTTGTAGGCGGAACATTCGACCGGAAATGTACGATTGCAGCGTCGTACAGTTTCGCTGCTCCGTCGAATCTTCTTTGAACATTCGACAGACACCATAAGCCTTCAATGACAGATTCGACCTAAATTAATTCAGATTTTCGGACGAATGCAATTTCTAACGAAAAACGAAATAAATAAAAACGAATTTCGGGAGTAACTAAATAAATTTATTTTTCTAACGAAAACGAAATTCCGAAACGAAATATTTCAGTGTGCACACTAGTTCTTAGAGTGCTGCAGGGCTTTTCTTGAGAGGTGCACTTTAATACTAGTACATTATGTTACTTTCTGGACTGGACTCCAGGAAGTACAAAAACTACAATTTAATCCAGTTTTATATTTAATAAAATTATGGAACTGTATCTAAACTCAAGAAAAAACATTTCATGTGTTGCAGTTTTCCAGTCCTTAGATAAGGTAGCTATATACATTTTTCAGTAATTTTTTATCTTTATTGTTACTTGGTAAACCTGCCAGTAACATATTTAATGACCTAGGTTGACAACACTCACCGTACTGTATCCATAAAAGAGCAGCGTTGTCCCCATAGAACAGGAAGTATGTTTAGGACCACACCAAACCCCAGCCTTTCCTCATCTTCGAAGGAAGGAGGGTGTTGGGGAGTTGTTTTGTGCACAGAATAAAGGATAGCACTCGATTCTGGCAGGGTAAAGGGGTAGTTTTGGAACAGATATAGCAAAATGCATTCAATGTTATATTTTACAGCCTAAAAGGGAGAAAATGAGAAAAGTACATTTTTAGGTTTTACATACCACACTTTCAGGCTCTATTTTTAAAAACATTTGCACAGCCACAACAAAAAGTCACCATATTTTGTCTAATATGATTATTTCCTATAATCATCAGCGCCATCTAGTGGCCATAATGCTGTATTTACGTAATAATGCCCAAAGTGTATGTGAATCCCCTCACCTTACTATTGACCTGCAAACTGTAAAGCCCTGTACACACGATCAGATTTCCTATGGTTTTTAAAGCAATGGATTTTTCCATCGGAAAACCGATGAAGCTGACTTCCATCAGTCTTGCCTACACACCATCAGTCAAAAAAATGACCGTTCCAAACGCGGTGACGTAAAACACTCCGATGAGCCGAGAAAAATGAAGTTCAATGCTTCTGAGCATGCGTCGACTTGATTGTGAGCATGCGTGGGTTTTTTATCCGATGGAGTTCCCCACAGACGATAGTAATTTGCTATCGTTTTTTTAACCATCGGATAAATTTAAAACATGTTCTATTTTTAAACACCGATGGAAAAAAGACCGATGGGGCCCATACACGATCGGTTTGTCCGATGAAAACAGTCCATCGGACTGTTTTCATCGGTAAAACCTATCGTGTGTACACGGCTTAAGAGGTCCAAACAGGCTCAGGTAAGTAAAATGATGGTAATGATCACTTCCAGCTTCAGCAGCACTTTCCATGTACAGTCCTCCAAGGCGACAGATTCATAGCTCCCTCAGAACAATAATATGTTTAACCACCTGAGAGCCAGGCCATGTACAAATGACGGCCTCAAGGTGGCTCTATAAATCCGGGAGGCCGTCAATAGACGGCCTCGGCTATTCCGGCCAGTGGGGGGCACGCGTGCGGCGGCGCGCACGCGTGCCCGGCGCATCACTGAGATGCCGATGCGCGTGCCTGGCGGCCGCGATGTCCGCCATGTGCCCGCAATCGGACGGTACACAGAGCAGGGACGTGGATCTCTGTGTGTAAACACAGAGATCCACGTCCTGTCAGGGAGAGGGGACAGTGCTGTGTCCCTTGTACATAGGGACACAGATCGGTCACCTCCCCCAGTCAGTCCCCTCCCCCACACAGTAGTAATCACTCCTAGGCAACACATTTAACCCCTTCCTCGCCCCCTAGTGTTAACCCCTTCCCTGCCAGTGTCATTTTTACAGTAACCAGTGCATTTTTATAGCACTGGTCGCTGTAAAAATGACAATGGTCCCAAAATGGTGTCAAAAGTGTCCGATGTGTCCGCCATAATGTCGCAGTCACAATAAAAATCACTGATCGCCACCATTACTAGTAAAAAAAAAAAATATATAAAAATGCTATAAAACTATGCCCTATTTTGTAGACGCTATAACTTTTGTGAAAACCAATCAATAAACGCTTATTGCGATTTTTTTTACCAAAAATATGTAGAAGAATACGTATCGGCCTAAAATGAGGGAAAAAAAATAAAAAAAAAAATTGATATTTATTATAGCAAAAAGTTAAAAATATTGTGTTTTTTTCAAAATCGTCGCTCTATTTTTGTTTATAGTGCAAAAAATAAAAACCGCAGAGATGATCAAATACCACCAAAAGAAAGCTCTATTTGTGGGAAAAAAAGGACGTCAATTTTGTTTGGGAGCCACGTCGCACGACCGCGCAATTGTCATTCAAAGCGGGACAGCGCTGAAAGCTGACAATTGGCCTGGGCAGGAAGGGGGTTTAAGTGCCCAGTAAGCAAGTGGTTAATAACCAATTTATTAAATGATGAAACAATCCAAATGCACTCACATAAACATGAAAACATTATATTTTATTTATGGTTGCTGTAAGTGATTAACAGCATATGGATGGCCTTTGGTTTATTTTTATTTGTTTGGTTTTGCACAATGCCCTTTTTTAATATTTTTTTACATATAAAGAAATGGTGGAAAATTGAAAAGAAAATGTTTTCATACGTTAAAAACTTTTCCTTGTTTTGTACCACAAACAAAATTTTTGTATAATTTTAACTAGGATAAATTATAGAATAAAACAAACTTTTTATGTACAGTAAAACTATTTTATTTAAATGTAACACTGATAAAATTAGAAAAATATGCATTTGTTTTTATTTTCTACACCTTTTTGTCTATAGATTACAATTTATTGCCAAACCAAACAGGCCCATAGTTGAAATATAAAACTCTGGTCCAAATGGGGAACGAGAACTAAAACTGGTTAAAGGATAAGTTCATCTTTTTTAACATGCTACACCCATAGGCCCCTTTCACACGGAGAGTCCGTTCAGGTCCGCCTGTCAGTTTTTTAGGCGGACCTGGACGGATGCTCCATGTAGCCCTATGGAGCCACGGATGTCAGCGGTGACATGTCCGCTGACATCCGACCCGCTCCGATCCGCCAAAGTGTGACGGAGGAAAACCCTATTTTTCCATCCGTCGGCGGAGCGGATCGGATGACAACGGACTCTATGGTCCGTCGTCATCCGATCCCCCCATAGGGGAGAGCGGCGCTCTGACAGGGCGGTCCCTGCACAGTGTGCGGGGACCGCCCAGTTATCCGCCGGCTCAGCGGGGATCAATGGAGCGATCCCCGCTGAGCAAGCAGAGCTTCACGGGGCGGATCTTCACGGATCCGTCCCGTGTGAAAGAGCCCATATTCAGCGTGTATCATGTAACATGTTACAAATGTACCGTCCGCCATTTTGGCAGCGAGCAGGGGATCTTCTACACCTGCTCGCTGCCACAATCTAAGAAAAAAAGTGGCCCCGCCCACCCAGCTTCATCATCCATTCACAGAACTGTGACTACAAGTCCCGACAGCCTTTGCAGCTGTCAGCTTGTAGCTCTCAATGAACTATCACAGTGCTGTTGAGCGCTATAGTAGTTTATTGATTCTTCCTGTCTGTGTAAAATTGCCTGCCTTGGCATTGGAGACCTGCATGTCATTGATGATCTGCTAATCGCTGGTGCAAAGCTTTCCAGGCTCCTAAAATGTAAAAAAATGAAATGCACAGTTTTTTACCTACAAATAAATGTGCATTTATTATTTTATGTTAAAAGGTGAACTTATCCTTTAATAACACAATGCAAAAAGCAGTGAAAAGCCTCTTGCTATAGGGGCACTTGAGTAGGCTTGCTCTTGAGCCACACTCCTGTGAATAAACTTTGTCCATTCACATACAGAGCACATGTCAGGGACATGCTGGCCATAGCGCAGCAGATGTGCAAAGGCAGAGGCCATTGCACATGCGTGGGCACAATTCCAAAGATATCCTTCCTGGCAGGCATGTCTGCGTGATTGTGTATCCTGTACCTGCCTTTGATCTGATTGTGACCCGGCTTCCTGACTACCCTGTTTCTCTCCACTCCTGACCCTGGCTTGCTTGACCTTAATTCTCCTTTATCTGCTTGATTCTCAAGTTGGTTGCCAAACCTCTGCCTGAACTTTTACCATTCTTTGCCTGATGTCTCTGATGTACCTGATATTCCTTGTATAAAATGGCTTGTCTGACTCTGCACCAGTCTCCTCCACTTCTACAGCCTCTATGTACTTGCATTCGCAGTACACCGGCACCTGCAATGTACCTGCGCCTACAGCACCCCTGCATCCACAACGTGCCTGCATCCACAGCCATACCCCGCAGCTCCACTACTGCTGCCAGCTGCTTCACCTGCTACGGAGAACATCGCAGGCACTCCTACCTCACCGTGCTCTCGCGGCCACTGTTGCAACCACAGTGGTCCGTGAACCGGGGCTGTACGAGAGGCCTTCCGCTGCTCATCAGGCTCTACCTGAAGGTACGTGACAGCGCAGCTTGGCCCTGCCCCCCACTCTCTCCACATTAGCTCACTAGTTGCGATTGACAGTAGCAGGAGCCAATGACTCCTGCGTGAGCCAATGAGGAGAGAGAGACTCAGGAGAGCTGCTGCTCTCATGCACATCGCTGGATCGAGACGGGGTTCAGGTAAGTATAAGGGGGACTTATACTGCACCCAGAAGGTTTTTTACCTGAATGTATAGGATGCATTTGAAAAAAAAAAAAAACGTTCTGCCTTTAGAACCACTTTAAAGGCTAAGTTACACTTTTCTAGGAAATAGTCTATGCAGTCAAGGGGCCGAAGCCATATTAAAAATCTGTACCAGCAACCACTGACCTCTCTAGCTTCTTGTACTATCAAAAATCCTCATAGATGACAGCAGGGCTCTAAAGTCATGTTCCAGACCATTTCTGACACCTAAGCCTGCATTCATACCTGAGCAGAGAATATTCCCAGTGATTTGTGAAGCTTTCATTTGTGCGTTTTACAAGCTTTTTACACAGGTATCAAGCTTCAGGCATTTGTTTTCTGGCCTGGGCAAGAGCAGGAAAACAGTTCTAGAGGTGACGAGATTTTCTGGCACAAAAATACATGCATGTGTCACGTGTTAACTGGTGCACCCATTAAAGTAAAGAGGGCAAAGAAACCCTGAATACGCAAAAAAAAAAAAACTTACTCTTTTGAGTATAGAGCATAGGGGACTGGGCATACAAGTTTGAACAAGGACAAGTTGAGTACATTCAGGTGTAGGGAAACAAGCTGCAAATGTTTGACATGTAAATGGGGGCTAAATGACACCAGCTATATGCTTTCATTAGAGCTGGCAGACTGCCAAGTTTCTGCTCTCTATAGGAAATCATTTTGGATTTGCCGCTGTTGAGAATTTTTATATTTATTTCTCCACAATGTCTCTAGTAGCATAGGTACATGATGGTTAGCTTTAAAGTGCTTTTACTGCTTGTTCGGAACAAACTAGTACTTTAGTGTGCATATTCTAAACAAGTCCACTTTAAGCAGATTTGTGGCAGCAGAACTTTAAGATTACTTATATTGTTTGCATATTCATGTAAAGCTGAGCATGCATAGACTGTAATATGAAAATGTATGAAAAAATATTACACGTAAACATTAAATAAATACATTGCATTTGTATTCTTCTGTACATTGTATGGAGTTGTCAAAGCTAAGATAATTACCCTGTTTGAGTTAAAAGGTTACAAGTTGGTAATCAGAGGACCAGGCTGGGAATGCCACATTGCTGGATGAATCCCATCACATTCAAAATAGCACCAATTACAGGCTTGATTGAATAAAGCTATTAAATATTCCAGTGAACCAGACTTACTCAATCATATGCACATGTCAGATAAAAACATGCAGTTGCATTTCAAACACAGTATAACTGTTTTTAGATGTGTAATTTTAATGTGCAGAAGTAATTGAAATACATGAATTAAATTGTTATGTTGCTCCTACTACTGACAGCCCTAAAATTACTATATTATTTGAATCCAAAGTGGAATCACATAATCCATTTACAAAAGGGCAAATATCGAACAGAAGAAGAACCAACTGCAAAATATTTTTTGAAAGATTTGAGCCCTAACCTTCCTTTAGGTGTATATTCTCCTTACCTGCATTCTGCAGGTCAATTATGAGTTAAGAAGGGTTTATTATTCTGCAGTGACGCTGTGGATGTTTTTTTATATAACTCTATATTGTGTCTGAAGACAGCTTTTTGGCAGTACAAGTGATTTTTTTAAATACAGTAAGCACATCACATAATAAGAATGCTTTTGCAATAAAGCTGTATGTAGCATAAAAGCACAATTATACAATAGGTACAAATATCCATCTATGTCATATCACATCAATCATAAAATAGCAAAGGTATTTGCTCCACTGTTATTTCCAATCTACGTATATCCAAAAATAATACATGCATGTATATAGTTAGGGCTATTATTCAGCCAGAACTTGGTGGTATGCAGTGCTGGTACCTCCAGCACTCAATGTATGTACTACCAAGGAGTGCTAGGACATGCTGGAGGGTCTATTCACGCTCGCTGGCGGGGGATTTATTTTTGCTAGGGAGGATCTACTGTTGCGGGGAGGGAGGGGGGGTCTATTGTTTCTGGTGAGGGTCTATTGTTGCTTGAATAGATCTATTGTTGCTGGTGGGGTCTTTTGTTGCTCGGGAGGATCTATTTTACTGCCTTTGTTATCATTAACAAATTCCATACAAATGACTTAGCGCCACAAAATGATACATGATTCTTTATTCTGTAGGTGGATAATTGAAGGTGTATAAGGGGTAGAGACAAGGAATGGTGATTAGAGGAGTGTAGGGGTGGAGAAAGAATGACTCAGGGGCTAAAGGGGAGGACCTAAACCTATTCTCTGGCAAAAAAAGCCCAGTATATAGGTAAAGAAGCCACCACTAGAGAGAGGAGGGGGAAAAACCCAAAGTTTCCTGGGTGTAGAGGCCCCTGTTCTCAAGAACCTCAAGCTTGGATGGAAGGTTCTAGAAAGGGTGCTTCTACATGCCCAAAACATTGGCTTCTTCCTCCTCCTCTCTCTTTTCACCAGGGTCTGACTCTGTATGCATTCTGAACATCAGCTGCTATATGATTTAGCATTGTTCACTTTACCTACCTATGTGTGTATTCTTTTTGGATATAGTTTGGAATTCACAGTGTAGCAAATACATTTCCTGTGATATGGCATACTTGGATATTTGTACCTACTGTATAATTGTGCTTATATGCTAATTACAACTTTATTGCAAAAGAATTCTTGTAGGTGTGCCTACTTTATAATATTTAAAATTATTGTACTAGCAGGTTGGTACACTGCAGAAGGGTTTAAGCACTCCAAAAATCTGGTGTCACTGGTTGCAGAGGATTGCAGACAATAGTGATTGATGTGCAGACCTTTATTGCTAAGAACAAGTGATGATCCCAGGTCAGCTCTTTAACCACCTCCAACCCGACCACTGCACATATACCGCCGAGTAGGTGCTTTCTCCTTCTGAGTGGATGTTCAGGAATGTCCCTCAAAAGGAGGGGAATCACGTGCGCACGTGCCCGCGCAGCGGCGCGATCCCGATGCGCTCGTGTCACCCGGACATGGCGCATCTCTGATCGGTAGGAGGGCTCTGTGATTAGCCCTCCTGATCACATGACGGCTGTGCCCAATCACAGCCGTCATGTGATGTAAATAGAGAGCCGGTTGTTAGGCGATCAGCTCTCCTCTCCTCACATGGAAGTCAGTGAGGAGAGGAGAGCTGATTGCTGCAGCCGGCCGGTGATCCGTGAGTATGAGCTGTTTTTACAGCTTTTTACACACTGGTCATCAGCCCAGTGTCCCCACACAGTGTAAGAACACACATGTCACCAAAATAGTGTCCCCACACACATGTCCCTACGCAGTAAAAACACCTGTCCCCCACATACTGTATGTCCCAGTAAAATCATATGTCCCAATGATTATCTGCATACATATGTCCGTGATCATCTGCGCACATCTGTCCAATTATTATACACTTAACTGGATTTTTTTTACCAAAGACATGTAGCAGAATACATTTTGGCTTAAGTTTATGACAAAATTAGATTTTATTGGATTTATTTTAAAATAGAAAGTAAAAAATATTGGGTTTTTTTCAACATTTCTGCTCTTTTTTTCGCTTGTTTCGCAAAACATAAAAAACGGAGTCGTGAATAAATACCACCAAAAGAAAGCTCTATTAGTGTGAACATAATGATAAAAATGTAATTAGGGTACAGAGCGCCAAAAGCTGAAAATTGGCCTGGGAAGGAATGGGGTGAAAGTGCCCAGTATTAAAGGGGTTGTTTAACTTACCTGAGCCCTCGAAAGTCCCGCGCTCGGCCCCGACATCCTCCTCGCCGTTCAGCCTGGTCGTTGATTGGCTACAGTGGATGGATTGAAAGCAGCGCAGCCATTGGCTGGAGCTGTTGTCAATCACATTCAATGACGCAGCACGCCGGGGGGCGGGGCCAAGTGATACAGTGAGCGGCAATAGCCGCTGGCTGTATCACTGGAGCGCGCCCGCAATCACTCACCACCATGCGAGCTCGCTCGCATATAGGTGGTGAGTGATTGCGGGGAGGAGCCGAGACAGCCGCCGAGGGATCCCAGAAGACGAGGATCGGGGAATCTCTGTGCAAAACTAGCTGCACAGTGGAGGTAAGTATAACATGTTTGTTATTTATTTATTTTTTTCTTTACAAACCCTTTAAAGTGGTTAACTAGAGCAGAAGCAAGGAAACCAATTTTTGTTCTTTATATATGTAGTTACACAGTTATAAGGTCAATACTTAAATGTTGCATTCAGAAACAGAAATATGCAAGGAATCAAATCCAGGTTTGACCAATACTCACTGTAGAAGTGTTGTATTTTTAAAAAATACAAATACTGTAGCTGTTGACTTTTAATAAAAGGACACTTACCCGTCCAGGGATTGAGCACCGTCCTCACCCCGGCTAGTTATTCACTAGAATTTGAGTCCTTAGCACCGGAATCTTTAGTGTCGGAAGCTGGCTGTGACAGCTTGCAACTTCACAGCTGGCTTCTTACTGCGCATGCACAAACCGCACTACACTTTGTGAATAGTCCTGCATCCTTCTGAGACATGTGACATGTCCGAAAACTGAGGGTGAAGATAAGTGGGACTGAAGTGGGAGCAGGTACTTGTCAAAACTAGGTACCTATTCGCCCCACCTCCCCCAAAAAAATGATGTGCCAAATTTGGTAGAGGAGGTGAGAGGAGGACCTACAGCGGAACTTCCCCCTTTTGGGTAAAGTTCAACTTTAAGACAATAAAATTGCTGATGTTACTTTCTGTATCTTATTTTATATCTTAAAGCCTAAGTTTAGTTATTTTTTTAAATCAGCACAAGAGATAGTACTTGCATTTAGTGAGAAGTGTGCCTTGTGCTTGTGGTTGCTGTCTTCATTTAAATCTTCTGTCCTCGGTACCCCATATACCCCCGCAGTGGTAATCTTCTGGTGCTGTGGGGGTTAATACAGTAGCTGGACTTGTCAAAAGAACTCATTAACTGACTATGCCCGCCCTTTCTGTCCCCTCCTCCATTCATAAAGCTGTACCATAGCTTCAATCAATGAAAATGAATCTATGAATGGAGAGCTTTTCATTGATGGAAGCTATAGTACTGCTTCTATGAATGGAGGAGGAGGTGGAAAGGACAGTGTTTTGGGAGAAGAGAGAATGAAGAGAGCAGCCACCAGCACAAGGGACACTTTTTATTGAATGTAAGTACCGTTCCTTGTGCTGATTTTTTAAATGTGATTTAACACATTTGTCCCCTATGTAAACATACAAGTATAAATAAAATAATACTTAATTCACATGAAAACCAGGGAGAAGACAGGCCAGTCCTTTGGAGTGTACAGTACTAAAGGCATTAAAAAGATTTGATATCTTTGCAGCCGTGTAATAGAGCAGGGTTGGGTGGATCACAGCAAAATATTCATATCTTTAGTTGAATTTTATAATCCACTTTAGCTGTGGAAGATTTTACCATCTTCAAGACCAGTGCATTTTTTTGCTATTCAGCACTGGGCTACTTTAAAGCTACTTTCAACCTGAGGACGTCGAGCGTTAGCGCTAAAGTGGCGCTCATTTTAGCAGCGCTTTTCGGCCGCTAGCGGGGTGCTTTTAACCCCCACTAGTGGCCGAAGAAGGGGTTAAAAGCACCCGTGTTGCGGTGCTTCCGAAGCACTTTTCAGGCGATTTGGAAGCGCTGCCCGTTAATTTCAATGAGCAGGGCATTTTGGGAGTGCTGTATACACCGCTCCCAAACCGCCCCAAACATGCTGCTTGTAGGACTTTTCAGAACATCCTGCAAGCACACCGCCCCAGTGTGAAAATTCAAACTGAAATTAATGGGAGGCGGTTTTCAGGCATTATTTAGAAGCTATTTCTAGCGCTAAAACGCCTGGAAAACGCCTCAGTGTGAAGCCAGCCTAACTGGCAATTGCTCGGTCATACAATATACTGTACACAAATCACATTTTCACATAAACAGAGCTTTCTTTTGGTGGTATTTGATCACCACTGGGGTTTTTTATTACTTTCTGTCATAAAACATATCCAATAAAATCGAATTTCATCATAAATTTAGGTCAAAATGTATTCTGCTTCATGTCTTTGTTAAAAAAAAATAAGTGTATATTAATTGGTTTGCATGAAAGTTATAGCGTCTACAAACTATGGTATATATATATTTGAAAATTGATCAGTTCTGATGTACTGACAGCAATACTACACTCTCTCAATCAACATTAGTTATTTTTAACCCCTTCTTGTTGCTAATTGTTGTATATACCCGTAATACTGCCCAGAAACAATGGTGCACGTTTTCCTTTTTTTTCTATCCTATCTAAAATACACTGACACTGACTCTAATGCCGCGTACACACGACCGTTTTTAATGACGAGAAAAATGAAATTTTTTAAAATGGTCATTAAAAATGATCGTGTATGGGCTTTCCAGCAGTTTTCCCGACGAGAAAAACGCAGAGAATCACGACGAGAAAAATTGGAACATGCTCTAATTTTTCAAAATGCGCATGCCCAGAATCAAGTATGAGACGGGAGCGCTCGTTCTGGTAAAACTAGCGTTCGTAATGGAGATAGCACATTCGTCACGCTGTAACGGACTGAAAAGCACGAGGCTGAAAAGCGTGAATCGTCGCTCAACAAACTTTACTAAAATGAAGGGTGGCGCCATCCGAATGGAACTTCCCCTTTATAGTGCCGTCGAACGTGTTGTACGTCACCGCGCTTTACTCGAAAAAAAATTCCACGATAGTGTGTAGGCAAGGCAGGCTTGAGAGGAAACACGAAAAATCACGTCGAGAAAAATTACGTTTTTTTCAATGACATTAAAAACGGTCGTGTGTACGCGGCATAATGGGTACTGATACTAATTTAAAAAATGCTGTTTTAAAAAAAATTCTGCACAAAATATACTGACAATGACCTTTGACCCTGCCCTTCACCCTTACTTGACCCAAACACTAACCCTGGCACTGACCTAGAATAAACCTTGATCTAGCTATTTTTTTATTTTATTTTTTATTATTATTATTTTTTTTATACAGTTTTTTTTTATTTTTTCTCCGCAAGGAGATAGAGAGATACAATGTATTGTACACAGGGAAACACAGGAGCGGGCTTTACAGTGTCTGATCACTGTGATAGCCAATCCAAGAACCATGAGTTAGTACGGGACCAGGGGCTCCTACTGAGACCCTGGTCTCTGTACTGGGAGCGCACTGTGCGGCGAGCTCCTAGCACAAAGACAGATATGCATATATGTGTCCCCACGGAAAAAAGCCCAGTCCAGTGGGGCTGCATATATGCATACTGTCGGTGTGAAGGGGTTAATCCTTTTGATGCTAGCCTTAGTATATAGATAGTAAGGTATTCTACATTTTGTTGTTTTAACCTTTTTTTTTTGTATATATTTCTTCTGTTGCTTCCTGGTTCTTGGCCTAGGCAAATTATGTCATACATCCCAGGAGTCTTCATGGGCATTTTTTTTTCTTTAAAGAGGGGTTGTAAACCCTTGTTTTAAAAAATAAAATAAAAATAACAAACATGCCTGTTCTTACTCTACCTCTTCTGTGCAATCGTTTTGCACAGAGTAGCCCTGATCCTCTTCTTCTGGGGTGCCCCGCCCATGCTCCAGGCCCCTCCTCTTTATTGGGTACCCCCACAGAAAGCCGCGTTCAATGGGGGCACCCATGCGGGTTTGCTCCTGAGTCCCGCTGCTGCGTCCATTGACATAGACAGTGGGACTTGGCCCCGCCCCCACATCACTGGATTTGATTGAAAGCAGCGGGAGCCAATAGCTCCTGTCGCTCTCAATCTGTCCAATAAGGAGAAAGACAGTGGCTGGAGCCGCTGCGCTCGTGCATATCGCTGGATTGGGTCGGGCTCAGTTAAGAAAAAGGGGGGAGCTGCAGCACAGAGGGTTTTTCATCGAAAAACCTTGGGGCTTTACAACCACTTTAATCTGGAGGAGGGGGGGAGGGGCAGATGGCTTTTAGAACATAAATACCACATGAATCATCTGCCCTTACTCAAGATGGCCTGTTGATTAAAATGCTGTTGGGGTTTTTTCAATATGATTTCCCAACAAAATAAAGCATGGAGACATGGATGGATGGGGGAGTTTGCTTTGAACAATAAAACTGAATTACATTTGCGTTTTCCGTTTGTGGTGCTCAGATACAGTTTAGTTCCGCTTTAACCTAAGCAGGACTGCCTTCCATCACTTTGTAATCTGTTTGTATCATGATGACATGAAATCAGTGAAGCATTATTTATCATAAGAGGCACTGGAGATAGTGAATAAAAAAAGAATGTGGATTAGATCCATCTTTACTGTTCTTATTCCTTGTCTGCAAAAAGACTAAATGTAAACAATGCAATGCTTGCACTTGCTTACGCAGAGGTAAAACAGTGTAATTCCAATGCTAATTTGTGTCACTGAATTTTTTAATAGAGCTAACTTTTGTTTAACATAAAGTTAAAGTTAAATACAGTTTAATAAAGTTAAATACAGTTGTGCTCAAAAGTTTGCATACCCAGGCAGAAATTGTGAAATTTTGGCATTGATATTGAAAATATGACTGATCATGCCAAAAAACTGTCTTTTATTTAACCACTTAAGCCCCTGACCAATTTGTAGCTAAAGGACCAGGCCACTTTTTGCGATTCGGCACTGCGTCGCTTTAACTGACAATTGCGCGGTCGTGCGACGTTGCTCCCAAACAAAATTGGCGTCCTTTTTTCCCACAAATAGAGCTTTCTTTTGGTGGTATTTGATCACCTCTGCGGTTTTAATTTTTTGCGCTATAAACAAAAATAGAGCGACAATTTTGAAAAAAATTCAATATTTTGTACTTTTTGCTATAATAAATATCACCAAAAAATATATAAAAAAAACATTATTTTTCCTCAGTTTAGGCCGATACGTATTCTTCTACAAATTTTTGTTAAAAAAAAAATACAATAAGCGTTTATTGATTGGTTTGCGCAAAAGTTATAGCGTCTACAAAATAGGGGGTAGTTTTATGGCATTTTTATTAATATTTTTTTTTTTACAAGTAATGGCAGCGATCAGCAATTTTTATCGTGACTGCGACATTATGGCGAACACATCGGACACTTTTGACACTATTTTTGGACCATTGTAATTTTTACAGCGATCAGTGCTATAAAAATGCACCGATTACTGTGAAAATGACACTGGCAGTGAAGGGGTTAACCTGTAAGGGGCGCTGAAGGGGTTAAGTGTAACCTAATGTGTGATTCTTACTGTGGGGGGCGTGGCTTGGTGTGTGACGTCACTGATCGTCGTTCCCTGTGACCTATCACTAGGAAGCACGAGGAGAGGTTTGTTTACACTTACCTCTCCTCGTTCTTCAGCTCTGTGACCCGATCGCAGGACATCGGCGGCGATCGGGTCTGCGGGTCCCACGGGCATGGTCACGGAGTTTAGGACCGGGTCACGAGCGACCCACGGCTGGGCATCTTAAAGAGGACGTACCTGTACGTGCTTGTGCCCAGCCGGGCCATTCTGCTGATGTATATGTACAGGCGGAGGTCCTTAAGTGGTTAAGGACAGCAATCACATGAAACCATTTATTATCACATCGTTTTTCAGATCCTTTTTAAATCATAATGATAACAGAAATCACTGAAATGGCCCTTATAAAAAGTTTACATACCCTGGAATGTTTGGCCTTGGTACAGACACAGAAGGTGGAACACACAGGTTAAAATGGCAATTAGATGGTTATTTCCCACATGTGTGGCTTTTTAAATCACAATGAGTGTCTGTGAATAAATAGTCAATGAGTTTGTTAGCTCTCACATGGATGCACTAAGCAGGCTAGACACTGCATCCATGAGGAGGTAGAAAAGAACAGTCAAAAGACCTGCGTAACAAGGTAATGAAACTTTACAAAGATGGAAAAAGATCTGGGGCGATTTCTGTTATCGTTATGATTTAAAAAGGATCCAAAAAACTATGTGATAATAAATGGCTTCATGTTATTGCTATCCTTAGCCCCGGAAGAATTTACCCCCTTCCCAACCAGAGCACTTTTTGCGATACAGCACTGCCTCGCTTTAACTGACAATTGTGCGGACGTGCGACATTGCACCCAAACAAAATTGATGTCCTTTTTTCCCCTCAAATAGAGCTTTCTTTGAGTGGTATTTGATCACCTCTGCAGGTTTTATTTTTTGCGCTTAAAACAAAAAAAGAGCGACAATTTAAAAAAAAAGCAATATTTTTTATTTTTGCTATAATATATATCATATCCCCAAAAAATCTAAAAAAAATTATTTTTCCTCAGTTTAGGCCGATATGTATTCTTCTACATATTTTTGGTAAAAAAAAATCGCAATAAGCGTTGCGAGGGGGTTAACTCGGTAGCGGGTGTGTGTGACCCCCTGGTTGGGCTCCCCACACAAAAACAGGGCCAGCAGACGGAGGTTGTGGTTTTCAAAATCAAAAGGTGCGGTTTATTTCTCTATGTACAGTGACAAAAACACAGCAAAGCCAAAAAGAAACAAACAAAATAAATCCTGGTCAGTTTGACCTCTGACTAAACATGCAGGTTTCCTAAACTAACAACTGGGATCAGCCTGGTGCTGTCCTAGTCCCTAAGTCCCTGGTTTAGTAAAAGTCCAAACAAATAGCCACACAGGCTTTGCCTCACCGCACAGGGGTTCACTCTCCCTAGACAGTCCACACAGGTCTGGTTCCAGGCATGAGCTAACATCTAATGAAGCTGGGAGTTCTTATAGAGGCCTAAATGAGCTGACAAGCTTCAGCTGGCCTCATCAACTCCCTGTCTGCACGACGCCCAGCCCTCTCCCTAGAGGTATGAGTCATCCATGAGCCCACTAGCCTTATACAACTCTCCACCTAGTTGTATAAGTCGGCGTAAAGCCTGAATCTGGGAGAAATATATCTACCCCCCTGGATGCAACCAGGTGACTTTACCTTCCTGCTGTCACATACCCCCCCCTCTTGTTTTAACCTCGGGGTTGGAACACCAGCAATCAGGCATTCATGTACTCGAGACAAAGCATCCACATTCCCCATTTGAACGCCAGGGCGATGCTTTACTGTGAAGTTGAATTCCTGTAGGGCCAGGAACCACCTATTCACTCTTCTATTTGTCTCCTTGTTTTGAGCCATCCACTTTAACGGAGCGTGATCCGTAACCATGTCAAAGTGCCTACCTAGCAGATAGTACCGAAGGGAATCTAGAGCCCACTTCACCGCTAAACACTCCTTTTCAACCGTGGCGTAATTTACCTCATGGGACTTCAACTTCCTGCTGAGGTAAATGACTGGGTGCTCTTCCCCGTTCCAGACCTGGGACAATACTGCTCCTAACCCCACATCTGACGCATCACTTTGTACGACAAAGTCTTTAGAGAAGTCGGGTGAGTACAACACTGGCTGGCTACATAAGGCTTGTTTCAAGAATTGGAATGCTGCCTCAGCCTCGGGGGTCCATTTAATCATGACCGACCCTTTCCCTTTCGTCAGGTTGGTTAGGGGCACAGCCTTAGAAGCAAAGTGGGGAATGAAGCGCCGATAATAACCCGCGATTCCCAGAAAGGCTCGTACCTGCTTCTTGCTGTTGGGACGTGGCCAACTCTGGATGGCCTCGACTTTGTTGAGTTGGGGTTTTATTACTCCCCTGCCAATGGTGTACCCAAGATATTTGGCCTCCTCCTGCCCAATGGTACACTTCTTGGGGTTAGCCGTAAACCCCGCTTCCCGGATAGAGTCTAGGACTGCTTGCACTTTTGGCAGATGTGAGGCCCAATCTGTGCTATGGACAATTACGTCATCCAGGTAAGCCGCAGCATACTTCCGATGGGGCCTCAGTATCTGGTCCATTTTCCGCTGGAATGTGGCCGGCGCATTCTGTAACCCGAACGGCATTCTCTTATATTGGAACGCCCCGTCTGGGGTTACAAATGCGGTTTTCTCTTTGGCCGACTTGGCCAGGGGAATTTGCCAATACCCTTTTGTGAGGTCAAGAGTCGTCATGTATCGGGCTGTTCCCAGCCGGTCGATCAACTCATCTATACGTGGCATGGGGTAGGTGTCAAATTTTGTAACTTTGTTCAACTGACGAAAATCGTTACAAAATCGCCAGCTCCCATCCGGTTTAGGCACCAACACAATGGGACTAGACCAATCACTTTGGGACTCCTCTATCACCCCTAAGTTCAGCATTTTCTGTACTTCCTCCCGTATTGCCTCCCGTCGGGCCTCTGGGATCCGATAGGGTTTTAACTTCACCCTTTCACCGGGCGGGGTAATAATATCATGCTCTACCCCAGATGTTTGTCCCGGCAGCTCAGAGAACACCTCCTTGTTGCGAAGCACAAACTCCTTAACCTCCTGTTGTTGGGGTTGTGACAAGGTGGCTGCTATTCCAACCTCCGGAATCACGCAACCAGTTTGAGCTGGTGACCAAGTTTCTGCGACTAGGGACTCTCTATCCCTCCAGGCTTTCAACAGATTAACGTGATATATCTGTTCGGGCTTTCGCCTTCCTGGTTGTCTGACCTTGTAATTCACTTCGCTCACTTTTTCCATTATCTCGTAGGGGCCTTGCCATTTGGCAAGGAATTTACTTTCAACCGTAGGGACAAGTACCAATATCCTATCCCCCGGGGAAAAGGTACGGGTCTTTGCTCCACGGTTGTACACTCTCTGCTGTGCCAACTGCGCTTGGGCCAAATGTTCCTTCACGATGGGCATTACCTGTGCAATTCGATCTTGCATCAGGGCGACATGCTCAATCACACTCCTGTGGGGAGAACTCTCACTTTCCCAAGTTTCCTTGGCAATATCCAACAGCCCTCTTGGGTGTCTCCCATACAGTAACTCAAAGGGGGAGAATCCCGTAGAGGATTGGGGCACCTCCCTAATAGCAAACATCAAATAAGGAAGTAGACAGTCCCAATCCTTTCCATCTCTATCCACCACTTTCTTCAACATTTGTTTTAGGGTTTTGTTGAATCTTTCAACCAGCCCATCGGTTTGGGGGTGATACACAGATGTACGCAATTGCGTCACTTTGAGCAATTTACACAGCTCTTTCATAACCCGGGACATAAAGGGTGTACCTTGGTCCGTAAGCAGTTCTTTACAAATACCCACCCGGCTAAAAACAAGAGATAGCTCTTTGGCTATGGTTTTGGCCGAGGTATTTCTGAGAGGGATCGCTTCTGGATAACGGGTGGCATAGTCCATTATAACCAATATGTACTGGTGCCCCCTAGCGGACTTGATTATAGGACCTACCAAATCCATTGCGATTCTCTCAAACGGGACCTCAATGATGGGTAGAGGGACCAGCGGGCTACGGAAATGTGGCATCGGGGCCGACCTCTGACACACAGGGCAGGAGGAACAATAATTTTCTATGTCCTTCATCACCCCAGGCCAATAGAATCTCTGTAATACCCTCTCTCGGGTTTTCTCTGTCCCCAGATGACCTCCAAGAATGTGCCCATGGGCCAACTCCAACACCAACTTCCTGTAAGGTTTGGGCACCACCAGCTGCTCAACGGTTTCTTCTGCCCTTTTTGCCACCCGATACAGTAGGTCCTTCTCTACGCTGAAGTATGGGTAAGTGCAGGTATTATCTGGGTTCACTAACTCGCCATCTATTTCCACTACGTTTTCCCGTGCCTTTATTAGGGCGGGGTCTTTTAACTGTTCTGTGGCAAAATTTTCCCTGTGAACCTCCAGATCAGAAAACTCCACAGACGGTAGGTTTTCGTCTGAGGAGGTGGGCTCCTCTCCAGTTTCTTGAGTCTCCCCTGCAAATACTGACAAGGGAAATTCTGGAGAGTCCTCACCACTCTCAGAGGAGTTCTGGCTATCACATTCCTGGTACATAGGGGCACCAGTGGGGGGCTCAGGATCATCCCACAGTTCCCAGAACTTCGGAAAATCCCTTCCCACAATGGCGTCATGCGGTAACTGAGATACTAAGCCCACTGGATGAGAGAGGGTACCTTTGGGGGTCTCGAAACACACTGTAGTCACTGGATACTCTCGGGTGTCCCCATGCACACAAATAACAGCTACCTTGCTATTCCCAGAGACCTCTGTTTTAACTAATTCAGCCTTTATCAGGGTCACAAGGCTACCTGAATCCAGTAATACCACAACATTTCTACCATTAATACACATTTTGCATAAATGTTTCTCAGTTCCTCGAATGGCAGTGCATGCGACTGTCGCACACAGCGACTGACGTCTGCCCGTCAGAAAGTCACACTGCATGGGTTCCTCCACAACCGGGCAATTGGCTGCAATATGTCCCGCTTGCCGGCAGCGGTAGCAAACGATCCTTCTTGCGGCCTCTTGAGCCGCTGATTTCCCAGGCTGTTCTCGCCAAACTTGGGGTAGAGCTCCCACCCTCTCACTCTCTCCACCCTCACCCCTTGGAATCCTCTTATCCGCCCCTGGGGATGGTCTGGTCTTAGGGTGGAAAGTCCGAGTGTCTCTGGAAGAGGCCGTCAGGTTCTCTGTAGCCAAGTATTTCTCTACACGATCCACAAGACCACCGGCCGTCTCTGGGTCTCCATGGCTTACCCACTTTTGGATGGCAGTAGGAAGAGCTCTCAAAAACCGATCCATTACAACACGTTCCACAATCTCTGGTGCGGACAAAGTCTCTGGCTGTAGCCACTTCCTGCTCAGGTGAATGAGATCATACATTTGAGACCTGGGGGGTTTTCCAAGCTGGAAAGTCCAGTTATGCACACGCTGAGCCCGGACAGCCAGGGTGACACCCAGCCTTGCCAATATTTCAGCTTTTAGCATCACATAGTCTTTTGCTTGGTCAGGCTCTAGGTCATAGTAAGCCTTCTGCGATTCACCAGTTAACAGAGGAGCCACCAGTCCAGCCCACTGCTCCTCAGGCCACTTTTCTCTTTCAGCAGTCCTTTCAAATGTGGTCAAAAATACCTCTGGATCATCCTCTCCAGTCATTTTTGTCAATAAACGACTCACCCCAAAGGACGCGGTATTAGTGGGACGGCTTTCCTCACTGGTCTGCGGACGTTGCTGCATTACTGCTTCCATTTGTTGTAGTCTCTGCTCTTGCTTCTGTAACAGGTCTATGAAGCGGGCCTCAGATTGCTGCTGGGCTTGTTGATGAGCTTGCTGCTGGGCTGCAAGGCTCCTTTGCAAACCTGCATTTGTCTGCTGTTGATTGGCATTTGCTAGAGCCAGCTGTTTCAGTATCTCCTCCATGCTGGCTTAAAAAAAAATGCCACTGGTTCTCCACCAACTGCGAGGGGGTTAACTCGGTAGCGGGTGTGTGTGACCCCCTGGTTGGGCTCCCCACACAAAAACAGGGCCAGCAGACGGAGGTTGTGGTTTTCAAAATCAAAAGGTGCGGTTTATTTCTCTATGTACAGTGACAAAAACACAGCAAAGCCAAAAAGAAACAAACAAAATAAATCCTGGTCAGTTTGACCTCTGACTAAACATGCAGGTTTCCTAAACTAACAACTGGGATCAGCCTGGTGCTGTCCTAGTCCCTAAGTCCCTGGTTTAGTAAAAGTCCAAACAAATAGCCACACAGGCTTTGCCTCACCGCACAGGGGTTCACTCTCCCTAGACAGTCCACACAGGTCTGGTTCCAGGCATGAGCTAACATCTAATGAAGCTGGGAGTTCTTATAGAGGCCTAAATGAGCTGACAAGCTTCAGCTGGCCTCATCAACTCCCTGTCTGCACGACGCCCAGCCCTCTCCCTAGAGGTATGAGTCATCCATGAGCCCACTAGCCTTATACAACTCTCCACCTAGTTGTATAAGTCGGCGTAAAGCCTGAATCTGGGAGAAATATATCTACCCCCCTGGATGCAACCAGGTGACTTTACCTTCCTGCTGTCACAGCGTATATTGATTAGTTTTGCGCAAACGTTTTATTGTCTACAAAATAGGGGATAGATGTATGGCATTTTTATTATATATATTTTTTTATTAGTAATGGTGGCGATCTGCTATTTTTATCGTGACTGTGACATTGCGGCGGACACATCGGACACTTTTGACACTATTTTGGGACCATTGTCATTTATACAGCGATCAAAGCTATAAAAATGCATTGATTACTGGTTAAACGCTAGGGGTCGATCAAGGGGTTAAGTGTGTCCTAGAGAGTGATTCTAACTGCAGTGGAGATGGGCTACCACTGACATGACAGTGATCACTGCTCCCGTTGACAGGGAGCAGTAGATCCCTGTCATGTTGCTAGGCAGAACAGGGAAATGCCTTGTTTACATAGGCATCTCCCTGTTCTGCCACTCCGTGACACGATTGCGGGCCCCCGGTTGGCATCGGGTACGCGTGCGCCCACAATGCTGCGATTTAAAGGGGACTTACAGGTACGCCCATTTGCCCACTGCTGCCATTGTGCCAGCGTATATCGGCGTGCAGCGGTCGGCAAGTGGTTAAATAAAAGACAGTTTTTCGGCACGATCAGTCATATTTTCAATACTAATGTCAAAATTTCTGCCAGGGTGTGCAAACTTTTAAACACAACTGTATATATATATATATATATATATATATATATATATATATATATACACACACACACATACTGTACATAGACAGCCATGAGGTGTCCAAATGAGCTTCTCACTGCATTTAGTAAATATCAAGTGGACTGCACTAGAGCATTAGAGTTCACTGAACCATACATTCAATGTATCCTCTTAGGAATAGTATTATTTGCATTGTATGGGTGACATCCATAGGGCTAAATGTTCCCTCTATGCTATGACAATGCAGTACACAAGAGGTCACCATCTAAGCATCATCTAAGCATCAAAATAATGCATGATAAAGTTTTAAGTTTTGTTTAAAGAAAAACTTAAGCTTTGTTGCAATCTTTTTATCTGTAATACAATATCATTCACTAAATATATATATTATTAAAAATAAATATATACAAATAAATAAATATAGATATTAGGGTAATACAGGTTGCTTCATCCAAGTTTGAGTTATCATTTTACATTTAACCTAAGTTGCATATTGCAGTCTACTGTAACTCAGAGTTTCTCCATAGCAGTGTTCGGAGCAAAGAGGTAGGACCTTGACAGTTCACAGCGCAACACAAAGTCAATTCAGATTCCATCAGCAACCAGCAGGTCTCAGCAGGGAGTGACCTTTAGAACTGCGCATTGATTAGATATTAATTAATTCTGTTACACTGTGACATATTTTGACAACGTCTAATATAAGGAAGACGAGTGCCAACATTCCTCTTAATTGCTGTTTGGATGTAAAAGCCATGCAAAGTTAAAAATAAAACCAGAAAAAAAACAGTGAACAGATGTATAAAAAAGGAAATAAAACAACATAAAATGTGCTTAAACAATGATGTGGGAATGCAGCTGAACTGCTTCTGTCAATGTACACTTTATGTATTATTAAGATTTTTCTTTGCACACATTTTACTGGCCTGAAAATTAGCAAGTTGATGCAAGTTATTTTTTAAACATTTGAAATGACCTCTTTGGGGTTTATTTAATAAGGAAAAAGTGCACCAATCACCAAGAAACCAAGAACCAATCAGCAATCATTTCTCTTGGCGGTGACTCATCTCAGCTGATGAAAGGTAACTGCTTACATGGGTCGAATTTCGAAAGAATTTTCTTTCGAAAATCTTATCTAAGAATTTTCGTTTTCACACTATTAGTGGGCTGCAGCAACAGACGATTTTCGTGCGGCCATTGAATTTTAATAATCGGACATGTTGGAAATTTTTTGAAAAAAAAAAAAAAAAATTCTAATAAATGATGGGAAAATCGTGCAAGAAATACAATCGAAAAAGAAATGCGCATGTGCAAGAAAAGAAAATTCCCGGAAAGAAAAGAAGATTCCCGGACACGAAAATAATTTTCTGTAGCAACATGAGGGAAAATTGAAGGCTTGGTTGGTCGAATTTCGAAATCAATGGTGGCACCATCGGATCACAAAACGCACAGATTTTCTAATTTTCAAAGAAAATTCTTTCGAAATTCGACCATGTATGGCCAGCCTTAAGCCCTGTACACACGATCGGATTTCCTATGGTTTTTTAACCGATGGATTTTTCCATCGGAAAACCGATGAAGCTGACTTCCATCAGTCTTGCCTACACACCATCAGTCAAAAAACCGACCGTTCAAAATGCGGTGACGTAAAACACTCCGATGAGCCAAGAAAAATGAAGTTCAATGCTTCTGAGCATGCGTCGACTTGATTCTGAGCATGCGTGGGTTTTTTATCCGATGGAGTTCCCCACAGACGATAGTAATTTGCTATTGGTTTTTTAACCATCGGATAAATTAAAAACATGTTCTATTTTTAAACACCGATGGAAAAAAGACCGATGGGGCCCATACACGATCGGTTTGTCCGATGAAAAAAGTCCATCGGACAGTTTTCATCGGTTAAACCTATCGTGTGTACAGGGCTTAAGTGTTAGGTTGCTTGCATGCATGCAGATGATCTTTTCGGAGGGGAAGACTTTTTAAACTTTCTGTGGTGAAAATCATCAGGACAGGAGCATTGGCTGTCACCATCATTCTTGCATCACAGTTAATGCGGTATTAAACCCAAAGGCTGCATTTGTTTTCTTTTTAAGGTATGTTTTTTCCCCTTAGTTTCTCCTTTTGATCTAGTGTTCCAATCTGGGGCATTTGATTATGTGGCTGTAGCTGACTGGAGCTGCATGAAGGCAGCCCATGTTATTATGTGGGAGCACTTTGTTGGTTCTGGTGAGTGCATATTAATTTCACACACTCGGTGGAACACTGTATATTGAAGAGTTGGGCACAATAATAATGTTTTGAAGAGCACGGCAATTGGTCATCTGTTACTATATATATGCCCCAGTTGATGCACACTGCTGTGAAACATGTCGGGTACATGAACCTGCTTCAAGCTTTACTACGCCATACATGAACTCTTTGTGATCACTATTTTACAAGCAGCCTCAGGACACCTGTACCTTTTTATTGTTTTTGATTGTTCTTTAGATGTGTTCTTTTTTGGAATAAAACAAGCTTTTTTACCATAAACCACCCGATTGATCTATACTATGTGGAGGCTTCTCTTGTTCCTTTCTATGGTGGATATCGGTGTCTGGATGTCTGGAGCTCGGAGATATTAAGGCATTAGAATTACAACTTTCCGTGCATGCCTTGTCTGGTGTTGATATAGGACGTCACTCTCCATAGGAGTTCCAGTCTACACGTGAATCCGAGTGGACCATCTCTATGCCTGTTTGACCCACCGCTGCTGGCGTGTGAGTCCATACATAGGGGTAAGAGTATTTATTTCTCCCCCCCTCCTCCCCCGGTGTTGGAAGTCAGGTCCCTGGGTGTTGTGCATCCTTAACATCCACCAGCATTACAGCTACTCCATATGGGTTAATGTGGACATTGCATTTGATGTAGGATTTCACACGGATTCCTTCTCTTTCATCATTTTTCACATTGAATATTTGTATATGGACTTTATACACCCATTTTTATGTATAATATTCTTTATTCACAGTGTCATTCATATATATGTTATTTCATTTTTCTATATACTATCATATTTGTTGATTGTACACGTGTGGACTAATGTGTGTGCATTTTAGTCCATGTGCATTCTAGTCCATCTCATGGTGGTCACGGCTTCACAGGCCACATTTCATTTTCGTTAGTTACACCTATATTCATTTATCACTGCTTCACAGGTCACATTTTTATATGTAGCATTTGTGGTTGTCAATTTTCAGGATTGATATTTTCTCACGGCGCCACATTTATTTATTTTCTGTTACTATATATGGACTTTTGATTCTTTAAATTTACAAGTCATCATCACTGTGTACTTTTTTATTTAATACATGTTATCATTTTAGTTGGTGCACTATATGGTATTTCATATATCCTTGTTTGGGTAAATAGGGCAATGCCTTACTTTTTTTGATTAGTTTATTGTGTAGTGTTTTTTGCATAATAAAAGTGGCAGCAGCCTTATATCACTTAGTGTGATCTAGTAGAGTTTGAGTTTGGCACCCTTCATATTGATTACACCTAAAAATAATTTTTAGCTAAACGTCAGCTTACAAAAGTTCCCAGGTATGCTAATTAGTTTATGTTCCCATAATACCTGATTACCAACAGGAAGGCAATTTTAAACAGTAAGGTGGAGAGAAGGAAAAATAGTGTTAATGGGCAGGTAGACTATTGCCTGTGTATGCATATCAAGGATTACATTTTTAATTTTTATTGAATTGTACCCATAAAACATACACTATACAAATATGGCAACTATCAGCTGCATCATTTGTGAAAATAATATCATATATACCGTATTTATCGGCGTATAATACACGTCGGGGTATAACACGCACCCCAAGTTTAGGAGGGAATTTTAAGGAAAAAAACTTTTAGGAGGGAAGTTCAAGGAAAAAAACTTACATTTAAATGCAGCCTTGTCCATCATTGCAGCCTTGCCCAGTGTCCATCTGCAGCCTTGCCCAGTGTCCATCTGCAGCCTTGCCCAGTGTCAATCATTGCAGCCTTGCCCAGTGTCCATCTGCAGCCTTGCCCAGTGTCCATCTGCAGCCTTGCCCAGTGTCCATCTGCAGCCTTGCCCAGTGCCTTTGCAGCCTTGCCTTGCCCAGTGCCTTTGCAGCCTTGCCTTGCCCAGTGCCTTTGCAGCCTTGCCAGTCTCTGCAATATTTAAATTTGGCGCCGGTTTCCGCTGTGGAGAGGAGCGAGCGGAGCCGAGTGTACTTCGGCTAGACTCGGATCCTCTCGCAGTCCCGCCCATCTCCACTGATTGCGCCGCTGACATACAGAAAGCCGAGTGTACTTCGGCTAGACTCGGCTCTGCTCACAGTCAGGGGCGGGACTGCGAGAGGAGCTGAGACTAGCCGAAGTACACTCGGCTTTCTGTATGTCAGCGGCGCAATCAGTGGAGGTGGGCGGGACTGCGAGAGGAGCCGAGTAAAGCCGAGTGTACTTCGGCTTTGTGTATCTCGGCTCCTCTCACTCGTTTCAGCGGGGGATCGGCGGGGGATCGGCGTATAACACGCACCCACGATTTTCCCCTGATTTTAAGGGGAAAAAAGTGTGTGTTATACGCCAATAAATACGGTAGATACAGTGCCTTGCAAAAGTACCTTGGCTTTTTACCTATTTTGTTACATTACAGCCTTTAGTTCAATGATTTTTTAATCTGAATTGTATGTGATGAATCAGAACACAATAGTCTAAGTTGGTGAAGTAAAATTAGAAAAATATATACATAAAACTATTTTTCAGAAATAAAAAAATTATAATTGGCATGTGCATATGTATTCACCCCCTGTTATAAAGCCCATAAAAAGCTCTGGTGCAACCAATTACCTTCAGAAGTCACATAATTAGTGAAATTATGTCAACCTGTGTGCAATCTAAGTGTCACATGATCTGTCATTACATATACACACCTTTTTTGAAAGACCCCAGAGGCTGTAACACCTAAACAAGAGGCACCACTAACCAAATACTGCCATGAAGACCAAGGAACTCTCCAAACAAGTAAGGGACAATGATGTTGAGAAGTACAAGTCAGGGTGAGGTTATAAAAAAAATCAAAATCTTTGATGATCCCTAGGAGTACCATCAAATCTATCATAACCAAATAGAAAGAACATGGCACAACAGCAAACCTGCCAAGAGACGGCCACACACCAAAACCCACGGACTGGGCAAGGAGGGCATTAATCAGAGAGTCAGCACAGGGACCTAAGGTAACCCTGGAGGAGCTGCAGAGTTCCACAGCAGAGACTGGAGTATCTGTACATAGGACGATAATAAGCCATACGCTCCATAGAGTTGAGCTTTATGGCAGAGTGGCCAGAAGAAAGCCATTACTTTTAGCAAAAAACAAAATGGCACGTTTTGAGTTTGCGAAAAGGCATGTGGAAGACTCCCAAACTGTATGCAGGAAGGTTCTCCGGTCTAATGAGACTAAAATGTAACTTTTTGGTCATCAAAGAAAATGCTATGTTTGGCGCAAACCCAACACATCACATCACCCAAACAATACCATCCCCATGGGTGGTGGCAGCATCATGCTGTGGGGATGTTTTTCAGCATTCAGGACTGGGAAACTGGTCAGAGGTGAGGGAAAGATGGATGGTGCTAAATACAGGGATATTCTTGAGCAAAACCTGTACCACTCGGTGTGTGATTTGAGGCTAGGAAGGAGGTTCACCTGCCAACACTTCAGTGGTTTAAGGGTAAACATGTAAATGTGTTGGAGTGGCCTAGTCAAAGCCCAGTCCTAAATCCAATAGAAAATCTGTAGTCAGACTGTAGTCAGACTTAAAGATTGCTGTTCACAAGCGCAAACCATCCAACTTGAAGGAGCTGGAGCAGTTTTGCAAAGAGGAATGGGCAAAAATCCCTGTGGCAAGCTCATAGAGACTTAGCCAAAGTGACTTGTAGCTGTGATAGCCGCAAAAGGTGGCTCTTTAAAGTATTGACTTTAGGGGGGTGAATAGTTATGCACATTGACTTTTTCTGTTATTTTGTCCTATTTGTTGTTTGTTTAACAATAAAAAAAAAAACATCTTCAAAGTTGTGGGCATGTTCTGTAAATTAAATTATGCAAATCCTCAAACAATCCATGTCAATTCCAGGTTGTGAGGCAAAAAACAAAAAATGCCAAGGGGGTGAATAGTATTCACTGAATACTTTTGCAAGACACTGTATACAGTACCTGTATATAGAAAACTAACATGATTTAGGTCTATTGTTTCTGACCTCTAAAGTATATTTAAAATATACTGTGCATAATGCATAAGTGCATAAAGTATACATGCAAGAAATTACTTAATTGGAATCAATGTGAATTTTATGTTACCTTCCAGTGTGTGCAACTGAAGCCTAATCTGTAATTTACTTCACTTTTCCATTTAACATCTTTCTCCAGAATCAATATGTATTTTGATACTGTATGTTTTAATTAAAGGCTATAAGGAAGAGGGGGCTAAGAGCGTGAAAATGGTAATATAAAAGAGCAATAGATGCTGAATGTCCTTCCCTACACAACTCTCTGCCTGGTCATGTGGTCTAGAAGAAGAACTCTAATGACCCATAACGCAGAAGCTCACATTCTGCAATCAATGCTAGTTCATAGGATTTTATAGCTCAGATCAGTTAGAATGGGGATACTTATTTATTGTTCAGAAATAATGAGCTTAAAAGGAAACTAATACAGCCATTTTGAAACCTAAAGATCTTGGTTGGTATTGCATTATCATCATTAGAGGTAAAGAGATATGGTATCTCCTTACCAAGGCACTGGATAAAAGTATTGATTTATGTGGAGGGTTTCCTGAGCATTGACAGGAAAACTGACAAAACCACCATCCTGTAGCTAAATCTGAGGTTTCCCTTTGACATTAATTTTCTATTTATAAGACAGTAAAATGTCAGTTTTTTTTTTATTTCAGTTTGCCCGATTTTGATACAAAATCCTGCCTGGTTTTCCTACATGTTTGAAACTTGTGAGTTGGCCAGTGTTGGTAAAGTGTAATGCACATATTGGCCAGCCCAACTTTGTGCACAAAAAAAAAGAAGAAAATACCCTTACAGTGGCCTTACCCCTTCCGTTACACTGCGGGGGTTAAGGTGTGTGGAATACAGTAAGTAATCAACATTGGCAAATGGACACACTGGCAAAAAAACTCTTCACCTCTCTCAAACCATTCCTGCCCTACTTCCTAAACAATTCTTCAATTCAGTGAGCAAACACATAAAATCCTTTCTCTGGAACCACAAAACACCTCGAAGACTCTCCTAGACTCAGATATTGGCAAAAAAAAAAATACAACCCCTTTGATTCCAAAGTGAGTCTGTAAAGTAAACTTACTCAGCTTTTGGAATTATCGATCTCCTGGGAGGAAAATAAAGTAGAGATATTCATGACTACCTAGCTTTTGTGGGCTATTTTAAATCCTGTGCTGATTTTCAATCACATTCACAATGGGGATATTTCCTTCAATTAACTCAGATTACAAATAAGAAGTGGTATTAACAAAAACTTCAATTAACTCAGATTACAATTCAGAAGTGGCACTACTCTTGTAATACCATTAAAAGTGGTATTATCATACCATCGCTAAGGTAGCTTGTTAGTACTTTAGTACCTAGGTTACCATAATACCTCACAAATAATATGCACATTTTATAAAAGCACCTCACAGGTTTGATGATGACATTTCTTCAAATTGATAAACATATCATTATGATACTTCATAATTGAAACAATAAGAGGAAAAACAAAAAGTGTTCTTTAGTCAAGGTCCAAAAAGGTGCAAAGGGGGAATCTCTCCTGAGGACACAGACAGCAATAAAAATTGACAAAGGTTCTAATGTTTCTCAAGCCTATCGAAAACAAAAATGGTACATGTTAATTTTATTTCTCTGAGTCATGCAGTGTTCTGTCTGATTTGAACAAATTAAACTTATTAAAATATAGTAACTAATGTTCAAACAAATGGCTAAGAAAGGGAACCAAAATTCCTACAAAATCTGCTTGTTAAAACAAAACAAAAAACAAATCTAGAAAAACAAATTCTCTCTCCACAAAAACTACAATTACAAAACAAATGACTTTAAAGATATAAAAATACCAACTATATTAAACAATTAACACTTGAGTATATTCCTGCAATGAGACAGCACTGGGTATTTCCAGATGGTCTCCCAACTATGTACTAACCAACTTTGCTTAGCTTCTAAGATGAAATGCTTTATATACAGTATATATATATATATATATATATATATATATATATATATGTGTGTGTTTAGTGTGTGTATATACTGTGTATGTATGTGTGTATATATATATCGGTCTGAAGAGATATGGATCACATAAACACGTTACAAGACTAACAACACAAATAAGACCTGAAGTGTGGCCTGGCCCGCTGGACGGTATGCCAAAAGAAGGGGCCATACCTTAAGATAGAAATGATGGAGAATTCTGTTGAGAATTGTTTAGAGAGGAGTGGCCTAAAAAGGGGATATGGGTGGGTGGGTACCGCGCACTACAGCCGACGCTGACCATCGTGGATGGTCTGCTTAAGTACCCATCGAACTCCTCCCATAATTTCAGGCCAGCATACTGGCCTTCCTATATATATATATATATATATATATATATATAGATATATATAATATATACCACAAGGCCTGTCTACACTCACTGGCCACTTTATTAGGTACACCTTGCTAGTACCAGGTTGGACCCCCTTTTGCCTTCAGAACTGCCTTAATTCTTCATGATATAGATTCAACAAGGTGTGTGAAACATTCCTCAGAGATTTTGGTTCATATTGACATGATAGCCACATACCACATCCCAAAGGTGCTCTATTGTATTGAGATCTGGTGATTGTGGAGGCCATTGGAGTACAGTGAACTCCTTGTCCTGTTCAAGAAACCAGTTTGAGATGATTTGAGCTTTGTGATATGGGGCATTATCCTGCTGGAAGTAGCAATCAGAAGATGGGTACACTGTAGTCATAAAGGAATGGACATGGTCATCAACAATACTCAGGTAGGTCGTGGTGTTTAAACGATGCTCAATTGGTACTAATTGGCCCAAAGTTTGCCAATAAAATATCCCCCACACCATTATGCCACCACCACCAGCCTGAACCATTAATACAAGGCAAGATGGATCCATGCTTCCATGTGGTTTATGTCAAATTATGACCCTACCATTAAACAGGTGTACCTAATAAAGTACCTAATGGCCAGTGTGTGTGTATATGTATATATCTATAGATATATCTATAGATATATCTATATATATACACAGTATATACACATTTAAACATTTTCTTGCAAAGCAGGTGTGTGCCTATGGCCATACTACCCTGTTGGCATCTGATCCTGGAAGCTAACCAGGGTCAAGTCTGGTTAATACCTACTGTAAATGGAAACCACCTGGGTATAGCAAGTGCAGACTTTTCACAAGATTGTACTTTTGTGTTGATTGCTTTATATATTGTAATAGTGAGAGTCCCTGTCTCTGGAAAAAATGGGGTTAAAAAGGACACAGAGTTTGTATGTCTGCCGACTGCAAGGCTACAGAGGATATATTTTTAAATGGAGAAAACTGCTCTGGCAACTTTTTCTGGATTTTGCTATCGCCGGATGGGGCTCTGTAGTTTGGATATCCCTAAGAGTCTTGGGTGGTACGGCATCTCCAACCCTATGTCCGGGTGTTGTGGACAGCCAGCAGGGTGTGTGCCCAGGTGTACACAGCCCTCATAATGAGGGGCTGGTGAGAGCAGTAGGAGGTGGAAGGTGGAGTGTGAGCAGCTTGCTACTGCTGTTGTTGTTTAAAGACAGACCTGTATCAGGAAAGCTGTCTGCCCGGTGGGACAGCCTGTGTAAGGGGGATTCTTTGCCCAGGGACTGGGAAAGGCTGGCCAACCTTAAGCATCGGGGAGACTAAGGAAGCCAGTGAGTCCAGGTGGCTGGAAGGAATCAAAAAGTTTGTTGGGAGCAAGCAGAGGAACTTCTGGCAAGAGAGCCAGGGGGCTCGGTATATTTTTCATTTATGAGTGCCAAATGAAGTTGAATACCTGCGTGGGAATCCTGAATGGACTTTTATTTTGTTCTCCCTTCTAAATAAACGTGGGCTAGCAGGCCCTTAACGAGAATGCCTGTGTGACGTGGACTCACTGCACAAACCACTGAGCCAAACACCCCCAACATCACAATATGTTGTATCTTTTCTATGTTTTATCTTTAATATTATTTGTTTTACAATCCTGTAGAGAGATATTAAATGCAAGCAGATTGGCTATCTGTTCAAACATTAGTAACACCCTGGAATTTTTAAAGACTGGCACAGACAGATTTTATGAAAGTGTCTCCCATGCATTCTGAAAGTGGTGCAGAATGTGCAAAATTCACGTACCTGTCTAGAACCTGCACGTGAAATTTGGCGCATGGGAGACATTTTCTCAAAATCAATCTGCACCAGTTTATCTCTCTGTATGCCAAAACAGAGTTGGCCTTAATTAGCTCCTGTCATGGATATGCATTAATGTCTGTCTGCCATCTTACCTTTCCTCCTCATGTGTTCATCTTAGAGGCCAGAACCCTTTCACCTGGCTTCCTTTATAATCTCCTCCCAGCCTGACTCCACCCCAGGCCCTATCACAGAACACTATATTAACCTGTGCACTGCAAGCCTGCTTTGCTGATCAACGTGTTTGTTAGGCATTGTGTGTTTGGGTTCCTGCCTGCCGTGTGCTACGTCTGTCTCTCTGTTACATATTTGGCTTGTCCCCGACTATCCCTGTCTGCTCGTGACCCTTGACCTTCGGCTCGTTCTTTCGTTATCCTTGTCTGCTTGTGGCCCCTGACCTTCAGCTTGTTATTCGTTTCTCTCTTATCTTGTGCTGCTGCTTCCCCTCTTTCCCCCTTATCCTACGGGGCGTGAGCTAGGAGACTCCAGGGGCCGCGACCTGGACCCAGCCTGCAGCATAACATCCTCACCACTAGAGGCTCTGGAGAAGACCTGCTGGGTCTTAGACTCCGCGCCCTGGGGAATCTTGGCTCTAGCATCCGTTAGGATCCCGGTTGTGCTCCTCTGGTCCCGCTTTCCACAACCACCCAGTTTCCTATCCGCAGAAGTCAGCCATAGGGTTCACTACCTTGCGGTGCACTCCTGTCCCCCTACGGTGTGCATCTGTCACCTGGCCACAGGTGACCTTGACAGCTCCACATTCAAAAGATACAAAGGGGTGAAGCTGTACATAGTAGCCAATTCGCTTCTAACTTCAGCTTGTTCATTTAAAAACTGGAAGCTCATTGGTTTCTGTGCAGAGCTCCACCAGATTTTGCACTCTCCAGTTTTAGTAAATCAACCCCAAAGTGTCGGTATTTTATTTTGAGTTTGGAGCATTCCTTGCACTACAATATAATAGTGGCAATGTCTGAACCAAAAGTGCTGCAAATGCATCATGAATAGTGATGAGCCGAACACCCCCGAGTTCGGTTCGCACCAGAACCCGCGAACGGACCGAAAGTTTGCACAAACTTTAGAACCCTATTAAATACAATGGATGCGAACGTTCAAAATCTAAAGTGCTAATTATAACGACTATTATGCATGTTATTGTCCTAAAAAGGGTTTGGGAACCCGGGTTCTGCACCAGGGGACATGTATCAATGCAAAAAGAAGTTTTAAAAACGGCCGTTTTTCTGGAGCAGTCATTTTAATGATGCATAAAGTGAAAAAAAAAAGTCAAATATTCCTTTAAATATCGTACCTGGGGGGTGTCTAAAGTATGCCTGTGAAGTGCCACGTGTTTCCCGTGTTTAGAACTGTCCCTGCACAAATTTACATTTCTAAAGGAAAAAAAGCCATTTAAAACTGCTTGCGGCTTTAATGTAATGTCTGGTCCCGGTAATATGGATGAAAATCTTTAAGAAAAATGGCATAGCTACCCCATCACACCCCCCCCCCCTACCCCAGCCCATTACCAGCCCCTTTGGGTCTTGTATGGATATTAAGGGGAACCCCGCACACAAAATAAAAAAGACCCTATATACTCTGAACAGCCGTATACAGGCGGTGCATATAAGACAGGGACTGTAGGTTTGTTCTTATGTAGAATCTGTTTGTAATTTTGAACAGGTACATTGTTTAAGTGTAGCTCCAACCAAAAAATCTATTTTTAAGCTTTTTGGAAAACATAGGGAAGGGTTATCACCCCTGTAACATTTGTTTTGCTGTCTGTGCAGTGTGCACCTGTTCAGAACAGTTCACCTCACTTTCCGTCCTAATGACAAATGTTTTTTGAAAATTTGGGTTTTTTATTGAAACAAGAATTGGTGATAAAGAATCAGTGGAGAGGAGACACTTTTTTTCCCATATTAACTCTTACAGGAGAGAATTTGCCTTCCTAGGGGTAGATTTCCTCTCACTTCCTGTTGTATCCTTCCGTTTGCAAGGAGGAGTCGTTTGTAAGTTGGATGTTTGAAAGTAGGGGCCTGCCGTATATACTCAGCTGAAATTTGCCCCTTACATGTTGGTGTTGCCACAACACTGTGAGCCCTCACAGTTACTCTTGGTGGGCGCATGAATGGGCCCTGCTGTGAATTATTAGATCAAGAATTGTAATTGCATGCCCCTGTTGAACAGGGGCTGAAAAATTGGGCCTTTGGTGGTGGTGGTGGTGGTGGTGTTGACACAACACTGTAAGGCCTCACAGTTAGTCTTGGTGGGCGCAGGAATGGGCCCTGCTGTGAATTATTAGATCAAGAATTGTAATTACATGCCCCTGTTAAACAGGGGCAGAAAAATTGAGCCTTAGGCACTGGTGCCACAACACTGCGACCCCTCACAGATACTGTACTTGGAGCACAGCAATGAGCCCTGTTGCAAAGTATTGCATCAAAAATTGTAATTACACGCCCCTGTTAAACAGGGGCTGAAAAATTGGGCCTTAGCCACTGGTGCTGGTGCCACGACACTGCAACCACTCCCAGATACTCTAGTTGGAGTGCAGAAATGAGCCCTGCTGCAAAGCATTGCATAAAAAATTGTAATAACACACCCCTGTTAAACAGGGGCTGAAAAATTGGGCCTTAGCCACTGGTGGCGGCACCCAGAAACAAAAATGTTCTTCCAAGCTATCATCGTCAATCGGATCATTGAGGAGGAGGAGGATAGTCAGTCAACATAACAGGACAGTCTCTCAGCATCAGCATCAGTCTTGAAGGGATGTGACATTTGAAAATAAATTAGTCTGTTATATCAGCTTCAGGTGTTTGGTAGCTGGTGGTGATCCAAGACTGGTTCATCTTTATGGAGGTCAGTCGATCAAGAGTCGGTGGACAGGCGCACCCTGTGATCCGTGATAAATCCTCCAGCAGCACTGAATGTGCGTTCTGAAAGAACGCTGGATGCAGGACAGGCCAGTAGCTCAATTGCATACTGTGCAAGCTCTGGCCAGTGATCCATCCTCAAGACCCAGTAAGCCAGAGGATTTTCGGTGGGGAAGGTGTCCAAGTCTGATCTTGCCCCTAGGTATTCCTGCACCATGTATATCAGACGCTGGCGATGGTTGCTGAAACCGATCATACCTTGGGGCTGCGGACTAAAGAATTGTCTGAACGCTTCGGTCAGACGGCCACCTTCCCCACCGCTCCTTCTTTGACTGACCGAAGCCTCAGCAACTCGTTGTCCAGGATCAGGAGTTTGTAACCTCCCAGTCTCTGGGAACGCATTGCACAGACCTTTCTGCAAGGCCTCCCAGAGTTGTCTCATCCTCTGCTCCCTCTGCGACGGTAAGATAAGGTCCGCAACCTTACCCTTGTACCGTGGACCAAGGAGAGTGGCCAGCCAGTAATGGTCCCTCTCCTTAATCCGAAGAATACGAGGATCCTTCCGCAGACTTTGCAGGATCAGGGAGGCCATGCAGCGTAGGTTAGCTGAGGCATTCAGTCCGGAGTCCTCTGGGTCACTAAGGATGACATGATCCGCAGCCACCTCCTCCCAGCTACGTACAAGTCCACTGGTTTCTTGGGACTGTAAATCATCCCTAAAAGACTGCTGCTGATGATGCTGAGTGCCAGGCTCCACCTCCATGCTGACACAATCCTCCTCCTCCTCCTCCTCTTCTTCCTGTGCGATGGGTGGGACAGAAGGAACACTGTCTGGGTAAAGGGGGCCTTGAGAGGCAAGGAAGTCCTCCTCTTCCTGCCTCTGTTCTGCCTCAAGTGCCCTGTCCATTATTCCACGCAGCGTATGTTCCAACAGGTGGACAAGAGGTACAGTGTCACTGATGCATGCACTGTCACTGCTCACCATCCTCGTGGCCTCCTCAAATGGTGCCAGGACAGTGCATGCATCCCTGATCATGCCCCACTGGCGTGGTGAAAAAAACCCGAGCTCCCCTGACCCTGTCCTGGTGCCGTAGTCGCACAGGTACTCATTGATGGCCCTCTGCTGCATGTGCAGCCGCTGCAGCATGGCCAACGTTGAGTTCCACCTGGTAGGCATGTCACATATAAGGCGGTTCTTGGGCAGGTTCAACTCCTTTTGCAGCTCAGCCAGGCGAGCACTGGCATTATAAGATCTGCGGAAATGCACACAGACTTTCCTGGCCTGCCTCAGGACATCCTGTAAGCCCGGGTACCTGCCCAAGAACCGCTGCACCACCAGGTTAAGGACGTGAGCCACACAGGGCACATGGGTCAGTTGTCCCTGTCGGAGAGCGGAGAGGAGGTTGGTGCCATTGTCGCAAACTACCATTCCTGGCTTAAGCTGGCGTGGCGTCAACCACCTCTCGGCCTGCCCCTGCAGAGCAGACAGAGCCTCTGCCCCAGTGTGGCTCCTGTCCCCCAAACACACCAGCGCAAGCACGGCATGGCATCTTTTTGCCTGCGTACTTGCGTAGCCCCTTGAACGCCTACGGAGCACCGCTGGTTCCGAGGACAAAGCACAGGAAGAGGCCACGGAGGAAGAAGAAGAGGAGGGGGTGGAGGACAGAGGTGTGTCACAACCAGTAGTAGCATTTTGGAGGCGTGGTGGTGGAACAACCTCCAACACTACTGCACCTTGTCCTGCATCCTTCCCAGCTGCCAAAAGAGTGACCCAATGGGCCGTGAAAGAAAGGTAACGTCCCTGTCCATGCCTGCTGGACCATGAGTCAGCGGTAATATGCACCTTACCGCTGACCGCCCTGTCCAGCAAAGCCAAGACATTGCCTTCCACATGCCGGTAGAGAGCCGGAATCGCCTTCCGTGAGAAAGAGTGGCGTTTGGGAACCTGCCACTGAGGAACCGCACATTGCACAAACTAACGGAAGGGGGCCGAGTCTACCAACTGAAAAGGCAGCAGTTGAAGCGCTAGCAATTTAGCCAAGCTAGCATTCAACCGCTGGGCATGTGGATGGCTGGGAGTGAACTTCTTTCGACGGTCCAGCAGCTGGGGCAGGGAAATTTGCCTGCTAGAATCGGACGTTGGTGTACTGCTAGCAGAGTGCCCGCAAGTACTTGGCTGTGACACACCTAATTCTACACCTTCATTCCTCTCAGAGCAGGTTTCAGAGAGGACTGAAGGTATAGTGGGGTTGGAGATCCCAGCTGATGCGGTGCAAGAAGAGGTCAGCTTTGTTCTTTGGTGTGGGTCTTTAAGGTAGGCTTGCCAACGAGCTGCATGGCAGGTCAACATATGTCTGGTCAAGCATGTGGTGCCCAAGCGGTGATGTTTTGGCCACGCGATATACGCTTGAGACATTTGTTGCAAACAGCAGCTGTGCGATCTGATGCACTCGACTTAAAAAAGGCCCACACCAAAGAACTTTTTGAATAACGGGCAGAGGCAGCGCCCTGCACAGGTGGAGCTCTGCGGTGTGATTCCGTCGGTGTGCTGTCCTTACGCTGGCCCCCCGAGGGCATCCTGCCTCGTTGGAGATGTGCCTCCTCCTCATCCTCCTCCTCCTCCTCTTTCCTATTAGGCACTCACGTGGAGTCAGTGACCTCATCATCCCCTCCCTCCTCATCACTGGAGCCAATCTGGCAGTATGCTGCAGCTGCTGGAACATGACTGCCAGATTGGTGTCCTTCTTGAGCATCCCCTCTCTCTGCTCTCACGCTACTGCCTTCCTCTAGCTGGGTATCATCATCAGACCCTTCGAAACGCTGGGCATCCTCCTGGAGCATGTACCCAACACTGTGCTCAAACAGTTCGGGGGACTCCTCAGGAGGACATGGTTGGTCTAGGGAAGGAGTGACTGATGATGACATTGATACCAGGGAAGAGGACGCTTTGGCAGCTGCTTTGCCAGTACCCTGAGCCTGGGTGAGAGAGGATGAGGAGGGTGAGGAGGGCTTGGTCATCCACTCTACCAAGTCTTCGGCATGATGCGGCTCAACACGTCCAGCTGCCGAAAAGAAGGACAAGCGTGTCCCATGGCCACGTGCTGATGGCGATGCACCGCGTCCACGACCAGCACTGTTGTCTCTAGACACAGAGCCTGCTTGCCCTCTTTTTTTGGCTCCTGACTGTCTGCCTCTCCTTGTTTGCCTTCCAGACATTCTAATGGCCTGCAGGGAAATGGGAAAAGCAGCAATACAGGCTAAGTTAAGGTGTAATATGGTCAGGAGGCACACTCCGCCCGCTGTAAGTGCCGCAAAATCCTGTTGGTGTAACACACCAGGAAAAAGCAGCAATACAGGCTAAGTTCAGGTGTAATATGGTCAGGAGGCACACTCCGCCCGCTGTAAGTGCCACAAAATCCTGTTTGTGTAACACACCAGGAAAAAGCAGCATTACAGGCTAAGTTAAGGTGTAATATGGTCAGGAGGCACACTCCGCCCGCTGTAAGTGCCGCAAAATCCTCTTGGTGTAACACACCAGGAAAAAGCAGCAATACAGGCTAAGTTAAGGTGTAATATGGTCAGGAGGCACACTCCGCCCGCTGTAAGTGCCGCAAAAACCTGTTTGTGTAACACACCAGGAAAAAGCAGCAATACAGGCTAAGTTAAGGTGTAATATGGTCAGGAGGCACACTCCGCCCGCTGTAAGTGCCGCAAAATCCTGTTTGTGTAACACACCAGGAAAAAGCAGCAATACGGGCTAACTTCAGGTGTAATATGGTCAGGAGGCACACTCCGCCCGCTGTAAGTGCCGCAAAATCCTGTTTGTGTAACACACCAGGAAAAAGCAGCAATACAGGCTAAGTTAAGGTGTAATATGGTCAGGAGGCACACTCCGCCCGCTGTAAGTGCCGCAAAATCCTGTTTGTGTAACACACCAGGAAAAAGCAGCAATACAGGCTAAGTTAAGGTGTAATATGGTCAGGAGGCACACTCCGCCCGCTGTAAGGGCCGCAAAATCCTGTTTGTGTAAAACACCAGGAAAAAGCAGCAATACAGGCTAAGTTAAGGTGTAATATGGTCAGGAGGCACACTCCGCCCGCTGTAAGTGCCGCAAAATCCTGTTTGTGTAACACACCAGGAAAAAGCAGCAATACAGGCTAAGTTAAGGTGTAAAATGGTCAGGAGGTACACTCCGCCCGCTGTAAGTGCCGCAAAATCCTCTTGGTGTAACACACCAGGAAAAAGCAGCAATACAGGCTAAGTTAAGGTGTAATATGGTCAGGAGGTACACTCCGCCCGCTGTAAGTGCCGCAAAATCCTGTTTGTGTAACACACCAGGAAAAAGCAGCAATACGGGCTAACTTCAGGTGTAATATGGTCAGGAGGCACACTCCGCCCGCTGTAAGTGCCGCAAAATCCTGTTTGTGTAACACACCAGGAAAAAGCAGCAATACAGGCTAAGTTAAGGTGTAATATGGTCAGGAGGCACACTCCGCCCGCTGTAAGTGCCGCAAAATCCTGTTTGTGTAACACACCAGGAAAAAGCAGCAATACAGGCTAAGTTAAGGTGTAATATGGTCAGGAGGCACACTCCGCCCGCTGTAAGGGCCGCAAAATCCTGTTTGTGTAAAACACCAGGAAAAAGCAGCAATACAGGCTAAGTTAAGGTGTAATATGGTCAGGAGGCACACTCCGCCCGCTGTAAGTGCCGCAAAATCCTGTTTGTGTAACACACCAGGAAAAAGCAGCAATACAGGCTAAGTTAAGGTGTAAAATGGTCAGGAGGTACACTCCGCCCGCTGTAAGTGCCGCAAAATCCTCTTGGTGTAACACACCAGGAAAAAGCAGCAATACAGGCTAAGTTAAGGTGTAATATGGTCAGGAGGTACACTCCGCCCGCTGTAAGTGCCGCAAAATCCTGTTGGTGTAACACACCAGGAAAAAGCAGCAATACGGGCTAACTTTAGGTGTATAATGTGCAGGAGGCTTAGCAACAATGACACTGACACTGTCCCCTGCCTATCCTTCTCTCTCCCTGCACACAAGGTTTATCAAAGTATATAACACTGACACTCTCCCTGCCTATCCTTCTCTCTCCCTGCACACAAGGTTTAGCAAAGAATATGACACTGACACTGTCCCCTGCCTATCCTTCTCTCTCCCTGCACACAAGGTTTATCAAAGTATATGACACTGACACTCTCCCTGCCTATCCTTCTCTCACCCTACACACAAGGTTTAGCAAAGAATATGACACTGACACTCTCCCTGCCTATCCTTCTCTGTCCCTACACACAAGGTTTAGCAAAGAATAGATTTGACAAGATTTGACACTGTCCCTGCCTATCCTTCACTTTCCCTGCTCCGGAACACACTACACAAGGCCGCCGCGCTGGCAGCCTTTTATAGTGTGGGGCGTGTACTAAACCCCCTCAGCTATAATTGGCCACAGGCATCCTGCCTGTGGCCAATCATTGCTCTCCTCGCTGCCGGCGCTGTGATTGGCCAAGCATGCAGGGTCACAGTGCATGCTTGGCCAATCACAGCGCCGGGATTACACTGCGATGGCGCAGTGTATTGTGGGCGGTTCGCATCACTCGAATTTGGCGCGAACCGCCCAAATCGTTCGTTGTTCGCCGAACGCGCGAACAGCCGATGTTCGAGTCGAACCTATGTTCGACTCGAACACCGAGCTCATCCCTAATCATGAATACATTAACAAGAGGGATTAATGTTAGAAAAGTGGAGCAGCAGCTTTAGTGAATTCCCTAACTGTGTTTGAATATGTTTAATTGGTTGGTTCAAACATCAGGAGGTAGTACAATACAGGTGATGTGTGATTTAATAAGACCTTTAGCTTGTTCGCAAAGCAATGAATAAAGACTTAAAGTGGATGTAACCCCTCCATACACCCAGTGAAGTGAACAGCCTCAGATGATACACAGAGATGAACCAAATCTCCCTACAAAGGTTTTACATCCATATCTGATGTCTTCACATTTATATACTGTTTAGAAAGTTCAGATCGTGTTAGGAGATTTTCTCTTCCTGTTTAACACAGAGTGTGATGTCTGGGCATACAGCCAAGATAGCAAACATTGCTGATTGGAGGAAAGGCACACACCCCCTCTCCACATAGGCAGAGACTCTGAGAGGTGTTTTGTAACAAGACCAGCTCCCTGCTAATCTATTTATAGCAACCTCCCCTGACAGAAAAGTCAGGCTGCTTTTATCTGATGTGTCCGAGAATTTGTCAGAATGACTCATAAGGCTGATAACGAGGGAATGGTTCAGGAGAGAGCTAGGGGACAAAGCTTTTTGAAGAGAGATAACAAAACACTGCAGATAAGCGTGCCCAGCTCAAATTTCATGAATCGGGTTTATATCCACTTTAAGTAGTGAAAACGTGCTATTTAGAGGATTGTAATTTTTTACCTGCTTTGTGATTATTTTAAATGGATTACAATAAAGGATTTTGCTTTTATATTCTGACTCTAATAATGAACTCATGGTTTCAAACTTGACTACAGATCAGACACCCCGGTTCTATCTCCAATGGAAGCATATGGAGGGTTAGCTGGTTTGGACATGTATTTTCTACTAAATTAGTGCCGGTTTATGGTGCAGTTTAGAATGTAGATTTGACCAGTGTTTCATCATCAACTCAGTATAAATAAGCCATAACAGGTCAAAGAGTTGTATCCATTCAATATTCAGCTTCCACAATGTACACATAGTAATATCCTTAATGTAAGGATTTTATCTACCTAATTTATACATTCAAAATTTTGACTGACTCATCTGAATCATAAATGATACATTGACAATGACAAGTCAATCAAAAGGCTGTACAGAAGCATTCCCATAACATATAGACTTTTGCTCTTTACTTTACAATATATTGATATACATTATAATAAAAACCCTAACCATCTCGACTGCCACAGCTGATGGATATCATGGTCATATCACTTCCAAATATCAGGCAATGTTTGACCAACCGTAGACAGTGCACTCATTAATCATTGGTTTTCCTATTTTCACTAATTGCACTGGTGGCAGGTAAGAGAGAAATTACTGCACCGTGCAATAAGAGACTGGTGGAAAACATTTTCAGTAAAGTTTTAATTATTGTACATTATCAACCACAAATGTGATATGAGCTAAATTTCACAGAATTCCAGTAAAATGGGCACCATTTACTTATTTCCTGGCATTAGTTACAGTTACAGCATTCAGTTAAGCTGTACGCTGGGCTTCCAAAAATCTTAACCGCATATTTTCTAACATTCTTCAAATGTAATTTTGGAAATCAACTGCTCTATATTTCCACATAAAGATTTGGTCAGCCCTCTAACAAATAATCTATATTTCTAATGCTTCACCCTTGCTATCCCCTGCAGATAGTTCCCCCTAGAGTGCTCTTGCTAAATTCAGCCACATACAGTATGTCTAGATGTTGTCAGAAGAGGGAAACAAAACAAGAAAAATGTGTAAAAAAACTACCATGTTTAAGTTGTATCTAGTACAAAGATGTATACAGTATATTGCAAATCACCAGTGCTTTGATTTGGAGGCTGCATTTGTTTTCTTTTTGCAGTATTTGTTTCCTTTAATTTCACCTTTTGATGCTGCCAGGTGACCATACTCACTTACCCTTACTATTTCCAGCACATTGCAAACAAAAACAGAAACCGCTCAGGTTTAGACGTCCTCCAGGTGACTATCTCCTCCCAACAGCCAAGGGTGCAGGCAATGCAATTTCAGACAAAACAAAAGATCAAGTCTTCTGGACAGCAGCACTCCAATAAAAAGCCTTTAATATGTAAAATCTTCAAAAATCCAAATACAGCACAGCAAGTCACAAAATTCACACTTTCTTAGTGTTTAATCATAGCTATGATTAAACACTAAGAAAGTGTGAAACTAGTCAGCTCTAACCAGAATTTTGTGACTTGCTGTGCTGTATTTGGATTTTTGAAGATTTTACATATTAAAGACTTTTTATTGGAGTGCTGCTGTCCAGAAGACTTGATCTTTTGTATTTCCAGCACATTGCTACCTTAGGACCGAAAGTGTTAGGTCTAGAGAAAAATTTCCCCTTTCCTACCCCTCTCCCTCCTGTTTAAAGCGGAGTTCGAACTACAATCTATTTTTTTTTTTAAACCTTTCACAGGCATTTAAAATGGCAGAACTCTCACGTCTTCTTTAAAATTTCTCCCCCGATGTCCATTTTCATCTGATTAAAGAACTTTGATCACAGTGTTCTGGCTGTTTACATTTTGCTTGTGGGCATGTGAAGCCCACAAGCATCCTGTTCCGGGGACACGGTGCTGCTGCTGGACCAGCATTCACCGTCCGTTCTCTCCCCGATCTCGCGCATGTGCATTCTGTCATCGCAGCGCCGTCAACTATTCAGGTTGTCATCACAACGGGCGTCGGCGTCGGAAGTGCCCGCCCTGTTGTGATGGCAACAAAGCCCTCGGCGCTGCCCACTGACTCCTGGGAAATTATGACACACATCTCCCAGGAGCAGTAGCGAGTGGAGGCGCCGAGGGAAGTGACGAAAGGAGCCGAGGTGATGAAGGAGACAGATTTCAATGGACCGCATAGCAACAGGCAAAAAGAGGTAAGTAAAAAAAAAATGTTCTCCAAATATTTTTTTATATATTATTTCATGCACATTTTTGGGGGTGGAACTCCACTTTAAGATGATGCTGCAGAGTAACCAGGACAGTACTAGATTTTTGTCAGGATCAGCAGGTATTTCTTTACACTTATCTAACAGATATGACAAAATACTTTCAACTGTAAATATTTAATGGACCAAAGGGAAAATTTATTATGTACATTGAGTTGGATATGTCAAGTTTTCAAAAAATGGTTTATTATTTTTTTTGTTAGAAGGTTAACACTAGCACATCACTGTCACAAATCACTCAAGTTAGCATTGTCTACACCAGGGGTCTCCAAACTTTTTACTTTGAGGGCCACATTGTATATTTAACAGATATTCGCGGGCCGAAAAAAAAAAAGAAGCTATTTATAAATGACTCCTCAGCTATGGAATAGAGTCAAATTTAAAAAGGCCGGCCTTTGACACACGTTATCACATGTTTCAGTTCAGATGTGAGTAATCAACTTTTTGGCTTGGCCAGGAATCCTTTAGCATTTTCAACAAATTGTTTATGTCCTTGATACAATAGACTAGAATGTCATTTATATATATATTTTCTGTTCCTTTTTAGAACATGGCTCCTGATGAGTGGATTCAGTCCACGAAACGTGTCGTGTCTATCTTGATGCATCCCATGTATTTTCAAATGGTTCTATCAACATATGTTTCCTTCTAATTCATATATTGTTTTTTATATTCAATATGCATATTTTTCATCATCAAGTGCCATGCATTTTATCATCATTCTTATGCAAGTTTGTTAAACTGTATTATGCATGTTATGTTGCACCATGTCATGCTCATGCATGATTTAGGAATAAACACATGTATGTTTTTATCCATATTATCTGTTGGTCTGTACAAACACACCTCATTCAAAGTCCCAAACCTTCCCCCCTTTTATGTTGCATTCAGCATAGGGATGGAGGCGTGAACCTTTTCTCACGTTTCATTGAGGCGTGAATTCACTTTCACGCCTCATTCAAAGTCCCAACATTTGTCCCCCATTTTTTTCAGAGTAGAATTTAAAAAGAGGCTGCAATCAGCGGGGCTGGATGGTGCACCTGTATCCTCCGCCCGCACCTAAATGCCAGAGCTCATGCACCAGGGCTAAACATTAAGTGTGCATGAGGCCTTACATCTGTGCTCCTGTCAGAGCCCACTCCACACTTGTGTCCCCCATCAGAGTTCCTGCCACACTTGTGTCCCCCATCAGAGTCCCCTCCACACTTGTGTTCCTCATCAGAGCTCCCTCCACACTTGTGTCCCTCATCAGAGCCCCCTCCACACTTGTGTCCCTCATCAGAGTCCCCTCCACACTTGTGTCCCCATCAGATCTCCCTCCACACTTGTGTCCCTCATCAGAGCCCCCTCCACATTTGTGTCCCTATCAGAGCCCCCTCCACACTTGTGTCCCTCATCAGAGCACTCTCCACACTTGTGTCCCTCATCAGAGCCCCCTCCACACTTGTGTCCCTCATCAGAGCCCCCTCCACACTTGTGTCCCTCATCAGAGTCCCCTCCACACTTGTGTCCCTCATCAGAGCCCCCTCCACACTTGTGTCCCTCATCAGAGCCCCCTCCACACTTGTGTCCCTCATCAGAGCCCCCTCCACACTTGTGTCCCTCATCAGAACCCCCTCCACACTTATGTCCCTCATCAGAGCCCTCTCCACACTTGTGTCCATCATCAGAGTCCCCTCCACACTTGTGTCCCTCATCAGAGCCCCTCCACACTTGTGTCCCTCATCAGAGCCCCCTTCATACGTGTGTCCCTCATCAGAGCCCCTTCCACACTTGTGTCCCTCATCAGAGCCCCCTCCACACTTGTGTCCCCATCAGAGCCCCCTCCACACTTGTGTCCCTCATCAGAGCCCTCTCCACACTTGTGTCCCTCATCAGAGCCCTCTCCACACTTGTGTCCCCCATCAGAGCCCCCTCCACACTTGTGTCCCTCATCAGAGCCCCCTCCACACTTGTGTCCCTCATCAGAGCCCTCTCCACACTCATGTCCCTCATCAGAGCCCCCTCCACACTTGTGTCCCCATTAGAGCCTCTCCACACTTGTGTACCTCATCAAAGCCCTCTCCATACTTGTGTCCCTCATCAGAGCCCCCTCCACACTTGTGTCCCCATCAGAGCACCCTCCACACTTGTGTCCCTCATCAGAGCCCCCTCCACACTTGTGTCCCTCATCAGAGCCCCCTCCACACTTGTGTACCTCATCAGAGCCCCCTCCACACTTGTGTCCCTCATCAGAGCCCCCTCCACACTTGTGTCCCTCATCAGAGCCCCCTCCACACCCCCCTGAACATCTACATCCCCATCAGAGCCACCACACACACTGTTTTGTCCCCCCCATTAGAGTCCCCCCTCTATACTTGTGTCCCCAGCCTCCCTCAGCACATTCTTTTCCCCATCACCGTCTTCTATTTCCCCGTAGATTAGTGTGTTCGGTGCTGCTTCTCTGAAGAGCTGGTTTAGAGCAGACACACTGCACTTACGGGTCCCGCCCCTCTTACACAGACAAGCTGTTACAGCGAAAATTACACTTAATCTAACTCCGGCGGAGGAGCTAGGAGGTGAAGCAGGTCTGCACTGAAACATAGGCTTCGTTGGGACACTCCCCTCAATGCCTGTCAGAAGGCAAAGCGAGACCCGCAATTCGAGCAGAGTCTGTCCCTGCAGTGAGTCTGATGACTGAAGCTGAGGGCCGGACAAAACGTCCTAGCGGGCCGGATTTGGCCCGTGGGACGTACTTTGGAGACCCCTGGTCTACACTTTGAGGGGAGCAGCTTATTTGTAATCATTTATTTATTTTTATTTTTCAATATATCCGTAGGGCAAGGTCCACATAACACATAAATTAAGTAATGCTTACTCTTGGGTCTGTGATGTGCAAATAATAAACAGGCAGCTATAAGTGTCTTTAATTACAGAGTTGCTTGGTCTCACTGAAAATTTTAATAGCAAACTTAAGCAAAAACGTTGAAAAATATGTCTAAAAGAATAATTTTATGATATAATTTTTTTTTTATTATTGTTGAACTGGATGGACTTGTGTCTTTTTTCAACCTGACTAACTATGTAACTATGTGTAGCGAGTATATACTTTTAAATCTGGTGCAGACATAGGTGATGTCTAGTTCCCTGCGGCCCAGCAGGTGGCGCTGTCACTTTGGGCCGGGGTTGAACCATCACTGCAGTGCTGTACCCTTTGTGACCTCTCACAGCAGTTGTACGGCGGGGCGGGGAACCCGCTGTGCTTGCTGGGGGAGGGGGCGGACATCTTCGCCACGAGGGTCGAGCCCCAGGCGCCTTCAGCCTGAGGGCTGCTGTCCGCGGTCGGTGTCCAGGCGGCCTGGGCCTGGACACTTGGAGTTCGTGTTCCATCCCGGACGCCTTCGGTCTGGGGTGAGGTACTCAGCCGGAGGCCTGGGGCCCAGTACCTTCCGCTGGGTCCCGCGAGGGAGGGATTGTCCTAGGGTGCCCCGGGAGTTGGGCACCCGAATCCAGAGGCATAAGGGACCGGAGGAGTGATTCATCCGAAGATCTGGTGCAGCATATTGCCAGTGCCAGGTGAACCTCTGGAGACCGCCCGGAGGGATATCTTTCCCGAACAGGGGCCAAGTTCATCAGGGAAGGTGGTTCATGTTCTATGACCGGTGGCAGCGGTCCAACTATTCAACTCAGGTCAGTGGCAGGGACCTGCTATCAGGCCTGTGGCAGGGGCCTCAACGGTTCATCCGGTCGGTGGCAGCGACCAAAACTCACGGTCGGTGGCAGAGACCGTGCGCCAGGCCTATTCGCTAGCAAAGGAATAGGAGAGTTCATTTGTGCCTGGGCCTACTCGTATCCACACCCCTGTTTGTCTGTTACTAAAAGTTCAACTAATCGTGTTCACCCTGAAAGCAGAGAAATAAAGGAGTGTTGGACTTTTGATTGGTGTGGGACTCTATTATTGGCAGACACATCTCCATGGAACAACTGGAGGCTTAGTATGCAGTGAACAGACCCAGAGGTAATTCAAGTGACTTTGCTCAACCCTCATACAAATACGAGGGGAAAGCTTGGCGTAGTGTTCCTGCACTCTCGTCTACAAGGTACCCATAGACACGAGCCACTCAAACGATCCCCATTGGAGCCGTCCCCCCCCCTCCCCCTCCAGGTTTACTGATACTGTTGAAGTGAGGGGAGATGTGGTGGAGATCAGTTGGAACACCCTTTTGACTATGCCCTACTAGATCAACTTAGAGGTGAGAGTTCTGTGAGACTACCTTTGGATATATCAGTATTAATCTAATTACTAGTGGAACCATATCTGCACGATTTTATTTGATCACCTCCATCAAGATTCATTGAGAGACTATTACTTCTATTTTATTCAGAGACAATTTTTTATTTCACGCATACACAGGATTCCTTTTTCACATATCCTCTTTGGACTGCACAGCAATCTTTACATTTCATCTGCAGTATTAGCACTTGTGCACTATTGTGCAGATATATGGTACTATTGCACTAGCACTTTGGAGCATTAAGTAGCACTTTATTTTTTTCACTGGATTTGGTAATTTTGCATTTGCACTTTTGGAATATTGATTGGTACTATATATAATTTTATTAGATATGAGCTCTTTTTTACGGCACTGGATTTATTGAGTTTTCAGATACATTGTATATTGTTTATTTATGGTTTTACTCACCAGATGTAGTTTGTATGTTTTGCTTTTAGCGCGAAAACACTCTTTTATACATTCCACTACTATGTAACTATGTAACATCTGCAGCACTACAAGAGAAAATGCATATTTGATAGACTCATTGAGGGTTATTTACTAAACCTGGAGAGCGCAAAATCTGGTGTAACTCTGCATAGAAACTAATTAGCATTCAGGTTTTATTGCCAAAGCTTAATTGAACAAGCTAAAGTTAGAAGCTGATTGACTAACATGCACAGCTGCAGCACAATCTACGTGCCCCAGTTTTAGTAAATCTACTTCATTGGGTCTAAAATACTAACTCTGAAAGGCAAGAATAATACCAAATAAAAGTTAGAAAAACAAAAAACAGCAATCTTGTGGTGAAGTTGGCCAAAACTATTGCATTTACAGAACCAAAAACTGAAATCTGAAACTGACCTTGGCAATTAGGACCAGTTGCTGATTGTATTGTTGGTACAACACCAATTTAGTTAAACAATTGGTGGAACATATAGAACTGTTCAAAGACTTTATGTATTGTAAGGATATTCCAAGTTTCTTTCCTGCCACATACTGTAGCCAACTCTCAATTTCTAAAAAATTTATTGCAACCAGGTACACTGTTTTTAAATAAAGCTCCCCAGAGCTCTCCTGCTCATGTAACCTACCCACTTAGTGTCAACATCAAAATTGTGGTCTTCCCTTTATCTTTTTACATGACCTTGGTAGTAAGTCTCCTATAGTTCTTTAGAGCCTTAGCCAGTAAAATCTCAAACGCAGATTTACTTTGGTTCACGAGGGATAGCATTAAAGTACATACAATAGGATTTTTTTTTTTACATTTTTAATAAATTGGTGAAAGTTAGACCTCATGTCAAGTTTTATTGCTATCTGAGTCTCCACTGGGAAGATTGACTCTCCCAATTTTTCCTGGAGACCATTGTCACCGATACAAAAACTTACAAGTAATACAAAAATTTTATTGGATGAGGGTAACTCTTCCAATGGGGAAATTCCCTCACTGTGGAGAGATTCCCTCTCACTTCCCATTGCATCTCCAGGACACCCTGTTAAAGGGAAATATCCCCAATGGGACACATACAAAAAGAAAACATCTATTTTTGTGCAGTTTGCTGCTACCATCATTATACTGAGTCCAGTCTTACTGAGGTTATACAACATCAAAGCCCTGATAAAGGGGGAGAGCATACACCACTAAAACATGTTGCATGTTGGCTGTTTAATTCCATTCTACCAAGATATGCACCATATGAGAGCAGCTTCACCAAAGCTAGTCAGCTTGGTAAACTGGTTGCTTGATACTGGATATTAAAAACAGGAGATCAAGCACTTTTTACACTTATGCCGCGTACACACGACCGTTTTTAATGTCATTGTAAAAAACAATGTTTTTCTCGACGTGATTCTTCTCAAGCCTGCCTTGTCTACACATGATCATGAAAAAAAAAATTCTAGAGCAAAGAGCGATGACGTACGAAATGTTCCATTCGGATGGCGCCACCCTTTTGGCTGCTTTTGCTGATTCTTGTGTTAGTAAAGTTCGAGAGACGATTCGCGCTTTTCAGCCTCGTGCTTTCAGTCCGTTACAGCGTGACGAATGTGCTATCTCCATTACAAACGCTAGTTTTACCAGAACGAGCGCTCCCGTCTCATCGCTTGCTTCTGAGCATACGCGTTTTTTTTCACGTCGTTAAAGCCTACACACGCCCGTTTTTCATGACGAGAAAAACGACGACGTGAAAAACAACGAGAAAAATTAGAGCATGTTCCAAATTTTTAATGGCCATTTTTCACGTCGTAAAAAATGCTCTGGAGCCCACACACGATCGTTTTTAATGACCAAATAAAAAAATGGCATTTTTCTCGTCATGAAAAACGGTCGTGTGTACGTGGCATTAGGCTGAAGCAGGAAATAACCTGACAGGGTTTTAACCCTTCTCTCCTCTATCCAAAACAAAAAAAAAAGTTTGCTTTTATGTAAACTTTAAATTGTGTATAAATCAAAAACGTAAAAATGTCAAACCCACACCCAGACCATGTTTCCCATCCTCCTATGACCACAGAAAGTTGTATTTGGTGTTGTTGACCTTTTACAGATTGATGTGGTTTATTGAATACTGCGTTAAAATAGCTAGCAGGAGGCAAGTGAAAATTCTCCTCATTGTATAAGCTGTTCACTTATTCTTGAAAGTTTGGATTTTTACTTACAACAAAGCATTTCACAGAACCCTGCTGTTTCTAGTGCTGAATGATATTACAGTGTTTGAAGCTTTCTCGTTAGTAATTTCCTACTGCTGCGATGTACTGCTGGTTTGTCAATGAAACCAAACGTCACAAGCAGTATTCTTAAGGCATGTTAGAATGCTGAAGCTTAACACGGCCATATTGATTAAACACCTTGCAGGTCTATTTCCAATTATATAAAAGTATGTGATTTTAATGGCGTAATAATTTTCTAGACTACAGAATTCATTATTAAATGTTTTCAGTACTCTAGAATATGTACCAAACAGAAACAGCAATGTCAGAATCAGAAAAATGTCTGTTAAACAGAATTAGTTGTACTATAGGATTTCTGTTTCAAGATATATATATATATATATATATATATATATATATTTTTATCTTTAGTCATTCCGGTGCTTCATGAAATGAAAGAATAGTTTGCCTTTTTTTATTGAGAAAGCATCTATTTGCCTGTGAAGATGAGCAGTCACCGTTTCTATGAATAGTTGGAGTGCTGGTTCACACTGGGGCGACAAACGCTCCGACATTAGGAGCTCATGTCGCATGACGTGTGAAAATCAATGTTTCCCTATGGGAGCCGTCTTAACTAGTCCGACACATGTCGGTCCGACATTAAAAATTCTCCCTGTACTACTTCTGTCCGACTTTGATCCGACTTCAGCCCATTGACTATCATTGAAGTCGGATCAAAGTCGGATCCTTGTCCTAACCATACGACTTTGGCATCCGACATTGTGATTACAGCAGCAGTAAAAGGAATTTATCTCACCCTGGGATTGTTTTGATTGGTCAAAGGACAAGTCAGACTAGCACAATGTCGGATCAAAGTAGTATCCTGTTCATGAATGTCGGATGGATGTCGGACCAATGTCGGACCAATGTCGGACCAATGTCGGACCAATGTAGGACAGATGTCGCAGAGCAAAGTAGGATGAAAGTCGTGTCGTATAGTGTGAACCCAGCCGGAAGGTCACATCACTGCTCTCCTGTGACTGACATCTGCTCTGCTAGTAATAGGCAGATACAAGCATGAGATGCTGTCCAGGTAGGCTTTCATTTTAGCCAGACCACTATTCAGCTGCCTTGGACAAAGCTTTTTATGTTGATATGCAGTAGCCATCTACAAATGCTGCACGCTCCATCAGGGCAGCGCAGTAGCAATTCCAAAGAAAACAGTCCACCTTTAAAAGCTTATATACTTTTTTGAGCAATGAAGCATGCTGAGGAATGACCACTTACAAAGCCTTCAAGAAACAAAATAGGCAACTGGACTTGAGGTGTTGATTTCGTGGAGGAAAGGTATCTGAACATCTGACTGGGTAGAGGAAACTTTTGAATATGCTGGGGTCTTACTGGAGGATGTGCACAAGATCGGAGACAATTGACTACACTGCAGTAATGACACCAATATCTGTAGCAGTAGCCTGGCATTTGTATACCAATATTTATGAACACGCTATGGAAAGTATATAAAGGAATTAACAATATTACATTTAAAAAAATATGAAAATAAAACTGCGTGTTATTTTCCCTTGTGCACCATACACATAAAGTCCATAACAAATGTCTACTCAGAAAAAAACATGTATGTGTGCAAAATAGTCCCAATATCTTATAGTGCTTTTTTAACTGTGCACATGCTTAACGAACAGTTCCCCGTTATGAAATAAAAACTCAACAGAAAATGTGGACCCTAATGTTGACGCTAAAGTGGGTCAAAATCCACTTTTATGTGCATATACCAGGGGCCACCACCACTCTTTCAGGCCACCGCCAGGATCCAGCACTCCAACCTTTTCTTCTACCAACAGCTCAGGTGCAGGGTAGGAGATCCGCAAAAAGCACAATATGGCACACCAAAATGTATTAAAAATTTATATCAAATTATGCACACCTGTAAACCCTATAGTTAAAGTGATTGTAAATTATTACCTTGTAAAACAACCCATTCAGTTTAAAATTGAAATGAAAAAGCAACACATTTGTGTATAGATATAAATCAAATAATAAATACTTCCCCCCCTTTTTTTAAGTGATCACATTACCTCTGTTCCCTCTGTTCTCAGCTGCATAAGAGATGGGGGGAGGAGAAGCAGCAACACACCAGTGAAAGGCTCTGCAGGAGGGGTTTGTCAGGACAATTCTGATTATTGGAGGAGAGCAGGAACAGCTAGAGAACTGACCACGATGTGTTCTTCTGCTTAGTGTGGTCAGCTTTTAATAGGAAAGCAGAGGGACTGGCAGGAACACCAGGGATTTCACACAAAGGAAGCAATACAAAAGGCAGGATCATTTTTCATACAAGTGCATGATACATCAGGCACATATCAGGAATATGAAATGCTGGGGTAACAAACGCTTTAATGCACTTACACGTAAAAGTGCCTAAAATGGCACTCAGTAAGTCCAGCTATATGTATGTATACTAGAGCCATCGCTGTTCCACACCTGGAAGTGACATCACCGGAAGTCACATAGACATCCGCACCCCCATCTCAGTGCATCTCGCCCCATACAGAGCGTCTTCAGGAAGCCAGCAGCTTTAAAACAAAGCTGGACAGGTTCTTCAAAATATTTCCCTGTTCCTAAGGGACTGACTGACTCTTCTACCTTCCCAACTTCAGAAGTCAATACTGGGTATTCTTCCAATCCCTTCTGAAGTCTCTTCTGGGACAATAAGTTTTTTGTGTCACTGTATATTTCAGACTCCATATTTTTGTCGTTTTCCACACTCTCATGCCTGGACCTTCCATCTGTAGAGCGAAAGCTGGGACAACCTCCAATAACTTCAGAAATTGCTGCACCCAGCTTGCTGATAATGATGTTTTTTACTGTCATGTGAACTTGGATCATTTCAATTTTGAGGCTGAATCAGTTGACCAGGGCTTCAAAAAAATGCTTTGTGTGGTGATAGAAGACAGCATTTCCCCCGTGTATCTCCTTATCATGCTGATCAAAGCTTCTTTGACAAAGTCAACAGCCAGTTTTAGCTCCTGTAAAGCTGTTATGATGCGCTCTAAATCAATGTTGTTTATATGGCTGTTTTTTTATTGGTCACAATAGCAATTGCAATGGCTTTGAGTGTAATTGCTGGCCTGAAGGATCCCATAGATAAAGTGCAGACCCTCTTCAGACCTAGGTTTAATCTGTGGTCAACCAATCTTTAAATGTTGTTGCATAATAACAGAAATATTTAGACAGAATAAAGGTAAATAAAAACCTGGACCTGATGGCATACACCTACAAATCTTAAAAGAATAGAGTTCTGTTATTTCATTGGATTAGCGTAATGCCAATGTGGTGCCTATATTTAAAAAAGGAACTATAGACTGATTAGTTTAACTTCTATAGTTGGGAAGATACTGGAGAGTTTAATAAAAGACCACATACTATAGATGAGTTCTTGCTGGAGAGAAATATTCTAAGTAACAGACAGCATGGAGTCATGAAAGACAGAAGTTGTCAGACCAATTTGATTTCTTTTTATGAGGACTTGAGCAAAACCTTGGATAAAGGAGTGGCTGTGGACGTAGTATATTAAGATTTTGCCAAAGCGTTTCACATAGTTCCCCACACACAGCTAATGTGTAAAGTAAAGTCTAAAGGCTTGGAAAAATCAGTTTGTAAATGGATAGAAAACTGGCTAAAATACCATATTCAAAGAGTAGTGGTTAATGATTCAGATTCTGAATGGTTTAAGGGTATTAGTGGTGTACCCCAAGGTTCAATGTTGGGACCATTACGTTTTCATATATTTATAAATGATATAGGGTCTGGGATTAAACATATAGTTTTTAATAGAAAAATAAGAAATGGGCTATGGGACTTTAAATGAGGCATGGATGGGCATATGGATTTGTATAGGATATCAAAGGTGGGTGTATCTGTCACAGTCCCGTCAGGAAAGTCTCTGTGGCCATGAGGAATTGCTAAGTAAAATCCAAAAAATGATAATGAAAATCGGAGAGTCAATTGTAAAATTCATAGTGTAATAATGTATCATAATATATAATACACAGATCATGCAGACAAAGGCATAATACATATAATAATGATCACATTGGCATATTTGATGATTCAATATCCAGGACATGACTAGTAAAAGCAATCACAATAGATCGGCATACAGATACAATAGACATGATTATCAAATTGAATTAAAATAAAGAATACAGTTAAATGAAATAACATAGTTGGGCAAGCTTAACTTGGCATCCCTGGGCATGGACTCTACGCGTTTCTTGCCATTTAAAGCCAGTCATCAGGAGTGGGGTGCGTGTATTGTAGCTAAAAAAAGGTGGTCGATAGAAGAATAAATAGGTAAGTCAATGAGGTCTCAATGGTTAGGTCATAGTTACAAAAAAGCTAAGTCAGATGGTTTGATATATTACCCATGGCGAAGCCCAAAAAGGTAGCGCAAGCGTTCCAAAAAATGGAATGGGATGGTGGTCCTGGATGAACTGTCTCCCCCGGGGTTGAGGCGGGAATGGGTCCCCCACACTCCAAAGACTCCCCAACCATGAGGAGAGCCAAGGAGAGGATGGCATGGGACATCAGCCAGGGAGAAAACCCGGACATCCACAACACAATACCAAAGGGTGAGGTAGGCGCACATGGGACACAAATTCAGGTGCTGATGAAAGAAAAAAATGTGAGTGAAAAAATTGGTCGATGAATGTGAACCTAACAAAAAATATGAAAAATATATAAGAAAGAAGGGGGGGAGGGAAAGAGTAAAAGGGGGGCACAGTGAGTGCCTGTAGTCAGGGTGGAAGACACCCATTTCCCTTGGTGACCTGCTGGACCCTACTCTCCATATGATCATTCTTTCTTAGCCAACGATCCACGAGACTATATACATGTTGGCATCCTTTCCCACCGTTCTCTGCTTTTTTTGATTCCATCATTGTTTCATATTTCCCCATGACAGTAGGTGATCATTGTCAATTCTTCGTCTCCATTTTCTATTTTTTAGCTATAACAGTGACTGTGTTTTAGATTTGCCATACACACCCTTGGCCTGCCCAACCCATGCCAACCGTGGGCCCTGTCTCAAGACACCAGCCAAGAAACGCGTTGAGTCCATGCCCAGGGATGCCAAGCTAAGCTTGCCCAACTATGTTATTTCATTTAACTGAATCCTTTATTTTAATTCAATTGGATAATCATGTCTATTGTATCTGTATGCCCATCTATTGTGATTGCTTTTACTAGTCATGTCCTGGATATTGAATCATCAAATATGCCAATGTGATCACTATTATATGTATTATGCCTTTGTCCGCATGATCTGTGTATTATATATTATGATACATTATTACACTATTAATTTTACAATTGACTCTTTGATTTTCATTATAATTTTTGGGATGGATTACTTAGCAATTTCTCGTGGCCACAGAGACTTCCCTGACGGGACTGTGACAGATACACCCACCTTTGATATCCTATACAAATCCATATGCCCATCCATGCGTCATTTAAAGTCCCATAGCCCATTTCTTCTTTTTCTACTATATTAGGGATGGAGGCATGTTTAAGGCATTTGTGGTTTCCAACAGGTCACTTTTTCTTTCAAAAATCTTTACCAAGGTGGAAGACACCCGTTTCCCTTGGTGACCTGCTGGACCCTACTCTCCATATGATCATTCATTCTCAGCCAACGATCCACGAGACTATATACATGTTGGCATCCTTTCCCACCGTTCTCTACTTCTTTTGATTCCATCATTGTTTCATATTTCCCCATGACAGTAGTGTCACGGGGAATGCCATACACAGACATCCAATACAGGTGATCAGATCATTGGGCTGCACTTAAGGAATCAGGAACAGAGTAAGTGAAAATATATATACTTATTGAAGATAAAGACACACGTGTAATCAAACAACAGCAAACCATAAACAAGAAATAAATACAAGAGAACACAACAAACCCCAAAACAACCTAATCTAACTATCTAACTAATATATACAAGTAAAGGAACACACATACATACAAAAGGCAGGGACGAGAGACAAGGGGAGCAGAAGGCCAGGTACTGGGAGCAGTCAGCAAGGGGGAGCTGGAAGCTGGTATCAGGGGACAGGTCTCAGGGACAGGGTACAAGGAACAGAGTCCAGGACAAGGCAGGAAACGGATCAGGTTCAGACAATGGATCAGGTTCAGACAACAGATCAGGTTCAGACAACAGATCAGGTTCAGGCAGGGACCAGACTTACAGAAGGAGTTCTGGAGCATTGAGCCTTGGTTAAAGGCGGGCTTAAATAGTCCAGCAGACCCAGATCAGGTGTGCTTGATGGCTGATGGAAAGTCTTGGTGGGGAGACACCCGCTGGTGGCCACCAGAACTACTCCCACTGGTGCCGAATGCAACAGTGCCACCAGCAGGTGAGCCCAGTAATGACACCATTCCTGACAAGTAGGTAAACATTGTCAATTCTTCGTCTCCATTTTCTATTTTTTAGCTATAACAGTGACTGTGTTTTAGATTTGCCATACACACCCTTGGTCTGCCTAACCCATGCCAACCGTGGGCCCTGTTGCATTTTTGGTCTCTCTTCCCTGGGGTTGCGATGCGCCCAGTTCCTCCTCACCCGCCCGTCCTCTTTTGGCGAGGTGGCGGGGCTGGACCTTGGCACATCAGCGTCATGCCAGCACGTTGCACGCATGGCGTCTCAAGACGCCGGCATGTGCATCACGGCTTCCTCCATCCCGCGTGGCTTGGTGGTTGGGTCGAGCTCCCGCTGGGGTCCCATGTACCTCGGGCGGGTGTTCGGTCCCTTGCCTCCTATTGGCCAACGCGATGATGCATGACGTTGGCGGGAACACACCCCCAGGATGTGGGTACTTAAGCCAGGACAGCCTCAACAGGCCCACTTCACATTTTTCCATCTGATGATGGGCTCCATGTGTTTCCATCCACACTTATCAGGTAACCAAGGGTACCTTTTTCAGGACCCACACCACACCTATGCCCACATGCTTCCCTTCCCTTCAGCACACACATCCTTCCTATACACCCTATTTTTCCCACTCACACTTCCACCATTTCTGTGGCAATATTTGTGGTCTCTATCCACTCATGCACTAAGCCCCACTGCCACCCTGGCCCAATTCCCTTATTCACCTGACTACAGGCACTCACTTTGCCCCATTTTACTCTTTCCCTCCCCCCCCTCTTCTTTCTTATATATTTTTCATATTTTTTGTTGGGTTCACATTCATTGACCAATTTTTTCACTCACCTTTATTCTTTCATGAGCACCTGAATTTGTGTCCCATGTGCGCCTACCTCACCCTTTGGTATTGTGTTGTGGCTGTCTGGGTTTTCTCCCTGGCTGATGTCCCACGCCATCCTCTCCTTGGCTCTCCTCATGGTTGGGGAGTCTTTGGAGTGTGGGGGACCCATTCCCGCCTCAACCCCGGGGGAGACAGTTCATCCAGGACCACCATCCCATTCCATTTTTTGGAATGCTTGGGCTACCTTTTTGGGCTTCGCCATGGGTAATGAATCAAACCATCTGACTTAGTTTTTTGTAACTATGACCTAACCATTGAGACCTCATTGACTTACCTATTTATTCTTCTATCACCCACAGAGACTTTCCTGATGGGACTGTGACAGATACACCCACCTTTGATATCCTATACAAATCCATACGCACATCCATGCCTCATTTAAAGTCCCATAGCCCATTTCTTCTTTTTCTACTCTATTAGGGATGGAGGCATGTTTAAGACATTTGTGGTTTCCAACAGGTCACTTTTTCTTTCAAAAATATAGTTTTTAGTGTTTGCGGATGACTCCGAGCTATTCAGTGAATAACATCCTTACAGGATGTCCCCAACTTACAAGCCAACCTCAGTTGGGCAACTGTGTGGCAAATGAGGTTTAGGCCCCTTTCACACTACTACGAGTTCAAAGTCGCACGATTTTACCGTGATTTCAGGGAATGCCTGTGTAAGTGGCATCAAAATCGGACCAAAGTAGTGCAGGGACTACTTTGAAGTCGGAACGACTTGAAGTCGTACTAATATGAATGGATGTCATTGGAAATCATGGGAAACAAATTGTCATTCTACTTTGCCATCACAAATCATGAGACAAGTCGTATAAGTGTGAAAGGGGCCTAAATGTTATTAACTATGCATCTTCGATAAGAAAAGTTACATATCTAGCTAACTTTATCGGGGATGCTTCCACCAAAGAAGAAGAGTGGGGAGAAGAAATCAAATTTTCTTTTAAAGGATGTGATTTATTAAGTCAGTTGTTAAGGCATGGCTTTTTTTCTACTTTTTTTTTCATTTATTCAAAATTACATTTTATCAATAAAAGGAAAGGTGGCAATCTCTTTCTTAAGATGTGGATAATTCTTCCAGTTTACAGTGATTCTGTAGTCTCCTCCCAGGCAATGGCTTAATTTAGCTTTCTTGTAAATGGGTCTTTAAAGGTCAAGTGAAAACCTGCAGAGAGATAACCTATGCTCCCCCCATTTTATCTGGGTCTGATTGTGGAACCTCATTGGACCCTGTTGGTTGGCAAAGGTTTGATGGAGTTGATGTAATGGGAGGCCATCCATTAACAGCACCTATGCACCTAATAGACTCCTGGACTGTTTGTCTCAGGACTGACACCGCTGGTGTCTATTGACAAACTAGCTTTCCAAGAATGCCAATTATGCCACAAACTCAGCATTGTTTTTTTAAGGGGCATCTAGGTTAAGAAGCAGAAGAATCACAATGTGAAGAGTGTGATCTTGACCTCTGATGTTTATTTGAATAATGAGGACGCAAGGCTAAACTGTGGTTGCTTGAGGTTGTGTCTATGGGAAGCATGACCAGTGATCATGACTTCATGGGCTGTGAACTATGTAGCATTAGACCTGGACTGTTATTAAATCCACATTATTAATAAATATTTACCTGAACCCGTGCAGTACCAGAGCCAGCTGGACTGTTTGGGCAGCATTGTCCATAGTTACTTCCGGCAACTAAAAACAACAAAGCAAAAGCGTAAGAAGCAGGGATACCAAAAATAGAAAAAGAAGAAAGGCTGGCCATTTAAAAGCAAGGTTACCTGTATGGCAACGCAATACAACAGGAAGTTGGAGAAGGGCAATTGCAGCAGCAGAAAACCAAAACAATAGACATGTGCACACGGAAATATTTTGTTTCGGAATTTTGTTTTCGTCCGAAAAATAAATTTATTTAGTTACTCCCGAAATTCGTTTTTATTTATTTCGTTTTTCGTTAGAAATTGCATTCGTCCGAAAATCTGAATTAATTAAGGTTGAATCTGTCATTAAAGGCTTATGGTGTCTGTCGAATGTTCAAAGAAGATTCGACGGAGCAGCGAAACTGTACGACGCTGCAATCATACATTTCCGGTCGAATGTTCCGCCTACAAGCTATAGTAGAATTCTAATGTTGTATGACTAGTAATAATTATATTTATTAATTACTATTACTAGTCAACCAACATTAGAATTCTTCTATAGCCTATGGGCGGATGCATTTGACCGGAAATGTACGACCGGCAGCGTCGTACACTTTAGCTGCTCCGTCAAATCTTCTAACTTTCGACAGACACCATAAGCCTTCAATGACAGATTTGACGTTTGTATGTTTTTCGATGCTTTGTCGAATCTTCATCGTTCATGTTGAATTGTCAAGTTAGTTCTAGCTATTTTACTGCTCCTCCTCTTTGGTTACAATCAGCCAATAAACATTCATCATCATCATTATTTTTATTTTACTTCCCCCACCCAATTCCAGCAGCGATCTTTTCTCTCTATGTCAAATCTTTTCTCTCTATAATGTTGAATCTTTTCTCTCTATGTTGAATATTTTCTCTCTATGTAGAATAATCTTGGACTAATAGAGTTAAGGTTAGGCACATTCGACCACAGGTTCGACAGACACAGATTGTTATTGTCAGCGGCACGTCGAGTCTCCTATCTATATCGAACTGTTGTCGCAACGAAAACGAAAATAAAGCATTTGTTTATGTCGGATCTTTCGGTTTTCGGATTCTGTGCTTTTGTTTGTTAAAACGATAACGAAAATACCTGAAATTCGGACGAAAATGCATTCGGACGAAAACGAATGCACATGTCTACAAAACAAGATTGCTGCCATTGCAAACACTTTTGATTTAAATAGGGTACCTTTCTGATGTCATCAAATTAGTCACACCTCGCCTCCCCCTGTTTTCCCTATTCAAAAGCAGCCTCAGCTGTTGCTGTAATGTCCACATCCATTCTGGGCTTGCATTGAATTACTGAATAGTGCCAGTGGGAGATGTGCTGCCATTAGCCAATGTAAAGGTGCCCCTACATGCACAGGAAGCCAAACAAGTCCCTGTAGGAGTTAGCATGGATGATACGGATATTGCAGCTGCACCTGTACATGTGAAAAATGAAACAGTTAGGAGGAAGTAAAATAATTTCATCTGTGGAATGCACACCAATGTTTCAGCACCACCCCTAGACTAATGAGCATGGAAAGGGGAAAGTGAGAGAAATGCAGAGAATAGATGGAATAACAGGGCAGAGGGGAAGATAAACATGAAACGTCCACAGCCCATCCTTGCAGCAATTTTTATTTTATTTTTTAAGGTACTACTGCATGCAACATAATACACAAACTACGGCAACATTGTTCCAAAATCTATTTGTTTTTGACAGCACAGAAATATGCAAAGGTGTAAAGCAAAGAAATAGCAAATGTAAGATTGAGCATTTCCCATTTTCTTTTCAATTCATCCTTCACATGCAGATTTTTTTTCACATGAGAATGTTTGTGAAATTCAGCAATACTCTGTGCTAATTTCCTGTTCATTTTTGTGTAATACTGCTTAAAATGGATTGTAATCATGGCTGAGTTTAAAGTTTAATTAAACCCTGAGATCTTTAATTAAACTTTCATCGTAGACAAGATTCAAGTCCCTGTCTGGTATAAGGACAGCTTTTGCATAAGTTACCATTCAGGTGTTATACCTTAAATGGCATTATACTTATTCTTGTCACAGGAAGCACATTGCTGGGCCAGGATCTCATCCATGGAAACGTTATTGCTTTCTGTAAACCCAGACAGGGGTAAAGAGCCTGCGTAGGATAGAATTTTATTTAAAACATAAAACTGTTTTAAACAACGTGGGAGGGTTGAGGCAGGCATGAAAAATGGCTACCTTTTTTTTATACCCTGTGTGTGTTGAAAAAAACGTATAACAATTTTTTTTTTTCTAGAGGTGGGAGTTAATGAAACAGGGGAGGCTGTAATTCCTATGCTTTTCACTTGGAATGTTTTATAAATCACAAAGTTTTTTTTTTTTCAATAATGGCAGGGCTCCTTCAGAAAATTCTTCTGACACAGAAAAAGTTGATATTCAAAATTGGCTTTTCACCCAGTGAAAATGTGTTATGAATCAGTTGTTCTGACATACTTTATTTATTTAATGATGTTTGGTGCTAAAAACTAAGAAATAGCTTTTTCTTTTTAATCGGGTAAATATGAAATATTGTAAACAGATAAATATATATTTCTTAAACAATATACAGTATGTTTTTTAGGTTTACCAGAGTAACAAAAAAGGGTTCCATTGACAGGCATATACACTCACCAGCCACTTTATTAAGTACACCTTGCTAGTACCAGGTTGGACCCCCTTTTGCCTTCAGAACTGCCCTAATTCTTCATGACATAGATTCAATAAGGTGTTGGGAACATTCCGCAGAGATTTAGGTCCATATTGACAAGATAGCATCATGCAGTTGCTGCAGATTTGTAGGCTGAACTTCCATGATCCACATCCCAAAGGTGCTCTATTGAATTAAAATATGGTAACTGTGGCGACCATTGGAGTACAGTGACCTCAATGTCCAGTGGTGAGAAGATTTGAGCTTTGTGATACGGTGCATTATCCTGCTGGAAGGAGCCATCAGAAGATAGGTACACTGTAGTCATAAAGGGATGGACATGGTCAGGAACAATACTCAGGCAGGCCGTGGTGTTTAAACAATGCTTAATTGATACTAAGGGACCCAAAGTGTGCCAAGAAAATATCCCCCACACCATTACACCACCAGCCTGAGCCATTGAAACAAGGCAGGATGGATCCATGCTTTCATGTTGTTTACGCCAAATTCTGACCCCACCATCTGAATGTTGCATCTGAAATTGAGACTTATTAGACCAGGCAACATTCTTCCAATCTTCTATTGTCCAATTTTGGTGAGCCTGTGTGAATTGTAGCCTCAGTTTCCTGTTCTTAGCTGATAGGTGTGGCACCCAGTGTGGTCTGGAGTGGCAACCAGTGTGGCTGCGGTAGCCCATCTGCTTCAAGGTCCGTTGTGTTGTGCATTCAGAGATGGTATTCTGCAAACCTTGGTTGTAACAAATGGTTATTTCAGTTACTGTTGCCTTCCTATCATCTCCAACCAGTCTGCCTATGCTCCTCTGATATCAACAAGGCATTTTTGTCCACACAACTGCCGCTCACTGGATATTTCTCTTTTTCGGACCATTCTCTGTAAACCCTAAAGATGGTTGTGAATGAAAATCAGTAGATCAGCAGTTTTTGAAATACTCAGACCAGCCTGTCTGGCACCAATAACAATGCCACATTCAAAGTCACTTAAATCTGTTTCTTCCACATTCTGATGCTCAGTTTAAACTTCAGCAAGTCACCTTGACCACATATAGATGATTAAAAGCATTGAGTTGCTGCCATGTGATTGGCTGATTAGCAATTTGTGTTACCAAGCAATTAAACAGGTCTACCTAATAAAGTGGCCGGTGAGTGTAGAACCTACAGTCCATCAGTAAAACATGTTCGGTCTTTCATGAAGTAAAATCAGGGCACCTGACCCACACCATCGTCAGCACGGGTACCATAGGACAGATGTGGTCAGACCAAAGCACCACACAAGACGCTAACTTACAGTATAAGTGTACCTGCACCCACCTAAGATGTATAAAGTGCAAACAGTATACAAACGTATTCCAAAAGGTTTACACATTGTAGGGGGAGCATAAAGGATTAACAGAATTGGAGAGAAAACAACCCTAGTTGGGGGAAGTAAAAGTAAAAAAGAGGGGAAATCAAGTCCAACTGACAAACAATCGGTGCATCTATGAGGAGAATATGCAGCAGTCCAAACGTATCTTTTTTTATAATCAAAAGATATTGAGTTTTCCAACAATTCAAACGTGAGTAGAGTAATTACATAGCATACCATTAAAACGTATTAAACACAAAAGTCCAAGTGTGCAAAGGTAACTTAGTGAGAGGTCTGTCTGAAAGTCCACATGACATGCTTATGTTAAGTATTATAACAGTTTAATAAAATAAACTAAGCAATAGAGGGGTCCATGAGACAACTATTATGTGAACTAAAGCAATACAGGTTGCATATATGATATTGAACACCCCTATGAAGAGAAATAACATAAATCAAAACTGAGATAGGGAAGGGAAGAGAAGGGGAAAAAAAATAAAAATGGAGGGTCCGGGGAGACCTGTACGGGACTGTAGTAGAACAGCTAGTCCAGAAAAGAAAAAAAATCAATAACTAGGGCAGCTCTCACATGTAGGTAAGCCGGGATCTCATTAGAATAGTACATCCAAAAAACTGCCCACAGACCACATCCAGCCTGCTACAAGATTTTATCCAGTTCACAGCTTGGGTCAGTGGCATATTGTCAACCTCAATGTGTAGAGATTGAAGATTCTGGTCGGGGGGGGGGTCGTTTTTTATGGTCTTCACTTCTCCTGCCCCCATCTTAGCATTGTTTCTTACCAAACCCCCTCTTCCCTCCCGGCTGCATGGTCATTGTCCCCTTCTTTGGTTTCTAGGACTACTGGCATCCTAACAAACAAGGACATGCTTAAAGGGGTTGTAAAGGTTCATTTTTTATTTTCTAAATAGGTTCTTTTAAGCTAGTGCATTGTTGGTTCACTTACCTTTTCCTTAGATTTCCCTTCTAAACTTTTTTTTTCTTTGTTTTCTTTGTCTGAATTTCTCACTTCCTGTTCCTCCTCAGTAAGCTGTTCAGTAAGCTGTTCTGGCTGACTCAGCACCACTCGGATGATGGTGTGAAGTTTAGTGAGGAGAAACAGGAAGTGAGAAATTCAGACAAAGAAAAAAAACATTTAGAAGGTAAATCAAAGGAAAAGGTAAGTGAGCCAACAATGCACTAGCTTAAAGGAACCTATTTAGAAAATAAAAAAACAAACCTTTACAACCCCTTTAACCCAGCTTTCAAAGGAGGGTGGAACTTCCTCCATCAAGACCCGTTTCACCTTCTTGCTCCCTTCTTGCTGTTACAGCCTCGCTGTTAGCCTTACTGTGGTAAGAGATATTGATGGGGACCATGATGTAAGGGGGAACTCTAATGGGAACCCTAATGTAAGGGGAAAAAAATGTCATCAGCACGCCAGGGATTCCTCTAAAGGGTCCAAAGCTTTATTTCGTAGTCACATAATAGATATACAGCAACATTTTGGAGCCACGCAGGGCCTCTTTGTCAGAAAAGTGACAAAGGGGCCCTGTGTGGCTCCAAAGCGTTGCTGTAAATCTATCGTGTGACCATGAAATAAAGCTTTGGACCCTTTCGAGGGATCCTTGGTGTGCTGCTGACATTTTCTTCACTTTGATTATCCACGGTTTCCAGCCCATGGTCATTACAGCATCACTGAACAGCCAGTTTTCTGGAATGTGTGCGTGGGGAACATTGCGTTTGGATTTAATGTATGGAGACTCAGATGGGGACCCTGATGTAAGGGGGAACTCTGATGTAAGAGGGGATTCTGATGGGAACCCTGATGTAAGGGGGGACTCTGATGGGAAGTTTGATGTAAGGGGGGCTAGAGTTATTACTAAAGTTATTACTTTTTCATTCAGAATTTTGCTTGATTAGACAAATGCCCTGTCCTGAAAATGTATGTCACCCTTTCTCTGCTAAATGTTGCTTTTCCCAATTCTTTTTTTACATATCCCGCTGCTTAAATTTTAACTTGGGGTTGGAACACAGGTAGCTCAAAATAATAATGGCTTTTTCTTGCCATAACTCTATCACACTGCATTTTTATTGACCAGTTCTGTGTAAGGTGAGCATGACATTGTAGCATTCATATGGCTTATGTACTGTGATTTGTAACAGTGATATCTGAATAATTTAGCCCTGTAAGAAAGGCCATATGATTTAATTACCATTTTTAAGGCTTGGTGCCTGTGTGAATACTGAGGTGGCTTATAAAGAGGGTAACAGTTTAATTAACGTTTCCATATAGTGGCATTAAAGGAGAACTATTACCAGTTGAAAAAAAAAGTCCAGACCTCCCACCCACAGCCAGCTATTTAGGGCACAGAGAGAGTAGGAACAGCTTGTGTTGTGAATACAGTAATTGTGGCTGGAGAAGAGCTCTTTCATTCACAAAAAACACAAGCTGACAACAGGACATAACAGTTACTGCACGGGGCTGTCTCAGACACAAATAGTAGTTAATGTGCTCTGTTGTCAGTTTGCATTGTTTGTGAATTTAAGCCCTCTTCTCCAGCTGCAATAATTCACAACACAAGCTGACAATCTGCACTCTCTGTGCCCTAAAAAGCTGTCAGCAACCGGGCTCTACATGTACTGAACAGGAGAAATGAGATGGGACAAGCCTCAATGCTGGTTGTAATCCCCCCCCCATCCCATGGAAACACCCACATTCAGGCTTCAGGGGGCTGGAGCTACAGCCATAAATTACCTAAAATTAATATATATTGTACAGGATGCTGGGGATGGGTCCTGGACAGGTGCTATGTGTCGCCCATATTTGGGCTATGGTCACTTTAAAAGAAATGGTTGGTGTACTCAGGGGTCTCACGTGTGCAGGATGAGTGGTTCTGGTCTATAATAAGGCTTACCTGTAGGTAAAAAGAAAATCTCCTAAATTTGTACAGTTTAGGAGATATTCCTATTGCAATGAGCCGCTGACTTCAGCGGGGCGCATGCGCTCCTCAATTTCTCGGCTTAAAGTCCGGCAGATGCCGGACCTTGCCAGAAAGAAGTCTCCCGCGCGCACGCGCGGGAGTGAAGACATTGCGGCTCCAGCCACTCGCAGCGCAGGAGCCGCGATACCTGGAAGGCACACCAAGGAAAAAAGTCTGCTCCCTCGGCGTGGACCGGGATCACCTGCGGTGCATACTAGCTCATTATGCCTTTTGCCTTACAGGTTAAAAAAAAAATTGGCGGGTATACAACCGCTTTAATAAATGCCTATTTTGGGATCTGGAATTTTGGAGGTTCAAATGGATATTCTGGTGGGAATGAAACTCTGACACTGGTTCCAGGAGGGATAAGGCAGGAGCAGCCAGGCTCCTAGTGTTGGGTGTAGAGTAGTTGGAGTTTGGGAATGCTGCATGCATGCTGGAAGCTGCCAAACATCTGCATAAATCCCTTACATGAACATGTATATCTTATAGTTTACTTGTGCTGAAGACAAGTGGACTAAATATTGTATTATATGTGTAGCAGGTGTCTCAGTCTATAACCCGCAAATCTGGCCAGAACAATGTACACAGGCTTTCCAGTTTCAGTTAGGGAGAAAGTTGCCTGTCATGTCTGGGCTTTTTCCACCCCCCCTCCTCCTTCCTGTTTTCACTGACTGAATTAATGTAATATGAGCTAACACACACACAGCTCTGGATTAAGTGGCCTCTATTGTGCTCCTAATGGCTGGGAGAGGAAAACCAATTAGGAGCAGAGTTACAACAGCCAATGGAAGAGATTGTACAGACCTGAGGGAAAAAGTCAGTCAGGCTTGAGGGAGTGAAGAGACCAGACCTGAGGGAGAGGTGCTGGCTCTCTCAGATGAATTCCCTGTGCGATTCAGGCCTCTGCCACGTGTTGGGACATCCTGCCTGAGATACGGGGACTCCAGATGAATATCGAGGTGCATCTCCACCAGTGGTGAACCGTCCCAGTGTGAGGAGACCGCCATTATACAGAGCAAAGACACAGTATACAGAGCAAAGATACAGAGACAGAGATTCCGGACGGAGTCTAACATCTGCTGGGATCCATTGTGGTGAGAGGGCACCTGGCCATCCAAGTAGTGACTGCCATATTGCTGAGTGAGTTTCTTTCCTACAGATTGATGGTGAGACTTGTAGTTCCACAGCTGTGGATCTGCTGCATCTTACAACCAGACTTTGGGGCCTTTCTTTTCTCCCCTGTGCTGTAAGGTCAGTACTGTATTACTCACACATGTAAGAAAGAATTTACAAGTGGGAACAGTTCTTCAGCTGAGCAATCAATAGCATCTTATTCTACAGTTATTGCCCTTTTGTTTCTTTTGGATTACAAGTAAATACACAAGTCAGCACTGCAGTATAATAGAAGGCTAGCTGAAGGCATCCGGAAATTAAGGAACATTTACCACTTTATTCTTCTACAAAGCTTTACTGCTCTACATTGTAGCCCTGCTCTGAACTGCAACCAAGGGGGAGCCATTTAGTGAAATAGTCAGATCTTGCACTGTTTTACTGTATTTTACTGTTGTGCATTTTTGGTACTGGTCTGTGTGCTGAGGCCTTAGTGGGAAGGTATTCAATACATGTGTTAAAGGTATTGAGGGCCTATCACCCTGTGCACCTGTTCACATATACCCCCTCAGGTTGTCATCAGGTTACAAGTACATATGTATGTGCACTAAATAATATTTTTTGTCAATCATACATTGTGTCCATTCATATCCTTGACTGTGTTTATTATTTTGCCTCAGTAAACATATCTGAGTGGTTCATTGATATTGTGTGTGAGTCTCTATTTACCACCACATCTGGTGATGTGACGGAACCCAGGGCCTCGGTAAATATACTTCATGGTTTATCATTACTGTGTTTTCTCTCTAGTGCTGGGTTCAACGCTAATATTATCAAGCAGGTGTGCCAGAGGGGTTGATGCCATCCTTGGGGTTGAGAGGCAGAGTACAGAACCAAACATACATTGAGCGGCGCTTCCGGGGGTAGAGCTACATATATACATATATGTATTGTGACAGCAGGAAGGTAAAGTCACCTGGTTGCATCCAGGGGGGTAGATATATTTCTCCCAGATTCAGGCTTTATGCCGACTTATACAACTAGGGAGTTGATGAGACCAGCTGAAGCTTGTCAGCTCATTTAGGCCTCTATAAGAACTCCCAGCTTCATTAGATGTTAGCTCATGCCTGGAACCAGACCTGTGTGGACTGTCTAGGGAGAGTGAACCCCTGTGCGGTGAGGCAAAGCCTGTGTGGCTATTTGTTTGGACTTTTACTAAACCAGGGACTTAGGGACTAGGACAGCACCAGGCTGATCCCAGTTGTTAGTTTAGGAAACCTGCATGTTTAGTCAGAGGTCAAACTGACCAGGATTTATTTTGTTTGTTTCTTTTTGGCTTTGCTGTGTTTTTGTCACTGTACATAGAGAAATAAACCGCACCTTTTGATTTTGAAAACCACAACCTCCGTCTGCTGGCCCTGTTTTTGTGTGGGGAGCCCAACCAGGGGGTCACACACACCCGCTACCGAGTTAACCCCCTCACAGTTGGTGGAGAACCAGTGGCAGTTTTTTTTAAGCCAGCATGGAGGAGATACTGAAACAGCTGGATCTAGCAAATGCCAATCAACAGCAGACAAATGCAGGTTTGCAAAGGAGCCTTGCAGCCCAGCAGCAAGCTCATCAACAAGCCCAGCAGCAATCTGAGGCCCGCTTCATAGACCTGTTACAGAAGCAAGAGCAGAGACTACAACAAATGGAAGCAGTAATGCAGCAACGTCCGCAGACCAGTGAGGAAAGCCGTCCCACTAATACCGCGTCCTTTGGGGTGAGTCGTTTATTGACAAAAATGACTGGAGAGGATGATCCAGAGGTATTTTTGACCACATTTGAAAGGACTGCTGAAAGAGAAAAGTGGCCTGAGGAGCAGTGGGCTGGACTGGTGGCTCCTCTGTTAACTGGTGAATCGCAGAAGGCTTACTATGACCTAGAGCCTGACCAAGCAAAAGACTATGTGATGCTAAAAGCTGAAATATTGGCAAGGCTGGGTGTCACCCTGGCTGTCCGGGCTCAGCGTGTGCATAACTGGACTTTCCAGCTTGGAAAACCCCCCAGGTCTCAAATGTATGATCTCATTCACCTGAGCAGGAAGTGGCTACAGCCAGAGACTTTGTCCGCACCAGAGATTGTGGAACGTGTTGTAATGGATCGGTTTTTGAGAGCTCTTCCTACTGCCATCCAAAAGTGGGTAAGCCATGGAGACCCAGAGACGGCCGGTGGTCTTGTGGATCGTGTAGAGAAATACTTGGCTACAGAGAACCTGACGCCCTCTTCCAGAGACACTCGGACTTTCCACCCTAAGACCAGACCATCCCCAGGGGCGGATAAGAGGATTCCAAGGGGTGAGGGTGGAGAGAGTGAGAGGGTGGGAGCTCTACCCCAAGTTTGGCGAGAACAGCCTGGGAAATCAGCGGCTCAAGAGGCCGCAAGAAGGATCGTTTGCTACCGCTGCCGGCAAGCGGGACATATTGCAGCCAATTGCCCGGTTGTGGAGGAACCCATGCAGTGTGACTTTCTGACGGGCAGACGTCAGTCGCTGTGTGCGACAGTCGCATGCACTGCCATTCGAGGAACTGAGAAACATTTATGCAAAATGTGTATTAATGGTAGAAATGTTGTGGTATTACTGGATTCAGGTAGCCTTGTGACCCTGATAAAGGCTGAATTAGTTAAAACAGAGGTCTCTGGGAATAGCAAGGTAGCTGTTATTTGTGTGCATGGGGACACCCGAGAGTATCCAGTGACTACAGTGTGTTTCGAGACCCCCAAAGGTACCCTCTCTCATCCAGTGGGCTTAGTATCTCAGTTACCGCATGACGCCATTGTGGGAAGGGATTTTCCGAAGTTCTGGGAACTGTGGGATGATCCTGAGCCCCCCACTGGTGCCCCTATGTACCAGGAATGTGATAGCCAGAACTCCTCTGAGAGTGGTGAGGACTCTCCAGAATTTCCCTTGTCAGTATTTGCAGGGGAGACTCAAGAAACTGGAGAGGAGCCCACCTCCTCAGACGAAAACCTACCGTCTGTGGAGTTTTCTGATCTGGAGGTTCACAGGGAAAATTTTGCCACAGAACAGTTAAAAGACCCCGCCCTAATAAAGGCACGGGAAAACGTAGTGGAAATAGATGGCGAGTTAGTGAACCCAGATAATACCTGCACTTACCCATACTTCAGCGTAGAGAAGGACCTACTGTATCGGGTGGCAAAAAGGGCAGAAGAAACCGTTGAGCAGCTGGTGGTGCCCAAACCTTACAGGAAGTTGGTGTTGGAGTTGGCCCATGGGCACATTCTTGGAGGTCATCTGGGGACAGAGAAAACCCGAGAGAGGGTATTACAGAGATTCTATTGGCCTGGGGTGATGAAGGACATAGAAAATTATTGTTCCTCCTGCCCTGTGTGTCAGAGGTCGGCCCCGATGCCACATTTCCGTAGCCCGCTGGTCCCTCTACCCATCATTGAGGTCCCGTTTGAGAGAATCGCAATGGATTTGGTAGGTCCTATAATCAAGTCCGCTAGGGGGCACCAGTACATATTGGTTATAATGGACTATGCCACCCGTTATCCAGAAGCGATCCCTCTCAGAAATACCTCGGCCAAAACCATAGCCAAAGAGCTATCTCTTGTTTTTAGCCGGGTGGGTATTTGTAAAGAACTGCTTACGGACCAAGGTACACCCTTTATGTCCCGGGTTATGAAAGAGCTGTGTAAATTGCTCAAAGTGACGCAATTGCGTACATCTGTGTATCACCCCCAAACCGATGGGCTGGTTGAAAGATTCAACAAAACCCTAAAACAAATGTTGAAGAAAGTGGTGGATAGAGATGGAAAGGATTGGGACTGTCTACTTCCTTATTTGATGTTTGCTATTAGGGAGGTGCCCCAATCCTCTACGGGATTCTCCCCCTTTGAGTTACTGTATGGGAGACACCCAAGAGGGCTGTTGGATATTGCCAAGGAAACTTGGGAAAGTGAGAGTTCTCCCCACAGGAGTGTGATTGAGCATGTCGCCCTGATGCAAGATCGAATTGCACAGGTAATGCCCATCGTGAAGGAACATTTGGCCCAAGCGCAGTTGGCACAGCAGAGAGTGTACAACCGTGGAACAAAGACCCGTACCTTTTCCCCGGGGGATAGGATATTGGTACTTGTCCCTACGGTTGAAAGTAAATTCCTTGCCAAATGGCAAGGCCCCTACGAGATAATGGAAAAAGTGAGCGAAGTGAATTACAAGGTCAGACAACCAGGAAGGCGAAAGCCCGAACAGATATATCACGTTAATCTGTTGAAAGCCTGGAGGGATAGAGAGTCCCTAGTCGCAGAAACTTGGTCACCAGCTCAAACTGGTTGCGTGATTCCGGAGGTTGGAATAGCAGCCACCTTGTCACAACCCCAACAACAGGAGGTTAAGGAGTTTGTGCTTCGCAACAAGGAGGTGTTCTCTGAGCTGCCGGGACAAACATCTGGGGTAGAGCATGATATTATTACCCCGCCCGGTGAAAGGGTGAAGTTAAAACCCTATCGGATCCCAGAGGCCCGACGGGAGGCAATACGGGAGGAAGTACAGAAAATGCTGAACTTAGGGGTGATAGAGGAGTCCCAAAGTGATTGGTCTAGTCCCATTGTGTTGGTGCCTAAACCGGATGGGAGCTGGCGATTTTGTAACGATTTTCGTCAGTTGAACAAAGTTACAAAATTTGACACCTACCCCATGCCACGTATAGATGAGTTGATCGACCGGCTGGGAACAGCCCGATACATGACGACTCTTGACCTCACAAAAGGGTATTGGCAAATTCCCCTGGCCAAGTCGGCCAAAGAGAAAACCGCATTTGTAACCCCAGACGGGGCGTTCCAATATAAGAGAATGCCGTTCGGGTTACAGAATGCGCCGGCCACATTCCAGCGGAAAATGGACCAGATACTGAGGCCCCATCGGAAGTATGCTGCGGCTTACCTGGATGACGTAATTGTCCATAGCACAGATTGGGCCTCACATCTGCCAAAAGTGCAAGCAGTCCTAGACTCTATCCGGGAAGCGGGGTTTACGGCTAACCCCAAGAAGTGTACCATTGGGCAGGAGGAGGCCAAATATCTTGGGTACACCATTGGCAGGGGAGTAATAAAACCCCAACTCAACAAAGTCGAGGCCATCCAGAGTTGGCCACGTCCCAACAGCAAGAAGCAGGTACGAGCCTTTCTGGGAATCGCGGGTTATTATCGGGGCTTCATTCCCCACTTTGCTTCCAAGGCTGTGCCCCTAACCAACCTGACGAAAGGGAAAGGGTCGGTCATGATTAAATGGACCCCCGAGGCTGAGGCAGCATTCCAATTCTTGAAACAAGCCTTATGTAGCCAGCCAGTGTTGTACTCACCCGACTTCTCTAAAGACTTTGTCGTACAAAGTGATGCGTCAGATGTGGGGTTAGGAGCAGTATTGTCCCAGGTCTGGAACGGGGAAGAGCACCCAGTCATTTACCTCAGCAGGAAGTTGAAGTCCCATGAGGTAAATTACGCCACGCTTGAAAAGGAGTGTTTAGCGGTGAAGTGGGCTCTAGATTCCCTTCGGTACTATCTGCTAGGTAGGCACTTTGACATGGTTACGGATCACGCTCCGTTAAAGTGGATGGCTCAAAACAAGGAGACAAATAGAAGAGTGAATAGGTGGTTCCTGGCCCTACAGGAATTCAACTTCACAGTAAAGCATCGCCCTGGCGTTCAAATGGGGAATGTGGATGCTTTGTCTCGAGTACATGAATGCCTGATTGCTGGTGTTCCAACCCCGAGGTTAAAACAAGAGGGGGGGGTATGTGACAGCAGGAAGGTAAAGTCACCTGGTTGCATCCAGGGGGGTAGATATATTTCTCCCAGATTCAGGCTTTATGCCGACTTATACAACTAGGGAGTTGATGAGACCAGCTGAAGCTTGTCAGCTCATTTAGGCCTCTATAAGAACTCCCAGCTTCATTAGATGTTAGCTCATGCCTGGAACCAGACCTGTGTGGACTGTCTAGGGAGAGTGAACCCCTGTGCGGTGAGGCAAAGCCTGTGTGGCTATTTGTTTGGACTTTTACTAAACCAGGGACTTAGGGACTAGGACAGCACCAGGCTGATCCCAGTTGTTAGTTTAGGAAACCTGCATGTTTAGTCAGAGGTCAAACTGACCAGGATTTATTTTGTTTGTTTCTTTTTGGCTTTGCTGTGTTTTTGTCACTGTACATAGAGAAATAAACCGCACCTTTTGATTTTGAAAACCACAACCTCCGTCTGCTGGCCCTGTTTTTGTGTGGGGAGCCCAACCAGGGGGTCACACACACCCGCTACCGAGTTAACCCCCTCACAGTATATACAGTATTCCTTTTTTTTTACCATTCACTACTCAGATTTTAATGGAGACAAGAGCAATATGCACTTATTATTACATCTAGTGATAGTTATTTACAATTTTTTTTTTTTTTTATGAGGTTACTCATCATTGTGACTCTTTACGTGACGATGGAGCTTTGAGCACCCAAAGCAAATATGGTTACAAAGATCACACTAGAAGGTTTCTTTACATTTTCTTTTTAATTTTTGTGAGTTTGGAAGTGTCATGTTTCCAACCACTTTTTTAAGTTTGTGTTAGTTTGGGAGAAAGACTTGAACTTGTCAGCTTCCTTGGGTATTAATGACAAAATAAAAGACTGAGCATTTCCTGACATCTCATTTGACAGGATCAGAATTATAAATGCCCTGACCTATGAACCATTACATTCAAATTACTGCACCTAGAGTTTCTAAAGTTGTAGGAAATCTCCCCCTAAGAGAAAAACATGCTTGTTGCATGCACCACTAAACAAAATCTCCACTGTTACTGGTACCTCTATACATAATAACAACTGCTGAGTGGTTTTAAAAAAATCACCTTAACCAAGATAACCAAACTGGCTAATGGCCAATAACATGATTGTGGTGCAGCAAAGTGTTACGCACATTGGAGCAATGTGCCACCCCAACTCATCTTCTCAGTGTACTTGTGTTGCATGGCAAAGCACCAATGTGCTGTGTGCTGCACTGCTAAAAATGGCAGACCAGCACTCTGCAGCTGAATAAACAGGGATGACTGGCTGTTCCTAAATATTAGATTGAATTCCAATATATGTTAAAAGATATTAAAAATAAAGAATTGCGCTAAAAACAAATGATATTGGCAGAAAACCAAATTTTGTAAAATTAACAGTCCACATGTGATATGATAGTAGCTGTTATGAACTTCTGGTGTTGATTTCCACCATCCACCTCCTTGAAGTGATCTTGCGCATCAGTGCCTCCACCGAAAGCTGAAAAACGTGCTTCCTAGCTCCTGTGGACCTCTCATTACAAGGGGTCGTTCACGTTTGCGGCTTGAAACCCAGCCAAGGCCTTTCACCGTATCAGGTATCTCTCCTGCATTGGAACGCCACTTGTCACCAGGTGGTAAGTGTAAAGTTCTCCAAAAAAACAATGATGCTCCACATTGTTTAAAAAACACTTTAAAAGTTTATTGTTGTGTTGTAAAATATTGCACTCACAGTGTCAACTGATTTAATACGCCTAAAGTTTGATGATTCAGCCGGCACACAAACAAACAAGCCCGTCCTTCCAGGACACATGGGAAATTGGTGATATCAGTGCGTTGCTTCTGCCTACGCGTTTCATCATAGGTTGACGTTGTCCAGGGGCAGCTGGGTCTGTGCTACTAAAATAACAGCTGCATTTAAACTCTTTTGCAATAAAAAGGGTCACCTACTAATATACTGGAAGGTTTCTAGTGTTCACCGTTAACGGTGTCCCTTCTGGTCTTGGATTCTATAGGTGGCTTTACCTCAGGGCTCAATAACCAGCGTAAGCTAATGTCAGATTAAGCACCCGACCGTCACTTGATAGTTGGAGGTCCGGTTGCATGACAGATTAGAAGCTACTAGGTACTAAGACACAGAGTAGATAGATCCACTCTGAGTTCCAGTGCCACACCACAATTTCTGCTGGTGGGAATCTGCATTCCAGACTGGGTGGGCAACCGTTGGAAGATGTCTCCATCACAGCTGATCTTTCCTTCAGGTCTCCGACACCAAGACAGACACCACATCCTCCTCAGGGGTCCCTGCAAATTAACTTTGCTTCAACATTTATCTGGAGGTATCTTTAATAATGACTATATACAGTATACCTGGGTATATGTGCACAATTCCACCAGGACTCTTGTTGGGCCCTTTGCTGATATTATCGCTTTGTACATTGAATGTATTTACTAATATTAATCTTTTATTTTATAAAGCTCATATTATTTCCATGCCGGTGTACATCTGTATATTTAAGGTTAATGTTATATGCTGGCTGCAGCAATTCCTTTGCTTCTAACTAATTTGAGTAGATTACTGGTTAATTTCTCAGGAAAGGAACCCCCTCTGTTCAAATAAGTTCTGTCCTGGGTGGAGGCACTGCACGAGGTGAGAGAGGGGGTGGGGCCAAGATGCAGCTCAGTGTCTGAATGGACACACAACAGAGCAGCAGATCGGCTTGAGTGCCCCATAGCAAACTGCTTGCAGTAGGGGCACTCAGCAAGAGGGAGGGGCCAGGAGTGCCAACGAGGGACCCAAGAAGAGGAGGTATCTGGGCTGCTCTGTGCAAAACCATTACATAGGGCAGGTAAGTATAACATGTTTGTTATTTTTAAACAATAACAAGCAAGACTTTAGTATCACTTTAATCATAACATGGGGGATAGTCAATGGTCCAAATACAACCTATTATCCAAGGTGGCTCCACAGGGATACAACTATTATTTTAATTAACATGAGTGCAATAATGATGTCTGCACATCCACACTGTTAAAGTGATTGTAAAGGCTCGTTTTTTTCCCTATAAAAATAACAAACATGTTATACTTACCTCCTCTGTGCAGTGGATTTGCACAGAGCAGCCCTGATCCTCCTCTACTTGGGTCCCTCTTCTGTGCTCCTTGCCCATTCCTCCTGTTCAGTGCCCCCACAGCAAGCAGCTTGCTATAGGGGCACCCAAGCCGAGTCACAGCTCCCTGTGTCCATTCAGATATGGAGACCTGGCCCTGCCTCCTCTATCCTCTGATTGGCTAGCTGATTTTGATTGACGGCAGCGGGAGCCAATGGCACTCCTGCTGTGTCTCAGCCAATCAGGAAGGAGAATCACGGATGGCCGAGGGACTCTTGGACATCGCTGGAGAGAGAGGCACATCAGGTAAGTATTAGGGGGGGCTGCTGCACACAGAAGGCTTTTTATGTTAATGCATAGAATGAAGCATAGAATAAGATGAAAAAAAAAACTTCTGACTTTACAACTCCTTTAACTTACATTTTAGGTCAGTCTCACTTTAAAGGAAATCTGTTATCAGGTTAGGTACCTGTCTGAAAATCTTGCCCTGTCAATTCTCTAATTGCGAGAGGTACCAGTTCTGAGCACCTGTTCAAATTTTTTGCAACTGCAATTCTTTGACATAAAAAGATACAAAACAAAAAACAGAACAGTGAAATATATAAGCGTTATCAGAATCATGAGTAATTATGAAGTGTGCTCTAACTGTAAATAACAACAGTAATAGCTTCTTCAAACATAAAGTAGTTTATAGTAAAGGATCTTGCTGTTTAATGTTAATATTGCTTTTCACTTTCAGTGCATTAGTGGAATAAATGCTTTTTAAGGTTCTTTTCTTTATTGTGTTTCTTCACAGTTAAGTTCTCTTTTTTCCTATTATCTAAGAACAGCAGGAAATTAAAATAAACCATCATATCCATCAGCTGAACAGTGGTACTTTTATGATTTATCAAGGAGAGGCTGCCACACTGAAAGCCTAATTACAGTAAATGAAATGAATGGAAGCTAAATATTTGAACAAAATGTTGACCATAATACTAGCGTGAGGCCATTAGATATGCCGACTCTGCTGGTAATTATCCTCTCCCACATGTAGCTGCTATTGATTAACAGAGCAGAAGTGGCATTTGTATCTCTGTGCTCAATAAGCAAATAGCAATGTGACATCCACTTCTTAAAGAAAAACTGGAGTGAGATTTCATCCAAATTAATTATATTGTCTGTCTTAAATTATATGCCTGTGTACTTTTTGTCTTGAAGCTCTTAGGAGCAGTGTTCAGTCTATGGATTTGTAGTTTTTTTTCCCTTTAACATTAAAACGGTAGTAATCCACTGGGTGTTTTTTTTTTTTCTTCCTAACCTGAAAAGTAATGTCATAATGTGCTAGTATGCATTGCATACTAGAACATTAAGTTAAACTTACCTGAAAACAAAGTCTTCCAGCGCTGCAATGTCACCGCTGCAGGCGCTCCCATCTTCACCTGCAGGCGCTCCTATCTTCACCTGCAGCCGGTCTTCCTTCCGGGTTTGTGGACTCCGGCTGTGTGACTGGCCGGAGCCACGACAATGTCACTCCCACGCATGCACGTGGGAGCCTCTGTTTATGGCACAGGGGCCGGGTGGCCGTACCTTCAGAGCGCATGTGCCGGTGATGTCATTTGCTGCATGTACAGTAAATATCTCCTAAACGGCACACATTTAGGAGATATTTACAGTATCTATAGGTAAGCCTTATAGGCTTACCTATAGGTAAAAGTCAGAGATGGGAGTTTACTCTCACTTTAACCTGTTCAGCCTGTGGATTTGTATATTTTCTTTAAAGTGAACCTGTGCTCAGACTATGCACACTAAAGTATTTTAATGGTATAAACAATCAATGAAAGCACTTAAAACAAGCCCTCATTCATCTCTGTAGCTAAAGACATTGTGCAGAAATTCATCATCCAGAGGCACTGGAATCTGAGCTTGTTTCCTCTTTCTGTTTTCTAACTTTACAGTATATCCGGGTGTCTAGGATTATCAGGGCAAAAAGAAAGGGTGAATCTCAGACAACAATGGGGGGGGGGGGTTTAATTGTTCCATACACTATTCCGAAATTTTTAAAATATAAAAAATATATATATATATATAGCGACCTCACCCCTCTCACCCCTTCTCATTCTTGGCTTGTCTGTCTTTGCCTAGGGGTGTCAGTACCGGGGGGAGGGATGAGATACACCATGGCCCATGTCCTCCATAGTGAAGAGGTGAAGGCCAGAAAGATCGGGCTTTGTGTAGGTGTCCTAGAGTCAAATCGATTCCTCGGATTCACTCCCCTTTGCTCCTAGTAACCAGAGTTCCACACACTGAATAGGTCCAACACAGTTTTATTCTTCTCAGCGAATAAACATACAGCACAGTCAAGTTGGGACCTTTGCAACAGTTCAGTATTAATGGGAGTAGGTCGAGGCACAATCCTTTAAAGTATCGCTAACCACTGTGGTGTCACCAATGGCGAATAGTCACTGCCACTGACTATATAAGGTAGAACATGAATCACCTTTGCTAGCACGGCCCCTGTCAGGGGAAGGATATCCGTCCAAGGGAGTCACCGGAGGCCTCTCTGTCACCAGCAATGCTGCGCCGGACTCTCCAGAGAAGTTACGCTCACCAGTCTCCTCGACCTCAGACATGGGCACCCAAGGAGTTAGGGCCCCCTCGGATTCCTCCACCCTCGTGGAACTCAGTTGAAGGTACTGTGCCCCAGACATCCACCATAGTACCTCACCCCAGGCTAAAGGTGCCTGAGATGGACTCCATCTCTCGCTCCGGCCAGGTCAAGGGCACCTGGGCCCGGAAACTCCGGAACGCCAGCACCCAAGCTGAAGGTGCCTGGGTGCGGCTGCGTCCTCCGACTCTGAACCCCAAGGTCAGGGCGTCCGCCCTTTTTATTCCCTCGCCTTTTTTGTCACAGCAGGTTCCCCGCCCCACTGTACCAGCGCCAGGAAAGGACAAAAAGGAAGCAGTCTTGCGGTGTGGGTTCAACTCCGGCCAGGTCGACAATGCCACCTGCAGGCCGCAGGGAATCTCACACCACCAGAGTCCTCCAAGAACCATAAAAAAGGGTCTCGGATTCCCTAGCAATCAGTGCATCTGGGTTACACTACCACCCAGATGCTTCCCTTAAATTCAAATACCCGCTACATATATATATAAAAAAAAAAATGGGTGGGGGGCTTTGGATATATTTTAAAGTTAGAGTGAACATGATCTGTTTCCTTACATTTCTCTTTAGAAAGAAAACATCAAAAAATGGTTGGCCTTGAGTAAGTGAAATTGAAATGGGGTTGTATAATAGTTTGTAAGTTTGTAGTGCCTCTCAGAGGGAAAGAAATGTGAAAAGTAATATACTGTTTGCGAGTTGTATTATATTAGAAGCGACAGAAGATTCAGTGAAGATGGAGTGTGCAGTATGTTCTGTTTAACCTGCTTGTTCCATCACTGATTCTCTTACAACTCTGATGAAAGTTCTGCTTCAGAGGATTACAGTGATTTAAATGCAAAACACAGGGATATAACCAAGTCATCCAGAGCCTTATCTCCCTTTAAGCTTGGGAAGGACTTTGAGATCTCCTTGTCCACAGTATACACGCCATTGCAAGCTTAATTACAGTTTTTTTTTTCCCATTATAGTAAAGTACAAATACAGTGTATCCTCACATAAAAATTGGGGTTAAATCAGACATCTTCGATTATGTACAGTACATTTCAGTGTTACAGCATCTGCAGAATGCTTTGACTTGTTTGAATCTTTATGTGTTAACCCAACTTTGGGCCATTCATATTCTCTCCTTGCTGTTTCCTATGGCCAGTTTACTTGTGTAGCAGGGTGGTCAATTTAGGGGGAGTCTCTGAGTGGTAATTAGGCTCAGACACCTTGATTTGTTAGTGGCTATGGACCATTTTTTGTCCTCAGGGGATAATGCTGGTGATGAGTTCCCTGTGGCCTGCGGGTGGCGCTGCCAATCTGGGCCGGGGTTGAACCACGAGCGTAGTGCTGTGCCTTTTGTGTCCCCTCTCGGCAGCCGTACGGTGGGGCGGGGAACCTGCTGTGCATGCCGGGAGAGGATATAAAAGGGGCAGACATCTCCTGATCGGGGTCCACCCCCAGGCACCTTCAGCCTGGGAGTGAGTGCGCTTGATCTCCGGGTGCCCTAGGCCCGGAGGCTGTGTTCCTGTTCCATCTCAGGCACCTTTGGCCTGGGATGAGGTACTACTCTGTCATCCTGTTCGCCTGGGTATGAAGACCCAGGGGTTGCGGAGAAGGACCGGGGCCCAGCACCTCCGGCTGGGGTCCGCTAAGGATTGAGGAGTCCAGGGTGCCGCCTTGCGAGGGGACCCGCACTCTCAGAGAAGGGAGGATCATTCCGAAGGACTGCTGCGGGAGTCACAGTGAAGGAAGGGTCTGTTGACTCTCTAGGGGGACATCTTCTCCTTGATAGGGGCCATGTTCTAAGAAGGAAGTTCACGTTCAACAGGTCAGTGGCAGTGGCCTTGTTCACCAGGTCTGTGGCAGAGACCAAACTCACGGTCTGTGGCAGAGACTGTGCGCCTAGTATACTGCTTGAGAATCTGAGTAGTACAGTGAAGAGCTACGTTTGTGCCTGGACCTCCTCCACACCTTGAGCTGTTCTGTTCCTTTGCTCCAACCTTTTTCCTTTCCAAGAGACTGTGTATTGTAAAGCGAGAATACATTTTAAGTTGGAGTTTTAGCTGGTGTGGACATTCATGTTACTGGGGAAGTTAAGGACTTGCCTCTACTCACGGTAGAGGCGAGAATCATTCTCGGGAGGATTCTGGCCCTGGCTGCAGACAAGACCCAACAATAACACCGCTCAACCTTTTGCACAAGAGGGTACGCGGTCTGCCTTTCTCCCCCTGCGAGGAGCCGAGTTAAATGCAGGCTGGGGGATAGGTGGGTGTGCTAGACTTGTATCTGATTTTAATCCGTGTCTCTACTCTCTCTACACTTGTGTCTCATCTGCCTGTATCTACAGTTGTGCTCATAAGTTTACATACCCTGGCAGAATTTATGATTTCTTGGCCACTTTTCAGAGAATATGAATGATAACACAAAAACTTTTCTTTCACTCATAGTTAGTGTTTGGCTGAGGCCATTTATTATCAATCAACTGTGTTTACTCTTTTTAAATCATAATCACAACAAACTACCCAAATTACCCTGATCAAAAGTTTACATTCCCCAGTTCTTAATACAGCGTATTGCCCCTTTTAACCACTTAACGACCGCCCACTGTAATTATACGTCGGCAGAATGGCACCGACAGGCTAAGTCACGTACCGGTACGTGATTGCCTTCGTATAGTTGGGGGGTCCGATCGGACCCCCCTTTTATACAGTGAGCGGTGGTTATTTGTTCGGGAGCGATCCGGGATGAGGGGACGGTCGTTCGATTCCGGCCACCCCCTCGCGATCGCTCCCGGCGAATGAAAACCTTCCTCTGCCTGTGTAATGTAAACACAGGCAGAGGAAGTGATGTCATCTCTCCTCGTGTCAGTCTTTTCGATCCGGCGCGAGGAGAGAAGACATCTCACAGTAAGTGCACCAACAGCCCGCTGACACCAGTACACGTAGGTACACTTTTCACCCCCCAGTCACCCCCAGATCACCCCCCAGATCACCCCCAATACCCCCAGTCACAGTGCACCGTTTGCAGTGGTAATTTTTTACTGATCACTGCAATCAGTGTCATTTGTGACAGTAAAAAGTTGCAGGGCAGTTAGGTTTAGGCCCCTTTAGGTCCAGGGTAGCCCCCTAACCCCCCCTAATAAAGGTTTAACCCCTTGATCGCCCCCCAGGTAACCCTTTCACCCCCTAACGCCAGCGTCACTAAGCGATCGTATTTCCGATCGCTGTATTTAGTGCCGGTGGTGCCCTAGATAGCCAGTTATTTATTTTTAGTTTCGCCGCAGATTTTTATAGCGTCAGGTACCCCCATATATTATTTTAACCCCCTGATTGCCCCTAGAGTTAACCCTTTCACCAGTGATCACCGTATAAGTTTTACTGGTGACACTGGTTAGCCAGTTAGTTATTTAGGTTACCCGTCAGGTTTTTATATAACTTAAGGTACCCCCATATATAACCTAATAAAGGTTTTAACCCCCTGATTGCCCCTAGTTAACCCTTTTCACCAGTAATCACAATATAAGTTTTACGGGTGACGCTGGTTGGTTAGTTTGCTTTTTATAGCATCAGGGCACCCGCCGTATATAACCCAATAAAGGTTTAACCCCCTGATCGCCCGGCAGCTGATATCAATTAGGTTTTAGCGCCAGAGAGGGTCTGCGTCGCCCCAGGCAGCGTTAGGTTAGTGCCAGTAACGCTAACACCCACGCGCAAAGCATACACCTCCCTTAGTGGTATAGTATCTGAACAGATCAATATCTGATCTGATCAGATCTATACTAGCATCCCCAGCAGTTTAGGGTTCCCAAAAACACAGTGTTAGTGGGATCAGCCCAGATACCTGCTAGCACCTGCGTTTAGCCCCTCCGCCCAGCCCAGCCCAGCCCACCCAATCGATCGATCACTGTCACTTACCAAACACAACACACATAACTGCAGTGTTCGCAGAGACAGTCCTGATCCCTGCGATCGCTAACAGTTTTTTTTGGAAGCGTTTGATACATTTGCTGACAGTCAGGTGCTTTTTTTACCTGTGAATCTTACTAGTGTACCCCTAAATTTAGAGCCCAAAATGGCAAGACGAAGGTACACTAGTAAAGAGGCCTACGAGATTCTGAGCATGACAGATAGTGAAGAGGTGGTCACGCATCTGTCAGATTCAGGCTCAGAATATCTTCCCGTAGAAGACAGTGAAGTCAGCGGCTCCACGTCAGATAGCTCTGACGACGAAGGTGAGGTCCCTGCTAAGGTCAGGCGTACCCGATCCCAATCTTCTGAGGGTGTTGAGGAGCAAGAACCGCAGGTCTCTCGTATCATGGAGCAGAGTAGTACTAGCGCCGCTATTCCTTCTGGTGAATTGGCAAGCACCAGCGGCCTAGTACAGCCTGGGCGTACATCCAGCACTGAAGTATCACGTGGTGACGTGGCGAGTCCCATAAGTGCAGTTCAAGCTGGCGAGGTGGCAAGCACAAGTAGTCCCGCTGCCACCAAGAAGACAAAGGCAGGCCCGTCGTGCCCATAGTGCCCTTCCTGCAGAATTCGCCTATCCTGATTGGGTCCCCACCACTTCTGCAGAACCCGTACTTCCCCCATTCACTGCCCAACCCGGTATTCAGGTGGAAAAAGCTGATTTTATGCCAATTGATTTTTATTCGCTGTTTTTCACGGAAGATCTCTATAGATCTATTGTGGACCAGAGTAATTTATATGCTAGTCAATTCATCGCCGCTAACCCCCAGTTGCCTTCCATTGCCAAAGATTGTAAACCAATTACAGTTTTCGAATTTAAGACCTTTCTGGGCCTTTCCCTCAACATGGTCACACATAAATTCCCGTCATTGCGTGCTTATTGGTCCACACACCCAATTGACCACATGCCCGTGTTCTCTGCCTCCATGCCCAGGACATGATACGAGCAGATTTTGCGGTTCATGCACTTCAACGACAATGAACTTTGTCATCCACGTGGAGACCCTGAATACGACCGGCTCTATAAAATTCGGCCCCTCATAAACCACTTCAATGAACGTTTTGCAGCCTTGTTTATTCCCGATCAAGTTGTCTGCGTTGATGAGTCCCTGATTAAATTTTCTGTCCGCTTGTCTTTCAAGCAGTACCTTCCCAGCAAGCGTGCCAGATACGGGGTCAAGCTCTATAAGTTCTGTGACAGGGCAACAGGCTATGTATGGAGCTTTACGGTTTATGAGGGAAAAGACAGTCAGGTTGAGCCGGTCAACTGCCCGGATTACATAGGGAGCGCTGGCAAGATAGTGTGGAACTTGGTGTCACCCTATTCGGAAAGGGGTACCACTTGTATGTGGACAATTATTACACGAGCGTACCACTGTTTAGTCACTTGTTTGATCATCAGATTGGAGCATGTGGCACCGTGCGACCTAATCGCCGGGGCTTTCCCCAGAGGCTTGTAGATGCCCGTCTTAGGCTGGGGGAGAGAGCTTGCTTGAAGTGTAATAACTTGCTCGCTATGAAGTGGAGGGACAATAAGAATGTTTTCCTTCTTACCTCCCTTCATGCAGACACGACAGTCCAAATTCGTACGGCGACTGGTGTTGTGGAGAAACCCCTCTGTGTCCACGAATATAACAAAAATATGGAAGGGGTGGACCTCAACGACCAGTAGTTGGCGCTGTATCTAATTGACCGTAAGGCGAGATGCTGGTACAAAAAAGTGTCTCTATCCATATTCCAATTGGCTTTGCTGAATGCACATGTGCTATACAGAGCTTCAGGCGGGACTTTATCTCTTCTAAAATTCCAGAATGAGATAGTCACAGAACTCCTGTATCCAGGCGGTTCTGCACCTCACCATCCCCAACCAAATGCAGTAAGCCGGCTGCATGAGAGGCATTATCCGTATGCCCTCCAGAGTACCCCTACCCAACGAACCCCCCAAAAAAGATGTCGTGCCTGTAGAAAGCGCGGATTTAGGCGTGACACCCGTGTTTTTTGTCCACTCTGTCCTGACAAACCTGGTCTTTGCCTTGGTGAATGTTTTGAACGCTACCACTCAAAAGTAAAGTTTTAGCGTAGGGTACAGCATTTCACAGACTAGGACACACTTACACAGGGTCTCCCAAGATGCCATCACATTTTGAGAGACCCGAACCATTACAGTTGTTAAAGTTACAAAAAAAAAGTGTAAAAAAGAAAAAAAAAACGTAAAAAACAAAACACAAAAAAAATATAAAAGAAAAAACCCAAAAATAGTTGTCGTTTTATTGTTCTCTCTCTCTCTCTCTCTCTCTCTCTCTCTCTATTTTCTCTCTATTGTTCTGCTCTTTTTTACTGTATTCTATTCTGCAATGTTTTATCATGCTTGCTTTTCAGGTATGTAATTTTTTGTTTTCAGGTGCGCCATTCAACTGCAGCGCGGAATTATTTATCTTGACAGCAACAGCGTTTGCTCCCACGATACATAAAGCCGTGACTCCAGTGCTGTAGGAGGTGATTTCACCAGCACAGTTAAAAAAAAGAGCATATATGCCGAAGCATGGGGGCAGCAGGGGCGGAGGAGCGATTTTGCTCCTAATGCCGCGTACATACGGTCGAAATTCCGATGGAGGCTTGCCCGTGGAAAAGTCCGACCGTGTGTACGCGGCATAACTTTTTTGCAGGAGGATGCCCCCCATGCTTCGGCATATATATATTTTAGGCACAGGTTGCGTTAAAAAAATGTTTTATTTTTTACTAGGTTTTGTTTTGGTATTTGCTTTGCAGGTATGGTATGGTAAGGTCTTACTGTTGTACTGTAATGTTACTTTGTTTTAATGTTAACCATCATTTGCTTAGCAGGTACGCCATTCAGTTGCAGCGCGGATCTATTTATCTTGACAGCAACAGCGTTTGCTCCCACGATACATAAAGCCGTGACTCCAACGCTGTAGGAGGTGATTTCACTACCACAGTTAAAAAAAAGAGCATATATGCCGAAGCATGGGGGCAGCAGGGGCGGAGGAGCGATTTTGCTCCTAATGCCGCGTACATACGGTCGAAATTCAGACGGAGGCTTGCCCGTGGAAAAGTCTGACCGTGTGTACGCAGCATAACCTTTTATGCCGCGTACATACGGTCGAAATTCCTGACGGAGGCTTGCCCGTGGAAAAGTCAGACCGTGTGTACGCGGCATAACTTTTTTGCGGGAGGATGCCCCCATGCTTCGGCATATATATATTTTAGGCACAGGTTGCGTTAAAAAAATGTTTTCTTTTTTACTAGGTTTTGTTTTGGTATTTGCTTTGCAGGTATGGTATGGTAAGGTCTTACTGTTGTACTGTAATGTTACTTTGTTTTAATGTTAACCATCATTTGCTTAGCAGGTACGCCATTCAGTTGCAGCGCGGATCTATTTATCTTGACAGCAACAGCGTTTGCTCCCACGATACATAAAGCCGTGACTCCAATGCTGTAGGAGGTGATTTCACCACCACAGTTAAAAAAAAGAGCATATATGCCGAAGCATGGGGGCAGCAGGGGCGGAGGAGCGATTTTGCTCCTAATGCCGCGTACATACGGTCGAAATTCCGACGGAGGCTTTCCCATGGAAAAGTCTGACCGTGTGTACGCAGCATAACCTTTTATGCCGCGTACATACGGTCGAAATTCCTGACGGAGGCTTGCCCGTTGAAAAGTCCGACCGTGTGTACGCGGCATAACTTTTTTGCGGGAGGATGCCCCCATGCTTCGGCATATATAAATGGTGCATGTATGCCCATCATTAGAAGTGGGTGGATGAAGGGAGGTATTCTAATGGTGGGCATACCCACCGATCAATCTCTTTTTTTCGTTCAGCCAACAGGCTGCATGAAAAAAAAGATTACAATACATGTCCAACAAGGACCAGCAACGTACTGGTATGTTGCTGGACTTTGAATGTTTATACCAGAATGATGCCTGCAGGTTTAGGTATCATCTTGGTATCATTCTTTTCAGCCAGTGGCCGGCTTTCATGTAAAAGCAATTCTAGCAGATAATTAGCCTCTAGACTGCTTTTACAAGCAGTGGGAGGGAATGCCCCCCCCCCGGATATAAACAGCGCCATTGGGAAATTGAGAAAGCATTTTATCACACCGATCTTGGTGTGGTCAGATGCTTTGAGGGCAGAGGAAAGATCTAGGGTCTAACCCCCCAATTTTTTTCAAAAAAAGAGTACCTGTCACTACCTATTGCTATCATAGGGGATATTTACATTCCCTGAGATAACAATAAAAATGTGGAAGGAACAGTTTAAAAATAAAATAAAAAAGCAAAATAAATAATAAAAAAAAAAAGCACTGCTGTCCCCCCCTGCTCTTGCGCAAAGGCGAATGCAAGCGTCGGTCTAGCGTCATATGTAAACAGCAATTGCATCATGCATGTGAAGTATCACCGCGAAGGTCAGATCGAGGGCAGTAATTTTAGCAGTAGACCTCCTCTGTAAATCTAACGTGGTAACCTGTAAAGGCTTTTAAATGCTTTTAAAAATGAATGTAGTTTGTCGCCGCTGCGCGTTTGTGCGCAATTTTAAAGCATGTCGTGTTTGGTATCCATGTACTCTGCCTAAGATCATCTTTTTTATTTCATCAAACATTTGGGCAATATAGTGTTTTTTAGTGCATTAAAAATAAAAAAAGTGTGTTTTTTTCCCCAAAAAATGCGTTTGAAAAATCGCTGCGCAAATACTGTGTGGAAAAAAAATCCAACATCCACTATTTTAATCTGTAGGGCCTTTGCTTTAAAAAAATATATAATGTTTGGGGGTTCAACATAATTTTCTTGCAAAAAAAAAATGTTTTCATGTAAACAAAAAGTGTCAGCAAGGGCTTTGTCTTCAAGTGGTTAGAAGAGTGGATGATGTGTGACATAAGCTTCCTAATGTTGTGTATAAAATGCCAGGACAGTTTAAAACCCCCCCAAATGACCCCATTTTGGAAAGTAGACGCCTCAAGTTATTTGCTGAAAGGCATATTGAGCCCATTGAATATTTTATTTTTTTTGTCCCAAGTGATTGAATAATGACAAAAAGAAAAAAAAAATGTACAAAAAGTTGTCACTAAATGATATATTGCTCAAACATGCCATGGTTATATGTGGAATTGCACCCCAAAATACATTCTGTTTCTTCTCCTGAGTACGGGGATACCATATGTGTGAGACATTTTGGGAGCCTAGCCGCGTACGGGACCCCGAAAACCAAGCACCGCCTTCAGGATTTCTATGGGTGTAAATTTTTGATTTCACTCCTCACTGCCTATCACAGTTTCAGAGGCCATGGAATGCCCAGATGGCACAAAACCCGGCCAAATGACCCCATTTTGGAAAGTAGACACCCCAAGCTATTTGCTGAGAGGTATGTTGAGTATTTAGCAGATCTCGCTTTTTGTCACAAAGTTTTGAAAATTGAAAAAATAAAAAAAAAATGTCTTTCTTAATTTTCAAAAACAAATGAGAGCTGTAAAATACTCACTATGCCTCTCAGCAAATAGCTTGGGGTGTCTACTTTCCAAAATGGGGTCATTTGTGGGGGTTTTGTGCTATCTTGGCATTTTATGGCCTTCAAAACTGTAATAGGTAGTGAGGAGTGAAATCAAAAATTTGTGCCCTTAGAAATCCTGAAGGCGGTGCTTGGTTTTCGGGGCCGCGTACGCGGCTAGGCTCTCAAAAAGTCCCACACATGTGGTATCCCCGTACTCAGGAGAAGCAGCAAAATGTATTTTGGGGTGTAATTCCACATATAACCATGGCATGTTTGAGCAATATATCATTTAGTGACAACTTTTTGTACATTTGTTTTTTCTTTTTGTCATTATTTAATCACTTGGGACAAAGAAAAAATATTCAATGGGCTCAACATGCCTCTCAGCAATTTCCTTGGGGTGTCTACTTTCCAAAATGGGGTCATTTTGGGGGGTTTTGTGCTATCTTGGCATTTTATGGCCTTCAAAACTGTGATAGGTAGTGAGGAGTGAAATCAAAAATGTATGCCCTTAGAAATCTTGAAGGCGGTGCTTGGTTTTTGGGGTCCCGTACGCGGCTAGGCTCCCAAAAAGTCCCACACATGTGGTATCCCCGTACTCAGGAGAAGCAGCAGAATGTATTTTGGGGTGTAATTTCACATATGCCCATGGCATGTGTGAGCAATATATCATTTAGTAACAACTTTGTGCAAAAAAAATAAGTTTGTCATATTCCCGCAACTTGTGGCAAAATATAAAATATTCCATGGACCCAACATGCCTCTCAGTAAATAGCTTGGGGTGTCTACTTTCCAAAATGGGGTCATTTGGGGGGGGGTTTGTGCTATTTTGGCATTTTATGGCCTTCGAAACTGTGATAGGTAGTGAGGAGTGAAATCAAAAATTTGCGCCCTTAGAAATCCTGAAGGCGGTGCTTAGTTTCCGGGGTCCCGTACGTGGCTAGGCTCCTAAAAAGTCCCACACATGTGGTATCCCCATACTCAGGAGAAGCAGCAGAATGTATTTTGGGGTGCGGGGCTTAAGTGGTTAACATCAATGACAGCTTGAAGTCTTTTTGTGGTATTTGTGGATGAGGCTCTTTATCTTCCTCAGATGGTAAAGCTGCCCATTCTTCTTGGCAAAAAGCCTCCAGTGCCTGTAAATTCTCGGGCTGTCTTGTATGAACTGCACATTTGAAATCTCCCCAGAGTGGCTCAATGATATTGAGGTCAGGAGACTGAGATGGCCAGTCCAGAACCTTTTCTTTTTTTTCTGCTGTAGCCAATGACAGGTCAACTTGGCCTTGTGTTTTGGATCATTGTCATGTTGAAATGTCCAAGTACGTCCGATGCGCAGCATGGCTGATGAATGCAAATGTTCCTCCAGTATTTTTTAATAACATACTGCATTCATCTTGCCATCAATTTTGACCAAATTTCCTGTGCCTTTGTAGCTCACACCCCCCCAAAACATCAGCAATCCACCTCCGTGTTTCACAGTAGGAATGGTGTACCTTTCATCATAGGCCTTGTTGACTCCTCCCCAAATTAAGCGTTTATGGTTGTGGCCAAAAAGCTAAATTTTGGTCTCATCATGCCAAATGACTTTGGGCCAGAAGGTTTGAGGCTTGTCTCTGTGCTGTTTGGCGTATTGTAAGCGGGATACTTTGTGGCATTTGCGTAGTAATGGCTTTCTTCTGGAAACTCGACCATGCAGCCCATCTTTCTTCAAGTGCCTCCTTATTGTGCATCTTGAAACAGCCGCACCACATGTTTTCAGAGAGTCCTGTATTTCACCTGAAGTTATTTGTGGGTTTTTCTTTGCATCCGGAACAATTTTCCTGGCAGTTGTGGCTGAAATTTTAGTTGGTCTGCCTGACCGTGATTTGGTTTCAACAGAACCCCTCATTTTCCACTTCTTGATTAGAGTTTGAACACTGTTGATTGGCATTTTTAATTCCTTGGATATCTTTTTATATCCCTTTCCTGTTTTATACAGTTCAACTACCTTTTCCTGCAGATCCTTTGACAATTCTTTTGCTTTCCCTATGACTCAGAATTCAGAAACGTCAGTGCTGCACTTTTGCTTTCCCTATGACTCAGAATTCAGAAACGTCAGTGCTGCACTGGATGAAAGATGCAAGGGTCTGTCAGGAGTCCAGAAACTCATTGACCTTTTATATACCCACATTAATTACAAGCAAACAGATCTCAGGTGAGGATGGTTAACTTTAATAGCCATTCAAACCCCTTTGTGTCAACTTGTGTGCATGTTATCAGGCCAAAATCACCAGGGTATGTAAACTTTTGATCAGGGTCATTTGTGTAGTTTCTGTTTTTAATATGATTTAAAAAGAGTAAACACAGTTGATTGATAATAAATGGCTTCAGCCAAACACTAACCATGAGTGAAAGAAACGTTTGTGTGTTATTCATATTCTCTGAAAAATGGCCAAGAAATCATAAATTCTGCCAGGGTATGTAAACTTATGAGCACAACTGTATTTACTGTAGGTATTCTCCCTGCAAGTCAGGTACATATCCTATCAGCTTAGTTGGACTTAAGTGTTGATATGTAGCAGATTGACTTCCCAGCCACTTTATTTTTCCATCATAGGTGTGCACAGCCTATTGAATAGTGACAGCGACATCACTGCTAGTTTGTTTGGTATCTTTGCCCTGGGCTCTGTGTAATCTTGTCCTGGCACTAAGCATGGGGCAGTGAATGAATGGGAAGTGCTCTGTGCTGAGCGGCTTCCTGTTCATTCACAAACTGAAGCATAGTAAACAGCGTTTACTATGCTGCAGTAATGAATGAATACAGTGAGTGAGTGTATTCAGTGTGTTCATTTAGAAAAGCAAGGTGCTGGTAAATGACTCCCACTCGCCTATGTAAAACATCCCCCGCAGCAGTTGGGTGGAGAGCAGAGGATGGAAGCCAGCAGCATGGTGGATGGGGGCAGCACGGAGGAAACAGCACCACACGAAGTGATTAGGGTGTACCCAGGCACACCTGGCACACCTCTTGAGCATGCCTATGGTTCCTATATTTAGGCTTCAGGGCTTTTGACCTTACTTGATTCCTGACCTGTATTGTCCTTTAGTTTCTTATGCTGAGTTTCTGGACCTGCTTCTTGTATCCTGTTATAGCAAGAAATGACTCTGATTGGTTATCACATTTTTTTTGTCACTGTGTTATTAGTACTTTGCTTGGTCTAGTTTGTAGACCAGCATTTCCAATGAGACAATCTTGGGAAATACAGCTTTGCTATAAGTGCACAGAACAGTGCACTTACTGTAATATCCTCAACTTCTAGTCTTTCTCATTGGTAAGAACCTAATGTAAAACTGCTTTTAAAATTTGAAATTTGTGTTGCATTAATGGACAGTAAGACTTATAATGCAGGGTGTAAATAAACAATGGAGAGGGACAGTGGGATTGATTAGCTCAAGGCAAAGGGACTTTGTTTTAAAGTGCATTTATTGTATTTAAGTGCATAATAGCTGATGGAAAAACTGTGGTGCCCTCCTTACCTCGGTCCCCCAAACATGTGCTTATTTTGCTTACTGGTTAATCCAGTCCTGCATATACCTATACATATATATAAAAAGATGCTAATATACTGTAAGACTAGTGGCGGCCCGTCCATACGGAGCACAGGGGCACCGCCCCCCCTAATCTATGCGCAGGGCACCGGACGCATGGATTTCAATGGGTTTTTTTTTTTAAGCACATGATTAGAGCCTGAAGCTCTAATTGGCTTAAAAAAAGTGTATACTTGAGGCGCAGAGCACTGTGCCCTGAGCCTATCCAGTTGTGTGACAATAGCAAATTAATATTCGCTATCATTGTAGCACTACCCCCAGTTAAGAGAGCTGCTGTTTTTTTTTGGGGTCTGTACTCTGGCTATCAACCCTTAAAACTTGGCTCGAACCCTCCCTTGGCACAACTGGTCTGCACAGAGATTGTGGAACCCACTGGTGGTTGGGGAACACAATAAGGCTACACAACAATAAAGTAGTACATAAAGTTGTTACCTTGTAACAGCCACTTGTCCAGCAGGGTAATAGATAACTCCACACAGTATTCTGCTTAACCAAGAATCAAAGTTTACTCAGGTAAAAGATAGCAAAGTTAAACAGCAGTACAGTTGACTCTTACAGGGCCCTGCAGAGTCAATGGTATAGCAAACAATAATAAAACACAGTTTTATTGCACACTTTCAATATGTGTAAGACCTATGCTCGCAAGCTCCCCCTAATGGGCAATTTTGTACACGTGTCCCGTTACTATTAGGGTTGAGCGAACCCGAACTGTAAAGTTCGGGTCCGTACCGAACATTTGAGTTTTTGGGTACCGGACCCGAACCCGAACAATTGCGTGTATGTTCGGGTTCGGGTCCGGTGTTCGGCGATGTAATGGCGCATTTAGAAAAGCTTCAGGGGGCAGCCAATCACCTTTTGTTTAACTGGTGTGCCCTTAGAAGCCATCATTGCCATGCCTACTAATGGCATGGCTGTGATTGGCCAGTGCAGCATGTGACCCAGCTCAGTGCAGCATGTGACCCAGCTTCTATATAAGCTAGAGGCACACAGCACAGCACGTTACTCTGCTTTAGACAGGATAGGGAGAGGATCCTGGCTGCTGTTGCTTATTAGGGAGAGATTGAAATACTATGAGTTAGTCCTGATTCTGCAATCTGAGAGAAAAGATAGAGAGACAGTTTAGGGCAAGGTTCCTGTTGATGCTTTCAGGGAGAGAGATTTATATAGGAGTCCAGATTCAGAGATCTAATAATTCAGCGATCTGCATATAAATATTTTGCAGTGTTTTCTGCATATCTGGAGGTGTGTGAAATAAACAATTTATATATTTTTCTTCTACTGTGCTATCCTAAAAAAATAACATTTTTTTTCATTTCAATAAATTTTTATTTTTCAATTCAAGACATGTACAGAAAATCTTAAAAAATTGTTGTTTAAACATGACAAAGGGTTATTTCCAATTGTTTATGTCACAATGTTCTCATCAAGAGATTAAAAAAAAATTAAAAAAAATGAAAAATAGGCATTCAGGGAAGTCACACCCCACCTGGACGCCCCTAACGGGATCATCCTGCGCCCAGGTCAGGCCCCCCCCCCCCAGCCCGCCATCCTCATATGAAACCAATAAAAAGGAACTCGGAATCTTAATGAAGAACAGTACTACACTCATATACAATAACGCCCATCAAATTTAAGACTTGGAAATACCGCAATAAGAACACAGTAAATAATGATATCAAATCTTTGAATCATGTTTAAGCATCGAAACAAAAATAAAATAAAAATAAATAAAACAAAATATAAAAGAACCAAGAAAAGATAGAATAGAAGAAGAAAGAAATAAGAAGAAATCACATGCCGAACACGAGGCCCTTTAGGAATAAGAGCGGTCAGGGTCATGCCTGACCTTCAAAGAAACGCCACAGAAAACTGCCCAAGGTTCCCATATTGCCTCAAATTTAGGGATTAAATTAGTTGATATGCTAACCATCTTCTCTTGAGCCATAATCCAAGAGATCTTATTGTGTATAGCCTTAATGGATACCCTGGGCTTCCTCCAAGATCTAGCAATAATAATTTTAGTCCCCAGAAGTATAAAGTGAATCAGTTTTCTAGTTGGTTTAGAAACGTTGGGAATATTGTCATTGAGAAGAGCAACAGAAGCTGACCTAGGTATTGAACACGAAGTGACCTTAAATATGAGATTAAAAATTTTCTTCCAGATCGGCCTGATCCTAGGACATTCCCACCAGATATGCACCATCGAGCCCAATAAATGGCAGCCTCTAAAGCAGTTGGGATCCGATTCTGGGTAGATGGATGCAAGCCTGATGGGAGTCATATACCATCTCATGACAACTTTTAAGTTAGCTTCCATGAGGGAGGTGTTCAAAATACTTTGGAATGAGCGAAAGTTGGCCTTTTGCCAGGATCCTAGATCCCAATTTAGCTGGAGGTCATCTTCCCATGCTTTCATGTATGAGGTTTTAGTAGCTGTACAAGTAAGTGAAGAGTAGATGACAGAAATGCCCCCCCTTTGTCCCACGGCCGATCCGCACCAGATCTCATAGTCCGTAAATTTGGGAGGAAGAGGTTTCTCCATCCAAATATCATTCAAGAATTGTGAAATCTGTTCAAATCTAAATTTTTCAGAGTCAGGGAGGTCAAATTTATTTAGGCAATGGGGCATGGTAATAGGACCCCGATTTGTAAAGTATTGTCCTATCCTATATAGACCTTTGTTTGTCCACCAACTGAAGGCCTCTGTATCCATACCAGGAAAGAATTTTGGATTATTAAAAATGTGTGCTAGTGGTTGTGTTACAGACACTAGAGTGGGAAGAGGACGGAGTCTGTCCCAAAGGGAAAATGATTGAGATAAGGAAGGGGATAAAATAGGTGGTCTCTGTCTTTGTGGGCACCAAAGCAGGTACTCTAAGGATAATTGTGGTACCGCTTGTTCTTCTATCAGCACCCAGTCCGGTTTTTCATTCTTGGAATAAAATATAGATAATTGTGCTAGTCTGGCAGCTAAAAAATAATTATATAAGTTAGGCAAACCCACCCCTCCCTTCTTCCTATTTAAATATAGGGTGTTTTGGGGAACTCTGTAACTAGATTTGCCCCATACGAATGTGAGAATTTTACTTTGTAAGGAATTTATCTGATCTTTCCTGATGGGAATGGGGAGGGAACGAAATAGATATAAAATTCTAGGAAGTAATGTCATTTTCACTGAATTAATCCTGCTCAACCAAGATAGTTCGAATTTGTCCCAATTTTTAAGATCTGTAATAATTTTATGGAATAGGGGAGGATAGTTACTTGTGTAAAGAGATTCTGTTCGAGCAGTCAGAAAGATTCCCAGATATTTAATATGAGAAGAATTCCATTCAAATTTGAAAGACTGTTTGATGAGGGAAACTATGGGTAACGGGAGGGAAATATTTAGTGCCTGTGACTTGCCAAAATTGACCCTGAGTCCTGAAATATTAGAAAAATCAGAAATTACTTTATAAAGATTCGGGAGGGAGGTAATGGGAGAGGTAAGAAAGAGAAGCAAATCATCTGCGAAAAGTCCGCATTTATGCATCTGATTCCCACAGGTTACGCCTTTAATGTCAGAATTTTGTCTAATGGCTATGGCCAAGCTTTCAATGGCCATAGCAAAGACAATAGGGGATAGTGGACAACCTTGTCTTGTACCCCTGGCTATATTTATCGGAGAGGAATAATATCCCTGTATACGAATTTGAGCTTTAGGTTGAGAATACAGAGCTCTAATAACTCCCATAAAACGTGGGCCAAAACCCCATTGTTCTAATAGAGGAAAAAAGTATTGCCAGGATACAGAGTCAAAGGCCTTCTCCAGATCAAGTGCTAACAGGAAACCCTGTTGTTTTTGACCTCCGTCCCAGTTGGACTGCAAAAGGGAGATAATATCAATCGCTCTTCTCACTTGATCTGGGCCTTGTCTTCCTGGCATAAATCCTACCTGATCCTTGTGAATATATTTAGTAATAAAAGAGGAGAGGCGATTCGCTAAAATTTTTGTGAGAATTTTCAAATCATTATTTATCAAAGAAATAGGGCGATAATTGGAAACTTCTTCTGGGTTTTTATCCGGTTTGGGTATAAAAGTAATGTAGGCTGTATTAAGTTGTGTACCTAATTGGGAACCCCTTGTAGTAAAATTAAAAAAAATTGTTAAATATGGGGTAAGGGTGTCCTTGAAGGCTTTGTAGTAGGGAGCTGATAATCCATCAGGTCCCGGGGCTGAACCCGCCCTGAGATCTTGAATTACTGCTGTAACCTCTTCAACAGAGAAGGGAGCTTCTAGGATATCTCTATGTTCCATATTCAAGGATGGAATAGGGAGGCCATCTAGGTATGAGGATACCGAGTTCATGGGTATATTTGAAGGGTCGCTATAGAGTTCGGAATAAAATGTCTGAAAAGCCTTTAGTATCTTTTCAGGGTTAGCCGTGGGGTCCTGTCCAGCAATGCGGATCTTAGGTATGGAATAAACTCTCGTTTTAGGAGACAATTTGGATGCCAACATTCTACCTATTTTACCTGTTTGAGTATAAAATTTATTACTTGTCCAACGGAGAGATTTCTCCGCTTTTGTAGTGAGTGCTAAATTGAGTTCTAGTCTACTCCTTTCAATCTTAGACAATAAGGATGGAGAAGGTTTCCTTTTATGCTGTGTTCTCAGGGTCCTGTATGATCTCTCCAATCTATCAATGCCCGCTTCCCTTTCCTTTTTGATTCTTGTCGAAATTTGGATAAGCTTGCCCCTAATAAAGGCCTTATGAGCAGCCCAAAGGACTTCAGCGGAAACATTTTCTATATCATTAAAGCTGAAGTATTCTTGAAGAGCTTTATCTATTTCCATTTGTATGGCTGGATCGGAAAGTAAAGACTCATTTAGTCTCCAATTACCCCCCTTTGATCTACCAGTTTTAATGCGTAGGAACATGACAACCATGGAGTGATCAGAAAGGACCGTGTCTTTGATAATTGACTTAATAACATCCGGGAGAATATAGGAAGGAACCAGGATATGGTCAATCCTAGAGTAGGTGTTGTGTGGGTGAGAGTAATGAGTATAATCTCTTATAGAAGGATTAGATTCTCGCCATACATCAGCTAGGCCTTTATCATGCAAAAGTCTAGCTATTTTCAGGCTTATCTTAGTGGGTCTGGTTAATTGGGTCGAGGGGGGTTTGGATTTGTCCAACCCCTGATCAAATGCTGCATTGGAATCTCCCCCCCAAATGATTGTGCCCTCTAATTGAGGAGATAGGGTGTCCAGGATGAATCGAAAAAATGTATCTTGCCCTGAATTGGGGGAATAATATGAAATCAGAGAATATATTCGTCCCTCTATTGTGCCCTTAACCAGTATAAACCTGCCCTCAGGATCTTTGAAATCAGATATGAAACTAAACTGGCATGATTTTGAAATACAAATAGCCACACCCTTGATAACATTTTTTTTAATAGCATTTTCTGCAGTTCTGTAGCTGTGAGATACAGCCTTCACATACTGTCGGTGTGTTGTGCTCTTCCAAAAACACCCATTTCGGGCAAGATCCTAAACTTGGAAAATATTTGGAGAACGTCAAAGGGACGTGGTGGCCCCGGTCGTGGTGCTGCTGGTGGAGCTCCTGTTGCAGGGAGAGGACGTGGTCGATCTGTGCCAGCTACACACACAAGTGAAACACCTTCCTCAGGTGCGAGTAGGCGACCGGGCCTGCGGCGGTATTTTGTCGCGCCTAATGAGGCTGTACGAATGTTGAGGCCAGGACAAGTACAGGCGATAGTAGATTGGGTTGCTGACAGTGCCTCCGGTTCCTTCACATTGTCTCCCACCCACTCTTCTGATGAAAGATCAGAGTTGGTACCTGCAGCCCATGTCCATCAGTCTTTCACCTCACCCCCTTGCAAATCAGCCAAGCAGTCTGAGCCCCAAATCATGCAGCAGTCTCTTCTGCTTTTCGACGACTCTGTTAGCAGGGTTTCCCAGGGCTATCCACCTAGCCCTGCCCCAGAAGTGGAAGAGATTGAGTGCACCGATGCCCAACCACTTATGTTTCATGATGAGTACATGGGAGGACCATCGCAGCACGTCTCGGATGATGACGAAACACAGGTGCCAACTGCTGCTGCTTTCGCAATTGTGCAGACAGACAAGGAGGGCAGGGGTGAAGACTGGGTGGAAGATGATGTGGAGGACGATGAGGTCCTCGACCCTACATGGAATCAACGTTATGCAGGTGACCAGTGTAGTTCGGAGGAAGAGGCGGTGGTCGCACAGAGCCACCAGCACAGCAGAAGAGGAAGCAGGGTGCAAAAGCGGAGCGTCCGTCCCCTAGACAGTACGTCTGCTACTGCCCAATGCAGCAAGGGACCGAGCACACCCAAGCCAGGTCCAAGAAGTTCCCTAGCGTGGCAGTTCTTCAGACAATGTGCTGATGACAAGACACGGGTGGTTTGCACGCTGTGCAATCAGTGCCTGAAGCGAGGCATAAACGTTCTCAACCTGAGCACAACCTGCATGACCAGGCATCTAAGTGCAAAGCACGAGCTGCAGTGGAGTAGACACCTCCAAAACAAAGAAAGGTCTCTGGCTCCTCCTGCTTCCTCTTCTTCTGCAGTCTAGGCCTCTTCATCCACCTCTGTAGTGACAGTAGCACCTGCCAACCCGCAAACAGAGCATCTGCCAGCAACACTACCACCTGGGTCACCAACCATCTCCACAATGTCCCATTAAAGCGTTCAGGTCTCTATCTCCCAAACACTGGAGCGGAAGAGGAAGTACCCCCCTAGCCACCCGCGATCCCTGGCCCTGAATGCCAGCATTTCAAAATTCCTCACCTTTGAAATGCTGTCATTCCGTCTGGTGGAGATGCAGAGTTTTAAAGCCTGATGGCATTGGCTGTCCCACAGTATGTCGTAACCAGCCGCCACTACTTTTCCAGGCGAGCCATCCATTTCCTGCACAACCAAGTGGGGGACAAAATCAGGTGTGCACTGCGCAACGCCATCTGTGGCAAGGTCCACCTAACTACGGATGCGTGGACTAGTAAGCACGGTCAGGGACGTTATATCTCCCTAACAGCACACTGGGTAAATGTAGTGGCGGCTGGGCCTGAGGCAGATAGCAGTTTGGCGCATGTCCTTCTACCACGAGGATTGCAGGGCGCTTCAGTTTGCCTCCTGTTGCTAACTCCTCCTACTCCGCTTCCTCATCCTCTACCGCCTCCTCATCCGGTCAGCGTAACACCTTCACCACCAACTTCAGCACAGCCAGGGGTAAACGACAGCAGGCAGTTTTAAAACTTTCCTGTTTGGGGGAAAAACCCCACACCGCGCAGGAGTTGTGGAGGGACATGGAACAACAGACCAATGAGTGGTTGCTGTCAGTGAGCCTCAAGTCCGGCCTGGTGGTGTGCGATAATGGGCGAAATCTCGTAGCAGCTCTGGGCCTAGCCGGTTTGACGCACATCCCTTGCCTGGCGCATGTGCTGAACTTGGTGGTCCAGAGGTTCCTGAAAAATTACCCCAATATGCCAGAGCTGCTGCAGAAAGTGCGGGCCGCCTGTGCGCACTTTCGGCGTTCTCACCCTGCTGCTGCTCGCCTGTCAGCGCTGCAGCGTAACTTCGGCCTTCCCGCTCACCGCCTCATATGTGACGTGCCCACAAGTTGGAACTCCACCTTGCACATGTTGGCCAGACTGTGCGAGCAGCAGCAGGCGATAGTGGAGTTTCAGCTGCAGCAATCACGCGTGAGTCGCTTTGCGGAATAGCACCACTTCACCACCAATAACTGGGCCTCCATGCGAGACCTGTGTGCCTTGTTGCGCTGTTTCGAGTACTCCACCAACATGGCCAGTGCCAATGACGCCGTTCTCAGCGTTACTATCCCAGTTCTATGCCTCCTTGAAAAAACGATTCGGGCGATGATGGAAGAGGATGTGGCACAGGAGGAGGAGGAGGAGGAGGAGGCGGGATCATTTCAAAGGCTTTCAGGGCAGTCTTTCACAAGTGGCTACGAGGGTGGGTTCCTGCACCAACAAACACCAGGTAAACAATTGTTCGGCAGCAAGGGCACAGTTCTGGAGGATGACGAGGTGGAGGATAAGGAGGAGGAGATGGAGGAGGAGGAGGAGGAACCATGTTCACAGCAGGGTGGCACCCAGACCAGCTCATAGCCATCACTGGTGCGTGGCTGGGGGGATACAGAGGACACAGACGATACACCTCCCACAGAGGACAGCTTTTCTTTGCCTCTGTGCAGCCTGGCACACATGAGCGATTACATGCTGCAGTGTTTCCACAACGACCGCCGAGTTGCCCACATTCTAACTGGTGCTGATTACTGGGTGGCCACCCTGCTGGATCCCCGTTACAAGGACAACGTACCGTCCTTAATTCCCTCACTGGAGCGGGATCATAAGATGCGCGAGTACAAGCGCACGCTGGTAGACGTGCTGCTGGTGGCATTCCCACCTGACAGTGGGCGTACGGTGGAAGCACAAGGCGAAGGCAGAGGAGGAGGAAGAGGTTGCTAATGCAGCCGGGGCACCGCCAGCACCTCAGAAGGCAGGGTTAGTATGGCCGAAATGTGGAAAAGCTTTGTCAGCACGCCACAACAACCAGCACCACCAGGAGGCAGCATTTCACCAACATGGTTGAGCAGTATGTGTGCACAGGCCTACACGTACTGGATGACGGGTCTGCCCCCATCAACCTCTGGGTCTCCAAATTGGGCACATGGCCTGAGCTTGCCCTTTACGCCTTGGAGGTGCTGGCCTACCCTGCAGCCAGTGTATTATCTAAACGTGTAATTAGCACGGCAGGGGGCGTTATCACAGACAAGCGCAGCTGCCTGTCCAGAGCCAATGTGGACAAGCTCACGTTCCTTAAAATGAACCAGGCATGGATCCCACAGGACTTGTCCGTACCTTGTGAAGAATAGACATGTATACCGGTGTTCTGACAAAAACTGTCCGGCCATCAGATTGTGTCCGGCCCGTACTGCACAGGCGCAGCGCTTGAGCAGTACGGAGGACAAGGAGATTCACAAAATCTCCGAAGATGAACGGCGCCTGCGCTGTTCAAGCCCCACCATCCAAGTGGACATACGGTAGCACATAGTAACAGGGCCCCTCACGGGCTTGCTTTGATCGCCACGCTTCGGGCACGGCCTCGCTTGGCTCGGCTTGACTCTTGGATGGTGTGGCTTGAACCTGGACTCACCGCGCAGGCGCCGTTCGTTATGTGAGATTTTCAAAATCCCCTTGTCCTACGTACTGAGCAAGCGCAGTACAGGGTGGACACTATCCGATGGGGGGCAGAATTCGACACATCACCGGCCTTACCCAGCCATTGTTTTATTTTTGAACCAGTGTTGGCTACCTCGTCCTCCTCCACCGCCGCTTCCACCTACACAGCCACATCCACCGCCACCTCAACCCCCTACTCCATATGGACCTCGTCCTCCTAGGTCAAGATTATAATTTTTATTTTATTTTTTTGTAGCGCACAGATCCTTTCCCTCTTACCTGCCTTTATGTTGTTGGCTCCTCGCAGGAGGGAGATAGGCGCACCGCACTACCAGCCCATACCCTCCTGTATAAAGAGGTTGAGCGGTGTACTTGACGGGCCGTGTCCACAGCCGGAGTCAAAACTCCTCCAGAGGATGATTCTCACCTCTACTGTAGGTAGAGGCAAGTCCTTGAATTCCCAGTAAAGTCAATGTCCACACCAGCTGAAACTCCAACTCTGAGTTTATTCTCTCATGGCAAAATAAACTGTACTCGGATAGAAAAGGTTAGAGCAAAGAAACAGGACAGCTTAAGGTGTGGAGGAGGTCCAGGCACAAACGTAGCACATTCACTTCACTGCTTAGGTTTCTCAAACAGTTTTAGGCGCACGGTCTCTGCCACAGACCGTGAGGTTGGTCTATGCCACAGACCGGGTGTACAAGGCCCCTGCCACGGACCTGGAGAACTTTGGTCTCTGCCACAGACTAGGGTGTATAAAGCCCCTGCCACGGGCCGGGTGAATAAGGTCTCCGATACAGTCAGGATGACCTCAAGCTTCTACTTCTAAGAACTAGCCCATATCAAGTGGAAGACATCTCTCCAGGGAGTCAACAGACCCTTCCTTCACTGTGCCTCCAGCATCGGGCCATCGGAATGTTCCTCCCTTCCCTGGAACAGGGTCCCCTACACAAGGCGGCACCCAAAGACTCCTCGACCCTTAGCGGACTCCAGACGAAGGCTCTGGACCCCGGGATTTACTCCCGCCCCTAGGCCTCCATACCCAGGGCAGCAGGAACTCCAGGATAGTACCTCACCCCGGGCTAAAGGTGCCCGAGATTGAACAGGATCCTGTGCACCCAGGCCGAAGGCACCTGGGCGCGGACCCCACTGGACATCAGCCCCCAGGCCAAAGGTGCCTGGGGCTCAGACCGCGATCAGGAGGCGCCTGCCCCTTTTATATCCTCTCCCGGCATGCACAGCAGGTTCCCCGCCCTGCTGTACTACTGCCAAGAGGGGACACAAAAGGCACAGCACTGTATCAGCGGTTCAACCCTAGCATACCATGGCAGCGCCACCTGTAGGCCGCAGGGAACTGCACGACAATACTGTCCCCCGAGGACAAAATGGTCCATGAATCCTACAGAATTAGGGTTTATGAGCCTATTTACCACTCAAACACTTCCCTTAAATTTAGCACCCCGCTACATTTTATTTCAAAGTATTTTATTTTCCCACTAGCTTATCCATTAAATTGAATATTTTTTTACAGAAAGGCCGTATTCTGGGGCATTCCCACCATATGTGTGGCATCGCGCCGTTGAGTTTCTGAGGTTCTTAATGACTTCCTGTACCTCTTCTGCTGAAAAGGGGGCCTCCAGCATATTATTATTTTTTTTAAATGTTATTTTAAGTTATTTCCCTATCCACATTTGTTTGCAGAGCACTTTCCATGCTCTTAACAACATGTTGCTGCCATTTGCAGCCCTCTAGCCCTTTCCATTACTTTTTTAGAGCCTTTTTAGTCCTCAGAAGTTCAGGTCCCCATTGACTTCAATGGGGTTCGGGGTCAAGTTCGGTCCCGAACTCAAACTTTTTTCCGAAGTTTGGCCGAACCCGTCGAACGCAAACATCTAGGTGTCCGCTCAACTCTAGTTACTATCTGTTCTAGTCAGGCCTGACTAAGTTCAGTGTAAAGTTCCTTCAGTATTAGGAGTCTTCGCTAGCAATCATTGGTGCACATAAACATTTGTAATCCATAAGGTTATATAAAAGTAGAAACTGAATATCCTCAATGTTTGTGAAGATATAAAACTCACTGACAGTGCAAATGCCAATCTTTAAAACACGCGGCCACACAAGATGCACTATGTCCTTTCGTGTGATGCACTACTCTAATAATGGCAGGTCTTCAGAAAGTCACAGGCCTACGCAACAGTTAATGAAATCCGGGCAGATGCACTCTCACCAAAACAGGCCTTGTCCCTCTGGTATGTTCCGCTGTTGGTGTTTTTCCGGTCCACGGCCTCTCCGCAACTTGCAGTCTCCGGTCCCTCACATTGCCGCACAAGGTGTCGGTAGCTGGACGATCCGGTCTCTGTGGAGCGAGAGCTTGACACTTAGGACAGGATCCCTCCTCGGGCTGAGTGATCCTACTTCACCACTGTAGGCCCAGGCTTTAGGCCTAGACACTCCGGCAGCAGGCCTCAAAACAGGCTTCCTCTTTAATAGCAGGCGATGTCCAGAGAGCGCGAGCATAGCCCCTCCCTTGCTTTAAGTAACCTCCCCCAGAAAGCTGTGCGATGATGCAATGAACTTTGGGAATACAGCTGCACTGTGGGTACCATAGTCTATTTGATACCCATGGCAATGGAGTCCCTTTCTCCTTGTACCATAAGTTCCACAATGCACCGTTCCATATAGTTAAACAACAGTTGCTGTAATATCTTAAAGAGACTCTGGAGGGAGCTGGGGTTATTCCTCAAGATAACAATAGTCTTATAACACACTGCGAAGTGGCACCCCGCTACATCTTCTTCCTGATTCTTCTCCCAGGTCATCACCCGATTGGCCGAAAGGAGAAGCGATCCTATTGGCTGCCTTGAAGGAGGAGACGCATGGTGGAAGCCGCCCTGATGCAGAGGAGGAGGAGATGCAGGGGAAGCCACTGCCCAGGGGAAGCGCTGACCATGACCTAGATGGGGTAAATGTGGGGCTGGAGGGGGGATTGCGGGTGACCCGACTGACCGGGGGGGTGACTGTAGGTGCATTGTTTGACGCCCCCCCCCCGCGCGCAAAAATATACCACCAGCCGCCACTGTGTAAGACTGAAGAAGAAGGATATGAAGGAGTTAAAAAGAATTAAAGTTAGCTAAAATATGAACTTTTAGTGTTCTAAAAAAAATGAAGTAAAATTAAATGCAAAATCTGCTATATGACTTATCCATGTTATAAATGCATTAGAATTTGGTTCCCGGTAAAATGCATTTTAAAAAGCAATTAATCATTTGGACTACAAAAAGTAAAAAAAAAAAAGTGTTTATATATATATAGTGCACCCACCAGTAGCGGCCCGTCCATAGGGGGCGCCCGGGCGCCGCCCCCTCTCCTGTGGTCACCAAAAAAAACGGGCCCTTTAAGAGTTTTTTTTTTTTTTATGTCTTTTTTTTACACATGGCGGCGCGACCATAGTGGGTGCAGAAGCGCCGCTACCGCTCGCTTCTGCGCCCGGCCGTCACTCACCACAACAATACATAGGTTCATGCATTGCATGAACCTATGTATTGCTGCCACCCACTATTCAGATGGCCGGCCCCTTGAGCGCCGGCCATCTGAATCACAGCGTCTGATTGGCCTTTAGAAGTGCCTATCAGAGCCAGCAGGCTCTGATAGGCTTCCCGACTACAGCCTGAGGGCTGTAATCGGCTTCTAAATATCTAATGAGAGGACGCACAGGGGTGCGTTCCCTGGCCAATCAGGTTCACCGGGTCTGGTTACCGGTAACCTGATTGGCTGAAGTGACATCGAGGGCAGGAGAAGACATCGAGGACGGAAGAAGGACGGCGCTGACTCGAGGAAGGTAAGTGCAGGGCTGGGGGGGACAAACTGGCTGTATTATGAGGACAAACTGGCTGCATATGGGGGAGAAACTGGCTGCATATGGGGGAGAAACTGGCTGCATTATGGGGGAGAAACTGGCTGCATATGGGGGAGAAACTGGCTGCATATGGGGAAGAAACTGGCTGCATTATGGGGGAGAAACTGGCTGCATTATGGGGGAGAAACTGGCTGTATTATGGGGGAGAAACTGGCTGCATATGGGGGAGAAACTGGCTGCATTATGGGGGAGAAACTGGCTGTATTATGGGGGAGAAACTGGCTGCATTATGGGGGAGAAACTGGCTGCATTATGGGGGAGAAACTGGCTGCATATGGGGGAGAAACTGGCTGCATATGGGGGAGAAACTGGCTGCATTATGGGGGAGAAACTGGCTGCATATGGGGGAGAAATTGGCTGCATATGGGGGAGAAACTGGCTGTATTATGGGGGAGAAACTGGCTGCATATGGGGGAGAAACTGGTTGTATTATGGGGGAGAACTGGCTGCATATGGGGGAGAAACTGGCTGCACATGGGGGAGAAACTGGCTGCATTATGGGGGAGAAACTGGCTGTATTATGGGGGAGAAACTGGCTGCATATGGGGGAGAAACTGGCTGCATTATGGGGGAGAAACTGGCTGCATATGGGGGAGAAACTGGCTGCATATGGGGGAGAAACTGGCTGCATTATGGGGGAGAAACTGGCTGCATTATGGGGGAGAAATTGGCTGTTTTATGGGGGAGAAACTGGCTGCATATGGGGGAGAAACTGGCTGCATTATGGGGGAGAAACTGGATGTATTATGGGGGAGAAACTGGCTGCATTATGGGGGAGAAACTGGCTGCATTATGGGGGAGAAACTGGCTGCATATGGGGGAGGAACTGGCTGTATTATGGGGGAGAAACTGGCTGCATATGGGGGAGAAACTGGCAGCATTATGGGGGAGAAACTGGCTGCATTATGGGGGAGAAACTGGCTGCATTATGGGGGAGAAACTGGCTGCATTATGGGGGAGAAACTGGCTGTATTATAGGGGAGAAACTGGCTGTATTATGGGGGAGAAACTGGCTGCATATGGGGGAGAAACTGGCTGCATATGGGGGAGAAAATGGCTGCATATGGGGGAGAAACTGGCTGCATTATGGGGGAGAAACTGGCTGTATTATGGGGGAGAAACTGGCTGCATATGGAGGAGAAACTGGCTGCATATGGGGGAGAAACTGGCTGTATTATGGGGGAGAAACTGGCTGCATATGGGGGAGAAACTGGCTGCATTATGGGGGAGAAACTGGCTGCATTATGGGGGAGAAACTGGCTGTATTATGGGGGAGAAACTGGCTGCATATGGGGGAGAAACTGGCTGTATTATGGGGGAGAAACTGGCTGCATATGGGGGAGAAACTGGCTGTATTATGAGGCGGAAACTGGCTGCATATGGGGGAGAAACTGGCTGCATTATGGGGGAGAAACTGGCTGCATTGTGGGGGAGAAACTGGCTGCATTATGGGGGAGAAACTGGCTGCATTTGGGGACAAACTAGTGGCGTTTGGGCACAGTGGCTGCGTTTAATGGGCACAGTGGCAGCAATTGATGATTTTTTTTTTTCAGTTTGTTTGCGCCCCCCCAAAAATTTGAGCACCAGCCGCCACTGGCACCCACCCCAGACTTTACCTGCTTTTCTTTATTTGGCTCCTCCGCAGGAAAGACTGAGGCACACCGCACTACAAGCCCGTACCCTCCTGGATGGAGAGGTTGAGCGGTGTTAGTTTTCTCGGGCCTGCCTGCGGCTGGTGTTTAAATCCTCCCGAGCTGATCTCATTTCTGGCTTGGCCAGAAACAAGTCCTTAATTCTCCCCAGTAAAGCCACTGTCCACACCAACTGAAGGTCCAACTTCTGTATTTATTTCACATGGATAATAAATAGTCCCTTTAAGAGCAGACAAGATGAGACGAGACACAGGTCAGATAAGGTGGGAGAGAGGTCCAGGCACAAACTCAAATCTTGGTTCTCTTACTGTTCTGATATGCATGAACAGGTTTGGCGTGCAATCTTTATCACAGACCTAATGAATATGAAAGTCACTGCCACTGACTTGTTGAAGATGGTCACTGCCACTGACCGGGTGAATAGGGCCTTGCCCTATTTGGTCACTGCCACTGACCTGGTGTGCGTAGAGTCACTGACACTATGACCTATAGAACATGCACTGCCTTCTTGGAGAACTTGGCCCATGTCAAAGAGAAAAACATCCCTCCGGAGAGTTACCAGAGGCCCTCACTGTCACCACGACTCTGCACTGGGTCTTTAGAAAGAGTCACCTCCCTGGCCTCCTCGATCCAAGATACGGGTCCCCTCGCAAGGCGGTACCCTGGGAGCTCTCGATCCTTAGAAAAGGTTGCTGGGCCCCGGGCCTCCTATTTAGTACCTCACCCCAGACTGAAGGTGTCTGGGATAGAACAGCAACTCCGCCTCTGGGCCTAAGGCACCCGGAGGCAACACACCCGCCCAGGCCTAAGGTGCCTGGGCGTCAACCGACGACGACCAGCAGGCCTCTGGGCCTAGGGCACCCGGAGGCAACACACCCGCCCAGGTCTAAGGTGTCTGGGCGTCGACCGACAACGACCAGCAGACCTCCGGGCCTAGGGCACCCAGAGGCGACACACACACACCCAGGCCTAAGGTGCCTGGGCGTGGACGAACGACCCCACTGGAAGATGGCTGCCCCTTTTTATACCCTCTCCCGACAGGCACAGCAGGTTCCCTGCCCCGCCGCACTGCTGTCGAGAGGGGATAAGAAAAGGCACAAACCTGTACTGTGGTTCAACCCACGGCAACAGCGCCACCAGGGTTGCCAACTTTTAGTCAATTTGCAAGCAGTCTGTAAAATCCATAATTGTTGCATCTGTCCATGAATGTCAGTTACAGACATGCAGCCTACATGTCCGCAATAGACATTCAAGGACAGATGCAAAAAGTACGGATTTTACAAACTGTTTGTAAATTTACTGAAAGTTGGCAACCCTGAGCCCCAGGGAACTGCACATCCGTACTATCTCCCAGGGACAGAAATGGTCCATGAACCCTAACAATTTGTGTATCTGAGCCTTATTACCACTCAGATACTTCCCTTAAAAATAGCACCCCGCTACATATATGAACAATAACATACAACAAGAAAGAAAGGGATGGAGGAAGATGTTAATTAAAACCAATTAGAATTAAAAAAAGAAGGGTTAGTAAGGGGCCAATATGTTCTCCCTGTGTAGGCATATGCCTATTTTTGCATCTACCTCACTCATGCTATCCTTTGCCTTATAAAGTTTCCAATGTTTACATCTGTAATGGGTTGTGGTGCCATCGGGTCAGGAGGGAGTTAATTGTGTGAGCATGCTGTCTCCCTGATATTCGAAACTCTGCCCCTTGGTGGAAGCCATAAATATCAGAGGAAGTTTGCCTCAAGGAAGATAAATCCAGATATTGGGGGGGAGATTGGGATCTTTGTGAACATGTAACTGGACTTTGACACTTATGCAGCTCTATGGCAGGAACCTGATCAGAGTTAAAAAAAATTGATTTTGTGCTCCTAAAGTGATTGTAAACCTATATTTTTTAAAAATAACAAACATGTTATACTTACCTGCTCTGTACAATGGTTTTGCACAAAGAAGCCATGATCCTATTCTGGTTCCTACCCCCTGCTGCAGCCCATCATAGCAAGCCGCTTGCTATTGGGTCATTCGTGCAGGCTCTTTACCGAGCCGTGCTTTGTGTTTTTCCCTCGCTCCATTCTTACTGGCTGTGATTGACAACAGCATCAGCCAATGGCTCCCACTGCTGTCTCTGTGGCTATGAGGAGGGAGAGAGTGGAGAGAGCCTCTGCTCTTGTGCACAGCGTTGGATTGAGATTGGGCTCAGGTAAGTATAAGGAGGGGGAAACTGCACTCAGAAGGTTTTTATTTAAATGTAAAGAATACATTAAGGTAAAAAATCTTTAGCTTTTACAACCACTTTAAAGGACTGACTCTATTTTATCAAGAATGTATAGGCCCAATCTTGGGTCAGGGGCACCAGGGAGCCACATGGCCATGTTATTGTCTGCCGGGACGGTGAAGGCATTTGAAGTTGTACTTCTGTAGGATTTCTTCAGTAAAGAGAATACTGTTGGTAAATTGCTTTGCCTTGTTTGAAGTTTATTTGTGAATGCAAAAAGAAGTGCATGCAAGGTATATCACACAACACAATCACTTAGAGGGAGCGTCATTTGCACATAACAGATATGATACCAGTACTCTGACTGCGGAAAAGTTAACCCTTAAGGGTGGTGTCACTGCTGCATTGAATTAAAGTACAAGAGTCAATTAAAAGATATTATCCAGCCTGCCAGGAAGCGGGGTGACAGGTGGGGTTGACGGAGGACCCCGGGAATGAGCATTCATATTAAAGCATAATGCTGGGTTCCTGTTGAACAAGCAGTATAACCCTGAAGTATGGAGAGTAAAGGAGTTCAGTTATAAGTGGCGCAAAAGTATAATAACGTTGTCACAGGGAACAGTGCAGTATAATGGCTGGTAGAGTCCAGTGCTTTCTCTGCGGCCTCGGCTCATAAATACTGCTCAGTGTGCTTGGCTGATGTAAATGGTGTCTAGCTGAAATGTAATGCCCCGTACACATGACTGGTTTTCCCGTCGGAAAAACTGCGATGAGAGCTTTCCGTCGGGAATCCCGACTGTGTGTAGGCCCCATCTGACTTATTCCCACAGGAAAACTGGCAGGGAAAAAAAGAGAGCAGGACCTCTCTTTTCCCATCAGGAAGAAATCCTAGCGGGAAAAGCTTTTCCGACGGGAAAAAAAACATGCATGCTCGGAAAAAATTTGACGCATGTTTGGAAGCATAGAACTTCATTTTGTCGGCTCGTCCTAGTCTTTTACGTCACCGCGTTCTTGGCAGTCAAAAGTTCACCAGACTTTTGTGTGACGGTGTGTATGCAAAGCAGGCTTGAGAGGAATTCCGTCGGGAAAACCATTGTTTTTTTTTTCCAACAGGAAAACCGCTTGTGTGTACAAGGCATTAAATATGACGAGAACAGAGAGGGAGTTAAAAATAAATGTCCTGAAGGAACATTTACGGACAATGGCGCCTTAAGTGTTCTAGGCAAATACCTCTGGCTACCTCTAGGGGCATGAGCGTACACTTTCCGAAACCCCCACCTGAACCTGCTTACACCTGTGTAACATGCAGGACTGAGCTGTCACTTTGATAGTTTGGTCCTGCACAGTGCAACAAATGGCTGAGCGATGCAAAGACAGGAGAAGCTCCTGAGTCAGGTATACCTTTACACTGTGGCTCCTGAGAAGGGTGCCTCTTATGTCTATGCCTCTGCCAGGCCTTGTGCATCCTCTGCAATAAAGGATATGCATTTTTGGCACACAATGACAAAAAATGTGCCTCAAGAAAGCGTGATATGGAGCTATACTGTATATTTAAAATTAAAATCTCATTAATAAAAAAGGAAAAAAAGTACCTATTTCACGTTTAATGTAAAGTACCCCTCAGTGGTGCCCGCCCCCCCCCCCCCAATCATACTAGCAACAATGTAAAGTGTTGGTGAGAATAGTGAACTGCTTATCAAATTCATGGAAATCATTTTGCTTCTCCCTGTAGCTGGCCAGCTAAGACCTGTCCTAGGTTGCTAATGTGACTTACATGCATATACAGCTAGACCTGCCAATAACCTTAAAGTGGTTGTAAACCCACTTTTGCAACTTGCAACTACAGGTAAGCCTAGATTAAGGCTTACCTGTAGGTGCAAGAAATATCTCCTAAACCTACACAGTTTAGGAGATATTTGCTAAAAATGACATTGCTCCGTGTCTACGGTGCAAGTGCGCCGTAGACAACGGCGCATTCATGGGGTTAATACCATTCACAAATTCGGCTAAGTCCCAGCAATGCTTGGGCTTAGCTGAATTTGACGACTTCCGCGCGCATGCTCGGAGTGACGTGTTCGCCGCTCCGGCCAATCACAGCGCCGGAGCGGCACTGTGATTGGCTGGAGCGGCGATACCCGGAAGTAACATTCCGGCTATCGCCGCAGCGATGGCTGCGGCTGAAGAGGGAGACGAGGATGGCTTCGGGGGCCCCGATCTAAGGTAAGTGATGCATAATGAGCTATTATGCTAGTCATATTAGCTCATTATGCCTTTCTCTTACAGGTGGTTTAAAAAAAAAAAATTATAGGGGTTTACAACCACTTTAATACAGTTCATATGCTCATATGTGAGAGATAAAAGCAGAGTTATTTACTGTGACTTTATATATGGATGTCATATAACAGTTGTATATTGTGTTCACAGAAGCAAAAGATAAAATATGCCTTTAAGATTCATTATGTGACAGTAAAGGTAAGTTCGATGACACAGCAGAATTGAAACCAGAAAGCATAGAGTTAAGCTTTTGTGACTCATCAGGCGTTTTGGCCAATCACAGCCAATCTCACACTGAGCAAGAGTCTTGGCCAATCACAGCCAGCCTTACACCCATTTTTGTCTGGAAATTTCCCAGAACACTGCCAGAACTCATTACACCAAAGAGAGTGGAGCTGAACAGTCACAGATCCAGTCAGAGTTCAGTTTTATGCAGGGCTGGTGCAAGGATCTTTGACACCCTAGGCGAAACCTAATTTTGCCCCCCCCCCCCCGGCTGCGCCCTTGACTCCACTTTACCCTGCCCTTGCAACACATGTGACCCCTACACTGACCCCCTGTCCCCTACACTGACCTGACACATACACTGACCGCCTTACCTGACATATACACTGACCCCCCCTTACGTGACACATACACTGACCCCCCTTACTTGACACATACACTGACCTCCCTTACCTGACACATACACTGACCCCCCTTACCTGACACATACACTGACCCCCCTTACCTGACACATACACTGACCCCCCTTACCTGACACATACAGTGACCCCCTTACCTGACACATACACTGACCCCTCCTTACCTGACACATACACTGACCCCCCTTACCTGACACATACACTGACCCCCCTTTACCTGACACATACAGTGACCCCCCTTACCTGACACATACACTGACCCCCCCTTACCTGACACATACACTGGCCCCCCTTATCTGACACATACAGTGAACCCCCCTAACCTGACACATACAGTGACCCCCCCTTACCTGACACATACACTGACCCCCCCTTACCTGACACATACACTGACCCCCCTTACTCCTACTTCCTGCACTACTCAGACACACCACCCCCCCCCCCATACAGCTCAATGTAGATCGGGGACTGGGAGGATCCGTCCTCCTCCTTACCTTTGCTCTTTGTGGCTTCATTATCAGGGCTCTGCTCAGGGGTCAGGCCAGCGCCATCCATCCACTCCACGGAGTCCTCGCTGGGCGGGAGCGGGAGGTCAGCTGCTCCTCTCAATGCTCCCATCTTCGTTGAGCCCTGCCCCTCTGCTGCACACACAGACACACAGCGCCGCACCAGAGGGACAGCTGTGTGATAGACCTGTCTGAGGAGACAGCGCAGCGGGGCGCTCAGCGCTACATATGGGGGATTGGCGGGCGACACTGAATGGGGCGAGCGATCAGGAGATGAGAGCCGAGCTCACACAGGACAGAGGCTGTGGTTGCGCCCTAGGTGGTAGTGCGCCCCTAGGCGGCTGCCTACTTCGCCTAGTGGTAGCGCCGGCCCTGGTTTTATGGAAGCAAGCGGCCCAAATAGGTATTTAATACAGTTATATATGTTCCTATTGTTAATAATGTGATTAGGACTGTATACTGAACTAGTTATGTGTTCACTTATAGTTCCACCAAACATCATAGCAGACGTTCAAACAAGCAAACATCATAGCAAACGTTCAAACAAGCAAACAAACGTGCAAACTGCAAACTGTAATATCAAGTAAAACTATTGATTAAGCCTCAGATATACCTCTCAGAGAGATCATAAAGTGTCTAAAGTATTTAAAGTGAAAGTACAGATACTGAGGAGAGAAATATATCTACCATTTTATGTAGAATGACAAGATTGAACAGTTGAACCGCCATTTTGTTATACTTTATTCAACACATGTTGGTACATGGACTGTCTGCTGCGAAATTGTCAGTATTATATATGAAGAAAAGCTGAAGTTAATAAAGAAGTTATCTTAAAAGTTTGGTGTGCTCTTTAAACCAACTGCTTCCATAGAACGGCGCTAGAGGAATTATAGAGTAACAGATAGTCTTGTTTGGACTAAAAGGTCAGAAATTAAAATTCTTCTAATGCCACAGCGCATAAGGCACTTCATAGTGCTGCACCTGCGACACTCCCCACTGTGAACTGCCATTCCAGTGCCCAGTGTGACCTCTGTGCCCATCAAAGACACTTTTACTTAGTAGGGCGATGGCGATTGGTGGAGCTTAGCAATCAAGTCCGGGAAATTCATTGTCCATTAGCATGAGACTAAATCAGAGAAGGTCACAGATGTGGTTTCTCTGAATAAGTAACAATGTACAACTTATGATTTCTGCTCTTATTCAGAATGCGTACTTTTGAAGTTTTCAAACTGACAGAGATTCTGTTTAAAACTAAATGTATTAATATTGTTGCATAAGCTCAGTCATGACTGGTTCTCTTTGAATTTCCCTTGCCATATTGACATCATAGCTAAATAGGGTAGTTAGCGGGCAAAATTTGAATAGTTTGTGTTTTCTAAAATGTCAGGAGTAAAAGCATAGTCTCAGAATGTTACTTGGGCAGTATTTGCATAAACTCTCATATGAGGACATAATGAAAAAATGTGTTCCTGTCACTGCAAATACTCTGCAGCCCAGAGATAGCAGCTGATGACTGCAAGCCAGAGTCTTCCATTATCCTTCAGGTCATTCTGTTCAGGTGATGCTTTGCATGTTTAAACCATCTGTTTCCAGTGTACACAAATTTCCCTGGGACAGGATTCAGGAGGAAAATAAATTCTTTCATATGGAGCGAGGAGATATATTATTTTCAGCCTGTTGGTTTGTATGTGAACTGTTCTGTCTCAACTACAAAGTGATAAAGTTCATCTCCAGGTTGAAGTAGGCCTTACACAAGCTGGTTTGCTATTATACCTTGCATCGATACAGGCAGTTTAACTCAATGAATAAACTCACAGTTAGGACGACAGACGATGAATCCTTTCGAATGTTCCGTTTAATGATGGATATTCATAGGTAGAAAAACGTTGCAGTTGTAAGCCACATGTAAGATGTTTAGCATGGAAGATATACAGGACTAATGACCAGAATCAGGAAGTGGAGGAGATATATAAAGAACTACGGTGAGAGAGAGAGTTCAGCTAGAAAGAAGGGAACAGATCTTAAAGACACAGAGCAAGAATAATCACATAGTGTAACACAACACTCCCCGTCTGAAATCTTTAGATTTCATAACCTCGAACTAAAATATATATTTTCAAAAAGTCCAATACTGACCAATGTCCTGGAACCTGTAATGAAAAAACATGCAACAAGCAAATAATAAACGTAAGTTCAACAGGATGAAGAACATAAAGTCACAGTATGATGTCTTCAAATAATTCCAAAGTTCTGAGTAGAACCTGTAGATGGCAGCAATGTACTCCCCGCCGTGCCGACAGCATGGCTAGTCCTTGCACAAGTCACTCACCTGGCAAAAGGAGTACTAACTCTGTAATTGGTCGACTAAAGGTTCGTGTCGATCCTCCCTTGGTTACCTTGACTTCTACCTTCCGGACTTTGTTATCGTCGCTGGGCATAACTTTAGTAATAAGACCCATAGGCCACTCATTCCGACAAACTTCCTTGTCTTTTAGAAGGATGAGGTCTCCAACCTTAAGATTCGGCTTAGATGCTTGCCATTTGTTACGACCTTGAAGGTGGTGAAGATACTTTTTCTTCCAGCGATGCCAGAACACATTGGCTAGATGCTGCACCTGCTTCCATTGATGCTCGTAATGGTGTGACCGCAGCTTCTGTTTTGTACTTACAGAAGTGTGGAGTAAGGTGTTCACAGTTCTTATTTCCTTATCATCTTCAGGGTTTACTAGCCCATAGGTGGTGTCAATAGGGAGTAAGTAAGAGTCCTCACACAGAAACCTTGGAGGTGACAGCCATAAGCTGTCCTGAAGAGCGGCAGGTGACACGGCTCTGGTCCCACAGTCAGCTGGGTTGAGTTCAGTGGGAACGTGATGCCATTGACTTGGTAGAGAGAATATCTTGATACGTTCAACCCTGTTGCTGACGTACACATAAAATTGTTTTGTTTGGTTGTTTATGTAACCAAGTACTACCTTACTGTCTGTATAGAAGGTGAAAGAATCAATTGTAGTGTCCATTTCACTTCGTATGACCTCAGCAATTTCTACTGCTAGCACGGCTGCACAAAGTTCAAGTCTTGGTATGGTATGTGCAGGCTTGGGTGTGAGTTTTTCCTTGCCTAGGACAAAACTACAGTGTGATTCTCCATTCAGTTCAGAGGTCTTTAAATAGGCTACTGCAGCAATAGCTTCAACTGATGCATCAGAAAAAATATGAATCTCTCTCCGGTTAGCAGTTGAAGTGGATCCTGGAACATAGCAACGGGGAATCTGAAGTTTTTCTAGTGACTTTAAAGAATATCTCCACCTTTCCCACTTGTGTTGATTCTCACTAGGCAAGGGAGTATCCCAGTCTATGTTCTCAGTAGACAACTGTCTTAGTAAAATCTTACCTTGAATGGTAACTGGAGCAAGGAAACCCAGTGGGTCATAGATGCTATTCACCACGGACAGGACTCCTCTCTTAGTGAAGGGTTTGTCACAAGTTGACACTTGGAAGGTGAATTTGTCTTGCTTGATGTTCCACAACAAACCCAGACTTCGCTGTACAGGAGGCACATCTGTACCTAAGTCAAGGTTTTTTAGACTAGTAGCATAGTCCTCAGAGTGAAAGGCATTCATAAGTTCCTGGCTGTTGGATATAATCTTCTGCAGTCTAAGGTTTGCTACAGACAGCATCTCCTTTGTTCTGGTGAGAAGATCAATTGCTTCTTTAGCAGTTGGAAAGGACTTAAGTGCGTCGTCAACGTAGAAGTTTCTTTCAACAAATTGATGGGCATCAGATCCATATTCAACTTCTCCAGTCTGAGCTGTTCTCCTTAGCCCATAAGTTGCCACTGCTGGGGAAGGACTGTTACCGAAGACATGTACCTTCATGCGATAATCTATAACTTCCTTGTTGAGGTAATTGTCCTTGTGCCATAGAAACCTGAGGTAGTTTCTGTTGTCTTCTCTGACGATGAAGCAGTGAAACATCTGTTGAATGTCGGCCATTACTGCTACAGGCGCTTGTCTGAAACGAATCAAGACTCCTATTAGACTGTTGTTCAAGTTGGGTCCAGTAAGGAGCATGTTGTTAAGAGAAACACCTTCGTGCTGAGCACTGGAATCAAAGACAACTCTGATTTGGTCTGGTTTGCGTGGGTGATACACGCCAAAGGATGGAAGGTACCAGCATTCTTCTCCCTCCTTTAGTGGTGGAGCAGGCTCTGCATGATCTCTGTCAAATACATTTTGCATAAAGTCCACAAAGTGCTTTTGCATCTCTGGTTTCCTGCTTAAGTTTCACTTTAAGGAGGAGAATCTACTGATGGCCTGCTGTAAGTTGTTGGGCAATCTCTCTCTTGGGAGACAAAAGGGTAGGGGTGCTACCCAGTTATTGGAGTGATCTTGAAAGAACTCATTGTCCATTACCTTGATGAATTCTTTGTCTTCCATTGAAGGAGCCAGTATGTCATCTTCACTGGTTGCATTAAACACTGTAGAGCCGAAGTCGCCATCATGGCAGGAGAAAGGGCTTGTGTCACCTGAGATACCATGTTGCCATTCGTGGCTGGCTATCTTCTCTTTCACCCAGTAGTGATGTGGGCATGGCTCAAAGTAAGTGTTTCAGCCATTTGGCAGAACATTTGTCTTGAATCACGAAATGTTGGTAGGTCTTTTCATTTTGCCTATGCAGACATTGCCTATGATGACCCACCCTAGATCCGTGCGCTGGGCAAATGGGGCATCTGGGGGTCCACTGACTTGTCTGTGTACCTTGTGAACTCTTAGAATGTCTCTTCCTAACAGAAGAAGGATCTGAGCATCTTTGTCAAGCGGTGGTATCTCATTTGCTATTACCTTGAGGTGAGGGTGATGGAAAGCAGCAGCTGGAGTAGGGATTTCTTCCCTGTTAGCAGGTATCTGATTGCACTCAACAAGTGTAGGTAAGGGTAATTGCAAGTTACCTTTGAGAGAAGATACCATGAGTCCATGAGCCCTTCTTCCAGAAACCTCTATAGTTCCACTACAGGTACCCAAGGTGTAAGGATGAGCTTCGCCTTTTATTTCAAATAGATTGAACAATTCCGATTTTGCAAGTGATCGATTGCTCTGATCGTCTAAGATAGCATATGCCTTTAGAGACTTTTCTGGTTGATCCTTGTGGTATATGTTCACCAAGCATATCTTAGCACAGGACTTACCACAGCGGTCTTCTCCACAAACTTCAGTGCAGGATGAAGAAATGATGGTAGAATTAGGCACTTGGTCTGTATTCTCCCCGCCATGCGTTAACCTGGGAGGAGTGTTGGCAGGTTGTGCAGAGCTGGGCTCAAGAGGATGGAGGGCTTGCACATGTTCTTCAGAGCCACACTCTATGCACTTGATGGACACATTACAGTCCCTTGCAAAATGTTCTGTAGAAGCACAGCACCTGAAACATACCCTAAATGTCTTTAAAAGCTCCTTGCGCTTTTCCAGAGGCTTTTTCCTAAAGCCGATACATTTATTGAGGGGGTGTGGCTTCTTGTGTATGGGACACTCTCTGTTAGGGTTTTCAATCTTCCTACTCTGTTCGTGGCCAGAACTGTGGTAGGAGTGGGAAGGATGTCAGTCTTTTTCACGGACACTGGGCCTCTATGGTTTCTATAGTTGCCCTGAAGACTGGTACTCTTAGGAAAGGGTGAGAAGAGGCTGTACTCACCGTAGGAAAAACTTGGATCGTTCTTGGTCTCTGCAATTTTCCTGATGAATTCACAGAAGAAAGAGAATGGAGGGAAGAAAACCTTGTTCTCTCTTTTGTATGATGACCCTAGTGCAGTCCATTTCTCTTGCAAACCATACGGGAGCTTGGAGACAATTGGGTTTACCCCTCTTGGAGTGTCAAGGTAACTGAGTCCAGGTAGTTTTGGGTCTGTCTTGGCTAGCTGAAGCTCAAGGAGAAGGTCACTCAGTCTCTGGAACTCCTTGTTGTCCTTACCGGATATCTTTGGGAAAGTTTCCAGACGCATGAACAAAGCATTTTCTATAGCTTCTGGACTGCCATAACTTTGCTCTAGTCGCTCCCATGCAGCTGTGAGGCCTGCAGTAGGATTGTCCATGAAAACCGATCTTAATGGCTTAACACGTGCAGCAGATAGAGGACCAAGCCATTTGATCAGCAGATTCAATTCTTGATCAGCTGTAATGCCAATATTGCTGATTGTAGTTCTGAAGGCACATTTCCAACTTCTGTAGTTCTCAGGTTGGTCATCAAAACTTGTAAGACCAGTCTTTGTGAGCTCTCTGCGAAGCATGTACCTCACAAACTCTTCTGTCTCAGTTGTCTCCGCCTTTATGTGAGATGCTGTTGGCTGTATGGTGCTGATTGCGTTATCTTTGACATTGTTGTTAAAGGACACAGGGAAATATGGTGCATCAGATGCATCCAGGTGAGTTGCTTGCTTGAAGTCAGTTGTTCCAATGGTACGTTGATTCAAGGCTGTACCGATGACTGGAGATTGATGACTTGCTTGAAGCTTGCGCTGATGCTCTGTGACGTATGAAGGCAGGCAAGGTAGGCAGGTAGGAAATGCAGTGGAGTGATTTTGAGTGCAGGAAGTTGCTGGAACCTCTTTAACTTGAAGCTGTGAAGGAGTCTCTATGTAGTCGGGAGCATTGGAGACAATGGAGTGTGCACTGCAGTGGCTTAGGACATAGTCTTTAGTGCGTTTGAGGGGGTCTTCCATATCTGCTATGTTTAGGTTAATGCTGTCTTTCTCACTTGCACCTTCGTCTGCACTGATAGCTTGCTGTAGGACCCTTAGCTTTGCCATAGCTGCGTCATGTTTACACTGTTCATTTAAGGTTTCCATTGTTGCTCTTTGACGGGCTGACTGAGCTTCCGACTCTGCTCTTTGACGTGCTGACTGCGCTTCCGACTCTGCTCTTTGACGTGCTGACAGCGCTTCCAACTCTGCTCTTTTTTCTGCATATGCCACCTGCACTTTGCTGGCTTCCACTTCAGCGCGGGCATTAATAAGTCGCTCACTGAGTGTTGAGTATCTTGAACTATGGGATCTTAACAAGTTTGTAGAATGTCTGGTGGAAACAGATCTGTGAGATGCAGTGTCCTGTAACAGCTTTATTTTTGCTTCTGCCTTTAATCTGGTTTGCTGGATAAAACTGTCTCTTTCAAGATTAAGAATGTTGACCTGCTTTAACTGCCTCATCGCATTTTCTGACTTCATGTTTTGTAAGACATTAGTGAATTTGATGCTGGTAAGCTGATAAAGCTCATATGAGGCAGAAAGTTGTTTAATGGCACCCTCTAGTGTCAGTAGTTCACGTTCAACAGACACTGTATTGGCTTCAGCAAGGATTTTCTCCCAGACTAATTCCAAGCTATTTGACAATTCAGTCCTTGAAGCTTCATAATTCTCCATTACTTTCCAAGTGGGTTTAACTGAGTGTTTGGGTAACTCAGTTTCTTCAGAAACTTGTGGGGAGATAGATGTGAGTTCACATGCAGAAGCTTGGTCACTCATGATAGCAGACTGACTGTGAAAGCAGGCAGGATCTGTGTGCTGAAATATGACACTGTGCAGATTGTCTCAGGCTGCCATGTGCTGCTCTGTCCCTTCTGTCTTGCTATGAGGGCAGTAAATCTTGTCTGTTTCAGTACTGACATGCAGAAATCTTGTAATTAGGCTGTGAAACTCAGTTTTTCTACTGTTCTGTCTCAACTACAAAGCGATAAAGTTCATCTCCAGGTTTAAGTAGGCCTTACACAAGCTGGTTTGCTATTATCCCTTGCATCGATACAGGCAGTTTAACTCAATGAATAAACTCACAGTTAGGACGACAGACGATGAATCCTTTCGAATGTTCCGTTTAATGATGGATATTCATAGGTAGAAAAACGTTGCAGTTGTAAGCCACATGTAAGATGTTTAGCATGGAAGATATACAGGACTAATGACCAGAATCAGGAAGTGGAGGAGATATATAAAGAACTACGGTGAGAGAGAGAGTTCAGCTAGAAAGAAGGGAACAAATCTTAAAGACACAGAGCAAGAATAATCACATAGTGTAACACAACATGAACGTTCTTCATACTTTCAGTAAAAATCAACCCCATTAAAGTGAACTGGTCACCAAGCAAAACACCAATCAATAAGTTAACATTGGTAGCCTTTGGTAGCTGTTCCTCAGTCCATCTATATTTGCTACCATAGAACTAGTATATGCCAAATAGATATGGATGCTTTCATGAGAGCCAAAATACACGAGTGCAGATAAATGTGTAAATTAATCTATTGTATTACATTTTATAGAGTTATTTACTCTAAAATTATATTTTAGTTATAGGTGGAGCCAGGTGGGCCCTCTTGGTTCTTATATGCTTTAAATTGTCCAACAGCAAGATCCATCGGTAATAATTCACATCATATTTGACAGCATTCTTCATAAAATAAATCCATCAGGTAGAGTGGACAATCCATAACAGTGCAGGAGGTATGCAGACCAAAGAACGCAACCTCAGATATCTGACCAAGAGGCCCTAAGAAACATAAGTAACCCTCAACAGGTTTATTCTTTCCTAGACAAGATCCGATAAATGGTAGGAAGATCTAGAGGCAGGATGGCTGTGGCAGTCTGATCGCACTTTTGCCACTTCATATGTTGTTGTTGTGAACCTCTCTGGAACATTGAGAGCTGATGTGCCAGAATTTGTGCCACAGTCTCAAATTGAATGAGAGTCGAAAGAGATGCCATTCGAACCCCAGTAGGAAATAGAGAACCCACAACCTTTGCTGCATCCGGCAGTAGCTCTTCCTGCTTAGCCACCTGAGATGCTGGACAGCTCCCTGTCTGATATCTTAGAACAATGTTGCCTTGTGTCTTGTTTCTAGTGATCCTTGAACTCTTTGCTCCTCCCATGAACTTCCTGAGTTAAGCCATGTCTGTTCCTGTCTTTGCACTTCCTTCCTGTTTGTCAGATTATTGTGCTCTGTCCAGCCGATATCTTGCTCCTTTGCATACCTGCAGCTATCCCTTTCTCAACTAACACTTGTTAATGACCGTTGGCTTGTTCCTCAACTGCCCTTCCACATGATCCCAACCTGCAACCTTTCGTTGATGACCTTTGGCTTGGTCCTAGAATACTCTTCTGCTCGATCCCTACCTGCTATATCTGCTACTGGACCAGTGGCAGCTGGTGTTTTTTTTGGTGGGACGGCGGCACCTTCCCCCACTTGCTGTCTGCCAGTCGGTCCAGAAATTACCCCATCTAGGTGGCGGGCGGGAGGCAGCAGCTCCTGTGTCCTCTACTCCATCATAGACGCTTCCGCCATGCGTCTCCTCCCCTACTCCTAGGCGTCCAATAGTATTATCTGTCCTTTCAGCCAATCGGGTGGCGGTTCTCAAGACCCGCTTTCTGATTGGCCTGGGAGGAGGATTAGTGTTACAACAGAAAATTTATATTTGCTATTGTAACACAGCTGGGTGGGCTCGGTTCGCAGTGCTTGAGACCCTATTTTGAAGCCTATTAGAGCCTCTGGCTCTAATCAGGTGCTTAAAAAATACCCCCCATTGCAATCCATGCATCCGGCGTCCTGCATGGGGGCTGGATGCATGGATGGGGGGGTGGCGCCTGTGCGCTCCTAATGAATGGGCCGCCCCTGTACTGGACCCCAGCTTGCTCACCCCCCTGGTGGCGCAATCTTAAGGACTGCGACCTAGTACTAACACACAGCAAAACCCATCAGGAGCTTTGGGGAATACCAGTTAGTGTGAGCCTGTGTCATCCACCAGGGTGACCTGCTTGTGTACTTATCCAGCTGGTTGGTCGGAGCCTCGCTACTGCTATAGCTACTGTTTTTTGAGCCTGACCCCTGACTAGAGGAAATTTCCTCTTCACAGCCTCGTGAAGCTAAATTAAAACCATCTGTCAGAGAGCCATCTGAGCCTATAGAACAAAGAATTACGAGGCAGGAAGCCATCACTACCATGCGCAGATTTAACAATGCTAAAGTACATCAGACCACCACACCAGTGTGTGATACTCACTTCCTTATATCCAACACACCATTATGGGAATTCCCACTGCCTGCATTTTGTGTTGTTCATAATATATGTTTAGTTACTATCTAAGTTAGTTAATTTGGTCCAAAAAGAAACAGTAATTTAGGTTAGGAAGGTTTTCAGTTCGGTATGTGTATAGCCATGGTCAGCTGTCCCTATAAGCTGGGTTGAACAGTAGTGAGATATCACTCTAACACAGTGGTTCTCAACTCCTGTCCTTAGAACCCACTAACAGGCCAGGTTTTCAAGATAACTGAACTACACCACAGGTGATATCATTTGCTGCTCAGTGATTGCGGTATTCTACTCTGCATCTCCCCAAGGTAATACTTAAAATTTGACCTGTTAGTGGGTACTGAGGACAGGAGTTGAGAACCACTGCTCTAATGTGGCGTACACACGATCGTTTTTCATGCCATTTTTTAAACCAACGTTTTTCTCGTCGTTTTTTTTCATGTTTCCTCTCAAGCCTGTCTTGCGTACACACGATAATTTAAAAAAACTTTCAAGCAAAGTGCAGTGACGTACAACACGTACGACGGCGCTATAAAGGGGAAGTTCCGTTCTAATGACGCCACCCTTCATGTTAGTAAAGTTTGTTGAGCGACGATTCGCGCTTTTCAGCCTCCTGCTTTTCAGTCCGTTACAGTGTGACGAATGTGCTATCTCCATTACAAATGCTAGTTTTACCAGAACGTGTGCTCCCGTCTCATACTTGATTCTGAGCATGCGCGTTTTTTTTCACCTCATCAAAGCATACACACCATCGTTTTTCACGTCGTTAAAAAAAAACGACATGAAAAACGACGTGAAAAAATAGAGCATGTTTGAAATTTTTAATGCCCGTTTTTCACGTCGTTAAAAATGCTCTGGAGCATACACACGATCGGTTTTAATGCCCATTTTTAAAAATGGCATTTTTAACGGCATGAAAAACGATCGTGTGTATGGGGCATAACAGTTCCCACACCAGCACTAAGCCCTTTACGTGGGGCATCTGGATACAAGATTCAAGTTATTTGACACAATGAAAGTCTGTCATTCTTATGTTTACATGGTGCCAATATTTGGAGGGGTAAGGTAGAAATCCTGGTAACAATATCTTTCCATCAGAGTACTCAACAAAGAAATAGATCTGGTCACACAAATCTAACAATTAATGAAACATCAACCATACCTATATACTTTTTAAAAATGAACCCCGATGTTTCCAGCATATCGTTACCCCCAAATAAAATTATTTAAAAAGCCTGCAGAACAGTATGAATTTAGGTCTGTAAATGATTAGTTCTGTCTTCTTGCTGACTCAGGCTATATGACTTTCAATCTACATTTTAATTCTCTGCTTGTGTCATGTTTGACACGTTTATGGTGAATCACATGAGACATCATCCATTATCATCAAAGTCAGATTATGTTTGACAAAAAGACTCTGTGCTATGCAGTATTTTGCATAATTTGGGATTTAAAGCATAAGCAGTTTTGCAATAAAGCTCATTAACATTCTGTCTTTGATCTCTAAGTGCTCTTAAAAAGTACTGTAGCAGCTGTTTTTTCACAGGACCTTTATCATAACCTGTTACATAAGATGTAAAGGTGAGGGCTGCAGTATCACAGTCTATTTTAGTGTGGTACTATGCTGATCAAAAAATTAAACCTAAAATTACTTAGGGATGACAAATCCTTTGCTGTTTCAGAAGATTCTCTCACAGAACAGAAATCTGTCCTCAAAGGCACTTTCTCCTGTGGCACCCTAAATAAAATAGAAATACTAGAGGTGATAGGTTCACTAGACTGTCCTAAAATAGCCACACATTTCACAAACTTTGCCTGTTTCTTCAAAGTCTATGGTCCATTAGATGACAAAAGACACAACTTGAGAATTTAACGAGAAAAGTAGATAGGCAGTGTCGGATTTTCATAACTGATCTTCCTGAGAATTTTAGATAAGCTGGTTGTCTAAGAGAATAAATGTTCTAATGTGTATTCACATATTTGTAAGAACAAAGATTGCTCAGTTGTCAGATTATACCTGAACTGACTGGTGCTTTACCTACTAAAACATATTATAATAACTCTTCATTATGTACTCCTCAAATAAAGCCCATACTTTGGACCGCTGGCTTCATGACTGAAATTATGCTAACCTGAGCGCCTCTGGTATGACACTGTTACCAATATATACATCATACAGTAATCCAATAAAACAAAGTCCAACGCACTTAAGGCATATCACTCTTCTTTATTTAGTCATAAAAAAAGAAAAACATATCAAGCTGATGCAAGTGTCTTGAGAAAGTGTGTGATTTGAATGAGATAAGTTCATCAACTGGATGTGTTTAAATTGTTTTTAACCTTTGGGATTCGTGATTTATTACAGGGCCGTGAGTGCTCTGGAATTTGTTTTCTTAGATTGCTGTATTTGGCAACTTGCGTACTAGGAGCACTGAGATCCGCTACAGTCATTTCAGTAAGATCATAAGTGTGGGATCTTCAAAGGAAATCTTTTCAATGTGCTGCAGTCTGAGCTCTCTTCAGAGCATTTAATGGGGAGTGCAACACATTTACCGTATTTGCCGGCGTATAAGGCGACTGGGCGTATGAGACGACCCCCTAATTTTCCAGCGAAAATTTTGGTTTTGGGATATACTCGCCGTATAAGACAACCCCCTTCCGACTAGCCATGCCTCACCTCACTGTGCCATTGCATGCCTCACCTCACTGTGCCATTGCATGCCTCACCTCACTGTGCCATTACATGCCTCACTGTGCCATTGCATGCCTCACTGTGCCATTGCATGCCTCACTGTGCCATTGCATGCCTCACTGTGCCATTATATGCCTCACCTCGACGATCCCATACCTTATCCCTGTATGCAGAGTCAGTCAGACCGGGGGCGTTCATTGTTCAAAAGCCACGCCTCCTCCTCATGCTGTTCCATGATAGGAGGAACACTAATTTTCCCTGCCTCTGTTCAGTGTTCCGCCTATCACGGATGCCCTCTCGTCCAAGGATGAAAAGACATCCATGATAGGCGGAACACTGAACAGAGGCTCTGCTGGGAAAATGAGTGTTCCGCCTATCACGGAACAGCACGAGGAGGAGGCGCGTCTTTTTAACAATGGATGGCCACGGTCTGACTGAGACTCTTCATACAGGTACTGGCGTATAAGACGACCCCCGAGTTTTGAGGCATATTTTTAAGCATAAAAGGTCATCTTATACGCCGGAAAATACGGTACTTTTTTTGCACTATTCCCATCATTTACTTCACCTGCCTATTACAGCATTAGTACCCTCTATTTATACTACAAGCATCTTCTTGAGTTCACAGGGAACCTATTAGGTTATTAATATCGCCATGGTTGGAAATTGAATAGAACTATAGGTACATACCTACCATATTTTCCAAATAAAATTAAAACAAGTCTATCTGTTGAAAGAATTTTTTATACTGTTGTAGCGGGGTCTCCTTTAAGGCCCCGGGACTATGTTACCCATAACCCCGTTTGGTACCCAGGGTGCATTTTCGCCATGCAGAGACTCATGGGTGGGACTATATAAGAGGAGGGCGAGGCTGAGCTCGGCCTCTTTGGATACCGCGCTGCTATCAACAGGTCTTCCCGTGCGGATCTGCTGCAGTGCAGGGCCTGAAGCCAGGGCCGTGCACAACTTCCAGAGAGCCTTCCACCCAACTGCGAGCCTGGGTGGCATCTGACTTCTCCAAGTTGCTGACATCAGTTGGACCGGGGACCCGGCCGTTGCAGACGCTGTGTGTGGAGACACAGTCGGTGGAAGTTCCGGACTGGGATCGCGTCCGGAGTGGTGAGCGAGCACCTGCTCAATCCAACAAAAATACTTTACTCTGATTAGGCCTAGAGACTGCCTTGGCCGACCAAGTTTTATCTGTTATTCCGACGGAGACTAGTAGCAGAACTGGGTCGTGTAGTCTCCGGTGAAGTGTTTTTCTATTACCTATCGTGTGGATTACAAATACTGTTTCTTTCTATATGTGCACCACCGTTCAAGCTGCATGCAAAGAAATTGTTCCCTAAGAGACTAAGTTATATCTGAGTCAGGCCTGACCAGGAGTTAGAACTTTTTGTTGCTGTGCCATAAGGGCGCATAGATAGGGATAGCTGCACTTGGCGCGTAATCGCCAGCATCCTCAGTGTGTACTATATTTGCCGTTGCAGGGCTCTGCAAGCAATATATGTGTTATGTGTTAATCTATGCCTTTTACACAGAAGTAAACTAGTTATACTTTAACACTTTGTCCTCAGTGTGTTATCATTGTGCATATATTGCTAGATTGTGATAAGATAACAACCCTTAGACTAACTGTGCCAGAGTGGGTCAAGTAGATTGCCGGGGGTTGGCGGTGCTGTATTCAGGGCCCGAAACAAATCCAGCGGCTCTCTTAACTGGGGGTAGTGCTACACGTGGGGCTCTTGAGTCCGGGATCCTGATACAGCAAGCAACGCACCAAAAGTACCGGCATGGACCCGCTGGAAGTGGAACAGTGGTGCACGGTGGCGGGCACTGATTCAGCCGCGGCAGTAGTTATTGAACTCCCGGGGATCTGGCAAGAAGTAGCGGTAAAGCAGCTAGTAATGTCGCTGTCCCCAAACCCGACGGCATGGGTGATGGATGTCAGGTCGAGTTCTTTGCTGACCCACGCACTAGTAGAATGGAAGAATGAAATCCCAGAGCATTTCAAAAGTCCAAGCATAAAAGCAGTGGATGATCAGACCTGTAGCTTAATACATGTGCTGCCAGTCAAGGGAGGATGGTTTCAGACACCAAAACCATCACCTCCACAGACATCTCCACCGCAGTGCCCAAAAGCAGGAAAGCAGAAGGCGAAAGAGAGTCCCGGGTCATCACCGGCCACCCTCAGCACAGAACTATGTGCGGTCCTGGGGGAGATTGTAGCCCAGTGTAAGAAGGATCCCACAGACTACCGGATGTCGGGATACAGAAAACTCAGGATGTTTTCTGGAAGGAAACCTGTACCTTCGGGAGAAGAGGGATTTGAGGAGTGGCTAGATGGCGCCACCCAGGCTTTAGAAGAATGGGAGGTCCCAGAACACCGAAAGAAACAGAGAATCACTAAGAGTCTGAAGGGGCCTGCCTTGGAGGCCATACGCAACCTCAAGCTGAGCAAGAAAGACTGTGATGCACAGGATTATCTGGACATTCTGCAGAATGTGTTCGGTGGAACAGAAAAAGTCACTGAGCTCACTTACCAGCTGGAGCACTGCTATCAGAAGACAGGAGAGAAACTGTCAGAGTTCATGAGGCATCTGGATAAGATCCTACATAAAATTATACTGAAGAAGGGGATCGACCCAAGGAAGGTGGATGAGGCCCGTGTTCAGCAGGTGTTGAGGGGAGCACAGCCCCTGGACCCCATCGCATTGGCGTTACGCACTCGACAGGACGGGAAGAGCCTGGAGTACCCTGACTTAATCCGAGTGGGCAGAGAAGAAGAGGCTATGTTGGAAGAAAAAATGAGGAACCAATCAGTCGAGCCAACCAATCCTCCGGCAGTAATGGTCAGGATGGCCATGACCCTCGAGAGAGACTCAGAGGTGGATACCTTGAAGTCAGAGATGTCCCAAGTATTGGGGATGCTGACCTCTATGATGGCCAAGGATCAAGGGGTACCAGAGAGGGAAAGCCCAAAGAAGGAACTGTTTCCAAACATCTCAGCGCCCGCATCCTTGCAAGATTGGGGGGATGTGATTTGTTTCAACTGTGGAGGAGCTGGCCATTTCGCCAAAGTGTGTTCCAGCCCAAAGAAAAAAAAGATGAATAACCGCAAGCCGAAGGAAAACTTCAGAGGGCCCCGGTGAAGGAGTCAACCGGGTGCCAATCATCTCCAGTGAGCTCCAAACTGAATGAGAAGCACAGGAAAAGAATGGACAAAACCCCTCAGAAGAAGCACATTGTTCCTCAGTGGGAACGCACACCAAAGAAAGAGAATAATGTCCCTCAGCGGGTAGTTACACCCATTAAAAGGAGGGAGATCAATGCATACCAGGCCCAAGAGAGACTTAAGTCCAAAGAGAAATGGAAGAAAGAGAGTCCAAAAGGGAAACGCAAAGTTCCAAAGAAAGAGACCCCTTCGAATCGGTATCCAGAGAAGCTGGTAGGTCCTTCCCCGATAGTACCCGTCCAAGTGGAGGGAGTCTACACCAGAGCCATATTGGATACTGGGGCACAAGTGACCCTGTTGTACCGAGACTTTTATGACAAGCATCTAAGTCACCTACCCATCCAGAAGATTGAAGAGCTGGAAATATGGGGATTGGGACTGAGAGTTTCCCTTATGATGGCTACCTGCCTATAAAACTGACTTTTGACCCGTCCATAGCCGAGAAGGCCGAAGTGTTCGATACCTTGGCTGTGGTATGCCCCCGACCGCCTGGAGCTAACAAGAGTTCCCTAATAATAAGGGCCAACACGGATCTGGTCCGAAGACTCTTGGCCCCTCTGACAAAAAGAAAAGACCCCACAGTCACTGAGATCCACCCAATGCTGAAGACAGCTTATCAGCGACTGATCTTGGAACAGAAGGCCCCAGAAGAGGGGGTAGGGAAGTTCTGGAGGCTGGGAAGAAGAGGAATAGTGCTGCAGCCCGGTGAAGTAGCCTGTTTAAAAGCCACTGTGAAACTCACTTGGGAGCAGCCTGGGTCCTTTGTCATGTTGGAACCCGACCCAGGGGGAGAACACTTAGGCTTAGAAGTAGTCCCAGAAGTGGTCCCGTTGAGGGCCCTGAAGAAGGCACACTGTAAAGTACCTGTGAGTGTCAGGAATACTACGGATGGCCCCATGGAGATCCCAGCCAGGATGTTGTTGGGCCAGGTGAGCCCTGCTACCCCAGTTGCTCTGTCGGACATAGAGAAGGCAGAGGGAGAAAGGACTGTGTGTGAGAAACTTTCCATGGAGAACCCAAACCTGCCCAGGGCTTGGAAAAAGAGAGCCAAGGCCCAGTTGACCAGGTGGAAAAAGACCTTCTCCCAAGATGAGTTCGATGTGGGGTGTGCAAAGAGTACCACCCATCGAATCCGCCTCCAGGAAGACAAGCCCTTCAGGGAGAGGGTTAGGCGAGTTCCGCTAGCAGACCTCGAAGACTTGAGGGAACAGCTCGCCGAGCTCAAGCGAACTGGTGCGATTCGAGAATCTAGAAGCCCCTATGCCTCCCCGATAGTGGTGGTCAGGAAGAAGAATGGGTCCTTGAGGCTGTGCATAGACTACAGGACCCTCAACAGGAGGACCATACCCGACCAGTACACCACTCCGAGGATAGAGGATGCCCTACAGAGCTTGTCTGGAGCCAAGTGGTTCAGCGTCATGGACCTCAAGAGCGGGTACTATCAGATACCTTTGCATCCAGAAGACAAGGAGAAGACAGCTTTCATAACCCCAGTGGGGTTCTTTGAATTCAACTGGATGCCCCAAGGTCTGTCTGGAGCCCCAGCCACCTTCCAACGTCTCATGGAAAAGACTGTAGGGGACATGAACCTCATTGAAGTCCTTGTATACTTGGATGACATCATTGTCTTCGGGAGAACCTTGGAAGAACATGAAGAGAGGCTGGAGAAAGTCTTGAAAAGACTCAGTGAGGAGGGACTAAAGCTCTCACCTGAAAAGTGCCAGTTCTATCAGTCATCAGTTAACTATCTGGGACACATAGTGTCCGAGGATGGGGTAGCCACAGACCCCAAAAAGTCACCTCCTGGTCAAGACCCACCACTGTGACAGAACTCAGATCCTTTTTGGGATTCTGTTCTTATTATAGGAGGTTCGTGGAAGGGTTTGCTCTGATAGCAAGGCCTCTGAATGAACTGCTCAAGACGGAAGGGGAAGAGGATGACTCGGGCCCCAGGAAGCCTGGGGAGTCAGTCAAGGGCCAGTGGAACGAGAAGTGTGAAGAGGCCTTCCAGATGTTGAAGAAAAATCTAACCACTGCCCCTGTCCTGGCCTACGCAGACCCAAAGAAGCCTTATGAACTCCACGTAGATGCCAGTCATGATGGTCTGGGAGGAGTGCTTTATCAGGAGCACGAAGGGCAACTGAGGCCCGTTGCATATGTGAGCAGAAGTCTGACTCCCTCTGAAAAGAACTACCCTACTCATAAGTTGGAGTTCCTGGCCCTCAAGTGGGCGGTAGTTGACAAATTCCGAGACTATCTGTATGTGGCAGAATTCACAGTGAAAACCGACAACAACCCTCTTATCTATCTTTTCACCACAGCAAAGCTGGATGCCACAGGACATAGGTTCAATTTCAGCCTAAAATACAGGCCTGGAGTTGGAAAACGAGATGCAGACGCTTTGTCTAGAAGATCTCATGTCCCCATCAGCAGTACAGAAGACTGGACCCAAGTGGCACCCGACGGGGTGCGGGCCCTCTGTCAGGGGGCTGAACTCCAGGCCGGTGGCGGCTCAAGAGCAGAGAAAATAGGGGTCACTGTAGTAGGGGTCCCCAAACAGTACTGTGAGGTAACCCAGTTGGAGGAAGATAACTTGCCAAAACTGTCAAAGAGGGAGTTGAGATGTGACCAATTAGAAGACCCGATGGGGAGATTGGTCTTGGAAGCCTTGGAGAGACAGGACCCAGATAGACTCTTGCATCACTCTTCAAAGGAAGCTCGCCTGTTGAGGAAGGAGTGGGACAGGTTGCAGGTGCATCAGGGAGTGGTCTACCGAAGGGGCCCCTCTGATGACCTGGAAGACAAATGGCAATTGTTTCTGCCCGAGAAACATAGAGACTGTCTTGGTTGCTCTGCACGACAACCATGGCCACCTAGGGCCGGAAAGGACCTTCCAACTCTTTAGAGACCGTTTCTTTTGGCCCTGCATGAGGGCCGAAGTTGAAGAATACTGCCACTCATGTGCACGCTGCATCCAGAGAAAGACTTTACCCCATCAAGCTGCCCCAATGGGCCATCTGCAAAGTCAAGGCCCACTAGATTTGGTATGCATTGATTTTCTCTGCCTCGAACCCGACTTGAGTGGGCTAGGAAATGTTCTGGTAGTAACCGACCATTTCACCTGGTATGCTCAGGCTTTCCCAACCAAAGACCAGAAGGCGTGCACTGTAGCCAAAGTACTTATGGAGAAATACTTCGTACACTACGGGCTACTACAACGGCTTCACTCAGATCAGGGAAGGGACTTTGAAAGTCGGCTGATCCGGAAGCTCCTGGATTCCTTGGGGATCAAGAAGACACAAACTACCCCCTACCATCCACAAGGTGATTCTCAGCCGGAGAGGTTCAACCGAACCCTGCTAAACATCCTGGGGACCTTAAGCAGTGAAAAGAAGCAGCATCGGAGCAAAAACATAGCAGCAGTTGTGCATGCATACAACAGCACCACAAGTGACGCTACAGGGTACTCACCCTATCGACTTATGTTCGGAAGAGAAGCAAGACTACCGGTAGATCTGGCCTTTGGCACCTCCATAGACCATTGTTCTGCCACTTCTCACAAAGGATATGTAGATAGACTCAGACAAAATTTTAAATTGGCCTATAAGCAGGCCCAAGCAGCCTCAGAACAAAGGGGGGCTCGCAACAAGAAAAACTTTGATCTGAAAGTTCGGATTCAAGATTTACAACCTGGAGACAGAGTGTTGCTACGGAACTTGGGGGTCCCTGGAAAACACAAGCTTGCAGACAGATGGAGACCTGAACTCTATGTTATTTGCAAAAAACTACCGGCCCTACCTGTTTACAGACCAAAGCCAGAAGGGAAGGTGGGGCCCTTAAAGACTTGGCATCGGAACCACCTACTCCCACTAGCTGAAGCAGTTCGGATTCCCCCTGCGATGGGTTCCCCTGAGCCAACATCCATCCTGGATACTCCCAGGCCAAACACTCGGTCCCAGACCCCTCAGATTGGGGATACAGAGACCTCGGAGCTAAGTGAAGATGAGGGAGAAGAACTTGATTGGCTTTGGCCTTCCCAGGCCCCAGAAACTTCTGCTATTGATCTTCCACCTGGTGAAGACACCATAGACAGTACACTGAATGCAGAAGCTACTGAGTTCATCCCGCCCAGTCCTTTGTCAGATTCTTGGGAAGATGCCTGTGACTTACTCTTAGAGAGGGATCCAAGAGATTCCATGTATCTCCCTGCTCCTGAGTCAAGTGTCCCAGAACCAGTGGAAACTCCCAAGTTGGTTCCAGAAGAGGAACCTGTATTGCCTGAACCAGAAATCCAAAAGAGAGCGAAGGATGAGAAGGACCATAAGGCCCCCCCGAAAATTGACTTACCCACAGATGGGGAAGAGCTCAGAAGACACTGTGGTCACTGCTAGGAGGAGTGTGGAAGACTCTGATCCCTCCACTGTTCATTTGGTGGGGGGCAACCCCAACTCACCCGCTGGCACAGCTAGGCAGGCCGCTAATGGTAGTGTGACCTGTGGGCAAGGAAGTCCACCCCCTCATTTTTGGTGGGAACTTCCTTTGCCGACGTCATACGCATCTTTGTCTCATGTTGTGCGTAGTATGTGTTAACAGTTATCTTTGGGGACCAAAGAGTTTAAGTGGGGGGAGTGTGTAGCGGGGTCTCCTTTAAGGCCCCGGGACTACGTTACCCATAACCCCGTTTGGCACCCAGGGTGCATTTTCGCCATGCAGAGACTTATGGGTGGGACTATATAAGAGGAGGGCGAGGCTGAGCTCAGCCTCTTTGGATACCGCGCTGCTATCAACAGGTCTTCCCGTGCGGATCTGTTGCAGTGCAGGGCCTGAAGCCAGGGCCGTGCACAACTTCCAGAGAGCCTTCCACTCCACTGCGAGCCTGGGAGGCATCCTACTTCTCCAAGTTGCTGACATCAGTTGGACCGGAGACCCGGCCGTTGCAGACGCTGTGTGTGGAGACACAGTCAGTGGAAGTTCCGGACTGGGATCGCGTCCGGAGTGGTGAGCGAGCACCTGCTCAATTACAACAAAAATACTTTACTCTGATTAGGCCTAGAGACTGCCTTGGCCCACCAAGTTTTATCTGTTATTCCAGCGGAGGCTAGTAGCAGAACTGGGTCGTGTAGTCTCCGATGAAGTGTTTTTCTATTACCTATCGTGTGGATTACAAATACTGTTTCTTTCTATATGTGCACCACCGTTCAAGCTGCATGCGAAGAAATTGTTCCCTAAGAGACTAAGTTATATCTGAGTCAGGCCTGACCAGGAGTTAGAACTTTTTGTTGCTGTGCCATAAGGGCGCATAGATAGGGATAGCTGCACTTGGCGCGTAATCGCCAGCATCCTCAGTGTGTACTATATTTGCCGTTGCAGGGCTCTGCAAGCAATATATGTGTTATGTGTTAATCTATGCCTTTTACACAGAAGTAAACTACTTAGACTTTAACACTTCATCCTCAGTGTGTTATCATTGTGCATATATTGTTAGATTGTGATAAGATAACAACCCTTAGACTAACTGTGCCAGAGTGGGTCGAGTAGATTGTCGGAGGTTGGCGGTGCTGTATTCAGGGCCCGAAACAAATCCAGCGGCTCTCTTAACTGTGGGTAGCGCTACACTGTTATTTAATAATGCTTGTTTACCTTCTAATAAACTTTCTATATGTCTCTAAAAATATCTTACGCACACATGGGCTTCTGCCAAATTCCACTCCAATGTCACTGGGGTGACAATGCATATTCATGAGATGTTTCATTCATTATGCATGGAAAGTTTTATATAAGACAAACAGGTCATAACTAATGGGTGTTCCTTATAATCAGCTAAACCTAAAATACAAATTGACTTGTGTAACAGATATCAATAAATTTTACATCCAAGTACATATGGCAGTGTTTCAGGACTCCACAATTTACTGTTACTCGTCCTCTTATAAAAGGTATTCACAAGATACACAATATGCAAAATAATCATCAGTGTTCCAGATTTAGCTTGGTTCAGGCTGTTTCACAACCTGCTCACAGAGATATCACGTTATTGGCCTGCAGGTTTGCTAGACTCCGTTCACCTATCCTTTTTTGATTTTTTTTAAATTGTTTTTAAAACTTCAGAACAATAGCAGCCCAACACATCAGGGATATGTATGCTTTTTTCAGTACGTAAAGTACTTTGAATGTGTGGAAACTATCATGCTAACACTCAACCATAATCTCATAATAGACGAGGGAGGGCAGTACAAGAAACCATCTCTCCAAACACCAGACCAGTGAAAATGGGGGGACTCTTTCATACCACCCTGTGCGCAAATTGTGAGAGATTGTGATGTGAGAATTGAGAATGAGTTTTATATAACTTTCTGTATCTGGATGCTTATAGGTTATTACATTTTCTCCTTGATGCACTGGAAACCTTTCAAACCCCTTGCCCTGTTACCCAACACAAACCCATTTTTGGAGAAATAATTTTGCCAGGCTTTAATTTATGCCTGGTATCTGAAACAAACCAATACAATAAAATTGCTTGTTTGATTTTGATTGATTTGATTTTGATTGAAATTTCAAAAACTCCTTTCAGAAGGCTTTATAGAAATACTCTATAAAAAAGCTGCATAGGGGTCAAGGCATTCAACACTGAAAATAATTATTCATCATGGCAGCACCCAGAATGAATTGTGAATTGCTTTGCCTCACGGCCACAGCAAAAAATTATGCTCCATGTTGTACTTGGTGGGCAGAACACAAATTAAATCTATTTCAGTGAGTGGGGGTGAGGAGATGAAATGTCAAGTCTCAGTCGCCTGTCAACCACCTTCTGCAAAGCGACCCACTGTGAATCACTGTTTAAAGGGGCAGCAAGGATTGTTTCTTGCATTGTTTTATTGATTATTGGGATGACTTGATTCTAAGGGCTCATTTACACTTGCTTTAAAACATGGCTTTGGACAAGCTTTTAAAGCTCTCTGAATGCCAGTCAAAGCACCAATCACTAAATACAATGGTTAGCTTACAGTCCTATTTCCACCTTACGTTTGCTTTGCTTCAAAAATTATACCCCATGTCACTTTAGTGGTGATTCAAAGCGTTTCCAAAGCCTCCATAGAAGTCTATGACAAACCTTGCTTGAAGCACCTACAGCTTTTGGGAGGCTTTAATTCAGCTTTAGCTTCACTTTGTTTAGGAGATATTGCAGGTACGAGATATCAACACACACACACACAGGGCATCTGCCAAGCTTCAATAAATCTTCAAAAAAGCATCACTGAAGCATCATTGAAGCACCACCAAAGCATCATGAAGAGCCACTGAAGCTTCACAGAAGCATCAAGAAAGCATGTTGAAATGATAGGTGCTGTAATGTGTGTTTAAGTCAAAGCAAGTGTAAATGAGCCCTACTGGTCATTCTTTTAGGGATGAATTAAAAAAGCAGGACCTCTGACCGATTCTCCTCATCTACATTTCACAGCTCTCAATGGTGCAGGCTGGCACAGATACACTGTGGTTCTCTCTGATTCCCAATGAGCTATTCCATTAAAACTATGTATCCTAAATAGGCATAACAGTGTATATTTATATACTGTATTTATTGGCGTATAACACTCACTTTTTTACCCTGAACATAGAGGGTAAACTGTGCCTGCGTGTTATACGCAGGGAGCCGTGGAAAGTTTTTTTCCTGAAACTTCCCTCTTAAAGTTAGGGTGCGTGTTCATGGGCGTCCGCTAAACTTTTTTCAGGGGGGCGGCATCATTTTAAGGTCATCCATGCTCGGTCTCTTTTTGACAATGTCATGAAGGGGAGGGGCTTAGTCATTATGACATAAAGCACAGGCATGCAAAGGTTTGAGAAACCTGATGCAAAAGCTTAATAGAAGGATCAAGCTGCCATTGTCTGATTAGCAATTTCTATTTTTTTTTAAACCCCCCCTCTAGCGGCCGAATAGCGCCACTAAAACGATGGTAAAGCGCCGCTAAAACTAGCGGTGCTTTACCGATAATGTGGCCAGCTGGCAGTGTGAAATAGCTCTTGAGGATAATTACGCTTCACTCCATGTCCATATAACTATAGTGTGTCTCCAGGGGGGGGCAATTGACCCCCTTTGCCCTATGGAGCGGATGCCCATGTGTGTGTTATACGCCTGTGCGTGTTATACGCCAATAAATACGGTAGTTATTTTGAGAGAAAGAAGTTGGAAAAGCAGTCCAGAATATCCCAAGGTGCCATACTTCAGTTCAAAGTCCTGAAGGCTGTGTCACAAATCTGGAGCTTTGCTGCTGATCTGTCACTTCTGCTCCCAAAGACTAGCAGACATGCTGGTACATTAGTTCTTTAGCTTTACTCAGCAAGGTTCTGCTTTCACTGTTTATCATTCAAGACGTATGTTCAAGACTGGTTATCCACCTGCTACATTTCCAGCCCAGCCAAGCCATCTCCATTTCTATTTAAAGTATATGTGATCCTTTACATTGTAAAACAACCCATTCAGTTTAAAATAGAAATAAAAGGCAAAATGTTTGTGTATATTGTATGTATAAATATGTATTATATAATAATCTCTGTTCTCGGCAGCATAAGAGGCTTAGAGAGATGGGGTGGAGAAATAGCAGGATGCTGATCGTCCTTGTGAATGGCTGTGCAGGGGAGCTTGTCAGACCATTGAAGAACAGGAAGGCTGTTCTACCAGCACAGCCAACAAACTGACCACACTGGGATGGATGTGATTTCATGCCTAGTGTGGTCAGTTTGAAATAGGAAACCATATATTCCACACAAAGAAAGCAATACTAAGAGAACAGGATCTCCTTTTACACCAGTACATAAACCAACAGGCTCATAAAATGTTCGGTTAACAAATACTTGCTTGAGCAACAGCTAGTGTTCCTATCCCCAGGTCTCCCAGTGACTTTTGGGGGTGGGGGGAATCCTAAAAAAAGGTTATTTTTGTCAGCCAGTAGAGAAGAATCCTAGTGTTCCCCAGTGTTTCCTAGTGCAGAAGATCCCTAGTGTTCCCCAGTGTTTCCTAATGGAGAAGAATCCTAGTGTTCCCTAGTGCTTTCTAGAGGTGAAGATTCCTTGTGACCTCCAGTACTTTCTAGTGTCCCTGGAATCCAGAGAAGATTCCAAGTGACCCCAAGACTCCTAGTGTTCTACTTTTTAAGACACTCCTAGTGACTGCTGCGATACCTAGTGATTCAGTCGGACTCCCCTTGTTCCTAGTGACTGTTCAATTAAGTCTCACAGTGCCTTCCATTGTAATTTCCATACCCCCAGTGTTCCAGTCTATCTCCAGTAGCTTTCTGTGTGTTCTTCCCTGCAATCTGTTCCCTTGCACCTGATGTGTTTTCTAAGTATTTCAGTCTTCTTGTGCCTCTGTTTTCTAACAGCTTCCAACTCTCCTGCACCTCTGTGATTCCCTATTCCTTCCAGCCTGCCTTTTGTTATCAGTTCCTGTGTCTGCAATCCACTTCAGTGTCTCCCTGTGTATCCTTAGTTTGCTTCCTGTTTGCCCCTGTGGACTTCTACCTGCTATTCTGCCTTCTGTCTGCTTCTGTGCATTACTATTCACCCCTATTCATCCAATATGTCTCTGTGCACTACTACTGTTCCCAGTGCCTCTGTGTCTTTCCATGCATTTTTTCCTGCTTGATCTGTACTACTTACTCACCAGAACTGCAAGGGCTATTTTCCTATTTATCAGTTCCTAGCTCCCAGTAGCTGCCTGCTTTGGTGAGTCAGAGGACAGCAACCTTGGAATTGTCTGTAGCATCATCCTTCTCTACTTTCAGGAGCTCTGGCGAAGACAAGAAATTTCCTTAGACAGCTCATACGTGAGTCAGTTTAAAAAACCAACTTGATTCTCCCATCCACACATTTGCCTGCAGCAAGGATCGAGCAGGGGAAACTTGACAGAGTGGTTGCACTGAAGTTGATCAGTAGACTTTCCCAGATCTCCAACCATTCATATTACTCTCATTTGTAACAGGCTGCTTAATTTCACCTACTTAAAGGGGTTGTAAAGGTTTGTTTTTTTAATTTCTAAATAGGTTCCTTTAAACTAGTGCATTGTTGGTTCACTTACCTTTTCCTTCGATTTCCCTTCTAAATGTTTTTTTTTCTTTGTCTGAATTTCTCACTTCCTATTTCAACTCAGTAAACTTCACACCATCATCATTACTGAACAGCTTACTGAGGAGGAACAGGAAGTGAGAAATTCAGACAAAGAAAACAAAGAAAAATAACATTTAGAAGGGAAATAGAAGGAAAAGGTAAGTGAACCAACAATGCACCAGGGGCGGATCCAGGGGGGGGGCAACAGGGCAATTGCCCCCCCCCCGAGACCATCTGTCACACTCACTTGCTTGCTCTGGGTTTTTTTTCCGCCTGATCTCCCGGACTTTGGGGACCCGGTAATGGTCGGCCATAGGTCCCCTCCTGGACCCCAAACTTGGCACACATGTCTCCTCTACAAGTTTTCAAAGTTTGGTGTCTGGGAGACCTACGGCCGGGGAGAACCGATTTTTCAAACCCGGGCACTCCTTCCATAGACTCCTATGTTAAACATCAGTCTAGTCATGGGCACAGTGAGGCATGGGCACAGTGAGGCAAAGTGAGGCACAGTGAGGCATGCAGATGGACACCCTAGGCTTATACTCAAGTCAATAAGTTTTCCCAGTTTTTTGGGGTAAAATTAGGTGCCTCGGCTTATATTCGGGTCGACTTATACTCGAATATATACAGTACTTGTTCTGCGGCTGCCGCTGCCTCTCTGAGTCTCTCTCTCAGTTTCTCACATCAGCTGATCAGCGGCGCCGAGAGAGAGACTCGTCTAATGTAGGAACGCGGCACACTGACACAATACCAGGAGCGTAGGAGGAGGTGGATGGAGCCTCTTCCCTGCACTCATTGCTAACGCCTGGTCCGCTTGGTGTCTAGCAACGAGTGACGTCAGTGAGTCACGTTGGGCCGCTCTGCAGGCAGGTGCGATAGCGTGCAGCTCCACAGACGGGTAAGAAAGCGTGCGGCTCTGCTTGCGGCGCGGTTCGTGGGCGGGCGGCGCGGTTCGTGGGCAGACCGTGCTACTCAGTGTGTTGGCAGCGCAGGTGAGAGTGAGAGGGCAGGCTCATCTCTCACCGCCCGTGCCTGCCCTGCATTCCTGCAGTGACTTCTGCCCTCACTGTGCGGGCAGCAGAGAGATTACATTATCTCTCTGCTGCCTGACTCTGGGAGTCTGGGACACAGCAAGAGACAACCAAAACTACACCTTAGCAGGCAAGTTAGTGACAATCCGCAAATTGTGTCAGGTGACGTGGCAAATGACAATCTGCATCTGGTGGCAGGCAAGTGACAATTAGCAAGGTGTGGCAGGTGAGTGGCAAGTGACAATCCGCAAGGTGTGGCTAGTGACAATCCGCAAGGTGAGGCAGGTGATGTGGCAAGTGACAATCCGCTACGTGTGGCAAGTGACACACTCAGGGCTCCCACTAATTGCAGGCGACGGTGGCAAGTGACACACTCGGAGCTCCCACTGATTCTGCATTAAACTATTTAATTTTAGATTACAATGTAATAGAAATAATGCGCTTCAATCATCCTGACACCATAACAACCCTGGTGCCGGGATGATTGAAGCGCCGACACCAGCCATTTCCCCGATAAATTTCCCACCAAAAAAACATATTTTTTGGCAGTGCCCCTCCTGAGAAAAGACTCTGGATCCGCCCCTGCAATGCACTAGCTTAAAGGAACCTATTTAGAAAATAAAAAATGAACCTTTACAACCCCTTTAACTTCAGTCCCCTTCACCTACTTATATTCAAGTGGCGGCTTGAGCATATTTCTCCATCAGGATCCCTAAGATAAGTTGATGTATTAACTTTTTTCCCAGCTCCTCAGTCCACAACACCCTGTGGGCAGGTGGAAAACTACATTGTTGTATGCTGTGTTATCTCTATACTGGCTTTCTCATTAGAACTTTCATTCATCCCAAATACTTAAAGTGAAATTAGCCTAGTACTAATTATGCTCCAAAATGTTCCCTCCCCCTCTTGCTACTCATCCTGCCTACCCTGCCTAAAAAAGATATGTGTACTTACTTATTGTTGGTCTACTCCAGTCTGGTCATGTGATCCCTTGTGTTAGTGAGCGGCAGCTGCAGGGGAGAGACGGCAGAGACTGACAATGGCTGGGAATTCCAGAAACTGCAATGTCACTCATAGGCTTTCGATATCTTAGCTGTTGTCAGTGCTTTTTCCTCTCCCCTGCAGCCGCCATTCACTGACAAAGGGAAGTCGAAGTTGTGGGATCACTTGATAGGTTTTATATCAGAAAATATATAAGTTCAAAAAGATAATGTGGATTTGGTGGATATTTTTTATTAACACAAGCTCTATATCCATTTAGTCTAACCACTTCCTTGTTAATCGCTGTGCATTTATTTTATTTATTTTTAACAAATGTGGCTTTATTTCTTGCATCTTAATGAGAACGTTCAGAAGAAATCAATATATTTTCCATTGATATAACCTTGTGTACAAGGCATACAGAATATGCTCTTGGTACCAAGAAAAATACAAAGCGGAGCTCCGTCGTAAATTTTTTTATTAAAAGCCAGCAGCTACAAATACTGCAGCTGCTGACTTTTAATAAATGGACACTTACCTGTCCAGGAGTCCAGCGACGTGGGCAGCAGAAGACGAGCAATCGCTCGTCTCTCGTCTGCCCCCACCGCCATCATCGGTGAGGAAATCAGGAAGTGAAGCGTTGCGGCTTCACTCCCCGGTTCCCTACTGCGCATGCATGGAGGTGGCGTAATGCCCGCAGTTTCCCGCAGCGTCTATGCCCGGAAGTGGGTGCAAATACCTGTCTTAGACAGGTATCTGCACCCCCCTGAAAGGTGCCAATTGTGGCACCGGAGGGGGGGAGGAATCCGATGAGCGGAAGTTCCACTTTAGGGTGGAGCTCTGCTTTAAGTACATTTTGAGATATATTTCATTCCATTCAAATGTACTCTTTACAATTCAGCGTCATGTTAAATACCCCTTGATCTTTATTGTAGGTGAATAGGTCAAAGATGAAAAACGACTAAATACAAAAAAACAGTTCAAACTGCATTCAAATGGCTATACCTTTTCTACTTGTTTTGTCTTTATGGCTTTGTAAATAAATATAAATTCATAATCTGATATAATTATGATAAACAAAACCAAAGAAAATTCCCAGCTCAATTTATCAGCCAGCCCACAGCCAACCGGATTATCCTTTTTGACAGTTTGCGTTAACAACAGGGCTTTACCTTGCACACATTTGCACATATGTAGCGCCCTCTACTCTCTCTCTCTCTTGCTCCGGTTTCTTTCTCTCTGGCTTTTTTCTAGGGGTACCTTGGAGGAGAGAGTGCGGGGTCACCACGCCAAGCTTTCACCGCAGATGTTTATGTGGTGTAAGCAAAGTTTCTTTACCTTTGGGTCGGTGTTCGGTGTTTGGAGCCTCCGCTTCTTCTGTGGAACAGTGTCTGCCAGTAAATGAGCCCCACACCAATAAAAGTCCAACACTCCTTTATTTTCCAATGTCAGGATGAAACACAATCAGTTAGACTCCCTCAACGAACAGACAGGGGGTGTGGATACGAGTAGGCCCAGGCACAATGAACTCTCCTATTCCTCTATCAGCAAATAGGCTTGGCGCATGGTCTCCGCCACCAACCGTGAATATTTTGGTCGCTGCCACCGACCGGGTGAACTGTGAACCTTCCTCCTGACTGAACTTGGCCCCTGTTCGGAAAGATACCCCTCCGGGCGGTCTCCTGAGGCTCACCCGGACCTGGCAATCTGCTGCACCAGGTCTTCGGGTGAGTAGCTCCTCCGGTCCCTTACGCCTCCGGATTCGGGCACCCCACTCCCGGGGACACCTAGGAAATCTTTCCCTCGCGGGACCCAGCGAAGGAAACTGGGCCCCAGGCCTCCAACCGAGTACCTCACCCCAGGCTGAAGGTGCCTGGGATGGAACACAAGCTCCGGGCGTCCAGGCCAAGGCCGCCTGGACACCAACCACGAACCACAGCCCTCAGGCTGAAGGTGCCTGGGACTCGAACCCTGTGACAAAGATGGCCGGCCCCTTTATACCCTCTCCCAGCAAGCACGGCGGGTATCCCCGCCCCACCATACAACCGCTAAGAGAGGCCAAAAAGGGGTACGCACTCAGCGATGGTTCAACCCCAGCCCACAGGGACAGCGCCACCTGCTGGGCCACAGGAAACTATACATCACTGGTGTCTCTGCCAGTTTTAAACATGATAGAAAAGTATATGCCAGCTACACATACTACATGTGTAAGCTGCAGAACCGATGGCCTGGTTGTTTGACACTGGTCCCAAGTGTCTGGAATAAACTATGCCCTCAACGGCGGACATAGCCCAGTCCAGCAACCAACTGAAAATTGAAAAAATTTAAAAATTTAAAAAAACTAAACTAACTAGAGCAGTTAAAAATGAAGAAAGAAAGTGGGCTGTGGGACTTTAAATGAGGCATGGATGGGCGTAGGAAAAAAGTCTAGGATATCAAAAATGAGTAAACATCCTTCCCCAGATTTCATTTGACAACAGGCCAATACTGTTTATCCCCCTGTTCTGATTATAACAGTCATAATCGTGATTTTCAATGATTCATCCATCTCCATGGCTCACCCAACCCAAGCGTTGGTGGGTCCCTGTTCTTTGGTCTCTTTCACCCGGGGTTGCGATGCGCCCAGTTCCCCCTCCCCCACCTGCCTTTCCTTGGCAGGGGGGGCGGGGTATGATCCTTGGCGCATCGGCATCATGTGAGTATGTTGCACGCACGGCGTCCACTGGGACGCCTGTGCTTCCATCATAGTTTTTTCCACCTCGCATGGCCCAGGGGGATAGGAGGGACCCCGCCGAGGTCATTTGCACCTCGGGCGGGGTTTGTTCCGTCCCCACACCTGGCTCATGCGTCACATGATGCTGGCGGCTATACGCCCCTTGCTGTGGACATTTAGCCGGTAGCCACCTGGGGAGTTTCACTTCACAGACATCCATCTGATGAGAGGTTCCTGTTTCTATCTTTCCCCACACTTCAAGGTAATTTCTAATCTATACTTCAGGATTTACACAGTATATATTACATATATACTCTTTTTACTTGCCCTTCTCAACTTTTGCCTTGCACCTTGCTTACACTGCTTCAAACACACATTTTATTTTACTGATATTTAGCATTGTTGGGGATTTGGTTTGGCTCCCCCTCATAACAGATTCACCTACACCAACACTCAGCTTATTTGCCAACTTTGGCTGTTAATCCTTTCAGTCATGCTTTATCATGAATCCCTTTTTGTTTAATTTCTTCCAGCACCCATCACACATTATTCCCACCAGGATCCATCAGCACATCATTTACATATTCACTCCCCTCTTCCTTTGCTCCCTTTTGTTTTCCTTCCCCTCCCCTCCCCCACTCACACTCCAATTTTGGTTCTCAAACCATTCAATCTTCTTTTTCACTCATTTGCATTTCTTCATCTCTCCACCAGCATTCTGCTCTTGTACCCTGTCTGTGCCTCTCCCTCAGTTTGGCGCTGTGTCGTGGCTGTCCGGGTTCCTCCTTGATGAATGTCCCATGCCATCTTCTCCTTGGCTCTCCTCTTGATTGAGGGGCCGTTGAAGTGTTTATTGGGGGGCCTTCCCCACCTCAGCCCCGGGTGAGACAGTGCATCCAGGACCACCACTCTATTCCATATTTCAAATGCTTGGGACAACCCCATTCCGGGCTTTGCCATTGGTAACGTATCAGACCACCTGATTCTGTTATTTTGTTTCAAACATGACATCATTTTTTTCGAGACTTTATTTGACCTGTCTATCCATCTCCCCTTTTAGTCAAATGACATGCACCCCACTCCTGATGACTGGCTTCAAACGCCAAGAAACGCGTTGAGTCCATGCTCAGGGATGCCAAGTAAAGCCTGCCCAACTATGAATCTATAAAGTGTATTCTTGACTTTTCAATTGGATAATCAATTTCACTGTTTCTGTATGTCCATTTTACTGTCATTACTTGCTTCAGCCATGTCTCAACAATGAATTTTGATTATGTCTATGTGATAACCTCTATTTACATTATGCCTTTGTTTGCATGATCTATGTGTACTTTTACTATGATACAATACATTTTTATATTCATATCCATGCCTTGATTTCCATTCTTCAGACTGACTATGCAGCATGTATATATGGCTACAGACCATTCCCCAACGGGACAGTGATGTTTACTCATTTTTGATATCCTAGACTTTTTTCCTACGCCCATCCATGCCTCATTTAAAGTCCCACAGCCCACTTTCTTTCTTCATTTTTAATGTACCAGGGATGGAGGCATGGGTATGGCATCTATGGGTCACAATGGGTCACCTGCCTTTTCTTTATAACTAGAGCAGTTGTGCCTGAGCCTCACATGAAAAGGGAGGGGAAGGAAACAAATAACATATAACTGTAAAACATCTCAAAAATCACATCATTGACATTTTCCCCCACCCACATCACTGACTAAGACCCGCCCCACTCTCAGCGGTCTTGATGGGATGTTCTCCTGCAGAGGGGAAAATAAATATTAAACACACAAATTCCTGACAAATATGTTCGTGTGAGAATGAAAGAACCTCTCCGTAAAGAAATCCTTTCCTTCAAAAAGTGTGTGTGTGAAAAGTGAATGCCGATGCACGTCACTGCCACCTGGTGACAGCGTCGCGGTAACCGCACTTGTGGAGACCTCTTCTTCTTTGGCCCTCTCTACCCCAGAGTCCAAGATCACTTGTTGGAGAATGAAGAACAACAGTCCTTCAATTCCTCCAAAGAGCACAAACACCCATTAGCTTGGGTACAGTCACTAAGTTCTCCCGGGAAACAAACAACAAACCCGGAGAGTTCAGCAATATTAAATGGCAAACGGAGTCTTTTATCTCCTACAGATAGAAACGAGGGTGCGGCAGGACAAGTGGTTTCAAATGCTGGTCCATGGTTTCTAGATGGTATTCAACATCTTCCCCTTCCTTGCGTCGAATCAGCACCTTGTCCGCGTGGATATGCCGCCCCAGCATCCATTCTGCCTTGCAGTCTTTGAAACGCTGAGATGCCTTGGGAGAACACGCGAGGTACCTGCGGGCGTGTGGGACCTGAATGTGGGTCCATACAAAGTCATTGTACCAGCGCTCCCGGCAAACTTCCACTTCATACAACAACTCTTTAGACAAGTATGGGTACTCCCATCCGTACTCGGCAGCAACCTTCTGGCAAAATAGGCGTTGTAGTCTCGCCAGTGGAGGCATTGTGGCTTTGTCCCCTTCCCTTTTTAGCAAATAGTTCATCTATGGCGACATCGTCTCCCAGATCGGAGAGCGACTCCAGGTCGGAGGTGTCACACTCCTCCGCGGGTATGTAGCCTATAGTGGAAACTGAACTGCCACCTCTCGCGGACAAACAGGGCCGTGAATCCCCGACTCCTCCGCCCATACACCAAGTCCCTCCGCCTGGCTTACCTCTGCCTTTCCTTGAAACGGGATGTCCGGGACTCCTCTCACCGGATCCACCCGGGCTGGGCGTAGGCGGGCAGGATGATCCACCGCAACCGCTGGACGGGGCTACAATGCCGGTTTTCCTCTTTGGCGGTGGACGCTGGGAGACAGTGATGACCGAGTCAGCATCCTCGGATTTCTCCCGTACTTTGGTGATCGCGACCTCCCCCGTGGTCGCTGCAGTGCGCACAGGGATGGCTGTCAAAGCGGTGATTCCTCCTACTTGAGTGGTGCTGCCTGTAGTGCGGTTGAGGTGGATGGTTCTTGGCTTTTCGATAGCTGTGTCCACCTCAAATAAGAACTCCCCGGGTAAGAACATGGTATATAGACCTAGGGCTTTGGGGGGTCTAGGCTTGCCAAACCTCTGGCTTTATTATGTTTCCTCCAGACTTCTGCAACTGGCGCAATGGCATACCCCCTCCCGCAGAATCCCCTGGCTCCGCTTTGAACGGATTTCTATAGCCCCCTATTATCTCCAGGTTCTGCTCTGGGCCAGGTCAGTTTGCCCCAGGGTTATCGCCACCTTAAATTTGGTGGTAGGCCAATCCCTACGGCTCTGGTCCCTATATAAGAATAAACTCTCCCTACTACCCCTCAACCCCAGATTAGCCTCTTTTATTTGTGACCCCTCCTTTCTCGCAGCTTTTCCTAACCCGAAAGATTTTGCCCTTTGGATCTCAAAGGACTTGGTCACTCTGGACTCGCTGCAGAAGGATGGGGTGATTTGCTCATTTCAATCCCTACAATCCTCCCACTCCCTCCCCAGGTCAGAATTCTACAAGTATTTGCAAATTAGACATTACTTTAACTCACTGTATGCAGGCGCCACAACTAATCCCATTAATACATTTGAGGGTCTTTGTGGCCCTACCTCCAGGGATAAGGGGACTATCTCCCGTTTATATGATTTCCTGGGTGGCCTAGGCCTCTCAGACAAATCCACAGCCATTCTCGGGTGGGAGCTAGAAACCGGTGTGGTTGCCTCTCCAGGGGAATGGACTGATAGGATCTCGAATATGCACAAATGCACAAGATCTGAGGCGGTCAAGGAAACGGTGGTGAAGTTACACACCAGGTGGTATTATACCCCTGCCAAGCTACATAAATTCTTCCCTGCGGTTTCCGAGCTTTGCTTCAGGGGTTGTCCAGAGAAAGGGACCCATTTACACATCTTTTGGAGCTGTACAGCCCTGAAGGACCTTTGGAGGAGGGTTGCTGATAAGGTTGCAGAGATCACAGGGGTTCTACCTACCCTAACACATCAGATGTGCCTATTCTTTGCAGACATCCCAGGTTCCACCCCCCCTGAACAAAACCTATCGCACACGCTCTTCAGTGCGGTACATTGGTCCATTGCCCTGTTTTGGCGCACCCCTGGAGTCCCCTGGGAACAGGTCCTCAGGCGCATGGCGGCTATTCAAATCATGGAGGGGGTCTTCCACACCATCATGGATACCATGCCCATTTATGATCTAAAATGGAAGCCCTGGTCCCCCTGAGCATTCATCTATTCCTGGGGTCATTACCTACATTCATCCTTGTTCTACCTTGCATTGCTATCAGCACCTTTGAGAATAGCTTCCCGTAACCAGTTCTGTTCTGTGTTTAGCATAGTGAATTACTTGTCTATTTCTTTGTTTGTGCTCTTATATTTTTATATTTTTTTTGTTTTCTTTTTTCCTTGTTGACTTGTATTTTATTATTTTTTCTCTTCACTTCTGCGTGATAGTGTCATGGTATAGTGAAGAGGCCTATGACTTATTTACATGATTATGTTTTCTCAATGGCTGTCTCCAAGCGGTTCTCATTACATTTTTGATGTCATTGTATGCTATGTACTGGACGCTTATTGTTCATGCCTTTATTTTCTCAATAAAAGCATTTGTATTAAAAAAATAAGAACTCCCCGCAGGCCTCGCATCGCCCGAATGGCTTCAGCTGACACACCAGTCCCGAACAGCCAGGACAAATCAAACCCAGGGCCTCAACGTCCATGCATGAGTACAGTGCGAATTGTCCCCGGGGCTTTAGCCGAATCCCCGTATCGGTCACTGGAGCAGCAGTAGTCAAGGTCGTGGTAGAAGGGTGAAGTGGAATCCACAATGTATTTCCGAACATGGTGACTCACTGCTGATCCATTGCGCACTCCAAGTTTGGCGCCAAAGTCCCCACGTGTAGTCCTTCACACGATTGGACTCCTCCCCTCTTGCACTCCAGTTCGCGGGCTTTCTCCTTCCCTGGGTCATGCCCACAAACTGAGCAGGGAGGGTGTGCCTCGTGGCGCAGTGCAATAGAAGCCCCCACGTGTACTACTTTCCCTTCTTAGGGTCATGCCCACGACTTTGAGCAGGGTTGCACTTTGGTCAATAATATGGCCGACCTACTCGGAACTCTTCCGGGCAGACACGTTCAAACTCCGTCCATTCTAGCTCCATAGTAACACGAACACCATCCCGGATCCGGAGCCCCCACGTGTAGCGCCACCAACCGTGAATATTTTGGTCGCTGCCACCGACCGGGTGAACTGTGAACCTTCCTCCTGACTGAACTTGGCCCCTGTTCGGAAAGATACCCCTCCGGGCGGTCTCCTGAGGCTCACCCGGCACTGGCAATCTGCTGCACTAGGTCTTCGGGTGAGTAGCTCCTCCGGTCCCTTACGCCTCCGGATTCGGGCACCCCACTCCCGGGGCCCCCTAGGAAATCCTTCCCTCGCGGGACATAGCGAAGGAAACTGGGCCCCAGGCCTCCAACCGAGTACCTCACCCCAGGCTGAAGGTGCCTGGGATGGAACACAAGCTCCGGGCGTCCAGGCCTAGGCCGCCTGGACACCAACCACGAACCACAGCCCACAGGCTGAAGGTGCCTGGGACTCGAACCCCGTGACAAAGATGGCCGGCCCCTTTATACCCTCTCCCAGCAAGCACGGCGGGTATCCCCGCCCCACCATACAACCGCTGAGAGAGGCCAAAAAGGGGTACGGCACTCAGCGATGGTTCAACCCCAGCCCACAGGGACAGCGCCACCTGCTGGGCCGCAGGTAACTATACATCACTGGTGTCTCTGCCAGTTTTAAACATGATAGAAAAGTAAATGCCCGCTACACATACTACATGTGTAAGCTGCAGAACCGATGGCCAGTGGATCAGTGAGACACACGGTAACAGAGGATATACAAAAGGCATTATATTTTTTGTTCAGTGAGTGTATGTGAGTGTGTGTGAGTGTATATGTTTACAAGCATGATATTAAAGTGTTTTTAAAAGGATAAAGCATGATTGTTCATCCTGATATCTTTTGCTTGTTATTGAGTGGAGTATTGCTGGAGATTGGAGGCTGCTAAATAACAGGAGGATTGTCACTAAGGAGAAACATAAAGTGAAGATATAAGCTATATGGGATTAATGAAATATCAAGACTGTTTTTTATGTGATAAAGGTAAGGGCACACCCAGTGAAGGTGGCACGTAAAACTTAGGAGAGGAGAGCATGATGGAATTGATGATAAAAATAATATTGTTATTAATTAAGGGATCACACATTGAGAAGGATTATCAGTATCAATGATAAAGATGTTTTTAAATGATTATATGTGTAAGCTGCAGAGCCACTTCAAGGCAACCCGGTGTTATCTGCAGTCCTAACTCTATACATTTTTGAGAGCCTCCATAGTAGAAGCACATGCATAATAATGGTTTGGCATCGGGCAGGTGAGCCTGGAGGGAACCCACCCCTCCTTAAATGCTAGCCCACCGCCGGCCGTCATATGATGGCCGGACGGTGCAGCTCTCGTTCTGGGCGGGCTTCATATGACGTCCTCACCTTCCTGAACCACTAGGGGGCGCGTGCGCTCCCGCCGCATCACTGGGAACCCGATGCGCGTACCCGGCGGCCGCGATGTCCACCGGGCACCCTCGATTGCCCAGTAACGGAGCAGGACCGTGGATCTGTGTGTGTAAACACACAGATCCACGGTCCTGTCAGGTGAGAGGAGACCGATGGTGTGTTCCTTGTACAGAGGAACACCGATCGGTCTCCTCCCCTTTTAAGTGTCCTCCCCCTACAGTTAGAATCACTCCCTAGGACACACATTTAACCCCTTGATCGCCCCCTAGTGTTAACCCCTTCCCCGCCAGTCACATTTATTCAGTAACCAATGCATTTTTATAGCACGGAACGCTCTATAAATGTGAATGGTCCAAAAATAGTGTCAAAAGTGTCCGATATGTCCGCCGCAATATCGCAGTCACGATAAAAATCACAGATCGCCGCCATTACTAGTAAAAAAAAAAAATAATAATAAAAATGCTATAAATCTATCCCCTATTTTGTAGACGCTATAACTTTTGCGCAAACCAATCAATATACGCTTATTGCGATTTTTTTACCAAAAATATGTAGAGGAATATATATCGGCTTAGACTGAGGAAAAAATTTGTTTAAAAAAAAAAAAAAATTGGGATATTTATTACTCTTCTTTTGTTTATAGCACAAAAAATAAAAACCGCCGAGGTGATCAAATACCACCAAAAGAAAGCTCTATTTGTGGGGGGAAAAGGACATCAATTTTGTTTGGGTACAGCGTCGCACGACCGCGCAATTGTCAGTTAAAACAACGCAGTGATGTATCGCAAAAAATGGCTTGGGAAGGAAGGGGGTGAAAGTGCCCTGTATTGAGGTGGTTAAAGGCACAGGGGCACACTGGACACCCAGCATATAGCACAATGGCAGCAAAGGTGTCCAGTGCATCCCCTCACCAGTATTCCAGCAGTACAAACAAATGACCATTGCCCCATCTAAAGCTAGCCATTGCAGGAAAGGGTAAATGGAAGGGCAACACTTGTAAAACAAAACCAAAGAAAATTCCCAGCTTAACTCACCAGCCAGCCTGCAACCAACCGAATTATCCTGTCTAACAGTTTGCATTAAAAAAGGGGTTAGACAGGATAAATTAGTTGGTTGCGGGATGGCTGGTTAATTGAACTGGGAATTTCCTTTGGTTTTGTTTTAACATGCGTTGCCCCTCCATGTGTTCCTTGCTGTGAATGCCAGTTATAGTTGGGGGCAGTAGCCATTTGTTTGTACTGATAAATGTTGACACCTTTAAAATATAATTTTCACTTTTCATCATAACAAAGAAGATGAGTACTTTATGTGAGTGCTATCATAGGACCCACTGGGTTGCTGTGACACACTTAAATTCAACAAAACTTAATGGGAAAAGGCAATGTACCCTACCTATGTAACTACTACCCAGGCTACTCTGTCGCCACCTATAGGACTTTTTAAAAATAGTGTCAGAAAAAGAGGCCTTTAATACTTACCTGTTCCTCTTCCCCTGCTGCCAACCTTTTGCTGTTTTAAAGAGATACAGTTTTAGCCTGCAAGGGATGACTTGTTTCTGAGTATGACTCAGGTACACAGATACTTATACCACATTCTGTAGATGTTTACTTTACTTAGACCTCGTTTTATATGCACACATTGCAGCCTCTTAAAATCCCTTTTCATGTAGAATCAGCTGTATATTTTTTTCAGTCAATCGTAAGTCAATTAATTTTGATTAATTAGGAATTTAGAGCTTATTAACTGGGTTTAATTAAAGAAAATACCACCCAGTAAGTAATTTACATGCATGTGAACTGTAACTGAGCATCATTTCTTAACCAATAGCTCAATTAAACTCAATTTCATGCTTCAGAGATTATTATTCAGGATATCTTAAATAATTAGCATATGCAAAAGGTTTACTAATATAAACTCCACAAAATATGTGTCTGTTTCTACACCTAGATCTTGGCATAGCTGTCCATAGCTATGTGAAAAGAATTGGTGTAGTAAACAGGCCACCAAGACAGTCTGAGGATTATGATAGCCTGTTGACCAAATAGCTCACTCAGACTACATGAAGGGAGAGGTTTTTTATGGCTGATTTCAACATGCTCGACATAAACTGAAATAATTCAACTGTGCAACTACTGTACATACATCATATACATCTGAAAAATTATTAATAGTAAAGGCTGTTATGGCTCCCTATAGAGGTAAGCAGGATAGTGAGGAAGAAAAGAAAAACACAATTTAATAGATATAAAAAAACCAAAAATATAGCTGTATGGAAAGTATATAAAACAGACATATAAGGTCAAATATATGTAGCGGTACCCACGTAGGGGCTGCTGAGTGTTGTGGTCCATCTGTCACCCTGCCCAGCCAGGCACACATTTGATATTCACCCTAAGGCAGAAAAACAGTCATTGAACTTTGTTTGTATTTTTATTGAGGGTGTGACAGCAGGAAGGTAAAGTCACCTGGTTGCATCCAGGGGGGTAGATATATTTCGCCCAGATTCAGGCTTTACGCCGACTTATACAACTAGGTGGAGAGTTGTATAAGCCCAGCTGAGGCTAGTGGGCTCATGGATGACTCATACCTCTAGGGAGAGTGTGGGGCGTCGTGCAGACAGGGAGTTGATGAGACCAGCTGAAGCTTGTCAGCTCATTTAGGCCTCTATAAGAACTCCCAGCTTCATTAGATGTTAGCTCATGCCTTGACCCAGACCTGTGTGGACTGTCTAGGGAGAGTGAACCCCTGTGCGGTGAGACAAAGCCTGTGTGGCTATTTGCTTGGACATTTAAAACCAGGGACTTAGGGACTAGGACAGCACTAGGCTGATCCCAGTTGTTAGTTAGGAAACCTGTATGTTTAGTCAGAGGTCAAGTTGACCAGGATTTATTTTTTTTATGTTTCTTTTGCTTTGCTGTGTTTTGTCACTGTAAATAGAAAATAAACCGCACCTTTTTGATTTTGAAAACCACAACCTCCGTTTGCTAGGCCTGTTTTTGTGTGGGGAGCCCATCTCGGGGGTCACACACACCCGCTGCCGAGCTAACCCCCTCACAGTTGGTGGAGAACCAGTGGCAGTTTTTTTTTAAGCCAGCATGGAGGAGATACTGAAGCAGCTGGCTCTAGCAAATGCCAATCAACAGCAGACAAATGCAGGTTTGCAAAAGAGCCTTGCAGCTCATCAACAGAGCCTTGCAGCTCAACAACAGAACTTCGCAGCCCAGCAGCAAGCTCATCAACAGAGCCTTGCAGCCCAGCAGCAGACAAACGCAACTTTGCAACAGAGTCTGGAGGCTCAGCAACAAGCCCAGCAGCAATCTGAGGCCCGCTTCATAGACCTGTTGCAGAAGCAAGAGCAGAGACTACAACAACAGATGGAAGCAGTAATGCAGCAACGTCCGCAGACCAGTGAGGAAAGCCGTCCCACTAATACCGCGTCCTTTGGGGTGAGTCGTTTATTGACAAAAATGACTGGAGAGGATGATCCAGAGGTATTTTTGACCACATTTGAAAGGACCGCTGAAAGAGAAAAGTGGCCTGAGGAGCAGTGGGCTGGACTGGTGGCTCCTCTGTTAACTGGTGAATCGCAGAAAGCTTACTATGACCTAGAGCCTAACCAAGCGAAAGACTATGTGATGCTAAAAGCTGAAATATTGGCAAGGCTGGGTGTCACCCAGGCTGTCCGGGCTCAGCGTGTGCATAACTGGACTTTCCAGCTTGGAAAACCCCCCAGGTCTCAAATGTATGATCTCATTCACCTGAGCAGAAAGTGGCTACAGCCAGAGACTTTGTCCGCACCAAAGATTGTGGAACGTGTTGTAATGGATCGGTTTTTGAGAGCTCTTCCTACTGCCATCCAAAAGTGGGTAAGCCATGGAGACCCAGAGATGGCCGATGGTCTTGTGGATCGTGTGGAGAAATACTTGGCTACAGAGAACCTGACGGCCTCTTCCAGAGACACTCGGACTTTCCACCCTAAGACCAGACCATCCCCAGGGGCGGATAAGAGGATTCCAAGGGGTGAGGGTGGAGAGAGTGAGAGGGTGGGAGCTCTACCCCAAGTTTGGCGAGAACAGCCTGGGAAATCAGCGGCTCAAGAGGCCGCAAGAAGGATCGTTTGCTACCGCTGCCGGCAAGCGGGACATATTGCAGCCAATTGCCCGGTTGTGGAGGAACCCATGCAGTGTGACTTTCTGACGGGCAGACGTCAGTCGCTGTGTGCGACAGTCGCATGCACTGCCATTCGAGGAACTGAGAAACATTTATGCAAAATGTGTGTTAATGGTAGAAATGTTGTGGTATTGCTGGATTCAGGTAGCCTTGTGACCCTGATAAAGGCTGAGTTAGTTAAAACAGAGGTCTCTGGGAATAGCAAGGTAGCTGTTATTTGTGTGCATGGGGACACCCGAGAGTATCCAGTGACTACAGTGTGTTTCGAGACCCCCAAAGGTACCCTCTCTCATCCAGTGGGCTTAGTATCTCAGTTACCGCATGACGCCATTGTGGGAAGGGATTTTCCGAAGTTCTGGGAACTGTGGGATGATCCTGAGCCCCCCACTGGTGCCCCTATGTACCAGGAATGTGATAGCCAGAACTCCCCTGAGAGTGGTGAGGACTCTCCGGAATTTCCCTTATCAGTATTGGCAGGGGAGACTCAAGAAACTGGAGAGGAGCCCACCTCCTCAGACGAAAACCTACCGTTTGTGGAGTTTTCTGATCTTGAGGTTCACAGGGAAAACTTTGCCACAGAACAGTTGAAAGACCCCGCCCTAATAAAGGCACGGGAAAACGTAGTGAAAATAGATGGCGAGTAAGTGAACCCAGATAATACCTGCACTTACCCATACTTCAGCGTAGAGAAGGACCTACTGTATCGGGTGGCAAAAAGGGCAGAAGAAACCGTTGAGCAGCTTGTGGTGCCCAAACCTTACAGGAAGTTGGTGTTGGAGTTGGCCCATGGGCACATTCTTGGAGGTCATCTGGGGACAGAGAAAACCCGAGAGAGGGTATTACAGAGATTCTATTGGCCGGGGGTGATGAAGGACATAGAAAATTATTGTTCCTCCTGCCCTGTGTGTCAGAGGTCGGCCCCGATGCCACATTTCCGTAGCCCGCTGGTCCCTCTACCCATCATTGAGGTCCCGTTTGAGAGGATCGCCATGGATTTGGTAGGTCCTATAATCAAGTCCGCTAGGGGGCACCAGTACATATTAGTTATAATGGACTATGCCACCCGTTATCCAGAAGCGATCCCTCTCCGAAATACCTCGGCCAAAACCATAGCCAAAGAGCTATCTCTTGTGTTTAGCCGGGTGGGTATTTGTAAAGAACTGCTTACGGACCAAGGTACACCCTTTATGTCCCGGGTTATGAAGGAGCTGTGTAAATTGTTCAAAGTGACGCAATTACGTACATCGGTGTATCACCCCCAAACCGATGGGCTGGTTGAAAGATTCAACAAAACCCTAAAACAAATGTTGAAGAAAGTGGTGGATAGAGATGGAAAGGATTGGGACTGTCTACTTCCTTATCTGATGTTTGCTATTAGGGAGGTGCCCCAATCCTCTACGGGATTCTCCCCCTTTGAGTTACTGTATGGGAGACACCCAAGAGGGCTGTTGGATATTGCCAAGGAAACTTGGGAAAGTGAGAGTTCTCCCCACAGGAGTGTGATTGAGCATGTCGCCCTGATGCAAGACCGAATTGCACAGGTAATGCCCATCGTGAAGGAACATTTGGCCCAAGCGCAGTTAGCACAGCAGAGAGTGTACAACCGTGGAGCCAAGACCCGTACCTTTTCCCCGGGGGATAGGATACTGGTACTTGTCCCTACGGTTGAAAGTAAATTCCTTGCCAAATGGCAAGGCCCCTACGAGATAATGGAAAAAGTGAGCGAAGTGAATTACAAGGTCAGACAACCAGGAAGGCGAAAGCCCGAACAGATCTATCACGTTAATCTGTTGAAAGCCTGGAGGGATAGAGAGTCCCTAGTCGCAGACACTTGGTCACCAGCTCAAACTGGTTGCGTGATTCCTGAGGTTGGAATAGCAGCCACCTTGTCACAACCCCAACAACAGGAGGTTAAGGAGTTTGTGCTTCGCAACAAGGAGGTATTCTCTGAGCTGCCGGGACAAACATCTGGGGTAGAGCATGACATCATTACCCCGCCCGGTGAAAGGGTGAAGTTAAAACCCTATCGGATCCCAGAGGCCCGACGGGAGGCAATACGGGAGGAAGTACAGAAAATGCTGAACTTAGGGGTGATAGAGGAGTCCCAAAGTGATTGGTCTAGTCCCATTGTGTTGGTGCCTAAACCGGATGGGAGCTGGCGATTTTGTAACGATTTTCGTCAGTTGAACAAAGTTACAAAATTTGACACCTACCCCATGCCACGTATAGATGAGTTGATCGACCGGCTGGGAACAGCCCGATACATGACGACTCTTGACCTCACAAAAGGGTATTGGCAAATCCCCCTGGCCAAGTCGGCCAAAGAGAAAACCGCATTTGTAACCCCAGACGGGGCGTTCCAATATAAAAGAATGCCGTTCGGGTTACAGAATGCGCTGGCCACATTCCAGCGGAAAATGGACCAGATGCTGAGGCCCCATCGGAAGTATGCTGCGGCTTACCTGGATGACATAATTGTCCATAGCACAGATTGGGCCTCACATCTGCCAAAAGTGCAAGCAGTCCTGGACTCTGTTCGGGAAGCGGGGTTTACGGCTAACCCCAAGAAGTGTACCATTGGGCAGGAGGAGGCCAAATATCTTGGGTACACCATTAGGAGGGGAGTAATAAAACCCCAACTCAACAAAGTCGAGGCCATCCAGAGTTGGCCACGTCCCAACAGCAAGAAGCAGGTACGAGCCTTTCTGGGAATCGCTGGGTATTATCGGCGATTCATTCCCCACTTTGCTTCTAAGGCTGTGCCCCTAACCAACCTGACGAAGGGGAAAGGGTCGGTCATGATTAAATGGACCCCCGAGGCTGAGGCAGCATTCCAATTCTTGAAACAAGCCTTATGTAGCCAGCCAGTGTTGTACTCACCCGACTTCTCTAAAGACTTTGTCGTACAAAGTGATGCGTCAGATGTGGGGTTAGGAGCAGTATTGTCCCAGGTCTGGAACGGGGAAGAGCACCCAGTCATTTACCTCAGCAGGAAGTTGAAGTCCCATGAGGTAAATTACGCCACCGTTGAAAAGGAGTGTTTAGCGGTGAAGTGGGCTCTAGATTCCCTTCGGTACTACCTGCTAGGTAGGCACTTTGACATGGTTACGGATCACGCTCCGTTAAAGTGGATGGCTCAAAACAAGGAAACAAATAGAAGAGTGAATAGGTGGTTCCTGGCCCTCCAGGAATTCAACTTCACAGTAAAGCATCGCCCTGGCGTTCAAATGGGGAATGTGGATGCTTTGTCTCGAGTACATGAATGCCTGATTGCTGGTGTTCCAACCCCAAGGTTAAAACAAGAGGGGGGGTATGTGACAGCAGGAAGGTAAAGTCACCTGGTTGCATCCAGGGGGGTAGATATATTTCGCCCAGATTCAGGCTTTACGCTGACTTATACAACTAGGTGGAGAGTTGTATAAGCCCAGCTGAGGCTAGTGGGCTCATGGATGACTCATACCTCTAGGGAGAGTGTGGGGCGTCGTGCAGACAGGGAGTTGATGAGACCAGCTGAAGCTTGTCAGCTCATTTAGGCCTCTATAAGAACTCCCAGCTTCATTAGATGTTAGCTCATGCCTTGACCCAGACCTGTGTGGACTGTCTAGGGAGAGTGAACCCCTGTGCGGTGAGACAAAGCCTGTGTGGCTATTTGCTTGGACATTTAAAACCAGGGACTTAGGGACTAGGACAGCACTAGGCTGATCCCAGTTGTTAGTTAGGAAACCTGTATGTTTAGTCAGAGGTCAAGTTGACCAGGATTTATTTTTTTTATGTTTCTTTTGCTTTGCTGTGTTTTGTCACTGTAAATAGAAAATAAACCGCACCTTTTTGATTTTGAAAACCACAACCTCCGTTTGCTGGGCCTGTTTTTGTGTGGGGAGCCCATCTCGGGGGTCACACACACCCGCTGCCGAGCTAACCCCCTCACAAGGGGAATAAACTTGGATGGGAATGGGAAATTCATTAAATGCCCAACTTATTGCAGAAAAATATATGGGACCAACTATATACACCTCCGGTCTGTACAACTCCAGTCTTCAACTCCAGCACATCACTTGCTTGCACAGTATAACAGGGAGCGACAAGACAGGTTCTATCTTAAAATAAACATTAAAGTGTATTATTTGAGAGACAATAGTCACACAAATATAGTTGCTGGACAATATGTAAGCAGCTTTGTTTGGGCCATAATCTAACAGGGAGATACAAAGCAGGTCTTCTCTTGGAATAAAGCAGAAGAGACAAGGAAATTTATATAATGACATAAAGTTTAATTGCACTATCTGAGAGATAATAGTTAAAACAAATTCAGTGGCCGAACAGTATGTAAATAACCTGGTAAGGCCACATTATAAGAGGGAGAGACAAGTAAGGTTTTGTTGTGAAATAAACATAAAAGTGTATTACCTGAGAGACAATAGCCACAAATATCATACGGGGCTGGACAGTATGTAAACAGCTTGGTTTGGGCCACAATATATACTGTATTGTCAAAAGATTTGGGACTCCTGCCTTTACACGCACATGAATTTTAATGGCATCCCTGTCTTAGTCCGTAGGGTTCAATATTGAGTTAGCCCACCCTTTGCAGCTATAACTCTACTGGTAAGGCTGTCCACAAGGTTTAGGAGTGTGTCTATCGGAATGTTTGACCATTCTTCCAGAAGCATATTTGTAAAGTCAGGTACTGATGTTGGATGAGAAGGCCTGGCTTGCAGTCTCTGCTTTAATTCATCCCAAAGGAGTTCTATCGGGTTGAGGTTTAGGACTCTGTGCAGGCCAGTCAAGTTCCTCCACCCCAAACTCACTCATCCATGTCTTAATGGACCTTGCTAGACAATAGCCACAATATTGTACAGTGGCTGCGCAGTCTGCCTGGCCCTCCTGTATCCACTTTTATCCAGAAGGCCAAATAGGGTCTTTGAAGACCTGGAATTAAAATAATCTCTTGTCCCTAAATGAGGTAATGTGGGTGCCCAAACAGACTAGACTGTTTTCTCTGGAATTGTAGGTCAATCTCAACAGTGCGTTATCTGAGACAAAAGATCCACAAATATGGTACTGTGTCTAGTCAGTATGTAAGCAGCTTGGCTGGGTTGTAATATGAAAAGAAGATACAAGACAGGTTTTACCCTGAAATAGACATTTCAGAAAAAAGCCACAAATGCTTTAGCGGCTGGACAGTATGTGAACAGCTTAGTTTGAGTCACAATATAAGTGGGAGACACAAGGCAGGTCTTATCTTGAAATATATATTAGACTTATTATATATTATACTGTATTATCTGAAAGCCAATAACCACATTTCAAAGCGACCATAGAGTATGTAAGCAGTTTAGTTAAACCACAATATAAGAAATAGACACAAAGCAGGTAACGACTTGAAATAAATATTACAGTGTATTATCTGAGAGACAACATTCACAAATATTGTACAGTGACTGGACAGTATATAAGCAGATTGGGGCAATAGAAGACAAAGAGATGAGACAGAGTTGATCTTGAAATAAAAATTAGCTTGTACTGTTTGCGATACAATAGCCCCAAAAACGGTACAGTTACTGGACAGTATATAAGCAGCTTAGTTAGGCTGCAAAATAAGAGGGAGACTCAAGTCAGGTTATATAATAAAATAAACATTAAAATGTATTATCTGTAAGACAGTAGACACAAATATTTTTGAGTGCCAAAGCACCAGAACAGGCTGCAAAATTTGAGGTGCAATGCAGGATTTACCCTTTAACAAAAGTTAGAAACCCAGAGGCCATGCTGAGAAAACTTTGTGTGGCAGCTTTACAGCATCAGCACACCAAAAAATAAGCTTCAAACGTCAAGGTGCAATGTAGGGCGGCCATACACGGTTCGAATTTCGAAATAATTTTCTTTCGAAAATCGTATCAAAGAATTTTCATGCGGCAATCAAATTTGAGGAATCCAACATGTTGGAAGTTTTTTGAAAAACAAACGATTTTCTGATCAATGATGGGAGAATCGTGCGAGAAATGTAATAGAAAAGAAAATGTGCATGTGCAAGAAAAGAATATTCCCGGAGAGAAACTTGACGTAATTGTAGCCGTATTAGTCAAGTATGATGGAAGATACTGCATATAGCCGCATTAAGAAGCAGATAACCATCCTGATCACAAAGGAAACACAGGTTAGCAGCGACATCTTCTTTCTCTCAAGATGCAAAAAGAGGAATCTCATACCACAGGGTCTCCGGATTAAAAATCCTTGTGCCAATACACTGAACTCTCCTTATGCAGAAGGACTCTGCAGACGTACCAGCGAAAGGTTAAGGAACAACCTCATTCATAAACTGTATGGTAAAAGGGAGACAATCAGGAAACAAAAGCAGTTGGTGTTTGAAACCTCAACATCACTGGACCCTACAAACATCAGCGAAATTAAGAATGAAATTGAAACCTTACAAAGACAACTGCAAAAACATGCCATGAACAGGAAGCAAAAAAAACTCCAAAAGCTACACCAAGAGCAGACCTTTTGGATACAACCTAAACAACACAAAACAAACACAACTTCTATAACTCCTGCTATCAGCAACTTGGAACCCGATCCAGAATCCCAAGGTATCCCTTGTGTAAATGCTGACCTGACAGAAAATGTGGATATAACAGAGGATCTTGGAATCATAAATTTGTCAGCTCATAAACTTTCTGCACCAGAAACAACAGTCCTCTCCAAAGGCCTCACATTCTGCCCAACCACCAAATTGGATAATTTACAGGTATGGTCAGATATGGAGGGATTCTTTAGGAGACTGAGGCTCAAAGAATATTTTCACAGCAATGAAAGGAATCCTAGGACAATAGGAGGTGATAAAAAGAAAAAGAACAGCAACTTCACACCTCCACAGGGACGCAACCCCAAACTGGATACCTATATTGACAGCTTCAGGCTGCGAGTAACATCCCTGATATCCACCCAGCAAAAGAAAATATTATACAACCTTTCACCACTGGAGCGAAGAGCTGTACACGATCTGCGCAAGAATCAGGCCATAACCATCAAACCAGCAGATAAAGGGGGAGCAGTCGTTGTGATGGATACAGACAAATATATACAAGAGGGTCAGAGGCAGCTGGCAAATACTACTTACTACAAAAAACTGGATTATGATCCGACCCAGGATTTTACTAAGCAATTAAAAGGTCTGATTGCGACCATACCAAGCCACCTGCATTCAGAACTCATCAATGCGATTCCAGATAATCCAGATATTGGAGACTTCTACATGCTGCCCAAAATTCACAAGCCAGGAAATCCAGGCAGACCCATTATAACAGGTATGAATACACTTACCGAACATATCTCAGGCCTTGTAGAAAACATGTTAAAACCGTTAGTCATGAACACTACTAGTTTCCTGCAAGACACCACTGATTTTCTGAACAAGCTTAACAATATACAACAATTACCACCAAATACACTTCTAGTCACTATGGATGTAGAATCTCTGTACAGTAACATCCCTCACAAGGATGGGTTGGCAGCATGTCACAGATTCTTATCATCCACACCAAACCACAAATACATGGCTGAGGATGTTACACAGCTCATCGAATTTATTCTTACACACAACTACTTCACTTTCAACAATGACATCTATCTCCAATGTATGGGTACTGCTATGGGAAGCAAAATGGCACCCCAATATGCAAACTTATTTATGGCTGACCTGGAGGACAAATTCCTGAGCAGCATACAACAAAAGCCATACAGATATTATCGCTATATTGATGATATCTTCATGATATGGACTGAAGGTGAAGAAAATCTAAACCAATTCTTCTCATTGATCAACACTTTTCACCCATCTATCAAACGAAAAATGGACTATTCGAACACACATGTCAACTTCCTAGACACTACAGTATACATCAGGGATGACAAGCTTCACACTTCCATATACAGAAAACCGACTGACCGTTGCAGCTATCTTCATAGTTCCAGTTTTCATCCCCAACACACTAAACGAGCCATCATACACAGCCAGGCCATCAGATACCACCGAATTTGTTCAGACCCAGAAGTCAGAGATAAACATCTCAGAACACTGGCAGGCTCTTTCCAGAAGAAAGGATATAAAGACAAAACCATCAACAACAGCATAAACACAGCCTTGAAAACCCGAAGAGAAGGGCGCATGCGCGGAGTCTAGCGGTGCGGTAATGCAGAGCTAGAGCTCCGTACCGTTCGTGGGGAGAGCCGGTATCCAGCGTTAACCCGCAAGTATAATTACATACCAGAGGGGTAGAACAAGTACCAGAGACCCTGTAGTCCATTTTGTGGGCAGAATTATGGCTCAGAGAGGGAGCGGTACCAAGTTAAAAAATCCTGTCATGAAAGCTCCTAAGGGGAGAACCGTGACTAAAGGGGCACAATCCTCTGCCTCATTCACAGCATCTATGCGCTCACACCAGTTAAACCTGTCACAGCCTATATTCTCAGCTGACTCTGACAATGATTTATTTACCATACAAGACTCTCCTCAGACCTCACAAATAACTCCAGCCATATTTAAACAATTTGAAAATATGCTCCATAAAGCACTAAAGCAGACATCTGATCAAATTACCTCACACCTCACAAGAGAGATAAGGGAAATTGGTAAGCGTACAGCTGCCTTATGCCCCATACACACGATCATTTTTCATGCCGTTAAAAATGGCATTAAAAAAAATGGCCATTAAAAATGATCGTGTGTATGCTCCAGAGCATTTTTAACGACGTGAAAAACGGGCATTAAAAATTTCGAACATGCTCTCTTTTTTCACGTCGTTTTTCATGTCGTTTTTTTTAACGACGTGAAAAACGATAGTGTGTATGCTTTAACGACGTGAAAAAAATGCGCATGCTCAGAATCAAGTATGAGACGGGAGTGCTCGTTCTGGTAAAACTAGCGTTCGTAATGGAGATAGCACATTCGTCATGCTGTAACGGACTGAAAAGCACTAGACTGAAAAGAGCGAATCGTCTCTCAACAAACTTTACTAACATGAAGGGTGGCGGCATTCGAACGGAACTTCCCCTTTATAGTGCCGTCGTACGTGGTATACGTCACTGCGCTTTTCTTGAACATTTTTTAAAATGATGGTGTGTACGCAAGACAGGCTTGAGAGGAAACAAGAAAAAAAATGATGAGAAAAACGTCAGTTTTAAAAATGACATTAAAAATGATCGTGTGTATGGGGCATTAGAGATAAAAACTGAGGACTTAGAAAATATTTCTTTGGAACATTCAATGGAACTTGAAAATCTCAAAGAGGAAAATATCTTGCTTCACAACAAGCTAGAAGACCATGAGAATAGGGACAGGAGGTCCAATTTGCGAATCAGGGCAATTCTTGACCTGCAATCTACAATTACTGCACTGTTCCAGGAATTGCAACCAGCCATTCCCATTGAAAGAATGGAATTTGACAGAATTCATCGAGCACTTGCTGCTAAAAAACCTGACGGTCCTCCACGGGACATCATAGTGAAACTACACTACTACCGCACAAAAGAAATGCTTCTGTCATCAGCCAGAGATAAAAAACAGTTAAATTTTCAAGGACATGAATACCAACTGTTTGCTGATTTGTCCCAAACTACAATTTCTAAGAGAAGAGCATTAAAACCCCTTCTTCAGGAACTCCAAAGCCATGATATCCCATATCAATGGGGATTCCCATTCTCTTTACGATTCGCCTATAAAGGGAAAAGATACACTTGCAGAACCTATGAAGAACTTCAACAAACACTCATAGATCTACATTTAATGGATCCAGATCCAAGAAATACCTCTCTGCGGAGTAGAGCAATGCCCCTTTCATCCAAAGGGCATCACTCCCAACCCAATTTGGAAAATGGAAATCATCCATCTCACAAGAGAAGTCGTCATACATCTCCTCCTCAGGAAAGAGAAGATTCAATGGACTGACAGAAACCTCAAAGAAATCAACCTGTTCGCTTTTACCCTGCTATGGACCTTTTGAAGACATATTGTGCAACACATAGCACTCATTTACAAACTAATGCACAATAATAAGTGTTGCCCCAGATGCAGTCCCTTTTCACTTATACCGATTGCTCATAGTTTTCCAGTTAAGCTTAAATACTATTAAAATGCTAACCAGCATACGGTTGAAGTTTTTTCTATCTTTTTTGATCTAGTTTTTTTTTTTTTTTTTTTTTTTTAGCATGACTTAGGGTAAGCAAAAGTCCTGCTATCCTAGATTTTCTGGTTCTTGAAGAAGAACATTATATAGTTTCTCCTGACGTTCACTAGACTATTGAAGAACATAGGTCATACTTATTTTACCAGTCCCCCCTCTTTGTAAGTCAAATGATTGATCTTATATTACTGAATGGGAACTACTAAAACAACAGTATTATTTACCTCTGGGGATCTTTTTTATTAATTCCCCTAGCCGACAGTTTAGTTATTACTCCTAGTGTGTAAAGGAGGACCCCCAATTCCTGCTCTATCCTCACCCTTTATTACCACCCCTCTAGTTTAGGTAGCTTTCTCACCAGGAGATCCTGGAGCAATCAGCAGATTTTCTTACATTTTTGTCACCCCTATAGTCCCTCCCCTGGAGTATTTACCTATAATCTTAACAGTTTTCATATGCATTATTAGGTTAACGAATTATTATTTATCGTATTATTCTTTTCAGATGGCTCTCCCCCCCTTTTGAACGGGAGATCCGTGCGCCCTACTTTGCCTCCCTCATTCGACCACATAAAACATGTGGAAGTCTGACGGAGGCGCTATTTCCCCAGTGGGGGATTTTTGCCCCCACTTGCGGAAAACACTTAAATGTGTCTTTATGTTAGTATATGTATTATTTTGTCTAAACAGTCAAATTTTATTCCATTCTATCACTCTAGTATTCATCTTCTATCTGCTTTCCTTCCCCCTCTTCGAGTCCACTCGGATCGCATTGAATAACACAAATTACTTGGCAACAGGTAAGTCCTCCTTATCCACCCTGCTACCATGGCACCATTAAACATTTTGTCCCTGAATGTTCAGGGACTGAACATTCCTCAAAAACGAACCAAGGCCTTCCGCGTATTTCATGCCAAAAAGGCACACATAGTTTGTTTACAAGAAACTCGCTTCACAAAAACCACCACACCCAAATTTATATCCCATTTCTATCCACAAACCTGCACGGCCTCGGCTGCCTCCAAGCAATGGGGTACTCTCATAGCCTTCCATCGTTCTACCCCATTTATACTCCAATCACAAATAAAAGATCCTGAAGGACGATACTTAATTCTTACGGGTCACATAGTGGATACCGCAATAACTGTAGTTTCTTATTATGCACCAAATAAACAACCCAATCCATTTATGTCACATTTATTACAAGTAGTGAATGATCATAAAATAGGAACAGTTATGCTCTGTGGTGACTCCAACCAGGTCCTCCTCCCATTTCTGGATAAATCCCCGTACACACCATCACAAACAAATGTCAAGAAGTCCTTCTTACAAATCCTATACAAACATAATTTAGTAGATTCATGGAGAGAAGCCAACCCCACTACACGGAAATACACATACTATTCCCATCCCCACAAAACATTTTCAAGGATTGATCATATATTTCTAACTATAGGCATGCTCCCTGAAATCATTGCTGCAGACATAGTCCCCATTCCATGGTCCGACCATAATGCTGTACTCACCTCCATTAAATCATTATTACCCAAAGGCCATGATCGTACTTGGAATCTCCCAGACATTCTACTCAAACACCCAGCTTATCGCCAAACTATTGAACAAGACATAAAAGAATACATTACCCTTAACTCTAGCCCAGAAATTAGTATGCTAACTCTATGGGAAGCCCACAAACCTGTGATACGCAACACAATCCAGAAACAATCAGCTATATTTAAACGAGAACGGAAAACCCTTGCCCGTAAACTGGAAATGGATTTTAACACGGCCTTTATATCCCATCAAGAAAATCCATCCACATTAACTAAATCCCGATTAGACAAGACCCGTACTGCATACAACTTATTTCTCACAGAAGCCGTAGAAAAATCCTATAAACGCTCAAGATTTAACCGCTTCATGAAAGCTAATAAGCCCGGGACATACTTTGCAAGAACACTCAATTCCCTAAACAAACCCTTTAAACCAATTCGGCTAAAACTAGCAAAGGAAGTATACACAAGCAACCCTCACAAAATAGTCAAAAAATTTCATTCCCACCTATCCTCATTATATGCTTCATCTAATAACTTTGACCCGCTAGCTGCAGATACATTTTTCTCTGACTTACATTTGCCAGGACTTTCCCCTGACCAAAATAAAATCCTAGAAGAAATTATTTCACCAGAAGATGTCGCCAAGGCTATTAAAGAATTAAAAATAAACAAGAGACCAGGCCCAGATGGCTACTCAGCTTTATATTACAGAACCTATACAGACATATTATCACCAATCTTAGCAGACGCCTTCAATGTACTATTGAAAGGAGAATCCTTTAGACAGGAAACCCTGACCGCCATTATTTGTATGATCCCAAAACCTCTCACGGATGATACCCTATGTACAAACTTTCGCCCAATTTCCCTTCTGAACCTAGATATCAAAATCTTAGCCAAAATATTGGCCAAAAGACTAAATAGAATAATAGGCAAGCTCATCCATAAGGATCAAGTAGGATTCATGCCAAAGCGGCAGGCGGGAGACAATGTCCGTCGGGCCGTATTGCTAGCCCACATAGCCAAAAAACAACGTATACCCTCCTGTTTTCTGTCCCTAGATATAAAAAAGGCCTTTGACTCCATAGCCTGGCCGTACCTTAATTACACATTACAAAAATGGGGTTTTGGCCCTCACTTCCTAACATGGGTAGAAGCACTCTATAACAAACCAATTGCATATATAAAATACGCAGGCTATAAATCTAATTCCTTTAATATAGAAAGAGGAACGCGCCAGGGATGTCCACTCTCCCCCCTCCTATTCGCCCTCCTAATAGAACCCCTAGCTCAACGAATCTGCACAGATCCGACAATCACAGGCATCGAATTAGCTGGATACCATCATAAATGATGCCTATTTGCGGATGACATACTCCTATTTCTATCATCCCCACAAGTCTCTGGACCTAATCTTCTATCCGTTTTAGATAAATTTGCAGTGATTTCGGGACTTACAATAAACCCCAAAAAATCCATGGCCCTAGATATATCCCTCACTAAAATAGAATCAGACTCGGCCAAAACTGCACTTCCTTTCATATGGACTGAGAGGTCAATCCCCTATTTAGGGATTCACCTAACAGCCTCAAACTTAGATCTCTTTGCAGCAAACTATCCCCCACTCCTCAAACAAATAACAACTCTTTTACAACAATGGACACATCTCCCAATTTCATGGATAGGTAAAATTAATGCAGTCAAAATGACAATTCTCCCTAAAATACTCTACTTATTTAGAGTCTTACCAATCCCTATCCCATCTTATTATCTTAGAATACTCCAAAGAAAAACATCAAACTATGTCTGGGGCTCCAAAAAACCCCGGGTATCGTTACATACACTTTATTTACCGAAACTTAAGGGAGGCCTTGGGTTCCCTAATTTTGCTAATTATTATAGAGCGGCACATATTGCCAGCCTCACTAAATATCACACTAATGACGATATACCTATATGGGTAATAATAGAAGCAGCAGAATGTGACCCTCTATCTATATCCAATGTACTATGGCTCCTCCCTAAAGAAAGAAAAACCCTAAGTAACCCTATTATAAAACACTTTTTAGCCGTATGGGATAACCTTAGATTTAAACATCAGCTACAATCACCTCACAACCCTCTCTTATCATTCCTTAAAAACCCTGCTTTTTACCCAGCATGGGTCTCACCCAAGTCATTTAGGGTATGGAATTCATTAAATATTACTCGGCTTAATTACCTAACCTCTACATCATCTTTTCATACGTTTCCTACCCTTTGCGACACCTATAACTTGCCGAACTCTGAACTTTTCAGATATCTCCAAATTAAAAACTTTTACGCACCTTTGTTAATTACTGACACCCCTTTATCCCAACTTACAATATTTGAATCTGCATGTTTAAAAGACCCCCATTCAAGAGGACTAATATCGTCAATATACACCCACATTACAATTTACCCAGGTTTAGACAAACCACCTTATGCACGTAAATGGGAGGAGGACCAGGAAAGAGAATTCTATGTGGCTGATTGGTCCAAAATATGGTCTATAACAAAATCTTCTTCACCAAATGTTTTGGCGGTAGAAACCAACTATAAAGTTCTAACACGTTGGTACCTCGTTCCCTATAGATTGGCGAAATTTACGCCAAACCAAACAGGCCAATGCTTCCGGGGCTGTCCCGACCCGGGCACCCACCTACACATTTGGTGGTCTTGCCCGTTAAAACAATTATACTGGGAACAGATATTTGAAACTGCCTCCAGAATATTTGGCTTCACTATACATCCTGACCCAGCCACGGCCTTGCTCAATTTAAAACCAGATTACATCACATATAAACAATTTAAACTTCTCACTCAATTGTTTACAGCAGCCAAACAAACAATTGCAAAAGCATGGAAGACCCCTAAACTGGAAATAGCCGAGACTATACGTAGAGTCAATGGATTTATGGCACACGCCAAAATGCTAGCCATAGAAAGAGATCAAATTCCAATCTTTGAAAAGTTATGGAACCCATGGATTAAATATCACCTATCTTCATTCCGCGAAGACTTGATTCTCATGCCATGGTAGCAGGTGGATCATATCGTGAACACTCTATTATCCTGTTGTAATACACAGGTCAAAGACCAATGAACTCGAGCCATCCGAGTGGACTCCTATACCCCCCCCCCCTCCCTCTACTTTCCTACTATCCTATTCTACTTATTTTTAGGTTACCTACTTATCCATTTCTATTTTCATGTCATTTTTACGCTATCTTTTACGTCCATTTAAAGTTCACTTAGATCTTTATTTTTATTTGAAAAGCATTATCTAAGCGGCATTATAATATTGCACTATGTAATTAGTTCTTAATTGTACTAAACCAAATAATATTTGTTTGTTCGCTATCTTACCATCTACTGTAACATACACCTAGTGCATGGATGTATCCACCGTTGATTTCTGCTTAGCCCTTAGAAACTATACAGCAATATGCACATTGTAGACCATGAATTTACTACTTATTCTTTATAATAGAAATATGTAGTCAATGTTCTACAACCATTATAAATGTATGTTCTGTACATTTCTGTTATATCTCATTCAATAAAATACTTTAACAAGGGAAAACCCGAAGAGAAAATCTCCTCCAATACAAAGAGAAAAAAACAAATAACCGAGTACCTCTAGTCACCACATACAACCCAACACTAGAAGGGATCAAAAAGATAATCAAAGATTTACAGCCCATTATAACAGAGGATGAAACTCTGAAAGAAATATTCCAACAACCCCCATTATTGGCTTTCAGACAACCACCCAACCTCAGACACAAACTAATCAGCAGGAAACTTCACTCTGATTATGAAGTCACAAATAATGGAAGCAAACCCTGCAATAAAAAACGCTGCAAACTGTGCAACCAGATCAATCCATCCAAAAGTGTCACACACACAAATGGGACCTTCACCATCATGGGATCTTACAACTGTACCTCCAGTAATGTTGTGTACCTCATCCAATGCAACAGGTGTGGCAAAGGATCTTATGTTGGTGAAACAGGACAGAAGTTGCAAGCGAGGATGAATTTTCACAGACATACCATCAAGGAACATAAAGAAGAGAGTTTCTGCACACCTGTGGGACATCACTTCTCACAACCAGACCACACTATAGAAGACCTCAATGTATTAGTTCTTAACCCCTTCCTTACTGGGCACATATACCCCCTTCCTGCCCAGGCGAAATTTCAGCTTTCAGCACTGTCACGCTTTGAATGACAATTGCGCGGTCGTGCGACGTGGCTCCCAAACAAAATTGACGTCCTTTTTTTCGCACAAATAGAGCTTTCTTTTGGTGGTATTTGATCACCTCTGCGGTTTTTATTTTTTGCGCTATAAACAAAAATAGAGCGACAATTTTGAAAAAAAAGCAATATTTTTTGATTTTTGCTATAATAAATATCCCAATTTTATTTTTTTTTATATTTTTTTCCTCAGTTTAGGCCGATACGTATTCTTCTACATATTTTTGGTAAAAAAAAATCACAATCAGCGTTTATTGATTGGTTTGCGCAAAAGTTATAGCGTTTACAAAATAGGGGGATAGTTTTATGGCATTTTTATATATTTTTTTTTTATTAGTAATGGCGGCGATCAGTGATTTTTTTTGTGACTGCGACATTATGGCGGACACATCGGACACTTTTGACACTAATTTGGGACCATTCACATTTATACAGCGAACAGTGCTATAAATATGCACTGATTACTGTATAAATGTGACTGGCAGGGAAGGGGTTAACGCTAGGGGCGAGGAAGGGGTTAAATGTGTTCCCTGGGAGTGATTGTTACTGTGGGGGGAGGGGACTGACTGGGGGAGGTGACCGATCTGTGTCCCTATTTACAAGGGACACAGCATCGTCTCCTCTCCCTGACAGGACATGGATCTCTGTGTTTACACACACAGATCCATGTCCTTGTCTCTGTAACCGCCGATCGGGGGTGCCTGGCGGACATCGCGGCCGCCAGGCACGCGCATCGGCATTGCAGTGAAGCGCCGGGCACGTGCACGCGCCGCCGGCGGCGCTCACGCGCCCCCCAGTGGCCAAATAGCGGAGGCCGTATAATAACGGCCTCCCGTCATTTGACAACCACCTTGCGGCCATATATTCTCGTACGGCAGGCGCGAGGTGGTTAAAGGGAATTTCAGAACTATCCAGGAAAGGAAAACATTTGAACTAAGAATGATAATTCTTTTTGACACAAAAACAAATGGCCTAAATTTAGATATTGGTTTCCTTACCCATTATACTAAGGTTTTATGACCCCCTCTGTGACTAGCATCTCCCCCCTCAAGTCTATAGCTCTCCCTCTGTCTTATCTCACTTACTCTGTCTTATCTCACTAACTCTGCTGCTATCTTTATTACCATTGATTTGTATGTGTTTTTTTTTTCCTTTCCCTCTGAGATTTTTTTCTTGTTTTGTTTTAACATTCTGCTAAAAAAATTGTGAATCAGTACTGCTTGGACCTTGAAGAAGGGGACATACCCCGAAAGCTTGTCCTGAAAAATTCTATGTTAGTGCAAATAAAAAAAGTATCACGGACAGTACTTAATTTTTCCGGAGAGAAACAAATATTCCCGGAGAGAAAATAATATTCCCGGCAACATGAAGGTTTGGTCGGCCGAATTTCGAAAATCAATGGTGGCATCATCGGATCACAAAAAAAAACGAACTTTCCGATTTTGAAAAGAAAATTAGTTCGAAATTCGACCTGTGTATGGCCTGCTTAAGATTCACCCTCTAACAAAGTTAGAAATTTTGTGCCTCAGGTTAAACTGTGGCAACTGTGTGTGGCACATTTACAGTGCCAAAACACCAAAATAGGTTGCAGACATTGAGGTACAATGCAGTACTTAACATGCAGCTAATATTACCCACTTCAATACCGGACACTTTTACCCCCTTCTTGCCCAGGCCTACTTTCAGCTTTCAACGCTGTCACACTTTGAATGACAATTACGTGCTCATGCAATACTGTACCCATATGATTTTTTTATAATTTTTCACACAGTAGAGCTTTCTTTTGGTGGTATTTATTTGCCACTGTTTTTTTTTTTTTCTTCTTTCTAAATAAATAAAGAAAAGGCAGAGGATTTTGAAAGAAAATGCATTTTCTTCATATATGTTAAAAAATTGTGCAAATAAATAATCTTTTGTTCATACATTTAGGCCAAAATATATTCTGCTACATTTCTTTGGTGAAAATAAACCAAATCAGTGTATATTTTATTTAGGCTGCTTTCACACTGAGGCGCTTTACAGGCGCTATAACGCTAAAAATAGCACCTGCAAAGCGCCTTGAAAGAGCCTCTCCTCTTACTCCAATGTGAAAGCCCGATGGCTTTCACATTGGAGCGGTACGCTGGCAGGGCAGTAAAAAAAGTCCTGCAAGCCGCATCTTTGCAGTGCTGTAGGAGCCAAACTGCTGCAGTGGCGCTTTGCGGGCAGTTTTAACCCTTTTTCGGCCAATAGCTGGGGGTTAAAAGGGCCTTGCTAGCGGCCGAAAAGCGCCGCTAAAATTGCCGGCACTTTGCCGCCGACGCCCCCCGCCTCAGTGTGAAAGCAGCCTTAGTCTGTAGGAAAGTTATTGAGTCCACAAACTATGGTATATACGGTATATCTGAAAATTTATCAATCCTGATGTACTAATGGTCTATCTCATTACTTGAGGCCTGAGCATGCCAGAATAGAAAAAAATATCCCCAAAACTACCATTGTTTGGAAAGTAGATAGTCCAAGGAATTTAGTAGTTTTATTTTTTGTCACATTTTTTGGGGAAAAGGAAGAAGTTTTAAAAAATTGTTCTTTTTCACATTTATTTATCTTTTACATACTGTCACCAATGTAGTACAGCATCATCATATAACTGGTGTGGCAGTGAGCAAGAGAAAGACTGATGACAGTATGTTAAAAAAAAGTGTATATATATATATATATTTAAAATAACTCAACACACAGCCATTACTAAACTGCTGGCATCAAAAGTGAGTACACCCCTAAGTGAAAATGTCCAAATTGGGCGCAAACTGTCAATATTTTGTGTGGCTACCAATTTCTTTCCAGCACTGCAGGTTGCCCCTGGAGTCCTCTTCCACTCCTCCATGACGACATCACGGAGCTGGTGGATGTTGGAGACCTTGCGCTCCACCGCCTTCCTTTTGAGGATGCCCCACAGACGCTCAATAGGGTTTAGGTCTAGGGACATGCTTGGCCAGTCCATCACCTTTGCCCTAAGGTTCTTTAGCAAGACAGTGGTCCTCTTGGAGGTGTGTTTGGGGTTGTTATCATGTTGGAATACTGCCCTGCGGCCAAGTCTCTGAAGGGAGGGATCATGCTCTGCTTCAGTATGTCACAGTACATGTTGGCATTCATGTTTCCCTCAATGAACTGTAGCTGCCCAGTGCCGGCAGCACTTAGGCAGCCTCAGACCATGACACTCCCACCACCATGCTTGACTGTAGGCAAGACACACTTGTCTTTGTACTCCTCACCTGGTTGCCGCCACACACGCTTGACACTATCTGAACTAAATAAGTTTATCTTGGTCTCATTAGACCACAGGACATGGTTCCAGTAATCCATGTCCTTAGTCTGCTTGTCTTCAGCAAACTGTTTGCGGGCTTTATTGTGCATCATCTTTAAAAGAGGCTTCCTTCTAAGACAACAGCCATGCAGACCAATTTGATGCAGTGTGTGGTGTATGGTCTGAGCACTAACAGGCTGACCCCCCACCACTTTAACCTCTGATGCAATGAGGGCAGCAACTTATACGTCTATTTCCCAAAGACAACCTCTGGATATGACGCTGAGCACGTGCACTCAACTTCTTTGGTCGACCATGGCGAGGCCTGTTCTGAGTGGAACCTGTCTTGTTAAACCGCTGTATGGTCTTTGCCACCATGCTGCAGCTCAGTTTCAGGGTCTTGGCAATCTTCTTAAAGCCTAGGCCATCTTTATGTAGAGCAACAATTCTTTTTTTCAGATCCTCAGAGAGTTTCTTGCCATGAGATGCCATATTGAATTTCCAGTGACCAGTATGAGAGAGTGAGAGTGATAGCACAAAATGTAATACACCTGCTCCCCATTCACACCTGAGACGTTGTAACACTAAGGGGTGTACTCTATTGTGTTGCCAGTGGTTTAGACATTAATGGCTGTGTGTTGAGTTATTTTGAGGGGACAGCAAATTTAAACAGTTATACAAGCTGTACACTCACTACTTTACATTGTAGCAAAGTGTCATTTCTTCAGTGTTGTCACATGAAAAGATATAATAAAATATTTACAAAAATGTGAGGGGTGTACTCACTTTTGTGAGATACTGTGTGTGTGTGAGTATATATATATATATATATATATATATATATATATATATATATTATTGTGACAGCAGGAAGGTAAAGTCACCTGGTTGCATCCAGGGGGGTAGATATATTTCGCCCAGATTCAGGCTTTACGCCGACTTATACAACTAGGTGGAGAGTTGTATAAGCCCAGCTAAGGCTAGTGGGCTCATGGATGACTCATACCTCTAGGGAGAGTGTGGGGCGTCGTACAGACAGGGAGTTGACGAGACCTGCTGAAACTTGTCAGCTCATTTAGGCCTCTATAAGAACTCCCAGCTTCATTAGATGTTAGCTCATGCCTGGAAGCAGACCTGTGTGGACTTCCTGGAGAGAGTGAACCCTTGTCCGGTGAGACAAAGCCTGTGTGGCTATTTGCTTGGACATTTAAAACCAGGGACTTAGGGACTAGGACAGCACTAGGCTGATCCCAGTTGTTAGTTAGGAAACCTGTATGTTTAGTCAGAGGTCAAGTTGACCAGGATTTAATTTGTTTATGTTTCTTTTGGCTTTGCTGTGTTTTGTCACTGTAAATAGAAAATAAACCGCACCTTTTTTTTGATTTTGAAAACCACAACCTCCGTTTGCTGGGCCTGTTTTTGTGTGGGGAGCCCATCCCGGGGGTCACACACACCCGCTGCCAAGCTAACCCCCTCACAGTTGGTGGAGAACCAGTGGCAGTTTTTTTTTAAGCCAGCATGGAGGAGATACTGAAGCAGCTGGCTCTAGCAAATGCCAATCAACAGCAGACAAATGCAGGTTTGCAAAAGAGCCTTGCAGCTCAACAACAGAACTTCGCAGCCCAGCAGCAAGCTCATCAACAGAGCCTTGCAGCCCAGCAGCAAGCTCACCAACAGAGTCTGGAAGCTCAGCAACAAGCCCAGCAGCAATCTGAGGCCCGCTTCATAGACCTGTTACAGAAGCAAGAGCAGAGACTACAACAAATGGAAGCAGTAATGCAGCAACGTCCGCAGACCAGTGAGGAAAGCCGTCCCACTAATACCGCGTCCTTAGGGGTGAGTCGTTTATTGACAAAAATGACTGGAGAGGATGATCCAGAGGTATTTTTGACCACATTTGAAAGGACTGCTGAAAGAGAAAAGTGGCCTGAGGAGCAGTGGGCTGGACTGGTGGCTCCTCTGTTAACTGGTGAATCGCAGAAGGCTTACTATGACCTAGAGCCTGACCAAGCAAAAGACTATGTGATGCTAAAAGCTGAAATATTGGCAAGGCTGGGTGTCACCCAGGCTGTCCGGGCTCAGCGTGTGCATAACTGGACTTTCCAGCTTGGAAAACCCCCCAGGTCTCAAATGTATGATCTCATTCACCTGAGCAGAAAGTGGCTACAGCCAGAGACTTTGTCCGCACCAAAGATTGTGGAACGTGTTGTAATGGATCGGTTTTTGAGAGCTCTTCCTACTGCCATCCAAAAGTGGGTAAGCCATGGAGACCCAGAGACGGCCGATGGTCTTGTGGATCGTGTGGAGAAATACTTGGCTACAGAGAACCTGACGGCCTCTTCCAGAGACACTCGGACTTTCCACCCTAAGACCAGACCATCCCCAGGGGCGGATAAGAGGATTCCAAGGGGTGAGGGTGGAGAGAGTGAGAGGGTGGGAGCTCTACCCCAAGTTTGGCGAGAACAGCCTGGGAAATCAGCGGCTCAAGAGGCGGCAAGAAGGATCGTTTGCTACCGCTGCCGGCAAGCGGGACATATTGCAGCCAATTGCCCGGTTGTGGAGGAACCCATGCAGTGTGACTTTCTGATGGGCAGACGTCAGTCGCTGTGTGCGACAGTCGCATGCACTGCCATTCGAGGAACTGAGAAACATTTATGCAAAATGTGTGTTAATGGTAGAAATGTTGTGGTATTGCTGGATTCAGGTAGCCTTGTGACCCTGATAAAGGCTGAGTTAGTTAAAACAGAGGTCTCTGGGAATAGCAAGGTAGCTGTTATTTGTGTGCATGGGGACACCCGAGAGTATCCAGTGACTACAGTGTGTTTCGAGACCCCCAAAGGTACCCTCTCTCATCCAGTGGGCTTAGTATCTCAGTTACCGCATGACGCCATTGTGGGAAGGGATTTTCCGAAGTTCTGGGAACTGTGGGATGATCCTGAGCCCCCCACTGGTGCCCCTATGTACCAGGAATGTGATAGCCAGAACTCCCCTGAGAGTGGTGAGGACTCTCCGGAATTTCCCTTATCAGTATTGGCAGGGGAGACTCAAGAAACTGGAGAGGAGCCCACCTCCTCAGACGAAAACCTACCGTCTGTGGAGTTTTCTGATCTTGAGGTTCACAGGGAAAACTTTGCCACAGAACAGTTGAAAGACCCCGCCCTAATAAAGGCACGGGAAAACGTAGTGAAAATAGATGGCGAGTTAGTGAACCCAGATAATACCTGCACTTACCCATACTTCAGCGTAGAGAAGGACCTACTGTATCGGGTGGCAAAAAGGGCAGAAGAAACCGTTGAGCAGCTTGTGGTGCCCAAACCTTACAGGAAGTTGGTGTTGGAGTTGGCCCATGGGCACATTCTTGGAGGTCATCTGGGGACAGAGAAAACCCGAGAGAGGGTATTACAGAGATTCTATTGGCCGGGGGTGATAAAGGACATAGAAAATTATTGTTCCTCCTGCCCTGTGTGTCAGAGGTCGGCCCCGATGCCACATTTCCGTAGCCCGCTGGTCCCTCTACCCATCATTGAGGTCCCGTTTGAGAGGATCGCCATGGATTTGGTAGGTCCTATAATCAAGTCCGCTAGGGGGCACCAGTACATATTAGTTATAATGGACTATGCCACCCGTTATCCAGAAGCGATCCCTCTCCGAAATACCTCGGCCAAAACCATAGCCAAAGAGCTATCTCTTGTGTTTAGCCGGGTGGGTATTTGTAGAGAACTGCTTACGGACCAAGGTACACCCTTTATGTCCCGGGTTATGAAGGAGCTGTGTAAATTGTTCAAAGTGACGCAATTACGTACATCTGTGTATCACCCCCAAACCGATGGGCTGGTTGAAAGATTCAACAAAACCCTAAAGCAAATGTTGAAGAAAGTGGTGGATAGAGATGGAAAGGATTGGGACTGTCTACTTCCTTATCTGATGTTTGCTATTAGGGAGGTGCCCCAATCCTCTACGGGATTCTCCCCCTTTGAGTTACTGTATGGGAGACACCCAAGAGGGCTGTTGGATATTGCCAAGGAAACTTGGGAAAGTGAGAGTTCTCCCCACAGGAGTGTGATTGAGCATGTCGCCCTGATGCAAGACCGAATTGCACAGGTAATGCCCATCGTGAAGGAACATTTGGCCCAAGCGCAGTTAGCACAGCAGAGAGTGTACAACCGTGGAGCCAAGACCCGTACCTTTTCCCCGGGGGATAGGATACTGGTACTTGTCCCTACGGTTGAAAGTAAATTCCTTGCCAAATGGCAAGGCCCCTACGAGATAATGGAAAAAGTGAGCGAAGTGAATTACAAGGTCAGACAACCAGGAAGACGAAAGCCCGAACAGATCTATCACGTTAATCTGTTGAAAGCCTGGAGGGATAGAGAGTCCCTAGTCGCAGACACTTGGTCACCAGCTCAAACTGGTTGCGTGATTCCTGAGGTTGGAATAGCAGCCACCTTGTCACAACCCCAACAACAGGAGGTTAAGGAGTTTGTGCTTCGCAACAAGGAGGTATTCTCTGAGCTGCCGGGACAAACATCTGGGGTAGAGCATGACATCATTACCCCGCCCGGTGAAAGGGTGAAGTTAAAACCCTATCGGACCCCAGAGGCCCGACGGGAGGCAATACGGGAGGAAGTACAGAAAATGCTGAACTTAGGGGTGATAGAGGAGTCCCAAAGTGATTGGTCTAGTCCCATTGTGTTGGTGCCTAAACCGGATGGGAGCTGGCGATTTTGTAACGATTTTCGTCAGTTGAACAAAGTTACAAAATTTGACACCTACCCCATGCCACGTATAGATGAGTTGATCGACCGGCTGGGAACAGCCCGATACATGACGACTCTTGACCTCACAAAAGGGTATTGGCAAATCCCCCTGGCCAAATTGGCCAAAGAGAAAACCGCATTTGTAACCCCAGACGGGGCGTTCCAATATAAAAGAATGCCGTTCGGGTTACAGAATGCGCCGGCCACATTCCAGCGGAAAATGGACCAGATGCTGAGGCCCCATCGGAAGTATGCTGCGGCTTACCTGGATGACGTAATTGTCCATAGCACAGATTGGGCCTCACATCTGCCAAAAGTGCAAGCAGTCCTGGACTCTGTTCGGGAAGCGGGGTTTACGGCTAACCCCAAGAAGTGTACCATTGGGCAGGAGGAGGCCAAATATCTTGGGTACACCATTGGGAGGGGAGTAATAAAACCCCAACTCAACAAAGTCGAGGCCATCCAGAGTTGGCCACGTCCCAACAGCAAGAAGCAGGTACGAGCCTTTCTGGGAATCGCTGGGTATTATCGGCGATTCATTCCCCACTTTGCCTCTAAGGCTGTGCCCCTAACCAACCTAACGAAGGGGAAAGGGTCGGTCATGATTAAATGGACCCCCGAGGCTGAGGCAGCATTCCAATTCTTGAAACAAGCCTTATGTAGCCAGCCAGTGTTGTACTCACCCGACTTCTCTAAAGACTTTGTCGTACAAAGTGATGCGTCAGATGTGGGGTTAGGAGCAGTATTGTCCCAGGTCTGGAACGGGGAAGAGCACCCAGTCATTTACCTCAGCAGGAAGTTGAAGTCCCATGAGGTAAATTACGCCACCGTTGAAAAGGAGTGTTTAGCGGTGAAGTGGGCTCTAGATTCCCTTCGGTACTACCTGCTAGGTAGGCACTTTGACATGGTTACGGATCACGCTCCGTTAAAGTGGATGGCTCAAAACAAGGAAACAAATAGAAGAGTGAATAGGTGGTTCCTGGCCCTCCAGGAATTCAACTTCACAGTAAAGCATCGCCCTGGCGTTCAAATGGGGAATGTGGATGCTTTGTCTCGAGTACATGAATGCCTGATTGCTGGTGTTCCAACCCCGAGGTTAAAACAAGAGGGGGGGGTATGTGACAGCAGGAAGGTAAAGTCACCTGGTTGCATCCAGGGGGGTAGATATATTTCGCCCAGATTCAGGCTTTACGCCGACTTATACAACTAGGTGGAGAGTTGTATAAGCCCAGCTAAGGCTAGTGGGCTCATGGATGACTCATACCTCTAGGGAGAGTGTGGGGCGTCGTACAGACAGGGAGTTGATGAGACCAGCTGAAACTTGTCAGCTCATTTAGGCCTCTATAAGAACTCCCAGCTTCATTAGATGTTAGCTCATGCCTGGAAGCAGACCTGTGTGGACTTCCTGGAGAGAGTGAACCCTTGTCCGGTGAGACAAAGCCTGTGTGGCTATTTGCTTGGACATTTAAAACCAGGGACTTAGGGACTAGGACAGCACTAGGCTGATCCCAGTTGTTAGTTAGGAAACCTGTATGTTTAGTCAGAGGTCAAGTTGACCAGGATTTAATTTGTTTATGTTTCTTTTGGCTTTGCTGTGTTTTGTCACTGTAAATAGAAAATAAACCGCACCTTTTTTTTGATTTTGAAAACCACAACCTCCGTTTGCTGGGCCTGTTTTTGTGTGGGGAGCCCATCCCGGGGGTCACACACACCCGCTGCCAAGCTAACCCCCTCACATTATATTTATTCTTTTTTTCTCTTTTAGTTTTTTTTTTTACAATTTTTTACATACTGTGATCAGAGCAATAGTGTTACCATAGTAACCTTCTTCTACTCTGGGGAGGTGATCAGTTTTTTTAATTAATTTTTTACACACTATGATTGCTTATATTAGTGAATTTCATTGTTATAAACAAGTATTTTTACTGAATGAAATAGTTTTATTCAGTGTGTATTGTTGTGATTGGCCACAGCTAATCACATGGTACAGATGGGCTGTGATTGGCCCTGTCTATACCATGTGATCACTGTGATCAATCACAGAGATCAACACAATAGTACATAATGTATGGCATGAATCAAAGCCATTCATTGTTTACAATTGTCTTGTGATCTGCAGTGATTGATCACATTGATCACATAGTACTGGCAGCGGGCCAGTACACTGATCTGTCATCTGTGTGTCTGCTCTTTTCCCTCCCCTGCACCCGTAATGTCAGTCCTGGGCCCACAGATGGGCAAGCGGAGTCCGAAATACATGGTGGGGGCGCAAGCGTGGGGGGACGCCATTACTGGGGAGGTGTGAAAGCAATCGGGCAGTAGCACAGCCGCCCAAATGCTTCCATCTGACAGGCAGGAGTCTGGTAGCTGCAGCCATTGGATTGTGTGTGGAAACCCTCAGGTCCGTATGACAGACGGACCTGGCAGTGAAAGGGTTAAACCTGAGATCTGCCTAGCTCCATTGCTGGAATGTCTGCTTACCTTGTTACTGACCCAACTATGCCTGACTATGCCTCTTTGGATCACTCCTGCCTGTTATGTCTACTTTTTTATTAACCCTGGCTTGGATTCTGACCATAATTCTGCCTCCTGACTTGGTACCTCACCACCAGCACATTGACAACTTTTGCCTGTTCCTGACTTTGAACTTGATCGTGATTCTGCCCCTGTCTGTCTGGCTGCTGCCTAACATAGCTTTTGAGCTGACTACATACTGCCGCTGGGAGGATTCCTGTGTTCAAGTTTGCCACTCCAGCTTTCCAGAACATGCACACTTCCTCTGCCCTTGCAGTCCCTGTCTCCACTACCAGGGGTGCTTGGATGGGGATTGCACAAGAGGTCATCCTCTTCATCTCGAGTTGCACAGTCTGGTACATGATACATTTAGGGGGGTTTCCTAAAATTAGTGCACACAGAATCTGCTGCAGCTGTGCATAGTAACCAACCAGCTTCTATTTTTTATTGTGAAAGCTTAATTGAACAAGCTGAAGTTAAAAGCTGATTGGTTACTATGCACAGCTGCGCCAGATTCTGTGTGCACCAGTTTTAGTAAATATCCCACATTGTGTGACAACTTTGAGGCTCAGTGCTGGTTCACACTGGGGCGACAAACGCTACGACATTAGGAGCTCATGTCGCATGACGTGTGAAAATCAATGTTTCCCTATGGGAGCCGTCTTAACTGGTCCGACACATGTCGGTCCGACTTTGAAAATGCTCCCTGTACTACTTTGGTCCGACTTTGATCCGACTTCAGCCCATTGACTATCATTGAAGTCGGATCAAAGTCGGACCGCAGTCTTGCATGGTCCGACTTTGGCATGCGACTTGTGCTGTGCTGCTCTTGAGGGGGAACTCCAGGCCAAATTTTAAATAAAAAACCGGCGTGGGTTCCCTTCCAGAGGCATACCAGGCCCTTGGGTCTGGTCTGGATTTGAAGGGGCGCCCCTACGCCGAAAAAACGGCGTGGGGGTCCCCCCAAAATCCAAACCAGACCCTTATCCGAGCACACAACCTGGCAGGCCGCAGGGGAAGAGGGGGGGACGAGAGAGCGGCCCCCCTCCCTCCTGAACCGTACCAGGCCGCATGCCCTCAACATGAGGGGTTTGGTGCTCTGGGGCAGGGGGGCGACCTGCGGCCCCCCCACCCCAGAACACCCTGCCCCCATGTTGATGAGGACAGGGCCTCTTCCCGACAACCCTGGCCGTTGGTTGTCGGGGTCTGCGGGCGGGGGGCTTATTGGAATCCGGGAGCCCCCTTCAATAAGGGGGTCCCCGGATCCCGCCCCCCCACCCTATGTGAATGAGTATGGGGTACATCGTACCCCTACCCATTCACCTGGTGGACAGAAAATTGCAATAAAAAAACACTACACAGGTTTTCAAAGAAATTTATTACACAGCTCCGGGGGTCTTCTTCCGACTTCCGGGGGTCTTCTTCCGACTTCCGGGGGTCTTTTCCGACTTCCGGGGGTCTTTTCCGACTTCGGGGGTCTCCGGTGTCGTCTCCCGCTCTCCGGTTCTTTCTTCCGCCGGGCCTCCGCTAACTTCTTTTAGCTCTTTTGCTAACAGAGGCCCGGTCTTCCCGTTGTCTCGTCCGGCTCTCCGTTGTCCTTCTGCCGGCCCCTCCACTAACTTCTTTTTAGCTCTTTCGCTAGTGGAGGGGCCGGGCTTCCCGTCGCCGTCGGCTTCTTCTTCCCTTTTCTCCTCCTCGATGTTGACGCGTCGCTTCCTCCCGCTGTAATACTGGCTCTCCGCTCCGCTCCGCATTAATATAGGCTTCTCATTTCGTCACAGTCACATGTTCCAGGGCACATGGCCCCGGAGCATGTGACTGTGACGTCATGGGAACATGTGACTGTGACGTCATGAGAAGCCTATATTAATGCGGAGCGGAGCGGAGAGCCAGTATTACAGCGGGAGGAAGCGACGCGTCAACATCGAGGAGGAGAAGAGGGAAGAAGAAGCCGACGGCGACAGCGACGGGAAGCCCGGCCCCTCCACTAGCGAAAGAGCTACGAAGAAGTTAGTGGAGGGGCCGGCAGAAGAACAACGGAGAGCCGGACGAGACAACGGGAAGACCGGGCCTCTGTTAGCAAAAGAGCTAAAAAGAAGTTAGCGGAGGCCCGGCGGAAGAAAGAACCGGAGAGCGGGAGACGACACCGGAGACCCTCGAAGTCGGAAAAGACCCCCGGAAGTCGGAAGAAGACCCCCGGAAGTCGGAAGAAGACCCCCGGAGCTGTGTAATAAATTACTTTGAAAACCTGTGTGTGTTTTTTTATTGCAATTTTTTTCCACCAGGTGAATGGGTAGGGGTACGATGTACCCCATACTCATTCACATAGGGTGGGGGGGCTGGGATCCAGGGGCCCCTTTATTGAAGGGGGCTCCCGGATTCCGATAAGCCCCCCGCCCGCAGACCCCGACAACCAACGGCCAGGGTTGTCGGGAAGAGGCCCTGTCCTCATCAACATGGGGGCAGAGTGCTCTGGGGTGGGGGGGCCGCAGGTCGCCCCCCTGCCCCAGAGCACCAAACCCCCCATGTTGAGGGCATGCGGCCTGGTACGGTTCAGGAGGGAGGGGGGGCCGCTCTCTCGTCCCCCCCTCTTCCCCTGCGGCCGGCCAGGTTGTGTGCTCGGATAAGGGTCTGGTTTGGATTTTGGGGGGACCCCCACGCCGTTTTTTCGGCGTAGGGGCGCCCCTTCAAATCCAGACCAGACCCAAGGGCCTGGTATGCCTCTGGAGGGGAACTCACGCCGTTTTTTTAATTTAAAATTTGGCCTGGAGTTCCCCTTCAAGATTTATACCAAACACAGTGCCTGATATTGGCGGGGATCCAAGTCGGATCCCCGTTCATTGAAAGTCGGACATATGTCGGCTTCATGTCGCAGGGCAAAGTCGGATCCAAAGTAGGACAGATGTCGTGTCGCACTAGTGTGAACCCAGCCTCAATGCAGGATTTATAACCTGCTGAAATTTTGCAGCTAAGATTGAGCTTATTATTTTATTATTAAATTATTGTGTAGCACCTTTACAATGCTGGTGCACCAGAATACGACTGCACCACACCTCTCACAGGTAAAGAGGTGTAATAAGCAGTGCATACCTCCCAACTTTTAAAAGCAAAGTTAGCAAAGTTGTTGAGGGGTGGGGGGGGGGGAGAAAAGATTCCCTACCACATACAAAGTTGTTGAGGATTAGCAGGGGGGGGTCGCGGTCTGCCGCCGATCGCCCACCGACAGTGCAGTTATAACAGCGGGCGCCGCAGTGTGAAATCTTCCTACCTCCTTCTTCTCCCGTCCTGCCAGGCTGCCTCCTCTTCCTCTCTTCCTGTGCGGGAATATGAGCTCGATCGCGGGAAAGTCCCGCAGAATCCGTGCAGGTTGGGAGGTATGCAGTAGTGTATGAGGTGTGAGACTGGGCATGCAACTTAAAGATGGTCTTCTATATTGATATAAAAATAGTTGTCAAAGCTAAATATATTTGCTAATTAAATAATAATTTTTGTTGTGAAAGAACACAGCTGTACCATTTATTGCTGTGACTTTCTAATTTGCAACACAAACCATGAAAATTAGCTTATTGGTTCTGCTCAATTGCTTATTCTGATTTCAGTACTGAACATAAATAGAAAACATATACATTTAACTCCTACATTACCTACATTACATTACCTACTTTACACAAATGATAAGCAGGCAAAAGTTAAAGTGTCTCTAAAGCCCTAAAGGAGAAGTCCAGCCAGAGCTTTTTAGGCTGGGCTTCTCCTCTGGGTCACAGGAGTGCAATTCGTTTTGCACTCCTGTGACCCATTTTCAGCAGAGAGCGGTCTGAAGTCCGCTCTCCGCTGACGTCACTGCCATCAGTCGGGGCAGTCGGGGCAGCGCGTCATCACGACTTCTAAGTCGGGATCCGCCAGCTGCCTTGATTGATGGCAGTGACGTCTGTGGAGAGCGGACTTCAGACCGCTCTCTGCTGAAAATGGGTCACAGGAGTCGCTGAGACAGCCTCTCCCCATCCCTCCACTGCTCGGCGCTCCAATGAGCGCTGAGAAGTAGAGCAGAAGCCATGCTGACTGATAGTCAGCATGGCTCTGCTCGGGGAGGAGTGAGAACCGAGTCAACAGCGATGTTCGGTGGCTCGGTTCTCAGTGCACAGACGCCGGGGGACAGCTGCAGCATCAGCCTGATGCTTCATCCACCGGGGTAAGTGTAAATAGCAAAAAAAAAAAAAAAAACATACTTCTCTTTTAAGGGTTTTCACCTTAATGCATTCTATGTATTAAGGTGAAAAACTTTCTGTGCTGCAGCTCCCCCCCCCTTTTTTTACCTGAGCCCGATTCAATCCAGCGATGTGCACCTGCCACTGTCTCCCTTCTCATTGGACTGATTGGCAGCAGTGGTAGCCATTCGTTCCCGCTAATGTCAAACATGTGTGGTGAACAGGAGCGGGGGGAGCTGTCTGTGTTAATTGACTTAGCAGCGGGACTCGGGAGCGAGCGTACACGGGTGCCCCCAGGGAAATCGGCTTTCCATGAGGGCACCCGCCAAAGAGGAGGGGCCTGGAGCGCCGGTGGGGGACCTAGAAGAAGAGTATTAGGGCTGCTCTGTGCAAAGCATTGAACAGAGCAGGTAAGTATAGGCATGTTTGTTATTTTAATTGGGGAAAAAAAACAAGGGTTTAAAGTGGTTGTAACGCCTTAAAGTGTTACTAAACCCACAACAGTAAAATCAGTCTGTATATGCAGTAAAGCATGCTTGTTATACTCACTGCAGAACCCAAGGGGTTAATCCTCTGCATTGTGTAAAAAGGCACTTATTCACATTGAAGATTTATCTAATCTATTTTACTTTCATGGGTAACTCGGTTCTTCAGATTTTTATGCTTTTCACCTTTCTATTTACCTCTTACTCTCACTAAGTTAACCATACCTATACACTCATTAGCATCTCATTACCCTATCCCTTACCAGGTTTAGGGTATATACAAGTGGTTATTAGGTAACCCTATTTACCTTTCTACATTAAATTTTCATCTGATCTATTTTACTCTGTTGGAAACTGGGTTCTTCAATTTTCTATGCTTTTCACCTTCTATTAATTTACATCTTACTCTCACTAAGTTAACCATACCTATACACTCATTAGCATCTTTATACCCTATCCTTTACCAAATTTAGGGCTGATGACTCATTATACCACATAGTATGAGCCTTTTAGTCTATTTTCTTATCTCACCTTGTTTCTAGCACTTGTGGTCATTCTTGACCCTACCTTTGGAAACCATCCTTGTTTTTTGAGTCCTGTCTGCCATCACCACCTCAGCTCCCACCAGCGATACCCCTAGGGGGTTTTCTCATCCACATGGTACCACGCTACTGCTTAGACACAGACAATGTAAGTACTGTTGAGAGTGGTTTTGGGGGGTCTATCCTAGGCAATATTATCTCTAATTACCCATTTTTATTTAAATTTCTCCGTGACAGGGTCAGACCTTACAGATATTTCTATTACCATTATACAACAGCTTTCAGTTTTCCATGCGCATGCTTCTGAAGAGTGGATGAATCCACGAAATGCATAGAGCTACTATATGCCATGTTTTTATGCCCACTACATGTTTTACCTTAAGATCACCTGTACCATGTGATTTGTGAAATTTTATCAGTGTGTAGTCAATTGTTATTGCTGTATGTATATCCATTGAATTATTGGTTTCCTTGTTCTCATGATTACCTTCATGCAACTTTTCATTGATTTCCAATAAATTTAATTACCTACACCTGCCTGCTTCATTTAAAGTCCCAACCTTTGTCGTTCTTCAAATTAGATAGGGATGGAGGCAACCGACCTTACCCGGTCACTGCCTCATTTAAAGTCCCAAGTTTCCCTCCCCCCCCCCAATTCCCCCATTTTCATAATACTGCAATAAGCATATAACCACACAGCGTATTTGCTTAACCAGAAGTAAGTTTTACTGAATATAAAGCATGAAGTTAGACAACAGTACATATGCCTATGAAGAGCCCTGCAATGTAACTGTTAAGCATATAAACAAGCAATAAGTTCTAATAGTATTTCACACACTCAATGTCAATCAACTACGCTCGCAAGCTTCCGCCTCGTGGGCAAAGATGGCGCCCAAACAGTGTCTAATTGCTTTAGAGTCAGGTCTGACTATTGCAGATATGATGCTCCGTTGGGAGAAATCTTTGCTAGCAATGGTGGTGCACTTTAAAAAGGGTATTTGTAATCCACAGGGAAAATAACAGTCATTTACTCGATATGCAATAAAGAGTTCAACTATTTCTGCACAACACACTGTCCCTCTTACATGCAAATGTGACGCTCGGGCAAACTGTGTCCCTGAACAAGGGATCCTGAGCCTAAAGATTAGTCAATTAATCCTTGAGCAAGTGCTCTCTCATCCGACCGGACCAGTCCGTACAACCGACTTCCGTAACTGGCTCCTGTACACAGTCTCACGACTCCCGTAGTCTCCGATCCTCCCGACAGTTCTTAGAAGGATGATGGATGAGGTGACTCGGGTTCTCCCGTGAAGGCCAGAGGCTCTTTGGATCACAAGGCCCGACTTTCAGGCCCAGTCCAACGACAGACCCAGTGCAGGCTCCACTTGCTAGGTGAGCGACGTCCAAAGAGACAAAGTTGCTCCGCTCCTCCTTAAATAGGCCTTCCCCAGCAGACCTTGCGCCGGACAATGCACTGTGGGTGTCCCGCTGTACACTGGGTATAGTAGTCTTTTGAGCTCCTTAAAGTGACACCACGCTACACACTCCCCCCGCTTAGAGTCTTTGGTCCCCAAAGATAAGCAGTTAACGAACTTTGTTAGCATATGAACATTCAACACAACGTACGGCCACAAAGGAGCCTGGCAGAGGAACCTCCCACCAAGCCTTCGGTGAAAGGTTGTCTTGCCCACAAGTCACATTAGTGGAAGTGACCTGTCTAACTGTGCCAGGGAGTGAGCTAGGGTTGCCCTCTACTAAATTCACAGTAGAGGGGACAGGCTTATCTACTGTCCTTCTTGCAGAGGTAATAGTCTCTTCAGAGCACTCTCCCATCTGAGTATACGTTAGTCTTCTTGGGGGATGGATGGTCCTTTTCTCTCTTTGTTCTCTAGGGGCCGGAGTTTCTACCGCAGTGGATCCACCCAACTCTCCTTCTATTAAGTCCGGTATATTGGGTTCCAATGGTCCAGGGGCATCTACTTCAGGGGCAGAGAGGTACAAGGAATCCCTGGGATCTTCTTCTGGAAAAGAATCTTGAGCATCCTCCCATTCCTCAGAAAGAGAAGCAAGTGGTATCAATTCAGCAGACTCAGCATTTAAAGTGTCTCTAGTGGTAACCTCGGATGATGGAGTGGCCGTGGCCATGGATTCAGGTACTTGCGGTGTCCACAACCAATCAAGTTTCATTTCTTCATCTTCACTCTGGTCTTGGGCATCCATCTCTTCTAAATGGGTTGCTTGAGACCTGGTGACAGGTCTGGGATTACTGGAGGCTGAAAGGGGCTCAGAAGGATCCGAGGTAGGGGGCAAATGGACTGCTTCAGAGAGGGGCAGTAGGTGATTCATGTGCCATGTCTTCAATGGCCCCACACTTCCTTCTGGCTTGAGTTGGTATACTGGTAAGCCTGGCAGTTGTTTACAGATCACATAGAGTTGGGACCTCCACCGGTCGGACAGCTTATGTTTTCCCGGTATGCCTAAGTTCCGCAACAGTACCCTGTCACCTGGCTGTAGGTCATGAATCCGGACCTTGAGGTCGTAGCTCCGCTTATTCCTGGCTCCTCTTTGATCGGAAGTCGCCTGGGCCTTCTCATATGCCAGTCTTAAACTCTTTCGCAACCGGTCCACATATCCTTTGTGAGAAGCCGCGGATGTATGATCTATTGAAGTGCCAAAGGCTAAATCTACCGGTAATCTTGCTTCCCTGCCGAACATCAACCTGTATGAGTATCCAGTGGCATCACTAGTTGTACTATTATACGCATGCACAATGGCAGCCACATGCTTGCCCCAATGCTGTTTCTTCTCATTACTCAAAGTCCCCAGCATATATAACAATGTCCGATTGAATCGTTCAGGCTGAGCATCCCCTTGTGGGTGGTAGGGGGTGGTTTGGGTCTTATTTATACCCAGGGAATCCAACAGTTTCCGTATCAGTCTACTTTCAAAATCCCTTCCCTGATCCGAGTGGAGGCGTTGAGGTAGTCCATAATGTACGAAGAACTTCTCGACAAGTACCTTGGCCACTGTGGAATCCTTCTGGTCTTTGGTTGGGAATGCCTGAGCGTATCGGGTGAAATGATCAGTTATCACCAGAACATTCCCATGTCCACTCAAATCAGGTTCTATACAAAGAAAATCAATGCATACCAGATCCAAGGGCCCTTGACTTTGTAGGTGGCCCATTGGGGCAGCTTGATGAGGCAGAGCTTGATGAGGCAGAGCAGCTTTCTTTGTATGCAGCTTGCACATGATTGACAATATTCCTCCACTTCAGCCCGCATACAGGGCCAGTAAAACCGGTTCCTCATGAGTTGGAAAGTTCTTTCTGATCCTAGGTGACCACGATCGTCATGTAAAGCGGTCAGAACAGTCTTTCGGTACTTCTCGGATAGAAACAGTTGCCACTTATCCTCCAGATCATCAGAGGGGCCCCTTTGGTAGACCACCCCTTGATGCATCTGCAACCGGTCCCATTCTCTTCTCAATAGGCGAGCCTCCTTTGAGGGGTCCTTCAGGAGTAAGTCTGGGGTTTGGTTCTCCAATGCTTCCAAGGCCAGCCTCCCCAGCGGGTCTTCCAGTTGATCTCTCCTTAGATCTCTCTTTGAAAGTCTGGGTAGGTTCTCTTCTCCAATCTGGGCCACATCACAGTAATACTTGGGTACTCCAACAACCGAGACCCAAATTTCTTCAGCCCTGGATCCTCCACTGGCTTGGAACTCTGCTCCTTGACACAGGGCTCACACTCCCTCCGGGGTTAGTCGAGTCCAGTCTTCTGTAGGATTATTGGGGGCATGGGCCCTTCTGGATAAGGTGTCTGTATCTCTGTTTCCAGTCCCAGGTCTGTATTTAAACTGAAGGTGAATCCTGAGAGGGCTGCCAGCCAACGGTGGCCATGGCATCCAGCTTGGCTGTGGTCAGAAGGTAAGTGAGCGGGTTATTGTCTGTTTTAACCACTTAAGCCCCGGACCATTTGGTAGCTAAAGGACCAGAGGTGAATTCAGAATTTTGCACTGCGCTGCTTTAACTGTAAATTGTGCGGACATGCAATGTTGTACCCAAACGAAATTTGCGTCCTTTTCTTCCCACAAATAGAGCTTTCTTTTAATGGTATTTGATTGCCTCTGCGATTTTTATTTTTTGCGATATAAACGGAAAAAGACCGAAAATTTTGAAAAAAAATGATATTTTCTACTTTTTGTTATAAGAAAAATCGAATAAACTCAATTTTAGTCATACATTTAGGCCAAAATGTATTCAGCCACATGTCTTTAGTAAAAAAAATGTCAATAAGTGTATATTTATTGGTTTGCGCAAAAGTTATAGCGTTTACAAACTAGGGTACATTTTTTGGAATTTACACAGCTTTAAATTTATGACTGCCTATCTCATTTCTTGAGGTGCTAAAATGGCAGGGCAGTACAAAACCCCCCAAATTACCCCATTTTAGAAAGTAGACACCCCAAGGAAATTGCTGAGAGGCATGTGGAGCCCATTGAATATTTTTTTTTTTGTCCCAAGTGATTGAATAATGACAAAAAAAAAAATACAAAAAGTTGTCACTAAATGATATATTGCTCACACATGCCATGGTTATATGTGGAATTGCACCCCAAAATACATTCTGCTGCTTCTCCTGAGTACGGGGATACCACATGTGTGGGACTTTTTAGGAGCCTAGCCACGTACGGGACCCCGGAAACCAAGCACCGCCTTCAGGATTTCTAAGGGTGCAAATTTTTGATTTCACTCCTCACTACCTATCACAGTTTTGAAGGCCATAAAATGCCAAAATAGCACAAAACCCCCCCAAATGACCCCATTTTAGAAAGTAGACACCCCAAGGAAATTGCTGAGAGGCATGTTGAGCCCATTGAATATTTTTTTTTGTCCCAAGTGATTGAATAATGACAAAAAAAAAAAAATTACAAAAAGTTGTCACTAAATGATATATTGCTCACACATGCCATGGTTATATGTGGAATTGCACCCCAAAATAAATTTTGCTGCTTCTCCTGAGTACGGGGATACCACATGTGGGACTTTTTAGGAGCCTAGCCGCGTACGGGACCCCGAAAATCAATCACCGCCTTCAGGATTTCTAGGCACAAATTTTTGATTTGACTCCTTACTACCTATCACAGTTTCGAAGGCCATAAAATGCCAAAATAGCACAACCCCCCCCAAATGACCCCATTTTGGAAAGTAGACACCCCAAGCTGTTTGCTGAGAGGCATGGTGAGTATTTTACAGCTCTCATTTGTTTTTGAAAATGAAGAAAGAACTTTTTTTTTTTTTTTTCTTTTCAATTTTCAAAACTTTGTGACAAAAAGCGAGATCTGCAAAATACTCACAATACCTCTCAGCAAATAGCTTGGGGTGTCTACTTTCCAAAATGGGGTCATTTGGGGGGGTTTTGTGCTATTTTGGCATTTTATGGCCTTCGAAACTGTGATAGGTAGTGAGGAGTCAAATCAAAAATTTGTGCCTAGAAATCCTGAAGGCGGTGATTGGTTTGGGGGGGTTTTGTGCCATCTGGGCATTCCATGGCCTCCGAAACTGTGATAGGCAGTGAGAAGTGAAATCAAAAATTTACACCCTTAGAAAGCCTGAAGGCGGTGATTGGTTTTTGGGGTCCCGTACGCGGCTAGGCTCCCAAAAAGTCTCACACATGTGGTATCCCCGTACTCAGGAGAAGCAACAGAATGAATTTTGGGGTGTAATTCCACATATGCCCATGGCATGTTTGAGCAATATATCATTTAGTGACAACTTTGTGCAAAAAAAAATAAAAAATTGTCTTTTTTCCGCAACTTGTGTCAACATATAAAATATTCCATGGACTCGACATGCCTCTCAGTATATAGCTTGGGGTGTCTACTTTCCAAAATGGGGTCATTTGGGGGGGTTTTGAACTGTTCTGGCATGTTATACACAACATTAGGAAGCTTACATCCACTCTTCTAACCACTTGAAGACAAAGCCCTTTTTGACACTTTTTGTTTACATGAAAACATTTTTTTTTTTGCAAGAAAATTATGTTGAACCCCCAAACATTATATATATTTTTAAAGCAAAGGCCCTACAGAATAAAATGGTGGGTGTTGCATTTTTTTTTCTACACAGTATTTGCGCAGCGATTTTTCAAACGCATTTTTTGGGGAAAAAATACACTTTTTTAATTTTAATGCACTAAAACACACTATATTGCCCAAATGTTTGATGAAATAAAAAAGATGATCTTAGGCCGAGTACATAGATACCAAACACGACATGCTTTAAAATTTCGCACAAACGCGCATTGGCGACAAACTACATACATTTTTAAAAGCTTTTAAAAGCCTTTACAGGTTACCCCGTTAGATTTACAGAGGAGGTCTACTGCTAAAATTACTGCCCTCGATCTGACCTTCGCGTTGATACCTCACATGCATGGTGCAATTGCTGTTTACATATGACGCCAGACCGACGCTTGCGTTCGCCATTGGGCAAGAGCAGGGCAGGACAGGGGTGCTTTTTTTTTTTTTTTTTTTATTATTAATTTTGCTTTTTTATTTTATTTTTAAACTGTTGCTTCCATATTTTTTTTTTTTTTTTATCATTTTTATTGTTATCTCAGGGAATGTAAATATCCCCTATGATAGCTATAGGTAATGACAGGTACTCTTTTTTGAAAAAACTGGGGTCTATTGGACCCTAGATCTTTCCTCTGCCCTTAAAGCATCTGACCACACCAAGATCGGTGTGATAAAATGCTTTCCCAATTTCCCAATGGCGCTTTTTATATCCGGGGGGGACATTCCCTCCCACTGCTTGTAAAAGCAGTCCAGAGGCTAATTAGCCACTAGGATTGCTTTTACATGAAAGCCGGCCGCTGGCTGAAAAGAATGATACCAAGATGATACCTAAACCCGCAGGCATCATTCTGGTATAAACATTCAAAGTCCAGCAACATACCAGTACGTTGCTGGTCCTTGTTGGACATGTATTGTAATCTTTTTTTTCATGCAGCCTGTTGGCTGAACGAAAAAAAAAAGATTGATCGGTGGGTATGCCCACCATTAGAATACCGCCCTTCATCCACCCACTTCTAATGATGGGCATACATGCACCATTTATATATGCCGAAGCATGGGGGCATCTTCCCGCAAAAGTTATGCCGCGTACACATGGTCAGACTTTTCCACAAGCAAGCCTCCGTCGGAATTTCGACCGTATGTACGCGGCATTAGGAGCAAAATCGCTCCTCCGCCCCTGCTGCCCCAATGCTTCGGCATATATGCTTTTTTTTTTTTAACTGTGGTGGTGAAATCACCTCCTACAGCACTGGAGTCGCAGGGATCAGGCCTGTCTCTGCGAACGCTGCAGTTATGTGTGTTGTGTTTTGCAAGTGACAGTGATCGATCGATACTGCACTTGGGTGGCCTGGGCTGGACGGAGGGGCAAAACGCAGGTGCTAGCAGGTATCTGGGCTGATCCCGCTAACACTGCGTTTTTGGGAACCCTAAACTGCTGGGGACGCTAGTATAGATCTGATCAGATCAGATATTGATCTGTTCAGATACTATACCACTAAGGGGGGTGTATGCTTAACGCGTGGGTGTTAGCGCTACTGGCACTAACCTGACGCTGCCTGGGGTGTGACGCAGACCCTCTCTGACGCTAAAACCTAATTGATATCACCCGCCGGGTGATCAGGGAGTTAAACCTTTATTGGGTTATATACGGCGGGTGCCCTGACACTATAAAAAGCAAACTAACTAACCAGCGTCACCCGTAACACTTATATGATGATCACTGGTGAAAGGGTTAACTAGGGGCAATTAGGGGGTTAAAACCTTTATTAGGTAATATATGGGGGTACCTGACTCTATATAGAAACCTGACGGCGAACCTAAAAAAAAATTACTGGCTACCTATCGGCATCACCGTCACTAAGACAACGATCATAAAAACGATCGCTTAGCGACAGTGGTGATAGGGGTGAAAGGGTTACCTGGGGGGCGATCAGGGGGTTAAACCTTTATTAGATAATATATGGGGGTACCTGACGCTATAAAAACCTGCGGCGAACCTAAAAAAAATTACTGGCTACCGATCTGCATCACCGACGCTAAGACAGCGATCAGAAAAATGATCGCTTAGCGACAGTGGTGATAGGGGGTAAAAGGGTTACCTGGGGGGCGATCAAGGGGGTTAAACCTTTATTAGGTAATATATTGGGGTACCTGACGCTATAAAAACCTGCGGCGAACCTAAAAAAAATTACTGGCTACCGATCTGCATCACCGACGCTAAGACAGCGATCAGAAAAATTATCGCTTAGTGACAGTGGTGATAGGGGGTGAAAGGGTTACCTGGGGGGCGATCAAGGGGGTTAAACCTTTATTAGGTAATATATGGGGGTACCCGACGCTATAAAAACCTGCGGCGAACCTAAAAAAAATTACTGGCTACCGATCAGCATCACCAACGCTAAGACATCGATCAGAAAAATGATCGCTTAGCGACGGCGGTGCTAGGGGGTGAAAGGGTTACCTGGGGGGTGATCAAGGGGGTTAAACCTTTATTAGGTAATATATGGGGGTACCCGACGCTATAAAAACCTGCGGCGAACCTAAAAAAAAATACTGGCTACCGATCAGCATCGCCGACGCTAAGACATCGATCAGAAAAATGATCGCTTAGTGACAGTGGTGATAGGGGGTGAAAGGGTTACCTGGGGGGCGATCAAGGGGGTTAAACCTTTATTAGGTAATATATGGGGGTACCCGACGCTATAAAAACCTGCGGCGAACCTAAAAAAAATTACTGGCTACCGATCAGCATCACCGACGCTAAGACATCGATCAGAAAAATGATCGCTTAGCGACGGCGGTGCTAGGGGGTGAAAGGGTTATCTGGGGGGTGATCAGCGGGTTAAACCTTTATTAGGGGGGGTTAGGGGGCTACACTGGACCTAAAACTAAATGTAGTGACACTTTTACAGTCACAAATGTCACTGATTGCAGTGATCACTAAATAAATGGTCACTGCAATCAGTGACACTGTGACTGGGGGCTGGGGGGTGATCTGGGGGGCCTGGGGGGGCGATTTATGTGCCTATGTGTCCTGGTGTCAGTGTGCTGTTTTGTGCACTAACCTGCATCTTCTCCTGTACGGCGCTCGGTATATGTGAGCGCCGCAGGAGAGATGACATCACTTCCTCCCGCCTGTGTAAACATTACACAGGCAGGGGAAGCTCTCATTCGCCGGGAGCGATCGAGAGGGGGGGGCCGGAATCGAACGGCCGTCCCCTCATGCCGGATTGCTCCCGAAGGTAAAACGACCACCCACTGTAAAGAAGGGGGGTCCGATCGGACCCCCCAACTATACAAAGGCAATCACGTATATGTACGTGATTCTGCCTGTCGGTGCCATTCTGCCAACGTATATTTACAGTGGGCGGTCGTTAAGTGGTTAACCACAAATTCAGCTCCATACAGGTAGTCCTTCAGCTTGTCCACCACAGCCCACTTCAAGGCCAAGAATTCCAACTTATGGGTGGGGTAATTCTTCTCGGCTGGGGTCAAGCTTCTGCTCACATAAGCAACGGGTCTCAGCTGGTCATCATGCTTCTGATACAGCACTCCTCCCAGACCATCATGACTGGCATCCACATGTAACTCATACGGCTTCTTGGTGTCCACATAAGCCAAGACGGGGGCAGCGGTCAAACTCTCCTTCAATCTTGTGAACGCTTCTTCACATTTTTCCGTCCACTGATCTTCCACGGACTCCCCCGGCTTCCTAGGGCCAGAGTCATCCTCCTCTCATTCTGTCTTTAAGAGTTCATTCAAGGGCTTGGCGATCTTGGCAAACCCCTTCACAAACCTTCGGTAGTAGGAGCAGAACCCCAAGAACGATCTAAGCTCAGTCACTGTAGCGGGCCGGGGCCAGGAGGTTGATATAGAAGAACTACATTTTTTGGGACTTTGAATTAAAGCGTTCAGCCAGGAAAATAGCATTGCATGGTACTATAATGCTGTCTGGTGGTGGAGCCATCTATAGTGCCATATAGTAAATGCATGAACATGTAGTAACCATCATAGTAAAGTAAAAAACTTTTATTCCATGACATGATACATAGTAATAAATTAACAGAATAGCATGATGACACACTGATAGCATATTGGCCTAGAGCCACAGTAATGACATAATGATGACACACCAGACTAGTTGCAACGTATTCCCACAGTAAGTAATATATAGGTATATTCCAGTGAACCGTAATCATGGTATCTTGAATAAAAAGAACAGCAGGGAAGGCATCTATTAGTTTAACGCGTTTCGTAGCTGTAGCGCTACTCTTCAGGAGCAGATGCAGAGATATTGTCTAAGGATGTTTAAAAGTAGATATGATGAGTGATCATGTAAAAATGTAATAAAGACTATAGAAAAATAAAAATAGTAAAAATTGGTCACTCATACTTGCAAGTCAAATCAGAGTCTGGACATGGACTGAGGAAACTGGAGGTAGGCTGGAATGTCAGTCCGCCCCGGAACCTGAGGCGGCTAACCCCAAAAGCATCAAGATGGAAAAACCAACCAGGGGAAGAACATTCCGAGGGTAGTTGCCCCATGGGTTGTGAAAAGGACATAAGGGTGTATACCATCTGAAAAAATTATAATATAATAGTATTAATAGTAAATAAATGTAGGGATCAATATAGGAATTATAATATAGTAGATGGTGCATGGCATAGTGATTATTTATGGGTTAAAAAATTGTAGCATTTCATCCATTAATATAATAGGTGCAGTGGTAGCTAAATAAGTAATGTTGTATTAATGTTAAAATAATAATAACAGTGAAAACCAAAAAGTGGACCAAGAATACTCTAGGTGATACAAAGGGGGAGGGGGGGAGGACAACCCCCCAAAAACTAAATGGAGTGGAATAGACTAAGAAAACACAGTAGTGATGAAAAGTGAAATGTGTAACAATGTCATACCTGGATCACCTACAGTATGTGAAAGGTTAAGTCCAAATAATGGCGTAGAAGTGTACATGGGGGAGGTCCCAGGGAAGGCTTCCTAGGGTGGACTGAAGTGATAAAACTTCAGTGTGTGGGGATAGCCGCCAATGTCATGCTGCGGCACACAAAGGAGAGACGGAGCCGACAGCCGAGTGAGGACCACCACTCGCCTGCTGACCAACCATCGCTGAATGTATGGCGCTGATGTTATTAGCATCACGCCGACGCACTAACGCCATCAATGATGACGTAGCACGTACGACGTGGAGGGGGCGTGATGCCGATCGGCAGCAGGACGCCCGCCCCCACCCAATAAGGGCTATCATGTTAAAGTAGAACATTAAAAGGAGAAAGGCACCCAATAGGTGCTGGCACTGGAAAATACCAAATGGTAAAACATGGTAAATTGGTGCACGCTTCCATCCCCGACAGGCATATTGAATTGAAACTGAGGTTGGGACTTTTAGGTGAGGCTAGCTAGATGTACCTCCATCCCCGATAGGTTGATATAGAAGAACTACATTTTTTGGGCCAGGAGGTAAAAGCCTCCAACTTTTCTGGATCTGTGGACACTCCTTCGGCAGACACAATGTGCCCCAGGTAGTGGACTGAAGATTGGTAAAACTGGCACTTCTCCAAAGAAAGCTTGAGTCCTTCATCACTGAGTCTCTTCAAGACCTTTTCCAGCCTTGCCTCATGCTCTTCTAGAGTCTTCCCGAACACAATTATATCATCCAGATATTAGAACATAAAAAGAACATTTTCCCGTGGGATTTTAAAGCAGCAAAAAGGAATCAATGGTAGATAAAATGTAAATTTTATTGGAAAGATTGCGATGACGCATATAACATAAAAAGATGAATTCATGAATCTTATAAGCTCCGGTAATTAAAAAACCAACAATGGAACACAGAAATATTACAATTCACATACATGTGGTGTACATTTAGGATGGTGTGACAATACAAATTCAATGCATAACGATGTACTGTAGAAGAGACCTCGATGCATTTCAACCTCTCTAGGTCTTCCTCAAGGGGATTAAATTGTTCTATAGGACATCAAAAAATACAAGATTACATATACGAATTTAATCATGTTTCCTGCGTCTTCTGTCATAAAGGGTAATTGGATAGGCAATTTTTTCAAATGTATTAATTTATTAAGAGACGTACAGGGGAAACAGATTGCTAAATCGATCATCGTTAATGAAAAATTGCATATTTACCCTCTGTATCGAATTGAATAATGAAACCGGAGACTTTTGTATTAAAAGCATAATTGCGTATGCACTCCCAGGGTTCCCAATGAGGGTCCGTATTGGCCGAGGCGCCCACCTCCCACTCCATGGCGGATCCGCTCCACAGCTCGTCCGACTCAAAAGGGGTCACACGCTTTGGGAGTATCCCAATAGCGGGCAAGAAAGCAGGGGAGGAGTGTAGCAGTGTACCATGTAACCAACACCTGAAGGTTATAATTTCAATCATCTTACTATGTTTCATATAATACTCTTAGTCATCTATTAGTAAATATAATTTTATTACATATGTACTATAGTCTCAATTATAACTTGAAAACAAGGTAAACGGCACTGGGCATACGTGCCCTCAACTAAGGAGGTTCAAGGAGTTTTTTAGAGGCACTAAATACTGTATTGTGTTTGTTATACCTGGTATTAAGACCAGAATGTATATGAGTGATAATGATCCATGCAAGATATATTGCATACTCACACATATTCATTTCCTGACATGTTCAAATGCGCCCTATTTCTGCAAATTAAGTCTTCCCATTTTACCATTTTTTATCATTATCACTCATATACATCAGTTATTACTGCAACAATGAATGCCATATCATATATAAAACAGCTATACATTAATATAAATCATTAACCCCCCCCCCCTCTTTAGGGGGCCCATGAATAGTCCGCACCGGCTACACCCGAACCGATGCTGACATTCTGGTCTTAATACCAGGTATAACAAACACAATACAGTATTTAGTGCCTCTAAAAAACTCCTTGAACCTCCTTGGTTGAGGGCACGTATGCCCAGTGCCGTTTGCCTTGTTTTCAAGTTATAATTGAGACTGTAGTACATATGTAATAAAATTATATTGACTAATAGATGACTAAGAGTATTATATGAAATATAGTAAGATGATTGAAATTATAACCTTCAGGTGTTGGAAGCGTGTGACCCCTTTTGAGTTGGACGAGCTGTGGAGCGGATCCGCCGTGGAGTGGGAGGTGGGCGCCTCGGCCAATACGGACGCTCATTGGGAACCCTGGGAGTGCATACGCAATTACGCTTTTTATACGAAAGTCTCCGGTTTCACCATTCAATTCGATACAGAGGGTAAATATGTAATTTTTCATTAACGATGATCGATTTAGCAATCTGTTTTCCCTGTACGTCTCTTAATAAATTAATACATTTGAAAAAATTGCCTATCCAATTACCCTTTATGACAGAAGACGCAGGAAACATGAAATTTGAATATATAATCTTTTATTTTTTGATGTCCTATAGAACAATTTAATCCCCTTGAGGAAGACCTAGAGAGGTCGAAATGCATCAGGGTCTCTTCTACAGTACATCGTTATGCATTGAATTTGTATTGTCACACCATCCTAAATGTATACCACATGTATGTGAATTGTAATATTTCTGTGTTCCATTATTGGTTTTTTAATTACCAGATCTCATAAGATTCATGAATTCATCTTTTTATGTTATATGCGTGATCGCAATCTTTCCAATAAAATTTACATTTTATCTACCATTGATTCCTTTTTGCTGCTTTAAAATCCCCTGGGAAAATGTTCTTTTTATGTTCTAATATTCAAATCGGGATGTGCAGCACTCTCTCACCCCTATATGTGTCAATCCATGTTAGAGGATATCATCCAGATAAACCAGTACTTCGATGAGATTCATGTCCCCTACTGTCTTGTCCATAAGTCGCTGGAAGGTGGCTGGAGCTCCCGACAAGCCTTGGGTCATGCGATTGAATTCATAGAACCCCACCGGGGTGATAAAGGCTGTTTTTTCTCGGTCATCCGGGTGCATTGGAATCTGGTAATACCCGCTCTTCAGGTCCATTACACTGAACCATTTTGCTCCAGACAAATTCTGTAGGGCATCCTCTATTCGTGGGGTGGTGTATTGATCGGGTATCGATCTTCTATTGAGGGTCCGATAAAAAATACAGAGCCTCAATGGCCCATTTTTCTTCCTAACCACCACTATTGGGGAGGCGTATGGTCTCCTAGACTCCCGGATGACACCGGTTCTCTTGAGCTCTATCAGTTGCTCTCGCAGATCTTCCAAATCAGCCATGGGGACCCGCCGGACTCTTTCCCTGAATGGCCTGTCCTCCTGCAGGTGGATCCTGTGGGTAGCACTTTTTGCACACCCCACGTTGAATTCATCCCTTGAAAAGATCTTCTGCCATCTAGTCAACTGGGCTCTGGCCCTCTCCTTCCACGCCGGTGGTAAGGCCGTCTCCTCCAAGCAGAGTTTCTCCACAGTAGCTCTTCCCCCTTCTTCCTTCTCCAAGTCCGACAAGGCAACCGGGGTAGCAGAATTCACTTGGCCCAACAGCATCCGAGCTGGGATCTTCACAGGTGTGTCGGTAGTATTCCGGATGCTCACCGACACCCTGCCATTGGCCTTTTTGAGAGCTCTTAATAGGACTACTTCAGGGATTACTTCCAACCCTGGATGGGTGTCCAGAGGATCTGATTCCAGAACTACGAAGGGACCAGGTTGTTCCCATGTAAGCTTTACAGTGGCCTTCAGACTGGCAACCTTACCGGGCTGTAGTATCTTCTCCCTCTTATCTAGCTTCCAGATCTTTCCCACTCCTTCTGGAGGTTTTTTTTCCAATACCAGACGCTGATAGGCCCGTTGTAACATAGGGTGGTTTCTGGTTGTTGGGGCATCCTGTTCCTGTGCTATAGGGACCAAAAATCTCCTGACCTGGTCAGTGTTTGTCCCTATTATGAGGGAACTCTTGTTGGCTCCTGGCGGGCGAGGGCAGACTACCACCAATGTGTCAAACTTCTGTGTCGCCGGCTCCTGAAGGGTCGAAGGCCAATCTAATTGGGAGGTATCCGTCGTACGGGAAGCTTTGGGTTCCAATTCCCCATATTTGCAAATCTTCTAGCTTCTGCAGGGGCAAATGCCTCAGATGTTTCTGGTAAAAGTCCCAGTACAAAAGGGTCACTTGAGCTCCTGTGTCAAGAATGGCCTTCGTGTAGATCCCTTCCACTTGAATGGGGACCACAGGGGAGGGTCCCACCAGCTTGACAGGGAATTTCCTCGGAGAGGTTTCCTTGCCTAGATTCCATAGGTTTGGTTTACTGTGCTTTCTTTCTTTTTACTCTCTTCCTGGATCTGAGTCCTTGTTGGGCCTGGTATGCATTGATCTCTTGCCAAGTTTTGGGTTTGGACTTAAGGTGAGGAGTATTGAGTTTGTGGGATGGGGAATTGTTCCCCTCTCTTCTTGGCTTCTCTTGTTCTCTGATTCCTTTGGAGTTTGCTGGAACTGACGGGCACCCGGTTGACTCCTTCCCCGGGGCCCTCTGAAGTTTTCCGCCGGCTTGCAGTATATGCCTTGGGTCTTCTTCGGGCAGGGACACACTCGTCCGTAATGCCCAACCCTTCCACAGTTAAAACAAATCTCTTCTCTTCTGGCTTGTTGGGAAACTGGCGTTGAGACATTTTGAAACACTTCCTTCTCCTCTTGCTCGTTCATGGCTCCTGGGTTCTTAGCCATTAAGGAAGTCAGCATTTCCAACACTTGGGTCATTTGTGACTTCAGGACAGCCAACTCAGAGTCCCGTTCTGTGGCCACGACAGATCCAACCACCGCTGAGGGGAAAGGGGTGGGTTTCTCAGTCACCTGTTGGTCTTTGAGCAAACCCTCTTCGTCTCTCACTATTCGCACGAGGTCTGGATAGCTTAGGGACCTGACTCAGCCAGTGGTCTTCAGATGGAGCCAGACTGGATCAGAGCGCAGTGCTCCCTTCATGACCTGCCGCATCCTGGCTGCATCAATGGCCTGTGGTACCATCCCTTTCTTCAGGACTATCTGGCAGAGCATTTTGTTCAACCTGCGGACATATTCAGTAAATTGTTCCCCTGGCTGTTGAAGAGTATGCTCAAATTTGTAAATTAAGTCAGTAACCTTCTCTAACTGGCCAAACTCTTCCTGCAGCATGGTTAGGTAGTCATAAGCAGTACAGCAAGTATTGCTGAATTTGAGATTCTTCACCGCTTCAGCAGCAGCCCCCCTTAAACTTTTGTGTTTTCGCTGTTTCTTCTGGGCTTCTGTCACTTCCCATCCTTCCACAGCCTGCATTGCTTGTTCCATCCATGTATCAAAGTCCTCTTCCCCGAGTGGCACAGGTTGCTTACCCGAGAACATTCTGAGCTTCCGATACCCAGTCTCCATGCACACAGTGTTACTCTTCTGACATTTTGCGACAAGGTCCCCTAAAGCGTTGAGAAGCTCATGGCCTATGGCGGTCAGGAGCGCCGCAGAGGTTGTTGTCTCTTTTGTCTGCTTCCCCCTGTTTTTTGGTTCAGGGGGTTCTTTCTTTATAGGCTTTGCATGGACTGCACACTCTGGCCTCTGAAGCTCTCAGGTATCTCCTCCCTCCATTCTACCAATGCATAGGTATAGGAGGTCTGTTCGTCTGGCCTGAGGTCCAGTAACCATGCCTTTTGGCTCGGGGACAGTAACTCCATGAGCCGTTTTACATCGCTTCTGAACCAGTCTTCCCCGGGAAGTTCAATGACTACAGCCTTGTCTGGAAAAGCGTCGGCTGATGCGCACCACTGGGTCACTGCTAAAAGATCCATGCCGGTACTTCTGGCAGGCTTAATTGCAGCGTACAGGATCCCAGACTCTGAGCCCCCACGTGTAGCAATACCCCCAGTTAAGAGGGCTGCTGATATAGATTTTGGGCCTGTAACACACCGCTTTAAACCCCCAGTTACTGGCTCTAACCTCCCTTGGCACAGTTAGCAGTAAATATGGGATTGTGAAACCCGTTAGCTAAGGGGATCACAATACCGCAATAAGCATATAACCAAATAGCGTATTTGCTTAACCACAAGTAAGTTTTACTGAATATAAAGCATGAAGTTAGACAATAGTACATATGCCTATGCAGAGCCCTGCAATGTAACTGTTAAGCATATAAACAAGCAATAAGTTCTAATAGTATTTCACACACTCAATGTCAATCAACTACGCTCGCAAGCTTCCCCCTCATGGGCAAAGATGGAGCCCAAACAGTGTCTAATTGCTTTAGAGTCAGGCCTGACTATTTCAGATACGATGCTCCGTTGGGAGAAATTTTCGCTAGCAATGGTGGTGCACTTTAAAAAGGGTATTTGTAATCCACAGGGAAAAGAACAGTAATTGACTCGATATGCACTAAAGGGTTCAACTATTGCTGCACAACACACTGTCCCTCTTACGTGCAAATGCGACACTCCGGCAAACTGTGGTCCCTGAACAATGGATCCTGAGCCTAAAGATTAGTCAATTAATCCTTGAGCAAGTGCTCTCTCACCCGACTGGACCAGTCCGTACAACCGACTTCCGTAACTGGCTCCTTTACACAGTCTCACGACTCCCGTAGTCTCCGATCCTCCCGACAGTCCTTAGAAAGATGATGGACGAGGTGACTCTTGGGTTCTCCCGTGAAGGCCGGAGGCTCTTTGGATCACAAGGCCCGACTCTCAGGCCCAGTCCAACGACAGACCCAGCGCAGGCTCCACTTGCTAGGTGAGGGACGTCAAAAGAGACCCGCGTGTTGCTCCGCTCCTTCTTAAATAGGCCTTCCCCAGCAGACCTTGCGCCGGGCAATGCACTGTGGGTGTCCCACTGTACACTGGGTATAGTAGTCTTTTGAGCTCCTTAAAGTGACACCCCGCTACATATTATAATGATACTATAAGATACAATTAAATCTACAGTATGGATCATTCATATTCTGTAGAAATTTTTCTGAAACAAAAGCTTAAGTATATGTGATTAGGCTTATAGAAAAAAATAGGATTTTTTGAACTCACCGTAAAATCCTTTTCTCTGTCGTCCATGGACGGACACAGCTCCTCAATTCTTGACAGTTGGGTTATGTTCCTGTTCTATAGGAAAGGACTAGGCAGAACATGTTAGATATTTAATACATGTTACTTTAACAGAGTTGAACAGCCCCGCCCAGGGGGCGGTCCCTCTGTACATAACCCTCCACCCTGCAGCAGCAGCCTCAGTTCATAACAAAGCAGTACAAACTAAAAAAGGAGGAGTGGGTGCTGTGTCCGTCCATGGACGACAGAGAAAAGGATTTTACAGTGAGTACAAAAAATCCTATTTTCCCTTTTCGTCCATGGACGGACACAGCTCCTCAATTCTTGACAGTTGGGACTTCCCAAAGCAGTGTCAAAAAACAAGGGGTGGGCACAGCAAACAAAAACCATTTTCACCCCAAACAAGCAGAGCTCCTCAACGGAGGAGTTGCAACCTCAAACAGCTGCCTGCAAAACTTTGCGGCCGAAGCTAGCATCCGAAGATGCACTCACATAAACCTTGTAAAATTTTGAAAAAGTGTGAACATACGACCAGGTCCCCACCTTACACACTTGTGATACAGATGCTTGATGTCGGAAAGCCCAAGAGGCACCAATAGCCCTGGTCGAATGCACCATGACAGGAAAGGGAGGCGCCCGCCCCTTAAGGGCATAGGCCTGAATGACGGTCCGCCTGATCCACCGAGAAATGGTGGCTGACGAGACCGCCAGGCCCTTCTGCGGACCAGATACCGACAGAAACAGTGAGTCAGACCTCCGGAAAGGAGTCGTAGCAGGCAGGTTCACTCACAAGGCACGTACCAAGCCTAAAGAATGTAGCGCAACCTCCTCGGAAAGCGATGGCCGAGGACACAAGGATGAAAGTACAATGTCCTCATTCAGGTGAAGGACCGAAAATCACCTTCGGAAGAAAAGGAGGCTGCGGGCGAGATTGCACAGAAAGGACGTGTGTACCGAGCTCCTGACTTCCAGGTCTGCATTGCTTCTCTCCCCAGGACTCTCCCCTTACTCTCCCCTATTTCCCCCTGGCTCTCTTCCCTGCTCTCACCCTTGTCCCCCCTGGCTCTCACCCTTGTCCCCCCGGTTCTCTTGCCCCCTCCCTCCATCCAGCGGGACCCCAATCCATACGAGCCCCCCCGCGCCAGACACCTCCTCCCGCAGCCGCCGCCGGGCAAGTCCGAGGCTGCGGCCTAACATCACTCATCCCACGGTCCCCCCCTCTGGCGCCTCCTTCACGGACCGGCTGCACCCCTGGCCTAGCTCACCGAGCTACATCCGAGCCCTCCACCCGCCACCGAGGCCATTCATCCGCCGCCGGCGGAACCCCCCTCCACCCGCAGCCTAGCCACATTCGATCCCCCTTCCAGCATCCGGATCAGCCAAGGGGCCACCCTACGGCACTCACCCACTCGCGGAGCCCCCCAGAGGAGTCAGCAGGCTCCGAAGCAGCACTAGCTGCTACCTGCCCAGCAGGATAGACCGCGGCTTCGGCCTAGAACCGGCCGCGGTGGCCATCTTGGGACACCCAGCCTCAGCCCTCCAACTCCTCTCCCGGCCCCCTGGAATCTTCTGACCCGGGATAACTACCAGATCGCATCCACTCACGGGTCACTTGCCTGTGGCTCCCACTGGGTCGCTCACAAAAGGCAGCCGGGAGGACGAAATGGATATTTCGGCCCAGTAAGTAGCGGCCATCTTGATACACCCAGAGCCTTTCCCCCAACACTGACAAAAAAAAACAACTTATTTTTTTCTCTCTATTCCTACCAATTCCCCACCCCACCCCCATTACTATCTTCACAATACTCTTCAATAACTCTACTACTTATGACTGATCGCCCCCCCCCCCTGACGTACTCAAGCTGCCCCAACCTACAGCATCGACCACCGCCACTACGCGATCTCCCCAGACCCACACACACGGCCAAGCATAACGGACGTGTGCGATAGGCCCCCGAGGCTCACCACTTCGCAGAGCAATCCGCACGCACGGTCCAGGAAGCGGACGTGTGTGACAGGAGCCCTGACCTCATCGCTTCACAGAGCAATCCACACATACGGTCAAGCGTAACGGACGTGTGTGGCAGGAGCTCTGGCCATACAGGAACCCCCTTGGACTCTGGCGTTTCGCTCCTCCAGCAAACGCTAACCTGACGACCTGCGGCTTCCACGGGACCCCACTCTCCCCCACTCTCCCCAAGCTCAGATCCCCCAGCTCACCACCGCTTCACCCACAGCCGCCGACTGCCACCTGCCGCCATCCGGGCGCCCATTTCTAGACTGTTAGAACTGCAGGACAGACCGCGGCTGTGGCCTAGCCCCAGCCATCACTCTACACCCGTCCCGAGTCTCTCTCCAGCAGGCCCGCGTGTGCCGACCGGGTAAGTACATCGGGGCACCACCAACTAGTAGCGAGTTGATCCAGGGTTTACCCGATCGCCCCTCGGGGGGTCAGGAAGGAATTTTTCCCCTGCTGCAGCAATTGGCCAGACTCGGCTGGTGGTTTTTGCCTTCCTCTGGACCAACGGGAGGGCGGTTTAGGTCATTGGGCCCCATCCATCATCCCCATCACCTTTTTCCTCCCATCATGTGCATCTTTAAATACTCAGCGGACACCCTCCACAGGCTAAGGAATACCGCCCCAACACTTCCAACCGCCACCCAAAAAATCCTACAAAAAGAACAACTGCTTAGGATCAATCGACAATCAACTATCAAAACCACAAAGACACCACTTCATCTACAAGATTTATCATGCGCCTTGATTAACACCAGATCGGCAGTCAAGCACAGACAGGAAATTCACGATTTTATCACGCAAAACGACATAGATTGCCTCTTTATCACGGAAAGCTGGCTAACACCGGATTGTAACACCGTCCTAACGGAACTAGTACCTGGGAACTACCGCATCCTAACTGAGCACAGAATAGGACAATGAGGAGGAGGCCTAGCAGTTATCTTCAAATCGCACCTCTCTCTTACCAAACCAACCCTACAGAACTCATTGCCATTCATGGAAACACTCACCCTGCAACTCCAAACAACACCCCATGACACCATTCACATACTGCTATGCTACAGACCACCAGGACTGAAGACAAATCTCCTCACACCCTTCACCGAATTCTTCTCGACATACACCTTAAAAACCAAAAAGTTTTTACTACTCGGGGACTTTAACCTCTGGGCTAACACCACTCAGGACCCCATCGCCACCGCCTGTATCAACCAATTGGAAGAACTAGGGTTGCAGCAACTAATAAATGCACCCACGCATGGATCGGGTCACATTCTTGACCTCATCTTCAAACAAAATATGGACATCAACATACTGGACAACATGCCGTTACCATGGACGGACCACCACGCTATCAAATTCAAATTTACCACCAGCACCATCTCCCAAAAACCGGAAGACTCAACAAAAACATACTGGACAAGATCTCAGAAGAAACTACACTCAAAACTTTTCAAAACCATTCTATCAAAAAAAATAGGAACGCTAAAGCATAACCGCTCAACGGAACAAACACTCAACTCCTTAAACAAAATATTACTACAAACATCGGACACAGTCGCTCCGAGACGCAGAGCACACATCCGTAAAAACAACTCGGGCTGGTTTAGTGACACTCTTACGCTACTGAAGCAAGAACGCAGAAGAGCTGAAGGAGCCTGGAGAAGAAACCCAACGGAGGAAAACCATACAAACTACAAAGCACTCACTAAGAAATATCACAAAGCAATTTTTAAAGCAAAAAAGGAACATTTCTCAAACACCATAAAAAAAGCCCTAAACCGGCCTCGTGAACTCTTCAAACTGGTCACTCGGACCATGAACCCTACCTGTCTAGAGCCTCCAGCAAACGAAACCCAAGAGTTCTGCAATGAGCTATCGGATTTTTTTATCGACAAAATCGAAAATATTCGGGAAATAATTCAACAGAAAAAAACAACCAACTTCACACAGCCAAAGCAAACAGAGAAAATCAATACGAACATTATACAACTAGCAAAATTTTCGCTGGTCCCGATCACCATTGACACCACTAAAAACATCATCAGAAGCCTCAGAGACACTACATCGTCAAATGACATAATTCCCACAAAACTCCTGAAAGAATGTACCGACATTTTAGCTCCTACCATTACACACATCGTAAATCTTTCATTCAAAGAAGGTATGGTTCCGAACTCCCTCAAGCAAGGTATAATCAAACCCCTCCTAAAGAAACCCAATCTTGACCCTAAGGACCCAAATTACCGCAGACCGGTAACAAGCCTCAACACCATTTCCAAGATCATGGAGAAAGCAGTAGTACAACAGCTACAAGGCCATTTGGACACTTACAAACTCTTGGATCCACTACAATCAGGCTTCCGCCCAGGCCATGGCACAGAAACGGCACTCCTCAAAATATGGGATGACGTCCTCGAAGCCGCTGATGACGGAGAATCATGTCTCCTGGTGCTGCTGGACCTCAGTGCAGCGTTCGACACAGTAGACCACAAAACTCTACTCATTCGTCTTAAAGAAGTAGCAGGGGGGCGTGGCTTGGCGCGCAACGGGTATGGACGCACACTAGGAGAGCTCCGGCACACACACAGCCTGCAATCGCCTAATTTCCCGACCCTAAGCCTCCAGATGCCGGGCAAACGCCTGTACAACACCCCGCACTCACGCCCGAGGAGAGGTTCGACTTCCACCACAGCGCGGAACATCACAGAGCTATTTAAACCTGCGGCGGGGACCCGCAACAACGTGGGGAAGACAAAGATGGCGCTGATGCAGCCACACGAGGAGGAATACAGCGAGGACTCCCAATCCCCGCCTGAGGATTCAGGTAAAGGAAATGCCCGCTTGAATCATCCCCTCACACTAGCCGATATGTCAGTGATAGCCGCGGATATTAAATCCTCCTTCTCGGCCGCCATCACGGACATTAAATCTAACCTATTGGCTCTGAATGAGCGGATGGCGGTGTCTGAGGCAGCGGGAAGGCACAGGGACAAAGCAATTCTCAGATTGGAGAAGAAATGCACGACTCAAAACCACCATTTTATTGAAATAAATAGGCATTTGGAAGACCTGGATAACAGGGGAAGGAGGGCCAATATACGGGTGAGGGGTATCCCTGAGACAGTAGACGCAGCTCAAATCATTCCGGCATTGCAACGAGTTTTCAATAGCTTGCTGGAGCGGCAGGAAGACATGGCGATCGATTTTGTCAGGGCCCACAGAGCACTCAGACCAAAAGGCCCAGATGATGCTCCTCTGAGGGACATCATATGTTGCCTTCAGAGCTTCATGCTTAAAGAGGACATAATGAGAAAGGCGAGGAGAAATTAACATATTATTTTCAATGGAGCCACTATCCTGTTGTTTCAGGACTTATCTCAGATTAGCCTGAGAAACCGAAGAGCCTTGCGCCCTCTGCTGGAGAAACTCAGGGAACATGAATTAAAATACACCTGGAAGTTCCCTTTTGCACTATCTGTGCATTACAATGGTCGTCAATTCATTCTGCGCGATCCGGGTGACCGTCCAGCCTTCTGTGCCGCTCTAGACCTTGAATACATCCCATTGCCTGACTGGTATGCTGAGTTCCAGGAACCACCCCGAGACCGGTCACCTTCCAGATCCCCCTTCTCCACTCCTGACAAAAGAGTGAACAAGAAACAGAAGCAGAACCGCTCTGGGAAATTTGGAACCCCAGGTCCCAGCAGAGAGGAACGCAGAGATCATGCTGATGACTGATCGACACTTGTTGAGTTCAACCTGCCATGCTCCTTTGTTTTTATTCGTTTACTATGGGTCCCTTTGGGATTCCCTTGGGGAAATATTAACAACTGTGCTAAAAATCTATTACTCGCCCCCTACTACCGGGTTTGTTCTCCTGGCTGGCCTTAGCCCCCCCCCCCGTGTTTTTTTTTTGTAATTTTCCTGACCTACCACCCCCATGTGAAGCCAGAGTCTGTCCCTCTGTCACCTACCACAGTACCATGTACCTCCTCCTAGCCTGGAAGCCTGTTGACCTGGGCCTACATGGGACAATTGCTGCTGTTCAGATAAGACGGACCTGGATCTTGAGCTTCGATACTGGCTATCAGGTTACAAGTTCACAGGGAGTCATAGTTGGAGGTTGGTCATCTGCTGCCCTGGCTTGAAGACTAGAAACTCTGATACTGAATAACATTCCCTGTGACCAGATGCCTAGCGACCAAAGAGGGTACGGGACTATGGGGGGCAATGGGTGAAATGGGGGAGTCCCCCCCCTTTTTTTTTTTGGCCAGATCAAGGAGGGTAATACTGTTAAATTGTTGCATGTTGCTGCGTAGAGGGGCGCTTTATCTAATGCGTTGCCCGTGAGCACTTAAGTTTGTACCACCCCTGGGTCGGGGGGAGAAAACACTTTCATCTAGTATTAGATGAGGCCAGATTTGCTTTCATGTGCAGGCTGTGTGTGTTATGTTGCACCCTATCCACATACATTTAACGTTTATTCTTACAGAGTTATACTGGCAGAGTCGAGTAGCTGACTGTTTTACCCTGTTGTCAGCTGCCTCCCTCTACCCCCACCAAGTGCCTCTTCGCCTACTGGTTGGGCGTGAGACGCACTAACCTACCTACTACTCAGGTCAGGATTTCCGGCCTGTCTAGGGAATTCTTTAAATTGCTCCATCATCTTTACTCTCCCCTTTTCTGACTCACCTTTTCCTTCTTCTTTTTCTCTTTTTTTTTTTTTTGTTTTGTTTTTGTTTGGTCTGACCTGATATTAACAGCTCTGTGTTCTAGGATCACTCCGGGCCGTGTCGCTTTGGGCTCCCGGCATGGCGTACGCAGATCTCGGCCGAAATCCACTCGTTATATCCCACAATGTTAGGGGCTTGAACATACCCGAAAGGCGCTCCACTCTGCTGAGGGAGCTCAAAAAAGGTAGGCCGCATTTCGTATTTTTACAAGAGACCCATTTCAAAACGCACCATGTCCCCAAACTCACGAGTTCTTACTTTAGCGAGGCATTTCACGCTACGAGTGATGATTCCAGGGCCAGGGGGGCATCTATTTTGATTGGTAGAGATGCACCCTTCACCCTACAGGAAAAAAAGCTGGACCCCAAGGGTAGATATGTATTCCTCAAGGGGTTGTATAACAATACACCCATGACGTTAGCCAATGTCTACTTTCCAAACAAGTCTCATATATCCTTTTGTCAGCAAATTGTTCAAGAGCTTTTGGGGTTTTCCTCGGGATGTATAATCCTGGGTGGAGACTTCAACGTGCCACTCAGCCCGCTGCAGGATACGTCCAACGGGAAAACATGCATTACGTATAGGACCCTTAAGCGAATTAAGGCTATGCTACAATCCTTGCACCTGACTGACACCTGGAGATTTGTGCACCCTGACGGTCGTGACTTTACGTTTTTCTCTCCCCCCCACAACCGACACTCCCGCATAGACTACCTTTTCATTACACAAAAGGATTTAGCCCTCATAACGGGAGCTCACATTGGCATCCAATCCTTCTCGGACCATGCCCCAATTTCACTCTCCGTAAAGGAAGTCACTCCAGCCCCCAAATCATTCGCTTGGAGGTTGAATGCTTCCCTGCTAACTGATCCAGCCCTCCTGGCAGAACTGACCGCCTCCCTGACTGATTTCTTTCAGCGAAATTCTTCCGCTGATACTGACCCACTAATGACCTGGGAGGCGCACAAGTGCACGATTAGGGGGGTCCTCATGGGAATGGGCGCGAGGCGCAAAAAAGAAAGAGAAAAACTTATCAAGAACCTGACAGACAGAATAAAACACTTAGAAACGCTTCATAAACAATCCCTTACTGTCCAGACAGCCACCGAACTTTTAGAAAAAAGGAAGGCCCTTCAACAGGTTTTCGATGACAAGTCGCGGAGATTCCTGTTCTTTAAGAGGAGAATCTACTACGAGTCTGGAAATAAGTCGGGGAAATTTTTGGCGAGGGCCCTAAAGGAGCAGACGGGGAAAAATTTCATACAGGGTATTAGGACGGCGGATGGCAATTTGGATGTATCTACTGAAGCCATAGCGAACCACTTCCATGCATTCTACACAAAGCTATATAACCTACCAACCCATCATAGACTGGCAGACATGGAGGGAGAGAGACCACAGATCATTCGTGCTTACCTGGAGAAGAGTGGCATGCCCACCCTCTCAGATTCGGACATATCACTCTTAGAGGGACCAGTTACGGCAGAGGAGATCGCGGTGGCCATTAAGCAACTTAAATCTGGTAAGAGCCCAGGACCAGATGGATTCACTTCCATTTATTATAAAACCTTTTCCAACATATTAGTAGACCCACTTAGGGCCGCGCTAGACTCTATGTCTGAACCTAGAGTAATTACCCCAGACTTTTTGTCAGCACACATCACGGTGATCCATAAGGAAGGTAAAGATCAGGCAGATTGTGCAAGTTATCGACCTATATCTTTACTAAATCTAGACGCCAAAATACACGCTAAGATCCTGGCCTCGCGATTGAGCCCTTTGCTCGCGGACTTAATAGGAATGGACCAGGTAGGCTTCATGCCTGGCCGTGAAGCCAAAGACAACATTATAAAAGCTATGCTCTTGATTCAAGCAGCCCGGGACGGTAACACAGAGGGTCTTCTCCTGTCCACGGATGCGGAGAAGGCCTTCGATCGTGTTGCCTGGGACTACATGCTGGCTGTATGTTCTAGAATCGGATTGGGTCCGCACATGATGGCCAGGATCTCGGCGTTGTACCAGTGCCCTTCGGCGAAGCTTAAAATTAATGGTGCTTTCTCAGACAAGGTCCAGATACTAAATGGCACAAGACAGGGCTGCCCGCTGTCTCCTCTGTTGTTCATACTATCCCTGGAACCGTTCATTAGATTAATTAGAGCCAATACAGACATTCGGGGCTTCAGGGTCTTGGATAGGGAATACAAGGTCGCCGCTTATGCGGATGACCTGCTCTTCTTTCTAACAAGCCCTGTCACATCCCTACCCGTTCTCCTCAGGGAGTTTGCGGTATACGGATGCGTCTCTAATCTCAAAATCAACTATGCTAAATCTGAGGCCCTGAATGTATCCTTGCCAGACAACCTGCTAGGTCGAGTTAAGTCGACATCTTCCTTTAGATGGGAACCTGAGAAACTTAAGTACCTTGGAGTGTGGCTCACGCCCAGATTGGCCGACACTTATGGACAGAACTTTCCGAGGTTTCTCAAGACGGTTAAGGAGGACTTGGACAGATGGCAGTCAGGCTATTTTTCTTGGTTTGGTCGTGCGGCCATAATAAAGATGATGATCCTACCCAGGTTGCTTTATCTGCTCCATGCCCTACCCCTCAAGATCCCTACAGCCTTCTTCTCCTCGCTGAAAACCATTTTGTTGAGATTTCTCTGGAATGCTCAGCGACCGAGGATCAGGTATTCCCTCTTGATGAAACCAAAGGCTTTTGGTGGCATGGGTATACCTGACTTTGGGTCCTACTACCAGGCCGCGCACCTGACCAGGATAGTGGACTGGCACTGTCATGGAAATACTAAAGATTGGGTGACCCTGGAAAATGACTTATGTCCACTCCCGTTGAAATTCTCTCCGTGGATAACATGGGATAACTGTCCAAATAACCTCAAAAAGCACCCAGTCACCGGCTGTACCTTGGAGATTTTCCACAGACTGACCAAAACCTTGAACATATCCTCACAACCCAGCCCCTTGACCCCCCTAAAAGACAACCCAGACTTTGAGCCTGGTCTGTTTAACCCGCACTTCCAACCCTTGGACGCCTCTAAACCGTGCCTACTAGGAGACTGCTTTGACGGAGGGGTTATAAGGGAGTGGACAACGCTTAAATTGAAATTGAATACCCCACGTTTACCCTTTTGGACATACCTGCAACTCCGCAGCTACTTGGGAAGGCTGCCAGATAAAACTAAGATACATAGGCCCCCCACGGCCCTGGAGGAGATCTGCCTCGCTGGTGTCGGGTGCCCAAAAGCCACCTCCATGGCCTACGCGTTGTTACGAGATTTGAAATATGGGCCGGAGGAGGCGCTCAGAGTGAGATGGGCCACGGATCTACAGACCGAAATAACCACTAAAGACTGGAGGTATGCGTGTATTTTGACTCATAAGTGCTCAATAAGCTCAAAAATGCAAGAGACAGCCTACAAAATCCTCACTCACTGGTACAACACCCCAGCCAAGATACATGGATGGAACCCACAATTTCCAGACATCTGCTGGAGGTGTAAAACTGAAAAGGGCACACTGCTACACATTTGGTGGCAGTGTCCGCTAATCGCGCACTTTTGGGAGGAAGTTAACCTTCTAATCAAGAAAATAACTGAGACCAAGATTAACCTAAATGCTGCAGCATGCCTGCTCCATATCACGAATGTCTCGTTGAGGAGATACAAAAAATCCTTGACGAGACATCTCCTAAATGCGGCAAAATCTCTGATTCCGCTGCACTGGAGGTCTCAAAGGGTTCCCTCCATTGTAGAATGGCTTAACAGGGTCTCTGACATCTACAAGATGGAAGAGACGCTGACACAGACCACTGATGAGGTGGAAAAATTTCATGAGACATGGCAGCCCTGGCTGCTCTTTAAATTCTCAGCTGAATACACTGATATTATACCGCCCCCTCCAGACTGAGACTGTTTGCATAGGGTACACAGACCAAATTTGTCCTTCCACTTCTGCTTTACACACTTTTCCTCTTGATTTCTTCTTTCTTTTCTCTTTCTCTTTGCTATTGACTGTTTATAATTTTTTTCTTTTTTAGGCGCTAGTTGGTAATAGTGAGTACCGACTTGAAACGTGCTTGCATAAAGCCCCAGTGATGTACAAGTTTGTATTAACATATTATGTTCTAATAGGTCTTATTACCTAAACTAATTGGAATGTTGCAATAAGAGTAGTTGCGCCTACTCCTGTTTCTCTCTGTAACACTTTTTATTTGCTCAATAAACTTGTAATGTTTAAAAAAAAAAAAAAAAAAGAAGTAGCAGGAGTCGCAGACCCTGACCTTCCTTGGTTCGCTTCCTTTCTTGAGAATCGTTCTCAGACAGTGAAATTAGGTGCCTTCACCTCTGAAACTCGCGCAATTTCTTGCGGAGTCCCTCAAGGATCACCACTGTCACCCCTGCTCTTTAACATCTACCTCCGCCCACTCCTAAAAATCATTAGCAAACAGGACTTATGCTACCACTCATACGCGGATGACACCCAACTCTACTTTCGTATCACTGGAAAAAAAGACCAATATCACGGATTGGAAGAATGCCTCACATTGATCGATGATTGGATGACTAATGCCCCATACACACGATCATTTTTCATGCCGTTAAAAATGCCATTAAAAAAAATGGCCATTAAAAATGATCGTGTGTATGCTCCAGAGCATTTTTAACGACGTGAAAAACGGGCATTAAAAATTTCGAACATGCTCTCTTTTTTCACGTCGTTTTTTCATGTCGTTTTTTTTTACGACGTGAAAAACGATAGTGTGTATGCTTTAACGACGTGAAAAAAAATGCGCATGCTCAGAATCAAGTATGAGACGAGAGCGCTCGTTCTGGTAAAACTAGCGTTCGTAATGGAGATAGCACATTCGTCATGCTGTAACGGACTGAAAAGCACTAGACTGAAAAGAGCGAATCGTCTCTCAACAAACTTTACTAACATGAAGGGTGGCGCCATTCGAACGGAACTTCCCCTTTATAGTGCCGTCGTACGTGGTGTACGTCACTGCGCTTTTCTTGAACATTTTTTAAAATGATGGTGTGTACGCAAGACAGGCTTGAGAGGAAACAAGAAAAAAAATGACAAGAAAAACGTCAGTTTTAAAAATGACATTAAAAATGATCGTGTGTATGGGGCATGAGAGTTCACTTAAACTCAACGGATCCAAAACAGAACTGCTTCTCCTCCACGCTAATCGAAAGACAAAAACTAAAACCTCCTGGACACCACCCACCATTCTTGGACAGACCATCACCCCGAGCACCAAAGTCAAAAGTCTCGGAGTCATTTTTGACTCGGAGATGTCGATGGACGCTCAAATAGGATCAGTAATCAGCGGATCTCATTATCTCCTCCGCCTGCTGCGTAGACTCATTCCCTTCATCCCAGAAGAGGACACAGCAGTAGTAGTTGGATCAATTATCAACTCCCGACTCGACTACGCAAACTCCCTCTACCTCGGACTACCCAAATACCAAATGTCACGCCTACAAGTCGTCCAGAACACGGCAGCCAGACTGATAACAGGAAAAAAACCTGGGAATCCATCACCCCTGCACTGAGGACCCTTCATTGGTTAACCGTAAAGGATCGGGTCACATTCAAGACCCTCTGTCTCACCCACAAGTGCACACAAGGAATCGCTCCGCAATATTTATGCAAGAAGATAAAGCATTACACCCCCAAACGCAGTCTCCGATCAACAAACCAAAACCTCCTTCACATCCCCAAATTTCGCTACAAATCAAAGGGAGAACGAAGATTTGCAGTCCAAGGACCACAGCTATGGAACGCGCTACCCACGGATATCCATATGGAAGAAAACCATCGGGCCTTTAGGAAAAAACTTAAGACCCACCTCTTCTGATGGATCATGAAGCTACTGGATGCTAAGCGCCTTGAGGCGATTTAGTTCGCATTTGTTAGCGCTATACAAGTTTTTCACTCACTCACTCACTCTTATGGAGGACCAAATATGGGGACTTGCGAGACAAGTCCGCCAATTCAGAAAAACCTCCTGACGGACATGATGGCTACCAGGAAGGCCACCTTCTGAGAGTGTGTCAAAAGAGGAATTCTCTCTGATGTTCTCAAAAGGAGGTTTCTGAAGCGCCGAAAGCACCAGATTCAAATCCCACGGAGGTAATGGTGGTCGCACCAGAGGAGCCACATGCCGGACCCCTTGCACAAACGTACTTACCAGTGAATGAGCCGCCAGGGGTCGCTGAAAGAAAACAGCCAAAGCTGAAATCTGCCCCTTAATGGTGCTTAAGACAAGTTTCTGAGCTACTCCGCGCTGTAAAAAACAGCAGGATCCTGGAAACCAAAGAAGTCCATGGACGCCAGTCCATCTCCTCACACATAGAGATGTAGGTTCCCCATGTGCGAAGGAAGAACTTCCTAAAAAAAGATTTCCATGCCCTCAACATGGTTGAAATGACCGAATCTGCCAGGCCTCGGTCCCTCAGTGCCTGGCTTTTAATAGCCATGCCGCCAAAGCCAGGGACTGTAAAGCAGGCTGAAGAATGGGACCAAGCGAGAGAAGGTCCCAGCCATTGGCAGTCGCCAGGCACATCCGCCACCAGCCGCACGAGGTCGGCGTACCAGGGACGCCTGGGCCAATCTGGGGCGATTAGAATCACCGGAATTCCCACGGCCTCTACTCTGCGGAGTAGACCAGGAAGCAACTTCAGTTTTTGAAAGGCATAAAATAGCCGATACTGACCCCACGGGGCCACAAACGCATCTGACGTGTCTGCCCAGGGATCTCTGGACCTGGCCACGAACCTCAACACTTGTGATTGAGTCGAGAGACCAGGAGATCCACGTCTAGCGTGCCCCATCTCCGACAAAGGAGTTGAAAAAACCTCCGGATGTAACGACCATTCCCCATGGTCCAGCATCTGGCGACTCCTATAGTCCACCTGCCAGTTTCCCACGCCGGAATGTAAACTGCCAACAGCGTCGGCACGTTTCTGTCCGCCCACCGTAGGATGTGAGCGACCTCCGACGCTGCAGCCGAGCTTCTTGTTCCTCCTTGATGGTTGACGTATGCCACAGCCGTGGCGTTGTCTAACTGGATCCTGACTGGACGCCCTCTTAGTCTCTGAGACCACCTGGAAAGGCACAGCCTGATTGTCCGGAGTTCCAGAACGTTGATCGGCAGTTGGGATTCGGTCGGAGTCCAGTGGCCCTGGGCCACCTGAACCCCCAGACTCCCCCCCAACCGGTCAGACAGGCGTCCGTCGTGATCACAGTCCAAGAAAAAGGGAGGAACGACTTCCCGGACCAAAGAGCCGGGAATCTCAGCCACCAACTCAGAGAGAACCGGACAAGATGACTTATCTGATCTAATGATACAGAGACAACGGAGATCTGTTCCATCTTTAGAGAATCTCCGTTTGCAAGACCCGAGTGTGGAATTGGGCATATGGTACTGCCTCGAAGAGGCTACCAGGAGGCCCAGGACTCGCATGCAAAACCACTGAGACGACCATTTGCGGGATGTCAACAACCTCACCGCAGATTGGAGTGTCTGCATATTCTCCAAAGGAAGAAAGACTCTGGCCTCTGAGGAGTCCAGAATCAATCCCAGGTACTCTAGGCTCTGGGTCGGTACTAACCACGACTTCTGGAGGTTCAGTATCCACCAAACTCCCGAAGGGTCTGACTGGCTATAGACACATCCTCCTCTAATTCTGAGCTCCAAGCAGCTCTCAGAAAAATGTCGTCCAAGTAGCCTACGATGGCAATGTCACGCTGTCTCAGCAAGGCTAGATTCGGGGTGAGCACCTAGGTGAAAACTCTTGGTGCTGAAGCTAGGCCAAAGGGAAGAGCCACAATTGACAGTGGTCTTCGCCTATCGCAAAGAGCAGGAACCTCTGATGCCTGACGCAGATGGGGACATGCAAGTATGCGTCCCTGATATCCAAGGATGCAGGAAGTCCCCTGGATGGAGTGCAGCCCTCACCGAACGAATCAAGTCCATCTGGAACTTCTTGAATCCAGATAAAGACATTGAGGGCCTTGAGGTCCAAGATTGGATGGACTCGTCCCTCTTGGGGACCACAAACAGATTCGAGTAGAAACCCTGAAACCTGTCCTGTGGTGGAACGGGTATGATCACCCTGCATCTCAACAGTCTAGCACTGCCCCCTGGAGGGCAGCCCGACGCCGGAAGGAGAGGCAGCTTGTGAGGGAAAAAATCTGTTTGGTGAACAAGAAAGGAACTCTATATTGTACCCCGAGGTGACCACCTCGCAGATTCACTGGTCGGAGAGCAGGGAGGTCCACTGAGCTGCAAACCTGCCAAGCCGTCCCCCCACCCTGGAGTCAGACGGGGCAAAACTTCCTGCGGTAGCAGGCTTGTTTGCTGGCTTGGTGGGCTTGCGCACCCAGGGACGCTTCTGTCCCTCAGCTAGACCTTTTCCGCTTAGGAGGGTCTCCCTGACTGACGAAAACACCTCTTCAGGTTGGGGAAGGAGGGCCCTGGCTTACGGCGTGGCTCCTTCCCTGTAGTGGACTGAGGGAGAAGCGTGCTCCTACCCCCAGTGACATCCTTCATGATGTCGTCGAGCGAGGCACCAAAAAGCCTCCCACCTTTTGAAAGGCAAAACTGCAAGAGTTTTCCTAGAAGCTTGATCAGCAGACCAGCATTTCAACCATATTAGGCGGCGCCATACCACTGCAGGGGGGGAGGTCCTGGAGATCAAGGGGACTGCACCCAGGGTTGCATCACAGACGTACATGAGTCCCTGTACCAACTTGCTCGGCCAGAGACACGCAATCAGGAGGAAACTGATGCTCCTCCCCAGTCCGGTGCAATATTTTTGCCCACACCGTGAGCGTCAGGGACGCCAAGGTAGCAGCCACAATAGGCCGCAATGCTGGCCCCAGCATGGTGAACACGGAGCGGTTCACTGCTTCAGACCTCCTATCAGTAGGGTCCTTAAAAACAGGGGTCCCCTCCCCCGGGATAGAGGTTACTTACATTAACCGAGAGACCGGGGTGCACTGAGGGACCACAAAGGGCCTCTGCGGCCGTTCCCACTCTTTAACTCTGAACTTGTCAAATCAACATAAGGAAAAACCTTAACAGAGGGGGTCGGTTTGTGCGACCCAAAAAGGGACAGACCCTGCTGTGGAAGTCCCAGCTGTATCTTCCAGCTTGAGAGTGTCCCTCACAGCATTGATAAGTGCTGTCTTGAGCTGACCCAGACGAGGGGTCCTCCTCACAGGGAAGGTCCTGGTCCGCCACTTCTGACATATTAGAACCGGGGCCGAGTCTGAGTCAGAACAATTTCCCAGGCGATGGCCGCCTCCATCTTGGCAACAATGACTCCAGGGCTGCCTATAAAGCGCCCATGGGAACCACAGGTGCAGGGGCACCAGTTGCTGCCTCTGGAATGCCTAGGGAAAAACGCCAGCTTCTGGCTCCAAATTGCCCACTGACAGCCCTTAGGGACCTAGTCAAGTTACCTGACACATTCCACCCTCCTTGCTGCACTGACCGAGGGGGGGATACCCAGGGGACTCACCTCCAGCCAGGGACTGTTCAGCGCCGCTGCCCGCTCTCCATCCTCACTGTGACTGAGAAACTGTGTGAGGTGAATGGCGCCGTCTGCGCCGTTCAGGAAGCCAGGCAGCACTAGAGGCCAAAACCCACTCCAAAATGGCCGCCAGGTGCTTCAGAGAAAGCGCGCGGACCACAAGAAAATGGCCGCCCGCCTGCATCATGGCGTGTCCACGACAAAATGGCCGCCAGTGAGAAATTCAATGCAATGCATAGGCCCCAGAAAAATGGCACCAGCGCTTCAAAAAATGGCGCCCAGCAAGCGAGGTGGATGAGAAGGCCAGCAGCAGAGGCTCCCAAGAAATTACCACCCCCACACAGAGAGCGGGCCTGGACACCCCCACTGCCCCCCGCCGGGACCTGGAGCCCCCCTAAAGGTATTCCCTGATCGCAGCGAGCCCCGCAAGGGGAGGAGGAAAAAAGGGTGACAGAGGGAGAGAGGGGAAGGCAGGAGAACCCCCTAACGACCCCCTTAGGAATGCCCAGCTGTTCCATCGCTCCGAAGTAGGAGGAACTGTACTTACTAGCTATGAGTAAGCATCCTGTGATGTGAAACGCGTTAGCCTTGTCCCTGTCTTCATTTCAAGTTTTGTATGCTGTGCTGTGATTTGGATTTTATTTTTATTAAAAAACATCTTAACAAGAGTGCGGCAGTCCAGGATATATTCCTCTCTTAGGAACTGTACTTACCCGTCCTTGCGAGGACCCGCTGGTGCGTTCCTGACAGACCTACAACCGAGCAGTACGGAGTAGCTGTCAGCCCGGTCCACTGTGACTGAGACAGCAAGCCGCCCGGTCATATGTAAATCCTGGAACATAGCTCACCGGCCACCCCTGGAGCCATGGGGTATGTCGTGGCCGACCCCGCACGTAGCTAAGGTCTGCTCACGCTCGCTGGCCAGACTGGGGGGACTACAAGGATCTATATTATCCTGCCTGTCATGCCCAGCTAGCAGTTGATAGAAGATTCTCAAAAAAATAAATAAAATAAAATAATAAAAAGTAAAAATCTCCTCAGGACTCTGGGCCCAAAGAGAGCCACGTCCTTCTCCTCTACTAGGCAGAAAAAAACTGAGGCTGCTGCTGCAGGGTGGAGGGTTATGTACGGAGGGACCGCCGCCTAGGCGGGGCTGTTCAACTCTGTTAAAGTAACATGTACTAAATATCTAACATTTTCTGACTAGTCCTCTCCTATAGAACAGGAACATAACCCAACTGTCAAGAATTGAGGAGCTGTGTCCGTCAATGGACGAAAAGAGAAATATAGAAATCCTTCTCTGCAAGAACAAGAAATTTTTACGCGCCTTTCTATTAGCTAATCTAATAAGGGGTCCTAAACTATACTACTCCATTATCAAACATTATACAGTACTGTTCAAAAGTTTTAGGCAAGTGTGAAGAAATTTTGTTAAGTAAGAATGTTTTAAAAAATATATATTTTAATTGTTTGTTTTTATCAATAGAATAAAAATGAAAATCAAATCAATATTTGGTGTGACTTTCCTTTGGCTTCAAACCACTTCAAGCCAGCATCAATCCTTACACTTGCACAAAGTCAGGGATTTTGTGGTAATAGAGTCAGATTAACCAATTATACCAATCAGGTGCTAATGATCATCAATTTCATATGTAGTTTGAAACACAGTCAATAACTGAAACCGCCATGTAGGAGGCTTAAAACTGGGTGAGGAACAGCCAAACTCTGCTACTAAGGTGAGATTGTAGAAGACAGTTATATGTCCCAGGTCATATAACACCATGGCATCAGCGAAGTCTCTCCCAGGTAAAGATATTAAAGCAGACTGGGGTTTCAAGATGTGCTGTTCAAGCTCTTTTGAAGAAGCACAAAGAGACAGGCAATGTTGAGGACCGTAGACGCAGTGGTCGGCCAAGAAAACGTAATGCAGCAGATGAAAGGCACATCATGCTTAGTTCCCTTTGACATCGGAAGATGACCAGTAGTGCCAGCAAGTGGTACAATAATGAGTGTCTGCAGGCAACAGTGAAGCATTATGTAGCTTACTTGCAAGTTTGGGGCTGCATTTCTGCACATGGATTTGGAGATTTGGTCAGGATCAAAGGTGTCCTCAAGGCTGAGAAATATAAGCAGATATCCATCATGCCATATCATCAGGGAGGCATGTGATTGGGCCCAAGTTGATTCTAAAGCAGGACAATGATCCCAAACATACAGCCAATGACATTAGGAACTATCTTTAACATAAAGAAGAATAAAGAGTCCTGGAAGTGATGGTTTGACCCCCACAGAGCCCTGATCTCAACATCATCAAGTTTGTCTGGGATTACATGAAGAGACCAAAGGATTTGAGGCAGCCTACATCCACAGAAGATCTGTGGTCAGTTCTCCAAGATGTTTGGAACAACCTACCTGCCAAGTTCCTTCAAAAATTGTGTGCAAGTGTACCTAGAATTGTTGCTGTTTTTAAGGCAAAGGGTGGTGGTCACTCCAAATATTGATTTGTATTTCTCTTTTCATTTTCTTTCCATTTTGGCGATTGATAAAAATAAACTATTAACACTTTTATTTCTGAAAGTATTCTTAATTTACATTTTTCACAAGTGCCTAAGGCTTTTGCACAGTATTGTATGCTAGGTGCTGTTGCTGCATAAAAAAACATCATGATGCCTTCCTGTGCTGCTGCCAGGGGCAGACTGACTGGTCGGTCAGTTCGGCCGTGGTCAGCCAGGGCCACCTGCTGAAACTCTCTGGGCTCCTGTGGGCCCTAGGCGACCATCTTATTGGGCCCATCCAGGCCCCAGAGCTACCTCTGAGAGTAAGGGGCAGGGAGAGGGTGCCGCCGGATCACACAGAATGGGGATGTCCCGCCTACCCTCATGACCGCTGTCATCCGATGTCCCGCCTCCTGGCTACTTTGACAGACTTCACACTGGTCCAATGTCGGGGGACGTGTGACATCTATCAGGCAGGACATCGGATGACAGCAGCCTCCAGGTGTCACAGTGGGAGATCTGTGTGATCTGGCGGCTCTCCTTTCTAACCCCATGCACTGATGAGGCTGCATTAAGGGACACTGGTGGTGAGGCTGCATTCATAGGCACAGGTGGTGAGGCTGAATTCATGGGCACTGGTGGTGAGACTGCATTAATGGACACAGGTGGTGAGGCTGCATTCATGGGCACAGGTGATGGGGCTGCATTCATGGGCACAGGTGGTGAGGCTACATTCATGGGCACAGGTGGTGAGGCGGCATTCATGGGCACTGGTGAGGCTGCATTCATGGGCACTGGTGAGGCTGCATTGAGGGGCACAGGTGAGGCTGCATTCATGGGCACCGGTAAAGCTGCAATATTGGGAACTGGTGAGGCTGCATTCATGGGTGCTTGGTGAGGCTGCATTATTGGGCACTGGTGAGACTGCATTCATGGGCTCTGATGAGGTTGCATTGAGGGACACAGATGAGGCTGCACTGATGGGTACTGGTGAGGCTGCACTGATGGGTACTGGTGAGGCTGTACTGATGGGCACTGGTGAGGCTGCGTTGATGGACACTGGTGAGGCTGCATTGAGGGGCACTGCTGAGGCTGCATTGATGAGCACTGGTGAGGCTGCATTGATGGGCTCTGGTGAGGCTGCATTGATGAACACTGATCAGGCGCTGCATTGATGGGCACTGGTGAGACTGCATTGAGGGGCACTGGTGAGGTTGCATTGATGGACACTGATGGGGACTCTTTCCAACATAGACTCTCAAATGGACACAGAGAGGATCCGCACACAAGCAAGCAACGTCATTATGTGTTGTGCCACGTGCCTTCCACACTGGGTTTGCTGCAAACCTTCTAGTTCTACCATCCCGTATAGAGCAAAGGCCGCCGCCTCCCTCCAAGTCCCTCCCTTGACTCGGCAAACAGTGCCCAGAATGGCAGAAGAGGAGAGGACACACCAGCCAGTCACAGCAGGGCCAGATTGCAAGCCAGGCAGCCACCCATGCCGGTGACCCACCCACAGCAGGGCCAGGGTGCCAGCCAACCACCCATGGTGACCCACCCACAGCAGGGCCAGGGTGCCAGCCACCCACCTACAGAGACCCACCCACAGCAGGGCCAGCCAGCCACCCACGGTGACCCACCTACACCAGGGAATCAGCCAGCCACCCACAGGAGCCAGCCATAGAGGATGCAGGAGCCAGCCAGCAATAGAGGATGCAGGAGCCAGCTAGCCACAGAGGCCGCAGGAACCAGTCACAGCTACAGTACCCATAGTTAGGATAAGAGGAGCGCTACGCAGTGCCAGTTTTATTTCTACTTCGTGAGAGGTTGGGGCAGGGGTGAGAGTCATGGCACAAGGAGGGGGTCCCGTGAGGACCAGAGTGAATGAAGGTGATCACTGTACACTCTGTGAAAAAGAGGCCCCCCTCCAGGTCCCATTATACCCCTTTGTAGTCTCTAATGGGAACTGGTGGGGACTCTTTCTAGCAGACTCTATAATGGATGCTGAAAGAGCCTCTGTTAGAGAGACCCCCCTTCAGGTCCCATTAGACTCCTTTGTAGTGCAAAATGTAGGAGCGGGGTCAGGGGAGGGCCACAGGCGGGGTCAGGGGTGGGCCATGAGTGGGGCCTGACAAGGGGCCCTTGCTTTATTTGGTCTGGGGGTCCTGAGTGTTGCCAGTCCACCCCTGGCTGCTGCACAATGATTATGGTATCAGCTATGCCTGTAGCTATGCTCTTGGTCTGCCACTAGGATGGCCACTATAAAACTAGTGTAGCGATACCCCCAAACTAAGGGAGCCGCTGGTTTGCTTTTGGGCCCTGTACACAGCACAGCCAACCCCCGGCAATCTACTTAACCCTTCTCTGACACAGCTAGTCTAGGGGTGGTGTTTTTGTATAGCTCTATACCAGTTCATGTACAATCCCCCCAATACTTATCTAGCAGTGATAAGATAGATTAATGGACTCCAATACCAGGTTAATTAATTGTAAAAGGGGTTTACTTGTGAATAAAGGAATTAACGATCAATATCACATATAATACATGCATGCAGAGCCCTGCAGTAATACTAACACTGGTTAACTTTAGTGTACAAACAGTTCTATCTCACACTAACATTTAGCTAAAGTCCCGTTAGCAATATGGCGCCCAGCAACACTATCAACTCCCAGTCAGGCCTGACTCAGTTAAAGCTCAGTCTTTTGAGGCAAGGAATCTTCGCATGCAAGATGATCGGTGGTGCACATACAGGAACGATATTTGTAATCCAATAAGGGCCTGAGGCAATGTAAGCAACTCCCCGGAGACTATGTAATTCAGTCCCACAACTAGTCTCCTGACAGGAAAAAGGATAATATAACCCGATGGGCCAAGGCAGTCTATAGGCCTAATAAAGTACTCGGTTATAGTGGTGAGCAGGTGCTCTCTCACCCCTTGAACCCAGTCCGGGACTCCCACCGCTGTGTCTCCACACACACAGGATCTGCCACCACCTGATCTCCGGTTCACTGACGTCCCTGAAGCAGGTAGATGTCTGTAGCCGCACAGGCTCCACAGCAAGGTGGCAAGGCTCTCTGGAAGTGTGCAAGGCCCAGGCCTCGGGCCTTGCACTCGCAGCAGGTCCGCACAGGAAGTCCTCTTGCCAGCCACGCGGTGTCCAAAGAGGCCGGGCTTAGCCTCGCCCTCCCCTTTTATACCCCACCCATGAGTCTCTGCGGCACCAATGCACCCTGGGTGCCAAACGGGATTCTGGGTAACGTAGTCCATGGGGCCTCAACGGAGACCCTGCTACACACTCCCCCCACTTAAACTCTTTGGTCCCCTAAGATAATTGTCAACAAACACTACGCACAACATTAGACAAAGTTGCGTATGATGTCGGCAGAGGAAGTTCCCACCAAAAATGAGAGGGTGAACTTCCTCGCCCACAGGTCACACTATCATAAGTGGCCTGCCTAACTGGGGGTGAGTCGGGGTTGCCCTCCACCAAATGAACAGTGGAGGGATCAGGGCTTTCTGCACTCCTTCTGGCAGTTGCCACAGTGTCCTCCGAGCTCCTCCCCATTTGTGGGTAAATCAGCCTGCGGGGAGGCGGCCATTTTCACCCTCCGCTCTCTTGGGATTTCTGGCTCAAACACTGTAGGTTCCTCTTCCGGAACAGACATGGCAGCTTCTACTGTTTCTGAAACATTTAACTCAGGAGCAGGAGGATTCATAGAACATCTTGGATCCTCCTCTGGGAGCGAGTCGAGGGCATCTTCCCATGAGTCTGGTAGAGGGCTGGACGGGATAAATTCAGTAGCTTCTGCATTCAGTTTGGGTACAGTGGAGCTCACTGGAGATGATGGGCACCCGGTTGACTCCTTCACCGGGGCCCTCTGAAGTTTTCCGCCGGCTTGCGATTATTTATCTTCTTTTTCTTGGGGCTAGAACATACTTTCGCAATATGGCCAACTCCTCCACATTTAAAACAGACCACATCCCCCCAGTCTTGTAGGGAAGTGGGTGCTGAGGTATCTGGGAACAACTCCTTCTTCGGTCCACTATTTTCTACGACCCTTGGATCCTTTGCCATCAAAGAGGTCAGCATCTCCAACACCTGAGACATCTGTGACTTCAGGGTATCTACTTCTGGGTCTCTTTCGGGGGTCATGGGCTATCTGACCATTACCGGTATAGAAGGGGTATGTGCCTTGATCGCTTGCTGATCCTTCTGCAGGGCCTCTTCATCTCTAATGATCTTTACCAGATCAGGGTAATTCAGTAACATGCCTCCTCCAGTGGTTTTCAAGTGGAGCCAGACTGGATCCGAGCGTAACGCTCCCTTTAAGATCTGCTTCATCCTTGCCGCATCTATGGCTTGGGGTACCATCCCTTTTTTTAGCACGATTTGGCAAAGCATCTTGTTCAGTCTTCTGACATACTCCAACAGCTTTTCTCCTGGCTGCTGAAAGGTGTGTTCGAACTGATACACCAGTTACATTACTTTCTCCAACTGACCGAACTCTTCCTGCAGCATGGCCAAGCAGTCATAAGCCGTGCAGGCAGCATTTCCAAACCGGAGACTTTTTACAGCTTCCGCAGCCGCACCTTTCAAACTTTCCATCACACGCTGCTTCTTCTGCGCTTCAGGCACCTCCCATGCCTCTACTGCTGACAAGGCCTGTTCAATCCAGGTATCGAAGTCTTCCTCCCCTACAGGGACAGGCAGCCTCCCTGAAAATGTTCTCAGCTTCCGGTAGCTGGCCTCTACGTGTACCGTATTTGTTTGCTGACACTTTGTGAGCAGATCTCCCAAGGCATTTAAAAGTTCTGGCCCTATGGCTGTAATGGGTGTCACCGGAGGTGTCATCCTTCTCTGCCTCTCTGCTGCATGGGGTATCCCTGGCGGTGATCCAGTTGGGGATGGCGGGGATGACTCCGTCTTCACAGTTATTGCGTGCGTCAGACTATAAGTTTTGTTATCCAGCGTCTGCACACTTTGGCCTTTAAAGTTCCCCGGCATTCCATCCATCCACTCTATAAGTGCATACTGAAATGAGGTGTCTGGGGCTGATTTCAGGTCTATCACCCATGGTGTATTATTTGGGGATAGTGACACTGCAAGTCGCTCTGCCGCTCTCACTGACCATTCTTCTCCCGGGAGACTAATGACCACTGACGTGTCTGGGTTTGTCCTGGCTGCTTCGCACCACGCTTTCACTTCTAGCGGGTCCATGCCGGTACTTTTGGCATGTCTGCTTGCCATATACAGGATCCCGGACGAGCCCCCACGTGTAGCGATACCCCCAAACTAAGGGAGTCGCTGGTTTGCTTTTGGGCCCTGTACACAGCACAGCCAACCCCCGGCAATCTACTCAACCCTTCTCTGGCACAGCTAGTCTAGGGGTGGTGTTTTTGTATAGCTCTATACCAGTTCATGTACAATCCCCCCAATACTTATCTAGCAGTGATAAGATAGATTAATGGACTCCAAAACCAGGTTAATTAATTTGTAAAAGGGGTTTACTTGTGAATAAAGGAATTAACAATCAATATCACATATAACACATGCATGCAAAGCCCTGCAGTAATACTAACACTGGTTAACTTTAGTGTACAAACAGTTCTATCTCACACTAACATTTAGCTAAAGTCCCGTTAGCAATATGGCGCCCAGCTACACTATCAACTCCCAGTCAGGCCTGACTCAGTTAAAACTCAGTCTTTTGAGGCAAGGAATCTTCGCATGCAAGATGACCGATGGTGCACATACAGGAACGATATTTGTAATCCAATAAGGGCCTGAGGCAATGTAAGCAACTCCCCGGAGACTATGTAACTCAGTCCCACAACTAGTCTCCTGACAGGAAAAAGGATAATATAACCTGATGGGCCAAGGCAGTCTATAGGCCTAAGAAAGTACTCGGTTATAGTTGTGAGCAGGTGCTCTCTCACCCCTCCGGACTCGATCCCAGTCCGGGACTCCCACCGCTGTGTCTCCACACACACAGGATCTGCCACCGCCTGATCTCCGGTTCACTGACGTCCCTGAAGCAGGTAGATGTCTGTAGCTGCACAGGCTCCGCAGTGAGGTGGAAGGCTCTCTGGAAGTGCGCAAGGCCCAGGCCTCGGGCCTTGCACTCGCAGCAGGTCCGCACAGGAAGTCCTCTTGCCAGCTGCGCGGTGTCCATAGAGGCCGGGCTTAGCCTCGCCCTCCCCTTTTATACCCCACCCATGAGTCTCTGCGGCAGCCCAATGCACCCTGGGTGCCAAACGGGATTCTGGGTAACGTAGTCCATGGGGCCTCAACGGAAACCCCCGCTACACTAGTAGTACCTGATGTGTGAACCCTCTGCCTCTTCCACCTCTCACACTCTTTTAGTATCTTCTGGCAAGGCAAAGTTGACAGTGACACATCTGAAGCACATTCAACACTACCTGATATAGCTGACCATCAGTAGGCACACCAGATGTTTATCCACCACTTCCGAAAACCAGCTAATGCCATGATTTAGGGGTGGGGTAACTCTTCCTTGAGTACTTCTGCCATGATATGAATAGCTACAGAGGGCTAGGGAATGCAGTTTTCACTAAGCCTAAAGCATCACTAAAAACCACCTAGAGCCCTTATGCCTAACTTACGGCCATTTGGTACTTATTAATTAACCTTGATTTGTTTCCCATTCTTATTATGCCTTGAATTAATGCACACGTGTCAGCAATGCCTTAGCATGCATTACAGAGCTCAGTGTTAGGGCAGCCATTAATTTTTAGTGTACTGTGCACCTTAATGCATTAAGAAACAAACATGATCCTTTTTGCTTACATCGAGAATAAGGGCATAGCCTGTTCTTAACTGTAGCTGTGTTTTGATCACAGTGCTGTTTTTGTATCCCATGAATTAAGCCCTGTACACACGATCGGATATCCTATGGATTCTGCTCCAATGGTTTTGTCCATCGGAAATCCGATGAAGCTGACTTCCATCAGTCTTGCCTACACACCATCAGTCAAAAAACCGACCGTTCCAAACGCAGTGACGTAAAACACTCAGATGAGCCGAGAAAAATGTAGTTCAATGCTTCTGAGCATGCGTCGACTTGATTCTGAGCATGCGTGGTTTTTTTTATCCGATGGACTTGTCCATAGACGATCAGAATTTGCTATCGGTTTTTGATCCATCGGAAAAATTAAAAACATGTTCTATTTTTTAAAACCGATGGAAAAAAGACCGATGGGTCCCATACACGATCGGTTTGTCCGATGAAAAAAGTCCATCGGACTGTTTTCATCGGTAAAACCGATCGTGTGTACAGGGCTTTAGAGGGCAGAACATGGAGAAAATTGATTTTTCTTCACCTGTTATGAAAACCTATGGTGAAGGGGGGAGTCTTTAGCAATTCTGTCATCTGTAATATCCAAATTTCAGCACTAACATATGAGAAATTATCCATGATTAGCATAAAAATTGGCTTGTGACAAATATATTAATTAGGCTGCTCAGTATTGGAGTCCCAGAAAAAAAATGCCCAGTATACTTCTAGAACCTTCATTTTCAATCTTCCTTACGGATACCAACAACTCTGTAATGCAAGGGCCTGTTTGATTGGATACTGATTGAATGGATTAATAAATAGGTTTGATAAATCTAAAGGCAATTGTATTGAGATTGTGTATTTTGGTTGCAATGCACTGTATATGATTACCTTTATAAACTGAGGTGTTCAGTGGAGCTGTATTTTTGTTGCTAGGTAAATTTAGCTTTATGCACTGTAATCAGGGTGGCTGCAATTGCTGGCTTAGGCAAATTAGGTTCTAGCTTATACCCCTTTCACACTGAGGCGCTTTGCAGGCGCTATTAAGCAAAAAGCAGTAAAAAAAGTCCTGCTATCAGCATCTTTGGAGCGGTGAAGGAGCGGTGTGTATACCGCTCCTTCACCGCTCCTGCCCATTGAAATGAATGGGCAGCGCGGCTATACCGCCAGCAAAGCGCTGCTGCAGCGGCGCTTTGCAGGTGGTTTTAACCCTTTTTGGGCCGCTAGCGGGGGTTAAAAGTGCCCCGCTAGCAGCCGAATACCTCCGCAAATACAACGGTAAAAATAGTGGTGCTTTACCGCCGCCGACGCCCCAGTGTGAAAGGGGCCTTACTGTAATCAGTTCATCTGCATGTGATTAGTTAGGTCTATTCAGTGTTTCAGCTGCTGTTGGTTTGATTGCTTCTCTGCTTTCTAGAGAACAGTAGAACTCTCTGGAACATGGTGGTGTGGAACAATGCAATGAGAAGTATGAATATTTATACAACCCTGGCCAATCCCAGGGAGGGTTGTCCTAAAAGCTGCTGAAAGTCTGTATAAATACTCAGAGAACATGTGGGCTCGCTGCCACCCTCTTCTGTGCTAGATAGTCAGCTGTGTGCATATCTAAAGGGAATATCTGCTAGTGTCCTGAAGAGCTCAGTCTAATTCTTTGTGAAGGGGCTCTGCTCTTGTTGCTCTAAAGAAGAAGCTTGTGTGCTTTTAACTGCTTCTACTGCAAATCCAAGTCCACAGTTTGCTTTTGCAAGGACTTTTTCTACAGAAGTTTACTGTTCTCATCTTTTACTGGAGTATCCCAGTTAATTCCCCCATCCCTATCCAAGTTACCCCAAAAATACAAACACCGAAAAAGAACACCCCTGAACTTATTGAGCCAAATAGTGACTGTGAGCGTGTGCCTGGCTGTGGGGCAATTACTGGGGAAAAGAATCTGGGGAATTTACAATGGCTCCTATGAGGGTATCAGTAAGGAATCAAGTGTACTTTTGACTGCAGTTATAGATGAACTTTGGTCCAAGTTTCTGCCAGCTTTGCACATCTGGGTTCTTGCAATTTTTGCATATTCTTTTTTCTAAATTTTTTAATAGTGCCTTTGTTTTCACAATGCTATTTGTTTAGATATGTTTTCTAACAAAGCCTAGGTCAGTGATGGCGAACCTTCGCACCTCAGATGTTTTGGAACTAAATTTTCCATGATGTTCATGCAGTTTGCAGTGTAGTTGAGCATCATGGGAAATGTAGTTATAAAATATCTGGGGTGCCAAGGTTCCTCATCACTGGCCTAGAGTCTTCTGGAAACAAGTGTATTTATTGTTAGATCATGTGACACTTTAATTGCACATAGATGGACTCCTTTTGACTAATTATGTGACTTCTGAATGCACCAGTAAGAGAGGTGAATATTTATGCAACAAAGACATTTCAGTTTATTTGTAAAGAGTTCAGAAAACGATGTTGGCTTTTTTCCATTTTTATATTAAAGACTAAAAGTTATTCCGATACTGGGCAGAAGTACTTGATACCATAAATATAACATATGAGATTACGTTGGAAATGGACGCCAGACTTTGTGTATTGGGATACAGGGAGCAAAGCAGCGAAATGGCAAGTATAACAGCAGTGGTAGTAATGTGCCTATTCCAAGCAAGAAAACTGATCACGCAGAGATGGCAGTCAGTTAGGCCCCCATCAGGGAAGGAGTGGGTTAAAACTATAAACGAGATAATATGGAGGGAAAAAGTAGTCTATACTAAAAGGGAATTTTAAGGAATTTGAAAAGATGTGAAAGTCGTGGTTGTAAAAGATGGGATACCCCCAGTACGGGCAGAAAGGAAAGGAAAAAAGATTAGAGTAATGGTCGAAAGTAACCACACTGATAAGGAAAAGGATATAGATACATAAAGTGAACAAACAGAAGGATTAAGGGGGAAATAATAGGAATAGTTAGGGAGGTTGTAAAGGGAAGAGATATGGAATAAATTGTGTAATGAAAGAATATTGGAAATATGATGTTGTAATAATTTGATATGGTTGTTTTTATTACTGAGGTAAAAATTAATAAAGAATATGTAAATTAAAAATAAATAAAGACTAAAATCACATAAAAAAATGGACATTTAATCTCACCCAAATGTATTTTATTTCCTTGCTGTACCACCAAAAAACATGGAAGATTACAATGAGAGATGGATCTTTATTGAAAGCACTGCTTGGTGATTACTGGTTTTGTGCTGTTAGTTCGCCAGATCTATAATTCTTTTTTGTGAAATGTTCATAGTTTTCTCAATGGTGGAAACAAAAGTATTTGAAAAAGTGTTGTCTATTGTTATAGCGCAACTTACACAAAGGCCAGCATATTCTTTATTTTATTATTCGATTTTATCAGAGATTATCAGCCCAAGGGCTAAATATCAAACGTTTGTATGAGATTTAGGTTTATTTCAAGTTCCCTGTTCTTGTCCATTGCTTATTACACAGACCAATGAATCCCATTCCCTATTATTCACAGCAGATTGACTACAAAATGCTAATGAGATTTGTGCAGTGAAAGTTGATAAGAGACAATTCTTATCACTGAGCTCATATCTCATTTCTAACAGGATAGAATAAAAATCTGCAAATGACATGTTCTCAGTCCATAGTGTTGTTACTAGGGATTTTACCTCCCAGGTCAATCCATTTCTCTATCCTTTACCTAGAATTTTAGTTCTGATGTATGACACACAGGCAGGATGCCCATAGTGAGTTATAGCAACAATTTTCACTCTGGCTGAAATTCTTCTTTAATGTCATAATACATTTCCTGAAATAATTTTCTCATTAGCAGACACAGCTAGAAAACACAGCCTCACAGCAGGTAATTGTATTGCTTCCTGGGGAAGTAAAATGATCTGGAATACTACAGCTTTCAATGACAAACAACTGACAAAAGATATTAATTAAGGTAGGGTATCCTATATTACTGCAGTAAGATAGAATATGTCTTAGTGTTTCCTTTACTACACAACATTTTACACATTTTTGTTGGTACACACCTTCAGAATGTAACTCTAGTCACTTTGTTCCTTAGCAGTACAATGTATCCCTGTATGGGAAATAATTCAATAAATAATGCAGCTTATGTTGTAACTATGTATTCAGTTTTTCTCACCGTAGGCAATTTTCTGCACAACACACTTCCTCTCTTATTTTTAATAGGTCAGGTGGGTAAAGGTAGTGGCAATTAAAGAGCACCTCTACTTTAGAAAGAAACACATTGCTTTGAGGGGGGGTAGATGGAAATAATGGATGAGCATGCATACGTGCCCCTTGTATATGTGCAGCTGTGGGGCGGCGAATGACTCAGTCACTTATGATTGGCAGTGCGCAGTGGCAGCTTTCTGGCAGAAAAGCTCAGGTGGGATCAAAACAATCAAATATACACTATATTGCCAAAAGTATTGGGATGTTTGCCTTTACACGCATATGAGCCTTAAGCCCCGTACACACGGTCGGACTTGCATCAGACTTTTCCGTGGATTTTTGTCCGAACGGTGTTGGGCGTGAACGCCCATAGCATACACATGCTCTGACTTTTTAGCCAACAAACATGAACGTAGTGACGTTTCAACATTCTGACAAGCTTTCAAAAGAGGATCCTTAAATTTTCCGGTGTCACGCTTTGGTCTCGTTCTGCTAAGCGCGAGGTAAAGTAGGTGCCGCCGATATTGTATATCTATCGCGCTCCCATCGCTGAGATTCTCGGCGACAGGAGTGCCGAGATCTCGGCAACAGGGTGGCGACACGTGTCGCGCTCGCTGCAATAGTGAGAGGGAGACGCGACACTGTATTGAACGGGATCCGACGTGGATTCCCGCCAATACCAGGCACTGCGTTTGGTATGAATCCTGAGCGGGAACTCCACGCCAATTTTTAAAGAAAAAAAAACGGCGTGGGTTCCCCCTCCAGGAGCATACCAGGCCCTTGGGTCTGGTCTGGATTTGAAGGGGAACCCTACGCCGAAAAAACGGCGTGGGGGTCCCCCTCGAAATCCAAACCAGACCCTTATCCGAGCACGCAACCTGGCAGGCCGCAGGGGACGCAGTGCCTGGTATTGGCGGGAATCCACGTCGGATCCCCGCCTATCGGCAATGCGTGTCGCTCATCGTGAAAGGAACATTTTTTTCCTTTCCTGATGACGAGACAGCTCGGCGCTGGCTCTCGCGACGGAGCTCATAGGGTGTCAATCTCGCCGCTAGAAGCGGCGAGATTGACACAATATCGGCGGCACCTACTGTAGTGACGGTTTGGCGTCAGCAGATCCGTTCTGTTCCTTTACGTTTGTTTCTTTAATCCTCCGTTCTTTCTTTCAGATATTGCGGAATGCAGAGAGAGAGCGTGCTATCTATAGCCTGGGAGTTGTGGCCATTTCTCATGGCCAGTCCAGGTCAAGGGGTAGGAGGAGGACTCTATGGTGCAAAAATTGGTTGCAGCAACGCGACCAATTTTCACACATGATGTTGCTGAGGGAGCTGAGGGAGAATAAACCCAATGATTATAGAAACTATCTCAGGATGTCTGACTCATGCTTCCAGCACCTGTTGTCCTTGCTGTCCCCTACATTAGGAAGCAGGACACCTGCATGAGGAGTGCTATTCCTGAAGAGCAAAGGCTCATAGCCACTCTGCGCTACTTGGCGACAGGGAGAAGTCTCCAAGATCTCAAATTCACAACTGGTATTTCTCCCCAGGCTCTTGGCCATATAATACCGGAGACATGTTGTGCCATAATCCAAGTTCTGCAGAAGGATTATATTCGGGTATGTAATGTGATCTTAATCTCCAATTCTATATACTTGTTTGAATTTATTCTTTGATTCTGTATGTTTTCTTCCATGTTTTCCAGTAATGTATTTTGCTCTGAATGTCCTTTATGTAGATGTTAGTTTATTTTTCCTGTCCTCCATGCATATTTGTCAGCACTTACCTCCCCAGCATGCTTTCCTTGGCACATCCACATTTTGTGCATATTCTATTAATGGAAATTTTGGTAGTGGTTTACCCTAAACCCCCCTAAACTGTGTCACATTAGTTTTCTTTTTTTTTTTCCTTTTTTTTTTTTGGTTGGTCTACACAAAATAGTTTAGAACCCTCCCTCCCTCCCCTCCCCAAAATGCATAATCAACTGATCCAAATAATCTTTTTATGCATTTTTAATAATCCATTCTCCCTATTAATTTGTTACTTTAAAAATGTTTCTTCTGGAATTTTACAAAGCATGTGGTCACTAGCATGTAGTATACTTTTAATTGTTACTCATCACGTTTTTTACTGATATTTAATGTATTAGAAATATTTAGATATCAAATTAGATATAATGGCAATTATTCTTTTCATATTGTGCTGTTAATATTTTGGAAACAGAGTGGCTTGTAAGATGTACCTTCATTTGTTCCTCATTTCTCTTTAATGGAAGTGGAGAGGATTATTACCTGTCCCCAAAATCTCCCCCCCCCCCCCCCCAAATTCCCAAAATGAGCCACCAGAGGGAGTGAGGAAGCATATAATAAGAACTCTTTTTTTTTGGTATTACATACTGCTTAAAGGGGTTGCTCCGCCGGAAAAAAAAAAATTAAAAGCCAGCAGCTACAGCTACAGCAGCTGCTGGCTTTTAATATTTGGACACTTACCTGTCCTGGAGTCCAGCGACGTCCGCAGCAGAGGACGAGTGACCGCTCGTCGCTCTGCTGCTCCCTCCGCCATCCTCGCTGAGGGAACCAGGAAGTGAAGCCCTGCGGCTTCATGCCCGGTTCCCTACGGCGCATGCGCGAGTCGCGCTGCGCCGTTCTGATTGGTGCTCCTGTGTTCTGGGAGCCGAGTGTCTCCCAGAACACCAAGGGAAGTCTGCGGGAAGTGACGTAACTCCCGCAGATTCCCGGAGACAGGACTCCCGGATGTGGGTGAAAATACCTGTCTTAGACAGGTATCTTCACCCCCCTCCCCCCTGAAAGGTGTCAATTGTGACACCGGAGGGGGGGAGGGTTCCAAATAGCAAAAGTTGCTATTTAGGGTGGAGCTCCACTTTAAATTTTGATATTTTTATTTTGGAAACAGAATGTATGTGTGATAACTAATTAGCAATTTCAAGGCTCAAGTCGTACTAATTTTTATTTTATTTTTATTTTCAGATTCCTTCAACTCCCCAGCAGTGGCAGGATGTGGCGGCCCAGTTCCAAAACTTCTGGAATTTCCCCAACTGGGGGGGTGCCATTGATGGCAAACATGTGCGCACCATCCCCCCACCCAACTCTGGCTCTTTTTATTTTAATTATAAGGGCTTTTGCAGTATTGTTTTGTTAGCCCTTGTTTCAGCCAATTATGAGTTCCTGTATTTGAATGTGGGGATCAATGGGCGCCATTCAGATGGTGGGGTGATGCTCCACACCGAGTTCAATACCCGCCTGCAGAATGGCACTTTGAATTTGCCCACTGGCCAGGACAATATTGAGGGCCTTAATTTTGTTTTTCTGGCTGACGATGCATTTGCTCTGGGGCCTCATTTAATGAAGCCCTTTCCGATGAGGAACTTGACCCCAGAGCAGCGCATCTACAACTACCGTCTCTCCCGTGCCAGGAGGGTTGTAGAGAATGCGTTCGGAATCCTTGCAAACAGGTTCCGCCTTTTTTTAACCGCTATCAATATGGCGGAATATAAAATTAACCATGTAGTCTTGTGTTGCTGCATTCTACATAATTATTTGCATAGAAATGGCACAAACTATATTGGTACAGTGGCTCAAGATCCAACCTCTGGTGTTATGGCAGCTGAAGAGCCAGTGATGCCAGCTCTGCAAACTGGTGGAGTTGGGCTTTCCTCCCAAACTGGCAGAATTGTTAGGGAACAATATAAGGCCTACTTTGTGGGTAGTGGGGCAGTGCCCTGGCAAGAAAATCTTGGTGATGATGTTTAATAATCCCCTTTTTTTGTTTATTAAACACCAATATCTTTGAAATACTGTTGTATGTGTATATTTTTCTGAATTATTCTTCTAATGTAATTGGTACGTATTTTAGTTTAGTTGCCAAACAAGAATTGTAAAGTATTAGCTCAAAATCTTGCCTTGACATATGTAGTGTATTATGTTGTGCTGTGGCTCTGCTACACCCATTTTCAAGTACACTGTCAATGTAACTACACCAACTTTACAAATATACTGTTCTTATTAATCATATAAATAAGAAGCCACACATAGGAAATATACAAAATATTTACTTTCACCACCCAAAAATATTTTGGTTCTGCTTTAACAACAAAACGACCTTTAATTTTTTTTATTTTTATTTTTTGTTGTTTTCTTCTCAACTTTGAGGTGGGTAAACATGTATTTTTGAAAGCACAGCAATACACATCCCAAAATCACTACCTAACAAATTTACAAATCTTCTGTAAAAAGGCCATATGAGACATTTTGCATTGGATTCTCAACGTGAGAATATATTGCCTTCCTCAGGTGTAAAGAGCTCCTACCTTTATGCAACAAATCTAAAAGAGGGCACATTTTTTAATGGCACTTATGACATTAGTAAACAAAGCCCACTGTGTCCACATGTGCTAGCTGACATCATGGTATCTGACTGTTTTTGTGTTAATGTCAGCTTGCACATGTGTGCACAGTGCTGTTTTTTAAAAACCTAAAAACTTTTTCGAAAATACAAGTGCACTTGCCACTGCACTTGTATGTAAAAATATTTAAAGCTTATTTTCAAAACACACACTGTTTTTCATAACATTTTAAATCCTCATGGTGGCAAACCGTATTCTCTTTTGTATTCTCAAAAATACCCAAGTATGCAAAACATTAGTAAAAAGTTTACTTTGTGAACAGTGTTTGCCAACTCTCCTTCTCCAGGTGCATGTTGTCTTATTATTTTAGCTCTTTGTAACTATAGTCATTCTATTTTTTGTTGCATTTTTTGGAAATACCCCAAGATGTTGTGTATAGTGACTACACTTAAATCTTAAAGGAGGTGGGCAAGCACCTAGAGAAGGCGGGTGGAAAAACACTGACCTACAAACCTGAACCCTATTTTTTTTGTGTTTTGGAATGTTTTTAAAATGTCACATTTTTAAACACTAAATATCTTCCTTTATCTTAGTGCAGTCCTCCTTCACTTACCTCATCCTTAGATTTTTTGACAAATATGTCCTTATTTCTTCCTAGTAATCCTCAGTTGGTGTTCTTCTGTGTGTAAATCCACACAGTATTGCGAGGCTTTCTCCCTGGTGTGGAGTGTGGGGCTCACCCCCTCCCTTGGACTACAGGAGAGTCAGGCCGACCGCTAAAACACAGGTCCTTTTGAAATCTACTACGTAGAGAGCGTCCTGACTCTCTTGTAGTCCAAGGGAGGGTGCGAGCACGACACTCCACACCAGAGAGCAAGGCCCGCATTCCAGTGTTGATTCCAGACAGAAGAACAGTAAATGCTGATTATTAGAGGACAAATTAATGACATTTCAACTTAAATTTTAAGGATGAGGTCAGTGAAGGAGGGCTGCAGTAAGGTACAGTTAGATTTTTTAAACAATAAAATGTTTCATTTTCAAGCCCTTTAAGTGAATTGTCATGCGATTCCACATGACAATTCACATTAAAAGACACAGCATATGGCATTGTTCTTTGCTACTCCTAAATCCCATCAATTACATGGAACTATTGTTCTTTAAACATTTCAAGAATCATAGTATGTGCTTAAAAGTATAGTCAAAAAAGTATCCAAAAACGAAAGAACTTAAAATTTTGCTAACAGGTTGACATAATCCTGCATACGCCTCTAAACACCAGTGGCAGCCTCCTTTATTTGTTCAAGTTCAGTCATTGCCTGCAGAATATCAGCAGTGATCCGACCAATTGTGCATCTCGGTAGTTCGTGGCCTTTGAAAAATAGAAAAAATACAAATGGGAATCCAGGACAAGTGGCTGTGGCCCTACAAAAGTGAATTAGGTTAAAATTATTAACCCTGCCAATTGTGGCAAATACTTCCCTCCAATCAAATTAGGAGGATTAACAAACCTGCTTGCTCTTCAGACACCTACACTACTAGGAATGTACACACTGTAGCTACTATAGAATCTTGTCCCTGGTGCCTGTGTCTCCCAAAATTGTTTACCTAGGAACATTGCCATCTCATTGCACCTCCTGTCTCCTTCTACATGAAAATGTTCAATGCACTACCTAGTTTGCCTCTGTGTTTGGCTTTTAATTTTTATCTAATTTAACCAATCCCTAGACATGTCTATACCAGTTGTGTTGCGTCAATATATGGCGACGTCTAAACGCCCCCACTCTGTCTTGTAACGCCACTGAAAGACAATACACAGATTCATGCATTGCATGAATCTGTGTCTTGTTGCCCCTTCTAAACAATCTTCTGATGGCTGGGCTCCTGTTGAGTACAGGACATCTTAATTTATAATAGCAGTGGTTGTGTTTTGGAAGTGTCTATCAGAGCAAGTGGCTGTAACACTGTAATTTTCAAATAAATAGTAGACAAGGTATCACACAGGGAGGCGGATCTATACTGCGGGACGGGGGTCTGTAGTTAGTTGAGGGGGGTCTGTACTGAGAGGGAATATAGTTGTTGGGGGTGACACCATTTTGGGAGGCAACGCGTGACACCAACCCCAGTGACGCCACTGACCAGTAACATCATTGGCTCAAGCAACATCGAGGGCGTGAGAAGACATCTAGTACTGAAGAAGGACAGCGATGAGCCAAGGCTGGTAAATGCATGGCTGGGTGTAAACTGGCTTGATGTTTAGGCTAAATTGGTGCATTTTTACTAGACAAACTGTTGCCCTTTGCCCAGAGTGGGTGCGTTTAATGGGCACAGTGGCCTAACTTTGTGCATTTTTGTGCCACTTTGTTAGCGGCCCACAAAAAATAAAAAGTTAAATTCACAAAATAAGACTGTCTACACATTTAAAGACAATGGTGTTGTTTTAATAAAGGGAAATCAACTCTGCACTCCAAGTGCTATTGAAAATGCACTTGTAACTACAGTCACTGTAGATCGCTGTAGTTCTGAGGGGAAGCTCTGAAATTAGAGGAAGCTCTTCACATTTTAGCATCCAATTATGTGCAAGCAAAAATGATTTTTGGGGGGGTCCTTGCATGTCCCCCTCAGATCTACAGTGACTGCACTTGAAAGTGCACTTTCAGTGCAATTGTAGTGCAAAGTAGATTTTGCTTTTTAAACGAAACAACAATATGTTAAAAATACTTACTGGGGCAAACAACAGGCTCAAGTAAATCATCTTCTAGTTGATGCACTACTCCACCCTCTGCATGACTTGTGTCTGGGGATGTGAGGTCCACTGGAGGCTCTTTGCTGGTTCCAGCTCCATGATCACACTCCTCCAAATTTTTGGGCTCACCACACTCAGGTTCCTCTAAAAAATATAAAAATATAACCCCAAAAAATCTCCACAAATCCAAAAAATGTGACTGGAATCCCTGGAGCAGAATTCTGAAAACAACCTTGCACTAGTGACAACGTTTTATCCAGCTTAGTGGACTTTCATGCGCAATTAGCAAATTGTAAATTACTAATGTGCATTGTAAAGGGTAGATGGTGTACTTTCAAATGATGACCAAAAAGCCAATATGCCAAGATATAGCAAAAATGACATTTGAGAAACAACACTCTTGTGTCCTATGGGATATGGGATATGGGATCTATGATGAACATTCGATCAGGCGTGACTCTGTGTGACTGTGATCCCCAGGCCCTCTCCTCTACCCATGTATAGTCTTGAAAGGCGTAATTTCATGTGCAGTGATGATACGCCCAGCAGACCTTAAATATTAAATACCCCTTATTAAAGTAAACTATATGAGCCCATGTCCTTGTGACAACCAAGTATATCCCCTGTTGGAGGAAAACGCTATTTTATTATAGGTTTTACTTACGATTTGTGGATGATGCTGGCACTGTTGTCTCCCCTGTTGGGGCCTTGCCAAGGGAAGCCTCCCTTTCTCCCCTCTGGTGGCTTGTCTGCTGGCTTGCTCTGTGCCTTTTTCCTGTGAATATCATTACATAATGTATCTTAATTATTGCTCTAAAAATGTGGAGTCTGAAAGAATAGGTTTCTTCAAACATATATGCATTAACTGAAAATGAAAAATTATTTCCCACATCAATCTTTTTGTAAAAAAAACAATGGAAAGACAGCTAATTCCAGCATAAAGATAATTACTACAGTCAGGAATTTGGCTTACTTCTTTTGATGATGATGCGGTGAATGGAGTCCAACTGTTCTTTCTCTCTGTGTTTTAAATCAGACCATCTTTTCCGAATTTGATCTTTCGTTCGTTGTACGCCATATTCACGATCCAATACCGCAAGGACCTTCTCCAGAATATAGTCTTTATGGCTGTTGGGCCTGTCATAGTTCTCCTGCTTACAATCGTAGTCATACTTGTCAAAGATCCTCACCATCTCCACCATCTCCCCCTTGCTCATGGGGGTGGCCTTGTGTTTCCGATATTCACCACCGCGGGGCCTGTTCGTTTTCGGTGCGGCATCCATCTTGTTCTCCCTCACGAATGTTCCGCCGTTATGTCGCATGCAGGAAAAAGTATCTTGGCACGCCCCAGCGTCATGACGTACTGAGAGCGGAGTTTGACGCATGCGCAGGGTATAAAAATACCTTACGACCGTTCGCTGTACCGGACGCTGGAACGTAACCTTTCGGGAACGAAACTCAGACGATCGCATAGTCGGAAAAAAGGTACGTGACAACATTGTGATTGTGTGTGCAATGGACACATAGCATAACATTGAATGAGTGCTGGGGCAGTTAGAAAAAGTGTACTAATGCCTATGAATGCGCGTTGAGCAGCGTCTCATGTGCATGGGGCCTAATGACAATATTTGATTTACCTAAAGGCAGGGCTGCCAACAGGGGGGTACAGGCAGTACACCTGTAAGGGTCCTGGAGGCAGGGCCGCCATCATGAATTTTGGGGCCCCTTACACAGCTTCAGGCATGGGCCCCTTGTAGCAGAGGAGCACCAGGGGGGGTTTGCGGCCACCACAAAAAGAGAAGCGGGGGGGTGCTGCCGCCGCAAAATGTTGAGGTCAAGGGGCTTTGGGTGCTGACGAACACAAAAAAAAGGGGGGGTTGGCATCTGGGGCCCTGGGGAACTCCGGGCCCCTTACAGGTGTACTGCCTGGAGGTCCCCAGGGCACAGGATGGAACCACACCCTTTTAATTTACTTGATCATGAGCATCCAAAGGCAACGCAATCTAAAATAATAGATGCGTCAGCAGCCCCCGCTTTTAAAAAACGGGCGGAAGGCCACCCCCCGGTTCACCTAGGCTCCAGGGGGCACATGCCTGAAGCTGGTTAAGGGGAGCAAAAATTAATGATGGCGGGCCTGCATAAAGGCCTATATTTTAAGCAGGTTATGAGCTAGAAGCTAAAAAAGATTGGTTTGTCTTGTGTTCTTTCTTGCAGCCATCTGATCACATTTGCTAAACAATGAAGGGGACAGTTCTGAATAGCCCAGAATTCATGGATGACTTCATAGAAAACTATCATAATCACGCCTGTCTGTGGCAGGTGAAACATAAGGACTATTCAAAAAAAAAACAAAAGGCAGGCAGCAATCGATCAATTGGTGGAATTGACGAAGACTGTGTACCAAAGGGCAGACGAGACAATTGTGAAGACAAAAATTGGAGGCCTCAGGAGTATGTTCAACAGGGAGGTCAAGAAGATCGAGGAATCTAAGAGATTGGGAGCAGCAGCAGAAGACGTTTATGTCCCCAAGCTGTGGTACTTCTCAAGCCTGAGATTTTTGAAGGACCAGACTGTGCCACGCAGGCATATTTCTACGCTACCCTCCACACTTCCCTCCACATCAGCTGAGGCCACTGATATTGAGGGGGATCCTACACAAGAGGAAGAGGAGGAGGAGGCGCTCAGCTTGCCACAGGTATAGCATTGTACAAAAGCTACAATATTTAAAAAGTGAGGTAAATGTGTTGTTATGATGCCTCAAAAATTGGGCACGAAATTCAGTGATTAGAAATGAGAAAAACAAAAATTAGGAAAGTAAAAATTGAAAAAATAAGGATAAATGCTGGAGTCACAATGATAAGCTTTGCTTTTTGAAGACATTCTATTTTTGAGAAACAAAGGATGCTAAAATGTGTTGTGAAAATGTGTTCTACTACTAAATAATTTAGTAATTATGTTGATTTTTCAGACCCAGGAAACGTTGCCACAAGACGAGGCCGGGCCCAGCAGCCAAAGCACTGAGTCCAGAGTGCCTACCCTGCGCCCTCCTACCAAAAGGGGCAGGAAGAGGCACCACCTTGATGAGGCCACTGCAGAGTTCCTTCATCGGGCTACTGCAGTTATCACCATGGCACCCGATAGTGCCAAAGGATTTGGATGCTTTAAAGCCAACAAGCTGAGGGAGGTTGATGTTGAGCAAAGGGAGCTATGTGAGGGGCTCATCATCCAGCTCCTCAGCAAGGCAAGAAAACGGGAGCTAACCCCTAAAACACATCTGTGTGATTTGGAGCACACAGCTCCTCAAATTCAAACCTACCCACCGCATCCAAACTACCCACCCCATCCAAACCAACCACCCCAGCAAGCCCACCCACCCCAGCAAGCCAACCCACCCCAGCAACATGGGGGTCAGTGGCCACATCAGACCCAGGATCCCCAACAAGGCCAGTGGTCTGGGGAGTTTAGGGGCTACTAAACATTTAGTTGTATTTAGGAGTCTAATTTTTGTTTTAATAAGCAATTTTAGGGGGTCACCCATAAAAAAAAAAAAATATTATTTGAGTTGTGTAGGTAATGCACACTCTACCAAAATGGCCTCAGCTGATGTGGATGGAAGTGTGGAAAGCAATGTACGTGGTTCAGTCTGGTATGCCACAAATACCAGCCCCTTGCTGGAGTACCACAGCCTGGGGACAGATAGGTCTTCTGCTGCTGCTCCCCATCTTTTTTATTTCACGACCTTCTTTGAGCTCCCTGTTGAATGTACTCCTCTGGTGACCAATTACAACATTTATTTAATATTTGTATGCCCTGGGGTACAGAGGCCTCGCCATTTCCACCATTTGATCGATTGCTGCCTTCCTGTTTATAGAATTATAGTATATGCCAGTAGTGATGAGCCGAACACCCCCGGGTTCGGTTCGCACCAGAACCCGCGAACGGACCGAAAGTTGGCACGAACTTTAGAACCCTATTAAATACAATGGATGCGAACGTTCGAAATCTAAAGTGCTAATTATAACGACTATTATGCATGTTATTGTCCTAAAAAGGGTTTGGGAACCCGGGTTCTGCACCAGGGGACATGTATCAATGCAAAAAGAAGTTTTAAAAACGGCCGTTTTTCGGGAGCAGTCATTTTAATGATGCATAAAGTGAAAAAAAAAAAGTCAAATATTCCTTTAAATATCGTACCTGGGGGGTGTCTAAAGTATGCCTGTGAAGTGCCACGTGTTTCCCGTGTTTAGAACTGGCCATGCACAAAATTACATTTCTAAAGGAAAAAAAGCCATTTAAAACTGCTTGCGGCTTTAATGTAATGTTTGGTCCCGGTAATATGGATGAAAATATTTAAGAAAAATGGCATAGCTACCCCATCACACCCCCCCCCCCCCCACCCCAGCCCATTACCAGCCCCTTTGGGTCTTGTATGGATATTAAGGGGAACCCCGCACACAAAATAAAAAAGGCCCTATATACTCTGAACAGCCGTATACAGGCGGTGCATACAAGACAGGGACTGTAGGTTTGTTCTTATGTAGAATCTGTTTGTAATTTTGAACAGGTACATTGTTTAAGTGTAGCTCCAGCCAAAAAATCAATTTTTAAGCTGTTTGAAAAACATAGGGAAGGGTTATCACCCCTGTAACATTTGTTTTGCTGTCTGTGCAGTGTGCACCTGTTCAGAACAGTTCACCTCACTTTCCGTCCTAATGACAAATGTTTTTTGAAAATTTGGGGTTTTTATTGAAACAAGTATTGGTGATAAAGCATCAGTGGAGAGGAGACACTTTTTTTCCCATATTAACTCTTACAGGAGAGAATTTGCCTTCCTAGGGGTAGATTTCCTCTCACTTCCTGTTGTATCCTTCCGTTTGCAAGGAGGAGTCGTTTGTAAGTTGGATGTTTGAAAGTAGGGGCCTGCCGTATATACTCAGCTGAAATTTGCCCCTTACATGTTGGTGTTGCCACAACACTGTGAGCCCTCACAGTTACTCTTGGTGGGCGCATGAATGGGCCCTGCTGTGAATTATTAGATCAAGAATTGTAATTGCATGCCCCTGTTGAACAGGGGCTGAAAAATTGGGCCTTTGGTGGTGGTGGTGGTGGTGTTGACACAACACTGTAAGGCCTCACAGTTAGTCTTGGTGGGCGCAGGAATGGGCCCTGCTGTGAATTATTAGATCAAGAATTGTAATTACATGCCCCTGTTAAACAGGGGCAGAAAAATTGGGCCTTAGGCACTGGTGCCACAACACTGCAACCCCTCACAGATACTGTACTTGGAGCACAGCAATGAGCCCTGTTGCAAAGTATTGCATCAAAAATTGTAAGTACACGCCCCTGTTAAACAGGGGCTGAAAAATTGGGCCTTTGGTGGTGGTGGTGGTGGTGGTGTTGACACAACACTGTAAGGCCTCACAGTTAGTCTTGGTGGGCGCAGGAATGGGCCCTGCTGTGAATTATTAGATCAAGAATTGTAATTACATGCCCCTGTTAAACAGGGGCAGAAAAATTGAGCCTTAGGCACTGGTGCCACAACACTGCAACCCCTCACAGATACTGTACTTGGAGCACAGCAATGAGCCCTGTTGCAAAGTATTGCATCAAAAATTGTAATTACACGCCCCTGTTAAACAGGGGCTGAAAAATTGGGCCTTAGCCACTGGTGCTGGTGCCACGACACTGCAACCACTCCCAGATACTCTAGTTGGAGTGCAGGAATGAGCCCTGCTGCAAAGCATTGCATAAAAAATTGTAATAACACACCCCTGTTAAACAGGGGCTGAAAAATTGGGCCTTAGCCACTGGTGGCAGCACCCAGAAACAAAAATGTTCTTCCAAGCTATCATCGTCAATCGGATCATTGAGGAGGAGGAGGATAGTCAGTCAACATAACAGGACAGTCTCTCAGCATCAGCATCAGTCTTGAAGGGATGTGACATTTGAAAATAAATTAGTCTGTTATATCAGCTTCAGGTGTTTGGTAGCTGGTGGTGATCCAAGAGTGGTTCATCTTTATGAAGGTCAGTCGATCAACAGAGTCGGTGGACAGGCGCACCCTGTGATCCGTGACAAATCCTCCAGCAGCACTGAATGTGCGTTCTGAAAGAACGCTGGATGCAGGACAGGCCAGTAGCTCAATTGCATACTGTGCAAGCTCTGGCCAGTGATCCATCCTCAAGACCCAGTAAGCCAGAGGATTTTCCGTGGGGAAGGTGTCCAAGTCTGACCTTGCCCCTAGGTATTTCTGCACCATGTATATCAGACGCTGGCGATGGTTCCTGGAACCGATCATACCTTGGGGCTGCGGACTAAAGAATTGTCTGAACGCTTCGGTCAGACGGCCACCTTCCCCACCGCTCCTTCTTTGATTGACCGAAGCCTCAGCAACTCGTTGTCCAGGACCAGGAGTTTGTAACCTCCCAGTCTCTGGGAACGCGTTGCACAGACCTTTCTGCAAGGCCTCCCGGAGTTGTCTCATCCTCTGCTCCCTCTGTGACTGTAAAATAAGGTCCGGAACCTTACCCTTGTACCGTGGATCAAGGAGAGTGGCCAGCCAGTAATGGTCCCTCTCCTTGATCCGAAGAATACGAGGATCCTTCCGCAGACTTTTCAGGATCAGGGAGGCCATGCAGCGTAGGTTAGATGAGGCATTCAGTCCGGAGTCCTCTGGGTCACTAAGGACGACATGATCCGCAGCCACCTCCTCCCAGCCACGTACAAGTCCACTGGTTTCTTGGGACTGTAAATCATCCCTAAAAGACTGCTGCTGATGATGCTGAGTGCCAGGCTCCACCTCCATGCTGACACAATCCTCCTCCTCCTCCTCCTCCTCTTCTTCCTGTGCGATGTGTGGGACAGAAGGAACACTGTCTGGGTAAAGGGGGCCTTGAGAGGCAAGGAAGTCCTCCTCTTCCTGCCTCTGTTCTGCCTCAAGTGCCCTGTCCATTATTCCACGCAGCGTATGTTCCAACAGGTGGACAAGAGGTACAGTGTCACTGATGCATGCACTGTCACTGCTCACCATCCTCGTGGCCTCCTCAAATGGTGCCAGGACAGTGCATGCATCCCTGATCATGCCCCACTGGTGTGGTGAAAAAAACCTGAGCTCCCCTGACCCTGTCCTGGTGCCGTAGTCGCACAGGTACTCATTGATGGCCCTCTGCTGCATGTGCAGCCGCTGCAGCATGGCCAACGTTGAGTTCCACCTGGTGGGCATGTCACATATAAGGCGGTTCTTGGGCAGGTTCAACTCCTTTTGCAGCTCAGCCAGGCGAGCACTGGCATTATAAGATCTGCGGAAATGCACACAGACTTTCCTGGCCTGCCTCAGGACATCCTGTAAGCCCGGGTACCTGCCCAAGAACCGCTGCACCACCAGGTTAAGGACGTGAGCCACACAGGGCACATGGGTCAGTTGTCCCTGTCGGAGAGCGGAGAGGAGGTTGGTGCCATTGTCGCAAACTACCATTCCTGGCTTAAGCTGGCGTGGTGTCAACCACCTCTCGGCCTGCCCCTGCAGAGCAGACAGAACCTCTGCCCCAGTGTGGCTCCTGTCCCCCAAACACACCAGCGCAAGCACGGCATGGCATCTTTTTGCCTGCGTACTTGCGTAGCCCCTTGAACGCCTACGGAGCACCGCTGGTTCCGAGGACAAAGCACAGGAAGAGGCCACGGAGGAAGAAGAAGAGGAGGGGGTGAAGGACAGAGGTGTGTCACAACCAGTAGTAGCATTTTGGAGGCGTGGCGGTGGAACAACCTCCAACACTACTGCACCTTGTCCTGCATCCTTCCCAGCTGCCAAAAGAGTGACCCAATGGGCCGTGAAAGAAAGGTAACGTCCCTGTCCATGCCTGCTGGACCATGAGTCAGCGGTAATATGCACCTTACCGCTGACCGCCCTGTCCAGCGAGGCCAAGACATTGCCTTCCACATGCTGGTAGAGAGCCGGAATCACCTTCCGTGAGAAAAAGTGGCGTTTGGGAACCTGCCACTGAGGAACCGCACATTGCACAAACTCACGGAAGGGGGCCGAGTCTACCAACTGAAAAGGCAGCAGTTGAAGCGCTAGCAATTTAGCCAAGCTAGCATTCAACCGCTGGGCATGTGGATGGCTGGGAGTGAACTTCTTTTGACGGTCCAGCAGCTGGGGCAGGGAAATTTGCCTGCTAGAATCGGACGTTGGTGTACTGCTAGCAGAGTGCCCGCAAGTACTTGGCTGTGACACACCTAATTCTACACCTTCATTCCTCTCAGAGCAGGTTTCAGAGAGGACTGAAGGTATAGTGGGGTTGGAGATCCCAGCTGATGCGGTGCAAGAAGAGGTCAGCTTTGTTCTTTGGTGTGGGTCTTTAAGGTAGGCTTGCCAACGAGCTGCATGGCAGGTCAACATATGTCTGGTCAAGCATGTGGTGCCCAAGCGGGTGATGTTTTGGCCATGCGATATACGCTTGAGACATATGTTGCAAACAGCAGCTGTGCGATCTGATGCACTCGACTCAAAAAAGGCCCACACCAAAGAACTTTTTGAATAATGGGCAGAGGCAGCGCCCTGCACAGGCGGAGCTCTGCGGTGTGATTCCGTCAGTGTGCTGCCCTTACGCTGGCCCCCCGAGGGCATCCTGTCTCGTTGGAGATGTGCCTCCTCCTCATCCTCCTCCTCCTTCTCCTCCTCTCTCCTATTAGGCACCCACGTGGAGTCAGTGACCTCATCATCCCCTCCCTCCTCATCACTGGAGCCAATCTGGCAGTATGCTGCAGCTGCTGGAACATGACTGCCAGATTGGTGTCCTTCTTGAGCATCCCCTCTCTCTGCTCTCACGCTACTGCCTTCCTCTAGCTGGGTATCATCATCAGACCCTTCGAAACGCTGGGCATCCTCCTGGAGCATGTACCCAACACTGTGCTCAAACAGTTCGGGGGACTCCTCAGGAGGACATGGTTGGTCTAGGGAAGGAGTGACTGATGATGACATTGATACCAGGGAAGAGGACGCTTTGGCAGCTGCTTTGCCAGTACCCTGAGCCTGGGTGAGAGAGGATGAGGAGGATGAGGAGGGCTTGGTCATCCACTCTACCAAGTCTTCGGCATGATGCGGCTCAACAGTTAAGTTAAGGTGTAATATGGTCAGGAGGTACACCCCGCCCGCTGTAAGTGCCGCAAAATCCTGTTGGTGTAACACACCAGGAAAAAGCAGCAATACAGGCTAACTTCAGGTGTTTAATGTGCAGGAGGCTTAGCAACAATGACACTGACACTGTCCCCTGCCTATCCTTCTCTCTCCCTGCACACAAGGTTTATCAAAGTATATGACACTGACACTCTCCCTGCCTATCCTTCTCTCTCCCTGCACACAAGGTTTAGCAAAGAATATGACACTGACACTGTCCCCTGCCTATCCTTCTCTCTCCCTGCACACAAGGTTTATCAAAGTATATGACACTGACACTCTTCCTGCCTATCCTTCTCTCTCCCTACACACAAGGTTTAGCAAAGAATATGACACTGACACTCTCCCTGCCTATCCTTCTCTGTCCCTACACACAAGGTTTAGCAAAGAATAGATTTGACAAGATTTGACACTGTCCCTGCCTATCCTTCACTTTCCCTGCTCCGGAACACACTACACAAGGCCGCCGCGCTGGCGGCCTTTTATAGTGTGGGGCGTGTACTAAACCCCCTCAGCTATAATTGGCCACAGGCATCCTGCCTGTGGCCAATCATTGCTCTCCTCGCTGCCGGCGCTGTGATTGGCCAAGCATGCAGGGTCACAGTGCATGCTTGGCCAATCACAGCGCCGGGATTACACTGCGATGGCGCAGTGTATTGTGGGCCGTTCGCGTCACTCGAATTTGGCGCGAACGGCCCAAATCGTTCGTTGTTCGCCGAACGAGCGAACAGCCGATGTTCGAGTCGAACCTATGTTCGACTTGAACACCGAGCTCATCCCTATATGCCAGTAGTATTTATGTTTTCTTTGATTTAATGAAAAAAAAATATGCTTAAGTTTACAAGACTGAAGGCTCCCAGCTGTTCATTGCTTCTGAGCATGCGCGTTCGTACCTAGGACAAAAGTCCGATGGTTTTCTGTACACACGGTCGGACTTTGCTCCATCGGACTTTTGTTGGGCAAAAGTTTGTCCGTTTGCAGACCGAACTTTTGTCCCATGAAAAGAAAAAAAAAAGCAAATTAAGTTTGTCCGATGGAGCGTACACACAGTCGGATTGTTGGTCCAACTTGCTCAAAACTAAGTTTGTTGGGCAAAAGTCCGACCGTGTGTATGGGGCTTTAATGGCTTCCCAGTCTTAAGCCTAGTACACACGGCCGAGAATCTCGACGCAAAAAAAACATTGTTTTTCTCAACGGGTTTCTTGTCAAGCTTGACGAGATTCTTGTCAAGCTTTCCTTGCATACACACTGTCAATCCAAAATCTCGTCGGTCTAAAGCGCGGTGACGTACAACACGTACGACGGCAGTATAAAGAGGAAGTTCCATTCTCATGGCGCCACCCCTTGGGCTGCTTTTGCTAATCTCGTGTTACTGCGTGTTAGTAAAAGTTTAGTGAGAGACGATTCGCGCTTTTCAGTCTTCGTGCTTTCAGTTCGTTACAGTGTGATGAATGTGCTATCTCCATTACGAACGCTAGTTTTACAAGAAGGTGCGCTCCCATCTCATACTTGATTCTGACCATGCGCGGTTTTTGAAGACTCGGAAAAGCATACACACGAACGGTTTTCTCGTCCAAAAACAGTCTGATGAGAATCACGACGAGAAAACTGAGACTCCCGACGAGAAAAAAGAAAGCAGGTTTTCTTTTTTTCTCGTCGAGATTCACAACTGTTTTTTTGACGAGAAACCATACACACGAACGGTTTTCTCGGCAAGAAAGCTCTCCCAGCAGTTTTCTTGTAGTTTCTTGCAGAGAAAACCAGTCGTGTGTACAAGACCTCAGTCCGTAGGGTTCAATATTTAGTTGGCCAACCCTTTGCAGCTATAACAGCTTCAATTCTTCTGGAAAGGCTGTCCACAAGGTTTAGGAGTGTGTCTATGGGAATGTTTGACCATTCTTCCAGAGGTTCATTTGTGAGGTCAGGCACTAATGTTGGACAAGAAGGCCTGGCTCGCAGTCTCCACTCTAATTAATTTGAAAGGTGCTCTATCGGGTTGAGGTCAGGACTCTGTGCAGGCCAGTCAAGTTCCTCCACCCCAAACTCGCTCATCCATGTCTTTATGGACCTTGCTTTCTGCACTGATGCGCAGTCATGTTGGTGCAGGAAGGGGCCATCCCCAAACTGTTCCCACAAAGTTGGGAGCATGAAATTGTCCAAAATGTCTTGGTATGCTCATGGCTTAAGAGTTTCCCTCACTGGAACTAAGGAGCCAAGCCCAACCCCTGAAAAATAACTCTACACCGTATTCCCCCCGCCACCAAATTATTTGGACCAGTGCACAAAACAAGGTCCATAAAGACATGGATGAGCTAGATTGGGGTGCAGGAACTTGACTGGCCTGCACAGAGTTTTTACCTCAACCCAATAGAGCACCTTTGGGATGAATTAGAATGGAGAATGTGAGCCAGGTCTTCTTGTCCAACATCAGTGCCTGACCTCACAAATGCGCTTCTGGAAGAATGGTCAAACATTCCCATAGACACACTCCTAAACCTTGTGGACAGCCTTCCCAGTACAGTTGAAGCTGTTATAGCTGCAAAGGGTGGGCCAACTAAATATTGAGCCCTACGGACTAAGACTGGGATGCCATTAAAAATCATGTGCATGTAAAAGTAGGTGTCCCAATATGTTTGACAATATAGTGTATATGCACACTAAGTTGTTTTTGTAATTTGGATGTGAGCTACAGTAGATGTATGGGACCAATGCTGGTTTGGCTTCTACAGTTGCAGCACGAGTAGGTTACTGTATTGGGTAGAAAAGTTTCCATTGTCAATCGGCTCTCAAAACATCATTATAACTCCAATCTGGCATTGGGGCAGAGCTTAAAGCTGAACTCATGTCACAAAAACTCTCATTTAAATGTATTCCTCAATAGCCACATAGGATATTGATCATATCACCTTGTAAAAAATAGTCATGATATCATCACTTTGCTGCACATAACCTGTGTAGAGATTAAAGCAGTGGGAGCGATCCAGCAGGTTCCATCCAATAAAAGGCTGCCTTCAAAAAGCTGGAGCCCATGAACAACCTGTTTCAGTGTTGTGCCTCTGCTCCCCTTCCTCTATTGTCCATTCACAATCCACAGCCATTCACAAAGCACACAATTGTAATGTTTGTGCTGTGCCTTGTGAGTGGTACAGCAAAGAGAGGGGGGTAGAGGCACAATACTGGAACAGATGGTGCATAGAGACCATTCTGACGCAGCAGGGACCCTGAAGTGTGGCTCTCCACTGTACATATCAGCAGTGGCATAGCGTGGGTTGTCAGCGCCCGGGGCAGGGCAAGAGATTTACGCCCCCTAACCCGCGGATTTTTAGCACTCTCTGAGTGCCTTCTGCTAGTACAGTAGTACTGACCAACCTGATTCCTACACCGACCTACCTGACTACTATACTAACCTACCTGATTCCTATACTGACCTATCTGATTCCGACACTGACCACTAAACTGACCTATCTGATTGCTATACTGACCACTACACTGACCTACCTGATTCCTATACTGACCACTACCCTGACCTACCTGATTCCTATACTGACCACTACACACATTATTATTGCTCACTGATTGGTTGCTAGACGATACTGCACATAATTAGCACTTACCCATTGTTTGCTAGAGGTTACTGCACATCATTATTACAAACTGATTGGTTGCTAGAGATTACTGCAAGTTATTATTGCTCACTGATTGCTTGCTAGAGATTACAGCAGATCATTACTGTTCACTGATTGATTGCTGAAGGTTATTGCACATTTTTACCACTCACTGGTTGCTAGAGGTTACTGCATATTATTAATGCTCCCTAATTGGTTGCTAGACATTTCAGCACATCATTACGGCTCACTGATCGGTTGCTAGAGGTTACAGCACATCATTACAACCCATTGATTTGTTGCTTAAGGTTAAAGCACATCATCTCACTGCCTGCACACCACAGACTGCAGAAGTGACGGACCCACCAATAGACAGAAAAGAAGAAATAAAACTAATTATTAGCAATGAGGGTTGAGGGGTGCACTGTGTATGGAGTGCAAGGCTGAGGGTTGCGCTTTGTATGGAATGTAGGGTTCAGAGGTGCGCAGTGTATGGAGTGCAGGGTTAAGGGGTGCGCTGTGTGCAGCGTGCAGGGTTGAGGGGGGTGTGCTGTGTGTGGCATACAGGGTTAAGGAGGGTGCGCTGTGTGTGGCATGCAGGGTTGGGGGGTGCGCTGTGTGCAGTGTGCAGGGTTGAGGGGGGTGCGCTGTGTGTGGCGTGCAGGGTTGGGGGGTGTGCTGTGTTTGGCGTGCAGGGTTGGGGTTGTGCTGTGTGTGGCATGCAGGGTTCAGGAGGTGCACTGTATGTGGCTTGCAGGGTTGAGGGGGTGCGCTGTGTGTGACTTGCAGGGTTGAGAGGATGCGCTGTGTGTGGCTTGCAGGGTTGAGGGGGGTGCGCTGTGTGTGGCTTGCAGGGTTAAAGGAGGGTGCGCTGTGTGCGGCATGCAGGGTTGAGGGCGGTGCGCTGTGTACATCTCCCCCCCAAAAACAAAGCTCTCTTTCCCACAGATTCCAGTTCAGAGCTTAGCCCCAGCCCCCCCTCCGGCTGCCATCATCCCGTACAGAGCTTTCCTCTGTAGAGGTGTACTCACAATGTCCATGCAGATGTTGGTAAGGAGGGGCTTCTGTCTGTGTGGATGATGCCTCATCCTCTTCCTCCTGGCCCGGTTTCCTCCAGTCCTGGGGTGGTCGGTGCCGGGGCCGCGTAGCAGCACATGCAGGAGAAGCGGCGGAGGTCGGAAGTCCAGGCTGTGGGGCGGGCTAAGTGGACGGACAGCATGTCGCACGTGGACCTCGTGTGTGGGGAGTGGCGTATAATGGAGAGAATGCCTCGTGAGTCGCCTGCCCTCCTCCTTCCCCCCAGTCTCTGCACGGTCACAATCCCTGGGAGCATCACGGATGGTCTTCAGTGTTCATTTACTCACTGCTGTGTCAGTGTCACCGTTGGAGCCTAAGCCAGGACTGCACCGCAACTTCTTCCTCATAGCGAAGCGGAAGAGCTCACAGTCTCCTAGACTGCATAGTGCAGGAGGAGAGCAGCAGGTAACCTGCCGCCTGCCGCTGCGCCCCTCAAAATTTTGCGCCTGGGGTGGCCGTCCCCTGGCCCTCCCCACGCTATGCCACTGCATATCAGGAGCTTTCAGCTGAGCTTAGAGAGCTCCTAAAATAATAACACAATGTTATGCTAATGTAAGAAATATTTAGATAGAGATAAATGGATATTATCCAATAGGGACTCCTTTTCCTGTGCAAATGTCAAAAGTAAGATTTCTACCTACTTTGGGGAGATTTCTGTTTACTTTCTTTTACATCTCTGTGACTGAAAATTAGGGAATATCTCCACAATAGGGACATAGACAGCAATTAAAGGATGACAGAGATTTTCTATTCCCTGCTCTCAATTCCTCCATCCCTCTAAAACTCCCCGAAAATACATTGGCTGGAGTTCTACTTCAAGGTCAGTAACCTTTTGGATGTAATGAAGCACTTTCTCTACCATTCATTGAAAGGACCCAGGAGACATCTTGATCACTGACCATTGGGTTATAGAGCCACCTTCAGAAGAAGGACACTAGGCATAAAAACAAACAAAAGCACAGCCTATGGATGGCCCTTGATGTTGGCCAAACCCCCCATCTGCTAGAGGCAGCTCAGTTTCTTGCCTAGTGTCTTATGCCTAGAGTCTTAGAACATAAGCTGGGAAACTTATTTTCCTTTCCTTTGCAGAGAAATCTTCTTATTGTTTTTTCCTTCATGTCTCCTAGACCAACAGCTGAGCTGAATGACAGGCTATGACCGCATGCAGACCTCTAGCTACATGTGGAGCCAGCTGTGACAGCCTGGTTTGGACTGAAGCGCAGCATGTTAGTGTTCCTCAAGTGAATGTAAATGACCAATCAGCCTTGGGCTGGTGTGTCAGGGTGTCCCCCTAGGCAGACAGTGCCCCAGATTTGGTGAGAGGCATCCTGTCACAGGGAAGGTACCCCCTTTCATCCTCAGTATATTGTAAGTGTGAAAATCCCTCTCTCCCCTTGTACCTCCCAGGGTATCTAGGACTAGATCTTGTTTGTTCCTGGCTCCTTTGTGGGACTGCAAGTGCCCTAGTATATCAGAGCATAACTCCTGGGACATTGCTACAGTGCAGCTTATTACTATACTTAAACTGATGCTTTTAGAACTTACAACAGGGGAAGTCTTCCCTTCTGGCTGCTCCCAGCCATGTGTATTTAGCAATGCATACTAGCACATTATGAAATTAACTTGCAGGGAGAAGATTTATTTTTTGAAAGTTACTACCACTTTAAATATTGATTCCAGATTCAGCTCCCCTGGTCTACAGTCCCCCAAAACCACTGGATTAGGGTTGTGGGGAAGGTGCCTTGCCCTCATCAACATAGGAACAAAGTGCACTGGCCTCCATGTTGAGGGCATTTGACCTGGGATGGTTCAGGGGGGCGCACAGTTGTCCCCCCTTTCCTGGCTAGCCAGGATGCATGCTCATATTAAGGGTATGGTATGGATTTTTAGGGGGGCCTCACAGATTATTATTTTGTGTAGGAAATGCTCTCATACTCAATTCCAGATTCATAGGGCCTGTAGGACATGCTACAGCAAAAGTGACATTTACAAAGAAAAGATGTACGCAGTATAAATTGTCAGCAAATAAAACTTTATTTCCAGCTAGAAAAAAAAAAAAGGTACACAGAGATTTCCAAAGATTCCCCACAATGCACAATAGAGCATGTATTTTGGGGGGGCTTTGGGGTCTGCATGCAGTTTCTTTCTTTTAACAAAAGAAGGCAGCAGATAGATATACAGTCAGGTCCATAAATATTGGGACATCGACACAATTCTAATATTTTTGGCTCTTTACACCACCACAATGGATTTGAAATGGAACTAACAAGATGTGCTTTAACTGCAGACTTTCAGCTTTAATTTGGGGGTATTTACATCCAAATCAGATAAACGGTGGAGGAATTACAACAGGTTGTATATGTGCCTCCCACTTTTTAAGGGACCAAAAGTAATGGGACAGATTAACAATCATAAATCAAACTTTCACTTTTTCCTTGTCAATTTTTTTAAATAAAATTTCAAAATTACAAGCATATATTGTCAATAAACATAGTCACTATAAATAGAAGCAGTTAAGGAGAACACAAATTAGATATTTATATCAAGCTCCAGTGTTTTTTTAGAAGGCAACAACAACAAAAGAGAAAAAAAAAACAGTAATTTGAGTTTAACATATGTTGACCATTATCTGGAGACTTGCTTAAATATATGTGTAGCGGGCATGTACTTTCAGAGTGTTTAATTCTGATGAGGACACCAGTGATGCATAGTTCCCTGCGCCCAGCAGGTGGCGCTGTCACTTTGGGCTGGGGTTGAACCATTGCTGCAGTGCCGGCCCTTTGTGACCTCTCGCAGCAGTTGTACGGCGGGGAGGGGAACCCGCTGTGCTTGCTGGGGGAGGGTATAAAGGGGGCGGACATCTACGCCACGAAGTTCAAGTCACCTTCAGCCAGGCACCTTCAGCCGGAGGGCTGCTGTTCGTGGTCGGTGTCCAGGCGGCCTAGGCCTGGACACTTGGAGTTCGTGTTCCATCCCAGACACCTTCAGTCTGGGATGAGGTACTCGGCCGGAGGCCTGAGGCCCAGTACCTTCCACTGGGTCCCGCCCGGGGGGGGACTGTCCTAGGGTGCCCCGGGTGTTGGGCACCCGAATCCAGAGGCGTAAGGGACCGGAGGAGGGATTCATCCGAAGACCTGGTGCAGCATATTGCCAGTGACGGGTGAACCTCTGGAGACCGCCCGGAGGGATGTCTTTCCCGAACAGGGGCCAAGTTCATAGAGGAAGGTGGTTCATGTTCAATGACCGGTGGCAGCGGTCCAACTAGTCAACTCAGGTCAGTGGCAGAGACCTGCTATTAGTCCTGTGGCAGGGGCCTCAACGGTTCACCCGGTCAGTGGCAGCGACCAATCTCACGGTCGGTGGCAGAGACCGTGCGCCAGGTCTATTCGCTTGCAAAGGAATAGGAGAATTCATTTGTGCCTGGGCCTACTCGTATCCACACCCCTGTCTGTCTGTTACTGAAAGTTCAACTATTATGTTCACCCTGCAATGGAAAAATAAAAGAGTGTTGGACTTTTAATTGGTGTGGGGCTCTGTTACTGGCAGACACATCTCCACGGAACAAGCGGAAGCTTCGTATGCAGTGAGCAGACCCGGAGGTAATTTAAGTGACTTTGCTCAACCCTCATACACATACGAGGTGAGAGCTTGGCGTAGTGTTCCTGCACTCTCCTCTCCCAGGTACCCCTAGACCACACCAGCCAACCAGGCGATAGAAGCGGAGAGGAAGAGTGAGGCTTGCTACATATGCTTAGTGTTGAATTTAGTAATTACAAACCAGATTTAGTAATAATATATAACATGTAAGGTAATATAAGGATTTATAAAGAAAAAATTAAGGGTCATAATTTCTAGACCTCGTATAATGTTGGGGTAATATATAAGGAAGATAAACGGGGATTTATTGTATAGACATTAGGTGTGTATTGTTTCAATGGAGCTCTAAAGCTGAAATATACTGCTAAAACTTTCACTTTTTAATATTTGGTTGCAAATCCTTTGCAGTCAATTACAGCCTGAAGTCTGGAACGCATAGACATCACCAGAGGCTGGGTTTCATCCCTGGTGATGCTCTGCCAGGCCTCTACTGCAACTGTCTTCAGTTCCTGCTTGTTCTTGGGGCATTTTCCTTCAGTTTTGTCTTCAGCAAGTGAAATGCATGCTCAATCGGATTCAGGTCAGGTGATTGACTTGGCCATTGCATAACATTCCACTTCTTTCCCTTAAAAAAATTCTTTGGTTGCTTTTGCAGTATTCTTCGGGCAGGGGAGGGCTGGCGGCCTTAGGCCTGGGGGGGGGGGGAAGCCCAGTCAAGTGGCCCATTGAACCACCGAATCAGCTCACCATCCATGACCCACCTGGTTTTTCAATGCAGCCTCACCAGTGCCCATCAGTGCAGCCAACTCCAGTGCCCATCAATGCAGCCTGATCACTGGGGCAGGTTACATGGGGTGTATGGGGGTGAGATGGGGGGTCAGCTAGGGGTGTAAGGGTCTCTCAGCTCAGCAGGTCCTTGCACGCCACGGTCTCCTGGGGGGGTAACGCTCCTGATCCTGGGGTCAAGTTGCGGCCAGCCCTGCAGCCCTGCGTCCCGACTCCCTGGCACGCCCTGCCTCTGCCTGCTTCCAAGAATCAGGTCCCAGGGAGTTGTAGTTTCCTCTGCGCTGCTGTGTTTTCCACCCACCAGAAGCTTGAGTGCGGACTACAACTCCCGGAATGCAACAGCTAGTGGTCGGCCACCATGGCCGTGCCCCTGGTCCGACTTCCTAGACCAGAATTGAAAAGAAAATGGTAGCGGGCAGCGGCTGCCGGCCATTTTGAACATAAGTTAGATCGGCCTGGAAGGCAATTGCCACCCTGCCCCCTGGCCCAGCCCTCCCCTGGCTTCGGGTCATTGTCCATCTGCACTGTGAAGCGCCGTCCAATGAGTTCTAAAGCATTTGGCTGAATATGAGCAGATAATATTGCCCGAAACACTTCAGAATTCATCCTGCTGCTTTTGTCAGCAGTCACATCATCAATAAATACAAGAGAACCCGTTCCATTGGCAGCCATACATGCCCACGCCATGACACTACCACCACTAGGGATGAGCCGAACACCCCCCGGTTCGGTTCGCACCAAAACCTTTGAACGGACCGAAAGTTTGCGCGAACGTTAGAACCCTATTAAATACAATGGACGCGAACGTTCGAAATCTAAAGTGCTAATTATAACGACTAATATGCATGTTATTGTCCTAAAAAGGGTTTGGGGACCCGGGTTCTGCCCCAGGGGACATGTATCAATGCAAAAAGAAGTTTTAAAAACGGACGTTTTTTCTGGAGCAGTCATTTTAATGATGCATAAAGTGAAAAAAAAAAGTGAAATATTCCTTTAAATATCGTACCTGGGGGGTGTCTAAAGTATGCCTGTGAAGTGGCATGTGTTTCCCGTGTTTAGAACTGTCCCTGCACAAAATGACATTTCTAAAGGAAAAAAAGCCACTTAAAACTGCTTGCGGCTTTAATGTCATGTCTGGTCCCGGTAATATGGATGAAAATCTTTAAAAAAATGGCATGGCTACCCCATGGAGCACAGCAATGAGCCCTGTTGCAAAGTATTGCATCAAAAATTGTAATTACACGCCCCTGTTAAACAGGGGCTGAAAAATTGGGCCTTAGGCACTGGTGCTGGTGCCACGACACTGCAACCTTTCCCAGATACTCTAGTTGGAGTGCAGGAATGAGCCCTGCTGCAAAGCATTGCATCAAAAAATGTAATTACATGCCCCTGTTAAACAGGGGCTGAAAAATTGGGCCTTAGTCACTGGTGGCGGCACCCAGAAACAAAAAAGTTCTTCCAAGCTATCATCAAGAATCGGATCATTGAGGAGGAGGAGGATAGTCAGTCAACATAACAGGACAGTCTCTCAGCATCAGCATCAGTCTTGAAGGGATGTGACATTTGAAAATAAATTATTCTGTTATATCAGCTTCAGGTGCTTGGTAGCTGGTGGTGATCCAAGACTGGTTCATCTTTATGAAGGTCAGTCGATCAACCGAGTCAGTGGACAGGCGCACCCTGTGATCCGTGACAAAGCCTCCAGCAGCACTGAATGTGCGTTCCGAAAGAACGCTGGATGCAGGACAGGCCAGTAGCTCAATTGCATACTGTGCAAGCTCTGGCCAGTGATCCATCCTCAATACCCAGTAAGCCAGAGGATTTTCGCTGGGAAAGGTGTCCAAGTCTGATCTTGCCCCTAGGTATCCCTGCACCATGTATATCAGACGCTGGCGATGGTTGCTGGAACCGATCATACCTTGGGGCTGCGGACTAAAAAATTGTCTGAACGCATCGGTCAGATGGCCACCTTCTCCACCGCTCTTTCTGCTACTGACCGAAGCCTCAGCAACTCGTTGTCCAGGACCAGGAGTTTGTAACCTCCCAGTCTCTGGGAACGCGTTGCACAGACCTTTCTGCAAGGCCTCCCTCTGCTCCCTCTGCGACGGCAAGATAAGGTCCGCAACCTTACCCTTGTACCGTGGATCAAGGAGAGTGGTCAGCCAGTAATGGTCCCTCTCCTTGATCCGAAGAATACTAGGATCCATCCGCAGACTTTGCAGGATCAGGGAGGCCATGCAGCGTAGGTTAGCTGAGGCATTCGGTCCGGAGTCCTCTGGGTCACTAAGGACGACATGATGCGCAGCCACCTCCTCCCAGCCACGTACAAGTCGACGGGTTTGTTGGGACTGTAAATCATCCCTAAAAGACTGCTGCTGTTGATGCTGAGTGCCATGCCCCACCTCCATGCTGACACAATCCTCCTCCTCCTCCTCGTCCTCTTCCTGTGTGATGGGTGGGACAGAAGGAACACTGTCTGGGTAAAGGGAGCCTTGAGGGGCAAGGAAGTCCTCCTCTTCCTGCCTCTGTTCTGCCTCAAGTGCCCTGTCCATTATTCCACGCAGCGTATGCTCCAACAGGTGGACAAGAGGTACAGTGTCACTGATGCATGCACTGTCACTGCTCACCATCCTCGTGGCCTCCTCAAATGGTGCCAGGACAGTGCATGCATCCCTGATCATGCCCCACTGGCGTGGTGAAAAAAACCTGAGCTCCCCTGACCCTGTCCTGGTGCCGTAGTCGCACAGGTACTCATTGATGGCCCTCTGCTGCGTGTGCAGCTGCTGCAGCATGGCCAACGTTGAGTTCCACCTGGTGGGCATGTCACATATAAGGCGGTTCTTGGGCAGGTTTAACTCCTTTTGCAGATCAGCCAGCCGAGCACTGGCATTATATGATCTGCGGAAATGCACACAGACTTTCCTGGCCTGCCTCAGGACATCCTGTAAGCCCGGGTACCTGCCCAAGAACCGCTGCACCACCAGGTTAAGGACGTGAGCCACACAGGGTACATGGGTCAGTTGTCCCTGTTGGAGGGCGTTTAGGAGGTTGGTGCCATTGTCGTAAACCGCTATTCCTGGCTTAAGCTGGCGTGGCGTCAACCACCTCTCGGCCTGCCCCTGCAGAGCAGACAGAACCTCTGCCCCAGTGTGGCTCCTGTCCCCCAAACACACCAGCGCAAGCACGGCATGGCATCTTTTTGCCTGCGTACTTGCGTAGCCCCTTGAACGCCTACGAAGCACCGCTGGTTCTGAGGACAAAGCACAGGAAGAGGCCATGGAGGAAGAAGAAGAGGAGGGGCTGGAGGACAGAGGTGTATCACAACAACCAGTAGTAGCATTTTGGAGGTGTGGCAGCGGAACAACCTCCAACACTACTGCACCTTGTCCTGCATCCTTCCCAGCTGCCAAAAGAGTGACCCAATGGGCCGTGAAAGAAAGGTTACGTCCCTGTCCATGCCTGCTGGACCATGAGTCAGCGGTAATATGCACCTTACCGCTGACCGCCCTGTCCAGCAAGGCATGGACATTGCCTTCCACATGCCGGTAGAGAGCCGGAATCGCCTTCCGTGAGAAAAAGTGGCGTTTGGGAACCTGCCACTGAGGAACCGCACATTGCACAAACTCACAGAAGGGGGGCGAGTCTACCAACTGAAAAGGCAGCAGTTGAATTGCTAGCAATTTAGCCAAGCTAGCATTCAACCGCTGGGCATGTGGATGACTGGGAGTGAACTTCTTTCGACGGTCCAGCAGCTGGGGCAAGGAAATTTGCCTGCTAGAATCGGACGTCTGTGTACTGCTAGCAGAGTGTCCGCAAGTACTTGGCTGTGACACACCTAATTCTACACCTTCATTCCTCTCAGTGCAGGTTTCAGAGAGAACTGAAGGTACAGTGGGGTTGGAGATCCCAGCTGATGAGGAGCAAGGAGAGGTCCGCTTTGTTCTTTGGTGTGGGTCTTTAAGATACGCTTGCCAACGAGCTGCATGGCAGGTCAACATATGTCTGGTCAAGCATGTGGTGCCCAAGCGGCTGATGTTTTGGCCACGCAAGATACGCTTCAGACATATGTTGCAAACAGCAGCGGTGCGATCTGATGCACTCGACTCAAAAAAAGCCCACACCAAAGAACTTTTGGAATAACGGGCAGAGGCAGCGCCCTGCACAGGCGGAGCTCTGCAGAGTTATTCAGTCGGTGTGCTGCCCTTACGCTGGCCCCCCGAGGGCATCCTGCCTCGTTGGAGATGTGCCTCCTCCTCATCCTCCTCCTCTCTCCTATCAGGCACCCACGTGGAGTCAGTGACCTCATCATCCCCTCCCTCCTCACTGGAGCCAATCTGGCAGTATGCTGCAGCTGCTGGAACATGACTGCCAGATTGCTGTCCTTCTTGAGCATCCCCTCTCTCTGCTCTCACGCTACTGCCTTCCTCTAGCTGGGTATCATCATCAGACCCTTCAAAACGCTGGGCATCCTCCTGGAGCATGTACCCAACACTGTGCTCAAACAGTTCGGGGGACTCCTCAGGAGGACACAGTGGGTCTAGGGAAGAAGTGACTGATGATGACATTGATACGCGGGAAGAGGACGCTTTGGCAGCTGCTTTGCCAGTACCCTGAGCCTGGGTGAGAGAGGATGAGGAGGATGAGGAGGGCTTGGTCATCCACTCTACCAAGTCGTCGGCATGATGCGGCTCAACACGTCCAGCTGCCGAAAATAAGGACAAGCGTGTCCCATGGCCACGTGCTGATGATGATGCACTGCGTCCACGACCAGCACTGTTGTCTATAGACACAGAGCCTGCTTGCCCTCTTTTATTGGCTCCTGACTGTCTGCCTCTCCTTGTTTGCCTTCCAGACATTCTAATGGCCTGCAGGGAGATGGGAAAACCAGCAATAAGGGGTAGCTTCAGGTGTATACTGTGCAGGAGGCACACTACGCCCGCTGTAAGTGCTGCAGATGCCTGCCTGTGTTACACAACAGGAAAACACAGCAATAAGGGCTAGCTTCAGGTGTATATTTTGCAGGAAGCACACTACGCCTGCTGTAAGTGCTGCAGATGCCTGCCTGTGTTACACAACAGGAAAACACAGCAATAAGGGCTAGCTTCAGGTGTATATTTTGCAGGGAGCACACTACGCCCGCTATAAGTGCTGCAGATGCCTGTTAGTGTAACACAAAAGAAAAAAAACACGTGCAATAAGGGCTAGCTTCAGGTGTATAATGTGCAGGAGGCACACTACGCCCGCTGTAAGTGCTGCAGATGCCTGCCTGTGTTACACAACAGGAAAACACAGCAATAAGGGCTAGCTTCAGGTGTATATTTTTCAGGAAGCACACTACGCCTGCTGTAAGTGCTGCAGATGCCTGCCTGTGTTACACAACAGGAAAACACAGCAATAAGGGCTAGCTTCAGGTGTATACTGTGCAGGAGGCTTAGCAAAAATGACACTGACACTGTCCCCTGCCTATCCTTCTCTCTCCCTGCACACAAGGTTTAGCAAAGAATATCACTGACACTGTCCCCGCCTATCCTTCTCTCTCCCTGCACACAAGTTAAATGAACAAATAGCACTGACACTGTCCCTGCCTATCCTTCTCTCTCTCTGAACCGGAACACACTACACAAGGCCGCCTTTTATAGTGTGGGGTGTGTACTAAATCCCCCTGAGCTATAATTGGCCACAGGCATCCTGCCTGTGGCCAATTATGGCTCTCCTCGCTGCCGGCGCTGTGATTGGCCAAGAATGCGGGGTCATAGTGCATGCTTGGCCAATCACAGCGCCTGGATTGCACTGCGATGGCGTAGTGCATTGTGGGCCATTCGCGTCACTCGAATTTGGCGCGAACGGCCCAAATCGTTCGATCTTCGTCGAACGATCGAACAGCCGATGTTCGACTCGAACACCGAGCTCATCCCTAACCACCACCATGCTTCACTGATGAGGTGGTATGCTTTGGATCATGAGCAGTTCCTTTCCTTCTCCATACTTATCTCTTCCCATCACTCTGGTACAAGTTGATCTTGGTCTCATCTGTCCATAGGATGTTGTTCCAGAACTGTGAAGGCTTTTTTAGATGTTGTTTGGCAAACTCTAATCTGGCCTTCCTGATTTTGAGGCTCACCAATGGTTTACATCTTGTGGTGAACCCTCTGTATTCACTCTGGTGAAGTCTTCTCTTGATTGTTGACTTTGACACACATACACCTACCTCCTGGAGAGTGTTCTTGATCTGTCCAACTGTTGTGAAGGGTGTTTTCTTCACCAGGGAAAGAATTCTTCTGTCATCCACCACAGTAGTTTTCCATGGTCTTCCGGGTCTTTTGGTGTTGCTGAACTCACCGGTGCGTTCTTTCTTTTTAAAGATGTTACAAACAGTTGATTTGGCCACACCTAATGTTTTTGCTATCTCTCTGAGGGGTTTGTTTTGTTTTTTCAGCCTAATGATGGCTTGCTTCACTGATAGTGACAGCTCTTTGGATCTCATATTGAGAGTTGACAGCAACAGATTCCAAATGCAAATAGCACACTTGAAATGAACTCTGGACCTTTTATCTGCTCTTTGTAAATGGGATAATGAGGGAACAACACACACCTGGCCATGGAACAGCTGGGCAGCCAATTGTCCCATTACTTTTGGTCCCTTAAAAAGTGGGAGGCACATATACAAACTGTTGTAATTCCTACACCGTTCACCTGATTTGGATGTAAATACCCTCAAATTAAAACTGAAAGTCTGCAGTTAAAGCACATCTTATTCGTTTCATTTCATTTTTTGTTTACAAACTTTTTTATTGTGTACAAAATAATGGTACAAACATTATGTCATGACATCAGAGAATTACAGTATTTTCAATCAATAATTATAATGATTTATGACAGAGTAACCGCCTTTATTTATTTATGACAACATCTATTACATATAAAAAATAAATGATTCAGTAGTATTTTGAAATGCAGGGTTGTTTTTGTGTATAAAAGAATTGGATGTGAAAAGGGGATTCTAATATGGGTCTAAAAGGTAGTCTGAATATTTGAACCATAGGTTCCATTTTTTATCCAGTAGGTGCATGGTATTATGCAAGGTATGCAAAAAAATTTCCATAAGGTAAATGTCGTTTATTCTAATTTTCAATTGGGAAATTGGTAACGATGGGGATTTCCAATGATAAGCTATTAGCCAATGGATGGATACACAAATTGTATGGACTATTCTTAATTGAAACGAGTTCAAACCCAAAATCGGGGCGAACTATTCGTTTCATTTCAAATCCATTGTGGTGGTGTATAGAGCCAAAAAGATTAGAATTGTGTCGATGTCCCAATATTTATGGACCTGACTGTAATTTGCCATCAATTTTAATCACTTCAATACAGGACACTTATACCCCCTTCCTGCCCAGACCAATTTTTAGCGCTCAGTGCTCTCACACTTTGAATGGCAAGTACTCAGTCATGCAATACTGTACCCAAACAAATTTTTTAATTTCTTTTCACACAAATAGAGCTTTCTTTTGGTGGTATTTAATCACCACTGGGTTTTTTTATTTTTTTTGCGAAATAAGTGAAAAAAAACACTTTTTTAGTTTCTATAATAATAATTTTGCAAATAAGTCATTTTTGTTCATAAATTTGGGCCAAAATTTATACTACTACATATCTTAAAAACTCATAAAAACTCATAAAACTAACCAAAATAAGTGTATATTATTTGGGCTGTGTGAAAGTTATAGAGTCTACAAGCTATGGTGCCAATTATTGAAAATTTATCACATCTGATGTACTGATTGCCTATCTCATTTCTTGAGGCCCTGAAATGTCAGGAAAGTACAAATACCCCCCAAATTACCATTTTTTTAAAAGTAGACAGTCCAATGTAATTAGTAAGAGGCATGGCAAGTTTTTTAAAGTTGTCATTTTTTCCCACAATTTTTGGGAAAATTAAGAAAGTATTTTATTTTTTTACACACATTTGTCTTAATTATTTCTCACACACAGCATATGCATACTTGCAATTACACCTCAAAATACATTCTGCTACACCTCCCGAGTATGGCGATACCACATGTGTGAGACTCTTTTACAGCTTGGCCACATAGAGAGGTCCAACATGCAGGGAGCACCGTCAGGCGTTCTAGGAGCATAGATTACACATCTAATTTCCTAACGACCTATTACACTTTTGAAGGCCCAGGAGCACCAGGACTAGGGATGAGCTTTATGTTCGAGTCGAACATGAGTTCGAGTCGAACATTGGCTGTTCGCCCGTTCGGCGAACAGCGAACAATTTGGGGTGTTCACGGCAAATTCGAACACCCTTTAAAAGTCTATGGGAGAAATCAAAAGTGCTCATTTTAAAGGTTAATATGCAAGTTATTGTCATAAAAAGTGTTTGAGGACCTGGGTCCTGCCCCAGGGGATATGTATCAATGCAAAAAAAAGTTCTAAAAACTGCAGTTTTTTTGGGAGCAGTGATTTTAATAATGCTTAAAGTGAAACAATAAAAGTGAAATACTCCTTCAAATTTAGTACCTGGGGGGTGTGTATAGTATGCCTGTAAATTAGCGCATGTTTCCCAGATTCCGCCCCCCCTATGTGAATTGGTAACGGGTACATTGTACCCCTACCATTTCACAAAGAAAGTGTAAAAAATTGTAAAAAAACACAGACACAGTTGGGAAAGTCCTTTATTAAAAAAAAAAAAAAAAAAAAAACATTCCAGCGATGTAATCCAGTCTGTCCAGCATTGTTCTCTATGTCCCGCGGTGATCCGATGTCCAGCGATGCTGCAGTCTCCTCCACCTCCAGTCTCCACTCCACACGAAACCCCCATGACGTACGAGGGGGCGGGGTCACCCGTCACATCATAGGGTAAGCCCCGGCTTTCCCCGCTTGCCGGGGAATAGCCAATGACGTAGGCGGGACACCTGTCTTTTTTTTCAATGACTTTTCTCTGTATTGCCGGGGACCCGGGGATTCATTATAACCACGAGTGGTTTTAAATGACTTTTTTTCCTTCAGAAATTTCATTTTGTGCAGGGACAATTCTAAACACGGGAAACATGCGCTGCTTTACAGGCAAACTTTAGACACCCCCCAGGTACGAAATTGAAAGGAATATTTCACTTTTATTGTTTCACTTTAAGCATTATTAAAATCACTGCTCCCGAAAAAACTGACATTTTTAAAACTTTGTTTTGCATTGATACATGTCCCCTGGGGCAGGACCCGGGTCCCCAAACACTTTTTATGGCAATAACTTGCATATTAACACTTAAAATGAGCACTTTTGATTTTTCATCTTCGTGTCTCATAGACTTTAAAGGTGTTAGCGTGTTCGAACAAATCCTGTTCGCATGTTCTGGTGCGAACCGAACCGGGGGGTGTTCGGCTTATCCCTAACCAGGACAATGAAATTACCCACAAAATGACTCCATTTTGGAAAGCAAACACCCCAACATATATTCTATGAAGCATTATGAGTCTTTTGAATGGTTCCTTTTTTTCCACAAGTCTTCGGAAAACGTGGAAAGAAAATGAAAACTTTTTTTTTTACACAAAGTTGTCAATTTATATGATATTTCTAACACATAGCATGTACATAGCAAAAGTACCCCCCCCAAAATACATTCTGCTACTCGTCCTGAGTATGGCGATACCATATGTGTGAGATTTTTACACAGCCTGGCCACATACAGAGGCCCAACATTGAAGTAGTACCTTCAGGCGTTTTAGGCGCATTAATGACACATCTAATTTCCTTTTTTGTTTACAAAAGTTTTATTTGGAAGATTCAAAAATAATTTACAAAACTGTGAGGAAGTATTACAGTAGAAGATATAATGCAATATGATATATACCATGAGAATAAAGGAGTTAAGATAGAAAAAAAAGAAGTTCCTGAGATTCGGAGGGCATATGAATCAATCATTAGACCAGTACATCCATTTTGAATTAAAGGTGTGAATGCTATCAGTTAGGGTATGATGGATTCTTTCGGATAACTGTAGATTTTTCATTCTGGATAAAACCTGGGGCCAGGGTAGGTTATTGGATTTCCAATTGAGAGCAATCATCCATTGAATTGAGCTTACTAGTGAATGGATCAGTCTAACACAGGGTGGGGGGATATCTGGGATATTAGCATAGAGAATACATATTTGTGGGGAGAGGGTAATTCTCTTTTTGACTATTGTTTCTATTTTCAATTCGGCGTGTCTCCATATTGTTTCTAAAAATCTACAACTCCAGAAAATGTGAGTGTATGTGCCAGTTTCTATGCAACCTCTGAAGCAGCATGGAGAAGATGATGGGTAGAATGAGTGAATTTTTTCAGGAGTTAGATATAGTCTAGTAAATAGTTTCATTGGGGATTCTCTGTATGCTGGAGCTATGTTGCATTTGCGGAGATTGTCTATCATAGTGTTCCAGGATTCAATGGGGATGAAGCAATCTAGTTCTGATTCCCAGTGTAACATTTGGATAGATTTGTCTGGCATCGAGGAGCTGTTGAGGTCTTTATAAAAAAGGGAGATTAGGCCCCTATCTCTCGGTGAGTTTAAACAAACGTGTTCGAATATCGTCGTAGGGGGATGAATACATAAAGAGTAATGCTCGTTGAAAAAGTTTTTGATTTGAAAGTAGTTTGTGAGTTCCGAGGATGGGAGATCGTATTTAGATTGGAGAGCGGGGAATGTGAGGAATGTATTGTTAGAGGACAATGATTTTAGGGAGGACAAGTTATTATTTCGCCATAGGGGGAACAAACGTATATTATTCAAGTTCTGTGTAAGTCTGGGGTCACCTAAAAATGAGGCAAGAGGGGGAGTGTCAGATGAAAGTTTGAGGGTTTTAGTAAGTGTAAGCCATAGTCGGAGAAAATGGGCAACAATAAGGTTATGTTTGAGAAGTTTTTGGTGATGAATACAGTTAGACCAGATGATGCCTTGTAGGTGGTATGGAGCAATGGAGAAGGATTCGAATTTAAGCCATGGGAGCTGTGGAGTGGGAGCATGCCATTGGGCCATCTGTGAAAGTTTAGTGGCAATAAAGTAGTGCCAGATATTGGGGAGGCCTAGGCCGCCCTTATTTTGGGGTCTAAACATGAGAGGGTAACCACATCTTGGTTTTTTTGATGACCAGATAAATTTGTTAATCTCCCTTTGAAGGGATTCAATCCTTGTTTTGGGGACATTGATAGGTAAAGCTCTAAAAAAGTATAATAATTTTGGAAGGAGGGTCATTTTAAATGCACAGATCCTACCGAGGAGTGAAATGTGGTACGTGGACCATATTTTAAGTAGAGAGCTAATCTGTTGGAATAGGGGGATAAAGTTGGTAGTAGTGATGAGCCGAACACCCCCGGGTTCGGTTCGCACCAGAACCCGCGAACGGACCGAAAGTTCGAACGAACATTAGAACCCTATTAAATACAATGGATGCGAACGTTCGAATTCTAAAGTGCTAATTATAACAACTATTATGCATGTTATTGTCATAAATAGGGTTTGGGAACCCGGGTTGTGCACCAGGGGACATGTATCAATGCAAAAAGAAGTTTTAAAAACGGTCGTTTTTCGGGAGCAGTCATTTTAATGATGCATACAGTGAAAAAAAAAAAGTCAAATATTCCTTTAAATATCGTACCTGGGGGGTGTCTAAAGTATGCCTGTGAAGTGCCACGTGTTTCCCGTGTTTAGAACTGTCCCTGCACAAAATGACACTTCTAAAGGAAAAAAAAGCCATTTAAAACTGCTTGCGGCTTTAATGTAATGTCTGGTCCCGGTAATATGGATGAAATTCTTTAAGAAAAATGGCATAGCTACCCCATGACCCCCCCCCTACCCCAGCCCATTACCAGCCCCTTTGGGTCTTGTATGGATATTAAGGGGAACCCCGCACATAAAATAAAAAAGGCCCTATATACTCTGAACAGCCGTATACAGGCGGTGCATACAAGACAGGGACTGTAGGTTTGTTCTTATGTAGAATCTGTTTGTAATTTTGAACAGGTACATTGTTGAAGTGTAGCTCCAGCCCAAAAATCTATTTTTAAACTTTTTGGGAAACATAGGTAAGGGTTATCACCCCTGTAACATTTGTTTTGCTGTCTGTGCCCCTGTTCAGAACATTTCACCTCACTTTCCGTCCCAATGACAACTGTTTTTGAAATGTGGTGTTTTTCTTGAAACAAGGATTGCTGATAAAGCATCAGTACAGATGAGACCCCTTTCTCCCATATTTATTCTTACAGGAGAGAATTTTCCTTTCTAGGGGTAGATTTCCTCTCACTTCCTGTTGTCTTCTTTCGTTTGCAAGTAGGAGTCGTTTGTAAGTTGGATGTTTGAAAGTAGGGACCTGCCGTATATACTCTGCAGAAATAGGCCCCTTAGTTGTTGGTGTTGGCACAACACTGTAAGCACTCAGTTACTCTTGGTTGGTGCTGGAACGCCCTGCTGTCAACTATTATATCAGGAATTTTAATTACATATAATTGTTGAACAGTGGTAGTAAAAATTGGGGCTTTGATGGTGGTGCTGGTGCCACAACACTGTAAGCCCTGACAGTTACTCTTGGTGGGTGCAGCAATGGGCCCTGCTGTGAATTATTAGATCAAGAATTGTAATTACATGCCCCTTTTGAACAGGGGCTGAAAAATTGGGCCTTTCGTGGTGGTGGTGGTGGTGGCGTTGCCACAAGACTGTAAGCCCTCAGAGTTACTCTTGGTGGGTGCAGCAATGGACCCTGCTGTGAATTATTAGATCAAGAATTGTAATTGCATGCCCCTGTTGAACAGGGGCTGAAAAATTGGGCCTTAGGCACTGGTGGCACAACACTACAACCCCTCACAGATACTGTACTTGGAGCACAGCAATGAGCCCTGTTGCAAAGTATTGCTTCAAAAATTGTAATGACACGCCCCTGTTAAACAGGGGCTGAAAAATTGGGCCTTAGGCACTGGTGCCACAACACTCCAACCCCTCACAGATACTGTACTTGGAGCACAGCAATGAGCCCTATGGCAAATTATTGCTAAAAAAATTGTAATTACACGCCCCTGTAAAACAGGGGCTGAAAAATTGGGCCTTAGCCACTGGTGGCGGCACCCATAAACAAAAATGATCTTCCAAGCTATCATCATCAATCGTATCATTGAGGACTCGGAGGAGGAGGATAGCCAGTCAACATAACAGCACAGGCACTCAGCATCAGCATCAGTCTTGAAGGGATGTGACATGTTAAAATCAATTAGTCTGTTATATCAGCATCAGGTGTGTGGTAGCTGGTGGTGATCCAAGACTGGTTCATCTTGATGAAAGTCAGTCGATCAACCGAGTCGGTGGACAGGCGCACCCTGTGATCCGTGACAAATCCTCCAGCAGCACTGAATGTGCGTTCCGAAAGAACGCTGGATGCAGGACAGGCCAGTAGCTCAATTGCATACTGTGCAAGCTCTGGCCAGTGATCCATCCTCAAGACCCAGTAAGCCAGAGGATTTTCGGTGGGGAAGGTGTCCAAGTCTGACCTTGCCCCTAGATATTCCTGCACCATGTTTATCAGACGCTGGCGATGGTTGCTGGAACCGATCATACTTTGGGGCTGCGGACTAAAGAATTGTCTGAACGCATCGGTCAGACGGCCACCTTCCCCACCGCTCCTTCTTTGACTGGCCGAAGCCTCAGCAACTCGTTGTCCAGGACCAGGAGTTTGTAACCTCCCAGTCTCTGGGAACGCGTTGCACAGACCTTTCTGCAAGGCCTCCCGGAGTTGTCTCATCCTCTGCTCCCTCTGCGACGGTAACATAAGGTCCGCAACCTTACCCTTGTACCGTGGATCAAGGAGAGTGGCCAGCCAGTAATGGTCCCTCTCCTTGATCCGAAGAATACGAGGATCCTTCCGCAGACTTTGCAGGATCAGGGAGGCCATGCAGCGTAGGTTTGCTGAGGCATTCGCTCCGGAGTCCTCTGGGTCACTAAGGACGACATGATCCGCAGCCACCTCCTCCCAGCCACGTACAAGTCCACTGGTTTCTTGGGACTGTAAATCATCCCTAAAAGACTGCTGCTGATGATGCTGAGTGCCAGCCTCCACCTCCATGCTGACACAATCCTCCTCCTCCTCCTCCTCCTCCTCCTCTTCCTGTGCGATGGGTGGGACAGAAGGAACACTGTCTGGGTAAAGGGGGCCTTGAGAGGCAAGGAAGTCCTCCTCTTCCTGCCTCTGTTCTGCCTCAAGTGCCCTGTCCATTATTCCACGCAGCGTGTGCTCCAACAGGTGGACAAGAGGTACAGTGTCACTGATGCATGCACTGTCACTGCTCACCATCCTCGTGGCCTCCTCAAATGGTGCCAGGACAGTGCATGCATCCCTGATCATGCCCCACTGGCGTGGAGAAAAAAAACCAAGCTCCCCTGACCCTGTCCTGGTGCCGTAGTCGCACAGGTACTCATTGATGGCCCTCTGCTGCGTGTGCAGCCGCTGCAGCATGGCCAACGTTGAGTTCCACCTGGTGGGCATGTCACATATAAGGCGGTTCTTGGGCAGGTTCAACTCCTTTTGCAGCTCAGCCAGGCGAGCACTGGCATTATAAGATCTGCGGAAATGCACACAGACTTTCCTGGCCTGCCTCAGGACATCCTGTAAGCCCGGGTACCTGCCCAAGAACCGCTGCACCACCAGGTTAAGGACGTGAGCCACACAGGGCACATGGGTCAGTTGTCCCTGTCGGAGGGCGGAGAGGAGGTTGGTGCCATTGTCGCAAACCACCATTCCTGGCTTAAGCTGGCGTGGCGTCAACCACCTCTCGGCCTGGCCCTGCAGAGCAGACAGGACCTCTGCCCCAGTGTGGCTTCTGTCCCCCAAACACACCAGCGCAAGCACGGCATGGCATCTTTTTGCCTGCGTACTTGCGTAGCCCCGTGAACGGCTACGGAGCACCGCTGGTTCATAGGACAAACCACAGGAAGAGGCCATGGAGGAAGAAGAAGAGGAGGGGGTGGAGGAGAGAGGTGTGTCACAACCAGTAGTAGCATTTTGGAGGCGTGGCGGTGGGACAACCTCCAACACTACTGCACCTTGTCCTGCATCCTTCCCAGCTGCCAAAAGAGTGACCCAATGGGCCGTGAAAGAAAGGTAACGTCCCTGTCCATGCCTGCTGGACCATGAGTCAGCGGTAATATGCACCTTACCGCTAACCGCCCTGTCCAGCGAGGCCAAGACATTGCCTTCCACATGCCGGTAGAGAGCCGGAATAGCCTTCCGTGAGAAAAAGTGGCGTTTGGGAACCTGCCACTGAGGAACCGCACATTGCACAAACTCACGGAAGGGGGCCGAGTCTACCAACTGAAAAGGCAGCAGTTGAAGCGCTAGCAATTTAGCCAAGCTAGCATTCAACCGCTGGGCATGTGGATGGCTGGGAGTGAACTTCTTTCGACGGTCCAGCAGCTGGGGCAGGGAAATTTGCCTGCTAGAATCGGACGTCGGTGTACTGCTAGCAGAGTGGCCGCAAGTACTTGGCTGTGACACACCTAATTCTACACCTTCATTCCTCTCAGTGCATGTTTCAGAGAGGACTGAAATTATAGTGGGGTTGGAGATCCCAGCTGATGCGGTGCAAGGAGAGGTCCGCTTTGTTCTTTGGTGTGGGTCTTTGAGGTAGGCTTGCCAACGAGCTGCATGGCAGGTCAACATATGTCTGGTCAGGCATGTGGTACCCAAGCGGCTGATGTTTTGGCCACGCGATATACGCTTGAGACATATGTTGCAAACAGCAGCTGTGCGATCTGATGCATTAGCCTCAAAAAAGGCTTACACCAAAGAACTTTTTGAATGACGGGCAGAGGCAGCGCCCTGCACAGGCGGAGCTCTGCGGTGTGATTCCGTCGGTGTACTGCCCTTACGCTGGCCACCAAAGGGCATCCTGCCTCGTTGGAGATGTGCCTCCTCCTCATCCTCCTCCTCCTCCTCTCTCCTATTAGGCACCCACGTGGAGTCAGTGACCTCATCATCACCTCCCTCCTCATCACTGGAGCCAATCTGGCAGTATGCTGCAGCTGCTGGAACATGACTGCCAGATTGGTGTCCTTCTTGAGCATCCCCTCTGTCTGCTCTCACGCTACTGCCTTCCTCTAGCTGGGTTTCATCATCAGACCCTTCGAAACGCTGGGCATCCTCCTGGAGCATGTACCCAACACTGTGCTGAAACAGTTCGGGGGACTCCTCAGGAGGAGGACATGGTGGGTCTAGGGAAGGAGTGACTGATGATGAGTCTGACATTGATACCAGGGAAGAGGACGCTTTGGCAGCTGCTTTTCCAGTACCCTGAGCCTGGGTGAGAGAGGATGAGGAGGAGGAGGAGGGCTTGGTCATCCACTCTACCAAGTCTTCGGCATGATGTGGCTCAACATGTCCAGCTGCCGAAAAGAAGGACAAGCGTGTCCCATGGCCATGTGCTGATGACAATGCACCGCGTCCACGACCAGCACTGTTGCCCCCAGACACAGAGCCTGCTTGCCCTCTTTTATTGCCTCCTGACTGTCTGCCTCTCCTTGTTTGCCTTCCAGACATTCTAATAGATGGCCTGCAGGGAGATGGGAAAAAAGCAATAAGGGCTACCTTCAGGTGTCCTTCTCTGTCCCTTGAAACAAGGACTTTGACAGTGAAAGAAACTGACACACTCTCCCTACCTACAGTTTTCTGTCCCTAGAAAAAATGTTTTTTTTAAGCACAATTTAGCACAAGGAGAATTCACTCACTGTCCTTCCAGGTCCCTGGAAACAAGGACTTTGACAGTGAAAGAAACTGACACTCTCCCTACCTACAGTTTTCTGTCCCTAGAAAAAATGTTTTTTTTAAGCACAATTTAGCACAAGGAGAATTCACTCACTGTCCTTCCAGGTCCCTGGAAACAAGGACTTTGACAGTGAAAGAAACTGACACTCTCCCTACCTACAGTTTTCTGTCCCTAGAAAAAATGTTTTTTTTAAGCACAATTTAGCACAAGGAGAATTCACTCACTGTCCTTCCAGGTCCCTGGAAACAAGGACTTTGACAGTGAAAGAAACTGACACTCTCCCTACCTACAGTTTTCTGTCCCTAGAAAAAATGTTTTTTTTAAGCACAATTTAGCACAAGGAGAATTCACTCACTGTCCTTCCAGGTCCCTGGAAACAAGGACTTTGACAGTGAAAGAAACTGACACACTCTCCCTACCTTCAGTTTTCTGTCCCTAGAAAAAATGTTTTTTTTAAGCACAATTTAGCACAAGGAGAATTACCTCACTGTCCTTCCAGGTCCCTGGAAACAAGGACTTTGACAGTGAAAGAAACTGACACACTCTCCCTACCTACAGTTTTCTGTCCCTAGAAAAAATGTTTTTTTTAAGCACAATTTAGCACAAGGAGAATTACCTCACTGTCCTTCCAGGTCCCTGGAAACAAGGACTTTGACAGTGAAAGAAACTGACACACTCTCCCTACCTACAGTTTTCTGTCCCTAGAAAAAATGTTTTTTTTAAGCACAATTTAGCACAAGGAGAATTACCTCACTGTCCTTCCAGGTCCCTGGAAACAAGGACTTTGACAGTGAAAGAAACTGACACACTCTCCCTACCTACAGTTTTCTGTCCCTAGAAAAAATGTTTTTTTTAAGCACAATTTAGCACAAGGAGAATTACCTCACTGTCCTTCCAGGTCCCTGGAAACAAGGACTTTGACAGTGAAAGAAACTGACACACTCTCCCTACCTACAGTTTTCTGTCCCTAGAAAAAATGTTTTTTTTAAGCACAATTTAGCACAAGGAGAATTACCTCACTGTCCTTCCAGGTCCCTGGAAACAAGGACTTTGACAGTGAAAGAAACTGACACACTCTCCCTACCTACAGTTTTCTGTCCCTAGAAAAAATGTTTTTTTTAAGCACAATTTAGCACAAGGAGAATTACCTCACTGTCCTTCCAGGTCCCTGGAAACAAGGACTTTGACAGTGAAAGAAACTGACACACTCTCCCTACCTACAGTTTTCTGTCCCTAGAAAAAATGTTTTTTTTAAGCACAATTTAGCACAAGGAGAATTACCTCACTGTCCTTCCAGGTCCCTGGAAACAAGGACTTTGACAGTGAAAGAAACTGACACACTCTCCCTACCTACAGTTTTCTGTCCCTAGAAAAAATGTTTTTTTTAAGCACAATTTAGCACAAGGAGAATTACCTCACTGTCCTTCCAGGTCCCTGGAAACAAGGACTTTGACAGTGAAAGAAACTGACACACTCTCCCTACCTACAGTTTTCTGTCCCTAGAAAAAATGTTTTTTTTAAGCACAATTTAGCACAAGGAGAATTACCTCACTGTCCTTCCAGGTCCCTGGAAACAAGGACTTTGACAGTGAAAGAAACTGACACACTCTCCCTACCTACAGTTTTCTGTCCCTAGAAAAAATGTTTTTTTTAAGCACAATTTAGCACAAGGAGAATTACCTCACTGTCCTTCCAGGTCCCTGGAAACAAGGACTTTGACAGTGAAAGAAACTGACACACTCTCCCTACCTACAGTTTTCTGTCCCTAGAAAAAATGTTTTTTTTAAGCACAATTTAGCACAAGGAGAATTACCTCACTGTCCTTCCAGGTCCCTGGAAACAAGGACTTTGACAGTGAAAGAAACTGACACACTCTCCCTACCTACAGTTTTCTGTCCCTAGAAAAAATGTTTTTTTTAAGCACAATTTAGCACAAGGAGAATTACCTCACTGTCCTTCCAGGTCCCTGGAAACAAGGACTTTGACAGTGAAAGAAACTGACACACTCTCCCTACCTACAGTTTTCTGTCCCTAGAAAAAATGTTTTTTTTAAGCACAATTTAGCACAAGGAGAATTACCTCACTGTCCTTCCAGGTCCCTGGAAACAAGGACTTTGACAGTGAAAGAAACTGACACACTCTCCCTACCTACAGTTTTCTGTCCCTAGAAAAAATGTTTTTTTTAAGCACAATTTAGCACAAGGAGAATTACCTCACTGTCCTTCCAGGTCCCTGGAAACAAGGACTTTGACAGTGAAAGAAACTGACACACTCTCCCTACCTACAGTTTTCTGTCCCTAGAAAAAATGTTTTTTTTAAGCACAATTTAGCACAAGGAGAATTACCTCACTGTCCTTCCAGGTCCCTGGAAACAAGGACTTTGACAGTGAAAGAAACTGACACACTCTCCCTACCTACAGTTTTCTGTCCCTAGAAAAAATGTTTTTTTTAAGCACAATTTAGCACAAGGAGAATTACCTCACTGTCCTTCCAGGTCCCTGGAAACAAGGACTTTGACAGTGAAAGAAACTGACACACTCTCCCTACCTACAGTTTTCTGTCCCTAGAAAAAATGTTTTTTTTAAGCACAATTTAGCACAAGGAGAATTACCTCACTGTCCTTCCAGGTCCCTGGAAACAAGGACTTTGACAGTGAAAGAAACTGACACACTCTCCCTACCTACAGTTTTCTGTCCCTAGAAAAAATGTTTTTTTTAAGCACAATTTAGCACAAGGAGAATTCACTCACTGTCCTTCCAGGTCCCTGGAAACAAGGACTTTGACAGTGAAAGAAACTGACACACTCTCCCTACCTACAGTTTTCTGTCCCTAGAAAAAATGTTTTTTTTAAGCACAATTTAGCACAAGGAGAATTCACTCACTGTCCTTCCAGGTCCCTGGAAACAAGGACTTTGACAGTGAAAGAAACTGACACACTCTCCCTACCTACAGTTTTCTGTCCCTAGAAAAAATGTTTTTTTTAAGCACAATATAGCACAAGCACAAAACACACTGACACTCTCCCTACCTATCCTTCTCTTTCCCTAAACTAAAGGAATCCAGGTTAAGCAAGAAAGAAATAAAAGTCACTGTCCCTGCCTATGCTGCTCTATCCCTGCTCCGGAACACACTACACTAGGCCGCCGTGCTGGCGGCCTTTTATAGTGTGGGGCGTGTACTAAACCCCCTCAGCAATAATTGGCCACAGGCATCCTGCCTGTGGCCAATCATTGCTCTCCTCGCTGCCGGCGCTGTGATTGGCCAAGCATGCGGGGTCACAGTGCATGCTTGGCCAATCACAGCGCCTGGATGACACTGCGATGGCGTAGTGCATTGTGGGCCGTTCGCGTCACTCGAATTTGGCGCGAACGGCCCAAATCGTTCGATCTTCGTTGAACGATCGAACAGCCGATGTTCGAGTCGAACGTATGTTCGACTCGAACACGAAGCTCATCCCTAGTTGGTAGTATATAAGGTTTTGTGATGGGAAGTGATGAGGACACCTAGATATCTAAATGATGTAGAGCACCAAATAAAGTTGAAGTTTTTTTGTAGGGTAGTGGTCAGGTCAGTGGGGAGGTTGATAGGGAGGGCGGAACATTTATTGACATTAATACCTAAACCAGAGATGTTGTGAAACGATTTAAGTTCAGAGATAAGGTTTGGTAAAGATGTTAAGGGGTTCGAAAGAAACACCAGCGCGTCATCAGCGTAGAGGCTAAGTTTGAATTCATGTGGGCCTTTGTTATACCCTTTGATGTTTGGGTTGTTTCTTAAGGCTTGTGCTAGAGGTTCAATTGCTAAGGCGAATAAAAGTGGGGAGAGGGGGCAGCCCTGTCTGGTACCTCTGCTTAAGGGGAAGAAGTCAGAGTTGTGGCCTGGGATTTTGATTCTGGTCTGGGGGTGGTGGTAAAGTGCTTTGAATCCATGGATAAATTTGTCTGTGATGCCGAATTTAGGGAGGAGAAAGTTAAGATAGGACCAATTTACACTATCAAATGCCTTATGAATGTCGAGACTAAGGAGGCATAGTGGGCTGGAGGAAAGATTAGCATCTTGGATGATATTGGTAACAAGTCGGATGTTGTCTGTGATTTGGCGGCCAGGGATGAACCCTGATTGGTCAATATGGATAAGGGGGGTGATGACAGATGCTAGTCTGTCGGCAAGGAGTCGGCCAAAGATTTTCAAATCATTATTAAGGACTGATATTGGGCGAAAATTTTGGGGAAGGGAGTGGTCTTTAAGAGGTTTGGGAATAAGAGACAAATTTGCAAGGAGCATGTCTTCTGGGAAATGGCCACCTGTGAGGATATGGTTAAAAAGTTTAGTTAATTTAGGTGCTAAAAGGGGAGCAAATTTTTTGTAGTATAATGTGGAGAAGCCATCAGGACCCGGCGCTGTCGAAGTTTTGAGAGATTTAATGATGTTAGTAATTTCTAGCTCTGTACAGGGATTATTGAGAGTTGCAGTTTGTTGGTCATTAAGGGTGGGGAGATGTATATTGTCTAACCAATTAAGCGAGGAGGTGGAGGGGTGGGTCTGGGGCCCTGAAAGGAGATTTTTATAGAAGGTGGAGAAGATGTCCAGGACATCACGGGGATGTGTAACCAAGTTACCTTTGTGGTTACGTAGTTTGTATGTGTGTGGGGGGTTATGTTCCTGGTTGAGTTTGCGTGCAAACATTTTGGATGTGGCGTTGCTATGTAACATGAATTTTGCTTTGGAAAATCTAAGGGATTTCTCCGTGTCAGCTGACAGAATTGTGTCTAGGGATTGGCGTTTGGAATGGATTTGGAATGTAATTTCTGCAGATGGGGATTGGCTAAGTTTGTTATACAACAGGTCTAATTCCTTAGTTAGAGATTTTATTTCTGTAAGTTTAGCTTTATTTTTGGCTGCAGCAATGCTAATCAAGTGTCCTCTCAGGACAACTTTGTGCGCCGACCAGAGTGAGGTAGGAGCGATGTCTTCAGTTGAGTTGTTAGCAAAATAGTCTACAATGTGAGAGTTAATGTCTTGTAGTGTGTGTGGGTCAGATAAAAGGGAGTCATTAAGGCGCCAGCTAAATGCAGTGGGGGCGAGTCCCACTTGAGAGGTGTCAAATTCAACCATGTCATGGTCAGACCAGGGGCAAGGGTGAATTCGAGCTCTAGAGGAGTTCGCTAGAAGAATGGGGGTGCAAAATATATAATCTAGTCTGGCGTAGCAGTCATGTGGGTAGGAGTAATGGGTATAGGCCTTTATGCCTACATTGTGGGATCTCCATGAGTCGATCAGTTGGAATTTATTGAGTGAGCGGCACATTGATCTGGAGAAGGCTTTTGAGGAGGGAGTCGTCTTACTCCTATCTAGAGAGGGGTGTGCAGCTAAATTAAAGTCACCCCCTAACACAATATGAGGGGAGCTGTGTCGGTCAAGGGTATCAAAAAAGGTATTAAAGAATGTAGATTGTGTATCGTTAGGTGCGTAGATGGAGGCGATCGTGATCGTACGTTTGTTTATTGTGCCTTTTAGTATGATGAAACGGCTTTCTGTATCTCTATATATGTTTTGTATGTCAAAGATGATAGAATTACGAATGAAGATTGCCACCCCTTTTGACTTGTTAGAGAATGTGGTAAAGAAGTGTTGGTTATATGTTTTATCAAAGTAATTTGGGTGGTTTCCTGAGGAAAAATGGGTTTCTTGTAGGAGAAGGATATCAGCGCCCAATCTTTTATAGTGCCTGAATGCTTTTTTCCGTTTGTGTGGTGAGTTAAACCCATGGACGTTATGAGAAATGATTTTAAGACCCATTGATAAAGGGGATGAGTACGCTGAGTATTTGGGACAGGATAGCGAGGGTTCTGTATGGGATTTGGATCATGTAAGAAGGTACTGTAAGAAGTTGTGTGACATAATTGTCCACAACAGGGCGTAGAGTAGTGTCATAAAGAGCATCGGTATGATTTATAGAAGGATAGTGTTCGTATAGTAGTAGTTTGAGTATCCTCAAGGGTGTAGAAACATAATCATAACTGCAAAGAGAATCAAAGGAAATTTTAGTGCGAGAGGATGCCTTATGGGCAACATAAAAAGTTTTGTAATATATCAAGGTGGGGTCAGGAAGCAGAAAATCTACTGACCATTTGGAATTTAATCTTCCGTAGTATTTCTCAGTCATATGAAAAACAATGTGAATAACAAATAACATATAAAGTATATGTAAAAGGGGGTTAGAGGACAGGGAGTCCACCAACCTAAAAAATTGTAAAGATGGACAGTAAAGTCCGAAACTCACAACCAAGGCCCAGCGCAGCCACCAAGACAAGGGGGAAGCCACGCCGGGATATGGACGAGAGTGTGGGGTCAAACCAGCGGCGACGGATATGCCAGGGAATGTAAGACAGGTATATCAGTTGTGTGCATGTTAGGGGTTATAACATAGGGACAAACATAACAGTTGAAATAGAGCCATTATTGTATGGACAATAGTTATATAGGCCTAGAACCATATAAGATGATAACATATTTTTCTACCTGTAGTGTGTTCCTACGCCGTAGGAACAACACCTTTTTATGTACACATTCCCCGTCCCCACCCCCCCACCCCTCACCAGGGCAGGAGGCGGAGAGGGAGAAGCCCAGACGTAAAAAAAAAAATAAAAAAAAAAAAAGGGGGGAGGGGGGGGGGGCAAGGGGGAAGGAGCCACAAACCAAGCATATGGTATATATCAGAGAGTCAGGAAATCAAAAAAGGTATTTGCTCATAACAATAAAATAAATTTCAGATCTGGGAGGTAAAAATAGGGCCAAAGCAAAAAAAAAAAAAAAAAAGGGGGGGGGGGGGCGAGGGGGAAGGAGCCACAAACCAAGCATATGGTATATATCAGAGAGTCAGGAAATCAAAAAAGGTATTTGCTCATAACAATAAAATAAATTTCAGATCTGGGAGGTAAAAATAGGGCCAAAGCAAAAAAAAAAAAAAAAAGGAGGCAGAGAAGAGGAAATTTCTTATCCTTTAGTCCCGGTCTAGGAGGGAGGTTCGCCATCTTCTCTGGTCTCTTGGATTACGTCTGGTAGAAGGTGTGGTCCAGATGGGAGGTGAGCGAGGAGTCGCAGGAGGTCGGGTCGGGGGTTCAGGATCTAGTAGGCCTAGCTTGACCAGTGTTATAAAAGGCAGAGAAGAGGAAATTTCTTATCTTTTAGTCCTGGTCTTGGAGGGAGTTTCGCCATCTTCTCTGGTCTCTTGGGTTACGTCTGGTAGAAGGTGTGGTCCAGATGGGAGATGAGCGAGGAGTCGTAGGAGGTCGGTTTGGGGGTTCAGGATCTAGTAGGCCTAGCTTGACCAGTAATTCTTTTCCTTCAATGACGTTGTATATTGTATGTGTAGTTCCATTATGCATCACTGACAGTTTAAAGGGGAAGCCCCAACGATATTTAATTCTGGCTGTTTGGAGGATTGTGGTAACTTCCTTCATCCTGCGTCTGCGATCCAGGGTGGCAGGAGAAATGTCAGGGTAAATTTGTAGTTTGAAGCCCTCAAGTTCAATATTGGAGGTATTTCTGGAGGCCCTCATTATGTCCTCTTTGGTGAGAAAATCCTTCATACACAAAATTATGTCACGTGGAGGTTTGTCAGGAGGTGGTTTGGGGCGAAGAGCTCTATGAATCCTATCGCAGGCAAAAGCTGAGGCCGGTTTATCAGGCAGGAGCATTTGAAACACTTTAGAAACTGCAGGGAATAGCTCTGTGATGGACTCAGGAATGCCACGAAGTCTAATATTGTTCCTGCGATTTCGATTGTCCAAATCTTCTATGTGTGCCTGCATATAGGAGAAGCTATCAGCCAGCGTCTCATAATCCCTTCTGAGGTCATTGTGTGCCAGGGAAAGTTCGTCATGCTTAGTCTCTAAAATATCTGTGCGGCCCCCAATATTAGCAATCTCCTGTGATAAGGCACTGGTGGATTTATGTAGCTCATGTTGGAATTTATCTGCCAACTTGTCATAAATGGCAGAGAGGCTTGCATCAAGATCAGCCTTAGACAGAGGGGAGTTGTACTCACCGTCTTTAGCAGGCTGGAGATGCTTTTGTGTAGAGCTGTGTGAAGCAGCCCTCGCGCCGGCGCCATTTTGGGACATCTTCACAGTGTGTCCTTCCAGGCCTAGAAGGTAGTTTGTGAGGGAGTAGTTATAGCGGCGTTTGCCCTTGTTTTTGTGCGGAATCATGCACCGCAATGCTTCCCAGGGGTGTTGGAGAGTTCTTGTGCGGTGATGGGCGAAATTAGCCCCGGGAATCGAGCCTGGCAGAGCCGGTCAGACGGAGCACTCAGCAAGCACGTCTGTTCCGCATCGCGCCGCGCATGCGCCCCCCGACACATCTAATTTCCATCCTACCTATCACACTTTCGAAGGTCCTGGAGCACCAGGACAGTGGAATTACCCACAAAATTACCCCATTTAGGAAAGCAAACAGGTACTTGGTTACTCTGATGGGCTGGTGTAAGAGAACCATTAGTTTTCGTCCAATGCACATGTGCACGCGCACAGACGCACCAATACGCGCGCGCAACATACTGCGTGCATGCACAGGAGCACGTCCCTAGCGCCAATTGGCGCCAGACAGCCTATTTAAGGAAGTGCCCTGACCCCAGACCCTTAATGACTGGTCTTCAGCTGTTACCTGATATCCTGAACCCTGTTGTGATCCTGCTTGATACCTGTTTCTGAACCTAGCTTGCCTTGACCCTGCTTCTGGACTCTGCTCTGTTCTGGTTACTGGCTCCTGATCCTGGCTACCCATTTGACCCTGCTTCTGCCTTCTGCCTTGTACTTCACTGCCCGCCTGTTACCTGACCCGGCTACCCTTGTGACCTTGTATCTGCTTCCTGTGTCGCTCCTCTTCAACCTCCGAGTGTCTGCGACTTCAGTCCTGTGACTCTCTGCAACTTCCTGCTGCAAGTCTTCCAGGGACTTAACATCATCTGACGTCCCAGTGCCACTATTGCAGCGGAGTGCCTCTTTAACCCCCGGCTGATCCTTGGTGCACAGCTACCTTCCATGAGCTGATGGTCCTCCTGCTCGTCCAGGCTCGCACCCCCTGCTACTGGTTTCCGGGTCTACATCAGAAGGCACTCGTGTTCCTCCTGTCCCTCGGTTCCCTCTGTTCCACCTCCAGCGCGACCAGGGCTGGAGATACAAGAGAGGCCGACCTCGTCACTTCAGTCTCCCTTCAGGTACGTGACAGCTGGTGACAGGTACTTGGTTACTCTGATGGGCTGGTGACAGGTACTTGGTTACTCTGATGGGCTGGTGATAGGTACTCGGGTACTCTGATGGGCTGGTGACAGGTACTCGGTCCTCTAAGGGGTTGTGACAGGTACTCGGGTACTCTGCTGGGCTGGTGACAGGTACTCGGGTACTCTGATGGGCTGGTGACAGGTACTTGGGTACTTTCATGGGCTGGTGACAGGTACTCGGGTACTCTAAGGGGTTGTGGCAGGTACTCGGGTACTCTGGTGGGCTGGTTACAGGTACTCGTGTAATCTGAGGGGTTGTGACAGGTACTCGGGTAATCTAAGGGGTTGTGACAGGTACTCGGGTACTCTGATGGGCTGGTGACAGGTACTCAGGTACTCTGATGGGTGGGTGACGGGTACTATGATGGGCTGGTGACAGGTACTCGGATGGGCTGGTGACAGGTATACAGGTACTCATATGGGCTGGGGACAGATACTTAGGTACTCTGATGCGCTTCTGACAGGTACTTGGGTACTCAGATGGGCTGGTGACAGGTACTCAGGTATTCAGATGGGCTGTTGACAGGTACTCGAGTACTCTGATGAGCTGGTGACAGGTACTCGGGTACTGAGATGGGCTGGTGACAGGTACTCAGATGGGCTGGTGACAGGTACCTGGGTACTCTGATGGGCTGGTGACAGGTACTTGGGTACTCTGATGGGCTGATGGCAGGTACTCGGGTACTCTGATGGACTGGTGACAGGTACTCGGGTACTCTGATGGGCTGGTGACAGGTACTCGGGTACTCTGATGGGCTGGTGACAGGTACTTGGGTACTTGGGCTGGTGACAGGTACTCGGGTACTCTGATGGGCTGGTGACAAGTACTCAGATGGGCTGGTGACGGGTACTATGATGTGTTGGTGACAGGTACTATGATGGGCTGGTGAGAGGTACTCAGGTACACAGATGGGCTGGTGACAGGTGTTTGGGTACTCTGATGAGCTGCTGACAGGTACTCAGAACTCAGATGGACTGGTGACAGGTACTCAGGTACTCAGATGGGCTGCTGACAGGTAATCGGGTACTCTGATGGGCTGGTGACAGGTACTTTGGTACTTGGGCTGGTGACAGGTACTTGGGTACTCAGATGGGCTGGTGACAGGTACTTGGGTACTCTGATGGGCTGGTGACAGATACTCTGGTACTCTGATGGGCTGGTGACAGGTACTCCGGTACTCTGATGGGCTGGTGATAGGTACTCAGGTACTCAGATGGGCTGGTGACAGATACTCAGATGGGCTGGTGAAAGATACTCTGGGCTGGTGACAGGTACTTTGATAAGCTGATGACAGGTCCTCTTTATTACTGGGGGGCAATCTGTGTAATTAGTGTGTACTGTAGATGGTAACGAGCTGGTACCGCAATCTCCTCCTCACACATGATCGGTTTATGAGGAGAAGAACCCGGTAACAGCGCGTTACCGCGGTTTGTTCACATTCTGTGACCGGCTTTGATTGGACACAGCCGGACATGTGGTAAAGAGCCAATTTCATTGGCTCTTTACTGCGATCGGGATGGGCCCTGTCAGGTTGACAAGCCCCGCCCCCGATCCCTGCTCTGCACGCCCCTAGGGGCGCACACAAGCGCCGTGCGCGATGACAGAGCGTGTGACCAGGCTGTGATTGGCTCTTTACAATGATCGGGGATGGGAAGATCGCCGTGCTTAGCGAGAATGGGAGGACGTCATATGACCTCCACAGGATGGGAGGGTGTTCCTTCCGGCATCATTTTACAATGGCTCGGTATAGAAATGGTTAAACTCTTAAAAAAAAAACTGCTCTCAGTCACATGGAATTACAAAAAAATCTTGCATCGGTACACGTTTCCTGGGGCAGTGATCTAAACCCCCCATTCCCCCACCCCCAAGCTACTTTTTTACAACCCCTTCCCTTAGGCTAGAAAATTGATATTTTTAAAGTTGATTTTGACCCATAAATCAAAAGTGCCTCCTGTCTAACTCTGTTCTGGTATTCTACCTGTATAGCAGCTTTTTATCTTTGTTGGTTGTTTACCATTTTTTAAGAAAAAGGGTTTAGTCTTCCTTCAATACACATCATTCGCCTAGACGAATGATGTGTACTGTGCTCCAGGGATATGTACGTCACATATCCAAGCAGGCCTTACTGTTTCATTCACAGAGGAGGAGGGGGGTGGGCCTAGTGGTGCACCATCAAGAAGCCCGCCTGCCCACTGTACCCTGAAAGCTGGAGGGCCTCTTAAAGACATAAGTAAGTTGGGGTAAAATAAGAAAACAAGAAGGGGGGGATTGGGGGAGGATCCACTGTAATTTTACAGATCAGGCTCCAATCGATTTAAATTGAGTTTAGGTTAGGCATCTGAACTTCTTTGAAATTTACTGAACCTACTATAGCTATAGTTTATAACAGATATTTGCTGCTCATAGCTAATATATTCTGCTATACAGAGAATATATATTCCCCATTGAAGTCAATGGAAACGAAAATAATTTGTTCCGCATTGACTTCAATGGCATGTAATACCGCATGCGGCCAGAGGTGGGGGCACCAGAGAGCCTCCTAAACACTCGGAAAGGGCCAAAGGACACCTCGGCTAAACTCGGAAAACCTCTTAAAGGCTCGGGAACAGAGTATTTCCGAGATTTTCCAAGCATTTCCGAACGGCGCTGATTGACTCCAATCGGCGCTGTTCGGCTCTGCTCGGCTCCGGCGCCCCCCCACCTCAGGCCAAACGCGGTATTGTACACCACTTTGGCTTGAATCCTGCTCGTTTTGAGAGACAACACTCGCAAACCGAGTCAGGTTTTTTAAAATACAGTGCTCGTATTGCGAAACGCTCGTTAACCGCATTACTCGCAATCCGAGGTTCTACTGTAGTTTAATTTAAGGGCAACATAGCAGCCTGACTACATCCTGAAATATAGTTTATGATAAAAAAATGAATAGGATGTGATCTGATGTAGAATATGAATACAGCTGGCTACATGTATAAAGGCCTGTTTACACCATAATTAGGGTTGCCACCTGTCCGGGATTCACCCGGACAGTTCGGGTTTGGAATCATGTGTCCGGGTTTCCAACTGCCCGAAACCCGGACACATTATTCAGACTGGACTATGGCCTCCCAGCAGGGTTCCTGGCTCCAGCTGTCTAAGCTGAGAGTGTCTGTTACACTCTCTTTCACACTCTCCATAGCCAGCGCTAACAATCCCCCCCACTCGATTTGCTCCTCTTCCCCCCACCCACCCCTCTGTGTCTGCTCACACTTCAATCCCTGGCGCTGTACCTCAGAAAAGGAAAGTGGGGGCCAGAAATTTGAAGTATAGCAGCCTCAGATACATCTGGATGAGAGGTGCTGACTGCCAAGGGGTGAGTGAGCTCACCATCCATCCCAGTCTGTGAATGTCTCCCCCCTTCTCTCTCCTACCTCTGAGTGAGTACACTAAGGTAAATCAGGGTTCTCAGAGCACCCCTTACCTCAGAGTTCGCCTTTACACCAGAGGCCACAGTGTTCCCCCTTACAGTAGAGTCCTCTCCGTGCATCAGAGTTCTTAGTGTTTACCCTTAAATCAGGGTTCCCAGAGCATCCCTTATGTTAGCGTTCCCAGAGTTCTCCCTTACATCAGAGTCCCCCCTTACAGTGTAAGGGAACTCTGCAGATTCAGATGTAAAAGGGGAACTCTGCGGTCTGCGGATTCAGATATAAATGGGGAACTCTGCGGATTCAGATGTAAAAGCGGAACTCTGCGGATTCAGATGTAAAAGAGGAACTCTGCGGATTCAGATGTAAAAGAGGAACTCTGCGGATTCAGATGTAAAGGGGGAACTCTGCGGATTCAGATGTAAAAGGGGAACTCTGCGGACTCTGATGTAAAGGGAACTCTGCGGATTCCGATGTAAAAGGGGAACTCTGCGGACTCTGATGTAAAGGGGAACTCTGCAGATTCCGATATAAAGGGGAACTCTGCGGATTCAGATATAAAAGGGGAACTCTGCGGATTCAGATGTAAAAGGGGAACTCTGCGGATTCAGATGTAAAAGGGGTACTCTGCAGATTCAGATGTAAAAGGGGAACTCTGTGGACTCTGATGTAAAGGGAAACTCTGCAGATTCAGATATAAAAGGGGATCTCTGCGGATTCAGATATAAAAGGGGAACTCTGCGGATTCTGATATAAAAGGGGAACTCTGTGGACTCTGATGTAAAGGGGAACTCTGCAGATTCAGATATAAAAGGGGAACTCTGTGGATTCAGATATAAAAGGGGAACTCTGCAGATTCAGATATAAAAGGGGAACTCTGCAGATTCAGATATAAAAGGGGAACTCTGCAGATTCAGATATAAAAGGGGAACTCTACTGATTCAGATATAAAAGCGGAACTCTGCGGATTCAGATATAAAAGGGGAACTCTGTGGACTGATGTAAAGGGGGACTCTTGTGATTAACTTTAAATGATTAGAAATGTTATTTAATTGCAAAATATATATATAGTGTATACTATAAAAAAATTGCTGTGCGCTGCTAAAGTGTTTGGGTTTGACTTGAAGAAAAGGTGGCAACCCTAACCTGCGGCCTCTATGTACTTCCAAGTGATCCCAAACAAAGTCGGCATACCACCTCTCACGGTAGGCTTTGATCTCAAAAAGAAGTTCTTTGGGAACGTAAGGGTATTCCCACCCATACTCCGTGGCAATCTTTTTGTTCCGGAGCCGTTGCAACCAGGCTAAGGGTGGCATGGTTGCCTGATCTCCTGCTCCAGAAAGAACAATGGCATCCGGGGACCTTTTTATTGGTGCTGGTTCCAGCTGTGGCAGAGGTGGCCGCAATGGCAGGCATTCCTCTGCAGTAGCAGGCACAGTCAATTCAGGTGCGGGCAATGCAGGTATGGGAACAACTTTCTCCTTTACAGCAGGGGCCTTCACTCGAGGTGTAGTTTCCCCGGAATCCATCGGCGATCCCTCTCTAAGGCTGACCTTTATCCCAACCTTTTTTTATGAAGACCTCATCAATTTCTGCGTCATCACCCACATCGGATGATGAGTCCAGATCAGAGTGTCATACTCTTCTGCCGGTAAGTAACTTCTGGTGGACACGAACACATTGTCCCCTGAAGGTAAAAGTTCCCGGGGGTTTGGCTGCCCACACATCCCCAGGAGTATGGGGTATGGGTTTCTTTCCCTTCCCCAGCAAACTTGCTCTCACAGTTCCCCAAGCCTCCTTACCGTGCCCTGACGTGGACTTCCTGGAGGTCCCTCCACTTACGAAGTCCGGTTCTGGCAGGCGCTGGGGCAGGCTCCGACCGCGGTCTGCCGGAGGCCTGGACATATCCCACTTTCCTTTTGGCGGGTGGGATGGAGGTCTTGGTGGTGACGGAAGCAGCATCTGCTGTAGCATCCGTCGCTGGCTCTGTGGTGGCTGGAGCTCCATCTTCCACATCCGGTGTAGCCGCGGTGATGCGCGTGGGCCCGGCCACTGGGGCGTAGTTTTCTTCCTCGGAAGCAACAATACCCGTAACAAAATTGACCTGGTAAACTCGGAGCGACTCGGTGGGCTGGTCCACCTCGAACAAAAACTCCCCGCAGGTCAGACCATCACATCTGGGACAGAGCACGCCCAGGGCCTCCGCATCTCTACAAGTATAAAAGGCGAAGCGGCCCCTAGGCTTGAGCCAGATCCCTTTATCCGTCAGGGGGGCAGTGAGGGGAGCAATGTCCATGGTAGAGGTAGTTGGTAACATCCGAGGTCCCGTTGCAATGGAAGTCCATGGGGTAGCAGACATATTGCTTCTCCTTCACTAGTCCAGCTCGTACTGTCCCTTGGCGCCAATGCGCCACCTGCAACTCACAGTTGGCGGGGGGCTCCTCCCCCTCCTTCCTTATCTCACGGGCTTTTCTTCAGCTAGGACACGCCCACGAACTACGCAGTTAGAACAAAAATCAAAGTACAGGCCTGTACCTCCATTTCTCTCACAAGTGACGCAGTCCAATTTTCCCTAAATGCCCGATCTCCACAGAACCACATACACAGGAGAAAAAAATAGTCCAACTTCCAGGGGTAGCTGCAAAATCCCAGACTCGAGCCCCCACGTGTAGCACACAGATCCCTGTTCTGCTTACCTTCACTTGCAGGATAGGACACACCATGCCACATGCCCAGTATCCTCCATTTGTGTTAACAGTTTTGGGTCCTGCAGCGAGTTACCTCCTTCCGTTGGTTCTCATCCCTAGAATGTAGGGAAAAGTCTATTTTCTCTCCTTAAGAAGGCCAATGTCCAGACAGTATCAACTCCAACAAAAGAGTTTTTATTTTTCCTTTGCTTGTAATTAACAGGGAAAGTTGAATAGAGAAAAGAGTTGAACAGGGAGTCAGGTTCAGGCACACAACGCTTATTTATCTTCCTCACCACTCAATCCCGAGTGGACCTTGTTCACCCAGATAGTCCCCTCTCACGGTACCAGCAGCCAGAGTGAAATACGAGTTACTTTAGATTTGTCCCCTCCAAGGACAAGTTCAGGAGATCCTCTGCCACAGAATCCTTTAGTTCCTGAATCCAGAACTCTTTAGCACCTGTAACTTTAGAGATTATAGGTGCCAATGAGACACGTTACAGGAGCTATCTTACAAATCACGGAATCCTTCCCTCTGATAGGCAATCAGGCCTCTCCCGAGACAGTGACTTCCTTCACCGATCCTCCGGACAGGTCCTCCCCTGGTTTCCTCTCCTTCAGAGCGGGCAACCCTCCCACGGGCACTCTGGGATTCCTGTGGTTTGGTTTGTAGGCCTCAGTTGAAGGTACTGGGCCTACCTGGAACGATGCAGCTTCGGGCCAAAGGTGCCCGGGACTGAACCAACTCACGCACCCCTGGCTAGCAGGGCCAAAGGGCGCGACTCTGAACTCCCTAACGCATGGCGTCTGCCCCTTATGTACCCCCTCCCGGCATGCACAACAGGTAGACCACGCCCACTGCATGGCTGCCGAGAGAGGACACCCAATCACGCCGTAATGCCACCTGTGGTTCGACCCGAGACCTGGGCAACAATGCCACCTACAGGTCAAAGGGGAACTATACACCCAGGCAACACCAATGCAGAGCAGAGTCCAATTTAACCACTTCAATACCATGCACTTATGCACCTTCCCGCCCAGACCAATTTTCAGCTTTCAGTACTCTCACACTTTGAATGACAATTACTTAGTCATGCTACACTGTATCCAAACAAAATTTTTATCATTTTCTTCTCACAAATAGAGCTTTCTTTTGGTGGTATTTAATCGCCACTGGGTTTTTTTATTTTTTGCGATATAAGCAAAAAAACAGCAATTTTTAAAAAAAAACAAACACTTTTTTTAGTTTCTATTGTAAAATTTTGCAAATAAGTAATTTTTCTTCATAAATTTGTGCCAAAATGTATACTGCTACATATCTTTGGTAAAATGAACCCAAATTAGTGTATATTATTTGGTCTTTGTGAAAGTTATAGAGTCTACAAACTATGGTGGCAATCACTGAAAATTTATCACATCTGATCACGCCTGATGTACTGAAGGGATATCTCATTTCTTGAGACACTAACAAGCGAGGAAAGTACAAATACCCCAAAATTACCCCTTTTTGGAAAGTAGACAGTCCAAGGTATTTACTAAGAGGCGTGGTGAGTTTTTTGAAGTTGTATTTTTTTCCCACAATTCTTGGGAAAATTTAATTTTTTTTTTATTTATTTTTTTACACAAACTGGTCATATTAACAGTTTTTTTCTCTCACACAGCATATGCATAATTGCAACTACACCCCAAAATACATTCTGCTACTCCTCCTGAGTGTAGCGATACCACATGTGTGAGACTTTTACACAGCCTGGCCACATACAGAGGCCCAACATTGAAGTAGCACTTTCAGGCGTTCTACAAGCATAAATCGCACATATCCTTTCTCAACCACCTATTACACTTTTGAAGGCCCTGGAGCACCAGGACAATGGAATTTTCCACAAAATGACCCCATTTTGGAAAGCACACACCCCAACGTATAATCTATGAAGCATTATGAGTCTTTTGAACGGTTCATTTTTTTCCAGAAGGTTTTGGAAAATGTGGAGAAAAAATGAAAATGCATTTTTTTTACACAAAGTTGTCCATTTATAAGATATTTCTAACGCATAGCATATACATAGCAAAAATGACACCCCAAAATGCATTCTGCTACTCCTCCTGAGTATAGCGATACCACATGTGTGAGACTTTTACACAGCCTGGCCATATACAGAGGCCCAACATTGAAGTAGCACTTTCAGGCGTTCTACAAGCATAAATCGCACATATCCTTTCTCAACCACCTATTACAATTTTGAAGGCCCTGGAGCACCAGGACAATAGAATTTTCCACAAAATGACCCCATTTTGGAAAGCACACACCCCAACGTATAATCTATGAAGCATTATGAGTCTTTTGAACGGTTCATTTTTTTCCAGAAGGTTTTGGAATATGTGGAGAAAAAATGAAAATGCATTTTTTTTACACAAAGTTGTCCATTTATAAGATATTTCTAACGCATAGCATATACATAGCAAAAATAACACCCCAAAATGCATTCTTCTACTCCTCCTGAGTATAGCGATACCACATGTGTGAGACTTTTACACAGCCTGGCCATATACAGAGGCCCAACATTGAAGTAGCACTTTCAGGCGTTCTACAAGCATAAATCGCACATATCCTTTCTCAACCACCTATTACAATTTTGAAGGCCCTGGAGCACCAGGACAATAGAATTTTCCACAAAATGACCCCATTTTGGAAAGCACACACCCCAACGTATAATCTATGAAGCATTATGAGTCTTTTGAACGGTTCATTTTTTTCCAGAAGGTTTTGGAAAATGTGGAGAAAAAATGAAAATGCATTTTTTTTACACAAAGTTGTCCATTTATAAGATATTTCTAACGCATAGCATATACATAGCAAAAATAACACCCCAAAATGCATTCTGCTACTCCTCCTGAGTATAGCGATACCACATGTGTGAGACTTTTACACAGCCTGGCCATATACAGAGGCCCAACATTGAAGTAGCACTTTCAGGCGTTCTACAAGCATAAATCGCACATATCCTTTCTCAACCACCTATTACAATTTTGAAGGCCCTGGAGCACCAGGACAATAGAATTTTCCACAAAATGACCCCATTTTGGAAAGCACACACCCCAACGTATAATCTATGAAGCATTATGAGTCTTTTGAACGGTTCATTTTTTTCCAGAAGGTTTTGGAAAATGTGGAGAAAAAATGAAAATGCATTTTTTTTTACACAAAGTTGTCCATTTATAAGATATTTCTAACGCATAGCATATACATAGCAAAAATAACACCCCAAAATGCATTCTGCTACTCCTCCTGAGTATAGCGATACCACATGTTTGAGACTTTTACACAGCCTGGCCACATACAGAGGCCCAACATCCAGCAGCATTAATTGCACATATCATTTTCTGACTACCGATCACATTTTTGAAGGCCCTTCATATATCTAACACATAGCAGGTACATACCAAATAACAAAAGATTACCTGTGGTTTTAGAAGTGCAGTGGTCCACAGAGGAGAGCATCGGTCCAGGCAGCAGGCAGAGATGAGGTCAGCGACAGCAAAAGCAATCATCCAGGCAGCAGGCAGGAATACTGTCCATAGTTCGCACAGGCAGAGATACTGTCATCACAGCCAGAGCACAGCCAAAGCACAGGTCCAGGTAGCAGGCAGAGGTGTCCCGGCAGAAATGCTGTCCAAAGTCAGTAGAGGCAGCAGGCAGATATATGGTCAACACAGCCAAAGTATTGGTCCAAGCAGCAGGAAGAAACATGGTCCATAATGTCATGGGTCATTACAGGCAGTAATATGGTCAGCACAGCCAAATTATTGGTCCAGGCAGCAGGAAGGACCATCAAGCTTAGGGCCAGGGGGACAGGGGTAGAGGCTTCTCCCACCCAAATCGCTTTGAAGCCTCCGGGCAACCAGACCCTGTTCTTGGAGCACAGAAAACGAAAAACTGGTTTTCTCTACTCAGAACACTATTCTGAAGCCCCTCACATATGTGAGACCCCTGTATACTAAAAGTAGATGGCCAAAAGATCAGTCCAAGTGGCAGGCAAAAACATGGTCGATTAACAGGCCAAGGTCGGTACACGTGGAAGTCAGAAACGTGGTTTAAATCGGCAGGCAGAGGCATCGTCGGTAAACAGGCTGAGGTTGGTGCACGTGGAGGTCAGAAACGTGGTTTAAATCGGCAAGCAAAGACATCGTCGGTAAACAGGCCAGGGTCAGTTAATTAACATGGAAGGTAGTTAGTAACATGGTAGCAGTCAAATAGGGAAATGGCAGTCTGTTAATAATAAGGGGAACTAATGGATGTATGATAATTTTTTAAGCAATTTCCGATGCACAGGCCAGGTTGGGAGGGACAATCGGGACAATAATAGCTGGTGTCTCTTCTTACTCCTCCTCTGCTGCATACACGGCATTTCTTTTGGCGTCTTCTTCCAGATTCTGTGGGGGGGATGCTAAAGGGATAGTGTCGCTCGTGAAGCCGACTCACACTATCAGAGCGAATGCTTCCTGGGGCGGGATCTTGCTGGTAAATGAGGGCATCGATGATATCTTCGATATATTGGAGGTAGTGGAGTCGGTGATTTTGAGTTGCTTTTTGGTAGCAGACAAACGAATTAAAAAGGGCCATGTGAAACAGGTGAAACGCAACTTTTTTGTGCCAATAATGGGACTTTCTGGTTGATAAGTAGGGCTGTAGCATCTGGTCGTTTAAATCCACCCCCCCCCCATGTACAAATTGTAGTCGTGGACACATTCAGGCTTTACAATGGAGCCGCGTCTTCTTGGGATCTCCACCATGGTGTCATTGTGGATCGTAGAGAGGATGTGGACATCTTTCTTGTCCCTCCACTTCATGGCCAACACCTCCTCGTTCCTCATGGATGCCGATTCTCCAGGTCGCAATTTTTTTGTCAATAAATTTTGTGGGAATCCCTTCCGTTTTTTTTTAAGGTACCGCAGGCTGGGGTTTGTTTACTGTAAAAGTGGCGAAAAAGGGGCAGGCTGGTATAATAATTATCAACATATAAATGGTAACCTTTTCCGAACAGGGGGTATGCCAACTCCCAGACAATTTTCCCACTGGTTCCAATATATGTGGGGCAATCACGGTGCTGGAGCTGGGAGTCTTTGCCTTCGTAGATCCTGAATTTGCAGACGTATCCAGTGGCTCGATCACATAATTTATTTAATTTTAACCCATACCTGGCTCTCTTGCTTGGTATGTACTGCTTGAACTGCAGTCGGCCGGTGAAATGTACGAGGGACTCGTCCACACAAATTTTTTGGTCTGGGATGAAAACTTCTTCAAATCGCTGGGAAAAGGCATTGATTAGGGGGCGTATCTTGTACAATTTGTCGTAGTTGGGATGATCTCGAGGAGGGCACTGTGAATTGTCATTGAAGTGGAGAAAGCGCATAATCATGTCGTATCTTTTCCTGGACATGACAGCGGAATATATGGGCATGTGTTGGATGGGGCGTTTGGACCAATATGAATGGACTTCGTTCTTTTTTGTAAGCCCCATATTGAACATAAGGCCCAAAAATAATTTAAATTCCTCCAATGTTACACGCCGCCACTGGAACATGCGGGCGTAGGAAGAATCGGGGTTGGCAGCAATAAATTGGGATGCATACAGATTCGTTTGATCCACTATATTCTGCAGCAAATCTTGTGGGAAAAATAAACAAAAATAATCAAATTTAGAAAAATTTGTAGTGTCGGGCTGCACACCTGGCTGTGCGGTGAAAGGGGGGATGATAGCGGATCCTGAGTTGGCAGGCAACCATAAGGGGTTTGCCAGGGCATCGGGAAGGTAGGATTGGGGCTGGATTCTTCGGGTTGGGCATGCATTTCCATTGCTTGTGGGCTCCTCTTCCTGGGGTATGGCGCTGCTGGTGGTGGGCAGTTCTCCTGATCTTGGTGCTGATCTTGGTGCTGATCTTGGTGCCGATCGCATTCTTTTGGGAGGGACGGTTTCCTCCGGGGACTCGGACTCTGAGCCACTATCCTCCACTGGCTCATATTCCGAACCAGAATCGGATAATGGGAGCTCCCCGCTGCTCTCATCATCCGACATGGCAAGAATGGCATATGCCTCCTCAGGTGTGTAAACCCTTTGGGACATTATGGCAGTGCTTATTGGTGGGCCTGTGTAATGGTACTGCTGGTGGTAGTGGTGGCGGTCTGTGTGGTAGTACCGATGGAGGTATTAGTGGTGGGCCTGTGTGGTGGTACCGATGGCGGTATGGGTGGTGGTGATACCAATGGCGGTACAGGTGGTGGTGGTACCGATGGCGGTACGGGTGGTGGTGGTGGCGGCGGTACCGATGGCGGTACAGGTGGCGGTACGGGTGGTGGTGGTAGCGATGGCGGTATGGGTGGTGGTGGTACCGATGGCGGTACAGGTGGTGGTGGTACCGATGGCGGTACAGGTGGTGGTGGTACCAATGGCGGTACGGGTGGTAATGGTACCGATGGCGGTACAGGTGGTGGTACAGGTGGTGGTGGCACTACCGACGGTGGTACGGGTGGTGGTACTGGTGGTGGTACCGATGGCGGCACTAGTGGTGATACTGGTAGCGGGCCTGTGTGGCAGTATAGATGCTGGGCCTGGTGGCGATACTGGTGGTGGTACTGGTACCGATGGTGGTACTGGTAGCCTGTGTGGCGGTGCCAATGGCGGTACCGATGGAGGTGGGCCTGTGACAGATGATTGACAGATGGGCTGATTGATTGACAGATGGGCTGATTGATTGATTGACAGATGGGTTGATTGATTGACAGATGTGGTGATTGATTGACAGGTAGGGTGATTGATTGACAGATCGGCTGATTGATTGACAGATGGGCTGATTGATTGACAGATGGGCTGATTGACAGATGGGCTGATTGACAGATGGGCTGATTGGCTGGGCTGATTGATGTGCTGGGCTGTGTGACAGGTCCTCTTTATGGGGGGGGGGGCGTGTTGTGCACTGTAAACTTATGTAGACAAACTGCACTGAGCTAACTTACTGATCTCTTCTCTCTCCTCACAGATCGGTGTGTGAGGAGAGAGCAGGGATCAGGTAGTAACTCCTGTGGAGTTTGTTTACATTTGTGACCGGCTGTGATTGGACACAGCCGGTCACGTGGTAAACAGCCAATTCATTGGCTGTTTACTCTGATCGGGGACGCGCTGTGTCCAAGGGACACTCGCCTTCCCCGATCCCCGCTCTGCAAGCCTGTGGCGGCGCGCACGGAGCGCGCCGCCGAGTTTGTTTTGACAAGTGATCGGCTGTGACTTTGACACAGCCGATCACATGGTAAACAGCCAATGAAATTGGCTGTTTACCGTGATCGGGGAAGCGCTGTGTCCGAGGGACACATGCCGTCCCCGATCACCGCGCTGCGCGCCCCCGCGGGAGGGCGCAAGGCATTATCCTGCAGGACGTCATATGACGTCCAGTATCAATATTGCAACCACTTCCCGGACGTCAATTCACTATTGACTGGGCGGGAAGTGGTTAAGGAAATTAAATAGCCCGAGCCAAACTATTGCTCAGGCTACCCTCTAAATTTCAGGCATAGCGACCCCAAATTTACACAAGTAAACATGATATACTTTCCTATCTACTAATGCTAACAGTATAAGGATTCAAAATAGTCAATGTTGATTAAGAGAGTGAAGTTCCACTTTAAAGTGGTTGTAAACCCTTACAGACCACTTTATGCTACATGTAAGCCTATAATAAGGCTTACCTGTAGCTACCCAGGATATCTCCTAAACCTGCACGGTTTAGGAGATATCCCCGTCCCCCGTCATCGGCACATGCGCACTGGGGCAAACTGAAGCAATGGCACCTATGTACCGTTGCTTCAGTCCGTGTGCCATTACCCGCGGCTCCCATGCGATGTCGCCGCCGGAGGGGGGGCGAGGACCGCTGTGGGGGCTTCGATGTAAGGTAAGTAATTCATAATGAGCTAGCATCTATCCTTTTTTGTTTTCCCCAGTTATCTCCATATACTGTATAAATCAATAAAGACAGTCTTATTTAAACCAAATTATTTCACTTTCGTTATTTTAATATCCTCTTCTGGCCTCTTCTTCCTGTTACCCCCCCTTCCCCCCCCCCTCTACCTCCCCCCATCCCCTCCCTTCGACCCCATTTTCCTCCTTCTATACGCGTGGGAACAAAAAAAAAATTAAATAAAAAGGGATGTGGAGCTCCTTAAAAAACCCCTGCTTACTCTTTCTACCTATCAGCCTAATTTTATCTTTACTTTCCTAATAACCTCTTCCCTTCTTCTGATTTTGCAAATTGCTCCCATGGTACCCATATTATCGAGGGTTTACAAACACTTCAACAATGAATGGCACGGAAAGCTTGATGCGTATTTTGATTGTGCGCAAAAGTGCACACTTTTGCATGTGTTCATGGAGCCTAAATGTAGCAGTGCTCATTACAGTCAAGCATTATACAGTATGCATGTGGAGCGCGTTTGAAGCGTGCTTTAATGCATTTTGTGCTGCAGTTGCAGTGCATTTTTCTATGTTTTTGCCTTAAATCGGCACGGTGTGCAGAAAAAAACAGCATGCTCTACTTTTTTTAAACTGCACTGCAATGATGTGAACTGTGCACCTAGGACTACCTTGATTTTGTACCGTCTATGAAGTTGGAGTGCAGTTTAAAATGCATCCAACTGCGGTGGCGTCAAAGGGCCCTAAGACCTCGTTCAATTTGAATGCGGCTTTGAAATCATGCAACCTCATCTGAAATCGCGTGATGTCAAACTCGCATGTCAGTGCAACTTGGTAGACATCTGTGAGGCTTCATGTACAGATGTCTATGGAAGTCGCACTCGCCCAAAAGTAGTGCAGGAACTACTTTCTCAAATTGATGCGGCACCGCAAAGTCGATGTCGCACTGATTTAAACAGTGCCATTGCCAGCAATAGGGTGCGACTTCTCATGCAAAGTTGCTCCGGTGTGAAAGGTGGCTGAGTGCAGGGCTGGACTGGGACAAAAATTTGGCCCTGGTGGGGGATCCCTTTCTGCTTCTGGCTCCTTAGGGGGTGCGCTACAAAAGGCAGATGGCTTATTACTTATGTGCTGGTGTTCCCTGCCTGAGTGACTACTACAGAAGGTTTGCTCTTATGAATGGCAAGGTGTGCTGAAGAGCTCTGTCAGTATGTCAATGTGATGTTACATGTCACCACTATCTGCAACAGTGCAAAACTATAACTTGTGTGGACATTCCTTTCTTAAAATTGTAAAGGCTAATGGCCGGGGAATGTAGTGGGTAGGCCTTTGGCCAGGGCTGGACTGGGCCAAAAATTTGGCCCTGGACTTCATCCAGACCAGCCCACTTTAATTCAATAAAATGCTGCCCCCCACCTCCCCCCAAAAAAATCACGCCCACCAAAAGGCCCCTACATCCATTATTGCCTGAGAGGGTGAGAGAGAGGGGAATGAGAGAGAGAGAGAGCGAGAGAGAGAGAGGGAGGGTTGAGGGAAAGGGGGTGAGAGGGGGTGGGTGAGAGAGGGAGGCGAGTGTAAGAGAGAGGGAGTGAGTGTAAAAGAGAGGGGGTGAGTGTAGGATCCCTTTCACACTGAGGCGTTTTTCAGGCACTTTTGGGCTAAAAATAGCGCCTGTAAAGCGCCTGAAAAACCCCTCCACTGCAGTCCCAGTGTGAAAGCCCGAGTGCTTTCACACTGGGGCGCTGCCAGGGCGTTAAAAAAAGGCCTCCAAGCAGCATCTTTGGGGCGGTGGAGGAGTGGTGTACACACCGCTCCTGCCCATTGAAATGAATGGCCACCGCTGCTGAAGCGCCTGCAAAGCACTTCGGCAGCAGTGCTACACGGGCGCATTTAACCTTTAATTCGGCTGCTAGTGGGGGTTAAAAGCGCCTGCTAGAAGCCGAATAGCGCAGCTAAAACGACAGTAAAGTGCTGCTAATACTAGCAGCGTTTTACTGTCAATGCCCACCCCAGTGTGAAAGCAGCCTAAGAGTCAGGAAGTGAATGAGACAGAGGAGGGAGCTGAGAGACAGAGGGGGGGGGTGCTGAGAGACAGAGGGGGGCTGAAAGACAGGGGGCTGAGAGACAGAGGGGGGAGCTGAGAGACAGAGGGGGGAGCTGAGAGATAGAGGAGGAGAGCTGAGAGATAGAGGAGGGGGCTGAGAGACAGAGGAGGGGGATGAGAGACAGAGGAGGGGGCTGAGAGACAGTGGGGGGAGCTGAGAGACAGAGGGGGGCTGAGAGAAAGAGGGGGAGCTGAGAGACAGAGGGGGGAGCTGAGAGATAGAGGAGAGCTGAGAAATAGAGAAGGGGGCTGAGAGACAGTGGGGCTGAGAGACAAAGGAGGGGTCTGAGAGACAGAGGAGGGGTCTGAGAGACAGAGGGGGGCTGAGAGACAGAGGGGGGAGCTGAGAGACAGAGGAGGAGAGCTGAGAGACAGAGGAGGAGAGCTGAGAGACAGAGGAGGAGAGCTGAGAGACAGAGGAGGGGTCTGAGAGGCAGAGGAGGGGTCTGAGAGACAGAGGGGGGTCTGAGAGATAGAGGAGAGCTGAGAGACAGAGGAGGGGCTAAAAGAGGGGGGGACTGAGAGACACGGAAACTGAGAGACAGAGGGGGGGGACTGAGAGACAGAGGGAGGACTGAGAGACCGAGGAGGGGTCTGTGAGACAGAGGAGGGGTCTGAGAGACAAAGGAGGGGTCTGAGAGACAGAGGGGGGCTGAGAGACAGGGGGAGCTGAGAGACAGAGGGGAGCTGAAAGACAGAGGGGGGAGCTGAGAGACAGAGGGGGGGCTGTGAGACAGAGGAGGAGAGCTGAGAGATAGAGGAGGGGGCTGAGAGACAGAGGAGGGGTCTGAGAGACCGAGGAGGGGTCTGAGAGATAGAGGGGGGGTCTGAGAGACAAATGGGGGGTCTAAGAGACAGAGGGGGGTCTGAGAGACAGAGGGGGGCTGAGAGACAGAGGAGGGGGCTAAAAGAGGGGGCCTGAGAGACATGGGGACTGAGAGACAGAGGGGGAGCTGAAAGACAGAGGGGGATCTGAGAGACAGAGGAGGGGTCTGAGAGACAGATGGGGGGTCTGAGAGACAGAGGGGGGGTCTGAGAGACAGAGGGGGGTCTAAGAGATAGAGGGGGGCTGAGAGACAGAGGAGGGGGCTAAAAGAGGGGGGGACTGAGAGACAGAGGGGGGGTCTGAGAGACAGAGGGGGGTCTGAGAGACAGAGAGGGGTCTGAGATACAGAGGGGGTCTGAGAGACAGAGGAGGGGTCTGAGAGACAGAGGGGGGTCTGAGAGATAGAGGGGGGTCTGAGAGATAGTGGGGGGGCTGAGAGACAGAGAAGGGGGCTGAAACAGGGGGGACTGAGAGACACGGGGACTGAGAGACAGAGGGGGGGACTGAGAGACAGAGGAGGGGGACTGAGAGACAGAGGGGGCAAAGAGACAGAGGGGAGGGCTGAGACAGACCATATAGCACTGTCCCATTCTGCAGTCCCTCCTCTGCTCACCCCCGCTGTCTCAGTGTTCTGGCATGTTTGTGTAGGATGCCGGGTACCTGATAGCCAGCAGCGGCAGCGCCGAGTCTCCCTCTTGATCCGGGGGGTGCTCTCACTGCTCTGCTCCTTACAGCGGCGCATGTTCTCTTGCTCCAGGCTCCCAGTCAGCCTGCCCTCCGGCCCAGGCCGCATGATTCCTGGAGCAGAGAGGAGGTGGAGGAATCGAGGTTCTGGGAGCGCCGGGGTGGCCGCGCTCGCTCCTGTTTGCCTCTTCGGTGGTCAGGGAGGGGGTGGAGCTCTTCTCCCTCCTCGGCTTTTACATCCAACTGCCCTCCCCGCTGACCACCTTCCCGGAATCCCCGCCGCTCTTTGCTACCACACTCCGGCTGCCGCCGAACTCTGCATAAAAAAACGGCCCACAAAAATAAAAATAAAATATATATATTTTTTTTTTAAACGGCCCACTGAGCCATCGGCCCACTGGGAAACTCACGGTAGTCCCGATGGCCAGTCCATCTCTGTCCATCTCATCCCCTGACAGAACAGATATCTGCCTTTATTTTGGCAGATCCCCGTCCTGTCTCTGCGGGGAACGATCGCGGGCGGACATCGAGTCCACCGGACCCGCTGATTTGCTCCCACACGCGCCCACAGAAAGCCGTGTACGAGCCGGAGATTTGCGCAGCCGAGCCAACCTGCTACAGTATAACTGTGATGGCTGGTCGGCAAGCGGTTAAAGTGATACTAAGGTCTCGTTTTTTTATTTACAAATAACAAACATGTTATACTTACCTGCCCTCTGTAGTGGTTTTGCACAGAGCAGCCCCGATCCTCCTCTTCTCAGGTCCCTCTTCAGTGCTCCTGGCCCTTCCCTTCTGTTGAATGCCCCCACAGAAAGCAGCTTGCTATGGGGACAACCAAACCGAGCCACAGCTCCCTGTGTCCATTCAGACATGGAGCCGTGTCCCAGCCCATCCAGCTTCTCTCCTCATTGGCTGACAGACTTTAATTGACAGCAGCAGGAGCCAATGGCGCCACGCTGCTGTCTCAGCCAATGAGGGGAGTCCCGGGCAACTGAGACACTACTGCAACATCGCTGGATCTAGACGGGCTCAGGTAAGTATTAGGGGGGTGCTGAGGCACACAGAAGGCTTTTTATCTTAATGCATAAAATGCATTAAGGTGAAAAACCGTCTGCCTTTACAACCTCTTTAAGACCAACTGCGCTGGCATTCAGAGAGACACCAATGTATAGAGTGGGTCATATATGCGATGGGAAGATGTCATGAATGTGACAGCTTCCTGTTCAGGGCTAATCGGTTTCTAGGACTGGCAGCCTAGCAACTAATGACACATCACTGGTCACATTTAGCTGCTGGCAAGGAGATTCCCTTGCCACCAGCTAAATGTAAACAAAGGGCAGGGATGCTTGCTGACCTCATTACCCAAATAAGGTATTAGCCATATTTGATCAATGATGGGAATCTTCTGGCTGGCAGCTGAAGGTGGTAGGGGATGCACTATTGGTTCCTAAGATGCTATCAGCTGCACAGACAGTCCACAGCATCATACCAACAGGGCTGTTGATAGAGGGGTACAGGCAGCCCCCCTATATTGGGCCCAGACCCAATCTGCTCAGCAGGGAGGCCCGGGTGCACCAAAGGTTGCTTGTGGGCAGCTGCAGTGCAGCACCATCCATCGCAGAAACCACTTTTATCTTGTAGCGGACCGCCCGCTGAAGAAGAGGATACCGTTGTTATAGCAGCTAGCTGCTACCATAACAACTGTATTCCTCTTCAAACAGCAGACGTATAACGACGGCGGGCGGTCCATAAGTGGTTAAAGTAACGCAGAGGCGTATCGCAAAAAATGGCCTGGTCATGAAGGGGGTATATCTTCTGGGGTTTGGGCTGTAGAGGTGCAGTTGGGACTCTTTGGGGCACCTAATCCTATCCATATACATATTATTGATCTATCCTATACTTACCCCATAGTATATCACGTATTTCTGTATTTCCTGCAGCTCTCTCCATTGGAATATAGTGGGTAGCTGACTCTATCCAACTTCCTTCAATGCTACCGAACACTGTCTCTATGATCAGTCTTTTCATCTATATTCCGTATCATAGACTTTTGTAAATGTAACAAATGGAATATTCATGTTACCATCTGAACCCGTGGTGTTGATATCGTGTTTTATCATTTCAGAGCTTCTGTTACTTTACATCTTCCTGAAGAAGGCTCTGACCCGTGAAACGCGTTGGTGGAAGTAACAAGCTACAAATTTTGTGATTTATAATATCAACCAAAAATTACTACTTAATGTTTGTATGATGCAGAAAATGCAGAGATATCGTATGAGTAGTTTCTGACTCATTTTTACACTGTTTTTATATTTGTACTAATAACGTTCAATATTGTGTATGCATGTGGAATTGTGGTATTGATAAAGTTCTGGAGTTTGTTTGGTTGGGGTGATTTGTTTAGATATTCAGTAATAAGGATGTCGTAGCAAACAATCTATGTCCTATACCAGTGGTCTCCAAACTGCGGTCCAGGGGCCGAATGTGGCCCTTTGCTTGCTTTCATCCGGCCCTTGGGGCATTTTTCCTCCCTCTATCAGCAACAGTGGGGCATAATTCCTGCTACTGATACTGACAATGGGGCACTAGTCCTCTCACTGACACCAATAATGAGGCACTATTCCTCCCACTGACACCAATGATGGGGTACTATTCTTTTCACTGACACCAATGATGGGGCACTATTCCTCCCACTGATACCAATGTTGGGGCACAATTTCTCCCACTGACACCAATGACAGGACACTATTCGTCCCACTGATGCCAATGATGGGGCACTATTTCTCCCACTGACACCAAAAATTAGGCACTATTCCTCCCACTGACACCAATGATCAGGTACTATTCCTTCTACTGACACCAATGATGGGACACTATTCGTCCTACCGATGCCAATGATGGGGCACTATTTCTCCCACTGACACCAATGATGGGACACTGTTCCTCCCACTGATACCAACGAGGGGGCACTATTTCTCCCACTGACACCAATGATGGGACACTGTTCCTCCCACTGATACCAACGAGGGGGCACTATTTCTCCCACTGACACCAATGACGGGACACTATTCCTCCCACTGATACCAATGATGGGGCACTATTCCTGTCAGTGCCCATCAGTGCCACCTCAACAGTGCAGCCCATCAGTGCCCATCAACACAGCCTCATCAGTACCCATCAGTGCCGCCTCATCAGTGCCCATTAACACAGCCTCATCAGTGCCGCCTCATCAGCGCCCATCAGTGCAGATTCATCAGAGCCACCTATTAGTACCACCTCATCAATGCCCATCAGTGCCGCCTCATCACCGCCCATCAGTGAAGGAGTAAAATTACATACTTGTAAAATCTTATAACAAACATCTTCGTTTTTGTTTTCGCTTGGCATCAGGCATGAGCAATTCTTATTGCCCAAGGCCCCAGACATGCCGTTCTGGAAGCTGGGCAGCTAGTTTAAAAAACTGGTTCCTAACTTTTTTAGCTGGCTTTTAAATTCTAAGCAAATTTGTCAAGCCCTGCCCTAATACCAAAGATGGGGCACTATTACTCCCACTAATACCAATGATAGGGCACTATTACGTCCCCTAATACCAATGATTTGGGCACTATTACTCCCCCTAATACCAATGATGGGGCACTATTACTCCCCCTAATACCAATGATGGGGCACTATTACTCCCTCTAATACCAAAGATAGGGCACTATTAATCCCCCTAATACCAAAGATGGGGCACTATTACTCCCCCTGATACCAATGATGGGGCATTGTTTACTCCCACTGACGCCAGGACATTTTCTGCTCCCACTGGCCACAACCCGTCCAGTGTGCTGCTTTTACTCACTGTCTGATGCTATCTCTTGTATCTCGGGAACTGAAAAGGGCCCCAGGATAGAAGAGGCCATCATTTCCTGTGCCTGTGTTTTATAAACGCAGGCACATGTTGTGATTTGTCAGAACCGATCAGCAGATCCAGGGCAAAAATTATTGGCCTGGACCTGAAGACTGATCGGTGCTGGAGTAAATCACAGCACCCCCGGGCACACGCGCACCCGGCTCGGGAACACAGATCACATACATATAAGGGATCCTGCGCAGCGCGGCCACCCTGTAGCAGTAAAACTGGTATGGGGCGGTCGGGAACTGGGTAATGCTTGAAGTAGGTGGCTAAATATTGCAGTGCATCATATCTTGGTGTGATTCGGGGAGTAGTACAATGTGTGTGTCTTATGTTTTGCTGAAGAAGTGGAGTCAGAAGATCGTTGCTATGTTTATAAAATTTAATAATCGTGCCATCGGGCCCAGCCTCTTCCCAGATGGCAGGCTTCACACCACCCGAAAACACAGGGCTTTATTCAGTGTTAACGCAGGGGGTCTGTCTATTGTTGCCAGCTGCAGGGGATCCATTTTACTGCTTTTCTTTTCATTAACCTCTTCAATACCAGACACTTTCACCCCCAATTTTCAGTTTTCAGTGCTGTCACAGTTTGAATGACAATTGCGCGGTCATGTAACACTGTACCCAAATTACATTTTTATAATTTTTTCCACACAAATAGAGCTTTTGGTGGCATTTAACCACTTGCCAACCTGCTGCCATCATTATACTGCGACAGGTCGGCACGATCCCGTGAACCGTTGTAGCTGTATGTTGGCTCCGTTAAGCGGGATAGCAGGCATGCACGCGCTGAACTGCGGGGGTGCCAATGCTCGTGACCAGTAAACACACACATCCATGTTCTGTGAGCAGAGGAGATGCAGATCGTGAGTTCCTAATAGCTTGGATTCTGGAACCACGATCTTTCATCTCCTATAGTGAGTCCCCTCCTCCCACAGGTAGAACACTAGGGAACACAGTTAACCCCTTGATCGCCCCCTGGTGTTAACCCCTTCCCTGCCAGTGACATTTTTACTGTAATCAGTGCATTTTAATAGCACTGATCGCCGGTATAAATGCCAATGGTCCCAAAAATTTGTCAAAAGTGTCTGATGTGTCCGCCATAATGTCACAGTCCTGATAAAAATTGCAGATCTCTGCCATTACTAGTAAAAAAATAATAATAATATAAATGCCATAAATCTATCCCCTATTTTGTAGACGCTACAAAAGCCCCCGGAAGGGACTGCTCAATGACCAGGCCATTTCTTGCGATACGGCACTGCTTCGATTTAACTGACAATTGTGCGGTCGTGCAAAGCTGTACCCAAACAAAATCAACGTCATTTTTTTCCCCACAAATAGAGCGTTCTTTTGGTGGTATTTGATCATCTCTGCGGTTTTTATTTTTTGCGCTATAAACAAAAGAGTGACAATTTTGAAAAAAACACAATATTTTGTACTTTTCGCTATAATAAATATCCCTTTTTTTTTAAAAAAAAGCTAATTTTTTCCTCAGTTTAGGCCGATATGTATTCTACATATTTTTGGTAAAAAAAAAAAATTGCAATAAGCGTATATTGATTGGTTTGCGCAAAAGTTATAGTGTCTACAAAATAGGGGGTAGTTTTATGGCATTTTTATTATTATTTTTTTTTACTAGTATTGGTGGCGATCTGCAATTTTTATTGAGACTGTAATATTGCAGCGGACAAATTGGACACTTTTGACACACTTTTGGGACCATTCACATTTATACAGCGATTAGTGCTATAAAAATGCACTGATTTCTGTATAAATGTCTCTGGCAGGGAAGGGGTTAACACGAGGGGGCGATCAAGGGGTTCACTGTGTTCCCTCACTGTGTTCTAACTGTAGCGGGGATGGGACTTACTAGGGGAAGAGAGAGATCGGTGTTCATACTTTGTATGAACACACGATCAGTCTCTTCTCCCCTGATGAGTGGGTGCTAGATGAGTGGGTGTAGCTGAGCCTAAGAGGCATTGCCACCCTTGGTGGTACAAAAAAGTGGTTACTGCCCCCACCTGTAACTGGTCACTGCAGCAAGGAGCATTGGAAAGGCAAACACATACAAATAACAAAGACATTTCCACGCTCAACTTACCGACCAACCTGCGACCAACCGAATTGATCTGTTGAGCAGCATGTGTCAAAGACAGGGGTTTAGTTGCACACATTTTCAAATACATGCGTAAGCCACAGAGCCACGGCAAGGCACCCCATTTTCTGTGGACCCTCTTGGTGGTGGATGAGTGTATGTAGGTGGGGCCAGGGGGTAGTACCATTATACTGGGCGTGGGGGAGTGAGGGCAGATGAAACTTGGGGGGAAGTTCCACTGGCCACACTCAGCCCGTACCCAGGGTGGTAGCGTCCCCTCTTGGTGGTAGATGAGTGTATGTAGGTGGGGCCAGGGGGTAGTACCATTATGCTGGGCATGGGGGAGTGAGGGCAGATGAAACTTGGGGGGAAGTTCCACTGGCCACACTCACCCCCTACCCAGGGAGGTAGCGTCCCCTCTTGGTGGTAGATGAGTGGGTACCAGTACGCTGGGCGTGGGGGAGTGAGGGCAGATGAAACTTGGGGGGAAGTTCCACTGGCCACACTCACCCCCTACCCAGGGAGGTAACGTCCCCTCTTGGTGGTAGATGAGTGGGTGTATTGGGTTGTGAGGCAGTTGATCCAGAGGAAGGCGAAAAACCCCAGCAAAACATGATCCAATGTGCTCCAGCTGGGGAAAAAATTCCTTCCTGATCCCCGAGAGGCAATCGAATATTTCCTGGATCGACCCTGTGTGGTGGGGGGGGTGGGCAATTGGAGCCCCACCCTCAGTGGTAGGTGAGTGTAGATGTGGGTGTCAGTGTGTGGAGAGCAGAGAAGGAGGGACCATCCCCCACACAGAGCTCCAGAGGGAGGAGCCATTGTCCGGACAACAGGCGGGTCACGGCGTGTCTGTGTAATCTGCCGACTCTGCTCAGGCTTTACAGCCTGTCATAATGTCACCCACCGAGATGTTATCGTGGGGATCTATCATTGAGTCTCTGTAAATGCAGAGAGTAGGTTCAGGGCTTGATAGTCCTTTATAATGTCACCCACCGAGATGTTATTGTGGGGATCTATCATTGAGACTGTGAATCCAGGGAGTAATTTCAGGGCTTTACAGCCCGTCATATTGTCATTCACGGAGATGGAATTGTAGGGATCTCCCTGGAATTACAGTTAATGGTAGACTTCACAAACTGTATTGTCATGCAAATTATGTTGTCTCCTTGGCTCCTATATGGCACTCCATTTTTCACTCATAAAAGTGAACCCATTGAAGTACCTCTGATGCTCTGCTGGAATTGGTGGCTTCAGTGCTTCAGAGTCCGTCATAAGGTCAGCCACTGAGATGAAATCATTGGTATCAATTGCTGGACCCTACAAAGAAAAAACATTGATCAGTTTTATTCGTCAATATGTAAAAAGCCCTGGGATGTCATATAACCCCATGACTGTAAGATACATGATAGTGTAAGGTAACATCAGTCTACATTCCCAAAAGTGTCAAGAAAGAGCATATCTGCCCCAAACAGACATTTTTGCTTCAGTCATTATAGTACACTAATATTATCCATTAGCTATTAAATATGTTTGATATTGCTCAAACTTCTCACTAATGTAGTTCCTTATATCAATTGGCCCCCGTTCACACCGGTGCGACTTGTCATGCGATTTGACGTTTCCAAATTCCATGATAAGTCGCACCACATTGTCCGCAATGGAACCGTTCATATTGCCATGACTTATGTCGCAGCGATTATGAAAAAGATTCCTGCACTACTTTTTACAGACTTCATTGCGACTTGCATAGATTTCTGTTAATTGAAGTCGCAAACCTCAGTGAAATTGGCAGCGCAAATCGCACTGATGTGTGGCTTTGAAATTGCTCTTCAGTAGTGGGATTTCAAAGCCGCACCGGTGTGAACCAGGGCTAAAGGGCATAATAATGTAGCCCTCTTCTCTATAACACTACAGATTCTGCTTAGAATTGTATACTTACTGGTTCCATCCCAAATGGTGGTGGTAGCTTTCCAGTCTCTAACTCTGACCAATCAACTGTGCTGAAAAATGGATGGTTGTGAAGGTTTCTTGTCAGCTGTTCACGCATCACTTGATCTTTGCATAAGAGCTGTAAAAAAATATATATATAAGTTTAAGGGCATAAACAAATGACCAATTTCATCTGGTCCTTTTATTTAATAATGTTTTATCCTCAGTACTATGTCTTTCAATTCATACAGTGGGGATCGAAAGTTTGGGCACCCCAGGTAAAATGTGTATTAATGTGCATAACGAAGCCAAGGAAAGATGGAAAAATCTCCAAATGGCATCAAATGACAGATTAGACATTCTTATAATATGTCAAAAAGTTAGATTTTATTTCCATCATTTACACTTTCAAAATTACAGAAAACAAAAAAATGGCATCTGCAAAAGTTTGGGCACCCTGCAGAATTTATAGCATGCACTGCCCCCTTTGCAAAGCTGAGACCTGCCAGTGTCATGGATTGTTCTCAATCATCGTCTGGGAAGACCAGGTGATGTCAATCTCAAAGGTTTTAAATAGCCAGACTCATCTGACCTTGCCCCAACAATCAGCACCATGGGTTCTTCTAAGCAGTTGTCTAGAAAACTGAAACTGAAAATAGTTGACGCTCACAAAGCTGGAGAAGGCTATAAGAAGATAGCAAAGCGTTTTCAGATGTCAATATCCTCTGTTCGGAATGTAATTAAGAAATGGCAGTTATCAGGAACAGTGGAAGTTAAAGCAAGATCTGGAAGACCAAGAAAAATATCAGACAGAACAGCTCGCAGGATTGTGAGAAAAGCAATTCAAAACCCACGTTTGACTGCACGATCCCTCCAGAAAGATCTGGCAGACACTGGAGTTGTGGTACACTATTCCACTATAAAGAGATACTTGTACAAATAGGGTCTTCATGGAAGAGTCATCAGAAGAAAACCTCTTCTACGTCCTCACCACAAAAATCTGCGTTTGAACTTTGCAAATGAACATATAGACAAGCCTGAGGCATTTTGGAAACAAGTTCTGTGGACCGATGAGGTTAAAATAGAACTTTTTGGCCGGAATGAGCAAAGGTACCTTTAAAGAAGAAAGGGCACAGAATTTAATGAAAAGAACCTCTGTCCAACTGTTAAGCATGGGAGTGGATCAATCATGCTTTGGGGTTGTATTGCAGCCAGTGGCACAGGGAACATTTCACGAGTAGAAGGAAAAATTGATTCAATAAAGTTTCAGCAAATTTTGGATGGTAACTTGATGCCATCTGTGAAAAAGCTGAAGTTAAAGAGAGGATGGCTTCTACAAATGGATAATGATCCTAAATACACCTCAAAATCTACGGGGGATTACATCAAGAGGCGTAAACTGAAGGTTTTGCCATGGCCTTCACAATCTCCTGACCTCAACATTATTGAAAACCTATGGATAGACCTTAAAAGAGCAGTGTGTGACAGACAGCTCAGAAATCTCAAAGAACTGGAAGACTTTTGTAATGAAGAATGGGCAAAGATACCTCAAACAAGAATTGAAAGACTCTTGGCTGGCTACAAAAAGCGTTTACAAGCTGTGATACTTGCCAAAGGGGGCAGTACAAGATATTAACTCTGCAGGGTGCCCAAACTTTTGCAGACGCCATTTTTTTGTTTTCTGTAATTTTGAAAGTGTAAATGATGGAAATAAAATCTAACTTTTTTTGACATATTATAAGAATGTCTAATCTGTCATTTGATGCCATTTGGAGATTTTTCCATCTTTCCTTGGCTTCGTTATGCACATTAATACACATTTTTACCTGGGGTGCCCAAACTTTCGATCCCCACTGTATATTGTTCCACGTCAACTTGTGTGAAGTATCTGCTAATAGGCCACTAAAATGTTTTGGAACAACCATTTCTCATTTTTATCATTGTGATTTCTGGACAGGGATTATGTAATGTTTTATGTCCAGGCAATATCCAAAGATCTAGCTATAAATGGGAATTTGGTTACTGTATAGAGTGACAGCTTTGTAAAGTGCACCTATAGGTTGTGTTCTGTCTATTGTGTACGATTTCCTCTCTTCTACCCACTATAAATAGAAAAGTACTTACTCTCTCGATGAGGTCTCGTAGTTCAGGATCTATGTTCTCTGGGAAAACTGGTGTATCCATACACACTCTTGCGTACACCGTCTCGTATTCCTCACTGTCAGGAAATGGCTGTGAGCCCACTGCCATCTCGTAGATTATACATCCAAGTGAGAAATAGTCAGCTATTTTGTTGTAGGGTTCACATCGATGAACCTCTGGGGCCATGTATGGTGGAGTGCCGACACCATCGGTGACCGTTCTGGATCCGAACATGCCTGCCTCCGCTATGCCAAAGTCAGCTACTTTAACATGGCCGGCGCTATCCAACAGTACATTGTCTGGTTTTATGTCTCTATGCACAACGCCCCTGGAATGTAGATGTTGAATTCCACACAATATTTCCGCTGCAAGGAATCTGATATGGAAAAAAATAAATAAGGTTTAACATCGTAACATGTCAACAGTTCTAGAACCCAACAAAACAAATTGTTTTTATGGTATACTAAATGAATATAATGCTGAGAAGAGGTTTTCAGTGACTGGACCAAGTTTTAGTCTCTATTGAAGCTAAAATAATTGGTTCAGAGATTGTCAATATGGAAGGACACACAGTATCCAAGAAAATATGGATGTCCTGATTCATCTTTCCATTCCTATCATCACTGGTATCCCTCTCACCCTAAACATACTTATAATCAATGGCGTCCCTAGGGGGGGACCAGAGGGGGCCCTGGCCCCCCCAACATTATGCTGTGCCCCACCATGTGCCCCCCCCAAAAAAAAAAATTTTTTTTTTTTGCTCGGGCTTCTGCTGGGGTAACATAGTCTCTCCTGAGAGGGAGAGCGTCCCCAGTCAGCTCCTGTGGGGGATTCCTCCCCCTCCCTCTGCTCGCTGACACTGCATAATGCGAGCGCTCACACAACCACAGCCGCTCAATCTGCTCCTTTCCCTGCATCCTCATTGGCATGGAGAAGAGCGAGTTGCAGGAAGGACTCCACAAGCACTGTGGGAGGGGGGGAGGGGGGCCCAAGCCTTCATCTCAGTTACTGAAAAAACAGACTGATTTCTCCCGTCCTTAGGACAGGAGAACCAGCCTATAAATTCCGAGAGTGGTGACTGCAAGCTGAGCCGAGTGTCAGTCTATGACACTCTTTCACAGCCCAGCGAGTCCAGCCACCCCCCCTCACTCTCCTCACATACGAGCAGGGAGGAATACAGCTCCTCCTCCTCCTTCCAGTCCCGCCCACACTGTCCCAGCGTGCTGTATCTGAAGAGAGGGGATGTGTGGGCGGGAAATATGAAAATCAGCAGCATTCCAGGCTGTGTGTGAATGATGCCTGAGATTCTAGCGTAGACCATGGGTAAGTGTGTGCACTGCAGACTGCAGTACACTGTAATCACTGAACTGCATTATCTCCATCCCTTCTCTCCCCCATCTGTCTCCCTCCCCCTCTCCTGTTCTTTCAAGACATTCACAATTTACTTTTGCTTTCAGTTAGGCAGGGAATATACGCATCCACAGATTGCAGGAAAGAAACTTGCATGATTCCCCCATCAACACAGACAGTGCTGACAGGGGAATATCCCTCCTGCCCAGCAATTGTATTCCCCCGACAAACAGTGATTATCACTAGGCTTGTGCAATTCGTTTCGTAACGAATTGAAATTCGTCCGAATTTAGCAACTTTCGGACATTCGGAAGCATTCGAATTTCCGAACAAAGCAATTACGAATAAGACCGAATCCGAAATAAATTATACCGCAAATAGCGAATGCCCGAATGTCTTCGGCATAATTCGTTATGAAAAAGTTACGAATGTACGAATCCATACGAAGCACAATAACACTCACTCTGCTCTGCTCTCTGCTTCTCCCACACCGTGCTGAACTCCCTCTCAAAATGGTGTACAGGGGCGGAGGCTATAGCCGCATGTAAAAAACGAAAGTAAAATACGAGATTTCGAATCCATTCGAAGCACAATAACACTCTGCTCTGCTCTCTGCTTCTCCCTCACCGTGCTGAACCCTCTCAAAATGGTGTACAGGGGCAGAGGCTATAGCCGCATGTAAAAAACGAAAGTAAAATACGAGATTTCGAATCGTTACAAATAACCGCAATGTATTTAGAAAAGTACAAATCCATTCGAAGCACATTAGGCATAATAGGCAGCGTCGTTGTGAGAGAGACACGGAAAATTACGAATCAACGAACCCAAAAAAAGTTACGAAAGTAGGAGTTGTGTCCAGAATCAACGAAAAACAACGTACTCTACCGAAAGTACGAACCCAAAAAAAGTTACGAAAGTAGGAGTTGTGTCCAGAATCAACGAAAAACAACGTACTCTACCGAAAGTACGAATTATAAAGCAACAAAAAATTCAACGAAAAATGTCGCTTGCAAAAATACGAATGAGTCCGAACACGAAAAATCCCGTCTAGCAAAATTACGAATGATTACGAATCAACAGGACCGGAAAGAAACGAACCGAAACGGAACGAATTTTTCCGTTGTGCACAAGTCTAATTATCACTAGTGACTATAGCAACCACTAGTGATAATCATAAGAGAATCTGCTCATTAATGGTTCAAATCTCAGCCAGTTCCTGCTGAACCAGCTGAGATTTAAACTGTCTATGGCTGGTCTTAGCTCTTAGGCAGCCCATACATTGATCACTTTTTTTCATTCAACTATTAGGTTGAATGAAAAAAAAAGGAAATTATCCAATTCCCCCATCTACACATTATAGGTGGATGGGGGAATGTTCCCAGTGTGGACCAGTGCTGGAACAACCAGAGTTGCTGTCCTGTCCCGGCTATTCACAGCGCTGGTCTCTGTCTCCATGGCAGCGGCGGCAGCACATTGGAACCCAGTGCTGGTTACTTTATGGGGCTGATGTACAGGAGGGCCAGCTCAATTTGTTGTTAGAGATGGGCTGGGCATGTTCAAAATTCCACATGCCAGAGCCTGCCAGAAAGCCCACACTGCACAGCGCTAATCACAGGCAATGAGACATTTCCCGCTCCGCAGCTGCACAGATCAGGAAATGTCTCACTGTCTGTGATTAGCACTGTGGAGTGTCGGCTTCCTTGTGGGAGATCGGGCATGTGGGATTTTAAACACACCCGAGCCCATCTCTATTGGTTGTAGACAGTTGAGCTCCCTGCAGGTTGCTTAGCAGCAGTGGCGCCTTCTCTGACATGCTGATCGGGATGCAATCCAGGTGATGCTCCTAGTCAAATCCTAGTGTTAAATATCAGTGATTTTATTGATCAAAGCCCACATTTTACAGGCATAGAGCCCACATGGCCGCTGAACATACAGTTTATATATATATATATATATATATATATATGTGGTTGTACTCTTGATGCTAATAAATACTGTGTTTATTAGATCTGACTGGGAGCATCACTAGGATCACATCCCGATCAGCATGTCAACAGAGAAGGTTATACAGCATTTCTGCTGCTAGGTGACCAGCTGGGGGCTCGGCTCTCTATAACCAATAGTGCCAGCCTTCCCCTGCATGCACCCATAATGTCACCAGCACAAAGTCCTAATAGACTGCCGCCGGTGCCAAGGAGACAGATGCCAGACCAGCGCTGTCAATAACAGGGACAGGACAGCTGGGGAACCCCACAGTGGCAGAACACCAGGGCCCGGTGGCAAGACAACCTTTGCAACCCTGATAGTTCTCCCACTGCTTTGGACCCTTATATTTTCTTGGTGTGCTGGTGACATATATCTCTTGTTTTCTGCCACCCTGGTGGGGCCCCAGTATAGTAGGAAGGGAGCTCACTACAGAACATGTGAAAGGGCCCGTTGTGGGACCGTAGTAAAGGGCCCGAGGATATATATATATTTGCATTTTATAGTTGCCCCCCTACTTTTGTCCCTGTCCCCCCATGTGCCCCCCCTAAATATGAAAGCTGGAGACGCCACTGCTTATAATAAGCAACTCTTACCTTGTGATGGCCACATCTAATGGGGCTTTGGCTTTAATCAGTGAACTGAGTTCTCCTCCACTTAAATACTCCATGACAAAAAAAATGTAATCCTGTATAAGAGAGAAGAGAAAACAAAAGTTGAGTTTAAATTCATACAGACATCATTTGTACCCTGGATTCTCACTCTGATTGATTTTTTTCCTTTGCTAAGATGAAATGGTCTTCATGCCATTATTCCTAGTTAGCAAGGTAATAGGTGTGAGGATCTAGGTGGATAATAGGACTTGGCATTTGGTGAGCAGGTGGTGAAAGGTGAAGATACTTACTTCTGTCTGGAACGTAGCAAAGGCATGAGTGAGAAAGCGGTTATCCTTGCACATCTCCAGCACTTGTCGCTCGATTTGGACGCAGCTGGGATCTTCCTCAATTAGGACCCGTTTCTTCACCATCTTGACTGCCAGAAGCTGATCAATGGAAGGATGAGATGCCAACATTACCTATAGAAGAGAAAAGGTTGTTAGATAATTCATAAAGATAGAGAGCCCCAGCTTCCCCCTGATGCATAATACTTCAGATATCATCTCCACTTTTCCTTTCTCTGTCCTGGTTATGGATCTGACTCTTAAGGTTGTGATTTAGAAAAAGTGGAGAAACTACAGTGCAAATCCGTTTTTCAACACAGAGAATAAGGGACTAACATGGATTCTCAGATCAGGTGTATGAAATGGAACTGGGAAACTAGTAGTTTCTGCAGGCGGCATATCTATTTTTCCCATTGTCATAAATTGGTTTGAATATTATAGGCTCAATTTACAAGCTCGTCACTTCCCGCAGATTCCCCGTTGTGTTCTGGGAGACACTCGGCTCCCAGAACACAGGGGACCATTCAGAACGGCGCAGCGCGACTCGCGCATGCGCTGTAGGGAACTGGGCATGAAGCCGCAAGGCTTTACTTCCTGGTTCCCTCACCGAGGATGGTGGTGGGGGCAGCAGAGTGACGTCGCTGGACTCCAGGACAGGTAATTGTCCATATATTAAAAGTCAGCAGCTGCTGCTGGCTTTTAATATTTTTTTTTCCGCGGCACCTCCGCTTTAACATTGTGAATCGAGTCTTATGTATTGTGCAATGATCCCAATGAAACATTTTAGATCCTTATAAAGATTAACAGTCATAACAATAAAAAATATCACCAGAAAGGTCTCCTATCTCCTGTACTTTGCATGGATCAGTTAGGGGATTGTGTATCGGGTAACTTACCTTTCCATAAGTCCCTTCTCCAAGCATACAATGGAAGGTGAAGCTCTCAGGAGTCAAAGCATGTGGTGTTATCCGCATGGATCTTGCAGGTTGGATGTCACTTTTACCTGGAGAGGGAAAGAAATCAGATTACCCCTGTGTACAGGTCATATATTGGCAGTAACATTTATACACCATCAAAGAGTAGAGAGCTGAGAAAATCAGAAACTGGAGTGTAAAAAGCATTAAACAGTCAATACATTCAAAGGGAATATTTGTTGGGGGTGAATACTAGTGAGCTTAATTTCCTGCTGTCATTATGGTTTCCAGAAATCTCTAACTATACGCTCCCCCGTCTGTATTACTCCCCACTATCCCCCTCTTCATTTCTGGTATTTCCTATTCACCCCTCCTCTGGTACACCCTATTTACTCCTCTTCCTATAATCTTAGCAACGTTGGTCCTCATGTTATAGGAAGTTCATCCTCAACCCTCTATGTGCAAGTAGTGTAACAATAATAAATATATATTATAAAATCCTTACCTGCTGAACCTGATGAAGATTTGGTTGTCTTTTGGCGTCTTTGACAGCCAAAAGTGGGGCAGAGTCTTCTCAGGAACTTCTTGAAGCCCCGCTTCAATGCTTTAAATTTACCAGCTTGTTTGGGTTTAAAAAGGTCTTCTTGGATGTTACTGGCACAGGTCTGTATGTCCTCTGTATCAATGTCCCAGCTTTCTTCAGGTATGAAGTCCATGTCCCATCTTTGCTCTGAATTGGGTTCCCAAGTGACAATGTGCTGTTCTTTCTCCGATTTGGGTTCCCAATCCTCTTCTGTGTTAGAGTCCCATTTCCAAGCTGTTTCAGGGTTCCACTGCTCAGGTGATTCAGGAACCCATGTCTCAGCTGTTTCAAGGTCCCAATTTTCTTCAATTGGCTCCTCTTGGGTGGTATACAGGGGAGCCTGAAATTCTGCTGGGAGTTTATTCTCCCAATTCTCCTCGGTGTCAAGGTCCCAATTTTCTTCAATTGGCTCCTCTTGGGTGGTATACAGAGGAGCCTGAAATTCTGCTGGGAGTTCATTCTCCCAATTCTCCTCGGTGTCAAGGTCCCAATTTTCTTCAATTGGCTCCTCTTGGGTGGTATACAGAGGAGCCTGAAATTCTGCTGGGAGTTCATTCTCCCAATTCTCCTCGGTGTCAAGTTCCCAATTTTCTTCAATTGGTTCCTGTTGGGTGGTATACAGAGGAGCCTGAAAGTCCTCTGGGAGTTCATCCTCCCAATTCTCCTCAGTATCAAGGTCCCAATTTTCTTCCATTGGCTCCTGTTGGGTGGTATATAGAGGAGCCTGAAAGTCCTCTGGGAGTTCATCCTCCCAATTCTCCTCGGTGTCAAGGTCCCAATTTTCTTCAATTGGTTCCTGTTGGGTGGTATACAGAGGAGCCTGAAAGTCCTCTGGGAGTTCATCCTCCCAAATCTCCTTTGTATCAAGGTCCCAATTTTCTTCCATTGGCTCCTGTTGGGTGGTATTCACAGAAGCATGAAAGTCGTCTGGGAGTTCATCCTCCCAATTCTCCTCATTGGGCTCCTCTTGGATTTTAGTCAGAGAAGCCTCACAGTCATCTGGAAATATATCCTCATTTTTTTCCTCATTATCAAGGTTGCAATTTTTCCTAGCAGGCTTCTCATTGGTGTTCAGAGAAGCCTTAGATTTGCTATGTAAACAGCCCATTTCCTAAATAAAGAAATTTGCTGCAGACACTCAGAAAACGCTTCCACTCAGGTCAGTGGTAAACAACCTTGTGAGCTCAAGCTGCTGTTGCAGATTCAAATACTTTCTGCTCCTCGTGATGTCACTAAGGGTCCTTTCACACGGGGCGGATCCGTGCAGATCCGCCCCGTGAAGCTCCGCTTGCTCAGCGGGGATCGCTCCGTTGATCCCCACTGAGCCGACGGATGACTGGGCGGTCCCCGCACACTGTGCAGGGACCGCCCTGTCAGAGCGCCGCTCTCCCCTATGGGGAATCGGATGATGACGGACCGTAGAGTCCGTTGTCATCCGATCCGCTCCGCCGACGGAAGGAAAAATAGGGTTTTCCTCCGTCACACTTTGGCGGAGCGGATGTCAGCGGACATGTCTCCGCTGACATCCGTGCCTCCATAGGGCTACATGGAGGATCCGTTTCAGGTCCGCCTAAAAAACTGACAGGCGGACCTGAACGGACCTCCGTGTGAAAGAGCCCTAAGTGGGCGGAGACTTTTCCAGGCAGGTTAGGCTCCGCCCCCTAAGCTAACTGCCACGGCTGTGCAGGAAGCTGGCTGTGCTGTCTATGGAGGTGTCTGGATGACAATTCTGGATAAACCAGATGAGACATCTTATTGCCGGCAAGAAATGTCAGAGAAATGTATTTCCTCTGTGTCTTTATTTCCATGTCTGGGGCTCAGCTTTGTATTTTGGGTGACATATGGTGGCCAATAGGATTGCTGGACAGCTACTGAGGCCTCGTACACACGGCCGAGATTCTCGTTGAAAAAAACATGTCGTTTTTTTCGACGAGATTCTTGGACAAGAAACTTGTCCCGGCCGAGTGTACACACGCTCGTTTCAAAGAACCCGCGGTTCTTTGAAAGGAGTGTACGCGGTGACGTCATCGACTACGTCGAGCATGCGCTCATCACATTCGATGCCGTCGCCGCCATCTTGGTATACCCTACGTATGCCTAGGAAGCTACCGCGCATGCGTCAAATTCATTTCGAACATGCGCGGGCTTCCGGGCGGACAGGTAAGTGTACACACACTCACTTTTCTCGTCGAGAAACACGCCGAGAAGAATCTCGACGAGAAAATAGAGAGCAGGTTCTCTATTTTCTCGTCGAGGTTTCTTGTCGGTTTTCTCGACGAGAAACACGCTAGCAGCGTACACACGACCGATTTACTCGGCAAGACCTCTCTGCCAGCAAGTTTCTTGCTGGTTCTTGCCGAGAAAATCGGTCGTGTGTACGAGGCCTGAGTGTCTTTTTTTGGTTGGTTCTATGTAATAACTTTCACCTCTTCCTGTATTAAATCAGTTTTATCTCTAATTAATCTGGAATCCCTTTAATTTCCACTAAACGTCCACTTTTTTAGTTTATCATATGAAGAGTAGTCATGGTAAGCATTGCTTGTTACCCATAGCAGCCGCCCAGCTCCCAGCTGTCTGTTGTACAGCCCAGGTGTTTACACAAGTACAGAAGCAGACTGGTTGCTATGACAACAAGGTTGTTGTACCTTTGTCAGAGATTTAACATATCAGGCTGCATATTCCCTACCCAGGTGTCATAGACAAGTGTTGTGTCGCCGATAGCAACCAATTAGAGGTTCAGTTTACTAAAGTGCAGTGTGATAGAAATGAATGGTGTTTGATTGTTATGGGGGGAGGGGACTGGGACCCGGATTTATTGGTTTCTATTACTCCTCAGTCACTGACCGGGGACTAGTATGGACATTTGGGGTTCTGACTCCACTTGTTGGTAACTCTGATTAAAATATATTTTACGGTCTTGTTTACACTTCAGGGGCAGTAAAAAAAATAAAAAAGGCCACTGATCTTTGTTTTTACTGCCCCTTTAACCTAACATGGCGGCCAGAGGGGGTGGTAGAGAAGCAGAGCAAAAGTTATACCACCGCTAAGCACAACCCATTCAGATGAACAGGGCTGCACTGCTACTGTCCTGCAACTGTAAAGGGCTACCATAGGTGTCACTGGGGCAACCGATTGCCTATGAGCTTCCTATCAAATGCCTCCTCAGATCGCTTTTTAGAAGCGCAGCAATTACAGCCACAAATGTAGACAACCCCGGAAGGAAACCTGTCATTTAGACCCCATTCACACTGAGAGGGTCCACCGTTAGCACTAAAGCGCCGCTCGTTTTAGCGGCACTTTAGTGGCGCTTTTTGGCCGCTAGCGGGACGTTTTAACCCCTAAAAAAGACTTAAAAACTCCTATTTTGGACATTTTCAAAGCGCTTTTCAGGTGCTTTGAAAGCGCTGCACCTTCATTCCAATGGGCAGGGCATTTTGGGAGCACTAAATACAGCTCTCCCAACCTGCCTCAAAGATGCTGCTTGCCAGGGCCATCTTACTGAGCAGGCACCCCTGGGCACTGCCCAGGGGCCCCAGGTTCACTTGTGGCCCCATCAGAGCCACGCAAAAAGAAGTAGCAGTGGGGCAAGGGAGTCGGGCTAAGCAGACACATTGGCATCTTCGGATCCGCCTGCCAGCTGGGCTGTCACCGCCTCCCCGAGTGACTGTCTGTAATGAAGCACCGAATGTTAGTGGCTTCGCCTCCATCCACCGCCCAGCCTGGACTCCGTGGCTGGGAGCGGGTCAGTTGCACAGTGAACTGTGCTGTCTTTGGCTGTGCCGATCCTGTCACTCAATGTCTCACTCGCACTATTCCTGTGAGTCCGACATTGAGAGAGACGGGATTCGGTCTGAACATCCTCAGGGGTGCTGAGTGAGAAGGGCTCTTGTAAAGTAGCCAATCCCTGCGGTCTCTGCCCTAGCAGCCCCACCCCCTGATGTGCACAGATACTCACACGGCGTGGTGCTAGATACTGTAGGTGTGTGTACAGCTGCTGCATGCTTGGAGGATTGGAAATTGGTGAGTCCACAGTCCAAATGGCTGTATGTGGTGGCTGACTGTGTTATCAATTATTTTACCATGCTTGTACCAACAATGAAATTTCATGCAAGTGCAATTCAAAAGATATCCCTATTAATTTTATTCTAAGTTTGAAACCCTACCCTCAACTTGACAAATGCATATGTATGTCCCTCACCTCTCCTATTCTGAGTCTCTGACTGCAAAACACTGCCACTCCTCTGAAAAGCAATACACACAAATATTGCTTTTCAGAGGTGTTTGACAGGTGGTGTTGCCTCCTCACCACCTATTTTAACCCCCTAAATGCGGCATCACCGCCATCACAATCGTGTGCGTTGCACACGATTGTCGGGAAGTTGCAGCACGGACCCTTTTATTTGATTAGGTTGCATTTGGTGTGTGGTAGGGCCCGCCAAATACAACTGGGGATATAATTCTTGCTGCAGTCATGAAGTAAAGCACTGTGGCTGCAGAATGTGTACACCCCCATGTGCTGCCTTGTCTGCTTAGGCCCCTTTCACACTTGTGCGACCTGAAAGTCACACGATTTTGCCGTGACTTGAAGCAATGCCTGTGTCTATGAACCTCAAGTCGCATCAAAGTCGGACCAAAGTAGCGCAGGGACTACTTTGAAGTCGCTGCGACTTGAAGGCGCACAGATATGAATGGTACTCATTGGAAATCATGGGATACGACTTGTCATGCGACTTTGCAGCCCCAAGTCACAGGACAAGTTGCATAAGTGTGAAAGGGGCCAAAGGGTTTATTCATGCAACATGCTGGGTTTTTTTTTATACAAACTTTATTGAAATGAAAAAAGCTCAATTTGCTGCAGTGCTGTGAACTAGACATACCAGAGAAAAGGCATTTTGCCTTGTCATGAGGTGGGACTGTGCTGGAATAGCAACCCAACACAGTCCCACCACATCTGGTGTGAGTATGCCTTAACCACTTGCCACCCACCCTCAGGAGACAGGTTCCCCGGACACACAGACATGCTGTGACCCGCCTGTAGTCCAGATAATGGCTCCTCCCTCTGGAGCTCTGTGGTGGAAATGCTTCCTCTTCTCTGCTCTCTGCACACTGACGCTCTACCTTCCTCCACTCGGCTATTTACCAGCTCAAGCCACGCCCACTCCTGACATCACTGTCTAACGGCTCCAGCTGTTGCGCATGTCAGATAGAACTAAGTCACGTGTCATGTCCACGTGATGTCAGCGTGGAAGATGTTCCCTCCTCCCCGCTTTTCCCTTCTCCCAATTGGCTATTTACTGGGCTCAGGCCACACCCACCCATCCTCTGGTCATGCCCACTCCCACCTGAGCCATTTTTCTGTCGAGAAGCACTGCCCATAATTGAAAAATCCGCCCCCTTCATGTAAAAATCCACCCCTCACCTACATGAATGTGCCTCGTCAGCGCAAGGCACAATCTGACTCACAAATTTCTTCAGGCGCCTATTGTGTGCAGGCGCTGTCTAGCCGACACAACAGCTGAGCGTAAACTCAGCTGTTGTGCTGTTACGTACGGCGCATGCGCAGTTCGTCTCGGGCACTATTCGATAACGGGCACTTCTCAACAGAACACCTAGAAGAATACCCGGACAGAACACTTCTCGACAGAACAGGTGACACCGGAAAGAGAACCTACTAATAGGGTTGCCACCTGTCCGGGATTAACCCGGACAGTTCGGGTTTGGAATCATGTGTCCGGGTTTCCAACTGCCCGAAACCCGGACACATTTTTCAGACTGGACTATGGCCTCCCAGCAGGGTTCCTGGCTCCAGCTGTCTAAGCTGAGAGTGTCTGTTACACTCTCTTTCACACTCTCCATAGCCAGCGCTAACAATCCCCCCCACTCGATTTGCTCCTCTTACCCCCACCCACCCCTCTGTGTCTGCTCACACTTCAATCCCTGGCGCTGTACCTCAGAAAAGGAAAGTGGGGGCCAGAAATTTGAAGTCCAGCAGCCTCAGATACATCTGGATGAGAGGTGCTGACTGCCAAGGGGTGAGTGAGCTCACCATCCATCCCAGTCTGTGAATGTCTCCCCCCTTCTCTCTCCTACCTCTGAGTGAGTACACTAAGGTAAATCAGGGTTCTCAGAGCACCCCTTACCTCAGAGTTCCCCTTTACACCAGAGGCCACAGTGTTCCCCCTTACAGTAGAGTCCTCTCCGTGCATCAGAGTTCTTAGTGTTTACCCTTAAATCAGGGTTTCCAGAGCATCCCTTATGTTAGCGTCCCCAGAGTTCTCCCTTACATCAGAGTCCCCCTTACAGTGTAAGGGAACTCTGCAGATTCAGATGTAAAAGGGGAACTCTGCGGATTCAGATATAAAAGGGGAACTCTGCGGATTCAGATGTAAAAGGGGAACTCTGCGGATTCAGATATAAAAGGGAACTCTGCGGATTCAGATGTAAAAGGGGAACTCTGCGGATTCAGATGTAAAAGGGGAACTCTGCAGATTCAGATGTAAAAGAGGAACTCTGCGGATTCAGATGTAAAAGGGGAACTCTGCGGATTCAGATGTAAAAAGGGATTTCTGCGGACTCTGATGTAAAGGGGAACTCTGCGGATTCAGATGTAAAAGGGGAACTCTGCGGATTCAGATGTAAAAGGGGAACTCTGCGGATTCAGATATAAAAGGGGAACTCTGTGGACTCTGATGTAAAGGGGAACTCTGCAGATTCAGATATAAAAGGGGAACTCTGCGGATTCAGATATAAAAGGGGAACTCTGCGGATTCAGATATAAAAGGGGAACCCTGCAGATTCAGATATAAAAGGGGAACTCTGCGGATTCAGTTATAAAAGGGGAACTCTGCGGATTCAGATATAAAAGGGGAACTCTGCAGATTCAGATATAAAAGGGGAACTCTGCAGATTCAGATATAAAAGGGGAACTCTACTGATTCAGATATAAAAGCGGAACTCTGCGGATTCAGATATAAAAGGGGAACTCTGTGGACTGATGTAAAGGGGGACTCTTGTGATTAACTTTAAATGATTAGAAATGTTATTTAATTGCAAAATATATATATAGTGTATACTATAAAAAAATTGCTGTGCGCTGCTAAAGTGTTCGGGTTTGACTTGAAGAAAAGGTGGCAACCCTAACCATAATGCCACACATTAAGGCTTTACTGCCTTAGGTGGCCTATTCAAATGCCTGTAACATGCATTACTGCAACAAATTGGAGGGAATGGGCCCTGATGGTGTCTAAAGACAGACCGTTCTTTTGACAATAGCAGTCAGTTATATTCTATTTAACTCTTTTAATATACAAAAGAAAATGAAGGGGGTGTTATTTGTGTGTAGAGGCAGCAAACTGTACATCTATATGTTTGAAAAGCTTATTAATGGTTTTGTAATAAAAAAAATAAAGTCTGCTTTAGAGTTTACCCATGAAGCTTTAATCAGCATGCTGCATTACGGGGAGAATTTCAGCAGAAAAATCACTGCTACGACATTAGCTGCAGACAGATTAGCGCCAATTAGTGAATACATTATCATGAAAAATGGAAGAACCTTTACTTAGATTTCTAAGGCAATAACTTTTGCATAAAGCTTCTTTCAGGCAAAAGGAGTTCCTGTTCGATAAAAGATAAAAGAAAAAAAAAATCCCTTAAGAATCTGGTTGATGATGATCATCAGAAGCCTACTGACAGCAAAGCACTGTTTGAATGTCTATAGTCCAACAAATTCAGTTATGATCTTAAAAACATCTACAGTCCATTCTTTATCATAAACAATTGCCATTTCTGTTTTAATATAATGCTTGTTTTCACCTTACATGAATATCAATGAAGCGCAAATCCTGCATCTTCTTTTCAGTCACCTCTTGTCTACATGTAAGCATACAAGTGATGGCTGCATGCCATTTCCCAGGGCAAGTTTCCCTATGACAACAGTGGGCCATACCTGTGTAATTTCTGTTAAAATGGCAACTTGTGATTCTCATCACTGAAAGCACATGAGAGGATGGAATTGGCAATGCAGGAGCACAGTTGGGAAACTGGGACAAATAATTGTCATTCTGTAACAACAAGTACCTAAACAGGGACCTGTTACCAGATATTAAAAGCAATCCTTTATCAAAGCAAATACAACAATCTGTTTGACCCATGCACCAAGAGACATGTAAGCAGGTGCCTACAAAGGGTTAAAGTGGTTGTAAACCCCCTCCTTACAACTTGCCTGTAGGTGCAAGAAATATCTCCTTAACCTACACGGTTAAGGAGATACTGTAGTTGCTTTTAAAAACCGCGCCGATGACGTCACGCACAGGCGCACTGCGCGTTGCCGGTTTTCTCAATGGAGACTGCCAGTTGTCTCAATGGAGAAAGCCGGCCCCGCGCACATTCGTGTGATGTCATCGCCGCTCCCGCCAATCACAGCGCCGGAGTGGCGATAACAAGAAGACGTTCGGAGCTGACATGGCGGCGGCGGCGGCGGAGGGGGACGAGGAGCGCTTCGGAGGCTTTGATCTGAGGTAAGTGGCACATAATGAGCTAGTATTCTATGCATACTAGCTCACTATGCCTTTCTCTTGCAGGGCGTATGTTTATCTCAAAATGTTGAGGAGGGTTTACTTCCTCTTTAACATGTTAGCACTTGTTTTCCCTGGCTGTGCTCATTTCCTCATATTAGTTGAGCAAGCCAGATGCCAAATGTTACAATGTTTTGAAAGTTTTCCTGCGTTCTATGGGTCATGTGAGAGCTAGGGGTAACCAGGCTATAAGGGTTAATGCTCTTCCCACCATTTTCAGCCGGGTTACTGCCCCTTACAGGTCAACCTACATACAAGGGGCTTCCGTCAAGCCTCTGGGTCAATTCCTGGGGAAATACTGCCAAACAATTCCAGCGCTACTCCCGGAGGAGCCGCTTAGTATTTGTTTGCTTCTGCACTCTGCCTTTTAACCCCAGTAACTGTCTCAACCCCTCTGACACACCTGGTTAGTATTGTTAGTGTAGGACCCAGTAACAGAGAGAAAACACAATAATAATAGAGCATGTAATATATTTACTGAGGCCCTGGGTTCAGTCACTTCACCAGCAGTGGTAGTAAATAGAGACTCACACAAGGTATCAATGAACCACTTGTAAAAGTTTACTATGATGAAGAATGGTGAAGAATAACATATGAATAACACAGATTATGATTGGCAAAGATATTTGTTCAAAACAATAATGTCATACCACTGTATCAAATAGCAACCTGATAAGGGTATATGTGAACAGTAGGGATGAGCTTCGAGTTCGATTCGAACTCATGTTCGACTCGAACATTGCCTGTTCGCCCGTTCGCCGAACAGCGAACAAATTGGGGTGTTCGCGGCAAATTCGAAAAATCTATTGGAGAAATCTAAAGTGCTAATTATAAAGGCTTGTATGCAAGTTATTGTCCTAAAAAGTGTTTGGGGACCCGGGTCCTGCCCCAGGGGACATGTATCAATGCAAAAAGAAGTTTTAAAAACGGTCGTTTTTTCGGGAGCAGTGATTTTAATAATGCTTAAAATGAAAAAATAAAAGTGAAATATTCCTTTAAATTTCGTACCTGGGGGGTGTGTATGATATGCATGTAAAGTGGCGCATGTTTCCCGTGCTTAGAACTGTCCCTGCAAAAAATGTCATTTTTGAAAGAAAAAAAGTCATTTAAAACTGACTCGCGGCTATTAATGAATTGTCGGCTCCCGGCAATACATACAAAAGTCATTGATAAAAAATAAAAATAAAGCGTGGGGGTTCCCCAGAATTCAATTACCAGGCCCTTCAGGTCTGGAATGGATATTAAGGGGAACCCCGCCGCAAATTTTAAAAAAAATTGACGTGGGGTTCCCCCAAATATCCATTCCAAGCCCTTCAGATCTGGCATGGATTTTAAGGGGAACTCCACCCCAAATTTAAAAAAAAATGGCGTGGAGTCCCCCTAAAAATCCATACCAGACCCCTTATCCGAGCACGCAACCTGGCCGGCCGCAGGGGAAAAGGGGGGGACGAGAGAGCGGCCCCCCTCCCTCCTGAACCGTACCAGGCCACATGCCCTCAACATGGGGAGTAGTGATGAGCCGAACACCCCCGGGTTCGGTTCGCACCAGAACCCGCGAACGGACCGAAAGTTCGTACGAACATTAGAACCCTATTAAATACAATGGATGCGAACGTTCGAATTCTAAAGTGCTAATTATAACAACTATTATGCATGTTATTGTCCTAAAAAGGGTTTGGGAACCCGGGTTGTGCACCAGGGGACATGTATCAATGCAAAAAGAAGTTTTAAAAACGGTCGTTTTTCGGGAGCAGTCATTTTAATGATGCATAAAGTGAAAAAAAAAAGTCAAATATTCCTTTAAATATTGTACCTGGGGGGTGTCTAAAGTATGCCTGTGAAGTGCCACGTGTTTCCCGTGTTTAGAACTGTCCCTGCACAAAATGACACTTCTAAAGGAAAAAAAAGCCATTTAAAACTGCTTGCGGCTTTAATGTAATGTCTGGTCCCGGTAATATGGATGAAAATCTTTAAGAAAAATGGCATAGCTACCCCATGACCCCCCCCCCCCCTACCCCAGCCCATTACCAGCCCCTTTGGGTCTTGTATGGATATTAAGGGGAACCCCGCACATAAAATAAAAAAGGCCCTATATACTCTGAGCAGCCGTATACAGGCGGTGCATACAAGACAGGGACTGTAGGTTTGTTCTTATGTAGAATCTGTTTGTAATTTTGAACAGGTACATTGTTGAAGTGTAGCTCCAGCCCAAAAATCTATTTTTAAACTTTTTGGAAAACATAGGTAAGGGTTATCACCCCTGTAACATTTGTTTTGCTGTCTGTGCCCCTGTTCAGAACATTTCACCTCACTTTCCGTCCCAATGACAACTGTTTTTGAAATGTGGTGTTTTTCTTGAAACAAGGATTGCTGATAAAGCATCAGTACAGAGGAGACACCTTTCTCCCATATTTATTCTTACAGGAGAGAATTTTCCTTCCTAGTGGTAGATTTCCTCTCACTTCCTGTTGTCTTCTTGCGTTTGCAAGTAGGAGTCGTTTGTAAGTTGGATGTTTGAAAGTAGGGACCTGCCGAATATACGCTGCAGAAATAGGCCCCTTAGTTGTTGGTGTTGGCACAACACTGTAAGCACTCACAGTTACTCTTGGTTGGTGCTGGAACGCCCTGCTGTCAACTATTATATCAGGAATTTTAATACATATAATTGTTGAACAGTGGTAGTAAAAATTGGGCCTTTGATGGTGGTGCTGGTGCCACAACACTGTAAGCCCTGACAGTTACTCTTGGTGGGTGCAGCAATGGGCCCTGCTGTGAATTATTAGATCAAGAATTGTAATTGCATGCCCCTGTTGAACAGGGGCTGAAAAATTGGGCCTTAGGCACTGGTGGCACAACACTACAACCCCTCACAGATACTGTACTTGGAGCACAGCAATGAGCCCTGTTGCAAAGTATTGCTTCAAAAATTGTAATGACACGCCCCTGTTAAACAGGGGCTGAAAAATTGGGCCTTAGGCACTGGTGCCACAACACTCCAACCCCTCACAGATACTGTACTTGGAGCACAGCAATGAGCCCTATGGCAAATTATTGCTAAAAAAATTGTAATTACACGCCCCTGTAAAACAGGGGCTGAAAAATTGGGCCTTAGCCACTGGTGGCGGCACCCATAAACAAAAATGATCTTCCAAGCTATCATCATCAATCGTATCATTGAGGACTCGGAGGAGGAGGATAGCCAGTCAACATAACAGCACAGGCACTCAGCATCAGCATCAGTCTTGAAGGGATGTGACATGTTAAAATCAATTAGTCTGTTATATCAGCATCAGGTGTGTGGTAGCTGGTGGTGATCCAAGACTGGTTCATCTTGATGAAAGTCAGTCGATCAACCGAGTCGGTGGACAGGCGCACCCTGTGATCCGTGACAAATCCTCCAGCAGCACTGAATGTGCGTTCCGAAAGAACGCTGGATGCAGGACAGGCCAGTAGCTCAATTGCATACTGTGCAAGCTCTGGCCAGTGATCCATCCTCAAGACCCAGTAAGCCAGAGGATTTTCGGTGGGGAAGGTGTCCAAGTCTGACCTTGCCCCTAGATATTCCTGCACCATGTTTATCAGACGCTGGCGATGGTTGCTGGAACCGATCATACTTTGGGGCTGCGGACTAAAGAATTGTCTGAACGCATCGGTCAGACGGCCACCTTCCCCACCGCTCCTTCTTTGACTGGCCGAAGCCTCAGCAACTCGTTGTCCAGGACCAGGAGTTTGTAACCTCCCAGTCTCTGGGAACGCGTTGCACAGACCTTTCTGCAAGGCCTCCCGGAGTTGTCTCATCCTCTGCTCCCTCTGCGACGGTAACATAAGGTCCGCAACCTTACCCTTGTACCGTGGATCAAGGAGAGTGGCCAGCCAGTAATGGTCCCTCTCCTTGATCCGAAGAATACGAGGATCCTTCCGCAGACTTTGCAGGATCAGGGAGGCCATGCAGCGTAGGTTTGCTGAGGCATTCGCTCCGGAGTCCTCTGGGTCACTAAGGACGACATGATCCGCAGCCACCTCCTCCCAGCCACGTACAAGTCCACTGGTTTCTTGGGACTGTAAATCATCCCTAAAAGACTGCTGCTGATGATGCTGAGTGCCAGCCTCCACCTCCATGCTGACACAATCCTCCTCCTCCTCCTCCTCCTCCTCCTCCTCCTCTTCCTGTGCGATGGGTGGGACAGAAGGAACACTGTCTGGGTAAAGGGGGCCTTGAGAGGCAAGGAAGTCCTCCTCTTCCTGCCTCTGTTCTGCCTCAAGTGCCCTGTCCATTATTCCACGCAGCGTGTGCTCCAACAGGTGGACAAGAGGTACAGTGTCACTGATGCATGCACTGTCACTGCTCACCATCCTCGTGGCCTCCTCAAATGGTGCCAGGACAGTGCATGCATCCCTGATCATGCCCCACTGGCGTGGAGAAAAAAAACCAAGCTCCCCTGACCCTGTCCTGGTGCCGTAGTCGCACAGGTACTCATTGATGGCCCTCTGCTGCGTGTGCAGCCGCTGCAGCATGGCCAACGTTGAGTTCCACCTGGTGGGCATGTCACATATAAGGCGGTTCTTGGGCAGGTTCAACTCCTTTTGCAGCTCAGCCAGGCGAGCACTGGCATTATAAGATCTGCGGAAATGCACACAGACTTTCCTGGCCTGCCTCAGGACATCCTGTAAGCCCGGGTACCTGCCCAAGAACCGCTGCACCACCAGGTTAAGGATGTGAGCCACACAGGGCACATGGGTCAGTTGTCCCTGTCGGAGGGCGGAGAGGAGGTTGGTGCCATTGTCGCAAACCACCATTCCTGGCTTAAGCTGGCGTGGCGTCAACCACCTCTCGGCCTGGCCCTGCAGAGCAGACAGGACCTCTGCCCCAGTGTGGCTTCTGTCCCCCAAACACACCAGCGCAAGCACGGCATGGCATCTTTTTGCCTGCGTACTTGCGTAGCCCCTTGAACGCCTACGGAGCACCGCTGGTTCCGAGGACAAACCACAGGAAGAGGCCATGGAGGAAGAAGAAGAGGAGGGGGTGGAGGAGAGAGGTGTGTCACAACCAGTAGTAGCATTTTGGAGGCGTGGCGGTGGAACAACCTCCAACACTACTGCACCTTGTCCTGCATCCTTCCCAGCTGCCAAAAGAGTGACCCAATGGGCCGTGAAAGAAAGGTAACGTCCCTGTCCATGCCTGCTGGACCATGAGTCAGCGGTAATATGCACCTTACCGCTGACCGCCCTGTCCAGCGAGGCCAAGACATTGCCTTCCACATGCCGGTAGAGAGCCGGAATAGCCTTCCGTGAGAAAAAGTGGCGTTTGGGAACCTGCCACTGAGGAACCGCACATTGCACAAACTCACGGAAGGGGGCCGAGTCTACCAACTGAAAAGGCAGCAGTTAAAGCGCTAACAATTTAGCCAAGCTAGCATTCAACCGCTGGGCATGTGGATGGCTGGGAGTGAACTTCTTTTGACGGTCCAGCAGCTGGGGAAGGGAAATTTGCCTGCTAGAATCGGACGTCGGTGTACTGCTAGCAGAGTGGCCGCAAGTACTTGGCTGTGACACACCTAATTCTACACCTTCATTCCTCTCAGTGCATGTTTCAGAGAGGACTGAAGTTATAGTGGGGTTGGAGATCCCAGCTGATGCGGTGCAAGGAGAGGTCCGCTTTGTTCTTTGGTGTGGGTCTTTGAGGTAGGCTTGCCAACGAGCTGCATGGCAGGTCAACATATGTCTGGTCAGGCATGTGGTACCCAAGCGGCTGATGTTTTGGCCACGCGATATACGCTTGAGACATATGTTGCAAACAGCAGCTGTGCGATCTGATGCACTAGCCTCAAAAAAGGCCCACACCAAAGAACTTTTTGAATGACGGGCAGAGGCAGCGCCCTGCACAGGCGGAGCTCTGCGGTGTGATTCCGTCGGTGTACTGCCCTTACGCTGGCCACCAAAGGGCATCCTGCCTCGTTGGAGATGTGCCTCCTCCTCATCCTCCTCCTCCTCCTCCTCTCTCCTATTAGGCACCCACGTGGAGTCAGTGACCTCATCATCCCCTCCCTCCTCATCACTGGAGCCAATCTGGCAGTATGCTGCAGCTGCTGGAACATGACTGCCAGATTGGTGTCCTTCTTGAGCATCCCCTCTGTCTGCTCTCACGCTACTGCCTTCCTGTAGCTGGGTTTCATCATCAGACCCTTCGAAACGCTGGGCATCCTCCTGGAGCATGTACCCAACACTGTGCTCAAACAGTTCGGGGGACTCCTCAGGAGGAGGACATGGTGGGTCTAGGGAAGGAGTGACTGATGATGAGTCTGACATTGATACCAGGGAAGAGGACGCTTTGGCAGCTGCTTTTTCAGTACCCTGAGCCTGGGTGAGAGAGGATGAGGAGGAGGAGGAGGGCTTGGTCATCCACTCTACCAAGTCTTCGGCATGATGTGGCTCAACATGTCCAGCTGCCGAAAAGAATGACAAGCGTGTCCCATGGCCATGTGCTGATGACAATGCACCGCGTCCACGACCAGCACTGTTGCCCCCAGACACAGAGCCTGCTTGCCCTCTTTTATTGCCTCCTGACTGTCTGCCTCTCCTTGTTTGCCTTCCAGACATTCTAATAGATGGCCTGCAGGGAGATGGGAAAAAAGCAATAAGGGCTACCTTCAGGTGTCCTTCTCTGTCACTTTACTTAAGGATTTCTAAATATGGTTGAGGATGATTGCTTTTGCACAGAATAGCACAACGACAATTTCCCTGACTGTCCAAAAAAACAAGGATTTCAAAGATGGTTGATGAGGAATGCTTTAGCACACTATAGCACAAGGAGAATTTCCCTCACTGTCCTTCCCTGTCCCTAGAAACAAGGATTATCACAGTGAAAGAAACTGACACTCTTCCTACCTATAGTTTTCTGTCCCTAGAAAAAATGTTTTTTTAAAGCACACTATAGCACAAGGAGAATTCCCTCACTGTCCTTCCCTGTCCCTAGAAACAAGGATTCGCACAGTAAAACACACTGACACTCTCCCTACCTATAGTTTTCTGTCCCTAGAAAAAATGTTTTTTTAAAGCACACTATAGCACAAGGAGAATTCCCTCACTGTCCTTCCCTGTCCCTAGAAACAAGGATTCGCACAGTAAAAGACACTGACACTCTCCCTACCTATAGTTTTCTGTCCCTAGAAAAAATGTTTTTTTAAAGCACACTATAGCACAAGGAGAATTTCCCTCACTTTCCTTCTTTGTCCCTAGAAACAAGGATTATCACAGTGAAAGAAACTGACACTCTTCCTACCTATAGTTTTCTGTCCCTAGAAAAAATGTTTTTTTAAAGCACACTATAGCACAAGGACAATTCCCTCACTGTCCTTCCCTGTCCCTAGAAACAAGGATTCGCACAGTAAAACACACTGACACTCTCCCTACCTATAGTTTTCTGTCCCTAGAAAAAATGTTTTTTTAAAGCACACTATAGCACAAGGAGAATTCCCTCACTGTCCTTCCCTGTCCCTAGAAACAAGGATTCGCACAGTAAAAGACACTGACACTCTCCCTACCTATAGTTTTCTGTCCCTAGAAAAAATGTTTTTTTAAAGCACACTATAGCACAAGGAGAATTTCCCTCACTTTCCTTCTTTGTCCCTAGAAACAAGGATTATCACAGTGAAAGAAACTGACACTCTTCCTACCTATAGTTTTCTGTCCCTAGAAAAAATGTTTTTTTAAAGCACACTATAGCACAAGGAGAATTCCCTCACTGTCCTTCCCTGTCCCTAGAAACAAGGATTCGCACAGTAAAACACACTGACACTCTCCCTACCTATAGTTTTCTGTCCCTAGAAAAAATGTTTTTTTAAAGCACACTATAGCACAAGGAGAATTTCCCTCACTTTCCTTCTTTGTCCCTAGAAACAAGGATTATCACAGTGAAAGAAACTGACACTCTCCCTACCTATAGTTTTCTGTCCCTAGAAAAAATGTTTTTTTAAAGCACACTATAGCACAAGGAGAATTCCCTCACTGTCCTTCTCTGTCCCTAGAAACAAGGATTCGCACAGTAAAACACACTGACACTCTCCCTACCTATAGTTTTCTGTCCCTAGAAAAAATGTTTTTTTAAAGCACACTATAGCACAAGGAGAATTCCCTCACTGTCCTTCCCTGTCCCTAGAAACAAGGATTCGCACAGTAAAAGACACTGACACTCTCCCTACTGTGAGGGGGTTAACTCGGTAGCGGGTGTGTGTGACCCCCTGGTTGGGCTCCCCACACAAAAACAGGGCCAGCAGACGGAGGTTGTGGTTTTCAAAATCAAAAGGTGCGGTTTATTTCTCTATGTACAGTGACAAAAACACAGCAAAGCCAAAAAGAAACATAAACAAAATAAATCCTGGTCAGTTTGACCTCTGACTAAACATGCAGGTTTCCTAAACTAACAACTGGGATCAGCCTGGTGCTGTCCTAGTCCCTAAGTCCCTGGTTTAGTAAAAGTCCAAACAAATAGCCACACAGGCTTTGCCTCACCGCACAGGGGTTCACTCTCCCTAGACAGTCCACACAGGTCTGGGTCCAGGCATGAGCTAACATCTAATGAAGCTGGGAGTTTTTATAGAGGCCTTAAACGAACTGACAGGCTTCAGCTGGTCTCATCAACTCCCTGCCTGCACGACGCCCAGCCCTCTCCCTAGAGGTATGAGTCATCCATGAGCCCACTAGCCTCAGCTGGGCTTCATCAACTCCCTCCCTAGTTGTATAAGTCAGCATAAAGCCTGAATCTGGGAGAAATATATCTACCCCCCTGGATGCAACCAGGTGACTTTACCTTCCTGCTGTCACATACCCCCCCTCTTGTTTTAACCTTGGGGTTGGAACACCAGCAATCAGGCATTCATGTACTCGAGACAAAGCATCCACATTCCCCATTTGAACGCCAGGGCGATGCTTTACTGTGAAGTTGAATTCCTGTAGGGCCAGGAACCACCTATTCACTCTTCTATTTGTCTCCTTGTTTTGAGCCATCCACTTTAACGGAGCGTGATCCGTAACCATGTCAAAGTGCCTACCTAGCAGATAGTACCGAAGGGAATCTAGAGCCCACTTCACCGCTAAACACTCCTTTTCAACCGTGGCGTAATTTACCTCATGGGACTTCAACTTCCTGCTGAGGTAAATGACTGGGTGCTCTTCCCCGTTCCAGACCTGGGACAATACTGCTCCTAACCCCACATCTGACGCATCACTTTGTACGACAAAGTCTTTAGAGAAGTCGGGTGAGTACAACACTGGCTGGCTACATAAGGCTTGTTTCAAGAATTGGAATGCTGCCTCAGCCTCGGGGGTCCATTTAATCATGACCGACCCTTTCCCTTTCGTCAGGTTGGTTAGGGGCACAGCCTTAGAAGCAAAGTGGGGAATGAAGCGCCGATAATAACCCGCGATTCCCAGAAAGGCCCGTACCTGCTTCTTGCTGTTGGGACGTGGCCAACTCTGGATGGCCTCGACTTTGTTGAGTTGGGGTTTTATCACTCCCCTGCCAATGGTGTACCCAAGATATTTGGCCTCCTCCTGCCCAATGGTACACTTCTTGGGGTTAGCCGTAAACCCCGCTTCCCGGATAGAGTCTAGGACTGCTTGCACTTTTGGCAGATGTGAGGCCCAATCTGTGCTATGGACAATTACGTCATCCAGGTAAGCCGCAGCATACTTCCGATGGGGCCTCAGAATCTGGTCCATTTTCCGCTGGAATGTGGCCGGCGCATTCTGTAACCCGAACGGCATTCTCTTATATTGGAACGCCCCGTCTGGGGTTACAAATGCGGTTTTCTCTTTGGCCGACTTGGCCAGGGGAATTTGCCAATACCCTTTTGTGAGGTCAAGAGTCGTCATGTATCTGGCTGTTCCCAGCCGGTCTATCAACTCATCTATACGTGGCATGGGGTAGGTGTCAAATTTTGTAACTTTGTTCAACTGACGAAAATCGTTACAAAATCGCCAGCTCCCATCCGGTTTAGGCACCAACACAATGGGACTAGACCAATCACTTTGGGACTCCTCTATCACCCCTAAGTTCAGCATTTTCTGTACTTCCTCCCGTATTGCCTCCCGTCGGGCCTCTGGGATCCGATAGGGTTTTAACTTCACCCTTTCACCGGGCGGGGTAATAATATCATGCTCTACCCCAGATGTTTGTCCCGGCAGCTCAGAGAACACCTCCTTGTTGCGAAGCACAAACTCCTTAACCTCCTGTTGTTGGGGTTGTGACAAGGTGGCTGCTATTCCAACCTCCGGAATCACGCAACCAGTTTGAGCTGGTGACCAAGTTTCTGCGACTAGGGACTCTCTATCCCTCCAGGCTTTCAACAGATTAACGTGATATATCTGTTCGGGCTTTCGCCTTCCTGGTTGTCTGACCTTGTAATTCACTTCGCTCACTTTTTCCATTATCTCGTAGGGGCCTTGCCATTTGGCAAGGAATTTACTTTCAACCGTAGGGACAAGTACCAATATCCTATCCCCCGGGGAAAAGGTACGGGTCTTTGCTCCACGGTTGTACACTCTCTGCTGTGCCAACTGCGCTTGGGCCAAATGTTCCTTCACGATGGGCATTACCTGTGCAATTCGATCTTGCATCAGGGCGACATGCTCAATCACACTCCTGTGGGGAGAACTCTCACTTTCCCAAGTTTCCTTGGCAATATCCAACAGCCCTCTTGGGTGTCTCCCATACAGTAACTCAAAGGGGGAGAATCCCGTAGAGGATTGGGGCACCTCCCTAATAGCAAACATCAAATAAGGAAGTAGACAGTCCCAATCCTTTCCATCTCTATCCACCACTTTCTTCAACATTTGTTTTAGGGTTTTGTTGAATCTTTCAACCAGCCCATCGGTTTGGGGGTGATACACAGATGTACGCAATTGCGTCACTTTGAACAATTTACACAGCTCTTTCATAACCCGGGACATAAAGGGTGTACCTTGGTCCGTAAGCAGTTCTTTACAAATACCCACCCGGCTAAAAACAAGAGATAGCTCTTTGGCTATGGTTTTGGCCGAGGTATTTCTGAGAGGGATCGCTTCTGGATAACGGGTGGCATAGTCCATTATAACCAATATGTACTGGTGCCCCCTAGCGGACTTGATTATAGGACCTACCAAATCCATTGCGATTCTCTCAAACGGGACCTCAATGATGGGTAGAGGGACCAGCGGGCTACGGAAATGTGGCATCGGGGCCGACCTCTGACACACAGGGCAGGAGGAACAATAATTTTCTATGTCCTTCATCACCCCAGGCCAATAGAATCTCTGTAATACCCTCTCTCGGGTTTTCTCTGTCCCCAGATGACCTCCAAGAATGTGCCCATGGGCCAACTCCAACACCAACTTCCTGTAAGGTTTGGGCACCACAAGCTGCTCAACGGTTTCTTCTGCCCTTTTTGCCACCCGATACAGTAGGTCCTTCTCTACGCTGAAGTATGGGTAAGTGCAGGTATTATCTGGGTTCACTAACTCGCCATCTATTTCCACTACGTTTTCCCGTGCCTTTATTAGGGCGGGGTCTTTTAACTGTGGCAAAATTTTCCCTGTGAACCTCCAGATCAGAAAACTCCACAGACGGTAGGTTTTCGTCTGAGGAGGTGGGCTCCTCTCCAGTTTCTTGAGTCTCCCCTGCCAATACTGACAAGGGAAATTCTGGAGAGTCCTCACCACTCTCAGAGGAGTTCTGGCTATCACATTCCTGGTACATAGGGGCACCAGTGGGGGGCTCAGGATCATCCCACAGTTCCCAGAACTTCGGAAAATCCCTTCCCACAATGGCATCATGCGGTAATTGAGATACTAACCCCACTGGATGAGAGAGGGTACCTTTGGGGGTCTCGAAACACACTGTAGTCACTGGATACTCTCGGGTGTCCCCATGCACACAAATAACAGCTACCTTGCTATTCCCAGAGACCTCTGTTTTAACTAATTCAGCCTTTATCAGGGTCACAAGGCTACCTGAATCCAGTAATACCACAACATTTCTACCATTAATACACATTTTGCATAAATGTTTCTCAGTTCCCCGAATGGCAGTGCATGCGACTGTCGCACACAGCGACTGACGTCTGTCCATCAGAAAGTCACATTGCATGGGTTCCTCCACAACCGGGCAATTTGCTGCAATATGTCCCGCTTGCCGGCAGCGGTAGCAAACAATCCATTTGGCTGCCTCTTGAGCCCCTGACTTCCCAGGCTGTTCTCGCCAAACTTTGGGTAGAGCTCCCACCCTCTCACTCTCTCCACCCTCACCCCTTGGAATCCTCTTATCCGCCCCTGGGGATGGTCTGGTCTTAGGGTGGAAAGTCCGAGAGTCTCTGGAAGAGGCCGTCAGGTTCTCTGTAGCCAAGTATTTCTCTACACGATCCACAAGACCACCGGCCGTCTCTGGGTCTCCATGGCTTACCCACTTTTGGATGGCAGTAGGAAGAGCTCTCAAAAACCGATCCATTACAACACGTTCCACAATCTCTGGTGCGGACAAAGTCTCTGGCTGTAGCCACTTCCTGCTCAGGTGAATGAGATCATACATTTGAGACCTGGGGGGTTTTCCAAGCTGGAAAGTCCAGTTATGCACACGCTGAGCCCGGACAGCCAGGGTGACACCCAGCCTTGCCAATATTTCAGCTTTTAGCATCACATAGTCTTTTGCTTGGTCAGGCTCTAGGTCATAGTAAGCCTTCTGCGATTCACCAGTTAACAGAGGAGCCACCAGTCCAGCCCACTGCTCCTCAGGCCACTTTTCTCTTTCAGCAGTCCTTTCAAATGTGGTCAAAAATACCTCTGGATCATCCTCTCCAGTCATTTTTGTCAATAAACGACTCACCCCAAAGGACGCGGTATTAGTGGGACGGCTTACCTCACTGGTCTGCGGACGTTGCTGCATTACTGCTTCCATTTGTTGTAGTCTCTGCTCTTGCTTCTGTAACAGGTCTATGAAGCGGGCCTCAGATTGCTGCTGGGCTTGTTGATGAGCTTGCTGCTGGGCTGCAAGGCTCCTTTGCAAACCTGCATTTGTCTGCTGTTGATTGGCATTTGCTAGAGCCAGCTGTTTCAGTATCTCCTCCATGCTGGCTTAAAAAAAACTGCCACTGGTTCTCCACCAACTGTGAGGGGGTTAACTCGGTAGCGGGTGTGTGTGACCCCCTGGTTGGGCTCCCCACACAAAAACAGGGCCAGCAGACGGAGGTTGTGGTTTTCAAAATCAAAAGGTGCGGTTTATTTCTCTATGTACAGTGACAAAAACACAGCAAAGCCAAAAAGAAACATAAACAAAATAAATCCTGGTCAGTTTGACCTCTGACTAAACATGCAGGTTTCCTAAACTAACAACTGGGATCAGCCTGGTGCTGTCCTAGTCCCTAAGTCCCTGGTTTAGTAAAAGTCCAAACAAATAGCCACACAGGCTTTGCCTCACCGCACAGGGGTTCACTCTCCCTAGACAGTCCACACAGGTCTGGGTCCAGGCATGAGCTAACATCTAATGAAGCTGGGAGTTTTTATAGAGGCCTTAAACGAACTGACAGGCTTCAGCTGGTCTCATCAACTCCCTGCCTGCACGACGCCCAGCCCTCTCCCTAGAGGTATGAGTCATCCATGAGCCCACTAGCCTCAGCTGGGCTTCATCAACTCCCTCCCTAGTTGTATAAGTCAGCATAAAGCCTGAATCTGGGAGAAATATATCTACCCCCCTGGATGCAACCAGGTGACTTTACCTTCCTGCTGTCACACTACCTATAGTTTTCTGTCCCTAGAAAAAATGTTTTTTTAAAGCACACTATAGCACAAGGAGAATTCCCTCACTGTCCTTCCCTGTCCCTAGAAACAAGGATTTGCACAGTAAAACACACTGACACTCTCCCTACCTATCCTTCTCTTTCCCTAAACTAAAGGAATCCAGGTTAAGCAAGAAAAAAATAAATGTCACTGTCCCTGCCTATGCTTCTCTTTCCCTGCTCCGGAACACACTACACTAGGCCACCGTGCTGGCGGCCTTTTATAGTGTGGGGCGTGTACTAAACACCCTCAGCAATAATTGGCCACAGGCATCCTGCCTGTGGCCAATCATTGCTCTCCTCGCTGCCGGCGCTGTGATTGGCCAAGCATGCGGGGTCACAGTGCATGCTTGGCCAATCACAGCGCCTGGATGACACTGCGATGGCGTAGTGCATTGTGGGCCGTTCGCGTCACTCGAATTTGGCGCGAACGGCCCAAATCGTTCGATCTTCGTCGAACGATCGAACAGCCGATGTTCGAGTCGAACGTATGTTCGACTCGAACACGAAGCTCATCCCTAATGGGGAGGATGTCCCCATGTTGATGGGGACAAGGGCCTCATCCCCACAACCCTTGCCCGGTGGTTGTGGGGGTCTGCGGGCGGGGGGCTTATCGGAATCTGGAAGACCCCTTTAACAAAGGGGACCCCCAGATCCCGGCCCCCCCTATGTGAATTGGTAAGGGGTACATTGTACCCCTACCATTTCACGAAGAAAGCGTAAAAAAATGTTTAAAAAACACACAAACACCTTGAAAAAGTCCTTTATTTAAAAAAAAAACGAAAAAAAAAAACATTCCAGCGGTGAAATCCAGTGTCCCGCGGCGATCCCGATGTCCAGCGCTGTCCTTCATTGGTTGTGCCTGAGCGGACCTGATGGGGAACTCCCTCTCAGTATTTTAAATGTATAGACCCGCCCCTTATAAAGTTCCCCATCAGGTCCGCTCAGCGGACCAGATGCGGAACATGAGAAGGGGCGGGTCTATACATGTATTACCAAAGTGAGAGCAGTTCCCCATCAGGTCCGCCCCCTCGGTATGTCGGACCCGCCTACGTCATTGGCTTGAGCGGGGAACTTCCTTCACTGTGTAATTTAAATTTACATAGTGAAGGAAGTTCCCCCTTCAAGCCAATGACGTAGGCGGGTCCGACATACCGAGGGGGCGGACCTGATGGGGAACTGCTCTCACTTTGGTAATACATGTATAGACCCGCCCCTTCTCATGTTCCGCATCTGGTCCGCTGAGCGGACCTGATGGGGAACTTTAGAAGGGGCGGGTCTATACATTTAAAACACTGAGAGGGAGTTCCCCATCAGGTCCGCTCAGGCACAACCAATGAAGGACAGCGCTGGACATCGGGATCGCCGCGGGACACTGGATTTCACCGCTGGAATGTTTTTTTTTTTTTTTAAATAAAGGACTTTTTCAAGGTGTTTGTGTGGTTTTTTTTAAAAAAAAATTACGCTTTCTTCGTGAAATGGTAGGGGTACAATGTACCCCTTACCAATTCACATAGGGGGGGGCCAGGATCTGGGGGTCCCCTTTGTTAAAGGGGTCTTCCAGATTCCAATAAGCCCCCCGCCCGCAGACCCCCACAACCACTGGGCAAGGGTTGTGGGGATGAGGCCCTTGTCCCCATCAACATGGGGACATCCTCCCCATGTTGAGGGCATGTGGCCTGGTACGGATATTTGGGGGAACCCCACGTCAATTTTTTTTTAAATTTGCGGCGGGGTTCCCCTTAATATCCATTCCAGACCTGAAGGGCCTGGTAATAGAATTCTGGGGAACCCCCACGCTTTTTTTTTTTTTTTTTTTATCAATGACTTTTGTATGTATTGCCGGGAGCCGACAATTCATTAATAGCCGCGAGTCAGTTTTAAATGACTTTTTTTCTTTCAAAAATGACATTTTTTGCAGGGACAGTTCTAAGCACGGGAAACATGCGCCACTTCACATGCATATCATACACACCCCCCAGGTACGAAATTTAAAGGAATATTTCACTTTTATTTTTTCATTTTAAGCATTATTAAAATCACTGCTCCCGAAAAAACGGCCGTTTTTAAAACTTTTTTTTGCATTGATACATGTCCCCTGGGGCAGGACCCGGGTCCCCAAACACTTTTTAGGACAATAACTTGCATATTAGCCTTTATAATTAACACTTTAGATTTCGAACGTTCGAGTCCATTGTATTTAATAGGGTTCTAAATTTCACACGAACATTTTGTCTGTTCGCAGGTTCTGGTGCGAACCGAACAGGGGGGTGTTCGGCTCATCCCTGGTGAACAGATGTACAGTGGAACAGATCCCCAATACTTTAACACCTGTATTGAAGCACCTTCCCACTGAGGCCTCAGCACACAGACCAATGCACACAGAAATTGCATAGACAGTAAACACAGTAATAAAAGTACAAGTTCCAACTGTATGTTACTAAATGGCTTCCTTTAGAGTGCAGTCCCAAGTGATACACAATTGTATAGCAATAAAACCTTGTGGAAGAATAAAGTATTGGAAGTTTCTCCAGTCCCAGTTTGTTCTTCAGCTAGCTCAATTGTACTGCAGTGTGAGGTGGTGCACGTATTTGTAATCCAAAATAGCAAAGGAAACAGTAAGGCCCCTTTCACACGGAGGGTCCGTTCAGGTCCGCCTGTCAGTTTTTTAGGCGGACCTGCACAGATGGTCCATGTAGCCCTATGGAGGCACGGATGTCAGCGGTGACATGTCCGCTGACATCCGCTCCGCTCCGCCAAAGTGTGACGGAGAAAAACCCTATTTTTCCTTCCGTCGGCGGAGCGGATCGGATGACAACGGATTCTACGGTCCGTCGTCATCCGATTCCCCATAGGGGAGAGCGGCGCTCTGACAGGGCGGTCCCTGCACAGTGTGCGGGGACCGCCCAGTCATCCGCCGGCTCAGCGGGGATCAACAGAGCGATCCCCGCTGGGCAAGCGGAGCTTCACGGGTGGATCATGACTGATCCGCCCCGTGTGAAAGAGCCCTTACTGTAGAATATGGTGTGATTGATTACTTAGCTGCAAACTATTCCCACCTGTAATTCCTTCTGAGAGTGAACAGTACAGTACTGACCTGGCAGCATGGGTAAAAAGGAAAGCAAGGCACCAGGATCTGATTGCAAAAGGCTCAGATCCAGCTCATCCACATCCGTGGAACTACAGGTCTCAGTGTCAGTCTGTATAGCAGCAGGCAATCACTTTTCAATATCACAGTCACTACTTGTATAGGCAGATGCCTTCTCACCCACTCTGGATCCCTGCTGTCTGTGGACTCTGTCTGTGTAGATGACACCTCGACGCGGTGTTGCTCCTCCCAGTGTGCTGGAAGGCAGATGGCTTCAAAACCTCTGAAGCGCAGGCTGGTCCTCCTGCTCGATCAGCAGGGCTGCTCACAAGGATCCCTCTGTCAGGCGATCCGCTCTTCAAATCTAGGCCACAGACTCTCCCAGCCCTGGGTACACACACAGGCCTCTTGCTGGTTGTTGAATGGCGTCCCAAGAGGCAGAAAACAGGCCACGCCTGTCCTTTTATCTGCTTACCCAGCAGACTGTTCTGTGACTTTGCATTGTGGGTGTGGAAGTTCCCAGCCTGCTTTAACTACATGAGTCACTTCCTCATTGTACTCCATCCCCACAATGCTTAGCTGTTTACTTTCTTTAAACAGAAGGGAAAAGAAACCGGACATAGTTCCAACAGTCACTAGAGGGAGCCAACCCCTTTCTTAAGAATACAATACATTACTTAGATGATAACTTTGGCAGCAGACCTGTGCTACACACTCCCCCCACTTGAAATCTTTGGTCCCCAAAGACAGTAGAAGTTTGTGACCTGTTACATGCTTTTAGAATACACGCAGAGAAATAGGTTAATGCACACAGGAAACCAAACAATTTGCATTTTCATAAGAAGAGTTCAAACTCAGACAGCTCATATCATGACACAGAGCTGACAGAGGAGTCTCCCACCAATTGTCATAAGAAGGGGGGCTTTTCTGTCCACTTGCTACTGACACCGAAGAGTCCTGTATAGATGTGCCAGGGGGTGAAATGGGGTTGTCCTCTACCAAATCAGCGGTGGAAGGACCAGGCGCTTCAGGTGTCCTTTTTGAAGTAAGACAAATCTCCTCTGAGCTTTCTCCCAGAGTGTAATAGGTTAGTCTCTTAGGTGGGTGAATAACTCTCTTCGCTCTCTGTTCTTTAGGTTCCGGTGTTACAGGCACACTGGTATCATCTTCATTCTTGGCCACTACTTCCCCCTGCACATCCACTTCGGCTTCCTGTGTTTCAGCTTTAATGAATAAAGAAGAATATTCAGAGTCTGCTTCCATCAAGGAAGATTGAGGGTCTTCCAGATCTTCCGGAGGTGTGACCTGAGGCACAAACTTGGGGGCCTCAGGTCAGAGAATCCCAGTGTCTGTCACCGTGGGAAGAGGAAAAGGGGTGGTAGCAGTCTCTGGCGTCAGTCTCTGGCCACAACCAGTCTATTCCCATCTCTTCATCTTTGCTGTCCTCATCATCTACAGCAAGAGGCACAGACTAAGATCTCGTCATGGTCGGGGTCTCTGAGAGGTAGTGGATGTGGACGGTGAATCCTGCTGCGGAGGTACACCAACTGCCTCCGACAGAGGCAAAAGATGATTGCGATGCCACGTCTTTAGTGAGCCCATGCATCCCTCTGGCTGGATCTGGTACACTGGCAGTCCTGGGAGTTGTTTACAGATAATATAAGGCTGTGACTTCCAACGATCAGCCAATTTATGTTTCCCAGGTATACCTTGATTTCTCAGCAGCACTCTATCACCTGGTTATAAGTCCTGTACTCGCACCCTGAGGTCGAAATGTCTTTTGTTCCTCTGACCTTGGGCATCTGAAACAGCTTGGGCCTTATCATAGGCAGTCTTCAGGCTTCTCCGCAGTCGGTCCACATACCCTCTGTGGGAAGTTGCTGAAGTGTGGTCTGTGGACGTGCCAAAAGCTAGATCTACTGGCAGTCGGGCCTCCCGCCCAAACATCAAGCGATAGGGAGAGTATCCTGTGGCATCATTTGCAGTGCTGTTATAAGCATGCACAATAGCTGTCAATGCACACCAGCTCAAGGGGTACCTGGCTCTGAAGGTGGCCCATTAGGTCGGCTCGGTGAGGCAAAGTCTTCCTTTGGATACATCTAAGGCAAGAGTGGCAGTAGCCCTCAACTTCAGCCCGCATGCAGGGCCAATAGAATCGGTCCCTCACCAGTTGGAAAGTCCTCTCAGACCCTAGATGGCCATGATGGTCATGTAGAGCAGTTGGCACTGTCTCCCAATGCTTTTCTGGCAGGAATAACTGCCATTTCTCTTCAGGATCAGCAGAGGGGCCCCTTCGGTAGACCACCCCTTGTTGCAGCTGCAACCGATCCCATTCTTTGTGCAGCAAGCGAGTATCCTTCGGAGAGTTAGTGAGGAGCAGGTCAGGGCGCTGGGTCTCCAAGGCCTTTAATGCCAGACTACAGAGGGGATCTTCCAATTGGTCCCTTCGCAGGTCCTTCTTGGAAAGTTTTGACAGACCTTCATCCACAACTTGAGTGATGTTGCAATAGCATCTGGGTACCCCAGCATCCAACACTCTGACTTACAGCCCTGGCTCCACCTCTAGCTTGCTGTTCCACTCCTTGACAAAGGGCTCTCACCCCCTCGGGGGTCAGCTGAGTCCATTCTTCCGGAGGGTCTCGAGAACAGTGGGGCATTCTTGACAAAGAATATGCATGCTTGTTCCCGATCCCTGGCCGGTACTTCAGGCTAAAGGTAAAGCCTGATAGGGCAGCCAACCATCTGTGGCCCGTGGCATCCAACTTGGCGATAGTAAGTAGGTATGTGAGGGGATTATTGTTGGTCTTGATTACAAACTCTGCTCCATATAGGTAATCCTTCAGTTTATCAACTACTGCCCACTTCAAGACCAGGAACTCGAGTTTGTGTGTGGGATAGTTCTTCTTAGCGGGTGCCAAACTCTGACTCACGTAGAAGACAGGCGCCCATCATGTTCTTGATACAGCACCCCGCCTAACCCTTCTTGGCTGGCATCTACATGTAATTCGTATGGCTTAGCTGGATCTGCGTAGGCCAGGACTGGAGCAGTTGTAAGGTTCCACTTAAACCGCCTAAAGGCTTCTTCACACTGGGTGGTCCACTATCCCTGAATGGACTCTTTAGGCTTCCTGGGCCCTCCAGCTTGTCTCATAGGCTGAACTGAATCTGGGTTATCGTCTTCCTCTTCACTTTTCAGTAGCTCATTGAGTGGGAAATCTATTTTAGCGAATCCCTCTACGAATCTCCGGTAATAGGAGCAGAATCCCAGAAATGACCTAAGCTCAGTCACATTACTGGGTCTCGGCCAAGAGGTGACGGCTTCCAGCTTCTGAGGGTCTGTGGCAACTCCATCAACAGACACGATATGTCCAAGGTAGTTGACCGAAGGTTGATAAAACTGGCACTTCTCCATGGAGAGCTTTAAGCCTTCGTCATGGTGTCTCTTCAAGACCTTCTCCAGACGCTCTTCATGCTCCTCCAAAGTCCTGCCAAACACGATGATGTCATCTAGGTACACCAACACTTCGATCAGGTTCATGTCACCCACTGTCTTCTCCATCAGCCTTTGGAAAGTGGCTTGGGCGCCTGACAGGCCTTGAGGCATGCGATCAAATTCAAAGAATCCCACTGGGGTAATGAAAGCGGTCTTCTCCCGATCTTCAGGGTGCATGGGGATTTGGTAGTACTCGCTCTTCAAGTCCAGCAAGCTAAACCATTTTGCCCCCGACAGGCTCTGTAAGGCATCTTCTATCCTTGGGGTGGTATATTGATCAGGAATGGTCCTTCTGTTTAGCCTCCTGTAGTCGATACACAAACGCAGCGAACCATTCTTCTTCCGTGCCACCACTATTGGGGAAGCGTATGGACTCCGAGACTCTCGGATGACACCTGCCCTCTTCAGCTCTGCCAGCTGTTCACGCAGGTCTTTCAAGTCCCCTAAAGGAATCGTCTGACTCTCTCGGAATGGCTTATCCTCTTGAAGATGGATTCGGTGTTGGGTAGGGATGAGCCGAACACCCCCGGGTTCGGTTCGCACCAGAACCTTCGAACGGACCGAAAGTTCGCGCGAATTTTCGAACCCTATTCGTTATAATGGACGCGAACGTTCGAAATCAAAATTGCTAATTACAACGGCCAATATGCATGTTAATGTCATAAAACAGGTTTGGGGACCCGGGTCCTGCCCCAGGGGACATATATCAATGCAAAAAGAAATTGTAAAAACTAAAGTTTTTTCGGGAGCAGTCATTTTAATGATGCATAAAGTGAAAAAAAAAAAAGTGAAATTTTCCTTTAAATATGGTACCTGGGGGGTGTCTAAAGTATGCCTGTGAAGTGGCATGTGTTTCCCGTGTTTAGAACTGTCCTTGCACAAAATGACATTTGTAAAGGAAAAAAAGAAGCCATTTAAAACCACTTGCGGTTTTAATGTCATGTCTTGTCCTGGCCGCCATATGGCTGAAAATCCTTGAGAAAAATGGCATGGCTACCCCATCACCCCCCCCCCCCCCACCCCAGCCCCTTTGGGTCTTGTATGGATACTAAGGGGGACCCCGCACCCAAAATAAAACCCTATACCTACAACCCTATATACTCTGAACAGCAGTATATAGGTGGTGCAAACAAGACATGGACTGTAGGTTTGTTCTTAAGTAGAATCTGAACAGGTACATTATGAAGTGTAGCTACATCCCAAAAAAATCAATTTTTAAGCTTTTTGGAGAACATAGGGAGGGGTTATCACCCCTGTAACATTTGCTGTCTTTGCACATCTGTTCAGAACATGTCACCTCACTTTCCGTCCCAATGACAAATGTTTTTGGAAAAGTGGGGTTTTAATTGAAACAAGGATTGGTGATAAAGCATCAGTAGAGAGGAGATACCTTTTTCCCAAATTAAATCTAACAGGATAGAATTTTCCTTCCTAGGGGTAGATTTCCTCTCACTTCCTGTTTTCTCTTGCCGTTTGCAAGTAGGAGTCGTTTGTAAGTTGGATGTTTGAAAGTAGGGGCCTGCCGTATATACTCTGCAGAAATTTGCCCTATTAGATGTTGGTGTAGCCACAAGACTGGTGGGCACAGGAATGGGCCCTGCTGTGAGTTAATAGATCAAGATTTGTACTTGCATGCACCTGTTGAACCGGGCAGAAAAATTGGGCCTTTGGTGGTGGTGGTGGTGGTGGTGGACGGTGTTGCCACAAGACTGTAAGCCCTCACAGTTACTCTTGGTGGGTGCAGGAATGGGCCCTGCTGTGAGTTATTAGATCAAGATTTGTAATTGCATGCACCTGTTGAACAGGGCAGAAAAATTGGGCCTTTGGTGGTGGTGGTGGTGGTGGACGGTGTTGCCACAAGACTGTAGGCCCTCATAGTTACTCTTGGTGGGCGCAGGAATGGGCCCTGCTGTGAACTATTAGATCAAGATTTGTAATTACACGCCCCTGTTAAACAGGGGCTGAAAAATTGTGCCTTAGGCATTGGTGCTGGTGCCACAACACTGCAACCCCTCACAGATACTGTACTTGGAGCACAGCAGTCACACCTGTTGCGAAGCATCTTTTTAAAAAATTGTAATTACACGCCCCTGTTATACAGGGGCTGAAAAATTGTGCCTTAGGCACTGGTGCTGGTGCCACAACACTGCAACCCCTCACAGATACTGTACTCTGAGCACAGCAATGAGACCTGTTGCAAAGCATTGCCTAAAAATTGTAATTACACGCCCCAACAGGGGCTGAAAAATTGTGCCTTAGGCACTGGTGCTGGTGCCACAACACTGCAACCCCTCACAGATACTGTACTCTGAGCACAGCAGTCACACCTGTTGCGAAGCATCTTTTTAAAAAATTGTAATTACACGCCCCTGTTATACAGGGGCTGAAAAATTGTGCCTTAGGCACTGGTGTGGTGGCATGGATCATTGAGGAGGAGGAAGAGGATAGTCAGTGAACATAACAGGACAGTCACTCAGCATCAGCATAGGCAGTCTTGAAGGGATGTGACATTATAAATTATTCCGTTATATCCGCTTCAGGTGTCTGGTAGCTGGTGGTGATCCAAGACTGATTCATTTTTATGAAGGTCAGTCGATCAACCGAGTCGGTGGACAGGCGCACCCTATGATCGGTGACAAATCCTCCAGCAGCACTGAATGTGCGTTCGGAAAGAACGCTGGATGCAGGACAGGCCAGTAGCTCAATTGCATACTGTGCAAGCTCTGGCCAGTGATCCATCCTCAGGACCCAGTAAGCCAGAGGATTTTCGGTGGGAAAGGTGTCCAAGTCTGACCTTGCCCCTAGGTATTCCTGCACCATGTATATCAGACGCTGGCGATGGTTGCTGGAACCGATCATACCTTGGGGCTGCGGACTAAAAAATTGTCTGAACGCATCGGTCAGACGTCCACCTTCCCCACCGCTCCTTCTGCTACTGACCGAAGCCTCAGCAACTCGTCGTCCAGGACCAGGAGTTTGTAACCTCCCAGTTTCTGGGAACGCGTTGCACAGACCTTTCTGCAAGGCCTCCCTGAGATGTCTCATCCTCTGCTCCCTCTGCGACGGCAAGATAAGGTCCGCAACCTTACCCTTGTACCGTGGATCAAGGAGAGTGGCCAGCCAGTAATGGTCACTCTCCTTGATCCGAAGAACACGAGGATCCTTCCGCAGGCTTTGCAGGATCAGGGAGGCCATGCAGCGTAGGTTAGCTGAGGCATTCGGTCCGGAGTCTTCTGGGTCACTGAGGATGACATGATCGCCAGCCACCTCCTCCCAGCCACGTACAAGTCCACTGGTTTGTTGGGACTGTACATCATCCCTAAAAGACTGCTGCTGCTGATGCTGAGTGCCAGGCTCCACCTCCATGCTCACACAATCATCCTCCTCCTCCTCCTCCTCTTCCTGTGTGATGGGTGGGACAGAAGGAACATTGTCTGGATAAAGGGGGCCTTGAGAGACAAGGAAGTCCTCCTCTTCCTGCCTCTGTTCTGCCTCAAGTGCCCTGTCCATTATCCCACGCAGCGTATGCTCCAACAGGTGGACAAGAGGTACAGTGTCACTGATGCATGCACTGTCACTGCTCACCATCCTCGTGGCCTCCTCAAATGGTGAGAGGACAGTGCATGCATCCCTGATCATGCTCCACTGGCGTGGGGAAAAAAAGCCAAGCTCCCCTGACCCTGTCCTGGTGCCGTAGTCGCAAAGGTACTCATTGATGGCCCTCTGCTGCGTGTGCAGTCGCTGCAGCATGGCCAACGTTGAGTTCCACCTGGTGGGCATGTCACATATTAGGCGGTTCTTGGGCAGGTTCAGCTCCTTTTGCAGCTCAGTCAGCCGAGCACTGGCATTATAAGATCGGCGGAAATGCACACAGACTTTCCTGGCCTGCCTCAGGACATCCTGTAAGCCTGGGAACCTGCCCAAGAACCGCTGCACCACCAGGTTGAGGACGTGAGCCATACAGGGCACATGGGTGAGCTGCCCCTGTCGCAGGGCGGAGAGGAGGTTGGTGCCATTATCAGAAACGACCATTCCTGGCTTAAGCTGGCGTGGCGTCAACCACCTCTCGGCCTGCCCCTGCAGAGCTGCCAGAACCTCTGGCCCAGTGTGGCTCCTGTCCCCCAAACACACCAGCGCAAGCACGGCATGGCATCTTTTTGCCTGCGTACTCGCGTAGCCCCTTGTACGCCTACGGAGCACCGCTGGTTCCGAGGACAGAGCACTCGAAGAGGACATGGAGGAAGAAGAAGAGGAGGGGGTGGAGGAGAGAGGTGTGTCACAACCAGTAGTAGCATTTTGGAGGCGTGGTGGCGGAACAACCTCCAACACTACTGCACCTTGTCCTGCATCCCTCCCAGCTGCCAATAGAGTGACCCAATGGGCCGTGAAAGAAAGATAACGTCCCTGTCCATGCCTGCTGGACCATGAGTCAGCGGTAATATGCACCTTACCGCTGACCGCCCTGTCCAGCGAGGCATGGACATTGCCTTCCACATGCCAGTAGAGAGACGGAATCGCCTTCCGTGAGAAAAAGTGGCGTTTGGGAACCTGCCACTGAGGAACCGCACATTGAACAAACTCACGGAAGGGGGCCGAGTCTATCAACTGAAAAGGCAGCAGTTGAAGTGCTAGCAATTTAGCCAAGCTAGCATTCAACCGCTGGGCATGTGGATGGCTGGGAGTATACTTCTTTCGACGGTCCAGCAGCTGGGGCAGGGAAATTTGCCTGCTACAATCGGACGTCGGTGTACTGCAAGTACTTGGTTGTGACACACCTAATTCTACACCTTCAGTCCTCTCAGAGCAGCTTTCAGAGAGGACTGAAGATATAGTGGGGATGGAGATCCCAGCTGATGAGGAGCAAGGAGAGGTCCGCTTTGTTCTTTGGTGTGGGTCTTTTATGTGTGCTTGCCAACGAGCTGCATGGCAGGTCGACATATGTCTGCTCATGCTTGTGGTGCCCAAGCGGCTGATGTTTTGGCCACGCGAGATACGCTTGAGACAAATATTGCAAATAGCAGTGGTGCGATCTGATGCACTCGTCTCAAAAAAGGCCCACACCAAAGAACTTTTGTGATAACGTGCAGAGGCAGCGCCCTGCACAGGCGGAGCTCTGCGGTGTGGTACAGTTGCTGTGCTGGCCTCTAGCTGGCCTCCAGGGGGCATCCTGCCTCGTTGGACATGTGACGCTGCATCCTCCTCCTCCTCCTCCTCTCTCCCTTCAGGCACCCACGTGGAGTCAGTGACCTCATCATCCCCTCCCTCTTCACCACTAGAGCAAACCTGGCAGTAAGCTGCAGCTGGTGGAACAGTACTGCCAGATTGCTGTCCTTCAGCATCCCCTCTCTCTGCGCGCACACTACTGACTTCCTCAAGCTGGGTATCATCATCCGAGCCTTCGAATCGTTGGGCATCCTCCTGGAGCATGTACCCAACACTGTGCTCAAACAGTTCGGGGGACTCCTCAGGAGGACATGGTGGGTCTAGGGAAGGGGTGGCTGATGATGCCATTGAGTACGCGTTGGCAGCTGCTCTGCCAGTACCCTGAGCCTGGGTGAGAGAGGATGAGGAGGATGAGGAGGGCTTGGTCATCCATTCTACCAAGCCTTCGGCATGATGCGGCTCCACATGTCCAGCTGCCGAAAACAAAGACAAGCGTGTCCCATGGCCACGTGCTGATGACGATGCACGACCACGTCCACGGCCAGCACTGTTGTCTCTAGAAACAGAGCCTGCCTGCCCTGTGTTCTTGCCTCGGCACGCTCTGCCTCTCCTTGGCGGTCTTCCAGCCATTGTAGTCGGTAGTGTATATAGTATAAAAAATAGAACTCCTATGTGTGCTCACAACACACTGTAGGTCCTATGGGTGCTGACACTAACACACTATAGGTACTATGTGTGCTGCTGACAAGAAAATATAGGAGCTCTGTTTGCTGCCACTAACACACTAGAAGTCCTATGGGTGCTGCTGAGAAGAAAATATAGGAGCTCTGTTTGCTGCCACTAACACACTAGAAGTCCTATGGGTGCTGCTGAGAAGAAAATATAGGAGCTCTGTTTGCTGCCACTAACACACTAGAAGTCCTATGGGTGCTGCTGAGAAGAAAATATAGGAGCTCTGTGTGATGCCACTAACACACTAGAAGTCCTATGGGTGCTTCTGAGATGAAAATATAGGAGCTCTGTGTGATGCCACTAACACACTAGAAGTCCTATGGGTGATGCTGAGAAGAAAATATAGGAGCTCTGTTTGCTGCCACTAACACACTAGAAGTCCTATGGGTGCTGCTGAGAAGAAAATATAGGAGCTCTGTTTGCTGCCACTAACACACTAGAAGTCCTATGGGTGCTGCTGAGAAGAAAATATAGGAGCTCTGTGTGATGCCACTAACACACTAGAAGTCCTATGGGTGCTGCTGAGAAGAAAATATAGGAGCTCTGTTTGCTGCCACTAACACACTAGAAGTCCTATGGGTGCTGCTGAGAAGAAAATATAGGAGCTCTGTTTGCTGCCACTAACACACTAGAAGTCCTATGGGTGCTGCTGAGAAGAAAATATAGGAGCTCTGTTTGCTGCCACTAACACACTAGAAGTCCTATGGGTGCTGCTGAGAAGAAAATATAGGAGCTCTGTTTGCTGCCACTAACACACTAGAAGTCCTATGGGTGCTGCTGAGAAGAAAATATAGGAGCTCTGTTTGCTGCCACTAACACACTAGAAGTCCTATGGGTGCTGCTGAGAAGAAAATATAGGAGCTCTGTTTGCTGCCACTAACACACTAGAAGTCCTATGGGTGCTGCTGAGAAGAAAATATAGGAGCTCTGTGTGATGCCACTAACACACTAGAAGTCCTATGGGTGCTTCTGAGATGAAAATATAGGAGCTCTGTGTGATGCCACTAACACACTAGAAGTCCTATGGGTGCTGCTGAGAAGAAAATATAGGAGCTCTGTTTGCTGCCACTAACACACTAGAAGTCCTATGGGTGCTGCTGAGAAGAAAATATAGGAGCTCTGTTTGCTGCCACTAACACACTAGAAGTCCTATGGGTGCTGCTGAGAAGAAAATATAGGAGCTCTGTGTGATGCCACTAACACACTAGAAGTCCTATGGGTGCTGCTGAGAAGAAAATATAGGAGCTCTGTTTGCTGCCACTAACACACTAGAAGTCCTATGGGTGCTGCTGAGAAGAAAATATAGGAGCTCTGTTTGCTGCCACTAACACACTAGAAGTCCTATGGGTGCTGCTGAGAAGAAAATATAGGAGCTCTGTTTGCTGCCACTAACACACTAGAAGTCCTATGAGTGCTGCTGAGAAGAAAATATAGGAGCTCTGTTTGCTGCCACTAACACACTAGAAGTCCTATGGGTGCTGCTGAGCAGAAAATATAGGAGCTCTGTTTGCTGCCACTAACACACTAGAAGTCCTATGGGTGCTGCTGAGAAGAAAATATAGGAGCTCTGTGTGATGCCACTAACACACTAGAAGTCCTATGGGTGCTTCTGAGATGAAAATATAGGAGCTCTGTGTGATGCCACTAACACACTAGAAGTCCTATGGGTGCTGCTGAGAAGAAAATATAGGAGCTCTGTTTGCTGCCACTAACACACTAGAAGTCCTATGGGTGCTGCTGAGAAGAAAATATAGGAGCTCTGTTTGCTGCCACTAACACACTAGAAGTCCTATGGGTGCTGCTGAGAAGAAAATATAGGAGCTCTGTTTGCTGCCACTAACACACTAGAAGTCCTATGGGTGCTGCTGAGATGAAAATATAGGAGCTCTGTTTGCTGCCACTAACACACTAGAAGTCCTATGGGTGCTGCTGAGAAGAAAATATAGGAGCTCTGTGTGATGCCACTAACACACTAGAAGTCCTATGGGTGCTTCTGAGATGAAAATATAGGAGCTCTGTGTGATGCCACTAACACACTAGAAGTCCTATGGGTGCTGCTGAGAAGAAAATATAGGAGCTCTGTTTGCTGCCACTAACACACTAGAAGTCCTATGGGTGCTGCTGAGAAGAAAATATAGGAGCTCTGTTTGCTGCCACTAACACACTAGAAGTCCTATGGGTGCTGCTGAGAAGAAAATATAGGAGCTCTGTGTGATGCCACTAACACACTAGAAGTCCTATGGGTGCTGCTGAGAAGAAAATATAGGAGCTCTGTTTGCTGCCACTAACACACTAGAAGTCCTATGGGTGCTGCTGAGAAGAAAATATAGGAGCTCTGTTTGCTGCCACTAACACACTAGAAGTCCTATGGGTGCTGCTGAGAAGAAAATATAGGAGCTCTGTTTGCTGCCACTAACACACTAGAAGTCCTATGGGTGCTGCTGAGAAGAAAATATAGGAGCTCTGTGTGATGCCACTAACACACTAGAAGTCCTATGGGTGCTTCTGAGATGAAAATATAGGAACTCTGTGTGATGCCACTAACACATTAGAAGTCCTATGGGTGCTGCTAAGAAGAAAATATAGGAGCTCTGTTTGCTGCCACTAACACACTAGAAGTCCTATGGGTGCTGCTGAGAAGAAAATATAGGAGCTCTGTGTGATGCCACTAACACACTAGAAGTCCTATGGGTGCTGCTGAGAAGAAAATATAGGAGCTCTGTTTGCTGCCACTAACACACTAGAAGTCCTATGGGTGCTGCTGAGAAGAAAATATAGGAGCTCTGTTTGCTGCCACTAACACACTAGAAGTCCTATGGGTGCTGCTGAGAAGAAAATATAGGAGCACTGTGTGATGCCACTAACACACTAGAAGTCCTATGGGTGCTGCTGAGAAGAAAATATAGGAGCTCTGTTTGCTGCCACTAACACACTAGAAGTCCTATGGGTGCTGCTGAGAAGAAAATATAGGAGCTCTGTTTGCTGCCACTAACACACTAGAAGTCCTATGGGTGCTGCTGAGAAGAAAATATAGGAGCTCTGTTTGCTGCCACTAACACACTAGAAGTCCTATGGGTGCTGCTGAGAAGAAAATATAGGAGCTCTGTGTGATGCCACTAACACACTAGAAGTCCTATGGGTGCTTCTGAGATGAAAATATAGGAACTCTGTGTGATGCCACTAACACATTAGAAGTCCTATGGGTGCTGCTAAGAAGAAAATATAGGAGCTCTGTTTGCTGCCACTAACACACTAGAAGTCCTATGGGTGCTGCTGAGAAGAAAATATAGGAGCTCTGTGTGATGCCACTAACACACTAGAAGTCCTATGGGTGCTGCTGAGAAGAAAATATAGGAGCTCTGTTTGCTGCCACTAACACACTAGAAGTCCTATGGGTGCTGCTGAGAAGAAAATATAGGAGCTCTGTGTGATGCCACTAACACACTAGAAGTCCTATGGGTGCTGCTGAGAAGAAAATATAGGATCTCTGTTTGCTGCCACTAACACACTAGAAGTCCTATGGGTGCTGCTGAGAAGAAAATATAGGAGCTCTGTTTGCTGCCACTAACACACTAGAAGTCCTATGGGTGCTGCTGAGAAGAAAATATAGGAGCTCTGTGTGATGCCACTAACACACTAGAAGTCCTATGGGTGCTGCTGAGATGAAAATATAGGAACTCTGTGTGATGCCACTAACACATTAGAAGTCCTATGGGTTCTGCTGAGAAGAAAATATAGGAGCTCTGTTTGCTGCCACTAACACACTAGAAGTCCTATGGGTGCTGCTGAGAAGAAAATATAGGAGCTCTGTGTGATGCCACTAACACACTAGAAGTCCTATGGGTGCTGCTGAGAAGAAAATATAGGAGCTCTGTTTGCTGCCACTAACACACTAGAAGTCCTATGGGTGCTGCTGAGAAGAAAATATAGGAGCTCTGTGTGATGCCACTAACACACTAGAAGTCCTATGGGTGCTGCTGAGAAGAAAATATAGGAGCTCTGTTTGCTGCCACTAACACACTAGAAGTCCTATGGGTGCTGCTGAGAAGAAAATATAGGAGCTCTGTTTGCTGCCACTAACACACTAGAAGTCCTATGGGTGCTGCTGAGAAGAAAATATAGGAGCTCTGTTTGCTGCCACTAACACACTAGAAGTCCTATGGGTGCTGCTGAGAAGAAAATATAGGAGCTCTGTTTGCTGCCACTAACACACTAGAAGTCCTATGGGTGCTGCTGAGAAGAAAATATAGGAGCTCTGTGTGATGCCACTAACACACTAGAAGTCCTATGGGTGCTGCTGAGAAGAAAATATAGGAGCTCTGTTTGCTGGCACTAACACACTAGAAGTCCTATGGGTGCTGTTGGGGTGCAATGCTGTGCTAACAGCACTGCGGTTGGTACTACTGCAATACTGTACTAACAGTAAGCACGCACCAGACTAATCCCCAGCAGCAGCTAATAACACACTAACTGTGCAATCAGCAGCAATGAACGATCAATGACTTAGGTAGCAATGGTTTAGCAAAGAAATAGCCAATGGTTTAGCAAAGAAGAGCAAATCTTTCAGTATCAAGCAAAGACAGAATCAGCAGACTAATCTCTCCTAAAGCCGGAACTCATGTGACCGGGGCCGATGGCGTGGCGGCCTTTTAAATGGTGGGGCGTGTACTAAAGCCCCTGAGCTGTAATTGGCTACAGGCGTCCTGCCTGTAGCCAATTATTGCTCTCCGAGTTTCGGGCGCTGTGATTGGCCAAGCATGCGGGGTCACAGTGCATGCTTGGCCAATCATCAGCCAGCAATGCACTGCGCCGGCCGCGCCGGCCGCAATGCATTGCGGGGCCGCTCGCATCACACGAATGTGATGCGAACGGCCCAAATAGTTCTGGGCTCGACGAGCGAGCGAACGCCCGGTGCTCGATTCGAACATGGGTTCGAATCGAGCACCGGGCCCATCCCTAGTGTTGGGCACTTCTTGCACATCCAACATCAAACTCGCTCTTGGAGAGTGCAGCTCGCCACCTTAGGAGCTGGGTTTTGGCCCTTTCCCTCCAGGCGGGTGAGAGGGGAGTATTCTTCGGATAAAACTCCTCCACAGGGATTTCATCTTTTGCTTCTCCCACTAAATTAGATGGTGAGACTGGGGTGGCCGGGTTAACTTGTCCCAACAACATCCGAACCGACATCTTCACTGGTGAGGTTGTCACGTTGCGAACACTAACTGAGATCTTCCCGTGACTTCTCTGTAATGCCTTTGTTGGGACCACTTCAGGATCAGGAATTATCTCCACTCCCATGTCTTCTCTCCGGCCGTCCCCTTCAAGGACAATAAAGGGCCTGGTTGCTTCTAATTCAGCTTGACGAATGCTCTCAAACAAGCCACCTCTCCAGGTTGTATCACCTTCTCACTTCGGTCCAAGCACCAGATCTTCCCCACTCCTTCAGCTGGGGCCCTCTGTTTTGCACCAGGCGCTAATAGGCTTGTCTCAACATGGGGTGCACACTTGTAGTTGAAGTGCCCTGCTCTTGGATAAGAGGTGTTAAGAGTCTTCTGACAAGGTCAGTATTAGTTCCAATGATGAGGGAGCTTTTATTAGCCCCTGACGGACTGCCAAAGTGTCAAAAGTCTCAGCCTTCCCGGCTACAGAGGGGTCAAAGGTCAGTTTGACTGGTAGATAGCCATCATAGGGGTAATTCTGAGTCCCAATACCCCATATCTCTAGCTCTTCTAGCTTCTGTAATGGCAGGTGTTTGAGGTGCTTGTCATAAAATTCTCTATAGAGGAGGGCCACTTGAGCTCCAGTATCCAGGAGGGCCTTGGTGTAGATTCCCTCCACTTGGATGAAGACAACTGGAAAAGGTCCCACCAACTTGGGAGAGATTTTGTGAGGAGTGACAGGCTGAGCCTGTTCGGTGGCTTGTATCTGCACTCCTTTCTTGCGGAGGTTCTGATCCGGCTTGAGTCTCGGTTGAGCTGTGGGAGTCTGGTGTGCATTGACTCTCCGACGCTGGGTAGCCTGGGTCAAGGGGAGTGGGACACTGGGTCGCTCAGAGGCAACAACGGAAAACTTCTGCGAGGGCTTGGACTTCCGCCGTGGTCTCTTTGCGTCATTGGGTTTTCTGGAGCTAGCTGATGAAACAGGGCACCCGGTTGACTCCTTCACCAGCTTTTGGCGCTGTGCCTGATGCCGCATACACACGACCGTTTTTCACAACGTTAAAAATGCCATTTTTTAAATTGGGCATTAAAATTATCGTAGGTGTAGGCTCTAGAGCATTTTTAACGACATGAAAAATGGCCTAAAAAAATGAGAACCTGCTCTATTTTTTCACATCGTTTTTCACGTCGTTTTTTTTTAACGACGTGAAAAACGGTAGTGTGTATGCTTTTACGAGGGGGAAAAAACGCGCATGCTCAGAATCAAGTATGAGACGGGAGTGCTCGTTCTGGTAAAACTAGCGTTCGTAATGGAGATAGCACATTCGTCACGATGTAACGGACTGAAAAGCACGAGGCTGAAAAGCGCGAATTGTAGCTCAACAAACTTTACTAACATGAAGGGTGGCGCCATTCGAACGGAACTTCCCCTTTATAGTGCCGTTGTACGTGTTGTACGTCACTGCCCTTTGCTCGAGCGTTTTTTTTAATGAACGTGTGTATGCAAGACAGGCTTGAGAGGAAACAAGAAAAATCACGTCGAGAAAAACGTTGTTTTTGAAAATGACATTAAAAACGATCGTGTGTACGCGGCATCAGGCTTTCCTGTGCTTGGGCACACTCGTCGATAATGTCCAGTTCCTCCACAGTTGAAACAAACTTTGTTACTCATTGGCCTCTGGCCCAAGGTAGTAGAAGATATCTGAGGCACTCTTGTCTCTGTGTTACCTTCATTAGCTGTCTTGGTGACTTTCGCTATCAACAAGGTCATCATCTCCATTGTCTGTGCCATTTGAGACTTCAGGGTGGCTATTTCAGTATCTCGCATCTAGCATCTGTTCCTAGGGACCCGACTTCAGCTAAAGATGTGAAGGCTGGACGAACAGCTGCTTGCTTTTCATCGAACATGGCTTCTTCATCTCTCACTACTCTGATGAGGTCAGGGTACTTCAGGGACATAACACCCATAGAGGTCTTCAGCTGGAGCCAGACTGGGTCAGAGCGTAGAGCCCCCTTTAGGATTTGCTGTATTCTGGCCTGGTCTATGGCAGAGGGCAGCATCGCTCTTTTTAGCACAATCTGGTATAGCATCTTATTCAGCCATCTGATGTATTCAGACAAGCGTTCACCTTGACGTTGAAGGGCATGTTAAAATTGATAGATCAGGTCAGCTGCTTTCTCTGTCCGCCCAAACTCCTCCTGTAACATGGCCAGGTAATCATAAGCTGTACAGGTTGTGTTACTAAATCTCAAGTTCCTGATAGCCTCAGTAGCAGCTTCTCGCAAACTCTCACTGATGCGTTGCTTCTTTTGTACCTCTGGCAGATCCCACTCTTCTAGGGCCTGCATAGCCTGCTCCATCCATACTTCAAACTCTTCCTCTCCATTTGGCACAGGCTGTTTTCCAGAGAAGATCCTCAGCTTCCCGTACCCAGCCTCAAAGCACACTGTGTTGCTCTTCTAGCATTTTGAGACAAAGTCCCCCATGGCTGTAAAGAACTCTGGCTCTATCATGACCAGAGGTGACCGGGAGCGAACTTCTTCTGTAGTTGATTCGGCTTAAAATGGAGCTGGTAGGGCCCTCGTCTGGAACCTTCGGATGGATTACACAAAGCTCTGTCTTGTTGGCCAGTTGCACACTGGCGTTTTTGAAACTTCCAGGGTCTCCTTGTTTCCACTCTAACAGTGCATAAGTGCGGGAGGTCCCAGGGTCTGTCCTGACAGCAATAACCCACACATTCCTGTCTGGGGACAGCGTCTTTACCGCTTGGCTGATTTGTTCCTCCGCCCAAGCCTCCCCCGGGAACTCGATCACCACGCTCACTTCTGAGCTGGCGCCTTCTTCTTTGCACCACTAAATTGCAGCGGCAAGGTCCATTTTGGTGCTGGTAGGGGTTCCCTCTGAGAGAGTTGATTGCAGAGTCGCATAAAACATCCCGGACAAGCCCTCACATCTAGCGCTACTCCCCGAGGAGCCGCTTAGTATTTGTTTGCTTCTGCACTCTGCCTCTTAACCCCAGTAACTGTCTCAACCCCTCTGACACACCTGGTTAGTATTGTTAGTGTAGGACCCAGTAACAGAGAGAAAACACAATAATAATAGAGCATGTAATATATTTACCCAGGCCCTGGGTTCCTTCACTTCACCAGCAGTGGTAGTAAATATAGACTCACACAAGGTATCAATGAACCACTTGTAAAAGTTTACTATGATGAAGAATGGTGAAGAATAACATATGAATAACACAAATTATGATTGGCAAAGATATTTGTTCAAAACAATAATGTCATACCACTGTATCAAATAGCAACCTGATAAGGGTATGTGTGAACAGGTGCACAGTGGAACAGATCCCCAATACTTTAACACCTGTATTAAAGCACCTTCCCACTGAGGCCTCAGCAAACAGACCAATGCACACAGAAATTGCATAGACAGTGAACACAGTAATAAAAGTACAAGTTCCAACTGTATGTTACTAAATGGCTCCCTCTAGTGTGCAGTCCCAAGTGATACACAATTGTATAGCAATAAAACCTTGTGGAAGAATAAAGTAGTGGAAGTTTCTCCAGTCCCAGTTTGTTCTTCAGCTAGCTCAATTGTACTGCAGTGTGAGGTGGTGCACGTATTTGTAATCCAAAATAGCAAAGGAAACAGTAACTGTAGAATATGGTGTGATTGATTACTTAGCTGCAAACTATTCCCACCTGTAATTCCTTCTGAGAGTGAACAGTACAGTACTGACCTGGCAGCATGGGTAAAAAGGAAAGCAAGGCCCCAGGATCTGATTGCAAAAGGCTCAGATGCAGCTCATCCTTATCCGTGGAACTACAGGTCTCAGCGTCAGTCTGTATAGCAGACAATCACTTTTCAATATCACAGTCACTACTTGCATAGGCAGATGCCTTCTCACCCACTCTGGATCCCTGCTGTCTGTAGACTCCGTCTGTGTAGATGACACCTCCACGCGGTGTTGCTCCTCCCGGTGTGCTGGAAGGCAGATGGCTTCAAAACCTCTGAACTGCAGGCTGGTCCTCCTGCTCGATCAGCAGGGCTGCTCACAAGGATCCCTCTGTCAGGGGATCCGCTCTTCAAATCTAGGCCGCAGGCTCTCCCAGCCCTGGGCACACACACAGGCCTCTTGCTGGTTGTTGAATGGCATCCCAAGAGGCAGGAAACAGGCCATGCCTGCTTACCCAGCAGGCTGTTCTGTGATTTTGCATTGTGGGTGTGGTAGTTCCCAGCCTGCTTTAACTACATGAGTCACTTCCTCATTGTACTCCATCCCCACAATCCTTAGCTGTTAGGTTTCTTTTCCCTTCTGTTTAAAGGAAGTAGACATAGTTCCAACGGTCACTAGAGCCACCAAACCCTTTCTTAAGAATACAATACATTACTTAGATGATAACTTTGGCAGCAGACCTGTGCTACACAATAATGTAACTGGATAGTCTGCTGGAGTGATCGACTACTTTGGGGGGTGATAGAAGCCTAATCAGAGTTCCTGGAGAGGGTCCCAAGCCTGGGGACCTTATGCACTTGTAGCTATTAACTATGGACTTACTGCCTTTGTGGATTACTACCAATCATGGACTCCAAGGGACTTGCACTACCTCTTGTGGATTATTGCCTTAATAGACTATTGCCATAAAAAAGGTTGCTTTATGGACTAGCCTTCTACATAAAGTATGCACACTCTACGGATGTTAGAAATGCTCTGTACAGGATTTGTGTTGAAACAGTTTTTTGAGAACTGTACGAATTTTAGAAACTATCTCAGTAAAGGATATTGTTTGTTTACTTGCTTTGACAGTTCTGAAGTCCCCTAAAGGGGTACATCCACAGCGTACCGAAAGAACAGGGCTTGTAACATAGCAAGGGGGCTGAGCTAGAGGAAGATGCAATACATTAATCTAATACACAGAGTACTGTCCAGTGGATGTGGTATTGCTAAGGACTAACGTGTTGTGTCATTGCTTAAGGCAGCCAATCAGCCAGGGATGACGGTTCATCTGGTAGTGGAGGAGGTTAAATACTGGGCACCTCCACTAGCGGCTGGTTCTCCACTCTTTGGGATCAGATCCATAGCACACAGTGCCTAGTGATCTAGCCTGGATTCATGGACGAGAGTGTGTAGAGGGGCTCCGGAAGAAGAGAGCAAGCACGGAGGTTGGAGACAGAAGGAGAAAGAGAATTTCCTGTATCCCATAGCAACCATTGGATGTGTCACTAGGAGAAAGGTTGCATGAACTATTAGATTGGTGGAGCCCGGTATAGGCTCAGCGGTACCGGCCTAAAAATGCTGCACACCTGGGAAATGGTGTCCTATATGCAAAGGAGTGCTTACGTGTGATCAGTGTAACAGGGTCAGCACAGAGAGCGAGAAGTTAACAGTGTCATTGCAGCTTGCTTCTAAGTCTGGGCGATATGCCTGAATGTTGATTGTCACATGACCGTAGCTCCCAATCTGAAATTCAAGCATTAGCAAGTGCAGTTCTACTTGTCCTCCACACAGGCGCCTATGTCCCACCCACAGACATGCTAGGTAAGACAAATGAAATCAATAAACCAGGGTGGCCCTGTTAACATGGAAATGGTCTGAGGCTCAGTGCACTCTTTCTTACCAAGAGTTTGGGATTTAAGACTTTACCTTAGAACCCTTAACCTTGCATCTCTTAAAATCATACTAAAGCTAAACTTTTGGCTTTTCTACAATTGATTTTTGCATTGCATTCCCCCTTTCTTGCACTGAAAAGGTGACATGCTTGTTTGGTCTAGAAGATTTAAAAAAATCACAATACCTTTATTATTCCTTGCACCTTCAGCAGCCAGCACTTTAGTCCACTATCTGACACCCCCAGGATGTGGGTGGGCTTTTATCCCTTGGTCCTGCATTATATGTGATGATGTTGGAGACACTACGACCAGTCAAGAAGTAAAAAGCAGTGGCTTTAGGGAATCAGTCCTATGGAAAGGAGAAAGACTGTGGGAGCAAGGAATAAAGTAAATACTGGATGTAATCCAGTATTGGGGGGGGGGGGCTGTTTAGAGATGTCTGGTGTTCAGCTTTAAGTACAGAAATTTCACTGTATACTTGATTATTCCATACCAGTGGATAGCAGCAAAGACATATTTTTTATCAAAGAAAATAATTGCTACTATTCTCCGCTCTATAATTTTGCACTCTTTTGAGAGCAGTCATTTTATTAAAATTGGAACTGTTTAATGCAAAATCAAGCATAATTCATCACTAATAATATTTACTACTAACTGGAATTGAGAAATTGAATGCATTATAATTCAGCTATACGTTTACACAGGACAAGAAAATAAATTTGTTAATTATCATGAACATGTCAACAATTTTTATTTACTCTTGTGCAGCAAGATGGATATTTCAGCAGACATACTAATTTATTGTTCCTAATCACATTGTATGTTTAATGCAGTAAATGGCTTCAGCAGTTTATAAGCAAAATCATAAATAATTGTATTTTATTTCCGTCGGTTTTAAAAGTAAACTACTGACACTGCTTAGATTGACTGTGTGTCTGCAATACATTAAAATTCATGATTTTGTAGGTGATGAGGGACAAGAGTTCTTTGGAATGCCACTAGCAGAGCAAAACAAATTAATATTTTCCATTTATCATGGTTCTAATTTTAGGACACCAAAAAAAATAATAATAAAAACAAATGAGTACAAAAATCAAATCACTGAACTGCTGCACAGGTTTAAAATTGACATCCAGAAACAGAATGAGAATTGATTTCAAAATCATTACCACATAAGACAGAAACATTTGTAATGAAAAATTACATAAATATCTTTATTCCGACAGTTGGCGATGTGGATTCCAAGCTCTCTGTGCCCCTAAGCCAGTGTAAACACATATTCCATTTATTTGCTTCTTTTGCAATAAATCTGATGCACAGTCTCGAGACAAGTTATTTATAACCATGAAATGCATAAAAAAGTCAAACTTTCTGCTTTATTCCAAGTCACAGTGGGCTTGTATGGTAACATTCCCCATAGCTTGTTGTTATTGAAAGTACAGAACAGTTACTGATGAAACATGACTTCAGATTACATATCAGACATTGAAATAAATTAACCTTAGGATAACCCTGGATTTGTGCAATAAAATGCAATGCATATTAAAACAATCCCAAGGCCTAGTTTAGTAATAGAGAAATAAGTAAGTCATAGAGTTGATATATAGGAAAATCCTTCACTTCGATATGGATATGAGCGCAATGTGCAAAAGGATGAGCTGCATTCAGAATGCTTAGAATGGACATTATTATGCTGTGTATGATTTCAGAGACTTAGGAGCTATATTAAAGAAAAGGACCTCCTAGGTTGTATTCTCAGAGATATTGCTTGTACCTCGAGCCACACTAGAGAGGCAGCGGCAGCTTAGGGGACTTAACAAGTGGCTGAGGAATTGGTGCAAGTGTTTCTGGTTCCTGGAGAACTGGGCTGACTTCTCAGTCGGTTACTGGCTTTATAGTAGGGACAGACTGCACTTTAATGGGGAGGGTGTAGCTATGTTGGGGGAGAAGATGGGTAAAAAGCTTTTAAATTAGGTGGCGGAGGGGAGCGATTAGAGGAAGTGATAGCCAGCAGTGAGCAAATGTCAAAGTGTGCTATAATACCTAAACCCTCGTGAGTGGGATGGAAAAACAAATTTACTAATGAGGAAATAATTTGCACCTGTAAAAAATTGAGAGGCCTGTACACAAATGCCAGGAACCTAGCTTACAAAATGGAGGAACTGGAGCTGCTGGTAAACAAGGAGGTTTTTGACTTTGTGGAAATATTAGAAACTTGGTTTGACAGCTCACATGACTGGCTGGCAACTTTGCAGGGGTATTCCTTGTATCGGAGGGACAGGGAGGGTAGAAGAGGGGAAGCGGTGTGTTTGTATATTCAGAGGGTTTAACTGATGAACGTGAGGGGCGACTTTACAAAAGAGGCAGGGGGGGATGTGGCGTCCCTATGGGTGAAACTTCAAAGAGAAGAAACAAGTGGGAAAATTATACTGGGGGTATGCTTCAGGCCCCAAACCTGAAGGATGAGGAGGAGTTGGATTTCCTGTCACAGGTAGAAATGGCAGCGAGACAGGGCATTGTCATCCTAATGGGGGCATTCAACTATCCAGATACTGAATGGGAGGAGGGAACAGCTCACTCATTTAATGCCCTTCATTTTCTAAATATCTTACAGGACAACTTCATGTGCCAATTGGTGGATGCCCCGGCTAGAAATAATGCATTGCTAAATCTATTATTTACAAATGATGCAGATCTGATCGCAGATGTGGAAATAAGGGACCACGTGAGATCCAGTGATCACAGGATAATTACTTTCAGCATATATCATAGGAAAGGAGGCACGAGGGTAGTGCAAGAAACTGTACTCAATACTACATCCTAGAAACAATGGACACTGAGGATAAATTGGAGTACTTTAGAAACATATTAAATAGAAGTATTAGCCAGTGCATTCGATTAGGCAACAAATATAAAATAGCTAAGGTTAAACCTGGGTGGCTAAACTTTAATGTAAAAAGAATCATTAAAGATAAAAAAAAGGCCTTTAAAAATATAAGGCAGAGGGGCCATTGTTAGCATTTCAACACTACAATGAATGCAATAAGAAGTGTAAGAATGCAATCAGGGCAGCTAAAATAGATCACGAGAGGCACATAGTGGAAGAGAGTAAAAAAAAGATCAAAACAATTCTTTCAATATATTAATAGTAAAAAGCGAGGTCAGAGGACATTGGTCCTATAAATGATGATCAGGGGAAGTTGGTTACAAATGATAAGGAGAAGGCAACTGTACTAAATGCATTCTTCTTTTTACACAGGAAAAGGAGGGGTATAGTAATCAAAACTGTATCATTAGTAACGCATCACAAAGTGTACCTTTGTGGCTTACAGAAGTTGGTGCCCAAAAAAGACTTGAAAAGTATAATGCAAATAAATCACCAGGACCAGATTGAGTCCTCAAAGAACTGAGTCAGGTTATAGTCAGATCGCTATTCCTAATTTTTATGGACACCATACTGACAGGAATGGATGCCAGTGGATTGGCAAAGGACCAACATGGTACCAATATATAAAAAAGGAATATATAAAAAAGGGCAGAGATGTATACCTGGAAACTACAGGCCAGTCAGTCTAGTATCAATAGTATGTAAACTATTGGAGGGGATGATAAGGGACTATATCTAAGATTTTGCTAATAAATGCAGTATCATTAGTAGTAATCAGCATGGCTTTATGAAAGGTCGTTCTTGCCAAACCAACCTGTTAACATTCTATGAGGAAGTGAGCTGCCATCTAGATAAGGGAAGGCCTATGGATGTGGTGTATCTGGATTTTGCAGAAGCATTTGATACAGTCCCCCACAAACGCTTAATTTGCAAACTGGGGTCTGTAGATCTAGACCATAGTACATGGATAGAAAATTGGTTACAGGAGCACGTCTAAAGGGTGGTGATAAATAGCATGTGCTCAGAATGGTCTGAAGTGGTAAGTGGGGTACCCCAGGGCTCTGTCCTGGGACCAATTCTGTTGAATTTCTTCATAAATGATTTAGAGGATGGGCTAACTAGCTCAATCTCAGTGTTTGCTGACAATACAAATAAGCAGGGCAATAACTTCACAGCAGGATATAGAAACTTTACAAGAAGATCTTAATAAAATAAAGGGGTGGGCAATTACATAGCAAATTTGGTTTAATGTTGCAAAATGTAAAGTAATGCGAGCTAAAAATATGAACGCAAGTTACCTACTAGGGGGAGAACCTGTGGGGGAATCCAGGATGGAAAACGATCTGGGGTTCCTAGTAGATGACAGACTCAGCAACAGCATGCAATCCCAAGCTGAAGAAAGCAAAGCTAGCAGAATATAAGCATGCATATTTACTCAAGAGATAAAACAATGATCTGGCCACTTTATTAAACCTCTAGTTTGGCCACATCTGGAGTATGCCATCCAGTCCTGGTCACCAGTCCTCAGAAATGATTTGGAGAGAGTACAGAGAAGGGCAACAAAATTAATATGAGGAATAGAGGGCCTACGTGGAACCAATACAAACATTAAACCTATTCTTCCTGGAGAAGAGATGTTTGAGAGGAGATATGATAGCAATATACAATTGCCTCAATGGTGATTCTAGCATTGGGAATAAACTATTCAGTCTCAGGGAGTATAAGAAGACTGTATTGTGTACAATTTGTTTATTTTTTCAATAAAAAAATTTGAATTAAAAAAAAAAAAGAAAAAAAGAAGACTGTATTGTATATTGTACACATAATGTACACAAATGTTTTAAATAAAGACAAGTAAAAAAAAAAAAAAGATGACATGTGGTCACTCAAAGAAACTGGAGGAGGAAACAGGAGAAGCGGTTTAACCTTAAACTGTGTAGGGGGTTTTTCATTGTCAGGGTGGAGAGGATGTGTAAATCCCTTCTACCATCGGTGGTACCAGCGGGAAGTATTGATAGTTTAAATGGACTCTTAGATGGACATCTTAGTGAGCATATTATACAGGGATATGGGTTATGATTTTTGACATGAGCACACACACACCCACACAGGTTGACCTGGATGGACTGGTGTCTTTATTCAACCTTACTAACTATGCTATTATGTTTATCTTTAAGATTGTGGAAGATTTTGGCACATTCTCCAATCTCAGGGGAAATAGCCTAAAATTCTACTCGAAGTAACAGGAGTATGTAATCGGTCAGATTGCACTGGTCAGAATCAACAAAAGTTTTCCAGCATGTCCCTACAACAGAAGTGGATCAAACAATCAACTTCTGTTGAGCAGGAATGACCACACACTGATCGAAATTCAGTGTATGGCCAGCATTACAAATGCCTTTTCTTATTTTCTTATCACTATATTAAAAAATGCTATAAAAAATTATAAGCCCCCCCATCACAAAGCCCCCATACCAGATCTCCCCATAACAAAGCCCCCCATAACATATCCCGCATCATAGATCCCCCATTACAAAGCCCCCCATAAGAGATCCTCCCACCACAGAGTCCCCCTACCACAGATTCCCCGCCCCATTACAAAGCCCCCCATAACAGATCCCCATCACAAAGCCCCCCATAACAGATCCCCCATCAAAGATCCCCCATCACAAAGCCCCCATAGCAGATACCCCATCACAGACTCCCCCATCACAAAGCCCCCATCATAGATCCTCCATCATAAAGACCCCCATAACAGATCCCCATCATAGATCCCCCCATCACAAAGAACCCATCAAAAAGCCCTCCATAACAGATCCCCCCATCAAAACCCCCCCATCACAAAACCCCCCATAACAGATCCTCATCACAAAGCCCTTCATAACAGATCCCCCCATCACAGAGCCCTCCAGCGGTATTACACTTCCCCATCAATAACATTGCAGCACTCCCCCTCCCCTCTGCTACAAGATGCAAAGGGCGGGACTTTTCAAGTGAAAAGTAGGTCATTGATTGCTGGGACCGCCCGATGCCTAGTAACCAATCACCTGCTTCTTAACTTAAAAGGTCCCGCCCTTTGTCTGAACCTGTCATGTTTCTTGTCTTGTGATTAAGGTAGCAGAGGGGAGGGGGAGTGCTGCGATGTTAAAGGGGCAGTCTGCAGGCCGAGTAAATCACCCTGGCGGGCCGTATATGGCCCGTGGGCCATAGTTTAAAGACCCCTGCTCCAATCGGTAGTGCTGTGCAGAAAGTTAAGTGGATTGGAGCAATGGGCAAGTGGAGTGTTTGACTATTCCGGACTGTTTGAGACATGGACTGCTGGACTCTGTGTTGAACAGAAATCCTACTCTCTAGCGTGAGGCTAGCACAGGGTGTTTTAACCAATGCTAAAGCAAATAGGACTGTTAAAGAGGAAACAAAATAATTGACAAAGCTTAATTTGGGGTTTCAATGAAGTGATTGTTATATATACTTGCTAGCTACTATCAGTTCCTGTATTCTCTTTGCATTAGTGACAGTTCAAAATTGAAATGTATTTTACCTGATAAATTTCGCCAAGTAACTGAATACAGGAAAACCTTAGCATACTCCAGTTGTGTTTGGTAAGTAGCCCTAGGCTAGCAATCTGTCACTGCTTTCCACCACAGCAAGAGCAAGTCAGTTAATGTATGAAATATAATTAAATTGACATCAAGTTTTGTTGACTATATATATATAACTAGAAAAGTGCAGCACAAAAAAATTAAATGATAATTAATAAAAGTCCATATAAAGAGGCAGAAGTCCATACAGGGTGAATGGTGTACAGCATAGAAAGGTGTTCCGGGTCAGCATCCAGGGGCTTCCAATAGTGCAGGGCGAGATATGTCAGCCGTTTCTTCCGGTTTTCCCTCTCTTGGGGGTGAAGGGAGCTGAATATTCCTGTAGAGGAAACTTGGAAGGAAGTTCACCATCACCAAACGCCATCTTGTCATCCTGCATTGCACAGAAAAAAAAATAATAATTTGTTCTCAGAGATGAAGAATGGCTTATCGTCTTCGGAGTCTATACCTACAATTTGCATAACTGGATATCGGTGGAGCAAATGAGGTGGCTGTTCTGTGTCATACTATTACTGGTCGTTTGGAGTTTGGAGGCTTAATGATTGGAGGACACCTGTATTATCATTCTATGCCCTGTGACCTCTTGTAGGTCGAATTGCTGAGGTGAGAGGCCACTCTGTGTGCGGTGGAGGGATTTCTCTTTCTGGTCAAACTTGTTGTGATCCACATCGCATGCTACAATAGTGCACCATTCACCCTGTATGGATTTTTCATGAATTACCCTTAAGTGCTGGCTGCATTATAATTTTTTTTATTTTTGTTTTGGATTTCAGCGCTCAATACTTTTATTGTCAATTGTTGACTATATAACCAGTAATTATTTGTGATATAAGTTTTGAATTGAGTTGGCCATGGCCCATGAATATGATTTTGAATTTTCTAGAATGACCTACCTATGTTGCCTGTCTGCACATTCCTTGTAGACTCAAAAAAAAAAATCCTTCCTTTGTATGAATTACTTACTGATAACATGTACTGTGTATGCTGTGGTACAGTTATGCTGCGTACATACGATTGGTTTTTCTGATGAAAAAAGACAGATGGACTTTTTTCATCGGTATAAAAAAATAGAACCTGTTTTAAATTTTACCGATGGAAAAAAAAAAAACGATAGCAAATTACGATCGTCTGTGTGGAACTCCATCGGAGAAAAAACCCACGCATGCTCAGAATCAAGTCGACGCATGCTCAGAAGCATTGAACTTCTTTTTCTCGGCTTGTCGGAGTGTTTTACATCACAGCGTTTTGGACGGTCGGAATTTTGACTGATGGTGTGTAGGCAAGACTGATGAAAGTCAGCTTCATCGGATTTCCGATGGAAAAATCCATCGGATTTTATTCCATCGGAAATCCGATCGTGTGTACAGGGCATGAGGGAGTCCTCTGCATCTGTCTTTTTCTCTCTTGCACATTTGGAATCAGTTCAGCAGTTGGCAAGAACTTTATTCCAGTTCTGCTTTTCATATGTTCCTAATAATTGCATGTATAAAGAGCATTCACAGAAAAACATGTATACAAACAATCTTTAGTCCACCTTTTATATTTACAAAGAAGACAAAACTTTCAGTTCTACTAGTGTGTAGCATTAGCTAATTTTTTTTTTTTTTTTTTACTGTCATATGCCAGCTGAACACAGAAATACATTTTTCAGTGATGGGCAAATAGTACAGGTTTTAAGGGACGCAGAAAATATAGGCAAGTGTCACTCATGTTCTGATGTTCACTAGTAGGTATAAGAAAAGCAATTTTGGCAAAACTGAATTTGTAACAAGATTACAGAGTTCTCCATAGACCAAAACCAGCAGAAACGTGTACTCGCCCCCCCCCCCCCCCCCCCAAAGAAAAAAACATGCAACCCAGATACAGGCTGGGAGGAAGGAGCAAACCTGTGGGACTTCACTAGACCCTGTCTAGCCACTAGCCATTGCTATAATGAGCAAGTCTGCCAGCGATGGGACCCTTAAACTCACGTTGAAGCATTGACCCTTAAGGCAAGGAAATCCTCTGGAGGCTCTATAACAGCAAATAAGTTCAGTAAATATAAGGGACGCCAAAGGCTTCACACTACACCAAAGCTTTGCAGATTCAGTCTGACCTCAGATGACTGCTCCTTCACACAGGCTGAAAGCAGATGTAGTGTAGACCGCAATGCTTCTGTCTAGATGATGGCCAATGAGATGTGTCAGTAGGTCTGTACCTTAATGCTTCAATAATGCTGGCACTCTTCTGGAGTAGGGGTCAGGAAAAAGGCAGTACTCAATGCAATGGGCCTTCCTCTCAAGCCTGAACCTTTCCCCTAATGGTTTTGAGAGTCCTATGTAGTCTGCTCCACTGGCATTCTGACTGTCAGGGACATGGCCTTCACAGTACTGGCAATGTTGCCAAGAACCTCAATGGACGCTCACGGAGGGTTTCGGGATGTGCATGAGCGTGCGCCGCGGCGCACACTCACGCGTAATACGGCGCGTGCGCGATGGTGTGCAAGTGGCGTGACTGACGCTGGCGCCAATTGCCCTATTTAAGTCAGCCTGTGACTGCTGGATGGCGCTGGATTATCTCTTCAGTCTCCTGTGTACCTTGATCTTGTTCCTTGATCCGTGCCTATCTGTTGTGACCGCACTTGCCTTGACCTCGCTTCCTGTTCTCCTAGTTTTTGACCCTTGGCCTGCTTCTGGACTCTGCTTCTACTTTCTGACCACCCGGCTTGACCCTCGGCTTGTATCTGGACCCTGCTCGTGTATGATCTTGGCTCGCTCCTGTAACTGATCTGGACTGACCTACCTGTGTATGACCCCCGGCCTGGCTTCTGGTATCTCCGCTCATCTGAGCACAACACAGCTCAGTTCTGCCTGCTGCAGTCATCCCTCAGTGGCTAAGCCCATCAGACTACAAGCAAGCACCTGGCCAACCGTGCTTCTGTGGGCACCGCGCTCCCTGTCCCCAACTCCAGGGTCACGATGCACTCAGCTGCAAGGGGAGCCCTCTTGGCATCTAGATTTCCATACTCGTTCCTGACACTGACAGTGCTGTCACTGTACAGCACAGTACAGTCTGGCAGCCTGCAAGCCTCCCATTCTCACTAGGCTCTGACAGTCCTTGGCCCCAGAATGTACCCCAGGGTTCTTTCCTCAGCTACCCAGCCAGCTCAGTGCCTTTCCTCAGGTTTTTAAGGGTTGGGTTAAATTTCCACTGGCCAATCAAGTCCTTCTCTCCCCTGAAAGACTTGGGTTTTACTCCAATCAGTGTCCTCCTTTTCCTCCCCTCTCCCTGCACTCTGCCAGTCACCAGCAGGGAGATGGAAATTAGCTGCTATGCTTGGCTGAGCTATTTAAAGGGATTGACAGCCAGGGTTACAGATGGATAGAGTGTCTGCAAAGCTTTAGCCAGGTTAGACTGTTCCAATGAGTACACATGTATAATTTTCCAAACCTAGTATATTATGCTTTAGAAAAATTACATGCTGTAAATTATGCACATGCCCCCATGTAATAGCTTATGAAATATGATGCATGCAGCAACCCACCTACTTGATGTCAGATTGGAAACTTTTTTAAAATCCCAAAAAAAGATCACCAAACCGGAAGACAAGCAATGACCGAGAGGCTAATGAAAAATAAAGTCAAATCTTGGGGTTAATTAACGGAAAGGCCAAATTTTACCCTGTTTTACCACAAAATTATTTCCAAATAATTGTATAATACAATTTTGGTCCATTGCGAACATCTCTCTACTATTTTGGTGTGTGTGGCTATACAGAAGGCTTCTTCTTTTTTATTATAAATCTTTGGGCTCTATAGCAAACGCACAATGCATTGCTGAAGTAACTGTGCAAACAAAGCCCCAGGGAAATATTAAAATTATCCTTGCAATACCCCATACTGCAAGGGTTAAATGCTTATTTATGGACAGGGTACCATTAAAAAGCAGTTTCATTTACCTTATCCTTTGCGCCTGCTTATTTCTGCATATTTATTTTTCTCTGTGATACTGATACAAAGCCACTTTCAGCACTTCACCAGTTGCAGGCACTTTGGCAACCGATGTGCATTGTGAGTAAACTCCATGGGCCCACCCATAACCCAGAGTGTGGAAGAGAAGAGGCAAGCGCTGGCTGTTGGGGGAGCGAGTCATTTGGTAAGTAAAAGTTCTTTGGTGAGGAAGTGAAGATGGTACAAACAGTGTAAATATTTGCTTAAAAGAAAATGTTCTAAATGCCTCTGTAATGGAAAATGATGGGCATGACTATCTTATAGTTCTCTATATTCATCAAATAAATTGTCACATAAACTGAGCTCTGTTTAATACAGTTCTTTAAAAGTATAAAATACAAAACTGAACACGTCTTAATGGACACAGTTGCAACGTCAAAAGGTTGTGGCACCTAACAGAGATATAGACTTTGGGATTAGAGTTAGGCTTTGGATTTGGAGTTAGGTCTAGGGTTGGACTTGGGTTTTGGTTGTTGTTGTTAGGTAAATGTTCAGGAGTTAGGGTAGGTATCAAGTTGAAGTTAAGGATTATTATAAATAATATGCTTTATGTTTTTGGGTCTTATTATTACTACATAAAATAATATATGGGGTAAAATCCACCAGAGCCAAATACATATTCAGAGTTAGTTAGGTACGTGGGGAAAAGACCAGGTTCACTGAGATAAAAAAAAATGTTGTTAGATATTCAGAACTAAAGCCCCGTACACACGGTCAGACTTTTTGCCAACAAACTTCATTTTGAGCAAGTTGCTCAAAAAATCCGACCGTGTGTACGCTCCATCGGACAAACTTTTTTGGTTTTCATCGGACAAATGTTCGGTCTGCAAACGGACAAACTTTTCGCCAACAAAAGTCCCATGGAGCAAAGTCCGACCGTGTGTACAGAAAACCATCGGACTTTTGTCCGATGGACAAATAAGCATGCCCAGAACCAATGTTAAAATCAACCAACAATAGCAGAAGTTGACTAAAGGGTGGCAGTAAAGAGCAGAAAAGAGCAGAAAAACCACGTGATGTTGGAAAAGTTTTAGGAAAGTTTGCAGAAAAGTCTGAGCATGTGTATGCTATGGGTGTGCCCGGCCAACTCCGTTCGGACAAAAATCCACGGAAAAGTCCGATGGAAGTCCGACCATGTGTACGAGGCTTTTGAAACAAAAAAGTACTCACGCATTATTTTCATGGTTCCAACATTTTCATGTACAGAAATGTTTTGGACAAAAGACAACTATAACTATTATCACAAACTGCAAATCAGATTATTAGTTCAAAATATGCAAAAGATAGTTTTCACATCAATAGCACCATGATGTATAATACATCCCATATTCACACATCACCTTAGAACTGTAATGCCGCGTACACACGATCATTTTTCCCGTCGAGAAAAATGAAATTTTTTCCTTTGGATGAGAAAAACGATCGTCTGTGGGCTTTTTGTCATTTTTCTCGACGGGAAAAACGGCATTAATCACGACGAGAAAAATTAGAACATGCTCTAATTTTTCTCGTCGTGATTCCCATCGTTTTTTTCCGCGGCAGTTTTCCCATAGGGAAACACTGCCGGGGAGCCCACACACGGTCGTTTTTTTCGACCAAAAAAAAAAATTTCATTTAAAACGGCCGTGTGTGGGGGGAACAAGCTGTTCCTCGTTTTTCACGTCGATTTTTCTCGACTGTGTTTTCACCGTCGAAAAAATCGATCGTGTGTACGCGGCATTATGCCGCGTACACATGACCGTTTTTAATGACGAGAAAAATTGAATTTTTTAAAATGGTCATTAAAAACTATCGTGTGTGGGCTTCAGAGCATTTTTCACGACGTGAAAAATGGGCATGAAAAAATTGGAACATGCTCTAATTTTTCTCGTCGTTTTTCACGTCGTCGTTTTTCTCGTCATGAAAAACGGTCGTGTGTAGGCTTTAACGACGTGAAAAAAGCGCGCATGCTCAGAAGCAAGTGATGAGAAGGGAGCGCTCGTTCTGGTAAAACTACCGTTCGTAATGGAGATAGCACAATCGTCATGCTGGAGATTATTGCATCGTTTAATGCAGCACATTCTTTTCTTTGTTATTAATGCTGCAATAATCCAATTCTTTTGCTGCTGATATTCTCACAGAGTTATGAAAAAAAAATCTTTATTATTTATTGTTTTCTCATGATTAATCTATATTTATTGTAAGCCAGATCTCCCTAAATACCCAATATTTTTGAGTTACCATCTTGTATTGAAGATGTTCTTTTTTATTATTATTTGGATAATATTTTAGACTGTTTTCCATTATTATTTGATATTTTTGAGTGTGTCAAGTCACCACAACAACATTATTATTTATTCTAATTTACCCTCAAGGAGGTTAGTGTCCCTTGTTAATTTCCCCAAATTTTTTTGCAATGTCCCTGCCTACTCACTAGCAAACTCTATTTAGAATAAAAACACATGTTCAATTTTTATCATGAAACAAAAATACCATTTATTCTGGGCTAAAAACAAATTAAAGGTTAAGGCTAGGGTTGTCCCGATACCGATGCTACTATCGGTATCGGTACCGATACTGAGCATTTCCCCAAGTACTTGTACTCGGGGGAAATGCTCCGATGCTTCACCCGATACCTGGGCAGTCAGGGATGATCGGTGCGGCGGGGGGAAGTTTCAAGCACTGGTCTCCCTGTATACATTTCAATACAACTGACAGCTTCTCCCCCCGGAGCCCCCCCCCCCCCTTTCAGCTGCTTTAGCGAAATATATACAGCGGCGATCGGTGCTTCTAAACTCCCCCCAAAGCCGCACCGATCACCGCTGACTGTCCCTGTAACCCCCTCCGTGCTGTTGCTGCTGTCCTTCTTCATGATCTGTGTCCCGTGTCCTCCTCCGTGATGCTGCTCTCCCCCTCCGCATTCTGTGTACCCCTGCATGCTGCTCTCCTCCTCCGGGTTCGTTGTCCCCTCCGTGCTGCTGTCCGCGCTCCGTGTCCCACTCCTGCTGCTCTTCCCCTCCGTGCTCCGTGTCCCCTCCGTGCTCCGTGTCCCCTCCATGTCCTCCTCCACTCCCTCTGTCCTCGATCTGTCAGGATGGAGAGCGGAGGTAGGAGCCGCTAAACCCGGCTCCTACCTTTTCTGAATGAACAGAGTCATCACTGACTCTGTCCATTCATATAACTGAAACATCGTAACCTGTGTTTACGATGCTTCAGTTTATGAATGGAGAGGAGCCTCCTGTCCATTCATTTTATCTGAGGCTGCAGAGAAAGGGACTGGGGGATCTGTGTCCCTAGTCCCTTTCTCTGTCTCAAAGGGGAGATGTCAGGGGTCTGTTAAGACCCCTGAAATCTCACCAAAGCCCCCCCAACAGGTGTAAGAAAAAATAAAAAAAAATGCAATAAATAAAACAAATGAATTGAAAAAAATAATAAAAATGTGAATAAAAAAAACACTCACACAATCCAACCCCCCCCCCACCAAAAAAAAAAGAAGAAAGCACTGTAAAAAAACATAACAAAAAATCGTAAAAAAAAAAAATTGTAAAAAAAAAATACAGACACATGTGCCACTGTCACGTGACATTGAAAAAAAAGTATCGGTAATCGGTATCGGCGAGTACTTGAAAAAAAGTATCGGTACTTGTACTCGGTCTTAAAAAAGTGGTATCGGGACAACCCTAGTTAAGGCAAAACAAAACTACAGGTAAAGGAAAACTAAAGAAGCCAGGAAGACAGCACTGGAGACCCTGCTTGAATTAGTGCAGACCCAGATCACCACAGCAAACAACAAAGGATGTGAAGACGAAAATTGGGACCATCTGAAGGACATATCCTGGGCTTATTTCCTGCTCTTCTTTGTTGCCTTCCCTGCAGGCTTCCCTGCAGCCTTCCTTGGAGGCTGTGTCCGTGGAGGAGGGACTGGAGCAGGAGCAGGGACTGGGGCAGGAGCAGGGACTGGGGCAGGAGCAGGGAGTGGGGCAGGAGCAGGGAGTGGGGCAGGAACTGGAGCAGGAACAGGAGCATGGACATAACAAACATCCACAACGTCAGTAAAGTCATTGAGTTTTCCCAACATGCCCATGTTTACGACCTTCAAGATCAGGGTCTCGCATTTTAGCCGCTGTGCCATTTGCATTTCTGGCAGTTTGTGCCCAATAAGGGCAGCAAATCCCTCTGCAGCGGTGGGGGGCTCTCTGAGGGCCGCAGTAGCCTCCCTAATTAGGGCCTGGGTCTCCTCCTCCATCTGAATAAGCCTCCTGGCCCTTTTTTGGGGAATACACAGCGGAGGTATCTGGGGCCTGGTGTTCCGCTGTGTCCCACTGGGGCCTGCCTCCTCCTGGGTCCCACTGGGGCCTGCCTCCTCCTGGGTCCCACTGGCGCCTGCCTCCTCCTGGGTCACACTGGCGCCTGCCTCCTCATCCTGTATAAAAAAGGTACATATTGTAATTTTTGGCTTCATCTATCACACACATTTGTCACCTCATGACATTTGCTAATTGAATGCTAATAAATATTAAAGTCAATCATTCTGACACCAGCATTTTTCATTCTTGTCCCCATAATTTTTGGCCACTACTGTCTATTGATATGTCAAACACTTTTTGTTAAATGGTAAAAATTTTCACACAAGTTTAACATCTTTGACAACATTAGACTTTTAGTACAAGAAATCTTTAGCTAAATATTATACCTGGCTCCAAATGTTCAAATCAGGCTCCTCCAGGAGTTCAGCTTGTTCCTCCAAAGAAACCTCAACTTGGCTGCAGGGAAGGCTGGAGGGAAGGCTGGAGGGTTGGCTGCAGGGAAGGCTGGAGGGAAGGCTGGAGGGTTCACTGCAGGGAAGGCTGGAGCTCGTTCTGGGGGGAAGGCTGGAAAGGGATTCCCTTGATTCCAGGTGGTCATCCAGGAAATTTAGATGCTGGTAGTACCATAGATTCGGCTTGTATATGTCCTCTGCAGCTGCTCCTGACCGCATAGATGTTCGGACTTTGTTTCGTTGAGTCTGATATGTGCCCCTAATGGTCCCAATTTTCGTCTTCACATCCTGTATTGTTGCTGTGGGGATCTGAGTTTGCACAAATTCCAGCAAGGTCTCCAGTGCTCTCTTCCTGGCGTCTTTATTTTTATTTTGTTTATTTTTGGTCTCCCATAAAACTGGAAGATTTTTCCACCTTTGCAGGATTTCTAACATGAAATCAGGGTCTTTAAATACCTCAATTTTTTCTGCAAGTCAAAAAACAGACAAAAAATCTAATGTCAGTCAAGACTACTACTAATCTTTCTCACCATATATAGGCCACAAACTCAGCAATTGATCAGTCATCATAGAGTTGAGTGGACACCTGGATGTTTGTGTTCGACGCTTTTGGGCAAACTTCGTAAAAAGCACGAGTTCGGGCCCAAACTTGACCCCAAACCCGAACCCCATTGAAGTCAATGGGGCCCCGAACTTCTGAGGACTAAAATGGCTCCAAAAAAGTAAAAGAGTACCTAGAACTGTCCCTGCACAAAGTGTCATTTGTGAAGTACAAAAATTCAATTAAAAATCACTCCTGGCTATAATGAATTTTTGTCTCCCGTCAAATGCAATACATAGAAAAGTAATTGATACTAAAAATAAAAAAGCGTTGGGGTTCCCCCAAATTCAATTACCAGGCCCTTCAGGTCTGGAAAGGATTTTAAGGGGAACTCCAAAAATGGTGTGGAGTACCCCCAAAAATCCAGACCAGACCCTTTATCCGAGCACACAACCTGGCAGGCCGCAGAAAAAGAGGGGGGGACGAAAGAGTGCCCCCCCTCCTGAACCGTACCAGGCCACATGCCCTCAACATGGGGAGGAAGTCTCCATGTTGATGGGGACAAGGGCCTCATCCCCACAACCCTTGCCCGGTGGTTGTGGGGGTCTGCGGGCGGGGGGCTTATCGGAATCTGGAAGACCCCTTTAACAAAGGGGACCCCCAGATCCCGCCCCCTATGTGAATTGGTAATGGGGTACGTTGTACCCCTACCATTTCACCAAAAAAGTGTCCAAAATGTTAAAAATGACAATAGACGGTTTTTGACAATTCCTTTATTAATGTCTTTTTCTTTCTACCATCTTCTTCCTTTTTCTTTTCTCCATTTGGGTTTCTTCCTCCATTCCTCCATCTTCCTCTTCCTCTTCATCTTCATCTCCATCTTCATCTCCATCTTCATCTCCATCTTCATCTTCCTTCTTCCTTCGGTCTTCTCGTCCGCATCTTGCTCCTGGCTTCTTCTTTCTTCGTCCGCTCCGTTTGAATTGGAGGTTCCCGCTGTGTGACGCTTAAGTTCTTCAGTTCTCCTCTAGGTCCGCTGGCACCCGGTGGCCCCGCCCCCGTCTGACACCATGGGGAAAGTCCCCGTGAAATCCATGTGCGTCAGAGGGGGGCGGGGTCACTGGACCAAGAGGAGAACTAAAGGACTGAAGCGTCACACAGCGGGAACCTCCAATTCAAACGGAGCGGACGAAGAAAGAAGAAGCCGGAGCAAGATGCCGGAGCAAGATGCGGACGAGAACACCGAAGGAAGAAGGAAGGTGAAGATGGAGATGAAGATGAAGATGAAGAGGAAGAGGAAGATGGAGGAAGAAACCCAAATGGAGAAAAGATGAAGAAGGAAGAAGATGGAAGAAAGAAAAAGACATTAATAAAGGAATTGTCAAAAACCGTCTATTGTAATTTTTTACATTTTGGACACTTTTTTGGTGAAATGGTAGGGGTACAATGTACCCCATTACCAATTCACATAGGGGGGGGCTGGGATCTGGGGGTCCCCTTTGTTAAAGGGGTCTTCCAGATTCCGATAAGCCCCCCACCCGCAGACCCCCACAACCACCGGGCAAGGGTTGTGGGGATGAGGCCCTTGTCCCCATCAACATGGGGACATCCTCCCCATGTTGAGGGCATGTGGCCTGGTACGGTTCAGAAGGGAGGGGGGCCGTTCTCTCGTCCCCCCCTATTTTCCTGCGGCCTGCCAGGTTGCATGCTCGGATAAGGGTCTGGTATGGATTTTTGGGGGGACTCCACGCCATTTTTTTTAAATTTGGGGTGGAGTTCCCCTTAAAATCCTTTCCAGACCTGAAGGGCCTGCAAATTGAATTTGGGGGGACCCCCACGTTTTTTTTTTTAGAATCAATGACTTTTCTATGTATTGCCGGGACCCGAGAATTCATTCTAGCCGCGAGTGAGTTTTAAATGTATTTTTTTCATTCAAAAATGACACTTTGTGCAGGGACAGTTCTAAAAGCACAGGAAACAAGCGCAAATTTACATGCATATTGCCCAACACCGGACCCGAACATACAGTGAATTGTTAGGTTTCGGGTCCGGGACCCAAAAACACAATAGTTCTGTACGGTACCGAACTTTACAGTTTGGGTCCGCTCAACCCTAGACATATCAAGTATGAAAAATGTTACGTACCCGCGATCTACACGTTCGTTGCTTCCGACCTTCTTCCACTCACTGAACGTCGCTTTCAACGATGCTTATTTCCGTTATATTACAGTGCGCATGCGTGACGCTCTGCACGCTTTTCCCGCCCCTGACGTTCGTTATACTACTTTCCCCGCCCCTTCTCGCTCGTCCTTAATGATACACAACATGGCGGAGACTCACCGATATGAGGAGGAAAGTGTGGAAGTAGGCAAGACCAGATCCAGGAGATACAAAGCCACAAACATGGCGTTTGAGGAGATGGTGGAAATGGTCACCAATGCCATATTACTGAGAAGGATTATGATGCGAAACATGGCCCATACAAAAAGCCGAATCAGGTGAAGCCTCAGATCATAGATAAAGTGGTAAAAACTCTGGCCAGGAAATTTGGGGTTCGCAGATCGAAAGAACAGATCCGCAAAAGATGGTCGGACATTAAGTTGAGGGAGCCGGAGCAATACAAGAAAATAAAAAAAGTGATCAGAAAAAGTAAGTAGATTTACATTTACTCTGATTTTTATTAATAGCGTGGTGCTGCATGTGCTTTTTATTTAAAGCGGAGGTTCACCCAAATTCACAACTATACTGTAACACAACCGCTGTAATATGTATATCATCAAAGGACAAAACATTTTTTTTTTCCCATATATAAATACCTTGTATTTGCCTCTTCATAAAGCGACTTCCGGGATTCCCTCCCGCGGGAGTAGGCGTTTCTCCGGCGCCGCAATGCAATGTGGGACTTGGCTGCAGGGACTTGGTATGCAGTGCTGCGAAATCTCAAGAGATTTCACATACGACGTGACGCATGACGCCAGTCACGTGACAAGGGCGTCTCTATTTAGATTGTGCATTTCATCACAACGGGGCGTGAACTTTCAATGACGCGGCCCCGTTGTGATGGCAACCTTTGAGTTTACGGCGCTACTCCAGGAAATGATTGCTTGTGGGCTTCACAATGCCCACAAGCAAAATGGAAACACAGAGAAACGTATTTTATAACTCCTTCTTTACGAGGAAAACGGACAGCGGATACTAGCAAAAACGAAACAAGTAAGTGTACTTTATTATTGGGAAACCCCATTGAATGCAGGAAAAAAAAAAAAAAAGTTTTGTCGCGGAACCTCCGCTTTAATGTATGTAGTACAGTTCAAGATGTCCGGTTTCATGTTCTTGGGCACAAGAATCAGTCGTAGGAATCATCGTTCAATCGTTCATTAAATGACGATCTTTTGGTCCGATTCAGTGTTAAGTACATTTGATCATTCCTAATAATAGGTATGTTCAAATTTAGTTATCATTGTATTCTCCTAAAACATTGTATTATTGGTAATGAACGAGGATTTCTACGATTGATTCTTGTGCCCAAGAACATGAAACCGGACATCTTGAACAGTTCAAGATGTAAATTTTCATGTTCTTGGGCACAAGAATCAATCGTAGAAATCCTCGTTCATTACCAATAATACAATGTTTTGGGAGAATACAGTGATAACTAAATTTGAACATGCCTATTATTAGGAATGATCAAATGTACTTAACACTGAATCGGACCAAAAGATCGTCATTTAGTGAACGATTGAACGATGATTCCTACGACTGATTCTTGTGCCCAAGAACATGAAAATTGACATCTTTTGAACTGTTCAAGATGTCCGGTTTCATGTTCTTGGGCACAAGAATCAATCGTAGAAATCCTCGTTCATTACCAATAATACGATGTTTTGGGAGAATACAGTGATAACTAAATTTGAACATGCCTATTATTAGGAATGATCAAATGTACTTAACACTGAATCGGACCAAAAGATCGTCATTTAGTGAACGATTGAACGATGATTCCTACGACTGATTCTTGTGCCCAAGAACATGAAAATTGACATCTTGAAATGTTTATGTGAGAATTTTTTAGAAACGTGGTTGTGTATATGTGTTGGTAACTATATTTAACTAATGTAACTGGCAGGGATGAGCCGAACACCCCCCTGTTCGGTTCGCACCAGAACCTGCGAACAGACAGAATGTTCGCGCAAACTTTAGAACCCTATTAAATACAATGGACTCGAACGTTCGAAATCTAAAGTGCTAATTATAAAGGCTAATATGCAAGTTATTGTCCTAAAAAGTGTTTGGGGACCTGGGTCCTGCCCCAGGGGACATGTATCAATGCAAAAAAAGGTTTAAAAAATAGAAGTTTTTACGGGAGCGGTGATTTTAATAATGCTTAAAATGAAAAAATAAAAGTGAAATATTCCTTTAAATTTCGTACCTGGGGGGTGTGTATGATATGCATGTAAAGTGGCGCATGTTTCCTGTGCTTAGAACTGTCCCTGCATAAAATGTCATTTTTGAAGGAAAAAAAGTCATTTAAAACTCACTCGCGGCTATAATGAATTGTCGGCTTTTATCAATACATAGAAAAGTCATTGATAAAAAATAAAAATAAAAGCATGGGGGTTCCCCCAAATTCAATTACCAGGCCCTTTAGGTCTGGAATGGATATTAAGGGGAACCCCGCCGCAAATTAAAAAAAAAATGGCGTGGGGTTCCCCCTAAATATCCATACCAGGCCCTTGAGATCTGGCATGGATTTTAAGGGGAACTCCACCCCAAATTTTAAAAAAAATGGCGTGGAGTCCCCCCAAAAATCCATACCAGACCCTTATCCGAGCACGCAACCTGGCCGGCCGCAGGGGAAGAGGGGGTGACGAGAGAGCGCCCCCCCTCCCTCCTGAACCGTACCAGGCCACATGCCCTCAACATGGGGAGGATGTCCCCATGTTGATGGGGACAAGGGCCTCATCCCCACAACCTTTGCCCAGTGGTTGTGGGGGTCTGCGGGCGGGGGGCTTATCGGAATCTGGAAGACCCCTTTAACAAAGGGGACCCCCAGATCCCGCCCCCCCTATGTGAATTGGTAAGGGGTACATTGTACCCCTACCATTTCACGAAGAAAGCGTAAAAAAATGTAAAAAAACCCACACAAACACCTTGAAAAAGTCCTTTATTAAAAAAAAAAAACATTCCAGCGATGAAATCCAGTGTCCCGCGGCGATCCCGATGTCATGCGCCGTCCGTCATTGGTTTTGCCTGAGCGGACCTGATGGGGAACTTCCTCCTCAGTGTTTTAAATGTATAGACCCGCCCCTTCTAAAGTTCCCCATCAGGTCCGCTCAGCGGACCAGATGCGGAACATGAGAAGGGGTGGGTCTATACATGTATTACCAAAGTGAGAGAAGTTCCCCATCAGGTCCGCCCCCTCGGTATGTCGGACCTGCCTACGTCATTGGCTTGAGCGGGAAACTTCCTTCACTGTGTAATTTAAATTTACACAGTGAAGGAAGTTCCCCACTCAGGCCAATGACGTAGGCGGGGTCCGACATACTGAGGGCCGGGGGCGGACCTGATGGGGAACTTCCTTCACTGTGTAATACATGTATAGAGTCTATAGCAGTGAAGGGGTCTATAGACTCTATACATGTATTACGCAGTGAACGAAGTTCCCCATCAGGTCCGCCCCCTCGGTATGTCGGACCCCGCCTACATCATTGGCCTGAGCGGGGAACTTCCTTCACTGTGTAAATTTGAATTACACAGTGAAGGAAGTTCCCCGCTCAAGCCAATGACGTAGGCGGGTCCGACATACCAAGGGGGCGGACCTGATGGGGAACTTCTCTCACTTTGGTAATACATGTATAGACCCGCCCCTTCTCATGTTCCGCATCTGGTCCGCTGAGCGGACCTGATGGGGAACTTTAGAAGGGGCGGGTCTATACATTTAAAACACTTAGGAGGAAGTTCCCCATCAGGTCCGCTCAGGCAAAACCAATGACGGACGGCTCTGGACATCGGGATCGCCGCGGGACACTGGATTTCATCGCTGGAATGTTTTTTTTTTTTTTTTTTAATAAAGGACTTTTTCAAGGTGTTTGTGTGTTTTTTTACATTTTTTGCGCTTTCTTTGTGAAATGGTAGGGGTACAATGTACCCCTTACCAATTCACATAGGGGGGGCCGGGATCTGGGGGTCCCCTTTGTTAAAGGGGTCCTCCAGATTCCGATAAGCCCCCCGCCCGCAGACCCCCACAACCACCGGGCAAGGGTTGTGGGGATGAGGCCCTTGTCCCCATCAACATGGGGACATGCTCCCCATGTTGAGGGCATGTGGCCTGGTACAGTTCAGGAGGGAGGGGGCCGCTCTCTCGTCACCCCCTCTTCCCCTGCGGCCGGCCAGGTTGCGTGCTTGGATAAGGGTCTGGTATGGATTTTTGGGGGGACTCCACGCCATTTTTTTTTAAATTTGTTGTGGAGTTCCCCTTAAAATCCATGCCAGATCTCAAGGGCCTGGTATGGATATTTAGGGGGAACCCCACGCCATTTTTTTTTAAATTTGCGGCGGGGTTCCCCTTAATATCCATTCCAGACCTAAAGGGCCTGGTAATTGAATTTGGGGGAACCCCCACGCTTTTTTTTTATTTTTTATCAATGACTTTTCTATGTATTGCCGGGAGCCGACAATTCATTATAGCCGCGAGTGAGTTTTAAATGACTTTTTTTCCTTCAAAAATGACACTTTGTGCAGGGACAGTTCTAAGCACGGGAAACATGCGCCACTTCACATGCATATCATACACACCCCCCAGGTATGAAATTTAAAGGAATATTTCACTTTTATTGTTTCACTTTAAGCATTATTAAAATCACTGCTCCCGAAAAAACGGCCGTTTTAAAAAAAACATTTTGCATTGATACATGTCCCCTGGGGCAGGACCCGGGTCCCCAAACACTTTTTAGGACAATAACTTGCATATTAGGCTTTATAATTAGCACTTTAGATTTCTCCCATAGACTTTTCGAATTTGCCGCGAACACCCCAATTTGTTCACTGTTCGGCGAACGGGCGAACAGGCAATGTTCGAGTCGAACATGAGTTCGACTCGAACTCGAAGCTCATCCCTAGTAACTGGATTCAGTGTACGGTTAGGAGAGTATGCTCAGCAGCTGCTTACACATCTGGACTCATTAGCACAAGTGTGGACCACAAGAACAACCTTTTGATGGTGTCACACACAGGTGATCCAGTGGATACTTGGTGTGTTTCCATGTGTGAAACCTGACCAAAATAGATCAATCTACCAGCTTTGGTAATGGATACAATCATGTGTTCAGCTTAGAAATATTGGCAAAAAATACAATTGTACCACACTTCCAAAGAATGATTAATATTCCTCTTTCAGGCCTAAATATATTTATTTACTCAAGTCTACCTTTGGGTTCTATCTCTTAGGGCTTCAAAGAGCTTTGAGACGGGTTGGTGGTGCGGGGTTCCCAGCCTCCTAAGACCCACAACCGCAGGATGTGGCTGAAGAAGTGGAAAATGGCAACACAACAGGTCAGTGTCATACACCACAGCCTCAGGTAATAGATGTAGGCCTGTATATTTATTAAGACATTGTTTTTTTTTTAAATTTAAGGTACTTTAATGCCTGCGGCCCAAGCAACCTTCACCAGACACACTGCCCAGATGTTGCTAAAAGAACTGAGGGTCTGCTCTCGTGACCTGGAACAAATGAATGAAAACTTGTTCCAGATGAGGCAAAAGAGCAAGCAGCTGGAGCAAAGAATTAAAAAAATACGACATGTTCTTGGGAGGGTTTAAATATTTTATATGGGCGAAAATGATATTGTTTTTTTTGTTGATTGTTGATTTTAGAATTTGTTTTGTAAGCTTTTAATTGTTTTAAGTACTATTGTACGTGTTGAACATATGTTTCATGCGTTTTAGCAAAAAAAATATCCCCCCAAAAAAAAATTAGCATTTTCTATTTTTATAAAAATAACGAAAAAATTGTGCTCCTATTAAAAATGGGTGTGTTTACACTGAAAATGATGGTAATTTACTTCAGAAAAAGAAACATGGCACTACAACTGCACTAGTATAACCTAGGACAGTGATGGTGAACCTTGGCACCCCAGATGGTTTTGAACTACATTTCCCATGTTGCTAAGGCACTCTGCAGTGGAGTTGAGCATCATGGGAAATGTAGTTGCAAAACATCTGGAGTGCCAAGGTTCACCATCACTGACCTAGGAGAAAGATCAAATCAAACAAAATAAAACCAAACAAGATGTTTTCATTAGAAATTTTTTTTTATTCTAATTTTTTTTTCAAATGTGATCAGGCATTGCAATGTCCCCCCTACCCATAAAATAGTCGACATAGCGTTGGCGCACATCACGCCCGCTTTGGGGGGCCAAGCCTGTAGGGCCAGCTACCTGGGCTGGCAATGGTCCATCTGAGAACTGTGTGCCCTGAAGGGCAACTGAAGAAAGGTAATTCTTGGAATGTCTTTTTAAAAAATTGTGTAGTATGCAACAGCACATTATTAGATGATTCCATTTGTACTCCGCCATGTTGAGAGAGGTCATAAAAAGGCGGAAATGACTGGCCATGATGCCAAAGGCATTTTCTACCACCCTTCTCGCTCTGGCCAGCCTATAATTAAAGACCCTCCTCTCAGGGGTGAGGGTCCTTTGTGGAAAAGGCCTCATCAAATGGGGACCTAGCGCAAACGCCTCATCTGCCAGGAAAACAAAGGGTAGGCCATCTTCATTCTCTGCCGCAGGTGGCAATGCCAGGTCCTCTGATTGAAGCCGGTCGGCGAAATCTGTCTGGGCAAAAACTCCACCGTCAGACATCCGCCCATTTTTCCCAACATCAACATAAAGGAAATCATAGTTGGCAGACACCACCGCCATCAGCACAATACTGTGGAACCCTTTATAATTGTAAAAAAAGGATCCCAAATGGGGTGGTGGCACGATGCGGACGTGCTTGCCATCAATGGCTCCTCCACAGTTGGGAAAGTTCCACCGCTGAGAAAACTCAGATGCCACATTCTGCCATTCCTGTGGCGTTGAAGGTAACTGTGGAGTCAAACCCCCAAAAAAATTTAGACTTTGATACCTAAACATTGCAAGCAGATTATCACAAAACCCTCTTGGCAAAACATCAGTATAGCATTAATTTGGAAGGAGTATTTTAAAGCGGAGCTCCGCAGCAAAAAAAATAGAAAAAGCCAGCAGCTACAGCTACAGCAGCTGCTGACTTTTAATATTTGGACACTTACCTGTCCTGGAGTCCAGCGACGTCCGCAGCAGAGGACGAGAAGCGCTGCGCAGTTCTGACTGGTCCTCCTGTGTTCTGGGAGCCGAGTGTCTCCCGGAACACTACGGGTATTCTGCGGGAAGTGACGTGTCTCCCGCAGATTTGCCGCAGAGAGGACTCACGGATGTGGGTGAAAATACCTGTCTTAAACAGGTATCTTCACCCCCCTCTCCCCTGAAAGGTGTCAATTTTGACACCGGAGGGGGGGAGGGTTCCGATGAGCGGAAAATCCACTTTAGGGTGGAGCTCCGCTATAATAAGAGCTAAAAATGACCACAAAAAACATCACCCCCTCTGATGGACCAGTGAAATTCTTTTGGGGGGGGGGTTGAGATGAGTTGGGGACATCATAAATAAAGGCTCTAGTACTATGTAAGATTTTATTAGAATTATACAAAATCCAAAAATTCTGGTTGGGGGGACAAGCTAAGCACTACAATGGAGCTGACAAAAAACATTGGGAAGTGACTAGGCTAGGTGTGTTTGGGCCCAGGATAGAATGCTGGAGAGGTTGGTTTTTGGAAATATGCATGTAGGCCCAAAAAAAGGACCATTAAAAGCTTACAACATGCATGGGGACAAAGGGGACATTCACAGCATATTACAATTATGGTAATTAGAGACAGTTAAAAAAATACTATACATTAGCAAGCATAAAATACATAGATTGTGATGTTAAAGGAGAAAACTTACCTTAATATAGTCCTTCTGCAGGACTTGTATTATGGCAGAGCAGGTTTCTGGGATAATGACGCCCAGAGCCTGGGGGGAGATGCCTGTTGAGAACTTGAGGTCCTGCAAGATTCTCCCTGTTGCCAGGTAGCGCAACGTAGCAACTAGCCTCTGCTCAGCAGTAATGGCTTCCCGCATAATGGTGTCCTGCCTGGTGATATAGGGGGACACCAAAGCCAAGAGCTGCTGAAAAACGGGGTCAGACATCCTAAGAAAATTCCTGTAGTCATCAGGGTTATTCTCTCGGATCTCCCACAGCAGAGGCATGTGACAGAATTGGTCCCGCTGGAGCAACCAATTCTTGGTCCAAGAACTCCTCCTCACCCTGTTCATGGACCGGATCTGGGACATAGCAACAAGCCCAGAAGAAAGCACAGCACGATCTCAGCGACAAGAATGTACCCGCAACATGGCTTCAAAACGGTTGTCTAATCAGAACGAACTAAAAGAACATACTGAAGAACAGCAAGGCCTCTGAAGAACAAGCTTAAAAACAGTAACGAGCGGACAAGAACGCACTGCAAAAACAGATACGAACTGACTACAAGCACTGAAAGACAGATACGAACCCACAAGCACAAACTGAACTCCCGAAAACGATCTTTAAAGCACGAAGACTGAAAAGCGCGAATCGTCTCTTCCCAAACTTTTACTAACACGCGGTAACACGAAATCAGCAAAAGCAGCCAAAAGGGTGGCGCGAACATAATGAAACTTCCCCTTTATAGTGCCGTCGTACGTGTTGGATGTCACCGCGCTTTGCTAGAGCATTTTTTTCAACGATAGTGTGTAGGCAAGGCAGGCTTGAGAGGAAACACGAAAAATCATGTCGAGAAAAACTTCGTTTTTTTCAATGACATTAAAAACGGTTGTGTGTACGCGGCATTTAGAGCAGCTTTCTGTCCTGACATTTATATTCAGATTGGGAAGGCATGGGTAACACACGAGCGGAATTATTTATTATCTATTCCGACGAAAATCTGCTCACGCGGTCACACTAAAATCCGACCATCAAGAACGCGGTGACGTAAAACACTACGACTAGCCGAGAAAATGAAGGTCTATGCTTTCGAGCATGCGCCGAATTGTTTCCGAGCATGCGTGGTTTTTAGTTCGACGGAATTGCATCCAGATAAACGGAAATTCCAATAGAATTTTTTTTCCGTCGGAATTTAAGAAGGAAAAAGTCAGATGGGAATATCCCATTCCCACACGGTGGGAATATCCGATGAAAGAATTCCGTTCTGACTTTTTCCATCGGAAATTCCGAGCGTGTGTACGCGGCATTAGTTAACAGCTTTGCTTTAGGTTAGTGAAGGGAGTAAATTGCCATTCCATGCATACTTGGACCTGAAAAATATTAGTCATGGTGTGTTTTTTCTTTAGTTTCTCTCTGGCATGAATGGCTAATTATTAATCACTGGGCAAGACAACTCCACCAATGGGCTTGAGGAAGAGTGGAATTGACTACTCAAAACAGTTGCCCATTAGTACATAATTTCATTAAAGGAACATAATTTAATCAAATGAAATGCCTTGAGTCCATGATGACCTTACATCAACACACACACACTGTATACTGTATACACATATACAGTATTTTACTATTTTGTTTTATTATTAATAATAATAATAATAATAATGTAATCTTTTTGCGTAGGCTATAAATATTGACTGACCTATCTGTTTTAAATCTGTACAGCATCAAAATATCCAGAAAGATGGAGCTGTGATCAAAATACTGTGCATGCCTTTTAAAAAATAAAAATAAAAAAAATAAACAACTTTTACTGTAATGTACAGCATTTCTCTGATGCCGAGAATCATATAACCTATTTCCTGGGCTCAAAGAAGAATGCTGCAGAGAAAGTGCTACTTCATAACATGGAACTCTTTGCAAAAATTCAGGACCTACCCACTGTCAGGGACAAAGGATGAGAAAGAAGACCCCACATGAATTATGACCAAACTGCAGACCCTTTTCTTAAAAGGTATGTATACAGAGGGTTTCTCTTTGAAATCCACAAAGTCATCAGACTTTTATAGATCACCTGGGTTCCAATTGGCTTTAGTTGTAAAAAATTGGCAATGAACTTTTAAGGAAAAAAATTGCCAATGTATTCTGGAAAGATGAAGATGAAACCAACTATACAGTCATTTTCTCTAATTAATTGAGAGATCAAAAAGGCAAATGAATCCATTAGCAAGGAAACCAACCTGACAGCTTCATTAGACTATTGTAACCCTCAGCTAAACTGTCCACATGTGACCTGAGACAATTACATTTTCCATGCTATTACTGCAGGCAGCATTGCCTGTCCTAATTTTCTAATTTTAGATATACACTCATAGTGGCAATGAACTGTTGAATGAGTGTAATGTGCTCATTAGTATAACTATAAAAACATTAACATATCTTTGAAGCAATAATTATAAGAACAATACCAAGCCAAGACAGAAAATCATGCAACTCATTTAGGATTCTTAATTAATTGTATGCAGAATAAATTGATTGCATTTGCTATAAGATGGCATCATTCATAGTTTGTTCCTTTCCTGGCTGAACAGGTATTGTTCAATATGGTTGGTGACCCTAATGTACCTGGTGCTGCTCTGAACCCAGAGATACACTCACCATCTGATATTTATTACTGTCCGTCTAGTGTCTTCAATCTTTATGCATGGTTACCACTAATCATGAACTGAATATACCTGGGTTCAGTTCAAGCAGAGTTTGGTTAACATGACTAAAGTTTGTGAGCCAAATACAAACCACATTGAATTCAATAGGAGCAGAATGTTAAAAAAGAGTTCTGGTCATATTCTGAGCTAATAGACAAAGAATTGTCAAACAAGTTGCATGGAGGCTGAGCATTGCCATGGGTAACATGTATGGGGAAAAAAATAATAAACTTTTGTTCAGCTGGGAGCAGTGATTTTAGTCATGCTTAAAGTGAAACAATAAGAATGCAAAACTCCAATAAATAATTATGTTTAGGGGATGCCCTGACCCTGCATCTGAAGTGGCATATATGTGTCATGTAATCAACCTACTACAATAACAATGACATTTACAAAGTAAAAATTATATTTATCGTATATACTCGAGTATAAGTCGACCCGAATATAAGCCGAGGCACCTAATTTTACCACAAAAAACTGGGGAAACGTATTGACTCGAGTATAAGCCTAGGGTGTCCATCTGCATGCCTCACTGTGTCCATGTGCCCATGCCTCACTGTGTCCATGTGCATGCCTCACTGTGTCCCTGCCTCACTGTGTCCATGCCTCACTGTGCCCATGCCTCACTGTGCCCATGCCTCACTGTGTCCATGACTAGACAGGTTTGAAAAATTGGTGCTCCCCGGCCGTAGGTCCCCTAGACAACAAACTTTTCACACTTGTAGAGAAGAACTGTAGCTACATGTGTGCCAGGTTTTGGGTCCAGGGGACCTACGGCCGGCCAGTATTCGGTCCCCAAAATTACCAGAGAAATTACCGTTTAACATGGGAGTCTATGGAAGGGGTGCCCAGGTTTGAAAAATCGGTGCTCCCTGGCCGTAGGTTCCCCGGACAATAAACTTTGCACACTTGTAGAGAAAAAGTGTGGCTACATGTGTGCCAAGATTGGGGTCCAGGGGACCTACAGACGGCCGGTACCTCGTCCCCAAAGTCCAGGAGATCAGGCGCAAAAAGTTGACTCGATTATCAAGCCTCGTACACACGACCGAGTTTCTCGGCAAGAACCAGCAAGAAACTTGCTGGCAGAGCTTTCTTACCGAGTAAATCGGTCGTGTGTATGCGGCTTTCAGTTTTCTCGTCAAGAAAACTGACAAGAATCTCGACGAGAAAAATAGAGAGCCAATCAGCGGGTCCGGCAGCCAGAAAGAACCTCCCTAGGACACACTTAACCCCTTGATCGCCCCCTAGTGTTAACCCTTTCCCTGCCAGTGTCATTTATACAGGGATCAGTGCATTTTTTAGCACCGATGACTGTATTGGTGTCACTGGTCCCCAAAAAGTGTCACTTAGCCCTGGTTCTCACAGGTGCGATTTGCGTGTCAAATCACATGTCAAATCGGCAGCAATTGCCAGCAATGGCACGTCCTAATCAGTGTGACACCGCATTTGCGGCGCGGCACCGATTTCAAAAAGTAGTTTCTGTACTACTTTTTGCGATTTCAGCTTTATGATTTCCATTGACATCTGTGCAGAAACCTCTGCACAGATGTCTGTGAAATCGCAGCTGAAATCGGGACTGACTTGCGGGAGTGAAGTGGTTAAACAGTAAATTAGTGATGGTCATGTTCATAGTTGTTCAATGACATTCACCTGGAGACCCTGGCCCTTTGTATATATGAGCTGTCAACTTCTGGACCTGTCATTCGGCAGGAGTGAAGTATTAGGAGCAGATATGCATCAGCAGGTGGCATTTCTTCTTTCGGTGGGTCAGCAGATGTTGGACATACTTATTGCCATGGATCTACATGCCTGAAATCCTTTGCTTACATGGCCGGGGATTACTAGCTATATAAGTGAATGGGGTCAGGAGATACCACTGGCCGTTAAGGACTCGGTGGTTCTTGCACCCACCCAGCATCGTTAACAACCATTGACAGAGAGAAACTCTCATGTATAATAGTGAAACATAATGTTTGGCTCCTGCTGAAAGGGTAAATGTTCAAATTTGCATCCGAACGCCCACACAGCCAAGGTTTGAGTTCATGGCTTGTCACCACCAGACCCTGTATTTCAAAGAATGGCAATGCTGGGCATTGCTAAGACTGTAAAAGATCTAAGGCACATCCAATAAAGTAATTGTAGGTGGCACTGTGGCAAATGGTGGGTGTGGTCAGATTGCACCTAACAATTGCATTGGTTTCAAGGGTAATGGTTAAAGAGGAACTCCAGTATTTAAATCCCAAACACTCAGAACTATGTAGCAAGTGTTCAGTGATCAGGACTATGTAATAGTGGTAAGATTTCAGGGTCAGCACTATTTAACATGCACAGCATGGTTTGCGTAATGCAGCAGCAGTAAGTGCACCTTATGTGTGTGATCAGTAGCGAATACCCCCTTAAATGTTGTTGATTAGTGGGGTGTGCCCCCTTAAATGTTGATGATCAGCGGTGTGTTTGTCTCCATAACAAGGGTGGTGACTGTTGTGCATGCCCCCTTCCATTGGTTTCCATTAGCCGGTGCATCATCTTATATTGTTGTCCAGTGGACTGTGTTCCCTTTTGCATTGGTTGTCAGTGGGGGCAATTTTTACTTACCCAGAGGTCCTTCACTGCTTTTTTGCTGGCTCTGGAGTCTCTCTTTCATGACATTAGGTTGAAACTATGTAATCATTGTTGGGCTGGATACTCCTTCACCCAGTGCTTGATGGCCTTTAAGGAAGCAAATTACTATGAAGCCTCGTACACACAGCCGAGATTCTCGTCAGGAAAAAAACGTTGTTTTTCCTGACGAGAATCTTGACAAGAAACTTGTCCCGGCCGAGTGTACACACGTACGATTCAAAAGAACCGACATTCTTTTGAATGGCACGCACGTGGTGACGTCATCGACTACGACGAGCGTGCACTCGTCACATTCGATGCCGTCGCCGCCATCTTGCTACACCCTATGCCTATGCCTAGGAAGCTACTGCGCATGAGTCAAAGTCATTTCGAGCATGTGCGGGTTTCCACGGTGACAGGTAAGTGTACACGCGCTCAGGTTTCTCGTCGAGAAACAGGCCGACGAGATTCTTGACGAGAAGAAAGACCGCAGGTCGTCTTTTTTCTCGTCGGGAATCTGGGCAGTTTTCTTGACGAGAAAACTGAAACCCGCGTACACACAGCCGGTTTTCTCGGCAAGAAAGCTCTCCCGGCAGTTTTCTTGTCGTTTTTTGCAGAGAAAAGCGGTCGTGTGTACGCGGCCTGACAGTCAGGGTGACCTGCTCTAATGAAGGCCTTGCTAGACTCAGGGCATTAGGCAGGTGATCTAGTCAATGTGAGTCTTTTATTTTCCCTCTACTATTTTTATATAATAATTCCAATTCCTGCAGCATACTGGCAATATGTGAGATGGTTTGTGTTTTTTCTGACAGTGACAAATGTTTTCCCTTGGCAAATTCAGACTATTTGAACCTGGTACTTCAAACAGCAAAACCCACTAGGTCTTATCACCTGCAGCTCCGTAGGCCTGCATGATCAGTCACCCAGCCTTATTTTAATTTTGTTTAACAAAAAAAAAAAAAAAACATTAATTATTATTAATATTTGAAACAATTACTTCCAGACTCCTCTCCATTTAAAGACGGTTGAGAACATAATATGAAATAACTTTTATGGTTGGTCCTGAATCAGTTTGATGTTAATATGTAAATATTATTTCCCTTTTGTGTATATTATTAGTAGTTTTAAAGCTCAAATCTGATTTGTGGGTCTACATTTCTAAAACACACCCCTGCTAAACCAAAGTCGATCTTTTTTTTTCTGTTCCAAAATCTATAGTATGTGTCCATTTTTAGTTTAGTTCAGGTGACTTTCTGGAGGAGTATTACTTAAAGGGGTTGTACAGGCTCGTGTTTTTTCACCTTAATGCATCCTATGCATTAAGGTGAAAAAAACACCTGGCAGTCACCAGTCCAATGACGCGGGCGGCGGGAGGCGGGGCCGAGTGATACACTCTATGGATGCTGAATGAATGACTCAGGAGCGTGCCCGCAAGGTAACCCCCTCTCAGGAGAGTGCTTCTCTTAGAGAGTTATCTAATGCAGGGAGGAGCCACGAGAGCCGCCAAAAGACCCCAGAAGAGGATGTTTGGGGCCACTACGAACTGCACAGTGGAGGTAAGTATGACATGTTTGTTATTTAAAAAACAAACAAAGCTTTAGTATCACTTTAAACTTGGGTGTTAAAAATCTGGTGCAGCTGTGCATGGTAACCATCCAATTTCTAACTTCAGCTTGTTCAGTTAAGCTTTGTCGATAAATAATAAAAGCTGAATGGTTTCTGTGAAGCCCTGCACCAGATTTTGCACTCTCCAGTTTTAGAAAATCAATCCCTCTATGTTTTTTTCTCCCTCAATCAAGCCAGGCGGATGGCAGGAAATGAGTAATACTGTTATGTCACAGTGGCATGCCATCACTCTGGACTTCAGAGTTTGGCAGAACCTATGAGCATAGGTAGTCTATTATTGTCTGCTCTGGCTTAAATAACACATTGACACTGATACAGTGATGGTGCTGCGCTGCTAGGTGCCAATTAGGGATGAGCCCAACACACCCGTGTTCGGTTCGCACCAGAACCTGCGAACAGACCTAAAGTTTGCGCGAACTTTAGAACCCTATTAAATACAATGGACTTGAACGTTCAAAATCAAAAGTGCTAATTATCAAGGCTAATATTCAAGTTATTGTCCTAAAAAGTGTTTGGGGACCCGGGTCCTGCCCCAGGGGACATGTATCAATGCAGTGATTTTAATAATGCCTAACCACTTGAGACCCGCGCTATAGACGAAAGACGTCTGCAGCGCAGCTCTCAAGTCCTGGGTGGACGTCCCTGGATGTCCTGCTGTTTACATCCCCCCAGTACGCCGCCGAGGGCGCGCAGCGGGGAACAGCTGTGCCCGCCGCGTCAGGTGATGCCGATGCGCATGCCTGGCGGCCGCGATGTCCGCCAGGTACATGCGATCGGCTGTTACAGAGGCAGGATGTGGATCTCTGTGTGTAAACACAGAGATCCATGTCCTGTCAGGGAGAGAGGAGACCGATGCTGTGTCCCTTGTACATAGGAACACAGATCGGTCACCTCCCCCAGTCAGTCCCCTCCCCCACACAGTAAGAATCACTTCCAGGGAACATATTTAACCCCTTGATCGCCCCCTAGTGTTAACCCCTTCCCTGCCAGTCACATTTATACAGTAATCAATGGATATGCTCAAGCTGTCTTGCATACACGCGGTCACACTAAAATCCGACCATCAAGAACGCGGTGACGTAAAACACTACGCTGAGCCGAGAAAATGAAGGTCTATGCTTTCAAGCATGCGCCAAATTGTTTCTGAGCATGCGTGGTTTTTAGTCCGACGGAATTGCATCCAGATGAACGGAAATTCCAATAGAATTTTTTTTCCGTTTAAGAAAAAATCCAGATCCAGGCCCCCCCTATGTGAATTGGTAAGGGGTACATTGTACCCCTACTATTTCACAAAGAAAGTGTAAAAAAAACATAGGGGGGGGCAGGATCTGGGGGTCCCCTTTGTGTTAAAGGGGTCTTCCAGATTCCGATAAGCCCCCTGCCCACAGACCCCCACAACCACCGGGCAAGGGTTGTGGGGATGAGGCCCTTGTCCCCATCAACATGGGGACATGGTGCTTTGAGGGGTCACAGACCCCCAAAGCATCCTCCATATGTTGAGGGCATGTGGTCTGGTATGGTTCAGGAGGGGGGGCTCTCTTGTCCCCCCCTCTTTTCCTGCGGCCTGCCAGGTTGCGTGCTCGGATAAAGGGTCTGGTATGGATTTTTAGGGGGAACTCCACGCCATTTTTTTTTTAATCTGGGGTGGAGTTCCCCTTAAAATCCATACCAGACCTGAAGGGTCTAGTATGGATATTTGGGGGGAACCCCACGTCATTTAAAAAAAAAATTGACGCAGGGTCTCCCTTAATATCCATACCAGACCTGAAGGGACTGGTAATTGAATTTGGGGGGACCCCCACGCATTTTTTTTAATCAATGACTTTTCTCTGTATTGCCGGGAGCCTACAATTCATTATAGCCGTGAGTGGTTTTAAATTACTTTTTTTCCTTCAGAAATGACACTTTGTGCAGGGACAGTTCTAAGCAAGGGAAACAAGCGCTGCTTTACAGGCATACTATACCAAATTGTTCGCTGTTCGCCGAACGTGCGAACAGGCAATGTTCGAGTCAAACATGAGTTTGACTCAAACTCGAAGCTCATCCCTAGTGCCAGTATATGATATGTATGGAGTAAAAGGTAAACGTACAATGGTGTGTTCTTCTAAAAATATATATGTGTAAAAATCTTATGCAAATAAAACATCACAAAACCAAACAAATAATTATAAATATGAATACACACGGTGAGTAGTAACCGGTATACCAATCAATGCCTATATAGGAGGTTGCCACAACTATAAGGGCCAGTTCACACTGCAAAGATGCAGGAACCCTGCGAATCCAGTGCGGGTTCCCGCATCGCGTACAACTCACAGGTAGTTCACACTGCCCTCTGCGAACTGTTGGGAGTGTCAATAGAAAGCTAATGACACCCCAAATCTGCTTGCATATCACAGAGCGACTTGCAAATTCGGACAGGAATCGAATCGCATGGGTGTGAACACCCATGTAAACCGATTCTGCTACGGACCAAAAAAAGGGTCCTGTGCGAGTTTGGTCCGAATGCGATGCAAATGCAGCCATACAGACATTGCATGTGATTTGCACTGCAGTGCGAATCACATCTGATGTCGGACAGCACAGCAGTGTGAACTGGCCCTTAGTGCCAATAACATTCATATAGAAAATATGGTGACTGGTGTATATAAAAGATACAAACAAATAACCAAAATATATAAGTCCATATACAGACAATAGTAGTCTGATGGGATGTTTTCAAATGAGTGATGTGACCCTTCACCTTTCAAAACAGTGGATACGTGACTGTCTTTTCTTTCAAATGCTGTGACACCTTAGTGCTCTCAAGCCTCTCACCTTACAGCTGTAAGGTAACAGCATTAATGGATATCTCTCTCTAAGTGTCTGTATATTTCCACCTGCCTCTAGTGGTCCTTCAATGGTTGGCCCGGCTTATGGAACTCTATGGTGGGTAGTGCCTCCTCTATCATGGTCCTGGGGGTCACGCCCGATATCCTCCATGGTGGTAGTGTGTAAGGAAGAAATTCTCAATAGTGTAATATAATTTTTCCAAACGTATTATTAAAAACGTCTAGTTTTACTTTTTCAAAGTTATTTCAAACATATACTTCACGAGCGGTGAGCTTGTACTCCTGTATCACTTCTGGTCTGCCTGTAGCTCAGTCCCGACGCGTAGCGTCATGTCCACGTGACTTCAGCAGGTGAGGAATGTTTTTGGCACCTAAAGTTATGGAAACCTTCTATATAGGGATTAATTGATATACCGGTTACTACTAACCGTGTGTATTCATATTTATAATTTTTTGTTTGGTTTTGGGATGTTTTATTTGCACAAAATTTTTACACATATATATTTTCAGAAGAACACACCATTGTATGCTTAACTTTTACTCTATATATCATATATTGGCACCTAACATCACAGCACCATCACTGTATCGGATATTACACCCCATTAGCCACGGATTAGCTAACCGGTGCCTGTGGCAGTTGGTTATCATATCATATTTAAAGTGATAGCATGGGAGTACCACCTTATCATTTAACACATTGACACTGACATTGTTGTAGCACCACCTGTAGTACTGAAAAATATAGAGATAAATCTATGTAGCCATGACTTTTCAGGGTATCACATAACCCAGAAAAAAGCTGCTGCAGCATAAAAAGGCCATATCAATGCTACTGAAGAAGATTAACCACATGCACCCTAAAAAAAATGTATTTAAATACTTTGGGTGTGTGTGTTTTATGTCATACTCCTCCACCAACCCTCCTGGCCACATTTATGGGTAAAATGACAGCTGGCAGTTGGGTATCACAGCAGCAGGTTATGCTTCTCCAATTGACATACAGTGCCTTGCAAAAGTATTCACCCCCTTGGCATTTTTCGTGTTTTGTTGCCTCACAACCTGGAATTAACATGGATTGTTTGAAGATTTGCATCACTTAATTTACAGAACATGCCCACAACTTTGAAGATGTTTTTTTTTTTATTGTGAAGCAAGCAACAAATGGAACAAAATAACAGAACAAGTCAATGTGCATAACTATTCACCCCCCTAAAGTCAATACTTTGTAGAGACACCTTTTGCGGCTATCACAGCTCCAAGTCGCTTTGGAGAAGTTTCTATGAGCTTGCCACATCTTAACACTCTGATTTTTGCCCATTCCTCCTGGCAAAACTGCTCCAGATCCTTCAAGTTGGATGGTTTGCGCTTGTGAACAGCAATCTTTAAGTCTTACCACAGATTTTCTATTGGATTAAGGTCTGGGCTTTGACTAGGCCATTCCAACACATTTACATGTTTCTCCTTAAACCATTCAAGTGTTGCTTTAACAGTGTGTATGGGGTCATTGTCCTGCTGGAAAGTGAACCTCCGTCCTAGCCTCAAATCACACACAGAGTGGTACAGGTTTTGCTCAAGAATATACCTGTATTTAGCACCATCCATCTTTCCCTCAACTCTGACCAGTTTCCCCGTCCTGACTGCTGAAAAACATCCCCACACCATGTTTCACTGTGGGGATGGTGTTCTTCGGGTGATGTGATGTGTTGGGTTTGCGCCAGACATAGCGTTTTCTTTGATGGCCAAAAAGTTTAATTTTAGTCCCATCCGACCAGAGCACCTTCCTCCATACATTTTGGGAGTCTCCCACATGCCTTTTCGCAAACTCAAAACGTACCATTTTGTTTTTTGCTGAAAGTAATGGCTTTCTTCTGGCCACTCTGCCATAAAGCCCAACTCTATGGAGCGTATGGCTTATTGTCGTCCTATGTACAGATACTCCAGTCTCTGCTGTGGAACTCTGCAGCTCCTCCAGGGTTACCTTAGGTCTCTGTGCTGCCTTTCTGATTAATGCCCTCCTTGTCCAGTCCGTGAGTTTTGGTGTGCGGCCGTCTCTTGGCAGGTTTGCTGTTGTGCCATGTTCTTTCCATTTGGTTATGATAGATTTTATGGTGCTCCAAAGGATCATTAAAGATTTGGATATTTTTTTATAACCTAACCCTGACTTGTCCTTCTCAACAACATTGTCCCTTACTTCTTCATGGCAATGTTTGGTTAGTGGTGCCTCTTGCTTAGGTGTTGCAGCCTCTGGGGCCTTTCAAATAGGTGTGTATATGTAATGACAGATCATGTGACACTTAGATTGCATACAGGTGGACATCATTTCACTAATTATGTGACTTCTGAAGGTAATTGGTTGCACCAGAGCTTCACCAATTTAGACTATTGTGTTCTGATCCGTCACATATAATTCAGTTTAAAGAAACATTGAACTAAAGGCTGTAATGTAACAAAATAGGTAAAAAGCCAGGGGGTTAAATACTTTTCCAAGGCGCTATAGTAGAATAGTGTCTACAGTGTCAGTAAGAATTACTGCGTATTAATAATGGTATTGCTAAATTGTAATTACTCTAGCTCAATTCATAGCAGATCAAAGGGTGATGTCATATGCTGTCATACAATGTCAGCCTTGTTGAGCTTTTTTATGTTTTTTTACCATTAAAATGTAATGGTATTTTTTATTTGTTTTGCTCCTTAATTTTTTAATGCCTTAAATAAGAAAAAAAAAGTTTTGTTTGTAAATAACTTTAATACTAAGTTTATTATTATTTCAAACACTTTTAATATTTTAGTGTAATAACTTTAATATGACCTTTAGCGTAAATATAAATGGGACAATTTATAAAATAGAATAAGATGTGCACTGTTTATCTACAGCAACCATAGTTGTTTAAAAACGACAACTGGTCAAATGGGTACACAGATGCTATAACTGAACTGATGAAGAACAAGATTTTCCTAGACTATCATTGCAGAAAGTAATTAAAATAATCTAAAACAACATTCTATCTCACAATATTTTGTTAAATATAACATTGTATTCACATACATAGGTGTGTAATCAGTGTATTTTCTCAATAAATAGACCAGTGGCAGTGCATCCATAGTGGGTGCAGGAGCGCCGCCCCCTCTCTCCTGCACCCGTCACTCAACAATAGATAGATTCATGCATTGCATGAATCTATCTATTGTCGCCGCTGCCGCCCACTATTCAGGTGTCTGGCCTCTTGTCGAGCACCTGCCATCTGAATTACAGCGGTGGGGGTGTTTTGGAAGTGCCTGATTAGAGCCATAGGCTCTAATAGGCTTCCTGATTAGAGCCTGTGGGCTCTAATAGGCTTCCAAATTGTTAAGCAACGGGCGCACTGCTGTGCATTCTCTGCTTACTTAGTGCTGTGTTAGGGAATCGCTTCCCTAACACTGACCCGCCTCTCAACCAATCAGGTGCATCGGGTCTGGTTACCGGTCACCTGATTGGCTGAAGCGACAGGCGCTGTGACACAGCGTCACTGTGTCATAGCAGAAGACGGAAGAAGATGGGAGAAGGGAGAAGACATCGAGGACTCGGAGGACAGCTTTGACTGAGACAGGTAAGTGCTGGGTGGGGGGGGCACACTGGCGGCATTTGATGGGGCAAATCTGGCAGCACACTGGCGGCATTTGATGAGGAAAATCTGGCAGAACACTGGCGGCATTTGATGGGGCAAACTGGCAGCACACTGGCGGCAATTGATGGGGCAAACTGGCAGCACACTGGTGGCAATTGATGGGCACACTGGCGGCATTTGATGGGGAAAACTGGCAGCACACTGGTGGCAATTGATGGGGCAAACTGGCAGCACATTGGCGGCAATCGATGGGGCAAGCTAGCAGCACACTGACGGCATTTGATGGGGCAAACTGGCAGCACATTGGCAGCAATCGATGGGGCAAACTGGCAGCACACTGGCGGCATTTGATGGGGCAAACTGGCAGCAGACTGGCGACAATTGATGGTCACACTGGCAGCACACTGACGGCAACTGATGGGCACAATGGCAGCAATTGATGGGGCACACTGGCAGCACACTGGGGCAATTGATGGGCACACACTGGCAGCAATTGATGGGGCACACTGGCAACACTGGCAACAATTGATGGTTACAGTAGCTGTGTTTGATGTCACAGTGGTTGTGTTTGATGGGGGTTTTTTTTCAGTTTGTTTCTCATTGACTGTATTTTGTATTTTATCTCCACCTCACCTGGCTCCTTTCCTTGCTCTCCTCAGTGGGCATCTTATAACAGTTATTACCAGTGTGATAGCGATAGACTATTAGGGATAATTTATGTAATAATCTCTGTAAATTAAATTTACAAAAACTGAAAAAAATTCTAATATAGTCAATTTAAAACATAATTCCACTGTAATAAGTAAATAATAATGCAGGGTTATTAAAATGCCATAAATGTGTTAATGTGTTAGTGAAATGATGCATTTGTGCTTTTTATCATTGTAAAATGAATAGTAGTACAAATTTAGCTAGAACTTGTTTTTGTCTGCCTTCCTTTGTGAAAGCAAAACATATAGATATGCATTTACTTTTAATGGACTGACAAAATCAAGTTGTTACTATTTCTGCTTCATCAGAACACTTAAAAAAAAACTTAATGTTTCCAGATTTCCCCCAATTTTTTTTCTTCAAACAACTGTATGCCTGGAATTCTGTGCTTATTAGAATTTGCTTTAAAGCACAGTAGTGCCACCTGGTGAACTTTTACTGCAATTACTGAAAAGTATTCTGCCTAAAAAGTGTGTGTATGTATGTATATATATATATATATATATATATATATATATATATATATATATACATATATATATATATATATATATATATATATACATATATATATATATATATATATATATATATAAAAAAATATATATATATATATATATATACATATTCTGATCCTTTTGGTGATTTTACTTGCTTTTCTCATTCCTTTCGGTCACCTTGATTCTTCAGCCCCTTTAAGGATCCTTTTCAGATACCCCAATGATAACCTATAATTGGTTTTGCTTTTGTTTTTACTTCTTCTATTATTTTATAGCACTCTGACATATATTTGTACATATATATTTGTTGATATCATTTGACATATTAGCCAACAGTTCATTTACTGTAATAAAGTCTGTATTACACATGAAACTAGCCTGAGTTACTTAATTGCAGCACAGATCAGTTTTCGATATATATAGATAGTGTAATTCTTGTGTTTCCCCTCTACTAATGATAATTACAACATATGCACTTTGACTAAGCCACGTAATGAAACCACAAAAGCATTCAGTGGGAAACCTTCTACATTATTTATACCACCAAGGAATTTGTAGTGCTTGGCTTGCAAAAAAAAATGAATTATTTAGGAATCAGGCTAAAGCAGGTTGCAACAGATGAAACTGAAAAACAAAAATCATCATACAGAGCAAACTGTACTGGTATGTAGATTATTGCTTTGATAATATATGTGCTGTCCCTGCTGCTATATATCCTTGATGTAATTTAATTACTCACCCGAATATTTAGAGCCTTTAGCCCCACCTATTTTTAATCTGATAAAAAAATTATGTTAGCCTTAGGGCTAGTTTACACTTGAGTTGATTAGTAACACACATTAAAGCGTCTACCCCTTTAACATGCAGTTTTTAAGTGTTTTTAATCCTTTTGTTGTGCATTTTTGAAGTGTTAATGAAGCTTCACAAATGCCCTGTTAGTATTGGTTTTCTATTTGTTTTAAAGGGGCACAGCCCCAGCTCAGTAGTACCATAGCTCCAAACAGTCCCTGATTTTTTTGAGGAACTGTCCTCCTCATTTGTCCCTCATTATGGTCTGATCTATATAGGTGCATATAAAATGCACTATTTATCTATCAAAAAGTGTTTCACGGTGCTAATAACTAATAGTAATGATGTTGCACTGTCAAGCGTCAATATGTGAAATCCAGTAATGAAAATAAAATGTCATAAAAAAACTATGTACTTCTAAACAGCAAATATCATGATTAAACCCATGAGAATGAAAAAGTGGGTAATCATAAAATGGGTCAAGCAATTAGTGACCGATATAAATAGAAAGTGACCACAATATAAAAATACAGTGCCACCACCATGCAATAGCAATAACTAACATGAAAATAAAATTTTAATTAAAATAAAAAAGTGAAAGTACAAGTGTAGACAAGGCTAAATCTGACGTGGTGATTAAAACTAGGTGATCTATCTCCTCCGCATTCCAAAGCAGTGAATATAAGGTGATTGGTGTCTCTTCTTACAATTGTTATGACACCTTGGTGCTCACAAGCCTCTCACTATGTAAGGTAACAAACAGCATTGTATAGATAGATAGCTCTCATAGGGGTCTGTATGTCTCCATTAGTGATGAGCCGAACACCCCCGGGTTCGGTTCGCACCAGAACCCGCGAACGGACCGAAAGTTCGTACGAACATTAGAACCCTATTAAATACAATGGATGCGAACGTTCGAATTCTAAAGTGCTAATTATAACGACTATTATGCATGTTATTGTCCTAAAAAGGGTTTGGGAACCCGGGTTCTGCACCAGGGGACATGTATCAATGCAAAAAGAAGTTTTAAAAACGGTCGTTTTTCGGGAGCAGTCATTTTAATGATGCATAAAGTGAAAAAAAAAAAGTCAAATATTCCTTTAAATATCGTACCTGGGGGGTGTCTAAAGTATGCCTGTGAAGTGGCACGTGTTTCCCGTGTTTAGAACTGTCCCTGCACAAAATGACACTTCTAAAGGAAAAAAAAGCCATTTAAAACTGCTTGCGGCTTTAATGTAATGTCTGGTCCCGGTAATATGGATGAAAATCTTTAAGAAAAATGGCATAGCTACCCCATGACCCCCCCCCCCCCCCACCCCAGCCCATTACCAGCCCCTTTGGGTCTTGTATGGATATTAAGGGGAACACCGCACACAAAATAAAAAAGGCCCTATATACTCTGAACAGCCGTATACAGGCGGTGCATACAAGACAGGGACTGTAGGTTTGTTCTTATGTAGAATGTGTTTGTAATTTTGAACAGGTACATTGTTTAAGTGTAGCTCCAGCCCAAAAATCTATTTTTAAACTTTTTGGAAAACATAGGTAAGGGTTATCACCCCTGTAACATTTGTTTTGCTGTCTGTGCCCCTGTTCAGAACATTTCACCTCACTTTCCGTCCCAATGACAACTGTTTTTGAAATGTGGTGTTTTTCTTGAAACAAGGATTGGTGATAAAGCATCAGTACAGAGGAGACACCTTTCTCCCATATTAATTCTTACAGGAGAGAATTTTCCTTCCTAGGGGTAGATTTCCTCTCACTTCCTGTTGTCTTCTTGCGTTTGCAAGTAGGAGTCGTTTGTAAGTTGGATGTTTGAAAGTAGGGACCTGCCGTATATACTCTGCAGAAATAGGCCCCTTAGTTGTTGGTGTTGGCACAACACTGTAAGCACTCACAGTTACTCTTGGTTGGTGCTGGAACACCCTGCTGTCAACTATTATATCAGGAATTGTAATTACATATAATTGTTGAACAGTGGTAGTAAAAATTGGGCCTTTGATGGTGGTGCTGGTGCCACAACACTGTAAGCCCTGACAGTTACTCTTGGTGGGTGCAGCAATGGGCCCTGCTGTGAATTATTAGATCAAGAATTGTAATTGCATGCCCCTGTTGAACAGGGGCTGAAAAATTGGGCCTTTCGTGGTGGTGGTGGTGGTGGCGTTGCCACAACACTGTAAGCCCTCAGAGTTACTCTTGGTGGGTGCAGCAATGGGCCCTGCTGTGAATTATTAGATCAAGAATTGTAATTACATGCCCCTGTTGAACAGGGGCTGAAAAATTGGGCCTTAGGCACTGGTGGCACAACACTGCAACCCCTCACAGATACTGTACTTGGAGCACAGCAATGAGCCCTGTTGCAAAGTATTGCTTCAAAAATTGTAATTACACGCCCCTGTTAAACAGGGGCTGAAAAATTGGGCCTTAGCCACTGGTGGCGGCACCCATAAACAAAAATGATCTTCCAAGCTATCATCATCAATCGTATCATTGAGGACTCGGAGGAGGAGGATAGGCAGTCAACATAACAGCACAGGCACTCAGCATCAGCATCAGTCTTGAAGGGATGTGACATGTTAAAATCAATTAGTCTGTTATATCAGCATCAGGTGTGTGGTAGCTGGTGGTGATCCAAGACTGGTTCATCTTGATGAAAGTCAGTCGATCAACCGAGTCGGTGGACAGGCGCACCCTGTGATCCGTGACAAATCCTCCAGCAGCACTGAATGTGCGTTCCGAAAGAACGCTGGATGCAGGACAGGCCAGTAGCTCAATTGCATACTGTGCAAGCTCTGGCCAGTGATCCATCCTCAAGACCCAGTAAGCCAGAGGATTTTCGGTGGGGAAGGTGTCCAAGTCTGACCTTGCCCCTAGATATTCCTGCACCATGTTTATCAGACGCTGGCGATGGTTGCTGGAACCGATCATACTTTGGGGCTGCGGACTAAAGAATTGTCTGAACGCATCGGTCAGACGGCCACCTTCCCCACCGCTCCTTCTTTGACTGGCCGAAGCCTCAGCAACTCGTTGTCCAGGACCAGGAGTTTGTAACCTCCCAGTCTCTGGGAACGCGTTGCACAGACCTTTCTGCAAGGCCTCCCGGAGTTGTCTCATCCTCTGCTCCCTCTGCGACGGTACCATAAGGTCCGCAACCTTACCCTTGTACCGTGGATCAAGGAGAGTGGCCAGCCAGTAATGGTCCCTCTCCTTGATCCGAAGAATACGAGGATCCTTCCGCAGACTTTGCAGGATCAGGGAGGCCATGCAGCGTAGGTTAGCTGAGGCATTCGGTCCGGAGTCCTCTGGGTCACTAAGGACGACATGATCCGCAGCCACCTCCTCCCAGCCACGTACAAGTCCACTGGTTTCTTGGGACTGTAAATCATCCCTAAAAGACTGCTGCTGATGATGCTGAGTGCCAGCCTCCACCTCCATGCTGACACAATCCTCCTCCTCCTCCTCCTCCTCCTCTTCCTGTGCGATGGGTGGGACAGAAGGAACACTGTCTGGGTAAAGGGGGCCTTGAGAGGCAAGGAAGTCCTCCTCTTCCTGCCTCTGTTCTGCCTCAAGTGCCCTGTCCATTATTCCACGCAGCGTGATCTCCAACAGGTGGACAAGAGGTACAGTGTCACTGATGCATGCACTGTCACTGCTCACCATCCTCGTGGCCTCCTCAAATGGTGCCAGGACAGTGCATGCATCCCTGATCATGCCCCACTGGCGTGGAGAAAAAAAAACAAGCTCCCCTAACCCTGTCCTGGTGCCGTAGTCGCACAGGTACTCATTGATGGCCCTCTGCTGCGTGTGCAGCCGCTGCAGCATGGCCAACGTTGAGTTCCACCTGGTGGGCATGTCACATATAAGGCGGTTCTTGGGCAGGTTCAACTCCTTTTGCAGCTCAGCCAGGAGAGCACTGGCATTATAAGATCTGCGGAAATGCACACAGACTTTCCTGGCCTGCCTCAGGACATCCTGTAAGCCCGGGTACCTGCCCAAGAACCGCTGCACCACCAGGTTAAGGACGTGAGCCACACAGGGCACATGGGTCAGTTGTCCCTGTCGGAGGGCGGAGAGGAGGTTGGTGCCATTGTCGCAAACCACCATTCCTGGCTTAAGCTGGCGTGGCGTCAACCACCTCTCGGCCTGGCCCTGCAGAGCAGACAGGACCTCTGCCCCAGTGTGGCTTCTGTCCCCCAAACACACCAGCGCAAGCACGGCATGGCATCTTTTTGCCTGCGTACTTGCGTAGCCCCTTGAACGGCTACGGAGCACCGCGGGTTCAGAGGACAAAGCACAGGAAGAGGCCATGGAGGAAGAAGAAGAGGAGGGGGTGGAGGAGAGAGGTGTGTCACAACCACTAGTAGCATTTTGTAGGCGTGGCGGTGGAACAACCTCCAACACTACTGCACCTTGTCCTGCATCCTTCCCAGCTGCCAAAAGAGTGACCCAATGGGCCGTGAAAGAAAGGTAACGTCCCTGTCCATGCCTGCTGGACCATGAGTCAGCGGTAATATGCACCTTACCGCTGACCGCCCTGTCCAGCGAGGCCAAGACATTGCCTTCCACATGCCGGTAGAGAGCCGGAATAGCCTTCCGTGAGAAAAAGTGGCGTTTGGGAACCTGCCACTGAGGAACCGCACATTGCACAAACTCACGGAAGGGGGCCGAGTCTACCAACTGAAAAGGCAGCAGTTGAAGCGCTAGCAATTTAGCCAAGCTAGCATTCAACCGCTGGGCATGTGGATGGCTGGGAGTGAACTTCTTTCGACGGTCCAGCAGCTGGGGCAGGGAAATTTGCCTGCTAGAATCGGACGTCGGTGTACTGCTAGCAGAGTGGCCGCAAGTACTTGGCTGTGACACACCTAATTCTACACCTTCATTCCTCTCAGTGCATGTTTCAGAGAGGACTGAAGTTATAGTGGGGTTGGAGATCCCAGCTGATGCGGTGCAAGGAGAGGTCCGCTTTGTTCTTTGGTGTGGGTCTTTGAGGTAGGCTTGCCAACGAGCTGCATGGCAGGTCAACATATGTCTGGTCAGGCATGTGGTACCCAAGCGGCTGATGTTTTGGCCACGCGATATACGCTTGAGACATATGTTGCAAACAGCAGCTGTGCGATCTGATGCACTAGCCTCAAAAAAGGCCCACACCAAAGAACTTTTTGAATGACGGGCAGAGGCAGCGCCCTGCACAGGCGGAGCTCTGCGGTGTGATTCCGTTGGTGTACTGCCCTTACGCTGGCCACCAAAGGGCATCCTGCCTCGTTGGAGATGTGCCTCCTCCTCATCCTCCTCCTCCTCCTCTCTCCTATTAGGCACCCACGTGGAGTCAGTGACCTCATCATCCCCTCCCTCCTCATCACTGGAGCCAATCTGGCAGTATGCTGCAGCTGCTGGAACATGACTGCCAGATTGGTGTCCTTCTTGAGCATCCCCTCTGTCTGCTCTCACGCTACTGCCTTCCTGTAGCTGGGTTTCATCATTAGACCCTTCGAAACGCTGGGCATCCTCCTGGAGCATGTACCCAACACTGTGCTCAAACAGTTCGGGGGACTCCTCAGGAGGAGGACATGGTGGGTCTAGGGAAGGAGTGACTGATGATGAGTCTGACATTGATACCAGGGAAGAGGACGCTTTGGCAGCTGCTTTGCCAGTACCCTGAGCCTGGGTGAGAGAGGATGAGGAGGAGGAGGAGGGCTTGGTCATCCACTCTACCAAGTCTTCGGCATGATGTGGCTCAACATGTCCAGCTGCCGAAAAGAAGGACAAGCGTGTCCCATGGCCATGTGCTGATGACAATGCACCGCGTCCACGACCAGCACTGTTGCCCCCAGACACGGAGCCTGCTTGCCCTCTTTTATTGCCTCCTGACTGTCTGCCTCTCCTTGTTTGCCTTCCAGACATTCTAATGGATGGCCTGCAGGGAGATGGGAAAAAAGCAATAAGGGCTACCTTCAGGTGTCCTTCTCTGTCCCTTTACTTAAGGATTTCTAAATATGGTTGAGGATGATTGCTTTCGCACAGAATAGCACAATGACAATTTCCCTGACTGTCCAAAAAACAAGGATTTCAAAGATGGTTGATGAGGAATGCTTTAGCACAGTATAGCACAAGGAGAATTTCCCTCACTGTCCTTCCCTGTCCCTAGAAACAAGGATTAGCACAGTAAAACACACTGACACTCTCGCTACCTATAGTTTTCTGTCCCTAGAAAAAATGTTTTTTTAAAGATGGTTGATGATCAATGCTTTAGCACAGTATAGCACAAGGAGAATTTCCCTCACTGTCCTTCCCTGTCCCTAGAAACAAGGATTAGCACAGTAAAACACACTGACACTCTCGCTACCTAAAGTTTTCTGTCCCTAGAAAAAATGTTTTTTTAAAGATGGTTGATGATCAATGCTTTAGCACAGTATAGCACAAGGAGAATTTCCCTCACTGTCCTTCCCTGTCCCTAGAAACAAGGATTAGCACAGTAAAACACACTGACACTCTCGCTACCTAAAGTTTTCTGTCCCTAGAAAAAATGTTTTTTTAAAGATGGTTGATGATCAATGCTTTAGCACAGTATAGCACAAGGAGAATTTCCCTCACTGTCCTTCCCTGTCCCTAGAAACAAGGATTAGCACAGTAAAACACACTGACACTCTCGCTACCTATAGTTTTCTGTCCCTAGAAAAAATGTTTTTTTAAAGATGGTTGATGATCAATGCTTTAGCACAGTATAGCACAAGGAGAATTTCCCTCACTGTCCTTCCCTGTCCCTAGAAACAAGGATTAGCACAGTAAAACACACTGACACTCTCGCTACCTATAGTTTTCTGTCCCTAGAAAAAATGTTTTTTTAAAGATGGTTGATGATCAATGCTTTAGCACAGTATAGCACAAGGAGAATTTCCCTCACTGTCCTTCCCTGTCCCTAGAAACAAGGATTAGCACAGTAAAACACACTGACACTCTCGCTACTGTGAGGGGGTTAACTCGGTAGCGGGTGTGTGTGACCCCCTGGTTGGGCTCCCCACACAAAAACAGGGCCAGCAGACGGAGGTTGTGGTTTTCAAAATCAAAAGGTGCGGTTTATTTCTCTATGTACAGTGACAAAAACACAGCAAAGCCAAAAAGAAACAAACAAAATAAATCCTGGTCAGTTTGACCTCTGACTAAACATGCAGGTTTCCTAAACTAACAACTGGGATCAGCCTGGTGCTGTCCTAGTCCCTAAGTCCCTGGTTTAGTAAAAGTCCAAACAAATAGCCACACAGGCTTTGCCTCACCGCACAGGGGTTCACTCTCCCTAGACAGTCCACACAGGTCTGGTTCCAGGCATGAGCTAACATCTAATGAAGCTGGGAGTTCTTATAGAGGCCTAAATGAGCTGACAAGCTTCAGCTGGTCTCATCAACTCCCTGTCTCACGACGCCCAGCACTCTCCCTAGAGGTATGAGTCATTCATGAGCCCACTAGCCTCAGCTGGGCTTCATCAACTCCCTAGTTGTATAAGTCGGCATAAAGCCTGAATCTGGGAGAAATATATCTACCCCCCTGGATGCAACCAGGTGACTTTACCTTCTTGCTGTCACATACCCCCCCCTCTTGTTTTAACCTCGGGGTTGGAACACCAGCAATCAGGCATTCATGTACTCGAGACAAAGCATCCACATTCCCCATTTGAACGCCAGGGCGATGCTTTACTGTGAAGTTGAATTCCTGTAGGGCCAGGAACCACCTATTCACTCTTCTATTTGTCTCCTTGTTTTGAGCCATCCACTTTAACGGAGCGTGATCCGTAACCATGTCAAAGTGCCTACCTAGCAGATAGTACCGAAGGGAATCTAGAGCCCACTTCACCGCTAAACACTCCTTTTCAACCGTGGCGTAATTTACCTCATGGGACTTCAACTTCCTGCTGAGGTAAATGACTGGGTGCTCTTCCCCGTTCCAGACCTGGGACAATACTGCTCCTAACCCCACATCTGACGCATCACTTTGTACGACAAAGTCTTTAGAGAAGTCGGGTGAGTACAACACTGGCTGGCTACATAAGGCTTGTTTCAAGAATTGGAATGCTGCCTCAGCCTCGGGGGTCCATTTAATCATGACCGACCCTTTCCCTTTCGTCAGGTTGGTTAGGGGCACAGCCTTAGAAGCAAAGTGGGGAATGAAGCGCCGATAATAACCCGCGATTCCCAGAAAGGCTCGTACCTGCTTCTTGCTGTTGGGACGTGGCCAACTCTGGATGGCCTCGACTTTGTTGAGTTGGGGTTTTATTACTCCCCTGCCAATGGTGTACCCAAGATATTTGGCCTCCTCCTGCCCAATGGTACACTTCTTGGGGTTAGCCGTAAACCCCGCTTCCCGGATAGAGTCTAGGACTGCTTGCACTTTTGGCAGATGTGAGGCCCAATCTGTGCTATGGACAATTACGTCATCCAGGTAAGCCGCAGCATACTTCCGATGGGGCCTCAGTATCTGGTCCATTTTCCGCTGGAATGTGGCCGGCGCATTCTGTAACACGAACGGCATTCTCTTATATTGGAACGCCCCGTCTGGGGTTACAAATGCGGTTTTCTCTTTGGCCGACTTGGCCAGGGGAATTTGCCAATACCCTTTTGTGAGGTCAAGAGTCGTCATGTATCGGGCTGTTCCCAGCCGGTCGATCAACTCATCTATACGTGGCATGGGGTAGGTGTCAAATTTTGTAACTTTGTTCAACTGATGAAAATCGTTACAAAATCGCCAGCTCCCATCCGGTTTAGGCACCAACACAATGGGACTAGACCAATCACTTTGGGACTCCTCTATCACCCCTAAGTTCAGCATTTTCTGTACTTCCTCCCGTATTGCCTCCCGTCGGGCCTCTGGGATCCGATAGGGTTTTAACTTCACCCTTTCACCGGGCGGGGTAATAATATCATGCTCTACCCCAGATGTTTGTCCCGGCAGCTCAGAGAACACCTCCTTGTTGCGAAGCACAAACTCCTTAACCTCCTGTTGTTGGGGTTGTGACAAGGTGGCTGCTATTCCAACCTCCGGAATCACGCAACCAGTTTGAGCTGGTGACCAAGTTTCTGCGACTAGGGACTCTCTATCCCTCCAGGCTTTCAACAGATTAACGTGATATATCTGTTCGGGCTTTCGCCTTCCTGGTTGTCTGACCTTGTAATTCACTTCGCTCACTTTTTCCATTATCTCGTAGGGGCCTTGCCATTTGGCAAGGAATTTACTTTCAACCGTAGGGACAAGTACCAATATCCTATCCCCCGGGGAAAAGGTACGGGTCTTTGCTCCACGGTTGTACACTCTCTGCTGTGCCAACTGCGCTTGGGCCAAATGTTCCTTCACGATGGGCATTACCTGTGCAATTCGATCTTGCATCAGGGCGACATGCTCAATCACACTCCTGTGGGGAGAACTCTCACTTTCCCAAGTTTCCTTGGCAATATCCAACAGCCCTCTTGGGTGTCTCCCATACAGTAACTCAAAGGGGGAGAATCCCGTAGAGGATTGGGGCACCTCCCTAATAGCAAACATCAAATAAGGAAGTAGACAGTCCCAATCCTTTCCATCTCTATCCACCACTTTCTTCAACATTTGTTTTAGGGTTTTGTTGAATCTTTCAACCAGCCCATCGGTTTGGGGGTGATACACAGATGTACGCAATTGCGTCACTTTGAGCAATTTACACAGCTCTTTCATAACCCGGGACATAAAGGGTGTACCTTGGTCCGTAAGCAGTTCTTTACAAATACCCACCCGGCTAAAAACAAGAGATAGCTCTTTGGCTATGGTTTTGGCCGAGGTATTTCTGAGAGGGATCGCTTCTGGATAACGGGTGGCATAGTCCATTATAACCAATATGTACTGGTGCCCCCTAGCGGACTTGATTATAGGACCTACCAAATCCATTGCGATTCTCTCAAACGGGACCTCAATGATGGGTAGAGGGACCAGCGGGCTACGGAAATGTGGCATCGGGGCCGACCTCTGACACACAGGGCAGGAGGAACAATAATTTTCTATGTCCTTCATCACCCCAGGCCAATAGAATCTCTGTAATACCCTCTCTCGGGTTTTCTCTGTCCCCAGATGACCTCCAAGAATGTGCCCATGGGCCAACTCCAACACCAACTTCCTGTAAGGTTTGGGCACCACCAGCTGCTCAACGGTTTCTTCTGCCCTTTTTGCCACCCGATACAGTAGGTCCTTCTCTACGCTGAAGTATGGGTAAGTGCAGGTATTATCTGGGTTCACTAACTCGCCATCTATTTCCACTACGTTTTCCCGTGCCTTTATTAGGGCGGGGTCTTTTAACTGTTCTGTGGCAAAATTTTCCCTGTGAACCTCCAGATCAGAAAACTCCACAGACGGTAGGTTTTCGTCTGAGGAGGTGGGCTCCTCTCCAGTTTCTTGAGTCTCCCCTGCAAATACTGACAAGGGAAATTCTGGAGAGTCCTCACCACTCTCAGAGGAGTTCTGGCTATCACATTCCTGGTACATAGGGGCACCAGTGGGGGGCTCAGGATCATCCCACAGTTCCCAGAACTTCGGAAAATCCCTTCCCACAATGGCGTCATGCGGTAACTGAGATACTAAGCCCACTGGATGAGAGAGGGTACCTTTGGGGGTCTCGAAACACACTGTAGTCACTGGATACTCTCGGGTGTCCCCATGCACACAAATAACAGCTACCTTGCTATTCCCAGAGACCTCTGTTTTAACTAATTCAGCCTTTATCAGGGTCACAAGGCTACCTGAATCCAGTAATACCACAACATTTCTACCATTAATACACATTTTGCATAAATGTTTCTCAGTTCCTCGAATGGCAGTGCATGCGACTGTCGCACACAGCGACTGACGTCTGCCCGTCAGAAAGTCACACTGCATGGGTTCCTCCACAACCGGGCAATTGGCTGCAATATGTCCCGCTTGCCGGCAGCGGTAGCAAACGATCCTTCTTGCCGCCTCTTGAGCCGCTGATTTCCCAGGCTGTTCTCGCCAAACTTGGGGTAGAGCTCCCACCCTCTCACTCTCTCCACCCTCACCCCTTGGAATCCTCTTATCCGCCCCTGGGGATGGTCTGGTCTTAGGGTGGAAAGTCCGAGTGTCTCTGGAAGAGGCCGTCAGGTTCTCTGTAGCCAAGTATTTCTCTACACGATCCACAAGACCACCGGCCGTCTCTGGGTCTCCATGGCTTACCCACTTTTGGATGGCAGTAGGAAGAGCTCTCAAAAACCGATCCATTACAACACGTTCCACAATCTCTGGTGCGGACAAAGTCTCTGGCTGTAGCCACTTCCTGCTCAGGTGAATGAGATCATACATTTGAGACCTGGGGGGTTTTCCAAGCTGGAAAGTCCAGTTATGCACACGCTGAGCCCGGACAGCCAGGGTGACACCCAGCCTTGCCAATATTTCAGCTTTTAGCATCACATAGTCTTTTGCTTGGTCAGGCTCTAGGTCATAGTAAGCCTTCTGCGATTCACCAGTTAACAGAGGAGCCACCAGTCCAGCCCACTGCTCCTCAGGCCACTTTTCTCTTTCAGCAGTCCTTTCAAATGTGGTCAAAAATACCTCTGGATCATCCTCTCCAGTCATTTTTGTCAATAAACGACTCACCCCAAAGGACGCGGTATTAGTGGGACGGCTTTCCTCACTGGTCTGCGGACGTTGCTGCATTACTGCTTCCATTTGTTGTAGTCTCTGCTCTTGCTTCTGTAACAGGTCTATGAAGCGGGCCTCAGATTGCTGCTGGGCTTGTTGATGAGCTTGCTGCTGGGCTGCAAGGCTCCTTTGCAAACCTGCATTTGTCAACTGTTGATTGGCATTTGCTAGAGCCAGCTGTTTCAGTATCTCCTCCATGCTGGCTTAAAAAAAACTGCCACTGGTTCTCCACCAACTGTGAGGGGGTTAACTCGGTAGCGGGTGTGTGTGACCCCCTGGTTGGGCTCCCCACACAAAAACAGGGCCAGCAGACGGAGGTTGTGGTTTTCAAAATCAAAAGGTGCGGTTTATTTCTCTATGTACAGTGACAAAAACACAGCAAAGCCAAAAAGAAACAAACAAAATAAATCCTGGTCAGTTTGACCTCTGACTAAACATGCAGGTTTCCTAAACTAACAACTGGGATCAGCCTGGTGCTGTCCTAGTCCCTAAGTCCCTGGTTTAGTAAAAGTCCAAACAAATAGCCACACAGGCTTTGCCTCACCGCACAGGGGTTCACTCTCCCTAGACAGTCCACACAGGTCTGGTTCCAGGCATGAGCTAACATCTAATGAAGCTGGGAGTTCTTATAGAGGCCTAAATGAGCTGACAAGCTTCAGCTGGTCTCATCAACTCCCTGTCTCACGACGCCCAGCACTCTCCCTAGAGGTATGAGTCATTCATGAGCCCACTAGCCTCAGCTGGGCTTCATCAACTCCCTAGTTGTATAAGTCGGCATAAAGCCTGAATCTGGGAGAAATATATCTACCCCCCTGGATGCAACCAGGTGACTTTACCTTCCTGCTGTCACACTACCTAAAGTTTTCTGTCCCTAGAAAAAATATTTTTTTAAAGATGGTTGATGATCAATGCTTTAGCACAGTATAGCACAAGGAGAATTTCCCTCACTGTCTTTCCCTGTCCCTAGAAACAAGGATTAGCACAGTAAAACACACTGACACTCTCGCTACCTAAAGTTTTCTGTCCCTAGAAAAAATGTTTTTTTAAAGATGGTTGATGATCAATGCTTTAGCACAGTATAGCACAAGGAGAATTTCCCTCACTGTCCTTCCCTGTCCCTAGAAACAAGGATTAGCACAGTAAAACACACTGACACTCTCGCTACCTATAGTTTTCTGTCCCTAGAAAAAATGTTTTTTTAAAGATGGTTGATGATCAATGCTTTAGCACAGTATAGCACAAGGAGAATTTCCCTCACTGTCCTTCCCTGTCCCTAGAAACAAGGATTAGCACAGTAAAACACACTGACACTCTCGCTACCTATAGTTTTCTGTCCCTAGAAAAAATGTTTTTTTAAAGATGGTTGATGATCAATGCTTTAGCACAGTATAGCACAAGGAGAATTTCCCTCACTGTCCTCCCCTGTCCCTAGAAACAAGGATTAGCACAGTAAAACACACTGACACTCTCGCTACCTAAAGTTTTCTGTCCCTAGAAAAAATGTTTTTTTAACCACTTAACGACCGCCCACCGCCGATTTACGTCGGCAGAATGGCACGGACAGGCAGAATCACGTAGATCTACGTGACTGCCTTTGTACAGTTGGGGGGTCCATCCGGACCCCCCTTCTGTGCCGTGAGCGGTCGTTACTTCACCGGGAGCGATCCCAGATGAGGGGGCGGCCTTTCGATTCCGGCCCCCCCCCTCGCGATCGCTCCCGGCGAATGGAAATGCCTCCTCTGTCTGTTTCAGACAGAGGAAGCAGGAGGAAGTGATGTCATCTCTGGTGCGGTGCTCACATATACCGAGCGCCGTACAAGAGAAGACATCAGGTCAGTGAGCACAACACTACACTGACACCAGGACACATAGGAACACTAATCGCCCCCCCCCCCAGGACCCCCAGACCCCCCCAGATCACCCCCCAGATCACCCCCCAGCCCCCAGTCACAGTGTCACTGATTGCAGTGACCATTTATTTAGTGATCACTGCAATCAGTGACATTTGTGACTGTGAAAGTGTCACTAAAGTTTAGTTTTAGGTCCAGTGTAGCCCCCTAACCCCCCCTAATAAAGGTTTAACCCCCTGATCACCCCCCAGATAACCCTTTCACCCCCTATCACCGCTGTCGCTATGCGATCATTTTTCTGATGGCTGTCTTAGCATCAGTGATGGCGATCGGTAGCCAGTAATTTTTTTTAGGTTCGCCGCAGGTTTTTATAGCGTCGGGTACCCCAATATATTATCTAATAAAGGTTCAACCCCCTTGATCGCCCCCCAGGTAACCCTTTCACCCCCTATCACCGCTGTCGCTAATCGATCGTTTTTCTGATGCTGTCTTAGCATCAGTGATGGCGATCGGTAGCCAGTAATTTTTTTTAGGTTCGCCGCAGGTTTTTATAGCGTCAGGTACCCCAATATATTATCTAATAAAGGTTAAACCCCCTTGATCGCCCCCCAGGTAACCCTTTCACCCCCTATCACCGCTGTCGCTATGCGATCATTTTTCTGATGGCTGTCTTAGCATCAGTGATGGCGATCGGTAGCCAGTAATTTTTTTTAGGTTCGCCGCAGGTTTTTATAGCGTCGGGTACCCCAATATATTATCTAATAAAGGTTTAACCCCCTTGATCGCCCCCCAGGTAACCCTTTCACCCCCTATCACCGCTGTCGCTAATCGATCGTTTTTCTGATGCTGTCTTAGCATCAGTGATGGCGATCGGTAGCCAGTAATTTTTTTTAGGTTCGCCGCAGGTTTTTATAGCGTCAGGTACCCCAATATATTATCTAATAAAGGTTAAACCCCCTTGATCGCCCCCCAGGTAACCCTTTCACCCCCTATCACCGCTGTCGCTATGCGATCATTTTTCTGATGGCTGTCTTAGCATCAGTGATGGCGATCGGTAGCCAGTAATTTTTTTTAGGTTCGCCGCAGGTTTTTATAGCGTCGGGTACCCCAATATATTATCTAATAAAGGTTTAACCCCCTTGATCGCCCCCCAGGTAACCCTTTCACCCCCTATCACCACTGTCACTAAGCGATCGTTTTTCTGATCGCTGTCTTCGTGTCGGTGATGCCAATCGGTAGCCAGTCATTTTTTTTAGGTTCGCCGCAGGTTTTTATAGCGTCAGGTACCCCCAAATATGATCTAATAAAGGTTTTAACCCCCTAATTGCCCCTAGTTAACCCTTTCACCAGTAATCACCATATAAGTGTTACGGGTGACGCTGGTTAGTTAGTTTGCTTTTTATAGTGTCAGGGCACCCGCCGTATATAACCCAATAAAGGTTTAACCCCCTGATCGCCCGGTGGGTGATATCAATTAGGTTTTAGCGTCAGAGAGGGTCTGCGTCACACCCCAGGCAGCGTCAGGTTAGTGCCAGTAACGCTAACACCCACGCGTAAAGCATACACCCCCCTTAGTGGTATAGTATCTGAACAGATCAATATCTGATCTGATCAGATCTATACCAGCGGTTTAGGGTTCCCAAAAACGCAGTGTTAGCGGGATCAGCCCAGATACCTGCTGGCACCTGCGTTTTGCCCCTCCGTCCAGCCCAGGCCACCCAAGTGCAGTATCGATCGATCACTGTCACTTCCAAAACACAACACACATAACTGCAGCGTTCGCAGAGACAGGCCTGATCCCTGCGACTCCAGTGCTGTAGGAGGTGATTTCACCACCACAGTTAAAAAAAAAAAAGCATATATGCCGAAGCATGGGGGCAGCAGGGCGGAGGAGCAATTTTGCTCCTAATGCCGCATACATACGGTCGAAATTCCGACGGAGGCTTGCCCGTGGAAACGTTTGACCATGTGTGTGCGGCATAACTTTTTTGCGGGAGGATGCCCCCATGCTTCGGCATATATAAATGGTGCATGTATGCCCATCATTAGAAGTGGGTGGATGAAGGGCGGTATTCTAATGGTGGGCATACCCACCGATCAATCTCTTTTTTCGTTCAGCCAACAGGCTGCATGAAAAAAAAAGATTACAATACATGTCCAACAAGGACCAGCAACGTACTGGTATGTTGCTGGACTTTGAATGGTTATACCAGATTGATGCCTGCGGGTTTAGGCATCATCTTGGTATCATTCTTTTCAGCCAGCGGCCGGCTTTCATGTAAAAGCAATCACAGCGGCTAATTAGCCTCTGGACTGCTTTTACAAGCAGTGGGAGGGAATGTCCCCCCCCCGGATATAAAAAGCGCCATTGGGAAATTGGGAAAGCATTTTATTACACCGATCTTGGTGTGGTCAGATGCTTTGAGGGCAGAGGAAAGATCTAGGGTCTAGAAGACCCCAGTTTTTTCAAAAAAAGAGTACCTGTCACTACCTATTGCTATCATAGGGGATATTTACATTCCCTGAGATAACAATAAAAATTATAAAAAAAAAAATATATGTAAGGAACAATTTAAAAATAAAATAAAAAAGCAAAATTAATAATAAAAAAAAAAAAAAAAAAAAAAAAGCACCCCTGTCCTGCCCTGCTCTTGCCCAATGGCGAACGCAAGCGTCGGTCTGGCGTCATATGTAAACAGCAATTGCACCATGCATGTGAGGTATCACCGCGAAGGTCAGATCGAGGGCAGTCATTTTAGCAGTAGACCTCCTCTGTAAATCTAACGTGGTAATCTGTAAAGGCTTTTAAAGGCTTTTAAAAATGTATGTAGTTTGTCGCCAATGCGCGTTTGTGCGAAATTTTAAAGCATGTCGTGTTTGGTATCTATGTACTCGGCCTAAGATCATCTTTAGTATTTCATCAAACATTTGGGCAATATAGTGTGTTTTAGTGCATTAAAATTAAAAAAAGTGTATTTTTTCCCCAAAAAATGCGTTTGAAAAATCGCTGCGCAAATACTGTGTAGAAAAAAAAAATGCAACACCCACCATTTTAATCTGTAGGGCCTTTGCTTTAAAAATATATATAATGTTTGGGGGTTCAACATAATTTTCTTGCAAAAAAAAAATATGTTTTCATGTAAACAAAAAGTGTCAAAAAGGGCTTTGTCTTCAAGTGGTTAGAAGAGTGGATGTAAGCTTCCTAATGTTGTGTATAAAATGCCAGAACAGTTCAAAACCCCCCCAAATGACCCCATTTTGGAAAGTAGACACCCCAAGCTATATACTGAGAGGCATGTCGAGTCCATGGAATATTTTATATGTTGACACAAGTTGCGGAAAAAAGACAATTTTTTTTTTTTTATTTTTTTTTTGCACAAAGTTGTCACTAAATGATATATTGCTCAAACATGCCATGGGCATATGTGGAATTACACCCCAAAATAAATTCTGTTGCTTCTCCTGAGTACAGGGATACCACATGTGTGAGACTTTTTGGGAGCCTAGCCGCGTACGGGACCCCAAAAACAAAGCACCGCCTTCAGGCTTTCTAAGGGTGTAAATTTTTGATTTTACTTCTCACTGCCTATCACAGTTTCGGAGGCCATGGAATGCCCAGATGGCACAAAACCCCCCCAAATGACCCCATTTTGGAAAGTAGACACCCCAAGCTATTTGCTGAGAGGTATTGTGAGTATTTTGCAGATCTCGCTTTTTGTCACAAAGTTTTGAAAATTGAAAAAAAAAAAAAAAAAAAAAAAATTTCTTTCTTCGTTTTCAAAAACAAATGAGAGCTGTAAAATACTCACCATGCCTCCTCAGCAAATAGCTTGGGGTGTCTACTTTCCAAAATGGGGTCATTTGGGGGGGTTTTGTGCTATTTTGGCATTTTATGGCCTTAGAAACTGTGATAGGTAGTGAGGAGTGAAATCAAAAATTTGTGCCTAGAAATCCTGAAGGCGGTGCTTGGTTTTCGGGGTCCCGTACGCGGCTAGGCTCCTAAAAAGTCCCACACATGTGGTATCCCCGTACTCAGGAGAAGCAGCAAAATGTATTTTGGGGTGCAATTCCACATATAACCATGGCATGTGTGAGCAATATATCATTTAGTGACAACTTTTTGTAATTTTTTTTTTATTTTTATTTTTTGTCATTATTCAATCACTTGGGACAAAAAAAAAAAATATTCAACGGGCTCAACAGGCCTCTCAGCAATTTCCTTGGGGTGTCTACTTTCTAAAATGGGGTCATTTGGGGGGGTTTTGTGCTATTTTGGCATTTTATGGCCTTCGAAACTGTGATAGGTAGTGAGGAATGAAATCAAAAATTTAAGCCCTTAGAAATCCTGAAGGCGGTGCTTGGTTTCCGGGGTCCCGTACGTGGCCAGGCTCCTAAAAAGTCCCACACATGTGGTATCCCCGTACTCAGGAGAAGCAGCAAAATGTATTTTGGGGTGCAATTCCACATATAACCATGGCATGTGTGAGCAATATATCATTTAGTGACAACTTTTTGTAATTTTTTTTTTTTTTTTGTCATTATTCAATCACTTGGGACAAAAAAAAAAAATATTCAATGGGCTCAACATGCCTCTCAGCAATTTCCTTGGGGTGTCTACTTTCCAAAATGGGGTCATTTGGGGGGGTTTTGTACTGCCCTGCCATTTTAGCACCTCAAGAAATGAGATAGGCAGTCATAAATTTAAAGCTGTGTAAATTTCAGAAAATGTACCCTAGTTTGTAAACGCTATAACTTTTGCGCAAACCAATAAATATACGTTTATTGACTTTTTTTTACTAAAGACATGTGGCTGAATACATTTTGGCCTAAATGTCTGACTAAAATTGAGTTTATTCGATTTTTCTTATAACAAAAAGTAGAAAATATCATTTTTTTTCAAAATTTTCGGTCTTTTTCCGTTTATATCGCAAAAAATAAAAATCGCAGAGGCAATCAAATACCATTAAAAGAAAGCTCTATTTGTGGGAAGAAAAGGACGCAAATTTCATTTGGGTACAACATTGCATGTCCGCACAATTTACAGTTAAAGCAGCGCAGTGCCGAATCCCAAAAACAGGCCTGGTCCTAATGGCCCGAAATGGTCCGGGGCTTAAGTGGTTAAAGATGGTTGATGATCAATGCTTTAGCACAGTATAGCACAAGGAGAATTTCCCTCACTGTCCTTCCCTGTCCCTAGAAACAAGGATTAGCACAGTAAAACACACTGACACTCTCCCTACCTATAGTTTTCTGTCCCTAGAAAAAATGTTTTTTTAAAGATGGTTGATGATCAATGCTTTAGCACAGTATAGCACAAGGAGAATTTCCCTCACTGTCCTTCCCTGTCCCTAGAAACAAGGATTAGCACAGTAAAACACACTGACACTCTCCCTACCTATAGTTTTCTGTCCCTAGAAAAAATGTTTTTTTAAAGATGGTTGATGATCAATGCTTTAGCACAGTATAGCACAAGGAGAATTTCCCTCACTGTCCTTCCCTGTCCCTAGAAACAAGGATTAGCACAGTAAAACACACTGACACTCTCCCTACCTATCCTTCTCTTTCCCTAAACTAAAGGAATCCAGGTTAAGCAAGAAAAAAAAATGTCACTGTCCCTACCTATGCTTCTCTTTCCCTGCTCCGGAACACACTACACTAGGCCGCCGTGCTGGCGGCCTTTTATAGTGTGGGGCGTGTACTAAACACCCTCAGCAATAATTGGCCACAGGCATCCTGCCTGTGGCCAATCATTGCTCTCCTCGCTGCCGGCGCTGTGATTGGCCAAGCATGCGGGGTCACAGTGCATGCTTGGCCAATCACAGCGCCTGGATGACACTGCGATGGCGTAGTGCATTGTGGGCCGCGAATTAGGCGCGAACGGCCCAAATCGTTCGTTGTTCGGCGAACGATCGAACAGCCGATGTTCGAGTCGAACGTATGTTCGACTCGAACACCGAGCTCATCCCTAGTCTCCATCTGCCTCTGGGGATCTTTCTTTGGTGAGCCCAGCATGTGGAACTAGATAATCGATAATGCCTTGTCTAAGATGGTCCTGGAGTTCTACCTGACACCCTCCGTAGTGGTGGTATATAAAAAAGGAATCTCCAATAGTGTGATATAGTTTTCCAGAGTTTATTATTAAAAGAACAGCTATTTTTACTCACATTTAGCAAAGGAAAAATAGACATATACTCCATGAGCACCGAGCTCGTACTCCTGCGTTACTTCCGGTCTACCTGTCGCTCAATCCCAACACGTATTGTCACGCCCACGTGACTTCATCAGGGGATAATGACAGGCATAGTTAGTTGTAACGGCACCCCAAGTATGAAAGGGGTTAAAGTCGTTTAGGATATTCCCTCTCTGGACACACATCCACTGCCGATCCTCCACAGTCAGGCGACCGCTTCCCATAGGATTAATCCTTCCAAACATACAAGACAAACACTCTGTATGAAGTTTCCAACTGGACTGACAATCTTTAATGACAAACTCCCAGTTTTATACACACAGAGAGGAGGTTCTTACATTCTCCTCAGACAATACACCTTTGACCAGACCTAATTTACATGAGCTAATTAACTACAGTGATGACTCAGACACATGACCTTTAGACTAGCCTCACTGTCTCCCAATACACATCTGACATCTTAGCAGACACAGGTGGGGGCTGGATGTGGTGACATTAGCATCTAACAGTATGTGTCCCAACATCATGAAGGACTCACTTTTCAGTTAACCTGTTGAGTTAATAATCAAACAGTAAATAGTTCTTTACATATATCCTGGGGAATATTGTGGAAAAATATCACTGTCCCATTTTAAAGCAATCCAAGACATATTCTTAATGTCCATTATTTTCTTGCTCACCCTGTGCCCAAAGTGACCCCTGTGACACATCTCCCCTTTCGGCAGGAGACTAACACAGGAGGAGACCACAGACGGGTTGACTCCAAAGTTAGTCCATAGTTCCATTCCTCTAATGCCTGGACAACCCATCAGCATGGCCGTTTTGCTTACCGGGTCAGTAGCTAATGGTGACGTTGTAAGGTTGCAGGGCGAATAATGGAATTCAGTTCTGGAACAGTCACTTGCTTTGCTCTCTCAATGGCTCCCAAAACTTGTTGCTGATGCTCTTGGGAGAGGTAAGGCAAAACCTGGGTGCAAATCCCATTTAACCTTTTGACAATTTCAGCCTGTTTGTGCATTTCAATGTTCAAGCCATGGGACATCTCATAATACATGACGTAGTGTCGTTGCATCTCCGATTTCTCCCTGGCCAACTTGTCACATTCCAATTCTAGACTGTGATATTTTCCCTGATCTAAGGTACATGTCGGGGAAGATAGTCTTACCCAGTTCTCAGCTGTAAGCGGGCCGGTTCCAGCAGCATGCGTCTGGGCACAGGTAGTCACTGGGTTGGCTTCAGCGGGGCCCATCGGGGCGTAAGCAGAAACGAGGGGGGCCAAATCATTCCCCAGTAGTACATTCGCTGGCAAATCCTTCATCACCCCCACATTCACATGTCCCGAACCAACCCCCCAATCCAGGTGAACACGGGCAACGGGTAGCCGGAAGATGGTACCTCCCGCTACTCTTACGGCTACAGTGTCTCCGGTGTGTTGGCTCTCTGGAATGAGGTTCTTCTGTATTAGGGTCATGGTGGCACCAGTATCACGTAGGCCATTGGCTACCTTTCCATTGACCCAGACAGTCTGCCTGTGTTGCTGCCTGTTGTCCCGGTTAGCTGCTTGTATTGGATCAGCCTCGTGCAGGACGCTCCAATGTTCTTCCTCCTCAACGCAGTGGGCCGCAGGCTTGAATGTGCGGGGGCTCCCTCTTGCTGGCTGTCTCCATGACTGGGACTGTCTGGCTGGATTCAACGGACAGTCTGGCTTTTTGTGCCCTAGCTGTTTACACCAAAAACACCTGATGGGTTGTGAGTAGTCCTGGGAGTTGAACCTGGGCTGCTGAGGATAAGTGGCCACTGGAGGTGGTGCTGAAGTTGGGTTAGAGGCTGGTAAACTGGGCCAAGATAGTGGATAGCGCTCGCTTTCGCCTGACCTTCGAGAGTCCAGATATTCATCGGCCAAAGTAGCCGCTTTCTGTACAGTCCGTGGTCGCTTATCTCGCACCCAATCCCGTAATACCGGAGGGGTGTGGTTAAAGAACTGTTCTAAGAGTACTAGCTGGGTGATGTCCTCTATGGTATGAGTGTGGCTTCCCTGGAACCAGTCCTTAAGGTCTCGCTGCAGATGATGTGCCCACTCCACGTATGTTATGTGGGTTTGTTTCCGGGATTCTCGAAACTTAATCCGGCTGGCTTCGGGTGTAATGGCAAATCGGGCAAGCAGAGCTTCTTTTACCCGGTCATAGTCTTTAGCGTCCTCATTCTCCAGGGCCCGATACGCATCCGCCGCTCTGCCAGTTAAATTACTCGCCAGTAAGGCGACCCGATCTTGGGGCCGTACTTCATTTATCTGGCATAGTCTCTCAAAGTCCTGCAGGAAAGCTTAAATTTCCTCCTCTCCTTCCTTAAATAGTTTGAACGCCCGAAAGGGCAACTTACGGACAGGCGCTGCATCTTTAGGCGTTGTCTCCGATTGCCATATTTCCGCCATTCTCCGCTCATGTTGCCACTCTAGTTCTCTCTCTTGTCGCTCCAGTTCTCTCTCTTGTCGCTCATCTTGCAGCTGGATGTCTCTAATGGCTTTCTGTATGGCGGTCTCTGATGGGTTAGCCCCATATAATGCCAACCGCTCTCGAACTCGTTGCTGAAACAAGTCTTCAACTGACCGGGGTCCTGCATCACCATCCCTCTGATCCATCTCGGCTAGCTCCCTGATCAAGGTGGCCTTGTTCTTTGTCCCACCGGTCCCTCCACGGCTCTCAAGTAAGTCTTTCAGCGTGGCTTTCCTGCAGGCTGCATAGCTGGTCATTCACTGTGGTTGTTTGGAGTGTCCCAGTAACTGGAGGGAAAATCCCAATGCTACCAACCAATGTAACGGCACCCCAAGTATGAAAAGGGGTTAACACCGTTTAGGATATTCCCTCTCTGGACACACATCCACTGCCGATCCTCCACAGTCAGGTGACCGCTTCCCATAGGATTAATCCTTCCAAACATACGAGACAATCACTCTGTATGAAGTTTCCAACTGGACTGACAATCTTTAATGACAAACTCCCAGTTTTATTCACACAGAAAGGAGGTTCTTACATTCTCCTCAGACAATACACCTTTGACCAGACCTAATTTACATGAGCTAATTAACTACAGTGATGACTCAGACACATGACCTTTAGGCTAGCCTCACTGTCTCCCAATACACATCTGACATCTTAGCAGACACAGGTGGGGGCTGGATGTGGTGACATTAGCGTCTAACAGTATGTGTCCCAACATCATGAAGGAGTCACTTTTCAGTTAACCTGTTGAGTTCACAATCAAACAGTAAATAGTTCTTTACAGATATCCTGGGGAATATTGTGGAAAAATATCACTGTCCCATTTTAAAGCAATCCAAGACATATTCTTAATGTCCATTATTTTCTTGATCACCCTGTGCCCAAAGTGACCCCTGTCACAGTAGTGTCTTTAAATAGTGTGATAGGAACGAATGTAATGGTGGCCATTTTCTGTTAGCCCACTGTCATGGATATGCATTAATGTCTGTCTGCCATCTTACCTTCCTCCTCATGTGTTCATCTAGAGACCAGACCTCCTTCACCTGGCTTCCTTTATAATCTCCTCCCAGCCTGACTCCACCCCAGGCCCTATCACTGAACACTATATTAACCTGTGCACTGCAAGCCTGCTTTGCTGATCAACATGTTTGTTAGGCATTGTGTGTTTGGGTTCCTGCCTGCCGTGTGCTACGTCTGTCTCTCTGTTACGTTATTGGCTTGTCCCCGACTATCCCTGTCTGCTCGTGACCCTTGACCTTCGGCTCGTTCTTCGTTATCCTTGTCTGCTTGTGGCCCCTGACCTTCAGCTTGTTATTCGGTTCTCTCTATCGTGTGCTGCTGCTTCCCCTCTTTTCCCCTTATCCTACGGGGCGTGAGCTAGGAAACTCCAGGGGCCGCGACCTGGTCCCAGCCTGCAGCGTAACATCCTCACCACTAGAGGCCCTGGAGAAGACCAGCTGGGTCTTAGACTCCGCGCCCTGGGGAATCTTGGCTCTCGCTTCCGTTGGGATCCCGGTTGTGCTCCTCTGGTCCCGCTTTCCACAACCACCCAGTTTCCTATCCGCAGAAGCCAGCCATAGGGTTCACTACCTCGCGGTGCACTCCTGTCCCCCTACGGTGTGCATCTGTCACCTGGCCACAGGTGACCCTGACAGTTTGATCAGCCATGAACCCGGCTGACATCCCGCTTCCCGCGGATGATCCATTGCAGGGCATAGTTCGCAGACTTGAGACCCAGGAATCAAATCAGACCCAGGTGATGCAATTCCTCCAGGATCTGGCTTCTCGATTCGAGCAGCTTCAGGTCTCCTTGGGAACCCCGAATCCGCAACCCCAAGTACAACCAGCGGCTGTACCTATCGCACCAGTCGCAGCCTCACACTCACTAAGATTGCCAGCTCCGTTCCGTTTCTCTGGGGACTCCAAGGCCTGCAGGGGGTTTCTCAGCCAATGCACTATTCATTTTGAGCTTCAGCCTCAAAGCTTCCTGTCTGACCGGGCTAAGGTAGCCTATATCATTTCCCTCCTCTCCGGTGAAGCTTTGGCCTGGGCTGCCCCCCTGTGGGAGAGGAACGATCCGGTAGTTTCCAGTCTGTCCGAATTCTTGAAGCTCTTTCGTAATATCTTCGAAGAGCCGGCTCGGGCTTCTTCAGCGGCTAGTGCTGTCTTACGTCTTCGCCAAGAATCTAGTTCAGTGGGGCAATATGCTCTTCAGTTCCGTATCCACACAGCTGAATTGAGCTGGAATAATGAGGCCCTGGTCGCTACCTTTTTACATGGCCTCTCTGACCGAGTGAAAGACTACGTTAAAGCTTGTCATGTCTGTGCTCAGTCCAAATCCTCCACACAAGCTCCTGCTGGTCTCCTCATGCCCTTGCCCATTCCTAAGGAACCCTGGGTCCATATTGCCATGGATTTTATCACCGATCTCCCACTGTCTGAGAATAATACAGTCATTTGGGTGGTAATCGATCGATTCTCCAAGATGGCTCATTTTGTTCCTCTTCCTGGTCTTCCTTCTGCCCTTGCCTTGGTTCCCATTTTCATTCGGGAAATTCTCCGCCTACATGGGGTCCCTTCTCATATTGTTTCCGACAGGGGAGTCCAATTCACGTCTCGTTTTTGCAAATCCCTCAATATTGTCTTGGATTTTTCTTCTTCTTACCATCCCCAATCCAATGGACAGACTGAGAGGGTTAATCAGGAGTTAGAGGTCTTTCTTCGCACCTTTGTGTCTTCTCACCATGACGATTGGTCCTCTCTACTCCCGTGGGCAGAATTCTCCCATAACAATCATGTGAATACCAGTTCGCAGAAGACACCCTTTTTCACAGTTTATGGAAAACACCCTCAACTTCCTCTTCCCATGATCTGTTCTCAAGACATTCCAGCTTTGGCTTCGGTTCAGGAGTCTCTCAATTCCGTTTGGGGTCACGTTTATGATTCCCTCCGAGCAGCTGCTGAAAAATTCAAAGGCTTTGCCGACCGCCGCAGGCGTAAACCGCCTTCTCTTCAGCCAGGGGACAAAGTCTGGCTCTCTACCAGGAACATCAAGCTCCGAGTTCCTTCTCTGAAGTTTGCTCCACGATTCATCGGTCCATACACGGTAACTGCTAAATAGGGATGAGCTCGGTGTTCGAGTCGAACATACGTTCGACTCGAACATCGGCTGTTCGATCGTTCGACGAAGATCGAACGATTTGGGCCGTTCGCGCCTAATTCGAGTGACGCGAACGGCCCACAATGCACTACGCCATCGCAGTGTCATCCAGGCGCTGTGATTGGCCAAGGATGCACTGTGACCCCGCATGCTTGGCCAATCACAGCGCCGGCAGCGAGGAGAGCAATGATTGGCCACAGGCAGGATGCCTGTGGCCAATTATTGCTGAGGGTGTTTAGTACACGCCCCACACTATAAAAGGCCGCCAGCACGGCGGCCTAGTGTAGTGTGTTCCGGAGCAGGGAAAGAGAAGCATAGGCAGGGACAGTGACATTTATTTTTTCTTGCTTAACCTGGATTCCTTTAGTTTAGGGAAAGAGAAGGATAGGTAGGGAGAGTGTCAGTGTGTTTTACTGTGCGAATCCTTGTTTCTAGGGACAGGGAAGGACAGTGAGGGAAATTCTCCTTGTGCTATAGTGTGCTAAAGCATTGATCATCAACCATCTTTAAAAAAACATTTTTTCTAGGGACAGAAAACTATAGATAGGAAGAGTGTCAGTTTCTTTCACTGTGATAATCCTTGTTTCTAGGGACAGGGAAGGACAGTGAGGCAAATTCTACTTGTGCTATAGTGTGCTAAAGCATTGATCATCAATCAGCTTTAAAAAAACATTTTTTCTAGGGACAGAAAACTATAGGTAGGAAGAGTGTCAGTTTCTTTCACTGTGATAATCCTTGTTTCTAGGGACAGGGAAGGACAGTGAGGGAAATTCTCCTTGTGCTATAGTGTGCTAAAGCATTGATCATCAATCAGCTTTAAAAAAACATTTTTTCTAGGGACAGAAAACTATAGGTAGGAAGAGTGTCAGTTTCTTTCACTGTGATAATCCTTGTTTCTAGGGACAGGGAAGGACAGTGAGGGAAATTCTACTTGTGCTATAGTGTGCTAAAGCATTGATCATCAATCATCTTTAAAAAAACATTTTTTCTAGGGACAGAAAACTATAGGTAGGAAGAGTGTCAGTTTCTTTCACTGTGATAATCCTTGTTTCTAGGGACAGGGAAGGACAGTGAGGGAAATTCTACTTGTGCTATAGTGTGCTAAAGCATTGATCATCAATCAGCTTTAAAAAAACATTTTTTCTAGGGACAGAAAACTATAGGTAGGAAGAGTGTCAGTTTCTTTCACTGTGATAATCCTTGTTTCTAGGGACAGGGAAGGACAGTGAGGGAAATTCTCCTTGTGCTATAGTGTGCTAAAGCATTGATCATCAATCAGCTTTAAAAAAACATTTTTTCTAGGGACAGAAAACTATAGGTAGGAAGAGTGTCAGTTTCTTTCACTGTGATAATCCTTGTTTCTAGGGACAGGGAAGGACAGTGAGGGAAATTCTACTTGTGCTATAGTGTGCTAAAGCATTGATCATCAATCAGCTTTAAAAAAACATTTTTTCTAGGGACAGAAAACTATAGGTAGGAAGAGTGTCAGTTTCTTTCACTGTGATAATCCTTGTTTCTAGGGACAGGGAAGGACAGTGAGGCAAATTCTACTTGTGCTATAGTGTGCTAAAGCATTGATCATCAATCAGCTTTAAAAAAACATTTTTTCTAGGGACAGAAAACTATAGGTAGGAAGAGTGTCAGTTTCTTTCAGTGTGATAATCCTTGTTTCTAGGGACAGGGAAGGACAGTGAGGGAAATTCTCCTTGTGCTATAGTGTGCTAAAGCATTGATCATCAATCAGCTTTAAAAAAACATTTTTTCTAGGGACAGAAAACTATAGGTAGGAAGAGTGTCAGTTTCTTTCACTGTGATAATCCTTGTTTCTAGGGACAGGGAAGGACAGTGAGGGAAATTCTCCTTGTGCTATAGTGTGCTAAAGCATTGATCATCAATCAGCTTTAAAAAAACATTTTTTTCTAGGGACAGAAAACTATAGGTAGGAAGAGTGTCAGTTTCTTTCACTGTGATAATCCTTGTTTCTAGGGACAGGGAAGGACAGTGAGGGAAATTCTACTTGTGCTATAGTGTGCTAAAGCATTGATCATCAATCATCTTTAAGAAAACATTTTTTCTAGGGACAGAAAACTATAGGTAGGAAGAGTGTCAGTTTCTTTCACTGTGATAATCCTTGTTTCTAGGGACAGGGAAGGACAGTGAGGGAAATTCTCCTTGTGCTATAGTGTGCTAAAGCATTGATCATCAATCAGCTTTAAAAAAACATTTTTTCTAGGGACAGAAAACTATAGGTAGGAAGAGTGTCAGTTTCTTTCACTGTGATAATCCTTGTTTCTAGGGACAGGGAAGGACAGTGAGGGAAATTCTACTTGTGCTATAGTGTGCTAAAGCATTGATCATCAATCATCTTTAAAAAAACATTTTTTCTAGGGACAGAAAACTATAGGTAGGAAGAGTGTCAGTTTCTTTCACTGTGATAATCCTTGTTTCTAGGGACAGGGAAGGACAGTGAGGGAAATTCTCCTTGTGCTATAGTGTGCTAAAGCAATGATCATCAATCAGCTTTAAAAAAACATTTTTTCTAGGGACAGAAAACTATAGGTAGGAAGAGTGTCAGTTTCTTTCACTGTGATAATCCTTGTTTCTAGGGACAGGGAAGGACAGTGAGGGAAATTCTACTTGTGCTATAGTGTGCTAAAGCATTGATCATCAATCATCTTTAAAAAAACATTTTTTCTAGGGACAGAAAACTATAGGTAGGAAGAGTGTCAGTTTCTTTCACTGTGATAATCCTTGTTTCTAGGGACAGGGAAGGACAGTGAGGGAAATTCTCCTTGTGCTATAGTGTGCTAAAGCATTGATCATCAATCAGCTTTAAAAAAACATTTTTTCTAGGGACAGAAAACTATAGGTAGGAAGAGTGTCAGTTTCTTTCACTGTGATAATCCTTGTTTCTAGGGACAGGGAAGGACAGTGAGGGAAATTCTACTTGTGCTATAGTGTGCTAAAGCATTGATCATCAATCATCTTTAAAAAAACATTTTTTTCTAGGGACAGAAAACTATAGGTAGGAAGAGTGTCAGTTTCTTTCACTGTGATAATCCTTGTTTCTAGGGACAGGGAAGGACAGTGAGGGAAATTCTACTTGTGCTATAGTGTGCTAAAGCATTGATCATCAATCAGCTTTAAAAAAACATTTTTTCTAGGGACAGAAAACTATAGGTAGGAAGAGTGTCAGTTTCTTTCACTGTGATAATCCTTGTTTCTAGGGACAGGGAAGGACAGTGAGGGAAATTCTACTTGTGCTATAGTGTGCTAAAGCATTGATCATCAATCAGCTTTAAAAAAACATTTTTTCTAGGGACAGAAAACTATAGGTAGGAAGAGTGTCAGTTTCTTTCACTGTGATAATCCTTGTTTCTAGGGACAGGGAAGGACAGTGAGGCAAATTCTACTTGTGCTATAGTGTGCTAAAGCATTGATCATCAATCAGCTTTAAAAAAACATTTTTTCTAGGGACAGAAAACTATAGGTAGGAAGAGTGTCAGTTTCTTTCAGTGTGATAATCCTTGTTTCTAGGGACAGGGAAGGACAGTGAGGGAAATTCTCCTTGTGCTATAGTGTGCTAAAGCATTGATCATCAATCAGCTTTAAAAAAACATTTTTTCTAGGGACAGAAAACTATAGGTAGGAAGAGTGTCAGTTTCTTTCACTGTGATAATCCTTGTTTCTAGGGACAGGGAAGGACAGTGAGGGAAATTCTCCTTGTGCTATAGTGTGCTAAAGCATTGATCATCAATCAGCTTTAAAAAAACATTTTTTTCTAGGGACAGAAAACTATAGGTAGGAAGAGTGTCAGTTTCTTTCACTGTGATAATCCTTGTTTCTAGGGACAGGGAAGGACAGTGAGGGAAATTCTACTTGTGCTATAGTGTGCTAAAGCATTGATCATCAATCATCTTTAAGAAAACATTTTTTCTAGGGACAGAAAACTATAGGTAGGAAGAGTGTCAGTTTCTTTCACTGTGATAATCCTTGTTTCTAGGGACAGGGAAGGACAGTGAGGGAAATTCTCCTTGTGCTATAGTATGCTAAAGCATTGATCATCAATCAGCTTTAAAAAAACATTTTTTCTAGGGACAGAAAACTATAGGTAGGAAGAGTGTCAGTTTCTTTCACTGTGATAATCCTTGTTTCTAGGGACAGGGAAGGACAGTGAGGGAAATTCTACTTGTGCTATAGTGTGCTAAAGCATTGATCATCAATCATCTTTAAAAAAACATTTTTTCTAGGGACAGAAAACTATAGGTAGGAAGAGTGTCAGTTTCTTTCACTGTGATAATCCTTGTTTCTAGGGACAGGGAAGGACAGTGAGGGAAATTCTACTTGTGCTATAGTGTGCTAAAGCATTGATCATCAATCAGCTTTAAAAAAACATTTTTTCTAGGGACAGAAAACTATAGGTAGGAAGAGTGTCAGTTTCTTTCACTGTGATAATCCTTGTTTCTAGGGACAGGGAAGGACAGTGAGGGAAATTCTACTTGTGCTATAGTGTGCTAAAGCATTGATCATCAATCATCTTTAAAAAAACATTTTTTCTAGGGACAGAAAACTATAGGTAGGAAGAGTGTCAGTTTCTTTCACTGTGATAATCCTTGTTTCTAGGGACAGGGAAGGACAGTGAGGGAAATTCTACTTGTGCTATAGTGTGCTAAAGCATTGATCATCAATCATCTTTAAAAAAACATTTTTTCTAGGGACAGAAAACTATAGGTAGGAAGAGTGTCAGTTTCTTTCACTGTGATAATCCTTGTTTCTAGGGACAGGGAAGGACAGTGAGGGAAATTCTCCTTGTGCTATAGTGTGCTAAAGCAATGATCATCAATCAGCTTTAAAAAAACATTTTTTCTAGGGACAGAAAACTATAGGTAGGAAGAGTGTCAGTTTCTTTCACTGTGATAATCCTTGTTTCTAGGGACAGGGAAGGACAGTGAGGGAAATTCTACTTGTGCTATAGTGTGCTAAAGCATTGATCATCAATCATCTTTAAAAAAACATTTTTTCTAGGGACAGAAAACTATAGGTAGGAAGAGTGTCAGTTTCTTTCACTGTGATAATCCTTGTTTCTAGGGACAGGGAAGGACAGTGAGGGAAATTCTCCTTGTGCTATAGTGTGCTAAAGCATTGATCATCAATCAGCTTTAAAAAAACATTTTTTCTAGGGACAGAAAACTATAGGTAGGAAGAGTGTCAGTTTCTTTCACTGTGATAATCCTTGTTTCTAGGGACAGGGAAGGACAGTGAGGGAAATTCTACTTGTGCTATAGTGTGCTAAAGCATTGATCATCAATCATCTTTAAAAAAACATTTTTTTCTAGGGACAGAAAACTATAGGTAGGAAGAGTGTCAGTTTCTTTCACTGTGATAATCCTTGTTTCTAGGGACAGGGAAGGACAGTGAGGGAAATTCTACTTGTGCTATAGTGTGCTAAAGCATTGATCATCAATCAGCTTTAAAAAAACATTTTTTCTAGGGACAGAAAACTATAGGTAGGAAGAGTGTCAGTTTCTTTCACTGTGATAATCCTTGTTTCTAGGGACAGGGAAGGACAGTGAGGGAAATTCTACTTGTGCTATAGTGTGCTAAAGCATTGATCATCAATCAGCTTTAAAAAAACATTTTTTCTAGGGACAGAAAACTATAGGTAGGAAGAGTGTCAGTTTCTTTCACTGTGATAATCCTTGTTTCTAGGGACAGGGAAGGACAGTGAGGGAAATTCTACTTGTGCTATAGTGTGCTAAAGCATTCATCATCAATCAGCTTTAAAAAAACATTTTTTCTAGGGACAGAAAACTATAGGTAGTGTGAGGGGGTTAGCTCGGCAGCGGGTGTGTGTGACCCCCGGGATGGGCTCCCCACACAGAAACAGGCCCAGCAAACGGAGGTTGTGGTTTTCAAAATCAAAAAAAAGGTGCGGTTTATTTTCTATTTACAGTGACAAAACACAGCAAAGCCAAAAGAAACATAAACAAAATAAATCCTGGTCAACTTGACCTCTGACTAAACATACAGGTTTCCTAACTAACAACTGGGATCAGCCTAGTGCTGTCCTAGTCCCTAAGTCCCTGGTTTTAAATGTCCAAGCAAATAGCCACACAGGCTTTGTCTCACCGCACAGGGGTTCACTCTCCCTAGACAGTCCACACAGGTCTGGGTCCAGGCATGAGCTAACATCTAATGAAGCTGGGAGTTCTTATAGAGGCCTAAATGAGCTGACAAGCTTCAGCTGGTCTCATCAACTCCCTGTCTGCACGACGCCCCACACTCTCCCTAGAGGTATGAGTCATCCATGAGCCCACTAGCCTCAGCTGGGCTTATACAACTCTCCACCTAGTTGTATAAGTCGGCGTAAAGCCTGAATCTGGGCGAAATATATCTACCCCCCTGGATGCAACCAGGTGACTTTACCTTCCTGCTGTCACATACCCCCCCCTCTTGTTTTAACCTCGGGGTTGGAACACCAGCAATCAGGCATTCAGCTACTCGAGACAAAGCATCCACATTCCCCATTTGAACGCCAGGGCGATGCTTTACTGTGAAGTTGAATTCCTGGAGGGCCAGGAACCACCTATTCACTCTTCTATTTGTTTCCTTGTTTTGAGCCATCCACTTTAACGGAGCGTGATCCGTAACCATGTCAAAGTGCCTACCTAGCAGGTAGTACCGAAGGGAATCTAGAGCCCACTTCACCGCTAAACACTCCTTTTCAACGGTGGCGTAATTTACCTCATGGGACTTCAACTTCCTGCTGAGGTAAATGACTGGGTGCTCTTCCCCGTTCCAGACCTGGGACAATACTGCTCCTAACCCCACATCTGACGCATCACTTTGTACGACAAAGTCTTTAGAGAAGTCGGGTGAGTACAACACTGGCTGGCTACATAAGGCTTGTTTCAAGAATTGGAATGCTGCCTCAGCCTCGGGGGTCCATTTAATCATGACCGACCCTTTCCCCTTCGTTAGGTTGGTTAGGGGCACAGCCTTAGAAGCAAAGTGGGGAATGAATCGCCGATAATACCCAGCGATTCCCAGAAAGGCTCGTACCTGCTTCTTGCTGTTGGGACGTGGCCAACTCTGGATGGCCTCGACTTTGTTGAGTTGGGGTTTTATTACTCCCCTCCCAATGGTGTACCCAAGATATTTGGCCTCCTCCTGCCCAATGGTACACTTCTTGGGGTTAGCCGTAAACCCCGCTTCCCGAACAGAGTCCAGGACTGCTTGCACTTTTGGCAGATGTGAGGCCCAATCTGTGCTATGGACAATTACGTCATCCAGGTAAGCCGCAGCATACTTCCGATGGGGCCAAATGTTCCTTCACGATGGGCATTACCTGTGCAATTCGGTCTTGCATCAGGGCGACATGCTCAATCACACTCCTGTGGGGAGAACTCTCACTTTCCCAAGTTTCCTTGGCAATATCCAACAGCCCTCTTGGGTGTCTCCCATACAGTAACTCAAAGGGGGAGAATCCCGTAGAGGATTGGGGCACCTCCCTAATAGCAAACATCAGATAAGGAAGTAGACAGTCCCAATCCTTTCCATCTCTATCCACCACTTTCTTCAACATTTGTTTTAGGGTTTTGTTGAATCTTTCAACCAGCCCATCGGTTTGGGGGTGATACACAGATGTACGTAATTGCGTCACTTTGAACAATTTACACAGCTCCTTCATAACCCGGGACATAAAGGGTGTACCTTGGTCCGTAAGCAGTTCTTTACAAATACCCACCCGGCTAAACACAAGAGATAGCTCTTTGGCTATGGTTTTGGCCGAGGTATTTCGGAGAGGGATCGCTTCTGGATAATGGGTGGCATAGTCCATTATAACTAATATGCACTGGTGCCCCCTAGCGGACTTGATTATAGGACCTACCAAATCCATGGCGATCCTCTCAAACGGGACCTCAATGATGGGTAGAGGGACCAGCGGGCTACGGAAATGTGGCATCGGGGCCGACCTCTGACACACAGGGCAGGAGGAACAATAATTTTCTATGTCCTTCATCACCCCCGGCCAATAGAATCTCTGTAATACCCTCTCTCGGGTTTTCTCTGTCCCCAGATGACCTCCAAGAATGTGCCCATGGGCCAACTCCAACACCAACTTCCTGTAAGGTTTGGGCACCACAAGCTGCTCAACGGTTTCTTCTGCCCTTTTTGCCACCCGATACAGTAGGTCCTTCTCTACGCTGAAGTATGGGTAAGTGCAGGTATTATCTGGGTTCACTAACTCGCCATCTATTTTCACTACGTTTTCCCGTGCCTTTATTAGGGCGGGGTCTTTCAACTGTTCTGTGGCAAAGTTTTCCCTGTGAACCTCAAGATCAGAAAACTCCACAGACGGTAGGTTTTCGTCTGAGGAGGTGGGCTTCTCCCCAGTTTCTTGAGTCTCCCCTGCCAATACTGATAAGGGAAATTCCGGAGAGTCCTCACCACTCTCAGGGGAGTTCTGGCTATCACATTCCTGGTACATAGGGGCACCAGTGGGGGGCTCAGGATCATCCCACAGTTCCCAGAACTTCGGAAAATCCCTTCCCACAATGGCGTCATGCGGTAACTGAGATACTAAGCCCACTGGATGAGAGAGGGTACCTTTGGGGGTCTCGAAACACACTGTAGTCACTGGATACTCTCGGGTGTCCCCATGCACACAAATAACAGCTACCTTGCTATTCCCAGAGACCTCTGTTTTAACTAACTCAGCCTTTATCAGGGTCACAAGGCTGCCTGAATCCAGCAATACCACAACATTTCTACCATTAACACACATTTTGCATAAATGTTTCTCAGTTCCTCGAATGGCAGTGCATGCGACTGTCGCACACAGCGACTGACGTCTGCCCGTCAGAAAGTCACACTGCATGGGTTCCTCCACAACCGGGCAATTGGCTGCAATATGTCCCGCTTGCCGGCAGCGGTAGCAAACGATCCTTCTTGCCGCCTCTTGAGCCGCTGATTTCCCAGGCTGTTCTCGCCAAACTTGGGGTAGAGCTCCCACCCTCTCACTCTCTCCACCCTCACCCCTTGGAATCCTCTTATCCGCCCCTGGGGATGGTCTGGTCTTAGGGTGGAAAGTCCGAGTGTCTCTGGAAGAGGCCGTCAGGTTCTCTGTAGCCAAGTATTTCTCCACACGATCCACAAGACCATCGGCCGTCTCTGGGTCTCCATGGCTTACCCACTTTTGGATGGCAGTAGGAAGAGCTCTCAAAAACCGATCCATTACAACACGTTCCACAATCTTTGGTGCGGACAAAGTCTCTGGCTGTAGCCACTTTCTGCTCAGGTGAATGAGATCATACATTTGAGACCTGGGGGGTTTTCCAAGCTGGAAAGTCCAGTTATGCACACGCTGAGCCCGGACAGCCTGGGTGACACCCAGCCTTGCCAATATTTCAGCTTTTAGCATCACATAGTCTTTTGCTTGGTCAGGCTCTAGGTCATAGTAAGCCTTCTGCGATTCACCAGTTAACAGAGGAGCCACCAGTCCAGCCCACTGCTCCTCAGGCCACTTTTCTCTTTCAGCAGTCCTTTCAAATGTGGTCAAAAATACCTCTGGATCATCCTCTCCAGTCATTTTTGTCAATAAACGACTCACCCCAAAGGACGCGGTATTAGTGGGACGGCTTTCCTCACTGGTCTGCGGACGTTGCTGCATTACTGCTTCCATTTGTTGTAGTCTCTGCTCTTGCTTCTGTAACAGGTCTATGAAGCGGGCCTCAGATTGCTGCTGGGCTTGTTGCTGAGCTTCCAGACTCTGTTGGTGAGCTTGCTGCTGGGCTGCAAGGCTCTGTTGATGAGCTTGCTGCTGGGCTGCGAAGTTCTGTTGTTGAGCTGCAAGGCTCTGTTGATGAGCTGCAAGGCTCTTTTGCAAACCTGCATTTGTCTGCTGTTGATTGGCATTTGCTAGAGCCAGCTGCTTCAGTATCTCCTCCATGCTGGCTTAAAAAAAAACTGCCACTGGTTCTCCACCAACTGTGAGGGGGTTAGCTCGGCAGCGGGTGTGTGTGACCCCCGGGATGGGCTCCCCACACAGAAACAGGCCCAGCAAACGGAGGTTGTGGTTTTCAAAATCAAAAAAAAGGTGCGGTTTATTTTCTATTTACAGTGACAAAACACAGCAAAGCCAAAAGAAACATAAACAAAATAAATCCTGGTCAACTTGACCTCTGACTAAACATACAGGTTTCCTAACTAACAACTGGGATCAGCCTAGTGCTGTCCTAGTCCCTAAGTCCCTGGTTTTAAATGTCCAAGCAAATAGCCACACAGGCTTTGTCTCACCGCACAGGGGTTCACTCTCCCTAGACAGTCCACACAGGTCTGGGTCCAGGCATGAGCTAACATCTAATGAAGCTGGGAGTTCTTATAGAGGCCTAAATGAGCTGACAAGCTTCAGCTGGTCTCATCAACTCCCTGTCTGCACGACGCCCCACACTCTCCCTAGAGGTATGAGTCATCCATGAGCCCACTAGCCTCAGCTGGGCTTATACAACTCTCCACCTAGTTGTATAAGTCGGCGTAAAGCCTGAATCTGGGCGAAATATATCTACCCCCCTGGATGCAACCAGGTGACTTTACCTTCCTGCTGTCACAGTAGGAAGAGTGTCAGTTTCTTTCACTGTGATAATCCTTGTTTCTAGGGACAGGGAAGGACAGTGAGGGAAATTCTACTTGTGCTATAGTGTGCTAAAGCATTGATCATCAATCAGCTTTAAAAAAACATTTTTTCTAGGGACAGAAAACTATAGGTAGGAAGAGTGTCAGTTTATTTCACTGTGATAATCCTTGTTTCTAGGGACAGGGAAGGACAGTGAGGGAAATTCTACTTGTGCTATAGTGTGCTAAAGCATTGATCATCAATCATCTTTAAAAAAACATTTTTTCTAGGGACAGAAAACTATAGGTAGGAAGAGTGTCAGTTTATTTCACTGTGATAATCCTTGTTTCTAGGGACAGGGAAGGACAGTGAGGGAAATTCTCCTTGTGCTATAGTGTGCTAAAGCATTCCTCATCAACCATCTTTGAAATCCTTGTTTTTTGGACAGTCAGGGAAATTGTCGTTGTGCTATTCTGTGCAAAAGCAATCATCCTCAACCATATTTAGAAATCCTTAAGTAAAGGGACAGAGAAGGACACCTGAAGGTAGCCCTTATTGCTTTTTTCCCATCTCCCTGCAGGCCATCTATTAGAATGTCTGGAAGGCAAACAAGGAGAGGCAGACAGTCAGGAGGCAATAAAAGAGGGCAAGCAGGCTCTGTGTCTGGGGGCAACAGTGCTGGTCGTGGACGCGGTGCATTGTCATCAGCACATGGCCATGGGACACGCTTGTCCTTCTTTTCGGCAGCTGGACATGTTGAGCCACATCATGCCGAAGACTTGGTAGAGTGGATGACCAAGCCCTCCTCCTCCTCCTCATCCTCTCTCACCCAGGCTCAGGGTACTGGCAAAGCAGCTGCCAAAGCGTCCTCTTCCCTGGTATCAATGTCAGACTCATCATCAGTCACTCCTTCCCTAGACCCACCATGTCCTCCTCCTGAGGAGTCCCCCGAACTGTTTGAGCACAGTGTTGGGTACATGCTCCAGGAGGATGCCCAGCGTTTCGAAGGGTCTGATGATGAAACCCAGCTACAGGAAGGCAGTAGCGTGAGAGCAGACAGAGGGGATGCTCAAGAAGGACACCAATCTGGCAGTCATGTTCCAGCAGCTGCAGCATACTGCCAGATTGGCTCCAGTGATGAGGAGGGAGGGGATGATGAGGTCACTGACTCCACGTGGGTGCCTAATAGGAGAGAGGAGGAGGAGGAGGATGAGGAGGAGGCACATCTCCAACGAGGCAGGATGCCCTTTGGTGGCCAGCGTAAGGGCAGTACACCGACGGAATCACACTGCAGAGCTCCGCCTGTGCAGGGCGCTGCCTCTGCCCGTCATTCAAAAAGTTCTTTGGTGTGGGCCTTTATTGAGGCTAGTGCATCAGATCGCACAGCTGCTGTTTGCAACATATGTCTCAAGCGTATATCGCGTGGCCAAAACATCAGCCGCTTGGGTACCACATGCCTGACCAGACATATGTTGACCTGCCATGCAGCTCGTTGGCAAGCCTACCTCAAAGACCCACACCAAAGAACAAAGCGGACCTCTCCTTGCACCGCATCAGCTGGGATCTCCAACCCCACTATAACTTCAGTCCTCTCTGAAACATGCACTGAGAGGAATGAAGGTGTAGAATTAGGTGTGTCACAGCCAAGTAGTTGCGGCCACTCTGCTAGCAGTACACCGACGTCCGATTCTAGCAGGCAAATTTCCCTGCCCCAGCTGCTGGACCGTCGAAAGAAGTTCACTCCAAGCCATCCACATGCCCAGCGGTTGAATGCTAGCTTGGCTAAATTGCTAGCGCTTCAACTGCTGCCTTTTCAGTTGGTAGACTCGGCCCCCTTCCGTGAGTTTGTGCAATGTGCGGTTCCTCAGTGGCAGGTTCCCAAACGCCACTTTTTCTCACGGAAGGCTATTCCGGCTCTCTACCGGCATGTGGAAGGCAATGTCTTGGCCTCGCTGGACAGGGCGGTCAGCGGTAAGGTGCATATTACCACTGACTCATGGTCCAGCAGGCATGGACAGGGACGTTACCTTTCTTTCACGGCCCATTGGGTCACTCTTTTGGCAGCTGGGAAGGATGCAGGACAAGGTGCAGTAGTGTTGGAGGTTGTTCCACCGCCACGCCTCCAAAATGCTACTACTGGTTGTGACACACCTCTCTCCTCCACCCCCTCCTCTTCTTCTTCCTCCATGGCCTCTTCCTGTGGTTTGTCCTCTGAACCAGCGGTGCTCCGTAGCCGTTCAAGGGGCTACGCAAGTACGCAGGCAAAAAGATGCCATGCCGTGCTTGCGCTGGTGTGTTTGGGGGACAGAAGCCACACTGGGGCAGAGGTCCTGTCTGCTCTGCAGGGCCAGGCCGAGAGGTGGTTGACGCCACGCCAGCTTAAGCCAGGAATGGTGGTTTGCGACAATGGCACCAACCTCCTCTCCGCCCTCCGACAGGGACAACTGACCCATGTGCCCTGTGTGGCTCACGTCCTTAACCTGGTGGTGCAGCGGTTCTTGGGCAGGTACCCGGGCTTACAGGATGTCCTGAGGCAGGCCAGGAAAGTCTGTGTGCATTTCCGCAGATCTTATAATGCCAGTGCTCGCCTGGCTGAGCTGCAAAAGGAGTTGAACCTGCCCAAGAACCGCCTTATATGTGACATGCCCACCAGGTGGAACTCAACGTTGGCCATGCTGCAGCGGCTGCACACGCAGCAGAGGGCCATCAATGAGTACCTGTGCGACTACGGCACCAGGACAGGGTCAGGGGAGCTTGGTTTTTTTTCTCCACGCCAGTGGGGCATGATCAGGGATGCATGCACTGTCCTGGCACCATTTGAGGAGGCCACAAGGATGGTGAGCAGTGACAGTGCATGCATCAGTGACACTGTACCTCTTGTCCACCTGTTGGAGCACACGCTGCGTGGAATAATGGACAGGGCACTTGAGGCAGAACAGAGGCAGGAAGAGGAGGACTTCCTTGCCTCTCAAGGCCCCCTTTACCCAGACAGTGTTCCTTCTGTCCCACCCATCGCACAGGAAGAGGAGGAGGAGGAGGAGGAGGAGGAGGAGGAGGATTGTGTCAGCATGGAGGTGGAGGCTGGCACTCAGCATCATCAGCAGCAGTCTTTTAGGGATGATTTACAGTCCCAAGAAACCAGTGGACTTGTACGTGGCTGGGAGGAGGTGGCTGCGGATCATGTCGTCCTTAGTGACCCAGAGGACTCCGGAGCGAATGCCTCAGCAAACCTACGCTGCATGGCCTCCCTGATCCTGCAAAGTCTGCGGAAGGATCCTCGTATTCTTCGGATCAAGGAGAGGGACCATTACTGGCTGGCCACTCTCCTTGATCCACGGTACAAGGGTAAGGTTGCGGACCTTAAGTTACCGTCGCAGAGGGAGCAGAGGATGAGACAACTCCGGGAGGCCTTGCAGAATGGTCTGTGCAACGCGTTCCCAGAGACTGGGAGGTTACAAACTCCTGGTCCTGGACAACGAGTTGCTGAGGCTTCGGCCAGTCAAAGAAGGAGGGGTGGGGAAGGTGGCCGTCTGACCGATGCGTTCAGACAATTCTTTAGTCCGCAGCCCCAAAGTATGATCGGTTCCAGCAACCATCGCCAGCGTCTGATAAACATGGTGCAGGAATATCTAGGGGCAAGGTCAGACTTGGACACCTTCCACACCGAAAATCCTCTGGCTTACTGGGTCTTGAGGATGGATCACTGGCCAGAGCTTGCACAGTATGCAATTGAGCTACTGGCCTGGCCTGTCCTGCATCCAGCGTTCTTTCGGAACGCACATTCAGTGCTGCTGGAGGATTTGTCACGGATCACAGGGTGCGCCTGTCCACCGACTCGGTTGATCGACTGACTTTCATCAAGATGAACCAGTCTTGGATCACCACCAGCTACCACACACCTGATGCTGATATAACAGACTAATTGATTTTAACATGTCACATCCCTTCAAGACTGATGCTGATGCTGAGTGCCTGTGCTGTTATGTTGACTGGCTATCCTCCTCCTCCGAGTCCTCAATGATACGATTGATGATGATAGCTTGGAAGATCATTTTTGTTTATGGGTGCCGCCACCAGTGGCTAAGGCCCAATTTTTCAGCCCCTGTTTTACAGGGGCGTGTAATTACAATTTTTTTAGCAATAATTTGCCATAGGGCTCATTGCTGTGCTCCAAGTACAGTATCTGTGAGGGGTTGGATTGTTGTGGCACCAGTGCCTAAGGCCCAAATTTTTCAGCCCCTGTTTAACAGGGGCGTGTCATTACAATTTTTGAAGCAATACTTTGCAACAGGGCTCATTGCTGTGCTCCAAGTACAGTATCTGTGAGGGGTTGTAGTGTTGTGCCACCAGTGCCTAAGGCCCAATTTTTCAGCCCCTGTTCAACAGGGGCATGTAATTACAATTCTTGATCTAATAATTCACAGCAGGGCCCATTGCTGCACCCACCAAGAGTAACTCTGAGGGCTTACAGTGTTGTGGCAACGCCACCACCACCACCACCACGAAAGGCCCAATTTTTCAGCCCCTGTTCAAAAGGGGCATGTAATTACAATTCTTGATCTAATAATTCACAGCAGGGCCCATTCCTGCACCCACCAAGAGTAACTCTGAGGGCTTACAGTGTTGTGGCAACACCACCACCACCACCACGAAAGGCCCAATTTTTCAGCCCCTGTTCAACAGGGGCATGCAATTACAATTCTTGATCTAATAATTCACAGCAGGGCCCATTCCTGCACCCACCAAGAGTAACTCTGAGGGCTTACAGTGTTGTGGCAACACCACCACCACCACCACCACCACGAAAGGCCCAATTTTTCAGCCCCTGTTCAACAGGGGCATGCAATTACAATTCTTGATCTAATAATTCACAGCAGGGCCCATTGCTGCACCCACCAAGAGTAACTCTGAGGGCTTACAGTGTTGTGGCAACGCCACCACCACCACCACCACGAAAGGCCCAATTTTTCAGCCCCTGTTCAAAAGGGGCATGTAATTACAATTCTTGATCTAATAATTCACAGCAGGGCCCATTCCTGCACCCACCAAGAGTAACTCTGAGGGCTTACAGTGTTGTGGCAACACCACCACCACCACCACCACCACGAAAGGCCCAATTTTTCAGCCCCTGTTCAACAGGGGCATGCAATTACAATTCTTGATCTAATAATTCACAGCAGGGCCCATTGCTGCACCCACCAAGAGTAACTGTCAGGGCTTACAGTGTTGTGGCACCAGCACCACCATCAAAGGCCCAATTTTTACTACCACTGATCAACAATTATATGTAATTAAAATTCCTGATATAATAGTTGACAGCAGGGTGTTCCAGCACCAACCAAGAGTAACTGTGAGTGCTTACAGTGTTGTTCCAACACCAACAACTAAGGGGCCTATTTCTGCAGAGTATATACGGCAGGTCCCTACTTTCAAACATCCAACTTACAAACGACTCCTACTTGCAAACGCAAGAAGACAACAGGAAGTGAGAGGAAATCTACCCCTTGGAAGAAAAATTCTCTCCTGTAAGAATTAATATGGGAGAAAGGTGTCTCCTCTGTACTGATGCTTTTTCAGCAATCCTTGTTTCAAGAAAAACACCACATTTCAAAAACAGTTGTCATTGGGACGGAAAGTGAGGTGAAATGTTCTGAACAGGGGCACAGACAGCAAAACAAATGTTACAGGGGTGATAACCCTTACCTATGTTTTCCAAAAAGTTTAAAAATAGATTTTTGGGCTGGAGCTACACTTAAACAATGTACCTGTTCAAAATTACAAACAGATTCTACATAAGAACAAACCTACAGTCCCTGTCTTGTATGCACCGCCTGTATACGGCTGTTCAGAGTATATAGGGCCTTTTTTATTTTATGTGCGGGGTTCCCCTTAATATCCATACAAGACCCAAAGGGGCTGGTAATGGGCTGGGGTAGGGGGGGGGGTCATGGGGTAGCTATGCCATTTTTCTTAAAGATTTTCATCCATATTACCGGGACCAGACATTACATTAAAGCCGCAAGCAGTTTTAAATGGCTTTTTTTTCCTTTAGAAGTGTCATTTTGTGCAGGGACAGTTCTAAACACGGGAAACACGTGGCACTTCACAGGCATACTTTAGACACCCCCCAGGTACGATATTTAAAGGAATATTTGACTTTTTTTTTTTTCACTTTATGCATCATTAAAATGACTGCTCCCGAAAAACGACCGTTTTTAAAACTTCTTTTTGCATTGATACATGTCCCCTGGTGCAGAACCCGGGTTCCCAAACCCTTTTTAGGACAATAACATGCATAATAGTTGTTATAATTAGCACTTTAGAATTCGAACGTTCGCATCCATTGTATTTAATAGGGTTCTAATGTTCATACGAACTTTCGGTCCGTTCGCGGGTTCTGGTGCGAACCGAACCCGGGGGTGTTCGGCTCATCACTACTGCTAAACTGAATCCGGTTTGTTTCAAACTCCAGATTCCTAAGAGCCTTAAAATCACTAACTCCTTTCATGTTGCTCTTCTAAAGCCTTTAGTCCTCAATAAATTCTCTCGTCCTCTCCCTATCGTGGCGCCTGTCTCTGAGGATAATCAGGAGTACGAGATCAGTCAAATTCTGGACTCCCGACTCTGTAAAGGCGTTCTTCAGTACCTCGTACATTGGAAAGGGTTTGGTCCTGAGGAGAGGTCTTGGATCACTGCATCTGAGGTCTTTGCACCTCGTCTGTTAAAGGAGTTTCATCTGAAGTTTCCCTCTAAACCTGGGCCCAGGCGGGGAAGGGGGAGGCCTCGTAAGAGGGAGGGTACTGTCATGGATATGCATTAATGTCTGTCTGCCATCTTACCTTCCTCCTCATGTGTTCATCTAGAGACCAGACCTCCTTCACCTGGCTTCCTTTATAATCTCCTCCCAGCCTGACTCCACCCCAGGCCCTATCACTGAACACTATATTAACCTGTGCACTGCAAGCCTGCTTTGCTGATCAACGTGTTTGTTAGGCATTGTGTGTTTGGGTTCCTGCCTGCCGTGTGCTTCGTCTGTCTCTCTGTTACGTTATTGGCTTGTCCCCAACTATCCCTGTCTGCTCGTGACCCTTGACCTTCGGCTCGTTCTTCGTTATCCTTGTCTGCTTGTGGCCCCTGACCTTCAGCTTGTTATTCGGTTCTCTCTATCGTGTGCTGCTGCTTCCCCTCTTTTCCCCTTATCCTACGGGGCGTGAGCTAGGAAACTCCAGGGGCCGCGACCTGGTCCCAGCCTGCAGCGTAACATCCTCACCACTAGAGGCCCTGGAGAAGACCAGCTGGGTCTTAGACTCCGCGCCCTGGGGAATCTTGGCTCTCGCTTCCGTTGGGATCCCGGTTGTGCTCCTCTGGTCCCGCTTTCCACAACCGCCCAGTTTCCTATCCGCAGAAGCCAGCCATAGGGTTCACTACCTCGCGGTGCACTCCTGTCCCCCTAAGGTGTGCATCTGTCACCTGGCCACAGGTGACCCTGACACCCACTATGGGAATCTACTGTATTATAGCGGCCATCCTCCTATAGATATTTGGGCGGCCATTTTCTTAGGGATATTAAAAACGATATAACCTTTTCCAATCTGCCTGTGTATGGGATCTTAGCTATATTCTTTGGTAAAAAAACTACCGCCATATAGTCTGGGAACAATAATTGGCTATAGGCAGACAGAAGGGGACCAAAAAAACACAGGATGGAGGATATATCAGAGCCCATGGACAACACAAATGATGTAGGTAGCAAAATAACTCTATCCATTTTAGCAAAAAAAGTTCAAAAACCTATTGAAAACATCTAAAATATTAATAAAAATATTTAAAAATAAAACGTATACAAAAGACCAAAGATGTACGATAATTAAAATAGGTTAAATAATTGTTTAAACTTTGCTCGCTAGACTGTATATTCAACATACAGAGCTAAAAAATCTTGAATATTCAATGTGTATATAACCACATGGCAAAGGCAAGACATACCGGTACTAGATAATAATCTATGATATGGTGGAGCAATGTAACAAAGTAAAATCTAGTGTATAACAAGCAGGGATGAGCCGAACACCCCCCTGTTCGGTTCGCACCAGAACCTGCGAACAGACAAAATGTTTGTGTGAACTTTAGAACCCTATTAAATACAATGGACTCGAACTTTTGAAATCTAAAGTGTTAATTATAAAGGCTAATATGCAAGTTATTGTCCTAAAAAGTGTTTGGGGACCTGGGTCCTGCCCCAGGGGACATGTATCAATGCAAAAAAAAGTTTTAAAAACTGCCGTTTTTTTGGGAGCAGTGATTTTAATAATGCTTAAAATGAAAAAATAAAAGTGAAATATTCCTTTAAATTTCGTACCTGGGGGGTGTGTATGATATGCATGTGAAGTGGCGCATGTTTCCCGTGCTTAGAACTGTCCCTGCAAAAAATGTCATTTTTGAAAGAAAAAAAGTCATTTAAAACTGACTCGCGGCTATTAATGAATTGTCGGCTCCCAGCAATACATACAAAAGTCATTGATAAAAAAAAAAAAAAAAGCGTGGGGGTTCCCCAGAATTCAATTACCAGGCCCTTCAGGTCTGGAATGGATATTAAGGGGAACCCCGCCGCAAATTTAAAAAAAAATTGACGTGGGGTTCCCCCAAATATCCATTCCAGGCCCTTCAGATCTGGCATGGATTTTAAGGGGAACTCCACCCCAAATTAAAAAAAAAATGGCGTGGAGTCCCCCTAAAAATCCATACCAGACCCCTTATCCGAGCACGCAACCTGGCCGGCCGCAGGGGAAAAGGGGGGGACGAGAGAGCGGCCCCCCCTCCCTCCTGAACCGTACCAGGCCACATGCCCTCAACATGGGGAGGATGTCCCCATGTTGATGGGGACAAGGGCCTCATCCCCACAACCCTTGCCCGGTGGTTGTGGGGGTCTGCGGGCGGGGGGCTTATCGGAATCTGGAAGACCCCTTTAACAAAGGGGACCCCCAGATCCCGCCCCCCCATGTGAATTGGTAAGGGGTACATTGTACCCCTACCATTTCACGAAGAAAGCGTAAAAAAATGTTTAAAAAAACACACAAACACCTTGAAAAAGTCGGGGAACTTCCTTCACTGTGTAATTAAAATTTACATAGTGAAGGAAGTTTCCCCGCTCAAGCCAATGACGTAGGCGGGTCCGACATACCGAGGGGGCGGACCTGATGGGGAACTGCTCTCACTTTGGTAATACATCTATAGACCCGCCCCTTCTCATGTTCCGCATCTGGTCCGCTGAGCGGACCTGATGGGGAACTTTAGAAGGGGCGGGTCTATACATTTAAAATACTGAGAGGGAGTTCCCCATCACGTCCGCTCAGGCACAACCAATGAAGGACAGCGCTGGACATCGGGATCGCCGAGGGACACTGGATTTCACCGCTGGAATGTTTTTGTTTTTTGTTTTTTAAATAAAGGACTTTTTCAAGGTGTTTGTGTGTTTTTTTTAAACATTTTTTACGCTTTCTTCGTGAAATGGTAGGGGTACAATGTACCCCTTACCAATTCACATAGGGGGGGGGCCGGGATCTGGGGGTCCCCTTTGTTAAAGGGATCTTCCAGATTCCGATAAGCCCCCCGCCCGCAGACCCCCACAACCACCGGGCAAGGGTTGTGGGGATGAGGCCCTTGTCCCCATCAACATGGGGACATCCTCCCCATGTTGAGGGCATGTGGCCTGGTACGGTTCAGGAGGGAGGGGGGGCCGCTCTCTCATCCCCCCCTTTTCCCCTGCGGCCGGCCAGGTTGCGTGCTCGGATAAGGGGTCTGGTATGGATTTTTAGGGGGACTCCACGCCATTTTTTTTTAATTTGGGGTGGAGTTCCCCTTAAAATCCATGCCAGATCTGAAGGGCCTGGAATGGATATTTGGGGGAAGCCCACGTCAATTTTTTTTAAAATTTGCGGCGGGGTTCCCCTTAATATCCATTCCAGACCTGAAGGGCCTGGTAATTGAATTCTGGGGAACCCCCACGCTTTTTTTTTTTTTTATCAATGACTTTTGTATGTATTGCCGGGAGCCGACAATTCATTAATAGCCGCGAGTGAGTTTTAAATGACTTTTTTTCTTTCAAAAATGACATTTTTTGCAGGGACAGTTCTAAGCACGGGAAACATGCGCCACTTCACATGCATATCATACACACCCCCCAGGTACGAAATTTAAAGGAATATTTCACTTTTATTTTTTCATTTTAAGCATTATTAAAATCACTGCTCCCGAAAAAACGGCCGTTTTTAAAACTTAATTTTTGCATTGATACATGTTCCCTGGGGCAGGACCCGGGTCCCCAAACACTTTTTATTACAATAACTTGCATATAAGCCTTTATAATTAGCACTTTAGATTTCTCCCACAGATTTTTCGAATTTGACGCGAACACCCCAATTTGTTCGCTGTTCGGCGAACGGGCGAACAGGCAATGTTCGAGTCGAACATGAGTTTGACTCGAACTCGAAGCTCATCCCTAATAACAAGGGTAGGGATGAGCTCGGTGTTCGAGTCGAACATACGTTCGACTCGAACATCGGCTGTTCGACCGTTCGGCGAACATCGAATGATTTGGGCCATTCGCGCCAAATTCGAGTGACGCGAACGGCCCACAATACACTGCGCCATCGCAGTGCAATCCCGGCGCTGTGATTGGCCAAGCATGCACTGTGACCCCGCATTCTTGGCCAATCACAGTGCCGGCAGCTAGGAGAGCCATAATTGGCCACAGGCAGGTTGCCTGTGGCCAATTATAGCTCAGGGGGTTTAGCACACGGCCCATACTATAAAAGGCCGCCAACGCGGCGGCCTTGTGTAGTGTGTTCCAGCGCAGGGAAAGAGAAGGATAGGCAGGGACAGTGTTGATATTCTTTGTGCTATTCTTGTGTGCAGGGAGAGAGAAGGATAGGCAGGGAGAGTGTCAGTGTCATATTCTTTGCTAAACCTTGTGTGCAGGGAGAGAGAAGGATAGGCAGGGGACAGTGTCAGTGTCATATTCTTTGCTAAACCTTGTGTGCAGGGAGAGAGGATAGGCAGGGGACAGTGTCAGTGTCATATTCTTTGCTAAACCTTGTGTGCAGGGAGAGAGAAGGATAGGCAGGGGACAGTGTCAGTGTCATATTCTTTGCTTAACCTTGTGTGCAGGGAGAGAGAAGGATAGGCAGGGGACAGTGTCAGTGTCATATTCTTTACTAAACCTTGTGTGCAGGGAGAGAGAAGGATAGGCAGGGAGAGTGTCAGTGTCATATTCTTTGATAAACCTTGTGTGCAGGGAGAGAGAAGGATAGGCAGGGGACAGTGTCAGTGTCATTGTTGCTAAGCCTCCTGCACATTATACACCTGAAGTTATCCCGTATTGCTGTGTTTTCCTGGTGTGTTACACCAACAGGCATTTGCAGCACTTACAGCGGGCGGAGTGTGCCTCCTGCACATTATACACCTGAAGTTAGCCCGTATTGCTGTGTTTTCCTGGTGCATTACACCAACAGGCATTTGCAGCACTTACAGCGGGCGGAGTGTGCCTCCTGCACATTATACACCTGAAGTTAGCCCGTATTGCTGTGTTTTCCTGGTGTGTTACACCAACAGGCATTTGCAGCACTTACAGCGGGCGGAGTGTGACTCCTGCACATTATACACCTGAAGTTAGCCCGTATTGCTGTGTTTTCCTGGTGTGTTACACCAACAGGCATTTGCAGCACTTACAGCGGGCGGAGTGTGCCTCCTGCACATTATACACCTGAAGTTAGCCCGTATTGCTGTGTTTTCCTGGTGTGTTACACCAACAGGCATTTGCAGCACTTACAGCAGGCGTAGTGTGCCTCCTGCACATTATACACCTGAAGTTAGCCCGTATTGCTGTGTTTTCCTGGTGTGTTACACCAACAGGCATTTGCAGCACTTACAGCAGGCGGAGTGTGCCTCCTGCACATTATACACCTGAAGTTAGCCCGTATTGCTGTGTTTTACTGGTTTGTTACACCAACAGGCATTTGCAGCACTTACAGCAGGCGCAGTGTGCCTCCCGCTTATTATACACCTGAAGTTAGCCCGTATTGCTGTGTTTTCCTGGTGTGTTACACCAACAGGCATTTGCAGCACTTACAGCGGGCGGAGTGTGCCTCCTGCACATTATACACCTGAAGTTAGCCCGTATTGCTGTGTTTTCCTGGTGTGTTACACCAACAGGCATTTGCAGCACTTACAGCGGGCGGAGTGTGCCTCCTGCACATTATACACCTGAAGTTAGCCTGTATCGCTGTGTTTTCCTGGTGTGTTACACCAACTGACATTTGCGGCACTTACAGCGGGCAGAGTTGCTGTCTGACCTTTGACGAGTGAGGACCTGCTGTGAGGAGCTCCAGGGGCTCCAGGAGGAGGGGGTGTGATGGCCTCCTCCAGCCCAGGACCAGGGCAGCTTTCTCGGTCTAATGCAGCTTCCTCCCTGGGTTTGAAAGACCTGTCCAGGGAGGAGCTGCTGTTCCTGAAAACGCAGCACGAGTTGCTGGATTGGACTTTGGCCCAGCCCGGGGAATGTCCGGCCAAGCTACAACGGAGGATCGTAAGGATCAAGGATCTGATCCAGAAGGCCAGCCGGGCCTTCTGTGGGAAATCTGCAATACTGTCCGGCCTCCGGAATCGCAGGGACCGGGCCAGCAGCAGCAAGAGGGGGGAGTTCAATGTGGCCATTGACTCCCTGAAAGGCCAGTGTGGGGAACTCTGGGGCTTGCTGGGAGGCCTCTGCGAGAGGGGCCGGGGTGAGACCGATTTCCTTCTGGAAATCAGGGATGAGCTGAGAAGGGCCAGCAAAGAAGGATCCCAGGCTGTCAGGCGCAGCAACCAGCGGAGCCAGCAGGCACATCCCCAGCCTGAAGAAAGATCCATGGAGACATCAAGCCCAGGTGGTTTGGCCGGTGGAGCAGGAAACAGAACTGGTGAGGAATCTTCCCCCCTCCCTCCCCCCCACCCCCCTCTCCCCGGTAGGCGCTGTCCCTGACAACCTGGCTGTGGAGGGTCCCCGGGACCATGCGGTGCTTGGGTCAGAGAAAGCTGCCAGCATTCAGGCAGGCCCGGGTAGGGTACCTGATGATACAGCCAGGGGAAATCAGGAGGGGAACGCCGTGGGGAACGCCGTGGAGGATGCAGTGGGGATGGGGAAGCTGGGGCGCACCCCAGTGGTGGTCCTTACACCGCTCCCAAGGATCAGGCCGGAGACAGAAGCAGGAAAGACTTCCAGGCATGTTGCCATTGCTGGGACCCCAATGACCCCTGTGATTCCCGCATGCAGCCAGGTGCAAGGCAGGCCACTGCTAATGGTGGATCCTGCCATTACCGCTCATGCTGTGGAGGAGGGAGAGGGGTCTGACAAACATGGACAAGCTCAAACAGGAGTAACTGTTGTACCATGCATTGATGGTGGTAAAAGTTTGGAGGCTGCAAGGATTGGTAGGGAGGAGGGGGGGACGCCATTGCCTAAGGGTGAGTGCAGTGAACAGCAAACTGCTGCACAATCAAAGGACGTATTGGCGCCAATAAAAGGAACTGCCTTTGCTGACAGTGGGGGCGGGGCTTTGGGGCATGGCTCTGGCGGGCTGGGTGGTCAGGGGGAGGAGCCTGGGCGGGAGACCGGGCGGGAGGTGGAGCCGGGAAGGTCGGGTAGCGTTTCTATGACCACTTCCGGTTTCTCTGGTCAGCCTGAACCGGAAGTGGGCGGGCGGGCTGACCCGGAAGTGGGGTCTGTACCGGAAGTGGTCGGGGATGGCCGGGAGCACTTCCGGTTGGCGGCCTCTGACGGCCTGAATGACCAGGAGATGTCCGAAGTATGTGGAGGGATGGCAGGAGGTGATTTGATTGATTTTATGGATTCGTCTGGGGACCTGAGCACCGCTCAAAGAGTGGGTAGGTGGAGTGAGGCCGAGGCTGGGGAGCTTTCCTGAGATCACCCAGCCTTGGCCTTTATCAGGGGCATTGAATCCCAGGAAGGACAGTCACACATGAAGGGGAAGGAGCAGCCACGGGAGCAGGGGGGGAGCCATCTGGGGCTCGTGCCTGCTGCTCCAGTGGGCCCCCAGTGGTAGGCCCTCCTCCCAGTGTTAGGAGGAGGGATGTTGTGGGTGTGGCTTGCTCCGGGGGGGCGGTGGATGGGAGGGACCCCCCGGCAGGATTAGGCCGGGGGGTTCCCCCGGTTGGCATTTCAGCCATGGATGCTGGGGTGCCCTCCGAGGGTGCTCCTATTGATGCAGCGGAGGGTGCTTCTGGCACTGAGGCTGGGGGTGTGTTGGGGCAGGCCCAGGAAGCAGAGCTGCTTGAGGCGCTTAGGGAGACCAGGTCTTTTGCCCGGGTGGCCGGGGTCAGCGTCCCTTTGGCCCCCCTGTACGGCCAATTTGGCGCCCAAAACTTCCGGGTTCCCCCCGCAGACCAGCTCCAGGGGGTGAACCCGTGGTCGAGGGGTACAGGGGGTCCGGAGAGGCGCAGGCGCAATGTCGTGCAGCTGCGGTGGGAGGGACCTGGACAGTGCCCCAGCAGGGGACAGGTAGTGGATCTCCTGCTGAAGGGGGCCAAGTTCAAGGTAGCCGACCTCTTCGCGGTAATCCATCCCACGGGCACCAAGGAGTTTGATGTTAGTTTTTCCTCCTTGGTGCAAATGGAGCTCTTTATTACCATCTACGAGCTCCTGAAGAGGTCGGAGCCTTGGAAGTCCTTTAGGGTGGTCCCCCTGTCCAGGCAGGAGGATATAAAGTCCCTGACCATTTTGGTCAGGAACGAATCCCTCCCACCTGAGGACATTGCCACCTGGTTGGGGAGGTTTGGGCAGCTGCAGTCTCCCCTCCACAAAAACCTGGATGAGCGCGGGGTCTGGACCGGGGCCTGGTTGACCAGGATCCGTCTCAAGCGCCAGGGGACTAGTGTGACCCATGTCCCTGGTAGCGCGTTTATTGGAAGAGATAGGATCCTGGTCTTTTACCCCGGTCAGCCCCGTCGCTGCTTCAAGTGTGGGAGCCCCACCCATTTGAGTGCAGATTGCACAACGCCCCGGTGCGTCAGGTGCAACAGGCCTGGGCACTCCTCAGAGACTTGCAGACTAATTGTCTGCAACCTCTGTGGGGTGTCCGGCCACCCATTCAGCCGCTGCCCCAAGGCTTTTCGGGGGCATGCGGCTGATGGGGATGGGCCAGGCCCAGATGACGCACCGGAGGGGGTGGGTCTCTCACCCCAAGCGCCTCAAGTGGGCCCAGGTGATGGGCCTGGGGCTGGTGGTCCAGAGGGGCCTTTGCCGCAGAGGCAGAGGTCTGGGCGCAGGCGTGGTGGAGTGGGGGCCCCTGCTGGGAATGTGCCTGGTCCCTCGGGACTTGTTTCTGGGGGGCCGGGTGCGCCAGCACTGGGCCCAGTGGGGGTGAGGGGTCGGGGGGTGGGGGGCCCTCTGCTGAGGGCCGTCCCCCTCTTTCTTCTGCACCCCCTCCTCCTTCTGCCCCCTCTCTTTCCCCCCTCTCTCCCTCCTTTCCCCCTCCTCCCCCCTTTCCCCCCTCCTATCCCCCCTTCCCCCTATTCTCCCTCTCCCCTCCCCTCTTCTTCTTCGCCTCCGTCCCCTTCCCGTCCCATCCTGGATCCCCTTTTGTGTTTCCAGGATTCAGGGGAGGAGGGTATGGAGGTGGCTGAGTCGTCGAAGGGCCTGCACAAGAGGCCCAAGGATGCCTCTAGCGGGCACTCTGACGACAATGTGGGCGGCCAGACCCAGACGGGCTGGCTGCAAAAGAAAGTTAAGAGAAAAGTAAAAAAGAAGGGTCCTGGGCAGGTTGGGGTTTCTGTACCCCAGGTTGTCCCTAGTAGGGACCCTAGGGGAAATATGTATGGGGTCCTCTCCGTTTCAGAGGAGGACCCCGGGGTGTAGGCAAAAACGCAGAGGAGAATGCAGGCCGAAATCACTAAGGATGGCGGTACCCTCTCCAATACGCGTTGCGACCATTAATGTCGCAAGTGTGCGTTCTGCGGCGGCTCGTTTCATGGCCTTCGATTTTCTCAGCCGAGTTGAAGCTGACATTTTGTTTTTGCAAGAGACCTGGCTGGCATCGGTGGCAGAGATGCATCTAGCAAAGAGGGAGTGGAGGTGCGGGCCCTCCCTCTGGTCTCTTGCGGCCGAGCCCTGCAGTGGAGTTGCAGTCCTTTTTAAGACTGGTTCGGTGGCTTGTCGATGAGTGATTGAGGTAGAGGTCGGTAGGTGCTTGGTGGTGGACGCCGTCGTGAGGGGGCAATTCCTCAGGCTGATTAATTTCTATGGCCCTCAAACCAAGAGGGATAGGAAGAGCCTCCTCACGATGGTCAAGCCCTACTTGTTTACGTCCCAGCTGGTGGTCTTTGGTGGTGACTACAACATGGTCACCAGATCAAAGGATTGGGCAGGTGCCTCAGGCCCCCTGGGATATGATAGCATTTTCTTGAATAGTATAGTAAGGGAAGCCGGGTTGGTGGATGCGCACGTTCAGCACCTCCCCAACCACACTGGGTTCACCAATGCCCGAGGTAGTAGTAGGAGTAGGTTAGATAGTTTTTTTTTAAAGGGGGACTCTGCCTTTGCGGCACCTGTGTTGCAGGCGGTAGAGTTCTCCGATCACTGTATGGTTTCTGTGACCCTGAATGTGGCCGACACTCCTCAGAAGGGTCGAGGTTTCTGGCGTCTCAATGGATCGCTGCTCGAGGACCTCGAGGTTAGGGAGGCCTATGAGATCTTTCTTGCGGATCAGGCCTCGCTCCTTGAGAGCGGCTGCTCCCGCCAGGAATGGTGGGAAGTAGTGAAGAAGAGGTCGGAGGGCTTTTTCCGCAGGATCTCTAGGTACCGGGCGGCATCCAAGTACCTGGCCTACCAGAAGTTGCGCAGGCAGTTAGACCACCTGGTTTCAGCTGGGGGCCCTCAGGAGCAGATATCCGATCTGAAGCTTCAGATGAGGGGGTGTCAGTATGACCGTCTCGCCTCCCTGGTCCTTGAAAGGGATTACGGAACGTTCTCCTCCCCGGATCCTTACAAGAGCTGTGGTGAGGCGGTGAGTTCGAAGGTCATACATGGCCTGAAGGATGCTTCGGGGTCCCTGGTCCGGACCAGACCGGGTATCCTAGGCATCATCAGGGACCATTTTTCAGACCTCCTTCGAAGGAAGCCTTTGGATATGGAGAAAGCCAGGGTGTTTCTTGATGAGACCCCGCTTCGTGCGGGGCCTGATCTTCCGGACTCTCTGACAGCAGAAATCTCGGTTGCAGAAGTCGAGCAGGCCATTGACTCTTTGTCCCTGAAGAAGTTGCCGGGGCCCGATGGGCTCACGGCCGAATTTTATAAAATCTTTAAGAGTCTTTTGGCTCCTCTTTTGAGGGAGGTTTTCAGTGAGTGTTTGGCTGACGGCCTGCTCCCTCCCTCAATGAGAAGGTCAGCCTTGATTTTGCTGTCAAAGGTTAAAGATCCGACTGTGATTGAGAACTGGCGCCCGATCGCCCTTCTCACTACAGATAGGAAGGTGTTGGCAAAAATACTCTTTTTGCGTATGTCAGCAGTCGCTGACGGGATGCTTTCTGTCTCCCAGCACTGCACAATTCCTGGCCCGGGGCACCTTTAGTGCCGTCCTGAACGTCCGGGAGGCCGTGGAAAGGTGCAGGGCAACGGGGGATGGGCGGTATCTGCTGGCATTAGACCAGGCCAAGGCTTTTGACCGGGTGAACCATGAGTACCTCTGGCTTCTTCTGAGAAAGTACGGTTTGCCTGAACAATTTGTGAATTGGCTGAAAGTATTGTATAGGGGGGCGGTGAGCTTCCCTCTTGTCAACGGTTGGGTGGGTCCTGCCTTTGCTGTGGACTCTGGGGTCAGGCAGGGTTGCCCGTTGAGCCCCCTTCTCTATGTCTTTGCCGTCGATCCCTTCGTGAGAAGGCTCGACTGTGAGCATTTGAGGGGGGTTCCGGTGGAGCCTTGCATTGGTCTAGATCCGGCAGTGAGGGTGGTTGCCTACGCGGACGATGTCTCGGTGGTGGTGTCCAGCCACGAGGAGGCCCTCTTTGTGGAAACGCAAATTGGGAGCTACTCCGAGGCATCTGGTTCGTTGGTCAATTGGGGCAAGAGTGAAGTTCTCTGGTTGGGGAAGGAAGGCGAGCAGTTCGCTCTTCTGGACGTGTTTCCCCAGCCCCAGCCAGAAGTTAAAATTCTGGGCATCCTATTTGGCCCGGGTGATTACCCCAAGCTAAATTGGGAGCGCAGACTGGCAGGTGCGTCTCGGAAGGTGAATGCCTGGAAGGGCTGGAAGCTGTCATTGAGGGAAAGGGTAAGCCTGGTCAAAACATACTTGCTGCCAGAATTCCTCTATGTCAGCTATGTCTGTATTTTGCCTGCATCTCTCTATGCCCGGATCTCTGGCCTGTTCTTCCTGCTGTTGTGGGGAAACAGGCTAAATCTGATCAAGAGGGAGGTCACGTACCGACAGAGGAGGCATGGTGGGTTGGATATGATCAATCCGGTGGTGTTTTTCATCATCATATTTGTGAAATTCAACCTGCAGTCCATCTTTGTGGACCTGCCTACTCTGTGGGAGCGCTCATGCAAGAACTGGCTCTTGCTGTTCCTGAGTAGGTGGGAGGATGGGGGTCGGCCTGGTGATCTTCGTAGATCACACGGGTATCTCCCGTCCTATGTCCCTCAGGCTTTGAAGGTACTGAGGCAGTGGCGGATAACTGCCCTTGAGGTGGGCTCTTTGGGTCGGCGTGAGCTGTACTCGAGAGTCATGGCCTCGGACATTTTGAAGCCACTATCTTTAAGGGATTGCCCGGAGGGAGTCCTCAAGAAGGGACTAGCCCTTCTGAATTCCCCAAGAATCCTAAGCAAGTTTTGGGATCTTGCGTGGAGGGCTTTCCACGGACGCCTCTATGTCCGTGGAAACCTAAAGTATAGGAACCTAGGGGACAGAGGTTGTCCTCGTGCAGAATGTGGGGGGGGCATTGGAGACCATGGACCACTTTTTGGTCGAATGCCCCTTCAACATTGAGGTTCTCGAGGGGGCAGGGGAAGCCATTGGTTATCCCCGACTCTCGTCCTTGACTTATTCTGAGGTGGTGTACAGCGACTTCAGGGTTCACAGAGGGTTTGAGTTGTCGTCACTTTATTTAGCTAGTTTAGTGGCCCTCTATTACACATGGCACGCTCGGTGTTTGGTGTCCACTAGGGGCAAAGTCCTGTCCACGCATGAGGTGGTGGGTGATATCTTTCGGGAGTTGGTGAAGGTGAGGAGTCTTGAGAGGGAGAGGGTAGGTGCCGATAGGAGTGCCCGGTTGTGGAGGGGTTTCTCCTTCCGGCCTCCTTGAGGCTCTGGGCCTTCTTCCTTTAGGGGGTGGTTCTTTCTGTCCTTTTCACCCCCCTTAGATTTTGAGTTTCTTTTTCTAACAAGTTGGGTTTGCAGGCATTCTAGACCTCATTTACATTCTCGCCTGTGGTAGCCGGTGGGTGGTTTGGTGTTAATATTAGGTTAGTAGGTTTCTGATGTATATATTAGGGTTGGGTGTTTTTGACTAGTGGGTGATATGCTTTTTTTCTGTGTTTTTTAGGATTTCCGGATATATGTGTAATATAATAAGAGACCCACGTGTGGGTGGTTGGACGATGGGTAAGGGTGGTGGTGGTGAGTTTTAGTAAAATAAGTGTTAGTTTGATGTGGTAGGTTTCTTTGATGTATATGTTAGTTTCTTTTATGTATATATTTGTAAATATTTGGCAGTAGTTTACAAATAATAATAAAAATTTACAGCGGACGGAGTGTGCCTCCTGCACATTATACACCTGAAGTTAGCCCGTATTGCTGTGTTTTCCTGGTGTGTTACACCAACAAGCATTTGCAGCAATTACAGCGGGCGGAGTGTGTCTCCTGCACATTATACACCTGAAGTTAGCCCGTATTGCTGTGTTTTCCTGGTGTGTTACACCAACAGGCATTTGCAGCACTTACAGCAGGCGGAGTGTGCCTCCTGCACATTATACACCTGAAGTTAGCCCGTATTGCTGTGTTTTCCTGGTGTGTTACACCAACAGGCATTTGCAGCACTTACAGCAGGCGTAGTGTGATTCCTGCAAAATATACTCCTGAAGCTAGGCCTTATTGCTGGTTTTCCCATCTTCCTGCAGGCCATTAGAATGTCTGGAAGGCAAACAAGGAGAGGCAGACAGTCAGGAGCCAATAAAAGAGGGCAAGCAGGCTCCGTGTCTAGAGACAACAGTGCTGGTCGTGGACGCGGTGCATCGCCATCAGCACGTGGCCATGGGACACGCTTGTCCTTCTTTTCGGCAGCTGGACGTGTTGAGCCGCATCATGCCGAAGACTTGGTAGAGTGGATGACCAAGCCCTCCTCATCCTCCTCATCCTCTCTCCCCCAGGTTCAGGGTACTGGCAAAGCAGCTGCCAAAGCGTCCTCTTCCCTGGTATCAATGTCATCATCAGTCACTCCTTCCCTAGACCAACCATGTCCTCCTGAGGAGTCCCCCGAACTGTTTGAGCACAGTGTTGGGTACATGCTCCAGGAGGATGCCCAGCGTTTCGAAGGGTCTGATGATGATACCCAGCTAGAGGAAGGCAGTAGCGTGAGAGCAGAGAGAGGGGATGCTCAAGAAGGACACCAATCTGGCAGTCATGTTCCAGCAGCTGCAGCATACTGCCAGATTGCCTCCAGTGATGAGGAGGGAGGGGATGATGAGGTCACTGACTCCACGTGGGTGCCTAATAGGAGAGAGGAGGAGGAGGATGAGGAGGAGGCACATGTCCAACGAGGCAGGATGCCCTCGGGGGGCCAGCGTAAGGGCAGCACACCGACGGAATCACACCGCAGAGCTCCGCCTGTGCAGGGCGCTGCCTCTGCCCGTTATTCAAAAAGTTCTTTGGTATGGGCCTTTTTTGAGTCGAGTGCATCAGATCACACAGCTGCTGTTTGCAACATATGTCTCAAGCGTATATTGCGTGGCCAAAACATCACCTGCTTGGGCACCACATGCTTGACCAGACATATGTTGACCTGCCATGCAGCTCATTGGCAAGCCTACCTTAAAGACCCACACCAAAGAACAAAGTGGACCTCTCCTTGCACCACATCAGCTGGGATCTCCAACCCCACTATACCTTCAGTCCTCTCTGAAACCTGCACTGAGAGGAATGAAGGTGTAGAATTAGGTGTGTCACAGCCAAGTACTTGCGGGCACTCTGCTAGCAGTACACCGACGTCCGATTCTAGCAGGCAAATTTCCATGCCCCAGCTGCTGGACCGTCGAAAGAAGTTCACTCCCAGCCATCCACATGCCCAGCGGTTGAATGCTAGCTTGGCTAAATTGCTAGCGCTTCAACTGCTGCCTTTTCAGTTGGTAGACTCGGCCCCCTTCCGTGAGTTTGTGCAATGTGCGGTTCCTCAGTGGCAGGTTCCCAAACGCCACTTTTTGTCACGGAAGGCGATTCCGGCTCTCTACCGGCATGTGGAAGGCAATGTCTTGGCCTCGCTGGACAGGGCGGTCAGCGGTAAGGTGCATATTACCGCTGACTCATGGTCCAGCAGGCATGGACAGGGACGTTACCTTTCTTTCACGGCCCATTGGGTCACTCTTTTGGCAGCTGGGAAGGATGCAGGACAAGGTGCAGTAGTGTTGGAGGTTGTTCCGCCACCACGCCTCCAAAATGCTACTACTGGTTGTGACACACCTCTCTCCTCCACCCCTCCTCTTCTTCTTCCTCCATGGCCTCTTCCTGTGCTTTGTCCTCAGAACCAGCGGTGCTCCGTAGGCGTTCAAGGGGCTACGCAAGTATGCAGGCAAAAAGATGCCATGCCGTGCTTGCGCTGGTGTGTTTGGGGGACAGGAGCCACACTGGGGCAGAGGTTCTGTCTGCTCTGCAGGGGCAGGCTGAGAGGTGGTTCACGCCACGCCAGCTTAAGCCAGGAATGGTGGTTTGCGACAATGGCACCAACCTCCTCTCCGCCCTCCGACAGGGACAACTGACCCATGTGCCCTGTGTGGCTCACATCCTTAACCTGGTGGTGCAGCGGTTCTTGGGCAGCTACCCGGGCTTACAGGATGTCCTGAGGCAGGCCAGGAAAGTCTGTGTGCATTTCCGCAGATCTTATAATGCCAGTGCTCGCCTGGCTGAGCTGCAAAAGGAGTTAAACCTGCCCAAGAACCGCCTTATATGTGACATGCCCACCAGGTGGAACTCAACGTTGGCCATGCTGCAGCGGCTGCACACGCAGCAGAGGGCCATCAATGAGTACCTGTGCGACTACGGCACCAGGACAGGGTCAGGGGAGCTCGGGTTTTTTTCACCACGCCAGTGGGGCATGATCAGGGATGCATGCACTGTCCTGGCACCATTTGAGGAGGCCACGAGGATGGTGAGCAGTGACAGTGTATGCATCAGTGACACTGTACCTCTTGTCCACCTGTTGGAACATACGCTGCGTGGAATAATGGACAGGGCACTTGAGGCAGAACAGAGGCAGGAAGAGGAGGACTTCCTTGCCTCTCAAGGCCCCCTTTACCCAGACAGTGTTCCTTCTGTCCCACCCATCGCACAGGAAGAGGAGGAGGATAGGCAGGGGACAGTGTCAGTGTCATATTCTTTGCTAAACCTTGTGTGCAGGGAGAGAGAAGGATAGGCAGGGGACAGTGTCAGTGTCATATTCTTTGCTAAACCTTGTGTGCAGGGAGAGAGAAGGATAGGCAGGGGACAGTGTCAGTGTCATATTCTTTGCTTAACCTTGTGTGCAGAGAGAGAGAAGGATAGGCAGGGGACAGTGTCAGTGTCATATTCTTTACTAAACCTTGTGTGCAGGGAGAGAGAAGGATAGGCAGGGAGAGTGTCAGTGTCATATTCTTTGATAAACCTTGTGTGCAGGGAGAGAGAAGGATAGGCAGGGGACAGTGTCAGTGTCATTGTTGCTAAGCCTCCTGCACATTATACACCTGAAGTTATCCCGTATTGCTGTGTTTTCCTGGTGTGTTACACCAACAGGCATTTGCAGCACTTACAGCGGGTGGAGTGTGCCTCCTGCACATTATACACCTGAAGTTAGCCCGTATTGCTGTGTTTTCCTGGTGTGTTACACCAACAGGCATTTGCAGCACTTACAGCAGGCGGAGTGTGCCTCCTGCACATTATACACCTGAAGTTAGCCCGTATTGCTGTGTTTTCCTGGTGCGTTACACCAACAGGCATTTGCAGCACTTACAGCGGGCGGAGTGTGCCTCCTGCACATTATACACCTGAAGTTAGCCCGTATTGCTGTGTTTTACTGGTTTGTTACACCAACACTCATTTGCAGCACTTACAGCAGGCGCAGTGTGCCTCCCGCACATTATACACCTGAAGTTAGCCCGTATTGCTGTGTTTTCCTGGTGTGTTACACCAACAGGCATTTGCAGCACTTACAGCGGGTGGAGTGTGCCTCCTGCACATTATACACCTGAAGTTAGCCCGTATTGCTGTGTTTTCCTGGTGTGTTACACCAACAGGCATTTGCAGCACTTACAGCGGGCGGAGTGTGCCTCCTGCACATTATACACCTGAAGTTAGCCCGTATCGCAGCTTCCTCCCTGGGTTTGAAAGACCTGTCCAGGGAGGAGCTGCTGTTCCTGAAAACGCAGCACGAGTTGCTGGATTGGACTTTGGCCCAGCCCGGGGAATGTCCGGCCAAGCTACAACGGAGGATCGTAAGGATCAAGGATCTGATCCAGAAGGCCAGCCGGGCCTTCTGTGGGAAATCTGCAATACTGTCCGGCCTCCGGAATCGCAGGGACCGGGCCAGCAGCAGCAAGAGGGGGGAGTTCAATGTGGCCATTGACTCCCTGAAAGGCCAGTGTGGGGAACTCTGGGGCTTGCTGGGAGGCCTCTGCGAGAGGGGCCGGGGTGAGACCGATTTCCTTCTGGAAATCAGGGATGAGCTGAGAAGGGCCAGCAAAGAAGGATCCCAGGCTGTCAGGCGCAGCAACCAGCGGAGCCAGCAGGCACATCCCCAGCCTGAAGAAAGATCCATGGAGACATCAAGCCCAGGTGGTTTGGCCGGTGGAGCAGGAAACAGAACTGGTGAGGAATCTTCCCCCCTCCCTCCCCCCCACCCCCCTCTCCCCGGTAGGTGCTGTCCCTGACAACCTGGCTGTGGAGGGTCCCCGGGACCATGCGGTGCTTGGGTCAGAGAAAGCTGCCAGCATTCAGGCAGGCCCGGGTAGGGTACCTGATGATACAGCCAGGGGAAATCAGGAGGGGAACGCCGTGGGGAACGCCGTGGAGGATGCAGTGGGGATGGGGAAGCTGGGGCGCACCCCAGTGGTGGTCCTTACACCGCTCCCAAGGATCAGGCCGGAGACAGAAGCAGGAAAGACTTCCAGGCATGTTGCCGTTGCTGGGACCCCAATGACCCCTGTGATTCCCGCATGCAGCCAGGTGCAAGGCAGGCCACTGCTAATGGTGGATCCTGCCATTACCGCTCATGCTGTGGAGGAGGGAGAGGGGTCTGGCAAACATGGACAAGCTCAAACAGGAGTAACTGTTGTACCATGCATTGATGGTGGTAAAAGTTTGGAGGCTGCAAGGATTGGTAGGGAGGAGGGGGGGACGCCATTGCCTAAGGGTGAGTGCAGTGAACAGCAAACTGCTGCACAATCAAAGGACGTATTGGCGCCAATAAAAGGAACTGCCTTTGCTGACAGTGGGGGCGGGGCTTTGGGGCATGGCTCTGGCGGGCTGGGTGGTCAGGGGGAGGAGCCTGGGCGGGAGACCGGGCGGGAGGTGGAGCCGGGAAGGTCGGGTAGCGTTTCTATGACCACTTCCGGTTTCTCTGGTCAGCCTGAACCGGAAGTGGGCGGGCGGGCTGACCCGGAAGTGGAGTCTGTACCGGAAGTGGTCGGGGATGGCCGGGAGCACTTCCGGTTGGCGGCCTCTGACGGCCTGAATGACCAGGAGATGTCCGAAGTATGTGGAGGGATGGCAGGAGGTGATTTGATTGATTTTATGGATTCGTCTGGGGACCTGAGCACCGCTCAAAGAGTGGGTAGGTGGAGTGAGGCCGAGGCTGGGGAGCTTTCCGGAGATCACCCAGCCTTGGCCTTTATCAGGGGCATTGAATCCCAGGAAGGACAGTCACACACGAAGGGGAAGGAGCAGCCACGGGAGCAGGGGGGGAGCCATCTGGGGCTCGTGCCTGCTGCTCCAGTGGGCCCCCAGTGGTAGGCCCTCCTCCCAGTGTTAGGAGGAGGGATGTTGTGGGTGTGGCTTGCTCCGGGGGGGCGGTGGATGGGAGGGACCCCCCCCGGCAGGATTAGGCCGGGGGGTTCCCCCGGTTGGCATTTCAGCCATGGATGCTGGGGTGCCCTCCGAGGGTGCTCCTATTGATGCAGCGGAGGGTGCTTCTGGCACTGAGGCTGGGGGTGTGTTGGGGCAGGCCCAGGAAGCAGAGCTGCTTGAGGCGCTTAGGGAGACTAGGTCTTTTGCCCGGGTGGCCGGGGTCAGCGTCCCTTTGGCCCCCCTGTACGGCCAATTTGGCGCCCAAAACTTCCGGGTTCCCCCCGCAGACCAGCTCCAGGGGGTGAACCCGTGGTCGAGGGGTACAGGGGGTCCGGAGAGGCGCAGGCGCAATGTCGTGCAGCTGCGGTGGGAGGGACCTGGACAGTGCCCCAGCAGGGGACAGGTAGTGGATCTCCTGCTGAAGGGGGCCAAGTTCAAGGTAGCCGACCTCTTCGCGGTAATCCATCCCACGGGCACCAAGGAGTTTGATGTTAGTTTTTCCTCCTTGGTGCAAATGGAGCTCTTTATTACCATCTACGAGCTCCTGAAGAGGTCGGAGCCTTGGAAGTCCTTTAGGGTGGTCCCCCTGTCCAGGCAGGAGGATATAAAGTCCCTGACCATTTTGGTCAGGAACGAATCCCTCCCACCTGAGGACATTGCCACCTGGTTGGGGAGGTTTGGGCAGCTGCAGTCTCCCCTCCACAAAAACCTGGATGAGCGCGGGGTCTGGACCGGGGCCTGGTTGACCAGGATCCGTCTCAAGCGCCAGGGGACTAGTGTGACCCATGTCCCTGGTAGCGCGTTTATTGGAAGAGATAGGATCCTGGTCTTTTACCCCGGTCAGCCCCGTCGCTGCTTCAAGTGTGGGAGCCCCACCCATTTGAGTGCAGATTGCACAACGCCCCGGTGCGTCAGGTGCAACAGGCCTGGGCACTCCTCAGAGACTTGCAGACTAATTGTCTGCAACCTCTGTGGGGTGTCCGGCCACCCATTCAGCCGCTGCCCCAAGGCTTTTCGGGGGCATGCGGCTGATGGGGATGGGCCAGGCCCAGATGACGCACCGGAGGGGGTGGGTCTCTCACCCCAAGCGCCTCAAGTGGGCCCAGGTGATGGGCCTGGGGCTAGTGGTCCAGAGGGGCCTTTGCCGCAGAGGCAGAGGTCTGGGCGCAGGCGCGGTGGAGTGGGGGCCCCTACTGGGAATGTGCCTGGTCCCTCGGGACTTGTTTCTGGGGGGCCGGGTGCGCCAGCACTGGGCCCAGTGGGGGTGAGGCGTCGGGGGGTGGGGGGCCCTCTGCTGAGGGCCGTCCCCCTCCCCCTCTTTCTTCTGCACCCCCTCCTCCTTCTGCCCCCTCTCTTTCCCCCCTCTCTCCCTCCTTTCTCCCTCCTTTCCCCCTCCTCCCCCCTTTCCCCCCTCCTATCCCCCCTTCCCCCTATTCTCCCTCTCCCCTCCCCTCTTCTTCTTCGCCTCCGTCCCATCCTGGATCCCCTTTTGTGTTTCCAGGATTCAGGGGAGGAGGGTATGGAGGTGGCTGAGTCGTCAAAGGGCCTGCACAAGAGGCCCAAGGATGCCTCTAGCGAGCACTCTGACGACAATGTGGGCGGCCAGACCCAGGCGGGCTGGCTGCAAAAGAAAGTTAAGAGAAAAGTAAAAAAGAAGGGTCCTGGGCAGGTTGGGGTTTCTGTACCCCGGGTTGTCCCTAGTAGGGACCCTAGGGGAAATATGTATGGGGTCCTCTCCGTTTCGGAGGAGGACCCCGGGGTGTAGGCAAAAACGCAGAGGAGAATGCAGGCCGAAATCACTAAGGATGGCGGTACCCTCTCCAATACGCGTTGCGACCATTAATGTCGCAAGTGTGCGTTCTGCGGCGGCTCGTTTCATGGCCTTCGATTTTCTCAGCCGAGTTGAAGCTGACATTTTGTTTTTGCAAGAGACCTGGCTGGCATCGGTGGCAGAGATGCATCTAGCAAAGAGGGAGTGGAGGTGCGGGCCCTCCCTCTGGTCTCTTGCGGCCGAGCCCTGCAGTGGAGTTGCAGTCCTTTTTAAGACTGGTTCGGTGGCTTGTCGATGAGTGATTGAGGTAGAGGTCGGTAGGTGCTTGGTGGTGGACGCCGTCGTGAGGGGGCAATTCCTCAGGCTGATTAATTTCTATGGCCCTCAAACCAAGAGGGATAGGAAGAGCCTCCTCACGATGGTCAAGCCCTACTTGTTTACGTCCCAGCTGGTGGTCTTTGGTGGTGACTACAACATGGTCACCAGATCAAAGGATCGGGCAGGTGCCTCAGGCCCCCTGGGATATGATAGCATTTTCTTGAATAGTATAGTAAGGGAAGCCGGGTTGGTGGATGCGCACGTTCAGCACCTCCCCAACCACACTGGGTTCACCAATGCCCGAGGTAGTAGTAGGAGTAGGTTAGATAGTTTTTTTTTAAAGGGGGACTCTGCCTTTGCGGCACCTGTGTTGCAGGCGGTAGAGTTCTCCAATCACTGTATGGTTTCTGTGACCCTGAATGTGGCCGACACTCCTCAGAAGGGTCGAGGTTTCTGGCGTCTCAATGGATCGCTGCTCGAGGACCTCAAGGTTAGGGAGGCCTATGAGATCTTTCTTGCGGATCAGGCCTCACTCCTTGAGAGCGGCTGCTCCCGCCAGGAATGGTGGGAAGTAGTGAAGAAGAGGTCGGAGGGCTTTTTCCGCAGGATCTCTAGGTACCGGGCGGCATCCAAGTACCTGGCCTACCAGAAGTTGCGCAGGCAGTTAGACCGCCTGGTTTCAGCTGGGGGCCCTCAGGAGCAGATATCCGATCTGAAGCTTCAGATGAGGGGGTGTCAGTATGACCGTCTCGCCTCCCTGGTCCTTGAAAGGGATTACGGGAAGTTCTCCTCCCCGGATCCTTACAAGAGCTGTGGTGAGGCGGTGAGTTCGAAGGTCATACATGGCCTGAAGGATGCTTCGGGGTCCCTGGTCCGGTCCAGACCGGGTATCCTAGGCATCATCAGGGACCATTTTTCAGACCTCCTTCGAAGGAAGCCTTTGGATATGGAGAAAGCCAGGGTGTTTCTTGATGAGACCCCGCTTCGTGCGGGGCCTGATCTCCCGGACTCTCTGACAGCAGAAATCTCGGTTGCAGAAGTCGAGCAGGCCATTGACTCTTTGTCCCTGAAGAAGTTGCCGGGGCCCGATGGGCTCACGGCCGAATTTTATAAAACCTTTAAGAGTCTTTTGGCTCCTCTTTTGAGGGAGGTTTTCAGTGAGTGTTTGGCTGACGGCCTGCTCCCTCCCTCAATGAGAAGGTCAGCCTTGATTTTGCTGTCAAAGGTTAAAGATCCGACTGTGATTGAGAACTGGCGCCCGATCGCCCTTCTCACTACAGATAGGAAGGTGTTGGCAAAAATACTCTTTTTGCGTATGTCAGCAGTCGCTGACGGGATGCTTTCTGTCTCCCAGCACTGCACAATTCCTGGCCCGGGGCACCTTTAGTGCCATCCTGAACGTCCGGGAGGCCGTGGAAAGGTGCAGGGCAACGGGGGATGGGCGGTATCTGCTGGCATTAGACCAGGCCAAGGCTTTTGACCGGGTGAACCATGAGTACCTCTGGCTTCTTCTGAGAAAGTACGGTTTGCCTGAACAATTTGTGAATTGGCTGAAAGTATTGTATAGGGGGGCGGTGAGCTTCCCTCTTGTCAACGGTTGGGTGGGTCCTGCCTTTGCTGTGGACTCTGGGGTCAGGCAGGGTTGCCCGTTGAGCCCCCTTCTCTATGTCTTTGCCGTCGATCCCTTCGTGAGAAGGCTCGACTGTGAGCATTTGAGGGGGGTTCCGGTGGAGCCTTGCATTGGTCTAGATCCGGCAGTGAGGGTGGTTGCCTACGCGGACGATGTCTCGGTGGTGGTGTCCAGCCGCGAGGAGGCCCTCTTTCTGGAAACGCAAATTGGGAGCTACTCCGAGGCATCTGGTTCGTTGGTCAATTGGGGCAAGAGTGAAGTTCTCTGGTTGGGGAAGGAAGGTGAGCAGTTCGCTCTTCTGGACGTGTTTCCCCAGCCCCAGCCAGAAGTTAAAATTCTGGGCATCCTATTTGGCCCGGGTGATTACCCCAAGCTAAATTGGGAGCGCAGACTGGCAGGTGCGTCTCGGAAGGTGAATGCCTGGAAGGGCTGGAAGCTGTCATTGAGGGAAAGGGTAAGCCTGGTCAAAACATACTTGCTGCCAGAATTCCTCTATGTCAGCTATGTCTGTATTTTGCCTGCATCTCTCTATGCCCGGATCTCTGGCCTGTTCTTCCTGCTGTTGTGGGGAAACAGGCTAAATCTGATCAAGAGGGAGGTCACGTACCGACAGAGGAGGCATGGTGGGTTGGATATGATCAATCCGGTGGTGTTTTTCATCATCATATTTGTGAAATTCAACCTGCAGTCCATCTATGTGGACCTGCCTACTCTGTGGGAGCGCTCATGCAAGAACTGGCTCTTGCTGTTCCTGAGTAGGTGGGAGGATGGGGGTCGGCCTGGTGATCTTCGTAGATCACACGGGTATCTCCCGTCCTATGTCCCTCAGGCTTTGAAGGTACTGAGGCAGTGGCGGATAACTGCCCTTGAGGTGGGCTCTTTGGGTCGGCGTGAGCTGTACTCGAGAGTCATGGCCTCGGACATTTTGAAGCCACTATCTTTAAGGGATTGCCCGGAGGGAGTCCTCAAGAAGGGACTAGCCCTTCTGAATTCCCCAAGAATCCTAAGCAAGTTTTGGGATCTTGCGTGGAGGGCTTTCCACGGACGCCTCTATGTCCGTGGAAACCTAAAGTATAGGAACCTAGGGGACAGAGGTTGTCCTCGTGCAGAATGTGGGGGGGCATTGGAGACCATGGACCACTTTTTGGTCGAATGCCCCTTCAACATTGAGGTTCTCGAGGGGGCAGGGGAAGCCATTGGTTATCCCCGGCTCTCGTCCTTGACTTATTCTGAGGTGGTGTACGGCGACTTCAGGGTTCACAGAGGGTTTGAGTTGTTGTCACTTTATTTAGCTAGTTTGGTGGCCCTCTATTACACATGGCACGCTCGGTGTTTGGTGTCCACTAGGGGCAAAGTCCTGTCCACGCATGAGGTGGTGGGTGATATCTTTCGGGAGTTGGTGAAGGTGAGGAGTCTTGAGAGGGAGAGGGTAGGTGCCGATAGGAGTGCCCGGTTGTGGAGGGGTTTCTCCTTCCGGCCTCCTTGAGGCTCTGGGCCTTCTTCCTTTAGGGGGTGGTTCTTTCTGTCCTTTTCACCCCCCTTAGATTTTGAGTTTCTTTTTCTAACAAGTTGGGTTTGCAGGCATTCTAGACCTCATTTACATTCTCGCCTGTGGTAGCCGGTGGGTGGTTTGGTGTTAATATTAGGTTAGTAGGTTTCTGATGTATATATTAGGGTTGGGTGTTTTTGACTAGTGGGTGATATGCTTTTTTTCTGTGTTTTTTAGGATTTCCGGATATATGTGTAATATAATAAGAGACCCACGTGTGGGTGGTTGGACGATGGGTAAGGGTGGTGGTGGTGAGTTTTAGTAAAATAAGTGTTAGTTTGATGTGGTAGGTTTCTTTGATGTATATGTTAGTTTCTTTTATGTATATATTTGTAAATATTTGGCAGTAGTTTACAAATAATAATAAAAATTTACAGCGGACGGAGTGTGCCTCCTGCACATTATACACCTGAATTTAGCCCGTATTGCTGTGTTTTCCTGGTGTGTTACACCAACAGGCATTTGCAGCACTTACAGCAGGCGGAGTGTGCCTCCTGCACATTATGCACCTGAAGTTAGCCCGTATTGCTGTGTTTTCCTGGTGTGTTACACCAACAGGCATTTGCAGCACTTACAGCAGGCGTAGTGTGATTCCTGCAAAATATACTCCTGAAGCTAGGCCTTATTGCTGGTTTTCCCATCTTCCTGCAGGCCATTAGAATGTCTGGAAGGCAAACAAGGAGAGGCAGACAGTCAGGAGCCAATAAAAGAGGGCAAGCAGGCTCTGTGTCTAGAGACAACAGTGCTGGTCGTGGACGCGGTGCATCGCCATCAGCACGTGGCCATGGGACACGCTTGTCCTTCTTTTCGGCAGCTGGACGTGTTGAGCCGCATCATGCCGAAGACTTGGTAGAGTGGATGACCAAGCCCTCCTCATCCTCCTCATCCTCTCTCACCCAGGCTCAGGGTACTGGCAAAGCAGCTGCCAAAGCGTCCTCTTCCCTGGTATCAATGTCAGACTCATCATCAGTCACTCCTTCCCTAGACCCACCATGTCCTCCTCCTGAGGAGTCCCCCGAACTGTTTGAGCACAGTGTTGGGTACATGCTCCAGGAGGATGCCCAGCGTTTCGAAGGGTCTGATGATGATACCCAGCTAGAGGAAGGCAGTAGCGTGAGAGCAGAGAGAGGGGATGCTCAAGAAGGACACCAATCTGGCAGTCATGTTCCAGCAGCTGCAGCATACTGCCAGATTGCCTCCAGTGATGAGGAGGGAGGAGATGATGAGGTCACTGACTCCACGTGGGTGCCTAATAGGAGAGAGGAGGAGGAGGATGAGGAGGAGGCACATCTCCAACGAGGCAGGATGCCCTCGGGGGTCCAGCGTAAGGGCAGCACACCGACGGAATCACACCGCAGAGCTCCGCCTGTGCAGGGCGCTGCCTCTGCCCGTTATTCAAAAAGTTCTTTGGTATGGGCCTTTTTTGAGTCGAGTGCATCAGATCGCACAGCTGCTGTTTGCAACATATGTCTCAAGCATATATCGCGTGGCCAAAGCATCACCTGCTTGGGCACCACATGCTTGACCAGACATATGTTGACCTGCCATGCAGCTCATTGGCAAGCCTACCTTAAAGACCCACACCAAAGAACAAAGTGGACCTCTCCTTGCACCACATCAGCTGGGATCTCCAACCCCACTATACCTTCAGTCCTCTCTGAAACCTGCACTGAGAGGAATGAAGGTGTAGAATTAGGTGTGTCACAGCCAAGTACTTGCGGGCACTCTGCTAGCAGTACACCGACGTCCGATTCTAGCAGGCAAATTTCCATGCCCCAGCTGCTGGACCGTCGAAAGAAGTTCACTCCCAGCCATCCACATGCCCAGCGGTTGAATGCTAGCTTGGCTAAATTGCTAGCGCTTCAACTGCTGCCTTTTCAGTTGGTAGACTCGGCCCCCTTCCGTGAGTTTGTGCAATGTGCGGTTCCTCAGTGGCAGGTTCCCAAACGCCACTTTTTGTCACGGAAGGCGATTCCGGCTCTCTACCGGCATGTGGAAGGCAATGTCTTGGCCTCGCTGGACAGGGCAGTCAGCGGTAAGGTGCATATTACCGCTGACTCATGGTCCAGCAGGCATGGACAGGGACGTTACCTTTCTTTCACGGCCCATTGGGTCACTCTTTTGGCAGCTGGGAAGGATGCAGGACAAGGTGCAGTAGTGTTGGAGGTTGTTCCGCCGCCACGCCTCCAAAATGCTACTACTGGTTGTGACACACCTCTCTCCTCCACCCCTCCTCTTCTTCTTCCTCCATGGCCTCTTCCTGTGCTTTGTCCTCGGAACCAGCGGTGCTCCGTAGGCGTTCAAGGGGCTACGCAAGTACGCAGGCAAAAAGATGCCATGCCGTGCTTGCGCTGGTGTGTTTGGGGGACAGGAGCCACACTGGGGCAGAGGTTCTGTCTGCTCTGCAGGGGCAGGCTGAGAGGTGGTTCACGCCACGCCAGCTTAAGCCAGGAATGGTGGTTTGCGACAATGGCACCAACCTCCTCTCCGCCCTCCGACAGGGACAACTGACCCATGTGCCCTGTGTGGCTCACGTCCTTAACCTGGCGGTGCAGCGGTTCTTGGGCAGCTACCCGGGCTTACAGGGTGTCCTGAGGCAGGCCAGGAAAGTCTGTGTGCATTTCCGCAGATCTTATAATGCCAGTGCTCGCCTGGCTGAGCTGCAAAAGGAGTTAAACCTGCCCAAGAACCGCCTTATATGTGACATGCCCACCAGGTGGAACTCAACGTTGGCCATGCTGCAGCGGCTGCACACGCAGCAGAGGGCCATCAATGAGTACCTGTGCGACTACGGCACCAGGACAGGGTCAGGGGAGCTCGGGGTTTTTTCACCACGCCAGTGGGGCATGATCAGGGATGCATGCACTGTCCTGGCACCATTTGAGGAGGCCACGAGGATGGTGAGCAGTGACAGTGTATGCATCAGTGACACTGTACCTCTTGTCCACCTGTTGGAACATACGCTGCGTGGAATAATGGACAGGGCACTTGAGGCAGAACAGAGGTTGGAAGAGGAGGACTTCCTTGCCTCTCAAGGCCCCCTTTACCCAGACAGTGTTCCTTCTGTCCCACCCATCGCACAGGAAGAGGAGGAGGAGGAGGATTGTGTCAGCATGGAGGTGGAGCCTGGCACTCAGCATCATCAGCAGCAGTCTTTTAGGGATGATTTACAGTCCCAAGAAACCCGTGGACCTGTACGTGGCTGGGAGGAGGTGGCTGCGGATCATGTCGTCCTTAGTGACCCAGAGGACTCCGGACCGAATGCCTCAGCTAACCTACGCTGCATGGCCTCCCTGATCCTGCAAAGTCTGCGGAAGAATCCTCGTATTCTTCAGATCAAGGAGAGGGACCATTACTGGCTGGCCACTCTCCTTGATCCACGGTACAAGGGTAAGGTTGCGGACCTTATCTTACCGTCGCAGAGGGAGCAGAGGATGAGACAACTCCGGGAGGCCTTGCAGAAAGGTCTGTGCAACGCGTTCCCAGAGACTGGGAGGTTACAAACTCCTGGTCCTGGACAACGAGTTCGGTCAGTCAAAGAAGGAGCGGTGGGGAAGGTGGCCGTCTGACCGATGCGTTCAGACAATTTTTTAGTCCGCAGCCCCAAGGTATGATCGGTTCCAGCAACCATCGCCAGCGTCTGATATACATGGTGCAGGAATACCTAGGGGCAAGGTCAGACTTGGACACCTTCCCCACCGAAAATCCTCTGGCTTACTGGGTCTTGAGGATGGATCACTGGCCAGAGCTTGCACAGTATGCAATTGAGCTACTGGCCTGTCCTGCATCCAGCGTTCTTTCAGAACGCACATTCAGTGCTGCTGGAGGATTTGTCACGGATCACAGGGTGCGCCTGTCCACCGACTCGGTTGATCGACTGACTTTCATAAAGATGAACCAGTCTTGGATCACCACCAGCTACCAAACACCTGAAGCTGATATAACAGACTAATTTATTTTCAAATGTCACATCCCTTCAAGACTGATGCTGTTGCTGAGAAACTGTCCTGTTATGTTGACTGACTATCCTCCTCCTCCTCAATGATCCGATTGATGATGATAGCTTGGAAGAACATTTTTGTTTCTGGGTGCCGCCACCAGTGGCTAAGGCCCAATTTTTCCATGTAATTACAATTTTTTATGCAATGCTTTGCAGCAGGGCTCATTCCTGCACTCCAACTAGAGTATCTGGGAGAGGTTGCAGTGTCATGGCACCAGCACCAGTGCCTAAGGCCCAATTGTTTAGCCCCTGTTTAACAGGGGCGTGTAATTACAATTTGCACTGTCCTGTCACCATTTGAGGAGGCCATGAGGATGGTGAGCAGTGACAGTGCATGCATCAGTGACACTGTCCCTCTTGTCCACCTGTTGGAGCACACGCTGCGTGGAATAATGGACAGGGTGCTTGAGGCAGAACAGAGGGAGGAAGAGGAGGACTTCCTTACCTCTCAAGGCCCCCTTTATCCAGACAGTGTTCCTGCTGGCCCGCCTATCACACAGGAAGAGGAGGAGGAGGATTGTGTCCGCATGGAGGTGGAGCCTAGCACTCAGCATCAGCAGCAGTCTTCAAGGAATCAATTACAGTCCCAAAAAACCCATGGACTTGTACGTGGCTGGGAGGAGGTGGCTGCAGATCATGTCATCCAGAGTGACCCAGAGGACTCCGGACCGAATGCCTCAGCAAACCTACGCTGCATGGCCTCCCTCCTCCTGCAAAGTCTGCGGAAGGATCCTCGTATTTGTGTGATCAAGGAGAGGGATCATTACTGGCTGGCAACCCTGCTTGATCCTCGTTACAAGGGTAAAGTTGCGGACCTTATCTTGCCGTCGCAGAGGGAGCAGAGGATGAAACATCTTCAGGAGGCCTTGCAGAAAGGTCTGTGCAACGCGTTCCCAGAGACAGGGAGGTTACAAATTCCTGGTCCTGGACAACGTGTTGCTGAGGCTTCGGTCAGTCAAAGAAGGAGTGGTGGGGAAGGTGGCCGATTGACCGATGCGTTCAGACAATTTTTTAGTACGCAGCCCCAAGATATGATCGGTTCCAGCAACCATCACCAGCGTCTGTTTTGCATGGTGCAGGAATACCTAGGGGCAAGATCATACTTGGACACCTTTCCCACCGAAAATTCTCTGGGTTACTGGGTCTTGAGGATGGATCACTGGCCAGAGCTTGCACAGTATGCAGTTGAGCTACTGGCCTGTCCTGCATCCAGCGTTCTTTCGGAACGCACATTCAGTGCTGCTGGAGGCTTTGTAACCGATCACAGGGTGCGCCTGTCCACCGAATCGGTCGATCGGCTGACCTTCATAAAAATTAATCAGTCTTGGATCAGCAGCTGCCAAGCACCTGATGCTGATGTAACCAAATAATTTTTTGGGGATGGGAGATCCCTTCAAGACTGCCTATGCTGATGCTGAGTGACTATCCTGTTATGCTGAGTTTCTATCCTCTTCCTCCTCAATGTTCGTGCTTATAGCTTGTAAGAGCATTTTTGGTTCTGAGCACCGCCACCAGTGGCTAAGGCCCAATTTTTCAGCCCCTGTTTAACAGGGGCGTGTCATTACAATTTTTCGCGCACGCATATGCGCATGCGCACGCGTTACACACGCTTTGACGCTTAACGGCCTATAAAAGACACTCCAGAGATGTTGCCCCTTGCGGTCTGATCTGCTTCTGTTCCCTGAGTTCCTGATTCTGTGCCTGTATCCTGTTCCTGTATTTGACCTTCCTGACCACGCTTCTGTCTCCAGTCCTGACCTTGGCTTGTTTGACCCTTTTTGTTGGTTTATTCACTGTTTAAGATTATTGTCCTTCCGCTCTTATACACTTCATTCTCCCTTCCCATCCACACTCCCATTCAAGCACTCACCCTTCATATGTTCCTTACTTCACAGCCACCACCATTCACTGATACTGGTCCATACATCACTCCTTGCCTGATGCCTGTCCGACCTGGGTGCGCCCTGTGTGGGGTCCGTCTGTCGTGTAGTATCCTGCCACAGTCCCTGGTAGGGGCTATCCCAGCCCATGGGGTCTGGTTGCACGTCCATGCCGGCAACATATGGTTACCCGTCGAGTACCATCTGGGACTTGTTCATTGTCTCCTGAATGTCAGATGCCCTGGATCAACCTGAAATGTGCTTATGTCATTACAGAAACCCAATGCATGCTTGCTCCTGATGAGCGACTAAAGTTGCGAAACGCGTAGAGCTACCAACTTTATGCTTCAAATATGTATCACTGCAGTATATTTTATTGTGTTTATTGTCTATGTATTCGGGTCTCTGTTTGAATTATTCCCTTCCCTACCATGTCTGTGCATGTTTTATCAATTTCTTCCATAATGCAATATAGTTATGTACGATGCATTATGTGAAAGTAATAAATTATTAATTATACAACGTATTTCAGATATTCTAATTACCCCCAATCAATCCTAACTTTTCCTGCACATGCTTCATACAAAGTCCCGCTCTCTCCTGTTCTCTTTTTTATCATATAATTAATAGGGATGGAGGTAATTTGACCCACTACCTCATTAAAGTCCCAATAAACCCTCCCCCCCCCCCCATTGACCCTGTTCATTTATCTGCCTGTCTGCCTGTTGCCAAAACCCAGCCTGGACTTTCACTACTCTCTGCCTGTCACTTATGATGTTTACCTTGATGTGTATGACCCGGCTTGTCTGACTCTGCAAAACCTGCACCAGCTGACCTGCATCCTCTGCTCTGCAAGCTGCACACGCTGACCTGCATCCTCTGCTCTGCAAACCAGCACCTGCTGACCTGCATCCTCTGCTCTGCAAGCTGCACCTGCTGACCTGCATCCTCTGCTCTGCAACCTGCTGACCTGCATCCGCTGCTTCCTGTACCAGCCGTTCCAGTCTCCACTCGGCTCCACCACTCCAAGCAGTGAGGGTCAGACAGGCACCCTTACCTCACCGTGCTCTTACCACCGCTGTCCCCACTCCAGTGGTCTCCGAGCTGGGGTTGTACGGGAGGTCCCTCTCCGCACGTCAGGCTCACACCTAAGGTACGTTACTCCTGCGCTCCAACTATAGTATCTGTGAGGGGTCGCTGTGTTGTGGCACCAGTGCCTAAGGCCCAATTTTTCTGCCCCTGTTTAACAGGGGAGTGTATTTACAATTTTTGATGCAATAATTTGCAGCAGGGCTCATTCCTGCGCTCCAACTATAGTATCTTTGAGGGGTTGCAGTGTTGTGGCACCAGTGCCTAAGGCCCAATTTTTCTGCCCCTGTTCAACAGGGGCATGTAATTACAATTCTTGATCTAATATTTCACAGCATGGCCCGTTCCAGCGCCCACCAAGAGTAACTGTGAGCACTTACAGTGTTGTGGCACCAGCACCACCAACAAAGGCCCAATTTTTCTGCCACTGTTCAACACTGGCATGTAATTACAATTCTTGATATAATAGTTCACAGCAGGGCGTTCCAGTGCCCACCAAGAGTAACGGTGAGGGCTTACAGTGTTGTGGCAACACCAACACCTAAGGCCCAAATTTCTGCAGAGTACATAGGGCAGGCCCCTACTTTCAAACATCCGACTTACAAACGACTCCTACTTACAAACGGAGGGAGACAACAGGAAGTGAGAGGAAATCTACCCCTAGGAAGGGAAATTCTCTCCTGTAAGAGTTAATATGGGGAAAAAGGTGTCTCCTCTCCACTGATACTTTATCACCAATCCTTGTTTCCCTAAAAACCCCAAATTTTCAAAAATCCAATTGTCATTGGGACAGAAAGTGAGGTGACATCTTCTGAACAGGTGCACAGACAGCAAAACAAATGTTACAGGGGTGATAACTAGAGTTGAGCGGACACCTGGATGTTCGGGTTCGGCCGAACTTGGGAAAAAAGTTCGGGTTCGGGACCGAACTTTCACCCGAACCCGGACCCGAACCTGAACCCCATTGAAGTCAATGGGGACCCGGACTTCTAAGGACTAAAAAGGCTCTAAAAAAGTAATGGAAAGGGCTAGAGGGCTGCAAATGGCAGCAAAATGTTGTTAAGAGCATGGCAAGTGCTCTGCAAACAAATGTGGATAGGGAAAAACATAAAAAAAATAAAAATAAAAATAAATATGCTGGAGGCCCCTTTTCAGCAGAAGAGGTACGGGAAGTCATTAAGAACCTCAGAAACTCAACGGCACGATGCCACACATATGGTGGGAATGCCCCAGAATACGCTCTTTCTGGAATAAATTATTCAATTTAATGGATAAGCTAGTGGGAAAATAAAATACTTTGAAATAAAAATGTAGCGGGGTGCTAAATTTAAGGGAAGTGTTTGAGTGGTAAATAGGCTCAAACACCCTAATTCTGTAGGATTCATGGACCATTTTGTCCTCGGGGGACAGTATTGGTGTGCAGTTCCCTGTGGCCTACAGGTGGCTCTGCCATGGTAGGCTAGGGTTGAACCGCCGATACAGTGCTGTGCCTTTTGTGTCCCCTCTTGGCAGTAGTAAAGCGGGGCGGGGAACCTGCTGTGCATGCTGGGAGAGCATATAAAAGGGGCAGACCTTTGGCCTGGGGGCTGATGTCCAGTGGGGTCCACGCCCAGGTGCCTTTGGCCTGGGTGCATGTGTTCCTGTTCCATCTCGGGTACCTTTAACCCAGGGTGAGGTACTATCCTGGAGTTCCTGCTGCCCTGGGTATGGAGGCTTAGGTGCGGGAGTAAAGCCTGGAGTCCAGAGCCTTCGTCTGGAGTCCGCTAAGGGTCGAGGAGTCTTAGGGTGCCGCCATGTTCCAGGGAAGGGAGGATCATTCTGATGGACCGATGCGGGAGTCACGGTGAAGGAAGGGTCTGTTGACTCCCTGGAGAAATGTCTTCCCCTTGATATGGGCTAGGTTCGTAGAAGGAGAATCTCAAGGTCATCTTGACTGTATCAGAGGCCTTATTCACCCGGCCCGTGGCAGGGGCCTTATACACCCTGGTCTGTGGCAGAGACCAAAGTTCTCCAGGTCCGTGGCAGGGGCCTTGTACACCCGGTCTGTGGCAGAGACCAACCTCAAGGTCTGTGGCAGAGACCGTGCACCTAAAACTGTTTGAGAAACCTAAGCAGTGAAGTGAATGTGCTACGTTTGTGCCTGGACCTCCTCCACACCTTAAGCTGTCATGTTTCTTTGCTCTAACCTTTTCTATCCGAGTAGAGTTTATTTTGCCATGAGAGAATAAGAGTTGTAATTTCAGCTGGTGTGGACATTGACTTTACTGGGAATTAAAGGACTTGCCTCCACCTACAGTAGAGGTGAGAATCATCCTCTGGAGGAGTTTTGACTCCGGCTGTGGACACGGCCCGTCAAGTACACCGCTCAACCTCTTTATATAGGAGGGTACGGGCTGGTAGTGTGGTGTGCCTTTCTCCCTCCTGCGAGGAGCCAACAACATAAAGGCAGGTAAGGGGGAAAGGATCTGTGCGCTACAGAAAAATAAAATAAAAATTATAATCTTGACCTAGGAGGACGAGGTCCATATGGAGTAGGAGGTTGAGGTGGCGGTGGATGTGGCTGTGTAGGTGGAAGCGGCGGTGGAGGAGGACGAGGTAGCCAACACTGGTTCAAAAATACAACAATGGCTGGGTAAGGCCGGTGATGTGTCGAATTCTGTCCCCCGTCAAATAGTGTCCACCCTGTACTGCGCTTGCTCAGTATGTAGGACAAGGGGATTTCGAAAATCTCCCAAGACGAACGGCGCCTGCGTGGTGAGTTTAGGTGAAGGCCACACCATCCGTGGTTCAAGCCGAGCCAAGTGAGGCCGTGCCCGAAGCGTGGCGATCGAACCGAGCCCGTGAGGGGCCCTGTTACTATGTGCTACCGTATGTCCACTTGGATGGTGGGGCTTGAACCTGCACTCACGGCGCAGGCGCCGTTCATCTTCGGAGATTTTGTGAATCTCCTTGTCCTCTGTACTGCGCAAGCGCTGCGCCTTCGCAGTATGGGCCGGACACAATCCGATGGCCGGACAGTTTTTGTCACAACACCGGTATACATGTCTATTCTGCAGAAGGTACGGACAAGTCCTGTGGGATCCATGCCTGGTTCATTTTAATGAACGTGAGCTTGTCCACATTGGCTCTGGACAGGCGGCTGCGCTTGTCTGTGATAACGCCCCCTGCCGTGCTAAATACACGTTCAGATAATACACTGGCTGCAGGGCAGGCCAGCACCTCCAAGGCATAAAGGGCAAGCTCAGGCCATGTGCCCAATTTGGAGACCCAGAAGTTAAAGGGGGCAGACCCGTCATCCAGTACGTGTAGGCCTGTGGACACATATTGCTCAACCATGTTGGTGAAATGCTGCCTCCTGCTAAGACGTTCCATCTCAGCTGGTGGTGCTGGTTGTTGTGGCGTGCTGACAAAGCTTTTCCACATTTCAGCCATGCTAACGCTGCCTTCTGAGGTGCTGCCGGTGCCCCGGCTGCGTTGGCGACCTCTTCCTCCTCCTCTGCCTTCGCCTTGTGCTTCCACCGTACGCCCGCTGTCAGGTGGGAATGCCACTAGCAGCGCGTCTACCAGCGTGCGCTTGTACTCGCGCATCTTACGATCCCGCTCCAGTGAGGGAATTAAGGACGGTACGTTGTCCTTGTAACGGGGATCCAGCAGGGTGGCCACCCAGTAATCAGCAACAGTTAAAATGTGGGCAACTCGGCGGTCATTGCGGAAACACTGCAGCATGTAATCGCTCATGTGTGCCAGGCTGCCCAGAGGCAAAGAAAAGCTGTCCTCTGTGGGAGGTGTATCGTCTGTGTCCTCATATTTTCCAAATTTAGGATCTTGCCCTAAATGGGTGTTTTTGGAAGAGCAGAACACACCCACAGTACGTAACCGCTGAATCGCACAGCTACAGAACTGCAGAAAATGCTATTCAAAAAAAAAATTGTTTTTTTAGTATAGCACAGTAGAAGACAAATATATAGAAATGGTTTATTTCACACGCCTCCACATATGTATAACACACTGCAAAATATTTTTTGTGGCCCTAAATGGGTGTTTTGGAAGACCACAACACACCCACAGTACGTAACCGCTGAATCGCACAGCTACAGAACTGCAGAAAATGCTATTCAAAAAAAATGTTGTTTTTTTAGTATAGCACAGTAGGAGAAAACTATATAGAAATTGTTTATTTTACACACCTCCACATATGTATAACACACTGCAAAATATTTTTTGTGGCCCTAAATGGCGTTTTTTGGAAGACCACAACACACCCACAGTACGTAACCGCTGAATCACACAGCTACAGAACTGCAGAAAATGCTATTCAAAAAAAATTTTGTTTTTTTAGTATAGCACAGTAGAAGACAAATATATAGAAATGGTTTATTTCACACGCCTCCACATATGTATAACACACGGCAAAATATTTTTTGTGGCCCTAAATGGCTCTTTTTGCAAGCGTACATTAAAGTGCAATTTTTTTTTTTTTTTTTTTGCCCTAAACGGGTCTTTTTTTGCACGAGCAAAATAAAATGCAATTTTTTTTTGCTCTTAATGGGTCTTTTGGAAAAGAGCACACTAAAGTGCCTTTTTTTTTTGCCCTAAATGGATCTTTTTCCAAGAGCAGAATACACCCACAGTATGGAAACGGTGTATCTCTCAACGTAATATATGCAGTGCTGGTGCACTGAGCTTGCAGATAAAAGGTAGATTTTCTCTGACACTGGGCTCATGGCAGTGTAAAAAGACTGCACTGCAACACAAACAGCTAAACCTATGCAGATCGCTGAGTTATATCTCTGAATCTGGACTCCGTCCTATTCCTATATAATATATCTCTCTCCCTGAAAGCACCAATAGGAACCTGGCCCTACACTACACTGTCTCTCTATCTTTTCCCTCAGATTCCAGAATCAGGACTAACTCATGTATTTTTCAATCTCTCCCTAAAAGCAGCAGCAGCAGACAAGATCCTCTCCCTATCTATTCTGAAGCAGAGTGAAGTGTGTGCTGTGTGCCTCTAGCTTATATAGAAGCTGGGTCACATGTTGCACTGACCAATCACAGCCATGCCATTAGTAGGCATGGCTATGATGGCTTCTAAGGGCACACCAGCTAATCAAAAGGTGATTGGCTGGCCCCTGAAGCATTTCTAACAGCGCCATTAGATTGCCGAACCCGAACCCGAACCCGGACTTTCGCGCAAAGTCCGGGTTCGGGTTCGGGAAAAAGCTAAAGTTCGGTACGGACCCAAACTTTACAGTTCGGGTTCGCTCAACCCTAGTGATAACCCTTCCCTATGTTTTCCAAAAAGCTTGAAAATAGATTTTTTGACTGGAGCTACACTTTAAAAATGTACCAGTTCAAAATTACAAACAGATTCTACTTAAGAACAAACCTACAGTCTCTGTCTTGTTTGCACCGCCTGTATACTGCTGTACAGAGTATATAGGGCCTGGGGGCCCCACGTCTTTCCTTTTTTTAATTTGGGTGCGGGGTTCGCCTTAATATCCATACAAGACCCAAATGGGCTGGGGGGGGGGTACCCATGCCGATTTTCTCAATGATTTTCATCCATATTGCCGGGACCACACATTACATTAAAGCCGCAAGCAGTTTTAAATGACTTTTTTTCCTTTAGAAATGTCATTTTGTGCAGGGACAGTTCTAAACACGGGAAACATGTGCCACTTCACAGGCATACTTTAGACACCCCCCAGGTACGATATTCAAAGGAATATTTCACTTTTTTTTTCACTTTAAGCATCATTAAAATCACTGCTCCCGAAAAAACGGCAGTTTTAAAAAAAAAAAATTGCATTGATACATGTCCCCTGGGGCAGGACCCAGGTCCCCAAACCCTTTTTAGGACAATAACTTTCATATTAGCCTTTAAAATTAGCACTTTCAATGCCGAACGTTCGAGTCCCATAGACTTTAACGGGGTTCGATTGTCTGCGCGAACTTTCAGTCCGTTCGCAGGATCTGGTGCGAACCGAACCGGGGGGGGTGTGTTCAGCTCAACCCTAGTCCTTAGTCTACTTGTCTTCAGCAAACTGTTTGTGGGCTTTATTGTGCATCATCTTTAGAAGAGGCTCCCTTCTGGGACGACAGCCATGCAGACCAATTTGATGCAGCGTGCGGTGTATGGTCTGAGCACTGACAGGCTGACCACCTACCCCTTAAACCTCTGCAGCGATGCTGGCAGCACTCATACGTCTATTTCCCAAAGACAACCTCTGGATATGACGCTGAGCACGTGCACTCAACTTCTTTGGTCGACCATGGTGAAGCCTGTTCTGAGTGAAACCTGTCCTGTTAAACTGCTGTCTGGTCTTGGCCACGTGCTGCAGCTCAGTTTCAGGATCTTGGCAATCTTATAGCCTAGGCCATCTTTATGTAGAGCTTTTTTTTCAGATCCTCAGAGAGTTCTTTGCCATGAAGTGCCATGTTGAACTTCCAGTGACCAGTATGAGAGAGTGAGAGCGATAACACCCTGCTCCCCATTCACACCTGAGACCTTGTAACACTAAGGAGTCACATGACACCGGGGGGTGGAAAATGGCTAATTGGGCCCAATTTGGACATTTTCACTTAGTGGTGTACTCACTTTTGTTGCCAGCAGTTTAGACATTAATGGTGTGTTGAGTTATTTTGAGGGGACAGCAAATTTACACTGTTATACAAGCTGTACACTCACTAATTTACATTTTAGCAAAGTGTTATTTCTTCGGTGTTGTCACATGAAAATATATAATAAAATATTTACAAAAATGTGAGGGGTGTACTCACTTTTGTGAGATACTGTTTATACCTGGAAATGACTGCTGATGACATCTTTCTGGCTTGTTTATATCTCCAATACATCCAAAACAAAGAATGCTAACGCTGAATAAGTGCCCCTCAACAGCTACAGATGATGTGAGAAAGCTCTGGGATAGACTTCTATGGAGGCTTTGGAGATGCTTTGAAGCACCAAGAAATCAAGACAGGGTATACATTTTGAAGCAAAGCAAAGTAGAGCAAACTCAACAGTGTGTACAAGACCATAAGGTGACCATTTTATTTAGTGATAAGCTGCTTTGATTAGCATTCAGAGTGCTTTACAAATGCGGGTCAAATGCTACATTTTAAAGCAAGTGTAAATGAGGCCCTATGGCAGCAGCATGTTTAATTAGTGCATAGGTACTGTATCTGTCCAAGAGAATTTTAGTTTAATAAAAGCGATATTATGATTATTATTATTATTATTATTATTATTATTATTATTGATGCTGTAATGTTTTAACACACATTACACAGGGAAGATCTACTCAATTGTTTTCCTGTTACCAAGGTCCATTGTGCAAAACCCACATTCAGTATCCTCAATACAATAAAGCAGAGTTCTACCCAAAAGTGGAACTTCCACTCATTTGTCTCCTCTCCCCATCCGGTGCCACAATTGGCACCTTTCGGGGGGGATTCTGGGATTCCGCACCGTGGCGTGGCCCATGATGTCACCGCAGGGGCTCCCTTCTCCTCCCCCTGTTGCCAGGCCAGTCGGAGAGAGTAGCGGGTCCTCGCGCATGAAGCCATAAGGCTACACTTCTGGGTTCCCTTATCTGCAATGGCGGCGGCAGCACCCGACAGCTGATGGAAACATCAGCTGTGGTGCCAACATCACTGGACTCCAGGACAGGTAAGTGTCCTATTATTAAAAGCCAGCAGCTGCATTATGTGTAGCACTGTCTTTTAATTATTATTTTTTGAGCGGACATCGGCTTTAAATTGTGCCTTTCTTCGATTTTTTTTTTTTATTAGAGTGGTATCATATAATTAGAAAAATTTTAAGCCTCGTACACACGACCGAGTTTCTCGTCAAAAAACGACAAGAAAACTGCCGAGAGAGCTTTCTTGCCGAGAAAACCGTTCGTGTGTATGGTTTCTTGTCGAGAAAACTGCCGGGAATCTCAATGAGAAAAATAGAGAACCTGCTCTCTATTTTCTCATCAGGATTCTCGTTTTTCTCGTCGGGTTTCTCGTCGGCCTGTTTTGCGATGAGAAAAACGGTCGTGTGTATGCTTTTCCGAGTCTTAAAAAATCGCGCATGCTCAGAATCAAGTATGAGACGGGAGCGCTCCTTCTGGTAAAACTAGCGTTCGTAATGGAGATAGCACATTCGTCACGCTAAAACGAACTGAAAGCACGAAGACTGAAAAGCGCGAATCGTCTCTTCCCAAACTTTTACTTCACACACGGTAACACGAGATCAGCAAAAGCAGCCCAAGGGGTGGCGCCATTGAAATCAAACTTGCCCTTTATACTGCCGTCGTACGTGCTGTACGTGACCGCGCTTTCCAACGACGAGATTTGGAATTGACAGTGTGTATGCAAGGAAAGCTTGACAAGAAGCTCGTCAAGCTTGACAAGAATCTCGTCGAGAAAATCTACGGGTTTTTTACGACGAGAAACTCGTCGTGTGTACGAGGTTTCAGGGATCCAAATAAATGTGTTCATTTCTGAATAGCTAATATTCAACAAAAAATTACCCAGAGTAGTTTGGTCTGGTTTGAAACATGTACGTATATGACTCTAGCACATTGTTCATTATGTCATGGTATGGCCCTGCCCCTGTGATGGGGATGTTGTGATATAGCTCATATAACTTGTCTTCTCTGTCATCCTCTGCCTTGGTTTCTGAGCCTGACTTTTTTTCCCCTGTAGGATGGCAGGAACACTGCTTGACCATCCATTTTACCTTAAATAGCAGAAGGAAAACTAAAGTGAACAGGCTGCTGCTGTTGTGCCCCTCTCATCCTCTCATCCTATATAGGAAAACAACAGAACCAGCTTGCTCCTGAGCCCCATCACTTCTGTGTTGTCTGTCTGGGTCTGGAAGTCTGGCTACTCCTCACAGTCGCTTATAAGCATTCAACACTCACCTCTCTCAGCAACCACTGCAGCTATATTTCTCTCACCATTGTCTGTCTGCAACCTTCTCAGAATTCAAGATCCTTCGCTTCTGTCGACACTCACAACACCTACACCCTCGTTCTCTCAGCACCAAACACGCATGCAAATCCCCCTTCTCTCAACACCCACTGAAACTTAACCTTCATCTCCCATTGTTTCACCTTTCAGCCCACCTGCACCCTCCTTCCTTTACCACTCACCATACCTGCAGCCCCTCTTTTCCCACACCTCATTGTGCCTGCACCCCTCCTTTTCTCAGCACCTTTGCACCTCAAGCCTCCCATCTCTTAGTATCCACTGTGCCTGCAGCCCTTATTCTGATAGCACACACTGCAGATGCACCCCACCCTCTCTCACCACCCTCCAAACTGCAACCCCCTTGTCACACCACCCTCCATTCTTTACCCCCCTTGTCTCACCTGCACTATGCCTACACTAAATTTTCCACTGCTACATGTGTACCCACCTCTCATCGCTGCATCTTATTTTTACCAATGTGCCTGGGGATGCCCCTCTCTTACCACTGTCTCTGCGCACACCCCCACCCCATACTTGCATGTCCCCTCTACAGCTCCCCAAACTCCCACCCATTGCCTGCATGCTCCTCCCACCTTTGCTCCCCCCATTGTACCTGCACACTTCTTTCCTGCTTTCACCACCACCCTGATCCCATACCATGTTATCCACATAATGCTCCCAATCCCCCCACTCTCAACACCACACCACGGTTGCACTTCCCTGCTCTTACCATTGTGCCTGAACTCCACAAAGACAACTACACTTGTGCATACTTCTCACTGCCCTCCCTCTATGCCCGCACAGAATGCCCCCTGTCTCCACTGCATCTCTGTTGTCTTACTCTGCTCTCACCATCCTTGTTTCAAATTTTTCGGGACTCTTTAATGATAAAAAAAAAACACAAAGTGTTTTTTTTTTTTTTTTGCTAGAAAACAATATTATAATCAGTAGTCAGTATGGATTCACAAAAGACCAAAGCTGTCAAAGAAGTCTGATTTCTTTTTATGAAAAAGTAAGCAAAAACTTGTGGATATGGCATACTTGGACTTTGGACTTTGTGAAAGCATTTGACAAAGATCCCCAAACAAGGCTAAGTTTTACATTTAAAGTGGGTTGTAAACCCACTTTAAACCCACTTTTTGGACTTCTACCTATAGGTAAGCCTGGTGAAGGATCTGGGTGTTCTGGTAGATCATAGACTTAATAATAGCATGCAATGCCAAACTGCATTTTCTAAAGCTAGCAAAATTCTTTCTTGTAATAAAAAAGGTATAGATTCCAGAGAGAGAGATATATAATTTTGCCCCTGTACAAATCATTAGTAAGACCATCTGGAATATGCAGTTCATTTTTGGGCCCCATTTCTCAAAAAGGATATTGGGGAACTGGAGAAAGTGCAGAGAAGGGCAACCAAACTGATAAGAGGCATGGAGGAGCTTAGATATGAGGAAAGATTAGAGGAACTTAATTTATTCTCTGTTGAAAAGAGGCGATTAAGGGGGTTACAGTATATGATTACCATGTATTAAACACAAAAGTGGTTCATATAGTGAACTTACAACAATGTTATTCACTTTAAGGTCATTACAGAGGACAAGGGGGAAATCTTTATGTCTGAAAGTAAAGAGATTTAACCTTCACATACGGAAAGGTTGTAAAAATGTGGAAAAGACTGGCCAGCTCTGGAAATGATTTAACCTCTACGCACCCGTGCTATGGCCGAAAGACTGCTACAGCGCGGGCCTAACTTGCTGGGGGAGCATCCATGTACATCCTCCCGTGCATGAGCTGCCTGTGCTCCCCCTGTGGACGGCGCGCTCTGAGATCAGCGAGTTCATTAAACTCTGCTGATCACAGATTGGAGTAAGAGCAATATATCACACAGAACTGGCAGGTAGTGTGTGAGTCAGCGCTCACTGGCAGCTATAAGGTGGACCATAAGGGATCAATAACAGGGGGAGGGAAAAAAGATTTACCCAAAACGAATTAATAAGAATTAGTCCATACAGTCCATAGTAGTAAGGAATATCAAGGAGAAGTCCACAAGATGGGTGGATCCACAGGTGGATGGGGATTGCGCACACAGTCACCGGCAGCTCCTTAGCAGAAAATGGGTGTTCCCTCAAACACAAACAAAAACAGCAGAAAGAGGGCGCCTGAGTCAGTGTGATAGTAAAAACAAGTAACACTTTATACAGATACACTTACAAAAGTATCTTGCAAGCTAGGGTGGATGTGGATCACCAATCAAGCAGCCAGCCATCACAAAGGATGAGAAGACTGCTGTGGGGATAAGCTCAGACCTGCCATATGGAGGTATATAACCGGCAGCGAAGCCTCCTTCTTCAGGCAAACCCATCCCCCTCTAGAGGGTAAAATGTATACTGTCTGGACGGAATAAAACAAAAAACAGCCAATCAGTACAGAGAGTGGGCGTGGCTAGTCGCCAGAGCAACAGGGCAATACTGGCCGGCTTTTATAGCTGTAATCCAATCTCCAATATGTATTGCTGTCATAGCATAGCACAAGTGTACCTATAGTACAGCGGGCAACAAGCTAAAAGGTATGTAAAATAGAATAAAGGAAAATGGGCATTATTACAGAAAATCCTTAAAAATTATAAAAAATGTAATCTGATCCAAGTGAACTGCTGCATAGTAACACATCTATGATAGTGTGAAGAAATGTGATGAGCATAATGTTAAACTAGAAAATGTATATTCTCTATGCATCTTCACTATACTATAAAGTCTATATTGCTTTTGTTTGTACACAACTGCTGTAACTTTTCCTTACTACATACGGCCTCTAATAACACCCCCTCTCATCGAGAAAACTGGAGAAGACAAAAAATGGCGGATACCCTCTTCTCCCACACATCTTTGGAATGCGGATATGAAGATAGGACCAGAGGACAGCCCAGCTTAATCATCACGTTTCTGTACTCTTTTTGTATTGTAGCCAATCAGATGTGTTTATTAGTGTCACATTAACATAATAGTGACATATCATGCTGTGTGTAAAAAGCTTAGTACTGCCTGGAATAAATCATTAGATACGGAAGTAACGGACCTGAACGGATGTGTCAGTCTTTGCTTTCAAGCATGCATGCAATGTTATCTAAACTTTACAATTCGGAACAGTAGTAGAATCCATATTAACCCCTTTGTGGTTAAACCACCATTACAAATGACGCCCAACGTAGGGGCTCCAGATTTTTGACCGAAGGAAGACCGCAACCTAAGGGCTAAGTGGCCAATCGGGACTGACCGAATACAGGGACTTGCGCACCCCTGGGGTACGGTGAGTACTTATATACTTACCACTGTACAAATTCATTCTGTCTGGGTTGGCAGCTGGCTTTTGTCTGCTTCTAGAGGCAAACTAAGAGGCAGGTAATTTTTATATCTCGCCTGGGGCTGTTTTAACGAACCTGCTATTGGATCTCTACTGACTAGGCTTGTGCAATTCGTTTCGTAACGAATCAAAATTCGTCCGAATTTAGCAACTTTCGGACATTCGGAAGCATTCGAATTTCCGAACAGAGCAATTACGAATAAAACCGAATCCGAAATAAATTATACCGCAAAATAGCGAATGCCCGAAGGTCTTCGGCATAATTCGTTATGAAAAAAGTTACGAATGTACGAATCCATTCGAAGCACAATAACACTCACTCTGCTCTCTGCTTCTCCCTCACCATGCTGAACTCCCTCTCAAAATGGTGTACAGGGGCGGAGGCTATAGCCGCATGAAAAAACGAAAGTAAAATACGAGATTTCAAATCCATTCGAAGCACAATAACACTCACTCTGCTCTGCTCTCTGCTTCTCCCTCACCGTGCTGAACCCTCTCAAAATGGTTTACAGGGGCGGAGCCTATAGCCGCATGTAAAAAACGAAAGTAAAATACGAGATTTCGAATCGTTACAAATAACCGCTATGTATTTAGAAAAGAACAAATCCATTCGAAGCACATTAGGCATAATAGGCAGCGTCGTTGTGAGAGAGACACGGAAAATTACGAATCAACGAACCCAAAAAAAGTTACGAAAGTAGGAGTTGTGTCCAGAATCAACGAAAAACAACGTACTCTACCGAAAGTACGAATTATAAAGCAACAAAAAATTCAACGAAAAATGTCGCTTGCAAAAATACGAATGAGTCCGAACACGAAAAATCCCGTCTAGCAAAATTACGAATGATTACGAATCAACAGGACCGGAAAGAAACGAACCGAAACAGAACGAATTTTTCCGTTGTGCACAAGTCTACTACTGACTGTATTTGTTTGGTGTTTTTATTTGTTCAGTGTCTGTTGTCCTGGGCATGGCAGCTCCTTGGTAGATTGAACGGTTGCAATTAGTACCCTGACTCAGGTGAGCTGTTGGCTCCTGAGAAGACGGGACGTGTCCAGAGGTGAGCTGTCTGCCCCTCTAAAGGACGGTGTAGAATTGCAACAAAGGTCACTCAGGGGTTACGGTGTACCATGTTCTGGTTCAGGTGAGTTGCACCTGCAGAAATTGTTAACCCCTGAGGGCGTGGTTCAGCTGCTGAGGTTTTGCGGTGCCAGGGGCTGCAGGTGTGGTTATGTCCTGTTCTCAGTGTGTTTGTGGATTACTGTTTGGCATAAATCAACGGGGTTGGGGACTGGTGAAAGTAAAAGAAGGCGGCTACCTGAAGGAACAATTGGGTCACAAGCCGCTGTTCCCCTTCACCTCTGATGTGTTGGTTTTTAGATTAAACGTACATTGCCCAGTGAGAGGGGGGTTTGGGCAGTCCCTTGAAGAAATCAGTGGAGGAGGGATATACACCTCTAGGCTGTCCGCGCTCCCCCCTCAAACCGTCCGCTGACACGGCTGCGGAGGAGCAGGGGAGAGTGAGCCAGCTTGGATACGAGCTAGGTGCACCAGAAGAAGGGGGCAGGATGGGTCACAAAGTTACTAAGCCAGACAAGGGCATGCTAGCTGTCACGTATCGGGTAAGACCAGAACTATGTGAACTGCAACAAAGGAAACCCAAACGTGTGTAAGTGAAATATAATGATTTATTAAAGATAAGTGGAATAATATAAATACAACCACCTCCAATACCACACAGTGCACAACAACCAATACCAAACAGAACCCAGAAATAATAACAGTAACAGACAAATATGTACAAGTAATGGGGAAAACCAGAATCATAAACAGGGCCAGGCCAAGGTCGTGCACAGGGAGATCAGCAGATGGGGTAAGGAACACCGGACAGGGAGAGGATGGATGGGAGGATCAGGACAGGGAGACAGGATCAAGCAGGGGGCAGCCAGGCTGCAGAGCAAGGCTCCAGGGATCAGGGATTAGGACAGACACAACAGGTACCGGTTCAGGTTCAGGTTCAAGTTACAGGAATCAAGGTTCAGGTAGACAGGCTACAGGTCAGGGCACAAGGATGATACCAGGGCAAGGAGTGCTTGTGCTTGCCGGGTATTTATAGGAAGGCTAATTGGCTTCAAGTCACAGCTGAGCGGAGGAAGGGCAGTTTGCTCCACACTGCCGGAATACCCCCGCTGGTGGACGCCGGTACTACGGCCCATGGTTCAGGCATTACCACCAGCAGGTGAGATCCTCTGTCAAAGATACAGGCTGCGAGAGGACACCTGCTGGTGGACACTAGTACTGCGATCCATTGGACCAACAGCGCCACCAGTGGGTGAAGCCTTTCCTGACAGTACCCCCCCAAAAGGAGCGGCCTCCGGACGCTCCAACCAGTCTTGATTGTCCAAAGTCTAGGGCATTGGGTAGCACCAAGGATGAGGGTACTTCAGCCTGGTCATCAGGCACTCTAGGCTGGACCAGGGGCACGTCCAAGCAGAAAGCAGGCACATCCGGGGAGACAAGCTGGACAGCAGGCACTGGGTCATTGAGCTGGGCAGCAAACAGGAACATCTCCAGCTGGGCCGCCGACAGGAACATCTCCGGCTGGGCAGCAGACAAGAACATCTCCGGCTGGGCAGCAGACAGGAACATCTCTGGCTGGGCAGCAGACAGGAACATCTCCGGCTGGGCAGCAGACAGAAACATCTCCGGCTCGGCAGCAGACAGGAACATCTCCGGCTGGGCAGCAGACAGAAACATCTCCGGCTGGGCAGCAGACAGGAACATCTCCGGCTGGGCAGCAGACAGGAACATCTCCGGCTGGGCAGCAGACAGGAACACCTCGAGCTGGGCGGCAGGCTCCGGGTCATCGAGCTGGGCAGCGGGCTCTGGGTCATCGAGCTGGGCAGCGGGCTCCGGGTCATCGAGCTGGGCAGCGGGCTCCGGGTCATCGAGCTGGGCAGCAGGCTGTGGCACATTAGGCTGGGCAGCCGACAGGAACATCTCAGGTTGGGCAGCAGTCAGGAACATCTCAGGCTGGACAGCAGAGAGGAACATCTCAGGCTGGGCAGCAGACAGGAACATTTCAGGCTGGGCAGCAGACAGGAACACCTCAGGCTGGGCAGCAGACAGGAACATCTCAGGCTGGGCAGCAGACAGGAACATCTCAGGCTGGGCAGCAGACAGGAACATCTCAGGCTGGGTAGTAGGCTCCACAGACTGAGAAACGGGCATCACACCCTCAAGCCGAGAAACAGGCACCACAACCTCAAGCCGGGAAACGGGCACCACAACCTCAAGCCGGGAAACGGGCACCACAACCTCAAGCCGGGAAACGGGCACCACAATCTCAGGCCGGGAAACGGGCACCACAACCACAGGCCAGGAAACGGGCACCGGATCCTCCGACTGGGACACCGGATCTTCTGACTGGGACACAGTCATCAGGACTTCTGTTTGGAAGGCAGGCACATGAACTTCAAGCTGGCAGGCTGGTACAGGGTCTTCAGGCTGGCAGGCTGGTACAGGGTCTTCAGGCTGGCAGGCTGGTACAGGGTCTTCAGGCTGGCAGACTGGTACAGGGCCTTCAGGCTGGCAGGCTGGCACAAGAACTTCAGGCTGGCAGGCTGGTACAAGAACTTCAGGCTGGCACAAGAACTTCAGGCTGGCACAAGCACTTCAGGCTGGCAGGCTGACACAAGAACTTCAGGCTGGCAGGCTAGTACAAGAACTTCAGGCTGGCAGGCTGGTACAAGAACTTCAGGCTGGCAGGCTGGTACAAGAACTTTAGGCTGGCAGGCTGGTACAAGAACTTCAGACTGGCAGACTGGTACAGAGAATTCAGGCTGGCAGGCTGGTACAAGAACTTCAGGCTGGGCAAAAGGCACAGGAGCACTGGAAGGCTGGTTCTGGAACTGCGAGCTGGAAGGCTGGCTCTGAAACTGCAGGCTGGAAGGCTGGCTCGGGAACCGCAGGCTGGAAGGCTGGCTCGGGAACCGCAGGCTGGAAGGCTGGCTCGGGAGCCGCAGGCTGGAAGGCTGGCTCGGGAGCCGCAGGCTGGAAGGCTGGCTCGGAAACCGCAGGCTGGAAGGCTGGTTCTGGAACTGCGAGCTGGAAGGCTGGCTCTGAAACTGCAGGCTGGAAGGCTGGCTCTGAAACTGCAGGCTGGAAGGCTGGCTCTGAAACTGCAGGCTGGAGCAGGTTGGTGGGTGTGGAGGTAGGTGGGATTACTGGTTGGATTGTGTGGATCGGGAAATACTTCCGCTTCTTTTTAGATTTAGTCACTGCAGGTTTGCACATAACGGGGGGGAGTATATGAAAAAGATGGAATCGAGCAAATGGAAGAATATGGCAGGGATACAGGGACAGTGCAGGAGGAGGTTCTTGTGGGTTTGAAGGCAGCTGGGAAGAGGCAGGTGGGTTAAATGCAGGATAGGTACAGGGGGCAGAGACTGGATATTGGTATCTGGTGGGAAGCAGCGTATACCGAGCTGTGACTGGGGTTGCCATGGGTGACGGGAGAAAAGGCTTTTTAGCAGGTAGGTGTCTGATGGTAGAAGTAGTTTGTTGTGGGTTGGTTGGGATTGATTGTAACATATCAGACCATGCCGAGAGTATTGGTTGTACAAACTGTGGTTTTAAATTTCCCTGTTTAACAAAGGACTGACCAGACTTAATGCACTCATCAATCACCTGTGGGGAACTGGCTGAGTAGTGCTCACAAAAATCAGCAGGATCATCTTCAAACAGCCATACCAGGGATATAACCTGATTTACGGTGAAAGGAGGGGTAAAATCATCATGGCCCTCAGGAATACAGGGCAGGGCCAGCTCAGTACAGATTTTAATCAGAGGCTGCACCTCCCCAAACAGTATATACCCCTGATCGTCCAGGAGGTGAGCCGATCCCTAGACCATCCTTCCAAAGCCTGACGGCAATAATCACCACTTTCAGTTGCCAGCAGAGAAAAATAAACAACCTCATCAGTGTTCATGTTTGCAAACAAACGGTTCCCCTGTGCAGTCACTTCTGATCAGAAATGGCCCTGGTATACTGTCACGTATCGGGTAAGACCAGAACTATGTGAACTGCAACAAAGGAAACCCAAACGTATGTAAGTGAAATATAATGATTTATTAAAGATAAGTGGAATAATATAAATACAACCACCTCCAATACCACACAGTGCACAACAACCAATACCAAACAGAACCCAGAAATAATAACAGTAACAGACAAATATGTACAAGTAATGGGGAAAACCAGAATCATAAACAGGGCCAGGCCAAGGTCGTGCACAGGGAGATCAGCAGATGGGGTAAGGAACACCGGACAGGGAGAGGATGGATGGGAGGATCAGGACAAGGAGACAGGATCAAGCAGGGGGCAACCAGGCTGCAGAGCAAGGCTCCAGGGATCAGGGATTAGGACAGACACAACAGGTACAGGTTCAGGTTACAGGAATCAAGGTTCAGGTAGACAGGCTACAGGTCAGGGCACAAGGACGATACCAGGGCAAGGAGTGCTTGTGCTTGCCGGGTATTTATAGGAAGGCTAATTGGCTTCAAGTCACAGCTGAACGGAGGAAGGGCAGTTTGCTCCACACTGCCGGAATACCCCCGCTGGTGGACGCCGGTACTACGGCCCATGGTTCAGGCATTACCACCAGCAGGTGAGATCCTCTGTCAAAGATACAGGCTACGAGAGGACACCTGCTGGTGGGCACTAGTACTGCGATCCATTGGACCGACAGCGCCACCAGTGGGTAAAGCCTTTCCTGACACTAGCATGTGATATTGTGAAGAGGAGAGCAGGTTCTCAAACAGTTAAAATGTTCACTAGAATAGCAAAGGTATGTGACTTGAAAGATAAGGTCGCTAGGTTACAGCCGGAGACTTGGCGTTTGCTGATAAGAGAACAAAGGGGCGTTCTGTCTGATAACAACTTGCTGGATGTAGCGGAATCTTGGTTTAAAGTTGCCAAAGCTTTACATGCCGAAGGATGGATAGAGGAGGAGTTGAAGACAGATGGAGATTGTTTTGCATATGTTTACCACAAACCTGATGAGGATCATCCCTGCCATGCCCCGCCTCAAGCCCAGCCCAGTGCACTTCCTCCCGGCAGCCATCTTAGTGCACCCATGCCCTCACTTCCTGCCCAGCCCAGTGCACTTCCTCCCGGCAGCCATCTTAGTGCACCCATGCCCTCACTTCCTGCCCAGCCCAGTACACTTCCTGCAAGTGGCCACCTTCCTGCAGTACACCCGGAAGGCCCAACCAAGGCCTCTACCCAGTTCTCCCTGTTTTAAACCAGGATGGTTCCTACCACACTCCTGTCTTCCCCAATACGGAAGTGCCATATATTAATGATGAAGAAGCGTCTGAGTGGGAAGATCTACAACAGGCAGCAAGGCCACCCGCTGATTTAACCCCCAATCAAGCTCCAGACTCACAGTTCCAAATGAATCTCAAACGTATGCTGGCAACCATAAAGAACAGTACCCCTCGTCAGCCCCCGCCCCAACAACAATCTCGGTTGCCAGAAGGGGCACCAGTAATATATGTCACTTTTACCCCATCACAAGCAGCGGCTTTAGTGACAAGTCTGCCTGACGCAGAGAAACAACCAATGCCCTTCTACCGCCGGATGGTGCAGATACAAGAAACTTACTCAGCTGCTTGGAGAGATTTGATCAGCTTATGCCAAATTAAAGCAGGACATGTCATTTGGCCGGTCATGCAGGCGGCCTTCAATGATGCCTGCTTGACAAGTGCCACTTCCTATTCCTCGAGTGTGGAGTTCTACGCCCAACTCCACGAATGGGCAAAGGAGAAACTGGCGGATCAGACTACCACAATCCAAGATAAAGGGGAGTCTGTGGAGAAGTATCATGCCAGACTCACCCAGGCCTTTGAGAATCTGGGCTTCTCTCACTATGAAAAGGCACACACACATATGTTATCAACTGCTTTTGTCTCAGGGCTCAGAGAAGATATCAGAAAAGGCCTGATGGTGGCTCGCCCCAAATACCGCTCTATGAAAATGTCCGATCTACTGCTGGTGGCCAGGGGTATAGAAAACCAAAAAGTGAAAAAACCAACGCCTCTCATGGTAGCTCATGATGACGATCCCACCTACACTCGTCCACCTCCACTGCCCAATATCAGGGAAAGGATCACCTGCTACAACTGTGGGACACGGGGTCACTACAAAAGAGAATGTAAAGCCCCAAGACATCCCAGACAAGACAGGGACCCCCGTGGAAGGGCAACGCGGATATCAACCACCACCACCACACCCCAACTCTCGCTGGGCAATGGGCAAACCCCTGTCACCCCTTATGGCAGTGTCCTCTACATGTCCCATGAATTTGCTTGGAGCTGATGTACTGTCCAGACTACAGGCCTCAATCATTTTCATGCCTGAAGGAGGAGTGAAGCTACATACTCCCCTATCCTTGGAAGACTCATCTGCTTTGTGTTCTCTGCCTCTCATGATGATACTTCATGAAGCGATAACTCCAAGTTACATTCCACAGGAAGTACTTGACAGAATTCCTGCATGCCTATGGTCCACGGGACCGGAAGACATCGGTCACTTGAAAGTGCCACCAGTTTTAGTCATGCTCAAAGAGGGAGCATCATTGCCCCGGAAACCACAATACCCCTTGAAGCCTGCTCAATCCGCAGCCATCTCAAGACAGGTCGAGACACTTGTGTCCAATGGAGCTCTGATACCCTGTACTTCGGAATGCAATACACCCTTGTTCCCAGTGAAGAAACTGACCCCAAGAGGAGAAACAGAAAAATACAGAATGGTCCAAGACCTCCGAGCAGTTAACGAAGCCATAGTGTTGGACACCCCAATTGTGCCAAATCCACATACCTTATTATCAGGTATACCTCCAACGGCTGAGTACTTCACTGTAGTGGACCTGGCTTACTGCACGCGTGGATCCCTGATGCATCGATCCTCATGCAACCGCTCTATGATGCTCTCAAATCTGTGCCATTTACCCTGTCAAGAGAGGCCCTGGATAATTTCTTTCTGCTGAAGCAAGCAATATCCACAGCTCCTGCTTTGGGCCTCCCAGATTATGGAATACCCTTTAAATTGTTTGTGTCTGAAAGAAATGGCCACGCCACAGGGGTCCTAGCTCAATCACATGGAGGCCAAACTAGACCCATTGGGTACTATTCATGCCGTTTAGACCCCGTGGCTAGGGATGGCCCTCCCTGTTTAAGAGCTGTCTTTGCTGCCCAAACATTGCTGGACAAAACACACCCCCTGCTTCTTTTGGCACCACATGACATTGCTGCCATCCCGCCACCTGTCCACCACCAGATATCTTCGGTTACATATCTCCCTCCTCCTTCCAGACAATGTGACCCTCCAAAGGTGTCTCACTCTCAACCCGGCCACTCTTCTGCCGTTTTTCGAGGGGGGAGAAGAAGAAGGAGATGGTGAGGAAAAAGACCCCATGTACTGCTCCACATGATTGCCTTGAAATGATGCACATGGAAACGGAAACCACACACTTACCTACAGTGAGTGAAACTCCTCTGGAAAACCCTGACTACACACTTTTTGTGGATGGCTCCAGCATTACCACCAACTGTATCTGCTCAGGAAGCGGAGCTCCAGGCCCTCACTACATCATGTAAGATAGCAGAAGGTAAAAGAGCCAACATTTACACAGACTCAAGGTACACCCTGGGAGTGGCTCATGACCTTGGTGCCATCTGGAGGGCTAGAGGATTTCTGACAGCGGCCGGAACGCCGGTGAAACACGGCCGAGCCATCAAGGAGTTAATGGATGCACTACTCCTGCCTGACAAAGTCTTGAAGGTTAAAGCACATGGCAAACTGAATTCTCAAGAAGCCAGAGGGAACCACCTGGCGGATACAGCTGCCAAACAAGCAGCGAAAGACCAACGGAAAACGGCTAAAGTGGCCGAAGAGGAGAGTGAATCTTTAGCGCAGATGCCTGTGGCGGTCCATGTGCCATCTGACAGGCAATACCTAGCCTCTATGCAAAATGCAGCTCACACAGAAGAACATTCGGAATGGATCGATAAAGGAGCAGAATACGATGGAGATCTATATCTGATGAGAGGGAAAACCTGTTTACCAAAATATATGTATCCAGCAGTCGTCCAATGGCACATGGACCTGCACATCTCTCTAAGAACTTAATGAATTCACTGATCAGCAAGTATTACTGGACCCAGGGATAACCACCCTAACCAGAAATTACTGCACCTCATGTGCAGAATGTGCAAAATGCAACCCGGGGAGAACAGAGAAGACATCGCAGAAGCATTTGGCAAAACCTCTCTATCCATTCCAGAGGATACAGATTGATCATATACAGATGCCAAAAAGTGGCCGATATGAATATGTTCTAGTGATGGTGGACATGTTCTCCGGCTGGCCAGAAGCCTACGCTGTTACAAACATGACTGCCAAGACCACGGCTAAGAAACTACTGAGCGAGCTAGTATGTAGATTTGGGGTTCCAGAGGTGATAGAGAGCGATCAGGGCCCAGCCTTCATAGCAACCCTTACAAAAGAGATTTGGGCAGCACTGGGAGTTCAGTTAGCTCTACACACCCCATACCACCCTCAAAGCAGCGGGAAGGTAGAAAGGATGAATGGGACTCTAGGGAAACATGCTCTGTCCCCTTATGAAATTTTGTTTGGTTCAGCCCCCAGACCTGGCTGTTAGTTCCCACAGTAGTTGCAGTTACAATCTGATGTGTTAACTAGCCATGTCACACGTTTGTCTAGAGCATTAACTAATATCCATTCTCGAGTGTTTTCTTCCATTCCAGATCCTAAAGTAGATACAGGAACACACCAACTACTGCCAGGAGATTGGGTGCTAGTAAAGAAGTTTGTGAGGAAGCACTCCCTTGAGCCAAGATATGATGGTCCATTTCAAGTTTTGCTGACCACAGCTACATCAGTAAAGCTAGAAGGGAAAAGCACCTGGATGCACGCCTCCCACTGCAAGAAAGCTGAATCTCCTGAAGACAAGATCCTGACAACACCACAATGATGGTGTTGTATATTCTTTTCCTGTTGGGGTTAGTGGGGGCTCAGCAGGTAGCCATCACACAAAATGACAAGTTATTCACCACATTCTAGTATAACTCTTCAAACACACATGTGGCCACCTTTATCTTTGATTACTGTAACATAGTCTCCTGTCCTCCAGTTCCCTGGCAATGTAACTTATACCGTGACATAACCAGTCACAGGAGGAAGTGAGCAGCTCCCTCCGGAAGCTTTGACCCTCATGTGTACATAGATGCTATAGGGGTCCCAAGGGGGGTCCCTGATCAATTCAAAGCCAGGGACCAGGTAAAAGCTGGTTTTGAGTCTTTTATCCCCATAATAACTGTCAACAAGAATGTAGATTGGATTAATTACATATACTACAACCAACAGAGATTTGTAAATTACACCAGAGCTGCCCTCCAGGGAATTGCTAACCAGTTAGCCCCCACTTATCAATATTTCAGCTGGATGGGTGGGTGGCAAAAGATGCTCGCCCAGATAGGGGTTACAGTATTAATAATTCTAGTTCTTTTAGCTCTGGTTGTATGCTGTATTCTGCCCTTTGTAAAGAAGTTAATGAGCAAGGCTGTAGATAACAGTACACCTACATTTCTCCACCAAGAAGAAGAGGATCCACTTATGAAGGAAGAGGATAAACCCTTCACTCCTTTACAGTCACTCCCCGTCCATAATCTCACAGTCCTATAGGGATATAGGGATAGAATAGGGAACCGCCTGACTGTCCTTCCCGGCTTCGTTGAGGGGGTAGTGAACTAGTTACTGCCCTTCTCTATACTTAGCCTTAAAAAAGGTCCTGGGGAATGGTCCAGGTGGTGGTCAGGTCCTTTAGCTTGAGAGACAATAGAAAATAGCCATTTTAGGGGGGTCTGTGAAGGAATGTGATGAGCATAATATTAAACTAGAAAATGTCTATTCTCTATGCATCTTCACTATACTATAAAGTCTATATTGCTTTTGTTTGTACACAACTGCTGTAACTTTTCCTTACTACATATGGCCTCTAATAACTGGAGAAGACAGAAAATGGCGGATACCCTCTTCTCCCACACATCTTTGGAATGCGGATATGAAGATAGGACCAGAGGACAGCCCAGCTTAATCATCACGTTTCTGTACTCTTTTTGTATTGTAGCCAATCAGATGTGTTTATTAGTGTCACATTAACATAATAGTGACGTATCATGCTGTGTGTAAAAAGCTTAGTACTGCCTTGAATAAATCATTAGATACGGAAGTAACGGACCTGAACGGATGTGTCAGTCTTTGCTTTCAAGCATGCATGCAATGTTATCTAAACTTTACAATTCGGAACAGTAGTAGAATCCATATTAACCCCTTTGTGGTTAAACGACCATTACAATAGTATACAGGTAACAATTCCTATCAGCATATCTAAAGGGCGATGGATGTATACATATACTAAATGTATTAATAAGATCAAATAAGGGGGAGTTGGTATAAAAAAAAAGGAGGGGGCGGCAAAGGATAAAAGGGGGTCGGTAAAAAAAAAAATGGAAGGGAAGGGGGAAGAGGAGAAATACTGTTAGTTGCAAGTTGATCATTCTAGGTATCATAGAATTGTGTTGACTTCTATCTCCTTGTTCAAACCCCAAAGCGCTAGAGAATTCAAGGTAAAAATCCAGTAGGTTTCCCTACCGCATAACCTCGGGAACCTTTTGGCCCGGGAGTCATAAGGAGGGATAGATTCCAACACTCAGACTTTTAACCCTTCAGTGGATTTACTATGGAGATGAAGGAAGTGCCTAGGGACGCTCTGTTCCTCTGATCCCTTTTCAATAAGCCTCTGATGTTGCCAGAATCCGGCTCTTGCTGTGTGAATAGTGCCGCCTACATATAAAACAGGGACAAGTCAAACAATATATAACAAATTCTGTTGAGCAACTGTAGAATTGCATGATATGATAGCTTTTACCTAAATTATCTTTAAAACTCTTCTGGTGGTGCTGGACGAATCAGCACATTTTACAACTGATTTTTTTCCACTGAACATACCCGTCAGATTGCAAAAGGTGGATAAAGTGGAGTTCCACCCAAAAATGGAACTTCCGCTTTTCGGAACCCTCCCCCCCTCCGGTGACACATTTGGCACCTTTCAGGGGGGAGGGGGGTGCAGATACCTGTATAAAACAGGTATTTGCACCACTTCCGGGTATTGAGTCACGCTCCTTCGTGTCACCCCCCGCTGTCTCCTGGGAAACACACTGTTCCCAGGAGAGAGCGGGGACCAGTGACGGTGCGCCGCGCTACTCGCGCATGCGTAGTAGGGAACCAGGCAGTGAAGCCGCAAGGCTTCACTTCCTGATTCCCTCACCGAGGATGGCGGCGGCAGCATCCGAGGACCAAGCGATTGCTCAGCCTCGTCTGCCGACATCGCAGGCGCGCTGGACAGGTAAGTGTCCATTTTTTAAAAGTCAGCAGCAGCAGTATTTGTAGCTGCTGGCTTTTAAAAAAAAAAATTTGGGTGGACCTCCTCTTTAATGTTCTGACTGAAGTAGTAAAGTGAGGAATCCTACTTGGGGCTACCATATTTTTTACACTTCTAGCTTTGCGATAGATGACCCTTGGTCTCTCAGGCAAAACCAGAGTCCTGTAAAAGAATACCCCAGTGGAGTCTAATGATGTGTTTCATCTTTTTGTGTGGATTGTAATACTGGATAATGAATTTGACCTCTGATCTAGTAACAGAAGTTGTCGGCTTGATCTGATTGGTGATGGGGGCTTGGCACTCCAAAAAGGGAGTCATATACCTTGTCCATAAATGTTTTTTTTTAAGAGTTGCCCTTGTGCCTTGCAGTCACTGTTTAGTGTGCAGTTCTTTTTCAGTCTACAAAATTGGCCCTTTGGGATATTCTGCTTCCATTTAGGATGGTGGCAGCTCGCAAAATGGAGATACGAATTTCCCGCTGAGGGCTTGAAATGTGTCTCAGACACAATCCAGCCCTCCGCATAGGATAGTTTTTGGTCGAAAAACACAAGAGATTGAGTATCATGTATATGAGTAAACGAGATGCCCATGTTAATGTTACAGTACTAGATAAAAGGGGAAATGGAAGAGGGAGGACCATCCCATATAACGATCACATCATTGATTTATCATCCGTAGAAGACAATCTAAGACGCAAAGGATTTACTTCTTCAGATGCATTACTCCTCCCACCAACCCATGGTGAGATTGGCATAACAAGGTGCAAAGGAAGCACCTGTGGCAGTGCCATGCACCTGAAGATGGTAATCCCCAAGATGCTTAAAGTAGTTGTGCTCCAAGCAGAATTGCATACAATCCAAGATGAACTGGACCTGTAGGTTATGTAGGTTAGGTTCCTGTGCCCTAATGCCGTGAGTCCAACTTCATGCAGGATTGATGTGTACAAGGAAGTCACATTGAGAGAGAGCCAAGTGTAGGAGCTCTCCCATGTGTAGTGCGACAGGGAATCCAACAGATGGGATGAATCCCAGATATAAGATGGTAGGGACTGAACTATAGGTTGCAAAAAGCAATCTACATATTGGGACAAACCGCTCATAATGCTATCCAAAGCCACAATGATTGGCCTCCCAGGTGGACAAATGGGATCGTTGTGCCCCTTTGGCAGGTGATAGAAATATGGATGTTTATAAAATTCCTTATACAAGAGTTCTCCTAAATTGATGACCTTATCTCTATATGCTTGGTCTATGGCCCCTTACCACGTGATCAGCTGTCAGCCAATGACAGCTGATCATGTGATGTAAACAGAAGCCGGTAATCGTCTTTTTTTTTCCCTTACGCTGACAGCATGAGGAGAAAAAAAAAGCAGATTACCGGCTTGTGTAATGAGGACATTGGTCTCACACACGGAGAGTCACTGCCGCCTCATCAGTGGCTACCAGTGCCACCTATCATTGCCCATAAGTACTGCTAAGCAGTGCCCACCAGTGCCACCTATCATTGCCCACCAGTTCTGCCAATCAGTGCCTCATCATCAGTGCCACCTATCAGCGCTGCCTATCAGTGTCACCTACCAGTGCTTATCAGTGCCCATCAGTGCCACCTATCAGTGTCCTTCAGTGCCGCCTATCAGTGCCCTTCAGTGCTGCCTATCTGTGCCTATCAGTGGCATCTATCAGTGCCACCTATCAGTGCCGCCTATCAGTGCCCATCAGTGCCACCTATCAGTGCAGCCTCATTAGTGCCTCCTAATCAGTGCCCACCAGTGCCGCCTTATCAGTGCCCATCAGTGTCACCTATCAGTGCCCATCAGTGTCACCTATCAGTGCCCATCAGTGCAGCCTCATCATGTTTGTAAACCTGGTTTGTAAAATTTTATAACAAACTATGAAAACTGTTTTGTTTTTTCAACATTTTCTGGCTTTTTTTGTTTAGCAACAACAAAAAACCCCAGTAGTGATTAAATACCACCAAAAGAAAGCTCTATTTGTGTGAAAAAAAGTTATAAAAATATCATATGGGTACAATGTAGCATGATCGTGCAATTTTCATTCAAATAGTGACAGCGCTGAAAGACGAAAATTGGCCTGGGCAGGAATGGGGTTTAAGTGCCCAGTAAGCAAGTGGTTAAAAAAAGAGCTTTATGCATTCCTATATGTACAAAGTATAACTCTATATTAACATTTATAGATAATAGCATAATGCCATGTACACACGACCGTTTTTAATGATGAGAAAAATGCAATTTTTTTAAATGGTCATTAAAAATGATCGTGTGTGGGCTTCAGAGCATTTTTCACGACGTGAAAAATGGCCATGAAAAAATTGGAACATGCTCTAATTTTTCTCGTCGTTTTTTCACATCGTCATTTTTCTCGTCATGAAAAATGGCCGTGTATGGGCTTTAACGACGTGAAAAAAAATGCGCATGCTCAGAATCAAGTATGAGATGGGAGCGCTCGTTCTGGTAAAACTAGCGTTAGTAATGGAGATAGCACATTCATCACGCTGTAACAGACTGAAAAGCACGAGGCTGAGAAGCGCGAATCGTCTCTTAACAAACTTTACTAACATGAAGGGTGGCTCCATCCGAATGGAACTTCCCCTTTATAGTGCCGCCGTACGTGTTGTACGTCAACGCGCTTTACTCAAGCATTTTTTTCCACGATAGTGTGTAGGCAAGGCAGGCTTGAGAAGAATCACGTTGAGAAAAATTCAGTTTTTTTCAATGACATTAAAAACGGTCGTGTGTACGCGGCATTAGAGATCGATCCACAGAATATCTGATGGCCTTCCGGGGATCAGATAGGATTTTTCCCCCCACTGGAGCAAATTGGACCTTGCTTATAGGAGTTTTGCCTTCCTCTGTATCAACTGTGAGTTTCTATTTTAGTGGAGGCTTTCTATTTTATTCTTATTTTTTCTATTGGTTGAACTAAATGTACTTTTTTTCAACCTAACTAACTATGTAGCTTTGTGTCCTTGGTTGTTCCCGAAACAGGCACACTTTTTTGATGTCTACAAAAAGCAGAAATTAAAATTTACCGGTAAATGTTTATTATGTTTATCCACATTTATCCCGAGTTACATAAATATCAATTGTGAAAATACCCATGATATTAGTTAAAAGTAAATTGGAAAACAATTCTCATAAAAATTTGGCTTGAGTCCCTGTAATCTGTTTGTCTGCAGTAGACTCAACATATCCTCTTCCTGCCCCTTGCTTCAGTTTGTGTAATTGATAACAGCGTCATATGCTGACAAGAAATTGAAAGAGTGACTAAGGACAAGTGAACGGAGTGACAAGTAAACTGGGTCTATATTTATCATATGGCAACGGGGACTAGATGGCACGCTTAAAGGGGGTGCATCTTAACAATGTTTATGTACAGTTGTACAGTTCAATAGTATTTCTGCATATACTGCAATGGTGCATTGATTTTTTTTTGTCTTCTCGGTAATCAGGGTAATTCACAAGCACTTTCCTGAACTTTTTTGAATGTTCAATTTGGACTTTATTTATTGAATTTATTCATCCAATGTTTATTTATACGTTTATTAGTGATCACTTTTCACCAGCACAAGCACTTTCCTGAACTTTTTGGAATGTTCAACTAGGACTTTATTTATTGAATCTATTCATCCATTGTTTATTTATATGTTTATGTTTCACCAATCACTTTCATTTCTGCCATAATTTTGCACATTATATTTTGGTTGTCACACTCACACCCATCTCCTTACATGTGTAGCGGGCATACACTTTTCCAGTGTATTTAAAACTGGCAGAGACACCAGTAATGTGCAGTTCCCTGCAGCCCAGCGGGTGGCGCTGTCATCTTGAGCTGGGGTTGAACCATTGCTGTGTGCCGTACCCCTTTTTGTCCTCTTTCGGCAGCTGTATGATGGGGCGGGGAACCCGCCGTGCTTGCTGGGAGAGAGTATAAAGGGTCCGGCCATCTTTTTCACGAGGTCGAGTCCCAGGCACCTTCAGCCTGAGAGCGGTGGTTCGTGTGGGGAGTCTAGGCGGTCTAGGCCTAGAGGACATTCGGAGGTCGTGTTCCATCCCAGGCACCTTTAGCCTGGGGTGAGGTACTCGGATGGAGGTCTGGGGCCCAGTGTCCTTCACTGGGTTCCGCGAGGGATGGATTTCCTAGGGGGACCCCGGGAGTGGGCTCCCCGAATCCAATGGCGTAAGGGACCAGAGGGGGTACTCGCCTGAAGACCTGGTGCAGCATATTGCCAGTGACGGGTGAGCCTCCGGAGACCGTCAGGAGGGATATCTCCCTCGCCTAGGGACCGCGATACACTTTCAGGAAGGAAAGAAGAAGAGTTCATTGTGTCTGGGCCTACTCGTATCCACACCCCCTGTCTGTTCTGCTTGTTGAGGGAGTCCAACTGACTGTGTTTTACTCGGATATTGGAAGAATAAAGGAGTGTTGGACTTTATTGGTGTGGGGCTCATTTTCTGGCAGACACTGTTCACATCTGTGGTGGGAACTTGGCTTGGTGACCCCGCACTCTCTCAACCAAGGTACCCCTAGACAAAAGCCAGAGACAGATGAACTGACATCAGGGAGAGAGAGTGGAGGCCGCTACACGTGGGGGCTCGGGTCCAGGATGGTGTCCAGGATGGTGTTCGTGCTATTACGGAGTTTGGACGTGTCTGCCCGGAGGAGTTCCGAGTAGGTCGGCCATATCATTGGCCAAAGTGCATCCCTGCTCGAAGTCGTGGACATGACCCAGTGAAGGGAAAGGCCCGCACAGAAGAGCGAGAAGAGGGGGGAGCCCAGCCGTGTGAGGGACTACACGTGGGGGCTTCTATTTGCACTGCGCCATCAGGCACACCCTCCCTGCTTAGTTCGTGGGCGTGACTCAGGAAAGAATAAAAGCCCGCGAACTACAGTGCAGAGGGGAGGAGTCCAAGACGTGTGAAGGACTACACGTGGGGACTTTGGCGCAAAAACTTGCAGTGCGCCATGGACCAGCAGCAAGTCACCATGTTCGGACATACAGCGTGGGTTCCACTTCAGCCTTCTACCACGTCTTTGACTGCTGCTGCTCCGGTGACCGGGGATCTGGCTAAAGCCCCGGGGACGATTCGCCCTGTATTCATGCATGGACGTTGAGGCCCTGGGTGTGATTTTCCCCGGCTGCTCGGGACTGGTGTGTCATCTGAAGCCATTCGGGCGATGTGAAGCCTGTGGGGAGTTCTTATTCGAGGTGGATTCAGTCATTGAGAAGCCAAGAACCATCTACCCCGGCCGTACCACAGGCGGCACCACTCAAGTTGGAGGAATCGCTGCTTTGACAGCCATCCCTGTGCGCACTGCAGCGACCGCAGAGGAGGTCGTGAGTACTCAAATACGGGAGAAATCCGAGGATGCTGACTCGGTCACCACTGTCTCACAGAGTCCACCGCCTAAGAGAAAGACCGGCATGGTAGCCCTGTCCAGCGGTTGCGGTGGACCATCTCGCCTGCCTACGCCCGGCCCGGATGGATCCGTTGAGAAAAGTTCCGGACATCCCTTCTCAAGTAAAGGCCGAGGTAAGCCGGGCGGAGGGACTTGGTGTGTGGGCGGAGGTGGCAGTTCAGTTTCTACTGCAGGCTACCAGCCCGCGGAGGAGTGTGACACCTCCGACCTGGAGTCACTCTCTGATATGGGAGACAATGTCGCCATTGACGAACTGTTTGCTCAAAAGGGCTGGGACAAAGTGCCTCTCGCCTCGTCCCACAGAACCAGGGACCCACCCATGTCTACAGGGGAGAGTACACCTCGGGTGGAGGCACCAGCGCCTGAGGGGGGGTCCCGTCCCCAGCCTACTCTTGCCTCCCCGGTGCCATCTGCACCTAATACTGGGGAGAAGAGACTGTTGTTGCGGGCACCTATGCCCAGAACGGAGGTGATCAGAGCACCTCGTCACCCGGATGCCATAGTCTTGCCAGGTGAAGGGGAAAAAGCCACCATACCTCCACTGGCGAGACTGCAGCGCCTGTTTTGTCAAAAGGTTGCTGCTGAATATGGGTGGGAGTACCCATACCTGTCCAAAGAGTTACTGTATGAAGTAGAAGTTTGCCGGGAGCGGTGGTACAATGACTTTGTGTGGACCCACATTCAAGTCCCACACGCCTGCAGGTACCTTGCATGCTCCCCCAAGAATCTCAGCGCTTTAAAGATTGCAAGGCAGAGTGGATGTTGGGGTGGCATATTCACGTGGACAAGGTGCTGATTCTACGCAAGGAAGGGGAAGATGTCGAATACCAAATAGAGACTCTGGATCAGCATCTGAAACGCCTTGTCCTGCCGCACCCTCGTTTCTATCTATAGGAGAAGAGAGACTCCGTTTTGTTCTTTACACTGCTAAACTTTCCGGGGTTCGTTGTTCTTGTTACCCAAAGGAGTTGAAGGACTGTTCCTGTTTGTTCTTCAATTTTCCAGCAAGCAATCACAGACTCTGGGGTAGATAGGGCCCAAAGAAGAAGGAAAGTTCCACAAGTGCAGTTACCGCGGCGCTGTCACCAGGTGGCAGTGTCGTGCATCGGCATTTCACTTTTCACACACACACTTTTTGAAGGAAAGGATTTCTCTGCGGAGAAGTTTTTTCGTTCTAACACGAATACATGTGTCAGGAATTTGTGTGTTTTACTTCTCTTTTTCCCCTCTGCAGTAGAGCATCCCATCAAGACCACTGAGAATGGGGTGGGTCTTAGCCAGGATGGGTGGGGAGAGATGTTATGTGAAAATGTGATTTCCAGTATTATTTTTAAGTGTTGCTGTTTCCCTCCCCTCCCTTTTCATGTGAGGCTCAGGCACAACTGCTCTAGTTAGTTAAGTTTCCAAAAGTTTTAATTTTTTTAACAATTTATAGTTTGTTTCTGGACTGGGCTATGTCAGCCATTGAGGGCATAGTTTATTCCAGACACTGGGGACCAGTGTCAAACCACCAGGGGAAGAGTGTAGCGGGCATACACTTTTCCAGTGTATTTAAAACTGGCAGAGACACCAGTAATGTGCAGTTCCCTGCAGCCCATTGGGTGGCGCTGTCATCTTGGGCTGGGGTTGAACCATTGCTGTGTGCCGTACCCCTTTTTGTCCTCTCTCGGCAGCTGTATGGTGGGGCGGGGAACCCGCCGTGCTTGCTGGGAGAGGGTATAAAGGGGCCGGCCATCTTTGTCACGGGGTCGAGTCCCAGGCACCTTCAGCCTGAGGGCGGTGGTTCGTGTGGGGAGTCTAGGCGGTCTAGGCCTAGAGGACGTTCGGAGGTCGTGTTCCATCCCAGGCACCTTTAGCCTGGGGTGAGGTACTCGGATGGAGGTCTGGGGCCCAGTGTCCTTCACTGGGTTCCGCGAGGGATGGATTTCCTAGGGGGACCCCGGGAGTGAGCTCCCCGAATCCAGTGGCGTAAGGGACCGGAGGGGGTACTCGCCTGAAGACCTGGTGCAGCATATTGCCAGTGTTGGGTGAGCCTCCGGAGACCGCCAGGAGGGATATCTCCCTCGCCTAGGGACCGCGATACACTTTCAGGAAGGAAAGAAGAAGAGTTCATTGTGTCTGGGCCTACTCGTATCCACACCCCCTGTCTGTTCTGCTCGTTGAGGGAGTCCAACTGACTGTGTTTTACTCTGATATTGGAAGAATAAAGGAGTGTTGGACTTTATTGGTGTGGGGCTCATTTTCTGGCAGACACTGTTCAAAAGGAGGAGGAGGCTCTGATGCAGAACACCGACCTGAAGGTAATGAGGATTTTCTCACACCACACACACACATCTGTGGTGGGAACTTGGCGTGGTGACCCAGCACTCTCTCAACCAAGGTACCCCTAGACAAAAGCCAGAGACAGATGAACTGACATCAGGGAGAGAGAGTGGAGGCCGCTACACATGCTACTCTGGTGTGTTTAGGAGTTACTTATAAATTCTATCACATTGACACATAATTTTATTACCACCACATTTTCAATTAGGAGAACTATTTATAACCAATTGAACAGCGCCACACCTACTATACCTCTCTCTTTCATGGTAATTTAGTTGAAAAAAAATAGGTGGAGCCTTTTGGCTTGAATTTTACATAGCCTGCTTATTAGAATATACACATTTTCAGTCCAACAATTTAACTTATTCAGTATGCACACTTATGATGACCATTTTGTTGCCTGTTAAATGGAATGTATGTAAGTGAGCACAGTTAGCTAGTCTGCCACTAGGTGGCTGTGTCCCAGAATAGTGTTGGTAACAGAGAATAGTGTAATCAGGTGCTAGGTCCCTTTTAGCTAGAGTCCTCCTGTAGTGATGTCATGAGTGTGTCAGTGCCCAGATATAAACCAGGTTGGAAGGAGACCTAGTGCAGTCAAGGCATGGGAGTCAGGGACCCCGCCAGCATGCAGGCGTAGTCAGCTAAGTGGAGGCCCTAAAAAGGGTCTGGAGGACAGGGAGAGGTAAATCCTGCACTCAGGCTTTGGTTATCATGTCTCTATGGTGGTGGAGACTAAAATTGGTTGCAAATAGCCTTTTAGCCCAGGCCAAGTGAGGCCATCCCCCTGGAGAATCTGGGAGAATGTACCCAAGCCAGAGGTGAACTGCAGTGATCCTGTCTCAGGAGGCTACAAGTAAGAAGTTGTGAGCTGGACACAAAATACCTAAGGAACACCAGAGCCCTCTGAGTACTAATGACTCTGGGTGGAGAAAGGAGCGAGCAAGAGAAGATGGCTTACTAGAAATGTACTGTGTGCTGCTTTCACATGTGACTGTGAATGATTGACAAAATGCTGTCAAAAGACCCCAGATAGTATGTCTTTGATTTGACTGTAAATGTCATCTTAAAGTAACATCAGTAAAATACAGCATCCCTATATTTTTTTGTTGACCTTCCATCCTTGCGATATAAGGCCTAATGGCAAAGAATGTCATGGGAAGGCCTTTGGCATGGAGATGGGCACAAGATGGTGGAGGCTTAAGACCTCAAGCAAGAGGGTTGTTTTTCTGGTAGGATCATGATGGATAAAGGACTTGTGCTCCTGGCGCAAACACACAGCCAATCGCAAGCTCCCTTACATGTTAGCAATTGGGGATCAATATGGCTAATATGTATTGTGTCTAACCTTTCTATATACTAGCATCGTATCTTACAATAAAATAAAAAACGAAAAAAGGTCAAGATATGTATAAATTCATTTTATTGATGCAAATGTCACCTTAAAAAATGTGCAAGAAATTATTAATTGTAAAATGAGGCTTTACAAAGGAGCTTTGCTTGTCTTATATAGAACACCTTTTACAGCGCTGTAGGCCATTCTCATTGCAGGCCGTGCACTTTAAAGCTTTAAAAGAGTCCGTGAAGCAGTTCCGGAACACTGACATCTTGCTTCCATGGCACACTAGACAAGGGACAAAGCCAAAACCCCCACAGGAGGCACATGCATGGGGGTGCTGAACTCTCTGCAGGAAAAACAAAGAAATACACATTATTAGATTATGCTTTCAGACTGGCTATATGGACATTTTAGTTGGGCAGCCCTCCATTTAAATCAAACAAATATATTAAATAGAGGATGTGGTTATATGAGAGCTGCATCGCAACTATTTATTACCCATATGACTTTCATATCCCCTCCACACAAACACACACAATATGGATGTCCATATCTCCTTTATTTGGCCATTCTTAATGGCCATATCTGCTACAGGTTGACTGAATTTCAGACAATCAGTGAATTGCTTTTGTGTATATATAGTAAATAACTTGCAAGTGCACAACTACATTGATAACACCTGGCTGTGCTACTGAGCAACCACAAATTGCAACTATTTATCTGGGTCTGTCTCCAGTCTTTTTAATAAAGGAAAATGATTTACAAAAAAAGTCAGTGTTTCCATTTTAGGTAATTAGCCGTTGTTAACAGGGCCGCCATCAGGGAGGTACACCTGTAAGGGGCCTGGATGGCAACCTCCCCTTTTTATTTTTTTTTATTTTTTGTAAGGGGCCCAGAGGTCCCCAGAGGCCCGGAGGTCCCCGTGGCCCTGGATGGTAAACCCCCCTTTTTATGTATTTTTTCAAAAAAATAAAAATAATTATTTTATTTTTTTTATTATTATTTTTTATTTATCTTTTGTAAGGGGCCCAGAGGTCCCCAGGGCCCTGGATGGCCTTTTTTTTGTTCTTTTTTTGTTCGTCAGCACCCAAAGCCCCCCCGACCTCAACAATTCACGGCAGCACCCCCCTGCTTCTCAATTCGAGGCACCCCCCGCTTCTCAATTCGCGGCGGGGCAGCACCCCCTCCGGTTCTCCTCTACTCCAGGGGGCCCATGCCTGAAGCTGTGTAAGGGGCCCCAAAATTCCTGATGGCGGCCCTGGTTGTTAAGCCATTCCCATTTATTTCTATTTGCCACAGAGTTCACAACCAACAGCAGGAGAGGCCAGAGAGTAGCCAAACCTAGAGCCCCGGTACAATTCAATAAAACTGATTTCAGTAATTTATAAGTCAGATTTTATACTGTAATCTGCAGATGTTCAGGAGATCTTTCTGTAAAACAGCTGCATACAATATTTCCCTTCTGAAGTACTGTTTGTTCTCAAAGACAATCTGTGAACCAGTAGAATTGCTCGCGTGGCATGTATCCAATTGTTTAGAGTAACATCTTTACAATTGTGCATGCGCCTCCATCAGTGCTAACGATTCTCTGAAGAGCAACTAGAACAAACAATAATGCAGGACAGCAAGCCATTATGTCAACTTGTTGTAACAGAAGTATTACGTAACCTAAAGTCAACATACCATGGATAAAAGGCCATCAAATGACATGGATAATTCATAACTGTGAATAACATAATGTGTGAATGTTTGTCTGAACTGAACACTACAAATACTTTATGGATGACTATGAAGCTTAACCAGTGGAATAATAAATGTTGATTGCTGCTTTTCGGAATGATCAGCAAACAAAACTAAAAAAGGAAAAGCTATGAAATTTTCAAAGCCGATTTGCTTTGTACAGTATGTGTACTATATGGTATCAATAGATAGATGGTCTTTTCAACAAAATAGAACCTGCAAATGAGGTAAATGGTTTCTTAGTGCCGCCTTCTCCCCTAAACAGTATGTGATACTCTGGATTAATCCAGGTAAAGCCCAAAATTATATTATCGACCATAGTACCACTAGTCAGTCCATGATAATTTCATGTGCTGTGCCATTGATTATTTATGCTACTGAATCAAACAAACATTCTTAAACATACCAGCCACAGTGCTCATACTACATTACATGACCAGTTGTACCCTGTTTTTTTACTACTCTATAAAGCCTGTCCCCAACATATACTGTACGTATGTCAACAAATACAATTGTTGAACATCAGGCAAACAACACCTCCAATCTTTACCCACGACAGCCCTTGCTATCTGCCAGAACAATATCACCATCCCTGGGAACCAAGGGGAAGCAGTAAAAAAGACTGAATGTAATAGAGAAAACAATAGCTTAAGCATTTAGTTGTTCTAAAGCCAAAAGTTCAGTTTTCAGTAGATGCTTGTAACTTCCAATCAATTGAACTGAAACCTCAAATAAAGATGTCATCCAACCAAACTATGGAAAATGCAGAAGGACAAAAGATAGCTTGGATGGAAGATATCATTAATTGATATTGCAGTTCAATTCACAGGGAGTTACAGTGCCTTGAAAATTATTTATACCTCTTGAAAGTTTCCACATTGTGTCATGTTACAACCAAAAACGTAAATGTATTTTATTTTATTTTTATTTTTTTGTGATAGACCAACAGAAAGTGGCACATAATTGTGAAGTGGAAGGAAATTGCTAACTGTTTTTTCAATCATTTTTTACAAAAAAATACCTGAAAAGTGTGGCATGCATTTGTATTCAGCCCCCCTAAGCCAATACTTTGTAGAATCACCTTTCGCTGCAATTACAGCTAAAAGTCTTTTTTGGGGATGTCTCTACCAGCTTTGCACATCTAGAGAGTGACATTTTTGCCCATTCTTATTTGCAAAATAGCTCAAGCTCTGTCAAATTGGATGGAGAGCGTCTGTGAACAGAAATTGTCAAGTCTTGCCACAGATTCTCAATTGGATTTAGGTCTGGACTTTGACTCTAACACATGAATATTCTTTGATCTAAACAATTTCATTGTAGCTCTGGCTGTATGTTTAGGGTTGTTGTCCTGCTGAAAGGTGAACCCCCGCCCCAGTCTCAAGTCTTTTGCAGACTCTAACAGGTTTTCTTCTAAGATTGCCCAGTATTTGGCTCCATCCATCTTCCCATTAACTCTGACCAGATTCCCTGTTCCTGCTGAAGAAAGGCATCCCCACAACATGATGCTGCCACCACCATGTTTTACAGTGGGGATGGTGTGTTCAGGGTGATGTGCAGTTTTAGTCTTCTGCCACACATAGCATTTTGCTTTTAGGCCAAAAATGTTGGTCTCACCTGTTTAGAGCACCTTCTTGGTAGGTTTGCAGTTGTGCCATACTCTTTCCATTTTCGGATGATGGATTGAACAGTGCTCTGTGAGATGTTCAAAGCTTGAGATTTTTTTTGTACCCTAACCCTGCTTTAAACTTCTCCACAACTTTATCCCTGACCTGTTTGGTGTGTTCCTTGGTCTTCATCGTGCTGTTTGTTCACTAAGGTTCTCTAACAAACCTATGAGGGCTTCACAGACCAGCTGTATTTATACTGAGATTAAATTACACACAGATGGATGCTATTTTCTAATTAAGTGACTTCTGAAGGCAATTGGTTCCACTAGATTTTAGTTGGGGTTATCAGAGAAAAGGGGCCTGAATACAAATGCACGCCACACTTTTCAGATATTTATTTGTAAAAAAAATTGAAAACTATTTAGAATTTTCCTTCCACTTCACAATTACCGTATATACTTGAGTATAAGCTGAGTTTTTCAGCACTTTTTTTGTGCTGAAAATGCCCCCCTCGGCTTATACTCGAGTCACCTTTTTGCGCCTGATCTCCCGGACTTTGGGGACCCGGTACCGGCCGGCCGTAGGTCCTCTGGACCCCAAACTTGGCACACATGTAGCTTCACACTTCCTCTACCCGGGGAGCAACAATTTCTCAAAGCCGGGCACCCCTTCCATAGACTCTTATGTTAAACGGTAATTTCTTCAGTGACTTTGGGGACCCGGTACCGGCCGGTCGTAGGTCCCCTGACCCGAAACTTGGCACACATGTAGCGCTATTTCTCCTCTACAAGTGTACAAAGTTTGTTGTCTGGAGGACCTACGGCCGGGGAGCACCAATTTTTCAAACCCGGGCACCCCTTCCATAGACTCCCATGTTAAACGTCAGTCTAGTCATGGACACAGTGAGGTATGGGCACATTGAGGCATGGACACAGCGAGGCATGGGCAAAGTGAGACATGGGCACAGTGAGGCATGGGCACAGTGAGGCATGGGCACAGTGAGGCATGGGCACAGTGAGGCAAAGTGAGGCACAGTGAGGCATGCAGATGGACACCCTAGGCTTATACTCGAGTCAATAAGTTTTCCCATTTTTTGTGGTAAAATTAGGTGCCTCGGCTTATATTCGGGCCGGCTTATACTCGAGTATATATGGTATGTGTCACTTTGTGTTGGTCTATCACATAAAATCGCAATAAAATACATTAACATTTTTGGTTGTACCATGACAAAATGTGGAAAATTTCAAGGGGTATGAATACTTCAAGGCACTGTATACTGTAAGCATCTACCAAAACCGGAGCTATTTGCCTTAAAATTACTATATTCAAGTCTGTGGTATTTCCACTGTTTTCTCAATTATATACAGTCATTTTTAAGAGTTAAGTCGTCCTAAAGCCAACAGTTCAGTTTTTTAGAATTTGTGAATTGAACTGAAATCTCAACTAATGATATTCTTTCATCCAAAGTATGTTCTCTAAATCAATACAATTACTACAATGAGTTAATACAAGACAATTAGGAAATTGAGTTAACACATACATACATACCAACCCCCCGTGTGTTAAGATGAAAAGAAGAAGCTTGAAATCAAGGAGGGGAAGTTTGAGATAAAAGCGAAGATGACGAAGCAGAAGCCTAGTGTGCCAACACTGCTCCGCCATGGATACATTACACTGAGTGAAGTGTTATCACCTTAGGACAGGAAGTGTGTTTCTGGCAGGATCCCAAGGTGACAATAAAGGAGAAAGGCCTGAAAAAAATATTTTGCAGCCATCACATCTTTAACACTTTAGCTGTAGACCAGGGATATGCAATTAGCGGACCTCCAGCTGTTGCCAAACTACAAGTCCCATCATGCCTCTGTCTCTGGGTGTCATGCTTGATGCTGTCAAAGTCTCGCTATGCCTCATGGGACTTGTAGTTTGGCAACAGCTGGAAGTCCGCTAATTGCATATCCCTGCTGTAGACAGTAATCCCATGGCCATCCTACACAAATACCACAGGGATGCCCTGTTTATGAATGCTTGGGAGGGGATGAACTGCCTTAGATAGTCTTTACTGTACCACAGCAACCAATCAGGTTTTAAATGTATGAATGGATATTTCTTTTGCAGATTTTGCAGATGAAAATCTCTTTGACCATGACTTCAACATGGCCTTAGATGTTGTGTAATACTCCTTATTGCTATGCAGTATGGGTACAAAAAGAATTATTTTAAAAAAATCACACCACCAAAATTATAAAAAAAAAAAAAAAACGTTAATAGTTTCGATGACGTGAGGGCATTTTTGGCCTAAAACCTTACAATTGATAAACTAGCACAAAATCCTTGCACACAAAAAGGAGAAGAGTGCTCACAATCCGAATCATGTTTCATGTGAATATGTGACTCTAGTGACCACGTCAATAAGTCCTGAAACCTGTCTTTGGATGTGGCTTAGAATGAATTTTGGGGGTATTGTAGTGGTCCTTGGCTACTCTTTGCAGGCACTTAAAAAATGACAACCACTACCTTCCCTCCAGACTTACCCCTGACTGCCACCAGTCATGCACAAATGTCAGAAACATTTTTGCGGGGGGGGGGGGGGGGGGTGGTCGCTACGTATCTAAATCAATGTCAAATCATGTGCATTTCGTTCACATACAATAGTTTTCATGCAACAATCAATACAAAGATTATTTTTGTGAAAGAATCATTTACCTCAATCTTCATTAGGAGATCTTGAAGTTCTCCAGATTCATTCATTGACAGTATCTTTTCAGCACCCTGTAATGGAACATAATCATGAAATCAAGCATTTTTGTAATACAAAGTATGTTATGCCGCGTACATACGATCGGACATTCCGACAACAAAACTGTTGATTTTCTTCCGACGGATGTTGGCTCAAACTTGTCTTGGATACACACGGTCACACAAATGTTGTCGGAAATTCCGATCGCCAAGAACGCAGTGACGTACAACACTACAACGAGCCGAGATAAATTAAGTTCAATGATTCCAAGCATGCGTCAAATTGATTAGGAGCATGCGTAGGATTTTTGTGAGTCAGAATTGTATACACACGGTCGGAATTTCCGACAAGAACTTTTGTTGTCGGAAAAATTGAGAACCAGCTCTCAATCATTTGTTGTCGGAAATTCCGACAGCAAATGTCCGATGGAGCCTACATATGGTCGGAATATCCGACCAAAAGCTCAAATCGAACATCAGAAATTCCGATCGTGTGGCATAAGTGTGTGCAAAAAAAAAAAATGCTTATTTTCCAGTTTCTGGTATGGTCATATACTGACTTGTAAGTTAATAAGCCTCCAAACAAAAATTTCACGTGTTACTAGTCTGTTACGCAGCATTAGGAATAAAATTTAGCCAAGTAGTTATATTATCATAAAACTAATGCTTAAAGGATAATCATATGTTAAAGCGATATTAAACCCAAAACCAAAAATGTAATATATTGCTTATCAATCCTTAGATGTGTTGGCTGCATTCATTTTCTTTTTTGTTAGGGTTTTTTCCCTTTATTTTCACCTAGTAATCTGGCCAGTAACACACCTGTATTTGAGTGCCTCCACTCTGGACAGCACAGGGGCACATTTGGACAGCAACATTGTCAGTCTGGGGGAAGAGGAATGTTGGACGTACTCTCAGATTTAAATACAGTAACAAATTGAAGCCAAACTCCAAGTTAATACTTTATAAGCAGTTATAGCAAAACATGTTTTTCCTTTTATAGTTTCATAGTAGGTAAGGTTGAATAAAGACAGAAATCTATCCAGTTCAACCCGTGTAGGTGTATGTGTGTCAACGTCGATAATCGTTTCACATAACCCTGTATGTTGTGTTCACTGCTCTATTGACTGACACTGTCCGCTTTTAAAGGTAGTGTAAGTTTATAATTTTACAGTGACATTTGTTTTTTTTGTCATTTAATAAAGTTTTACTTACTTTTACATCATGATCGTGTTCTACAAGCTTCAAGCTATGCCTCTGCTTACAAAATACAGTAATCAAGGTCTGTATCCCCTAATCCAAAATGATCTGTAGTACAATACGTTTAGCTTCAAGAAATAACTATAGAACAGAGGAGAATCCCTTTATTTAGCCTCACCATTAGAAGTCTGACTATGGAGAAGTATATGGCTACATCAATAGATATTAATCATGGTGTAAATCTGACCTCCCCCATTCAGGAGAAAAGAGGGGCAAATCCACCTCCCCTGCCAGAGGAATCGCTTATACTGTGTTTCACGCCAGCTTTAGCCACTTAAGCCCCGGAACATTATGCAGCTAAAGGACCAGGCCACTTTTTGCGATTCGGCACTGCGTCGCTTTAACTGACAATTGCGCGGTCGTGCGACGTGGCTCCCAAACAAAATTGGCGTCCTTTTTTTCCCACAAATAGAGCTTTCTTTTGGTGGTATTTGATCACCTCTGCGGTTTTTATTTTTTGCGCTATAAACAAAAATAGAGCAACAATTTTGAAAAAAATGCATTATTTTTAACTTTACAAAAATATATTAAAAAAAAAAATTTTTTTCCACAGTTTAGTTCGATACGTATTATTCTACATATTTTTGGTAAAAAAAATTGCAATAGGCGTTTATTGATTGGTTTGTGCAAAAGTTACAGCTTCTACAAAATAGGGGACTGTTTTATTGCATTTTTAATAATATTTTTTATTTTTTACTAGTTATGGCAGCGATCAGTGAATTTTATCGTGACTGTGACATTATGGCGGACACATACGACACTTTTGACACCATTTTGGGGCCATTGTCATTTTTACAGCGATCAGTGCTATAAAAATGCACTGATTACTGTGAAAATGACACTGGCAGTGAAGGGTTTAACCTCTAGGTGGCGCTGTAGGGGTTAAGTGTTCCCTAGGAAGTGATTCTTACTGTAGGGGGGCGTGGCTACACGTTACACGTCACTGATCGTCTGTTCCGATGACAGGGAACAGACAATAACTGACATGCCACGGAGAAGAACGGGGAAAGGTTTGTTTACACTCACCTCTCCCCATTCTTCAGCTCTGTGACCCGATCGCGGGACACCTGCTGCGATCGGGTCCTCGGGTCCAGCGGGCACGGTCACTGAGCTCAGTACCGGGATCGCGAGCACACCGCCGGCGGCGCGCACATGACCCACGGCTGGGCTCTTAAAGGACAACGTACCTGTACGTTGATGTGCCCAGCCGTGCCATTCTGCCGACCTATATCGGCGTGAGGCGGTCCTTAAGTGGTTAAAGAACACATTTTCTCCTACTTCACGCTGCGCAACACTTGTCAGCTTATGTATGATGTAGTACATGTAAACTTTGGTGCCTTTTATTAAATAGACACCACATTGGCCTTGCACCAATCCTTTGGTACCAAAACAGTCATTAAGAACAGTCATTAAGAACTCTAAAAAAGTGAGAAACAATGACTACAATTAGAAACATCGGTTGTCACCTGTCATTATAACTTTATAAAAATTGAATGTATTTTGAGGAGGCCTTCAGTTGCTGAAAGCTGACTGATATTTAGTTATTTTTGTTGTAAAAATGGTCAACATACATATCAAGTTAATCTTTGTTTCCATATCTCCTCACCTTACATTTTTTACAGTACAGGCTTATGGGTAAATCTGTGAAATGGTATTGTATCACAGCCAGCTGAACTTCTAAAGAACAGGCCCGGAGCAAAGGGAACCTCGGTGAAGGGACCACATGACTGGGGGGGCGCTGGGGTTGGTTGCACCGGTCAGTTCTGCTAATGTGCAGTTTAGGGGTGTGGGTGGCTTTCACTGGGTAATGGATGGGTAGGGGGTGCTGCTTGGGTACTGTGTTATTCCTGGGGGGGCGAGGGGTAGTTTCATTAGGGGGTTAGCAGGGAAGAGGTAACAGCACAGAAAGATTTTCTTTCCCTGCCTCCCTATCTGGTTGTTTCATGCTATGTTTACCATCTAGGTCGCTGGCTGCAGGGGTCTCTGGTTCTTGAAGGTCGGAATGGTGGAAGAAATACAATATGCGGTGTGGAACGGGTTGGGCCTATCTCGGTATGGATACCTTCCTTATCATGGATGGTAATATTGGGCTATCGGTCATCGGGCTGCATCGGGCAAGAAGTTGGTAATAGTTTGTCCTTGAGCTGGTGGGATCGTGGCTAGGGGCCAGGATGCCTAGGTGGTGGTGGTACAGCCGATGCGATAGTAACATTCCTTCATGAACCTCAGACATAGCAGTCAGTTTAAAGCGGGTACAAAAGGTTTGGTTATATACTGTATATAGAAAATGGAAGTTATTTGATAAGAAAATTTTGTTATGGTTGTTAATAAAGGGGCCATACGGCCATTTAATTCAGAAGGTGTTGTGTATTTCTTTCTTAAGTTTTTTTGGGTTAAAAATAGAGGGGTGGGGCTATCAGGTGGTGGCAGACGACACAGCCATACACCAGTCAAGTACATTGGGCAAAATGCTGATACCAGGAAAGGATAAACAAAGACATGATCCTGGCACCTTTCATTGTCCTTATTCTAGGGTAGCTCATAATTTACAAAAATAAAGCACATATTGTATATTCCTACTAGCTCATCAACTTTATCGTCAGTATTTCAACTGTGATTTATCACATACACTAATCCTGTTTTAAAGGCAGGTGGTGCTGTGTATCCGTGCAGGACATTATAGGCCAGAACTCTGAAGCTACACACTATAGCACATCATAATATACCTAAATCATCTGCAGTGTTTCAATTACTTTACCAATCTAAAATATAATAAAATTTGGACATATATCTGTGGCAGCCTCATGAATTGCTAGCTAAGGCTGATTCATTTCATAATACACCAGATTTGACTTGTCCAGATGACATTGTGAGATTTAGTAATGGACAACAGATCAGTGACTTTCAGATCTGTAGGAAAAGCACACCATTTGCACTTCAGTGGGTTAATAAACCATTTTTATTTTATGACCAGGACTGGATTTTAATTAGAAAATGTGTTAAAAGGTTGATTTGCTCCCTGTTTTCTCCCTAAACACATAGGTAAAAAAGTTTTAGGAAGCAAACGATGAAACAAAGGGCAGAATGCTGCCTCTCTAATATGTGTGCATTAATGTTTTATAAAGATTTGTGATTGCATTGCCCTTTCCATTCTATGCGTATACTATTGACTTGTATGGAGAAATTAAATAAAAATAAAAACTGATGTTAAAACTGAACTAAACCTTTTAATTAGAAGTACATATATATATGTACAGTACATTCACGTCAGTCCCTGCCTCAAAGAGTTTATAATCTAAGGTCTCTAACACATTCATACATACAGCGCTTTGAAAAGTATTCACACCCCTTAATATTTCCCACATTTTGCTATGTTACAACTGTAGCAGGGTGTTCAATTTAGGGGAAGTGTCTGAGTGGTAACTAGGCTCAGACACATTAAATTGATAGGATTCATGGACCATTTTTGTTCTCAGGGGTTAATGCTTGTGATGTGTTCCCTGTGGCCGGAGGGTAGCACTGCCATTCTGGGCCAGGGTTGAACCGCGAGCGCAGTGCTGTGCCTTTTGTGTCCCCTCTCGGCAGCCGTACGGTAGGGTGGGGAACCTGATGTGCATGCCGGGAGAGGATATAAAAGGGGCAGACATCTTCTGAGAGGGGTCTTCGTCCGTCCACGCCCAGGCACCTTCAGCCTGGGTGTGTGGGAGTGTGGTTTGTCATCTCCGGGTGCCCTAGGCCTGGAGGCCTTGTTCCGGTTCCCCCTCAGGCACCTTTAGCCTGGGGTGAGGTACTATCTCTCCGCTCCTGTTCGCCTGGGCATGGAGGCCCAGGAGTTGCGGTGACGGCCTGGAGCCCAGCAGCCTTCAACTGGGGTCTGCAAGGGATCGAGGAGTCCAGGGTGCCGCCTTGCGAGGGGACCCGCACCCTAAGAGAAGGGAGGATCCTGTTCAGAGGGACCGGTGCTGTGGACACGGTGAAGGAAGGGGTCTGTTGACTCTCTGGGGGGATGTCTTCTCCCTAAAAGGGGCTATGCCCTAGGAAGGAAATTTGTATTCACCAGGTCAGTGGCAGTGACCCTATCCACCAGGTCAGTGGCAGTGACCCTATCCACCAGGTCAGTGGCAGTGACCCTGTTCGCCAGGTCAGTGGCAGTGACCTTATTCACCAGGTCTGTGGCAGAGACCAACCTCATGGTCTGTGGCAGAGACAATGCGCCAAAAACTGTTTGATAATCTAAACAGTCCTAAAAGTTGAGCTACGTTTGTGCCTGGACCTCCTCCACACCTTAAAGCTATCCTGTGTCTTTATTCCAACCTTTCGTTCATCCAAGAGAAAAATGTGTTGTGCAAGTGGAAAATAAAGACTGAGTTGGACTTTCAGCTGGTGTGGACATTTACGTTCCTGGGGAAGTCAAGGACTTGCATCTACACACTGTAGAGTTGAGAATCATTCTCAGGAGGACTTTATGCTCCATCTGCAGACAAGGCCCAAAAACAACACCGTCTAACCTCTTAACACAGGAGTGTAAGGGCTTGTGGTGCGGTGTGACCCTTTCTCCTGAGAGGAGCCGAAGCAGACAAGGAGAAGGGGGTGAGTGCGCTACACAACCAAAAATGTAAATGTATTTTATTGGGATTTTATGCGATAGACCAACACAAAGTGGCACATAATTGTGAAGTGGAAGGAAAATGATAAATGGTTTTCAATTTTGTTTTACAAATAAATATCTAAGAGCCCATTCACACAGGGGCAACACGACTTCCAGCACGATTTTATGAGGCAACTCAGACACGACTTGAGAATGAATCACAGCGTGACCTGGAGCTACTTACAAGGCAACTTCAAGTTGCCTGCAGGACAGGAGACATTCCAGTGGCCAATCAAACAAGAATCAGCTCTGTGGGAGGGAGGGGGGAGGGAGAGGTTTGCCTGATAAATGTATGTTTTCTTCCTGGAGAGTTGCTCCTATTAAGACAGTGAGAGGCGACTCCCATTGAAATGAATGGTTACAGGTCGCCTAGGAGTTGGATTGAAGTAGTACAGGGACCTTTTTTGAAGTCGGAGCGACTGCAGTAGTGTGCATAAGGACGGCTCCATTAACTTACATTGATTTCTTCAGCCAGCGCGACCTGAGGCGACTAGGGGCGACCTGGGGCGATTTGGAGTCGGATCCAAAGACGCCCCTGTGTGAATGGGCTCTGAAAAGTGTGGTTTGCATTTGTATTCAATACTTTTTAGAACCACCTTTCACTGCAATTACAGCTGCAAGTCTTTTTGGGGATGTCTCTACCAGCTTTGCACATCTAGAAGTGAATTTTTTGCACATTCTTTTTTGCAAAATAGGTCAAGCTCTGTCAGATTGGATAGAGAGTGTCTGTGAACAGTAATTTTCAAGTCTTGCCACAGATTCTCAATTGGATTTAGGTCTGGACTTTGACTGGGCCATTCTAACACATGAATATGCTTTTATTTAAACCATTCCATTGTAGGTCTGGCTGTATGTTTAGGGTCGTTGTCCTGCTGGAAAGTGAAATCTACTCCAGTCACAAGTCTTTTGCAGACTCTAACAGGTTTTCTTCTAAGATTGCCCTGTATTTGGCTTCATTCATCTTCCCATCAACTCTGACCAGATTCCCTGTCCCTGCTGAAGAACGGCATCCCCACAACATGATGCTGCCACCATGTTTCACAGTGGGGATAGTGTGTTCAGGGTGATGTGCAGTGTTAGTTTTTCACCACACATAATGTTTTGCTTCTAGGCCAAAAAGTAAAATGTTGGTCTCATCTGATCAGAGCACCTTGTTCCACAAGTTTGCTGTGTTCCCCACATGGCTTCTCACAAACTGCAAACGGGACTTCTTATAGCTTTCTTTCAACAATGGCTTTTTCTTGCCACTCTTCCATAAAGGCCAGATTTGTGGAGTGCACGACTAATAGTTATCCTGTGGACAGATTCTCCCACCTGAGCTGTGGATCTCTGCAGCTCCTCCAGAGTTACCATGGGCCTCTTGGGTACTTCTCTGATTAATGCTCTTCCTGCCCGTTGTGCCATACTTTTTCCATCCTTGGATTATGGATTGAACAGTGCTCATTGAAAAGTTCAAAGCTTGGGATATTTTGTTAGATCTATGCTTTAAACTTCTCCACAACTTTATCCCTGACCTGTCCGTTTTGTGGTCCTTAGCCTTCATGATGCTGTTTGTTCATGAAGGTTCTCTAACAAACCTTCAGGGCTTCCAAGAACAGCTGTATTTATACTGAGAATAATGGGTGACATCTGAAGGCAATTGGTTCCACTAAATTTTAGTTAGGGGTATCAGAGTAAAGGGGGGTGAATACAAAAGCAAGCCACACTTTTCAGATATTTATTTGTAACAACAATTTTGCAAACCATTTATCATTTTCCTTTCACTTCACAATCATGTGCCACTGTGTTGGTCTATCACATAAAATCTCAATAATATACATATTTACATTTTTGGTTGTAACATGACAAAAGGTGGAAAAGTTCAAGGGGTATGAATACTTTTTCAAGGTACTGTACACATACTAAGCAATGCACCTGCACTGAATGTCAACATACATCATAACTCACATCAAATCCGCATTGAACTGTTCACCATGATGCACGCTGTTATGTGGTAAGTTATTTCTGAGTTGCGATTTGACTGCATCCAGGTTAATCACTGAAAATCAACAAGGGACCTGGCATATTCAAAAGGAGATCAGCAGTATCAGCCCCCATATTTTTATTTAATTGATTGTAAAGACTTAATATCTAAATTCTTGCATAGACACAGACATAGCTAGTTCAATTTAAGCATGCTGGTCTGCTTAAGAAGATTTTCACAAACATTCGATAACTTGATGTATGTCATTTAAAGGTACTTCAAAATGTTGTTTTTACCATTCAATTTTGAAATGAATAAACTTTACTGAACAAAAAACACAAACACTGTTAGAAATTAATTCATTCGAAAAAATCGTTTCAACCTACTTCTTTAAATTTTCTTATCACTGTCCCTATTAACAATTAGAAAATCAAACAAACGTTCTTAAAAGTAAAAATTTCAAAAAGAAGTAAGGCATTTAAAAATGTTTAACATAGTTAAAGTTGAATTTAAATACATTAGTTTGTCCTGTCTTGAGTTAGGTGAAAAAGTTTAAAAGCCATTGAATGCAAAAAAAAAAATCATACTACCTTTAAAGAAACTCACCCCGAGATAATGGCCATCAACGAAAACGACGGGCAGAGATGGCAGTTCCGATACCCGGCGACATCTGTCATCCAGCTCTTTTCCATAATCACCATTCAGAGCAATATTCTTTTCTTCAAACTTTACTCTGTGATTCTGGAAGATCTTCCTCACCATTTCACACCTTTCAAATGTGTTTCTCACCACACCTAGACTGGTAGTGTAGATCACGATCCGCCCAAATTCCAGGGTGGAAGAGGCCTGCAGGACACCAACAATAATAATGTCAGATACAGTACACGTCTATGTAATAAAGAAAAGAACAATGTGCAAAACGCGGCAATCCACAGCAGACAATAATCAGCCATCTTGCATTCTTTCAGCTGCTCTAAACTGGTAAAAGGGGAAAAAAATGTTATAGGTCTATTGTCAGTAAATACAAAATGATGATTAAATAGACATTTTATTATTTTGCACATCTGTAGGACAGCCTAATTAGTAACCTGTCATCATTTTCATTATTTAAATATTTTTATCAGTAAATGGCTACATCAAAGGATGAGGAATATTGCACTTAGGCTGGTTTCACACTGGGGCGGTGGGGGTGGTGGCGGTATAGTGCCGCTATTTTTAGCGGCGCTATAACGTCGGTATTGTTGAGCTATTCGGCCGCTAGCGGTGCGGTTTTAACCCCCGCTAGCGGCCAATAAAGGGTTAATACTACCCGCAAACCGCGGCTACAGCCGCGGTTTGCGGGCGGTATTACCGCGGTATCCCATGTATTTCAATGGGAAGGAGCGGTGTAGGAGCGGTAAACACACCGCTCCTTTCACCGCTCCAAAGATGCGGCTAGCAGGACTTTTTTTACCGTCCTGCTAGCGCACCGCTCCAGTGTGAAAGCCCTCAGGGCTTTCACATTGGAGAGAAAGGAGCCGCTGTTTAGGCTCGGTTTGCAGGTGCTATTTTTAGCTAAATAGCGCCTGCAAACCGCCCCAGTGTGAAAGGGGCCTTAAAGTAGAACTGAACGCAACATTGTTTTGTGGATAGCATCCTATTTGGAAGACTTCCCTTCACTTTCTGTCTCATAGCCATAACAGGAGGTGAGAAGAAATCCCTCCAAACTGAGGGAAATCCCTGATAGTCACGAAAGTCACTTGATATATGTAAATTTTTCCTGTTCTGGTGGCAACTCTCAAATTCTTTTTCATTTTCACTTTGGTGATAATGGTCACCAAGACAAATAGGGATAATAGGACCTGGTTCTACTGCCTTGACTATAGCTGCATCAACGAGTTTGAATGCATTTTTTCAGGCCAGTCTCCTCCCTTGACAATGCGCTATGAGGTCCATTCAGACATGTAAGCTGAAGTGGGGAAAAAAATAGTAAATTAACAATAAATAATATAGCGTGTACAATTGCGATTCAAGTCATATTGTAATTGAATCTTATTAAAAATGACCTTTCCTTCCAAAGTAATATGGCTACCTGGAGTTGTTCTGTACACAGAGTGTGTACTGACCACTCCCCAGAAACATAATCGCCTGCTTGCGTGATTGGCTCGCCAATTTTCTAAGACACAAGTCAGATTTCAAGCATCGCCTGCAATAGAAATCAGTCTAAAGGGATGCAGGCCCATCAGCTGATAATGGACGTTTTCCCCAAAGGGGCTTTGGACAGCAATATAAATGTGATCAAAAAATTGTATATCGAATTGAAAGTATAAAACATATTTATTTGAAAGTTGTCAAAAGACACAGTTGGGTTACAATAAATAAAACACGTAAAACGGTCTGGCCAGATAAATTCCTAGAATGAGGCTTGGTACACTACCTCATTCATTGCCCCTTTTTAAACGTTTTTATTGTTTGTGATCACTTTTATGTTGGTTGAATAAACCCTCATTGACCTGCACCATTGGAGCATTTCTTCCCTTCTTTTCTCCTCACATGGGTGGTTGGTCAAGTAATAGCTTCCTTTGGCCACTGGTTACTAATATTCACCGTGGTAAAGAGTCTCCTTGCTGAGTGGCGGTTTCAGTTCCATCGGAGGACCACCTGGATCGGTGTGAAACCCAGAGTCTGCTGTCAAGTCGGGGAGCCTACCGGACAGTCTACATTGGGGACCCATCTGATCCAGTTTCCAGACTAACTGATGAGGAGTGCCACTGGGATTTCGTATGCCTATTTGACCTGCCTAAATCACAGGTCTAATGTTCCGGTAAGAGTATTCTACCTCTCTTTTTCTACAAGAGTTATGTGATGACCCTTCAGTGCTACATGTTCTTTCTTCACAACACGAAAATTTTCTATGGACACTGTATGGACTCATTATATTGATATTATTTATCACTTTGGTTTGATTGGAGGCCCAAATTATTGGGCTTCATTTCTTCACTTAGCGCTACATCTTCATTCCATGTTTATTAATTTTAGTCACATTTTATGTAGCAGCTTTATTTTTATTCACTATTTTAGATTAGCGCAGTATTTTCTTTCTTTATATGCAGATAAATTCCTGCATATTCCAATATTACCATACATGCAAAATGTGAAATAAGATTGCATAACAAATGTATGTGGGTGTAAATCCCCGACGCGTTTCGACCATTCGGTGGTCATCTTCAGGGGGATCTTTGACTCTAAGAGACATATAAAATAACTTCAAATATTGGAAAAATATATAATCATACATCACAGTACAAGTATGGTATGGCGATATAGTTACCGCTTATAAATGGAGTGGACAGTTGCATGGCCAGAAATGTCAGGAAACCATGGAGCAATCCGGAGGGTCGTGTAGTCACCCGCCACCCCCCCCCCCACACACACACAGGAGGAAGGAGCCCGATCCTTTGGGCTTACAAGAAGCCACACCGGTGACGCCTGCCAGAAGGCGGGAGAGGACAGGAGAAACACCTGCAACAAGTTCCCAAATTAATGACCATATATTGAATAAGGAGATAGGGTAAGTTAGCTCTTGGCTGTATTGCAAGAGTGCTGAATGGGAATTATATATATTAAGTATATGGACTGGCTGCGATCTTATCAATAAATTTATATGCATCAAGGTGTCCTAGGGTTTCTATAATATGGTAGGTCAATGTAAATTAAGTGATAATGATACTTGAATCATGTGTGAAAGAATGGGAAGTAAATGGGCTAAAAGTAAAAAATTATTATTGAGTGAGCGTCAGTGAAGTGATAAAAAAATCGCACAAACTGCATGGTGGTAGGTCATGCTGCCCATAAAGGGCTGTAAGATAGTAGAAAGTGTTGGTAATGTGAGTATATGCTATGAATGAATGAAATGCATGTCAACCGCTAATGAAGCATGTGAGAGAAGAGTAAAAATCACACGAACTGCATGGTGATAGTTATAGCTGCCCATAGAGGGCTGTAAGATGGTAAAATGTGTTGGTGATGTGAATATGTACAGTGAATGAATGAAATGCATGTCAACAGCTAATGAAGCATGTGAGAGAAGGGTGAAAATTATGTAGGAATGTGAAGGGAGATCAGCAGTGTGCTGAGGCTGGTGAAAAAGGTGTGAGATGAGGATGATTCAAGAATGATTATGAATGGTAGATCTAATGTTATAGTTTACCTTATACAGCCTGTAGTGGCTTGTATGGATGGAAGGTTGAATATAGTTGGAACCTGTCGCTGTCCCGTGACACCTTGCGTTTTGCATTGGAGATTACGGCAGTAGCCGAGGCAATAGTAGAAATTTCATTTTTATTTATTCACCTTCCGGGATGCCGAGGAAGCCACACTATGGGCCGTCATCAATACGGCCTCCATGCCACAGCTCTGAGGGGAGGGGGGAGGGAGATCACACCTGTGCACACCTACCCTAATTGCCTTGAGGCATATATTAATAACTGCCTGTTTGTGGATCAAACCATGATTCCACTCTGGCAAAGACGGACGAGACTGCACACATCTTGTCTGGGCTCCTGAGCTTTTACTTTTTTATAGCCAGGTTCCAACTCTATTCAACCTTCCATCCATACAAGCTTCATACTTTATAGCTTGCTAGTCCAAACATATAGCCACACTTTAAAGAACGTCTATATGACTAAAACTAATTTTAAGCACAAAGGGGTGAAAGTGAAAAAGAATTTAAAGCCTTGTACACACGGCCGAGAATCTCGTCGCAAAAAAAATTACGTTTTTCTTGACGGGTTTCTTGTCAAGCTTGACGAGATTCTTGTCAAGCTTTCCTTGCATACACACTGTCAATCCAAAATCTCCTCGTTGTAAAGTGCGGTGACGTACAACACGTACGACGGCAGTATAAAGGGAAAGTTCCATTCTCATGGCGCCACCCCATGGGCTGCTTTTGCTAATCTCGTGTTACTGCGTGTTAGTAAAAGTTTAGTGAGAGACGATTCGCGCTTTTCAGTCTTCGTGCTTTCAGTTCGTTACAGCGTGATGAATGTGCTATCTCCATTACGAACGCTAGTTTTACAAGAAGGTGCGCTCCCGTCTCATACTTGATTCTGACCATGCGCGGTTTTTGAAGACTCGGAGAAGCATACACACGAACGGTTTTCTCGTCCAAATACAGTCTGACGAGAATCACAACGAGAAAAATGAGACTCCCGACGAGAAAAAAGGAAGCAGGTCTACTTTTTTTCTCGTCGAGATTCTGGGCAGTTTTCTTGACGAGAAACCTGAAAGCCTCGTACACATGCACGGTTTTCTCGGCAAGAAAGCTCTCCCAACAACTTTCTTGTCATTTCTTGCCGAGAAAACCGGTCGTGTGTACGAGGCTTGAGATTTTGAGTGGCCACCAGAACAGGAACAAAATACATATATCAAGTGACCCTGGTGACTATCAGGGATTTCCTTCTGTTTGGAGGGATTTCCTCTCACTTCCTGTTATGGCTGAGGGGACAATGAAAAAGGTTGCGTTCAGTTCTACTTTAGGTGCTGTATTCCTTATCGATTTGATGTAGCCATTTACTGATAAACAGGGTTTCCAAAAATGTAAAAACCTACCATCACTCTGCTGTGCCATTGGAAAGGTTTGACAACAATTGTATGTTTATAGTGTTCCTCCAAAAGCACAAGTCACCATATGTAGTGTATACATTTTCTATAGTCTCAAAGCCACGTAACTTGTGAAGGATGAATAAATTTAAATTCACTCCCAACCACTTTGCAAAACCAAACCTGTGCCCTCTCCCATTTATGCTCTGCATAGAATTGGGAAATTTTCCTTTTCTCACTGACAAAAGGTCAAGAAATAAATGCACACATAAATAAGCAATTCTTATAAAAAAAAACGATGGTCATCAATATAGGACACAATTACTACTGGCTCATTCACTTGCAGTGAAGATCAAAGAGGATGTGAGGGGGTTTGCTTCAAGGTCAGCATGAAGGAAATTGGTAAGGAATCCAAAAGGCAAACCGTTTGGTTGATCTGGTGAAGCAAAAAAAGTGATCTTCTGCAAATATCTGATTGCAATGAAATTCTGAGTTTGGGTAAACTTCTAAAATAATGTGAAGGCTGCGCAGCCTTCACATTATTTTATTACTATTTCTGTGTTATCCCACGGCAGAGCTGCTGCTGTTTTTTCTTTAAGATTATTACTAATTTAGTTAGCGTGGTATTTTCCTATTTACATATTGGGAAAACTTATGTTGGGCTCTGAGGTTATGACAATGCTGTGAGGTTAATTTGCGGGAGGTATGAAAGAAGATAGACAATACAAGACAGAGAAAAAATAGAAAAGGGAGCCACTGATATTGTGCTTGAGGCTGAAGAGCAGAGGATTTGACTGTTCCTACTGTAATGTTACCTATTGACAGGCTTTGCCCTGTACTCAAGCTCTGTTGATCTCTTTGTTTTGAGGTCAATCCTTCTGGCATAGGTGGGCGCAGCCTATTGCTTTAGGGTGTGCACCTCAAAGCTCATACAACTGAACACTCATGATGAAAGGGAAGGGGTCAGTAAGTTACATATTTACCGGCCTCTTCCCCAACTAATCCTAAATCATCCCCGCAGCAACAGCTGGAGGGAGAGGAGAGTAGGGAAGTGCTGAGGGGGGAAGGAGGGGGTAGCCAGGGCAGTAGGGGGAATCTGTGCTGTACAGGGTGATTAGGGTGTGCCTGGGCACACCTGGCACACCCTGTGCGCACGCCTATGCCTTCTAGTAAGTAGGTTGGGTTTGTCTGTGATGGTAGAGCACTGGATCTGCATTATGGATTGCTGGATTCAAATATTAGAAAGACTGTTCACAATATTAGTTTGCATTCATATACTAATTATTTTAATTTTGTTTTGTGTTTTGAGCAGTTACATCACAGAATGGTGTAAAAAGGGTTGAAATTGAAGCGCCACACCACTGCTAAGAGGTCCAGATACAACTTTATTCCATTTAATGTCAGAGGTACAATTCAAAGGGTAGCCAAAGTGTTTCATCAGGACTTAACTGGCAACAAAGCGAACAAACCAGAGGTAGACTGGACCTACAATGGTATTTTGTTCGGAGTGAGTTCAAAGCACAGGCCTAGTCAGCAGCTTGTTTGGCAGCCTATCACTATATCACTGAATGGTGTCACTATATTTGTCAAAAGTTGTTTGGCATGATTTAAAGGGACAACACATCTACTTTTTGTCATTATAGTTTTATTTGTGTTTTGGTATCCTGAAACTTTTTAGTGTGCATCGCCCCTTATTTCACATTTTGAATATATTTATTTGGCATTATTTCAGTCATTTATTTTTCTCCAAGCACCCGGTTAGTGTGGCTTGCTCCTTTGCTGCCTCCAGCTGCATCGCTTGAATAGCACTCTGTCCACACACCGAAGGGCCCCTAACTTAATCTGGCACTTCTGACCTTATAGCCAGGGGCAAAACCTGAAGTGGAGTCTCTAATCGTAGACTGAGTTAGTAGTGCAGAGACAGATAGTATGTTTGATGTCATAGAAAGGACTACACCAATAAGTTGCAAGCATTTCTATGTATGGTCATTTCAGGTGATCTCTTGGTATAGTGATCATTTACACTTAGTGTAGTGGTCATTTTATGCTTTAATTAGAATGTTAAGGAAACAGTCACATTAATGTTTAAAGAATATCCAAACCCAAAAGCAAAAACGTAAGATGTTATCGTAACAACTTACCAAATCTTAGATGTGGTGGCTTCAATAGTCTTCCTCTCTTCCTTTTATTTTCACCTGGTGATCTGGCCAATAAGTCTCTTATTTTTCAACTTCCTTTAATAGACCAAACTGTCCAGCAAAAGTGGCAGTTAGAGGATTGAGACAAACCATTTACCACTGATGACTGATATAATGGTCAGCTTTTATTCATTTATGTAAAACCTTTATCCCAAAAGAAACAAAACAACTATTGCTGCAACTGCTTAAAAAGAGTAAGCTGGAGTTCGCCTTTAATGTGTTAGTCAAGTCCATCAGGTTGAGTTTGCTGCTGTCCAAAGGTGTCTCTGTTGCTCCTCCAGTGGAGTGGATACACCCTAAGACAGAAAGCGTGTTACTGGCCAGATCACCAAGTGAAATAAAGAAAAAAAAAAAGAAAAGAAATGCAGCCACCACATTTATGGACTGGTAAGCTACAATATATTACATTTTTGTTTTTGGGTTTAGATACATTTTAAGTCTAGCAATAACTCTAAAGAATGTGGGATAACAGGTCATTATATCCCTGTGTTCCAGGCTTTCAGAATTAAAGTGATTCTAAATGATCATCTTGTAAAACAACCCATTCAGTTTAAGGCTGGGTTCACACTATTGCGATATAGATGTGGCTTTTCCGCATCCAATTTGCATGTCAGGAGATTGTGACTGGTTCTCAATGGAGCCGGTTCACACATCTCCAGAGCGGCTCCGGAGCGAATTGCACAGGAGTTCTGTGTGTCCTCTGGTCTGTTTCAGGTCCAAATTCAGCCCAAAATTCTGACCGAAATCAGACCTGAATGGTGAACAGGGACGCGCCGGACCCCTGCTGTGAGCCGCTCCATACTGCAGTGTGATCCCAGCCTAACATAGAAATCTAAAACATGGCAAAACATTTTTGTATGGATACAAGCCACAAGATACTAGCCACACCACCGGACCTCCTGGATGCCTTACTACTCTCTAAATGAGGGCACGACATGTGGACCACCTGAATCCATCTGGGCATATTATATGGATGGCCACGCCCTACTTGACATCCTGAGGATACTATGTATTTAAGTCCACTGGCCTCTGGGTTTTTTCTAACTATATTTTGGTCACACTCCAGTCCTCAATATTGTGAATGAACTATGTACTATTAGTCCTATTATTAGTCCTATGTACTATTAGCCGGTTTATATTAGTCCTATGTACTATTAGCCGGTTATATTACTCCCATTATTAGTCCTATGTACTATTAGCCGGTTTATATGAGGTTTACAAAATATAGATTCATCGCTTACATTTGGGTTCCTCACCCCTTTTTGAACACATTAAGGCAGAGTTCCAACTAAAAAAAAAAAAAAAAAAATTAAAAGTCAGCAGCTACAAATACTGCAGCTGTTGACTTAATAATCGGACACTTACCTGTCCCAGGATCCAGCGATGCGGGGGAACAAAGCCCTGCTGCTCTCCCCCTCCTCTCCGCCGTGCCGGCATTGTCACTGTGGGCGCCCGGCTGTGGCTTCACAGCCGGGCACGCGTTGCGCATGCGCGGGCACATGTCGCGCATTCGCGAGCCGCGCTGCCCAATGTGACAGGCCGGGCAATCATCTGGGACATGTGACGTGTCCCAGATGATTGCCGAGTGGGAGGGGGAAGAGATGAACTTCCTTCCGGCGCCAAGGTGCCCCAGGAGGAAGTGGGAGCTGGAACCCCCCCCAAAAAAAAGTACATGCCAGGGGGTCACCTTCCCTTAAAGCAGAAGTTCAATTTTTGGGTGGAACTCCGCTTTAAGGACACCTACATGTATATGCCCTAAGTAGTGACCTTTCGTGAGTGATCCTGCCTTTGCTTGGGGTTCCCTTGCTGCTCCAGTGCCCACCCAGGGGGCTGCTGTGTTGGTGCTATTATATGCCAGAATGAGTGCTATATTGGTTTCAAGAGCCCTAATGAAGCCAAGTCTGGCACATTAAGATCCACAAAGATATTACAAATATTAGTGCTGGTAAGAAAGATTTCTTACCAGCACTAATATTTGTAATATCTTTGTGGATAAACACATACAATGTACTCTACTCGCACTAATGTTTAATTGTTTATAACTATCAAAAATACATATCAAATATATGAATTTTAATGTTTGTTATAGATTAAAACTTTATAATTTTATGGATAAGTTGCTTACTCCTTGTCTGGCCTGTACAGTCTAATTTTTTCTCTTCTTTAATTTTTCCGGGAAAAAAAATATTATAAATACCTTTTCCCCTTTTTTTATAAGTGATCACTTTCCCTCTGTTCTCAGCTGCATAAGAGCAAAGGGAGGAGAAGCAACAGCAAGCTGATCTTTCCAGTGAAAGGCTATGCAGGGGGGTCTGTCAGGACAAGTCTGATCATTGAAAGAGAGCACACTGAGTTCCCAGCATAGCTAGAGAACTGACCACACTATGTTCTCCTGCTTAGTGTGGTCAGTTTTTACTAGGAAAGCAGAAGGACTGACATGAAAACCAGGGATTTCACACAAAGGAAGCAATACAAAGAGGACAGGATACTTTTCCATATAAGTACATGATACAGCAGACACATATAAGGAAGATCCTGCTTCTTTAAAGCATGTTATACAGCATGGTGCTTGTGCTGTGTCATTTGGCCCCCCGTATCACCTGAAATACCTGGCTGGCTGATCCTGCCTGTCCTCCCCTTTGAAAACTGACCACGGTGTATCATGGCTGCTGAGCCCTGACACTGTGGTCAGTTTACGTGCCTCCTGCTCTCCTCTGTCCTCTATTCCATCCTCTTCCCTCCTCCCCTTCCCGCCTGTCTGCTCCTGTGTCAGTGCTCACCACCCCCCCCCTCCTGCTGCTAAAATAACTTTTATTGTCCTCTATAATCCTCTCTGTGTCCCAATGACAAGTGCTCCTGTCTGTGTGATTTATTAAAAAAACGCCTTCTTTACCGTATTTCAGAGCATTTCCGGGCGATCACGTGACTGGCCGGCTCTCTCCTCTCCTCCTGACGTCAGTGGGGGAGTCTCAGCCCCGCCCGCTGCATCTGTCAGATGGGGAGAGTAGAGAGGCGGCCAGTCACGTGATCACCGGAAAACGCTCTGAAATACGGTAAAGAAAGCATTTTTTTATAAATCACACAGACAGGAGCACTTGTCATTAGGACACAGAGAGGATTATATGAAGTAGTCAAAGTGGATTAACAATCACTTTAAATGACAGGGGGCCTTGCTGATGTAGCACCCTGGTGTTTAGGCAGGGTTGCTAGTAAATTTTGTTTGCCAGGCGGTAGTTGCCCTGGTTAATTGTTAGTAGATCCACCGATTCCTCTCTAGTTCTGGACTTGCTGCACCTTCTCTTTTCTGTCACTAGGTGGCGTTATGCTGGTGACATTAGATGGACAAGGGCTTAGCAAGGTCAGGTTATGAATGGATGGAGTGTCTCAGCCAATTGGCGGGAGTTTCTTTAGCCCCTTGGCCTGCTGGGAGAGCCTATTCATTTGGGTGGAGTCAGGTGATTGGGGTTCTGTGCCACCTGGACGGCTGTCTGAGTAGACGTGCGCTATGCTGCCCCGGCTGCTAGGCTGTCTGAGGGGCCTATCCAGAAGCAGGAGAAGCAGCGCAGGGTTGGGACTGCACGATTGGAATCCAACCGAGAGTAACAGTTCAGCCCGACAGGGAACCAGTTGTGGTCGGAGGAAGAGGGGAAGCTGTAACCACTAAGGGACCATCCACCTTGTTACTAGAGACCACTGTGAGTAAGCTGGAGCCAGTACCAGAGCATTCCTCTCACCAGCCAGGGACCGTGAAGAAGTGGGAAAACTTCAGCAAGTGGCTGCCAAGCGGGGGACCCAGCAGGGAAGTGGGGGGACGCTTGAGGAAGATACCGAGTTATGGAAATGGAAGAGCTCCGGGGATCCAGTGGTGATTGGGTCTGAGAGTCTAGTGAGAGACTGGGAGCTCGGTGAGTGAAGACCTACAGTGGGAGACTGTAGAGTGCGAGGAGAACTATTTGTGTTACCAATAGCTAAATACAGTTGTGCTCATAAGTTTACATACCCTGGCAGAATTTATGATTTCTTGGCCATTTTTCAGAGAATATGAATGATAACACAAAAACTTTTCTTTCACTCATGGTTAGTGTTTGGCTGAAGCCATGTATTATCAATCAACTGTGTTTACTCTTTTTAAATCATAATGATAACAGAAACTACCCAAATTACTCTGATCAAAAGTTTACATACCCCAGTTCTTAACACCTTTAACATCAATTACAGCTTGAAGTCTTTTGTGGTATTTTTGGATGATGCTCTTTATCTTCTCAGATGGTGAAGCTGCCCATTCCTCTTGGCAAAAAGCCTCCAGTTCCTGTAAATTCTTGGGCTGTCTTGCATGAACTGCACGTTTAAGATCTCCCCAGAGTGGCTCAATGATATTGAGGTCAGGAGACTGAGATGGCCACTCCAGAAACTTCACTTTATTCTGCTGTAGCAAATGACAGGTCGACTTGGCCTTGTGTTTTGGATCATTGTCATGTTGGAATGTCCAAGTATGACCCATGCGTACAGTAGCTTCCTGGCTGATGAATGCAAATGTTCCTCCAGTATTTTTTGAAAACAAACTGCATCCATCTTGCCATCAATTTTTACCAAATTTCCTGTGCCTTTGTTACTCACACATCCCCAAAACATCAGCAATCCACTTCCATACCTTTCATCATAAGCCTTGTTGACTCCTCTCCAAATGTAGCGTTTATGGTTGTGGCCAAAAAGCAAAATTTTGGTCTCATCACTCCAAATGACTTTGTGTCAGAAGGTTTGAGGCTTGTCTCTCTGCTGTTTGGCGTATTGTAAGTGGGATACTTTGTGGCATTTGCGTAGTAATGTCTTTCTTCTGGCGACTCGACCATGCAGCCCATCTTTCTTCAAGTGCCTCCTTATTGTGCATCTTGAAAAAGCCACACCACATGTTTTCAGAGAGTCCTGTATTTCACCTGAAGTTATTTGTGGGTTTTTCTTTGCATCCTGAACAATTTTCCTGGCAGTTGTGGCTGAAATTTTAGTTGGTCTACCTGACCTCATTTTCCACTTCTTGATTAGCGTTTGAACACTGCTGATTGGTATTCTCAGTTCCTTGGATATCTTTTTATAGCCCTTTCCTGTTTTATACAGTTCAACTACCTTTTCCCACAGATCCTTTGACAATTATTTTGCTTTCCCCATGACTCTGAATCCAGAAACGTCAGTGCAGCACTGGATGAAAGATGCAAGGGTCTGTCATGAGTCCAGAAACTCATTGACCTTTTATACACACACACTAATTACAAGCAAACAGATCACAGGTGAGGATGGTTACCTTCAATAGCCATTCAAACCGCTTTGTGTCAACTTGTTAGCATGTTATCAGGCCAAAATCACCAGGGTATGTAAACTTTTGATCAGGGTCATTTGGGTAGTTTCTGTTGTCATTATGAATTAAAAAGAGTAAACACAGTTGATTGATAATAAATGGTTTCAGCCAAACACTGACCATGGGTGAAAGAAAACTTTGTGTTTTTATTTATATTCTCTGAAAAATGGCCAAGAAATCATAAATTCTGCCAGGGTATGTAAACTTTTGAGCACAACTGTACAACTACAGTTAATGACTGTTACAAGATTTGTTGCCACAGGAGACAGCGGTCCTACCTATACAGAAGTAGTGTCCCAGATGGAGGCCTTCTATTGTATAGCTGTCTACCTATAGAAGTCTCGGAGTCTGCCGTTTGTCATTGCATCTACTTAAGGGTGTCCTGGCCCTAACCCTCTCTCCCACAGTTCTCTTTCAAGAGACAATAAATCTCTTTGCATTCAAAAAGTGTCTAACGCCCATCACTTCAGCTTGTATTACACCCACCATGCCTTGTAACCCACTCTACAGAGAAGGATGTCAGCTCTCCCTGACTCTGACGGTCATCACCATTAGGCCTCTAGGGTCGGGGGGGGGGGGCTTGCTACACTAATTCACAAGTTATTCATTACCTCTGTAGGGATCTGCTGCCCTCCTCTGTCTATATTTGTAAATAACTCCTAATATGACAAAATTGTTTATGTACATCATTTTCTGTCTCTGCATAGCTGGGTTAGAATCCCTTCTAGGATAAGGTGACCAGATTTTTTAAATTAAATCCGGGGACATATTTGTAGCCACCCCCTCACCCCGTCCTCTTTAGCTAGGGGTATGTCACGCGACAGAGTGAGGTGCGCTACGGCCCATGTCCTCCCCATAACGGCGGGTGAGGTGAAGGCCAATACTTGATGTTTCCTCGGGCCGGTGTGTCCTGAGCATGTACCGAGTCTGTCGTGCAGAAACCACCGAACCACCCTTTGCTCCCATTAACAGAGTCCATACACCGATCACAGTCCAACTGTTGGTTTATTTCGTATCTCCACATACAGGCAAAGCGATGGCATGATACGGTGAGATGAGCAGGTCGAGGCACTATACTGATCTGGGTCCCCACACCCCCTGTGCTATGACCAAGGGTTGTAGGAGTCTTGACATGAATACCTCCGTTGCGTTGCGGCCCCTATCAGGGGAAGATGTCCTCCAAGGAAGTTACCGAAGGCCCATCCGTCACCGGGTTGACACTACACCGGGTCTTCGAACGAGTGACCTCCCCAGCCTCCTCACCTCAGATGCGGGTCCCCTCGCAAGGGGCGCCCTGGAGCAACTTCACCCTCGCGGAACATAGTTGGAGTCACCGGGTCCCAGGCCTCCTCAATAGTACCTCATCCCAGGCTGAAGGTGCCTGGGATGGACTCCATCTTCATTCCGGCCAGGCCTAGGGCGCCTAGGCCGGAACCTTGAATCGCCCGCACCCAGGCCTAAGGTGCCTGGGTGCGTGAAGAGATGATCCCCCGAAAAAGACCTCGTGGTGAGGGCGTCTCCCCCTTTTATCTCCTCCCGTCGATACCACGGCGGGTTCCCCGCCCCGGCCGTACCATCTCCAGGAAGGGACAAAGAAGGGTAGCACTCCGGTAGTGATTCTACCCTGAGACAGTAGGTACACTGACACCCACTGGTCAAGGAGAATATTACACCACCCAATCCTCCACGAATAACAAAAAGGGGTCTGAACCCTAACACAATTACACACTTGGGTCACACTACCCCCAGGTGTATCCCACTAAATTGAGGACCCCGCTACATATTTTTTATTTATTTTTTAACTAGTAATGTCGGCAATCAGCGACTCTCTGCCCGTCGCCGCCCGCCAAGTCTTACTCTCCGGGCCCTGGCTACTACTGGGTGGAGAGCGGAAGAAGATCACTCCGCCAGGGAAGGGAGGAGATAAGCAGGCAGGCGGCTGGCCGGGACTTAAACCAAGGCAGAAGAACATGCAAGCGGAGCTGAATGGTCATGCACCCGAAACTGAGGAAATATTCCCTCCACTCCGACCAGCACATGATCATCAGAAAGGGGCACAGATAATGGAAAAAATACACCCCCCTAAGCTAATAGTAGCGGCGGAGTGGGGGGGGTGTAATTCAGATTTTTTTTTTATTATTCTGCACTGACTGTCTTTGAAAATACCCCAGCCCCTGTTCGACAGACTTGGTCCGGGGACAGTGTCCTTAATTCGGGGACTGTCCACTGATACCGGGGATGTCTGGTCACCCTATTCTAGGAGGAAGTGAAGAGAAGAGGAGATGAGACAACATATCCCCATGGAAGAACTGTTGCTATTCCAGAACAGAAGCAGGGGTTATTAGGCAAGTGTTCCTATCATAGCCCATAGCTTCTGGGTGTATATACTGTATGTATGTGTTTAATGACTGGTGACAGAAGTATATATTTTCCCTTGTTGTTATCTTACATGCACTATACCAGATAGTTCAAAGTGTGATTGAGTGTGTATGCTGTATGTTAGTAGGTGAACCTGTTTTTTTGCAATAGGGTTTATATGCAGCTCCTGTTAATCTAGTTACTTATCCCTTTGGGTCTGGGATTCTATAGCTAAATTTAGCTCAGGGCTTAGTAACCAGCATAGGCTAGAGTCAGGTTAGGCATCCGATAGCCACTTGGTAGTTAGAGATCTGTTTGCATGACAGATTAGATGCTACTAGGGACTAAGCACAGAGTAGATAGGATGACTCTGAGTTCCAGAGTCACATCACAGTTTGCGCTGATGAAAAGCTGTGTTCTAAGCTGGTCAGATAATGACTGGGGGGTCTTCCTATCACTGCAGATCTTGCCTTCAGGTCTCCGACACCAAGACAAATGCTTCATCATGATCATCCTCAGGAGCCCCTGCAACTGGACTATGTTGCAACATTCATATGGCGGTATCTCTAACAATAACCATATATACACGGGTAGATGTGCACAATTCCGCCATGACTCTTGTTGGACCTTTTGCTGATGATACCTGTTTGTACATTGGATTTATGTACTATTATTATTATTTTTTAATATAAGCTTGTATTATTGCCATGCTGGTGTGCATCTATATACTTATGGTTAAAGTGATTGTACAGGTTGTATTTTTTATTTTTTTGTTCTTTTTAAATAACAAACATTTTATACTTACCTGCTCTCTGCAAGGGTTTTGCACAGAGCAGCCACGATCCTCTTCTTCTGGGGTGCCCCGGCGGTGCTCCTGGCCCCTCCTCTTCATCGAGTGCCCCACAGAGAGCCGCTTATCATGGGGGACCCGTGTGGGCGCGCTCCCGAGTCCCGCTGCTGTGTCTATTGACACAGACAGCAGGACTTGGCCCCGCCCCTGCTCTCACGTCACTGGATTTGATTGACAGCAGCTGGAGCGCTGAGCTCGTCGCTGGAACGAACGGGTTCAGGTAAGAAAAAGAGGGGCTCGGGGGGCAGCTGCAGCGCAGAAGGTTTTTTACCTTAATGCATAGATTGATTCATGCATAGAATGACTAAGATTAAGTCATTATAATACTCTATTTGACAAACATCTTTCTTACCAGAAATTTTAGCTTGTGCGACAAACAGATGCATGCTGGGTAGGGCACTGCTTTGTGATCGTAATCCCCAGAATATGTATTATTCAGTTAAACTCATACATTGTGTGTAAGTAGCACAGTCGCTTTCTATGAAGAGAGCCTTTGTTCTTGTCTTATAGTTACTGAAAGCCATTATCAGTTCAGCCTTGTGCCATGCCTGAAAATAAAGTGTGTGTCCTTTGGGACGTAATCTAATGCGCCTGTCTGTCTGATCTCAAACACTCGATAGTAAAAGTGTTTGTGACTTCAGCTGACCCTTACAGATTATTTTCACAAAAAAAGTATTGGTTTAAGTTGTGCTATGTGTCTAGAGAGAAGCCAAAGAACAAAAAAGACAGGTGACTGAAAGGGGAATAGTTAAAAGCAACCTTTCAGGCAAGAAGTATGGTCATTGCTGACATATTTGGACACTCCAGGATTGTCATCCTTATCCGTCACTGACCTGCAACATGTATGTGTATGTTGGGTGTTGCTGCCTTTTCTGTGTCAGCGATTTAACCGGTGGTGAAGGAAAGATAAGAATGACAACCCTATGCTGTGCACCTAAAAATACATCAAAAATGCCTGGACCAATACAGGAGGTGCATAGCACTGTCACAAGGGACAAAGGGAGAGACCCACATGCTCATCCTTACCCAAAAGTGTCAGGTATTTAATTTTTCCCCAAGCAACTGAACAAATCTGCATTGCCATTGCTATGCCCAATACCAGCTGCTTCTCCTATGGGTCTCTTTTTTGGTGCCCGAGGGTTAAGCACCATAGGTTTGCGCAGGCTATTGCATTAGGGTGTGTACCCCAATGTATAAAACATAGACGGTGTTAGACTTTTCTGTAGGGCCGAGGTTGGTGTTAGCAGGGTAGTGGATAGTGTCAGTAGTTTTTTATTTATATTATTTTATTTTTTTACAATTTTTTTAGGAGCCCCAATGGGGGGGGGGTTTGGTGAAATATCATCAGGGAGAATCTGCGTCGCACGGGGTGATTAGGGTGTGCCCAGGCGCACCCGACACACCCCCTGCCCACGCCTATGTTAAGCACCTTTATGCAGAAGCATCCTCATAGTGATAAAGTGCCAGTAAACTACAGAGTTCAGATGTACAGTGCTTCCCTAGGTTCCCCTTGGTCTCTAATGTGTCACGCGAGATAGCCAAAGAAAGTCTAGGAGGACTTCTCCATACTCTGAGCCAGGAGTCATGCATCTGAGGTCTGATATGTGTTTTGCATGAATGGGACATCTGGGCTATGCTTGGAGGGCTTTTCTGTTGGTTGGGATTTTTGCTTGGGAAATTAATGAGGATGGGGAGAGATTTCTGCTTGTCGAGCAATGGGGGATTTTGCCTGAGGACAATTTTTTTGTTGTTGACTTTAAAAAATTATTGTATAGGAGAAAGGGAAAGGTTTTGTTCAATTGTTTAATTGTTTTTTGTGGTGCTAGGGGAGTACTCCATGTTACATAGGCCTAAATGTTATACTCTGTGCTAAGTACTCCTGACCACTGCACTCTGGGAATAGAGCAGTCAAAAGAAAGCAACATACAACCCAGCGTACAGAATGCAACAGTCAGGAGTATGCAATGTATAGCACAACATACAAAGTTTATTTAGGGTACAGTATGTAATGTGCAGTGTGTGTCATATACTCATGACTGCCACAATCTGTACAGTTTACTGTCTGATACATATATATGTTTAGCCCTAGTCCGAAGCACTAGCAGGAAAGGAGCTGCTGCATGGATCAGGCTGTCAGCCTTACAATGATACTGCAGCTGCCCAAACTCAACCACCTCTGCAATTTCTCTCTACCTCCTCAGTCGCCAAGCAGTCGAGCAGCTGTGAGGAGAGAGGGCAGAGAGTGTCCACAACACAGTGGTGATAGACATCTCTGTCTATGTAAAGATGTGTACTGCCACCTATAAAATAGTGAATGGTATCATCCAATCTCCATTCTGTTGGTTGATAAATTTAAACGTCAGTTTTACACCCTAGTAGACACAGCCCTAAAATGGGCACCATCGCCTAGATGACTTGGGAAGTACATAAGAACCCAATATCCCAAGTTACCAGCGTATGCCCTTATATAAATTCATAAGAAACGATCTACTCTACCTGGAAGACCAATAATCTCTGGTTAACAAAGTTTAACAGGAAATGCCACTAAGTTAGTGGATTCTTATTTATGTCCTTTCATGCTTGGTCTATCAATTTCTAGGAAATTATCGATAGTCCATGTTTTTCTGAAAGTGTCACACTAGTCGACATTGATGTGGAGAGTTCATTTTGTTCTAATCCCCATGAGAAAATTGAGTCAAATCAAACTAAACCCAAATTCCTGGCTGCTATGGGCATTGCCCTGCTGAAAAAAATAGTCTCACTACTTTGATAATACTTTGGTACTACTTTGATACCCAAAGACTATTTTTTTCAACAGGGCAATGCCCATAGCAGCCAGGACTTTGGGATTAGTTTGAGTTGATTAAATTTTATTTTGAGTCATAACGTTTTTGTATTTGATGGGTCCCACTTCCTCCAGTTACAGGGAGTAGCGATAGGCACGTGTTGTGTTGCATCCTACACAAACCTGTACCTGGGGAAGTGGGATCTTGTTTTATTGCTATCTGAGGAAGCATCTACATTCATATCACACGTTGTCCCTTGGTTGTGCTATATTGACAAAAAAATTCTAGTGTGGGAGGGTTCCACCAACTTGCTTCACAGTTGTTTGGCTTTTTTGAAAGCTAATGAGTATAATCTAAAATTTTCTATGTCCTACAGTTCACAGAAAATTACTTTTCTGGATATTGAAGTTGAATTTTTACCAAAGGGTACACTGTCATGTATTCTCTATCGCAAACCTACAGCTGGGAACACAATACTGAGGACAGATATTTTCCATCCAAGCCTTTAATAAGATTGATTCTGTACAGCCAATACCCAAGGTTAAGAAGGAATAGTCAGGACGATAAAACATTTTTTGAAGCAGCTGATGCACTCAGATATTACCTCCTTGAGAGAGGATATAGCAAGACTTGTTCTAAAAAAGGCTTTTCAATGGACCACTCTCGTGATTTATTGCTTAATCATGAAGGTAAAAGCAATGAAAAAGCTCCCTTTTGTATCATTACTAAATATAATGATCAACATGCTGCCGTGAGAAATGTTATTTCTCTATATTGGCATCTTTTTTGATTATCGACCCTAAGGTAAGCAAATTTGTTTCAGGAAACGCAGATCACGTTTAGGAGAGCGTAATCTCTATGAAGCAGGCTGGTAAAAAGCACTTTTAAAAGAAATAGGGATATGGGAGCTGTTAAATGTGTGGTTGGCAATACTGTCAATATATCTGCACAGACAAGACAATTTTCAAATTGGAGATTCTTAATTGCAAAGCATTTTGTCAATTTCAACATCAAAGATGTTGTATATCCAATGGTATGTTCTTGTTGAGTCTTTAATATTGGCTAGAATAAAGGCCAATTTGGGTGACACATATACGAGAACACACATGCCAAATAGATATTCTCCTATCAGTAGGCACGTGGTGATGGAACACAATTATGTGCTTCCAAAAGTATGGTTTCTGGTGGTGAATAGAGTCCATGTTGATCCCAGGGGAGGTGATTGGAATAAGCAGATACTTCAGAGAGAATTGCAGTGGATATATAGGTTAAAAGACACAATTTCCCAGACATCAATGAGACCACGAGTTTCAAATCATATCTAGAGGGTTTAGTGCCTATTAAATTTAAAGAAAATTAGTAAATGATGCATACAGTAGGGCAAAAAAGTATTTAGTCAGCCACCAATTGTTCAATTCTCCCATTTAAAAAGATGAGAGAGGCCTGTAATTGTCATCATAGGTATACCTCAACTATGAGAGACAAAATGTGGAAACAAATCCAGACAATCACATTGTCTGATTTGGAAAGAATTTATTTGCAAATTATGGTGGAAAATAAGTATTTGGTCAATATCAAAAGTTCATCTCAACACTTTGTTATCAGGGATGAGCCGAACACCCCCCTGTTCGGTTCGCACCAGAACCTGCGAACAGACAAAATGTTTGTGTAAACTTTAGAACCCTATTAAATACAATGGACTCGAACGTTCGAAATCTAAAGTGCTAATTATAAAGGCTAATATGCAAGTTATTGTCCTAAAAAGTGTTTGGGGACCCGGGTCCTGCCCCAGGGGACATGTATCAATGCAAAAAGAAGTTTTAAAAACGGCCGTTTTTTCGGGAGCGGTGATTTTAATAATGCTTAAAATGAAAAAATAAAAGTGAAATATTCCTTTAAATTTCGTACCTGGGGGGTGTGTATGATATGCATGTAAAGTGGCGCATGTTTCCCGTGCTTAGAACTGTCCCTGCAAAAAATGTAATTTTTGAAAGAAAAAAATGCATTTAAAACTCACTCGCGGCTATTAATGAATTGTCGGCTCCCGGCAATACATACAAAAGTCATTGATAAAAAAAAAAAAAAAGCGTGGGGGTTCCCCAGAATTCAATTACCAGGCCCTTCAGGTCTGGAATGGATATTAAGGGGAACCCCGCCGCAAATTTAAAAAAAAATTGACGTGGGGTTCCCCCAAATATCCATTCCATGCCCTTCAGATCTGGCATGGATTTTAAGGGGAACTCCACCCCAAATTTTTTAAAAAAATGGCGTGGAGTCCCCTTAAAAATCCATACCAGACCCCTTATCCGAGCACGCAACCTGGCCGGCCGCAGGGGAAAAGGGGGGGATGAGAGAGCGGCCCCCCCTCCCTCCTGAACCGTACCAAGCCACATGCCCTCAACATGGGGAGGATGTCCCCATGTTGATGGGGACAAGGGCCTCATCCCCACAACCCTTGCCCGGTGGTTGTGGGGGTCTGCGGGCGGGGGGCTTATCGGAATCTGGAAGACCCCTTTAACAAAGGGGACCCCCAGATCCCGCCCCCCCCATGTGAATTGGTAAGGGGTACATTGTACCCCTACCATTTCACGAAGAAAGCGTAAAAAAATGTTTTAAAAAACACACAAACACCTTGAAAAAGTCCTTTATTTAAAAAAAAAAAAAAAACATTCCAGCGGTGAAATCCAGTGTCCCGCGGCGATCCCGATGTCCAGCGCTGTCCTTCATTGGTTGTGCCTGAGCGGACCTGATGGGGAACTCCCTCTCAGTATTTTAAATGTATAGACCCGCCCCTTCTAAAGTTCCCCATCAAGCCCGCTCAGCGGACCAGATGCGGAACATGAGAAGGGGCGGGTCTATACATGTATTACCAAAGTGAGAGCAGTTCCCCATCAGGTCCGCCCCCTCGGTATGTCGGACCCGCCTACGTCATTGGCTTGAGCGGGGAACTTCCTTCACTATGTAAATTTAAATTACACAGTGAAGGAAGTTCCCCGCTCAAGCCAATGACGTAGGCGGGTCCGACATACCGAGGGGGCGGACCTGATGGGGAACTGCTCTCACTTTGGTAATACATGTATAGACCCGCCCCTTCTCATGTTCCGCATCTGGTCCGCTGAGCGGACCTGATGGGGAACTTTAGAAGGGGCGGGTCTATACATTTAAAATACTGAGAGGGAGTTCCCCATCAGGTCCGCTCTTTTTTTTTAAATAAAGGACTTTTTCAAGGTGTTTGTGTGTTTTCTTAAACATTTTTTTACGCTTTCTTCGTGAAATGGTAGGGGTACAATGTACCCCTTACCAATTCACATAGGGGGGGGGCCGGGATCTGGGGGTCCTCTTTGTTAAAGGGGTCTTCCAGATTCCGATAAGCCCCCCGCCTGCAGACCCCCACAACCACCGGGCAAGGGTTGTGGGGATGAGGCCCTTGTCCCCATCAACATGGGGACATCCTCCCCATGTTGAGGGCATGTGGCTTGGTACGGTTCAGGAGGGAGGGGGGGCCGCTCTCTCGTCCCCCACTTTTCCCCTGCGGCCGGCCAGGTTGCGTGCTCGGATAAGGGGTCTGGTATGGATTTTTAGGGGGACTCCACGCCATTTTTTTTTTACATTTGGGGTGGAGTTCCCCTTAAAATCCATGCCAGATCTGAAGGGCCTGGAATGGATATTTGGGGGAACCCCACGTCAATTTTTTTTAAAATTTGCGGCGGGGTTCCCCTTAATATCCATTCCAGACCTGAAGGGCCTGGTAATTGAATTCTGGGGAACCCCCACGCTTTTTTTTTTTTTTTATCAATGACTTTTGTATGTATTGCCGGGAGCCGACAATTCATTAATAGCCGCGAGTCAGTTTTAATTGCATTTTTTTCTTTCAAAAATGACATTTTTTGCAGGGACAGTTCTAAGCACGGGAAACATGCGCCACTTTACATGCATATCATACACACCCCCCAGGTACGAAATTTAAAGGAATATTTCACTTTTATTGTTTCACTTTAAGCATTATTAAAATCACTGCTCCCGAAAAAACGGCCGTTTTTAAAACTTCTTTTTGCATTGATACATGTCCCCTGGGGCAGGACCCGGGTCCCCAAACACTTTTTAGGACAATAACTTTCATATAAGCCTTTATAATTAGCACTTTAGATTTCTCCCATAGATTTTTCGAATTTGCCGCGAACACCCCAATTTGTTCGCTGTTCGGCGAACGGGCGAACAGGCAATGTTCGAGTCGAACATGAGTTCGACTCGAACTTGAAGCTCATCCCTATTTGTTATATATCCTTTGTTGGCAATGACAGAGGTCAAACGTTTTCTGTAAGTCTTCACAAGGTTGTCACACACTGTTGCTGGTATGTTGGCCCATTCCTCCATGCAGATCTCCTCTAGAGCAGTAATGTTTTGGGGCTGTCGCTGGGCAACACAGACTTTCAACTCCCTCCAAAGGTTTTCTATGGGGTTGAGATCTGGAGACTGGCTTGGCCACTCCAGGACCTTGAAATGCTTCTTACGAAGCCACTCCTTCATTGCCCGGGCGGTGTGTTTGGATAATTTTCATGCTGAAAGACCCAGCCACATTTCATCTTTAATGCCCTTGCTGATGGGAGGTTTGCACTCAAAATCTCACGATACATGGCCCCATTCATTTCATGTACACGGATCAGTCGTCCTGTTCCCTTTGCAGAGAAACAGTCCCAAAGCATGATGTTGCCACCCTCATGCTTCACAGTAGGTATGGTGTTCTTTGGTTGCAACTCAACATTCTCTCTCCTCCAAACACGACGAGTTGTGTTTCTACCAAACAGTTCTACTTTGGTTTCATCTGACCATATGACATTCTCCCATTCCTCTTCTGGATCATCCAAATGCTCTCTAGCAAACCTCAGATGGGCCCGGACATGTACTGGCTTAAGCAGGGGGGCACGTCTGGCACTGCAAGATCTGAGTCCCTGGCGGTGTAGTGTGTTACTGATGGTAGCCTTTGTTACGTTGGTCCCAGCTCTCTGCAGGTCTATCACTAGGTCCCCCCGTGTGGTTATGGGATTTTTGTTTACCCTTTCTTGTGATCATTTTGACCCCACGGGGTGAGCCCCAGATCGAGGGAGATTATCAGTGGTCTTGTATGTCTTCCATTTTCTAATTATTGCTCCCACAGTTGATTTCTTTACACCAAGATGCTTGCCTATTGCAGATTCAGTCTTCCCAGCCTGGTGCAGGTCTACAATTTTGAGTGAGTCAGTGAATAACTTGTATAGCGCTACAAATGTGAACTAAATCGCCTCAAGGCGCTTTGCATCCAGTGACGTCCTGATCCTTCAGAAGAGGTGGGTCTTAAGTTTTTTGCTGAAGGTCGGATGGTTTTCTTCCATGCGGATGTCCGTGGGTAGAACGTTCCATAGCCGTGGTCCTTGGACTGCAAATCTTCGTTCTCCCTTCGATTTGTAGTGGGACTTGGGGATGTGGAGGAGGTTTTGTTTCTGGTGTCCTTCGACAGCTCTTTGGTCTTCACCATAGTGGAGTTCTGAGTGTGACTGTTTGAGATTGTGGACAGGTGTCTTTTATACTGATAACAAGTTCAAACAGGTGCCATTATTACAGGTAATGAGTGGAGGACAGAGGAGCCTCTTAAAGAAGAAGATACAGGTCTGTGAGAGCCAGAAATCTTGCTTGTTTGTAGGTGACCAAATACTTATTTTCTACCATAATTTGCAAATAAATTCTTTCCAAATCAGACAATGTGATTGTATGGATTTGTTTCCACATTTTGTCTCTCATAGTTGAGGTATACCTATGATGACAATTACAGGCCACTCTCATCTTTTTAAGTGGGAGAACTTGCACAATTGGTGGCCGACTAAATACTTTTTTGCCCCACTGTATGTGAAATCCCATACGTGCACCCACACACATGTGCATATTTTATTGAGTAATGTTGTTTGACATACAGTAGTTCATGTTACTGTTCACTGTGCATTTATACACATGTACACATTTATGTGTATAGTCCTTTAAATTTCTAACTATCTGTGCTCTCCCCAATGGGTAATGTCTTTTGACGCACTTTATATTATTGCTTATTGTGTGCTATATATATGTTTCTGTTGTATGTTGTGATTAGGTTTTTTATTACCTCTATCTAGCCCTTTGAAATGTTTATCACTGGTTTATACTAATTTGATCTTTGTTTTGTTTCTCTTGCAGGATTTGGGACTCTGAGGGAGACTCTGCATTGGTTCCCTGATATACACGATCACACCCAGCACACATGGGCCCACATGGGGTTCTGTTGGGACAGGCATTAGTGGTCAATCTGCCCTGGGATGAGATGGCGGGAGCTGGGCTTCTGGGCTGTAGCACAGTATGCTGTTGCCTCTTTCCCTGGTGGATCCCTTCCAGCGGTTTTGGGCGGGTGGATTAGACAGCATGCTGTGTCAGCACCCCCGCTACTCTTTACTCACTGTTAAGCAGTTGCGCAGGCAGTGATGTCATGGCGCCTGAAGTGGGAGGGGATCACCGCCATTTTGTTAAGTTGTTCACTTCCCCACATCCTGTATGCTTCACATGGCTTACATGCTATTGGCACCCTTTTGGTTTGACTAGAGTAAACTCCTCCTTGCATATTGGGCTTATATAAGGTGCAGTGCTGGCAGTTATTTGATCCTCATTTGCACTTTGATATTTGGATCCCTCCAATCCATCAAACGATGAGACAGATTGCAATGTCTTGCTTCATTCATTTTCATTTTGTGGTATTATATTAAAAGAGAACTATGGGGTTTACAAAAGAAAAAGAAAACCTTATGCTGCATCTGTCCCTCGCCACCTCTGCACTGAGAACTGAGCAATAAAAGATCACTGATCGCTCAGTTCTCCCCTCCACACTCAACAGAGAGCAGTGACTGTCAGCTCTCTGCTCTGCCCCTCCAGTGCTCATTAGAGCACTGGGCTGGGGGGAGGGAGTGGCTGACTCAGTCAGCACAGGTGAGAGGCTGATCCAGCTGGCAGTCAAGGTCTTTTGGTAAATCCCAACTGTAAAGTCAGGATTTTTCTCCAGCCTGGACTGCCTAAGTGACTTCAGCAGACAGTGGGTTTTAGCCCGCTGTTGGCTGAACGCATATCACAGGAGTGTAGAACAAGCTTTAATCCTGTGACTCATAGGAGCAGTAGAGCCAAAAAAGCTTTAACCATACTTCTCCTTAAAGTTTGCTCTATTTATATCGATGTTTTATGTCGATCCCTGTGTGGTCTATTTATGGTGGGTAACCTGTGAGGGGTTGTCACTGACTCCGGGACCTCTGTATTTTTAATATTTGCTAAGTGAATACAGTATGTATTGCAATGAACTGATGGACACAGTATATGTAAGTGACGTGTGTATATACAGTATGTAATTTCTACTGTGATCCTCTATTGGGCATCCATCATGTAACATTCATCTTGTAAAACATCATGTTATTTCATCCACTTTGTATTTGTACTTACTTGCTGATTAGTCAGTGAATCAGTTATATTTACCGGTATATATTTTTTTTCATGTAATAGTGTTTGGTTTTTTTGATGAATGGGTGTACCCATCAGTGATCTACAGCAGGGGTAGGCAACTTTGGCCCTCCAGCTGTGGTGAAACTACAAATCCCATCATGCCTCTTCCTCTAAAAGGCATGCCTGTGATTGTTAGGGTCTTGCAATGTCTCATTGGACTTTCAAAACAACTGGAGGGTTGAGGTTGCCTACTCCTGATCTATAGGGTTACAGTGTGAAATCAAATATATTTTGTTTATGTATTGTGAGATCATTAACGCTCCATCTTTGACAGAAGGCTTCATGATCAGCACTTGCACTACTTTTGATTATTTTTATGGTCTTTGCAATATTATTTATTGTTCTTGTGTCTTTCTTGGGTGCTTAAAATGCCCTCTATATTTAAAAAAAAAGTTGATATGATTCCTTTAGATATGGCACACCAAGTTGAAACAGATCCTGTAGCCTTTTTTGTTTTCTGTACAACCACAGTACCCATACACGGATCAAAATTTGTCTGGTTCAGAAAGGACTGGAAGAATTTTGATCCATGTATGGCCAGCTTAAGTGTAAATGCACTAAAAGTGTAGCAACACATGACATGTTAAGGACCGATCCTTCGCTTTGACTTACCCTCTATCCAACTTACCCACCCCCTTGTACAATTCTAATAAATAACGACTGACAAGGTTGTGGAGTAAAATTGGCCTTCCGGCCTATTTATTTTAACAACTTTTATATGAAATAAATAACCACTTAAATAACCGTTTAAATAACATTTTTCTTAACACTTAAAATACCCCTGGTGGTCTTATAGACCACCAACTCCAACTTGGGCACTGGGACTAACATATCCCTTAGGCCTCCAGTCGCAAGACACCGACTCGGAGACAGTACACCTGGCCGCAGTGCCCTACCATTTACCCCCCTTCCTGGTTAACCCTTGTTGACCAGAAGGTACTCAATAACCCCATACCACCTATGGGTACCACCTTTTTCTCCAGACTTCCCCTTTTACCTCCTCTTCCAGGAACCAAACCCCGCCTTCTAACAACTTTTATATGAAATAACTAACCACTTAAATAACCGTTTAAATAACATTTTCCTTAACACTTAAAATACCCCTGGTGATCTTATAGACCACCAACTCCAACTTGGGCACTGGGACTAACATATCCCTTAGGCCTCCAGTCGCAAGACACCGACTCGGAGGCGGTACACCTGGCCGCAGTGCCCTACCATTTACCCCCCTTCCTGGTTAACCCTTGTTGACCAGAAGGTACTCAAGAACCCCATACCACCTATGGGTACCACCTTTTTCTCCAGACTTCCCCTTTTACCTCCTCTTCCAGGAACCAAACCCCACCGTTTAACAACTTTATTTGAAATAAATAACCACTTAAATAACCGTTGAAATAACATTTTGTTTTTAACACTTAAAATACCCCTGGTGATCTTATAGACCACCAACTCCCAACTTGGGCACTGGGACTAACATATCCCTTAGGCCTCCAGTCGCAAGACACCGACTCGGAGGCGGTACACCTGGCCGCAGTGCCCTACCATTTACCCCCCTTCCTGGTTAACCCTTGTTGACCAGAAGGTACTCAATAACCCCATACCACCTATGGGTACCACCTTTTTCTCCAGACTTCCCATTTTACCTCCTCTTCCAGGAACCAAACCCCGCCACTTCCAACTAAACACCGCCCATAACCCTCACCCTTGTCTTACCCCTCACACAGGGAGGGTGGGTGGGAAGCTTTCTACCTCGTGAGTGAAATGGAGGAAGTGAGAAAACGTCACTTCCTCCCTGACTAACTGCACTCCCCCTCCCCTTCTTCCCCACAGCCACCCCCCTTTTCTTAAAGGGAACCACAGCCCCTGCTAAGCTACTGCCTGTCCCACATGTCATGCCGTCCCTCCGCTCATTTCTCTCTTTGTCATTGCTCCAGGACTCTCTTGACATGTTAAGGACCGATCCTTCGCTTTGACTTACCCTCTATCCAACTTACCCACCCCCTTGTACAATTCTAATAAATAACGACTGACAAGGTTGTGGAGTAAAATTGGCCTTCCGGCCTATTTATTTTAACAACTTTTATATGAAATAAATAACCACTTAAATAATCGTTTAAATAACATTTTTCTTAACACTTAAAATACCCCTGGTGGTCTTATAGACCACCAACTCCAACTTGGGCACTGGGACTAACATATCCCTTAGGCCTCCAGTCGCAAGACACCGACTCGGAGACAGTACACCTGGCCGCAGTGCCCTACCATTTACCCCCCTTCCTGGTTAACCCTTGTTGACCAGAAGGTACTCAATAACCCCATACCACCTATGGGTACCACCTTTTTCTCCAGACTTCCCCTTTTACCTCCTCTTCCAGGAACCAAACCCCGCCACAGCTCGCAAGGGGTAACGCCTTACTCTTGCGAGCAACCCCACACCCTCAGGGCCTGCTGAATTCCCTCCTGCAAACCCAGTTCCACAGGTCAATGCCCACTGCATTCAGGTGGACCCCATCTCCCCTTAGGTACCTCCACGTATCGACGTCCAACTCACGGTGGCGCACCACCAGGCCACCATTCCTCACAAAAATTCTCCCCACTTCCTTATTGACTTTTTTCCGGGCCTTATTAACTTTTTCCACCGACCATGCCCACCGCCAGGATGTCCTGCCTACCATGTCCGACCAAATAACCCCAATACCCGGGAATGTAGTGCACAACCTTAAAATCATATTTAATGTCCCGTATCAGTTGGTGCATTGATCTGGCCCCCATGTCGTTACCTCCCGCATGCAGCACCAATACCTCCGGTGCCCTTTCCCGACCTGCGAACCTCTGTATCTCCGGCATAACCCCACTCCACGTCATACCCGGCACCCCGATCCAACGGACCCGGGCCTCTTGTAAGGGAATTCCTAACTGCCTTCCATTGGGCCGAACATCGGCCCGACTTGCCCCCCAGAACACGTACGAGTGACCCAAAAATCCAAACTAGTCTGGGTTCACCACCGACCGTTTTTATCCACTGCGCTGCGCTGTCAAGGCAATGTCCCACATCCAGTCGGGCAGGTAACCCTGCGTTGATCCGCTGCTGGCGCCAACTCCCGGAACCTGTCCCACTGAAAACGAGACAAAGCGTCAGCCAGGGTGTTATCCACCCCAGGAAGATGCACTGCGTACACAAATACCTTGAACTGCAAGCAGCGCAAACCAAATGTCTCAACAAACGCACCACTGGCTGTGACGTGGCTGACAACCTATTCACTACCTGAACCACTCCCATGTTATCACCGTTTAGGCGCACCTTGCTATTCCGGAATGAATCCCCCCATAGTACAAACGCCCCACAATTGGGAAAAGTTCCAATAGTACCAGGTTCTTCAAGAACCCCCGCTTCCTCCCACTCCTTTGGCCATGGAGCCGCACTCCATTTTCCCTGACAGAACGCCCCATACCCCGTGGAGCCAGCCTCATCCGTAAACAAGTCCAGATCGAAATTGCCAACGGGCCCGGCCATCCACAACGCCCGCCCGTTGAAAGATTCCAGAAAACCGTGCCACACTTCCAAATCCTCACGAAGCTCTCTGGTTAGGCATACAAAATGAGTAGGAACCTGCACCCCGGCTGTCGCAGCCGACAACCTGCGGCTAAATACCCTGCCCATGGGCATTATCCTGCAAGCGAAACACAACTTACCCAATAGTGACTGCATCTGTCGCAGCTGAATCTTACGACGGCCGATAACACCGCGCACTTCCTCCTTCAATGCTTCCAGCTTATCCTCTGGCAGTCGGCATTCCATCTTCTCAGAATCCAGCTCTATGCCCAGAAAAACTAAGGACGACGTGGGGCCCACCGTCTTCTCGGGGGCCAAAGGGACCCCAAAACGATCGGCCACGAATTGCAGCGTCCCCAGCAGGACCCTGCAAACGTTAGACCCCGGAGGGCCCACGCACAGAAAGTCATCCAGATAATGGATGATCGAACTGATCCTCGACACGTCCCGGACCACCCATTCTAGGAACGAACTAAAAGTCTCAAAGAGCGCGCAAGAGATGGAGCAACCCATGGGCAAACAACGGTCCACGTAGCAAGCCCCCTCCCACATGCAACCCAAGAAACGAAAGCTGTTCGGGTGTACTGGTAGCAACCGAAAAGCCGATTGAACATCGGCTTTTGCCAACAACGCTCCCCGTCCACACCTGCGCACCCATGCCACAGCCGCATCGAAGGAGGTGCACGATACCATGCAGTCCTCCGGCGCAAGAGCATCATTCACCGACCCACCCCTGGGAAAGGACAGGTGATGAATCAATCGAAATTTTTGAGGTTCCCTCTTGGGGACCACCCCAAGGGAGAAACCACTAACTCAGGTATGGGCGCATCCGTGAACGGTCCGGCCATACGCCCCAACTGTACCTCCCTATCTAGCTTCACCGAAACCACCAAGGGATGGAGAGAGGCAGACCGGATGTTCTTGGCTGCCGGGGGGACTGCAAAAGGTGCGCAAGGAATTCTGAAACCACCGGCGAAACCCTCCTCTAACAACTTGGCTGCACGCCTGTCGGGATACCTATTGAGAAAGGGAAGCATCCTTTCCACCCGGATTGGCGTTGTTCCCTTTTCCCCCAGAATCCCCAGGGCGACCCCTGCCTCGCGTAAAGCATTTGGACAAGGCATGACTGCCCCCACATCCTGAACACACATGCTTGAAGCGACAGCTTGCTCCGGACTTGCACGTGCCCTCGTTGAACTGCCAGCAGTAGCCCCACCGTTTCTCGGTCGGTTGTCCCGAGGCTGCAGCACCTCTGACCCCCCCCCTGAAACTGATTGGTGGCCCGCGACGCTGTCATCAGCCGCATCCACAAGTTGATGTCCTTGTGATCCCATCGCAGTCCTGGTCTCATGGCCATCCTCTGCCGGAACTGTTTGTCATACCTCAACCATGCTACGCCACCATACGTCCTGAACGCTTCGCTAACCGCCTCCAAATAAATGAACAGCCCAGAACAATGTTCCGGGGCCTTCTGCCCTATCACGCAAGCCATGATCGCAAACGCTTGCAACCAATTTGTGAAAGTACGGGGTATAAGACGATAACGCCTCTTTTCCTCATCCTCCTTCCTGCTCTCTTCCGGCTTCACCCTATCCAGGTTGAATTTGTCCAAGGGGAGCAACGTGAAGATCTCCACATACTCACCTTTTCACAGCTTTTCTCTGACCTCCGGCTTGAGGTGAGTTCCTAACGGTGCCTCAAAACAAATGTACATCTCATTCTTAGCGGCATCCGCCAGCCTGATCACCTCCTTGTTTTTCTCTCCCGCAGCAACTTGCCCACCTGCCGTGGCCGCCCCCCTTCCAATGGGGCCTGCCCCTCCTCTGACACCTCTACCGCTTGCACGCCTGGGGCCACGGGTACATCCGAAGGCCCCGCCACCTGCGATGAACCCCCTGTTTTCCCCCAAGCCGCCGCGGGCGACACCATGTCGCCCCCGCCCGGCTTAAAACGCCTGACCAAATCCTCCAACCCAGACCACAAGTCCTGCGTCTCCCCTGCCACTTTCCTCCCCGGTGGGGAAGAACGCGACCCAGGTGTCGCGCCTAAGCCCCCCCCAACACCCCCTTGACCCAATAAATCTTGTAATAAGGAACAAATAACCACATAAGAGTGGGACTTACCGGGCTGCCTGAAACTGGGTCCACCAGCCGCCGAACTGTTCTCCAGCGAAGCCAGTTGTCCCGAGTCCTCGCCACCGTCTGACCCGGACAGCTCCCCCCCAGACCTGTTGTCATCCGATTCTGCCGACACAAGCGCTGGCTGCACCCCGTGCGGACGCGACCCACGTGGCAAGGGCTGTCGTGGCTGAGCATCACGCCCTCTCGATCCTGGCACACCCGACCCACTCGCCACCTCCACCGACGGATTCCGGGTCCGCCCCCTGGCACGGGTGTCATCCGCTCTACTCCCATCCGTCAGTCTTGGCGCCAAACCCCTCACCGCTCGTCCTGCTGGCTCCGCCGGACCCCTGACCGCCACCGCCTCCAGGCCACTGGCCCGCGAACTGGATTCTCCACGCTGGGCCGCACGGCTGTTCCGGGCATCACCCGCAGCCTCGACCGCGATGTCACCGCATCTCCGACGTGCGGGAGGGGGAGGGGCAAGAGGGCCACTCGTCTCCCCCACCGCCGAACTCCGTCCACGGCGCGGATTCCTCCCGGCCCCCCCCGCCGACACCGGCTGCGTGCGGTCGGGGGATGCGGCCGGAGGGCCCCCAACGGGTCTCCGGAAGGAAGTAGATCCACTCGGGGATGCCTCCGGACTGTACCGCTCAGGCGGCCTGAACCGCCTAGCGCGCCCCGTAGCGACCCCCCCCCCCCGGCGGGCGCCGCCGCCCGCTCATCTAACACTGCAGACACCTGTTCCTGCAGCCACTCTACCCCCTGCGCGGCCACCGCAGCCCGCAATTGCGCTAATAGCTCAGCCACATCAGCCATAGCACCGGCTGTGAAGCTTTCTACCTCGTGAGTGAAATGGAGGAAGTGAGAAAACGTCACTTCCTCCCTGACTAACTGCACTCCCCCTCCCCTTCTTCCCCACAGCCACCCCCCCTTTTCTTAAAGGGAACCACAGCCCCTGCTAGGCTACTGCCTGTCCCACATGTCATGCCGTCCCTCCGCTCATTTCTCTCTTTGTCATTGCTCCAGGACTCTCTTTAACTTAGTTTTCTGTGATACACTTGTTTAGCACAATAACTGAAAAAGCATTGATGGCACAGGATCAGCAAAACAACCAGGCTGAAGCTAGTATTTTCAGAGGGAGATTAACAATAGCGACTGAAAAGATCACTTAGTAAAGGTTCCCTTTTAGGACATTGGTGCTCAACCTGTGGGAGTCCAGCTGTTTTGAAACTACAAGTCACATCATGCCTCTGCCTTTGGGAGTCATGCTTGTACCTGTCAGCCTTGCAATGCCTCATGGGACTTGTGGTTCCACAGCAGCTGGAGGGCCACAGGTTGAGCACCCATGCTTTAGGGCCTCTTCACGTTTGTTTGTTTTTCTGCAGTAAAACACACACACTTTACTGCCTGAAAATGCCATTCTTTCTTATGATTCACATCCGTGTGCTATAATTCTATGTGTTTTTAAACAATAAGGTTACATTCACAAAAAAATATGATATACACACCGTATAGAGTATTACTCCAAAATAATTTATTGTAAAAACCGGCGTCATGTCCAAATATCCTCCTTAACCCCCACCTCCCATAAGACCAAATCCCCCCCCCCCAAATCCCAATGAAAGCACACCCCAACCTACCTAACTAACCAAATCCCCTCCCAATCCAGTACCTTAACTAGTCTGCATGCACCCCCAAGTGGGAGCTGGTGGATAACGTCCCAAATTGGGTCCCCTGTGAAAATACCCGCACCACAAATTAATGCTAACGAATATACCCCGAAGAAACCAGCACCCCTCCTTAAAATCTCAATGGGTGAAAGGAGTGCTGAAATCCTCACGGATAATCCAAACGCTCTGAGCCAGAAAGATATTGTCCTACAGTGCCCTAGGACAGATGATGGTGGACAGTCCAGGGGCAGTGGTTCTACTGAAAAAAAAAAAAGAAAATCACAGAAAAATATCCTGCTGAAAAAAGTAAAAGAATGGTAACATGAATTCTCAGCATTGAGGTAAAGATGATAATATGAATGTTTTTGAACGTGTATAGAGTGAACCAAATAAGGTATCCATAGTCTTCTACATGAGCATATAAGCAGCTGGGATAGATATCACATCATATGGTGGTTAGACTACTGCTGGGCTATAAGTTCAGTCAACGAAGGTAGAGCTGAAATATCAATATGAAACAGTGGAAGACTGTTGGTTTTGACATGTCTATACCAATGTAAACAAAAAGTTGATGAATCCATATCGCTTCTTGACATGCGCGTGCTGCTGCAATGTACTCTGCTTCAGTTGAAGATAGAGTGACAGTTGCTTGCTTTTGACTAGACCAACTTTTGGTTCCTTCCCCATACTAGAAGATGAATCCACTTGTGGATTTGCGGTCTGTGTGGTCCCTGGGCCAATCAGCATCCACATAACTGACCAGTTTTGGATTGGATGTTGCTGGTAACCATCCTGAATTGTTCCTTTGAGGTATTGTATCACTCTTTTTATTGCGTTCCAATCACGCTGACAGGCTGAAACTGCATTGTATGCCCACTGCTGTGGCTATGTCAGGTCAGTGGCAACATGCAGCTTACCGATTGCTCTGCCATACATGTCATTGTTGGCAGGGCCGTCTTTAATATTGACTGGACCTCGGGCAAACATTTTCTTGGGCTCCCCCTCTATGCAATTTTGCTCTCCACCTGCTCTGAGACATACAATAAATAGCAGCTAGACTCAAAATCAGTTGAATCAGATCAGGCAGCGATTACGATTGGTCGTCAGAGGTTACAGTGTATCATTACCGCTTACTGACTGGTTGCTAAAGGTTACCCCCCACCAATTTGCTTACCTTTGCAGAACAGGCTGATGTTAGGCTTAATGACCACAGTTGCAGGCAGGACTTTTACGCATGCCCATTTACCTCCTCAGTGGGCAGCATTCAGTATAGGTGATGGTGGATATGACCTCAGGGAGGCATGATATACATATGAATGCCGCCTTTATTTTAGGGCTGTTACTGATTAAAATTTTCGTGTTCGATTAATCGATTTTTTTAAATCGATTAATCGACTAATTTCGATTAATTATAACGCACATACCGTTTTTACATTTTTTTCTCCCCCCCCACTGTAATATCCACATCTCCCCCCATACTGTAATGTCCACATCTCCCCCCATACTGTAATGTCCACATCTCCCCACATCTCCCCCACTGTAATATCCACATCTCTCCCCATACTGTAATATCCACATCTCCCCCCATACTGTAATGTCCACATCTCCCCCCATACTGTAATGTCCACATCTCCCCTATAATGTAATGTCCACATCTCCCCCATACTGTAGTGTCCACATCTCCCCCCATACTGTAGTGTCCACATCTCCCCCCATACTGTAGTGTCCACATCTCCCCCCATACTGTAGTGTCCACATCTCCCCCCATACTGTAATATCCACATCTCCCCCCATACTATAATGTCCACATCTCCCCCCATACTATAATGTCCACATCTCCCCCCATACTGTAATGTCCACATCTCCCCCACTGTAATATCCACATCTCCCCACATCTCCCCCACTGTAATATCCACATCTCCCCACATCTCCCCCACTGTATAAGATTGTCTGCTCTTACCAGAAACGACAGCAGGCAGACTCGTCCGCAGACGACACAAGCAGGCGGGTGATGATGACGCCAGCGCGCCGCTACTAGGCCGCCGCCGGGTGTACCAAGATGGCTTCCGCTCCGGAGCTAGGCCGAAGCCGCGGCCTTTCCTATGGGCGAGACACCGGAGGTCAATCCGCGGATCGTACCAATCAAAATTATTTTGATCGATCAAAGAAATTAACGATTAATCGAGGAATTATTTATTCATTTTATTTACATATCAATGCAGCCGGTCCACGGCTATTTACATATGAATGCCACCGCTATTTACATATCAATGCAGGTTATTTACATGTAAACACAGGGTCTGCAGGTGCGTCATCTGTACACAATAGGGCAGAGATGGGCAGCATTAGTAGCAGCACTTCACACTGAGATATCGTGACACAGCACGGGACTAAAACGTCAAGGGAATTTAAACTGGGATAGTTGGCAAGTATGAGGCAGGCTCTTTGGGCCCAACAACAATGACCCTTTTGCCCTGCCTTAAAGATGGCCCTGATTGTTGGGTAGTATGTTTTCTGCTTCATTACTATTTAGCCTGGTTCCATAGGAGTTTTCACTTCCTTTGCATCTTGCATATGGAATTGCTCCAAGATTGGTTGAGAAGATAACTTCCATCTTCTCTCTCTCCATTTGGATTCCCAGATAGTAGATAATGTTTCCAAGTTCTTTAATTAAAAAAAATTCTTTCAGCTTGTGGACCGATTGTAATCCCCTTCTATTTCAAAAAGCTGAACACTGGGACTTTTTTCTACACACCGTGTGTGATGCTTGTAAAGAGTGCCTTGCCAGATCCGCCAACCAATGTTCCAGCTGGGTCTGAGTTGTTTTTCAAGCAAGTGATGTGCTGGAGGAAGAGGAGTGTATATAGTTTAAGTGTCCCTGAAGAGACTTTGTTCTAGTCAAATGGGCATCCCATAATACCCATAACCCCATCCAAATTTACAGTATCTCACAAAAGTGAGTACATCCCTCCCATTTTTGTAAATATTTAATTATATCTTTTCATGTAACACTGAAGAAATTACACTTTGCTACAATGTAAAGTAGTGAGTGTACAGCTTGTATAACAGTGTAAATTTGCTGTCCCCTCAAAACAACAACACACAACCATTAATGTCTAAACTGCTGGCAACAAAAGTGAGTACACCCCTAAGTAAAAATGTCCAAATTGGGCCCAAAGTGTCAATATTTTGTGTGGCCACCATTATTTTCCAGCACCGCCTTAACCCTCTTGGGCATGGAGTTCACCAGAGCTTTACAGGTTGCCACTGGAGTCCTCTTCTACTCCTCCATGACGACATCACAGAGCTGGTGGATGTTAGAGACCTTGCGCTACTCCACCTTCCATTTGAGGATGCCCCACAGATGCTCAATAGGGTTTAGGTCTGGAGACATGCTTGGCCAGTCCATCACCTTTACCCTCAGCTTCTTTAGCAAGGCAGTGTCTTGGAGGTGTGTTTTGGGTCGTTATGTTGGAATACTGCCCTGCGGCCCAATCTCCAAAGGGAGGGCAGCATGTTCTGCTTCAGTATGTCACAGTACATGTTGGCATTCATGGTTCTCTCAATGAACTGTAGCTCCCTAGAGCCGGCAACACTTATGCAGCCCCGGGCCATGACACTCCCACCACCATGCTTGACACACTTATCACTTGACAAGACACACTTGCCTTTGTACTCCTCACTTGGTTGCCGCCACACGCTTAACACCATCTCAATCAAATATGTTTAACTTGGTCTCATCAGACCACAGGACATGGTTCCAGTGATCCATGTTGTTAGTTTGCTTGTCTTCAACAAACTGTTTGCGGGCTTTCTTGTGCATCATCTTTAGAAGAGGCTTCCTTCTGGGACGACAGCCATGCAGACCAAAGTTATGCAGTTTGCGGCGTATGGTCTGAGCACTGACAGGCTGGCCCCCCACCGCTTCAACCTCTGCAGCAATGCTGGCAGCACTCATATGTCTATTTCCCAAAGACAACCTCTGGATATGACGCTGAGCACACGCACTCAACTTTTTTGGTCAATCATGGCGAGGCCTGTTCTGAGTGGGACCTGTCCTGTTAAACCGCTGTATGGTCTTGGCCACCGTGCTGCAGCTCAGTTTCAGGGTCTTGGTAATCTTTATGTAGAGCAACAATTCTATTTTTCAGATCCTCAGAGAGTTCTTTGCCGTGAGGTGCCATGTTGAACTTCCAGTGACCAGTATGAGAGCGATGACACCAAATTTAACACACCTGCTCCTTATTCACAGCTGAGACCTTGTAACACTAACGAGTCACATGACACCGGGGAGGGGAAATGGCTAATTGGGCCCAATTTAGACATTTTCACTTAGGGGTGTACTCACTTTTGTTTCCAGGGGTTTAGACATTAATTGCTGTGTGTTGAGTTATTTTGAGGGGACACCAAATTTTCACTGTTATACAAGCTGTACACTCATTACTTTACATTGTAGCAAAGTGTAATTTCTTTAGTGTTGTCACATGAAAAGATATAATAAAATATTTACAAAAATGTGAGGGGTGTACTCACTTTTGTAAGATACTGTAAAACCCCCTAAATAAAAAAACAAAAAAAACAAAGCTGCATAGACTGTCTCAAGTGAGCCTGTAAAAAAAATGGGTGTGCCTGGCTGTGCAGGGTGGGGGATACCTTTCACCAGCAGGTTTTATGGGGATGCGCTACACATTCATTAAGCATAATCCCATCATCAGACTACTAACTTCTGATGAATATATTGCAATCCTTTAGCTTAACCCCTTCACAAATGCTTGTTGGTACAGCATACAGTTTGTGAAATGTTAGTAGCTAAATACATTCCTCGCTTTTAAACTGGCGAAGGAAGGCCAGTTTAGTGCTGACCGTGAATGTCTATGTATGTGCTGAGGAAATACAGTGTACTCAGTGAGAGAGATGGTTCCATTCATCCTTCTAAGAAAGTGTCAGGTAACATGGCCCAATGCAAACCTCCAAACCAGGGAATTATAATTGTATGGCATTTGTCAAACTGAATGCAGAGTTCATGAATATTCATGAATATTAACAAGGATAGGACAACATATGTTCAACAGAATCTGATAAATTACCATATCACTGTCTGCTGCCTTTACTCCTGCTGTCTCAAGTAAATATCTACATAAATAATGTATCTGCAAAGTGAATTATTTTGTTTTTTGTCTCTGTAAAGCAAGTGATAGTTTGCACCTATATATTGCAGCAAAAACAAAAATGCCACCAGAAAAAAATAAAATAAATCATAGTTAAGAAGCTATAAGGCTCCTTTTTACACTGAGGCGTTTTTACCACAGCGCTTTTAAAAACAGCGCTGTAAAAATACCTGAAATAATCCTGCCCCATCATTCTCAATGTGAAAGCCCTGAGGGCTTTCAAACTGAGGTGTATTGCTGGCTGTGAGTTGGAAAAAATCCTGCAAACAGCTTTTTTGGAGCGCATAAAATAGCGCTGTAAAAACGCCTATCCCCATTGAAATGAATAAGTACCGCTGTAAAAACGCGGTAAAAAACACCCAGAAGCTGTGGGAAGGTCACATGACCGCAGTAGAGTGGAGAATTGTGGGATACCAAATAATCCTTTTTACCGTAAAAACGCGGTAAAAATGCATAGGCGTTAGCGCTATTTTTACCACGAATGCAGTAAAAACGCAGTAAAATCGCAGTAAAATCGCGGTAAGAATTTTTATCATTTTTTTGTGTTTTTTCAACGCCTCAGTGTGAAAGGGGCCTTAGGATCTATTAGGCCCCTTTCACACTGAGACATTTTTACCGCGTTTTCGCTGTAAAAATGCCTGAAATAATCCTGCCCCATCATTCTCAATGTGGAAAGCCTCGTACACACGGCCGAGAATCACGTTAGGAATTTTTTTTTCGTTTTTCTTGACGAGATTCTTGGACAAGAAACTTGTCCCGGCCGAGTGTACACACGCTCGATTCAAAGAACCCGCTGTTCTTTGAATGGAGTGAACGTGGTGACGTCATCGACTACGACGAGCATGCGCTCGTCACATTCGATGCCGTCGCCGCCATCTTGCTACACCCTACCTATGCCTAGGAAGCTACCGCGCATGTGTCGAAGTCATTTCGAGCATGCGCGGGTTTCCTTGGCGACACGTAAGTGTACACACACACACACTTTTCTCGTCGAGAAACATGCTGACGAGAATCTCGACGAGAAAATAGAGAGCAGGTTCTCTATTTTTCTTGTCGAGATTCTTGTCGGTTTTCTTGACGAGAAACCTGAAAGCCGTGTACACACGACCGATTTACTCGGCAAGAAAGCTCTGCCAGCAAGTTTCTTGCTAGTTCTTGCCGAGAAACTCAGTCATGTGTACGAGGCTAAAGCCCTGAGGGCCTTCACACTGAGGCGTTTTGCTGGCTGTGCGTTGGAAAAAATCTTTAGGGCGCATAAAATAGCGCTGTAAAAACGCCTATCCCCATTGAAATGAATGAGTACCGCTTTAAAAACGCGGTAAAAAACACCCAAAAGCTGTGGGAAGGTCACATGACCACAGTAGAGTGGAGGATTGTGGGATACCAAATAATAATTTTTACCGTAAAAACGCATATGCATTAGCGCTATTTTTACCGAGAACGCGGTAAAAACGCGGTAAAATCGCGGGGAAAAAAATCATAATTTTTTGCGTTTTTTCAACGCCTCAGTGTGAAAGGGGCCTTAGAGTTTGACAATGGAATTATATAATTTGGGTCTGATTTATAAACTGCAATATGATCTTACAGGGCTAAACCACCATATCCAGCACAGAGCAGGGCTTTACAGATGCGCCTAAATACAGTAAGTTCCCAAACAAGCAAAGCTAATTACATTTTAGCGTATGAGGAAAAGAAGGTCAAAAAACCATGTGACATAGCTTTCATCCAATCAGGAAGAATTCTCAGAAGCAGTATGCAAAGAACATTCTGCAGAACACTGCTGAGTGCACTTCAGGAAGTACATTCCTGAGACCTCTCTCTCTCTTTCTCTTTAGGCCCCTTTCACACTGGGGCGGTTTGCAGGCGCTATTTTATAGCGCCTGCAAACCGAGCCTAAACAGCGGCTGCTGTTTCTCCAATGTGAAAGCCCCGAGGGCTTTCACACTGGAGCGGTGCGCTAACAGGACGTGAAAAAAAGTCCTGCTAGCCGCATCTTTGGAGTGGTGAGAGGAGCGGTGTGTTTACCGCTCCTCCACCGCTCCTTCCCATTGAAACCCCATTAAAACCGCTCCTTCCCATTAAAACCGCACCGCTAGTGGCCGAATACCTCAGCAATCCCGACGGTATAGCGCCGCTAAAAATAGCGGCGCTATACCGCCACCACACCCACCGCCCCAGTGTGAAACCGGCCTTACGTAACTGTCAGGCCAGGTCCCTAGGACGCCTCATAGATTTATATGCAAAAATGTTTACCAAAAATGGCGCCTTTTGGGGATAAGAACATATAAACAAACAACTGCCCCCTTTAAAGTGAACAAATCACTAAACTGTGTAAAATTATAACAAATAATAAGGAGCTATAAAAATATTAATAGTCAACAATCACTGCTTAGGTGATTGTTGACTATAAATATTTTTATGTATTAGTTCATTCATTGATCCCTTTGTAAGGTTGGCTATTTATGTGCAGTGTGGGTAGCGTGTGTGCATCGGTGCTCCCTAGAGGCAGATTCTGTATTATGTTTTTGTCCTCTCCTCCATTTTGGAGGAGCCTCACCAAAAGCAGCCTTTCTATCCACATAAAAGCAAGCAGGAAGTGGCGTGACATCACTTTCTGAAGAGCCAATCACGGCAAAACATATGTCGGAGCAGAGGATCCATCATTTCCGGGTCCATATTTGATACCCCACACCAGGCTTTGCCCTTCGGAGCGAGACGTTGAACGCACGCCACCCCCAGAGATCAGCTGACTCACACACGCTGTTTACACCTAGTTCCTAGGCCAGGCACAATTACATGTGAGTGTAACTTCTATCATTGCTGCTGTTTCTACTTTAATAAAAATTACTACACTATGAGACTTTCATCTGTGTCTCCTGTGGAGTAATTTTTTACATTCTAGCCCCTTCCTGAGTGGCCATTGGAGTGGATTTATGCCATTAGCGGAACCATTCTGGTGTTCCCAAAGCATTTTTTGACCGTCCTGTAAAAAAGGGGTCAAACAGCTCTGGTGAGTGGCCATCTTTATACTGAGCACTCGTGGTGGAAGATCTAGAAGTTTTAGCTCAGAGCATTCCATTTTGGTGTTGGGATTTATTCACTTATGGACTTTATGCTTGCTTATTTTTTCATTAATGTGCACATTTAAGTTTGGTGCAGTGTTTTCTTTGTGCCAGTTTTTTACATGAACATGTATAGAGCCTTATTCTATATTTTATAATTTCATACATTTATATACTGTGTTCTGTAATACAATTTGCATACACCATTTTTTATTACAGAATAAACTTCAGACTAGGCAAAGACTCTTCACCATTAAGCCCTGTACACACGACCGGTTTTACTGCCAGGAAAACTGGCAAGAGAGCTTTTGGCCGGGAAAACCGGACATGTGTATGCTACCTCGCAGTTTTCCCGACAGGAAAACATCCAGGAATCCCGGCAGGAAAATAGAGAACCTGCTCTCTATTTTCCCGTCGGGATTCCCGGCGTTTTTTTTCCCGCCAGATTTACTACTGCTTTCCTATGGGAAACACTGCGAGGCAGTGTCGATGGAGCATACACACGGCTGGGATTCCCGGCTAAAGCCCCCATGGCAGTTTTCCTGCCAGGAAACCCGGCCATGTGTAGGGGGAAGAAGCAACCGAGCAGGTTCTCGGCTTTCCCCTCGGTTTTCCCGGCTGACTTTTTACCGCCGGGAAAACCGAGCGTGTGTACAGGGCTTAACACTTCATTTCCTTAAATAATTTCTTACATACATAGCTTATCAGAAACATAGTCTCTCCAATATATCCACTTGTCAATAATGCATCAAAATGGCTGTGCTGCCCCTGGTGCCCCTGGCCCGCCATACCTCAAACTAGCAAAGTCCATAAGTTGTTCAGTCAATACTTCGGAACCCCAACCGCGTGGGGGTAACTTGTAGAACAAAAAGATCTATAATTCTGCAAAACTTGTCCTCCATCCACACATAGCCTGATAACTCCTACCAATGCCAATCTGTATTTATAGGCTCACAAGAGCTAGAACGTGAACACTGGAGATCCACATGAGTAAGCAACAGAAAGTGAAAATAATAACTCTTAACTCTTGGTGCACCAGGGGAAGTCATACACAGTACATGAAACAGGTTATAAAGAAAGACATACTATACTGTACATGGCATACCATATACAATAACACATCGTAGTCATCCGCCTGCATATTTGTCACAGGGAAGATTGGGCACGAAATGTTCCCTGAGCTCAGCAGTCTGACATATTTTACCACAGTCCTGGGTTCCCTGGAGGAACAGGAGAGCCTGGGAACACATCAGGTGGTGCGGGGGGGGGGGGGCTGTGTCAGTAGGTAGCGGCTAACTTTTTTAGTGCCCAAAAAAGTATCTCCCATACTGAAAAGCCATTAGTCACAGGGAAGATTGGGCATGGAAAGTTCCCCTTAGCTAAGCAGCCTGACAGTTTTTACCAAAGTCCTGGGTTCCCTGGGGGAACAAGAGAGCCTGGGAAAACAGCAGGCGGTGTGGGGGGGGGGGGGGGGTCATTAGGGGTTTTCTTTTTTTAGTGCCAAAAAAAGTATCACTTATACTGAAAAGCCATGAGCTTGTTTGTTTTACCCATTCGAAGTCTAGGCTGTTTATATATGGCCTATGCACAGCAAGTGGTTAAAGGTTTCAGAGAAGACTTTAGGTGGCATTTGTGCTACAGGAATAGTATCCAGCAATAGATAGGGTTTGGACAGAAAGAACAGCAGAAGAAATGTCCCATTGCAAACTCATGATTAACAAAACTCAACAGGAAACAACAGCTATAACACACCACAGTATATGGGACCCTCAAAATGTACCCACACCAGGACCTAGCTTTCTCAGGTCTTCTATTGGCTCTTATTCTTCCTCCCAGATTACACTATAGCCCAGAAAGGACAACACAATATGCAGCACACTCCATTTATCCTACTTAATGATGTGTTTTTTTTATACCTCTCCACAGGTCCTCACATGGTGCTGTTGGCTGCAATAACTTTTGACAGACACCTTAGTACTGTACCTGCAATATCTCCTCTACTGCTCTCTGTCCTTCTACGTCTCTCTTTCTCTTGACATGTTGACATGTTGATTGGTTTAAAAGGCTGCTTAGAGCCTATTTATTTGCTAAACACTGTCTATTTAGTCATGAGCTTTGCAATTGTGTAACTTTCCCTTGCAGTTTCATAGGGCTATTCCTCAGTATTGAAGCTTTCTGTTTTTTTTTTTAACCTATCCGGAATTCCTTGTTGCCACCAGCCTTGATATGTCTGTCTTCTTCATAAGTGCCACTAAGTCATGCTATGTGTGCTAAAGGAGGAACACTGAGCAGATATAAAAAAACAAATACAGGGGGTCCCCGGGTTACGAACCCGTTAGGGACTTTCCTCCTGTTTGTAATTCGGAAATGTTCGTAAGTCGGCCGCGCATGCGCAGAACGACAATTACGGATGTTTTCCGATGTTCCGTCGAATGCCGTTCTGCCCATGCGCGGCCAATTACGGACATTTCCGAAATTTTCCGAGGCTCCGTCTGGCCGCACATGCGCAGAACAGCAGATGGACCGCGAAGAACGGCAGAGGTTCCCCGCAGCGCCCGGTTCGTAAGTAGGAGGGGTTCAAAAGTCGGGCATTCGGGGACCCCTGTACCACTTTATCCAGATGTGTATTCATTAAAAATTCATACCATTTATTTTTACATAGAACTAGCAAAATAATTTGAGTTTGTCTTCATGTCGATTTCTTGTAATCCCTAGCTCAGCCGAACTCAGGCTGGGAAGAGGAGGGCAGCATGGACAGCCAATCAGAATGCACTATATTGCACAGTGCTGTTCATCTATGTGCTTCCCGGGAGGAGGAGGAAGCAGAGTGATGATCTCAATCGTATGTTACTGCTCTTTTTTTGTCCAATCACAGGATGAGGCAGATCCTAGACCAGGTCAATATCTTAATTTTTACTTTTATAAAAAATCGCTAGTTGGACTATTCATGAATAAGAAATAAGGAAGACAGAAGAAGAATTTTGTATCTGACTCTGTCCCTCACAGTGATATATTCAGCAGTGCTAAAGGTAAAGTGAAGCAATGCTCATTTATAACAGGTGTGTAAGAGAACATTGTTATCGGTTTATGATACTAAATTCGATGTAAGCACCATGAACACCATTTTGCTGTGCCTCAGGTAACCATAAAACAAAACTTCTGTGAGGAGGGGCTGAAGTACAAGTAAAATATAAAAAAATGTATATAGCTCCAACTGCCCAAAGGAGCTGCTTGAGTATGTTTGGTTCTGTACTCTGCCCTTCACCCCCAAGAACAGTCCCAGCCCCTCTGGCACACCTAGTAAACATAAACAGTGTTAGTGCAAACACAGTAGTAGATAGACGCAAATTGTTGTAAATCAGAAGGTATGTTTACCAAAGACTCTTTTCCATACAGCAAACAGTAAATGGGTAACTAGTAGTCAAAAATAGCAAAAATCGGGCATATAACGGTTTAGCACAAAGCTACGGGTGAATTTCAAATAACACAATCGAAACAACTTAAATGGCTGCAACGCAGTCTATGTGCTCAGGCATGAAGGGGAACAGATCTGGCTTGATAGCAGTCAGTCTGTTTCCCTCGAATCCTGAAATCGCATACCCAGGCAATAAATACGTAAAGAAATAGGCAACAGTGTAAATTTTCAACTTTAGGATTTACTTTAGAGTTCCTCTTTAATAAAAATTACTAGGACCACCAAATAACTGCTACTGAAGCGGAAACAGGAAGGTCCTCACAATGGATATATCCGGTATCTTCAGCTAGCCTGGCATTGGTGCACTTGGTGTTCTGTTGGGCAGGATGAGCAAAGTATATTTGAAAGTATCCTGGCAAGGCAAAGTGATGTGCAGAATGCTAGCAGTATCCTGGTGAGCAAGATGGATACTGTGACTGCTCAGTAGGGTGTAAGTGTTCCTACAAATGTGGTCACAGCTAAGTCAACGCTGCCTGCATATGGTGGACAAGTGCCGGATCACCAATCCTTTGACCAAGGGATCAAGTGAGATGTCATGGTAGACATGTTCTCCAGATGGCCCGACTGGCCACCTCACAACCGGAATGGCTCACGTCCTCAGGAACACCTGGAGATGCACCCGGGGTCCCTCTCTGGTGGGATGTCCATCACCATATGACTTCTGGAAATGTGGAAGGATCAGCACGTCAACCTCTGGAGATGTGGCAGACAACATGATTCGTAACAGCAGCCCCTCCAGTCATGTCCGTCTTTTTCCTCTCGCCTCATGGTGTGTCTCTCCTTCTCCCAGGCAGCCTCTGATGTAAGAATCCTCCCTATGTGTGAGGGCATGCTGGGCTTTGTAGTTTCTGCCCCCAGGGAGAAGAATGGGACCGCCTGTGCTGGGGACTGCATGTCCCAGGATCCTTTTCTGCTCCATACAGCCCTGGGTTCAGTGGCTCTTCTCCTCCTGCCAATGAGAATTCAGGGGAGGGAGCAGAGGGGGCAGCTGAGTCCTCACGAAGAGGAGAGGGAGGGGGGAGAATTCCCCCACAGAAGCTGACAGGCTCTCTCTTCCTCAGAGCCTGTGTCTGTGTCCAGATGCAGCTCTAGGCTTTGTGAGGCCTTAGAGAAAATTTAGACATGAAGCCCTACTCACATCCCCAAACTGGGAAAAAAATTCAAGCAAGAAAAATGGCTGCAGAAAGATGCACGGATCTAGCACACAGGTGATCAGCACCCTCCTCACCCATCAGATATATGCAGCCAATATAACATCTGGGCCCCATCAAGGTGACAGCAGGGAACAGAACACACAGGGCAGCGCCGGAGGTGGTGGCACGCCATCCTGGTGATTAATCACAGGCAAATTAGATGGCCGCGAGGCCCCTGTGAGTGCGAGGCCTTAGGCGACCGCCTAATTTGCCTAATTAAAGAGCCGCCTCTGTCTGTGTCCCGGTGGCGGCCGAGCAGCACCCACTACAGGTAATTAAGAGAACTATTTAAATCTACATTAATAACTTTTGCTGAAGCGTGCCATATAGTTTAAGAGACCCTGATTATCTGACATCTGATGCCCCAAACATACCCCATTTACCAAACATGTCATTAAACCTTAACAAATTTAACTTTTAGTTTAAATCAGCTAAATAGTTATATAGTTACATAGAAATACATTTCAGATCAGACATTTGGCTCTACCACGAACAAAGCTCATGCTTCCGGCTATTGGAACAATCTAGCTCTGACACAGCTGGGGCATGTTGGACCACTGCAAATAGGTTGCTAGTTCCCCACATAGTAAAAGTGTCCTTCTTTACAGCAGGGGACATACCTTTTATTATTTTTTTTTACTTTCTAAAGAAAACCAATTGGAAAACCTTAAACACTTTTTGTATGCACCTGGAAAATATTTAGCTGATTAAGGGCCCTTTCACACTGATACATTTTTCCTGCGTTTTTTCAACGCAGGAAAATTGTTTCCCTTTAACACCTATGGGAATTTTCACACCACTGCGCTGTGGGTGCGGTGCGTTTTGAAAAGTCCTGCATGCTGCATCTTTGTTGTCGTTTTGAAAATAACACGAAAATGCAGCTTCCCATTGAAATGAATGGAAATTACGGTAAAAAAGCATATGTAATTTGCATTTTTGGTGCGTTTTTGAGTCACATGTCCATATTAAACGGGTGCAGGCAACCCAAATGCATCTAAAACACAGTAAAATCCCAGTAAAAAGCACAGGCGTTTTTACAGCAATTTTGCTACAGAGCAGTGTAAAAGGGGCCTTAAATTAAAAGTTCAATTGAGTTTTAAAGCATATCTATGGGTAAAATTTAATACCATATAGTCTTATTCACATTGTGTTTCCATTATCTAGTCCTTTTATTTTGAACAATATTGAAGTTTGTTTACTCACTTTGTGAAGATACACAGATATTTACTTAAATTCTGTGACACATATTCACAATGTCCTGTGAGTAGGCACTGCTGTGTCACGCATTTCACAGAGCCTGCCTTCTGAACTACAGAGGTCTTAAGAGTAGGAGCCACAGGCAGAGGAGTCAGTACAGGAATCAATACTTGCAGACAGTAAGGTACCATGGGATATATAGTTTTGGGTTTTGCTTTGTTCATGCATTCGTGAAGCAGGTTGTAAAAATCTTGAGCATAGTGAACTTCCTTTGCTGCTTCACTAAAAAAAAATGTTGTTTATGTAGCGGGTATGTACTTTCCCGGGTGTAATTTGAACTTGGCAGAGACATCAGTGATGTGTAATTCCCTGCAGCCCAGCAGATGGCGCTGTCGCCCTGGGCTGGGGTTGAATCATTGCTGTGTGCCGTGCCTCCTTTTTGTCCTTCCTCGGCAGCGGTATGGTGGGGCGGGGAACCAGCCGTGCTTGCTGGGAGAGGGTATAAAGGGGCCGGCTATCTTTGTCACGGGGTCGAGTCCCAGGCACCTTCAGCCTGTGGGCGGTGGTTTGTGACGGTCCTCTATGCGGCCTAGGCCTAGAGTACAGCCGGAGGTCGTGTTCCATCCCAGGCACCTTTAGCCTGGGGTGAGGTACTCGGATGGAGGTCTGGAGCTCAGTGCCCAACACTGAGTTCCGCGAGGGAAGGAGATCCTAGGGTACCCAGGGATTGGGTACCCGAATCCGGAAGGCGTAATGGACCGGGGGGAGCTCCTCACTCGAAGACCTGGTGCAGCATATTGCCAGTGACGGGTGAGCCTCTCATCGGAGACCGCCTGGAAGGAAATCCCCCCCCCCCCCCGCTCGGAGACCGCAACTCACTTTCAGGGAGGAAAGTGGAGAACACATTGTGTCTGGGCCTACTCGCATCCACACCTCCTTTTCTGTTCTGTTCTACAAGGGAGTCTAACTGATTGTGTTCATTCGAGAAGAATAAATGAGTGTTGGACTTTAATGGTGTGGGGCTCATTTCCTGACAGACATTGTTCAAGGTAACTCTCGGTGGAGGCTCCAGGTGCACAGCACTGACCTGAAGGTAAAAGAACTTTGCTTATACCACACTGACACCTGTGGTGAAGGCCAGGCGTGGTGTCCCCGCTCCCTTCCCCTCTGAACAGAGGCATAACTAGAAACTTCAGGGCCCCGGTGCAAGAAATCATGAAGGCCCCCCCCCCCCCGAAAAGCATGATTTTGATACTTTATTTTATTTTTACACTGTACAACAAAGTAAAACATTTATTGATCATTGGAGGAGAGCACACGGAGTTATCAGCCTAACTAGAGTACTGACCATGCTGTGCGCTCCTGCCTAGTGTGGTGAGTTTTTAATAGGAAAGCAGAGGGACTGGACATATCACCAGGGATTTCACATAAATGAAGCAATACATTGGTTGCTGATCCTATGAAGCAATCATAGGATCAATTAAATCTGACCTGGGGAATGGGATCAGTAACAGTGCTGGTGGGTAGGAGGGATGGGATCAGTGGAAGTGCTGGTGTTGAGGGGGGGGTGGCAGCAGTTGTACTTGAGGGGGGGTGGCTGTGGTGGCAGTGCCATCCTCTCCCACCACCACCTGTACCTCTTACTGATCCCATCCCCCCACCACTGATCTCATCCCTACCCCCCCATCACCTCTGTTGTAGAAGTAATGAGGGGGGGGGATAGGGATGAGATTAGTGGTGGGGGGGTGGGATCAGTAAGAGGCACAGGTGGTGGTGGGAGAGGATGGCAACACCACTGCCACCACCCTCAAGTACCACCGCTACCACCCCCCTTTAAGTACCACTGTTGCCACCCCCCCTCAAGTATCACCGCTACCACCCCCCTCAAGTATCACCTCTACCACCCCCCTCAAGTATCACCTCTACCACCCCCCTCAAGTATCACCTCTACCACCCCCCTCAAGTATCACCTCTACCACCCCCCTCAAGTATCACCTCTACCACCCCCCTCAACAGAGGCGGCTCTAGGCTTTCTGAGGCCTTAGGCAAATCTTAGACATGAGGCCCCATTCACTCCCATAATGGGGACAATAATTCAAGTGATAGAAATTAACTGTATAAATTGCATATATTAGGAGCCTTAAATTCTATGACAGACATGAACAGCAGGTAGTACCTCACCCTGGGGCTAAAGGTGCCCAGGGTGGAATAGGAACCACACACGCACCCCCGGAAGTAGGACCCCCGGAGATACAAGAGCAAGCCTGCCCTCGGGCTTAAGGTGCCCGGGGCAGGCCAGAACAAGAACCCCGAACAGGCAGCGTCTGCCCCTTTTATATCCTCTCCTAGCATGCACAGCAGGTAAACCCCGCCCCACTGCACATTTGCCAAGTGGGGACACACAAGGCACAGCACTGATTTAGTGGTTCAAGCCTGGCCTACCATGGCAGTGACACCTGTAGGCCACAGGGAACTGTACACTGATACTCCTCCTGTGGATAAAATGGTTGCAAGACCCCTGACAAATTAGGGTGTTTGAGTAAATTACCACTCAAACACTTCCCCTAAATTTAGCACCCCGCTACATCAGAGTGCACAGCATTCCACTTTACATCAGGGTCCACAGAGTTCCAGCTTGTATTTAAAATGGGAACTGTAATGTGAGGGGACTCACCTTCCACAGAGTGAATGCACTAAGGTGGGGGGGTAGGGTTGCCACATCATCCCTTTAATCCAGGACACATATTAATTACACAGGTTCTGAGGCTGATTAGGGTGGTAATTAAACTCACTTGGTGCCTTGTCTGCATAGAATCAGCCTTAGAACCTGTGTAATTAATATGTGTCCTGGATTAAAGGGATGATGTGGCAACCCTATGGGGGGGTTACTGATATAAGGGGGAACCTTTATATCAGTGCCCTCCTTAACTTACTGTATTCACTCCCCCCTTACATCAGTGCCCCCCCCCCCCTCAGACTGGCCTTGCGGACATGATATAAGAGTGTTACAGATGGCTGGAACTTCCATAGCTTTACCCCAGTGTGTGCCGGCCTGCTCACCCCACCATCCTGGGGACACCCAGGGCCATATTTAATATTCATTGGACCCTGGGCAAACATTTTCCTGGGCTCCCACACCCCTAGCAATATCGCTCTCCGCCCCAATATCCCAAAAAACAAACAAGGACATAGACTTATCTAAAAAAAAAAAAAAAAAAAAACTTTAATAATGTATACATAAAGATCTGGTTCACACTCACTGATTGGTTGCTAGAGGTTACTGCACAATATTACCACTCAATGATTGGTCCTAGAGGTTACTGCACATCTCTACCTCTCACCAATTGGTTGCTAGAGGTTACTGTACATCATTACTGCCTACCCATTGGTTGCTGGAGGTTACTGCACATCATTACCACTCATTGATTGGTTCCTAGAGGTTGCTGCACATTTATTGGTTGCTAGAGGTTACTGCACATTATTACCTCTCACTGGGTAGCAGGGCAGTATTGTGGTCTGTGATGCAACTGTTGGGGTACAGTTGGTTGGATGACAGGATGCAGTTTGGGATGATGGTGGCAGCATTGGGGTGAGAGGCTGAGATCATATCTCTCCCATAATGATAGGAGGTAGGGTGATAGAATGCCAGAGGTGGGGTACAGGAGGGATGAGGATGATAATGACAGGAGGCAGGGTACAGGGGGATGATGACAGGTAATGGGGTGGTAGGATGCCAGAGGTGGGGTACAGAGGGATGATGACAGGTAATGGGGTCGTAGGATGCCAGAGGTGGGGTACAGGGGGATGATGATGACAGGAAGTGGGGTGGTAGGATGCCAAAGGTGGGGTAAAGAGGGATGATGGGGATGTTGATGACAATGGGTGGGGTAGTAGAATGTCAGGAAGCTGTTACAGGGGGGGATGATGATGATGGGGGTAGGATGGTTGGATGCTAGAGGTGGGGTACAGGGGGGTGATGGGAATGTTGATGACAGGGGGAGGGTGATAGGATGTGAGAGGTGGGGTATGGGGATGATGATGATAGTGGGTGGGGTGGTAGGAAGCTGGCAGTGGGGTACAGGGGGGGGTGAAGATGACAGGGGGTGGGGTGGTAGGACACCAGGGGTGATGAGGATGGAGATAATGATGACAGGATGTAGGTTAGTAGGAAGCTATCAGTGGGGTAAACGGGGATGAAGTAAAAGATGATGATAACAGGGAGTGGTGGATGCTAAGGTTTAGTACAGGGGGATGATAGGGATGTTGATGACAGGAGGCAGAGTGGTAGGATGTCAGAGGTGGGGTATGCGGGGTATGAAGATGACAGGGAGTGGGTGGAAGGAGCTGGCAGAGAGGTCCAGGGGGGTGAAGATGACAGGGGGTGGGCGGAAGGAGCTGGCAGAGCGGTGTGGGGGAATGAAGATGACAGGGGTGGGCGGAAGGAGCTGGCAGAGTGGTTCGGGGGGATGAAGATGACAGATGGTGGGCGGAAGGAGCAGACAAATCAGTGCGGGGGGATGGAGATAACAGGGGCTGGGTGGAAGGAGCTGGCAGTGCGGTGCGAGGGGGATGAAGATGACGGGGGGTGGGCAGAAGGAGCTGGCAGAGAGGTTTGGGGGGGATGAAGATGACAGGGGGTGGGCGAAAGGAGCTGGCAGAGAGGTTTGGGGGGGGATGAAGATGACAGGGGGTGGGCGGAAGGAGCAGACAGATCGGCGCAGGGCGATGAAGATGACAGGGGGTGGGCGGAAGGAGCAGACAAATCGTTGCGGGGGGATGGAGATAACAGGGGGTGGGTGGAAGGAGCTGGCAGTGCGGTGCGAGGGGGATGAAGATGACGGGGTGGGCAGAAGGAGCTGGCAGAGAGGTTTGGGGAGGATGAAGATGACAGGGGGTGGGCGAAAGGAGCTGGCAGAGAGGTTTGGGGGGGATGAAGATGACAGGGGGTGGGCGGAAGGAGCTGGCATAGCGGTTCGCGGGGATGAAGATAACAGGGGGTGGGTGGAAGGAGCTGGCAGTGTGGTGCGAGGGGGATGAAGATGACGGGGTGGGCGGAAGGAGCTGGTAGAGCGGTTTGGGGGGGGATGAAGATGACGGGGGTGGGCAGAAGGAGCTGGCAGAGCGGTTTGGGGGGGATGAAGATGACGGGGGTGGGCAGAAGGAGCTGGCAGAGAGGTTTGGGGGGGATGAAGATGACAGGGGTGGGCGAAAGGAGCTGGCAGAGAGGTTTGGGGGGGGGATGAAGATGACAGGGGGTGGGCGGAAGGAGCTGGCAGAGCAGTGCGGGGGGGGTGAAGATGACAGGGGGTGGGCGGAAGGAGCTGGCAGAGCAGTGTGAGGGGCATGAAGATGACAGGGGGTGGGGTATAAGGATGCCAGGCACAGGGGATTATGATGAGGATAGAGATGATGACGGGGTAAGTTGGTACGAAGCTGACAGTGGGAAATATGATGACAGGAACAGGGGGATGATGAAGAGGATAATGATGACTTTGACAAGGTGTCAGTAGGTGGCATCATTTGCCGGATCATGGCATACAGCACATCACTCAGGGCTGTGAGGTCACGTGCGGCTGACACCAGTGATTTTTGGGGTGCCCTCGGTCAGGACGGAGGTGACATGATCACGGGATGCTGGCAGCTTGTGAGTGTCATGCAGTACCTTGAGGCTGGGGAAGACTGTCTCCTCGATGACGCGCCAGCTCTGGTAAGTCCTCTATTACAGCCAGCCGTCCATCCCAGAGAGTAGAGCAGAGAGCTGCTCAGCCGATGCATGGCAGAAGATTCGCAGAGCCCGCCAGAAGAGGAGGAGCCGGGGAGGGGAGTACATGGCGCCACCCACCGACCCTGGGATCTCGGGCAGTGCTCAGGTGCTCAGTCCGTCCGCCGCTGGCTAGGACACCAGTGACAATCAGGTGGGCGGTGGTCGGGCTCCTCTCACGGACGGGTGGCGGGCCCCTGGGACTTGGTGGAATTACAGGGCCCAGTCGCAACTGCGACTGGTGCGACCCTGAAAATTCCGCCACTGCCTCTGAAGGTACCCCTAGACAAGAGACAGACGAGCTGAAGAAAAAGAGGGGAGTAAGGAGGGCGCTACATTTACAAATTTCAATTGCTAAATCTGAAATGTACACACACAACTGAAAGAAGCAGAGGAATGACTGCATTCTTATGCCGCGTACACACAGCCGTTTTTCCCGTCGAAAAAAACGAACTTTTTCCCATTCGACGAGAAAAACGATAGTCTGTGGGCTTTCTGTCGTTTTTTTCGACGAGAAAAACGGCATTAAAAACGACGAGAAAAATTAGAACATGTTCTAATTTTTCTCTTCGTTTTTTTCGACATGTTTTCCGCAGCAGTGTTTCCCATAGGGAAACACTGCCGCGGAGCCCACACACGGTCGTTTTTTTCGACCAAAAAAAAAATGACATTTAAAATGGCCGTGTGTGGGGGGAACAAGCTGTTTCTCGTTTTTAACGTCGATTTTTTCGACGGTGTTTTCACCGTCGAAAAAATCGATCGTGTGTACGCGGCATGAGGCTTCATGTACACTGCTGCTGGTAAACAAACTGTCCTCTATGTTATCTTATCAGTACATGTACACAGGGTCATTTATAGTAGTTTCTAGGCAGTAGAGTTTAGAAGCATTTTTTGGAAAGCAGAAAAATGCGTTTAGGACAGATTTTCAGAGGCATTTGAAACCCCAAACGCCTGTAACAGCTTGTAAACCAGGTAACTTGTGTTTAGCCGAGTTTCATTTACAGGTGTTTTAAATGTTTGACTATTTGGAAAAAAACGCTTTCAGGCCTCATGCCCACTGGCGTTTTTACAGCTGCGTTTTTTGCAGCTTAAAAACGCCTGTCCATGTTATTGTAAATATTTATTTTTTTATTTATTTAAAAAAAAAAATAAAAAAAAAAAAAATAAACGTCGGAGCTAAAAACGCGACCGCGCGTTAGTGCGCGTTTTTTGACGCTCGCGTTTTTTTCTGCCTAATTCTGACGCTGAGGAACGCACTGGTCCTGTTTTTTTTTTACAGCTTACAAACGCCTATGCTCTTTACAGCTCAAAAACGCCTAGGTGGGCATGAAGCTATAGACTAACATGGACAGGCGTTTTTAAGCTGTAAAAAACGCTCAAAAACGCGGCTGAAAAAACGCCTGTGGGCATGAGGCCTTAAACGCAAATGCGGCATGTAAACACGGCAAAACTAACGTTTTTAAATGTTGGTTACTATCTGTCAAGTTTAATAGTTCAGAAGAGGTTATAAAACATTGTGTGTACATTAAGCCTTATGCCTCTCTGCTGTTTTTGGAAATGGGCTCTGTAAGTAGTTTCAATTACAGAATGAGAGTCTAAAAGTAAACAGTTCCTGCTATGCACTCTTTTAAAATCCAATAGCACTCTCTGAATTTTGTGTCACGTGTTTGTCCTGTAGGAATTGTTTATTTGTACACTTATATCTTTTTTATAAAAAGTGAAAAAAAATTACATTAAAAATGTTAAGCTTTAAAGTGTGTATTCATTTTTGAAGACAAATTGGGATAAAATATACTTTATAATTTTACATGTTCTCATTCACAGCATACATACGTTTAACCACTTGCCTACTGGGCACTTTCACCCCCAATTTTCAGCTTTCACCGCCGTCGCACTTTAAATTACAGTTGCGCGCTGATGCAAAACTGTACCCAAACAGCATTTTTTTTTATTTTTTGAGACAGAGCTTTCTTTTGGTGGTATATAATCACCACTGGGTTTTTTATTTTTTGCTAAACAAATGAAAAAAAGACAGAAAATTTTGGGGAAAAAAGTTTCTGTGCTTCTGTTATAAAATGTTGTAAATAAGTAATGTAGCGGCCTCCTCTCTCCCCTCTCTTCTATCAGCTCATCTGTCTCTTGTCTAGGGGTACTTTAGAGGAGAGAGAGCGGGGTCACCACGCCAAGCCCTTACCGCAGATGTTTGTGTGGTGGAAGCAAAGTTCTTGTTTTACCTTCGGGTCAGTGTTCTGCACCTAGAACCTCCAATGAGAGTTACCTTGAACAATGTCTGCCAGAAAATGAGCCCCACACCATTAAATTCCAACACTCCTTTATTCTTCTTGAATGAACACAATCAGTTAGACTCCCTTGTAGAACAGAACAGAAAAGGAGGTGTGGATGCGAGTAGGCCCAGACACAATGAACTCTCCACTTTCCTCCCTGAAAGTGGGTTGCGGTCTCCGAGCGAGGGGGGATTTTCTTCCAGGCGGTCTCCAATGGGAGACTCACCTGTCACTGGAAATATGCTGCACCGGGTCTTCAAGTAAGTATGTCCCACCGGTCCATTACGCATTCCAGATTCGGGTACCCACTTCCGGGGTTCCCTAGGACCTCCTTCCCTCGGGGAACTCAGTTGTGGGCACTGAGCTCCAGACCTCCTCCCGAGTACCTCACCCCAGGTTAAAGGTGCCTGGGATGGAACACGACCTCCGAACGTCCTCTAGGCCTAGACCCGCCTAGGAGACCGACACGAACCACCGCCCTCAGGCTGAAGGTGCCCGGGTTCGACTCCCTCCACCAAAAATGGCTGCCCCCCTTATACCCCCTCCCAGCAAGCACGGCGGGTTCCCCGCCCCACCATACAACCGCTGAGAGAGACCAAAAGAGGTACGCCACCGCAACTAGTACTCAACCCCGGCCCAAAGCGACAGTGCCACCTGGTGGGCCCCAGGTAACCATACATCACAGTTTTCCCCACCAGATTCAAAAAATAGAAAGCATATACCCGCTACAGTAATTTTTCTCCTTCACAAATGTGCGCTGATGAGGCTGCACTAATGGGCAATGATCGGCTGCACTGATGAGGAGGAACTAATGAGGCTGCACTGGTATGCGGCACTGATAGGAACTGATAGCCGGTGTCTTGCCGAGAAAGTTCCCCTGCGGATTATGCCCCCCCCTGTACTGCACAGGCACGGTGCTTGCCTCCGAAAATAGCCGAACATGTAGAGCTGAGAATCAGCTCTAGATGGCGCCTGCACACACCAAATTGTGCTACGCTTCTGACATCCAGGCTCTTTCCTTACCATCCCCATGGATATGGAGGATGTTAAAAAAAAGAGCCAGGAGGCCGAGCGAGCGAAGTGAGCCGTCCGAGCAAAGCGAGGACGTGAGGCCAACTGGCCACTTACAGCGAGGTCCATGCAGGCGCCATCTAGAGCCGACTCTCAGCTCTACATATGTTCGGCTATTTTCGGAGGCTCATTCAGGTTCGTACTGCGCAAGCGCCACGCCTGCGCAGTACAGGGGGAGGCATAATCCGCCGGGGGGACCTTTCTCGGCAGAACACCGGCACTGATGGGCACTGACAGGCATCACTGATGAGCACTGATAGGCATCATTATTAAGCACTGCAAGGTATCACTGATGGGCATTGAAAGGCAGCACTGATCTTCAGGACACTGATGATCAGTGCTCTGATTATCAGTGTAGATGTTCCCTGTGTGGATTGCAGCTTAGTATGAGGAGAGGACTGCTGATAACCTACATATAGCAGTCATTCAAGCTATAGCGCAGTCGAGAAGAGGTTAAAAAAAAAAAGACTGCTTAGATTTATACTTGCTCTTACATTTTAGATGCAATTGCTGGCAGATCTGGTATATAGTGATATTTGAGCAGCCAGCCATTGTACATGATCACCACCACAGCAGTACAATGTCACTATATTGATTGCACTTGTTTTGGTGACATCATGTATATAAAAGAAAAAAAAATCTATATATACAGTGCATTCATAAAGTATTCAGACACCCTTCACTTTTTACATTTTGTTCTGTTGCAGCCTGATATTATAGTTGTTTAAATTCTTTCTTTTTTTTCATTAATATACATTCAGTGCCTCATAATCACAACATGGAAATATTTTAGAAATGTCTGTGAATTTATTAAAAATAAAAAATTTAAACATCACATGTACTTAAGTATTTAGACCCTTTACTCAGTACCTTTGGCAGCAATTTCAGCCTTGAGTCATTTTGGGTATAAGCAACAAAAACTGCACACCTGGATTTGGGGATTTTCTGCCATTCTTTTTGTAAATCCTCTAAAGCTAAGTCAGGTCGGACACGGAATGTCGGTGGACAGCCATTTTTTAGGTCTCTCAAGAGATGGTAAATAGGGTTCAAGTTAGGGCTCTGGCTGTGCCACTCTTAAGCCTCTTACACACGGCCGAGAATCTCGTCAGGAAAAAACACGTTGTTTTTCCTGACGAGATTCTTGAACAAGAATCTTGTCCCGGCCGAGTGTACACATCTACGATTCAAAAGAACCGTCGTTCTTTTGAATGGCACGAACGCGGTGACGTCATTGACTACGACGAGCATGCGCTAGTCACATTCGATGCCGTCGCCGCTATCTTGCTACACCCTACCTATGCCTAGGAAGCTACCGTGCATGAGTCAAAGTCATTTTGAGCATGCGTGGGTTTCCACAGCGACAGGTAAGTGTACACACTCTCGGTTTCCCGACGAGAATCCCGACGAGAAAATAGAGAGCAGGTTCTATATTTTTCTCGTTGAGATTCTGGCCAGTATTCCTGACGAGAAACCTGAAAGCCTCGTACACACGGCCAGTTTTCTTGGCAAGAAAGCTCTCCCGGCAGTTTTCTTGTCGTTTCTTGATGAGAAAACCGGCCGTGTGTATGAGGCTTAAGACATTTACAGAGTTGCCCCTAAGCCACTCCTGTGTTGTAGCGATGAGCCAAACACCCCCCCCCCCGGTTCGGTTTGCAGCAGAACACAAAAAATTAGTTCGAAGACGCGAACACCATTAAAGTTTATGGGACACGAACCTGAAAAATCTAAAGTGCGCATTTTAAAGGCTTATATGCAAGTTGTGGGACCCAGGTCCTGCCCCAGGAGACATGTATCAATGCAAAAAAAGTTTTAAAAACTAAATTTCTAAAGGAAAAAAAATTAAATTATGCTCAAAGCTGTAATGTATTGTCGGATCCCGGCAATATAGATACAAATACCCAAAATACCCAAAAAAAATTATGGTGTGGATGTCCCCCCCAAAATCACCCCCACAGGATGATGCTGCCACCACCATGCGTCCTATTTGCAATGGTATTGGGCAGGTGATGAGCAGTGCCTAGGTTTCTCCAGACATGATGTTTAGAATTGAGGCCAAACAGCTCAATCTCCTTTCATTAGACCAGAGAAACCTGTTCCTCACAGTCTGAGAGTCCTTCAGGTGCTTTTTTGCAAACTCCAAGCGGTCTTTCATGTGTTTTTCACTTGAGAGGCTTCCATCTTGCCACTCTGCCATAAAGCCCAGATCAGTGGAGGGCTGCAATGATGGTTGTCCTACTGGTAAAATGTTCCATCTCCACACAGGTTTTCTGGAGCTCAGTCATCAGGTTTTTGGTCACCTCTCTTACTAAGGCCCTTCTCCCCGATTCCTTGGTTCCTCAGTCCGGCACCAGCTCTTGGAAGAATCCTAGTTGTGCTAAAGTTCTTTTTTTTTGTCTTGCAATAATCCTGTCTGAGCTCTGCAGGCAGTTCCTTTGACCTCAAGGTTTTTAAACTGATACAGTATCCATTGTCAGCTGTGGGGCCTTTTATAGAGCGGTGTGTGTATTTCCAAATCATGTCCAATCAATTGAATTTACCACAGGTGGACTCTAATCACAGTGTGAAAACATCTCAGCAACAATTAAGAGAAATGGGAGGCACCTGAGCTAAATTTCAACTGTTGTTGTAAAGGGCCTGAATACTTATGCCAATGTGATATTTCAGTTTTCCCTTTTTCAAACATTTGCTAACATTACAAAAATTCTGTTTTCACGTTGTCATTATGGGATACTGAGTGTACAGTAACGAGAAGAAAATAAAAGAATTTAAACAACTGTAGTATCAGGCTGCAATATAAAAAAAAAATGAAAAAAGTGAAGGGGTTTGGAAAACTTTATGAATACATACTGTTACCAGAGTGGTGCAGTGTCACCATAGTGACACTGTAATGCTCTGGGAGGGTGATCAGGATTTTTTTTTTACACTTTGATTGCTTATACAGTGATAAGCAATCTGTCTTTAACTGTGTTTGGCATTCATTCGCAATGCCATTGTTTACTATTGTGATTGGACACGGCTATCACATGGTACAGGGCTGCTGTGACCTCATTTAATACCATAGCACATTTAAAAAAATCTAAATGTAAAATGTATCCAATGTGGAACACTGAGGTCTGCAGCTCAAGTCATAGCTGGGACACTATCTGCATGCAATTTGCATATTCTCATTGAGCTTGCATGGATTTCCTCCTAGTACTCCAGTTTCCTCCCACACTCCAGAGACGTGTTGGAAGGTTAAATTGTCTCCGGTCTAAATTTGGCCCTTTTTCAGGGGCGGAGCTAGCCGGAGATCGAACAGGACATGCTGTAGCCGAGCTCCGGATCCAGCGGCACTTTCACGGCTCACAGCGGGTATTCCAGGCACCCAAAACTTGCCAAAACACAGCGTTTTGACTCCTACTAATGGAGGGGACAGCTCAGCAGCATGACAAGGCGCAAGAAGGAGGGGAACCGGCCGACCAAACTTACGGCATTCTTCTCTATGGAGCCCAGGCAAGATGGCGCCGGATCATCCTCCACGCCACAACATGACTCATCACACTTCACACAGCAGAAGGGGACAGCCCTGAAAAGGAGCAGTCCACACAAGAGCCCACATTCCCCACTAGCTACACCAACATCTGGAAGCCCTGAGAAGGCAAGAGCCCGGAGGGATGCAGCGGATGCTGGACATGAGGTGAGCTCTCCCACAGATTCAGGGGATGACACCAGAGACTTGCCTGACTCCATTGATTTATTCCCCACTAATAACAAGCCAGTGTTAGACACGGTACTAAAGGAGATGCTAGTGTCTCTTAGGAGCTCGCTACAGTCTGATATGATATCGTGTGTGCACAAATTTGGCGCAGATCTCAGACATGTGGCTGACAGAGTTTCACACGTAGAAGACAAGATGGGGGAGTACACCACCACCATTAATGATCTGGTGGATGCTAGTGAGAAAAGGGAGGAGGATATGGACGTTGTTAAAGCTAAGCTGGCAGAAATAGAGGACAGGTCCAGAAGGAACAACGTGAAGATTAGGGGGATCCCAGAATCTGTTAAAAACCAAGATCTGCGCAATTATGCTGCCCAATTGTTCACCTCAGTCCTCCCTGATCTGACTGCACTGGACTTTACGGTGGACAGGATTCATAGGCTTCCTAAACCAGCTTACCTTCCAGAAAATATACCTAGGGATGTAATCCTTAGGCTGCATTTTTACCACACTAAGGAGCAATTGATGGCGGCGTCGCGCCAAAAAGAGCGGATCCCTGCTCCTTATGCTGACCTCCAATTTTATGCGGACCTGTCACAGTTCACGCTTCAAAAACGTAGAAACCTCAATACTGTAACGAAGGCCCTCAGGAACCACAAGTTGATCTATAAATAGGGCTTCCCGACTAAATTAATAGTCACAAAAGAGGATAAAGAGTATGTTGTGGACTCACTAGCCAAAGGCATGGCTTTAAATTTGGCCCTTTTATAATAAATATTCTACTAAGTGTGCCCAAGTGTGCCCAAGATGGCTGCCGCACCATCTGTCCCAGCAGCAGAAAAAGTGCTGTAGGTCCCCAGAGAGATAAATGCTAAAGAAAGATAAATTAATTTTTAAAATATTAAGCACGGTGTATTAACATTTGTAATTGCTGTTATAAGCTTCAGGTAATTAGTATTTTCGTTTTTTAAGAACCATAACAGTCCACCATGTGATTATAAAACATATTCTTTTTTCAACAAATATATTTAAAACATAGCAAAAATCATCAAAATGATTCACATTTGGTGTTGATGTTTTTCCCTGTGTCAAACACCTTATTTATATCTCCCACCTTCCAAGGTGTACTAGATACAGTACATTGCTATTCTAAAGACATCATAGGTCCACTCTATAAACTGCTGAAAATGAGATGTTCTGCGCTTAGAATCAACTACTTCAAAGCTTGAAAATGAATGTAGAAAAAAAGTAGTATGTCTGTTTTCTGACTGGTAACTCAACTGTCAATGCTTGTACAGGCAAGGGGGAACATCTTTAATAAGACTCCAGTTGAGTTAACAATACATTCAATACAGTGATAAGCAGTTCCCAGATCTTCTATTCTGGCAACAGGTAACTCGGCTCACAACAGTACAAATAATTCCAAAAATGGTAAATATGTGTTTGTTGATTTATTTATATGCCATCTGTTATTCTAAGTATTTTTTTAATGGTTAGGCCAGTACTCCAGTTTGCAGTCAATATCTGCATTAACGTAAAATAATTAAAGTTCACTTGCATTAATAACTACAAAAGTATTTATTTTCTTACCTGGAATACTTTTGCCAAGTTGTCAAACAAGGCTTGGCCAGCGCTGACTTTATGTTTGACGCCTCTGACTGTTCCATTTTTACTCAGTATGTTCACTCGTTTTGTTGCAAATCCCCTGTCCTTAGTGGCTCTTGCTAGAACTAACAAATCATCTGGCTCATTTTCACTTTCATCAAATTCTGAACCTAAAAATCCATTATGGTGCCCATCTGTCTCGCTTGGTATGCTATTCTGGTCAGTCTCCGAGCTGCTGGCACATTCAGAATCCACAGAATCCCCATCCGTGTAGACCTCTTTCAACACTCTCCCACTATAGGATGACGCTATCCTGAACCTGACTTTCCTTGGTTGCCTGTCCCCTTCCGACTTCATGTCCATGTTTAACAAATCTCCATCCATGGGTAAAAGCAAAACATTGTCCAGGGCCAGAGTGTCACCTTGTTTCCTGACCTCCTATACTATTGCCACTAATGACAGCAGCACCCATAAGGAAATAAAGTCTACTAAGGAAATGTCTAGCTTACTCTGAAACAGCGATAAATAATGAATTCCTGTGTGCTATGGTTACCCTTAAGCTAAAACCTGTAAATTAATATGGCCAATTAATAATGTATGAACTCTTGTGTACTTTCACGGCAGATAGGGTAAAGGGAAGCAAGCAACACTTAGAAAAATATATACTAAGTTGCGTAAACAAAAATAATTATGAAACTGCAGGAGACGGTCAGCTTTGTAACATGATCACGAACTAAGTATGCTGTACTGTATATCAAAAACCCTTATGCCGCGTACACACGACCATTTTTCTCGTCGGGAAAAATTTAATTTTTGGGCTTTTGGTCATTTTTTCCCGACGAGAAAAATGGCATTAATTACGACGAGAAAAATTAGAACATGCTCTAATTTTTCTCGTCGTGATTCACTGCATTTTTTTCCGCTGCAGTTTTCCCATAGGGAAACACTGCTGGGGAGCCCACACACTGTCGTTTTTCTTGACCAAGAAAAAAAATGTCGGGAAAACCGGCCGTGTGTAAGGGAACAAGTTGTTCCTTGTTTTTCCCGCCGATTTTCTCGACGGTGTTTTCACCGTCGAGAAAAACGATCGTGTATACGTGGCATTAGTTTTATGTATGTCAAAAGCACATTGTGACAAGCAGAGAGGAGAAGATAATTTTTTTTCTGATTTTACCATTATGAAAATGTATTTTGTGTGTATTTATCTACTAAATCCTTCAACTCTGATGAAAAGGGGAACATTTAAAAAGTAGCATTGTGATCCTAAATGAATAAAGTAGCAACTTTGTTTAAAAAACGGTAGTTATAATAGTAGCACTAGTAGTAGTATTACTAGTAGTAGTAGTTTGTTTTGCAAAACAAAAATTTATGAATACAATGAATACATTTATTTTATTACCTTCCAATAATAGCCGACCAAATATTAACACCATAAAACTATTAATAACAGTATGCAACCCTTAACCACTTAAGGACCGAGCCTCTTTCTGAGATTCGTTGTTAAAAACATTTTTTTTTTGCTAGAAAATTACTTAGAACCCCTAAACATTATATATTTTTTTCGAACACCCTAGAGAATAAAATGGTGGTCGTTGCAATACTTTTTGTTACACCGTATTTGCGCAGTGGTCTTACAAGCGCACTTTTTTGGGAAAAAATAACATTTTGGAATAAAAAAAGACAACAGTAAAGTTAGCCCAATTTTTTTTTTTATATTGTGAAAGATAATGTTATGCCGAGTAAATTGATACCCAACATGTCACGCTTCAAAGTTGCGCCCGCTCGATTATTCTTAAAAATCTCCATAGGCGACATTTAAAAAATTCTACAGGTTTTGAGTTACAGAGGAGGTCTAGTGATAGAATTATAACGATCGCAGAAATACCTCACATGTGTGGTTTGAACATCGTTTTCATATGCGGGCGCTGCTCACGTATGCGTTCGCTTCTGCACGCAAGCTCGGCGGGACAGGGTGCGTTTAAAAAATCGTATTTATTTTACCTTTTATTTTTTATTATTACACTGATCTTTAAAAAAAAAGAAAATTGGGTCACTTTTATTCCTATTACAAGGAAAGTAATCTCCCTTGTAATAGAAAAACAGCATGGCAGGATCTCCTAAATATGAGATCTGGGGTCAAAAAGACCTCAGATCTCATATTTACACAAAAATGCAAAAAAAAAAAAAAAAAAATCTTTAACCACTTGCTTACTGGGCACTTAAACCCCCTTCCTGCCCAGGCCAATTTCTTTCTCGTACATCACGGGACACAGAGCGACATAGTCATTACTAATGGGTTATATAGATACCTTCAGGTGCTGGCACTGGCAACTTCCAAAACCGGAAGTACCCTCCCCTATATAAGCCCCTCCCATCCGGGAGCACCTCAGTTTTTTGCCAGTGTCTAAGGTGTTGGCCAAGAAGTAACATGTGTTTTTCACTGAGCTTGCGTACAGGTTCTTTTGGGCCTCAGTAAGCTATTCCGGATCCGACCAAAAAAGCTTCATAGCTAAACGGTCGGTACCCGGGCCTTGCAGAGAAGAGCAAGGTTTTGCCTGTAATGCCTCTCTTAGGAGGGCTGGACCCTGGGATCCAGAGCTCTGGTCATACCCACGACCAAGATGTTTTCTGTGCAGGGTGCTATACAGGTCCAGGGGAGTGGAATCCTTGGGAACCCGGTCCCTGAAGGTTTGATTACAATGCCTGCCGTGATAGGTGAAGTTTGGGCTTCTGTGGACCAAACAGAGTCCTGCGGCGAGGAAAAGGTAAGTGGGGGCCCTCGGGAACTTGGTTCTATTGAGGGACCCCCAAGCCTATTTTGTCTTTCTGCCTGTTACCTAAGGTATTCCCGCTAATATTCTGTGTATGCCTGTTACTACTGAGAAAATGTAAAAAAAATTAATAGTAGGCAAGGAAAAAAAAAAAATGTAAGACCGCGGTACCTGTGTTAGACACTAGAGGCCGCTATGGTTCTTTTTCTTGTAATGTGGATTTTTTTCTTCCAGAATCAAATCCAGGCAGTTGGTATGTTCTCTGCTGGGAAGCTGTCTCCTCTGCCCTGTTGCTGCGCTCATCCATCCCCGGGCCCTGCGGCAAAGGGACCCTGGCTCCCATCTAGCTCCTTATTGTTTTCAAAAAAGGCGCCGAAGGCGCACGTGCCCGCGCGCGTGCGCATGCACGCGCCTCTATATATAGAGGCGATCTGGAAAAAGGGGCGGAGCGGGTGGATGGCGCTCAGGTGTGCGCCGCGGCGCTACTGCGCATGTGCGGGCGTCCAGCGTGTTTTAAAGCACATTATAGCTGGCTATTGAAGTGCACAGACAGAGCTAGCAACAGTATAAAGGCACACAGAGGCGGTTGATGCAGGCATCCCCTAGAAAGGCACTTTAGTAGACACCAACTGTGATATAGCAGCAATTGTGCTAGACTATTCTCAGTAAAAGTGGTGTATTACGGCTGGAATACCTCAGCTTTAGGCTTAGGAATATGCCGTCCAGAAGCTCCGGAACTGAATCTTCCAGGAAGCGAAGAGGGTCTCATCGGGCTCTGAGGATCTTGGGCATGCTTCTGCTGCACCAGTCTCCCCTGAAGTTCAGAGGTAAGTGACCGTAGAGACCCCGCAGGGGTACTTGGTACTGTGGCTGTCCTCAGTTCACCTGCTCCTGTGTATGTAACAGAGGAGGTTTTTTTCCTCAGCTCTGGGAGGATTAGAGCAGTGGCGTCTCCAGCTTTCATATTTAGGGGGGGCACATGGGGGGACAGGGACAAAAGTAGGGGGGCCAACTATAAAATGCAATTATATATATATATATTGTGAGGGGGTTAACTCGGTAGCGGGTGTGTGTGACCCCCTGGTTGGGCTCCCCACACAAAAACAGGGCCAGCAGACGGAGGTTGTGGTTTTCAAAATCAAAAGGTGCGGTTTATTTCTCTATGTACAGTGACAAAAACACAGCAAAGCCAAAAAGAAACATAAACAAAATAAATCCTGGTCAGCTTGACCTCTGACTAAACATGCAGGTTTCCTAACTAACAACTGGGATCAGCCTGGTGCTGTCCTAGTCCCTAAGTCCCTGGTTTAGTCAATGTCCAAACAAATAGCCACACAGGCTTTTTCTCACCGCACAGGGGTTCACTCTCCCTAGACAGTCCACACAGGTCTGGTTCCAGGCATGAGCAAACACCTAATGAATCTGGGAGTTTTTATAGAGGCCTTAAACGAACTGACAGGCTTCAGCTGGTCTCATCAACTCCCTGCCTGCACGACGCCCAGCCCTCTCCCTAGAGGTATAAGTCGGCATAAAGCCTGAATCTGGGAGAAATATATCTACCCCCCTGGATGCAACCAGGTGACTTTACCTTCCTGCTGTCACATACCCCCCCCCCTCTTGTTTTAACCTTGGGGTTGGAACACCAGCAATCAGGCATTCATGTACTCGAGACAAAGCATCCACATTCCCCATTTGAACGCCAGGGCGATGCTTTACTGTGAAGTTGAATTCCTGTAGGGCCAGGAACCACCTATTCACTCTTCTATTTGTCTCCTTGTTTTGAGCCATCCACTTTAACGGAGCGTGATCCGTAACCATGTCAAAGTGCCTACCTAGCAGATAGTACCGAAGGGAATCTAGAGCCCACTTCACCGCTAAACACTCCTTTTCAACGGTGGCGTAATTTACCTCATGGGACTTCAACTTCCTGCTGAGGTAAATGACTGGGTGCTCTTCCAGACCTGGGACAATACTGCTCCTAACCCCACATCTGACGCATCACTTTGTACGACAAAGTCTTTAGAGAAGTCGGGTGAGTACAACACTGGCTGGCTACATAAGGCTTGTTTCAAGAATTGGAATGTTGCCTCAGCCTCGGGGGTCCATTTAATCATGCCCGACCCTTTCCCTTTCGTCAGGTTGGATAGGGGCACAGCCTTAGAAGCAAAGTGGGGAATGAAGCGCCGATAATAACCCGCGATTCCCAGAAAGGCCCGTACCTGCTTCTTGCTGTTGGGACGTGACCAACTCTGGATGGCCTCGACTTTGTTGAGTTGGGGTTTTATCACTCCCCTGCCAATGGTGTACCCAAGATATTTGGCCTCCTCCTGCCCAATGGTACACTTCTTGGGGTTAGCCGTAAACCCCGCTTCCCGGATAGAGTCTAGGACTGCTTGCACTTTTGGCAGATGTGAGGCCCAATCTGTGCTATGGACAATTACGTCATCCAGGTAAGCCGCAGCATACTTCCGATGGGGCCTCAGTATCTGGTCCATTTTCCGCTGGAATGTGGCCGGCGCATTCTGTAACCCGAACGGCATTCTCTTATATTGGAACGCCCCGTCTGGGGTTACAAATGCGGTTTTCTCTTTGGCCGACTTGGCCAGGGGAATTTGCCAATACCCTTTTGTGAGGTCAAGAATCGTCATGTATCGGGCTGTTCCCAGCCGGTCGATCAACTCATCTATACGTGGCATGGGGTAGGTGTCAAATTTTGTAACTTTGTTCAACTGACGAAAATCGTTACAAAATCGCCAGCTCCCATCCGGTTTAGGCACCAACACAATGGGACTAGACCAATCACTTTGGGACTCCTCTATCACCCCTAAGTTCAGCATTTTCTGTACTTCCTCCCGTATTGCCTCCCGTCGGGCCTCTGGGATCCGATAGGGTTTTAACTTCGCCCTTTCACCGGGCGGGGTAATAATATCATGCTCTACCCCAGATGTTTGTCCCGGCAGCTCAGAGAACACCTCCTTGTTGCGAAGCACAAACTCCTTAACCTCCTGTTGTTGGGGTTGTGACAAGGTGGCTGCTATTCCAACCTCAGGAATCACGCAACCAGTTTGAGCTGGTGACCAAGTTTCTGCGACTAGGGACTCTCTATCCCTCCAGGCTTTCAACAGATTAACGTGATATATCTGTTCGGGCTTTCGCCTTCCTGGTTGTCTGACCTTGTAATTCACTTTGCTCACTTTTTCCATTATCTCGTAGGGGCCTTGCCATTTGGCAAGGAATTTACTTTCAACCGTAGGGACAAGTACCAATATCCGATCCCCCGGGGAAAAGGTACGGGTCTTGGCTCCACGGTTGTACACTCTCTGCTGTGCCAACTGCGCTTGGGCCAAATGTTCCTTCACGATGGGCATTACCTGTGCAATTCGATCTTGCATCAGGGCGACATGCTCAATCACACTCCTGTGGGGAGAACTCTCACTTTCCCAAGTTTCCTTGGCAATATCCAACAACCCTCTTGGGTGTCTCCCATACAGTAACTCAAAGGGGGAGAATCCCGTAGAGGATTGGGGCACCTCCCTAATAGCAAACATCAAATAAGGAAGTAGACAGTCCCAATCCCTTCCATCTCTATCCACCACTTTCTTCAACATTTGTTTTAGGGTTTTGTTGAATCTTTCAACCAGCCCATCGGTTTGGGGGTGATACACAGATGTACGCAATTGCGTCACTTTGAACAATTTACACAGCTCTTTCATAACCCGGGACATAAAGGGTGTACCTTGGTCCGTAAGCAGTTCTTTACAAATACCCACCCGGCTAAAAACAAGAGATAGCTCTTTGGCTATGGTTTTGGCCGAGGTATTTCTGAGAGGGATCGCTTCTGGATAACGCGTGGCATAGTCCATTATAACCAATATGTACTGGTGCCCCCTAGCGGACTTGATTATAGGACCTACCAAATCCATTGCGATTCTCTCAAACGGGACCTCAATGATGGGTAGAGGGACCAGCGGGCTACGGAAATGTGGCATCGGGGCCGACCTCTGACACACAGGGCAGGAGGAACAATAATTTTCTATGTCCTTCATCACCCCAGGCCAATAGAATCTCTGTAATACCCTCTCTCGGGTTTTCTCTGTCCCCAGATGACCTCCAAGAATGTGCCCATGGGCCAACTCCAACACCAACTTCCTGTAAGGTTTGGGCACCACAAGCTGCTCAACGGTTTCTTCTGCCCTTTTTGCCACCCGATACAGTAGGTCCTTCTCTACGCTGAAGTATGGGTAAGTGCAGGTATTATCTGGGTTCACTAACTCGCCATCTATTTCCACTACGTTTTCCCGTGCCTTTATTAGGGCGGGGTCTTTTAACTGTTCTGTGGCAAAATTTTCCCTGTGAACCTCCAGATCAGAAAACTCCACAGACGGTAGGTTTTCGTCTGAGGAGGTGGGCTCCTCTCCAGTTTCTTGAGTCTCCCCTGCCAATACTGACAAGGGAAATTCTGGAGAGTCCTCACCACTCTCAGAGGAGTTCTGGCTATCACATTCCTGGTACATAGGGGCACCAGTGGGGGGCTCAGGATCATCCCACAGTTCCCAGAACTTCGGAAAATCCCTTCCCACAATGGCATCATGCGGTAATTGAGATACTAACCCCACTGGATGAGAGAGGGTACCTTTGGGGGTCTCGAAACACACTGTAGTCACTGGATACTCTCGGGTGTCCCCATGCACACAAATAACAGCTACCTTGCTATTCCCAGAGACCTCTGTTTTAACTAATTCAGCCTTTATCAGGGTCACAAGGCTACCTGAATCCAGTAATACCACAACATTTCTACCATTAATACACATTTTGCATAAATGTTTCTCAGTTCCCCGAATGGCAGTGCATGCGACTGTCGCACACAGCGACTGACGTCGGTCCGTCAGAAAGTCACATTGCATGGGTTCCTCCACAACCGGGCAATTTGCTGCAATATGTCCCGCTTGCCGGCAGCGGTAGCAAACAATCCATTTGGCTGCCTCTTGAGCCCCTGACTTCCCAGGCTGTTCTCGCCAAACTTTGGGTAGAGCTCCCACCCTCTCACTCTCTCCACCCTCACCCCTTGGAATCCTCTTATCCGCCCCTGGGGATCATCTGGTCTTAGGGTGGAAAGTCCGAGAGTCTCTGGAAGAGGCCATCAGGTTCTCTGTAGCCAAGTATTTCTCTACACGATCCACAAGACCACCGGCCGTCTCTGGGTCTCCATGGCTTACCCACTTTTGGATGGCAGTAGGAAGAGCTCTCAAAAACCGATCCATTACAACACGTTCCACAATCTCTGGTGCGGACAAAGTCTCTGGCTGTAGCCACTTCCTGCTCAGGTGAATGAGATAATACATTTGAGACCTGGGGGGTTTTCCAAGCTGGAAAGTCCAGTTATGCACACGCTGAGCCCGGACAGCCAGGGTGACACCCAGCCTTGCCAATATTTCAGCTTTTAGCATCACATAGTCTTTTGCTTGGTCAGGCTCTAGGTCATAGTAAGCCTTCTGCGATTCACCAGTTAACAGAGGAGCCAGCAGTCCAGCCCACTGCTCCTCAGGCCACTTTTCTCTTTCAGCAGTCCTTTCAAATGTGGTCAAAAATACCTCTGGATCATCCTCTCCAGTCATTTTTGTCAATAGACGACTCACCCCAAAGGACGCGGTATTAGTGGGACGGCTTTCCTCACTGGTCTGCGGACGTTGCTGCATTACTGCTTCCATTTGTTGTAGTCTCTGCTCTTGCTTCTGTAACAGGTCTATGAAGCGGGCCTCAGATTGCTGCTGGGCTTGTTGCTGAGCTTCCAGACTCTGTTGGTGAGCTTGCTGCTGGGCTGCAAGGCTCCTTTGCAAACCTGCATTTGTCTGCTGTTGATTGGCATTTGCTAGAGCCAGCTGTTTCAGTATCTCCTCCATGCTGGCTTAAAAAAAACTGCCACTGGTTCTCCACCAACTGTGAGGGGGTTAACTCGGTAGCGGGTGTGTGTGACCCCCTGGTTGGGCTCCCCACACAAAAACAGGGCCAGCAGACGGAGGTTGTGGTTTTCAAAATCAAAAGGTGCGGTTTATTTCTCTATGTACAGTGACAAAAACACAGCAAAGCCAAAAAGAAACATAAACAAAATAAATCCTGGTCAGCTTGACCTCTGACTAAACATGCAGGTTTCCTAACTAACAACTGGGATCAGCCTGGTGCTGTCCTAGTCCCTAAGTCCCTGGTTTAGTCAATGTCCAAACAAATAGCCACACAGGCTTTTTCTCACCGCACAGGGGTTCACTCTCCCTAGACAGTCCACACAGGTCTGGTTCCAGGCATGAGCAAACACCTAATGAATCTGGGAGTTTTTATAGAGGCCTTAAACAAACTGACAGGCTTCAGCTGGTCTCATCAACTCCCTGCCTGCACGACGCCCAGCCCTCTCCCTAGAGGTATAAGTCGGCATAAAGCCTGAATCTGGGAGAAATATATCTACCCCCTGGATGCAACCAGGTGACTTTACCTTCCTGCTGTCACAATATATATATATATATATATATATATATATATATATATATATATTGTGACAGCAGGAAGGTAAAGTCACCTGGTTGCATCCAGGGGGGTAGGTATATTTCTCCCAGATTCAGGCTTTATGCCGACTTATACAACTAGGGAGAGAGTTGATGAAGCCCAGCTGAGGCTAGTGGGCTCATGGATGATTCATACCTCTAGGGAGAGTGCTGGGCGTCGTGCAGGCAGGGAGTTGATGAGACCAGCTGAAGCTTGTCAGCTCGTTTAAGGCCTCTATAAAAACTCCCAGCTTCATTAGGTGTTTGCTCATGCCTGGAACCAGACCTGTGTGGACTGTCTAGGGAGAGTGAACCCCTGTGCGGTGAGACAAAGCCTGTGTGGCTATTTGTTTGGACATTTACTAAACCAGGGACTTAGGGACTAGGACAGCACCAGGCTGATCCCAGTTGTTAGTTAGGGAAACCTGCATGTTTAGTCAGAGGTCAAGCTGACCAGGATTTATTTTGTTTATGTTTCTTTTTGCTTTGCTGTGTTTTGTCACTGTAAATAGAGAAATAAACCGCACCTTTTGATCTTGAAAACCACAACCTCCGTCTGCTGGGCCTGTTTTTGTGTGGGGAGCCCATCCAGGGGGTCACACACACCCGCTACCGAGCTAACCCCCTCACAGTTGGTGGAGAACCAGTGGCAGTTTTTTTTTAAGCCAGCATGGAGGAGATACTGAAACAGCTGGCTCTAGCAAATGCCAATCAACAGCAGACAAATGCAGGTTTGCAAAAGAGCTTCGCAGCCCAGCAACAAGCCCAGCAGCAATCTGAGGCCCGCTTCATAGACCTGTTGCAGAAGCAAGAGCAGAGACTACAACAACAGATGGAAGCAGTAATGCAGCAACGTCCGCAGACCAGTGAGGAAAGCCGTCCCACTAATACCGCGTCCTTTGGAGTCGTTTATTGACAAAAATGACTGGAGAGGATGATCCAGAGGTATTTTTGACCACATTTGAAAGGACTGCTGAAAGAGAAAAGTGGCCTGAGGAGCAGTGGGCTGGACTGGTGGCTCCTCTGTTAACTGGTGAATCGCAGAAAGCTTACTATGACCTGGAGCCTGACCAAGCAAAAGACTATGTGATGCTAAAAGCTGAAATATTGGCAAGGCTGGGTGTCACCCTGGCTGTCCGGGCTCAGCGTGTGCATAACTGGACTTTCCAGCTTGGAAAACCCCCCAGGTCTCAAATGTATGATCTCATTCACCTGAGCAGGAAGTGGCTACAGCCAGAGACTTTGTCCGCACCGGAGATTGTGGAACGTGTTGTGATGGATCGTTTCTTGAGAGCTCTTCCTACCGCCATTCAAAAGTGGGTAAGCCATGGAGACCCAGAAACGGCCGGTAAACTTGTGGATCGTGTAGAGAGATACTTGGCTGCAGAGAACCTGACGGCCTCTTCCAGAGACTCTCGGACTTTCCACCCTAAGACCAGACCATCCCCAGGGGCGGATAAGATGATTCCAAGGGGTGAGGGTGGAGAGAGTGAGAGGGTGGGAGCTCTGCCCAGGGTTTGGCGAGAACAGCCTGGGAAGTCGGGGGCTCAAGAGGCAGCCAAAAGGATTGTTTGCTACCGCTGCCGGCAAACGGGACATATTGCAGCAAATTGCCCGGTTGTGGAGGAACCCATGCAATGTGACTTTCTGACGGACAGACGTCAGTCGCTGTGTGCGACAGTCGCATGCACTGCCATTCGGGGAACTGAGAAACATTTATGCAAAATGTGTATTAATGGTAGAAATGTTGTGGTATTACTGGATTCAGGTAGCCTTGTGACCCTGATAAAGGCTGAATTAGTTAAAACAGAGGTCTCTGGGAATAGCAAGGTAGCTGTTATTTGTGTGCATGGGGACACCCGAGAGTATCCAGTGACTACAGTATGTTTCAAGACCCCCAAAGGTACCCTCTCTCATCCAGTGGGGTTAGTATCTCAATTACCGCATGATGCCATTGTGGGAAGGGATTTTCCGAAGTTCTGGGAACTGTGGGATGATCCTGAGCCCCCCACTGGTGCCCCTATGTACCAGGAAGGTGATAGCCAGAACTCCTCTGAGAGTGGTGAGGACTCTCCAGAATTTCCCTTGTCAGTATTGGCAGGCGAGACTCAAGAAACTGGAGAGGAGCCCACCTCCTCAGACGAAAACCTACCGTCTGTGGAGTTTTCTGATCTTGAGGTTCACAGGGAAAATTTTGCCACAGAACAGTTAAAAGACCCCGCCCTAATAAAGGCACGGGAAAACGTAGTGGAAATAGATGGCGAGTTAGTGAACCCAGATAATACCTGCACTTACCCATACTTCAGCGTAGAGAAGGACCTACTGTATCGGGTGGCAAAAAGGGCAGAAGAAACCGTTGAGCAGCTTGTGGTGCCCAAACCTTACAGGAAGTTGGTGTTGGAGTTGGCCCATGGGCACATTCTTGGAGGTCATCTGGGGACAGAGAAAACCCGAGAGAGGGTATTACAGAGATTCTATTGGCCTGGGGTGATGAAGGACATAGAAAATTATTGTTCCTCCTGCCCTGTGTGTCAGAGGTCGGCCCCGATGCCACATTTCCGTAGCCCGCTGGTCCCTCTACCCATCATTGAGGTCCCGTTTGAGAGGATCGCAATGGATTTGGTAGGTCCTATAATCAAGTCCGCTAGGGGGCACCAGTACATATTAGTTATAATGGACTATGCCACCCGTTATCCAGAAGCGATCCCTCTCCGAAATACCTCGGCCAAAACCATAGCCAAAGAGCTATCTCTTGTTTTTAGCCGGGTGGGTATTTGTAAAGAACTGCTTACGGACCAAGGTACACCCTTTATGTCCCGGGTTATGAAAGAGCTGTGTAAATTGTTCAAAGTGACGCAATTGCGTACGTCTGTGTATCACCCCCAAACCGATGGGCTGGTTGAAAGATTCAACAAAACCCTAAAACAAATGTTGAAGAAAGTGGTGGATAGAGATGGAAAGGATTGGGACTGTCTACTTCCTTATTTGATGTTTGCTATTAGGGAGGTGCCCCAATCCTCTACGGGATTCTCCCCCTTTGAGTTACTGTATGGGAGACACCCAAGAGGGCTGTTGGATATTGCCAAGGAAACTTGGGAAAGTGAGAGTTCTCCCCACAGGAGTGTGATTGAGCATGTCGCCCTGATGCAAGATCGAATTGCACAGGTAATGCCCATCGTGAAGGAACATTTGGCCCAAGCGCAGTTGGCACAGCAGAGAGTGTACAACCGTGGAGCCAAGACCCGTACCTTTTCCCCGGGGGATAGGATATTGGTACTTGTCCCTACGGTTGAAAGTAAATTCCTTGCCAAATGGCAAGGCCCCTACGAGATAATGGAAAAAGTGAGCGAAGTGAATTACAAGGTCAGACAACCAGGAAGGCGAAAGCCCGAACAGATCTATCACGTTAATCTGTTGAAAGCCTGGAGGGATAGAGAGTCCCTAGTCGCAGAAACTTGGTCACCAGCTCAAACTGGTTGCGTGATTCCGGAGGTTGGAATAGCAGCCACCTTGTCACAACCCCAACAACAGGAGGTTAAGGAGTTTGTGCTTCGCAACAAGGAGGTGTTCTCTGAGCTGCCGGGACAAACATCTGGGGTAGAGCATGATATTATTACCCCGCCCGGTGAAAGGGTGAAGTTAAAACCCTATCGGATCCCAGAGGCCCGACGGGAGGCAATACGAGAGGAAGTACAGAAAATGCTGAACTTAGGGGTGATAGAGGAGTCCCAAAGTGATTGGTCTAGTCCCATTGTGTTGGTGCCTAAACCGGATGGGAGCTGGCGATTTTGTAACGATTTTCGTCAGTTGAACAAAGTTACAAAATTTGACACCTACCCCATGCCACGTATAGATGAGTTGATCGACCGGCTGGGAACAGCCCGATACATGACGACTCTTGACCTCACAAAAGGGTATTGGCAAATTCCCCTGGCCAAGTCGGCCAAAGAGAAAACCGCATTTGTAACCCCAGACGGGGCGTTCCAATATAAGAGAATGCCGTTCGGGTTACAGAATGCGCCGGCCACATTCCAGCGGAAAATGGACCAGATACTGAGGCCCCATCGGAAGTATGCTGCGGCTTACCTGGATGACGTAATTGTCCATAGCACAGATTGGGCCTCACATCTGCCAAAAGTGCAAGCAGTCCTAGACTCTATCCGGGAAGCGGGGTTTACGGCTAACCCCAAGAAGTGTACCATTGGGCAGGAGGAGGCCAAATATCTTGGGTACACCATTGGCAGGGGAGTAATAAAACCCCAACTCAACAAAGTCGAGGCCATCCAGAGTTGGCCACGTACCAACAGCAAGAAGCAGGTACGAGCCTTTCTGGGAATCGCGGGTTATTATCGGCGCTTCATTCCCCACTTTGCTTCTAAGGCTGTGCCCCTAACCAACCTGACGAAAGGGAAAGGGTCGGTCATGATTAAATGGACCCCCGAGGCTGAGGCAGCGTTCCAATTCTTGAAACAAGCCTTATGTAGCCAGCCAGTGTTGTACTCACCCGACTTCTCTAAAGACTTTGTCGTACAAAGTGATGCGTCAGATGTGGGGTTAGGAGCAGTATTGTCCCAGGTCTGGAACGGGGAAGAGCACCCAGTCATTTACCTCAGCAGGAAGTTGAAGTCCCATGAGGTAAATTACGCCACGGTTGAAAAGGAGTGTTTAGCGGTGAAGTGGGCTCTAGATTCCCTTCGGTACTATCTGCTAGGTAGGCACTTTGACATGGTTACGGATCACGCTCCGTTAAAGTGGATGGCTCAAAACAAGGAGACAAATAGAAGAGTAAATAGGTGGTTCCTGGCCCTACAGGAATTCAACTTCACAGTAAAGCATCGCCCTGGCGTTCAAATGGGGAATGTGGATGCTTTGTCTCGAGTACATGAATGCCTGATTGCTGGTGTTCCAACCCCAAGGTTAAAACAAGAGGGGGGGGTATGTGACAGCAGGAAGGTAAAGTCACCTGGTTGCATCCAGGGGGGTAGGTATATTTCTCCCAGATTCAGGCTTTATGCCGACTTATACAACTAGGGAGAGAGTTGATGAAGCCCAGCTGAGGCTAGTGGGCTCATGGATGATTCATACCTCTAGGGAGAGTGCTGGGCGTCGTGCAGGCAGGGAGTTGATGAGACCAGCTGAAGCTTGTCAGCTCGTTTAAGGCCTCTATAAAAACTCCCAGCTTCATTAGGTGTTTGCTCATGCCTGGAACCAGACCTGTGTGGACTGTCTAGGGAGAGTGAAACCCTGTGCGGTGAGACAAAGCCTGTGTGGCTATTTGTTTGGACATTTACTAAACCAGGGACTTAGGGACTAGGACAGCACCAGGCTGATCCCAGTTGTTAGTTAGGGAAACCTGCATGTTTAGTCAGAGGTCAAGCTGACCAGGATTTATTTTGTTTATGTTTCTTTTTGCTTTGCTGTGTTTTGTCACTGTAAATAGAGAAATAAACCGCACCTTTTGATCTTGAAAACCACAACCTCCGTCTGCTGGGCCTGTTTTTGTGTGGGGAGCCCATCCAGGGGGTCACACACACCCGCTACCGAGCTAACCCCCTCACAATATATATATATATATATCCTGGGGCCCTTTACTACGATCCCACAATGGGCCCTTTCACATGTGAGCTCCCTTCCTACTATACTGGGGCCCCACCAGGGTGGCAGAAAACAAGAGATATATGTCACCAGCACACCAAGAAAATATAAGGGTCCAAAGCAGTGGGAGAACTATCAGGGTTGTAAAGGTTGTCTTGCCACCAGGCCCTGGTGTTCTGCCACTGTGGGGTTCCCCAGCTGTCCTGTCCCTGTTATTGACAGCGCTGGTCTGGCATCTGTCTCCTTGGTACCCGGCGGCAGTCTATTAGGACTTTGTGTTGGTGATATTATGCGTGCATGTAGGGGAAGGCTGGCACTATTGGTTATAGAGAGCCGAGCCCCCAGCTGGTCACCTAGCAGCAGTAATGCTGTATAACCTTCTCTGGTGACATGCTGATCAGGATGTGATCCTAGTGATGCTCCCAGTCAGATCTAATAAACACAGTATTTATTAGGATCAAGAGTACAACCACATATATATAATCAACCGTATGTTCAGCAGCCATGTGGGCTCTATACCTGTAAAGTGTGGGCTTCAATGGCGTCCCTAGGGGGGGACCAGAGGGGGCCCTGGCCCCCCCAACAGTATGCTGTGCCCCACCATGTGCCCCCCCCCCCCCCCCCCCCCACAAAAAAAAAAAAATTTTTTTTTTTGCATTTTTTTTTCGCTCGGGCTGCTGCTGGGGTAACATAGTCTCCCCTGAGAGGGAGAGCGTCCCCAGTCAGCTCCTGCGGGGGATTCCTCCCCCTCCCTCTGCTCGCTGACACTGCATAATGCGAGCGCTCACACAACCACAGCCGCCCGATCTGCTCCTTTCCCTGCATCCTCATTGGCACGGAGAAGAGCGAGTTGCAGGAAGGACTCCACGAGCACTGTGGGAGGGGGGAGGGGGGCCCAAGCCTTCATCTCAGTTACTGAAAAAACAGACTGATTTCTCCCGTCCTTAGGACAGTAGAACCAGCCTGTAAATTCCGAGAATGGTGACTGCAAGCTGAGCCGAGTGTCAGTCTATAACACTCTTTCACAGCCCAGCGAGTCCAGCCACCCCCCCCCTCACTCTCCTCACATACGAGCAGGGAGGAATACAGCTCCTCCTCCTCCTTCCAGTCCCGCCCACACTATCCCGGTGTGCTGTATCTGAAGAGAGGGGATGTGTGGGCGGGAAATATGAAAATCAGCAGCATTCCTGGCTGTGTGTGAATGATGCCTGAGATTCTAGCCTGGACCGTGGGTAAGTGTGTGCACTGCAGACTGCAGTACACTGTAATCACTGAACTGCATTATCTCCATCCCTTCTTTCCCCCATCTGTCTCCCTCCCCCTCTCCTGTTCTTTCAAGACATTCACAATTTACTTTCACTTTCAATTTTAGTTAGGCAGGTAATAGACGGTGCACATTTCTTTCCTGCATCCACAGATTGCAGGAAAGAAACTTGCATAATTCCCCCATCAACATAGACAGTGCTGACAGGGGAATATCCCTCCTGCCCAGCAATTGTATTATCCCGACAAACAGTGATTATCACTAGTGGCTATAGCAATCACTAGTGATATTCATAAGAGAATCTGCTCATTAATGGTTCGAATCTCAGCCAGTTCCTGCTGAACCAGCTGAGATTTAAACTGTCTATGGCTGGTCTTAGCTCTTAGGCAGCCCATACATTGATCACTTTTTTTTATTCAACTATTAGGTTGAATGAAAAAAAAAAGGAAATGATCCAATTCCCCTGTAGCTGGGTCTCCCCTCTCTCTCTCTATCTTTATCGGTTATTTGGCTGTTGTCTAGGGGTACCTGGGAGAGAGAGATAAGACACACCACGGCCCATGTCCTCCATAGCTAAGAGGTGAAGGCCAGCAAATTGGGTTTTGTGTAGGTGTCCTAGAGTCAAGTCCAGTACTTCGTTCCTGACTCCTTTGCTCCTAGTAACCAAAGTTCCACACAGTGAATAGGTCCAACTCAGTTTTATTCTTCTTGCCAAGCAATAAAACAGTTTCTTCACTTTGGAAAATGGGGACAGATCGAGGCACAATCCTTTCCCTTCTGCTGCTGACCACTGTGCTGTCACCAGTGGTAAATGGTCACTGCCACTGACTAGGTGATGTAGAACATGAATTACCTTCGCTCACTCTGCCCCTGTCAGAGGAAGAAATCCGTCCAAGGGAGAAATGGAGGCCTCTCCGTCACAAGCGATGCTGCGCCGGACTCTTCAGAGAAGTTACTGCACACCAGTCCTCACGAACTCAGACACGGGCACCCAAGGAGTTAGGGCCCCCTCGGATTCCTCCACCCTCGCGGAACTCAGTCGAAGGTACTGAGCCCCAGGAATCCGCCATAGTACCTCACTCCAGGCTAAAGGTGCCTGAGATGGACTCCATCTCCGCTCCGGCCAGGTCAAGGGCACCTAGGCCTGGAATACCGGAACGCCAGCACCCAAGCTGAAGGTGCCTGGGTGCGGCCGCATCTTCTGGCTCCGGACTCTAACCCCGTGATCAGGGCGTCCGCCCCTTTTATGACCTCTCCCTTCGCGCCACAGCGGGTTCCCCGCCCCGCTGTACCAGCTCCAGGGGAGGACAAAAAGGTACAGTCTTGCAGTGCGAGCCCAACCCCGATCCAAGGCAACAATGCCACCTATAGGCCGGCGGGAACTTCACACCACCAGAGTCCTCCAAGATTCACAAAGGGAACCTTGAATTTCCTAACAATCAAGGCATCTGGGTTACACTACCACCCAGATACTTCCCCTAAATTCAAGTACCCGCTACACCATCTACACATTATAGGTGGATGGGGGGATGTTCCCAGTGTGGTCCAGTGCTGGAACAACCAGAGTTGCTGTCCTGTCCCGGCTATTCACAGCGCTGGTCTCTGTCTCCATGGTAGCGGCGGCAGCACATTGGAACCCAGCGCTGGTTACTTTATGGGGCTGATGTACAGGAGGGCCAGCACAATTTGTTGGTAAAGATGGGCTGGGCATGTTCAAAATTCCACATGCCAGAGCCTGCCAGGAAGCCCACACTGCACAGCGCTAATCACAGGCAATGAGACATTTCCCGGTCCGCAGCTCCACAGATCAGGAAATGTCTCACTGGCTGTGATTAGCACTGTGGAGTGTCGGCTTCCTGGCGGGATGGGGCATGTGGGTTTTAAAACACACCCGAGCCCATCTCTATTGGTTGTAGACAGTTGAGCTCCCTGCAGGTTGCTTAGCAGCAGTGGAGCCTTCTCTGACATGCTGATCGTGATGCAATCCAGATGATGCTCCTAGTCAAATCCTAGTGTTAAATATCAGTGATTTTATTGATCAAAGCCCACACTTTACAGGTATAGAGCCCACATGGCTGCTAAACATACGGTTGATTATATATATGTGGTTGTACTCTTGATCCTAATAAATACTGTGTTTATTAGATCTGACTGGGAGCATCACTAGGATCACATCCTGATCAGCATGTCACCAGAGAAGGTTATACAGCATTACTGCTGCTAGGTGACCAGCTGGGGGCTCGGCTCTCTATAACCAATAGTGCCAGCCTTCCCCTACATGCACGCATAATATCACCAACACAAAGTCCTAATAGACTGCCGCCGGTACCAAGGAGACAGATGCCAGACCAGCGCTGTCAATAACAGGGACAGGACATCTGGGGAACCCCACAGTGGCAGAACACCAGGGCCCGGTGGCAAGACAACCTTTGCAACCCTGATAGTTCTCCCACTGCTTTGGACCCTTATATTTTCTTGGTGTGCTGGTGACATATATCTCTTGTTTTCTGCCACCCTGGTGGGGCCCCAGTATAATAGGAAGGGAGCTTACATGTGAAAGGGCCCATTGTGGGATCGTAGTAAAGGGCCCCAGGATATATATATATATATATATATATATAATTGCATTTTATAGTTGGCCCCCCTACTTTTGTCCCTGTCCCCCATGTGCCTCCCCTAAATATGAAAGCTGGAGACGCCACTGGTGGGCTTTGATCAATAAAATCACTGATATTTATTATTTAACACTAGGATTTGACTAGGAGCATCATCTGGATTGCATCACGATCAGCATGTCAGAGAAGGCTCCACTGCTGCTAAGCAACCTGCAGGGAGCTCAACTGTCTACAACCAATAGAGATGGGCTCGGGTGTGTTTTAAAACCCACATGCCCCATCCCGCCAGGAAGCCGACACTCCACAGTGCTAATCAGAGCCAGTGAGACATTTCCTGATCTGTGGAGCTGCGGACCGGGAAATGTCTCATTGCCTGTGATTAGCGCTGTGCAGTGTGGGCTTCCTGGCAGGCTCTGGCATGTGGAATTTTGAACATGCCCAGCCCATCTTTACCAACAAATTGTGCTGGCCCTCCTGTACATCAGCCCCATAAAGTAACCAGCGCTGGGTTCCAATGTGCTGCCGCAGCTACCATGGAGACAGAGACCAGCGCTGTGAATAGCCGGGACAGGACAGCAACTCTGGTTGTTCCAGCACTGGACCACACTGGGAACATTCCCCCATCCACCTATAATGTGTAGATGGTGTAGCGGGTACTTAAATTTAGGGGAAGTATCTGGGTGGTAGTGTAACCCAGATGCCTTGATTGTTAGGAAATTCAAGGTTCCCTTTGTGAATCTTGGAGGACTCTGGTGGTGTGAAGTTCCCGCCGGCCTATAGGTGGCATTGTTGCCTTGGACCGGGGTTGGGCTCGCACCGCAAGACTGTACCTTTTTGTCCTCCCCTGGAGCTGGTACAGCGGGGCGGGGAACCCGCTGTGGCACGAAGGGAGAGGTCATAAAAGGGGCGGACGCCCTGATCACGGGGTTAGAGTCCGGAGCCAGAAGATGCGGCCGCACCCAGGCACCTTCAGCTTGGGTGCTGGCGTTCCGGTGTTCAAGGCCTAGGTGCCCTTGACCTGGCCGGAGCGGACATGGAGTCCATCTCAGGCACCTTTAGCCTGGAGTGAGGTACTATGGCGGATTCCTGGGGCTCAGTACCTTCGACTGAGTTCCGCGAGGGTGGAGGAATCCGAGGGGGCCCTAACTCCTTGGGTGCCCGTGTCTGAGTTTGTGAGGACTGGTGTGCAGTAACTTCTCTGAAGAGTCCGGCGCAGCATCGCTGGTGACGGAGAGGCCTCCATTTCTCCCTTGGACGGATTTCTTCCTCTGACAGGGGCAGAGTGAGCGAAGGTAATTCATGTTCTACATCACCTAGTCAGTGGCAGTGACTATTTACCACTGGTGACAGCACAGTGATCAGCAGCAGAAGGGAAAGGATTGTGCCTCGATCTGTCCCCATTTTCCAAAGTAAAGAAACTGTTTTATTGCTTGGCAAAAAGAATAAAACTGAGTTGGACCTATTCACTGTGTGGAACTCTGGTTACTAGGAGCAAAGGAGTCAGGAACGAAGTACTGGACTTGACTCTAGGACACCTACACAAAACCCAATTTGCTGGCCTTCACCTCTTAGCTATGGAGGACATGGGCCGTGGTGTGTCTTATCTCTCTCTCCCAGGTACCGCTAGACAACAGCCAAATAACCGATAAAGATAGGGAGAGAGAGGGGAGACCCAGCTACAGGGGAATTGGATCATTTCCTTTTTTTTTTCATTCAACCTAATAGTTGAATAAAAAAAAGTGATCAATGTATGGGCTGCCTAAGAGCTAAGACCAGCCATAGACAGTTTAAATCTCAGCTGGTTCAGCATGAACTGGCTGAGATTCGAACCATTAATGAGCAGATTCTCTTATGATTATCACTAGTGATTGCTATAGCCACTAGTGATAATCACTGTTTGTCGGGAGAATACAATTGCTGGGCAGGAGGGATATTCCCCTGTCAGCACTGCCTGTGTTGATGGGGGAATTATGCAAGTTTCTTTCCTGCAATCTGTGGATGCAGGAAAGAAATGTGCACCGTCTATTACCTGCCTAACTAAAAGTGAAAGTGAAAGTAAATTGTGAATGTCTTGAAAGAACAGGAGAGGGGGAGGGAGACAGATGGGGGAAAGAAGGGATGGAGATAATGCAGTTCAGTGATTACAGTCTACTGCAGTCTGCAGTGCACACACTTACCCACGGTCCAGGCTAGAATCTCAGGCATCATTCACACACAGCCAGGAATGCTGCTGATTTTCATATTTCCCGCCCACACATCCCCTCTCTTCAGATACAGCACGCCGGGATAGTGTGGGCGGGACTGGAAGGAGGAGGAGGAGCTGTATTCCTCCCTGCTCGTATGTGAGGAGAGTGAGGGGGGGTGGCTGGACTCGCTGGGCTGTGAAAGAGTGTCATAGACTGACACTCGGCTCAGCTTGCAGTCACCATTCTCGGAATTTACAGGCTGGTTCTACTGTCCTAAGGACGGGAGAAATCAGTCTGTTTTTTCAGTAACTGAGATGAAGGCTTGGGCCCCCCTCCCACAGTGCTCGTGGAGTCCTTCCTGCAACTCGCTCTTCTCCGTGCCAATGAGGATGCAGGGAAAGGAGCAGATCGGGCGGCTGTGGTTGTGTGAGCGCTCGCATTATGCAGTGTCAGCGAGCAGAGGGAGGGGGAGGAATCCCCTGCAGGAGCTGACTGGGGACGCTCTCCCTCTCAGGGGAGACTATGTTACCCCAGCAGCAGCCCGAGCGGAAAAAAAATGCAAAAAAAAATATTTTTTTTTGGGGGGGGCACATGGTGGGGCACAGCATACTATTGGGGGGGCCAGGGCCCCCTCTGGTCCCCCCCTAGGGACGCCATTGGATTAGAGAGAGATTGTCAACATTGATCGCTGCCTCCCTGTCAGGGAAAGCACGCCCGATCTCCGTCTCCTCCTTCAGAGTGCCTGTTAGCAGAGCAACAGTCCCATACAGGGATCGACCTGCCTGAAGGGGATCAGGATAAGGTTGATTCTGTTATAGAGGAATCAACAGTGGGGGAACCTTTTCTCAGCATCTCAAGCTGAAAGATTATGGGTTCAGTCTCTGACTAACATGGTCCGATCAGCATTTAAAAATGCACCTTGCGGAACCATCAACCACTACTGTATCCTCGTTGGGGTCGCTAGAAGCCCCCAGACTGTCTGTTCTTTTCCACTTCACCCTTTACTGAAAGGGCTCATTTACCAGGATTGGGAACGTCCTGAGAAAATATTTTTTTTCCCCCAAGAGATTTCCGGTGGTCTATCCCATGGAGGATAAGTTCATCAAAAAATGGAAGGTCCCTACAGTGGACACAGCCATCTCTTGTATGTATAAATCACTGACATATCCAATGGATAATGTCCAAATGTTCAAGAACCCAATAGATAAAAGATTGGAGTCCTTATGAAAGTCTGCTTCTTTCTACAGCAAGCTTGGTGACACAACCAGCAGTGAGGTCTGCTAAGCAGTGAAGGATCAGTTGAAACAGGTCTTGAGGGACTTGACAGATCAGCAGGCCTTGCCCTAGCTGATCTACCTAGAGCCTTAGGCTTTGTGGTTGACGCCATAAAGGATTCAGTCCATCAGGCCTCCCGCCTTACGCAGTCTATAGTACATATGCGTAGGCTTCTATGGCTCAAAAACTGGTCTGCTGAAGCTCCCTGTAAAGAATGGCTGGTTAGCGTCCCATTTCATGGTGAACGCTTATTCAGGGAAAACCTGGACAAATATATCCAGAAAATTTCCAGCGGTAAAAATACGCTCTTGCCGGTTAAAAACAGAGTTAGAGGTCCCTCTTTAAGAGGCCTGCTTCTCCAGTCCCTGGGGCATCGGCTGTGTAACAGTTCCGACGGCCTCCTCGGTCAATTCCCGGGGGTAAAAAAACAGGGACAATAGCAGGGTAATGAGAAACCCTGGGTCAGGGGAGGTACAAAACCTCCCCCAAAGTTAAATTCATTGAAGGGTTGCCCCCACTCAGTCGGGTGGGGGGAGGACTCCAGTTGTTCGCAAGAGACCTGGCGGGACACGATCAAGACAGATAGGTGCTCTCCGCAGTATGTTTGGGATACAGTTTGGAGTTAAAAGACTCTCCTCCTTCCCATTTTTGAGGTCAAACGTGCCAAGGGATCCCCGGAAGAGAGAGTCCCTCCTGTTGGCACTAGAACAACTATTGCTCCAAGTAGTAATTATGGAGGTTCCCCTGGAAGAATGAGGGTTCGGGTTTTACTCAAACCTCTTTACAGTCCCGAAGCAAATGCGGACGGGAGGCCCATATTAATTCTAAAAGGGCTATACAAATTCCTGTATATCAGGACTTTCCGATGGAGTCGATCCGATCGGTGGCCACTGCCCTACAAGGGGAGGATTGGTTAGCCGCGATGGACATCAAAGATGCTTATTTGCACATTCCCATCTTTCCAGTCCACCAAAAATTTCTACGCTTTGCAGTAGAAGTGCGCCATTTTCAGTTCAGAGCCTTACCCTTCGGTTTGGCCACAGCACCACGAGTGTTTAAAAAAATTCTGGCCCTTTATTGGCCAATCTAAGAACACAAGGTGTAATGATAATGGCATATCTAGATGACTTGTTGCTGATAGACCACTCAGTGAAAAAACTAGACGTGGTCGTTCACAAGACAATCAAGTATCTGGAATCTCACGGTTGGATTATCAACCGAGACAAGTCAGCCCTGAAAACCAGTCAAAAGTCTGGAATACTTGGGGCTAAGGTTGGATTCAGGCCAGAGAAAAATATTCTTGCCTCGAGGAAAGGTGTTGTCTTTGAAAGATTTGATCCACTTAGTGGGTACAAAAAAGACAGCCGTCCATACGCCTGTGCATGAGGCTGCAGGGAAAAATGGTGGCATCATTCGAAGCAGTACCCTACGGTCAATTCCATTCAAGGAATTTGCAAGGAGCCATACTGTCAGCCTGGAACAAAAAAGTTCAGGCCCTAGACTTACAATGTCCTTGTCCCCTTCCGTTCGCAAGAGCCTCCGTTGGTGGTTGGTTCCCCAGAATCTGGAAAAAGGGAAATCCTTCAGTCCGATTTCTTGGAAGGTGGTCACTACAGATGCCAGCCTTATAGGCTGGGGAGCAGTACTGGAGCAATAGTCTCTCCAGGGCAGATGGTCGGATGCAGAAAAGGCCCTGCCCATCAATCTCTTAGAGATACGAGCAGCCCGGTATGCCCTAGTAGCATGGACATCCAAACTCCAAGGGTCCCCTGTCAGAATTCAATCAGACAATGCCACAGCAGTGGCATATATCAATCATCAGGGGGGCACCAGGAGTCGTGCAGCCCAGAGGGAAGTAAATTACATCCTGAAATGGGCAGAAAGATATGTCCCAGCCATATCTGCGGTATTCATTCCAGGAGTGGAGAATTGGAAGGCGGACTTTCTAAGTCGCCAGCAATTATGCCCAGAGGAAGGGTCCCTTCACCCCGAGGTTTTCTGGACAATATGTCAGCGGTGGGGAACATCGGATGTAGATCTTCTAGCATCCAGATTCAACGCAAAGGTGGACAGGTTTGTCTCTCGGACAAGGGATCCCCTAGCTTGCGGCTCGGATGCCCTAGTGTTCCCTTGGGATCAGTTCAAGCTGATATATGCATTCACACCGCCACAATGGTTACCTCGATTACTCTGCAGAATCAGGGTAGAAAAGAAACCAGTGATTCTGGTGGCTCCAGCGTGGCCCCGAAGAGCGTGGTACGCGGAGATTGTAAAATGTCAGTGGGGAGTCCTTGGACTCTCCCACGTCGTCCGGACCTGCTTTCGCAAGGACCGGTATACCACCCTTCTTTACCAGCCCTAGGTTTGACGGCCTGGCTATTGAAGCCCACATTCTAAAAAAGAGAGGGCTCTCTAATCCTGTGGTATCTACCATGATCAATGCCAGGAAGCCGGTATCCAGGCAGATCTACTATAGAATCTGGAAGGCGTACATCGCCTGGTGTGAGGCCAAGAAATGGCATCCACGTAAATACGTAATAGGTAGGATTCTGGACTTCCTACAATGGGCTGTAGATAGGAAGCTTGCCTTGAGTACTATCAAGGGTCAGATTTCGGCCTTGTCAATATTTTTTCAAAGGCCCTTGGCTTTGCATTCACTAGTCAAAGCCTTTATACAAGGAGTGATGCGTATTAGTCCTCCGGTTAATATTCCCATATGTCCATGGGATCTAAACTTGGTTCTGTCGGTTCTACAGAAACAACCATTTGAACCATTACAGCATATTTCTTTGGTTCTTCTCACCAGGAAATTGATTTTTCTAGTAGCCATTTGTTCGGCTAAAAGAGTGTCGGAATTAGCAGCTATGTCCTGTAAGGAGCCATATCTGGTTATCCATAAGGATAGAGTAGTGTTACGCCCTCATCCAGCCTTTCTTCCTAAGGTGGTATCGAGGTTTCATTTGAACCAAGATGTGGTTCTTCCTTCTTTTTTCCCCAAACCTACTTCGGTAGAGGAAAAGTTATTGCATTCTTTGGATGTAGTAAGAGCAGTTAAAGCTTATCTAAAAGACACTGCTCAGATTCGCAGAACGGATACTTTGTTTATTCTGCCGGAAGGCCCCAGAAGGGGTCAGGCAGCGTCAAAATCTACTTTAGCCAAGTGGATTCGAAAGGTCATAATGCAAGCCTATGGCTTGAGAAGGAGACCGCCTCCGTTCAAAGTTAGAGCGCACTCCACGAGAGCAGTTGGAACTTCATGGGCAGCGCATCACCAGGCCTCCCTGGCTCAAATCTGTAAGGCCGCAACATGGTCTTCAGTACACACGTTTACTAGGTTCTACCAGGTGGACGTTAGAAGTCAGGAGGATGTCGCCTTTGGGCGCAGTGTGTTGCAGGCCGCAAAAGATCCTCATGTCTGATAGCGCTCAGCTTATGTATGGTGTATCCCCCCCCTCGTTGGGCATTGCTTTAGGACATCCCATTAGTAATGACTATGTCGCTCTGTGTCCCGTGATGTACGAGAAAGAAAATAGGATTTTTATAACAGCTTACCTGTAAAATCCTTTTCTTGGAGTACATCACGGGACACAGAGCTCCCACCCCTCTTTAGGGACACTTATTGCTTTGCTACAAAACTGAGGTGCTCCCAGATGGGAGGGGCTTATATAGGGGAGGGTACTTCCGGTTTTGGAAGTTGCCAGTGCCAGCACCTGAAGGTATCTATATAACCCATTAGTAATGACTATGTCGCTCTGTGTCCCGTGATGTACTCCAAGAAAAGGATTTTACAGGTAAGCTGTTATAAAAATCCTATTTTTCAGCTTTCAGCACTGTCACAATTTGAATGACAATTGCGCGGTCGTGCGACATGGCTCCCAAACAAAAGTGATGTCTTTTTTTCCTCACAAATATAGCTTTCTTTTGGTGGTATTTGATCATCTTTGCGGTTTTTATTTTTTGCGCTATACACAAAAAAAGAGCGACAATTTTGAAAAAAACACAATATTTTTTACTTTTTGATATTATAAATATCCCCATTTTAAAAAAAATAAAATCATTTTTTTCCTCAGTTTAGGCCAATATGTATTCTTCTACATATTTTTGGTAAAAAAAATTGCAATAAGCGTTTATTGATTGGTCTGCGCAAAAGTTATAGCGTCTACAAAATAGGGCATCGTTTTTTAGCATTTTTAGTAATGGCGGCGATCAGCAATTTTTATTGTGACTGCGACATTATGGCGGACACATCGGACACTTTTGACACCATTTTGGGACCATTGTCATTTTCTCTTATCATCCATGGACTGACACGGCGTCTCTTATTCACTGTACACGTGGGTTATGTCCCTGCTTGCAGGAGAAGACCTAGGCAGAATGCAAGATGTTATACATACATTCTAATCGCCAGAGTTGAACAGCCCCGCCCAAGGGGGTGGTCCCTCTGGACATAACCCACCCCCTACAGCCAGCAGACCTCAGTTTTTTTCTGCCTAGCAGAAGAAGAAGACGTGGCTCTCTCAGGAGCCAGTCTCCTGGAAGATTTTACTTTAAATTTTTATTCCTTTGAGAATTTTATTTTATTTTTGAGACCTTCAATCAACTGTCGGCTGGGCAACAGGTTGGGTACACTGGTATCCTCGTAGTCTTCCCTGCCCGATCATCGAGCGTGCTGATCCTCGCCTTGTGTGCGTGAGACTCAGTTCACGACATGCCCCATGACTCCAGGGGTGGCCGGGTTGCTTTCATGCTCCCGCGGTACTCTCAAGATTGAAGAGTACCTGACGGACTGTATCTCTCGCGGTGGACCAGGCCGACAGCTACGCAGTACTACTCTGTGATAGGTCTGTCAGAAACACACCAGTGGGTCCCTCAGGGGACGGGTAAGTAGTCTCTCCTGCCTGCAGGTGAGTACAAAATGCTGTGTGTGTTTCTCTGTGGGGGATTTTCCCTGTCTCCCCCTGTGTTGTATTGTCACTCTCTGTCACCATTGCTGGCGCTGTGCTGTGGGGGGTGCATGGGAGTCATAATGTCCTGGGGGGGGGGGCTCATGCTGGTCTGCATATTGCTAGGTGCCTTGTGTGTGATTTTGGGGCCTGGGCACCGTTTGGCGCTGTGTGTGTGCTGTTCTTAATATTCCTGTGCATGGCGGCCATTTTGCCGCGGATCGCCCCAGTGAAGTGCGGAGGCCATTTTCTTGTAGCCTGCATGCTTTTCAGCACTAGTTTGGCCTCTATCGCAGCTGTAACAGCGCAAATCTCCTCACAATCTCCTCACAGCTCACTCGCGCTGACACAGCACAGTACAGACAGCGGAACTGAGTGGTCCTGGTCCGGTCTGATGAGTCCCCTGGGCGCCCCCTCCTCAGTCAGCACAGCCTGTGGACAAGCCCGCCTCCGCGTGAAGTCTTGCCCCCACCCGACTCTGGGGTGGGGGGACGACTTTGCAGGTTCACGGATCGGTGGACCTCCCGGATCTCCTACCGGTGGGTGTGCGAGGTGGTCACCTCAGGTTACAGGATAGAGTTCCGTTCCTGGCCCTAGACAGATTCTTCCTCTCCTTCCTGCCCATTGGGCAGCCCTATGGGGACTGTTCAGGATTTGATCAGGTCCAGAGTGATTGTGCCGGTTCCGTCACAGGAGAGGTTTCAGGGATTCTACTCGAATCCGTTTGTCGTCCCAAAAAAGGACGGGGTTCGGCCTATCCTGGACCTCAAGGCCCTAAATGCCTTTGTGAAGGTGCAAAAGATCCGCAAGGAATCTATTCGCACGGTGATCGATACAAGGGGATTTTCTGGCGGACTTGGACATCAAGGACGCCTACTTGCATGGTCCGATCTGCGCAAGTCACCAGAAGTTTCTGCGCTTGCGATTGGGGAAGTCCACTATCAATCTGTGGCTCTTCTTTTCACCCTAGCCTCTGCACCGAGGGTGTTCACCGAGGTGCTTGCGCCGGTTCGAGCTTTGCTGAGACAGCGAGGCATCGCTGTCGTGGGCTATCTGGACGATCTTCTTCTAAGAGCAGAAAGTGGCTCAGAATTAGAAGACAGTGTGACTATCGTCAGTCAGACCCTCAGGGACTTCGGGTGGCTCCTGAACATTCAGAAGTCAGTCTTGGTCCCGACTCAGCGTCTGGAGTATCTAGGTCTGATTCTGGACTCCTTGGAGGCAAAGGTATTCCTACCTCCAGGGAAGTTGCTGACACTTCAGTCTGCAGTGCGGGTGCTGACATCCCGACAATGGTCGTCACTCCGTTTTTGCATGAGAGTCCTGGGACTCATGGTGGCCTCCTTTGAGGCCGTTCCGTATGCCCAATCACACACCAGGGCATTGCAGAAGGAGATCTTGCTCACTTGGGACAAATCCCCGTTGTCTTTGGATCTTCCGATCCAGGTGAGTCACCTGATCAGGGCGTCCCTGACACGGTGGTTGGGATCCCCGGCTCTTCGGTCCGGGAAGTCGTTCCTCTCCATCCAATGGACGGTGTTCACGACGGACGCCAGCCTGACAGGCTGGGGTGGAGTTTGGGGAGTCCTGTCGGCCCAAGGGCTTTGGACTCCAGACGAAGCCCGTTTACCGATCAATGTTCTGGAAATACGGGCCATCAGATTGTGCCTCTCCTTGTGGTCTGAGAGATTACAGGATCGCTCCATCAGGATCCAGTCGGACAACGTCACGGCGGTGGAGTATGTTGACCATCGAGGGGGGACTTGGAGCTCAGCTGCGGCTTCCGAGGTCGCCCGTACCCTGAAGTGGGCCGAAAGAAGCGTGCCGGCTCTGTCGGCCGTTTACATTCCGGGCAAGACAATTGGCAGGCGGACTATTTGAGTCACCAGACGCTGGACCAGGGAGAGTGGTCCTTGCACCCGGAGGTATTTCAACTCCTTTTGCCGATGGTGGGGCACGCCGGATGTGGACCTGATGGCCTCTCGACTCAATCGCAAAGTGTCGAGGTTTGTGGCCAGATCCAGGGATCCTTGGGCGGATGCCTTGGATGCGTTAGTGGCCCCATGGGGTCATTATCACCTGATATACGTTTATCCTTCGCTGCAGTTGCTCCCTCGCCTGCTGCGCAGGGTGGCGACTGAGGGAATTACGGTGATCCTCATTGCTCCGGATTGGCCCCGGCGTCACTGGTACGCCGATCTGGTACGTCTCGTCGCGGACGTTCCCTGGCGGTTGCCAATAAGGGAGGACCTTCTGTCTCAAGGTCCTATATTTCATCCTGCTTTACAGTCTCTGGCTTTAACGGCATGGCTGTTGAAAGCCAGGTGTTGAGAGACCGAGGTCCCTCGGACTCGGTCATTTCGACCATGTTAAGGGCATGGAAGTCTTCCTCCAGAATGATCTATCACGTACCTGGAAAGCTTACATCACCATGTGCGAAGAGCTGGACTGGCGTCCTCGGACGTATTCCGTCCCTAGAATCCTGCGTTTTCTGCAGCGTAGAGTGGCCCAAAAGCTCGCTTTCAGAGACCACTAGCGGGTCATTCCTTGGTTAGCTCCTTGGTAGAGGGGGTTCGCCATGTGCTCCTTCCTGTCAAGCCTCCTCGGCCTCTATCTCATTTCTTGAGGTGCTAAAATGGCAGGGCAATACAAACCCCCCCCCCCAAATGACCCCATTTTGGAAAGTAGACACCCCAAGGAAATTGCTGAGAGGCATGTTGAGCCCATTGAATATTTTTTTTTTGTCCCAAGTGATTGAATAATGACAAAAAAATAAAAATTACAAAAAGTTGTCACTAAATGATATATTGCTCACACATGCCATGGTTATGTGGAATTGCACCCCAAAATACATTTTGCTGCTTCTCCTGAGTATGGGGATACCACATGTGTGGGACTTTTTGGGAGCCTAGCCGCGTACGGAACCCCGAAAACCAAGCACCGCCTTCAGGCTTTCTAAGGGCGCAAATTTTTGATTTCACTCCTCACTACCTATCACAGTTTCGAAGGCCATAAAATGCCAAAATAGCACAAACCCCCCCCCCCCCCCCAAATGACCCCATTTTGGAAAGTGGACACCCCAAGCTATTTGCTGAGAGGCATGGTGAGTATTTTACAGCTCTCATTTGTTTTTGAAAATGAAAAAAGAAAAAACGTTTTTATTTTTATTTATTTTTTTCAATTTTTAAAACTTTATGACAAAAAGCGAGATCTGCGAAAATACTCACCATACCTCTCAGCAAATAGCTTGGGGTGTCTACTTTTGGGGTCCCGTACGCAGCTAGGCTCCCAAAAAGTCTCACACATGTGGTATCCCCGTACTCAGGAGAAGCAACAGAATGTATTTTGGGGTGTAATTCCACATATGCCCATGGCATGTTTGAGCAATATATCATTTAGTGACAACTTTGTGCAAAAAAAAAAATATATTTTTCCCGCAACTTATGTCAAAATATAAAATATTCCATGGACTCGACATGCCTCTCAGGAAATAGCTTGGGGTGTCTACTTTCCAAAATGGGGTCATTTGGGGGGGGGTTTGAACTGTACTGGCATTTTATGCACAACATTAGGAAGCTTATGTCACACATCATCCACTCTTCTAACCACTTGAAGACAAAGCCCTTTCTGACACTTTTTTGTTTACATGAAAACATATTTTTTTTTGCAAGAAAATTACGTTGAACCCCCAAACATTATAATTTTTTTTAAAGCAAAGGCACTACAGATAAAATGGTGGGTGTTGCATTTTTTTTTTCCACACAGTATTTGCGCAGCGATTTTTCAAACGTATTTTTGGGGGAAAAAAGTAGGATTTTTAAAACAGCTTACCTGTAAAATCCTTTTCTTGGAGTACATCACGGGACACAGAGCAGCATAGTCATTACTATGTGGGTTATATAGAATTACCTTCAGGTGCTGGCACTGGCAACTTCCAAAACAGGAAGTACCCTCCCCTATATAAGCCCCTCCCATCCGGGAGTACCTCAGTTTTGTAGCAAAGCAATACGTGTCCCCAAAAGAGGGGTGGGAGCTCTGTGTCCCGTGATGTACTCCAAGAAAAGGATTTTACAGGTAAGCTGTTTTAAAAATCCTACTTTCTTGTTCATACATCACGGGACACAGAGCAGCATAGTCATTACTATGTGGGACGTCCCAAAGCAATGCCAAATGAGGGGGGGGGATACACCATACATAAGCTGGGCGCCATCAGGCATGAGGATCTTTTGCGGCCTGCAACACACTGCGCCCAAAGGCGACATCCTCCTGACTTCTAACGTCCACCTGGTAGAACCTAGTAAACGTGTGTACTGAAGACCATGTTGCGGCCTTACAAATTTGAGCCAGGGAGGCCTGGTGATGCACTGCCCATGAAGTTCCAACTGCTCTCGTGGAGTGCGCCCTAACTTTGAACGGAGGCGGTCTACTTCTCAAGCCATAGGCTTGTATTATGACCTGTCGAATCCACTTGGCTAAAGTAGATTTTGATGCTGCCTGACCCTTTCTGGGGCCTTCCGGCAGAACAAACAAAGAATCCGTTCTACGAATCTGAGCAGTGGCTTTTAGATAAGCTTTAACTGCTCTTACTACATCCAAACAATGCAATAACTTTTCCTCTACCGAGCTTGGTTTGGGGAAAAAAGAAGGAAGAACCACATCCTGATTCAAGTGAAACCTCGATACCACCTTAGGAAGAAAGGCTGGGTGAGGGCGTAATACTACTCTGTCCTTATGGATAACCAGATATGGCTCTTTACAGGACATGGCGGCTAATTCCGACACTCTTCTAGCCGAGCATATGGCTACTAAAAATATCAATTTTCTGGTGAGTAGAACCAAGGAAATGTGCTGCAAAGGTTCAAACGGCTGCTTCTGCAGAACCGACAGAACCAAATTTAGATCCCATGGGCATATGGGAGCTTTAATCGTTGGAATAATACGAGTCACCCCTTGCATAAAGGATTTGACAAGTGAATGCATAGCCAGGGGCCTTTGAAATAGTATTGATAAGGCCGAAACCTGGCCCTTGATAGTACTTAAGGCAAACTTCCTGTTTACAGCCCACTGCAGGAAGTCCAGAATTCTGCCTATAACGTACTTACGTGGATGCCATTTTCTGGCCTCGCACCAAGTGATGTACGCCTTCCAAACTCTATAGTAGATCTGCCTGGATACAGGCTTCCTGGCATTGATTATAGTTGATACCACAGAGTTAGAGAGACCTCTCTTCTTTAGGATGTGGGATTCAATAGCCAGGCCGTTAAACTTAGAGTTAGTAAGGAAGGGTGGTATATCGGTCCTTGCGAAAGCAGGTCCGGACGACGTGGAAGGGTCCAAGGACTCCCCACAGACATTTTGATGATCTCCGCGTACCAGGCCCTTCGGGGCCACGCTGGAGCCACCAGGATCACCGGCTTCTTCTCCAACCTGACTCTGCGAAGGAGTCGAGGCAACAATTGTAGCGGAGGGAATGCATATATCAGTCTGAACTGATCCCAAGGGAACACCAGAGCATCCGAGCCGCAAGCGAGGGGATCCCTTGTCCGGGAGACAAATCTGTCCACCTTTGCGTTGAATCTGGATGCTAGCAGATCTACATCCGGTGTTCCCCACCGCTGACATATTGCTCGGAAGACCTCGGGATGAAGGGACCAATCCCCTGGGCATAACTGTTGGCGACTCAGAAAGTCCGCCTTCCAATTCTCCACCCCTGGAATGAAGACAGCTGATATACATGGGACATGCTTTTCTGCCCATTCCAGGATGTGATTTACTTCCCTCTGGGCTGCACGACTCCTGGTGCCTCCCTGATGATTGATATATGCCACTGCTGTGGCATTGTCTGATTGAATTCTGACAGGGGACCCTTGGAGTCTGGATGTCCAGGCTACTAGGGCATACCGGGCTGCTCGTATCTCTAAGAGATTGATGGGCAGGGTTTTTACTACATTTGACCATCTGCCCTGGAGAGACCATTGCTCCAGTACTGCCCCCCAGCCTATAAGGCTGGCATCTGTAGTGACCACCTTCCAAGATATCGGACTGAAGGGTTTTCCCTTCTGGAGATTCTGGGGGATCAACCACCAGCAGAGACTCTTCCGAACGGAAGGGGACAAAGCCATCGGGAAGTCTAGAGCCTGAATTTTTCCGTTCCAGGCTGACAATATGGCCCTCTGTAAATTCCTTGAGTGGAATTGGGCATATGGCACAGCTTCGAATGATGCTACCATCTTTCCTAGCAGCCTCATGCACAGGCGTATGGACGGCTGTCTTTTTGCACAAAGCAGACGGACCAAGCCCCTCAAAGAGAATACCTTGTCTAGAGGTAAGAAAATCTTCCTCTGGTCTGAATCCAGCCGTAGCCCTAGATATACCAGGTTTTTCACTGGCTGTAGGGCTGACTTGTCCAGGTTGATGACCCAACCGTGAGATTCTAGATACTTGATTGTATCGACAATTACCACTTCTAGCTTGGCAACTGAGTGGTCCATCAACAACAGGTCGTCTAGGTATGCCATTATCGTTACACCTCGTGTTCTTAGATCGGCCAACAGTGGGGCCAGAATTTTTGTGAACACTCGTGGTGCTGTGGCCAGACCGAATGGTAAGGCTCTGAACTGAAAATGGCGCCCTTCTACTGCAAAGCGTAGACATTTTTGATGACCTGGAAAGATGGGAACATGCAAGTAAGCATCTTTGATGTCGATCGAGGCTAACCATTCCTCCCCTTGTAGGGCAGCGGTGACCGATCGGATCGACTCCATCCGGAAAGACCGGACGTTTAGAAATTTGTTTAGACTCTTTAGGTCCAATATGGGTCTTATGTCCCCGTTTGGCTTCGGGACTGTGAAAAGGTTTGAGTAGAAACCCAACCCCCACTCTTCCATAGGAACCTCTATAATTACTCCTTGGAGCAATAGTTGTTCTAACGCCAATAGGAGAGACCCTCTTTTCAGAGGGTCTCTTGGCATGCCTGACCACATAAAATGGGAAGGAGGAGACTCTTTTAACTCCAACTTGTATCCCAGAGTTACTGCGGAGAGCACCCATCTGTCTTTGATCGTCTCCCGCCAGGTCTCTGCGAACAACTGAAGTCTTCCCCCCACCCATTTGAGTGGGGGCAGCCCTTCATAGGCTTGACTTGGAGGCTGGTTTAGTACCCCTTCGGATCCAGGGTTTCTTATTACCCTGTGACTGTCCCTGATTTTTACCCCCTGAGTTTGACCGAGGAGGCCGTCGGAACTGCTTAGTAGCAGACGTCGCAGGGATAGGAGAGGTAGTCCTCTTAAAAGATGGACCCCTAGACCTCTTCTTACTCGGTAAGAGAGTACTTTTACCACTGGAAATCTTCTGGATATACTTATCCAGGTCCTCGCCAAAAAGGCGTTCCCCATGAAATGGGAAGCTAACTAAGAGCTTCTTACAGGGAGCTTCAGCAGACCAGTTTTTGAGCCACAGAAGCCTACGCATATGTACCAAAGACAGCGTGAGGCGGGAGGCCTGATGGATAGAATCCTTGATGGCGTCAACCGCAAAGCATAATGCTCTAGGCAGATCAGCCAGAGCCTGGGCCTGCTGGTCTGGCAAATCCCTCAGGACCATTTTCATTTGATCCTTTAAAGCTTGGCAGACCCCAATAGCTGCCACTGCTGGCTGTGTAACAGCCCCTGCTGTGGAAAAAGCAGATTTTAATAAAGATTCCAATTTTTTATCTACTGGATCTTTGAACATTTGAACATTATCTACTGGACATGTCAGTGATTTGTTCACAGAAGAGATGGCTGCATCCACCGTAGGAACATTCCATCTCTGGGTGAACTTTTCCTCCATGGGATAGATCACCGGAAATTTCTTAGGCGGAACAAATAGTTTATCAGGATGTTCCCAGTCCTGGTATATAAGTCCTTCCAATAATGGATGTATTGGAAAGGAGCAATTAACCTGGGGAGCTTTTAGCGACCCCAATGAGGAGACAGCAGTAGTTGATGGTTCAACAAGAGGCATTTTAAATGCAGATCGAACCATGTCAGTTAGGGTCTGGACCCACAATCTTTCAGTCTGTGATGCTGAAAATGGTTCATCTATTGTCGATTCCTCAAAAACAGAGTTAACCTCCTCCTGATCCCCTTCAGGTAGGTCGGTCCCTTCCTGGGACTGTTGCTCTGCCAACAGACACTCTAATGGAGGTGATGGAGATCTGGCGCGCTTTCTTTCCTGTAGAGAAGAAGCGATCAATGCTGCCAATCTCTGCTCCAATCCCTCCAGAGTTGAGGAAAAAACCTCCTCTGTTATATATGCAGGAGCAGGTGGACTGAGGACAGCCGCAGTACCTGGCACTCCCGGGGGTTCCTTATGGGTATTAACCTCTGATTTCTCAGGGGAGGAGGGTGCAGATGACTGCTCCAGATCCTCAGAGCCCGATGGAGACCCCCTACACTTCCTGAGAGGTATATCTCGGAGTTTTTTAGGCGGCATATTCCTTAGTTCAAAGCTGAGGTATTCCAGCCGCAATACACCCCTTACTGAAATAGTCTAATGCAATCTGCTGCTATGTACATCAGTGGGTGTCTACTAATGCGTCTTTCTGGGGATGCCTGTATCAACCGCCCGCTGTAAGCCCCTATACCATGCTACCAGCTCCTTTTCATGCTATGTGTCCATAGCAAGCAGCGTGGACTGAGTCCTTTTATCTTGCTGGGACGCCCGCACATGCGCAGAAGCGCTGGGCGCACAGAGCGCGTCATCCGCCAGGCTCCGCCCACTTTTTGAAGCTAAATCTATAAAAAGAAAGCGTGTGTGCGCGCGTGCGCACGCGTGCACGTGTGCGCTCTTGGCGCCCTGTAGGGAGAGGAGCCAGGGTCCCTGTTTCACCAGGACTCGGGGATGGAAGGAAACTACTTGGCAGCATGACAGAGGAATGCAGCTTCCCTGATAGAGAGCTCACTCATCTGCCTGGACTTTCACCATGGAAGGAATAGTCCCAAGAAAAAAAGACGTTCCACAGCGGCCTCTAGTGGACAAACACAGGTACCGCACTTTTGTCTTTTTTTTTTTTTTTTTAAAACCTCCTTTATGAAAAACATTTCCAGGTTTACAGTTTTTAAAACTTCCTTTATGAAAAAACATTTCTAGGATTTCTTAGGCATATACAGCTATTAGCGGGAATACCTTTTAGGTAACAGGCAGAAAGACATATTAGGCTTGGGGGTCCCCTCAATAGAACCAAGTTCCTGAGGGGCCCCCACTTACCTTTTCCCCGCCGCAGGACTTTGTTTGGTCCACAGAAGCCCAAACTTCACCTTTCACGGCAGGCATTGTACTAGACCTTCAGGGACCGGGTTCCCAAGGATTCCACTCCCCTGGACCTGTATAGCACCCTGCACAGATAGCCTCTTGGTTTTGGGTATGACCAGAGCTCTGGATCCCAGGGTCCAGCCCTCCTAAGAGAGGCATTACAGGCAAAACCTTGCTCTTCTCTGCAAGGCCCGGGTACCGACCGTTTAGCTATGAAGCTTTTTTGGTCGGATCCGGAATAGCTTGCTAAGGCCCAGAGAACCTGTACACAAGCCCAGATGAATACATGTTAACCTTGGCCAACACCTTAGACACTGGCAAAAAACTGAGGTACTCCCGGATGGGAGGGGCTTATATAGGGGAGGGTACTTCCTGTTTTGGAAGTTGCCAGTGCCAGCACCTGAAGGTAATTCTATATAACCCACATAGTAATGACTATGCTGCTCTGTGTCCCGTGATGTATGAACAAGAAATACACTTTCAAAAATTTTAATGCACTAAATCACACTATATTGCCCAAATGTTTGATGAAATAAAAAACATGATCTTAGGCCGAATACATGGATACCAAACACGACATGCTTTAAAATTTGGCACAAACGCGCAGTGGCGACAAACTACATACATTTTTAAAAGCCTTTAAAAGCCTTTACAGGTTACCACATTAGATTTACAGAGGAGGTCTACTGCTAAAATTACTGTCCTCGATCTGACCTTCACGGTGATACCTCACATGCATGGTGCAATTGCTGTTTACATATGACGCCAGACCGACGCTTGCGTTTGCCTTTGCGCAAGAGCAGGGCGGGACAGGGATGTTTTTTTTTTATTATTTATTTTGCTTTTATCATTTTTATTGTTATCTCAGGGAATGTAAATATCCCCTATGATAGCAATATGTAGTGACAGGTACTCTTTTTTTGAAAAAAATGGGGTCTATTAGACCCTAGATCTTTCCTCTGCCCTCAAAGCATCTGACCACACTAAGATCGGTGTGATAAAATGCTTTCCCAATTTCCCAATGGCACTTTTTATATCGGGGGGGGGGGGACATTCCCTCCCACTGCTTGTAAAAGCAGTCCAGAAGCTAATTAGTTGCTAGGATTGCTTTTACATGAAAGCCGGCCGCTGGCTGAAAAGAATGATACCAAGATGATACCTAAACCCACAGGCATCATTCTGGTATAACCATTCAAAGTCCAGCAACATACCAGTACGTTGCTGGTCCTTGTTGGACATGTATTGTAATCTTTTTTTTTCATGCAGCCTTTTGGCTGAACGAAAAAAAGAGATTGATCGGTGGGTATGCCCACCATTAGAATACCTCCCTTCATTCACCCACTTCTAATGATGGGCATACATGCACCATTTATATATGCCGAAGCATGGGGGCATCCTCCCGCAAATGTTATGCCGCGTACACACGGTCTGACTTTTCCACGGGCAAGCCTCCGTCGGAATTTCGACCGTATGTATGCGGCATTAGGAGCAAAATCGCTCCTCCGCCCCTGCTGTCCCCATGCTTTTGCATATATGCTCTTTTTTTTTAACTGTGGTGGTGAAATCACCTCCTACAGCACTGGAGTCGCAGAGATCAGGCCTGTCTCTGCGAACGCTGCAGTTACGTGTGTTGTGTTTTGTAAGTGACAGTGATCGATCGATACTGCACTTGGGTGGTCTGGGCTGGACAGAGGGGCAAAACGCAGGTGCTAGCAGGTATCTGGGCTGATCCCGCTAACAGTGCGTTTTTGGGAACCCTGAACTGCTGGGGACGCTAGTATAGATCTGATCAGATCAGATATTGATCTGTTCAGATACTATACCACTAAGGGAGGTGTATGCTTTGCGCGTGGGTGTTAGCGTTACTGGCACTAACCTGACACTGCCTGGGGCGACGCAGACCCTCTCTGACGCTAAAACCTAATTGATATCACCCGCCGGGCGATCAGGGGGTTAAACCTTTATTGAGTTATATACGGCGGGTGCCCTGACACTATAAAAAGCAAACTAACTAACCAGCATCACCCGTAACACTTATACGGTGATCACTGGTGAAAGGGTTAACTAGGGGCAATCAGGGGGTTAAAACCTTTATTAGGTAATATATGGGGGTACCTGACGCTATATAAAAACCTGACGGGGAACCTAAATAACAAAATAACTAACTGGCTAACCAGCGTCACCAGTGACACTTATACAGTGATCACTGGCGAAAGGGTTAACTCTAGGGGCAATCAGGGGGTTAAAACCTTTATTAGGTTGTATATGGGGTTACCTGATTCTATAAAAACCTGGCGGCGAACCTAAAAAAATAACTGGCTACCTAGCGGCACCAGCATAACTAATACAGCGATCAGAAAAATGATCGCTTAGTGACACTGGTAATAGGGGGTAAGAGGGTTACCTGGGGGCGATCAAGGGGTTAAACCTTTATTAGGTAATATATGGGGGTACCTGACGCTATAAAAACCTGGCGGCGAACCTAAAAAAATAACTGGCTACCTAGGGGCACCAGCATAACTAATACAGCGATCAGAAAAACTATCGCTTAGTGACACTGGTGATAGGGGGTGGAAGGGTTACCTGGGGGGCGATCAAGGGGTTAAACCTTTATTAGGTTGTATATGGGGGTACCTGATGCTATAAAAACCTGGCGGCGAACCTAAAAAAATAACTGGCTACCTAGCGGCACCAGCATAACTAATACAGCGATCAGAAAAATGATCGCTTAGTGACACTGGTGATAGGGGGTAAGAGGGTTACCTGGGGGGCGATCAAGGGGTTAAACCTTTATTAGGTAATATATGGGGGTACCTGACGCTATAAAAACCTGGCGGCGAACCTAAAAAAATAACTGGCTACCTAGGGGCACCAGCATAACTAATACAGCGATCAGAAAAACGATCGCTTAGTGACACTGGTGATAGGGGGTGAAAGGGTTACCTGGGGGGCGATCAAGGGGTTAAACCTTTTTTCGGTAAAAATAGGGGGATACCTGACGCTATAAAAACCTGGCGGCGAACCTAAAAAAATAACTGGCTACCTAGCGGCACCACTGACACTAATACAGCGATCAAAAAAACGATCTCTTAGTGACAGTGGTGATAGGGGTGAAAGGGTTACCTGGGGGGGCGATCAAGGGGTTAAACTTTTATTAGGGGGGGTTAGGTGGCTACCCTGGACCTAAAGGGACCTAACACTAACTGCCCTGACACTTTTACTATCACAAATGTCACTGATTGCTGATTGGGGGGTGATCTGGGGGTGACTGGGGGGTCGATTGTGTGCCTATGTGTCCTGGTGTCAGTGGGCTGTTGGTGCACTAACCTGATGTCTTCTCTCCTCTGCGCTCAGGACGAATAGAGCGCCGCATGGAGAGATGACATCACTTCCCCTGCCTGTGTTTACATTACACAGGCAGGGCAAGCATTTCATTCGCCGGGAGCGATCGGGAGGGGGTGGCCAGAAACCAATGGCCGCCCCCTCATCACGGATCGCTCCCGAATCGATACCGACCACCTCATGTACCGGAGGGGGGTCTGATCGGACCCCCCACCCATACGAAGGCAGTACAGGTACGTGATTGTGCCTGTCCGTGCCATTTTGCCGACGTATATGTACATGGGGCGGTCATTAAGTGGTTAATGTCATTTAAAATAAAAAAAATTCCTTTTAAGAGTATTGGGCGGAAGTGAAGTTTTGACGTTGCTTCTGCCCTGCAATGATATGGAGATGGGTGGGGGCCCCTCACTAGTCTCCATGTCAGCCTACGGAGAGGACGAGTTCACCTCCGCTGCTACCAACGGCTCCAGTAAGCGGCGGTGGACACCGGAGAGTGGCGGTAAGAGTGGTCTTGTGGCGAATCCGCCGCAGAGACCACTTTTATCTTGAAGCGGGCCGCCCACTCTTGAAGAGGGTACTGGGGTTATGGTAGCTAGCTGCTACCATAACAACGGTATTCCTATTTAAACTAGCGACGTAAAACGACGGCAGGCGGTCCAGAAGTGGTTAACCACTTAACGACCGCTCACTGTATATATACGTCGGCAGAATGGCACGGACAGGCACAATCACGTACCTGTACGTGCCTGCCTTCGTATAGTTGGGGGGTCGGACCCCCCTTCTATACAGTGAGCGGTGGTTCTCGGTGCGGGAGAGATCCGCGATGAGGGGACGGCCATTAGTTTCCGGCCACCCCCTCGCGATCGCTCCCGGCGAATGAGAATCTTCCTCTGCCTGTGTAATGTAAACACAGGCAGAGCAAGTGATGTCATCTCTCCATGCGACGGTCTTTTCGTCCAGAGCGCCGTGGAGAGAAGACATCAGGTTAGTGCACCAACACTACACTAACACGTAGGTACACATAGGCACACATTTCACCCCCCAGGTCATCCCCTGCACCCCCAGTCACAGTGTCACTGATTGCAGTGATCATTTATTTACTGATCACTGCATTTAGTGTCATTTGTGACTGTAAAAAGTGTAAGGGCAGTAAGGTCTAGGCCCCTTTAGGTCCAGGGTAGCCCCCTAACCCCCCTAATAAAGGTTTAACCCCTTGATCGCCCCCCAGGTAACCCTTTCACCCCCTAACGCCAGCGTCACTAAGCGATCGTATTTCCGATCACTGTATTTAGTGCCGGTGGTGTCCTAGATAGCCAGTTATTTATTTTTAGGTTCGCCACAGGTTTTTATAGCGTAAGGTACCCCCATATATTCTTTTAACCCCCTGATTGCCCCTAGAGTTAACCCTTTCACCAGTGATCACCGTATAAGTTTTACTGGTGACACTGGTTAGCCAGTTAGTTATTTAGTTATTTAGGTTACCCGTCAGGTTTTTATATAGCGTCGGGTACCCCATATATAACCTAATAAAGGTTTTAACCCCCTGATTGCACCTAGTTATCCCTTTCACCAGTGATCACCATATAAGTTTTACGGGTGACGCTGGTTGGTTAGTTTGCTTTTTATAGCATCAGGGCCCCCGCCGTATATAACCCAATAAAGGTTTAACCCCCTGATCACCCGGCGGCTGATATCAATTAGGTTTTAGCACCAGAGAGGGTCTGTGTCGCCCCAGGCAGCGTAAGGTTAGTGCCAGTAACGCTAACACCCACGCGCAAAGAATACACCTCCCTTAGTGGTATAGTATCTGAACAGATCAATATCTGATCTGATCAGATCTATACTAGCGTCCCCAGCGGTTTAGGGTTCCCATAAAACGCAGTGTTAGCGGGATCAGCCTAGATACCTGCTAGCACCTGCGTTTAGCCCCTCCGCCCAGCCCAGCCCAGCCCAGCCCACCCAAGTGCAGTATCGATCGATCACTGTCACTTACCAAACACAACACACATAACTACAGCGTTCGCAGAGACAGTCCTGATCACTGCGATCGCTAACAGTTTTTTTTTTAAGCGTTTGATACATTTTCTGACAGTCAGGTGCTTTTTTTACCTGTGAATCTTACTAGTGTACCCCTAAATTTAGAGCCCAAAATGGCAAATCGAAGGTACACTAGTAAAGAGGCCTACGAGATTCTGAGCATGACAGATAGTGAAGAGGAGGTCATGCATCTGTCAGATTCAGGCTCAGAATATCTTCCCGTAGAAGACAGCGAAGACAGCGGCTCGATGTCAGATAGCTCTGATGACGAAGATGAGGTCCCTGCTAAGGTCAGGCGTACCTGATCCCGATCTTCTGAGGTTGTTGAGGAGCAAGAACCGCAGGGCTCTCGTATCATGGAGCAGAGTAGTACTAGCGCCGCTATTCCTTCTGGTGAATTGGCAAGCACCAGCGGCCTAGTACAGCCTGGGCGTACATCCAGCACTGCAGTATCACGTGGTGACGTGGCGAGTCCCATAAGTGCAGTTCAAGCTGGCGAGGTGGCAAGCACAAGTAGTGTCCCGCTGCCACCAAGAAGAAGACAAAGGCAGGCCTGTCGTGCCCATAGTGCCCTTCCTGCAGAATTTGCCTATCCTGATTGGGTCCCCACCACTTTTGCAGAACCCGTACTTCCCCCATTCACTGCCCAACCCAGTATTCAGGTGGAAACAACTGATTTTATGCCAATTGATTTTTATTCGCTGTTTTTCATGGAAGATCTCTATAGATCTATTGTGGACCAGAGTAATTTATATGCTGGTCAATTCATCGCCGCTAGTCCCCAGTTGCCTTCCATTGCCAAAGATTGGAAACCAATTACGGTTTCCGAATTTAAGACCTTTCTGGGCCTTTCCCTCAACATAGGCACACATAAATTCCCGTCATTGCGTGCTTATTGGTCCACGCACCCAATTGACCACATGCCCGTGTTCTCTGCCTCCATGCCCAGGAAACGATATGAGCAGATCTTGCGGTTCATGCATTTCAACGACAATGAACTTTGTCGTCCACGTGGAGACCCTGAATACGACCGGCTCTACAAAATTCGGCCCCTCATAAACCACTTCAACAAACGTTTTGCAGCCTTGTTTATTCCCGATCAAGTTGTCTGCGTTGATGAGTCCCTGATTAAATTTTCTGTCCGCTTGTCTTTCAAGCAGTACCTTCCCAGCAAGCGTGCCAGATACGGGGTCAAGCTCTATAAGTTCTGTGACAGGGCAACAGGCTATGTATGGAGCTTTATGGTTTATGAGGGAAAAGATAGTCAGGTTGAGCCGGTCAACTGCCCAGATTACATAGGGAGCGCTGGCAAGATAGTGTGGAACCTGGTATCACCCTTATTCGGAAAGGGGTACGACTTGTATGTGGACAATTATTATACGAGCATGCCACTGTTTAGTCACTTGTTTGATCATCAGATTGGAGCATGTGGCACCGTGCGACCCAATCGCCGGGGCTTTCCCCAGAGGCTTGTAGATTCCCGTCTTAGGCTGGGGGAGAGAGCCTGCTTGAAGTGTAATAACTTGCTCGCTATGAAGTGGAGGGATAATAAGAATGTTTTCCTTCTTACCTCCCTTCATGCAGAGACGACAGTCCAAATTCGTACGGCGACTGGTGTTGTGGAGAAAACCCTCTGTGTCCACGAATATAACCAAAATATGTGAGGGGTGGACCTCAACGACCAGTTGTTGGCGCCGTATCTAATTGACCGTAAGGCGAGACGCTGGTACAAAAAAGTGTCTCTATCCTTATTCCAATTGGCTTTGCTGAACGCTCATGTGCTATACAGAGCTTCAGGCGGGACTTTATCTCTCCTAAAATTCCAGGATGAGATAGTCACAGAACTCCTGTATCCAGGCGGTTCTGCACCTCACCATCCCCAACCAAATGCAGTAAGCCGGCTGCAAGAGAGGCAACGAGCCCCCCAAAAAAGATGTTGTGTCTGTAGCAAGCGCGGATTTAGGCGTGACACCCGTTATTTGTGTCCACTCTGTCCTGACAATCCTCGTCTTTGCATTGGTAAATGTTTTGAACGCTTCCACTCAAAAGTGAAGTTTTAGCGTAGGGTACAGCATTGCACAGAACAGGACACACTTACACAGGGTCTCCCAAGATGCCATCGCATTTTGAGAGACCCGAACCATTACAGTTGTTAAAGTTACAAAAAAAAGTGTAAAAAAGAAAAAAAACACAAAAAAAATATGAAATAAAAAAAAAAAAATAGTTGTCGTTTTATTGTTCTCTCTCTCTCTCTCTATTTTCTCTCTATTGTTCTGCTCTTTTTTACTGTATTCTATTCTGCAATGTTTTATCATGCTTGCTTTTCAGGTATGAAATTTTTTGTTTTCAGGTGCGCCATTCAGCTGCAGCGGGGAATTATTTATCTTGACAGCAACAGCGTTTGCTCCCACGATACATAAAGCCATGACTCCAGTGCTGTAGGAGGTGATTTCACCACCACAGTTAAAAAAAAAGAGCATATATGCCGAAGCATAGGGGCGGAGGAGCGATTTTGCTCCTAATGCCGCGTACATATGGTCGAAATTCCGACGGAGGCTTGCCCGTGGAAAAGTCCGACCGTGTGTACGCGGCATAACTTTTTTGCGGGAGGATGCCCCCATGCTTCGGCATATATATATTTTAGGCACAGGTTGCGTTAAAAAAATGTTTTTTTACTAGGTTTTTTTTTGGTATTTGCTTTGCAGGTATGGTAGGGTAAGGTCTTACTGTTATACTGTAATGTTACTTTGTTTTAATTTTAACCATCATTTCCTTAGCAGGTACGCCATTCAGTTGCAGCACGGATCTATTTATCTTGACAGCAACAGCGTTTGCTCCCACGATACATAAAGCCGTGACTCCAACGCTGTAGGAGGTGATTTCACCACCACAGTTAAAAAAAAGAGCATATATGCCGAAGCATGGGGGCAGCAGGGGCGGAGGAGCGATTTTGCTCCTAATGCCGCGTACACACGGTCGAAATTCCGACGGAGGCTTGCCCGTGGAAAATTCTGACCGTGTGTACGCAGCATAACCTTTTATGCCGCGTACATACAGTCAAAATTCCGACGGAGCCTTGCCCGTGGAAATGTCCGACCGTGTGTACGCGGCATAACTTTTTTGCGGGAGGATGCCCCCATGCTTCGGCATATATAAATGGTGCATGTATGCCCATCATTAGAAGTGGGTGGATGAAGGGAGGTATTCTAATGGTGGGCATACCCACCGATCAATCTCTTTTTTTTGTTCAGCCAACAGGCTGCATGAAAAAAAAGATTACAATACATGTCCAACAAGGACCAGCAACGTACTGGTATGTTGCTGGACTTTGAATGGTTATACCACAATGATGCCTGCGGGTTTAGGTATCATCTTGGTATCATTCTTTTCAGCCAGTGGCCGGCTTTCATGTAAAAGCAATCCAAGCAGATAATTAGCCTCTAGACTGCTTTTACAAGCAGTGGGAGGGAATTTCCCCCCCCCCCCCCGGATATAAACAGCGCCATTGGGAAATTGGGAAAGCATTTTATCACACTGATCTTGGTGTGGTCAGATGCTTTGAGGGCAGAGGAAAGATCTAGGGTCTAACCCCCCAATTTTTTTCAAAAAAAGAGTACCTGTCACTACCTATTGCTATCATAGGGGATATTTACATTCCCTGAGATAACAATAAAAATGGTAAAAAAAAAAAAAATATGGAAGAAACAGTTTAAAAATAAAATAAAAAAGCAAAATAAATAATAAAAAAAAAAAGCACCCCTCTCCCCCCCCTGTTCTTGCGCAAAGGCGAACGCAAGCGTCGGTCTAGCGTCATATGTGAACAGCAATTGCACCATGCATGTGAGGTATCACCACGAAGGTCAGATCGAGGGCAGTGATTTTAGCAGTAGACCTCCTCTGTACATCTAATGTGGTAACCTGTAAAGGCTTTTAAAGGCTTTTAAAAATGTATGTAGTTTGTTGCCGCTGCGCGTTTGTGCGCAATTTTAAAGCATGTCGTGTTTGGTATCCATGTACTCGGCCTAAGATCCTCTTTTTTATTTCATCAAACATTTGGGCAATATAGTGTGTTTTAGTGCATTAAAAATAAAAAAAATGTGTTTTTTCCCCAAAAAATGCATTTGAAAAATCGCTGCGCAAATACTGTGTGGAAAAAAAAAATGCAACACCCACTATTTTAATCTGTAGGGCATTTGCTTTAAAAAAAATGTATAATGTTTGGGGGTTTAACCTTATTTTCTTGCAACAAAAAAAAAATGTTTTCATGTAAACAAAAAGTGTCAGAAAGGGCTTTGTCTTCAAGTGGTTAGAAGAGTGGATGATGTGTCACATAAGCTTCCTAATGTTGTGCATAAAATGCCAGGACAGTTCAAACACCCCCCAAATGACCCCATTTTGGAAAGTAGACACCCCAAGCTATTTGCTGAGAGGCACGTTGAGCCCATTGAATATTTCTTTTTTTTTTTTGTCCCAAGTGATTGAATAATGAAAAAAATTTTTTTACAAAAAGTTGTCACTAAATGATAAATTGCTCAAACATGCCATGGTTATATGTGGAATTGCACCCCAAAATACATTCTGTTGCTTCTCCTGAGTACGGGGATACAATATGTGTGAGACTTTTTGGGAGCCTAGCTGCGTACAGGACCCTGAAAACAAAGCACCGCCTTCAGGATTTCTAAGGGTGTAAATTTTTGATTTCACTTCTCACTGCCTATCACAGTTTCGGAGGCCATGGAATGCCAAGATGGCACAAAACCCCCCCAAATGACCCCATTTTGGAAAGTAGACACCCCAAGCTATTTGCTGAGAGGTATGTTGAGTATTTTGCAGATCTCGCTTTTTGTCACAAAGTTTTGAAAATTGAAAAAAAATAAAAATGTCTTTCTTCATTTTCAAAAACAAATGAGAGCTGCAAAATACTCACCATGCCTCTCAGCAAATAGCTTGGGGTGCCTACTTTCCAAAATGGGGTCATTTGTGGGGGTTTTGTGCTATCTTGGCATTTTATGGCCTTCAAAACTGTGATAGGTAGTGAGGAGTGAAATCAAAAATTTACGCCCTTAGAAATCCTGAAGGCGGTGCTTGGTTTTCGGGGCCCCGTACGCGGCTAGGCTCTCAAAAAGTCCCACACATGTGGTATCCCCGTACTCAGGAGAAGCAGCAAAATGTATTGTGGGGTGCAATTCCACATATAACCATGGCATGTTTGAGCAATATATCATTTAGTGACAACTTTTTGTACATTTTTTTTTTCTTTTTGTCATTATTCAATCACTTGGGACAAAAAAAATATTCAATGGGCTCAACATGCCTCTCAGCAAATAGCTTGTGGTGTCTACTTTCCAAAATGGGGTAATTTGGGGGGGTTTTGGCATTTTATGGCCTTCAAAACTGTGATGGGTAGTGATAGGTAGTGAGGAGTGAAATCAAAAATGTATGCCCTTAGAAATCTTGAAGGCGGTGCTTGGTTTTTGGGATCCCGTACGCGGCTAGGCTCCCAAAAAGTCCCACACATTTGTTATCCCCGTACTCAGGAGATGCAGCAGAATGTATTTTGGGGTGTAATTTCACATATGCCCATGGCATGTGTGAGCAATTAATCATTTGGTGACAACTTTGTGAAAAAAAAAAAAAAAAGTTTGTCATATTCCCGCAACTTGTGGCAAAATATAAAATATTCCAAGGACTCAACATGCCTCTCAGTAAATAGCTTGGGGTGTCTACTTTCCAAAATGGGGTCATTTGGGGGGGTTTTGTGCTATTTTGGCATTTTATGGCCTTCGAAACTGTGATAGGTAGTGAGGAGTGAAATCTAAAATTTGCGCCCTTATAAATCTTGAAGGAGGTGCTTGGTTTTTGGGGCCCCATACGCGGCTAGGCTCTCAAAAAGTCCCACACATGTGGTATCCCTGTACTCAGGAGAAGCAGCAAAATGTAACACAAATCTCCGGCTGCTTTTATCATATGTGACAGAGAACTTGTCAGGAGTTATCAGGCTGGTAACAGGAGAACGGAGCAGGAGACAGCTACGGGACATTTGAAGAGAGATAACAAAACACTGCAGATATAAAAGCCCAGCTCAAATTTAATGAATCAGGTTTACATCCACTTTAAGGAGCTTGCATAAATTAAAACACATACTCAACATATCAACACATTTTTTGGGACTTAGAAGGCAAACTAAAGCAGCTGGTGGAAACCCTCCAAAACATGGGCTGACTATGCAGACTCCATGAGACATACACTATATTGTCAAAAGTATTGGGACACCTGCCTTCACACGCACATGAACTATAATGGCATCTCAGTCTTAGTCTGTAGGGTTCAATACTGAGTTGGCCCACACTTTTCAGCTATAACCGCTTCAACTCTTCTTGGAAGGCTGTCCACAAGGTTTAGGAGTGTGTCATGTGCATGTAAAGGCAGGTGTCAAAATACCTTTGACAATGTAGTATATGTCCCTTATGGCACTGGCATAAAAACCTGGCACCTAGAACTGCAAGGCAAGTGTTCTAACCACTTAGCCACCGTGCTGCAGATGGTTTCTGTACCCATATGCATTTACTAGATGAGCAACAGTAAGGTGAACACCACAATTATTATGCTAAAATAATTGGTAATATCTATTTTTGTAGTTATTCAAAAATTGTAATGATTATTATTACTATATTTGTCTACATTGATATCACTTTTTATATGCACAAATAAAAAGGTTTAGTGAAGTATACTTGAATTTTTTCTGTAGTTTTTTATTTAATTTGTTCGTTGGTTAAACAAAAAAAATGTAAACAGACTATCAGACTCATGTAATCACCCGATATTGATGACTTTTAAACATTTTTTATTCTTACAAAAGTTTTTGTGACTAGTACAGACCAAACCTAAACACATCAAAATCTGTCTTATACAGTGCCTTGAAAATGTATTCATACCCCTTGAAATTTTCCACATTTTGTCATGTTACAACCAAAAATAAAAAATGTATTTTATTGGTATTTTATGTGCAGCAGCTAGACCAACACAAAGTGTCACATAATTGTAAAGTGAAAGGAAAATGATAAATGATTTTCAATTTTTTATACCAATAAATATGTGAAAAGTGTGGCGTGCATTTGTATTCAGCCCCCTTCACTCTGATACCCCCAACTAAAATCTAGTGGAACCAATTGATCTCAGAATTCACCTAATTAGTAAATAGAGTCCACCTGTGTGTAATTTAATCTCTGTATAAATACAGCTGTTCTGTGAAGCCCTCAGAGATTTGTTAGAAAACCTTAGTGAACAAACAGCATCATGAAGGCCAAGGAACACACCAGACAGATCAGGGATAAAGTTGTGGAGAAGTTTAAAGCAGGGTTACAGTAGGTGCCGCCGACATTGTATATCCATCACGATCCCATCGCGGAGATTCTCGGCGACAGGGTGCCAACATCTCGGCGACAGGGTGCCGACATCTCGCGCTCGCTGCAATAGCGAGAAGGCGACGCGACACTGTATTGAATGGGATCCGACGTGGATTCCTGCCAATATCAGGCACTGTGTTTGGTATGAATCCTGAGCGGGAACTCCACGCCAAATTTTAAATAAAAAAACGGCATGGGTTCCCCCTTCAGGAGCATACCAGGCCCTTCGGTCTGGTATGGATTTTAAGGGGAATCCCCTAAGCCGAAAAAACGGCGTGGGGGTCCCCTTCAAAATCCAAACCAGACCCTTATCCGAGCACGCAACCTGGCAGGCCGCAGGGGAAGAGGGGGGGACGAGAGAGCCTACCCATTCACCTGGTGGAAAAAAAATGTCAATGAAAAAACATACACAGCTTTTTAAAATAATTTATTACACAGCTCCGGGGGTCTTCTTCCGACTTCGGGGGTCTCTTCTTCCGACTTCGGGGGTCTTCTTCTGCTCTCCGGTGCCTTTTTCCTTCTGCCGGGCTTTTCCGCTAACTTCTTCCAGCTCTTTTGCTAGCGGAGAGGCCCAGTCTTCTCCGTTGTCTCCTCCCGCTCTCCGTTGTCCTTCTGCCGGGCTGCTCCACTATCTTCTGCCAGCTCTTTTGCTAGTGGAGGGGCCCGGTCTTCCCATCTGCGTCTTCTTCCCTCTTCTCCTCTTCGATGTTGACACATCGCTTTCTTCCGCTGTAATGCCGGTTGTGCGGTGCGCAACGATTTATATAGGCCTCTCATGACGTCACAGTCACATGCTCCGGGTGGCCCCGGAGCATGTGACTGTGACGTCATGGAAGCATGTGACTGTGACGTCATGAGAGGCCTATATAAATCGTTGCGGACCGCACACCCAGCATTACAGTGGGAGGAAGCGACGAGTGAACATCGAGGAGGAGAAGAGGGAAGGTTATAAAAAAAATATCCTAAGCTGGAAAGAGTATGGCACAACAGCAAACCCACCAAGACATGGCTGTCTGCCTAAACTGGCAGGCTGGGCAAGGAGAGCATTAATCAGAGACGCAACCAAGAGGCCCATGGTAACTCTGAAGGAGCTGCAGAGATCCACACAGCTCAGGTGGGAGAATCTGTCCACAGGACAATTATTAGTCATGCACTCCATAAATCTGGCCTTTATGGAAGAGTGGCAAGGAAAAAAACATTGTTAAAAGAAAGCCCTAAAAAGTTCAGTTTACAGTTTGGGAGAAGCTGTGTGGGGACACAGCAGGTCTGTGGAAGAAGGTGCTCTGGTCAGATAAGACCAAAATTGAACTTTTTGGCTTAAAAGCAAAACTCTGAAGCCTCATACACACGACCGAGTTTCTCGTCGTTAAAAACACGTTTTTCTGGACGAGATTCTTGTTAACCTTGACGAGTTTCTCGTCAAGCTTTCCATGCGTACACACTGACAATTCCAAATCTCGTCGTTGTTCTGCGCGGTCACGTCCAGCAGGTACGACGGCAGTATACAGGGGAAGATCGATTTCAATGGCGCCACCCCTTGGGCTGCTTTTGCTGATCTCGTGTTACCGTGTGTGAAGTAAAAGTTTGGGAAGAGACAATTCGCGCTTTTCAGTCTTCGTGCTTTCAGTTCGTTTTAGCGTGACGAATGTGCTATCTCCTTTACGAAGGCTTGTTTTACCAGAAGATGCGCTCCCGTCTCATACTTGATTCTGAGCATGCGCGCTTTTTGAAGAGTCGTAAAAGCATACACACGAACCATTTTCTCGTTGCAAAACAGGCCGACGAGAAAATCTAGAATCCGGACGAGAAAATAGAGAGCAGGTTCTCTATTTTTCTCGTTGAGATTTACGGCAGTTTTCTCGTCGTAAAACCATACACACGAACGGTTTTCTCGACAATAAAACTCTCTCGGCACTTTTCTTGTCGGATTTGGACGAGAAACTCGGTCGTGTGTACGAGGCTTAAGTGTGGCGTAAAACTAAAACTGCACATCACCCTGAACACACCATCCCCACCATGAAACATGGTGGCAGCATCATGTTGTGGGGATGCTTTTCTTCAGCAGGGACAGGGAAGCTGGTCAGAGTTGATGTGAAGTTGGATGGAGCCAAATACAGGGCAATCTTAGAAGAAAACATGTTACAGTTTACAAAAGACTTGAGACTGGGGCGGAGGTTCTCCTTCCAGCAGGACAACTACTCTAAACATACAGCCAGAGCTACAATGGAATGGTTTGATCAAAGCATATTCATGTGCTAGAATGGTCCAGTCAAAGTCCAGAGCTAAATCCAATTGAGAATCTGTGGCAAAACTTGAAAATTGCTGTTCACAGATGTTCTTCATCCAATTTGACAGAGCTTGAGCTATTTTGCAAAGAAGAATGGGCAAAATGTCACTCTCTAGATGTGCAAAGCTGGTAGAGACATCCCCAAAAAGACTTGCAGCGGTAATTGCAGTGAAAGGTCGTTCTACAAAGTATTGACTAAATACAAATGCATGCCACACTTTCCACATATTTATTTGTAAAAAATAAAAAATAAAACATTTATAATTTTCCTTCCACTTTACAATTATGTACCACTTTGTGTTGGTCTATCACATAAAATCCCAATAAAATAAAATAACTTTACGTTTTTGGTTGTAACATGACAAAATGTGGAAAATCTCAAGGGGTATGAATACTTTTTCAAAGCACTGTATGTTGTACAATGAATCCAAAAATATGACAAAAGTAAGAAAACCTAAAGTAAAACTGTGTTCTTTACATAAGAAACAATAAGGATCCACATGCAGTGAGTGCCACTTATTGTGATCATAGCCCCAATCACATATACTATATCCTAGGGTAACCAGTATACCTGATCTGTAGGGGTGCAATGGATCCTCATTGATCTGTGATCCGTACAGATCAACACCTTCGGGTCGGCACACACGTGATCCGCGAGCCTCCCGGTCCTGCATCGGCCAAAGGAAAGGCCGCGGCTTCGGCCTAGCTCCCGGAGCGGCGGCCATCTTGGTCCACCCGGCGGCGGCCGCTGTCTCGTCACATTCGGCTCCCCATCACAGATTGCTCTGTAAGTGACGCTTCGTCGCCGCCATCTTGCTACACCCCAGACTTCTGCACAGTAATGATAGAGTGAAAAGGGGGCAAGCGGACATCTTGTTACACCCACTGGAGTTTTAGATTTCACAGTTATTTTCAACACAAAACGGAGCTTATATGCTTAAATACAGTATTTGTAAATCCAGCGGACTGTTTAAAAGTTAAATGTGAAAATCAGAGGTGTTCTGTCACATTAGCAACCATGTAAGGTCAGCAGGTTTGCTGCTGCTTTTAAAATTTAACATGTAAACAGTCCGTCGGATTTCCAAATACTGTATTTAAGCATATAAGCTCCGTTTTGTGTTGAAAATAACTGTGAAATCGAAAACTCCGGTGGGTGTAACAAGATGTCCGCTTACCCCCTTCTCACTCATTACTGTGCAGGAGTGTGGGGTGTAGCAAGATGGCGGTGACGGAGCAATCTGTGATGGGGGAGCCGAATGTGACGAGACAACGCAACAAGCTTTCCTGGCCTGATTTGCCTGGAGTTCGCTCCCCTCCTGGTCCTGAATCAGCCTCCGGAGTGCCTGAGAGCACTCCCGCAGCACATCCGCAGCCTACACCTGCTTTGGGACAGGCCGCGACGTCGGCCTACCTCCTGGAGCGGCGGCCTTCTTGCTCCACCCGGCGGCGGCTTAGGTGAGCTCCCCTGCCTTCCCTGACTGCCTTGTGCACTTTAAGTTGATTTTATATATTTTAAAATAATATAAAAGTGTTAATAAACAAAAAGACAAAACTCATGTTTATTTGTCTTGTCTTTTTTTTTTTTTTTTACTGATCCGGAAAATGATCAGATCCGTGACTTCGATCCGAGGAACGATCCGAATCGTGAGTTTTTTGATCCGTTGCACCCCTACTGATCTGTACTCCATTTACTCTTCTAGAGCCATTAATTCAAAACATGACAAAAGAAAAAGGTCTACCTAGACCACTCTATATAAGAACATGCATAAAGTGCATAATTTTTCACTTATAATCAAACACATCAGGTGATTGCTCCTTCAAATATCATCCATAGTGTCTTACAGAAAATGCAGAATGTCTTAATTATCTACACAGCGGGTATTCCCTCCCTAGAACAAGTCAGCAATATATGGTATATTCTCCAACAAGAGATGAAAGGAAATCAGCTAAACATGATGTCAAATGCTAACAGCAAATGCATCATTAATCACTTCAGCCCCGGAAGATTTGGCTGCCTCATGACCGGGCCATTTTTTGTGATACGGCACTGCGTCGCTTTAACTGACAATTGCACGGTTGTGCCATGCTGTACCCAAACAAAATTGATGTTCTTTTTTTCCCACAATAGAGCTTTCTTTTGGTGGTATTTAATCACCTCTGCGATTTTAGTTTTTTGCACTATAAACAAAAGAAGAGCGACAATTTGGAAAAAAATGACAAGATATTTAAAATTTTGCTATAGTAAATATCCAATTTTGTTAAAAAACAAAAATAAAAATTTTCCTCAATTTAAGCCGATATTTATCCTTCTACATATTTTTGGTAAAAAAATAAATCGCAATAAGCGTATATTGATTGGTTTGCATAAAAGTTATAGCGTCTACAAACTATGGGAAAGATTTATGGCATTTAAATGGCTTTTTTATAATTTTTTTATATTTTTTTTACTAGTAATGGCGGTGATCTGCGTTTTTTTGCGGTATTGCAACGTTGCGGCGGACAGGTCGGACACTTTTGACACATTTTTGGGACCATTGACATTTACAGAGCGATCAGTGCTATAAATATGCACTGATTACTATGTAAATGTCACTGGCAGGGAAGGGGTTAACTGTGTTCCCTATTGTGTGTTCTAACTGTGGGGGGAAGGGGACTCACTATAGGAGATGACAGATCATGTTTTCTACTTTGTAGAAGCACACAATCTGTCTTGTCTCCTCAGACAGCACAGGGATTTGTGTGTTTAAAACACACAAACCCCCGTGCTGCCGCTCGTGCACACGATCGCGCATGGACGGTAGCGATCTCGCCCGCCGGCCACACGCATCGGGGGGTTCTTGCTGTGTGTGCGCGCCTCTGGCGGCGCTCGTGCACCCTCTGGTGGCTCTCCTGGGCGAAGCCGTATATGTACGAGATTTCGCCCAGGAGAGCCATTCTGCCGCAGTATATCTGCGTGATTAGGTCGGGAACCGGTTAATCAGTTGAGGGAGTTATATAGTATTTGAACGTCCTGCAGGATTTCACATTAACAAAAAAATCACAGTTTGCATTATTTGATAAGGTAGATATGAAAACTAGCAAATTATTTTATATTTATTTTTAGTAAAAAGTATTTCTTTCTTGCAATTAATTAAAAACACAACTCTGCCATGTCACCTAAGTAAAAATTTAATGATCCCAGGCAATGTGGGTGTTTGACATTAGAGATTGCAGAGGGTCATTGTCTACAATCACAAAGACTATAAGTAAGATACAAGGGTCAACATAAAGTAAAGCCTATTTATATATTAAAGTGGGAGTAAACTCCCATGGTTGATATCTACCTATAGATAAGCCTATAATAAGGCTTACCTATAGGTACAGCAAATATTTCCTAAACGTGCACTATTTAGGGGATATTTACTTGTGAATGGGCCGGTGAAGTCACCGACGCATGTGCTCTGAAGGAACAGCATGCCCATGTATTCTTTCAGAGTCCTATGCCGTGAATAACGGCTCCCGTAGCGCATGTGCAGGAGTGATGTCATCACAGTGTGGCCAATCAGGCGGCTGGAGGAGGCAAACACAGAAGGAAGACCGGGTCAAGATGGAAGCCCTGTCAGCAGTGACAGCTCGTCGCTGGAGGGCTTAGTTTTAAGGTAAGTTTCACATATTGTGCTAGTATGCGATGCACATTATAACTTTACATTGCAGGTTTAAAAAAAAAAAAAAGCATTGCTGCTTACTACCGCTTTGAATAAATATAGACAAGGTCTTAAGGCACTCTTTAAGCCTCTGGGCTATTTATGAAAGTCAACCTCTTGACAAACTCTTCTGAGCACATACTCCTGATCAAGCTCCCACCAGGACTCACAGTCTGAGACACAGGAAGAAACACAGTCTGTTAAAGTGATCATGTAATAATAATTACAAAGTTTTACTGTGGCAACACCTGTTAGTTAACCTGTACTTTTCCCCATTTCAGTAAAACATACAGCTCTGCGTGCTAATATAAAATCATTTTACATTCATCAGCTGAACAAACATGTTTTGCTTTTACTTTTACAATTATTGTTTTGTTTTTCCACTTCCTGGTTGACTGAGGCACTGGTGATGTAATCCTGGCCTTACAATTGCATCCTGCTTAGCTCCTGTCACATGTTGCGGAAGGCAGACCCAAAGTTCCAAACAGAGTTCCAGGAAGTAAAGGGAGATGGATTAATCTGCCCTTAGTGAAAATGGCCACCCTGAGAAGAATAGGGAGAAAAAGAAAAAGAAGTTATGCAAACAATAAAATAAAAAAAAAAACACAATTATCTATAAGTATCTGATTTTAGATTTCTTCAACTCCTGTGTCTAGAAAAAAAAAATGGTCAAACGCTATTTCCCCCTCTGTGCTTCAGCCCTGTCCCTGCATACTGTGTAGCGAGTCTCTACTAGGTTGAATGACAGCCAGCCCCATTCATCTTACTTCCTGGAAGCAAATGCTGTCATAGACACCCCTCCCAAGGCAGAACCACCCATTGCCACTGCCTAGGAAAAGTGAAAGGACCCATGACATCACTGGACTAGCATACAGAGTGCAACAAAATAAGTATCTAATATATTATGTGCATTTGTTTATAAATAGTTGAATGAGCACGAGTGCTTCTGTGATTAAAAAAAAAACTAACAAAAAAAACACATTGGGTGTCTATTTGTTCTAAAACTTGGGTAGTGACAGGAACGTGCTGGCCATAATGCAGTCGAAGCTCTGAGGCAAAGGAGAATGCGCATGCGCAGGTGCAATTCTGCAGGCCCCCTTCTTTCCGGGCACAGGCACACAAATGTGCACAAAATTTTGCACTCAGATGCGACCGCCTATATGCATGCACGCACATGTTCACTATTAACACTGGCGCTAAATGGTCTATGTAAGTGCAGCAGCTGCACTAATCCTTTGCTGTCTGATCTGCAGGTTTACCCATGTTCCTGTTCCTGTGCCCTGTGTTTGATTCCTCTGTTTGACCCGGCTTATCCTGACCACTCTTACTCTCCACCTGTCCTGACCTTGGCTTGCCTTAAGACTTTGTTTATCACTACACATCTGCCTGACATCCTGTTGCCAACCTCTGTCTGTACGTTAACCATTCTCTGCTTGCGGTTTATGCTTATACCTGATTGTCTGTTGCTGACTCGGCTTGTCTGACCCTGCATCCATTCATCCGTCTATCCTGCTCTGTATTGTGCCTGGTGACACTGGTCCTCCATCTGCTGTGTGCTGCCAGTCTGACCATATCTGCTACCAGCTACTGCCGGGGGTCTGCTGTTCCTGCCACCATCAGCTTCTTCAGCTTTCCAGCCCAACTCTGGTAACGCACCTGCCATGCATCCCTGCAACCAACGGAAGATCTTACAGGTACTCATACCTCACTGCGCTCTCGCAGGCACTGTCACAACATCAGTGGTCCCTGAGCCGGGGCTGTATGAGAGGTCTCCCTCTACATTTCAGGCTCTGCCATAGGTAGGTAAAACACCCACATTTACTAATTTCCTAAATGAGGCACCAAAAGTGTGGCATTACTCAATGCCTATCAGTGCAAAGTTTTGAGTCCCCCCTACCCACTAGAAGCTCCTGTCTGATGTTGAAGGCCACACAGACTGGGGGGGCGGGGGCTATAACAGAGGTCCATTCCAATGATGGATCTCTTGTTTTGGTGATACCAGCCTGTACAGCTGAAATGACAGACTAAAGACTAAAAAATGGGACATTTATAAAGCATATAGACACATTCAAGTTTGTACTATGGCAAATGTGTGCTCATTGACTGCCCCAAAGTAACAACAAGCACAGCAAACTGCTTTACCAACTTAGTTAAAGTGGTTGTAAACCCGTTTTTTTTTGTTTTTTTTTTTAAAACCACCTGCAAGACAAAGCCATAATGAGCTAGTATGACTAGCATACTAGCTCATTATGCATTACTTACCTTAGATCAGGGCCCCCGAAGCTGTCCTCGTCTCCCCCTCCACCTGCAGCCACCACTCCACAGATACCCGGAAGGTTACTTCCGGGTATCACCGCTCGGACCAAATACAGCGCCGCTCCGGCGCTGTGATTGGCCAGAGCGGTGAAGACGTCACTCCGCGCATGCGCGCAGGAGCCGTCAATTCTGGCAAAGCCGGATTTGTGAATGGGATTCTGACTGTGAATGCACCGTTGTCTACGGCGCGCATGCACCGTAGACATCGGTGCATGTCTTTTTTGCAAATATCTCCTAAACTGTGTAGGTTTAGGACATATTTCTTGCACCTACAGGTAAGTCTTATGCCCCATACACACGATCATTTTTCATGCCATTAAAAATGCCCTTTTTAAAAAATGGGCATTAAAACCGATCGTGTGTATGCTCCAGAGCATTTCTAACAACGTGAAAAACGGCCATTAAAAATTTCGAACATGCTCTATTTTTTCACGTCGTTTTTCATGTCGTTTTTTTTAACGACGTGAAAAACGATGGTGTGTATGCTTTGACGAGGTGAAAAAAAACGCGCATGCTTAGAATCAAGTATGAGATGGGAGCGCACGTTCTGGTAAAACTAGCATTTGTAATGGAGATAGCATATTCGTCACGCTGTAACGGACTTAAGAGCAGGAGGCTGAAAAGCGTGAATCGTCGCTCAACAAACTTTACTAACATGAAGGGTGGCACCATCCGAACGGAACTTCCCCTTTATAGTGCCGTCGTACGTGTTGTACGTCACTGCGCTTTGCTTGAACGTTTTTTAAAATGATCGTGTGTACGCAAGACAGGCTTGAGAGGAAAGATGAAAAAAACGACGAGAAAAACGTCGGTTTAAAAAATGGCATGAAAAACTATCGTGTGTACGCCGCATTAATCTAGGCTTACCTGTAGGTGCAAGTTGCATAAGTGGGTTTACAACCACTTTAAGAACAGTAACTGTGTTATCTGGAGCTTTCCATGGTGCTGAAAGTATGTATTTACCAAGGTCCAAATTTTACAGAGGAATTTCCCTTCATCTTCTTTTCTGGTGACAGGTCAAGTAAAGGGATATCATATCTTAAAGCGGTGTTCCGGCCAAAAAAAATTAAAATTAAAAGCCAACAGCTACACATACTGCAGCTGCTGGCTTTTAGTATTAGGTCACTTACCTGTCCTGGAGTCCCTGCCGCCGCCATTGCGGAGAAAGGGAATCCGGCAGTGTAGCCTTTCGGTTTCACGCCGAGAACCCTACTGTGCATGTGCGAGGCCCCGCACCTCTCTCCTATTGGCCCGGCGGCCGGGGTACGAGGAGGGAGCTTCGCGGTGACGTCACGGGCTGCCGCCCCGGACTCCCGGAAGTGGGAAAGAATACCTGTCAAAGACAGGCATTCTGTCCCCCCGACCCCCGAAAGGTGCCAATTGTGGCACCGGAGGGGGGGGGGGGGGTCAGATGAGCGGAAGTTCCATTTTAGGGTGGAACTCGGCTTTAAGCAACAGTCACCTGTACAGGTAACCAAATTGGATGATTTTCCCTCACCTTGAAACGAGTGATAGCTGCAAAATTTGGGTTTTCCCATCACCTAACATTTGCTTAACTCATTCAGCAGCATACAGTACACACAGCTCCTGCAGCATCAGCACCAAAATGTACCAGTCCCGTAACTTACCTTGCGATATGTCAGTTTTTAGTGCATGGGGTCTAAGGCAGTAACTGTCTGTCATGCAAACAAGTACCTCAATGTTAGCTCTTAAAAGCACTGATCCATTGAGCTATACCTACTAAACGAGCATGCCATCAGTCATAATAGCACAAACAAGCATCTAAATTGTGATTTGATTCTGACACAAAATGTAATAAGTCATGATATTAAAGATTTATTGGTTCTATGGGTTTCTACTGATAAATGAAGATACCGATTTGGAAAAAAAACATTAAGAATGTTCTTACTCATGTCAGACGGACCACATCAGTTTTATCTTCAGTTGTATCATAGTTTTTGTGTGATATTTCATAGCACATAGAAAGTCTCACCGACAACTCATTTCCTGGACTCTGCAGGACATTCATGTTTGTCAGCATGTGGGGAGTATTCAGTTCTTTGCTATACTTCTGATCATTTGCTCCCAGTGTAAAGATATCATCTACAGGCAGAGCTATTAGCCTTCCTTGATAAAGGCTATTTTATGAAAACGTTAGTGTAAGACCTTTGCCAAAAAATACAGTGAAGAGATTAAAAAAAAAAAAATCAGGAACATACATTTAGACTTTTAGAACATGGTATTGGGCAGAGAAATAGCCTAAAACAGAGGTGATTTATTTGTGATAACATAGCTGTTGATTGAACGCTCCTAAATAGCATATATTCTATTCTTCTACCTATGTAAAGTAACCCTGTAGCCGCAAGCAACAAAAAAAGTTAGGTAGTGCTATATATATATATATATATATATATATATATATATATATATATATATATATATATATATATATATGATAGGCGTGTGCAGCCTATTGCATTAGGGTGTGCACCCAAAGCTCAAACACACGTTTGTGTGTGTGTGTGTATATATACATATATATGTAGCACACCAATCCCCCGATTACCTTCACCTGCGGGGGGTAAGACACACCATGCCACAAGCCCGTGTCCTCCTTATCAGAGGTCAGGCGGTGTTCACAGATTTGGGTTCTGCAGCGAGTTACCTCCTTCCACTGGTTCTCTTCCATAGAATGTAGGGAAAAGTCTATATTTTTTCCCAAGAAGGCCAATGTCCACACAACTTTAACTCCAACAAAGAGTTTATTTTCTTTGCTTCAGTTAATGGGAAATTAAAGAGAGAAAGAAGTTAGAAGTTAGAAGGTAGATTCAGGCACACAACACTTGACTCACTCATCGCCACTCGATCCTGAGTGGGTTTAGCTCATCCGGATAGATCCCTCTCACAGTCTAGCAGCCAGAGTGGAGCTCAAACAATACTGTCACTTTGTCCCCTCCAGGGACGGGTTCAGGAGATCCTCTAATAGCAGCAGAATCCTGTTATTCCTGAATCCAGAACTTTCCCTAAACCTCTGTAGAATTTAGAGAACAGACGATGCAAATGGGCACTCTACAGGGTTAGCTTTGTTGAGTAAGGAATCTATCTCTCTGACAGGTCACCAGGCCTTTCCAGAGACAGCGACCTACTATCACTTGTCTCCTCTGTGGGACCGATCCTCCCCTGGCTTCCTCTCGGTCAGAGCGGGTACCCTCACCTGGGCACCCTGGGACTCCAATATGCTGATTGTAGACACAGGTAAAGGTACTGGGCCTACCTGGAACGTTGTAACCTCGGCTAGAGGTGCCCGAGACTCCTCGGCCAGTCCATGCACCTGAACGGTCCGCCCGTGTGAAAGGGGCCTTATACAGTATGTCTTATTTTCAGTGTGATGTGTATTATATGTGTTGTTACATATCACAGAGACCGGTATTGTGGTAATATTGAAGTCTATTGAGATTTTCATACATTAGAGGGTTCTACCATTATTGTCAAGTTATTGTTTAGTAGGTTAGCGATGCACATTTTTTTTGTGGTCTGGGAACACATATCAGTGCTTAGTGGCAGGCCTTTTACTGACACTTTTTTTATTTTAACTCCAGTAGATTATTGTAAATAGTAGTTTGGTGATTACATATTATACTAAAGATCGGCATGTGGCATTAATAAACATCAACAGATTTCAGTTGTGCCCCACCAGGCCGGCAACCCATGGACAATGTGCCTGTCTGCTGAGTTCCTCTCCCCATCCCTGCACTCTTGCACTGATTGGCAGCAATGATTGGCACTAATTGGCACCACTGATTGACAGCACTGATGGCCACTGATAGGTGGCACTGATGGGCACTGATTGGCAGCACCGATAGGCAGCATTGATAGGCAGCACTGATGGGCCCTGATAGGCTGCACTGATTGGCACTAAAAAAGGCAGCACTGATTGGCACTGATAGGTAGCACTGATTGGCAGCATTTAGTGGCACTGATGGGCACTGAAAGGCAGAACTGATAGTCAACACTGATGAGCACTGATAGGTGGCACTGATGGGCATAGATAGGCACAACTGATGAGCACTAATAGGCGGCACTGACAGGTGGCACTGATTGGAAGCACTGATGGGCACCGATAGGCAGCACTGATTGGCACCGATAGGCAGCACTAATTGGCATGTATGGGCACTGACTGGTGGCACTGATTGAAGGTACTGATTGGCACTGATAGGTGGCACTGATTGTCACTGATAGGAGGCACTGTTTGGCACTGACAGGTGGCACTGATAGGCGACACTGGCATCACTGATTGGCACTGATAGGTGGCATTGGTTGGCACTAAAAGGCGGCATTGATTGCCACTGACACGTGGTACTGACAGGTGGCACTAGCTGTCACTGACTGGTACTGACAGGTAGCACTGACATGTGGCATTGACAGGTGGCACTGATTGGAAGCACTGACTGGCACCAACAATTGGCACTGACAAGCGGCACTGACAGGTGGCACTGACCGGCGGCACTGACACTGTTTGGCACTGACAGGTGGCACTGATAGGCGACACTGGCATCACTGATTGGCACTGATAGGTGGCATTGGTTGGCACTAAAAGGCAGCATTGATTGCCACTGACACGTGGTACTGACAGGTGGCACTGATTGGCACTGACAGGTGGCACTAATTGTCACTGACTGGTACTGACAGGTAGCACTGACATGTGGCATTGACAGATGGCACTGATTGGAAGCACTGACTGGCACCAACAATTGGCACTAACAAGCGGCACTGACAGGTGGCACTGACAGGCGGCACTGGCACTGATTGGCACTGACTGGTGGCACTGATTGCCACTGACTGGTGGCACTGACAAGCGGCTATGGCACTGATAAGCGGCACTGACAAGCGGCACTGGCACTGATTGGCACTGACAAGCGGCACTGGCACTGACAGTTGGCACTGATTGGCACTGACTGGTGGCACGGACTGGAAGCACTGACAGAGGAGAGGGGGTATCACATTGAGCAGATATTGGTGCTTGTAAGATCCGCTCAGTGTGTGACACTGTCATCTATTGTAACTGCTTGTAGGGAGAGAGAGGAGCTTCATAATTCTGCGGTGATATGGGGGTGGGCAGGACTGAGCAGCTATCGAACATCAGCCATTATTGGGCTGTTTAAGAAAAGGGGTGCGGCCACATACGTAGCGGTACGCCCATTCCTCCTCCTATTGGCTGGGGTTCGATAGCTGCTAGGCCCCGCCCACCCCGACGTCCACACTGAAATCTGACAGATCCTCTGTCTCCCTGCAAGCAGTTACAATACAGGAGCGCAGTGTCACACACTGAGCGGATCTTACAAGCCCCAATATCCCGTCAATGTGATACTGTCTCAGCACGGCAATTTACAGCAGCATTTCACAGCAGCCCAGCGGGCAGATCTCGGGAGAGCATGGGGCTACACAAACACTGCACGGGTGATTAGGGTGTGCCCAGGCACACCGGGCACACCCCGTGTGCACGCCTATGATAGATAGATATATATATATATATATATATATATATATATTTTTTTTTTTTTACAAAAGTTAGGTGTAATGAAATGCTGTAAACTAAGGATGCTTTTAAGAATATACATTTTTGTTGTTTATGAAGAAGCCTTTCAGGCTGGGAACTTCTCCTCCTGGACAAGAACTGGGTGTCTCCAGGCTTCAGGCTATTTAGCTCACTCCCAACCAACTACTGGGCACCTTCTCCTAGGTATTGACTGGGAATACATAAATATTCAACTGTAGATTTGACTCTCTCAGCCCACTACGTTCCAGAACCATCCAGAAAGCAGGGGGAAGCAGTCAAATCCACAGCTGGTCAGAGCAGACCAGAGCAATCACAAGCAGCAGAGGCGTACTAAGTGGGGGGCGGGGGGGCGGGCCGCACCGGGATGTCACACACTGGGGGGTGTCAGGCCGGCGCCCCCCGTGACTTAAGCGGTGATAGCGCCGGCGCCGCTCCGTCAAGTAAGAGCTGCCTGCAGTGAGACTCCAGGCAGGCACAGGCAGATATATCACGATACGAAGGGAGGGGGGGGTGACATTGCTGCACCATCCATCCCCTCCTCACGGCCGTGGCTGAGCTATCCCGATGTTCGGCACTTCTCACAGAACACAGGCACAGCCGAGTGAAGTCGCCTCCCCCTCCTTTCTGTTTATGTGTACAGAGGGGGAGGGGTCCTTCTGTGCATGTGCTGCCACGCGCTGATCTGAGGTACTGAATGGGAGGGGGGGTTTTCACTGACCGGGGGGGGTTTTGCACGGGGGTCTGCATTGAGGGGGGGTTTGCATGGGGGGTTTGCACTGAGGGGGGTGTCTGCATTAAAGGGGGTTTGCACTGAGGGGGGGGTTGCACTGGGGGGTCTGCACTGAAGGGGGGAGGTTTGCACTGAGTGGGGGTTTGCACGAGGGTCTGCATTAAGGGGGGGGTTTGCACTGAGGGGGGGTGTCTGCATTGAGGGGGGGTTGCACTGGGGAGGTTTGCACTGAGGGGGGTTTGCACGGGGGTCTGCATTAAGGGGGAGGTTTGCACTGTGGGGGGGGTTTGCACGGGGGTCTGCATTAAGGGGGGGAGGTTTGCACTGAGGGGGGGTGTCTGCATTGAGGGGGGGTTTGTATTGAGGGGGGTTTGCATGGGGGGAGGTTTGCACTGAGGGGGGGTGTCTGCATTAAGGGGGGTTTGCACTGAGGGGGAGGGGGGGTTGCACTGGGGGGTCTGCACTGAGGGGGGAGGTTTGCACGGGGGTCTGCATTAAGGGGGGAAGTTTGCACTGAGGGGGGGTTGCACTGGGGAGGTTTGCACTGAGGGGGGTTTGCACGGGGGGGGTCTGCATTGAGGGGGGTTTGCACTGAGGGGGGTCTGCACTGAGGGGGGAGGTTTGCACTGAGGGAGGTCTGTGTAACATGCAGGGGGTCCAGAGCTGTGAGGTGCTGTGTAATGTAAAAGGGTCCAGAGGTGCAGTGCTGTGTAATGTAAAGGGGTCCAGAGTGCTGTGTACTGTCAAGGGGTCCAGAAGTGCGGGGGGCTGTGTAATGTCAAGGCATCCAGAGGTGCAGGGGGCTGTGTAATGTAAAGGGGTGCAGGATGCTGTGTAATGTAAAGGGGTCCAGAGGTGCAGGGTGCTGTGTAATGTAAAGGGGTCCAGAGGTGCAGGGGGCTGTTGAATGTAAAGGGGTGCAGGGTGCTGTGTATTGTAAAGGGGTGCAGAGGTGCAGGGGGCTGTGTAATGTAAAGGGGTGCAGAGGTGCAGGGTGCTGTGTAATGTAATGGGGTCCAGAGGTGCAGGGGGCTGTGTAATGTAAAGGGGTGCAGGGTGCTGTGTAATGTAAAGGGGTCCAGAGGTGCAGGGGCTGTGTAATGTAAAGGGGTGCAGAGGTGCAGGGTGCTGTGTAATGTAAAGGGGTGCAGAGGTGCAGGGTGCTGTGTAATGTAATGGGGTCCAGAGGTGCAGGGTGCTGTGTAATGTAAAGGGGTGCAGGGTGCTGTGTAATGTAAAGGGGTCCAGAGGTGCAGGGGGCTGTGTAATGTAAAGGGGTGCAGAGGTGCAGGGTGCTGTGTAATGTAAAGGGGTGCAGAGGTGCAGGGTGCTGTGTAATGTAATGGGGTCCAGAGGTGCAGGGTGCTGTGTAATGTAAAGGGGTGCAGGGTGCTGTGTAATGTAAAGGGGTGCAGGGTGCTGTGTAATGTAAAGGGGTCCAGAGGTGCAGGGGGCTGTGTAATGTAAAGGGGTCCAGAGGTGCAGGGGGCTGTGTAATGTAAAGGGATGCAGAGGTGCAGGGTGCTGTGTAATGTAATGGGGTCCAGAGGTGCAGGGGGCTGTGTAATGTAAAGGGGTGCAGAGGTGCAGGGTGCTGTGTAATGTAAAGGGGTGCAGAGTGCTGTGTAATGTAATGGGGTCCAGAGGTGCAGGGTGCTGTGTAATGTAAAGGGGTGCAGGGGGCTGTGTAATGTAAAGGGGTGCAGGGTGCTGTGTAATGTAAAGGGGTGCAGAGGTGCAGGGGCTGTGTAATGTAAAGGGGTGCAGAGGTGCAGGGTGCTGTGTAATGTAATGGGGTCCAGAGGTGCAGGGGGCTGTGTAATGTAAAGGGGTGCAGAAGTGCAGGGGGCTGTGTAATGTAAAGGGGTGCAGAGGTGCAGGGGGCTGTGTAATGTAAAGGGGTCCAGAGGTGCAGGGGGCTGTGTAATGTAAAGGGGTCCAGAGGTGCAGGGGGCTGTGTAATGTAAAGGGGTGCAGAGGTGCAGGGTGCTGTGTAATGTAAAGGGGTGCAGAGTGCTGTGTAATGTAATGGGGTCCAGAGGTGCAGGGTGCTGTGTAATGTAAAGGGGTGCAGGGGGCTGTGTAATGTAAAGGGGTGCAGGGTGCTGTGTAATGTAAAGGGGTCCAGAGGTGCAGGGGGCTGTGTAATTTAAAGGGGTGCAGAGGTGCAGGGGCTGTGTAATGTAAAGGGGTGCAGAGGTGCAGGGTGCTGTGTAATGTAATGGGGTCCAGAGGTGCAGGGGGCTGTGTAATGTAAAGGGGTGCAGAAGTGCAGGGGGCTGTGTAATGTAAAGGGGTGCAGAGGTGCAGGGGGCTGTGTAATGTAAAGGGGTCCAGAGGTGCAGGGGGCTGTGTAATGTAAAGGGGTCCAGAGGTGCAGGGGGCTGTGTAATGTAAAGTGACACAGAGGTGCAGGATGCTGTGTAATGTAAAGGGGTCCAGAGGTGCAGTTGTGTAGAGGGGGTACACAGTAGTAACAAAGAGATATTGAAGGATGCAGAGGTATGCAGGGGGCACAGAGGGGTGTTTTTACATTTTAACGTGGGGGGGGGGTGCCAGATATTGGATCCGCCCCGGGTGCCAAATGCTCTAGGTACGCCCCTGACAAGCAGCTCCACAATTACAGAGAAGCTTAAGAACTACATTTATCTAACCTAGCTATCCCTACAGCTGCTACATGTGTATAAGTTCGGGGACCCCTATGTGTTACTAGGCAGAGCAAAGAAGAATTTAGGATGATGTAAAAGGTGAAGTAAGTACCATCATCCAATAGGATTGTATTCTCTCCTACCAAACAGTGCATCGAAAATCACAAAGCAGACACAGACAAATAGCTTTTAATTGTAAATATTTATGAACAAATAGCTAGATTGCTTGGTGTTCCCATTTAACCACTTACCAGCACGGGCAGGATGGGTGACATAGCTGTACATCATTCAGGCTGCTGCAGGTTATGGGCACAGAGCATGCCGCTCCTGTGACGGCTGTGTCCACTGGACACAGGAAATTGCGGATCCTAGTACCCAGCCACTTCTAGCAGCCTGGGGATCATGTGATCGCTATGTGATCACATTCTTACAATGTCAACAACGCTGATATAAATTTATTTCATTCATAACAGCTGTGTTTCCTATAGAGGGATTCTGTGATTGTCCCACAGCTATCACACGGTACCTGGGCCAATTACAGCACCCTGTACCATGTGATTAGTTGTAGCCAATCACAGATCACTAGTAATCACAGCTGTTATGAATGTACCGACAATCAAAGTATAACAAAAAAAAAAACCCTCATCACCCCGCAGAGTAGTACAGTGTCACTATGATGATACAAATTATTATACTCAGCGCTGCTCCAATATTCTTAATAATCAATAAAATCATAAACTATAGTGCAATACATACATAAAGTGCAAATGTGCAAAAAAGTGCAAAACTGTATCAAGTGAAGTCCTTTCAATACAAAATACATGTGTAGACTCTTGTTGTGAGGATTCGAGTGCCACTCTGTGCTCCCCTCCTAGGTCCCCACTCACCATTTTGGGGTTCTTTACCTTACACGTCAGCAGCAGCCCTGTCACATTTATGTAGGGTAATTTATTGATTTATTGTATTATTTTGTACACCATAGCGCGGGTATTTATATAATTTTTTTCACAGTGTTACTCTGATGAGAGTAAAAAGACAAAAATTGAAAAAATACATTGAATAAAAAAGTTTTTCGTCTTTTTTTTTTAACATTCTGTCACCAGTCAGTATCCCTGATCATCGCCACACCAGTCATATGATGACTCTGTACTGCACTGGTAAGAGTGTGTAAAAACAGTATTCTATTAAGTTCTTCATTTTCAAAAGATTGTGCGAAAAAAAATCAAATTGAAAAAACTCACCATACCTCCAAATAAATATCACAGACGATCTACTTTCCAAAAAGGCATCATTTTGGGATATTTGTACTGTCCTGGTATTTTAAGGACCTTAAAGCAAGGCTCCAGCCTACAAATACTGTAGCTGCCGACTGTTACTATTAGGGCACTTACCTGTCCAGGAATTCTGCGATGTCCTCACCCAAGCCGATTCTTGAATTGGCTCCTGGGTGCTGGCGCTGTCATCTTGGGTAAGGGAAACCGGTAGTGAAGCCTTGCAGCTTCACAGCCACTTTCCTACTGTGCATGCACGAATCGCACTCTCTCAATGGGCCTAATATCTGCCTAAGTTTGCCATGGCAAATTCACCAGGTACCCACTTCCCCCCACAAGGTGGCAAAATGGGGCAGCAGAGGGGGGGAGGCAGACAAGCAGAGCTTCCCCTTTTGGGTGGAGCTCCGCTTTAAGAAATTAGATAGGCTGTCTGTACGTTGATCAATTTTCAGATATGTATACCAAAGTTTCTAGACGCTATAACTTTCAAACAAACCAATTAATTTACACTTATTGGGATTTTTTTTTATTTTTTTTACCAAAGATATGTAGCAGAATACATTCTGGCCCAAATGTATGAAGAGACTTGATTTTATTGGATATGTTTTTATAACAGAAAGTAGTAAATATTGTTATTATTGTATAGTAGTGATCAAATACCACCTAAAGAAAGCTCTACTAAAAATGATATAAATATAATTTGGATACAGTGTTGACTGATGATGCAATTGCCAGTTAAAGGAGCACAGTGCTGAATAATGAAAAATGGTCTGTTTATAAAAACCTTCCAGAGCTCAAGTGGTTAAAGGAAAGTTGTATTGAAAGGCTATGGAGTCAGCTGTTGCTGACTTTTTCTCTTGAAAAAGCTAGTCGCCTGGCTATTATGCTGATTCAAACATTTTAAAACTTATGCCGCGTACACATGGTCGGAATTTCCAACAAGAAAAGTTCGATGTGAGTTTTTGGTCGGAAATTCCGACTGTGTGTAGGCTCCATCGGACTCTTTCTGTCAGGATTTTCCGACAACAAAAATTTGACAGCTGGTTCTCAATCTTTTCGACAACAAAAGTTCTTGACGGAAATTCCGATCGTCTGTATGCAATTCCGACGCACAAAAAAAACACGCATGCTCTGAATCAATTCGACGCATGCTCGGAATCATTGAACTTCATTTATCTCAGGTCATTGTAGTGTTGTACGTCACAGCGTTCTTGGAGATTGGAATTTTGTGTGACCGTGTGTATGCAACGCAAGTTTGAGCCAACATTCCGTCGCAAAAAAAAATCCACGGTTTTCTAGTCGGATTTTCCGATCGTGTGTAGGCGGCATAAATTGCTAATTTGAAATTAGTAAACAGATCAAAAATTCCTACTTTATAATCTCCATGCCTGTTACAGGGCAGTAAACTTGTTATAGGACTGAAAAACGATTAAAGCCAGAGCCAGTCGGGGAACGAATATCCTAGAGAGAAGTCAGTACTGGCAGCCCCTGTTTCCTCTCAGTTCAGGTGTTCTATAATAACATCTACAATACAGTGAATACGGTAGTCAGTCACCAAACACGCCACAGGAGGCTGCTGTGCACCCAGGAAACTTCATCCAGAGCTGTATGAAGAATGAAGGATCCACTATGCTGACCACATTCTTCATTATAATTCAATCAATCACACTTCAGCGCAATGTAGAATAAGGTAATACAAAAATATAAATTCAACCTGAAGATAAAAAGAAATGCAAAGTCACTACACATAAAACCTATAGAACAATGAGGAGAATATTGCTTTACATACATATAATACACAATATTGTCAAATGTATTGGGACGCCCGCCTTTACACGCACATGAACGTTAATGGCATCCCAGTCTTAGTCCGTAGGGTTCAACATTGGGTTGGTCCATTCTTTGCTGCTATAACAGCTTCAACTCTTCTGGGAAGGCTGTCCACAAGGTTTAGGAGAGTGTCTATGGGAATGTTTGACCATTCTTCCAGAAGCACATTTGTGAGGTCAGGCACTGATGTGGATGAGAAGGCCTGGCTCGCAGTCCCCGCTCTAATTCATCAAAAGGGTGTTCTATAGGGTTGAGGTATGGAGTCAAGTACCCTCCACCCCAAACTCGCTCATCCATGTCTTTGTGGACCTTGCTTTGTGTACTGGTGCACAGTCATGTTGGAACAGGAAGGGACCATCCCCAAACTGTTCCCACAAATTTGGGAGCATGAAATTGTCCAAAATGTCTTGGTATGCTGACGCCTTAGGAGTTCCCTTCACTGGAACTAAGGTGCCAACCTCAACCCCTGAAAAACAACCCCACACCATTATCCCCCTCCACCAATTGGTTTGGATCACTGCACAAAGCAAGGTCCATAAAGACATGGATGAGGGAGTTTGGGGTGGAGGAACTTGACTGGCCTGCACAGAGTCCTGACCTCAACCCCATAGAACACTTTTGGGATGTATTAAAGTGGATACTGCGAGACAGGCCTTATTATCCACATCAGTGCCTGACCTCACAAATGTGCTTCTGGAAGAATGGTCAAACATTCCCATAGACACACTTCTAAACCTTGTGGACAGCCTTCCCAGAAGAGTTGAAGCTGTTATAGCTGCAAGGGGTGAGTCAACGCAAATATTGAACCCTACTGACAAAGGCTTGATTCACATCTATGCATGTTGCTTTTGAGCGTTTCTGCAGTGCTTTTTGCGGTGCTTGCCGCGTTTTTGGACACGCATTTTTTACTGCGATTTTGCAGCGATTGGCATTTTTTTTTACACTGTATATAGCTGGTTACTAAGGAGGGGGCCGGGAAGCCGGCCGCCACGTCCTTAACAACCGATGAGTCATCTGTTGTCAGCGGGCTTCCCACTGAATGTAAAAAAAAAAAAAAGAATTGCCGGCAAAAAAAAAAAACAGCGTGGGCCCCCCCCCCCCCCCGGTCCATACCAGGCCCTTGGGTCTAGTATGGATTCGGAGGGGACCCCCCCACACCAAAATTTACCCCCCCCTCCTGAACCATACCAGGCAGCATGCCCTCAACATGGGGGGATGGGTGCTTTGGGGCAGGGGGGCTCTGCGCCCCCCCACCCTAAAGCACCTTGCTACCATGTTGATGGGGACAAGGGCCTCTTCCCGACAACCCTTGCCCGGTGGTTGTCGGGGTCTGTGGGCGGGGGTCTTATCGGAATCTGGAAGCCCCCTTTAACAAGGGGGCCCCCAGATCCCGGCCCGCCCTATGTGAATGAGTATGGGGTACATTGTACCCCTACCCATTCACTAAAAAAAAAGTAGTTTAGTGTCAAAAAATACAGTAAACTGTTTTTGACAAGTCTTTTATTAAAAATCTTCTTCTTCTCCGCTTCTTCCCCCATCTTCTCCCGCATCTTCATCCTCTGGTTTTCTCCTTCTCCCTCTGCTTCTTCTTCCACTCTTCTTCTGTCTTCTTTGTCCGGTGTTCTTCCTCTGCCACCGCTCCCACCAACGCTCCTCCTCCGATGCTGCGTCCCGCTGATCTGTCGGCGCCAATGTCCTGCATTACTTAAATAACGGCGGGGCGTGGCAATCGGATTACGTCACACGGAGGCCATGCCCTCTTGTGACGTCACCGCCTGGGGCGTGATGGGTCGGTGACGTCACAAGGGGCGTGGCCATCGAATGATGTAATCCGATAGCCACGCCCCCGTTGTTATTTAAGAAATGCAGGACATCGGCTCCGACAGATCAGCGGGACGCAGCATCGGAGGAGGAGCGTCAGCGGGAGCGGCGGCAGAGGAAGAACACCGGACAAAGAAGACAGAAGAAGAGCGGAAGAAGAAGCAGGGGGAGAAGGAGAAGACCGGAGGATTAAGATGCTGGAGTAGATGGAGGAAGAAGCGGAGAAGAAGAAGATTTTTAATAAAAGACTTTTCAAAAACTGTTTACTGTATTTTTTTAACACTACAGTACTTTTTTTTTAGTGAATGGGTAGGGGTACAATGTACCCCATACTCATTCACATAGGGGGGGCGGGATCTGGGGGCCCCCTTGTTAAAGGGGGCTTCCAGATTCCAATAAGCCCTCCACCGGGCAAGGGTTGTCGGGAAGAGGCCCTTGTCCCCATCAACATGAGCCCCCCCCCCCTGCCATACTAGACCAAAGGGCCTGGTATGGACCTGGGGGGGGGACCCCACGCTGTTTTTTTTTCTTGATTTTTTTTGCCGGCAATTCTTTTTTTTTTACTTTCAGCGGGAAGCCCGCTGACAACTGATGACTCATCGGCCCCCTCCTTAGCAACCAGCTATATACAGTGTAAAAAAAATATGCAAATCGTGGCAAAATCGTGGTAAAAACGCGGTACTTGCGTTTTGGATGTGGGTCCATTGAATTCTATTACATGCAAAACACTGCATTTTGCGGGGAAAAAAGTCCCCGACCCTTTCCAAAAACTCAGAGGCACAAAAATGCATTGAGACACTAGGGATTATAGATAGGTCTGCCATTGTGACGACAAATTAACACATGCTTCAAAAAATGCTTATTATTTGGGTCTCCTTGAATTTCCCCAAAGCAACACATGGGAGAGAGAGGGGTAAATAATTCAGAACACTCACAGCAACACATGGGAGAGAGGGGGAAGTACTTCTAAACACCCTTACAGACTCACAGACTCCACCCACAGACTTCAATACAGGGAAAAAAAAGTGCTTTAGCCCACGTTCACATTGGGCAAATTTGATATGCCAGCAATGGCAGCGTCTGATTCCCAAAAGTAGTTCCTGTACTACTTTTGGCGACTTTGAGTGATTTGAATAGAGATTTTTGCATGAATCCGCACAGATGTCTGTCAAATCGCCCCCGAAGCTGGACTGCATTGCCAGTTTGAAATCGTGCGAGTTCAGCTGAACTTGCATGATTTCTAAAGCCCCGTACACACGGTCTGACTTTTTCCCAACAAACTTTGTTTTAAGCAAGTTGGACCAACAATCCAACCGTGTGTACGCTCCATCGGACAAACTTTTTTCGTTTGGTTTTGGATTTCATCGGACAAAAGTTGGGTCTGCAAACGGACAAACTTTTGCCCAACAAAAGTCCGATGGAGCAAAGTCCGACCGTGTGTACAGATAACCATCGGACTTTAGTCCGATGGACAAAACAACTAATGTTAAAATCAACCAACAATAGCAGAAGTTGACCAAAGGGTGGCAGTAAAAAGCAGAAAAGAGCAGAAAAAACACGCGATGTTGTAAGAAGTTTTAAGAAAGTTTACAGAAAAGTCCGAGCGTGTGTATGCTATGGGTGTTCCCAACCAACTCCATTCGGACAAAAAACCACGGAAAAGTCCGATGGAAGTCCGACCGTGTGTACGAGGCTTTACCCACAGCAGCGTGAACCTGGGCTTAAGCTGGAAACAGAAACCCTTTTCCAGGAACAGTATCTCAGAGCAGCAGCCTCTGTGATCCTGTATATCAGAGGTAGGCAATCTTAAAAAGGTGGAGATCTACCTGAACAACAAAGTCAAAGATCACCGGGCACAGTGTCGCCTCCTCTCACCTGATTTAAACCTCTATTTAATGTACTACCGTGTCGTAATCGCGTGCATGATTGCATGGCAATCATGATTTTAAAATAAATCAGGTGGTGAGGAGGCAACATATAATCGCCTCCTCACCACCTGTCAAGCACACTCGGATCGCCTTTCAGAGGAGCAGCACCTGCTGCACTTGTGAATGAGCCCTTGGTTGCATTCGGCAGTGGCACCCTTAGGACTCGGTCACAGGTAAAGTTGGGGGTGGTAAAACCCTGTGGTTGAGTCGCGGTTTTACCACCCCCAATAACTACCCCTTTTAGCTGCTGAGCCAGCAGTCAAAGGTGTACACATGCCGCAGCAGGAATTAAATCACCTGTTGCTTTTGGTTGGTGCTACCGCCTGCAAATTGCAGGCCATTCAAGTAAATGGGGCCACTCTGCAAGTGCCCCACAACTGCATGCTTCTGCGGGGTCCAAAGAGTTAAATCAGGTGGTGAGAAAGTAACACAATGCTGCCTGCTTTAACCCCTTGTTTGCTGTACTGCACAAGGTTGCAGGGTGCTTTCAGAGTGGTCTCATTCACTTGAATGGGTAATGCTTACATGTGGTACACCTAGGGTGACCACATGTCCCGGATTGCCCGGGACAGTCCCGTATTTTGCAGGTCTGTCCCGGGCACATTCATTCCAAGACAATACAGTGTCCCGGAATGAAACTGACACAGCCAACCCCCCCCGGGCCAATCTGATGCCACCAAAAAAAGCTGCCACATCACCGCTTTACTCACTGACAGTACTTGTCCTGGCCGGGAATGCCTGGAAGAGCACAATCTCCGCCCCCTGCTTGTGATTGGAGAAATCATGAATCCCGCCTCTTGTGTCCAATCACTGTGATGGGATCCGTTACAGCACAAGCTGATTTTTGGGAAGGGAGGGTGTTCCTGAATGGTAGTTTGGAAATGTGGTCACCCTAGGTACACCCACCAACTATGAGAGAGCGTATAACTTCTACTGCAGCTGCGACATGTGTACACCCCTGGCCACTGCAGCTTTGCCATAGACTTCTATTGTATTCTGCAGGTGTGGTGCACTTTCTGAAAGCGCACCAAAACTCCTGCATTCAGAAAGTGCACCAAACCTGCAGGATATAATAGAAGTTTATGGCTAAGTGCAGCAAACCCGCAGAAATTCTGCAAGTACACTGCACTGCACCCGCGGTGTGGGTAAAGCACAGCACATCAGTGTGAAAGCAGCCCTATACTACTATGTCCAGTATATTGCTTCACACTGACCTGAAGCTCTCTTTCCTGCTGCTGGCACCACTCTGGAGGCCTATAGCCGGGATAAGAGGTGGGGTGCAGTTGGTATCACTCCACATGGGACAGGAGCCAGCACTACAGAGGAGTAGGGATGAGCTCAGGCGTGTTCGCATTGAACACGTGCAGAGCCCGCCAAGGAAGTCGGCACCGTCGGAACCGCGCTGCGCTAATCACAGGCAGGGAGACATTACCCAATCTCTGCAGCCGAGCATCGGGACAATGTCTCCCTGCCTGTGATTAGCGCGGCACGGTTCCGACGGTGCCGACTTCCTTGGCGGGCTCTGCACATGTTCAATGCGAACACGCCTGAGCTCATCCCTACAGAGGAGGAGTCAGCTAATGCGGCTCTTGTTCCCTACTACAGCTCCAAATTTACAAGTAGTCCCTCTGCATCTCTGCATTGCACTCTGATGCTCTGGGATGGTGGGTCAGCAAGCCCAGAGTTACGGGTTGCTGACCCCTGCTCTAGATGTTTTTGCAGGCTCTATGAGTTCCTTGTTCTCAGGATCTCACGCAGAATCTCCATTTCAGACATCACTTGTTTCAGACTTCTATCCTCTGCACGGCTCCCTGAGCCCAGGGCCTCCAGTAGCAGACCACACTGGACAGGCAGGCTTACTCTGCTCCCAGGCATTTGCACCAAGCACATGCAAGACCCTCCTGGGCCCTAGACCTGGTCACACAGCTGCACATCACATGAAAATAAATATTCATAACTCAGTACCATGTTTCCCCGAAAATAAGCCGGGTCTTAAATTAATTTTGGCAACCAAAAACAGACGGCCTTATTTTCGGGGTAGGGCTTGCCATTTAATTCCCAGTGTGAGCAGGGTAAAAGTGCTTGTAAACTGCTAGATGTATGTGTTTCTGTAATCTAATTGTGTCACATACCTTCTTATAGTGCCGCTTGGCACTTCCGTGACCTGCCTGATCTTTCTTCCCCACCACAAGCACTGCAGAGGGAGGGGGGCCCCATATGACAACTGGCAGAACAGGAGAGCAGCGGGGATCAGCTGAGCGGGGCTCGGTGCTTCCATGGCCCTCCTGTGCTCTCTTACCCGCTCCAAGCTTTGCAGGGGGTGGGGCCGAAATCCCCCACTGGCAGCTGGGAGAAGAGGAGGAGAGCAGCAGGAGGTCAGCTGAGCGCCGAGCAGCGTTATAAGAAGGTATTTTACTCAATTATATTACAGAAACACACACCTGTTACCTATAATACTGTAATAGAGAGGATTCTAGCAGTTTACAACCACTTTAAACTAGGGCTTATTTTCAGGGTAGGGCTTATTTTGCAGCCCTCCTGAAAAATCAGGGTAGGTCTTACCTTCGGGGAAACACGGTATTACAATATCCTCTCACTCTATTGCCAACACTAAACATAGGGGAACCAAATTAACAAACAGACTATAAATCATCTTGGATTGTCAGACACCCAGCAAACTAAATTTAGATAGTCACTCCTGCTTAGGGCAGGGTGGCTACATTATGTAACATCTGGAAAGTAACTTTTACTAGCCCTGTTCTCAATACAAACATAATACTACTCCAGTTCAATGCACGCTTGCCCACAATTATACTGGGTGCATGTCAAGCTTGTCACTGAACGCCCATAAAACAAACTAGTAGATGACCACACTCCAATAAAATATTATGTTATTGTTAACATCTATCAACTGTTACAAAAGGAGGAGTGAGACTTCTAACATGCTGAAGAGCACTCAATTATAGATCCCTTAAAGTGGTTCTAAAGGCTGAAGGTTTTTTACCTTCATGCATTCTATGCATGAAGTTAAAATACCTTCTGTGTGCAGCGCCCCCCCCCCCTCCAGCCCCCCTAATCCTTACCTGATCTCCCCTGGATCCAGCGATAGTCACACTAGCCTCGGCTGTCCCGTGACTCTACCTTCTCATTGGCTGAGACAGTGGGCTCCCGCTGCTGTCAATCACAGTCTGTGAGCCAATGAGGAGAGAGCATGGGGGAGACAAGCCGCGGCTCTATGTGTCCTATGGACGCATGGAGCAGCAGCTCAGGAGCGAACACGCAGCGGTGCCCCCAGGGCAAGCAGCTTTCTGTGCGGACACTGGTCGGGGGGGGGGGGAGCCAGGAGCTCTAGCAGGGGACCCAAAAAGAAAAGGATCAGAGCTGCTCTGTACAAAACCACTGCACAGAGCAGGTAAGTATAACATGTTTGCTATTTAAAAAAATAAAATAAAAAATGAAGCTTTAATGCCACTTTAACTCAAGATTAGGTTCTCTTAAGCATGGAATGCATTAGAAGTCACATACTTCCAGCTGTACTATTTGATGGCTGTTAATAATAAAGGATTTTTTTTTTACTAGAATGAGTCATCCACAACTTTGTTTTATGCACAGCCCTTTTTTCATTTGCTGTAGGTCCCTGCATGGCTTTACTGTCCCCAGTGCTTCTCAGATTGGTCACATCACTTGTGGAAATTGTACTAAATTCAGAAAGACTAACATAAAATTAACATCTTTGCAACTGAATCCAAACTAGTCTATTTAGAAGCTAAACAATACTGCATAAGTAGCACAGCATAAAAGTAACATTTCAAGAAACACAGATAACAAGGACAGACTTACATCCTAACGAAGTACTTTAGCACAGTGCCACTTGCAGGTAAGCAGGCGGTATGGTCATGTAACTCAGCATGACTGCCATACATACTGTACCTAACATTTTAACAGTTGTTTGTTTTCAATGCATTTAGTTAGATTAGAAATTAAAAGTAGATACCCTAATGTCAAATTACTTTCAACACAACTAACACAGTACAACTCTACTACAGCATTTTAACATTAATTGTCCCTGTACTATGACAGCAAATCTTTAAATTACAATTAAAGCAGAGTTCCACCCAAAAATGGAACTTCCGTGTTTCGGGAACCCTCCCTTCCTCCGTTGTCACATTTGGCACCTTTCAGGGGGGAGCAGATACCTGTTTAATACAGGTATTTGCTCCCACTTCCGGGCATAGATAGCCGCATTATCTGCGTCTATCTACGCCACGTCCGGCGCCTCCTCCGTCCTGTCCCCCCCCCGCTGTCTTCTGGGAGACACACAGGTCCCAGAAGACAGCAGGGACCATTCGGATCGCGCATGCGCAGTAGGGAACCAGGAAGTGAAGCCACAAGGCTTCACTTCCTGATTCCCTTACTGAAGATGGCGGCGGCAGCATCCGAGAGCCGAGGGAGAGATCGGCTTCTTGTGCCGACATCGCGGGCGCCCTGGACAGGTAAGTGTCCTTATTTTAAAAGTCAGCAGCTGCAGTATTTGTAGCTGCTGACTTTTAAAAAAAAAAAATAACGGCGGACCTCTTTAACAAGAATTCACGCTAATTTTCATCAAAAATTTTCCCCCATCTATATCTATATCTATATATATATATATATATATATATATATATATATATATATATATATATATATATTTCCAACTAATTATTTATTTTTACTTTAATTGTAACATGCAACAGACAAAAGTTTATAGTGAAGTGCTGCCAATCAAAAATTAAAGGGGACCTTATACAAGGTCTAAAAAAAAAAATACTTATTTGCAAAATTGTATAATATAAAACAAAAAAAAACATTTTTTTTTTTCAAAAATTTTCATCTTTTTTGGTTTGTTTAGCAAAAAAGAAAAAAACCAGTGAAGATTAAATACCACCAAAAGAAAGCTCTGTCTCTAAAAAAAAATTCATTTGGGTACAGTTTTGCATGACCGCGCAATTGTCATTCAAAGCGTGACCGCTTTGAAAGCTGAAAATTGGGTTGTAAGCTGGTTTCCTACACGGGGCATGTTTTCTGTTCTCAAGTGAGACTGGCTGCCCAGGCTTGGAAGCGGTTAAACCCATCTCTGCAGTTCCTTTTGAGCTCTGCCCTCTCCCCTGTGCTGTAAATAAAAGGAAAAAGGGTTCTGCACACGCAGAGCTTCTGCATGGGAAGAAAACATAGACAAGCCTAAAGATGTCATCTCTAGCTTCTTCACAGAAAGGGCTCACTTTTGGCCCACGCTTGATTACATATGCTATAAGGAGAACTGCTGCGCCTTGCAGTCTGTCTAAGGCACCGGGACTCAGAGATCAGTTAGTACCTGGAGAACGCCAGCATGGACTGCTACCTTGAACAGGTATGCCTGGGCAGCCGTTCAGTTGTAGTTACAATTAGGATATGGACTTTGTTTATATTGGACTGTAAATCACTGAAAACCTTTTAAGTCAGTGCCGGTTCACACCAGCACGCTCTGCGAGATCGCATATGATTCGCACCACACTGCAGTGCAAATCACATGCAATGTCCGTGCAATGCGATTTCAGTCATACAGATAGTATGGCTGATATCACATTTGGACCAAAATTGCACAGGACCCTTTTTTTGGTTTGTACCTGAATCGGATCACAAGTGTTCACACCGTGCGATCCGATTTATGACCGAACTGTCAGTTGGCAGTGCAATATGCAAGCTGAAATGGGGGTGTCATTAACAATGTATTGACACTCCCGGTAGTTCACATATGGCAGTGTGAACTGCTGTGCAAGTCGGGGTTTGATGCGGGAAGTGCAGTGGATTCGCAGGGTTCCCGCATCGCACAATTGTGATCCGGGACTAAAGTTGCACCAACTGTTCTGAGCCTGGTCTGAAGTTATTTAAAGGGGTGCATGTTGATAGTGGTTTATCAAAAGAACCAGGGTCTGTAAAGCACAAATGGGTATGAAGCATAGCTGCTCTAAAGGGTTAACTCTGCAAGACAAGGAAGAGGAATGTATAGTGCAACATCTATCAAGGTACAGTGTGCAGTGACACGGGACAAGTACTGCCTTAATATTAGATTTACATGCCCACAGTCTCCGCCTGGTCCCGGCCAGACAGGCACAAGGGCATACAGGTAGGTCCCCTTTAAGAACCCATCCGTGTGTCACGCGACCCGGTCCGAAACTCCATGACCGCGCCCGCGGGACCTGCGGACCCGATCGCCGCCGATGTCCCGCAATCGGGTCACAGAGCTGAAGAACGGGGAGAGGTAAGTGTAAACAAACCTTTCCCCGTTCTTCCTAGTGGCATGTCAGTGATCGTCTGTTGCCTATCATAGGGAACGACGATCAGTGATGTCACACGCCAAGCCACGCCCCCCTACAGTAAGAATCACTCATTAGGTCACACTTAACCCCTACAGCGCCACCTAGAGGTTAAACCTTTCACTGCCAGTGTCATTTTCACAGTAATCAGTGCATATTTATAGCACTGATCGCTGTAAAAATGACAATGTAAGGTATAAGAAGATCATAAACCAATATTCATGGTTAGAGTTCTCCTCAAATATATATTTTACAATAATGTTTCTCTGACATGAGTGTGAACAAGATGTGACTTTTGTGGTCAAGCTAATCTTTCTTCTGTGTAACAGGCATGTATATTTAGGTTGAAATGTGACTTTGTGGTTAGGCCTTTTCCGGGAAAAAGTTTATCTCACTTCTGCTTTTTAACTGACAGATTGACCGCACTGACATCTGGCGTTTCTTATCTTCCTGTTTCAAATGTCAGAACATGTCTAGTTTGACCACAATTGACGTATGTTAACTGACCACTTTTCCAGAAGTCAAAAAACCTGTTAGAATTTATTTTTGGCTAACTCATGAGGTTTTTGCTTATTGCTGATAGGTCCATAGGAGGGAGGCAACTTTTCTCGCTGTGTATAAAAAAGGACATGTAACCATTAAACCACATATTCTTGTATACCTATTCACTGTGTATCGGTGTCTTGAATATCCGACCGGTCAGAGAGACTTCCACAGATCCTGAGTCCAGATCGAGCCAAGAAGGTCCAACAGAACCAGAACCTTTCAGTGGTACCAGAAGTGGGGTGATCCAATTGAACAGGTAAGACCCCCTTTAATTATTATTGGGAACAACAGTCTTGCCTTGTCAATTGGTTCACCATAAAGTAGACTCTCGAGAAAACTACAAGTTTTCTGGGACTCTGTTAAGATTGAAAGGTAGATTTAGAATAGATACAGAGGGTCTCGCTAGGTTGGCCAGACCAGGTTATTAGATTGAGAAAGAATCTTAAATTCTTCTCTACATAGGACGGATCTGTGGAAACTCTATATCTAAAGGTGTACACAAAAAGGGTTACCTTTTTAAATGTTAACTGTATATTGTTGTCCTGAATGTAAAACTGGTTTATTGTTTGCTTATAAAGGGAAGACCACGTCATTAGTGGCAATTGTTCCAGGGGGTATCATGTCAAAATTGGCAAGGGTCCTATGTTCCAGGGATCAAAACAACATATGTTAAGGTTTAATATACACAACATACTACCCCCCAGTCCGGTGTTCGAGGGACTAAGTGTAGCAGAAATACAGTGTCTGGTTGTATTTAAAAAAGGAGAACACTGGGTTCCTTGTCATAAATCTATAAATTGTCATAAGTTTAAGGACATTTTCCACCCCTGGAACGAAATAGAGAAAGCAAGACAGAATTTTTTTAATTTTAAAGTATAAGTATTATTGTTTGCTATAATGGGTAATCAAGCAGGAAAGGAAGCTGAAGGTAAGCAGCACCGACCCTCTCTGATTGATTACATTAAAGTCAATTATGGGAAAAATTATACTGATCCTTTTTGGTCACTAGTTTTAAAAAGAGCACATCAGTTAGAAGTGCCATGTTTGGGGGAATACGGACCATGTTCCCAGGAAGAGTGGGAGGAAGTGACCAGAATATGTGGCCAACATAAACCGTATAATTATCCCATAAAAGACCTTGACAAAGATTACGTGACTAAATGTTGTAAGATTTGGGCAAAAGGGTATGAAGGAATATAGAAAGAAATATACAAGTGTAAAAATGGAAAAGAAAGAGCAATTAGAAGACGCAATAGGAAGTCCATCAGCTCCCCCTAATTTTTATCAAGAAAAACCCCCTCCATATGCTATGGTAAAAGATGAATCCCTTGTCCCAAAGAAAATATACCCCTCGTTAGATCCAAATGTTATAGCAGGAGTATTAACCGTAGCTAAACAAAAAGGGAACTAATTGGTTACGAGAGGGGGAAGATAGAAGACAGATAAAGGAACGTTTAAGTCAATTAGTAAAGGAGGAAGAACAGTGTATTAAAAAAAGAGGAAGATAAAGAAAAAGTGATAGAAGGAAAGCTGAGGAGGATAAGGATGATGAGGCAGTGGGTGGCTTGACCTCGGGGATAGAAGCCCTCAAATTCCCAGTTATTCACATGGGAGAAACCCCGGTCCATATCCCACTCCCCCTCGGGACGTTAAGGGATATTAAAGATCTTTGCCCAAAGCCACGCAAACACCCCAGAGAGGCAGCTCTGTTCTTACAGAGACATTGCGCGGGCACTGGCATGAATGCAGATGACTGTGCAATAATAATACAGACAGTGGATCCAGATCCCATCTGCGATGTAGAAGTTAAGACATTAGGGATGAGCTTCGTGTTCGAGTCGAACATACGTTCGACTCGAACATCGGCTGTTCGATCGTTCGACGAAGATCGAACGATTTGGGCCGTTCGCGCCAAATTCGAGTGACGCGAACGGCCCACAATGCACTACGCCATCGCAGTGTCATCCAGGCGCTGTGATTGGCCAAGCATGCACTGTGACCCCGCATGCTTGGCCAATCACAGCGCCAGCAGCGAGGAGAGCAATGATTGGCCACAGGCAGGATGCCTGTGGACAAATTTTTGCTGAGGGTGTTTAGTACACGCCCCACACTATAAAAGGCCGCCAGCACGGCAGCCTAGTGTAGTGTGTTCCGGAGCAGGGAAAGACAAGCATAGGCAGGGACAGTGACATTTATTTCTTTCTTGCTTAACCTGGATTCCTTTAGTTTAGGGAAAGAGAAGGATAGGTAGGGAGAGTGTCAGTGTGTTTTACTGTGCGAGTCCTTGTTTCTAGGGACAAAGAAGGAAAGTGAGGGGATTTCTCCTTGTGCTATAGTGTGCTTTAAAAAAACATTTTTTCTAGGGACAGAAAACTGTAGGTAGGGAGAGTGTCAGTTTCTTTCACTGTGCCAGTCCTTGTTTCTAGGGACAAAGAAGGAAAGTGAGGGGATTTCTCCTTGTGCTATAGTGTGCTTTAAAAAAACATTTTTTCTAGGGACAGAAAACTGTAGGTAGGGAGAGTGTCAGTTTCTTTCACTGTGCCAGTCCTTGTTTCTAGGGACAAAGAAGGAAAGTGAGGGGAATTCTCCTTGTGCTATAGTGTGCTTTAAAAAAACATTTTTTCTAGGGACAGAAAACTGTAGGTAGGGAGAGTGTCAGTTTCTTTCACTGTGCCAGTCCTTGTTTCTAGGGACAAAGAAGGAAAGTGAGGGGATTTCTCCTTGTGCTATAGTGTGCTTTAAAAAAACATTTTTTCTAGGGACAGAAAACTGTAGGTAGGGAGAGTGTCAGTTTCTTTCACTGTGCCAGTCCTTGTTTCTAGGGACAAAGAAGGAAAGTGAGGGGATTTCTCCTTGTGCTATAGTGTGCTTTAAAAAAACATTTTTTCTAGGGACAGAAAACTGTAGGTAGCGAGAGTGTCAGTTTCTTTCACTGTGCCAGTCCTTGTTTCTAGGGACAAAGAAGGAAAGTGAGGGGATTTCTCCTTGTGCTATAGTGTGCTTTAAAAAAACATTTTTTCTAGGGACAGAAAACTGTAGGTAGGGAGAGTGTCAGTTTCTTTCACTGTGCCAGTCCTTGTTTCTAGGGACAAAGAAGGAAAGTGAGGGGATTTCTCCTTGTGCTATAGTGTGCTTTAAAAAAACATTTTTTCTAGGGACAGAAAACTGTAGGTAGGGAGAGTGTCAGTTTCTTTCACTGTGCCAGTCCTTGTTTCTAGGGACAAAGAAGGAAAGTGAGGGGATTTCTCCTTGTGCTATAGTGTGCTTTAAAAAAACATTTTTTCTAGGGACAGAAAACTGTAGGTAGGGAGAGTGTCAGTTTCTTTCACTGTGCCAGTCCTTGTTTCTAGGGACAAAGAAGGAAAGTGAGGGGATTTCTCCTTGTGCTATAGTGTGCTTTAAAAAAACATTTTTTCTAGGGACAGAAAACTGTAGGTAGGGAGAGTGTCAGTTTCTTTCACTGTGCCAGTCCTTGTTTCTAGGGACAAAGAAGGAAAGTGAGGGGATTTCTCCTTGTGCTATAGTGTGCTTTAAAAAAACATTTTTTCTAGGGACAGAAAACTGTAGGTAGGGAGAGTGTCAGTTTCTTTCACTGTGCCAGTCCTTGTTTCTAGGGACAAAGAAGGAAAGTGAGGGGATTTCTCCTTGTGCTATAGTGTGCTTTAAAAAAACATTTTTTCTAGGGACAGAAAACTGTAGGTAGGGAGAGTGTCAGTTTCTTTCACTGTGCCAGTCCTTGTTTCTAGGGACAAAGAAGGAAAGTGAGGGGATTTCTCCTTGTGCTATAGTGTGCTTTAAAAAAACATTTTTTCTAGGGACAGAAAACTGTAGGTAGGGAGAGTGTCAGTTTCTTTCACTGTGCCAGTCCTTGTTTCTAGGGACAAAGAAGGAAAGTGAGGGGATTTCTCCTTGTGCTATAGTGTGCTTTAAAAAAACATTTTTTCTAGGGACAGAAAACTGTAGGTAGGGAGAGTGTCAGTTTCTTTCACTGTGCCAGTCCTTGTTTCTAGGGACAAAGAAGGAAAGTGAGGGGATTTCTCCTTGTGCTATAGTGTGCTTTAAAAAAACATTTTTTCTAGGGACAGAAAACTGTAGGTAGGGAGAGTGTCAGTTTCTTTCACTGTGCCAGTCCTTGTTTCTAGGGACAAAGAAGGAAAGTGAGGGGATTTCTCCTTGTGCTATAGTGTGCTTTAAAAAAACATTTTTTCTAGGGACAGAAAACTGTAGGTAGGGAGAGTGTCAGTTTCTTTCACTGTGCCAGTCCTTGTTTCTAGGGACAAAGAAGGAAAGTGAGGGGATTTCTCCTTGTGCTATAGTGTGCTTTAAAAAAACATTTTTTCTAGGGACAGAAAACTGTAGGTAGGGAGAGTGTCAGTTTCTTTCACTGTGCCAGTCCTTGTTTCTAGGGACAAAGAAGGAAAGTGAGGGGATTTCTCCTTGTGCTATAGTGTGCTTTAAAAAAACATTTTTTCTAGGGACAGAAAACTGTAGGTAGGGAGAGTGTCAGTTTCTTTCACTGTGCCAGTCCTTGTTTCTAGGGACAAAGAAGGAAAGTGAGGGGATTTCTCCTTGTGCTATAGTGTGCTTTAAAAAAACATTTTTTCTAGGGACAGAAAACTGTAGGTAGGGAGAGTGTCAGTTTCTTTCACTGTGCCAGTCCTTGTTTCTAGGGACAAAGAAGGAAAGTGAGGGGATTTCTCCTTGTGCTATAGTGTGCTTTAAAAAAACATTTTTTCTAGGGACAGAAAACTGTAGGTAGGGAGAGTGTCAGTTTCTTTCACTGTGCCAGTCCTTGTTTCTAGGGACAAAGAAGGAAAGTGAGGGGAATTCTCCTTGTGCTATAGTGTGCCAAAGCATTCCTCATCAACCATCTTTGAAATCCTTGTTTTTTGGACAGTCAGGGAAATTGTCGTTGTGCTATTCTGTGCAAAAGCAATAATCCTCAACCATATTTAGAAATCCTTAAGTAAAGGGACAGAGAAGGACACCTGAAGGTAGCCCTTATTGCTTTTTTCCCATCTCCCTGCAGGCCATCTATTAGAATGTCTGGAAGGCAAACAAGGAGAGGCAGACAGTCAGGAGGCAATAAAAGAGGGCAAGCAGGCTCTGTGTCTGGGGGCAACACTGCTGGTCGTGGACGCGGTGCATTGTCATCAGCACATGGCCATGGGACACGCTTGTCCTTCTTTTCGGCAGTTTGACAAGTTGAGCCACATCATGCCGAAGACTTGGTAGAGTGGATGACCAAGCCCTCCTCCTCCTCCTCATCCTCTCTCACCCAGGCTCAGGGTACTGGCAAAGCAGCTGCCAAAGCGTCCTCTTCCCTGGTATCAATGTCAGACTCATCATCAGTCACTCCTTCCCTAGACCCACCATGTCCTCCTCCTGAGGAGTCCCCCGAACTGTTTGAGCACAGTGTTGGGTACATGCTCCAGGAGGATGCCCAGCGTTTCGAAGGGTCTGATGATGAAACCCAGCTACAGGAAGGCAGTAGCGTGAGAGCAGACAGAGGGGATGCTCAAGAAGGACACCAATCTGGCAGTCATGTTCCAGCAGCTGCAGCATACTGCCAGATTGGCTCCAGTGATGAGGAGGGAGGGGATGATGAGGTCACTGACTCCACGTGGGTGCCTAATAGGAGAGAGGAGGAGGAGGATGAGGAGGAGGCACATCTCCAACGAGGCAGGATGCCCTTTGGTGGCCAGCGTAAGGGCAGTACACCGACGGAATCACACCGCAGAGCTCCGCCTGTGCAGGGCGCTGCCTCTGCCCGTCATTCAAAAAGTTCCTTGGTGTGGGCCTTTTTTGAGGCTAGTGCATCAGATCGCACAGCTGCTGTTTGCAACATATGTCTCAAGCGTATATCGCGTGGCCAAAACATCAGCCGCTTGGGTACCACATGCCTGACCAGACATATGTTGACCTGCCATGCAGCTCGTTGGCAAGCCTACCTCAAAGACCCACACCAAAGAACAAACGGACCTCTCCTTGCACCGCATCAGCTGGGATCTCCAACCCCACTATAACTTCAGTCCTCTCTGAAACATGCACTGAGAGGAATGAAGGTGTAGAATTAGGTGTGTCACAGCCAAGTACTTGCGCCCACTCTGCTAGCAGTACACCGACGTCCGATTCTAGCAGGCAAATTTCCCTGCCCCAGCTGCTGGACCATCGAAAGAAGTTCACTCCCAGCCATCCACATGCCCAGCGGTTGAATGCTAGCTTGGCTAAATTGCTAGCGCTTCAACTGCTGCCTTTTCAGTTGGTAGACTCGGCCCCCTTCCGTGAGTTTGTGCAATGTGCGGTTCCTCAGTGGCAGGTTCCCAAACGCCACTTTTTCTCACGGAAGGCTATTCCGGCTCTCTACAGGCATGTGGAAGGCAATGTCTTGGCCTCGCTGGACAGGGCGGTCAGCGGTAAGGTGCATATTACCGCTGACTCATGGTCCAGCAGGCATGGACAGGGACGTTACCTTTCTTTCACGGCCCATTGGGTCACTCTTTTGGCAGCTGGGAAGGATGCAGGACAAGGTGCAGTAGTGTTGGAGGTTGTTCCACCGCCACGCCTCCAAAATGCTACTACTGGTTGTGACACACCTCTCTCCTCCACCCCCTCCTCTTCTTCTTCCTCCATGGCCTCTTCCTGTGGTTTGTCCTATGAACCAGCGGTGCTCCGTAGCCGTTCACGGGGCTACGCAAGTACGCAGGCAAAAAGATGCCATGCCGTGCTTGCGCTGGTGTGTTTGGGGGACAGAAGCCACACTGGGGCAGAGGTCCTGTCTGCTCTGCAGGGCCAGGCCGAGAGGTGGTTGACGCCACGCCAGCTTAAGCCAGGAATGGTGGTTTGCGACAATGGCACCAACCTCCTCTCCGCCCTCCGACAGGGACAACTGACCCATGTGCCCTGTGTGGCTCACGTCCTTAACCTGGTGGTGCAGCGGTTCTTGGGCAGGTACCCGGGCTTACAGGATGTCCTGAGGCAGGCCAGGAAAGTCTGTGTGCATTTCCGCAGATCTTATAATGCCAGTGCTCGCCTGGCTGAGCTGCAAAAGGAGTTGAACCTGCCCAAGAACCGCCTTATATGTGACATGCCCACCAGGTGGAACTCAACGTTGGCCATGCTGCAGCGGCTGCACACGCAGCAGAGGGCCATCAATGAGTACCTGTGCGACTACGGCACCAGGACAGGGTCAGGGGAGCTTGGTTTTTTTTCTCCACGCCAGTGGGGCATGATCAGGGATGCATGCACTGTCCTGGCACCATTTGAGGAGGCCACGAGGATGGTGAGCAGTGACAGTGCATGCATCAGTGACACTGTACCTCTTGTCCACCTGTTGGAGCACACGCTGCGTGGAATAATGGACAGGGCACTTGAGGCAGAACAGAGGCAGGAAGAGGAGGACTTCCTTGCCTCTCAAGGCCCCCTTTACCCAGACAGTGTTCCTTCTGTCCCACCCATCGCACAGGAAGAGGAAGAGGAGGAGGAGGAGGAGGAGGAGGAGGAGGATTGTGTCAGCATGGAGGTGGAGGCTGGCACTCAGCATCATCAGCAGCAGTCTTTTAGGGATGATTTACAGTCCCAAGAAACCAGTGGACTTGTACGTGGCTGGGAGGAGGTGGCTGCGGATCATGTCGTCCTTAGTGACCCAGAGGACTCCGGAGCGAATGCCTCAGCAAACCTACGCTGCATGGCCTCCCTGATCCTGCAAAGTCTGCGGAAGGATCCTCGTATTCTTCGGATCAAGGAGAGGGACCATTACTGGCTGGCCACTCTCCTTGATCCACGGTACAAGGGTAAGGTTGCGGACCTTATGTTACCTTCGCAGAGGGAGCAGAGGATGAGACAACTCCGGGAGGCCTTGCAGAAAGGTCTGTGCAACGCGTTCCCAGAGACTGGGAGGTTACAAACTCCTGGTCCTGGACAACGAGTTGCTGAGGCTTCGGCCAGTCAAAGAAGGAGCGGTGGGGAAGGTGGCCGTCTGACCGATGCGTTCAGACAATTCTTTAGTCCGCAGCCCCAAAGTATGATCGGTTCCAGCAACCATCGCCAGCGTCTGATAAACATGGTGCAGGAATATCTAGGGGCAAGGTCAGACTTGGACACCTTCCCCACCGAAAATCCTCTGGCTTACTGGGTCTTGAGGATGGATCACTGGCCAGAGCTTGCACAGTATGCAATTGAGCTACTGGCCTGTCCTGCATCCAGCGTTCTTTCGGAACGCACATTCAGTGCTGCTGGAGGATTTGTCACGGATCACAGGGTGCGCCTGTCCACCGACTCGGTTGATCGACTGACTTTCATCAAGATGAACCAGTCTTGGATCACCACCAGCTACCACACACCTGATGCTGATATAACAGACTAATTGATTTTAACATGTCACATCCCTTCAAGACTGATGCTGATGCTGAGTGCCTGTGCTGTTATGTTGACTGGCTATCCTCCTCCTCCGAGTCCTCAATGATACGATTGATGATGATAGCTTGGAAGATCATTTTTGTTTATGGGTGCCGCCACCAGTGGCTAAGGCCCAATTTTTCAGCCCCTGTTTTACAGGGGCGTGTAATTACAATTTTTTTAGCAATAATTTGCCATAGGGCTCATTGCTGTGCTCCAAGTACAGTATCTGTGAGGGGTTGGAGTGTTGTGGCACCAGTGCCTAAGGCCCAATTTTTCAGCCCCTGTTTAACAGGGGCGTGTCATTACAATTTTTGAAGCAATACTTTGCAACAGGGCTCATTGCTGTGCTCCAAGTAACGTATCTGTGAGGGGTTGTAGTGTTGTGCCACCAGTGCCTAAGGCCCAATTTTTCAGCCCCTGTTCAACAGGGGCATGCAATTACAATTCTTGATCTAATAATTCACAGCAGGGCCCATTGCTGCACCCACCAAGAGTAACTCTGAGGGCTTACAGTGTTGTGGCAACGCCACCACCACCACCACCACGAAAGGCCCAATTTTTCAGCCCCTGTTCAAAAGGGGCATGTAATTACAATTCTTGATCTAATAATTCACAGCAGGGCCCATTCCTGCACCCACCAAGAGTAACTCTGAGGGCTTACAGTGTTGTGGCAACACCACCACCACCACGAAAGGCCCAATTTTTCAGCCCCTGTTCAACAGGGGCATGCAATTACAATTCTTGATCTAATAATTCACAGCAGGGCCCATTGCTGCACCCACCAAGAGTAACTGTCAGGGCTTACAGTGTTGTGGCACCAGCACCACCATCAAAGGCCCAATTTTTACTACCACTGTTCAACAATTATATGTAATTAAAATTCCTGATATAATAGTTGACAGCAGGGCGTTCCAGCACCAACCAAGAGTAACTGTGAGTGCTTACAGTGTTGTGCCAACACCAACAACTAAGGGGCCTATTTCTGCAGAGTATATACGGCAGGTCCCTACTTTCAAACATCCAACTTACAAACGACTCCTACTTGCAAACGCAAGAAGACAACAGGAAGTGAGAGGAAATCTACCACTAGGAAGGAAAATTCTCTCCTGTAAGAATAAATATGGGAGAAAGGTGTCTCCTCTGTACTGATGCTTTATCAGCAATCCTTGTTTCAAGAAAAACACCACATTTCAAAAACAGTTGTCATTGGGACGGAAAGTGAGGTGAAATGTTCTGAACAGGGGCACAGACAGCAAAACAAATGTTACAGGGGTGATAACCCTTACCTATGTTTTCCAAAAAGTTTAAAAATAGATTTTTGGGCTGGAGCTACACTTCAACAATGTACCTGTTCAAAATTACAAACAGATTCTACATAAGAACAAACCTACAGTCCCTGTCTTGTATGCACCGCCTGTATACGGCTGTTCAGAGTATATAGGGCCTTTTTTATTTTATGTGCGGGGTTCCCCTTAATATCCATACAAGACCCAAAGGGGCTGGTAATGGGCTGGGGTAGGGGGGGGGTCATGGGGTAGCTATGCCATTTTTCTTAAAGATTTTCATCCATATTACCGGGACCAGACATTACATTAAAGCCGCAAGCAGTTTTAAATGGCTTTTTTTTCCTTTAGAAGTGTCATTTTGTGCAGGGACAGTTCTAAACACGGGAAACACGTGGCACTTCACAGGCATACTTTAGACACCCCCCAGGTACGATATTTAAAGGAATATTTGACTTTTTTTTTTTCACTTTATGCATCATTAAAATGACTGCTCCCGAAAAACGACCGTTTTTAAAACTTCTTTTTGCATTGATACATGTCCCCTGGTGCAGAACCCGGGTTCCCAAACCCTTTTTAGGACAATAACATGCATAATAGTTGTTATAATTAGCACTTTAGAATTCGAACGTTCGCATCCATTGTATTTAATAGGGTTCTAATGTTCGTACGAACTTTCGGTCCGTTCGCGGGTTCTGGTGCGAACCGAACCCGGGGGTGTTCGGCTCATCACTATAAGACATTATTTGCTGATAATGACCACTTTAAAAGGCAAAGGGATGGGAATCATTTTGGGCAGCTGTGACAGCTGTTTGGCAGTAAAGTTACAAAGAAGAGAGCGCTTTGCAGATAATGTGCACTGCAAAGCAGGGACCGGGAGAAAACTTTTATTCATTTTGTAAACGGGTACACCAGTTATACAAAGATACAGGAATGGAGAACCCTGAACTGTATGTGAGCACAGTCATGTCCGGGGGAGATCCCAAAACAACACAGTTACTTAAATTAATTACCCCCAATTGGTCAACATTAAAACCTGATGCCTTTCTCAAAGACATTAAAAAAAGCGTGCATCCTCGGGCTTATTCACTACAAAAGGAGGGGTATTTCCCTCATTTAACCCCGAACAGATAAAAGCCCGCAGTTAGCTGCTGCACAAATAGTTGTCCCTTATACAAAACCAGTTCCCCAACAATCCCAACAAGTACAACACCAAGCATATCCCCAGGATAACCAGCAGGGTTGTTTCACATGCAGGGACATGGGACATTGGAAGTCAGAATGCCCCCTTAGGAGAGGAACAAGTAGGGCAGCTAACCGCAGGGGTAATATGGGAAGAGACAGATTGCCCGTTGGTACAATTCATGACCAACATCTTTTTAAATGAGTTTTGCCATTCTGACTGACCACTTCCTCTGGGAAGAGACTTAATGTCAAGTTTAAACATTCACATCAAATTTACAAAAGATGGGGGCCTGCTAGCTACATCAGAAATCTGTGATTTGTCTAACCAAAAAAAAAGACAGGATTTTAGAGGGTACTTTATGTTACTACCGACACACCTTAAAGCACACCCTATATGGGCACTGCATACATTGTACACCATACAAGCCCATCATTGGGGAAGGAGCAGTAGTACATTACCAAAAACAATATCTCCTGTCAGAAGGAAAAATTGCAGGCATAGCACCACAAATAAAGCAATATTTAGCAGAAGGAATACTGAAACATACAATCAGTCCCTGGAACACCCCCATTCACCCAGTCAAAGCCAGTGGTGAATGACCAAAGGGCCCTTAACAAAGCTATTGTCCCCCTTCCACCTTTTGTTGCGGATATTACTACAATATTTTGTGAGATACCGGCAACGTCCAAGATCTACATGGTCATTGATTTAAGTATCGCGTTCTCTTCCATACCTGTTGCAGAGGAAGCCCAAAATTACTTTAAACCTGGGCTAGGCTCCCGCAAGGCTTTGCGAACAGTCCTGCAGCGTGCTCCATGGTCTTGAATCGATCTTTGAGCGATTGGGTACCAAAAGAAGGCTCAGTGTTGCTTCAGTATGTGGATGTCCTATTGCTGTGTAATGAAAATGAGGTCAGCTGTGCGGAGGACTCAGAGCACCTACTAACTCACCTCGCCTCAAAAGGTCACTTGGTGTCTCGCAAAGAGATCCAGTGGTGCAGGTCGCAGGTTGAGTACTTGGGGTGTATAATCCGAACCGAACGTTTGGTATCACCAGCTCGAGTCAAGGCACTGTCCTCCTGGAGTCCACCAAGAGACAAGTCAGCGCTTCTCTCTTTCCTAGGGTCCATAATATACTGCAGGCAGTGGATACCTGATTGCTCTTATTATGATTCTATCCTAAGGTCTGCTACCCTGCAGGATGCCCCAAAGTTTATTGATTGGACAACAGAGAGGGTTAAGGCTTTCACAGCATTAATCAGCTCTCTAAGGCAAGCCCCTGCATTGGGACTTATAGAGTGCGCAGGGCCTTTTTCATTGTACTGTGGGGTATCTGGACCTACGGTTGCAGCGGTCCTAGCACAATCACATGGGAATTCTCTGAGACCCGTATCATACATCTCAAAGAAACTTCCAGATCAAGTTCAAAGTATGCCACATTGCTTACAGGCCGTAGCAGCCTGCGCAATGGCAGTACAAGAGGCTTCAAAGGTGGTTCTGGGACATGACCTCACACTGTATACTACACACCTCATGACAAACATGAACACACAACACATGACAATGCAAAGGTGCAGCGGCTATGAGATTATCTTGCTAAAAACACATAATCTAACCATAAAATCATGTTCAGAAACCTCAAAGCCCATTAGGTTATTACACTCAGGAACACGATTGCACTGAGGTACTTGCAGAAACTACCCTCCCTAGACCAGACCTCACAGATGTTCCGTATCCAAATGCGGAAAATGTTTATGTAGATGGCAGCTGCTCCCGACCTGATGACAAAACTTATCAAACTGGTTATGCCATTGTTCAATTGCCAGATGTAATGATTGAAGCCAAATCTCTGAATGCTAGTTCAGTCCAGATTGCAGAACTCATTGCTATAACTATGGTTTGTCAGATTTTTGAAGGAAAAGATGTAAACATTTACACTGACAGCAGATATGGGTACACGGGTTGACAAAAGATCCTACTGGACTTTGGTCAACCAAGGAGGGAATAATAGGGAATAAAAGGGGTGCTAGGGAATAAAAGGGGTGCACCACATGATAGAATCCCTAGATTACACACAAGTCCCCACACAGAAGGGCAATTTAGAATATCTTTTGGTTATAGTTGACAGATTTACAGGATGGGTAGGAGCAATCCCTACCACAGGAGAGACAGCTAGAGTACTAATAAATCAGTGGATCTGTAGGTTTGGCCTTCCGGCCACTATATGGTCAGATCAAGGTCCAGCATTTACCTCGGCCTTAGTGAAGGAGCTCAGGAGTAGAGGAAAGAATGAACAGAACCATAAAAGACAAATTGAAAAAAGCAACAGGTGGCACAATGAAAAACTGGTTAGATTACTTGCCAGCAGTCTTATATCAAATCAGGACTACCCCCCACAGAACAGGAATATCTCCTTTTGAGATACTTATGTGTAGGCCAGCACAGAGGAAACCTGATGAGGGAAAGGAGGTTAATCTTTATTCTTTACAGGAAGAGTACGTGAAACATCTGGTAAGTAGCCTTAGTGAAACAGAGGACAAGGTTGCTGTCACTTTTCCTCTTCTCTCCACAGAGCCTACACATCCGTATATCCCAGGAGACAAAGTATTGACAAAACAACTTGCTGTCCGGAAACAACCAGGCCCTATCTTCCAAGGACCATTTGAAATTCTGAAGGTTGCCAGAACAGCCGTTCTTACAGAGCAAGGACCACAATGGATCCATGCATCCAGACTAAAGACATTTCCGAAGGGAAACTGGAAGAAGGTGAAGGAGAAGACAAAGACCTCTGTTCTGGAGAGTATTCCAGAAAAGGATCCGGAAAATACTCCCTAGTGGACCATAAAAACAAGAAACTCAGAGTTTCATACCCATAGACACTAATGGTCAAAAAGGAGGGGTCACTTCGGCAAAACTTTTTCTTTTTTCCTTAATGATTACATTGATTATTTTAATGCTCATAATCGTAGGACACTGTTGGTCAGATAATTCTAACAGACCAAAAAGAAGTATGGAAGACAATTTTAGTGGTAAAATACTGCTGCTTAAATTTAAGTATGCTTATGCTCAAAAATCAGGATATGAAAAATGTTGGATATGTAGTAAACTCCATCCTAGCACTGCTAGGATCCCCCTAATGGCAGTACCTCTAAACTTCACCCCTCTCCTAAACGGCACACCACCTGTCGTCCTTAATAATCCAATGATCGATGGGCTTCAATTCTTGAAGCCATGATCATAAGGAGGGGTTGTAAGGTATAAGAAGATCATGAACCAATATTCATGGTTAGAGTTCTCCTCAAATATATATTTTACAATAATGTTTCTCTGACATGAGTGTGAACAAGATCTGACTTTTGTGGTCAAGCTAATCTTTCTTCTGTGTAACAGGCATGTATATTTAGGTTGAAATGTGACTTTGTGGTTAGGCCTTTTCCGGGAAAAAGTTTATCTCACTTCTGCTTTTTAACTGACAGATTGACCGCACTGACATCTGGCGTTTCTTATCTTCCTGTTTCAAATGTCAGAACATGTCTAGTTTGACCACAATTGACGTATGTTAACTGACCGCTTTTCCAGAAGTCAAAAAACCTGTTAGAATTTATTTTTGTCTAACTAATGAGGTTTTTGCTTATTGCTGATAGGTCCATAGGAGGGAGGCAACTTTTCTCGCTGTGTATAAAAAAGGACATGTAACCATTAAACCACATATTCTTGTATACCTATTCACTGTGTATCGGTGTCTTGAATATCCGACCGGTCAGAGAGACTTCCACAGATCCTGAGTCCAGCTCGAGCCAAGAAGGTCCAACAGAACTAAACAGAACCAGAACCTTTCAGACAATGGTCCCAAAAATGTGTCAACGATGTTCGATGTGTCCGCCATAATGTCGCAGTCATGATAAAAATCGCTGATCGCCGCCATTACTAGTAAAAAAAATATTATTAATAAAAATGCCATAAAACTACCCCCTATTATGTAGACGCTAACCAATCAATAAATGCTTATTGCGATTTTTTTTTGCCAAAAATATGTAGAAGAATACGTATTGGCCTAAACTGAGGAAAAAAAACGTTTTTTTATATATTTTTTGGGGATATTTATTATAGCAAAAAGTAAATATGTAATTTTTTTCAAAATCGCTCTATTTTTGTTTATGTAGCGGCCTCACCCCATCTCCATTGTCTAGGGGTATGTCACACGACAGGGTGAGATGCGCTACGGCCCACGTCCTCCCCATAGCTGTGGGTGAGGTGAAGACCAGCACCAGATATTTCCTCGGGCCTATGTGCTTTGTTCTAGAATACAGTCCTGCTGTGTCAACACTTCCCTCTGCTCCCATTAACCAGAGTTCCACACACCGATCACAGTCCAACTCTTGCTTTATTGTACATCTCACAATAAACAGTGCTTCAGTAGCCATCTGGTTGCGACTTGATAACATTTTGATACGGGGGTGAGCAGGTCGAGGCACTATCCTGGTTATCAACTAAACCACTGCGATCTCGCCAGCGGTTACTATAGCATTCAGCTTGGAAGGACTTAGAATCTGAGAGTCTCTACCAGCGACTCAAGAGAACGTAGATAGGAGTACCTTCGCTGCGCTGTGGCCCCTATCAGGGGAAGATGTCCCTCCAAGGGAGTTACCAGAGGCCCATCCGTCACTAGGTTGATGCTGCTCCAGACTCTCCGGACGGGTAACCTCCCCGGCCTCCTCACCTCAGACATGGGCCCCGTCCACCTCAGGGACCCTCGGATGTCTCCACCCTCGTGGGATCCAGTCAAAGTCACTGGACCCCAGGCCTCCTAGTTCAGTACCTCACCCCAGGCTGAAGGTGCCTGGGATGGACTCCAACTCCATTCCGGTCAGGCCTAGAGCACCTGAGCCGGAATCCAGAACCCGCCCACACCCAGGCCTAAGGTGCCTGGGCGCGTGAAGAACTTCCTCCAGAAGACCTCGTGGTTAGGGCGTCTCCCCCTTTTATCTCCTCCCATTGACACCACGGCAGGTTCCCTGCTCTCGCCGTACCATCTCCGGAAAGGGACAAAAAGAGTAGCACTGTAATGGCAAATCTACCTTGGGCCTCCAGGTACCCCGCCACCCAGAGGCCAAGGAGATTATTACACCATCCAATCCTCCACGAACACAAGTGGTCCACTATTCCTATAATTACACACCTGAGTGCCCCACCTAAATTTAGAGACCCCGCTACATTTATAGCGCAAAAAATAAAAACCGCAGAGGTGATCAAATACCCCCAAAAGAAAGCTCTATTTGTGGGAAAAAAAGGACGTCAATTTTGTTTGGGAGCCACGTCGCACGACCGCGCAATTGTCAGTTAAAGCAACTCAGTGCCGAATCGCAAAAAGGGGCCTGGTCCTTTAGCAACAAAATGGTCCGGGGCTTAAGTGGTTAATATTCAACCAGACCCATTTCCAGGGTTTCCAGTAAAGTGAGGGCAAAAAGTGTTTGCGCCCCCTCGCCCTTCCTAAACCATACCAGGCCATATGCCATTCAACAAGCATTACTTGTTAAAGAAAACTTCTTCTTTATGCAAATGTGGGCAACAAGGACAATGTTCACAGCTACAGTACACTTATAATCCCCCGCTGTCTGCTGAAAATGGGTCACAGGAGTGCAGAACGAACTGCACTCCTGTGATCGATAGGAGAAGTACAGCCAAACCAGCTTTGGCTGTACAGTGCCTCTCCATAAGTTGCCTGTGGATGGTGCCAAATTGGTAGGTGCCATACTTTTAACTCCGAACTGTCCCTGATTTGATGAGGATCCAACTTGTGCACGTTTTTATTGAGCTTCAAGCTTTTTTGAGCTGTTTTGAGCATAAGCTTTTTTTCACACACCCTCCTTAACCACTTGAGACCCGCGCTATAGACGAAAGACGTCTGCAGCGCGGCTCTCAAGTTTCGGGTGGACGTCCCTGGACGTCCTGCTGTTTACATCCCCCGGCGACATGCGGCAGGGAACAGCTGTGCCCGCCGTGTCACGTGATGCCGATGCGTGTGCCTGGCGGCCGCGATGCCTGCCAGGTACACGCGATCGGCTGTCAGGGAGAGAGGAGACCGATGCTGTGTCCCTTGTACATAGGAACACAGATCGGTCACCTCCCCCAGTCACTCCCCTCCCCCACACAGCAAGAATCACTTCCAGGTAACATATTTAACCCCTTGATCACCCCCTAGTGTTAACCCCTTCCCTGCCAGTCACATTTATACAGTAATCAGTGCATATTTATAGCACTGTTCGCTGTATAAATGTGAATGGTCCCAAAATAGTGTCAAAAGTGTCCGATATGTCCGCCGCAATATTGCAGGCCTGACAAAAATCGCAGATAACCGCCATTACTAGTAAAAAAAATATATATATAATAAAAATGTCATAAATCTATCCCCTATTTTGTAGGTGCTATAACTTTTGCGCAAACCAATCACTATATGCTTATTGCAATTTTTTTTTAACAAAAATACATAGAAGAATACGTATCGGCCTAAACTGAGAAAACATTTTTTTTTTTTTTTAAATTGGGATATTATTATAGCAAAAAGTAAAAAAATATTGTGTTTTTTTTCAAAATTTTCTGTTTTTTTGTTTATAGCGCGAAAAATAAAAACCACAAAGGTGATCAAATACCACCAAAAGAAAGCTCTATTTGTGGGTAAAAATGATAAAAATATCATTTGAGTACAGCGTTGTATGATCGCGCAATTGTCATTCAAAGTGCGTCAGCGCTGAAAGCTGAAATTTGGTCTGGGTACGAAGGGGGTTTAAGTGCCCAGTAAGCAAGTGGTTAAAGTCTATGGGCACATATGCCTTGAAGTAGTACAGGAACTTTTTCTGAAGTAGGGGTGACTTCAGTAATGCTAATTAAGACAGCTCTCATTGACTAAAATGGGTCGTGACCCTACTATGGGACGTGACCAAGATCTTGCTTGTTTATCAAGTTAAAATTTATAATAAAATGTTGCTCATCCTGTAAAAGACTCGCAGACCAAGTTTCTCGCAATCCAAGATATTACTTTATAAAGGAGTAGTAGGGGTAAAAAAAACAACACTTGTGGTTTTAACCAGTCCATTTTTGTGTTTGTGAATTAATTCTACATGTAACGGGTGCAGCAGGGCTGTGTCCATTGCCTACATATTGTTTACTAATAGGGGTCCCAGTTTCCCATCTAAGAAAGTAAAGAGGTATGCCATACTGTGAGGCAGTGCCACTGATAAGGGGTACCAGTCCTCCTGTACGTAGTCCGGGCCCCATAAGTTCAACAGGGGGGCCCAGGCAGCCGACAAGCAGAAGAAAGTGGAACATGGATGGGAGGGAAGGCATTTACTGCAACTGATCCCCTGAAATTCATCCCTGCAGCAGCTGAAAGCCAGCTTCTTCTCCTTTCCCTCCCACCGACTTTCAGCTGCTGCAGGAGGGAACTACAGGGGATCAATTTCAGTAAATGCCATCCCTGCTGCCCTTCCTGTCTAGGCTCCCCTTGCTTCTGCTGCCCGAGACCCACTGGTTCCCCCCCTCCCCCTACAGTGCTGCCGAATTCTCCTCCTCTACTTTCCATTGGCTGCTACAGGGGATCCTTTCAAGATGGAGAGCGGGGAAAGGGGCCGCAAAATATGCCAGCCCTGTTCCTTTTCTAATATTTACTGACCCCTTCCTTTTCTGAATGAACACCGGGAGTGATCAGTATTGATCACTACAGCTGTTTATTCATAACTGAAGCATAGTAGACTGTGTTTAGTATGCTTCAGTTTGTGAATAAACAGGAAGACTCTTCCTGTTCATTTATTCTGTGCAGCTGGGCCTGAAAAGATAGAGATTGAGGACTTAATTCTTAATCACTTTGCCTCAAAAGTGAGACATCAGGGGTATGTTTAGACCCCTGATATTTCACCAAAGCCCCCAACAGGGCTGTTTAAATAAAAAATAAATAAAATAAAAACGTAATAAAGGGCTCATTAACAGAGGTTCTTTTGCCCATACAGTGTGAATGAGCGGTTTGTTTGTGCAATTGTAGATACCTGTTACTCCATGGGGACACAGGGGTTGTACAAACACAGCTGCAGGTCTTATTTATGACAGGTGTGCAGGTGCAAGTGAGTGGCCCCAAATGCACACTGTCTGTGTTCGGGGTGTACACCTGTACCCAAAAGCCTGTGAAATTAGGACCTGCATCTGTGTTCATACAGCGGCGTCATCCCCATGCCTGCACACAGCTTCAGCCACATTAAAAAAATGCTTATTCACACTGTACAGGCAATAGCGCCCATGTGAATGAGCTCCAATGAGATCCCAGGAGCTCGTTCATACACATAGGTTTATTTATTAACTCAATACAGTTTAATCTTTTAGGTTTAGTAGGAAAGTTGTAAGTCATGTTGTATTAATGATCTTAGTATATTTTTAGCGTAACTATTGTTTTTATATTTGGGGGGGGGGGGGGCGTTAGGTCGGTTGTACGGGCCCTGTGATTTCCAACAGCAACCTTGCTGTCTGGACATGCTGGGTAGAAGGGGGTATATTAATGCATGAAGAGGCATTTGATTAAAAAAAAAAAAACATTAAAAAGGAAACATAGTAGTGGGAAAAAATTACTTGTGGGTCTCACTGGTCCACATAACTCATCCACATCCACAGGTTGGGAGATATATAAATGTGTTCTGCAACAACTCAAACTGTTTAAAATTTTACCAATATGGTTTGGTAAATATTATTGATTATAGACACAGCGCTGAAAAAAAATAGAATTGTTTTTAGTTGTTGCTTTCTCTGCTGGAAAGTATACATAAAGTCTTTATATGTACAGTATACACTGCAATTATTCTACACAAAAAAGTGGCATTTGGAAAACATCATTATTTGTTCATGTATATGCATAAAACATTTTATTTCAACAGCTGATTTATTTCTACATGTCAAGATGTTTTATTCAGTCTCTAAAACTATAATTATATCTTTAAGAGATTTTTCACAATAACACAGATCAGGTTGCTTTGCTGTTTTGTGATGGGATTTAGCGGTATAAAGATACTCCCATTACGCATATTATATTAAGAATGATCTTGAATAAACAAAAATAAATAACTACAGTAGAGTAAATAGTAATAATTGCAATTAAATAAAAAGAAAAAAAAAAGATACTATGTTTCAGATTGCCATAGCCTCTTGGAAAAAGCAATCTATACACAACACATAAAAAATGAAGGCTTGCTTCATATCAATGCATTGCATAACACAGTAAAATGCATTTTTTATCCCTCATACTGTAAATAACAATAATGCGCAACTCTGTGCAGTGCCATAAATTTAGAATAGCACCCCTACTCACAAATACAATGCAGTTTAATGGAACAGCATTGCAGCATACCACAATGTAAATGCTGTGTGTTGTAGTGTGCTGCATTAGGTAATGAGACATTTTCTCCTTCATTACTGTGCATACCTTTATTCTTAATTAATGGACTGGTTTGATGCTACACATGTGTAGCGGGGTCACTCTTAAGGCCCCAGGACTACGTTACCCAGAACCCCATTCGGCCCCAGGGCGGAGGTTCCACCGCAGATACTCATGGGAGGGGTTACTTAAGCGAGAGGCGAGGCGGAGCTCGCTCTCTTGGGACACGGCGCGTCAAGTGACAAGTCATCCTGTGCCAATCGGCTGTGAAGCAAGGCCTGAAGCCTGAGGCCTTGCTTGAAGTCCGAAGAGCCTTCCACCATACTGCGGAGCCTGGGTGGATCCTGACCCGTCGTGATAGGACGTGAGTTGGATCGAGGACTCGATCGGAGCAGACGCTGTGTGCGACACACAGGAGGTGGAAGTCCCAGGCTGGGATCGCGCCTAGAGTGGTGAGCGGGCACCTGCCCATATCAATAGACTGAGTTGTGTTCAGGCCTGTAGACTACCTAGGCCCGCTGTTCGCTCACCAGTGTTTGTTTGGGGGGTCCGGTAGACAGAGTTGAAGTACTTACCGCCCCCGTTTTACCCTGTTATTTCAAGTTAACACCCAATGTGGATTACAAATGGTTCTTTCTTTAAGTGCACCAACGAAAGCTGGCCGGTGAAGAAACCTTCATCCCTTGGGGGAAAGAGACTCAGTTCCATTTCATGTCAAGCCTGACTTAGGTGGGGAGTTTAGAAAGTTTGTGTTACTGCGCCATAGGCGAACGCATGCCATAATAGCTCCGCGTGGTGGACACTGCGCGGCGCCATATTACGGTGCTGCACCTAGTACATTGATTGATGCAGGGCTCTGCAGGCCCATGTATATGTTGCATGTTATACCTTGAATCCTTCATTACCAGTAAAGCTGATATATATATTTTATATTCTTGCCTCAGTGTGTTGTCTGACTGTTTAGAGATTATTAAGTATAATACACCTGAGAGTGATAGGAGTTTAAACCCTAGACTGACTGTGCCAGAGTGGGTCGGGTAAGATTGCCAGGGGTTGGCGGTACTGCGTGCAGGGCCCGAAATCAAATCAGCGGCTCTCTTAATTGGGGGTAGCGCTACAAATATTTACAGATGAAATGTGTCACATCACTGCATTGAAATAAGATAATATGAAGGGGTAGTATGTAGGGGACCAAAGGATCAGTTATTACCCCCCTTCCCACCACCATTACCAGCATCCGCTCCCTTTATCAGTCATCACCACTGTACCTGACAAGCAGGACTCTTATCACAATCTGCACTAGCTAATAAACTAAATTGATCACTGCGCTAATGTCTTTTCAGCAGATAGCATAAAATATAGGTAACAATATAAAAAAAAATGTATACAGATATGCAACGCTAGAAATACAAACATGAACTTTGTAAATAAAAGTCCAGTCATTGAACGTAAAGAGTCCATGTTCCATGAAATGGCATCACCCACAGTGTAAATATGGCAAGCCGAGATGAACTATGAAATCCTCCACCGCACATCGGGCCTCTTACCGCAGAAAGTGGACCACTAGATTATAAGTGGTCAGATAAGCATGATATATCCACTATAGCACCACTCCACTCTGGTGCCAGATAGCGTGCCTGCCATAGTAATTCTCCTGATCCCCCATGCTGCTGAAAGTCTCTCCTCCTCATGCACTAGCTGATGCTGCACCATCGCACACTTCACTCGCTATCAACACACTGCATATACATTTGTTCTCGCTGACTGCACACCTATACCCACTTTTTTTACTTACCTACACTAATGTGCAATTTTGCACTTACTGACAATGCAGTTATGCGCACCTTTTCACTTTTTTTACTTGCCGACATCTTCAAGCACTTCTGAACCGCCAACATCATACCCGTAATGACATGCAATGACGTGCACTTCTACATTTGCTAACACCGTATATCCACGCATTTCTGCACTAGCCAACAGCACAGCTTAATGCACATTTGCAATTGTTGACACTATACCAGAGTCTTCTGCACTTGCTGCACTGCAAGATGTGCCCCTTTTGCATTCACTAACACTGCAACAACAAGCATTTGCACTTACCAGTGTCTCAGTTAAGTGCACTTCTGCACTTGCCAACACTGCAGCAGTGCACTTTTCTGCCCTAGACAATACTGCAACCTGCATTCCCGAGTTTTCTGTCTTGGCAGGTTTTTCTTGGTTCTGTCTCTCCTATGTGCTATAAAAGAGACAGGGGACCCAGATCCAGCCTGGGGGTGATGGTGGTGGTGGGAGAGAAGTCACACGCACACACACACAGTCTGTATGGGAGGAAAGACACAAACAGCTAGCAAGATATAGGAGGATTGCTGGAACTTGCAGTCCTACCTGAAGATGCCACTTCCTGGATTCTGCCAAGTATGGACTCTGAAGAGATGGACCCTTTCCTATGCAGGTATGCTGCGGCAGCCACAAGTCTAGGTTAGGGACTAGAGATGTTAGGGAATGTCTGCACTTTATTCTGAACTGTTACCTGGGATTGCCATCAAGTTAACTTATTTTTTTTTTAAAAAGCGTTTTGAAATATTGCCTGGTCTGATATGCTGGACAGATGGAGAGAGCATTAAGTATGCACAAGAATCCGTGGTGATGCTTAATACATCAAGAGAGTTTACAAGAGTTTGTTCATGTTTGTCATCTGTCCAGGTCGTTAGCGCAGCTAAAGTAAAGGTTCCCCTATATCAGGGGTCTCAAACTGGCGGCCCTCCAGCTGTTTCAAAACTACAAGTCCCATCATGCCTCTGCCTGTAGGAGTCATGCTTGTGTCTGTCTGCCTTGCAATGCCTCATGGGATTTGTAGTTTTGCAACAGCTGGAGGGCCGCCAGTTTGAGACCCCTGCCCTATATGTATGGCAGTGACCCTGTACAAAGTGCCCAATGTAGCCCAGAAGAACCCACCACGGGTCAGGCCTTTTATGCGAGTCTTGCTTGGCGCCCGAGTAGGGAAAACAAGAACGTGATGAGCACCTCAGCACCCTACCACCCCCCACCCTTTCCAACACATTTATAAATATATATTTTGTTGTTGCTCAAATAAACGTTGTTTTACTTCTATAGCCTGTTAATAGGGATGAGCTCGGTGTTCGAGTCGAACATAGGTTCGACTCGAACATCGGCTGTTCGCGCGTTCGGTGAACAACGAACGATTTGGGGCGTTCGCGCCAAATTCAAGTGACGCGAACGGCCCACAATACACTGCGCCATCGCAGTGTAATCCCGGCGCTGTGATTGGCCAAGCATGCACTGTGACCCTGCATGCTTGGCCAATCACAGCGCCAGCAGCGAGGAGAGCAACGATTGGCCACAGGCAGGATGCCTGTGGCCAATTATAGCTGAGGGGGTTTAGTACACGCCCCACACTATAAAAGGCCGCCAGCGCGGCGGCCTTGTGTAGTGTGTTCCGGAGCAGGGAAAGTGAAGGATAGGCAGGGACAGTGTCAAATCTTGTCAAATCTATTCTTTGCTAAACCTTGTGTGTAGGGACAGAGAAGGATAGGCAGGGAGAGTGTCAGTGCCATATTCTTTGCTAAACCTTGTGTGTAGGGAGAGAGAAGGATAGGCAGGGAGAGTGTCAGTGTCATATACTTTGATAAAATTGTGTACAGGGAGAGAGAAGGATAGGCAGGGGACAGTGTCAGTGTCATATTCTTTGCTAAACCTTGTGTGCAGGGAGAGAGAAGGATAGGCAGGGAGAGTGTCAGTGTCATATACTTTGATAAACCTTGTGTACAGGGAGAGAGAAGGATAGGCAGGGGACAGTGTCAGTGTCATATTCTTTGCTAATCCTTGTGTGCAGGGAGAGAGAAGGATAGGCAGGGAGAGTGTCAGTGTCATATACTTTGATAAACCTTGTGTGCAGGGAGAGAGAAGGATAGGCAGGGGACAGTGTCAGTGTCATTGTTGCTAAGCCTCCTGCACATTATACACCTGAAGTTAGCCCGTATTGCTGCTTTTTCCTGGTGTGTTACACAAACAGGATTTTGCGGCACTTACAGCGGGCGGAGTGTGCCTCCTGACCATATTACACCTTAACTTAGCCTGTATTGCTGCTTTTTCCTGGTGTGTTACACAAACAGGATTTTGCGGCACTTACAGCGGGCGGAGTGTGCCTCCTGACCATATTACACCTTAACTTGGCCTGTATTGCTGCTTTTTCCTGGTGTGTTACACAAACAGGATTTTGCGGCACTTACAGCGGGCGGAGTGTGCCTCCTGACCATATTACACCTTAACTTAGCCTGTATTGCTGCTTTTTCCTGGTGTGTTACACAAACAGGATTTTGCGGCACTTACAGCGGGCGGAGTGTGCCTCCTGACCATATTACACCTTAACTTAGCCTGTATTGCTGCTTTTCCCATTTCCCTGCAGGCCATTAGAATGTCTGGAAGGCAAACAAGGAGAGGCAGACAGTCAGGAGCCAAAAAAAGAGGGCAAGCAGGCTCTGTGTCTAGAGACAACAGTGCTGGTCGTGGACGCGGTGCATCGCCATCAGCACGTGGCCATGGGACACGCTTGTCCTTTTCGGCAGCTGGACGTGTTGAGCCGCATCATGCCGAAGACTTGGTAGAGTGGATGACCAAGCCCTCCTCATCCTCCTCATCCTCTCTCACCCAGGCTCAGGGTACTGGCAAAGCAGCTGCCAAAGCGTCCTCTTCCCTGGTATCAATGTCATCATCAGTCACTCCTTCCCTAGACCAACCATGTCCTCCTGAGGAGTCCCCCGAACTGTTTGAGCACAGTGTTGGGTACATGCTCCAGGAGGATGCCCAGCGTTTCGAAGGGTCTGATGATGATACCCAGCTAGAGGAAGGCAGTAGCGTGAGAGCAGAGAGAGGGGATGCTCAAGAAGGACACCAATCTGGCAGTCATGTTCCAGCAGCTGCAGCATACTGCCAGATTGGCTCCAGTGATGAGGAGGGAGGGGATGATGAGGTCACTGACTCCACGTGGGTGCCTAATAGTAGAGAGGAGGAGGAGGAGGAGGAGGAGGATGAGGAGGAGGCACATCTCCAACGAGGCAGGATGCCCTCGGGGGGCCAGCGTAAGGGCAGCACATCAACGGAATCACACCGCAGAGCTCCGCCTGTGCAAGGCGCTGCCTCTGCCCGTTATTCAAAAAGTTCTTTGGTGTGGGCCTTTATTTAGTCGAGTGCATCAGATCGCACAGCTGCTGTTTGCAACATATGTCTCAAGCGTATATCGCGTGGCCAAAACATCACCCGCTTGGGCACCACATGCTTGACCAGACATATGTTGACCTGCCATGCAGCTCGTTGGCAAGCCTACCTTAAAGACCCACACCAAAGAACAAAGCTGACCTCTTCTTGCACCGCATCAGCTGGGATCTCTAACCCCACTATACCTTCAGTCCTCTCTGAAACCTGCTCTGAGAGGAATGAAGGTGTAGAATTAGGTGTGTCACAGCCAAGTAATTGCGGGCACTCTGCTAGCAGTACACCAACGTCCGATTCTAGCAGGCAAATTTCCCTGCCCCAGCTGCTGGACCGTCGAAAGAAGTTCACTCCCAGCCATCCACATGCCCAGCGGTTGAATGCTAGCTTGGCTAAATTGCTAGCGCTTCAACTGCTGCCTTTTCAGTTGGTAGACTCGGCCCCCTTCCGTGAGTTTGTGCAATGTGCGGTTCCTCAGTGGCAGGTTCCCAAACGCCACTTTTTCTCACGGAAGGCGATTCCTGCTCTCTACCGGCATGTGGAAGGCAATGTCTTGGCCTCGCTGGACATATTACCGCTGACTCATGGTCCAGCAGGCATGGACAGGGACGTTACCCTTCTTTCACGGCCCATTGGGTCACTCTTTTTGGCAGCTGGGAAGGATGCAGGACAAGGTGCAGTAGTGTTGGAGGTTGTTCCACTGCCACGCCTCCAAAATGCTGCTACTGGTTGTGACACACCTCTGTCCTCCACCCCCTCCTCTTCTTCTTCCTCCGTGGCCTCTTCCTGTGCTTTGTCCTCGGAACCAGCGGTGCTCCGTAGGCGTTCAAGGGGCTACGCAAGTACGCAGGCAAAAAGATGCCATGCCGTGCTTGCGCTGGTGTGTTTGGGGGACAGGAGCCACACTGGGGCAGAGGTTCTGTCTGCTCTGCAGGGGCAGGCCGAGAGGTGGTTGACGCCACGCCAGCTTAAGCCAGGAATGGTATTTTGTGACAATGGCACCAACCTCCTCTCCACTTTCCGACATGGACAACTGACCCATGTGCCCTGTGTGGCTCACGTCCTTAACCTGGTGGTGTAGCGGTTCTTGGGCAGGTACCCGGGCTTACAGGATGTCCTGAGGCAGGCCAGGAAAGTCTGTGTGCATTTCCGCAGATCTTATAATTCCAGTGCTCGCCTGGCTGAGCTGCAAAAGGAGTTGAACCTGCCCAAGAACCGCCTTATATGTGACATGCCCACCAGGTGGAACTCAACGTTGGCCATGCTGCAGCGGCTGCACACGCAGCAGAGGGCTATCAATGAGTACCTGTGCGACTACGGCACCAGGACAGGGTCAGGGGAGCTCAGGTTTTTTTCACCACGCCAGTGGGGCATGATCAGGAATGCATGCACTGTCCTGGCACAATTTGAGGAGGCCACGAGGATGGTGAGCAGTGACAGTGCATGCATCAGTGACACTGTATCTCTTGTCCACCTGTTGGAACATACGCTGCGTGGAATAATGGACAGGGCACTTGAGGCAGAACAGAGGCAGGAAGAGGAGGACTTCCTTGCCTCTCAAGGCCCCCTTTACCCAGACAGTGTTCCTTCTGTCCCACCCATCGCACAGGAAGAAGAGGAGGAGGAGGAGGAGGAGGAGAAGGAGGATTGTGTTAGCATGGAGGTGGAGCCTGGCACTCAGCATCATCAGCAGCAGTCTTTTAGGGATGATTTACAGTCCCAAGAAACCAGTGGACTTGTACGTGGCTGGGAGGAGGTGGCTGCGGATCATGTCGTCCTTAGTGACCCAGAGGACTCCGGACTGAATGCCTCAGCTAACCTACGCTGCATGGTCTCCCTGATCCTGCAAAGTCTGCGGAAGGATCCTGGTATTCTTCGGATCAAGGAGAGGGACCATTACTGGCTGGCCACTCTCCTTGATCCACGGTACAAGGGTAAGGTTGCGGACCTTATCTTACCGTCGCAGAGGGAGCAGAGGATGAGACAACTCCGGGAGGCCTTGCAGAAAGGTCTGTGCAACGCGTTCCCAGAGACTGGGAGGTTACAAACTCCTGGTCTTGGACAACGAGTTGCTGAGGCTTCGGTCAGTCAAAGAAGGAGCGGTGGGGAAGGTGGCCGTCTGACCGAAGCGTTCAGACAATTCTTTAGTCCGCAGCCCCAAGGTATGATCGGTTCCAGCAACCATCGCCAGCGTCTGATATACATGGTGCAGGAATACCTAGGGGCAAGGTCAGACTTGGACACCTTCCCCACCGAAAATCCTCTGGCTTACTGGGTCTTGAGGATGGATCACTGGCCAGAGCTTGCACAGTATGCAATTGAGCTACTGGCCTGTCCTGCATCCAGCGTTCTTTCAGAACGCACATTCAGTGCTGCTGGAGGATTTGTCACGGATCACAGGGTGCGCCTGTCCACCGACTGTTGATCGACTGACCTTCATAAAGATGAACCAGTCTTGGATCACCACCAGCTACCAAACACCTGAAGCTGATATAACAGACTAATTTATTTTCAAATGTCACATCCCTTCAAGACTGATGCTGATGCTGAGAGTTTGTCCTGTTATGTTGACAGACTATCCTCCTCCTCCTCAATGATCCGATTGACGATGATAGCTTGGAAGAACATTTTTGTTTCTGGGTGCCACCACCAGTGGCTAAGGCCCAATTTTTCAGCCCCTGTTTAACAGGGGCGGGTAATTACAATTTTTGATGCAATACTTTGCAACAGGGCTCATTGCTGTGCTCCAAGTACAGTATCTGTGAGGGGTTGCGGTGTTGTGGCACCAGTGCCTAAGGCTCAATTTTTCTGCCCCTGTTTAACAGGGGCATGTAATTACAATTCTTGATCTAATAATTCACAGCAGGGCCCATTCCTGCGCCCACCAAGACTAACTGTGAGGCCTTACAGTGTTGTGTCAACACCACCACCACCACCAAAGGCCCAATTTTTCAGCCCCTGTTCAACAGGGGCATGCAATTACAATTCTTGATCTAATAATTCACAGCAGGGCCCATTCATGCGCCCACCAAGAGTAACTGTGAGGGCTCACAGTGTTGTGGCAACACCAACATGTAAGGGGCAAATTTCAGCTGAGTATATACGGCAGGCCCCTACTTTCAAACATCCAACTTACAAACGACTCCTCCTTGCAAACGTAAGGATACAACAGAAAGTGAGAGGAAATCTACCCCTAGGAAGGCAAATTCTCTCCTGTAAGAGTTAATATGGGAAAAAAAAGTGTCTCCTCTCCACTGATTCTTTATCACCAATTCTTGTTTCAATAAAAACCCCAAATTTTCAAAAAACATTTGTTATTAGGACGGAAAGTGAGGTGAACTGTTCTGAACAGGTGCACACTCCACAGACAGCAAAACAAATGTTACAGGGGTGATAACCCTTCCCTATGTTTTCCAAAAAGCTTAAAAATATATTTTTTGGCTGGAGCTACACTTAAACAATGTACCTGTTCAAAATTACAAACAGATTCTACATAAGAACAAACCTACAGTCCCTGTCTTGTATGCACCGCCTGTATACGGCTGTTCAGAGTATATAGGGCCTTTTTTATTTTGTGTGCGGGGTTCCCCTTAATATCCATACAAGACCCAAAGGGGCTGGTAATGGGCTGGGGTAGGGGGGGGAGGGGGGTGATGGGGTAGCTATGCCATTTTTCTTAAAGATTTTCATCCATATTACCGGTACCAGACATTACATTAAAGCCGCAAGCAGTTTTAAATGGCTTTTTTTCCTTTTTTCCAGTTCTAAACACGGAAACACGTGGCACTTCACAGGCATACTTTAGACACCCCCCAGATACGATATTTAAAGAAATATTTGACTTTTTTTTTTTCACTTTATGCATCAATAAAATGACTGCTCCAGAAAAACTGCCGTTTTTAAAACTTCTTTTTGCATTGATACATGTCCCCTGGTGCAGAACCCGGGTTCCCAAACCCTTTTTAGGACAATAACATGCATAATAGTCGTTATAATTAGCACTTTAGATTTCGAACATTCGCATCCATTGTATTTAATAGGGTTCTAAAGTTCGTGCGAACTTTCAGACCGTTCGCGGGTTCTGGTGCGAACCGAACCCGGGGGTGTTCGGCTCATCACTACCTGTTAACAACCAAACCTCCAAAAACCGTCAGTAATCACCCGAATACATTTTTCCCCACAGTTCTTTTTCCTGGATGAAGCCTCAGAACATGACCTATGAATGACAATTATTTATGTTTAAACTTCCTTTGTATTGCCAGCTGAAGCCAAGCGAGCATTCTCTTATTGATATGTGTGGAGTGACACTAATACATTTTTAGAATCCTGCATAACGGTTTCTTTTACTCAGGATTTACTGCCTGATTAGCTGCTGTATACCCGCCTACACATTTCCTCCTGTATCAATGACACAAAAGATTTCAGACTCATGACTTTCTAATTAGTTGCGTGCATTACCATCTGTCTGTAATTAAAAAAAGATGATAATTGTAGGTACATTAATTCTTAGTTATTAGAATTAATACGGTAATTAAAAGACACTATTCAGATACCTTGTCTCTTTTTTGTCAGAAACACATTTCAGAAAATATTCTATTTATCAATAATCTTCTTCAATGGTGTAAAAACATGGCTACCAAATATACCTTTATGACTTCACTTGCTGGTTGCTTGTTCTGCGTCAGTGACTAGGAATTCTCGAAAGACGAGCAACAGTGCCAGCCAACTAGCGCTTTCAGTAGGAGGCCACTATGGGCTCGTTTACATTAACCTTGCCCTTTGAAGATCAGTCTACAGTGGATTGCTTTTCAGAGGGTTTTTAACAGTTGGTGTTTTAACCCCTAAAAGCCTGCACGACTGCATTGCATGAGGTGGCAACGCAGCCCAATTCACTTAAATAAGTTGTGTCGGGTGGGTGGTACTGCCCACCATATGCAACAGAGAGTACAATTCTTGCCACACCACGAAGCAAAGCTTTGTGGCTAGGGCAAGTATACAACCCCATCCATCTACCTTTGCTTAAGAGAAATGGTCAGAGGAGGGTAAAAATGGGGCTCAACCGTCTGTTTTTACTGATGATAATGAATAAGTACAGCGCTTATTCTAATCAGCAATCAATTGTGTACACCAAAAAGACAACCAAATAGTGATATCAAAAACAACTTAGATATCATGAAATCATAAATAAAGTCTCTTCCCAGAAGTTATATGCAGTCTTATCAATAAAATATACTAGATTACCAAAAGTATTGGGACACCTGCCTTTACACACATCTGAACTTTAAAGGCATCCAAGTCTTAGTCCATAGGGTTAAATATTGATTTGGCCCACCCTTTGCAGCTATAACAGCTTCAACTCTTAGATAGAACACAATTGAGATGAATTAAAGTGGCGATTGCGAGCCAAGCCCTCTCTTTCACAAATGCCTGTTCTCACAAATGCGCTTCTGGAAGAATGGTCAAACATTCCCATAGACCCACTCCTAAACCTTGTGGACAGCCTTCCCAGAAGAGTTGAAGCTGTTATAGCTGCAAAGGGTGGGCCAAATCAATATGGAACCCTACAGACTAAGACTGGGATGCCATTAAAGTTCATGTGCGTGTAAAGGCAGGTGTCCCAATACTTTTGGCAAAATAGTGTATATAAATAACAAGCAGTATGTTTGTGATTATTCCATGTCTTGCATGCCTTCACCACTGTGCACTATCAATCCATGTGAGCAACACCAGTTGTGCTTTCACCTTGACTTAAAGACCTTACATACTATGTAGGATAAAATACGGTTCTGTCCTTTTCTATTTACAATCTTCTTGGATCCATTAGTACTGTATGCAACTTTATTTGAATCAGGACTCTGTACCTTTAAAAGCACTCTCCGGTCTACTCCACCCTCTCAACAATGCATATAGTAGAATGAAAAACTACATAGTGCTTTATCCTTTAAAAACATACACAATATACACTCACATTTACAAGGTGCTTAAACTGCACCAAGTATAGCCAGCCACAATGCAGAAGTCTGTCTTATGCATATACAACAATGAAAACTCCAACCACTGATCTCTATGGATAGTTTTTACTGGTTAATATATGCATCGTGGCATCATCCAGCCCTGTCCCCGTGTTTCGTCAGTAGATTATGTGACTTCCTCAGGGGGATGTGCATATTAAGTGATTAGAATAAGCGCTGTTCTTCTTATTCATTATCATTGTATTAGTACACACATGGGATTATGATTGGATGTTCAGCTGTTGTTTTTATACGTACTCGCACACAGTTTAAATTATATATATATATATATATATATATATATATATATATATAGTTGCTTTTTTAGGTCATTATAGTTGCTCACAAAACACAATATCTAATCGTATGTTTTTACTGCCCCAAACTTCAATTATTAACCACTTGACAACTGGGCACTAAATCCCCTTCGTGCCCGGACCAATTTTCAGCTTTCAGTGCTCTCACACTTTGAATGACAATTACTCAGTCATGTAATACTGTAACCTAATGATTTTTTTGTCCTTTTTTTCATACAAATAGAGCTTTCTTTTGGTGGTATTTGATCACCTCTGGGTTTTTTATTTTTTGCGCTATAAATGAAAAAACACGGAAAATTTTGAAAAAAAACGCTTTTTTTTAGTTTATGTGATAAAATTTTGCAAATTGTTAATTTTTCTTTATAAAATTTAGCCACAATTTATACTGCTACATATCTTTGGTAAAAATAACCCAAATTAGTGGATATTATTTGGTCTTTGTGAAAGTTATAGAGTCTACAAGCTGTGGGGCGGATCATAAACAATTGATCACACCTAATGTACTGGTGGCCTATCTCATTTCTTGCGACCCGAACAAGCCAGCAAAGCACAAATACCCCCCAAATGACCCCTTTTTTTAAATTAGACATTCCAAGGTATTTAGTAAGATGCATCGTGAGGTTTTTGATGTTGTAATTTTTTCCCACAATTCTTTGCAAAATGAAGATTTTTTTTTTTTTTTTTTTTCTCCACAAAATTGTCATTATAATAGGTTATTTCTCTCACATGGCATGTGTATACCACAAATGGCGCCCCAAAATACATTCTGCTACTCCTCCTGAGTATGGCAATACCAAATGTGTGAGACTTTTATACAGCCTGCCCACATACAGAGGCCCAATATTGAAATGGCACCTTCAGGCATTCTAGGAGCATAAATTACACTTCTCATTTCTCAACCACCTATTACACTTTTGAAGGCCCTGGAGCACCAGGACAATGGAAACGCCCACAAAGTGACCCCATTTTGGAAAGCTAACACCCCAACGTATAATCTATGAGGCATAATGAGTCTGTTGAACGGTTCATTTTTTTCCTGAAGTTTTTGGAAATTGCGGGAAAAAAATGAAAACGCAATTGTTTTACGCAAAGTTGTCCATTTATAAGATATTGCCAACACATAGCATGTACATAGCAAAAATGACACCTCAAAATACATTCTGCTACTCCTCCTGAGTATGGTGATACCAAATGTGTGAGACTTTTTCACCACATACAGAGGCCCAATATTGAAATGGCACCTTCAGGCATTCTAGGAGCATAAATTACACATCTCATTTCTCAACCACCTATTACACTTTTGAAGGCCCTGGAGCACCAGGACAATGGAAACGCCCACAAAGTGACCCCATTTTGGAAAGCTAACACCCCAACGTATAATCTATGAGGCATAATGAGTCTTTTGAACGGTTCATTTTTTTCCTGAAGTTTTTGGAAATTGCGGGAAAAAAATGAAAACGCAATTTTTTTACGCAAAGTTGTCCATTTATAAGATATTGCCATTTGCCAACACATAGCATGTACATAGCAAAAATGACACCCCAAAATACATTCTGCTACTCCTCCTGAGTATGGCGATACCAAATGTGTGAGACTTTTATACAACCTGGCCACATACAGAGGCCCAACATGCAAGGTACACCATCAGGTGTTCTAGGGACACATAGCATGAACATACCAAGAATTACACCCCAAAATACATTCTGCTGAGCAAATGGTAAACAAAAGATTACCTGTGGTTTTAGTAGCGCAGTTTTCCACAGGAGGACAGCACTGGTCCAGGCAAGAGGCAGGGACTTGGTCAGCAAAAGCGGTGTGGTCAGTTCATCCGACAGGCAGAGGCATGATGGCATAGGTCCTACAGGCAGTTGGCAGAAGTAGGGCCTCGTTCAGGACTGAATGGGGACAGGGGTAGAGGCTTCTCCCACCCAAATCTCTTTGAAGCCTCCGAGTCTCCAGACCCTAATCTGGGAATGAGAAAAACAAAAACAATTGTTTTCTTCATCCAGAAAAACAATTCTGGAGCCCCTCACATATGTGAGACCCCTGTGTTATGAATCCCACTAGTCCACTGGCAGGGTACAAGATCAGTCCAAGAGGCAGGCAAAAAGCATGGTCAAACAGTCCAGGGTCAGTTCCAGATCAGGCAGAGGTATGTACAGAATCGTTAGGCAGAAGCGTGGTCAAATAACAGTCCAGGGTCAGTTCCAGATCAGGCAGAGGTATAAACAGAATCGTTAGGCAGAAGCGTGGTCAAATAACAGTCCAGGGTCAGTTCCAGATCAGGCAGAGGTATAAACAGAATCGTTAGGCAGAAGCGTGGTCAAATAACAGTCCAGGGTCAGTTACAGAGAAAGCAGAGGCATAAGGGGTGTGAACATAAATGGCAGGAAGTGAACTAATAATTTATTTTGGTATGGTAATGGCGGAAGCAGTTGCCTATGCAGAGGCCTGGTTCTGAAGGACATTGGGCACAATGATAAATGGTGTCTCTTCTCTCTCCTCTTTTGGAGCACACCCGGCATTTTTTCTGGCGTTTTTGGCCTGTTGGTCTGGGAGGGATTTTATCTGGGAAGTGGCGCTCGGAGAGACGGCTAACGACATCGGATCTTATGTTTACTGGTGGGCTGTTCGGGTATAAAAGGGCAGTGGTGATTTCCTCCTGGAAGAAAAGGAAGGATTTGGGTCTTCTAGTGGATTTTCGATATATTACATATGAGTTGTACATGGCCAAATTGAACAAATAAATGGAAACTTTCTTATACCACTGGTATGATCTTCTTGTGGAAAGGTAGGGTTCGAGCATCTGGTCGTTGAAGTCGACACCCCCCATGAACTTATTGTAATCGTAGATGCATTTGGGTTTTTGGATCCGGCCATTCCTCCTGGTGACTTCAACAAATTCATTGTTGTGGATGGAAGAAAGCAAGTACACGTCTCTTCTGTCCCTCCACTTCACAGCCAAAATCTCCTCATTACGCAAACTCGCCGTCTCCCCTCTTCTCAATTTTTTGGTGACCAGGCTTTGAGGAAAGCCCTTCCGGTTCGTCCGTACGGTGCCGCATGCTGGAGTCTTCATTCTGTACAAATTTCGGAACAGGGGCAAACTGGTATAAAAATTGTCCACATACAAGTGGTATCCTTTCTCTAGGAGTGGGTTTATGAGTTCCCAAACTACTTTCCCACTGGTTCCAATGTAGATTGGGCAATTAGGGGGGTTCAGTTCGGAGTCCTTCCCTTCATATATGATGAAGCCATACACATACCCAGTTTCTCTGTCGCACAATTTATACAGCTTCACCCCATAGCGGACCCTTTTGCTGGGTATAAATTGTTTTATGCCCAGCCTGCCAGAAAATTTGATAAGGGACTCATCTATGCATATGTGTTTGTCTGGGGTAAACAACTGGGGGAAGGTTTCAGAAAAATAATTTAGTAGCGGCCGAATTTTATAAAGTTTATCAAAATTTGGGTCATTTCGGGGAGGGCACTGGGTATTATCATTGAAGTGTAGGAATCTCATAATCATTAGATATCTGGACCTGGGCATTACTGAGGAAAAGATGGGCATATGATATATGGGGCGGGATGACCAATATGAACGTAATTGATTTTTTCCATTTAGTCCTATGCAGAATGTGAGGCCCAAAAAAATCCTAAACTCCTCCACTGTAAGGGCTTTCCACACGTAGGGACGGGCATAAGAGGACGTTGGGTTGCTGGTTATAAACTGTTGGGCATATAAGTTGCACTGGGCCACAATTGTTGCCAGCATGTCGTTAGTAAAAATTAAATTAAAAAAATCTATTGGGGAAAAGTTTTCTGTATCCACCTGGACTCCTGGCTGGGCAGTAAAAGGGGGAATGTTGGCTTCTCCTGAATTTGGAGGAAGCCACAAAGGGTACTGAAGGGAATAGGGAAGGCTGGCATGGGACCTAACCCTTTGGGGCTGAGGTGACACCCCACTGGTACGTGGCCTTTCTTCTCGAGGTACTGCGGTGCTGGTGGATGGCACTGCGGTGCTGGTGGATGGCACTGCCTCCTCAGCAGAACGCCTTCGTCTGGCGGGCGGGCCCTCCTCCTCTTCTTCTTCTTCTTCCTCCTCCTCCTCTGCCGTCTCCTCCGTCACTGATCCACTGCTTATGACAGGCTCGTAGTCCACGTCAGACTCATCTGAATATGCGGAGGACTCCGAATCGGAGCGCTCCCCGTTGCTCCCGTCGGCCGCAAGAATTTCATACGCCTCCTCGGCTGAGAATACTCTTTTAGCCATTTGATGAGATGGCACTGACAGGTGGCACTGATGGCAGATGGCACTGGCAGGTGGCACTGGCAGTTGGGACTGGTGGCACAGATGGCACTGGCAGGTGGCACAGATGGCACTGACTGGTGGCAGATGGGACTGGTGGCACAGATGGCACTGGCAGGTGGCACAGATGGCACTGGCAGGTGGCACTGGCAGGTGGCACTGGCAGGTGGCACAGATGGCACTGACTGGTGTCACTGGTGGCAGATGGGACTGGTGGCAGATGGGACTGGTGGCAGATGGCGGTGGCAGGTGGCACTGGCAGCAGATGGCACTGGCAGGTGGCACTGGCAGCAGATGGCACTGGCAGATGGCACTGGCAGATGGCCCTGGCAGATGGCCCTGGCAGATGGCCCTGGCAGGTGGCACTGGTAGCAGATGGCACTGGCAGGGATTGTGGGCACTGTTTTTTACTTGTGTGTGTGTGTATTTTATCACTCACTATTACAAGCTGCAGCACAGATCTCTCTCTCTCCTCACACGCTGTCTCTGTGTGAGGAGAGAAAGCCGGCAATGAGAGATGATCTCATATGTTTACATTTGAGATCATCTCTCATTGGATAGTGAGATCGAGTGCCGAATGGCCTCTGTGATTGGCCATTCAGCACGATCTGTGATTGGCTGTGTCCAAGGGACACGGCCAACACAGATTTTCCCCGATGCGCGCTCGCGGGGGGGCGCGCGGGGGGGGGAAGAGGAGGACGTCCATGGACGTCCAGTCAGCACTTCGGCACCGCAATGCAGACGTCTTTTGAGCATTGCCCGGGCGCGAAGTGGTTAAATCAACCTTAGGGCGTTTTTTACATCTGAATCACAACTGATCTGGATCTCTATAGCACAGTAGTGATGGTGTGTGTACTGTGTCACAACAATGTATGGCCATGTTTAAAGTGACCCTGTCATGAAAAATACATTATTTAAAAATGGTTACATGTAACAGAAGACTGTAATTACTTACCTCTATGTCTGTCCAACTCCACACGCTTTGAAATCATCCCCCAAAGTCTGCTGGAAAACTGACACTTCTGTAAATGTCAATTTTCTGGGTCCCCTGGAGCTCTCAATGGTTCTTTTACATCATCGCTGTGTGTTGCAGTGACCTAGAAGTTAACAGGAGAAGCCAGTGAGAGCTACAAGGGACCCTGAAGATGGACCTTTTAAAGTGTTGGTTTCCCAGTGGACTTCTAGGTGGGAATGAATTTTACAGCACAGCAGAGTTTGGTGGCTTGGGCAGCAGTTACAGTCTTCTTTAATGGAATATTTTTAACCAATGTATTTTCACTTTATGGGACACTTTACAGCAAAAGACCTTTAAACTACAGACATTGTACTCACAGATACACTGTTTATTACCTTGACATGGTTTAGGTAACTAGTTGGTGACAGCAATGTGGGTAATAAAATCAGGTTTAGTACTAGAGACCCATTTAAGAGTGTTTCGCTATTGACCTTCTTTGTAGGTTCAGAAGAGAGACACTGCTCCATACCCAGTTCAATCCTCCCTAGTCTCAGTTTTAAAGGGGTATGTTTTTTCACCTTAATGCATCCTATGAATCACATCCAATGACGCGGCACGCCGGGGGGCGGGGCCAAGTGATACAGTCGGCTGCAATGACCGCCGCCGTATCACGGGAGCGCATCCGCAGTAACTCCACACCATGCTCGCTCGCTCGCATTATGGTGTGTAGTCCTTGCGGGGAGGAGCTGAAACAGCCGCCGAGGGACCCCAGAAAATCAGGATCGGGCCACTGTGTGCAAAACGAGCTGCACAGTGGAGGTAAGTATAACATGTTTGTTACTTTTATTTTTTTTAAACGGGAACCTTTAGTGTTCCTTTAAGCAAACCAGATGCAAACTCTAGGAAGCCTGTATCCGTTCCATCTCACCGTCACTTTCCAAAGACTGAGTTGCACACTGATGATACCACACGTATAGAAGTTTATTCAGCCAGCATGAACACTTATGCCGCGTACACATGACCGTTTTTAATGTCATTGAAAAAACTGACGTTTTTCCCTCAACGTGATTCTTCTCAAGCCTGCCTTGCCTACACACGATCATGAAAATAAATGCTAGAGCAAAGCGCGGTGATGTACGAAATGTATGACGGCACTATAAAGGGGAAGTTCCATTCGGATGGCGCCACCCTTTGGGCTGCTTTTGCTGATCCTTGTGTTAGTAAAGTTTGGTGAGAGACAATTCGCGCTTTTCGGTCTCGTGCTCTTCAGTCCGTTACAGCGTGACGAATGTGCTATCTCCATTACAAACGCTAGTTTTACCAGAACAAGCGCTGCCGTCTCATCACTTGCTTCTGAACATGCGCGTTTTTTTCACGTCGTTAAAGCCTACACGCGGCCGTTTTTCATGACGAGAAAAACGACGACGTGAAAAACGATGGGAAAAATTTGAGCAAGTTCCAAATTTTAATGCCCATTTTTTACGCCGTGAAAATTGCTCTGGAGCCCACACACGATCGTTTTTAATGACCAAATAAAAAAATGGCATTTTTCTCGTCATGAAAAACGGTCGTGTGTACGCGGCATAAGGCTATACACTGTAATGTGTTTTACCCTTAAAGGCCTGATGGTAGACTCATAGCCCTTAGGCTGGATTCACATCTATGCAGTTTTAGTGCTTTTTGCATTTTGCAGATTTGCACTACAGAACGTGTTCCATAGGAAACCATGTTAAATGGACTGTAGTGAAAATCTGCAAAATGCAAAAAGCACTAAAACTGCATAGATGTGAATCCAACCTTAATGTGAAATATGTTAGAGTGGGGCAGTCTGTTGTTGGGGACACTTGGTGTGTTTCTGCTGGCTGAATAAACTTTTGGCATCATCAATGTGGGACTCCATATTTGGAAAGTCACTGTTGACATGTTTAAAGAAGAGTTCCTGGTATAGGTATTTTATATACATAACTACATTGGTCCACCTTGGACCTGTGCAACTATGCATATAAGATACCTGACCAATGTCCCTGGAAGCTGGAAATCAGTGAAGTAGACACCACCACTTGCTTCCAGGTTCCGCGCCGAGTGGCTGCATTGTGAACATAGAAGGTTGGCCACTTGGCATTGGTGCCATTTAGAGAATGCTTTGCATTTTCTGAATGAATGCAAAGTGTTTGGATGAGGTGAAGAGCGTGACGTCACCACCCCACCTCTCCACCTCATCCAGTCAGAGCATGCTTTGCATTCTTTGAATGGCACACCTTGCAAAGAAAATAAAATCTAAAGCAAAATTGACCCAAAACATTTATAACTTCCTTTTAAGTCAAACTGATTCAGCGTTATTTAGTGAATTGCTTCCTGTCTACTCTTACCCCATAGGGTGTAGAGAAAAATGCATTCCAGTGTCAATCTGCATTACAACCCTTCAGGGCCGGCCCTACCATGGGACCCGGTGGGACCATGGTCCCAGGCGGCACTTTAAGAGGGGCGGCAACAGGGGCGCACTGCCTGAGGACCTGGGTTTCCCTCCATCTAGTGTGCAGTCAGTGTCATACTTGTACTGCATCGCCGGCGCCACTGTCACTGGCCGCAGTGGCAAGACCCACTTCAAGGGTCTCACCAGCGGCCCCTGCTTCCCTGCCCAAACTGGTTGCTAGCCGCGGACCGCTTTGTTTCTAGCAACCAGTGACGTCAGGAGAGAAGGAGAGAGAGACCCATCATTCATTGCGGAGGAGGATTTAACTTCCTCCTCCTCAGCTAGCTCCACCCACCTCCTCCCTGTATGTGTTCCTCTCAGCAAGTTAGGAGCGACGTGCGGTGCGAGGATCAGTGCTGCCTGCCTCCTCCCCCTCGAGGCGCCGCTATCTCGGAGCTGCTGTGTGTGGAGAGAGAGCAGCTGTGGGCTCATCTCCCCCCCCCCTCCTTCTCCTCCTCATGCTGCTGTTCCCAGGACAGCCACCGCTATGTTTCTTCCCCCTTTTCCTCCCATTGGCCAGGGGGAAAAAAAGGAGAAAAGAGGATTATGGGATATGTAGTGCAAATGGCTGGCCCATTGCAATTCTAGGGGGGGGGGGGACTGCAGCCCCCAGCATGCCCAGCTGAAGGGGAGGGAGAGAGAGCCAGGCTGAGTGACAGGCTGCATCTGGTGACAGGCATCGGTGACAAGTGACAGGCTGCATCTGGTGACGGGCATCAGGGACAAGTGACAGGCTGCATCTGGTGACAGGCAATGGTGACAAGTGACAGGCTGCATCTGGTGACAGGCAATGGTGACAAGTGACAGGCTGCATCTGGTGACAGTCATTGGTGACAAGTGACAGGCTGCATCTGGTGACAGGCAATGGTGACAAGTGACAGGCTGCATCTGGTGACAGGCAATGGTGACAAGTGACAGGCTGCATCTGGTGACAGGCAATGGTGACAAGTGACAGGCTGCATCTGGTGACAGTCATTGGTGACAAGTGACAGGCTGCATCTGGTGACAGGCAATGGTGACAAGTGACAGGCTGCATCTGGTGACAGGCATTGGTGACAAGTGACAGGCTGCATCTGGTGACAGGCAATGGTGACAAGTGAGAGGCTGCATCTGGTGACAGGCATTGGTGACAAGTGACAGGCTGCATCTGGTGACAGGCAATGGTGACAAGTGACAGGCTGCATCTGGTGACAGGCAATGGTGACAAGTGACAGGCTGCATCTGGTGACAGGCAATGGTGACAAGTGACAGGCTGCATCTGGTGACAGGCAATGGTGACAAGTGAGAGGCTGCATCTGGTGACAGGCAATGGTGACAAGTGAGAGGCTGCATCTGGTGACAGGCATTGGTGACAAGTGACAGGCTGCATCTGGTGACAGGCAATGGTGACAAGTGACAGGCTGCATCTGGTGACAGGCAATGGTGACAAGTGACAGGCTGCATCTGGTGACAGGCAATGGTGAGAAGTGAGAGGCTGCATCTGGTGACAGGCATTGGTGACAAGTGACAGGCTGCATCTGGTGACAGGCAATGGTGACAAGTGACAGGCTGCATCTGGTGACAGGCATTGGTGACAAGTGACAGGCTGCATCTGGTGACAGGCATTGGTGACAAGTGTCAGGCATTGGTGACAAGTGACACGCTGCATCTGGTGACAGGCAATGGTGACAAGTGACAGGCTGCATTTGGTCACAGGCATTGGTGACAAGTGACAGGCTGCATCTGGTGACAGGCATTGGTGACAAGTGACAGGCTACATCTGGTGACAGGCATTGGTGACAAGTGACAGGCTGCATCTGGTGACAGGCATTGGTGACAAGTGGCAGGCTGCATCTGGTGACAGGCAATGGTGACAAGTGACAGGCTGCATCTGGTAACAGGCAATGGTGACTGGGGACAGGCAATGTTGACAAGTGACACACTGCATGTTGTGGCAGGCTATGGGTGGCAAGTGGCACAGCTACATCTGGTGGCAGGCAACGGTGGCAAATGACAAGCTCAGGGCTTCCACTGATTCTGCATTATGGTGAGTTAAACTATTTCATTATATATTACAATGTAGTAATAGAAATAATGTGATTTGATCATCCTGACACCATATCAATCATAATGTTAGGATGATTTAAGTGCTAACACCAGCCATTCGCCCGACAAATCACCCTCTGCCAAATTCCCTGTCAGCGAGACTACACCCCCCCCTCATCTTTTTTTGGGAAGGAAGGGGGGTATCCCTGAATGGCAGTTTGGAAATATGGTCACCCTAGCCACCACTGCAGCGCTGTTGTTGCAGCATGTTGCATCACTGAGCTGGGATCAGAGCGTAGCTGGTTGGTGGCAGTGGAGAGAAAGGGGGGAGCTTTTGTGGTGCTACACAATACTCTTTGCAGGAAGGGGCTAGGGTGACCACATTTTTAAACTATCATTCAGGGACACCCCCCCCCCCTTCCCAAAAATCAGCTTGTGCTGTAACGAATCACAGCACAGTGATTGGACACAAGAGGTGGGATTTATGATTTCTCCAATCACAAGCAGGGGGCGGGGATTGTGCTCTTCCAGGCATTCCCGGCCAGGACAAGAACTGTCAGTGAGTAAAGCGGTGATGTGGCGGCCTTTTTTGGGGGCATCAGATTGGCCCGGGGGGGTGGCTGTGTCTGTTTCATTCCAGGACACTGTATTGTCCTGGAATAAAGGTGCCCGGGACAGACCTGCAAAATCCGGGACTGTCCCGGGCAATCCGGGACACGTGGTCACCCTAGAAGGGGTATGTCTCTCTTTGCTGAATATATGGGATGTCTCTTGCTGAATATATTGGGCTGTCTCTTTGCTTTATGGAAACGTCTCTTTTGCTGGATGGGCATAGGATTTTTTTTTGGGGGGGGGGGGCAGCATTTCATTCTTGGGCCCAGGCAGCACAATGTCTTAGGCCAGCCCTGCAACCCTTAAATCTAGTGTTGGACTGGCTAAAGGATACCCCAGGCTTTCTCTGACCTATTCTCCTAGCTGCTCTGCTTAAACAAAAGACCATTTGTAAGGTTTCTTTTTTTATATTGATTTGAATGTCATTAGTGAACTATAAAACCAGCCAGTGGAAATGAAAATAAATTGCCACTTCCTGCCAGCTTCACCTCTGGGTTTGATAACAGAAAGTATCTCTTTGTATGCTTGCCATATTTTCATTGTAGCATGTATCTTTGTTCTCTTCCACGGTCTTAATTATCGTAATGTGCGGGAGGGTCCTAAACCTGAAATGCATTTCCAGAAATTACTGTTGACTTGGGTACATTTAAATGATTGTTTCCAATAAAGCTGAGTGAAGCAAGGAGTAAATAATTGGATTGTGCTATGGGGCTGCAATACCTTCTATTCTCTTTGACTCTTCGTTCATTATTTAATCTTGGCATATTTTGAGCAGTACATTATTATCTGCTGATCAGTGCAGGTTAATATGGAAACCATGCATATAATAACAATCATTTTCTTAGCCTTTTCCCTTGTCCTTTACTTGCTATTCTATACATCCTGTTCAGTCTAAGGGGAAGTGCTGTGTAGACAAAGACTGCATTAGAATTCCATGAGTAGCAGTGTAATTTGTGGTCTGTCATATATTCACAGCTCTGTGGTATATATAAAGAAACAATGAAAACAGGCAAAAGGAAAAAACAATCTAATGTTTAACAGTTTTTTCAATTATTTGTACCTTTATCTAATTCAATTGCAAAGCCCTTCTAGTTATTATAAATTGAAAAAGCCCCACAATATGCATAATACTTCAATTAATTTCTAATAACTGAGACCATTATCAGTGGCCTAATTTTTCATGTGGTAAGGAGGCCACTGCAGTAGTACAGTGGTAGATGTACTAAAGGCAAATAGACTGTGCATTTTAGTTACTAAATGTAGATGCGGTAAAGCTTTACTTTGTAAAAAATACCCAATCAGATGCAAGGAAAAAAAATGCATTTTTGCTTGCACATGATTGGATAATAGAAATTAGCAGAGCTTTACTACATTTACTAAGTTCTGAGGAAAATGAGAGCAACTGCACTTGCAGGGTACATAGTCTATTTGCCTTTAGTAAATCAACTCCATAGTGCCTATTTGGCCTTCTATCACCAGAGCTTCCCAGTTGAAATGCTTTGCTGATCATGATGTTATGTTTAATTATTAATGTAGTATATCAATGTTGCTCAACTTGGAAGACATGCTAGGAATAAGCAGGTTTAGCCATTGCTAGGAGGGATAGCAGTGACGACCCGTCCATAGGGGGCACCCCCCAATCCATGCATCCGGCCCCCTAATCTACATGCGGGGCGCCGGACGCATGGATTTCAATGGTATTTTTTATCTAGAAGCACATGATTAGAGCCTGAGGCTCTAATTGGCTTCAAAAAAGGGTGGGCTCGGGAGGCAGAGCACTTCTCCCTGAGCCCACCCTGTTATGTGACATTAGTGAGTTAATATTTGCTAATGTTTTCCTGTTTCTCCTCCCAGCCAATCAGGAAGTGGCTCCTGAGACCCCATTGGCCGGTAGTCCAAAGAATCAATTGGCTGGGTGGAGAATAAGTAGGGGGGAAACGGGGTCGGCACGCGGAGGAGACAGATGGGGGAAGCTGCTGCCAACATTGAATTCAAACGCGGAGAGAGGAAGCCCAGCACAGCACACAGATGAGAAGCTGAACGGGAGAAGGAGGACAGCCCAGAGCCTGCCGGTAAGGTGGTGTCCCCTGGAGAGTATCATCTTAGCCTGCTTTGTACATTGTGCACCTCGAAGCACCATGGTCAGGTCCATCTGACACCCCCCCCGACCGATGGAGCACCAGCCGCCACTAAGGGATAGGTATAGTTTTGGTGCACTAGGAAAGATATGGTGGGAAGGAAGTTTAATGAGAGAGGAGTTTGGGGTCTGTGAAGGCTGCTTCCCTTTGAGGGGCAGCCAGAACCTATTTTCCTGCGTGATATAGCTGGATACAGTCTAGAGAGAAGGGACTTGGCATAAATAATCCTTATAGTGGGCAATGGATCAGCACTGGGTCAGCCATGAAAGTTGTAGTAAACATGTAATGTAATCAGAATGAGTTTCTTCTTAAGCTGGCTATAGATGACTCAAAATGTTTTTGGGTTCAGCTGACAATGGGCAAATTTTGATTCATGTGATAATCTTCTGTCAACAGGAAATGTTAGAAAATTTTTGTTGATCAGTGTTTTCTGACAGTAGAGAGTCCTGCTGACAGAATAAAATGTCCCAGCTGGGGGGGATCTTCAATCCATTTCGCTTGTGTGGATGGGGGAATCAGTTCATTTTTTTTCCCGTTCAGCCAGCTAGCTGAAAAAAATCATTTATGGCTAACTATATTCTTATGGAAACTGAGGGCAAGCCTATACTGGGAATCCGTAAGGTACCTGTGATAGGTAGTGTCCGAAGTGGAGCTTGTGTGCTGAGGATTCAGGCGAAAACTTAGTCAGGCAGATTAGGTTGGCAACAGATCAGGTAAAGCGGTACACGATCGAAATCCAGAGATTGGTCAGGCAGGCAAAGGTCATACACAAGCTGGCGATGAATTACAAAGTCAGCAGGCTAGAGAGTAGTTAGGAATCCAGGCAGAAGTTCCATACGATAATCAAGGTCACAAAGCAGTCACAACACCCAGGGAGCTAGTCCACACAAACGGGCGCTAAGAGATAGGAAGTGCTGCTATTTATGGGCTGCTTTGATTGTAAATTGTCCACAGCTGGCAGCAGGTGGTGCTAGTGAGTCCAAGGTAATGCTTAATACTGAGAGGACATTTCCATAACTCCAGAGCTCCTCCGTAGCACAACAGGTAAGGCTGCTGCTGTGGGACCAGGAAGATCCCGGTTCAAATACACCCAGGTACATGACAGGGCTCCCTCCCCAGTGGACCCCCCCTGGGGGCCTAAAAGGGCTTAGTGGGAAAGGAGGCATGGAAGTCTTAAATAAGAGAAGGAGCATGCAGATCTTTGGCTGGAACCCAGGAACTGTCTGTGACGGGATATCCCTTCCAATCAACCAGATACCGAAGGCCCCGACCCTGTCTTTTAGAATCAAGAATCTTGGAGACTTTAAACTCATTCTGTCCATCAACAAGAACAGGAGGAGGTAGCTGTTGCGTTCTGGAGTAGCAATTGAAAATTTCTTTTTGAGGAGGGAAACGTGGAATACGGGATGTATTCGGAGAGAGGAAGGTCATTTCAACCGATAGGAGACCGGCCCGACTCGAGCAATAATTCTGTAAAGACCGATGAATCGAGGGCCCAATTTGTTAGAAGGTTGTTTCAGTCTCACATATTTGGTTGATAGCCAAACTCTGTTACCCACCACATATGGAGGTATATGGCGTCTTTGTTTGTTGGAGAAAAACGCATACTTGCCTGCTGACTTCCGTAGTAATAAGCAAATCTTTTTCCAATGTAGCAGAATATTTTTCACCCACTGATCTGCTGCTAGTACACCAGAAGAAGGCTGAAGTAGGGGAAAAGTCTGAGGGTGATAGCCTAGGGCTGCGTAAAATGGTGTGGTATGAAGAGCACTTTGCCAACGGGAATTAATGGCGAACTCAGCCAAAGGCAAATACTCAGACCAGTTGTAGTGTAAGGCATTGACATAATGTCGAAGATAGGTTTCCAGGGTCTGGTTCATGCGTTCGGTTTGACCATCTGTTTGAGGGTGATGTGAGGTAGAGAGTGAGAGCGTTACTCCCAGTTTCTTGCAGAACGCTCTCCAGAATCGGGAAACAAACTGGGATCCGCGGTCTGAGACGACATTGGTAGGTATGTCATGATATTTCACAATATGGGAAAGGAAGATGGTAGTTAGTGCTTCCGCTGTAGGTAATGGCACAAAATTTGACATTTTGGAAAAGCGATCCACTATGACCCATATAGCAGTCACGCCCTTGGACTTGGGTAAGTCTGAAATGAAGTCCATAGTCAAATGGGTCCAAGGCTGGCGAGGTCCCAGAAGTGGTTGTAACAGTCCAGTAGGCAATGTGCGGGGTACTTTATTAGCAGCACAAGTTGGACAGGCAGCCACATAGACAGTAACATCCCTTTTTCATATGAGGCCACCAGACATGACGCTGCAAGGTCTTGAGAGTGGTGGTGACGCCAGGATGACCGGATAACACACCATCATGTGCCCAGAGGAGTACAGGTTTTCTGAGGCTAGGGGCTACGAACAGGCGACCTGGTGGTATCTTCAAACCTTGGAGAACACGATTCTGGGTTTCTTGTAACTGTTGGGAAAGAGCCGTAGAGATCTGTGCGACAATTTTGTGAGGTGGGATTATATACTGCTCGGTAGGTTGATCTTCTTCAGAGGTAGCGAACTGTCTGGAAAGAGCATCGGCTTTCTTGTTTTTATGCCCAGGAACATAAGAAATAACAAAATTAAAATGGGAGAAAAACAGAGCCCATCGAGCCTGATGTGAGTTCAAACGTCTTGCAGTCTGAAGATAAAGCAGGTTTTTATGGCCAGTGAGGATAGAAAAAAGGCTTGGGAGCCCCTTCCAGAAGATGTCGCCATTCAGACAATGCCAATTTGATGCCCAGTAGTTCTCAATTCCCAACATCATAATTCATCTCCGCTGGAGAAAACTTTCTAGAAAAAAATGCTACTGGATGTATTCTACCGGACTTAGGCTGTCTCTGGGACAGCACTAGTGATGAGCCGAACACCCCCGGGTTCGGTTCGCACCAGAACCCGCGAACGGACCGAAAGTTCGCACGAATATTAGAACCCTATTAAATACAATGGATGCGAACGTTCGGATTCTAAAGTGCTAATTATAACGACTATTATCCATGTTATTGTCCGAAACAGAGTTTGGGAACCTGGGTTCTGCACCAGGGGACATGTATCAATGCAAAAAGAAGTTTTAAAAACGGACGTTTTCCGGGAGCAGTCATTTTAATGATGCATAAAGTGAAAAAAAAAAAGTCAAATATTCCTTTAAATATTGTACCTGGGGGGTGTCTAAAGTATGCCTGTGAAGTGCCACGTGTTTCCCGTGTTTAGAACTGTCCTTGCACAAAATAACATTTCTAAAGGAAAAAAAGCCATTTAAAACTGCTTGCGGCTTTAATGCAATGTCTGGTCCCGGTAATATGGATGAAAATCTTTAGGAAAAATGGCATAGCTACCCCATCAACCCCCCCCCTACCCCAGCCCATTACCAGCCCCTTTGGGTCTTGTATGGATATTAAGGGGAACCCCGCACACAAAATAAAAAAGGACCTATATACTCTGAACAGCCGTATACAGGCGGTGCATACAAGACAGGGACTGTAGGTTTGTTCTTATGTAGAATCTGTTTGTAATTTTGAACAGCTGCATTGTTTAAGTGTAGCTCCATGCCAAATTCCTTTTTTTTAGCTTTTTGTAAAACATAGGGAACGGTTATCACCCCTGTCACATTTTTTTTGCTGTCTGTGCCCCTGTTCAGAACATTTCACCTCACTTTGCGTCCCAATGACAACTGTTTTTGAAATGTGGTGTTTTTATTGAAACAAGGATTGGTGATAAAGCATCAGTAGAGAGGAGACACCTTTCTCCCATATTAATTCTTACAGGAGAGAATTTTCCTTCCAAGGGGTAGATTTCCTCTCACTTCCTGTTGTCTTCTTCCGTTTGCAAGTAGTAGTAGTTTGTAAGTTGGATGTTTGAAAGTAGGGACCTGCCGTATATACTCAGCAGAAATTGGCCCCTTAGGTGTTGGTGTTGGCACAACACTGAAAGCACTCACAGTTATTCTTGGTGGGTGCTGGAACGCCCTGCTGTCAACTATTATATCAGGAATTGTAATAACATATAATTGTTGATCAGTGGTAGTAAAAATTGGGCCTTTGATGGTGGTGCTGGTGCCACAACACTGTAAGGCCTGACAGTTACTCTTGGTGGGCGCAGCAATGGGCCCTGCTGTGAATTATTAGATCAATAATTATAATTGCATGCCCCTGTTGAATAGGGGCTGAAAAATTGGGCTTTTGGTGGTGGTGGTGGTGGTGGTGGTGATGGTGGTGCTGGTGCCACAACACTGTAAGGCCTGACAGTTACTCTTGGTGGGCGCAGCAATGGGCCCTGCTGTGAATTATTCGAACAATAATTATAATTGCATGCCCCTGTTGAACAGGGGCTGAAAAATTGGGCCTTTGGTGGTGGTGGTGGTGGTGATGGTGGTGCTGGTGCCACAACACTGTAAGGCCTGACAGTTACTCTTGGTGGGCGCAGCAATGGGTCCTGCTGTGAATTATTCGATCAATAATTATAATTGCATGCCCCTGTTGAACAGGGGCTGAAAAATTGGGCCTTTGGTGGTGGTGGTGGTGGTGATGGTGGTGCTGGTGCCACAACACTGTAAGGCCTGACAGTTACTCTTGGTGGGCGCAGCAATGGGCCCTGCTGTGAATTATTAGATCAATAATTATAATTGCATGCCCCTGTTGAACAGGGGCTGAAAAATTGGGCCTTAGGCACTGGTGGCACAACACTGCAACCCCTCACAGATACTGTACTTGGAGCACAGCAATGAGGCCTGTTGCAAAGTATTGCATCAAAAATTTTAATTACACGCCCCTGTTAAACAGGGGCTGAAAAATTGGGCCTTAGCCACTGGTGGCGTCACCCATAAACCAAAATGATCTTCCAAGCTATCATCATTAATCGTATCATTGAGGAGGAGGAGGAGGATAGCCAGTCAACATAACAGCACAGGCACTCAGCATCAGCATCAGTCTTGAAGGGATGTGACATTTTAAAATCAATTAGTCTGTTATATCAGCATCTGGTGTGTGGTAGCTGGTGGTGATCCAAGACTGGTTCATCTTGATGAAAGTGAGTCGATCAACCGAGTCGGTGGACAGGTGCACCCTGTGATCCGTGACAAATCCTCCAGCAGCACTGAATGTGCGTTCTGAAAGAACGCTGGATGCAGGACAGGCCAGTAGCTCAATTGCATACTGTGCAAGCTCTGGCCAGTGATCCATCCTCAAGACCCAGTAAGCCAGAGGATTTTCGGTGGGGAAGGTGTCCAAGTCTGACCTTGCCCCTAGGTATTCCTGGACCATGTATATCAGACGCTGGCGATGGTTGCTGGAACTGATCATACTTTGGGGCTGCGGACTAAAGAATTGTCTGAACGCATCGGTCAGACGGCCACCTTCCCCACCGCTCCTTCTTTGACTGCCCGAAGCCTCAGCAACTCGTTGTCCAGGACCAGGAGTTTGTAACCTCCCAGTCTCTGGGAACGCGTTGCACAGACCTTTCTGCAAGGCCTCCCGGAGTTGTCTCATCCTCTGCTCCCTCTGCGACGGTACGATAAGGTCCGCAACCTTACCCTTGTACCGTGGATCAAGGAGAGTGGCCAGCCAGTAATGGTCCCTCTCCTTGATCCGAAGAATACGAGGATCCTTCCGCAGACTTTGCAGGATCAGGGAGGCCATGCAGCGTAGGTTAGCTGAGGCATTCAGTCCGGAGTCCTCTGGGTCACTAAGGACGACATGATCCGCAGCCACCTCCTCCCAGCCACGTACAAGTCCACTGGTTTCTTGGGACTGTAAATCATCCCTAAAAGACTGCTGCTGATGATGCTGAGTGCCAGCCTCCACCTCCATGCTGACACAATCCTCCTCCTCCTCCTCCTTCTCCTCCTCTTCCTGTGCGATGGGTGGGACAGAAGGAACACTGTCTGGGTAAAGGGGGCCTTGAGAGGCAAGGAAGTCCTCCTCTTCCTGCCTCTGTTCTGCCTCAAGTGCCCTGTCCATTATTCCACGCAGCGTGTGCTCCAACAGGTGGACAAGAGGTACAGTGTCACTGATGCATGCACTGTCACTGCTCACCATCCTCGTGGCCTCCTCAAATGGTGCCAGGACAGTGCATGCATCCCTGATCATGCCCCACTGGCGTGGTGAAAAAAACCCGAGCTCCCTTGACCCTGTCCTGGTGCCGTAGTCGCACAGGTACTCATTGATGGCCCTCTGCTGCGTGTGCAGCCTCTGCAGCATGGCCAACGTTGAGTTTCACCTGGTGGGCATGTCACATATAAGGCGGTTCTTGGGCAGGTTCAACTCCTTTTGCAGCTCAGCCAGGCGAGCACTGGCATTATAAGATCTGCGGAAATGCACACAGACTTTCCTGGCCTGCCTCAGGACATCCTGTAAGCCCGGGTACCTGCCCAAGAACCGCTGCACCACCAGGTTAAGGACGTGAGCCATACAGGGCACATGGGTCAGTTGTCCCTGTCGGAGGGCGGAGAGGAGGTTGGTGCCATTGTCGCAAACCACCATTCCTGGCTTAAGCTGGCGTGGCGTCAACCACCTCTCGGCCTGCCCCTGCAGAGCAGACAGGACCTCTGCCCCAGTGTGGCTCCTGTCCCCCAAACACACCAGCGCAAGCACGGCATGGCATCTTTTTGCCTGCGTACTTGCGTAGCCCCTTGAACGCCTACGGAGCACCGCTGGTTCCGAGGACAAACCACAGGAAGAGGCCATGGAGGAAGAAGAAGAGGAGGGGGTGGAGGAGAGAGGTGTGTCACAACCAGTAGTAGCATTTTGGAGGCGTGGCGGTGGAACAACCTCCAACACTACTGCACCTTGTCCTGCATCCTTCCCAGCTGCCAAAAGAGTGACCCAATGGGCCGTGAAAGAAAGGTAACGTCCCTGTCCATGCCTGCTGGACCATGAGTCAGCGGTAATATGCACCTTACCGCTGACCGCCCTGTCCAGTGAGGCCAAGACATTGCCTTCCACATGCCTGTAGAGAGCCAGAATCGCCTTCCGTGCGAAAAAGTGGCGTTTGGGAACCTGCCACTGAGGAACCGCACATTGCACAAACTCACGGAAGGGGGCCGAGTCTACCAACTGAAAAGGCAGCAGTTGAAGCGCTAGCAATTTAGCCAAGCTAGCATTCAACCACTGGGCATGTGGATGGCTGGGAGTGAACTTCTTTCGACGGTCCAGCAGCTGGGGCAGGGAAATTTGCCTGCTAGAATCGGACGTTGGTGTGCTGCTAGCAGAGTGCCCGCAAGTACTTGCCTGTGACACACCTAATTCTACACCTTCATTCCTCTCAGAGCAGGTTTCAGAGAGGAGTGAAGGTATAGTGGGGTTGGAGATCCCAGCTGATGCGGTGCAAGAAGAGGTCAGCTTTGTTCTTTGGTGTGGGTCTTTAAGGTAGGCTTGCCAACGAGCTGCATGGCAGGTCAACATATGTCTGATCAAGCATGTGGTGCCCAAGCGGCTGATGTTTTGGCCACGCGATATACGCTTCAGACATATGTTGCAAACAGCAGGTGTGCGATCTGATGCACTCGCCTCAAAAAAGGCCCACACCAAAGAACTTTTTGAATGACGGGCAGAGGCAGCGCCCTGCACAGGCGGAGCTCTGCGGTGTGATTCCGTCGGTGTGCTGCCCATACGCTGGCCACTCAAGGGCATCCTGCCTCGTTGGAGATGTGCCTCCTCCTCCTCCTCCTCTCTCCTATTAGGCACCCACGTGGAGTCAGTGACCTCATCATCCCCTCCCTCCTCATCAATGGAGCCAATCTGGCAGTATGCTGCAGCTGCTGGAGCATGACTGCCAGATTGGTGTCCTTCTTGAGCATCCCCTCTCTCTGCTCTCACGCTGCTGCCTTCCTCTAGCTGGGTATCATCATCAGACCCTTCGAAACGCTGGGCATCCTCCTGGAGCATGTACCCAACACTGTGCTCAAACAGTTCGGGGGACTCCTCAGGAGGAGGACATGGTGGGTCTAGGGAAGGATTGACTAATGAAGATAATGATACCAGTACCCTGAGCCTGGGTGAGAGAGGATGAGGAGGATGAGGTGGGCTTGGTCATCCACTCTACCAAGTCTTCGGTATGATGTGGCTAAACATGTCCAGCTGCCGAAAAGAAGGACAAGCGTGTCCCATGGCCATGTGCTGATGACAATGCACCGCGTCCACGACCAGCACTGTTGCCCCCAGACACAGAGCCTGCTTGCCCTCTTTTTTTGCCTCCTGACTGTCTGCCTCTCCTTGTTTGCCTTCCAGACATTTTATTGGATGGCCTGCAGGGAGATGGGAAAAAGAGCAATAAGGGCTACCTTCAGGTGTATACTGTGCAGGAGGCTTAGCAACAATGACACTGACACTGTCCCCTGCCTATCCTTCTCTGTCCCTAAACACAAGGATTGAAAATATGGTTCAGCAAAATTGGTTTAGAACAGAATAGCACACTGACACTTTCCCTCACTGTCCTACTCTGTCCCTCCCTACAAACAAGATTTAGCACAGAATAGCACACTGCTAATTTCCACGAGTGTCCTTCTCTGTCCCTAAACTCAAGGATTTCGAATATGGAACAGCAAAATTGGTTTAGAACAGAATAGCACACTGTCAGTTTCACTCACTGTACCTCTCTGTCCCTAAACTCAAGGATTGAAAATATGGTTCAGCAAAATTGGTTTAGAACAGAATAGCACACTGACACTTTCCCTCACTGTCCTACTCTGTCCCTCCCTACAAACAAGATTTAGCACAGAATAGCACACTGCTAATTTCCACGAGTGTCCTTCTCTGTCCCTAAACTCAAGGATTTCAAATATGGAACAGCAAAATTGGTTTAGAACAAAATAGCACACTGTCAGTTTCACTCACTGTACCTCTCTGTCCCTAAACTCAAGGATTGAAAATATGGTTCAGCAAAATTGGTTTAGAACAGAATAGCACACTGACACTTTCCCTCACTGTCCTACTCTGTCTGTCAGGGAAATCCGTCCAACAGCGGCAATCAGCGCCCAATGCGCACGCGCGGCGGAATGATGCTTCGGCGCGTGCGCGGGACGGCGCTTCTACGTTCTCGGGTGCGCGCGCCGGCGCAGCGGCGCGCGCGCATGCGCGGCGGCGCACCAATAGGAATCCAGGCGGGCCTATTTAAAAAGACCCAGTTGCACTGACAAGTTGCTGGTTTGTCAGCTTTCCTGTATACCCAAGACTCTGGAAAACTATCTTGAAAATCTCCTTGTGACCCGGACTGGCTTGATTCCTCTGATCTCTCTCCTGGACCTGACCCTCGGCTTGTTATACGGACTTCTGCCTTCTCCTGTGTTTGACCCTCGGCCTGTGACTCGGATCTGCTGCCTGTCTACAATCCTTGACCTCCTGCTTGTACCTTTTGGACTTCCGCGTTTCCTTTGAACTCCTGCCTGGTTCCCGGTATTCTCTGGACTTGTTACCTTTTACTGTGCTAGACCCCCAGCCGGGACTGTTACCTTGCAATTGCAACACGGACTCAACCTGCACCGGCTTCCATTATCTCCTGCTGTTTGAACTTTACCAATCTGGCTAGTTCCTGCTTGAAGCCTGTTTCTTCAGTCTACTCAGCACTACCGGACCGTCTACAAGTACCCACCACCTGCCGGTAGCCGGTGCCGCTTCTCGCCATCCACTCCCTGTCTCAACTCCAGGGGGTGGAGTGCGTCAAGTCGCAAAGGTGAACCACTCTCGGCATCTCGGCCTCGGTAAGTACATACCCTTACAGTACAAACCAGCCAGATGTCTGAGGCCGACAGGGTGCGTTCACCGTTCGAGACCCTATGTCAGCAAGTCACCGCACTAACCGATGCGGTTCAGAAATTACAAGAAGGTTATGTCCAAATGGATGGCCGCTTTCAGCTACTTACTGGAGCTACAGGACCAGCATCACCAGCTGCTACCGTTGCCAATGTTGCCTCCACATCTCAAAATCAGGCAAATCCCACCGTAGTAATGGCTACCCCTGAACCCAGGGTCCCCCTGCCTGAGCGATTTTCTGGCGTCCGTAAGAAATATCGGGCTTTCAAAAACGCATGTTCTCTTTACTTCGCCCTTCAACCCAGGACTTTCTCTTCAGAAGTGGTAAAGGTGGGGTTCGTCATCTCCCTTCTAACCGACGAACCTCAGGCCTGGGCCCATGGCCTGATGGAGCAAAGCAGCCCCATACTAGATTTCGTGGACACCTTCTTCGAGAGTATGGCGCAGCTGTATGACGAACCTCAGCGATCAGCTACAGCTGAGTCTGTTCTCCACAGTTTAACCCAGGGGAGAAGGCCGGTGGAGGACTACACGGCAGAATTCCGGAAATGGTCAGCTGACACTGGCTGGAATGAGACGGCCCTTAAATACCAATATCGCCAAGGACTGTCTGAGGCTCTTAAAGACGAGCTGGCCAGGATTGGTGTTCCAACTACTCTGGAAGATTTGATCCAGTCTGTCACTCAGCTTGACAGACGCCTGCAGGAGCGGTGTTCTGAGCGTTTCCAGACTACCCGTCCAAACTGGACTTTGCCCCGATCAGCTTCTGCCTATCCACCCATCCAAGTTCCTACAGCATCTTCTCCTCCCGAGCCTGAACCCATGCAGCTTGGTCTGGTTCGTCCTCCCCTTTCTCCTGAGGAAAAGCAGCGCAGGCGTCAGGCCAATCTGTGTCTTTACTGCGGGGGTACTGGCCATTTCCTTCGGAGCTGCCCAGTGAGACCTAGTAAGTGTACCCTCAAAGACACTTTGAACTACCAAGTTTCTGGCTTACCACAGACTTATGTTGTTCTTTCTATTTCTCTACAGCTACCAACAGGAGCAACCCGCCTACCGGCGATTATTGATTCAGGAGCCTGCAGCTGCTTTCTGGACTCTTCACTTGCTTCCCAACTTCACTTTCCTCTGCAAACCAAGGACCGTTATCTTCAGGTTCGTCTGGCGGATGGATCCCTGCCTCGTTCAGGGGTAATTACGCAAGAAACAAAACCCGTCCTTGCTATCACGGATTCAGGCCACCAAGAATACCTTCGATTTGACCTCATCCCATCTCCCATGTTTCCCATCATCCTGGGCCTCCCCTGGTTACAAGCACATGAGCCTCATATAAACTGGGCCAAAAGGGAAGTTAACTTCACTTCTTCGTATTGTTCCCAACACTGTCTTTCCGCACTTCCAACTGTCTGTGCTACTTTAACCCCTCAACCGGATAACCTACCACATGTTCCATCAGCATACTTAGAATTCCAGGACGTCTTCGACAAACAGCAGGCCGACCGCCTACCTCCACATCGTCCATACGATTGTCCCATTGACCTTCTGCCTGGCTCCAAAATTCCATTCGGCCGCATCTTTCCCTTGTCCGAATCTGAGTTGAAGGCCCTCAAATCTTACATTGAGGAAAATCTGGAAAAGAAATTCATTCGCCCCTCTTCTTCCCCAGCCGGTGCCGGAATCTTTTTCGTTGAAAAGAAAGACGGGACTCTGAGGCCCTGCATCGACTATAGGGAATTAAATAAAATTACTATTAAAAATAGATACCCGCTTCCTTTCATCCCGGAGTTGTTCCAACGATTCCGATCAGCTCGGATCTTCTCTAAACTGGACCTTCGAGGGGCCTACAACCTCATCCGGATCAGGGCTGAATGGAAGACGGCTTTTAGATCTAGGTTCGGTCATTTTGAATACTTGGTCATGCCATTCGGGCTTTGCAACGCCCCAGCTACTTTCCAGCACCTGGTCAATGACATTTTCCGTGAACACCTGGACGACTTCCTAGTAGTCTACTTAGACGATATTCTTATTTTTTCGTCCTCCCTTGAACTGCACCGAATCCATGTCATCAAGGTCCTCACTATTCTCTGAGAACATAGACTTTACCTCAAGGCCGAGAAATGTGACTTTGAGAAAACCACTGTGCAATTTTTGGGATTTATTATTTCTACCAATGGGGTCGCAATGGACCCGCAGAAAGTGAAAGCTATCCAGGAATGGCCAGCCCCAACAGACAAGAAAGGGGTACAATGGTTTATAGGTTTCGCCAACTTCTACAGGAGGTTCATTGTGGGGTTCTCCTCTATTGTGGCACCTATAACCCAACTGACACGCCAGGGCTACCGCTTTCACTGGTCACCGGAAGCTCAGGATGCCTTCGATAAACTAAAAAATGCATTCACATCGGCACCTGTATTGAAGCATCCAGATCCGTTACTGCCGTTTACTCTGGAAGTAGATGCTTCAGAGTCAGCCACTGGGGCCATCCTCTCTCAAAGGCAGGGCCCCAAATCCCTTCTTCATCCAGTAGCCTTTGCCTCTCGTAAACTAACTTCTCCGGAATGTAATTATGACGTCGGAGACCGGGAACTATTAGCTATCAAATTCGCCCTGGAAGAATGGCGATACCTTCTGGAGGGAGCCCCTCACCCTGTCATGATATTCACGGATCATAAGAATCTAGAATATCTGAGAACAGCAAAACGTCTTCGACCCAGACAAGCCCGATGGGCCCTCTTCTTCACCAGGTTTAACTTTCACATCTCTTATAGGCCCGGTTCCAAGAACGTGAAGGCGGATGCACTCTCTAGGATGTTTCCCGAGACCCCTCAAGCAGAGGAACCAAGTACCATCCTATCAGCACAAAACTTTCTGCTCATCCCACAGGCTGATCTACTAACCTCCATAAAAGCCGCCTCTAAGCATTGTCCTGACCAAGTAACCTCTTCCCTAGAGAAGCGTAATGACTTGCTCTGGTCCCAAGGTAAAGTCTTCGTCCCTCTGGAAACAAGGCAACTGATTCTGAAAACTTTCCACGACCACAAACTAGCTGGTCACTTTGGAACCAAAAAAACCATGGAACTAATCTCTCGCTCCTTCTGGTGGCCTGGTTGGAGACAAGATTGCAAGTCCTATGTTGCCTCCTGTACCCGTTGCCAACGGTATAAGGGACCCAAAACCAAGAGTTGGGGACTACTCAAACCTTTGCCTATCCCTGAACGTCCGTGGGCAGATGTGTCCATGGACTTCATTGTAGATCTACCGCCCTCTGGAGGTTTTACCATGATTCTGGTCGTAATTGACCGCCTCTCCAAAATGGCACACTTCGTGCCCATGATCGGTACCCCCTCTGCTGCAGATACAGCCAAAGCCTTCTTTCAGGAGATAATCAGGCTCCATGGGGTGCCTAAGAGCATCACCTCTGACAGAGGCGTTCAATTCACGTCGAAATTCTGGAAGGAACTTTGCAAATCTTTAGAAGTCAAGATTTGCCTATCATCGGCATATCACCCCCAGAGCAACGGACAGACAGAGAGAACCAATCAAACCCTAGAACAATATCTCCGTTGTTTTTGCTCAGCCTCACAAGACGATTGGTCCTCCCTATTATCCTACGCTGAATTTGCATATAACAACTCGGTGCATTCAGCCACCAGTCAAACTCCTTTTTGGGCCAACTTTGGCTTCCATCCTTCCTTCCTCCCTGATGACATTCCGGAGAGCTCTGTTCCTGCTGTTCAAGATCGGATAGCCTTTGTTCAATCTAATTTTCTGAGACTCCAGGAAATGATGCAAAACGCCCAGGAGTCTTACAAGAGACACTATGACAAGGGTAGGAAGGAAAATCCAGTCTTCAAAGTTGGGGAGGAAGTATGGCTCTCCGCCACCAACCTCAAATTGCCGATACCTTCACGGAAATTGGGACCAAGATTTATAGGCCCTTTTAAAATCAAGCGAGTAATCAACCCTGTGGCCTTTGAATTGGCACTGCCCGACTCCTACAGGATACACCCGGTCTTCCACACGTCTCTGTTGAAACCGGTAGTCTCCAGCTCCTTCCCGGGAAGGGATGAGCCATCTACTCCACCTGTGGAGGTTGATGGTGAAAACGAGCACGTGGTGGAATCTATCTTGGGCTGCAGGAAAAGAGGCAGGCAGTTACAGTATTTAATCAAATGGAAGGGGTATCCCCCAGAGGACAACTCTTGGGAACCATCTAGGAACCTACATGCTCCCCGCCTAATTAGAGTCTTTCACCAGGAACATCCCGAGTTGATGTCTAGTCTGGGCGTCCGGAGTCCGCCCCTAGGAGGGGGGCACTGTCAGGGAAATCCGTCCAACAGCGCCAATCAGCGCCCAATGCGCACGCGCGGCAGAATGATGCTTCGGCGCATGCTCGTGCGCGGGACGGCGCTTCTACGTTCTCGGGTGCGCGCGCCGACGCAGCGGCGCGCGCGCATGCGCGGCGGCGCACCAATAGGAATCCAGGCGGGCCTATTTAAAGAGACCCAGTTGCACTGACAAGTTGCTGGTTTGTCAGCTTTCCTGTATACCCAAGACTCTGGAAAACTATCTTGAAAATCTCCTTGTGACCCGGACTGGCTTGATTCCTCTGATCTCTCTCCTGGACCTGACCCTCGGCTTGTTATACGGACTTCTGCCTTCTCCTGTGTTTGACCCTCGGCCTGTGACTCGGATCTGCTGCCTGTCTACAATCCTTGACCTCCTGCTTGTACCTTTTGGACTTCCGCGTTTCCTTTGAACTCCTGCCTGGTTCCCGGTATTCTCTGGACTTGTTACCTTTTACTGTGCTAGACCCCCAGCCGGGACTGTTACCTTGCAATTGCAACCCGGACTCAACCTGCACCGGCTTCCATTATCTCCTGCTGTTTGAACTTTACCAATCCGGCTAGTTCCTGCTTGAAGCCTGTTTCTTCAGTCTACTCAGCACTACCGGACCGTCTACAAGTACCCACCACCTGCTGGTAGCCGGTGCCGCTTCTCGCCATCCACTCCCTGTCTCAACTCCAGGGGGTGGAGTGCGTCAAGTCGCAAAGGTGAACCACTCTCGGCATCTCGGCCTCGGTAAGTACATACCCTTACACTGTCCCTCCCTACAAACAAGATTTAGCACAGAATAGCACACTGCTAATTTCCACGAGTGTCCTTCTCTGTCCCTAAACTCAAGGATTTCAAATATGGAACAGCAAAATTGGTTTAGAACAGAATAGCACACTGTCAGTTTCACTCACTGTACCTCTCTGTCCCTAAACTCAAGGATTGAAAATATGGTTCAGCAAAATTGATTTAGAACAGAATAGCACACTGACACTTTCCCTCACTGTCCTACTCTGTCCCTCCCTACAAACAAGATTTAGCACAGAATAGCACACTGCTAATTTCCACGAGTGTCCTTCTCTGTCCCTAAACTCAAGGATTTCAAATATGGAACAGCAAAATTGGTTTAGAACAGAATAGCACACTGTCAGTTTCACTCACTGTACCTCTCTGTCCCTAAACTCAAGGATTGAAAATATGGTTCAGCAAAATTGGTTTAGAACAGAATAGCACACTGACACTTTCCCTCACTGTCCTACTCTGTCCCTCCCTACAAACAAGATTTAGCACAGAATAGCACACTGATAATTTCCACGAGTGTCCTTCTCTGTCCCTAAACTCAAGGATTTCAAATATGGAACAGCAAAATTGGTTTAGAACAGAATAGCACACTGACACTTTCCCTCACTGTCCTACTCTGTCCCTCCCTACAAACAAGATTTAGCACAGAATAGCACACTGATAGTTTCCACGAGTGTCCTTCTCTGTCCCTAAACTCAAGGATTGAAAATATGGAACAGCAAAATTGGTTTAGAACAGAATAGCACACTGACACTTTCCCTCACTGTCCTACTCTGTCCCTCCCTACAAACAAGATTTAGCACAGAATAGCACACTGATAATTTCCACGAGTGTCCTTCTCTGTCCCTAAACTCAAGGATTTCAAATATGGAACAGCAAAATTGGTTTAGAACAGAATAGCACCCTGACACTTTCCCTCACTGTCCTACTCTGTCCCTCCCTACAAACAAGATCTAGCACAGAATAGCACACTGATAATTTCCACGAGTGTCCTTCTCTGTCCCTAAACTCAAGGATTTCAAATATGGAACAGCAAAATTGGTTTAGAACAGAATAGCACACTGACACTTTCCCTCACTGTCCTACTCTGTCCCTCCCTAAAAACAAGATTTAGCACAGAATAGCACACTGATAATTTCCACGAGTGTCCTTCTTTGTCCCTAAACTCAAGGATTTCAAGTATGGAACAGCAAAATTGGTTTAGAACAGAATAGCACACTGACACTCTCCCTCACTGTCCTACTCTGTCCCTCCCTACAAACAAGATTTAGCACAGAATAGCACACTGACACTTTCCCTCACTGTACCTCTCTGTCCCTAAACTCAAGGATTGAAAATATGGTTCAGCAAGATTGGTTTAGAACAGAATAGCACACTGACACTTTCCCTCACTGTACCTCTCTGTCCCTACAAACAAGGATTAGCACAGAATAGCACACTGACACTTTCCCTCACTGTACCTCTCTGTCCCTACAAACAAGGTTTAGCACAGACTAACACACTGACACTCTCCCTACCTATCCTTATTTGTCCCTAAACACAAGGAATCCAGGATTAGTAAAGGAAAAAAAATGACACTGTCCCTGCCTATGCTTCTCTTTCCCTGCTCCGGAACACACTACACAAGGCCGCCGCGCTGGCGGCCTTTTATAGTGTGGGGCGTGTACTAAACCCCCTCAGCAATAATTGGCCACAGGCATCCTGCCTGTGGCCAATCATTTCTCTCCTCGCTGCCGGCGCTGTGATTGGCCAAGCATGCGGGGTCACAGTGCATGCTTGGCCAATCACAGCGCCTGGATGACACTGCGATGGCGTAGTGCATTGTGGGCCATTCGCGTCACTCGAATTTGGCGCGAACGGCCCAAATCGTTCGATCTTCGTCGAACGATCGAACAGCCGATGTTCGAGTCGAACGTATGTTCGACTCGAACACGAAGCTCATCCCTAGACAGCACGACACCTGCTCCTACCTCAGAGGCTTCAACCTCAACTATGTACTGGAGATCGGGATTTGGATGCTGAAGAATTGGAGCCTTGCTGTCTTTTAATTGCTGGAAAGCCGATTCTACTTCTGAGGACCACACCTTGCAATTTGTATCTTTCTTAGTCATAGCCGTAAGGGGGGCCGCAATGGAGGCAAAACCTTTGATAAAGCGTCTGTAGTAATTTGCAAACCCTAGAAAGCTTTGGAGCCCTCTTAAAGTGGTCGGTTGGGGCCATTGCAAGACAGCAGAAAGTTTTTGAGGGTCCATATGGAAACCACAGCACCTATAATGTATCCAAGGAAAGGAATACGGCTTTGATGGAAACTGCATTTTTCAATCTTCGCGTAAAGATAGTTTTCTCTCAGTCGTTGTAATACCTGCTTTACATGTGAGATGTGCTCTAGATGAGTCTTGGAAAAGATTAAAATGTCGTCCAAGTAGATGATCACAAAACTGTTGCTGAAATCATGAAAATTTTCATTTATGAAACGTTGGAAGACAGCAAGGGCGTTACACAACCCAAATGGCATAACCAGATATTTGAAATGTCCATTACGAGTGTTGAATGCTGTCTTCCACTCGTCCCCATCTTTAATTTGAATCAGATTATAAGCCCCTCATAGGTCCAGCTTGGAGAAGATAATGGCTCCCTTAAGTACATCAAACAGTTCAAGAATGAGAGGCAAAGGGTAGCAGTCTTTTACGGTGATTTGATTTAACCCTCGATAGTCTATGCATGGTCAAAGACCCCCATCTTTTTTTTCAACAAAGGAAAAACCTGCCCCTACTGGAGAAGAAGAGGGTCGGATAAAACCTCTTTCCAAGTTGTCTTTTACATATTCCTGCATGGATTTTTGTTCAGGCAAAGACAGGGGATAGGTCCTTCCTTTGGGAAGAGGTGCTCCAGGAATCAATTTAATTGCACAGTCAAAAGAACGATGTGGAGGTAAAACCTCTGCCTTTTGCTTGCAAAATACGTCTGCAAACTCATGGTATTCATGAGGCAAGGTAGGTGGGATGGCCACAGAAGCCAACATACAACAGAAAGTCTTTTGGGTTGAGACAAACAGTTTGGATGACAGAACGACCCCCAAGAGGTTAGTTCTCCATTTTCCCAATCAAAAGAAGGGTTATGTTGTTGTAACCATGGGTAACCAAGGATAACGGGCAGAAGTGGAGAATAAGAGACAAGACAACTTCCTCTTTGTGGAGTACGCCTACCTGAGTGGTGCTTGTCGTAGTCTCAAATTTTACAATGCCAACTCCCAAGGGTTGTCCATTCAGGGTGGTAATGTTCAGGGGTCTCGACTTTGGAACAAATGGGATGTTATTTTCTTTAACAAAAGTGTAGTCCAAGAATATGCCAGCAGCTCCAGAATCCACAAAAGCCTCACAGGAGACAAGTTTAGAGGGTAAATGGATAATGGCAGGAAAGGTAATCTTGGTCTTGGAGATATACAGTGGGGCAAAAAAGTATTTAGTCAGCCACCAATTGTGCAAGTTCTCCCACTTAAAAAGATGAGAGAGGCCTGCAATTGTCATCATAGGTATACCTCAACTATGAGAGACAAAATGTGGAAACAAATCCAGACAATCACATTGTCTGATTTGGAAAATTTGTATTTGCAAATTATGGTGGAAAATAAGTATTTGGTCACCTACAAACAAGCAAGATTTCTGTCTCTCACAGACCTATATCTTCTTCTTTAAGAGGCTCCTCTGTCCTCCACTCATTACCTGTATTAATGGCACCTGTTTGAACTTGTTATCAGTATAAAAGACACCTGTCCACAACCTCAAACAGTCACACTCCAAACTCCACTATGGTGAAGACCAAAGAGCTGTCGAAGGACACCAGAAACAAAATTGTAGACCTGCACCAGGCTGGGAAGACTGAATCTGCAATAGGCAATCAGCTTGGTGTGAAGAAATGAACTGTGAGAGCAATAATAAGAAAATGGAAGACATACAAGACCACTGATAATCTCCCTCGATCTGGGGCTCCATGCAAGATCTCACCCCGTGGGGTCAAAATTATCACAAGAACAGTGAGCAAAAATCCCAGAAACACACGGGGGACCTAATGAATGACCTGCAGAGGGCTGGGACAACATAACAAAGGCTACAATCAGTAACACACTACGCCGCCAGGGACTCAGATCCTGCAGTGCCAGACGTGTCCCCCTGCTTGAGCCAGTACATGTCCAGGCCCGTCTGAGGTTTGCTAGAGAGCATTTGGATGATCCAGAAGAGGATTGGGAGCATGTCATATGGTCGGATGAAACCAAAGTAGAACTGTTTCGTAGAAACACAACTCGTCGTGTTTGGAGGAGAGAGAATGCTGAGTTGCAACCAAAGAACACCATACCTACTGTGAAGCATGGGGGTGGCAACGCCATGCTTTGGGGCTGTTTCTCTGCAAAGGGAACAGGACGACTGATCCGTGTACATGAAAGAATGAATGGGGCCATGTATCATGAGATTTTGAATGCAAACCTCCTCCCATCAGCAAGGGCATTGAAGATGAAACGTGGCTGGGTCTTTCAGCATGACAATGATCCCAAACACACCGCCCAGGCAACGAAGGAGTGGCTTCGTAAGAAGCATTTCAAGGTCCTGGAGTGGTCTAGCCAGTCTCCAGATCTCAACTCCATAGAAAACCTTTGGAGGGAGTTGAAAGTCCGTGTTGCCCAGCGACAGCCCCAAAACATCACTGCTCCAGAGGAGATCTACATGGAGGAATGGGTCAACTGTGTGTGACAACCTTGTGAAGACTTACAGAAAACGTTTGACCTCTGTCATTGCCAACAAAGGATATATAACAAAGTATTGAGATGAACTTTTGATATTGACCAAATACTTATTTTCCACCTTAATTTGCAAATAAATTATTTCCAAATCAGACAATGTGATTGTCTGGATTTGTTTCCACATTTTGTCTCTCAAAGTTGAGGTATACCTATGATGACAATTACAGGCCTCTCTCATCTTTTTAAGTGGGAGAACTTGCACAATTGGTGGCTGACTAAATACTTTTTTGACCCACTGTAACTGTAAGGTCTAAGTCAGCTCCTCCAACACTGGCTAGACCCTGCTTTTACTGGACGGGAAAGGCAGACAGATAACAAATGTCCTTTAAGTCCACAGTACAGGCATAGGCCCAATGCACGCCTCCTTTGTTTCTCCGACTCAGTTAGGTGGAGGCGGCTTACTTCCATGGGTTCCACAGGTGCCTGGGGTTCAACTGAGATTACAGGTTCTGGCTGAGGTGGTGCTTGGAAGTTAGCGGCCAAATGGTAAACTGGCCTAGGAAACTTGCGAGTTCTAAGTCTCTCTTGGCACCTTTCATGATACCGGACATCCAGACGAACACACAGCTCTATGAATTTCTCAAAGTCTTCTGGGGAATCCTTATAGACTAATTTGTCCTTGATGCGATCTGCAAGACCTTTTCAGAAGGCTGCACGTAATGCCCTTGAGTCCCAATTAGTCTCAGAAGCAAGGGCACGGAACTCAATAGCATATTGTGCCACAGACATGGTGCCTTGTTGCATGTCCAAGAGTGAGTACTCAGCTGCAGAAGCTCTATCTGGCTTGTCAAATACAGTCTGGAGAGAAGCCAGAAATTTGTCAGCATCTTGCAGCACAGGATCATTGCGTTCCAGATAAGGAGAGACCCAGGCCAGGGCCTTCCCCTTTAACAAGGAAATTACAAAAGTCACTTTGGCTGACGAAGTCCTAAAAGTCCCAGGGTTGTTGCAGAAATGCAAACGGCAAACATTTAAAAAGCCTTTGCAGTCCTCAGTATCACCACCAAATTTGTCAGGCAAGGGAAGTTTGGGTGGTACAGAAGAGGCGGGTTGGATTGTAGCAGGAGTAGGATCCGGAGTCTGGACCGTTGCAGAGGAACCAGGCAAACAAGATTTAAGCATAGTACAAAGTTCATCTAACTTGGCATCCAGGGAAGAAAGATGCTGTTCATGAGCTCCAATCAATTGTCCCTGACGTGAAATCGCCTTAACAATCTCAGCAGGGTCCACTGCCATTGTGGCCCGTGTGTAATGTAAGATACCTGTGATAGGTAGTGTCTGAAGTGGAGCTTGTGTTCTGAGGATTCAGGCGAAAACTTAGTCAGGCAGATTAGGTTGGCAACAGATCAGGCAAAGCGGTACACGATCGAAATCCAGAGATTGGTCAGGCAGGCAAAGGTCATACACAAGCTGGCGGTGAAGTACAAAATCAGCAGGCTAGAGAGTAGTCAGGAATCCAGGCAGAAGTTCAACATGATAATCAAGGTCACAAAGCAGTCACAACACCCAGGGAGCTAATCCACACAAACGGGCGCTGAGAGATAGGAAGTGCTGCTATTTATGGGCTGCTTTGATTGTAAATTGTCCACAGCTGGCAGCAGGTGGGGCTAGTGAGTCCAAGGTAATGCTTAATACTGAGAGGACATTTCCATAATTCCAGAGCTCCTCCATAGCACATAAGGTAAGGCTGTAGCTGTGGGACCAGGAAGATCCCGGTTCAAATACACCCAGGTACATGACAGAATCAGAGACTATGAGACTGAGACTAATTGGAAGCCTTGTAGGAGGGTCAGACTGCCTGGTGGTGGTCTGCAAGATCCCTGTGGACTAGCCCTGGAACTAATGTCAGCTAAGGATTGCCTCTCATGAAAGTGAATGAATGTTTTCCTACAAGGTCTAAAGCCAGAGGGATCGTGAACTTGAATGGTGAATTTGCTATAGGGCCTCGTACCCTTCATCATGAAAATGTGCTGTAGGCGATGTGGCAGGAAATGACTAAACAACCTTCCATGGGGGGAGGCACTTGTGCCTTTTATAACAACACCTCATTCATGCTGACACTGAGCTTGGATGGATTCAAGGCTTCTGAGCCCAATACAGATAGGTTTCTGATGTGTTCTTTTATGTTCTAGAAACCTTCAACACAGGCTATGCCTGTGGGGGGTAAGCCCTAGTCAGCTTTTCTTTTCATAGCATCAGCTGCAGCCTCCTTCGTAGTTTACCTCCTCAGACACGCCCCGAAGCAAAAAGCAAAAAAAAATAAGCAAAGAGCCTCGTGATAGGGGGACAGGGTATACAGGGCAGTAGAGGGTTAATAGTTTAGTATCATGGGGAGGTCACATACAGGGATTGGTTAGTTGGATGAGATGGGTGGGGCTGTGGATGTGGGGATGCCAAGGGTAGTTCTGATAATGCGGCAGACCCCCTTTGGAACAACAGACGAACAGGAATCCCCACCCTTTTCCTGCAGAAAGAAACTAGGAAGAGAAACCATCTAGGAAAACATTTTTGGAAGCCCTTGCCCACCCAATTGAAAGGAAAATATGAAAATAGATGCCCCAAGGATATTACGGGCAAGGGAAAAAAAACAAAGTTTGAAAATGTAATATCATGTAAAAAAAGTACAAAGTTTATTAAGTACATGTAAACATAGAAAAATGCACAAATATATACACCTAAAAACAATGAGATCAAACAGAATCAATGAACAACAGCTAGTTTCTGGAGCACACAAATGGCCTCATAGCGAGGTCAAATGGAATGTGTGGCCGCAGAGAATTCCAACATGTTTTGGAAACGGGGGGTGTGAGTGCTTAATTCCTTCCTCAGGCATTTAAAACAAGCTGTTTATTCTATTAACAAAAAAATATGCATAAGAAATACAAAAAAAATAAAAAAATACTAAGTAGTAAACAATGAAGAAATAAACAGCAAGGCATACATTGACAGGCAAATGAGGTTGATAATACTTACAAATTTCACGTCCTTAAAAAATGAATATCAAGATTCACAGATAGAAGGGGCTTTTCTCTCTGTCACATGTAGAGGCTCTAGGGTCCCTGCATGAGCAAGGAATATACGCCTCACTTCACAGATAGTGATGGGATCCCTGTATCAGAGTATTTGAAATATATGGTATGTATGCACGGATACAGGATGCAGCCCCCCTGTCGCCAACGAACACATCAACAAAGCTCACAAGGATCACCCATACAGGATGAAAGATGAATCTGGCACAGAAAATATAATAATGTGTAAAATCAGTAAGGAGGCTGGGGAGGTCCTATGAGGTATACAATTGTGCAGGGCCAAGGATATAAAACCACATATACTGTACTGCCGTGACATGTGTGCAGGACATGTGGAGCAGCCATAGACATGATACATATTAGTAAGAAATACTCCCTATAGATTAAGCAGAGGGAGCGATGCTCCGATTGTAAATAGCAGATGGGGGGTACAAAATACAAGTGGTTTTGAGCAGGTGTCCTTAATGGTGTCAGGCAGATCCATCCAAATGATGGACCCGAGCGATCACCTCTGTGTCAAGTGTGCCTGAGAGATAACTTCCTGGTAATCGCGATGACGTCAGACGTCGACAAGGCCGCTGACACAGCAGATGGGCGGTCTGTGTCTGTCGGGAGGGAAAGACCATGTGCGCATTGCGCGGAACGGCACAAACGCCGTCCAGCGAGAGCGCAAGAACATTATAGCCCAAAAAGGTTGGCCCGAAGATGCAAACAAGCACCAGGGGGCCCCTGTGTGCCGGGGAGCCTCGGTGCTATAAGGGGCTGGGGAACGCTGCTTAAATGCCACATCCATGAAATGATCAGTAACGATTGTATGCAGTAGAGCAAAGGTGCAGAGAATAGAGCCCCCGCCTGTACGTCTGGAATAATTTGTGACATTGTAAGATCAAAAAAGAGAAATGAGTCATTGAATCAGATTGAAATATTAAACAGTATGTAATCACAATAAATGAGGCATTATGGCATATCATAGGAATACAGAGAGATGGGGAAGGGGGAAGATTAGCAGTACAGAAACCATCTAGTGATCACGTTAGAGACAGAGAAAACCAAACAAAAGACAGAGAAAAACAAACAAAAGAACCTGGGGACTATGTAGAGAGGGGAATAAGTAATTTATAAATCCCTAACGAAGCCCCCAGAGGAGAAGCCTGGCAAAAAAGGCTTCAAGTTGAAGGCCTTGTTTAAGCCTGGTGGGGAAGTAGCATTAAGGTTGGATATCCAGTTCAGCTCTTATTGTAGGAGGAGCTTGTTGAAGTCACCTCCCCAAGGGCTGGGATGTATACGATCTAAAGCAAGGATAGATATCTTGGGAAAGATGCCGCCATGAGCCTGTAGAACATGTCTCCCCGAAGGCTTTTCCTGCAGTGCCAGCCAACCTGTTCTACCCCATGGGTGATGTGAACAGCATTCTGGGACAGCTTTGGGCAGCTGCTGCATCCCAGGGCACAGTGTGGTTTCACCAACGGGTCTCCTCCATGCTCGGTGAGGAGACTTCTGTGGGGGGCGGCCTCCACAGAATGCTCAGAGGTCTCGGCTTTGCAGCACTTCAGCCCTCCAGTGCGCCACAACAGGAGGTCCTCCGGGAACCCTCCATGCCTGCCGTCACAGAAATCTCCCGCTGTCGGCACGTGTCCTGGGAGGAATTCTCACCGCTGGGGGGGGTCTTCCAGATGGGGCGCCTCCCCTATCATGTCCCCGGCTGTACATCGTGGGAGTCCGGTTCGTGCGGCTGTCCCTCCCTGCCCGTGATGTTTCGACTGGCAGGGCAGCCCGGCGGGGGGAGACTGTCTGTTGCGGGCACCAGCCAGTCGGATGGAGGCCCTTCCACATGCATGCGCAGCCAGGTGGTGTCCACGGTGGTCAGTGCTGCACAGTCTGGCAGCCAGAACTCCAGCAGGAAGAGGCCTAGGTTATCTGGTGGCAGTTTGAGGCCTTCACGCCAGCGCAGTGCTGTGGGAAGGTGGCCTGGACTTTCAGTGTCACCCAGCATGCTACAGGACTACCGGAGCAAGGCAGCTGCAGCCAGGTTGGAAGGGGAGCTCTCCAACTCTGAAGATGGGGAGGTCCCTGAATTCTTGCCGGCAGTGGCTTCTGGATCTGCGGCTGAGCGGCTTCACCCTGGTCAGCCTAGTGATCCCTTACCATTAATTGTGCTTCCTTACAATCTTCTTTACATGCAGTGTTAGATTTGGGTTTAAGGCGGGTGATGTGGCAGGTTTGGGGAGTGGTCCTTTACGGTCTTCTGCACATTCCGCTCCTCAGGTAGCGGAACCTGGCCTGCAAGATTTGTTGGAGGGTTTGCCTGAGTGCCTGGACCGGCTGCAAGCTCGTCTACCAGTGACGCTGCTGTGTCTGGGCTCAGCGCGGCTTCCCCTTCCACTGCGGGAAAGGTGTTGTCGTCGGGGGCTCCGTCAACTGTGCTGACGATGGGGGATAAGCCGGAGGACCCCAAGAGTGGAGGTAAGTCTGCGGATGCAATCCACCTGGCAGATTCCGCAAAGTGTGAAGTGTATGTGTGCTTTGAGGGCCCTTTGGGGGCGCATCTCAATCCGGAAGTGTGGGAAAAATTCAAAAGGACAAGTATGTAGAATTATTTACGTTACTCCCTTTGGAAAAATTCAACTTGGACAGGCTGAAGCCTGAGAAATCCAAGAAAGAAGGTAAGGAGAAGTGTCGGATATGGTTGATATCGTGCACTTTTATTAATTGGTTGCAGGCCTTCGCCAGCTTGGCCAGCGTGAAGTAAACAAATATACATCTGGCGCTAATTCTGGGAAAGATTTCATGATACTATAAGTCCTAATGGCCTGGTATATAAGGGCTGCAATTCAGCCAGAGAAAAAGTCCACTGATTCAGGGCCAGCCTTTTGCAGGGAAGCAGAAGCGGTCTCCAAGATATGCAAGAAAGAAGACAAATGCAGGCACCTCTGAGTGTAGACTGTTAGGTGTGTATTTTAAAAAATCACATAGTAACTTACATTTATGATTACAATGAAGGGTACATCTGTTCATATTCGCTCAGTGAGGCATCCATCACGCTGGTCAAACAAGGTGGAGCTGTCTCTGTAATCTCGCCTGGCCGGCAAGATGATTGTGTAATGGAGGAGAGCTGAAGAGGGGGCTTGGGCCACAGCGCTGGTCGGGATGACGTCACAGGTGTGTTCATGATGGGTTTCCAGGCTAGAGCACACTGGTGGTGGGAGGAATGCGTGCTTCTTTTTCAAGCTGTCAAGCTTCGAACACGAGTGCTCAGGATGTGGGGCGCCCATCCCCTCTCATGTTGCTTTAAGCAAAACAGGGGCCGTTCCAGAGATACTTCAAATAAAAGGAATGACGCCGGTAAAGATGGAAAGGATGCGGCCTTTCCTAAATAGGTATCCGGATCGGGCGGCTGCCTGATTGTTGGAATTTGTTTTTTTCGTTGGGTTTGTTATTCTGTGTTCCCTTGTCCGAATTCCCCCAATGGCGGATAACTTGCGTTCGACCAGGGTGAATCCTGCCGTTGTTTCAGCTAGCCGAAGAGGTCACTTTAGGATGCATTGCTGGGCCTTTCGATCACCCCCCTCTTGCAGATTTAGTAGTTTCCCCTTTGGGCCTGGTACCCAAAAAGGAACCTCATAAGTTTTGTCTTATCCATCATCTGTCCTTCCCCAAGGGTGGTTTGGTCAATGATGCGATCGATCCGGAGGTCTGCGTGGTGTCTTACACCTCGTTTGATGCTGCCATCTTCTGGGTGCGCCCTCCTGGCTAAGATGGACATTGAGGCAGCTTTCCGGTTGCTGCCGATGCACCTGCAGAGTTTTCACCTCCTGGTTGCAGATGGTTGGATTTATTTTATGTCGAGAGCTGTTTTACCCATGGGCTGTTCCATCTCTTGTGCTTTGTTCGAAACGTTCAGCTTATTTGTTGAATGGGTGGTCTGTGAGGTGTCGGGGGTCAATTCTGTTATCCATTATTTGGACTACTTCTTGTGGGTGGGCCCGCCTTCGACCAATTTGTGTGGCGTGCTACTGGCTATGATTCAACATGTTGCTAAGCGTTTTTTGGTAATCTGTTGGCTGTGGATAAGACTAAGGGGCTGACTGTGACGATCAGTTTTTTGGGGATAGTTATCTTGCCATGGAATGTCGCTTGCCTGAGGACAAACTGCTCGCTCTAAAAGCTGAGATTTGTTTGGTGGTCGGTAAGCAAACAATACAAATTCGGCAGTTGCAGTCCCTCCTCGTTAAGCTCAACTTTGCGTGTCGCATTATGCCAATGGGCCGGATTTTTAGTCGCCGCTTGTCGGCAGCCACCGCAGGGGTCGCCTCGCCGCGCCACTTCATTATTTTGAATGCGGACCGTAGGGAGGATTTGAGGGTTTGGAACATTGTCTTGGATACCTTTAACGGTCGTTTTTGTTTTTGGCAGCAAGGCCCTGTGAGCAATTTTGACATGAACCTATACACGGATGCTGCGGGTTCCACTGGCTATGGCGCGTTCCTTGGTGGCCGGTGGAGAGCGGATCGTTGGCCGGAGGAGTGGGGGGAGGCTGGGCAATTACGGAACCTGGTCCTTTTGGAACTTTTTCTGGTGATCGTTGCAGTGGAACTTTGGGGGGGTTCCTTCCGTGATAAGAAAATTTGTTTAAACTGTGACAACTTGGGAGTGGTGCAGGTTATTAATTGGCTTTCGGCCTCTTCACCGCCAGTTATCAGGTTGTTGCGTCATCTTGTTTTGTGTTGCTTGCAGTTAAATGTTTATTTATATGCCGTACATTTGCCAGGGGCGACTAACGCATTGGTGGATTCTTTGTCTCGGTTTCAGCTGGACAGGTTTCCGAGAGTTAGCACCGGACGTGCCATGTCCATGAGAGCTGTGGCGAATCGTGTTGGGGTCACCACTGGTTTGTTATGGAATTCCTTAAGTGTGTCCACTTGGTCAGCGTATTCCAAGGTATGGCAGGAATAGAAGTATCTTTTGGCGAGAGTGAGAGCTGGGATGGAAAGAACTGAATTTCGTTCCCTCCTCTTAGACTTTATCGGTCTAAATTTTGGATAAGTAGTGTCGATATCTGCCATTAATCGTTAACAGGTTTGGCGTTCTTGTTCAAAATGTTGGGTGTCCAAAGTCCTTCGTGAAATTCTGTTGTTAAGCAGGCCTTAAAGGGCTATAGGAGGGGTTTCTGGAGGCAGGATGGTCGCCGTCCAGTCACTTTTGGTATGCTGCAGGAGCTGTTGGTTTAGGTGAGTTTCTTCTGCGCCTCAGAGTACGAGTCGCTCTTGTTCAAGAAGGCGTTCTTGCTGGCTTTTTATGGCGCTCTTCGGATCAGCAAGTTGGTTTGCTCTTCTAAAGGTGTGCAAGGTGGGCTCCTGGCTAGCGAGGTAAGTTGTCCCAATTCTTCGTTGTTTCTATTCATTTGACGTTCCAAGACCGATCAGGCGGGCAGAGGTACGTATTTGCACCGATTTGCCCAGTCTCCGTCATTGAGGAATTTATGCGGTTGTGCCCGCAACATGAAGGCTCTTTTCTTATGCATCAGGACGGATCGGCCCTGTCAAAATTTCAGCTTGTATCCATATTCAGGCGTTGCCTGTCAGGCTTGGGGTTTGATGCTTGGAGTTATTCCTCTCACTCCTTCCGCATCAGGGCGGCTACTGGGGCCGCTCGGTGGGGTTTGGATGAGTCCATTTTGAAGTGCATCGGCACATGGGAATCTAATCGCTTTAAGATATATGTGCGTCCTGACTTGATCTAGTATGCTTTTCTAATTTATGTGTTATCCAGTTTGTAGTCATGATTGTGGGAAGCTCATTTTCTGCCATGTTTTCTATGATGCCTTTCTTTTACAGATGCTGCTGCGTGCCTCGTGTGGATTTTGAGGCACTCATTTGTGTTTTTGGGGGGCTAAGCAGGCAGATGTCCGACCCAATGGGCACCAGCTGGACTTTCCTAGGGCGCAATCCACAATTAGGTGGATAGGTGTCCCGAACTCGTTATGGTGCAGGGTCCTTCACAGGGTCCTATATATTAAAATGGTCAATAAGAATTTTATGTATTAGGAAGTTTCTCAGTTGGTATTGCACTGACCCCTATTCACTGTCATGTATTATCATGTTTCCATGTACATAGGTGAATTTTCTGTGATGTTGTCTATTTTACTGTATGAATTTATTTCATGATTTACATAAATACACCATTTCTTTTGCCCCCCCCACTATTGACTGCGTGTTTCATTCAAAGTCCCACACCTTCGTTTTGTCTCATGAAACCAGGATGGAGGTGTGAGACCTTAACAGGTCTCTACCTCATTCAAAGTCCCAAATTCCTTCCTTGCTAAAGTGATTAGGAATGGAGGCATGCAGTCTTTACATAGTGGGGCTCGTAAATGGCAGTCGGCATATCTGCATTGTAGCTGGTAATACCACGCCAGTTATTTAATTAGTCCTTCTTTTTCATCCCTTTTTGGGGAAATAGATACCCAGTGGGCTGGTTTTCACTTTTTTTATTTACCCATTACTTACTAGTTGTTCACCCAATCTGCCTGGGTGGCGCTACCTTATCTGGATCCATGAGCCTGTGCTCACTTCTCTGTCCGGGAGCTGCGATGCACACTGCAGGATCTCACTTCTCCCTCCTTGGAGCGGGTGGATACCTCCGTGCTGTGCATCGACGTCACGTACACACGCCGTCACACCGGTGATGTAATCCATCTGCGGCCAGTGGGAGGTGTCCTTGGTGCCAGACGACGCTGTCGTCCTGGTAACGGCGCCTCCTCCTCCCCCAGCACGCCAACGTGGCATTCGGGAGTGTCTGGCGTGCGGGCCCTTATAGGCCTCACTTGGGGGGGCTTGTCCATCTGGATGGTTCCTTTTAATTTTTTTGGGCTAACACTCATCAGTGCACGTCATGGCTTCCCACGGTCCAATACAAGGTAACATAGGTATCCATATGGACCTAATCGTATCATTTTGTTCCCATCCAAGTACAGAATTCACTGACTTGATAAGTATGCATGTTTACATTTTTTTCAGAAGCCTTCCAAGATGTGTCTAGCCACCATTTGCCAATGCTCTGTATGAGCCACCAGCATATGGTCAATCGTCCTCCCCCTGGGTGGCCATGTGGGGGTCCTGCTTGCACCACACACTGTCACAGCTCCCGGACCAGATGCCCTTAGGGGTTTTTCCAGTTCTCAGGGTTGTGCCTGCACCTGGCAGTTGTGAGTACTCCTTAGATAAGGATATATTTTCCAACCCCAACCCTCTTTAGAGTCCCTCCCCCCTCAAAGGCAGTAACTCAGACACCCTTACATCTCATTTCAGATTAAGACATTGCTGCTCCTGAAGAGTGGAATCAATACACCACGAAATGCGTTGAGCCTCTGTATATGCAATGTTTAACCGACCATGTATCTCGTTTTAATCATATGGATATCTATATATTATTATGGTCAATAAGAATTTTATGTAATAGGAAGTTTCTCAGTTGGTATAGCACTGACCCCTTCGCCACTGTCATGTATTATCATGTTCCCATATGTACATAGATGAATTTACTGTGATGTTGTCTATTTTACTGTATGAATTTATATCATGATTTACATCAATACACCATTTCTTTTGGCCCCCCACTATTGACTGCGTGTTTCATTCAAAGTCCCGCCACTTCCTTTTGCCACTAAGCTAATATAGGTTTGCAAGAACTAATCTGTACAAAGGTCAGGGCTTAACACCATCCAACCTTAACATACTTCGGGGCTCATTTATAACAGATCGGATATTGATTTCCCCACTTCAATATGCACATCATGGCCCATCCCATTTATTAAAATTGGACTTCAGTTTGTAGTCAGTAAAGGCCCCCATAGAGCAGAGTGAGCTCTGTGATGGGAAGAGAGCCAGTCATGTGAATTTGACATGCCACATAATTTGGCTTTACTCCCATTTTTTTTATTTATTATTTATAAAAGATTCAGTCAGTTATATTGCTCTCCTCTGACTTTAGAGTGCCAAAGCTGGCGGAGCACAGAGTATTGCCATGCTATATAAATGTATGTTTTTTTTTTTTTTTTTTTTTACTGGCTGGATGACCATGTCAAAATAAAGAAAAGAAAGCCTAAAAAAAGAAAACAAATACAGCTATCACATCTTGGTAACCTGTATTATAATATATATTTGCCTTTTGGGTTTAAAAATGTTTAAAGCTTCATAATGGGACCTGTGAGGTCAGAATGCCAATGATACCTTCTTCTTTACTGCTTGGATGGTGTAAAGAAGACAGCAGATTTTCCATTTCTACACACCCTCTTCTTTTCTGTTATCTAAAGATGTTTAAGCCCCCAGTAAACCCATAATGAAGACCGAAATGGGGAAATCTTTTCTGGTTGGGATAGTTAAAGTTGTTGTATAATATAAGAGGGGCCTATTCTACATTTGCAAATGGGCCCTCTGGCTTTTAGTTACACCTCTGATGAGCACCTCTATTTTTATTTTCTTTGTCAGAATATTTTTCTCACACCATCACACAGGAATATAACTAAAAATAAGCTATATCCTTAGTTTTTTTTGCATCATGTCAAAAGTATAGCATAATTATCTCAATGATAAATTACTGAAGTTAGGTGGTAACACTTTATTTGGGCTAAGCCCAGTTTTGTTGCCAAGGTAATACCAACTACAAAGTTTGTTACAAAGACATGTATAATTTCTAGATTGCATTACAGTGAACCTTTCCTCCATTTTGATTATCTTAATTTACAAGTCCTCCCTGTGACTATGTACTATGTCATTTTTATTTACTTTGCAATGGAGGATTACACTACTCAATTTGGGGCACCCACAACCCTAAGCATCACCCACCTGCCGATTTCATATTCCAATGAGCTGGTCTTACAGGCCAATACCACAGAGTGGAGGAAAGTTTCACTATAACAAATAATAGGATTTTTATAACAGCTTACCTGTAAAATCCTTTTCTTGGAGTACATCACGGGACACAGAGCGACATAGTCATTACTAATGGGTTATATAGTTACCGTCAGGTGCTGGCACTGGCAACTTCCAAAACCGGAAGTACCCTCCCCTATATAAGCCCCTCCCATCCGGGAGCACCTCAGTTTTGTAGCAAAGCAATAAGTGTCCCCAAAGAGGGGCGGGAGCTCTGTGTCCCGTGATGTACTCCAAGAAAAGGATTTTACAGGTAAGCTGTTATAAAAATCCTATTTTCTTTCTCGTACATCACGGGACACAGAGCGACATAGTCATTACTAATGGGATGTCCTAAAGCAATGCCAAATGAGGGGGGGGATACACCATATATAAGCTGAGCGCTATCAGACATGAGGATCTTTTGCGGCCTGCAACACACTGCGCCCAAAGGCGACATCCTCCTGACTTCTAACGTCCACCTGGTAGAACCTAGTAAACGTGTGTACTGAAGACCATGTTGCGGCCTTACAGACTTGAGCCAGGGAGGCCTGGTGATGCACTGCCCATGAAGTTCCAACTGCTCTCGTGGAGTGCGCCCTAACTTTGAACGGAGGCGGTCCACTTCTCAAGCTATAGGCTTGTATTATGACCTGTCGAATCCACTTGGCTAAAGTAGATTTTGACGCTGCCTGACCCTTTCTGGGGCCTTCCGGCAGAATAAACAAAGTATCCGTTCTGCGAATCTGAGCAGTGGCTTTTAGATAAGCTTTAACTGCTCTTACTACATCCAAAGAATGCAATAACTTTTCCTCTACCGAAGTAGGCTTGGGGAAAAAAGAAGGAAGAACCACATCTTGGTTCAAATGAAAACTCGATACCACCTTAGGAAGAAAGGCTGGATGAGGACGTAACACTACTCTGTCCTTATGGATAACCAGATATGGCTCCTTACAGGACATAGCTGCTAATTCCGATACTCTTTTAGCCGAACAAATGGCTACTAGAAAAATCAATTTCCTGGTGAGAAGCACTAAGGAAATATGCTGTAATGGTTCAAATGGTTGTTTCTGTAGAACCGACAGAACCAAGTTTAGATCCCATGGACATATGGGAATATTAACCGGAGGACTAATACGCATCACTCCTTGTATAAAGGCTTTGACTAGTGAATGCGAAGCCAAGGGCCTTTGAAAAAATATTGACAAGGCCGAAATCTGACCTTTGATAGTACTCAAGGCAAGCTTCCTATCTACAGCCCATTGTAGGAAGTCCAGAATTCTACCTATTACGTATTTACGTGGATGCCATTTCCTGGCCTCACACCAGGCGATGTACGCCTTCCAGATTCTATAGTAGATCTGCCTGGATACCGGTTTCCTGGCATTGATCATGGTAGACACCACAGCATTAGAGAGCCCTCTCCTTTTTAGAATGTGGGCTTCAATAGCCAGGCCGTCAAACCTAGGGCTGGTAAGGAAGGGTGGTATATCGGTCCCTGCGAAAGCAGGTCCGGACGATGTGGGAGGGTCCAAGGACTCCCCACAGACATTTTTACAATCTCCGCGTACCATGCTCTTCGGGGCCACGCTGGAGCCACCAGAATCACTGGTTTCTTTTCTACCCTGATTCTGCGGAGTAATCGAGGTAACAATTGTGGCGGTGGGAATGCATATATCAGCTTGAACTGATCCCAAGGGAACACTAGGGCATCCGAGCCGCACGCTAGGGGATCCCTTGTCCAAGAGACAAACCTGTCCACTTTCGTGTTGAACCTGGATGCTAGCAGATCTACATCCGGTGTTCCCCACCGCTGACATATTGTCCGGAAAACCTCGGGATGAAGGGACCATTCCCCTGGGCATAATTGTTGGCGACTTAGAAAGTCCGCCTTCCAATTCTCCACCCCTGGAATGAATACCGCAGATATGGCTGGGACATATCTTTCTGCCCATCTCAGGATGTAATTTACTTCCCTTTGGGCTGCACGACTCCTGGTGCCCCCCTGACGATTGATATATGCCACTGCTGTGGCATTGTCTGACTGAACTCTGACAGGGGACCCTTGGAGTTTGGATGTCCATGCTACTAGGGCATACCGGGCTGCTCGTATCTCTAAGAGATTGATGGGCAGGGCCTTTTCCGCATCCGACCATCTGCCCTGGAGAGACCATTGCTCCAGTACTGCTCCCCAGCCTAAAAGGCTGGCATCTGTAGTGACCACCTTCCAAGAAATCGGACTGAAGGATTTCCCTCTTTCCAGATTCCGGGGAACCAACCACCAACGGAGGCTTCTGCGAACGGAAGGGGACAAGGACATTGGTACGTCCAGAGCCTGAACTTTTTTGTTCCAGGCTGACAGTATGGCCCTTTGCAACTTCCTTGAATGGAATTGACCGTAGGGTACTGCTTCGAATGATGCCACCATTTTTCCCAGCAGCCTCATGCACAGGCGTATGGATGGCTGTCTTTTTGAACCCACTAAGTGGATCAAATCTCTCAAAGACGACCCCTTTTCTCGAGGCAAGAAAATTTTTCTCTGGTCTGAATCCAGCCTTAGCCCCAAGTATTCCAGACTTTTGACTGGTTTTAGGGCTGACTTGTCTCGGTTGATAATCCAACCGTGATATTCCAGATACTTGATTGTCTCGTGAACAACCACTTCTAGTTTTTCCACTGAGTAGTCTATCAGCAACAAGTCGTCTAGATATGCCATTATCGTTACACCTCGTGTTCTTAGATTGGCCAATAATGGGGCCAGAATTTTTGTGAACACTCTTGGTGCTGTGGCCAGACCGAAGGGTAAGGCTCTGAACTGAAAATGGCGCCCTTCTATCGCAAAGCGTAGAAATTTTTGGTGGGCTGGAAAGATGGGGATGTGCAAATACGCATCTTTGATGTCGATCGAGGCTAACCATTCCTCCCCTTGTAGGGCAGTGGCTACCGATCGGATCGACTCCATCCGGAAAGTCCTGATATGTAGGAATTTGTTTAGCCCTTTTAGATTTAATATGGGCCTCACGTCCCCGTTTGGCTTCGGAACTGTAAAGAGGTTTGAGTAAAACCCGAACCCCCATTCTTCCAGGGGGACCTCTATAATTACTGCTTGAAGCAATAATTGTTCCAGTGCCAACAGGAGGGATCCTCTCTTCTGGGGATCCCTTGGCACGTTCGACCTTATAAAGCGGGAAGGAGGGGAGTTTTTTAACTCCAATTTGTATCCCAGATTTACTGCGGAGAGCACCCATCTGTCTCGGATCGTGTCCCGCCAGGTTTCTGTGAACAACTGAAGTCTTCCCCCCACCCGATTGGGTGGGGGCAACCCTTCATGCATTTGACTTTGGGGGAGGTTTTGTACCTCTCCTGCTCCAGGGCTTCTTGTTACCCTGCAACTGTCCCTGATTTTTACCTCCGGGATTTGACCGGGGAGGCCGTCGGAACTGTTTCACAGCCGATGTCCTAGGGACTGGAGAAGCCGGCCTCTTAAAAGAGGGACCTCTAACTCTATTTTTGACCGGCAAGAGTGTACTTTTACCGCTGGAAATTCTCTGGATATACTTGTCCAGGTCTTCCCCGAATAAGCGCTCCCCATGAAATGGGAAGCTGACCAGCAATTTTTTACAGGGAGCTTCAGCAGACCAGTTTTTGAGCCATAGAAGCCTGCGCATATGTACTACAGACAGCGTAAGGCGGGAGGCCTGATGGATTGAATCCTTTATAGCGTCCACCGCAAAGCATAAGGCTCTAGGTAGATCAGCTAGAGCAAGAGCCTGCTGATCTGGCACGTCCCTTAAGACCTGTTTCAACTGATCCTTCACTGCTTGGCAGACCCCTATAGCTGCCACTGCTGGTTGTGTCACCAATCCTGCTGTAGAAAAAGCAGATTTCAATAAGGACTCCAATTTTTTATCTATTGGGTCCTTGAACATTTGGACATTTTCCACCGGACATGTCAGTGATTTATTCACACAAGAGATGGCTGCGTCCACTGTAGGGACCTTCCATTTTCTGACGAACTTATCCTCCATAGGATAGACCACCGGAAATCTCTTGGGGGGAGTAAATATTTTGTCAGGATGCTCCCAATCCTGGTAAATGAGCCCCTCCAGTAAAGGATGGATCGGAAAAGAACAAACAGTCTGGGGAGCTTTTAGCGACCCCAACGAGGAGACAGAAGAGGAGGATGGCTCCGCAAGTGGCATTTTAAATGCTGATCGGACCATATTAGTCAGGGACTGCACCCATAACCTCTCAGCATGTGATGCTGAGAACGGCTCCTCCACTGTTGATTCCTCTACAACTGAATCAACCTCATCCTGATCCCCCTCAGGTAGGTCGTTCTCTGTATGGGACTGTTGCTCTGTTAACAGGCACTCTGAGGGAGGAGACGGAGATCGAGCGCTTTTCTCCTGTGACAGGGAAGCAGCAATTAGTGCTGACAATCTCTCTTCCAGCCCTCCCAGAGCTGAGGAAAAAACCTCCTCTGTTACATACACAGGAGCAGGTGAACTGGGGACAGCCACAGTACCAGGTACTCCTGGGGGTGCCCTACGGTCACTAACCTCTGATTCTTCAGGGGAGACTGGTGCAGCCAAAGCATGCCCAAGATCCTCAGAGCCCGATGGAGACCCCCTATTCCTCCTGGAATTTCTAGTCCCGGAGTTTTTAGACGGCATATTCCTAAGCCACAAAGCTGAGGTATTCCAGCCGAAAATACACCAGTTACTGATAATAGTCTAGCATAAATGCTGCTATAATAAACAGTTGGTGTCTACTAATGTGCCTTTCTAGGGGATGCCTGTATCAACCGCTTGCTGTATGCCTTTAAATGTTGCCAGCTCTGTCTCTGTACTTCATAGCCAGCTTACTGCAATAATGTGGCTTTTTAAAAACCTGCTGGGACGCCCGCACATGCGCAGAAGCGCTGCGGCGCGCACAGAGCGTCATCCCCCAGGCCCCGCCCCTTTTTCCGCCCACCTCTATATATAGAGGCGCGTGCATGCGCACGCGCGCGGCCACGTGCGCCTCGGCGCTAATTTTCAAACATGGAAACCAGGGACAGGAGCCAGGGCCCCCTTTGCCGCAGGCCGGGGGATAGACGAACACTGCAACATGGCAGAGGAAACAGTTTCCTGTAGGAGAACTCACCAGCTGCCTGGACTTTGCTCTCTGAGAAGAAACTAGTCCATATGACAAGAAAAACATTCCACAGCGGCCTCTAGTGGACAAACACAGGTACCGCAGTTTAATATACTAAACATATATAAAAAAACATTCTTTTTTTTTTTTTTTTTTTCTTGACCACCATTAAAAATTATTACATTTTTTTTTTAGTAGTTACAGGCATGCACAGATATTAGCGGGAATACCGTTAAGTAACAGACAGAAAGACAAATTAGGCTTGGGGGTCCCCCAATAGAACCAAGTTCCTGGGGGCCCCCACTTACCTGTTCCCCGCCGCAGGACTTTGTTTGGTCCACAAAAGCCCAAACTTCACCTATCACGGCAGGCATTGTAATCAAACCTTCAGGGACCGGGTTCCCAAGGATTCCACTCCCCTGGACCTGTATAGCACCCTGCACAGAAAACATCTTGGTCGTGGGTATGACCAGAGCTCTGGATCCCAGGGTCCAGCTCTCCTAAGAGAAGCATTACAGGCAGAACCTTGCTCTTCTCTGCAAGGCCCGGGTACCGACCGTTTAGCTATGAAGCTTTTTTGGTCGGATCCGGAATAGCTTACTGAGGCCCAAAAGAACCTGTACGCAAGCTCAGTGAAAAACACATGTTTCTTCTTGGCCAACACCTTAGACACTGGCAAAAAAACTGAGGTGCTCCCGGATGGGAGGGGCTTATATAGGGGAGGGTACTTCCGGTTTTGGAAGTTGCCAGTGCCAGCACCTGACGGTAACTATATAACCCATTAGTAATGACTATGTCGCTCTGTGTCCCGTGATGTACGAGAAAGAAAACTGTATTTTCCCAAACATGTATGTCCTTCAAACAGATACACAGTGAGTTGCAAATCATTAGCTTTTTTTTAAAAAGAAAGTGTTGACTAAATTGACTAATTTCTGTGGTGCAGGTTTAGCTCTGCAGCCCCTTTAGCACCCAAGTGTCTTATCTAGGTGAAGAAACACTAATTTGATTGAAGCCCTTAATTAATAAAGGTATAGGGTGTACAGCCCTGGCCAAAAGTTTTGAGAATGACACAAATAAAAATGTTCACAAAGTCTGCTACTTTAGTGTTTTTTGATCTTTGCGTCAGATGTTACTATGGTTTCGATGTTTTGTTCCCCAAGCCACTTAGTTATCACTTTTATCTTATGGCAAGGTGCTCCATCATACTGGAAAAGGCATTGTTCGTCACCAAACTGTTCTTGGATGGCTAGGAGAAGTTGTTCTCGGAGGATATTTTTGTACCATTCTTTATTCATGGTGGTGTTCTTATGCCGCGTACACACGCTCGGAATTTCTGATGGAAAAAGTCTGACGGAATTTTTTCATCGGATATTTTGACCGTGTGTATGCCCCATCGGACTTTTTCCATCGGAAATTCCGACAGAATTAGATAGAGAACATGTTCTCAATTTTTCCAAAGAAAAAAAATTCTATCATTATTTCCGTTCGTCTGGATGCAATTTTGACGGACTAAAAACCACGCATGCTCGGAAGCAATTTGAGGCATGCTCAGAAGCATAGAACTTAATTTTCTCGGCTCGTCATAGTGTTTTACTTTACCGCATTCTTGACGGGCGGATTTTAGTGTGACCGTGTGTATGCAAGACAGCTTGAGCGGAATTCCGTCGGAACTCCGTTGGAAAAACCCATCGGAGTTTATTCTGACGGAAATTCCGCTCGTGTGTACAAGGCATTGGGCAAAATTGTAAGTGAGCCCACTCCCTTGTCTGAGAAGCAACCACATACATGACTGGTCTCAGGGTGCTTTACTGTTGGCATGACACAGGACCGATAGTAGCGCTCACCTTTTCTTCTCTGGACAAGGTTTTTTCCAGATGTCCTAAACAATTGGAAAGGGGATTCATCAGAGAAAATGACTTTACCCCAGCCCTCAGCAGTCCAATCCCTGTACCTTATGCAGAATATCAGTATGTCCTTGATGTTTTTCCAGGAGAGAAGTGGCTTCTTTGCTGCACTTCTTGACACCAGGCCATCCTCCAAAAGTCTTCTCCTCACTGTGCTTGCAGATGCAGCTGAATATACTGTAGTAGATGGTCCTGGTGCTTGCTGGACTTTCTTGGGTGCCCTGAAGCCTTCTTCACAACAATTGAACCTCTCTCCTTTAAAGTTCTTAGTGATCCGATAAATAGTTGATTTAGGTGCAATCTTAGTAGCAGCAATATCCTTGCCTGTGAATCCCTTTTTGCGCAAAGTAATGATGACTGCGCGCGTTTCCTTGCAGGTAACCATGAGGAACAATGATTTCAAGTACCACCCTCCTTTTTAAAGCTTCCAGTCTGTTATTCTAACTCAATCAGCATTACAGTGATTTCGAGCCTTGTCCTCGTCAACAATGACAGGGCTGAAATGCAGTGAAAAATATATATATTTTTTTTGGGGAGAATTAAGTTAATTTTCATGGCAAAGAGGGGCTTTGCAATTAATTGCAATTCATCGGATCACTCTTCATAACATTATGGAGTATATGCAAATTGCCATAATAAAAACTGAGGCAGCGGACTTTTTGAAAATTTATATTTGTGTCATTTTCAAAACTTTTGGCCAGGGCCGTTAACTATGTAACTAGAAATGTATCGCTCCCGGCTAGTGGCATTACAAAATTTAAATGTACCAGTACTGGCTGCAGAATAGTCCCGACACAAGAGTTTTTCCAAAATAATATTTTGTAATATGCCACTTAACCCCCCCTTATAAAATTGGTGGCTTGTTTGCAAAACACATACTTATCCACACAACAAGTTCAGTATTTTCTGCTGTGATCCGCTGTATGGGTGACAGCCGGGTCCTGTGCCGCTATCTTGGTCCTCTTCATTTGGCTGCCTCTTTTGGGTTCAGACAGGCAGCTATCGATGGCTCACCCTCTGACAGCTCTGTGTGTCTGATCCTAAAGCCTGGGAGATTTGATGCAAGTATCCCAAGAGGCTGCAGGACCTTGGCAAGTCATTCTGACCTAGACCACAATGGCAGTGAGGGTGGGACCGGAGTAGAAAAAATAAATAAAAATAGACTAATAAAAGGCATTTGTGAAATATTAGTTTTGGGTAGACTAACCCTTAAAATAAAGCTTAATTTTACACTGCATGAGTCAGAAACTGACAAAAAAAAGCCATTAAATAGTTTTGAAGCTGATAAATATTTACCCTACATCTTTCCCAGCAGTTGTTTTTCAGCGAAGAAGCCGCAGAATATTTGCCATTAAACTGTTGTGTGGTCTATTGTCTCTGCCTGCCAAACACAGTATAATCGCCTCTAAGTATGAGAAACACGTTGTTTCTAAGAGGCTATCGTCAGTGCAGAAATTAAATAAACAGCCTGGAGTACCGGGCAGACCAACTGCTTTATTTTACAATGAGACAGGCCCTCCTCTGCTGCAAGATGCTCTCTGTATTCTTGTCATCTGTGCTAATGTAATCAGCACTTCAGTGTTTGCCTGAATAGTTTCACATTTCAGTTTCCCAACTGGGAATCTTAAAAGGTACAGCTAGGCTCTGGAGCTGTATATCCAGATAACTGCTCTGCACTTGGAGCAGAGCAGCACAGCTCTTATAACAAGGCTTTATGTGTGTCTTATTCTAAGCAGTGACAATGTGCAAGCAAAAATAAAGTCTAATGATTACTGTTAAAGCTCTTGGTGTCTAGGACCTCATTTAATCTGACTTTTCATAACTACCCACAGACAGGCAGATCTCCGTCCAATAATGATGAGAAGTGGAAAGGAAAAAACGTACCGCTCAAAAGCTTGAGAATTCACCAAATAGCTGCTTCCGCCCGGTCACTCACACAGGTGCTGGCTCTGCACTGATGCATGGGAGAAAAAGAAACCCTGGACTGCCGCACTCTGTATAGACAGTTATTTATTCCAAAATTTCAAGTAAAAAATCCAAATTCAAAATAAATCCATAAATCCAAGACAACAAATGCAGATCGTGTGCATGCAGGGAAGGGTGGCTAACGCGTTTCACGTCACGAATTGACGCTTACTCATTATCTCAATGATGAGAAGTGCCCATTCTTCTTTCATTTAGACGAATGATGTGTACAATGCTGTGAAAACACTCCTACGGAGAGCAGTAAAGATATTCCCTGTTAGCATGTTGTTTAAACAGGCATAGTTGCAACAACTATTCTCATATTATATGTTTTATATTACAGTGGGGCAAAAAAGTATTTAGTCAGCCACCAATTGTGCAAGTTCTCCCACTTAAAAAGATGAGAGAGGCCTGTAATTGTCATCATAAGTATACCTCAACTATGAGAGACAAAATGTGGAAACAAGTCCAGAAAATCACATTGTCTGATTTGGAAAGAATTTATTTGCAAATTATGGTAGAAAATAAGTATTTGGTAATATCAAAAGTTCATCTCAATACTTTGTTATATATCCTTTGTTGGCAATGACAGAGGTCAAACGTTTTCTGTAAGTCTTCACAAGGTTGTCACACACTGTTGCTGGTATGTTGGCCCATTCCTCCATGCAGATCTCCTCTAGAGCAGTGATGTTTTGGGGCTGTCGCTGGGCAACACGGACTTTCAACTCCCTCCCAAGGTTTTCTATGGGGTTTAGATCTGGAGACTGGCTAGGCCACTCAAGGACCTTGAAATGATTCTTACAAAGCCACTCCTTCATTGCCCGGGCGGTGTGTTTGGGATCATTGTCATGCTGAAAGACCCAGCCACGTTTCATCTTCAATGCCCTTGCTGATGGGAGGAGGTTTGCACTCAAAATCTCACAATACATGGCCCCATTCATTCTTTCATGTACACGGATCAGTCGTCCTGTTCCCTTTGCAGAGAAACAGCCGCAAAGCATGATGTTGCCACCCCCATGCTTCACAGTAGGTATGGTGTTCTTTGGTTGCAACTCAGCATTCTCTCTCCTCCAAACACGACGAGTTGTGTTTCTACGAAACAGTTCTACTTTGGTTTCATCTGACCATATGACATTCTTCCAAACCTCTTCTGGATCATCCAAATGCTCTCTAGCAAACCTCAGACGGGCCCGGACATGTACTGGCTTGAGCAGGGGGACACGTCTGGCACTGCAGGATCTGAGTCCCTGGCGGCGTAGTGTGTTACTGATGGTAGCCTTTGTTACGTTGGTCCCAGCTCTCCGCAGGTCATTCACTAGGTCCCCCCGTGTGGTTTTGGGATTTTTGCTCACCGTTCTTGTGATCATTTTGACCCCACAGGGTGAGATTTTGTGTGGAGCCCCAGATCGAGGGAGATTATCAGTGGTCTCGAAATGTGTTCCATTTTCTAATTATTGCTCCCGCAGTTGATTTCTTCACATCAAGCTGCTTGCCTATTTCAGATTCAGTCTTCCCAGCCTGGTGCAGGTCTACAATTTGTTTCTGGTGTCCTTCGACAGCTCTTTGGTCTTCACCATAGTGGAGTTTGGAGTGTGACTGTTTGAGGTTGTGGACAGGTGTCTTTTATACTGATAACAAGTTCAAACAGGTGCCATTAATACAGGTAATGAGTGGAGGACAGAGGAGCCTCTTAAAGAAGAAGATTCAGGTCTGTGAGAGCCAGAAATCTTGCTTTTTTTGTAGGTGACCAAATATTTATTTTCCACCATAATTTGCAAATAAATGTGATTGTCTGGATTTGTTTCCACATTTTGTCTCTCATAGTTGAGGTATACCTATGATGACAATTACAGGCCTCTCTCATCTTTTTAAGTGGGAGAACTTGCACAATTGGTGGCTGACTAAATACTTTTTTGCCCCACTGTATATGTTTCTCTGTTCCTGTTGATTCCAATACAAAAACAAGAAGGGCTCAGCCATGTGTACAGCACAATCTTGTCAGATATGCCGCGTACACACGATCGGAATTTCCGACAACAATTGTTTGATGTGAGCATTTGGTCAGATATTCCGACTGTGTATAGGCTCCATCGGACAACTGCTGTCGGAATTTCCGACAACAAATGTTTGAGAGCAGGTTCTCAATTTTTCCGACAACAAAAATTCTTGTCGGAAAGTACGATTGTGTGTAGCCATTTCCGATGCACAAAAGTGCTGCGCATGCTCGGAATCAATTCGACGCCTGCTCGGAATCATTGTACTTAATTTTTCTCGGCTCATCGTAGTGTTGTACGTCTCCGCGTTCTTGACGATCAAAATCCCTGAGCAATATTTGTGCAACCGTGTGTATGCAAGACAAGTTTGAGCCAACATCCGTTGGAAAAAAAACCAACACGGTTTTAGGGGGCGTGGCTTGCGTGCTGAGGTAGATGTCTGCCTGACTAACTAGCTTCCGCTGACAGAAATAATTTACTCGCTTCCACGGAGGTAAATTGCACTGACACCTTCACTGAACACGATGGGAACATCCTCCCGAGCTTCCTCCACCTCAAGATCACATTCTCCCCGTGATTTGAGCGGAGGTACACTGAATATTATTACTGAAATGTTCTGTTCGCAAACTGCCATTATGGCGCCTGTACAGAACACGCAGTTACTCACAGGCCTGGCGTCTGAGGGGACATCTTACTTGCAGCCACCTCACAATACTGGAGAAATCCTCCTGTCCCCACACCAGTCACCCAGTATACAAGATCTACGCTCAGTGGCTGTCAGAAACCATGAATCAGACCGAGACAGAAGTACAGTTAAATCACACTTGTTTAATAATAAAAATAAAAAGGTAAACAGAGTAAGCGTAGTCAAAACATAGCCAGAGTTCAGTAACCGGATCGGGTACTCGGCCAAGCCAATGTCCAAGAGCCAGCGATAAAGGAAGTAGTGCAGCAAGCAGGATCTGTAGCCAGAGGGAACATCAGACAAGCAGGTCTTCAACTGGAACGCAGGAGAAAGTCTCTTGTGATGTTAACACAGGCAAAGGCAAAGAGCAAATGAACTGGAAGTCCTTAAGTAGGCAGAGCTGATGAGCAGGATCATCAACAGGTGGATCACTGTGGAGAGATGGGAGCTGGCAATTAGCTGACAGCTGAGCTGCCAGCACAGAGAAGGAAGGGCTGAGCCCAGCCCTGACAGTGGCGGAAGATATTAAAAATACACTGACTACAATTATGATGGTGGTGTTAACGGATTTACGCATTGACATTCAGTCAATTGCGGGTAGGGTTCAGGAGATTGAGAAAGTGGTGACTGCTCAAACTACATCAATCTGCAAGGCTTATCAAGTTATTGATACTCACTCCTTACAAATGCGGGACCGTAATAGACGTATGGAAGATCTTGATAACCGTGGCAGACGCCACAATTTACGTCTGAGAGGACTCCCTGAATCTATTGAGACTGAGCAAGTACAAATTACTGTAATAAACATCTTTAATAACCTCTTGGAGAAGACCCCTTCAAATCCTATAGGTATGGAGAGAATACATCGTGCCCTCAGACCCCGAGGACAGGAATCCGACCCACCGAGAGATGTTATCTGTCACATAATTGACTATCAACTTAAAGAAGAAATCTTACGTAAAGCTTGCATCAAAAAGCAAATATCTTATAATGGCACTGAATTACACCTACTGTATTTCAGGATCTCTCCAATATTACTCTCCAATGACGCAGAGAACTCAGACCCATTTTGGAAATTCTCAAATCTAAAGGTATTCCTTATAGATGGAAATTTCCTTTCTGCCTTTCTGCCACTTCACAAGGCCACACTGCTCTTCTTATGGTTCTGGAAGATCTTCATCGCTTCTGCGACATTTTGGATATTCCTCTGACAGATTTACCAGATTGGTATGCCGAATTTCGTCCAACGATTATAAAGCCATTTCTACTCAGAAGTGAACCTATGGAAACTCAAGAAGTCAGTTTCAGAATACGCAGGTCTTCCTCAGAAAATGACTCTCGTCAAGCTACACCTAACATCATTCCGGGTTCCAGACTTTGAAAGCTCCAAAATCTCGCAGAGCTTGTCGTGATCATTAATGCATTATTTGTGCTTATCATAGGTTACATTTGAATTTTACTCTTCTTTTTTTAAGGTTTCCATTTATTCATTGTTCGTTGCATTATTTGCATAACAAATATATCTTAATTATCACTACTTCTTAACCTAATGGTTTACTTACGCTATTTTTCTTTGGATTAATAACAATTCCCTATTTTCTACCTGTTCTTCTGATGATATCCCACTTATTGGGATGTGCTTACTTTTAACTCTTCAAAAAATTTATACATATACCACTTTTTTTATTATTATTTAATTATTATTATTATATTATTTATTAAATGATTTATTTATTTATTTTTATTACATATATTATCTCCTAAGGCTTCTTTCACACGGGACGGATCAGTCATGATCCGCCCCGTGAACCTCCGCTTGCTCAGCGGGGATCGCTCCGTTGATCCCCGCTGAGCCGGCTGATGACTGGGCGGTCCCCGCACACTGTGCAGGGACCGCCCTGTCAGATCTCCGCTCTCCCCTATGGGGGATCGGATGAACACGGACCGTCTGTCCGTGTTCATCCGATCCGCTCCGCAGACGGATAGAAAAATAGAAATTTTTCTATCCTGAAAAACGGAGCGTAGCGGACACGGGTGAGATCGGGTGTCAGCGGATGTTCATCCGCTGACATCCGCTGTCCCATAGGGATACATGTATGTCCGTTTTTCATCCGAAAACGGATGGGTGAAAAACGGACATACGGTCCACCCGTGTGAAAGGGGCCTAAGCCTGCTGGATAAGATGTACCTGAATATATCCTTTGCCATGTAGCTAAATGAGATACCTTTGTTTTGTTTTGTTTTTTTTTGTTTTTTTCTTTTCCTCTCTGTCAGTTTTTATTTTCACATTACCATCTATTTCCTAACTAAAAACGATGTTCACAAATTTTAGAACTTTATTAGAAAATGTTATAGGAGTTATATTATACATTCAATAAACGGGTGGTATAGGATTTTCCTTCTGATTGATGACATGTGGGCAATATGTATGGCTGATAATATTTATTTCCTTGACATTGCAAACATTTTTCTGATTATATTATTTGGTATCATATTATCAGAACTCATGTAATTGTAATTGATTTGAACTTTCCTACATGTTCTCCATCCTTTATTAATTAATTATTAATTATTCCTTTTTTGATTTTAAATTGAAATTTTTATTTATTTATTTATTTCCATATTTATTCATATATATATATATATATATATATATATATATTTTTATATATATATATATATATATATATATATATATACTCAATTTTCTCTGTCACAATTGCACTAATACGGCTACAGTTACGTCAACTACTCCTGTAACAAATTTTCGCCTTACCACTGAATACCTCCGGATACATTTTCCCTTTATTCCCTCGTTCTCCGTTACTCTTTTATTTATACTCTTTTCATTTAGGGTTTACCTACTACCTTACTTTAGATTCCCTTATATATTTTATCTTTCCCATTTGCTCACCTCTTAGTCTCTTGTTTTTTCCTCCTCCTCCGATGTTTTTTTGATTGAATCTACTGTTCAGATTACCTTCTTCTATAGGTATCTGAATTACTATTTATGTTTAAAATGACGCTTCCATCCGCAACAAAAAATGTATCTTCTATTAAACTTATCTCTTTGAATGCCAAGGGCCTTAACATTCCCAAAAAACGCTCTCAATTGCTTCAATCAATGCATAAACACAGAGCCGACATTGTCTTCTTACAAGAAACACACTTTAGAACTAATTCTATTTCGAAACTTTCTAATATTAGGTATCCAATCTCTTTCCATGCAACTAACCAAACCTTTAAAACCAAAGGAGTTTCCATTATCTTTGCTAAACATTCCCCTTTTCAAATTTCAGATACATGCTTAGACGAGGAAGGTCACTACATCTTTTCAAAAGGTTGCCTTTATGGTAAACCTATCACATTAGCTAATATATATGCTCCGAATTCTAAACAAGTCCCATTTTTTAAATCAACTGTTCAGTTGCTTTCAACATTTCAAGAGGGTATCCTGATTCTAGGTGGGGACTTCAATGTACTTCTCAACCCCTTACATGATACGTCTACTGGCACCTCATCCATACCATTACAACGTTTTACATACTATCAAGACACTACTTCAAAGTCTAACACTCCATGATTCTTGGCGCACACTTTACCCTAATGTAAAGGATTATACATTCTATTCAGCCCCCCACAACCGCTATTCTAGAATAGACTATCGCTTCATTTCACAAAGAGATCTGACAATGATCACTTTAGCTTCCATTGACCCTATGTTTTTTTCAGACCACAACCCAATTTCCTTGCCCATTGCTTTTCCAGATGTCCAATAAGATCCTCCATTTGGCGTTTAGATCCCACCCTTCTCACAGATAATAAAATCACCATGGACATTAAAAATAGATTAATTGAATTCTTTAGAAACAATGATTCTTCTGAAGTATCACCACTGCTTGTATGGGAAGCTCACAAATGCACCATAAGAGGTGAATTCATTTAAATTTCTGTGAAACGTAAGAGAGATCTTCAGACTTACATCACTAAATTAACAACTCATCTTCATTCTTTGGAATGGGCACATAAATCCACGTTAGCAACATCTACATTACATGAACTTATTCACACTAGAAATTAATTGCTAGAATAACTAGATAAAATAACTAAATGAAATTATATGTCGACTAGAAAAATTTTCTATGAATTTGGGAACAAATCTGGAAAATTATTGGCCAATGCCCTTCGTAAAAAAAAAAGCTTCTACAACAATTCATTCTCTACACAATTCTACAGGACGTAAAATTGTGACCAATGACAAAATAGCAAACTAATTTGTCAACTACTATACCCATTTATATAACTTAAAACCTACAAACACTTCTCCAGCTAACTCTTCCCGTATACAAATTATCACTGACTTTCTTGCAAAATATACTCCCAAAAAATTATCTACACTAGAAGCGAATAAGCTAGAAAATTCTATCTCTCCATCGGAAGTTGATAAAACTCTTAAACAATTCAAACCGGGTAAAAGTCCTGGTCCTGATGGCTTCACTACAAGATATTATAAAACCTTTAATGACACACTTCAACCATATTTTTTAAAAGCTTTTAATTCCATTACGAATGATCACCCTCTACCTCGTGATCTTCTTACAGTGCATATAACTGTAATTTCAAAACCACATAAGGACCCTACTCTAGTCACCAATTATAGACCAATTTCTTTATTGAATGTTGATCTCAAACTCTATGCAAAGATACTAGCCAATCGTCTTTTACCACTACTACCCAACCTCATTTCGTTAAATCAAGCGGGCTTCATACCAGGAAGAGAAGCAAGGGACAATACCATTAAAGCCATAAATATACATAAATGGTTAACATCTACACAACACTGTGGTTTTTTTTTCCTATCTCTTGAAGCGGAGAAGGCGTTCGATAGAGTGGCCTGGGATTACATGTTGGAAACCCTTAAAATGATTGGCATACAACCCTGTATGCTACAATTTATTATGGCTCTATATTCCTTACCTACTGCTCAGGTGAGAGTCAATGGCCACCTATCGAACGTCTTCCCAATATCGAACGGTACCTGCCAGGGATGCCCTTTGTCTCCTTTAATTTTTATTCTTACCCTAGAACCTCTATTACAACGCCTTAGATCTAATCCTGACATCAAGGGGGTCACAATTGCACAAAATTCCTATAAATTAATTCGCCAATAACATTCTCTTGTTCCTCACGGAACCTCATATTACATTACCTAACGTACGCAAAGATTTTGATATGTTTAAAATACTAACTAATCTCCAAATAAATTTCACAAAATCGGAAGCTTTGAATATTTCACTGGATAAAGATACATTTTTACACTGTCAATCTAACTTTCCCTTTAAATGGAGTCGGGACTCAATCACTTATTTAGGAATCCAATTGCCTGCTCCCCTATCTAACCTATATTCCACAAACTATATTCCGATTCTCCACCAAATTCAAAAAGATTTGAAATCTTGGTCCTCTGGTTTATTCTCATGGTTTGGCAGAGCCTCGATAATTAAAATGAACATTCTTCCAATAATTCTTAATATTCTACAGGCAATACCTATAAAACATCCGCAAGCCTTTTTTACCTCAATTCGTTTAGCTTGCTCTAGATTTATTTGGGGTACTGCACGACCAAGAATCAGCTTCAAAAGACTCACATTACCCAAATTAAAAGGTGGCATAGGTCTTCCGAACATATCCAAATAATATTGGGCATTGCAGGAATTGTGGATTGGAATGTTCACTCTGCTTCTAAAGCTTGGGTAAACATTGAGCATTCTTTCTCTCATTTACCATTGAAACAATTATCATGGACAGCCAATACTCATATACCAATATCATGTAAACAACATCCTTTAATTAGTAATACCTTACAAATATTCCCAAAAATTTGTAAAAAAAATTAAATGTCTTCTATCCATGGCCCTCTTACTCCTATACGTAACAACCCTGACTTCCCACCTGGTCTCACAAACTCCTTTCTTTCAGGGATTTTGTCCCATACCTCCTTGAGAGCTGGGCATTTTTTTTACAGAAGCTCTTTTCTCATGTTAGATACTTTAAATTCACAATCACCAGATACACCACTTTCATTTTTCTCATATGTTCAACTTAGACACTTTCTAGACAATCCTTGCACACGAGAAGCTTACGCTATACAATATACTCCATTTGAAACATTGTGCTCGAAAAAGGAACCACAAAGACATATCATTTCAAATATGTATTCCCTCCTCTTCTCGAACCATAATCCTAAATCCAATATAGCATGTCAACACTGGGATAAAGATCTTGCTACTGACCTCTCAGAAGATGATTGGGAAAACATTTATTCTTGCATCCACAAGGGTTCATTCAATGCTTCTGCACATGAAAATGGATTTAAAATCTTCTCTAGATGGTACAGAACACCTCTTAAACTGCATAAAATCTCTCCCAACATACCCTCTAACTGTTGGAGATGTGCAGATGATGAGGGAACACTATTGCATTTATTTTGGTCCTGTCCAAAGATTCAGCCCTTCTAGATGGAAGTACACCGCCTCACTTCTTTGATAACTGCTTACCCACTTGCTTTTTCACCAGCCCAAATGCTTCTACATCATTCGAATATTCCTAAATCACGATATCTCAAATTTCTAACAATACACCTCATTAATGCAGCGATGTGTATTCCAGCACTATGGAAACATGCCTCTCCCCCAACCGTTGTAGATTGGTTCAAACGCATTAATAGAATTGCAGATATGGAAGAACTAATTCATCGATCCAGAGATACACCTACTATATTCCAAAAAACATGGAACTGTTGGCGACATTATCAAACATCCACTGAATATATCCTTTTAATGCCCCAATACATTTTTAATATACCTGTTTAGCACGTCGGAGGAGGAGGAACTATTTTTTTTTTTACCTATATTATTTTAATCTTTATTTTTCTTGGATAATTTCACTCTATCGGAAGTTGTCGGAAATTCCGATCGTGTGTACGTGGCAGTAAGGGCCATATCCGCAACCGCTTTCAAACACTCACAAATGTTATTTGTTCATTAACCTCTATGCTACCTAACACTGATGGTCATATCATATGCAAATAGTAATCAGTGAACGGATATAAAATCCCCTTGTGAATATGTGATAGGTGATTAATGTTTGAAGCTACTTTCCAGGGATTTTTCTCCTCTGGGCACTGTAGGGCTCCATGTTGGAAAGTTATGCTGGAAGAGCTGTCTAAAGGGAACTGTGCGTTAAGCTGTCTGCTTGGAAAGATCTAAGCAGAAAAAAATAACTCAAGAAGAACTGTGAACCCAGTGCAGACAGGGTTAATTATGTTAAACCTTACGCCACAGCCCCCTTCTAAACATTACAAAGCAGGGAGCGCATATAAGGAAATTTAAGCAAGTAAAAAGGCACCTAAAATGGTAACCAGCAATGTCATGTATTTCATTTTGGATAAAGTAAGGAAGCGTTATAACTAGGGCTGTTACGGATTAAAATTTTTGTGTTCGATTAATCGTTTTTTTTTTTATCGATTAATCGACTAATTTCGATTAATTATAACGCACATACAGATCCAACTACTTTTAGCTGATCTCCTTGCAGGCTGATTCCCAGTGCAGCTCCCAACCACTGGAAAAATGGATAGCAGGATACAAAAAACACACAAAGGCAGCGAACGATGGGAATAGCATTAAAACTTTTATAGTCTTCAAGTAGGTAACAAAATAAATATTGCACTGGAGATAAAATCAATGTAGCTACATAAACTGTAAAAATGGTGCGAGTAATACCAAACGGTAGCAAAAGCAGTCATAAAAACATGTAGCTAAGTATGATACTGGTATAAAAATGTGTACAAAGATACCACTGCTGAAACTAGATGAGGAGGGGTTAACATCAGTCCGTCGGCATGTAGATGTCCCGTGAAGGGAACTATCACAACTCCCAGTGGATGGCTGTAGAATCCCAGGTTGATAGAGGGAAGTGATAGAGGGAAGTGTAACAGCACTTGCGTGTGGCACATAGTAAGGTCCCGCCGGCATGCAGATATGAAGGCACAGCAAAGGAGCCCTTCAGATGGACACAGCAAACCCCGCCGGTGTCTACGACATCACCGGATCTCCGACGAAACTCCCTGAAGACCCGGAAGCCGGCGGAGAGGTGAGTACCGATCAAAAAAATTTTGATCGATCAAAAACATTAATCGATTAATCGAGGAATTAATAGTTAATTTCCACAGCCCTAGTTATAACCCCTGTCAGTTTATTTTTTGCCATCTGTGTCCCATTGGGGAAATTTCTCTTCACTTCCCTTCCCATAGCCAAAGCAGGAAGTGAGCAGAAATCCTTGCAAATTAAGGGAATACCTTGCCCCCCCCCCCCCCCCAGGTCACTAGAACTAGTATCCTTTTTGGAAGATTTACATTGGAAGTGATAATGGTAAACAGGACCTATTAGGAGGGTTATTCTCCCTAACAGGGGCACAGACAGCTATAAAAACTGACAGGTGTTCTAATCTCTCTCCACTCTATCCAAAACCAAACAAAAACTTTTCAATGATCTTGCCTTGGCTAAGTTAATGTGCACTCTCCTGCAACTCCCCATGTGTGGGAAAGCTCTTTTGACACAAAGAAGGGGACTGAGGAAAAATTCATCAGCCTCTGTTCATTCATAAACTAAAGGACTGTTTAGTAAACCCAGTTTACAAAACAAAAAAAACTGAGTATGTGATCAGTACCAATCCCCCGCAGCAGCCGGGTGGAAGGGGAAACCCAGAAGCGCTGCTGGGGGGGGCAGGGAAGCACGTTGGGGCCCAGGGCTGCATAACAGGGATAGGGAGGCGGTGGGAGCAGCATGTCTATTTCCCTCCTGCAGCCGTTGAAGGAGGCAGGGGAGGAGACGCAAGCATCCAGTTGCTACATGGAGGGATTGGTTCCTCTACCTGCAGCCACCCCTGCTGCCCTTCTATCCAGGGTGTATAGGGGGCCACACAGGCCCCCTGGAGCATGGGGCCAGGTGTCAGTGGCAACCTCTTCGACTCCTGTACTGGAGTCGAAGGTCCTGGCTCACAGCTAGTGCAGCATCTTTTTTTGTCCCTGGAGTGGGTGCTGCAGAACTAACTCTACCCAATCAATGGGTCCAAGGGATGTGTTGTAGGTGCGCTGGAGTATTTCATTGTGTCCAATGGACACACTCTTAATGTCAGCTATCTCGGATACTGTAGATTTTGTAGAAGCAATGATGAATCGTCAGACGAACCCTGTAAAGAACTTGTTTATTTCCCAGCCAGCAGTGAGCCACGTGTAAACCGTTTTTAGTTTCACTTCATAACTTCCTACTTTCTGTCCCCCCCCCCGGTCCTCACACATCTATGTAACCCTGCAAAACATACATATTCTACATCTTTCCCCTTTTAAAGAGAAGTGATTGCATATATAAATGAATTTTAATATAGAACCAACACGGAGTGCAGCATAGCAAGAAACAATAAAAACTACAATATAAAATGCAAAATGCTGAATAAGAGTCAGTGTGTGATAAAGTCTTGGAACTTTGGATTGGGTTTACACACTCTTCCAGATAGAGTAACAACTTGTGGGGCTTGCGTGTCTGAAACCTCTTGCCTGACGCCATCATAATTTTGTTGTGGTTGTGTGTTGCATCCATTCTTTGAAGTGTCAATCGGCACAGCAGCAGATGACTGTGCTTGGGGTCCTGAAGTGATCATAGGCACATGGGCAGCGGCAGTACAGTATGATTCAGGTACCTTTAGGAGGTGACTGCGGTTCCTAACATAGGTCTTACCATCAGAATGGACAATGTAGCTTTTTGGTTGGCAAGCCTTTCCATGAACCGTGGCCAGTTTTTTAAAAACCCACGGGTTGTCTCCATCCTTACCACCTGCCCAGGCTCCAGAGGAGATAGGTGCCTGGCCGATTTGTCATGACTTATCTTTCCTTTTTGCCTGAGTGTAAATAAAGCAGCCTGAACATCAGTCTCAACATTTGGCAGGAGCTGGGATGGGAGCATGGGAATCAGAATCCTGGTTCGTCGTGATAGTAAACCTTGTGCCAGAGAAGGCATGCCATTCCTAGGTGTGTTGCGGAGGTTGAGTAGGGCTGCATAAACATCAGAACCATCATGTGCACATTTGGCTAGGAGATGCTTGGCCAATTTTGCACTACGCTCTGCAAGACCATTGGATCTAGGGTAATTGGGACTACTAGTGACGTGCTGAAAATCCCATTGGTGAGCAAAGTTCTTGAATTCTATACTTGAAAATTATGTTACATTGTCAGTCATCAATTGATAGGGAATTCCATGTGTGGAGAATACCCGCTTGAATTTCCTGATCACTGTGTTACTGGAAATGTTCGGGAGGACATCAAATACCCATCAGCCAGAGTACGAATCTACCAAGACCTGGTAATGCTTGTTTGACCACTCAAATATGTCAGCTGCTGTGATAGACCATGGTCTGTCAGGTATTTGTGTTGTAGAGCATTGCATGGGGCAGATCTGGAAACTTCTCTTTCAATATTAGTGTATTTAGTGGGCCAAAACATAGTTTCACGTGCCCTTCGCTTAGTGGAATGGATGCCAGGGTGACCTTAATGAAGCTGTGTCAAGTAGTATTTCTGGAGAGAGTGAGGGTTTATATATTTAAGACGACATAGGATTAATCCATCATCCACTGTCAATTCATCCCTCATAGAGTAGAATGGTTGGATATCATGTGGGATTTCCTTTAACCAGTTGTCCCCCGCCCACCGTCAAATGACGGCGGGCGGAAGACACTATCGTTCTGATAGGACGTCATATGACATCGGCTCTTTAAACAGGGATTGCGCGCGATCGCGTGCGCGCATCCCTGTACTGTTGGTGGCGGTGTGTCACCGAGACACCGCTCGTCACCGACAGGGGTGAACAGCCGCCGGCAAGTGCGGTTTCCTGCGTGATCGGCCGTGTTAAAGTCACGGCTGATCACGGATGGTAATGCACCATTTAACACGCCGCATGCGCGCGAGCGCGCTGCGCGTGTCCGTCGGTGGCAGCGTGTTTCCGGGAACACTGCTTGTCACCGACGATAGTACACAGCCATTGGCCAGGGCTGTGTACCATGTGATCGGCTGTGATCCATTCACAGCCTGATCACTAAATGTAAACAAAAGATTTGTAACTAATTGTTGCCAGCTCTTCTCTCCTCACACACCGTTTCCAGTGTGAGGAGAGAAGAGCCAGGAGCAGTGAGTTACAGATCTATGTTTAGTAGTGTCTGCACCAACACCACACCTGTCCCATCCCCCCCCCCCCAATTGTCATCTGTCACCCAACAGTCACCCCATAAGTGCACCTGTCACATAAGAGACTTCCATCAGTGACCATCAGCGGTGCAACCGTCACCCATCAGTGACCGTGCCCTGTCACCCGTCAGTGACTGTGCCCTGTCACCCGTCACCCATCAGTGACCGTACCCTGTCACCCGTCACCCATCAGTGACCTACCCTGTCACACATCACCTGTCACATAAGAGACTGCCATCAGTGACCATCAGCGGTGCAACCGTCACCCATCAGTGACCGTGCCCTGTCACCCATCACCCCTCACCCATCAGTGACCGTGCCCTGTCACCCATCTGTGACCATCACCCATCACCGTCCATGGCCTGTCACCCATCAGTGACCATCGCCTGTCACCCATTAGTGATTATCTCCCGTCACACCATCATCCCCTATCAGTGAACGTCACCTGCCACCCATCGCACAGCCCATCAGTGATCGTCACCTGCTACCCATCTATCACCTGTCACACAGCTACCCGCCACACAGCCATGTCCAAAAGAGTCTATACCAGTAAGGAGGCGTTCCAGATCCTCTCCATGACTGATGAGAGCACCGGGGAGTTCTCATCAGATTCCAATTCCGATTCAAATTCGGAATTTGAACCGATCGAATATAGTAACGATTCGGATGAAGAATGGGTCCCTCCTAAAAGGGCACGGCACTCTGGAAACCAGGCCGCCGCCAGCAACCAGGATTATATTCCCAGGCCCAGTACCAGTGCTGCCACCAGCAATAGGCCGTGGGAACAAAGGCCCACTACCAGTGCTGCCACCAGCCAAAGGCCCCAGGAACAAAGGCCCAGTACCAGTGCTGCCGCCAGCGAAAGGCCCCGCGAACAAATGCCCAGGGCCAGTACCGGTGCTGCCACATCAAACCTGAGTACCAGCACAGGAAATTTAACTCCCCCAACTACTGGAGTGTCACGTCCCCCAAGAGCCAGGGCTACATACATGCCAGATGGTCTTGCCAACCCAACATGGCTGCCTTCCAACTCGGGATCACCAATTATTCACCAATTATTCCCCCTTTCACAGCACAGCCAGGTGTGCAGGCCAACACCCAAAATTTCATAGAAATTGATTATTTTCACCTTTTTTTTCCTGACACTATTCTGCAGTTCATTGTGGACCAGACAAACTTGTATGCCCAGCAGTATATTGCCAACAACCCCCAATCATCTTATGCCCGTCCATTTGAGTGGAGAGATTTGAATGAGTTAAAATTGTTTTTGGGCCTCACCATAAACATGGGGCTTACAAAAAAATCAAGGACATGCCTATTGGTCCATCAAACCCATCTACCACATGCCCATGTATTCTTACGTAATGCCCAGGACCCGATATGAGATAATAATGAGATTCTTTCATTTTAATGACAACACCCAGTGCCCTCCTCGCAATCATCCAGATTTCGATAAGCTGTATAAACTTCCCCCACTGATAAATTTCCTTTCCAATCGATTTTCAGAACTCTTTGTCCCCGAGAAACATATAAGTGTGGATGAGTCCCTGGTACCCTTTTCAGGCCGGCTAGGAATAAAACAATGAATTCCTAGCAAAAAGGCCAAATATGGAGTCAAGTTTTACAAATTATGTGAGAGAGCCACGGGATATCTTTATGCGTTCCGCAAATATGAGGGAAAAGATTCCCAGCTCCAGCCCCCTGAGTGCCCGGCCTACATGGGCACAGCTGGACAAATTGTATGGGACCTGGCTTACCCACTTCTGAAAAAAGGAAATCATATATACCTTGACATCTTTTATACCAGCCTGCCCCTTTTTAGACACTTGTACCTCGAAAAAACCCTGGCCTGCGGAACCTCCAGTAAAAATAGGAAGGGCTTCCCACAATCGTTTGTAAACAAAAAGCTGCGAAGGGGGGTAAGAGCAACACTGAGGTGCAACGAAGTGCTGGCCTTGAGGTGGAAAGATAACAGAGCCGTGCACATGATGTCCTCCATTCATGATGACACTGCAGTTGTAGTTCAGCGAAGACGACGAGGTCCCATTGAAAAGCCGACATGAGTCCAGGACTATAATCTCTACATGGGGGGGTGGATTTCAACGACCAAATGATTCAGCCCTATTTGTCCATTAGGAGGTCCCGATTCTGGTACAAGAAGGTAGCAATTTATCTGATCCATTTGGCCATTTATAATTCCTACATAGTCTACACCAAATCCACAGATAACCCAGCCCCCTTCCTACTATTCTCAGAAGAATTAGTCACGTCCCTCATCTATCAACAAAGAACCCCCCCCAGAAAACCTTCGCTCTGATACTGTTAGCAGACTTCATGAACGGCACTTCCCGTACAGCATCTCACCATCCGAAGCAGGCCGAAGACGGCAAAAAAGATGTCGCGTGTGCAGCAAAGGAGGACTTCGAAAAGATACCAGCTACCATTGTCCCCGGTGTCCCTCCCAACCTGGCCTTTGCATTGTTGAATGCTTCGAATTTTATCACACATCCCTCAAATATTAGCCCATATTTTTAACTATTTCCCCCCCATTTTCATAATCTGTGCTGACCATTTTCCATGCTTCCCCAAATTAACATTTCCACTGCCTTCCACATGAACTGACCCTGGCCTGCTTTTTGACTATGCCTCTGCCTACTGTTTGGACTGCTTCCACGTAAACTGACCCTGGCCTGTTTTGTGACTATGCCTCTGCCTATCGTTTGGACTGCTTCCACGTGAACTGACCCTGGCCTGTTTTGTGATTATGCCTCTGCCTACCGTTTGGACTGCTTCCACGTGACCATGGCCTGTTTTGTGACTATGCTTCTGCCTACCGATTAGACTGCTTGCACGTGAACTGACCCTGGCCTGTTTTATGGACTATGCTTTTGCCTACCGCTTGGACTGATCTGTTGCCCTGCTACTGTAGTACACAGGGTTCTCACATATGTGAGGGGCTCCAGAATAGTTTTTCCGGATGGAGAAACCAATTTTTTTTGTTTTCTCCGGGTTTAATTTCCAGATTAGGGTCTGGAGTCCGGAGGCTTCATAGAGATTTGGGTGGGTCGAAGCCTCTACCCCTGTGCCCCTATGCACAGGTCTTACCCGATTGTCACCCTCAGCCTGCTGCTGACTTACTGCCATCATGCCTTTGCCTGCCGCATGAATGGACCACACCACTGCCTGCTACCTGGACTATGCAAATAATTAGCTGTAGCAAGAGGCAGTATGTTTATGAAGGGCTTGAGAGCGGTACAATAATGAGTGTCTGCAGATAACGGTGAACCAAGACCAATAATATGGCTGTGCTGGCTGTCTCTGCCTGGACAATTTCTATCAACAAATGCTTTGGCTGTGCTGACAATATCCTTGTGCTGACCATAGACAATATTCCTGCCTGCTGCTTGAATAATTATTATTGCTGTCGCTAAGCACATCCCCGACTGCTGCCTGGACCAGTGCTCTCTTCTGTGGACACTACTAAAAGCACAGGTAATACTTTTTTTTTACCCTTTCCGCAATAGAATTTATTTTGGATTGTAATTCTTGGTATGTACATGCTATGTGTTAGAAATATGAAGGGCCTTCAAAAATGATAGGTTGCCAGGAAATTATACATGTAATGTATGCTCCTAGAACGCCTGATGGTGCTACTTGAATGTTGGGCCTCTGTATCTGGCCAAGCTGTGTAAAAGTCTCACACATGTATTTTGGGGTGTCATTTTTGCTATGTGTTTGCTATGTGTTGGAAATATCTTATTAATGGACAACTTTGTGTAAATAAAATGCATTTTCATTTTTTTTCCACATTTTCCAAAAACTTCTGGAAAAAAAATAACTGTTCAAAAGACTCATTATGCCTCAAAGATTATACGTTGGGGTGTTAGCTTTCCTAAATGGGGCCATTTTGTGGGCAATTCCATTGTCCTGGTGCTCCAGGGCCTTCAAAAGTGTAATAGGTGGTTGAGAAATGAGATGTGCAATTTATGCTCGTAGATCGCCTGATGGTGCTACTTCAATGTTGGGCCTTTGTATGAGGCCAGGCTGTGTAAAAGTCCCACACATGTGGTATCCCCATACTCAGGAGGAGTAGCAGAATGTATTTTGGGGTGTCATTTTTGCTATGTATTTGCTATGTGTTGAAAATATCTTATAAATGGACAACTTTGTGTAAATAAAATGCATTTTCATTTTTTTTCCACATTTTCCAAAAACTTCTGGAAAAAAAATAACCGTTCAAAAGACTCATTATGCCTCAAAGATTATACGTTGGGGTGTTAGCTTTCCAAAATGGGGTCATTTTGTGGGCAATTCCATTGTCCTGGTGCTCCAGGGCCTTCAAAAGTGTAATAGGTGGTTGAGAAATGAGATGTGCAATTTATGCTCGTAGATCGCCTGATGGTGCTACTTCAATGTTGGGCCTTTGTATGTGGCCAGGCTGTGTAAAAGTCCCACACATGTGGTATCCCCATACCCAGTCTAGTCATCCTTTCCAACTCTTGCAAGACTTTGGGGGTTATTTACGAAAGGCAAATCCACTTTGCACTACAAGTGCAAACTACAAGTGCAAAGTGCACTTCAAATTGCACTGAAAGTGCACTTGGAAGTGCAGTCGCTGTAAATCTGAGAGGTAGATCTGAAATGAGGGAAGCTCTGCTGATTTTATCATCCAATCATGTGCAAACCAAAATGCTGTTTTTATTTTCCTTGCATGTACCACTCGGATCTGCAGCGACTGCACTTCCAAGTGCACTTTCAGTGCAATTTCAAGCGCACTTTGTCTTTTGTAAATAACCCCCAGTAGGCTGTACTGTTTCATCTAAGCGCATGTGATACATGACTGGAAGCATACCAACAGAGTTAGTTTGAAATAAGTTCTCATAATCCGTCATCCCAGGAGCCTGTTGTACTGCATGTACTGGCCTCAGTTGGAATAGATTTAAGTGCATGCTGTCTGGTAAGCCTAGCAGGCTCTTAACATTTCTATCCACAATGTGGAATAGCAGCTTGTCCCCTGATAGATCCAAGGTAGAAGTGCCCAGTGTCTGAATTGTTTGACCACCATAAGCTATCAGGTTTACTTTATTTGACTGATCAATTTCAGTTTTGGGGTCAATGCTGTGCAATGTGGATAAGGGCATGATATTGCATTTTGCACCAGTGTCAATTTTCAAATTGACATGTTTGTTGGATGCTGTTGAGAGTGTTCTGAATATTTCTCCTTTATTTGCAATTAGGTCCACACAACTTTGGTGATCATCACTTTCCACTTCATTAATTCTGTGCACATTTTGTTGTTTCGTGTCACTAGATGGTGTCATCCACACACCTCTATTTTGAGGCTTGGACTTACAATATTTTGCAAAATTATTACATTTGTTGCCTGAGTTACACCTTTTGCTAAAAGCCGGACACTTGTTGCGCTCAGTGGCGTGTTCACTACCAAAGTTGCTGCATTGCCATTTGTTCTTTTGCTCCACAAACATTTCTCCGTCTCTTTTTAGTTCTTTAGTGGCTCTTTCAGAATGTTGAAACAACATACATATTCTGATGGCTGGTTCGAGTGTCAAATCTTTCTCCCTTAACAACTGAGCACGAATTGCATCATTGTAGATATAACATACAATCCTGTCACGTATCAGTTCATCTGTATGTTATAGATATCCTGTCTCTTTTACCTAGGAGCCCTAATGTGTCTCATATTAGCCATCTAGACGTAATGGGGTTGATTTACTAAAGGCAAATAAACTGTGCACTTTGTGTACAGTTGCTCCAGAGCTTAGTAAATGAGCAGAAGCTTTCTGACTTCCATCATTCAATCATTTGCAAGCAAAAATGCTGGGGCTTTTTTTTTTTTTTTCCCCTTTTCCCGTGATTGGGTATTCTTTATAAAGTGAAGCTTTACCTCATTTACTAAGCTCTGGAGCATTTGCACTTGCAGAGTGCAACTGCACGCTACAAAGTGCGGAATCTATTTGCGTTTAGTAAATCAACCCCAATGTGTCTTATTAGCCTTCTGAACTGTAATATAGGTGTGTTTAGTGTCTAACTGAGTGGTATATTCTTCTACATTAGTGTAGCCACTTTTCAGGAAGGTAACTCCATTACTGTAGGAGTTATGGAAAAATCAATGAAACTTAATGTGATATTACCCGCTTCAGCCCCGGACCATTTTGGCTGGTTAAAGACCAGGCCACTTTTTGCTATTCGGCACTACGTCGCTTTAACTGACAATTGCACGGTCGTGCAACGTGGCTCCCAAACAAAATTGACATCCTTTTTTCCCACAAATATAGTTTTCTTTTGGTGGTATTTGATCACCTCTGTGGTTTTTATTTTTTGCGCTATAAACAAAAATAGAGCGACAATTTTGAAAAAAATGAAATATTTTTTACTTTTTGCTATAATAAATTTCCCCAAAAAATATATTAAAAAAAACATTTTTTTTCCTCAGTTTAGGCCGATACGTATTCTTTTACATATTTTTGGTAAAAAAAAAATCGCAATCAGCGTTTATTGATTGGTTTGTGCAAAAGTTATAGCGTTTACAAAATAGGGGATAGTTTTATGGCATTTTTATAAAAATAATTTTTTTACTAGTAATGGCGGCGATCAGTGATTTTTTTCGTGACTGCGACATTATGGCGGACATATCGGACACGTTTGACACATTTTTGGGACCATTGTCATTTTCACAGCGATCAGTGCTATAAAAATGCACTGATTACTGTGAAAATGACACTGGCAGTGAAGGGCTTAACCACTAGGTGGCGCTGTAGGGGTAAAGTGTTCCCTGCATAGTGTTTCTTACTGTAGGGGGGATGGACTCTGTGTCACATGACACCGAGTACACGGAGCCGAGATCAGTGTCATTGTCACTAGTCAGAGAGGGGAGATCCTTGTTTACACAAGCATCTCCCCGCTCTATACCTCCGTGAGACGATCGTGGGATCCCCGCTGCGATTGAGTCTGCAGGACCCGCGATCTGACCCACGGGGATGGTGGCAGGGTCGCGAGCACGCCGCCGGTGGCGCGCGCACGACCACACGGACAGGCACTTAAAGGGGACGTGCAGGTACGTTGATGTGCTTGTCCGTGCCATTCTGCCGACGTATATGTACAGGAGGCGGTCGGCAAGTGGTTAAACGCTCCTAGAAAAATATATTAATAAATGTAGCTACATACTTTCTGTCACTATTGCCTCCTGCCATTTTTGTGCAAACTTTACAGCATTACCAGCCTATGACTATTTCCTTTTTTATTTATCTCCAGCGTCTTCCTGGTGACACCCTGAATTGCATGCTTTAGCCAGCTGGTACCTTGCATGTGGAGCGCACTAGGGGACATTGCTTTATAGTGCTGTGGCAGTGTGCCTAGCTGCACCTGTGTGATAAGGGCTGCTGGTACTGTTAGGCCAGCACATGCACAGTGGTGGCTATTGTCTTTTTGTGATCTGGCACTGTACTCTGCAGATGAGCAGTACTGTTTTAGATATTAAAGCACTATGCCGGACACAATGCAATGGCCTACTTTTTCACATGTTTCAGCTGGGCACAGCAAGATCTCACTACTGTGCAAGCTTCTGCCAGACAGCACCAGCAGGCATCAAAAGGTAAGAATTGGGGGCACAAAAACATGTCATACTATTTATGTGGAGCTTAATGTAAAGGGCAATTTTACTTTCAGAATTTAATACTACTTTAATTTTGTGGAGTTCGGTTATAGGTCAATTTATGTCACTACCTCCTCACTTACACTATGTGTGTTCCTTAAACTAGACTCACACCATTCATCACAGGGCCTCATCAGAAGTAATTTAAAGACCCTGGCTGATTAAAGTTTGATATATCTGCATTCCTTCTAGCTGGACACTTTTTTTGTCAAATATGACCCCCTCCAATACTGCCTAGAATAGACAGGAGAATTTGATCTGTCCGTGACCTTTGACACTAACTTTGACTTTTGCATTTTAGGGAAAATGAAGGTTGCAATGTTTTCAGCCCCTCTTCCAATTCTCTCCACACAGTTTAGGGTTTGACAGACCTTAGTATTGTCACAGTAAACAGTTAACGTGTGTATTTCTCTCTTTGGCTGTAGATGCCCTTTTCATTGGTAAACCTGCACTATAAATCTGACAATTATGGCCATTGGTTTGATATATTTCCCTTTGATTCTGTAATTAAGTTTTGTGTATTTACCTTTTATGAAGGCATATGTGCATTTAACTCCTTGCTGATGAGCATGTTCACACATGAGGCCTTGCAGAAGTGGGTCTTTACCCTTAGGGATGCATATTATGCTCCCAACACAGAGACTGGGCCATCCGTGACGATTTTGGGTCTTGTACTGATGATCAGAAACTGGAAGGTCCGGTTCCCAGTCACCTGTAATCACTCACTGTACAGCCCAACCCTGTGCTATTTTCTCCTCTTGAATAGAGAAAACGATACAATGTATCTAGAGGAAAAAAAATTGTAAAAAAAAAGTGTGTACATAAAAAGATAGTAATAAATAACAATAATAATTATATAGATAAAATAGCTAGATAATGGTTTGATCTAGGTTAGTGTTAGGGTCAAGGTTAGGATCAAAAGGTCATGGTCAGAGTCAAAGTTCAGGCTCAAAGATTGGTGTTAAAGGTTAGGGTTAGAGTTTGTAGCGGTACCCCTGTGGAGGCTGCTGAGTGATTGTGGCCCACCTGTCACCCTGCCCACCCCGGAAGGTGAACCTCCACACCAGTCTCAAGTCTTTTGTAGACTCTAACAGGTTTTCTTCTAAGATTGCCCTGTATTTGGCTCCATCCATCTTCCCATCAACTCTGACCAGCTTCCCTGTCGACGTTGAAGAAAAGCACCCCGGCAACATGATGCTGCCACCACCATGTTTCACTGTGGGGATGGTGTGTTCAGGGTGATGTGCAGTGTTAGTTTTCCGTCACACATAGCGTTTTGATTTTAGGCCAAAAAGTTCACTTTTGGTCTCATCTGACCAGAGCACCTTCTTCTACATGTTCGCTGTGTCCCCCACATGGCTTCTCGCAAACGGGACTTCTTATGGCCTTTTTTTCAACAATGGCTTTCTTCTTGCCACTCTTCCATAAAGGCCAGATTTGTGGAGTGCATGACTAAAAGTTGTTCTGTGGACAGATTTTCCCACCTGAGCTGTGGATCTCTGCAGCTGCTCCAGAGTCACCATGGGCCTCTGGGCTGCTTCTCTGATAAATGCTCCCCTTGCCCAGCCTGTTAGTTTAGGTGGACGGCCATGTCTTGATAGAAAGCGTATGGCACAAGTGCAAACCTATTTTCCGATGATGGATTGAACAGTGCTCCGTGAGAAGTTCAAAGCTTGGGATATTTTTTTTTATAACCTAACCCCGCTTTAAACTCCTCTACAACATTATCCCTGACCTGTTTGGTGTGTTCCTTGGCCTTCATGATGCTGTTTGTTTACAATTTTTTTCTAAAAAACCTCTGAGGGCTTCACAGAAAGGCTGTATTTATACTGAGATTAAATTACACACAGGTGGACTCTATTTACTAATTAGGTTATTTCTGAAGGCAATTGGTTCCACTAGATTTTAGTTAGGGGTATCAGCATAAAGGGGGCTGAATACAAATACACCCCACACTTTTCACATATTTATTTGTAAAAAAAAAATGAAAACCATTTATCATTTTCCTTCCACTTCACAATTATGTGCCACTTTGTGTTGGTCTATTACATAAAATTCCAATAAAATACATTTACGTTGTTGATTGTAACATGACAAAATGTGGAAAATTTCAATAGGTATGAATACTTTTTCAAGGCACTGTAAATATAAAAATGTTAATTTTTTTGCAGTTTTGTGCCAGTTTTCCTTTGATAATAAAATAAAAAAAATACAGGTGATATCTTTTACCATTTACCACCGAAAGAAAGCCCAATTTGGCTTGAAAAAACAAGGTATAATTCACCTGGATAATCAAAGTAGTTGTGATGACATATACAGTTTTACCAACACATATCAAAGTTGCAAAACTGTGTTTAGGCAATATAATTTATTTGACCTTTGTCATAAAGTGGGTTAAAGCTGTTGTAAACCCCGCTTTGTGATTTTTACCTACAGGTAAACTTATAATAAGGCTTACCTGCAGGCAAAAGGAATATCTTCAAAACCGTATTCGCCTTGCATGCAGCTTCTGACGTCAGTGGCGCATGCACTCTGAAGGTCCGGCTTACCGTGCCGGAACTTCCGAGCTTCTTGCCGGAACTGAGCACTCCCACCCGCATTCGCGAGACTGACGTCATCGTGACTCCGGCCACGAACAGCGTCGGAGCCCACAATCCCGGAAGCAAGGGCGGGAGAAGATGTCAGCCCTCTCAACGGTGACCGGGCACTGCTGAGAGAGCTTCATTCTAAGGTGAGTATTTCATGATGTACTAGTATGCAATGCATACTAGCACATTATGCCTCAGGCCTCGTACACACGACCGATTTTCTCGGCAAGAACCAGCAAGAAACTTGCTGGCAGAGAGGTCTTGCCGAGTAAATCGGTCGTGTGTACGCTGCTAGCGGGTTTCTCGTCGAGAAAACCGACAAGAAACCTTGACGAGAAAATAGAGAACCTGCTCTCTATTTTCTCGTAGAGATTCTCCTCGGCATGTTTCTCGACGAGAAAAGTGAGTGTGTGTACACTTGCCTGTCCGCCCGGAAGCCCGCGCATGTTCGAAATGAATTTGACGCATGCGCGGTAGCTTCCTAGGCATACGTAGGGTATACCAAGATGGCGGCGACGGCATCGAATGTGACGAGCGCATGCTCGACGTAGTCGATGACGTCACCGCGTACACTCCTTTCAAAGAACCGCGGGTTCTTTGAAACGAGCGTGTGTACACTCGGCCGGGACAAGTTTCTTGTCCAAGAATCTCGTCGAAAAAAATGGCATGTTTTTTTCAACGAGAATCTCGGCCGTGTGTACGAGGCCTCAGTCTTGCAGGGTTCCTTTTTTTTCCCCTCAATTTACAACTGCTATAAGCTGCAATTTTGTCATTGATATATGCTATTCTCTCTATTTGCTCAGTTTCCTTTATCAAGCAAATGTGTAATATTTCTCAAAGGTTCAATTTAATTTACAGCTTCATTAAAAACCAAAATCTCAATGACAGTAGTGAGATATTTCATTTTCAACTTGGAGTATTGAAATTTACATTGAATCTAAAAGACGTAATAACAAAAGCCTGCTATAAATCATGATGACTTCTACCACAACAAAATACAAAGCCTATCTATAATGCATCACTCTATGGTTTCACTATTATTATCCTCTATAATGTAGATCTACTATGAATAAGCAGTGAAACATAAATACACTGGGTCATATTTACAGTGGAATAACACAAATACATGCTAAATACATTGAAAATAAATTACAGCCAGTGACTAAAAAGTTTTCTCAGTAAAAGGCTCCACTTTTACAAAGCAAGCGCTAGCAAATCCTAATTCTATTAAAGGTGACTCTGTTGCATGTGTGAAAGGGGTATTTTAAAGTGGTTGTAAACCCTTCTAAATTTTTTTTTTTTAAAAACTACCTGTAAGAGAAAGGCATAATGAGCTAATATGACTAGCATAATAGCTCATTATGCATCACTTACCTTAGATCGGGGGCCCTGAAGCCGTCCTCGTCTCCCTCTTCAGCCGCAGCCATCTCTGCAGCGATAGCCGGAAGGTTACTTCCGGGTATCGCTGCTCCAGCCAATCACAGCGCAGCTCCGGAGCTGTAATTGGCCGGAGCGGCGGAGACGTCACTCTGCGCATGCGCCGTAGACAGCGGCGCCTGTCATTTAACTAAATATCTCCTAAACCCTGTAGGTTTAGGAGATATTTCTTGCACCTACAGGTAAGCCTTAATCTAGGCTTACCTTTAGGTGCAAGTTGAAAAAGTGGGTTTACAACCACTTTAACTTGTATCTTTTTGTTTTCTAAATGAAACAAACATTGTAAATCATTTACTTTGTATGAGGGGAGGCCCATAAGTTCTTATACTCACCAAGATCCAGATGTCCTAGGAATCCAAAATTTAGTCCACTGACACTTCCTTCTCTACATATCCACCTCCTATGGTTACACACTTCTCACATCTGTGGAACAGACCTTTAATACCATCTGCGTAGAAGTATGTAGATTTGTAAGAAAACCAGCTATCAACTTCAGTAATGATTGCCTCATCATTGTGGAAACCTCTTCCCCGTAAATGTTTCTTCAGTTTTGGAAACAGGAAGAAGTCCGAAGGTGCCAGGTCAGGTGAATAAGGTGGATAGGGCAGAGATTCATAGCCACAATCGCAAACACAAGTGACAGTTGGTACAGGTCCAAAATGCTTTGTGCACATTCCACTCGCTGTTTTTGAAAAGGTGTCAGTAACCTGGGAACCCAACGTGCAGACACTTTGCTCATATGTAAGATATTATGTAATACGTTGTAAACTGACCCCCTACTAATGTTCACCTCCCTAGCTAAGAAATTAATAGTCACACATCTATCTTCAAGTACTAGCTGCTCAACTTTCCCCACCACACTTGGTTCTGTGGCACTTGACAAACGACCTTCCCTTGGGTCATCCTGTATATTTGTGCAATCACACTTGAATTCTCTCTTCCATCATTTGACAGTCTCATATGATGGACAATCCTCTCCATATACAGCTGACATCTCTTCATGGTTTATGTTGGCAGATTTCCCTTGAACATGGAGGAACCTAATCACGGCTCTGTATTCACCTACTCCATTTCTCTTGGCTCTAACTACAATTTACCACGACCTACAAAAACAAAAATTGGCATGCATATTACTAAGATATTCACCTATAAACCTACAAATTTCAGATCCCTAGCACATCCCTAGCATATCTAGATCATGGTGAAGGTAAGAACTTATTGGCCTCCCCTCGTAATTTGTATGTTGTAAACTTTGTTAGGAAATAAATTGCAAACACACCAAGGATCACCTGTATGTTTTTGTTAATCCCCTAGGTGCATTGCTGATATCTCATATCTCACACCTTCCTGGTGCACTGCAACACACAGTAACACACCATGAACTGCAAAGCATGGCGCTGTCTTAAATGCTGTAGGAGCATTTTTTTGTTCCGTTGTGGTGCGTCAGGCAGCCAATCAAATGTGTTGGTGTGAATTACACCTTACGTTATATGTACAGTGCCTTGTAAAAGTATTTGCCCCCCCCCCCCCTTGGCATTTTTCATGTTTTGTTGCCTCACAACCTGGAATTAACATGGATTGTTTGAGGATTTGCATAATTTCATTTACAGAACATTTTTTTTATTGTGAAGCAAACAACAAATAGGACAAAATAACAGAAAAAGTCAATGTGCATAACTATTGACCCCCCTAAAGTCAATACTTTGTAGAGCCACCTTTTGTGGCTATCACAGCTCCAAGTCGCTTTGGATAACCACTTAAGTCTCAGACCATTTTGTAACTAAGGGACCAGGCCACTTTTTGCGATTCGGCACTGCGTCGCTTTAACTGACAATTGCGCGGTCGTGCGACGTGGCTCCCAAACAAAATTAGGGTCCTTTTTTCCCACAAATAGAGCTGTCTTTTGGTGGTATTTGATCACCTCTGCGGTTTTTAATTTTTGCGCTATAAACAAAAATACAGCAACAATTTTGAAAAAAAAAAAATATTTTTTACTTTTTGCTATAATAAATATCCCCAAAATATATATATATATATATATATATATATATATATATATATATATAAAATTTCCCCAGTTTAGGCCGATACGTATTCTTCTACATATTTTTGGTAAAAAAAAAAAAAAAAATGCAATAAGCGTTTGTTGATTGGTTTGCACGAAAGTTATAGCGTCTACAAAATAGGGGATAGTTTTATGGCATTTTTATTAATAATTATTTTTTTACTAGTAATGGCGGCGATCAGCGATTTTTATCATGACTGCGACATTATGGCGGACACATCGGACACTTTTGACACTATTTTGGGACCATTGTCATTTTTACAGCGATCAGTGCTATAAAAATGCACTGATTACTGTGAAAATGGCACTGAAGGGGTTAACCTGTAGGGGGTGCTGAAGGGGTTAAGTGTGACCTAATGTGTGATTCTTACTGTGTGGGGGCGTGGCTTGGCGTGTGACGTCACTGATCGTCGTTCCCTATGACAGGGAACAGACAATCAGTGACAGTCTCACTAGGAAGCACAGGGAGAGGTTTGTTTACACTTACCTCTCCCCGTTCTTCAGCTCTGTGACCCGATCGCAGGACACCGGCAGCGTTCGGGTCCCGTGGGCTCGGTTACGGAGCTCAGGACCGGGTCGGCTGGGCATCTTAAAGAGGATGTACCTGTACATGCTTGTGCCCAGCCGTGCCATTCTGCCGACGTATATGTACAGGCGGCGGTCCTTAAGTGGATAAATCTCTATGAGCTTGCCACATCTTACCACTAGGATTTTTGCCCATTCCTTCTTGCAAAACTGCTCCAGCTCCTTCAAGTTGGATAGTTTGCGCTTATGAACAGAAATCTTTAAGTCTGACCACAGATTTTCTATTGGATTCAGGTCTGGGCTTTGACTAGGCCATTCCAACACATTTACATTTTTCCCCTTAAACCACTCAAGTGTTGCTTTAGCAGTGTGTTTGGGGTCATTGTCCTGCTGGAAGGTGAACCTCCATCCGAGCCTCAAATCACACACAGAGTGGTACAGGTTTTGCTCAAGAATATCCCTGTGTTTAGCACCATCCATCTTTTCTGCAACTCTGACCAGTTTCCCAGTCCCGACTGCTGAAAAACATTCCCCCAGCATGATGCTACCACCACCATGTTTCACCATGTGTTCTTGTGGACAGCCAGGCAAATAAAAGACCAGCATAGTGCAACCTTTTTCAGTGTTTAGAAAGAGAGAAATAAAACATGGCTCTATAACTGTAGTAAAACATGTCTGTATGCACATATCCTTACATGCTCTAAATCCATACAAGTCATTCTCCAAAGCAATATCGCAGGTCTGTGGGGGATCACGGACAAATACTAAGCAGAAGAAGGCCATTACCTATTGAATGCCATCCAAAGTTCGAGTGGCCACCACCACCACACAGGAGAAATCAGAACAAAGGAACCTGTCAGAAATTAAATATGGGAGCTGTCGCTGCTGACTTGTGTTTGAACGCTCTGAATTTACCAAGCAAGGCACTGACCTTGAACAAACATGTATGGTGGGGATTTAGACTTTTTAGACTCCTGTGACTGCCTGTTTGTTCTAGGTCTTTGACTCAGTTATAGAAGCAAGAGAATGGGGTTGATATACTAAAGGCAAATATAGAGGGAGATTTTCTAAAACCGCAGCACTCAGCATCTGGTGCAGCAGTGCATGGGAGCCAATCAGCTTCTAACTTCAGCTTGTTCAATTAAAGTGGTTGTAAACCCTTACAACACACTTTTTGCTACAGGTAAGCCTATATTAAGGCTTGCCTGTAGCTACCCTGGATATCTCCTAAACCTGCATGGTTTAGGAGATATCCTCTGTATCTGCATGTGCCGAAGTCATCGGCACATGCGCGCTGAAGCAATGGCACGTTGTGCCGTTGCGTCAGTTAGACTGTGCTGTTACCCGGCGGCTCCTGCACGCAAGCGCTGTGATTGGCCGGAGCCACGATACCCGGAAGTAACCCCCGGGAGTGATGTCGGCGGCCAGTGCTGTGTGCAGGCACCGCAGTGAGGGCTTCGATCTCAGGTGAGTATTACACAATGAGCTAGTATGCTATGCATACTAGCTCATTATGCCTTTGTCTTGCAGGTGTTAGAGGTTTTTTTTTTTTTTTTTTCAACCACTTGGGATTCCTCCTCCCTCCGTGGGCTCCAGCCAAAGGTGCTGGACCCAAGGCCTTCAGTTGCAGCCCCAGGGCTAAAGGTGCCTGGGACTGATCCACCAGTGTACCGGACCAGGAACTCCACCCCAGGGCTAAAGGTGCCTGGGGTGGCAACGAACAGAACAACACACTCCCGGGGTCGGACCTCCAGGAACTCACCCCTTACAGACAGGATCTGCCCCTTTTATATCCTCTCCCGGCATGCACAGCAGGCCGACACACCCACCATACCACCGCTGAGAGGGGACATTCAAGGCGCAGCACTGTACCAGCGGTTGAACCCTAGCCTCCGATGGCAGCGCCATCAACAGGCCACAGGGAACTATACACCAGCCTCCCACCTGTAATATAAAAAAGGGTTTTACAGAACCCTATCAAATAGTGTGTTTGAGTACAACTACCACTCAAACATTCCCTTAGATTTAAAGCCCCGCTACACACTCCCCCATGGACAGATAGACATTGTCCCCAGTGTCTGGGGTAAACCCACGTACCTCAAGCCTGAGTCTACGCATGTTTATCTCAGAACTATGTACAGAAAAAAACAATAATAGAAAAATGGTTTGTTTGTGCCAAAACCTAAATGTGGGGAAAGGGGTTGAATAAAGAGATGAAGGAAGATCAACAAGCGGAAAAAAAAAATGTGTACATCCTATTCTAAATGTCACATATACAGTATAAAACACATCACTTTATATACACTTACATCTCCCTCCCCTCCTATGCTAGCTAACCCACCCATGCTCAGTGGTTGCCAGTCCTTCACCTGCAAAAGGGAGAAAACACATAAAACCAACATAATCACATCCTATAAGGTTATTTACAAAGGAAGGGAACTACCCTCCCAGAGGGGAGGATATTTTCCTTCTAAATAGGTACCTATTACACTAGTCCTAGTGTAGATAAAGAAAAATTACTATATATTATTATATATATATTTTTTTTTTCTGAGCGCACAGAAACCCTTCGCAACACCGCCACCTAGTGGAAGTGCTACCGTCATAACATTGTCCCAACACTTGAACATAAATCTTCTCCTTTTCTTCTTCTGTGGCCCTAACTGTACCTACCCCCAAATTCTCTGTCTTTGTAGCGCTGTGAGCGGAGAGAAACAGCAACAGCTCTCCAGCGGAGTAGATTACCCCAATTCACAAGGGCAAAGTCCCTGGACTCCAGGAGAGTACACTCCGGAAAACAATAGAACACATTAGAGTCCAGTCTTTTTAGAGGTAAAATTTTGGATCGGGTAAAACAAGGAGCTTTCAGTTCTTGTCAAAAGTCTCAATGGAATACACGGCATCCTCCCGCTCCTTCTGATACACAACCACCCGCGTGCATGTGCCGACCCAGTACCCAGTCCAACTTACATCCCTTGCAACAGCTGCAGAACAGGAGAGATACCTGCGGGCATTAGGCACTTTCAAATAGTCCCACAGAAAATCAGCGTACCATCTCTCCCTGTAGGCCTCCACCTCAAAAAGCAAATCTCTGGGGACATACGGGTACTCCCATCCATAATCAGCGGCCACTCTCTGATTGAACAGCCGTTGCATCCTGGAAAGCGGAGGAAGAGTAGCTCGGTCTCCTGCACCTGGTAGGACAATGGCATCCGGATGTCTAGGCACTTTCACTGCCTTGAGACCCAACATAGCAGCCCGCAATGGCGCATACTCAGCCACAGTGGTTGGCAACGGCAATACAGGTCTGGGTGATGTAGGCCTGGGGTCAGGTACCTCCTCAAGCACATGGGCCTCCACCCGGGGTGCGATAGCCCCAGGAACTTTGGGTGAATCCCTTCTACTTCTGGCAGAGGATAGGGGTATTTTATCCCAGCCCTTCTTGACAAACAGTTCGTCTATCTCTGCATCGTCTCCCACCTCGGAGGACGACTCCAGGTCAGAGGTATCGTACTCCTCTGCCGGCAAATAATTTTTGGTGGTGGAGGAATCACTGTCCTTAACAAGTTCTTTTGGGTCAGAAACCCAAGCATCCCCGATACTTCGGACACTAATTTTTGTCCCTTTCCCTGGCTTACCTCGGCCTGTAGCTGTCGAGGATCGTCTGGAGGTCCCTCCGACTAAACAATCCGATTCAGGCAAGCGCTGGGGTGTAGCTCGACCACGGCCACAGGAGGCTTTCACATAGCCCACCTTTCGCTTGGGCGGTGGGAGCGAAGACTCCGTAGTGACAGAGACAGCATCCGCCGGCTTCTCCGTCTCCGGTTCCTCAACTACCAGAACATCCGCAACGACTTCCTCCGAAGTCACGACAGTGCGCGTGGGGGTGGCTGTAGAAGCGTAGGTTTCCTCCTCAAGAGTAGTGGCGCCCGTGAGGCAATTCAAACTGTAGGCCCGAGGTTTTCTGTAGGTTGCTCTACCTCGAAGATAAACTCCTTGCACTTTTCACATCTTCCAAAGGGCCGAAGGTGCACCACCAGGCCCTGGCATCCGGGACAAACCACTCCAAGGGCCTCCGCGTCTCTGCAGACGTAGAGACCGAAGCGACCCCGAGGCTTCAGCCGAATCCCCGTATACATCAAGGGAGCAGAGAAAGAGGCAACGTTCATAGTTGAAGGAACTGGAATCTATGGGGCATTAGTCGCAATGTTGCTCACTCGCCGATCCATCACGCACTGTCCACTTGGCGTCAAAGTCACCATGCACATCTCACCACATGGCGAGGCTCCTCCCATTTTCCTGCAATGTTTGCTGGCTTTTTCTTCCCTTGACACACCCACGAACTACGCAGCTTGGACTCTCCTCGTGGCGCAGTTAAAACTCTTCCAAAAATGGCCTACCTCCACGGAGCCTTACAAGGGGAATAAAGTCCAAACTTTGGGGGTTTCTGACCACAGAAATCCCAGACTTGAGCCCCCACGTGTAGCACACAGACCCCTTATTCCTCACCTTTGGCTCACTTGTAGGAAAAGGGGCACACCATGCCACATGCCCGTACCCTCTTGTGTGAAGAGGTTGAGCGGTGTAATGTACCTGGGTCTCTATGGTCAGGTTCTCCAGAGAATGGTTCCCGTCTTCACTGCAATAAAGACAAGTATTCCCCAATAACTCCAAGGTCCACACCAATTGCAACACCAACGTAGAGTTTATTTTTTCTCTTATGCATAGTCATTTAAATAGGAAAGGTTGGAGGAAGATCAGGACAGCAAGAGGTGTTGGAGTCGGTCCAGGCACAAGCGAATACTTATTCACTACCCATATCTTCAGGTAGTCTCAGCTCATCCGGATAGTCTCCCATTAGAGTGGATCCTAGCAGCCGGAGTAATGCTTGAATTAGATTACACACAGTCTCTGCACAAACTCTGCCACAGATCTGGTGAACGTTAGATCCCTGCCACAGACCTGATGGACATTAGGTCTCTGCCACAGACCTGGTGAACGTTTGGTCTCTGCCACAGACCTAGGCCTCTAACAGGAAGATGACATCCCTCCAGAGAGTTACCGGGCCACTTCCTTCACTGTGATCTCTCACCAGTCTCTCGGAACGGTCCTGAGTGAGTGAGTGAGTGAATAACTTGTATAGCGCTACAAATGCGAACTAAATCGCCTCAAGGCGCTTTGCATCCAGTGACATCCTGACCCTTCAGAATAGGTGGGTCTTAAGTTTTTTCCTGAAGGCCCGGTGGTTTTCTTCCATGCGGATGTTGGTGGGTAGAGCGTTCCATAGCCGTGGTCCTTGGACTGCAAATCTTCGTTCTCCCTTTGATTTGTAGCGGGACTTGGGGATGTGAAGGAGGTTTTGGTTGGTTGATCGGAGATTGCGATTGGGGGTGTAGTGTTTTATCTTCTCGCATAGATATTGTGGAGCGTTTCCCTGTGTGCACTTGTGGGTGAGACAGAGGGTCTTGAATGTGATCCGATCCTTTACGGTTAGCCAATGAAGGGTCCTTAGTGATGGGGTGATGGATTCCCAAGGTTTTTTTCCCGTTACCAGCCTGGCAGCCGTGTTCTGGATGACTTGTAGGCGCGAAATCTGGTATTTGGGTAGTCCGAGGTAGAGGGCGTTTGCGTAATCGAGTCGGGAGTTGATAATTGTTCCAACTACTACTGCTGTATCCTCTTTTGGGATGAAGGGGATGAGTCTACGTAGTAGACGGAGGAGATGGTGAGCTCCGCTGACTACTGATCCAATTTGTGCGTCCATCGACATCTCCGAGTCAAAGATGACTCCGAGACTTTTGACTTTGGTGCTCGGGGTAACGGTCTGTCCAAGGATAGTGGGGAGTGTCCAAGAAGTCTTAGTTTTTGTCTTTCGGTTTGCGTTGAGGAGAAGGAGTTCTGTTTTGGATCCGTTGAGTTTGAGGGAATTCTCAGTCATCCATTCATCGATCAATGTGAGACAGGTTTCCAATCCGTGATATTGGTCTTTTTTCCCGGTGATACGAAAGTAGAGTTGGGTGTCGTCAGCATATGAGTGGTAGCACAGGCCCTGTTTGCTGATGATTTTGAGGAGTGGGCGGAGGTAGATGTTAAAGAGCACGGGTGACAGGGGTGATCCTTGGGGGACTCCGCAAGAAATTGTGCGAGTTTCAGAGGTGAAGGCTCCTAGTTTCACTGTCTGGGAACGATTGTCTAGGAAGGATGCGAACCAGTGTAGGTCAGGGTCTGCGACTCCGGCTACTTCTTTAAGGCGAATGAGTAGAGTTTTGTGGTCTACTGTGTCGAACGCTGCACTGAGGTCCAGCAGCACCAGGAGACATGATTCTCCGTCATCTGCTGCTTCGAGGGTGTCATCCCATATTTTAAGAAGTGCTGTTTCTGTGCCATGGCCTGGGCGGAAGCCTGATTGTAGTGGATCCAAGAGTTTGTGGGTGTCCAAATAGAGTTGTAGCTGTTGTACTACTGCTTTCTCCATGATCTTGGAGATGGTGTTGAGGCTTGTTACCGGTCTGCGGTAGTTTGGGTCTTTGGGGTCCAGGTTGGGTTTCTTTAGGAGGGGTTTGATTATGCCTTGCTTGAGAGAGATTGGAACAATACCTTCTTTGAATGATTGATTTACGAGGTGTGTTATGGTGGGTGCTAAAATGTCGGTACATTCTTTCAGGAGTTTTGTAGAGATTATGTCATTTGGAGATGTGCTGTCTCTGAGGCTTCTGATTATATTTTTGGTGGTGTCGATGGTGATCGGGACCAGCGAAAATTTTGTCAATTGTATAGTGTTCATATTGATTTCCTCTATTTGCTTTGGCAGAGCAGGGTTGGTTGTTTTTTTCTGTTGAATTGATTCTCGAATGTTTTCGATTTTGTCGATAAAAAAGTCCGATAGCTCATTACAGAACTCTTGTGTTTCGTTTGCTGAAGGTTCTAGGCAGGTGGGGTTCATAGTTTGAGTTACTAGTTTGAAGAGTTCACGAGGTCAGTTTAGGCCTTTTTTGATGGTGTTTGAGAAATGTTCCTTTTTTGCTCTGAAAATTGCTTTGTGATATTTCTTAGTGAGTGCTTTGTAATTAATGTGGTTTTCCTTAGTTGGGTTTCTTCTCCAGGCTCCTTCGGCTCTTCTGCGTTCTTGCTTCAGTAGGGTAAGAGTGTCATTAAACCAGCCGGAGTTGTTTCTGCGAATGAGGGCCCTGCGTCTCGGAGCGACTGTGTCTGCTGTTTGTAGTAATGCTTTGTTTAAGGAGTTGAGTGTTTGTTCCGTTGAGTGGTTGAGATTTTGCGTTCCTATTTTATTTGATAGAGTAGTTTTGAAGAGTTCCGAGTGTAGTTTCTTCTGAGATCTTGTCCATTTTGTTGTTATTGAGTGTTCTGATTTTTGGGAGATGGTGTTGGTGGTAAGTTTAAATTTGATAGCGTGGTGATCCGTCCATGGTAACGGCATGTTGTCCACTGTGTTGATGTCCAGATTTTGTTTGAAGATGAGGTCCAGAATGTGCCCCGATCCATGCGTGGGGGCATTTATCAGTTGCTGCAGACCTAATTCTTCCAATTGGTTGATGCAGGAGGTGGCGATGGGGTCCTGAGTGGAGTTAGCCCAGAGATTGAAGTCCCCGAGTAATAGGAAGTTTTTGGTTTTTAAAGTGTATGTCGAGATGAATTCGGTAAAGGGTGTGAGGAGATTTGCCTTTGGTCCTGGCGGTCTGTAGCATAGCAGTATGTGAATGGTGTCCTGGGGTGTTGTTTGGAGTTGCAGAGTGAGTGTCTCCATGAACGGCAATGAGTTCTGTAGAGTTGGTTTGATGATAGAGAGGTGAGATTTGAAGATCACTGCTAGGCCTCCTCCTCTTTGTCCTGTTCTATGCTCAGTTAGGATGGAGTAGTTCTCAGGCACCAATTCTGTTAGGATGGTGTTACAGTCAGGTGTTAGCCAGCTTTCCGTGATAAAGAGGCAATCTATGTCGTTTTGCGTGATGAAGTCGTGAATTTCCTGTCTGTGCTTGACTGCCGATCTGGTGTTGATCAGGGCGCAAGCTATATGTTGTAGTTGAAGTGGTGTTTTCGTGTTTTTGATAGTCGATTGTCGATTGATCCTTAGCAGTTGTTCTTTTCATAGTATTTTTTGGGTGGAGGTTGGTAATGTTGAGGCAGTATTCCTTAGCCTCTGGAGGGTGTCCGCTGAGTATTTAAAGTTGCACATGATGGGAAGAAAAAAAAGGTGGTGGGATGGTGAATAGGGCCCAATGACCTAACCTCCCCCCTGTTGGTCCAGAGGAAGGCGAAAAACCCCAGCCGAGTCAGGCCAATTGCTACAGCAGGGGAAAATTCCTTCCTGACCCCTCGAGAGGCGATCGGGTAAACCCTGGATCAACTTCCTAGAGGTAGGAGGTGCCCGAGTGTGCTTACCAGGTCACCACACACGGGCCCGCTGGAGCGCGAAACGGGGAGAGGGTGATGGGATGGTCGGAGTTAAGCCGCAGTCGCTGTCTGTCCTGCAGGTCTAGTAGTCTAGAGGCGGGTGCCAAGATGGCGGCAGGGAGCAGTCAGCGGCTGCGGACAACGTGATGGTGAGCTGGGTGATCTGAACTGGGGGAGAGTGTGGTCCAGGGAAAGCCCCAGGTCATCAGGTTTACGTTTGTTAGGGGAGCGAAAATGGAGGAGTCTAGGGAGGGTCCTGGATGGCCAGAGCTCCTGCCACACACGTCCGTTACCCTAGACCGTGCGTGTGGATTGCTCTGTGCAGCGGTGAGGTCAGAGCTCCTGCCACACACGTCCGTTCCCCTGGACCATGTGTGTGGATTGCTCTGTGAGGCGATGAGGTTAGGGGTCCTGTTACAACGTCCGTTTTGCTCGACCGTGTGTGAGGATCTGGGAAGATGGTGCAGTAGCGGTGGTCGGAGCTGTAGGTTGGGTAGCCTGAGTGCGACGGGTGGGGAAGAACCGTAATGAGTGGAGAAAGCGTTTTTAGAGGTTTTGTGAAGAATAGTGGTGGGGTGGGAGGGAGGGGGGGCAATAACAGTAGGATATATAGAATGAGAGAAAAAAAGTTTTTTTTTTTTTTTTTTAGTGTGTCAGTGATTGAGGCCAACTCCTGGGTGTACCAAGATGGCCGCTGCTTGCCAGGCCGGATCTTTGCTTCGTCCTCCTGGCAGCCTTTTGGGAGTGATCCAGTGGGGGACACGGGCACTTGGTTAGTGAGGGGGTGCCATCCGGTGGTTTACCGGGTCGGAGTGATCCAAGGGGGCCGGGAGAGGGTGTTAAGGGCCGAGGCTGGGTGGCTCAAGATGGCCGCCGGGGCTAGGCCGAAGCCGCAGACTATCCTGTCGGGCCAGGAAGCTGCTAGTGCTGCTTCGGGAGCCCTCTGGCGCCTAGGCTTGGCTCTGGACCTGGGGGGGGGGAGCGGCTAACTGAAGGTCCGGCTGTAGGAGAGGGGATACTTAAGTTAAGGCGGTGTCCGGCCGCAACTAGGCCGCAGCCGGGGACTTTCCTAACGGCAGCTGCGGGTGGAGGTGATGCCGAGTGCGGCGGGTGGCGGCTGGTGAGCTGGGCACTGTGCTGGAGCAGGGGATGCGCCTGTAGGGGGACCGATGCCCGATGGTGCTAGGCCGCAGCCGTGGTCTTGCCTGACGGCGACTGCGGGGGGGGGGGTGCTCGGCGGCAGAGGGTTTCGTGATCGTTTTGTCTGTCCTTTCTATGAAGGGGTGGGGGGACCAGGGGGAGAGGAGGAAAGCACAGGGGAAAGCCAGGGAGAACTGGGAAGAGAAAGCAGTGCAGCCCTGGATGTCAGGAGCTGCTGTACGCACGTCCTCTCTCTGTCAGCCCCCGGCCTCCTCTTCTAGATACGGGTCTCCTCACAAGGCAGCACCCTGGGATTCCTCCTACCTCCGTGGTCTCCAGCTGAAGGTGCTGGGCCCAAGGCCTTCAGTTGCAGCCCAGGGCTAAAGGTGCCTGGGACTGATCCACCAAGGTACCGGACTAGGAACTCCACTCCAGGGCTAAAGGTGCCTGGGGTGGCCACGAACAGGACAACACACTCCCGGGGTCGGACCCCTGGGAACTCACCCCTTACAGACAGGGTCTGCCCCTTTTATATCCTCTCCCGGCAACAGGCCACAGGGAACTATACACCAGCATCCCACCTGTAATATAAAAAAGGGTTTTACAGAACCCTATCAAATAGTGTGTTTGAGTACAACTACCACTCAAACATTCCCTTAGATTTAAAGCCCCGCTATAGGTATTTTTTCCAAAGTGAAGCATTACCTCATTTACGAAGCTCTGGAGCAAAGGCACTTGCAGAGTGCACAGTCTATTGGCCTTTAGTAAATCAGCCCCAATGACAGTTCCATAGAAAGCAGTTACCCTTGCAGTGCAGGGAAGGGGGATGCACTGCCTTGTAAATTTTACAGCTGACTAGAGTTTTAAAGCATATCTAAAGCCAACTGCTTTTTCACTCTTCGTTTTGGATAGTGTTAAAAACCTCTGTCAAATATATATTGTTGTCTGACTGGCTGGAAATGTTAACCTTCTCTTTGCCCTGCTCATGGGGACAGTGATATGATTTCTGAAATTTTATAGTTGTCACTAGAACAGGAGGTGAGGGGAAATCTTCCAATGAGGACACCTGTTCCAGTGACAACTGTCTAAGGGTAAATTCACACTATGTGCTGTGGCAGACATTTTACTGCAATGTAAAACATGTCACCGCAGGGAAACACAGGAAACAATTGCTTCCTATGTGTCTCATTCACACTGCAATGCAGCATATGACTGTGCTGCAGTGTTCTGCAATAAAATGCAGACATGCTGCATTTTATTGCAGAGCACCGTGCCAAAATGCATGGCAATTAGGGATGAGCCGAACACCCCCGGTTCGGTTCGCACCAGAACCTTTGAACGGACCAAAAGTTAGCGCGAAGGTTAGAACCCTATTAAATACAATGGACGCGAACGTTCGAAATCTAAAGTGCTAATTATAACGACTAATATGCATGTTATTGTCCTAAAAATGGTTTGGGAACCCGGGTTCTGCCCCAGGGGACATGTATCAATGCAAAAAGAGGTTTTAAAAAACGGACGTTTTTTTCTGGAGCAGTCATTTTAATGACGCATAAAGTGAAAAAAAAAAAGTGAAATATTCCTTTAAATATCGTACCTGGGGGGGGGGGGGGGGGGGTGTCTGAAGTATGCCTGTGAAGTGGCATGTGTTTCCCCTGTTTAGAACTGTCCCTGCACAAAATGACATTTCTAAAGGAAAAAAAGCCATTTAAAACTGCTTGTGGCTTTAAATGTCATGTCTGGTCCCGGTATTATGGATGAAAACCTTTGAGAAAAATGGCATGCCTACCCCACCAGAGCCCTGTTGCAAAGCATTGCATAAAAAATTGTAATTACATGCCCGTTAAACAGGGGCTGAAAAATTGGGCCTTAGCCACTGGTGGCGGCACCCAGAAACAAAAAAGTTCTTCCAAGCTATCATCAAGAATCGGATCATTGAGGAGGAGGAGGAAGATAGTCAGTCAACATAACAGGACAGTCACTCAGCATCAGCATAAGTCTTGAAGGGATGTGACATTTAAAAATAAATTATTCTGTTATATCAGCTTCAGGTGCTTGGTAGCTGGTGGTGATCCAAGACTGGTTCATCTTTATGAAGGTCAGTTGATCAACCGAGTCGGTGGACAGGCGCACCCTGTGATCCGTGACAAAGCCTCCAGCAGCACTGAATGTTCCGAAAGAAGGCTGGATGCAGGACAGGCCAGTAGCTCAATTGCATACTGTGCAAGCTCTGGCCAGTGATCCATCCTCAACACCCAGTAAGCCAGAGGATTTTCGGTGGGAAAGGTGTCCAAGTCTGACCTTGCCCCTAGGTATTCCTGCACCATGTATATCAGACGCTGGCGATGATTGCTGGAACCGATCATACCTTGGGGCTGCGGACTAAAAAAAACTTGTCTGAATGCATCGGTCAGACGGCCACCTTCTTCACCGCTCCTTCTGCTACTGACCGAAGCCTCAGCAACTTGTTGTCCAGGACCCGGAGTTTGTAACCTCCCAGTCTCTGGGAACGCGTTGCACAGACCTTTCTGCAAGGCCTCCCGGAGATGTCTCATCCTCTGCTCCCTCTGCGACGGCAAGATAAGGTCCACAACCTTACCCTTGTACCATGGATCAAGGAGAGTGGCCAGCCAGTAATGGTCCCTCTCCTTGAGCCGAAGAATACGAGAATCCTTCCGCAGACTTTGCAGGATCAGGGAGGCCATGCAGCGTAGGTTGGCTGAGGCATTCGGTCCGGAGTCCTCTGGGTCACTAAGGACGACATGATCTGTAGCCACCTCCTCCCAGCCACGTACAAGTCCACGGGTTTGTTGGGACTGTAAATCATCCCTAAAAGACTGCTGCTGTTGATGCTGAGTGCCATGCTCCACCTCCATGCTGACAATCCTCCTCCTCCTTCTCCTCCTCGTCCTCTTCCTGTGTGATGGGTGGGAGAGAAGGAACACTGTCTGGGTAAAGGGGGCCTTGAGAGGCAAGGAAGTCCTCCTCTTCCTGCCTCTGTTCTGCCTCAAGTGCCCTGTCCATTATTCCACGCAGCGTATGCTCCAACAGGTGGACAAGAGGTACAGTGTCACTGATGCATGCACTGTCACTGCTCACCATCCTCGTGGCCTCCTCAAATGGTGCCAGGACAGTGCATGCATCCCTGATCATGCCCCACTGGCGTGGTGAAAAAAAACAAGCTCCCCTGACCCTGTCCTGGTGCCGTAGTCGCACAGGTACTCATTGATGGCCCTCTGTTGCGTGTGCAGCCACTGCAGCATGGCCAACGTTGAGTTCCACCTGGTGGGCATGTCACATATAGGGCGGTTCTTGGGCAGGTTCAACTCCTTTTGCAGCTCAGCCAGCCGAGCACTGGCATTATATGATCTGCGGAAATGCACAGACTTTCCTGGCCTGCCTCAGGACATCCTGTAAGCCCGGGTACCTGCCCAAGAACCGCTGCACCACCAGGTTAAGGATGTGAGCCACACAGGGCACATGGGTCAGTTGTCCCTGTCGGAGGGCGGAGAGGAGGTTGGTGCCATTGTCGCAAACCACCATTCCTGGCTTAAGCTGGCGTGGCATCAACCACCTCTCGGCCTGCCCCTGCAGAGCAGACAGAACCTCTGCCCCAGTGTGGCTCCTGTCCCCCAAACACACCAGCGCAAGCACGGCATGGCATCTTTTTGCCTGCGTACTTGCGTAGCCCCTTGAACGCCTATGGAGCACCGCTGGTTCCGAGGACAAAGCACAGGAAGAGGCCATGGAGGAAGAAGAAGAGGAGGGGGTGGAGGAGAGAGGTGTGTCACAACAAGCAGTAGTAGCATTTTGGAGGCGTGGCGGCGGAACAACCTCCAACACTACTGCACCTTGTCCTGCATCCTTCCCAGCTGCCAAATTAGTGACCCAATGGGCCGTGAAAGAAATGTAACGTCCCTGTCCATGCCTGCTGGACCATGAGTCAGCGGTAATATGCACCTTACCGCTGATCGCCCTGTCCAGCGAGGCATGGACATTGCCTTCCACATGCCGGTAGAGAGCCGGAATCGCCTTCCGTGAGAAAAAGTGGCGTTTGGGAACCTGCCACTGAGGAACCGCACATTGCACAAACTCACGGAAGGGGGCTGAGTCTACCAACTGAAAAGGCAGCAGTTGAATTGCTAGCAATTTAGCCAAGCTAGCATTCAACCGCTGGGCATGTGGATGGCTGGGAGTGAACTTCTTTTGACGGTCCAGCAGCTGGGGCAGGGAATTTTGCCTGCTAGAATTGGACGTCTGTGTACTGCTAGCAGAGTGCCCGCAAGTACTTGGCTGTGACACACCTAGGTCTACACCTTCATTCCTCTCAGTGCAGGTTTCAGAGAGAACTGAAGGTACAGTGGGGTTGGAGATCCCAGCTGATGAGGAGCAAGGAGAGGTCCGCTTTGTTCTTTGGTGTGGGTCTTTAAGATACGCTTGCCAACGAGCTGCATGGCAGGTCAACATATGTCTGGTCAAGCATGTGGTGCCCAAGCGGCTGATGTTTTGGCCACGCGAGATACGCTTCAGACATATGTCGCAAACAGCAGCGGTGAGATCTGATGCACTCGACTCAAAAAAGGCCCACACCAAAGAACTTTTGGAATAACGGGCAGAGGCAGCGCCCTGCACAGGCGGAGCTCTGCGGTGTGCTGCCCTTACGCTGGCCCCCCGAGGGCAACCTGCCTCGTTGGAGATGTGCCTCCTCCTCATCCTCCTCCTTCTCTCTCCTATCAGGCACCCACGTGGAGTCAGTGACCTCATCATCCCCTCCCTCCTCATCACTGGAGCCAATCTGGCAGTATGCTGCAGCTGCTGGAACATGACTGCCAGATTGGTGTCCTTCTTGAGCATCCCCTCTCTCTGCTCTCACGCTACTGCCTTCCTCTAGCTGGGTATCATCATCAGACCCTTCGAAACGCTGGGCATTCTCCTGGAGCATATACCCAGCTCTGTGCTCAAACAGTTTGGGGGACTCCTCAGGAGGACACGGTGGGTCTAGGGAAGGAGTGACTGATGATGACATTGATACGAGGGAAGAGGACGCTTTGGCAGCTGCTTTGCCAGTACTCTGAGCCTGGGTGAGAGAGAATGAGGAGGATAAGGAGGGCTTGGTCATCCACTCTACCAAGTCTTCGGCATGATGCGGCTCAACGCGTCCAGCTGCCGAAAATAAGGACAAGCGTGTCCCATGGCCACGTGCTGATGACGATGCACCGCGTCCACGACCAGCACTGTTGTCTCTAGACACAGAGCCTGTCTGCCTCTCCTTGTTTGCCTTCCAGAAATTCTAATGGCCTGCAGGGAGATGGGAAAACCAGCAATAAGGGGTAGCTTCAGGTGTATACTGTGCAGGAGGCACACTACGCCCGCTGTAAGTGCTGCAGATGCCTGCCTGTGTTACACAACAGGAAAACACAGCAATAAGTGCTAGCTTTGGGTGTATCTTTTGCAGGAAGCACACTACGCCCGCTGTAAGTGCTGCAGATGCCTGTTAGTGTAACACAAGAAAAAAAAACACGAGCAATAAGGGCTAGCTTCAGGTGTATAATGTGCAAGAGGCACACTACGCCTGCTGTAAGTGCTGCAGATGCCTGCCTGTGTTATACAACAGGAAAAACACAGCAATAAGGGCTAGCTTCAGGTGTATACTGTGCAGGAGGCTTAGCAAAAATGACACTGACACTGTCCCCTGCCTATCCTTCTCTCTCCCTGCACACAAGGTTTAGCAAAGAATATCACTGACACTGTCCCTGCCTATCCTTCTCTCTCCCTGCACACAAGGTTTAGCAAAGAATATCACTGACACTGTCCCTGCCTATCCTTCTCTCTCCCTGCGCACAAGGTTTAGCAAAGAATATCACTGACACTGTCCCTGCCTATCCTTCTCTCTCCCTGAACCGGAACACACTACACAAGGCCGCCGCGCTGGCGGCCTTTTATAGTGTAGGGTGTGTACTAAATCCCCCTGAGCTATAATTGGCCACAGGCATCCTGCCCGTGGCCAATTATGGCTCTCCTCGCTGCCGGCGCTGTGATTGGCCAAGCATGCGAGGTCACAGTGCATGCTTGGCCAATCACAGCGCCTGGATTGCACTGCGATGGCGTAGTGCATTATGGGCCGTTCGCGTCACTCGAGATTTGCGCGAACGGCCCAAATCGTTCGATCTTCGTCGAACGATCGAACAGCCGATGTTCGAGTCGAACGTATGTTCGACTCGAACACCGAACTCATCCCTAATGGCAATCAGCGCAGAACATCATGCTGCCGTACATTGTCATGATGTGTACGTTTTGTACACCTCATATAAAGTTTGTACAAAATGAAAAAAAGTGAGCAGTGTGTGATGCGCTGAATCACGCACCAGACTGCTCCCTACAGCAGCAGGAAATAGCTCTGTGTTGCTGTGTGAATACAGCAGGAATATGGAGAGATTCGCTCTCGCTTCCTGAATGAAAACCTCCCCTACAGGAGTCTTATAACAAAAGACTAAAACAGATAGGAATTTTTAGAATTTTATAAAAAAAAATTCTTAAAGTAGAAATAAAGGCAAAATATTTTAGATAGGGTAATCCATGTCAGGTTTTAAAAATTTTTTGGCATCTATGTCACATTGGAAAGATTTCCCTTTACTTCCTGTTCTATAGCCACAACAAGATTTTAGAGGAAATCCCCCCCAAAGTAAGGGAATTCCTGGTAGTCAACAGGGTCATTAAAACTGTTATCCCCATCGCAATATTTCCAATCTATTCTGGTGACGATTGAAAGGTTGGGATTTATTTTTACTTTCACTTTCAGTGATAATGATCACCAGGGCAAATAGAAAGGGGGAATCCCTATAACGGGAAAAAGACCGCAGTAAAAACCTGGGTGTTTTACCTTCATTAATGCCGCGTACACACGATCGATTTTTTCGACGGTGAAAACACCGTCGAAAAAAATCGACGTTAAAAACAAGGAACAGCTTGTTCCCCTCATACACGGCCGTTTTAAATGTCATTTTTTTTTTGGTCGAAAAAAACGACCGTGTGTGGGCTCCGCGGCAGTGTTTCCCTATGGGAAACACTGCCGCGGAAAACATGTCGAAAAAAACGACGAGAAAAATTAGAACATGTTCTAATTTTTCTCGTCGTTTTTAATGCCGTTTTTCCCGTCGAAAAAAACGACAGAAAGCCCACAGACTATCGTTTTTCTCATAGAATGGGAAAAATGTCGTTTTTTTCGACGGGAAAAACGGCCGTGTGTACGCGGCATTATACTTTGAAAAATAATTGGCTTTGGATGTACTTTAGGTAAAAAAGTATTTGCTTAGGGTCTTTTTATATAGACCATTTTATATGCACCATTCAATATTTATTGTAAACTATTAACACATTTACTTTTAATATTGATTGTAGTTATCTACAAAAATATTGTTCACAATGTACATTTGATATTCTATGGCTGTTGTCCTTTATAAATGTTTTTTACCAACAATTAGCTCAATTTTGTTAATTTATAGAAGGAAAAAGCTCTGACCTTACTGGTTTACATAATTGCATTTATTTATTATGGCTACATTCCATAACAGATCAACCCTACTCTCTCAGAATTCCAACATAACATCTCAGAGTGCGATAATATATAATCTCAGGTTTCCAACATAATATCTTGGAATTGTTCATTTTAATTTTTTTGTTTTTTGTTTTACTTGGTCCCCAGTGCTCCTGCAAAGTTATGACTATTTAAGACCACCTCCATAAAACTGTGCTAGTCTTGGGCCTAGATCCTAGAAGAGTTTTTTTCTATACCAAAAGTAAAAAAAAGTGTTCTAAAATATCAGTTTACTTCTATATACTGTATATTAACTGTGAAAAAAAAAGTATAAGGTGTGGATGCCTGCTTCCTTGGCACACAAGATTCTTCAATCCAGGTGTGCCAGGTCTGTAAAGTGGTTCTAAAGGCAGAAGGGTTCTTACATTCTGCATGCAGTTGCCCCCCCCCCCCCCAATAAAGGGATGTGCACAGGAGCAGAGGCTCTGTCTGCTCTCTTCCTCTCATTGGCTCAGAGACAGTAGCGGTAGCTATTGCTGTCAATCAAAACCAGTGATGAGGGAGTGGGGACCTGCATGAGTGCCCCCTTAGCAAGCAACATGCTATGAGGGCATTTAGAAGGGTGAAGGAGCCAGGAGCGCCAGCAGGGGACACGAGAAGAAGAGGATCAGGGCTGCTCTGTGCAAAAACATTGCACAGAGCAGGTAAGTATAACATGTTTGTTGTTTTAACCACTTCAGCCCCGGACCATTTGGCAGTTTTTGCGATTCGGCACTGCGTCGCTTTAACTGACAATTGCGCGGACGTGCGACGTGGCTCCCAAACAAAACTGACGTCCTTTTTTTCCCACAAATAGAGCTTTCTTTTGGTTGTATTTGATCACCTCTGCGTTTTTTTATGCTATAAACAAAAATAGAGCGACAATTTTGAAAAAAAAAGCAATATTTTTAACTTTTTGCTATAATAAATATCCACAAAAAATATATAAAAAAAATGTTTTCCTCAGTTTAGGCCGATATGTATTCTTCTACATATTTTTGGTAAAAAAAAAAAATCACAATAAGCGTTTATTGATTGGCATTTTTATTAATATTTTTTTTTCTTTTAAAGTAATGGCAGCGATCAGTGATTTTTATCATGGCTGCGACATTACGGCAGACACATCAGACACTTTTGGTGCTATTTTGGGACCATTCACATTTACACAGCGATCAGCGCTATAAAAATGCATTGATTACTGTGTAAATGTGACTGGCAGTGAAGGGGTTAACCAGGAGGGGCACTATAGGGGTTAAGTGTGTCTTAGGAATGTGTTCTAATTGTAGGGGGGCTGGGCTACGTGTGACATGACACTGATCACCGCTCCCGATTACAGGGAGCTGTGATCAGTGTCCTTTTCACTAGGCAGAACGGGGAAATGCTTGTTTACATTAGCATTTTCCCATTCTTCCTCTCCGTGAGACGATCGGAGATCGCGGCGGGCCTTAAAGGCGGCATAAATATACGTTGATCTGCCCAGCCGTGCCATTCTGCCAACGAATATAGTCATGCAGTGGTAGGCAAGGGGTTAAAGAAAACCAAAATGTAACATTTAGAATCACTTAAAGAACTCTATAGTTGGCCATAACTGCTAGATTTTGCTCTTTCATCTGCAGGCTGAATGAGAGAAATCAATAGATTCTTTCATGCATGCAGCAATCTGCACTTGCGGCAATGGTATTCACAGCAACAGCACCAAAGGCTGCTTTAATACCGGCACATTGACATCTGGTTGTATTCAATAACTGGTCAGCCCATTTTCCACCTGACCACTTCACTTTTTCTTTTCAAGTTTTGTGTACAATGATTAGAAATAAATATGGAGCAGAGACTGATTGCTTGAGGCCGGGTTCACACTGGTGCGACAAACGCTCCGATATTGAGAGCTCATGTCGCATGACATGCGAAAATCAATGTTTCCCTATGGGAGCCGTCTTAACTGGTCCGACACATGTCGATCTGACTTTGAAAATTTTCTACTTTGGTCCGACTTTGATCCTACTTCAGCCCATTAAATATCATTAAAAGTCGGATTAAAGTCGGAACACCGTCTTGCATGATCCGACTTGTGCTCTGCTGATCTTGAGGGGGAACTCCACGCCAAATTTTAAACAAAAACAGCATGGGTTTCTCCTCCAAGAGCATACCAGGCCCTTGGGTCTGGTATGGATTTTAAGGGGAACCCCCTACACTGAAAAAATGGCATGGGGGTCCCCCCAAGATCCATACCAGACCCTTACCTGAGCACGCAGCCCGGCCGGTCAGGAAAGGGGGTGGGGACGAGCGAGCGACCCCCCCTCCTGAACCGTACCAGGCCGCATGCCCTCAAAATAGGGGGGTGGGTGCTTTGGGGCAGGGGGCACCCTGCGGCCCCCCACCCCAAAGCACCTTGTCCCCATGTTGATGAGGACAAGGGCCTCTTCCCGACAACCCTGGCAGTTGGTTGTCGGGGTCTGCGGGCTTATCGGAATCTGGGAGCCCCCTTTAATAAGGGGGCCCCAGATCCCAGCCCCCCACCCTATGTGAATGAGTATGAGGTACAAAAAAAGTGTCAATAAAAATGTCAACATCGTTCGCCCCCTTTCCTGACCTGCCAGGCTGCGTGCTCGGATAAGGGTCTGGTATGGATTTTGGGGGGACCCCTACATCATTTTTTTTTTAATTCGTGGAGTTCCCCATTGAAGATTCTTAGCACACAAGTCGCACCAGAAGTCGGATCTTGATCCGACTTCTGGTGCGACTTCTATTCAAATCAATGGGCTCCCATGCCCCAAAGCACCCACCCCCCCATGTTGAGGGCATGTGGCCTGGTACGGCTCAGAAGGGGGGGCATTTGCTCGTCCCCACCCTCTTTCCTGACCGGCCTGTAAAGGTCTGGTATGGATTTTGGGGGGACCCCCACGCTGTTTTTTCAGCATAGGGGGTTCCCCTTAAAATCCATACCAGACCCAAGGGCCTGGCGTGGAGTTTCCCCTCAAGATTCATACCAAACAGTGCCTGGTAATGGTGGGGATCCAAGTTGGATCCCCGTTCATTGAAAGTCGGACGTATGTCACGTTAAAGTCGCAGGGCAAAGTCAGATCCAAAGTAGGACAAGTGTCCTGTCGCACCAGTGTGAACCCAGCCTGAGGAACCATTGTGGATTAGTCACAGGTGGCCCATTTTAAATGCTCAAGTGAGAAAAACATTTAGGCCTCATGCCCACAAACGTTTTTACAGCTGCTTTTAGAAGCGTTTTTCACAGCTAACCACTTAACGACCGCTCACTGTATATATACGTCGGCAGAATGGCACTGACAGGCACAATCACGTAGAGCATACGTGATTGCCTTTGTATAGTTGGGGGGTCCAATCGGACCCCCCTCCTATACAGTGAGCGGTGGCTAAGTGTCCGGGAGCGTTCCGGGATGAGGGGGCAGCCATTCGTTTCCGGCCACCCCCTCGCGATCGCTCCCGGCGAATGGAAATGCCCCCTCTGTCTGTGTCAGGCAGAGGAAGCAGGAGGAAGTGATGTCATCTCTGGTGCGGCGCTCACATATACCGAGCGCCGTACAAGAGAAGACATCAGGTCAGTGCACACAACACTACACTGACACCAGGACACATAGGGACATAAATCGCCCCCCCAGGCCCCCCAGACACCCCCAGATCACCCCCCAGATCACCCCCCCAGCCCCCAGTCACAGTGTCACTGATTGCAGTGACCATTTATTTACTGATCACTGCAATCAGTGACATTTGTGACTGTAAAAGTGTCAGTACATTCAGTTTTAGGTCCAGTGTAGCCCCCTAACCCCCCCTAATAAAGGTTTAACCCCCTGATCACCCCCAGATAACCCTTTCACCCCCTATCACCACTGTCGCTAAGCGATCATTTTTCTGATCGCTGTCTTAGCGTCAGTGATGCCGATCGGCAGCCAGTAATTTTTTTTAGGTTCGCCGCATGTTTTTATAGCGTCAGGTACCCCAATATATTATCTAATAAAGGTTTAACCCCCTTGATCGCCCCCCAGGTAACCCTTTCACCCCCTATCACCACTGTCGCTAAGCGACCGTTTTTCTAAACGCTGTCTTAGTGTCGGTGATGCAGATCAGTAGCCGGTAATTTTTTTTAGGTTCACGCAGGTTTTTATAGCGTCAGGTACCCCAATATATTATCTAATAAAGGTTTAACCCCCTTGATCGCCCCCCAGGTAACCCTTTCACCCCCTATCACCACTTTCGCTAAGCGATCGTTTTTCTAAACGCTGTCTTAGTGTCGGTGTTGCAGATCGGTAGCCAGTAATTTTTTTTAGGTTCGCTGCATGTTTTTATAGCGTCAGGTACACCAATATATTATCTAATAAAGGTTTAACCCCTTGATCGCCCCCCCAGGTAACCCTTTCACCCCCTATCACCACTGTCGCTAAGCGATCGTTTTTCTAAATGCTGTCTTAGTGTCGGTGTTGCAGATCGGTAGCCAGTAATTTTTTTTAAGTTCGCCGCAGGTTTTTATAGCGTCAGGTACCCCAATATATTATCTAGTAAAGGTTTAACCCCCTTGATCGCCCCCCAGGTAACCCTTTCACCCCCTATCACCACTGTTGCTAAGCGATCGTTTTTCTGATCGCTGTCTTCGTGTCGGTGATGCAGATCGGTAGCCAGTAATTTTTTTTAGGTTCGCCGCAGGTTTTTATAGCGTCAGGTACCCCCATATATTATCTAATAAAGGTTTTAACCCCCTGATTGCCCCTAGTTAACCCTTTCACCAGTGATCACCGTATAAGTGTTACGGGTGACGCTGGTTAGTTAGTTTGCTTTTTATAGTGTCAGGGCACCCGCCGTATATAACCCAATAAAGGTTTAACCCCCTGATCGCCCGGCGGGTGATATCAATTAGGTTTTAGCGTCAGATAGGGTCTGCGTCACACCCCAGGCAGCGTCAGGTTAGTGCCAGTAACGCTAACACCCACGCGTGAAGCATACACCCCCCTTAGTGGTATAGTGTCTGAACAGATCAATATCTGATCTGATCAGATCTATACTAGCGTCCCCAGCAGTTTAGGGTTCCCAAAAACGCAGTGTTAGCGGGATCAGCCCAGATACCTGCTGGCACCTGCGTTTTGCCCCTCCGTCCAGCCCAGGCCACCCAAGTGCAGTATCGATCGATCACTGTCACTTACAAAACAAAAACACACATAACTGCAGCGTTCGCAGAGACAGGCCTGATCCCTGCGACTCCAGTGCTGTAGGAGGTGATTTCACCACCACAGTTAAATAAAAAAAGCATATATGCCGATACATTGGGGCAGCAGGAGCGGAGGAGCGATTTTGCTCCTAATGCCGCGTACATACGGTCGAAATTCCGACGGAGGCTTGCCCGTGGAAAAGTCCGACCATGTGTGTGCGGCATAACTTTTTTGCGGAAGGATGCCCCCATGCTTCGGCATATATAAATGGTGCGTGTATGCCCATCATTGGAAGTGGGTGGATGAAGGGCGGTATTCTAATGGTGGGCATACCCACCGATCAATCTCTTTTTTCGTTCAGCCAACTGGCTGCATGAAAAAAAAAAGATTACAATACATGTCCAACAAGGACCAGCAACGTACTGGTATGTTGCTGGACTTTGAATGGTTATACCAGAATGATGCCTGCGGGTTTAGGTATCATCTTGGTATCATTCTTTTCAGCCTGCGGCCGGCTTTCATGTAAAAGCAATCCTAGCGGCTAATTAGCCTCTGGACTGCTTTTACAAGCAGTGGGAGGGAATGTCCCCCCCCCCCCCCGGATATAAAAAGCACCATTGGGAAATTGGGAAAGCATTTTATCACACTGATCTTGGTGTGGTCAGATGCTTTGAGGGCAGAGGAAAAATCTAGGGTCTAGAAGACCCCAGTTTTTTCAAAAAAAGAGTACCTGTCACTACCTATTGCTATCATAGGGGATATTTACATTCCCTGAGATAACAATAAAAATGATTAAAAAAAAAATACTTGGAAGGAACAATTTAAAAATAAAATAAAAAAGCAAAATAATAATAAAAAAAAAAAAAAAAAAAGCACCCCTGTCCTGCCCTGCTCTTGCCCAATGGCGAACACAAGCGTCGGTCTGGCGTCATATGTAAACAGCAATTGCACCATGCATGTGAGGTATCACCGTGACGGTCAGATCGAGGGCAGTCATTTTAGCAGTAGACCTCCTCTGTGAATCTACTGGGGTAACCTGTAAAGGCTTTTAAAGGCTTTTAAAAATGTTTGTAGTTTGTCGCCAATGCGCGTTTGTGCGAAATTTTAAAGCATGTCGTGTTTGGTATCTATGTACTCGGTCTAAGATCATCTTTTTTATTTCATCAAACATTTGGGCAATATAGTGTGTTTTAGTGCATTAAAAATTTTTAACCCAAAAAATGCGTTTGAAAAATCGCTGCGCAAATACTGTGTAGAAAAAAAAAATGCAACACCCACCATTTTAATGTGTAGGGCCTTTGCTTTAAAAAATATATATAATGTTTGGGGGTTCAACATAATTTTCTTGCAAAAAAAAAATGTTTTCATGTAAACAAAAAGTGTCAAAAAGGGCTTTGTCTTCAAGTGGTTAGAAGAGTGGATGTAAGCTTCCTAATGTTGTGTATAAAATGCCAGAACAGTTCAAAACCCCCCCAAATGAACCCATTTTGGAAAGTAGACACCCCAAGCTATATACTGAGAGGCATGTCGAGTCCATGGAATATTTTATATGTTGACACAAGTTGCGGAAAAACGAATTTTTTTTTTTTTTGCACAAAGTTGTCACTAAATGATATATTGCTCAAACATGCCATGGTTATATGTGGAATTACACCCCAAAATACATTCTGTTGCTTCTCCTGAGTACGGGGATACCACATGTGTGAGACTTTTTGGGAGCCTAGCCGCGTACGGGACCCCAAAAACCAAGCACCGCCTTCAGGCTTTCTAAGGGTGTAAATTTTTGATTTCACTTCTCACTGCCTATCACAGTTTCGGAGGCCATGGAATGCCCAGATGGCACAAAACCCCCCCCCCAAATGACCCCATTTTGGAAAGTAGACACCCCAAGCTATTTTCTGAGAGGTATTGTGAGTATTTTGCAGATCTCGCTTTTTGTCACAAAGTTTTGCAAATTAAAAAAAAAATATATATATATATATATTTTCTTTCTTCATTTTCAAAAATAAATGAGAGCTGTAAAATAATCGCCATGCCTCTCAGCAAATAGCTTGGGGTGTCTATATTCCAAAATGGGGTCATTTGGGGGGGTTTTGTGCTATTTTGGCATTTTATGGAAGACAAATACCCTTTATTGCAATGTGCGGGTGAACAGACGTCCATACACGATAAAAAACAAACAAACGTTTTCAAAAAGGCACTGCAACCCCGCCAGGCGTCAGCCGATCAGCTGGGGGCGTGGTGACGTCAGGCTCAGGACCCTGACGTCACCACGCCCCCAGCTGATCGGCTGGGTATTTGTCTTTTTAAACAAATCTACACCATGAAGCCTCTTTATTATTTTTCCTTTTGAAAACAACATCACGCTGGACGAGTGTTCACACTACTGTGGGGAGTACCAACGTTTGCTGACCGGTGTTGGAGCTGAGTGAGGACCTATAGGATCACATCGCTGACATCCTGATCGGTTTTCTTTGCTGAGCTCGTTTGGTCCCCGTAATAGGGACCCATCTGTTCTGGTAAGCCTCCTGTGTATACATTCTTTGCCGCCGAAGTCTATACCTATGTTTGAAGATCCATATCTGCTGTCTTTTTTACACATTTTGGTGTTTTTACACACTTTGGTGATATTTTTTTCTATGGATTTTTTCTTTTGAACTTTTCATGTGTATGCTGCTGGAGCAGCATCAGTAATTGGACTTTATTAAGTGTATATTCATATAGTTGCACTTCTTTTCAGGTCATCAATATTTTGTTTGGCACTTTGTTTTGCCTTTTACAGGGTTGCGCAATATATTTTATTTTTTAGTCATTATTCAATCACTTAAGAAAAAAAAAAAATTCAATGGGCTCAACATGCCTCTCAGCAATTTCCTTGGGGTGTCTACTTTCCAAAATGGGGTCATTTGGGGGGGTTTTGTACTGCCCTGTCATTTTAGCACCTCAAGAAATGAGATAGGCAGTCATAAATTTAAAGCTGTGTAAATTTCAGAAAATGTACCCTAGTTTGTAAACTCTATAACTTTTGCGCAAACCAATAAATATACGCTTATTGACATTTTTTTTACTAAAGACATGTGGCTGAATACATTTTGGCCTAAATGTATGACTAAAATTGAGTTTATTCGATTTTTCTTATAACTAAAATTAGAAAATATCATTTTTTTTCAAACTTTTCGGTCTTTTTCCGTTTATATCGCAAAAAATAAAAATCGCAGAGGCAATCAAATACCATTAAAAGAAAGCTCTATTTGTGGGAAGAAAAGGACGCAAATTTCGTTTGGGTACAACATTGCATGTCCGCACAATTTACAGTTAAAGCAGCGCAGTGCAAAATTCTAAATTCATCTTTGGTCCTTTAGCTACCAAATGGTCCGGGGCTTAAGTGGTTAAAAACGCCACTCCATGTTAGCCTATGGCCTCATGCCCACCAAAGCGTTTGGGAGCTGTAAGCTGTAAGCTAAAAAAAAAAAACCCCAGGACCAGTGCGTTCTGAGGCTCCAGCGTAGAGCTGTAAAAATGTCAGACGCCGACAAAAGATGTTAAACGCGATTTAACGAGGCTTAACGCTGTGTTAAGCCTCGTCCAGCGTTTCTGTCTCTATTCAAAATCAATGGTTCCCTATGGGAGCCCATTGATTTGAATAGAAGTCGCACCAGAAGTCGGATCAATATCCGACTTGCGGTGCGACTTGTGTGCTAAGAATCTTGAACGGGGAACCTTTGAGGTTGCATGAGATTCCCCCCCAAGAAGATACCAGACCCTTCGGTTTGGTATGAATCCTAAGGAGAACCCCCACACCAAAAAAAAATGGTGTGAAGGTCCCCCCCAAGATCCATACCAGACCCTTATCCGAGCATGCAGCCCGGCAGGTCAGGAAAGGGGGGCGAACAAGCGCCCCCCCTCCTGGACCATACCAAGCCACATGCCCTGAACATGGGGGGTTGGTGCTTTGGGGCAGGGGGGCCCTGCGCCCCCCACCCCAAAGCACATTGTCCCCATGTTGATGAGGGCAAGGGTCTCTTCCCGACAACCCTTGCCCGGTGGTTGTCGGGGTCTGCGGGCGGGGAATTTATTGAAATCTGGAAGCCCCCTTTAACAAGCAGGCCCCCAGATCCCGGCCCACCCCACCCTAGGTGAATGAGTAGGGGGTACATGGTACCCCCTACCCATTCACCTAAAAAAAAAAAAAAAGTATCAAATATAATAACACTACACAGGTTTTTAAAATATTTTATTAAGGCAGCTCCGGCTTTTCTGGCGACATCTTCTCTGCCGGTCCTTCTCTCTCCGCTGTCTCCTCTCTGCGCTGTCTTCTGCTCTTTTGCTGGGTCTTCTCCCACCGTTTTTCCGATGTTGACTCGATGCGATCTCCCGGTGTAATGCTGGCTCTGCCATTTGCAATGACTTTTATTGGCATGGGGCGGGGCCACCCGATGACGTAAGTTTGAGACCAGGCACCTTGTGACATCATGGCCCGGGGCATTATGGGGCAATGACGTCACAAAGGGCGTGGTCTCAAACTTAGGTCACCGGGTGGCCCCGCCCCATGCCAATATAATTCATTGCACACAGCGGAGCCAGCATTACAGCGGGAGATCACGTTGAGTCAACATCGGAAGAACAGTGGGAGAAGACCCAGCAAAAGAACAGGAGACCCAGCTAAAGAGCAGAAGACAGCAGAGAGAGGAGACAGCGGAGAGAGGAGAAGGGTCGGCAGAGGGAGAAGACGTCGCCAGAAGAGGGAGAAGAGCCGGAGCTGCCTTATTAAAAATGTTAAAAAACCTGTGTAGTGTGTTTATTTTTGACATTTTTTTTTTTTAGGTGAATGGGTAGTACCCCCTACTCATTCACCTAGGGTCGGGATCTGGGGGCCCCCTTGTTAAAGGGGGCTTCCAGATTCCGATAAGTCCCCGCCCGCAGACCCCAACAACCATCGGGCAAGGGTTGTCGGGAAGAGGCCCTTGTCCTCATCAACATGGGGACAAGGTGCTTTGGGGTTACTTTTGGGGGGACCCCCACACCATTTTGTTTTTAAATTCGTGTGGCTCCCCGTTCAAGATTCTCAGCACACAAGTCGCACTGCAAGTCGGATCTTGATCCGACTTCTGGTGCGACTTCTATTCAAATCAATGGGCTCCCATGCCCCAAAGCACCAACCCCCCATGTTGAGGGCATGTGGCTTGGTATGGTCCAGGAGTCGCGCGCTCGCTCGCCCCCCCCCCCCCTTCCTGACCTGCTGGGCTGCGTGCTCGGATAAGGGTCTGGTATGGATCCTGCATTTTTTTTTGGTGTGGGGGTTCCCCTTAGGATCCATACCAGACCGAAGGGTCTGGTATCGTCTTGGGGGGGAACTTCACACAAATTTTTTTTTTTTTTAATTTGCGTGGTACCCTGTTCAAGATTCTCAGCACACAAGTCCCACGGTCTGAAAGTGAACATCGCAATAGAAGGCTTTGTTTTCCATATAGCAGATACAGTGGGGCAAAAAAGTATTTAGTCAGCCACCAATTGTGCAAGTTCTCCCACTTAAAAAGATGAGAGAGGCCTGTAATTGTCATCATAGGTATACCTCAACTATGAGAGTGCAAGTCATTCACTATGTCACCCCGTGTGGTTCTGGGATTTTTGCTCACTGATTTTTGCTCACCGTTCTTGTGATCATTTTGACCCCACAGGGTGAGATCTTGCGTGGAGCCCCAGATCGAGGGAGATTATCAGTGGTCTTGTATGTCTTCCATTTTCTAATTATTGCTCCCACAGTTGATTTATTCACACCAAGCTGCTTGCCTATTGCAGATTCAGTCTTCCCAGCCTGGTGCAGGTCTACAATTTTGTTTCTGGTGTCCTTCGACAGCTCTTTGGTCTTCACCATAGTGGAGTTCGGAGTGTGACTGTTTGAGGTTGTGGACAGGTGTCTTTTATACTGATAACAAGTTCAAACAGGTGCCATTAATACAGGTAATGAGTGGAGGACAGAGGAGCCTCTTAAAGAAGAAGATACAGGTTTGTGAGAGCCAGAAATCTTGCTTGTTTGTAGGTGACCAAATACTTATTTTCCACCATAATTTGCAAATAAATTCTTTCCAAATCAGACAATGTGATTGTCTGGATTTGTTTCCACATTTTGTCTCGCATAGTTGAGGTATACCTATGATGACAATTACAGACCTCTCATCTTTTTAAGTGGGAGAACTTGCACAATTGGTGGCTGACTAAATACTTTTTTGCCCCACTGTATGTTTAGACACGCAACATAATTTTTTGTGTCATTTGTTTTTTTTACAAATCAAAACTTTTCTCGTGAATACTGAATTTTTAGGGATGAAAATAAAAAGTGAGAAAACAAAGGTGAAGCTGTTGTCCAAAGCAAACTGCTACATTTGTCACATTTCTGGTTATGGTTAAAAGGTTGAAGTGCAACTGCTGACAAAATGTTTATTGTGGAGGGAGTGTAGAGAAATAATATCAGTGTTTCTCAACTCCAGTCCTCAAGGCACCCCAACAGGCTATTATTTTGCACAGGTAATTTGATCAGTTTCACTGCCTTATGCCCCGTACACACGATCCGAAAATCGGACGACAGATCGTCCGACTTTTTGTTTACTAGTCGCAAGTAGAAATTTAATAGGTTACTAAAGTCACGAAAATTCTCGTACGACCGAAAAATAAATCTGTAGTGATGTCATGTGTTGTAAAGTATTTGTATTGTATTTTCGGACGACAACTATACTGACTAAATGAAAATCGTATGATCTGGTGTCGTACTAGGAAAATTTTCATGCTTGTCAAATCGAATAATAATCGGATGAATTGTCGTGACCGACTCTCGAAAGCTCTATACAAAAGATCCGATTATCGTACGATTCTTCCTCGAACGATCGTTTTCGGACGATATTCGGATCGTGTGTACGGGCCATTAGTGATTACCACAGCCGTTTCATCTGAGGGAAATCCTGAAAACATGACCTGTTTGGGCGCCTTGAGGACTGGAGTTGGGAAACACTGGATTTGATTACTGGTCTGGTTTTTATTGCAGTGTCCTCATTAGATTCACAGTCTCTATTTTTGTGACTGTTATCACCATCCTATGCATTAAGGTGAAAAAACACATGGCTGTCACGGGCCCCCCAGCCCCCCCCCCCCCCCCCCCGTTTTACTTACCTGAGCCCGTTCACCTGCTTAGCGCGTCAACGGCATCCTCTTCTCCACGGAGTCTCTGCATTGATTGGATAGATTGATAGCAGCGCAGCCATTGGCTCCCGCTGCTGTCAATCAAATCAGTGACGCGGCCACTGGGGGGCGTGACAGATTCATACACTCTGTGTCTATGGACGCCGAGTGTATGACAGGGAGCGCGCCCGCAAGGTAACCCACTCAGGAGAGGGCTTCCCAGAGGGGGTTAGCTATTGCGGGGAGGAACCGTGAGAGCCGCCGTGCAACCCTAGAACAGCAGGATTGGGGCCACTCTGTGCAAAACGAACTGCACAATGGAGGTAAGTATGACATGTTTGTTTGTTATTTAAAAAAATAAAAAATTAACCTATACAACCACTTTAAAGCGGAGTTCCACCCAAAATTGGAACTTCCACTTAAACCACTCCTCGTCCCCTTACATGCCACATTTGGCATGTAATTTTTTTTGGGGGGAGTGGGGCCTTAGGAGTGGGACTTCCTGTCCCACTTCCTCCTTCCGCCCAGGGACCGCTTAGGTGACACGTCATATCGCCTAAGGAGGGCCCCTCCCTGTAGGCGATCACCTGGTACAGGTCCCAGGCTATCGCCTGTCCACTCAGATTGCGCAGCGCCACTCGCGCATGCGCAGTGAGTGCCCGGCTATGAAGCCGAAAGTTGTCACGGCCGGGTGCCCACAGTAGGAATGAAGGCGTCGGCGTAGAAGGGGGGAGAGGAGCGAAGCTCCGTTCGGCCGCATTGCTGGACAGTGGAGCAGGTAAGTGTCTGTTTATTAAATGCCAGCAGCTACACTTTTGTAGCTGCTGACTTTTAATAAACATAAAAAAAGGCTGGAACTCCCCTTTAATAGGGTGGTGATTGGGAGGCACTAAAAACACAGCTCAACCGTGCATTCTTAACACTCCCCCCAACTGCAAGTCTAAAGGACCCGGAACTCTGAAACCTAAAGTTTCTATGGAGAAAAATGCCTCCTTTTCCACCAGTTCTTTCTAATAAATGCATTCCTTATGGCAAAACTATGTTAAAGTGGAATTAAACTCAAAAAGTAAAAAATTGCTAACCGGCAAGATCACCGGTAATTTACACTGAGCATGAGAATAAGACCTTTTATTCCACAGTGTTAGGAGAGTTAGGCCTCGTACACACGACCGAGTTTCTCGTCGTAAAAAACACGTCGTTTTTTTCGACGAGATTTTTGTTAAGCTTGTCGATTTTCTCGTCAAGCTTTCTATGCGTACACACTGACATTTCCCAATTTCCTCGTTGTTCTCCGCGCTCACGTCCAGCACGTACGACGGCACTATAAAGGGGAAGATCTTTTTCTTGGCGCCACCCCTTGGGCTGCTTTTGCTGATCTCGTGTTACCGCGTGTGAAGTAAAAGTTTGGGAGGAGACGATTCGCGCTTTTCAGTCTTCGTACTTTTCAGATCGTTTTCTGCGGTTCAGTTTGTGCTTGTTGGTTCGTATCTTGACTTTCAGGGCGTCTAGGCAGGTCGTATCTGTTTTACAGTGCGTTCTTGCCTGTTCGTTTCTGATTTTCAAGTTCGTTATTCATAGGCCTTGCTGTTCTAAAGTGCGTTCTGTTCTGTACGTTCTGATAAGACGACCGTTTCTTATTAGCCATGTCGCCTGGACGTTCTCGTCGTCGAGTTCGTGCTGTGCGTGCGCTTGGTGTTGGTCTGCTTGTTTTGGACCAAGACCAGTCCATGAATGGTGTGAGGAGGAGTTCATGGACCAAGAATTGGTTGCTCCAGCGGGACCAATTCTGCCATATGCCTCTGCTGCGGGAGATCGTCGAGAATCCTGAGGACTACAGGAATTTTCTACGGATGTCTGACCCCGTTTTTCAGGAACTGTTGGCTTTGGTGTCCCCCTATATTACCAGGAAGGACACCGTTATGCGGGAAGCCATCAGTGCTGAGCAGAGGCTCATCGCCACGTTACGTTATCTGGCGACAGGGAGAAGTCTTCAGGACTTGAAGTTCACCACAGGCATCTCCCCCCAGGCTCTGGGCCTCATAATCCCAGACACCTGTTCTGCCATTATACAAGTCCTGCAGGAGGACTATATTAGGGTAAGTTTTCTCCATTAACATCACATTTTATGTATTACATGTATGCTAATGTATTGTATTTCTTTCATCCTTCCCTAATTACCATGATTGTAATATGCTGAGAATGTCCCCTTTGTCCCCATGCATGCTGGAAGCTTTAGATTGCCCCTTTTTTCTCCTCCATAAATATTTCCCTTCACTAACTTTTCCAGCAGGGGCGCCTGTTGCTCCAAATGTTTGGGGGTCCCACCCCAATTTATGAACTAAACTTCCTCCTTTTTTGCTCAGGTGCCTATTAAACGCCCCCAGTTGTCCCCTCTAATGCAGCCATTTTGTTCCCTCCAATGCAGCCATTTTGTTCCCTCCAATGCAGCCATTTTGTTACCTCCAATGCAGCCATTTTCCCCCCAGCCCTGCACTTACCTTCTTGTGGTCAGTGCCATCCTTCTTCTGTCCTTGATGTCTTCTCCTTCCCTTGATGTTGCATCAGACAATCATGTTACCATTAAACAGACTTGGTGAACATGATTGGCAGAGCAGCCTGCCATTGTTTCCCCAAGGAATGCCCCCCCCCCCTGCGTCCCCTATTTTACTTTTCGGAAGCCAATTACATCCCTCAGGTTGTAATGTGCAAGACTATTTTACTACCTGTTTCTGCTATGCAATTTGAACCCCCTAAATGCCGCAATCATTCATATGTCGGTGGCTAAACAAGAGGCCATCCACCTGAATAGTGGGCGGCATAGACAATACATAGGTTAATGCAACGCATGAACCTATGTATTGTTCTGAGTGATGGGCACAGGAGAGAGGGGGCAGTGCTCCAGCGCCCACTCTGGACGCACCGCCACTGCAATGCTATCCTGTGGCCAAACACATTCCCCCCCCCAAAATAATTTAGTAATGGCCCATCAGAGGGGCTGATGAATCTGCTAAATGAGCCTTCCCTTATACTTATTTTAAACACCTTAATAAACGTAGAATTTGATTGATGTTGGCCTTGTTTTTTTTTTTTTATCAAATTTCCTTGTAATGTCTGACTTTGGTATTCTAATATTATTTCATCTTGTTTCACTCCACAGCTTCCTTCCACGCCACAGGAATGGCAGACTGTGGCATCGGAGTTTGCCACGCGGTGGGACTTCCCCAACTGCAGTGGTGCCATAGACGGGAAGCACGTCCGCATCGTGCCGCCACCCCGTTCTGGGTCCTACTACTACAATTACAAGGGGTTTCATAGCATTGTGCTGATGGCGGTGGTGTCAGCACGGTATGAATTCCTCTATGTTGATGTAGGGAAGAATGGCCGGATGTCCGATGGGGGATCCTTCATCCAGACGGAGTTTGCCCTCCGTCTCCAGAGTGACGACCTTGCATTGCCACCGGATGCAGGGAATATTGAAGGACTCCCCTTTGTTTTCTTGGCTGATGAAGCCTTCGGACTCGGACGGCATCATATGAGGCCATTTCCACAGAGGACCCTGACCCCAGAGAAGAGGGTGTTCAATTACCGGCTGGCCAGGGGCCGAAGAGTTGTCAAAAATGCCGTTGGCATAATGGCCAGCCGGTTCCGCCTTTTTATGACTTCAATACACTTGGCGGACTACAAAATAAACTATGTCGTATTATGCTGCTGTGTGCTACACAACTTTCTGAGCCAGAAATCAAATTCCTATATGGCCTCAGTTTTGCCAGAGGCTGGACTTTCCCCTGCAAATCCCCTGCCGGGCCTGGAATCTGCCCGTCCTGGCTTGCCCTCCCAAAATGCCCGTGAGGTTCGGGACAAATACATGGACTATTTCACGTGTAGGGGGGCAATTCCTATGCCAGGCTATGTCTAAGGATCCCAATAAAAAGCTTGTTTAAACCTTTAATTATTTGTTCTTTCCTGTCTCCTAGTTTGTCTTTGTGCATGTGTAGTGCCAAGTGTATTTTACTTTAGTAAATAACAACCATTTCACTATGTAACCTTACAAAATAACCAAATAAGCTTAGAGAGTATTATAAAAAGAAGCTACACGTTGTTTGTGGTCAAATATTTTACTCTGTGCACATTCTCACCATTTTTAGTTTTTTCAGGTTTTTTGGGTTGGCCTGGCCCCAACCCAGCAATTTTTTGCTTATGAAAATACAAAAATAACAGTTGCATTTCAAAAATTACAACATTGGATACCTCTGAACAATCTGAGATATTCACTTACACAAACTATGTCTCTATGTGCCCGTCCTAATATGGGGTCCTGCCACCCCTTGCCCAGCCAAAAATTGAATATGCACACATTTGGGATTTTTGACATCTAGGAAGTTTACAATCCTGATCCCTATTGTCAACATGTGCTATCTGCCATCAGGGGTGATCAATGGACGTGTTTTGGGGGTGCAACCCCTTCCTCAGTTCACTGACTTTAGATACGAGGAAGGGGTTGCACCCACAAAAGACGTACATGGATATCCCCTGATGGCAGATAGCACATGTTGACACACTGTGTGCAGATTCAATTTTTGGCTGGTTTGATTGTCAAAAAAATACGAATAGTTGCAAAAACAAACATGTAAAACAAATGTGTTTGGATGGCTTATTGAATTCTCCCCAAAACATCGAGAATGTCTTTAAATGTTTGTTCCATCACATGGATTCTTTGTTTAATAAGCTCCAGTTCCGTGCTACATTCCATCACTTGCTGGATGAGGCGGAGGGCACTGTCAGCAGAGAACCGTGTACTATCCTTCACAACATTTATATCCCCTAAAAAAAAAAAAAAAAGGTATTATAACTCTGCAGGCCTACATCTCTTACCTGAAGCTGTGGTGACAGATACTGACCTGTTGTGGTGACCAGATCCACAACGTCATCCCCCTCTCCTTCCTGCACTTCTCCTTCCTCCACCTCAACTTCCTGCACATCTTTCGGTTGTGGGTCTTTGGGAGTTTGGGGTTGCTTGGAAGTTGTGGGGTGCATGTGCTCCCTGGAGTGTCCTCCTCCCAGTCTTCTCTCCCCTATGAGAAGCTAACAAAAGGTCCTTTTATAGGCCAGTTGTAACGCACATATTACTAGAAACACGCCTGTTGATACTGCGTAATTGGAAATCCAATAAAGCTGTGAACATTTCTGAAGTCATGGCAGCTGTTCATAGAAATTATACCTTTGAACGTCTCTTAGCAATCAATTCTCTAACATGCAAGAAGTTTGATGAATACTGGGCTATTTGGTCCAAGACCTTTTGATAAACTGTTTAGAAACCCTAAATGTATGCATATCACCAATGTGTATCACTTATAGTGTATATCTCTCCCTGTACTCTCCCTTTTTTTTCCTTCTGTTATCTGTTACGTGCAAAAATTCTTTAATAAAAAACTATTGATGTAAAAAAAGGTCAATTTATCACACTGTAAATCTCAATGTTAAAATAAAAACAGGCTAAATTGCTTGGAAGTGTGGTACAAGTGTGTGTTTGGGCGGAATTTAAAGAAGAATGCATTATTTATGACCAAGAATATGCTTAGTATTCACCTTTGGATGTAATTTATTTGACATGGAGGCACCACAAAAATTCTAGGATGCACCTGTGTGGGACACCCAAAAAAGGCGGGTCTGGTGGTCCACACTATAGTGCTCCAAAGTACAGATGTGGAAGCAGCTGCTGAGTGTCCTCTCCTTTACACTGATAAAAGTTTGCATTTCATTCTCTTTACAAACACATCATCTAGACGAAAAAATACGCCACAATTTTGGAGCAAAAATGGCAGATGTATAATTACTTTTGTGGCTCTAAAATAAGCCAAAACCGCGGATAGTGGCCGAACGAAGTGTCGGTAACGTAACGAACGATTACTGTGCCCAACCAAGTTCAAAATATTACATTTTGGAAGCGAGTCCAATATGAGAAACCAAAATAAAGAGCAACATGTCAGTTTAGAAAAAGATTAATATCAGAAAAGTCTACATTTTACTTACTTTTAGCGAGCATTCTCTTTATGCTCCTCAACTGCTCTGGCTCCCTCAGTTTGAGGTCTGACCACCTCTTTCTGAGCTGCTCATTTGAGCGTTTCACCCCGAAATTCGCCTTCAGACTCTTCACGACTTTAGTGAGGATTTTGGCCTTCCTTCTATTTGGTTTGCTATACGGCCCATGCTTGGCATCATAATCAGCCTTGAGCAAGATGTCCACCATCTCCGCCATCTCCGCCAAAGACATATTCGATGCCTTGAATCTCCTCCTTGATCGTGACGTTTCCTCGGTCTCCGGGCTTGTCTCCTCCTCGTTAGTTGCGGAATTATCAGACACCTGCTGTAACTCCGCCATATCTGTCTGCGCGCCGAAAGAGAAGGGGCGGGGAAAAGATGTTATTTAGAACGTCAGGGGCGGGCGACGTGTGCGGAGCGACGTGTTCGTATTTTGACGCATGCGTGGTGTGTATATAGCAAACACACATGTGACTATAGTACGTTCGGTGTGCGGAGAGAGGAGTTCAAGTGACGGACGTGCGAACGAAGGTATGTGATTTTGTGACTTGTACAAATTGTTGGCCTATACTGTCTTGAGAATGTTGGAGGATATATATGGTGACTAGCATGTTAAGGAGGTTAGACAGTTTGCCTCACATTAGTTATATATAATTTATTTAACTTGCAGATACAATATGAATGTCTTTATTAGTGACAAAGAGTTCCTGGCGGAATTTATTGACCGGGTAAGGGAGCTGCCCGCTCTGTGGGAGACGAAAAACCCCATCCACAAAAAAAGAGGGGTGAGAAAAGCAGCGCTGGAGAAGCTGCTCCCATTTGTGCATACCAAGGTGCCCACAGCCACAGCAAAACAAGTGGACACTAAAATTGGGAGCTTGAGAGGTACCTACAGGACTGAACGCTCTAAGGTGCTGGCTTCTCAGAGGTCAGGAGCAGCAGCAGATGATGTGTATGTCCCGATTTTGTGGTACTACAACAGGATGTCCTTCCTGGATGACCACATTGAGACAAGGCCATCACTCTCCACTCTTCCCCCCAGACTTCCCTGCAGCCAACCTGAGCCTTCTCTGGAGCAAGAGGAGGCAGCCATCCTGGATGATCCTGATTTGGCCATCTGGAGCCAGGTATAGTATTTTTCGAAAATGTATTGGGATAAACTTAATGTTTGACAAATATGTCAAGATGACAAACATAAACTATTTTGGATTCCACAAGTGAAATCAAGATCTGTAGACATTATTCAGCTCTTAATTGGGTGCTAAATAGTCAATCTGATGTAGTGGTAAATTTAAAGCAAGGATTTATGGATTTACATTCTAATTGCTTCAATCAGGATTACAAAGTTTGATGCAAAGATTAAACCAACATATTAAACTATGTCCCTTTTTCATACACAGGATGAAATCAGCCAGGAGGAGGGTCTGGAAACTGTCAGGCAGGAGGAGGAAGGGCCCAGTGGCAGCCAGGAGGTGGCAGGGCCCAGTGGCAGACAGGAGGTGGCAGGGCCCAGTGGCAGACAGGAGGTGGCAGGGCAAAGGAGAAGCACCAGATCCCAGGTGCCTCCCATCCGGCTTCACAAAAGAGGCAGGAGGGACAGGAGCACGAGTGAGGCAGCAATGGCCCTTATTCGTGAGGCCCATGCCACCCTCCAGGAGCCCACATCCCCTGAAGAGGCCATTGCCGGCCTAGTGGAGGCTAAGTTCAAGGTGATGAGCATGGAGCAACGCCTCCTATGCGAGCCCCTGCTCATCACCTTGCTCAACAAGGGGGTGATGGAGAAAATTACCCCCAATACCGCCATATGTGAGGTGGCACAACTGACCCAACCTCAACTTCCACCTCCACCTTCTTCTTCTGCCCCACCCCCTTCTGCTACACCTCCCCCTTCTTCTGCCCCACCCCCTTCTGCTACACCTCCCCCTTCTTCTTCTGCCCCACCCCCTTCTGCTACACCTCCCCCTTCTTCTGCCCCACCCCCTTCTGCTACACCTCCCCCTTCTTCTTCTGCCCCACCCCCTTCTGCTACACCTCCCCCTTCTTCTTCTGCCCCACCCCCTTCTGCTACACCTCCACCTTCTTCTTCTGCCCCACCCCCTTCTGCTACATCTCCTCCTCCTGCCAGGAGTACCCCTCCAGTGGGCCAGCCTCTAGCCAAACGAAGAAGGAAGGCTGCAGGGAAGGCTTCAGGGAAGATTGCAGGGAAGGTTGCCAGGAAGAAGAGGAAGTGATGGCCTTGCTTCATTGTGGTCGGACAGAAGGCAGCCTGTTGTAGTACCACAGACTTGGGACATATATCTCACCTGCTGCTGTTCCTGACCTCTGGGAGGCCAGCATCACATTGTGTTCAGAAATGTTGGCCTTCTCAAGCTCCCAATTTTAGTGTCCACACAGGGTTGCTGTGTGCTCTGGGGTCCCTGGGATGGATGCACAAATGGCAGCAGGTTCTCCAGCGCTGCCTTCTGTTTATTTTTAAACATGAATAAATGTGATTTTTGTTTACGTTCATACTTGACTATGTGTATTTGTAAAAATTAAAAATCTAGCTTTGGAGTAAGCAGATACATTTGACTGACAAACAAAGGGACAGATAACAACCCCCCAAAAGAATAACTAAATCTGATTATCAAAAAAACATGGTTGGAAATTTAACTAATATAGAGTCCAAAATTAAATGGGAGATCACTACCAAAACATTGCGAAATTATAATTAACATCATTTTCAAAAATATTACCATTTAAATTATTCCTAAAAACTTGCACGATATAATACACATAAATCTTCTTAAGAGCAGCATGAAAAAGGTTAAAAAAAAAGTCATAACTCTGTGTGAATATCAGCAGCAAAAGAAGGTCACTCGTTTTGATTAATGTAACATTCTAACGAAGATTTCAATGCAGAATATTTAAACGATGCAATATTTTTGAGCGTGACGAATGTGCTCTCTCCATTACGAAGGCTTGTTTTACCAGAAGATGCGCTCCCGTCTCATAGTTGCTTGTGAGCATGCGCGCTTTTGGAAGAGTCGTAAAAGCATACACATGAACCATTTTCTCGTCACAAAACAGCCCGACGAGAAACACGACGAGGAAATCTGGAATCCTGACGAGAAAATAGAGAGCAGGTTCTCTATTTTCTCGTCGAGATTCTCGCCAATTTTCTCGTCGTAAAACCATACACACGAACGTTTTTCTAGACAAAAAAGCTCTCGCGGCACATTTCTTGCCGGTTTTGGACGAGAAACTCGGTCGTGTGTACGAGGCTTAAGATGTGTTCACTCTCTCCTGCACCTGGTACTTGGATAACAGGAGCCATGTTCCTGTGCATCCAGGGCTGCTCTCTCCTCCCAGCTAACACACCCCCTGCCAAGATTGGCCAGTGTTGGCATACCCCCTCTGACAGCATTCTGGCTGGTTGGCCTTGGCTGCCCTGACATCCCCTCTGTTGATTTTCGGGGTTGCTCTGGTGATCTATTTGAACATCACAAGCCCAGATTTCTGGACTTGTGATAGCGCTCCTTCTTGGCTCCCTATCTGTACTCCTGATAGTCCCTGACATATCTACCTGCCCTATATTTCAGCACTACTGGATCACTTAGCCAGCCCTTACCTCGGACAGTCTCATAGACGTTCTCCTAAGTGCCTTGGGTCCTGCCTGTCCAGCCTCAAGACTACCCCTCTCAGTTATTTTTGCGGAGTTCCAATGTTGTTTAGAATGGAATCATAGCACTGGCCATAAGACCTGGCAGCAACCAAGTACCAGGAGGCCTGGTTGCCCTAAGGGAGCAGAAGACTTTTATAGCTGGAAGAAACACTAACTAGCTAAAGTTCCTGGCCTAATCATCAGGCTGGGCATCACACACAAATTGATTTTCTTGGCATAGTTTGCCTACTAGATTGATCACTTTACTAAAAATTCATGAATTTTCTAAGACAAACAATTGCCTCACTATCAGATGTTTCTTTTTAATTAACTGTGGATAAAAATAAGTCCCCTGATGAAGCAGCACCAGATTAAGCACATGCGCAGACAGATCTGGTGCCAAGGCATTTTATTTTGCCATCCTATGATATTTCACAGGATTTTATAAATGGTGTAAATCCTTTTTGGATATACGATGTAGGAATCCCGGGAGGACGTGGGAGAGCAATATGCATGTCATCCTCACCTAACTGAGCAATAAGGAAGTGGGAGGGCACTATTAGACATGTGCAATTTGTTTCTGTCTGAATGTAGATTTGGACACTTTTTTGGTTATTCGGAGGGTCAGATGTATCTGAATCTCTAAATGAAAAAGTAACACATTTAATTGGAATTAGTTTAATTTCTTTGTGTTTAGTCGTTTTCTAATAAATTCTAAATTTTCTATTCAAATTCTGTGTGAAAAATAGCTGGTTGTTTATGAGTGGGCCTGGGAAGCTGGCCACCGCGTCCTTAACAACAGATGACTCATCAGCTGTCAGCGGGCTTCCCCGCTGATAGCTGACTGTAAACAAAGAATGCCGGCAATAGAATATTCTGGCCCTTCGGGTTTGGTATGGATTTTAGACCGATTCCCGAGCATGCAGCACGGCAGGCCAGGTAAGGGGGGGGGAGCGAGCTCCTCCCCCCTTCAGAACTATATCAAGCCACATGCCCTCAATATGGGGGGGTGCCCATCCCACCTCAAAGTCAGACCAGTTAAGACGGCTCTCATAGGGAAACATTGATTTTCACACGTCACGCAACATGAGCTCCCAATGTCGGAGCGTTTGTCGTATCAGTGTGAACCTGGCCTTAGCTCTGAGAAACACTTTTTAAAAGATAAAAAAAGTGCATTTTATGTACAGTAAAACTATGTAGATCAGACCAAAACAAAATGAGGGACAAATGAAGAGGAAAGAGGGACATGGGGACTTTGTTTTAAATCCGGGACAGTTCCTATAAATCAGGGATAGTTGGGAGCTATTTAATTTAACACAATTTAGTAAACTAGAACACACATAACACCCTTGTTTGCCTACTAGCTTCATGGATAAAAGCACCTATTTAGAATGTAGAATTGCTATGAACTTCCATTTTTCCAGGCATTTCATTAACATTTTTAATTTCTGACTGCTATAGACAAAAGTCTGAACTAGTTAGTTTTTGCACTAAACTTTTATTTTAGCTAATGGGCAGTGTAAAGGCAATTCCTTTATTTAGTGAATAAACGTAACAATTCTTATTTTTTTTTGCAAAAGGAACGATTACTTTCCCATGCACACCTGTAAATGCTTTCTTGTTGACACATTTATATCCTAATGGCCCGTACACACAATCTGAATATCGGACGAAAACTGTTGTCCGAGGAAGAATCGTACGATTTTCGGATCGTGTGTACACTACATTCGAGAGCCGATCACGACAGTTCATCTGAAATTATTCGATCGGACAAGCATGAAAAATTTTCACGTACGATACCAGATCGTACGATTTTCGTTTAGTCAGTATGATTTGATTCAATTTTGTATTGTTTAACAATGAATTGTGCATATTCTGTTTTTGTATGTGTTTTGATATTGTCTCTTTATTCTAGTAGATAGTGCCTGACAAATTCACTCTCCTGAAGAAGCCATAACCTTGGCGAAACATATGTAGAGAAATGTTGTCAGTCTGTACATCTATCAATTGTACAGTAATACTGGATGGATTTATATTTTTAAATTAATATTTTTGTATATATATTCTTGTGTTGTCGCACTTTTAAAATCCCATTTCCACTTTCTATAAAAAGTTCAGTCAGTATAGTTGTCGTCCGAAAATACAATACAAATACATTACAACACATGACATCACTTCCGATTTTTTTTTCTGTTGTACGAGAATTTTCGTGACTTTAGTAACCTATTCAATTTCTACGACTATTAAGCGGAAAAAAGTCGTACGATCTGTCGTACGATATTCGGATCGTGTGTACGGGCCATAATTGTCAATGCCAGTTTGATGGTTTCAAAAATACTCAATAATAGAGTGGTTGTTAGTACATACACAAACAATTCAAGCATATTGGATGAGGGCACAAGTATTTTGGGGCCGTACAGTACTGCCATGGTTTTGTGTGTTTTTGTCATTTGTAGGGAGGCATAAAGCTAGTCACCATGTCCCAAACGTAAAAGTAGTTCCTCCGAATTTATTTCCATGAATTTGGAGGGATGGAAATAAATCTGTCAGGATTTCTGGCTAATCACTTAATTCACCTGATCTGCCTGACAATTTGCCGTGTACCCACTCGATGCTTAGCAACAGAGTGATTTTAGGAGCAAGAAATCACTTGTTCCCCTGTGTGAATACATTTTTTTGTTATTTTTGTTTTCATTATGTCATTTAAATGCAGTATCTTAGGATTTCATATCTGCAGTACATTGCTTGAAAGGTATTTTTATCCTTAAAATGTACCTGTAGTTCTGCACTTAGTTCTGCAGTAGGAGGGATAGATGCTGTTTTTTTTTGTTTTGTTTTTTTTGCTAAAATCTTTAGGTTATTTTGAAAAGTTAAAAAAATAAGTGCACTAAATGCTGTATGAACTGTTATTAGGCTGTTTTTAGCAGCTATGGTCACATTGCACATGCTCTCAGATGGTGATCCATGACGGGCCTTATTTAAATTTGTGGTTGAGGGGAAAAATCCGTGGTTTAGCCAGGGCCATCTTAATAGCATCATGGGCCCCTGGGCAAAGTAATGATATGGGGCCCCTACAAGCCTGCCCCAATTTACGCACCTACTCTCAAGAATGAAAGTACAATATTTCTACTTTACAGCGTGTCACTTGCTACTGTCCCCTGCCACCAGATTCAGTTTGTCACTTGCCGCCGTCACCTGCCTCCAGATTCAGCCTGTCATTTGCCACCGGTACCTTGTCACCAGATTCAGCATGTCACTTACCACCAATCCCCTGCCACCAGATTCAGCGTGTCACTTTCCACTGTTCCCTGTCACCAGATTCAGTGTGTCAATTTCCACCCGTCCCCTGCCACCAGATTCAGCATGTCACTTGCCATCGTCACCTGCCACCAGATTCAGCGTGTCACTTGCCATCGTCACCTGTCACCAGATTCAGCGTGTCACTTGCCACCTGTCCCCTGCCACGAGATTCAGCGTGTCACTTACCATCCATTCCCTGCCACCAGATTAAGCGTGTCACTTGCCACCGTCACTTGTCTCCAGATTCAGCCTGTCACTTGCCACCGGTCCCTTGTCACCAGATTCAGCATGTCACTTACCACCAATCCCCTGCCACTAGATTCAGCGTGTCACTTGCCACCGTCACCTGTCTCCAGATTCAGCGTGTCACTTGCCACCGGTCCCTTGTCACCAGATTCAGCGTGTCACTTACCATCCATTCCCTGCCACCAGATTCAGCGTGTCACTTACCATCCATTCCCTGCCACCAGATTCAGCGTGTCACTTGCCACCGTCCCCTGTCACCAGATTCAGTGTGTCACTTGCCACCGGTCCCTTGTCACCAGATTCAGCGTGTCACTTACCATCCATTCCCTGCCACCAGATTCAGCGTGTCACTTACCATCCATCCCCTGCCACCAGATTCAGCGTGTGTCATTTGCCACTGTTCCCTGTCACCAGATTCAGTGTGTCAATTTCCACCCGTCCCCTGCCACCAGACTTAGCATGTCACTTGCCATCGTCACCTGCCACCAGATTCAGCATGTCACTTGCCATCGTCACCTGTCACCAGATTCAGCGTGTCACCTGACACCGGTTCCCTGTCACCAGATTCAGCGTGTCACTTACCATCCATCCCCTGCCACCAGATTCAGCGTGTCACTTGTCACCGTCCCCTGTCACCAGATTCACTGTGTCAATTGCCACCCGTCCCCTGCCACCAGATTTAGCGTGTCATTTACCATCCATCCCCTGCCACCAGACTCAGCGTGTCACTTGCCACCGTTCCCTGTCACCAGATTCAGTGTGTCACTTACCATCCATCCCCTGCCACCAGATTCAGCATGTCACTTGCCACCGTCCCCGGCCACCAGATTCAGTGTGTCACATGCCACCGTCCCCTGCCACCAGATTCAGTGTGTCACTTGCCACTGTGCCCTGTCACCAGATTCAGTGTGTCACTTACCATCCATCCCCTGCCACCAGATTCAGCGTGTTACTTGTCACCGTCCCCTGTCACCAGATTCACCGTGTCAATTGCCACCCATCCCCTGCCACCAGATTTAGCGTGTCATTTACCATCCATCCCCTGCCACCAGATTCAAAGTGTCACTTGCCACCGTTCCCTGTCACCAGATTCAGCGTGTCACTTACCATCCATCCCCTGCTACCAGATTCAGCATGTCACTTGCCACCGTCCCCTGCCACCAGATTCAGTGTGTCACTTGCCACCGTCCCCTGCCACCAGATTCAGTGTGTCACTTGCCACTGTCCCCTGTCCCCAGATTCAGCGTGTCACTTACCATCCATCCCCTGCCACCAGATTCAGCGTGTCACTTGCCATCGTCACCTGTCACCAAATTCAGAGTGTCAATTGCCACCTGTCCCCTGCCACCAGATTCAGCCTGTCACTTGCCATTGTCACCTGCCACCAGATTCAGCGTGTCACTTGCCATCGTCACCTGTCACCAAATTCAGCATGTCACTTGCCACCCGTCCCCTGTCAGCAGATTTAGCGTGTCACTTACCATCCATCCCGTCACCAGATTTAGCGTGTCACTTGCCACTGGTTCCTTGTCACCAAATTCAGCGTGTCACTTGCCACATCACCTGTCACCAGATGCAGATTGTCCAGATGCACCTGTACGCTCTCAGCCCCCCTTACACCTGTACGCTCTCAGCCCCCCTCACACCTGTACGCTCTCAGCCCCCCTCACACCTGTACGCTCTCAGCCCCCCTCACACCTGTACGCTCTCAGCCCCCCCTAACACCTGTACGCTCTCATCATCAGCCCCCCTTCACACTTGTACTTTTGCAGCCCCGCTAACACCTGTACAGTCTCATCCTCCCTCACATGTGTATATATGACACACACATAAACAGACACACACGCGTACACAGGCACACACACACACGTAAACAGACACACACAGGCGACCATACATGTACACAGACACGCAGGCGCACACACCGGCACACACACAAACACACATGTAAACAGGCACACACACACACCCCCCCCCCTTACTTGTACAACAGCCCTTACTTGTTAGGTGGTGTTCCTTGTCCCAGCTCTTGTGCAGGACACACAAAGGTTGCACGTGCAGGAATTTACCAGAGTTGGCAGCAAAGAGCCCGATGTGAGAGCTCACTGATACTCACACTCGCACACATTCCGAAAGCAAGCGCAGCTGTGGAGCTCTCCTCCTGCACCTGCGCCTGCCTTCTCCCATCCCCGCCAGACAGCCGGGTCCTTCTAGATCAGTGGTTCTCAACTGGGGGGGTCGGGACCCCCTCGGGGGTCAAATGATGATTTGCCAGGGGTCACCAAATCCTGGGCTGTTCCTGAAGTCCACGCTGCTCTCCCAGCCTTTTTGCGGCCGCTCAGCTGGGCTGTTCCTGGAGGCTGTGGCCGCCCACTTAGCCCTTTCGCAGCTGCCCATTCAGTTCACGGCATGGCTGGGGGGCAGAGACTAGAGGTCAGCTGACTGGTGAGGAATGTGAAGTGGGAGGGGCTGGAGGAGACCCTATCTCCTGATTTTGGCATAGGTGTCACTGCTACAAGACACCGCACAGTCAGAGACACAGTGAAGCCGGAGACACAGTGAGTAACACTACCTGTGATTAGAGTTGCCATTAAAAGTCCCCACTACAGTTCTCAGATCAGCAGGACTGCCACTCATCCCAACTCCCCGCCAGGACTGCCACTCATCCCAACTCCCCGCCAGGACTGCCACTCATCCCAACTCCCCGCCAGGACTGCCACTCATCCCAACTCCCCGCCAGGACTGCCACTCATCCCAACTCCCCGCCAGGACTGCCACTCATCCCATTCTCTCCACCAAGTAGTAATAGAAGGAGTCAAAATAGAGAATACATGGAAGGGAGAGGAAAAGAGGGGGAGGAATAAAGAAAAGGGGAGAGAAAGAATAAGAGAAAGAACAAGAAAGATGGCTAGAGAGAGGGATGGGGAAAGAAATGGACTTAGAGAGAGATAAAAGGGAAAGAAAGGAGAACAAAGAGAAAGAGTGGTACATGCCAAAATGTACCATAAGGGGTTTAAATACTGTACGAGTGGAAGGGACTCAGGGAGCGCTAAATGTTCGTGGGTTAGGGGCGCAAATTACTTGTCTTGCCTTGAGTGCTGACAACCCACGCTACTTAACCACTTAACGACCGCCCACTGTAAACATACGTCGGCAGAATGGCACGGACAGGCACAATAACGTACCTGTACGTGCCTGCCTTCGTATGGGTGGGGGGTCCAATCGGACCCCCCTCCGGTACAGTGGGTGGCCGGGATCGCTTCGGGAGCGATCCGTGATGAGGGGGCCGTCATTCGATTCTGGCCACCCCCTCGCGATCGCTCCCGGCGAATCAAATGCTTCCTCTGCCTGTGTAATGTTTACACAGGCAGGAGGAAGTGATGTCATCCCTCATGCGGCGCTCACATATACAGAGCGCCGCATGAGAGAAGACACACAGGTTAGTGCACATAACAGCACACTGACACCACACACATAGGTACATAAATCGCCCCCCAGGCCCCCCCAGATCACCCCCCAGCCCCAAGTTACAGTGTCACTGATTGCAGTGACCATTTATTTACTGATCACTGCAATCAGTGACATTTGTGACTGTAAAAGTGTCAGGGCAGTTAGTTTTAGGTCCAGTGTAGCCCCCTAACCCCCCCTAATAAAGGTTTAACCCCTTGATAGCCCCCCAGGTAACCCTTTCACCCCCTAGCACCGCCGTCACTAAGCGATCGTTTTTCTGATCGCTGTTTTAGTGTCGGTGATGCCGATCGGTAGCCAGTTATTTTTTTTAGGTTCGCCGCAGGTTTTTATAGCGTCGGGTACCCCCATATATTACCTAATAAAGGTTTAACCCCTTGATCGCCCCCCCTGGTAACCCTTTCACCCCCTAGCACCGCTCTCACTAAGCGATCGTTTTTCTGATCGCTGTTTTAGTGTCGGTGATGCCGATAGGTAGCCAGTTATTTTTTTTTAGGTTCACCGCAGGTTTTTAAAGCTTCGGGTACCCCCATATATTACCTAAAGGTTTAACCCCTTGATCGCCCCCCAGGTAACCATTTTCACCCCATTTTGCCATTGTCACTAAGCGATCGTTTTTCTGATCGCTGTCTTAGTGTCGGTGATGCCGATAGGTAGCCAGTTATTTTTTTTAGGTTCGCCGCAGGTTTTTGTAGCGTCGGGTACCCCCATATATTACCTAATAAAGGTTTGACCCCCTGATTGCCCCTAGTTAACCCTTTCACCAGTGATCACCATATAAGTGTTACGGGTGACGCTGGTTAGTTAGTTTGCTTTTTATAGTGTCAGGGCACCCGCCGTATATAACCCAATAAAGGTGATAGCAATTAGGTTTTAGCGTCAGAGAGGGTCTGCGTCACACCCCAGGCAGCGTCAGGTTAGTGCCAGTAACGCTAACACCCACGCGTGAAGCATACACCTCCCTTAGTGGTATAGTCAATATCTGATCAGATCTATACTAGCGTCCCCAGCAATTTAGGGTTCCCAAATACGCAGTGTTAGCGGGATCAGCCCAGATACCTGCTAGCACCTGCGTTTTGCCCCTCCATCCAGCCCAGGCCACCCAAGTGCAGTATCGATCGATCACTGTCACTTACAAAACACAACCCACATAACTGCAGCGTTCGCAGAGACAGGCCTGATCCCTGCGACTCCAGTGCTGTAGGAGGTGATTTCACCACCACAGTTAAAAAAAAAAAGCATATATGCCGAAGCATTGGGGCATCAGGGGCGGAGGAGCGATTTTGCTCCTAATGCCGCGTACATACGGTCGAAATTCCGACGGAGGCATGCCCGTGGAAAAGTCCGACCATGTGTGTGCGGCATAACTTTTGCGGGAAGATGCCCCCATGCTTCGGCATATATAAATGGTGCATGTATGCCCATCATTAGAAGTGGGTGGATGAAGGGCGGTATTCTAATGGTGGGCATACCCACCGATCAATCTCTTTTTTCGTTCAGCCAACAGGCTGCATGAAAAAAAAGATTACAATACATGTCCAACAAGGACCAGCATGTTGCTGGACTTTGAATGGTTATACCAGATTGATGCCTGCGGGTTTTGGTATCATTCTTTTCAGCCAGCGGCCGGCTTTTATGTAAAAGCAATCCTAGTGGCTAATTAGCCTCTGGACTGTTTTTACAAGCAGTGGGAGGGAATGCCCCCCCCCCCGGATATAAAAAGCGCCATTGGGAAATTGGGAAAGCATTTTATCACACCGATCTTGGTGTGGTCAGATGCTTTGAGGGCAGAGGAAAAATCTAGGGTCTAATAGACCCCAGTTTTTTCAAAAAAAGAGTACCTGTCACTACCTATTGCTATCATAGGGGATATTTACATTCCCTGAGATAACAATAAAAATGATAAAAAAAAATAAAAAAATATATGGAAGGAACAGATTAAAAAAAAAAAAAAAAAGCAAAATTAATAATAAAAAAAACAAAAAAAAAAAAACGTACCCCTGTCCTGCCCTGCTCTTGCGCAATGGCGAATGCAAGCATCTGTCTGGCGTCATATGTAAACAGCAATTGCACCATGCATGTGAGGTATCACCGCGAAGGTCAGATCGAGGGCAGTAATTTCAGCAGTAGACCTCCTCTGTAAATCTAACATGGTAACCTGTAAAGGCTTTTAAAAATGTATGTAGTTTGTCGCCAATGCGCGTCAGTGCGAAATTTTAAAGCATGTTGTGTTTGGTATCCATGTACTCGGCCTAAGATCATCTTTTTTATCTCATCAAACATTTGGGCAATATAGTGTGTTTTAGTGCATTAAAATTGAAAAAGTGTATTTTTTCCCCAAAAAATGTGTTTGAAAAATCGCTGCGCAAATACTGTGTGAAAAAAAAACTTTGCTTTAAAAAAATATATAATGTTTGGGGGTTCAACATAATTTTCTTGCAAAAAAAAAATATGTTTTCATGTAAACAAAAAGTGTCAGAAAGGGCTTTGTCTATATGTGGTTAGAAGAGTGGATGTAAGCTTCCTAATGTTGTGTATAAAATGCCAGAACAGTTCAAAACCCCCCCCCCCCAAATGAACCCATTTTGGAAAGTAGACACCCCAAGATATATACTGAGAGGCATGTCGAGTCCATTGAATATTTTATATGTTGACACAAGTTGCGGAAAAAAGACAATTATTTTTTTTATTTTTTTGCACAACGTTGTCACTAAATGATATATTGCTCAAACATGCCATGGGCATATGTGGAATTACACCCCAAAATACATTCTGTTGCTTCTCTTGAGTACGGCGATACCACATGTGTGAGACTTTTTGGGAGCCTAGCCGCGTACAGGACCCCAAAAACCAAGCACCGCCTTCAGGCTTTCTAAGGGTGTAAATGTTTGATTTCACTCCTCACTGCCTATCACAGTTTCGGAGGCCATTGAATGCCCAGATGGCACAACCCCCCCAAATGACCCCATTTTGGAAAGTAGACACCCCAAGCTATTTGCTGAGAGGTATGGTGAGTATTTTGCAGATCTCGCTTTTTGTCATAAAGTTTTGAAAAAAAAAATATATATTTTCTTTCTTCATTTTCAAAAACAAATGAGAGCTGTAAAATACTCACCATGCCTCTCAGAAAATAGCTTGGGGTGTCTACTTTCCAAAATGGGGTCATTTGGGGGGGTTTTGTGCTATTTTGGCATTTTATGGCCTTCGAAACTGTGATAGGTAGTGAGGAGTGAAATCAAAAATTTGCGCCCTTAGAAATCCTGAAGGCGGTGCTTGGTTTTCGGGGGCCCGTACGCAGCTAGGCTCCCAAAAAGTCCCACACATGTGGTATCACCGTACTCAGGAGAAGCAGTAAAATGTATTTTGGGGTGCAATTCCACATATAACCATGGCATGTGTGAGCAATATATCATCTAGTGACAACTTTTTGTAATTTTTTATTTTTTTTTGTGATTATTCAATCACTTGGGACAAAAAATAAAAATATTCAATGGGCTCAACATGCCCCTCAGCAATTTCCTTGGGATGTCTACTTTCCAAAATGGGGTCATTTGGAGGGGGGGGTTTGTACTGCCCTGCCATTTTAGCACCTCAAGAAATGAGATAGGCAGTCATAAACTAAAAGCTGTGTAAATTCCAGAAAATGTACCCTAGTTTGTAAACGCTATAACTTTTGCGCAAACCAATAAATATACGCTTATTGACATTTTTTTTACTAAAGACATGTGGCTGAATACATTTTGGCCTAAATGTATGACTAAAATTGAGTTTATTTGATTTTTCTTATAACAAAAAGTAGAAAATATAATTTTTTTTCAACATTTTCAGTCTTTTTCCGTTTATATCGCAAAAAACAAAAATCGCAGAGGCAATCAAATACCATTAAAAGAAAGCTCTATTTGTGGGAAGAAAAGGACGCAAATTTCGTTTCGGTACAACATTGCATGTCCGCACAATTTCCAGTTAAAGCAGCCAGTGCAAAAATTCTGAAAACACCTCTGGTCCTTTAGCTACAAAATGGTCCGGGGCTTAAGTGGTTAAATAATTTTTCTGTTAGGGGTCCCCACAACTTGGGAAATTTTATCAAGGGGTCACGGCACTAGAAAGGTTGAGAACCACTGTTCTAGATGCTAGGTCCCCTTACTAGTGTATGGGCTCTGTACCCCCCTGATGGCAGCCCTACCCGCCAGACTGCCTGTGCCAGCTAAGCCCGACTCCCTTGCACCACACTGCTACTTTTTTTTTGTCTGGCTCTGATGGAGCCCCATGTGAATGCCCAGGGGTGCCTGCTCAGTAAGACGGCCCTGTATATAAGGTGTATAAGATTTTAAAAATAAAGTCCCATATTGGTCTGATAATGAAAGCTTAAAGTGATTGTAAAACGATCAATCTGTAAAACAACCCATTCAGTTTAAAATAGAAATAGGCAAAACATTTGTGTATAGATATAAAAAAACATTAAAAATACCTTTTTTCCCCTTTTTTTTTTTATAAGAGATCGCATTCCCTCTATTCTCAGCTGCATAAGAGCAGGGCGGAGGAGAAACATTGTCTCTTCTGCAAGAAAAGCTTGCCTGCTCGCTATTTCTTACAGCAGAATTTCAGTTTTGCTTTAATTTCCCAAAAGGGTATGGTCGTTTACTTGCAATGGTCTGTTTCACTTTGATAAAAATAAAGGAGATCAAGTGGAATTGGAAACTTACATTTTAAAATCATTTTTAAACTGTCATTGTTGGACTCCACACTGCCACCTCTGTGGTTACATCATCTAAATAAAAAAATGTGCATAATGCTTCAGATATACAGAAGTTTATTCCATCCAGCAGCCAGAAGCATTTTAGTTGAAAGGGTACAACATCTCCCAATGCTTTCCAGTAACAATAAGCTATACATTAACTAAGCTTCCTCTAAATGGTAAAACATCAAAATTCTACTGTGAAATTTATTAATTCAGAGATAATAAATTACCCAGTCCATAAACCATAATGGACATATAAAAAGTGAGAACTATATTTAAACTTTGGGAAGACAGATAAATACATAGCTGATGTAAATATATTGCAAAAGCATTTGTACTTTTTTCCATTAAATTCTGAACCACAGGCCTGGCAGACTAAGTTAGTGACCTCTCATTTTCTTTCCTGCTGTAGGCAATAGTAGGATTTTTAAAACAGCTTACCTGTAAAATCCTTTTCTTGGAGTACATCACGGGACACAGAGCAGCATAGTCATTACTATGTGGGTTATATAGAATTACCTTCAGGTGCTGGCACTGGCAACTTCCAAAACAGGAAGTACCCTCCCCTATATAAGCCCCTCCCATCCGGGAGTACCTCAGTTTTGTAGCAAAGCAATACGTGTCCCCAAAAGAGGGGTGGGAGCTCTGTGTCCCGTGATGTACTCCAAGAAAAGGATTTTACAGGTAAGCTGTTTTAAAAATCCTACTTTCTTGTTCATACATCACGGGACACAGAGCAGCATAGTCATTACTATGTGGGACGTCCCAAAGCAATGCCACATGAGGGGGGGGATACACCATACATAAGCTGGGCGCCATCAGGCATGAGGATCTTTTGCGGCCTGCAACACACTGCGCCCAAAGGCGACATCCTCCTGACTTCTAACGTCCACCTGGTAGAACCTAGTAAACGTGTGTACTGAAGACCATGTTGCGGCCTTACAAATTTGCGCCAGGGAGGCCTGGTGATGCACTGCCCATGAAGTTCCAACTGCTCTCGTGGAGTGCGCCCTAACTTTGAACGGAGGCGGTCTACTTCTCAAGCCATAGGCTTGTATTATGACCTGTCGAATCCACTTGGCTAAAGTAGATTTTGATGCTGCCTGACCCTTTCTGGGGCCTTCCGGCAGAACAAACAAAGAATCCGTTCTACGAATCTGAGCAGTGGCTTTTAGATAAGCTTTAACTGCTCTTACTACATCCAAAGAATGCAATAACTTTTCCTCTACCGAGCTTGGTTTGGGGAAAAAAGAAGGAAGAACCACATCCTGGTTCAAGTGAAACCTCGATACCACCTTAGGAAGAAAGGCTGGGTGAGGACGTAATACTACTCTGTCCTTATGGATAACCAGATATGGCTCTTTACAGGACATGGCGGCTAATTCCGACACTCTTCTAGCCGAGCATATGGCTACTAAAAATATCAATTTCCTGGTGAGTAGAACCAAGGAAATGTGCCGCAAAGGTTCAAATGGCTGCTTCTGCAGAACCGACAGAACCAAATTTAGATCCCATGGGCATATGGGAGCCTTAATCGGTGGAATAATACGAGTCACACCTTGCATAAAGGATTTGACAAGTGAATGCATAGCCAGGGGCCTTTGAAATAGTATTGACAAGGCCGAAACCTGGCCCTTGATAGTACTTAAGGCAAACTTCCTGTCTACAGCCCACTGCAGGAAGTCCAGAATTCTGCCTATAACGTACTTACGTGGATGCCATTTTCTGGCCTCGCACCAAGTGATGTACGCCTTCCAAACTCTATAGTAGATCTGCCTGGATACAGGCTTCCTGGCATTGATTATAGTTGATACCACAGAGTTAGAGAGACCTCTCTTCTTTAGGATGTGGGATTCAATAGCCAGGCCGTTAAACTTAGAGTTAGTAAGGAAGGGTGGTATATCGGTCCTTGCGAAAGCAGGTCCTGACGACGTGGAAGGGTCCAAGGACTCCCCACAGACATTTTGATGATCTCCGCGTACCAGGCCCTTCGGGGCCACGCTGGAGCCACCAGGATCACCGGCTTCTTCTCCAACCTGACTCTGCGAAGGAGTCGAGGCAACAATTGTAGCGGAGGGAATGCATATATCAGTCTGAACTGATCCCAAGGGAACACCAGAGCATCCGAGCCGCAAGCGAGGGGATCCCTTGTCCGGGAGACAAATCTGTCCACCTTTGCGTTGAATCTGGATGCTAGCAGATCTACATCCGGTGTTCCCCACCGCTGACATATTGCTCGGAAGACCTCGGGATGAAGGGACCATTCCCCTGGGCATAACTGTTGGCGACTCAGAAAGTCCGCCTTCCAATTCTCCACCCCTGGAATGAAGACAGCTGATATACATGGGACATGCTTTTCTGCCCATTCCAGGATGTGACTTACTTCCCTCTGGGCTGCACGACTCCTGGTGCCTCCCTGATGATTGATATATGCCACTGCTGTGGCATTGTCTGATTGAATTCTGACAGGGGACCCTTGGAGTCTGGATGTCCAGGCTACTAGAGTGTACCGGGCTGCTCGTATCTCTAAGAGATTGATGGGCAGGGTTTTTACTACATTTGACCATCTGCCCTGGAGAGACCATTGCTCCAGTACTGCCCCCCAGCCTATAAGGCTGGCATCTGTAGTGACCACCTTCCAAGATATCGGGCTGAAGGGTTTTCCCTTCTGGAGATTCTGGGGGATCAACCACCAGCAGAGACTCTTCCGAACGGAAGGGGACAAAGCCATCGGGAAGTCTAGAGCCTGAACTTTTCCGTTCCAGGCTGACAATATGGCCCTTTGTAAATTCCTTGAGTGGAATTGGGCGTATGGCACAGCTTCGAATGATGCTACCATCTTTCCTAGCAGCCTCATGCACAGGCGTATGGACGGCTGTCTTTTTGCACAAAGCAGACGGACCAAGGCCCTCAAAGAGGATACCTTGTCTAGAGGTAAGAAAATCTTCCTCTGGTCTGAATCCAGCCGTAGCCCTAGATATACCAGGTTTTTCACTGGCTGTAGGGCTGACTTGTCCAGGTTGATGACCCAACCGTGAGATTCTAGATACTTGATTGTATCGACAATTACCACTTCTAGCTTGGCAACTGAGTGGTCCATCAACAACAGGTCGTCTAGGTATGCCATTATCGTTACACCCCGTGTTCTTAGATCGGCCAACAGTGGGGCCAGAATTTTTGTGAACACTCGTGGTGCTGTGGCCAGACCGAATGGTAAGGCTCTGAACTGAAAATGGCGCCCTTCTACTGCAAAGCGTAGGAATTTTTGATGACCTGGAAAGATGGGAACATGCAAGTAAGCATCTTTGATGTCGATCGAGGCTAACCATTCCTCCCCTTGTAGGGCAGCGGTGACCGATCGGATCGACTCCATCCGGAAAGACCGGACGTTTAGAAATTTGTTTAGACTCTTTAGGTCCAATATGGGTCTTATGTCCCCGTTTGGCTTCGGGACTGTGAAAAGGTTTGAGTAGAAACCCAACCCCCACTCTTCCATAGGAACCTCCATAATTACTCCTTGGAGCAATAGTTGTTCTAACGCCAATAGGAGAGACCCTCTTTTCAGAGGGTCTCTTGGCATGCCTGACCACATAAAATGGGACGGAGGAGACTCTTTTAACTCCAACTTGTATCCCAGAGTTACTGCGGAGAGCACCCATCTGTCTTTGATCGTCTCCCGCCAGGTCTCTGCGAACAACCGAAGTCTTCCCCCCACCCGTTTGAGTGGGGGCAGCCCTTCATAGGCTTGACTTGGAGGCTGGTTTAGTACCTCTTCGGATCCAGGGCTTTTTATTACCCTGTGGCTGTCCCTGATTTTTACCTCCTGAGTTTGACCGAGGAGGCCGTCGGAACTGCTTAGTAGCAGACGTCGCAGGGATAGGAGAGGTAGTCCTCTTAAAAGATGGACCCCTAGACCTCTTTTTACTCGGTAAGAGAGTACTTTTACCACTGGAAATCTTCTGGATATACTTATCCAGGTCTTCGCCAAAAAGGCGTTCCCCATGAAATGGGAAGCTAACTAAGAGCTTCTTACAGGGAGCTTCAGCAGACCAGTTTTTGAGCCACAGAAGCCTACGCATATGTACCAAAGACAGCGTGAGGCGGGAGGCCTGATGGATAGAATCCTTGATGGCGTCAACCGCAAAGCATAATGCTCTAGGCAGATCAGCCAGAGCCTGGGCCTGCTGGTCTGGAAAATCCCTCAGGACCATTTTCATTTGATCCTTTAAAGCTTGGCAGACCCCAATAGCTGCCACTGCTGGCTGTGTAACAGCCCCTGCTGTGGAAAAAGCAGATTTTAATAAAGATTCCAATTTTTTATCCACTGGATCTTTGAACATTTGAACATTATCTACTGGACATGTCAGTGATTTGTTCACAGAAGAGATGGCTGCATCCACCGTAGGAACATTCCATCTCTGGGTGAACTTTCCCTCCATGGGATAGATCACCGGAAACCTTTTAGGCGGAACAAATAGTTTATCAGGATGTTCCCAGTCCTGGTATATAAGTCCTTCCAATAATGGATGTATTGGAAAGGAGCAATTAACCTGGGGAGCTTTTAGCGACCCCAATGAGGAGACAGCAGTAGTTGATGGTTCAACAAGAGGCATTTTAAATGCAGATCGAACCATGTCAGTTAGGGTCTGGACCCACAATCTTTCAGTCTGTGATGCTGAAAATGGTTCATCTACTGTCGATTCCTCAAAAACAGAGCTAACCTCCTCCTGATCCCCTTCAGGTAGGTCGGTCCCTTCCTGGGACTGTTGCTCTGCCAACAGGCACTCTGATGGAGGTGATGGAGATCTGGCGCGCTTTCTTTCCTGTAGAGAAGAAGCGATCAATGCAGCCAATCTCTGCTCCAATCCCTCCAGAGTTGAGGAAAAAACCTCCTCTGTTATATATGCAGGAGCAGGTGGACTGAGGACAGCCGCAGTACCTGGCACTCCCGGGGGTTCCTTATGGGTATTAACCTCTGATTTCTCAGGGGAGGAGGGTGCAGATGACTGCTCCAGATCCTCAGAGCCCGATGGAGACCCCCTACACTTCCTGAGAGGTATATCTCGGAGTTTTTTAGGCGGCATATTCCTTAGTTCAAAGCTGAGGTATTCCAGCCGCAATACACCCCTTACTGAAATAGTCTAATGCAATTTGCTGCTATGTACATCAGTGGGTGTCTACTAATGCGTCTTTCTGGGGATGCCTGTATCAACCGCCCGCTGTAAGCCCCTATACAATGCTACCAGCTCCTTTTCATGCTCTGTGTCCATAGCAAGCAGCGTGGACTGAGTCCTTTTATCTTGCTGGGACGCCCGCACATGCGCAGAAGCGCTGGGCGCACAGAGCGCGTCATCCGCCAGGCTCCGCCCCCTTTTTTGAAGCTAAACCTTATAAAAGGAAAGCATGTGTGCGCGCGCGCGCGTGCACGTGTGCGCTCTTGGCGCCATGTAGGGAGAGGAGCCAGGGTCCCTGTTTCACCAGGACTCAGGGATGGAAGGAAACTACTTGGCAGCATGACAGAGGAATGCAGCTTCCCTGATAGAGAGCTCACTCATCTGCCTGGACTTTCACCATGGAAGGAATAGTCCCAAGAAAAAAGACGTTCCACAGCGGCCTCTAGTGGACAAACACAGGTACCGCACCTTTGTCTTTTTTTTTTTTTTAAAACCTCCTTTATGAAAAAACATTTCCAGGTTTACAGTTTTTTTAAAATTTCCCTTATGAAAAAACATTTCTAGGATTTCTTAGGCATATACAGCTATTAGCGGGAATACCCTTTAGGTAACAGGCAGAAAGACATATTAGGCTTGGGGGTCCCCTCAATAGAACCAAGTTCCTGAGGGGCCCCCACTTACCTTTTCCCCGCCGCAGGACTTTGTTTGGTCCACAGAAGCCCTCTCACGGCAGGCATTGTACTAGACCTTCAGGGACCGGGTTCCCAAGGATTCCACTCCCCTGGACCTGTATAGCACCCTGCACAGATAGCCTCTTGGTTTTGGGTATGACCAGAGCTCTGGATCCCAGGGTCCAGCCCTCCTAAGAGAGGCATTACAGGCAAAACCCTGCTCTTCTCTGCAAGGCCCGGGTACCGACCGTTTAGCTATGAAGCTTTTTTTGGTCGGATCCGGAATAGCTTGCTAAGGCCCAGAGAACCTGTACACAAGCCCAGATGAATACATGTTAACCTTGGCCAACACCTTAGACACTGGCAAAAAACTGAGGTACTCCCGGATGGGAGGGGCTTATATAGGGGAGGGTACTTCCTGTTTTGGAAGTTGCCAGTGCCAGCACCTGAAGGTAATTCTATATAACCCACATAGTAATGACTATGCTGCTCTGTGTCCCGTGATGTATGAACAAGAAAAAGTCACCTACCTGCTCCCAGCCTGTGTGTAGACAGCGATGAAGCAGCAGACTAATGTCATCCTTCTGCTCCCTCTGCTGTCTCCTCCTGTCAGCCTATTACTTTTCAGCAAATGTATATACAGAAGAACCTGATTGGTTTAGACTTCTGCCTCTACCTCTCCTGCTGTGAGTTCTACTGCGCTTAGCTAATATCAAGATTCAGATACTTATGCTAGCTGCATTTAAAAATACATTTAAGTGTATTAAATGTGCAGTTTATATCTGTCTGGTATTAACTTTAAAGCCTAAGTTTTTTTTTTTTTTTAAAACAACTCTAGGAACATTATTTACATGTAATCCAAAGTGCTGTAATAGTGGAAATCCGAAGTCTTTTGCCTCTCTCCAATACACTGCAGTCATAATCTTCTGGTGCTGCAGGAGTTAATACCAGTGCTGGACCTGTGACAGGCACCTGTCAAGAGTGCCCACTACGTACGCCCTCCCTTTCTGCCCCCTCCTCCATTCACAGAAGATGCAAAATAGCTCCTATGAATGAAACAGTATCTAAGAATGGAGGCTGGGTGGATAAATTAAAATTCTACTTTATCCACTCATAGATCACTTTTCATTCATAGACACTATAATGCAGTTTTTATGAATACCCATACCAAACTAGAAATGTGCAGAACAGAAAAATGTGTTTTGTTTAATTTTGGATAGATTTGGTATGTTACTAATTTTGATTTGTTATTTGTTTTTGGGAATTTGTTTAGTTTCCATTAGTTTCGCTTTGTTAATTAAATTTCAAACAAATTCCAAATTTTCAAAACGATTACAATTCAAATCAGTCAAAAATTGATCGAACCGATACAAATTCTGTATGATGAATAGCTGGTTGTTAAGGAGCGGGCCAGCAAGCCGGCCGCGGCATCCTTAACAATTACTTATCTGCTGTTAGCGGGATTCCACCGCTGACAGCAGAATGTAAACAAACAATGCTGACATTATTATTATTATTTTTTTTAAAACAGCGTGGCTGTTCTCCCCTAATCCATACCAGACCCTTTGATTCTGGAATGGATTTTAAGGGGAACCCCGAGCCAATAAAAATAAAACGTTGTGAAGTCCCCCCAAAATCCATACCAGACGCTTATCTGAGCATGCAGCCCCGCAGGTCAGGAAAGGGGGAGGGGTGAGCACACCCCTTCCCCCTTCTAAATGTAGAACCCACCCCATTTAGGGGTGCTATATACCCAAATTTAGGGGCTGGTCTGAGATAGTAGTTAGGCTCAGACCGTTCTCAATTTGTAGGTTGTGCTGTTTTATTTCCAGGATGGTATACTGGTGTGCAGTTCACTGTGGCCTATAGGTGGCACTGCCATAATGGGTCAGGGTTGAACCACTAATATTAGTGCTGTGCCTTGGGGTGTCCTCTCTCGGCAGCGGTACAGTGGGTGTGGTCGACCTGCTGTGCATGCCGGGAGAGGATACATAAGGGGCAGACGCCGCCTGGGTGGGGTCTTCGTTCCAGAGTCTTAGTCCTGGTGCATGGCGCATGGCCCTCCAGGCCATGGGGCCACGTGTGCATCAGTCCCAGGCACCTTTAGTCCTGGGGCTGCATCTTCAACACTGGGCCCAGCACCTTTAGCTGGAGCCCGCTTCGAGGAGAAGAAGTCCCAGGGTGTCTCTCGCGAGGGAACCCGCTTCTAAGAAGAGGAGGCCGGGGGGAGGACCTTTCTGACGGACCGGTGAGAGTTCACTGTGAAGGAAGGGGCCCGGTAACTCTCTGGAGGGATTCTTCTATCCTCCAAGTGCCTAGTAATATGCTCCTGCTGGCACCTGTCCTTAAGAATTCCAAAAGCTAAGAGGTTCGGGGTCTGATAGATTCTGTGGCAGAGAGTCTCCCGATCGCATCTAGGAAAAGAACTTGATCAAATGTCCGAGCATCACTTCGGCTGCTAGGATCCACTTTGTAGGAGACTATCCGGGTGAGCTAAACCTACTCAGGGATAGAGTAGTGATTGTGCTATCCATTGTGCCTGGACTGACCTCCCAAACCTTTCTGTCCTGTCTCTCTTCCACCCTTTCCTATCTACTGAACATTGAGAAAATAAACTCAACGTTGGAGTTTGAAGTGGTGTGAACATTGGAATCACTGGGGGGAATACAGAGACTTGTCCCTATATCCTAGGAGACGAGAACCAACCGATGGAAGAACCTAGCTGTGGGACCCAAATATATAACAACGCTCAACCTCCTCATCCAGGAGGGTACGGGCATATAGTACGGTGTGCCTTTTTCCTGCAATTGAGCCAAAGCAAGGGAAAAGGGTCCATGTGCTACACGAACCATACCAGGCCATGTGCCCTCAAAATGGCGGCGTGCTTTGGGGCAGGGGGGACTCCTTGCCCCAAAAACAACTATTATCTAATTAATTGGAATCATTTGTTTCATTCGGATACTTCATACATCCGAATGAAACAAACATATTTTATTTATTACGTTAACGTTTAATTCGGATTTGTTGGAATTTGTTACTAAAATTCTGATATTTCGTTTGAATTTGAATTTGGAACAAAACGAACCACACATTGTTATTCTAAAGAACTTGTAACATGGTGTTAGAAAGTGCAACCTATCAGGCATGTCTGATGAAGGGGACCTGCGCAACCCCAAAACATTGAATTATCTGCACTCTTTTAAATAAAGGAGTGATCTCTTTAATAAAAACTAGAACTTTATCAGAAAGAGCCATGGTGTGCTGGTGACATATTGGGGTTGATTTACTAAAACTTGAAAGTGCAAAATTGGGTGCAGCTCTGCATAGAAACCAATCAGCTTCCATGTTTTTTTGAACAAGCTGAAGTTAGAAGCTGATTGGCTACTATGCAAAGCTGCACCCAATTTTGCACTCTCCAGTTTTAGTAAATCAACCCCATTTTTTTTCAGTTTTACTGAAAAGTACAATGCACCAGGAACCAGGAGCAGCCAATACTGAGCACCACTCCTCAGGAAGGATATACTGGAAATGGAGCAAATACAAAGAAGGACAACAAAGCTAATAAAGGGTCTGGAGGATATTAGTTATGAGGAAAGGTTGCGAGCACTGAACTTATTCTCTCTGGAGAAGAGACGCTTGAGAGGGGATATGATTTCAATTTACAAATACCGTACTGATGATGACCCCACAATAGGGATAAAACTTTTTCACGGAAGGGAGTTTAACACGTGGTCACTCAATAAAATAATAAGAAAAAAGGTTTAACCTTAAACTATGTAGAGGGTTTTTTACTGTAAGAGCTGCAAGGAAGTGGAATTCCCTTCCACAGGCGGTGGTCTCAGCGGAAAGCATCGATAGTTTCAAAAAACTATTAGATAAGCACCTGAACGACCGCAACATACAGGGATATACAATGTAATGCTGACATATAATCACACACATAGGTTGGACTTGATGGACTTTTGTTTTTTCAACCTCACCTACTATGTAACTGAACCAGTCCTGGACAAACCAGACATTGGCACATAATTGTGAAGTGGAAGAAAAATCATAAATGGTTTTCATCTTTTTTTTTCCAAATAAATATGTGAAAAGTGTGGCGTACATTTGTATTCAGCCCCCCCATAGTCAATAATTTGTAGAGCCGCCTTTTGCTGCAATTACAGCTGTAAGTCTTTTTGGGGGTGTCTCCATCAGCTTCGCACATCTAGAGAGTGAAATTTTTGCCCATTCTTCTTTGAAAAATAGCTCAAGCTCTGTCAGATTGGATGGAGAGCGTCAGTAAGCCCTGGTTCACATTGGAGAGATTTGGCATGCGATTTGATATGTCAAATCGCATGCCAAATCTGTGGCAATTGCTGACAATGACAACTTTCCATGAACTCTGACCAACTTCCCTGTCCCTGCTGAAAAAAAGCATCTCCACAACGTGATGCTGCTACCACCATGTTTCACAGTGGGGATGATGTGTTCAGGATGATGTACAGTGTTAGTTTTCCCCCACACATAGCGTTTTGCTTTTAGGCCAAAAAGTTACATTTTGGTCTCATCTGACCAGAGCACCTTCTTCCACATGTTTGCTGCCCCCCCCCCCCCCATGGCTTTTCACAAACTGCAAATAGGACTTCTTTTAGCTTTCTTTTAACAATGGCTTTCTTCTTGCCACTCTTCCATAAAGGCCAGATTTGTGGATTTGATGTGGGAAAGTGCAGCGCTAATAAAATTACCAATGAGTAAGTCACTTTAAATTGATAAAAGTGACCCAATGTTCATACACAATGTGCAATATTAATCAAAAATGTTAACATTAAAAATTAAAATTCAGAAGTGTCCAAAGAAAAACATCAAAAGGAAAAAGTTCCAAAAGTGCAGTGTCCAAAACTGATCAGTGACAATTAATAACTTCATATGTGGTTAAGGTGACATTTTGATAGAAGGTCCACCGCCAGAGATACAATTGTGCTTATCGGAACGATTGAACTCAAGTAGGTGTATACCTAGTGAGTCAATCAGGCTTGTTGGTATGATATACCCCAGCAATAACAGGTTCACGGTCCGGATAAGACCTCAAATGGATGTTGCAAAAGGATGCAGTGGAATCGGGCATTCAGCCCCACCATTAAAAATTAAGAAAGAGGTATATAGTGTGATACCGTAAAAAAACATTTATTTCTTAAAACAGAGGAATTACACTCACGTTTTTGCAGTGAATAACAGCTTATCTAGACAATAGTGGTCTCAGCATGTCTTTCCGACGCGTTTCGACTAATCAGGCATCATCTGGGGTGCTGGACCACTGTAAATCCTGAGTATTTATAGGTATTGTATACCCCCTAATGATTAGCAGCTCCGTTTGATTGAGAAATGCTTCTCTGGGTTTACTTCCTGGTTCAGTCAAGATGGCGCCGAAGTGTGTGTTCCACGCCTCGCTCTGATATCAGGAAGCGGATATGACGTCATCTTGACTCACTTCCAGTTTTGGATAACCAAAAAGATGGTGGCGCCGTCAAATGAGACAAAAAATGCCATACTGACAGCAGTCAAACGCCACACATGTAAATTACAAAAATAATTAATGTTATAACCAAACTACACTGAGACACAGTATATAGAGTAACTATTACACTGGTCTAGTGGAGAAAACGGCAATGAGGAACTACAGTACCACATAGCCACAGCTATCAATGTCACAATGACAATGGAAAAATAGTGATAAAAAATATTGATAAAAAATAGCGTTAATGTCCCATTCGATATTTAATCCGAAGGGCGAATATGTTTGTAATTGATGGATCCAATAAGTTTCCACACGTGAGACACCACGTGTCTTAGCCCCTCCCCTCCATGGGGTGACAAATTTATCGATATTGAGGAATTGGGATCCACTGGGATCTCGACTATGGTGCTCTCTGTAGCTGCTATCCTTTTTTGTTTTTCTGACAGCACGGTATATGTGCATTTATAGTTCACAGTGTTGCAGATTTGTTGATTGCATGACTAATAGTTGCCCTGTGGACAGATTCTCACACCTGAGCTGTGGATCTCTGCAGCTCCTCCAGAGTTACCATGGACCTCTTGGCTGCTTCTCTATCTTTGCCCAGCCTGTCTTGGTAGGTTTGCAGTTGTGCCATACTCTTTCGATCTTCAGGTGATGGATTGAACAGTGCTCCATGAGCTTTTCAAAGCTTGAGATATGTTTCTATAACCTAACCCTGCTTTAAAGTTCTCCACAACTTTATTCCTGACCTGTCTGGTGTGTTTCTTGGCCTTCATGGTGCTGTTTGTTCACTAAGGTTCTCTAAGAAACCTCTGAGGGCTTCACAGAACAGCTGTATTTATACTGAGGTTAAATTACACACATGTGAACTCTATTTACTAATTAGAGGAGTTCTGAAGGCAATTGGTTACACTAGATTTTAGTTAGGGGTATCAGAGTAAAAGGAGCTGACATTTCTTGTAGTTGGTTACCAGGTTTGCACACATCTCAGGAGGGATTTTGGTCCACTCTTCTTTACAGATCTTCTCTAAATCCATAAGTTTTCTTGGCTGTCGCTTGGCAACTCGAAGTTTTAGCTGCCTCCATAAAATTACTACAGAATTAAGGTCTGGGGACTGGCTAAGCCACTCCAGGACCTTAATGTGCTTCTTCTTGAGCCACTCCTTTGTCGTCTTGGTGGTATGTTTTGGGTCATTGTCATGCTGGAAGACCCATCCACAACCCATTCAGTGTTCTGGCTGAGGGAAGAAGGTTCTCATTAAAGATTTTACCAGACATGGCCCTGTCCATTGGCCCCTCAATTTGCTAAATCTACTGGGGGTTAAAATATTTTTTTCCCCACTGTATATGGTAGTACACCATTTGTCTGGAGCCATTCCAATCAAATATTTGGAAATTCAAATTAATAATCAATATCTACTACTTCACTGTCAGCAGAGAAACAGCCCCAAAGCATAATGTTTCCTCCTCTGTGCTTGACTGTAGAGATGGTGTTCTTAGGGTCATAGTCAGCATTTTTGTTCCTCCAAACACGGCAAGTCGAGTTAATGCCAAAGAGCTCAATTTTGGTCTCATCTGACCTTCTCCCAATCCTTGTCTGAATCATTTATGTTAATTGGCAAACTTCAGACGGGCTTGTATACTGTATGTGTCTTCCTGAAGAGGGGGACCTTGCGGGTGCTACAGGATTTCAATCCATGGTGGCGTATTGTGTTACCAATCAATTGTTTGGTGACTGTGGTCTCTACTGCCTTGAGATCATTCACAAGCTCATCCAGTGTAGTTCTGGGCTGATCCCTGACTTTTCTCAGGATCATCCTTACTGCATGAGGCGAAATCTTGCATGGAGCTCCAGACCAAGGGCGATTGATGGTTATTTTGTATTTCTTCCATTTGCAAAAATTCACTCCAACAGTTGCTTCCTTCTCACCAAGCTTCTTGCTGATGGTCTTGTAGCCCATTCCAGCCTTGTGCAGGTCTACAATGTTGTCCCTGATGTCCTTTGACAGCTCTTTGGTCTTGCCCATGATGGTCAGGTTTGAATGGAAGAAAGATTCTGTGGACAGGTGTCTTTTATACACATAACGAGGAGCACCTTTATAAATTGACAGATCTAATCTGTGTACCACATGAGCACATACTGTAGCCAGTCTGTGGGAGCCAGAATTATTGTTGGTTGGTAGGGGATCAAATACTTATTTTACTCACTAAACTGCAACTCAATTTATACCATTTGTTTTTTTCTGGATTTCTGGTTTATATTCTGTCTCTATTATTTAAAATATATGATAAAAATTATAGACCGACCCCCCATTTCTTTGTAAGTGGGCAAAATTTGCTAAATCTACTGGGGGTTAAAATATTTTTTTCCCCACTCTATATGGTAGTACACCATTTGTCTGGAGCCATTCCAATCAAATATTTGGAAATTCAAATTAATAATCAATATCTACTACTTCACTGTCAGTCGTTGAAGCAAGGTCTACTTTTGTGAAATTAATTTCCTAACCAAAAACAGTGCTCTGCTAAGCCCCAGTTTCAAGTCAACTATATTGTACAACATATTTCCAATATTTTACCAGCCTAGGACACCCTCAGATAAGCTCTCTTGCAGCATTGCCACATCAGATACGATTGGACCTATCTACTGGACTCGTTCTATTGGAGCTATCCTATGGACAAAAAAATAACCAAATTACTCTCTGAGTACCTGATATCGAGGGAATTACTTATACCACCACTCATCATCTTCTATATTCCCAATGTCTCAAGACCATTGCACGCTACATTTCAAGAGATATTTAATTGTTTAGGATATCTCATTGTTTATAACTTGTTTATGACACATGTAATTTAAATGTAATTTAAAAACGTTAACTCTTATACAAGGTTCTTTATGTGTTGTAGAAAATTTGAGCTAATTGGATGAATTTAGGTCCAAAGATAATGTCATTTAATCTTAATAAATGCCTTGGTTGCATCCAGGGATAATAACACTCTGGTTCCCATATTAATTGAAAGTATTTGTAAATGTAAAAAGGTATGGAGAATATTAAGGGCCATAGACTAATAAGGAAAAAGGTTTTGATCAGAATTTATCATTTTATGTATTTTTTAACCAAACATTTTACATCTACTGTAAGCAAAGATATCGGGCCATATGAATGTGGATGTCTTTACCTAGTTTAAATTTAGCCACAAGTATTGCTTCATATATAGAAGGCGGAAATGAATTTAGCTCAAAAGATTCATTATTCGTGTCCAGCACAGACAGCAAAAGACTTTCTATATAAGTTTTATATACAGCAGGTAAAATGACATGTCACCATTTTTCTAGATAAATATATTTCTAAAGATGCTATTGACATGAAATGTTCACCACATGTTGGTAACAACCCACGCAATCCATACATGATACAAAGAACAGAATGACACAGGAAAAAAGTATTGAACATGCTTACTGAAATGTATTTAATACTTCATACAAAATCCTTTGTTGGTAATGCTTCAAGATGCCTCCTGTATGGAGAAACTAGCTGCATGCATTGCTCAGGTGTGATTTTGGCCCATTTGTCCACACAAACAAACAGTCTTCAATCTTAAAGGTTCCGTAGGCCTCTTTTTTGAACTCAGATCTTTAGTTCTTTCCATAGATTTTCTATTGGATTCAAGTCAGGTGATTGGCTGGGCCATTCTAGCAGCTTTATTTTCTTTCTTTGAAACCAATTGAGAGTTTCCCTGGCTTTGTGTTTGGGATCATTGTCTTGCTGAAATGTCCACCCTCATTTCATCTTCATCATTCTGATAGATGGCAGCAGATTTTTATCAAGAATGTCTTGTTACGTTTTTCCATTCATCCTTCCTTCAATGATATGAAGTTTTCCAGTACCTTATGCTGAAATACAGCCTCACACCATGATGTTCCCACCTCCATACTTCACTGTTGGTATGGGGGTGTATTTGGGGTGATGTGCAGTGCCATTTAACCTCCAAACATGGTGTGTGTTATGACATCCAAAGAGTTCAATTTTGATGTCATCTGACCAGACTATATTCTCCCAGAATTTCAAAGGCTTATCAAATGTTGAGCAGCAAACTTTAAACAAGCTTCAACATGCTTTTTCTTCAGCAATTGGGTCTTGTATGGTGAGCGTGCATACAGGTCATAGCGGTTGAGTGCATTACTTAAGCCCTATACACACGATCTGATTTCCTATGGATTTTAAACCAATGGATTTTTCCATCGGAAATCCGATGAAGCTGACTTCCATCAGTCTTGCCTACACACCATCAGTCAAAAAACCGATCGTCCCAAACGCTGTGATGTAAAACACTCCGACGTGCCATGAAAAATGAAGTTCTATGCTTCTGAGCATGAGTCGACTTGATTCTGAGTACGCGTGGGTTTTTTATCCGATGGAGTTCCCCACAGACGATAGTAATTTGCTATCGTTTTTTTTTCCATCGGATAAATTTAAAACATGTTTTATTTTTTAACACTGATGGAAAAAAGACCAATGGGGCCCATACACGATCGGTTTGTCCGATGAAAAAAGTCCATCGGACTGTTTTCATCGGTAAAACCGATCGTGTGTACAGGGCTTTACTGTTTTCTTTGAAACAATTGTACCTGCTAATTCCAGGTCTTTCTGAAGCTCTCCACAAGTGGTTATTGGCTCTTGGGCAACTCTTCTGATAATTATTTTCACTCCTCTGTCAGAAATCTTGCAAGGAGCACCTGGTTGTGGCTAGTTTATTGTGAAATGATGTACTTTCCACTTCCAGATTATGGCCCCCAACAGTTTTTATTGGAACATTCCGTTTAGAAATCCTTCCGTAACCAATGCCATCAGTATGTTTTGCAACAATAAGGTTGCCAAGGTCTCGAGAGAGCTCTTTGCTTTACCCATCATGAGATGTTTCTTGTGTGACACTTTGGTAATGAGACAGCTTTTTATATCCTATCAGTTGAGACTGAACCAGCTGATATTATTTTGCTCTGACAAGGGGCAGGATTGATTTCTAATTACTGATAGATTTTAGCTGTTGTCTTTGCTTTCCAAGCCTTTTTGCACCTTGCTTTCTTCACGTGTTCAATACTTTATCCCAGTGTCATTCCATTTTATTACACATAACTTAATTTTCCGAACGTATTTGTTTTGGTTTCTATGTATGTATGGATTGCATGGGTTGTTACCCACATGTAGTGAACATTTCATGTCAATAGCACCTTTAGAAATATATTTACCTAGAAAAATGGTGTATATACTGTACACCAAGTTTGGAGATGGGAACATCATGGTGTGGGGCTGTTTTTCTGCATACAGTACATATCATTGAAGGAAGGATGAATGGAAAAATGTACCAAGACATTCTTGATAAAAATCTACTGCCATCTACCAGGATGATGAAAGGAGGGTGGACATTTCAGCAAGACAATGATCCCAAACACAAAGCCAGGGAAACTCTCAATTTGTTTGAGTGAGTGAGTGAGTGAGTAACTTGTATAGCGCTACAAAAAGCAAACTAAATCACCTCAAGGCGCTTTTTGCAGCCAGTGTCGGCCTGTGTCTTCAGAAGAGGTGGGTCTTAAGATTTTTCCTGAAGGCCAGGTGGTTTTCTTCCATGCGGATGTCCGTTGGTAGAGAGCTCCATAGCCATGGTCCTTGTACTGCAAATCTTCATTCTCCTTTTGATTTGTATCGGGTCTTCGGAATGTGGAGAAGGTTTTGGTTAGTTGACCGAAGGGCACGACTAGGGGTGGAGTGTTTTATTTTCTCGCATAGGTATTGAGGAGTGTTTCGATATGTGCATTTGTGAGTGAGGCAGAGGGTCTTGAATGTAACCCGATCCTTCATGGCTAGCCAATGGAGGGTCTTCAGGGACGGGGTGATTGATTCCCAGGGTTTTTTCCCATTACCAGTCTGGCTGCTGTATTCTGGACGACTTGTAGACGTGAAATTTGGTATCTGGGAAGTCCGAGGTAGAGGGCGTTTGTGTAGTCGAGTCGGGAATTGATTATTGTTCCGACTACAACTGCTGTGTCCCCTTCAGGGATGAAGGGGATGAGTCTACGCAGCAGGCGGAGAAGGTAGTGAGATCCGCTGACTACTGATCCTATTTGTGCGTCCATCGTCATGTCTAAGTCAAAGATGACTCCGAGGCTTTTGACTTTGTTGCTTGGTGTGATGGTTTGTCCAAGGATGGTGGGTGGTGTGCTTGTTGCCTGGAGTTTTTCTTTCGGTTTGCGTGGAGAATTAGAAGTTCAGTTTTGGATCCATTAAGTTTGAGGGAGTTCTCCGCCATCCAATCGTCGATCAATGTGAGGCAATTTTCTAGTGCGTGGTATTGGTCTTTTTTGTTGGTGATGGGAAGGTAAAGTTGAGTGTCATCAGAGTAGGAGTGATAGAGCAGGTCCTGATTGCTGATGATTTTGAGGAGTGGGCAGAGGTAGATGTTGAAGAGCATGGGCGACAGGGGTGATCCTTGAGGGACTCCGCATGTAATTTTACGTTCTTCCGAAGTGAAAGCTCCTAGTTTCACTGTCTGGGATCGGTTCTCCAGGAACGATGCGAACCAGGGTAGGTCTGAGTCTGCGACTCCGGCTACTTCTGTGAGACGAGTGAGCAGAGTTTTGTGGTCTACTGTGTCGAAAGCTGCTCTGAGGTCCAGCAGCACCAGGAGACATGAATCTCCATCATATGCTGCTTCGAGGGCATCATCCCATATTTTGAGAAGTGCAGTTTCTGCCCCATGGCCTGGGCGAAAACCAGATTGTAGTGGGTCCAGGAGTTTGTAGGTTTCCAAATGGAGTTATAGCTGTTGTACTACTGCTTTTTCAATGATCTTGGAAATGGTGTTAAGGCTTGTTACAGGACTGCGGTAGTTTGGGTCTTTGGAGTCGAGGTTGGGTTTCTTTAGGAGGGGTTTGATTATGCCTTGCTTGAGGGAAATTGGAACAATACCTTCTTTGAATGATTGATTTATGAGGTGTGTTATGGTGGGTGCCAAGATGTCGGTACATTCTTTCAAACATTTTGTTCAAATAATGTCATTTGGTGATGTGCTGTCTTTCAAAAAAAAGAAAATAAATCTGCTAGAATGGCCCAGCCAATCAGCTGACTTGAATCCAATTGAAAATCTATGGGACGAACTAAAGATCAGAGTTCATAGAAGAGGCCCACCGAACCTTCAGGATTTGAAGAGTGTTTGTGGAAGAATGGGTCAAAATCACACCTGAGCAATGCATGTGACAAGTTTCTCCATACAGGTGTCTTGAAGCTGTGTGAAACGCGTCAGCTATCCTGGTTTCCGTTGCTGTGACTTGTAGTGCTTGTTCCCATTTTTTTTTTTTTTCAATAAAGCTACGTTGGTTTGGAATGCGGCTGTCCTATACATCTTTTGTTCTAATTGCTACGTGCACTGCCAGCACCCTCGGTTCCTGAGAGAAAGATTACAGCCAAGTAAGACCTGCCTGGAGTGGCAATTTCTTTGTTCCTTATGTGTCTTGAAGCTGTCATTACCAACAAAGGATTTTGTACGAAGAATGAAATAAATTTAATTTAGTTTTCCCCTGTGTCAGTCCATTTTATTACACATAAAATACTTTATGCACTTATTTATTTTGGTTTCTTTGTATGTATAGATTGTATGGGTTGTCGTCAACATGTGGTGTAAATTTCATGTCAATAGCACCTTTATAAATATATTTACCCAGAAATAATGGTGACATCTTCAATACTTAGTTTACCCGCTGTATTCTACATACATTAGAAATGACAAAAGCTATCTAAAATTTCAGAAGTAGAAGAAACTACAGCACCTATTTAATTTTCTATCACCCCTATTTATGTAGAAGGCTGTTGTGTTAGTGCTATAGTTGCTAGTACAGTAAGTGACCAATTTTATCTCCCTCTTTAAAATGATGCTGTTTAGATGCCTATGTTCCACTATCTTCAATGTAATTTTGTTTACTAAATCCCGTGCAACGTCCCAATTTATAAAAAAATAGTAGAGGGATTATTAATATACTGGATTCCTTCTCTGCACTGTTCACTTGTGCCATAAAGTTCTTCTTTTATATCAACATATTGGCTGAAACACTGAATCTGTATCTTCAGTCAATCTTGTTCAGCTTGTGGGGTTCACAATACTGACAGTATTTTGTCCACAATTTCTTATAGATTTCTTTTCTGTTCTACTTTTTCCTAATCCTAATTGTTTCTGTAGCGCTCACCAAAGTCTATGAAGGCTCAGTCAGCAATCAATTATTTTTATTTATTTGGGTAAGCTTGTGTAGTGGTTGGCATTACCTGCAGAACTGGTCACGTCACCCGCTATTTACAGGCTGGATATTGGGGCCCTTTTACTATCTGAGTACATAAGTAAAATGTGTTCTTTTTGGAACAGATTAATGTATGTATCTCTCCTTCTCCAGTGGAAACTTAGGGAATGATGCTTGTCACATTTAGTACAGGACCGCATAGTCAATAGAATTAGTACAATTAAACAAAATTTCATTTAGAAATATAAAAGTGTAAGAAAGCACACATTCCAGACTATTGCAAGAAATAAAATCTGTAATCCCCTCATATTGTTCCTTTTTTTCATTAAATATTTACTTACCCTCTCCAGTGCTCAGATATAGTATGTACAAGAAGCCTTTTATAACAGTTACTTGTGTCTGACCTCACAAATGCACTTCTGGAAGAATGGTTAAACAGTCCCTTAGACCATAGGCGTGCGCAAGGGGTGTGCCAGGTGTGCCTGGGCACACCCTAATCCTGGGGTTGCCAACCTGTCACCTGATTGCCATTGAACCGCAATCCTTCCTTGCCGACCCTGGACAGGAAAAGCGGTGGGGTGGAATTAAGTAGAACCGATCTGTATTTTCCTCCTGCAGCAGCTGAAAGCAGGCTTCTCCTCCTCTCCCTCTCATAAACATACAGCTTCCACAGGAGGAAAATACAGGGGATCGGTACCAATATATGCCACCCCTCCTGTCCCTGTTCCTCTTCTTTCTGCTTGCCGGGTCCCCCTGTGTGCTCCCTGGCTCCCCCTTCCTCCCATTGCTTCAGGATGGAGAGTGGGGAAGAGGCCGGTAAATATTTTAAACGCATATGTGTTGGAGCTTTGGGGTGCACACCCTAATGCAATAGTCTGCGCACACCTATGCCTTAGGCACACTCCTAAACCCTGTGGACAGCCTTCCCAGAAGAGTTGAAGCTGTTATAGCTGCAAAGGGTGGGCCAACTCAACATTGAACCCTACAGACTAAGACTGGGATGCCATTAAAGTTCATGTGCGTGCAAATACTTTTGACAATATAGTGTATGTTTGTTCATTCACTATGATTTTTTTTTTTTATAAGTAAATTTAGTTAATCCTATTTATTTTATACACAGTGGAGTATACAGTGCAAACATATATTGTTATCTTCTTTATGTTTTAATCCTATATGAAGTCAGGGCTACTTGCAACCACCCCCCCCCCAAAAAAAAATTAGTCCATCCAAAATATTTTATTATTGATAAAATTAAACAAATTATTAAATTTTTCAAGGTTCTATTTGTAGGCAGGTGCAGTGTGACCTCTTGCCTGGGAACTGTGAGTGGCCATGGTACAGGGTGGAGGAATTAAAACTAAGGGGAAATTCGTCCCTCTGAAGCTTCCGTCAGTGTTATCAGGGGAGAAGTTGTCCGATTGGACAATGCAAACCAGGGTGACCCCTGCAGCCATCTGTAGTGTGGTACCCTCCAAAATAGGTTACTAGGTTGGTTTGGTAAATTTTGGTTCTTTTTATTCCTCTGTAAACAGTGTGTGATTGCTCTGGTCTGGTCTGCTCTGAGATTCACTGGCTGTGGGTTTGACTGCTTCCCCTGCCTTTTGGATAGTTAATGAAAGTAATGTGCTGGATGAAGCAAATTGCTAGCTAAATATTTATATTGTCTCTGTCAATCCCTGGGGGAGGGTATCCAGATGGTGGTTGGGAGTGAGCATAAATAGTCTGAAGCCTGGCGCTGACCTTTTCTTGTCCAGGAGGAGAAGTTCCCTTCCAGGCAGCCCAGCTAAAGTTCTTCATGTGTTCATCGAGGTCCCAGTTATGCTGGGGGGCCTACGCTCCTGTGAATTTTTGGGACTTTTTAAAGCACTACACTGAAGACCTGGCCTGGAGAAAGATCTTTTGTTTTTCTTACTCAGGATCTACCTGTAGAGGATACTGTGAGTGCCGACCTGTGAATGCTGGGTGACAGACAGCTCCAAAAGACATTGTGAGTACAGATCTGAGTGCTGGATCCTAAAGACTGTTTGCTGCTGCTGTCTTTGAGCACTGATGTCAGTGCCTGCTTGTATCCGGTGTGACAGCAGGAAGGTAAAGTCACCTGGTTGCATCCAGGGGGGTAGATATATTTCGCCCAGATTCAGGCTTTACGCCGACTTATACAACTAGGTGGAGAGTTGTATAAGGCTAGTGGGCTCATGGATGACTCATACCTCTAGGGAGAGTGTGGGGCGTCGTGCAGACAGAGATGAGGAGACCAGCTGAAGCTTGTCAGCTCATTTAGGCCTCTATAAGAACTCCCAGCTTCATTAGATGTTAGCTCATGCCTGGAACCAGACCTGTGTGGACTGTCTAGGGAGAGTGAACCCCTGTGCGGTGAGACAAAGCCTGTGTGGCTATTTGCTTGGACATTTAAAACCAGGGACTTAGGGACTAGGACAGCACTAGGCTGATCCCAGTTGTTAGTTAGGAAACCTGTATGTTTAGTCAGAGGTCAAGTTGACCAGGATTTATTTTGTTTATGTTTCTTTTGCTTTGCTGTGTTTTGTCACTGTAAATAGAAAATAAACCGCACCTTTTTGATTTTGAAAACCACAACCTCCGTTTGCTGGGCCTGTTTTTGTGTGGGGAGCCCATCTCGGGGGTCACACACACCCGCTGCCGAGCTAACCCCCTCACAGTTGGTGGAGAATGCGGGCAGTTTTTTTTTTTAAGCCAGCATGGAGGAGATACTGAAGCAGCTGGCTCTAGCAAATGCCAATCAACAGCAGACAAATGCAGGTTTGCAAAAGAACTTCGCAGCCCAGCAGCAAGCTCATCAACAGAGCCTTGCAGCCCAGCAGCAGACAAACGCAACTTTGCAACAGAGTCTGGAGGCTCAGCAACAAGCCCAGCAGCAATCTGAGGCCCGCTTCATAGACCTGTTGCAGAAGCAAGAGCAGAGACTACAACAACAGATGGAAGCAGTAATGCAGCAACGTCCGCAGACCAGTGAGGAAAGCCGTCCCACTAATACCGCGTCCTTTGGGGTGAGTCGTTTATTGACAAAAATGACTGGAGAGGATGATCCAGAGGTATTTTTGACCACATTTGAAAGGACCGCTGAAAGAGAAAAGTGGCCTAAGGAGCAGTGGGCTGGACTGGTGGCTCCTCTGTTAACTGGTGAATCGCAGAAAGCTTACTATGACCTAGAGCCTAACCAAGCAAAAGACTATGTGATGCTAAAAGCTGAAATATTGGCAAGGCTGGGTGTCACCCAGGCTGTCCGGGCTCAGCGTGTGCATAACTGGACTTTCCAGCTTGGAAAACCCCCCAGGTCTCAAATGTATGATCTCATTCACCTGAGCAGAAAGTGGCTACAGCCAGAGACTTTGTCCGCACCAAAGATTGTGGAACGTGTTGTAATGGATCGGTTTTTGAGAGCTCTTCCTACTGCCATCCAAAAGTGGGTAATCCATGGAGACCCAGAGACGGCCGATGGTCTTGTGGATCGTGTGGAGAAATACTTGGCTACAGAGAACCTGACGGCCTCTTCCAGAGACACTCGGACTTTCCACCCTAAGACCAGACCATCCCCAGGGGCGGATAAGAGGATTCCAAGGGGTGAGGGTGGAGAGAGTGAGAGGGTGGGAGCTCTACCCCAAGTTTGGCGAGAACAGCCTGGGAAATCAGCGGCTCAAGAGGCCGCAAGAAGGATCGTTTGCTACCGCTGCCGGCAAGCGGGACATATTGCAGCCAATTGCCCGGTTGTGGAGGAACCCATGCAGTGTGACTTTCTGACGGGCAGACGTCAGTCGCTGTGTGCGACAGTCGCATGCACTGCCATTCGAGGAACTGAGAAACATTTATGCAAAATGTGTGTTAATGGTAGAAATGTTGTGGTATTGTTGGATTCAGGTAGCCATGTGACCCTGATAAAGGCTGAGTTAGTTAAAACAGAGGTCTCTGGGAATAGCAAGGTAGCTGTTATTTGTGTGCATGGGGACACCCGAGAGTATCCAGTGACTACAGTGTGTTTCGAGACCCCCAAAGGTACCCTCTCTCATCCAGTGGGCTTAGTATCTCAGTTACCGCATGACGCCATTGTGGGAAGGGATTTTCCGAAGTTCTGGGAACTGTGGGATGATCCTGAGCCCCCCACTGGTGCCCCTATGTACCAGGAATGTGATAGCCAGAACTCCCCTGAGAGTGGTGAGGACTCTCCGGAATTTCCCTTATCAGTATTGGCAGGGGAGACTCAAGAAACTGGAGAGGAGCCCACCTCCTCAGACGAAAACCTACCGTCTGTGGAGTTTTCTGATCTTGAGGTTCACAGGGAAAACTTTGCCACAGAACAGTTGAAAGACCCCGCCCTAATAAAGGCACGGGAAAACGTAGTGAAAATAGATGGCGAGTTAGTGAACCCAGATAATACCTGCACTTACCCATACTTCAGCGTAGAGAAGGACCTACTGTATCGGGTGGCAAAAAGGGCAGAAGAAACCGTTGAGCAGCTTGTGGTGCCCAAACCTTACAGGAAGTTGGTGTTGGAGTTGGCCCATGGGCACATTCTTGGAGGTCATCTGGGGACAGAGAAATCCCGAGAGAGGGTATTACAGAGATTCTATTGGCCGGGGGTGATGAAGGACATAGAAAATTATTGTTCCTCCTGCCCTATGTGTCAGAGGTCGGCCCCGATGCCACATTTCCGTAGCCCGCTGGTCCCTCTACCCATCATTGAGGTCCCGTTTGAGAGGATCGCCATGGATTTGGTAGGTCCTATAATCAAGTCCGCTAGGGGGCACCAGTACATATTAGTTATAATGGACTATGCCACCCGTTATCCAGAAGCGATCCCTCTCCGAAATACCTCGGCCAAAACCATAGCCAAAGAGCTATCTCTTGTGTTTAGCCGGGTGAGTATTTGTAAAGAACTGCTTACGGACCAAGGTACACCCTTTATGTCCCGGGTTATGAAGGAGCTGTGTAAATTGTTCAAAGTGACGCAATTACGTACATCTGTGTATCACCCCCAAACCGATGGGCTGGTTGAAAGGTTCAACAAAACCCTAAAACAAATGTTGAAGAAAGTGGTGGATAGAGATGGAAAGGATTGGGACTGTCTACTTCCTTATCTGATGTTTGCTATTAGGGAGGTGCCCCAATCCTCTACGGGATTCTCCCCCTTTGAGTTACTGTATGGGAGACACCCAAGAGGGCTGTTGGATATTGCCAAGGAAACTTGGGAAAGTGAGAGTTCTCCCCACAGGAGTGTGATTGAGCATGTCGCCCTGATGCAAGACCGAATTGCACAGGTAATGCCCATCGTGAAGGAACATTTGGCCCAAGCGCAGTTAGCACAGCAGAGAGTGTACAACCGTGGAGCCAAGACCCGTACCTTTTCCCCGGGGGATAGGATACTGGTACTTGTCCCTACGGTTGAAAGTAAATTCCTTGCCAAATGGCAAGGCCCCTACGAGATAATGGAAAAAGTGAGCGAAGTGAATTACAAGGTCAGACAACCAGGAAGGCGAAAGCCCGAACAGATCTATCACGTTAATCTGTTGAAAGCCTGGAGGGATAGAGAGTCCCTAGTCGCAGACACTTGGTCACCAGCTCAAACTGGTTGCGTGATTCCTGAGGTTGGAATAGCAGCCACCTTGTCACAACCCCAACAACAGGAGGTTAAGGAGTTTGTGCTTCGCAACAAGGAGGTATTCTCTGAGCTGCCGGGACAAACATCTGGGGTAGAGCATGACATCATTACCCCGCCCGGTGAAAGGGTGAAGTTAAAACCCTATCGGATCCCAGAGGCCCGACGGGAGGCAATACGGGAGGAAGTACAGAAAATGCTGAACTTAGGGGTGATAGAGGAGTCCCAAAGTGATTGGTCTAGTCCCATTGTGTTGGTGCCTAAACCGGATGGGAGCTGGCGATTTTGTAACGATTTTCGTCAGTTGAACAAAGTTACAAAATTTGACACCTACCCCATGCCACGTATAGATGAGTTGATCGACCGGCTGGGAACAGCCCGATACATGACGACTCTTGACCTCACAAAAGGGTATTGGCAAATCCCCCTGGCCAAGTCGGCCAAAGAGAAAACCGCATTTGTAACCCCAGACGGGGCGTTCCAATATAAAAGAATGCCGTTCGGGTTACAGAATGCGCCGGCCACATTCCAGCGGAAAATGGACCAGATGCTGAGGCCCCATCGGAAGTATGCTGCGGCTTACCTGGATGACATAATTGTCCATAGCACAGATTGGGCCTCACATCTGCCAAAAGTGCAAGCAGTCCTGGACTCTGTTCGGGAAGCGGGGTTTACGGCTAACCCCAAGAAGTGTACCATTGGGCAGGAGGAGGCCAAATATCTTGGGTACACCATTGGGAGGGGAGTAATAAAACCCCAACTCAACAAAGTCGAGGCCATCCAGAGTTGGCCACGTCCCAACAGCAAGAAGCAGGTACGAGCCTTTCTGGGAATCGCTGGGTATTATCGGCGATTCATTCCCCACTTTGCTTCTAAGGCTGTGCCCCTAACCAACCTGACGAAGGGGAAAGGGTCGGTCATGATTAAATGGACCCCCGAGGCTGAGGCAGCATTCCAATTCTTGAAACAAGCCTTATGTAGCCAGCCAGTGTTGTACTCACCCGACTTCTCTAAAGACTTTGTCGTACAAAGTGATGCGTCAGATGTGGGGTTAGGAGCAGTATTGTCCCAGGTCTGGAACGGGGAAGAGCACCCAGTCATTTACCTCAGCAGGAAGTTGAAGTCCCATGAGGTAAATTACGCCACCGTTGAAAAGGAGTGTTTAGCGGTGAAGTGGGCTCTAGATTCCCTTCGGTACTACCTGCTAGGTAGGCACTTTGACATGGTTACGGATCACGCTCCGTTAAAGTGGATGGCTCAAAACAAGGAAACAAATAGAAGAGTGAATAGGTGGTTCCTGGCCCTCCAGGAATTCAACTTCACAGTAAAGCATCGCCCTGGCGTTCAAATGGGGAATGTGGATGCTTTGTCTCGAGTACATGAATGCCTGATTGCTGGTGTTCCAACCCCGAGGTTAAAACAAGAGGGGGGGGTATGTGACAGCAGGAAGGTAAAGTCACCTGGTTGCATCCAGGGGGGTAGATATATTTCGCCCAGATTCAGGCTTTACGCCGACTTATACAACTAGGTGGAGAGTTGTATAAGGCTAGTGGGCTCATGGATGACTCATACCTCTAGGGAGAGTGTGGGGCGTCGTGCAGACAGAGATGAGGAGACCAGCTGAAGCTTGTCAGCTCATTTAGGCCTCTATAAGAACTCCCAGCTTCATTAGATGTTAGCTCATGCCTGGAACCAGACCTGTGTGGACTGTCTAGGGAGAGTGAACCCCTGTGCGGTGAGACAAAGCCTGTGTGGCTATTTGCTTGGACATTTAAAACCAGGGACTTAGGGACTAGGACAGCACTAGGCTGATCCCAGTTGTTAGTTAGGAAACCTGTATGTTTAGTCAGAGGTCAAGTTGACCAGGATTTATTTTGTTTATGTTTCTTTTGCTTTGCTGTGTTTTGTCACTGTAAATAGAAAATAAACCGCACCTTTTTGATTTTGAAAACCACAACCTCCGTTTGCTGGGCCTGTTTTTGTGTGGGGAGCCCATCTCGGGGGTCACACACACCCGCTGCCGAGCTAACCCCCTCACACCGGGCATTTCCTATACAGTCTTAGTGCTGTTTAATCTTCTGGCTACTACTAGAAAGATTATGCTAAGAAGCTTTGCAATAGTGAAGAGTGTCCTCTTATCATTATACTGTGCTAATAGAGTATCCCACAGTTTCCCTCCATCCTGTCCAGGTTAGATCAGCAATAAATCTACAAAAGACAAACCCCTAGACTGTTTACTGAGCCAAAAGAGTGCCAAAAGCAAAAAAGTGTATTTTTTCCAAAAAAAAGTGCGCTTGTAAGACCACTGCGCAAATACGGTGTGACATAAAGTATTGCAACGACTGCTATTTTATTCTCTAGGGTGTTAGAAATATATATATATATATATATATATATATATATATATATAATGTTTGAGGGTTCTAAGTAATTTTCTAGCAAAAAATAATAATTTTAACTTGTAAACACAGAGTATGAAAAACAGGCCTGGTCCTTAAGTGGTTAAAGTCCCTCTGATTGGCTCCTGTACCTGCTCCTTTTATTGGCTTTCTTCCTACTGCCAATAGGGACACATAGGAGGCTGCAGAGTGAACAGCAAGTCTATGTAAGTCAATTCATATTACATAGATTCAGTGAGTCAATGAAACGAGCGGGGGGGGGGGGGGGTGGTGAAAAAGCCCATGCAGACATGGGCTCTTTGAGGCTGGGAGGCCTTTGTACATTGCGGCGGGGTAGCAGGTTACAGAGTGAGACACCCGCTACCAGGGCCACTGTTGGAAATCATGGGGCCCCATACAGCATACTTGACAGGGCCCCCTTGGCTCCGCCCCCAAAACACAACCCCTGGCTCTGCCCACAACCCCACCCCTGGCTCCGCTCCTGACCCCATGCTGTCACGAAATCTGGGGGAATGGTGGCAGGAGCTGAAACATGTGACATGTTCCGAAAGGTGAACTTTTAAAAACCATTAGTATTTTAAACTTTTTACACTATGATAAAGCAGCAGAGATGTCTTATTTTAGAACTTTTTTGACAACAACTAATTAGCTGGGATGAGCTCAGGCGTGTTCGGACCATAGTCTGGACCCACCTTAGCTATACCACCAGGAAGATTTACAGCACCCCACCAATCATAACTGGATCTGAATGGGAGAGATGTCAGTGTTTTGACATCTGTGCCCATTCAGTTTGTGTCCTCATACACCACAGACTTGTGTCCATTTACATCAGGCTACCTCTGATCTGTCACATTTGGGTCTGGAAAAATAAAAAAGGATGTTCTTTTCCATATTTTTCTTTTTTTTTACCTGAATGCGCACGGAGGTAGGCGGATCTAAATGCACACAAGCCAATTCATATCTGCACTCCTGTAGACCTACATAGAGCTTTCAATCAGGTCCACATGAAAAACTGGTGACCTATAATGATAATCATCTACCACTTAAATAACAGTAAATTAATTAGTGTGACATATAATTCATCCTGCGAAGTGTCCAAGAAAAATTTAAGCAATAATCATAGGTAAATAAATGTTCAAATTCAGAAATTATTCTTCCAAAGAGGCACTGTTGAAAAATTCCTCCAGGTGAATAAAATGGTGACTTCACACTCCAAAACACCCAAGAAAAGTGTATGACGCTTATAAAGAATAGAATCCTCCACCTTCAATATCGAATCTCCTTACCGACTAACGTGGATCCCTAATGAAAGAGATCACACTCGCCTATGGCTATTTCCCCCGCCACGGGTCTCCTATATGACAGATCAGCAATCGAAATCTTCCTCCACAATCAGGCTCCTCAATACCGTTCCCGGATGTATAATCCCAAAAGAAATGTAAAGGCCACCATGGTGAAGTACTGCTAAAGACTTGTAACTCTAGGCAGCCGATCTTGTGGTTCATGCGCCCCTGGCAGAAAATATGGCCTTGTCCCTTTTCTCCTCTGATATTAACCACTTAAGCCCCGGACCATTTGGTAGCTAGAGGACCAGAGGTGAATTCAGAATTTTGCACTGCGCTGCTTTAACTGTAAATTGTGCGGACATGCAATGTTGTATCCAAACAAAATTTGCGTCCTTTTCTTCCCACAAATAGAGCTTTCTTTTAATGGTATTTGATTGCCTCTGCGATTTTTATTTTTTGCGATATAAACGGAAAAAGACCGAAAATTTTGAAAAAAAATGATATTTTCTACTTTTTGTTATAAGAAAAATCGAATAAACTCAATTTTAGTCATACATTTAGGCCAAAATGTATTCAGCCACATGTCTTTAGTAAAAAAACGTCAATAAGTGTATATTTATCGGTTTGCGCAAAAGTTATAGCGTTTACAACCTAGGGTACATTTTCTGGAATTTACACAGCTTTAAATTTATGACTGCCTATCTCATTTCTTGAGGTGCTAAAATGGCAGGGCAGTACAAAACACCCCCAAATGACCCCATTTTGGAAAGTAGACACCCCAAGGAAATTGCTGAGAGGCATGTTGAGCCCATTGAATATTTTTTTTTTTGTCCCAAGTGATTGAATAATGACAAAAAAAAAAAAAAAAAATTACAAAAAGTTGTCACTAAATGATATATTGCTCACACATGCCATGGTTATATGTGGAATTGCACCCCAAAATACATTCTGCTGCTTCTCCTGAGTACGGGAATACCACATGTGTGGGACTTTTTAGGAGCCTAGCCACGTACGGGACCCCGGAAACCAAGCACCGCCTTCAGTATTTCTAAGGGCGCAAATTTTTGATTTCACTCCTCACTACCTATCACAGTTTCGAAGGCCATAAAATGCCAAAATAGCACAAAACCCCCCCAAATGACCCCATTTTGGAAAGTAGACACCCCAAGCTGTTTGCTGAGAGGCATGGTGAGTATTTTACAGCTCTTATTTGTTTTTGAAAATGAAGAAAGAATTATTTTTTTTTTCTTTTTTTTTTTTTCAATTTTCAAAACTTTGTGACAAAAAGCGAGATCTGCAAAATACTCACAATACCTCTCAGCAAATAGCTTGGGGTGTCTACTTTCCAAAATGGGGTCATTTGGGGGGATTTTGTGCCATCTGGGCATTCCATGGCCTCCGAAACTGTGATAGGCAGTGAGAAGTGAAATCAAAAATTTACACCCTTAGAAAGCCTGAAGGCGGTGATTGGTTTTTGGGGTCCCGTACGCGGCTAGGCTCCCAAAAAGTCTCACACATGTGGTATCCCCGTACTCAGGAGAAGCAACAGAATGTATTTTGGGGTGTAATTCCACATATGCCCATGGCATGTTTGAGCAATATATCATTTAGTGACAACTTTGTGCAAAAAAAAAAAAAAAATTGTCTTTTTTCCACAACTTGTGTCAACATATAAAATATTCCATGGACTCGACATGCCTCTCAGTATATAGCTTGGGGTGTCTACTTTCCAAAATGGGGTCATTTGGGGGGGTTTTGAACTGTTCTGGCATTTTATACACAACATTAGGAAGCTTACATCCACTCTTCTAACCACTTGAAGACAAAGCCCTTTCTGACACTTTTTGTTTACATGAAAACATATTTTTTTTTGCAGGAAAATTATGTTGAACCCCCAAACATTATATATATTTTTAAAGCAAAGGCCCTACAGAATAAAATGGTGGGTGTTGCATTTTTTTTTCTACACAGTATTTGCGCAGCGATTTTTCAAACGCATTTTTTGGGGAAAAAATACACTTTTTTTTATTTTAATGCACTAAAACACACTATATTGCCCAAATGTTTGATGAAATAAAAAAGATGATCTTAGGCCGAGTACATAGATACCAAACACGACATGCTTTAAAATTTCGCACAAACGCGCATTGGCGACAAACTACATACATTTTTAAAAGCCTTTAAAAGCCTTTACAGGTTACCCCGTTAGATTTACAGAGGAGGTCTACTGCTAAAATTACTGCCCTCGATCTGACCTTCGCGGTGATACCTCACATGCATGGTGCAATTGCTGTTTACATATGACGCCAGACCGACGCTTGCGTTCGCCATTGGGCAAGAGCAGGGCAGGACAGGGGTGCTTTTTTTATTTTTTATTTTTTTATTATTAATTTTGCTTTTTTATTTTATTTTTAAATTGTTCCTTCCATGTTTTTTTTTTTTTTATCATTTTTATTGTTATCTCAGGGAATGTAAATATCCCCTATGATAGTAATAGGTAGTGACAGGTACTCTTTTTTTGAAAAAACTGGGGTCTAGACCCTAGATCTTTCCTCTGCCCTCAAAGCATCTGACCACACCAAGATCGGTGTGATAAAATGCTTTCCCAATTTCCCAATGGCGCTTTTTATATCCGGGGGGGACATTCCCTCCCACTGCTTGTAAAAGCAGTCCAGAGGCTAATTAGCCACTAGGGTTGCTTTTACATTAAAGCCGGCCGCTGGCTGAAAAGAATGATACCAAGATGATACCTAAACCCGCAGGCATCAATCTGGTATAACCATTCAAAGTCCAGCAACATACCAGTACGTTGCTGGTCCTTGTTGGACATGTATTGTAATCTTTTTTTTTCATGCAGCCAGGTGGCTGAACGAAAAAAGAGATTGATCGGTGGGTATGCCCACCATTAGAATACCGCCCTTCATCCACCCACTTCTAATGATGGGCATACATGTACCATTTATATATGCCGAAGCATGGGGGCATCCTCCCGCAAAAAAGTTATGCCGCACACACATGGTCGGACTTTTCCACGGGCAAACCTCCGTCGGAATTTCAACCGTATGTACGCGGCATTAGGAGCAAAATCGCTCCTCCGCCCCTGCTGCCCCAATGCTTCGGCATATTTGCTTCTTTTTTTTTTTAACTGTGGTGGTGAAATCACCTCCTACAGCACTGGAGTCGCAGGGATCAGGCCTGTCTCTGCGAACGCTGCAGTTATGTGTGTTGTGTTTTGTAAGTGACAGTGATCGATCGATACTGCACTTCGGTGGCCTGGGCTGGACGGAGGGGCAAAACGCAGGTGCTAGCAGGTATCTGGGCTGATCCCGCTAACACTGCGTTTTTGGGAACCCTAAACTGCTGGGGACGCTAGTATAGATCTGATCAGATCAGATATTGATCTGTTCAGATACTATACCACTAAGGGGGGTGTATGCTTCACGCGTGGGTGTTAGCGTTACTGGCACTAACCTGATGCTGCCTGGGGTGTGACGCAGACCCTCTCTGACGCTAAAACCTAATTGATATCACCCGCCGGGCGATCAGGGGGTTAAACCTTTATTGGGTTATATACGGCGGGTGCCCTGACACTATAAAAAGCAAACTAACTAACCAGCGTCACCCGTAACACTTATATGGTGATCACTGGTGAAAGGGTTAACTAGGGGCAATTAGGGGGTTAAAACCTTTATTAGATAATATATGGGGGTACCTGACGCTATAAAAACCTGCGGCGAACCTAAAAAAAATTACTGGCTACCGATCTGCATCACCGACGCTAAGACATCGATCAGAAAAATGATCGCTTAGCGACAGTGGTGATAGGGGGTGAAAGGGTTACCTGGGGGGTGATCAAGGGGGTTAAACCTTTATTAGATAATTTATGGGGGTACCCGACGCTATAAAAACCTGCGGCGAACCTAAAAAAATTACTGGGTACCGATCTGCATCACCGACGCCAAGACAGCGATCAGAAAAACAATTGCTTAGTGACAGTGGTGATAGGGGGTGAAAGGGTTACCTGGGGGGCGATCAAGGGGGTTAAACCTTTATTAGATAATTTATGGGGGTACCCGACGCTATAAAAACCTGCGGCGAACCTAAAAAAATTACTGGGTACCGATCTGCATCACCGACGCCAAGACAGCGATCAGAAAAACAATTGCTTAGTGACAGTGGTGATAGGGGGTGAAAGGGTTACCTGGGGGGCGATCAAGGGGGTTAAACCTTTATTAGATAATTTATGGGGTACCCGACGCTATAAAAACCTGCGGCGAACCTAAAAAAAAAATACTGGCTACCGATCAGCATCACCGACGCTAAGACATCGATCAGAAAAACGATCGCTTAGTGACAGTGGTGATAGGGGGTGAAAGGGTTACCTGGGGGGCGATCAAGGGGGTTAAACCTATATTAGATAATTTATGGGGGTACCCGACGCTATAAAAACCTGCGGCGAACCTAAAAAAATTACTGGGTACCGATCTGCATCACCGACGCCAAGACAGCGATCAGAAAAAGAATTGCTTAGTGACAGTGGTGATAGGGGGTGAAAGGGTTACCTGGGGGGCGATCAAGGGGGTTAAACCTTTATTAGATAATTTATGGGGGTACCCGACGCTATAAAAACCTGCGGCGAACCTAAAAAAAAATACTGGCTACCGATCAGCATCACCGACGCTAAGACATCGATCAGAAAAACGATCGCTTAGTGACAGTGGTGATAGGGGGTGAAAGGGTTACCTGGGGGGCGATCAAGGGGGTTAAACCTTTATTAGATAATTTATGGGGGTACCCGACGCTATAAAAACCTGCGGCGAACCTAAAAAAAATTACTGGGTACCGATCTGCATCACCGACGCCAAGACAGCGATCAGAAAAATGATCGCCAAGCGACGGCGGTGCTAGGGGGTGAAAGGGTTATCTGGGGGGTGATCAAGGGGTTAAACCTTTATTAGGGGGGGTTAGGGGGCTACACTGGACCTAAAACTAAATGTAGTGACACTTTTACAGTCACAAATGTCACTGATTGCAGTGATCAGTAAATAAATGGTCACTGCAATCAGTGACACTGTGACTGGGGGCTGGGGGGTGATCTGGGGGGGCTGGGGGTGATCTGGGGGGGCCTGGGGGGGGGCGATTTATGTGCCTATGTGTGCTGGTGTTAGTGTAGTGTTAGTGCACTGACCTGTGTGTCTTCTCTTGTACGACGCTCGGTATATGTGAGCGCCGCACAGGAGATGACATCACTTCCTCCTGCTTTCTCTATCTGTGTAAACAGTACACAGACAGAGGGGGCATTTCTATTCGCCGGGAGCGATCGCGGGGGGGTGGTCAGAATCGAACGGCCGCCCCCCCATCTCGGAACGCTCCCAGACGAATTCCGACCGCTCACTGTACAGAAGGGGGGTCCGATCGGACCCCCCAACTGTACAAAGGCAATCACGTATGCTCTACGTGATTGTGCCTGTCGGTGCCATTGTGCCGACGTATATATACAGTGAGCGGTCGTTAAGTGGTTAAGCAATGAAGCCTGATCACCATCCCTTTCACAACCTCATGTGTAGAAGATGCATTCTGACATCTCTTATCTGAGATCTTCTTTCTGCCCCAATGAGAGCTGCTGTATATGGTGAGCAGGAAGCAGTAATCGGGCCTGCAGTGTACTGATCTCTTGCCCGATTACTGCTTCCTGCTCACCATATACAGCAGCTCTCATTGGGGCAGAAAGAAGATCTCAGATAAGAGATGTCAGAATGCATCTTCTACACATGAGGTTGTGAAAGGGATGGTGATCAGGCTTTATTGCTTAATATCAGAGGAGAAAAGGGACAAGGCCATATTTTCTGCCAGGGGCGCATGAACCACAAGATCGGCTGCCTAGAGTTACAAGTCTTTAGCAGTACTTCACCATGGTGGCCTTTACATTTCTTTTGGGATTATACATCCGGGAACGGTATTGAGGAGCCTGATTGTGGAGGAAGATTTTGATTGCTGATCTGTCATATAGGAGACCCGTGGCGGGGGAAATAGCCATAGGCGAGTGTGATCTCTTTCATTAGGGATCCACGTTAGTCGGTAAGGAGATTCAATATTGAAGGTGGAGGATTCTATTCTTTATAAGCGTCATACACTTTTCTTGGGTGTTTTGGAGTGTGAAGTTACCATTTTATTCACCTGTAGGGATGAGCCGAACACCCCCGGGTTCGGTTCGCACCAGAACCTTCGAACGGACCGAAAGTTCGCGCGAATTTTCGAACCCTATTCGTTATAATGGACGCGAACGTTCGAAATCAAAATTGCTAATTACAACGGCCAATATGCATGTTAATGTTATAAAACAGGTTTGGGGACCCGGGTCCTGCCCCAGGGGACATATATCAATGCAAAAAGAAATTTTAAAAACTAAAGTTTTTTCGGGAGCAGTCATTTTAATGATGCATAAAGTGAAAAAAAAAAAGTGAAATTTTCCTTTAAATATGGTACCTGGGGGGTGTCTAAAGTATGCCTGTGAAGTGGCATGTGTTTCCCGTGTTTAGAACTGTCCTTGCACAAAATGACATTTGTAAAGGAAAAAAAGAAGCCATTTAAAACCACTTGCGGCTTTAATGTCATGTCTTGTCCTGGCCGCCATATGGCTGAAAATCCTTGAGAAAAATGGCATGGCTACCCCATCACCCCCCCCCCACCCCAGCCCCTTTGGGTCTTGTATGGATACTAAGGGGGACCCCGCACCCAAAATAAAACCCTATACCTACAACCCTATATACTCTGAACAGCAGTATATAGGTGGTGCAAACAAGACATGGACTGTAGGTTTGTTCTTAAGTAGAATCTGAACAGGTACATTATGAAGTGTAGCTACATCCCAAAAAAATCAATTTTTAAGCTTTTTGGAGAACATAGGGAGGGGTTATCACCCCTGTAACATTTGCTGTCTTTGCACATCTGTTCAGAACATGTCACCTCACTTTCCGTCCCAATGACAAATGTTTTTGGAAAAGTGGGGTTTTAATTGAAACAAGGATTGGTGATAAAGCATCAGTAGAGAGGAGATACCTTTTTCCCAAATTAAATCTAACAGGATAGAATTTTCCTTCCTAGGGGTAGATTTCCTCTCACTTCCTGTTTTCTCTTGCCGTTTGCAAGTAGGAGTCGTTTGTAAGTTGGATGTTTGAAAGTAGGGGCCTGCCGTATATACTCTGCAGAAATTTGCCCTATTAGATGTTGGTGTAGCCACAAGACTGGTGGGCACAGGAATGGGCCCTGCTGTGAGTTAATAGATCAAGATTTGTACTTGCATGCACCTGTTGAACCGGGCAGAAAAATTGGGCCTTTGGTGGTGGTGGTGGTGGTGGTGGACGGTGTTGCCACAAGACTGTAAGCCCTCACAGTTACTCTTGGTGGGTGCAGGAATGGGCCCTGCTGTGAGTTATTAGATCAAGATTTGTAATTGCATGCACCTGTTGAACAGGGCAGAAAAATTGGGCCTTTGGTGGTGGTGGTGGTGGTGGACGGTGTTGCCACAAGACTGTAGGCCCTCATAGTTACTCTTGGTGGGCGCAGGAATGGGCCCTGCTGTGAACTATTAGATCAAGATTTGTAATTACACGCCCCTGTTAAACAGGGGCTGAAAAATTGTGCCTTAGGCATTGGTGCTGGTGCCACAACACTGCAACCCCTCACAGATACTGTACTTGGAGCACAGCAGTCACACCTGTTGCGAAGCATCTTTTTAAAAAATTGTAATTACACGCCCCTGTTATACAGGGGCTGAAAAATTGTGCCTTAGGCACTGGTGCTGGTGCCACAACACTGCAACCCCTCACAGATACTGTACTCTGAGCACAGCAATGAGACCTGTTGCAAAGCATTGCCTAAAAATTGTAATTACACGCCCCAACAGGGGCTGAAAAATTGTGCCTTAGGCACTGGTGCTGGTGCCACAACACTGCAACCCCTCACAGATACTGTACTCTGAGCACAGCAGTCACACCTGTTGCGAAGCATCTTTTTAAAAAAATTTAATTACACGCCCCTGTTATACAGGGGCTGAAAAATTGTGCCTTAGGCACTGGTGCTGGTGCCACAACACTGCAACCCCTCACAGATACTGTACTCTGAGCACAGCAATGAGACCTGTTGCAAAGCATTGCCTAAAAATTGTAATTACACGCCCCAACAGGGGCTGAAAAATTGTGCCTTAGGCACTGGTGCTGGTGCCACAACACTGCAACCCCTCACAGATACTGTACTCTGAGCACAGCAGTCACACCTGTTGCGAAGCATCTTTTTAAAAAATTGTAATTACACGCCCCTGTTATACAGGGGCTGAAAAATTGTGCCTTAGGCACTGGTGTGGTGGCATGGATCATTGAGGAGGAGGAAGAGGATAGTCAGTGAACATAACAGGACAGTCACTCAGCATCAGCATAGGCAGTCTTGAAGGGATGTGACATTATAAATTATTCCGTTATATCCGCTTCAGGTGTCTGGTAGCTGGTGGTGATCCAAGACTGATTCATTTTTATGAAGGTCAGTCGATCAACCGAGTCGGTGGACAGGCGCACCCTATGATCGGTGACAAATCCTCCAGCAGCACTGAATGTGCGTTCGGAAAGAACGCTGGATGCAGGACAGGCCAGTAGCTCAATTGCATACTGTGCAAGCTCTGGCCAGTGATCCATCCTCAGGACCCAGTAAGCCAGAGGATTTTCGGTGGGAAAGGTGTCCAAGTCTGACCTTGCCCCTAGGTATTCCTGCACCATGTATATCAGACGCTGGCGATGGTTGCTGGAACCGATCATACCTTGGGGCTGCGGACTAAAAAATTGTCTGAACGCATCGGTCAGACGTCCACCTTCCCCACCGCTCCTTCTGCTACTGACCGAAGCCTCAGCAACTTGTCGTCCAGGACCAGGAGTTTGTAACCTCCCAGTTTCTGGGAACGCGTTGCACAGACCTTTCTGCAAGGCCTCCCTGAGATGTCTCATCCTCTGCTCCCTCTGCGACGGCAAGATAAGGTCCGCAACCTTACCCTTGTACCGTGGATCAAGGAGAGTGGCCAGCCAGTAATGGTCACTCTCCTTGATCCGAAGAACACGAGGATCCTTCCGCAGGCTTTGCAGGATCAGGGAGGCCATGCAGCGTAGGTTAGCTGAGGCATTCGGTCCGGAGTCTTCTGGGTCACTGAGGATGACATGATCGCCAGCCACCTCCTCCCAGCCACGTACAAGTCCACTGGTTTGTTGGGACTGTACATCATCCCTAAAAGACTGCTGCTGCTGATGCTGAGTGCCAGGCTCCACCTCCATGCTCACACAATCCTCCTCCTCCTCCTCCTCCTCCTCCTCTTCCTGTGTGATGGGTGGGACAGAAGGAACATTGTCTGGATAAAGGGGGCCTTGAGAGAGAAGGAAGTCCTCCTCTTCCTGCCTCTGTTCTGCCTCAAGTGCCCTGTCCATTATCCCACGCAGCGTATGCTCCAACAGGTGGACAAGAGGTACAGTGTCACTGATGCATGCACTGTCACTGCTCACCATCCTCGTGGCCTCCTCAAATGGTGAGAGGACAGTGCATGCATCCCTGATCATGCTCCACTGGCATGGGGAAAAAAAGCCAAGCTCCCCTGACCCTGTCCTGGTGCCGTAGTCGCAAAGGTACTCATTGATGGCCCTCTGCTGCGTGTGCAGTCGCTGCAGCATGGCCAACGTTGAGTTCCACCTGGTGGGCATGTCACATATTAGGCGGTTCTTGGGCAGGTTCAGCTCCTTTTGCAGCTCAGTCAGCCGAGCACTGGCATTATAAGATCGGCGGAAATGCACACAGACTTTCCTGGCCTGCCTCAGGACATCCTGTAAGCCTGGGAACCTGCCCAAGAACCGCTGCACCACCAGGTTGAGGACGTGAGCCATACAGGGCACATGGGTGAGCTGCCCCTGTCGCAGGGCGGATAGGAGGTTGGTGCCATTATCAGAAACGACCATTCCTGGCTTAAGCTGGCGTGGCGTCAACCACCTCTCGGCCTGCCCCTGCAGAGCTGCCAGAACCTCTGGCCCAGTGTGGCTCCTGTCCCCCAAACACACCAGCGCAAGCACGGCATGGCATCTTTTTGCCTGCGTACTCGCGTAGCCCCTTGTACGCCTACGGAGCACCGCTGGTTCCGAGGACAGAGCACTCGAAGAGGACATGGAGGAAGAAGAAGAGGAGGGGGTGGAGGAGAGAGGTGTGTCACAACCAGTAGTAGCATTTTGGAGGCGTGGTGGCGGAACAACCTCCAACACTACTGCACCTTGTCCTGCATCCCTCCCAGCTACCAATAGAGTGACCCAATGGGCCGTGAAAGAAAGATAACGTCCCTGTCCATGCCTGCTGGACCATGAGTCAGCGGTAATATGCACCTTACCGCTGACCGCCCTGTCCAGCGAGGCATGGACATTGCCTTCCACATGCCAGTAGAGAGACGGAATCGCCTTCCGTGAGAAAAAGTGGCGTTTGGGAACCTGCCACTGAGGAACCGCACATTGAACAAACTCACGGAAGGGGGCCGAGTCTATCAACTGAAAAGGCAGCAGTTGAAGTGCTAGCAATTTAGCCAAGCTAGCATTCAACCGCTGGGCATGTGGATGGCTGGGAGTATACTTCTTTCGACGGTCCAGCAGCTGGGGCAGGGAAATTTGCCTGCTACAATCGGACGTCGGTGTACTGCAAGTACTTGGTTGTGACACACCTAATTCTACACCTTCAGTCCTCTCAGAGCAGCTTTCAGAGAGGACTGAAGATATAGTGGGGATGGAGATCCCAGCTGATGAGGAGCAAGGAGAGGTCCGCTTTGTTCTTTGGTGTGGGTCTTTTATGTGTGCTTGCCAACGAGCTGCATGGCAGGTCGACATATGTCTGCTCATGCTTGTGGTGCCCAAGCGGCTGATGTTTTGGCCACGCGAGATACGCTTGAGACAAATATTGCAAATAGCAGTGGTGCGATCTGATGCACTCGTCTCAAAAAAGGCCCACACCAAAGAACTTTTGTGATAACGTGCAGAGGCAGCGCCCTGCACAGGCGGAGCTCTGCGGTGTGGTACAGTTGCTGTGCTGGCCTCTAGCTGGCCTCCAGGGGGCATCCTGCCTCGTTGGACATGTGACGCTGCATCCTCCTCCTCCTCCTCCTCTCTCCCTTCAGGCACCCACGTGGAGTCAGTGACCTCATCATCCCCTCCCTCTTCACCACTAGAGCAAACCTGGCAGTAAGCTGCAGCTGGTGGAACACTACTGCCAGATTGCTGTCCTTCAGCATCCCCTCTCTCTGCGCGCACACTACTGACTTCCTCAAGCTGGGTATCATCATCCGAGCCTTCGAATCGTTGGGCATCCTCCTGGAGCATGTACCCAACACTGTGCTCAAACAGTTCGGGGGACTCCTCAGGAGGACATGGTGGGTCTAGGGAAGGGGTGGCTGATGATGCCATTGAGTACGCGTTGGCAGCTGCTCTGCCAGTACCCTGAGCCTGGGTGAGAGAGGATGAGGAGGATGAGGAGGGCTTGGTCATCCATTCTACCAAGCCTTCGGCATGATGCGGCTCCACATGTCCAGCTGCCGAAAACAAAGACAAGCGTGTCCCATGGCCACGTGCTGATGACGATGCACGACCACGTCCACGGCCAGCACTGTTGTCTCTAGAAACAGAGCCTGCCTGCCCTGTGTTCTTGCCTCGGCACGCTCTGCCTCTCCTTGGCGGTCTTCCAGCCATTGTAGCCGGTAGTGTATATAGTATAAAAAATAGAACTCCTATGTGTGCTCACAACACACTGTAGGTCCTATGGGTGCTGACACTAACACACTATAGGTACTATGTGTGCTGCTGACAAGAAAATATAGGAGCTCTGTTTGCTGCCACTAACACACTAGAAGTCCTATGGGTGCTGCTGAGAAGAAAATATAGGAGCTCTGTTTGCTGCCACTAACACACTAGAAGTCCTATGGGTGCTGCTGAGAAGAAAATATAGGAGCTCTGTTTGCTGCCACTAACACACTAGAAGTCCTATGCGTGCTGCTGAGAAGAAAATATAGGAGCTCTGTGTGATGCCACTAACACACTAGAAGTCCTATGGGTGCTGCTGAGAAGAAAATATAGGAGCTCTGTTTGCTGCCACTAACACACTAGAAGTCCTATGGGTGCTGCTGAGAAGAAAATATAGGAGCTCTGTTTGCTGCCACTAACACACTAGAAGTCCTATGGGTGCTGCTGAGAAGAAAATATAGGAGCTCTGTTTGCTGCCACTAACACACTAGAAGTCCTATGGGTGCTGCTGAGAAGAAAATATAGGAGCTCTGTTTGCTGCCACTAACACACTAGAAGTCCTATGGGTGCTGCTGAGAAGAAAATATAGGAGCTCTGTTTGCTGCCACTAACACACTAGAAGTCCTATGGGTGCTGCTGAGAAGAAAATATAGGAGCTCTGTGTGATGCCACTAACACACTAGAAGTCCTATGGGTGCTGCTGAGAAGAAAATATAGGAGCTCTGTTTGCTGCCACTAACACACTAGAAGTCCTATGGGTGCTGCTGAGAAGAAAATATAGGAGCTCTGTGTGATGCCACTAACACACTAGAAGTCCTATGGGTGCTGCTGAGAAGAAAATATAGGAGCTCTGTTTGCTGCCACTAACACACTAGAAGTCCTATGGGTGCTGCTGAGAAGAAAATATAGGAGCTCTGTTTGCTGCCACTAACACACTAGAAGTCCTATGGGTGCTGCTGAGAAGAAAATATAGGAGCTCTGTTTGCTGCCACTAACACACTAGAAGTCCTATGGGTGCTGCTGAGAAGAAAATATAGGAGCTCTGTGTGATGCCACTAACACACTAGAAGTCCTATGGGTGCTGCTGAGAAGAAAATATAGGAGCTCTGTTTGCTGCCACTAACACACTAGAAGTCCTATGGGTGCTGCTGAGAAGAAAATATAGGAGCTCTGTTTGCTGCCACTAACACACTAGAAGTCCTATGGGTGCTGCTGAGAAGAAAATATAGGAGCTCTGTTTGCTGCCACTAACACACTAGAAGTCCTATGGGTGCTGCTGAGAAGAAAATATAGGAGCTCTGTTTGCTGCCACTAACACACTAGAAGTCCTATGGGTGCTGCTGAGAAGAAAATATAGGAGCTCTGTGTGATGCCACTAACACACTAGAAGTCCTATGGGTGCTGCTGAGAAGAAAATATAGGAGCTCTGTGTGATGCCACTAACACACTAGAAGTCCTATGGGTGCTGCTGAGAAGAAAATATAGGAGCTCTGTGTGATGCCACTAACACACTAGAAGTCCTATGGGTGCTGCTGAGAAGAAAATATAGGAGCTCTGTTTGCTGCCACTAACACACTAGAAGTCCTATGGGTGCTGCTGAGAAGAAAATATAGGAGCTCTGTTTGCTGCCACTAACACACTAGAAGTCCTATGGGTGCTGCTGAGAAGAAAATATAGGAGCTCTGTGTGATGCCACTAACACACTAGAAGTCCTATGGGTGCTGCTGAGAAGAAAATATAGGAGCTCTGTGTGATGCCACTAACACACTAGAAGTCCTATGGGTGCTGCTGAGAAGAAAATATAGGAGCTCTGTTTGCTGCCACTAACACACTAGAAGTCCTATGGGTGCTGTTGGGGTGCAATGCTGTGCTAACAGCACTGCGGTTGGTACTACTGCAATACTGTACTAACAGTAAGCACGCACCAGACTAATCCCCAGCAGCAGCTAATAACACACTAACTGTGCAATCAGCAGCAATGAACGATCAATGACTTAGGTAGCAATGGTTTAGCAAAGAAATAGCCAATGGTTTAGCAAAGAAGAGCAAATCTTTCAGTATCAAGCAAAGACAGAATCAGCAGACTAATCTCTCCTAAAGCCGGAACTCATGTGACCGGGGCCGATGGCGTGGCGGCCTTTTAAATGGTGGGGCGTGTACTAAAGCCCCTGAGCTGTAATTGGCTACAGCCGTCCTGCCTGTAGCCAATTATTGCTCTCCGAGTTTCGGGCGCTGTGATTGGCCAAGCATGCGGGGTCACAGTGCATGCTTGGCCAATCATCAGCCAGCAATGCACTGCGCCGGCCGCGCCGGCCGCAATGCATTGCGGGGCCGCTCGCATCACACGAATGTGATGCGAACGGCCCAAATAGTTCTGGGCTCGACGAGCGAGCGAACGCCCGATGCTCGATTCGAACATGGGTTCGAATCGAGCACCGGGCCCATCCCTATTCACCTGGAGGAATTTTTCAACAGTGCCTCTTTGGAAGAATAATTTCTGAATTTGAAAATTTATTTACCTATGATTATTGCTTCAATTTTTCTTGGACACTTCGCAGGATGAATTATATGTCACACTAATTAATTTACTGTTATTTGAGTGGTAGATGGTTATCATTATAGGTCACCAGGTTGTATTATTTTTATTCACATTGGATGTGGGTATTATCAATTGTAGCACTAACAATAATCAACCATAAGGTGTTAGGGTTTCTTGTAAGACAGTGCCTTTATTACGCAGCGCAACTGTTACTATTTTACATTATCTTTATTTGTGCATATCCACATTTTCAGCTGCAGCAGCGGCCACTTGTATCATAAGTGGTGTCATTCTAAATTTTTCACATTCTGACTTGCGCAGTATTTTCTTTTACACACCACATGAAAAACTGACAGGCGGACCTGATTGCAAAGCTTGGGTGAAAAATTCTCAAAGGCGGTGGTTTGGGGGGTGGTAAAAATGCAGCTTGGCTGTGTGTTTTTACTGTCCCTCCCCCCATCACACTGTAAAGTAGCATCTCATTGTGTGCTCATGGTCATTATCATTATGATGATGAGAGCACAGCAGGTGCTCTATGGCTCTGTCAATGTAACATGCTGTTGGAAACTGACTTATTATGACTGTACAGTGTTATAGTCTGTAACACACATTACAGCCATATATTTAGAGAGTCAGCACCCAACAGCATGTTACATTGACAGAGCCATAGAGCACCTGCTCTCATCATCATAATGATAATGATGATGAGTTGATGACGACCATGAGCACACAATGGGGAGTCTGGGTACTGAGCGTGTGATGTGTCAGTGTGTGTGTGTGCAGGAGGATTGCTTTCCTGTGGATCAGCATCTGGATTACTCTTTCTGCACTACTGTCTTAGCCTCCTCAGTGATGTCTCTCCCTCAGGCTGCAGCACGGCACTTACTGAGGAAAGGAGCCGCATTACAATTAAATCCATCCACCTGGGAAAGCATACAGTGAGCACAAGGTACACTTCTGCAGATCAGGGATTGTATCCCTCTGCCCGAAAGATTAGAAAAAGTCCCTCTTTTGCCCCTCTGTTAACATTATGGGGCCCAAGAAGGTACTATATACCTTGCTAATCATGTAGGTGCAGGTTAATAAAGTTATTTAGCTAATTAGTTTTTGTTTTTTTTAACCTAGAAATTAACTACAAACCAGCTCAGCCCCCCCTGCTGGCCGGGCCCGGTACAACAGGGCTGGTTGTACTGCCCTATCAGCGGCCCTGCCCGCTACACGTACAATTGACATGAATGAGAATTAAAATGAACTAAATTAAGATAGAATTAAAATAGCTCTAAAAATAAATATATATATACTGTATATATATATATATATATACCGTATTTATCGGCGTATAACACACACTTTTTTCCCCTTAAAATCAGGGGAAAATCGTCGTGCGTGTTATACGCCGATACTCCGCCGATTCCCCTGCTGAAACGAGCGAGAGGAGCCGAAGCCGAAGTACACTCGGCTTTACTCGGCTCCTCTCGCAGTCCCGCCCATCTCTGACTGCGCCGCTGACATACAGAAAGCCGAGTGTACTTCGGCTAGTCTCGGATCCTCTCGCAGTCCCGCCCCTGACTGTGAGCAGAGCCGAGGCTAGCCGAAGTACACTCGGCTTTCTGTATGTCAGCGGCGCAGTCAGTGGAGATGGGCGGGACTGCGAGAGGAGCCGAGTCTAGCCGAAGTACACTCGGCCCCGCTCGCTCCTCTCCACACAGAAATCGGCGCCAAATTTAAAAATCGCAGAGACTGGCAAGGCTGCAAAGGCACTGGGCAAGGCTGCAGATGGACAGATGGACACTGGGCAAGGCTGCAGATGGACAGATGGACACTGGGCAAGGCTGCAGATGGACAGATGGACACTGGGCAAGGCTGCAGATGGACAGATGGACACTGGGCAAGGCTGCAGATGGACACTGGGCAAGGCTGCAATGATGGAAAAGGCTGCATTTAAATGTACGTTTTTTTCCTTGAATTTCCCTCCTAAAAGTTTTTTTCCTTAAAATTCCCTCCTAAACTTGGGGTGCGTGTTATACGCCGGCGCGTGTTATACGCTGATAAATACGGTATATATATATATATATATATATATATATATATACAGTAAAACCTTTGTTTGAGAGTAACTTGGTTTGAGAGCGTTTTGCAAGACAAGCAAAATGTTTTAATACATTTTGACTTCATAAACAAGTGTTGTCTTGATATACAAGTAGTGTCACGTCACAACTGAGTATAAAAGAGAAGAGAAGCGCCTCTAAGTGTAGCAATATGGTTACATTTAACCACTACCCACCCATAGTCAAATGACATCCACAGATGGGATCTCCCATCCTGGGTGGACGTCATATGACGTCCTGGGCTTCCCAGCCGTCTAGGGGGCACGTGCGCCGGCGGCATCGCTCGGGACCCGGTGCGCGTGCCTGGCGGCCGCGATGTCCGCCTTGCACCTGCGATTGCCCTTGATCACGGCAGGACTGTGGATCTGTGTCTGTAAACACACAGATCCACGTCCTGTCAGAGGTGAGGAGACCGATGTGTGTTCCCAGTACAGAGGAACACAGATCGGTCTCCTCCCCTTGTGAGTGCCCTCCCCCTACCGTTAGAATCACTCCCTTCAGCGCCCCCTAGTGTTAACCCCTTCCCTGCCAGTCACATTTACACAGTAATCAGTGCAGTTTTATAGCACTAATCGCTGTATAAATGTGAATGGTCCCAAAAATGTCAAAAGTGTCTGATATGCCTGTTGCAATGTCACTGTCACAATAAAAATCGCAGATCGCTGCCATTACTAGTAAAAAAAAAAAAATGCAATAAATCTATCCCCTATTTTGAAGACGCTATAACTTTTGTGTAAACCAATCAATATAGGCTTATTGAGATTTTTTTTACTAAAAATATGTAGAAGAATACATATTGGCCTAAACTGAGGAAAAATATATATATATTTTTTTTAAATTGTGATATTTATTAAATCAAAAAGTAAAAAATATTGTGTTTTTTTCAAAATTGTTACTCTTCTTTTATTTATAGCGCAAAAAATAAAAACCTCAAAGGTGATCAAATACCACCAAACAAAAGCTCAAATTGTGACAGCGCTGAAAACTAAAAATTGGTCTGGGCAGGAAGGGGGTGAAAATGCCCTATATTGAAGTGGTTAATGAAGGTACAACCTTTAGCAACTCACATGGCTGATGATTAAAACAGGCCCATCTAAGTATGCAGGCATCCGGGGTAAATATAGACCACATAGAGTCATAGACCATCCTCCTTCATTAAATGGAACCATATTGCTACATTTAGAGGCGCCTCTCTTCTTTTTTATATTCTGTAGTTTCTGCTGGATTTTGCTTCTAATCCCTTTGTGGAGGCTGCCATTAGGACATTTTATAGTTACACAACCCATCACATTGCTAGAATCTTCTTACATGGACTATAAACTGAAAGACCTATAAATAAATGGTTGTGGAACGAATCATCTGAGTTTCCATTATTTATTATGGGGAAATTTGCTTTGATATACAAGCATGTTTCCGGAACAAATTATGCTCACAATCCAAGGTTTTACTGTATATATATATATATATATATATATATATATATATATATAAATGTAGCGGGGTCTCTTTTAAGGCCCCAGGACTACGTTACCCAGAACCCCATTCGGCCCCAGGGCGGAGGTTCCACCGCAGAGACTCATGGGAGGGGTTACTTAAGTGAGAGGCGAGGCGGAGCTCGCTCTCTTGGGACACAGCGCGTCAAGCAACAAGTCATCCTGTGCGGATCGGCTGGGAAGCAAGGCCTGAAGCCTGAGGCCTTGCTTGAAGTCCGAAGAGCCTTCCACCATACTGCGGAGCCTGGGTAGATCCTGACCCGTCGTGATAGGACGTGAGTTGGATCGAGGACTCGATCGGAGCAGACGCTGTGTGCGACACACAGGAGGTGGAAGTCCCAGGCTGGGATCGCGCCTGGAGTGGTGAGCGGGCACCTGCCCATATCAATAGAGAGTTGTGTTCAGGCCTGTAGACTGCCTAGGCCCGCTGTTCGCTCACCAGTGTTTCTTGGGGAGTCCGGTAGCAGGGACAGAGTTGAAGTACCTACCCCCCCCCCCCCCCCCCGTTTTGCCCTGTTATTTCAAGTTAACACCCAATGTGGATTACAAATGGTTATTTCTTTAAGTGCACCAACGAAAGCTGGCCGGTGAAGAAACCTTCCTTCCTTAAGGAAAAGAGACTCAGTTCCATCCCATGTCAGGCCTGACTTAGGCGGGGAGTTAGAAAGTTTGTGTTACTACGCCATAGGCGAGCGCACGCCATAATAGCTCCGCGTAGTGGACACTGCGCGGCGCCATATTATTGTGCTGCACCTAGTACATTGATTGATGCAGGGCTCTGCAGGCCCATGTATATGTTGCATGTTATACCAAACATTCTTCATTACCAGTAAAGCTGATATATATTTTATATTCCTGCCTCAGCGTGTTGTCTGACTGTTTAGAGATTATTAAGTATAATACACCTGAGAGTGATAGGAGTTTAACCCTAGACTGACTGTGCCAGAGTGGGTCGAGTAAGATTGCCGGGGGTTGGCGGTACTGCGTGCAGTGCCCGAAATCAAATCAGCTCTCTTAACTGGGGGTAGCGCTACACGTGGGGGCTCGTTAGTCCGGGATCCTGTTGCAGCAAATAGCAGCCAAAAAGTACCAGCATGGACCCACTAGAAGTAGTGAAGTGGTGCGCAGCAGTCAACACAGATCCAAATGGGGCAGTGATCATAGAACTCCCAGGGATCTGGCAAGAAGATGCAGTGAAACAATTAGTGATGTCCCTGTCCGCACAAGCAAGAAGATGCAGTGAAACAATTAGTGATGTCCCTGTCCGCACAACAGAAGGCATGGATAGTGGATGTAAGATCAGAACCTCCTTTGACATATGTACTGATAAAATGGAAGGATGGAGTCCCAGAAGACTTCAAGAAGCTAAGCATAGAAACGGTGGATAAACAAACTTATAAGTTAATACGCGTCCCACCCAACCTAAAAGATGTAAAGAAAGAAGAGAGTCCCGGGTCGCCGCAGGGCACCCTCAGCACAGAATTATGCGCGGTTCTAGGGGAAATCATAGCGCAATGCAAGAAAGACCCGGCAGATTATTAAATATCAGGATACCGGAAACTCAGAATGTTTTCAGGAAGGAAACCTGTACCTTCAGGCGAAGAAGGATTTGAAGAGTGGTTAGACGGTGCAACTCAGGCTCTGGAGGAGTGGGAAGTCCCAGACCACAGGAAGAAGCAGAGAATTTCTGAGAGCTTGAAGGGGCTTGCTTTAGAGGCCGTACGCAACCTCAAGATGAGCAAAACAGACTGTACTGCGCAGGACTATCTAGACATTCTGCAGAATGTGTTCGGCGGAACAGAGAAGATCACTGAACTTACCTACCAACTGGAGCATTGCTATCAAAAGGCAGGGGAGAAGCTATCAGAGTTCATGATGCGCCTAGATAAAATACTGCACAAGATGATCTTAAAGAAGGGGATTGACCCGAAGAAGGTAGATGAGGCCCGGGTCCAACAGGTGATGAGAGGATCTCAACCCCTGGATCCCATCGCACTGGCGCTACGTACAAGACAGGACGGGAAAAGCCTGGAGTACCCTGACTTGATCCGAGTAGTCAGAGAGGAAGAAGCTATGCTGGAGGAGAAAAAGAGGAGCCAACCAGTTGAGACGGTGAACCCTCCTCCGGTGATGGTCAGGACGGCCATGACCTTAGAAAGAGATGCAGAGGTGGATACCTTGAAGTCGCAGATGTCCCAAGTGCTGGGAATGTTGACCTCCTTGATGGAAAAGGAGTCAAGGGTACCAGAGAGGGAAAGTCAGAGGAAGGAATTGTTCCCGAATACCTCAGCACCCGCATCCCTGGAAAATTGGGGAAATGTGATCTGTTTCAATTGTGGGGGAGCTGGCCATCTTGCCAAAGTATGTGCCAGTCCCAAGAAGAAGAGACTGAATAACCGCAAGCCGCCGGAAAACTTCAACGGGCCCCGGTGAAGGAGTCAACCGGGTGCCCATCATCATCAAGGAACTCCATACTGAATGCAGAAGCTACGGAGTTCATTCCATCTAGTCACTGGTCAGATGCTTGGGAGAGTGTCGGTGAACTATTCCCCGAAGAGGATCCAAGGGAAGCCATGTATCTTCCTGCTCCGGAGCCAGATGCTCCTGAATTAGAAGGAACTCCCGAGTTGGTTACTGAAGAAGAATCTGTTCCCACAGAAAGTCCCAGAGGACAGAGGAAGCGGAGGGCAATAACACCTCCCAGGAGATTAACCTACCCACAAATGGGGAAGAGTGCGGAAGACACTGTATTCACTACCAGAAGGAGTATGGAAGACCCTGACCCTCCCACTGTTCATTTGGTGGGAGGCAACCCCAGCTCACTCTCTGGCACAGTTAGACAGGATGCTGTTGTTAATGTGTCCTGTCGGCAGAGGAGTTTCTGGTGGGATTTTCCTTTGCCGACATCATATGGAGAATTGATGGATGTTGTTAAATGTGTAGCTTGAAGTTATGTTATCTTTGGGGACCAAAGAGTTCAAGTGGGGGGAGTGTGTAGCGGGGTCTCTTTTAAGGCCCCAGGACTACGTTACCCAGAACCCCATTCAGCCCCAGGGCGGAGGTTCCACCGCAGAGACTCATGGGAGGGGTTACTTAAGTGAGAGGCGAGGCGGAGTGTAGAGAGTGTAGAGGCTGTCGGGGCCTATGGGGGGCTCCCCAGTCTGGGGTGGGTGACCCTGGGCTGGGGCTCAGGTGCATCCAGGAGGAGTGACGAGATACTGGAAGGAGAGGCACATGAGAGAGCAAGTAAAGGACAGCGGGAGAGAACATTTCTAAGAGTCTCCAAGGAGGACTACTGAACGCAATCAGAAGGGCTGGTGCGTGAGCACAGTCAGGAGGACTGGGAGGCACGCCTGAGAGAATTGGAAGGTAGCAGTTTGAGATAGGTGAGGAATGTGCAAAGGGCAGTTGAAAGAGGTCCTTGCAGCCAGGCAGGCTGGCAGGACCTGAGGAGAGCTATCTGGGAGTGGTAGATGAATGGGGGATAGGAAGCACCTGAACTATTTCTACACCACAGGGGCCCGCGGTCCCTGCCCGCAAAAGGCAGTTCATTGAGGCCTTGCTGAAACAGTGTCAGGCCTACCATGTGGTGCTAGCTAGTCTGGAGGAGTAATGCCGCGTACACACGGCCGTTTTTAATGTCATTGAAAAAAACTATGTTTTTCTCGACGTGATTCTTCTCAGGCCTGCCTTGCCTACACACTATCATGAAAAAAAATGCTTAACCATTTCCCGCCCAGTCAATAGCGAATTGACGTCCGGGAAGTGGTTGCATTATCCACACTTGACGTCACATGACTTCCTGCAGGATAATGCCTTGCGCGCGCCCGCGGGGGCGCGCAGCGCGGTGATCGGGGACGGCGTGTGTCCCTCGGACACAGCGCTTCCCCGATCACGGAAAACAGCCAATTTCATTGGCTGTTTACCATGTGATCGGCTGTCTCAAAGTCACAGCCGATCACATGTCACAACAGACTCGGCGGCGCGCTCCGTGCGCGCCGCCAGAGGCTTGCAGAGCGGGGATCTGGGAAGGCGAGTGTCCCTTGGACACAGCACGTCCCTGATCAGGGTAAACAGCCAATGAATTGGCTGTTTACCACGTGACCGGCTGTGTCCAATCACAGCCGGTCACAAATGTAAACAAACCGCAGGAGTTACTACCTGATCCCTGCTCTCTCCTCACACACCGATCTGTGAGGAGAGAGAAGAGATCAGTAAGTTAGCTCAGTGTAGTTTGTCTACATCAGTTTACAGTGCACAACACGCCCCCCCCCCCATAAAGAGGACCTGTCACACAGCCCAGCACATCAATCAGCCCAGCCAATCAGCCCATCTGTCAATCAATCAGCCCACCTGTCAATCAATCAGCCCATCTGTCAATCAATCAGCCCATCTGTCAATCAATCAGCCCACCTGTCAATCAATCAGCCCATCTGTCAATCAATCAATCAGCCCATCTGTCAATCAATCAATCAGCCCATCTGTCAATCAATCAATCAGCCCATCTGTCAATCATCTGTCACAGGCCCACGTCCATCGGTACCGCCATTGGAACCGCCACACAGGCTACCAGTACCGCAATTGGTACCACTACCAGTACCGCCACCAGTACCGCCACTAGTACCGCCATCAGGCCCAGCATCTATACTGCCACACAGGCCCGCTACCAGTATCACCACTAGTGCCGCCATCGGTACCACCACCAGTACCACCACCCGTACCACCGTCGGTAGTGCCACCACCACCTGTACCACCACCTGTACCGCCATCGGTACCATCACCACCCATCCCACTATCGGTACCACCACCACCTGTACCGCCATCGGTACCACCACCACCCGTACCGCCACCTGTACCGCCATCGGTACCATCACCACCCATACCACTATCGGTACCACCACCACCTGTACCGCCATCGGTACAACCACCACCCGTACCGCCACCTGTACCGCCATCGGTACCCGCCACCACCACCACCCGTACCGCCATCGGTACCACCACCACCTGTACCGCCATTGGTACCACCACCACCCATACCGCCATTGCTACCACCACCACCCGTACCGCCACCTGTACCGCCATCGGTACCCGCCACCACCACCACCCATACCGCCATCGCTACCACCACCACCCGTACCGCCATCGGTACCCGCCACCACCACCATCCGTACCGCCATCGGTACCACCACCACCTGTACCGCCATTGGTACCACCACCACCCATACCGCCATCGGTACCACCACACAGGCCCACAACTAATACCTCCATCGGTACTACCACACAGACCGCCACCACTACCACCAGCAGTACCATTACACAGGCCCACCAATAAGAACTGCCATAATGTCCCAAAGGGTTTACACACCTGAGGAGGCATATACCATTCTTGCCATATCGGATGATGAGAGCAGCGGGGAGCTCCCATTATCCGATTCTGGATTAGGAATACGAGCCAGTGGAGGATAGTGGCTCAGAGTCCGAGTCCCCGGAGGAAACCGTCCCTCCCAAAAGAATGCGATCAGCACCAAGATCAGCACCAAGATCAGCACCAAGATCAGGAGAACTGCCCACCACCAGCAGCGCCATACCCCAGGAAGAAGAGCCCAGTACAAGTAATGGAAATGCACGCCCAACCCGAAGAATCCAGCCCCAGTCCTACCTTACCGATGCCCTGGCAAACCCCTTATGGTTGCCTGCCAACTCAGGATCCGCTATCATCCCCCCTTTCACCGCACAGCCAGGTGTGCAGCCCGACACTACAAATTTTTCTAAATTCGATTATTTTTGTTTATTTTTCCCACAAGATTTGCTGCAGAATATAGTGGATCAAACTAATCTGTATGCATCCCAATTTATTGCTGCCAACCCCGATTCTTCCTACGCCCGCATGTTCCAGTGGCGGCGTCTAACATTGGACGAATTTAAATTGTTTTTGGGCCTTATGTTCAATATGGGGCTTACAAAAAAAAACGAAGTCCATTCATATTGGTCCAAACGCCCCATCCAACACATGGCAACATATTCCGCTGTCATGTCCAGGAAAAGATACAACATGATTATGCGCTTTCTCAACTTCAATGACAATTCACAGTGCCCTTCCCGAGATCATCCCAACTACGACAAATTGTACAAGATACGCCCCCTAATCAATGCCTTTTCCCAGCGATTTGAAGAAGTTTTCATCCCAGACCAAAAAATTTGTGTGGACGAGTCCCTCGTACATTTCACCGGCCGACTGCAGTTCAAGCAGTACATACCAAGCAAGGTATGGGTTAAAATTAAATAAATTATGCGATCGAGCCACTGGATACATTTTCAAATTCAGGATCTACGAAGGCAAAGACTCCCAGCTCCAGCCCCGTGATTGCCCCACATATATTGGAACCAGTGGGAAAATTGTCTGGGAGTTGGCATACCCCCTGTTCGGAAAAGGTTACCATTTATATGTTGACAATTACTATACCAGCCTGCCCCTTTTTCGCCACCTTTACAGTAAACAAACCCCGGCCTGCGGTACCTTAAAAAAAACCGGAAGGGATTCCCACAAAATTTATTGACCAAAAAATTGCGACCTGGAGAATCGGCATTCATGAGGAACAAGGAGGTGTTGGCCATGAAGTGGAGGGACAAGAAAGATGTCCACATCCTCTCTTTGATCCACAATGACACCGTTATGGAGATCCCAAGAAGACGCGGCCCCATTGTAAAGCCCGAATGTGTCCACGACTACAATTTGTACATGGGGGGGTGGATTTAAACGACCAGATGCTACAGCCCTACTTATCAACAAGAAAGTCCCGTTATTGGCACAAAAAAGTTGCGTTTCACCTTTTTCACATGGCCCTTTTTATTTCGTTTGTCTGCTACCAAAAAGCAACTCAAAATCACCAACTCCACTACCTCCAATATATCGAAGATATCATCGATGCCCTCATTTACCAGCAAGATCCCGCCCCAGAAAGCATTCGCTCTGATAGTGTGAGTCGGCTTCACGAGCGACACTATCCCTTTAGCTACCCCCCCACAGAATCTGGAAGAAGACGCCAAAAGAAATGTCGTGTATGCAGCAGAGGAGGAGTAAGAAGAGACACCAGCTATTTTTGTCCCGATTGTCCCTCCCAACCTGGCCTGTGCATCGGAAATTGCTTCAAAAATTATCATACAGTACATCCATTAGTTCCCCTTCATATTAACAGACTGCCATTTCCCCATTTGCCTGCTACTATGTTACTAACTACCTTCCATTGTAATTAACTGACTCTGGCCTGTTTACCGACGATGTCTTTGCTTGCCGATTTAAACCACGTTTCTGACCTCCACGTGCACCAACCTCAGCCTGTTTACCGACGATGCCTCTGCCTGCCGATTTAAACCACGTTTCTGACTTCCACGTGTACCGACCTTGGCCTGTTAATCGACCATGTTTTTGCCTGCCACTTGGACTGATCTTTTGGCCATCTACTTTTAGTACACAGGGGTCTCACATATGTGAGGGGCTTCAGAATAGCGTTCTGAGTAGAGAAAACCAGTTTTTCGTTTTCTGTGCTCCAAGAACAGGGTCTGGTTGCCCGGAGGCTTCAAAGTGATTTGGGTGGGAGAAGCCTCTACCCCTGTCCCCCTGGCCCTAAGCTTGATGGTCCTTCCTGCTGCCTGGACCAATACTTTGGCTGTGCTGACCATATTACTGCCTGTAATGACCCATGACATTATGGACCATGTTTCTTCCTGCTGCTTGGACCAATACTTTGGCTGTGTTGACCATATATCTGCCTGCTGCCTCTACTGACTTTGGACAGCATTTCTGCCGGGACACCTCTGCCTGCTACCTGGACCTGTGCTTTGGCTGTGCTCTGGCTGTGCTGACAGTATCTCTGCCTGTGCGAACTATGGACAGTATTCCTGCCTGCTGCCTGGATGATTGCTTTTGCTGTCGCTGACCTCATCCCTGCCTGCTGCCTGGACCGATGCTCTCCTCTGTGGACTACTGCACTTCTAAAACCACAGGTAATCTTTTGTTATTTGGTATGTACCTGCTATGTGTTAGATATATGAAGGGCCTTCAAAAATGTGATCGGTAGTCAGAAAATGTTATGTGCAATTAACGCTGTTAGAATGCCTGGAGGTGCTACTTGGATGTTGGGCCTCTGTATGTGGCCAGGCTGTGTAAAAGTCTCACACATGTGGTATCGCTATACTCAGGAGGAGTAGTAGAATGCATTTTGGGGTGTCATTTTTGCTATGTATATGCTATGCGTTAGAAATATCTTATAAATGGACAACTTTGTGTAAAAAAAATGCATTTTAATTTTTTCTCCACATTTTCCAAAACCTTCTGGAAAAAAATGAACCGTTCAAAAGACTCATAATGCTTCATAGATTATACGTTGGGGTGTGTGCTTTCCAAAATGGGGTCATTTTGTGGAAAATTCCATTGTCCTGGTGCTCCAGGGCCTTCAAAAGTGTAATAGGTGGTTGAGAAAGGATATGTGCGATTTATGCTTGTAGAATGCCTGAAAGTGCTACTTCAATGTTGGGCCTCTGTATATGGCCAGGCTGTGTAAAAGTCTCACACATGTGGTATCGCTATACTCAGGAGGAGTAGCAGAATGCATTTTGGGGTGTTATTTTTGCTATGTATATGCTATACGTTAGAAATATCTTATAAATGGACAACTTTGTGTAAAAAAAATGCATTTTCATTTTTTCTCCACATTTTCCAAAATCTTCTGGAATAAAATGAACCGTTCAAAAGACTCATAATGCTTCATAGATTATACGTTGGGGTGTGTGCTTTCCAAAAGTGGGTCATTTTGTGGAAAATTCCATTGTCCTGGTGCTCCAGGGCCTTCAAAAGTGTAATAGGTGGTTGAGAAAGGATATGTGCGATTTATGCTTGTAGAACGCCTGAAAGTGCTACTTCAATTTTGGGCCTCTGTATATGGCCAGGCTGTGTAAAAGTCTCACACATGTGGTATCTCTATACTCAGGAGGAGTAGAGGAATGCATTTTGGGGTGTCATTTTTGCTATGTATATGCTATGTGTTAGAAATATCTTATAAATGGACAACTTTGTGTAAAAAAAATGCATTTTAATTTTTTCTCCACATTTTCCAAAACCTTCTGGAAAAAAATTAACTGTTCAAAAGACTCATAATGCTTCATAGATTATACGTTGGGGTGTGTGCTTTCCAAAATGTGGTCATTTTGTGGAAAATTCCATTGTCCTGGTGCTCCAGGGCCTTCAAAATTGTAATAGGTGGTTGAGAAAGGATATGTGTGATTTATGCTTGTAGAACACCTGAAAGTGCTACTTCAATGTTGGGCCTCTGCATATGGCCAGGCTGTGTAAAAGTCTCACACATGTGGTATTGCTATACTCAGGAGGAGTAGAGGAATGCATTTTGGGGTGTCATTTTTGCTATGTATATGCTATGTGTTAGAAATATCTTATAAATGGACAACTTTGTGTAAAAAAAAATGCATTTTCATTTTTTCTCCACATTTTCCAAAACCTTCTGGAAAAAAATGAACCGTTCAAAAGACTCATAATGCTTCATAGATTATACGTTGGGGTGTGTGCTTTCCAAAATGGGGTAATTTTGTGGAAAATTCCATTGTCCTGGTGCTCCAGGGCCTTCAAAATTGTAATAGGTGGTTGAGAAAGAATATGTGCGATCTATGCTTGTAGAACGCCTGAAAGTGTTACTTCAATGTTGGGCCTCTGTATATGGCCAGGCTGTGTAAAAGTCTCACATGTGGTATCGCTATACTCAGGAGGAGTAGCGGAATGCATTTTGGGGTGTAATTTTTGCTATGTATATGCTATGTGTTAGAAATATCTTATAAATGGACAACTTTGTGTAAAAAAAATGCATTTTCATTTTTTCTCCACATTTTCCAAAACCTTCTGGAAAAAAATGAACCGTTCAAAAGACTCATAATGCTTCATAGATTATACGTTGGGGTGTGTGCTTTCCAAAATGTGGTAATTTTGTGGAAAATTCCATTGTCCTGGTGCTCCAGGGCCTTTAAAAATGTAATAGGTGGTTGAGAAAGGATATGTGCAATTTATGCTTGTAGAACGCCTGAAAGTGCTACTTCAATGTTGGGCCTCTGTATGTGGCCAGGCTGTGTAAAAGTCTCACACATGTGGTATTGCTACACTCAGGAGGAGTAGCAAAATGTATTTTGGGGTGTAGTTGCAATTATGCATATGCTGTGTGAGAGAAAAAAACTGTTAATATGACCAGTTTGTGTAAAAAAAAAAAAAAAAAAAATCCAAATTTTCCCAAGAATTGTGGGAAAAAAATACAACTTCAAAAAACTGACCATGCCTCTTAGTAAATACCTTAGACTATCTACTTTCCAAAAAGGGGTAATTTTGGGGTATTTGTACTTTCCTGGCTTGTTAGTGTCTCAAGAAATGAGATATGCCTTCAGTACATCAGGCGTGCTCAGATGTGATAAATTTTCAGTGATTGCCACCGTAGTTTGTAGACTCTATAACTTTCACAAAGACCAAATAATATACACTAATTTGGGTTATTTTTACCAAAGATATGTAGCAGTATACATTTTGGCACAAATTTATGAAGAAAAATTACTTGCAAAATTTTACAATAGAAACTAAAAAAAAGTGTTTGTTTTTTTTTAAATCGCAGTTTTTTTGCTTATATCGCAAAAAATAAAAAAAACAGTGGCGATTAAATACCACCAAAAGAAAGCTCTATTTGTGAGAAGAAAATGATAACATTTTTGTTTGGATACAGTGTAGCATGACTGAGTAATTGTCATTCAAAGTGTGAGAGTACTGAAAGCTGAAAATTGGTCTGGGCGGGAAGGTGCATAAGTGCAGGGTATTGAAGTGGTTAAGCAAAGCGCAGTGACGTACAACACGTACGACAACACGTACGACGGCACTATAAAGGGGAAGTTGTATTCAGATGGCACCACCCTTTGGGCTGCTTTTGCTGATCTCTTGTTAGTAAAGTTTGGTGAGAGACGATTTGCGCTTTTCTGCCTCGTGCTTTTCAGTCCGTTACAGCGTGGCAAATGTGCTATCTCCATTACGAACACTAGTTTTACCAGAACGAGCACTCCCATCTCATAACTTGCTTCTGAGCATGCGTGTTTTTTTACCATCATTAAAGCGTACACATGGCCATTTTTCACGACGAGAAAAACGACGACGTGAAAAACGACGAGAAAAAATAGAGCATGTTCTAAATTTTTAATGCCCATTTTTCTCGTCGAGAAAAATGCTCTGGAGCACACACGATCCTTTTTAATGACCAATTAAAAAAATTGCATTTTTCTCGTCATCAAAAACAATCGTGTGTATGCAGCATTTAACAGTCTGCAGCAAGGGAAGTGCTGGAGAAGGAACAGTGTGCAGCAAGTGTTTGTGCTGGAGAGAAGATTGAAGTGTATATACTGAAGTGTATATAGAAGTCCCAAGCAAGTTTGCATATTCTGGGGCATCCCATAATTCCCCATTTCCCATCCAAGTTTAATCCCCTCAAATAAAAAAAACAAAGCTTATGGACTGTTCTATGTCTCTGAGTGACTGAGAGATGGATGTCTGGCTGGCAGGGGACAGGGTACACATGCATAGAAAGGGGTGGTCCACCAAGGAGGGGATAGGGGATGGGGGAGGGGTTAAAGGAAAGGGTAAAAAGGAAAGGGAGGGGCAAAAGGGGGAGGGAGAAAAGAGAGAGGCTACCGGGACAGATTCCACAACCCAGACTTGCAGTCCACTAGTAGAGCCTTACATATTTACATAGTAGGTGAGGTTGAAAAAAGAAACAAGTCCATCAAGTCCAACCTATGTGTGTGATTATATGTCAGTATTACAATGTATATCCCTGTATGTTGTGGTTGTTCAGGTGCTTATCTAATCGTTTTTTGAAACTATCGATGTTCCCCGCTGATACCACCGCCTGTGGAAGAAAATTCCACACCATTGCCGCTTTACTTTGTGAAACTCAGTAATGTGTCTCGGGATGGTGAGCTCACTACCCTCTTCAATAGAACGTCTGTGTTCTCCAAACCTCTTGTGTAGAGTTCGGATGGTGCGGCCCACATAAAGCAGGCCGCAGGGGCAAGTTAAACAATAAATGACAAATTCAGAGGAGCAGTTATACATTTCATTAAGATTAGGGATGAGCCGAACACCCCCCGGTTTCCCGTGTTTAGAACTGTCCCTGCACAAAATGACATTTCTAAAGGAAAAAAAGTCATTTAAACCTGCTTGCGGCTTTAATGTAATGTGTGGTCCCGGCAATATGGATGAAAATCATTGAGAAAATCAGCAAGCCCATTTGGGTCTTGTATGGATATTAAGGGGAACCCCGCACCAAAATTAAAAAAAGGAATGGCTTGGGGCCCCAAGGGCCCTATATACTCTGTACAGCAGTATACAGGCGGTGCAAACAAGACAGGGACTGTAGGTTTGTTCTTACGTAGAATCTGTTTGTAATTTAGAACTGGTACATTTTTAAAGTATTGCTCTAACCAAAAAATCTATTTTAAAGATTTTTGGAAAACATAGGGAAGGGTTATCACCCCTGTAACATTTGTTTTGCTGTCTGTGCACCTGTTCAGAAGATTTCACCTCACTTTCTGTTCCATTGACAATTGGTTTTTGAAAATTTGGGGGTTTTAGTGAAACAAGGATTGGTGATAAAGCATAAGTGGAGAGGAGACATATTAACTCTTACAGGAGAGAATTTCCCTTCCATGGGGTAGATTTCCTATCGCTTCCTGTTGTCTCCCTCCGTTTGCAAGTAGGAGTTGTTTGTAAGTTGGATGTTTGTAAGTAGGTGCCTGCCCTATATACTCTGAAGAAATGTGGGCCTTAGACGTTGGTATTGCCACAACACTGTAAGGCCTCACAGTTACTCTTGGTGGGCGCAGGAACGGGCCCTTCTGTGAAATATTAGATCAAGAATTGTAATTACATGCCCCTGTTGAACAGGGGCAGAAAAATTGGGCCTTAGGCACAGGTGCTGGTGCCACAAACCTGCAACCCCTCACAGAAACTCTAGTTGGAGCGCATGAATGAGCACTGCTGCAAATTATTGCATCAAAAATTTTAATTACATGCAACAGGGGGCTGAAAAATTGGGCCTTAGCCACTGGTGGCGGTGCCCAGAACCAAAAATGTTCTTACAAGCTATCAGCATGAACATTGAGGAGGAAGAGGATAGTCACTCAGCATAACAGGATAGCCACTCAGCATCAGCATAGGCAGTCTTGAAGGGATCTCCCATTCAAAAAAAAAAATATTCGGTTACATCAGCATCAGGTGCTTGGTAGCTGGTGATCCAAGACTGATTAATTTTTATGAAGGTCAGCCGATCGACCGATTCGGTGGACAGGCGCACCCTGTGATCGGTTACAAAGCCTTCAGCAGCACTGAATGTGCGTTCCGAAAGAACGCTGGATGCAGGACAGGCCAGTAGCTCAATTGCATACTGTGCAAGCTCTGGCCAGTGATCTATCCCCAAGACCCAGTAACCCAGAGGATTTTTGGTGGGAAAGGTGTCTAAGTCTGAAAGATAGGTAACGTCCCTGTCCAGGCCTGCCGGACCATAAGTCAGCGGTATTATGCACCTTACCGCTGACCACCCTTTCCAGTGAGGCCAAGACATTGCCTTCCACATGCCGGTAGAGAGCCGGAATCGCCTTCCGTGAGAAAAAGTGGCGTTTGGGAACCTGCCACTGAGGAACCGCACATTCCACAAACTCATGCAAGGGGGCAGAGTCTACCAACTGAAAAGGCAGCAGTTGAAGTGTTAGCAATTTAGCCAAGCTAGCATTCAACCGCTGGGCATGTGGATGGCAGGGAGCGAACTTTTTTCGGCGCTGCAGCAGCTGGGGCAGGGAAATTTGCCTGGTACAATCTGACTGTCAAGGTCACCTGTGGCCAGGTGAAAGATGCACACCGTAGGGGGACAGGAGTGCACCGCAAGGTAGTGAACCCTATGGCTGACTGCTGCGGATAGGAAACTGGGTGGTTGTGGAAAGCGGGACCAGAGGAGCACAACCGGGATCCTAACGGAAGCTAGAGCCAAGATTCCCCAGGGCGCGGAGTCTAAGACCCAGCAGGTCTTCTCCAGGGCCTCTAGTGGTGAGGATGTTATGCTGCAGGCTGGGACCAGGTCGCGGCCCCTGGAGTTTCCTAGCTCACGCCCCGTAGGATAAGGGGAAAAGAGGGGAAGCAGCAGCACAAGATATGAGAGAACCGAATAACAAGCTGAAGGTCAGGGGCCACAAGCAGACAAGGATAACGAAAGAACGAGCCGAAGGTCAAGGGTCACGAGCAGACAGGGATAGTCGGGGACAAGCCAAATATGTAACAGAGAGACAGACGTAGCACACGGCAGGCAGGAACCCAAACACACAATGCCTAACAAACACGTTGATCAGCAAAGCAGGCTTGCAGTGCACAGGTTAATATAGTGTTCTGTGATAGGGCCTGGGGTGGAGTCTGGCTGGGAGGAGATTATAAAGGAAGCCAGGTGAAAGGGCTCAGGCCTCTAAGATGAACACATGGGAAGGAAGGTAAGCTGACAGACAAACACTACTGCATATCCATGACAGTACCCTCCCTCTTATGGGCCCTCCCCCGCCTGGGCCCAGGCTTAAAGGGAAATCTCTGATGAAACCTTCTCAACAGATGAGGTGCAGCGACATCAGATGCAGCGATCCAAGACGCCTCCTCAGGACCAAAACATCTCCAATGCACAAGGTACTGAAGAATGCCTCTGCAGAGCCGAGAATCCAGAAATTGTCTAACCTCGTACTTAAGATTATCCTCAGAGACTGAAAACGAGGTAGGGAGATGACAAGAAGATCTATTGAGGACCAAAGGCTCTCTAGGAATAAGCAAGGGCATGAGAGGATCAACAGGAATCTGAGGAGGGTCCCCTGGCCTAGACCCTTAAAGGGGAACTGGTCATCTTGCACAGGACCATCAAACTGGGCAGATGTCAGTGGAACCCTGAAGTCAGGTTGGTTAGAGGGTGACATGTCACAGGAGTCAAGCTGAATAGCTGAAAGACAAGCAGAATGTCCTGAACAAGAAAAAGTAGGAGGCTCACTGGGCATGGGCTGGACTGGCATAACTAGTACAGAGGCAGAGTGAATAGCTGAGTCAGGTGTAGCGACTACCTGAATCGCATCGCAAGACGTAGCGACTGCAGGACTTGTAGACAAGCTAGCCTGGCTGTGCATCCAAGGGTGGTTAGGGACAGAGAAATATAAATGGTTATGCAACCTGGAATGAATGACCGGCTCAGATTCACAGGGGGCAACCTTGGGTAGGCAGGACGAGGAACAGGAGGGACCCCAAGCCAGGATCTGTCCAGTAGTCCAGTCCACATGAGGAGAATGGAGCTGTAACCATGGGAGACCCAAAATTATAGGCGTTGAGGCCTTGGGTAAGATAAGGAAGGATATCCACTCCTGGTGGAGTGTCCCTACCGACATCTTAACAGGGAGGGTCTGGAAGCGGATAGGTCCCTCTGGGAGAACAGTACCATCAATCGCCAAGACCACCAATGGTGTGGTGAGGGGCAAAAGAGTGTCTCATGGACGATGCGATTTCCCAGTCCATAAAATTACCAGCGGCTCCGGAATCCAGATATGCTGAGACCGAATGAAAAGAAGCACCAACATGAAGGAACACAGAAAGCAGAAGACGAGAAGGGGAAGGTGATATTTCTGGGTCCAATACTCCACTTTCCAGATGAAGTGGACCCGAACGTTTTTCTGGACAAAGAGAGCAAGTGTCACGAAAATGACCTTTGCCCCCACAGTAAAGACACAGACCAAGAGTTCTGCGCCTAGCACGTTCCTCGGGGATAGCCTGGTCCGACCCAGCTGCATGGGTTCCTCAGCTGGTAGGAGATGCTCTATGGGTCGAAGAGAGGGGAGCTCAGGCTGACTAAGAACCAAGGAGTGCTGGCGTTGCTTTTCTAAGGTCCTCTCCTGAAAGCGAATATCGATCTGGTTACACAAGGAGATAACGCCGGCCAGATCAGTGGGGATGGTTCTTCCTGCTAATTCATCCTTCACTCTATCAGACAGGCCATGCAAAAAGGTTGCGACTAAGGCCTCATTGTTCCAGCTCAACTCAGCCGACAGTATGCGGAAATGAAGGGCATACTGTCCCACAGAAGCAGACTCTTGGCGGAGACGTAAAAGGGCGCTGGCCGCTGAAGAGACACGAGCCGGTTCTTCGAAGATATTCCGAAAAAGTTTCAAGAAGCCAGACAGGCTAGAAACCACTGGATCATTCAGTTCCCACAGAGGGGCTGCCCAGGCTAAAGCTTCACCAGAGAGGAGGGAAATGATATAGGCTACCTTAGCCCGATCAGACAGGAAGTTTTGGGGCTGGAGCTCAAAATGAATTGTGCATTGGCTAAGGAACCCCCTGCAAGCCTTAGAGTCCCCAGAGAAACGGGACGGAGCTGGCAGTTGTAGTGAGTGTGTGGCTGCAACTGGTGCAATAGGTGCAGCCGCTGGTTGTATTTGAGGTTGCGGATTCAGGGTTCCCAAGGAGGCCTGAAGCTGCTCAAAGCGAGAAGCCAGATCCTGGAGGAATCGCATCACCTGAGTCTGATTCGATTCCTGGGTTTCAAGTCTGCAAACTATGCCCTGCAACGGATCATCCACGGGTAACGGGATGTCAGCCGGGTTCATGGCTGATCAAACTGTCAAGGTCACCTGTGGCCAGGTGACAGATGCACACAGTAGGGGGACAGGAGTGCACCGCAAGGTAGTGAACCCTATGGCTGACTGCTGCGGATAGGAAACGGGGTGGTTGTGGAAAGCGGGACCAGAGGAGCACAACCGGGATCCTAACGGAAGCTAGAGCCAAGATTCCACAGGGCGCGGAGTCTAAGACCCAGCAGGTCTTCTCCAGGGCCTCTAGTGGTGAGGATGTTATGCTGCAGGCTGGGACCAGGTCGCGGCCCCTGGAGTTTCCTAGCTCACGCCCCGTAGGATAAGGGGAAAAGAGGGGAAGCAGCAGCACAAGATATGAGAGAACCGAATAACAAGCTGAAGGTCAGGGGCCACAAGCAGACAAGGATAACGAAAGAACGAGCCGAAGGTCAAGGGTCACGAGCAGACAGGGATAGTCGGGGACAAGCCAAATATGTAACAGAGAGACAGACGTAGCACACGGCAGGCAGGAACCCAAACACACAATGCCTAACAAACACGTTGATCAGCAAAGCAGGCTTGCAGTGCACAGGTTAATATAGTTTTCTGTGATAGGGCCTGGGGTGGAGTCTGGCTGGGAGGAGATTATAAAGGAAGCCAGGTGAAAGGGCTCAGGCCTCTAAGATGAACACATGGGAAGGAAGGTAAGCTGACAGACAAACACTACTGCATATCCATGACACTGAAGTTGGTGTACCGATAGCAGATTGCTCGCAAGTACTTGGCTGTGACACACCTAATTCTACACCTTCATTCCTCTCAGTGCAGGTTTCAGAGAGGACTGAAGGTATAGTGGGGTTGGAGATCCCAGCTGATGAGGAGCAAGGAGAGGTCCGCTTTGTTCTTTGGTGTGGGTCTTTTAGGTATGCTTGCCAACGAACTGCATGGCAGGTCGACATATGTCTGATCAAGCATGTGGTGCCCAAGCGGGTGATGTTTTGGCCATGCGAGATACGCCTGAGACATATGTTGCAAATAGCAGCGCTGCGATCTGATGCACTTGTCTCCAAAAAGGCCCACACCAAAGAACTTTTGGAGTAACGCTCAGAGACAGCAGCGCCCTGCGCATGCGGAGCTCTGCGGTGTGATGCTGTCGGTGTGCTGCCCTTAAGCTGGCCCCTGGAGGGCATCCTGCCTCGTTGGAGATGTGCCTCCTCCACCTCCTCCTCCTCCTCCTCTCTCCTATCAGGCACCCACGTAGAATCCGTGACCTCATCATCCCCTCCCTCCTCATCACTGTAGCAAACCTGGCAGTATGCTGCAGCTGGGGGAACATGACTGCCAGATTGCTGTCCTTCTTGGGCACCCCCTCTCTCTGGGCTCACGTTACTGCCTTCCTCTAGCTGGGTACCATCATCAGAGCCTTCAAACCGCTGCGCATCCTCCTGCAGCATGTACCCAACACTGTGGTCAAACAGTTCGGGGGACTCCTCAGGAGGACATGGTGGGGCTAGGGAAGGAGTGACTGATGCCATTGAGCCGAGGGAAGAGGCCACTTTGGCAGCTGCTTTGCCAGAAAAAGTACCCTGAGCCTGGATGAGAGAGGATGAGGACAGCTTGGTCATCCACTCTACAAAGTCTTCGGCATGTTGTGGCTCAACGCGGCCAGCTGCCGGAAAAAAGGACAAGCGTGTCCCACAGCCACATGCTGATGAGGATGCACCGTGTCCACGTCCAGCACTGTTGCCTCTAGACACAGAGCCTGCTTGCCCTCTTTTATTAGCTCGTGACTGTCTGCCTCTCCTTTTTGTCCTTTCAGACATACTAATGGCCTTCAGTGAGAAGTAGCTGCACAACGCTGGGGTGTATATATATATATACTGATTATACTGCAGCTAGCAGAATCAACTGCCTGCCTGTAGTATTATTAGTATGAGAACACCAGCAATTGTCTTCAGGTAGCTTTAGATGCACACTGTGCAAAGGACACAGTGCACTAACTGAAAATACTTGCAGCTCCCTGCCTGTGGTATTAGTATGAGAACACCAGCAATTGTATTCAGGTAGCTTTAGGTGCACACTGTGCAAAGGACACAGTACACTAACTGAAAATACATGCAGCTCCCTGCCTGTGGTATTATTAGTATGAGAACACCAGCAATTGTATTCAGGTAGCTTTAGGTGCATACCGTGCAAAGGACACATTACACTTACTGAAAATACTGCAGCTCCCTGCCTGTGGTATTAATATGAGAACACCAGCAATTGTATTCAGGTAGCTTTAGGTGCACACTGTGTAAAGGACACAGTACACTAACTGAAAATACATGCAGCTCCCTGCCTGTGGTATTAGTATGAGAACACCAGCAATTGTATTCAGGTAGCTTTAGGTGCACACTGTGCAAAGGACACAGTACACTAACTGAAAATACTGAAGCTCCCTGCCTGTGGTATGAGTATGAGAACACCAGCAATTGTATTCAGGTAGCTTTAGATCCACACTGTGCAAAAGACACAGTACACTAACTGAAAATACTGCAGCTACCACAATCACCTGCCTGCCTGTCAGTATATTATGAAGAGAATAACAAGAACAGATCTAGCTAAGCAGAATACAGTGTATATATATATATATATATATATATGTATATATATATATATATATATATATATATATATATATATTTACAACACCTAGGATGCATATATATCCTTTACACACTGTAACTGCAGCTAACTGACTCGCCTGCCTTCTCTATCTAACTCAAATGAAATGACACTATCTTTCTCTCTCTCTGTCTTTCTTTCACCGCCGCAACACACTACACAAGGCTGCCACGCAGGCGGCCTTATATAGTGTGGGGCGTGTACTAAACCCCCTGAGACATAATTGGCCAAAGCCACCCTGGCTTTGGCCAATTATGGCTCTCCGTTCTTGCCGCGCTGTGATTGGCCAACGCATGCGGGTCATAGTGCATGCTTGGCCAATCATCAACCAGCAATGCACTGCGATGCCGCAGTGAATTATGGGCCGTGACGCGCCACTCGAATTTGGCACGAACGGCCCATGATGTTCGAAATTCGACGAACGGTCGAACAGCCGATATTCGAGTCGAACATGAGTTCGACTCGAATTCGAAGCTCATCCCTAATTAAGATGATACGTTTTTCTTTTGTAGTGGAGTTTGTTTTTAACACCCATTGGCACATCCGATGCTTAGATCAAACTTTACAAAAGGAACTTCCACCTAAGCCAAAGTTTATTTATAGAAAAGCTCCAAACTTTGGCGATATAATAGGAATTTATCACCTGCAATACAACTCATGTTGTTTATGCCCTGCAGTGCCCTTGTGGGTTAATGTATATTGGGAGAACTAAGCGGATGTTACGGATTAGGATAGCAGAACATATCCATAACATACTTATCGGTTTTAAGGATCATAATGTATCCCTTCACTTTAAGCTATTCCACATCGCCCTTCAGGTTTAATTTTCTGGGGTATTGATCATATCAAACCTGCCTGGAAAGGCTCTAATCTGGTACGAGAACTCTCGAAGAGAGAAACCCAATGGATCTTTCTGATTGATACACTAGCCCCGAAGGGGTTAAACATAGAGCTTGATATCAACGGCTTTATAAGCGACTATTGATATATAAAGTTAATAAATGTGTAGTAATTGGTCAAGCTTTCAACGGTCAACTATACCGTTTATTTTATTCGGTTTGCTTTTTATCAAGCGTGATATTAGTTGTTGTTGAATATGCTGTTGAAGTGTGTATTAATCTTAGTAGTAATTAGCTGGTGTGATAGGTAGTTACATTTGTTTAGTTATGAATTCCTTTTGTTAAGCTTGATAGAATTTTAATGATGAAGGAATTTTAAACTTATTTGCTTTTAATATTTGAATAATGTAGATATTTGAATTAGTTTTACAGAATTTTTATAGTGATAAATGTTATTGAATTTGAACCTAATGAGTTTACATATACTAGTTCCTGCCTTTGCCATTTCTGGTATGGAGGAATAATGTAATAGTATATATTTACTTTTAATTAGTAAATAGACCCTTTTTTAACATTAAAGGTTGATATAGGATTTTAATTTAATCACTTCAATACCCAGCCATAGTCATATGACATCCACAGATGGGATCTCCCATCCTGGGTGGGCGTCATATGACGTCCTGGGCTTTGTGGGGGGATATCTGAATGATGCCTGCAGCTAAGAGGCATCATTCAGATATCCTTCTCCTCTGCCGATTCTGTGCACGATAAGAACGATCACAGCCGCAGTTCCACCGCTTGATCGTTCTTATAGGTGGCGGGAGGGGACATCGCCTCTCCCGCCACCATCCGGTGCTTCTCCGGGCTCTTCCGTGCCATCGGGGGCCCGGAGAATGAATCGGCCGGCGTCGCATGAGACCGTCGGAGGCCCGAGCGCGACGTCATAACGTCGCACCCGGGTACCCGGAAGTAAACAAAGCCACGATTGCGGCTAGTAAGCATGAGATTGGTGATTTATTTTTCCCGATCTCATGCTTTCCAGCCTGGAGGAGAGATGTGGGGTCTTATTGACCCCGCATCTCTCCATAAAGAGGACCTGTCACACACCATTCCTATTACAAGGGATGTTTACATTTCTTGTAATAGGAATAAAAGTGATCAAAAAAATTAAAATGAAAAAAAAGTGTAAAAATAAAAAAAAAGTAAAATAAAAAATAATATATATATTTTTTTTAAATGCCCCTGTCCCTGGTAGCTCGTACTCAGAAGCGAACGCACACGTAAGTCCCGCCCACATATGTAAACGCCGTTCAAACCACATATGTGAGGTATCGCCGCGTGCGTTAGAGCACGTGCAACAATTCTGGCACTAGACCTCCTCTGTAACTCTAAACTGGTAACCTGTAAAAAATTTCAAAGCGTTGCCTATGGAGATTTTTAAGTACCGAAGTTTGGCGCCATTCCATGAGTGTGCGCAATTTTAAAGCGTAACATGTTAGGTATCTATTTACTCGGCGTAACTTCATCTTTCATATTTTACAAAAAAATTGGGCTAACTTTACTGTTTTGTTATTTTTTAGTTCATGAACCCATTTTTTTTTTTAAAAAAAAGGCGTTTGAAAAATTATTGCGCAAATACCGTGCAAGATAAAAAGTTGCAATGACTGACATTTTATTCCCTAGTATATCTGCTTAAAAAACATATATAATGTTTGGGAGTTCTGAGTAATTTTCTAGCAAAAGAATGATGATTTGTACATGTAGGAGAGAAGTGCCTGAATAGGCTCGGTATTGAGGTGGTATAAAAGCCCTGTATTCAGGGCTGCCATCAGGGGGGTACAGGCAGTACACCTGTAAGGAGCTCAGAGGTCCCCAGGGGCCCGGATGGCCCCCCTTTTTTTGTAAGGGGCCCAAAGGCCCCCAGGGGCCCGGAGTTCCCCAGGGCCCCGAAAGTCAACCCCCCTTTTTTTTTATAATTTATTTATTTGTTATTTATTTATGCTATTTATTTATTTTTATTTTTTTTGTAAGGGGCCCAGAGGTCCCCAGAGTCCCAGAGGTCCCCAGGGCCCCAGATGGCAACCTCCCATTTTTTTTTTTAAATAAAAATTATTATTATTATTATTTTTTGTAAGGGGCCCAGAGGTCCCCAGAGGCCCGGAGGTCCACAGGGCCCCGGATGGCAACCTCCCATTTTTTTTTTTATATATAAAAATTATTCTTTTTATTTTTTATTTTTTTTAAATATTTTTTTTTTTTTGTAAGGGGCCCAGAGGTCCCCAGGGCCCCGGATGGCAACCTCCCTTTTTTTTTTTTTATAAAAATATTTTTTTTTTCTGTAAGGGGCCCAGAGGTCCCCAGGGCCCCGGATGGCAACCCCCCTTTTTTTTGTGTTCGTCAGCACCCAAAGCCCCCCTGACCTCAACAATTTGCGGCGGCAGCACCCCCCCGCTTTTCAATTTGTCAATTTGCAGCAGCCCCCGCCCGCTTCTCAATTTGCGGCGGCAGCGCCCCCCCCCTCCGGTTCTCCTCTGCTCCAGGGGGCCCATGCCTGAAGCTGTGTAAGGGGCCCCAAAATTCCTGATGGCGGCCCTGCCTGTATTGAAGTGGTTAAGATTGTAATGATCTATAATTTTATGTTGGTTAATATCAGTGAATTAGACAGAAACAAACTCCTTTACAATATCAGCGCTTCTTCCTCCTTTGTGCACCTTTAATTCTAGGGGTGGAGAGGCACACTGAGAGTTAATCTGAAGAGATTGGCTGTCGGATAAAACCCGGAACGCCGCGCCGTAAGACCACGCCCTTTGACAAAGTCGTGATGACGAAACGCGTCAGCCATGATGTTACGGCGACCGGAAGTGACGTACAGATGCCTTGTGTACCAGGCATGGTGCCAGGCAGTCCGTCACACTCTGGCAGCACTGGGAACACAGGAATGCCTCTGAGAGCACTGGGGTACTGTGATCACAGAAACACAAGGAGCAAAGAGTGCCGAAACGCTGAGAATTCTCTAGATGTTTAAAGGGCATACGGGTGCAGGAATGCTAGATGCTCTCCAGAAATACACAGGACACCCAAATGCAGGCACACAGAAGTCACAGGTGGTACACAAGGGATTTAAAGGAACAAGAGATGACCTCTGGAGACATAAGGGGGTTAGCAGCTAGCTTACTGATGTGCAGGACCGGATTTCCCACAAGGCCACCGAGGCCAGGCCTCGGGGCGGCAGTGGGTGCAGGGGCAGCGCCGCGGCAACAGCATAATCCCCACTCTCTCCCCCCTCCCAGGCGCGGAGGGTGACTCCCTGTACGTTGCATGCTGGTGATGTCAGAGCTCTGTTGTTTGGAGAACAGAGAAGCGATGGATGCAAAGAGTTTGGGAGCAATGTGAGATGGTCGGAGCAGTCCCCGCCCTCTCCCCCCTCCCAGGCGCGGAGGGTGACTCCCTGTATGTCGCATGCTGGTGATATCAGAGCTCCGTTGCTAGGAGAACAGAGAAGCGATGGATGCAAAGAGTTTGGGAGCAATGTGAGATGGTCGGAGCAGTCCCCGCCCTCTCCCCCCTCCCAGGCGCGGAGGGTGACTCCCTGTATGTCGCATGCTGGTGATATCAGAGCTCCGTTGCTAGGAGAACAGAGAAGCGACGGATGCAAAGAGTTTGGGAGCGATGTGAGATGGTCGGAGCGATCGAGGTGAGCCTTTCCTTCTATCTGTCTCACCTATAGGGGCTGTCAGTGCGGTCATGTTGAAGTCAGCGGCCACTCATTAGTATTTCATGGCGGCTGAGTGTAGAAATAGTGTGTGTATTCTTCTGGGCTCCATGTTCTCTGTGATCAGGATGGGCTCAGCCTATATGAGACCCAATCAGAGATGTCATCCTGGGGAGCAGTGTATAAGGGACTTCTGTAATTGCTGTATGTGTGTCTACATTGTACCAGGGCTCCTTCACACCTCTTTTGGGGCTCACTTACACTTGTGATGGGGGGTAAAATCCACTGGTTGAGCAGCTTAATTACTGCCCCCCCTTTTTTCTACAGAGGCAGTGGCTGCAATGCTTTGCAATTATATTCCATCTCGCTTTTCAAGTGAATGGGGCCGTTCTGCAATTGCCCTGCAAAAATCCTGTCATCTCGGTGTCCTGACTAAAAAGTTCCCCCGGTGCCACCGGTGGATAAGGACCCCCCTGTACTGCGCAGGCACAGCGCTTGCACAGTACGAACCCCAACGGAGCCTCCAAAAATAGCCGAAGATGTATTTGGTGGGGTGTATTTTTAATGTAATTAAATTTTTTTAATTAATTTTTTTACCTCATTTCTATCACACGGGGGGGGGGCGGGAAGCCCTCTATGTGATTGTGTGTGGGGGGCCTCATTGAAGGACCCAGCCTTGGGGCAAAGGGAGTAAATCTGGGCCTGATGATGTGTTGCTTGTTTTATTCAATTGAATTAGTAGGTAGACATGTGCACACTGAAATATTTTGTTTCGGAATTTTGGTTTCGTCCAGAAAAATACATTTAGTTACTCCCGAAATTTGTTTTTATTTATTTTGTTTCGTTAAAAAATGCATTCGTCTGAAAATCCGAATTAATTAAGGTCGATGTTCTAAGAATATTCGATGAAGCAGCTAAACTGTAAGACGCCACAATCGTACATTTCCGATCGAATGCTCCACCCACAAGCTGTAGTAGATTTCTAATGTTGTATGACTAGTAATAATAATTATTATTAATGTAGCAGACCCCCCATATTTGGGGTCGCTATGCCTAAATTTAGGGGGTAGCCTGAGCCAATAGTTAGGCTCAGGCTGTTGGAATTCTCTAGATTGGTCTCTGCTCTGTTGTGATGTTGCCTGGCAGTATAGTTCCCTGTGACCTGTAGGTGGCGCTGTCTCCCAGGTCTCAGGTCGAACCACAGGTGGCATTGCAGCGTGATTGGGTGCCCCCTCTCGGCAGTGGGCGTGGTCTACCCACTGTGCATGCTGGGAGGGGATACATAAGGGGAGACGCCATTATTCAGAGAGCAGTTCGCGCTTCCCGGCCCTCCAGGCCAGGGGTGTGTGTTCAGTCTCGGGCACCTTTAGCCCGAGGCTGCATCGTTCCAGATAGGCCCAGCACCTTTAGCTGAGGCCTACACCAGAAGAAGAGTCCCAGGGTACCCAAGTGGGGGTAACCCACTCTGAAGGAGAGGAAACCAGGGGAGGACCTATCCAAGGGGGATCGGTGAAGGAAGTCACTGTCTCGGGAGAGGCCTGGTTATCTGTCAGAGGGAAGGACTCCACAATCCGCCACAAGCCTTGCAATGTGCCCCATTGGCACCTAAGGTCTCAAGTGTTACAAGTGCTGGAAAGTTCGGGACTTAGAGGCTAATATCCTGATCGTATCCTTAGGAAAATTATAAGCTAAATGTTCGTGCTCCACACCGGCTGCTAGGACCGTGAGAGGGGACTATCCGGGTGAGCAGAACCCACTCAGGCTTGAGTGGCGACGAGTGGTAGTTAAGTGTCGCATGCCTGAACCTACCTCCCTGTTCAATTCTCCATCTCCAACTTTCCTATCAAGTTCTATGCAAGCAAAATAAACCTTTTATTTGGTTTAATACTGTGTGGACAATAGCCTTCTTGAACTTTCAGAGAGAATAGACTTTTCCCTATACTCTAGGGAGAAGAACCAACGAAAAGAGGTAACTCGCTGCAGGACCCAAATCAATTAACACTGCTCATCCTCTACAAAGATGGAGGATACTGGGCATGTGGCATGGTGTGTCCCATTCTGCTTGTGGAGGTAAGCAGGCCAGGGATGGTGTGTGCTACATTAATTACAAACAAAATTGGAGTATAGCCTCATGTAAGAAATAGGTAGTAGCTATAACAAAGTACCATCATCCAGATTATAGTGGAAAAGCAGGAGGGGTGGGGGTGAAGGAATAGTTGCTGAGGCTAAACCTGGAGTATACCCACCCAAATATTTGTGGACTATCTCGGTACTGATGAAGAACAATGAACATTGTTTGAATAAAAAGGTTTATTACAAATAAAGATTACAAAACAAACAACAATGCACGTCAAAGATTGGGCGAGGTCTCTACTAGTTTTGTGGGAATACCGCTTCTTCAGGAGTGCCAATCTATAGAATACATAATACAATAAAATTATATAATACAATTCAGCAATAAAGTAGCTAATGCATAAAAGGAGCATGGAGCAGGGCCGCCCGAATGGTTCCCCCCGTGGCGGACATGGGGGATAGTGCGTTGATCTCTAGGTATAAGGCGTATAATTAATTGAAGGACCCAATGTATAGACCCATGGCAGGGTAAGAAGGGGGTGGGGGGAAGGGGGAAGGGAAGGTAGGAGGAAGGGAATGGGGGGGAAGGAGAAGGAAGGGGTGGAGGGAAAGGGGAGGGGGGAAGGAAGGGGAGAGGGGAAAGGTAAAGGGGGGAAGGGAGAAGGAAGGTAAATTGGAGGAGGGGGGAAGAAGGGAGAAAAAGAGGAGAAGGGGGGAAGCAGGGAAAAGAGGGGGGAGAAGGGGGGGAGAGGGGGGAAGGGGAAGAACCCAACCATGAGGGTGTCAATTGGGGATAGAACTTACCACAGCGGTAACATCTGTGGATACATTGGAAGCCAAGGCCATGTAAGGGGGAATCCCTGATGATTAGTGATGAGCCGAACACCCCCGGGTTCGGTTCGCACCAGAACCCGCGAACGGACCGAACGTTCGTACGAACATTAGAACCCTATTAAATACAATGGATGCGAACGTTCGAATTCTAAAGTGCTAATTATAACGACTATTATGCATGTTATTGTCCTAAAAAGGGTTTGGGAACCCGGGTTCTGCACCAGGGGACATGTATCAATGCAAAAAGAAGTTTTAAAAACGGTCGTTTTTCGGGAGCAGTCATTTTAATGATGCATAAAGTGAAAAAAAAAAAGTCAAATATTCCTTTAAATATCGTACCTGGGAGTGTCTAAAGTATGCCTGTGAAGTGCCATGTGTTTCCCGTGTTTAGAACTGTCCCTGCACAAAATGACACTTCTAAAGGAAAAAAAAGCCATTTAAAACTGCTTGCGGCTTTAATGTAATGTCTGGTCCCGGTAATATGGATGAAAATCTTTAAGAAAAATGGCATAGCTACCCCATGACCCCCCCCCACCCCAGCCCATTACCAGCCCCTTTGGGTCTCGTATGGATATTAAGGGGAACACCGCACACAAAATAAAAAAGGCCCTATATACTCTGAACAGCCGTATACAGGCGGTGCATACAAGACAGGGACTGTAGCTTTGTTCTTATGTAGAATGTGTTTGTAATTTTGAACAGGTACATTGTTTAAGTGTAGCTCCAGCCCAAAAATCTATTTTTAAACTTTTTGGAAAACATAGGTAAGGGTTATCACCCCTGTAACATTTGTTTTGCTGTCTGTGCCCCTGTTCAGAACATTTCACCTCACTTTCCGTCCCAATGACAACTGTTTTTGAAATGTGGTGTTTTTCTTGAAACAAGGATTGGTGATAAAGCATCAGTACAGAGGAGACATCTTTCTCCCATATTAATTCTTACAGGAGAGAATTTTCCTTCCTAGGGGTAGATTTCCTCTCACTTCCTGTTGACTTCTTGCGTTTGCAAGTAGGAGTCGTTTGTAAGTTGGATGTTTGAAAGTAGGGACCTGCCATATATACTCTGCAGAAATAGGCCCCTTAGTTGTTGGTGTTGGCACAACACTGTAAGCACTCACAGTTACTCTTGGTTGGTGCTGGAACGCCCTGCTGTCAACTATTATATCAGGAATTGTAATTACATATAATTGTTGAACAGTGGTAGTAAAAATTGGGCCTTTGATGGTGGTGCTGGTGCCACAACACTGTAAGCCCTGACAGTTACTCTTGGTGGGTGCAGCAATGGGCCCTGCTGTGAATTATTAGATCAAGAATTGTAATTGCATGCCCCTGTTGAACAGGGGCTGAAAAATTGGGCCTTTCGTGGTGGTGGTGGTGGTGGTGGTGTTGCCACAACACTGTAAGCCCTCAGAGTTACTCTTGGTGGGTGCAGGAATGGGCCCTGCTGTGAATTATTAGATCAAGAATTGTAATTACATGCCCCTTTTGAACAGGGGCTGAAAAATTGGGCCTTTCGTGGTGGTGGTGGTGGTGGCGTTGCCACAACACTGTAAGCCCTCAGAGTTACTCTTGGTGGGTGCAGCAATGGGCCCTGCTGTGAATTATTAGATCAAGAATTGTAATTACATGCCCCTGTTGAACAGGGGCTGAAAAATTGGGCCTTAGGCACTGGTGGCACAACACTGCAACCCCTCACAGATACTGTACTTGGAGCACAGCAATGAGCCCTGTTGCAAAGTATTGCTTCAAAAATTGTAATTACACGCCCCTGTTAAACAGGGGCTGAAAAATTGGGCCTTAGCCACTGGTGGCGGCACCCATAAACAAAAATGATCTTCCAAGCTATCATCATCAATCGTATCATTGAGGACTCGGAGGAGGAGGATAGCCAGTCAACATAACAGCACAGGCACTCAGCATCAGCATCAGTCTTGAAGGGATGTGACATGTTAAAATCAATTAGTCTGTTATATCAGCATCAGGTGTGTGGTAGCTGGTGGTGATCCAAGACTGGTTCATCTTGATGAAAGTCAGTCGATCAACCGAGTCGGTGGACAGGCGCACCCTGTGATCCGTGACAAATCCTCCAGCAGCACTGAATGTGCGTTCCGAAAGAACGCTGGATGCAGGACAGGCCAGTAGCTCAATTGCATACTGTGCAAGCTCTGGCCAGTGATCCATCCTCAAGACCCAGTAAGCCAGAGGATTTTCGGTGGGGAAGGTGTCCAAGTCTGACCTTGCCCCTAGATATTCCTGCACCATGTTTATCAGACGCTGACGATGGTTGCTGGAACCGATCATACTTTGGGGCTGCGGACTAAAGAATTGTCTGAACGCATCAGTCAGACGGCCACCTTCCCCACCGCTCCTTCTTTGATTGGCCGAAGCCTCAGCAACTCGTTGTCCAGGACCAGGAGTTTGTAACCTCCCAGTCTCTGGGAACGCGTTGCACAGACCTTTCTGCAAGGCCTCCCGGAGTTGTCTCATCCTCTGCTCCCTCTGCGACGGTAACATAAGGTCCGCAACCTTACCCTTGTACCGTGGATCAAGGAGAGTGGCCAGCCAGTAATGGTCCCTCTCCTTGATCCGAAGAATACGAGGATCCTTCTGCAGACTTTGCAGGATCAGGGAGGCCATGCAGCGTAGGTTAGCTGAGTCATTCGGTCCGGAGTCCTGTGGGTCACTAAGGACGACATGATCCGCAGCCACCTCCTCCCAGCCACGTACAAGTCCACTGGTTTCTTGGGACTGTAAATCATCCCTAAAAGACTGCTGCTGATGATGCTGAGTGCCAGCCTCCACCTCCATGCTGACACAATCCTCCTCCTCCTCCTCCTCCTCCTCTTCTTGTGCGATGGGTGGGACAGAAGGAACACTGTCTGGGTAAAGGGGGCCTTGAGAGGCAAGGAAGTCCTCCTCTTCCTGCCTCTGTTCTGCCTCAAGTGCCCTGTCCATTATTCCACGCAGCGTGTGCTCCAACAGGTGGACAAGAGGTACAGTGTCACTGATGCATGCACTGTCACTGCTCACCATCCTCGTGGCCTCCTCAAATGGTGCCAGGACAGTGCATGCATCCCTGATCATGCCCCACTGGCGTGGAGAAAAAAAAACAAGCTCCCCTGACCCTGTCCTGGTGCCGTAGTCGCACAGGTACTCATTGATGGCCCTCTGCTGCGTGTGCAGCCGCTGCAGCATGGCCAACGTTGAGTTCCACCTGGTGGGCATGTCACATATAAGGCGGTTCTTGGGCAGGTTCAACTCCTTTTGCAGCTCAGCCAGGCGAGCACTGGCATTATAAGATCTGCGGAAATGCACACAGACTTTCCTGGCCTGCCTCAGGACATCCTGTAAGCCCGGGTACCTGCCCAAGAACCACTGCACCACCAGGTTAAGGACGTGAGCCACACAGGGCACATGGGTCAGTTGTCCCTGTCGGAGGGCGGAGAGGAGGTTGGTGCCATTGTCGCAAACCACCATTCCTGGCTTAAGCTGGCGTGGCGTCAACCACCTCTCGGCCTGGCCCTGCAGAGCAGACAGGACCTCTGCCCCAGTGTGGCTTCTGTCCCCCAAACACACCAGCGCAAGCACGGCATGGCATCTTTTTGCTGCGTACTTGCGTAGCCCCTTGAACGGCTACGGAGCACCGCTGGTTCAGAGGACAAAGCACAGGAAGAGGCCATGGAGGAAGAAGAGGAGGGGGTGGAGGAGAGAGGTGTGTCACAACCAGTAGTAGCATTTTGGAGGCGTGGCGGTGGAACAACCTCCAACACTACTGCACCTTGTCCTGCATCCTTCCCAGCTGCCAAAAGAGTGACCCAATGGGCCGTGAAAGAAAGGTAACGTCCCTGTCCATGCCTGCTGGACCATGAGTCAGCGGTAATATGCACCTTACCGCTGACCGCCCTGTCCAGCGAGGCCAAGACATTGCCTTCCACATGCCGGTAGAGAGCCGGAATAGCCTTCCGTGAGAAAAAGTGGCGTTTGGGAACCTGCCACTGAGGAACCGCACATTGCACAAACTCACGGAAGGGGGCCGAGTCTACCAACTGAAAAGGCAGCAGTTGAAGCGCTAGCAATTTAGCCAAGCTAGCATTCAACCGCTGGGCATGTGGATGGCTGGGAGTGAACTTCTTTCGACGGTCCAGCAGCTGGGGCAGGGAAATTTGCCTGCTAGAATCGGACGTCGGTGTACTGCTAGCAGAGTGGCCGCAAGTACTTGGCTGTGACACACCTAATTCTACACCTTCATTCCTCTCAGTGCATGTTTCAGAGAGGACTGAAGTTATAGTGGGGTTGGAGATCCCAGCTGATGCAGTGCAAGGAGAGGTCCGCTTTGTTCTTTGGTGTGGGTCTTTGAGGTAGGCTTGCCAACGAGCTGCATGGCAGGTCAACATATGTCTGGTCAGGCATGTGGTACCCAAGCGGCTGATGTTTTGGCCACGCGATATACGCTTGAGACATATGTTGCAAACAGCAGCTGTGCGATCTGATGCACTAGCCTCAAAAAAGGCCCACACCAAAGAACTTTTTGAATGACGGGCAGAGGCAGCGCCCTGCACAGGCGGAGCTCTGCGGTGTGATTCCGTCGGTGTACTGCCCTTACGCTGGCCACCAAAGGGCATCCTGCCTCGTTGGAGATGTGCCTCCTCCTCATCCTCCTCCTCCTCCTCTCTCCTATTAGGCACCCACGTGGAGTCAGTGACCTCATCATCCCCTCCCTCCTCATCACTGGAGCCAATCTGGCAGTATGCTGCAGCTGCTGGAACATGACTGCCAGATTGGTGTCCTTCTTGAGCATCCCCTCTGTCTGCTCTCACGCTACTGCCTTCCTGTAGCTGGGTTTCATCATCAGACCCTTCGAAACGCTGGGCATCCTCCTGGAGCATGTACCCAACACTGTGCTCAAACAGTTCGGGGGACTCCTCAGGAGGAGGACATGGTGGGTCTAGGGAAGGAGTGACTGATGATGAGTCTGACATTGATACCAGGGAAGAGGACGCTTTGGCAGCTGCTTTGCCAGTACCCTGAGCCTGGGTGAGAGAGGATGAGGAGGAGGAGGAGGGCTTGGTCATCCACTCTACCAAGTCTTCGGCATGATGTGGCTCAACATGTCCAGCTGCCGAAAAGAAGGACAAGCGTGTCCCATGGCCATGTGCTGATGACAATGCACCGCGTCCACGACCAGCACTGTTGCCCCCAGACACAGAGCCTGCTTGCCCTCTTTTATTGCCTCCTGACTGTCTGCCTCTCCTTGTTTGCCTTCCAGACATTCTAATGGATGGCCTGCAGGGAGATGGGAAAAAAGCAATAAGGGCTACCTTCAGGTGTCCTTCTCTGTCCCTTTACTTAAGGATTTCTAAATATGGTTGAGGATGATTGCTTTCGCACAGAATAGCACAATGCCAATTTCCCTGACTGTCCAAAAAACAAGGATTTCAAAGATGGTTGATGAGGAATGCTTTAGCACAGTATAGCACAAGGAGAATTTCCCTCACTGTCCTTCCCTGTCCCTACAAACAAGGATTAGCACAGTAAAACACACTGACACTCTCCCTACCTATAGTTTTCTGTCCCTAGAAAAAATGTTTTTTTAAAGATGGTTGATGATCAATGCTTTAGCACAGTATAGCACAAGGAGAATTTCCCTCACTGTCCTTCCCTGTCCCTACAAACAAGGATTAGCTCGGTAAAACACACTGACACTCTCCCTACCTATAGTTTTCTGTCCCTATAAAAAATGTTTTTTTAAAGACGGTTGATGATCAATGCTTTAGCACAGTATAGCACAAGGAGAATTTCCCTCACTGTCCTTCCCTGTCCCTACAAACAAGGATTAGCACAGTAAAACACACTGACACTCTCCCTACCTATAGTTTTCTGTCCCTAGAAAAAATGTTTTTTTAAAGATGGTTGATGATCAATGCTTTAGCACAGTATAGCACAAGGAGAATTTCCCTCACTGTCCTTCCCTGTCCCTACAAACAAGGATTAGCACAGTAAAACACACTGACACTCTCCCTACCTATAGTTTTCTGTCCCTATAAAAAATGTTTTTTTAAAGATGGTTGATGATCAATGCTTTAGCACACTATAGCACAAGGAGAATTTCCCTCACTGTCCTTCCCTGTCCCTAGAAACAAGGATTAGCACAGTAAAACACACTGACACTCTCCCTACCTATAGTTTTCTGTCCCTATAAAAAATGTTTTTTTAAAGATGGTTGATGATCAATGCTTTAGCACAGTATAGCACAAGGAGAATTTCCCTCACTGTCCTTCCCTGTCCCTACAAACAAGGATTAGCACAGTAAAACACACTGACACTCTCCCTACCTATAGTTTTCTGTCCCTAGAAAAAATGTTTTTTTAAAGATGGTTGATGATCAATGCTTTAGCACAGTATAGCACAAGGAGAATTTCCCTCACTGTCCTTCCCTGTCCCTACAAACAAGGATTAGCACAGTAAAACACACTGACACTCTCCCTACCTATAGTTTTCTGTCCCTATAAAAAATGTTTTTTTAAAGATGGTTGATGATCAATGCTTTAGCACACTATAGCACAAGGAGAATTTCCCTCACTGTCCTTCCCTGTCCCTACAAACAAGGATTAGCACAGTAAAACACACTGACACTCTCCCTACCTATAGTTTTCTGTCCCTATAAAAAATGTTTTTTTAAAGATGGTTGATGATCAATGCTTTAGCACAGTATAGCACAAGGAGAATTTCCCTAACTGTCCTTCCCTGTCCCTACAAACAAGGATTAGCACAGTAAAACACACTGACACTCTCCCTACCTATAGTTTTCTGTCCCTATAAAAAATGTTTTTTTAAAGATGGTTGATGATCAATGCTTTAGCACAGTATAGCACAAGGAGAATTTCCCTCACTGTCCTTCCCTGTCCCTACAAACAAGGATTAGCACAGTAAAACACACTGCCACTCTCCCTACCTATAGTTTTCTGTCCCTAGAAAAAATGTTTTTTTAAAGATGGTTGATGATCAATGCTTTAGCACAGTATAGCACAAGGAGAATTTCCCTCACTGTCCTTCCCTGTCCCTACAAACAAAGATTAGCACAGTAAAACACACTGACACTCTCCCTACCTATAGTTTTCTGTCCCTATAAAAAATATTTTTTTAAAGATGGTTGATGATCAATGCTTTAGCACAGTATAGCACAAGGAGAATTTCCCTCACTGTCCTTCCCTGTCCCTACAAACAAGGATTAGCACAGTAAAACACACTGACACTCTCCCTACCTATAGTTTTCTGTCCCTAGAAAAAATGTTTTTTTAAAGATGGTTGATAATCAATGCTTTAGCACAGTATAGCACAAGGAGAATTTCCCTCACTGTCCTTCCCTGTCCCTACAAACAAGGATTAGCACAGTAAAACACACTGACACTCTCCCTACCTATAGTTTTCTGTCCCTAGAAAAAATGTTTTTTTAAAGATGGTTGATGATCAATGCTTTAGCACAGTATAGCACAAGGAGAATTTCCCTCACTGTCCTTCCCTGTCCCTACAAACAAGGATTAGCACAGTAAAACACACTGACACTCTCCCTACCTATAGTTTTCTGTCCCTATAAAAAGTGTTTTTTTAAAGATGGTTGATGATCAATGCTTTAGCACACTATAGCACAAGGAGAATTTCCCTCACTGTCCTTCCCTGTCCCTACAAACAAGGATTAGCACAGTAAAACACACTGACACTCTCCCTACCTATAGTTTTCTGTCCCTATAAAAAATGTTTTTTTAAAGATGGTTGATGATCAATGCTTTAGCACAGTATAGCACAAGGAGAATTTCCCTCACTGTCCTTCCCTGTCCCTACAAACAAGGATTAGCACAGTAAAACACACTGACACTCTCCCTACCTATAGTTTTCTGTCCCTAGAAAAAATGTTTTTTTAAAGATGGTTGATGATCAATGCTTTAGCACAGTATAGCACAAGGAGAATTTCCCTCACTGTCCTTCCCTGTCCCTACAAACAAGGATTAGCACAGTAAAACACACTGACACTCTCCCTACCTATAGTTTTCTGTCCCTAGAAAAAATGTTTTTTTAAAGATGGTTGATGATCAATGCTTTAGCACACTATAGCACAAGGAGAATTTCCCTCACTGTCCTTCCCTGTCCCTACAAACAAGGATTAGCACAGTAAAACACACTGACACTCTCCCTACCTATAGTTTTCTGTCCCTATAAAAAATGTTTTTTTAAAGATGGTTGATGATCAATGCTTTAGCACAGTATAGCACAAGGAGAATTTCCCTCACTGTCCTTCCCTGTCCCTACAAACAAGGATTAGCACAGTAAAACACACTGACACTCTCCCTACCTATAGTTTTCTGTCCCTATAAAAAATGTTTTTTTAAAGATGGTTGATGATCAATGCTTTAGCACAGTATAGCACAAGGAGAATTTCCCTCACTGTCCTTCCCTGTCCCTACAAACAAGGATTAGCACAGTAAAACACACTGACACTCTCCCTACCTATCCTTCTCTTTCCCTAAACTAAAGGAATCCAGGTTAACCAAGAAAAAAAAATGTCACTGTCCCTGCCTATGCTTCTCTTTCCCTGCTCCGGAACACACTACACTAGGCCGCCGTGTTGGCGGCCTTTTATAGTGTAGGGCGTGTACTAAACACCCTCAGCAATAATTGGCCACAGGCATCCTGCCTGTGGCCAATCATTGCTCTCCTCGCTGCCGGCGCTGTGATTGGCCAAGCATGCGGGGTCACAGTGCATGCTTGGCCAATCACAGCGCCTGGATGACACTGCGATGGCGTAGTGCATTGTGGGCCGTTCGCGTCACTCGAATTAGGCGCGAACGGCCCAAATCGTTCGATCTTCGTCGAACGATCGAACAGCCGATGTTCGAGTCGAACGTATGTTCGACTCGAACACCGAGCTCATCCCTACTGATGATGTACAGGCAGATGGACAGGTTGGAACAGAGGACGCCGGCTGAAGCAGATGCATAAGGGATCATGAAGGGTGCAAAGTCCGGTGTTGCTGGTAACAAACCGGTGTTGTGTCAACCATGGAGGTATCCATATCCGTGACAAGGAATGCAGGGTAATGCATGGACTGAAAATAAAAGCAACCATAGAGGTCCCCGATGCACTGCCAATCGCGTCCCTGCTATAATTATTAATTATTATTACTAGTCAAACATTTGAATTCTTCTATAGCCTATGGGCGGAGCATTTGACCGTAAATGTCCGCTCGCGGCAATCGTATGTTTTTAGCTGCTTCGTCGAATCTTCATGTCTCTATAATGTCAAATCTTTACTGTCAATGTCGAATAATCTTGAACTAATAGAGTTAGGTTAGGCACATTCAACCACAGGTTCGATAGACACAGATCGCTATTGGCACCGTCATGTTGAATCTTCTATCTATCTATATTGAACTGTTGTCACAACGATACGAAAATATAATAGATACGAAAATAAAGCATTTTTTTTAATTCGGATCTTTCGGATTTTGGATTCTGTGCGTTCGTTATCGTTTGTTAAAACGAACACGAAAATCCTGGAAATTCGGACGAAAACGAATGCACATGTCTATTAGTAAGATTAAGTTAATAGTAACTTGGCTTTTAACAAGTAAAGGCAAGAATACATTCCAGACTATTGCAACAAAAATCAGTAATCTGCTCATATTGTTCCCTTTTTCTGATTAAATATTTACTTACTCTCTTAGTGCTCAGATACAGTATGTACAAGAAAGTGTTCTTATGTAGTTACTTGTATTTGTTCTTTTATCCATGTATTCCTTTACGATCTAGATACTTGTCTCAGAACAGCCAAGAACCAGTAAAAGTGGACTATTTACTCACATTTTACTATTCTGTCCTATAAAATGGTGCAACATTTATCATGAAGCTAATACAGGTTTAATTAGGATTCTCTAATGTGTTATTTAAAGTTTAACTCCAGGTTTCTTGTGACTTTAAAATGTTGTAGTTAATTTGGAATAAGCTTGTCCAAACTAACTATTTCCATCACAACTGATGCACCAGCTGGTAATGCTGTATGAACTGTATGTAGCATTTTTTTTTTTGGGGGGGGGGGGGATGCCACACAATTGGGTGGGCTTTGTGCACAGTGCTCTGCACCCTGAGCCCATGCTTTTTTTTTTTAAGCCTATTAGAGCCTCTCTCTCTAATCAAGTGCTTAAAGCGGAGTTCCACCCAAAAATGGAACTTCCGCTTTTCGGAACCCCCCCCCCTCTCCGGTGTCACATTTGGCACCTTTCAGGGGGGAGGGGGGAGCAGATACCTGTGTAATGCAGGTATTTGCTCCCATTTCCGGGCATAGATAACTGAGCCACCCGCGGGTATCTACGCCACTTCCTTCGTCCCCCCTGCTGTCTTTTGGGAGACACACAGGTCCCAGAAGACAGCAGGGACCAGTGGGATCACGCAGAGCGACTCACGCATGCACAGTAAGGAACCAGGAAGTAAAGCCGCAAGGCTTCACTTCCTGATTCAGTTACCGAAGATGGCGGCGGCAGTACCCGAGAGCCGAGCGATAGCTCGGCTTCGGGTGCCGACATCGCGGGCGCCCTGGACCGGTACGTGTCATTATTTTAAACGTCAGCAGCTGCAGTATTTGTAGCTGCTGACTTTTAAAAAAAAAAAATGGCGGACCTCCGCTTTAAAAAATCAATAAAACCCCTGATTGGAATCCATGTGTCCGGCGCCCTGCATATAGATCAGGGGACTGGACACATGGATAGGGGGGTGGCCCTGGTGCGCCCCCTATGGACGGGCCCCCACTGCAGTATACAGATCTGTGTTCTAGCAGTCAGATGGGAACTTTCCTTCCCTCTCCCAGGAACAAAATTGAGTTTGCCTGAGCACTGCTCAGCCATTCACAGGAAGCCTTGTATTTCATAAATGAATACAGGGTTTCTTCTGACTGGCTGGGGTGGAGAGGCTTGTGGATGATGTCACAAACTCCACCTCAATTAATCAGAGGAAGCCTTGCATTCAGTTATGAAATTCAATGCTCCTTGTGAATGGCTGAGCAATGCTCAGCCCACCTCGATTTTGTTCCGGGAGCAGGACTGGAAGTCCCAATCCCCCAGCCAGAACACATCACTGTCTACTGCATGTAGCTAATGTCCAGTGGGTACATCTGTTAGTAAAAAAAATTGTTTGTTTGGACCAACGTAATCCAAAGAACTATTTTAAAGTCACAAGAAAACTGGAGTTAAGCTTTAATGTCATATAGGTTTATTGTATTTATAATTTATCCTTTCATTGTTAAAAAAAGATTTCATAGGTACCGTATATACTCAAGTATAAGCCAAGTTTTTCAGCACATTTTTTTGTGCTGAAAATGCCCCCCTCGGCTTATACACGAGTCACCTTTTTGCGCCTGATCTCCCGGACTTTGGGGACCCCAAACTTGGCACACATGTAGCCTCACTCTTCCTCTACAAGTGTGCAAGGTTTGTTGACCGGGGGACCTACGGCCGGGGAGCACCGATTTTTCAAACCAGGGCACCCCTTCCATAGACTCCCATGTTAAACGGTAATTTCTCTGGTGACTTTGGGGACCCGGTACCGGCCGGTCGTAGGTAGCCCTATTTCTCCTCTATAAGTGTGAAACGTTTTTTGTCTGGGGGACCCACAGCCGGGGAGCACCGATTTTTCAAAGCCGGGCACTCCTTCCATAGACTCCCATGTTAAAAGTCAGTCTAGTCATGGGCACAGTGAGACATGGGCACAGTGAGGCATGGGCACAGTGAGGCATGCACATGGACACAGTGAGGCATGCAGATGGACACCCTAGGCTTATACTCGAGTCAATACGTTTTCCCAGTTTTTTGTGGAAAATATAGGTGCCTCGGCTTATATTCGGGTCGGCTTATACTCGAGTATATACGGTAAATTATTTAATTGTTTATATTATTTATTATTCTTTACACATTAGAGTAAATAATGTATCCAATCTAAATAAAAGATACTAAATAATCTGGCCCCACTTCTTAGTATCATTCTGCGCTAATAAAAAAAACTACATGGATAAAAGCACCAGAATAAAATACACTAGGTTACAATATGTAAAAGAACAGCAGCTGCTAAAAAAACAACGTAAATGGAAAAAACAGTATTAAAAAAACTTTATATAAAAAAGTTCAAAATAAACTGCAGCAGCGCTACGGACAAATGTTCAAATGTGCGTCTTCTATATAATCCAATCAAATAGGTAGTATAGATAGTGAACGGTGAGTTTGGTTACAGTTGGTTTAAATCCTAGTTCATGTGCTCCTTATCACCAAAAATGTGTTTCACCACGTGGGGGGATTAAGGGTCCCCTGATGGGGATGCACTCACCAGATGTTAAATCAATATGGGCATATATAAACCATCCTCCTCTAGTGTGTTCTGTCTTCTTTACCGCAATGGTACCACTGGCATGTATGAGGAAAAGGAACAAATCCACATAGGGTAGTACTGTTTGGAAATTTTATTATATGATAATCCCCCAAATATCCCCTTTACATATGTGCGTACCACATGACAGAAATAAACAGGCGATATAAAAAATGATGATGAGCGCTTCAGCGCTTGAGACTTGCCCACTGATGAACGCCAATTTACAGTTCCTTTGGCGTCTTCCTGGTTCGGCAGGTCCTGGAGCGCAGATGCGTCACTTCCGGTTTGCTTGGTTTGCTGGTCACGCCCTGACGTTTCGTCACTTCCTGACTTCTTCCGAGGGCGTGACCAGTCACCGCAGCAACCGGATTAAATACACACACTTAGTTCCCGCCCATCTACAGACGTCGGAGCGCTCTGACTGCGCCTACGTCAACGCGCATGCGCACTCCAGCTCCCACGTCTGTGCCCTATTGTGGGCGGAAGTCCATCACGCTACTTAACAGATTCGAGCTGCACTATCCTGATTGGCGCGCACACCCGATCTGTGGCCTGATAGGATAGTGTGTGTCACCATGACAAACATAATAAACAACTTGGATAATAAACATGGATGAGCGATTTACTCATTGTGAGCAAGTAAACCATAATAATGATCACTATTCTTGCTAGAGGACCTGAATCAATAATAATAACAATAACTGTCAGTCCACTGCAAGGTACACTTCTAAATGGCACAAACACAGCGGCTGTAGCCAAAGGGGAACAGCCATTCCTATGGCTAGTTCAAAACCCTTTGTGTGACCCCCTATATGGAAAGTCACTCACAATCTACTGTGCAATTTGTCATCCTGTGTTCAGATTGTGTCATAGAAATGTGTTTATAGCACTTATACAACTTGTTTCTTACTGAGCATGAGCAAACCTTTAAAGAAAGGTATATGCACAATTATATACTAAAAAATGTATGTTTAAAGTTCCATATAAAACTATATTAAATTTCATGAAATTCTATAAAATTCCATCAAATTTTCTTAAAATCCCATAAAAATGAGTAAAAAACAATAAAAAGGTCTATATAAAATTCATAAAAACCAACCTCTAATATTTTTTTCCTAAAAAAATGAATAAATAAATATATAAACCATCTAATGCTTTTGCCAAGAACCACAGATACCTTGTCAATAATGCACACATATAAATGAATAATCTAAAATGATATATTGAAACCATATCTTTGTAAACCACAATCTAGGTGATATGTCTTTTTTTTATTTTATATATAAAAAAATTGTGTGGGGACTCGGGTTATTGATTGGTCCCCGTGTATCAACCCTTCCAGCAATATGTGAACAATCAATGAATTGCATAATCTATAAATTATTTATTTTTTTATTTTGAAGTGGAGATGAAAATACTTAGTTTTGGAGAGGGTGGAAACTTTTTTTGAGAAATGGGGATTATTGTGAAGAGACATCAGAAACGAGGGTCATTCCCAACACGTTATGAGTTCCTTTTAAAGCAATTGATGTCAAGTTCAACGTTAAGACCTTTTGGTACCAAAACATCAGTTAAAAAAATCCACTTAGTTTCTTTCTTGGATAACTCCCGTACTTTGTGTGAGCCTCTCTAATTAGTCTCCAGGCATTCTATGCCCCAGAATTGTAGCCCTGTGGCATCCTGATTATGTTTAAGCTTAAAATGTAACGACACATTGTGGTCTTTGAAGCCAATCTTAATGTTGTGAATGTGTGGAAAATTAGAAAACCTCTAATGTTGGGATTTTGGAGGCAATGCAAAAAAAGGGGAGGAAAAAACCTCAATTTAAAAGTATCTAAATATTTATTTGTACAAAGCCGCATAAAGCGGACACATATATAAAATTATAAAATTGTACAAAAAAACACATATATACATAGATATTGTACAGTAACTGCATAAATCTAATATATTACAAATCTTTCAAGAAGCAATACAATAGCCTGATTTGACCACTCCCGCCGGAAGCAGATCAAGAGAGGCTTAGCCAACGCGTTTCAAACTGTAAATGTCCTTCATCAGGGATTTCAAATGCATTCGCTTCAAAGAGATCAAATTTCTGTTAAATACAGAAACAATAAGATAAGTTTTCACTTTCATTTCAACTATTATATAAAATACAAAAAACAAAGGAAGCAAACTTACACAAAAAATCATATATAAATTATTCCGTCAATGTTCCCATACATGCATCCCAGGTTCCAGAAACTCCAGGGGTGGATTCCCCGATGCCCTCAAAATGCCAGGAAAACCCTCTGTCAAAGCACATGTCCAAATAAGAAGTACGGACATCTAAATAAATTGGTCCAAAATAGGTGCCTTAAACAAAAATTATAACATACATAAGTATGGATGTAATTCTGTTGGGGAATATAATAATTGTCCCTAGAAAGAATGTAGTACCTGTAGATGGAAAAATGGAAATCTAGGATTCAGATTCATCAGGTAAATATAACTCATGTAAAGAGACAGGACCAAAGGATGCTTGAGTCCAAAGATATATGTCCTAAAAATAATTAAAGAAAACAATAAAAATTGTAGCAATCAAAAGAGAGAAGAAAAATTCTTCCCTCTTCTAAATAAAACGTCTCCAAAAGTTTTTGAGTATTACCTGTCAAAAGGATCAAGAATCCCGATAATTATCCAAAAAAGTTTCCATGCAATAGAGGTCCATACAGAAACATCCTCTGCCTGCCAGCAGAGGGAAAGAATGACACCATATAACTCCTTTGGTGTCCTTTATATCCCTCTGCTATGTCTGATTGGTCCAGACCAGGTCACATGACGCACCTGCTCATAGAGCAGAGCCTCATGTAGCCATGGAAACGCTGTGCTTCCCACGTCAAGCCACGTCAAGCGCCGATCACATGACGCAACCAAACCAATCAGCGGTGCGTCTGCCATCATTGCATATCAGCAGCAAAACACCAAGGGAGCACGGCATAAACTAGCCCATGGCCGCATCATTAAACCAATATAGCGTCACCCATCATACCCCGCTGTTATAGCAAGGGTATGATAAACGACCCCTCTGCTGGATCAGTCCTCATTCCGATCCGTCCCGCATATTAGGAAGTGCATAGACGGCCATCTTGAATGTGGGCAAAGTAAAGGGATGCCAGATGGAAAAGGGTGGTTTGGATGGAAAGGATGGAACTAAATTGCCGTGGGGCAATCAGACATTGAATATTAGCACCAATTTACCATTGTAAAACCATGCCCAGGATATAGATCCTTATCCCAGAACAATTGTATATGGACGGGGAGCGGACCAGGGACAAACACCACCGGTGCCGTTTTAAACCTACGGGAGGAACAAAGAAGTTTCTCCTACCCAGGAAAAAATGGTGGGGGACAAATTCCATTGGAAAACCCCCTCCCAGGCACCAGATATGCACATGTGAAATTGAAAAAGAAGGGATCCTAGATGGAGAGAAAAAACGGGCCACCCCAAAAACGGAACTCTGGCTAGATCACAAACCAATATGGGACGCATGCATGGGAGCACGTCAAAAAATCCGCCGAAGCATCAAAAAGATACCTCCGCAGAAAAAATATTATGGAACATTGAGCACACAGAATATATATGATATAAAAGTCTATATATCTCAAAACCCCACATGTGTGTCAGTGTGTTTTTAGAAAAAAATAGAAAAGTTCTCCTCTATCCATAGACATGGAGAAAAGCTGGAATGTCGGGGCTCATAACTGGGGGTGGGTGGAACATCACGCCAGAATATATCCACAAGGCTAATCAGTCTTCCCCGAACTAAAGCCCTCCAGGAATGGACGAAAGTTTTCAACTTCATTCAAACCTGGGGGCGTAGTTGCCCTAAGGTACCTGATCCAGCGCATTTCCCGCTGGAGCAGGACCTTGTTCCAGTCACCCCCCCTACATGGAATATGAATCCTTTCAACAACTGAAAAAATTACTTTGGGCATTCTATACCTGTGTTTTTTGGCTACATGTCTCCCAAGAGGCAAATAGAGGTTTCCTATCCTCATGCTATGTATATGTTTTTCCACTCTCTTCCCAAATTCCTGTCTTGTTTTTCCGACGTAAAAACATCCACACTGACAGACCATTAAATAAACCACACCTTGTGTCTTACAATTGGCAAAATGCCTAAGTGTGAAGGTCTCCCCATTGGGTAAAGTAAGTGTGGATCCCCCGCCAATGACAGTACATTGAGAGCATGCCTCACAAGGATAGGTCCCAAAGATTTTACATGGGTCCTTTCTTGCCTCTCCCTTGTATTCACTTTTGACTAGCATTGTTTTCTCTCTGACCATTGAACATGGGGGACCTTCAGGGAGATGGGTGGGAGGAGCTCATGTCTGGGATTCAGAAGAACTACCAAGGGACTGAACAACCAATCTCAGATTTGTCATCCCTATTTTTCAACCTCAGGAAAACATTAGAGAAAAAATCTGCCCTATATTGGCATATTAACTCATTCGACAGGTATATTAGAGAACACATTAATCCTATCGGTCTGAGGATTCAGATATTTCCTATTTTGGAAAATATCAGTAAAAACCTTAAGACCAACTGGGAAACCAAGTTAAATGAATGTTCAATTAATTTGATGATGTTATTACAGGAGGAATATAAGCAGCAGCTGGTTGTTTTGGATATAGAAATTGAGTCACTATATGCCCGCCTCTCACTTTTAAAAACGCATAAAGAATATAGTAATTTGGAAAAAAAACTCAAAGAACATTTGGAAAATTTTGGCAAAACAATACTTGTTAAAAAAGAGAAAAAGTATTGGAGAGACAAAAATGCGTTCAGTGAGGGCCGAGCATATAGATGGAATCAAGAGAAAAAATATAGAAACAATCAATTTAATAAAAACAAAAATCGGGGGGGAGATACTAATGTACAAAATGATTATTTATCTGATACCCCATCCAACTCTTCCTCTTCAGTCTCCTCAAATACAGGTTGTATGTTTGGGACAAAAAGGAAAGGCCCCTCACCCAGATCCAATGAAATTGATGGAGAGGTCTTACAATGTAACAAAAAGGCAACAACGGATTCTAAGGTGTTCTCCACACAAAATGGAAGAGGGAGTGGACATAGTCGGGGTTCATACAAGAATAACCCCAAGGGATCTACCACTCGAAGTAAAACGGCCTCTCAGAGGGAATTGGGGGCAATACCCAAATCTGGGGCCATCTCTAGAGTCCAATCACTTTCAGTGGAGGATTTTTTAGAGAAGGGCAAAACACATCCAATCCCACCCTCGCCCATGACACAACTAGTCATGGAACCTTTTGTGACCAAGATAACTCCGGGGGAAAACTCAACATCATAAATTTATCCTCTTACAAGCTATCTGATTTAGAACATGAAGAATTGTCAATGGACATTCTTTTTGCCCAACCAGCAATACGGACAATTTTGAAACAGTTAAGGATATTCATCTGTTTGCTTGTAAGCTTTTTTATAAGAGCTTATATGCTAAACAAGAGAACCAAGAAAGTGAGGTAGCACCTAATCTTAAAGCTGCCGACTTCAAGGCCTTGAGGGACCTAAATCTCTTACTTCAGGAAAACGCCCCCTTGAGTCAGACATGGGGGGAGAATTTGGAGGAAGAGGAGGGTGATGATGGGGAAAATAATCAGACATCTTTTACCCCGGAAAAATTTAAAGGAAATCTCATAATTTCCCACCAATTAACCAGAACCCCGCTCTAGCTCTATTTGTAAGACAAACATCTAAAGAGATTGAGGTCCTAAAAAAGACACTTTACATTCTAATCTCAACCCAGAACAAAAACATGCCCTAAAAACTCTTAAGAACAATGTTAACATTACGATCAAAGGCTCGGATAAAGGGGGTAACATCGTCCTTATGGACAACCCAGATTATGAGGAGCTGTGCATGAAAATACTTAGGGATCCTAAATGCTATCGCAAAATCTCTTCATCCACGGTGGATAGAATGAATAGCGAATTTTATCAATTGGTTCATGAATCCTTTAGAGATGGTGCCATAAACCAAGATATCTGGGACTTTATTCGAACCAGACACCCACGTACCCCTACGATGTATGCACTTCCTAAAGTGCACAAAAACCTGTTGAGGCCACCTGGCAGGCCCATCATATCAGGTAATGGTTCCATCTCTGAAGGTGCTAGCCGAGTTATTGACCAGCACCTCAGACCTCATGTGATGGATCTCCCTTCGTACACTAAAGACACAATCCATCTTCTGCAAATATTGGAAGGTCTTGTCATACCTCCATCATCTCTCTTGGTTACTGTAGATGTAGAGTCACTCTACAACAGCATACCACACGATCTTGGCATTTTAGCTGTCCAAAGAGTGCTACGACAACGTCCAACCACGGATTGGAAGTTTAATCAATTCATCATACAGATGCTTGATTTTATTTTACAGCATAACATTTTTCTGTTTCAGGGCTCCCACTACCTCCAGGTACAGGGGGTGGCTATGGGGACGTGCTGTGCACCCTCATATGCCAACCTGTACCTGGGGGAGTGGGAGAAGGACTACCTCCTGGGAGATGATGCGTCTATGTGTGCCTGCCACATTCTCATGTGGCAGCGCTACATAGACGACATCTTCATCATCTGGGATGGGCCTGAAGACATGCTCAAGAGAGTTTTGGAACTTATGAATACCAACAACTTAAATTTATTTTTTACCATGTCTTATGACTCTGAGAAAGTCAGTTTTCTTGATATCCTTATATCGAAAGATATACAGGGGAAAGTCCAAAGTAGACTGTTTAGGAAGGAAACGGCTGGCAACACGATGTTGCATGCAGCCAGTTTCCATCCAACAACACTCAAAGAATCCATACCTTTCAGCCAGTTCCTCCGGATTAGGAGGAATTGTACATCAGATGATGACTTTCAATTTGAATCTAATGAATTAAGTAACCGTTTACTAGCGAGAGGTTACTGTAGATCCACTTTAAAGAAAGCCTTCAATAGAGTAAAGGGAATGGAAAGACATACTTTGGTCTTTAAGACTTCAAAGAAAAAGAAAAAAACTCAAGAAGATAATATTTCAAGAATAATTTTCAAGTTCTCTAATGAGCACAAGAAAATCAGACAGATTCTAACCAAATATTGGCCGATCCTTACCGAGGACCCAATCCTGAAGACACTAGTACCATCAAAACCAGTAATCACTTTCAAAAAGGCAGAATCCATCGGTGGAATGCTAGTCAAAAGTGAACACAAGGGAGAGGCAAGAAAGGACCCATGTAAAATCTTTGGGACCTATCCTTGTGGGGCATGCTCTCAATGTACTGTCATTGGCGGGGGATCCACACTCACTTTACCCAATGGGGAGACCTTCACACTTAGGCATTTTGCCAATTGTAAGACACAAGGTGTGGTTTATTTAATGGTCTGTCAGTGTGGATGTTTTTACGTCGGAAAAACAAGACAGGAATTTGGGAAGAGAGTGGAAAAACATATACATAGCATGAGGATAGGGAACCTCTATTTGCCTCTTGGGAGACATGTAGCCAAAAAACACAGGTATAGAATGCCCAAAGTAATTTTTTCAGTTGTTGAAAGGATTCATATTCCATGTAGGGGGGGTGACTGGAACAAAGTCCTGCTCCAGCGGGAAATGCGCTGGATCAGGTACCTTAGGGCAACTACGCCCCCAGGTTTGAATGAAGTTGAAAGCTTTCGTCCATTCCTGGAGGGCTTTAGTTCGGGGAAGACTGATTAGCCTTGTGGATATATTCTGGCGTGATGTTCCACCCACCCCCAGTTATGAGCCCTGACATTCCAGCTTTTCTCCATGTCTATGGATAGAGGAGAACTTTTCTAATTTTTTCTAAAAACACACTGACACACATGTGGGGTTTTGAGATATATAGACTTTTATATCATATATATTCTGTGTGCTCAATGTTCCATAATATTTTTTCTGCGGAGGTATCTTTTTGATGCTTCGGCGGATTTTTTGACGTGCTCCCATGCATGCGTCCCATATTGGTTTGTGATCTAGCCAGAGTTCCGTTTCTGGGGTGGCCCGTTTTTTCTCTCCATCTAGGATCCCTCCTTTTTCAATTTCACATGTGCATATCTGGTGCCTGGGAGGGGGTTTTCCAATGGAATTTGTCCCCCACCATTTTTTCCTGGGTAGGAGAAACTTCTTTGTTCCTCCCGTAGGTTTAAAACGGCACCGGTGGTGTTTGTCCCTGGTCCGCTCCCCGTCCATATACAATTGTTCTGGGATAAGGATCTATATCCTGGGCACGGTTTTACAATGGTAAATTGGTGCTAATATTCAATGTCTGATTGCCCCACGGCAATTTAGTTCCATCCTTTCCATCCAAACCACCCTTTTCCATCTGGCATCCCTTTACTTTGCCCACATTCAAGATGGCCGTCTATGCACTTCCTGCGGTGCGGGACGGATCGGAATGAGGACTGATCCAGCAGAGGGGTCGTTTATCATACCCTTGCTATAACAGCGGGGTATGATGGGTGACGCTATATTGGTTTAATGATGCGGCCGTGGGCTAGTTTATGCCGCGCTCCCTTGGTGTTTTGCTGCTGATATGCAATGATGGCAGACGCACCGCTGATTGGTTTGGTTGCGTCATGTGATCGGCGCTTGACGTGGCTTGACGTGGGAAGCGCGGTGTTTCCATGGCTACATGAGGCTCTGCTCTATGAGCAGGTGCGTCATGTGACCTGGTCTGGACCAATCAGACATAGCAGAGGGATATAAAGGACGCCAAAGGAGTTATATGGTGTCATTCTTTCCCTCTGCTGGCAGGCAGAGGATGTTTCTGTATGGACCTCTATTGCATGGAAACTTTTTTGGATAATTATCGGGATTATTGATCCTTTTGACAGGTAATACTCAAAAACTTTTGGAGACGTTTTATTTAGAAGAGGGAAGAATTTTTCTTCTCTCTTTTGATTGATACAATTTTTATTGTTTTCTTTAATTATTTTTAGGACATATATCTTTGGACTCAAGCATCCTTTGGTCCTGTCTCTTTACATGAGTTATATTTACCTGATGAATCTGAATCCTAGATTTCCATTTTTCCATCTACAGGTACTACATTCTTTCTAGGGACAATTATTATATTCCCCAACAGAATTACATCCATACTTATGTATGTTATAATTTTTGTTTATGGCACCTATTTTGGACCAATTTATTTAGATGTCCGTACTTCTTATATGGACATGTGCTTTGACAGAGGGTTTTCCTGGCATTTTGAGGGCATCGGGGAATCCACCCCTGGAGTTTCTGGAACCTGGGATGCATGTATGGGAACATTGACGTAATAATTTATATATGATTTTTTGTGTAAGTTTGCTTCCTTTGTTTTTTGTATTTTATATAATAGTTGAAATGAAAGTGAAAACTTATCTTATTGTTTCTGTATTTAACAGAAATTTGATCTCTTAGAAGCGAATGCATTTGAAATCCCTGATGAAGGACATTTACAGTTTGAAACGCGTTGGCTAAGCCTCTCTTGATCTGCTTCCGGCGGGAGTGGTCAAATCAGGCTATTGTATTGCTTCTTGAAAGATTTGTAATATATTAGATTTATGCAGTTACTGTACAATATCTATGTATATATGTGCTTTTTTGTACAATTTTGTAATTTTATATAAGTGTCCGCTTTATGCGGCTTTGTACAAATAAATATTTAGATACTTTTAAATTGAGTTTTTTTCTTCCCCTTTTTTTGCATTGCCTCCAAAATCCCAACATTAGATGTTTTCTCATTTTCCACATATATTCGGGATGATGGCAATTACATGTTGGGTTGCATGAGGTGTTACACTTTTCACGTATTCATAGGGTGGATAATACACCCATAAACCTCGTTTTTATACCCATGCACCCATACATGGACCCCATTTTTGTGTTAAAATTATAATTAACTCGGTGCACTATTTTTCCCATATATCTGCCATCTTGGAGAAATCCAATATTGGCAGGAGTGTGGTGCACATATTTTGAGAGCTGATATTTATTTTTGAAATACAGCTATAACAGTATATGTCTTTTGTGTTTTGAAAATTTGTTTTGTTTTCTCTCTGACCATCTGGGGGACCTTCAGGGAGATGGGTGGGAGGAGCTCATGTCTGGGATTCAGAAGAACTACCAAGGGACTGAACAACCAATCTCAGATTTGTCATCCCTATTTTTCAACCTCAGGAAAACATTAGAGAAAAAAATCTGCCCTATATTGGCATATTAACTCATTCGATAGGTATATTAGAGAACACAATAATCCTATCGGTCTGAGGATTCAGATATTTCCTATTTTGGAAAATATCAGTAAAAACCTTAAGACCAACTGGGAAACCAAGTTAAATGAATGTTCAATAAATTTGATGATGTTATTACAGGAGGAATATAAGCAGCAGCTGGTTGTTTTGGATATAGAAATTGAGTCACTATATGCCCGCCTCTCACTTTTAAAAACGCATAAAGAATATAGTAATTTGGAAAAAAACCTCAAAGAATATTTGGAAAATTTTGGCAAAACAATACTTGTTAAAAAAGAGAAAAAGTATTGGAGAGACAAAAATGCGTTCAGCGGGGGGCGTGGCTTACCGCATGGAGCAGTGAGACGTGTTTCCTCACAGCTCCCTGGTCTTTTGGCTCCACGGGACTTGTAACATCTGGAAACCTACCTAAACTTGGCACATGGGGAAAGGCAAGACCCAGGCACAGAAGGGCACCTCTGGGAACCGAAAAGGGGGCGATTTGGTGGACTTTTTCGCCCGATCCCGGGCCGCATCACAGCGCCGTTCCGAATCCAAGATGGCGCTGGCACCTCCGTCTCCAGCCCGCTCTGAATCATCCCTGCATTCCCAGGTGAGCTCCCGCAGCCGTTGCCCCCCCCTTGAGGACTCTGATTTTGTGCTCACCAGAAGCCGTTCTAATGCATCCCTGGGCTCTGGCGACGGATGGGACATGGAGGCACAGATTCGCTCGCTGCACAGCTACATTAGATCCCTGCCCACTAAATCTGATCTTGAGCAATGTGTCCACAGAATTGAGAAAGCATACAGGAAAGAGGTCTCCGACCTCAAGAGAGACGTGGGTGCGCGCTTTGAAGACCTGGACGCTACCACTGACAGTCTCAGTATCACCGTGAAGTCGCACGACAAAATACTTAATACCCATACCGTCATGCTACAGCAACTCGCGTATCAGCAGGACGACATCGAAAATCGCAATCGCCGCAATAATATACGCATACGCGGGATCCCCGAGTCTGTAGAGGCCAAACACCTGCCTGCGGCTGTGGCCACCATTTTTAACCAGCTGCTGCACCGGCCCAAAGATGACCCTATTGAGCTGGACCGCGTTCACAGAACCTCAGGCCCGCGGGCCCCGGACCCCTCCTTTTTGCGGGACACGCTGTGCCGGGTTCATTTTTACAAGATCAAGGAAGACATCATGAGAGCTGCTAGCTCACAGGACACCATACCCTTTAATGACACCCCCGTAATGCTTCTCCCAGACCTTTCTCGTCAGACGCTGGCGATGAGAAAAGCGCTTAAGCCGCTAACACAGCTTTTGCAATCTAAACAGATGAAATATCAATGGCGGTTTCCATTCCATCTCAGAGTATACCACGAGGGTAAAACCGCAATCTTCCGCACGCTGGGAGACCTGCCGTCCTTCCTCGGCACGCTGAATCTTCCGCAGGTGTCTCTCCCGGATTGGCCGTTCACACCAACTACTCCTGGCCTGCCTTTTGTTCCACAATGGCAATCGCAAGGTCGTAGACATAATCCCAAACCCCAGCCTCAACGGGACACTAATGATTGAATCAGTCTCGATCGCAGTTGTTCCTTCATTTGCAATGACTTTCCTGGGGCCCCTTCTGGGACACAGCAGGGTGCTCCGGATATTTGACTCAGACTGCCTACCCATTGCAATGTGTTCTCTCCTTGCCTCCCGTGTTACTGTTTGGATGCCACCTCTCGTGCCACCTCTCACCTATGGTTTCTCTAGGGTGGTTGCCTTAAAGCGAGGTTGCCTGCCTTATTACATCCTGAAAGTTTCCTTATTATCTGTTTAGGACCAATTTTATGCGTAACTATTTTTATGTTGTGACTTTTGTATGTTGGTCCTGTTAGTTTACTGATTTCCCGTGGAGCTGGGGACCAGGGGACTGCCCTGCCCAGCGAGTTTCCACTGCACACCCCCCCCCCCCCCCCCCGGGGGTTTTTTCTTTTTTTTTCAGTGTCATTATGGACACTGGTTGGTATGCGGCTGTATGCCATGCTGTAAGGTTTTTTTTTATTCTACTTACAGTCTTTTGGAGCCACCTAGTGGCCTTTTTTGTTTATGTTTATTTCCTTTTTTTTTTTCTCATTACTCCTGCTCTGTTGGTCTTCCTCCACTTTGCCCCGATATGAGTATGCTCTGATGTTTATGCTTTTTCTCATGGGCTGGGGAGACGACGACCATGTCCAACCAAATTGCTTACATACTCACATGGTCCTACGGACCTGCTCCACCCCCCCCCTCCTTTTTCCCTTTGTCTCTTCTTTTCTCTCTTCACCTCCCCTCCTCTGCCTTCATCTTTTTTCTTCCCACCTTTAGGCCTCCTATGGCGCTGTTTTCTTCCTCAAGAGCTACTGAGCTACGAACCACCTACCGTGACTTACTTCCTCCTTCACCCCTGCTCCCCACATCTGACTATTTTATGGCTTCTGTTTGCCCAATATCTTTAGCGTCCTTCAACTGCAGGGGTTTCAACACACCAGAGAAGCGGAGCCAGATTCTCTATCACTTCCATAAAAGACGCTCCAGTATCTTGTTGTTACAAGAAACCCACTTCCGCAAGGGTTCTATACCTGTTCTACGTAACAGATATTACTCACAATGGTACCACAGTGCTAACCCCCAAGCCAAATCGAAAGGTGTATCAATTGCCTTCCATAAATCTTTTAAACCTGAGGTTCTAGAATCTTTTGTTGATATTAATGGTCGCTTCATTTTTCTTAAACTGAAACTAAACGATTTTCTCTTCACAGTGGCCAACGTATATGTACCTAATGTGGATCAGGCTCGGTTCCTCTCGTCAGTTCTCACCAGACTGTCCTCCTTTGGGGGTCCCTGCTTCATCGTCGGTGGGGATCTAAATTTCGTTATGTGCCCGTCTGTAGACTCCTCCTCGGGTAAGTCCTCTGTTCCATCCTCTGCACTTGCACACATCAAATTCCTGCTACATTCCTCTCGCCTGGTGGATGTCTGGCGTGTCCAGCACCCCACGGAGAGGGACTACAGCCACTATTCAGCGGCACACAATTCATATAGCAGACTTGACCATTTCCTGATATCACAATCTCTACTAGACTCCCCCATCCAGGCGTCGTTGGGCCACTTTCTCTGGTCTGACCACGCCCCGGCCTACCTGACCCTGTCACACCCTCCAAAATCTCGTAGGGGTACGCAGTGGAGGCTCAATGACAATTTACTGCGGGACTCTGTTTGTGTAGCGGATGTCACTAAAACCATTCGGAACTTTGTTTCCGATCACTCCTCGGATACCACCTCCCCCCTCATTCAGTGGGAGGCTCTGAAGTGTGTGGTTCGGGGCATACTTATACAACATGGCTCGCGCCTCAAGAAGGTACGTGCAGATGATATTCGCCGTCTCCTCTCTACTATAGCAGAACTCGAGCCTCTGCACAAGCGTGATTTGGACCCGGCCATTTTTGTCCGATTGTCGAATGCACGTAGGGACCTACTTCAACTTCTAGACGCACATTCTTTAATAGCCCGTGACAGGGCCCGCAATTTCCATTACTCCTTAGCAAACAAATGTGGCAAACACTTAGCACGGGTCCTCTACCCCAGACCACCCCGATATTCCATTCCCTCTATTGCGCATCCCGATCAAACCACAAAGTTCTCCCCGGGGGGCATTTCTTCGGCCTTTCGGGAGTACTATTCCCAACTTTATAATCTACAGCCCACAGGTTCAAACGCACGCACTGCCTCCTCGAACGACGAAATGCGAGATTATATTTTGGAAACAGCATTACCCAAAATCAATGAGCCTGTTGCCGATGAACTAGAAAAACCTCTGGTCGCGCCCGAATTTTTGGGCGCCATCAAGGATTTGAAGATGGGCAAATGTCCCGCCCGGATGGGTACACCCCCCGCTTCTACAAAACTTTTGCCACAATCCTCACCCCACTTATGGCTAAGGCATTCAATGCTGTGGATGACTCTCATATGCCGCCTAAGGGCCTCTTATCCGCCAATATCTCCGTGTTGCCCAAACCAGGAAAAGACCCTTCCCAATGCAGCAGCTACCGGCCAATATCCCTGCTCAACATAGATCTCAAATTGTTCGCAAAGGTACTGGCCACACGCCTATCCCCTCTCCTCCCTGGAGTGATCCATAATGATCAGGTGGGTTTTGTCCTGGGCCGCGAGGCGAGGGACAATACGACCAAAACTATTCACCTCATCTCCTATATCCAACGCAAAGACCTAAAAGCCTGTCTCCTTTCCTTCGACGCCGAAAAGGCCTTCGATAGGGTCAGTTGGAGATTTCTCCGACTTTCCCTAGAACAGTTGGGATTGGGGACGTCATTTATCTCTAGGGTGATGTCCTTATACTCTCAACCTTCGGCCTCGGTGTTGGTCAATGGCACTGCCTCTGAGCCGTTCGATATCTCCAATGGTACTCGGCAGGGCTGTCCCCTTTCCCCTCTCCTATTTGTGATTGTTATTGAACATCTGGCCTGTGCCGTTAGACAAAACTCTTCCATACGCGGTATTCAGATGCCCTCCTCCCACTACAAACTATCCCTTTATGCCGATGATCTACTGGTCTACGTGCAACACCCCCATATCTCCTTGCCATCTCTTTTCTCAGAATTTCAACGATTTGGATCTTTTAGCAATTTTAAACTTAATCTTTCCAAGACTGAAGCCCTCAATATTTCCCTCACCTCCACTGCGATGTCCACTCTTAGATCAAACTTCTCTTTTCGGTGGCAGAAGAAGGGGATTTCGTACCTGGGGGTAGTTATACCCTCTAACCTTCCTGATCTTTTCTCCTTGAATTACGTTCCTTTGCTCTCCCGCATTCGGAAGGACCTCGAGGAGTGGGGGGGATCTTCCTTGCCTTGGTTCGGACGAATCAATACCCTAAAAATGGATACCCTACCCAAACTTTTGTACCTTCTCCATACAATACCCATTTTGATCCCCAAGTCTTTCTTTTCATCTTTGCGTACTATCGCTATCAGATTCATGTGGAGCCGTGGGCTGCCTAGGGTTAAATATAACTTGCTCTCCCGTCCGAAACTTCAGGGCGGAGCGGGCCTCCCCGATTTTGAACTCTATTACAAGGCCACCCATATGGCACGCACACTGGAATGGTTCCCTCGCCCTTTCTTAAAGGCTTCTGTTGCCATTGAGCAGGACCTGGCTCCGGTCGATCTCCGTGCACTGCTATGGGGATATAAATCTGATCTCACCCATATACCCTCTTCCTCCCCTCTGACGCTGGCCTCCCTTAGACTGTGGTATAACAGGGGTTTGTGTTCCATTCTATCCTCTGATCCCTCCCCATTATCCTCTCTATTTGACAACCCTGCCTTCTCTCACGGTGTAGGAACGTCTACATTGGGTCCCTTCAGGAGGACTGACTGGCCCCAGGCGCACTCCTTCGTACACCCCACGTTCGGAACACCTGTCACGCCGACAGGCTCCTCCGATTGGCTCACCACACTACATTTAGCTACGCTCGCGAAGCGCTTGCACTCTTCCTCCCAAATACACCGCCCTAAAACAGAGTTTGAACAGCTGTGCTCCCTCTCCGAGTCACCCAGACACCTCCTCTCGACCATTTACTGTCTCTTACAAAATCTTACACATGCTGACTTACCTTCTTACACCAGGGCATGGTCTACAGATATGGGTGAGGACATCCCAGGTTCAGATTGGCAGACTTCGTTTCATTTCACTCATAAATCTACGATAGCCTGCTATTCGCAGGAAAAAAATTACAAGATTCTGTCAAGATGGTACAGGGACCCCTATACATTGCACAAAATCTTTCCGTCCACTCCGGCATCCTGCTGGCGATGTTCGACCTCTACGGGGACCTACTTATATGTCTGGTGGGAATGCGAGAGGATCCGCCCCTTCTGGACTCAGGTATTTGATTGTTACGACAAACTCTATGATGATACGCTGTCGCCCTCCCCTAAGATTGCCCTTCTCTCTATTCTCCCGGGTTCAATATCCTCCCAGAAACAGAACCTCCTTCGTTTCTTTATGTCGTCAGCTAGACAGCTCATCCCTTCCTACTGGAAGTCGACCACCATTCCTCCCTTATCACACTGGGTCTCGATTATGAATGATACTATGAGAATGGAGGAGATGCTAGCCCTTGACAACGATACATTTGACAAATATAAAGCACTGTGGTTCATCTGGCTCCGCTTCTCATCTTCTGACACTCTGGCAAGTATGTTGTCGACCCCAAATTGATTATCCTTGCGCCTAAAGTGACAGTGGGATGAACGGGACTTGTTTTGGAGGGTCCCCCTCTCACCACAGCTACTTACTTATCTCTCTCTGTTCCCTGACTCAGTGGCTCTGACACTCTTCTATGATTTCTCCTTGCCTACTTTTCTTTCTCTTTTCTGTCCTTCCTTCTCTTTTCTCATCTTTCTCCCTTCCTCTCTTCCTCTCCCCCTGTACCCCTCCCCACTCCCACCATCCGACCCCCTCTACCACTCCTTTTGTTTCCCCTTTTTATTTCTTGTTTGTTTTAATCTTAATCCCTAACGTATCTGTTTTCAATCCTGTTGTATAGGTCGACGGGGCTCTTCTAGCTGTACCCGTTTTCTATCCCAATTACCGGTTACCACATCTGATATTGTATAACTATGTATTATGAGTTATGCTGTGGGCGATAGCCATTTGGCTGACTCTTCGCACAAACTTGTATGTGACTGCTTACGGATTGTGACTTCATATATATTTTCATGTACTCACTGTTAAAATCCCAATAAATATATTTTCAACCCCAAAAATGCGTTCAGCGAGGGCCGAGCATATAGATGGAATCAAGAGAAAAAATATAGAAACAATCAATTTAATAAAAACAAAAATCGAGGGGGAGATACTAATGTACAAAATGATAATTTATCTGATACCCCATCCAACTCTTCCTCTTCAGTCTCCTCAAATACAGGTCGTATGTTTGGGACAAAAAGGAAAGGCCCCTCACCCAGATCCAATGAAATTGATGGAGAGGTCTTACAATGTAACAAAAAGGCAACAACGGATTCTAAGGTATTCTCCACACAAAATGGAAGAGGGAGTGGACATAGTCGGGGTTCATACAAGAATAACCCCAACTACCACTCGAAGTAAAACGGCCTCTCAGAGGGAATTGGGGGCAATACCCAAATCTGGGGCCATCTCTAGAGTCCAATCACTTTCAGTGGAGGATTTTTTAGAGAAGGGCAAAACACATCCAATCCCACCCTCGCCCATGACACAACTAGTCATGGAACCTTTTGTGACCAAGATAACTCCGGGGGAAAACTCAACATCATAAATTTATCCTCTTACAAGCTATCTGATTTAGAACATGAAGTATTGTCATTGGGCCTTTCTTTTTGCCCAACCAGCAATACGGACAATTTTGAAACAGTTAAGAATATTCATCTGTTTGCTCGTAAGCTTATTTATAAGAGCATATATGCTAAACAAGAGAACCAAGAAAGTGAGGTAGCACCTCATCTTAAAGCTGCCGACTTCAAGGCCTTGAGGGACCTAAATCTCTTACTTCAGGAAAACGCCCCCTTGAGTCAGACATGGGGGGAGAATTTGGAGGAAGAGGAGGGTGATGATGGGGAAAATAATCAGACATCTTTTACCCCGGAAAAATTTAAAAGGAAATCTCATAATTTCCCACCAATTAACCAGAACCCCGCTCTAGCTCTATTTGTAAGACAAACATCTAAAGAGATTGAGGTCCTAAAAAAAGACACTTTACATTCTAATCTCAACCCAGAACAAAAACATGCCCTAAAAACTCTTAAGAACAATGTTAACATTACGATCAAAGGCTCGGATAAAGGGGGTAACATCGTCCTTATGGACAACCCAGATTATGAGGAGATGTGCATGAAAATACTTAGGGATCCTAAATGCTATCGCAAAATCTCTTCATCCACGGTGGATAGAATGAATAGCGAATTTTATCAATTGGTTGATGAATCCTTTAGAGATGGTGCCATAAACCAAGATATCTGGGACTTTATTCGAACCAGACACCCACGTACCCCTACGATGTATGCACTTCCTAAAGTGCACAAAAACCTGTTGAGGCCACCTGGCAGGCCCATCATATCAGGTAATGGTTCCATCTCTGAAGGTGCTAGCCGAGTTATTGACCAGCACCTCAGACCTCATGTGATGGATCTCCCTTCGTACACTAAAGACACAATCCATCTTCTGCAAATATTGGAAGGTCTTGTCATACCTCCATCAGCTCTCTTGGTTACTGTAGATGTAGAGTCACTCTACAACAGCATACCACACGATCTTGGCATTTTAGCTGTCCAAAGAGTGCTACGACAACGTCCAACCACGGATTGGAAGTTTAATCAATTCATCATACAGATGCTTGATTTTATTTTACAGCATAACATTTTTCTGTCTCAGGGCTCCCACTACCTCCAGGTACAGGGGGTGGCTATGGGGACGTGCTGTGCACCCTCATATGCCAACCTGTACCTGGGGGAGTGGGAGAAGGACTTCCTCCTGGGAGATGATGCGTCTATGTGTGCCTGCCACATTCTCATGTGGCAGCGCTACATAGACGACATCTTCATCATCTGGGATGGGCCTGAAGACATGCTCAAGAGAGTTTTGGAACTTATGAATACCAACAACTTAAATTTATTTTTTACCATGTGTTATGACTCTGAGAAAGTCAGTTTTCTTGATATCCTTATATCGAAAGATATACAGGGGAAAGTCCAAAGTAGACTGTTTAGGAAGGAAACGGCTGGCAACACGATGTTGCATGCAGCCAGTTTCCATCCAACAACACTCAAAGAATCCATACCTTTCAGCCAGTTCCTCCGGATTAGGAGGAATTGTACATCAGATGATGACTTTCAATTTGAATCTAATGAATTAAATAACCGTTTACTAGCGAGAGGTTACAGTAGATCCACCTTAAAGAAAGCCTTCAATAAAGTAAAGGGAATGGAAAGACATACTTTGGTCTTTAAGACTTCAAAGAAAAAGAAAAAAACTCAAGAAGATAATATTTCAAGAATAATTTTCAAGTTCTCTAATGAGCACAAGAAAATCAGACAGATTCTAACCAAATATTGGCCGATCCTTACCGAGGACCCAATCCTGAAGACACTAGTACCATCAAAACCAGTAATCACTTTCAAAAAGGCAGAATCCATCGGTGGAATGCTAGTCAAAAGTGAATACAAGGGAGAGGCAAGAAAGGACCCATGTAAAATCTTTGGGACCTATCCTTGTGGTGCATGCTCTCAATGTACTGTCATTGGCGGGGGATCCACACTCACTTTACCCAATGGGGAGACCTTCACACTTAGGCATTTTGCCAATTGTAAGACACAAGGTGTGGCTTATTTAATGGTCTGTCAGTGTGGATGTTTTTACGTCGGAAAAACAAGACAGGAATTTGGGAAGAGAGTGGAAAAACATATACATAGCATGAGGATAGGGAACCTCTATTTGCCTCTTGGGAGACATGTAGCCAAAAAACACAGGTATAGAATGCCCAAAGTAATTTTTTCAGTTGTTGAAAGGATTCATATTCCATGTAGGGGGGGTGACTGGAACAAGGTCCTGCTCCAGCGGGAAATGCGCTGGATCAGGTACCTTAGGGCAACTACACCCCCAGGTTTGAATGAAGTTGAAAGCTTTCGTCCATTCCTGGAGGGCTTTAGTTCGGGGAAGACTGATTAGCCTTGTGGATATATTCTGGCGTGATGTTCCACCCACCCCCAGTTATGAGCCCTGACATTCCAGCTTTTCTCCATGTCTATGGATAGAGGAGAACTTTTCTAATTTTTTCTAAAAACACACTGACACACATGTGGGGTTTTGAGATATATAGACTTTTATATCATATATATTCTGTGTGCTCAATGTTCCATAATATTTTTTCTGCGGAGGTATCTTTTTGATGCTTCGGCTGATTTTTTGACGTGCTCCCATGCATGCGTCCCATATTGGTTTGTGATCTAGCCAGAGTTCCGTTTTTGGGGTGGCCCGTTTTTTCTCTCCATCTAGGATCCCTTCTTTTTCAATTTCACATGTGCATATCTGGTGCCTGGGAGGGGGTTTTCCAATGGAATTTGTCCCCCACCATTTTTTCCTGGGTAGGAGAAACTTCTTTGTTCCTCCCGTAGGTTTAAAACGGCACCGGTGGTGTTTGTCCCTGGTCCGCTCCCCGTCCATATACAATTGTTCTGGGATAAGGATCTATATCCTGGGCATGGTTTTACAATGGTAAATTGGTGCTAATATTCAATGTCTGATTGCCCCACGGCAGTTTAGTTCCATCCTTTCCATCCAAACCACCCTTTTCCATCTGGCATCCCTTTACTTTGCCCACATTCAAGATGGCTGTCTATGCACTTCCTGCGGTGCGGGACGGATCGGAATGAGGACTGATCCAGCAGAGGGGTCGTTTATCATACCCTTGCTATAACAGCGGGGTATGATGGGTGACGCTATATTGGTTTAATGATGCGGCCGTGGGCTAGTTTATGCCACGCTCCCTTGGTGTTTTGCTGCTGATATGCAATGATGGCAGACGCACCGCTGATTGGTTTGGTTGCGTCATGTGATCGGCGCTTGACGTGGCTTGACGTGGGAAGCGCGGCGTTTCCATGGCTACATGAGGCTCTGCTCTATGAGCAGGTGCGTCATGTGGCCTGGTCTGGACCAATCAGACATAGCAGAGGGATATAAAGGACGCCAAAGGAGTTATATGGTGTCATTCTTTCCCTCTGCTGGCAGGCAGAGGATGTTTCTGTATGGACCTCTATTGCATGGAAACTTTTTTGGATAATTATCGGGATTCTTGATCCTTTTGACAGGTAATACTCAAAAACTTTTGGAGACGTTTTATTTAGAAGAGGGAAGAATTTTTCTTCTGTCTTTTGATTGATACAATTTTTATTGTTTTCTTTAATTATTTTTAGGACATATATCTTTGGACTCAAGCATCCTTTGGTCCTGTCTCTTTACATGAGTTATATTTACTAGGGTTGTCCCGATACCACTTTTTTAGGACCGAGTACAAGTACCGATACTTTTTTCCAAGTACTCGCCGATACCGATTACCGATACTTTTTTTTCAATGTCATGTGACAGTTTGAAAGATGGGGACTGATAGGTGGCACTGACAGGTGGCACTTATGGGCACTGACTGGTGACTGGCTCTGATGGGCACTAATAGGTGGCTGGCACTGATAGATGGCACTGATTGCACTGATAGGTGGCACTTATGGGCACTGATAGATGGCACTTATGGGCACTGATAGATGGCACTGATTGCACTGAAAGGTGGCACTTGTGGGCACTGATAGGTGGCACTTGTGGGCACTGATAGGTGGCACTTGTGAGCACTGATATGTGGCACTTGTGGGCACTGATATGTGGCAATTGTGGGCACTGATAGCACTGAAAGGTGGCACTTGTGGACACTGATATGTGGCACTTGTGGGCACTGATATGTGGCACTTGTGGGCACTGATATGTGGCAATTGTGGGCACTGATAGCACTGAAAGGTGGCACTTGTGGACACTGATATGTGGCACTTGTGGGCACTGATATGTGGCACTTGTGGGCACTGATATGTGGCAATTGTGGGCACTGATAGCACTGAAAGGTGGCACTTGTGGACACTGATATGTGGCACTTGTGGGCACTGATATGTGGCACTTGTGGGCACTGATATGTGGCAATTGTGGGCACTGATAGCACTGAAAGGTGGCACTTGTGGACACTGATATGTGGCACTTGTGGGCACTGATATGTGGCACTGAAAGGTGGCACTGATAGATGGCACTTGTGGGCACTGACAGCACTGATAGTGCAATCAGTGCCCACAAGTGCTACCTATCAGTGCAATCAGTGCCATCTACCAGTGCCACCTTATAGGTGGCACTGGTAGATGGCACTGATTGCACTGATAGGTAGCACTTGTGGGTACTGATAGGTGGCTGGCACTGAAATGCTGCGGGAAAAAAAATGACACAGGATTTAAAATAAAAAAAACTAGTGCAACGCCCATCTTGGTACACCCTGCACTCGGCTGAAGTAAGCAGCAGCAGACATCTTGTTACACCCAGCCCATATAGCTCAGGCTGGGTGTAACAAGATGTCTGCTGCTGCTTACTGCAGCCGAGTGCAAGGTGTACCAAGATGGGCGTGGGGACGTTCAGCCGCTGACGGCGACCGAATGCGACAGCACCGGTCACCGATCCTGATGCGGCTGTGCCCTGCACCCCTGCCAGCTTACCAGTTTCAACTGCAGGTGAGGGACTCGCTCTCCGCCCTGGTCTCCGACCCCTGCCGCACTCTCCGTCCCGCTCTCCGCCTTGGTCTCCGCCCCCCGCCCCACTCTCCGCCCCGCTCTCCGCCCCCCGCCCCACTCTCCGCCCCGCTCTCCGCCCTGGTCTCCGCCCCCCGCCCCACTCTCCGCCCCGCTCTCCGTCCTGGTCTCCGCCCCCCGCCACGCTCTCCGTCCTGCTCTCCGCCCCCCGCTCTCCACCCCCTCTCTGCGTCCGCTCTGAAAAAAAAAAGAAGTATCGGACTGGGCATCGGGAGCATTTGCGCGAGTACAAGTACTCGCGCAAATGCTTGGTATCGGTCCCGATACCGATACTAGTATCGGTATCGGGACAACCCTAATATTTACCTGATGAATCTGAATCCTAGATTTCCATTTTTCCATCTACAGGTACTACATTCTTTCTAGGGACAATTATTATATTCCCCAACAGAATTACATCCATACTTATGTATGTTATAATTTTTGTTTAAGGCACCTATTTTGGACCAATTTATTTAGATATCCGTACTTCTTATATGGACATGTGCTTTGACAGAGGGTTTTCCTGGCATTTTGAGGGCATCGGGGAATCCACCCCTGGAGTTTCTGGAACCTGGGATGCATGTATGGGAACATTGACGTAATAATTTATATATGATTTTTTGTGTAAGTTCGCTTCCTTTGTTTTTTTGTATTTTATATAATAGTTGAAATTAAAGTGAAAACTTATCTTATTGTTTCTGTATTTAACAGAAATTTGATCTCTTAGAAGCGAATGCATTTGAAATTCCCTGATGAAGGACATTTACAGTTTGAAACGCATTGGATAAGCCTCTCTTGATCTGCTTCCGGCGGGAGTGGTCAAATCAGGCTATTGTAGTGCTTCTTGAAAGATTTGTAATATATTAGATTTATGCAGTTACTGTACAATATCTATGTATATATGTGCTTTTTTGTACAATTTTGTAATTTTATATAAGTGTCCGCTTTATGCGGCTTTGTACAAATAAATATTTAGATACTTTTAAATTGAGGTTTTTTCCTCCCCTTTTTTTGCATTGCCTCCAAAATCCCAACATTAGAGGTTTTCTCATTTTCCACATATATTCGGGATGATGGGAATTACATGTTGGGTTGCATGAGGTGTTACACTTTTCAATGTTGTGAATGTGTTCTGCTATTCTTATTCTGAGGAGTCTCTTAGTACGTCCTATATAGAGGAGCCCACAAGGACATTTCAAAGCATACACTACAAAGCTAGTGTTGCAGGTGATGAACTGTTCAATGTTGAATTGCTGCTGATTAGAAGGAGAAACAAAACTTTCTAGACCTCTTATTGGTTGTGCCACTTCCATGCACGCTTTACACCTCCTACAGGCAAAAAAAACATTTTGATTCCAAAATGTAGGAGGTTTGCTCGGAGGGTCTAGGATTTTCTTCACTACTCGATCTCCGTGATTGAGAGCTTTCCGATATATGAACTGTGGTTTCGGGGGCAGGACTGGGCCCAGTTTTTTGTCCAATAGTAGTATATGCCAGTGATCGTTAAAAATTGCCTCCACTTCCTTGTATTGAACGTGGAATTGTGATATGAATCCCCATTCCTTTGAGTTGGTTCCACTAATTCCTGATTTGGGTTTTGTTTCTAAACATGTTTCCCTCTGTATTAATGCCACCTCTTCCACGATTTTTTGTAAGGCTTCAGGGGCATACCCTTTTGCCGCAAATCTGTCGGTAAGGACTCTTGATTGTGTGATGAAGTTGTCATTGTCTGAGCAGTTACGTTTCACTCGCATGATTTGACCTTTTGGTATATTTCTCAGCCATTGCGGATGATGACCACTCGTGGTTGGGAGGTAGCTATTTCTGTCTGTTTGTTTAAAAAAGACCTTAGTCCCTAACTCCAAGTTTTGGCGATATACCGTGACATCCAGGAAGTTTATTGTTTCTTTATGCCATTCAGAGGTTAGTCTGATGTTTTTACTATTGGTATTTAAAACCTTTAAAAACTCATGAAGAGATTCTACTGTGCCAGCCCAGATTAAAAACAGGTAATCTATATAGCGTTTATAAAAAATGAGTTCAGCTCTTCTGTCTTTAAAAATCACTTTATCCTCCCACTCTGCCATAAAAAGATTTGCGATGCTGGGGGCGAATTTGGCCCCCATTGCAACGCCCCTTTGTTGTAGATAAAATTTATTGGCGTACCAAAAATAGTTATGTGAGAGGCAGTAGTCTAGGGCATGACCAATAAACACCTTTTGATTATGAGGTAAGTCTTCCCTTTTACTCAAAGCCCAATTTAGGGCCAGTAAGGCGTTATCATGTTGAATGATGGAGTAAAGGGAGGCCACATCTAGTGTTACCAGTAGAACTTCTTGGTCTTCAGTTATTGTGATGTTTTGTAGGCAATTCAGAAAGTCTTTGGTGTCCTTCAGGTATGCTTGTGTAGTTGTCACACTTTTTTGCAAAAAGGTGTCTAGATATTGTCCCATTCTTGATGCAATAGAGTCTATGCCATTTACAATGGGCCTAGGCGGTGGGTTAATGGAGTCTTTATGAATTTTTGGCAACGTGTAAATCGTTGGGATTTTGCTACTAGTTGGTGCCAGATATTGCCTTTCTTTATCTGTTAGTACTCCCAGTTTGGTGCCGATTTCCACTAATGTTGTTAGCTGGTTCCTAAAGGCTTGGGTTGGGTCACTTTCCAAGGCCTTGTAGGTGATTTCATCTGCTAGCATCTCTGTAATTTGCGCATGGTACATATGTTTTGGTAATATGACCACTCCACCACCTTTATCAGCTGGCCTGATGATAATATCTTTTCTTTTTTCTAGTGCATCTATCCCCTCCTGGATGTGTTTCAAGCTTGTGTGTTTTTTGAGTACCAATTGGTTCAGGTCACGTATAATTAAACCCTTAAACACTTCAACCTGATGGTTGGGATTATTCAGGGGGTTGAACAATGATTTATTTTTTAGTCCACTGTTTACAATCCCCTGAGGGTTCATGCAAGTGATCATATTTTGTGTGCCCAGTCCTACAAAGTGCTTTTTTATGTTGAGCTTTCTTATGTATTTATGTACATCTATGTATACATTAAATTTGTTTATTGGCTGCTTCATCCCACATTTAAGATCCATGTTAAGGATATTAATCTCTTTATGCGACAGCTCTACTGGACTTAAGTTAAATATACCATTGGTTAGTGGTTTCTCATTCTTTTTCTGGACCTTCCTTCCGGCCCTACATCCTCTGGTTCTGTGTTTCTTTGATCTGTGTATTGGTTTTGCTCTCTGGTCCATTGATTCTGCGATTGAGGATCTCTCCAATCTTGATTTCTTAAGTGTGCTGGAGGGTATTGGGGTTTCCCTCTGTGTGGTGGGTAACCACGACCCCTTTGCTGTCCTCTCCCTCCTCACCCTAAAAAAGGGCGGGGTGCCGGAAACTTGTTATGCTGCTCTAGTGGTTGGAATTTGTTTTGTGTTGGTATCTGGTATGGTGTGTGCGGACGATTGTTATACTGTTGATTATACACCTGATTATTCTTCCCGCCTTTTCCTCTTGGTTTCCCCTTTTTACTTGGGATTGGGGTGGAGAAGTTTGTTGGTGAATCAAATTCAATCTCGTCGTCACTTATGAAGCCGCGTACTCTATCCATTATTGTGGTTATTGCTTGGTTAATTAGGGGTTCGGTTGACCAGGGCTTTTCGATTAGATTAATGTTATCTGCTAACGTCTGTTGCCAGGCGTATATGTTATTGGTCTTGAAGTCTCCCATGTCTCTGTGATGCTTCTTTATTTTCTTTTTCTGGGTGTCTTTATCCACTTTCTCCAATCTTCTATTGGTTCTGGTATTGTCAGGAAAGGTTCCATCCGCTGGTGGCATTTATTATTTATCTTGCAGTACTGTGGTCCACCAGCAGGTGTCTCCTGGCAGTTTGTAACTGTCAGGAGAATCTTTCCCTGCTGGTGTTGTATTATCTTTTGGACGCAGTACTGGTTTCCACCAGCGGATGGATCCTGGCAGTGTGGAGCAGACTGCCCTCCCTCTGATCAGGTGTGACCTGAAGCTAATCAGGCATTCCTATAAATACCCGGCAGGTGTATACACACACTGCCCTGGTATCGTCCTCGTGCCCTGACCTGTAGCCTGTCTGCTTGAACCTTGATCCCTGTATCCTGATCCCTGTAACCTGAACCTGTAACCTGATCCTGAACCTGTTGTGTCCGTCCTAATCCCTGATCCCTGCTCTGCCTGGTTGCCCCCTGCTTGATCCTGTCTCCCTGTCCTGATCCATCCTTACCCCATCTGCTGATCCCCCTGTGTATGACCTCGGCCTGGCCCTGTTTATGATTCTGGTTTCCCCATTACTTGTACATATTTGTCTGTTACTGTTATTAATTGTGGGTTCTGTTTGGTATTGGTTGTTGTGCACTGTGTGGTATTGGAGGTGGTTATATATATATTATTTTCACTTATCTTTAATAAATCTTTATATTTCACTTATACGTGTTTGGTGTTCCTCTGTTGCTAGCTGCACAGTTCTGGTCACACTTGGTACGTGACAGTATACCAGGGCCATTAATGATCAGAAGTAGCTGCACAGAGGACCCATTTTGGTTCTGTTACTCTGCTAAAATGAACTCTGATATGATTCCTTATTATACTCTGCTGGCGTCAGAGAGTGGTGAATATCTCCGTCAGACACTGAAAGAGTGGACCAGTGATCAGCTGCTAGAGATTATTCGTTTAGCTCACTCCTGGGTTGATCAGGGCTGTATGATGTTTGGGGATGTTCAACCTTTAATTAAAATCTGCACAGAGCTGGCTTTGCCTTGTATCCCAGAGGGCCATGATGATTTTTCTCCCCCCTTTAATGTTAATCAGGTCATATCTTTGGTTTGGCTTCTGGAGGATGACTCCCCATACTTTTTTGAACATTACACAGCTTGTTCCCAACAGAAAATAATAGAGTGTGTTGATTGTGTACAATCCCTTGTCAGACAGGCAGAATGTAAACTGCAGTTTGTGCAGCCACTACTCTCAGCATGGTCTGATATTTTGCAATCGGCCCCAGCCAGCCCACAAAAAAACATCTCTGCTGCCAGACACCTGCCTGCCCAAGAGTCTATTTCTCCATCACCCATGGCAACCCCAGTCGCAGTTCAGTACACACTACTTCCCACCAGGTATCAATATCCAGTCTCTGCTCCCTGCACCTATCCTGCATTCAACCCACCTGCCTCTTCTCAGCTGCCTGCAAGCCCACAAGAACCTCCTCCAGCCACTGTCCCCGTATCCCTGCCATATTCTTCCATTTGCTCGATTCCATCTTTTCCATATACTCCCCCCGTTATGTGCAAACCTGCAGTGACCAAATCTAAAAAGAAGCGGAAGTATTTCCCTACCCGCACAATCCAACCAGTAATCCCACCTTCCTCCACACCCACCAACCTGCTCCAGCCTGTAATCCTTGAGCCAGCCTTCCAGCCTGCGGTCCTTGAGCCCGCCTTCCAGCCTGCAGTTCCAGAACCAGCCTTCCAGCCTGCAGTTTCAGAGCCAGCCTTCCAGCTCGCAGTTCCAGAGCCAGCCTTCCAGCCTGCAGTTTCAGAGCCAGCCTTCCAGCCTGCAGTCCTTGAGCCAGCCTTCCAGCCTGCGGTCCTTGAGCCCGCCTTCCAGCCTGCAGTTCCAGAACCAGCCTTCCAGCCTTCAGTCCCAGAGCCAGCCTTCAAGCCAGCCTTCCAGCCAGCAGTTCTCAAGCCAGCCTTCCAGCCTGCAGTTCTCAAGCCAGCCTTCCAGCCTGCAGTTCTCAAGCCAGCCTTCCAGCCTGCAGTTCTTAAGCCAGCCTTCCAGCCTGCAGTCCTTGAGCCAGCCTTCTAGCCTGCGGTCCTTGAGCCAGCCTTCCAGCCTGCGGTCCTTGAGCCAGCCTTCCAGCCTGCGGTCCTTGAGCCAGCCTTCCAGCCTGCGGTCCTTGAGCCAGCCTTCCAGCCTGCGGTTTTCGAGCCAGCCTTCCAGCCTGCGGTTTTCGAGCCAGCCTTCCAGTCTGCGGTTTTCGAGCCAGCCTTCCAGTCTGCGGTTCTCGAGCTAGCCTGCCAGCCTGAGGACCCTGTACCAGCCTGCCAGCCTGAAGACCCTGTACCAGCCTGCCAGCCTGAAAACCCTGTACCAGCCTGCCAGCCTGAAGACCCTGTACCAGCCTGCCAGCCTGAAGACCCTGTACCAGCCTGCCAGCCTGAAGACCCTGTACCAGCCTGCCAGCCTGAAGACCCTGTACCAGCCTGCCAGCCTGAAGACCCTGTGCCAGCCTGCCAACATGGAGTTCCCATGCCAGCCTTCCAAACTGAAGCCCTGATGACAGTGTCCCAGTCGGAAGATCCGGTGCCCGTTTCCCGGCCTGTGGTTGTGGTGCCCGTTTCCCGGCCTGTGGTTGTGGTGCCCGTTTCCCGGCCTGTGGTTGTGGTGCCCGTTTCCCGGCCTGAGGTTGTGGTGCCCGCTGCGGTGCCCGTTTCCCGGCTTGAGGTTGTGGTGCCCGTTTCCCGGCTTGAGGTTGTGGTGCCCGTTTCCCGGCTTGAGGTTGTGGTGCCCGTTTCCTGGCCCGAGGTTGTGGAGCCCTTTTCCCAGCTCGAGGGTATGTCGTCTTGCCCAGCCTGAGATGATCCCGTCTGCTGCCCAGCCTGAGATGATCCCGTCTGCTGCCCAGCCTGAGATGATCCCGTCTGCTGCCCAGCCTGAGATGATCCCGTCTGCTGCCCAGCCTGAGATGATCCCGTCTGCTGCCCAGCCTGAGATGATCCCGTCTGCTGCCCAGCCTGAGATGATCCCGTCCGCTGCCCAGCCTGAGATGATCCCGTCCGCTGCCCAGCCTGAGATGATCCCGTCTGCTGCCCAGCTCGATGACCCGGAGCCTGCTGCCCAGCCCGAAGTGTTCCTGTCTGCTGCCCAGCTTGATGATCCGGAGCCTGCTGCCCAGCCCGAAATGTCCCTGCCTGCTGCCCAGCTCGATGACCCGGAGCCTGCTGCCCAGCTCGATGACCCGGAGCCTGCTGCCCAGCCCGAAGTGTTCCTGTCTGCTGCCCAGCTCGATGACCCGGAGCCTGCTGCCCAGCTCGATGACCCGGAGCCTGCTGCCCAGCCCAAAGTGTTCCTGTCTGCTGCCCAGCTTGATGATCCGGAGCCTGCTGCCCAGCCCGAAGTGTCCCTGCCTGCTGCCCAGCTCGATAACCCGGAGCCTGCTGCCCAGCCCGAGGTGTTCCTGCCTGCTGCCCAGCTCGATGACCCGGAGCCTGCTGCCCAGCCCGAGGTGTTCCTGCCTGCTGCCCAGCTCGATGACCCGGGGCCTGCTGCCCAGCCCGAAGTGTTCCTGTCTGCTGCCCAGCTCGATGACCCGGAGCCTGCTGCCCAGCCCGAGGTGTTCCTGCCTGCTGCCCAGCTTGATGTGATTGTCTGCCCGGATGTGACTTTGCCTACTACCCAGCTGATTGCCATGAACTTTCTCCGGCAACAGCTAGTTGGAGCGTCCGGAGGCCGCTCCTTTGAGGGGGGGTACTGTCAGGAAAGGTTCCATCCGCTGGTGGCATTTATTATTTATCTTGCAGTACTGTGGTCCACCAGCAGGTGTCTCCTGGCAGTTTGTAACTGTCAGGAGAATCTTTCCCTGCTGGTGTTGTATTATCTTTTGGACGCAGTACTGGTTTCCACCAGCGGATGGATCCTGGCAGTGTGGAGCAGACTGCCCTCCCTCCGATCAGGTGTGACCTGAAGCTAATCAGGCATTCCTATAAATACCCGGCAGGTGTATACACACACTGCCCTGGTATCGTCCTCGTGCCCTGACCTGTAGCCTGTCTGCTTGAACCTTGATCCATGTATCCTGATCCCTGTAACCTGAACCTGTAACCTGATCCTGAACCTGTTGTGTCCGTCCTAATCCCTGATCCCTGCTCTGCAGCCTGGTTGCCCCCTGCTTGATCCTGTCTCCCTGTCCTGATCCATCCTTACCCCATCTGCTGATCCCCCTGTGTATGACCTCGGCCTGGCCCTGTTTATGATTCTGGTTTCCCCATTACTTGTACATATTTGTCTGTTACTGTTATTAATTGTGGGTTCTGTTTGGTATTGGTTGTTGTCAGGGCCGGCCCAAGACATTGTGCTGCCTGGGCCCAAGAATGAAATGCTGCCCCCCACCCCCCAAAAAAAAATAATCCCGCCCACCAAAATCTATTCCCTATTTTGTGGACGCTATTGCGCAAACCAATCAATACACGCTTATTGCGTTTTATTTTTTATTTATTTTTTAACCAAGAATACATATTGGCCTAAACTGATGAAGACAGTTTTTTGGGGGATATTTATTATAGCAAAAAGTAAAAAATACTTATTTTTTTCAAAATGTTCGTTTTTTTCTTGTTTATAGCGCAAAAAAATAAAAAATGCAGAGTGGAGCAGTGGACGGTGTCAGTGGATGGTGTCAGTGGGGCAGTGGATGGTGTCAGTGGGGCAGTGGACGGTGTCAGTGGATGGTGTCATTGGGGCAGTGGACGGTGTCAGTGGGGCAGTGGACGGTGTCAGCGGGGCAGTGTCAGTGGGGCAGTGGACGGTGTCAGTGGGGCAGTGGACAGTGTCAGTGGATGGTGTCAGTGGGGCAGTGGACAGTGTCAGTGGGGCAGTGGACAGTGTCAGTGGATGGTGTCAGTGGGGCAGTGGACGGTGTCAGTGGATGGTGTCAGTGGGGCAGTGGACGGTGTCAGTGGGGCAGAGGACGGTGTCAGTGGGGCAGTGGACGGCGTCAGTGGGGCAGTGGACGGCGTCAGTGGGGCAGTGGACGGCGTCAGTGGGGCAGTGGACGGTTTCAGTGTTTTTTTTTTTACCATATTTTTTTTATTAGCCCTGTTGGGGGGGGCTTTGGTTTTAGGTCTATGAATGAACACAGGGGGCCCCCTACTGCCTGTACACTATAAGACCCAGCATGTCCAGGACTCACCCCTCCCCCATGCTGGCTTCTGTCACAACCCCAAATATAGGATGTTCCCAGTACAGGGGGAGTCAGGAGAAGTTTCAGTCTCCCTCAGTGTGTAGAAGATCAACCAGCCCTGTGTCCCGCACTGCAGAATGTTCTAACATTCCCACTTCCGCCCGCCCCCACTCCACTCTTACCTAGTCACACTTCTTTCGCTCCAGCTAGAGAGCATGTTAATCCCCCAGCGGGCCCCGCCATGCCTGAGGACAGGTGTGGGAGAGGCGGTTGTAAGCGAAGAGGGAGGTGAAAAGACACAAGCGGCGTCTGATTTGAATGGAGAGGTGAGGGGAGGAGACAAGGGGGGAGGGGGTAGGACCAAACTGTTTCTGAGCCAGAGGAGCAGAAACAGGGAGGACACAGAGTTCGGAGGCAGTGTGGAGAAGGCGGGTCTGTGAACCAGGAAGGCAGATCATTCCCCGCAGTACTGCCTGTCATTCCACGCCTGTCATTCCACGCAGTACATGACCCGCCTCCTCCATTAAGCAGCCCCATCTCACCTGTGTGAAGGGGAGGGCAGTGGTCTGCCTGTCACAGTCTGGTATCCGAGGTGATGCCTGCCGCCCACACAGACGCATTGACATTGAATCTAATGTGAGAGGGAGCCCGCACCGCCCCCCCCCCCGGAGCAGGGGCCGGGTCGCTATGGAAACTCTGCGGCTGTATCCCTTCATGCTGCCTTGTCACTGCCGGCTGCCGCCCCTCTGTAAATGCCGCCTGGGACCATGGGCCCATTGGGTCCCATGGTAGGGCCGGCCCTGGTTGTTGTGCACTGTGTGGTATTGGAGGTGGTTATATATATATTATTTTCACTTATCTTTAATAAATCTTTATATTTCACTTATACGTGTTTGGTGTTCCTCTGTTGCTAGCTGCACAGTTCTGGTCACACTTGGTACGTGACAGGTATTGAAGTCAATCATAGGTTGCGTGTCTTTGATGGGATCTAGTTGTTGTTGTAGTGCATTAATTTTGGTCTCCAGGATGGTCATTTTTCGTTTCTTTCTCTGTAGTATCAGTTCTTTTAGCTTGAAACCTACCCCATTGAAAAAATCAAACCATTCCCTAATAGAGTCTGGATCATCGAGGCCATCCTCGGGTACGACCTCCCACCTTAGGCTACGGATGATTATTTTATCTTTTATATACTGCTCTAGGGTACAGATATCCCACCATGTCCTTACTTGTTTTTCCAAGATGTTCCCCAACATTGACATGGCCCTTTTATAATTCACCTGAGTGGCAGTGGGTTCACTATCTGAAAATATTGTTTCTATATTAATAATTCTGTTGCTTAAAAATCTCAGAGCATCCATAGCTGCGGAGTAGTGTAACTGTATAAATCAAAATAAAAGATACTAAATAATCTGGCCCCACTTCTTAGTATCACTCTGCGCTAATAAAAAAACGACATGGATAAAAGCACCAGAATAAAATACACTAGGTTACAATATGTAAAAGAACAGCAGCTGCTAAAAAACAACGTAAATGGAAAAAACAGTATTAAAAAAACTTTATATAAAAAAGTTCAAAATAAACTGCAGCAGCGCTACGGACAAATGTTCAAATGTGCGTCTTCTATATAGTCCAATCATATAGGTAGTATAGATAGTGAACGGTGAGTTTGGTTACAGTTGGTTTAAATCCTAGTTCATGTGCTCCTTATCACCAAAAATGTGTTTCACCACGTGGGGGGATTAAGGGTCCCCTGATGGGGATGCACTCACCAGATGTTAAATCAATATGGGCATATATAAACCATCCTCCTCTAGTGTGTTCTGTCTTCTTTACCACAATGGTACCACTGGCATGTATGAGGAAAAGGAACAAATCCACATAGGGTAGTACTGTTTGGAAATTTTATTATATGATAATCCCCCAAATATCCCCTTTACATATGTGCGTACCACATGACAGAAATAAACAGGCGATATAAAAAATGATGATGAGCGCTTCAGCGCTTGAGACTTGCCCCCTGATGAATGCCAATTTACAGTTCCTTTGGCGTCTTCCTGGTTATATACTAAAAAATGTATGTTTAAAGTTCCATATAAAACTATAATACATTTCATGAAATTCTATAAAATTCCATAAAATTTTCTTAAAATCCCATAAAAATTTGTAAAAAACAATAAAAAGGTCTATATAAAATTCATAAAAACCAACCTCTAATATTTTTTTCCTAAAAAAATGAATATATAAATAAATAAATATATAAACCATCTAATGCTTTTACCAAGAACCACAGATACCTTGTCAATAATGCACACATATAAATGAATAATCTAAAATGAACCTATTTGGTTGAAACCATATCTTTGTAAACCACAATCTAGGTGATATGTCTTTTTTTTTATTTTATATATAGAGCGCTCCGACGTCTGTAGATGGGCGGGAACTTAGTGTGTGTATTTAATCCGGTTGCTGCGGTGACTGGTCACGCCCTCGGAAGAAGTCAGGAAGTGACGAAACGTCAGGGCGTGACCAGCAAACCAAGCAAACCGGAAGTGATGCATCTGCGCTCCAGGACCTGCCGAACCAGGAAGACGCCAAAGGAACTGTAAATTGGCGTTCATCAGGGGGCAAGTCTCAAGCGCTGAAGCGCTCATCATCATTTTTTATATCGCCTGTTTATTTCTGTCATGTGGTACGCACATATGTAAAGGGGATATTTGGGGGATTATCATATAATAAAATTTCCAAACAGTACTACCCTATGTGGATTTGTTCCTTTTCCTCATACATGCCAGTGGTACCATTGCGGTAAAGAAGACAGAACACACTAGAGGAGGATGGTTTATATATGCCCATATTGATTTAACATCTGGTGAGTGCATCCCCATCAGGGGACCCTTAATCCCCCCACGTGGTGAAACACATTTTTGGTGATAAGGAGCACATGAACTAGGATTTAAACCAACTGTAACCAAACTCACCGTTCACTATCTATACTACCTATATGATTGGATTATATAGAAGACGCACATTTGAACATTTGTCCTTAGCGCTGCTGCAGTTTATTTTGAACTTTTTTATATAAAGTTTTTTTAATACTGTTTTTTCCATCAATGTATCCAATCTAATAATTGGTAAGCTGAAAAATATTAAACATTTTGTTTTGGGTTTAATGCTGTTTAAATAATGAATAACTAAGTGTCCATAATTACCAAGACACCTACAACGATGTTGGTCTTTCACTGCATGCAATAGTCAAAGTCCATACCTATGTCAATCCTTCCTCTGGTCAAAAAAATCCAACAAATCACAAAGTGTTTCCCTCCACTGAACAAATGGACATGCGCTCACCAATTTAAATTGCCAATCTCTCTCAAGACAGGCAAGCACACTTGGGAAGCTTTAGCTGATGATTCTCTCCTCCTGATAGGAAACTGCCTTCAGGTGTCAGGTAAGCGTATCCTCATCAGTACAAGGTGTTCATACAAAAAAGAGGCCACAGCATCCTGTGTTTGCCCATCTTGAAGCCCTGTACACACGATCGGATAACCTATGGATTTTCGTCCGATGGATTTGTCCATCGGAAATCCGATGAAACTGTTTTTCATCAGTCTTGGCCACACACCATCAGTCTAAAAACCGACGGCAAGAAAACGACGGCACGTTCAAAACATACGACGCGCTATAAAAGGGCCGAAAAAATCTAATGGCGCCACCCCATGGGCTGCTTTTGCTGATTTCGTGTTACCGCGTGTTAGTAAAAGTTTGGTGAGAGCCGATTCGCGCTTTTCAGTCTCCGTGCTTTGCAGATCGTTTCCTGTTGTTCAGTTTGTGCTTGTGGGTTTGTATTTGTGATTCAGTGCGTGCAGTCAGGTCGTTACTGCCTTGCAGTGCCGACTTGGCCGTTCGTTTACTGTTTTTCAGATCGTTCTTTTCAGGCCTTGCTGTTCCACGGTGCGTTCTGTTTGAGTGCGTTCTGACCAGCCGACCGGTTTAAAACCATGTTTGAAGTGCGTTCTCGTTCTCGAGCTCGTGCTGGCTTTGGGCTTGGTGTTGCAGTTAACACTGTAACCCGAGTTCAGTCTGTGAACAGGGTGAGGAGGAGTTCATGGACTAAGAATTGGTTGCTCCAGCGGGACCAATTCTCTCATATGCCTCTGCTGCGGGAAATCCATGAGAATAACCCTGATGATTTCAGGAATTATCTCAGGATGACGGACCCCGTATTTCACCGTCTGTTGGATTTGCTGTCCCCCTATATCACGAGGCAGGACACTGTGATGCGCCAGGCCATCACTGCCGAGCAGAGGCTTATTGCCACGTTGAGATACCTGGCGACTGGGAGAAGCTTGCAGGACCTCAAGTTCTCAACAGGCATCTCCCCCCAGGCTCTCGGGATCATTATCCCTGAGACGTGTTTGGCCATCATTCAGGTCCTGCAGAAGGACTATATGAAGGTAATTATGCTCCTTTAACCTCACATTATCTTTTTTTATTCTCTTTTTTTTTTTTCCTCCTAACACAAATATGCCTGTTTGCAATATCCTGGTAATGTCCCCATTTTCCACATGCCTTTTTTTACCTGTAAATCCCTTTTTGAGCCCTACATGCCTATTTCCCTTCACTAACCTCTCCAGCATGCTATCGTGGGCGCAAACCCAGCTAGCCTTCTATTTTCCTTTTCATTTTTGGGGGGTCATTGCCCTCGTAGTTTGAAAACCCTCCCTCCCCCCCTAAAGATGTTAAAAAATTTGTAGTTCTCAATCAAGCTCAGCAGAGTGGTAGAGCCTTTTTTGGGATCCCCCACAATTACCTTAGGCCCCCCCCCCCTTAGATTATTTTAGAATGTCCACTCAGCGGGGGTGAGGCATCTGCTAAGTGGGCCTTTGTTTATTGGTCGTAAAAACTCCCTTAAATAATAATGTTACTCAACAATGTTTTTTTGTGTGTAATCTGCTTGCACTGTAACCATAAACCGTACTAATGTCTTCTTTTTGTTTGACTCCACAGTTCCCTAGCACACCACAGGAATGGCTGACTGTGGCCTCCCAATTTGCCCAGCGGTGGGATTTCCCCAACTGTGGAGGGGCAATTGATGGGAAGCACGTCCACATAGTGCCGCCACCCCGTTCGGGGTCATACTATTTCAACTATAAAGGTTTTAATAGCATAGTGTTAATGGCGGTGGTGTCGGCACGGTACGAGTTCCTGTATGTGGACGTGGGGAAGAATGGCCGGATGTCCGATGACGGAGTTCGCTCACCGTCTGCAGGCTGGGGGTCTTGCACTGCCTCCAGATGTAGAGAACGTGGAAGGGCTCCCGCTCATTTTCATTGCGGATGAGGCTTTTGGACTAGGACCACACCTGATGCGGCTGTTTCCCCAACGCACCCTCACCCCGGAGAGGAGGGTTTTTAATTACCGGCTGGCCAGAGCCCGGAGAGTTGTGGAGAATGCCTTCGGGATAATGGCCAGCCGGTTCCGCCTGTTCCAGACAGCGATACATTTGGCGGATTATAAACTGAACCACATCGTCTACTGCTGCTGCATATTGCACAATTTTCTACGCAAATTTGCAACCAATTATGTATCATCGTTTGGGCCTGAGGCCGGTCCATCTGAACTGATTAATCTGACCGGCCTCAGCACTGCCCGTACTGGCTTGGCCCCCCAAAGTGCCCGTGAAGTACGCCAGAAATACGTAGAGTACTTCACAGGTAGGGGCGCCATCGCAATGCCAGACCACATCTGACCAAGTATTTAACCTTTTAAAAATTAAAAAAAACATGGAATTCCTACAAACTTGTGTTGTCATTCTTGTATTTTGGGTTTATGTGTCTCCCAGGTTCTAGTAGTGCCAAGTGTAATTGTCCTTAGTAAATAGCCTCAAAACTCAGAGCGAAAAACACGGTTTTTGCATCTTCAGAACTGCTCTTGAGCATAGAAAGAACAAGGCACACCTTTTTTAGACTTCCCAAATGTTTTTATTGTTTGCACCGCATTTTTTTTTGGTTTTTAGAAGTACTAGCCTTTTTTTTTTTATGTGCGGCTTTTTTTGCAGAAACATGCATGGGTCGTAAGCCATTTTTTTTAGTCTGAAAAAGTAATAAAATAACACTGTGAAAAATACCAACTGGAGATGGGGTGATGGTACCCCTGATCCATCCCAAATGTTAACAAACACACTTTCTTTTGGGGCTCAAATGGGTATCTTCAACAAGATCCCATGGCTAGGGTAAACATGTGCTATCTGCCATCATGGGGGATCAATGGTCGTGCTTTGGGGATGTTAACCCTTCCTCTCACCTACTTGAGGAGGGAGGAAGAGGTTGCACCCCCAAAACAGGGACATAGATATCCTGTGACGGCAGATAGCACATGTTGAGTCTTCAGTGTGTGTATCTTCACATTTGGGATGTTGGAAATCCCTGAGATAATTTCAGACGCATAACAAAAAACACAAAAAGGGGGGGTTCACACTATTCTCCCCAAAATATCTATCATGTTTTTATATTTTTGCTCAATCACAATCATTCTCTTTCTCATTATGTCCATTTCGCTACTGCATTCCATGATTTCCTGAATGATTATTTTGGCGCTGGCACTCGAGAATGGCGGATTTGGACTTCCTGACACCCCCCCACGTTCAGTCCCTAAAACAAAAAAAAAGGTTTTACACTAGGCAGTCCTACATCTGTATTTACCTTGAAGTTGTGGTGACAGACACTGACCTGTTGTGCTGATAAGCTCCACCTCTCCTTCCTCCACCTCCCCTTCCTCCACCTCCGCTTCCTCCACCTCCGCTTCCTGAACCTGCTGGTCTTGGTCTGCTTTGGGAGCTTCGGGGAGTTTCTGTGGTGTTGGGTTACTCGTCTCCTGAGCATGGTGTCCTCCCAGTCTCCTCTCCCCTATGGGAATTTACAACAAAATGTATACTTTAGCACACAGACTTTTTTAAGGCCTGAAAAGGGATCCTCAATGTTTTGAAGTGGGGTACAATTGATATTTGGCCCTGAGTTCCAACATGAACATATGTGATCTTGCAAACTCCACAAAGCAACATGTTATTTTTGAGGACATTCACAAATACACTTGGATAACCACCAAGGTATCCACTGGACCACCTGTGTGTGACACCGTTAATAAATTTGGTCATGTGGCCCAGAGTATAGTATCTTGATCAAGAACAAAAAAGAGTACACAACTGCTGGAGTGTCATCTCCTTTACCCAGAATACAGTTTATTCTTTCAGTCACATTCTAAATTTCCTTACAACACATCATCTACCCAACAATGTGTAGATAAACATTGTTGAAGTAAAATGAGGCATGCCCACGTGTAGTTTACGTGGATATGTGCCAAACATGTTTGGGGGAAGAGCAGCAAGTTATTGGTCAAAACATTGGGCAAATAAGTGGACTCTCCACTTAACCTAAAAGATGAGATTTGAAAATGTGAACCCAGTCAAGCCAAGCACATGTTGCAAAACATGGAAGAATACATATTACAATGTGAAAGAACACAGTAAAATATACTTACTTTTTTCTATGCTTTTTATAAGCTTCTTATACTGCTCCGGCTCCCTGATCTTGAGGTCTGACCACCTTTTACGGAGTTGTTCCTTGGATCTCCTGACCCCATATTTTTTATAAAGAGTCTTCACCACTTTATCCATAATTAGTGACTTCCGGAGATTAGGGGTGTCGTATGGGCCATGCTTGCCGTCGTAATCCTTCCTCCGCAGAATGTCCACCATCTCCGCCATCTCAGAAAAAGACATATTAGTCGCCTTGTATCTTTTTTTACAGGATCGGGACGTTTCCGCCTCCAGGCTTTCCTCGTCGGTAATTTCAACTAAAGAAGCCACCTGTGTCTACGACATGTCGCCGTCTCACACTGTGCGCCGATCGTTAAGGGGCGGGGAAATGCAGAAAAAGTCCGTCATGGGCGGGCGACGAGGGCGGAGTTACACGCATGTGCAGGGTATAAAAAGGGGAAAGAAGTTATTAGGGATGCGCGGAGTAAGGACGACCGGAAGTGAACCCACAAAGTGAACTAAGGTAAGAAGGGAACTCGGGTCTGCAGTAGCATATTAATGAGTCATGATTGTAAAGGGCAATATTGTGATAAGTTGAGGAGAATCAATTCTGATCCTTTTTTTTTGTACTTGCTGATCCTAATAGATGCATAAACTAAGAGAGCCGGAGGTGATGCTTGTTTTTATTGAAAAGTATAAGGAACAGCGCAACCTTTGGGAGCTCAAACACCCTGCGTATCACAAAAGTGATGTACGACGGGCAACTATTACCAAATTAGCCGAGGATATGAAGCCATGGATCCCAGATGCAGACTACACTATGATCAATAATAAAATCAACAACCTGCACAATTCTTATAAAAAAAAATTCAAGGAAGTGCGCCAGTCCAAGAGATCAGGAGCAGCAGCCGACAATGTAGTAAAGCCCAAGCTGTGGTACTACAGACATCTTCAATTTCTGGATGACCAGATCGAGGCCAGGGAATCTATTTCCAGCCTTCCCTCAACCCTTCCTTCTTCCCTTCCCTCCAGCGTTCCTTCCACCCTTCCCCCCACCCCTGCAGAGGCGGAGGAGGAGCCTCCCGAGCTAGAAGAGCCAGATCTTCACATCTTCAGCCCGGTATAGTATTTTTGATGCTAATTATTGTCCACTAAGTAATATGGAGTTGAACTGTTTTGATTAGCCATAAATGATCCCACCCCCCCCCCTCCAAAATAAACCAGTAATGAGATCAAAATTGTGTGTGATTGATTCCTCAAATAATAGAAATTTACATTTTATTTTATAAACAGGATGAGGCAAGCCAGGAGGAAGAGGGTCAGGAGTGTGACAGGCAGGAGGAGGCAGGGCCCAGTGGGACTCAGCAGGTCCCCAGGCCTAGTGGCAGCACCGTCTCCCAAGTGGCTCCCCTCCACGTCAGACCGCCAAAACAACGGCGGATGACACAAGTGGAGGAGGAGTCACTAAAGATGATTCAGGAGGCTGCTGCCATTATGAGGGCCCCCCTCAACCCTACGGAGGGGTTTAGCACCTATCTCTCAGATAAGCTGCTGAGAATGGAGGCGGGAAACTGGGCCCTTTGTGAGCACCTTATCTACACGGCCGTACACATGGGGGGGAGGGGACAGCTGACTGAGGCCACCCATATCTCACATCAGCCCAATCCCTCTCCTCCTTCTCCTCCTCCTCCTGCCACATCACCACCCACAGTGGCCCAGCCTGCAAGGGTGCGTGGACGGGGCCGTGGAGAGAATGCTGCAGAGAGGTGTGGAAGGAAGGCTACAAGGAAGAGCAGGAGGTGATTCCCTGGCCTCGAGCTGCTCATCCAGAAATTGAAGGTTGATGGAGTACCACAGCTTGGGATGATGTATGTCTTTGGCTGCTGCTCCTGATTTCATGCTGTTGTTGATTTTATTATTGATCATAGTCAGGTCTGCATTTGGGATCTAATGACTTTATATTCTCTGCTAATTTGGGAATAGTTGCCCTTCGGTTTTTGATTTGTTTTTTTCCAAAATAAAGGGAAATTTGATTTCAGCCAACCTACATGCCTGATGTGTTTTTTTGAGAAGTAGCAATAAGATTGCATAAATACAATGTGTAATTAAGAAAAAGGGACACCAACCTCCATGATTTTACAAAAATTAAATATTATGTTGTTCTGAGAAATTGACACACCAAAAAATGCACAACAAATTTTAAGAGTCAAAAAACATAAAGGTGTAATTTGGGAGGTCGGCCTTGAAGAATTTTAATAATTATTCCTAAGATCACTAGAAAAAAGAAAGACATACATTTGTCAGAACTCAGGAGAAAGTTCTGCTGCCAAAATGACATTTTAAAGACCGTTCGAAAGCAAAAAAACATGCGCTGCATTAAACGAAGCAATAACTTGCAGAATGACGAATGTGCTCTCTCCATTAGGAACGCTAGTTTACAAGAACGAGCACTCCCGTCTCCTAATTCAGTCTGAGCATGCGTGGGTTTTTAAACCGATGGACTTGCCCATAGACGATCGGAAATTCCCATCGGTTTTTTATCCATCGGAAAATTTTAAAACAAGTTCTATTTTTTCCATCCGATGGAAAAAAGACCGATGGGTACCATACACGATCGGTTGGTCTGATGAAAACCATCCATCGGGCGGTTTTCATCAGTTAAACCGATCGTGTGTACGGGGCTTGAGAGAGATTTGAAATTGAAATTGGTGAGTGTATACCAATTCGTGATTTGATAGATTTGTTTTGCCTGAAGAAATATTTATGTGGATATGGAGTTTGACTATCACATGCAGTGAAATACCAACATTGTTGGAGGTGTTTTGGTTATTTTGGACACTTTGTTCTTAATTATTAACACAAAGGACATTTTTGGCACCTGTGGCTATACATTGGGCACAATTTTTTTATTTCTACTGTGATGCACATTATTCCATAGTGCAGAGGTATTATGATATGATTGTTTTTGAATATATTTATTGCACTTAGTATTTATTTGAGATTATAGTTAGAGTTTTTTTTTTAATAAACTTTTAGTTATTGCACACATTTTCAAAATGTGCTTACTTTTCAGTCCAGGTAACCCAGGGTTTTCAAACATTTTCAAAATGATGTAAATGATCCCTTCTCATAGCTAACATTCTTTCACATATATAATGTGATTTACCAGGTCAACAGTTTCAGATGGGTTGGTGTTTATGCTTATTGTTGCTTATTGTTGCTTATTGTTGCTTCCAATGTCCAGTTATGGTTTTTATAGCTGCTAAGAGAATATGAGTAACTACTGTATGATAATGTTGCCAGGGCTGGCCTCTCAGCCCTCCCTTCTCTGTGCTCAGGTTGCTCAGCTGTTGGTTAATTGCCAGTACTCATCGTTCCACAGTGGCTCACCTGTTATTCATCTCTTGCTCATCAGTCAAGCCCACAGCCAGCCCCTTCTGGCTATTTAAACTGCCTGGTTCATTTCTTCACTGCCTTCGCCTTGGTCAACATATCTAGAGATCCTGTTGAAGACTTGCCTGGCTGACGTCCCTTCTGGTTCCTGATCCTGTCTGCTGCCTCTGACTATGCTGATCTCTGGCTTCCTGATTTCATGGCTTGTTCTGACTACCCTATTTGGCTACCGAACCCTGGCTATGTTTTGACTACGTTTACCAGTTGTACCATTTTTACTATTTTAGTAAATGTACAGGAAAATTGTCGATTTCAAGGTTCAAAATAGTTAGAAATGGTGTTAGAGAAACAATTATTTTGGTTACCTCTGATATGATCTAAAATAGTTTTTGCCAGAAACGGCTGAGATTTTTACAATTCCACAGAATATGCAATAAAGTGTTTATAGTTCTGTACCCTCTGCAGCAGAGAGGAGAGCTGGAAGGGGAAAACTTAGCCAGTCAAAATGGTGTTAGGTACCTGTGTTTCTGTGTTAGTTCCCAATGATTGACACAATTGGAAGATTGATTAAAAAAAGCACAAAGCCACTGAGAAGAGAAATATTTACTGATGAGATCTGAGTCCCATTTCAAAAAAGGCATAATTTTATCAAAAGTAATTTTTTTGCAAATGATAAAATACAGAAATGCATTTCTGTCTAGGTGCAGAGAATACTGTACAGTATATAAAATTGCCACACCTTTTTATGGATAGACAGCGTTCTATTTCAGTGTGGATAAGTAATGCATAATCTAAAAATATATTACAAATTGTATAGGTTAAACTCCACCATGAGTTCCTCTAAGCTTTTGAAGGTGCATTCTTTTTATAGGTCTCCAATGAGCATAATACCTTTGTGGTACCAAAATGTAACTGAAATATGAGAAATTAGGGCTTCAAGAGGAATGGGGATGGGGCTGCTGTGTAGTTGCTCTTTGAATAAAGAACAAAGAGCCCTCTAGGCCATAAGAGATGCCTGTATTGATGGTGAAAGGTCTGTTAAAACAAAGGGTTGCCACACATCAACCATTAAGCAAGTGTATACGTCAATTATAGGTACTAGAGTTTGTTAAATTTCTAACCATAACACTTCAGGAGACAGCTTGAACCAGTATTTAAGTTGAGCTAAATTAACTTCTGTATATTAATCGTTAATTACATATCCCATTCCTTCAAATTTCCTATTCCTTATTAATTGTAAGTAAAACTTTTTAAGTAGAGAATTTAGAGACCAGAGATGATTAGGTTTATCAGGAATTGGTAGGGTCCTAAAAAAGTATAACATTTGAAGTAGGAAATGCATTTTAAAAGATGCCTGAAGAAAATAAGTCAAATTTTACAATTTTTTTAAAACATTCTGTCTAAGTTGTTTGTAGTTCAGGTAAGCTAATAATAATATTTTAGGTGCTTCAGTAATTTCCAAATACGGGTTTCCTTTATTAATCCATGTATAAGGCCTTATGCACATTGGGCTTTTGCCCAGCTGTTTTCCTCCCCATGATTGGCCACAGCAGAGGGCCAATCAGAGAATCACGGCTGTAGGGGGGGGGGGGCGGCTTGACGGCTCATACTTAACCACTTAAGCCCCAGACCATTTGGTAGCTAGAGGACCAGAGGTGAATTCAGAATTTTGCACTGCGCTGCTTTAACTGTAAATTGTGCGGACATGCAATGTTGTACCCAAACGAAATTTGCGTCCTTTTCTTCCCACAAATAGAGCTTTCTTTTAATGGTATTTGATTGCCTCTGCGATTTTTATTTTTTGCGATATAAACGGAAAAAGACCGAAAATTTTGAAAAAAAATTATATTTTCTACTTTTTGTTATAAGAAAAATCGAATAAACTCAATTGTAGTCATACATTTAGGCCAAAATGTATTCAGCCACATGTTTTTAGTAAAAAAAATGTCAATAAGCGTATATTTATTGGTTTGCGCAAAAGTTATAGAGTTTACAAACTAGGGTACATTTTCTGAAATTTACACAGCTTTAAATTTATGACTGCCTATCTCATTTCTTGAGGTGCTAAAATGACAGGGCAGTACAAACCCCCCCCCCCCCCAAATGACCCCATTTTGGAAAGTAGACACCCCAAGGAAATTGCTGAGAGGCATGTTGAGCCCATTGAATTTTTTATTTTTTTTTGTCCCAAGTGATTGAATAATGACTAAAAAAAAAAAAAAAATTACAAAAAGTTGTCACTAAATGATATATTGCTCACACATGCCATGGTTATATGTGGAATTTCACCCCAAAATACTTTTTGCTGCTTCTCCTGAGTACGGGGATACCACATGTGTGGGACTTTTTGGGAGCCTAGCCGCGTACGGGACCCCGGAAACCAAGCACCGCCTTCAGGATTTCTAAGGGAGCAAATTTTTGATTTCACTCCTCACTACCTATCACAGTTTCGAAGGCCATAAAATGCCAAGATAGCACAAAACCCCCCCAAATGACCCCATTTTAGAAAGTAGACACCCCAAGGAAATTGCTGAGAGGCCTGTTGAGCCCATTGAATATATTTTTTTTGTCCCAAGTGATTGAATAATGACAAAAAAAAATAAAAAATTACAAAAAGTTGTCACTAAATGATATATTGCTCACACATGCCATGGTTATATGTGGAATTACACCCCAAAATACATTTTTCTGCTTCTCCTGAGTACGGGGATACCACATGTGTGGGACTTTTTAGGAGCCTAGCCGCGTACGGGACCCCGAAAACCAAGCACCGCCTTCAGGATTTCTAGGCACAAATTTTTGATTTCACTCCTCACTACCTATCACAGTTTCGAAGGCCATAAAATGCCAAAATCGCACAAAACCCCCCCAAATGACCCCATTTTGGAATATAGACACCCCAAGCTATTTGCTGAGAGGAATGGCGAGTATTTTACAGCTCTCATTTGTTTTTGAAAATGAAGAAAGAAAATATATATATATATATATTTTTTTTTCAATTTTCAAAACTTTGTGACAAAAAGCGAGATCTGCAAAATACTCACAATACCTCTCAGCAAATAGCTTGGGGTGTCTACTTTCCAAAATGGGGTCATTTGGGGGGGTTTTGTGCTATCTGGGCATTCCATGGCCTCCGAAACTGTGATAGGCAGTGAGAAGTGAAATCAAAAATTTACACCCTTAGAAAGCCTGAAGGCGGTGCTTGGTTTTTGGGGTCCCGTACATGGCTAGGCTCCCAAAAAGTCTCATACATGTGGTATCCCTGTACTCAGGAGAAGCAACAGAATGTATTTTGGGGTGTAATTCCACATATGCCCATGGCATGTTTGAGCAATATATCATTTAGTGACAACTTTGTGCAAAAAAAATAAAAAATTGTCGTTTTTTCCGCAACTTGTGTCAACATATAAAATATTCCATGGACTCGACATGCCTCTCAGTATATAGCTTGGGGTGTCTACTTTCCAAAATGGGGTCATTTGGGGAGGTTTTGAACTGTTCTGGCATTTTATACACAACATTAGGAAGCATCCACTCTTCTAACCACTTGAAGACAAAGCCCTTTTTGACACTTTTTGTTTACATGAAAACATTTTTTTTTTTGCAAGAAAATTATGTTGAACCCCCAAACATTATATATATATTTTTAAAGCAAAGGCCCTACAGATTAAAATGGTGGGTGTTGCATTTTTTTTTTCTACACAGTATTTGCGCAGCGATTTTTCAAACGCATTTTTTTTGGGTTAAAAAATACACTTTTTTTAATTTTAATGCACTAGAACACACTATATTGCCCAAATGTTTGATGAAATAAAAAAGATGATCTTAGGCCGAGTACATAGATACCAAACATGACATGCTTTAAAATTTCGCACAAACGCGCATTGGTGACAAACTACATACATTTTTAAAAGCCTTTAAAAGCCTTTACAGGTTACCCCAGTAGATTTACAGAAGAGGTCTACTGCTAAAATGATTGCCCTCGATCTGACCTTCGCGGTGATACCTCACATGCATGGTGAAATTGCTGTTTACATATGACGCCAGACCGACGCTTGCGTTCGCCATTGGGCAAGAGCAGGGCAGGACAGGGGTGCTTTTTTTTTTTTTTTTTTTATTATTAATTTTGCTTTTTTATTTTATTTTTAAATTGTTCCTTCCAAGTATTTTTTTTTTTATCATTTTTATTGTTATCTCAGGGAATGTAAATATCCCCTATGATAGCAATAGGTAGTGACAGGTACTCTTTTTTTGAAAAAACTGGGGTCTTCTAGACCCTAGATTTTTCCTCTGCCCTCAAAGCATCTGACCACACCAAGATCGGTGTGATAAAATGCTTTCCCAATTTCCCAATGGCGCTTTTTATATCCGGGGGGGGGCATTCCCTCCCACTGCTTGTAAAAGCAGTCCAGAGGCTAATTAGCCGCTAGGATTGCTTTTACATGAAAGCCGGCCGCAGGCTGAAAAGAATGATACCAAGATGATACCTAAACCCGCAGGCATCATTCTGGTATAAACATTCAAAGTCCAGCAACATACCAGTACGTTGCTGGTCCTTGTTGGACATGTATTGTAATCTTTTTATTTCATGCAGCCAGTTGGCTGAACGAAAAAAGAGATTGATCGGTGGGTATGCCCACCATTAGAATACCGCCCTTCATCCACCCACTTCCAATGATGGGCATACACGCACCATTTATATATGCCGAAGCATGGGGGCATCCTCCCGCAAAAAAGTTATGCCGCACACACATGGTCGGACTTTTCCACGGGCAAGCCTCCGTCGGAATTTCGACCGTATGTACGCGGCATTAGGAGCAAAATCGCTCCTCCGCCCCTGCTGCCCCAATGCTTCGGCATATTTGCTTTTTTTTTTTAACTGTGGTGGTGAAATCACCTCCTACAGCACTGGAGTCGCAGGGATCAGGCCTGTCTCTGCGAACGCTGCAGTTATGTGTGTTTTTGTTTTGTAAGTGACAGTGATCGATCGATACTGCACTTGGGTGGCCTGGGCTGGACGGAGGGGCAAAACGCAGGTGCCAGCAGGTATCTGGGCTGATCCCGCTAACACTGCGTTTTTGGGAACCCTAAACTGCTGGGGACGCTAGTATAGATCTGATCAGATCAGATATTGATCTGTTCAGATACTATACCACTAAGGGGGGTGTATGCTTCACGCATGGGTGTTAGCGTTACTGGCACTAACCTGACGCTGCCTGGGGTGTGACTCAGACCCTCTCTGACGCTAAAACCTAATTGATATCACCCGCCGGGCGATCAGGGGGTTAAACCTTTATTGGGTTATATACACGGCGGGTGCCCTGACACTATAAAAATCAAACTAACTAACCAGCGTCACCCGTAACACTTATATGGTGATCACTGGTGAAAGGGTTAACTAGGGGCAATCAGGGGGTTAAAACCTTTATTAGATAATATATGGGGGTACCTGACGCTATAAAAACCTGCGGCGAACCTAAAAAAAATTACCAGCTACCGATCTGCATCACCGACACTAAGACAGCGTTTAGAAAAACGATTGCTTAGCGACAGTGGTGATGGGGGTGAAAGGGTTACCTGGGGGGGCGATCAAGGGGGTTAAACCTTTATTAGATAATATATTGGGGTACCTGACGCTATAAAAACCTGCGGCGAACCTAAAAAAAAATACTGCCTACGATCTGCATCACCGACACTAAGACAGCGTTTAGAAAAACAATTGCTTAGCGACAGTGGTGATAGGGGGTGAAAGGGTTACCTGGGGGGCGATCAAGGGGGTTAAACCTTTATTAGATAATATATTGGGGTACCTGACGCTATAAAAACCTGCGGCGAACCTAAAAAAAATTACCGGCTACCGATCTGCATCACAGACACTAAGACAGCGTTTAGAAAAACGATCGCTTAGTGACAGTGGTGATAGGGGGTGAAAGGGTTACCTGGGGCGCGATCAAGGGGGTTAAACCTTTATTAGATAATATATTGGGGTACCTGACGCTATAAAAACATGCGGCGAACCTAAAAAAAATTACTGGCTACGATCTGCATCACCGACACTAAGACAGCGTTTAGAAAAACAATTGCTTAGCGACAGTGGTGATAGGGGGTGAAAGGGTTACCTGGGGGGCGATCAAGGGGGTTAAACCTTTATTAGATAATATATTGGGGTACCTGACGCTATAAAAACCTGCGGCGAACCTAAAAAAAATTACCGGCTACCGATCTGCATCACAGACACTAAGACAGCGTTTAGAAAAACGATCGCTTAGTGATAGTGGTGATAGGGGGTGAAAGGGTTACCTGGGGGGCGATCAAGGGGGTTAAACCTTTATTAGATAATATATTGGGGTACCTGACGCTATAAAAACCTGCGGCGAACCTAAAAAAAATTACTGGCTGCCGATCGGCATCACTGACGCTAAGACAGCGATCAGAAAAATTATCGCTAAGCGACAGTGGTGATAGGGGGTGAAAGGGTTATCTGGGGGGTGATCAGGGGGTTAAACCTTTATTAGGGGGGGTTAGGGGGCTACACTGGACCTAAGACTAAACTTTGGTGACACTTTTACAGTCACAAATGTCACTGATTGCAGTGATCACTAAATAAATGGTCACTGCAATCAGTGACACTGTGACTGGGGGCTGGGGGGGTGATCTGGGGGGTGATCTGGGGTGTCTGGGGGGGCCTGGGGGGGCGATTTATGTCCCTATGTGTCCTGGTGTCAGTGTAGTGTTGTGTGCACTGACCTGATATCTTCTCTTGTACGGCGCTCGGTATATGTGAGCGCCGCACCAGAGATGACATCACTTCCTCCTGCTCCCTCTGTCTGACACAGACAGAGGGGGCATTTCTATTCGCCGGGAGCGATCGCGAGGGGGTGGCCAGAAACGAATGGCTGCCCCCTCATCCCGGAACGCTCCCGGACACTTAGCCACCGCTCACTGTATAGAAGGGGGGTCCGATTGGACCCCCCAACTGTACAAAGGCAATCACGTACACTCTACGTGATTGTGCCTGTCGGTGCCATTCTGCCGACGTATATATACAGTGAGCGGTCGTTAAGTGGTTAAACTGCTTCCTGGCCCCATCGCACCCGCAAACCACTGCACTGCTAAGCTTAACGCCCCTTAAGGTGGCACTGCGTGCGGGAGTGTCAGGAGAATGGCACGGGTGCTGTTTTTGTGGGGAGGGGGTGGCTTTTTTGCCGCCCCCCACAAAGTGCCGCCCTTGGCCTGGGCCTTGTTGGCCTAGGCCAAAACACAGCACTGGCAAAAAGATTAATCTTATGTGACATATGTTGAAAAACAAAGCCCATGGTCTTTGGGTGAGGACCGATAGCTTCCAATAGGGGTTCTATTAATAGGTTAAAGACAGAGGGAGAAAGAAGACATCCGTATGGGGAACCATTAGTAATATGAAAGGATTGAGAAAGCATATTGGAAGTGTAAACTTGAGCGGACAGGCAGGAATACAAGGATAAAATAGCTGTAAAGATATGACCAGTAAACCCAAATTTAGTAAGAACCTGAGATATATATATATATGCTCAGTGAATCCTCTCAGTTGCCTTCAAGAGAGAGAAGCAAAGACATTTGATTGGTCTCAGCTAAGTGAATCACATTGAGAATTCTCCTGGTAGCATCAGAGACTTGTCTACCTCATGTAAACTCCATTTCATCTGATTGGACCAGAGTGGGAAGGATGTCCAGCAAACGTCTAGCTGTAATTTTTGCATATATTTTGACATCTTTATTCAATAGTGAAATAGGTGTAAAATTGTGTGGGGTAGGCAGCTCTTTCCCTGGCTTAGCTTTGGTAATAATAGAAGCTTTCAACATATCGGCAGAGACAGGGGCTGTCGTGGCAGTCTTAGTATAAAAAGCATTAAGTTGAGGGCCAAGGAGCGTTTTGAAAAGTTTATAATATTCACTAGAAAACCCATCTGGGCCTGGAGATTTAGCATTTGGAAGGGATTTTATGACTTTGATAGATTCAGAGCATGTCAACAGTACACTTAAAGCGGAGGTGCAGCGGAAAAAAAATATATTAAAAGCCAGCAGCTGCAAATACAGCAGCTGCTGACTTTTAATATATGGACACTTACCTGTCCTGGAGTCCAGCGACGTCCGCAGCAGAGGACGAGCAATCGCTCGTCACTCTGCTGCCCCCAATGCCATCCTCTGTGAGGGAACCTCTGTGCCCGGTTCCCTACGGTGCATGTGCGAGTCGCGCTGCGCCGTTCTGAATGGTCCCCTGTGTTCTGGGGGCCGAGTGTCTCCCAGAACACAACAGGGAATCTGCGGGAAGTGATGTTCTTCCCACAGATTTACTGCAGAGAGGACTCCCGGAAGTGGGTGCAAATCCCTGTCTTAGACAGGTATCTGCACCCCCCTCCCCCTGAAAGGTGTCAATTGTGACACCGGAGGGGGGGAGGGTTCCGATCAGCGGAAGTTCCACTTTAGGGTGGAGCTCCGCTTTAAGCACATAAGCTGGGCTTCAGATATCTTGGGCAAGTTTATTGTTTTCAGGAACGCTGCAGTGTTAGTACCACTGGCATAGTAGTTACATTTAACATTTCTGGAATGCTTATCATATTGTTCACATAATAGACATCATAATTCATGCCCAATTTAGTCAAGGTTGTGGATATTACAAGGTCCGGTAAGTCTTGTTTTTTGCTTGTCTAGAACATGAATTTTAGAAAGAAGACTATCAATATACAGATTTGTATTGTCTCTTAGCCTTTGCACAAATTTTTAAGATGATACCTCTCATGTATGCCTTATGGGCATTCCAGACGATGAATAGATTAGATATAGAGGGTGCATCTATATCAAAAGTACTCTCTGAGATGTTGAGAAAGTATGGCAGTATTATGTGAACGTTTCATTACATAAGAGTTACAAAGCCATTAATGCACAGGTGTACAGACCCGATCCTCCCTCATATATATAGAAATAGAGACATGGTCAGACCACTTGCTATCATGATTGGTGTAGGAGGAGACCCATTTCAAAGCCATTTGTCAACAACAAATGAATGAATCTTTAAGTGTGTGCAACATAAAAAGGTAACATTTGTTTCATGATTGTGTTGATATCACCAAACATTGTTACTCTTTCGTCCATGGACCGACACAGCTTCTCTATTGACAAAGTGGGTATTATCCGCTAATTAGGAGTGACTAGGCAATGTAAAAAGTGTTGCATCACACCTTCTACAGCACCGCCCAGGGGGCGGACCCTCTGGGTATAACCTCTCAGTCTGCATCTTCGCAGATCAGTTTTTTTCTGTCTAGCAAGGAGTAGGACATGGCTCCCTTCGAGCCCATTGGTCCGGGGGAAAAAAAAAATATATATATATATTTTTTTTTTTCTCATTTGTTGTTTCCTGCGATCTTCGATCAACTGCCGACTGGGTGACAGGCTGGATCCTCGATCCTTGTAGTCTCCCCAGTTTCGGCCATCGAGCGTGTGCCGACCCTAGCTATGCGCTGGGTTTTCCACGACATGCCCGTCGCTCCACGGGTGGCCGGTGAGCCTACGATCCAGGGCCTGCATCGGACCGCTCAGCTTCGGCTGACCTTACGGCCGAGTCGCAGCAGCCTGGCCGGTGAACTTACGCTCCAAGGCTTGCATCGGACCGCTCAGCTTCGGCTGACCATACGGCCGAGTCGCAGCAGCCTGTCCGGTAAGCGTCACGCTCCAGGGCATACATATGATCGTCCCTTTTGGGTCCAATCACAGCATGCCTGGCCAACAGTCACCTTCCGTCCGCGGACGATGACCTGTTTGGAATGTCTTCCAGCATAATACATGCAGGATAGGTAAGTAAAACTCCCCTGCCTCGGCTGGGTGATTTAGCTGGACATTCCTGGAGAGATCAAGTAAGTGGTTGTGGCCCCTTTCTTCCCTCTCTCCCTGCCTTTCCCTCCTGCCTGGGCTTCTAGCTAAAGGTTGCTGGGTGCTGGGGGTCACCTAGGGGGTTCCACTGGAGCAGGGCTGGCTGTAACTAACATTTAAAAGAAATGTAATTTCTGCTTACCTGTGTTTGTGTGCTTCCCCCTCCATGCTGTTGGCGGCCATTTTGAGGTGTCCATGCCGAGTTCGGCCTCTTGTGACTGCCCGGCGGCCATCTTCCTGTGGTTCGGCCACACCCCCTGGCCCCTATCAGCTGATCGGCGGCCATGTTTGTCCACCCTGTATGTATATATTGCCGTTCGGCGGCCATCTTTTTGTGGGCTATGGCTGCCTGACCTCTATCTTCGATCGGCGGCCATTTCCTTAGAGTCCACATTATCTTCCATACAGATGTTTTTGGCAACCATTTTGCGAGAGCCTCCGGCCTCTAGGGTGCATTACACTGGTGCGAAAATTCACACAGGAAATGCTGATAAAAGAAGCAGACTGACACAGCAGCAGTGGGACAGCATCACAGGCGCAGCACACGGCAGCATAACAGTACCTATCCAGGGTGGTGAGTCCTCTGGGTGACCCAGCCTCTCTGCAGCACAGGAGGGTGGCCTATTGATATCTTGCCTGGAGCCCTGTAAGTGTCAGCGTGTGGTCAGCATGGCATCTGAGCCAGATGTCTTCTCCCCTGAAACACCAGATTTAGCAGCTGGTGCCCCTGAGGTGTCTATGAACGCTATGACGGCAATCCTAGAGGCGTTTGCTGCCAGGGTGGAAGCAGCACACGGGAATACAGGGGGTAGTAAATGCCCCGTCCCCTGCAAGCTTCTGGGGATAATTCTGATGCAGAACCAGGTCCAGCTACGGCTCGGGGCCCAGATTCTGACGCATCAGAGACTGCAGACCGTGACCGGACAGTGAGGATGACTCAAAGTCCAGGTCAGTACGCAAGACGGCTTTGGTATCTGACCTTATTACTGCAGTGCGGGATATGCTAAAATTGGAAAATACTGCAGAAGCAGCAGAGACTCCGGTCCACTTGGGTTTCATAGACCTGCCCGCACTGCTAAGGTGTTCCCTTGTGTGTCTTTTGATAAACTCTTATACAAGGAATGGGAGAACCCACTGAGGGTCTTTACGGCCCAAAGAGGTTTGCGGTACGGTACCCCTTTGAGGAGAGTTTTCTGAAGAAATGGACCTCTCCCCCCTATAGTGGACCCTCCGGTGTGCAGACTTAATAGAGCCACCACAATTCCTGTAGAAGGGGCTCCTGTTTTTAAGGACCCTGTGGATAAGAAGGCTGAAGCACTCGCTTGCTACCTATACTCAGTGGTAGGCTCGGCAGTACGCCCGGCATTGGCAGGGGCCCTAGTGTCTCACACACTTACTGAATGGGCAAGATTGCTACTCCAGGGGTTAAGGAGCGAGATGCTCCTCCTGATGAGATAACATTGGCCGACCAGTTGGTCCAGGGCCTTAGGTTTGTCTGCGAGTCAGACATGAATACTATTCCCCTGCTGTCTAAAACTTCGGTTTATGCAGTAGCAATACGCCGCCTGATCTGGCTAAAAGGCTGGTCTGCGGACCAGACTTCCAAGAAAGCCCTGTTGGATCTGCCTTTTAAGGGCGACAGACTTTTTGGGGCTCTCTGGATGACATCATCAAGGATGCCACAGGAGGTAAAGGCACTTTGCTTCCCCAAATTAGCAAGGGTAAGGGGCCATGCCAAGGGCAAGGGCCCTCCTTTACTGCACGCAAGTGGTTTTTCCGTCCCCCTAGGGCGACAGGGAAAAGACCCCAGGCCGATAAAGCGCCTGCCCAAGGACAAAAGCGTCCTTGGTCCCGCAGACCCAACAAGCCTGCGGACAAATCTGCGTCCACATGAAGGTCCGCCCCCACCCAGCTCTCGGGTGGGGGGACGTCTTCGCAAATTCGCGACTCAGTGGACTGCTCTAGTCTCCGACAGGTGGGTTTGCGAAGTAATCTCCTCAGGCTACAAGATAGAATTTCTCTCTTGTCCACCGGACAGATTCATCACCTCCAATCTCCAGCTACTACCGACCCGTCGGGAGGCCCTGTATGGGGCGGTCCAGGGTCTACTGGAACGCGGGGTAGTTATTCCAGTTCCAGAACAGGAACGCGGTCAGGAGTTTTTACTCAAATCTGTTCATTGTGTCGAAGAAGGAGGGGGTTCGGCCAATCTTGGATCTCAGAGCCCTCAATTGCTCTGTGAAAGTACAAAAATTTCGGATGGAGTCGGTTCGATCTGTAGTCATGGCTCTCCATCCGGGGGACTTTCTGGCCTCCTTGGACTATGTCCCCATATACTCCAGACACCAGAGGTTTCTGCGATTTGCTATCGGGAAGGACCACTACCAGTTGTGGCCCTCCCGTTGGGCCTTGCCTCAGCACCCAGGACGTTCACCAAGGTGCTCGCTCCGATTCTGGCACTTCTAAGACAGCGGGGTATCGCTATCACAGGCTACTTATACAACCTTCTGCTGAAGGCCCCTTCAAGCTCAGAATTAGAGGTAAGCGTGTCCATTACCTGTCAGACTCTTCGAGACTGTGGTTGGAGACTAAACACGCAAAAGTCAGTATTGGTGCCCACTCAACGCCTAGTGTACCTGGGGTTGATTCTGGATTCTTCAGAGGCAAAGGTATTCCTCCTTGTGGAGAAGTTGCAGACCCTCCGGGCTGCAGTACGGCAGCTGACTTCCAGGAATTGGTCGTCACTCCGTTTTTTGCATGCGAGTGTTGGGCCTCATGGTAGCCTCCTTCGAGGCGGTCCCATATGCTCAATACCACACTCGAGTGTTACAGAAGGAAGTTCTGTCCAGATGGAACAGATGTCCATCATCTCTGGATTATCAAATCCGAGTGAGCCACCTAGTCAGGAGATTCCTGGTATGGTGGCTGACAGCACCGGCTCTAATGGCCGGGAAGTCATTTCTTCCGGTTTACTGGATAGTGATCATGACGGACGCCAGCCTTACAGGTTGGGGGGGAGTCTGGGGTGTTCAGTCGGCGCAAGGTCGCTGGACCCCAGAGGAAGCCCTCCTGCCGATCAATGCCCTGGTAATCCGGGCGATCAGGCTGTGCCTCTTCAAATGGTCTCAGAGGCTGCAAGGGCGTCCAGTCGGGATCCAGTCAGACAACACCACAGCAGTGGCATATGTCAATCATCAAGGAGGAACAAGAAGCTCAGCTGCAGCATCGGAGATCGCTCGCATCCTGAAGTGGGCAGAGAGGAGCGTACCGACACTGTCGGCCGTGTACATTCCGGGTGTGGAAAACTGGCAGCCGGACTACCTGAGCCGCCAGATGCTGGACCAGGGAGAATGGTCCTTACACCCGGAGGTGTTCCAACTCCTCTGCAAAAGATGGGGCACACCAGACGTAGATCTTCTGGCTTCCCGACTCAATCGGAAGGTATTGAGGTTTGTGGCCCGGTCAAGAGACCCATGGGCAGACGCAACGGACGCGTTGGTAGCATCGTGGGGTCAGTATCGGCTAATCTATGCCTTCCCTCCCTTAAGGCTTCTTCCTCTTCTGCTCCGCAGAGTGGAGGCAGAGGGAATTCCAATGATCCTAATCGCTCCAGATTGGCCTCAGCGTCCTTGGTATGCCGATCTAGTACGTCTGGTAGCAGACGTCCCCTGGCGCCTACCACTACGGAAGGACCTGCTATCGCAAGGTCCCATACTCCATCCTGCTTTACAGTCATTGGCTTTAACGGCATGGCTGTTGAGAACCAGGTACTGAGAGACCGGGGCCTGTCAGACTCAGTAATTTCTACTATGAGAAGTGCTCGAAAACCGTCCTCTAGGAAGGTTTATCACCGCACTTGGAAAGCCTACATCTCCATGTGTGAGGAAATGAAATGGCATCCGCGTACCTATTTGGTTTCCAGAATCCTGCTGTTTTTACAGCATGGGGTGGAGCAAAGGCTTGCCCTAAGTACGATTAAGGGACAGATATCTGCCCTGGCTGTCTTTTTTCAGCGACCCCTGGCGACTCACTCTCTCGTGAGTACATTTGTGCAAGGGGTTGGACATGTGGCCCCTCCGGTCCGTCCCCCGTTACCTCCGTGGGACTTGAACCTGGTCCTCTCGGTGCTTCAGAAGGCACCGTTTGAGAAGATTAGAGATATTCCCCTGTTGACACTTTCTCAGAAAGTGGTCTTTTTGGTGGCTGTTACGTCAGTTAGACGAGTCTCTGAGCTGGCAGCCTTGTCCTGCAAGGCTCCCTATTTGATTTTCCACAAGGATAAGGTGGTGCTGCGGCTGCAGCCTTCCTTTCTTCCGAAAGTCATTTCGGCTTTTCATCTCAATGAAGACATTGTACTTCCATCCTTGTGTCCTCAGCCGTCGAATCCTAAGGAGTCGGCGTTGCATTCCTTGGACGTTGTCCGAGCTTTGAGAGTATACCTATCTGCTACTTCCCTGTTCCGGAAGTCAGACTCACTGTTTGTTTCGGTGGCTGGTCCCAAGAAGGGCCAAGCAGTCTCATCGGCCACCATCTCTAGGTGGATCCGACAGATAGTAATCCAGGCTTACGCCTTAAAGGGTCAGGCGCCCCCCTTTCCTGTCACGGCGCATTCGACCAGGGCAATAGGTGCCTCTTGGGCTTTCCGACATCAAGCGTCTGTTTCCCAACTATGTAAAGTGGCGACTTGGTCGTCCGCTCACACTTTCACAAAATTCTACAAAGTTGATGTAGGTGCATCTTCGGATGCCTCTTTCGGCCGCAAGGTTTTGCAAGCGGCTGTTTAGAGTTGCAACTCCTCCGTTGGAGGAGTGCTGTTTTGTGTTTGGGGTGAAGTTTATTTTTATGCTGTTACCACCCCTCGTTTTTTCTCTGACACTGCTTTGGGACGTCCCACTTTGTCAATAGAGAAGCTGTGTCGGTCCATGGACGAAAGAGTAAATAGGATTTTTTACTCACCGTAAAATCCTTTTCTCTGAGTCCATGGACCGACACAGCACCCACCCCTCCTTTTAAGTTTGTACTGCTTTTTGACAAACTGATCTGCGAAGATGCAGACTGAGAGGTTATACCCAGAGGGTCCGCCCCCTGGGCGGTGCTGTAGAAGGTGTGATGCAACACTTTTTACAAGTTTTTCTGCCTAGTCACTCCTAATTAGCGGATAATACCCACTTTGTCAATAGAGAAGCTGTGTCGGTCCATGGACTCAGAGAAAAGGATTTTACAGTGAGTAAAAAATCCTATTTTACCTCTTCTGTATGAAAAGGGGCATTAAGTGTAGGTGTTAGTCTCTTAGTTGGAGCTCTAGAGTATAGTCCACAGTGAGACTGAAGTCATTGTAGACAGTAAGAGAGCCCTGTTTGGTGGAAGATATTTTGTGAAAAAAGTTATGTAGAAAGTGAAGCTGGTGTGCATTAGAAGCATAATTTTTCAGAGGAGTATAGCAGCCCTTTTCAACCAGGGTGCCCAGGCACCCCGGGGTGCCTTGGCAAAATGGCAAAAAATTGCCCAAAAATTGTATACAAGCCGGCGTGTGGACGAAGACTGCCTTTTTACATACACTAAGTCACAAGTTTTCATTGTGCACCATTACAACCTTCTAGCTGCCGTCGTCCTAACGACCAATGGCATCTTCAGTTGCTAAGGAGGATGTCAATCACCTGCATAGCATCCTTGTTTGACCCTCCCCTGCCCCTCTCCATCAGCGTTGGTGTCACAATAGCTAATTGATGGAGAAAAACGAAGGGAGAAGAGAAACATTGGAATACTAGTCAGTACCAGTTTGAAAAAGTATATTTACTTTGAAAGAATAAATCACCTCTAATGTTGGGTGTCCTACTTAGACTTGTGGATGTTGCTGCATTATGTAAAACTATTATGCCCCATACACACGATCATTTTTAATGTCATTTTTAAAACTGACGTTTTTCTCGTCATTTTTTTTCTTGTTTCCTCTCAAGCCTGTCTTGCGTACACACCATCATTTTAAAAAATGTTCAAGAAAAGCGCAGTGACGTACACCACGTACGAGGGCACTATAAAGGGGAAGTTCCGTTCGAATGGCGCCACCCTTCATGTTAGTAAAGTTTGTTGAGAGACGATTCGCTCTTTTCAGTCTAGTGCTTTTCAGTCCGTTACAGCATGACGAATGTGCTATCTCCATTACGAACGCTAGTTTTACCAGAACGAGCGCTCCCGTCTCATACTTGATTCTGAGCATGCGCATTTTTTTTCACGTCGTTAAAGCATACACACTATCGTTTTTCACGTCGTTAAAAAAAACGACATGAAAAACGACGTGAAAAAGGAGAGCATGTTCGAAATTTTTAATGCCCGTTTTTCACGTCGTTAAAAATGCTCTGGAGCATACACACGATCATTTTTAATGGCCATTTTTTTAATGCCATTTTTAACGGCATGAAAAATGATCGTGTGTATGGGGCATAAGAATAGCATTTACATTTTTGAATGGGGTACCTCGAGAATGTCCATCATTTTTAAAGAGTGCCCTGACTGAAAAAAGGTTTAGAAACATTGGAGTATAGGACCTGGTATTGATTTCACATAAGAGGATTATAAATCTAGCTTCAGGATCTAAAACTAAATCCAATAAAGTAAAGGAGATTGCATTTTTAGCAGTGATTAGTACTCTTTTTTTTCTTGGTAGGGGCACCTGCCTTGAAGATATAAGGAAAGACTTTATGTGAACATTTAGGAGTAGGATTACTTTACTCCTCAACAAAGAGGATTTTGCAGTGAAGATTGCATGCATCCTTTCACATTGAAGATTGGGTGATTGAGGCTGTGTACATTGAGACAAATAGTTTTAAACCCCATTTTAGGAGAAGATAGTCCAGAACTCACAGTAGGTTGTTTATCGTCCAGCTTACTAAGAGTATACTAGACCATTGACGTATGAATCAGCCTATAAAAATGGATGGTGCTGGAGTGGAGCTCTCCTAATGAGTAGCCATACTGCAGTACAGTCGTCATACCCCTTGTACACTATGATTTTTGAGTAATTTGAAAAGGTGGATGTGCTTATATTGGTGCTAGACAGTGTGCTTTTGGACCAATAGACTTCAATGAGAACACATGTGCTAACTACTTCCACCCAAGGAGGCCAATTATGTCATTTCACCCCTACATGTAAAAATCATCATTTTTTTGCTAGAACATTACTCTAAACCCTCAAATATTAGTTATATTTTAAGCGGAGGCCCTAGAGAATAAAATGGTGGGTGTTGCAATTTTTTATGTCGCACAGGATTTTCAAACAGAATTTTTTGGTTAAAAAATACACTTTGATGAATTTTAATGTAAAAAAATAAATAAAATATAACTCAATTTTTGGTGAACTATGAAATATGATGTTACGAAAAGTAAACTGATACCCAACATGGCATGCTTTAAAATTGTGCACACTCGTGGAATGACGCCAAACTACAGTACTTAAAAATCTCCATAGGGGACGCTTCAAACCTTTTTACAGCTTACCTATTTAGATTTACAGAGGAGGTCTAGCACTAGAAATTGCTTTTGTACGTAAACACGGAGGGATGGGGCACTTTAAAAAAAAAAAAAATCTTATTTTTTTTATTTTATTTTTTTACATTGTCCTTTTATTTATTTACTTATTTATTCTATCACTTTTTTACCTATTACAAAGAATGTAAACATTCCTTGCAATAGAAATAAGGACAACAGGTCCTCTTTATGGAGAGATCTGGGGTCAAAAAGACCCCAAAACTGTCCTTTACCTTTAAAAGCAAAAGATCAAAAAAAGTTTTTTTTTGATCTTTTGCTTTAAAAAAAAAGTTTACTTCCACCCTAGAACGGAAGTGACATCATGATGAGTCTTTTATCGCCTCTGTAATCAGCTGGCCGCACCATCGTATCATTTCTCGAGCAGGCCTGTAAGCCCGAAAAACACTGGCGAGCGGCAGGAGGGGGAAGTCCCCTCCTGCCGCTTCTGAAAGCAACCCAGCGGCTAATGAGCCGCTCAGACCGCTTCCATGAAAAAGTCAGCCACCGGCTGACAAAAATAAATAAATACAGGGGTTATGAGTATGACTGATAGCTTCAGCCATACTCCTGGTAAACCACTTGCAAACCACAATGTATATACAGTATACTGTATGTATTGCGATTGATAAAAAAGTTACCCTTTAAGTCAAAGTACTTCCTTTTGGAACAGATTATATATCTCTCCTTCACCAGTGGAAGCTTAGCTTGTCCTATTTATATTACAGAACTACATAGTCAGTGGAATCAGTATGATCAAGCTAATAGTAATTTAGATATATACAAGATATAAACATGAGAAACACACACATTCCAGACTAATGCAAGAAAAATAAATCAGTGAACCCATTTTTCTCCAGTTTCTATTGTATTATTTTGTTAACTGGGCAGAGAAAACCCTAAGTAATGGTTCACCTGAAGTATAATGGTGCATTGTGTGAGTATTTTGGTACCAGTTACAGTGGATGCTGTAGCCATAGAAACATTTATAGTTCCTTTTTGTTATTTATTATGACACTTCAGCAGAGCTTGGCAGAAGGACCAGGAAAAGATGAAAGTATTGTTACAGACAACAGAAGAGTGATATTCTCAATTCAATACAGTTATGGAAGTCTGAGTTAGTCATCGTTATTTTTATCGTTACACCTTTACACAGAATATAGTCTTGCTACAAATATTACCATATAAAAATATTACTTTGAAGCCCTGTACACACGATCGGTTTTACCAATGAAAACACTCCGATGGACTTTTTTCATCAGACAAACCGATCGTGTATGGGCCCCATCGGTCTTTTTTCCATCAGTGTTTAAAAATAGAACATGTTTTAAATTTATCCGATGGTTAAAAAACTTACTATCAAATTACTAGCAAATTACTATCGTCTGTGGGGAACTCCATCGGATAAAAAACCCACGCATGCTCAGAATCAAGTCGACGCATGCTCAGAAGCATTGAACTTTATTTTTCTCGGCTCATCGGAGTGTTTTACGTCACCGCGTTTGGAACGGTCGGTTTTTTGACTGATGGTGTGTAGGCAAGACTGATGGAAGTCAGCTTCATCGGTTTTCCGATGGAAAAATCCATTGGTTTAAAAACCATAGGAAATCCGATCGTGTGTACAGGGCTTAAGTGTAACATTACCTTTTGGGCAAAAACACTTAAAACTTCAATTAGTATATTTTAAAAATAAATGAAGTACACATATTTACCTTTTCAGTTTTATGCTGCTCTAATCATATTTTCTGCCAGCTAAATATCTGCTTGTTTAAAAAATAAATAACAAAAGTACTGCTTCCTGTGATACTGTATAGTGATAACACTCTTCCTCTATAGATACAATACAGTGAGCATTATAACCCTGGGACAAGGAAGAGTCTTACTTTAGGATCATCAGGTGAAAATAAGAATAAATAAACCTAAAAACAAAAAAAGGGGAGAATGGAAAGAAAAAAAAAAAAAGAAAACTAAGGTAGTCAGCACATCTAACAATTAATAGCTTTGATATATCACATTTTGATTCTTGGTTTTCAATACATTTTAAAGATTAATTTAGGTACTACAGTGATTTCCACTAGCTTCCAGATTCCATTACCATCCCATCTCTCCACCTCTTGAAATAAAAGAATGCTTTGTATTCATTGAGAAAATGCAGAATATTCTCTGAATGGTGACCATGGCCAATGGCCAACCTCCAGTGTTTACAATGCAGCAGGTCAGCTGATTGGCCTGGGAACCAGAAGCTAGTGGAGATCACTGGAGTAGTGATGTCTGTTACTGTAATTTCCAGTTTCTAATCTGAATGCTTACCACTTAAAGTGGAGTTCCACCCTAAAAAAAAAAAAAAAAAAAAAATCACAAAAAACCTGCAAAAAAAATTGAAAAAATAATATTTTTTTTACTCACTAGAAATACCGGTTGCTATGCGGAAGTCCCTAATCTGCCTCTTCCTTATCTGCGGCTGGTCTTCTTCCGAATCCTCCTCGCCTTGTCTTCTGGTGAATGGGGCGCGCTGCCTTCTGGGAACTGTGTGTATCCCAGAGAGCAAGCCGGCCATTCAGAAAACAATGCGAGACTCGCGCATGCACAGTAGGAAACGGGCAGTGAAGCCGCACGGCTTCACTGCCTGTTTCCCTTACTGAGGATGGCGGCACCGGGAGCTGCCAGGATAGAGGGATCGGCCTCGGGGGGGCTGACATTGCAGGCGAGTAGGACAGGTAAGTGTCTTTATTAAAAGTCAGCAGCTACAGTGTTTGTAGCTGCTGCCTTTTAAAAAAAAAATCGCTGGTGGAACCCCCCTTTAAGCATAAATCCCCCCTCCTGCCAGTACAAATTTGCCCCCCTGCTATAATCCCCCATCTCAGCACAAAAAAAGTTCTCCCCTCCTTGTATACAAATCCCCCTCCTTTCTCTTCAATTCCCCCCTCCCAGCACAAATTGCCCCCAAATCCCCCTGCCTAGCACAAATCTTCTTCCCCCATCCCCCTCCCTAAACTAGTCCCCCTAAATCGTCACTCTTAGCACCTCCCCCAAATTTCCCCTCCTAGAAGAATAATTACCCTGTGCAGCCCCCCAAATTCCCCCCAACACAAATCCCCCCCAATCTCCTTGTGGCATCCCCCCTCCACCTCACATGATACCACAGTGTCTAGGGCAGCCACCCCTCCTGCCCACCCCTTTTCCCAGTTCTGGGTGTATGCATAGTTACAGTGGGGCAAAAAAGTATTTAGTCAGCCACCAATTGTGCAAGTTCTCCCACTTAAAAAGATGAGAGAGGCCTGTAATTGTCATCATAGGTATACCTCAACTATGAGAGACAAAATGTGGAAACAAATCCAGACAATCACATTGTCTGATTTGGAAAGAATTTATTTGCAAATTATGGTGGAAAATAAGTATTTGGTCAATATCAAAAGTTCATCTCAATACTTTGTTATATATCCTTTGTTGGCAATGACAGAGGTCAAACGTTTTCTGTAAAGCTTCACAAGGTTGTCACACACTGTTGCTGGTATGTTGGCCCATTCCTCCATGCAGATCTCCTCTAGAGCAGTGATGTTTTGGGGCTGTCGCTGGTCAACAGGACTTTCAACTCCCTCCAAAGGTTTTCTATGGGGTTGAGACCTGGAGACTGGCTAGGCCACTCCAGGACCTTGAAATGCTTCTTACGAAGCCACTCCTTCGTTGCCTGGGCGGTGTGTTTGGGATTATTGTCATGCTGAAAGACCCAGCCACGTTTCATCTTCAATGCCCTTGCTGATGGGAGGAGGTTTGCACTCAAAATCTCACGATACATGGCCCCATTCATTCTTTCATGTACACGGATCAGTCGTCCTGTTCCCTTTGCAGAGAAACAGCCCCAAAGAATGATGTTGCCACCCCCGTGCTTCACAGTAGGTATGGTGTTCTTTGGTTGCAACTCGGCATTCTCTCTCCTCCAAACACGACGAGTTGTGTTTCTACCAAACAATTCTACTTTGGTTTCATCTGACCATATGACATTCTCCCAATCCTCTTCTGGATCATCCAAATGCTCTCTAGCAAACCTCAGATGGACCCGGACATGTACTGGCTTAAGCAGGGGGACACGTCTGGCACTGCAGGATCTGAGTCCCTGGCGGCGTAGTATGTTACTGATGGTAGCCTTTGTTACGTTGGTCCCAGCTCTCTGCAGGTCATTCACTAGGTCCCCCCGTGGGGTTCTGGGATTTTTGCTCACCGTTCTTGTGATCATTTTGACCCCACGGGGTGAGATCTTGCGTGGAGCCCCAGATCGAGGGAGATTATCAGTGGTCATGTATGTCTTCCATTTTCTAATTATTGCTCCCACAGTTGATTTCTTTACACCAAGCTGCTTGCCTAATGCAGATTCAGTCTTCCCAGCCTGGTGCAGGTCTACAATTTTGTTTCCGGTGTCCTTCGACAGCTCTTTGGTCTTCACCATAGTGGAGTTTGGAGTGTGACTGTTTGAGGTTGTAGACAGGTGTCTTTTATACTGATAACAAGTTCAAACAGGTGCCATTAATATAGGTAATGAGTGGAGGATAGAGGAGCCTCTTAAAGAAGAAGATACAGGTCTGTGAGAGCCCGAAATCTTGCTTGTTTGTAAGTGACCAAATATTTATTTTCCACCATAATTTGCAAATAAATTCTTTCAAAAATCAGACAATGTGATTGTCTGGATTTGTTTCCACATTTTGTCTCTCATAGTTGAGGTATACCTATGATGACAATTACAGGCCTCTCATCTTTTTAAGTGGAAGAACTTCCACAATTGGGGGCTGACTAAATACTTTTTTGCCCCACTGTACATTGGTCCAAGATGGATCAATGTAAATATGTAAAAATATCCTTGCCTGGAATTCTTGTTTATTGTGAATCTTCCAACAATCTCATTCCTTTTTTATTATTATTTTAAATGATCAACATACCATGAATTCTATTTTCTGCTAATAGATTATAGATAACCACAATTAGTTTTTCCACTATTTCATGAACCGTATTTTGTCCCCATAGACAATTATTCATATTCTTATTTTAACACGATAAGGTGTTTCTAGCTCATAGACTATTCTCAATAGCACCATCAATATCACAATCCTATAGAGTTTTGCAATTTTCTTTTTTGTGTGTAGCAAGGTCCTGGGCCTCCAAAGGCCTAATGGTGACCTCCAGAGTCAGGGCTAGCTGACATCGGTCTTTGTAGAGTGGGTTACAAGGCATAGTGGGTGTGATGCAAGATGAAGTGATGGGCGCCAGACACTTTTTGAATGCAAAAGAGATTTATTGTCTCTTTACAGAATTGTGGGAGAGCGGGTTAGGGCCAGGACACCCTTAGGTAGATGCAATGTTAATTGGCAGACTCTGAGACTTCTATAGGTAGACAGCTATACAGGGGAAGGCCTCCAGCCGAATACCACTTCTGTATAGGTAGGACCGCTGTCTCCTATGGCAACAAATCTTGAAAGAGTTACTAACGGTAGCTTTGCTATTGGTAACACCGATAGTTCTCCTCGCACTCTACAGTCTCTCACTGTAGGACTTTACTCACTGAGCTCCCAGTCTCTCCCTAGACTCTCAGACCCAATCGCCACTGGATCCCTGGAGCTCCTTTATTTCCATAACTCGGTATCTTCCTCAAGCGTCACCCCCGCTTCCCTGCTGGGTCCCTGGCTTGGCACTCACAGATACTCCTCAAGCATCACCTATGTTTTCTCGGTGGGTCCCTGGCTTGGCACTTGCTGAAGTTTTCCCACTTCTTTACCATCCCCGGCTGGTGAGAAGACTGCTCTGGTACTGGCTCCAGCTTACTCACAGTAGTCTCCGGGAACATGGTGGATGGTCCCTTATTGGCGACAGCTTCCCCTCTACCTCCGACCACAACTGGTTCCCCGTCCGGCCAAACCGTTACTTTCTCTTGGACTCCAATCCTGCAGTCCCAACCCTGCGCTGCTTCTCCTGCTTCTGGTTAGACCCTCAGACAGCCTAGAAGCCAGATGACCCAGGGATAGATCTCAGGCTTTCAGCCTAGCAGACCAGGGCAGCATAACACATGGCCACCCAGACAGCTGTCTGGGTGGCACAGAACCCTGATCACCTGACTCCACCCAAATAAATAGGCTCTCCCAGCAGACCAAGGGACTAAAGAAACCCAATGACAATTGGCTGAGACACCCCATCCATTAATACCTGACCTTGCTAAGCCCTTGTCTATCTAATGTCACCAGCATAACGCCACCTAACGACAGAAGAGAAAAGGTGCAGCAAGTCCAGAACTAGAGAGGAATCAGTGGATCTACTAACAATTAACCAGGGCAACTACCGCTTGGCGAACTAAATTTACTAGCAACCCTGCCTAAACACCAGGGTGCTAAATTGTGCATAGAATGGATTTTTGCTGTGTCCTGCTGGGAAAATTTGGCTTCGATTTTCTTTCCTGAAGATGGAAGAGAAAGGAAATCTCTCAGAGTGAGAGGAATTCCTCTGTTGCAGTTTTAACAGGAACATGTGTTTCCATTTGAAAATGTAACCTCCCCTCTTGTTCTTCTTTTCTTTTTTTTTCTTTTTTTTATTTACTCTTTATTGGAAATACTACTAAAATTATACAGCACACACCCACATTGGTGTAATACAGTTTCATCATTCAAAAAAAATACAAATATATACATTTTTCCTAGTCTTCCCTTTTTACCCTATTTCCCGTATCCCCTTCCTCCCCCCACTGTCATTTCCTTTGTCTTTTCTCTACTTTTTCTCCTCTATCTTTCCTTTCCTTTCTCTTTTTCCCCCCTTCCTTTTCTCCTTCATCTGTCCTTTCTCCTACCTTCCTTTTCCCTTCTTACTCTGTTTTATTATTTATCTTTTTCTATCAATCCCTTCACATATTTATCTGACAGTTTGAAAACTCTCCATTTTTCCCATTTTACTCTGTTACTTTCCCCCCTTCCCTGCTCTCCCCGGCTCAGGTATTCCATCTCAGCAATATAGTCCACTTGCTGTATCCATTCTTTTATTGTTGGCTTTTTTATTGATAACCAATTTTTTGGAATTAACCCCTTTGCCGCGTTTAGCAGGGATGGGACTAATGTTTTTCTGTATTGATTTTTTGTTTTATTTGTGCCATGGAATAGGCATGTCCAGGCATTTTGTAAAAAAAATTCTCCCGTTACTATTTCCATGTAATCCAGGATTTCAGTCCAATACTCCTCTATTTTTGGGCATTCCCAACCACATATGGATTGTCGTTCCTAGTTGCCCACATCCCCTCCCACACAATGGGGAGTTGTTGGGATGTATTTTATTAATTCTCTCTGGGGTCAAGAGCCAACGTACCGTGTTTTTGTAGTTTGTTTCTATCGTCGCTATGTCAGATGCAAAGCTATAGACTGATTCTATTATTTGTTTTTCCACTATTTCTTTACCTAGATCTTGGCTCCATTTATCTAAGAAGGGTAGTGATCCTTCCGTTTCTAATTCTGTTAATATTTTATAAACCTGTGATATACCATGCCTCAGAGGCTTCTCTATACTACATATCTTTTCTATGGGGGTTAGCGCTTTTTCGTTTCTAATTGGTTGTGGGATAGTGCTTACTAGGTGTTTTATTTGAAGATATTCCCAGTCACTAAGCTGATTCCACCCGTGCTTCTTACTTAACTCTTGTTTTGTCATTATTTTTCCTAGTGAGGTGATGTCCTTTAATTGTGCAGTTCCCATTTGTTTTCCCAATCGTGTGTCGTTTCCTGGTATAAAGAACTCTGTGTCTGCTAATGGAATTAATGGGGAATTGTATTTCCATTTTTCGTGTCTATACAGTGTATCCCATGTTTTAAATACATTTCTAGTTATATTATGTGTTTCTTTACCTAGTGCTCTAAATGTCGGTGGTATCCATATGTTTTTGTTTAAATGAGTCTCGCTTAAAGTGTCTTCCATTTGTGCCCACTTCTTTTTTGTGTGTGGATTTGCCAATTCTGCTAATCTGGCTAATATGATCACTTTGTGGTATCTTTTTAAATCTGGTAGGGCCACCCCCCCTTTTTTTCCCCCGGGTTAACAGTGTATATTTAATTCTAGCCTTTTTACCTTGCCATATGTAGTTCAGGATAATTGTTCTAATCAGCTTAAAGAAAAATTGGGGTATTTCTATTGGAAGCATCTGAAGCTTATATGTCACTTTCGGTAGGATCATCATTTTTAATATGTTAATCCTTCCTGTCCATGTAATGGGTCTCTTGGAGGTGTTTTTTAATTTTGCTTTGATTTCATTTAATAAAGGGATAAAGTTGGCCGGGTACAGTCCTTCTTGCGTTGGTGTTATTTTGATTCCTAGGTATGTTAAAGTTTTTTTCTCCCAGGTAAATGGGAATTCCCTCTGTAATAATCTTTCTTCCTCTTTGTCTATGCCTAAGTTCAAGATTACGGTCTTAATTGGGTTAATCTTAAAATTTGAAAGCTCCCCATATTTTTTTATTTCTTTGATCATATTGGGCAATGACAACCTTGGCCTTGTTAGGTAAAGGAGTATGTCGTCTGCATACGCGGCCACTTTATGTTCCTCCTCTCCGATTCTCACCCCCCCCCTATATCCTGACTATTCCGTATATTTGACAGTAATGGTTCTAATGCCGACACATACAGGAGGGGTGAGAGTGGGCACCCTTGTCTCGTTCCATTATACATCTCAAACACCGACGACATACTCCCATTTACCTTTACCCTAGCCGTTGGGTGGGTATATAGGTTTTTAATCCATCTCATGCACTTTGGTCCCAGACCTACATACCTAAGTGTATCCATCATAAACCCCCAGTCGACTCGGTCAAATGCTTTTTCCGCATCTATTGACATGAGTACGACTGGGGGTTTCCTCTCTCTCTCTTTCTGAATTAATAGTAGAGTTCTTATACTATTATCTCTCCCTTCCCTCCCTGCCACGAAGCCCACCTGATATGCATTAATTAGTTCCGGCATTAAGATTTTTAATCTCGTTGCCAATACTTTTGCATATAACTTAATATCTGTATTCAATAACGCTATGGGTCGACAGTTGGCGCATATAGTTCCATCTTTTCCTATTTTTGGAATAATAGAAATATTGGCAAGGAGAGATTATTTTCTTATTTCTACATCTTCCCCTATTCTGTTAAATTAGTTACATAGCTCTGGGACCAACTGTTTTTTACATTTTTTATAGTACTTAATCTGAAATCCATCGGGTCCTGGGCTTTTCCCCCCTGCTGTTTCTTGAAGGGCTTTATTTATTTCTTCTTGCGTGATTGGGTCTTCTAAACTCTCGGCACTATTAGTAGTTATCTTTGGTAAATTAGTTTGCGCTAGGTATTCCTGTATTCTATGTTTCCTGTTTTCCTCTTCCTGTTGTGTCTCTTTTACTCTAATGTCATATAATGTGTTATAATATGTCTTAAATATTTCTGCGATTTCGGATGTTTTAAATTTCATCTCTCCTTTCTCTTTTTTTATTTTATCTGTGTAGTTTAGTGTTTTTTTTCCCCTTTGCTATTCTTGCTAGGTATTTCCCAGGTTTATTCCCCCACTCGTACCTTTCCTTTACTACGTTTTGAAATACTTTTCTGGTTTCCTGTTCCATCAAGTCTCTGAGTTGACCTCTCTTAATTATTATCTTTTGATGTATTTCCCTGTCTACCTGTTTTTTATCTTTTTGTTCCAGGTCGTTCAGTTCCTTTAATAGATTTTTCCTATTTAGATCTCTTTCCTTCTTTTTCCCTGCTCCTATGGCTATCAGTTTACCTCTTATGTAAGCCTTATGAGCTTCCCATATCGTTGCTACACTTACTTCTGGTGTATTATTCATTTTGAAATATTCTTCTATTTCCTTTGATATTATCTCCCCTACTTCTTTGTTATCTAAGAGGTCCTCATTTAAACTCCATGTACCCTTTCTTTGTTCTATATTGTTAAATCTTATTTTTACCATTACTGGGGCGTGATCTGAGATTGATGTAACTCCTATAGAGGCATCCACTACATGTTCCAAAAGCTCTTGATCAATTAATATATGATCCCATCTTTAATACGTGTCGTGCACCGTTGAATAGTACGTATAATCTTTTTTACTTGGGTATGCCACCCTCCATGGATCTACCAGTTGATGGTTATGTATTTTTTTTTAAACTAAATTTAATTGTTTACTATCTCTTATCGGTGCACCAGACATATTATCAAGTCTATGTTCCATTGAAAAATTTAAATCTCCTGCAAGAATTACATGACCTTGTTTAAAGTCCATTAAAGCATTTAGGATCCCATTCAAATATTTTTTGGGTTGTTTATTTGGGCAGTATACATTTGCTAATGTGTATTTTTTTCCCTGTAGATTCCCTTTTAGGAACAGATAGCGACCCTCAGGGTCGACTCTTCTATCTTCTACTATAAAACTTATATTCTTCCCCAAACCTATGGCTACTCCTTTTGATCTTTTATTTGGGGAATCTCCATATTACCAGGTTGGAATCGCACGCGGGTATATTTTTGTATTAGACTCTAGAGCTAGATGTGTCTCCTGGAGGAAAACAATTTCTGCGGAGTACCTTTCCAGCTCCCTTAATATCATATGCCTTTTTTCTGGAGAGTTAAGACCTCTTACATTATATGTGATACAATTTACATCAGTCATTTAAGTCTTTCTTTTTTCCTCTTCCTCTTTCCCCTTTTCCTCTCTCTCTCTTCCTCAAAAGTACAGATACAGATCCTTTTTTCCTTCCTCCCTGCCTCCCCCCTCCCCTATCCACTCCCACCCCATCTCTTTCCCTCTCCCCACCCCCCCCATCCCCCCTCCTCCCTCCTAGGATGTACATATTCCTTTTTCTCCCTCCCCACCCCCCCTCCTCCCTCTCCCCCTCCCTTGTTAGAACCTTGACCTCATGGTCTTCGTGCAGGCTTTTCACTCTTAGTACCACTTTAGGTACTCTGCACCCTAAGCCCGAGGTGGCGTTCTGTTTGGCACCGCTGATCCCCACTCTCCTATTGTTAGGGGAATGTTGCCAGTGCAGTAAACGAGTCCAGGTCTCCCACTCCCTCTCTATATCTCTTTATATCTATTTAATTCATCTCCCCTCGTAGAAAAAAATAAAACACAAAAAAAACCACAACAACCCCCCACTATCTCTTTTGTCGCCTTTTCTGTGTGTTCTGTTTAGTTATCTGGTGTAGGAATTTCTAGCTTTCTACAAAACTCGGGTATCTCTTCGATAAATCTCAGTCTTGCCGAGATGCCGTTTTTCCTCCCAATCAGGCATGCTGGGAAACCCCAGTTATACTGAATCTCATGTTCCATGAGGACCTTCAATAAAGGTTTTAAATTCCTTCTTCTTTTCAACGTTTCTTGAGATAAGTCCTGAAAATTTTGAATGTGGTTTTCTTCCAATTTTATTGGTGTCTTTCCCCTCAGGTTTCTCCACAGTTGATTTTTTTCCTCCCAATTTTCAAATCGCACAATGATGTCTCTCGGATTTTCCTGCGATATTTCTTTTGGTCTTCTTATTCTGTGTGCTCTCTCGATTTCCATTGGGGACATTATTTCTCTGTCTAGCAATGGGTTACAGATTTTCATTATTATTTCTGTTAAGTTCTCTGAGTGAGATGACTCTGGTATGCCTCGAATTCTTATGTTCTTCCTTCTGTCTCTGTTCTCTTGATCTTCTAGTTTGTATGCTTGTTCCTGTTGTTCTTTTTTAATACATTTTATTTCCCCTTCTAGCTTTTTTATAGTGATTTCATTACAGTCTGCTTTTTTTTCCACTTCCTCTACTCTTTCGCGCATGTACCCCATATTTTCCTGTATTACTTCCATTTCCGCTTTTAGCGCTTTTTCCAGGGCTGCAAACATCCCCTCTATTTCCTTTTTTGTTGGTAATTACCCCTTGTTTTGTTGTTCCTCTTCTCTTCTCTGCTCAAGTTCTACTTCGGTTTCTTGATACTGAGGGAGGAGTCTCGTAATGGCGCTGACCCCGCGCCGGAGCACGTAGGTGAGAAGCCAGGTCTCCAGCCTACCTCGCTCGAGGAAAATGCACAGCGCCGCCTGAATGCCGCTATCCCCCCCCCCCCGCACCGCACCGTACTGACCATCTCGCTCTCCGCATTGAGTGACGGAGAGGGACTCCGGGAAAGCCCGCGGCTGAACGGGCCACACTGAGTGGGGACGCCACATGAGATCGGAGAGGACCCGGAGGGAGCTTAGAAACCAGTGACTTTGCGGGGATCTGGGAGAGCCGCAGCCCGAAGCCTGCCATCAAAAAGAAACATAACAGAGGGTGGTGGGTGGTGGATGCTCCATGCGGATGCTACACCTGGTTCCTCCGGACACCCCTGCTGTCTCCAGTAAGCTGTATGAACTCCCCTGTCTTTCTCCAGAAAAGAGGTAGTGGTGAGTAGAGCAAGAAAAAAAAGAGAAGACACAGTGGTATGAGCGATAAATATCTGTCCTGTTGTTTTGATGCAAGCACATGTGGATTTGAAAATGGACTGTAAATAGCCTATAACGTCTAGCTGACCTAGGGGTGTGTTGGATGTAAACCTCAAAGGGGTAGGAGGAAGAAATCCCCCCCCCCTCCCCTCTTGTTCTAGTGACATTTTGGATCTCCTATCATTTCTGTCTTAGTGACAGTAGTTACTAGGACAAATAGCTGTTGATGTTAATTACAACAGAGTTGGTTGGTTATAAACTGGTGCTTATTGTCTCTGCTAGTTGGGTCAGAAACTCCAATTGGAGAACTGTGACATTTTTATAAAGGGGAGTTTCCAAGAAAAAAACTAAGAACCATATGTTCAGAAACAGGTGGACATGATAGGCACAACAAGAGGCAGATAAAATTAAATCCAAAAATGAATTTATTTAATTTATTTATTTATTACTGGTACCGTACTTATGTAGCGTCGTCAATTTACACAGTGCTTTACACATATATACACATTATATATATATATATATATATATATATATATATATACTGTGAGGGGGTTAGCTCGGCAGCGGGTGTGTGTGACCCCCGGGATGGGCTCCCCACACAAAACAGGCCCAGCAAACGGAGGTTGTGGTTTTCAAAATCAAAAAGGTGCGGTTTATTTTCTATTTACAGTGACAAAACACAGCAAAGCAAAAGAAACATAAACAAAATAAATCCTGGTCAAGTTGACCTCTGACTAAACATACAGGTTTCCTAACTAACAACTGGGATCAGCCTAGTGCTGTCCTAGTCCCTAAGTCCCTGGTTTTAAATGTCCAAGCAAATAGCCACACAGGCTTTTTCTCACCGCACAGGGGTTCACTCTCCCTAGACAGTCCACACAGGTCTGGTCCCAGGCATGAGCTAACATCTAATGAAGCTGGGAGTTCTTATAGAGGCCTAAATGAGCTGACAAGCTTCAGCTGGTCTCATCAACTCCCTGTCTGCACGACGCCCCACACTCTCCCTAGACATATGAGTCATCCATGAGCCCACTAGCCTTAGCTGGGCTTATACAACTCTCCACCTAGTTGTATAAGTCGGCGTAAAGCCTGAATCTGGGCGAAATATATCTACCCCCCTGGATGCAACCAGGTGACTTTACCTTCCTGCTGTCACATACCCCCCCCTCTTGTTTTAACCTCGGGGTTGGAACACCAGCAATCAGGCATTCATGTACTCGAGACAAAGCATCCACATTCCCCATTTGAACGCCAGGGCGATGCTTTACTGTGAAGTTGAATTCCTGGAGGGCCAGGAACCACCTATTCACTCTTCTATTTGTTTCCTTGTTTTGAGCCATCCACTTTAACGGAGCGTGATCCGTAACCATGTCAAAGTGCCTACCTAGCAGGTAGTACCGAAGGGAATCTAGAGCCCACTTCACCGCTAAACACTCCTTTTCAACGGTGGCGTAATTTACCTCATGGGACTTCAACTTCCTGCTGAGGTAAATGACTGGGTGCTCTTCCCCGTTCCAGACCTGGGACAATACTGCTCCTAACCCCACATCTGACGCATCACTTTGTACGACAAAGTCTTTAGAGAAGTCGGGTGAGTACAACACTGGCTGGCTACATAAGGCTTGTTTCAAGAATTGGAATGCTGCCTCAGCCTCGGGGGTCCATTTAATCATGACCGACCCTTTCCCCTTCGTCAGGTTGGTTAGGGGCACAGCCTTAGAAGCAAAGTGGGGAATGAATCGCCGATAATACCCAGCGATTCCCAGAAAGGCTCGTACCTGCTTCTTGCTGTTGGGACGTGGCCAACTCTGGATGGCCTCGACTTTGTTGAGTTGGGGTTTTATTACTCCCCTCCCAATGGTGTACCCAAGATATTTGGCCTCCTCCTGCCCAATGGTACACTTCTTGGGGTTAGCCGTAAACCCCGCTTCCCGAACAGAGTCCAGGACTGCTTGCACTTTTGGCAGATGTGAGGCCCAATCTGTGCTATGGACAATTACGTCATCCAGGTAAGCCGCAGCATACTTCCGATGGGGCCTCAGCATCTGGTCCATTTTCCGCTGGAATGTGGCCGGCGCATTCTGTAACCCGAACGGCATTCTTTTATATTGGAACGCCCCGTCTGGGGTTACAAATGCGGTTTTCTCTTTGGCCGACTTGGCCAGGGGGATTTGCCAATACCCTTTTGTGAGGTCAAGAGTCGTCATGTATCGGGCTGTTCCCAGCCGGTCGATCAACTCATCTATACGTGGCATGGGGTAGGTGTCAAATTTTGTAACTTTGTTCAACTGACGAAAATCGTTACAAAATCGCCAGCTCCCATCCGGTTTAGGCACCAACACGATGGGACTAGACCAATCACTTTGGGACTCCTCTATCACCCCTAAGTTCAGCATTTTCTGTACTTCCTCCCGTATTGCCTCCCGTCGGGCCTCTGGGATCCGATAGGGTTTTAACTTCACCCTTTCACCGGGCGGGGTAATGATGTCATGCTCTACCCCAGATGTTTGTCCCGGCAGCTCAGAGAATACCTCCTTGTTGCGAAGCACAAACTCCTTAACCTCCTGTTGTTGGGGTTGTGACAAGGTGGCTGCTATTCCAACCTCAGGAATCACGCAACCAGTTTGAGCTGGTGACCAAGTGTCTGCGACTAGGGACTCTCTATCCCTCCAGGCTTTCAACAGATTAACGTGATAGATCTGTTCGGGCTTTCGCCTTCCTGGTTGTCTGACCTTGTAATTCACTTCGCTCACTTTTTCCATTATCTCGTAGGGGCCTTGCCATTTGGCAAGGAATTTACTTTCAACCGTAGGGACAAGTACCAGTATCCTATCCCCCGGGGAAAAGGTACGGGTCTTGGCTCCACGGTTGTACACTCTCTGCTGTGCTAACTGCGCTTGGGCCAAATGTTCCTTCAGGATGGGCATTACCTGTGCAATTCGGTCTTGCATCAGGGCGACATGCTCAATCACACTCCTGTGGGGAGAACTCTCACTTTCCCAAGTTTCCTTGGCAATATCCAACAGTCCTCTTGGGTGTCTCCCATACAGTAACTCAAAGGGGGAGAATCCCGTAGAGGATTGGGGCACCTCCCTAATAGCAAACATCAGATAAGGAAGTAGACAGTCCCAATCCTTTCCATCTCTATCCACCACTTTCTTCAACATTTGTTTTAGGGTTTTGTTGAATCTTTCAACCAGCCCATCGGTTTGGGGGTGATACACAGATGTACGTAATTGCGTCACTTTGAATAATTTACACAGCTCCTTCATAACCCGGGACATAAAGGGTGTACCTTGGTCCGTAAGCAGTTCTTTACAAATACCCACCCGGCTAAACACAAGAGATAGCTCTTTGGCTATGGTTTTGGCCGAGGTATTTCGGAGAGGGATCGCTTCTGGATAACGGGTGGCATAGTCCATTATAACTAATATGTACTGGTGCCCCCTAGCGGACTTGATTATAGGACCTACCAAATCCATGGCGATCCTCTCAAACGGGACCTCAATGATGGGTAGAGGGACCAGCGGGCTACGGAAATGTGGCATCGGGGCCGACCTCTGACACACAGGGCAGGAGGAACAATAATTTTCTACGTCCTTCATCACCCCCGGCCAATAGAATCTCTGTAATACCCTCTCTCGGGTTTTCTCTGTCCCCAGATGACCTCCAAGAATGTGCCCATGGGCCAACTTCAACACCAACTTCCTGTAAGGTTTGGGCACCACAAGCTGCTCAACGGTTTCTTCTGCCCTTTTTGCCACCCGATACAGTAGGTCCTTCTCTACGCTGAAGTATGGGTAAGTGCAGGTATTATCTGGGTTCACTAACTCGCCATCTATTTTCACTACGTTTTCCCGTGCCTTTATTAGGGCGGGGTCTTTCAACTGTTCTGTGGCAAAGTTTTCCCTGTGAACCTCAAGATCAGAAAACTCCACAGACGGTAGGTTTTCGTCTGAGGAGGTGGGCTCCTCTCCAGTTTCCTGAGTCTCCCCTGCCAATACTGATAAGGGAAATTCCGGAGAGTCCTCACCACTCTCAGGGGAGTTCTGGCTATCACATTCCTGGTACATAGGGGCACCAGTGAGGGGCTCAGGATCATCCCACAGTTCCCAGAACTTCGGAAAATCCCTTCCCACAATGGCGTCATGCGGTAACTGAGATACTAAGCCCACTGGATGAGAGAGGGTACCTTTGGGGGTCTCGAAACACACTGTAGTCACTGGATACTCTCGGGTGTCCCCATGCACACAAATAACAGCTACCTTGCTATTCCCAGAGACCTCTGTTTTAACTAACTCAGCCTTTATCAGGGTCACAAGGCTACCTGAATCCAGCAATACCACAACATTTCTACCATTAACACACATTTTGCATAAATGTTTCTCAGTTCCTCGAATGGCAGTGCATGCGACTGTCGCACACAGCGACTGACGTCTGCCCGTCAGAAAGTCACACTGCATGGGTTCCTCCACAACCGGGCAATTGGCTGCAATATGTCCCGCTTGCCGGCAGCGGTAGCAAACGATCCTTCTTGCCGCCTCTTGAGCCGCTGATTTCCCAGGCTGTTCTCGCCAAACTTGGGGTAGAGCTCCCACCCTCTCACTCTCTCCACCCTCACCCCTTGGAATCCTCTTATCCGCCCCTGGGGATGGTCTGGTCTTAGGGTGGAAAGTCCGAGTGTCTCTGGAAGAGGCCGTCAGGTTCTCTGTAGCCAAGTATTTCTCCACACGATCCACAAGACCATCGGCCGTCTCTGGGTCTCCATGGCTTACCCACTTTTGGATGGCAGTAGGAAGAGCTCTCAAAAACCGATCCATTACAACACGTTCCACAATCTTTGGTGCGGACAAAGTCTCTGGCTGTAGCCACTTTCTGCTCAGGTGAATGAGATCATACATTTGAGACCTGGGGGGTTTTCCAAGCTGGAAAGTCCAGTTATGCACACGCTGAGCCCGGACAGCCTGGGTGACACCCAGCCTTGCCAATATTTCAGCTTTTAGCATCACATAGTCTTTTGCTTGGTTAGGCTCTAGGTCATAGTAAGCTTTCTGCGATTCACCAGTTAACAGAGGAGCCACCAGTCCAGCCCACTGCTCCTCAGGCCACTTTTCTCTTTCAGCGGTCCTTTCAAATGTGGTCAAAAATACCTCTGGATCATCCTCTCCAGTCATTTTTGTCAATAAACGACTCACCCCAAAGGACGCGGTATTAGTGGGACGGCTTTCCTCACTGGTCTGCGGACGTTGCTGCATTACTGCTTCCATCTGTTGTTGTAGTCTCTGCTCTTGCTTCTGCAACAGGTCTATGAAGCGGGCCTCAGATTGCTGCTGGGCTCGTTGCTGAGCCTCCAGACTCTGTTGCAAAGTTGCGTTTGTCTGCTGCTGGGCTGCAAGGCTCTGTTGATGAGCTTGCTGCTGGGCTGCGAAGTTCTGTTGTTGAGCTGCAAGGCTCTGTTGATGAGCTGCAAGGCTCTTTTGCAAACCTGCATTTGTCTGCTGTTGATTGGCATTTGCTAGAGCCAGCTGCTTCAGTATCTCCTCCATGCTGGCTTAAAAAAAAACTGCCACTGGTTCTCCACCAACTGTGAGGGGGTTAGCTCGGCAGCGGGTGTGTGTGACCCCCGGGATGGGCTCCCCACACAAAACAGGCCCAGCAAACGGAGGTTGTGGTTTTCAAAATCAAAAAGGTGCGGTTTATTTTCTATTTACAGTGACAAAACACAGCAAAGCAAAAGAAACATAAACAAAATAAATCCTGGTCAAGTTGACCTCTGACTAAACATACAGGTTTCCTAACTAACAACTGGGATCAGCCTAGTGCTGTCCTAGTCCCTAAGTCCCTGGTTTTAAATGTCCAAGCAAATAGCCACACAGGCTTTTTCTCACCGCACAGGGGTTCACTCTCCCTAGACAGTCCACACAGGTCTGGTTCCAGGCATGAGCTAACATCTAATGAAGCTGGGAGTTCTTATAGAGGCCTAAATGAGCTGACAAGCTTCAGCTGGTCTCATCAACTCCCTGTCTGCACGACGCCCCACACTCTCCCTAGACATATGAGTCATCCATGAGCCCACTAGCCTTAGCTGGGCTTATACAACTCTCCACCTAGTTGTATAAGTCGGCGTAAAGCCTGAATCTGGGCGAAATATATCTACCCCCCTGGATGCAACCAGGTGACTTTACCTTCCTGCTGTCACAATATATATATATAGATATATATATATAGATATGTGTATGTATTGTGCATTCACATCAGTCCCTGCCTACAAAAAGCTGACAATCCAAAGTCCCTAACTCACATACATACAGTATCTCACAAAAGTGAGTACACCCCTCACATTTTTGAAAATATTTTTTTATATATTTTCATGTGACAACAATAAAGAAATGACACTTTGCTACAATGTAAAGTAGTGTACAGCTTGTATAACAGTGCACATTTGCTGTCCCCTCAAAAGAACACACAGCCATAAATGTCTAAACCAAACGGCAATCTTCGTATAGCCTAGGTCATCTTTATGTAGAGCAATAATTCTTTTTTTCAGATCCTCAGAGAATCCTTTGCCATGATGGCCATGTTGAACTTCCAGTGACCAGTATGAGAGAGTGAGAGCAATAACACCAAAATTTAACACACCTTCTCCCCATTCACACCTGAGACCTTGTAACACTAATGCGTCACATGACACCCGGGAGGGAAAATGGCTAATTGGGTCCAATTTGGACATTTTCACTTAGGGGTGTACTCCCTTTTGTTGCCAGCAGTTTAGACATTAATGGCTGTGTGTTGAGTAGGGATGAGCTCGGTGTTCGAGTCGAACATAAGTTCGACTCGAACATCGGCTGTTCGCGCGTTCGGCGAACAACGAACGATTTGGGCCGTTCGCGCCAAATTCGAGTGACGCGAACGGCCCACAATACACTGCGCCATCGCAGTGTAATCCCGGCGCTGTGATTGGCCAAGCATGCACTGTGACCCAATCACAGCGCCGGCAGCGAGGAGAGCAATGATTGGCCACAGGCAGGATGCCTGTGGCCAATTATAGCTGAGGGGGTTTAGTACACGCCCCACACTATAAAAGGCCGCCAGCGCGGCGGCCTTGTGTAGTGTGTTCCGGAGCAGGGAAAGTGAAGGAAAGGCAGGGACAGTGTCAAATCTATTCTTTGCTAAACCTTGTGTGTAGGGACAGAGAAGGATAGGCAGGGAGAGTGTCAGTGTCATATTCTTTGCTAAACCTTGTGTGTAGGGAGAGAGAAGGATAGGCAGGGAGAGTGTCAGTGTCATATACTTTGATAAACCTTGTGTGCAGGGAGAGAGAAGGATAGGCAGGGGACAGTGTCAGTGTCATTGTTGCTAAGCCTCCTGCAAATTATACACCTGAAGTTAGCCCGTATTGCTGCTTTTTCCTGATGTGTTACACCAACAGGCATTTGCGGCACTTACAGCGGGCGGAGTGTGCCTCCTGATCATATTACACCTGAAGTTAGCCTGTATTGCTGCTTTTTCCTGGTGTGCTACACCAACAGGCATTTGCGGCACTTACAGCGGGCGGAGTGTGCCTCCTGATCATATTACACCTGAAGTTAGCCTGTATTGCTGCTTTTTCCTGGTGTGTTACACCAACAGGCATTTGCGGCACTTACAGCGGGCGGAGTGTGCCTCCTGATCATATTACACCTGAAGTTAGCCTGTATTGCTGCTTTTTCCTGGTGTGTTACACCAACAGGCATTTGCGGCACTTACAGCGGGCGGAGTGTGCCTCCTGATCATATTACACCTGAAGTTAGCCTGTATTGCTGCTTTTTCCTGGTGTGTTACACCAACAGGCATTTGTGGCACTTACAGCGGGCGGAGTGTGCCTCCTGATCATATTACACCTGAAGTTAGCCTGTATTGCTGCTTTTTCCTGGTGTGTTACACCAACAGGCATTTGAAGCACCTACAGCAGGCGTAGTGTGATTCCTGCAAAATATACTCCTGAAGCTAGGCCTTATTGCTGGTTTTCCCATTTCCCTGCAGGCCATTAGAATGTCTGGAAGGCAAACAAGGAGAGGCAGACAGTCAGGAGCCAAAAAAAGAGGGCAAGCAGGCTCTGTGTCTAGAGACAACAGTGCTGGTCGTGGACGCGGTGCATCGCCATCAGCACGTGGCCATGGGACACGCTTGTCCTTTTCGGCAGCTGGACGTGTTGAGCCGCATCATGCCGAAGACTTGGTAGAGTGGATGACCAAGCCCTCCTCATCCTCCTCATCCTCTCTCACCCAGGCTCAGGGTACTGGCAAAGCAGCTGCCAAAGCGTCCTCTTCCCTGGTATCAATGTCATCATCAGTCACTCCTTCCCTAGACCAACCATGTCCTCCTGAGGAGTCCCCCGAACTGTTTGAGCACAGTGTTGGGTACATGCTCCAGGAGGATGCCCAGCGTTTCGAAGGGTCTGATGATGATACCCAGCTAGAGGAAGGCAGTAGCGTGAGAGCAGAGAGAGGGGATGCTCAAGAAGGACACCAATCTGGCAGTCATGTTCCAGCAGCTGCAGCATACTGCCAGATTGGTTCCAGTGATGAGGAGGGAGGGGATGATGAGGTCACTGACTCCACGTGGGTGCCTAATAGGAGAGAGGAGGAGGAGAAGGAGGAGGATGAGGAGGAGGCACATCTCCAACGAGGCAGGATGCCCTCGGGGGGCCAGCGTAAGGGCAGCACACCAACGGAATCACACCGCAGAGCTCCGCCTGTGCAGGGCGCTGCCTCTGCCCGTTATTCAAAAAGTTCTTTGGTGTGGGCCTTTTTTGAGTCGAGTGCATCAGATCGCACAGCTGCTGTTTGCAACATATGTCTCAAGCGTATATCGCGTGGCCAAAACATCACCCGCTTGGGCACCACATGCTTGACCAGACATATGTTGACCTGCCATGCAGCTCTTTGGCAAGCCTACCTAAAAGACCCACACCAAAGAACAAAGCGGACCTCTCCTTGCTCCTCATCAGCTGGAATCTCCAACCCCACTATACCTTCAGTCCTCTCTGAAACCTGCACTGAGAGGAATGAAGGTGTAGAATTAGGTGTGTCACAGCCAAGTACTTGCGGGCACTCTGCTAGCAGTTCACTGACGTCCGATTCTAGCAGGCAAATTTCCCTGCCCCAGCTGCTGGACCGTCGAAAGAAGTTCACTCCCAGCCATCCACATGCCCAGCGGTTGAATGCTAGCTTGGCTAAATTGCTAGCTCTTCAACTGCTGCCTTTTCAGTTGGTAGACTCAGCCCCCTTCCGTGAGTTTGTGCAATGTGCGGTTCCTCAGTGGCAGGTTCCCAAATGCCACTTTTTCTCACGGAAGGCGATTCCGGCTCTCTACCGGCATGTGGAAGGCAATGTCTTGGCCTCGCTGGACAGAGTGGTCAGCGGTAGGGTGCATATTACCGCTGACTCATGGTCCAGCAGGCATGGACAGGGACGTTACCTTTCTTTCACGGCCCATTGGGTCACTCTTTTGGCAGCTGGGAAGGATGCAGGACAAGGTGCAGTAGTGTTGGAGGTTGTTCCACCGCCACGCCTCCAAAATGCTACTACTGGTTGTGACACACCTCTGTCCTCCACCCCCTCCTCTTCTTCTTCTTCCATGGCCTCTTCCTGTGCTTTGTCCTCGGAACCAGCGGTGCTCCGTAGGCGTTCAAGGGGCTACGCAATTACGCAGGCAAAAAGATGCCATGCCGTGCTTGCGCTGGTGTGTTTGGGGGACAGGAGCCACACTGGGGCAGAGGTTCTGTCTGCTCTGCAGGGGCAGGCCGAGAGGTGGTTGACGCCATGCCAGCTTAAGCCAGGAATGGTAGTTTGCGACAATGGCACCAACCTCCTCTCCGCTCTCCGACAGGGACAACTGACCCATGTGCCCTGTGTGGCTCACGTCCTTAACCTGGTGGTGCAGCGGTTCTTGGGCAGGTACCCGGGCTTACAGGATGTCCTGAAGCAGGCCAGGAAAGTCTGTGTGCATTTCCGCAGATCTTATAATGCCAGTACTCGCCTGGCTGAGCTGCAAAAGGAGTTGAACCTGCCCAAGAACCGCCTTATATGTGACATGCCCACCAGGTGGAACTCAACGTTGGCCATGCTGCAGCGGCTGCACACGCAGCAGAGGGCCATCAATGAGTACCTGTGCGACTACGGCACCAGGACAGGGTCAGGGGAGCTCAGGTTTTTTTCACCACGCCAGTGGGGCATGATCAGGAATGCATGCACTGTCCTGGCACCATTTGAGGAGGCCACGAGGATGGTGAGCAGTGACAGTGCATGCATCAGTGACACTGTACCTCTTGTCCACCTGTTGGAACATACGCTGCGTGGAATAATGGACAGGGCACTTGAGGCAGAACAGAGGCAGGAAGAGGAGGACTTCCTTGCCTCTCAAGGCCCCCTTTACCCAGACAGTGTTCCTTCTGTCCCACCCATCGCACAGGAAGAAGTGGAGAAGGAGGAGGAGGAGGAGGATTGTGTCAGCATGGAGGTGGAGCCTGGCACTCAGAATCATCAGCAGCAGTCTTTTAGGGATGATTTACAGTCCCAAGAAACCAGTGGACTTGTACGTGGCTGGGAGGAGGTGGCTGCGGATCATGTCGTCCTTAGTGACCCAGAGGACTCCGGACCGAATGCCTCAGCTAACCTACGCTGCATGGCTTCCCTGATCCTGCAAAGTCTGCGGAAGGATCCTCGTATTCTTCGGATCAAGGAGAGGGACCATTACTGGCTGGCCACTCTCCTTGATCCACGGTACAAGGGTAAGGTTGCGGACCTTATCTTACCGTCGCAGAGGGAGCAGAGGATAAGACAACTCCGGGAGGCTTTGCAGAAAGGTCTGTGCAACGCGTTCCCAGAGACTGGGAGGTTACAAACTCCTGGTCCTGGACAACGAGTTGCTGAGGCTTCGGTCAGTCAAAGAAGGAGCGGTGGGGAAGGTGGCCGTCTGACCGATGCGTTCAGACAATTCTTTAGTCCGCAGCCCCAAGGTATGATAGGTTCCAGCAACCATCGCCAGCGTCTGATATACATGGTGCAGGAATACCTAGGGGCAAGGTCAGACTTGGACACCTTCCCCACCGAAAATCCTCTGGCTTACTGGGTCTTGAGGATGGATCACTGGCCAGAGCTTGCACAGTATGCAATTGAGCTACTGGCCTGTCCTGCATCCAGCGTTCTTTCAGAACGCACATTCAGTGCTGCTGGAGGATTTGTCACGGATCACAGGGTGCGCCTGTCCACCGACTCTGTTGATCGACTGACCTTCATAAAGATGAACCAGTCTTGGATCACCACCAGCTACCAAACACCTGAAGCTGATATAACAGACTAATTTATTTTCAAATGTCACATCCCTTCAAGACTGATGCTGATGCTGAGAGACTGTCCTGTTATGTTGACTGACTATCCTCCTCCTCCTCAATGATCCGATTGATGATGATAGCTTGGAAGAACATTTTTGTTTCTGGGTGCCGCCACCAGTGGCTAAGGCCCAATTTTTCAGCCCCTGTTTAACTGGGGCATGTAATTACAATTTTTGATGCAATACTTTGCAACAGGGCTCATTGCTGTGCTCCAAGTACAGTATCTGTGAGGGGTTGCAGTGTTGTGGCACCAGTGCCTAAGGCCCAATTTTTCTGCCCCTGTTTAACAGGGGCATGTAATTACAATTCTTGATCTAATAATTCACAGCAGGGCCCATTCCTGCGCCCACCAAGAGTAACTGTGAGACCTTACAGTGTTGTGTCAAAACCACCACCACCACCACCAAAGGCCCAATTTTTCAGCCCCTGTTCAACAGGGGCATGCAATTACAATTCTTGATCTAATAATTCACAGCAGGGCCCATTCCTGCGCCCACCAAGAGTAACTGTGAGGCCTTACAGTGTTGTGTCAACACCACCACCACCACCACCAAAGGCCCAATTTTTCAGCCCCTGTTCAACAGGGGCATGCAATTACAATTCTTGATCTAATAATTCACAGCAGGGCCCATTCCTGCGCCCACCAAGAGTAACTGTGAGACCTTACAGTGTTGTGTCAACACCACCACCACCACCACCAAAGGCCCAATTTTTCAGCCCCTGTTCAACAGGGGCATGCAATTACAATTCTTGATCTAATAATTCACAGCAGGGCCCATTCCTGCACCCACCAAGAGTAACTGTGAGGCCTTACAGTGTTGTGTCAACACCACCACCACCACCACCAAAGGCCCAATTTTTCAGCCCCTGTTCAACAGGGGCATGCAATTACAATTCTTGATCTAATAATTCACAGCAGGGCCCATTCCTGCGCCCACCAAGAGTAACTGTGAGGCCTTACAGTGTGGTGTCAACACCACCACCACCACCACCAAAGGCCCAATTTTTCAGCCCCTGTTCAACAGGGGCATGCAATTACAATTCTTGATCTAATAATTCACAGCAGGGCCCATTCATGCGCCCACCAAGAGTAACTGTGAGGGCTCACAGTGTTGTGGCAACACCAACATGTAAGGGGCAAATTTCAGCTGAGTATATACGGCAGGCCCCTACTTCAAACATCCAACTTACAAACGACTCCTCCTTGCAAACGGAAGGATACAACAGGAAGTGAGAGGAAATTTACCTCTAGGAAGGCAAATTCTCTCCTGTAAGAGTTAATATGGGAAAAAAAGTGTCTCCTCTCCACTGATGCTTTATCACCAATTCTTGTTTCAATAAAAACCCCAAATTTTCAAAAAACATTTGTCATTAGGACGGAAAGTGAGGTGAACTGTTCTGAACAGGTGCACACTGCACAGACAGCAAAACTAATGTTACAGGGGTGATAACCCTTCCCTATGTTTTCCAAAAAGCTTAAAAATAGATTTCTTGGCTGGAGCTACACTTAAACAATGTACCTGTTCAAAATTAAAAACAGATTCTACATAAGAACAAACCTACAGTCCCTGTCTTGTATGCACCACCTGTATACGGCTGTTCAGAGTATATAGGGCCTTTTTTATTTTGTGTGCGGGGTTCCCCTTAATATCCATACAAGACCCAAAGGGGCTAGTAATGGGCTGGGGTGGGGGGGGGGGGGGTGATGGGGTAGCTATGCCATTTTTCTTAAAGATTTTCATCCATATTACCGGGACCAGACATTACATTAAAGCCGCAAGCAGTTTTAAATGGCTTTTTTTCCTTCAGAAATGTAATTTTGTGCAGGGACAGTTCTAAACACAGGAAACACGTGGCACTTCACAGGCATACTTTAGACACCCCCTAGGTACAATATTTAAAGGAATATTTGACTTTTTTTTTTCACTTTATGCATCATTAAAATGACTGCTCCCGAAAAACGGCCGTTTTTAAAACTTTTTTTTGGATTGATACATGTCCCCTGGTGCAGAACCCGGGTTCCCAAACCCTTTTTTAGGACAATAACATGCATAATAGTCGTTATAATTAGCACTAGATTTCGAACGTTCGCATCCATTGTATTTACTAGGGTTCTAAAGTTCGTGCGAACTTTCGGTCCGTTCGCGGGTTCTGGTGCGAACCGAACCCGGGGGTGTTCGGCTCATCACTAGTGTTGAGTTATTTTGAGGGGACAGTAAATGTACACTGTTATACAAGCTGTACACTTACTGCTTTACATTGTAGCAAAGTGTATTTTCTTCAGGGTTGTCACATGAAAAGATATAAAATATTTTCAAAAATGTGAGGGGTGTACTCACTTTGTGAGATGCTGTACATACACATACTGGGGCCAATTTAAACAGGAGCCAATTAACCTACCAGCAGGTCTTTGGAGTGTGGGAGGAAACCAAAGTACCCAGAGGAAATCTACACACGCACAGGGAGAACATGTAAACTCGAAGGCAGGTAGTATCTTGGCTGGGATTCGAATCGATGACCCTAATGTTGCCAGGTGGGAGTGCTAACCATTAAATTAAAGTATTAAAGTCATTAAAATATTTCTATAAAAATATTAACCCCAAACAGTGGAGCTTGTATTGCAAAATAGAGTCCCCAACTCTGTAATGGAATAGGGCTATCCAAGATATTTGTGTAGCGATACCCCCAGTTAAGAGGGCTGTCTTGTTTGTTTTGGGCCCTGTAGTGCACCGCTGTCAACCCCTGGCAATCGGCTCTAACCTCTCGTGGCACAGTTAGTAGAGGGGATGATAGAATTGCAATCACTCTAATATTCTCTATGACACAATCCCACAGTAAGGCACACAGTATGGTATCACACAGTAAATGACACTGACAACCAATATACTTAACTCTAATATTTTACTGTTGGTAAAGATTAAAATGATAAACAGTATGCAATGTCACATGCAGAGCCCTGCAATATGAGTGTATTATTAAAACATCAAAACGTTCAGCAATATGATAGACAGTTTAACAGACCCCGCTGTTGCTATACTCCCTCGTGAACAAAAATGACGCCCCGCAATGTCCTACACAACCCAGTCAGGCCTAACTATGATTTGGGTATAGTTCTGTGGAAGAAATCTTCGCTAGCAAACATGGTGGTGCACTTTAAGAACAATTGTAATCCAACAAAGTAACGATGATCAGTAACTTTATAATGCCAGGGAGACTGATAGCTCAGTTCTGTAGATAGTCTCCTCAAAGTGTAACTGCAATCACTGTGGTGGCCCTGAATACAGTCAGTGGGCCTTAAGATACTGTGGTGTAGTTCTGAGCAGGTGCTCTCTCACCCAACCAGACTAGTCCTTGTCCGTTACTTCCGTTGCTGTGACTTGATTCACAGTGTCCACGACACCCGGGTCTTCTGTCCTCCTGGTAACAGCATTCAGCAACAGGATCAGACGCTCCGCAGGTTCCTCGGTGGAGCGGAAGGCTCTTTGGAAAAGCACAAGGCCCAGGCTTCAGGCCTTGTACACACAGCAGGTCAGCACAGGGATCCTCTTGCTGGGAGAACGGTGTCCAAAGAGAAAGAACTGGGGCCCGCCTCCCTCTTATAAAGTCCACCCCAGCAGTCTTTGCACGGGGCAATGCACCCTGGGTGCCTCAAGGTGTACTGGGTATTGTAGTCTCTTGAGGTTTAAAGCGCAATACCACACTACACACTCCCCCCACTTAGAATCTTTGGTCCCCAAAGACAGTATTAGCAATAAGAAAACACAAGTTCATTGAGGGCTGCCAGGGAAGTTGGCAGGGGAAACTCCCACCAAAACTGGGAAGGGAGCTTGTCCTGCCCACAGGTCACGTCAATGGGGGTGACCTGCCTAACTGTGCCAGAAAGTGAGCTGGGGTTGCCCTCCACCAAATGCAGAGTGGAGGGACCAGGTGTTTGTATTGTCCTTCTTGCAGTAGTTACTGTATCCTCAGAGCTTTCCCCCATTTGGGCATAGGTTAGCTTCGGTGGAGGACGAATGGTTCTCTTCGCTCTCTGTTCTCTTGGGGTAACTGTCTCCGTCACCACAGGCTCTTCCTCTGGGGTAGGTGTATTGGGTTCCAATATTTCTGGAGCATCCAGATCAGGTGCAGGAAGATACAGAGGGTTCCTTTGATCTTCAGCATGGAGCGACTCTATGGCATCTTCCCACTCATCAGAGTGAAAACTGGATGGGACAAACTCGGTGGCTTCTACATTCAATGTACTATCTAAAGTATCTTCAGAGGGCGGAAGATCTATGGACAGAAGCTCAGGGGCCTGGGACGGCCACAACCATTCAAGCTCTTCTTCTTCATCATCACTTTGATCAGTGACATCCATTCCTCCAGACTGAGGTGCCTGAGACCGAGTGTTGGGCCTAGGTGTATTCTGACTTGAGGATGGTCCAGGGGAATCCTCTACAGGAGGTATCCAAACTGCTTCTGAAAGTGGAAGTAAGTGGTTTCTGTGCCAGGTCTTCAGCGGCCCTATCTTCCCTTCTGGCTTCAGCTGATATACCGGCAAGCCTGGTAACTTTTTGCAGATCACATACGGTTCGGGTCTCCATCTATCTGCTAGTTTGTGCTTCCCAGGGACTCCCAAGTTTTGCAACAGCACTCTGTCTCCGGGTTGCAGGTCCTGGATTCGAACTTTAAGATCAAAGCTCCTCTTATTCCGGGCTCCTCTTTGCTCTGATGCCGCTTGGACCTGTTCAAACGCCAGTTTCAGGCTCTTCCTCAGCCTATCTGAGGGGAGAAGCACAAAAGTGCCACTCTAAGTGCAGTATTATTAATAAAATTTAATGTTTAAAATGGGGGGGGGGAGCATATATGTACTCACAAACGTGAAGTAAAAATAAGCATGTAGACAGAGATCAAAGTCTTATCTGTAGGAGAGTGGTGCCGCGGACCCGATGGCGCTGGTGAAAGCCCATGTATAGCAGTACCGCAATTCTGCTGATGCAGGCAAAAGCAAGATAAGAGGGATCCACAGCGGGCGGTGGGCTATGCTGCAAGCCGTGTCTCATGATCGACTTCCAGGTGATTGCAGGCCGTGACTTGCGGTGAACTTCTGGGTAGTTGGAGGACCAATAGAATCCGGGTAACTAAAAACCAATGGTTTTTAGTTACCCGGATTCTATTGGTCCTCCAACTACCCGGAAGTTCACCGCAAGTCACGGCCTGCAATCACTTTGCTTTTGCCTGCATCAGCAGAAGTGTGGTACTGCTATACATCGGCTTTCACCAGCGCCATCGGGTCCGCGGCACCACTCTCCTACAGATAAGACTTTGATCTCTGTCTACATGCTTATTTTTACTTCACGTTTGTGAGTACATATATGCCCCCCCCCATTTTAAACATTACATTTTATTAATAATACTGCACTTAGAGTGGCGCTTTTGTGCTTCTCCCCTCAGCTCTTCCAGGATTTGCTTCACATCTTCACTGGACTGCCTTCTAGGTGTTTTAGAATGGACTGAAAGGACTTTTATAGTCTTATGTGAATTTCTTTTATTGTTTTTTTTATACAATTTTCATTATTATCTATTTATTCACCAATGTACCATTTCTCATCTAGTGCCCTTGTTTTAATCTCTTTCCCTTACCTTCATTAGTTCCCACATTGACTTTGATACCAGCGCCAACTTTCTCCTATATGTGTTGATTCCTCAGCCTATCTACATATCCCTTGTGCGAGGTGGCTGATGTGTGATCCATCGATATGCCGAAGGCCAGATCCACAGACAGTCTTGCTTCCCTGCCAAACATTAATCTGTAGGGAGAGTACCCTGTGGCATCACTGGTTGTGCTGTTATAGGCATGCACTATTGCTGCTATGTGCTTGCTCCAATGCTGCTTCTTCTCGCTGCTCAGAGTCCCCAACATATTTAACAGAGTCCTGTTGAATCTTTCCTGTTGGGCATCACCTTGGGGGTGATAAGGGGTAGTACGAGTTTTCTTTATACCTAGAGAGTCCAGCAATTTCCTAATCAGTCGACTCTCAAAGTCTCTCCCTTGGTCTGAGTGCAGCCGCTGTGGTAGCCCGTAATGCACAAAGTATTTTTCCACCAAGATTTTGGCTACGGTGGAGGCCTTCTGGTCTTTAGTTGGAAAGGCCTGGGCATAACGGGTGAAATGGTCGGTTATCACCAGAACATTTCCGTGTCCACTCAAGTCAGGTTCTAGACAGAGAAAGTCGATGCATACCAAGTCCAAGGGTCCTTGACTCTCTAGATGGCCCATTGGGGCAGCTTGACGTGGTAATGTCTTCCTTTGAACGCAGCGAGCACATGAGTGGCAGTACTTCTCCACTTCAGCCCGCATACAAGGCCAGTAGAATCTACTCCTCACAAGCTGGAAGGTTCGTTCGGCCCCCAAGTGGCCATGGTTATCATGTAGGGCAGCCAAGACCGTTCTTCTGTGTTTTTCCGGCAAGAACAGTTGCCACTTCTCTTCTAGGTCATAAGAGGGGCTCCTTCGGTAGACCACCCCTTGATCCACCCCTTGATGCACCTGCAACTTGTCCCATTCTTTGTGGACCAGTCGAGCCACCTTTGAGGGGTCCTGCAGGAGCCTGCCTGGATCCTGGTCTTCCAGTGCCTTCAAAGCTAATCTTCCCCAGGGGTCTTCCAACTGGTCTCTTCTTATGTCCTTCCTAGACAGCTTTGGCAGGTCGTCCTTGCCAATCTGGGTCACGTCACAATAAAACTTGGGCATCCCCACTACCGAAACTCCGATCTCTTCCGCCCTTGACCCACCAGTAGCTTGAAGTTGTGCTCCATGACACAAGGCCCGTACCCCATCCGGGGTTACCTGGGTCCAGTCTTCTGTGTGGTGGGAGGGTGCATGAGCCCTTCTGAACAATGCATCTGCCTCACGATTCCCAGCCCCAGGCCTATACTTGAGTCTGAAGTTGAATCCGGCCAGGGCTGCCAACCAACGGTGGCCAGTGGCATCCAGCCTGGCCGTAGAGAAGAGGTAGGTGAGTGGGTTATTGATGGCCTTTACTGCAAAGTCAGCTCCATACAGGTAATCTCTGAGCTTATCCACGACTGCCCACTTTAGGGCCAGGAATTCAAACTTGTGGGTGGGGTAGTTCTTTTCTGCTGGTGTTAGACTTCTACTAACATAGGCAACTGGCCTTAACTGTCCTTCATACTCTTGGTACAGCACACCTCCCAGACCATCATGGCTGGCTTCTACATGCAGTTCATATGGTTTCTTAGGGTCAGCATAGGCCAAAACCGGGGCAGTGGTCAGACTTTTCTTCAACATTCTGAAGGCTTCTTTACACTATCCTGTCCACTGGCCTTCCACGGACTCTCCAGGCTTTCTGGGGCCAGTATCATCCTCCTCTCCTTCTGTCTTCAGTAGCTCATTCAGGGGTTTGGCAAGTTTCACAAACCCGTCTACAAATCTACGGTATTAAGAGCAGAACCCCAGGAAGGATCTGAGCTCAGTCACTGTAGTTGGTCTGGGCCAGGAGGTAACTGCGTCCAGTTTGTCGGGATCTGTAGACACTCCTTCTGCAGACACTATGTGTCCCAGATAGTGGACCGAAGACTGGTAAAACTGACACTTCTCCCTGGAGAGTTTTAGTCCCTCTTCACTGAGTCTCTTCAGGACTTTCTCCAATCTCTCTTCATGCTCCTCCAGAGTCTTTTCGAAGACAATGATGTCATCTAGGTACACCAGGACTTCGATAAGATTCATGTCCCCCACTTCTCCATCAACCTCTGAAAAGTGGCGGGGGCTCCCGACAGGCCTTGAGGCATCCTATTGAACTCATAGAATCCCACCGGGGTGATGAAGTCCGTCTTCTCTCTGTCTTCAGGGTGCATTGGGATTTGGTAATACCCACTCTTCAGGTCCATGACACTGAACCACTTAGCCCCAGACAGACTCTGTAAGGCATCTTCTATCCTGGGGGTAGTGTACTGGTTGGGTATGGTCCTCCTATTAAGAGTCTTGTAGTCTATACAGAGTCTCATTGACCCGCTCTTTTTCCTGACCACCACGATGGGGAGGCATATGGACTCCTGGACTCTCGAATAACCCCTGTTCTCTTAAGCTCTGTCAACTGTTCACGCAAATCTTCCAAGTCAGCCAGGGGGTCTCGCCGGACTCTCTCCCAGGAGGGTTTCTCTACCTGCAGAAGGATTTTATGGGTGGCACTCCTCGCACACCCCACGTCAAACTCGTCTTCCAAGAATATTTTTCTCCATCTGGTCAGCTGGGCCTTGGCTCTCTCCTTCCACTTCGGTAGTAAGGTGGTGTCTTCCAGACAGAGTCCCTCCAGGGTGAGTTCCCCTCCTTCAGCTTTCTTCAAGTCAGACAGGGCCACTGAGGTAGCAGGATTTACTTTGCCCAATAGTACCTGGGCTGGAATCTTCATAGGAGAACTAGTGACATTTCTGATGCTCACTGGAATCTGGCCCTTCGCCTTCTTCAATGTCTTCAACGGGACTACTTCAGGGATCACTTCCAACCCTGGGTGGGTGTTCAAGGGGTCTGGCTCCAGGACCACAAAGGGGCCGGGCTGCTCCCAGGAGAGTTTCACCATAGCCTGAAGGCAGGTCATCTCACCAGGCTGCAATATCTTCTCCTTTCTTGACAGTCTCCAGACTTTTCCCACCCCCTCTTCCGGGGCCTTCTGTTCCAGAACCAACTTCTGGTAGACCTGTTGCCACATGGGGTGAATCTTGTCTGTGGTAGGACTCTGCTCCTGCACTAGAGGGGTCAGCAGCCTCCTGACCAGGTCAGTGTTGGTCCCTATTAGCATGGAACTTGTGTTGGCCCCTGGTGGGCGAGGGCAAACCACCGCCAGGGTGTCAAAGACTTCCGCCTTTCCTGTCACTGAGGGATCAAAGGCCAGCCTGATTGAGACATAACTGTCATAGGGAAAGCTATGAGTACCAATTCCCCCTATCTGTCGGTAAGGGCACGTGACTCAAATGCTTCCGGTAAAAGTCTCTGTACAAAAGAGTCACTTGGGCTTCTGTATCTAGGAGGGCCTTGGTGTAAACTCCCCTCCACTTGAACAGAGACTAGAAGGGAGGGTCCTATTAGCTTGTCTGGAAACCTCTTCTGGAGTGTCTCCTTCTTTGGACTCCTTGATTTTCCTATTGTTATTTCCTTTTTCTTCCATTTTTCTCTGGACCTCAACCCTTTTTGGACCTGGTATGCATTGATTTCCCTCAGATTGTTAAATTTCAACTCCCGACAGGTGGTATGGAGGGTTTTAGGAGGGGCATTGTTTCCCTTCTCTTTTGCCTCTGCTTGCTTTTGAATCTTTTTGGAGCTTTCTGTAAGTAGTGGGCGCCCGGCTGACTTCCTTACCGGGGCCCTCTGAAGTTTTCCGCCTGCTGGTAGTGAGTGCCTCGGTTCTTCCTTGGACTGGGGCACACTTTCCCAATGTGGCCGGCTCCTCCACAGTTGAAACAGACAGTTTCCTTCCTTGTCTGTGGGGATGTTGGAGTGGAAACATTCTGGCACGGTTCACTCCTGATCTCCCCTTTCTCCTTGGCTCCTGAGTTCTTGGCCAGTAAAGAGGTCAATAAATCCAGCACTTGGGCCATCTGGGACTTCAAGGTTTCTACTTCTGAATCACGCTCAATAGCTACTGCTGTTCTGACTCCCACCAAGGTGGGTGGAGTGGTCTTCTCAACCGCCTGTTGATCCTTCAACAGGGCTTCTTCATCCCTTATGATCCGCACAAGGTCTGGGTAACTCAAAGCCATGACTCCATCAGAGGTCTTCAAGTGAAGCCAAACTGGATCCGAACGTAAGGCTCCCCTCAGGATCTGCTTCATTCTGGTTGTGTCTATCACTTGTGGCAGCATTCCCTTTTTTAGCACAATTTGGCCCAGCATTCTATTCAGTCTCTGGACATATTCAGACAACTTCTCCCCGAGCTGTTGGAGGGTATGTTCAAATTGATACACCAGCTCAGACACCTTCTCCAGCTGGCCAAATTCCTCCTGCAACATAGACAGATAATCCATCGCAGTACAAACAGTATTGCTGCACCTAAGATTCTTCACAGCCTCAGCAGCAGCACCCTTCAAACTTTCACTGATGCGTTGCTTCTTCTGCGCTTCTGGAACTTCCCATCCTTCTACTGCCTGCATTGCCTGCTCAATCCAGGTGTCGAAGTCTTCCTCCCCGGGTGGCACAGGTTGTTTTCCTGAAAAAACCCGGAGCTTCCGGTACCCGGCCTCTACATGTACCGTATTGCTTTTCTGGCACTTAGTAACAAAGTCTCCAAGAGCAGTCAATAGTTCCGGCCCTATGGTGGCCAGGGGTGACTCCAGAGTTTTCGTCTCGCGACTGCTTTCCATTTTGGGGAAGAGTAGCGGAGATGATGGCGGGGAGGTTCGTGGAGATTCCGTCTTCACGGCCCTTGTATGCACTAAGCAATACGTTTAGTCATCTATGGCCTTTATACTCTGACCTCTAAACTCTTCTGGGATTCCCCTTCCCCATTCCACTAGTGCGTATGTACACGAGGTATCTGGCTTTATATCCACCACCCATGCTTTCTGGCACGGCGATATTGACATTACTAGCTGCTTTATCTCTTCTTTTTGCCGGATCCCCCCCGGGAGTTCAATGACTACCGCCCGGGTTGAATCGACAACCCACTCTGCGCACCACTCTGTTACTGCCAACAGGTCCATGCTGGTACTTCTGACTGGCTTGATTGCAGCGTGCAATATACAGGGATCCCGGAACCGAGCCCCCACGTGTAGCGATACCCCCAGTTAAGAGGGCTGCCTTGTTTGTTTTGGGCCCTGTAGTGCACCGCTGTCAACCACTGGCAATCGGCTCTTACCTCTCGTGGCACAGTTAGTAGAGGGGATGATAGAATTGCAATCACTCTAATATTCTCTATGACACAATCCCACAGAAAGGCACACAGTATGGTATCACACAGTAAATGACACTGACAACCAATATACTTAACTCTAATATTTTACTGCTGGTAAAGATTAAAATGATAAACAGTATGCAATGTCACACGCAGAGCCCTGCAATATGAGTGTAGTTATTAAAACATCAACAGACCCGCTGTTGCTATACTCCCTCGTGAATAAAAATGGCGCCCCGCAATGTCCTACACTACCCAGTCAGGCCTGACTATGATTTGGTTATAGTTCTGTGGAAGAAATCTTCGCTAGTAAACACGGTGGTGCACTTTAAGAACAATTGTAATCCAACAAAGTAACGATGATCGGTAACTTTATAATGCCAGGGAGACTGATAGCTCAGTTCTGTAGATAGTCTCCTCAAAGTGTAACTGCAATCACTGTGGTGGCCCTGAATACAGTCAGTGGGCCTAAAGATACTGTGGTGTAGTTCTGAGCAGGTGCTCTCTCACCCAACCGGACTAGTCCTTGTCCGTAACTTCCGTTGCTGTGTCTTGATTCACAGCGTCCACGACACCCGGGTCTTCGGTCCTCCTGGTAACAGCATTCAGCAACAGGATCAGACGCTCCGCAGGTTCCTTGGTGGAGCGGAAGGCTCTTTGGAAAAGCACAAGGCCCAGGCTTCAGGCCTTGTACACACAGCAGGTCAGCACAGGGATCCTCTTGCTGGGAGGGCGGTGTCCAAAGAGAAAGAACTGGGGCCCGCCTCCCTCTCATAAAGTCCACCCCAGCAGTCTTTGCACGGGGCAATGAACCCTGGGTGCCTCAAGGTGTACTGGGTACTGTAGTCTCTTGAGGGTTAAAGGGCAATACCCCGCTACATTTGTATAGACACGATTTTCACAATTTTACATAGCATACACAGCTTTAAAAAATGGTGCCCAAATGTTACTCCAAATTCAGACTGTCAATGCGTTTTCGCAAACGATTTCAGTAAAAGTTGGGTTGTGTGTTGCACTAAATACAATGAATAAATAAAATTCGATAATATTCACATCAATATATACAGTAAGACAAAAGATTATGTTACCTATCATACCACTGAATTGGATGCTTACATAGTGTGAAGCAGTATTACATCCTGAACTGCTTGTAAAAACAGGTCTTGGGGCGGACATAGAAGAAAAAAGAAGGAGAACGAGCCCAAGGAGGACCGACCGGCAGATAAGTGAATGATGCGACACCCACCTAAACCCCTAGGGACCTGGAAAAAAAATGATAAATAAATATCATGTGATATACTCTGGGACCCCAAAATTTGTGGCCCTATGTGCTGCACATGTAGTGAGGTAACAGAGGTATGCTAGATTGGTGGAGTGGGCGCAGGATCATTGCAAACATACAAGTTACAGTGTTTAGCGACATGGGACAATTCGCTTTTCATAAGAATTCTGCACTTTATCCTGCACACAGTCAAAGCTCATCTCTAATTAAGAGAACTGCCTTAATGTTTGATTATTCACTTGACAACTTTTTCTGCCTGGTCCTGGGCATTGATGAACGCACTCCACGTGAGAGGTACCCCTATATGCAGAGGCGTAGATGACCCCACCCACACGCATATGGACTCAAAATGTACACAATATTTACCAAGCAGGGTGAGAAAAATATTGTCCCCAAGAGAGAAAATGGCGCTGGTTCCCACACCACTAAATGAAACCACTGGTATGAGTCCAAGGGCAACACTGATTTCCCGACTGTGCATCTGCAGGAGATTATATATAGTGGGAATACACCTATCAAGTACAAACACATGAATGCAGTCACTAAGAGGAGGCGAAGGTGGGAAAGGGAGAGGGATATAAGCCATACCCTAAACACCCCTTAACAGAGCACACACAGCACAGAAGGCCACAAGACAGAGGGGGAGAAGAAAAAATACCTACCAAGACCTTAGTAGCAGGTGGAAAATGCCATCATTATAAAAGCTATATGGAGTATCACTAACAGTTTCCAGGAAGTAGAGACAGAATTTAACCGCCTGAACATCCATGCAGAAGTTGCTGCTGTATTTAATCCAGGCCAGAAGCAGGGATTATTAGGCAAGTATTCCTTTGTTTAATAGTTTACTATTGTTGCCGATAGTTATGGGTGTATATATGACTGTTGACAGATTTATATCTGCCCTTGTTGTTATCGCACATGTACTGTACCAGATAATTTGGTGTGTAACACAGTGTGCAAGTGTAGTAGTTAATGCTATCAGCACTCGACTGGATGTAAGCTTGATCAAGAAAGATAGAGTTATCCTTTTGAAAAGCATGCTCACATACACACAAAGGTGATTTGGAGATCTTGCTATAGTAGAATGGCTGCGGGTGAATTGACTTCCAGACAGTTTTTGTACATTCAGACAATGGTTCATTGTTAATGTAATGATACCTTTTATAGAAAAACACAATAATTGTTTGGCAATTCCTTAGCTTTCCAAATTTTTTTTAAACTGCCCATGAGCTGTTAAATCTAGAAAATAAATCTATTTTGCTTGTTCTTAAAGCGTTTGGATTGTCAGTGTGATTTTTACACACATTCCCTTAAGAAAGGAGAATTACAGCTCTGCCTTGCCTTTTATATACATTTTAGAGCTTTGCTGCCAACGAACCCATTAACAAAATTACATTGTCCGACCTGCAAATGCTTAACAAGCAATTCAAGTAGATGATTGACCGATTGTTAATGGCATAATAGAACTCTATCCAACTTCAAGTAAAGACATTCATCTCTTCTTGCCTGTACTTCCATATATTTAATAAGAAACTTGCATGGAGGAAATCACCCCATCTATATATGCAATAGCTTTGCCTAATCCCTATATGTTTACACCGTAACTGATCTGATATGGCATCTTACAATGTTATAATTATAACAGGTATAGGTACATTTGTGCAGTGATGAGAAAAAGTAAAACATAAGTTTGAACCGAATCTGGCTCCACATGCTAAAGTACATTGATTTAGCTGCATCATGGTGTTTAACCTGACCTTACGGGACAACTTCCAATCTCCCATTACTGAATATTAAAGGAGTTCTCATTAAGGTCTGCAGCACAAATCAGCCCTTAAGAATTTGAGTTTTAACTGAGCTAGACTGTCCAGCATTTGTACCCAAGAGTTTCCTACCATAGCTTAGTGAGGGAGCCATATGATAGATATGAGTGCTCTTTGCAATATTTAGAAGGTGTAAGGACAAATTCTTACTGGCTTCCTTATCATTTACCAATTTACCTTGCATTGTAAATATGTGTTGGAATTTTTGTATTATCCTACATTTTGCCAATTAAAGTGTTACTAAACCCTCAACAGTAAAATCAGTTTGTATATGCAGTAAAGCATGCTTGTTATACTCACTGTGGAACCTAAGGGGTTAATCCTCTGCATTGAGTAAAAAGGATATTTGATTCCATCTTCTCTGATCCTCCCCTTCTTCCACTGTCCCCAATCTATCTCCTGATAGTACAGACCTATGGAGGCACTCTGCACATTCTCAGTGTGGTGTGTATTGCTAGAGAGTTTTTTTTTTCTTGGGAGGGTGCATGTGATCAGCACAGGGCCAATCCTCACTGTCCAGACAGAGGGTCAGGGGTCCTGCAGGCTCATAGGACAGTCAGAGTAGAATGAAAACTCCTCCTACAAGCTTTAACCAGTCACTGATAGAAGTCACAAGACTAGTATATACTGCTGATGAGAAAAAGGTATTTAACGGTTTATATTTACTAAAATAATTGCATTTACATGTTCTGTGTACCAGATATAGTGAATGCAGGGTCCTGAGTTTATTAAGACTTTAAGTTAGCTGAATGTCCTTTAGAAATGAACTGCTTCTGAATACATGCTAAGTGCATCTGATCAGAACTAGCCATGAATAAGCTATAGTGAACATATAACTGAAAGCAGTGGCTATTTTGGTGGGGGTGGCAAACAAACCTGCCCCCCTCACTCGCACATACCGCCACCACCCCCCTGTGCACAGGACAGCCTCGGAAGGTACTTACACTGCTACCTGCTCTCCACACCAGCTCCCCACTCTCTGCATCGGCTCCCACTCGTCCGCACCGTTACAGGCGTTGTCCTAAGACTCCCTGGCCAATCGGGTCTCAGGACCGGCTTCCTGACTGGTCAGGAGAAGAAGCAATAAGACATTAGTAAATATTCATTTGCTAATGTCAAACAACTGGGTGGGCTCAGGGCACAGTGCCCTACGCCCCAAGCACACCTTTTTTTGAAGCCAATTAGCGCCTCAGGCTCTAATCATGTGCTTAAAAAAAAAATTGAAATCCATGCATGCTGCGCCCTGCATGTAGATTAGGGGTTGGGAGCATGGATTAAGGGGGCTGTGCCCCTAATGAAGAAGCCGCCACTGACTGAAAGTGTGTATTGTGAATTTGAGAGGTCAGGTATGATAAAGAAATTTTTTTTGTGCTTATTGAAAAATCATTTTTTCAGAGTTTGAGAGACACAGGATCCAAGTAAGCAACAGTGAGTTATTGGGCTGCACACAAAAGGAATGGACACTAGGTACTGTATATGCAAAAATAGTAGGCCTGCCTTCGGCCCTATAACCCCTTTCTACAAAGAATGCCTCAATAGTAGCAAGCAGTACAAAATCAATGAGAAAAGAATGAGGGGTGCAATCTGTGTCCCTCAATGGATTCGGAAGCATGGATTTTATGGTAAGCACAAAAATTACATTTTCTTTATGGTCCATTAAGGGACACAGAATCAAAGAGACATACAAAATAAGTGAACAATAAAGGAACGGGCACCCTATAAAAAAAAAAAAGGACACACTAAGTTACAATGAGGTAGGGCTAGTGGTGAAAGGAGTTATAAGCAGAGGTTTATTTAGGATTTGTGCTGCCCTAGGCCTGACTAAACTCGTGCGCCCCTAATTTAAATATGACCCACCCCTTCTTGGCAAGGCCACACCCCTTCTTGTTTAAGATCCGCCCTGTCAACAAATTATATATATATATATATATATATATATATATATATATACTGTATATATATATATATATTAGTAAGATTGGGGGATCAGGCTCCAGCGGTAGGTGCGTTTTTAGTGAGTACGCCAGTCCAGAACTGAATTTAAGGGCCTGGTAGCCCACTTTTATTTAAAAGCACAAAAAAAGTTCACAAATACATCAGTAGCCCTCACAGGGGGGCTCCACCATTACTGTATCTTGCATACTCAATACCTTAGCCTCCTGGCTTTCATTCTTGCCTTCCGGCTGTTTCAGGCCTTTAGCCTAGGCCTTAGGTCTGCTCCTCAGAACAAACAGAGTTTCCTAGAGTTAAGCTCTCTCCTAGCTTACTCCTGATCAGCGCCTTGCTGCTCTATCACCAATGACATCTGCCTCCTGCAGACATGCATGCAGCCTCTGACTCCTCTCAGAGGGATGGGAGTCCACCTGACTCCCATGCACAGACTTCCTGTCTGTTGGGTGGGGTCCTGAGCCATAGTCAGGTCAGAACTAAATAGCCCAACACACAGCTGTGTAAACCAACAATCTTTAGGGTCGCACGGGGTCCCACCACCATATATATATACAGTCATGCTCGAAATTGTTGGCACCCCAGAAATTTTTCCAGAAAATCAACTACTTCTCACAGAAAAGTATTGTAGTAACACATGTTTTGCTATACACATGTTTATTCCCTTTGTGTGTATTGGAACAAATCAAAAAAAGGGAGGCAAAAAAGCAAATTGGACATAATGTCACACAAAACTTCAAAAATGGGCTGCTCAAAATTCTTGGCACCCTTTAAAAATTGTGGATAAATAAGATTGTTTCAAGCATGGTGAAAAAAGGACGTAGGGACTATGGGATTTTAGCGGTGCCACAAAAAAACTAGAAATACTCTTAGTACAAAAATAGAGGTATTTTATTATTTAATCAAACAATGATAAAAAATCACAAAATTACACAAATGAAGAAATATATAAACAGAGCACACTGTACATACATAAACAAGATCACACAATTAACCCAACATGTTTCACCAATCCATTGGCTTCATCGGGGGTAAAGAGTTGTACAGAGTAATTTGAATGAATCTATAAAACAAGATTGAAGCAGTATGAGACAACAATATTATCATATTATTGCACATGGTAGCAGGGAGGAAACGTTTGGATGACCAAAAAAAAGGGATGTAAAAATGAATGAATGAGAGCTGCCATACCTGCTAGTCCGCACAGAGGGCACGTCACGCTTCCGCGAAAGTCCCCACAGGAGCCCGATCCATAGTGTGCCTGCAGGTGGCTATTTAAGAGAAAGGGGAAAATTTGAATGGATATACAATAGTAAAGGGATGACTATTGCAACAAATTGTTTGCTGCAAATAATAGACAAACCCATGAGGGACTAACCTAGTCTCCTAAACCTACCCAAAATTATTAAAACCAACAAAGAATTAGGTGGGGCGCTGAATGAAGTGTTCGGACCATGGTCCAATCACTGGGAATAAATCTGTACTGTTCTGAAATAAAAAATAAAAAAATTAATTATATAACTGTGTCATCTCAGTAAGAGAAGCCCATTTAGATCTAGTCAGATATGGTTTAAATGCAAGGGAAAAGGGGGTTTTAAGAAAAAATTAAAAAGGAATAGCTTACCTGCAATTATATAACAGGTGAAAAACAATAAAACAAAAAAGATCGCTCAAAGGTGAAGATGTAAGTATGAGCAAGCGCCTGATATATACTAGCAGCAAAAGGAAAACAGCCCTATTGAGGCAATGAATCCAGTGGTAGATCTGTTTTCAGATGGAAATCATACAGTGCAATATAGGTAAAAACCTAAGAAGGGGTCAAACAGAGAACGAGTCCATCAGATATATCAAACTAGTGGAAATATAGAGAGCATAGATGACCAGTTCAAGAGCTGATGACGTTAGAAAATAAATCAATTTACCTGGTATAGTCAAAGACGGAACCGCAGCGCCCCACAGCCATAGACAGCTAAGACAAGCTGTCAATGGCAGTTTAAATAGACCACCCAGCCGCTCGACGTGTAGCGTCGCCGAACGGCAGCGGACGTAGGGTAACCAGTGCGCCTGCGCCGCATCGCCAAGGGCCTACAATACCCATGATGCAATGCACTTTTACGTCAGAAGACGTAACTGCAGCATGCGTACCCGAAGGGACGGATGAGATGGAAAGACGGGGAAAGGAGGATACCTCGGCGGCACATTACAGAGGCATGGTCACAGTGCGGGCAAGGTGTGCGAACACCAGCCCTTGGGTGTCCATGCAGGCACAGGTCGGAGATCACGTGGGGACCAAAACGCCGAAGCGAAAGGAGAGGGCCCCCTACAGGCAGGACAAGCACTGTACAGAAAGCTCAGTGCCCCACTCAATACATCCATGGATGAAGAAAGGGTAGCACAATTCACTCTAGGGTCATCCAACCCATCAAACCACGATGCGCAATGCCTAATAAAAACAAAAAGATTATTATAAGAATATAGTTGATGTGGAACAAATGGAGGAAAACTTATATTATTTCGTAATAAGTAATAAATTGCATGACATGCTGTATGTTCAAAACAGACAATATAATTTCAAAATAGCGAAGATTTAACAAATTATTTAATTGCTTTATGGGATATGCATATCATACAATGAGAAAAAAGTATATACAGTAGATAAATATAGTCTCAGTGGTTGCCTAGATGTAAAAGGGAACAATATCAATGATCAAAAGAGGGGGGAAGAGTACTAGAGAAGAAACAGAGGAAGAAATCATAAGTCAAGAAAAGAAACAAATATTTACAAGAAGGATTTATAGCTAATATATTCATTAAGTCCTGGGAATTTGACAGCATCAAGGGTATGTATCCACCGGGTTTCTAATTGCAAGAGTGCTATGTCTATGTTACCTCCACGAACATGCGGGGGCACATGCTCAAGGGCATAGAACATAACTACATGAGCGTCATAGTCATGTTGATACCCAATGTGACGATTCAGCGCCGTAGTGGTTAGTTTCTTGCATGTCGGCAAGACATGGTCCCTTATTTGCTTGAAGAAGGGCCTTTTGGTCTTGCCGACATAAAAGCAACCACATTGGCAGAGTACAAGATAAACCACGCCTATAGTCTTGCAATTTATACGGTACTTAGTATTATGAATACGTCCATTGGGTAATGGAACATCATGAGAGCTAGGTAAAAAACAACAAATGTCACATTTACCACATGGGAATGTGCCACCCTGAATTCGATTTGAGGACCTGGAGAATCAAAGTGGCTAGAAACCAAATGATCTTTGAGTGAGGGAGCGCGGCGAAAGGTTAACTCTGGGTGGGGCTTGATATACTTCCTAAAAGTTTTGTCGGCACACAGGATAGGCCAATATTTCTGAAGAACATTTCGAACTTGACCATGTTGGTTAGAATATTTAGTGATCACACGAACAGAGGTATTAGATTTAGATTTTTTAGTAGAATGAATAAGATCAATCCTGTTGAGCTTGACAGCTCTGTTATAGGATTTTTTTAGGAGTGAACGACTATACCCACGAGCGATCAATCTATCACGCAAATCATTGGCTGCCATATGAAAATCTGAATCCCGGGTACAGTTACACCTAAGCCGAAGAAATTGGCTATAGGGAATACTATTAAGTAATGGCCGAGGGTGTGCACTGGAAGCGTGCAAAAGAGTATTTCCAGCAGAAGGTTTGCGATATAGAGAAGAATGGAGTGTTCCATCCTGATCAATATGGATTGTTAAGTCCAGAAAATTGATGGATTGTTGGCTACATTCCATCGTAAAGGACAGATTGAAATCATTATTAGCCAATTTGTTCGTCAAATCCTGAAGCTCAGCCCTGGTACCAGACCACAATATCAAGATATCGTCTATATATCTGTACCAAGTGATGACATGGGTAAGCAGGGACATAAGTGATTCATCAGAAAATAATTGTCTCTCCCACACCCCCAGGTACAAGTTGGCGTAGGCGGGAGCGCACTTGGTCCCCATGGCCCCACCTTGCACCTGGAGGAAGTGGTAGTTGCCAAAAAGAACTATATTGCGTGTGAGTATAAACGTCAGGAGTTGAAGAACAAAACAACTATATTGATCAGAGGATGAGCCTCTTTCCCTCAGCTGATTTTGAATAGTTTGAATTCCTATATCATGTGGAATAGAGTTGTATAAACTTTCCACATCCAGGGCAACCAACCATGTGCCTGGTGGAAATTGTTTGCCATCAATGTTATGCAAAAGATCTATGGTATCCTTAACAAAGGAAGATAGAGAAGTGACATGGGGCTGTAAATATTGATCGACTAGAGCACTGGCATTCTCTGTCAAACCAAGACAGCCCAATACAATAGGGCGTCCGGGAGGATTTTTTAGGGATTTATGTACCTTCGGTAATGAATAAAAGGTAGGTATTCTAGGATCCTTAACATTTAGAAAATTCCAGGTGGATTGGTCAATTGTACCATCATGATACGCCTTGAATATGATGTTGTAATATTCTTGAACAAAACCCTGAATAAGGGTCTTAGAGATGGGTCGGTACCAGAGTCTATTGTCAAGGATGTCGAGGCACATACGTTCATACGCCTCAACATCCATGACAACCACATTTCCACCCTTATCAGCGGGCTTGATGACCAGCCCAGGATGGGTCTGAAGTTTCCTCAATGCCAAACGTTGCTTAGATGACAAATTGTGTCTGTGTTTATCAAAGAATGTCATATTTTGTATCTCAAGAGTACTCTACTGCACAAATGCCCAGATATTGGGATTAGTGTGAAGCAGAGGGAAGTTCCGAGATTTCGGTTTAAAAGATACTGGGGGGGGGGAAGACACGCCAGGGACCAAGACCCCCGGCATAGTTAAGACGCCGGAGTCTTGGCCATCAGTGTGTCCCTCCTCCCAGAGAGACATGAGATCATCCATGGCTTGAAGTTCAGCCAAGGATAGATCAAGAGGTGGAAATTCCGTGATGTCAGAGGGAGCGGGACGATCGTAGATTACTTTGTACATTAGTCTAAGGGCAAAAAGGTGTATGTCCTTTATTAAATCAAATCTATCCATATTGTTTGAAGTACAGAAAGTGAGGCCCAATTTAAGGACTGTGATTTGGTCATCTGAGAGTGGTACTGATGATAGATTGCTAACTTCTAATCCTGAGGAGCTGGAAGAGCTAGGGTTTCCACCGGGGCCTGTAGGGGCTCCGATTGCTTCCCTAAAAAAATAGGGGCTATTTTGGGATCAAGAACTTGTGCGCTGTGAGGAAATAGTGTGGAAATGGAAGATTCACTACCTCTGCGACGAATCGCAGATGGAGAAGCAATTGTATGAGTGATGTCAGAGATAATATGTGAAGGCAAATTACTATTGATAGTAGTTTGTGATCTAGGTGGCATAGGTGTAGAGGTATGTGAAGAAGTGATTGGGTTACGAACCAGTGAAGGACGACGTGTCGAATTAAGTCCAAGGGTTTCATATGTGGAGCCAGAGGAGGTGGTACTCTGGTCTCCTTTTCGTTTTTTTTAGATCATGTCTTGTGAAAGTTCTCTATATAACGTAGAGGTGCTAGAGGAAAAAGAAGGAGATGCAGCGTTAGGAACTGTAATAGTAGCTTTTGGGGCTTCTGGGGGGGTTTAGAAGTAAATCTGTCATTGGGCGGTTGATTCCATCTGTATGCATAACCGTTATCATGCGCATTTTTGTCTCTTAAAAACTTAGCCTCCTTATTGTTGATAATGCTCAACGTATATTCTTCCAAACGCAAACCCAAGTCTTTAAGACGAGATGTAAATCTGGAAGAGGAATGCATGAGAATGTGGTCGTCGAACCAGCTGGTGATCTGCATATCAAGCGATTCCAGTTCCCTATCATATTGATCACATAAAATAGAGAGCATTTGAATGGAACAAGACTGAAGGTTAGACTCCCATGAGGATTTCAATGCATCGTAATCTTTCTGACATTTGGGAAAATTTGAATCCTAAGACCCCAACAATGTGATTATCGGAGTATTTAATGAAATAAGTTTTATGCCAATAAATTCTAGCTTTTTTCTCTAATAGACGTTGAAGTCACATGAAAATGCGATCCAATTCAGCGTCAGTTATTTTGACGTTATTCTGCGATAGTCTGATCTTTGACATTAGACCGTCCCAGGCTTCCCCACAAAACTCAGCCATTATGATCAGAGAAAATTGAACACTGAGTTTAAACGAAAAAATCAAGGAATATTCAAAAAGTTATGAGATAGACAAATATAATATAGTAAAAAACGTACTAGTTGGGAACAGGATATTCAATTATAACAATGAAAAATAAAGCAGGAAAAATTGCATCTATTGAGAGGGACCAACAACCACGGGGTGATGTATTGAAACATCAAATAATTGGAGAAGAGATTGTATGTGGTTGGTGTGTCCTCTGAAAGATACGGCACCTCATCCCTGGTAAGTTTGGTGAAAAAAGGACGTAGGGACTATAGCGGTGCCACAAAAAACTAGAAATACTCTTAGTACAAAAATAGAGGTATTTTATTATTTAATCAAACAATGATAAAAAATCACAAAATTACACAAATGAAGAAATATATAAACAGAGCACACTGTACATACATAAACAAGATCACACAATCAACCCAACATGTTTCGCCAATCCATTGGCTTCATCGGGGGTAAAGAGTTGTACAGAGTAATTTGAATGAATCTATAAAACAAGATTGAAGCAGTATGAGACAACAATATTATCATATTATTGCACATGGTAGCAGGGAGGAAACGTTTGGATGACCAAAAAAAAGGGATGTAAAAATGAATGAATGAGAGCTGCCATACCTGCTAGTCCGCACAGAGGGCACGTCACGCTTCCGCGAAAGTCCCCACAGGAGCCCGACCCATAGTGTGCCTGCAGGTGGCTATTTAAGAGAAAGGGGAAAATTTGAATGGATATACAATAGTAAAGGGATGACTATTGCAACAAATTGTTTGCTGCAAATAATAGACAAACCTAGTCTCCTAAACCTACCCAAAATTATTAAAACCAACAAAGAATTAGGTGGGGTGCTGAATGAAGTGTTCGGACCATGGTCCAATCACTGGGAATAAATCTGTACTGTTCTGAAATAAAAAATAAAAAAATGAATTATATAACTGTGTCATCTCAGTAAGAGAAGCCCATTTAGATCTAGTCAGATATGGTTTAAATGCAAGGGAAAAGGGGGTTTTAAGGAAAAATGAAAAAGGAATAGCTTACCTGCAATTATATAACAGGTGAAAAACAATAAAACAAAAAAGATCGCTCAAAGGTGAAGATGTAAGTATGAGCAAGCGCCTGATATATACTAGCAGCAAAAGGAAATATTTGGTTCTTTGGAAATATTTGGTTCTTTTCTTGACTTATAATTTCTTCCTCTGCTTCTTCTCTAGTACTCTTCCCCCCACTTTTGATCATTGATTGTTCCCTTTTACATTCAGGAAACCACTGAGAGTATATTTATCTACTGTATATACTTTGTTCTCATTGTATGATATGCATATCCCATAAAGCAATTAAATAATTTGTTATATCTTCGCTATTTTGAAATTATATTGTCTGTTTTGAACACACAGCATGTCATGCAATTTATTACTTATTACGAAATAATATAAGTTTTCCTCCATTTGTTCCACATCAACTATATTCTTATAATAATCTTTTTGTTTTTATTAGGCCTTGCGCATCATGGTTTGATGGGTTGGATGACCCTAGAGTGAATTGTGCTACCCCTTCTTCATCCATGGATGTATTGAGTGGGGCACTGAGCTTTCTGTACAGTGCTTGTCATGCCTGTATGGGGCCCTCTCCTTTCGCTTCGGCGTTTTGGTCCCCACGTGATCTCCGACCTGTGCCTGCATGGACACCCAAGGGCTGGTGTTTGCACACCTTGCCCGCACTGTGACCACGCCTCTGTAATGTGCCGCCGAGGTATCCTCCTTTCCCCGTCTTTCCATCTCATCCGTCCCTTCGGGTACGCATGCTGCAGTTACGTCTTCTGACGTAAAAGTGCATTGCATCATGGGTATTGTAGGCCCTTGGCGATGCGGCGCAGGCGCACTGGTTACCCTACGTCCGCTGCCGTTCGGCGACGCTACACGTCGAGCGGCTGGGTGGTCTATTTAAACTGCCATTGACAGCTTGTCTTAGCTGTCTATGGCTGTGGGGCACTGCGGTTCCGTCTTTGACTATACCAGGTAAATTGCTTTATTTTCTAACGTCATCAGCTCTTGAACTGGTCATCTATGCTCTCTATATTTCCACTAGTTTGATATATCTGATGGACTCCTTCTCTGTTTGACCCCTTCTTAGGTTTTTACCTATATTGCACTGTGTGATTTCCATCTGAAAACAGATCTACCACTGCATTCATTGCCTCAATTGGGTTTTCCTTTTGCTGCTAGTATATATCAGGCGCTTGCTCATACTTACATCTTCACCTTTGAGCGATCTTTTTTGTTTTATTGTTTTTCACCTGTTATATAATTGCAGGTAAGCTATTCCTTTTTCATTTTTCCTTAAAACCTCCTTTTCCCTTGCATTTAAACCATATCTGACTAGATCTAAATGGGCTTCTCTTACTGAGATGACACAGTTATATAATTTTTTTTTTTTTTTTTTTTTCAGAACAGTACAGATTTATTCCCAGTGATTGGACCATGGTCCGAACACTTCATTCAGCGCCCCACCTAATTCTTTGTTGGTTTTAATAATTTTGGGTAGGTTTAGGAGACTAGGTTAGTCCCTCATGGGTTTGTCTAGTATTGGCAGCAAACAATTTGTTGCAATAGTCATCCCTTTACTATTGTATATCTATTCAAATTTTCCCCTTTCTCTTAAATAGCCACCTGTAGGCACACTATGGGACGGGCTCCTGTGGGGACCTTCGCGGAAGCGTGACGTGCCCTCTGTGCGGACTAGTAGGTATGGCAGCTCTCATTTATTCATTTTTACATCCCTTTTTTTTGGTCATCCAAACGTTTCCTCCCTGCTACCATGTGCAATAATATGATAATATTGTTGTCTCATACTGCTTCAATCTTGTTTTATAGATTCATTCAAATTACTCTGTACAGCTCTTTACCCCCGATGAAGCCAATGGATTGGCGAAACATGTTGGGTTAATTGTGTGATCTTGTTTATGTATGTACAGTGTGCTCTGTTGATATATTTCTTCATTTGTGTAATTTTGTGATTTTTTATCATTGTTTGATTAAATAATAAAATACCTCTATTTTTGTACTAAGAGTATTTCTAGTTTTTTGTGGCACCGCTATAATCCCATAGTCCCTACGTCCTTTTTTCACCAAACTTACCAGGGATGAGGTGCCGTATCTTTCAGAGGACACACCAACCATATACAATCTCTTCTCCAATCATTTGATGTTTCAATACATCACCCCGTGGTTGTTGGTCCCTCTCAATAGATGCAATTTTTTCTGCTTTATTTTTCATTGTTATAGTTGAATATCCTGTTCCCAACTAGTACGTTTTTTACTATATTATATTTGTCTATCTCATAACTTTTTGAATATTTTTAGATTTTTTCGTTTAAACGCAGTGTTCAATTTTCTCTGATCATAATGGCTGAGTTTTGTGGGGAAGCCTGGGACGATCTAATGTCAAAGATCAGAATATCGCAGAATAACGACAAAATAATTGACGCTGAATTGGATCGCAACTTCATGCGACTTCAACGTCTATTAGAGAAAAAAGCTAGAATTTATTGGCATAAAACTTATTTCATTAAATACTCCGATAATCACATTGTCCCTTGGGGTCTTAGGATTCAAATTTTTTCAAATGTCAGAAAGATTAACGAAGCATTGAAATCCTCATGGGAGTCTAACCTTCAGTCTTGTTCCTTTCAAATGCTCTCTATTTTATGTGATCAATATGATTGGGAACTGGAATCGCTGGATGTGCAGATCCCCAGCTGGTTCGACGACCACATTCTCATGCGTTCCTCTTCCATATTTACATTTCGTCTTAAAGACTTGGGTTTGCGTTTGGAAGAATATACGTTGAGCCATAGGCGTGCGCACAGGGTGTGCCAGGTGTGCCCAGGCACACCCTAATCACACTGTGCAGCACAGATTCCCCCTACTGCCCTGGCTCTCCCCCTCCTTCCCCTTGCAGCGCTTCCAGCTTCCCTACTCTCCTCTCCCAACGGCTGTTGCTGCTGGAGATGTTTTAGGATGAGTGGGGGAAGGGGCAGGTAAATATGTAACTTACCGGCCCCTTCCCTTTCATCGTGAGTGATCGGTAGTATGTGTTGAGCTTTGGGGTGCACACCCTAATGCAATAGGCTGCGCACGCCTATGCGTTGAGCATTATCAACAATAAGGAGGCTAAGTTTTTAAGAGACAAAAATGCGCATGATAACGGTTATGCATACAGATGGAATCAACCGCCCAATGACAGATTTACTTCTAAACCCCCCCCCCCAGAAGCCCCAAAAGCTACTAACACAGTTCCTAACGCTGCATCTCCTTCTTTTTCCTCTAGCACCTCTACGTTATATAGAGAACTTTCACAAGACATGATCTCAAAAAAAAACGAAAAGGAGACCGGAGTACCACCTCCTCTGGCTCCACATATGAAACCCTTGGACTTAATTCGACATGTCGTCCTTCACTGGTTCGTAACCCAATCACTTCTTCACATACCTCTACACCTATGCCACCTAGATCACAAACTATTATCAATAGTAATTTGCCTTCACATATTATCTCTGACATCACTCATGCAATTGCTTCTCCATCTGCGATTCGTCGCAGTGGTAGTGAATCTTCCATTTCCACACTATTTCCTCACAGCACACAAGTTCTTGATCCCAAAATAGCCCCTATTTTTTTAGGAAATCAATCGGAGCCCCTACAGGCCCCGGTGGAAACCCTAGCTCTTCCAGCTCCTCAGGATTAGAAGTTATCAATCTATCATCAGAACCACTCTCAGATGACCAAATCACAGTCCTTAAATTGGGCCTCACTTTCTGTCCTTCAAACAATATGGATAGATTTGATTTAATAAAGGACATACACCTTTTTGCCCGTAGACTAATGTACAAAGTAATCTACGATCGTCCTGCTCCCTCTGACATCACGGAATTTCCACCTCTTAAAATCTATCCTTGGCTGAACTTCAAGCCATGGATGATCTCATGTCTCTCTGGGAGGAGGGACACACTGATGGCCAAGACTCCGGCGTCCTAACTATGCCGGGGGTCTTGGTCCCTGGTGTGTCTCCCCCCCCCCAGTATCTTTTAAACCGAAATCTCGGAACTTCCCTCTGCTTCACACTAATCCCAATATCTGGGCATTTGTGCAGCAGAGTACTCTTAAGATACAAAATATGACATTCTTTGATAAACACAGACACAATTTGTCATCTAAGCAACGTTTGGCATTGAGGAAACTTCAGACCCATCCCGGGCTGGTCATCAAGCCCGCTGATAAGGGTGGCAATGTGGTTGTCATGGATGTCGAGGCGTATGAACGTATGTGCCTCGACATCCTTGACAATAGACTCTGGTACCGACCCATCTCTAAGACCCTTATGCAGGGTTTTGTTCAAGAATATTACAACATCATATTCAAGGCATATCATGATGGTACAATTGACCAATCCACCTGGAATTTTCTAAATGTTAAAGATCTTAGAATACCTACCTTTTATTCATTACCGAAGGTACATAAATCCCTAATAAATCCTCCCGGACGCCCTATTGTATCGGGCTGTCTTGGTTTGACAGAGAATGCCAGTGCTCTAGTCGATCAATATTTACAGCCCCATGTCACTTCTCTATCTTCCTTTGTTAAGGATACCATAGATCTTTTGCGTAACATTGATGGCAAACAATTTCCACCAGGCACATGGTTGGTTGCCCTGGATGTGGAAAGTTTATACAACTCTATTCCCCATGATATAGGAATTCAAACTATTCAAAATCAGCTGAGGGAAAGAGGCTCATCCTCTGATCAATATAGTCGTTTTGTTCTTCAACTCCTGACGTTTATACTCACACGCAATATATTTCTTTTTGGCAACTCCCACTTTCTCCAGGTGCAAGGTGTGGCCATGGGGACCAAGTGCGCCCCCGCCTACGCCAACTTGTACCTGGGGGGGTGGGAGAGACAATTATTTTCTGATGAATCACTTATGTCCCTGCTTACCCATGTCATCACTTGGTACAGATATATAGACGATATCTTGATATTGTGGTCTGGTACCAGGGCTGAGCTTCAGGATTTGACGAACAAATTGGCTAATAATGATTTCATTCTGTCCTTTAGGATGGAATGTAGCCAAAAATCCATCAATTTTCTGGACTTAACAATCCATATTGATCAGGATGGAACACTCCATTCTTCTCTATATCGCAAACCTTCTGCTGGAAATACTCTTTTGCACGCTTCCAGTGCACACCCTCGGCCATTACTTAATAGTATTCCCTATAGCCAATTTCTTCGGCTTAGGTGTAACTGTACCCGGGATTCAGATTTTCATATGGCAGCCAATGATTTGCGTGATAGATTGATCGCTCGTGGGTATAGTCGTTCACTCCTAAAAAAATCCTATAACAGAGCTGTCAAGCTCAACAGGATTGATCTTATTCATTCTACTAAAAAATCTAAATCTAATACCTCTGTTCGTGTGATCACTAAATATTCTAACCAACATGGTCAAGTTCGAAATGTTCTTCAGAAATATTGGCCTATCCTGTGTGCCGACAAAACTGTTAGGAAGTATATCAAGCCCCACCCAGAGTTAACCTTTCGCCGCGCTCCCTCGCTCAAAGATCATTTGGTTTCTAGCCATTTTGATTCTCCAGGTTCCTCAAATCGAATTCAGGGTGGCACATTCCCATGTGGTAAATGTGACATTTGTTGTTTTTTACCTAGCTCTCATGATGTTCCATTACCCAATGGACGTATTCATAATACTAAGTACCGTATAAATTGCAAGACTATAGGCGTGGTTTATCTTACACTCTGCCAATGTGGTTGTTTTTATGTCGGCAAGACCAAAAGGCCCTTCTTCAAGCGAATAAGGGACCATGTCTTGCCGACATACAAGAAACTAACCACTACGGCGCTGAATCGTCACATTGGGTATCAACATGGCTATGACGCTCATATAGTTATGTTCTATGCCCTTGAGCATGTGCCCCCGCATGTTCGTGGAGGTAACATAGACATAGCACTCTTGCAATTAGAAACCCGGTGGATACATACCCTTGATGCTGTCAAATTCTTATAATAATCTTTTTGTTTTTATTAGGCATTGCGCATCGTGGTTTGATGGGTTGGATGACCCTAGAGTGAATTGTGCTACCCCTTCTTCATCCATGGATGTATTGAGTGGGGCACTGAGCTTTCTGTACAGTGCTTGTCCTGCCTGTAGGGGGCCCTCTCCTTTCGCTTCGGCGTTTTGGTCCCCACGTGATCTCCGACCTGTGCCTGCATGGACACCCAAGGGCTGGTGGTCGCACACCTTGCCCGCACTGTGACCACGCCTCTGTAATGTGCCGCCGAGGTATCCTCCTTTCCCCGTTTTTCCATCTCATCCGTCCCTTCGGGTACGGACGCTGCAGTTACGTCTTCTGACGTAAAAGTGCATTGCATCATGGGTATTGTAGGCCCTTGGCGATGCGGCGCAGGCGCACTGGTTACCCTACGTCCGCTGCTAAGGGTGGCAAGCCCGCTGATAAGGGTGGCAATGTGGTTGTCATGGATGTCGAGGCGTATGAACGTATGTGCCTCGACATCCTTGACAATAGACTCTGGTACCGACCCATCTCTAAGACCCTTATGCAGGGTTTTGTTCAAGAATATTACAACATCATATTCAAGGCATATCATGATGGTACAATTGACCAATCCACCTGGAATTTTCTAAATGTTAAAGATCTTAGAATACCTACCTTTTATTCATTACCGAAGGTACATAAATCCCTAATAAATCCTCCCGGACGCCCTATTGTATCGGGCTGTCTTGGTTTGACAGAGAATGCCAGTGCTCTAGTCGATCAATATTTACAGCCCCATGTCACTTCTCTATCTTCCTTTGTTAAGGATACCATAGATCTTTTGCGTAACATTGATGGCAAACAATTTCCACCAGGCACATGGTTGGTTGCCCTGGATGTGGAAAGTTTATACAACTCTATTCCACATGATATAGGAATTCAAACTATTCAAAATCAGCTGAGGGAAAGAGGCTCATCCTCTGATCAATATAGTCGTTTTGTTCTTCAACTCCTGACGTTTATACTCACACGCAATATATTTCTTTTTGGCAACTCCCACTTTCTCCAGGTGCAAGGTGTGGCCATGGGGACCAAGTGCGCCCCCGCCTACGCCAACTTGTACCTGGGGGGGTGGGAGAGACAATTATTTTCTGATGAATCACTTATGTCCCTGCTTACCCATGTCATCACTTGGTACAGATATATAGACGATATCTTGATATTGTGGTCTGGTACCAGGGCTGAGCTTCAGGATTTGACGAACAAATTGGCTAATAATGATTTCATTCTGTCCTTTAGGATGGAATGTAGCCAAAAATCCATCAATTTTCTGGACTTAACAATCCATATTGATCAGGATGGAACACTCCATTCTTCTCTATATCGCAAACCTTCTGCTGGAAATACTCTTTTGCACGCTTCCAGTGCACACCCTCGGCCATTACTTAATAGTATTCCCTATAGCCAATTTCTTCGGCTTAGGTGTAACTGTACCCGGGATTCAGATTTTCATATGGCAGCCAATGATTTGCGTGATAGATTGATCGCTCGTGGGTATAGTCGTTCACTCCTAAAAAAATCCTATAACAGAGCTGTCAAGCTCAACAGGATTGATCTTATTCATTCTACTAAAAAATCTAAATCTAATACCTCTGTTCGTGTGATCACTAAATATTCTAACCAACATGGTCAAGTTCGAAATGTTCTTCAGAAATATTGGCCTATCCTGTGTGCCGACAAAACTGTTAGGAAGTATATCAAGCCCCACCCAGAGTTAACCTTTCGCCGCGCTCCCTCGCTCAAAGATCATTTGGTTTTTTAGCCATTTTGATTCTCCAGGTTCCTCAAATCGAATTCAGGGTGGCACATTCCCATGTGGTAAATGTGACATTTGTTGTTTTTTACCTAGCTCTCATGATGTTCCATTACCCAATGGACGTATTCATAATACTAAGTACCGTATAAATTGCAAGACTATAGGCGTGGTTTATCTTACACTCTGCCAATGTGGTTGTTTTTATGTCGGCAAGACCAAAAGGCCCTTCTTCAAGCGAATAAGGGACCATGTCTTGCCGACATACAAGAAACTAACCACTACGGCGCTGAATCGTCACATTGGGTATCAACATGGCTATGACGCTCATATAGTTATGTTCTATGCCCTTGAGCATGTGCCCCCGCATGTTCGTGGAGGTAACATAGACATAGCACTCTTGCAATTAGAAACCCGGTGGATACATACCCTTGATGCTGTCAAATTCTTATAATAATCTTTTTGTTTTTATTAGGCATTGCGCATCGTGGTTTGATGGGTTGGATGACCCTAGAGTGAATTGTGCTACCCCTTCTTCATCCATGGATGTATTGAGTGGGGCACTGAGCTTTCTGTACAGTGCTTGTCCTGCCTGTAGGGGGCCCTCTCCTTTCGCTTCGGCGTTTTGGTCCCCACGTGATCTCCGACCTGTGCCTGCATGGACACCCAAGGGCTGGTGGTCGCACACCTTGCCCGCACTGTGACCACGCCTCTGTAATGTGCCGCCGAGGTATCCTCCTTTCCCCGTTTTTCCATCTCATCCGTCCCTTCGGGTACGGACGCTGCAGTTACGTCTTCTGACGTAAAAGTGCATTGCATCATGGGTATTGTAGGCCCTTGGCGATGCGGCGCAGGCGCACTGGTTACCCTACGTCCGCTGCCGTTCGGCGACGCTACACGTCGAGCGGCTGGGTGGTCTATTTAAACTGCCATTGACAGCTTGTCTTAGCTGTCTATGGCTGTGGGGGGCTGCGGTTCCGTCTTTGACTATACCAGGTAAATTGATTTATTTTCTAACGTCATCAGCTCTTGAACTGGTCATCTATGCTCTCTATATTTCCACTAGTTTGATATATCTGATGGACTCCTTCTCTGTTTGACCCCTTCTTAGGTTTTTACCTATATTGCACTGTGTGATTTCCATCTGAAAACAGATCTACCACTGGATTCATTGCCTCAATAGGGCTGTTTTCCTTTTGCTGCTAGTATATATCAGGCGCTTGCTCATACTTACATCTTCACCTTTGAGCGATCTTTTTTGTTTTATTGTTTTTCACCTGTTATATAATTGCAGGTAAGCTATTCCTTTTTCATTTTTCCTTAAAACCCCCTTTTCCCTTGCATTTAAACCATATCTGACTAGATCTAAATGGGCTTCTCTTACTGAGATGACACAGTTATATAATTAATTTTTTTATTTTTTATTTCAGAACAGTACAGATTTATTCCCAGTGATTGGACCATGGTCCGAACACTTCATTCAGCGCCCCACCTAATTCTTTGTTGGTTTTAATAATTTTGGGTAGGTTTAGGAGACTAGGTTAGTCCCTCATGGGTTTGTCTATTATTTGCAGCAAACAATTTGTTGCAATAGTCATCCCTTTACTATTGTATATCCATTCAAATTTTCCCCTTTCTCTTAAATAGCCACCTGCAGGCACACTATGGGTCGGGCTCCTGTGGGGACTTTCGCAGAAGCGTGACGTGCCCTCTGTGCGGACTAGCAGGTATGGCAGCTCTCATTCATTCATTTTTACATCCCTTTTTTTTGGTCATCCAAACGTTTCCTCCCTGCTACCATGTGCAATAATATGATAATATTGTTGTCTCATACTGCTTCAATCTTGTTTTATAGATTCATTCAAATTACTCTGTACAACTCTTTACCCCCGATGAAGCCAATGGATTGGCGAAACATGTTGGGTTAATTGTGTGATCTTGTTTATGTATGTTGTGAGGGGGTTAGCTCGGCAGCGGGTGTGTGTGACCCCCGGGATGGGCTCCCCACACAAAAACAGGCCCAGCAAACGGAGGTTGTGGTTTTCAAAATCAAAAAGGTGCGGTTTATTTTCTATTTACAGTGACAAAACACAGCAAAGCAAAAGAAACATAAACAAAATAAATCCTGGTCAACTTGACCTCTGACTAAACATACAGGTTTCCTAACTAACAACTGGGATCAGCCTAGTGCTGTCCTAGTCCCTAAGTCCCTGGTTTTAAATGTCCAAGCAAATAGCCACACAGGCTTTGTCTCACCGCACAGGGGTTCACTCTCCCTAGACAGTCCACACAGGTCTGGGTCCAGGCATGAGCAAACACCTAATGAATCTGGGAGTTCTTATAGAGGCCTAAATGAGCTGACAAGCTTCAGCTGGTCTCATCAACTCCCTGTCTGCATGACGCCCCACACTCTCCCTAGAGGTATGAGTCATCCATGAGCCCACTAGCCTCAGCTGGGCTTATACAACTCTCCGCCTAGTTGTATAAGTCGGCGTAAAGCCTGAATCTGGGCGAAATATATCTACCCCCCTGGATGCAACCAGGTGACTTTACCTTCCTGCTGTCACATACCCCCCCTCTTGTTTTAACCTCGGGGTTGGAACACCAGCAATCAGGCATTCATGTACTCGAGACAAAGCATCCACATTCCCCATTTGAACGCCAGGGCGATGCTTTACTGTGAAGTTGAATTCCTGGAGGGCCAGGAACCACCTATTCACTCTTCTATTTGTTTCCTTGTTTTGAGCCATCCACTTTAACGGAGCGTGATCCGTAACCATGTCAAAGTGCCTACCTAGCAGGTAGTACCGAAGGGAATCTAGAGCCCACTTCACCGCTAAACACTCCTTTTCAACGGTGGCGTAATTTACCTCATGGGACTTCAACTTCCTGCTGAGGTAAATGACTGGGTGGTCTTCCCCGTTCCAGACCTGGGACAATACTGCTCCTAACCCCACATCTGACGCATCACTTTGTACGACAAAGTCTTTAGAGAAGTCGGGTGAGTACAACACTGGCTGGCTACATAAGGCTTGTTTCAAGAATTGGAATGCTGCCTCAGCCTCGGGGGTCCATTTAATCATGACCGACCCTTTCCCCTTCGTCAGGTTGGTTAGGGGCACAGCCTTAGAAGCAAAGTGGGGAATGAATCGCCGATAATACCCAGCGATTCCCAGAAAGGCTCGTACCTGCTTCTTGCTGTTGGGACGTGGCCAACTCTGGATGGCCTCGACTTTGTTGAGTTGGGGTTTTATTACTCCCCTCCCAATGGTGTACCCAAGATATTTGGCCTCCTCCTGCCCAATGGTACACTTCTTGGGGTTAGCCGTAAACCCCGATTCCCGAACAGAGTCCAGGACTGCTTGCACTTTTGGCAGATGTGAGGCCCAATCTGTGCTATGGACAATTACGTCATCCAGGTAAGCCGCAGCATACTTCCGATGGGGCCTCAGCATCTGGTCCATTTTCCGCTGGAATGTGGCCGGCGCATTCTGTAACCCGAACGGCATTCTTTTATATTGGAACGCCCCGTCTGGGGTTACAAATGCGGTTTTCTCTTTGGCCGACTTGGCCAGGGGGATTTGCCAATACCCTTTTGTGAGGTCAAGAGTCGTCATGTATCGGGCTGTTCCCAGCCGGTCGATCAACTCATCTATACGTGGCATGGGGTAGGTGTCAAATTTTGTAACTTTGTTCAACTGACGAAAATCGTTACAAAATCGCCAGCTCCCATCCGGTTTAGGCACCAACACAATGGGACTAGACCAATCACTTTGGGACTCCTCTATCACCCCTAAGTTCAGCATTTTCTGTACTTCCTCCCGTATTGCCTCCCGTCGGGCCTCTGGGATCCGATAGGGTTTTAACTTCACCCTTTCACCGGGCGGGGTAATGATGTCATGCTCTACCCCAGATGTTTGTCCCGGCAGCTCAGAGAATACCTCCTTGTTGCGAAGCACAAACTCCTTAACCTCCTGTTGTTGGGGTTGTGACAAGGTGGCTGCTATTCCAACCTCAGGAATGATGCAACCAGTTTGAGCTGGTGACCAAGTGTCTGCGACTAGGGACTCTCTATCCCTCCAGGCTTTCAACAGATTAACGTGATAGATCTGTTCGGGCTTTCGCCTTCCTGGTTGTCTGACCTTGTAATTCACTTCGCTCACTTTTTCCATTATCTCATAGGGGCCTTGCCATTTGGCAAGGAATTTACTTTCAACCGTAGGGACAAGTACCAGTATCCTATCCCCCGGGGAAAAGGTACGGGTCTTGGCTCCACGGTTGTACACTCTCTGCTGTGCTAACTGCGCTTGGGCCAAATGTTCCTTCACGATGGGCATTACCTGTGCAATTCGGTCTTGCATCAGGGCGACATGCTCAATCACACTCCTGTGGGGAGAACTCTCACTTTCCCAAGTTTCCTTGGCAATATCCAACAGCCCTCTTGGGTGTCTCCCATACAGTAACTCAAAGGGGGAGAATCCCGTAGAGGATTGGGGCACCTCCCTAATAGCAAACATCAGATAAGGAAGTAGACAGTCCCAATCCTTTCCATCTCTATCCACCACTTTCTTCAACATTTGTTTTAGGGTTTTGTTGAATCTTTCAACCAGCCCATCGGTTTGGGGGTGATACACAGATGTACGTAATTGCGTCACTTTGAACAATTTACACAGCTCCTTCATAACCCGGGACATAAAGGGTGTACCTTGGTCCGTAAGCAGTTCTTTACAAATACCCACCCGGCTAAACACAAGAGATAGCTCTTTGGCTATGGTTTTGGCCGAGGTATTTCGGAGAGGGATCGCTTCTGGATAACGGGTGGCATAGTCCATTATAACTAATATGTACTGGTGCCCCCTAGCGGACTTGATTATAGGACCTACCAAATCCATGGCGATCCTCTCAAACGGGACCTCAATGATGGGTAGAGGGACCAGCGGGCTACGGAAATGTGGCATCGGGGCCGACCTCTGACACACAGGGCAGGAGGAACAATAATTTTCTATGTCCTTCATCACCCCCGGCCAATAGAATCTCTGTAATACCCTCTCTCGGGTTTTCTCTGTCCCCAGATGACCTCCAAGAATGTGCCCATGGGCCAACTCCAACACCAACTTCCTGTAAGGTTTGGGCACCACAAGCTGCTCAACGGTTTCTTCTGCCCTTTTTGCCACCCGATACAGTAGGTCCTTCTCTACGCTGAAGTATGGGTAAGTGCAGGTATTATCTGGGTTCACTAACTCGCCATCTATTTTCACTACGTTTTCCCGTGCCTTTATTAGGGCGGGGTCTTTCAACTGTTCTGTGGCAAAGTTTTCCCTGTGAACCTCAAGATCAGAAAACTCCACAGACGGTAGGTTTTCGTCTGAGGAGGTGGGCTCCTCTCCAGTTTCTTGAGTCTCCCCTGCCAATACTGATAAGGGAAATTCCGGAGAGTCCTCACCACTCTCAGGGGAGTTCTGGCTATCACATTCCTGGTACATAGGGGCACCAGTGGGGGGCTCAGGATCATCCCACAGTTCCCAGAACTTCGGAAAATCCCTTCCCACAATGGTGTCATGCGGTAACTGAGATACTAAGCCCACTGGATGAGAGAGGGTACCTTTGGGGGTCTCGAAACACACTGTAGTCACTGGATACTCTCGGGTGTCCCCATGCACACAAATAACAGCTACCTTGCTATTCCCAGAGACCTCTGTTTTAACTAACTCAGCCTTTATCAGGGTCACAAGGCTACCTGAATCCAGCAATACCACAACATTTCTACCATTAACACACATTTTGCATAAATGTTTCTCAGTTCCTCGAATGGCAGTGCATGCGACTGTCGCACACAGCGACTGACGTCTGCCCGTCAGAAAGTCACACTGCATGGGTTCCTCCACAACCGGGCAATTGGCTGCAATATGTCCCGCTTGCCGGCAGCGGTAGCAAACGATCCTTCTTGCCGCCTCTTGAGCCGCTGATTTCCCAGGCTGTTCTCGCCAAACTTGGGGTAGAGCTCCCACCCTCTCACTCTCTCCACCCTCACCCCTTGGAATCCTCTTATCCGCCCCTGGGGATGGTCTGGTCTTAGGGTGGAAAGTCCGAGTGTCTCTGGAAGAGGCCGTCAGGTTCTCTGTAGCCAAGTATTTCTCCACACGATCCACAAGACCATCGGCCGTCTCTGGGTCTCCATGGCTTACCCACTTTTGGATGGCAGTAGGAAGAGCTCTCAAAAACCGATCCATTACAACACGTTCCACAATCTTTGGTGCGGACAAAGTCTCTGGCTGTAGCCACTTTCTGCTCAGGTGAATGAGATCATACATTTGAGACCTGGGGGGTTTTCCAAGCTGGAAAGTCCAGTTATGCACACGCTGAGCCCGGACAGCCTGGGTGACACCCAGCCTTGCCAAAATTTCAGCTTTTAGCATCACATAGTCTTTTGCTTGGTTAGGCTCTAGGTCATAGTAAGCTTTCTGCGATTCACCAGTTAACAGAGGAGCCGCCAGTCCAGCCCACTGCTCCTCAGGCCACTTTTCTCTTTCAGCGGTCCTTTCAAATGTGGTCATAAATACCTCTGGATCATCCTCTCCAGTCATTTTTGTCAATAAACGACTCACCCCAAAGGACGCGGTATTAGTGGGACGGCTTTCCTCACTGGTCTGCGGACGTTGCTGCATTACTGCTTCCATCTGTTGTTGTAGTCTCTGCTCTTGCTTCTGCAACAGGTCTATGAAGCGGGCCTCAGATTGCTGCTGGGCTTGTTGCTGAGCCTCCAGACTCTGTTGCAAAGTTGCGTTTGTCTGCTGCTGGGCTGCAAGGCTCTGTTGATGAGCTTGCTGCTGGGCTGCAAAGTTCTGTTGTTGAGCTGCAAGGCTCTGTTGATGAGCTGCAAGGCTCTTTTGCAAACCTGCATTTGTCTGCTGTTGATTGGCATTTGCTAGAGCCAGCTGCTTCAGTATCTCCTCCATGCTGGCTTAAAAAAAAACTGCCCCTGGTTCTCCACCAACTGTGAGGGGGTTAGCTCGGCAGCGGGTGTGTGTGACCCCCGGGATGGGCTCCCCACACAAAAACAGGCCCAGCAAACGAAGGTTGTGGTTTTCAAAATCAAAAAGGTGCGGTTTATTTTCTATTTACAGTGACAAAACACAGCAAAGTAAAAGAAACATAAACAAAATAAATCCTGGTCAACTTGACCTCTGACTAAACATACAGGTTTCCTAACTAACAACTGGGATCAGCCTAGTGCTGTCCTAGTCCCTAAGTCCCTGGTTTTAAATGTCCAAGCAAATAGCCACACAGGCTTTGTCTCACCGCACAGGGGTTCACTCTCCCTAGACAGTCCACACAGGTCTGGGTCCAGGCATGAGCAAACACCTAATGAATCTGGGAGTTCTTATAGAGGCCTAAATGAGCTGACAAGCTTCAGCTGGTCTCATCAACTCCCTGTCTGCACGACGCCCCACACTCTCCCTAGAGGTATGAGTCATCCATGAGCCCACTAGCCTCAGCTGGGCTTATACAACTCTCCGCCTAGTTGTATAAGTCGGCGTAAAGCCTGAATCTGGGCGAAATATATCTACCCCCCTGGATGCAACCAGGTGACTTTACCTTCCTGCTGTCACAATGTACAGTGTGCTCTGTTTATATATTTCTTCATTTGTGTAATTTTGAGATTTTTTATCATTGTTTGATTAAATAATAAAATACCTCTATTTTTGTACTAAGAGTATTTCTATTTTTTTGTGGCACCGCTATGATCCCATAGTCCCTACGTCCTTTTTTCACCAAACTTACCAGGGATGAGGTGCCGTATCTTTCAGAGGACACACCAACCACATACAATCTCTCCTCCATTGTTTCAAGCATGTGATGCTCCTTTAAACTCACCTGGGGCAAGTAACAGGTGTGGTCAATATAAAAAAAACACCTGAAAGCATATAAAAAGGAGAGAAGTTCACTTAGTCTTTGCATTGTGTGTCTGTGTGTGCCACACTAAGCATGGACAACAGAAAGAGGAGAAGAGAACTGTCTGAGGACTTGAGAACCAAAATTGTGGAAAAATATCAACAATCTCAAGGTTACAAGTTCATCTCCAGAGATCTAGATTTCCCTTTGTCCACAGTGTGCAACATTATCAAGAAGTTTGCAACCCATGGCACTGTAGCTAATCTCTCTGGGCGTGGACGGAAGAGAAAGATTTATGAAAGGTTGCAACGCAGGATAGTCCGGATGGTGGATAAGCAGCCCCAAACAAGTTCCAAAGAAATTCAAGCTGTCCTGCAGGCTCAGGGAGCATCAGCGTCAGCGCCAACTATCCGTCGACATTTAAATGAAATGAAAGGCTATGGCAGGATACCCAGGAGGACCCCGCTGCTGATAGAGAGACATAAAAAAGCAAGACTACAGTTTGCCAAAATGTACTTGAGTAAGCCAAAATCCTTCTGGGAAAACGTCTTGTGGACAGAGGAGACCAAGATGGAGCTTTTTTGTGAAGCACATCATTCTACTGTTTACCAAAAACGGAATGAGGCCTACAAAGAAAAGAACACGGTACCTACAGTGAAATATGGTGGAGGTTCATTGAAGTTTTGGGGTTGTTTTGCTGCCTCTGGCACTGGGTGCCTTGAATGTGTGCAAGGCATCATGAAATCTGAGGATTACCAAAGGATTTTGGGTCGCACAGTAGAGCCCAGTGTCAGAAAGCTGGGTTTGCGTCCGAGATGTTGGGTCTTCCAGCAGGACAATGACCCCAAACATACGTCAAAAAGCACCCAGAAATGGATGGCAACAAAGCGATGGAGAGCTCTAAAGTGGCCAGCAATGAGTCCAGATCTAAATCCCATTGAACACCTGTGGAGAGATCTTAAAACTGCTGTTGGGAAAAGGCGCCCTTCCAATAAAAGCGACCTGGAGCAGTTTGCAAAGGAAGAGTGGTCCAAAATTCCGGGTGAGAGGTGTAAGAAGCTTATTGATGGTTATAGGAAGCGACTGATTTTAGTTATTTTTTCCAAAGGGTGTGCAATCAAATATTAAGTTCAGGGTGCCAAGAATTTTGAGCAGCCCATTTTTTAAGTTTTGTGTGACATTATGTCCAATTTGCTTTTTTTTCCTCCTTTTTTTTTGTTTTGTTCCAATACACACAAAGGGAATAAACATGTGTATAGCAAAACATGTGTTACTGCATTACTTTTCTGTGAGAAATACTTGATTTTCTGGAAAAATTTCTGGGGTGCCAACAATTTTGAGCATGACTGTATATATATATATATATATATATATATTTAAAAAATATATATATACTTTAACCACTTCCATACTGGGCACTTATACACCTTCCTGCCCAGACCAATTTTCAGCTTTCTGAGCTGTTGCACTTTGAATGACAATTGCGCGGTCATGCTACACTGTACCCAAACTAAATTTTTATCATTTTGTTCCCACAAATAGAGCTTTCTTTTGGTGGTATTTTATAACCTTTGCGATTTTTATTTTCTGCTAAAAAATAAAAAAAAGACCAAAAATTTTGAAAAAAAATACGTTTTTTTTTGTTTCAGTTACAAAACTTTGTAAATAAGTTAGTTTTCTCCTTCACTGATGGGCACTGATGGGGCTGCACTGACGGGCACAGGGAAGGCGGCACGGATGGGCACCGATGAGGTGGCACGGATGGGCAACGATCGGCGGCACGGATGGGCAATGATCGGCGGCACGGGTGGGCACAGATAGGCGGCACGGGTGGGCACAGATAGGCGGCACGGGTGGGCACAGATGGGCACAGATAGGCGGCATGGATGGGCACTGATAGGTGGCACGGATGGGCATGGATGGGCACTGATAGGTGGCATGGATGGGCACTGATAGGTGGCACTGTACTGTACTAATGGATGCCAATCAGTGCCAAACAATAATGCCTGCCAATCAGTGGTGCCCATTGTGGGCACTGATTGGCATCCATTGTGGGCACTGAGTGGCATCCATTTAGTATATAATTAGCATCCCTGGTGATCTAGTGTGCAATACCTATAGGTGGGCTTCCCTGGTGGTCTAGTGGCATCCCTGGTGGTCCAGTGGGCATCCTCGGGGGGGCTGCGCTGATAATGGATCAGCACAAACCCCCCCTGTCAGAGGAGCAGCCGATCGGCTCTCCTCTACTCGTGTCTGACAGACGCGAGTGAGGAAAAGCCGATGACCGGCTTTTCCTGTTTACATCGTGATCAGCCGTGATTGGACACGGCTGATCACGTGGTAAAGAGTCTCCGTCGGAGACTCTTTACCTAGATCGGTGTTGCGGGGTGTCAGACTGACATCCCGCAGCGGCTCAAAATCCTGAGGACGTCATATGACGTCCAGTCAGGATTTTGAAACCACTTTGCCGCCGTCAATCTGTTATAGGGTGGGCGGCAAGTGGTTAAATATATATATATATATATATATATATATATATATATATATATATATATATTTTTTTTTATTTTTATTTTTTCTTGATTGTAGTTTAATTAACCTAAAAAACAATCAAGAATATATATATGCTATAAAACAATATGCATGATATAAAACATTTAATAATTTAATAACTACAAGAACAAACAATGAGAAATTCAGTTTTATATACCGTAATACCGAGTTTTGACATGGATAATATAATGCACATTGTACAGTATGAAAGAAGAGTGATGGTGGTTGCGCTGTGATTATAACTAGTAGGGGGGTGGGGGTTGGTCTGGAAAGAGAAACTTCCTAATGCTCACCAAATCTAATATCTACCAACCAGATGCAGTAACGTGTTGCCAACAAATGTGTACCATAAGTGGTGTGTACATAAGCTAAATAAATCACACCTGTGCGCCTAGAAGGTGTATAACCAACAGTGAGAGAATGATGATGGGTGCAAAAACGTGCATCACTCTGAATGATAAACCTGTGTATATGGTATATAACCAAACATAAATCTATATTGTCAACAGTAAAAATATAATAACAATATATAATAAAGTTGTATAACACACAACTGGAAGCGATGAAATCCTCCAAAAAATCAAAATGATAACAATATATAATAAGGTGTATAACATAAAATTGTGACAGTGAGTTCCTCCAGAGGATGATAACAAAAGACCAATATATAGCAAGTCCCGTCACCCGTAAGTGCTTGAAAGAGGAAACTGCAGTGCAAATCCACCCAGTGCTCACTAGCAGCTTACCTCCCTGCTGGGAAGAGACAGCATGCACTGGAACTTCAAATGTGAACAGCGATGCAACAATCGTGCATGGAGGTATGCTCTCACTCACATGGATGCATAGGGATACACAAACAAAAAAAGGGGAAATTTATAGAGTGACTCTGTGGGTCCAGCAAGCAAGTGACCAAAAGATGTAATCTCACACTCACATGAAACTAGTGAGCATGGACATCAATCCTACGAACGCCGAGCTCGTATGTATTGCAGGATATGGTGATTCCAATCATGCGGTCCTTAGGCTTGCAGCAACCCCAGAGTGCCAGTGGAACATGTGTAAAAAACATACAAGGTGCACAATAGTGTGGGTCTGTAACCACTAGGGCATTTATTTAAAAATGGTAAGAACACTCACATTTCATAAGTGGGGAAAATGACAATCTAAAACGAGCGCCAAGCTCGTATCCTCTCCTGCAGCTGTCGGTGTATCTGTGCTGACCCTAACGCGCGTGTCGTCATGTCACATGACTTCTTCAGAAGATAACACTAGATACACAATATGGGGTTTAAATAGTCTGCCTCACAGGACGCGCGGCGGCCATTTTGTTGGAGTCCGGTCATTATGGTAAAGGGATGCCAGCGCGGCCATGTTTGCTGTAAGATCACAACAGCAAAACATAAAGGAAATGGTGCAGACCCGGCCATGTTTGTTGTGGTCGTAGGCCAGCAAACATGAGAAAAGAGAATGGCAATGTATATTTTGCACTCACGCCAATCAATCAGTGTATAATAGCAAACGGAGGGAATGGGAGGTGAGACAAATGTATCCGGGAAAACAATGTGTATATGCCAACGCTGGCAGGGCAATGATCAGGCTGCTTATGCCGAAACGTATGGTAGGTTATACATAGAAACGGATAAGCAGTGAGCAAAAAGCTCAAAGCTGGATCCAGGGCCATTCCTATTGTGAAAAATCTAAGTATAATGGCAACGCACAGATACATTGCAGCTGCTGGTGGAGGGAGGACAAATATAAAAGAAACATATATCATACATTAAAATGGATACAATGTCAGTAGATAAGGTTAAAAAATATATATATAAACCAATATATATATATATATACACATGTAAAAATACACAATATTATTACAAATATTAAAAAAGGTCATTATGAAATAATGATGTATGAAATGTGATATATCAGGAGCTAAATATTTATATAATATGTAAATACATATCCCCAAACAATAGATGGAGAAATGCAGGAACCAAGATGGAATGCAAAGGCAATAAAAACTCGCAAGTCGCATATGTCCTTAGCATATGTTATTTCCTTTGCAATCCAACGACTATGCAACAATACAGGTATGCAGTGCAAGGGAGAGTGGTGTCAGCCAAAAAACGGGAACTAGAGGGACAGGGGTCAGCCTACAATCCTAATCTGGTGTAATTGCATCGACTCAGACAAAAAACTAATAATCGCTTAAAAAACAGTTCAAGTCAAACTCAATATTTAAACCCTTGGGGGCAAAATTATCTAAGGAGAAGATCCAGTGGGACTCGATCTGGCTTAGTGTCCGCACTTTGTGGCCTCCTCTTCACGGTCTAGAGTATGGAACTATGTCCCAAAATTTCAAATGGGAGGGGTCTCTGTTAGGTGACTCTGCAAAGTGCCTAGAGACACTATGTTTGACAAATCCGTGTTGAATATTTTGCACATGTTCTTTCACGCAGATTCTAAGTAGTCTTTTAGTGCGGCCTACATATTGCAGGCCGCAGCTGCATTCAAGGACGTACACGGCCCCTTCTGTGTTGCATCCAATGCATTCTTTAATTTCATATTTTTTCCCATTGCTACTTGACTGGAACTCAGATCTCTTTTCATTCGGACGTTTAGTCCGTTTGCATGCGTAGCACCTCTTGCATGGGTTGAACCCTTTACCAGTGAAAGAGGTTAGTAACTTCTTTGGTGGATTCACTACACTTTTCACTAATTGGTCACGCAACATAGGTGCGCGTTTATAGATGAATTGAGGTCTGACGGGTAGTATATCTTTCATACTTTTATCCGCCTTTAGGATGTGCCAATGGCGTTGGAAGATGCTCTCGATTTTTTTGTATTGTGTGTTATATTCAAGAATAACGGGCACTTGGTCCAATTTAGAGATGTTCTTCTTATTTTGCAATAAGTCACTCCTTGGGATGTGTGCTACTTCTTCTATTTTGTTCTTGATGAATTCCTCCTCATATCCTTTCTGGACAAACCTCTCCCCTATCATATTGGCCTGTGTATGGAAATCTGCAATAGTCGTGCAGTTCAGTCGCAGGCGCAGCATCTGGCCCTTAGGAATGTTAAAGAGCCAGTTGTGATGGTGGCAACTTTTTATCGGAAGGTAACTATTTCGATCTACACTTTTGAAGAAAGTTTTGGTGGCAAAGGTGTTGCTAGTTTTTGTTATCGTTAAATCTAAAAATGTTATACTGGAATCCTCAATCTGCCAAGTCAATACTATATTATGTTGGTTATTGTTCAAACTTTCGAAGAAGGTTACAAGTCCTTCACGTTCACCTCTCCACAAGGAAAATATCATCAATGTAGCGTCTATATAGTACTAGCTCCTCTGGTGGTTCAAGGAAGATATTTTCATCTTCCCATTTTGCCATGAAGAGTCCAGCGATGCTCGGGGCAAATTTGGCCCCCATGGCAACTCCGGTTTTCTGTTGATAATATTCCTTCTCATACCAAAAATGGCTATGTTTGAGGCAAAAATCCAGACATTTTACGATAAATTTCCTTTGCCTGCATGCCAGTTTGGTGGATTTCCTCAAACCCCATTTAGTCGCTTTACAAGCTAAATAATGGGGTATAATAGTGTAGAGAGATGACACATCGGCTGTTGCCATCAGGAGAGGTCCTGTTGTTTTGTTTTCATCTAGTAGCTGCAGCATCTCTTTGGTGTCTCTCAGGTATGCCCTGGTCTTTTGGACGGCCGGTTGAAGGAAGCGATCTATATATTGCCCAAGTCTTGCTGTAATAGACTCAATTCCATTTACTATTGGTCTCAGAGGTGGGTTGACTTTATCCTTATAGATTTTGGGCAAAGCGTAGATGATCGGGGTTCTACATGCTTCAGGTACTAGATATCTCTCCTCCTTTTTATTGAGTATTCCCTTCTTTAGTCCCAAGTGGACTACCTGTTCCAATTCTTTTCTCCACCGAAATATCGGGTTGCTAGGTAGTTTACAATAGGTGTTGACATCTTCCAACAGCAAGCACATCCCTTTGTGGTATTGCTCGGTGGTTTGGATGACTATCCCTCCTCCCTTATCTGAGGGTCTGATCACTAGTTCTTTTCTGACAACTTGCGAATACCTGTTTCGATAGCTCTTGGTTCCTGCACTCTCTTGATTGTTAAACTCTTGAGTTCTTCTGTTACCATGTGTCTGAAGACTTCAATATGCTTATTATCTTTAACTTTCGGATTAAAGGTGGATTTGTTTTTTAAGTTACTATGGGCCACCAAATTATCTTCACGTATTTTGGCACTAATTGGGTTTTCAGTTATATACTTTTTGATATTTAATTTTCTGACATATTTCAGGATATTAATGTATGTATGAAATTTATCTAAATTTCTAACAGGGGCGTATTTAAGGCCTCTATCCAGAGTCATCAGTTCTTCTTGAGAGAGAGGTACTTCTGCAAGATTGAATATACCTTCCCCCATTAGTGGTGTCTTGGTGTTTTTACCCTTTCCTCCTCTACATCCTCTTTTTCTCGTGGTCTGTTTGTTTGGGTGTGTTAGGTTCTCCGGGGTGGATGATGATATTCTCTCCCCCTCTCTAAAAAAGACACATTATGGCTTTGTTCATAACGATAATCGCGTTGTGGTCTCACATCCACATCACGTAGATCCCTCAAAGGAGCATAATAATTGGATGTATGGACTGGACTTCTGTCTCTAGGTCTATAGGTGGCTGGTTGTTGGCCACGTTCAGTTCTGAACCCCCGTTCGTCTCTGGGTCCATACTGATACGGTGTTCCCGGACTTCTGCCACTATGTCTATAGTCATCATGTTCATTTCTATTATCTCTCCAATCATAGTTATTCCGTTGATGGTCTGGACTATTCTCTTGTCTGTGAGGTTCAGGTGGAGGTCCTCCTATGTTTCTTGGTCCCTGATTAGATTTGGGCCAATTTCTGTGTGTTTTTTTATTTTTCCAATGGTTGGGTTTCTTCCACCCATATTGTGGGGCCCGATCAGCAGCTGGTGGGGGGGCTTTTTTCCCAGCATTTTGTGAAGTGTTATTACTATGTTGACGTAGTTTATTATCTGGATTTTCTCCCCTCCTTGGGGACATATTCCTTCCCCTGTAGTCTACTGTATTCTGGTAGGGAATATTTCTGGCAGGTGATCTTGATATAGGCAACCAATCTGGCCGAGATTGCTGATGTTTACCCAATTTCTCGGGTGTGAAAAAAGCTGAGAAAGGGTCAACCTGCCCTATGTTGTTCTGCCATTTGAAAACAAGATCATTTTTATAATCGTTGATATCCCTTGTATATTTCTTACTTTTCTTTGCTTGGACTTCTGCATCCTTCTTTTTTAGATCTTTATTTAGCTGGGTCGTAAGGCGTGTGAATTCAGTTGAATCTTTATGTGTTTCTAGTTGGATTTTCAAATCTGCTATAGTTTGATCAATTTTCCTCATTTTCTTTTGTTTACGTTTTAGCAGTAAGTGTAGTAGTTCGGCTCCTTTTTCGTTAAAGAATCTGAAGCATTTATTGATGGATTCTTGATCAATAAGGCCATCGCTGAGAGGGACATCCTACCTCAACCGCCGGATATGGTGATTCCAATCATGCGGTCCTTAGGCTTGCAGCAACCCCAGAGTGCCAGTGGAACATGTGTAAAAAACATACAAGGTGCACAATAGTGTGGGTCTGTAACCACTAGGGCATTTATTTAAAAATGGTAAGAACACTCACATTTCATAAGTGGCGAAAATGACAATCTAAAACGAGCGCCGAGCTCGTCTCCTCTCCTGCAGCTGTCGGTGTATCTGTGCTGATCCTAACGCGCGTGTCATCATGTCACATGACTTCTTCAGAAGATAAAACTAGATACACAATATGGGGTTTAAATAGTCTGCCTCACAGGACGCGCGATGGCCATTTTGTTGGAGTCCGGTCATTATGGTAAAGGGATGCCAGCGCGGCCATGTTTGCTGTGAGCTCACAACAGCAAAACATAAAGGAAATGGTGCAGACCCGGCCAAGTTTGTTGAGGTCGTAGGCCAGAAAACATGAGAAAAGGGAATGGCAATGTATATTTTGCACTCACGCCAATCGATCAGTGTATAATAGCAAACAGAGGGAATGGGAGGTGAGACAAATGTATCCGGGAAAACAATGTGTATATGCCAACGCTGGCAGGGCAATGATCAGGCTGCTTCTGCCAAAACGTATGGTAGGTTATACATAGAAACGGATAAGCAGTGAGCAAAAAGCTCAAAGCTGGATCCAGGGCCATTCCTAATGTGAAAAATCTTAGTATAACGGCAACGCACAGATACATTGCAGCTGCTGGTGGAGGGAGGACAAATATAAAAGAAACATATATCATACATTAAAATGGATACAATGTCAGTAGATAAGGTTAAAAAATATATATATAAACCAATATATATATATACACATGTAAAAATACACAATATTATTAAAAATATTAAAAAAGGTCATTATGAAATAATGATGTATGAAATGTGATATATCAGGAGCTAAATATTTATATAATATGTAAATACATATCCCCAAACAATAGATGGAGAAATGCAGGAACCAAGATGGAATGCAAAGGCAATGAAAACTCGCAAGTCGCATATGTCCTTTGCATATGTTATTTCCTTTGCAATCCAACGACTATGCAACAATACAGGTATGCAGTGCAAGGGAGAGTGGTGTCAGCCAACATACGGGAACTAGAGGGACAGGGGTCAGCCTACAATCCAAATCTGGTGTAATTGCATCGACTCAGACAAAAAACGAATAATCGCTTAAAAAACAGTTCAAGTCAAACTCAATATTTAAACCCTTGGGGGCAAAAGTATCTAAGGAGAATATCCAGTGGGACTCGATCTGGCTTAGTGTCCGCACTTTGTGGCCTCCTCTCCACGGTCTAGAGTATGGAACTATGCCCCAAAATTTCAAATGGGAGGGGTCTCTGTTATGTGACTCCGCAAAGTGCCTAGAGACACTATGTTTGACAAATCCGTGTTGAATATTTTGCACATGTTCTTTCACGCGGATTCTAAGTAGTCTTTTAGTGTGGCCTACATATTGCAGGCCGCAGCTGCATTCAAGGACATACACGGCCCCTTCTGTGTTGCATCCAATGAATTCTTTAATTTCATATTTTTTCCCATTGCTACTTGACTGGAACTCAGATCTCTTTTTATTCGGACGTTTAGTCCGTTTGCATGCGTAGCACCTCTTGCATGGGTAGAACCCTTTACCAGTGAAAAAGGTTAGAAACTTCTTTGGTGGATTCACTACACTTTTCACTAATTGGTCACGCAACGTAGGTGTGCGTTTATAGATGAATTGAGGTCTGACGGGTAGTATATCTTTCAAACTCTTATCCGCCTTTAGGATGTGCCAATGGCGTTGGAAGATGCTCTCGATTTTTTTGTATTGTGTGTTATATTCAAGAATAACCGGCACTTGGTCCAATTTAGAGATGTTCTTCTTATTTTGCAATAAGTCACCCCTTGGGATGTGTGCTACTTCTTCTATTTTGTTCTTGATGAATTCTTCCTCATATCCTTTCTGGACAAACCTCTCCCCTATCATATTGGCCTGTGTATGGAAATCTGCAATAGTCGTGCAGTTCTGTCGCAGGCGCAGCATCTGGCCCTTAGGAATGTTAAAGAGCCAGTTGTGATGGTGGCAACTTTTTATCGGAAGGTAACTATTTCGATCTACACTTTTGAAGAAAGTTTTGGTGGCAAAGGTGTTGTTAGTTCTTGTTATCGTTAAATCTAAAAATGTTATACTGGAATCCTCAATCTGCCAAGTCAATACTATATTATGTTGGTTATTGTTCAAACTTTCGAAGAAGGTTACAAGTCCTTCACGTTCACCTCTCCACGAGGAAAATATAATCAATGTAGCGTCTATATAGTACTAGCTCCTCTGGTGGTTTAAGGAAGATATTTTCATCTTCCCATTTTGCCATGAAGAGTCCAGCGACGCTCGGGGCAAATTTGGCCCCCATGGCAACTCCGGTTTTCTGTTGATAATATTCCTTCTCATACCAAAAATGGCTATGTTTGAGGCAAAAATCCAGACATTTTACGATAAATTTCCTTTGCATGCATGCTAGTTTGGTGAATTTCCTCAAACCCCATTTAGTTGCTTCACAAGCTAAATAATGGGGTATAATAGTGTAGAGAGATGACACATCGGCTGTTGCCATCAGGAGAGGTCCTGTTGTTTTGTTTTCATCTAGTAGCTGCAGCATCTCTTTGGTGTCTCTCAGGTATGCCCTGGTTTTTTGGACGGCCGGTTGAAGGAAGCGATCTATATATTGCCCAAGTCTTGCTGTAATAGACTCAATTCCATTTACTATTGGTCTCAGAGGTGGGTTGACTTTATCCTTATGGATTTTGGGCAAAGCGTAGATGATCGGGGTTCTACATGCTTCAGGTATTAGATATCTCTCCTCCTTTTTATCGAGTATTCCCTTCTTTAGTCCCAAGTGGACTATCTGTTCCAATTCTTTTCTCCACCGGAATATCGGGTTGCTAGGTAGTTTACAATAGGTGTTGACATCTTCCAACAGCAAGCACATCCCTTTGTGGTATTGCTCGGTGGTTTGGATGACTATCCCTCCTCCCTTATCTGAGGGTCTGATCACTAGTTCTTTTCTTTCTGACAACTTGCGAATACCTGTTTTGATAGCTCTTGGTTCCTGCACTCTCTTGATTGTTAAACTCTTGAGTTCTTCTGTTACCATGTGTCTGAAGACTTCAATATGCTTATTATCTTTAACTTTCGGATTAAAGGTGGATTTATTTTTTAAGTTGCTATGGGCCACCAAATTATCTTCACGTATTTTGGCACTAATTGGGTTTTCAGTTATATACTTTCTGATATTTAATTTTCTGACATATTTCTGGATATTAATGTATGTATGAAATTTATCTAAATTTCTAACAGGGGCGTATTTAAGGCCTCTATCCAGAGTCATCAGTTCTTCTTGAGAGAGAGGTACTTCTGCAAGATTGAATATACCTTCTCCCATTAGTGGTTTCTTGGTGTTTTTACCCTTTCCTCCTCTACATCCTCTTTTTCTCGTGGTCTGTTTGTTTGGGTGTGCTAGGTTCTCCGGGGTGGATGATGATATTCTCTCCCCCTCTCTAAAAAAGACACATTATGGCTTTGTTCATAACGATAATCGCGTTGTGGTCTCACATCCACATCACGTAGATCCCTCAAAGGAGCATAATAATTGGATGCATGGACTGGACTTCTGTCTCTAGGTCTATAGGTGGCTGGTTGTTGGCCAGTGGCCACGTTCGGTTCTGAACTCCCGTTCGTCTCTGGGTCCATACTGTTACGGTGTTCCCGGACTTCTGCCACTATGTCTATAGTCATCATGCTCATTTCTATTATCTCTCCAATCATAGTTATTCCATTGATGGTCTGGACTATTCTCTGTGAGGTTCAGGTGGAGGTCCTCTTATGTTTCTTGGTCCCTGATTAGATTTGGGCCAATTTTTGTGTGTTTTTTTATTTTTCCAATGGTTGGGTTTCTTCCACCCATATTGTGGGGCCCGATCAGCAGCTGGTGGGGGGGCTTTTTTCCCAGCATTTTGTGAAGTGTTATTACTATGTTGACGTAGTTTATTATCTGGATTTTCTCCCCTCCTTGGGGACATATTCCTTCCCCTGTGGTCTACTGTATTCTGGTAGGGAATATTTCTGGCAGGTGATCTTGATATGGGCGACCAATCTGTCCGAGATTGCTGATGTTTACCCAATTTCTCGGGTGTGGAAAAAGCTGAGATAGGGTCAACCTGCCCTATGTTGTTCTGCCATTTGAAAACAAGATCATTTTTATAATCGTTGATATCCCTTGTATATTTCTTACCTTTCTTTGCTTGGACTTCTGCATCCTTCTTTTTTAGATCTTTATTTAGCTGAGTCGTAAGGCGTGTGAATTCAGTTGAATCTTTATGTGCTTCTAGTTGGATTTTCAAATCTGCTATAGTTTGATCAATTTTCCTCATTATCTTTTGTTTACGTTTTAGCAGTAAGTGTAGTAGTTCAGCTCCTTTTTCGGTAAAGAATCTGAACCACTCATCGATGGATTCTTGATCAATAAGGCCATCGTTGAGAGGGACATCCCACCTCAACCGCTGGATATGGTGATTCCAATCATGCGGTCCTTAGGCTTGCAGCAACCCCAGAGTGCCAGTGGAACATGTGTAAAAAACATACAAGGTGCACAATAGTGTGGGTCTGTAACCACTAGGGCATTTATTTAAAAATGGTAAGAACACTCACATTTCATAAGTGGGGAAAGTGACAATCTAAAACGAGCGCCAAGCTCACACTATTCACACTCAGGGTCACGGAATTTACCTTTCAGTGCTTTGCAGAAGATGATCTTTTTATTATATTATAGTAGCGCGGAATTACTTTCTATACACAACCCAAAATATGTGATTTTCCTTTACTTTCGCTTTCAATGATAATGGTAAACAGGACAAATAGAGAGTGTGAATTGTAATCTGAACCTCAATGGGGTTCAGGATGAATTTCTGCTGCTGTTCCTAATTTGTAAAAGTGAGAATGTACGTGCACGTAAGAAGTAACCACACTGAGTTCAATCACCTCCTCAATTCTATTTAATATCAGGAAGTGCCCTGCTTCTCATACACAACTAGAGTATATGTCACTATTATGCAAATGTTATCGGTCTAAAAGGCACATCTGGTTGGCTGAAATGCAGGAAGAATACAAAAACTTGGTGGTCGAAGTTTGGTTGTCTCCTGGTCCCCCTTCTATTTCCTCATTCTTCCAATGCGTAGGCAGGAGGGGGCAGACGCCATCTTTAGCTTCTCCAGTCATCTCGATGGGAGGGAGGTGCTACTAGTGGCCATTTTGAGCAAGGAAAGCAGTTGTATATATACAAAAAACAATATAGACTTTATAGTATAGAAACGATGCATAGAATCATGTATACACATAAGAAAATAGGCATTTTTATGATTATCACATTCCTTCACAGAATCTCCTTAACGAAGGCACAGACAGCAATAACAAATTACAGGCATTCTAATTCCTCACCACTCTACCCAAAACAAAAAAAAAGTTTTGCCTTTAGTTGTTCGTTAAAGTTCATTTCTTTTCACAAATATGCATCGGGAGCTTAGCGATCCTTGCCGGCTACCATGCTGGCAGAGTGCGCTTTCAGCCCAGTACGTAGTTTACACAGGACCACATATATGTGGCTGCTCGGCGTTAAGGCCCACCCGCCAAGAGGCTGCATATATGCGTCCTGTTGGGGCTTTCAGGATAACTTAGATCCCTTCCTTAGGTTTTATACACTTCTGGAAAGGGGGCCTTGATAATGTGTTACACACAGAGCTGCCTGGTTGGACTGACATCCACTGGGTTTACTAAATTGTACACTAGTGGGTCTATTTATCATTGTTTTCACTCAGAGATCATATATGGTTCAATAGCAAGACGTGTGGATCTTGGGTGAAACAGTGGTGTGGCCTGGCTGCTGCCTTAATCTAATGTATGGCCATAAACTATCTCTGTACATTTTGCACAGTAAAAAGAATGAAGTGGGAAAACTAGTTTTCACTGTACAGAGATAGTTTATGGCCAAACTTTTGACTAAAAAGGTAAGTTCAGTTTTTCACGAAAATTAAAATGGTGTGGTAACTCCAAATATCCTGGCAATCCCTACCCCTGGACCTCGCTGCACATAGTGGCCATGATGTCCTGTCATGTAGCAGTCCGTGCACTGTACACCACAATACACAGGCCTGAAGTGCATATCCAGCATAATGCTTGCAATGGCAAGAGCTCATTGGTCAAAGTGACCACGTGACAGCCTTGTGCTTCTTTCTTCTGGGACACTTTACTCTAAAGCTGGTACACAAGATCGGATTTTCCACAGACAAAGCGTAGGACTTTTGTCCAAAGGGCATTGGCCAGGAATTTGTCTTGCATACAAACGGCACACAATTGTCGGCCAACAAACACAAAACTACGTGTTTTTTTTTTAGCTCTTTAGCACCACCCTTTGGGCACCTTCTGCTAATGTCGTGTTTGGTGAGCATTGATTATGAGCATGCGTGTTTGTACTTTGGACTTTTGTCCGACGGACTTGTGTACACACGCTCGGAAAATTCGACAACAGACAGTTGTCCACGGAAAATTTTAAAGCATGCCATCCAACATTTGTCCGCGGAAAATCCGACAACAATTGTCCGATGGAGCATACAAATGGTCGGATTTTCCGCCAACAGCCTGCCATCACACAATTCCCGTCGGAAAATCCGATCGTGTGTATGAGGATTAAAGGGGTTGTAAAGGTTTGTTTTTTGTTTTCTAAATAGGTTTCTTTAGAGCCCATTCACACAGGGGCGGCGAGACTTGTCCCGCGACTGTGCCGACCAATCTGAAGACGACTTCAAAGGTGATTTTAAAAATGACTTCTGTATTGAAGTCAATGGAAGTCGCCCTGAAGTCGTCTTGAAGTAGTACAGGAACCTTTTTCTAAGTCGGAGCGACTTCAGTCGCTCCGATTAGAACGGTTCCATTGTACAGAATGGGACGCGACTTGTCAGGCGGCTGAGTCGTCTGACGAGTCGCCCCTGTGTGAATGGGGTCTTAAGCTAGTGCATTGTTGTTTTACCTACCTTTTCATTCGATATCCCTTCTAAATGTTTTTTTCTTTGTTTTCTTTGTCTGAATTTCTCACTTCCTGTTCCTCCTCAGTAAGCTGCTTAGTAAGCTGTTCTGACTGACTAACCTCCGCTCGGATGATGGGGGCAAGCTTACTGAGGAGAAACAGGAAGTGAGAAGTTCAGACAAAGAAAAAAAACATTTAGAAGGGAAATCGAAGGAAAAGGTAAGTGAACCAACAATGCACTAGCTTAAAGGAACCTATTTAGAAATGTGTTTCTCATTGGTCAGCTCAGTATTGGTAGATACAGAAATAATTGAATGAAACTTCCCAAATTTGAATTTGTTGCATAGTCAAACGTTTGGATAGTGTAGAGACGGATTAGAACCTCTGTCAGTTTTCTATTGCCAATCCGGGTCCCCTTTGGGAAAGTTCAACCTAAATTTACCCCTAAATGCTCTCACTGGTCTCCATGCACAATTTATACATTTTCTTGTCAAATTTGTTTATTGAAATTTAATAAATCAGGAAACAAGTTCAAAAGTGATACAATAATATAATACAGTATGTTAGGATACAGTATAATTCCTTAATATGACTAAAGATAAAATTTGTCTCATACTTCTATGATTCTCTCATTCATCAGAGACTAACCTCACCCCTTTTCCTGCATAGATGACAGATGATTTGTTTTTTGTTTTTTTTGCAAGGCAGCCCAGTTAAAAGTAAATGTCAAAATCTACAAATGGACATGGCACAACACTACTTCTTTAGTGATTCATACTATATAGAGTTCTCTGTTTTTGTTATTTTTATGTAAAGGTGACAAGAACAATTTCACATCTTCTGTATGCTGGTTGTAGTTTTTATTCCCTATGCAGGGTTGCCAACTTTCAGTAAATTTAAGAACAGTTTGTAAAATCCATAATTGTTGCATCTGTCCATGAATGTCAGTTACGGACATGCAGCCTACATGTCTGTAATGGATATTCAAGGACAGATGCAAAAAGTACAGATTTTACAAACTGTTCGTAAATTTACTGAAAGTTGGCAACCCTGTCCCTATGTACAGTAGAACTTCTCTTTTTCTTTATGGTGGGTGTACATAATGTTTTTTGGCATAGTGGTCCTTTGAAGTGTAAGAGTGCACCACCAAGTGTTTTTTCTCGTAATTACAATGGATTGTTAGTAGGACAAAAGCTATTACTTACTGTACATCACAATTTAAACATTTATAAAGGAGGTCGTTGGTTTTAAAACAAAATATACACAAGAATAAATAGTGTATACCAAGTTCAGCTTGCTGTGTTTGCTAGGTATCCTAGATGAGGACTTGTACCTCCCTACGGTATACATTGCCCTCACAAGGCTCCTATACTTAGCCAGGAAGCTGGTTGCCCATTTGTGGCTATCAGCACGCACCCCAAGGGAGGCGCAGTGGCTCCAGATGGTCAATGCTACTCTTATTCGGGAAAAAAACACATATCAACATAGGAAATCGCCAAACAAATTTACCAACATATGTTGGCAGCATTGGTTGAACTCCCCAGAGGTGACGCCACCTCAATTGGCTCTGGATAGGCTGCTGATGGGATAAACGGGCCTGTGGTGCTGTTTTTTCTTGTTTAATATTTTTATTAGATTTTACAAGTAAATAGCATGTATAATGAACATTACATTCTGATCAAGTATAGAATTGTAAATAAATACAGCAATCACTAACAATGCATATTGAAAGAAAAGTAGTAGAGGATAAACCTCATTAACAATTATATCAATACAAATAGAGGTATAAAAGATTAGAGCAATGAAAATAAGCAATATTGAGGATAGAATATCTTGCCTCCAGACCATCCGCTCACCCCAAAAGGGAGCAAGCTGTGAGCAGATGGGGGCACGATTAAGTATGAGAGAGTATGATGGATTATCCAGAAGGATACACCAGAGGAATGTTGTCACACCTCAATTGTTTAGTTAAAGACCTTTCTAACAAATCTTTAACACACAAAGATATTTAGTGATTGGTAAAGTTAAACTTAAAAAGTATATATATAAGTCATGTAATGGACATCGCATGTGTATATAATCCGTATTACACAAGTAACAAAACTAACCAGAGCAGAAAGACAGAAGAAGTACAGAGAGAAGAAGAAGAAATATGGGAGAAAAGTAAAATATATAGAAAAGAAGGTATGGGTATAGAAAAATAGAGATAAAGGTAAAGGTTGTCTCCCTGAGCGGCGGTCCAGTCAGATCAAGGCCCCGTTTAATTATTATATTAATAGATAAATATTAAAGTATTTCAACAAGGCATCAACAATAATTGATCAAAATCTGGGGGTAAGAAGTGTTTAATCCATGGTTTCCATATTTTATTGTATGTAGTAATGTTGTTATCTTCAATAGCAGACATTTTGGAAAAGATAAGGGCTCTGTTAATTCTATGTTTAGTTTCAGCCACAACTAAAGTTTGGGTTTTCCAGGCCTTAGCTATAGATTGTTTAGCCGCCGTGGTGAGATGTAGTAATAATTTGAATTGTGATTTATTCAATTCAGGAGGTTTGAGGTTGAGGAGAGCCAGTGCTGGGTCTGGCGAGATTGGTATTTCCAAGGCCGTAGAGGCCATGTTAAATATCTTACTCCAGAAGGATTGAATGATTGGACATTGCCACCAAATATGGAAATGCGTGCCCGGTTCAGAACAGCCTCTGAAACATGAATTAGGGTACATGGGGGCAAATTTGGCAATCCTGTCTGGAACCAGGTACCATCGAGAAAGGACCTTATAATTTGTTTCCAACGCGAAACAGTTTGGCGAGGAATGCTTAGTAGCTGACCATATATTATCCCATTCACTTTTACTGAATGTTCTATCCATGTCATGTGCCCATTTAGTCGTATAGGATGGTAAAGTATCGTCAGATGTAGAATTGATGCGTTTATACAAAAGTGATATTAAAGGAGCACTAAAGCTTCCCTTTTTTTTGCTTAAAAATAACAAACATGTTATACTTACCTCCACTGTGCAGCTCGTTTTGCACACAGTGGCCCCGATCCTGGTCTTCTGGGGTCCCTCGGCGGCTGTCTTGGCTCCTCCCCGCAAGGACTCCACACCTTAATGCGAGTGAGCTCGCATGGTGTGGAGTGATTGCGGGCGCGCTCCCGTGATACAGCGGCGGCCATAGCCGCCGACTGTATCACTCGGCCCCGCCTCCCGGCGTGCCGCGTCATTGGATGTGATTGACAGCAGCGCCAGCCAATGGCTGCGCTGCTTTCAATCCATCCAGTGTAGCCAATCGGCGGCCAGGCTGAAAAACGAAGAGGATGACGGGGACGAGCATGGGACTTTCGAGGGGCCAGGTAAGAAAAACGGGGGCTCGGGGGGGGGGCGGTATTGTCGAATGTTTTTTCACCTTAATGCATAGGATGCATTAAGGTGAAAAAACATGTAACTTTACTACTCCTTTAATCCTCTAGTATGGGGATCACTGTTACAGATACGTTCAAATTGAGTCATTTGGTTAAGAGGGGATCCCGTATCAACGAGGGGTGTATAAAAGTTCTTCATTTGTAAATAGCGGAAGAGCTCCTTCATGGGGAGTTTGTATATATCACATAATGTTGGGAACGTAAGAATGTCATTGGAGGAAACTAGATTGTGAAATTGAAGTAGGTTTCTTTTGGACCAAGCTGCAAATGATAGGGGGAATTTCCAGGCGGGGTAAAATGAGGGATTTCTAAGAAAAGAGAGTAGAGGGTTATGAGTGGATTGTAGGCTTTTTGTGGATCTATATTTGTCCCAGATAGCTATAGAATGTTTGGTTACGGGGTTAGATAAGTTTGGTCTATCTTTAGGAGCTAACCAGAGCAAATTATTCACTGAAATGGGGTCAATATCCACTGATTCAATCGCTACCCATAGAGGGGATTCTGTTGTAGAATGGTACTTAGGGAGTTGTGCTAGCTGAGCAGCAAAATAATATGAGGAAAAGTTAGGTATTCCCAAACCACCTTTCAATTTATCAAGATAAAGAGTCGATCTGGGTATACGGGGTTTTGTAGAGCCCCATATAAAAGACATCACTCTCTTTTGAGTGAGTCTCAAGAAGTAAGGAGGTATATGTATGGGGAGAACTCGGAATAGGTAAAGGAACTTTGGTAAGATTGACATCTTGGTAGCGTTAATCCTCCCAATCCAAGATAAAGGGAGAGAAGACCATTGTTTCATCAGATTAGTAGTTGACTTCAATAAGGGTAAGTAGTTAGCTGAAAATAAGTCGGGTATAGAAGAAGTGAGTTGGACTCCGAGATATGAAATATGGTGCAATTCCCAATTGAAAGGTAAAGACGTTTGAGCTTGTTGTAACTCAGATGGCGAAAGGGAAATATTAAGGGCGTTAGATTTGGCATGATTAACACACAATCCAGAAATCTTTGCAAATTTGTCTAAAGTATTTACTAGATTTGGGGCTGACACATGGGGATGGGATAAAAAAATCAGGATGTCATCTGCAAAAAGACTCAATTTGTGGTGATGTCCACCTAATTCTACTCCTTTGATATTAGGATTATCTCTAATAATACATGCTAAGGGTTCAATAAGTAGGGCAAAAAGCAAAGGGGATAGAGGGCAACCCTGTCTAATACCTCTCCTAATATCTATCATAGCTGATTTGTAACCCATATATTTAATATAAGCTTTCGGAGTGCTGTATAGTGAGGAGACCCAAGTTAAGAAATTTTCCCCAAAACCCCATTTTTGAAGAGTATATTGTAGATATGGCCAGCTGATTGAGTCGAACGCCTTCCTAATGTCTAATGATATAAGGCAAGTTGGGATACGTCTTTTTTTGGCGGCATGAATTAATAAAAGTGCTCTTCTGACATTATCCCCTGCTTGACGCAAGGGCATGAAGCCAGATTGGTCACGATGGATAAGTTTACCTATAATGCTATTTAATCTAGTTGCCAGGATCTTAGCTAATAACTTAATGTCTAGATTTAAAAGAGATATGGGGCAGTAATTAGACCAAGAGGTAGTGTCAGATTTAGGTTTGGGAATCATTGCTATGATGGAAGTTAGTGTTTCGGTTTTGAACGAATGACCAGCTAACAAAGAATTGAAGGCTCTAGTCAATAGAGGCGTTAAAATTGAATCAAATTGTTTGTAGTATAGTGCAGAAAACCCGTCGGGGCCCGGTCTCTTGTGAGGCTTCAATTCTTTATTAGCAGCTTTAACTTCCAAGGCTGTTATGGGACTCTCCAAATATTCACACTGTTCAGGTGTCATTGTGGGAAGTTTAACATCTGAGAACAACGTGTCTGCTTTGTTTTTATCAAAGATTAAGCCAGGGTCATAAAGCTTAGCTAATTTAGATCGAAAGATTTCCAAGATCTTTAATGGGTTACTGGTGTATGCATCTCTGGAGGTTCTAAGGCGGAATCCAGTCTGTGAACGATCAATAGACTTGAGGCTGCGGGCCATAGGGGTATTGGGCTTATTGGCTTTGCGGTATTGGGTATGTTGCCGCTTGCGTAAGAGTTTGTCTGCCGAATCTGTCAGAAAAAGATCCAACTCAAGCCGGGCCTTTTCCAATTTAGTGTTAGTGTTTGCATTCGGGGCAGCTTGATGAGCCAAATGACAAGCGTTAAAATTTGCTTCAAGTTTGGTGAACAGAATCTTGCGATCTCTTTTAATAGATCTCGCCTTTTGTATCAAGCTGCCCCGAATGACAGATTTATGGGCTTCCCATAGTGTAAGGGCAGAGACATCAGCAGTGTCATTAAATGAGATATAATCATTAAGAGCCAATTCAATATCTAAGCGGTGTGAGGGGTGAGTTAGGATGGAGTCGTTAATGCACCAAGTGGTGTCGTGTGACCTAGGTATTGGAGAGGTAATTGTAGCAGTAACCGCACAATAGTCTGTCCATGGTAATGGGATTATATTAGAGGATATTACTTCAGGGAGCATACTAGAGGGGAGGAAAATATGGTCTATTCGTGAAAAGGATTTGTGTGGATAAGAGTAATGTGTAAAATTTCTGGAAGTTGGGTTAAGTTCCCGCCAGGTATCAACAAAATTAAAAGAAGTAAGTAGAGATTGGAAGGACCGTTTATGGGTAGGAGAGTTAGGAGATGACGGGGATTTATCCAAGAAGGGATAAATGGTAGTATTGGAGTTGCCACATAATATTATTGTTCCAAATTTATGTGATTCAATTAGTTGAAAAAGATGTGATAGAAAAGCTTCAGGACGCTTATTTGGGGCGTAATATGAAACTAATGTGACTTCAGTATCAGCAATAAAGCCTGTTAATAAAACATATCTACCCTCAGGGTCACATATTTGTGTATTAAGGGTAAACGGTGTAGAGCGGTGGAACCCGATCAGGGACCCACGTTGCTTAGTTGTAGCTGAAGCTGTGTAGAATTGAGGGTAGGAGGAGGAAAGAAATTTAGGGGAGGCGTTATTGATAAAGTGTGTTTCTTGAAGGAAAATGATGTGAGCTTTTCTAGCTGAAAAGGAACGTAGAGCTTTAGTTCTTTTTTGTGGAACGTTGAAGCCTTGCACATTTAAGGACAAAATGTTTATGGGGGCCATGACATAGTAAGGGTAAGTTTTATGTAAGGGTTAATAAAACTCATATTAGGAGCTCGAACCGCCACCAAGGGAGACAGAAGGGGAGAAGAAATGAAAGACAGAAAAGAAAGAAAAAAGAAGAAACCAAATAAATAGGTAGCCCTAATGACTGCATTTAATGTCATAAAATAATGATGTACTAGTAGGGCGCAGGAACATCTCGGAGAGATAACAGAAAATCTCCGAGGGGTTCCATGGTCACCGACCGACTCCTGCATAATAGTAGCAGGAGTCAGGGGGTATGTAGGGGGCCGCAAGAAGTTCCGGAGGGAAAAACAACGCCGGAGAACACTTAAGTATTATAATAGTAAACTTATATATTTCTCTATCAATAAGACTGGAGATGCAATAAACAAAAGAGAGAGAGAAAGGAAACATACCAACGTCGGGAATTATGTTGAGTCAATCTTTAGACGAATGCGTCCACAAGGAGGCTAGAAAATATTGATCTTAACACTTGTGAAGCAAACCGTCTACTCAAGTGAAATAATTAATAAACAAGCTCGCAAATGTAGGGGAAATAATAAAAAAAAAAATAGAAACACTTGTCTCAAAAATGTAAATGAAATATAGACCTTCTGGCTGACTAAAACAATAAATAAATACCTAAATTTATATTTCATAAGTACAATATAATATGCATATAAATTAAATAAATAGACATATTTGTCAGTAAGGAGACAATCAAAAAAAAAAAAAAAAACTAGAAACACTTGTCTCAAAAATGTAAATGAAATATAAACATTCTGGCTGACTAAAAAAAAAAAAAAATACCTAAATTTATATTTCATAAGTACAATATAATATGCATATAAATTAAAGAAATAGACATATTTGTCAGTAAGGAGACAAACAAAAAAAAAAACTAGAAACACTTATCTCAAAAATGTAAATGAAATATAAACCTTCTGGCTGACTAAAACAATAAATAAATACCTAAATTTATATTTCATAAGTACAATATAATATGCATATAAATTAAAGAAATAGACATATTTGTCAGTAAGGAGACAACCAAAAAAAAAAAAAAAACAACACTTGTCACAAGAAATATAAGTGAAATACAAACCTCCTGGTTGACCTGTTTACTAAAACATTAAATTAATACCTAGATTAATATATCATTAATAGGAAAGCGTATATAAAAAAATAAATAAAAAATATATAAGAAAAAATAAATAAATAAATAAATAAAAAATAAATAAATAAAAATAAATAAATAATGGAAAACAGGATTCCAACTCTTCAATCAGAGATAGTGCAATGCTTTTCAGAATAAAGCATTGGGGCTAGTACCCTATAAAAAGGGAGAAACGTGGATAAGATTAATGAAAGTTGAACAATCAATCCATTGAGTCGACATTTATCGGTGCCTGACTATCAAAACGTCCTCGTTTATGAAGATTCTGTCTGGTATAACCAGAGGGGTTTGGGTCCAAGTCGGTTTAATTTGGAGGTGATCTAGAAGCCGTTCGTCTACGAGGTTGCTCCTTAGAATTGGTGTGATCCATCAGGCCTAGATCATTTAAGGCTGACCGTAGTTCATCGGACGTGCGACAGGTATATCTAGTTTCCAAGTGTGTAAAGCGGAGAGAAAATGGAAACCCCCAGTGGTATATGATTTGGTGCTTTTGAAGTACTTGCAGCAGGGGTTTCATAGAACGCCTCTTAGTCACAGTTAGAGGGGAGAGGTCTGAAAAGAGCTGATAGATATTGCCCTGAAACTCAAGAGTGTTTTTACCTCTAGCAGCAGCAAGTAATTGCTCCTTTGTTTTATAGTAATGAAATTTAACTATAATATCTCTAGGGGGTCCATTGAGTTTGCGTTGAGTTAGGGCCCTGTGGACTCTGTCCATTTCCAATCTCTCAGGTGAAATACCTGGTAACAGTTCCTGAAACAGTGCACATATAGTTCCCTGTTCTATGATTGATTCAGGGAGACCTCTGATTCTTAGGTTGGAGCGACGGTCCCTATTCTCCTGGTCTTCCAAACGGTTTTGTAATAAAAAGTTCTCATCCTTAAGCTGTTCAATAGTAGTATTATAATGCTGTGTGGTAGTTTCTATATCATCTACCCGCATTTCCAATTCAGCTGTTCTATGCCCCAGCTCCCTAATCTCCCTTGTCAGCTTCTCAGTTATCTGGTCTGAAGTTTGTTTCAAAGCTTTCTGAAGCATTTTCTCAAATTGACTAAACATATTAGACTGAATAACAGATTCAGGTGTTTCATCATCAGAGTCAATCTCACCAGCCGTGTCCAGGTTTTTGAAACTGTGTGACAGGGATTTAGGAACCCGCTTTGTGCGAGTCTGTGAGGTACCAGGCGCCGCCATCTTGGATGTCTGCCGGGACAGTGTATCTTTAGAGGTACCAATCTTATATTTCGTTTTTGGGCCCCTCGTGACCATCCTCAATACGCCTAAGTGTACCTGGTGTGAATATGCGGGAGCTGGTGCCGTTTGCGGTAAAAGGCAGCGGTCGGTTCTCCGGTTTGTTTAACCCGGGAGCGGAGCTCTAAGGGGATGCGACTTCTCCCTCAGGCATCCGCGCATGCGCCTCCTCCTGTGGTGCTGTTTTTTAAACCTTAGTTTGAACGGAACATTAAGTGATGTGCTGGGAGAGTTTTGCATGATTGATAGGTTTAAACCCTGGGTGGTATATCGATGGTTGGAATTATTCTTTATTGTTTATTTTAAGTTAATTTCATTTTGTTTTCTTTCTCCTTTTTATTCGTTGAACGCTGGGTTGTTCATTCGTGTGTAACCAAGAACTCAGGGTTTAGTGCAATGTGTCTAAAGCCGTGTACACACGATAGGTTTTACCGATGAAAACAGTCCGATGGACTTTTCAAACCGATCGTGTATGGGCCCCATCGGTCTTTTTTCCATCAGTGTTTAAAAATAGAACATGTTTTAAATTTATCCGATGGTTAAAAAACAGATAGCAAATTACTATCGTCTGTGGGGAACTCCATCGGATAAAAAACCCACGCATGCTCAGAATAAAGTCGACACATGCTCAGAAGCATTGAACTTAATTTTTCTCAGCTCATCGGAGTGTTTGACGTCACCGCATTTGGAACGGCCGGTTTTTAGACTGATGGTGTGTAGGCAAGACTGATGGAAGTCAGCTTCATCGGTTTTCCGATGGAAAAATCCATCGGTTTAAAAACCATAGGAAATCCGATCGTGTGTACAGGGCTTAAGATGTATGACCGTGTGTTGGCATGACTGTCAACGCCACTCTTCTGTTGATGTGAGGACTGAGACTTCTGTTATTATTTATTTTTGTTTTTTTTATATATGTCATACGGATGCAAATGCACAATGTAATACCTTGTGTTCTCATTAATAAAAACCTTTTTTGTTGACTAAAAAAAATAAAACAAAATATACATAAAACCCAAAATATTGTACCAGATGAAATACAAGCCAAAAGACGTAGGCCCCTCACCACCACCACCACCCCAAATTTGCATAAATCACATTAACAGAAGTATATAAACGAAATGTGAAGGCATAACAACAGACATCCCAACCTGCAAAACCTCATTTCAGGGAGGTGGCAAACTCATTTCAGGGAGGTGGCGCTTCGCGCCCGCAACCCCCCTAACCTAGGGTGACCAGACATCCCCGGTTTCTGGGGACAGTCCCCGGATTGAGGACACTGTCCCCGGACCAAGTCTGTCCCCGGTTTTGTCCCCAGATTGGATTTGAACAGGGGCTGGGGCAATTGCAAAGACAGTCAGTGCAGAATAAAAAAAAAAAATCTGAATTACACCCCCCCACTCCACCACTCCTACTAGCTTAGGGGGTGTATTTTTTGTCCATTATCTGTGCCCCTTTCTGATGATCATATGCTGGTCAGAGTGGAGGGAATATTTCTTCAGTTTTGGGTGCATGCCCATTCAGCTCCGCTCACATGTTCTTCTGCCTTGGCTCAAGTCCCCATCAGCCGCCTGCCTGCTTATCTCCTTGCCTTCCCTGGCAGAGTGATCTTCCTCCGCTCCCCACCCAGTAGTAGCCGGGGCCCGGAGAGTATGACTTGACAGGCTGTGAGGCGGGCAGCGGCGGCGACGGGCAGAGAGTCGCTGATTGCCGCCATTACTAATAAAAAAAAAATATGTCCCCGGATTTCATTTTAAAAATCTGGTCACCTTACCCTAACCCCCCCCCCCTCCCTGTGGCAAAATATTTTTTAAATCTCCTTTTCAATATTTTTTACAGTGCTTCTGGGGAAGGGGCTGGGGGGTCGGTGGTATGTGGCAATGGATGGTGTCAGTCGTTTTTTTATTTTTAATAATAGATTTGTTTACAATTTTTAATTTGTTTTTATTTATTTTTCACAATGATTTTTGAGGGGAGGGGGTTGGGGCAGTGGGAAGTATTGGTAGGGCAGGGGAGAGTGGTGTCAGTTTTTTATTTTATTTTTTACACTTTTTAATTTTTTTTTTTTTTTTTTTTTTTTTTTTGGGGGGGGGCTTCAGTGAGATGTCAGGGGTCTAAACAGACCCCTGACATCTTCCCTTTGAGACAGACAAAGGAACTGAGGACACAGATTCCCCAGTCCCTTTCTCAGCACTAAAGATGAATGGTCAGGAGTAGGGATGAGCTCGGTGTTCGAGTCGAACGTACGTTCGACTCGAACATCGGCTGTTCTATCGTTCGGCGAACAACGAACTATTTGGGCCGTTCACGCCAAATTCGAGTGACGCGAACGGCCCACAATGCACTACGCCATCGCAGTGTCATCCAGGCGCTGTGATTGGCCAAGCATGCACTGTGACCCCGCATGCTTGGCCAATCACAGCGCCGGCAGCGAGGAGAGCAATGATTGGCCACAGGCAGGATGCCTGTGGCCAATTATTGATGAGGGGGTTTAGTACACGCCCCACACTATAAAAGGCCGCCAGCGCGGCGGCCTTGTGTAGTGTGTTCCGGAGCAGGGAAAGAGAAGCATAGGCAGGGACAGTGTCATTTTTTTTCTTTACTAATCCTGGATTCCTTGTGTTTAGGGACAGAGAAGGATAGTTAGGGAGAGTGTCAGTGTGTTATTCTGTGCTAAACCTTGTTTGTAGGGACAGAGAAGGACAGTGAGGGAAAGTGTCAGTGTACTATTCTGTGCTAAACCAATCTTGCTGAAGCATATTGCAAATCCTTGTGTTTAGGGACAGAGAAGGACACTCAGTGAGGGAAAGTGTCAGTGTACTATTCTGTGCTTGTCAGCGGGATACGCACCTGATCAGCGAGTCCGTTGGAGCAGGGAGAGGTCACCCGTACGGATCCGACTCACGGGCCCCTGGTAGTGCAGACAGGAGGCACGGGAGTGCGGAAGGGTAAGAGAGCCTGAGAGTGGTTCAAGAGAGCGGCTCCGGATCCTGGGTTCAGAAGGGTAGCGAGCCAGGCAGGCTGCAGGCAGGTAGGTAGGCAGGCCGGTATACAGAGCAGCGTAGCGGGGCAGAAGCAGAAGGGGCGGTCAGACAGGCAGGGTTCGGCAACGTTCGGGCAATGTGGCACAGCGGGGTAGGCAGGTTCAGGGTCAAAGACAGGCCGAGGTCGGGTGCAGGCAGATAGCAAGGAAAGTCCAGTAACAAGCCGGGTGGTCAGAAGGTCGGATTCCAGGCGAACAACAGGAGCAGGATACACAGGGGACTGCAGATCAGACAGCACTGGTCTGAAGTGTTCCAGGGGTTTAAATAAGCAAACCGGCGTGCGCGGGCGCGCGCACGGCGCGCGCGTGCACGCGCCCGCAATGCGCGCACATGCACCCGCACGCACCGGCGTGCACAGGCACGCGCACCCGCGATCCAGGAAGTGTACCAGCGCGGATGGAAACATGCAAAACCACAGCGCGCATCGGCGCACGCGAACGCACACCGAAGCGACCACCAACGCGCCCGGCAAGGTACGTACACTGACAGTGCCCCCCCCTTTAGGGCAGCCTCCGGATGCCCAATTGAGCGATCTTCGTGGCGTGAGACCTCCTGAAAGCTTGCATGAGTTCCTCCGCATGTATGCCGTTTTCGGGTTCCCAAGAATTATCTTCTGGGCCGTAACCCCTCCACTTAATCAGATATTGTACCTGGTTGTGTCTCTTCCTACAGTCCAGGATTGCCTCTACCTCAAACTCCTCCTCGTCGTCAATCAGAACCGGTTCCGGTGGGCCAATGTTACGGCCAGCGAAGGGGTTAGGGACAACCGGCTTTAACAGAGTCACGTGAAAGACTGGATGGACCTTCAGGGAGTTGGGTAGGTCGAGCTCATATGCTACATTGTTGATCCTCCGTTTTACCGAGAAAGGTCCCATGAACTTAGGGCCCAATTTCCTGGACGGGCAGGCCATCTTTAGGTTAATCGTGGATAACCACACCTGGTTGCCGGGCTCCAGAATGAGTTCCCCTCTCCTTTTCCTATCAAACATCCTCTTGTTGTACTCCTGGGTCTTGGACATGGTCTCCTGTAGAAGTTTGTTATTGGAGGAGAAGAAATCCATTGTTTCGGACACCGCAGGGACAGTGCATTCGGGTATGGTACTTGGCAAGAAGGAGGGATGGAATCCATAGTTGGCAAAGAATGGGGTTTGCTTAGTGGCAGAGTGCAGGGAATTGTTGTAAGCGAATTCAGCAATGGGGAGTAGGGAGGCCCAATCATCCTGGGAGAAGGAGGAAAAACAACGGAGGTACTGCTCTAATGTTTGGTTGGTCCTCTCAGTTTGGCCATTCGTCTGGGGATGATATGCCGAAGAAAAAGCCAACTTGATTTCCAGGGAATCACAAAGAGCCTTCCAAAATCTGGAGGTGAACTGGGCGCCTCGGTCTGAGACAATACTTGCCGGAACTCCATGAAGCCTCACTATTTCCCTGATAAAAACCCTTGCCGTTTCCATGGCGGAAGGTGTACCTTTCATGGGCAAAAAATGAGCCATCTTGGACAGCCTGTCAACGACAACGAAGACCGTGGAGAACCCTTCGGACAGAGGGAGCTCCACTATAAAGTCCATCGACACCATCTTCCAGGGTCTTTCAGGGACAGGTAGAGGTTTTAGTAGACCCCAGGCCCTCATCCGGCTATTCTTGTTCCGGGAGCAGGTGTTGCATGAGTCCACGTATCTCTTGCAGTCACTACCCAGCTGCGGCCACCAGAACGTGCGCTTGATGAGCTCGGCCGTTTTCAAGGTACCAAAATGTCCGGCCAACTTGTGGTCATGGCAAAGCTCCAGAACAGCTATCCGAAGACCCTCAGGGACAAGAATCTTGCCCTCGTGCCTGATCAGACCATCTTGTGCCCTGACACAGTCCTCCGGAAGCAAGGTCAAGCCAGCAGACGCCCGCTTAATACGGGGCATAAGGTCTTCTTGGAGCAGCAGGAAGTTCCCGGCAGGGAGGATGGTGTCAACAGGTAAGTTCTCCTCAGGAGTGCTGAACATTCGGGACAGTGCGTCCGGTTTAATGTTTTTTGAGCCCGGCCTGTAGGTGATGTGGAACAAAAACCTTGAGAAAAAAAGTGCCCACCTTGCCTGCCTTGGCTTCAACCTCTTGGCTGTTCTCAGGTACTCGAGGTTCTTGTGGTCCGTGTAAACCAAAATGGGGTGTGCCGCCCCCTCGAGCAGGTAACGCCATTCTTCTAATGCGGCCTTGATAGCCAGGAGTTCCCGGTCACCCACGTCATAGTTACGTTCCGCCGTGGAAAGCTTGCGCGAGAAGAAGGCCACTGGAAAAAGTAAGGCTTTAGCCCCCTGACGCTGGGATAGCACAGCCCCCACTGCATTTTCGGACGCGTCCACTTCCAGGAGGAAAGGTACTGCGGGGTCAGGGTGCTTCAAGATGGAGGCAGAGACAAATAACTCCTTCAGTTTGTCAAAGGCAGCTTGGGCTCTAGGGGACCAGTAGAAGCGGTCTCCTTGTTTGGTCAGTTCGGTAAGGGGGGCGACAATTGCAGAGAAACTTCTGATGAACTTCCGGTAGAAATTGGAGAATCCGATGAAGCGCTGGACCCCTTTTTTATCTGTGGGGGCAGGCCAGTCCAGGATAGCCGACACCTTCTGAGGGTCCATTTTAATGCCCTCAATTGAGATGATCAGACCGAGAAACTGGATGCTTTGCCGCTCGAACTCACACTTCTCTGGCTTGGCGTAAAGCCCATGTCGTCTAAGCCGAACAAGGACATTCCGGACATGCCTGCGATGGTCGTCTACAGAGGAGGATAATATTAAGATATCGTCCAGGTATACTATGACGAACAAGTCCAGGTAATCACGGAAGATGTCATTGACAAAATGTTGAAAGGTAGCCGGCGCGTTACACAGTCCGAACGGCATAACTAGGTACTCGTAGTGCCCAAACCGTGTGCGGAAGGCCGTCTTCCACTCATCCCCCTCTCGAATGCGGATCAGGTTGTACGCTCCTCGGAGGTCAAGCTTGGTGAATATGACCGCCAATCCCAGCCTCTGGAACAGTTCCGGCACGAGAGGTAAGGGGTAACAGTTTTTAATGGTGATCCTGTTCAACTGCCGATAATCAATACAGGGGCGTAGGGAATGGTCCTTTTTTTCAACGAAAAAGATACCCGCACCTGCAGGTGAGGTGGACGGGCGGATGAACCCTTTCTTTAGGTTGTCGTCAATGTAGACTTTCAGGGTACCCAATTCCTGCTCAGTCAGCGGGAAGATCCTCCCAAAAGGTACTTCGGTCCCAGGCAAAAGTTCTATAGGGCAATCATAAGGTCTGTGAGGAGGAAGGGTTTCTGCTCCCTTCTTACTGAACACGTCCAGAAAATCATGGTAGGGCTCAGGGATGGTTTTCTGAAGGTCAGGGTCTGTGCCCAGACAGAGCAGGTGAGGGTGGTCGGAAGAGACTTGTTGCAGGCAGTGTTGCAGGCAATAATCAGAGAGGAATTTAACTCTCCCTGTAGCCCAGTCAATGTCGGGGTTATGGGCTTGCAGCCAGGGCATCCCCAGAATGACGGGGAATAGCGGAGAGGAGATGGCATCCAGACTTAGGAACTCCTGATGGTGGGTTGCCACCGAGGCCATCAAAGGGACGGTTTCCTGAGTGACGGGGCCGGATTTGATAATAGAGCCATCAGCGAGATGTACTGCAAGTTCCCGGGGTTTCGGCCGCAGGGGAATGTGATGACTGGCAGCAAATGTCAAATCAATAAAGCAGCTGCATGCCCCCGAATCAATTATGGCGGGTACTAGGATTGCGGAAGTCCTTCCGGGGGGCTGTAAAGAAATGGAGAGAGCCAAGTGAGAAGTTGGATTAGGCAACAAAGAGGCACAAGTAGAAGAGACAGGCAGGCACTTACGCATCTTAGCCGGACAGGATCTCACGTAGTGTCCCGGTTTGCCACAATACATGCACAGATTGTTACTACGCCTATGCTGGCGTTCTTCGGGAGAGAGCGATGGGCGCAGTAAGCCCAGTTGCATGGGTTCTGGGTCATCTAACGCCGGAAACGGGGGTGCCGGAGGTGCAAGACGGGCCGGGTTTGAGACCTTGGGGAGCAACCAGGTGGGTTGGGGCTGACTGGAGGTCCTCTCAGAGCGACGCTCTCTCAGGCGTCGGTCTATCTGAATTGCCAGATCTATTAACTTGTCCAGGGTTTGAGGAACTCCGACACGTGCTAGCTCGTCATTGAGCTGATCCGACAGGCCCATCCGGAATTGGTAGCGCAAAGCAGCGTCATTCCACTCTGTGTCAGAGCTCCAACGTTTGAATTCTGCCGCGTAATCCTCGGCCGCTCTACGACCTTGCAGGAGGGAGTGGAGAACAGATTCTGCAGTAGCCGCTTGTTGCGGATCCTCATAGAGTTGAGACATCGCGGCAAAGAACATGGCAAGGGTCTCCAAGGAGGCATCTTTCTGCTCTAGAAGGCGGTGAGCCCAGGCCTGCGGCTCGTCGGTCAGTAGGGAGATGACGAAGCCCACTTTGGTTGCTTCCAGGGAAAAGGTGCGGGGTTGTAGGGCGAAGAAAAGCTCGCAAGCGTTGCGGAACGCTCGGTATTTGCTGCGATTGCCCGCAAACTTCTCGGGTGTAGGGACCCTGGGTTCCGGAGGAAGCATGACGACGGAGGGTGTAGCCGGATATCCCGTGGATGTGGTGCCTTGCGGGCTGGCAGGCGAGGACAGGACTTGAACTCTTTCCTCCAACCTGGTATAGCCGGCTTGGAGGTCTTTCACGGCTTGCGTCAGCCCGTTCAGGTGTCGGCATAATTCCTCCATGGGATCCCTCCCCTGCTCGGACTCGGACATGGCTGTCTGATACTGTCAGCGGGATACGCACCTGATCAGCGAGTCCGTTGGAGCAGGGAGAGGTCACCCGTACGGATCCGACTCACGGGCCCCTGGTAGTGCAGACAGGAGGCACGGGAGTGCGGAAGGGTAAGAGAGCCTGAGAGTGGTTCAAGAGAGCGGCTCCGGATCCTGGGTTCAGAAGGGTAGCGAGCCAGGCAGGCTGCAGGCAGGTAGGTAGGCAGGCCGGTATACAGAGCAGCGTAGCGGGGCAGAAGCAGAAGGGGCGGTCAGACAGGCAGGGTTCGGCAACGTTCGGGCAATGTGGCACAGCGGGGTAGGCAGGTTCAGGGTCAAAGACAGGCCGAGGTCGGGTGCAGGCAGATAGCAAGGAAAGTCCAGTAACAAGCCGGGTGGTCAGAAGGTCGGATTCCAGGCGAACAACAGGAGCAGGATACACAGGGGACTGCAGATCAGACAGCACTGGTCTGAAGTGTTCCAGGGGTATAAATAAGCAAACCGGCGGGCGCGCACATGCACCCGCACGCACCGGCGTGCACAGGCACGCGCACCCGCGATCCAGGAAGTGTACCAGCGCGGATGGAAACATGCAAAACCACAGCGCGCATCGGCGCACGCGAACGCACACCGAAGCGACCACCGACGCGCCCGGCAAGGTACGTACACTGACAGTGCTAAACCAATCTTGCTGAAGCATATTGCAAATCCTTGTGTTTAGGGACAGAGAAGGACACTCAGTGAGGGAAAGTGTCAGTGTACTATTCTGTGCTAAACCAATCTTGCTGAAGCATATTGCAAATCCTTGTGTTTAGGGACAGAGAAGGACACTCAGTGAGGGAAAGTGTCAGTGTACTATTCTGTGTTAAACCAATCTTGCTGAAGCATATTGCAAATCCTTGTGTTTAGGGACACAGAAGGACACTCAGTGAGGGAAAGTGTCAGTGTACTATTCTGTGCTAAACCAATCTTGCTGAAGCATATTGCAAATCCTTGTGTTTAGGGACAGAGAAGGACACTCAGCGAGGGAAAGTGTCAGTGTACTATTCTGTGCTAAACCAATCTTGCTGAAGCATATTGCAAATCCTTGTGTTTAGGGACAGAGAAGGACACTCAGCGAGGGAAAGTGTCACTGTACTATTCTGTGCTAAACCAATCTTGCTGAAGCATATTGCAAATCCTTGTGTTTAGGGACACAGAAGGACACTCAGTGAGGGAAAGTGTCAGTGTACTATTCTGTGCTAAACCAATCTTGCTGAAGCATATTGCAAATCCTTGTGTTTAGGGACACAGAAGGACACTCAGTGAGTGAAAGTGTCAGTGTACTATTCTGTGCTAAACCAATCTTGCTGAAGCATATTGCAAATCCTTGTGTTTAGGGACAGAGAAGGACACTCAGTGAGGGAAAGTGTCAGTGTACTATTCTGTGCTAAACCAATCTTGCTGAAGCATATTGCAAATCCTTGTGTTTAGGGACAGAGAAGGACACTCAGTGAGGGAAAGTGTCAGTGTACTATTCTGTGCTAAACCAATCTTGCTGAAGCATATTGCAAATCCTTGTGTTTAGGGACACAGAAGGACACTCAGTGAGGGAAAGTGTCAGTGTACTATTCTGTGCTAAACCAATCTTGCTGAAGCATATTGCAAATCCTTGTGTTTAGGGACAGAGAAGGACACTCAGTGATGGAAAGTGTCAGTGTACTATTCTGTGCTAAACCAATCTTGCTGAAGCATATTGCAAATCCTTGTGTTTAGGGACAGAGAAGGACACTCAGTGAGGGAAAGTGTCAGTGTACTATTCTGTGCTAAACCAATCTTGCTGAAGCATATTGCAAATCCTTGTGTTTAGGGACACAGAAGGACACTCAGTGAGGGAAAGTGTCAGTGTACTATTCTGTGCTAAACCAATCTTGCTGAAGCATATTGCAAATCCTTGTGTTTAGGGACAGAGAAGGACACTCAGCGAGGGAAAGTGTCAGTGTACTGTTCTGTGCTAAACCAATCTTGCTGAAGCATATTGCAAATCCTTGTGTTTAGGGACAGAGAAGGACACTCAGCGAGGGAAAGTGTCAGTGTACTATTCTGTGCTAAACCAATCTTGCTGAAGCATATTGCAAATCCTTGTGTTTAGGGACACAGAAGGACACTCAGCGAGGGAAAGTGTCAGTGTACTATTCTGTGCTAAACCAATCTTGCTGAAGCATATTGCAAATCCTTGTGTTTAGGGACACAGAAGGACACTCAGTGAGTGAAAGTGTCAGTGTACTATTCTGTGCTAAACCAATCTTGCTGAAGCATATTGCAAATCCTTGTGTTTAGGGACAGAGAAGGACACTCAGTGAGGGAAAGTGTCAGTGTACTATTCTGTGCTAAACCAATCTTGCTGAAGCATATTGCAAATCCTTGTGTTTAGGGACAGAGAAGGACACTCAGTGAGGGAAAGTGTCAGTGTACTATTCTGTGCTAAACCAATCTTGCTGAAGCATATTGCAAATCCTTGTGTTTAGGGACACAGAAGGACACTCAGTGAGGGAAAGTGTCAGTGTACTATTCTGTGCTAAACCAATCTTGCTGAAGCATATTGCAAATCCTTGTGTTTAGGGACACAGAAGGACACTCAGTGAGGGAAAGTGTCAGTGTACTATTCTGTGCTAAACCAATCTTGCTGAAGCATATTGCAAATCCTTGTGTTTAGGGACAGAGAAGGACACTCAGTGAGGGAAAGTGTCAGTGTACTATTCTGTGCTAAACCAATCTTGCTGAAGCATATTGCAAATCCTTGTGTTTAGGGACAGAGAAGGACACTCAGTGAGGGAAAGTGTCAGTGTACTATTCTGTGTTAAACCAATCTTGCTGAAGCATATTGCAAATCCTTGTGTTTAGGGACAGAGAAGGACACTCAGTGAGGGAAAGTGTCAGTGTACTATTCTGTGCTAAACCAATCTTGCTGAAGCATATTGCAAATCCTTGTGTTTAGGGACAGAGAAGGACACTCAGTGAGGGAAAGTGTCAGTGTACTATTCTGTGCTAAACCAATCTTGCTGAAGCATATTGCAAATCCTTGTGTTTAGGGACACAGAAGGACACTCAGTGAGGGAAAGTGTCAGTGTACTATTCTGTACTAAACCAATCTTGCTGAAGCATATTGCAAATCCTTGTGTTTAGGGACAGAGAAGGACACTCAGCGAGGGAAAGTGTCAGTGTACTATTCTGTGCTAAACCAATCTTGCTGAAGCATATTGCAAATCCTTGTGTTTAGGGACAGAGAAGGACACTCAGCGAGGGAAAGTGTCAGTGTACTATTCTGTGCTAAACCAATCTTGCTGAAGCATATTGCAAATCCTTGTGTTTAGGGACACAGAAGGACACTCAGTGAGGGAAAGTGTCAGTGTACTATTCTGTGCTAAACCAATCTTGCTGAAGCATATTGCAAATCCTTGTGTTTAGGGACACAGAAGGACACTCAGTGAGTGAAAGTGTCAGTGTACTATTCTGTGCTAAACCAATCTTGCTGAAGCATATTGCAAATCCTTGTGTTTAGGGACAGAGAAGGACACTCAGTGAGGGAAAGTGTCAGTGTACTATTCTGTGCTAAACCAATCTTGCTGAAGCATATTGCAAATCCTTGTGTTTAGGGACACAGAAGGACACTCAGTGAGGGAAAGTGTCAGTGTACTATTCTGTGCTAAACCAATCTTGCTGAAGCATATTGCAAATCCTTGTGTTTAGGGACACAGAAGGACACTCAGTGAGGGAAAGTGTCAGTGTACTATTCTGTGCTAAACCAATCTTGCTGAAGCATATTGCAAATCCTTGTGTTTAGGGACACAGAAGGACACTCAGTGAGGGAAAGTGTCAGTGTACTATTCTGTGCTAAACCAATCTTGCTGAAGCATATTGCAAATCCTTGTGTTTAGGGACACAGAAGGACACTCGGTGAGGGAAAGTGTCAGTGTACTATTCTGTGCTAAACCAATCTTGCTGAAGCATATTGCAAATCCTTGTGTTTAGGGACAGAGAAGGACACTCAGTGAGGGAAAGTGTCAGTGTACTATTCTGTGCTAAACCAATCTTGCTGAAGCATATTCCAAATCCTTGTGTTTAGGGACACAGAAGGACACTCAGTGAGGGAAAGTGTCAGTGTACTATTCTGTGCTAAACCAATCTTGCTGAAGCATATTGCAAATCCTTGTGTTTAGGGACACAGAAGGACACTCAGTGAGGGAAAGTGTCAGTGTACTATTCTGTGCTAAACCAATCTTGCTGAAGCATATTGCAAATCCTTGTGTTTAGGGACACAGAAGAATAGGCAGGGGACAGTGTCAGTGTCATTGTTGCTAAGCCTCCTGCACAGTATACACCTAAAGCTAGCCCTTATTGCTGTTTTTCCCATCTCCCTGCAGGCCATCCATTAGAATGTCTGGAAGGCAAACAAGGAGAGGCAGACAGTCAGGAGCCAATAAAAGAGGGCAAGCAGGCTCTGTGTTTCTGTGGGCAACAGTGCTGGTAGTGGACGCGGTGCATTGTCATCAGCACATGGCCATGGGACACGCTTGTCCTTCTTTTCGGCAGCTGGACATGTTGAGCCACATCATGCTGAAGACTTGGTAGAGTGGATGACCAAGCCCTCCTCATTCTCCTCATCCTCTCTCACCCAGGCTCAGGGTACTGGCAAAGCAGCTGCCAAAGCGTCCTCTTCCCTGGTATCAATGTCATCATCAGTCACTCCTTCCCTAGACCCACCATGTCCTCCTCCTGAGGAGTCCCCCGAACTGTTTGAGCACAGTGTTGGGTACATGCTCCAGGAGGATGCCCAGCGTTTCGAAGGATCTGATGATGATACCCAGCTAGAGGAAGGCAGTAGCGTGAGAGCAGAAAGAGGGGATGCTCAAGAAGGACACCAATCTGGCAGTCATGTTCCAGCAGCTGCAGCATACTGCCAGATTGGCTCCAGTGATGAGGAGGGAGGGGATGATGAGGTCACTGACTCTACGTGGGTGCCTAATAGGAGAGAGGAGGAGGAGGAGGAGGAGGCACATCTCCAACGAGGCAGGATGCCCTTGGGTGGCCAGCGTAAGGGCAGCACACCGACGGAATCACACCGCAGAGCTCCGCCTGTGCAGGGCGCTGCCTCTGCCCGTCATTCAAAAAGTTCTTTGGTGTGGGCCTTTTTTGAGGCGAGTGCATCAGATCGCACAGCTGCTGTTTGCAACATATGTCTCAAGCGTATATCGCGTGGCCAAAACATCAGCCGCTTGGGCACCACATGCTTGACCAGACATATGAGACAAGAAACTAGATGGTGGGACTTTAAATGAAGCACACTACTATTATATGGACCAAATTATATTAAGCATAGTTTATTCTTACAAAAAGGGCATGGCATACACATAAAAAATGGCAAAATGGTATTAATGGATAGCAATAATTGGAGTCTAGATATTACATGATGGTACATAGTATTCCAACATAACATACATGGTAATGCATGATAATCACAAGTTTAAGTAAATGAATTCTAGACACACCATAATAAGACATAAATCTCACAAGGTAACATAACAGTATATAGCCTTGGGTATGTAAACCACAATTGTAGGGGTAATATGTAAACAGTATAATAATAATAATTGGTTCATTAAAATAGGATAGTAAAATACAAATAATATGCATGTACACTGTGACGTATCATCATAGGAGAGCTCTACGCGTTTCGTGGTTAGTATACCACTCATCAGGAGCAGATACGCAGTATAGGGGTGTCTATAATAAAACAAAAAATGCCAAAATATTACGATAGTGGAATATTTTAGAAAAACATATAGAATATAGAAGGAAGAGGGGGAACAAACAGGTCCCAATCACTCTTACCTATCTGTAGTATATGGGTAGGTTTGTGGCATAGTATCAATGATAAAGGGTAGGCAGCTATGAGAAGCATCCTTCCCGGGAGTTGAGACGGTGACAACTGGAACACGGCGGTGGCAGCAGCAGCCAGGGGTAGTGTGGAAGTGAAGTGGCCAGTGAACAGCTGGGGTAAATATAGTCATGTGTAATTCCTTATATAGTGAAATCCCAGAGGTATCTGTGGAAATCAATGGGTAAATAAAAAGTTATTTAACAGCTGATGAACTGGAAACAGAGTAAACGTGAAAATTTAGAAAGAGGAGTTAATTAAAACATGGTGGCTAGTGTTGTTTCATATCAAAGGAAGACATTGATAAATACCAGGGTGAAAGTGTAAAAATGGTGATAAGGGGGTTAAACCATAAGTACCTGTAAGGGTATAAAGGAGGAATTGGTCCAGGAGGTGCCGACGTGTAATGAGAGTGAAAACAACCCAAGGTAATGGCGCGGTGCAAGCAGGGTATAAATACCAGCCATGAACCAATGGTGACCATCAATGTCACGCGGGCGTCGTGGGAGGGGGGCGGCGTCACGCCCAAGCAGCATAGCGCGCTCTGCGTTTGGCGCCCAAACCTCCCTCGTGGTAAACGCAGAATGACAACCATGTCGACGGTGCGGCGTCACCAATGACGTCACCCGCCGACCATGTGAGCATGGCGTCAACACGCAGCGAGTACCCGACCCGCCCCCCACAGGGGGAGGGGAGGGGGAGGTCTCGGTGCGTGTTGCAACTCCCGGGGACGATGAAAGCAAGCTAAACCCGGACTCCCAGAGCTGACCTCTCTAGATACCTCTGGGATTTCACTATATAAGGAATTACACATGACTATATTTACCCCAGCTGTTCACTGGCCACTTCACTTCCACACTACCCCTGGCTGCTGCTGCCACCGCCGTGTTCCAGTTGTCACCGTCTCAACTCCCGGGAAGGATGCTTCTCATAGCTGCCTACCCTTTATCATTGATACTATGCCACAAACCTACCCATATACTACAGATAGGTAAGAGTGATTGGGACCTGTTTGTTCCCCCTCTTCCTTCTATATTCTATATGTTTTTCTAAAATATTCCACTATCGTAATATTTTGGCATTTTTTGTTTTATTATAGACACCCCTATACTGCGTATCTGCTCCTGATGAGTGGTATACTAACCACGAAACGCGTAGAGCTCTCCTATGATGATACGTCACAGTGTACATGCATATTATCTGTATTTTACTATCCTATTTTATTGAACCAATTATTATTATTATACTGTTTACATATTACCCCTACAATTGTGGTTTACATACCCAAGGCTATATACTGTTATGTTACCTTGTGAGATTTATGTCTTATTATGGTGTGTCTAGAATTCATTTACTTAAACTTGTGATTATCATGCATTACCATGTATGTTATGTTGGAATACTATGTACCATCATGTAATATCTAGACTCCAATTATTGCTATCCATTAATACCATTTTGCCATTTTTTATGTGTATGCCATGCCCCTTTTGTAAGAATAAACTATGCTTAATATAATTTGGTCCATATAATAGTAGTGTGCTTCATTTAAAGTCCCACCATCTAGTTTCTTGTCTCATAATATCGGGGATGGAGGTGTATGTAGTCATTACCTCATATAAAGTCCCAACCCTAACCTTAGGTTATCTCTGTTTTTCAATTGACCAGACATATGTTGACCTGCCATACAGCTCGTTGGCAAGCCTACCTTAAAGACCCACACCAAAGAACAAAGCGGACCTCTCCTTGCACCGCATCAGCTGGGATCTCCAACCCCACTATACCTTCAGTCCTCTCTGAAAACTGCACTGAGAGGAATGAAGGTGTAGAATTAGGTGTGTCACAGCCAAGTACTTGCGGGCACCCTGCTAGCAGTACACCGACGTCCGATTCTAGCAGGCAAATTTCCCTGCCCCAGCTGCTGGACCGTCGAAAGAAGTTCACTCCCAGCCATCCACATGCCCAGCGGTTGAATGCTAGCTTGGCTAAATTGCTAGCGCTTCAACTGCTGCCTTTTCAGTTGGTAGACTCGGCCCCCTTCCGTGAGTTTGTGCAATGTGCGGTTCCTCAGTGGCAGGTTCCCAAATGCCACTTTTTCTCACGGAAGGCGATTCCGGCTCTCTACCGGCATGTGGAAGGCAATGTCTTGGCCTCGCTGGACAGGGCGGTCAGCGGTAAGGTGCATATTACCGCTGACTCATGGTCCAGCAGGCATGGACAGGGACGTTACCTTTCTTTCACGACTCATTGGGTCACTCTTTTGGCAGCTGGAAAGGATGCAGGACAAGGTGCAGTAGTGTTGGAGGTTGTTCCACCGCCACGCCTCCAAAATGCTACTACTGGTTGTGACACACCTCTCTCCTCCACCCCCTCCTCTTCTTCTTCCTCCATGGCCTCTTCCTGTGCTTTGTCCTCGGAACCAGCGGTGCTCCGTAGGCGTTCAAGGGGCTACGCAAGTACGCAGGCAAAAAGATGCCATGCCGTGCTTGCACTGGTGTGTTTGAGGGACAGGAGCCACACTGGGGCAGAGGTCCTGTCTGCTCTGCAGGGGCAGGCCGAGAGGTGGTTGACGCCACGCCAGCTTAAGCCAGGAATGGTGGTTTGCGACAATGGCACCAACCTCCTCTCCGCCCTCCGACAGGGACAACTGACCCATGTGCCCTGTGTGGCTCACGTCCTTAACCTGGTGGTGCAGCGGTTCTTGGGCAGGAACCCGGGCTTACAGGATGTCCTGAGGCAGGCCAGGAAAGTCTGTGTGCATTTCCGCAGATCTTATAATGCCAGTGCTCGCCTGGCTGAGCTGCAAAAGGAGTTGAACCTGCCCAAGAACCGCCTTATATGTGACATGCCCACCAGGTGGAACTCAACGTTGGCCATGCTGCAGCGGCTGCACACGCAGCAGAGGGCCATCAATGAGTACCTGTGCGACTACGGCACCAGGACAGGGTCAGGGAGCTTGTTTTTTTTTCACCACGCCAGTGGGGCATGATCAGGGATGCATGCACTGTCCTGGCACCATTTGAGGAGGCCACGAGGATGGTGAGCAGTGACAGTGCATGCATCAGTGACACTGTACCTCTTGTCCACCTGTTGGAGCACCCGCTGCGTGGAATAATGGACAGGGCACTTGAGGCTGAACAGAGGTAGGAAGAGGAGGACTTCCTTGCCTCTCAAGGCCCCCTTTACCCAGACAGTGTTCCTTCTGTCCCACCCATCGCACAGGAAGAGGAGGAGGAGGAGGAGGAGGAGGATTGTGTCAGCATGGAGGTGGAGCCTGGCACTCAGCATCATCAGCAACAGTCTTTTAGGGATGATTTACAGTCCCAAGAAACCAGTGGACTTGTACGTGGCTGGGAGGAGGTGGCTGCGGATCATGTCGTCCTTAGTGACCCAGAGGACTCCGGACTGAATGCCTCAGCTAACCTACGCTGCATGGCCTCCCTGATCCTGCAAAGTCTGCGGAAGGATCCTCGTATTCTTCGGATCAAGGAGAGGGACCATTACTGGCTGGCCACTCTCCTTGATCCACGGTACAAGGGTAAGGTTGCGGACCTTATGTTACCGTCGCAGAGGGAGCAGAGGATGAGACAACTCCGGGAGGCCTTGCAGAAAGGTCTGTGCAACGCGTTCCCAGAGACTGGGAGGTTACAAACTCCTGGTCCTGGACAACGAGTTGCTGAGGCTTCGGTCAGTCAAAGAAGGAGCGGTGGGGAAGGTGGCCATCTGACCGATGCGTTCAGACAATTCTTTTGTCCGCAGCCCCAAAGTATGATCGGTTCCAGCAACCATTGCCAGCGTCTGATATACATGGTGCAGGAATACCTAGGGGCAAGGTCAGACTTGGACACCTTCCCCACCGAAAATCCTCTGGCTTACTGGGTCTTGGGGATGGATCACTGGCCAGAGCTTGCACAGTATGCAATTGAGCTACTGGCCTGTCCTGCATCCAGCGTTCTTTTAGAACGCACATTCAGTGCTGCTGGAGGATTTGTCACGGATCACAGGGTGCGCCTGTCCACCGACTCGGTTGATCGACTGACTTTCATCAAGATGAACCAGTCTTGGATCACCACCAGCTACCACACACCTGATGCTGATATAACAGACTAATTTATTTTAAAATGTCACACCCCTTCAAGACTGATGCTGATGCTGAGTGCCTGTGCTGTTATGTTGACTGGCTATCCTCCTCCTCCTCAATGATCCGATTGATGATGATAGCTTGGAAGAACATTTTTGTTTCTGGGTGCCGCCACCAGTGCCTAAGGCCCAATTTTTCAGCCCCTGTTTAACAGGGGCGTGTAATTACAATTTTTGATGCAATACTTTGCAACAGGGCTCATTGCTGTGCTCCAAGTACAGTATCTGTGAGGGGTTGCAGTGTTGTGCCACCAGTGCCTAAGGCCCAATTTTTCAGCCCCTGTTTAACAGGGGCGTGTAATTACAATTTTTGATGCAATACTTTGCAACAGGGCTCATTGCTGTGCTCCAAGTACAGTATCTGTGAGGGGTTGCAGTGTTGTGCCACCAGTGCTTAAGGCCCAATTTTTCAGCCCCTGTTCAACAGGGGCATGCAATTATAATTATTGATCTAATAATTCACAGCAGGGCCCATTGCTGCGCCCACCAAGAGTAACTGTCAGGCCTTACAGTGTTGTGGCACCAGCACCACCATCAAAGGCCCAATTTTTCCTACCACTGTTCAACAATTATATGTAATTACAATTCCTGATATAATAGTTGACAGCAGGGCGTTCCAGCACCCACCAAGAGTAACTGTGAGTGCTTACAGTGTTGTGCCAACACCAACGCCTAAGGGGCCAATTTCTGCAGAGTATATACGGCAGGTCCCTACTTTCAAACATCCAACTTACAAACGACTCCTACTTGCAAACGGAAGAAGACAACAGGAAGTGAGAGGAAATCTACCCCTAGGAAGGAAAATTCTCTCCTGTAAGAATTAATATGGGAGAAAGGTGTCTCCTCTCTACTGATGCTTTATCACCAATCCTTGTTTCAATAAAAACACCACATTTCAAAAACAGTTGTCATTGGGACGGAAAGTGAGGTGAAATGTTCTGAACAGGGGCACAGACAGCAAAACAAATGTTACAGGGGTGATAACCCTTCCCTATGTTTTCCAAAAAGCTTAAAAATATATTTTTTGGCTGGAGCTACACGTAAACAATGTACCAGTTCAAAATTACAAACAGATTCTACATAAGAACAAACCTACAGTCCCTGTCTTGTATGCACCGCCTGTATACGGCTGTTCAGAGTATATAGGGCCTTTTTTATTTTGTGTACGGGGTTCCCCTTAATATCCATACAAGACCCAAAGGGGCTGGTAATGGGCTGGGGTAGGGGGGGGGGCTGTGATGGGGTAGCTATGCCATTTTTCTTAAAGATTTTCATCCACATTAAAGCCGCAAGCAGTTTTAAATGGCTTTTTTTTCCTTTAGAAATGTCATTTTGTGCAGGGACAGTTCTAAACACGGGAAACACGTGGCACTTCACAGGCATACTTTAGACACCCCCCAGGTACGATATTTAAAGGAATATTTGATTTTTTTTTTTCACTTTATGCATCATTAAAATGACTGCTCCCGAAAAATGGCCGTTTTTAAAACTTCTTTTTGCATTGATACATGTCCCCTGGTGCAGAACCCGGGTTCCCAAACCCTTTTTAGGACAATAACATGCATAATAGTCGTTATAATTAGCACTTTAGAATTCGAACGTTCGCATCCATTGTATTTAATAGGGTTCTAATGTTCTGCGAACTTTCGGTCCGTTCGCGGGTTCTGGTGCGAACCGAACCCGGGGGTGTTCGGCTCATCCCTAGTCAGGAGACAGAGGCTCCTGTTCATTCATAAACTGAGCAGAGTAAACACAGTTTACTCTGCTCAGTTATCACAGGACACAGGAGCGATCTCACTCACTGTGTCCAATTCCTGACCGTTCCCCCTGCAGCCGGAGGGAGAGGAGGGGAGCCGGCTGCGGGGGACAAGGGGGGTGGAGGAGAACAAGGGGGGGGTGGAGAAGGACACAGAGGGGGCTGGGGGAGGAGCACACAGGAAACAGCTGGAAATGCTCGGTGCAGCGGCAGAAAACAGCTGTGAACACTGATCTCCTTTGTATAGCTTTTTAGCTGACAGCCGCGGTAGGGAGAGAAGGAGAAGCGTCTGTCAGCTAAAAATCTATACAAAGGAGATCAGTGTTCACAGCATTCCCGGGAGATCGCGAGGCACTTGCAGGTGTGCGGGAGCCGCCGCAGAAATGCGGGAGACTCCCGCGTCTCGCGGGAGTCTTGAGATATCTGTAACAATGGAGACTCAGCTCAAACATGGGTGATGAGAACCTACAAAATTACCCTCCTATCTTTTTTAGTCAAGGCAGCTGCCATCTTGGCCTCTTTTTAATCTTCAACTGCCGTGATGCTGCACATGTGATCAGTTATGACACCTGGCATTGGATGGTTTGACAGTTTGGTTGAGAGCACATCCAATGTCACAGTTAGCATTCCCAGCATGCCGGGAATGTAATTCTTTTTTGAAACTGTTAAATCAATGGATTTACTTCCACTTTAAAGTGGTTGTAAACCCATATATTATTTTTTTTTCTAGCCCACCTGCAAGACAAAGCTATAATGAGCTAGTATGACTAGCATACTAGCTCATTATGTACCACTTACCTTAGATCGGGCCCCCGAAGCCGTCCGTGTCCCTCTCTCCAGCCGCAGCCATCGCTGCGGCGATAGCCGGAATGTTACTTCCGGGTATCGCCGCTCCAGTCAATCACAGCGCCACTCCGGCGCTGTGATTGGCCGGAGCGGCGAAGACGTGACTCCGCGCAAGCGCGCGGGAGCCGTCAAATTCGGCTAAGCCCAAGCATTGCTGGGACTTAGCCAAATTTATTAATGGGATTAACCCCATGAATGCGCCGTTGTCTACGGCGCGCATGCGCCGTAGACAGCGGCGCCTGTGATTTTAGTAAATATCTCCTAAACCGTGTAGGTTTAGGAGATATTTCTTGCACCTACAGGTAAGCCTTAATCTAGGCTTACCTTTAGGTGCAAGTTGCAAAAGTGGGTTTACAACCACTTTAAGTTTAGGACCTGGGACTGTAACCAACAAACAGTCTAACATTGATCCTATAGTGACAGGAGCAGCAATCCACTCTAAAGGTAAGGTGAGGTAAAGTATATCATGGGTTTAGGGAGGGTAAATATAAATCAAGAGGCTAAGAAGTGCCAGGGAAAGAGAGTCAGAGAAAAGCTTAGATAGAGGGGCTGAAAAGAGGAGGATGGGGAAGGTGATGGGGGTCAAGTAATAGAATAAGAAATGTGAAAAGGGGGGGGGGGTCACATGGTGGTCTAGGTCACAATCCCAGGTCCTAGGAAGACCTATGAGTGGCTATAGCATTGTGAGAGTGTCTGGGTCAACAGGGGTGAGTTCACGATTAGCCCAAGGTGACCAACTTTTAAGAAATTTGTCATGGTTGTCTGATAAATAGATTAATAGCTTCTCATTGATAATGAAACCATGTAAACAGGTTTTAACCATGGAAGGGAAGGAATGTGTTCCAAGCAGAAGCATATTGTTTTTCGGCTGCCAGGAATATAAATGTGGTTAATTTTAGACATGTGCAATTTGTTTAGTTCCGAATTCGTTTTTCTACGAAATTTAGAAAAATTTAGAAAATGTGTTAATTCGGAAAAATTTGATTTAACGAAAACCCGTTTAACCGCTTAAGGACCGCCGCACGTCCTTATACGTCGACAGAATGTCGCTCCGTGACAGTGCCTGCGGGACCCGCGGACTCAATGTCTGCCGGTGTCCCGCGATCGGGTCACAGAGCTGAAGAACGGGGAGATGTCAGTGTAAACACAACAACTCCCCGTTCTTCCTAGTGACATGTCACTGATCATCTGTTCCCTCTCATCAGGAACAGCGATCAGTGACGTGTCACTCGTAGCCATGCCCCCTAACAGTTAGAATCACTCCCTAGGACACACTTAACCCCCTTCAGTGCCCCTACAGGTTAACCCCTTCAATGCCAGTGTAATTTTTACAGTAATCAGTGCATTTTTATAGCACTAATCGCTGTAAAAATGACAATGGTCCCAAAATGGTGTCAAAAGTGTCCGCCATAATGTCGCAGTCATGATAAAAATCGCTGATTGCCGCCATTACTAGTGTAGCGGACCCCCAAAATTGGGGTCGCTATGCTCTAAATTTAAGGGCAGCCTGAGCGATAGTTTAGCTCAAGTTCTCCAATTCTGCTTAGTTGGACTCTGCTCTGCTGTAATGTTTCCCTGGATTATAGTTCCCCTTGACCTGCAGGTGGCGCTGTTGCCCAGGTCTTGAGGAGAACCACAGGTGGCGTTGTGGTGTGATTTGGTGTCCTCTCTCGGCTACCGTGCGATTGGGCGGGTTTTTGCCTGCTGTGCATGCCGGGAGAGGGTACATAAAGGGCAGACGCCATGATCTGTGGTGGTGTGCTGGGGGGGATTCCAAGGAGGAACCCTGGTGGCGAAGTCGCGCCCGTTGGCCTTGCAGGCCTGGGGTGCGTGAACTGGTCTCGGAGTCTCTGGCACCTTTAGTCCGAGGCTACAGAGTTCCAGGTAGGCCCAGTACCTTCAAATGGGTCTACAAACCAACCACTGGAGTCCCAGGGAACCCGAGGGAGGGTGGCCCGCTTTGAAGCAGAGGAAACCGGGGAAGGAACTGTCCGATGGATCGGTAAAGGAAGTCACGGTCTCGGAGAGGCCTGGTTGCCTATCAGAGGGAAGGATTCGTGAGTTGCAAGATAGCTCCTGTAGTATGCCCCATTGACACCTATGGTCTCTAATAATCTACAGGGGTTCCAAAGTTCTAATTCAGTAACCAAGGGATTCTGTGGCAGAGGATCATCTAACTTGTCCATGAAGGGGACTAAATCAAAGTAACTGTTTGTGCTTCACTCCGGCTGCTAGAACTGTGAGAGGGATCTATCTGGGTGAGCAATACCCACTCAGGCTTGAGTGGAGAATGGGGTAACGGGGTGCCGCGTGCCTGAACCTATCTCCCTACCTAATCTCATTGCTGTCTTTCAACCTTTTCCCAATCTGTTCAAGCAAGAGAAAATAAACTACCGTATAACACGCACCCCAAGTTTAGCAGGGAATTTTAGGGAAAAAACTTTTAGGAGGGAAGTTTAAGAAAAAAAAATTTACATTTAAATGCAGCCTTACCAGTGTCATTTGCAGCCTTGTCACAGTGCAGCCTTGCCAGTGTCCATTGCAGCCTTGCCCAGTGTCCAGTGCAGCCTTGCCAGTGTCCAGTGCAGCCTTGCCAGTGTCCAGTGCAGCCTTGCCAGTGTCCATTGCAGCATTGCCCAGTGTCCAGTGCAGCCTTGCCAGTGTCCAGTGCAGCCTTGCCAGTGTTCAGTGCAGCCTTGCCCCCCCCCAGTGTTTATTGCAGCCTTGAATTTAAATTTGGCGCCGCCGAGATCGCCGCTGATACAGGGCGGAGCGGGGCGAACGCCGCTGAGAACGCAGGGACTGGGCGGAGCCGAGATACACATAGCCGAGTGTATTCAGGTGTGCTCGGCTCTTCTCGGCTTCGCTCACAGTCACGCCGAGTCCCGCCCTATGATGGACATATCACAGGTCCAATGGCGGGACTGGGCGTGACTGTGAGCGGAGCCGAGAAAAGCAGAGTATAGCCGAATACACTCGGCTATGTGTATCTCGGCGGCGATCGCTCCGCTCCGCTCACAGTCAGCGGAGATCGCCGGGCATAGGTGAGTATCGGCGTATAACACGCACCCACGATTTTCCCCTGATTTTAAGGGGAAAAAAGTGAGTGTTATACGCCGATAAATACGGTAGTTTGTTGGAGTTTAAACACTGTCTGGACATTGGCCTCCTTTCGGGGAAGAATAGACTTTTCCCTACATTCTAGGGACAAGAACCAACAGGGGCGAGGTAACTCGCTGCAGGACCCAAAATTGCAAGAACACCGCTCAATCACTTATACCAGGAGGATACGGGCATGTGGCATGGTGTGCCTTTGCTCCTGCAAGTGAAATGTAGGCAGGAAAAGGGTCTGTGTGCTACACGTGGGGGCTAGAGTCTGGGATGTTTTGCAGCTACCCCCCCTGGATGTTGGACTGTGTTTTTTCCCCGTGTGTGATGTGGTTCTGTGAGAGATCGGCCACTTGGGAAAGTTGAACTGCGTCATTTGTGTGAAAAATGGAGTTAAAGGCCTGCACTGGACTTTTCTAACTGCGTAGTTCGTGGCGTGCCTCAAATATAGAAAAGCCCGTAAGCTACGTGCAGCAATAGAAAAGGGGGAGGAGCCCCCGCCAACTTGTGTGTTGCACGCAGCGCATTGGCGCCAAGGGGACAGTACTAGCTGGGTCATTGGAGGAGAAGTTAGATGGCCGCTGCTCCATGGACTTCTGTTACATCGGGACCTCGGATATTCCAAACCACCCCAACCATGGACAATGCTTCCCTCACTGCCCCCCTGACGGACACAGGGATCCGGCTGAAGCCTAGGGGCCGCTTCACTCTCATGTCTGCCGAGATGCGGAGGCCCTGGGCATGCTCTGTTCCAGATGCCAAGGACTAGCGGTGCAACTACAGCCTTTTGGAAGGTGTGCAACCTGTGGAGACTTCCTCTTCGAGGTAGACCAACCCACTGAGAAACCCCGGGTCTACCAGATCAACTATATCACGGGTGTCATCACTTCCGAGGAGGAAACCTGTGCTCCCACGGTTGAGCCCACGCGCACTGCGTTGGCTGCCACGGACATGGCCGATGGAGATGACTCAGCTGCTGCAGAGCCATCGGGGGATACCGGAGCGGATGCTGTCTCCGCCACAACCGAGACCTCCATCCCGCCCGCCAAGCGAAAGGTGGGCTACGTTAAGGCCTCCCGCGGCCACGGTCGAAGCCTGCCCCAGCGCCTGCCTGAACCGGAACTCCAAGCCGGAGGGACCTCCAGGAGATTCACGTCAGGGGATGGTAAGGAGGCTGGGGGAACTGTGACATTGAGTTTGCCGGGGAAAGGAAAGAAGCTCATACCCCACACTACTGGGGATGCGTGGACAATGTGTCTATGTCCACCACAAACTATCTGCTGGCGGAGGAGTATGACACCTCCGATCTGGAATCATCGTCCGATGTGGGGGATGACTACGAGATTGATGAAGTTTACACTAAGAAGGGATGGGACAAAGTTCCAGTGACTTCACCCCGCAGCCTTAGGGAGATCTCGCCAATGGACTCTGGGTAAACTACACCTAGAGTGGAAGTCCCTACCTTAAAGGAAGAAGTCATTCCCACACCCGCTCTGCCTGCATCTGCATTGTCCGCACCTACTGCTACGGAGGGACGTCCGCTGTTGCGGCCACCTTTGCCACAGTTGGAGCCAGTTCAAATAACAAGGTCCCCGGATGCTATTGTTCTTCCTGGAGCAGGAGATCGGGCGACCATGCCGCCTTTAGCCCGGTTGCAGCGGCTCCTAAACAGGAAAATTGCTGCAGAATACGGGTGGGAATATCCCTACGTTCCCAAAGAGTTGCTTTTTGAAATCGAGGCCTACAGGGAACGGTGGTATGCAGACTTCATACTTTTTTTTTTCCTTCTCTACTGAACTATGGGGTAGTCTAGTCAGGGCCAAAGTGAGAACCGTTGTGGTCAAGATGAAGAGTTCATGTGAAATATATGTATGCCCACGCGCAGCAGTGAAGTGTACAGATTCAAGTTGCCACTAGGTGGTGGTGTTTTGCGGAAATTTCAGTGAGGCTAGGCTTAGCAATGCAAACTGATTGTGTATATATCTGAGGATAATCATCTCTCTCCGGGGAGGTGGTTTTCTTCTATCTTAGATGTAGAATTGTTATTGTGTTTTCCTTTTCGCTCCCTCTGCAGATGACCTGCAATCAACTCTATCGGAGAATGGGTGGAGTAGATATGTTAGGAGGGGTGGGATTGTAATTTGTGATATTGTGTGTTTATACAAACTGTGATGTATATGTTACATGCTCTCCTTCTTTGTCTTCCTACTCTATTCCCAAGTTATTGGTTCAGGCACCATCTTAAAACAATTACTGTACATAGTTGGAATAGACCAGAACCCACTCAGGATTGAGGGGTCTTTCTGATCACTTCCAGCCACAGGGGACAGTGGCTTTTCAAGGGGGGGGGTATGTGTAGTGAACCCCCAGAATTGGGACTCGATGTCCGCCGGTGTCCCGCGATTGGGTCACAGAGCTGAAGAACGGGGAGATGTCAGTGTAAACACAACAACTCCCCATTCTTCCTAGTGACATGTCACTGATCGTCTGTTCCCTCTCATCAGGAACAGCGATCAGTGACGTGTCACTCGTAGCCACGCACCCCGACAATTAGAATCAGTCCCTAGGACACACTTAACCCCTTCAGTGCCCCCTACAGGTTAACCCCTTCACTGCCAGTGTCATTTTTACAGTAATCCGTGCATTTTTATAGCACTGATCACTGTAAAAATTACAATGGTCCCAAAATGGTGTTAAAAGTGTCCGATGTGTCCGCCATAATGTCGCAGTCATGATAAAAATCACTGATCGCCGCCATTACTAGTGTAGTGGACCCACAAAATTGGGGTCGCTATGCTCTAAATTTAAGTGCAGCCTGAGCGATAGTTTAGCTCAGGTTCTCCAATTCTGCTTAGTTGGACTCTGCTCTGCTGTAATGTTGCCTGGAGTATAGTTTCCCTTGACCTGCAGGTGGCGCTGTTGCACAGGTCTTGAGGAGAACCACAGGTGGCGTTGTGGTGTGATTTGGTGTCCTCTCTCGACTACCGTGCGGTGGGCGGGTTTTTGCCTGCTGTGCATGCCGGGAGAGGGTACATAAAGGGCAGACGCCATGATCTGTGGTGGTGTGTCGGGGGGGATTCCAAGGAGGACCCCTGGTGGCGAAGTCGCGCCCGTTGGCCTTGCAGGCCTGGGGTGCGTGAACTGGTCTCGGAGTCTCGGGCACCTTTAGCCCAAGGCTACAGAGTTCCAGGTAGGCCCAGTACCTTCAACTGGGTCTACAAACCAACCACTGGAGTCCCAGGGAACCCGAGGGAGGGTGGCCCGCTTTGAAGCAGAGGAAACCGGGGGAGGAACTGTCCGATGGTTCGGTAAAGGAAGTCACTGTCTCGGAGAGGCCTGGTTGCCTATCAGAGGGAAGGATTCGTGAGTTGCAAGATAGCTCCTATGGTCTATAATAATCTACAGGGGTTCCAAAGTTCAGTAACCAAGGGATTCTGTGGCAGAGGATCTTCTAACTTGTCCATGAAGGGGACTAAATCAAAGTACCTGTTCGTGCTTCACTCCAGCTGCTAGAACTGTGAGAGGGATCTATCTGGGTGAGCAATACCCACTCAGGCTTGAGTGGAGAATGGGGTAACGGGGTGCCTCCTGCCTGAACCTATCTCCCTACCTAATCTCATTGCTGTCTTTTAACCTTTTCCCAATCTGTTCAAGCAAGAGAAAATAAACTAGTTTGTTGGAGTTTAAACACTGTCTGGACATTGGCCTACTTTCGGGGAAGAATAGAAGTTTCCCTACATTCTAGGGACGAGAACCAACAGAGGGGAGGTAACTCGCTGCAGGACCCAAAATTGCAAGAACACTGCTCAACCTCTTATACCAGGAGGATACGGGCATGTGGCATGGTATGCCTTTGCTCCTGCAAGTGAAGGTAGGCAGGAAAAGGGTCTGTGTGCTACACTAGTAAAAAAAATTATTAATAAAAATGCCATAAAACTATCCCCAATTTTGTAGACGCTATAACTTTTGCGCAAACCAATCGATAAATGCTTATTGCAATTTTTTTACCAAAAATATGTAGAAGAACACATATCCGCCTAAACTAAGGAAAAAAAATGTTTTTTTATATACTTTTTGGAGATATTTATTATAGCAAAAAGTAAAAAATATTGCATTTCTTTAAAAATTGCTATAGCGCAAAAGAGTTTAAACCGCAGAGGTGATCAAATACCACCAAAAGAAAGCTTGTGGAAAAAAAAAGGACGTAAATTTTGTTTGTGAGCCACGTCGAACGACCACGCAATTGTCAGTTAAAGCGACGCAGTGCCGAATCGCAAAAAGTGGCCTGGTTTTTGGCCAGCCAAATGGTTCGGGGCTTAAGTGGTTAACAAATTTTTTCGAAATTTAGAAAATTCAAAAGAACGAAAATTCTGAAATTAGAAAATCCGAAAATTTGAAAGAACGAAAATCAGAAATTCGAAAATTCAAAATTGAAAAATCTGAAAATTTCAAAAACACAAAAATACAAATTAATAACTAACTAATAATAACCATTACTAACTATTAAATTATAGGTATTGGCATTTCCTTTCAAATTTGGCTGTTAGCGAACGTAACGAATACAAATTTATCCGAAGTTATCTGAAATAACAAGTGCCGCATCTAAACGAATGGAATGTAACAGTCCAATCATTAGATCCGGCATTCGTTATTTTGGATAAATCGTAACTTCAAATGAATTCATATTCATTACGTTCACTAACATCCAAATTTGAAAGGAAATGCAAACACCTATAATTTAATAGTTAGTTATTATTTCAGATTTTTATTTCAGATTTTTTTAATTTTTGGATTTTCGGATTTTCACATTTTTGGATTTTTACGAATTATCAAAATAACGAATATCGCATCTAAACGAATGGAACGTAACAAATTAGAATTTTTCCGAAGTTGCGTATTTATCCGAAAAAAAACAAAAAACGAATGAAACAAAAACAAACAAATTTTTCGGCAGTGCACATGTCTAGTCAATTTGTGCTGGTGTATACATAAGCCTGTAAAGGGGCTTTTAATTGGCCAACTGCTGGCACCAAATGACCCAAGCTTCCACCCTACTTCTTCTTGGATACGAGAACAACACACTGCTGGTATTTATTAGCCTTTGCCATCTTGTGCCCATCTACTTGCCAGAGGCAGGGATGGACTGGCCATCGGGACTACCGGGAGTTTTCCGGTGGGCCGATGGCTCAGTGGGCCGTTTAAAAAAAATATTTATATATATTTTATTTTTATTTTTGTGGGCCGTTTTTTTATGCAGAGTTCGGCGGCGGCCGGAGCGTGGCAGCAAAGAGTGGCGGGGATTCCGGGAAGGTGGTCAGCGGGGAGGGCAGTTGGATGTAAAAGCCGAGGAGGGAGAAGAGCTCCACCCCCTCCCTGACCACCGAAGAGGCCAACAGGAGCGAGCGCGGCCACCCCGGTGCTCCCAGAACCTTGATTCCTCCACCTCCTCTCTGCTCCAGGAACCATGCGGCCTGGGCCGGAGGGCAGGCTGACTGGGAGCCCGGAGCAAGAGAACATGCGCCGCTGTAAGGAGCAGAGCAGCGAGAGCACCGAGAGCACCCCCCGGATCAAGAGGGAGACTCAGCGCTGCCGCTGCTGGCCATCAGGTACCCAGCATCCTACACAAACATGCCAGAACACTGAGACAGCGGGGGTGAGCAGAGGAGGGACTGCAGAAAGGGACAGTGCTATATGGTCTGTCTCAGCCCTCTCCTCTGTCTCTCTGCCCCCTCTGTCTCTCAGTCCCCTCCTCTGTCTCTCAGTCCCCCTCTGTCTCTCAGTCCCCGTGTCTCTCAGTCCCCCCTGTTTCAGCCCCCTCCTCTGTCTCTCAGCCCCCCCACTATCTCTCAGACCCCCTTCTATCTCTCAGACCCCCCTCTGTCTCTCAGACCCCTCCTCTGTCTCTCAGATCCCCTCTGAATCTCAGACCCCCCTCTATCTCTCAGACCCCCCTCTGTCTCTCAGACCCCCCTCTGTCTCTCAGACCCCCCTCTGTCTCTCAGACCCCCCCTCTTTTAGCCCCCTCCTCTGTCTCTCAGACCCCCCTCTGTCTCTCAGACCCCCCCTATGTCTCTCAGACCCCTCCTCTGTCTCTCAGCCCCCCCCTCTTTTAGCCCCCTCCTCTGTCTCTCAGCCCCCCTCTGTCTCTGAGGCCCCCCTCTTTTAGCCCCCTCCTCTGTCTCTCAGCCCCCCTCTGTCTCTGAGGCCCCCCTCTGTCTCTTAGACCCCCCATCTGTCTCTCAGACCCCCTTCTGTCTCTCAGATCCCTCCTCTGTCTCTCAGCCCCCTCCTCTATCTCTCAGCTCTCCTCCTCTGTCTCTCAGCTCCCTCTCTGTCTCTCAGCTCCCCCCTCTGTCTTTCAGCCCCCCTCTGTCTCTCAGCTCCCCCTGTCTTTCAGCCCCCCTCTGCCTCTCAGACCCCTCCTCTGTCTCTCAGTCGTCCCTCTGTCTCTCAGCCCCCCTCTGTCTCTCAGTTCCCATGTCTCTCAGTCCCCCCTCTTTTAGCCCCTCCTCTGTCTCTCAGCTCTCCTCCATCTCTCAGACCCCCCTCTGTCTCTCAGACCCCTCCTCTGTCTCTCAGACCCCTCCTCTGCCTCTCAGACCCCTCCTCTGCCTCTCAGACCCCTCCTCTGTCTCTCAGACCCCTCCTCTGTCTCTCAGACCCTTCCTCTGTCTCTCAGCTCTCCTCCTCTGTCTCTCAGCTCCCCCTCTGTCTCTCAGCCCCCCTCTGTCTCTCAGACCCCTCCTCTGTCTCTCAGACCCCTCCTTTGTCTCTCAGCCCCACTGTCTCTCAGCCTCCTTCTCTATTTCTCAGCTCTCCTCCTCTATCTCTCAGCTCCCCCCTCTGTCTCTCAGCACCCCCCTGTCTCTCAGCCCCCCTCTGTCTCTCAGCCCCCCTCTGTCTCTCAGCCCCCCTCTGTCTCTCAGCTCCCCCCACTGTCTCTCAGCCCCCTCCTATGTCTCTCATCCCCCTCCTCTGTCTCTCAGCCCCCTCCTCTGTCTCTCAGCTCTCCTCCTCTATCTCTCAGCTCCCCCCTCTGTCTCTCAGCCCCCTGTCTTTCAGCCCCCCTCTGTCTCTCAGCACCCCCCCCCCTCTGTCTCTCAGCTCCCCCCTCTGTCTCTCTGCCCCCTCCTCTGTCTCATTCACTTCCTGACTCTTAGGCTGCATTCACACTGGGGCGGGCATTGACGGCAAAACGCTGCTAGTATTAGCAGCACTTTACTGTCATTTTAGTTGCGCTATTCGGCTTCTAGCAGGCGCTGTTAACCCCCACTAGCAGCCAAATTAAAGGTTAAATGCGCCCGTGTAGCACTGCTGCCGAAGTGCTTTGCAGGCACTTCAGCAGCGGTGGCCATTCATTTCAATGGGCAGGAGCGGTGTGTACACCACTCCTCCACCGCCCCAAAGATGCTGCATAGAGGACTTTTTTTAACGCCCTAGCAGCGCCCCAGTGTGAAAGCACTAGGGCTTTTACACTGGGACTGCAGTGGAGGTGTTTTTCAGGCGCTTTACAGACGCTATTTTTAGCCCAAAAGCGCCTGAAAAACGCCTCAGTGTGAAAGGGATCCTACACTCACCCCCTCTCTTTTACACTCACTCCCTCTCTCTTACACTCGCCCCCTCTCTCACCCACCCCCTCTCACCCCCTTTCCCTCAACCCTCTCTCTCTCTCTCTCATTCCCCTCTCTCTCACCCTCTCATGATATACAATAATGGATGTAGGGGCCTTTTGGTGGGCGTGATTTTTTTTGGGGGGGGTGGGGGGCAGCATTTTATTGAATTAAAGTGGGCTGGTCTGGATGAAGTCCAGGGCCAAATTTTTGTCCCAGTCCAGCCCTGGCCAAAGGCCTACCCACTACATTCCCCGGCCATTAGCCTTTATAATTTTAAGAAAGGAATGTCCACACAAGTTATAGTTTTTGCACTGTTGCAGATAGTGGTGACATGTAACATCACATTGACAAACTGACAGAGCTCTTCAGCACACCTTGCCATTCATAAGAGCAAACCTTCTGTAGTAGTCACTCAGACAGGGAACACCAGCACATAAGTAATAAGCCATCTGCCTTTTGTAGCGCACCCCCTAAGGAGCCAGAAGCAGAAAGGGATCCCCCACCAGGGCCAAATTTTTGTCCCAGTCCAGCCCTGCACTCAGCCACCTTTCACACCGGAGCAACTTTGCATGACAAGTCGCACCCTATTGCTGGCAATGGCACTGTTTAAATCAGTGCGACATCGACTTTGCGGTGCCGCATCAATTTGAGAAAGTAGTTCCTGCACTACTTTTGGGCGATTTCGAGTGCGACTTCCATAGACATCTGTACATGAAGCCTCACAGATGTCTACCAAGTTGCACTGACATGCGAGTTTGACATCACCCGATTTTAGATGAGGTCGCATGATTTCAAAGCCGCATTCAATTTGAACGAGGGCTTAGGGCCCTTTGACGCCAAACGCAGTTGGATGCATTTTAAACTGCACTCCAACTTCATAGAGACATAGACGGTACAAAATCAAGGTAGTCCTAGGTGCACAGTTCACATCATTGCAGTGCAGTTTAAAAAAAGTAGAGCATGCTGTTTTTTTCTGCACACCGTGCCGATTTAAGCCAAAAACATAGAAAAATGCACTGCAACTGCAGCACAAAATGCAATAAAGCACGCTTCAAACGCGCTCCACATGCATACTGTACAATGCTTGACTGTAATGAGCACTGCTACATTTAGGCTCCATGAACACATGCAAAAGTGTGCACTTTTACACACAATCAAAATACGCATCAAGATTTCCGTGCCATTCATTGTTGAAGTGGTTGTAAACCCTCGATAATATGGGTACCATGGGAGCAATTTGCAAAATCAGAAGAAGGGAAGAGGTTATTAGGAGAGTAAAGATAAAATTAGGCTGATAGGTAGAAAGAGTAAGCAGGGTTTTTTTAAGAAGCTCCACACCCCTTTTTATTTAATATTTTTTTGTTCCCACGCGTATAGAAGGAGGAAAATGGGGTCGAAGGGAGGGGATGGGGGGAGGTAGAGGGGGGGGGGGAGGGGGGTAACAGGAAGAAGAGGCCAGAAGAGGATATTAAAATAATGAAAGTAAAAAAATAAAGTTTAAATAAGACCGTCTTTATTGATTTATATATGAAGATAACTGGGGAAAACAAAAAAGGATAGATACTAGCTCATTATGAATTACTTACCTTACATCGAAGCCCCCACAGCGGTCCTCGCCCCCCCCTCCGGCGGCGACATCACGTGGGAGCCGCGGGTAACGGCACACGGACTGAAGCAACGGTACATAGGTGCCATTGCTTCAGTTTGCCCCAGTGCGCATGTGCCGATGACATCGGGGGACGGGGATATCTCCTAAACCGTGCAGGTTTAGGAGATATCCTGGGTAGCTACAGGTAAGCCTTATTATAGGCTTACTTGTAGCATAAAGTGGTCTGTAAGGGTTTACAACTACTTTAACCACTTGACCACTGGGCACTTAAACCCCCTTAATAACCAGACCAATTTTCAGCTTTCGGTGCTCTCACATTTTGAATGACAATTACTCAGTCATACAACACTGTACCCATATGAAATTTTTGTCCTTTTTTTCACACAAATAGAGCTTTCTTTTGGTGGTATTTAATCACTGTTGGGATTTTTATTTTTTGCGCTATAAGAGAAAAAAGACTGAAAATTTTGTAAAAAAATGATTTTTTTTCGTTTCTGTTATAAAATTTTGCAAATTACTATTTTTTCTTCATAAATTTTGGCCAAAATTTATACTGCTACATATCTTTGGTAAAAATAAGTACAAATTGGTGGATATTATTTGGTCTTTGTGAAACTTATAGAGTCCACAAGCTATGGTGCCAATATCTGAAAATTGATCACACCTGAAGTACTGACGGCCTATCTCAATTCTTGAGACCCTAACATGCCAGAAAAGTACAAATACCCCCCAAATGACCCCTTTTTGGAAAGAAGACATTCCAAGGTATTCAGAAAGAGGCATTGTGAGTTTTTTGAAGTTGTCATTTTTTCCCACAATTCTTTGCAAAATCAAGATTTTTTTTTTCTCTTTTTTTTTTCACAAAATTGTCATATTAGCAGGTTATTTCTCACACACAGCATATGCATTCCACAAATTACACCCCAAAACACATTCTGCTATTACTCCCGAGTATGGCGATACCACATGTGTGAGACTTTTACACAGCGTGGCCACATACAGAGGCCCGACATGCAGGGAGCACCTTCAGGCGTTCTGGAGCACCCAGGCCAATTCTGACATTTCTCTCCTACATGTAAAAATCATCATTTGTTTGCTAGAAAATTACATAGAACCCCAAAACATTATATATGTTTTTTTAGCAAAGACCTTAGAGAATATAATGGTGGTTGTTGCAACTTTTTATCTCGCACGATATTTGCGCAGCAATTTTTTTAACGCGTTTTTTACGGAAAAAAAATGTTTTGTGCTTAAAAAAAAAAAAAAACAGTAAAGTTAGCCCAATGTTTTTGCATAATGTGAAAGATGAAGTTACGCCGAGTAAATAGATACCTAACATGTCGCCCTTAAAAATTGCACACACTCGTGGAATGGCGCCAAACTTCGCTACTTAAAAAATCCCCATAGGCGACGCTTTAAATATTTTTACTGGTTACATGTTTTGAGTTACAGAGGAGGTCTAGGGCCAAAATGATTGCTCTCGCTCTAACGTTCGCAGAGATACCTCACATGTGTGGTTTGAAAACCGTTTTCATATGTGGGCGGGACTTACGTATGCGTTCGCTTCTGTATGCGAGCTCACGGGGACAGGGGCGCTTTAAAAAAAAAAAAAAATTTTATTCTTCATTTTACTTTATTTATTTTAGTTTGACATGTTTTTCCGCCCTAAACATTTTTTTGATCACTTTTATACCTATTACAAGGAACGTAAACATCCCTTGTAATAGGAATATGGCATGACAGGTCCTCTTTACAGTGAGATATGGGGGGGGGGGTGTCAATAAGACCCCACATCTCACCTCTAGGCTGGGAAGCCTGAAAAAAATACAAAAAAAAAAAACAACAATCCTGGCTTTGATCGTAGCGGTGAGTCGGTAGAAGCACCGGAGGGCGGCGGGGGGGGGGGACGGGACATCCCCTCTCGCCTCCCGTAAGAATGATCAAGCGGCGGAACAGCCGCTATGATTGTTCTTATGGTGTAGGGAATCGCCGGCTGAAAAAGCTAATATCTGAATGATGCCTGTAGCTGCACCCATCATTCAGATATCCCCGCACAAAGTCAAGGACGTCATATGACGGCCGGAGGGCGGGAAGTGGTTATTGCAGAGTATTGCCGGGCATTGCGGAGTATTGCTGGGCATTGCGGAGTATTGCCGGGCATTGTGGAGTATTGCCGGGCATTGCGGAGTATTGCAGGGCATTGCGGAGTATTGCGGACTATGGCAGGGTATTGCGGTGTATGGCAGGGTATTGCGGTGTATGGCAGGGTATTGCATGGGTATTGCACAGGGTATTGTGGAGGGTATTGCACAGGGTATTGTGGAGGGTATTGCAGAGTATTTTGGAGGGTATTGCAGAGTATTGTGGAGGGTATTGCAGAGTATTGTGGAGGGTATTGCAGAGTATTGTGCAGGGTATTGCAGAGTATTGTGCAGGGTATTGCAGAGTATTGTGCAGGGTATTGCAGAGTATTGTGCAGGGTATTGCAGAGTATTTTGCAGAGTATTTTGCAGGGTATTGCAGAGTATTTTGCAGGGTATTGCAGAGTATTTTGCAGGGTATTGCAGAGTATTTTGCAGGGTATTGCAGAGTATTGTGCAGGGTATTGCAGAGTATTGCACCAGGGTATTGCAGAGTATTGCACCAGGGTATTGCAGAGTATTGCACCAGGGTATTGCAGAGTATTGCACCAGGGTATTGCAGAGTATTTCGCAGGGTATTGCAGAGTATTTCGCAGGGTATTGCAGAGTATTTCGCAGGGTATTGCAGAGTATTGCACCAGGGTATTGCAGAGTATTGCACCAGGGTATTGCAGAGTATTGCACCAGGGTATTGCAGAGTATTGCACCAGGGTATTTTGCAGAGTATTGGCAGTGTGTATTGCAGAGTATTGGCAGGGTGTATTGCAGAGTATTGGCAGGGTGTATTGCAGAGTATTGGCAGGGTATAGCACAGGGATGGCTGAGCAGGGATGGATGGATGGATGGATCTGTGACTGCAATTGTCACAGATCCAGCCCACAGTGCTGCTGCTGCCATCCGCTCCCTCCCCCTCCCCTCTCACACTGTACCGATCGGTACAGAGAGGGGAGGGAGGAACTGTCTGTTTACAAGTGATTGCTCCGTCATTTGACGGAGCGATCGCGTGGTAAACGGCCGCTATCAGCGGCGATTTACCGCGATTCGTGATCCGCCGGGTCCTCTGACCCGGCGGTCACGGAGTTTCCCGTGTGCGCGCCCCAGGGGGCGCGCGGGAGCGCGATTCTGGGAGGACGTTATATAACGTCCTCCCAGAGTTAAGCAACCACCTTGTCGACGTTATTTGTCGGCAGGTGGTTGTTAAGTGGTTAAAGTGGAACTTCACTCTCTTAATCAACATTGACTATTTTGAATCCTTATACTGCTAGCATTAGTAGATAGGAAAGTATATCATATTTACTTGTGTAGCGGACCCCTAAATTTGGGGTCGCTATGCCTGAAATTTAGAGGGTAGCCTGAGCAATAGTTTGGCTCAGGCTATTTAATTTCCTTAAATTGGACTCTGCTCTGCATTGGTGTTGCCTGGGTGTATAGTTCCCCTTTGACCTGTAGGTGGCATTGTTGCCTAGGTCTCGGGTCGAACCACAGGTGGCATTACGGCGTGATTGGTTGTCCTCTCTCGGCAGCCGTGCAGTGGGCGTGGTCTACCTGCTGTGCATGCCGGGAGGGGGTACATAAGGGGCAGACGCCAAGCGTTAGGGAGTTCTGAGTCGCGCCCTTTGGCCCTGCTAGCCAGGGGTGCGTGAGTTGGTTCAGTCCCGGGCACCTTTGGCCCGAGGCTGCATCGTTCCAGGTAGGCCCAGTACCTTCAACTGAGGCCTACAAACCAAACCACAGGAATCCCAGAGTGCCCGTGGGAGGAAAGAAAAGCAATGGAAGGACCAGTCAGGAGGATCGGTGAAGGAAGTCACTGTCTCGGGAGAGGCCTGGTTGCCTATCAGAGGGAAGGATTCCGTGATTTGTAAGATAGCTCCTGTAACGTGTCTCATTGGCACCTATAATCTCTAAAGTTACAGGTGCTAAAGAGTTCTGGATTCAGGAACTAAAGAATTCTGTGGCAGAGGATCTCCTAAACTTGTCCTTGGAGGGGACAAATCTAAAGTAACTGTTCGTGTTTCACTCTGGCTGCTGGTACCGTGAGAGGGGACTATCCGGGTGAACAAGGTCCACATGGGATTGAGTGGTGAGGAAGATAAATAAGCGTTGTGTGCCTGAACCTGCCTCCCTGTTCAACTCTTTTCTCTATTCAACTTTCCCTGTTAATTACAAGCAAACAAAAAATAAAAACTCTTTTGTTGGAGTTGATACTGTCTGGACATTGGCCTTCTTAAGGAGAGAAGATAGACTTTTCCCTACATTCTAGGGATGAGAACCAACGGAAGGAGGTAACTCGCTGCAGGACCCAAAACTGTTAACACAAATGGAGGATACTGGGCATGTGGCATGGTGTGTCCTATCCTGCAAGTGAAGGTAAGCAGGACAGGGATCTGTGTGCTACACGTGGAGGCTCGAGTCCGGGATTTTGCAGCTACCCCTGGAAGTTGGACTATTTTTTTCTCCTGTGTATGTGGTTCTGTGGAGATCGGGCATTTAGGGAAAATTGGACTGCGTCACTTGTGAGAGAAATGGAGGTACAGGCCTGTACTTTGATTTTTGTTCTAACTGCATAGTTCGTGGGCGTGTCCTAGCTGAAGAAAAGCCAGTGAGATAAGGAAGAAGGGGGAGGAGCCCCCCGCCAACTGTGAGTTGCACGTGGTGCATTGGCGCCAAGGGACAGTACGAGCTGGACTAGTGAAGGAGAAGCAATACGTCTGTTACCCCATGGACTTCCATTGCACCGGGACCTCGGATGTTCCCAACTACCTCTACCATGGACATTGCTCCCCTCACTGCCCCCCTGATGGATACAGGGATCCGGCTCAAGCCTAGGGGCTGCTTCGCCCTTTATACTTGTAGAGATGCGGAGGCCCTGGGCGTGCTCTGTCCCAGATGTGATGGTTTGACCGTGCAGATACAGCCGTTTGGAAGATGGTCTGACCTGCGGGGAAGTTTTTGTTCGAGGTGGACCAGCCCACGAGTCGCCCCGAGTTTACCAGGTCAATTTTGTTACGGGTATTGTTGCTTCCGAGGAAGAAAACTGCTCCCCAGTGGTCGGGCCCACGCGCATCACCGCGGCTACACCGGATGCGGAAGATGGAGCTCCAGCCACCACAGAGCCAGCGACGACGCTACAGCGGATGCTGCTTCATGCCACCCTTAGCCCGGTTGCAACGGCTCCTGAACAAAAAGATTGCCACGGAGTATGGGTGGGAATACCCTTACGTTCCCAAAGAACTTTTTTTTTAGATCGAGGCCTACCGTGAGAGGTGGTATGCCGACTTTGTTTGGGATCACTTGGAAGTACATAGAGGCCGGACACATGATTCCAAACCCGAACTGTCCGGGTGAATCCAGGACAAGTGGCAACCCTATTAGTAGGCTCTCTTTCCGGTGTCACCTGTTCTGTCGAGAAGTGTTCTGTCCCAGGTATTCTTCTAGGTGTTCTGTCGGGAAGTGCCCGTTATCGAATAGTGCCCGAGACGAACTGCGCATGCGCCGTACGTAACAGCACAACAGCTGAGTTTACGCTCAGCTGTTGTGTCGGCTAGACAGCGCCTGCACACAATAGGCGACTGAAGAAATTTGTAAATCAGATTGTGCCTCGCGCTGACGAGGCACATTCATGTAGGTGATTTTTACATGAAGGGGGCGGATTTTTCAATGATGGGCAGTGCTTCTCGACAGAAAAACGGCTCAGGTGGGAGTGGGCATGACCAGAGGATGGGTGGGCGTGGCCTGAGCCCAGTAAATAGCCATTTGGGAGAAGGGAAAAGCGGGGAGGAGGGAACATCTTCCACGCTGACATCACGTGGAAATGACACGTGACTTCGTTTTATCTGACATGCGCAACAGCTGGAGCCGTTAGACAGTGATGTCAGGAGTGGGCGTGGCTTGAGCTGGTAAATAGCAGAGCGGAGGAAGGTAGAGCGTCAGTGTGTGGAGAGCAGAGAAAAGGAAGCATTTCTACCACAGAGCTCCAGAGGGAGGAGCCATTATCTGGACTACAGGCGGGTCACAGCATGTCTGTGTGTCCGGGGAACCTGTCTCCTGAGGGTGGGTGGCAAGTGGTTAAGGCATACCCACACCAGATGTGGTGGGACTGTGTTGGGTTGCTATTCCAGCACAGTCCCACCTCATGACAAGGCAAAATGCCTTGTCTCTGGTATGTCTAGTTCACAGCACTGCAGCCAATTGAGCTTTTTTCATTTCAATAAAGTTTGTATAAAAAAAAACAGCATGTTGCATGAATAAACCCTTAGGCCCCTTTCACACTTATGCGACTTGTCCTGTGACTTGGGGCTGCAAAGTCGCATGACAAGTCGTATCCCATGATTTCCAATGAGTACCATTCATATCTGTGCAACTTCAAGTCGCAGCGACTTCAATGTAGTCCCTGCGCTACTTTGGTCCGACTTTGATGCGACTTGAGGTCCATAGACACAGGCATTGCTTTAAGTCACGGCAAAATCGCGTGACTTTCAGGTCGCACAAGTGTGAAAGGGGCCTAAGCAGACAAGGCAGCACATGGGGGTGTACACATTCTGCAGCCACAGTGCTTTACTTCATGACTGCAGCAAGAATTATATCCCCAGTTGCATTTGGCGGACCCTACCACTCACCAAATGCAACCTAATCAAATAAAAGGGTCCGTGCTGCAACTTCCCGACAATCGTGTGCAACGCACACGATTGTGATGGCGGTGATGCCGGATTTAGGGGGTTAAAATAGGTGGTGAGGAGGCAACACCACCTGTCAAACACCTCTGAAAAGCAATATTCGTGTGTATTGCTTTTCAGAGGAGTGGCAGTGTTTTGCAGTCAGAGACTCAGAATAGGAGAGGTGAGGGACATACATATGCATTTGTCAAGTTGAGGGTGGGGTTTCAAACTTAGAATAAAATTAAATAGGGATATCTTTTGAATTGCACTTGCATGAAATTTCATTGTTGGTACAAGCATTGTAAAATAATTGATAACACAGTCAGCCACCACATACAGCCATTTGGACTGTGGACTCACCAATTTCCAATCCTCCAAGCATGCAGCAGCTGTACACACACCTACAGTATCTAGCACCACGCCGTGTGAGTATCTGTGCACATCAGGGGGTGGGGCTGCTAGTGCAGAGACCACAGGGATTGGCTACTTTACAAGAGCCCTTCTCACTCAGCACCCCTGAGGATGTTCAGACCGAATCCCGTCTCTCTCAATGTCGGACTCACAGGAATAGTGCGAGTGAGACACTGAGTGACAGGATCGGCACAGCCAAAGACAGTACAGTTCACTGTGCAACAGACCCGCTCCCAGCCACAGAGTCCAAGCTGGGCGGCGGATGGAGGCGGGGCCACTAACATTCGGTGCTTCATTACAGACAGTCACTCAGGGAGGCGGTGACAGCCCAGCTGGCAGGCGGATCCGAAGATGCCAATGGCTGCCGGACTGCCTGTGCCCGCTTAGCCCGACTCCCTTGCCCCACTGCTACTTCTTTTTGCGTGGCTCTGATGGGGCCCCAAGTGAACCTGGGGAACCTGGGGCCCCTGGGCAGTGCCCAGGGGTGTCTGCTCAGTAAGATGGCCCTGGCAAGCAGCATCTTTGAGTCAGGTTGGGAGAGCTGTATTTAGTGCTCCCATTGGAATGAAGGTGCAGCGCATTCAAAGCACCTGAAAAGCGCTTTGAAAATGTCCAAAATAGGAGTTTTTAAGTATTTTTAACCACTTCTCTACTGGGCACGAAAACCCCCTTCCTGCCCAAGCCATTTTTCAGCTTTCAGCGCTGTCACACTTTGAATGACAATTGCGCGGTCGTGCGACGTGGCTCCCAAACGAAATTTGTGTCCTTTTTTTCCCACAAATAGAGCTTTCTTTTGGTGGTATTTGATCACCTCTGCGGTTTTTATTTTTTGCGCTATAAACAAAAGAAGAGCGTCCAGTTTGGAAAAAAAACACTATTTTTTACTTTTTGCTATAATAAATACCCATTTTTTTTTTTAAAATACAATTTTCCTCAGTTTAGGCCGATACGTATTCTTCTACATATTTTTGGTAAAAAAAAAAAAATCGCAATAAGCGCATATTGATTGGTTTGCGCAAAAGTTATAGCGTGTACAAAATAGAGGATAGATTTATAGCATTTTTATTTATTTATTTTTTTATTAGTAATGGCGGCGATCTGCGATTTTTTATTGTGACTGCGATATTGCGGCGGACACATCGGACACTTTTGACACATTTTTGGGACCATTCACATTTATACAGCGATCCTTGCTATAAAAATGCATTGATTACTGTATAAATGTGATTGGCAGGGAAGGGGTTAACCACTAGGGGGCGGGAAGGGGTTAAATATGTTCCCTCAATGTGTTCTTACTGTGGGGGGAGGTGACTGACTGGGGGGGGTGACCGATGGTTGTCCCTATGTACAAGGGACACACCATCGGTCCCCTCTCCCTCACAGGATGTGGATCTCTGTGTTTACACACAGAGATCCACTTTCCTGCTCGTTTCCCGGGCAATCGCGGGTGCCCGGCGGCAATCGCGGCCGCCGGGCACGCGCACCGGGGCCTTGTGAACGCGGCGGGCGCGCGCCGCTGGCGGCGAGCGCGCGCCTCCTAGCTCGTTTTAAAGGGAGGACGTCATATGACGTCCTCCCAGAACGAGAGTATCCTCCGCCCGCCGTCAATTGACAGTGGGCGGGGGACAAGTGGTTAAGGGGTTAAAACGTCCCGCTAGTGGCCAAATAGCGCCGCTAAAATGAGCGGTGCTTTAGTGCTAACGGTGGGCCCTCTCAGGGTGAATGGGGTCTAAATGACAGGTTTCCTTCCAGGGTTGTTTACATTTGTGGCTGTCTAAAAAACTGTCTAAAAAGCGATCTGAGGAGGCATTTGATAGGAAGCTCATAGGCAATCGGTTGCCCCAGTGACACCTATGTTAACCCTTTACAGTTGCAGGACAGTAGCAGTGCAGCCCTGTTCATCTGAATGGGTTGTGCTTAGCGGTGGTATAACTTTTGCTCTGCTTCTCTACCACCCCCTCTGGCCGGCATGTTAGGTTAAAGGGGCAGTAAAAACAAAGATCAGTGGCCTTTTTATTTTTTTTACTGCCCCTGAAGTGTAAACAAGACCGTAAAATATATTTTAATCAGAGTTACCAACAAGTGGAGTCAGAACCCCAAATGTCCATACTAGTCCCCGGTCAGTGACTGAGGAGTAATAGAAACCAATAAATCCGGGTCCCAGCCCCCTCCCCCCATAACAATCAAACACCATTCATTTCTATCACACTGCACTTTAGTAAACTGAACCTCTAATTGGTTGCTATCGGCGACACAACACTTGTCTATGACACCTGGGTAGGGAATATGCAGCCTGATATGTTAAATCTCTGACAAAGGTACAACAACCTTGTTGTCATAGCAACCAGTCTGCTTCTGTACTTGTGTAAACACCTGGGCTGTACAACAGACAGCTGGGAGCTGGGCGGCTGCTATGGGTAACAAGCAATGCTTACCATGACTACTCTTCATATGATAAACTAAAAAAGTGGACGTTTAGTGGAAATTAAAGGGATTCCAGATTAATTAGAGATAAAACTGATTTAATACAGGAAGAGGTGAAAGTTATTACATAGAACCAACCAAAAAAAGACACTCAGTAGCTGTCCAGCAATCCTATTGGCCACCATATGTCACCCAAAATACAAAGCTGAGCCCCAGACATGGAAATAAAGACACAGAGGAAATACATTTCTCTGACATTTCTTGCCGGCAATAAGATGTCTCATCTGGTTTATCCAGAATTGTCATCCAGACACCTCCATAGACAGCACAGCCAGCTTCCTGCACAGCCGTGGCAGTTAGCTTAGGGGGCGGAGCCTAACCTGCCTGGAAAAGTCTCCGCCCACTTAGTGACATCACGAGGAGCAGAAAGTATTTGAATCTGCAACAGCAGCCTGAGCTCATAAGGTTGTTTACCACTGACCTGAGTGGAAGCGTTTTCTGAGTGTCTGCAGCAAATTTCTTTATTTAGGAAATGGGCTGTTTACATAGCAAATCTAAGGCTTCTCTGAACACCAAAGAGAAGCCTGCTAGGAAAAATTGCAACCTTGATAATGAGGGAAAAAATGAGAATAAATTTCCAGATGACTGTGAGGCTTCTCTGACTAAAATCCAAGAGGAGCCCAATGAGGAGAATTGGGAGGATGATCTCCCAGAGGACTTTCATGCTTCTGTGAATACCACCCAACAGGAGCCAATGGAAGAAAATTGGGACCTTGACACCGAGGAGAATTGGGAGGATGAACTCCCAGAGGACTTTCATGCTTCTGTGAATACCACCCAACAGGAGCCAATGGAAGAAAATTGGGACCTTGATACAGAGGAGATTTGGGAGGATAAACTCCCAGAGGACTTTCAGGCTCCTCTATATACCACCCAACAGGAGCCAATGGAAGAAAATTGGGACCTTGACACCGAGGAGAATTGGGAGAATAAACTCCCAGCAGAATTTCAGGCTCCTCTATATACCACCCAAGAGGAGCCAATTGAAGAAAACTGGGACCTTGACACCGAGGAGAATTGGGAGGATGAACTCCCAGAGGACTTTCAGGCTCCTCTATATACCACCCAACAGGAGCCAATGGAAGAAAATTGGGACCTTGACACCGAGGAGAATTGGGAGAATGAACTCCCAGCAGAATTTCAGGCTCCTCTGTATACTACACAAGAGGAGCCAATTAAAGAAAATTGGGACCTTGAAACAGCTGAGACATGGGTTCCTGAATCACCTGAGCAGTGGAACCCTGAAACAGCTTGGAAATGGGACTCTAACACAGAAGAGAATTGGGAACCCAAATCGGAGACAGAACAGCACATTGTCACTTGGGAACCCAATTCAGAGCAAAGATGGGACATGGACTTCATACCTGAAGAAAGCTGGGACATTGATACAGAGGACATACATACCTGTGCCAGTAACATTTAGGGATGAGCTCGGTGTTCGAGTCGGCTGTTCGATCGTTCGACGAAGATCGAACGATTTGGGCCGTTCGCGCCTAATTCGAGTGACGCGAACGGCCCACAATGCACTACGCCATCGCAGTGTCATCCAGGCGCTGTGATTTTCCCAAGCATGCACTGTGACCCCGCATGCTTGGCCAATCACAGCGCCGGCAGCGAGGAGAGCAATGATTGGCCACAGGCAGGATGCCTGTGGCCAATTATTGCTGAGGGTGTTTAGTACACGCCCCACACTATAAAAGGCCGCCAGCACGGCGGCCTAGTGTAGTGTGTTCCGGAGCAGGGAAAGAGAAGCATAGGCAGGGACAGTGACATTTTTTTTTCTTGCTTAACCTGGATTCCTTTAGTTTAGGGAAATAGAAGGATAGGTAGGGAGAGTGTCAGTGTGTTTTACTGTGCTAATCCTTGTTTCTAGGGACAGGGAAGGACAGTGAGGGAAATTCTCCTTGTACTATACTGTGCTAAAGCATTGATCATCAACCATCTTTAAAAAAACATTTTTTATAGGGACAGAAAACTATAGGTAGCGAGAGTGTCACTGTGGTTTACTGTGCTAATCCTTGTTTCTAGGGACAGGGAAGGACAGTGAGGGAAATTCTCCTTGTGCTATACTGTGCTAAAGCATTGATCATCAACCATCTTTAAAAAAAAATTTTTCTAGGGACAGAAAACTATAGGTAGCGAGAGTGTTACTGTGCTAATCCTTGTTTCTAGGGACAGGGAAGGACAGTGAGGGAAATTCTCCTTGTGCTATACTGTGCTAAAACATTGATCATCAACCATCTTTAAAAAAACATTTTTTCTAGGGACAGAAAACTATAGGTAGCGAGAGTGTCACTGTGGTTTACTGTGCTAATCCTTGTTTCTAGGGACAGGGAAGGACAGTGAGGGAAATTCTCCTTGTGCTATACTGTGCTAAAGCATTGATCATCAACCATCTTTAAAAAAACATTTTTTCTAGGGACAGAAAACTATAGGTAGCGAGAGTGTCACTGTGTTTTACTGTGCTAATCCTTGTTTCTAGGGACAGGGAAGGACAGTGAGGGAAATTCTCCTTGTGCTATACTGTGCTAAAGCATTGATCATCAACCATCTTTAAAAAAACATTTTTTCTAGGGACAGAAAACTATAGGTAGCGAGAGTGTCACTGGGTTTTACTGTGCTAATCCTTGTTTCTAGGGACAGGGAAGGACAGTGAGGGAAATTCTCCTTGTGCTATACTGTGCTAAAACATTGATCATCAACCATCTTTAAAAAAACATTTTTTCTAGGGACAGAAAACTATAGGTAGCGAGAGTGTCACTGTGGTTTACTGTGCTAATCCTTGTTTCTAGGGACAGGGAAGGACAGTGAGGGAAATTCTCCTTGTGCTATACTGTGCTAAAACATTGATCATCAACCATCTTTAAAAAAACATTTTTTCTAGGGACAGAAAACTATAGGTAGCGAGAGTGTCACTGTTGTTTACTGTGCTAATCCTTGTTTCTAGGGACAGGGAAGGACAGTGAGGGAAATTCTCCTTGTGCTATACTGTGCTAAAGCATTGATCATCAACCATCTTTAAAAAAACATTTTTTCTAGGGACAGAAAACTATAGGTAGCGAGAGTGTTACTGTGCTAATCCTTGTTTCTAGGGACAGGGAAGGACAGTGAGGGAAATTCTCCTTGTGCTATACTGTGCTAAAACATTGATCATCAACCATCTTTAAAAAAACATTTTTTCTAGGGACAGAAAACTATAGGTAGCGAGAGTGTCACTGTGGTTTACTGTGCTAATCCTTGTTTCTAGGGACAGGGAAGGACAGTGAGGGAAATTCTCCTTGTGCTATACTGTGCTAAAGCATTGATCATCAACCATCTTTAAAAAAACATTTTTTCTAGGGACAGAAAACTATAGGTAGCGAGAGTGTCACTGTGTTTTACTGTGCTAATCCTTGTTTCTAGGGACAGGGAAGGACAGTGAGGGAAATTCTCCTTGTGCTATACTGTGCTAAAGCATTGATCATCAACCATCTTTAAAAAAACATTTTTTCTAGGGACAGAAAACTATAGGTAGCGAGAGTGTCACTGTGTTTTACTGTGCTAATCCTTGTTTCTAGGGACAGGGAAGGACAGTGAGGGAAATTCTCCTTGTGCTATACTGTGCTAAAACATTGATCATCAACCATCTTTAAAAAAACATTTTTTCTAGGGACAGAAAACTATAGGTAGCGAGAGTGTTACTGTGCTAATCCTTGTTTCTAGGGACAGGGAAGGACAGTGAGGGAAATTCTCCTTGTGCTATACTGTGCTAAAACATTGATCATCAACCATCTTTAAAAAACTATTTTTTCTAGGGACAGAAAACTATAGGTAGCGAGAGTGTCACTGTGGTTTACTGTGCTAATCCTTGTTTCTAGGGACAGGGAAGGACAGTGAGGGAAATTCTCCTTGTGCTATACTGTGCTAAAACATTGATCATCAACCATCTTTAAAAAAAAAAAATTCTAGGGACAGAAAACTATAGGTAACGAGAGTGTCACTGTGGTTTACTGTGCTAATCCTTGTTTCTAGGGACAGGGAAGGACAGTGAGGGAAATTCTCCTTGTGCTATACTGTGCTAAAGCATTGATCATCAACCATCTTTAAAAAAACATTTTTTCTAGGGACAGAAAACTATAGGTAGCGAGAGTGTTACTGTGCTAATCCTTGTTTCTAGGGACAGGGAAGGACAGTGAGGGAAATTCTCCTTGTGCTATACTGTGCTAAAACATTGATCATCAACCATCTTTAAAAAAACATTTTTTCTAGGGACAGAAAACTATAGGTAGCGAGAGTGTCACTGTGGTTTACTGTGCTAATCCTTGTTTCTAGGGACAGGGAAGGACAGTGAGGGAAATTCTCCTTGTGCTATACTGTGCTAAAGCATTGATCATCAACCATCTTTAAAAAAACATTTTTTCTAGGGACAGAAAACTATAGGTAGCGAGAGTGTTACTGTGCTAATCCTTGTTTCTAGGGACAGGGAAGGACAGTGAGGGAAATTCTCCTTGTGCTATACTGTGCTAAAACATTGATCATCAACCATCTTTAAAAAAACATTTTTTCTAGGGACAGAAAACTATAGGTAGCGAGAGTGTCACTGTGGTTTACTGTGCTAATCCTTGTTTCTAGGGACAGGGAAGGACAGTGAGGGAAATTCTCCTTGTGCTATACTGTGCTAAAGCATTGATCATCAACCATCTTTAAAAAAACATTTTTTCTAGGGACAGAAAACTATAGGTAGCGAGAGTGTTACTGTGCTAATCCTTGTTTCTAGGGACAGGGAAGGACAGTGAGGGAAATTCTCCTTGTGCTATACTGTGCTAAAACATTGATCATCAACCATCTTTAAAAAAACATTTTTTTTAGGGACAGAAAACTATAGGTAGCGAGAGTGTCACTGTGGTTTACTGTGCTAATCCTTGTTTCTAGGGACAGGGAAGGACAGTGAGGGAAATTCTCCTTGTGCTATACTGTGCTAAAACATTGATCATCAACCATCTTTAAAAAAACATTTTTTCTAGGGACAGAAAACTATAGGTAGCGAGAGTGTCACTGTGGTTTACTGTGCTAATCCTTGTTTCTAGGGACAGGGAAGGACAGTGAGGGAAATTCTCCTTGTGCTATACTGTGCTAAAGCATTGATCATCAACCATCTTTAAAAAAAAAAAATTTCTAGGGACAGAAAACTATAGGTAGCGAGAGTGTTACTGTGCTAATCCTTGTTTCTAGGGACAGGGAAGGACAGTGAGGGAAATTCTCCTTGTGCTATACTGTGCTAAAACATTGATCATCAACCATCTTTAAAAAAACATTTTTTCTAGGGACAGAAAACTATAGGTAGCGAGAGTGTCACTGTGGTTTACTGTGCTAATCCTTGTTTCTAGGGACAGGGAAGGACAGTGAGGGAAATTCTCCTTGTGCTATACTGTGCTAAAACATTGATCATCAACCATCTTTAAAAAAACATTTTTTCTAGGGACAGAAAACTATAAGTAGCGAGAGTGTCACTGTGGTTTACTGTGCTAATCCTTGTTTCTAGGGACAGGGAAGGACAGTGAGGGAAATTCTCCTTGTGCTATACTGTGCTAAAGCATTGATCATCAACCATCTTTAAAAAAACATTTTTTCTAGGGACAGAAAACTATAGGTAGCGAGAGTGTTACTGTGCTAATCCTTGTTTCTAGGGACAGGGAAGGACAGTGAGGGAAATTCTCCTTGTGCTATACTGTGCTAAAACATTGATCATCAACCATCTTTAAAAAAACATTTTTTCTAGGGACAGAAAACTATAGGTAGCGAGAGTGTCACTGTGTTTTACTGTGCTAATCCTTGTTTCTAGGGACAGGGAAGGACAGTGAGGGAAATTCTCCTTGTGCTATACTGTGCTAAAGCATTGATCATCAACCATCTTTAAAAAAAATTTTTTTCTAGGGACAGAAAACTATAGGTAGCGAGAGTGTTACTGTGCTAATCCTTGTTTCTAGGGACAGGGAAGGACAGTGAGGGAAATTCTCCTTGTGCTATACTGTGCTAAAACATTGATCATCAACCATCTTTAAAAAAACATTTTTTCTAGGGACAGAAAACTATAGGTAGCGAGAGTGTCACTGTGGTTTACTGTGCTAATCCTTGTTTCTAGGGACAGGGAAGGACAGTGAGGGAAATTCTCCTTGTGCTATACTGTGCTAAAGCATTGATCATCAACCATCTTTAAAAAAACATTTTTTCTAGGAACAGAAAACTATAGGTAGCGAGAGTGTTACTGTGCTAATCCTTGTTTCTAGGGACAGGGAAGGACAGTGAGGGAAATTCTCCTTGTGCTATACTGTGCTAAAACATTCATCATCAACCATCTTTAAAAAAACATTTTTTCTAGGGACAGAAAACTATAGGTAGCGAGAGTGTCACTGTGGTTTACTGTGCTAATCCTTGTTTCTAGGGACAGGGAAGGACAGTGAGGGAAATTCTCCTTGTGCTATACTGTGCTAAAGCATTGATCATCAACCATCTTTAAAAAAACATTTTTTCTAGGGACAGAAAACTATAGGTAGCGAGAGTGTTACTGTGCTAATCCTTGTTTCTAGGGACAGGGAAGGACAGTGAGGGAAATTCTCCTTGTGCTATACTGTGCTAAAACATTGATCATTAACCATCTTTAAAAAAACATTTTTTCTAGGGACAGAAAACTATAGGTAGCGAGAGTGTCACTGTGGTTTACTGTGCTAATCCTTGTTTCTAGGGACAGGGAAGGACAGTGAGGGAAATTCTCCTTGTGCTATACTGTGCTAAAACATTGATCATCAACCATCTTTAAAAAAACATTTTTTCTAGGGACAGAAAACTATAGGTAGCGAGAGTGTCACTGTGGTTTACTGTGCTAATCCTTGTTTCTAGGGACAGGGAAGGACAGTGAGGGAAATTCTCCTTGTGCTATACTGTGCTAAAGCATTGATCATCAACCATCTTTAAAAAAACATTTTTTCTAGGGACAGAAAACTATAGGTAGCGAGAGTGTCACTGTGGTTTACTGTGCTAATCCTTGTTTCTAGGGACAGGGAAGGACAGTGAGGGAAATTCTCCTTGTGCTATACTGTGCTAAAGCATTGATCATCAACCATCTTTAAAAAAACATTTTTTCTAGGGACAGAAAACTATAGGTAGCGAGAGTGTCACTGTGTTTTACTGTGCTAATCCTTGTTTCTAGGGACAGGGAAGGACAGTGAGGGAAATTCTCCTTGTGCTATACTGTGCTAAAGCATTGATCATCAACCATCTTTAAAAAAACATTTTTTCTAGGAACAGAAAACTATAGGTAGCGAGAGTGTTACTGTGCTAATCCTTGTTTCTAGGGACAGGGAAGGACAGTGAGGGAAATTCTCCTTGTGCTATACTGTGCTAAAACATTCATCATCAACCATCTTTAAAAAAACATTTTTTCTAATGGACAGAAAACTATAGGTAGCGAGAGTGTCACTGTGGTTTACTGTGCTAATCCTTGTTTCTAGGGACAGGGAAGGACAGTGAGGGAAATTCTCCTTGTGCTATACTGTGCTAAAGCATTGATCATCAACCATCTTTAAAAAAACATTTTTTCTAGGGACAGAAAACTATAGGTAGCGAGAGTGTTACTGTGCTAATCCTTGTTTCTAGGGACAGGGAAGGACAGTGAGGGAAATTCTCCTTGTGCTATACTGTGCTAAAACATTGATCATTAACCATCTTTAAAAAAACATTTTTTCTAGGGACAGAAAACTATAGGTAGCGAGAGTGTCACTGTGGTTTACTGTGCTAATCCTTGTTTCTAGGGACAGGGAAGGACAGTGAGGGAAATTCTCCTTGTGCTATACTGTGCTAAAACATTGATCATCAACCATCTTTAAAAAAACATTTTTTCTAGGGACAGAAAACTATAGGTAGCGAGAGTGTCACTGTGGTTTACTGTGCTAATCCTTGTTTCTAGGGACAGGGAAGGACAGTGAGGGAAATTCTCCTTGTGCTATACTGTGCTAAAGCATTGATCATCAACCATCTTTAAAAAAACATTTTTTCTAGGGACAGAAAACTATAGGTAGCGAGAGTGTCACTGTGGTTTACTGTGCTAATCCTTGTTTCTAGGGACAGGGAAGGACAGTGAGGGAAATTCTCCTTGTGCTATACTGTGCTAAAGCATTGATCATCAACCATCTTTAAAAAAACATTTTTTCTAGGGACAGAAAACTATAGGTAGCGAGAGTGTCACTGTGTTTTACTGTGCTAATCCTTGTTTCTAGGGACAGGGAAGGACAGTGAGGGAAATTCTCCTTGTGCTATACTGTGCTAAAACATTGATCATCAACCATCTTTAACCACTTAACGACCGCCCACCGCCGATTTACGTCGGCAGAATGGCACGGACAGGCAGAATCACGTAGATCTACGTGATCGCCTTTGTGCAGTTGGGGGGTCCATCCGGACCCCCCTTCACTGCAGTGAGCGGCCGTTAAGTGTTCGGGAGCGATCAGGCATGAGGGGGCGGCCGCTCGATTCCGCCCTCCCCCTCGCGATCGCTCCCGGCCAATGAAATTGCTTCCTCCGCCATGTGATGTAAACACAGGCTGGAGGAAGTGATGTCATCTCCCTCGCCGCGGTCTTTTCGTTCCCGGTGCCGAGGAGAGAAGACAGAGGTTAGTGCTCCAACAGTCCACTGACACGTAGGTACACATAGGCACACAAATCACCCCCCAGTCACCCCCAGATCACCCCCCAGGTCACCCCAAAGCCCCCAATCACAGTGTCACTGATTGCAGTGATCATTTATTTTACTGATCACTGCATTTAGTGTCATCTGTGATTGTAAAAAGTTGCAAGGCAGTTAGGATTAGGCCCCTTTAGGTCCAGGGTAGCCCCCTAACCCCCCCTAATAAAGGTTTAACCCCTTGATCACCCCCCAGGTAACCCTTTCACCCCCTAACTTCAGCGTCACTAAGCGATTGTTTTTCCGATCGCTGTATTCGTGTCGCTGATGTTTTAGATAGGCAGTTATTTTTTTTTAGGTTCGCCGCAGGTTTTTATTGGTGTCAGGTACCCCCATATTTAACCTAATAAAGGTTTTAACCCCCTGATTGCCCCTAGTTAACCCTTTCACCAGTGATCACCATATAAAGGTTACGGGTGACGCTGGTTGATTAGTTTGCTTTTTATAGCATCAGGGCACCCGCCGTATATAACCCAATAAAGGTTTAACCCCCCTGATCGCCCGGCGGGTGAGATCAATTAGGTTTTAGCGCCAGAGAGGGTCTGCGTCGCCCCAGGCAGTGTTAGGTTAGTGCCAGTAACGCTAACACCCACGCGCAAAGCATACACCCCCCTTAGTGGTATAGTATCTGATCAGATCTATACTAGCATCCCCAGCGGTTTAGGGTTCCCAAAAACGCAGTGTTAGCGGGATCAGCCCAGATACCTGCTAGTACCTGCGTTTAGCCCCTCCGCCCAGCCCAGCCCAGCCCACCCAAGTGCAGTATCGATCGATCACTGTCACTTACCAAACACAACACACATAACTGCAGCGTTCGCAGAGACAGGCCTGATCCCTGCGATCGCTAACAGTTTTTTTGTAGCGTTTGATATATTTGCTGACGACAGTCAGGTGCTTTTTTTCCTGTGAATCTTACTAGTGTACCCCTAAATTTAGAGCCCAAAATGGCAAGTCGAAGGTACACTAGTAAAGAGGCCTACGAGATTCTGAGCATGACAGATAGTGAAGAGGAGGTCACGTATCTGTCAGATTCAGGCTCAGAATATCTTCCCGTAGAAGACAGTGACGTCAGCGGCCCCACGTCAGATAGCTCTGACGACGAAGTTGAGGTCCCTGCTAAGGTCAGGCGTACCCGATCCCGATCTTCTGAGGTTGTTGAGGAGCAAGAACCGCAGGTCTCTCGTATCATGGAGCAGAGTAGTACTAGCGCCGCTATTCCTTCTGGTGAACTGGCAAGCACCAGCGGCCTAGTACAGCCTGGACGTACATCCAGCACTGCAGTAACACTTGGTGACGTGGCGAATCCCATAAGTGCAGTTCAAGCTGGCGAGGTGGCAAGCACAAGTAGTGTCCCGCTGCCACCAAGAAGACAAAGGCAGGCCCGTCGTGCCCATACTGCCCTTCCTGCAGAATTCGCCTATCCTGATTGGGTCCCCACCACTTCTGCAGAACCCGTACTTCCCCCATTCACTGCCCAACCCGGTATTCAGGTGGAAACAGCTGATTTTATGCCAATCGATTTTTATTCGCTGTTTTTCACGGAAGATCTCTATAGATCTATTGTGGACCAGAGTAATTTATATGCTGGTCAATTTATCGCCGCTAACCCCCAGTTGCCTAAAATTGCCAGAAATTGGAAACCAATTACGGTTTCCGAATTTAAGACCTTTCTGGGCCTTTCCCTCAACATGGGCACACATAAATTTCCGTCATTGCGTGCTTATTGGTCCACGCACCCAATTGACCACATGCCCGTGTTCTCTGCCTCCATGTCCAGGGCACGATACGAGCAGATTTTGCGGTTCATGCACTTCAACGACAATGAACTTTGTCGTCCACGTGGGGACCCTGAATACGACCGGCTCTATAAAATTCGGCCCCTCATAAACCACTTCAACGAACGTTTTGCAGCCTTGTTTACTCCCGATCAAGTTGTCTGCGTTGATGAGTCCCTGATTAAATTTTCTGGCCGCTTGTCTTTCAAGCAGTACCTTCCCAGCAAGCGTGCCAGATACGGGGTCAAGCTCTACAAGTTCTGTGACAGGGCAACAGGCTATGTAGTGAACTTTACGGTTTATGAGGGAAAAGACAGTCAGATTGAGTCGGTCAACTGCCCGGATTACATAGGGAGCGCTGGCAAGATAGTGTGGAACTTGATGTCACCCTTATTCGGAAAGGGGTACCACTTGTATGTGGACAATTATTACACGAGCGTGCCACTGTTTAGTCACTTGTTTGATCATAAGATTGGAGCATGTGGCACCGTGCGACCTAATCGCCGGGGCTTTCCCCAGCGGCTTGTAGATGCCCGTCTTAGGCTGGGGGAGAGAGCCTGCTTGAAGTGTAATAACTTGCTCGCTATGAAGTGGAGGGACAATAAGAATGTTTTCCTTCTTACCTCCCTTCATGCAGACACGACAGTCCAAATTCGTACGGCGACTGGTGTTGTGGAGAAACCCCTCTGTGTCCACGAATATAACCAAAATATGGGAGGGGTGGACCTCAACGACCAGTTGATGGCGCCGTATCTAATTGACCGTAAGGCGAGACGCTGGTACAAAAAAGTGTCTCTATCATTATTCCAATTGGCTTTGCTGAACGCTCATGTGCTATACAGAGCTTCAGGCGGGACGTTATCTCTTCTAAAATTCCAGAATGAGATAGTCACAGAACTCCTGTATCCAGGCGGTTCTGCACCTCACCATCCCCAACCAAATGCAGTAAGCCGGCTGCATGAGAGGCATTATTCGTATGTCCTCCCGAGTACCCCTACCCAAAGCCACCCCCAAAAAAGATGTCGTGTCTGTAGCAAGCGCGGATTTAGGCGTGACACCCGTAGTTTTTGTCCACTCTGTCCTGACAAGCCTGGTCTTTGCCAAGGTGAATGTTTTGAACGCTACCACTCAAAAGTGAAGTTTTAGCGTAGGGTACAGCATTTCACAGACTAGGACACACTTACACAGGGTCTCCCAAGATGCCATTACATTTTGAGAGACCCGAACCATTACAGTTGTAAAGTTACAAAAAAAAGTGTAAAAAAGAAAAAAAAAACGTAAAAAACAAAACACAAAAAAAATATAAAATAAAAAAACCAAAAATAGTTGTCGTTTTATTGTTCTCTCTCTCTCTATTTTCTCTCTATTGTTCTGCTCTTTTTTTACTGTATTCTATTCTGCAATGTTTTATCATGCTTGCTTTTCAGGTATGTAATTTTTTGTTTTCAGGTGCGCCATTCAACTGCAGCGCGGAATTATTTATCTTGACAGCAACAGCGTTTGCTCCCACGATACATAAAGCCGTGACTCCAGTGCTGTAGGAGGTGATTTCACCACCACAGTTAAAAAAAAGAGCATATATGCCGAAGCATGGGGGCAGCAGGGGCGGAGGAGCGATTTTGCTCCTAATGCCGCGTACATGCGGTCGAAATTCCGACCGTGTGTACGCGGCATAACTTTTTTGCGGGAGGATGCCCCCATGCTTCGGCATATATATATTTTAGGCACAGGTTGCGTTAAAACATTTTTTTATTTTTTACTAGGTTTTGTTTTGGTATTTGCTTTGCAGGTATGGCATGGTAAGGTCTTACTGTTGTACTGTAATGTTACTTTGTTTTAATGTTAACCACCATTTGCTTAGCAGGTACGTCATTCAGTTGCAGCGCGGATCTATTTATCTTGACAGCAACAGCGTTTGCTCCCACGATACATAAAGCCGTGACTCCAACGCTGTAGGAGGTGATTTCACCACCACAGTTAAAAAAAAGAGCATATATGCCGAAGCATGGGGGCAGCAGGGGCGGAGGAGCGATTTTGCTCCTAATGCCGCGTACATACGGTCGAAATTCCGACCGTGTGTACGCGGCATAACTTTTTTGCGGGAGGATGCCCCCATGCTTCGGCATATATATATTTTAGGCACAGGTTGCGTTAAAACATTTTTTTATTTTTTACTAGGTTTTGTTTTGGTATTTGCTTTGCAGGTATGGCATGGTAAGGTCTTACTGTTGTACTGTAATGTTACTTTGTTTTAATGTTAACCACCATTTGCTTAGCAGGTACGCCATTCAGTTGCAGCGCGGATCTATTTATCTTGACAGCAACAGCGTTTGCTCCCACGATACATAAAGCCGTGACTCCAACGCTGTAGGAGGTGATTTCACCACCACAGTTAAAAAAAAGAGCATATATGCCGAAGCATGGGGGCAGCAGGGGCGGAGGAGCGATTTTGCTCCTAATGCCGCGTATATACGGTCGAAATTCCAACGGAGGCTTATCCGTGGAAAAGTCCGACCGTGTGTACGCGGCATAACCTTTTATGCCGCGTACATACGGTCGAAATTCCGACGAAGGCTTGACCGTGTGTACGCGGCATAACTTTTTTGCGGGAGGATGCCCCCATGCTTCGGCATATATGCCCATCATTAGAAGTGGGTGGATGAAGGGAGGTATTCTAATGGTGGGCATACCCACCAATCAATCTCTTTTTTTCGTTCAGCCAATAGGCTGTATGAAAAAAAAGATTACAATACATGTCCAACAAGGACCAGCAACGTACTGGTATGTTGCTGGACTTTGAATGTTTATACCAGAATGATGCCTGCGGGTTTAGGTATCATCTTGGTATCATTCTTTTCAGCCAGCAGCCGGCTTTCATGTAAAAGCAATTCTAGCAGATAATTAGCCTCTAGACTGCTTTTACAAGCAGTGGGAGGGAATGTCCCCCCCCCCGGATATAAAAAGCGCCATTGGGAAATTGGGAAAGCATTTTATCACACCGATCTTGGTGTGGTCAGATGCTTTGAGGGCAGAGGAAAGAGCTAGGGTCTAACCCCCCAATTTTTTTCAAAAAAAGAGTACCTGTCACTACCTATTGCTATCATAGGGGATATTTACATTCCCTGAGATAACGATAAAAATGGTAAAAAAATAAAATATGGAAGGCACAGTTTAAAAATAAAATAAAAAAGCCAAATAAATAATAATAAAAAAAAAAAAAGCACCGCTGTCCCCCCCTGCTATTGCGCAAAGGCGAACGCACGCATCGGTCTAGCGTCATATGTAAACAGCAATTGCATCATGCATGTGAGGTATCACCGCGAAGGTCAGATCGAGGGCAGTCATTTTAGCAGTAGACCTCCTCTGTAAATCTAACGTGGTAACCTGTAAAGGCTTTTAAATGCTTTTAAAAATGAATGTAGTTTTGTCGCCGCTGCGCGTTTGTGCGCAATTTTAAAGCATGTCGTGTTTGGTATCCATGTACTCGGCCTATGATCATCTTTTTTATTTCATCAAACATTTGGGCAATATAGTGTTTTTTAGTGCATTAAAAATAAAAAAAGTGTGTTTTTCCCCCAAAAAATGCGTTTGAAAAATCGCTGCGCAAATACTGTGTGGAAAAAAAAAAATGCAACACCCACTATTTTAATCTGTAGGGCCTTTGCTTTAAAAAAATATATAATGTTTGGGGGTTCAACATAATTTTCTTGCAAAAAAAAATTTTCTTTCATGTAAACAAAAAGTGTCAGAAAGGGCTTTGTCTTCAAGTGGTTAGAAGAGTGGATGATGTGTGACATAAGCTTCCTAATGTTGTGCATAAAATGCCAGGACAGTTCAAAACCCCCCCAAATGACCCCATTTTGTAAAGTAGACACCTCAAGCTATTTGCTGAGAGGCATGTTGAGCCCATTGAATATTTTTTTTTTTTGTCCCAAGTGATTGAATAATGACCAAAAAAAAAAAATGTACAAAAAGTTGTCACTAAATTATATATTGCTCAAACATGCCATGGGCATATGTGGAATTACACCCCAAAATACATTCTGTTGCTTCTCCTGAGTACGGGGATACCACATGTGTGGGACTTTTTGGGAGCCTAGTCGCGTACGGGACCCCAAAAACCAAGCACCGCCTTCAGGATTTCTATGGGTGTAAATTTTTGATTTCACTCCTCACTGCCTATCACAGTTTCGGAGGCCATGGAATGCCCAGATGGCACAAAACCCCCCCAAATGACCCCATTTTGGAAAGTAGACACCCCAAGCTATTTGCTGAGAGGTATGTTGAGTATTTTGCAGATCTCGCTTTTTGTCACAAAGTTTTGAAAATGTAAAAAAAGAAAAAAAAAAAGAAAAAAAAATGTCTTTCTTAATTTTCAAAAACAAATGAGAGCTGTAAAATACTCACCATGCCTCTCAGCAAATAGCTTGGGGTGTCTACTTTCTAAAATGGGGTCATTTGTGGGGGTTTTGGGCTATTTTGACATTTTATGGCCTTCAAAACTGTGATAGGTAGTGAGGAGTGAAATCAAAAATTTATGCCCTTAGAAACCTTGAAGGCGGTGCTTGGTTTTTGGGGTCCCGTACGCGGCTAGGCTCCCAAAAAGTCCCACACATGTGGTATCCCCGTACTCAGGAGAAGCAGCAGAATGTATTTTGGGGTGTAATTTCACATATAACCATGGCATGTGTGAGCAATATATCATTTAGTGACAACTTTTTGTACATTTTTTTTTTTTTTCTTTTTGTCATTATTCAATCATTTGGGACAAAAAAATAAAAATATTCAATGGGCTCAACATGCCTCTCAGCAAATAGCTTGGGGTGTCTACTTTCCAAAATGGGGTCATTTGGGGGGGTTTTGTGCCATCTTGGCATTTTATGGCCTTCAAAACTGTGATAGGTAGTGAGGAGCGAAATCAAAAATTTATGCCCTTAGAAACCTTGAAGGCGGTGCTTGGTTTTTGGGGTCCCGTACGCGGCTAGGCTCCCAAAAAGTCCCACACATGTGGTATCCCCGTACTCAGGAGAAGCAGCAGAATGTATTTTGGGGTGTAATTTCACATATGCCCATGGCATGTGTGAGCAATATATCATTTAGTGACAACTTTGTGCAAAAAAAAAACAGTTTGTCATATTCCCGCAACCTGTGGCAAAATATAAAATATTCCATGGACTCAACATGCCTCTCAGCAAATAGCTTGGGGTGTCTACTTTCCAAAATGGGTCAATTTGGGGGGGTTTTGTGCTATTTTGGCATTTTATGGCCTTCAAAACTGTGATAGGTAGTGAGGAGTGAAATCAAAAATTTACGCCCTTAGAAATCCTGAAGGCGGTGCTTGGTTTTTGGGGCCCTGTACGCGGCTAGGCTCCCAAAAAGTCCCACACATGTGGTATCCCCGTACTCAGGAAAAGCAGCAGAATGTATTTTGGGGTGCAATTCCACATATAACCATGGCATGTGTGAGCAATATATCATTTAGTGACAACTTTTTGTACATTTTTTTTTTTTTCTTTTTGTCATTATTCAATCATTTGGGACAAAAAAAAAATATTCAATGGGGTCAACATGCCTCTCAGAAAATAGCTTGGGGTGTCTACTTTCCAAAATGGGGTCATTTGGGGGGGTTTTGTGCCATCTTGGCATTTTATGGCCTTCAAAACTGTGATAGGTAGTGAGGAGTGAAATCAAAAATGTATGCCCTTAGAAACCTTGAAGGCGGTGCTTGGTTTTTGGGGTCCCGTACGCAGCTAGGCTCCCAAAAAGTCCCACACATGTGGTATCCCCGTACTCAGGAGAAGCAGCAGAATGTATTTTGGGGTGTAATTTCACATATGCCCATGGCATATGTGAGCAATATATCATTTAGTGACAACTTTGTGAAAAAAAAAAAAAGTTTGTCATATTCCCGCAACTTGTGGCAAAATATAAAATATTCCATGGACTGAACATGCCTCTCAGTAAATAGCTTGGGGTGTCTACTTTCCAAAATGGGGTCATTTGGGGGGGGTTTGTGCTATTTTGGCATTTTATGGCCTTCGAAACTGTGATAGGTAGTGAGGAGTGAAATCAAAAATTTGCGCCCTTAGAAATCCTGAAGGCGGTGCTTGGTTTCCGGGGTCCCGTACGTGGCTAGGCTCCTAAAAAGTCCCACACATGTGGTATCCCCGTACTCAGGAGAAGCAGCAGAATGTATTTTGGGGTGCAATTCCACATATAACCATGGCATGTGTGAGCAATATATCATTTAGTGACAACTTTTTGTAATTTTTTTTTTTTTTTTTTTTGTTTTTTGTCATTATTCAATCACTTGGGACGAAAAAAAAAATATTCAATGGGCTCAACATGCCTCTCAGCAATTTCCTTGGGGTGTCTACTTTCCAAAATGGGGTCATTTGGGGGGGTTTTGTACTGCCCTGCCATTTTAGCACCTCAAGAAATGAGATAGGCAGTCATAAATTTAAAGCTGTGTAAATTTCAGAAAATGTACCCTAGTTTGTAAACGCTATAACTTTTGCGCAAACCAATAAATATACGCTTATTGACATTTTTTTACTAAAGACATGTGGCTGAATACATTTTGGCCTAAATGTATGACTAAAATTGAGTTTATTCGATTTTTCTTATAACAAAAAGTAGAAAATATCATTTTTTTTCAAAATTTTCGGTCTTTTTCTGTTTATATCGCAAAAAATAAAAATCGCAGAGGCAATCAAATACCATTAAAAGAAAGCTCTATTTGTGGGAAGAAAAGGACGCAAATTTCATTTGGGTACAACATTGCATGTCCGCACAATTTACAGTTAAAGCAGCGCAGTGCCGAATCCCAAAAACAGGCTTGGTCCTAATGGCCCGAAATGGTCCGGGGCTTAAGTGGTTAAAAAAACATTTTTTCTAGGGACAGAAAACTATAGGTAGCGAGAGTGTCACTGTGTTTTACTGTGCTAATCCTTGTTTCTAGGGACAGGGAAGGACAGTGAGGGAAATTCTCCTTGTGCTATACTGTGCTAAAGCATTCCTCATCAACCATCTTTGAAATCCTTGTTTTTTGAACAGTCAGGGAAATTGTCATTGTGCTATTCTGTGCGAAAGCAATCATCCTCAACCATATTTAGAAATCCTTAAGTAAAGGGACAGAGAAGGACACCTGAAGGTAGCCCTTATTGCTTTTTTCCCATCTCCCTGCAGGCCATCCATTAGAATGTCTGGAAGGCAAACAAGGAGAGGCAGACAGTCAGGAGCCAATAAAAGAGGGCAAGCAGGCTCTGTGTCTGGGGGCAACAGTGCTGGTCGTGGACGCGGTGCATTGTCTTCAGCACATGGCCATGGGACACGCTTGTCCTTCTTTTCGGCAGCTGGACATGTTGAGCCACATCATGCCGAAGACTTGGTAGAGTGGATGACCAAGCCCTCCTCCTCCTCCTCATCCTCTCTCACCCAGGCTCAGGGTACTGGCAAAGCAGCTGCCAAAGTGTCCTCTTCCCTGGTATCAATGTCAGACTCATCATCAGTCACTCCTTCCCTAGACCCACCATGTCCTCCTCCTGAGGAGTCCCCCGAACTGTTTGAGCACAGTGTTGGGTACATGCTCCAGGAGGATGCCCAGCGTTTCGAAGGGTCTGATGATGAAACCCAGCTACAGGAAGGCAGTAGCGTGAGAGCAGACAGAGGGGATGCTCAAGAAGGACACCAATCTGGCAGTCATGTTCCAGCAGCTGCAGCATACTGCCAGATTGGCTCCAGTGATGAGGAGGGAGGGGATGATGAGGTCACTGACTCCACGTGGATGCCTAATAGGAGAGAGGAGGAGGAGGAGGATGAGGAGGAGGCACATCTCCAACGAGGCAGGATGCCCTTTGGTGGCCAGCGTAAGGGCAGTACACCGACGGAATCACACCGCAGAGCTCCGCCTGTGCAGGGCGCTGCCTCTGCCCGTCATTCAAAAAGTTCTTTGGTGTGGGCCTTTTTTGAGGCGAGTGCATCAGATCGCACAGCTGCTGTTTGCAACATATGTCTCAAGCGTATATCGCGTGGCCAAAACATCAGCCGCTTGGGTACCACATGCCTGACCAGACATATGTTGACCTGCCATGCAGCTCGTTGGCAAGCCTACCTCAAAGACCCACACCAAAGAACAAAGCGGACCTCTCCTTGCACCGCATCAGCTGGGATCTCCAACCCCACTATAACTTCAGTCCTCTCTGAAACATGCACTGAGAGGAATGAAGGTGTAGAATTAGGTGTGTCACAGCCAAGTACTTGCGGCCACTCTGCTAGCAGTACACCGACGTCCGATTCTAGCAGGCAAATTTCCCTGCCCCAGCTGCTGGACCGTCGAAAGAAGTTCACTCCCAGCCATCCACATGCCCAGCGGTTGAATGCTAGCTTGGCTAAATTGCTAGCGCTTCAACTGCTGCCTTTTCAGTTGGTAGACTCGGCCCCCTTCCGTGAGTTTGTGCAATGTGCGGTTCCTCAGTGGCAGGTTCCCAAACGCCACTTTTTCTCACGGAAGGCTATTCCGGCTCTCTACCGGCATGTGGAAGGCAATGTCTTGGCCTCGCTGGACAGGGCGGTCAGCGGTAAGGTGCATATTACCGCTGACTCATGGTCCAGCAGGCATGGACAGGGACGTTACCTTTCTTTCACGGCCCATTGGGTCACTCTTTTGGCAGCTGGGAAGGATGCAGGACAAGGTGCAGTAGTGTTGGAGGTTGTTCCACCGCCACGCCTACAAAATGCTACTAGTGGTTGTGACACACCTCTCTCCTCCACCCCCTCCTCTTCTTCTTCCTCCATGGCCTCTTCCTGTGCTTTGTCCTCTGAACCAGCGGTGCTCCGTAGCCGTTCAAGGGGCTACGCAAGTACGCAGGCAAAAAGATGCCATGCCGTGCTTGCGCTGGTGTGTTTGGGGGACAGAAGCCACACTGGGGCAGAGGTCCTGTCTGCTCTGCAGGGTCAGGCCGAGAGGTGGTTGACGCCACGCCAGCTTAAGCCAGGAATGGTGGTTTGCGACAATGGCACCAACCTCCTCTCTGCCCTCCGACAGGGACAACTGACCCATGTGCCCTGTGTGGCTCACGTCCTTAACCTGGTGGTGCAGCGGTTCTTGGGCAGGTACCCGGGCTTACAGGATGTCCTGAGGCAGGCCAGGAAAGTCTGTGTGCATTTCCGCAGATCTTATAATGCCAGTGCTCGCCTGGCTGAGCTGCAAAAGGAGTTGAACCTGCCCAAGAACCGCCTTATATGTGACATGCCCACCAGGTGGAACTCAACGTTGGCCATGCTGCAGCGGCTGCACACGCAGCAGAGGGCCATCAATGAGTACCTGTGCGACTACGGCACCAGGACAGGGTCAGGGAAGCTTGGTTTTTTTTCTCCACGCCAGTGGGGCATGATCAGGGATGCATGCACTGTCCTGGCACCATTTGAGGAGGCCACGAGGATGGTGAGCTGTGACAGTGCATGCATCAGTGACACTGTACCTCTTGTCCACCTGTTGGAGCACACGCTGCGTGGAATAATGGACAGGGCACTTGAGGCAGAACAGAGGCAGGAAGAGGAGGACTTCCTTGCCTCTCAAGGCCCCCTTTACCCAGACAGTGTTCCTTCTGTCCCACCCATCGCACAGGAAGAGGAGGAGGAGGAGGAGGAGGAGGATTGTGTCAGCATGGAGGTGGAGGCTGGCACTCAGCATCATCAGCAGCAGTCTTTTAGGGATGATTTACAGTCCCAAGAAACCAGTGGACTTGTACGTGGCTGGGAGGAGGTGGCTGCGGATCATGTCGTCCTTAGTGACCCAGAGGACTCTGGACCGAATGCCTCAGCTAACCTACGCTGCATGGCCTCCCTGATCCTGCAAAGTCTGCGGAAGGATCCTCGTATTCTTCGGATCAAGGAGAGGGACCATTACTGGCTGGCCACTCTCCTTGATCCACGGTACAAGGGTAAGGTTGCGGACCTTATGTTACCGTCGCAGAGGGAGCAGAGGATGAGACAACTCCGGGAGGCCTTGCAGAAAGGTCTGTGCAACGCGTTCCCAGAGACTGTGAGGTTACAAACTCCTGGTCCTGGACAACGAGTTGCTGAGGCTTCGGCCAGTCAAAGAAGGAGCGGTGGGGAAGGTGGCCGTCTGACCGATGCGTTCAGACAATTCTTTAGTCCGCAGCCCCAAAGTATGATCGGTTCCAGCAACCATCGCCAGCGTCTGATAAACATGGTGCAGGAATATCTAGGGGCAAGGTCAGACTTGGACACCTTCCCCACCGAAAATCCTCTGGCTTACTGGGTCTTGAGGATGGATCACTGGCCAGAGCTTGCACAGTATGCAATTGAGCTACTGGCCTGTCCTGCATCCAGCATTCTTTCGGAACGCACATTCAGTGCTGCTGGAGGATTTGTCACGGATCACAGGGTGCGCCTGTCCACCGACTCGGTTGATCGACTGACTTTCATCAAGATGAACCAGTCTTGGATCACCACCAGCTACCACACACCTGATGCTGATATAACAGACTAATTGATTTTAACATGTCACATCCCTTCAAGACTGATGCTGATGCTGAGTGCCTGTGCTGTTATGTTGACTGGCTATCCTCCTCCTCCGAGTCCTCAATGATACGATTGATGATGATAGCTTGGAAGATCATTTTTGTTTATGGGTGCCGCCACCAGTGGCTAAGGCCCAATTTTTCAGCCCCTGTTTAACAGGGGCGTGTAATTACAATTTTTGAAGCAATACTTTGCAACAGGGCTCATTGCTGTGCTCCAAGTACAGTATCTGTGAGGGGTTGCAGTGTTGTGCCACCAGTGCCTAAGGCCCAATTTTTCAGCCCCTGTTCAACAGGGGCATGTAATTACAATTCTTGATCTAATAATTCACAGCAGGGCCCATTGCTGCACCCACCAAGAGTAACTCTGAGGGCTTACAGTGTTGTGGCAACGCCACCACCACCACCACCACGAAAGGCCCAATTTTTCAGCCCCTGTTCAAAAGGGGCATGTAATTACAATTCTTGATCTAATAATTCACAGCAGGGCCCATTCCTGCACCCGCCAAGAGTAACTCTCAGGGCTTACAGTGTTGTGGCACCAGCACCACCATCAAAGGCCCAATTTTTACTACCACTGTTCAACAATTATATGTAATTACAATTCCTGATATAATAGTTGACAGCAGGGCGTTCCAGCACCAACCAAGAGTAACTGTGAGTGCTTACAGTGTTGTGCCAACACCAACAACTAAGGGGCCTATTTCTGCAGAGTATATACGGCAGGTCCCTACTTTCAAACATCCAACTTACAAACGACTCCTACTTGCAAACGCAAGAAGACAACAGGAAGTGAGAGGAAATCTACCCCTAGGAAGGAAAATTCTCTCCTGTAAGAATTAATATGGGAGAAAGGTGTCTCCTCTGTACTGATGCTTTATCACCAATCCTTGTTTCAAGAAAAACACCACATTTCAAAAACAGTTGTCATTGGGACGGAAAGTGAGGTGAAATGTTCTGAACAGGGGCACAGACAGCAAAACAAATGTTACAGGGGTGATAACCCTTACCTATGTTTTCCAAAAAGTTTAAAAATAGATTTTTGGGCTGGAGCTACACTTAAACAATGTACCTGTTCAAAATTACAAACACATTCTACATAAGAACAAACCTACAGTCCCTGTCTTGTATGCACCGCCTGTATACGGCTGTTCAGAGTATATAGGGCCTTTTTTATTTTGTGTGCGGTGTTCCCCTTAATATCCATACAAGACCCAAAGGGGCTGGTAATGGGCTGGGGTAGGGGGGGGGGGGGGGGTCATGGGGTAGCTATGCCATTTTTCTTAAAGATTTTCATCCATATTACCGGGACCAGACATTACATTAAAGCCGCAAGCAGTTTTAAATGGCTTTTTTTTCCTTTAGAAGTGTCATTTTGTGCAGGGACAGTTCTAAACACGGGAAACACGTGGCACTTCACAGGCATACTTTAGACACCCCCCAGGTACGATATTTAAAGGAATATTTGACTTTTTTTTTTTCACTTTATGCATCATTAAAATGACTGCTCCCGAAAAACGACCGTTTTTAAAACTTCTTTTTGCATTGATACATGTCCCCTGGTCAAGAACCCGGGTTCCCAAACCCTTTTTAGGACAATAACATGCATAATAGTCGTTATAATTAGCACTTTAGAATTCGAACGTTCGCATCCATTGTATTTAATAGGGTTCTAATGTTCGTACGAACGTTCGGTCCGTTCGCGGGTTCTGGTGCGAACCGAACCCGGGGGTGTTCGGCTCATCACTAGTAACATTCAAGAAGACCTTTTTAAACCCAAACAAGCTGGTAAATTTAAAGCATTGAAGCGGGGCTTCAAGAAGTTCCTGAGAAGACTCTGCCCCACTTTTGGCTGTCAAAGATGCCAAAAGACAACCAAATCATCATCAGGTTCAGCAAGTAAGGATTTTATAATATATATTTATTATTGTTACACTACTTGCACATAGAGGGTTGAGGATGAACTTCCTATAACATGAGGACCAACATTGCTAAGATTATAGGAAGAGGAGTAAATAGGGTGTACCAGAGGAGGGGTGAATAGGAAATACCAGAAATGAAGAGGGGGGATAGTGGGGAGTAATACAGATGGGGGAGGGTATAGTTAGAGATTTCTGGAAACCATAATGACAGCAGGAATTTAAGCTCACTAGTATTCACCCCCAACAAATATTCCCTTTGAATGCATTGACTGTTTAATACTTTTCACACTCCAGTATCTGATTTTCTCAGCTCTCTACTCTTTGATGGTGTATAAATGTTACTGCCAATATATGACCTGTACACAGGGGTAATCTGATTTATTTCTCTCTCCAGGTAAAAGTGACATCCAACCTGCAAGATCCATGCGGACAACACCACATGCTTTGACTCCTGAGAGCTTCACCTTCCATCGTATGCTTGGAGAAGGGACTTATGGAAAGGTAAGTTACCCGATACACAATCCCCTAACTGATCCATACAAAGTACAGGAGATAGGAGACCTTTCTGATGATATTTTTTATTGTTATAACTGTTAATCTTTATAAGGATCTGAAATGTTTCATTGGGATCATTGCACAATACATAAGACTCAATTCACAATGTTAACACACCAGGATGAGGATCCTTGTTTCAAAAAAATATTTGACAGCTATTTTCAATTCAGTCCAATGATACCTGAAAATGATAGTTTCATGGCTGAAAATAATAGAGTGCCTTAGGCTTGTATGAAAGCTTTGTGAATAAAGCCTGGTAACCAGGCCTAATTCATAAAGCTACACGAAGGAAAATATTGTTTTTCATCTATGTGACAGTATTTTTCAAAGCTCATCGCACATTGCTAAAAATAGCTGTCACTTTTTTTTAAAGAAGGTCCCTAAATCCTGTTGTTTTAGCTTTGTTAATTGAGCCTATAATATTCAAACCAATTTATGACAATGGGAAAAATGGATATGCCGCCTGCAGAAACTACTAGTTTCCCAGTTCCATTTCATACACCTTATCTGAGAATCCATGTTAGTCCCTTATTCTCTGTGTTGAAAAATGGATTTGCACTGTAGTTTCTCCACGTTTTGTAAATCACAACCTTAAGAGTCAGATCCATAAACAGGACAGAGAAAGAAAAATTGGAGATGATATCTGAAGTATTATGTATCAGGGGGAAGCTAGGGCTCTCTATCTTTATGAATTATCTAACAACCTTTTCTCTTCTATAGGTAATGTTGGCATCACATCCTTCCATTGATCAGCTTCTGGCAGTCAAGATGGTGAAGAAACGGGTCCTAATTGAGGAAGATCCCAGCTGCGTCCAAATCGAGCGGCAAGTGCTGGAGATGTGCAAGGATAACCGCTTTCTCACTCATGCCTTTGCTACGTTCCAGACAGAAGTAAGTATCTTCACCTTTCACCACCTGCCTACCAAATGCCAAGTCCTATTATCCACCTAGATCCTCACACCTATTACCTCGCTAACTAGGAATAATGGCATGAAGACCATTTCATCTTAGCAAAGGAAACAAATCAATCAGAGTGAGAATCCAGGGTACAAATGATGTCTGTATGAATTTAAACTCAACTTTTGTTTTCTCTTTTCTCTTATACAGGATTAAATTTTTTTTGTCATGGAGTATTTAAGTGGAGGAGAACTCAGTTCACTGATTAAAGCCAAAGCCCCATTAGATGTGGCCATCACAAGGTAAGAGTTGCTTATTATAAGTATGTTTAGGGTGAGAGGGATACCAGTGATGATAGGAATGGAAAGATGAATCAGGACATCCATATTTTCTTGGATACTGTGTGTCCTTCCATATTGACAATCTCTGAACCAATTATTTTAGCTTCAATAGAGACTAAAACTTGGTCCAGTCACTGAAAACCTCTTCTCACCATTATATTCATTTAGTATACCATAAAAACAATTTGTTTTGTTGGCTTCTAGAACTGTTGACATGTTACGATGTTAAACCTTATTTATTTTTTTCCATATCAGATTCCTTGCAGCGGAAATATTGTGTGGAATTCAACATCTACATTCCAGGGGCGTTGTGCATAGAGACATAAAACCAGACAATGTACTGTTGGATAGCGCCGGCCATGTTAAAGTAGCTGACTTTGGCATAGCGGAGGCAGGCATGTTCGGATCCAGAACGGTCACCGATGGTGTCGGCACTCCACCATACATGGCCCCAGAGGTTCATCGATGTGAACCCTACAACAAAATAGCTGACTATTTCTCACTTGGATGTATAATCTACGAGATGGCAGTGGGCTCACAGCCATTTCCTGACAGTGAGGAATACGAGACGGTGCACGCAAGAGTGTGTATGGATACACCAGTTTACCCAGAGAACATAGATCCTGAACTACGAGACCTCATCGAGAGAGTAAGTACTTTTCTATTTATAGTAGGGAGAAGAGAGGAAATCGTACACATTAGACAGAACACAGCCTATAGGTGCACTTTACAAAGCTGTCACTCTATACAGTAACCAAATTCCCATTTATAGCTAGATCTTTGGATATTGCCTGGACATAAAACATTACATAATCCCTGTCCAGAAATCACAATTATAAAAATGAGAAATGGTTGTTCCAAAACATTTTAGTGGCCTATTAGCAGATACTTCACACAAGTTGATGTGGAACAATATATGAATTGAAAGACATAGTACTGAGGATAAAACATTATTAAATAAAAGGACCAGATGAAATTGGTCATTTGTTTATGCCCTTAAACTTATATATATATTTTTTTACAGCTCTTATGCAAAGATCAAGTGATGCGTGAACAGCTGACAAGAAACCTTCGCAACCATCCATTTTTCAGCACAGTTGATTGGTCAGAGTTAGAGACTGGAAAGCTACCACCACCATTTGGGATGGAACCAGTAAGTATACAATTCTAAGCAGAATCTGTAGTGTTATAGAGAAGAGGGCTACATTATTATGCCCTTTAGACCTGGTTCACACCAGTGCGGCTTTGAAATCCCACTACTGAAGCGCGATTTCAAAGCCACACATCAGTGCGATTTGCGCTGCCGATTTCACTGAGGTTTGCGACTTCAATTAACAAAAATCTATGCAAGTCGCAATAAAGTCTGTAAAAAATAGTGCAGGAATCTTTTTCATAATCGCTGCGACATAAGTCACGGCAATATGAACGGTTCCATTGCGGACAATGTGCTGCGACTTATCATGGAATTTGGAAACGTCAAATCACATGACAAGTCGCACCGAAGTGAACGGGGGACAATTGATATAAGGAACTACATTAGTGAGAAGTTTGAGCAATATCAAACATATTTAATAGCTAATGAATAATATTAGTGTACTATAATGACTGAAGCAAAAATGTCTGTTTGGGGCAGATATGCTCTTTCTTGACACTTTTGGGAATGTAGACTGATGTTACTTTACACTATCATGTATCTTACAGTCATGGGGTTATATGACATCCCAGGGCTTTTTACATATTGACGAATAAAACTGATCAATGTTTTTTCTTTGTAGGGTCCAGCAATTGATACCAATGATTTAATCTCAGTGGCTGACCTTATGACGGACTCTGAAGCCCTGAAGCCACCAATTCCAGCAGAGCATCAGATGTACTTCAATGGGTTCACTTTTATGAGTGAAAAATGGAGTGCCATATAGGAGCCAAGGAGACAACATAATTTGCATGACAATACAGTTTGTGAAGTCTACCATTAACTGTAATTCCAGGGAGATCCCTACAATTCCATCTCCGTGAATGACAATATGATGGGCTGTAAAGCCCTGAAATTACTCTCTGGATTCACAGTCTCAATGATAGATCCCCACAATAACATCTCGGTGGGTGACATTATAAAGGACTATCAAGCCCTGAACCTACTCTCTGCATTTACAGAGACTCAATGATAGATCCCCATGATAACATCTCGGTGGATGACATTATGACAGGCTGTAAAGCTTGAGCAGAGGCGGCAGATTACACAGACACGCCGTCCCCCGCCTGTTGTCCGGACAATGGCTCCTCCCTCTGGAGCTCTGTGTGGGGGATGGTCCCTCCTTCTCTGCTCTCCACACACTGACACCCACATCTACACTCACCTACCACTGAGGGTGGGGCTCCAATTGCCCAACCCCCCCCCCCCACACACACACACAGGGCCGATCCAGGAAATATTCGATTGCCTCTCAGGGATCAGGAAGGAATTTTTTCCCCAGCTGGAGCACATTGGATCATGTTTTGCTGGGGTTTTTCGCCTTCCTCTGGATCAACTGCCTCACAACCCAATACACCCACTCATCTACCACCAAGAGGGGACGCTACCTCCCTGGGTAGGGGGTGAGTGTGGCCAGTGGAACTTCCCCCCAAGTTTCATCTGCCCTCACTCCCCCACGCCCAGCGTACTGGTAATACCCCCTGCCCCACCTATATGCACTCATCTACCACCAAGAGGGGACGCTACCACCCTGGGTATGGGGTGAGTGTGGCCAGTGGAACTTCTCCCCAAGTTTCATCTGCCCTCACTCCCCCATGCCCAGCATAATGGTACTACCCCCTGGCCCCACCTACATACACTCATCTACCACCAAGAGGGGACGCTACCACCCTGGGTACGGGGTGAGTGTGGCCAGTGGAACTTCCCCCCAAGTTTCATCTGCCCTCACTTCCCCACGCCCAGCATAATGGTACTACCCCCTGGCCCCACCTACATACACTCATCCACCACCAAGAAGGTCCACAGAAAATGGGGTGCCTTGCCGTGGCTCTGTGGCTTACGCATGTATTTGTAAATGTGTGCAACTAAACCCCTGTCTTTGACACATGCTGCTCAACAGGTCAATTCGGTTTGTCGCAGGCTGGTCGGTAAGTTGAGCGTGGAAATGTCTTTGTTATTTTTATGTGTTTGCCTTTCCAATGCTCCTTGCTGCAGTGACCAGTTACAGGTGGGGGCAGTAATCACTTTTTTGTACCACCAAGGATGGCAATGCCTCTTAGGCTCAGCTACACCCACTCATCAGGGGAGAAGAGACTGATCGTGTGTTCATACAAAGTATGCACACAGATCTCTCTCTTCCCCTAGTAAGTCCCATCCCCTCTACAGTAAGAACAAAGTGAGGGAACACAGTGAACCCCTTGATCGCCCCCTCGTGTTAACCCCTTCCCTGCCAGAGACATTTATACAGTAATCAGTGCATTTTTATAGCACTAATCGCTGTATAACTGTGAATGGTCCCAAAAATGTGTCAAAAGTGTACAATTTGTCTGCCGCAATATTGCAGTCTCAATAAAAATTGCAGATCGCCACCAATACTAGTAAAAAAAATTAATAATAAAAATGCCATAAAACTACCCCCTATGTTGTAGACGCTATAACTTTTGCGCAAACCAATCAATATACGCTTATTGCGAATTTTTTTTTTACCAAAAATATGTAGAATACATATCGGCCTAAACTGAGGAAAAAATTTCCTTTTTTTAAAAAAAAAAAAGGGATATTTATTATAGCGAAAAGTACAAAATATTGTGTTTTTTTCAAAATTGTCACTCTTTTGTTTATAGCGCAAAAAATAAAAACCGCAGAGATGATCAAATACCACCAAAAGAACGCACTATTTGTGGGGAAAAAAAGGACGTCAATTTTGTTTGGGTACAGCTTCGCACGACCGCACAATTGTCAGTTAAATTGAAGCAGTGCCGTATCGCAAAAAATGGCCTGGTCATTGAGCAGTCCCTTCCGGGGGCTTTTGTAGCATCTACAAAATAGGGGATAGATTTATGGCATTTATATTATTATTATTTTTTTCTAGTAATGGCAGAGATCTGTGATTTTTATCAGGACTGTGACATTATGGCGGACACATCGGACACTTTTGACACATTTTTCGGACCATTGGCATTTATACCGGCGATCAGTGCTATTAAAATGCACTGATTACGGTAAAAATTTTACTGGTAGGGAAGGGGTTAACACCAGGGGGCGATCAAGGGGTTAACTGTGTTCCCTAGCGTTCTACCTGTGGGAGGAGGGGACTCACTATAGGAGATGAAAGATCGTGGTTCCAGAATCCTAGCTATTAGGAACTCACGATCTGCATCTCCTCTCCTCACAGAACATGGATGTGTGTGTTTACTGGTCACGAGCATCGGCACCCCCGCAGTTCAGTGCGTGCACGCCTGCTATCCCGCTTAACGGAGCCGACATACAGCTACGACGGCTCACCGGATCGTGCCGACCTGTCGCAGTATAATGATGGCAGCAGGTCGGCAAGTGGTTAAATGCCACCAAAAGCTCTATTTGTGTGAAAATAATTATAAAAATGTCATTTGGGTACAGTGTTACATGACCGCGCAATTGTCATTCAAACTGTGACAGCACTGAAAACTGAAAATTGGGGGTGAAAGTGTCCGGTATTGAAGAGGTTAATGAAAAGAAAAGCAGTGTAGCAGGTACTTGAATTTAGGGGAAGCATCTGGGTGCTAGTGTAACCCAGATGCCTTGATTGTTAGGAAATTCATGGTTCCCTTTGTGAATCTTGGAGGACTCTGGTGGTGTGAAGTTCCCGCCGGCCTATAGGTGGCGTTGTTGCCTTGGACCGAGGTTGGGCTCGCACCGCAAGACTGTACCTTTTTGTCCTCCCCTGGAGCTGGTACAGCGGGGCGGGGAACCCGCTGTGGCGCGAAGGGAGAGGTCATAAAAGGGGCGGACGCCCTGATCACGGGGTTAGAGTCCGGAGCCAGAAGATGCGGCCGCACCCAGGCACCTTCAGCCTGGGTGCGGGCGTTCCGGTGTTCCAGGCCTAGGTGCCCTTGACCTAGCCGGAGCGGAAATGGAGTCCATCTCAGGCACCTTTAGCCTGGGGTGAGGTACTATGGCGGATGCCTGGGGCTCAGTACCTTCGACTGAGTTCCGCGAGGGTGGAGGAATCTGAGGGGGCCCTAACTCCTTGGGTGCCCGTGTCTGAGTTTGTGAGGACTGGTGCGCAGTAACTTCTCTGAAGAGTCCGGCGCAGCATCGCTGGTGACGGAGAGGCCTCCACTTCTCCCTTGGATGGATTTCTTCCTCTGACAGGGGCAAAGTGAGCAAAGGTAAATTCACGTTCTATATTACCTAGTCAGTGGCAGTGACTATTCACCACTGGTGACAGCACAGTGGTCAGCAGCAGAAGAGAAATGATTGTGCCTCGATCTGTCCCCATTTTCCAAAGTAAAGAGACTGTTTTATTGCTTGGCAAGAAGAATAAAACTGAGTTGGACCTATTCACTGTGTGAAACTCTGGTTACTAGAAGCAAAGGAGTCAGGGACAAAGTACTGGACTTGACTCTAGGACACCTACCCAAAACCCCAATCTTCTGGCCTTCACCTTCTAGCTATGGAGGACATGGGCCGTGGTGTGTCTTATCCCTTTCTCCCAGGTACCCCTAGACAACAGCCATATAACCGATGAAGATAGAGAGAGGAGGGAGCGGCCCCGCTACAGTTATATACCATATACACAGGTTTATCATTCAGAGTGATACACGTTTTTGCACGCATCATCATTCTCTCACTGTTGGTTATACACCTTCTAGGCGCACAGGTGTGATTTATTTAGCTTATGTACACACCACTTATGGTACACATTTGTTGGCAACACGTTACTGCATCTGGTTGGTAGATATTAGATTTGGTGAGCATTAGGAAGTTTCCCTTTCCAGACCTCCTCCCCCCCCCCCCCACCTCCCTCACTAGTTATAATCACAGCGCAGCCACCATCACCCTTCTTTCATATATTCACTTCTGTCTGCTTGGATCAGACCCCCCGGTGACTGCTGCAGTGTCCCCAGCCCTTTTTCCTTTCCTTTTATCCCCATCCCCCTCCACTAGTTAAACACCCAGCTAGCGCTGGGGTTCTTTCTTTTTATATACATTGTACAGTAGATATTAGATTTACAGTAGAGAAGAAATATTTGTACTACTGATCTTAGCTAATACGTAATATCTTATCTGGGACTTAGTTTTAGTTAAACTAGGACCTGCTCACCTATATGTGCTATCACAATATGTCACTGGATTAGTAATAGTAAGATTACAAAGATATTTTGACTTGTGTTTGCTGTCACTGATTGTAATCATAGGATTATTTAACTTATTTGTATAATGACTAGGAACTCCCTAGTCATTATAGAAAGAAGTGAAATAATCAGTCCCCCCCCCCCCCGGCCCAGTCCGCCCCACAAGACTGGCGCTACACTAAAAGTGTAGTGTAAGCTGGTGGGGACTCTTTTTGTGTGGGAGCCAGGAGGAAGCTGTTTTTTTTATGTGTGGGGGGGCGGCTTTTTTGCTGCCCCCCTCCAAAGTGCTGCCCTAGGCCTGGGCCTTGTTGGCCTAGGCCAAGATACAGCGTTGGTTATAAGGCCTATTATTTTTGGATATACCTAGTGTCTATTCCGCCTGTAGATGGTGCTACAACCCATGGTTGCCGAATTGAATCTTGGGTCCTTTAACCACTTAAGGACCAGACACGGCATATATACGTCGGCAGAATGGCACGTACAGGCATAATCACGTACCTGTACGTCCCCTTTAACTGCCTGCCATGTGGTCGCGTGCGAGCCGCCGGCGGCGCGCTCGCGACCCTGCCGCCATCCCCATGAGTCGGACCGCGGGTCCCGCGGACTCGATCGCCGTGGGGATCCCCGCGATCGTATCACGGAGGGATGGAGCGGGGAGATGTCAGTGTAAACACAACATCTCCCCGCTCGCCTACTGACACTGTCACTGATCTCCGTAATCAGAGCGGAGATCGGTGACGTGACACTCGTAGCCACACCCCCCCTCAGTTAGAATCACTCCCTTAGGCACACTTAACCCTTTCAGTGCCCCTAGTGGTTAACCCCTTCACTGTCAGAGTCATTTTTACAGTAACCAGTGCATTTTTATAGCACTGATCGCTGTAAAAATTACAATGGTCCCAAAATGGTGTCAAAGGTGTCCGATGTGTCCGCCATAATGTTGCAGTCACAATAAAAATCGCTGATCGCCGCCATTACTAGTAAAAAAAAAAAAATTATTAATAAAAATGCTACTTTTGCGCAAACCAATCAATAAACGCTCATTGCGATTTTTTTACCAAAAATATGTAGAAGAATACGTATCGGCCTAAACTGAGGGGAAAAAAAAGTTTTTTTATATATATTTTTTGGGGATATTTATTATAGCAAAAAGTAAAAAATATAGAATTTTTTCAAAATTGTCGCTCTATTTTTGTTTATAACGCAAAAAATTAAAACCGCAGAGGTGATCAAATACCACCAAAAGAAAGCTCTATTTGTGGGAAAAAAAGGACGTCAATTTTGTTTGGGAGCCACGTCGCACGACCGCGCAATTTAAAACGACGCAGTGCCAAATCGCAAAAAGTGGCCTGGTCCTTAAAGCGGAGCTCCGCCGGAAAAATAAATATTAAAAGCCAGCAGCTACAGCTACAGCAGCTGCTGGCTTTTAATATTTGGACACTTACCTGTCCTGGAGTCCAGCGACGTCCGCAGCAGAGGACGAGCGATCGCTCGTCACTCTGCTGCTCCCTCCGCCATCCTCGCTGAGGGAACCAGGAAGTGAAGCCTTGCGGCTTCATGCCCGGTTCCCTACGGCGCATGCGCGAGTCGCGCTGCGCATGCCTATTACTGAGGATAGCACTGAAGCTAAAACCATTTAAAACACGAATGCTGCATGAGCTATAGAAAGGAAAAAAAAAAAAAAAACTGCGCCAACCCACTTTATCCCAAAAAACGGTTTCCCATCAAATGTAAATAGGACCGATAAATAAGTCCAAACACTATTTAGGGCAAGTACAAGTCCAACAAACACTTCACAGTGAGTGATCCAGGGGAACAGAATTAGGTCCACTTCCTCTTTAAGTTGCAAAAGCACACCACCACTGTGACTTGTTCAAAACTTTGTGAAAAAATGGCCACCACCAAGGACAGGGGGAGCAGCTTACCAGAAGGCAAGCGGTATGGGACATACGGTCTGGGTAACAGTCGAATGTCCCATACCGCTTGCCTTCTGGTAAGCTGCTCCCCCTGTCCTTGGTGGTGGCCATTTTTTCACAAAGTTTTAAACAAGTCACAGTGGTGGTGTGCTTTTGCAACTTAAAGAGGAAGTGGACCTAATTCTGTTCCCCTGGATCACTCACTGTGAAGTGTTTGTTGGACTTGTACTTGCCCTAAATAGTGTTTGGACTTATTTATCGGTCCTATTTACATTTGATGGGAAACCGTTTTTTGGGATAAAGTGGGTTGGCGCAGTTTTTTTTTTTTTTCTTTCTATCTGTTTTGGTGCTTTCTCACTATTACTGCTGCCTATATTTATAGCTGTTTTATCCTAGCGCAGTTTTTTACCTTTTATATTTTCTGCATGAGCTATAGCACCTCTTGCCTGTCTATACAAACCCTTATCAACACTTGTAGGGTATGTTCAGCAGACAGTATGCGGTGTGGCCAAGCTGGATAAGCGCAGTGCTCTTGGGCCGATCCTGACATGTCGCAGTGTTTACTTTCTTTTTAAAGAAACGTTATTGAAATGCCACAGAGGCAATTTGGCCGCCGTGCGGTGTGAGGCAGTGGATTGCACTCAGTACTTTTTTTCACCACACACTGCCCGCACACTACTGCAATTTTTTAAAATGTAAAATATATATATTTTCTTTTACTTAAAGTGATGGTAAATGATTACCTTGTAAAACAACCCATTCCATTTCCCTTTTTTATAAGTGATCACATTCCCTTTGTTCTCAGCTGCATAAGAGCTGGGGGAGAAGAAGCAGCAGCACACTGAGCTTCCCAGTGAGAGGCTGTGCAGAAGGGGGCATGTTAGAACATGTTTGATCATTTGAGGAGAGCATACTGAGTTCCCAGTATAGCTAGAGAACTGACCCCGCTGTGCTCTCCTGCTTAGTGTGGTCAGTTTTTAATAGGAAAGCAGAGGGACTGGCAGAAACACCAGGGATTCCACATAAAGGAAGCAATACAAAGAGAACAGGATACTTTCTCATACAAGTACAGGGTACAGCAGCACATATCAGGATTCCGAAGTGTTGGGGGTAAAAAACGCTTTAACTTTTTTTTATTAACACAAAAAGTCCCCTATGTGATGATTTTTGTTGACAGGTTCTCTTTAATAAGAAACACCAGGGGTCTAAAGGACCCCTGATGTTTCACCTGTCTTCCAATGAATCGAATGCAGTGCAGATCGCACTACATTCGATTCTTCCTGGGTCATACAGGCCAGGGAATCTGACATATACCCTTCTTCTTGCAGACCCAGAAGCTAAGAGAGCAGAAGCATGTCCGCTTGGCTCTGCCCCCTCTACACACGGAACCCAAGATGCATACCAGTGGGCACACAGAGCCCGAGATGCATGGTGGGGGTGCACAAGCGGGGGTGGGGTGTGCATCCGTTACTGGGGGTGTTTGAGACTAGAGAGCAATTTGGTGGCTGCCCAGCCACTGGAATCTGGGAGCAATTGGTGGCTGCCCAGCTGCTGGATCACTTCCATCTGACAGCTGGCAGTCTGCTTGTCAGATATACAGTGTGTGTAACACCACTCCCCACCCCGCTGTCATACGACATATGGACTTGACAGTAAAAGGGTTCAAGTACATTTGTTGTTAATTGTTTCACTCATCTACAGCTTCCTTTTAATTAGATTTCTAATTTCCTGTGATAAGTGTTCATGTGCTGAATTTTTTACTTTCAATTTTCCTTTCTTCTTGAACTCATTTAGATTTTTAAGATATCTACTTAAATTTGCAGAGAGTTTTTAATTAACTTCTTTTACTATGTACGATTTTACGTGAACTCCAATTTAAAATGAAATGGCTGAAATGGACTAACTATATTCCCTGCTGTTCAGTTGCTGTTCATGATATACAGTATCTTTAACTGGTATTATAATGTAGTATAAAGAACTGTGCAAAGCTGTGATAACATAGTAATGCATGAATTGTTCTTTTTTATTGTGTTTGATAGACAATTGTGCCCTCAAGCCCAATTCTGACGAAACTTTCTTTGGTTTTGGATAGTGATCATGGGAAGGAATACCAATACTGATAAACACTGTTAGAGCCGGTTCACACCAGGGCGACTCAGGATCCGACTTCAGGTCGCCCCGAGACGCCCCAAGTCGCCCCAAGTCGCGCTGTAATGTTAGTCTATGGAGCCGTCTTTATGCACACTACAGAAGTCGCTCCGACTTCAAAAAAGGTTCCTGTACTACTTGAAAACGACTTCTAGGCGACTTGTACCCATTGATTTCAATGGAAGTCGCCTCCAAAGTCAGATCAGTGTCTTAACTAAAGTAACTTTACAGGAAGAGAAAATAGTTTTCTCAGGCAAACCCCTCCCTTCCACAGAGCTGATTATTGTTTGATTGGCCACTGGCAAAGTCGCCTGTCCTGGAGGAAACTTGAAGTTGCCTCGAAGTTGCCTTGAAGTTGCCTTGTAAAGTCGCGCTGGAAGTCATGTTGCCCCAGTGTGAACCGGCTCTTATGCATAGTGGCAAATGTATAACCGCAGTATGTTGTTGCCTGATGCCTAGATGACTGATGAGTCACTGGAATACTATACGTCAAAATACAGGAGGGCCTGGTAGGGGACGTGAGGAAAATATTCAATTAAGTCTTTCAGGAAAAAAAAGATTAAATACATTCCTTAGGTTTAAAGACTAAGGTCGTCTTTTCCAGACACAAGCCTATGCAGTCAAGGGGCCCCTGTAGCTATTATAAAAACTGTACAATTTGTAAAATGTTTCCTCATTTTCTTGTCATACCTGTTGGCACTTTGCCCCTTCCACAAAGTCAGGCTGAACATACAGTTATACATAGGACAGGCTCACACATGAGCAGCAGCTCGGCTCTCCAATATACTACTAGGAACACTACCTGATCAACAGCTGTACTAAGGCAGAGGGACGGAGATGTTGAGTACGCTGACCGTACAGCATAGTTCCCAACTGTCTCTCATTTGGAAGGTCTGTCTGTCTTTTGGGACCAAATCCCTCTTTCTCTCGTGCAGCCTCAGTTGTCCCTCTTTTTGGTCTGATGTGTAAATCTCTATACAGAATGTACTATCTTACTACCAGAAGTCTTACACTCTACTATACTACATTTTTTATCCAATTACTGCATTTCTTATTTTGAAAAGTCAATATGAAGGAAAAGCAGAGGTAAAAAATGCATTTGTGTGCTTCAGCCAATCACTTTCTACATATCAGATCTTTGTGGTCTGTATAACCGGGGCTGTGTCGTTAAAAGGTGTCCCTCTTTACCATTTAGGAAAGTTGGGAGGTATTCATACGCTAGGCAAAGTTTACTAAGTTCCTGATATACTGTCCGAAATTCACTACATTGGCTACCCCTACTTTTTGCTTGATAGCAGTACTTTGTATCCTTACACAGTGCGTGTTGGGATACCATGTGCTGATATTCAGCAAAAGCAGGGGTGACCAGATCTGTGTAGGTGTACAAAGGAGATAGACCCCAAACTAGGTGAAATTATAACAGGATTAATTAATAGCACAGCAATCCAATCCAACACCAAAAATCATGTATAAGTCATGGTAAAACACACGTGACAAGTGACACCTACTAAAAAAAAAGTACCTAACAAACTAACTTATGATCAACTATATACAAGCAAGGGGAAGATTAGGTAAGGCAGGGTCAGGCAGGAAGTGCAGAGTTCAGCAGGGCAAGAAGGGTCAGAAGAGGGCCAAAGCGGGGATTAGGCACAAGGGGAACAGGTAGAGTCAGCAAGGATCAGGATAAAAGGTACAGAAACATGACACAGAAAACACTGAGGCACAGTGGAAAGCTAAAAGAGGGGCTAAATACCCTTCCAGCAGCCAGTATCAGGTAGGGATTAATTGCTGGGATCTGCTTGCTACTAGAATAGGGTGACCAGACATCCCCGGTTTCAGGGGACAGTCCCCGGATTGAGGACACTGTCCCCGGACCAAATCTGTCCCCAGTTTTGTCCCCGGATTGGATTTGAACAGGAGCTGGGGCAATTTCAAAGACAGTCAGTGCAGAATAAAAAAAAAAAATTCTGAATTACACACCCCCGCTCTGCCGCTTTTACTAGCTTAGGGGGGTGTATTTTTTAAATTATCTGTGCGCCTTTCTGATGATCATGTGCTGGTCGAAGCGGAGGAAATATTTCTTCAGTTTCAGGTGCCCATTCAGCTCGCATGTTCTTCTGCCTTGGCTCAAGTCCCGGCCAGCCGCCTGCCTCTCCTTGCCTTCCCCGGCGGAGTGATCTTCCTCCTCTCCCCACACAGTAGTAGCCGGGGCCCAGAGAGTAAGACTTGACAGGCTGTTAGGTGGGCGGCGGCGGGCAGAGAGTCGCTGAGTGCCGCCATTACTAGTAGAAAAAAAAATATGTCCCCGGATTTCATTTTAAAAATCTGGTCACCTTATACTAGAAGACACCTGCTTGTGTACACCTGGACTACACCCTTCAGAACCAGGAACCACAGTGCTACCAGCAATTGATTCCGTTTCTGGCACCCTATCAGTCCCCTCTGGCTTGACTTACTTTGAAAAATGGAAGAATTCAGTCAGAAAATTTTCGGCTGAACAAAGACTGCACATAACCAGGTGCAGTAGGAGATTTGTCCACACGTACTGTGTGGATGAAGGATTTTGTTAACTTGTTTTTGTTCAACAATGTCTAACAAATGTGTGGCCAGCTTTAGACCAATTTTCAGTGGGGAGTGTTGGCTGTGTGAAAACATTCCTATGTGCTGGCAGTGCAGTGAAGTAAACAGCCTCATTTGATACACAGGGATTAACCACTTCAACCCCGGGCTTTTTTTACCACCTCATTACTGGGCCTATTCTGGCACTTCTCTCCTACATGTAAAAATTATCATTCTTTTGCTAGAAAATTACTCAGAACCCCCAAACATTATATATGTTTTTTTAGCAGACACCCTAGGGAATAAAATGACGGTCATTGCAACTTTTTTTCTTGCACGGTATTTGCGCAATAATTTTTCAAACGCCTTTTTTGGGGGAAAAAAATGGTTTCATGAATTAAAAAATAACAAAACAGTAAAGTTAGCCCAATTTTTGGGGAAAATATGAAAGATGATGTTACGCCGAGTAAAACAATACCTAACATGTCACGCTTTAAAATTGCGCACACTCATGGAATGGCGCCAAAGTTCGGTACTTAAAAATCCCCATAGGTGACACTTAAATTTTTTTTACAGGTTACCACGTTAGAGTTACAGAGGAGGTCTAGTGCTAGGATTGTTGCACGCGCTCTAACGCATGTGGCGATACCGCACATATGTGGTTTGAACGGCGTTTACATATGTGGGCGGGACTTACGTGTGCGTTCGCTTCTGATCGCGAGCTACCGGGGACAGGGGCGTTTTATTTATTTTTGTTTTTTTACTTATTTTTTTTTATTTTTACACTTTTTAAATTTATTTATTTTTTGATCACTTTTATTACTATTACAAGGAATGTAAACATCCCTTGTAATAGGAAAAAAGGGGAGTAGGTGCTGAGGACGGTCTACAGAGTAGAATTTCCTGCATCCCAGTGACTAATTGTATGGAAAAGGGGGTTCCTCTTAGGGGACTTTAAAAGGAAAAATTTCCCTGATAGTAAATGCGTAGAACGAAAAAGTAAAATAAGGGTTGTTTATTTAGACAAAATTAGGGTAGTAGATAAATGTGATCTACAAAGCATTGGACAATTGGTATGACATGGGGGGGGGGATGCAAACACAATGACATGCAATACATAAATTGAAACAATGAAAGACAGCATATAGTTACAAAAAAACATAAACGGTGAAACCGACGCGTTTCGAAAAAAATATTTTCTTCTTCAGGGAAATGATTGTGTCGGCAAAGGATTAGCATGTCATATGTATTGGCTTGAGGGTCATAGAGTTGCATCCATTGGCGGTAAACATAAAATCAAAAGACAACAAGAAAAACCTCTGCTTCTAAGGAGGTGCACCCAGAGCGCAGACCCCCCTGGAAGAGCTTCCCCAACAAGGGGCACGTTGCGCTTGTGATTGAAGGTGTGGGTGAAGGTCAACGTATGCAGGTATACACTGTGGACGAGTCCAGAATGCAACAGGCTTGCTGGCGTGCGCTTGGGGTCCCTAGCACCTGGTGTGGTGCATGTATTCAAAAGAGGGTTGCCGTTTTCAAGATGACAGGAATGAACCGTGGGGGGGGGAGGTAGGTAGAGCCCCCTCCACCGGAAGTCCTCTGAGATCTCGAGCAAGATGGAAGAGAAGGTGGTGTTCTTATTAGACACCCTATGGTTCCTGGCCTGAGGCAGGATCAGGGAGGCAACATGTGCACAGCAGCGTCTGTTGTGTCAGGATCAGCTGCGACCGGGGACAGGGGCGTTTTAATTTTTTTTTTTTATTATTATTATTATTTTTATTTTACTTAATTTTTTTATTTTTACACTTTTTTGAATTTATTTTTTTTTGATCACTTTTATTCCTATTACAAGGAATGTAAACATCCCTTGTAATAGGAATGGTGTGTGACAGGTCCTCTTTATTGAGAGATGCAGGGTCAATAGGACCCCACATCTCTCCTCCAGGCTGGAAAGCATGAGATTGTGAAAAAATTTTCACTGATCTCATGTTTACTAGCCGCAATGGCGGCCTTTTTTTACATCTGAGGACCCGGGCATGACGACGTCATCACATCGCGCCCGGGCCTCCGACGGTCATAGAGATGACTGGTGACCATCTGGTCACCAGTCATCTCTTTGCTTCCTATTGGACGATTCATTCTCTGGGCCCCCGATGGCACGGGAGACCCCGGAGAAGCACCGGATGGCGGCGGGAGGGGGGGGGAACCGCCGCTATGATCGTTCTTATGGTGCACAGAATCGCCGGCAGAACAGAAGGATATCTGAATGATGCCTTTAGCTGCAGGCATCATTCAGATATTCCCCCACAAAGCCCAGGACGTCATATGACGTCCACCCAGGATGGGAGATCCCATCTGTGGACGTCATTTGACTATGGGCGGGCGGCCCCCCCCCCCCCCGCTGCAGGTCCGTCTGTAATGGAAAGGGGCGGGGGTGGGCGGCGCCACAGCTTAATTTTTTTTGCAGCCACGCGCTCGGCTCCGCCTCTATTTTGTTCCCCCTCGGGGAAGGGGAAACAGTAATTGCGGCTGAGACAGGAGACACCTGGTTAAGGGGGGACTCCGCTGGGGATGCCTGATGTAAGGGGGGACTCCGCTGGGGACGCCTGATGTAAGGGGGGACTCCGCTGGGGACGCCTGATGTAAGGGGGACTCCGCTGGGGATGCCTGATGTAAGGGGGGACTCCGCTGGGGACGCCTGATGTAAGGGGGGACTCCACTGGGGACGCCTGATGTAGGGGGGACTCCACTGGGGACGCCTGATGTAAGGAAGGACTCTGCTGGGTACGTCTGATGTAAGGAAGGACTCCGCTGGGTAAACCTGATGTAGGACGGACTCCGCTGGGTAAACCTGATGTAAGGACGGACTCCGTTGGGGGCACCTGATGGCATCTATTGGCAGGCGACGTGGCAGGTGACACACTCGGAGCTAACACTGATTCGGCATTATGGTGAGTTGAATGATTTAATTTTATATTAAAATGTAATAATAGAAATAATGCACTTCAGTCATCCTGACACCATAACAACCATGGTGCCAGGATAATTGAAGAGCTAACACCAGATGTTTGTAGTATCTTTATCTGCAGATTGTTAAACTCTGGAATACACATATTTCTATTGTGGTGTAGGATCTGGGCCTGCTGTCCCTCCATCCTTCCTTCTCTCTCCTTCCCTCCCTCTTTCTTTCTCCCTCCATCCCTCATTCATCTCAGACTCTAACCAAACCCCCTTTGAGCCACGCCCATTTAAGCCACTACCCACGTAAACCACGCCCGTTTCTCGTCGCTTCGCGCGACGCTTTTTTCTGCTAGGGTGTGACACACACACAAGCGAATGTCCCGCCCCCCAAATTATAGCAAGGCTCCCCCTACATGCGAAAAAGTGTTCCCGTTTTTTTTTTTGCAATGTTGGCAACTATGGATTCTTGGCATACAGCCAAGACAGCTGATTGGAGGAAAGGCACACACTCCCCCTCCACATAGGAAGAGACTTACAGAGCTGTGCTGTGGCAAGGCAAGCGCTCTGCTAATCTATTTATTAGACATGTGCACACTGAAATATTTCGTTTCGGAATTTCGTTTTCGTCCGAAAAATAAATTTATTTAGTTACTCCCGAAATTCGTTTTTATTTATTTTGTTTTTCATTAGAAATTGCATTCGTCCGAAAATCTGATTTAATTAAGGTCGAATCTGTCATTGAAGGCTTATGGTGTCTGTTGAATATTTAAAGAAAATTCGACGGAGCAGCGAAACTGTACGACGCTGCAATCATACATTTCCGGTCGAATGTTCCGCCTACAAGCTATAGTAGAATTCTAATGTTGTATGACTAGTAATAATTATATTTATTAATTACTATTTACTAGTCAACCAACATTAGAATTCTTCTATAGCCTATGGGCGGATGCATTTGACCGGAAATGTACGATTGCAGCGTCGTACAGTTTAGCTGCACCGTCAAATCTTCTAACTTTCAACAGACACCATAAGCCTTCAATGACAGATTCGACCTTAATTAATTCAGATTTTCGGACGAATGCAATTTCTAATGAAAAACAAAATAAATAAAAACGAATTTCGGGAGTAACTAAATAAATTTATTTTTCGGACGAAAACGAAATTCCGAAACGAAATACCGTATATACTCGAGTATAAGCCGAGTTTTTCAGTACTTTTTTTGTGCTGAAAATGCCCCCCTCGACTTATACTCGAGTCACCTTTTTGCGTCTAATCTCCCGAACTTTGGGGACCCGGTACCGGCCGGCCGTAGGTCCCCTGGACCCCAAACTTGGCACACATGTAGCCCCACTTTTGCTCTACAAGTGTGCAAAGTTTTATGTCCAGGGGACCTACGGCCGGGGAGTACCGATTTTTCAAACCCGGGCACCCCTTCCATAGACTCCCATGTTAAACGGTAATTTCTCTGGTGACTTTGGGGAACCGGTACCGGCCGGTCATAGGTTCCCTGGACCCGAAACTTGACACACATGTAGCCTCATTTCTCCTCTATAAGTGTGCAAAGTTTTTTGTCTGGGGGACCTACGGCCGGGGAGCACCGATTTTTCAAATCCGGGCACCCCTTCCATAGACTCCCATGTTAAATGTCAGTCTAGTCATGGACACAGTGAGGCATGGGCACAGTGAGGCATGGCCACAGTGGGGCATGGGCACAGTGGGGCATGGGCACAGTGAGGCATGGACACAGTGAGGCATGCACATGGACACCCTAGGCTTATACTCGAGTCAATAAGTCTTCCCAGTTTTTTGTGATAAAATTAGGTGCCTCGGCTTATATTCGGGTCGGCTTATACTCGAGTATATACGGTATATGTTTTTCGATGCTTTGTCGAATCTTCGTCGTTCATGTTGAATTGTCAAGTTAGTTCTAGCTATTTTACTGCTCCTCCTCTTTGGTTACAATCAGCCAATAAACATTCATCATCATCATTATTTTTATTTTACTTCCCCCACCCAATTCCAGCAGCAATCTTTTCTCTCTATGTCGAATCTTTTCTCTCTATAATGTTGAATCTTTTCTCTCTATGTAGAATAATCTTGCACTAATAGAGTTAAAGTTAGGCACATTCGACCACAGGTTCGATAGACACAGATTGTTATTGTCAGCGTCACGTCGAATCTCCTATCTACATCGAACTGTTGTCGCAACGAAAACGAAAATAAAGCATTTGTTTATGTCGGATCTTTCGGTTTTCGGATTCTGTGCTTTCGTTTTCGTTTGTTAAAACGATAACGAAAATACCTGAAATTCGGACGAAAATGCATTTGGATGAAAACGAATGCACGTCTACTATTTATAGCAACCTCCCTCCACACAAATTTCAGGCTGGTTTTATTTCGTTGACAGAGAACTTGTCAGAAGAATTTCTCTCCAAAGCCCTAAGTCCAGTGTGTTTCTGCTGTTTCGTTGCTCGGGCATGATAACAGAGCAACGAAACAGCAGAAACACACTGGACTTTGGGCTTTGGAGAGAAATAAGAAAACACTACAGAGATATGTGCTTAGGTCAAATTTCATGGATCAGCTTTACATCCACTTTAAAGTGGATATAAAGTCTCAAATTACAAAAAATGCGCGCAGGCAGGGTCTTTATTGCAGTGGAGATGTGCAATGTGCAATGCAATAAAGTAAACCTACCTGCCTGCTAGCAATCTTAGCATGCGTAGCTCAGTTTAAATTCTAGCACAATGCCACTGTGCCAGTATGCCTAAACTCTTGGTCATGTACAGTGCCTTGAAAAAGTATTCACACCCCTTGAAATTTTCCACATTTTGTCATGTTACAATCAAAAACATAAATACATTTTATTGGGATTTTATGTGATAGACCAACACAAAGTGGCACATAATTGTGAAGTGGAAGGAAAATGATCAATGGCTTTCAATTTTTTTTTACAAATAAATATCTAAAAAGTGTGGCATGCATTTGTATTCAGTCCCCTTTACTCTGATAAAGTAAAATCTAGTAGAACCATTTCCCCTCAGAATTCACCTAATTTAGTAAATTGAGTCCACCTGTGTGTAATTTAATCTCAGTATAAATACAGCTGTTCTGTGAAGCCCTCAGAGGTTTTTTAGAAAACCTTAGTGAACAAACAGCATCATGAAGGCCAAGGAACACACCAGACAGGTCAGGGATAAAGTTGTGGAGAAGTTTAAAGCAAGGGTAGGTTATAAAAAATATCCCAAGGTTTGACCATCTCACGGAGCACTGTCCATTCCATCATCCAAAAATAGAAAGCGTATGGCACAACTACAAACATATCAAGACATGGCCATCCACCTAAACTGACAGGCCGGGCAAGTAGAGCATTAATCAGGGTAGCAGCCAAGAGGCCTATGGTAACTCGTGAGGATCTGCAGAGATCCACAGTTTAGGTGTGAGAATCTGTCCACAGGACAACTATTAGTTGTGTGCTCCACAAATCTGGTCTTTATGAAGGAGTGGAAAAAGAAAGCCATTGTTGAATGAAAGCCATAAGAAGTCCCGTTTGTAGTTTGCGAGAAGCCATGTGGGGGAAACAGCAAATATGTGGAAGAAGGTGCTCTGGTCAGATGAGACCATAATTGAACTTTTTGGCCTAAAAGCAAAACACTATGTGTGGCAAAAAACTAACACTGCACATCACCCTGAACACACCATCCCCACTGTGAAACATGGTGGAGGCAGCATCATGTTGTGGAGATACTTCTCTTCAGCAGAGACATGGAAGCTGGTCAGAGTTGATGGGAAGATGGATGGAGCCAAATACAGGGCAATCTAAAAAGAAAACCTGTTAGAGTCTGCAAAAGATTTGAGACTGGGGCGGAGGTTCACCTTCCAATAGGACAACGACCCTAAACATACAGCCAGAGCTATAATGGAATGGTTTAGAATTAGATCAAAGTATATTCATGTTTTAGAATTGCCCAGTCAAAGTCCAGACCTAAATCCAACTGAGAATCTGTGTCAAGACTTGAAAATTGCTGTTCACAGACGCTCTCCATTCAATCTGACAGAGCTTGAGCTATTTTGCAAAGAAGAATGAGCAAAAATATCACTCTCTAGATGTGCAAAGCCTTTCAGCTGTAATTGCAGTGAAAGGTGTTTCTACAAAGTATTGACTCAGGGGGACTGAATACAAATGCACACACAAATCTAGAAAACCATTTATCATTTTTCTTCCACTTCACAATTATGTGCCACTTTGTGTTGGTCTATCACATTAAATCCCAATAAAATACATTTACGTTTCTGGTTGTACGATGACAAAATGTGAAACATTTCAAGGGGTATGAATACTTTTTCAAGGTACTGTAAGGGTGTGATGTCATCACACTCTGGCCAATTAAGACAACTATAGACCAGCACCCAGAAGAAACCATCAAGAAGATGCTGATGCTGACAGGGTACCTTGCAGACATCAGACTATTGAAGCAGGGGTAAGTATTACATACTTTACTTCTACTTTAAGCAACGTAGCCTACCCCGACTTATTATTTGACAAAGAAAGAGTAGCAGTAGAGGTAATTTCTCTGTTCTTTCCAGCCATCAATACAGTTGCAATAAAAAGTATGTGAACACTTTTGGAATGATATGGATTTCTGCACAAATTGGTCATAAAATGTGATCTGATCAAAAAATAAAAAAAATGTGATCTGATCTTCATCTAAGTTACAACAATAGACAATCACAGTCTGTTTAAAATAATAACACACAAAGAATAAATGTTACCATGTTTTTATTGAACACACCATGTAAACATTCACAGTGCAGGTTGAAAAAGTATGTGAACCCTTGGATTTAATAACTGGTTGAACCTCCTTTGGCAGCAATAACTTCAACCAAACGTTTCCTGTAGTTGCAGATCAGACGTGCACAACGGTCAGGAGTAATTCTTGACCATTCCTCTTTACAGAACTGTTTCAGTTCAGCAATATTCTTGGGATGTCTGGTGTGAATCGCTTCCTTGAGGTCATGCCACAGCATCTCAGTCGGGTTGAGGTCAGGACTCTGACTGGACCACTCCAGAAGGTGTATTTTCTTCTGTTTAAACCATTCTGTTGTTGATTTACTTTTATGTTTTGGGTCGTTGTCCTGTTGCAACACCCATCTTCTGTTGAACTTTAGCTGGTGGACAGATGGCCTTAATTTCTCCTGCAAAATGTCTTGATAAACTTGGGAATTCATTATTCCTTTGATGATAGCAATCCGTCCAGGCCCTGACGCAGCAAAGCAGCCCCAAACCATGATGCCCCCACCACCATACTTCACAGTTGGGATGAGGTTTTGATGTTGGTGTGCTGTGCCTCTTTTTCTCCACACATAGTGTTGTGTGTTTCTTCCAAACAACTCAACTTTGGTTTCATCTGTTCACAGAATATTTTGCCAGTACTGCTATGGAACATCCAGGTGCTCTTGTGCAAACTGTAAACGTGCAGCAATGTTTTTTTTTGGACAGCAGTGGCTTCCTCTGTGGTATCCTCCCATGAAATCTATTCTTGTTTAGTGTTTTACGTATCGTAGATTCGCTAACAGGGATGTTAGCATATGCCAGATACTTTTGTACGTCTTTAGCTGACACTCTAGGATTCTTCTTCACCTCATTGAGCAGTCTGCGCTGTGCTCTTGCAGTCATCTTTACAGGACGCCCACTCCTAGGGAGAGTAGCAGCAGTGCTGAACTTTCTCCATTTATAGACAATTTGTCTTACCGTGGACTGATGAACAGCAAGGCTTTTGGAGATACTTTTATGACCCTTTCCGGCTTTATGCAAGTCAACAATTCTTAATCGTAGGTCTTCTGAGAGCTCTTTTGTGCAAGGCATCATTCACATCAGGCAATGCTTCTTGTGAAAAGCAAACCCTGAACTGGTGTGTGTTTTTTAGAGGGCAGGGCAGCTGTAACCAACACCTCCAATCTCATCTCATTAATTGGACTCCAGTTGGCAGACACCTCACTCCAATTAGCTCTTGGAGATCTCATTAGTCTAGGGGTTCACATACTTTTTCCGCCTGCACTGTGAATGTTTACATGGTGTGTTCAATAAAAACATGGTAACATTTAATTATTTGTGTGTTATTAGTTTAAGCAGACTGTGATTGTCTATTGTTGTGACTTAGATGAAGATCAGATCACATTTTATGACCAGAAATCCATATCATTCCAAGGGGTTCACATACTTTTTATTGCAACTGTATGTGGCTTGTCAGTGCATGTAAATGCAGGACATCCAAATGGACTCAAATCAAGAAAACCTTTTTTAACACTTTAATTTTAAAAGGAACTGTGAAATTGGTGCAGCATTAATTTAAATCTCCTATTCATTACCCACAATACACACATGTCAACTTCCTAGACACTACAGTATACATCAGGGATGACAAGCTTCACACTTCGATATACAGAAAACCGACTGACCGATGCAGCTATCTTCATAGTTCCAGTTTTCATCCCCAACACACTAAACGAGCCATCATACACAGCCAGGCCATCAGATACCACCGAATTTGTTCAGACCCAGAAGTCAGAGATAAACATCTCAGAACACTGGCAGGCTCTTTCCAGAAGAAAGGATATAAAGACAAAACCATCAACAACAGCATAAACACAGCCTTGAAAACCCGAAGAGAAAATCTCCTCCAATACAAAGAGAAAAAAACAAATAACCGAGTACCTCTAGTCACCACATACAACCCAACACTAGAAGGGATCAAAAAGATAACCAAAGATTTACAACCCATTATAACAGAGGATGAAACTCTGAAAGAAATATTCCAACAACCCCCATTATTGGCTTTCAGACAACCACCCAACCTCAGACACAAACTAATCAGCAGGAAACTTCACTCTGATTATGAAGTCACAAATAATGGAAGCAAACCCTGCAATAAAAAACGCTGCAAACTGTGCAACCAGATCAATCCATCCAAAAGTGTCACACACACAAATGGGACCTTCACTATCATGGGATCTTACAACTGTACCTCCAGTAATGTTGTGCAGGGGAGGGCTGGCAGCTTTAGGCCAGGGGGGCAAGTCCAGTCAAGTGGCCCATTAACACCTTGGTGATCAGCCATCGTCGTTATACGGCAGCAGGTTGGCTCCCCGGCGCACACGGCGTGCCGCTGGAGCCGATACGTGTGGCCAGCGGCCGCGATATCTGCCGGTGACCCGCGATTGCTCCTGAGAGAGACAGAAGGGGGATCTGTCAATGTAAACAGACATCCCTGTTCTGACAGGGGAGTTAGAGAGAGATCTGCTGTTCCAAGTGATCAGGAACATCAATCTTTCTACTCCCAGTCACTACACCCCCCCCCCCCCAGTTAGAAACACCTCCCTATGGAACACTTAACCGCTTGATCGCCCCCTAGTGTTAGTGTTAAAGTGGTTGTAAACTCACTTACACAACATGCACCTACAGGTAAGCCTAGATTAAGGTTTACCTGTAGGTGCATGAAATATCTCCTTAACCTACACGGTTAATGAGATATTTGCATTTAAAACCAGTACCGCTGACGTCACGCGCATGCGCACTAGCGGGCCGGCTTAGTAGCCGGATTTCTGAATGGAGTTAGCCGGCCCGAGCGCACATGCGTGTGACGTCATCGCCGCTCCTGGGCCAATAACAGCGCCGGAGCGGCGATACACGGAAGGCAGAGGGGAGCAAGATGGCATCGCGACGGAGGTGTCCGAGCACCGCTGCAGGGGCTTCGATCTCAGGTGAGTGATTCATAATGAGCTAGTATGCTATGCATACTAGCTCATTATGTCTTTGTTTTGCAGGTTGTTTAAAAAAAAAAACGGGGTTCACAACCACTTTAACCTCTTCCCTGCCAGTAACATTTATACAAAAATCAGTGGGTATTTTTAGCTCTGATCGCTGTATAAATGTCAATGGTCCCAAAAAAGTGTCAAGTTTCCAATCTGTCCCCCGCAATGTCGCAGTCCTGCTAAAAATTGCTGATCACTGCCATTACTAGAAAAAAATAAAAATGTCATAAATCTATTCCCGATTTTGTAGACACTAACTTTTGCGCAGACCAATCCATGCACAATTATTGCGATTTTTTTTTATTTTATTTTTTTTACCAAAAATAAGTAAAAAAATACATATTGGTCTAGACTGATGAAGAAATATATTTTTTGGGGGGATATTTATTATAGCAAAAATTAAAAAATATATTTTTTTTTTTCAAAATTTCACTCTTTTTTTGTTTATAGCGCAAAAAATAAAAACCGTGACCAAATACCAATAAAAGAGAGCTCCATGTGTGGGAAAAAATGGACGTCAATTATGTTTGGGTACAACATCTCACATCAATTGTCAATTAAAGAAATGCAGTGCAGTATCGCAAAAAATGGCCTGGTCAGGAAGCGGGTAAATCCTTACGTGGCTGAAGTGGTTAAACTTACCATCATTGGTGCCCATCAATGTAGCCTCATCAGTGCAGCCTGATCAGTGCTCATCAGTGCAGCCTGATCAGTGCCGCCTCACCAGTGCAGCCTGATCGGTGCCCATCAGTGCAGCCTCATCAATGCCCACCCATGCAGCCTCACCAGTGCAGATAGTGCCCATCAGTGCAGCCTCACCAGTGCAGAGAGTGCCCATCAGTGCAGCCTCACCAGTGCAGAGAGTGCCCATAATCTGTGCAGCCTGATCAGTGCCACCTCACCCATGCAGACAGTGCCATCATCAGTACAGCCTGATCAGTGTCCATGGGATGCGAGGGGTCAGCTGGGGGCGTGTCAGGGTCTGGGTATGTGTTACAGCTAGGTACTTTGCTTGCACAGCCTCTTCGGAGGAGGGGGGGGTGATGAATCTCAGTCATGTCTTCTCTGCCTCTCCGGAGACTCTGTTGGAGAATCTGACGAGTTGGAGAATATGACAGAACACCTGGTCCCAGCCCACAACTGCTCAGGTCATGTGTGACGTGCTGGTTGCCTCTGAGACTCCTGGGAGGTGGGAGTTGTAGTTTGCTCCCACTGCCAGGAACTTCAGTGCGGCAATATTACAACTCCTAGAGTGCAGCGCAGGCCAGCCAGTCAGCGACCGCCTTTTAGTACTGTTTAACCCAGACCTGCTAGGGTTTCCATCTTTTCTTCAAGCAAAACCCGACACTTTAGCAGCGGCATTTGTTTTTTTGGGGGGGGGGGGTATACCCTATAAGATTGTAAAAGACCTGGGACACTTTTGGTGGCCTGAAAGAGAGTAGTAATGTGGCGCATAGCTCGCCGCAGCAAACAGTTCACGTGGCTGAATTGCGAGTGTTCTGCATGGAATGCAGCGGTCAGATATGTCCTGGGGAGAGGGCTAGTGCTAGCAGGGGGGTGGGGAGAGATAGATATGTGCTGGGGGGCAGTGGCGGTCGGTGATCAAATTTGTTTGGGGGGGCGCAAACAAACTGATTTTGAAAAAAAAGAAACATCAAATGCAGCCACTGTGCCCCATCAAATGCAGCCACTGTCCCCCATCAAATGCAGCCACTGTCCCCCATCAAATGCAGCCACTGTCCCCCATCAAATGCAGCCACTGTCCCCCATCAAATGCAGCCACTGTGCCCCATCAAATGCAGCCACTGTGCCCCATCAAATGCAGCCACTGTGCCCCATCAAATGCAGCCACTGTGCCCATCAAATGCAGCCACTGTGCCCATCAAATGCAGCCACTGTCCCCCATCAAATGCAGCCACTGTCCCCATAAAACGCAGCCACTGTCCCCCATCAAATGCAGCCACTGTGCCCCATCAAATGCAGCCACTGTCCCCCATCAAACGCAGCCACTGTCCCCATAAAACGCAGCCACTGTCCCCATAAAACGCAGCCACTGTCCCCCATCAAATGCAGCCACTGTGCCCCATCAAATGCAGCCACTGTCCCCCATCAAATGCAGCCACTGTCCCCATAAAACGCAGCCACTGTCCCCCATCAAATGCAGCCACTGTCCCCATAAAACGCAGCCACTGTCCCCCATCAAATGCAGCCACTGTCCGCATCAAACGCAGCCACTGTCCCCATCAAATGCAGCCACTGTGCCCATCAAACGCAGCCACTGTGCCCATCAAACGCAGCCACTGTCCCCATCAAATGCAGCCACCGTGCCATCAAACGCAGCCACTGTGCCCCATCAAACGCAGCCACTGTGCCCCATCAAACGCAGCCACTGTGCCCCATCAAACGTAGCCACTGTGCCCCATCAAACGCAGCCATGGTGCCCCATCAAACGCAGCCACGGTGCCCCATCAAACGCAGCCACGGTGCCCCATCAAATGCAGCCACTGTCCCCCATCAAATGCAGCCACTGTCCCCATAAAACGCAGCCACTGTCCCCCATCAAATGCAGCCACTGTGCCCCATCAAATGCAGCCACTGTCCCCCATCAAATGCAGCCACTGTCCCCATAAAACGCAGCCACTGTCCCCCATCAAATGCAGCCACTGTCCCCATAAAACGCAGCCACTGTCCCCCATCAAATGCAGCCACTGTCCCCATCAAACGCAGCCACTGTCCCCATCAAATGCAGCCACTGTGCTCATCAAACGCAGCCACTGTGCCCATCAAACGCAGCCACTGTCCCCATCAAATGCAGCCACCGTGCCATCAAACGCAGCCACTGTGCCCCATCAAACGCAGCCACTGTGCCCCATCAAACGCAGCCACTGTGCCCCATCAAACGTAGCCACTGTGCCCCATCAAACGCAGCCATGGTGCCCCATCAAACGCAGCCATGGTGCCCCATCAAACGCAGCCACGGTGCCCCATCAAACGCAGCCACGGTGCCCCATCAAATGCAGCCACGGTGCCCCATCAAACGCAGCCACCGTGCCCCATCAAATGCAGCCACCGTGCCATCAAATGCAGCCACTGTGCCCCATCAAACGCAGCCACTGTCCACATCAAATGCAGCCACTGTGCCCATATGTGCTTGGGGGGTCAGATATGTTCTGGGGGGAGGGCGCTTTGTGAGAGAAAAGAGCCAGTGCAAGGGGGATGGGTAGGGGGTAGGATATGTGCTGGAGGGGTGTTTTGGGAAGGAAGAGAGGGGTTGCCAGATTTCAAATGTAATCCACACTGAAGTTCTAGCATTGCCTTCCCCCTCCCAGCACATCCTCCTAACCCCTCAATCATTCATATGACATCTACCTTGTCCTCCTTTCCAGACACTCTCCCCCTCCGTCCTCCATCTACAGTACAGAGCATAATAAAAACTTTAGTGCAGAGTGCAGACCTGAGATTCAGAGCGTCCCTTCTCCTCCCCCTCCTCCTCCTCGTGTGTGTACAGAACGGACTGAGAAGGAGGGGAGGAGCTTTGATACACTGCTCTGCTCTGCTCATCCAGCTGCTGTCAGGCAGAGAGGAGACTCGTCACTGGCGAAAAAAAAAAAAGTTAAAGTAACAGACAGCGCTGCGGCCGTTCTAATGATAAGGTAGGCGGCCTGGGGGGAAATCTCCCCCCTTCCCCCCTTGCCAGCCCGCGCCTGATGTTGTGTACCTCATCCAATGCAACAGGTGTGGCAAAGGATCTTATGTTGGTGAAACAGGACAGAAGTTGCAAGCGAGGATGAATTTTCACAGACATACCATCAAGGAACATAAAGAAGACAGTTTCTGCACACCTGTGGGACATCACTTCTCACAACCAGACCACACTATAGAAGACCTCAATGTTTTAGTTCTTAAAGAGAATTTCAGAACTATCCAGGAAAGGAAAACATTTGAACTAAGAATGATAATTCTTTTTGACACAAAAACTAATGACCTAAATTTAGATATTGGTTTCCTTACCCATTATACTAAGGTTTTATGACCCCCTCTGTGACTAGCATCTCCCCCCTCAAGTCTATAGCTCTCCCTCTGTCTTATCTCACTAACTCTGCTGCTATCTTTATTACCATTGATTTGTATGTGTTTTTTTTTTTTTCCTTTCCCTCTGAGATTTTTTTCTTGTTTTGTTTTAACATTCTGCTAAAAAAAATGTGAATCAGTACTGCTTGGACCTTGAAGAAGGGGACATACCCCGAAAGCTTGTCCTGAAAAATTGTATGTTAGTGCAAATAAAAAAAGGATCACGGACAGTACTCAATTTTCTCTGTCACAATTGCACTAATACGGCTACAATTACGTCAACTATTCATTACCCAAATTTATACATACCCAGCGTGGGTAAACTGATTGGTGTTGGTATCAAAATGATGGGCTGTATGTGGCATAAAACACAGCATTTTTGTGTAATTAGGTCTCATGCACACTGGACACTTTTAATGGCTACTGTTAGGGGTTTCTGGCGGGGGGGTCGGGGTTCTGACTTTAAACTCCTCTCCATGTTAGACTATGGGGGAGATTTACTAAAACTGGCACACTCAGAATCCAGTGCAGCTCTTCATGGTTGCCAATCAGCTTCTAACTTCAGGTTGTTCAATTAAGTCTTGGCAATAAACCCTGGAAGCTGATTTTGCACACTCTAGTTTTAGTAAATGACCCCCCATATGTCTATGCACACATAGGCATTAACAGGTGTTTAGAGGCATATCCAGCACATCCAGGAACAGCAGCATTTTGGCAGAAAAAACACTTGACGCTTGTAAACGCATCTAATTACGTGTTAGCGCTAGGCTGCAAGGAAGAAAGGCATTTAGGAGAGATGGCCCAACATACAGGGGGGGCATTTACTAAAACTGGTGCACTCAGAATCCGGTGCAGCTGTGCATGGTAGCCAATCAGCTTCTAACTTCAGCTTGTTCAATTAAAGCTGGGTACAAACTATGAGAAAATCGGAAGAAAATTTTCATATGAGGCACGATCCTTCGATTTTCGTATAGTGTGTACACAACTATCGACATCGCATTCAGACTTTGCAAACGGAAATTTCCAAAGGGACAAACTCCAAAAATGTTCTCGTCTGTGAACAGAACAAACAATTTTTGTTTAATGCGTACTGTTTTCGTCTGAGAAAAATCATATACGAAAGACTGCACATGATTAGAAACGATAAACAATCAAAAAAAAAGCCTTTGTCATACGAGAATTTTCATATATTATTTCCTTCCTCGATTCCGACTTGCTTTGAAACGAGGAAAACCAGACGATCATTCACCCAATCTTCTTATAGTGTGTACCCAGCTTTAATCTAGAAGTTAAGTGGTTTCTATGCAGAATTGCACCATAATTTGCACTCTCCAGTTTTAGTAATTAATCCCCACAGTTTGCATGAGGCCCTATAGCCCAGTGGTTCACAGCCACAGTCCTCAAGTACCCCCAACAGGCCATGTTTTTCCTTTATCTTGCACGGGTGCTTTAAATCAAGTCAATGGCTTGGAATTTTGGACAGCTATTTTATGTAAGATAAATTCCCAAAACATGGCCTGTTGGGGGTACTTGAGGACTGAGGTTGAGAACCACTGCTATAGCCCATGGTTTCATGCAGAAAAAAAAAATATTATCACAACACGAGGTGAACAAATATTTGCTTTGCTTTACAACAACATGTATTCTCGTCAATAATTCATTATTTTACGCTGGATAATTATGTTTGCCAGCGAAAATTGTCCTATTGACGCTCCAGTTTACACTTTAGCAAACTGTAGATAACAGTTAAATCCTAGTGTTCTTTCACATGGTACTGATGTATGATCAGATATTCCTGTAAAAACGTGAGGATGGGCAGTATAGTAAGTGCATGTGTGTATATATATATATATATATATATATATATATACAGGGCTGGACTTACCATTGGGCTTGACTGGGCTCAAGCCCATGGGCCTGTCCACTAGGCTCTCTAATTAGGCAAAGGCTGGCGGGGTGAGCCGCGAGCGGGCCGGCGTTCTGTCAGATTAGTGTGACAGAAAGAACATCACCGCCGACACACATTAAAAATTCCCCCCCGTTACACCCTCATCAGCGGCAGCAGCCAATAGCAGGCTCCACCGCTGTCCTAGTTGGCACCACATTGCATGATGGGAGATGTAGTTCTCAACAGCACATACTAGACTCGGCCGGGCTGTGCCTACAGGCTGCAGAGACTACACCTCCCAGAATGCACTGCAGGGCGGGCGCTCAAAGTGGACAGTCGGCTTCTCCTGAGTCCTGCTTGTAGTAGGGGACGGAAGACTCGGAAGAGTGATCAACCAGGAAAGTCACCCTAAATACCTACCTATATCACCAGCACCAGGTCAGCGACAGTGCCTCATACTTCTGTCAGTGCTGCCTATATCAGTGCAATGCATAACTTTCTATGCTGCAGATCAGTGCCTCATACCTCTCTCTGTGTCATGCATAACGTTATATACTGCTCCAGATCAGTGCCTCATACCTTACTCATTGCAATTTTATCCTCAGTGCCTCTGTCAGTGTGACTTTATGGTCTGTGCCTTATGCCTCATTCAGTGCTAGGTGGAACTTTTTTATGGTAAGTGCTTCAGGCTTCTGTTAGTGCAAGGTGCTACTTTATGGTTAGTGCCTCATGCCTCACTCACTGCAAGGTGCAACTTTATAGTAGTCCATGTCTGATGCCTCTGTCAGTGCAAGGTGCAACTCTATGACCAATGCTCTCATGCCCTAGTCAGTGCCTCGCTAAGAGCCATGCATAACTATATACTGCATGAGTGCCCAATGCCTCGCTCGGTGCAAGGTGCTGTTTTGTGGTTAGTGCCCCCCTCAGTGCAACCTTTTGGTATGTGCCTCATGCCTCACTCACTGCAATGTGCAACATAATGGTCGGTGTCCGTTGTCTGTCAGTGCAGGGTGAATCTTTATGGTCAGTGCCCCCATGCCCCTGTCAGTGCCACTTTAGGGTCAGTGCCACCATGCCTCACTAAGTGCCATGCATCGCTATATAATGTATAAGTGTCTAATGACCCTTATTGCAAGGTGCATTTGACCGGCGTCCCCCATGACTCTGCTTTCTTTCTCCCTCCATCCCTCATTCATCTCAGACTCTAACCACACCCCTTCCGGGCCATGCCCATTTGAGCCACGCCCACTATTTTGCGTGAACCACGCCCATTTTTTGTAATGTATAGAAGGTAGGGCCCAAAAGTGACTCAAGCCCAGGGGCCCCCACCACTCTAAGTCCTGCCCTGTATGTATATCCACTTGTCCCCCGCCCACTGTCAATTGACGGCGGGCGGAGGATACTCTCGTTCTGGGAGGACGTCATATGACGTCCTCCCTTTAAAACGAGCTAGGAGGCGCGCGCTTGCCGCCAGCGGCGCGCGCGCGCGCCCGCCGCGTTCACAAGGCCCCTGTGCGCGTGCCCGGCGGCCGCGATTGCCGCCGGGCACCCGCGATTGCCCGGGAAACGAGCAGGAAAGTGGATCTCTGTGTGTAAACACAGAGATCCACGTCCTGTGAGGGAGAGGGGACCGATGGTGTGTCCCTTGTACATAGGGACAACCATCGGTCACCTCCCCCAGTCAGTCCCCTCCCCCCACAGTAAGAACACATTGAGGGAACATATTTAACCCCTTCCCGCCCCCTAGTGGTTAACCCCTTCCCTGCCAATCACATTTATACAGTAATCAATGCATTTTTATAGCAGGGATCGCTGTATAAACGTGAATGGTCCCAAAAATGTGTCAAAAGTGTCCGATGTGTCCGCCGCAATATCGCAGTCACAATAAAAAAATCGCAGATCGCCGCCATTACTAATAAAAAAATAAAAAAATAAAAATGCTATAAATCTATCCCCTATTTTGTACACGCTATAACTTTTGCACAAACCAATCAATACGCGCTTATTGCGATTTTTTCTTTTACCAAAAATATGTAGAAGAATACGTATCGGCCTAAACTGAGGAAAATTTTATTTAAAAAAAAAAAATGGGTATTTATTATAGCAAAAAGTAAAAAATAGTGTTTTTTTTCCAAACTGGACGCTCTTCTTTTGTTTATAGCGCAAAAAATAAAAACTGCAGAGGTGATCAAATACCACCAAAAGAAAGCTCTATTTGTGGGAAAAAAAGGACGCAAATTTCGTTTGGGAGCCACGTCGCACGACCGCGCAATTATCATTCAAAGTGTGACAGCGCTGAAAGCTGAAAAATGGCTTGGGCAGGAAGGGGGTTTTCGTGCACAGTAGAGAAGTGGATATATATATATATATATATATATATATATATATATATATACACACGTACAAACACTTAAAAACTCTTCCAGCTGCTTTTTGTGGGGGGTTTTTTCGACAAGGGGACGTGATCTAATATACTTTCCAGCAAGGCAGATTATTTTTTTTCTTAATTTGTCTATATGCAGTGCAAGTTTACACACCTGTTTGTATAAACCAATTAAAAACAATGGGCTGCGTCATTTAAATCTGTAAAATTTTGGGCTTCCATTTCCTAAGCCCTTAGGCCGGGTTCACACTGGTGTGACAAACGCTCCGACATTGGGAGCTCAGGTCGCATGAGATGTGAAAATCAATGTTTCCCTATGAGAGCGGTCTTAACTGGTCCGACACATGTCGGTCCGACTTTGAAAATGTTCCCTGTACTACTTTGGTCCGACTTTGATCCTACTTCAGCCCACTGAAAATCATTGAAGTCGGATCAAAGTCGGAACGCCGTCTTGCATGATCTGACTTTGTCATGCGACTTGTGCTCTGCTGATCTTGAGGGGGAACTCCACGCCAAATTTTTAATATAAAAACGACATGGGTTCCCCCTCCAAGAGCATGCCAGGCCCTTGGGTCTGATATGGATTTTAAGGGGAACCCTCTACGCCGAAAAAACAGCGTGGGGGTCCTCCAAAATCCATACCAGACCCTTATCCGAGCACGCAGCCCGGCCGGTCGGGAAAGGGGGTGGGGACGAACCGTACCAGGCCGCATGCCCTCAACATTGGGGGGTGGGTGCTTTCGGGCAGGGGGGCGCCCTGCGGCCCCCCTCCCCAAAGCACCTTGTTACCATGTTGATGAGGACAAGGGCCTCTTCCCGACATCCCTGGCCGTTGGTTGTCGGGTCTGCGGGCGGGCAGGGGGCCCCAGATCCCGGCCCCCCACCCTATGTAAATGAGTATGGGGTACATCGTACCCCTACCCATTCACCTGAGGGAAAAAAGTGTCAATAAAAAAACCACACTAGACTAGATTTTTAAAGTAATTTATTAAGCAGCTCCGGGGGTCTTCTTCCGACTTCGGGGGTCTTCTTCCGACTTCGGGGGTCTTCTGACTTCTCCGCGCTCTCCGGCCTCTTCTCCCGGTCTCCGGTTCTTCTGCCAGGCTGTTCCGCTATCTTCTGCACTTTTACCGCTCTTTTGCTAGCGTTGGCCCGATCTTCTCCGTTGTCTTCTTCCCTCTTCTCTTCTTCCGATGTTGACACGACGCTCTCTCCCGCTGTAATGCCGGGTGCGCGGTGCGCAACGACTTATATAGGCATGGGGAGGGGTCACCGGGTGCATGATGGGTGACCCCTCCCCAGTCCCGGGGCATGTGATGGGACTGTGACATCATAAGGGGCGGGGTCACCGGGTGACATCCCCCGGTGACCACGCCCCATGCCTATATAAGTCGTTGCGCACCGCGCACCCGGCATTACAGCGGGAGAGAGCTTTGCGTCAATATCGGAAGAAGAGAAGAGAGAAGAAGATGACGGAGAAGACCAGGCCAACGCTAGCAAAAGAGCGGCAAAAGAGCAGAAGATAGCGGAGGAGCCCGGCAGAAGAACCGTAGACCGGGAGAAGAGGTCGTAGGGCGGGAGAAGAGGCTGGAAAGCGCGGAGAAGTCGGAAGGGACCACCGAAGTCGGAAGAGACCCCTGGAGCTGCCTATTAAATTACTTTAAAAAACCTGTCTAGTTTGTTTTTTTATTGACACTTTTTTCCTCCCAGGTGAATGGGTAGGGGTACGATGTACCCCATACTCATTCACATAGGGTGGGGGGCCAGGATCTGGGGCCCCCTTATTAACCACTTCAATACTATGCACTTATACAGCTTCCTGCCCAAGCCAATTTTGAGCTTTCAGCGCTGTCGCAATTTGAATGACAATTGCGCGGTCATGCTACACTGCACCCAAACAAATTTTTTATCATTTTGTTCCCACAAATAGAGCTTTCTTTCGGTGGTATTTGATCGCCTCTGCGATTTTTATTTTTTGCACAACAAATAAAAAAAGAGCGAACATTTTTAAAAAAACTACGTTTTTCTTTGTTTCTGTTAATTTTTTTTGTAAATAAGTACCTTTTCTACTTCAATGACGGGCACTGATAAGGCGGCACTGAAGGGCACTGATAAGGCGACACTGATGGGCAACAATGAGGTGGCACCAATGAGGTGGCACTGATGAGGTGGCACTGATGGGCACTGATAGGCGGCACTGATGGGCACTGATATGTGGCACTGGTATGCAGCACTGATGGGCACTCATAGGTGGCACTGATTGGCACTCATAGGCGGCACTGATTGGCACTCATAGGCGGCACTAATTGGCACTCATGGGCGGCACTGATGGGCACTTATGGGTGGCACTGATAGGTGGCATGGACGGGCACTGATAGGTGGGCACAGATTGGCACGGATGGGCACTGATAGGTGGCACTGATGGACACTAGTAGGTGGCATTGGTGGCACTGGTGCCCAGCAATGCCAGCCACCACACATTGTGAAAGTGCCAGTCAGTGCCCATTTGTGGGCACTGATTGGCATATTTTTTTTAAAGTTTTTATTTTATTTATTTATTTTTACTACATGTGGATAGCCATGGGGGCCATCCACATGATTGGGGCTTCCCTGGTGGTCCTGGGGGGCTTCCCTTGTGGTCTAGTGTGGGTATCCGAGGGGGGGCTGCGCTGATAAACAATCAGCGTGAACCCCCCTGTCAGGAGAGCCGCCGATCGGCTCTCCTCTACTCGCGTCTGTCAGACGCGAGTGAGGAAGAGCCGATCAACGGCTCTTCCTGTTTACTTCCTGATCAGCCGTGATTCGACACGGCTGATCACATGGTAAAAAGCCTCCGACGGAGGCTTTTTACCGAGATCAGTGTAGCGGTGGGTCAGACTGACCCACCGCTCCACCGATCGCTGCGATGCACGCCCCCCCGGGCGCCCGGCGGCTGTTATCCCGCAGGACGTCATATGACGTCCAGTGTGGATAACAGAACCACTTCCCGGACGTCAATCTGCTATTGACGGGGCAGGAAGTGGTTAAAGGGGGCTCCCGGATTCCGATAAGCCCCCCGCCCGCAGACCCTGACAACCAATGGCCAGGGTTGTCGGGAAGAGGCCCTTGTCCTCATCAACATGGGGATAAGATGCTTTGGGGTGGGGGGGCCGCAGGGCGCCCCCCTGCCCCAAAGCACCCAGCCCCCATTTTGAGGGCATGTGGCCTGGTACGGTTCAGGAGAGGGGGCTCGCTGGTTTCTACCCCTTTTCCTGACCGGCCGGGCTGCATGCTCGGATAAGGGTCTGGTATGGATTTTGGGGGGGACCCTCACGCCATTTTTTCGGCGTAGGGGGTTCCCCTTAAAATCCATACCAGACCAAAGGGCCTGGTATGCTCTTGGAGGGGGAACCCATGCCGGTTTTTTATTTAAAATTTGGCTTGGAGTTCCCCCTCGATATTCATACCAAACACAGTGCCTGGTATTGGCAGGGATCCAAGTCGGATCCCCGTTCATTGAAGTCAGACGCGTCTTTGAGTCGCAGGGCAAAGTTGGATCCAAAGTAGGACAAGTGTCGTGTCGCACCAGTGTGAACCTTAGGCTGCATTCACATCTGAGTGTTCTGTGAACACATGTAAAAGTGCACATTTTCATTAACCACTTAAAGTGGTTGTAAACCCTTCCGAGGAAGTTACACCTACAGGTAAGCCTAGATTAAGGCTTAACTGTAGGTGTTTGCAATATCTCATAAACCTACACGGCTTAGGAGATATTTGCCAAAAGGAATACACCGTTGTTTACGGTGCATGCGCGCCGTAGACAACGGCGCAGGCGCACTGAGAATCCCATTTATAAAACCGGCAGAGCCGGCTTTTACGGCTCCCGCACGCATGCGCGGAGTGAGGTTTTCGCCGCTCCAGCCAATCACAGCGCCGGAGCGGCGATACCCGGAAGTAACCTTCCGAAACAAGCGATGAGGGGGAGACGAGTATGGGTTCGGGGGCTTCGATCTAAGGTAAGTAATGCATAATGAGCTAGTATGCTAGTCATACTAGCTCATTATGGCTTTATCTTGCAGGTTTAAAAAAAATAAAAAATTGGGGTTTACAACCACTTTAAGCCCAGGTTCACACTGGGCTGCGGGAGTGAAGCCGTGCGAGTTCAGCTGAACTCGCACAATTTCACTCCTGCCTGTCAGTCCCGATTTCGGCCGCGATTACAGGGACATCTGTGCAGGTTTCTGCACAGATGTCAATGTAAATCGCGGACGAAATCGCAAAAAGTAGTACAGAAACTACTTTTTGAAATCGGTGCAGCGCCGCAGATGCAGCGTCGCACCGATTAGGACGGTTCCATTGCCCGCAATTTGCGGCAAATACCAGCGTTTTGACATGTGATTTTGCATGCCAAATCGCATGTCAAAACGCACCAGTGTGAACCAGGGCTTAGCCCCGGACCATTTTGCTGGCCAAAGACCAGGCCACTTTTTGCGATTCGGCACTGTGTCCTTTTAACTCACAATTGCGCGGTCGTGCGACGTCGCTCCCAAACAAAATTGACCCCCTTTTTTTTCCACAAATAGAGCTTTCTTTTGGTGGTATTTGATCACCTCTGTGGTTTTTATTTTTTGTGCTATAAACAAAAATAGAGCGACAATTTTGAAAAAAATTCAATATTTTTTACTTTTTGCTATAATAAATATCCCCAAAAAATATATAAAAAAACATTTTTTTTCCTCAGCTTAGGCCGATATGTATTTTACTACATATTTTTGGTAAAAAAAATCACAATAAGCGTTTATTGATTGGTTTGCGCAAAAGTTATAGCGTCTACAAAATAGCGGGTAGTTTTATGGCATTTTTATTAATATTTTTTTTTTACTAGTAATGGCAGCGATCAGCGATTTTTATCATGACTGCGGCATTATGGAGGAACATCGGACACTTTTGACACCATTTTGGGACCATTGTCATTTTTGCAGCGATCAGTGCTATAAAAATGCACTGATTACTGTAAAAATTACACTGGTAGTAAAGGGGTCAACCTGTAGGGGGCGCTGAAGGTGTTAAGTGTGACCTAGGGAGTGCTTCTAACTGTTAGGGGGCGTGGCTTGCTGTGACACGTCACTGACCACTCTTACTGATGACAGGGGACAGACGATCAGTGACAGTGTCAGGGGAAGGACGGGGAGATGTTGTGTTTACACTAACATCTCCCCGTTCTTCAGCTCCGTGACACGATCGCGGGACACCGGCAGACATCGAGTCTGTCCGTGCCATTCCGTCGATGTATAACTTTGTGCGGCGGTTGGGAAGTGGTCGCGCTTGAGGTGCCATTCATTGTCAATGGCACTCCAAACGCAGCAAGCAGATGTAAGTTTTTGTGCACAATAAAATACACTATTTACTTCATTAATATACATGGCCACTGTGTGTGCTGTATAAATTGTATGTAGCATCAGCTACAGCTGTTCCGGCAGGGGTATGGGGACTTCCCGTACTGCTTCCGGAGCAAAATGGAGTTGGGCTAAGTGATGCTCAACCATTAACAGGTAACCTTGTATTTTATGAATGAATACAAGGCTTCCTCTGATTGCCTGAGGTAAATATCATGACATCATCTGCCCACCTCTCCACCTCAGCCAGTCAGAGAAAGCCTTATATTCATTCATAAAATACAAAGCTTCCTGTGAATGGCCGAGCAACTGGATTTTGTTCATGGAATGGCAAGGGAAGTTTCTGTTCTGCTGCCAGAACACATCGATGAGGCTATATTCAGTTTATACAGAGGGCACACGTATTAGTGAAGGAAATAATTTGTTTGTACCAACTTAGTACAAACAAACTATTTAAAGTTAAATGAAACCTGGAGTAATGCCGCGTACACACGACCGTTTTTAATGACGAGAAAAATTACATTTTTTAAAATGGTCATTAAAAATGATCGTGTGTGGGCTTCCAGCATTTTTCCCGACGAGAAAAACGCAGAGAATCACGACGAGAAAAATTGGAACATGCTCTAATTTTTCACGTCGTCTTTTACATCGTCGTTTTTCTCATCATGAAAAACGGCCCTGTGTGGGCTTTAACGACGTGAAAAAAAATGCGCATGCTCAGAATCAAGTATGAGACGGGAGCGCTCGTTCTGGTAAAACTAGCGTCCGTAATGGAGATAGCACATTCGTCACGCTGTAACGGACTGAAAAGCACAAGGCTGAAAAGCGCGAAACGTCGCTCAACAAACTTTACTAACATGAAGGGTGGCGCCATCTGAATGGAACTTCCCCTTCATAGTGCCGTCGTACGTCACCGCGCTTTACTCGAACATTTTTTTCCATGATAGTGTGTAGGCAAGGCAGGCTTGAGAGGAAACACAAAAAATCACGTCAAGAAAAATGACGGTTTTTTCAATGACATTAAAAAGGGTCGTGTGTACGCGGCATAAGGCTAGTGTCAAACTTAGCGTCTCATGAACATGTGTTTTTGCATAATTTTTTTGGCACGTTTTTGTGTTATGTGCATAGGGGCAGCTTTAATGGTGTGCTTTTACCATATTATCAGCAGAGGTAGCAAGCAAAGAGCATACTCTGCAAATCCGGAACTGGGGGCCAAAGACTTGATGCCCTGAGCTCACAGGAGGTGGGTTGAATAACACTGAGCACCATTCAACTTGGAAGAAGAATGTCAGGGAGCTGAAGCTGTAAGTCTGCAGGGGACACCACCAGCAATCAGGTGAGTATAGCAGCTGGAGCTGTTTTTTTTTATTAAAAGGTAGAAATAAACTTTAAAGCACATCTTAATGAAAGTTCCCGACCGGCTCACACAGATATACTGCGGTAGAATGGCTCTCCTGGGCGATATCCCATACATATACGGCTTCGCCCAGGAGAGCCACCAGAGGGCGCGTGATGCTTCTGTTCACTGTCCAGCCTGAGATTGTATAGACCAGCTATTGCCACATCTACTGAACATGCTCCAGTTTCAGTTCCTTTCTAAGCTATTCATTTCCTAGTTCTTTTTTATCTGTGCAGCCCAAATTAATATAGAGTCACACATGTAGTCATATACACTCCAGATAAATGACAGCCCTCCCCCCCCCCCTCCCATGCCCACTAAGAAGCTCTACACTATAGAGGCAGGATATTATATGTTGATTGATGGAGGCAATGCTGTGATTCTAAGCATATACAAACATAAGACACAGGCTAGTGGGGTGTGACACAGGCTGGATTAGCAGAACCTCCCCCTTGATAGCCCACACCATGTTTTTGCACAAACATAATAACAATTTGAGATCAAATAAATTTTTGTGTGTGTTGAATTAAAACATTTATTTGATATTACTTATATGCTTTTCCTCTGTATTCCAAAGGCTGTTAAGGTACACAGGCAGTCACCCTGGCGATTGACGCAGGCTCATCTGAAATGTGAAGTCTAAGTACTAAGGCTGCTTTCACACTGAAAGCGCCGGCCATTAGCGGTAAAGCAGCGCTAGTTTTAGCGTCGCTTTTCCGCTGTTTAAGTGGTGCTTTTCGGTCAATAGCGCTTTTAACCCCAAAAAATGGGTTAAAAACTCCTGTGTTTCGGCGCTTTCAAAATGCTTTTCAGGTGCTTCAGATGCACAGTGTCAGGGAAATGGCCGAGAAGGACTGACAATTCCGCCCAAGACAATCATGGAATAGGGTGACTAAGATGGGCGGTACTTCCTCCTTGTAACCTGAACAGATCACATGACTAACTTCCTGGTCTATTTAAGCCTGCTGCTGGAGCTGCTCATTGCTGGATTATCTCTTCAGTCTTCTGTGTACCTTGACCTTGTTTCCTGATCCGTGCTTATCCGTTGTGACCCGGCTTGCCTTGACCTCGCTTCCTGATCTCCTGTGTTTAACCCTCGGCCTGCTTTTGGACTCTGCTCCTGCTTCCTGACCACCCGGCTTGACCCTCGGCTTGTACCTGGACCCTGCTCGTGTATGACCTTGGCTCGCCCCTGTATATGCTCTGGACTGACCTACCTGTGTTTGACCCCCGGCCTGGCTTCTGGTATCTCCGTTCATTTAAATACAACAAGCTCAGTTCTGCCTGCCTCAGCCATCCCTCAGTGCCTGAGCTTATCAGACTGCAAGCAAGCACCTGGCCAACCGTGCTTCTGTGGGCACCGCGTTTCCTGTTCCCAACTCCAGGGTCGCGCTGCACTCAGCCGCAAGGGGAGCCCTCTTAGCATCTCGATCTCCATACTCGTTCCTGACACACTGCCTATGCATCTCAATGGGCATGGGCATTTTGGGAGGGCTGTATACAGGCGCACCGCCCAGGTGTGAAAGCACCCATTGCAATGAATGAGAGGCAGTTTTCAGGCGCTTTACAGGTGCTATTTCTAGTGCTAAAATGCCTGAAAACTGCCTCAGTGTGAAAGGGGTCAAACGGGTGTTCACCAGAGCTCCTGATGGTGGAGATGGATTTTGCTGTGTGTTAGTACTAGGTCGCGGTCCTCAGGATTGCCCACCAGGAGGTGAGCAGGCCAGGGTCCAGAAGGGAATAAGCGGGCAAGGATCAAACAAGAGCATAGTCAGTAAAACAAGCCAAAGGTCAGTAACGAGTAGTTGTTGGTTGGGATCAGGCAGAAGCGTAGTCGAGGAACAAGCCAAGGGTCGATAACAAGTGCTAGCACAATATGGATGGCAACAGGGAAGACAAGAGCGAGATACTGGCTGAAGAGAGCACCAAAATCTGGCAAACAGGATGTGCAAAGACATGGCTTAAATCAGAGAGTTCAAAGGAGGAGCAAAGAGTTCAAAGTTCAGCAAAAGTCAAGGCACAGGGCGGAATGCAGCTTCTCAGGTAGTCTATTAAGAAGAGTCATTGCTAGACACAGCAGAGGTCCCAGGTTCAAGTCCAGGCCCTGACAAGGTGACTGGCAGCAGAGGACTAGAAGCTCCTCCCACTGATATTGTTTTGCAGACAGACAGGGAATGATCTGGGTTATGTGACAGCTGTATATTGATATATATGGAAAAGGGTACTTTGTTTTTTTATTAAAATTAAATACATCATCCATATATATAAAGAGAAGGGATCATGTAAATTAAACAGTGTGTGTTCAATATCACTTTAAGGCCCCATGCACACAGGGCGTTTTTGCAGCTGCTAACAGCAGCGTTAGACATTTTTTTTTTACAGCTGCAAAACGCCCATCCATGTTATTCTATTGTGTCATGCACACATAGAGCTTTTATGAGCTCAAAGTGGCATAGGCGTTTTCCAGCTGCAAAAAAAACCCAATTCCAGTGCGTTCTGGAGCTCCAGGTTTGAGCTGCAAAAACGCCCAACGCGCAAAAACGCCACGATTTGCGTTTTTGAGCTCCTGGATTTTTTTTGTTTTTTAAAAAGGTCAAAAAATGTTTACAAAACATGGACAGCCGTTTTTAAGCTGTAAAAAACGCGGCTGTAAAAACGCCCTGTGTGCATGGGGCCTAAAGCTCCATCAATCAATAACCTTGCCATTGTATGCGCATGTGTTTTCCCTCGTTCTGATGTGCATGTTAATATACAAATGTGTGGACGGAGCCCTACTGTTTTGAAGGTTGAGCCTAGCTGTGAGGATTTGTTTTGAACAGAGAATTGTATTTACCGGTATTTATTTTTTATCTATTACAGGTACTTATATAGCGCTGTCAATTTACGCAGCGCTTTATATATATATATATTGTACATTCATATCAGTTCCCTGCCCTCAAGGAGCTTACAATCAAAGGTCCCTAACACACATTCATACATACACTTACTAGGGCCAATGTAGACAGGAACCAATTAACCTCCCAGCATGTTTTTGTAGTGTGGGAGGAAATTAGAGTACCCGGAGGAAACCCATGCAGGCACAGGGAGAACCTACAAACTACAGGCACGTAGTGCCGCGGTTGGGATTCGAACCAAGGACCCTAGTGCTGGCAGGCAGAAGTGCTATGTATGATGTAGCACTGTATAGAGAAGTATGATTATCATTATTGTTGTCTCAAGCTGTCCGGTGTGCACCATGACAAATGTGTCCACTGACTGGTTTAGTGTTCGCGGTGCTGATGTTTTACACACAGCAGGTGAAATGTCCATGTATAATTCATCAGTAAAATAACCCGAGCAGGGCTCTGACTGATCTGTAGCTGAACAAAGGACTATCCCCGATCTACAATGACGGCACTACGTATCCCTTTCAGTTTCACATTGTGTTTACTTGGTCAAACTTTCTCCTAGCCAAATGACTACATACAAACCAACTTTCCCCAGTATATAAAAGATGCTATACTGTATATTTTTTGACATGTCTTCTTCGGAATGATACCTACCAGTCAAACATGAAAACTTGGCAGTGGACCGTCAACCAAACACACTACTTGTAATGTCAAAGCCTTCCACCCTCTGCAATCCAAAATGCTGAATTAAAAAAAAAAAAAAACATTTGCACCCCCGCTTCCATTCTCGCCCTTCATTTTTTCAGCTCCTGAGGCCTCCAGCGATATATACATTACATATCCCAGGGGGCATCAGCTTCAACACAGCAGCCAGAAGAGAGCGGACCCAATGGTGCACCATCACAAGGGCAGCTGCTGAACCAGGAAGAGACAGACGGTTACTGGTGATGTCAGAAAGAACATGGCGGCATTGGACCAAGTATGAGGCAGCAGTTTGGTGGATCACAGCAGGGCAATGCTGGATTCACTGGACGTGTGGGCATGTTTTCTGAGGACAAACCAGAAGACAAAGTAAAAGGAGAAAGAAAACAAAATGTGTGTGTAATGTGCACAAGAGTAACAGCTCTACCTGGTCTCTTCCTCTTCATTGGCTGAGACAGCAGCAGTGGGAGCCATTGGCACTCACTATTGTCAATCACAACCAGCCAAGCCAATGAGGAGAGACTGGGGGTGGGGCTGAGCCACTCTCTGTGTGTGAATTGACACACAGAGCAAGGGCTCAGGAGGGAGCCTGCTTGGGTGCCCCATAGCAAGCTGCTTGCTATGGGGGCACTCGGCAGGAGGGAGGGGCCAGGAGGGCCTATGAGGAATCTAAGAAGAGGAGGATTGAAGCTGCTCTGTGCAAAACCATTGCCCAGAGCAGGTAAGTATGACATTTGTTATTAAAAATAAAAAAAAATTCTGCCTTTAACCAGTCGCAGACTTTGGGTATGCTAGACACGCTCAAAAAAAGTAATCATTGTACACAGGACTTGTCTAGTATGTCCAGTCCTTCTGCCCTGCTGCCGGCATCCCCCCTGTCCCAGTACAGGGCAATTCAGCTCTAATTAATCACAGCTGCATTGCCGAGTACACAGAGATGTTCCCAGCAGAAGGAGCTGTCAAAAAAAAAGCAGTCTGGCAATGTCTATTAACAACATTGATCAGCCTGGAATACAGAAAGGTACAACGAAACATTGTTTCATGTTGTATCCTTCTGTTTGTTCAAGGGATGAACTTTGATCTGCAGATGAAGTCAGTTAAAGCAACCTGACAAGTAAAAAAAGGGTTTTGTTTTTAAATAAAATGTTCTTCTGTTGAACCCCTTACTAACCATTAGTTTACTCTAATCAGCCCTAATTAATCTTTTATTCTCCTTCTCCATTCAATTATAATTTTCCTGATGATTTTTTTCTACACTGCTCAAAAAAATTAAAGGAACACTTTCAAAACACATCAGATCTCAATGGGGAAACATATCATGCTGGATATCTATACTGATATGGACTGGGTAATGTGTTAGGAACGATATCACATCATTTGATGGAAATATATATACAGTATATATATATATCGTATTTTTCGGACCATAAGACGCACTTTTTTCCCCCAAAAATATGGGGGAAAATGTCTCTGCGTCTTATGGAGCGAATATAAATTAGGCCCCGCCCCCTGCCGCCATGCGCCATGAGAAGTAAGTGAGGGGTGCAGAAATGAGTTCCTGTCTGCGGAAAACCCATCCACCTCCTCCTCTCCTCCCTCCTCCGATGGCCGCTCTGTCCTCTGCTCTATGTCACTGTGTGCGGACAGTGCAGCTGACGGCTCGGGAAGTGTAGCTGTCCTACATGGAGAAGATCCAATCCTCACACTGCTCCATCCAACTCCACCTCCAGCATGCCTGCAACCTGTCCCGACCGAGCAGCTTCACACATCCCTTCTCTCGCCCCTCCCTCCCTGCTCGTGTGTTCTGTCTGTGAAGGAGAGGTGGGCGGGAAGATTAAAAAGAAGCAGCTGACAAACACTGATATACTACTGAATGAGCCAGAAAGCCCCCAGGAGTATTCCAAGTGAGTGTGTGCACTTCTCACTGACCCCCTCTGACCTCTCTCTCTCTCCCTCTCTCTCTCTCTCTTCCTAACCCCAGCTCAGCATAAAGAATATCTTTTAGAAAATCACCCATTGCAGGGATAATGAAGTTGGCTCTCATTTCCAGGAGCACATTTCTAGGGACAATCTCTCCTTCCTTCTTTTTGTATGTTTCCAACCTTTTCCTCCACTCTTCATCACTGAGGAGGAGTAGCACAGTTTTACCTTGAAATCATTTGAAACAATGCATTTCCCTGTGCTGTACAGAGCACACTAATCAATGATATATCATTCTCTTCCTGCAAGCAGCCCGTGACTATCTTTGCAGCAAAGTGGACTGTGTTTTTAATTTAATTAATGTTTATTCATTATTGGCAATGTTCAGGCTGCATTAATGGCAATGGCCAGGCTGCATTAATGGCAATGTTCAGGCTGCATTGATGGCATTAGTCAGGCTAAATTGATGGCAATAGTCAGGCTGCATTAATGGCAATGTTCAGGCTGCATTAATGGCAATGTTCAGGCTGCATTAATGGCAATGGTCAGGCTGCATTAATGGCAATGTTCAGGCTGCATTAATGGCAATGGTCAGGCTGCATTGATGGCATTAGTCAGGCTAAATTGATGGCAATAGTCAGGCTGCATTAATGGCAATGGTCAGGCTGCATTAATGGCAATGTTCAGGCTGCATTAATGGCAATAGTCAGGCTGCATTAATGGCAATGTTCAGGCTGCATTAATGGCAATAGTCAGGCTGCATTAATGGCAATAGTCAGGCTGCATTATTGGCAATAGTCAGGCTGCATTAATGGCAATAGTCAGGCTGCATTAATGGCAATGTTCAGGCTGCATTAATGGCACAGGTCAGGCTGCATTAATGGCAATGTTCAGGCTGCAATAATGGCACTGGCCAGGCTGCATTAATGGCAATGGCCAGGCTGCATTAATGGCAATGTTCAGGCTGCATTAATGGCAATGTTCAGGCTGCATTAATGGCAATGGTCAGGCTGCAATAATGGCAATCTTCAGGCTGCATTAATGGCACAGGTCAGGCTGCATTAATGGCAATGTTCAGGCTGCATTAATGGCAATAGTCAGGCTGCATTAATGGCACAGGTCAGGCTGCAATGATGGCAATGTTCAGGCTGCATTAATGGCAATGTCCAGGCTGCATTAATGGCAATGGTCTGGCTGCATTAATGGCAATGGTCAGGCTGCAATAATGGCACAGGTCAGGTTGCATTTCATGGGCACTGGTAAATATTTTAGTACACCATTTTGTTCAGAATATTTTTTTTTCTTGTTTTCCTCCTCCAAAACCTAGGTGCGTCTTATGGAGCGAAAAATACGGTATATCACCATCTTCTACAGCCTCTGAGCTCCTTGGGACTGGATTTTCATACTTTTCAACATGGGCATTGATGCCCCCCATGTGATACCCTGATCGATATTCCAATCGCACACGTTCCTGGAAAAATGGCTCATAAAAAATGGTGGGTGCTGCAGCGATTACCAGTTGCGTCCTGGAGACATCAAACAATCAAACATATTCGCCAGCACACCAAGGATCGTCCAATTACGTCCAAAAAAGTTTTATTGCAAAAACATCACATCACAAAGCACATGCCTGACGAAGGGGTCATGTGTGACTCAGAAACGTACTTTTGTGATGTGATGTTTTTGCAATAAAACTTTTTTGGATGTAATTGGACGATCCTTGGTGTGCTGGCGAATAGGGATGAGCTCGGTGTTCGAGTCGAACATACGTTCGACTCGAACATCGGCTGTTCGATCGTTCAACGAAGATCGAACGATTTGGGCCGTTCGCGCCTAATTCGAGTGACGCGAACGGCCCACAATGCACTACGCCATCGCAGTGTCATCCAGGCGCTGTGATTGGCCAAGCATGCACTGTGACCCCGCATGCTTGGCCAATCACAGCGCCGGCAGCGAGGAGAGCAATGATTGGCCACAGGCAGGATGCCTGTGGCCAATTATTGCTGAGGGTGTTTAGTACACGCCCCACACTATAAAAGGCCGCCAGCACGGCGGCCTAGTGTAGTGTGTTCCGGAGCAGAGAAAGAGAAGCATAGGCAGGGACAGTGACATTTTTTTTTCTTGCTTAACCTGGATTCCTTTAGTTTAGGGAAAGAGAAGGATAGGTAGGGAGAGTGTCAGTGTGTTTTACTGTGCTAATCCTTGTTTCTAGGGACAGGGAAGGACAGTGAGGGAAATTCTCCTTGTGCTATACTGTGCTAAAGCATTGATCATCAACCATCTTTAAAAAAACATTTTTTCTAGGGACAGAAAACTATAGGTAGGGAGAGTGTCAGTGTGTTTTACTGTGCTAATCCTTGTTTCTAGGGACAGGGAAGGACAGTGAGGGAAATTCTCCTTGTGCTATACTGTGCTAAAGCATTGATCATCAACCATCTTTAAAAAAACATTTTTTCTAGGGACAGAAAACTATAGGTAGGGAGAGTGTCAGTGTGTTTTACTGTGCTAATCCTTGTTTCTAGGGACAGGGAAGGACAGTGAGGGAAATTCTCCTTGTGCTATACTGTGCTAAAGCATTGATCATCAACCATCTTTAAAAAAACATTTTTTCTAGGGACAGAAAACTATAGGTAGCGAGAGTGTCACTGTGTTTTACTGTGCTAATCCTTGTTTCTAGGGACAGGGAAGGACAGTGAGGGAAATTCTCCTTGTGCTATACTGTGCTAAAGCATTGATCATCAACCATCTTTAAAAAAACATTTTTTCTAGGGACAGAAAACTATAGGTAGCGAGAGTGTCAGTGTGTTTTACTGTGCTAATCCTTGTTTCTAGGGACAGGGAAGGACAGTGAGGGAAATTCTCCTTGTGCTATACTGTGCTAAAGCATTGATCATCAACCATCTTTAAAAAAACATTTTTTCTAGGGACAGAAAACTATAGGTAGCGAGAGTGTCAGTGTGTTTTACTGTGCTAATCCTTGTTTCTAGGGACAGGGAAGGACAGTGAGGGAAATTCTCCTTGTGCTATACTGTGCTAAAGCATTGATCATCAACCATCTTTAAAAAAACATTTTTTCTAGGGACAGAAAACTATAGGTAGCGAGAGTGTCAGTGTGTTTTACTGTGCTAATCCTTGTTTCTAGGGACAGGGAAGGACAGTGAGGGAAATTCTCCTTGTGCTATACTGTGCTAAAGCATTGATCATCAACCATCTTTAAAAAAACATTTTTTCTAGGGACAGAAAACTATAGGTAGCGAGAGTGTCAGTGTGTTTTACTGTGCTAATCCTTGTTTCTAGGGACAGGGAAGGACAGTGAGGGAAATTCTCCTTGTGCTATACTGTGCTAAAGCATTGATCATCAACCATCTTTAAAAAAACATTTTTTCTAGGGACAGAAAACTATAGGTAGCGAGAGTGTCACTGTGTTTTACTGTGCTAATCCTTGTTTCTAGGGACAGGGAAGGACAGTGAGGGGAATTCTCCTTGTGCTATACTGTGCTAAAGCATTGATCATCAACCATCTTTAAAAAAACATTTTTTCTAGGGACAGAAAACTATAGGTAGCGAGAGTGTCAGTGTGTTTTACTGTGCTAATCCTTGTTTCTAGGGACAGGGAAGGACAGTGAGGGAAATTCTCCTTGTGCTATACTGTGCTAAAGCATTGATCATCAACCATCTTTAAAAAAACATTTTTTCTAGGGACAGAAAACTATAGGTAGCGAGAGTGTCAGTGTGTTTTACTGTGCTAATCCTTGTTTCTAGGGACAGGGAAGGACAGTGAGGGAAATTCTCCTTGTGCTATACTGTGCTAAAGCATTGATCATCAACCATCTTTAAAAAAACATTTTTTCTAGGGACAGAAAACTATAGGTAGCGAGAGTGTCAGTGTGTTTTACTGTGCTAATCCTTGTTTCTAGGGACAGGGAAGGACAGTGAGGGAAATTCTCCTTGTGCTATACTGTGCTAAAGCATTGATCATCAACCATCTTTAAAAAAACATTTTTTCTACGGACAGAAAACTATAGGTAGGGAGAGTGTCAGTGTGTTTTACTGTGCTAATCCTTGTTTCTAGGGACAGGGAAGGACAGTGAGGGAAATTCTCCTTGTGCTATACTGTGCTAAAGCATTGATCATCAACCATCTTTAAAAAAACATTTTTTCTAGGGACAGAAAACTATAGGTAGCGAGAGTGTCAGTGTGTTTTACTGTGCTAATCCTTGTTTCTAGGGACAGGGAAGGACAGTGAGGGAAATTCTCCTTGTGCTATACTGTGCTAAAGCATTGATCATCAACCATCTTTAAAAAAACATTTTTTCTAGGGACAGAAAACTATAGATAGCGAGAGTGTCAGTGTGTTTTACTGTGCTAATCCTTGTTTCTAGGGACAGGGAAGGACAGTGAGGGAAATTCTCCTTGTGCTATACTGTGCTAAAGCATTGATCATCAACCATCTTTAAAAAAACATTTTTTCTAGGGACAGAAAACTATAGGTAGCGAGAGTGTCAGTGTGTTTTACTGTGCTAATCCTTGTTTCTAGGGACAGGGAAGGACAGTGAGGGAAATTCTCCTTGTGCTATACTGTGCTAAAGCATTGATCATCAACCATCTTTAAAAAAACATTTTTTCTAGGGACAGAAAACTATATGTAGCGAGAGTGTCAGTGTGTTTTACTGTGCTAATCCTTGTTTCTAGGGACAGGGAAGGACAGTGAGGGAAATTCTCCTTGTGCTATACTGTGCTAAAGCATTGATCATCAACCATCTTTAAAAAAACATTTTTTCTAGGGACAGAAAACTATAGGTAGCGAGAGTGTCAGTGTGTTTTACTGTGCTAATCCTTGTTTCTAGGGACAGGGAAGGACAGTGAGGGAAATTCTCCTTGTGCTATACTGTGCTAAAGCATTGATCATCAACCATCTTTAAAAAAACTTTTTTTCTAGGGACAGAAAACTATAGGTAGCGAGAGTGTCAGTGTGTTTTACTGTGCTAATCCTTGTTTCTAGGGACAGGGAAGGACAGTGAGGGAAATTCTCCTTGTGCTATACTGTGCTAAAGCATTCCTCATCAACCATCTTTGAAATCCTTGTTTTTTGGACAGTCAGGGAAATTGTCATTGTGCTATTCTGTGCGAAAGCAATCATCCTCAACCATATTTAGAAATCCTTAAGTAAAGGGACAGAGAAGGACACCTGAAGGTAGCCCTTATTGCTTTTTTCCCATCTCCCTGCAGGCCATCCATTAGAATGTCTGGAAGGCAAACAAGGAGAGGCAGACAGTCAGGAGGCAATAAAAGAGGGCAAGCAGGCTCTGTGTCTGGGGGCAACAGTGCTGGTCGTGGACGCGGTGCATTGTCATCAGCACATGGCCATGGGACACGCTTGTCCTTCTTTTCGGCAGCTGGACATGTTGAGCCACATCATGCCGAAGACTTGGTAGAGTGGATGACCAAGCCCTCCTCCTCCTCCTCATCCTCTCTCACCCAGGCTCAGGGTACTGGCAAAGCAGCTGCCAAAGCGTCCTCTTCCCTGGTATCAATGTCAGACTCATCATCAGTCACTCCTTCCCTAGACCCACCATGTCCTCCTCCTGAGGAGTCCCCCGAACTGTTTGAGCACAGTGTTGGGTACATGCTCCAGGAGGATGCCCAGCGTTTCGAAGGGTCTGATGATGAAACCCAGCTACAGGAAGGCAGTAGCGTGAGAGCAGACAGAGGGGATGCTCAAGAAGGACACCAATCTGGCAGTCATGTTCCAGCAGCTGCAGCATACTGCCAGATTGGCTCCAGTGATGAGGAGGGAGGGGATGATGAGGTCACTGACTCCACGTGGGTGCCTAATAGGAGAGAGGAGGAGGAGGAGGATGAGGAGGAGGCACATCTCCAACGAGGCAGGATGCCCTTTGGTGGCCAGCGTAAGGGCAGTACACCGACGGAATCACACCGCAGAGCTCCGCCTGTGCAGGGCGCTGCCTCTGCCCGTCATTCAAAAAGTTCTTTGGTGTGGGCCTTTTTTGATGCTAGTGCATCAGATCGCACAGCTGCTGTTTGCAACATATGTCTCAAGCGTATATCGCGTGGCCAAAACATCAGCCGCTTGGGTACCACATGCCTGACCAGACATATGTTGACCTGCCATGCAGCTCGTTGGCAAGCCTACCTCAAAGACCCACACCAAAGAACAAAGCGGACCTCTCCTTGCACCGCATCAGCTGGGATCTCCAACCCCACTATAACTTCAGTCCTCTCTGAAACATGCACTGAGAGGAATGAAGGTGTAGAATTAGGTGTGTCACAGCCAAGTACTTGCGGCCACTCTGCTAGCAGTACACCGACGTCCGATTCTAGCAGGCAAATTTCCCTGCCCCAGCTGCTGGACCATCGAAAGAAGTTCACTCCCAGCCATCCACATGCCCAGCGGTTGAATGCTAGCTTGGCTAAATTGCTAGCGCTTCAACTGCTGCCTTTTCAGTTGGTAGACTCGGCCCCCTTCCGTGAGTTTGTGCAATGTGCGGTTCCTCAGTGGCAGGTTCCCAAACGCCACTTTTTCTCACGGAAGGCTATTCCGGCTCTCTACCGGCATGTGGAAGGCAATGTCTTGGCCTCGCTGGACAGGGCGGTCAGCGGTAAGGTGCATATTACCGCTGACTCATGGTCCAGCAAGCATGGACAGGGACGTTACCTTTCTTTCACGCCCATTGGGTCACTCTTTTGGCAGCTGGGAAGGATGCAGGACAAGGTGCAGTAGTGTTGGAGGTTGTTCCACCGCCACGCCTACAAAATGCTACTAGTGGTTGTGACACACCTCTCTCCTCCACCCCCTCCTCTTCTTCTTCCTCCATGGCCTCTTCCTGTGCTTTGTCCTCTGAACCAGCGGTGCTCCGTAGCCGTTCAAGGGGCTACGCAAGTACGCAGGCAAAAAGATGCCATGCCGTGCTTGCGCTGGTGTGTTTGGGGGACAGAAGCCACACTGGGGCAGAGGTCCTGTCTGCTCTGCAGGGCCAGGCCGAGAGGTGGTTGACGCCACGCCAGCTTAAGCCAGGAATGGTGGTTTGCGACAATGGCACCAACCTTCTCTCCGCCCTCCGACAGGGACAACTGACCCATGTGCCCTGTGTGGCTCACGTCCTTAACCTGGTGGTGCAGCGGTTCTTGGGCAGGTACCCGGGCTTACAGGATGTCCTGAGGCAGGCCAGGAAAGTCTGTGTGCATTTCCGCAGATCTTATAATGCCAGTGCTCGCCTGGCTGAGCTGCAAAAGGAGTTGAACCTGCCCAAGAACCGCCTTATATGTGACATGCCCACCAGGTGGAACTCAACGTTGGCCATGCTGCAGCGGCTGCACACGCAGCAGAGGGCCATCAATGAGTACCTGTGCGACTACGGCACCAGGACAGGGTCAGGGGAGCTTGGTTTTTTTTCTCCACGCCAGTGGGGCATGATCAGGGATGCATGCACTGTCCTGGCACCATTTGAGGAGGCCACGAGGATGGTGAGCTGTGACAGTGCATGCATCAGTGACACTGTACCTCTTGTCCACCTGTTGGAGCACACGCTGCGTGGAATAATGGACAGGGCACTTGAGGCAGAACAGAGGCAGGAAGAGGAGGACTTCCTTGCCTCTCAAGGCCCCCTTTACCCAGACAGTGTTCCTTCTGTCCCAACCATCGCACAGGAAGAGGAGGAGGAGGAGGAGGAGGAGGAGGATTGTGTCAGCATGGAGGTGGAGGCTGGCACTCAGCATCATCAGCAGCAGTCTTTTAGGGATGATTTACAGTCCCAAGAAACCAGTGGACTTGTACGTGGCTGGGAGGAGGTGGCTGCGGATCATGTCGTCCTTAGTGACCCAGAGGACTCCGGACCGAATGCCTCAGCTAACCTACGCTGCATGGCCTCCCTGATCCTGCAAAGTCTGCGGAAGGATCCTCGTATTCTTCGGATCAAGGAGAGGGACCATTACTGGCTGGCCACTCTCCTTGATCCACGGTACAAGGGTAAGGTTGCGGACCTTATGTTACCGTCGCAGAGGGAGCAGAGGATGAGACAACTCCGGAAGGCCTTGCAGAAAGGTCTGTGCAACGCGTTCCCAGAGACTGGGAGGTTACAAACTCCTGGTCCTGGACAACGAGTTGCTGAGGCTTCGGCCAGTCAAAGAAGAAGGGGTGGGGAAGGTGGCCGTCTGACCGATGCATTCAGACAATTCTTTAGTCCGCAGCCCCAAAGTATGATCGGTTCCAGCAACCATCGCCAGCGTCTGATAAACATGGTGCAGGAATATCTAGGGGCAAGGTCAGACTTGGACACCTTCCCCACCGAAAATCCTCTGGCTTACTGGGTCTTGAGGATGGATCACTGGCCAGAGCTTGCACAGTATGCAATTGAGCTACTGGCCTGTCCTGCATCCAGCGTTCTTTCGGAACGCACATTCAGTGCTGCTGGAGGATTTGTCACGGATCACAGGGTGCGCCTGTCCACCGACTCGGTTGATCGACTGACTTTCATCAAGATGAACCAGTCTTGGATCAACACCAGCTACCACACACCTGATGCTGATATAACAGACTAATTGATTTTAACATGTCACATCCCTTCAAGACTGATGCTGATGCTGAGTGCCTGTGCTGTTATGTTGACTGGCTATCCTCCTCCTCCGAGTCCTCAATGATACGATTGATGATGATAGCTTGGAAGATCATTTTTGTTTATGGGTGCCGCCACCAGTGGCTAAGGCCCAATTTTTCAGCCCCTGTTTAACAGGGGCGTGTAATTACAATTTTTGAAGCAATACTTTGCAACAGGGCTCATTGCTGTGCTCCAAGTACAGTATCTGTGAGGGGTTGCAGTGTTGTGCCACCAGTGCCTAAGGCCCAATTTTTCAGCCCCTGTTCAACAGGGGCATGTAATTACAATTCTTGATCTAATAATTCACAGCAGGGCCCATTGCTGCACCCACCAAGAGTAACTCTAGGGGTTACAGTGTTGTGGCAACGCCACCACCACCACCACCACGAAAGGCCCAATTTTTCAGCCCCTGTTCAACAGGGGCATGCAATTACAATTCTTGATCTAATAATTCACAGCAGGGCCCATTGCTGCACCCACCAAGAGTAACTGTCAGGGCTTACAGTGTTGTGGCACCAGCACCACCATCAAAGGCCCAATTTTTACTACCACTGTTGAACAATTATATGTAATTACAATTCCTGATATAATAGTTGACAGCAGGGCGTTCCAGCACCAACCAAGAGTAACTGTGAGTGCTTACAGTGTTGTACCAACAACTAAGGGGCCTATTTCTGCAGAGTATATACGGCAGGTCCCTACTTTCAAACATCCAACTTACAAACGACTCCTACTTGCAAACGCAAGAAGACAACAGGAAGTGAGAGGAAATCTACCCCTAGGAAGGAAAATTCTCTCCTGTAAGAATTAATATGGGAGAAAGGTGTCTCCTCTGTACTGATGCTTTATCACCAATCCTTGTTTCAAGAAAAACACCACATTTCAAAAACAGTTGTCATTGGGACGGAAAGTGAGGTGAAATGTTCTGAACAGGGGCACAGACAGCAAAACAAATGTTACAGGGGTGATAACCCTTACCTATGTTTTCCAAAAAGTTTAAAAATAGATTTTTGGGCTGGAGCTACACTTAAACAATGTACCTGTTCAAAATTACAAACACATTCTACATTAGAACAAACCTACAGTCCCTGTCTTGTATGCACCGCCTGTATACGGCTGTTCAGAGTATATAGGGCCTTTTTTATTTTGTGTGCGGTGTTCCCCTTAATATCCATACAAGACCCAAAGGGGCTGGTAATGGGCTGGGGTAGGGGGGGGGGGGGGGTCATGGGGTAGCTATGCCATTTTTCTTAAAGATTTTCATCCATATTACCGGGACCAGACATTACATTAAAGCCGCAAGCAGTTTTAAATGGCTTTTTTTTCCTTTAGAAGTGTCATTTTGTGCAGGGACAGTTCTAAACACGGGAAACACGTGGCACTTCACAGGCATACTTTAGACACCCCCCAGGTACGATATTTAAAGGAATATTTGACTTTTTTTTTTTCACTTTATGCATCATTAAAATAACTGCTCCCGAAAAACGACCGTTTTTAAAACTTCTTTTTGCATTGATACATGTCCCCTGGTGCAGAACCCGGGTTCCCAAACCCTTTTTAGGACAATAACATGCATAATAGTCGTTATAATTAGCACTTTAGAATTCGAACGTTCGCATCCATTGTATTTAATAGGGTTCTAATGTTCGTACGAACGTTCGGTCCGTTCGCGGGTTCTGGTGCGAACCGAACCCGGGGGTGTTCGGCTCATCACTACTGGCGAATATGTTCGATTGCCCCATGTGATACCAGCGTGCCCCCCGCATGTCTGTTCACCCCTCTTCCCCATCTGAGGTCACCTGTGGTAGCGTTGAATAACTTTTATCTGCCCATTATATCATTGGTTTTATACCTGTTTCACAGCAGATTTTTAGACTTTAATTTTAGACTTCGCATCAGCTCATCATATCTATGATGGAATAAACATTGTTGGATCATCAATTTATGGTTACAAGTGCCTGTTTTTATGACTACTACACTTTGGATCTTAGTGCTGCCTATAGAGTTTGATCATTATCAACCACGGATTGTTTACGTCACAGCTACATTTAATCACACATCACCTTACAGTCCTTTGTAGTGCTTCAAGATATTTCTTGTTTCTACCCCCCCCCCCGGGAAAAATATCATGCTGGATGGATACTGATATGGACTGGGTAATGTGTTAGGAACAATGCCACATCATTTGATGGAAATTAAAATTATCTACCTACAGAGGGCTGAATTCAAAGACGCCCCTAAAATCAAAGTGAAAAAATGATGCAGCAAGCTAGTCCATTTTGCTGAAATTTCATTGCAACAACTCAAAATGGTCCTCAGTAGTTTGTATGGCACCCAAGTGCTTGTATGCATGCCTGACAACATCAGGGCATGCTCCTAATGAGACGACGGATGGTGTCCTGGGGTATTTCCTCCCAGATCTGGACCAGAGTATCACTGAGCTCCTGAACAGACTGAGGTGCAACCTGGCGGCACCGGATGGACCGAAACATAATGTCCCAGAGGGCCATTCAATGGTATCAATTTCTTCATCCTCCAGGAACAGGCTGCATACTTTGGCCACATGGGGCCGGGCATTGTCGTGCACCAGGAGGAACCCAGGACCCACTGCACCAGCGTAGGGTCTGACAATGGGTCCAAGGATTTCATCCCAATACCAAATGGCAGTCAGGGTGGCATTGTCTAGCTTGTCTCTCTGTGCGTCCCTCCATGGATATGCCTCCCCAGACCATCACTGACCCACCACCAAACCGGTCATGCTGAACAATGTTACAGGCAGCATAATGTTCTCCACGGCTTCTCCAGACCCTTTCATGTCTGTCACATGTGCTCAGAACCTGCTCTCATCTGTGAAAAGCACAGGGCGCCAGTTGCGGTCCTGCCAATTCTGGTGTTCAATGGCTAATGCCAATAGAGTTCCAAGGTGCCGGGCAGTGAGCACAGGGCCCACTAGAGGACGTCGGGCCCTCAGGCCACCCCCATGAAGTCTGTTTCTGATATTTTGGTCAAAGACATTCACACCAGTGGTCTGCTGGAGGTCATTTTGTAGGGCTCTGGCAGTGCTCATCCTGTCCCTCCTTGCACAAAGGAGCAGATACCGGTCCTGCTGATGGGTTAAGGACCTTCTACGGCCCTATCCAGCTCTCCTAGAGTAACTGCTTGTCTCCTGGAATCTCCTCCATGCTCTTGAGACTGTGCTGGGAGACACAGCAAACCTTCTGGCAATGACACGTATTGATGTGCCATCCTGGAGGAGTTGGACTGCCTGTGCAACGTCTATTGGGTCCAGGTATCGCTTCATGCTACTAGTAGTGACACTGACCCTAGCCAAATGCAAAACTAGAGAAAAACAGAGAAGATGAGTAGGGAAAACAAATGTCAGTGGCCTCCACCTGTAAAAACCATTCCTGTTTTGGAGGTTGTCTCATTGTTGCCCATCTAGTGCACCTGTTGTTAATTTCATTAACACCAAAGCAGCTGAAGCGGATTAACAACCCCCTCTGCTACTTAAAGCTGTTGTATACCCGCTGCTGCTTTTTTTTTTTTTTACATACCTGAAAGGCAAAAGGCATAATGAGCTAGTATGCACCGCATACTAGCTCATTATGAAATACTTACCTTAGAACGAGGCGTCGGTAACTTACCTGGTCCACGCCAAGGGAGATGTCATCTTGCCTCGGCATGTCTTCCAGGTATCGCCGCTCCAGCGCTGTGAGTGGCTGGAGCGGCGATGTCGTCACTCCCGCGCGCCGGCAAGGTCCGGCGGCTGCCGGGCTTCAGCCGAGAATCCCCGCTGCGCATGCGCCGCTGCAGTCAATGGCTCATTGCGAGGGGAATATCTCCTAAACCGTACAGGTTTAGGAGATATTCTTTTTTACCTACAGGTAATGCCCTGTACACACGATCGTTTTTAATGTCATTTTTTAAACCAACGTTTTTCTCCTCGTTTTTTTTCATGTTTCCTCTCAAGCCTGCCTTGCGTACACACCATCATTAAAAAAAACGATCAAGCAAATCGCAGTGACGTTCAACACGTACGACGGCACTATAAAGGGGAAGTTCCGTTCGAATGACGCCACCCTTTGGGACGCTTTTGCTAATTCCGTGTTTCCGCGTGTTAGTAAAAGTTTGGTGAGAGACGATTCGCGCTTTTCAGTCTTCGTGCTTTGAAGATCGTTTTCGGGAGTTCAGATTGCGCCTGTGGGTTCGTATCTGTTTAGCACTGCTTGTAGTCAGTTCGTATCTGTTTATTCAGTGCGGCCTGCTCTGCACGTTCGTGTTTTTCAGCTTGTTCTTCATAGGCCTTGCTGTTCTTCTGTGCGTTCTTCTAGTACGTTCTGTTCAGCCGACCGTTATCTAGCCATGTTGCGGCTACGTACTCGTCGTAGAGTTCGTGCTGTAGTTGGTGTAGGGGTTCATGCTGTATCCCGACTCCATGCCATGAGCAGGGTCAGGAGGAGTTCATGGACCAAGAATTGGTTGCTCCAGCGGCACCAATTCTGTCACATACCTTTGTTGCGGGAGATCAGGGAGAATAATCCTGATGATTTCAGGAATTTTCTCAGGATGTCTGACCCCGTATTTCAGCAGCTGTTGGCTTTGGTGTCCCCCTATATTACCAGGCAGGACACCGTTATGTGGGAAGCCATCAGTGCTGAGCAGAGGCTCATCGCCACGTTGCGATACCTGGCTACTGGGAGAAGCCTGCAGGACCTTAAGTTCTCCACAGGCATATCCCCCCAGGCTCTGGGGATCATTATACCAGAGACTTGTTCTGCCATCCTTCAAGTTTTGCAGGAGGACTATATTAAGGTAAGTGTTCTTCTTCAAAAATTCATATTGTATGGTTTTTATTTTGGGATATTTTTAATTTGCTTTATTTGCAGTCCCTAATTCACATGATTCTTAGCTGCAGGGAATGTCCCCTTTCTCCCCATGTTTTTTTATTTAAAGTTTGGTGTTTGAGGCCTACCTGTAAATTTGGCTTACCTAACCTCTCCAGCATGCTATCCTGGGGCCATACCTACCTTGCCTAGTCATTTCCATGTTTTTTATTATATGTTCCATCGTAGTGCTTTACCCAAAACGCACTCTAAATTTTGCCTAGGAATGTTTCATTTTTGTTAACTTCAATACAGAGTGCTACAGCCTTCATGTGTGATATTCCCAACTCATCTTCAACCCTTAAACCCCCCCCATATAATTTTTTTTTTTTTTTTTTCTTGCTTCCAATTTTTTATGTTTTTAACAGTTTCTACCAATGTTGGCCATGAATGTGTGTATGAAATCAGCTTGCAATGTTTCTGGCTCCAAGTATTAATTTGTTATTTCTTTAATTCCACAGTTCCCTTCTTCGCCACATGAATGGCAGAATGTGGCTTCCGAGTTTGCCCAGCGATGGAACTTTCCGAACTGTGGAGGAGCCATCGACGGCAAACATGTTCGGGTCGTCCCACCACCCCATTCGGGATCCTTTTATTATAATTATAAGGGGTTCCACAGCGTCGTGATGATGGCAGTGGTGTCGACCACCTACGAGTTCCTCTATGTGGACGTTGGCAAGAATGGCAGGATGTCTGATGGAGGAGTTTTTGCCCAGACGGAGTTTGGAGAACGGCTCCTTTTGGATCTGCTGGCCTTGCCACCCGCGGAGCAGAATGTGGAGGGACTACCTTTTGTGTTTGTGGGGGATGAGGCGTTTGGCCTGGGACCCCATTTGATGAGGCCATTCCCGCAACGCACCCTCACCCCTGAGAGGAGGGTTTTCAATTATCGGCTGGCCAGAGCCAGAAGGGTGGTGGAAAATGCGTTTGGGATCATGGCCAGCCGATTTCGCCTCTTCCTTACCTCCATCCACCTTGCCCCATACAAATGGAACCATGTGGTTATGACGTGCTGTGTGCTGCATAATTTCCTAAGGGTGCATTCAACGAGTTATATATCTTTGAGTGGGCCTGAGGCCTCTTTAATCAATGCAGAAACTTTGGTAGCCCTGGAACCTGGCCGTCCTGGCTTGGCCCCCCCAACCGGACGTGAGGTCCGTAACCAATATGTGGACTATTTTATGGGTAGGGGGGCCATTGAAATGCCAGACAATCTCTAATAATTTTAGACCAAAAAAATAAAACTTTTTAAAAAAGTAAAGATTGGTTTGTCATTTTTATTGTATAATGTTTGATGTTTCTGGTAGGTTTACCTAGTGCATTTTTTTTGCCATGTGGATTAAAAAATCTTTTAATTAGCCTTCATTGTCAGTGTAAACACCAAACATTGATTAGTTCACTCAGCACCACATTTACATAATGAAGCCACAATGATTTGTTATGTAAAAATACCTTTATTATTTTTGTTTAGGTGGGCAACTTCCATAGAAATGTGGATGTTCCCTTAATTTCAGGTGTATTAAAACGCATGACCAGCCATGCATAAACAAACTATAGTTCTCCAAATTTTGAAAAAGCTAAACATGTGCTAGTCATTAAAGGGTAAAATAACCAAAAAAAAAAGAAAACTCTGCAAGTAAAACGTTATTTGGTGTAAAAACATTAGACACGCCCAAGCACAGCCATGATATTTTGGAGCCTTTCCTCCACCCGCTTTGTATTTGCCCTGATCTCTCGCAAATCTCCCTTAATTTTTTCGAGGTCACGACAGCAGACCATCAGGTATTGGATCAGGATCTGGGCACTGTGATGTGACAACTTATTGGGGTCTTCGGCCAGAACTGCACCTAAATGTAAAAAGAAATATGTAGGATAGAATATGTAGGCCTACATCTATTTAACATGCATGTGTCTGGTTTCTCTCTGACCTGTGGTGGTGCCACTTTCAACTTCCACAACATCACATTCCTCTCCATCCTGGGGTTCTGGGGGTATTGTTGTAGGTATTGCAATTCTCGTCTCATCTGAGGTAGCTTTTCGAATCCCTAGGGAGATTGAAATAAAAGGAATAGTTTCATTAGTAGCGACTCAATTTTGCTAAAATAAGAAACATGGAAAAAAACTTTTTAATCATTCTTTTGAAGCATGCTCCATTTTAATTTTTAACCCCTGTGCCAACCGGGACAAATGATTGGATACATAGCCAAAACCAGAGCATATACATTTTGTGAACAAATTTGAAACATTGTAACACCCCAAAGTATCTACACAGGATCACCTGTGTGTGACACCCTCAAGCTTTTTGGCTTTAGGCCCACACTTGTACTACTGCGTTCAGATGTTTCATCAGCTGCTGAGCATTCACTCCCTTTAACATTACCATGCATATCGTTTTTCAAAATGAACAAATCTCCTTTGGATTAGCACACCAAAAATAAGTGTGGCCCAAATGTACTCCCCCAAATAAACAAAAAAACATGGGTGTTCACACTGGATGATCCTAAAACATCGTTTGAGGAACTGTACGGAGAAAGAGGTAAAATACGTCCGTTTACTATGCGGACGAACCTAAAAAAGATGGTATCTTTCAGTGTACTATATGAAAGTTAAAAATACACGACAGAATACAAGAAAATAATATGTACCATGGAAACTCAAAAAAAACAACTTACTTTTTAATATAACTTTCTTGATTCTTTTATATTGGTCGGCCTCCCGCAACTTCAGATCTGACCATCGTTTTCTGAGCTGTTCCTTCGTTCTGCACACCCCGAATTTTTGGTGGAGACTTTTGACCACTTTGCCCATAATTCTGGACTTGACCAGATTAGGCCTTTTATACGGACCATGCTTGGCATCATAATCCTCCTTCTTTAAAATGGCGACCATCTCCACCATTTCCTCGAATGACATGTTGGATGCCTTATATCTCCTGGGTCTTGATTTGGGCTCCTCTGTAATTTCATCCTCTGTAGAGGTAATCTCAGCCACCTGTGTCTCCGCCATGTTTTGTTCAGCACTACGAGCGAGCAGGGGCGGGGAAAGTACAATATCGAACGTCAGGGGCGGGGAAAGCGTGCGGAGTTTCACGCATGCGCTGTGTATATAAAGTGAAGATCCATGTCTGGGAAATACGTTCATTTTTCGGGAGAGAGAGTTAGCAACGAACGTCGTGACCAAGGTACCTAACAATTTTACTTTTTGAGGTTCATCAGACGAGGAGATTTGTGTGCTCAAAATATGTAGACAATGCACAGTTGAGGAATGTTGCCTGAAATATATTTTTATTTTGGTTTCTCGCTTTTACAGATATCATGAATACTTTTAAAAACCCAGACTTCATGGGGGAGTTCATCGACAAATGGCAAGAGCTCCCTATATTATGGCAAACCAAAAGTGGCGGAAATAAAAATAAAGACGCCAGGAAAGCAGCACTGGAGAGCCTGCTTGCATTTGTGCAAACAAAGATACCCACAACAACTCTCCAAGATGTCAAAAACAAAATTGGGACCATCAGAGGGACATACAGGACCCAGAGGACTATGGTCCTGAGGTCCCAGAGGTCAGGTGCACCAGCAGATAAGGTTTATAAACCCAGTCTGTGGTACTACAGTAAGCTTGCTTTTCTGGATGACCAGCTGGAAGTGCGGGAATCTCTCTCCACCCTTCCCCCCAGAGGTCAATCCAGCCTTCCTTGTACCCAACCCTCCAGCCTTCCCTGCAGCCAGTCCTCCAGCCTTCCTGTCAACCCTGCTCTGGCTTCCTCTGAGGATCAAGATCAGGGCCTTGAGGAGGCAGATTTGGAGATATGGAGCCAGGTAAAGTTTTGCTATCTATATTTCTATCGTACAAAATTGTAGATTTTAAATAGATGTTAGTATTGTTAAAGGTATGTACACTTCTACCAATAAAGTTTGTGAAGAGCAAGATACAGTAGTGGCCTAATTTTATGTGTCCAAGACAACAAAACCAGGATGTGTAATCAATGAAAAGGACATAACTTTTGGCATTGATTTCAACAATGTCTAGAGGTGAACAATGTCTGTGAATGATGATGTGGCAAAATAAATAATGTCCCTTTCTTTTTTTACAGCCAGAGCAGAGCCAGGAAGAGGGTGATGTTGGGGCTCAGGAGGAGGCTGGGCCCAGTGGCACCCAGGAGGAGGCAGGGCCCAGGGGCACCCAGGAGGAGGCTGGGCCTAGTGGCACCCAGGAGGAGGCTGGGCCCAGCACAAGAGCCCAGATGCCTCCCCTGGTAGTTAAACCACGAGGGCCAAGGAGAGGTAGGCAGGTGGAGGAGGAAACCAGGGCCTTCCTCAGAGAGGCAACAGCGGCCCTCAGAGAGGCACCCTCTGTTGAAGAGGGATTTGCCGCAGTCCTCGCCCACAAACTAGGGCAAATGGAGTTGCAGCAAAAAATTTACAGTGAGACCCTGCTATTGAAAGTCATCAATAAGGGCGTGCTGGGTGAACTCACTAGGTACACGGACATAACGGAGGTTGTCCCTACTCCTCCACCTCCTCCTCCTACTACTCCTCCTGCCACAACCTCTCCTCCTGATCCCCAGCCTCCAAGGAAGAAACCAACCAAGGCTGCAGAGAAGGCTGGAGAGAAGGCTACAAGGAAGAGAAGAAAATAATGCCTGCTGTAGTACCACAGACTGGGGACATATAGGACTTATCTGCTGTGGCTCCTGACCTCTGGGAGCTCAAGACAAGATTGGGCTCATTTTTTGGGGGGATCTAATCTCTATTTTGGTTTGGACATCTTGTATGGTTGTTGTGGGGTCAAAGGGATGCACAAATGCAAGCAGGCTCTCCAGTGCTGCCTTCCACTTTAATTTGTTAATGTTCTGAAATAAAAAAAAATTGAGTGCCCTTTAAATACTTGACTATGTGATTTGTATTTCAAAAGAGAGCTTGCTAGGGAGCAGGCAGGGACATCTCAAATTATATTATTGTTATTATCAGGGGACACAAACCTCCCTGAGGCCAAATGAGACACATTTGGAAGGTTGTTGTGGTAACTTTACACAAGAATAATTTAAGCCAAAATACTTTAAAAAAGGCCAAAAAAAAAATAACCAAAAATAATATAAAATTTAAAGAAAAAAGGAGAATTAACTTATTTTATTATTATTAGTATTATTTAGGAGGGAGGTGCGGCTTATAAATAATATTTTAAAATCATTAGAGCAATTTGGAATTACTTTAGAAACAAGTTTGGCATAAAACTCTCAATGTCAAAAGAAGAACGGAATGCGCTGCATTAAAACGATGCTATTAATTCCACCGTGACGAATGTGCCATCTCCATTTCCAACATTAGCTTTACCAAAACGAGCGCTCCCGTCTCATAGTTGCTTCTGAGCATGCGTGTTTTTTTTCACGTCGTGAAAGCATACACACTATCGTTTTTCACGTCGTTAAAAAAAACGACATGAAAAACGACGTGAAAAAAGAGAGCATGTCCGGAATTTTTAATGGCCGTTTTTCACGTCGTTAAAAATGCTCTGGAGCCTACACACGATCATTTTTAATGGCCATTTTTAAAAATGGCATTTTTAACGGCATGGAAAACGATCGTGTGTACGGGGCATAAGCCTTATTATAGGCTTACCTGTAGGTAAAAGTAAAAAAACAGGGTATACAACCGCTTTAACTGACCAGATTATTATCCCAGGAGTTTAATTGACTTGATGCTATACTCTGATAAAAAGTGTTACTTACATTTTTTTTAAGCAGTGTATTTTAGTAACCAATATTTAAACTTTTTTTCTGTTTTTGTTTGCTTTGTTTATTAATATTTTTAGACCACTGAAAAAAAGCTCAAATTTGAAAAAAACTACTTTACTTCATTTGTAAATAACTTTGCAATGCTTTGTACCAAAATCATAATTTTAGTGTTGTTTTAAACATGACAAATTACAGAATAAAATACACACTCTGTTTGTGCAGTAACACTATTTTTAAACTAACACCGCTCAAAAAAAAAAAAGTGCCTTTTGTTTCGTTTTATTACGTTTAATTGTCTAAGGACTGCAAAACAAAAAAAAAACATTGTTGCAGGACAATATTCACCAAAAAAAGCCTTGTTTGTCCTTAAAAAAAATAATATATGTATTACATATTTTAAGTAATACAAGTAATGAACAAAATTATCGCTGAATAAAGCCCCGTACACACGGTCGGACTTCCATCTGACTTTTCCGTGGTTTTTGGTCCGAACGGAGTTGGTCGGGAACACCCATAGCATACACACCACAGGACTTTTCTGCAAACTTTCCCCAAACTTTATCCAACATCACGTGGTTTTTCTGCTCTTTTCTGCTCTTTACCGTCACCCTTTGGTCAACTTCTGCTATTGTTGGTTGATTGTAACATTATTAAAAGTCCGATGGTTTTCTGTACACACGGTCGGACTTTGCTCCATCGGACTTTTGTTGGGCAAAAGTTTGTCCGTTTGCAGACCCAACTTTTGTCCGATGAAAAAAAAAAAAAAAAAGTTTGTCCAATGGAGCGTACACACGGTCGGATTGTTGGTCCAACTTGCTCAAAATGAAGTTTGTTGGCTAAAAGTCTGACCGCGTGTACGGGGCTTAAGCAGGCTCATAGCAGAAATTAGAAAATTGCTCTGGTCCACAAGGGGTGAACAGGTGTGAGAGCCAAAGTGGTTAATATCATTTTAATGCATTCTGTGAATTGCATTAAAGTGGATGTAAACCCTCACATATACTCAGTGAAGAGAACAGCCTCAGATGATACACAGAGATGGAACAAATGTCCTACATAAGTTTTACTTGTTTATTTGCAGTCTTCTCCTCTCTACATCCCTTCAAAGGGGCAAATCTTGTTAAAAATCTTTCGTCATCTGTCAGCAGCACAGAGGAGGGGTGGAGAGGCTGATTGGAGGAAAGGCACACAACGCCCAACTGTGCTGTAAATAGACAAGCTCCGTTCTGAGTTCTCCCCCCAATCAAACCCTGTGATACAGGAACTGGAGACAGGCCTGAGCCGCACTGTCTGTGGTAATGGATGCAGACAGCGCAGCTCAGGATTGAGCTCACATGTGTGCCACAATAGGAAGCGGCTTCCTATGGTTTCACACCAAGACGAAGAGGAGCCGAGAGTGGGTGACCCCAGAAGAGGAGGATCGGGGCTACTCTGTGCAAAACCATTAAACAGAGCAGGTAAGTAAAACATGTTTGTTATTTTTAAAAGAAATTCTATGTATGTCTTCACACTGGTCCGTGCGCTTCCGTTGTGGTGTTAAAAATCTTGCTTGCTACATTTTTAGTCAGTTACATTTTTAAGTCACAAATACTGCAGCTGCTGACTTTTAATATATGGACACTTACCTGTCCAGGGAGGGACGTTGGCACATTTGTACCAGTGCATCCATGGGCGTCCGCTCCATAGGGCAAGGGGGGTCAATTGCCCCCCCCCCCTGGAGACACACTATATTTATATGGACATGGAGTGAAGCGGAATTATCCTCAAGAGCTATTTCACACTGCCAGCTGGCCATGTTATCGGTAAAGTGCCGCTAGTTTTAGTGCTGCTTTACCATTGTTTTAGTGGCGCTATTCAGCCGCTAGAGGGGGAGGTTTAAAAAAAAATACAAATTGCTAATCAGACAATGGCAGCTTGATCCTTCTATTAAGCTTTTGCATCAGGTTTCTCAAACCTTTGCATGTCTGCGCTTTATGTCATAATGACTAAGCCCCACCCCTTCATGACATTGTCAAAAAGGGACCGAGCATGGATGACCTTAAAATGATGCCCCCCCCCCCTGAAAAAAGTTCAGCGGACGCCCATGAGTGCATCCACAGTGTCACCCTGTGAGGATGCACATTTAAGCAATTTTTCCATGTCCAGGGAGGGAGCCGAGATGTCGGCACCGCAGCCGATCTTCGGACGGCTATCAGGTGCAGCTGCCGCCATTGCCAATAAGGGAACACAGCAGTGAAGCCTTTCGGCTTCACGCCTGGTTCCCTACTGCGCATGCGCGCTGCACATTCCAATTGGTTCGGCAGCGGAGAAAGGAGGAGGGGGCTGGACTTCTGATGTACCTTGTTGCGGAGAGGGCCGATGGAAGTGGGGACAGGGTACCTGTCATAAACAGGTCACCGTCCCCCCTCCCCTCTGAAAGATGCCAAATGTGGCACCTGAGGGAGGGAGGAGACGAATAAGTGGAAGTTCCACTTTTGGGTGGAACTCCGCTTTAAAGAAACGGCACCAAAAACGCACCTCCCCATTGAAATTCATTGAAAACGCAGCAAGAATGCATCGATAACGCACCTGTGTTACATTTTTTATGGCGTTTTTAGTCACATGACCTATGAAAAACACACCAAAAGTACAGTAAAATCGCGTGCGTTTTCAGCTCCATTATCGGCAAAATGCAGAAAACACCATTTTCAGCGGATACCTTTTGGTCGTGGAAATTTTGGTGCATCTCTAGTTATTATTATACATGATTTATATAGCACCAACAGTTTGCGCAGTATAAAGGGAGACAATACACCAATGGTACACTTCAATACAAGAGAGTTAGGAGGCCCCTGCTCCTTGGAGCTTACAATCTAAGAGGGAGGGGCTGGTGGAACAAAGGGTAATAACTGAGAGGGGTGAGCTGATGGGAGAAATGGAATATTCGATTGTCAGCTGAAGGCAGGATAGGTTTCTCTGAAAATATCAGTCTTCAGGGATTGCCTAGACATGGACAGAGTAGGAGATAGTCGGACAGATTGGGGTAGTGAGTTCCAGAGGATGGGAGAGGCTCTGGAGAAGACCTGGAGATGAGCATGGGATAAGGAGACAAGGGAGCTAGAGAGCAGGAGGTTTTGGGAGGAGCGGAGAGGACGGTTTGGGTGATATTTGAAGACAAAATCGGTGATGTAGCGTTAATGTTCTGAATTTTATTGGTTGAACAATGGAAAGCCAGTGGAGGGATTGGCAGAGAGGGGTGGCGCACACTGAACGGATGGTAAGGTGGATGAGTCTGTTCAAACTCTTCTGCCCCCCAGCGTTCTCTGGTATTGTGGAGGTTAATAGAGCAGAGTGACCTGTCATATCCACATCTATACCCGCCCATTCTGCCCCCTCCTCCATTCATAGAACCTGTACTATAACTTCCATAATGAAAATCTCCCTATGGTGAGCGCTGTCTCCTGGGGGAACACAGGAGGTCAGTCACTCCACACCACCGCCATTCACACAGCACCTTGTATTTTTCTGAATGAGTGCAAGCTGTTCCCTGATTGGATGAGATGGGTAGTGACATCATGATCCCTACCTTGTCCAATCACAGAATGTTTTGCATCCATTGATAACAATACAAGGTGATATGTGATTGGTGGAAGTGCTGGGTGAATGACCTCCTGTGATTACTATGCAGAGGGGCAGTTATTCCTCACAGGACTGTGAATACACCTAGCAATGTATATAATAGGGGTGATAAAGGGCCCCTCCCCCATAGAGCAGAGTGTACTCCTCCTCCGGTCACACATCACAGACCCCGGACCGGTCACCGAGCTCCGGACTGCAGCTGGCCGCCGCGATCCACCGCACAGACCTCCGACCGACCGACTCACTGTGTGCGGGGGGGAGATTATATCACAGATACATGTGAGAACGGGACCGTATTGTTCTATCACACAGGAGCTCCGCTCTACGTACAGAATACATATTATCTTCTGCTGTAAATGTAGCCATAGCAAGACTCGGTGTAAGAGATGATGAATTGTATAAATCCGGTGACCCCCCCCCCAGGGTGTAGTGGTACGGTCTGAGCAGGGTGCGCGCGGCCAGGCGGCTCAGTGATCAGTAGTGATCGGAGCGGGCGGGGAGAGAACAGTGCGGAGGAGGAGGAGGAGGGGAGCCGGGGAAGGCTCAGGAGGACACCGCCCGACCGCACACCGAACACACCGCCCGGGACACGCCGACTGATGGACCGTACACAGCCGGGAGAGGTGAAGTGACGGAAACCCGCATCTATATCTCTGGCCCTGATCATCTCACCCTCTCCCCGGTACTACCACCCAGACACACTGCGTGCCCCGATCATCACATACATTGTGTCCATTCCTCCCTCCATGGACACTCCGATCTTCTATCCCCCGATCATCACATACATTGTGTCCATTCCTCCCTCCATGGACACTCCGATCTTCTATCCCCCGATCATCACATACATTGTGTCCATTCCTCCCTCCATGGACACTCCGATCTTCTATCCCCCGATCATCACATACATTGTGTCCATTCCTCCATCCATGGACACTCCGATCTTCTATCCCCCGATCATCACATACATTGTGTCCATTCCTCCCTCCATGGACACTCCGATCTTCTATCCCCCGATCATCACATACATTGTGTCCATTCCTCCCTCCATGGACACTCCGATCTTCTATCCCCCGATCATCACATACATTGTGTCCATTCCTCCCTCCATGGACACTCCGATCTTCTATCCCCCGATCATCACATACATTGTGTCCATTCCTCCATCCATGGACACTCCGATCTTCTATCCCCCGATCATCACATACATTGTGTCCATTCCTCCCTCCATGGACACTCCGATCTTCTATCCCCCGATCATCACATACATTGTGTCCATTCCTCCCTCCATGGACACTCCGATCTTCTATCCCCCGATCATCACATACATTGTGTCCATTCCTCCCTCCATGGACACTCCGATCTTCTATCCCCCGATCATCACATACATTGTGTCCATTCCTCCATCCATGGACACTCCGATCTTCTATCCCCCGATCATCACATACATTGTGTCCATTCCTCCATCCATGGACACTCCGATCTTCTATCCCCCGATCATCACATACATTGTGTCCATTCCTCCCTCCATGGACACTCCGATCTTCTATCCCCCGATCATCACATACATTGTGTCCATTCCTCCATCCATGAACACTCCGATCTTCTATCCCCCGATCATCACATACATTGTGTCCATTCCTCCCTCCATGGACACTCCGATCTTCTATCCCCCGATCATCACATACATTGTGTCCATTCCTCCATCCATGGACACTCCGATCTTCTATCCCCCGATCATCACATACATTGTGTCCATTCCTCCATCCATGGACACTCCGATCTTCTATCCCCCGATCATCACATACATTGTGTCCATTCCTCCCTCCATGGACACTCCGATCTTCTATCCCCCGATCATCACATACATTGTGTCCATTCCTCCATCCATGAACACTCCGATCTTCTATCCCCCGATCATCACATACATTGTGTCCATTCCTCCCTCCATGAACACTTCGATCTTCTATCCCCCGATCATCACATACATTGTGTCCATTCCTCCCTCCATGGACATTCCGATCTTCACATACATTGTGTCCATTCCTCCCTCCATGGACATTCCGATCTTCACATACATTGTGTCCATTCCTCCCTCCCATGGACATTCCGATCTTCACATACATTGTGTCCATTCCTCCCTCCATGGACATTCCGATCTTCACATACATTGTGTCCATTCCTCCCTCCATGGACATTCCGATCTTCACATACATTGTGTCCATTCCTCCCTCCATGGACACTCCGATCTTCTATCCTCCGATCATCACATACATTGTGTCCATTCCTTCCTCCATGGACACTCCAATCTTCTGTCAATCCGTCTACTGACTCGGCACTCTACTCACCTCACAACTTCCTCTGCACCGACCTCTCATCTCTGGACTATAACCTCACCACCCTCTAATGACTGTGCCAACCTAATCTCCACCATCTAAAGACTGCTAACCTACCACCATATGATCACTGCCACCCTACTCACCACCCTCTAATAACTGTGACAACCTACCACCATCTCTGATCACTGTGCCAACCTACCTCCACCCTACTCACACCATCTAAAGACTGTGCCAACCTACCACCATCTGATCACTGTGCCAACCTACTATAGCCCTACTCGCCACCATCTAAAGACTGTGCTGACCTACCACCATTGAATGACTGTGCCAACCTACCACCATCTGATCACTGTGCCTACCACCACCCTATTCACTGCCATCTAAAGACTGTGCCAACTCGCCATCTGATCACTGTGCCAGCCTTCTCACCCCCATCTAATGACTGTGCCAACCTCTCACCACCATCTAAATACTGTGCCAAACACCACTTATAACCTGACGCCTCACCACCATCCATCTGATGACTGTGCCAACCTCCCACCACCCCTCATAACCTCCTGACCACCATCTGATGACTGTGCCAACCTCCCACCACCCCTTCTTATACCCTCCTCATGACCATCATCGGACGATTGTATCAACCTCCAGGCACCCCTCATAACTTACTGCTCACCATCTGATTGTACCAACCTCCAGTCACCTTACTCCTCGCCATCCACTGATGACTGTGCCAACCTCCATCCACCCTACAATAACCTAACTCCTGACCAGCACCTGATTGTACCAATCTTTGACAACCCTACTCCTGATCACCATCCGATGACTGTACCAACCTCCCCTCATAACCTACTCCTCCCCATCGTCTGATGACTGTACCAACCTCTGACCATCCTCCAATAACCCAGCTCTTCACCATCCTCTGACTACCAACCTCCAACAACTCAAATTCAGAGCATCGTCTGCTTGTATCAACCTCTGACAATCCAACTCCTGACCGTACCAATCTCTGACTACTCAACTTCAGACCACCATCTGATTGTACCAACCTCCGATAACCCAACTTTAGACCACCATTCTTTAATGATTGTGCTGACCTCCCATCACCCATTATAACTCTACTCCTGACCATCATCTAGTAATTGTACAAACCTCTTATCTACACAGTATAATAACATCTACTGATCATCATCTGATTGTGCCAACCTCTGATCTGTACATTATAACCCCACTCCTAACCATCTTAATGATTGTGCCAACCTCAGATCACCCATAATCAGCCTACTCCTGACCATCATCTGATTGTACTAACCTCTGATAACCATACTCCTGATCAGCATCATCAGATTGTATCAATCACTGATCTACACATTAAGTACTGGTTCACACTAGTGCAACTTCTGATGTGCCTTGAGTTGCATGACAAAGGAAATCATATTATATTCAATGATGCTCATTCTCATCAATGCCACTCAGCACGATGCAACTTATGAAAAGGTTCCTGTGCTACTTTGGTGCGATTTGCCCCCACAGAATATGCAAAGTTGCACTACATAATCACATTGTAGCAGTGTGAACCAAGCCTCAAACCCTACTCCTGACCATCACCTAGTCGTTATGCCTGCTTATGCCTACTCATTATAACTGTGGTGATCATCATTGGATTATGTCAACATCTGATCTACACATTTAAAAACCATACTCCTGACTATCATCATCTAGTGATTGCCCCAACATTTGATCATCCTGTATAACGCTTCAACTGACCATCATCCATTAGTAGTTCTAGTCTCTTATTATTCCTCATCTTCCTCATCTTGTCCCAACCCGTCATCACCCATTATAACCCTATTCCTGGCTAGCATTATGTTGTGATTGTGCCAACCTCTCATCACCCATTAACCATACTCCTGACTATTATCTAGTAATTGTGCCAGCCTCTGATCACCCATTAAAACCATGTTCCTGACCATCATCTGACTGTCAGCCTCTGATCACCCTGTTCCTGACCATCATCATATCACTGTGCCAGCCTCTGATCACCCTATTCCTGACCACCTTCATCTGACACTGGCAGCTTCTCATCACCCTATTCCTTACCATCATCATTGGACTGCCAGCCTCTGATCATCCTGTTCCTGACAACCAACATCTGACTGTGGCAGCCTCTGATCACCCTGTTCCTGACCATCATCATCAGGCTGCCAGCCTCTGATCACCCTCTTCCTGACCATCATCAGACTGTGCCAGCCTCTGACTATCCTGTTCCTGACCATCATCATCAGGCTGCCAGTCTCTGATCACCCTCTTCCTGACCATCATCAGACTGTGCCAGCCTCTGACCATCCTGTTCCTGACCATCTTTGTCTAGTAACCTAGCTGTGTCACATCCTCCTGGCCATACAATACCCCCTAGACATCCTGTCACCATTTCCCCAGTCATTCCATTCTACTTTGTTCTATTTTGCTGGCCTCTCGAGTGCCATTTAAATTCCATCCATCCCCCTTGTAGCATGGATCCTGTGCTTTAGTGTCACTTGACATCTGCTACTCGATCAGCCGTGTGATTACCTCATTCACTTGTTCATTTCTATATCTGTATCACAACCCACTTTGGTGTGACATAATTCCCCCTCCCATCTCACCCGTACTGGCTAATTATTGTTTTCTGTCTTGCGTGCCGCTTTCTTCTTTTACCGCTGCTTACGCCCTGTTCCACTTGTGGATTGCCACCTCGTTCAATGTTTTCACCCGAAGAACTAGCTGATCAGCGATATACAGTATGGTCTTTTCTCCATGACTGACAGTGCCTGAGATTCATAGCGGTAACGGAGTCCTGGGTCTTCTGAACTGGAGCCAGGCTTAACTGCATGTTCACTGTTCCTATGTTTATTATTTTATTTTATGTATGCATTTTTATTTCTTGTTAATAACGAAGTATGTTTTTTTTTTTTTTTTTCCCATCAGATTACCATTTCTGATTGTTTGTAAGGCTTCATCGTGAGGCACAGCACAGTCCCAGCACCATGTCCACCGTTCAGACCACTGTAGCAGACCTCCGGTCCAGGGCTGGCGGTAAGTCTTTCTCAGAGATTACATTTTCATTCCAGGTTCATATGTTTGAATTATTCCGAGATCACTTTGTCAGTTTGTACAAGTCCTCTCAAATATTGATATTTTCATCACTTTTTTAATGTTAAAAGGAAACCTTTGCTGAGGGAAGTGCATTGGCTGACATTGCTGACCTAAAAAATACTTATTGCTTGGTTATTGCCTTAAAGCGGAACTACATCTTATCCATGTCTGTATGCTTTTTTTTTTTTTTTTGACAAATCGCATAGAAAAAGTAGCGTTTCTGGCTGTGACCTTCTTGAGTAAGGGCAGACGATTCATGTAGCATTTACTTTCTGGAATCCACCTGTCCTTGGCTCAGGCAGGAGGATGTGCCTAGCTGAAAAAACCCTCCTTCCTTCCTGAAGACTTCAGGGATGTATGACATCAAAATATAGGAATGATATGGGAGTCCCACCTATTTTTAGAGCTGTAGTACTCATCGATCTTATATCGGGGGGTGGTATCAAATATATATGACCAAAAAGCAAAGAAAATATAATGATACGTACACACCCTAAAGAGTTAACTACAAAATTTATTAATGCTTAAAAGCGATATACAAAATTATCAATAGACATAAAATTTACCCTATATTAATAGGGAACCCTACCAAAACAATTCCCCATAGATAAACCTCCTAGCGGAGGTATGACATCATTTGCCTAGGCCAGAAACCAGGAAGTAACTGAAGAAATGTAAAAAACGTTTAAAACAAGTAAATATGATTATACTTTCCTATCTATTTACTAATGCTAGCGGCATAATGATTAAAAATAATAAATGTTCATTGAGAGAGTGAAGTTCCGCTTTAAAAACCGTCTGACTTGCAATTAGGGATGAGCTTGGCGTGTTCGCATACTCCACGTGCAGATCCCGCCAGGAAGTCGGCATGGCGCTGCGCTAATCGCAGACAGGGAGACCTGTCCCGATGCGTGGCTGCAGAGATTGGTACATGTCTCTCTGTCTGTGATTAGTGCAGCGCCGTGCCGACTTCCTGGCGGGCTCTGCACGTGAAGTATGCGAACACGCAGGAGCTCATCCCTACTTGCAATGAACATAGAGGTAGAGAAGAGTCCAGACTTCTTATCTTCATACTTGTTCTGGGTCACCAGAGGTGGCCATATAGGTCTCGATTTTCTCTTGTTCAGCCATGTGGATGGAGGGATCTTCACTGCTGGCTCCGGCTTGTTCGCAAAGCCCACATGCAGAGCTTGCCAGGAAGTCGGCACTGCGCTGCGCTAATCATAGGCAGTGAGACATTGTCCCGGTGCGCGGCTGCAGAGATCGGGAAATGTCTCACTGCCTGTGATTAGCGCAGCGCAGTGCCGACTTCCTGGCGGGCTCTGTACGTTGTGTTTGCGAACACGCCGGAGCTCATCCTTACTGGCTATTGTATTCAGTAGCCATGGGAGCTGCAACTGTCTTACTACAATATGGTGCAGCTGAACAGTGACTGCATCTGATAGAATGCAGTTACTGTTTGGCTGATAATTTTCCTCCCAGCCCAGTTGATTTTTTAAATCCATTTTTGTCAAGCTAGGTGGTGCTGGTAGGGCCTGAATTTTTAATGAAGCTTGAGCCTCCATGGCAAGCCTGACTTAGAAATCTTTGAAGCTATGGGATTTAAACAACAGCCAGGCAGATAGCATTTTTAGAAGACGGAAGCCAACATATTTCTAACAGGCCATGTTGTGGAACTTCACTCTCTCAATCAACCTTGACCATTTTTTGAATCCTTATGCTGCTAGTATTGGTAAATAGATAGGAAGTATATCATATTTACTTGTTTTAAACTGTTCTCTTTAGTTACTTCCTGGTCTCCATGCCTAGGCAAATGATCTCGTACATCCCAGAAGTCTTCTTCAGGAGGGGAGGGGGGTACTATCAGCTAAGCACACCCTCCTGCCTGCATGGCTAAGCTTAAGGGTAGATGGATTTCAGGAAGTAAATGTTACATGAATCATTTGCCCTTACTCAAGATGGCCACGGCTAGAAATGCTAGGGGGTGTTTTTCTCAGCAAAAGAAAACAGATGGATGGATGGATGAGTTTGCTCTGAACATTAATGAATTTAACCGCTTCAGCCCCGGACCATTTTGGCTGGTTAAAGACCAGGCCACTTTTTGCGATTCGGCACTGCGTCGCTTTAACTGACCATTGTGCGGTCATGCGACGTGGCTCCCAAACAAAATTGACCTTTTTTTTTTTTTTCCCCCCACAAATAGAGCTTTCTTTTTGTGGTATTTGATCACCTCTGCGGTTTTTATTTTTTGCGCTATAAACAAAAATAGAGCGACAATTTTGAAAAAAATGCAATATTTTTTACTTTTTGCTATAATAAATTTCCCCCCAAAAAATATAAAAAAAAACATATTTTTTTTTCCTCAGTTTATGCTGATACGTATTCTTCTACATATTTTCTGGTTAAAAAAAATCGCAATCAGCGTTTTATTGATTTGGTTTGCACAAAAGTTATAGCGTTTACAAAATATGGGATAGTTTTATGGCTTTTTTTTTTTTTTTTTTTTTTTACTAGTAATGGTGGCGATCAGTGTTTTTTTTTTTTTTTTTTTTTTTTTTTTTTTCGTGACTGCGACATTATGGCGGACACATCGGACACTTTTGACACATTTTTGGGACCATTGTCATTTTCACAGCGATCAGTGCTATAAAAATGCACTGATTACTGTGAAAATGACAGGCAGTGAAGGGGTTAACCACTAGGTGGCGCTGTAGGGGTTAAGTGTTCCGTGCATAGTGTTTCTTACTGTAGGGGGGATGGGCTCTGTGTCACATGACACCGATCTCCGTTCCGAGTACACGGAGCCGAGATCTGTGTCATTGTCACTAGGCAGAGCCGGGAGATGCTTGTTTGCACAAGCATCTCCCCGCTCTATACCTCCGTGAGACTATCGTGGCGATTGAGTCCGCGGGACCCACGGTCCGACTCACGGGGATGGCGGCAGGGTCGCAAGCGTGCCGGCGGCGTGCGTGCGACCACACAGACAGGCTCTTAAAGGGGACGTACAGGTACGTTGATGTGCCTGTCCGTGCCATTCTGCCGACGTATATGTTCAGGAGGCGGTCGGTAAGTGGTTTATATCGCTTTTGGTTTGTGGTGCTCAGATACAGTTTAGTTCTGCTCTAATATCGTATTGCAGGGATATGCAATTAGCGGACCTCCAACTGTTGCAAAACTACAAGTCCCATCATGCCTCTGCCTCTGGGTGTCATGCTTGTGGCTGTCAGTCTTGCTATGCATCATGGGACTTGTAGTTTTGCAACAGCTGGAGGTCCGCTAATTGCATATCCCTGTCATATTGTGTATAACTGATATTTCATTTACAAGCTCCATTTTTTTTTTTTTTTTTGATCTGTGTCTACTGTCATACGCACCTCTGCTCATCAGCTGTGACACAAGCTATGGGGAGATGGGCCCAAGGGATTCGATGACTTGCAGACACTAGTCTGCTATGATGGGAAATCTGCCTGTCTGTGGCTAACCCTGGGTGACTAGAGCTTACACATTATTGTAATTTATACTGCCTTACAAAATGGGCCTGTGTCTATAGAACGGACTCGAGGGGCTGATCAGTAGTTTATAATAAATATGCAGTACTGGCACTTCACAGGACATAACTCTGCAATGTTGTTTCTATAATGCAAAGTTCCTGTGATCCTGTTGATTCATGGCTCACACTGATAATCACAATGATGTATGTGTATGTTGTTTAGTTGGAACGGGCACAGCCGTGTTTGCTTTGCCTATGAATAGCCAGTCTTGTGAGCCTAGTGGAAGCCGTCCGTCTTGCTGTTTATCTGATCGTGTGCAATGACACCTCGGCTTAATCTGTTGGCATCCACGGCGAGCCTTTTTCCTTGGTGTACTTACCTTTCTGTTTCCTTCTCTTTGCTAATGGGTGGTCATTAATACTGCAATATGTTAATTATCTTGTGGCACGTATTGTTTTTAGCACCACTTGAGATGGTAACCGTGCCCCGGTTTTGGCAAGAATTTGTGTCGCTGAATGAGTTAATTTATGGCCGGTTTTTATAGCATGACGCAGTGCAGGGCTGCTTAAGATATGTTTGCAATTGTCACAGTTCACACCTAGCATTGCTGTGAGTTTGTTATATAAGATGCTGCAAAGTGCAGAAACCTGTAGCCAGCAGTAAGGCTTGAGTTAACTTTGGTCAGGTCAGTAAAGGGTTAATTGTTGGCTATAGATTCTGAACCATGCTCTTTTCCTTATTAGAGGGTCATTCTACTGCAGACTACTTCTGGGTGATTTCTCTTGCCTCTGCATCTTTTGCATTACAGTGAACACAGCATTAATAGTCCGAGTCCTGCTGCAGCAAGAAGAGTGAGTCTCTCAAGGGAGGTCTCAACTCTTGAGTCTGCAACAGATACTCAAAGCTATATTAGTTCATTCCTCCTTCCAGCTTCTATAGGCTTTGGGTCAGTCGGCCAGAACTGGCGTTTTTCTATTTTGTGAACACGGACGCTTTGACATTCTATATTGTGCGGAACTCGCTGAACCTCATTTGGCTAATCTAACGTTGGCAATGTCCAAATGCAGCAGGTAGCTTGACAATAACTCTAGAACAAGGGTCTCAAACTGGCGGCCCTCCAGCTGTTGCAGAACTACAAGTCCCATCATGCCTCTGCCCATGGGAGTCATGATTGTAACTGTCAGCCTTGCAATGCCTCATGGGAATTGTAGTTCTGCAACAGCTGGAGGGCCGCCAGTTTGAGACCCCTGCTCTAGAACAATTTGCTTTCCTAAATGTTACTTTTTTTTTTTTTTTTTTCAGAGGAGCCTTGCTTTTTGCTAATTGCCACACCCAACCCTCTTTTTTTTTTTTTTACACTTCACATACAGTGGGGAAAATAATGATTTGATCCCCTGCAGATTTTGTACATTTGCCTACTTACAAAGAAATTAGTCTATCATTTTGTATTATAGTTGCATTTTAAATGATAGAATATCAGCCAAAAATCCCCAAAAAAAACAATACAAATGTTATAAATTGAGTTGCAGTTCAGTGAGTAAAATAAGTATTTGATCCCCAAGCAAAACATGACTTGGTGGAGAAACCCTTGTTGGCAAGCACAGAGGTAAAGCTGGCCATACACCATTAGATTATCTGCAGATTTTCTATGGTTAGATGGAAAAAGTGCAACAGATTTCTCCATGTATACTAAACTGTGTGGATGGAGGACTCTCCCACTTTTTCCATCTAACCATAGAAAATCTGCAGATAATCTAATGGTGTATGGCCAGCTTAAGACGTTTCTTGTAGTTGGTTACCAGGTTTGCACACATCTCAGGAGGGATTTTGGTCTATTCTTCTTTACAGATCTTCTCTAAATCTTTAAGGTTTCTTGGCTGTGTCGTTTGGCAACTCAGTTTCAGCTCCCTCCATAAATCTTCTATAGGATTAAGGTCAGGAGGCTGGCTAGGCCACTCCATTACCTTAATGTACTTCTTCCTGAGCCACTTCTTTGTTGCCTTGGTGATTATGTTTTGGGTCATTGTCATGCTGAAAGATCCATTCATGGCCCATCTTCAGTGTTCTGGCTGAGTGAAGAAGGTTCTCATCTGAGATTTTACAATATATGGCCTCGTCCATTGACCCCTCAATGCAGCAAAGTTGGCCTGTACCTTTAGCAGAGAAACGGCCCGAAAGCATAATGTTTTCACCTCCGACCTTCAGAACTTTGTGCCAAAACCGGGGGCTTCCGCACGCATGTGCGGGATTGAGGTGATCACGGCTCCGGCCACTCGCACCGCCGGAAAAAAGACTAATGGAAGATGTCGACCCTCTCAGCGGTGACATTGCGCCCCTGGAAGGCTTCATTCTAAGGCAAGTATTTCATAATGTGCTAGTATGTGATGCATACTACTACCACATTATGCACTTGCCTTACAGGTGTTTTTTTTTTTTTTTAACTCTGGCGCAGTTTACTACCGCTTTAATGCTGTATGTGGAGTCAGGCTATCCGTTCATGTGATCGGAGCCTCTGGACAGAACTGAGTAAGAATGCTTCCACCCCATAATACTAACAATTAATGTACACCTGTATGTGACAGTCTGACGCCACCGCCACATATAGGCGGACTGCAAACCTTCCAGTGGTCATGAAGCGTAAAAAAACAAACTATTCTTAAAAACACCCCCCCCCCCTTCTGCCTATTCTGTATAAAAAAGATCTGTGTACCTATTTTTAATCAGCTCCAGACCAGTCACGTTATCCTGAAGCCCTGGTTCCGCTGTGTAAGGTAGTGCTTAACCGCTGTAAATTTTGGGAGCTGTTCTCATCCATAAGATCTCATGACTCAGTCATTGTTGGCGTTCCGGCCATGCCCTTGCCGCAGCTTCTCCCTGACGGGGCAACTGGAGCTGCAGGATAAAGGGACTGGAGAAGATTAAAATTTGGTTTTAAGCTTTGTTGTCTGCCACTTTAAAGTGTTTTTTTTTTAACCAAACATAATAAAAACCTCTCCATCCCCCTCTGTTACATAACATTGTGTCCCTGTGTTATATAAAAAATGCCAATCTGAACCTATATTAGAGTGTCTTAACGGCGCTCACGTGACTCCTAGGCTCTCTCCTCTGCCCGGCTCACAGTTATAGCAGACGGGGCTAAGCACTCCCGCTGACGTCAGCTGGAGAGGTGAGAGAGCCGAGGAGTCACGTGAGCACTGCGGGCCGCTGTGATATGTACAGATCGGCATATTTTTTATAGAACATAGGCACAGAGACACATATGTGTTACAGAGGGTATGGGATGTTTTCATGGTAGTTATGAGAGCAGCAGGAGGGGAGGGGGCGGACACTAACACAGGGCTGACAGGCAGGGGGAGAGGACAAAGCAGGGCTGCGGATGGCGGAGGCACGTAAACTGACAACGGTGTCATAGCTAAGCAGCCATGATAGACTGTGGTCAGTTTACAGAGAGGAGGGTATAGCCAGGCAGGATCAGCTAGGTTTTTTTTATCTTTAGGGTAACAAACACTTTAAGCAAGCTGCTAGCAGGCCTCGGAAAGCTTTTAACAAGCTTCCAGAAGCGCTGAAGCCTGATAGCAGCTTTTTTAAATTGGCAATCAACGTTCCCATTAGAATCTAAACATTTACAAACTGGAGCTGAATGGTACTTTAAAAGCTTTAACAAAGCTTGCTGAAAGCTGTGCAAATGCTTTGTCATAGCTTGCTGTTCACACTGCTCTTATACAAGCTGGAGCCCATGTGAAACGGGCCTTAGAATAACCCACTGCCTGTGTTGTGAAAGTTAACTTCTTCACAATGCTTGGAGGTTCAGAGATGAATGATGGCTTGTTTTTACAGTGCTTTTACTGCTTTTCCAGAGTACATAAATACTTTACTGTGCATGATCTGGGCATAAACGAGCACCACAGGTTGAACTGGATGGACTGGTGTCTTTATTCAACCTTATAAGCTATGTAAGTTCACTTTAAAGTGGAACTATTATCCTACAATCCTAGAAATTTGCTGGCAGGTAGTTTTGTTTTGTTTTTTTTTTGCGCAGAACACATACTATATCGGTTATGCATCAAACATTTCTCTTGTTTTGTATTTTCCACATTATCGCTAATATATGGCCATTGAGACCCACATGCACAGCTCAAGGTATTTTCTCTGCATGCCTCAGGGCCAGGATGAATTAACTTTTGTGCACAGGAGTTACGTCTACCTGGGCTTGTCAATCAAGATGACTAGTAAGTCTGAACCTGAGAGAAGATGTAAGTAGCCGCAGGGAAGCCTGTGTACATTGCTGGAGGGGTGGTGATTACAGAAGACCTTCGTTCCACTTTAACAACTTTTATAATCGTTTCTTTTAAAACTGAACTTCATGCAAACTATCTACACAGATGGCGTTCAAAATACTACAGTTGTAACCAATAGTGTCAATACATTAGTGTTTCTCTTATGTACAATAAATGAATTTAAACATTTTAGAGGTTTTATACTTCAGATCCAGGAGAGGAAGAAAGATATTTGGTTCCAATAGAGGGGACAGTCCAATCAGAAGGATAATGGGTAAAGGAGTTCTATAGTCACAGCATACCCTTTTTATTTATTTTTAACGATTAGGGATGCACCGATATAATATAAAAATAGGGTTGTATATAAATTTCGTATTTGTTTAAATTCATGATATTAAAAAGTCAAATATAATACAATTTTATATATTGTATGTATAAGTGCCTCTAAAAAGTATTCATATTCCTTGAAATTTTCTACATTTTGTCATGTTACAACCAAAAATGTAAATATATTTTATTAAAGTGGAGCTCCACCCTAAATAGCAACTTTTGCTATTTGGAACCCTCCCCCCCTCCGGTGTCACAATTGACACCTTTCAGGGGGGAGGGGGGTGAAGATACCTGTCTAAGACAGGTATTTTCACCCACATCCGGGAGTCCTCTCTCCGGGAATCTGCGGGAGTGACGTCACTTCCCCCAGACTTCCCGTAGTGTTCTGGGAGACACTCGGCTCCCAGAACACAGGAGCACCAATCAGAACGGTGCAGCGCGACTCGCGCATGCGCAGTAGGGAACCGGGCATGAAGCCGCAGGGCTTCACTTCCTGGTTCCCTCAGCGAGGATGGCGGAGGGAGCAGCAGAGCGACGAGCGGTCGCTCGTCCTCTGCTGCGGACGTCACTGGACTCCACGACACGTAAGTGTCCAAATATTAAAAGCCAGCAGCTGCTGAAGCTGTAGCTGCTGGCTTTAAATATTTTTTTTCCGGCGGAGCTCCGCTTTAAGATTTTATATAATAGACCAACACTAAGTGGCACATAATTGTGAAGTGGAAGGAAAAAGATAAATGGTTTTCAAATGTATTTATAAAGTGTGGCGTTCAATTGTATTTAGCGCCCCTGAATCAATACTTTTGTAGAACCACCTTTCGCTGCAATTACAGCTGCAAATCTTTTTGGGATGTCTCTACCAGCTTTGCACATCTAGAGAATGAAATTTTTGCACATTTTTATTTTCAAAATAGCTCAAGCTCTGTCAGATTGGATGGAGAGCATCTGTGAACAGCAATTTTCAGGTCTTGCCACTGATTCTCAATTGGATTTAGGTCTGGACTTTGACTGGGCCATTCTACCACATGAATATGCTTTGATCTAAACCATTCTATTGTAACTCTGGCTGTATGTTTATTGTCGTCCTGCTGGAAGGTAAACCTCTGCCCGAGTCTCAAGTCTTTTGCAGACTTGACAGGTTCTCTTTTAAGTTTGCCCTGTATTTGGCACCATCCATCTTCTCAAACTCTAACCAGCTTCCCTGTCCCTGCTGAAGAAGAGCATCCCCACAACATGATGCCGCCACCACCACGTTTCACAGTGGGGATGGTGTGTTCAAGGTTATGTGCAGGGTTAGTTTTCCCCCACACATAGTGTTATACTTTAAGGCCAAGAAATAAAATTTAGGTCTCCTCTGACCAGAGCACCTTCTTCCACAAGTTTGCTGTGTCCCCCACATGGCTTCTCGCAAACTGCAAACGGGACTTCTTATGGCTTTTTTTCAACAATGCCTTTCTTCTTGCCACTCTTTCATAAAGGTCAGATTTGTGGAGTGCACGACTAATAGTTGTACTGTGGACAGATTCTTCCCCCCTAAGCTGCGGATCTCTGCAGCTCCTCCAGAGTTAACATGGGCCTCTTGGCTGCTTCTCTGATTAATGCTCCCCCCCCCCCCCCCCCAGCCTGTCAGTTAAGGTTGACGGCAATGTCTTGGAAGGTTTGCAGTTGTGACATACTCTTTCCATTTTCAGTGCTTCGTGAGATGTTCAAAGCTTGGGATATTTTTTATAACCTAACCCTGCTTTAGAGCCCTTTCACACTGAGGCGTTTTTCAGGGGTTTTAATGCTAGAAATAGCCTCCAAATAACGCCTGAAAACCGCCTCCCATTCATTTCAGTGTGAATTTTCACACTGGGGTGGTTCGCTTGCAAGACGTTAGGAAAAGTCCTGCAAGCAGTATCTTTTGGGGCGGTTTGGGAGCACTATATACAGTGCTCCCGAAACGCCCTGCCTATTGAAATGAATGAAAAGTGCTTCGGAAACGCTGCAACGTGGTGTATTTAACACCTTCTTTGGTGTTTATTGCGCCCCGCTATTTTTAGTGGCACTATACCGTCGGAATTGCGGCGGTATTTGGACGCTAGCGGTGTGGTTTTACCCCCCACTAGCGGCCAAAAAAGGGTTAATACCGCCGGCAATGTGTCTCTGCAGAGGCGCATTGCCAGCGGTATAGCCGCGGTTTCTTATTGCTTTCAATGGGAATGAGCGGTGGAGGAGCGGTAAACACACCGCTCCTCTCACCGCTCCAAAGATGCAGCTAGCAGGACTTTTGGAGTGGTCCTGCTAGCGCACCGCTCCAGTGTGAAAGCCCTCGGGCTTTCACACTGGAGAAACAGCAGCCGCTGTTTAGGGTCGGTTTGCAGGCGCTATTTTTAGCGCAATAGCACCTGCAAACTTCCCCAGTGTGAAAGGGGTCTTGGTGAGCACTTCTCCTTTGCCAAGACAATCCATCCACCTCACAGGTGTGTTATATCAAGATGCCGATTAGACAGCATGATTATTGCACAGGTGTGCCTTAGGCTGGCCACAATAAAAGGCCACTCTAAAATGTGCAGTTTTATCACACAGCACAATGCCACAGATGTCGCAAGTTTTAAGGGAGCGTGCAATTGTCAGGCTTACTGCAGGAATGTCCACCAGAGCTATTGCCCTTGACTTGAATGTTCATTTCTCTACAATAAGGCGCTTCAGAGAATTTGGCAATACATCCAACCAGCCTCACAACCGCAGACCACGTGTAACCACACCAGCCCAGGACCTCCACTTCCAGCATCTTCACCTCCAAGATCGTCTAAAGCCCCGTACACACGGTCGGACTTCCATCTGACTTTTCTGTGGTTTTTTGTCCGAACGGAGTTGGCCGGGCACACTCATAGCATACACACACTCTGACTTTTCTGCAAACTTTCCCAAAACTTTTTGCAACATCATGTGGTTTTTCTGCTCTTTTCTGCTCTTTACAGCCACCCTTTGGTCAACTTCTGCTGTTGTTGGTTGATTTTAAGATTAGTTGTTTTGTCCATCGGACAAAAGTCCGATGGTTTTCTGTACACACGGTCGGACTTTGCTCAATCTGACTTTTGTTGGGCAAAAGTTTGTCCGTTTGCAGACCCAACTTTTGTCCGATGAAAACCAGAAAAAAGCAAAAAAAGTTTGTCCGATGGATAGGGCTGCAACTAACTATTATTTTCATAATCGATTAGTTGGCCGATTTATTGTTTCGATTAATCGGTAAATAACCGTAAAAAAAAAAGGTAATTTTGCTGCGATTTGCATTTTTTTTTCATTTTTTTTTTATTTTTTTGCCCAATTTGTTGTTGGGCAGAGTCAGACTAAAAAACACAAATTGCTGCAAAAACACATTATTACATGCTTTTCTGCAGCTTCTCTATTGAAGTATATTGAACCAAAACCACAAAATAGCACCGTTTTGCATTAAAAAAAGTACCTGCCCTTTCCAAATACGCAGCAGCTGAAAAAATCATGGATGTGAACGTGTCCCATAGGAAACCATGTAAATGACCTGTAGTGTGTTTCTGCAAAAAGCACCAAAAAAACACAGAGGTGTGACCCCGGCCTGAGATGTTTAGTAACATAACGGTGTTAAAAAAAGAAAAAATGAGTACTAAAAGAGAAAATAATCGCTGTAAGGGGTTTATTTTTTACTGTGGGACAGTGAAAGTAATATTTATAGTAGCGATTTGCTCTTTTTGTACTGTAAAGGGCTCCTTTTTTAGTTTTTTTTTTTAACCCCATTATGTTACTGGCCGATTAATCGATTATGAAAATAGTAATCGATTAATTTTATAATCGATTGGTTGTCGATTAATCGATTAGTTGTTTGGGCCCTACCGATGGAGCATACACACGGTCGGATTGTTGGTCCAACTTGCTCAAAATGAAGTTTGTTGGCCAAAAGTCCGACCGTGTGTATGGGGCTTAAGACCAGCCACCTGGACAGCTGCTGCAACAATCGGTTTGCATAGCCAAAGAATTTCTATCAGGGGTACTATTGCATGTACTTTGTTCCATGCTTGTAGTGTGGCATCTATGGGGGGAAAAGCCCTATAGTTTAGTTTTCAGATGAGTCAGATATGATAGCAAAAGAGAGGGTAAATGTCTATTACCTACCACATGTTTTTCAATGTGAACCCATAGTTTATCTGAGTGTGGGTTGAACCATGCTTTGATCTGGGTTAAAAGGGCCACACAGTAGTAATTTTTAAGCTTGGGAAAGTTTACTTCCCAAGGATTTTTTTCTGTAACCTTGAAGTGTTCCGGTATTATCGGTATTGTTCTAAAGTGATATATGATTTTAGGTAATAGTATCATTTTCATAGCTGCTATTTTCCCTATCCAGGACAATTCATGACTAGATATACGCTGCAAGTCTTTCTTGATTGTATCAAGCAATTTAGGAAAATTTGAGTTGTAAGTTGAAGTTGATGGGGATGATGGTGTTACCCCTAAATATAGGTTGTTATTGACCCATTTGACATGGAAATTTTACTTTTAAGTTGGTCTTTCAGTTTCCTTGTCAAGCCTAGGCATGATAGATGATGTATTTGAATTTAGCTTGTAATAGGATGCCAAACTAAATTTATCTAGTAATATTTGCACATTTTCCAGTGAAGAAGCTGGATTTGTTAGTGTTAAAACCACGTCATCGGCAAATAGTCCTATTTTGTGGGAATATCTGCCTACTTCAATGCCTGAAATTGAGTCGCAAGATCTAATGGCTTCTGCCAGGGGTTCCATTATTAATGAAAATATTTATTAGCGTTTTTCAGTGTAGCTCTTTTTAGCTTTTTTTTTTTTTCAATGGACCAAAAAACGCTCGCGGCCATCGTTTTTGAGCGTTTTTCGGCGTTTTGCGTTTTTTGCTTTTTTTTTTCTGCCGAAAAACTGAACTTTGAACGCGAATTTCTTGAGTTCAGAAAAAAGCCCATTAACTCCACTGCTCATTAAAGCTAAAAAATGTTGTGTACATGAACACATAGGCTAACATAGAGTGCAGTTAATGGGCTTTTTAAAAAAACGCCAAAACGCCACTAAACTGCAGTTTATCAGCTTCTGTGTACATGGAGCCTAAACTGAGAACTTCTACAAATGGAGTACAGTTCATTGATAAGTAGAAACATTGTATCTTTTCTCACACTTGGCAGGCTGCCCAGAGATAAGTCACTCCAGGAAACTTTAGGCAACTTGCATTGACTTCTATGAAAGAACTTATTTGTAAGGGTCCTTTCACACGGGGCGGATCCGTGCAGATCCGCCCCGTGAAGCTCCGCTTGCTCAGCGGGGATCGCTCCGTTGATCCCCCGCTGAGCCGACGGATGACTGGGCGGTCCCCCCACACTGTGCAGGGACCGCCCTGTCAGAGCGCCGCTCTCCCCTATGGGGAATCGGATGACGACGGACCGTAGAGTCCGTTGTCATCCGATCCGCTCCGCCGACGGAAGGAAAAATAGGGTTTTCCTCCGTCACACTTTGGCGGAGCGGATGTCAGCGGACATGTCTCCGCTGACATCCGTGCTTCCATAGGGCTACATGGAGGATCCGTTTCAGGTCCGCCTAAAAAACTGACAGGCGGACCTGAACGGACCTCCGTGTGAAAGGGGCCTAAGTCGTGCTGAAGTTTTTTAAATCGGCTTTTTTTTTCAGCACTATCGGCCGATGCCGATTTAATTAAAAAGTGCCAAAAATCGTCCGATATATCGGTCGACCCCTACTCGGCACCCCTGTAGTTCAGCAGGCAGACTCTGTAAAATGTGTAACACAGCAGTGCCTACCCAGGACATAGTAATTACATCTCTCAGAATTCAAGGAAGTAAATGTGTGGGGATCTTCACAAAGTAAGTTTACAAACTTTCAGTATCATTTAGCTTAATAGAAGTAAGTAGACTAGAAATGATGGAATTACAATGTAGAAATTAATTTTATTTTGCTTTTTAAGGCTGTAGTATCTACATTGTGAGGACACACACATAAGCTTTTTATAATTCGCCCACCCTTGCAATGTGGCTGTACTGCAAAGCATATCGACAGGCCGGACAAATCTCGGGGGCCAATAAACCAGTGTGCCGATTTAATTTTATTAAGACATTTTAAATGCATTTAAATGAGAGCTAGCCAGTAAAAGGAAACATTGTCTCTTGATACTGAATGATGCTTCTCAAGTAAAAGTGTTTATAGCATTTATTGTTGGCACAGGTTTGCTTTAAAACTGCGCTCTCTGCGATTGGCTAAATGCACAGAAGAAATACATATACAAGAGCTGTTGTTGGCTGCCAAAGCATTTTGTATTAATGTCTATCCCAGAGGTGGTCAACTTGACCATTACATAGGGCCTCATGTTCTGCCCCAACACTTCAAGACGGCTGCATAATAGCAGTGCATTTTCATGCATTGGGTCTATTTAGGCAGCCAATTCAAAAAGAATGGACTGCAATGCAACTCAAAGCCTGAAAATCTGCTGCATTTTTAAAATGCATCACAATGCCAACTGATGAGCAAGTTGGAATATGATTGGCCCCATCATTGCTGTCAGTTTAAGTAATACTAACCTCCTAACTTGCTCATTGGGCAGCTAGTCCCCCATCGTTGTCAGTGGTAGGAATAGTAACCTCCTCGTTGACTCATTGGGCAGCTTGTCCCCCATCGTCTGTGGTAGGAATAGTAACCTCCTCATTGGGCAGCTTGTCCCCCATCATTGTCCGTGGAAGGAATAGTTACCTCCTCATTAGCTCATTGAGCAGCTTGTCCCCCATCATTGTCCGTGGAAGGAATAGTAACCTCCTCATTAGCTCATTGGGCAGCTTGTCCCCCATCATTGTCAGTGGAAGGAATAGTAACCTCCTCATTAGCTCATTAGGCAGCTTGTCCCCCATCATTGTCAGTGGAATGAATAGTAACCTCCTCATTAGCTCATTGGGCAGCTTGTCCCCCATCATTGTCAGTGGAAGGAATAGTAACCTCCTCATATGCTCTGTTATGCTCTGTCTTTTGAAGCCCTGCTGTACAGACTGTAGAGTATGTGGCAAGATGTTGATACCAAGTTTAACTGAGGAACTTTCCACTATGGTGTGGTAATGGTTACAGACCTGTATTTACTTGCTCCTAGGAGTTTGGCTTTAAAGCCCAATTCTTGGGTGGAAAAAATAATGTTAATAGCATATTGTGCTTCAGTTATCTTTCTCTGCAGTCTTGGTTCTAAACATTGCTTCCTAAGCCATCCTGCAGTGTAATGCGTCCAAGTCAGTTTCCTCTGAGTCAAGCTAATTTCCTGCCCCGGACCAGGATTTTTCCCTGCTTGTTGTCTTCTTGGGCATTGGTCCCCTCACCATCCCCAGAGAGTCATCCTGCCTATTGAGTCTGAGAGAAGACCCGACTGCTGAGAATGTCGCCTCCACCAAGGGAGGTGATCATCACATCGTGCAGAAGAACCAGGCTGATGGCTCACTTGACTGCCGCTTCAGGTAAGTAAAGCGACATTTGGATAGGTTGTGTGTTTGTTTTGTTTTTTTTTTGTTTTTTGGTAGTTGGGTTTAAAATAAACCTGACAGTTATATAGTTTTTATGTAGGCTATAGAGGCTTGCTCTGGAGAACAGACTTCTGAGCTTGAGGTATGAAAGTCCTTGTCTGGCATCTTTGGGTGATGAAATTGACCTAAAATAAGCACCTGGCACTTTTTATAGGGAGAGGGCGTGCAAACTACCACAGCTTGATGATTGAATGCAGGAAATGATCGTCTAGGGACATTGCTTTACATTTCCCTGTTAAATCTTATGTGGTGCTTGTCGTCTGAAGTGTGAATCCTCATTTCCTGAGTAGTCCATGACTTGTGCTACTGCAATATTCAACAACAGCAGTTTGTGTGGGATATACGGTCTATTGTTCCTCTGCTATGTATTGTCTGTTCTTAGATTGCTGGCCCCGTGCTGCCTGATCAAGGCCTTGCATTGCACATTGTATCACACATATGGTTGGAAATAATGATTTCAAGTGCTAACTAGCACATCTTACGTAACCGCTACAATCTCACATTCTCCAGCACATGGCAAGCAGAGGTGTTAAAGTGATAAAGAGAAAACCCTGAATAGCTTTCGAAATTTAAAGGTACAGATTGCTTTTCTCACAGTGCACACTGGTAAATATACTAGGTGATTGAAATTCAGGTCAGGTAATAGGAAAACAGACTTAACGGTACTATTTATCTGAATTTCCCCCCCGAGGGGTCCTGAATTCGGTTTGCCAATGCTTTCTTACAGCTGCCTATGAAGGCGCAGGGATTGCAACCTGTAGCCATTCTGAGATTCTGGGTATTTCTTTCTGAAGATATGCTGGAAATGCCTATCTTTTGTAAATTGTGGAGGGTTTTCTGGGCCCTCGTGGATGGGATGTGCTGCAGTTAAAAGGCTCCCTTTTATTTATTTTAGTTATCTTAGAAATGGGCTATAGAGTGACATCGCGGTGTATTGCTATGTCTCTGCTGAATGCAGATAAGAGCGGAGAGGAAGATGTTGGTATGTTAAGAGCGGTGCAGCATTTAGTAAACACTGTCCAATGCAATTGATAAATAGCTGGGTGCAAGCATTTCTTGTTCCCAGCTTCTTCACCAATACCAAAGCCTCCATTAATCATTCAGGGCATAGTTGCGTGGGTGTCAGGGGAGGGTTATCACAGGGAAATGTCCCACCAGGCTATTGAAAATGAGAGCTGACATTGGTAATGTGACAGGACCTCCTACTGAGCTGCGGAGCATGTCCTGTGTTTCCTGCTGAATTTACCTGGCTTGCTGTTAAGGATGAGCTCCGGCGTGTTCGCATAGTACACGTGCAGAGCCCGCCAGGAAGTCGGCGCTGCGCTAATCACAGCCAGGGAGACGTTTCTTGATCTCTGCAGCGAGCATCGGGAAATGTCTCCCTGCCTGTCATTAGCGCAGCGCGGTGCCGACTTCCTGGCGGGCTCTGCACATGTACTATGCGAACACGCCGGAGCTCATCCTTACTTGCTGTATTAAAGGGTGTTGCTAAATAGCATTTTACAAATGTCACCTAGGTAGATATGAAAGGCAGATTAACCACTTCAGCCCAGGAAGATTTTACCCCCTTCATAGCATTTTTTGCTATTCGGCACTGCACTACTTTAACTAGCGATTGCACGGTCACGCAATGCTATACCCAAACAAAATTTATATAAACTTTCATACAAATAGAGCTTCCTTTTGGTGGTATTTGACCACCACTGGGTTTTTTAATTTTTTGCAATTTTAAATGAGACTGAATTTTGAAAAAATATATTTGTTTACTGTCTGCTATAAAATAGATATCTATCTATCTCAAAATTCTGCGTGTTTGCCCAAATGTATTTTGCTACATGTTTTTGTTGAAAAAAAATTCCAATAAGCATCTACAAACTGACCTATATCAGGGGTAGGAAGCCCCCGGCACTGGTTCCGCCATCGCCACTCCAAGTCTCTTTTGCCGGCACTCGACTCCCTCCCCATCAGAGCAGCGCAGGGAAGTGTCTGCAAGACACTAATGCATTCCAATCTCAGAATTCTCCACACCTGCACTGAGGGGGAGGCACTGTGCCCCCACACATTGTAAAAGATGGGCAACATTGTTTGGTTCTCTAACTTTGCTGTAGCTGCGATCGTCAGCTTATGTGATGGGGAAGAGATTGGGTGCAGTTCTGCTGGGGGGGGGGGTGGTCCCTGTTTCCAGGAGGAGGAGGAGGACTGTCATTGGTCCTGCTAGCCCCGTCCACCATCTGGAGGAAGATGACTCGCTTGGTTGTCACTACCAATCTCAGAAAGAAGGGATTTCACTGTGATTAAGAAAACCACAATCAGGTGACCGTTTGTAAGGAATTACTGTTGAGCTTCTGGTAACATTGTTGAAATTATTCCTGAACCTTTGCTTCACTTACTACTGAACCCCTCTGCACTCTGTCCCTTTTTAGCCAGAGCCAGTATTCACGCAATGAAAATCACACCCAACCACTTTTTCTGAGCTGCAGGGGCCCAACTGATCCTGCACACAGGCCCACTGCTTTCAGAAAATGCCCCTGACCTGAGCTCATCATTGCGCATCCATTCCAGATGCATGTATGTGACATCACATGCATCACATACAAGCACGTGGGCTGGATGCGAGAGGTGGACCAGCAGGATGAGTGTGCCAGGACAGGTAGATGTTTCTCATCTCTGCTTTCTTTCACCACTCTTCATATTACGCATATCATAGATGAGAAGAGGGTTCAGAGGTGGGACAGAAGAGCAGGAGGGTACAGCGGTGGGAAAGATGTGCAGGGAGATACAGTGGTGGAAGAGATGAGAAGGGGGTTCAGCAGTGGGACAGAAGATCAGGGGGGACAGTGAGTGATCTGAAGTGTAAATAACAAACATGTTATACTTGCCTCCACTGTGACGCTCGTTTTGCACAGAGTGGCCCTGAACCTGGTCTTCTGGGGTCCCTCGGTGGCTGTATCTGCTCCTCCCCGCAAGAACTTCCGTGATAGAGCCGGCAAACATAGCCGCTCACTGTATCACTCGGCCCCTCCCCCCGGCGCGCCGTGTCATTTGATGTGATTGACAGCAGCGCGAGCCAATGGCTGCGCTGCTTTCAATCAACCAATGAATGAGCCGAGAAGCCTGGCCGAGAAGCATGCGCGTTCACCGCATGGGACTTTCGAGGGGTCAGGTCAGTAAACGGGTGGGCTGGGGAGCCGCTAATCCGCAGATGTTGTTTCACCTTAATGCATAGAATGCATTAAGGTGAGAAAACTTTTACCTTTACAACACCTTTAATTTCTCACTATTTACTTTATAAAAAATCCTTTTGTTGATTGAGAGTGTGAAGTTGTCATTTTTTTGTTATAAAATCGGCACTCTCAATTTCTTTGAAAACATTTTTGGCACACTTTGCTCGAAAGGTTGCCTAACCCTGACCTATATGCTGGAATTTTTTTTTATTTATATTACCAATGGTGCCGTTCAACGACTTATGATGGGAATGGGATATTGCGACAGGCAATCTGACGCTGGGGGGAAACTGAATAACTGCTACTGACCTCATCCGTGACATTAATGCAGTGATCAGTGCTAAAAATACACACTGTCATTGTACTAATGACACTGGCTGGGGAGGGGTTAACATCTCAGAGTTTAATATGTGCCTAACTGTGTAATGTGTGCTGCTTTTACTTACTGATTTTGCAATTTTTCATCCCTGCTTTGCATTGTATTTTCTGTTTTTTGGAAACAAGAAGTTGTTCCTGCACTAGCATGGATCTTTCATTGTTTTGCTCTGCTGGCCAAAATTTTCCAAATGGGGCATTACATATATGGTCAGTATTCACTTGCATCTTACAATGTGATTTCAGTCTCCTGTAGCTCTAACAACCAGTATGTAGTACAAGGACCTGCTTGATTGGATACAAAATGGATAGTTTTTAGGTAGGTTCTCATATATAGTTTTGGTAGATCTAAGGTTGATTGTATGGTCACATTGTAATTTGGTTTGGTGACCCTAAGGGTCCTTTCACACGGGGCGGATCCGTGCAGATCCGCCCCGTGAAGCTCCGCTTGCTCAGCGGGGATCGCTCCGTTGATCCCCGCTGAGCCGACGGATGACTGGGCGGTCCCCGCACACTGTGCAGGGACCGCCCTGTCAGAGCGCCGCTCTCCCCTATGGGGAATCGGATGACGACGGACCGTAGAGTCCGTTGTCATCCGATCCGCTCCGCCGACGGAAGGAAAAATAGGGTTTTCCTCCGTCACACTTTGGCGGAGCGGAGCGGATGTCAGCGGACATGTCTCTGCTGACATCCGTGCCTCCATAGGGGTACATGGAGGATCCGTTTCAGGTCCGCCTAAAAAACTGACAGGCGGACCTGAACGGACCTCCGTGTGAAAGGGGCCTAAAGCTGGCCATACATGGGTCGAATTTCGGCCGGTTCATCAGGTACCAGTCAAAATTTTCAATCCATGTACTCATGAGAAGTCGATCTATTGGTCAACGTTTCATACATGGGCTTCTTGGAAAATCTCTGTTCGATCAGTGCATGCAGCCAGTGGGCTGTAGCCCTGATTATTGTATTCTGACAGCGGGAGAGCTCTGCTGTCAAAATGGACACAGCGGGGAGGATTTCCCATCCACCTTGAATGTGTGCATGGGGAAATGGACTCCTTTTTTTTTTTTTTGCCAGCTAGCTGATGTATGGAAAGCTTTACTGTACAACATGGTAACATTTTATCCATGTAACCTGAATGGATTACAATGTATCTTTACAGCTAGCTGCTATGTCTGCTTACAAAGTAGCATTTTAAAGAAAGAAAAGGGTGATATGTAGCATTAATTGAATTTAAACTCACTATAATTTGCCTAAACAGCCAGCAGTAGGTACTCTAGGTGCTTGCATGTACCATTGTTTCCAATGAGTCTTGAGTCTCACTGATTATTCTCACCCTGGTTAACCTTTTGCCATAGTTATTGATCAGACTCACTGGCCGGGTTTGTTTGATCAAGTTTTTCTGCTTTCTTCAATGTGAAATGACGGCCTCAGTGACATTTGTTCTATTAGTGGATATTACAGCCACTGGTGCTCATTCTGTTTCTCACTTGTGGTTACCAGATTTTGATTACTTGAGGTTTGTCAAAGATATGCAATTGTTCCCACAAGGGGAGCTGCACGCATTTGAGGTAGTGCAAGAGAGGACTGTGGCTGGCCACAGATTAACGTACCCTATGGGGGTGAATACCTAATAATCCAGACATGCGATCGTCCACTTGTCTTATAAAGGGAACCCGTACTGGAGAAATATGGGGATTGTCGCTGTTGACCTCTCTTCCTGAGAATACTAGGTGCCTGGCTGCCTCTGGATGCCATTTTTTGTGAGCCGCTCGCCTGAAAATTGCATGCAATTCAGATAACAATTAAGGAGGAACTAGAGTCTACTCATATAATTTGTAATAAAAACATCTTTGTCATTTTGAAGCTTCCCTCCAACCACTTTGCATATTATTTTATATATACTGTGATTCTGTACTTGCCAAATATTCTGCAGAAATCTCCCTCCACCGAGTCTGTCTGCAACCATTTTAACTGTGGGCAGCTGAAGCTGCTGCCTGTTCACTTCCTGGATTTACACAGACCCACCTCTGCAGCTCTCATTGGCCCTCTTATGACTCACCCCCCCTTCCTGGCAAACTCTCAAGAGTGAGAGGGAGCTGTGCATGATGTCATAAGCCTAGGCTTTTTACCAGACAATTAACAGGAAGTGGGCTGTATAAGGTATTTACTGGCAGAAAAAAAATGTTTTGCTATCCAAAGAACAAGGGCAGAAGATTTAATAGATGGAAAGATGAAAAAAATGACTGAAGTTCAGCTTTAAGTGTGTCACTATAAAATGAGTATCGCAATGGCAAATCTGCAAAGAGTCAGACGTACAAACATTACCATGCACATATATTTTTGCACATCTGAGAATCTTTGCACTTATTAGTTTTGGCTTTCTCTTTAAAGCGGTTGTATAGTCTTTTTTTTTTTTTACTTTTACCTACAGGTAAGCCTATACTAAGGCTTACCTGTAGGTAAAAGAAATATCTCCTAAACCTACACGGTTTAGGAGATATTTGCAAAAAAAGACATGCACCGATGTCTACGGCGCATGCGCGCCGTAGACAACGGTGCATTCACAGGGTTAATCCCATTCAGAATTCCGGCGCTGCCGGAATAGAAAGCTCCAGCGCGCATGCGCGGAGTGACGTCTTCGCTGCTCCGGCCAATCACAGCGCCGGAGCGGCGCTGTGATTGGCTGGAGCGGCGATACCCGGAAGTAACGTTCCGGGTATCTGAGGAGCGATGGCTGCGGTCGGAGCGGGGGACGAGGATGGCTTCGGGGGTCCCGATCTAAGGTAAGTGATTCATAATGAGCTAGTATGCTAGTCATACTAGCTCATTATGGCTTTTTCTTGCAGGTGATTTGAAAAAAAAAAAATTTCGTCTGGGTTTACAACCGCTTTATGATGGACTTCGTTTGTAATTTTATAGCACCATACTTTGTATTTTGTTTACGTATCTTGTATCAGGATATTGTGTAAGCTGCTTTACACTCGTGACACAAGTGCAGATCACATTTCTGTGTAATTTAGATGGAACTCGGCCGTCCTGATCTGCAACTAACATTTTCAGAAGGGGAGGTCAGAGGTGGCAACTTCCGTGTTCTCTCCATACAGGTTTTCTTTAAAGAGGCAAAGTGCAAAATCCAGTACTATAGTTCATCTAACCTGTTAGTACAGAAACAATCTGACACTTTTTATTACATTGTTTTAATGACGGGTTTGTTTGCGTTAAATGGTTAAGATTTCAGGACCTGCCACTTCTGATTGGAAGGATTTCTGAAATGAAAGTAAAACTAAACAATATCCTTATTCTCCAGAATAATCCATACACATCTTAAAGCAGAACTTCACCCAAAAGGGAAAGTACAGCTTTAAGTCCTCCACCCACATGGCCATGTCATTCAGTGAATAAATGAACTACAAGTACCAGCAGCCTTTGCGTCTGACGGCTTGGAGTTCTCAATGACCAACCAGGGCGCTTGTGAGCACTTTCTGTCATTTAGTGACTGCCTGCCCATACAAGGTAGGGGCACACCGCTACACAGACAGTCTGCGGGAGCCTGAGATTGCACTCATCTGCTGATCATGGGTGCAATACTTTACAGGCTCCTAATAAAAATAAATGCACTTTTTTTTTTTTTTTTTTACCTGCAAAAAGATGTGCATTTATTTTATTTTTTTAAAAGGTGAATTTGTTCTTTAAAAATACATACTTGAATAGTGTCACTTAAAAATTGAAGTAGAAGTCTGGGCTAGAACCAACTAAGCTTAAAGTGATTGTAAAGGTAGAAGGTTTTTTGTTTGAATGCATTCTATGCAATAACATAAAAAGCCTTTTGTGTGCAGCAACCCCCTGAGCCCCATCTAAATCCAGCGATGTTGGAGTGTCTCGGCTGCCCAGGACTCCCCTCCTTATTGGCTGAGACAGCAGTGTGGTGTCATTTGGCTCCTGCTGCTTTCAATCAAACGCAGTCTGCCAATGAGGAGAGAAAGGGGATGGGGACGGACCACGTCTTTGTGTCTGAAGGGACACAGGGAGCTGTGGCTCGGCTTCCCTCATAGCAAACTGCTTGCTGTGGGGGCACTCGGCAGTAGGGGGGCCAGGAGCACCAAAAAGGGACACGAGAAGAGGAGGATCCGGGCTGCTCTGTGCAAATATAACAGGTTGCTGCGCTAGACAATCAAAATAATCTAAAAAAGTGAAAAGTATGTATGTATACAGGGCTTGAGTCCTGCGGGAACCGCGTCCCTGCACTTATTTCACAGCAGGAACCCGTACCCTTTGCAGGACTAGAGCAGAGAATAGGAGGGAATGCAGTGGCATATTAAGTGGGGTGTGGGCTGCCCCGGGTGCCGCACACTGGGGGGTGTCAGGCCGGCGCCCCCCTTCCGACTGAATCTCCAAACACAAAAAATGCCCCTGAGGGACGTCAACCAGGACAGATTTAATTTAAATCATAATTTTTAAAGAGCGGCTCCTCCTCTGACCCGCTGTTGACTCACCAACGGCTGGTGACGTGGCAGAGACGCAACACGGTGAGAGACGTGGTGACAGCAGGTCTGCGGATGCCCACTAACAGGCGCTGCCATGATGGATTTGAAATGAAAGGTTCTCTTTAAATGTAAGGACTTATTCTTGTTGGTAGTTGAAATCTGTAATATTTACAAACAAAATGAAGGTTTCCTATTTAGAGTAATAAGCTGTCAGGTTAGTAAAACGGCGATATCCGAACCAATTTAATAAAACAGTTTGTAGTGTACATAGATTTGCAAAACAATGGGATAAAGGAATATTCCTGAACTTTGTTTTATCTCATGGTTACTGTGAAATTGTGTGAATGCATCAATGCAGTGCTTGTTATCTCAGCTTGCAGAGCTTTGATTCATTGAATGAGTTTACCAAAAATGTAAATATTGCAGAATATACAGCCTCATGCTACATAACTAAGCTCCATTTCATGCTGAATAAACTGAATTATTAATGTGTCTTCTAAAGAAAAATATCTTTAGATTACGTTTTACTCCAAATGCATTTTATTAAAATAAATTTGATAAAAATCTAAATCAGATTTTTGTGTAAAAATTGGCACAAGGGACACGATTTACAGTTTGTATTGTGTGTCACTTGGGCTGCTGCTTATTTTAGGAGAAATCTTCATCCAACCTACCACTGCTGCTGTAAACTCTTGGTGTGGTGGGGGTTAATGCAACTTAAGCCTCGTACACACGACCAAGTTTCTCGGCAAGAACCAACAAGAAACTTGCTGGCAGAGATTTCTTGCCGAGAAATTTGTTCGTGTGTATGGTTTCTCGTCAAGAAAACCGACTAGAATCTCGACGAGAAAATAGAGAACCTGCTCTCTATTTTCTCGTCGAGATTCTCGTCAGCCTGTTTCTCGACGAGAAAATTGTGTGTGTGTGTGTGTGTACACTTACCTGTCCTCCGGGAAGCCCGCGCATGCTCGAAATGACTTTGACGCATGCGCGGTAGCTTCCTAGGCATAGGATAGGGTGTACAAAGATGGCGGCGACGGCATTGAATGTGACGAGCGCATGCTCGTCCTATTCAATTACGTCACCGCGTTCGCTCCCTTCAAAGAACCGCGGGTTCTTTGAAATGAGCGTGTGTACACTCGGCCGGTACAAGTTTCTTGTCCAAGGATCTCGTCGAAAAAAACGACGTGTTTTTTACGACGAGATTCTCGGCCGTGTGTACGAGGCTTCAGTGTTCCTAAACCCAGGACCCTGTATTCACTATAATATGGGGTCTCAGTACACATAATATGGAAATACAATTATATTAGTAAATAACTGCTAAATATATTTTCTCAATAGCAGTATATAGCAGTTATGTGATTTCTATCAGTTCCTGGTTAAAGCTTGTAGGAGAAGTTTTTATTTGACACTGAGCTGTCCCATCATGATGCAGGACTCCTGACCCTCTGTTTGAACAGTGCTGATCACATGCACTCTCCCAAGAAGAGAAAAAATAATCTAGCAATACACACCAAACTGAGCATGTGCAGCCTGACTCCAGTAACTGTCTTATCCGGACCTGTTTTGCAGTTGGTGAAAGAGGGGGATCTGTGAATACAGGATCAAACAGCCTTTTTACACAATGCAGGGGATTAACTCCTTAGGTTCCACAGTGAGTATAACAAGCATGCTATGCTACATATACAAACTAATTTTACTGTTGTGGGTTTAGTAACACTTTAAGGGTTGTCAGGAGCTCTCATCAAGAGATTTACTATGAATGCCCTTTCCTAACAACAGATCCACCATTCATGAAAGCTGTACTAAAGCTTCTATGAATAGAGAGGTGGACCTCTCAGTCATCTACCTGCCCCCCATTCATAGATCCTATGTCCTTCTTTTATAGAAGCTGTAGTTTGGCTTTTAGGAATAGTGGATCTGGCAGGAAAGGGCAGGCATAGTCAATCTCTTGATGAGACCTCATGACAGCCCTTGAATTAACCCTCACCGTACTGGAAGATTACAGCAGCATAGGTAGGAATCGGGGAAGGGCAGAGGAAGATTTCTCCTAACATAAGAATCGGCACACAGGACCCCTCGTACAAACTGTAAGTTATGTTCTCTTTGCTGATTATTTGTTTTTGATTTTAGCTAACCATGATTCCCTGTGGATGGACGAGCACACAGATGTGTCCTTTCTGCTTTTTGAAGGAAAATTAATTATTAAATATAGATTGAAGAATGAAATAAATTATCTGTGTGTGCATGTATACCCTTCCTGTATAAAGTAAGCCTCTCGTCAAACTGCCACGATCAAAATCAAATTTCAGATGACCAGCTTGTCCAAGTTTTGGCAGCATTGACAGCTTCTCTTCCTCAAGATTTTGACTTTGATGTAGGTCAAATGTAAATTGTAGTCTCTTCTAGCAGTCAGGCAGTGATTGCTTGGCTTGCTATTGAGAAACTTCTGCATTATTTATATATGGGGGATAGCACATTTATTTTTGTCGGGAACACAAAACTTTGTTTTCAGCACATGAATCTTTGCTGGCTTTCTGTCTACAGAACATAAATCCGACAATCCTCATTATAGTACTTGTTTTAGGAAGCATCCCTTTTCACATAATACTATCCAGTGGGACTGTGTAAATGCACTTGAAATTAAACATGCTCATCAATATAGTCATATTCCTACGAACTGTAATTAGAAATATTTTAAAACTCTTCTATAACGTTTTTTTACTAAAGTGGTTGTAAAGATCTGTAATAAAAAAAAATGAACCGCGCATGTGCGATTTTCTGTCTCCTCTCTCCTCTGCTGTCTACATTGGTCACTTCTGACCAGTTATCTCATGCCTCAGACTCTCACGAGAGGGCTGTGCCACCCTTCTGGCGCACACAAGGTTAACGGCCTCAGCTGTGCATGTTTCACCATGAGGATGTTTAGAGGGGGTGTGTTCTCTCCCTCCACTCGGGTCTCAGATTACAGTCAGTTTCATGCCCATGGCTGTGCAGTGTGTGACATTTTAGATCCCCCCCCCCCCCATATCTGCTGAAGCTGGGAAATGGCCTTTGATTTGCTTTAGAAGAAGGATTTGTATCACCTGAGCCTAGTCACTTTACTGGGTAATGGGTTTACAACAATTTTTTAAGGGTTGGAAATATTCCAGTGTGTGTGTGTGTGTGTGTGTGTGTTTGTGTGTGCGCAGGGCCGGACTTACCATTGGGCTTGTCTTGGCTCAAGCCCATGGGGCCCCTGCCTGTGTCCCTAGGCTGGCGGGGTGAGCCGCGAGTGGGCCGGCGTTCTGTCAGATTAGCGTGACAGAACATCACTGCCGACGCACATTAAAAGTTCCCCCCTGTTAAACTCTCATCAGCAGCCAATAGCAGGCTCCACCGCTGTCCTAGTTGGCACCACATTGCATGATGGGAGATGTAGTTCTCTACAGCACACACTAGACTCAGCCGGGCTGTGCCTACACGCTGCAGAGACTACACCTCCCAGAATGCACTGCAGGGCGGGCGCTCAAAGTGGACAGTCGGCTTCTCCTGAGTCCTGCTTGTAGTAGGGGACGGAAGACTCGGAAGAGTGATCAACTGTCCTGTCTGGCGTCTGCACCGGGATCGTCTGTGGCTGTGACTCCAGTGTTTGGCGGGGGCTGCTGCTGCAATGCGATGTTATTACCTTGATAGTCAGGTGAGACAGAGTTTGCTTGTCATTACCATGACCCACCCCCTGTGTGTCCGCGCAGTCCCTGACCCACCCCCTGTATGTCCGCACAGTCTATTTTTATTCTCAGTTTATCCAGAATTGTGTAGCTCTAATACATAGCTTGTGTATGTATCATTTTGTTCTCTTTGAAGTAATGTATAGAAGGTAGGGCCCGAAATTGACTCAAGCCCAGGGGCCCCCACCACCAAAGTCCTGCCCTGTGTGTGTGTGTGTGATAAAATATATATTCACTCTCACACACTAATATGTATTTCACAGTGAATGAATAATACAGAATTCATTCAGAAATCATTTACTAGCCAGCATTGGGTATCTCTAATGGCTGTTTCCAATATTTAGAGCACATTTATGTTTGTAGGTTACATAGTCGGGTTGAAAAAAGACACAAGTCCATCCAGTTCAACCATAAAAAAATAATATCCTACAATCCCATATACCCAATTTTATACCCACAGTTGATCCAGAGGAAGGCGAAAAACCCCAGCAGAGCATGATCCCATTTGCTACAGCAGGGGAAAAAATTCCTTCCTGATCCCCCGAGTGGCAATCTGATATATTCCCCGGATCAACTTTACCTATAAATGTTAGTACCTCGTTTATATTATGTACATTTAGGAAAGATTCCAGGCCTTTCTTAAAGCAATCTACTGAGCTGGCCAGAACCACCTCTGCAGGGAGTCTATTCCACATTTTCACAGCTCTTACTGTGAAGAAACCTTTCCGTATTTGGAGATGAAATCTCTTTTCCTCTAGATGCAAAGAGTGTCCTTTGTGTTGACCGTAAAGTGAATAACACAACACCAAGTTCACTATATGGACCCCTTATATATTTGTACATGTTGATCATATCCCCCCTTAATCTCCTCTTCTCAAGAGAGAATAAATTCCGTTCCTCTAATCTGTCCACATAGCTGAGCTCCTCGATGCCTCTTATCAGTTTGGTTGCCCTTCTCTGCACTTTCTCCAGTTCCCCAATATCCTTTTTGAGAACTGGGGCCCAAAACTGAACTGCATATTCCAGATGAGGTCTTACTAATGATTTGAACAGGGGCAAAATGATATCTCTCTCTCTGGAGTCCATACCTCTCTTAATACAAGAAAGGACTTTGCTCGCTTTGGAAACCGCAGCTTGGCATTGCATGTCATTATTGAGCTTATGATCTACCAAAAGCCCCAGATCCTACACTACGGATCCCCCCAGTTGTAATCCCCCTAGTATGTATGATGCATGCATATTCTTAGCCCCCAAGTGCATAACTTTACATTTATCAACATTAAACCTCCTCTGCCTTATAGTCGCCCAATTAGAGCATTGAGGTCATCTTGTAAATTGGAGACATCCTGTAAGGACGTTATTCCACTGCATAGCTTGGTGTCATCTGCAAAGACAGAAATGTTACTTTTGATCCCAGACCCAATATTATTTATAAAGATATTAAAAAGTAAGGGTCCCAACACTGAACCTTGGAGTACACCACTGATAACCTTTTGACCAGGTTGATGCATGTTGTTTTATGATAGCCTGATCGATGGAATGGGCTACAAACACAACTTACCGTAATAAAAAATTAGACCTGCACTTTTTTTTTCTTCCAAAGCTGTCCATCACAACACGTTGCCATAAATGATGGTGCTTTGCAGCCCATGTGAGTTGAAGGTGCAGTTGTTCAAACAGAATGGCAATGCACCATGGTCTGTGTGTTGCAGGAATGCACATTAAAACACACATGTTTCTGCAATGACCCACCCCTGTAAAGGAGAAGTATGGGGTTATAAAAAGTACAAACATCCATACTCTATGCTATACTATCCCACGTCTGGTCTAAGACCTAGAACTGATCCATCGCATGACCACTGATCATTGAGCTCCTGGTCTGCTCGGAATGGAGATCAGTGACTGTCAGTCACTGCTCTCCATATGTCAGATTTTTATTGTTGTCTTTCCATACTGTAATATAGACATGCATGCATTTCTAGCTGTGTAGGGACAAGTTAGAATTTCAGACAATTTTTATTGCTGTTTGTGTCTTCATGTGCAGCTGTGCCCCTATTTGTATGGACTGGTGTTAAAGATGCAGGAAGCGAGGGGAAAATATCCTCAATGAGGTGACAGACAGAACTGTAAACTGTCATACTTCATATTCCCATCGCACACATTCCTGGATAAGCTCTCAAATTAGGGTGCTGCAGCAACAACCAGCTGGACACTGGTTCAAGTCACAATGTAGATATTTGCCAGCACACCCTGGAACACGTGAATAGCGTCCAAACAGATGATTTATTGCATGATCACAACACAAGGAGAGTCCAACGTTTCGGAGTCACGCAGGACCTCTTTGTCAGGCAGGTGATCATTAGTTTTTATTGCTGTTTGTGCAACTGTCGGGGAGAAAAATCTTCCAATGGGCATGCTCTATTGGTCTTGAGGGATTTCCTCACTTTTCAGGGCTCATCTCTCGTGTCATGTTTGGCTATGTGAAGGTCTTTCCAATGGGACACAGATGGCAAAAAAGACAGATAATCCTCCTTTACTCTTAAAAAAAAAAGAGTGAGTGTTGCCATTGAAGGGGATTTTTTATTTTTTATTTTAGCATTTATCAACCTCTAAGGCTAGGTTCACACTCTTGAGGGTTTGCTACCCATGTTTACACGAGCTCGGCAGCCCATTCATTTTAACCTGCATTTAACCAGAAAAAGTTTCTGCTGCATTTTAAAAATGCAGCAGCCAGGAAATCGCATGTTTTTTTTTTTTTGGCACCATTCAATTTCTCTGCATTTACCGCACCCGCAAACAGTCTGCATTTTTAGATGCATGGGGGTGCCATTAAGAATTCATGTTTGACTGCGGGTGGATGTGGGGATCGCTGTGATGTCTGCAATTGTGTGAACCTAGGTTAACTCGCATTGTTATGTTTGTAATTAGTTTAAGCAGCGCTATCACTATCACAGAAATTAAATGTTATTCCATAAGGCCAACACGCGTTAATGTGTGTCTTCCACCAATGCTTTGCATTCTGGGAGGCATAGGTGCCCCCAGTGCTCCTTTTTTGAATCCATAGAGGACAGAACAATCTGAAGAGGATGTATTATCAGAGAGCAAGCATTCGGAACTAGGAGGATGCTGACCCCCCAAAGGGGATAAAACGAAACTACCAACACAGGTCAAGAGTCGGTAGAAAATGTTCTGGATGGTGCATACCGAATTGGAGCATTGGGAACTAGATGCATACGTATTTTAGTTTCTAATTTCTTCATTGCTTAAAGGATATGTAAAGGTTTGGTTTGAAAAAAAACAAAACAAAAAAAAGTCATACTTCCTCTGTGCAGTTAGTTTTGCACAGAGTGGCCCCGATCCTCCTCTTCTGGGGTCCTTCAGCGGCACTCTTGGCTCCTCCTTCTCGAGTGCCCCGTTGGAGAGCCACTGTCCCTTGGGACACTTGTGTGGGCGCGCAAACAGCAGGACTCGGCCCTGCCCCCGGCTCCCGCATCATTGGATTTGATTGACAGCAGCGCCAGTCAATGGCTATCAATCCAGTCGGGACCTGAGACACCGGCTGGAGCTGGTGTGCTCGTCCCCGTCGCTTAAAAGACTGGGTTCAGGTAAGTAAAAGGGGAGGTCTGGGGGGGGGGGGGTGCTGCATCGCAGGTGGTTTTTCACCTTAATGCATTAAAGTGGATGTAAACCCACTCTCATCCTTTCTAAACTACTGCCATAGTGCTGATCTGTAAGGATATACATGCCTCCTGCATGTATCATTATCTGTCAAATGTCTCCCCTCTGTCTGTTATGAGACCTGAAAAACTGCAGATTCTGTGGGTGGATCTGTTGTCTGGAGCTCGGTGGGTGGAGTCATGATGTCAGTAGACTCCCCGCCCGCCTCTACACTCCCCTTGTCAACATGCATTTTCTCCTGTGTATTCCTTCTGATATGATCACCAACATCCAGTCAAAATCCAGAAAAGTAACCACATGACTTCAGAAAAGGAGTGGGGGTGGGAATTAAAAAATAAAGCTAGTGCACGAGATATGTAAATAACCTGTCACCCAAAACAAGGGTTTTCTCTGTTTGTCCATTTTTATCTCACTGAACAATAAGAGGATTGCTCAGAGCTGGATTAACTTTGTGGCAAGAAATTAGATATGGGATATACTGCGCTGTGCAATGAGTGAACACAAAAATTAGCTGCCAACACAGCTGAGACAAAGCAAAAACTGGTGAATATGAAAAAGTGTAGCGCTTATTTTTGTGAAAGAGTCAGTTACCAACACATAACAAATGTTGCAAACATGCATATATATTAATTTCAGTGACACCAAGTGACTGAGTGTGATCCGTGAAAAAAAATATTATATGTAAATAAATCAAAACGAAACAGTCCTCTATTGTGACCACACACAAATAACAGTCCAAAAGTGTAGAAAAAACTGCAAGGTTGAAATAAAGAGTCCCACATGGATATGACCCTCTGTGAAAGGATAGAGACACCACCACCGATATAAGGAGGAGGCTTACCAGATGGTATTGACTTGGTAAGGTGCATACCACCCAAGTCAAAACAGGCTTAAATAATCAGTCAGCAAGGTGTATCCAGCTGGTCCTGAATCCGCATATCAGTCGGCACCGCAAATTCCTGTAAACACCAGGAAGTGTGAATACATATAGTCTTGTTGAAACCAGAGATACGGTAACCACATAACATGCGTAATGGGGAAAAAAAACTTACATAGTGTGATACCGTACAAGGAAGTATTTATTTAAAAAAAGATAAAAAAAATGTACACTGACCCCAGATGATGACTTTTTAGTTGAAACGCGTCGGGTGAACCCATTCACACACAATCGCTCTTGCATTTTGTGATATGCCTATGATGTTCTTCCAAATGTGAGTGTACATTTTTTTATCTTTTTTTTAAATACTTCCTTGTACGGTATCACACTATGTAAGTTTTTTTTCCCCATTACGCATGTTATGTGGTTACCGTATCTCTGGCTCCAACAAGACTATATGTATTCACACTTCCTGGTGTTTACGGGAATTTGCGGTGCCGACTGATATGCGGATTCAGGACCAGCTGGATACACCTTGCTGACTGATTATTTAAGCCTGTTTTGACTTGGGTGGTATACACCTCACCAAGTCAATACCATCTGGTAAGCCTCCTCCTTATATCGGTGGTGGTGTCTCTATCCTTTCACAGAGAGGGTCATATCCATGTGGGACTCTTTATTTCAACCTTGCAGTTTTTTCTACACTTTTGGACTGTTATTTGTGTGTGGTCACAATAGAGGACTGTTTCGTTTTGATTTATTTACATATAATATTTTTTTTCACGGATCACACTCAGTCACTTGGTGTCACTGAAATTAATATATATGCATGTTTGCAACATTTGTTATGTGTTGGTAACTGACTTTTTCATATTAACTTTGTGGCAAGACCTGGCACAAATGATAGGAAATCTTATACTCTACATTGTGACAGCAAAAAATAAAATACAAATTTTGGGTTTACATCCACTTTAAGGTGAAAAACACTGAGGGTTTACAACCCTTCTTTTTTTTTTTTTTTATATATTTTGGATAGAGTAACCCCTTCTCACTTTATTTTTTGCCATCTGAGTACTATTGGTGAGATTAGCCAAACAGGAAGTCCCTACAAAATAAGTTAATACCCTGGGTCATCAGAACTAGTGCCCCCATAGCGAGATTTCTCCTCTATTACAAATCTGAGGACAACCCAAAATTAGGTTTTTACTTTTAATAATAGTAAACCGGACTAATAGAGAACAGAAAGGGGCACAGAAAGCTATAAAAACTGATGGGTTCTAATCCCTCTCCATGCAAAAAAAGCCGGTCTTATCCTTCCGTATGAATCTATTTACTCTTTTGAGGCACTGTATGTATTAAGATTCGCTGATAAATGATGTACAAACTGTGCCAAAAGCTGAATGTGAAATGATTGAATTTTCACTAAGGGAAATTAAAGTGAAAATGAAAAACATTCATTCTAAAAACAGAAGGTGCCTGCTTGTCAAACTGCTTTGATAAAATACCAGCTCTTTAATTACAGATTGTCCTAGACAAAACAAATGAAAGGTCTGATGTATTCTGGGTTACAAAAATGGAAAGGAATTGTGCGGACAAACCTGCTACAGAGAAATTAAATGGTACATTAAAATCTTGCCAAAAACGAAACACGCCACACATTTTTGTAGAAGCAGCTGTGTGCATGGCCCCATTAAATACTATAGTGCTGTATGCATCTAAAACCTTTTTGGACACCTGTGTGAATGAGACAGTTTCCAGCTTACTCAGTATGGCAATGGCTACCACTAGCTTTTGTATGCCCCCTCGTTCTGACCAGAGTAGTGAAAGTGTATGTTCACCTCACAACAATGGCCTTTGTGTTCCTAGAACAGGAAAGGAGGGAAAATCGCCCCCACAGGAACAATATAACCACTACACATGAGCGAACAGTTCTCCACTTTATATCAGACCGTAGAATGTTGTTTTCCCTCAGAGTTCTACCTTAATGCCTGTCGGCTTAGCACGTTCCTTACAGACAAGTTTTTTTGTCTCCCATCAGCAGCCTTGTCACAGGAACACGTACTGTACATGTTCAATTATTTGGCAGTAATGAGCCCACTCCTGTCATAAGTGTTATGAGAGAGTCCTCTGCTTCCTGCGCTGAGAATGAGCGTTGTCATTTTATCCCAGGTTTCATTTCAAATAATTACTTTAGTGTCATAATAGATTTATTGGTGACGTTACGGCCTGTTAATGGAAAGCTTTCAGCCTGCTGACAAGGGGGAGCTCATCAACCTTTGACTTTGCAACTGCTGCCTACTTTAAAAACAATCCTAATCTGTGGTAATACTTGGAGGTGCTGAATAATGGGCAGTTTATATACATACAGCTGTAAGTGAAGGCTGAAAGATCTGTGGACTGTTATTTCATCAGTACGGTGCTTTATGGTAGCATCTTATTTCTGCAGTAAAGAGGCTGACACATGAGTACACGTCTCATGCAAATATCCACAGAGTGGCGTTTCCAATTTAAGAAACAGTTCAGGAAGTACCGGTAAACGCATCTCCAGAAACCACTGGGATGCTGTTTTCTTTGACTCTGCATGTTCCTCACTGTAAAATTGTAAAGACTTTAAATCTAGCATCATCTACAGTACATAATATCAAAAGATTCAGAGAATCTGGAGAAATCTCTGTGCACAAGGGAGAAGGCCAAAACGCAATATTAGATGCCCGTAATCTTCGAGCCCTCAGACAACATTGCATTAAAAACGGGCATGATTCTGTGATGGACATCACTGCATGGGCTCAGGAGTACTTCTAAAAAAAATCACTGTCTGTGAACACAGTTCAGCGTGCCATCCAAAAAATGCTCTATCGGGCAACAAAGAAGTACTATATGAACATGGTCCAGAAATGCCACCGTCTTCTCTGGGCCAGAACTAATCTAAAATGGTCTGTTGCAAAGTGGAAACCGTTTTTGTGGTCAGACGAATCAAAATGTAACTTTATTTTGGGCAACCATGGGCGCTGGGTCCTCCAGACTAAAGAGCAGAGGGACTTTTCGGTTTGTAATTAGCGCTTACTTCAAAAGTCTGCATCTCTGATGGTAAGAGGGTGCATTTTGCATGTATGGAATGGGCAGCTTGCACATCTAGAAAGGCACCATCAACGCTGAAAGATATATCATATATTTCAGCAGGACAGTGCTTAACCACATACTGCATCTATGACAACAGCATGGCTTCATAGTGGAAGGGTCCAGGTGCCTAACTGGCCTGCCTGTAGTCCAGACCTTTCGCTAATTGAAAATATTTGCATCTTGAAACAAAAAATATGGCTGTTGAGCAGTTAGAATCTATATCAAGCAATAATGGGACAACATTTCTCTCTCAAAACTCCAGCAACTGGTCTCCTTAGTTCCCAGACATTTATAGAGTGTTGATAAAAAGAGGGGATGGTAAGCATGGCCCTATCCCAGCTTTTTTGGAGATGTGTTGCCATTAATTTCAAAATTGCCATTTTTCTTTTTCTTAAAACTTGTAAGTTTTTTTTTTTTTTTTTTTTTTCTCAGTTTTAAACATTTTGATATGTTTTCTATTGTGTGAATAAAATATGGATTTATGAGATTTGAAAATAGGATGCAGAGACCGTGTGCTCCCTGCACTTTTTTGGGAATTGGGGTTGTACTTACTAAAAACTGCTGAGGCTAGACAGTGCACTGTGTGGTACTTGGGTTCAAGGCAGTATGCGCCCATTTAGGCATTTGCCTGGGTGCATTTTGCCCTAAATGTTGGTGCTGCTTAGTGCACCGTCCCGCCTCACGTAGGCTTTTCTATAGACTGCCGGCAGTTTGGCTGGTGGGTGTACCTGTGCCTTCTCCCCGCACCAGAATCTCATGCACTGGAGCTAAACACCCAGCATGCAGAATGTCTAAAAATAAAAAGATATGCATGTATATGGCTGTTTGCCTTTACGACTGTCTGCCACTTTTCTACCTTTATCACCAGGGTGCCAAACACTTGAAGGTGGTTTTTCGCACTCATGACATGGCAGTTTACAGAAAACTGAGGTGCCAATATTACAAGTTTAATAGGACTGCACAGATTTTTTAATTAATAAGGAGCAGTCCTTATGTCTGTCCATGCTCTGAAGATTAAATGGTGCGGTAATTGGTTTCTGCCTAATGTGGCCCTTGTGTGTGTTTGAGCCTATGACAGTGAAGGGATGTTTCTGATTTATAAAGCTCGGGTTGACATACCGGCTCCAACAGAATAAATATTCTCACTTGAATGCTGGAAATGCAGATTGTGTGTGACTGTCAGATGCACTTGTCTATGTGCTTTTATACATTAGTGTGTGTTAATGCGCATTGACCGTATTCTGCATGCATTTTGTACGTCTCCCATTAAATGAACGTCATCTCCTCTACTATCCCCCATCCCCCCCCCCTCCCACCCTTACACAATTGCAGACAGTGACGCGCTCCACCACTTCTTGATTCCTTGCTTAGGCAAGGATGACACAGTGATCAGCTCCCCATTGCCTAATGGGATGTTTGACATTGAGGGACAAAGTATCACGCGATTCGGATCCTGGCAGAGACCCGTGCTCTGCCTGTGCATGTGTGAGAATCCGCGGGTGCAGAGACACACTGCGGTGCTCTGCCAGGTCCCATATACCAGACAGGACCGTATGGTTTATCTGTGCATGCATGTGCCCCTTGCAGCACGCATGCACATCAAAATCGGAAAGCTACAGGAATGGGAGCTTCAAGATGGGGGGTGTGGAAGCAAACCTGCATTCTGGACACACAGGACCTTAAATGCAGGTACCACTTAGTATAAGGTGACCAGATTTTTTAAATGAAGTCCGGGGACATTAAGTTTTTTTTTTTTTTTATTACTAGTAATGGTGGCAATCAGCGACTCTCTTGCCCATCGCCGCCCGCCTCACAGCCTGTCAAGTCTTACTCTCCGGGCCCCGGCTACTACTGTGTGGGGAGCGGAGAAAGATCACCACCAGGAAAGGCAAGGAGATAAGTAGGCAGGCAACTGGCTGGGACTTGAGCCAAGGCAGAAGAACATGCGAGTGGAGATGAATGGACATGCACCTGAAACTGAAGAAATATTCCCTCCACTCCGACCAGCACATGATCATCAGAAAGGGGCACAGATAATGGGAAAAAAAATACATCCCCTTAAGCTAGTAGGAGCGGGGGGGTGTAATTCAGATGTTTTTTTTTTTTTTTTTTTATTCTGCACTGACTGTCTTTGAAATTGCCCCAGCCCCTGTTCAAATCCAATCCGGGGACAAAACCGGGGACAGACTTGGTCCGGGGACAGTGTCCTCAATCCGGGGACTGTCCCCGGAAACCGGGGATGTCTGGTCACCCTAACTTAGTACAGCATTCAGCCCCATTTAAGCACAGCCTGTCATAGACTTTGACAAGCTGCAGGCAGCGGGGCTGGATGCTGCAACTGTTCCTCCTGGAAGCACTGCAGCTAGATGACCCCATCCCTCCAAGAAGCCTTCTACTGCTGCTGGAACCTGGACAGTGGAGCTGCCATGCTACTATTTTTATATAGTGTCAACAATTTCTACACGGCATTTTACATATTGTACATTCACATCAGTATCTGCCCTCAAGGAGCTTACAATCTAAGGTCCCTAATTATATTCATACCTACAGGTAGGAGTGCTAGTGAATACTTGTGTTCCTGTTTGCACATTGTGAATACTTGTGTTCTTATTTGTATTCTGTTTACATTATAAGGTTTAATGATCAGGGTCATACAGTGAGGGGGGAGAGAGTATTTGATCCCCTGATAATTTTGTATGTTTGGCCACTGACAAATGATCAGTCTATAATTTTAATGGTAGGTTTACTTTAAGTGAGAGACAAAATAACAAAAAAAGCATTTCAAAAAAGTTACCGGTATTTGATTTGCATTTTAATGAGTGAAATCAGTATTTGACCGCTTTGCAAAACATGACGACGTGCTTGGTGGTAAAAAACCCTTGTTGGCAATCAGAGGTCAGACGTTTCTTGTAGTTGGCCACCAGGTTTGCACACATCTCAGCAGAGATTTTGTCCAAGTCATTAACCACTAGGGGTCCGCGCTATAGCCTAATGGCGGCTACAGCGCGGACCTAGAATGCCGGGAGGACGTCAATTGATGTCCGCCCCTTTCCTCGTCCCCGGCGCGCGCTCCTGAGCGCGCATCGGGGAACTTCCGTGTCCGCCGCGTCATGCGGGTGCTGATGCGCGTGCCTGGCGGCCGCGATGTTCGCCTGGTGCCCGTGATCGGAATTTACAGAGACAGGGACGTGGATCTCTGTGTGAAAACAGAGATCCACGACCTGTCATGGAGAGGAGACCGATGGTGTGTCCCTTGTACATAGGGACAACCATCAGTCCCCTCCCCCCACAGTAAGAATCACTCCCTAAGGTACACTTAACCCCTTCAGTGCCCCTAGTGGTTAACCCCATTCACTGCCAGTGTCATTTTTACAGTAACCAGTACATTTTTTATAGCACTGTTCGCTGTAAAAATGACAATGGTGTCAAAAGTGTCCGATGTGTCCACCATAATGTCGCAGTCACAATAAAAATCGCTGATCGCCGCCTTTACTAGTAAAAAAAAAAAAATTTATAAAAATGCTATAAAACTATGCCCTATTTTGTAGACGCTATAACTTTTGCGCAAACCAATCAATAAACGCTTATTGCGATTATTTTTTATTTTTTTTTATTTTTTATTTTTTTAACCAAAAATATGTAGAAGACTACGTATCGGCCTAAACTGAGGAAAAAAATAGATAAAAAAAAAAAAAAAATTGGGATATTTATTCTAGCAAAAAGTAAAAAATATTGTGTTTTTTTTTTCAAAATTGTCGCTCTTTTTTTGTGTATAGCACAAAAAATAAAAACCGCAAAGAAGATCAAATACCACCAAAAGAAAGCTCTATTTGTGGGGAAAAAAAATACGTAAATTTTGTTTGGGAGCCACGTCGCAAGACCGCGCAATTGTCATTCAAAGCGTGACAGTGCTGAAAGCTGAAAATTGGCCTGGGCATTAAGGGGGTTTAAGTGCCCAGTAAGCAAGTGGTTAAAGTGGTTATAAACCCTCCATTACAACTTGCACCTACAGGTAAGCCTAGATTAAGGCTTACCTGTAGGTACAAGAAATATCTCCTAAACCTACACGGTTTAGGAGATATTTGCCTAAAAGTTTTACAACGTTGTCTACGGCACATGTGCGCCATAGACAACGGTGCATTCACAGGGTCAATCCCCATTCACAAATCCGGATTTGACGGCTCCCGCGCCCATGCGCAGAGTGACGTCTTCGCCGCTCCGGACAATCACAGCGCCGGAGCGGCGCTGTGATTGGCCGGAGCGGCGATACCCGGAAGTAACCTTCCGGGTATCTGTGGAGCAACGGCTGCGGCTGGAGGGGGGACGAGGACGGCTTCGGGGGCCCTGATCTAAGGTAAGTACCGGTAGTACATAATGAGCTAGTATGCTAGTCATACTAGCTCATTATGGCTTTGTCTTGCAGGTGGTTTTTACATATTTTCTATGGGATTAAGGTCTGGAGACTGGCTAGGCCACTCCAGAACCTTAATGTGCTTCTTCTTGAGCCTCTTCTTTGTTGCCTTTGCTGTGTCTTTTGAGTCATTGTCGTGCTGGAATACCCATGGCTCCATCCGTTGTCCCTTTGATGCAGGGAAGTTGTCCTGTCCCCTTAGCAGAAAAACACCCCCAAAGCATAATGTTTCCACCTCCATCTTTGATGGTGGGAATGGTGTTCTTTGGGTCATAGGCAGCATTCCTCTTCCAAACACGGTGACCTGAGTTGATGCCAAAGAGCTTGATTTTGGTCTCATCTGATCACAACACTTTCACCCAGTTCTCAATCATTCAGATGTTCATTAGCAAACTTCAGATGGGCCTGTACATGTGCTTCCTTGAGCAGGGGGACCTTGTGGGCGCTGCAGGATTTCAGTCCTTCACGGCGTAGTGTTACCAACATTTTTTTTTTTCTTGATGATTATGGTCCCAGCTGCCCTAAGATCATTGCCAAGATTCTCCTGTGTAGTTCTGGGCTGATTCCTCACCGTTCTCATGATCATTGAAATTCCACGAGGTGAGATCTTGCATGGAGCCCCAGACCGAGGGAGATTGACAGTTATTTTGTGTTTATTCCATTTGCGAATAATCCCACCAACTGTTGTCACCCTCTAACCAAGCTGCTTGGCAATGGTCTTGTAACCCATTCCAGCCTTGTGTAGGTCTACAATCTTGTCCCTGACATCCTTGGACAGCTCTTTGGCCATGGTGGAGAGATTGGAATCTGATTGCTTCTGTGGACAGGTGTTTTATACAGGTAACAAGCTGAGATTAGGAGCACTTACTTCTGGAGAGTGCTCCTAATCTCAGCACGTTGCCTGTATAGAAGACACCTGTTAGCCGGAAATCTTGCTGATTTGATCAAATACTTATTTCACTCATTAAAATGCAAATAAATTTATAACATTTTTGACATGCGAATATTCTGGATATTTTTTTTTTTTTGTTCTGTCTCACTGTTAAAATAAACCTACCATTAAAATTATAGACCATTTCTTTGTCAGTGGGCAAACGTACAAAGTCAGCAGGGGATCAAAGACTTTTTCCCCTCACTGTATATACATATAAAGTGACTTTGTGCTTTATGGGTGAGTCACGCTTGTAGTTCCAGCAACAGAATTGGTTGCATTGTTTAATGTGATATGTAAATTTGTGTACTTGGATATACACGTAAAGAGAGCATTGACTATATCTGAACTCCATATCTCTTGATTGTTGTGAATTGGCACATACCAATCGTACTGTTTCACCCAAACTCCAACCCTGCCGTAAATACTGAAATTCTTAGCATTGAAAACCATAGTGCGACGTGAGACTCTGTATTGCGCGCTCTGCATTGTCCCATTCTACACCTCGCAGAAAATGTCTCTTCTGCTTGAGTTCTGCTGTTAAATTTCCTCCTAATAGAACAGAGGTTTGCCTGGACTAAAAAATAAATAAAAAAAAAACTTAAATGAGTGGTCAGTTTTGTATTAGCGCTGCCCTTAGAGTCGCACAGATCTCTTATTGTGTTGGAGAATTCTTGCCAGTGGAAGTGTGTTCAGTTCTGGGCAGTGCGGTCAATGTTCTACTGCTGATCACAGATTTACTGCTAATAACTGTTGGGTGACATTGCCACGCTCAATCACATTCTATGTTTACAATCTCTCAGCATTGAAAGCCAGCAGCCGTCCCCTGTGATGGCATGGATCACTGTATATGAGAATATGTGTCAGAATTCACAACTCGGCAACATAATAGAATTTAATAATGTGTGTAGATGGATGATGTGGACTCTGGAAATGACCATTGACAACCCTGGAGCTTTGGTTTGGGTGCAGCTTCAAATATCTGCATGGAGTTTGCGTGTTCTTTCTGTGCTTGCATGGATTTTTTCTTGCGTTCTAAAGACATGCTGGTAGTAGGGCTGGGGAAAAAATCGATTTGAATCAAGTTGTATGGGCAAATCGATTCAAATTTTTACCCATTTTTTATTTTTTTCCCCCATAGGACCGGCGCTCCACAGACTAGGCCGAAGCCGTGGCCCTGCCTAAAAAATCCTGCCCACAGCTCGCCACGATCCTGGGAAAAGGGCATGAGGCTGGACGCCGCGGCCTTTTCCCAGCATCGCGGTGGGCGCCGGTCCTAAGGAGCTGCGGACAGGAGTTTTTAGGCGAGGCCGCAGCTTCAGCCTAGTCCGCGGCCTTTCCCCAGGATCGCGGCGGACTAGGCCGAAGCCGCGGCCTCGCCTAAAAACCCATGCCCGCAGCTCCTTAGGACCGGCGCGGTGTCCATCAGGAAAAAAAAAACTAGATTTGAATCAAGTTTGTTTGTTTTTTTTTTTTTTGTTTTTTTTTAAATCGCAGATTTTTTATTTTTTTGGGCCAAAATCGCCCAGCCCTATCTGGTAGGGTAATTGGTTCCTGTCTAAATTTGGTCCTAATGTGTATGTACACATGTGATGTAGAGACCTTAGATTGTAAGCTTTGTGGGCAGGGACTGATGTGAATGTACTGTATGTAAAGTGTTTTATGAATTGTGGGAGCCATATGCTGTGAATACCTGTAGTAATAATGAGACTGACATGTCAGACTGGTGCGTTTAGTGCGCCAATGGTTTTCTTATGCCTTCATTGTGACTTAGCTGGTTTAGTGTTATAAATTCTCAGTAAAAAAAAAAGAAGAAACGGGGTTCACTTAGAGCAGATGTAAAGGGGTTGTAAATAGAGGTCGACCGATATATCGGCCGATATATCGGCCGATATTTGGCCATTTTTGATAAATCGGCATCGGCCGATTTTTTTATCAAGATTAGGCCGATATTTCAGACTGACCTCCGCTCATTCTTCCTTCTCCACACTCAGCGGCTCTGGCTGCATCAAGCGCCGCGCTGAGTGTGTGAGCAGAGAGGAGAGAGAGACAGAGAGGAGCTGTCAGCTTGATGTCGGGGGTGGGCGGGACCCGGCCAGGGTGGGCGGGACCCGGCAGCTAAATTACACCAGCCAATGATTGGGCTGCTTTAGAAAGGGGGCGGGGCCACATACACGTAGCGACCCGCCCAGATACCATCCCATTAGCTGGTGTAATATAGCTGCTGGGTCCCGCCCACCCCGGCCCGGGTCCCGCCCACCCCGACATCGAGCTGACAGCTCCTCTCTGTCTCTCTCTCCTCTCTGCTCACACACTCAGCGCGGCGCTTGATGCAGCCAGAGCCGCTGAGTGTGTGAGCAGAAAGGAGAGAGAGAGAGAGGAGCTGTCAGCTCGATGTCGGGGTGGGCGGGACCCGGCCGGGATGGGCGGGACCCAGCAGCTATATTACACCAGCTAATGGGATGGTATCTGGGCGGGTCGCTATGTGTATGTGGCCCCGCCCCCTTTCTAAAGCAGCCCAATCATTGGCTGATGTAATTTAGCTGCTGGGTCTGCAAAATCAGTGCAATCTGTCAGTGCCGCCAGCCAGTGCCACCGCCAGCCAGTGCCACCCGCCACCGCCAGCCACCGTCAGCACCACCCGCCACCGCCAGCCAGTGCCACCCGCCACCGCCAGCCAGTGCCACCCTCCACCGCCAGCCAGTGCCACCCGCCACCGCCAGCCAACGCCACCGCAAGCCAGCACCACCCACCGCCAGCCAGCGCCACCCGCCACCGCGCGCCAGCCAGCGCCACCCGCCACCGCGCGCCAGCCAGCGCCACCCACCACCGCGCGCCAGCGCCACCGCCAGCCAGCGCCACCCGCCACCGCCAGCCAGCGCCACTGCCAATCAGTGCCATCTGTCCCAAACTAGTGCCATCTGTCAGTTCCAAATCAGTGCCAATAGTGCCATCTGTCAGTTCCAAACCAGTGCCACCTGCCAGTGCCATCTGTCAGTTCCAAACCAGTGCCATCTGTCAGTTCCAAACCAGTGCCACCTGCTAGTGCCAATAGTGCCATCTGTCAGTTCCAAACCAGCGCCACCTGCCAGTGCTAATCAGTGCCACCTGCCAGTGCTAATCAGTGCCACCTGCCAGTTCCACACCAGTGCCTCCTGCCAGTTCCACACCAGTGCCACCTGCCAGTTCCACACCAGTGCCACCTGCCAGTTCCAAACCAGTGCCACCTGCCAGTGCCAACTGTCAGTTCCAAACCAGCGCCATCTGCTAGTGCCAATCAGTGCCACCTGCCAGTTCCACACCAGTGCCACCTGCCAGTTCCAAACCAACGCCATCTGCTAGTGCCAATCAGTGCCACCTGCCAGTGCCACACCAGTGCCACCTGCCAGTGCCACCTGCCAGTTCCAAACCAGTGCCACCTGCCAGTGCCAACTGTCAGTTCCACACCAGTGCCACCTGCCAGTTCCACACCAGTGCCACCTGCCAGTTCCACACCAGTGCCACCTGCCAGTTCCACACCAGTGCCACCTGCCAGTTCCAAACCAGTGCCACCTGCCAGTGCCATCTGTACTGAGGACATCAAGTGTGTGCTAGAGTGACGGGAGTAAGCAGGAAGGAGTGGAGTGGGTGAGGTGTTTTTTTTTTTTTTTTTTTTTTTTTTTTTAATCGCCCACAAAAATCGGCCATCGGCCGCCCAAATTTCTAAATATCGGCATCGGCCAGCGAAAAACCCATATCGGTCGACCTCTAGTTGTAAACCCTCCGTGTTTTTTCACCTTAATGTATCCTATGCATTAAGGTGAAGAAATTTTTAGTGACCGGCCCCCCCAGCCCCTCCGTTTTACTTGCCTGAGCCCTGGAATTTTGCACGGTGGAGATGCGCTCTTTCTCTGCCCGGGGTTCTCGGCTCTTGATTGGATAGATTGATAGCAGTGCAGCCATTGGCTCCTGCTGCTGTCAATCAAATCCAATGACGCAGGAGGGCGGGGCCAAATCCTACATTTGTCGTCTATGGACACTGAATGCTGGACTCGGGAGCACACCCACAAGGTAGCCCCCGGGAGAGCGCCTCTCCTAGGGGGCTATACGATGCAGGGAGGAGCCGCGAGAGCTGTCGAGGGACCCCAGAAGTCGAGTATCGGGGCCACTCTGTGCAAAACGATCTGCACAGTGGAGCCAAGTACGATTATGTATGTTATTTAAAAAAAATAAAAAATGAAGCTTTACAATCACTGCAAGGCAAGAAAATGAACGAGTGCAAGGAAGGCATATAGTAGGTGCTAGTTACTATTGGGTCCTATTTTCATGCAGCAAAAAATTAATAAAAAATCACTCTTCCTGGATCTAGAAGTGAGAAGCTGTCAGTGATCATCCTTTCTGGAGCCGCTGTCATCCTAGCAGTATAGGGTGGTGCAGTGGGCATTGAAGTTCTGTGCTAAATGAAGTTCCAGAACTAAAGCAGAAAACCATATTTTATTACATAACTGGACCAAATACATGAAAGGATCAAGGCCTTCAAAATATAAATTTTTAGTTTTTGTGTTTATGAAGACTTTATTCTATTAGTTGGGCAGGGGGCGGTGGTTGTGTTGTTGTGTTTTTTTTTTTTGTTTGTTTTTTTTTTGCCTTTCATTACATACTTTTAAAAGACCTATCTTTTGCAGCACTGTGCATAGAGCGGGTTCTTGATAAATTCTAGTAGGTATGCGCAACTGTTCATGCCACGGTTTATTAACATGCAGTTATGCTTCTGGACTATAGGTCCCCAAATCTTTTGAATGGAATACAGTTTACAGGAAACGGCAGGGGCAAACTATTTCAATAAAATTTAGTGTGCTACAGTGTGCAAGCCTGCATGGGGAAAAATGGTGGGGTATATCATTTTATTTTTTCCTGTTTAGGATTTAAGTTGAACAAGTCCTTATCGGTATGTTCTCTGGTTGATGAAGCCTACACATGTTCTATAATTTTTTCACCAGAACACCGCAGGGAATATTTTGTGGACTTTTTTCGAGGGGGGGGGGGGGGGGGGTGATGTTGCAAGTTACAGTCATTACTATATTCTTAGTCACCACCATGCTGTCCTCTTTCTGGAATGAAGTAGATCTGGCCCTCAGTAGACCTAATAAAGCAAGAAAAGTTATTCCCCTTGGTTAGCTTAGGGGTTAGGGTTGGGTTAGGGTTCTCCCTTTAAGAACAAGGCCAGGACCCAGGCTCTTGAACAGGGACCTCCCCCAGGGGGTCAAAGGTCAGAGGGCGGGTCCCCAGAGGTCAAAGGTCACTGGGCGTGGCTGACCCCCACCAAAGTGTACCGCCTACCCCAACTAAGTCGGGGAATGAACAAGTTGGGGAAAGCGTAGGGGTATCATATTCTGCACATAAAATACAGTTTTTAATTCACAGATTTTTATTTTTACCTGCACGTTTAGGCCCCTTTCACACGCAAGCCTGCTCAGATCCACCTGTCTGTTTTTCAGGCAGATCCCAGTGGCCCATCCATTGACTCCTATGGGGAGACGGATGTCAGCGAAGATGTGTCTGACACCCGCCTGCCATCCGAACCGCTAAAAACAGATGTATGGCTGACACCTGCCTGCTATCTATCTGGGTGGATCGGATCTGGTGAGATCTAATGAAAACGGATAAGTCACTGACAACTGGCAACGTAACACTGATATGAGGGAAAAAAAAATACTTTTTTTTTTTTTTGCAAAGTTGCTGAAACTATATGTAATGCGTTACTAAACCCAGGACCCTGCATTTACTATATCTGGTCTCCCCCACAGTACACAGAACATGGAAGTGCAATTATGTTAGTAAATATCAACTGCTAAAAAAATCGCTTTTCTCATTAGAATTATATAGCAGTCTTTTGACTTCTATCGGTGTCTGGTTAAAGCTTGCAGGAGTTGTTTTCATTCTACTCTGACCGTCCTATGAGACTGCAGGACCCCTAACCCTCTGTCTGGACAGTGCTGATTGGCCACAGTTAGGATTCCGGCACCCCTCGGGTGGGCATATCACTGGATCCTGGGACAGGTAAGTGTCTGTTAAAAGGCAGCAGCTACAGATTTTGTAGCCGCTGAGTTTTTTTTTTTTTTTTTGTAATTGTATGTTTATTGAGATTTTTCAACAAAACAAGAAAAGGCAGACACATTACAGAGAAGTGCCACAATCATCTTATACAGAAAAAGAGAGGCATCTCTTAGTGAATGATATCATAATCAGAGGGAACAAGAGAAAAGTCAAGAAGAACAAGGGAGGGGAGGGTACACCATGGATCTTGACACAATATATATAAAGTAGTAGTAGTATGTATAGTAACAATAGTCTTTAAGCTAATTAGTCAAACAAGAAGGGACAAGTTGCCTGGAGGATATTTGGTAGCAGTTTGGGATAGAGATTCTGGATTGAAAGAGGAGTTGTCCCAGGGATCCCATATTTTTGAGAATTGAGGCAGAGTATCGTGAATCACTGCTGTCATATGCTCCATTCTACGTATCTGTGCTACGGCTAGTATCAATTGGGATTGCGTGGGGGTGTTGGGAGATAACCAATGAGTAGGTATTACTCTTTTGGCAGCCAAGAGAATATATATCAACTTTTTTGCGTGTTTAGGTATTCCAGGGATTGGGAGGCCTAACAAGTAGTGGGCCGGATCTCTAGGGATGTCCATCGCCAACACCGACTGAAGTACTGATTGGACTGAGAACCAAAAAGGCAAAATTAACGGGCATTCCCAAAAAATATGGAAGTGCGTTCCTACATCTCACAAGCATCTCCAGCATTTCCGGGATATAGAGGGATCATATTTATGGATGACCTCTGGGGTCCTATACCAGAACATGAGGACCTTATAAGCTGTCTCTCTCTGCTCCACGCATCTGGATACTTTAGATATGGAAGACCAGATCTCCTGCCATTGAGGAAAAGGATATAGGGGTTGGAAGTACCTTGGCCCATCTCTGCATGTACACATGAGATTCTAGTGTAGGTAGATTCGAGTCATGGAGGATCTTATATATAGAAGATATGAGACCGGGTTGGTATGGGCCCTGGGCACATAAAGCTTCAAAGGCATTGGGTTTTTCTAAGGCCAAGGCAGGTGATATAGAATGGAAGTAGTGTTTAAATTGAAGATAAGAAAAAAAAAAGCTTTATAGGTATATCAAATTTCTTTTGAAGATCTTGGAAGGAGAACAGTTTGCGGGTTATAGGATGTACTAGGTGGCGGAGCTGAAAAATGCCCGCCTGTAACCATGGGTACATGTTATTGTAGGATAGGCTATCCGGAATATCCGGGTTGAAAATAACATTTAAGAGAGGTGGGCATGGAGAAGAGAGAGAGAACCTCTTGTTACATTTTTTTTCCAGATAGAAAAAGTAAATAGCATTGGTCCTAGACATATATGTCTGAGCTGAGATATGGAGGAAGTTAAGTCGGCCCAGAGCATTGAGCAAGGATGCACAGGGCTAGTAACACTGATTTCTAACTCTGACCATCTACTCGTTGCAAAGCGTGATGACCAAGAGATGGTCGCTGCAAGATGGGTAGCAAAGTAGTATTTACTGATATCGGGTGCTCCCAAGCCACCATGAGAGCGGGGAGCAAACACCACTTTGCTAGCAAACTTGTGTGCTTTATTTCCCCAGATAAATTTAGTAAAGGCCCGTTGAATGTTTCGAAGTTGTAGCATAGGGATTGCAATTGGCAATGTTTCAAAAAGATATAAAAACTTCGGAAGTATAGCCATCTTGAGAACATTTATCCTTCCTAGAAGAGACAGAGGACATTCCGTCGATTTACGGAGTAGGCCATGTGTTTCTGAGATTAGGGAGGGGAAGTTAGCTTGATACAAAGTGGGATAAGATGCCGTTAGGTTTATGCCAAGATATTTAATGGAAGCAGAGCACCAGTGGTAGGGGAAGTTACTTTGTAATGAGGTAAGGAGAGTGGGGGGGATATGTATAGGTAGAGCTTCTGTTTTGGCCGTATTAACTTTATAACCAGATAATTTACTAAATGAGTCTAATAATGCGTGGAGGTTGGGAAGAGAAACATGTGGCTTAGTTAAAGTAAGCAAGATATCATCTGCGAAAAGAGACAGTTTGTACTCTCTCTGTCGCAGGGAGACCCCACTTATGTCCGGGTGCATGCGGATGGCTTCAGCTAGGGGTTCAAGGCATAATATAAATAAGGGGGAGAGGGGGCACCCCTGTCTAGTCCCATTGCTGTGCAAAAAGGGTGGGGATACAAAAGACGCCAGTTGTACTTGGGAAGTGGGTCGGGAATATAAGGCCTGAAGAGCTGACATAAAGGAACCTGTGAATCCAAAGCGCGTAAGCGTGGCAAACATATATGGCCAGCCGAGTCTGTCTAACGCTTTCTGAGCATCTAAGCTCAGGATAAGGGAAGAGCGGGATGTTTTGTCGAGTAAATCTATCAGGTCAATAGTGCGTCTAGTGTTGTCCCCTGCACGCCTACCTGAGACAAAGCCCACTTGATCGTTATGAATAAGGCTAGGTATAATGGAGGAAAGTCTGTTGGCTATGATTTTTGTAAAGATTTTATAATCCGAATTGAGCAGGGCTATGGGTCTGTAGTTATCTGGTAATGATGGGGATTTGCCAGGTTTTGGGAGAACTGTAATGTGGGCATGTAAAAATTGAGGGTGAGGGACAGTGCCCTTCTGTAGGGAAGTAAAAAGGTCTATTAGATATGGGCTTAAAATTGGGAGAAAGGTTTTGTAATAGAGATAAGGTAAACCATCTGGTCCCGGTGACTTGTGCAAAGGCAGCTCTTTAACAACCTCAGCTAATTCTTCTGGTGTGATGGCAGCGTTAAGGGTAGCTGTTTGTGATGATGACAGTTTGGGCAATTTTAAAGAGTCACAAAAGGAGTCAAATTCATCCTGGGAGAATAGGTGTTTGGGGTTTGTATTTATACAATTGTATAGCTTACTATAAAATGTCCCAAAGACCTTGGACATCGTTTGCGGACAGTAAGTTGGGGTTCCATCAGCCTGGGTGAGAAATTCGGGGTAAGAGTGAAACGGATGCCGTTTGAGCCTATTCACCAGCATCCTATGCGGCTTGTTAGCGAATTCGTAGAATTTCTGTTTAGCCGAGAGTAAGGATTTGGAGCATCTGTTCATGTCAATAGACTTTAACCTTTCACTTAAAGAGGTGACTACGTGCAGACGCGTCACCGTAGGGGAGGTTAGTAGCAGGCTCTCTGCTTTTTGTAGCCGGGAGAGAATATCATGCCTCTGAGCTGCAGAGTCCCTCTTTAAGCGGGAGCCAGCTGAGATACATGAGCCTCTAAAGTATGCTTTATGGGCCTCCCATAGGGTGGACACATCCGCCACGGAGTTGTCATTCAGTTGGAAGAATTCAGTTAAATTTTGAGATAATTGAGTTTCAGTGATAGGGTTGCGGAGGAGAGAGTCATTCAGTCTCCAATGGCAAGTTTTCGGTGTAGATGAGGAGTGTGTGAGATCGACCTGAACAGATGCATGGTCAGACAGAGTCATAGGGTTCAATTCTGAAGCCACAGAGGATGTCAGCAAAGGGGCCGTGAGAAAAAGATAATCTAATCTGGAGTACATCTTATGTGGGGGGGGAAAAGAAAGAATACTGTTTGTGCGTGGGGTGTTTGATCCTCCAGATGTCTAGTAGATTATGAGATCTAATGAGTCTACGAAAAGAGGCAGATTGGCGTTCTATTTTAGCTGAAGGGTTGGTGGAGAATAGCGTGCGTCTGTCTCTTCTAGGGGACAAGGTCATATTGAAGTCACCCCCAACTATCATAAAGGGTTGAGCATATTTGCCCATTTTCCCAAATACATCAGTGAGAAATTGGATTTGACCTGAGTTGGGGACATAAACATTGATCAAAGTGAAAGAGCGTGAGAGATAATCGCAGTCCAGGAAAATATACCGACCCCGAGGGTCCATGAATGAGGTTTTTACTCTCAAGGGGCAGGATTTTCTAATCAATATGGCAACTCCCGCTTTGCCAGAGGGATCAGAAGCTATGAATGAAACAGGAAAATGTTTTGCAGCGAATTTAAAGGATCCCCCCGAGCGGAAATGTGTCTCCTGGACTAGGATTATATCCGCAGCTGAAGATTTGAACTCTTTTAAGGCTAACCATCGCTTATGAACAGAATTCAATCCCTTCACGTTATAAGTAAGAACCCGTAGAGCCATCCCGATGGAACAAGATTACGCTATGATAACCATAGTAAAAAAGAAGAAACAGCCATGTAAACATAAACAGACAAGATTGGCAAAAGAGTCCATGGTGTATCCTGTGAAGGAAAAACATGAAATAGTATTCAACATTAGTAAGGAGTGATGATGGAAAAACACGTAAGCAAGACATGCAAAAAGTGAAAAAAGGTCAAAAAAGGACCTATAAAAACAAAGAAAAATCGAAGTATAGCCTGGGGGGTAAAAACCGCCCAGGAGTCCACAGCCGTGGCCGTGGATCAAAAGGAGGCACACGAGGGGCCCCAACATATTGGGGGTGATCCCCGCCGTCTTCCAACAAAATTTCAAGAAACTTGGTAGAAAAATTGAACCATATTCTATAAGAGAAACATCCCATGTGTATGAGTGTGAACTTCCCAAACTAGGGGAAATTCGGTAGGGCTAGGGCCGAAGCCAAGTTGAACAAACTGCAGGAGAGACGCCTCTCAAGGTGGGAGTCTAGGGAAAGGGTGTCGCTGGGGTGTAGAGTAGCCCTTCTGTGGTTTCTGGCGGGCAGGGGTCCAAATCCGGCCTGGAATGGATGCAGGTTTGGGTGTCATCGGGAGCGGTGTGGGGTCCTCATCTGGCAGCGGTGGAAGACCTAGATTGCGTAGGAATGCCTCACTCTCCTGAAGATCTCTCATGGAGTATTGGACACCTTCTTTCGAGACAGACAAGCGGAAGGGAAATCCCCAGCGGTATGGAAGATGATGATTTTGCAAGTGGGTGGTTACTGGGCGAAGGCTGCGGCGTTTTGCAAGGGTTATAGGAGACAGATCGCTAAAAATTTGTATTTTAGCCCCCTTGAATTCCAGCCGGGGTTTGTTGCGCGTAGCCATGGTCAAAGCTTCCTTGCTGTCGTAGTAGTGAAAGCGCACTATAATGTCTCTTGGGTTTGCTCCAGCAGGGGGTTTAGGGGCCAGTGACCTATGTGCTCTATCTAGTCTCCAGTCTATGTCCGGTATCAGAGGGGCCACGGTATTAAAGAGGCTTAGTAGATATGGTCGGATCTCTCCATCTCCTATGGTTTCAGGGACACCTCTGATACGCAGATTTTGGCGACGTTCCCTGTTTTCCAAATCCTCCTGTTGGGAATGGAGCTGGGAGATGGATTGTTTTAAACCAGCATTGTCTTCTTCCAGGACATGAACGTATTGTATCAAGTCATCAAATTTTGTTTCTAAAACATCGGTACGTTCACCAATATGAGCAATCTCCCCCCTCAATTCGTGCGCAAGCTTCCCCATTTCCCTGGAGACATTGCTGGTCAGATCCTGTAAGAGAGCTTGCAGCTTGTTGTCCAATATGTCCACTGTAACGGGAGCTGACATTTCTGTGGATGGGGAGGGTATAAAGATCTGAGGAGTATCTCTTGCCTCACCGCGAGCATCCGCGAGTGCCGATGCGGTGCCGGGCATAGTCGGGGCTGGGGATTCGGGCCTGCTCAGAAAACGGTCCAGTGTCAGTATAGGCCGCAGCTCTGGTGTGTGGGATTGAGCAGATTGCTTCGGCCCGTATTTCACCATGGGGTGCTTGGACAGGTTATTGGTCAATTGCGGTGTCTCCCGTGGCTGATGTAGTAGTCGTACCCTGTGCGGGAGCGATGGAATGCGGCAGGGATCAGAATGAAGGAGTTACATGCCCTTCAGCATTGGGCGTCTCGCATGTGTCCCCTGTAATGACATCCGCGTTGTGGGGAGCATAGGAAGGAGAGGAAGTTTGTGAGAGGTGGAGGCCTTAATAGTCCAGCAACAGAGGCTTATGAGATGTGGAGGCCTAGGTAGTCCAGCAAAAAGGGATCAATTAGGGATTTGAGAAACTTTGGAGTAGCGTGGATCACAGGGAAGCTGTAGGAATCGTGGGTGTAGCATACAGGTGGGGACCTAAGATTGGTTAGAGATCTGTGTTTAACACTATATATACCTAAAAGGCTAGTAGACCGATCTCCCCCTTGTGATGTGAGAAAAGAGAATAAGGTGACCCAGATGCTGGAAACATGAGCAGGCCAGGAGTCTGGGTGTAGCAAAATGGCCGCCGAGCTCCGGGACTAGGCCGAAGCCGCGGCCTTTCCTGAAACGGCCGCCGCGTGGAGAAGCGGCAATCTGCCTGGGCCACAGCTCTCCTTCAAGGGAATGATCGCCTGCAACTGCCGCGGGGGTGGTCTGCCTCTGCTAGGGATGTTGACGTTGGGTAAGGAGTGCGAAATGGCCTATGAAGCCCTGTACCTGGATGGGGAGGCTCCGGCTGGCTCCGTAGGCCTCAGGATGCCGATGGCGGGTCGCGGGCGGACGCCCAGATCTTCCTTCTGGTTCTCTCTGGCGTCTGCTCTGTCTGTCCTCCTCGAGAGATGCGGCTACAAGGGGGTGAGGCGACCGTTTGTCCCGCGGGTTGCAGCACTTGAGAGCGGAGGACTCCGAAGGCTCCGCAGGCCCCAAGATGGCGGCGGAGGCCTGGAGATGTCCGCAGGCCAAGCGAAGCCCCCGCCAGCCAGCGCCCCCAATATACAGCTAAGCCGAGATGGAGGATGCCTGGGAACGATTGGGGCTCTTTTGGAGGCTCACCAAGGTGGATTTTACAGAGGATGGCCGTGGATTGTGAGTGGGTCTGCAGAGCTCCATCCAAACACCTAGCCGCTGAGTTTTAAATTTCAGAAAACCCACTGGAGCTCCTCTTTAACTGTTTTCAGCCCTATCTACTCCCCTCCCACTACGTTTTCAGCAATTTTTTTTTTTTTTTTTTTAACCAATAATATTTTAACTCTTTTTTTACACGTTTTGTTTGTTAATTTTTAGTGTTTCATTAAAAAATTGCAATGCATTGTACCAGAATCACAATTTTCTTGTGTTGTTAATACAAGAACAAATCCTAGAATAAAAATGATACCCTTTTATGTGCAGTTAGGCCTCATTCACATGAGGCGGAGTCCACCAGCTCAGCAGGAGATCGATCCGTTGATCTCCGCTGAGCCGGCGGATGACAGGTCCGTCTCTGCTCACTGTGCGGGGAGGGGCCTGTCGGAGCCCCGCTGATTTCTTTGGAGAGATCGGATGAAAACAGACAGCATGTCCATTTTCATATGATCCGATCCGCCAAGACGTATGGCGACCGTTTCGCCATACGTCTGATTTTAGCGGATCGAATAGCAGACGGGTGTCAGTGGACACATCTCCGCTGACATCTGTCTCCCCATAGAAGTCAATGGATGGCCTGCTCGGATCCGCCTGAAAAGCGGACAGGTGGATCCGAGCGGGCTTGCCTCGTGAAAGGGACGAATGTGCCCACACCCCACCATGCAGTACCCAGTAATAATGTATAGCAATGGGCCACTGCATTGCCACCTGTGGATTTGGGGGGGGGGGGTGGGGGGGGGGCATGTACATGTATTCTTAAAAATAGTTGAGCATTGACTCCCCTCATGTGTTTAAATAAAAGTTCAGTTAGGAGTTAAAAAAAAAAGTCAGCATACATATTTGGTTAGGTGCACTTGCCTTACTCTTGTAGCTGAGAATGACTTGTGGCCTTGCACACTGGGCACATGAAAAAATGCCAGAACCTTCGGAAGAAGAAAAGCTGCATAAAAACTCAGGACTGCTCATATTGCAAATGCGTCTGTGCGTTTGTTTTTTTCCAAAAAACATTCGCCTCTGCTTATTTTTTGCTATAATCAATTTTGCACTTGAAAACCCTAATTGTGCCAAAACGCTGTATTTATATGCGCATCTAGCATTTTTTTCTGCCCGAAAGCTCCTCTTAAGTGTGTGTGTGTGTGTGTGTGTGTGTGTGTTTTTAGACTGTAAACATGCCTGTAAGCTCCCAAATGTGCATGGACACATAGGCCTCTTTCACACGGGGCGGATCCGCGAAGATCCGCCCCGTGAAGCTCCGCTTGCTCAGCGGGGATCGCTCTGTTGATCCCCGCTGAGCCGATGGATCACTGGGCGGTCCCCCCACACTGCGCAGGGACCGCCCTGTCAGAGCGCCGCTCTCCCCTATGGGGAATCGGATGACGACGGACCGTAGAGTCCGTTGTCATCCGATCCGCTCCGCAGACGGAAGGAAAAATAGGATTTTCCTCCGTCACACTTTTTCGGAGCGGAGCGGATGTCAGCGGACATGTCACCGCTGACATCCGTGCTTCCATAGGGGTGCATGGAGGATCCGTTTCAGGTCCGCCTAAAAAACTGACAGGCAGACCTGAACGGACCTCCGTGTGTATGAGCCCATAGGCTAACAGAGTTGCCTCTGCTAAATGAACGAACACCAAATGCCTGTAAAAGCAGCATTCTTTTTGAGGCCTAACTTAGTTTGAGTTGCATTCAATGCTTTGTTTTACATTATATTTTTCAGACTAGATTTTGGATGTTGCCTGGAGCTTTCACTTATACCAGTTAGGTTATGTCATAAATGTAATGATTTCTAGCTATTAAGTATTGGCTTACATTATTGACATACTGCTAATTCCTCTGCTCTTCTTCCCGCCCTATTGACTTAGTATGATTACTCTGAGATGGGTTGAGCAGCAGCCTGAGGGTAAAGCCTGAGCGGCGAAAACAGAATCTTTTCATTATTCTATGCGGCCCTCTCTTCTTCCATAAGCCTTATTTGATGTTTTTAGTGTAGTTTAGTTTGGCGATGACATCTCCCGCATCTAATATGCATAATGTATGTACATGTATATGCATAGCTGGAATAATGTAGGACAAGGTATGACACACATTTTAATTAAACTACTAAGCTTGTTAAATATATGGATCTAGTTATGGGAAACCTTGAGGTTGTGATTCTTGGGTTAGTGTGGGTTATTATGTTTGATTTATTTTTTTTCCAGTGTGAGAACTGCATTCTTGGGATCACACTTGGTTTAATTACAAGAACCTCCTTAGAGTCCTCATAGCGGTCTGGGACCTGGGTAGGGAAAACTAAAGCAGAGCTTTGCATTCCAAGTGCAACCTACAGACTTGAGCACCCACATATTTCTCTGGTGAATCTAGCATGAGATTCCTAAAGTGTCGCTAAACTAAGGTGACCAGATTTTTTTAAATGAAATCCGGGGACATATTGTTTTTTTTTACTAGTAATGGCGGCAATCAGCGACTCTCTTGCCCATCGCCGCCCGCCTCAAAGCCTGTCAAGTCTTACTCTCCAGGCCCCGGCTACTACTGTGTGGGGAGCGGAGAAAGATCACTCCACCAGGAAAGGCAAGGAGATAAGCAGGCAGGCGGCTGGCCGGGACTTGAGCCAAGGCAGAAGAACATGTGAGCGGAGCTGAATGGGCATGTGCCCGAAACTGAAGAAATATTCCCTTCGCTCCGACCAGCACATGATCATCAGAAAGGGGCACAGATAATGGAAAAAAATACATCCCCTTAAAGTGGAGCTCCACCCTAAATATAAACTTTTGCTATATAAACCTTTCAGGGGGGAGGGGGGTTTCACCCACATCCAGGAGTCCTCTCTCCGGGAATCTGCGGGAGTAACGTCACTTCCCCCAGACTTCCCGTAGTGTTCTGGGAGACACTCGGCTCCCAGAACACAGGAGGACGAGTCAGAACGGCGCAGAGCGACTCGCGCATGCGCCGTAGGGAACTGGGCATGAAGCCGCAGGGCTTCACTTCCTGGTTCCCTCAGCGAGGATGGCCGAGGGAGCAGCAGAGTGACGAGCGATCGCTCGTCCTCTGCTGCGGACGTCGCTGGACTCCAGGACAGGTAAGTGTCCAAATATTAAAAGCCAGCAGCTGCTGTAGCTGCTGGCTTTTAATATTTATTTTTTTCCGGCGGAGCTCCGCTTTAAGCTAGTAGGAGCGGGGGTGTGCAATTCAGATTTTTATTTTTTATTCTGCACTGACTGTCTTTGAAATTGCCCCAGCCCCAGTTCAAATCCAATCCGGGGACAAAACCAGGGACAGACTTGGTCCGGGGACAGTGTCCTCAATCCGGGGACTGTCAATCCGGGGACTGTCCCCGGAAACCGGGGATGTCTGGTCACCCTACACTAAACCCACATCGAAAAAAAACTATCAATAAATGGTGTAATACATGCTGTTCATACTTGGGCACTATGGATTCGTTTTCTGTATTCTGCAAAAAAACTGGTTGCTCTTGCTGTTCTCTATCTCCACCTTTTACAGAGGAAGTAAACCCTTACGTCCTCTTTGTTTCCCTGCAAAAGTAAAGCATAATGGGCTACTATGCATCGCATAGTAGCCCATTATGTGTCACTTACCTGCAGTAGAAGCCTGCGATGTCCCAGATTTCCTCGCTAGTAGTGAGCGTCCATATTCACACCGTTTCTTCTGGGGTCCGCGAACTCCGGCTCTGTGACTGCGCTCGGGAGCCGCTTTTCACGGCACGACCCCATTCATAAAACGGCACGCTCAGTGTGCCTGCGCCGTTGTCTATGCCGTGGACATCGGTACAGTCTTTTTTGCAAATATCTCAGACCGCGTAGGTCTCGGAGATGTTGCAAGCACCTACAGGTAAGCCTTAATCTAGGCTTACCTGTAGGTGTAACTTGCCCATAAGGGTTTACAACCACTTTAAGTTCCCAATTTAGCTAGGAATTTTGCAGAGCAGTGTTGGCAGCTCTGCACATGCTCAGTTTTTAGTGGGTTTCTATGCTGAGCATTTCCTTCCTATCACATCTGAGCAGCTTATGTGACTATAGTCACGCATGTGGCATAGTTGCCAACATTGTCAAAAAATTTATATGGACACTTTTTTTGTCTGTGGGCAGGGTCTTATTATAATTAGGGGGTAGGGCATTTGTTTTTAAGCATCAGTGTAGTGGGGAAAGGAAAATGCGGCGCGCAAAGCATGGGTGTGGTTTAAACAAAATAATGGGGCGGCTTAAATGGGGCATGGATCAAAGGGGGTGTGGTTCGGGTCTGAGATGAACGAAGGATACAGAAAGAAAGAAATGGGGAAGGAAGGAAAGCGGGGGCAGCAGGCTCAGATCCTACACCACAATAGCAATATGTGTATTCCATAAAGTTTAACAATCAGCAAATAAAGATACTCCAAACACCTGGTGTTGGCACTTCAATCATCCCGGCACAATGGTTGTTATGGTGTCAGGATGATTGAAGTGCATTATTTCTATTATTACATTGTAATATAAAATTAAATCATTCAACTCACCATAATGCAGAATCAGTGGAAGCCCTGAGCGTGTCACTTGCCACCGTCGCCTGCCATCAGGTGTACCCAAGGCACTGTCTCCCGCATGCATGTACAGGAGTGACATCATCGCGGCTCGGACAATCAAACGGTGGCTCTCTGTGAACCTGGAAAGAACACCGGGTGAAGATGAAAGCTCTGTCAGTGGGGACAGCGTGCTGCTGGAGGGCTTTGTTTTCAGGCAAGTCTTCCATAATGTGCTAGTATGCATTGCATACTAGCACATTATGACATTAATTTGCAGGGAGTTTTTTTTTTTCTTGTTTACCAGCACTTTAAACAGTGTGTGCTTAGTATCACTTTAATCTATTACAATCTTAACCTGTGGTATCCATACTCTTAGGAGTATGAGAAGCAAATGCTAGTGTTGTGAGACTAAATCTCTGCAAAAAAAACGAACTGAATTTTCTGAGATACTTTGGAATTAAAATCAAAGTGTTGTAATTAACTTGACGTGCCAATGACACATGAGCAACATTCAGTATCTGTACATTAAGGCTGCATTCACACCTGAGCATTTTGTAGCCTGAAGCTACAAAACGCTAGAGGGGAAAAAAAATCAATTTTCTCTTGTCATCCATGGACTGACACGGCGTGTCTTTTACACCTTTACACGTGGGTTATGTCCCTGCTTGCAGGAGAAGACCTAGGCAGAATGTGAGATGTTATACATACATTCTAAACAGCCAGAGCTGAACAGCCCCGCCCAGGGGGGCGGTCCCTCCGGACCTAACCCTCCCACTGCAGTCAGCAGACCTCAGTTTTTTTCTGCCTAGCAGAAGGAGAAGACGTGGCTCTCTCAGGAGCCAGTCTCCTGACCTATTTTTATTCCTTTTGGAATTTTTTTCTTATTTTATTCTTTTGAGATCTTCTATCAACTGTCGGCTGGGCAACAGGTTGGGTACAAGATATCCTCGTAGTCTTCCCTGTCCGACCATCGAGCGTGCTGATCCTCGCCTTGTGTGCGTGAGACTCAGTTCACGACATGCCCCACGACTCCAGGGGTGGCCGGTGGGCTTCCAGCTCCGCGGTCCTCTCAAGATTGAACAGTCCGGCTGTATCTTTCGCGGTGGACCGGGCCGACAGCTACTCAGTACCGCACTGTGATAGTTCTGTCAGAAACACACCAGTGGGTCCCTCAGGGGACGGGTAAGTAGTCTCTCCTGGCTGCAGGTGAGTACATGCTGTGTGTTTCTTGTGTGGGGGATTTCCCTGTCTCCCCCTGTGTTTTTTAATGTCACTCTCTGTTCACTAGTGCTGGCGCTGTACTGTGTGGGCTGCCTGGGGGCCATACTGTCCGGGGGGGGGGGCTCATGCTGCTCTGCATTTCGCTGGGGCTGTTTGTTTTTGGATGTGGGGGGCCTGGGCGCCGTTTGGCGCCATGTTTGGTGTGTGTGCTGTTTTTTTTACATTGGCGGCCATCTTGCCGTGGTCCGCTGGAGCACATTGCGGCAGCCATTTTCTTGTAGCCACACGTTTTTCTAGCACTAGTTTGGCCTCTAGCGCCGCTGGGAACGGCGCGAATCTTCTCACACTCTCTCCTCTCAGCTCACGCTGAGCAGCGCAGAGAGACAGGGCAGCGGAACCGAGTGGTCCTGGTCAGGTTGGTAGGTTCCCTGGGCATTCCCCTACTTCAGTCAGCACAGCCTGTGGGTGGTCTCAGAGAGGGACATTATGGAGTCAGTCACCAGCTTCCCCTCACATGCCAGAGGCAGCAGCCAGTGCTCCAGCACCTGCGGTCCCTATGGACCAGTTGTCGGCAGTCCTGGAATCATTTCTGACCAGGATGGAAGCTGTGTGTGAGCACAAGGGAGCAAAAAAGCGCCCTCTCCCCACTTTATCTCCACAAGGGGAGTGCTCTGATTCAGATATGGGCCTAGCTGTTGCTGCTCAGGACCCTAGCTCTGAATATTTGGATGGTTTTGAACAGGACATTCCTTGTGAGGAAGACTCCAGTTCTGAGTCAGTAAATGACAGGGCGCTTGTTAGTGAACTCATTGATGCTGTGAGGGACACTCTCAAGCTAAATGCTGCGACCGCAGAACCTCAGGCGGATACAGTCTCCTTTGGTTCTTTTAAGACCAAGCCTTCTAAAAAGGTTTTTCCATATGTACCCTTCTTTGACCAGCTCATTGACCAGGTCTGGGAAAAGCCGCAGAAGACTTTCATGGTCCCGCGGCGTTTGTCTATTAGATACCCCTTTGAAGACGCCCTGCTTAAAAAGTGGGCTTCTCCCCCGGTGGTCGACCCTCCAGTCGCCCGTTTAAACAAGGCCACCACTCTCCCGATGGAGGGGACTCCTGCGTTTAAGGACCCCACTGACAGGAGGTCAGAAGTGGTGAGTAGAGCCATGTTCGCCTTGTTGGGATCCGCCCTACGGCCCGTAGTAGTGGCGACCCTTGTGTCTCAGACACTCACGGAATGGGCAAAAATTTTGCACCAAACTGTGCAGGAGCATAACCTTCCTCCAGACACTATTGCTCTGGCCCACCAGATGGTGCAGGGTCTGATATATGTGTGCGACGCCACATTGGACCCGGCCCCTTTAATATCCAGGGCCTCTGTCTCGGCGGTGGTATTGCGTCATCTTATCTGGTTGAAATGCTGGTCTGCTGACCTAGCCTCTAAGAAGGTCCTGACGGATCTACCTTTTAAGGGTGGTAGACTTTTTGGTGCTGCTCTGGATGACTTCATCAAGGATGTCACGGGAGGTAAAAGCACTCTCCTTCCTCAAACTATCAAGGGTAAGGAGGCCCGACGTAAACCGGGTCCTTCCTTTCCAGCAAAAAAGTTTTTTTTTTGTCCGTCAGAGTCCACGGGTAAGCCATCCCAGACTGACAACAGTGCGGCTGGTGGGCACAAGCGCCCCTGGGTGCGTAAGCCGAACAAGCCCGCTCCCAAGCCCGCCTCCGCGTGAAGTCTTGCCCCCGCCCGTCTCTGGGGTGGGGGGACGACTTCGCAGGTTCACGGATCGGTGGACCTCCCGGATCTCCGACCGGTGGGTGTGCGAGGTGGTCACCTCAGGATACAGAATAGAGTTCCGCTCCTGGCCCCCAGACAGATTCTTTCCCTCAAATCTCCCTCTCCTTCCTGCCCGTCGGGCAGCCCTCTTGGGGGCTGTACAGGATTTGATCAGGTCTGGAGTAATTGTGCCGGTTCCGTCCCAGGAGAGGTTTCAGGGGTTCTACTCGAATCTGTTTGTTGTTCCAAAAAAGGACGGGGTTCGGCCAATCCTGGACCTCAAGGCCCTGAATGCCTTCGTGAAGGTGCAAAAATTCCGCATGGAATCCATTCGCACGGTGATCGCTACACTCCATCAAGGGGATTTTCTGGCATCCTTGGACATCAAGGACGCCTACTTGCATGTTCCGATCTGCGCAAGCCACCAGAAGTTTCTGCGCTTTGCGGTCGGCGAAGTCCACTATCAATTTGTGGCTCTTCCCTTCGGCCTAGCCTCGGCACCAAGGGTGTTCACCAAGGTGCTTGCTCCGGTCCTAGCTTTGCTGAGACAGCGAGGCATTGCTATCGTGGGCTATCTGGACGATTTTCTTCTAAGAGCAGACTGGCTCAGAATTGGAAGAAAGTGTGACTATCGTCAGTCAGACCCTCAGGGAGTTTGGGTGGCTCCTGAACGTTCAGAAGTCGGTTCTAATCCCGACTCAGCGTCTGGAGTATCTAGGTCTGATTCTGGACTCCTTGGAGGCAAGAGTCTTCCTACCTCCAGACAAACTACTGACACTTCAGTCTGCAGTACGGGTGCTGACGTCCCAAAAATGGTCGTCAATCCGCTTTTGCATGAGTCCTGGGACTCATGGTGGCCTCCTTCAAAGCCGTTCCTTATGCCCAAGCGCACACCAGGGCTTTACAGAAAGATCTTGTCCACTTGGGACAAATCCCCGTTGTCCTTGGATCTTCAGATCCAGGTGAGTCACCTGGTCAGGGCGTCCCTGATGTGGTGGTTGAGGTCCCCGGCTCTTCGGTCCGGGAAGTCGTTCCTCCCCATCCAATGGACGGTGATCACGACGGACGCCAGCCTGACGGGCTGGGGGGAAGTCTGGGGAGTCCTGTCGGCCCAAGGGCTTTGGACTCCGGACAAAGCCCTCTTACCGATCAATGTGCTGGAGATACGGGCAATCAGACTGTGCCTCTCCTCATGGTCGGAGAAATTACAGGGTCACTCCATCAGGATCCAATCGGACAACGCCACAGCGGTGGCATATGTCAACCATCAAGGGGGGGACTCGGAGCTCAGCTGCGGCTTCCGAGGTCACCCGCATCCTGAGGTGGGCCGAAAGAAGCGTGCCGGCTCTGTCGGCCGTCTACATTCCGGGCGTAGACAATTGGCAGGCGGACTATCTTAAGTCGCCAGACGCTGGACCAGGGAGAGTGGTCCTTGCACCTGGAGGTCTCTTAACTCCTTTGCAGACGGTGGGGCACGCCGGATGTGGACCTGATGGCCTCTCGACTCAATCGCAAGGTGTCAAGGTTTGTGGCCAGATCCAGGGATCCCTGGGCGGATGCCTCGGATGCGTTGGTGGCCCCATGGGGTCAGTATCACCTGATATACGTTTATCCTCCGCTGCAGTTGCTCCCTCGCCTGCTCCGCAGGGTAGCGACCGAGGGAATTCCGGTGATCCTCATTGCTCCGGATTGGCCTTGGCGTCACTGGTACGCCGATCTGGTACGTCTCGTCACGGACGTTCCCTGGCGGTTACCAATACGGGGGGACCTTCTGTCTCAAGGTCCTATATTTCATCCTGCTTTACAGTCTCTGGCTTTAACGGCATGGTTATTGAAAGCCAGGTGCTGAGAGACCGAGGTCTCTCTGATTCGATCATTTCGACCATGTTAAGGGCACGGAAGTCTTCCTCCAGAAAGATCTATCACCGTACTTGGAGAGCTTACATCGCCTTGTGCGAAGAGCTGGACTGGCGCCCACGAACGTATTCCGTTCCCAGAATCCTGCGTTTTCTGCAGCGTGGCGTGACCCAAAAGCTCGCTTTGAGTACCATTTAAGGGTCAGATTTCGGCCTTGGCCATCTTCTTTCAGCGACCGCTGGCGGGTCATCCCTTGGTTAGCACCTTTGTGCAGGGGGTTCGCCATGTGCTCCCCCCTGTCAAGCCTCCTCTCCCCCTGTGGGATCTGAATTTGGTGCTCTCGGTTCTCCAGGAACCTCCCTTTGAAAATATTAGAGATATTCCCCTCTTGACTTTGTCTCAGAAGGTGGCCTTCTTGGTGGCCATTACTTCCATTAGACGAGTGTCTGAATTGGCGGCCTTGTCCTGCAAGTCGCCCTTTTTGGTCATCCATAAGGATAAGGCGGTGTTACGTCCGCGACCTTCTTTTCTGCCAAAGGTGGTCTCGGCCTTCCACTTAAATGAGGACATTGTCCTCCCGTCCTTGTGTCCTCACCCATCGCATCCCAGAGTTTGCGCTTCACACTTTGGATGTGGTACGAGCCTTGCGGGTGTACCTGTCTGCTACTGCTTCTATTCGGAAGTCTGACTCACTATTTGTGGCTGTCTCTGGTCCAAAACAGGGCCAAGCGGTTTCGTCTGCCACCATTTCTAGGTGGATAAGACAAACCGTCATTCAAGCTTATGCTCTCAAGGGGCGGGCGCCTCCCTTTCCGGTTACGGCACATTCCACCAGGGCAATTGGTGCTTCCTGGGCTTACCGACATCAAGCGTCGGTTGCACAAGTGTGCAAGGCGGCGACCTGGTCGTCTGTTCATACCTTTTCTAAGTTTTATAAGGTGGTTGTGGCTGCATCTTCGGATGCTTCCTTCGGCCGCAAGGTGTTGCAGGCCGCTGTCTGATGTTGCAACTCCTCCGTTGAGGAGCTCTGCCTTGTTTGGAGTGAAGTTTTTGGTTTTCCATTTATACTGCTCCCATCCCTCTTGACACTGCTTTGGGACATCCCACGTGTAAAGGTGTAAAAGACACGCTGTGTCAGTCCATGGATGACAAGAGAAAATAGGATTTTTGTACTCACCGTAAAATCCGTTTCTCTGGCATCCATGGACTGACACAGCACCCACCCTTCTTTTTAAGTTTGTACTGCTTTGTTACGAACTGAGGTCTGCTGACTGCAGTGGGAGGGTTTTGTCCGGAGGGACCGCCCCCCTGGGCGGGGCTGTTCAGCTCTGGCTGTTTAGAATGTATGTATAACATCTCACATTATGCCTAGGTCTTCTCCTGCAAGCAGGGACATAACCCACGTGTAAAGGTGTAAAAGACACGCTGTGTCAGTCCATGGATGCCAGAGAAACGGATTTTACGGTGAGTACAAAAATCCTATTATTCTCTATGGAGATGGTTCACCTGAAGCTCAAACAAGTTCCGGACCCTTTTTTGTCGCGTGAATCGGGCAGATTTTGGCATTTTAGGAGTTGTACAATCTAATGGAAACGCTCGATTCAAGCGTCTAGCGCGACAACGAGCGTTTCTACGGGCGCAAATTCGCACAACAAAACGCCGGTAAAAACGCTCGAAGCGCTACGCTCAGGTGTGAATGCAGTCTAAATCTGCACGATTAATCGTGAAGAATCGAAATCGCAATCTTTTTCTCTTGCGGATCTTCAAAACTGCATGTCAAGATCTTTCTAACAAGTTCAGAGAGTTTAGCTGGAAAAACAAAATCCAGGCAGCCTGACAAGTTTTAATACAACACAAAGTGGAAACAAAGTATCTTGTTGTTCTTTTATCAAAGGAAAGAACTCTGGTGTGTAGATGAAGGAAGTTTAACTATCTAAAGGCCAAACCTTTTCTGACATTTGTTGCTTACAAGTAAAAATCATTATTTTCTGCTAGAAAATTACTTGGAACACCCAAACATGATATATATTTTTTTTTTAACAGAGACCCACCTAGAGAATAAAATGGTGGCTGTTGCAATATTTTATGTCACACCGTATTTGCGCAGCGGTTTTTCAAACGCAATTTAAAAAAAAAAAAAAATACACTTTTTAATGAATTTTAAAAAAAAACTAAACGGTAAAGTTAGCCCAATTTTTTTTTTTTTTTTTGGATAATGTGAAAGAAGATGCTACACCGTGAGAATCGTGATCTTTATTCTAAGCAAAAAAATTGTAATTCTTATTACTCTTTCGTCCATGGACCGACACAGCTTCTCTATTGACAAAGTGGGTATTATCCGTTAATTAGGAGTGACTAGGCAGAAAAACTTGTAAAAAGTGTTACATCACACCTTCTACAGTACCGCCCAGGGGGCGGACCCTCTGGGTATACCCTCTCAGTCTGCACATCGCAGATCAGTTTTTTTCTGTCTAGCAAGGAGTAGGACATGGCTCCCTTCGGGCTCATTGGTCCGGGGAAAAAAGATATATATATTTTTTATTTTTTTGCTACATTTGTTGTTTCCTGCGATCTTCGATCAACTGCCGACTGGGTGACAGGCTGGATCCTCGATCCTTGTAGTCTCCCCAGTTTCGGCCATCGAGCGTGTGCCGACCCTAGCTACGCGCTGGGTTTTCCACGACATGCCCGTCGCTCCACGGGTGGCCGGTGAGCCTACGTTCCAGGGCCTGCATCGGACCGCTCAGCTTCGGCTGACCTTACGGCCGAGTCGCAGCAGCCTGGCCGGTGAGCTTACGCTCCAAGGCTTGCATCGGACCGCTCAGCTTCGGCTGACCTTACGGCCGAGTCGCAGCAGCCTGTCCGGTGAGCGTCATGCTCCAGGGCATACATATGATCGTCCCTTCTGGGTCCAATCACAGCATGCCTGGCCAACAGTCACCTTCCGTGCGCGGACGATGATCTGTTTGGAATGTCTTCCAGCAGAATACATGCAGGATAGGTAAGTAAAACTCCCCTGCCTCGGCTGGGTGATTTAGCTGGACATTCCTGGAGAGATCAAGTAAGTGGTTGTGGCCCCTTTCTTCCCTCTCTCCCTGCCTTTCCCTCCTCCCTGGGCTTCTAGCTAAAGGTTGCTGGGGGTCACCTAGGGGGTTCCACTGGAGCGGGGCTGGCTGTAACTAACATTTAAAAGAAATGTCATTTTTGCTTACCTGTGTTTCTGTGTCTCCATGCTGTCGGCGGCCATTTTGAGGTGGTCCATGCCAAGTTTGGCCTCTTGTAACTGCCTGGCGGCCATCTTCCTGTAGTTCGGCCACACCCACTGGCCCCTATCAGGTGATCAGCGGCCATGTTTGTCCACCCTGTATGCAGATATTGCCGTTCGGCGGCCATCTTTTTTGTGGGCTATGGCTGCCTGACCTCTATCTTCTGTCGGCGGCCATTTTCTTAGAGCCCACATTATCTTCCATACAGACGGTTTTGGCAACCATTTTGCGAGAGCCTCCGGCCTCTATGGTGCATTACACTGGCGCGAAAATTCACACAGGAAGTGCTGATAAAAGAAGCAGACTGACACAGCAGCAAGGGGACAGCATCATAGGCGCAGCATAGCAGTACCTATCCAGGGTGGTGAGTCCTCTGGGTAACCCAGCATCTCTGCAGCGCAGGAGGGTGGCCTATTGATATCTTGCCTGGAGCCCTGTGAGTGTCAGCGTGTGGTCAGCATGGCATCTGAGCCAGATGTCTTCTCCCCTGAAACACCAGATTTAGCAGCTGGTGTCCCTGAGGTGTCTATGGACGCTATGTCGGCAATCCTAGAGGCGTTTGCTGCCAGGGTGGAAGCAGCACACGGGAATACAGGGGGTAATAAACGCCCCCGTCCCCTGCAATCTTCTGGGGATATTTCTGATGCAGAACCAGGTCCAGCTACGGCTCATGGCCCAGATTCTGATGCATCAGAGACTGCAGACCGTGACCGATCGGACAGTGAGGAGGACTCCAAGTCCAGGTCAGTACGCGAGACGGCTTTGGTATCTGACCTTATTACTGCAGTGCGGGATACGCTAAAGTTGGAAAGGACTGAAGAAGTAGCAGATACTCCAGTCCCCTTTGGGTTTCGTAAACCTGCCCGCACTGCTAAGGTGTTCCCTTGTGTGTCTTATTTTGACAAACTCTTATACAAGGAATGGGAGAACCCACTGAGGGTCTTTACAGCCCCAAAGAGGTTTGCAGTACGGTACCCCTTTGAGGAGAGTTTTCTGAAGATATGGACCTCTCCCCCTATAGTGGACCCTTCGGTGTCCAGACTTAATAGAGCCACCACTATTCCAGTAGAAGGGGCTCCTGTTTTCAAGGACCCTGTGGATAAGAAGGCTGAAGCACTCGCTCGCTACCTATACTCAGTGGTAGGCTCAGCAGTACGCCCGGCATTGGCGGGGGCCCTAGTGTCTCAGACACTTACTGAATGGGCAAAATTGCTACTCCAGGGGTTAAAGGAGCGAGATGCTCCTCCTAATGAGATAACTTTGGCCGACCAGTTGGTCCAGGGCCTTAAGTTTGTCTGCGAGTCAGACATGGATACTATTCCCCTGCTGTCAAGAGCTTCGGTTTATGCAGTAGCAATACGCCGCCTGATCTGGCTAAAGGGCTGGTCTGCGGACCAGACTTCCAAGAAAGCCCTATTGGATCTGCCTTTTAAGGGCGACAGACTTTTTGGGGCTTCTCTGGATGACATCATCAAGGATGCTACAGGAGGTAAAAGCACTTTGCTTCCCCAAACTAGCAAGGGTAGGGGACCACGCCAAGGGCAAGGGCCCTCCTTTACTGCACGTAAGCGTTTTTTTCGCCCTCTTAAGGCGACAGGGAAAAGACCCCAGGCCGATAAAGCGCCTGCCCAAGGACAAAAGCGTCCTTGGTCCCGCAGACCCAACAAGCCTGTGGACAAATCTGCGTCCACATGAAGGTCCGCCCCCACCCAGCTCTCGGGTGGGGGGACGTCTTCGCAAATTCGCGACTCAGTGGACTGCTCTAGTCTCCGACAGGTGGGTTTGCGAAGTAATCTCCTCAGGCTACAAGATAGAATTTCTCTCTTGTCCACCAGACAGATTCATCACCTCCAATCTCCAGCTACTACCGACCCGTCGGGAGGCCCTGTATGGGGCGGTCCAGGGTCTACTGGAACGCGGGGTAGTTATTCCAGTTCCAGAACAGGAACGGGGTCAGGGTTTTTACTCAAATCTGTTCATTGTGCCAAAGAAGGAGGGGGTTCGTCCAATCTTGGATCTCAGAGCCCTCAATTGCTTTGTGAAGGTACAAAGATTTCGGATGGAGTCGGTTCGATCCGTAGTCACGGCTCTCCATCCGGGGGACTTTCTGGCCTCCTTGGACATCAAGGACGCATACCTGCATGTCCCCATATACTCCAGACACCAGAGGTTTCTGCGATTTGCTATCGGGAAGAACCACTACCAGTTTGTGGCCCTCCCGTTTGGCCTTGCCTCAGCACCCAGGACGTTCACCAAGGTGCTCGCTCCGATTCTGGCACTTCTAAGACAGCGGGGTATCGCTATCACAGGTTACTTGGACGACCTTCTGCTGAAGGGCCCTTCAAGCTCAGAATTAGAGGTAAGCGTGTCCATTACCTGTCAGACTCTTCGAGACTGTGGTTGGATACTAAACACGCAAAAGTCAGTATTGGTGCCCACTCAACGCCTAGTGTACCTGGGGTTGATTCTGGATTCCTCAGAGGCAAAGGTATTCCTCCCTGTGGAGAAGTTGCAGACCCTCCGGGCTGCAGTACGGCAGCTGACTTCCAGGAATTGGTCGTCACTCCGTTTTTGCATGCGAGTGTTGGGCCTCATGGTAGCCTCCTTCGAGGCGGTCCCATATGCTCAATACCACACTCGAGTGTTACAGAGGGAAGTTCTGTCCAGATGGAACAGATGCCCTTCATCTCTGGATTATCAAATCCGAGTGAGCCACCTAGTCAGGAGATCCCTGGTATGGTGGCTGACAGCACCGGCTCTAATGGCCGGGAAGTCATTTCTTCCGGTTTACTGGATAGTGATCACGACGGACGCCAGCCTTACAGGTTGGGGGGGAGTCTGGGGTGTCCAGTCGGCGCAAGGTCGCTGGACCCCAGAGGAAGCCCTCCTGCCGATCAATGTCCTGGAGATCCGAGCGATCAAGCTGTGCCTCTTCAAATGGTCTCAGAGACTGCAAGGGCGTCCAGTCAGGATCCAGTCAGACAACGCCACAGCAGTGGCATATGTCAATCATCAAGGAGGAACAAGAAGCTCAGCTGCAGCATCGGAGATCGCTCGCATCCTGAAGTGGGCAGAGAGGAGCGTACCGGCACTGTCGGCCGTGTACATTCCGGGTGTGGAAAACTGGCAGGCGGACTACCTGAGCCGCCAGATGCTGGACCAGGGAGAATGGTCCTTACACCCGGAGGTGTTCCAACTCCTCTGCCAAAGATGGGGCACACCAGACGTAGATCTTCTGGCTTCCCGACTCAATCGGAAGGTATTGAGGTTTGTGGCCCGGTCAAGAGACCCATGGGCAGACGCAACGGACGCGTTGGTAGCATCGTGGGGCCAGTATCGGCTAATCTATGCCTTCCCTCCCTTAAGGCTTCTTCCTCTTCTGCTCCGCAGAGTGGAGGCAGAGGGAATTCCAATGATCCTAATCGCTCCAGATTGGCCTCAGCGTCCTTGGTACGCCGATCTAGTACGTCTGGTAGCAGACGTCCCCTGGCGCCTACCACTACGGAAGGACCTGCTGTCGCAAGGTCCCATATTCCATCCTGCTTTACAGTCATTGGCTTTAACGGCATGGCTGTTGAGAACCAGGTACTGAGAGACCGGGGCCTGTCAGACTCAGTAATTTCTACTATGAGAAGTGCTCGGAAACCGTCCTCTAGGAAGGTCTATCACCGCACTTGGAGGGCCTACATCTCCATGTGTGAGGAAATGAAATGGCATCCGCGTACCTATTTGGTTTCCAGAATCCTGCTGTTTTTACAGCATGGGGTAGACCAAAGGCTTGCCCTAAGTACGATTAAGGGACAGATATCTGCCCTGGCTGTCTTTTTTCAGCGACCCCTGGCGACTCACTCTCTCGTGAGTACATTTGTGCAGGGGGTTCGACATGTGGCCCCTCCGGTCCGCCCCCCGTTACCTCCGTGGGACTTGAACCTGGTCCTCTCGGTGCTTCAGAAGGCACCGTTTGAGAATATTAGAGATATTCCCCTGTTGACACTTTCTCAGAAGGTGGTCTTTTTGGTGGCTGTTACGTCAGTTAGACGAGTCTCTGAGCTGGCAGCCTTGTCCTGCAAGGCTCCCTATTTGATTTTCCACAAGGATAAGGTGGTGCTGCGGCCGCAGCCTTCCTTTCGAAGGTCGTTTCGGCTTTTCATCTCAACGAAGACATTGTACTTCCATCCTTGTGTCCTCAGCCGTCGAATCCTAAGGAGTCGGCGTTGCATTCCTTGGACGTTGTCCGAGCTTTGAGAGTATACATATCTGCTACTTCCCTGTTCCGGAAGTCAGACTCACTGTTTGTTTCGGTGGCTGGTCCCAAGAAGGGCCAAGCAGTCTCATCGGCCACCATCTCTAGGTGGATCCGACAGATAGTAATCCAGGCTTACGCCTTAAAGGGTCAGGCGCCCCCCTTTCCTGTCACGGCGCATTCGACCAGGGCAATAGGTGCCTCTTGGGCTTTCCGACATCAAGCGTCTGTTTCCCAACTATGTAAAGCGGCGACTTGGTCGTCCGCTCACACTTTCACAAAATTCTACAACGTTGATGTAGGTGCATCTTCGGATGCCTCTTTCGGCCGCAAGGTTTTGCAGGCGGCTGTTTAGAGTTGCAACTCCTCCGTTGGAGGAGTGCTGTTTTGTGTTTTGGGGTGAAGTTTGTTTTTATGCTGTTACCACCCCTCGTTTTTTCTCTGACACTGCTTTGGGACGTCCCACTTTGTCAATAGAGAAGCTGTGTCGGTCCATGGACGAAAGAGTAAATAGGATTTTTTACTCACCGTAAAATCCTTTTCCCTGAGTCCATGGACCGACACAGCACCCACCCCTCCTTTTAAGTTTGTACTGCTTTTTGACGAACTGATCTGCGATGTGCAGACTGAGAGGGTATACCCAGAGGGTCCGCCCCCTGGGCGGTACTGTAGAAGGTGTGATGCAACACTTTTTACAAGTTTTTCTGCCTAGTCACTCCTAATTAACGGATAATACCCACTTTGTCAATAGAGAAGCTGTGTCGGTCCATGGACTCAGAGAAAAGGATTTTACGGTGAGTAAAAAATCCTATTTTTATCCATAATCGTGCAGCTCTACTGTAAATCCATTCCATGTTGTAATTGCACAAAAATTCCCCCAAAAAAATTCAGACCAGTTATAGCTAGTTTGTGTATTTTGTGGTTTGATAGTTTAATATAAATATAATATATCTATAATTTTTCCTTTAGCTTTTCCTTTCTAGCTGTCCATATGTAAAGTAAACTAATTTATTGACATCTTTCAAAGTCATACTGGTACCCAACTGGACAGAGATTTTGACAATCTGGAGAAAGGGGGTATGGGGACATATTGGGCAATCCATAGGGGGTCTTTTATTGAATAAATGTTATGAGAGTATGGTCTAAAGCTGGCCATACACTTATGATTAACCATTGGGCTTATTACTCTATCCACACAAGCAAGATGGATGGAGGAATCCCTGCCACTGTCGGAAAACACTGCAGCTCCTGATTAACGGAAAATTTTCCATCATGCCACTTTCAACAGAAGTCAATTAAACATTTGACTTGCGTTTAGTTAAATTGTATTACATTATTTAAGAATTTGTATTGCATTATATACTTCTGGAGTAAATAAATTGAATGTTATTAAAGTGGTTGTAAACCCCAATTTTTTTTTTTTTTTTTTTAACTAACCACATGCAAGACAGCCATAATGAGCTAGTATGAATAGCATACTAGCTCATTATGCAGTACTTACCTTAGATCGAAGCTCCTGAAGCCGTCCACGTCTCCCCCTCTGGCCACAGTCATCTCTCCGGAAGGTTACTTCCGGGTATCGCCGCTCCAGCGCTGTGATTGGCCGGAGCGGCAAAGACGTCACTCCGTGCATTCGCACGGGAGCCGTCAAAACCGGCGTTGTCGGTTTTATGAATGGTATTTTCACTAAGCCTGCGCCGTTGTCTACGACGCACATGCGCCGTAGACAACGGTGTATACCTTTTCGGCAAATATCTCCTAAACTGTGTAGGTTTAGGAGATATTGCAAACACCTACAGGTAAGCCTTAATCTAGGCTTACCTGTAGGTGTAACTTCTGGGGGAGGGTTTACAACCACTTTAAAGTGGAGCTCCACTGCAAATAGCAACTTTTGCTATTTGGAACCCTCCCCCCCCTCCAGTGTCACAATTGACACCTTTCAGGGGGGAGGGGGGTGAAGATACCTGTCTAAGACAGGTATTTTCACCCACATCCGGGAGTCCTGTCTCCGGGAATCTGCGGGAGTTACGTCACTTCCCGCAGACTTTCCTTGGTGTTCTGGGAGACACTCGGCTCCCAGAACACAGGAGCACCAATCAGAACGGCGCAGCGCGACTCGCGCATGCGCCGTGGGGAACCGGGCATGAAGCCGCAGGGCTTCACTTCCTGGTTCCCTCAGCGAGGATGGCGGGGGGAGCAGCAGAGCGACGAGCGGTCGCTCGTCCTCTGCTGCGGACGTCGCTGGACTCCAGGACAGGTAAGTGTCCAAATATTAAAAGCCAGCAGCTGCTGTAGCTGTAGCTGCTGGCTTTTAATATTTTTTTTTCCGGCGGAGCTCCGCTTTAAGGTTTGAACAAACTCAGATACAGATTTAGCCACTCTGGACTGTCTGAGGCCTGTAATGCTGCCAGTGCACAGTGCTGGATGGTGGTCTAAGGTCTGACTGGGGTGGCCTGTAATGCACAGTGCCCTGGATGCCAGTGGTCAGAGGAGGCCTATAATGCTGGATGGTTGTCTCAGGTCTGACTGGGATGGCCTGTAATGCACAGTGCCCTGGATGCCAGTGGTCAGAGGAGGCCTATAATGCTGGATGGTTGTCTCAGGTCTGACTGGGATGGCCTGTAATGCACAGTGCCCCAGATACCAGTGGTCAGAGGAGAGGTCTATAATGCTGGATGGTGGTCTCAGGTCTGACTGGGATGGCCTGTAATGCACAGAGCTCTGGATACCAGTGGTCAGAGGAGGCCTATAATGCTGCACAGTGCTGGATGTTGGTCCCAGGTCTGAAGGATGGATGACCTGTAATGCACAGTGCCCCGGATGCCAGTGGAGGCCTGTAATGCGCACACACACAGTGCACTGGATGGATGGTGGTCTGAGGGGAGGCCTTAGGCCTGTACTTGTAATGTACACACTCACAGTGGGTGCTCTCTGCTCTGGACGGTTGTAGTCGGGAGTGGGACTCTTTGGGACTCGGAAGGCCTGTAATGCACAGTGTTGCTCTGAACAGTCTGAGGATTCAGGGGCCTGTAATGCTGGCTGCACAGTCGCTTGCTTGCTGGGAGCGGAAGCAGGCGGAGCTCCGTGGAAACCAAAAGTTGGTTCACAAAGGTAAATGTCCCTGCCTCACATTTCTTTTATTTGTTTACGAAAACAGAATTGATTTTAGTTATAGTTTTAGTCAGTGGATGAAAATGTGGTGTACTTTTCGTCACTGCAAAAATGCTGCTGACGAACCTTTTGACAAGCGTTTTTGTTGACGAAATTAACACTGCTGTAGACAAGCATTTAAAGACCTATTGGTATGTGTGTGTCTTCAAGTGTCAACATTTCTTTTGGTGTTCCCAGGGAGCCCCTGCAACTGGAATGCTGTGCATATAGTCCCTAATTTCACCAAGCCAGTATATTGGGAGTCCTTAGCCCTGTGTAAGCTTGGATTAACCACTCCAAACTTTCATTGGTGATTATTTTCCTTATTCATGGCAGCTGAAGGAAGCAAAGAAAAAAGGGTATGTGTGGTCAGGGAGGTGGCATTTAAAATAAACTTGTTGCTTTTCCTTTTATGTGTGGTCTGTCTAAACTAGGCCTAAGGAGAACATGTTGACTTTATATTTGTGGCAGGTCCACTTCCAGAATGAGTGATGCATAATGTTCTTTAACCTCTTGTAGAATGTCCATAGAAATTGACGTTGGTAGCTGCAGTAAAGATGAGTTCAGCCTATCGCAGCCATGCCTGGAGTTCTGCAAGATCATCTTCCTAGGGCTTTGAGCAGCAGTGAGAATCTAATGCCGCGTACACACGATCGTTTTTAATGTCATTTTCAAAAACTACGTTTTTCTCGACGTGATTTTTCTTGTTTCCTCTCAAGCCTGTAGTAAAAAGAACCAGACAGCGCAAAACCAACCTATCACAATGCTGCTGAACACTGAAGGTCAATATAAAAAAATCCTTAAATGAAACGTTTAGTGCAGCGCTAAAATCGCATTATAATAAAAACGTCCAAACAGTACAAGCGTTCAGAATTTATAGGAAAATATTGATGAGTGGAACATCAAGAAGATAGAAGGATCCTCTAATCGTGAAACAGGGTGATTGATAATGATCATCAGTGAAGTCACTTCCGTGTGTAACCGCCACCAGGTGTACAGGCCGTTCACCTTAAAGCATGGACCTCTGTTTTACCAGAAGGTCAAAACTGCAGTCCCTTAACAAGGGTAATAATAAAGATGAGAGGGTAGTCCTCATACGATCCTTCAATCACAGTCCTCACTCACTCGGTAATATCCAAAACGAACTCATACGTTGGCGTAGTTACATGCAAAATTCCAAAAGAAATACATAGTGCTCTCCATATAAAACACTTGATTTATTGAATAAAAATTGGTTACTCACAAGCAATGCACAGATAGCCCTGTGCCAAGCTGATGTTCATGTAACAAAGGTATAAAACCAGGTAGATGGCTGTCCTGATGACATATGGCCCCTCGCACGCGTATCGTCCGTAGGCAAGGACTTCCTCAGCGAAATGTAATGGAGCCAGCATATCAGTCTCTTTATATAAGCCATATACCAGGTGTGTGCAATATCTAAAAAATGGGAATAATATCCCGCCCCTTCTATAAGGATTATGAGACAAGCGCCCCCATTGGATATTATCAGATGAGCCAAAAGACATAGGCTGACCACAATTGGCTTAAGGGCATATGGGATACAGAGTGCTTCCAGGAGGAAGCCTCCATCTGATCAACCACTGTGCCTATCATCGGCGAGTACACAGGGGATAAGGCCTCCCATTCGAATTATTTCCGGGTAGGCGCTCCCCACGTGATCCGCCGTCGCTATGACAGCGGTACAAACAAACTATGTTCATTTCCGCCCATAGCGTCTCCGTGAAACAGGGGGCGGGGCGCACTGATCACATGATGACAGAGTGTCAGCAAGGGATGCAGGGGAAGAATCCCCTTATACGCAGAGTGTTATAACCGCTGACTACAACATCAGATGAATGGACATCAGTGCTTTTTACTTTATTTTTATTTGATTTGTAGTGCTGGCGGATCACGTGGGGAGCGCCTACCTGGAAGTAATTCGAATGGGAGGCCTTATCCCCTGTGTACTCGCCGATGATAGGCACAGTGGTTGATCAGATGGAGGCTTCCTCCTGGAAGCACTCTGTATCCCATATGCCCTTAAGCCAATTGTGGTCAGCCTATGTCTTTTGGCTCATCTGATAATATCCAATGGGGGCGCTTGTCTCATAATCCTTATAGAAGGGGCGGGATATTATTCCCATTTTTTAGATATTGCACACACCTGGTATATGGCTTATATAAAGAGACTGATATGCTGGCTCCATTACATTTCGCTGAGGAAGTCCTTGCCTACGGACGATACGCGTGCGAGGGGCCATATGTCGTCAGGACAGCCATCTACCTGGTTTTATACCTTTGTTACATGAACATCAGCTTGGCACAGGGCTATCTGTGCATTGCTTGTGAGTAACCAATTTTTATTCAATAAATCAAGTGTTTTATATGGAGAGCACTATGTATTTCTTTTGGAATTTTGCATGTAACTACGCCAACGTATGAGTTCGTTTTGGATATTACCGAGTGAGTGAGGACTGTGATTGAAGGATCGTATGAGGACTACCCTCTCATCTTTATTATTACCCTTGTTAAGGGACTGCAGTTTTGACCTCCTGGTAAAACAGAGGTCCATGCTTTAAGGTGAGCGGCCTGTACGCCTGGTGGCGGTTACACACGGAAGTGACTTCACTTATGATCGTTGTCAATCACCCTGTTTCACGATTAGAGGATCCTTCTATCTTCTTGATGTTCCACTCATCAATATTTTCCTATAAATTCTGAACTCTTGTACTGTTTGGACGTTTTTATTATAATGCGATTTTAGCGCTGCACTGCTTTTTTCATATTCCTCTCAAGCCTGTCTTGCATACACACGTTTTTTTATAGATAAACGCTCGAGCAAAGCGCAGTGACGTTCAACACGTACGACGGCACTATAAAGGGGAAGTTCCGTTTGAATGGCGCCACCCTTCATGTTAGTAAAGTTTGTTGAGCGACGATTCGCGCTTTTCAGCCTCGTGCTTTTCAGTCCGTTACAGCGTGACGAATGTGCTATCTCTATTACGAACGCTAGTTTTACCAGAACGAGCGCTTCCGTCTCATACTTGATTCTGAGCATGCGTGTTTTTTTCCCCTCGTAAAAGCATACACACTACCGTTTTTCACGTCGTTAAAAAAAAACGACGTGAAAAAATAGAGCAGGTTCTCCTTTTTTTTTTTTTTTTTTTAGCCCATTTTTCACGTCGTTAAAAATGCTCTGGAGCCTACACACGATCGTTTTTAATGCCCAATTTAAAAAATTGCATTTTTAACGTCGTGAAAAATGGTCGTGTGTATGCGGCATAACCCTTTTTTCAGCATAAAAAATGTGCATTGTGCTTTTAACAGTTAAAATCCCTAACAGCTAGTCGGTGGAAGTGATTTTTGTAGGGCCCTTTGCTGGCTTTGCGAGTGTTTACAGAAGCATGTTTCCAGACTGATGGAATCGATGCACTGATTAAATTAAACTGTCAGTGGTGATGTTCAGACACCTCCGTGGTTCACATCCATCTACCGTAAAATAAAAGACTGATCCTAAGAAGCAATCTGCTCCCTCCATTGTAGTCTGTGGAAAAGTATTTACTAACCGCTCCCTGGTGGCAGCCTTTGTGGCGTACGGATCCTTTTTTTTTTATATATATGTGTGTGTGTGTGTGTGTGTGTGGCGCCCTGTTCCTAAAAAATAGGGGCTATGTTGTAAATTTATTTTGGCTGAGCTGTACACAGCTCAGATTGTACAAAGTTTAATTGGCTTCTGTTCCAACTTAGGTTATGTTGTGCATTTATCACTGTTGCCAGTAGGTGTCACTGGTACCACAGGCCAGGGTGAGAAATACAGCAAGCTGAACTGTATTGAATATTCTTTTCCCAGAAACAGCCCAGTTGGAGGTTCTTGGCTGCTGTGTATTCTGGCAGAGGGTATTTAAGGGGCAGACGCCATGTGCTAATTCAGTTCTCTCACCTCTGGGCCCTCCTGGCCCGAGGCTGTGTTGCTGCAAGCCCTGCAAGTAGGCCCAGAAGCCTGTCTGGGGCCTACTAATCTGGAGGTGGTCCTAGGCTGTCTTGCCTGAGTGGAAGAAGCCAAGCCAAGCTGAGGAGATCCAGGGGAGGACCCTTTGCTGGAGAGAGCCAGGATGAAGGCTGGTCTCTCAGGAAGGGCCTGGTGACTCGGTTGGAGGATGCATCTAAGTTAATCTACCCTCACAGTACTGCCGGGTGGCTTAAAGGTTCTGGTACTGTGAAGCTGTTCTACAATTAACGAACTGCTGGCTACAAAGTCCTGTGAGAGAGGATTATCCAGGAGTTCCACTGATTGCTAAGTCCTGTGAGAGAGGCTTATCCAGAATTCATTCCGGCAGCTAGGTCTGTGTGAGAGACCTATCTATGTACTGCCAAAGGGGGCAGGACTGGTGCAATGATTTTTGACACCCTAGGCGAAACCTAATTTTGCCGCCCCATTGGCTCCACCCCTGACTCCACCCCCTTTGCCCTAACCATAGGACAGAAGGCGGCGCTATACAGGAAGCACCGCCTCTGCTTCCTCTAGCATTGGCTCCAGTGCTGCGATGTGCCTCTAATTACAGTACTGGTCGAACAGAGCAGTTGCCTGAGACTGAGTTAGTTACATGCTGCAGCCTGCAGAGCATGCAGACGCGGAGGGAAACCAGCGGCCAGGCACCCCTAGGCAGCAGTGCGCCCTAGGCGGCTGCCTAGTTTGCCTAGTGGTAGCACCGGCCCGGAGTGCAAGATATTAACTCTGCAGGGTGCCCAAACTTTTGCAGACGCCATTTTTTTTTGTTTTCTGTAATTTTGAAAGTGTAAATAATGGAAATAAAATCTATCTTTTTTTGACATATTATAAGAATGTCTAATCTGTAATTTGATGCCATTTGGAGATTTTCCCATCTTTCCTTGGCTTCGTTATGCACATTAATACACATTTTTACCTGGGGTGCCCAAACTTTCGATCCCCACTAATATATATATATGTGTGTGTGTGTGTGTGTGTGTGTGTGTGTGTGTGTGTATATGTGTGTATATGTGTGTGTGTATATATATATATATAAATAAATTTTCTCTCTATCCGTTTGAACTTCTCAGTGGATAAAAGGGACAAGCAAGCTATTCTTTGGTAGATTGGGGGCACCTTTACTTCCCCATCTGTGGTCTCATCACTCCTTACACAATTGTAGAAATTTTTTAACCTTTTCTTTAAAAGACACTTGGGGCTCATTCACACCAAGTGCATTAGGTCACTGCAAGGGAACATAGAAAAACAATGCACATGAATTTCTGATGCATTGTGGTGAGTTTTTATGTCTAGTATGGTGTGAAAAGGTTTTCTTTTTTTTATATGGTAACTTCTTGGCTATAACTGCCTGGTCCTGTGTGAGGAAAAAATATGAATTGTATTTGGTTCTATTGCATAATTTTTGTCTTCTCTTGAGCATGTCATGGTTGTTATGAGGCAGAATAAGAAGGCTGTTTCATGATGAGATGCAAGTTTGTTTGCCCTTTGCTAGCTCACAGTGCGGTGAAAGAGTTTGGCGCAGAGGCTTTGCTTTTAAGGGTGTTTAGAGGATAGTCTTTAGATGTTCTCCCACTCCTAAGAAAATAAGTGGCTGTAACTAATTGCATTCAGTATTTCAAACAAATGTCTACTTTTTTTTTTTTAAAGGCCACGCCACCAAAAACTGGTATTTTAAAGGGTTAAACTAATCTGGGTATTCTATTGGTGAGGTAATTTTGCGCTCTGGGTTTTCACGCTTGCTGTGGTCGGTATACATTTACTTTTATGGCTAATGCCACATACAAAGATTGTCAGAAATGCCCAATAAAGAAGCAATGAAGAACCTGGCCAGCTACAATGGATGTCTATGGCACAGTTGTGCTAAAGTAGCAGGACAGGTAATACAATGTCATGTAACTACTGTGTCCCACCATGGTTTTTGAAATGCCATATCTCACGAAGGATCACGCAGAGGTGTAATTTAATGTGTATATTAACCCTGACTTTGAAAAGGTGGTTAACTTGGTCCCCCTTTTAATCCTTAAGCAGTGCTGCATTCTAAGATTCCTACAGTAATAAAATACCTGGTTATCCGGTCTGTCCCCTCAATAAAACAAACCCCTTCCTTTTTATAACTGAGCACATCAGGGAAAGGAAGCAGATCTCTGTAGCGTGGTCAGTTTTTCCTTTTTCTGAGATAGGAGATACAGGATGTTGTGCCAATGCACGGTATGCCTGTAGTCCCATAGTCAGCAGACAGCTGCCATTTCCCCATGTCCAGTCCTCCACAGTGTGAGTACAGCGGCTTCTGGCCAAAATTGTCAAGAGATTTCAATCATCCTTGTATCTCTGCCTATAGATCAAATGGGGTTTCCATGGTGATAAAGGTCCTTTCCTGGTTATGCGACATTGGCAGAAGCTGCCAAGCTTCTATTGTATTCCAAAACCTTTCCCTCCTCCACCCCAAAGCCCAGTCACATGGTCATGAAATCAAATGATAAATGGTAAAAAAAAAGTTTTTTTTTTTTCATAGGATTTTTTCCATTTCATTCTTTACCCTTTTTATGCATACTTTGAGTGCTTTTTTACCTCCAGTTGCCCCTTTTTGGCTCTGTTTCTTGAAGTTCTCCTTTAAGTCATCACCTTGTGTTTATTTACAGGCAGAGTTTTCAGATGATGGCACACAACCATCTGTTTCCTGTTTTCTGCATAATCTATCAGCTCTTCTTTGAGGTTGCTTAAATAATGGAGAAACTGTTTTTTGTTTTCAGTTCAGCAAAATATTTAAATCCAATGCAATATGCAAGGCAGCCACTTAAGCCTACCCCAGGGGGTGATAACTAGTGCATTTGAGGTTAAAAGGGCTCATTGCCGCTTACAGATTTTCCAGCTTTTGACAGGTTTAAAATTGAAAAATCAGCACTAGCTGTACTCGCCCTGCACAGCGATCCCACGCAGGTCCTCGCCTGGGTTCAGTGGTGCCCAGTATCTTTAAACTCCCTTCCTGTGGACCCAGGGTACCAAGGACTCACTATCTGGGGTAAAGCATTAAAGTAGAACTATAGGCAAAACGTATTTTTATAATTTTTAATAAAGGGGGGGGGGGTAGGGTTGCCGCCTCATCCCTTTAAACCCGATACACATATGAATTGCACAGGTTCTGTGGCTGATTAAGGTGGTAATTAAACTCCCTTGGTGCCTCATCTGCATTAAATTAGCCTCAGAACCTGTGTAATTCATATGTGTTCGGTTTTAAAGGGATGAGGTGGCAACCCTAGGGGGGGGGGGGGGTGTTATAACCCCTGTCATATTTCCTTTCATTTCCTGTCCCATAGCCAAACAGGAAGGAAGAGGAAATCCCTTTCGGCCCTCCAGGTCATCAGAACTAGTGTTCCCATTGGAAATTTTCCCTTTTTATTACATTACTGGGGACAGCCCAAAGTTTGAGATTTTCATTTTAATTTCACTTCCAATGATGATGGTAAACAGGACGAATAGAGAGGGTGAATTTACTTTAATGGGGCACAGACCGCAATAAAAACTGACAGGTGGTTCTAACCAATCTCCACTCTATCCAGAACTTAGTTTTTCCTTATACGTTAATCCTTCCTGGTCTCATAGAAGAATGCCATAGAGAGGTGCCATGTCATGCGACACTGTTCTCTGCAGCTTGTTATGGCTTTCAACTCCTGAGGATGGAAGAGCACCCATGGTGTCAAGCATCCTTATAGAAAACTGCTGTAAAATATCTGTATAGACTTTTCATTTAAAAAAATAAATAAAAGAAAATGGTCCTGGGGGGTTGTGTCAAGCCTTGAGTTTGGCTTAGTAAAGTGTAAAATAAGCTGCTAAAAAGCTAAATCTTAAAGTGGTTGTAAGCCTTTGAAATGAAGAATGAATATGGCCCCTTTCACACGTGTGCAACTTGTCCTGTAACTTAGGACTGCAAAATCGCATGACAAGACGTACTGCATGATTTCCAATGAGTACCGTTCAGATCTCTGCACTACTTTGGTCTGACTTTGATGCGACTTGAGGTCCATAGGCCTAGATTACACGGGCATTGCTTCAAGTCATTTCAAGATTGCAGGACTTTCAGGTCGCACAAGTGTAAAAGGGGCCTAGAGCAACGCCTCGTATAAACTTTGCCTTAATCAGTAGTGCCCAGTGTGTGTCCTGGCGGCTTTCCTCTTCCTCTAATCTCTAGGTATGCCTTCTGACACCAAGAAGTCCATGCTGATGACTTGCCCTCCTCGTAAATATACTAATGTATTTTTCAAATTCTCTGTTTCATGGGGCCTCTGTGCTGCTTTATGCTATCCAGGCAGGTGATGGCTGGTGGGAGTGGCCAGAAGGGTACTGTAATGAATGAAAGGTGAAGGCTGGGGCAGTAGGGATGGGGTAGGAAAGAGCTTCATGATACTGGATGTCATTCAGAGAAAAGTGGTTGACAACTTGCACCTACAGGTAAGCCTAGATTAAGGCTTACCTGTAGGTGCAAAAAATATCTCCTTAACCTACACGGTATTTGCAGAAAAGACAGCACTGATGTCTACGGCGCACTGAGCCTGCCGATTTTCGAATTGGAAATGCCGGGAACATACCGGGAGAGCGCGCATTCGCGGGGATCGTGCCGGTCCCGCACGCATGCGTGGGAGTGACGTCATCGCCGCTCCGGCCAGTCACAGCGCCTGAGCGGCGAAACCCAGAAGGCGCTCGGAGGGGACAAATGGCGGCGGGCAACGAGGAGTGCTTCGGGGGCTTCGATCTCAGGTAAGTACCACATAATGAGCTAGTATGCCTTTCTCTTTTCAAGGTTTTTTTTTTTTTTTGAAGAAAAAAAAAAAGAGGGTTTACTTCCTCTTTAATGCATGCAGTGAGAAGCAATTTTTTTATTTTTTTTGTCTATTTCTTTTAAAATTGATACATCTTGTAACATAACCATTCCAGCTTTCAATTTCATTGTAGTTGTGCAATGAAGGAAATACAACGGGGCCTTATTTACTGTGACCTGAAGGCTAATCATGTGTGCTCATCTCTTTTATGGCACTGAGGTGTGTGAGCAAACAGGTCCCCTTATTTACTCAAGCAGGATTAATTGCTAGATTTTTTTCCATCAATGCAGTTTCCTATCTTCCTGAATGATTCAGAATAAGTGATTTGATATGGACAGGCTTCAAGGGAAAATCCTCAACCTATGTGAATACCAACGCTAGAAAAACATTCAAGTGGAATTTTTCCTCCCAAAGCCTCTTTAAATCACCCCCCATCTAAAGATGTTTATTGGGCTCATAGGGCCTTATAGATGCCAATCAGCTTCCAGGTTTTATTGCCAAAGCTTACTTGAACAAGCTGAAGTTGGAAGCTGATTGGCTGCCATGCACAGCTGCATCAGATTCTGAGTGCACCACTTTTAGAAAATCTCCCCCACGGCCTTCATTTTCCTTGGTAAATCATTTAGTCTTGAATAGATGCCGATGAACTAGGATCCTTGTACATTGTGCATGCATCAACATTTCTTCTTCCTTTTGGCAATGCTAGGCTGATGTATGCACTCTATCAAATATCTGTGCAAGATGTGAGAGTTGTGTACTTTGAATCAAGCCACCCATGATGAAGAGTGGATGTATGCATGTGCCAGTATATAATGGCCTGCATTGCCATAAAGAGAAAAGCAGGATATGTTGCAAGATTGTACCACCTTCTGAAAAGGATATAGCAATGCTTGGTGCATACACCAAGTGCATGTGGACAGCTCAAGTTGACTGATTGGCTTCTGTTGTTTAGGTAATTGTTTAACGCAAGACTCCAGTCATATGTACAAAACACTTATTGTACCATTTTAGTTTAGCTTTGCATTAAAGTGATACTATTTTTTTTTTTTTCAAAATGACAAACATGTCATACTTACCTCCACTGTGCAGTTCGTTTTGAACAGAGTGGCCCCGATCGTCCTCTTCTGGGGTCCCACGGCGGCTCCTCCCCGCAATAGATAACCCCCCTCTGGGAAGCTCTCTCCCGAGGGGGTTACCTTGCGGGCACGCTCCTGTGTCATACACTCGGTGTCCATAGTAGCTTAGTATGATTCTGCCCCGGCGCCTGCGTCATTGGATTGTATTGACAGCAGTGGGAGCCAATGGCTGCACTGCTATCAATCTATCCAATGAAGAGCCGAGAAGCCATGGGAGAGCGACATGGGATCGCGCCCACGGAGATTCGGGGCTCAGGTAAGTAAAACGGGGGGGGGGGGGGGCTGGGGGGCCCGGGGGCCAGGCGCAACACGGTGTTTTTTCACCTTAATGCATATAGGATGCATTAAGGTGAAAAAACACAAGGGTTTACAAACCTTTTAACTAAAAGTTTACTAGTATACTATAACAAAGGATAGCTCTTAGAAATGTATCTAGGAAGGAGAGTGGTGGGCAAGTATAAAGGGCCAAATTACATTTAGTGTTTTGTTACCCCAACACTTCATATTTCTGATCTGTGCTTGCTGTACCATGTACTTGTATGAGAAAGTATCCTGTTCTCTTTGTATTGTTTCCTTTGTGTAAAATTCCTGGTGATCCTGCTAGTCCCCTTGCTTTCCCATTACAAACTGACCATACAAAGCAGGAGCGCACACTGTGGTCAGTTCTCTAGCTATGCTGGGAACTCCATACTCTCCTCCAATGATCAGACTTGTCCTGACACACCCCTATTGCACAGCCATTCACTGGTAAGCTCCGTGTACTGCTGCTACTCCTCCCACCAGCTCTTATGCAGCTGAGAACAGAGAAAATGTGATCACTTACCGTATTTATCGGTGTATAACACGCACTTTTTTTCCCCTTAATATCAGGGGAAAAATCGTGGGTGCGTGTTATACGCCGATACTCACAGATCCTGGCGATCTCCGCTGACTGAGCGGAGCGCAGCGATCGCCGCCGAGATACACATAGCCGAGTGTACTTGGCTTTTCTCGGCTCCGCTCAGTCACGCCCAGTCCCGCCATTGGACCTGTGTTATGTCCATCATAGGGCGGGACTTGGCGTGACTGTGAGCAGAGCGGAGAAGAGCCGACTAGAGCCGAGTACACTCGGCTATGTGTATCTCGGCTCCGCCCAGTCCCTGCGTTCTTGGCGGCGTTCGCCCCGCTCTGCCCAGTCTCAGCGGCGATCTCGGCGGCGCCAATTTTGAAATTCGGGCAAGGCCCCAATGAAAACTGCTGGCAAGGCTGCACTGGACACTGCTGGCAAGGCTGCACTGAAAAGGCTGCACTGGACACTGCTGGCAAGGCTGCACTGACAAGGCTGCACTGGACACTGCTGGCAAGGCTGCACTGACAAGGCTGCAATGGACACTGATAAGGCTGCATTTAAATGTAAGTTTTTTTTTTTTTTTTCCTTAAATTTCCCTCCTAAAAGTTTTTCCCTAAAATTCCCTCCTAAACTTAAATACGGTATTTAATTTTTTTAAAGGGGGAAAAAGGGTATTTATAATGTTTTCATTTATATATTTACAAAAATGTTTTGCCTTTCATTTCTATTTTAAAATGAATGGGTTGTTTTACAAGGCGATCGTTTATAATCACTTTAACTTTCTTTTCCTAGATATCAGGCTCTGAAAAGCTTAACAGAATGCAGCAGAACTGTTGGCATTCAGCTTTTCATTCATTTTTTTTTTTTTTTTTTTTTTTTTTTTTAATTGGCCACTATATTAGAGAGTCTTAAGTCCCACATGGACAGCATGAAATGCAACCATTTCTCATCGTCCATGGACTGACACAGCAAGATACTGTAAACGTGTGGGTATATGTCCCTGCTCGCAGGAGAAGATCTAGGCAGAATGTTAGATGTTAGAAACATACATTCTAGAACAAACCAGAGCTGAACAGCCCCGCCTAGGGGGGGCGGTACCTCCGGACATTACCCTCCCACCTGCAGCTAGCAGCCTCAGTTTTTTTCTGCCTAGCAGAAGGAGAAGACGTGGCTCTCTCAGGAGCCAGTCTCCTGGAAGATTTTACTTATAAAATTTATTCCTTTGGGAATTTTATTTTTGAGACCTTCAATCAACTGTCGGCTGGGCAACAGGTTGGGTACACTGGTATCCTCATAGTCTTCCCTGTCCGACCATCGAGCGTGCTGATCCTCTCCTTGTGTGCGTGAGACTCAGTTCACGACATGCCCCATGACTCCAGGGGTGGCCGGGTTGCTTTTATGCTCCCGCGGTCCTCTCAAGATTGAACAGTACCTGACTGACTGTATCTTTCGGTGGACCGGGCCGACGGCTACGCAGTACTGCTCTGTGATAGGTCTGTCTGAAACAAGCCAGTGGGTCCCTCTGGGACGGGTAAGTAGTCTCTCCTGCTGCAGGTGAGTACATGCTGGCTGTGTTTCTTTATGTGGGGGGGGGGGTTTCTCCCTGTCTCCCCCCTGTTATGCTGCTCTCTGCACCCTGTACTGGTGCTGTGCTGTGGGGGTGCTTGGGGGTCACTCTGGCCTGGCTTGGGGTGCTCATGTCTGTTGGTGGACTCTGGGAAGAGGGGCAGTGTTCTGGTGTGTGAGGTGGGGACTTTTTGCGTGCGCCATTAGCGTTAGATGTTTTTTTGAATAAATGCGCCCAGTGGCCTCTAGCTGCGGCGCGAATCTCCTCACAATCTCCTCACAATCTCCTCACAGATTCTTCACTCTCCTCAGGCTTCACAGCGTGGTTTCCTCAGCAGAACGGAGCGGTCCTTAAGGGTTGGTAAGTCCTCCGAGTATTCCCTCCTCAGCCTCAGCATAGCCAGTGGGTGGACTGTATATTCACTGCAGTAGTGTATAAGGTCTCAGAGGGTGGCGATATGGACTCTGGTACACCTGCTTCTCCACACTTGCCTGAGGCAACTGGCAGTGCTCCTGCGGTCCCTATGAACCAGTTGTCGGCAGTCCTGGAATCATTCCTTGTCAGAATGGAAGCGGTGTGTGAGCGCAAGGGAGCTGTAAAGCGCCCCCTCCCCACACATTCTCCTTTAGGGGAGTGCTGTGTCTCAGGTATGGGCCTAGCTACTGCCGCTCAGGACCCTAGCTCTGAGGATTTTCATGTTTTTGAACAGGATATTCCCTGTGAGGAAGACCCCAGTTCTGAATAACTGACAGGGTGCTTGTAAGTGAACTCATTGATGCTGTGAGGGACACTATCAAGCTGAATGTTGAGGCTGAGGAACCTCAGGTGGAAGCTGTCTCCTTTGGTTCCTTATACCATATGTGCCTTTTTTTTGATACATTCATTGACCAAGTCTGGGATAAGCCGCTGAAGACTTTGACGGTCCCGCTGTGCCTAGCCATGAGGGGTACCCCTTTGAGGAGGACCTGGTTAAGAAGTGGGCTCTCCCCCCAGTGGTCGACCCCCCCGGTCGCCCGTTTGAATAAGGCTACCACGCTCCCAATGAAAGGGACTCCTGCATTAAGGATCCCACTGACAGGAGGTCAGAGGTGGTAAGAAGAACTATGTTTACCTTATTGGGGTCTGCCTTACGCCCTATAGTGGCGGCGACACTTGTGTCTCAAGACACTCACAGGTTGGGAAAAGATTTTGCACCAGACAGTACATAAGCATAATCTCCCTCCTGAGACCATTTCCCTGGCTCACCAACGTGCGCAGGGTTTAGACTCTGTGTGCGATGCCACTTTGGATGCGGCCCCTTTAATATCTGGGGCCTCTATCTATGCTGTGGTGCTGCATCGCTTTATCTGGCTGAAATGCTGGTCGGCCGACCTAGCTGCCAAATAGCTCCTGGCTGACTTGCCCTTTAAGGGCGGTAGACTGTTTGGGCCACCCTGGATGACATTATTGTGGATGTCACAGGGGGAAAGAGCACCTTCCTTCCTCAGTCTGTTAGGGAAAAAGAGCCCCACTGTAGGCCGGGCCCTTTCTTTCCGGCAAAGGAGTTTTTCGTCAGTCAGAATCCACGGGTAAGCCTGCCCAGACTGAGAAAAGTGCGGCTGGGGGACATAAGCGTCCCTGGGTGCGTAAGCCTACCAAGCTAGCTCCCAAGCCGCCGTCGCATGAAGTCTTGCCCCTGCCCGACTCAGGGGCGGGGGGGACGTCCTTGCAGGTTCACGGTTCAGTGGACCTCCCGGATTTCCGACCGGTGGGTGTGCGAGGTGGTCACCTCCAGGATACAGGATAGAGTTCTGTTCCTGACCCCAGACAGATTCTTTCCCTCAATTCTCCCTCTCCTTCCTGCCTGTCGGGCGGCCCTCTTAGGGGCCGTACAGGAATGATCAGGTCCGGAGTGATTGTGCTGGTTCCGTCACAGGAGAGTTTTCAGGGTTTCTACTCGAATCTGTTTGTAGTCCCAAAAAAGGGACGAGGTTCGGCCAATCCTGGGCCTTACGGCCTGAATGCCTTGGTAATGGTGCACAAGTTCCACATGGAATCCATTCGCACGGTGTTAGTTACACTCCAAGGGAATTTTCTGCCGTCCTTGGACATCAAGGACGCCTACTTGCAGGTTCCGATCTGCGCAAGTCACCAGTAGTTTATGCGCTTGCGATCGGCGAAGTCCACTATCAATTTGTGGCTCTTCCCTTCGGCCTAGCCTTGGCACCAAAGGTGTTTACCAAGGTGCTTGCTCCGGTTCTAGCTTTGCTGAGACAGCGATGCATTGCTATCGTGGGCTATCTGGACGACCTTCTAAGAGCAGACAATGGCTCAGAATTAGAAGAAGTGTGACTATCGTTATCATTCAGAAGTCGGTCCTGGTCCCGGCTCAGCATTCAGAGTATCTCGGTCTGATCCTGGACTCCTTGGAGGCGTAGGTATTCCTACCCCTGGAGAAGTTACTGACATTTCAGTCCGCAGTGCGGGTCCTGATGTCCCGAAAATGGTCGTCAACCCGTTTTTTTGCATGAGAGTCCTGGGACTCATGGGGGTCTCGTTCGAGGCTGTTCCGTATGTCCAATCACACACACGGGCATTACAGTAAGAGATCCTGTCCACTTGGGACAAATCCCCGTTGTCCTTGGATCTTCAGATCCAGATGAGTCACCCAATCAGGGCGTCCCTGGCGTAGTGGTTGGGGTTCCCGGCCCTTCGGTCCAGGGAAGTCGTTCCTCCCCATCCAGTGGACGGTTATCATGACGGACGCCAGCCTGACGGGCTGGGGTGGAGTCTGGGGAGTCCTGTCAGCCCAAGGGCTTTGGACTCCGGACGAAGCCCGTTTTACCGATCGATGTTCTGGAAATACAGGCAATCAGACTGTGCCTCTCCTCGTGGTCTCTGTCGGCCGTCTACATTCGAGCGTAGACAAGTGGCAGGCGGACCATCGGAGTCTCCAGACGCTGGACCAGGGAGAGTGGTCCTTACACCCAGAGGTTTTTTTCAAATTCTGTACCGGATGTGGACCTGATGGCCTCTCAACTCAATCACAAGGTGTCTGTTTGTGGCCAGGTCCAGGGATCCTTGGGCGGATGCCTCGGATCCGTTGGTGGGCCCATGGGGTCATTATCACCTGATATCTGTTATCCTCCGCTGCAGCTGCTTCCTCGCCTGCTGCGCAGGGTTGTGGCCAAGGGGATTCCGGTGATCCTCTTGCACCGGATGGGCCTCGGCGTCATGGTACGTCTCATCGCGGACGTTCCTTGGCGGTTGCTAATGAGGAAGGACCTTCTGTCTCAAGGTCCAGTTTGTCATCCTGTTTTACAGTCTCTGGTTTTAAGGGCATAGCTATTGCAAGCCAGGTGCTGAAAGTCCGAGGTCTCTCGGATTCGGTCATTTCGACCATCTTGGGGGCACGGAAGTCTTCCGCTAGAAAGATATATCACCATACCTGGGAAGCTTACATCACTATTTGCGAAGAGCTGGACTAGCGTCCACGGACTTATTCCGTCCCCAGTATCCTGCGGTCCTTGCAGCGTGGCGTGACCCAAATGCTTGAGTACCATAGGGGTCCGTTTTCGGCCTTGGCCGTCTTCTTCTTTCAGCGACCGCTAGCGGGTCATTCCTTGGTTAGCACCTTTGTGCAGGGGGTTCGCCATGTGCTCCCTCCTGTTAAACCTCCTCGGGATTTAAACTTGGTGCTCTCGGTTCTCCAGGAACCTCACTTTGAAAATATCAGAGATATTCCCCTCTTGACCTTGTCTCCAAAGGTGGCCTTCTTAGTGGCCATTACTTCTGTCAGACGGGTGTCTGAGTTGGCGGCTTTGTCCTGCAAGTCGCCCTATTTGGACATTCATTAGGATAAGGCGGTGTTGCGTCCGCGACCTTCCTTTTGCCAAGGGTGGTCTCGGCTTTTCACCTACATGTGGACATTGTCCTCCCGTACTTGTGTCCTCACCCATCGCATTCCAGAGGGTTTGCGCTTCACACATTGGATGTGGTACCTGCTATGACTCACTAGTTGTGTCCGTCTCTGGTCCGAAACAGGGCCGAGCGGTGTCGTCTGCCACTATTTCTGGTGGATTAGACAGGCTGTTATACAGGCCTATGCCATTAAGGGGTGGGCGCCTCTCTTTCCGGTTACGGCGCATTCCACCAGGGCAATTGGTGCTTCCTGGGCTTTCCGACATCAAGCGTCGGTTGCACAAGTGTGCAAGACGGCGACCTGGTCGTCCGTTCATACCTTTTTATAAGTTCTATAAGGTTGATGTGGCTGCATCTTCGAATGCTTCCTTCGGCCGCAAAGTGTTGCAGGCCGCTGTTTAATGTTGCGACTCCTCCGTTGAGGAGCTCTGCTTGTTTGATATGAAGTTTTGTTTGTTCCTTTACTACTGCTCCCACCCTTCTGATACTGCTTTGGGACATCCCACACGTTTTACAGTATCTTGCTGTGTCAGTCCATGTACGATAAGAGAAAATAGGATTTTTGTACTCACCGCAAAATTCGTTTCTGACGTCCATGGACTGACACAGCACCCACCCTTCTTTTAAGGTTTGTACTGCTTTTGTTACGAACTGAGGCTGCTAGCTGCAGGTGGGAGGGTAATGTCCGGAGGGACCGCCCCCCTGGGCGGGGCTGTTCAGCTCTGGTTTGTTCTAGAATGTATGTTTCTAACATTCTGCCTAGATCTTCTCCTGCGAGCAGGGACATATACCCACACGTTTACAGTATCTTGCTGTGTCAGTCCATGGATGTCAGAGAAACAGATTTTACAGTGAGTACAAAAATCCTATTTTTGCAATCACTGCTTGGCTTGCCAAACACTGAAATAAAAGTCGATTTTGAAAATTATCGTCCAAACAGTGACTGCATCCTATTAGTTTGCGTTCGGGCACTGCGGGCTGCCTCATTACGATAGCCCGCAGTCCTCTCAAGCTGAGTAGGGAGTCTCTTCTGCGTAGGTTGTGACCACTCTGCTCCTTCAATTTCTAACTAAAAAAACCTATTATTTTGGATTATATTTTTCAAGGAAAGACCTAAAAAATTCAGCATTGGCAGAATTTTCTGTTCATTTTATCGCTTGTCTGGAATTCAGCTTTAAGAATATTGCTGAGAATCGTGAAGAGGAGGAAATGATTGTGGATATTTATTCAGAACCGGTCTGACAAGTTTTATGTCCTCGAATTGCTCACTCATATTCTTGTGTTTTATAGCGTGGCTGTGTGGATTTGGCTGTGGTTATCATTTTCATGGGAAACACAATATAATGGCCTGTAAGTTGCTTCCAGTTTCTATATTTGTCTCGAACGTTGAAGTGGAACTTGAAATCAGAAATATCTTCTTTTTTTTTTTTTTTTTATTGCTGAAGAGATATACTAAGTTTCTTCTGCAATAAAATAAAATATATAATAAAATAGTATGTGTAACTCAGTATAATATCAGCATCTGCCAAGTTAAATGATTTTATGTCAACCTAGCGTGGTCAGTCAAGATTGCTGAAGATCTCATACCCAGTAGAAGATTGGGTGAAGATGTCAGAACTGCAGACTTGCCCCACTGTTCAGGGCTGGGACCTAATGCCTCGTTTCCACTGAGCAGATCAGTTCAGTATGGTACGCTATTTTGGGTGTTTCTATTATGAAAGCGTGCCATAAAACCGAAACGTACCGCACCATTCAGGGTCCTGCTTGATGTGAGGCCATAGAAAATGGTTCGGTTAGGTCGGAGCTACAATACATTCCACTGATTGGCGGACACGCTAGGCATTTTTTCTAAACCCTGTATGGCCCCTGATGGTCTGACTTGCAGTGGAAACACTCACCTGAATAGACCGGACCATTCTAACCGTTCCAAACTGTACCGACCCGAACCGTTCCGCTCAGTGGAAACGAGGCATAAGGGACCCAGTACTTCTGCCTATGCAGGCTATGTAACTTACTTCATGTGACACAGCTAATCACATTGTGAGGCACCAGGATGGGGGGTCAAGTGCCAACATATTGGAGTCTCCTGAGTTCACTCCAAACTCACTCTGGAAGATAGCTGATGCTATGTGAAGGCCCCTCACAAGACTGCCGTACCTTCCCAGTGGCAACTTACTACTATTGCACTGACAACAAAGCCCCTGCCTGGGTAGATGTATAAGAGACGCCATTGCTAAATGGTTATTGAAGATGCATACTTCAGAATTTACATTTCTATGCTTGTACCGCTACTTACTAAATCCTGCCCTACAATCAGTTGTGCGGTACCCTGTAGAAACACTGAACACATGCTTGCTCTGAGTCAACGACTCACTAATGGTTTAATCCACGGGTGCTCAACCTGTGGCCCTCCCAGCTGTTACAGAAGTCCCACGAGGAATTGAAAGGCTGACCGTTACAAGCATGACTCCCAAATGCAAAGACATGATGGAAATTGTAGTTCCGAAACAGCTGGAGGGCCACAAGTTGAGCACTCGTATCAATGATTAGGATAACCGCTTCTGAGTTTTCACTGTCATAGAAAATATGTCCATGGCAGCTCTACTACTGCTTGAGAGAGGACCAGTCTAGCAATGCAAAGGATCCAGTCTACATTCCCTAAACCAGCCACTATCCCTTGCAGTGTGGGCACAATACCACTGTGAGGGATAATCTTTAGGTATCCCATAGTTGAGTAGGCTTGATATTTCACATATGACAGGGTCTCTTGAATCTGTTGTATGCAACAGTAAAAATGGTTTCCTCTTTGGTTTATATTTGCAAGCAGACCTGGTTAGGGTTTTGTTGGCGAATTATAAGCGTCTGTTTACTTTGCAGCTCGCGTTGATTTAAAAGAGTTAGAAGGGCAAACAAAAGCTGTGTGCCTGCGGATCAATGCATGCAAGAACAAACAAAAGGAGTACTTTAAAAATATATAAAGGTAACATTATGGTATTGTGCGTACACCTGAAATCGCCAAACAAATAACTAGTAAGCCTGACATTTTCTTGTACCTAAACTAGAATACTAATATTTTATGGATACTGTTTTGCATTGTTCTGTAAGTAATACAACAAAAAGAATTTTGATTTTAAAGGTCATTTTCACCCCGGTACAGGTCTTCACGTTTGTAGATTGAAAAATATGCTGGTATAAAAGATCTCTCAGGGACTCTGTAGACAAGACGTACCAGAACTTTTAACTCTGTTCAGCTAACAATAGGGAATGTAAAGCCTAATACAGTTAGTCCCCCACATACAAATCTTTGGGTTGCGAACTTCCAAAGATACAAACATATGTTTGCATGTCCAATCGTGTGAGTTCATGTTTCTGGTTGTTGTGGTTCTGTGTACTTTGCTGTATACAATACGGTATCTATATTTCAGCTTTTTTTCCCCCATGTATTTGTGTGAAATGTGTTATAAACCTATTACAGTAATTTATTGGGACGATTGTGTTGGGTACCTAGACGAACTCCGTTAGATTCGCAAACAAATTGGACTTCTGAACAGGCTCTCGGAATGAAACTCGTTTGCATATAGGGGACTTACTGTAGTGATTTCACACTTAAACAAAAATATTTTTCTTTCTCGTACATCACGGGACACAGAGCGACATAGTCATTACTAATGGGTTATATAGATACCGTCAGGTGCTGGCACTGGCAACTTCCAAAACCGGAAGTACCCTCCCCTATATAAGCCCCTCCCATCCGGGAGCACCTCAGTTTTTTGCCAGTGTCTAAGGTGTTGGCCAAGAAGAAACATGTGTTTTTTCACTGAGCTTGCGTACAGGTTCTTTTGGGCCTCAGTAAGCTATTCCGGATCCGACCAAAAAAGCTTCATAGCTAAACGGTGGGTACCCGGGCCTTGCAGAGAAGAGCAAGGTTTTGCCTGTAATGCTTCTCTTAGGAGAGCTGGACCCTGGGATCCAGAGCTCTGGTCATACCCACGACCAAGATGTTTTCTGTGCAGGGTGCTATACAGGTCCAGGGGAGTGGAATCCTTGGGAACCCGGTCCCTGAAGGTTTGATTACAATGCCTGCCGTGATAGGTGAAGTTTGGGCTTTTGTGGACCAAACAAAGTCCTGCGGCGGGGAACAGGTAAGTGGGGGCCCCCAGGAACTTGGTTCTATTGGGGGACCCCCAAGCCTAATTTGTCTTTCTGTCTGTTACCTAATGGTATTCCCGCAAAATTCTGTGCATGCCTGTAACTACTAAAAAAATGTAATAATTTTTAATGGTGGTCAAGAAAATTTTTTTTTTATATATATATATATATATATATATATATATATATATATATATATATATATTTAATAGACTGCGGTACCTGTGTTTGTCCACTAGAGGCCGCTGTGGAACGTTTCTTGTCATGTGGACTAGTTCTTTTCATCAGAGCAAGTCCAGGCAGATGGTGAGTTCTCTTATGGGAAACTGCTTCCTCTGCCATGTTGCAATGCTCGTCCATCAAAGGGGCCCTGGCTCTTGTCCCTGGTTTCCATTTTCAAAATTAGCGCCGAAGGCGCACGTGGCCGTGCGCGTGCACGCGCCTCTATATATAGAGGTGAGCCGGGAAAGGGGGCGGAGCCTGGGGGATGACGCTCTGTGCGCGCCGCAGCGCTTCTGCGCATGTGCGGGCGTCCCAGCATGTTAAAAACCACAATTTTGTGTGGTGAGCTGGCTATGAAGTACAGAGACAGAGCTGGCAACATTTAAAGAAGGCATACAGCAAGCGGTTGATACAGGCATCCCCTAGAAAGGCACATTAGTAGACACCAACTGTTTCTTATAGCAGCATTTATGCTAGACTATTGTCAGTAACTGGTGTATTTCGGCTGGAATACCTCAGCTTTGTGGCTTAGGAATATGCCGTCTAAAAACTCCGGGACTAGAAATTCCAGGAGGAATAGGGGGTCTCCATCGGGCTCTGAGGATCTTGGGCATGCTTTGGCTGCACCAATCTCCCCTGAAGAATCAGAGGTTAGTGACCGTAGAGCACCCTCAGGAGTACCTGGTACTGTGGCTGTCCTCAGTTCACCTGCTCCTGTGTATGTAACAGAGGAGGTTTTTTCCTCAGCTCTGGGAGGGCTGGAAGAGAGATTGTCAGCATTGATCGCGGCTTCCCTGTCACAGGAGAAAAGCGCCCGATCTCCGTCTCCTCCCTCAGAGTGCCTGTTAACAGAGCAACCGTCCCATACAGGGATCGACCTACCTGAAGGGGATCAGGATGAGGTTGATTCAGTTGTAGAGGAATCAACAGTGGAAGAGCCGTTCTCAGCATCACATGCTGAAAGGTTATGGGTTCAGTCCCTGACTAATATGGTCCGATCAGCATTTAAAATGCCACTTGCGGAGCCATCATCCACTTCTGTCTCCTCGTTGGGGTCGCTAAAAGCTCCCCAGACTGTTTGTTCCTTTCCGATCCATCCTTTACTGGAAGGGCTCATTTACCAGGATTGGGAGCATCCTGACAAAATATTTACTCCCCCCAAGAGATTTCCGGTGGTCTATCCCATGGAGGATAAGTTCATCAGAAAATGGAGGGTCCCTACAGTGGACGCAGCCATCTCTTGTGTGAATAAATCACTGACATGTCCGGTGGATAATGTCCAAATGTTCAAGGACCCAATAGATACAAAATTGGAGTCCTTATTAAAATCTGCTTTTTCTACAGCAGGATTGGTGACACAACCAGCAGTGGCAGCTATTGGGGTCTGCCAAGCAGTGAAGGATCAGTTGAAACAGGTCTTAAGGGACTTGCCAGATCAGCAGGCTCTTGCCCTAGCTGATCTACCTAGAGCCTTATGCTTTGCGGTGGACGCTATAAAGGATTCAATCCATCAGGCCTCCCGCCTTACACTGTCTGTAGTACATATGCGCAGGCTTCTATGGCTCAAAAACTGGTCTGCTGAAGCTCCCTGTAAAAAATTGTTGGTCAGCTTCCCATTTCATGGTGAACGCTTATTCGGGGAAGACCTGGACAAATATATCCAGAGAATTTCTAGCGGTAAAAGTACACTTTTGCCGGTTAAAAATAGAGTTAGAGGTCCCTCTTTTAAGAGGCCTGCTTCTCCAGTCCCTAGGACATCGGCTGTGAAACAGTTCCGACGGCCTCCTCGGTCAAATCCCGGAGGTAAAAATCAGGGACAATTGCAGGGTAACAAGAAGCCCTGGAGCAGGAGAGGTACAAAACCTCCCCCAAAGTCAAATGCATGAAGGGTTGCCCCCACCCAATCGGGTGGGGGGAAGACTTCAGTTGTTCACAGAGACCTGGCGGGACACGATCCGAGACAGATGGGTGCTCTCCGCAGTAAATCTGGGATACAAATTGGAGTTAAAAAACTCCCCGCCTTCCCGCTTTATAAGGTCAAACGTGCCAAGGGATCCCCAGAAGAGAGGATCCCTCCTGTTGGCACTAGAACAATTATTGCTCCAAGCAGTAATTATAGAGGTTCCCCTGGAAGAATGGGGGTTCGGGTTTTACTCAAACCTCTTTACAGTCCCGAAGCCAAACGGGGACGTGAGGCCCATATTAAATCTAAAAGGGCTAAACAAATTCCTACATATCAGGACTTTCCGGATGGAGTCGATCCGATCGGTAGCCACTGCCCTACAAGGGGAGGAATGGTTAGCCTCGATCGACATCAAAGATGCTTATTTGCACATTCCCATCTTTCCAGCCCACCAAAAATTTCTACGCTTTGCGGTAGAAGGGCGCCATTTTCAGTTCAGAGCCTTACCCTTCGGTCTGGCCACAGCACCACGAGTGTTCACAAAAATTCTGGCCCCATTATTGGCCAATCTAAGAACACGAGGTGTAACGATAATGGCATATCTAGACGACTTGTTGCTGATAGACCACTCAGTGGAAAAACTAGAAGTGGTTGTTCACGAGACAATCAAGTATCTGGAATATCACGGTTGGATTATCAACCGAGACAAGTCAGCCCTAAAACCAGTCAAAAGTCTGGAATACTTGGGGCTAAGGCTGGATTCAGACCAGAGAAAAATTTTCTTGCCTCAAGAAAAGGGGTCGTCTTTGAGGGATTTGATCCACTTAGTGGGTTCAAAAAGACAGCCATCCATACGCCTGTGCATGAGGCTGCTGGGGAAAAATGGTGGCATCATTCGAAGCAGTACCCTACGGTCAATTCCATTCAAGGAAGTTGCAAAGGGCCATACTGTCAGCCTGGAACAAAAAAGTTCAGGCTCTGAACTTACCAATGTCCTTGTCCCCTTCCGTTCGCAAGAGCCTCCGCTGGTGGTTGGTTCCCCAGAATCTGGAAAGAGGGAAATCCTTCAGTCCGATTTCCTGGAAGGTGGTCACTACAGATGCCAGCCTTATAGGCTGGGGAGCAGTACTGGAGCAATGGTCTCTCCAGGGCAGATGGTCGGATGCGGAAAAGGCCCTGCCCATCAATCTCTTAGAGATACGAGCAGCCCGGTATGCCCTAGTAGCATGGACATCCAAACTCCAAGGGTCCCCTGTCAGAATTCAATCAGACAATGCCACAGCAGTGGCATATATCAATCGTCAGGGGGGCACCAGGAGTCGTGCAGCCCAAAGGGAAGTAAATTACATCCTGAGATGGGCAGAAAGATATGTCCCAGCCATATCTGCGGTATTCATTCCAGGTGTGGAGAATTGGAAGGCGGACTTTCTAAGTCGCCAACAATTATGCCCAGGGGAATGGTCCCTTCATCCCGAGGTTTTCCGGACAATATGTCAGCGGTGGGGAACACCGGATGTAGATCTGCTAGCATCCAGATTCAACACAAAAGTGGACAGGTTTGTCTCTTGGACAAGGGATCCCCTAGCTTGCGGCTCGGATGCTCTAGTGTTCCCTTGGGATCAGTTCAAGCTGATATATGCATTCCCACCGCCACAATTGTTACCTCGATTACTCTGCAGAATCAGGGTAGAAAAGAAACCAGTGATTCTGGTGGCTCCAGCGTGGCCCCGAAGAGCATGGTACGCGGAGATTGTAAAAATGTCTGTGGGGAGTCCTTGGACCCTCCCACATCGTCCGGACCTGCTTTCGCAAGGACCGATATACCACCCTTCCTTACCAGCCCTAGGTTTGACGGCCTGGCTATTGAAGCCCACATTCTAAAAAAGAGAGGGCTCTCTAATGCTGTGGTATCTACCATGATCAATGCCAGGAAGCCGGTATCCAGGCAGATCTACTATAGAATCTGGAAGGCGTACATCGCCTGGTGTGAGGCCAAGAAATGTCATCCACGTAAATACGTAATAGGTAGGATTCTGGACTTCCTACAATGGGCTGTAGATAGGAAGCTTGCCTTGAGTACTATCAAGGGTCAGATTTCGGCCTTGTCAATATTTTTTCAAAGGCCCTTGGCTTCGCATTCACTAGTCAAAGCCTTTATACAAGGAGTGATGCGTATTAGTCCTCCGGTTAATATTCCCATATGTCCATGGGATCTAAACTTGGTTCTGTCGGTTTTACAGAAACAACCATTTGAACCATTACAGCATATTTCCTTGGTGCTTCTCACCAGGAAATTGATTTTTCTAGTAGCCATTTGTTTGGCTAAAAGAGTGTCGGAATTAGCAGCTATGTCCTGTAAAGAGCCATATCTGGTTATCCATAAGGACAGAGTAGTATTACGTCCTCAGCCAGCCTTTCTTCCTAAGGTGGTATCGAGGTTTCATTTGAACCAAGATGTGGTTCTTCCTTCTTTTTTCCCCAAACCTACTTCGGTAGAGGAAAAGTTATTGCATTCTTTGGATGTAGTAAGAGCAGTTAAAGCTTATCTAAAAGCCACTGCTCAGATTCGCAGAACGGATACTTTGTTTATTCTGCCGGAAGGCCCCAGAAAGGGTCAGGCAGCGTCAAAATCTACTTTAGCCAGGTGGATTCGACAGGTCATAATACAAGCCTATGGCTTGAGAAGGAGACCGCCTCCGTTCAAAGTTAGAGCGCACTCCACGAGAGCAGTTGGAACTTCATGGGCAGTGCATCACCAGGCCTCCCTGGCTCAAATCTGTAAGGCCGCAACATGGTCTTCAGTTCACACGTTTACTAGGTTCTACCAGGTGGACGTTAGAAGTCAGGAGGATGTCGCCTTTGGGCGCAGTGTGTTGCAGGCCACAAAAGATCCTCATGTCTGATAGCGCTCAGCTTATATATGGTGTATCCCCCCCCCCCCTCATTTGGCATTGCTTTAGGACATCCCATTAGTAATGACTATGTCGCTCTGTGTCCCGTGATGTACGAGAAAGAAAATAGGATTTTTATAACAGCTTACCTGTAAAATCCTTTTCTTGGAGTACATCACGGGACACAGAGCTCCCGCCCCTCTTTTGGGGACACTTATTGCTTTGCTACAAAACTGAGGTGCTCCCGGATGGGAGGGGCTTATATAGGGGAGGGTACTTCCGGTTTTGGAAGTTGCCAGTGCCAGCACCTGACGGTATCTATATAACCCATTAGTAATGACTATGTCGCTCTGTGTCCCGTGATGTACTCCAAGAAAAGGATTTTACAGGTAAGCTGTTATAAAAATCCTATTATTACAGGTATTTAGTGCCATCAATTTATATGTAGCGGGGGGTCCTAAATTTAGGGATTGCTATGCTAAATTTAGGGGTGATTCGAGTGGTATTGGCTTGAATCTTTCAATTTAATGGACTCTGCCTTGCTGCTGTTTCGCCTGGCGTGCAGTTCCCCTTAGAAGTATGGGTGGCGCTGTCACTTGTGCTCGGGGTTGAACCACAGGTGATGGGGTAGCGATTTAGTGTCCTCTCTCGGCAGTGGGTGTGGTCTGCCTGCTGTGCATGCCAGGAGAGGATACATAAGGGGCAGACGCCGCCTGGGTGGGGTCGGTTCTTTTTTGGTTCCAGAGTCAGAGTCCTGGGGCGTGGCGCATGGCCCTCCAGGCCATGGGACCACGTGTGCTTCAGTCCCAGGCACCTTTAGTCCTGGGACTGCAACTTCAGCCCTGGGTCCAGCACCTTTAGCTAGAGCCCACTTTGGGAGGAGGAATCCCAGGGTGCCACCTTGCGAGGGGACCCGTTTCAAGAAGAGGAGCCTGGGGGAAGACCGTTCCGAAGGACTGGTGAGAGATCACAGTGAAGGAAGGGGCCCAGTAACTCTTCGGAGGGATGTCATCCATTCGGAAAAAGGGATTGAAACAACAGGACCATTAGGAGGTTCGGGACACTAGAGATTCTGTGGCAGAGGATCTCCTGAACGCATCCATTAGGGAATCTAATAGACTGTTCAAGCTACATGCCGGCTGCTAGTGCCCTTGGGTGACTATCCGGGTGAGCTATACCCACTCGGGATCGAGTGGCGAAGAAGCCAGGAGTGCCTGAATTGATCTGTCTTCCTAACACCTTTCTCTCTTCTCAACTTTGTGGATGTTCATGCATAAGGAAAAATAAACTCTACGTTGGAGTTGACACTGGTGTGGACCTTGGAGTTACTTGGGGTATAGAGACTTTGTCCTTACATTCTAGGGACAGAAACCAACTTTGAGGAGAACCTCGCTGCAAGACCCGTAAGTTAAAACAAGTGTGCTTAACCTCTGCAAACCAGAGGGTACAGGCATGGTGGCCATGGTGCGCCTTTTTCTCCTGTGAGCGAGCCAAAGATAGAGGAGAAAGAGGGGGCCATGTCACTACATATATATTTACTATTCGTTCACATCAGTCCCTGCCCTCAAGGCGCTTACAATCTAAGGTCCCTATTTCACATGCAAAATTGAACATTGAAATTCCAGGGCTAATTCAAACAGTAGCCAAGTAACCTATCAGTGTGTCTTTGGAACACAGGAGGAAACTGGAGCAACCACAGGAAAGAACATGCAAACTCAATGCAGATTGTGTGCTGGCTTGGATTTGAACCATCATGTATAAAAATAAAAACAAAGGTGGCCAAGATTTGAACCATTGTGTAAAAATAAACAGGGAAGGCTAGGATTTGAACCATTGTGTAGAATAAGCAAAGTTGAGTCAGGTGAAAGCAAGTCTCTTAATCTGACTGAAAGATGTAAAAAGCTGTCAAGCCGTATTTTGTCCGTTGCCCATCCACAACTGAAATCTGCTTTGGGTTAAGTGGGCCTTTTTAATGTGTACTAATGTTTTTTTCTTAATTTTTTCTTATTCTTTTGTGTTCATATTACTTCAGTAGCTGCAATAGAAATATATACTAACATTATTTGTAGACGTGCTTCTTGTTGCCTAATTCTTAGAGCGACATGAAGGTGCATGGTTTGGTATCATAGGGATCTGCTGCCCTCAACTTTCTGATTGTAAAAATGCCTGTGAATATATTGTGTATGCACTTCCTGTCTTTGGGTTGTTGCCTTTTGAAACCCTGGAATGAGGAAGTGGAGAGAGAGTGTTTCAGCCACATGTCCTGTACATGCTCCTAAACCCTAAGGCAAGGGTCTCAAACTGGTGGCCCTCCAGCTGTTGCGAAACTACAAGTTCCATCATGCCTCTGCCTGTGGGAGTCATGCTTGTAATTGTCAGCCTTGCAATGCCTCATGGGACTTGTAGTTTCGCAACAGCTGGAGGGCCGCCAGTTTGAGACCCCTGCCTAAGGTCTTATCACAGCGTATCTCTGCCCTATGCTTGTTGTTTCACACGCACCAAACCAGATAGCTAGGTCTGTGCTGTATGTGTAGTGGTCTCCTTCCAGTATATTGGTAGGTGAAGCTGTTTATTGCAATATAGTTTATATGCAGCTCCTGTTATTTTTAGTTAACCACTTAACCCTCATTCTGGGAGGGCGTCAATGGACGTCCTCCCAGAACTTGCGTCCCATGGGGCTCGCATCAGTGAAGAAGAAAAATTAATTATTAGCAAAATTTTATAACAAAACTAAGGAAAACCTTCCTTTTTTTTTCCAATTTGGTAAAAATAAATAAAACCCCAGTGGTGAATAAATAACACCAAAAGAGAGCTCTATTTGTGTGAAATAAATGATAAAAATTTTATATGGATACATTGTTGCATGACCGTTCGCTTGTCATTCATAGTGCACTCGCTCCCCTCTGTTCAGAGGCCCTGTCCTCGGTGGAGGCACTGCCATCTTTATTATCAAACTCACTCTTCCTCTATATCACAGGTGTCAAACACAAGGCCCGCGGGCTGAATCCGGCCCTCCAGGCCATTTCATGTGGCCCTCGCACCTCTCCTGCAGCTGCAGGAGAAACTCCAGCCCTACTCTAGACCCTTACTTTCTGCTTTCAAGAAATGCATCCAGCTTCTTCCCAGCAGCAGCATAAGAAAAGGGAGGTGCACTGTGATGTAAAGGAGAGTCGGGGACTCAACTTCTGATGGTGGGGTGGCTCTTGACATCTGATTTAAAGGGGAGGGGATGCGCTGGACATCTAATCTTACAGATACAACCGGCCCTTTTGAGGGCAATCATAATGCTGATTCGGCCCACAATGAAATTTAGTTTGACACCCCTGCTCTATATGAAGGTTCTAGCTCTCGTTTACCTACAGATTTAGTGCACTATCCTTTTTTGGGAGGGTTGTTTCTTACAAACCCCCCCTCCCCTTAAAAGAGGGCTACTGTATCATGTTTGTGAGATGACTCTCTATTAGTAGTGTTGTGCCAGGAGAAAATCCCCGTCATATGCATTAACGTAGCTCTGTGAATGCTTTGTATGACTTGCTCGCATCTGTTTTTCTAAGTAGTTGGCACAGGGAGAGTGCAGGTCTGCCACCAGTGTGATCCTGTTTACTAGAAGTCAGATCTGGTAAAGGCGGGGCAGAATATTGCAGGCTCCAAGAGCCATTGCATGTTGTGCATCTGAATAGCACAGCAAGGATGGATTGATTGCAAGAGTGTCAGTTTTTTACAAGTCCTAATTGGCTATTACAGGACCCTTGTAGTGTTTGTGTATTATTATTATTATTATTGTGTGTATATATATGTGTGTGTGTGTGTGTGTGTATATATATATATATATATATATATTATATTTTTTTGCATTACTAAAGTCCATGTAAACTTTTAACTGGGTGACATTCATTCTGCTATAGCACTGTTTACCATAAACAGGTATTGCTATGTTTGCTTTAGAGAATACTTTCTTACCTTTCCTTCATGCTTTTTCAATCTGTGTTGCTGACAAGTAATACAAGAAGGTGATAACTGGGGATGAGTGGATGAAGAGACTTTTTGAGTAGCATGACTCTCTTTATAGAACAAGTTGAATGTGACTTATTACTACTAGCTATATCGTACCCTGGATAAAATAACGTTAAAAAAACGCCAGTAGCTTTGCAGTGAGTTTTTCAGCTTTTTTCAACGTTTTTGCAATAGCGGTTTTTAGCGTTTATTAGTGTTTTTTCCGCATTGGCGTTTTTTTTTTTTTCAATGGATCAAAAACGTTAAATGCTGTTGAGCGACGTTTTTGAGCGTTTATCAGCGTTAGAGAGTTTTTACAGCTGAAAAACGTCTCTCAGAACCCACTAGTTTTGGGGTTTTTTTTTTTACTGCTCAAAAATGCCACTGCCCAAAACTCCTAACAGCCTATGTGTGCATGGACACATAGGATAACATGATGGAGAGTTTAATGACTGTAGGAAAAAACAAATACTGCCAAAAACAGCTGCTGTAAAACTGTCCAGTGTGCATGAGGCCTTTTCCCCAATGGGAACATAATACGGACCTAAGAATTGTTCTTGCCCTCATGCTACCCATAACCCGGCCAGAGTTGTACTTTAAATTGGTTTACTGCCCCCCCCAATGCGCACATTTCAAATTGTTTTTGCTAATTGTTTATTTACCATTGCATTAACAATTATTATGAGTGCTGCTGGAATGATACAGAGAGCCCCCAGTTCCGCTTTACTGGACCGTGGAAGATTAAAATTTGTATTAGTCTGAAGAGAATTTGATGTGTTGGAAAAATTGCGTGGGCAAGTTGCTGCTGGTCCTGAAATATTACATCTGATAAGGAAGACGTGCTATCTTCTAGATAGGACAATGGTTTGATGTGACTTCCTGCCATGCCGAACATGTAACCTAATTCTACTTGTCTTCTAGTCTACTTGTAGTGCACAGTAGATTGACATTTCCCACTTAATCCAATCTCTCCATTCCAGAATACCCATGGCATGTCAGACGTTCAGCTAATCTCGGCAGACAGGTACAGGACAGTCATTGACAGAGGATCATTAGGGTTCTCTGGTCTAAAAGTAAACAACGCATATGAAAAAATTCATGTGCCTTGACAGCAATTGTAAAATAGGACATACCTGGTCAATCTGCTAATTGCAGGTGAGGTCTAATTTGTCTCATGTGAATACATAAACAACGCTTCAACCTATTTTATGATACATGGACTGAAGCAAACTATAGTGATCATAAAATCTGGTTATTAAAAGGGATATGAAATCATCACATAGTGGTTAGGACGTTCCTAATGTATCTTTATTCAGGCTTTCAATCCTCTCTTGTGCATACACCTGGGCGCAATCCACCATTTTATGAATTAAAACTCTTGCAAGATCTGTTGGACTTTATTACAGAAGGTCAAAAAGCACAATAATAATTATGCTGCTCCCAAAATCGGATCCGCATCCAGGACATTGTGATTTATCTCCATTATTAAGGGATCTCCATGGCACATGATTCACCAACAATTAGACAGTTCAATAGCATAAGAATGTTTGTTAAAAACCAGAAAATAAAAACTGCAAGCTCGCTTACATTCAGAATGTGTGCACAAAGCACTAATCTAAAGGCCCGTGACAGAGGTCTGAAATGCAGCAAGGTTGGTGCTGCCGGAAATGTTTTGTACTTAATGGCATATCCTTTGTGGCCACACATTACATGTTTCTTCAGAGATTTCCTCTAATGTGTATATGTAAGGGTTTACAGCCACTTACATTTGGCAATGTCACAAATTGTCAAAAACCTTAAAGTGACTATCCTCAGGTGATACCCAGAGATGAAATTCTCCTACGTAAGTTGGTACAAACGTTTATCTGCAGCACTCACTTGTCGATGGTCTACTAGAACACACAGATCAAAGGCTGTTCCTCAGCTCCACCGGGCAGGGGGTGGGGATCTGATATCTCACACTGCAGAGAGAAGAGCTGAGTGTAATCTGAGATCTGAGTTGAGGGAATGGACACATTCCCCTCTACACAGTCTCATAGGAAAACCTGCACAACTGAGGCTGTCGGTCATCTGTTGTGTGCTCGATGGGCAGCAGGACTGTCTCCCGAGATTCTTTGGTGTCGGCATAGACTCTAAGAAGTGACTCATTCAAACAGCAGGGGAATTACAAAATGGACAGAAATCACACTGTTTTGGATTGAGGCTAGTGCACACTATACAGCGATATGCTCTGTTCATTTTCGGAGGTTTACAACCACTTTAACAGATTCCCACCCGGCCACTATACTGTAAATAAATGGCCAGGTGGGACTAGCAACAATCCAGGGGGATATTACAGTATGTCCTCCTCCCTTTCTTGCCGCTCATTAATTTCCTCAAGACCCTTGGGCACAGCGGATCTCAGTTCAGGGTGCAGGGCCAATGTGTTTTGGCCCTGTCCCATGTCATCTCTGTGAACAATCACAGTGGTAGTAAACAAGCATGAATGCAGCCAAACAGTGTAAGTAAACTGATTACACAATCATCATGACTGTAAGCAATCAGTGTAATAAAAAAAAATAAAAAAACCTTATCTTGGTGCAGCAGAGATTTGTACCGAAGATTACTAACCTACTTTATTTCTTAACTATTAACTGGTCATTTTCTATATTTGCAGCATTTGTGAAGGTATAAAACAAAGGGAAATGTGCATGTTTTCAAAGATGTACTGCCTACGGTTATATTTTGCTCAAATACACGCTCTTTTCATGAAGATTATAAAGATGTCAGCTTGCTGTTCCGTGGGGCTGACGGGATGTTCATGCTTAAAGTAGAACTATAGGCAAAACTTTTTCATGTTGAATTTTCCACGCCATCTGTCCCCCATTGCAGAGATTTCCCCTCACTTCCTGTCCCATAGCCAAACAGGAAGTGCGAGGAAATCTCTGCAAATTAAAGGAATTTCTTAAGGAACTCCCGGGTCACCAGAACTAGTGTCCCCATTGGAAGATTTCCCCTCTATTACTTTTCTGGGGACAGTCCAAAATCTGGGATTTTACTTTTTACTTTCAATGATGATGGTAAACTGGACAAATGGAGAAGGGTGAATCTCCATAACTGAGGCACAGACAGCAAAACAAAACTGACCAGTGTTCTAAGCCCCCTCCACTCCACTCTGTCCTAAACTTAAAAAAAAAATAGGTTTTGCCTTTTAGTTATACTTTATGACCCATGTAGTATTTAATTATACTTAATTGAAAAAAAAGAGCAAGAGTCGGGACTTTGTAAGAAGCGCACGGAAGCAGATAAGAATGTTAGATAAAAAATAGCTTTTAATTGGTTCAAAATGTCATAAAAAATCCATTTCTAAATTCTTTTGCATTTTACTATAAATCAATAATTTTTACAATACGTTGGAACCAAATATTGCACAATGGTAGTGTTCCAACAAGGAATTATTGTATATTTGTGTATATATATATATTGTATAATTCCTTGTTGGAACACTACCATTGTGCAATATTGGGTTCTAATGTATTGTAAAAATTATTGATTTATAGCAAAATGCAAAAGAATTTAGAAATGGATTTTTTTGTGACATTTTGAACCAATTAAAAGCTATTTTTTATCCAACATATTTATCTGCTTCCGTGTGCTTCATACAAAGTCCCGCCTCTTGCTCCTTTTTTTCAAATATTGAACCGGGATGGAGGAGGGGACCGAACGGCCCCGTTTATCATCATTTAAAGTCCCAAACTACCATTTTTTTTTTTTTCCCCCCCTTACTACTTAATACTTTCTTTTAATTCATTTTACATATAGCTGCAGTGATGGAACCCCTGACATTGGTCCGTCTCTGCAGAGAAAATAATAAATGCATGTATTTTTGCAGGAAAAAAATGTACATTTATAAGGCCCCTTTCACACTAACACATTTTTCAGGCGGTTTAGCACTAAAATAGCGCTGCTATACCGCCTGAAAAAAATCGTGCCCTGCAGTCTTCAGTGTGAAAGCCCGAAGGCTTTCACACTGAAGCGGTGCGCTATCAGGACCGCTCCAAAAGTCCTGCTAGCCGCATTTCTTTCTCGTACATCACGGGACACAGAGCGACATAGTCATTACTTTGTGGGTTATATAGATACCTTCAGGTGCTGGCACTGGCAACTTCCAAAACCGGAAGTACCCTCCCCTATATAAGCCCCTCCCATCCGGGAGTACCTCAGTTTTTTGCCAGTGTCTAAGGTGTTGGCCAAAGGTTATAAATTAGGAAAAATACTGCGCCAACCTTCAAATTTCTAGCAGCCTACACAACAACTGACAATAGTGTAAAGGAAAAATAATAAATAAAGTGTGGCGCTATGTGCAAACAGAAAAATATATATATATAAAATGTCTGGTTGGTAATTGGTCTATATAAAGACCCGTATATCGTGTTGAACCTGATAGTGGTTCTGTACACTTATGTGAAAAAGTGCATATACCCTGCAAAAATTCAATATGTGCAATGGCGTGAAATATATAAATAAATTTAAATAGGTAAATTAACCTAACACTGAAAAAATATAAAATGACATGAATATCATATGTGAAAGTGATCCACAATATATATTAGTGTCCAATTTTCTGTGAGAAAAAAAAAAGGGAAGAAAGTCTCTCGGTGAATGTGTGATCTGATACCAACATCAACACTGCATCAACACCACGTCAGGTGTGTAATGAATGGTAGGTACAGTCCAGACCAGTTCCTTGGATTTATGCGTTTTCTATGTTGCAACACTTAAAGGTGATATATGCCAATGGAAAGTGAGTAAAGGGTGTATACTCTTACCGGATGTTGTAGATCCAACTCGCCGTACGGCGGTGGATCAATCGAGCTTGTGTCCACGCCCGGGACTGATAGATGTATATCCTGGGGACAGTCTTTCCTCAGCGTCCTTACGACGTTCCAGAGAGTATATCCCGAGGCTTTCCAACGTAACTCTCACTTCCAATGCGATAAGTCAAAGTATGACACCAGAATTTCACCATATGCGTAGTGTCACCATGCAACAAATGAGAAAAGAATTCTCCACATAGTGTAAATCCAAGATGGGATTTTATTTATCAAAGAATAAAAACACCCAATAAAGGTCTCACTGAATAATTAAACAGTCCAAAACAAACTCCTTTAAAAACTTTGAAACTTCTCAGGGAAAAAAAAAACAAAACAAACAAACCAACAAATCCCAAAAATATATCAGCAGCTCTGTATTACAAAAATGCGTGGAGTGAGCACCAAGGCTGGCATGTAAACCCGACGCGTTTCGTCTAATGAGACATCAACTGGGGTACACGCCATCCTGGTGACCCCCACGCTATATATAGGAAGAGAAATTACCTTAATTCGGCGCCCCTGTGTGCGAATGTGCCTCTCACTTCCGGGATCGGAGCGTCTCCGTGTCACATGACCGGGTTTCTGCATCACATGGCCAGGTCATGTGTATCTTTTCACCGAATCAGCAGATCTAATGCGCCCTCGACGTGACTAACAGCGTCATCGCGTCATCGGCACGCATGTCCTCCGACGTGCATGTGCGCAAGGCATCCTGGGGGTTGTAGTTGCGACGCAACTAAGCAAAGCAACACAAACCAGCCGGCGTTGGCCAAAGGTTAAAGGAGCACTAAAGCTTCCCTTTTTTTTTTGCCCAAAAATAACAAACATGTTATACTTACCTCCACTGTGCAGCTCGTTTTGCACACAGTGGCCCCGATCCTGGTCTTCTGGGGTCCCTCGGCGGCTGTCTTGGCTCCTCCCCGCAAGGACTCCACACCATAATGCGAGTGAGCTCGCATGGTGTGGAGTGATTGCGGGCGCGCTCCCGTGATACAGCGGCGGCCATAGCCGCCGACTGTATCACTCGGCCCCGCCCCCCACGCGCCGCGTCATTGGATGTGATTGACAGCAGCGCCAGCCAATGGCTGCGCTGCTTTCAATCCATCCAGTGTAGCCAATCGGCAGCCAGGCTGAAAAACGAAGAGGATAACGGGGACGAGCGTGGGACTTTCGAGGGGCCAGGTAAGTAAAACGGGGGCTCGGGGGGGGGGGGGCGGTATTGTCGAATGTTTTTTCACCTTAATGCATAGGATGCATTAAGGTGAAAAAACATGTAACTTTACTACTCCTTTAACATGTTTTTTTCATCTGGGCTTGTGTACAGGTTCTTTTGGGCCTCAGCAAGCTATTCCGGATCCGACCAAAAAAGCTTCATAGCTAAACGGTCGGTACCCGGGCCTTGCAGAGAAGAGCAAGGTTTTGCCTGTAATGCCTCTTAGGAGGGCTGGACCCTGGGATCCAGAGCTCTGGTCATACCCACGACCAAGGTGTTATCTGTGCAGGGTGCTATACAGGTCCAGGGGAGTGGAATCCTTGGGAACCCGGTCCCTGAAGGTCTACGTACAATGCCTGCCGTGAGAGGTGAAGTTTGGGCTCCTGTGGACCAAACAGAGTCCTGCGGCGGGGAAAAGGTAAGTGGGGGCCCCTCAGGAACTTGGTTCTATTGAGGGGACCCCCAAGCCTAATATGTCTTTCTGCCTGTTACCTAACGGTATTCCCGCTAAATATCTGTGCATGCCTGAAACTGCTAGAAAATTTAATTTTTTTAATGGTGGTCAAGAAAAAAAAAAAATGGACAAACCGCGGTACCTGTGTTTAAACCACTAGAGGCCGCTGTGGAACGTCGTTTTTTTCTGTGGACTGTTTCCTTCTGAGGTCAAGTCCAGGCAGATGGTGAGTTCTCTTTAGGGAAACTGCTTCCTCTGTCATGTTGCAATGCTCGTCCATCCCCGGGCCCTGCTGCAAACAGGAACCCTGGCTCCTCTCCCTAGTCGTTTTCAAAAGAAGCGCCGAAGGTGCGCGTGCACGCGCCTCTATATATAGAGGTGAGCTTGAAAAGGGGGCGGAGCTTGGCGGATGACGCTCTGTGCGCGCCGCAGCGCTTCTGCGCATGTGCGGGCGTCCCAGCATGTCAAAAGGCACAATTATTTGTTGTGAGCTGGCTATGGAGTGCAGAGACAGAGCTGGTAACATTTAAAAAAGGCATACAGCAGGCGGTTGATGCAGGCATCCCCATAGAAAGACACATTAGTAGACACCAACTGTTTATATAGCAGCAATTGTGCTAGACTATTTTCAGTAAGTGGTGTATTACGGCTGGAATACCTCAGCTTTGGGCTTAGGAATATGCCGTCCAAAGTCTCCGGGACTAAGACTCCCAGGAAGCAAAGGGGGTCTCTGTCGGGCTCTGAGGATCTTGGGCATGCTTTGGCTGCACCAGTCTCCCCTGAAAAATCAGAGGTTGGTGCCCGTAGAGAACCCTCAAGAGTACCTGGTACTGTGGCTGTCCTCAGTTCACCTGCTCCTGTGTATGTAACAGGAGGTTTTTTCCTCAGCTCTGGGAGGACTGGAAGAGAGATTGACAACATTGATCGCTGCTTCCCTGTCGGAGGGAAAGCGCGCCCGATCTCCGTCTCCTCCCTCAGAGTACCTGTTAGCGGAGCAACAGTCCCATACAGGGATTGACCTACCTGAAGGGGATCAGGATGAGGTTGATTCTGTTCTAGAGGAATCAACAGTGGAAGAGCCATTTTCAGCATCACATGCTGAAAGATTATGGGTTCAGTCCCTGACTGATATGGTCCGATCAGCATTTAAAATGCCCCTTGCGGAACCATCAACCACTTCTGTCTCCTCGTTGGGGTCGCTAAAAGCTCCCCAGACTGTTTGTTCCTTTCCAATCCATCCTTTACTGGAAGGACTCATTTACCAGGATTGGGAACATCCTGATAAAATATTTACTCCCCCTAAGAGATTTCCGGTGGTCTATCCCATGGAGGATAAGTTCATCCGAAAATGGAGGGTGCCTACAGTGGACGCAGCCATCTCTTGTGTGAACAAATCACTGACATGTCCAGTAGATAATGTTCAAATGTTCAAGGACCCAATAGATAAAAAATTGGAGTCCTTATTAAAATCTGCTTTTACTACATCAAGCTTGGTGACACAACCAGCAGTAGCAGCTATTGGGGTCTGCCAAGCGGTGAAGGATCAGTTAAAACAGGTCTTAAGGGGCTTGCCGGATCAGCAGGCCCTTGCCCTAGCTGATTTGCCTAGAGCCTTATGCTTTGCGGTTGACGCCATCAAGGATTCAATCCATCAGGCCTCCCGCCTTACGCTGTCTGTAGTACATATGCGTTGGCTTCTATGGCTCAAGAACTGGTCTGCTGAAGCTCCCTGTAAAAAATTGCTGGTTGGCTTCCTATTTCATGGTGAACGCTTATTCGGGGAAGACCTGGACAAATATATCGAGAAAATTTCCAGCGGTAAAAGTACACTCTTGCCGGTTAAAAAGAGATTTAGAGGTCCCTCTTTTAAGAGGCCTGCCTCTCCAGTCCCTGGGACATCTGCTGTGAAGCAGTTCCGACGGCCTCCTCGGTCAAATCCCGGGGGTAAGAATCAGGGACAATCACAGGGTAACAAAAAACCCAGGGTCAGGAGAGGTACAAAACCTCCCCCCCAAGTCAAATTTATGAAGGGTTGCCCCCACTCAATCGGGTGGGGGGAAGACTTCAGTTGTTCGCAGAGGCCTGGCGGGACACGATCAGAGACAGATGGGTGCTCTCCGCAGTAAGTTTGGGATACAAGCTGGAGTTAAGACTCTCCTCCTTCCCATTTTATGTGGTCAAACGTGCCAAGAGATCCCCGGAAGAGAGGATCCCTCCTGTCGGCACTAGAACAACTATTGCTCCAAGGAGTAATTATGGAGGTTCCCCTGGAAGAATGCGGGTTCGGGTTTTACTCAAACCCCTTTACAGTCCCGAAGCCAAACGGGGATGTAAGGCCCATATTTAATCTAAAAGGGCTAAACAAATTCCTACATATCAGGACTTTCCGGATGGAGTCGATCCGATCGGTGGCCACTGCCCTACAAGGGGAGGAATGGTTAGCTTCGATCGACATCAAAGATGCTTATTTGCACATTCCCATCTTTCCAGTCAACCAAAAATTTCTACGCTTTGCAGTAAAAGGGCGCCATTTTCAGTTCAGAGCCTTACCCTTCGGTCTGGCCACAGCACCACGAGTGTTCACAAAAATTCTGGCCCCACTATTGGCCAATCTAAGAACACGAGGTGTGACGATAATGGCATATCTAGATGACTTGTTGCTGATGGACCACTCAGTGGAAAAACTAGAAATGGTTGTTCACGAGACAATCAAGTATCTGGAATCTCACGGTTGGATCATCAACCGAGACAAGTCAGCCCTAAAACCAGTCAAAAGTCTGGAATACTTGGGGCTAAGGCTGGATTCAGACCAGAGGAAGATTTTCTTGCCTCAAGAAAAAGTGTCTTCTTTGAGAGATTTGATCCACCTGGTGAGTACAAAAAGACAGCCGTCCATACGCCTGTGCATGAGGCTGCTGGGAAAAATGGTGGCATCATTCGAAGCGGTGCCCTACGGTCAATTCCATTCAAGGAATTTGCAAAGGGCCATACTGTCAGCCTGGAACAAAAAAGTTCAGGTCCTAGACTTACCAATGTCCTTGTCCCCTTCCGTTCGCAAAAGCCTCCGTTGGTGGTTGGTTCCCCAGAATCTGAAAAAAGGGAAATCCTTCAGTCCGATTTCTTGGAAGGTGGTCACTACAGATGCCAGCCTTATAGGCTGGGGGGGCAGTACTGGAGCAATGGTCTCTCCAGGGCAGATGGTCGGATGCAGAGAAGGCCCTGCCCATCAATCTCTTAGAGATACGAGCAGCCCGGTATGCCCTAGTAGCATGGACATCCAAACTCCAAGGGTCCCCTGTCAGAATTCAATCAGACAATGCCACGGCAGTGGCATATATCAATCATCAGGGGGGCACCAGGAGTCGTGCAGCCCAGAGGGAAGTAAATTGCATCCTGAAATGGGCAGAAAGATATGTCCCAGCCATATCCGCGGTATTCATTCCAGGAGTGGAGAATTGGAAGGCGGACTTTCTAAGTCGCCAACAATTATGCCCAGGGTAATGGTCCCTTCACCCCGAGGTTTTCCGGGCAATATGTCAGCGGTGGGGAGCACCGGATGTAGATCTGCTAGCATCCAGATTCAACGCAAAGGTGGACAGATTTGTCTCTCGGACAAGGGATCCCCTAGCTTGCGGCTCGGATGCTCTAGTGTTCCCTTGGGATCAGTTCAAGCTGATATATGCATTTCCACCGCCACAATTGTTGCCTCAATTACTCCGCAGAATCAGGGTAGAAAAGAAACCAGTGATTCTGGTGGCTCCAGCGTGGCCCCGAAGAGCATGGTACGCAGAGATTGTAAAAATGTCTGTGGGGAGTCCTTGGACTCCCACATCGTCCGGACCTGCTTTCACAAGGACCGATATACCACCCTTCCTTACTAGCCCTAGGTTTGACGGCCTGGCTTTTGAAGCCCACATTCTAAAAAAGAGAGGTCTCTCTAATCCTGTGGTATCTACCATGATCAATGCCAGGAAGCCGGTATCCAGGCAGATTTACTATAGAATCTGGAAGGCGTACATCGCATGGTGTGAGGCCAAGAAATGGCATCCACGTAAGTACGTCATAGGTAGGATTCTGGACTTCCTACAGTGGGCTGTAGATGGGAAGTTTGCCTTGAGTACTTTCAAGGGTCAGATTTCGGCCTTGTCAATATTTTTTCAAAGGCCCCTGGCTTCGCATTAACTAGTCAAAACTTTTACACAAGGAGTGATGCGTATTAGCCCTCCGGGTTAAAATTCCCATATGTCCATGGGACCTAAACCTGGTTCTATCGGTTCTACAGAAACAACCATTTGAACCATTACAGCACATTTCCTTGGTTCTTCTCACCAGGAAATTGATTTTTTTTAGTAGCCATATGTTCGGCTAAAAAAGTGTCGGAATTGGCCGCTATGTCCTGTAAGGAGCCATATCTGGTTATCCATAAGGACAGAGTAGTGTTACATCCTCATCCAGCCTTTCTTCCTAAGGTGGTATCGAGGTTTCATTTGAACCTAGATGTGGTTCTTCCTTCCTTTTTCCCCAAACCGAGCTCGGTAGAGGAAAAGTTATCACATTCTTTGGATGTAGTAAGAGCAGTTAAAGCTTATCTAAAAGCCACTGCTCAGATTCGTAGAACGGATACTTTGTTTATTCTGCCGGAAGGCCCCAGAAAGGGTCAGGCAGCGTCAAAATCTACTTTAGCCAAGTGGATTTGACAGGTCATAATGCAAGCCTATGGCTTGAGAAGGAGACCGCCTCCGTTCAAAGTTAGAGCGCACTCCACGAGAGCAGTTGGAACTTCATGGGCAGTGCATCACCAGGCCTCCCTGGCTCAAATCTGTAAGGCCGCAACATGGTCTTCAGTACACACGTTTACTAGGTTCTACCAGGTGGACGTTAGAAGTCAGGAGGATGTCGCCTTTGGGCGCAGTGTGTTGCAGGCCGCAAATGATCCTCATGTCTGATAGCGCCCAGCTTATGTATGGTGTATCCCCCCCCCCCTCATTGGGCATTGCTTTAGGACATCCCACATAGTAATGACTATGTCGCTCTGTGTCCCGTGATGTACGAGAAAGAAAATAGGATTTTTATAACAGCTTACCTGTAAAATCCTTTTCTTGGAGTACATCACGGGACACAGAGCTCCCACCCCTCTTTTGGGGACACTTATTGCTTTGCTACAAAACTGAGGTACTCCCGGATGGGAGGGGCTTATATAGGGGAGGGTACTTCCGGTTTTGGAAGTTGCCAGTGCCAGCACCTGAAGGTATCTATATAACCCACATAGTAATGACTATGTCTCTCTGTGTCCCGTGATGTACTCCAAGAAAAGGATTTTACAGGTAAGCTGTTATAAAAATCCTATTTTTTGGAGCGGTGTGTTTACCGCTCCTTTACCGCTGCTGCCCATTGAAAGCAATGGGAAATTGCGGTAATACCGCCGGCAATGCGCCTCTACAGAGGCGCATTGCAGGCAGTATTAGCCCTTTTTCAGCCGCTAGCGGGGGTTAAAATTGCCCCGCTAGCGGCTGAATATTGCGGTAAAAACAATGGTATAGCGACGCTAAAAATAGCGCTGCTATACCGCCAGCGCACCTCCCCGCCCCAGTGTGAAAGGGGCCTTATTATTTTTCCTGCAGGAGCCTGGAAAGCATTGCACCTGTGATCAGTGAATCAGGTGTGCAATGTCAGGCTTCTGCAGACAAGCCTTGCAGCTTTCAGCCCGTTCCTCAAATTGCAGGCTGACTGTTTCACAAGCTGCAGGGCTTGTGAAAGAACTAAGAGTGCGCTCATCAGCTACATTCATAACCACAAGCTCTCTGCTGCTGCGGTGGATGATGGTAGTTGTCTTTTCAGTCACAGGTAACTTGATGTTCTTAAAGGTGAACTTTTCCTTTAAAGAGTAACTCCACTTGTGTTGAGAAAAAAAATTTCCCCTCTTGGTGATCTGTGTACATTGCAAGGATTTTAACAAACTGTGTTGCAGATTCCTACCTTGTGTTTTGAGATTGTAGGCCACACCCACCCGGACCCAACTTCCCCAGATACAAATAATTAAAATGAACACTCAAAAACCTTATTTGGCAAAATATATTGGCCGCGACACCTTTATTGGTTTAAATAATTTCCAATAACTCTTTATTATTACTCATATTTATTATCACTCATAACTTAGAAATCTGTTATGTGATTATATATCTGCCTGCTCAGTTATTAGAACTCGAGCAGTAGCTCAAACTTTAAATATCAATAACAGTCCCCCCCCAGAATCCAGGGTGACCCAACTACATAAGAGGCGTTCGCGACTGGGGAGGGAGCGCCAAACTTATTCAGCTGTCCGCAGGGAAGAGGATGAGCCCCACACCTGCTGACCTTTTATATAGCCCAGTGGCAGGCCGTCCATAGGGGGCGCCCGGGCGCCGCCCCCCCCCCCCCTCCTGTGGTCACCAAAAAAAAAAAAACTGGCCCTTTAAGAGTTTTTTTTTTATGTCGTTTTTTTACACATGGCGGCGCGACCATAGTGGGCGCAGAAGCGCCGCTACCGCTCGCTTCTGATATAGCCTATCCCCCTGCTTCCAGAGAATTCCCTGAAACCTTATTGGCTGCACCTGAAAGCTTCCCTTTAGACTCTTAAAGAGGCAGTAACCTTACTAAATAAACCTATGCTGTTTAATAATTTATATCAAATCCTAGGATGGGGAGGCCACAATCTCAAGAAAGTGGCCCCATATTGTGCCCCCTTTTTTCATTCTGAAGAAATATCTGTTTGTGTCTTTGTGCTGAATGAATCTGTATGGGATTGGTTTTATAATCAATCAGCTGTTGCACCTGCAGGACTCTGAGGAAATTGGCAGGGTCTGCATACCTTTTTAAGATGTATTTTTTGGGAATATTTCAACAAAAATTATATATTTGTTGTGGGGGGGGGGGGGGGTGCCAAAAATCTGACTTGAATCTTGGTGCAGACTTATGGAAAAAAAATCGGTAAGGCAATTAAATTTCTGGGGGGAGTTATGTATGCCATCTATGTACAGAATGCCTCTAGGTTGCCATATTGTATTTTTCAGAAAATGACAGCACTGCAGATTGAAATGGAAAGGTAACTTTTAATAACACCCAATAACAATGACTTGTGTCACAACTGTAATAGAGAGATATTATATATATATATATATATATTTATATTATATTCTATTATATATATATATATATATATATATATATATATATATATATATATTTATTTTTTTTTTAAAGTATATTGTCCCTACCATACAGACACACTTTCTAGGTCCATTTTGAGTGGGAGTCAGTTTACCCCCCAGTATTTTTTGTATTATGAGAATACATGATTGTGAACTACAGTATTACACGTTTTATATACTTCTTGAGTGTATGTGAAACATCCACTTTTTTACAATTTTGTCCCAAAATGGCAGATTCTTGCTTATTCTGTGGAATGAACTCCTCTAACAGACCTGTTGGTGCTGTTATCTGTCTATATTATCATTGTTTGTGAAATGTGCTGACATTTCCTGCATAGTTTGTAAATGGAAAAATACATTGTTTTTTTTTCTTAACAGGGTATGAGAAGACCGATGATGTGTCGGAAAAGACCTCCCTGGCTGATCAGGAGGAAATGAGAACGATTTTCATTAACCAGCCTCAGTTTGTAAAGTACTGCAACAACCATGTCAGGTAAGAATTTTCTGTAGGGGTGAAATCACTAAAAGTGCCAGGAAGGCCAGCTCTTTATATGGGAAATATATTTGCTTACATGCCTTGTTTGGATACCATTAGTGTACTGTTATCTTCTCTATCTTCAAATATGTTGATGGGACTTTTAGGGTGCTCCATATAAATTTGATAACAAAATATATGATTAAATCCAAAATTAGTTTTATTTTTTTTTATATCCATATTAAAAATGTATTTTCAAATTTTTAAACACGCCTTTTTAGAGCCTCTACAGAGCTGTTTGTAATGTATTGTGTTTTCCATAGGGCAAGTTCTGCCACACACATAATTATGGTGTCAGTGTGCCCTGATTACCCTCACCCAGCATTGGTTAACCTAAAAAAAAAAAATGTATCCTGTTCCCTTAAAGAATGTTATGCAGCACAGTGCTTGTGCTGTGTAATTTGTCCCTCTGTAACACCTAAAAAACCTTGCTGATCCTGCCTGGCTATGTCCTCCCCTCTGTAAACTGACCACGGTTTATCATGGCTGCTGAGCCCTGACACTGTGGTCCGTTTACGTGCCTCCGTCATCCGCTGTCTCCTGTCCTCCTCTGCCCTCTCCCACCCCTCCCATCCCTGCCTGTCAGCTCCTGTGTCAGTGCCCGCCCCCTCCCCCTTTATGCCATCCTGTCTGTTTTAATAATCCTATGTGCCTCTGTGTCTGTGTTTTTATAAAAATAAGCCGTTCTTTACCATTTTTTTAGAGCAACGGTCCCTGCTCACGTGACCCTCCGCCTCTTTCCTCCTCTTCCCCTTCCGACTGACGTCAACAGGGAATCCTCTGCCTCTCCCATTGCAGCTGTCAGATGGGGAGAGGAGAGAGGCAGTACTTTTTTTTTTAACTAGCTTTGTGAGAAATGCTTTATAACTGGCTTTGCAGTACTCACAAAGCCAATTCTAAAGCATTTCTCACAAAGCCAATTATAAAGCATTTAGGGCCGAAATGTGGTTCTAAAGGCAGAAGTTATTTTTACCTTGCTATAGGGACACTCTATACTATAATTTGCAGCTTGCTATTGGGGCACTCTGAAGGCAGGAGGAGGACCCCAGAAAAGGAGAATCAGGGCTGTTCTGTGCAAACCATTACACGGAGCAGGCAAGTATAACATGTTTGTTTTAAAAAAAACAAACACTTTAACCACTTCAATACCAGGCCAATTTTCAGCTTTCAGCGATGTCGCAAAGAGCTGGCTGCATAAGAGGCATATTCCTGATGTCCTCCCTGGTACCTCTGCCAAAAGAACACTCCAAAGATTGTTGTGTCTGTAGAAAATGCAGATATAGGCATGACACCCGCTTTTATTGTCCCTCCTGTTCTGACCAACCTGGTCTCTGCATCTGTGATGGTTTCCATCGCTACCACACACTAGTGGAGTATTAGCATAGGGTACAGCACGGCACAGTCCTAGGGAACACTTATCACACAGGGTTTCTAAAGATGTTAGATGGCCATTGCATTTTGAGAGACCCTAAGCTGGAACGTTTATAGTAACAATAAAAGTGTAAAATTAAATAAATAAAGACAAAAATAGTTCTCGTTTTTTATTGCTATTCTCTTTCTCGTCCTTCTAGTCTGCTTTGTTTTACTGTAATTTATTAATACTGTGTTTTATCAGGTTTGCTTTGCAGGTATGTCCTATTGTTATACTGTAATGTTACTGTGTTTTATTAACCGTTATTTGCTTTGCAAGTATGCCATTCAGCTGCAGCATGGGTTTATTTATTTTGACAGCAACAGGGTTTGCTCTCACGAAACGTAAAGCCATTACTCCAGCGCTTTAGGAGGTGATTTCGCCCCCACAGTTAAAAAAAAGTGCATATATGCCGAAGCATGGGGACAGGGGTGGACAATGGGGACGGAATGCCCCCTATGCTTCGGCATATATTTTTTTTTTTGCAATAAAACAAAAATTGTTTTATTGAGTTAATGTTTTATTGATACTGTGATTTATTGTTACCATTCATTGCTTTGCAGGTACACCATTTGGCTCCACCACTGATTTATTTATTTTGACAGCAATAAGGTTTCTGGACTTTGAGTGGTTATACCAGAATGATGCCTACAGGTTTAGGTATCATCTTGGTATCGTTTTTTTCAACCAGCGGTCGGCTTTCATGTTAAAGCAATTTTAGCTAATTCGCCGCTAGACTGCTCTTACAAGCAGAGGGAACCCAAGAATGCAGCTGGTGGTTTTGCCAGCTGACCATAGAGCTGATCGGAGACTAGAACTGCTCCAATCATCTCTATGGCCTAAGAAACCAGAATCTACGATCATTTCATGACTTCGGTTTTGCCGGATATAAACTGTGCGATTTAAGAAAGCATCTTTCTTTCTCGTACATCACGGGACACAGAGCGACATAGTCATTACTATGTGGGTTATATAGATTACCTTCAGGTGCTGGCACTGGCAACTTCCAAAACCGGAAGTACCCTCCCCTATATAAGCCCCTCCCATCCGGGAGTACCTCCGTTTTTTGCCAGTGTCTAAGGTGTTGGCCAAAGGTTAACATGTTTTTCATCTGGGCTTGTGTACAGGTTCTTTTGGGCCTCGGCAAGCTATTCCGGATCCGACCAAAAAAGCTTCATAGCTAAACGGTCGGTACCCGGGCCTTGCAGAGAAGAGCAAGGTTTTGCCTGTAATGCCTCTCTTAGGAGGGCTGGACCCTGGGATCCAGAGCTCTGGTCATACCCACGACCAAGATGTTTTCTGTGCAGGGTGCTATACAGGTCCAGGGGAGTGGAATCCTTGGGAACCCGGTCCCTGAAGGTTTAAGTACAATGCCTGCCGTGAGAGGTGAAGTTTGGGCTTCTGTGGACCAAACCGAGTCCTGCGGCGGGGAAAAGGTAAGTGGGGGCCCCTCAGGAACTTGGTTCTATTGGGGGGACCCCCAAGCCTAATATGTCTTTCTGCCTGTTACCTAACGGTATTCCCGCTAAATATCTGTGCATGCCTGTAACTACTAGAAAATGTAATAATTTTAATGGTGGTCAAGAAAAAAAAAAAAATGGACAAACCGCGGTACCTGTGTTAATCCACTAGAGGCCGCTGTGGAACGTCGTTTTCTTGTTATGTGTACTATTTACTTCTGAGGTCAAGTCCAGGCAGATGGTGAGTTCTCTTGAGGGAAACTGCTTCCTCTGTCATGTTGCAATGCTCGTCCATCCCCGGGCCCTGCTGCAAACAGGGACCCTGGCTCCTCTCCCTAGTTTTTTTCAAAAGAAGCGCCGAAGGCGCACGTGCCTGCGCCTCTATATATAGAGGTGACCTGGAAAAGGGGCGGAGCTTGGCGGATGACGCTCTGTGCGCGCCGCAGCGCTTCTGCGCATGTGCGGGCGTCCCAGCATGTCAAAAGGCACAATTATGTGTTGTGAGCTGGCTATGGAGTGCAGAGACAGAGCTGGTAACATTTAAAAAAGGCATACAGCAGGCGGTTGATGCAGGCATCCCCATAGAAAGGCACATTAGTAGACATCAACTGTTTATATAGCAGCAATTGTGCTAGACTATTTTCAGTAAGTGGTGTATTACGGCTGGAATACCTCAGCTTTGGGCTTAGGAATATGCCGTCCAAAGTCTCCGGGACTAAGACTCCCAGGAAGCAAAGGGGGTCTCCGTCGGGCTGTGAGGATCTTGGGCATGCTTTTGCTGCACCAGTCTCCCCTGAAAAATCAGAGGTTGGTGCCCGTAGAGAACCCTCAGGAGTACCTGGTACTGTGGCTGTCCTCAGTTCACCTGCTCCTGTGTATGTAACAGAGGAGGTTTTTTCCTCAGCTCTGGGAGGACTGGAAGAGAGATTGACAACATTGATAGCTGCTTCCCTGTCAGAGGGAAAGCGCGCCCGATCTCCGTCTCCTCCCTCAGAGTACCTGTTAGTGGAACAACAGTCCCATACAGGGATTGACCTACCTGAAGGGGATCAGGATGAGGTTGATTCTGTTCTAGAGGAATCAACAGTGGAAGAGCCATTTTCAGCATCACATGCTGAAAGATTATGGGTTCAGTCCCTGACTGATATGGTCTGATCAGCATTTAAAATGCCCCTTGCGGAGCCATCAACCACTTCTGTCTCCTCGTTGGGGTCGCTAAAAGCTCCCCAGACTGTTTGTTCCTTTCCAATCCATCCTTTACTGGAAGGACTCATTTACCAGGATTGGGAACATCCTGATAAGATATTTACTCCCCCTAAGAGATTTCCGGTGGTCTATCCCATGGAGGATAAGTTCATCCGAAAATGGAGGGTGCCTACAGTGGACGCAGCCATCTCTTGTGTGAACAAATCACTGACATGTCCAGTAGATAATGTTCAAATGTTCAAGGACCCAATAGATAAAAAATTGGAGTCCTTATTAAAATCTGCTTTTACTACATCAAGCTTGGTGACACAACCAGCAGTAGCAGCTATTGGGGTCTGCCAAGCGGTGAAGGATCAGTTAAAACAGGTCTTAAGGGACTTGCCGGATCAGCAGGCCCTTGCCCTAGCTGATCTACCTAGAGCCTTATGCTTTGCGGTTGACGCTATCAAGGATTCAATCCATCAGGCCTTACGCTGTCTGTAGTACATATGCGTAGGCTTCTATGGCTCAAGAACTGGTCTGCTGAAGCTCCCTGTAAAAAATTGCTGGTTAGCTTCCCATTTCATGGTGAACGCTTATTCGGGGAAGACCTGGACAAATATATCCAGAAAATTTCCAGCGGTAAAAATCAGGGACAATCACAGGGTAACAAAAAACCCTGGGTCAGCAGAGGTACAAAACCTCCCCCCCAAGTCAAATTTATGAAGGGTTGCCCCCACTCAATCGGGTGGGGGGAAGACTTCAGTAGTTCGCAGAGACCTGGCGGGACACGATCAGAGACAGATGGGTGCTCTCCGCAGTAAGTCTGGGATACAAGCTGGAGTTAAAAGACTCTCCTCCTTCCCATTTTATATGGTCAAACGTGCCAAGAGATCCCCGGAAGAGAGGATCCCTCCTGTTGGCACTAGAACAACTATTGCTCCAAGGAGTAATCATAGAGGTTCCCCTGGAAGAATGCGGGTTCGGGTTTTACTCAAACCTCTTCACAGTCCCGAAGCCAAACGGGGACGTGAGGCCCATATTAAATCTAAAAGGGCTAAACAAATTCCTACATATCAGGACTTTTCGGATGGAGTCGATCCGATCGGTGGCCACTGCCCTACAAGGGGAGGAATGGTTAGCCTCGATCGACATCAAAGATGCTTATTTGCACATTCCCATCTTTCCAGTCCACCAAAAATTTCTACGCTTTGCAGTAGAAGGGCGCCATTTTCAGTTCAGAGCCTTACCCTTCGGTCTGGCCACAGCACCACGAGTGTTCACAAAAATTCTGGCCCCACTATTGGCCAATCTAAGAACACGAGGTGTAACCATAATGGCATATCTAGACGACTTGTTGCTGATGGACCACTCAGTGGAAAAACTAGAAGTGGTTGTTCACGAGACAATCCAGTATCTGGAGTCTCACGGTTGGATTATCAACCGAGACAAGTCAGCCCTAAAACCAGTCAAAAGTCTGGAATACTTGGGGCTACGGCTGGATTCAGACTAGAGGAAAATTTTCTTGCCTCAAGAAAAGGTGTCGTCTTTGAGAGATTTGATCCACCTGGTGGGTACAAAAAGACAGCCGTCCATACGCCTGTGCATGAGGCTGCTGGGGAAAAATGGTGGCATCATTCGAAGCAGTACCCTACGGTCGATTCCATTCAAGGAATTTGCAAAGGGCCATACTGTCAGCCTGGAACAAAAAAGTTCAGGCCCTAGACTTACCAATGTCCTTGTCCCCTTCCGTTCACAAGAGCCTCCGTTGGTTGGTTCCCCAGAATCTGGAAAAAGGGAAATCCTTCAGTCCGATTTCTTAGAAGGTGGTCACTACAGATGCCAGCCTTTATAGACTGGGGGGCAGTACTGGAGCAATGGTCTCTCCAGGGCAGATGGTCGGATGCAGAGAAGGCCCTGCCCATCAATATCTTAGAGATACGAGCAGCCCGGTATGCCCTAGTAGCATGGACATCCAAACTCCAAGGGTCCCCTGTCAGATTTCAATCAGACAATGCCACGGCAGTGGCATATATCAATCATCAGGGGGGCACCAGGAGTCGTGCAGCCCAGAGGGAAGTAAATTGCATCCTGAAATGGGCAGAAAGATATGTCCCAGCCATATCCGCGGTATTCATTCCAGGGGTGGAGAATTGGAAGGCGGACTTTCTAAGTCGCCAACAATTATGCCCAGGGGAGAATGGTTCCTTCACCCCGAGGTTTTCCGGGCAATATGTCAGCGGTGGGGAGCACCGGATGTAGATCTGCTAGCATCCAGATTCAACGCAAAGGTGGACAGATTTGTCTCTCGGACAAGGGATCCCCTAGTTTGCGGCTCGGATGCTCTAGTGTTCCCTTGGGATCAGTTCAAGCTGATATATGCATTTCCACCGCCACAATTGTTGCCTCGATTACTCCGCAGAATCAGGGTAGAAAAGAAACCAGTGATTCTGGTGGCTCCAGCGTGGCCCCGAAGAGCATGGTACGCGGAGATTGTAAAAATGTCTGTAGGGAGTCCTTGGACCCTTCCACATCGTCCGGACCTGCTTTCGCAAGGACCGATATACCACCCTTCCTTACTAGCCTTAGGTTTGACGGCCTGGCTATTGAAGCCCACATTCTAAAAAAGAGAGGTCTCTCTAATCCTGTGGTATCTACCATGATCAATGCCAGGAAGCCGGTATCCAGGCAGATTTACTATAGAATCTGGAAGGCGTACATCGCGTGGTTTGAGGCCAAGAAATGGCATCCACGAAAGTACGTAATAGGTAGGATTCTGGACTTCCTACAGTGGGCTGTAGATGGGAAGTTTGCCTTGAGTACTATCAAGGGTCAGATTTCGGCCTTGTCAATATTTTTTCAAGGCCCTTGGCTTCGCATTCACTAGTCAAAACTTTTATACAAGGAGTGATGCGTATTAGCCCTCCGGTTAAAACTCCCATATGTCCATGGGACCTAAACCTGGTTCTATCGGTTCTACAGAAACAACCATTTGAACCATTACAGCACATTTCCTTGGTTCTTCTCTCCAGGAAATTTATTTTCTTAGTAGCCATTTGTTCGGCTAAAAGAGTGTCGGAATTGGCCGCTATGTCCTGTAAGGAGCCATATCTGGTTATCCATAAAGACAGAGTAGTGTTACATCCTCATCCAGCCTTTCTTCCTAAGGTGGTATCGAGGTTTCATTTGAACCAAGATGTGGTTCTTCCTTTTTTTTTCCCCAAACCTACTTCGGTAGAGGAAAAGTTATTGCATTCTTTGGATGTAGTAAGAGCAGTTAAAGCTTATCTAAAAGCCACTGCTCAGATTCGCAGAACGGATACTTTGTTTATTCTGCCGGAAGGCCCCAGAAAGGGTCAGGCAGCGTCAAAATCTACTTTAGCCAAGTGGATTCGACAGGTCATAATACAAGCCTATGGCTTGAGAAGGAGACCGCCTCCGTTCAAAGTTAGAGCGCACTCCACGAGAGCAGTTGGAACTTCATGGGCAGTGCATCACCAGGCCTCCCTGGCTCAAATCCGTAAGGCCGCAACATGGTCTTCAGTTCACACGTTTACTAGGTTCTACCAGGTGGACGTTAGAAGTCAGGAGGATGTCGCCTTTGGGCGCAGTGTGTTGCAGGCCGCAAAAGATCCTCATGTCTGATAGCGCTCAGCTTATATATGGTGTATCCCCCCCCTCATTGGGCATTGCTTTAGGACATCCCATTAGTAATGACTATGTCGCTCTGTGTCCCGTGATGTACGAGAAAGAAAATAGGATTTTTATAACAGCTTACCTGTAAAATCCTTTTCTTGGAGTACATCACGGGACACAGAGCTCCCGCCCCTCTTTGGGGACACTTATTGCTTTGCTACAAAACTGAGGTGCTCCCGGATGGGAGGGGCTTATATAGGGGAGGGTACTTCCGGTTTTGGAAGTTGCCAGTGCCAGCACCTGAAGGTAATCTATATAACCCACATAGTAATGACTATGTCGCTCTGTGTCCCGTGATGTACTCCAAGAAAAGGATTTTACAGGTAAGCTGTTATAAAAATCCTATTTTTTCACACCGATCTTGGTGTGGTCAGCGAGTACATTTACATTCCCTGTGATAACGATAAAAACATTAATAAAATGAAAGGGACAGTATAAAAACCAAAATTAATAATTAAAAAAAGTATTCGAACTCCTCTGTAAATCTAAAGTGGTAACCTGTAAAGGCTTTTGTTGCCACTGCACGGGTGTGCGTAATTTTAAAGCATGTCGTGTTTTAAGATCATCTTTTATATTTCACCAAACCTTTGGCAATATAGTGTGTTTTTGTGCATTTCAATTCAAGAAAGTTTTATTTATTTATTTTTTTTCCCAAAAAATAATTGCATTCGAAAAAAAAAATTGCAACATGCACCATTTTAATCTGTAGGGCTTCTGCTTTAAAAATATATATGTTTGGCCGTTCGAAGTAATTTTCTAGCAAAAAATATTTTTTTCATGTAAACAAAGTGTTAGGACTTGATGGTTCAAGTTGTTAGAACAGTGGGTGGTGTGTGCCAGGACAGTTCAATCCCCCTCCCATGACCCTTTTTTGGAAAGTTGACACCCCAAGCTATTGGCATGTTGAGTCCATGGAATATTTTATATACAAGTTTTGGGAAAATTACAATTCTTTTATTTTTTTCACAAATCTGTCACTAAATGATATATTGCTCACACATGGCATGGGTATATGTGAAATGACACCCCTAAATATATTTTGCTGCTTCTCCTGAGTATGGGGATACCACATGTGTGGGACTTTTTGGGAGTCTAGCTGCTTACAGGACCCCGAAAACCAAGCACCGCCTTCAGACTTTCTAAGGGCGTAAAATGGTGATTTTCCTCATCACTACCTATCACGGTTTCAGAGGCCCTGAAATGTCAAGATGGCACAAACCCCCCCCCCCCCCCAAATGACCCAATTTTCGAAAGTAGACACCCCAAGGTATTTAAGAGGCACCGTGAGTATTTTGCAGTTCTCATTTGTTTTGGAAAATGAAGAAAGAATTCAATTTTTAAAACTTAGTGGCAAAGAGAGATCTGCAAAATACATAACATGCCTCTCTGCAAATAGCTTGGGGTGTCTACTTTCCAACATGGGATCATTTGGGGGGGGGGGTTGAGCTATCTTGGCATTTCATGGCCTCCGAAACTGTGATAGGGTAGTGAGGAGTGAAATCAAAAATGTATGCCCTTAAAAATTCTGAAGGTGGTGATTGGTTTTCGGGTCCTGTATGTGGCTAGGCTCCCAAAAAGTCTCACATGTGGTATCCTAGTACGCAGGAGAAGCAGCAGAATATTTTTTGGGGTGTAATTCCACATTCCATGGCATGTGTGAGTAATTTTGTGACTAAAAAAATAAAATTCTATGTGCTCAACATGCCTTTCTGTCAGGGTCACCTGTGGCCAGGTGACAGATGCACACCGTAGGGGGACAGGAGTGCACCGCGAGGTAGTGAACCCTATGGCTGGCTTCTGTGGATAGGAAACTGGGTGGTTGTGGAAAGCGGGACCAGAGGAGCACAACCGGGATCCCAACGGAAGCGAGAGCCAAGATTCCCCAGGGCGCGGAGTCTAAGACCCAGCTGGTCTTCTCCAGGGCCTCTAGTGGTGAGGATGTTACGCTGCAGGCTGGGACCAGGTCGCGGCCCCTGGAGTTTCCTAGCTCACGCCCCGTAGGATAAGGGGAAGCAGCAGCACACGATAGAGAGAACCGAAACAAGCCGAAGGTCAGGGGCCACAAGCAGACAAGGATAACGAAGAACGAGCCGAAGGTCAAGGGTCACGAGCAGACAGGGATGGTCGGGGACAAGCCAATAACGTAACAGAGAGACAGACGTAGCACACGGCAGGCAGGAACCCAAACACACAATGCCTAACAAACACGTTGATCAGCAAAGCAGGCTTGCAGTGCACAGGTTAATATAGTGTTCAGTGATAGGGCCTGGGGTGGAGTCAGGCTGGGAGGAGATTATAAAGGAAGCCAGGTGAAGGAGGTCTGGTCTCTAGATGAACACATGAGGAGGAAGGTAAGATGGCAGACAGACATTATTGCATATCCATGACAGTACCCTCCCTCTTACGAGGCCTCCCCCTTCCCCGCCTGGGCCCAGGTTTAGAGGGAAACTTCAGATGAAACTCCTTTAACAGACGAGGTGCAAAGACCTCAGATGCAGTGATCCAAGACCTCTCCTCAGGACCAAACCCTTTCCAATGAACGAGGTACTGAAGAACGCCTTTACAGAGTCGGGAGTCCAGAATTTGACTGATCTCGTACTCCTGATTATCCTCCGAGACAGGCGCCACGGTAGGAAGAGGACGAGAGAATTTATTGAGGACTAAAGGCTTTAGAAGAGCAACATGAAAGGAGTTAGTGATTTTAAGGCTCTTAGGAATCTGGAGTTTGAAACAAACCGGATTCAGTTTAGCAGTTACCGTGTATGGACCGATGAATCGTGGAGCAAACTTCAGAGAAGGAACTCGGAGCTTGATGTTCCTGGTAGAGAGCCAGACTTTGTCCCCTGGCTGAAGAGAAGGCGGTTTACGCCTGCGGCGGTCTGCAAAGCCTTTGAATTTTTCAGCAGCTGCCCGGAGGGAATCATGAACGTGACCCCAAACGGAATTGAGAGACTCCTGAACCGAAGCCAAAGCTGGAATGTCTGGAGAACAGATCATAGGAAGAGGAAGTTGAGGGTGTTTTCCATAAACTGTGAAAAAGGGTGTCTTCTGCGAACTGGTATTCACATGATTGTTATGGGAGAATTCTGCCCACGGGAGTAGAGAGGACCAATCGTCATGGTGAGAAGACACAAAGGTGCGAAGAAAGACCTCTAACTCCTGATTAACCCTCTCAGTCTGTCCATTGGATTGGGGATGGTAAGAAGAAGAAAAATCCAAGACAATATTGAGGGATTTGCAAAAGGCTCTCCAAAAACGAGACGTGAATTGGACTCCCCTGTCGGAAACAATATGAGAAGGGACCCCATGTAGGCGGAGAATTTCTCGAATGAAAATGGGAACCAAGGCAGGGGCAGAAGGAAGACCAGGAAGAGGAACAAAATGAGCCATCTTGGAGAATCGATCGATTACCACCCAAATGACTGTATTATTCTCAGACAGTGGGAGATCGGTGATAAAATCCATGGCAATATGGGCCCAGGGTTCCTTAGGAATAGGCAAGGGCATGAGGAGACCAGCAGGAGCTTGTGTGGAGGATTTGGACTGAGCACAGACATGACAAGCTTTAACGTAGTCTTTGACGTCTGAGCGGAGATTAGGCCACCAGTAGTGACGACTGATGAGTAGGAAGGATCGGAGGAATCCAGAATGCCCTGCCACCTTGGAATCATGTCCCCAACGAAGGATCTTAGCTCTTAGCTCAGTGGGGACAAAGGTCTTACCAGGCAGAATTTTAGACTTCAGGGTGGTAGAGTGGGCAACAATGCATGAGGTGGGAATGATCGGCTCAGGTTCAGGGGCGGACTCCTCGTCCAAAGTGTCAAATGACCTAGAGAGCGCATCAGCCCGACCGTTGCAGGAACCAGGTTTGTAGGTAATCGTGAAATTAAAACGGGCAAAGAAGAGACTCCACCTGGCCTGTCTAGGATTCAGACGTTTAGCATTCTGTAGATACTGTAAATTCTTGTGATCGGTAAAGATCGTTATGGAGTGAGGGGAACCCTCCAAGAGATGACGCCACTCCTCTAACGCCAATTTAATAGCGAGAAGTTCCCGATCACCGATGGCATAATTCCTCTCTGCCTGAGAATTTTTTTTGGAGAAGAACGCACATGGTTGGCGTCTCTTCTCAAAGATTTGAAGAAGCACAGCTCCCACCCCCATTGAGGAAGCGTCCACTTCAATAAAAAATGCATTCCCAGGATTTGGTCTCCTCAAGAGGGGGCCAGAAACAAAGGCCTGTTTCAGGTTGTGAAATGCAGAGACAGCTTCGGGAGGCCAGTCTCTGGCATTCACACCCTTCTTGGTCAAAGCGATAATAGGCGCGGCAATGGAAGAGTAATTCCTTATGAACTGCCTATAATAATTAGTGAAGCCAAGAAAGCGCTGTGTGGCCTTGAGGCTAGCAGGAAGAGGCCAGTTGGTGATAGCCAAGACCTTCCCAGGGTCCATACGAAGCCCCGAACATGAGACAAAGCACCCCAAAAACAGGACCTCAGAACATTCAAAGGAACATTTCTCCAGCTTGGCATAGAGATTGTTCTCTCTAAGACGTTGAAGTACAGTGCGGACATGGTTTCTGTGGACGAGCAGATTTTCAGAAAAGATCAGAATGTCATCCAGATAGATGACAACAAACTGGTACAGCAGATCTCTGAAGATTTCATTGACAAAGTTTTGAAACACGGCTGGAGCATTACACAGACCAAAAGGCATCACCAGATATTCGTAATGCCCGTCTCTAGTGTTAAATGCAGTCTTCCATTCGTCACCCTCCCGTATTCGAATGAGATTGTACGCGCCTCTGAGATCCAACTTGGTGAAAATGGAGGCACCCTTCAACCTATCGAATAGCTCAGATATTAAGGGTAAGGGGTATCGATTTTTAATAGTAACCGCATTTAAACCCCGATAATCGATGCAGGGTCTTAAGGTACCATCCTTTTTGGCAACAAAAAAGAACCCTGCCCCTGCAGGCGATGAGGATTTCCGGATGAACCCTCTCTCCAGATTCTCTGCTACATACTCCGACATGGCCTGGGTCTCTGGGATGGACAGAGGGTAGGTACGACCCCTGGGTAGAGTTGCTCCGGGGACAAGATCAATAGCACAGTCAAAAGACCTGTGGGGAGGAAGCACCTCAGCTGATTTTTTACAGAACACATCCCGGTAATCGCTGTATGCGGCGGGAAGATCAGAAGAAACAGAAGTGGCAGCAACCGGAAGACTCTCCTTGGGGGTCACCTTGAGAAGACACGACGAGAAACATGAGGAACCCCAGGCCAGGATCTGCCCAGAGACCCAGTCCACATGTGGAGAGTGGAGCTGTAGCCAAGGGAGGCCCAATACAACTGGGGTAGAGGCCTTGGGTAGAATAAGAAAGGATATCCACTCCTGGTGGAGAATCCCTACCGACATCCTAATGGGTAGCGTCTGGAAGCGAATAGGGCCCCCTGGGAGAACAGTGCCATCAATTGCCGAGACTACCAATGGGGTAGTGAGAGGTGAAAGGGTAAGCTTCATAGAAGAAGCAGTTCTCCAATCCATGAAATTGCCGGCAGCCCCGGAATCCAGGTATGCAAGGGTTGACTGAGGAGAAGTGCCTACATGAAGGGACACCGGCAAGAGCAGGCGAGAAGGTGATGTTTCTGGGTCCAATACTCCACCTTCCAAATGTATTAGACCCGAGCGTTTCCCGGACGAAGCGAGCAGGAGTCACGAAAATGACCCTTGCCCCCACAATAGAGGCACAAGCCCAGAGTTCTGCGCCTAGCACGTTCTTCGGGGGTTAGTCTGGTCCGGCCCAGCTGCATAGGTTCTTCAGCAGGTAGAGGATGCTCCACGGAATGAAGGGAGGGGAGCTCAGACTGGCTAGGACCCAGAGAGTGCTGGCGTCTTTTTTCTAAGGACCTCTCTTGAAAACGAATGTCGATCTGGTTGCATAATGAAATTACATCGTCCAGACCGACGGGAATGGCTCTTCCCGCTAATTCGTCTTTCACTCGGTCAGAGAGGCCATGTAAAAAGGTAGCGACCAGGGCCTCATTATTCCAGCTCAATTCAGCTGTGTGGATACGGAACTGAAGAGCATATTGCCCCACTGAACTAGATTCTTGGCGAAGACGTAAGACAGCACTAGCCGCTGAAGAAGCCCGAGCCGGCTCTTCGAAGATATTACGAAAGAGCTTCAAGAATTCGGACAGACTGGAAACCACCGGATCGTTCCTCTCCCACAGGGGGGCAGCCCAGGCCAAAGCTTCACCGGAGAGGAGGGAAATGATATAGGCTACCTTAGCCCGGTCAGATAGGAAGCTTTGAGGCTGAAGCTCAAAATGAATAGTGCATTGGCTGAGAAACCCCCTGCAGGCCTTGGAGTCCCCAGAGAAACGGAACGGAGCTGGCAATCTTAGTGAGTGTGAGGCTGCGACTGGTGCGATAGGTACAGCCGCTGGTTGTACTTGGGGTTGCGGATTCGGGGTTCCCAAGGAGACCTGAAGCTGCTCGAATCGAGAAGCCAGATCCTGGAGGAATCGCATCACCTGGGTCTGATTTGATTCCTGGGTCTCAAGTCTGCGAACTATGCCCTGCAATGGATCATCCGCGGGAAGCGGGATGTCAGCCGGGTTCATGGCTGATCAAACTGTCAGGGTCACCTGTGGCCAGGTGACAGATGCACACCGTAGGGGGACAGGAGTGCACCGCGAGGTAGTGAACCCTATGGCTGGCTTCTGTGGATAGGAAACTGGGTGGTTGTGGAAAGCGGGACCAGAGGAGCACAACCGGGATCCCAACGGAAGCGAGAGCCAAGATTCCCCAGGGCGCGGAGTCTAAGACCCAGCTGGTCTTCTCCAGGGCCTCTAGTGGTGAGGATGTTACGCTGCAGGCTGGGACCAGGTCGCGGCCCCTGGAGTTTCCTAGCTCACGCCCCGTAGGATAAGGGGAAGCAGCAGCACACGATAGAGAGAACCGAAACAAGCCGAAGGTCAGGGGCCACAAGCAGACAAGGATAACGAAGAACGAGCCGAAGGTCAAGGGTCACGAGCAGACAGGGATGGTCGGGGACAAGCCAATAACGTAACAGAGAGACAGACGTAGCACACGGCAGGCAGGAACCCAAACACACAATGCCTAACAAACACGTTGATCAGCAAAGCAGGCTTGCAGTGCACAGGTTAATATAGTGTTCAGTGATAGGGCCTGGGGTGGAGTCAGGCTGGGAGGAGATTATAAAGGAAGCCAGGTGAAGGAGGTCTGGTCTCTAGATGAACACATGAGGAGGAAGGTAAGATGGCAGACAGACATTATTGCATATCCATGACAGTACCCTCCCTCTTACGAGGCCTCCCCCTTCCCCGCCTGGGCCCAGGTTTAGAGGGAAACTTCAGATGAAACTCCTTTAACAGACGAGGTGCAAAGACCTCAGATGCAGTGATCCAAGACCTCTCCTCAGGACCAAACCCTTTCCAATGAACGAGGTACTGAAGAACGCCTTTACAGAGTCGGGAGTCCAGAATTTGACTGATCTCGTACTCCTGATTATCCTCCGAGACAGGCGCCACGGTAGGAAGAGGACGAGAGAATTTATTGAGGACTAAAGGCTTTAGAAGAGCAACATGAAAGGAGTTAGTGATTTTAAGGCTCTTAGGAATCTGGAGTTTGAAACAAACCGGATTCAGTTTAGCAGTTACCGTGTATGGACCGATGAATCGTGGAGCAAACTTCAGAGAAGGAACTCGGAGCTTGATGTTCCTGGTAGAGAGCCAGACTTTGTCCCCTGGCTGAAGAGAAGGCGGTTTACGCCTGCGGCGGTCTGCAAAGCCTTTGAATTTTTCAGCAGCTGCCCGGAGGGAATCATGAACGTGACCCCAAACGGAATTGAGAGACTCCTGAACCGAAGCCAAAGCTGGAATGTCTGGAGAACAGATCATAGGAAGAGGAAGTTGAGGGTGTTTTCCATAAACTGTGAAAAAGGGTGTCTTCTGCGAACTGGTATTCACATGATTGTTATGGGAGAATTCTGCCCACGGGAGTAGAGAGGACCAATCGTCATGGTGAGAAGACACAAAGGTGCGAAGAAAGACCTCTAACTCCTGATTAACCCTCTCAGTCTGTCCATTGGATTGGGGATGGTAAGAAGAAGAAAAATCCAAGACAATATTGAGGGATTTGCAAAAGGCTCTCCAAAAACGAGACGTGAATTGGACTCCCCTGTCGGAAACAATATGAGAAGGGACCCCATGTAGGCGGAGAATTTCTCGAATGAAAATGGGAACCAAGGCAGGGGCAGAAGGAAGACCAGGAAGAGGAACAAAATGAGCCATCTTGGAGAATCGATCGATTACCACCCAAATGACTGTATTATTCTCAGACAGTGGGAGATCGGTGATAAAATCCATGGCAATATGGGCCCAGGGTTCCTTAGGAATAGGCAAGGGCATGAGGAGACCAGCAGGAGCTTGTGTGGAGGATTTGGACTGAGCACAGACATGACAAGCTTTAACGTAGTCTTTGACGTCTGAGCGGAGATTAGGCCACCAGTAGTGACGACTGATGAGTAGGAAGGATCGGAGGAATCCAGAATGCCCTGCCACCTTGGAATCATGTCCCCAACGAAGGATCTTAGCTCTTAGCTCAGTGGGGACAAAGGTCTTACCAGGCAGAATTTTAGACTTCAGGGTGGTAGAGTGGGCAACAATGCATGAGGTGGGAATGATCGGCTCAGGTTCAGGGGCGGACTCCTCGTCCAAAGTGTCAAATGACCTAGAGAGCGCATCAGCCCGACCGTTGCAGGAACCAGGTTTGTAGGTAATCGTGAAATTAAAACGGGCAAAGAAGAGACTCCACCTGGCCTGTCTAGGATTCAGACGTTTAGCATTCTGTAGATACTGTAAATTCTTGTGATCGGTAAAGATCGTTATGGAGTGAGGGGAACCCTCCAAGAGATGACGCCACTCCTCTAACGCCAATTTAATAGCGAGAAGTTCCCGATCACCGATGGCATAATTCCTCTCTGCCTGAGAATTTTTTTTGGAGAAGAACGCACATGGTTGGCGTCTCTTCTCAAAGATTTGAAGAAGCACAGCTCCCACCCCCATTGAGGAAGCGTCCACTTCAATAAAAAATGCATTCCCAGGATTTGGTCTCCTCAAGAGGGGGCCAGAAACAAAGGCCTGTTTCAGGTTGTGAAATGCAGAGACAGCTTCGGGAGGCCAGTCTCTGGCATTCACACCCTTCTTGGTCAAAGCGATAATAGGCGCGGCAATGGAAGAGTAATTCCTTATGAACTGCCTATAATAATTAGTGAAGCCAAGAAAGCGCTGTGTGGCCTTGAGGCTAGCAGGAAGAGGCCAGTTGGTGATAGCCAAGACCTTCCCAGGGTCCATACGAAGCCCCGAACATGAGACAAAGCACCCCAAAAACAGGACCTCAGAACATTCAAAGGAACATTTCTCCAGCTTGGCATAGAGATTGTTCTCTCTAAGACGTTGAAGTACAGTGCGGACATGGTTTCTGTGGACGAGCAGATTTTCAGAAAAGATCAGAATGTCATCCAGATAGATGACAACAAACTGGTACAGCAGATCTCTGAAGATTTCATTGACAAAGTTTTGAAACACGGCTGGAGCATTACACAGACCAAAAGGCATCACCAGATATTCGTAATGCCCGTCTCTAGTGTTAAATGCAGTCTTCCATTCGTCACCCTCCCGTATTCGAATGAGATTGTACGCGCCTCTGAGATCCAACTTGGTGAAAATGGAGGCACCCTTCAACCTATCGAATAGCTCAGATATTAAGGGTAAGGGGTATCGATTTTTAATAGTAACCGCATTTAAACCCCGATAATCGATGCAGGGTCTTAAGGTACCATCCTTTTTGGCAACAAAAAAGAACCCTGCCCCTGCAGGCGATGAGGATTTCCGGATGAACCCTCTCTCCAGATTCTCTGCTACATACTCCGACATGGCCTGGGTCTCTGGGATGGACAGAGGGTAGGTACGACCCCTGGGTAGAGTTGCTCCGGGGACAAGATCAATAGCACAGTCAAAAGACCTGTGGGGAGGAAGCACCTCAGCTGATTTTTTACAGAACACATCCCGGTAATCGCTGTATGCGGCGGGAAGATCAGAAGAAACAGAAGTGGCAGCAACCGGAAGACTCTCCTTGGGGGTCACCTTGAGAAGACACGACGAGAAACATGAGGAACCCCAGGCCAGGATCTGCCCAGAGACCCAGTCCACATGTGGAGAGTGGAGCTGTAGCCAAGGGAGGCCCAATACAACTGGGGTAGAGGCCTTGGGTAGAATAAGAAAGGATATCCACTCCTGGTGGAGAATCCCTACCGACATCCTAATGGGTAGCGTCTGGAAGCGAATAGGGCCCCCTGGGAGAACAGTGCCATCAATTGCCGAGACTACCAATGGGGTAGTGAGAGGTGAAAGGGTAAGCTTCATAGAAGAAGCAGTTCTCCAATCCATGAAATTGCCGGCAGCCCCGGAATCCAGGTATGCAAGGGTTGACTGAGGAGAAGTGCCTACATGAAGGGACACCGGCAAGAGCAGGCGAGAAGGTGATGTTTCTGGGTCCAATACTCCACCTTCCAAATGTATTAGACCCGAGCGTTTCCCGGACGAAGCGAGCAGGAGTCACGAAAATGACCCTTGCCCCCACAATAGAGGCACAAGCCCAGAGTTCTGCGCCTAGCACGTTCTTCGGGGGTTAGTCTGGTCCGGCCCAGCTGCATAGGTTCTTCAGCAGGTAGAGGATGCTCCACGGAATGAAGGGAGGGGAGCTCAGACTGGCTAGGACCCAGAGAGTGCTGGCGTCTTTTTTCTAAGGACCTCTCTTGAAAACGAATGTCGATCTGGTTGCATAATGAAATTACATCGTCCAGACCGACGGGAATGGCTCTTCCCGCTAATTCGTCTTTCACTCGGTCAGAGAGGCCATGTAAAAAGGTAGCGACCAGGGCCTCATTATTCCAGCTCAATTCAGCTGTGTGGATACGGAACTGAAGAGCATATTGCCCCACTGAACTAGATTCTTGGCGAAGACGTAAGACAGCACTAGCCGCTGAAGAAGCCCGAGCCGGCTCTTCGAAGATATTACGAAAGAGCTTCAAGAATTCGGACAGACTGGAAACCACCGGATCGTTCCTCTCCCACAGGGGGGCAGCCCAGGCCAAAGCTTCACCGGAGAGGAGGGAAATGATATAGGCTACCTTAGCCCGGTCAGATAGGAAGCTTTGAGGCTGAAGCTCAAAATGAATAGTGCATTGGCTGAGAAACCCCCTGCAGGCCTTGGAGTCCCCAGAGAAACGGAACGGAGCTGGCAATCTTAGTGAGTGTGAGGCTGCGACTGGTGCGATAGGTACAGCCGCTGGTTGTACTTGGGGTTGCGGATTCGGGGTTCCCAAGGAGACCTGAAGCTGCTCGAATCGAGAAGCCAGATCCTGGAGGAATCGCATCACCTGGGTCTGATTTGATTCCTGGGTCTCAAGTCTGCGAACTATGCCCTGCAATGGATCATCCGCGGGAAGCGGGATGTCAGCCGGGTTCATGGCTGATCAAACTGTCAGGGTCACCTGTGGCCAGGTGACAGATGCACACCGTAGGGGGACAGGAGTGCACCGCGAGGTAGTGAACCCTATGGCTGGCTTCTGTGGATAGGAAACTGGGTGGTTGTGGAAAGCGGGACCAGAGGAGCACAACCGGGATCCCAACGGAAGCGAGAGCCAAGATTCCCCAGGGCGCGGAGTCTAAGACCCAGCTGGTCTTCTCCAGGGCCTCTAGTGGTGAGGATGTTACGCTGCAGGCTGGGACCAGGTCGCGGCCCCTGGAGTTTCCTAGCTCACGCCCCGTAGGATAAGGGGAAGCAGCAGCACACGATAGAGAGAACCGAAACAAGCCGAAGGTCAGGGGCCACAAGCAGACAAGGATAACGAAGAACGAGCCGAAGGTCAAGGGTCACGAGCAGACAGGGATGGTCGGGGACAAGCCAATAACGTAACAGAGAGACAGACGTAGCACACGGCAGGCAGGAACCCAAACACACAATGCCTAACAAACACGTTGATCAGCAAAGCAGGCTTGCAGTGCACAGGTTAATATAGTGTTCAGTGATAGGGCCTGGGGTGGAGTCAGGCTGGGAGGAGATTATAAAGGAAGCCAGGTGAAGGAGGTCTGGTCTCTAGATGAACACATGAGGAGGAAGGTAAGATGGCAGACAGACATTAATGCATATCCATGACACTTTCCAAAAAGGGGTAATTTGGAGGGGTTTTGTACTGCCCTGCCATTTTAGCACCTCAAGAAATGAGATGGGCAGTCATAAACTAAAAGCTGTAGACGCTATGACTTTTGCGCAAACCAATCAATATACACTTATTGAATTTTTTATTTTATTTTTTTACCCAAGACATGTGGCTGAATACATTTTGGCCTAAATGTATGACTAAAATTGAGGTGTTGTTTTTTTTTATAACAAAAAGTAGAATTATTTTTTTTTTCAAAATGTTCATATTTTTTAGTTTATATTGCAAAAAATAGAAATCCCAGAGGTGATCAAATACCACCAAATGAAAGCTCTACTTGTGGGGGAAAAAAAGGATGCAAATTTCGTTTGGGTACAGCATTGCGAGACTGCGCAATTACCAGTTAAAGCAGCGCAGTGCCAAATTGTAAAAAGTGCTCTGGTCAGTAAGGGGGTAAATCCTTCCGGGGCTGAAGTGGTTAATCGGTACAGTTTTTGTCCGAAAAAATATGACCTCCCTTTCAATTTTTTTTTCTGTCATATGAGATTTTTAGGACTACAGTAATATCTTCAATTTCGATCTGAAAAACAGATGATCATTCGTCTGATGATCTCATTGTGTGTGTGTGTGTGTATATAGATTTTTACCCACTCCTTCCCCATAGTCTGTTTTTTAAGTCGCTTATAAGTTCATCTGAGCTATTCTAGCAAGTTAATAGAGAGCTATTCTACACAAAGCCTACAATTAGGGTGGTTACTTGGTAGCTGCTTAACTGAGCCCCCTGCTTTGAACAGCTTCAGTACTTCATTATATCCTAGAGCCAGAAAAAAACTTCTCAACCAGGCTAAGTAGTTCATATTTTTTACATCTAAGCTGAGGTTCACACTGGGCTGCGGGAGTGAAGCCTGCAAGTTCAGCTCTCGCTGGCAGTCCCGATTTCAGCCGCGATTACAAAGACATCTGACACAGATGTCGATGTAAATCGCAGGCGAAATCGCAAAAAGTCGTTCAGAAACTACTTTACCGATTAGGATGGTGCCATTGCCGGCAATTTGCGGCAAATATTGGCGTTTTGACATGCGATTTGACATGCCAAATCGCATGTCAAAACGCACCAGTGTGAACCAGGGCTTAAAGTGGTTGTAAACCCTTGCATATACTGAGTGAAGTGATTGGCCTCAGGTGATGCACAGACCTGAAAGAAATCCTCATACAACCTGTTTATCTGCAGTCTTCTCTACATCCTTTCAAAGTGCAGAACTTATAAAGCTTGTCTCATCTGTCAGAAAACAGGGGAGAGCTGACATTACACTCTGCAGAGCTCCGTGAGGAGAGCTCTGAGAGCTGATTGGAGGGAAGGGACACACCTCTCTTCACACAGCACACAGGAACAGAGCTGAGGCTGTCTATCAGCTGGAGATCCCTCCCCTGTCACCTTTTTTTCTTTTGGTGTCAGAAAAACTTGTCAGAAGTGATTCATGCTGATGGCAAAGGAACAAAGCAGCAAACAGAAATGACACTTGGTTCACCTAATTGAGACAAGTACACACTATAGAGGGGTAGTCTATGTTCATAAGTCATGTCTGAGGTTAACAACCACTTTAAGGCCAATCATTGGTTTTTAAGTAAAGATCTTTTTTGGGGGAAATTTTCAATACCACTTTTTAGAATGAATGCCGCCTTATTACTAGGTTAACAATATCTGTTGGATGTCAGATTTTTTTTTTTTGCTGAAAAAAATGTATGGAGACTAAAATCCTGTGTTTTTTTTTTTTTTTTCTTTAATTTCCAGCACTGCAAAATACAATGCCCTCACCTTCCTGCCAAGATTCCTCTACTCTCAATTCAGAAGAGCGGCCAACTCGTTTTTCCTGTTCATTGCCTTGCTTCAGGTGAGCTCCATAATGCTAAACTGAATGCACTGTACTTTCCTGGCTGTTTTAATTGTCAAACATGTTGCAAAGAGATGACGAAATGTGTGTTGAAAAAGTTTTTTATAGTTGCAATGTATCTGGCCAGAATCCATAAAAAGGAGTCTTTACATAAGTGGTAGATCTATCTCCCTTAGGCCCCTTTCACGCTGAGGCGTTTTTACCGCGTATTCGCGGTAAAAACAGCGCTGTAAAAATGCCTGAAATAATCCTGCCCCATCAGTCTCAATGTGAAAGCCCTGAGGGCTTTCACACTGAGGCGTTTTGCTGGCTGTGCGTTGGAAAAAATCCTGAAAATAGCGCTGTAGAAACGCCTATCCCCATTGAAATGAATGAGTACCGCGGTAAAAAACACCCAGAAGCTGTGGGAAGGTCACATGACCGCAGTAGAGTGGAGGATTGTGGGATACCAAATAATCCTTTTTACCGCAAAAACACGGTAAAAACGCATATGCGTTTGCGCTATTTTTACTGCGAACGCGGTAAAATCGCGGTAAAAAAAATAATCCTTTTTTTGCGTTTTTTCAATGTGAAAGGGGCCTTATTCTAATCTGTAGGTTTACACTGCCACTTCGATGCTTATTAAGGATTTGATACGCTGGCTGATGATTATGTAATGTTACTATGGTGCAGGCATACAATCAAGAATAGTGTACGTCTGCATGTGTATTTGTTGGTGTTCAGTCAGTTGAATTTTTACAGCAGGTATGTATTGATTTGAACAAATGGCAAAGAAAAGCATCTTGCGCATTTTACCAATGAACAGGGATAGTCTGTAAACTGAAAAGCGTGCAAAATGTTTTGTGCAAAAATATATACCCTTTAATAATGTAGAATGCACTCAAACACCAATGAGTGGGGCAGCATTATTATGAGCTTGTGCTGAAGATCTGACAGCTTTCCGTGGCCAGAGGAGGAGCTGAGTAAAGCCAGTCCTGGATATTGACTGAGTTTTAAGAGATTAGTTCTGCCAGACCTGTCGGATATTGAAAAAACATTTCTGTCCAGAGCAGGCTCCTTTTTCTGTTTGCAGGGTTGCTATGGTAATGATTTTTGGATCCCCTTGCATAGTTGGTGAGGTTGAAAAAAGACACAAGTCTGTCAAGTCCAACGTGTGTGTGTGTGTGTGTTTGTGTGTTTGTGTGTGTGTTTATTTGTCAGTATATCCCCGTATGTTGTGGTCATTTAGGTGGCCATCCAATAATTTTTTTTGACTTGATGCTTTCTGCTGAAACCACTGCTTGTGGGAGAGAATTCCACATCCTTACCGCTCTTACAGTAAAGAAACCTCCACACAGTTTAAGGTTAAACCGCTTCTCTTCTAATTTTAGTGAATGGCCGCGTGTCTTATTAAATTCCCTTGCGCGGAAAAGTTTTCTACCTATTGTGGGATCACCAATTAGACATGTGCACACTGAAATATTTCGTTTCGGAATTTCGTTTTCGTCCAAAAAATAAATTTATTTAGTTACTCCCGAAATTCGTTTTTATTTATTTCGTTTTTCGTTAAAAATTGCATTCGTCCGAAAATCTGAATGAATTAAGGTCGAATCTGTCATTGAAGGCTTATGGTGTCTGTCGAATGTTCAAAGAAGATTCGACGGAGCAGCGAAACTGTACGACTCTGCAATCATACATTTCCGGTCGAATGTTCCGCCCACAAGCAGTGATCTTTTCTCTCTATAATGTCGAATCTTTTCTCTCTATAATGTCGAATCTTTTCTCTCTATAATGTCGAATCTTTTCTCTCCTATGTCGAATCTTTTCTCTCCTATGTCGAATCTTTTCTCTCTATAATGTCAAATCTTTTCTCTCTATAATGTCAAATCTTTTCTCTCCTATGTCGAATCTTTTCTCTCTATAATGTCAAATCTTTTCTCTCCTATGTCGAATCTTTTCTCTCCTATGTCGAATCTTTCCTCTCCTATGTCGAATCTTTCCTCTCCTATGTCGAATCTTTCCTCTCCTATGTCGAATCTTTCCTCTCCTATGTCGAATCTTTCCTCTCCTATGTCGAATCTTTCCTCTCCTATGTCGAATCTTTCCTCTCCTATGTCGAATCTTTTCTCTCCTATGTCGAATCTTTTCTCTCCTATGTCGAATCTTTTCTCTCCTATGTCGAATCTTTCCTCTCCTATGTCGAATCTTTCTCTCCTATGTCGAATCTTTTCTCTCTATAATGTCGAATCTTTTCTCTCCTATGTAGAATAATCTTGGACTAATAGAGTTAAGGTTAGGCAGACAGGTTCGATAGACACAGATTGTTATTGTCAGCGTCACGTCGAATCTCCTATCTATATCGAACTGTTTTAGCAACGAAAACGAAAATAAAGCATTTGTTTATGTCGGATCTTTCGGTTTTCGGATTCTGTGCTTTCGTTTTCGTTTGTTAAAATGATAACGAAAATAGCTGAAATTCGGACGAAAATGCATTCGGACGAAAATGAATGCACATGTCTATCACCAATATGGTATTTGTACATTGAAATCATATCCCCTCTCAAGTGTCTCTTCTCCAGAGAGAATTAGTTCAATGCTTGCAGTCTTTCCCCATAGCTGAGATCCTCTAGTCGCTTCATTAGCTTTGTTGCCCTTCTCTGAACTCTCTCCAGTTCCAGCACATCCCTCCTGAGGACTGCTGCCCAGAACTGGACGGCATACAGACCAGAGTCTTGTAGAGTGGGAAAATTTTTGTTTTTTATCTCTGGAATAAATCCCCTTTTTAATGCATGCCAATACTCTGTTTGCTTTGCTTGCAGCAGCCTGGCATTGCATGCCATTGCTGAGCCTGTCATCTACTAGGACCCCAGGTCCTTTTCCAGCCCCTCCCTTTTCTTAAGCCTGTACTGATTTGACTTGACTTTATAAGGCCGGGTTCACACTGGTGCGACAAACGCTCCGACATTGGAAGCTCATGTCGCATGACGTGTGAAAAATCAATGTTTCCCTATGGGAGCCGTCTTAACTGGTCCAACACATGTCGGTTCGACTTTGAAAATGGTCCCTGTACTACTTTGGTCCGACTTTGATCTTACTTCAGCCCATTGACTATCATTGAAGTCGGATCAAAGTCGGACCGCCGTCTTGCATGATCCGACTTTGGCATGGCAATTGTGCTCTGCTGATCTTGAGGGGGAACTCAACGCCAAATTTTAAATAAACCGGCATGGGTTCCCCCTCCAAGAGCATACCAGGTCCTTCGGTCTGGTATGGATTTTAAGGGGAACCCCTACGCCGTAAAAACGGTGTGGGGGGCCCCCCAAAATCCATACCAGACCCTTATCCGAGCATGCAGGCATGTCAGGAAAGGGGGTGGGGGACGAGCGAGTGCCTCCCCTCCTGAACCGTACCAAGAGGGGGCCCCCCACCCCAAAGCACGCTGTCCCCATGTTAATGAGGACAAGGGCCTCTTCCCGACAACCCTGGCCGTTGGTTTCGGGGTTTGGGGGCGTGGGGCTTATCGGAATCCAGGAGCCCCCTTTATGTGAATGAGTATGTAAAGTGTCAATAAAAAAAAAAACACACTGGACAGCTTTTTAAAGTAATTTATTAGACAGCTCCGGGGGTCTTCTACCGACTTCGGGTGTCTCGTCTAACTTCAGGGGTCTCGTCCGACTCTCTGGTGCCTTCTCCGGGTTCTTCTCTCGCTCTCCGGTGCTTTCTGCCTTCTTCCAGGCACCGCCGCTATCTTCTGCCAGCTCTTTTGCTAGCGGTTGCCTGGTCTCCCCCGTCGCCTTCTTCCCTCTTCTCTTGAGATGTTGACACGACGAGGTCTCCCGCTGTAATGCCGTGTGCCCCGGCGTGCAACGACTTATATAGGCATGGGGTGTGGTCACCGGGTGATGTGACCCCGCCCCCTTATGGCGTCACAGTCCCATAATGCCCCGGGCTGTGACGCCATAGGGGGGCGGGGTCACCCGGTGACCACGCCCCATGCCTATATAAATCATTGCGCACCGCGTACACGGCATTACAGTGGGAGACTTTGACGTAGCAACATCTCAAGAAGAGAAGAGGGAAGAAGGCAACGGGGAAGACTGGGCCACCGCTAGCAAAAGAGCTGGCAGAAGGCAGAAAGCACGGGAGAGTCGGAAGAAGACCCCCGAAGTCGGAAGAAGACCCCTGGAGCTGCCTAATAAATTACTTTAAAAAGCTGATTCACATAGGGTGGGGGCCGGGATCTGGGGACCCCCGGATTCTGATAAGCCCTCCGCCCGCAGACCCCAACAACAAACGGCCAGGGTTGTCGGGAAGAGGCCCTTGTCCTCATCAACATGGGGACAGGGTGCTTTCCTGACCGGGCTTCGTGCTCGGATAAGGGTCTGGTATAGATTTTGGGGGGACCCCCATGCCATTTTTCCGGCGTAGGGGGTCCCCTTAAAATCCATACCAGACCGAAGGGCCTGGTATGCTCTTGGAGGGGGAACCCATGCCGGTTTTTTATTTAAAATTTGGCGTATAGTTCCCCCTCAAGATTCATACCAAACACAGTGCCTGGTTTTGGCGGGGATCCAAGTCTGATCCCCATTCATTGAAAGTCGGACGTATGTCAGCTTCAAAACGCAGGGCAAATTCGGATCCAAAGTAGGGACGGCTGTCGTGTCGCACCAGTGTGAACCCAGCCTTATTGATGGAGAAGTTTGGTCAGTCATTAGTTTGCCTAAGTGGCCATTTGTGCATATAGCTTATGTATTATAAGCAAGAATTTAAACACTTTAATGTTGTTTTAATGTCACCATTGACCTGCATAGCTATAAACGTCGTGGAGAAATGCATCTTTTATAGAGGCACCAAAATCCCAGCTTTTTCTTTATCTGCAAAGCAGGTCCTTGCATTGTGTCAGACCTCGAATTTAAACACACAGCAGATGTTGGTAAGACTCATGTACACCGGCAAGTTTACCCTTACATTAAAAACGTGTGTATTTCGGCACTCAGGAAACACAGGTGGTGTGTACAGCCAGCAGCTTGTCAAAATCAACAGGCTGAAATACACTTCTGCTGAGCAGTACTCATGGACAGGCCTGTTGTATCTTGGACAGGAAGCGAGTTCCATATTCTGTCAAGAAAAGCTAGAAAATTGTAGGTGGTAATGTTTTTAAAGTGTTACTAAACCCAGGACCCTACATTCACTATAGCTGGTCTCCCACAGAACATGGTACTGCAATTATTTTAGTAAATATAAGCTGCTCAATACCATTTCTCATCAGCAGTATATAGCAGTCTTGTTACTTCTATCAGTGTCTGACTGTGCACTGGTAACCACTTCAGCGCCAGAAAGTTTACCCCCCTTCATGACCAGGCCATTTTTGCGATACGGCACTGCATTATTTTAACTGACAATTGCGCAGGTGTGCGACGCGATACACAAATAAAATGTATGTCCTTCTTTTTTTTTTTTTAAACAAATGGAGCTTTCTTTTGGTGGTATTTGATCACCTCTGCCGTTTTTTTTTTTTTTTTTTCATTATTTGCGCTATAAACCAAAAAAGACAATTTTGAATAAAAATATATTTTTTACTTTCTGCTATAAAACATATCGAGTAAAAAATCGAATTTGTTCTTCAATGTAGGCCAATATGTATTTTGCTACATATTTTTGGTAAAAAAAAATCCCAATAAGCGTATATTGATTGGTTTGTACTAGTAATTGCAGTGATCAGCGACTTGTAGCGGGACTTCGACATTGCAGTGGACAAATCGTACACAAAGTGACACTTTTGACACTTTTTCTTGGGGACCAGTGACACCAATACAGTGAGCAGTGCTAAATAATATGCACTGTAACTGTACTAATGACACTGGCAGGGAAGTGATTAACATCAAGGACAATCAAAGGGTTAAAGGTGTCCTTAGGGAGTGCTTTCTAACTGTGGGAGGCTGCTTGTACTGTAAAAAGACAGAGATCCATGTTCTTGCTTAGCAGAAACACAAGATCTGTCTTCTCCTGTCACAGAACGGCGATCAGAAGCAGTTAAAGGGGGAAGGATGGAGCTGGGATGGGATCAGGGGGAAGGATGGAATCGGGGATGGATGGAGCCGGGCTGGGATCGTGGGATGGATGGAGCCGGGCTGGGATCGGGGGATAGATGGAGCCGGGCTGGGATCGGGGGATAGATGGAGCCGGGCTGGGATCGGGGGATAGATGGAGCCGGGCTGGGATCGGGGGATAGATGGAGCCGGGCTGGGATCGGGGGATAGATGGAGCCGGGCTGGGATCGGGGGATAGATGGAGCCGGGCTGGGATCGGGGGATAGATGGAGCCGGGCTGGGATCGGGGGATAGATGGAGCCGGGCTGGGATCGGGGGATAGATGGAGCCGGGCTGGGATCGGGGGATAGATGGAGCCGGGCTGGGATCGGGGGATAGATGGAGCCGGGCTGAGATCGGGGGATAGATGGAGCCGGGCTGGGATCGGGGTATAGATGGAGCCGGGCTGAGATCGGGGGATAGATGGAGCCGGGCTGAGATCGGGGGATAGATGGAGCCGGGCTGAGATCGGGGGATAGATGGAGCCGGGCTGAGATCGGGGGATAGATGGAGCCGGGCTGAGATCGGGGGATAGATGGAGCCGGGCTGAGATCGGGGGATAGATGGAGCCGGGCTGAGATCGGGGGATAGATGGAGCCGGGCTGAGATCGGGGGATAGATGGAGCCGGGCTGAGATCGGGGGATAGATGGAGCCGGGCTGAGATCGGGGGATAGATGGAGCCGGGCTGAGATCGGGGGATAGATGGAGCCGGGCTGAGATCGGGGGATAGATGGAGCCGGGCTGAGATCGGGGGATAGATGGAGCCGGGCTGAGATCGGGGGATAGATGGAGCCGGGCTGAGATCGGGGGATAGATGGAGCCGGGCTGAGATCGGGGGATAGATGGAGCCGGGCTGAGATCGGGGGATAGATGGAGCCGGGCTGAGATCGGGGGATAGATGGAGCCGGGCTGAGATCGGGGGATAGATGGAGCCGGGCTGAGATCGGGGGATAGATGGAGCCGGGCTGAGATCGGGGGATAGATGGAGCCGGGCTGAGATCGGGGGATAGATGGAGCCGGGCTGAGATCGGGGGATAGATGGAGCCGGGCTGAGATCGGGGGATAGATGGAGCCGGGCTGAGATCGGGGGATAGATGGAGCCGGGCTGAGATCGGGGGATAGATGGAGCCGGGCTGAGATCGGGGGATAGATGGAGCCGGGCTGAGATCGGGGGATAGATGGAGCCGGGCTGAGATCGGGGGATAGATGGAGCCGGGCTGAGATCGGGGGATAGATGGAGCCGGGCTGAGATCGGGGGATAGATGGAGCCGGGCTGAGATCGGGGGATAGATGGAGCCGGGCTGAGATCGGGGGATAGATGGAGCCGGGCTGAGATCGGGGGATAGATGGAGCCGGGCTGAGATCGGGGGATAGATGGAGCCGGGCTGAGATCGGGGGATAGATGGAGCCGGGCTGAGATCGGGGGATAGATGGAGCCGGGCTGAGATCGGGGGATAGATGGAGCCGGGCTGAGATCGGGGGATAGATGGAGCCGGGCTGGGATCGGGGGATAGATGGATCCATCGGGGGATAGATGGATCCATCGGGGGATAGATGGATCCATCGGGGGATAGATGGATCCATCGGGGGATAGATGGATCCATCGGGGGATAGATGGATCCATCGGGGGATAGATGGATCCATCGGGGGATAGATGGATCCATCGGGGGATAGATGAAGCGGGGCTGGGATCTGGGGAATGGATGGATCCGGGTTGGGATCAGGGTTTGTCCCACATCCCTTAAGCCCCTTCCACTGCTGCGCGATTGGCCACGCTCACATTTTACCGGTTTACCCTCCTCCGGGGGTCCCTCATTCTGAAGTTCAAATGTTGGGAGGTTTGTATTGGATTCTGAAAATTCTACCGTGTGAGGTTGCTGGAGACAGTGTTTGGGGGGCGTGGCATCAGCCGTTATTTAGGGAAAACCCTGTTCAACCACATTTTGGGAATAGTGTTCTTGTGCTAGGCACAGGCTTCTCCATCATCCCATTTTACAGCTTTAGGACATCCTATGTTCATATTCTTTCTTTAACAAATAGTTGGGTTCACACACAAACTTTTTATTGTTGCAACTTCTTACATGTGTTTTGGTGGGTAACTTCAAGTATATATAATGTGTGTGTTTATATGTATATATCCAAAAGTATTGGGACACCTACCTTTACACACACATAAACTTTAATGGCACCCCAGTCTTAGTCCGTAGGGTTCCATATTGAGTTGGCCCTTGTTTTGTGCACTGGTGCGCAGTCATGTTGGAACAGGAAGGGGCCATCCCCAAGCTGTTCCCACAAAGTTGAGAGCATGAAATTGTCCAAAATGTCTTGGTATGCTGTCCCCTTAAGAGTTCCCTTCACTGGAACTAAAGGGGCCAACCCCACATCATAATCCCCCCTCCACCAAATGATATTTGTACCAGTGCACAAAGCAAGGTCCATAAAGACATGGATGAGTGAGTTTGGGGTGTAGGAACTTGACTGGCCTCTTCAGAGTCCTGACCTCAACCCGATAGAACATCTTTGGGATGACTTCGAGCGGAGACTGCAAGCCAGGCCTTCTCCAGCCAACATCAGTGCCTGACCTCACAAATGCACTTCTGGAAGAATGGTCAAACATTCCCAGGGACTTGGTTGCTGCTTTAATTTTTTTATGTGATTTTCAAGCCTCTGCGTTGTTGGTTTTGGCCAATGTCTTATCTGCTCTGATGGTGAAAAAATCACTAAAATTGCATCAGAAGCTAATCAAATCGCACGTGGATGCATTTTCATTGAAGTGTATGGGGCCAAAATCATGGGGACCTTTTTTTCCCACAATTGGTGCCCTTGATTTCCATTGTCGTGGTTCTGTGCAACTCAAGTCATATATGAAATCGCAGTAGTATGAACCTACGTTTTATGCTACAACCTTGGCAAAAATTTCAAGACGGTTTAACGGCTTACTTTTTTGTTTTGGTCTCCAGATAATTGATTGAGGGTGATTGAATGGTGTTGGTACTACAAGTGTTTGGAGGCATTTGCTTGCATACAGTCTCAAAGTCCCTTCTTGGGGAGGAAAGGAGAGCTGCAGATGGGGTAGTGTGTGGGCATTGTAAGGTCATGTGGAGGTGGGTGGGGGATGACAGCAGATGTGTGGTAGAGACATTAATGGAATCTTGTTACGGGAATAATTGAGAGATGTACAGACCAGGGGCCCAGAGATCAGAGAATGATGGTGGGCCTTGGTGGAGCACAGAGTAGACTCTAATAGGGAAGAGCAAGAGAGCTACATAGAATATGAAGGGGGGGAGGGGGGGCAGGGGCTTTAAGAATAGTGTGTTGGGTTGCGGTTAGGGGGCTGTAAATGGGCACTGGTTTCTTTGGGTGTGATTTAGTGTGTGACATTTTTTAAGCAGTTTTCCATTTTTGTTTACTGTGGTATGCGCTCCAGGAAAAAACAGCATTTACTGGTAATCATTGGAATGTGTTTTAACCCATCCATTGACTTGACTTCATCAAAGAATGTGATGCAGCTCAGCAATGTGGTGGAAGCAGGACCCATTGCAAACTTTGGTTTTCGTTAATAACATAAACTGAGTGGACTGGTTTCTGGAAAGTTTTAGTTCTCTGCTATATTGTTACATGGAGTTTAGGGCTGAAACAACTTATCAACATAATGGATTATGAAAACGGCATTGTCAACTGTTTTCATAATTGATTAGTTGGTTATTGGTTACATATAAGATAATACAATGCAGCACACATACTGTATGCGCTCAGTTCACTGTCCATACATGTTTAATTTTTTAATTTTTGTTTTTTAATCTGGCACGGGGTTCCCCTTAAAATAATACCAGACCCAAAGGGCCTAGTATGGATTGGGGGGGGACCCACATGCTGTGTGCTATTTTTTATTTTTATTTTAGTAAGCTGTCAGCAGGGAAGCCGTCTGACAGCTGATGACTGAGCGGTTAAGGATGCAGCGCTGGCTTCCGGGCCCATTTCTTAGCAACCAGCTATATAGTCAGGTGCATTACTTCAGCCAATCAGGGCCCTAGAATGCACTGTACAGCAAGCAGTGCATTGTGGGGCACTTGACAGACAAACATCAAGCCGAGCTCCCCGGAAATTTGAGTCTAAGGCGAACGGGCGCTGATTGGGGCCGAACTGATGCTTGATCCAAACCGTTTGCCCATCTCTACTGGCCATACACATCGATTTACACTGGCTGGTGTGGTTGGCTTGACTTAGAATCTGCCCTGTTGTCTTTTATAAGCAGTTGCCATCTGTTGGGATACACAGCTGATTGGAATATTATCTGGCAGTGCGAGGCTGGGTTCACACTGATACTACATGACCGTCCTAGGTCTATCCTCCTACTTTGATCTGCAACATCGGTCCTACATCCATCCAACTTGAATGAACCGGATACTACTTTGATACGACTTTGTGATTGGTCAAAAAAAAAAAGTCAGACTAATCAAAACAATGAGATAAATTCCTTTTTCTACTACTGTAATCACCATGTCGGATGTCACAATTCGGATGGTTAGGACAAGGATCCTACTTTGATCCGACTTCAATGATATTCAATGGGCTGAAGTAGGATCAAAGTCAGACCAAAGTAGTACAGGGAGCATTTTCAAAGTCGGACCGACTTGTGTCAGACCAGTTAAGACGGCTCTCATAGGGAAACATTGATTTTCACACGTCATTAACTCCCTATGTCAGAGCGTTTGTCGTACCAGTGTGAACTTAGCCTGAAGAACGATTAGCTGGCAAAGATACTGCAATATGTGTGCCAAGGGCCATAGCCATCATGTGGGCTAGCTTCTTCTCTAAACATAAACACTTTGGTCGTCTAATGTTTGGGAGCCTAAACTTTTTTCCAAGGATAACAAGTTAGTTTTCTTTTTCGTACATCACGGGACACAGAGCGACTTAGTCATTACTAATGGGTTATATAGATTACCTTCAGGTGCTTGCACTGGCCACTTCCAAACCGGAAGTACCCTCCCCTATATAAGCCCCTCCCATCCGGGAGCACCTCAGTTTTTTGCCAGTGTCTAAGGTGTTGGCCAAAGAGTAACATGTGTTTTCACTGGGCTTGCGTACAGGTTCTTTTGGGCCTTAGTAAGCTGTTCCGGATCCCACCAAAAAAGCTTCATAGCTAAACGGTCGGTACCCGGGCCTTGCAGCAGAAGAGCAAGGTTTTGCCTGTAATGCCTCTCTTAGGAGGGCTGGACCCTGGGATCCAGAGCTCTGGTCATACCCACGACCAAGATGTTGTCTGTGCAGGGTGCTATACAGGTCCAGGGGAGTGGAATCCTTGGGAACCCGGTCCCTGAAGGTTTAATTACAATGCCTGCCGTGATAGGTGAAGTTTGGGCTTCTGTGGACCAAACAAAGTCCTGCGGTGGGGATCAGGTAAGTGGGGGCCCCCAGGAACTTGGTTCTATTGGGGGACCCCCAAGCCTATTTTGTCTTTCTGTCTGTTACCTAACGGTATTCCCGCTAATATCTGTGTATGCCTGTAACTACTGAAAATGTAAAATTTTAATAGTCAAGAAAAAAAAAAAAAAGGGACCGCGGTACCTGTGTTAAACCACTAGAGCCCGCTGTAGTCCATTTTTCTTGTCATGTGGATCTTTGGTTTCCTCAAGTCAAAAGATCCAGGCAGTTGGTAAGTTTCTCTGTGGGAATCCACTTCCTCTGCCCTGTTGCTGCGCTCATCCACCGCACAGGCCCTCCGGCAAAAAGGGCCCTGGCTCCTAGTCCCTGTTTGATTTCGAAAAGGGCGCCAATGGCGCACGGGCGCGCGCGGGGGCGCGTGCACGCGCCTCCTATGAAAAAAAAGGGGCGGGGCGGGTGGATGACGCTCGATGCCCGCCACGGCGCTTCTGCGCATGTGCAGGCGTCCCAGCTTGTATAAAGACACAGTACAAGTGTCAGCTGGATGCAAACAGAGCTAGCAACAAACGGTGGCACACAGAGGCGGTTGATGCAGGCATCCCCATAGAAAGGCACTTTAGTGGACACCAGCTGGTATATAGCAGCAACTGTGTTAGACTATTACCAGCAAAATTGGTGTATGACGACGGGAATACCTCAGCTTTGTGCTTAAAGGATATGTCGTCCAGACGCTCCGGAAATAGGTCTTCCAGGAAGCCAAAGGGGTCTCCATCGGGCTCTGAGGATATTGGGCATGCTTGTACTGCACCAATCTCCCCTGAGAATTCAGAGGTCAGTAGCCGTAGAAACCCCGCAGAAGTGCCTGGTGCTGCGGCTGTCCCCAGTCCACCTGCTCCTGTATATATAACAGAGGAGGTTTTATCCTCAACTCTGGGAGGATTGGAAGAGAGATTAACAGCATTGATCGCTGCTTCCCTGTCACAGGGAAAGCGCGTCCGATCTCCGTCTCCTCCTTCAGAGTGCCTGTTAGTGGAGGAACAGCCCCACACAGGGATCGACCTACCTGAAGGGGATCAGGATGAGGTTGATTCAGTTATGGAGGAATCAACAGTGGAAGAACCTTTCTCAGCATCTCAGGCTGAAAGATTATGGGTTCAGTCTCTGACTAACATGGTCCGATCAGCATTTAAAATGCCTCTGGCGGAACCACCATCCACTACGGTTTCCTCGCTGGGGTCGCTAAAAGCTCCCCAGGCTGTGTCTGTTCCTTCCCAATCCACCCTTTATTAGAAGGGCTTATTTACCAGGATTGGGAGCATCCTGATAAAATATTTGCTCCCCCCAAGAGATTTCCAGTGATCTATCCCATGGAGGATAAGTTCATAAAAAAATGGAGGGTCCCTACAGTGGACGCAGCCATCTCTTCTGTGAACAAATCACTGACATGTCCAGTAGATAATGTTCAAAGACCCAATAGATAAAAAATTGGAGTCTTTACTAAAATCTGCTTTCTCTACAGCAAGCATGGTGACACAACCTGCGGTAGCAGCGATTGGAGTCTGCCAAGCAGTGAAAGATCAGTTGAAACAAGTCTTAAGGGACTTACCAGATCAGCAGGCTCTTGCCCTAGCTGACCTGCCTAGAGCCTTGTGTTTTGCGGTGGACGCCATAAAGGATACAATCCAACAGGCCTCCCGCTTTACGCTGTCTATAGTACATATGCGTAGGCTTCTGTGGCTCAAAAACTGGTCTGCTGAAGCTCCCTGTAAAAAACTGCTGGTTAGCTTCCCATTTCATGGAGAACGCTTATTTGGAGAAAATCTGGACAAATATATCCAGAAAATTTCGGCCGGTAAAAGTTCACTCTTACCGCTTAAGAACAAGGGTAGAAGTCCTTCTTTTAAGAGGCCTACTTCTCCAGTCCCGGGCACATCGGCTGTGAAGCAGTTCCGACGGCCTCCGCGGTCAAATTCAGGGGGCAGAAATCAGGGACAATCACAGGGTAACAAGAAGCCCTGGATCAAGAGAGGTACAAAACCTCCCCCCAAGTCATGAAGCGTTGCCCCCACTCAATCGGGTGGGGGGAAGGCTTCAGTTGTTCACAGAGACCTGGCAGGACACCATCAGAGACAGATGGGTGCTCTCCGCAGTAAGTCTGGGATACAAGCTGGAGGTAAAAGGCACTCCTCCTGCCCAATTTATGAGGTCAAACGTGCCAAGAGATCCCCAGAAGAGAGGATCCCTCCTTCTGGCACTAGAACAACTATTGCTCCAAGGTGTAATCACGAAGGTTCCCCTGGAAGAAAGCGGATTCGGGTTTTACTCGAACCTTTTCACAGTCCCCAAACCAAATGGGGACGTGAGGCCCATATTAAATCTAAAAGGGCTAAACAAGTTCCTAAATATCAGGACTTTTCGGATGGAGTCGATCCGATCGGTGGCCACCGCCCTACAAGGGCAGGAATGGTTAGCCTCGATCGACATAAGGGATGCTTATCTGCATATTCCCATCTTTCCGGCCCACCAGAAATTTCTACGCTTTGCAGTAGAAGGGCGCCATTTTCAGTTCAGAGCCTTACCTTTCGGTCTGGCCACAGCACCTCGAGTGTTCACAAAAATTCTGGCCCCATTATTGGCCAATCTAAGAACACAAGGTGTAACGATAATGGCATATCTAGACGACCTGCTACTAATAGACCACTCAGTGGAAAAGCTGGAAGTAGCTATTCACAAGACAATCAAGTATCTGGAATATCACGGTTGGATTATCAACCGGGACAAGTCAGCTCTAAGACCAGTCAAAAGTCTGGAATACTTAGGGCTAAGGCTGGATTCAAATCAGAGAAAGATTTTCTTACCTCCAGAGAAGGTGTCGTCTTTAAAAGATTTGACCCACTTAGTGGGTACAAAAAGAAAACCATCCATACGCCTCTGCATGAGGCTGCTGGGAAAAATGGTGGCTTCATTCGAAGCGGTACCCTACGGTCAATTCCATTCAAGGAATTTGCAAAGGGCCATACTGTCAGCCTGGAACAAAAAAGTTCAGGCTTTAGACTTACCAATGTCCCTGTCCCCTTCCGTTCGCAAGAGCCTCCATTGGTGGTTGGTGCCCCAGAATCTGGAAAAAGGGAAACCCTTCAGTCCGGTTTCTTGGAAGGTGGTCACTACAGATGCCAGCCTCATAGGCTGGGGGGCAGTACTGGAGCAATGGTCTCTCCAGGGCAAGTGGTCAGAAGCAGAAAAGGCCCTGCCCATCAATCTCTTAGAGATACGAGCAGCCCGGTATGCCCTAGTAGCATGGACATCCAAACTCCAAGGGTCCCCTGTCAGAATTCAATCAGACAATGCCACAGCAGTGGCATATATCAATCACCAGGGTGGCACCAGGAGTCGTGCAGCCCAGAGGGAAGCAAATTGCATCCTGGAGTGGGCAGAAAGATATGTCCCAGCCATATCCGCGGTTTTCATCCCAGGAGTGGAAAATTGGAGAGCGGACTTTTTAAGTCGCCAGCAATTATGCCCGGGGGAATGGTCTCTTCACCCCGAGGTTTTCCAGGCAATATGCCAGCGGTGGGGAACACCGGATGTAGATCTGCTAGCATCCAGATTCAACGCAAAGGTGGACAGATTTGTGTCTCGCACAAGGGATCCCCTACCTTGCGGCTCGGATGCCCTAGTGTTCCCTTGGGATCAGTTCAAGCTGATATATGCATTCCCACCGCCACAATTGTTACCGCGATTAATCCGCAGAATCAGGGTAGAAAAGAAACCAGTGATTCTGGTGGCTCCAGCGTGGCCCCGAAGGGCATGGTACGCGGAGATTGTAAAAATGTCAGTGAGGAGTCCTTGGACCCTCCCACATCGTCCGGACCTGCTGTCGCAGGGACCGATATACCACCCTTCCTTACCAGCCCTAGGTTTGACGGCCTGGCTATTGAAGCCCACATTCTGAAAAAGAGAGGACTCTCTAATTCTGTGGTATCTACCATGATCAATGCCAGGAAGCCGGTATCCAGGCAGATCTATTATAGGATCTGGAAAGCGTACATTACGTGGTGTGAGGCCAAGAAATGGCATCCACGTAAGTACGTGATAGGGAGGATTTTGGACTTCCTACAGTGGGCTGTAGATAGGAAGCTGGCCTTGAGTACTATCAAGGGTCAGATTTCGGCCTTGTCAATATTTTTTCAAAGGCCCTTGGCTTCGCATTCACTAGTCAAAGCTTTCATACAAGGAGTGATGCGTATTAGCCCTCCGGTTAGTATTCCCATATGTCCTTGGGACTTAAACCTGGTTCTGTCGGTTCTACAGAAACAACCGTTTGAACCATTGCAACACATTTCCTTGGTTCTTCTCACCAGGAAATTGATTTTCTTAGTAGCCGTTTGTTCGGCTAAAAGAGTATCGGAATTAGCCGCCTTGTCCTGTAAGGAGCCATATCTGGTTGTCCATAAGGACAGAGTAGTATTACGTCCTCATCCAGCCTTTCTTCCCAAGGTGGTATCGAGGTTTCTTTTGAACCAAGATGTGGTTCTTCCTTCTTTTTTCCCCAAACCTAGCTCGGTAGAGGAAAAGTTATTACATTCTTTGGATGTAGTAAGAGCAGTTAAAGCTTATCTAAAAGCCACTGCTCAGATTCGCAGAACGGATACTTTGTTTATTCTGCCGAAAGGCCCTAGAAAGGGTCAGGCAGCATCAAAATCTACTTTAGCCAAGTGGATTCGACAGGTCATAATACAAGCCTATGGCTTGAGAAAGAGACCGCCTCCGTTCAAAGTTAGGGCGCACTCCACAAGAGCAGTTGGAACTTCATGGGCAGTGCATCACCAGGCCTCCCTGGCTCAAATATGTAAGGCCGCAACATGGTCTTCGGTACACACGTTTACTAGATTCTACCAGGTAGACGTTAGAAGTCAGGAGGATGTCGCCTTTGGGCGCAGTGTGTTGCAGGCCGCAAAAGATCCTCATGCCTGATGGCGCCCAGCTTATGTATCCCTCCCCTCATTTGGCATTGCTTTGGGACGTCCCATTAGTAATGACTAAGTCGCTCTGTGTCCCGTGATGTAAGAAAAAGGGATTTTTATAACAGCTTACCTGTAAAATCCTTTTCTTGGAGTACATCACGGGACACAGAGCTCCCACCCCTCTTTTTGGGACACTTATTGCTTTGCTACAAAACTGAGGTGCTCCCGGATGGGAGGGGCTTATATAGGGGAGGGTACTTCCGGTTTGGAAGTGGCCAGTGCCAGCACCTGAAGGTAATCTATATAACCCATTAGTAATGACTAAGTCGCTCTGTGTCCCGTGATGTACTCCAAGAAAAGGATTTTACAGGTAAGCTGTTATAAAAATCCCTTTTTTAGGCACTTTGATTGGCTGGCCATGGGAGGTCACATGTCCTGCTGGATATTTTTGTATTTGTTTCTCCAAAGCAAAAAAAAAATAAGTTTGTTTTGCAGCAGGTGGTTTACCTTACAGAGTAGGGACACTTCAGGTAGTGCTGTCTGGGAAGGTATGCACATATGGAGTCCTTGTGGGTGAAGAGAGGCTGATAGCGATTGCTCCATGCAGTGGGAGTCTGCCAGACTGCTAGGGGCTGAGGAACAATCGGCTTTGTGAGCTGTCCAGTTGCTGAATTTCTCTTTTCTGCTTACATTAGGATTCTTGTTATTTCAGCACTCTTCACAGCAGGTTACCCATTTAAATTTTTGAAATTGTGGTTTATTCTTTTTTTTTTTAGGTATTTGTAATTTGTAGCAATGTTTTAATGCTGCTTGATACTGGTAAACGTGCAAATATTTCACTAAGCATACTAATGAGATGGCGTTTTAAATAGATGGCCACTTTATTAGGTACACCTGTTCAATTGCTTGGTAACCCAAATTGCTAATCAGCCAATCATATGGCAGCAACACAGACGGGCTGGTCTGAGTATTTCAAAAACTGCTGATCTACTGGGATTTTATGCACAACCATCTCTAGGGTTTACAGAGTGGTCCACAAAAGAGAAAATATCTAGTGCGCGGAGGTTGTGTGGAGGAAAATGCCTTGTTGATGTCAGAGGAAAATGGGCAGACTGGTTTGAGATGATGGGCAACAGTAACTCAAATAACCACTCATCACAACCAGGGTATGCAGAATACCCTCTCTGAATGCACAACACATTGAACCTTGAAGCAGATGGGCTACAGCAGCAGCAGACACCGGGTGCCACTCCTGTCAGCTAAGAACAGGAAACTGAGGCTACAATCCCCACAAGGTCACCAAAATTGGACAATAGAAGATTGGAAATACATTGCCTGGTCTGATGAGTCTCGATTTCCGCTGCGACATTGAGATGGTAGGGTCTGAATTTGGCATAAACATGAAATCATGGATCCATCCTGCCTTGTATCAATGGTTAAGGCTGGTGGTGTAATGGTGTGGGGGATATTTTCTTGGCACACTTTTTGGGCCCTTTAGTACAAATTGAGCATCGTTTAAATGCCACGGCCTACCTAAATATTGTTGCTGACCATGTCCATCCCTTTATAACTACAGTGTACCCATCTTCTGATGGCTCCTTCCACCTGGATAATGCACCATGTCACAAAGCTCAAATCATCTCACCACTGGTTTCTTGAATGTGACAATGAGGCCACTACTCCAATGGTCTCCACAGTCACCACATCTCAATCCAATAGAACCACTTTGGAATGTGATGGAACAGGAAAGTCGCATCATGGATGTGCAGCCAACAAATCTGTGTGACACTATCATGTCAAGATGGACCAAAATCTCTGTTTCCAACACCTTGTTGAATCTATGGCACGAAGAATTAAGTCAGTTCTGAAGGCAAAAGGGGGTCCAACCTGGTACTAGCAAGGTGTACCTATTAAATGTGGCCGGTGAGTGTATATTCACACACATTTGCTTCATTTCTTGCTCTTTTTGTTTCCCTGGAGCACATTCTCACTTCGGGACTTCCTTAACAAAAGTATACAATCTCCCTTCCATTCATTTTTTTTCTCTATTTTTGGATATAGTAGGGAAGAACCCTTGTCTGTTTGATATTTTTTTTTTTTTTTTTGAGCTCTGTTAGAATTTTTCCTTTTCTATACTGGAGTCATGAGACCTAAAGGGAGATAGCAGAAGCATGAAATAAACAATTACATAGTAATTTAAAGGATGCCTTAACTCAAAAACAAATCTATTTCACCTTGCCTGTCCCTAGATGTTTTGGCTTTTAGTTTTCATATTTCAGAAAAATACAATTTTCAGCGAGTGCAGAAAATACCTGTTCATCTTCCCAGAAATGCAGTGTCCTTGTCACTTCCTGTAAAATGAACGGATATATCAAATCATCCTCTCTTCCTAAATACAGCAATGCAAATTCCAAAACAAAAAAGTGACTTCTAATTTTAAGAGTATCTGAAAATTACACTCCAATTACCGGAATCTGGGTTACATATAATAGACTGATAATGTGTAACCTCACTAGGTGGACCGCCCTGCAGCCTTTACTTTTAGAAACAAGTCGACAGTGATAGTTCCCATATCTATCCTTAGATTGACTTCCTTGAATTAAGTGGCATTGTGTTAAAGCAAAACTTTACTCTCCTCATTAACATTACCTATGTAGCACTACCCCCGTAGGAGCTGCGGGTTTATAGTTTTGGGCGTACCGTTACCTTTTCTGTTCACCGCACTCGTGTCAGGGATCCTTCTTGAAGAGCTTTTATAAATGTTCGCACCAACACTTGGATACGTTTTCTTCAAGGCTTTATTTTACCAGTTCCAACAGAGGGATGCAGGGATTAGGGGAGTTTCAGGTGCTTTACTTTGCGAATCACAGGCACAATCTCACATCCAGAGGTTAAAACCGTTCCATGCTGGGTTCAGCAACCACCGGATAGGCCTACTCTCACTGGCCTAGCAACCGGTGCGAAGCTGCAAAAAGTTTCTTCAGAAGTACACTGCTCACGGTGCCAGAATCTTTCAGCCGTCCAGCAGCACTGTGAGGCAAACTGGCCAGGATGCGTCCCTCAATTGAGTTCCCAATTGTTCCGCTTCTTCCCGCAGTCAAGACCGCGTAGGACCATCCCTGGACTAGTAGGCCCCAGCAACTCCTAGGCTTCTCAGTTGCAGAGCCTCAGGCCAGCAGGCCCTGAGGCCAAAAATGGCTCGCACATCCCTGAGGCCGAAAATGGTCAGGATCCGGCAATGAACCCCGAAAGAGTGGTCTCTGCCTCTCAAGTACCCCCTCCCAGAATGCACAGCGGGTTGACCACGCCCCCTGAGCCACTTCTGGGAAAGTAATACCCAATACACCTAGCCTGCTGCATTTCCAATCCTGACCCATGGTGACAGTGACCCCTCGATAAGCCTCATGGAGACGTTGGCTGTGTGTCTCTGGGTGAGAGTGGTCCAGTGCTGTCAAACTGGGGAGCCGCCCACATGCTCTCTGGCCAATCAGAAAGCGTTTCGAAGGCACGGCCTCGCCTTCTTCATCAGCTCTAACACCACTCACCGCTGCCCTTATGCAATGCACACCAGTACATATGTGTGTTAGCACGCTGGGGTGAACAAGCCCTTAAAGTATAACTAAAGGCTTTTATTGTTTTTGATAGAGTGCAGAGGGATTCAGTTTTTAGTACTGTCTGTCCCTGTTAAGGGGATTCCTCCTCTCTATTTATCCTGATTACCATTGTTATTGAAAGTTAAAAGAAAATTCCGAGTTGTCCCCAGAAAAGTAATGGAGGTGAAATTTTGGGACACTAGTTCTGGTGACCTCAGGGGCCCCAAGGAAATCCCTTAAAGGAGTTGTAAAGTCAGAAGATTCTTAATCTTAATGCATTCTATGAATTAAGATAAAAAGCCTTCTGTGTGCAGCATCCCCTCTCAGCCTCCCTAATACTTATCTTGAGGTCCCTCTAGATCCAGCGATTTTGCAGGAGTGTCTTGGCCATCCGGGACTCCCCTCCTTATTGGCTGAGACAACAGCGTGGCGCCATTGGCTCCCGCTGCTGTCAATCAGTCAGTCAAAGGCTGCAGCTCTATGTCTAAATGGACACAGGGAGCTGTGACTCGGCTCGGGTGCCCCCATAGCAAGCTGCTTGCTGTGGGGGCACCCAATGGGAAAGAGGGGCCAGGAGAGCCAAGGGGGACCCGAGAAGAGAATCCAGGCTGCTCTGTGCAAATCCACTGCAGAGAGGAGGTGAGTATAACATGTTTTGTTATTTTTAAAATTAAAAATAACGAGACTTTACAATAACTTTAATTTGCAGGGATTTCCTCTCGCTTCCTGTCTGGCTATGGGACAGGAAGTGAAGGTAAATCTCCACAATGGTACACAGATGGCAAAAAAAATAAAAAATCTGACGGTTATAACCCTCCCTTACTCTATCCAAAATGGAAAAAAAAAAAGTGTTGCCTATAGTTCTACTTTAATCTTTTTTGCAAATATGAAAGAAAAAGTGACGGAGGACATTTTATTTCAATGTATAAACCTAGACGGAAGATTGCACAGAAATGCTTTCTATACAGTTGTGTAGAAGTAGGTCGTCTTCTAGATACTTCTGTCAAAAAAACAGACGCTCTTTAAAATTCATGCCGTTTTCAAATCACTTTTCCTGCTGTTACTCAGTAGTCCAAGTCGCAGACTTGAGTACCATTTTCATTGTTGGGGGGGGGAAGACAATTTGTTTGGGTGTAAAGTACAACCGTTAAATGAGCTAAACAAAATCGCAGTATGTGGTGTGATTTCTGGGCTCTGACGGAGCTCCAGCTCTTTGAATTATGATGTAGTTATCTGACAAGAATTGGAGCCGAGTCTCCAGCATGTCTGCTCTGGGCTCCATGTGACTTTCATTCAGTCTGGTACATAGATAATGAGTGTCGGAAATGGTTTTGTGTGCTGTTGCTGAACTGAGAAGTGACCATAGAGCATAATCTCGACATCTGGACTGCAGGCCTGTGTGCCATATTCCTTGTGCCTCATTTTATGATCATTAAAATGATGTGTTGATTATAAGCGAGGGCCCGTGTAGGTTTTGTCTTCAATTACTTTTTCTATCATTATGATGTGTGTGTCTATTCCATATTGATTAAATACTGGGGAATTGGCTGGCGCTGTACAATAAGTAAGAGATAATCATGTTCAAGGTAGTCGTTGGCCAAGAAAGTCCTTGGACAGGCAACACTTCTCTAATTAAAGTCCCTTATTCCTGCTGATTATATCTATATTTGCCGGGCACAAGCTTCCATCTCTATAGGTTTTTGCTACAGTTGATGATTTAAAGCAGAAATAAACCCTCCCATCACATACAGACAACTTCCATCTTGGCCTCTGTTTGATCTTCAGTTGCCATGGTGCTGCACAAATGATTAGCCATGACACTAGCCATTTGATGGCTTGACAGTTCAACTGAGAGCGAAAGCAACTGTGACCGCTATCATTGTTGGCTTGCTTTCAATGTATGACCCCTTTCACACTGAGGCGCTTTTACAGGCCTTTTTGCGCTAAAAATAGCACCTGTATACTGCCTCTTCTGCAGCCCCAGTGCTTTCTAACTGGGGCGGTGCACTTGCAGGACAGGAAAAGTCCTGCAAGCAGCATCTTTGGGACAGTGCAGGAGTGGTGTATACACCGCTCCTCCACAGCCCCTGCCCTTTGAAAGAAACGGGCGCCCCTTTCAAAGCGCCGTAAAAGCGATTTGCAAACATCGTTAAGCTGGCGATTTTTAAACTCTTCTGGGGGGTTAAAAGCACCCGGCTATCGATGCCAAAGTGCTGCTATAACAGCGCTGCTAAAACTAGCAGCACTTTACCGCTAACGCCCCCACCGCCCCATTGTGAAAGGGGTCTAAGTGTTGGGGAAAAACGTTAACATAATGGGTTGAGTTCCACTTTAAAGTAGATCTAAACCTTTGCTACCGCTTTATGTACTGTATATAACTATACATGTATAGTTCGATAATTCCTATTTGAAAAAGTTAGGAGTGTAGGGGTTGGAATATGGCTAGAAAGGGTGGATTGGTAAATTTACAGATGACCACTAAGAGCAGTAACTGAAATCATAGTTTAAGTGTTACTAAACCCAGGACCCTGCATTCACTATATTTGGTCTCCCACAGTACACAGAACATGGAAATGCAAAAGTTTTAGTAAATACCCTTTTCTCATCAGCATTTAGAGTAGTCTTTTGACAAGTTGCAGCAGAGCACTGGTTAAAGCTTGTGGGAGGAGCTTTCATTCTCCTCTGATTGTCCTATGAGGCTGCAGGACCACCGCCTCTCTTTCTGGACTGTGCTGATGATCACATGCACGCTTCCAAGTGTAGCACCCACTACCTTTTGGTAGGTGCTAGAATGAGATTTTCTAAGTTTCAGGTATCAGTACAGGAAAATTTAGGCAGGCCTCTGCACTAAGCTAGGCCTGTTTGTTTTGCTCTGGGACTGGGAGTGTTCAGTGTAACAGTGGGTGTGGCCACCTGTGCTCTGGTTCTGAGGCGCCTCCCCTGTCTCTAGGGAGATTGTTCTAGGGAAGGAGGCAGGGCCTGGGATTGGAGTGGCAGGCAGCTCATGTGGGAGCCCCGACCAATCCCTACTTGGTATTGACAGGAGGGCGGGCCTCCTATATAAGCTGAGGTAACATGCCACTGGGGGGCTTGTCGGCCGAGAGAAGTGGAGAATGAAGTACTAGACAGGGGCGGGGGGGGGTGAGGCCCAGCGGAGGAGCCCGGTAGAGGGGCTGGAGACCGTTGGAACGTATGTCCAGATAAAATCCTCCATTATGGACTCAGGGCGGAAAAAAGGTCGGTGAGTGTACCACAGGGAGTCTGTGAGGGAGCTTCGTCATTACATGGCCAGTGATGAGGAGTCCTGGATCATAGGAGAGAAAGAGACTATGGGGAAGTTTGTCAAATCGATGGCGCAGGATGTGCAAGTAGGGCTATCCTGGGATCAGTAGTCCATATCCAAGTACAAACTGTTAAACTACTAGGCCCCCCCCTGGGGAGGGGGTTCTGCAGGCCTCGGGTCTAGTAACTACGCAGTCAAATATCACTAAGTACAACCAATTACAGAAACTACTAGGACTTATTCAGAGTGAGGCCTAGTGGCTGAAGATGGCGGGACAGGAGTCCTAATTTGTGATAGGGAAGTGATGTGCAGGAGGAGAAGTGTCCTGAGGTATCTGTGGTGAAAAGTCTGTCAGAATTAGGGTCCGCCATTTTATTCCATCTGAGGAGTGTAACATATAGACTGCTATATTATTCATGAAGATAAGTAAACCATTTGTCCATGTAAAGCTGGATCCACTTTAACATGACAAAATGACAAATACTAACATGTTCTATGGGCATCCCATATCCTCCTTGCCCCATCCAAGTTATATCCCCCAAATAAACAAAACAACGCAAATGACTGTTCATTGTCTCTGAGGTGATAGATGAAGGTCTAGCAGCAGGGTGAATTGGTGGATGTTTGTAACTCGTAGCAACCTACCGCTACACAAGAAAAAAAAAAAATAGCAATAAACACCAAACTGAGCATGTGCAGCTTGCCCCAAGGCTCTGTTGTATCAGAAGATGGTTTGGGGACAGTTGCAGAAGGGGAGAATCAGAGAAGCCCGGATCAAACGGCCTTTTTATACAATGCAGAAGATTAACCAGATTTCATGTATAACCCATAGGTGTGTCTCTCTCCCTCTCCCTCTCTCACCCTCTCTCTCCCCCCCCCCCCTCTCTCTCTCTCCCCCCTCTCCCTCTCCCTCTGATTAGAAATTTTTATCTAAGCTAGACAATCAGCTAGCCAGAAAATGAATATCAAAGATAGGAAACATTTTATTTTTGACTGGAGTTACCCTTTAAATTTCACTTTTTCATGAAGAGCTGGGCTCACGCTTTGTAATATATACTGGGCGCTGCCAACAAGCCTTTAAAAAGTGAGTCCGTTCACACCATGTCCATTGAGCTGTGTTAATCTCCATAGATCAATGCAAAGGTACTAGGAAAAAACAATTGTTTTCTATGTTCCCTGTCCACACCGTAACACTACTTTGAAGTTTTTGCGCTGCATGTGACAGCTAGAATGTGCAGTGAATAGACTTGAATATAAAACTTCATAAAGTTTAAAAAAAAGTTGTAACAATGCATCACACTGCCCTTGCACAACGTCCTTCAGCATGCAGGAAATTTAGAATGTAGGCTGGTGTGATGTCTATATAGTTTGAAATAACTCCAACACTTTGAACTTCTCTTCAAATGTGTTCAGATTTGTGACAGATTTGTTTTAGTGTATTTTTATTGTGTGTATTTTTCTCTAATTTACTTATTAAACCTGTTTTTGTTTCTTTTCAGCAAATTCCAGATGTATCGCCGACTGGTCGTTACACAACACTGGTTCCACTGCTGTTCATTTTAGCTGTAGCTGCAGTAAAGGAAATCATAGAGGATGTTGTAAGTATGCTATTGACCGTTAAATATCCCTAATTTCCTTGATCACTTTTTGCTTTTATGGATTTATTTCCATGCCTTCCCCACAGTAAGTAAATGTTTTAGGTTTTAAAGAGGACCTTTACTGTGGAAGCTGTGCTCAAAAATAGAAAGCAGAGTACAAAGGACCAGTATTGCCCTCAGGCTTCCCTGTAGCTTATCTTTTTCCCATTACTGATTTTACCATGTTTGCTTTTGCACCGTTTCCCTGGGGAGGCAGCCGTCTTGGTAGAGAGGTAGGGCTTTACTTCTCCTGCCACCCTGATGACTGGTGTAGGAATATTCAAGAAGCATCAGAAAAGTTGCATGAAGGGCAGGACAGTTTAAATGAAGTATAAGCAGGAAGAGCCTTGTGCTATAGGTCCTCATGTACAGCTTCCTCTCCAGCAAGGGGAACAGTAAGCAGCGCTGTAGTGAGATTAGCAGCCACAGGCAGCTGTGCCTTAGATACCCTCACTGCAGATATACAGCTAGGAAGCTCAAGGCAGAAGACCTACACTGCTATTTTCAGGAAGAATTAAAGAAACAAGGAACCATTTTCAAGCTCCTGCATAGGAACAAATAACATTTCTCGTTGTTCTCTATATGAACGCAAATCTTCATGATTTAGCTTTAGATCAACTTTAATAGCAGCTTGGTATTTTGTTTTCACAGTGGGCTCTAATGCTGCCTGTAAATGGCTCAGAGAAAGTAAGCATTTAAGCATTTCTTTGCGATCATGTCAGATGTGCTTGAGTGATAATTGGCCCCTCGGGTAACATAGGCGTCATTCGAGAGGCTGTGCCCAAAGAAAGGCGAAAGGAACCTATAAAGCAACCCTATGCACCGACCATTGGCAACTATATCATAAAACAAACATCAAAAGAACACCGCTGTAGGCAGACATCTCATAATGCATCCCACCTGCTACTGGAAACAGGTGCTGGCTCTGCATGTAGGAATGAATTGACAAAAAGACTGGACGGCCGCCCTCTGACACCTTTATTGAAGACGGGTTTTAAAATTCTTCTGGTACAAAGACATCAGAGGCACAGGATCAATGAAAAGCAGACATGTTTCACACCACTATGGGGTGCTTAGTCATAGCTATGACTAATCACCCCACAGTGGTGTGAAACATGATGGTACTTGACGCCATACAAGCTTTCCAAAATATACCCTAACACCTCATCGGCTTGTTGGCGACAATGCGGCTCAATTGGTTCCCTCATCCAAATATTTTGCTTTTGCCCATCTCTCACTTCTTACTGGAACCAAATCTTTAAAATTATCTCTGAATTTACACCTTCACCCTTCCTCCCTAATGTTAACTTGGCTATTTTACACTTAAACATAGACTATATTCCTAAGAATCTTAGAACCCTTGTTATTCATATCCTCTTGTCAGCCAAATGAAACATTACAAGAAACAGGTTAGGAGTTGTAACAGCTTTCCAATCTGATGTCATATCTGATCTCAATCTAATTTGTTCTCTGGAACATCTCTATGCTCTTAAAAACAATAAATTTCAATTTTTTTGCTTCCTCGTGGACCCCTTGGCTGTCACATAAATATTACACAGGACCTTGACAAAGCGAGCACCCAAAATATATCCTACCTGTTAGTCTACAACCTATATTCCTTGCTGTATAGCTTTAATATTCTCCACATATGAATCTATCAGCAAATAATGTACAGTGCCTTGCAAAAATGCTCCCCCCCCTTGGCTTTTTACCTATTTTGTTACATTACAGCCTTTAGTTCATTTTTTTTAAAATCTGAATTATATGTGATGGATCAGAACACAATAGTCTAAGTTGGTGAAGTAAAATTCGAAAAATAAGTACATAAAACTAGTTTTCAGAAAAAAAAAAACTGATAATTGGCATGTGCGTATGTATTCACCCCCTTTGTTATGAACCCCTTAAAAAGTTCTGCTGCAACCAATTACCTTCAGAAGTCACATAATTAGTGAAATGATGTCCACCTGTGTGCAATCTAAGTGTCACATGATCTGTCATTACATATACACACCTTTTTTGAAAGGCCCCAGAGGCTGCAACACCAAAGCAAAAGGCACCACTAACCAAACACTGCCATGAAGACCAAGGAACTCTCCAAACAAGTAAGGGACAATGTTGAGAAGTGCAAGTCAGGGTTAGGTTATAAAAAAAAATATCCAAATCTTTGATGATCCCTCAAACACCATCAAATCTATCATAGCCGAATGGAAAGAACATGGCACAACAGCAAACCTGCAAAGAGACGGCCGCACACCAAAACTCACGGACCAGGCAAGGAGGGCATTAATCAGAGAGGCAGCACAGACACCTAAGGTAACCCTGGAGGAGCTGCAGAGTTCCACAGTAGAGATTGGAGTATCTGTACATAGGACGACAATAAGCCGTATGCTCCATAGAGTTGGGCTTTATGGCAGAGTGGCCAGAAGAAAGACATTACTTTCAGCAAAAAACAAAATGGCACGTTTTGAGTTTGCGAAAATGCATGTGGGAGGCTCCCAAAATGTATGGAGGAAGGTGCTCTGGTCTGATGAGACTAAAATTTTACTTTTTGGCCATCAAAGAAAACGCTATGTCTGGCGCAAACCCAACACATCACATCACCCAAAGAACACATTCCCCACAGTGAAACATGGTGGGGGCAGCATCATGCTGTTGGGATGTTTTTCAGCAGTCAGGACTGGGAAACTGGTCAGAGTTGAGGGAAAGATGGATGGTGCTAAAAACAGGGATATTCTTGAGCAAAACCTGTACCACTCTGTGTGTGATTTGAGGCTAGGATGGAGGTTCACCTTCCAGCAGAACATTGACCCCAAACACACGGCTAAATCAACACTTGAGTGGTTTAAGGGGAAAAATGTAAATGTGTTGGCATGGCCTAGTCAAAGCCCAGACCTCGATCCAATAGAAAATCTGTGGTCAGACTTGAGCTCCGTACACACGATCGGATTTTCCGCAGACAAAGCCTCGGACTTTTATTCGAAGGGTGTTGGCCAAAAACTTGTCTTGCATACAAACGGCACACAATTGTTGGCCAACAAATATGAATGTAGTTACGTACTACGTGTTTTTTTAGCTCTTTAGCACCACACCCTTTGGGCACCTTCTGCTAATGTTGTGTTTGGTGAGCATTGCTTCCGAGCATGCATGTTTGTACTTTGAACTTTTGTCCGACGGACTTGTGTACACATGCTCGGAAAATCCGACCACAAACCGTTGTTCATGGAAAATTTGTAAGCCTGCCATCCAACATTTGTCCGTGGAAAATCCGACAACAATTGTCTGATGGAGCATAAAAACGGTCAGATTTTCCGCCAACAGCCTATCATCACATAATTCCCGTTGGAAAATCCGATCGTGTGTACGAGGCTTTAGATTGCTTTTCACAAGTGCAAACCATCCAACTTGAAGGATCTGGAGCAGTTTTGCAAGGAGGAATGGGCAAAAATCCCAGTGGTAAGATGTGGCAAGCTCAGAGAGACTTCTCCAAAGCGTCTTGGAGCTGTGATACCTGCAAAAGGTGACTCTACAAAGTATTGGCTTTAGGGGGGTGAATAGTTATGCACATTGACTTTTTCTGTTATTTTGTCCTATTTGTTTGCTTCACAATTAAAAAAAAAATCCTTCAAAGTCGTGGGCATGTTCTGTAAATTAAATGATGCAAATCCTCAAACAATCCATGTTAATTCCAGGTTGTGGGGCAACAAACACGAAAAATGCCATGGGGGTGAATACTTTTGCAAGGCACTGTATGTCATGCTCATGGTACCTGGTTAGGCTGTATTACCTGTTTTACTTGGTCTATCTGTTTCAATGCTCACTGACTTACCCGTTTAATTATAAGAACTGAAAGCAGGCAAAGGTTGAAGGATGGAATACCTTCTACTCGAGCTCATGGTACCTTCTCCGACCTTGAGGAGATATGTCCCTCTTTCCCGCTACCGTAAGCTCCTCTAACCATTGAGAGATTATGAGAGGGCTTAACACTCAGATCTATTGAGGCCTAGCAATATCCCCTCAACATATAGATCCTTTTTCTTTTTACTTGATAGACCAACCGCAATTTAACTTGCCTACTGTCAATACACATATACTGTATGTTTTGTTGTGTTTCACTTTTTTCTTTTTTTCAAAAACTCAAACAAGATTGAAACATAGAAAGGAGTGGTGCAAAGGACTAGTCCCCAGTATTGCCTATGGTCTCTCTGCAGCTGATCTTTTCCTAATACGGATTTAGGCCTCTTGCACATGGTAGTAAAAAAGGCCAAGTTTTTTACTCATCTGGATAGGAGGGCAACGTTATGCCACAGGGGGAAGTCATGCAGGGGTGACACACGTAGCTTGTCCGAGGCTATGGTCCACACTTTCCTGTACTGGTACAGAAGGGTCTTACGGTCAACCGGCCCACCCTCCATCTCCGCTCCCCCAGTGATCGCCACTAGGGACACTTAGGCCCCTTTCACACGGAGGTCCGTTCAGGTCCGCCTGTCAGTTTTTTAGGCGGACCTGAAACGGATCCTCCATGTACCCCTATGGAGGCACGGATGTCAGCGGAGACATGTCCGCTGACATCCGACCCGCTCCGCCAAAGTGTGACGGAGGAAAACCCTATTTTTCCTTCCGTCGGCGGAGCGGATCGGATGACAACGGACTCTACGGTCCGTCGTCATCCGATTCCCCATAGGGGAGAGCGGCGCTCTGACAGGGCGGTCCCTGCATAGTGTGCGGGGACCGCCCAGTCATCCGTCGGCTCAGCGGGGATCAACGGAGCGATCCCCGCTGAGCAAGCGGAGCTTCACGGGGCAGATCTGCACGGATCCGTCCCGTGTGAAAGGGGCCTTATGCATTTTTAGTGCTTTTTGCATTTTGCAGATTTGCACTACAGAACGTGTTCCATAGGAAACCATGTTAAATGGACTGTAGTGCAAATCTACAAAATGCAAAAAGCGCTAAAAATGCATTGATGGGAATACATCCTAAGATGGCAAAATGCTGATATAATTTCCTCTTTAAACAGGAAGTGGATGGGAGTGTTCGTTATCTGATGCCAGCTGAATATTAAGTGTGAGAGAGTGTGGGGCATCACATTCTTTCTACTCTGGTTAAAAAAAAAGGATAAAAATGATTTCTTCCCAGATATGTTTATTATGTAATTATTTAATGGATGTAGCTATTTTCAGGTGTGAATAGGACACACGAGTTTTAGTATTGCAGCTTGTCGAGGAAATCTGGTCATTATCGTGTTGCGTATGGATGAAAAACTGAAGTTAACTTTCTGACCGTGTTCAATCAGCTGTAGCACATGTTTGCACTGATGAGATTTTTACTAATTTGCAGAGCAAGTGGTGTGTGTGTGTGTGTGTGTGTGTGTGTGTGTGTGTGTGTGTGTGTATATACATACATACAGTGCATCTGGAAAGTATTCACAGCGTTTCACTTTTTCCACATTTTTGTTATGTTACAGCCTTATTCCAAAATGGATTAAATTCATTATTTTCCTCAAAATTCTACAAACAATACCCCACAATGACAACATGAACAAAAATTTGTTTGAAATCTTTGCAAATTTATTAAAAAGAAAAATAAATCACATATACATAAGTATTTACAGCCTTTGCCATGACACTCATAATTGAGCTCAGGTGCATCCTGTTTCCACTGATCATCCTTGAGATGTTTCTACAACTTGATTGGACTTGGCGTCCACCTGCGATAAATTCAGTTGATTGGACATGATTTGGAAAGGCACACACCTGTCTATACAGGTCCTTCTCAAAAAATTAGCATATTGTGATAAAGTTCATTATTTTCTGTAATGTACTGATAAACATTAGACTTTCATATATTTTAGATTCATTACACACAACTGAAGTAGTTCAAGCCTTTTCTTGTTTTAATATTGATGATTTTGGCATACAGCTCATGACAACCCAAAATTCCTATCTCAAAAAATTAGCATATGAAAAGGTTCTCCAAACGAGCTATTAACCTAATCATCTGAATCAACTAATTAACTCTAAACACCTGCAAAAGATTCCTGAGGCTTTTAAAAACTCCCAGCCTGGTTCATTACTCAAAACCGCAATCGTGGGTAAGACTGCCGACCTGACTGCTGTCCAGAAGGCCATCATTGACACCCTCAAGCAAGAGGGTAAGACACAGAAAGAAATTTCTGAACGAATAGGCTGTTCCCAGAGTGCTGTATCAAGGCACCTCAGTGGGAAGTCTGTGGGAAGGAAAAAGTGTGGCAGAAAATGCTGCACAACGAGAAGAGGTGACCGGACCCTGAAGAAGATTGTGGAGAAGGACCGATTCCAGACCTTGGAGGACCTGCGGAAGCAGTGGACTGAGTCTGAAGTAGAAACATCCAGAGCCACCGTGAACAGGCGTGTGCAGGAAATGGGCTACAGGTGCCGCATTCCCCAGGTCAAGCCACTTTTGAACCAGAAACAGCGGCAGAAGCGCCTGACCTGGGCTACAGAGAAGCAGCACTGGACTGTTGCTCAGTGGTCCAAAGTACTTTTTTCGGATGAAAGCAAATTTTGCATGTCATTTGGAAATCAAGGTGCCAGAGTCTGGAGGAAGACTGGGGAGAGGGAAATGCCAAAATGCCTGAAGTCCAGTGTCAAGTACCCACAGTCAGTGATGGTCTGGGGTGCCATTTCAGCTGCTGGTGTTGGTCCACTGTGTTTTATCAAGGGCAGGGTCAATGCAGCTAGCTATCAGGAGATTTTGGAGCACTTCATGCTTCCATCTGCTGAAAAGCTTTATGGAGATGAAGATTTCATTTTTCAGCACGACCTGGCACCTGCTCACAGTGCCAAAACCACTGGTAAATGGTTTACTGACCATGGTATTACTGTGCTCAATTGGCCTGCCAACTCTCCTGACCTGAACCCCATAGAGAATCTGTGGGATATTGGGAAGAGAAAGTTGAGAGACGCAAGACCCAACACTCTGGATGAGCTTAAGGCCGCTATCGAAGCATCCTGGGCCTCCATAACACCTCAGCAGTGCCACAGGCTGGTTGCCTCCATGCCACGCCGCATTGAAGCAGTCATTTCTGCAAAAGGATTCCCGACCAAGTATTGAGTGCATAACTGAACATAATTATTTGAAGGTTGACTTTTTTTGTATTAAAAACACTTTTCTTTTATTGGTCGGATGAAATATGCTAATTTTTTGAGATAGGATTTTTGGGTTTTCATGAGCTGTATGCCAAAATCGTCAATATTAAAACAAGAAAAGGCTTGAACTACTTCAGTTGTGTGTAATGAATCTAAAATATATGAAAGTCTAATGTTTATCAGTACATTACAGAAAATAATGAACTTTATCACAATATGCTAATTTTTTGAGAAGGACCTGTATAAGGTCGCAGTGCTTGTCAGAGCACAAACCAAGCCATGAAGTCCAAGGAATTGTCAGTAGACCTCTGAGACAGGATTGTACCGAGGCACAAATCTGGGGAAGGGTACAGAAAATTTTCTGCACCATTGAAGGTAAATGGAAAAATTTTGGAACCACCAGGACTCTTCCTAGAGCGGGCCGCCCAGCAACACAGAGCAATTGAGGGAGAAGGAAGGGCCTTAGTCAGTAAAAGGCAAATGACAGCCCGTCTGGAGTTTGCCAAAAGGCTACTGAAGGACCAAAATTCTCTGGTCTGATGAAACAGATTGAACTCTTGGGCCTGAATGGCAAGTGTCATGTCTGGAGGAAACCAGACACCGCTCATTAACTGGCGCTGGTGTAGCGCACAGACCCCTTTCTTTACCTGCATTAACTTTGGCTCCTCGCAGGAAGAGAGAGGCACACCGCACCACAAGCCCGTACCCTCCTATGTGAAGAGGTTGAGCGGTGTTGATGATGCGTCTTCCACAGTTAGACAACTAGAGAATGTCTCACGCCTCTATTTTTAATAAAGACAAGTCCTTGTATCCCCACAGTAACTTGAATGTCCACACCAGCTGCACTCCAGCGTAGAGGTTTATTTTTTATAAAACACAGTCTCTGACAGAAAAGGTTGGAGGGAGAACAGGACAGCTCAAGATGTGGATGAGGCCCAGGCACAAATGTTACACAATTCACTGCTCCGATTCTCAAGCAGACTCAGCCCATTCGGATAGTCTCCCCAACTTAGGACTAGCAGCCGAAATGATGCTCGAACTTTACCCTTGGTCTCTGCCACAGACCTGGTGAACTTGGTCTCTGCCACAGACCTGGTGAACTTGGTCTCTGCCACAGACCTGGTGAACTTGGTCTCTGCCACAGACCTGGTGAACTTGGTCTCTGCCACAGACCTGGTGAACTTGGTCTCTGCCACAGACCTGGTGAACTTGGTCTCTGCCACAGACCTGGTGAACTTGGTCTCTGCCCCAGACCTGGTGAACTTTGGTCTCTGCCCCAGACCTGGTGAACTTTGGTCTCTGCCCCAGACCTGGTGAACTTTGGTCTCTGCCCCAGACCTGGTGAACTTTGGTCTCTGCCCCAGACCTGGTGAACTTTGGTCTCTGCCCCAGACCTGGTGAACTTTGGTCTCTGCCCCAGACCTGGTGAACTTTGGTCTCTGCCCCAGACCTGGTGAACTTTGGTCTCTGCCCCAGACCTGGTGAACTTTGGTCTCTGCCCCAGACCTGGTGAACTTTGGTCTCTGCCCCAGACCTGGTGAACTTTGGTCTCTGCCCCAGACCTGGTGAACTTTGGTCTCTGCCCCAGACCTGGTGAACTTTGGTCTCTGTTCAAGGAGAAGACATCCCTCCAGAGAGTTACCGGGACCCTTCCTTCACTGTGACTTCCGCACCAGTCCTTCGGAACGGTTCCTCCCCCGGCCTCCTCATCTAGGATACGGGTCCCCTTGCAAGGCGGCACCCTGAGATTCCTCGATCCCTGGTGGGCTCCAGCCGAAGGTGCTGGGCCCAGACCTTTGTTGCAGTCCCAGGACTGAAGGTGCCTGGGACCCTTGACAACGAACAGCAGACCCGCCCCTGGGCCAAAGGTGCCCAGGGCGGACAGGAACGAGAACCCTGGGGTAGGACCCCCGACAACGAACACTCAACAGGCAGCGTCTGCCCTTTTTTATATCCTCGCCCAGCAGATAGACCACACCCACTGTATGGTTGCTGAGAGGGGACACACACAAGGCACAGCACTGTATCAGTGGTTCAACCCTGGCCTACTATGGCAGCGCCACCTGCAGGCCACAGGGAACTGTACACCAATACTCCACCTGTGGACAAAAATGGTATCCAGAACTCTATCAATTAGGGTGTTTGGGCACAACTGCCACCCAAACACTTCCCCTAGCACCACTGGTTTAATGTGCATCCTCTAATTTGTCAGCAAAGCGTTCATGAAACCAGAATGGTCTATGCGTCTTCACTTGGAGATCTAAAATTCTTACTATAAATCAGATGTAGCTGTGTTTTAGAAAATCAGCCTCGTAGAGTATATTGATTGTTCCCATAAACTGTGAAGGAATCTGTCAGAGTAGGAGAGAGACGCTGCTTGTATACGGCTCTGCTCTGTAGCTGGCCCCTCACAGCCTCCAGATTGTGCTCACAAGTAACCAGATTCTCATAGCAAACGATGACATCATTGTGCTGCGGCTCTGCTTCTGATTCAGTGCCAGCCTGCAGTGTGTCTCTAATACAACCATTGTTTGGTGTATAGCTATGTTCTTATACAGTGCCTCTGAATTTCAGACCCTTCAGGCAATGCTGGAAGCCTTCTGTAAACAATAGATTACATTGGAGGGTAACAGGTGTCTCTGCAGTTGTCGCACATAATTGGCTACAAAACCAGTCTTTTTTATTTATTTTTATAGACCCATTTCTGTAGCTTTTGCTGGAATGTGAGGTTGGCTTTGTACTGTGACAGTACCCTGTACCATATTACATTTTGTTTTCCTAAATATCACACTAGTTCTTTAGAACAGCATAGGAAGCAAAAAAGAGAAGATTATGTTAAGGGTAATATTTACAAGGCACCTAGGGACTTATTTAATTGCAGAAATGCGCAGTAGTGCATGTTGCCTGCCTTTGTGTGATGCAATGCCATTTACTTTGGCACCCCAAAACATCTTGCCCATGGATGTGCATTGCAGTGTCAGAAATGCTGCACGTAGCTTTTTTGGTGCATTCTGATGAGTTAAGCAGCCTATTCAAATCAATATACAGCCATAAAAGTGTAAATTAAACATGTCATACTTATCTGCTCTATGCAATGGTTTTGCACAGAGCAGTTATGCAATTGATAATGCACTAGGTGTGTGAGCTCGTCCAAATCTCCAATTGGTGCTGCGGAGTCACTGGAAGTGACGTGGTTGGAGATTTTTGCAAGTTAGAGTTTTCCGCATAACACCGGTAAGTATATTGGGGTGGTGGGGGAAGCTGCATCTAAAGTTATTTACCTTAATGCAGAGAATGCATTTGGGGGAAGAAACCTTCTGCTTTTAGAACCACTTTAGTGCAATACATGCTTACATTCAGCATAATGTGAATGGACCCTCAAATGAAACCCGTTGGTGCCGGTTCACACTACAGCAACTTGGGATCCGACTTGTAAGTCCTCAAGTTGCCCCAAGTTGCTTGACATAAGAAATTCCGTAGACGTAAATGAGAGCCGTCTTAATGTACACTACTGAAGTCGCTCCGACTTCTGAAAAGGTTCCTGTACTACTTCAAGGCAACTTCTAGGCAACTTGTACCCATAGATTTCAATGGAAGTTGCCTCCAAGTCGGATCTCCATCTATATTGAAGCGACTTTACAGGAAAAAGAAAATAGTTTACCCAGACAAACCTCTCCCACAGAGCTAATTATTCTGTGATTGGCCACAGCCAAAGTTGCCTGTCCTGGAAGCAACTTTAACCACTTAAGGGACCCGCTCATGTACATATACGTCGGCACTTTAAAGATGGATATCTCGGTAATGGCAGCAGCAGCTGCTGTTGCCACAACCGAGATATTCATCTTTTCAGTGAGCAGTCCTGTAAACGATAATGGTGGTCTCTGCGGCGGATTCGCCGTGAGATCACTGTTATCAGCGGCGGGAGAGGGCCCCCCCCCCCGCCGCTCTCCCACGCCCGCAGCAGCTTACCGGAGGAGTCGGTAGCGGCGGAGGCGATCGGGTCCTTCTTCCTCTGTGGTATGGATACGAGTGAGGGGAAGATGGCCCCAACCCGTCTCCATAACATAGCGCGAAAGCGACGTCAAAACGTCACTTCCGCCCATATGTCTTAAATGCACATTTTTTTGTTGTCATTTTTTCAAATGACCAAATATATATATTATTTTTTTGTATTTATTTTTATTGCATTTTAGTCTAAAAATTAGATCTGAGGTCTTCTTGACCCCAGATCTCATATTTAAGAGGACCTGTCATGCTTTTTTCTATTACAAGGGATGTTTACATTCCTTGTAATAGGAATAAAAGTGACCCATTTGTTTTTAAACGGTGTAAAAATAAATAAAATCCAGTAAAATAAATAAAACAAAAAACATTTTTTTTTAAAGCGCCCCGTCCCGACGAACTAGCGCGCAGAAGCGAATGCATACGTGAGTAGCGCCCGCATATGAAAACGGTGTTCAAACCACACAAGTGAGGTATCGCCGCAATCGATGGAGCGAGAGAAATAATTCTAGCACTAGACCTCTGTAACTCGAAAGATGCAACCTATAGAATTTTTTAAACCTCACCTATGGAGATTTTTAAGGGTAAAAGTTTGACGCCATTCCACAAGCGGGCGCAATTTTGAAGCATGACATGTTGGGTATCAATTTACTTGGCGTAACATTATCTTTCACAATATAAAAAAAAAAATTGGGCTAACTTTACTTTTGTCTTATTTTTTTAATTCATAAAGGGAAATTTTTCCCCAAAAAGTGCGCTTGTAAGACTGCTGCGCAAATACGGTGTGACAAAAAGTATTGCAATGACCGCCATTTTATTCTCTGGGATGTTAGAAAAAAAACCAATATATAATGTATGGGGGTTCTAAGTAATTTTCTATCAAATTAACCCGGTTTTAAACTTGTAAACACTGAGTCTGAAAAATAGGCCTGGTCCTTAAGTGGTTAGGTCGCATTGTAAGTTGCTCAAAGTTGTGCTGAAGTTGCCTCCAAATCGCCTTGCAAAGTTGCGCTGTAAGTCAGGTTGCCCCTGTGGGAACCGGCACTTATTTTGTCAACTTGTGTTTACTTTTTGTTATCTTAAAGTGTTACTAAACCCAGGACCCTGAATTCATTATATCTGGTCTCCCACAGTACACTGAACATGGAAATGCAATTATTTTAATAAATATAAACTGCTAAATACCTTTTCTCAGTAGCAGTATTTATCAGTTTTTGGTAGGAGGAGTTTTCATACTGCACTGAGCTGTCCTATCGGGATCCAGCACCCCTGACCCTCTGTCTGGACAGTGCTTATTGGCCATGTGCGGATCACATGCATCCTCCCAAGAAAAAATCCCCCAAAACTCTCAAGCAATACACACCAAACTGAGCATGTGCAGCCTGACTCCAGAACCTGTCTTATCCAGGCCTGTTTTGAAGTCGGTGGAAGAAGGGGAGGATCAGAGAAGATGGGATCCAACAGCCTTTTTACACAATGCAGAGGATTAACCCCTAGGGTTCCACAGTGAGTATAACAAGCATGCTTTACTGCATATACAGACTGATTTGACTGTTGTGGGTTTAGTAACACTTTAACATTTGTAACTGTACTCACTCTCAATAAAATTATTAAAAAAAAATTACACACCATTCACTAGGGTAGGGATTGATATGAATGCTTCTCTTTACCCTATAAGGCGCTTTAATTATGTACACACAATATCAGTTATTTAAATAAAAAACACAAATGTGCAAAATGCATTGAAACCATACAAGGCAATAGAATATCTTTTTGTTAAAACCCTGTAAACCCTAACAATGAACTTCTCCTATTTTTTTTATATATTTATTTTCCTTTTTGGTCTGTTAAATTGAAATATTAGCTGTTAAAACTGTTAAAATCTAAAGTTAAAGTGTTTGTAAAGGCTGAAGGTTTTTTACCTTCATACATTCTATGTGTGCCGGCGGGGGACCCGGGAAGAGGAGGATCGGGGCTGCTCTGTACAAAAACAAAAAAACATGTCATACTTACCTACTCTGTGTAGTGGTTTTGCACAAATATTTGTACCTTTTTTAAATATCACTTTAAATTGTTAAAAGTAGTGGTGCAACGGATCGGTCGTGATCCGAACGGGTCACCCTGTTCGGATCGGATCACCACGCGATCCGCGGAGCGCTCCGGAGCCTCGGCCTAGCTCCGGAGCGGCGGCCATCTTGGTACACTCGGCGGCGGCGCTGTAACAACGTTTTGTCGCCGCCATCTTGCTCCACTCACACTGCTGCACAGTATGATAGTAGGAAGGGGCCAAGCATCTTACACCCAACGTAGTTTTAAATTTTACAGTTATTTTCAACACTACTGGAGTTTATATGCTTAAATACATTATTTGTAAATCCAACAGACTGTTTACATGTTACATTTTAAAAGCAGCAGCAAACCTTGCTGACATTACATGCTTGCTAATGTGACAGAACACTTCTGATTTTCACATTTAGTTAAATGTGAAAATCAGAGGTATTCTGTCACATTAGCAGCCATGTAAGGTCAGCAGGTTTGCTGCTGCTTTTAAAATGTAACATGTAAACAGTCTGTTGGATTTACAAATAATGTATTTAAGCATATAAACTCTAGTAGTGTTGAAAATAACTGTAAAATGTAAAACTCCGGTGGGGGTAACAAGATTTTTTTTTTTTTTTTTTTGCCGATCCGAAAATGATCCGATCCGTGACCCCTGATCCGAGGATCGATCCGATTCGTGAGTTTTTTTATCCGTTGCACCCCTAGTTAAAAGCTATTCAACTGTTAAATATTGAAAGCATTTGATAGGATCTGTTAAGTGTGAAAATAAATTGTACCTATTGATTGTGTGTAAAATTCAGTGCTGTCCTTTGCTCATCTCCAGTGTTCTCGCAAAAACTTCCTAGTTCATTTAATGAACTATAGAACATTTCCTTCCATATATAGTGGACATGAGAAGAGTGAGAGGGCTTAAAGTGGTTGTACACCCTGTACAACCACTTTCACCTACAGTTAAGCCTATATTAAGGCTTACCTGTAGGTGCTGGAAATATCTCCTAAACCTACACGGTTTAGGAGATATTTACAATGTCCCAGTACGCCGCTGTGTTCGGCGCATGCGCACTTTAGAAATGGCACGCTGTGCCGTTTCTAGAGGGGTCATGCCGTGACTGGCGGCTCCCGTGCGCATGCGCGGGAGTTGCGTCACACGACTCCGGCCAGTCACAGAGCCGGAGTCTGCAGCCCCGGAAGGAAGAGGGGTGAAGAATGGACGCTTCCTGTACAGAGGACAGCGGCGACATTGCATGCTTCGGTTTCAGGTAAGTGACATGCGATGCATAGTAGCCCATTATGCTTTACCATTGCAGGTAAATAAAGAGAAAGTAAAACCCATTATGGTTTACTTCCTCTTTTTAAGCTGTTTAACAAAAGACAGCTGGGCAGGGCTGACACCATTTCTTGTCATTTCAGTCCAGAAAAAGCAATGTGCTCTCTACAACACTAGGAGCCAGAGTGCTTATCTGTGAGGTCAACCGTTTCTTCCTGTACTTTCCAGGCAATAAAATATGAGGCGTTGTGCATGTATTGCAGAGATGTACTGCATATGTTTTGTTTGTATTTTACCCTGACATGCACTTTAGCAGTAGCCTAACTATTATCTGATGAAAGCTTAAATCTAATAGTTTTACCCTCCAAAAAAAGGCTTTAATAACTTACCAGGAAACATTTGCACAAGTGCTGTACGAAGCACAAGAATTCTCATTAAACAATACTGTCACTTGCTTCTAATGGTTATATCTAATTATCAGGTTGGTCCACAGCACAGGTTTTCAATTTTCATGGGTGAAGGTGACAGGTTCTCTTTAATGTTCATCTTTCTGTTCAGGCCAGCTCAGTCATGGGCTTTGTATATCAAGAGATAAAAGAAGAAAGGACTATTCTTTCTGCTCCTAGCAACCAAACTATTGCTCCCTTTTATGTTTCCAGTTCAGTGCAGGAGAATGAAAGGAAGATTTGGGCCTTCAACCCTTTAATTAACCACTTAAGCCCCGGACTATTTTGTTGCTAAACGACCAGGACCCTTTTTGCGATTCGGCACTGCGTCGCTTTAACTGACAATTGCGCGGTCGTGCGACGTGGCTCCCAAACAAAATTGACATCCTTTTTTTCCCACAAATAGAGCTTTCTTTTCGTGGTATTTGATCACCACTGCGGTTTTTATTTTTTGCGCTATAAACAAAAATAGAGCGACAATTTTGGAAAAAAAAAATTTTTTTTACTTTTTGCTATAATATCCCCAAAATCTATCAAAAAATGATTTTCCTCAGTTTAGACCGATACGTATTCTTCTACATATTTTTGGTAAAAAAAATTGCAATAAGCGTTTGATTGGTTTGCGCAAAAGTTATAGCGTCTACAAAATAGGGGATAGTTTTATGCCATTTTTATAAATGTTCTTTTCACTAGTAATGACAGCGATCAGCTTTTTTTATCGTGACTGCGACATTATGGCGGACACATCGGACACTTTTGACACCATTGTCATTTTTACAGCGATCAGTGCTATAAAAATGCACTGTGAAAATGGCAGTGAAGGGGTTAACCTGCATGCGGCGCTGAATCGGTTAAGTGTGACCTAATGAGTGATTCTTACTGTGTGGGGGCGTGGCTTGGCATGTGACGTCACTGATCGTCGTTCCCTAGGACAGGGAACAGACGATCAGTGACACTCTCCCTAGGAAGAACGGGGAAAGGTTTGTTTACACTTACCTCTCCCCGTTCTTCAGCTCTGTGACCCGATCGCTGGACACCGTCGTCAATCGGGTCCGCGGGTCCCGCGGTCATGGAGCTTACGACCGTGTCCTAAATCTGACGTACCTGTACATGCTTATGCCCAGCCGTGCCATTCTGCCGACGTATATCGGCGTTAGGCGGTCCTTAAGTGGTTAAAAAGCACTCTTCAATACACAAGATCTGTCATATGACTGTTCATACTTCCAGCTCCAATGTAATTTCTGGGTCTCCAGATAGCCGCATAGCTGGGCACAGGCCCAAGTCTTGCCTGAGCAGGTGTAGCCAGACACATGCCTTGGGCTCACCTGAATAAATATACCCAGGTAGCCAGACACATGCTTTGGGCTCACCTGAATAAATATACCCAGGCACATCCTTTGGGCTCACCTGAATGGCTACCTGGGTATATTTAGACACATTCTTTGGGCTCACCTGAATAAATATACCCAGATGGCCAGACACATTCTTTGGGCTCACCTGAATAAATATACCCAGGTAGCCAGACACATTCTTTGGGCTCACCTGAATAAATATACCCAGGTAGCCAGACACATTCTTTGGGCTCACCTGAATAAATATACCCAGGTAGCCAGACACATTCTTTGGGCTCACCTGAATAAATATACCCAGGTAGCCAGACACATTCTTTGGGCTCACCTGAATAAATATACCCAGGTAGCCAGACACATTCTTTGGGCTCGCCTGAATAAATATACCCAGGTAGCCAGAAACATGCTTTGGGCTCGCCTGAATAAATATACCCAGGTAGCCAGACACATGCTTTGGGCTCGCCTGAATAAATATAACCAGGTAGCCAGACACATGCTTTGGGCTCGCCTGAATAAATATATCCAGATGGCCAGACACATTCTTTGGGCTCACCTGAATAAATATACCCAGATGGCCAGACACATGTCTGGAACACGCCAGAATAGATGTACCCAGGTAGCCACTTGCACAGGCCTGGGACTCGCCTAAGCAGATGTACCCAAATCATTGCACGACTGGCTACACTTGAGACGTACAGAACATATGTAGCCAAATAACTACACACACAAACTCAGTACATGATGGGTTCAGGGAATGCTGTCAAATTTGCTTGTACTCCCAGCCAAACTATCAAACCATCAGATGACTAGTGTCATAACTGATCATATGTACAGCACCATGGTAGTTGCAGATCAAAAAGAGGCTAAGATGGCAGCTTCCTTGGCTGAAAAGGATAGGAGGGTTTAGTTCCACTTTAACTTGCTTGTTTGGATTCCCAAAGAAATGCTCTCATCCGTAACCAATTCAACACTGTCTGTTGTAAACTGCTGTTCTGCCACTGCATGTTGGGTCCCACACCACCATCTTCTTTGTTTACATAATCGGAAACCTACTGTCTCATCTGGCTTCTTGCAGTTGGCTCCCTCATGATATTTCACAAGTTCAAATGTAATCTTAGAAAGTATTATTTTACTGAAAGGGGGGTTGAACTTTGAAATAAACTTCCACCAGAGGTAGTGAGCAAGTCAACAGTAAATGGCTTCAAACATGCTTGGGACAAACATAGATCTATACTCAGATGAAAAAGCTAACCAAAAAAAAAAAAAGACTACTCTGCCTTTCTACCGTCATTTTTCTATGTTTCTAAGATGGGGGGGGGGGGGGGGGGGGTTCATACTATAGAAAGTAAAAGGAGGATGTGAAGGTTTGCTTTACGCCACATTTTAGAAAAGCTGCCACAAGGCATCATGAGTGCCTCATTTTTTACTGTAAGCCTGAAACCAGAATTTTCTTGCTATAAAAAAATAAATGATTTTTCTGAGGGCATCAACAGCTGTTCTTCATTAGTCTGTGGTTTTGCTTTAATGGAGATCAATATTTGTTATTAGTAAGTGTGATATGAGCGTTGTCAGTATCTGGTTTGGTGCAGGAAGGAAGCCTCCGTAACAATACTCATTCTTTTTCTGCTGTCAGGGTTGGCCATAGACGGCTTTCTGTTTGATTCAGTGCTTCTCACATAATCAATACATAATGAGAGCGGCTCTTTTTCCCACTGCCAGGCTTAACCGCCTATGTGTGCCTGTGCGTGTAATAGTTTATTTAGCAGATGACTTTCCTATTGCTGTATAGATTTCTCTGCTCTCTTCTTTTGATCTCTAGACACGATTTGAGCGCTGACTCTGTATAGATTATTCCGAGAGCAATATTCATTTATGATATGCGCATCGGAATATGTCTCCGAAATGTGATGTAGAAATAATACAATCAATCATTATGTATTTATATAACTATTTTTAAATGATATGATAGATTGATATCTAATTTATACAGAATCCGTAAAACGTCATTTCTTCAGAAGCATATTTTGTAATGTTATAGGTTGCGTTATGAGGCCACTTTGCTTATAAATTTACCCTTTATGGTTAATTACACTGGTTTAATCCACTATTAATCATAAGAGCCACGTTTTGTGTTTGCATCACCTATTTTGGGATTTTAGGGGTTTATTTACTAAAGGCAAAGCCACTGTGCACTACAAGTGTACTCACTGTAGAACCGAGGGGAAATGCTGCTGATTTCTATCATCCAATCATGTACAAGCAAAAATGTCCCCCTCAGATCTACGGGGACTTCCAAGTGCACTTGCAGTGCAGAGTGGATTTGCCTTTAGTAAACCCCTATGTGTTATTACCTATAATAGCATTGTGTGTCCTGTGGGAGGCTGTCTATCTCTCTATATCTCACTCTCTATCTCACTCTATCTCTCTCTTTCTTAAATTCAAACAAGCTTTGTTGGCAGGACCGATTACATTTTAGCATTGCCAAAGCAGTTGAGTTTGCATGGGGGGGTAATATAAAAGGGGATGGGGTGTGAGTCCGTGTAATAAATCTTTAAGTCCACAGTTAGTTTCTTGGAGTCCTTCATTTAATTTTGTCAGTCTGAGCTGGGGGTCTGCGATGGACAAGGCACTGATGAGTTGCTGCAGGCTGCATGGCCTGGACTGGTCCTTATTGATCAGTAGGGCTTTTAGGTGGTATGAGTTAGGACCGCTGTTTTGTAGGTGTTCCCAGTATAGCGCCCTCTTCTGTACTGCAAGAAGGGAAATCTGCCCAGCTCAGACTGGCAAGCGCTGTTGGAGATACTCCGATGAACTTGTAGGAGGTGCTTGCAGAATTCCAGATGGATTATTTATGTCCCATTTGGATTGGTCTGAGTAGGTGACAGGACCCCAAATTTCACTGGCATACAGGATTGGGGTGATGATGCGATCAAATATTCTAAGTCAGACTCTCACTGGTGTTTTTAGGTGGTACAGCTGTCTCTTGATGGTATAGAAGGCTCTGCATGCCTTGTCTTTTAGGGCCTCTATGGCTGGCTTTAAAGTGGATGTAAACCCCAAAAAATTTTTTTTTGCTGTCACAATGTAGTGTATACGATTTCCTATCATTTGTGCCAGGTCTTGCCACAAAGAGTTAATCCAGCTCTGAGCAATCCTCTTTTATTGTTCAGTGAGCTAAAACGGACAAACAGTTACCTTTGGCCGTTCTGCCCCCTTGCTGTGAGTGACAGGTTATTTACATATCTCATGCACTAGCTTTATTTTTTAATTCCCACCCCTTTTCTGAAGTCGTGGTTACTTTTCTGGATTTTGACTGGATGTTAGTGATCATATCGGAAGGAATACACAGGAGAAAATGCATGTTGACAAGGGGAGTGTAGAGGTGGGCGGGGAGTCTACTGACATCACGACTCCACCCACCGAGCTCCAGACAACAGATCCACCCACAGAATCTGCAGTTTTTCAGTTCTTATAACAGACAAAGGGGAGACATTTGACAGATAAGGATACATGCAGGAGGCATCTATATCCTTATAGATCAGCACTATGGCAGTAGTTTAGAAAGGATGAGAGTGGGTTTACATCCACTTTAAAGCTCTTTTTTGCTTTCTTGCTCTTGCTTTCTGGCTCTTTTTTTCTCTCGCTCACTTTTTTCTTTTTCTCTCTCGCTCTTTTTCTCTCTCGCTCTTTTGCTCTCTCTCTCTATCTGCGCCTCTCCCTCCCCTACCGTTTTTCTCTCTCTCTCTGCCTCTCTCTCTCTGCCTCTCTGCCTCTCCCTCCCCTACTGTCTCTCTCATCTGAAGCAAATTATCACTCACATTTCCCTTTTGTCTCTAGTGAAGCAGTATAGCTGTACATTTGGGATTCAAAGTCTTTAGTTTGCTGAGTTTGTGTGCATTGTTCACCTGCGGCACTGTTACTATTAATATGTACAGAACATCCCAGCCAGCAGCTTCCATGGGACCTGGCACCATTTTGGAGGATAGAAGTTTTGTGGCTCAAGCGAGCAATGGCTTTTTGTGTTATGGGAAATAAGACCGTGATAAGATACGTGGGGTATATTAGAACATCTTCTGGAGAGTAAAGTGCTTGTGCTGCTAACGTAGGATGGTTTAGTGTATAGCACTCCTGCCTTGCAGTACTGTGGTCCTTGGTTCTAGTCCTAACAAGGACATGCCTGCTGATGGGATAATTGGCTCCTGTCTAAATTGGCCTTATTGAGTATGTGGGATAGGAATAGATGACTTGGAAGATGTGGCTGGGATCAGATGAGTAGTGGGGAGAGGGGGCCTCTCTTCTTTTGGGTAAGCAAGGTTCCAATCGGTCAGATCAGCTGGTGCCTGAACAGAGGGGAGCACAGAGGAGGTGGCACAGCACTGCAGAGTTGAGAATTAGATTGGCAGCTACTCAGCTGCTGGCTCACATAACAGAATAAAAGGTGAAGAAGCTGGCAGTCAGTGCTTCAGGACAGACACTGTGTTGGGAAGGAGCATTTAGGGAGACCTAGGATGGGAAATTGGCAGAAGAGGATCACTGTAGACTTGTGCTTATGACCATCATCCATTGGGGTGCCTGATCACATTCACAAAGTTTTTTGCATGGAAGCTGCCAGGTTCACATAGCATGTGGATGTGATCAGTGGCTTGTTAGCTGCTGATCACATTCATTCATAAAACGGCAGTAATGTTGGGTACAATTCAAGTGTAAGGTTATAGTCGCTGAAGATACCATGAGCTTACAGTCTTAATAAAATGTAATGAATGCAAGGGCTACCTGCTTCAAGAGTCAACCTGCTTCAAGCAATTCTGTTATGACACGCCTGTGCAGTAAAACCATTAATACAGATGTATATTCAGTAGAAGGTGTAAGTATACAAAAAACCCTAAAACCCTCCTGCAGTAATCTTCTGCATATGACTGTGGGAGAGGAGGGGTCCACACTCCAAGCCAGTCCGAACTACACAGCTTTTCATAGTGCATGCTTACAGAAAGAGAGCGATGGGTGATGACCACTTCAGTGCACTGCTTTGTTGTCCTCTAACTGGAGACAGGTTGATAGCCAAGCTCTATTGCAGCTGCAGTGGAGAAAAGCAAGGTCACTGACCTGGCTGTGCAGTCTGATAGGTGGTGCTAGAGCAGAAGACCTAAAGTGGTTGCAAATCCTTCTATCCTTCTATACTGTGTACTTGTCTCAATCCAGAGCACCAAGGGTTTTTTTTTTACTAAAGCTAGAGAGTGCAAAATTTGTGCAGCTGTGCATAGTAGCCAATCTGCTTCTACCTTTTGGCTTTTTCAATTAAACTTTGACAAAAAAAAAAAATGGAAGCTGACTGTTTTTTCTGCAGAGTTGCACTCTCCAGTTTTAGTAAATCAACCCCAAGTGTCATTTCACTCTGCTGCCTCGCTCCTCTACCTGCATGAGTCACTTAGGACAAGTTCTCCTGACACCAAGACAAAAAAGGGTGATGGGAGGGAGCTCCAGTACGCAGCCTGTGATTGACAGACAAAGCTCTGATGCTGTGTGAAGAGGGGGGTGTCTCTTCTCTCTAGTCAGGTCTTGTTGAGCGCTGCAGCGCATAACTTCATCTTCCCACCCCCTGCTCTCTGGAAGCAAAGACAAGCTATATCAATTCTCGTCTTTTAAAAAGCTGTAGAGAAGAGGGTTGCAGATAAACAGGTGCAATTTATGTAGGAGGATTTATTTAATCTCTGTATCACCTGAGGCCAGTCACCTCACTGAGTATATGTAAGGGTTTACAACCACTTAACTAGGGGCATTTGAGTGCCTTTGAAACAATCCTATAGAAGTCTATGTGCATTGACTGCAGGTGTGGCCATTGAAAATACTTTGGCTGCAGGCTGCCAACTCTGCAGCAGGATGTGCTATGCAGGTAAGTATACATCTAGGGCTGGGTAGGTAGCTTACTTGGGTCATTAGGGCTAGGAAGGCTAGGTGCACTTTGTTATAATGCATTTATCTTGTGTATGTTTAACCACCGGATGATTTACCCACTTCATGACGAGGCCATTTCTTGCAATACGGCACTGGGTTACTTTAACTGACAATTGCGCGGTCGTGCGACACTGTACCCAAATATAATTTGTGCCCTTTCTCCCCGGAAATATAGCTTTCTTTTGGTAGTATTTGATCAGCTTTGCATTTTTTATTTTTTTGTGCTAAAAACAAAAAAAGACCAACAATTTTGAGAAATAAAACAATATTTTTGCTACTTTTTGCTATAAAATGTATCAAATGTAAAATATGAAATGTCTTCATAGATTTAGGCCAATATGTATTCTTCTACATATTTTTGGTAAAAATAAATCCCAATAAGCGTATATTTGTTTGTGCAAAAGTTATAGAAACCATGGCAAAAATTTTTTTTACTAGTAATGGCAGCGATCAGCGACTTATAGTGGGACTTTATTTTGCAGCAAACAGTTAGGATACTGACAATCTTGACCCTTTTTTGGGGACCAGCGACTCAGTGCTAAAAAAAAAATATATGCATGATCACTGTACTAATGACACTGGCTGGGAAGGGGTTAACTGTGTGCCTAACCAGTGTTTGTGTACTGTGTGGGAGGTGATTTTACCTAGGGGAAGGCATTTCTTTTCTGGAACCCAGGATCTCTGCCTAATGATCAGTGGGTGCCAGCGGACATCGAGTCCTGCGGTACCTGCAGATCAGCTCCCGCTGTGTATAATCGCCGCAGCAAGAGCGGTCGCAGGCTGAGTGCAATGTGCCCCAGACCTGGAAGTGCAGGATAGCTGATTGGCTATAATGCACTAGGTATGTGATCCTGCGCAGGAGAGCCGCCTAATGTAAGTTATATGATTGGCAATCGGTTAAAGTCAACTATGATGAGTACCAAAATATGACTTTCCATTAGCTTCTTCTATTGTACAATATTGCTGGGACAGGAGGGCAAGCACTAGACTTCAGTCACCTTTTTAGTTTTCTAACCGTGTATTTACCTGTTGCTTTGTAGTAACTGTGTTGGAAGAAAGACTTCCTTTTTTTGAAGAGGAGTAGTTTAGCACTGCACCACAATATCCGATGGAAGCAATGCTCGTCTTATTAGTAACCATCCTGATTTTTGTTCTTTACAGAAACGACACAAAGCTGACAATTTTGTGAACAAGAAAAAAACTCAAGGTAGGTCTACGAGTTGTGATTTCCTAGTTGTGTGTGTGTTTGTTTTTTCTAGCACTGTGGAACCATGGGGTCTGCCGGCATCTTTTTATGGAGCCAGTTTTATGATGTGATCCTGTTGAGCTCGCCTGAAGAGGTTTCATTTTCAAGGAAGAAATTTGCTGGCATTCAGTAACAGTCATGATGTTCAGAGAAGCCGTATACTCTGAAGGGTGCTTAAAACGCATCATCTGGCACTGCCCTCTTCCTGGTATACAAACACATTGGCTTTTTCCTACTTGCCGAAAAACAAATATTCTGCCACTATATTATACAGTACACTGATCAGCCATAACATTACGACTACTGACAGGTAAAGTAAATCTCATTGATGATCTTATTACAGTGGCACCTAAAAGTGGGTGGTATATATTAGGCAATAAGTAAACATGTTGTCCCTGAAGTTGATGTGTTGACAGCAGATAAATGGGAAGCGTAAGGATTTGAGCGACTTTGACCAGAGCTAAATTGTAATGGTTAGACAACTGAGACGGAGCAACTACAAAACTGCAGTTCTTGTGGGATATACTTGGCCTGCGGTGGTCAGGACCCACCAGAAGTGGTCCAAGGAAGGATAACCGGCGAACTGGTGACAGGGTCATGGGTGGCCAAGGACATTGATGCAAATGAGGAGCAATATAAGTGCTACTGTAGCTCAAATTGCTGAAAAAGTCAATTCTGGTTCTGATGGAAAGGTGTCGGAACACATTTAATCGATGTTTACTGCTTATGGAACTGTATAACTATAGACATGTCAGGGTACCCATGCTGGCCTGTGTTCACAGCCAAAAGTGCCAATGATGGGCACATGAGCATCAGAACTGGACCACGAAGCAATCGAAGATGATGTCTTTAAGGTGTTCACTTGGCCTCCAGATCTCAGTACAATCGAGCATCTGTGGGATGTGCTGTAAAAACAAGTTTCCTCCATAGAGAACCCCCTCCCACCCACAACTTGTAGAACTTAACGCAGGGGTAGGCAACCTTTCTGAGACTGAGATCTACCCAGACAACATGGAGGAAATCAAACATTCCCGGGGAGGGGGGGTGCCCTGTTAAAAAAAAAAAAAACTCAACACCCCAATTAAAACACACCAATAACATAGTGCCCCCCCCCACCAGTGTCCTCCACTCCCCTTCACATTACCCCCCTCATAGTAGTGGCCTCTGCTGCCTCCCATACAGTTGTTTTCTCTAACTCTTCATAGCAGTGTCCCCTGCCCCCCCCCTCTACACCACAGTAGGGTCCTCTGCCTCCTCTCTCCCTATAGCAGTGTCTTCTGCCCCCTTCACATTGCCCACCTAAACTGTAGAGTCCTCTGCACCCCCAGAGCAATGTCCTCTGTCCTCTTCACAACCTCCCCCTACCGTAGTGTCCTACAGTAAATGGGCCACAAAATCGCACCAAAGTAGCACAATACCCTTGATCAGAAAGATTTTGAGAAATAAGAAAATAGATAATCAGTTAGTGAGATTCTTCTAGTCGCTGTTCTGGTCCTCTTGGGAAAATCTACCTGGAAGGTGTTATTGGCTAAGCCTTTATGTAATTTGGCTGCTATTGTGTGCGGATCTCAGTAGACTGTGTAATAGATCTGATTGAAAGTTTTCTTTCCTCCTCTAGTTCTAAGGAATGGTGCCTGGGAGATCGTGCACTGGGAAAAGGTACGTTTCTGCTTGCATGTTTCTCAGAATGATTACCTATCTGTTTGCCAGCTATTTAATGATTTGTGGGAGCCCACAAAGTTGTGCTTCCCAAATGAGCCCTGATGAAAAGAATTGACAATGGTAAAAAATATAAATATAAGCATTTATATCGGCGACCAGTCACATTCAAAGTTGCATTTTCCATCTGTCATTTTTCAGTGCAGGTTTGAAATGAGAAGGTTCTTGGTGTTACATTATTAAATGAAGCCAATTGTATCTCTTAATGTAAAAACCTCAGAACTTATTGTGAGGCCCGTGGCACTGGTGTGCCTACTCGCATCTTTTTCACCTCCTAGTTTTTGATCCAGTAACCGAGAGAGAACGTTTTCCTTCATAAAACGTTAACTATAAAATTAGTGTCCTAAGCACTGTCCCACTGTGGTCATTATAGTATTCAGATTTAAGCTGGCTATCCACCGATCGGTCAGTTCAGCAGGGATCATCTTCATTTCGATGGATGTGTGGCAGTCTGCTCAATGGAAATCGATCATTTGCCAGTTCTATCAAAATGACCTGTTGGAAATTTTTCCTCAAACAGCGGCTACTGCCAATTGCTGCAGTCACCGATCGGTGTATTCTGACAGTGGCACCCACTGCTTTCCATATACAATGACCTGGCGGGTGGGGATCCTTCCATCCAACTTTTTTGTGTGGATGGTGGAATCTGATCATTTTTTTTTTTCTTTTAGCTCGCTGGCCAAACAAATAAAAACAGTGTATGGCTTGCTTAAGACTAAGGCAAACTCTAAATGGATTTTATTTCTAGAGCATTTTTTGCCCAAACACCAACGGTTGTCTTCTGTTTGATCAGCATAGCCCATCCCATCACAGTAACAATATAGATAGTGACATGGCCATTGGTAACAGATAAATATTTCTGGAACATCTTCTCGTGTTCCCGGAAATACAGATCGGGTCTATCTGCTAAATGAAAAGGCCAGTTATGTGTTTATAATGGTGCCATGACGAGCAGACATGGCTGGGTGAATGGCTTGTTGTTCATCCTCTGTAATGGAAGTGCCAAGAGACACATTGCACAAGGAAACTGATGGTAATGCAGTTATGTTAATGGTAGAACAGATAAATCTTTAATGTGTTCTTCTGAGTTCACTAACTGGAAATAATTGATCCTCATTAAGACAGAGTATTGTAGCCTCTTATTACTTTTCTCTGGTTGGTTTCACTTTTTTTCTCCTCTCCAAAAAGAGAACAGCAGTACTTATGAATAAATAACACTGAGAAACTCATTTGCTGTGGAATTAATTAGCATGGTTGGTATACCACACCCCAGCAGCACAATACAAGGATAGCCTAGGCGATAAATGCATATCTCTAGGGCTTGGATCTCGCACACAGGGTGTGATTAAATATTTAAGATTAAGGGTCATTTTTTTATGTAACAGTTGAGGTCTTTTTGATGGATCAACAGGTATTGCACTTATCTTTTTGGAGCTCTTTTACTGGCCCTAATCAATATAAAATGTTTATTACGTGATGGATTTAAATAAAATTTGTAATAATGTATTTGCCAATAAATCCTTGTTTTTAAAGAGTGGGATTGCAAAATTTGTAATAGTCTATAATGACTCAGAACCTGAAACTGTACTTAACGATGCAGCGTTGAAAAGGGTGATAAACCAAGGTTTGCCAATGCATGATTGTCTATACATAAAGAGATGTTACCCCTTCATGCCGACCTTACGCAAATATGCGTTCTCGGCTTGAAGGAGTTGTGCAGCTGCACCCATCACCCCGGTACCCTTTTTTAGAGCCAGTGGTTGGTTTTCTTGGGATACAACGGATGCAGCTAAAGGCTGCGCTCGGCAGTTATCCTAGTAAGCCCCCCCCCCCCCCACCGCCGCCTTCCACGGCTCTCCCGTCCCACCGGGAGGCCTGAGCGACCAGCCAACACGTCTGCCGGCTGGCTGAAGACCCAAACGAACCCGGAATCAGTTTAGATCGGGTCTCAGATCTAGTAACCTGGAAAGTGATGTCATGACATCACTTCCGGTTTACTCGCCTGCCAATGGCGCCGTTTAAAAAAAATCCCTAGTATTCCAAAACGCAGATTTTGGCGATTTGAATACTTTTAAGTGGATTTGGGGTCTTATAGACCCCTGATCCCTCCATAAAGAGCACCAAATACTCTCACAAGGGATGTTTTACATTCCTTGTGACAGCAATAAAAATGATCAGAATTGTTTTTTTAAAGAGACAGTGTAAAAAAAAAAAAATAACACTCCCTATCTCCCCGTGCTCGCGCGCAGAAGCGAACGCATACGTAAGTCACGCCTGCAAATGTAAACGGTGTTCAAAGAGCAATAATTCTTGTAACTTAGAAATTTTTAAAGCGTCGCCTATGGAGATTTTTAAGTACCGTAGTTTGTCGCGATTCCACGAGCGTGCACACTTTACAGCATAATATGTTGGGTATCTATTTACTCAGCGTGATATCATCTTTCACATTTTACAAAACAAAATGGACTAACTTTACTGTGTTTTTTTTTTATTTTTATTTTTTAATTCATAAAAGTGTATTTTCCCCAAAAATGTAAAAGACCGCTGCACAAATACTGTGTCACATAAAATATTGCAACGATCGCCATTTTATGCTCTAGGGTCTCTGCTAAAAAAATATGTATAGTGTTTCGGGGTTCTAAGTAATTTTCTATTCTAGCAAAAAATACAGATTTTAACTTGTAAGCAACAAATGTAAAAAAAAGGCTTAGACATGAAAGGGTTAAAGTATAATTTTTTGATGTAAGTGGCATGATATGAAGCTTATTTTAAAAACATTTGTCCTAAACTTAAAAATAAAATTACAATTTTCAGGTCTGAATATGAACCAGGCCTTTTTTTTAAGCCTAAGTTTAGTCACTTTTTTTGGGGGGGTTAATTGGCCCAATTGCCCCTTGTACTGCTGGCTGTGGTTTTATTTGAATTTTCTGTACTCTGATTCCCCCATCCATTTCCCCTCCCCTCACATGCACCGCTGCAGTCTTCCAATGCCTTGGGGGTTAATACAAGGCAAGGAACCTGTCATATGCACTCATCAAGCATGCCAACACCATGCCTGCCCTTTTCACCCGCCTCTTTCATTCATAGAAGCTGTGCTTTAGCTTTCATGAATGAAAAACAATCTATGAACTTTCATTTATCCCCCCATTGTTCATTCATAGATCACATTTCATTCATAAAAGCTATAGTACAACTTTTAAGAATGGAGGCTAGGAAATGGTGGACATAGGTGGCACTCTTGATGAGTGCCTATGATGGGTCCCTTGGCTTGTATTAACCCCTGCAGCATTGGAAGATTGCTGTGATGTAGGAATTGGTCAGAAAACAGAAGATTTTAACTAAAACCGTAGTTAGCAGCACAAGGGACACTTTGACTGTATGCACTCCTCATTGCTGTTTTCTCTCATTTATTTATCTATTTTTTTGCTTTTACTTTACACAAAATTCACTTACTTTGATTTTTTTTTTAAAACCTAGCTGTTGTCCTCAGTCTGATGCCGCGTACACACGATCATTTTTCCCGTCGAGAAAAATGAAATTTTTTCCCGTCGAGAAAAATGAAATTTTTTCCTTTTGGACGAGAAAAACGATCGTCTGTGGGCTTTTTGTTGTTTTTCTCGACGGGAAAAACGGCATTAATCACGACGAGAAAAATTAGAACATCTAATTTTTCTCGTCGTGATTCCCGTCGTTTTTTTCCGCTGCAGTTTTCCCATAGGGAAACACTGCCGGGGAGCCCACACACGGTAGTTTTTTTCGACCAAAAAAAAGTCATTTAAAACGGCCGTGTGTGCGGGGGAACAAGCTGTTCCTCGTTTTTCACGTTGATTTTCTCGACACTGTTTTCACGCGGCATATGTCCCATAGTGAAATTTGGAGTGGACAATGAGCAGAATGGGGATGGCTTCCATCTGACTCCCAGATGAGTCAGCTGTTCTGGCTGCCTCTTAGGGGAGTCATTAGATTCTGACATCAGCGCATTGGCTGGCATAGAGTAAAATATGTTGGCAAAAAGGACTCTGTTGCTCATAGCTAAATTGTAGCACAGCAATACCTTCTAAATATGAAATGTTATCTCTGTTTATGCAGCTTAGAGTCCCCAGTAAGTGATACAATATGCTTTCATATGGTGGTGCAATCATATGGTTCTTTGTACTACCTTCATTTCTGACTTCAGCGTCTCTTCCTATGCAAAGATTTTTGGGTACGGCCTTTTGTAGTTGGTCACATTTTAGCAAAGTGGAATTTTCCATACTGTTGTTGCTCTCGATATGTTCCTTATGTATCTTGTACATTGACATTCTTATTGTATGTAGGTCCCAGTATATTGTAATTTGTCTTCTTTACATGTGTAAAAGTTGAGGCCGAGACCAGTTTGGCACAATCAGATTGCTGAGGGTTCATTTCTATTTTATGTGGCAAAGATGAATTGCTCACGGTGTGAGCAGCTTGACCTAGTCTGTCGTGATGGCACTTTTATACTGTGTTATGAAACTAACATGGGGATGTTTGCAGGTACCCAGTGACTTTTGTGTTCTTTACACGTTCAGTGGAAGCCTTTAAGAGCTATGAAGTTTTCAGTTTGTTTTTTTTGTTAGTGAGGTGCACAGAGCAGAGATGGCAAGGCTGGTAAATATTTAAGTGATACATTCAATTCTAGCACTAAGATTAGTACATTTATCGAACCCATTGGAGCTCATTTCCCATTCTGCATACAGAGGTGTAAAGTAGGAGACGGTAGCTGTTTAGAGAGTGGGGCATAATGTTTCTTTTGTGTTCAGCAAAGGACACCGCTTAGGCCCCATGCACACACGGCGTTTTTGCAGCTGCTAACAGCAGCGTTGGACGTTTTTTTTTTACAGCTGCAAAACGCCCATCCATGTTATTCTATTGTGAGCTCCAAGTGGCATAGGCGTTTTCCAGCTGCAAAAAAAACACAATTCCAGTGCGTTCTGGAGCTCCAGGTTTGAGCTGCAAAAACGCCCAACGCGCAAAAACGCCGCGATTTGCGTTTTTGAGCTCCAGGATTTTTTATTTTTTTAAAAAGGTCAAAAAATGTTTACAAAACATGGACAGGCGTTTTTAAGCTGTAAAAAATGAAAAAATGCGGCTGTAAAAACGCCCTGTGTGCATGGGGCCTTAGTCTTGCCCATAGGGTTATAGCGCCACCTTCAGGAGTAGGCCACTAGGCAGAACCTTGCTTGGGACTCTTGGTTCAAAATTAATTTTTTTTGCCTCTGCCTTTTGGATTTTTCCTGTGAAGCTCTTCATTCCACAGCCAAGCTGGACAACAGGCTAGATACTCTGGGTCCAGTAGTCACCCTAGCGCAGTGATGGCGAACCTTGGCACCCCAGATGTTTTGGAACTACATTTCCCATGATGCTCATGCACTCTGCAGTGTAGTTAAGCATCATGGGAAATGTAGTTCCAAAACATCTGGGGTGCCAAGGTTCGCCATCACTGCCCTAGCCATTGATTGGATAGTAAAATAATCAGCAGACAGTGGACAGTTGGTCTTTACTATCACTAATCTACAAATAGAATGGCATTGTTTTTTAAAAAGAAAATACTGTGTTGGCAACCAGGAACATAAGAGACATTGGGGGAAAAAAAAAAAAGGTGGCTAAATGATTGGATCCAATTCTCCCAAGAAAGGTCTGCTGAGGTCCACCCCATGTCTGCAGGTAGTTTGTTCGTTGGCTCTTCAAAATGGGTTTTCATTGACAAATGGACCTTTTGTTGTTTCTCATGTAGCTGCTACATTGTAATGAATGTCCCTCTGACTTTTCCAGTACGTAAATGCAAGCATCTTGCAGCCTGGGAAAAATGCTTCGGTCTGTGTAAAATTCTGTAAAGATAGCAGTGGTGCTCCGTGATTGGAACTAGGCAATGGTACTTAGTCACAGCAGTATATGCTTCTCCTTAGTAATACATCACTGTTAGTACTGGCTTCTACAGAGGAGCAGAGCCCAAGGAAATGGGGTTGTAATTGAGTTTTGTAAATTGAAAAGATTTCAGATTTCTTTCCTTTGAATACAAATCTTGTACCTTTTTATGCTAAACAAAGGGTCTTGGTCAAGCTTCTGGTAAGAGTGGACTTTGAACTGATAATTTACCAAGTGCATGCCTTCCTTACATAGTATTTATGTAAGGAAGGCATGTACTTGGTAAATTATCAGTTCAAAGTCAAAGTTCACTCAAAGTGGTATAGCCGCAGTATTTTTTTATCGGCAACCACACAATGGCAATATCTCAGAACAAGGTCAAGATTTGTCTTGTAGTCAAACTACTAGGCCCCATTGTCTCGTGTGGTTAGCTTATTACAAATGTGCAAGACTTTTAAACCATGGAAGGGTTTGCATACAGAAGACTGAACTCCGTATTCATATACAGTAAAGCCGGTGTCCCGAGGCAAGGGGACATTACCTCTAAGCAGGCACAAAAGATTGCAAATGAAGTGGTGTGCGTTGGAAGTCGATGCCATTTGTAATTTTTGTGAAAGCTTCTTGGTGCCTGGTCTGTGTTGAGTGCTATACTACGTAAGAGCACAGTGCAGAGGGGACTTTTTCAGATTTAATAATTTCGCTTCTTCCAGGCTTCAGTGCTCTTAATGCCATTTTTCTGGATAAATGAAATCACTGTACAGTTTGGTAAACCAAACCTGTCTCATTCGTGGCTTGACTTTTGCCACAAACCACTTTGCTTGATTTTGTGCATAGAACAAAGTTTGATCAATGCAGGTTACACATCTGCTTTCTTTAGCCTTAAAGAAGAGCTCTCATTAAAGGGGTTGTAAAGGTTTATTTTTTATTTTCTAAATGGGTTCCTTTTAAGCTAGTGCATTGTTGGTTCACTTACCTTTTTCCTTCGATTTCTCTTCTAAATCATCCGAGCCATTCTAGTTGGGGGTTAGTCAGCGTGCTCGCGCCCTCCTTTGGGACTACATCCCTGCGGGGAGACGCTGTGTTCGTCTCCCTGCAGGGATGTAGTCCCAAGGGAGGGGGCGAGCACGCTGACTAACCCCCAGCCAGAACGGCTCGGATGATGAGGGCAAGCTTACTGAGGACGAACAGGAAGTGAGAAATTCAGACAAAGAAAAAAACATTTAGAAGGGAAATCGAAGGAAAAGGTAAGTGAACCAACAATGCACTAGCTTAAAGGAACCCATTTAGAAAATAAAAAACGAACCTTTACAACCCCTTTAGTTTTATTTTTTTATTCCCCCAGGGGACCAACTGCATCTAGCACATGATCTCTGTTCTGATTGGTTGTCCTGTTGTCCCATAGACACACCTCGTAATGCTAGCTATTGCCCAAATTGTCATTCGGGGGGGGGGGGGGAGTTTAAGGTACAGCCAGCACAGAATTTCTGCCCCCTCTCTCTCTAAGCTGATTAATCTAGCACTAATTAGAATGGACAATCAGCCCTGCTTGTTTATTTAGATTAGAAAGTATAAAGCATGGGTCTGTGCCCTGTATGTGTAAAAGCAGCTGCCAATAGATTACACACAGACACTTTTAGGAGATTTCTGTGTTCATGTACGAGTATTTTTTTTGTGAAGTATTGACTGTGCTATGTACAGTGCCTTGAAAAAGTATTCATACCCTTTGAAATTTTTCCACATTTTGTCATGTTACAACCAAAAGCATAAATGTATTTTATTGGGATTTTATGTGATAGACCAACACAAAGTGGCGCATAATTGTGAAGTGGAAGGAAAATGATAAATGGTTTTCAAAATCTTTTACAAATATATATCTGAAAAGTGTGGCATGCATTTGTATTCTGCCCCCTTTACTCTGATACCCCTAACTACTTTTGCCGGCCATTTTATTAAGTACACCTTGCTAGTACCGGGTTGGACCCCCTTTAGCCTTCAAAACTGCCCTAATTCTTCGTGGCTCAGATTCAACAAGGTGTTGGAAACATTCCTCAGAGATTCTGGTCTACATTGACATGATAGTGTCACACAGTTGCAGATTTGTCGGCTGCACATCCATGATGCAAATCTTCCATTCCACCACATCCCAAAGGTGCTTTATTGGATTGAGATCTGGTGACTATGGAGGACATTGGAGTACAGTGACCTTGTCATGTTCAAGATACCAGTAGTGAGATGATTTGAGCTTTGTGACATGGTGCATTATCCTGCTGGAAGGTGCCATCAGAAGATGGGTACACTGTAGTCATAAAGGGATGGACATGGTCAGCAACAATACTCAGGTAGGCCGTGGCGTTTAACTACTTGTCGACTGCCTATTGCATATTTACTGCGGCAGGTCGCTCTTTGCCCAAAATCAAGTACCTGTACGTCATTTTGTGCAATAGACACTGGGTGGCGTACGCCGCCAGAGGTGAGGTCGTGCACTGTTTGGACATGGGGGAATGTCAATCAGCGGGTCCGATGGACCCAATGTCTGCCGGTCACCTGCGATAGTTCCCTAGAGAGTCAGAATGGCGATTTGTCTATGTAAACAAGGCAGATCCCGTTTTGACAGGGATGAAGATGGAGATCTTGTGTTCCTGCCCAGCAGGAACATCGGTCTGTCTTAATCCAGTCAGACCATTCCCCCCCACAGTTGGCAATCACCAGCTAGGAGCACACTTAACCCTTTGATCGCCCATGATGTTAACTCCTTCCCTGCCAGTGTCATTAATTAGTACAATAACCGTGCATATTTTTAGCACTGATCACTGTAATGATGTCACCGGTCCCCAAAAAAGTGTCAAAAATGTAAGTTAGGTGTCCGATTTGTCCACCGCAATATCGCAGTCCCGCTAAAAATCGCTGATCGCAGCCAGTACTCGTTAAAAAAAAAAAGCCTTAAAAATATCCCATAGTTTGTAGATGAGAAAAAAGGACATAGATTTTATCTGGGTACAGCATCGCACGACCACGCAATTGTCAGTTAAAATAACGCAGTGCCGTAATGCAAAAAATGGCCTGGTTATTAAGGGGGTAAAACATTCCGGGGCTGAAGTGGTTAAACGATGCTCAATTGGTACTAAAAGGCCCAAAGTGTGCCAAGAAAATATCCCCCACACCATTACACCACCAGCCTGAACTGTTGATACTTTCATGTTTACGCCAAATTCTGACCCGAACATCTGAATGTCACCGCTAAAATCGAGACTCCTCAGACCAGGCAACATTTTTCCAATCTTCTATTGTCCAATTTTGGTGAGCCTGTGCGATCTGTAGCCTCAGTTTCCTGTTCTTAGCGGACATGAGTGGCACTCGTGTGGTTTTCTGCTGCTGTAGCTCATCTGCTTCAAGGTTCAATGGTATTCAGCACGCCTTGCATGTACCGAGTGGTTATTTGAGTTACTGTTGCCTTTCTATCATCTCAAACCAGTCTGTTCATTCTCTGCTGACATCAACAAGGCATTTTTGTCCACACGCTCACTGGATAGTTTCTCTTTCAGACATTCTCTGTAAACCCTAGAGATGGTTGTGCGTGAAAATCCCAGTAGATCAGCAGTTCTTGAAATACTCAGACCAGCCCATCTGGCACCAACAACCATGCCACCAAAGTCACTTAAATTCCCCCCCCCCCCCCCATTCTGATATTCGGTTTGAACTTCAGCAAGTCGTCTTCACCACGTCTAGATGCCTAAATGCATTGAGTTGTTGCCATGTGATTGGCTGATTAGCAATTTGTGTTACCAGGCAATTGAACAGGTGTACCTAAAGTGGCCAGTGTGTGTGTGTATATATGTGTGTGTGTGTGTATGTGTATGTGTATGTATATGTGTATGTATGTATATATGTGTATATATATATATATATATATATATATATATATATAATCTCATGCAGAAAGTAAACCTGTTGTCACTAAATTTCTAGTTGCAGCACGTTTCCAAAAGTGAATGAATGAGCTCAAATCCCACCACACTGAATCACATGTAAATTGTACAGCTCAATCCAGTGCGATTCATAGTGTGAACTGGGGCGAAATGTTTTTAGTAATGCGCTGCATAATCTATTGGCTCTACATGCATAAATCTAGTGCTCCTTCACACCACGCAAGGACAGGGAAAAGAGTCTTGCTTTTTAATGGTGCCAGTTAAACCATTTTCTGTGAAAAAAAACATGCATTAAATGCTTTGCAACGCAGTGAAAAAAAAGTGCTGTAAAAAAAGAATGTGTTAGCGTAAGAACTGGGGTGTGACTGGACACCCAGGATAGGGATCGGAAGATAAATCTGCTAACTACTGTGACCACCTGTACCATCATTTCTAATGCGTGTCTGAGATATCCCTATAGACTTTTATGGGTCCAGAACCTTGGTAAAGGTAAAGAAAAAATGTGAACTGGAATCTGTTTTGCCCAGGGCTTTCAGTCATATTGGTGGAATAGAGATATACACTATAATACCAAAAGTATTGGGACACCTGCCTTTAAACGCACATGAAGTTTAATGGCATCCCAGCCTTAGCCCGTAGGGTTCAATATGGAGTTGGCCCACCCTTTGCAGCTATAACCGCTTCAACTCCTCTTGGAAGGCTGTCCACAAGGTTTAAGAGTGTCTGGAATGTTTGACCATTCTTCCAGAAGCGCATTTGTGAGGTCAGGCACTGATGTGGACGAGAAGGCCTGGCTCGCATTCTCCATTCTAATTCACCCCAAGGGTGTTCTATCGGGTTGAGGTCCGGACTCTGTGCATGTTCCTCCACCCCAAACTCGCTCATCTGTATCTTTAGCCCTTGCTTTGTGCACTGGTGCACAGTCATGTTGGAACAGGAAGGGGCCATCCCCAAACTGTTCCCACAAAGTTGGGAGCATTCAATTTTGTCCAAAATGTCTTGGCATGCTGACGCCTTAAGAGTTGCCTTCGCTGTAACTAAGGGGCCAAACCCAACCCCTGAAAAACAACCCCACACCATAATCCCCCCTCCACTAAATGATTTGGACCAGTGCACAAAGCAAGGTCCATAAAGACATGGATGAGCGAGTTTGAGGTGGAGGAACGTGACTGGCCTCCACAGAGTCCAGACCTCAACCCAACCGAACATCTTTGGGATGAATTGGAGGAAAACTCGAGCCAAGACTTTGAGCCAGGCCTTTTTGTCCACATCAGTGGCTGACCTCACAAATATGCTTCTGGAAGAATTGTCAAACATTCCCATAGACACACTCCTAAACCTTGTGGAAGCCTTCCCAGAAGAGTTAAAGCTGCTATAGCGGCAAAGGGTGGGACAACGCAATATTGAACCCTATGGACTAAGGGCCTGTACACACGATCCAACTTTATGGCCATAATTGTCTGATGGACGTGTTGTGTCGCATAATCCGACTGTGTGTTTGCTCCATCAGACAATTGTTGGCTGAATTAACAACAACAAAAGTTGGCTGTTCATGCTCACCAACTGTTGGGCAATAAATCTGTTATGTCGGATTATCCGATTGTGTGTACACAAGTTGGTCCAACTAAAATCCGATGTACAAACACGCATGCTCCGAACCAATGTTAAACATCTGTCAACAATAGCAGAACTTGCCCAAAGGGTGGCGGTAAAGAGCTGAAAAACCACGAAGTTTGGTGTATGTTAGCTGAAAATGTTGGGCCGTGTGTATGCATACCAATTTCACGGCCAACGCCCTTCAGAGCAAAATCCACGGAAAAGTCAGATAGAAGTCCGATCGTGTGTGTACGAGGCTTAAGACTGGGATGCCATTACAGTTTGTGCGTGTAAAGGCAGGCGTCCCAATACTTTTGCTACAGCCGTATCCTGCTTCACCTATTCCTGTTTGCTGGATTTCTGTTGCATTGCCCCATAAGATGAGAATTGATGTGGTCTTATTTTCTCAAAGGTTTTTGCAGCTATGGTGTACCACTTACTATACAAAAAATCCTAGTGCTCTCTCTGTATATTTCTGTGTGCTCAGATTTATTACTAGTGCATGTTGTTTAATGCTTTTGCTTCTAGCATGCTTTTTACAGACTCTTAACCAGTTCACAGTTTCTTTCAGGTAAATGTTGGAGATATAGTTAAAATAAATGGCACAGAGTATATACCCGCTGACACTATTCTGCTCTCATCAAGGTAGAGATGCCTGTTGTTGGTAACACTATAAAGTCTGGTTTCTCTACCCTGTTTTGACTTCCATTATTGCAAGGAAATAGGGAAAAACTGCGCATGGCAGCCAGATTGGACTATGGCAAACCTTTCTTTCTGGAATTCTGTTGCACTATACAAGAATCATATACTGTTTTTCTTTATTTCCTTGAAGTTCTTCTATTCAACCCATCCGAATAATATGCATGTTTTCAAAATCTGCTTTATAACTGGGTCTGTATTTTTCATTTAAATTATTTATGTATAATTTATATTGGTTAAAGAATTTAAAAAGGAAGTCCAGCTAGCTTAACAATGTTAAAATGTAATCATTCTTACGTCTTGGTTACGTTTTTCTTATAATTTCACATTTATGACCCAGTTACAAACAGTGGATGGAAACATCAGTCTCTTTCTTAACCTACAAATTTCCTCCCAAGTTAATATTTCAATATTTGTCTCTGTCTGTCTCTTTTGTTTCCCATTGATTTCCATTCTGATCATGTTCGTATTGGGATACATAGGTGGCTATAGGGGAGATAGTGAAAGTGACCAATGGGGAACATCTCCCAGCTGACCTCATCAGTCTTTCATCCAGGTCAGAGAAATGCTGGGGCAGACTGTGCAAATGGATCCTGCTACACCTCTACCACCCACTTTACAGAAAAATCTCATACTTGACCACTTAAACCATACACGTTTACAATCTGATTACACTGAGTGTAAAATCACCTTTTAAATTTACCAAAACAATGTAATATGAGTACAAATACAAACAATTTAATTCAGTTTATATCCAATGTGTAGGCATATACACTACATGAGTTGGTGTTAGATCGAAGGGACAATTAAACTGTATAGGGTGTGGCTAGTTAAGGGTTTTAGGAAATCTACTGCTGTCTTTAAATGCTTAGAGAAGATCTGTGCAAATTATTGGCTTTATCAAAAGTGTGAGCTCTATACAATTATAGAAGATTTGGTTCACCTGACAAGCTGCTTTTTAATTTACAAAAAATAAATAAAAATGGAACAGCTGTTCCCCCTTCCTGCCACCTGTTTTGCTGCCTCTAAGCCATTTTTAATCTGGGCCACAGTGCTCCCCCTGTCTCCTTATGTAAATTACCTTGGCTTCCATATGCACCATATTCTACAAGTGGGTGGAGCCAATGCTATGTGTTCTTCTTGCCCAATTTTATTGGAACCTGTCTGGTGATTAACACTAGTAATCTAAATAGTGACATAGGGCAAAATATTTACCAGTATTGCCCAACTTACAAGAAAGCATTGCTAACCATACATAGTTGGGTATCTGCAAAGGCTGCTGGACCATGAAGTCTAGGAAACTGCAGTTGATGGTGCAACCAAGTGTAGCTTCCCTGCTTGTAGGTACATTCAGCACATAAATGCAGCGCTTGGCAGGTGGTTCTAGGCCCGTTTAAGTACTTTATGCACACATATAAAACACAAAAGGGCACCCATCTCCATCTTGGTGTAGCAATTAAAAAGATCAAAAGGCAATAAAAAATGCATTCGCTAGTTAAGTGGATTAAGGCTTGTCATAAAGGCATATAGACCACCATAGGGTAACCGTGAGGCTGCAGAGCTCGGCAGGCAAGCAGCTGAATGATGCAGAGTTCTTGGTGGAAGTACAGCTGTCAGGCTTCAGGATGGAACATAGGCAGCACAGGCTTCCAGGTGTAGCAAGATGGCTCCAATCAGCACCTCAGCTGGGTGATGGTGACAGAAAGTGAAGGGGGTGTGGCTAGATGTTTCAGGGCAACAGGACTTCCCCTTTATCAAAACCATAGGGGTAGTCCTGTGGCCCTAAAACATGTAGCCATGCCCCCTCCATTTCTTGTCACCATCACCCAGCCAAGAGTGGTGCTGATTGGAGCTGCAGCCATCTTGCTACACCTAGAAGCCGCTGCTGCCTATGTTCCAGCCTGAACCTGACTGCTGTACTTACACCAAGGATTCTGCTTCATTCAGCCACTTGCTTGCCAAGCTCTGCAGCCTCATGGCAATCCTATGGAGGTCTGTATGGGTTTTTTTGACGAGCCTTAGTCCACTTTGAACTAGTGAAGGCCTTTTTGTTCCTTTTCTTCTTTTTAATTAATACACCTATACGGAGGCGCCCTCTTTTTTGTGTTTTTTATATAGCTTCTCTTGGCAGACTATCATTTATTCTTGGCTAGCACATGCCAAGGAAAATGGCTTTTCTAAATCCAGCTTCTACAGTATGTGAGCATAGCCAAAAAAGTGTGTGTGGCCACTACATACATGTCGGCTGAGCAGGTCTGAATAAGGAAAAGAAATCCGATTTCTTTTCTACATTTTAGCTATAATGATAGCCTTGTCCTCTGCTGATGTCTAGCGATCCAAAGCCAGGATGGACACAGATAACGAATTATTCTGATTGTCTGGTTTAGGAGATTCACCTATTTTACAGATCAGCCTGTCGGCTTTAGAATCAAAGATATTCAAACATTAGAGAACACAAAGCCCTTGCCTTTAGAGACTATCGAAACATGTTTATTTAAAATCCAATTCTTCCCTAATTTTATGGATGGCTCATATGAAATCATCTATTACCCCAAACTTGGAGAATAAAGACGTACAGCTTTGGATGTCTAGTCAAATGTACCGTAGAATACATTGTCTAAAACTGAACCAGAACCTTGGTGTAATTCTTAATGTAGAGGATCCCTTGCACACAATGCCATGACTGTTTACATCCATAGCATGTTGTCCGAAAATAGATTTTAGTTGATGGCACTTCACATTTGCATGGCTCTGCGCTTGTCCAGGATCTGGTACTTGGCTTCTACTAATTCTCACTGCTTCTTATTTTCTGTTTTTCACTAACGTTTCTAGTCTTGTTTTTTTGTTGTTTAAAACTCAGACCGATTATTACTTTTGCTGCACATTTGGTTAACATAAAAGTAGTAAATGTGCATAAGTGATTGGGATTTTTTTTTTGTGGCATGAAGAGCTTTGATTAAGAGTGCATGCCGCTTACAAAGAGCAAACGTTTATTTGAATGCAATATAACCCCTCAATGCATGGTGACTGTTCTCCAGTGTTGAAAGGTAAATTTTGCTGCATTTACCCCATAAAACTATTTATTGAGACCTTACAAAAATAAGTATACAATGTTGGCCTGTTAAGTTCCTGAAGCCACACTAGATATTTTATCGGATTTGGATTGCTTAAAAAGTTGAACAAGCTAATCCAACCTTACTTGGTTCCCTTGTCTTTTGAAATATTTTTTTTTAATTCAGTTTTCTGCACTTTTTGGGGTTTTCTTGTTGCAGTTTTTTTTTTTTGAACACTGCAAGTTTAAAATATTTGAATATACAGTGTAGTTAACTCATTTTGATTTAGATTTGCTAAAGTTTGTATGTTGTGTGTTTTTGTTTATTTTACCATGTGCTAATTGTAGTCTGTGCTTGCTTCTTCCACCATAGTGAGCCTCAAGCCATGTGCTACATCGAAACCTCTAACTTAGATGGGGAGACTAACCTCAAGATCCGCCAGGTAAGTACAGTTTTGCCATATATTGCTTTAAAAATACACACATTTTAAATGAGCAAAAATAATCGGTACTGCCAATTCGCATATTTTCATTTCGGTTAGATATTTAGTTAGCTAGGCCCTAGCATTACACGGTTGTGGTAAATCTCAGTGATACTAAAGTCTCTTTTTTTTTTTTCTTTAAAAATAACAAACGTGTCAACCTTCCCTGCCCTGTGTAGTGGTTTTGCACAGAGCAGCCTGAAACCCCCTCTTCTCGGGTCCCTCTTTGGCGCTCCTAGCCCCTCCCTCCCATTGAGTGCCCCCACAGCAAGCAGCTTCCTATGGGGGCACCTGACCAGAAGCTTCATGTATCCATTCAGACACGGAGCTGTGGTTCGGCCCCGCCCCTCTCTCTCCTGGTTGGTTAACTGGCTTTGACAGCAGCAGGAGCCAATGGTGCAGCTGCTGTGTCTCAGCCAATCAGGAGAGAGAGTCCCGGGCAGCCGAGGCACTCGTTCACATCGCTGGCGAAAGATGGGGCTCAGGTAAGTATTAGGGGGGCTGCTGCACACAGAAGGTTTTTTATCTTAATGCATAGAATGCATTAAGATGATAAACCTTCTGCCTTTACAATCACTTTAAAGCGGAGGTGCAGCCCAAAAAAAAAGTCAGGAGCTACTAACAGTGTAGCTGCTGACTTTTAATAAGGACACTTACCTGTCCTCGCCCGCAATGTCGGTCCCGCCACGGCGATCGATCACTGCTGGCAGGTCCCGGCTCCTCCATCCTGAGTAAGGGAAACAGGCAGTGAAAGCCGTAAGGCTTCACTGCCCGTTTCCTACTGCGCATGCGCCACTCGCACGGCGCTTTTGTGAATGGGCGGCTTGCCTCCTGCGATACACACAGTTCCCAGAAGGCAGCACGCCCCATTCACAAGAAGAGGAAGCGGAAGGAGACCCACCGCGGACGAGGAGAGTAACATTAGAGGCAGATTAGGGGACTTCCGCATAGCAACAGGCATTTAGGGTGAGTATAACATTTTTTTCTCTTATCGTACATGGACCGACGCAGCTCTCATACTGATAACATGTGGGTATATGTCCCTGCTCGCAGGAGAAGACCTAGGCAGAATGTTAGAGGTTAAAACATTCTAGAACAAGCCAGAGCTGAACAGCCCCGCCCAGGGGGGCGGTCCCTCCGGACATTACCCTCCCACCTGCAGCTAACAGCCTCAGTTTTTTTCTGCCTAGCAGAAGGAGAAGACGTGGCTCTCAGGAGCCAGTCTCCTGGAAGATTTAACTTTTCAATTTTATTCCTTTTTGGGAATTTTATTATTTTATTTTTGAGACCTTCAATCAACTGTCGGCTGGGCAACAGGTTGGGTACACTAGTATCCTCGTAGTCTTCCCTGTCCGACCATCGAGCGTGCTGATCCTCGCCTTGCGTGCGTGAGACTCAGTTCACGACATACCCCATGGCTCCAGGGGTGGCCGGGTTGCTTTCATGCTCCCGCGGTCCTCTCAAGATTGAACAGTACCTACTGTATCTCTCGCGGTTGACCGGGCCGACAGCTACGCAGTACGACTCTGTGATAGGTCTGTCTGAAACAAGCCAGTTATTCCCTCTAATGGCACCGAGGATGTTCTCCAAGGTGCTTGCGGGACGGGTAAGTAGTCTCTCCTGGAAAGAAGGTGAGTACATGCTGGCTGTGTTTCTGTTTGTGGGGGGTTCTCCCTGTCTCCCCCCTGTTATGGTGCTCTCTGTGCCCTGTACTGGTGCTGTGCTGTGTGGGGATGCTTGGGGGGTCGTTCTGCCCTGGGGGGGCCGCTCTCTGCTGTTTTTTTCTGAGGGAAAGTGTTCTGGAGGACTTGTGTGGTGTTTTTTGCGGGCGCCATAGGCGCGCTGTTTAAATTTTAAAAAATGCGCCATCGGCGGCCATTTTGCCATAGCTCAGGTACAAGCACCCGGCGGCCATTTTCTTGTAGCCACGGCGCTTTTAGTTTCGGTTTCGGCCTCTAGCGGCGCTGCTGAACGGCGCGAAATACTTTCTCCTCACAGCTTCCTCATTCCTCACTCTCCTCAGGCTTCACACAGCGCGGCGCAGACAGCGGAACCGAGCGGTCCCTAAAGGGTGGTGAGTCCTCCGGGTATCCCCTCCTCAGCCTCAGCACAGCCAGTGGGTGGACTGTACTATTCACTGTTATAGTGAATAGGGTCTCAGAGGGTGGCAAAAATGGAGTCTGGTTCACCTGCTTCTCCCCACTTGCCAGAGGCAACTGGCAGTGCTCCTGCACCTGGGGTCCCTATGGACCAGTTGTCGGCAGTCCTGGAATCATTCCTTGTCAAGCTGGAAGCGGTGTGCGAATGCACGGGGGCTGTAAAGCGCCCCCTCCCCACGCAATCTCCACATGGGGAGTGCTCTGAGTCAGATATGGGCCTAGCTACTGCTGCTCAGGACCCTAGTTCTGAGGATTTTGATGTGTTTAGTCAGGACATTCCTTGTGAGGAAGACCCCAGTCTTGAACCACCAACTGACAGGGTGCTTGTGAGTGAACTCATTGATGCTGTGAGGGATGATCTCAAGCTGAATGTTGAGGCTGAGGAACCTCAGGTTGACACTATGACCTTTGGTTCTTTAAAAGCCGTATCTTCAAAAAAGGTTTTTCCTTATGTGCCTTTTTTTGATACATACATTGACCAAGTCTGGGATAAGCCGCAGAAGACTTTGACGGTCCCACGGCGCATAGCCTTACAGTACCCCTTTAAGGAGGACCTGGTTAAGAAGTGGGCTCAACCCCCGGTGGTCGACCCCCTGGTCGCCCGTTTAAATAAGGCCACTATGCTCCCAATGGAAGGGACTCCTGCATTTAAGGATCCCGCTGACAGGAGGTCAGAGGTGGCGTGTAGAACTATGTTCACCTTATTGGGGGCAGCCTTACGCCCTATAGTGGCGGCAATGCTGGTGTCTCAGACACTCACAGGCTGGGCACGGATATTGCACCAGACGGTGCAGGAGCATAATCTCCCTCCTGAGACCATTGCCCTGGCTCAACAGCTTGCGCAGGGTTTGGTCTTCGTGTGCGATGCCACTGTGGATGCGACCCCTTTAATCACGGGGGCCTCCATTTCTGCTGTGGTGGTGCGTCGCCTTATCTGGCTGAAATGCTGGTCAGCCGACCTAGCTTCCAAAAAGCTCCTGGCTGACTTGCCCTTTAAAGGCGGTAGACTGTTTGGAGCCGCCCTGGATGACATTATTAAGAACGTCACAGGGGGTAAGAGCACTTTCCTTCCCCAGTCCATTAAGGGAAAGGAACCCCACCGCAGGCCGGGCCCTTCCTTTCCGGCGAAGAAGTTTTTTCGTCAGTCAGATTCTGCGGGCAAGCCCACCCAGACTGAAAAAAGGGCGGCTGGGGGACAAAGACGTCCCTGGGTGCGTAAGCCTACCAAGCAAGCTTCCAAGTCCACCACCGCATGAAGTCTTGCCCCTGCCCGACTCTGGGGTGGGGGGACGTCTTCGTAAGTTCTCGGTGCGGTGGACCTCCCGGATCTCCGACCGGTGGGTGTGCGAGGTGGTCACCTCGGGATACAGGATAGAGTTCCGCTCGTGGCCTCAAACAGGTTTTTTCCTTCGAACCTCCCTCTCCTTCCGGCCCGCCGGGCGGCCCTCTTGGGGGCCGTACAGGATTTGCTCGGGCGCGGGGTAATTGTGCCAGGTCCGTCACAAGAGAGGTTTCAGGGGTTTTACTCAAACCTGTTTGTTGTCCCGAAAAAGGACGGGGTTCGGCCTATCCTGGACCTCAAGGCCCTGAATACCTATGTGAGGGTACAAAAATTCAGGATGGAATCCATTCGCACGGTGATCGCGACCCTCCAACAGGGGGATTTTTTGGCGTCCTTGGATATCAAGGACGCTTACTTGCACATCCCAATCTGCGCAGGCCACCAGAAGTTTCTGCGCTTTGCCATGGGCGAAGTCCACTATCAGTTCGTGGCCCTCCCCTTCGGCCTAGCATCAGCACCACGGGTTTTCACCAAGGTGCTGGCCCCGGTTCTAGCTTTGCTGAGACAGCGAGGAATTGTTATCTTGGGCTACCTAGACGATCTCCTTCTCAGAGCAGAAAATGGCTCAGAATTGGAGGAAAATGTGACGATAGTCAGTCAGACCCTCCGGGACTTCGGATGGGTTCTGAACACGCAGAAGTCTGCTCTAGTCCCGACTCAGCGATTGGAGTATCTGGGTCTGATCCTGGACACTTCGGCAGCAAAGGTGCTTCTACCCTCAGAGAAGCTACTGACCCTTCGGTCAGCAGTACAGGTTTTGTTGTCCCGAAAGTGGTCGTCCATTCGCTTCTGCATGAGAGTCCTGGGACTGATGGTGGCCTCCTTCGAGGCGGTTCCATATGCCCAATCACGCACTCGGGCATTACAGAAGGGAATTCTGTTGGTTTGGGACAAGTCCCCATTCTCTTTGGATCTTCAGATCCAGGTGAGTCACTCTGTCAAGGCGTCCCTGATATGGTGGCTGAGGTCCCCGGCTCTTCAGGTCGGGAAGTCGTTCCTCCCCATCCACTGGACGGTGATCACAACGGATGCCAGCCTGACGGGCTGGGGGGGAGTGTGGGGAGTCCTGTCAGCTCAAGGGCTCTGGACTCCAGCCGAATCTAGTCTCCCGATCAACGTCCTGGAATTGCGGGCGATCAGACTGTGTCTCTCCGCTTGGTCAAAGAGGCCACAGGGCCACTCGGTCAGGATCCAGTCGGACAACGCCACAGCCGTGGCGTATGTCAACCATCAGGGGGGCACTCGGAGCCCGGCTGCGGCATCCGAGGTCGCCCACATTCTAAGATGGGCGGAAAGAAGCGTGCCGGCGCTGTCGGCCGTTTACATTCCGGGCGTAGAAAACTGGCAGGCGGACTATCTGAGCCGCCAGTCCCTGGACCAGGGGGAGTGGTCCTTGCATCCGGAAGTGTTTCACCTCCTTTGTCAACGATGGGGCACTCCGGATGTGGACCTGATGGCGTCTCGACTCGATCGCAAGGTGTCGAGGTTTGTGGCCCGGTCCAAGGACCCCTGGGCGGATGCCTCGGACGCGTTAGTGACCCCGTGGGGTCGGTATCGCCTGATATATGTCTACCCTCCGCTGCAGTTGATTCCTCATCTGCTGCGCAGGGTAGCGGCCGAGGGTATTCCGGTGATCCTCATTGCCCCGGACTGGCCTCGGCGTCATTGGTACGCCGATCTGGTACGTCTCATCGCGGACGCCCCTTGGCGCCTGCCCTTGAGGGAGGACCTTCTATCTCGAGGTCCTATCTTTCATCCTGCTTTACAGTGTCTGGCTTTAGCGGCATGGCTATTGAGAGCCAGGTGCTAAAAGACCGAGGTCTGTCTGATCCGGTAATTTCAACCATGCTTAGGGCACGGAAGTCTTCTTCTAGGAAGATCTATCACCGTACCTGGAGAGCTTACATCGCTATGTGCGAGGAGCTGGACTGGCGTCCACGGACGTACTCCGTTCCCAGAATCCTGAGGTTCTTGCAGCGTGGTGTTGCTCAAAGGCTGGCTTTAAGCACTATTAAGGGTCAGATTTCGGCTTTGGCCGTTTTCTTTCAAAGACCCCTAGCTGGTCATTCCTTGGTTAGCACTTTTGTGCAGGGAGTACGCCATGTGGTTCCACCTGCCAAGCCCCCGCTCCCTCCTTGGGATCTGAACTTGGTGCTTTCGGTTCTTCAGGAATCTCCTTTTGAGAATATAAGAGATTCCTCTTTTGACTTTGTCCCAGAAGGTGGCTTTTTTAGTGGCCATCACTTCTGTTAGACGGGTGTCTGAATTGGCGGCTCTGTCATGTAGGTCGCCTTACCTGGTCCTTCATAAGGACAAGGCGGTATTGCGACCGCGACCGTCTTTTCTTCCGAAGGTGGTGTCGGCTTTTCACCTTAACGAGGACATTGTCCTTCCGTCCTTGTGCCCTCAACCATCGCATCCTAGGGAGGTTGCACTTCACAATTTGGATGTAGTGCGTGCCTTACGGGTATACCTGGCGGCTACCGCTCCTATTCGGAAGTCTGACTCGCTGTTTGTGTCTGTCTCTGGTCCGAAACAGGGCCAAGCGGTGTCGTCTGCCACCATTTCTAGGTGGATCAGACAGACTGTTATTCAGGCCTATGCCATTAGGGGACGGGCTCCTCCCTTTCCGGTCACGGCGCATTCCACCAGGGCAATCGGTGCTTCCTGGGCTTTCCGACATCAAGCGTCGGTTGCACAAGTGTGCAAGGCGGCGACCTGGCCGTCCGTTCATACCTTCTCAAAGTTCTACAAGGTTGATGTGGCTGCATCTTCGGATGCTTCATTCGGCCGCAAAGTGTTGCAGGCCGCTGTCTGATGTTGCAACTCCTCCGTTGAGGGGCTCTGCTGGTTTGGAGTGAAGTTTTGGTTGTTCCTTACTTTTTTTGCTCCCACCCTTTTTCTTATACTGCTTTGGGACATCCCACATGTAATCAGTATGAGAGCTGCGTCGGTCCATGGACGATAAGAGAAAATAGGATTTTTGTACTCACCGTAAAATCCGTTTCTCTGACGTCCATGGACCGACGCAGCACCCACCCTTCCTTTTTAAGTTTGTACTGCTTTGTTACGAACTGAGGCTGTTAGCTGCAGGTGGGAGGGTAATGTCCAGAGGGACCGCCCCCCTGGGCGGGGCTGTTCAGCTCTGGCTTGTTCTAGAATGTTTTAACCTCTAACATTCTGCCTAGGTCTTCTCCTGCGAGCAGGGACATATACCCACATGTAATCAGTATGAGAGCTGCGTCGGTCCATGGACGTCAGAGAAACTGATTTTACGGTGAGTACAAAAATCCTATTTTTTTTTTTTTTTTCTATTACATTTTTAATTTTTTTTTAAGGATTTTTAATGTTAACATTTTTTCAGGGTGGACCTCCTCTTTAAGGAAACTGTTAAGAGGTTGCACAATCTGTTGTGACGTGTGTGGCCATTTTGAGTGCTGTGAGGGGGGGTGACGGACACAATTCCCAATGTCAGGACTACAGATTAACTGCTCTGCCCTTTCAGAGAAAGGAAACATGAATTGGTTGCATTTAATTATCTCACTAGTTCTTCAATCTAGCAGCCAGTCTGTGCTCTGTACTTCTTGATTCTACAGACTATACTGACTAACGAGACTTCTGTGACCGCTGAACAAATTTCTCAATTGGCTAATCCTCTTCTAAGGACACTTGGATAGAAATTGTTCTTTGAATAAAATGTTTGACTTTCTTCATAATATTCTTTCTTCAGGGTCTGTCGCTGACCACAGAAATGAAGGACATTGGCACACTGATGAGTTTGTCTGGAAAGATTGAATGTGAAAGCCCAAACAGACATCTTTATGATTTTAATGGAAACATTCGACTGGATGGACACGGGTTTGTAATTTAACTTGCTGACAACATAACATTAATCCTAGTTCTATGTGTGTGTGTATATATGAGAATATATTGCTTTTTAATATATTTATAAATGATATAGGGTTTGGGATTAAAAGTACCATTTCAGTCTTTACTGATGACACCAAGCTATGCAGTGGAATAACGTCCTTACAGGATGTCTCCAAATTACTAGCTGACCTCAATGCTCTGTCTAATTGGGCAACTATGTGGCAAATGAGGCTTAATGTTATAAATGTAAAGATATGCATGCATCATACATACTAGGGGGAGTACAACCTGGGAATCCATAGTGAAGAAGGATCTGGGGGTTCTGATAGATTAAGCCTAATAATAGCAATGCCAAGCAGCAGTTTCCAACGCAAGAGAAGTCCTTTCTTGTATTAAGAGAGGTATAGACACCAAAGAGAGAGATCATTTTGCCCCTGTACAAATCATTAGTAGGACCTCATCTGGAATATTCAGTTCAGTATTGGGCCCCAGTTCTCAAAAATGATATTGGAGAGCTGGAGAAAGTGCAGAAAAGGGCAACTAAACTGATAAAAGGCATGGAGTTGTTTAGATAGGAGGAAAGATTAGAAGAACTGAATTTATTCTCTCTTAAGAAGAGGAGATTAACCACTTAAGGACCTTGCCTGTTTTTCAGACTCGGTGCTTCCAAGTTTAAAACATTTTTTTTTTGCTAGAAAATTACTTGGAACCCCCAAACATTATATATTGTTTTTTTTTTTATAACACCCTAGAGAATAAAATGGCGGTCATTGCAATACCTTTTGTCACGCCTTATTTGCGCAGCGGTCTTACAAGCGCACTTTTTTGGGAAAAAATTGCCTTTTTTTAATTAAAAAAATAAGACAACAGTAAAGTTAGCCCAATTTTTTTTATATTTTGGGAGATAATGTTACGCCGAGTAAATTGATACCCAACATGTCGCGCTTCAAAATTGCGCCCGCTCGTGGAAGGGCGTCAAACTTTTACCCTTCAAAATCTCCATAGGCGACATTTTAAAAAATTATATAGGTTGCATCTTTTGAGTTACAGAGGAGGTCTAGGGCTAGGATTATTGCTCTCGCTCTAACGATTGCGTCGATACCTCACTTGTGTGGTTTGAACACCGTTTTCATATGCAGGCGCTACTCACGTATGCGTTCGCTTCTGTGCGCGAGCTCGTCGGGACGGGCACTTAAAACATTTATTTTTATTTTTTTTTACACTGTTTTAAAAATAAAAAAATGGGTCACTTTTATTCCTATTGCAAGGAATGTAAACATCCCTTGTAATAGAAAAAAGCAAGGAAGGTACTATATGATAATAAGATTGATGTACCTGGCTAGAAAGCTAATAGCGCGATATTGGATGGCAGAGACGGTTCCCACAGGGAAGCAGTGGATTGCGTATGTCAATTCCTTGCTTTTCAGAGAACGGCTCGCCTACAGACGTAGAAAGGCAGTGGATAAATTCAATCTTATATGGCAACCATGGCTGGAGGATCCTAGCCTTGTGCCATTGCAACTGGTAAAGGATAGGCTCCTGAGGTAGAAACCTATGGGGCGGTTGGGGGGGGGGCGGAATTATAAGTTAAATGCGCTAATGACAATGCATTCGATTTGGGAGAGTTTGCGAACAGGAGAAAAGACCCAGGTTGTTAAGATTCAAAGGGTTGGGCGTGGGGGGGGGGGGGGGAGTAAAAAGGAAAAATTAAAACGTCACTGTTGTACTGTAAATTGATTAGGTTTTTTTTTTTTTTTTTTTGTATGTACAGGAATTTTAATATGTTTTTGTTTATATATCAATGTGTAAGACTAAATGCACAAATCACATGTATTGATTGAGCAAATGAAAAATAAAAGGATTTAGAAAAAAAGAAAAAAGCATGACGGGTCCTCTTAAATATGAGATCTGGGGTCAAAAAGACCTCGGATCTCATATTTAGACTAAAATGCAATAAAAAAATGTAATTTAACCGCTTCAGCCCCGGAAGAATTTACCCCCTTCCTGACCAGAGCACTTTTTGCGATGCAGCACTGCGTCGCTTTAACTGACAATTGCGCGGTCGTGCGATGTTGAACCTAACCAAAATCGACGTCCTTTTTCCCCCACAAATAGAGCTTTCTTTTGGTGGTATTTGATCACCTCTGCGTTTTTTAATTTTTTGCGCTATAAACAAAAGAAGAGCGACATATTTGAAAAAAACGCAATATTTTTTACTTTTTGATTTAATAAATATCACAATTTTTTTTTTAAAACAATTTTTTTCAAGTTTAGACCGATACGTATTCTTCTACATATTTTTGGTAATTTTTTTTTGCAATAAGTGTATACTGATTGGTTTGCGCCAAAGTTATAGTGTCTACATAATAGGGGATAGATTTATGGCATTTTTATTATTTTTAATTTTTTTTTACTAGTAATGGCGGCAATCTGCGATTTTTATTGTGACCGTGACATTGCGGCGGACACATCGGACACTTTTGACACGTTTTTGGAACCATTCACATTTATTCAGCGATTAGTGCTAAAAAGCTACACTGATTACTGTGTAAATGTGACTGACAGGGAAGGGGTTAACACTAGGGGGCGATCAAGGGGTTAATATGTTCCCTATTGAGTGATTCTAACTGTAGGGGGACTCGCAAGGTGAGGAGACCGATCTGTGTTCCTCTGTACTGGGAACACACATTGGTCTCCTCACCTCTGATAGGAGGTGGATCTGTGTGTTTACACACACAGATCCACACTCCTGCCGTGATCGCGGGTGCCCGGCGGACATCGCGCCCGCCGGGCACGCGCACCGGGTCGCGAGCGGGTACGCGCGTGCGCCGCCAGTGGCTCGCGCGCGCGCCCTATAGATGGCCGGGAAAAAAGGACGTCATATGACGCCCGCCCGGAGGGAGGGAGGGTTCCTGCCGGCGTCATATGACTATGACCCGGTAGGAAGGGATTAAAAAAGTGACCAAAAAAAAATGTCCCTTTAAGTCGTATGCGCGGAGCTTTCCGCCCTGCTATGGTATGGAGACGGGTGGGGTCTTCCCCTCACTCCGCTACCGACGGCTCCGGTAAGCGGCGGAGGGCGCGGGAGAGCGGCGGGAGGGGGGTGCCCCTCTCCCGCCGCCGATAACGGTGATCTCGCGGCAAATCCGCCGCAGAGACCACCATTATCATAAACCGAACCGCTCACAGAAAAGATGGATATCTCGGTTGTGGCAGCAGCTGCTGCCGTTACCAAGATATCTACCTTTAAAGTGCCGACGTATATGTACATGAGCCGGTCGGCAAGTGGTTAAGAGGGGATATGATCAACATGTATAAATACACAAGTGGTCCATATTTTGAACTTGGTGTTGAGTTATTCACTTTAAGGTCATCACAGAGGACACGGGGGCACTCTTTACCTCTGAAGGAAAAAAGATTTAATCTCCAGATACAGAAAAGCTTCTTCACAGTAAGAGCTGTGAAAATGTGGAATAGATTCCCTCATGAGGTGGTTCTGGCCAGCTCAGTAGATTGCCTTAAAAAAGGCCTGGATACTTTCCTAAATGCGCATAATATAACTGGATACTAATATTTATAGATAAAGTTTATCCAGGGAATATCCAATTGCCTGTTGGATCAGGAAGCATTTTTTTTACCCCACTGGCGAAAATTGGATCATACTTTATTGGGGGTGGGGGGTTTGCCTTCCTCCTGGATCAACCGTGGGTATAGGATTGTAAATATGGAGGACTTGTAGTTTTTTTTTTTTTTTTTCTTTTCCAACCTATAAAGGGAGCATCCGGTTTAGCTGTTAGATTTTAGGCAAAAGGTACTTATGCTAAACCCCAGGACACCGTTTCTTTTCCTGTCACATTACAACACACCTCTAATGCCCTGTACACACGATAGGATTTTCCGTAAAAAAAAGTTGGATGTGAGCTGTTGGCCGGATATTCCGACCGTGTGTAGGCTCCATCCAACATTTTCTGTCAGAACTTCGGCAAAAGATTGAGAGCAGGTTCTCTATTTTTCCGACAGAAAAAGTTCTTGTTGGAAATTCTGCTCGTCTGTATGCAATGCCGACACGCAAAAAAAAAACACGCATTCTCAGAATCAAGCAGAAGAGCCAAACTGCCTATTGAACTTCATTGATCTCGGTTCGTTGTACGTCACCACGTTCTTGACGGTCGGAATTTCAGACAAGATTTGTGTGACTGTGTGTATGCGACACAAGTTGAGCCAACATTCCGTCAGAAAAAATCCACTTTCCGATCGGGGCATTAGTTGGATTTCTGAGCTTTTCTCCTGCACGCTTCTCTAGAGTGATGCCTGCCCAAGAAGACAGCTGATTCCTGCTCTGATAACCTTTTTCAAATACATGAGCACCATAAATCGGCAAATGAGCTATTCTGTATAAAGTGTTATATTGGATTGTCAAAAGCAGCTGTTTGTATGCTGTGACCATAGAACACCTCAAATAGATTTTATATACCATTTTTTTGAAGTTTTGTGACAGAATAGATCCCATTTCTGGTACTTGGTTTAAACTGTCCACCCCCAGATTACTTGAATTGTGAAGTCCGCAGTATATCAACCACCCTGTACAGCTTCAGTGCACCCTGCCCGTAAGCCTCTCCTTGCTCTGCTCACTTTCAGTCACTTCTCTTTGAGCTTGCCGCATCATTCATATATTTCATCTCCTTGAACTTTTCAATTAAGAGAGCGTATCTATGCAAGTGCTAGGTGTAATCCTTGTTTCTGACTTATTTCACACCCAGTCACTGTCCAAATCTTGCTGCCTTACCCTCGATATCATTTATAAAATACCCCCCTTCTTAACCAATGACACCACCAAGCTACTAATTCACTCTTGGTTATCGCTCACATTGACTTTTGCAACATCCACCTCAGTGGCCTGCCTTTTACACAGGCTAACCCCCTTCTTTCTATATAAATAGTCTATAGCGTGACTAATGCACCTGATCAACCGTTCAGTGGTGCCTGCCACCTCTTTGCCAATCCCTCCACTGGCTTCCACTCACCCAGTGAATTCAATTCAAAATACACCATCATATAAAGCCATCCACTAGTCTACGTCACCAACCTCATCTCAAAATATCACCCACACTCCCCGCTCCACTCTTCCTAAGACCTCCGGCTCTATGGCTCCCTCATCACCTCCTCCCATGCTCACTCCCAGGATTTCTTCAGAGCCTCTTCATCCTCTGGGACTCCCTAACCCAGTCTGTCTGTCTTCTACTCCATCTGCCTTTAGGCAATCCGTGAAAATGTATCCCTTCATGGAAGCCTTGATGGCCTCCATCTAATATTCTGTATTTTGCCTTTTTCTTTTAGTTCACCACACATCATTACCTTTTCTATCCCATGCTTCTTTCTTTTATATTGTAAGCTCCCATTGAACCCTCTTGGGTTGTATTGTTACTGTATTGTCCTCCTCTATTTTGTAAAAAGCTGTGAAAACTGTCATCACTATATAAATCCAGTATAATATTAGCCCTTCACTATACGGCAACAGCACCAACTTCATCTGATCGATCACACCCCAACTTAATTTTTTTGTTTGCCTGTTCCTTTCTCTGTTGCATGTACTGTACTTTCTTACTTTGCTTAACTTTCCATAAAGCCGTACATTGTGTTAGTGACGGGTACGCTTTATTCAAATGTTATATTCTGTACCTTTTGCCAAGGCCATACCAATGATGTGTAATAAGGCAGCTTACACGCTCATCCCTCTCCATGGTATCAGAGAGACCGTCCTAATCCAGACAATGTTATGATGGAGTATTGAATTTCACGCCTGTGATAAAACAAATGAAGCACTGTGTCTTGTAAAGGTCAGCATGCCCAGGATATGAAGAGAAAATATTACATTTCACCAAATCCTCAGTCAAATATCAGCAACACTGGAGGTCATTTTAATGCATAATTTTTCATTCAGTATGCCCAGGATATGAAGATAAATTATTCTATGGCTCCTAATTCCTATACAGACCAATATCAGGAGATTGTAATTCAGAATTTGCCATGCATGCTTTGAATATTTCAATAATATTAGATTGGTAACTTAATTTAATATCTTAGCAATGTGTGAAAAGATCAAGTTGATGTAAATCTTATTGTTAAAGTGATTGTAAAGGCTTGTTTAAAAAAAAAAAATGGTAAAAAATAACAAACATTTTATACTTGCCTCCTGTGTGCAGTTGGTTTTGCACAGGGCAGCCCAGATCCTCCTCTTCTCGGGTCCCTCTTTGCTGTTTCTAGCCCCTCCCTCCTTTGAGTGCTCCTCAGCCAGCAGCTTGCTACAGGGGGCACCAAAACAGAGTCAGAGCTCTGTGTATCCATTCAGACATGGAGCCCCGACCTGGCCCCGTCCCCGTCCCCTCTCTCCGCTGATTGGCTGACAGACTTTGACAGGGGCGGGAGCCAATGGTGCCACTGTTCTGTCTTAGCCAATCAGGAGGAGTGTCCTGGATGGCTGAGGGGGATTGTGGACATCGCTGGAGGGAGAAGGGGCTCAGGCAGGTAATTGGGGGGGGGGGGGGCTGCCACACACATTTTTTATCTTCGTAGAATGCAGTAAGATGATAAACCTTCTGCCTTTACAACTCCTTTAATGTCTTTACATATAAAGCTTGTTTTATATATGTGCTGTAAGGCCTCATTCAGACGGGGGCTGGGACCTCTCCTTTGTGCATGAGGCGTTTGTTTTTGCATCTGCTCCAAGTTGCATGCAGGCAGCCCATGAAAGGGAATGCAGATGCTGTACAGACACAGCCGCGTGTCAGACTTTGAGAGGCGTGCATTAGCAGGTACGCAGCCCCGAACGCAGACAGTGTGCACTCTGGGCTGTGCACGTAATGAGAATCGCCTCTGACCAATTCCAGTCTTTGGAATATATAAAAAGGCGTACGATTTAGGTTGCATAAAAAAGTATGATCCCGCTCCAGTAAGAAATGGGCCATTTATAGGCACTATAGGAGGTAATCGGTCATTTTGGAAATTGTCAGGATGACCTGGCCAACCCTTCCTTCTCAATGGGGGGAAAAAAAAAGGAAGAAAGACCACTTTGGTTAAGGGAGTCAATCATAGGAGTCTCCATACAGACTCCTAATCATAATTGAGATGACTTTAGTGAAAATGCTTGTTTTTTTGTTTTGTTTTTGTGTGTTTTTTTTTCTCCCCCACAATAGCCAAGAATATGATTGGGCACTTTGCAGCGATGCAGTTCTCTGTGCCCCTTCACTGAAAATAGGTCTCCTCTCCCCATTTTAGTTCAAGGCAATGATATTTATCAGGGTTTTTCTTTCAGTAGCTTCATTGTCCTTATAATGGTTTACTATTCTGAACACAAAAAGTGTAGCCACTTTAAGAGGAGGGGGGTTACACCTTCTTAGGGCAAATATGTGTTAAAGTTGACAGGAGAAACACTAATCCTAATTTTGTTCTGTTACAGCAATGCTTTGAGTCAGTTTTCTATTATGTTATTCTGTCACTTAAAGTGGTTGTAAACCTCAGACACGAAATATGAACAAAATGTATCCCTCTATAGTGTGTTCTTGTCTCAATCCAGAGTACTAGGTGTCTTTTCTGTCTGTTGCCTTGTTCCTCTGCTATCAGCATACTGTATCCCTTCTGACAAGTTTTCCTGACACCAAGAGAAAAATGGTGACAGGGGCGGGATCTCCAGCAGATTGACAGCCTTCGCTGTGTTTCTGTGTGGAGGGGGGGGGGTTTCCCTCCCATCCTTCCCCATCAGAGCTCGCCTCACTGATCTAACTTCAGCTCCACTCCCCCTGTTTTTCAGAGCTGAGAGATCCTGTGTAGATTCTTCACTTTAAATGCATATAGGGGAAGAACTTATGTAGGAGGATTTGTTTGATCTCTGTGTATCACCTGAGGCCAATCACTTCACTGATGAAGATACGTTATCCCTGTATCGAACGTGCGTAGGGGAGGGGACAGGACGGTGGAGATGGCAGCAGGTCTGCCTACAGAGGAGGAACATGCAATCGCACACGCATGCCCAGAGTTTTTTATGCTTCATACAGAGCGGTGCACTGACGCACCTTTATCATGTGAGTACCACATTTAGGGGCTTTTTTCTTAAATAAATTTTATACAAACGATATCACACCATCGAGTCTCTTCTTTTGCCATTTGTTTGAGGAGACAGCTTGGAAAGCAGGAGACACCGATACCAAACTGTCTGGGACCCCGCAATACACTCAGAATCCAGTGGTGATTCAGAAGCGTGTTTTGACTAAGCTTAAACGCAAGGTCACACGCTCTAAGGTGAGCGGCTACTACCTAAGGGTGGGGAGCACCTGTGTGTGGAATCACAGCACTGTTTGAATTGCACCGATGGATCTATAGATCTTTCATCAAAGAAGGACTTTTAAAGTGATTTTGGGCTGTGCTGCTTCATGCGATTAAGGCAGCACAGTGGGTTTGGTACTTAAGCACTTCATTGAATATCACTTCATATATATTTTTTTCACTTTGTTCATTATGCTATATATGGATTAAGCCTGATTACTTATTAGCCACGGCATATATTTGAGTTTGTTTATTTCACATTAGTATCTCGGTGGGATACACAGGTAGTTGGCGCGACACATATTATATATTTTATATCTGAGGTTTTACAACCACTTTAGGCCCTGCTTCACACTAGTACGATTTGACATGTGAAATCGATGGCATTTGCCGGCAATGGCACTGTCCTAAATGGTGCGACGCCGCATCTGCTGCGCTGCACCGATTTCAAAAATACTACATGGGACTGACATGCGGGAGTGAAATCGTGCGAGTTCAGCTGGACTCGCACAGCTTCATTCCCGCAGCCCAATGTGAACCTGGGCTAAAGGAAATCTTTCTATAGAGAAACATAAAGCCTGCTATGTATTTTTGAACTACTACACGAGTTTGCTCTGACTTTTCTATGTATACTTAGAAGGGTTGATTTACTATAACTGGAGAATGCAAAATCTAAGGCTCTGTTCACATATATATGCGAATCGGATGCATTTTAACCACTTCATGCAAAGCTACGTACCCGTACATCGGTACTTTGACCCTAAATGCCAGGGTTATGGCAGCACCCTGGTATTTTCGGGAACGCTGTGCGTTTCTCTTTAAGATAAAAGTGGTCTCTGCAGCAGATTCATTTTTGTTTAAAAAAGACTGTCGAAATAAAAAAATTAAAAGTAAAATAAATAAGGAAAGAAAATAAAACATTTTTAAAGCGATCCGTCCCGATGAGCTCGCGCGCAGAAGCGAATGCATACATGAGCAGAGCTAGCATATGAAAGCAGTGTTCAAACCACACATGTGAGGTATCGCCGTGATCTTTAGAGTGAGAGCAATAATTCTAGCCCTAGACATCCTCTGTAACTCAAAACTGGTAACCTGTAGACATTTTTAAACATCGCCTAAGGAGATTTTTAAGGGTAAAAGTTTGTTGCCATTCAGAAATCTAACCAATTCTTACATGCCTTTCAATTGAAGGAATGCAGAGATCAATTGCTACTTTTACTGCTATAACCTTGCTAGTTTTAGCCTAATCTCAGGTTTCTATATACTTTTAAATGCCCTAAAAAATAATAGATTAACCCAAAGGCAGACTTTTAATATATTGCAGTTTACCAATTCTTAACGCGGAGGTTCACCCAAAAACTCATCACTGTCTCCACCGCATCAGTGTGCATGTAGAAGCTAAAATCTGCCTTTTTTTTTTTAAATAGCAAAATACCTTAGCATTGAATAATCCGACTCCCGCGGGAGTAGGCGTCTCCCCAGCACTGCAGTGATCTATGGGAGCTCACGTGGTGTGTACTGGGGATGACGCCGCCCGTTGCTATGACAACTAAAATGCTTACGGCGCAGGTCGCCGTAGAGATTGCGCATCCCCGAGAGCGAGCCGCAGTGATCTATGGGAGCTCCCGCGGCGTGTACTGGGGATGACGCCGCCCGTTGCTATGACAAACATAATGCTTACGGCGCAGGTCGCCATAGAGAGTGCGCATCCCCGAGAGCGGTGAATGCCGGGAGCCGAGCATACACCGCATCCAGGAAGCAATTGCTTGTGGGCTTCACAATGCCCACAAGCAAAATGGCAAATGCATAGATAAAATAAAAGTTTATCTTTACTATGAAAACGGACGGGTGATGCTGCAAGACACCTAAAAAGTGAGTACTCAATTGCGATATATAAATCCACTGATTTAATACGAAAAAAAAAAACTAATGGTCGCGGAACCTCCGCTTTAAGCCTCTTATGCCGCGTACACATGATTGATTTTCTTTCGACGGTGAAAACACTGTCGAGAAAATCGACGTGAAAACGAGGAACAGCTTGTTCCCCTACACACGGCCGTTTTAAATGACATTTTTTTTTTCTTGGTCGAAAAAAACGACTGTGTGTAGGCAGTATGGGGAAAACTGCAGCGGAAAAAAATGACGGGAATTACGACGAGAAAAATTAGAGCATGTTCTAATTTTTCTCCGTGATTAATGCTGTTTTTCCCGTCGGGAAAAATTACAAAAAGCCCACAGACGATCGTTTTTCTCGTCCAAAAGAAAAAATTTAATTTTTCCCGACGGGAAAAATGATCGTGTGTATGCGGCATTACACACGGTCGGACTTCAGACAAACTTTTCCGTGGATTTTTGTCCGAAGGGAGTTGGCCGGGAACACCCATAGCATACACATGGCAGGACTTTTCTGCAAACTTTAGCAACATCACGTGGTTTTTCTGCTCTTTACCGCCACCCTTTGGTCAACTTCTGCTAGTGTTGGTTGATTTTAACATTGGTTCTGGGCATGCGTGTTTGTACTTCAAAAGTCCAATGGATTTCTGTACACACGATAGGACTTTGCACCGTAGGACTTTTGTTGCCGAAAAGTTTGTCCGTTTGCAGAGCGAACTTTTGTCCGATGAAAACCGAAAAAGTTTGTCCGATGGAGCGTACACACGGTAGGATTTTTTTGAAAACTTGCTCATTTTGAAGTTTGTTGTCAAAAAGTCCTACCGTGTGTATGGGGCTTAACATAAGATGGCTCCTAAAGCGGGGTTCCACCCACGATTTTGCTTTTTAAAAGTCAGCAGCTACAAACACTGGCTGCTGACTTTTAATAAGGACACTTACCTGTCCTAAGCGCCCGCAAAGTCGCCCCCCCCCCCCCCCCCCAGGCCGATCGCTCGATCCTGGCAGCTCCCGGCACCTCCATCCTTGCAGCTTCACTGCCCGTTTCCTACTGCGCATGCGCGATTCGCGCGGCGCTTTGTGAATGGGCCGGCTGCTCTCTGGGATACACACAGTTCCCAGAAGGCAGCGCGCCCCATTCACCAGAAGACACCGCGAGGAGGAAGAGGAAGAAGACCTGCCGCGGTGGATGAAGAGGCAGATTAGCAACTTCCGCATATTTTGCAGGTTTTTTGTGTTTTTTTTTTGTTTTGTTTTTTTAGGGTGGAACTCCACTTTAGGGTTTTCTTTCTTCTGTTTTTATCTGGTAATCCAGTCTGATTTTCACAGCTCAAGCTCTCCAGCAGAATGTTTCAGTGTACATGGATGAGACAGACCACTAAGGCCTGGTTCATACTTGTGCAGGGTGCAGTTTGCATATTGCAGGTGCATTTTGCATTTTTCAATACACATCTTTAAACCACTGAAGTCTATGGAACTAAAAACCAGATCCAGTGTTTTTCTGTAAAGGTGACCTAACACTTAACATGCTGAAGAAAGACGTTGATTGGTCTCTTTGCACAGCTGCTCCAGATAAATTCCCCTCCAGTAAATATTAAAAATATTTCTTACTAGGTATGTTCACTGCCTGACAAACCAGTTATTCAAGAATATAAAGAATATAAATTTGACATTTCAAAGAACTTGCCTATTCTTCCCAACATCTAATGGCTATGTGGACTTTTACTGTCTGTGCTGGACAAGCCAGCATGTAAACGACTCCATCTGCTGGCTAAAGTACTCTGTGCAAGGTTTCAGTGAACTCTGATGCACTAAAGAAATACAGTGCCTTGAAAAAGTGTTCATCCCTCTTGAAATTGTCCACATTTTGTCATGTTACAACCAAAAATGTAAATGTATTTTATGTGATGGACCAACACAAAGTGGCACATAGTTGTGAAATGGAAGGAAAATGACAAATGTTTTTCAAAATTATTTACAAATAATAATCTGAAGAAGTGTGGCGTGCATTTGTATCAAGCCCCCTTTACTCTGCTACACCTAACTAAAATCTAGTGGAACCAATTGCATTCACCTATTTAGTAAATAGAGTCCACCTGTATGTAATTTAATCTCTGTATAAATACAGCTGTTCTGTGAAGCCCTCAGAAGTTTGTTAGAGAACCTTTTGTGAAGAAACAGCGTCATGAAGGAAAACTAACCCTGCACATCACCCTGAACCAGTGGCGGCTGGTGCTCAAATTTTTTGGGGGGGCGCAAACAAACTGAAAAAAAAAATCATCAATTGCCGCCACTGTGCCCATTAAACGCAGCCACTGTGCCCAAACGCCACTAGTTTGTCCCCATATGCAGCCAGTTTCCCCCCCCCCATATGCAGCCAGTTTCCCCCCCCATATGCAGCCAGTTTCCCCCCCCCCATATGCAGCCAGTTTCCCCCCCCCCATATGCAGCCAGTTTCCCCCCCCCCATATGCAGCCAGTTTCCCCCCCCCCATATGCAGCCAGTTTCCCCCCCCCCATATGCAGCCAGTTTCCCCCCCATATGCAGCCAGTTTCCCCCCCATATGCAGCCAGTTTCCCCCCCATATGCAGCCAGTTTCCCCCCCATATGCAGCCAGTTTCCCCCCCCATATGCAGCCAGTTTCCCCCCCCATATGCAGCCAGTTTCCCCCCCCATATGCAGCCAGTTTCCCCCCCCATATGCAGCCAGTTTCCCCCCCCATATGCAGCCAGTTTCCCCCCCCATATGCAGCCAGTTTCCCCCCCCCCATATGCAGCCAGTTCCCCCCCCCCCATATGCAGCCAGTTTCCCCCCCCCCATATGCAGCCAGTTTCCCCCCCCCCATATGCAGCCAGTTTCCCCCCCCCATATGCAGCCAGTTTCCCCCCCCCATATGCAGCCAGTTTCCCCCCCCATATTCAGCCAGTTTCCCCCCCCATATTCAGCCAGTTCCCCCCCCCCCCCATATGCAGCCAGTTCCCCCCCCCCCATATGCAGCCAGTTCCCCCCCCCCCATATGCAGCCAGTTTCCCCCCCCCATATGCAGCCAGTTTCCCCCCCCCATATGCAGCCAGTTTCCCCCCCCCCATATGCAGCCAGTTCCCCCCCCCCCATATGCAGCCAGTTTCCCCCCCCCATATGCAGCCAGTTTCCCCCCCCCATATGCAGCCAGTTTCCCCCCCCCATATGCAGCCAGTTTCCCCCCCCATAATGCGGCCAGTTTCCCCCCCCATAATGCGGCCAGTTCCCCCCCCATAATGCGGCCAGTTCCCCCCCCATAATGCGGCCAGTTCCCCCCCCCATAATGCGGCCAGTTCCCCCCCCATAATGCGGCCAGTTCCCCCCCCATAATGCGGCCAGTTCCCCCCCCCATAATGCGGCCAGTTTTCCCCCCCCATAATGCGGCCAGTTTTCCCCCCCCATAATGCGGCCAGTTTTCCCCCCCATAATGCGGCCAGTTTTCCCCCCCCATAATGCGGCCAGTTTTCCCCCCCCCATAATGCGGCCAGTTTTCCCCCCCCCATATGCAGCCAGTTTCTCCCCCATAATACAGCCAGTTTCTCCCCCCCAGCCCTGCACTTACCTTTGAGTCAGCGCCGTCCTTCTTCCGTCCTCGATATCTTCTCCCGCCCTCGATGTCACTTCAGCCAATCAGGTTACCGGTAACCAGACCCGGTGAACCTGATTGGCCAGGGAACGCACCCCTGTGCGTCCTCTCATTAGGTATTTAGAAGCCGATTACAGCCCTCAGGCTGTAGTCGGGAAGCCTATCAGAGCCTGCTGGCTCTGAAAGGCACTTCTAAAGGCCAATCAGACGCTGTGATTCAGATGGCCGGCGCTCAAGGGGCCGGCCATCTGAATAGTGGGCGGCAGCAATACATAGGTTCATGCAATGCATGAACCTATGTATTGTTGTGGTGAGTGACGGCTGGGCGCAGAAGCGAGCGGTAGCGGCGCTTCTGCGCCCACTATGGTCGCGCCGCCATGTGTAAAAAAAAAAGACGTTAAAAAAAAACTCTTAAAGTGCCGTTTTTTTTTTTTTTTTGGTGACCACAGGAGGGGGGGGGGGGGGCGGCGCCCGGGCGCCCCCTATGGACAGGCCGCCACTGCCCTGAACACACCATTCCCACCGTGAAACATGGTGGTGACAGCATTGTGTTATGGGGACGCTTTTCTTCAGTAGCGACAGGGAAGCTGGTCAGAGTTGATGGAAAGATGGATGGAACCAAATACAGGGCAATCTTAGAAGAAAACCTGTTGGAGTCTGTAAAATACTTGAGATTGGGGCGGAGGGTCACCTTTCAGCAGGGCGATGACTCTAAACATACAGCCAGAGCTACAATGGAATGGTTTAGGTCAAAGCATATTCATGTGTTAGAATGGTCCAGTCAAAGTCCAGACCTAAATCCAATTGAGAATCTGTGGCAAGACTTGAAAATTGCTGTTCACAGACGTACTCCATCCAGTCTGACAGAGCTTGAGATATTTTGCAAAGAAGAATGGGAAAAAATATCACTCTCTAGATGTGCAAAGCTGGTAGAGCCACCCCCAAAAAGACTTGCAGATGTAATCGCAGTGAAAGATGATTCTACAAAGTATTGACTCGGGGTAGGAATACAAATGCACACCACACTTTTCACATATTTATTTGTAAAATATTATGAAAACCATTCATCATTTTCCTTCCACAATTATGTGCCACTTTGTGTTGGTCCATCACATAAAATCCCAATAAAATACATTTATGTTTTTGGTTGTAACTTGACAAAATGTGGAAAATTTCAAGGGCTATTAATAGAAGCTGTCAAGCATATCAACGCATGCAACTAGAGAAGATGTAACAAAGTAAAAATCTATAAATCATTTCATAATCGTAAATCATTGCCAAGAAATCATAAGATCACCTAGCTTCCAAATGGCATAAAAGTAGCCTGTACGGTCAATCACATTAATTACTAGTGGATGTGTCTACATAAATGAGCTGTGTAAAGAAGTAATAAACCGAAAATGTAATACATTGTAGCTTATCAATCCTTAGATGTGGAGGCTGCATTAGTGTTCTTTCTTTTTAGGCTCTTTTCCCCTGTGTATTCACCTTGTGATCTGGCCAGTGACACACCACCTGTATTAGAGTGCTCCCACTCTGGATGAAGGAGCACAGTAGACGGCAGCATTGTTCATCTTGGGGGAGGGGAGTGTTAGATGTACTAGCAGACTTGGATACACTAACAAATTGAAGCCAAAATCCAGCTCACATTATATAAGCAGTTAGGCCCCTTTCACACTGAGGCATTTTTACTGCGTTTTCGCGGTAAAAATAGCGCTGTAATAACGCCTGAAATAATCCTGCCCCAGCATTCTCAATGTGAAATCTCTGAGGGCTTTCACATTGAGGCGTTTTGCTGGCTGGGCGTTGAAAAAAATCCTGCAAGCAGCTTTTTTAGAGCAACTTTAGGGCGCATAAAATAGCGCTGTAAAAACGCCTATCCCCATTGAAATGAATGGGATTCGCGGTAAAAACGCATAGGCATAAGCGTTCTGTTAAAAAATAGCGCTAACGCGTATGCGTTTTTACTGCGTTTTTACCGCGTTCGCGCTAATTTTAGCGCGAACGCGGTAAAATCGCGGTAAAACCGCATACGCGTTAGCGCTATTTTTACCGCAATCGCGGTAAAATAGAGGTACAAAATCCTATAATTTTTGAGCGTTTTTTCAACGCCTCAGTGTGAAAGGGGCCTTACCGCAACATTTTTTTTTCTTCGGGGATAAAGGTTTTACATAAAAGCTGATCATTGTAAGTCCCCCTGCTGGTGTTAAATTGTTTTTCTCAACACTCCTAACTGATACATTTGTAGGTGAGCCTGTTCTTTTGAACATCAACAGGCCTACTGGCCAGATCACCAGCTGAAAAATGCCTTAGTTTTACAAAACCCACAACCGTAATAATCAGTGTGTATATGCAGTTAAGCAAACTTGTTATACTCAGTGTGGGGTTAATGCTCTGCATTGTGTAAAAAAGGCTGTTCGATCCAGTCTTTGTTCCTCCCTTTCTTCCACTGTCCCCAATCCATCTCCTGATAAGACACAGCCTAGGGGACAAGCTGCACATGCTCAGTTTGGTGTGTATTAATACAGATTTTTTTCTTGGGAGAGTGATCAGCACAGAGCCAATCAGCACTGTCCAGACAGAGGGTCAGGGGTCCTACAGCCTTATAGGACAGTTCGTGCAGAATAAAAACATAGTTTAACTAGACACTGGTAGAAGTTGCAAGACTGCTGACGAGAAAAGGTATTTAGCAGTTTATATTTGCTAAAACTATTGCATTTCCATGTTCTGTGTACTATGGAAGACCAGATATAGTGAATGCAGGGTCCTGGGTTTAGTAACACTTAAAAAAGAAAACAAATGCAGCCATCACATCTAAAAATTGTGTGTGTATGTATATATATATATATATATATGTGTAATAAATATATATATATATATATATATATATATAGTGAAGGACTAGCATCAAATGTAGAACTTGAAGGACACCGCCACTCGCTGGTTCTTCTTTTTAAGGGCTTTGTTTGCTCATTTTTATTAAAAGAAGTTCAAAACAAAATGAAAGGTTTCCCTCGCAGGGGTTTCAGCACTCCTTTTCATCAACAAAATGACATTCAGCCTCCTGGCTTATACATACAGCAGTGCTGCTCAGGCCTTCCACTTCAGGCTTTCATCTGTCTCCTACAGACTTTTCCCTTGGCAACACCGTCCATTTAGATAGCAGCCCCTCGCTGCTCTGATCCTCAGACTTGGGTCCACTGCTCTGACCCTCAGACCTGGGTCTCTGGCTTCCAGTGTGCAGACAAGCACTCTCTGGCTTCCCCAGTGCACACCTGCACTCTGTGGCTTTTCCAGTGCACACCTGCACTCTGTGGCTTTTCCAGTGCACACCTGCACTCTGTGGCTTTTCCAGTGCACACCTGCACTCGTCGGGAGGGTGGAGCCCAGAATGCTGGTCCTGATTCTACTATCAGGCCCACACACACACCTGAACAATCAGTGTGCAGTTGAGTCTCAAAACCCTGATCCAGGACTGGGGATTTCATCCCACCCGGATCTCTAAGAAATCCCCAAGCTCCAGGTCCCAAAGTGGACTTTAGTAAAACATGAGGAAATTGAAAAGCCAGTTTCCTCCAAAACAAGCAAATACCCTGGAGCCCCTCAACCTGCCTGGTTGAGAATCCTGTATTTATACACTGGTGGGGTACCACACTAACACAATATAAATAAATAAATATATATATATATATATATATATATATATATAATTCATGAATTAAAAACAAATCTGTAAAGTTGGCCCAATTTTTTTGTATAATGTGAAAGCTGTTAGGCCGAGTAAATAGATACCTAACATGTCACCCTTTAAAATTGCGCACACCCGTGGAATGGTGCCAAGCTTTGGTTCTTAAAAATCTCCATAGGCGACGCTTTCAACATTTTTACAGGTTACCTGTTTAGAGTTAAATTTAGAGTGCTTGGGCTAAAATTGTTGCTCTTGCTCTAATGCACACGGCAATACCTCACGTGATTTAAACGTCGTTTACAAATGTGGGCGCGACTTGCATATGCATTTTGCTTCTGTGCGCGAGCACACGGGGCGCTTTAAATTTTAATTACATTTTTTTTATTTTATTTTGACACACTCTTAAAAATAAAAAATTTGATCACTTTCACTCCTATTACAAGGAATGTAAACTTGCCTTGTAATAGGAATAGTGCGTGACAGGTACTTTTTGTCTATAAGACCCCACATCTCTCCTTCAGGCTGGAAAGGCGGAGATAAAAAAATAAATTTTCTCAGCCTTTCCAGCCGCATCCCTGGCATTGTTTTCTTCCGCCGGCCCCGACGTGACGTCATAACGTTTCACCTGGGCCTCCAGGGGTCATAGATGACTAGGAACCATCTGGTCACCAGGAATCTCTATGCACAACTTCTGGCGGCGACCAATTTTGTTCTCCGGCTCGCCGATCGCAGGGGCGAGGCGGTAGAAGCAACAGAGGGTGGCGGGAGGAGACGTCCCCCCTGTAATAAGGATTAAGTGTCTCAACTTCCGCTATGATTGTTCTTACGGCGCACAGAATCGCTGAAAAAGATATCCGGATGATGCCTGTAGCTGCAGGCATCATTCAGATATCCCCACTCAAAGTCCAGGACGTCATATGACATACTTTGGGCGGGGAAAGGTTAAACAAATGTTATAAATATAAATTACCACTTGGTACACATGGACATAATATGTGCATCTCGACCCACCAAAATGGACCAGGCCCAGAAAACAAGATGGATGAAACAGGTTCAATAAAAAGGCTTACCTTTTCAATTAGGATTGATATTTTCATAGTTTATATATGCATGAGACATTTCCATTTCTACACACAGACGGCTGGGCAGGTCACAGCGAGGAATAGTACTCAAAAGCTTAAGTGTATTTAATGGAATACTTGTGTTTCAAGTTCAACTATGTCAGGTGACTTCAGCGATCTCTATGGTAGATGGCCTAGATATTGCTGATCGCTCATCCAGAGATCCATAAATAATGTATCAGTGTGGTTTAACAAGACTGAAAATAGACCGGCTGACACTCTGGAAATGCATGATAAACTTTCCTGACATTGTTAAAAAAAAAAAAAAAAAGATATTAACGCTGGTGAAATCCCCCGCACATTTACATGACTAATTCTGACTGGGATCATTTACAAGCCTATCTTGGAAGTATATTGTATATAAGGAAAACCCTGTTTTAAACATAACTACACTTAAATGGAATAGCTCGACCACTCGAACATTGAACCACCATTCTTCTAGAGCACTCCAGGAGCGCTGAAACGTGTGTTTTTTTATTTTTTTTGTTGTTTTTGTTTTTTGTTACATACAAATGTACAATTCAGCCAAATGTGCATGTACTGTGGGGACACCACTGACACTCGCCTTGGATGAACAGTGTAGTGGTGTTCAAACTGGAAATTGTACATTAGATGAATATGGAGGAGGGTGTGACCTGGCACAGCCAAATGGCAGGCCTCCATCCCTGATATAGGTTACAGGAGAGGAGAGGAATTGGGACTTTAAATGAGGCCCGCCATATCAAATAGAATGAGAATGCGTACATACATGTGTATATATAAATACGTTTATTTATTATTGCAATCTAAAGTTCATTCAAACTCTTAAAAAGACATTGTATCAACATGACTTACACTTAAATTATACTGCTCATAGCATAAAATACAATTAAAGTGGTTGTAAACCCTATCAAAAAAAAAAAACCCTATAAAAAAAAAAAGAAAACCCTGCAAGACAAAGGCATAATGAGCTAGTATGCATAGCATACTAGCTCATTATGAATTTCTTGCTTAGATCGAAGCCCCCCACAGCAGTCCTCGTCCCCCCCCTTCCGGCTGGTGACATCTCTCTCTCGGGGCTTACTTCCGGGTATCGCGGCTCCGGCGCTGTGATTGGCCGGAGCCGCAATGATGTCACTCCCGCGCATGCGTGAGGGAGCCGCTGGTAACGGCACACTGACTGAAGCAACAACACATACGTGTGCCATTGCTTCAGTTTGCTTTAGTGTGCATGTGCCAATGACAGGGGATATTTCCTAAACCGTGCAGGTTTAGGAGATATCCTGGGTAGCTACAGGTAAGTCTTATTATAGGCTTACTTGTAGCATAAAGTGGTTGTAAAGGGTTTACAACCACTTTAATGAGTTGACATGATAGACATAAATAGAATGGATACATAGAAAATATATACATATACACATAATGGAACCAGATATATCTTGGTATCGCATAGCATTCGACGAGTTTCATGGCGTTACAGCCACTCATCAGGCGTGTGGTATGACTGTATACTGTAAAGAAATATCAATTATTAATAGTGCCCTCTAAAAAGGGAAAAAAGTAATTTTCCCAAAATATGGAGACAGGTCAGTGACTTACAGGTCTGTCTCAAGGCTGGGCCCAAGCTCTGCACAGGAACTTGTGGGGATCTGAGGTATGGTGTCTCCCCCGGGGTTGAGGTGGGAAAATTCCCCAAGGACCAAGAAAGGCAGCCAAAGGAGGGCCGGATGGCCACAGCACAATCCAAGTGTAATATGTGTGCACTTATCGTGCGTTGTGTGCTACAAGGGATGTAAAGAAAAAAGTAAATGAATGGTAGTAGGTGAATGTGAAGTGTTCCCTCAAGGGACTACATATGGGGTGGTAGTAGATGTGCACACTAAACAAATCTGAGGTCTTCACATTTAAAGTCCCAATCCCTCTCCTCCTGTACATTAGATGATCGTTAAGCCCTGTTGAGATTTTGTCACCTAAAGAGTGGCTTCTGAGGTCACAGAGTAATAGTGCCATGATTGTTTTCCTAGTAAGCCATAATCACCTAGGTTGAGCTGTGACCATGTGTAATAAGCAGGTCCTACAGCTCAGGTCTCTGCATTGAACATCTGCCCTAATCAGGAGGTGCCTAAATAAACTGCTGAACATATAGCCTTTGCCTGATCAGCAGGTTAGTGTGTTTGCGTTGGATGAGAGTCTGTCTCACTGGAATATTGCTGTGAATTGTTTATCATGTTTGTACTCCACTTGTTGGCCTGTTACAGTGCCTTGAAAAAGTATTTATACCCCTTGAAATTTTCCACTTTTTGTCACGTCACAACCAAAAACATAAATGTATTTTATTGAGATTTGATTAATAGACCAACACAAAGTGGCACATAATTATGAAGTGGAAGGAAAACGATAAATGGTTTTCATTTTTCTTTACAAATAAAGTGGGGCAAAAAGTATTTAGTCAGCCACCAATTGTGCAAGTTCTCCCACTTAAAAAGATGAGAGGCCTGTAATTGTCATCATAGGTATACCTCAACTATGAGAGACAAAATGGGGAAACAAATCCAGACAATCACATTGTCTGATTTGGAAATATTTTTTTTTGCAAATTATGGTGGAAAAAAAGTATTTGGTCACCTACAAACAAGCAAGATTTCTGTCTCTCACAGACCTGTATCTTCTTCTTTAGGAGGCTCCTCTGTCCTCCACTCATTACCTGTATTAATGGCACCTGTTTGAACTTATCAGTATAAAAGACACCTGTCCACAACCTCAAACAGTCACACTCCAAACTCTGCTATGGTGAAGACCAAAAAGCTGTCGAAGGACACCAGAAACAAAATTGTAGACCTGCACCAGGCTGGAAAGACTGAATCTGCAATAGGCAAGCAGCTTGGTGTGAAGAAATCAACTGTGGGAGCAATAATTAGAAAATGGAAGACATACAAGTCCACTGATAATCTCCCTCGATCTGAAGCTCCACGCAAGATCTCACCCCATGGGGTCAAAATGATCACAAGAACGGTGAGCAAAAATCCCAGAACCACACAGGGGGACCTAGTGAATGACCTGCAGAGAGCTGGGACCAACGTAACAAAGGCTACCATCAGTAACACACTACGCAGCCAGGGACTCAGATCCTGCAGTTACAGACGTGTCCCCCTGCTTAAGCCAGTACATGTCCGGGCCCGTCTGAGGTTTGCTAGAGAGCATTTGGATGATCCAGAAGAGGATTGGGAGAATGTCATATGGTCAGATGAAACCAAAGTAGAACTGTTTGGTAGAAACACAACTCGTCGTGTTTGGAGGAGAGAGAATGCTGAGTTGCAACCAAAGAACACCATACCTACTGTGAAGCATGGGGGTGGCAACATCATGCTTTGGGGCTGTTTCTCTGCAAAGGGAACAGGACGACTGATCCGTGTACATGAAAGAATGAATGGGGCCATGTATCGTGAGATTTTGAGTGCAAACCTCCTCCCATCAGCAAGGGCATTGAAGATGAAACGTGGCTGGGTCTTTCAGCATGACAATTATCCCAAACACACCACAACGAAGGAGTGGCTTCGTAAGAAGCATTTCAAGGTCCTGGAGTGGCCTAGCCAGTCTCCAGAGCTCGACCCCATAGAAAACCTTTGGAGGGAGTTGAAAGTCCGTGTTGCCCAGCGACAGCCCCAAAACATCACTGCTCTAGAGGAGACCTGCATGGAGGAATGGGCCAACATACCAGTAACAGTGTGTGACAACCTTGTGAAGACTTACAGAAAACATTTGACCTCTGTCATTGCCAACAAAGGATATATAACAAAGTATTGAGATGAACTTTTGATATTGACCAAATACTTAATTTCCACCATAATTTGCAAAAAAAATTATTTCCAAATCAGACAATGTGATTGCCTGTCTGGATTTGTTTCCACATTTTGTCTCTCATAGTTGAGGTATACCTATGATGACAATTACAGGCCTCTCTAATCTTTTTAAGTGGGAGAACTTGCACAATTGGTGGCTGACTAAATACTTTTTTGCCCCACTGTATGTGAAAAGTGTGGGGTGCATTTGTATTCAGCCCCCCTGAGTCAATACTTTGTAGAACCACATTTCACAGCAATTACAGCTGCATGTATTTTTTTGGGAATGTCTCTACCACCTTTGCACATCTAGAGAGTGACATTTTTGCCCATTCTTCTTTGCACAATAGCTCAAGCTCTGTCAGATTGGATGGAGAGCGTCTGAACAGCAATTTTCAAGTCTTGCCACAGATTCTCAATTGGATTTAGGTCTAGACTTTGACTGGGTCATTCTAACACATAAATATGCCATTCCGTTGTAGCTCTAGCTGTATGTTTAGGGTTGTTGTCCTGCTGGAAGGTGAACCTCCGCCCACTTTTGCAGACTCTAACAGGTTTTCTTCTAAGATTGCCCAGTATTGGCCTCCATCCATCCTTCCATAAACTGACCAGCTCCCCTGTCCCTGCAGAAGAAAAGCATCCCCGCAACAGGATGCTGCCACCACCATGTTTCATGGTGGGGATGGGGTGTTCAGGATGATGTGCAGTGTTAGTTTTCCGCCACACATCGCGTTTTGCATTTAGGCCAAAAAGTTCAATTTTGGTCTCATCTGACCAGATCACCTTCTTCCACATGTTTGCTATGTCCCCCACATGGCTTCTTGCAAATGGGACTTCTTATGGCTTTCTTCTTGCTACTCTTCCATAGAGGCCAGATTTGTGGAGTGCACGACTAATAGTTGTCCTGTGGACAGATTCTCCCACCTGAGCTGTGGATCTCTGCAGCTCCTTCAGAGTTTCCATGGGCTTCTTGGCTGCTTCTCTGATGAATGCTCTCCTTGCCCGGCCTGTCAGTTTAAGTTGTCAGCCATGTCTTGGTAGGTTTGCTGTTGTGCCATACTCTTTCCATTTTCGGATGATGGATTGAACAGTGCTCCGTGAGATGTTTAAAGCTTGGGATATTTATTTTTTTAACCTAACCCTGCTTTAAACTTCTCCACAACTTTTATCCCTGACTTGTCTGGTGTGTTTCTTGGCCTTCATGATGCTGTTTGTTAACTTGGGTTCTCTGAGGGCTTCACAGAACAGCTGTATTTATACTGAGATTGCATTACACACAGGTGGACTCTATTTACTAAATTAGGTGACTTCTGAAGGCAATTGGTTCCAGTAGATTTTAGTTAGGAGTATCAGAGTAAAGGAAGCTGAATACAAATGCACACCACACTTTTCAGATATTTATTTGTAAAAAAGTTTTAAAAACATTTATCATTTTCCTTCCACTTCCCAATTATGTGCCACTTTGTGTTTGTCTATCACATAAAATCACAATAAAATACATTTACGTTTTTGGTTTTAACATGACAAAATGTGGAAAATTTTAAGGGGTATGAGTACTTTTTCAAGGCACTGTATAAACTGCATCTCCACACCCATACTGTATTATTTTACTCAAAATAAAAATTGACCCAACATCATTATTATGCCCTTTTAATCCTGCTAGTAATGTTTTGCAGAGATTACATTGAATTTGAGACTTTTAGCATCTATGTGTATCTAAATCTAAAAACAAAAATTCAATATATTGCAGCTTACCAGTCCTTTAGTTGTAGTGGTTGCATTAGTTTTATTTTTTTTCCTTTTAATTTCAGCTGATAATCCTGTGAATTACACATGTTCCTGGTCAGCTGTGTTTATTCACTCAACTGAATCTGGAGGTAGCCTAATTTTTCACCCAGACTACATTCCCATATCTCCCAACTTTTGAACTTCAGAATGAGGGACACTGTACGAAGGAAAATACCTGCGGCGCGTGGCCAAACTCTTAACAGCGGGAGGGGCTTAAGGGATGTGGTTAAACAGAACAAATCCTCCCATGCAAATTCCCCTCCCATAACAAATCCTCTGCCCTCTCCCTTCTCATAAGTCCTCCTCCACCCCCCCAGATCCCCAGTCCCCGCACAATTCCCCCTCCTTCCCTATCCTAGCACGTATCCCCACACCCCTCGGTTCCCCCTCACAGCACAAATTCCCCCCCCCCCCAGTACCCCTTTCAGAATTAATCGTCTTCCACTCCCCTAATCCTCCGCCCCAGCGCAAAAAATATATTTCACCTTTTACATCAGGTCAGGTTAATATAACCCAGCACAGAATTCCCCTTACATCAGAGTCTGCAGAGTTCCCCTTTAAAGTGTAAGGGGAATCTCTGCGGACCCTAATGTAAGGGGGAATGCTATGGACGCTGGTATAAAGAGGAACTCTGATGTAAGGTGGTCTTTGGTCACCAGAGCCCCCCCCCCTTTACATGGGAGTCTGCAGCATTTACCCTTACATCATGGCCTGCAGCATACCCCCTTACATCAAAGTTCCCCTTTACATTAGGATCTGGCAGTACAGTCAGTAGTGTCTAGTCTATGCAGTACATGCATTCCTATATCCCAGCCCGTCCTCCTAGTGTACACAGCTCCCCCTTACCTGCCGTGCCTCTTCATCCCTTTGGTGTCAGTCTGGTCCAGCTGAGCGGCACCAAAGCCATCAAGCTCCCAGGCTCGGCTCTTTCTCATCACTGCGCAGTGGGGGGTGGCGGACAGTGTGCAGCACATCTCTGAGCCAACACAGGGCTGTGCTCATGAGAGAAGGAAGAGGGAGCCGAGCGGACACGCAGCTTTAAACTGTTGTCGCTCCTGTTCTTGGGTCTTCCCCTATCCTGTACTCCCTTTTTAGGCTCCTCTTCCTGCAAGCAGGCGGCTAGTGCGCCCCTGCTGAGCGAGTCACTGGAGCCCAGTGCCAAACTTTGTTCCGGCACTGGGCTCCATTCCGGGACTCAGACCTGATTTTCCGGCACTCCGGGACATGTGTCAATTTCCGGGAAGGTCCCGGCAAATCAGGGACATTTGGGAGGTATGCATTCCCAATTTGACTACAAACACATCTTTCTCCATCTCCATTACACAGGGGCTGTGGAATTTGTAGCATACAACATAGCTTGGAAGGAAGATAATTTTACTTGCACTTTGAATTCAATTCACAGGAAGTGATGAGGTCAATATTTGTCAAAATCACCAGTACCTGCTGAACATGTTCTTGGCCTTAGCCCTAATCAGTGCGACGCCGCATCAATGAGTAAAATAAGTATTTGATCACCATGCAAAACATGACTTGGTACAGGGGTTCTTTTTTGTGGCGAGATGCTGGATCTACGTAGGTCTTGATGGGCACTTACGTTGATCTCTCTTGGTATCGCCGGGGGTGCCATGGTGGGGTTTACTGTGAAGTAATACTGTATGTATCACATGGGCAGCGCAGACAATCAGAACCCGCCTCTCAGCGGGGAAGAAGAGTGAAAGCTGCAGGGATTTCTAAGCCCCGGACCCCTGAGGCGGCTATATCAGGCTCAGAATGGGAGATTGCCGTGCTGCAAGTCATCAGGACTGGGTGGGCGCGTCCAGTGTAAGTTCACCTTACAGATTTTTCTGTAAAGGTGAACTTACACTTTAAGGTTTGCTGGCTGTCACTTGGCAACTTGAAGTTTCAGCTCCCTCCATAAATTTTCTATAGGATTTTTGTCTGGAGACTGGCTAGGCCACTCCATGAACGTAATATGCTTCTTTTTGAGCCACTCCTTTGTTGCCTTGGCGGTATGTTTTGGGTCATTGTCATGCTGGAAGACTCCACCACGACCCATCTTCAGTGTTCTGGCTGAGGGAAGAAGGTTCTTATCCAAGATTTTACAATACTTGGCCCCTCAATGTGGCAAAGTCGGCCTGTACCTTTTAGCAGAGAAACAGCCCCAAAGCATAATGTTTCCACCTCCGTTCTTGACTGTAGGGATGGTTTTCTTAGGATCTTCCGAACACGGCGAGTCGAGTTAATGCCAAAGAGCTCAATTTTGGTCTCATCTGACTACAGCACTTTCTCCCAATCCTTCTCTGAATCAGTTAGATGTTCATTGGCAGACTTTAGATGGGCCTGTACATGTGCCTGCCTTATTGAGGAGAGGGACCTTGCGGGCGCTACAGGATTTCAATCCATGGCCGTGTATTGTGTTACCAATGGTTTGTTTGGTGACTGTGGTCCCAATTGCATTAAGATCATTCACAAGCTCCCCCCCCCCCCCCCTTGTAGTTCTGGGTTGATCCCTCACTTTTCTTATGATCATCCTTACCTCATGAGGTGAAATCCTACATGGAGCTACAGACTGAGGGCGATTGATGGTTATTTTGTATTTCTTCCATTTGCAAATAATCACTCCAACAGTTGTCTCCTTCTCACCAAGCTTATTGCTGATAGTCTTTGTAGCCCATTCCAGCCTTGTGCAGGTCTACAATCTTGTCCCTGACGTCCTTTGACAGCTCTTTGGTCTTGCCCATGAAAGTGAGGTTTGAATGGAAGGAAGAAATACTGTGGACGGGTGTATTTTATACACAAAACGAGTTGTCGTTGGGAGCACCTTTTTTAAATTGACAGGACTAATCTGTGTACCACATGAGCCCATACTGTAGCCAGTCTGTGGGAGCCAGAATTATTGTTGGTTGGTTGCGGATCAATTACTAATTTTACTCACTGAACTGCAACTCAATTTATAACTTATTTGTATTGTGTTTTTTCTGGATTTATGGCTGATATTCTGTCATTTAAAATACACCTATGATAAAAAAAATTAGACCCTTAATTTCTTTAATAAATTTCCCCACTGTATATCGACTTTCTTATTAAAAATTGGTGCGAAGAACCTGGCACCAGGTAGTTGCTAGAGCGGGATTGGCTGTCTCCAATGCCAAACCTTCTTTCACAAGCCCTAAAAATGTCTGTTTGACGCTGAATTTATTTTAGGGGCCATTATTTATTTCGTTTTTTACTGTTTTAAATAAAGGGATTGTCAAACTGTCTCTCTGGGTTTTTATTTAGTTTGGCCATTTTTGAGTGAATGAGAAGTGTGCTATGTACCCCATACTCATTCACATAAGGGCCGGGATCCTGACACCCCCTTTTTAAAGTGGGCTTCTAGATTCTGTTAGGTCACCCCCTGCACAACCAACGGACCAGGGTCCAACATGGGCTTGGTATGGATTGTTGGGGGACCCCATGCTGTTCTTTTCTCTTGTTCATGTTCTCCTGTCAGCGGGAAATTAAAAATGCTATTTTACCTCTGATCTTGGATAATGTTTAGTGAACTGAGCCCCTTGTCTTTTATCTGCATTTGATAGTGTATTATCAGAAAATGTTTTGACTTTTGTCTGTCTCTTCTAGGACTATACCGCTAGGCCCAGACCAGATCCTTCTGAGAGGAGCCCAGCTGAGGAACACGCAGTGGGTTCATGGAATAGTTGTTTACACAGGCCATGACACCAAACTAATGCAGGTAATCTTTACCTTCATCATTGTCTGTCGCAAACTCTGTTGTTGCTTAACAACTAAAGGCAAAGAACAACTAAAGGCAAAGTACAACTAAAGGCAAAACTTTTTCTTTAGTTTTGGATGGAGTCGAGAGGGATTAGAACACCTGTCAGTTTTTATTGCTGTCTGTGCCCCAGTCAGGGAGATTCACCCTCAATTGGTTTTGTTTACCATTATCATTAAACGTGAAAGTAAAGAAAAATCACACATTTTGGCTTGTCCCCAGAAAAGTAACAGTGGGGAAATCTTTCAATGGAGACACTAGTTCTGGTGACTTGGGGGTCCCCAAGAGATTCCCTTAACTTGTAGGGGTTTCCTCACACTTTGTGTCTTGGCTATGGGACAGAAAGTGAATGGGACACAGATGGCAAAAAATAAACTGACAAGGTTTATGACCCTCCCTTACTCAAATTAATGCAAATAAAAAAAAAAAAAGACCCCTTTCACACTGAGTCGCTTTGCAGGCGCTATTGCGCTAAAAATAGCGCCTGCAATGCGCCCCAAAAAAGCCGCTCAGTTGTATCCAATGTGAAAGCCTGAGGGCTTTCACACTGGAGCATTGCGCTTGCAGGAGGGTCAAAAAACTCCTGCAAGCCGCATCTTTGAGGCGCAATAGGAGCGGTAAAAATACCGCTCCTATAGCATCCCTGCCCGATGAAATCAATGGGGTAGCGCCTCCAAAACGCCCGCAAAACGCTGCAAATAGGCGTTATTGCGGGCGTTTTTAACCCATTTTCGGCCGCTAGCGGGGGTTAAAATCCCCCCGCTAGCGCCCGCAAATCGCGGGAAAAAATACGTTATAGTGGCGCTAAAAATAGCGCCGCTATACCGCCAGCGCATCCAGCGCCTCAGTTTGAAAGTAGCCTAAAAGTTTTGCCTAGCGTTCCACTTTAAAATCTGAATTTAGAAAAGTTAAATGAAAAAAACTTCACTGATGCAGTCTTTCAATTCCATTAATACCATTGTGTCAGATTTAAGCTTCTCATAGACTTGAGCTGCAAGTTGCTCAATTTAGCTGTCCATTAATCAAAGCAATTTATCAGGCAGCCTAGAAAATCTATCCTTAACACTATTGTTTGTCCCTAAGATAATTGGAGATGGCAGGTCATCTCCTACCTCATTCACCGCAGCAGATGTAAAGCTTGGTTGTGCAGGGTGCTTGAGAGCAGTGCATACAGATTGAGCATTTAGATCCAATCTCTGTAGAATGTCTATGAGAATCCGTAGTCTATTGTGCCAGTATATTTTTTTTATAAAGGTAGTCATGTTAGTGGGAATTGTTCATTCAAAGTATTCTCTGCTTTGTTGTTAAAGGGTTCCAATGGGGTAGAGTGCCTCTACTTTGGAGGGGGGATATTTTATATGTTGATTTAGATGAGCAATAGTTGGCTGGTTCTATAGGTAAGTTAAAGAGGAACTTATTTATATTTGAGCACTTCAAACTGAAAAAAACGGTATAATTAATTTGTAATATTCAAAGCAAACTCGCCTATCTATCCATGTCTCCATTGTTGAAAAAAAAAAATAGCATTTCTAGCTGCAGCCATCTTGAGTAAGGGCAGATGATTCATGCATTTACTAACTTGGAATTCATCTGCCTTTACTTCAGGCATGCAGACAGGAGGGTGTGTTTTAGATGAGAAATCCCCCTCCAGATGAAAGGATAAAAAGACTCCTGAAATGTATGACATAATGTTGACCTAGGCGAGAAACCAGAAAGGAATGTAAAAAAAGGTTAAAACCAGTATAATAGACCTTTCTATCTGTTTACCAACGCTAGCAGAATAAGGATTAAAAGTAGGTCATGTTAATCAAAAAGTTTACTTCCGCTTTAAACACAAGCAACACAAAAAGTGCTTTCATCTAAGGCTGGGTGCATACTATAATTTTTTTTTTGATTGATCAGCGCTCTCAGTCAATGTTTTTTTTCCCACCATGCTTATTCATTCGCCAGAAACCGGTTGTGAGACTACACAAGGGACAAAAGTCGGTTGGTTCCTGACAAACCGACAGTTTTTGGCCCATGTGTAACCAGAATAAAGCTCCGTTGACACAGTTTGTGTCCGTTCTGATCATTAGGGTTTTCGGAACAGATCCTCTGCTGAATGCACTTTTGTCACACCCATGTCTGTTTTTTGTTTTGCCCTTCTGTAGCTTAATGGACCTATGTTGGCTAGATAGAGGTGTGTGTGTGTGTGTGTATATATATGTGTGTGTGTGTATATGTGTGTGTGTATATATATATATATATATATATATATATATATATATATACACACGGTATATATATATCTAGAATATACATACACAGACGCACGCGTATATGAGATTGATTTGTCTTAATTCCAAAAAGAGACATTTATATTCTTATGTAGATATAAGCCATCACTGTTTTGTATCCACATAATGAGATTGTGCTAACTAGCTTGTACAAATTATCTCTCACCTTTGTTTAGAATTCAACAAGACCTCCTCTGAAATTGTCCAACGTGGAAAGAATCACCAACATGCAGATCTTGCTTCTCTTTTGCACTCTCCTCACTATCTCTTTGATCTGTTCAATTGGTTCCTGTATCTGGAATTCTCAGCATGACCAGAGGGACTGGTATCTTAACTTGAATTGTAAGAGAAAACCTTTGTTTTGTTCACATCTATGTTTTCTGTGCTTTTTTGTTTAGTATTATGGGCCCTTCACCCTCCCTTAGTTGAATATCTAACCATTCAATAGACAATTAAAAATTGGGTAAACACACAATTATAGCCAGCTTCCAAAATCCTCTTCTGTGTGTGTGGCCCTTGAGGACTGAATTTGGACAACCCTGAATAGCCTATTTAAAGCAAATATTATCTAAATACAGGCGGCATGTGTATTCTTGAATCTTGGTGTGCTTTGTGTGTGTATTCCAGATCTGTGCAGTAATTCCTGATAAAACCTTTCCTTTGTGCAGGAGCTTCCTGTAATAAACACGGCTGCTCTTTCTCTTTATGCAGGGTGAGTGGTCTTGGATCCGCCCCCTCCTGTGGTTTACTGCAAGAAGCCTGTAGTGGGTGGGCCTTTTGGTTCCCTCCCACAGCGCTGCTTTCTAAACAGCCTATATATAGTGCAATGTTAATGTTACCATGGTAGCATCTTTAGTTTGCAGAAGCATTTGGCGTACATAAAATGGGCTTGTTTGTTATATCTTTTGTGGCTAATGAGCAATATATATAAATAAAAATGCTTTAACTTTAAATGTTTGTATCTCAGAATAGGAATGTTCTAATTTAGAGCAGTATCTCTGATACCTGTGTGGTATCCAGCCCTTCCTTTGTGCCAGTATTTACAGAAACTGGCTTAAAGTGGAGTTCCACTCGTTTTTCTGTACAAAAAGTGTAGCTGCTGACTTTTAATAAACACACACTCACCTGTCCCACAGTCCAGCGATGCGGCCGCCCAAAGCCTTGGTTCTCTCCCTCGCCTCTCAGGGGCGCCTGTGTTTCGTCAGATTAGGTGACACGTCAGATTTTGTAACGGAAGTGACGTTCCGTCATGGCCATCTTGGTACACCACGATTTAGCCCGCAGTAAGCCTACAGTCAGAAGGCGGCAAGCGGACATCTTTTTACACCCACCGGAGTCTTGCATTTTATTGCACTGCGTGTTCCGATTGGCCGAGCAATCTCCTGGGATCTGTGACATGTTGCACAAGATGGGAAGGAGGGGGAGAGGTGGCGTCAGCGGAAGTGGAAGCTGTCAAAACTAGGTACCCGCCCCCCCCCCCCCTTCCAAAAAAAAAGACAAAAATGTGGCATGTCGGGGTGAGGAGTCCTTAAGGCAGAAGTTCCACTTTTGGTTAGAACTGTGCTTTAATGTATGGCCAGCCTGGTCTTTGCCAGGAAATCCTAAAACTGGCCAAAGACATCAGACTTTAGTTGAACATGCAAGCACAATCTGACATTTTCACAATGTAAATTAGCTGGGGCTGTATAAACTAGTATAGGCCACACATTTTAAGTGAATTTTTCATAAGCTGCCTAAAAATACAGTGGCGTTGCTATGGGGGTGCGGGCCGCGCTGGGTGACACCCGCCAGAAGGGTGACACCGGGGCCGCCGCCTGCAGTTGCACACTGCACTATATTGCTTGCTGCCTATAACACTCCCCCCGTCAGGTTAAGCTGTCCCTTGGGGATCTCAATATCTCCAGAGGCAGCTGGAGTTTGTGGGCGGAGCTGAGGGTGTGGCTACCTCCTCCCACAGACTCCTTCACTCTGGCTGATCCTGCAGCTGAAGGAGAAAAAGGTGAGAACACAGCAGCCCCGGATGTCTTCATCTTCAGGCATGCTGTAAGTTACTGCACACTGTCACTACATAGTCCTAACCTGCCCTATGCCACCCCAACCTGCCCCTATACCACCCTATACTATCATTTACAGGGGCCGTTTGGGGGTGCACCCTATGACTGTGCACTGCCTGCTGGGCGCTAGGCAGTATAGACAGGAAGGGGGGTGATACCATGTTTTGCCGCACCAGGTGACATCAACCCTAGTGGCGCCACTGAAAATACATACTTTTAAATGTTCTCTGTGCCAATGAGTTTGTTCTGTTCAGTTGGTCTTGTGATTCACTTGCCAAGCTTCACAGCTTTTTCCCGCGCCTGCCTGCCCTTTGTGTTATGAATCAACATTAATACCCATTTAGTGTCCAAGAGCAAGCGGTAGGTATGATGCTGAAAGCTTCAAAGCTGAAGCGGGAAAAACCAAATTGAATGCAAATTATTCTTGGTTATAAGTGATACTAAAATCTTTTTTTTTTTTGTATAAAAATAACGAATATGTTATACTTAACTGCTCTGTGCAGTGGCCATCCACTTGCCTGGGCTCCGAGCACTTTCCAAGGATGGGAGGCCAATAGAGCTTTCTTTTTATGGTATTTACTTTGCTAGTAGAGCTTTCTTTTAAGTTTTTGCGCACATGTTAAAATGCACATTTATTTTAGGTCTGAAGATTGGTTATTCCCACGCCGACGTACATGGCTGTAACTCGCATGTGTGGCATAATCGTTGAGTGTATTTATGTATTTGGGGGCATGGACTTAATTTTATTATTTTGTCACCAAGAATTGGGGAGCAATTACTGTGTTGGCAACAATGTTGATGCTCTGCAACCTTCTATTGTGTCAAGATATTTTTCAGATGTGCACAATGTTGATATGTCTTCCTGTTTCCTTGTAGATTTAAAAGGGTTTTCTTTCCGGCAAGGAGTTGTCAGTTGTGCAGCAGGTTCCTGGAACGGAGAGTATACTGGACTCCATAGGGCCTGGGCACACGCTAATCACCAAGTGTGGTGCAGATTCCCCCTATTTAGACCACTAATATTTCACCAAAGACCCTGAAGGCTCCTAAAAAAAATTATAAGATAAAAATAAAAAATTGTAAAAAATAAAAAATACTGACACTGTCCTCTGCTCTACTGAGACTAATCTCTTCCCTACTGACACCGTCCATTGCTCTGCTGACACCGTCAGTATATACACACATGCAAATGTGTTTGAGTTTTGGGGTGCACACCCTAATGCAATAGGCTGTGCACACCTATGCTGGACTCAGAGGTTGGATTCCAGGATCCTCCTGGACTGGAAGCAACATTGGGCGTAAACATTTATCTTGAATTATATTGATAATATCTCTGCATTTTCAGGCTATTTATTTCTCTTGAGTAATGCTAATTTGTTGCGAGATATACAGATTTTATTATGATGGTGGTTTTGTTTTTAAATCAAGTGTGGAATGTTAATTGAATAACGCCACCTTCCTCTGTGAAGGTTTGCGAGTATATGAATTGGTATTTTGTAGCCACGACTGAAACATGTTATGAGCTGTATGCCTCTTTTGTTAAACATATTTGAGGACTTGGTGTTGTGTGCAGACTGAGACAAACATTCACGGACTAAGTTTTTTAGATTTGTTTTCACCGATGTCTGAAAAATAACAGATGGTGGCAATCCAGCCTGACTGACACCTGTCTGGCTATACATTGTGACAGATCTGTGAACATCACAAGATTGGATAAACAGAATGGCAAATCCCCTGGCAGGTACAAAAGGTGCAAAGACATATGTTTTTAAAAATGATTTGCCTGGTTTTTCACAACAGGCTATGAAATGCTTCTGCACCGTGATCTTGACCTATAAGGGTCTGTCGATCACCATTGTCATCCTATGTGTCATGTATTATTAAAAGTAAAAATGAAAAATTGATTTTCTCATGGAATAATTGCATCAGATCTGGTTATACACACCTTGCCCTAACCTACCACAACTGAAAACAAAAAAAATAGATTTGTCACATGGTAGTCAATGATTGGCTGAGCACTGCCTTTACAACAGGAACCATACCAATTGGCCTTTGGGTGAGTAACAGCCTGGTCACAGGGATATTAAAGTCATGAGGTGCAAATTTAAAAGGGCTCCCTGTTGAAAAGTGGTAGATATTCTCCCAAAAATGTTCAGATGTTACCATTTGTCAGGGTAGTAGTAGGGGAAGTTAGTCGGTACATCAGCAGATCTTGTTCTTGGTAATATTTAAACGGTTAGAGATTATAATGTGTTGGCGTATGATCACATTTGGAAAAGGCAGCATAAGCGTTAAGAGCATTAGTCTGCTGTAGAGATATGCTGTGGGCTGTGTGGCAGATTGTTTTGTATGAAAAGCAAGGCACTTGTCTGGAAGCAATTGTAACATATTCCTTTATCTGTGATCACTGAACAGATGGCGGAGCTAACAACTTTGGACTGAATTTTTTAACATTTATCATTCTCTTCAACAATCTCATACCCATCAGTTTGTTGGTAACTTTGGAAGTGGTGAAATTCATACAAGCATACTTCATAAACTGGGTAGGTGTTTAAACCGTAAACTAATAAACTATTGATTTGCATTGTTGTGTTGTATTGCGTGTATTTTGTATTTTATTTTTATAGAAAAATACTACATGTACACAGTATACATTGTATAACGTTTCATTGTTATTTTTGTGATCAGGACGTAGACATGCACTATGAAGCAACAGACACCTCTGCCATGGCCAGGACATCTAATCTCAATGAGGAACTGGGGCAGGTGCGTTTAAGCAACTGCAAAGTTTTTTTATTCTTCTTTTGGAAAGTTCCAATTTATGCTTTGCCTATACAAACAAGGATCATGCCAGTTGCCTGGGTATTGCAAAATCTGAACAATCTAGATCAGTGGTCCTCAACCCTGTCTTCGGGGCCCACTAACAGGCCAGGTTTTATGTATTACATTGGGGAGATGCAGACTAGAATGCGGCAATCACTGAGCAGAAAATGTATTTCAGTTATCTTGAAAACCTGGCCTGTTAGTGGGCCCTGAGGATAGGGTTGATGACCACTGATCTAAATGATTGGTACTCCCTTAGTTGTAGGTTTAAAATAAGACAAATGCATTTTTTAAAGTGATATTAAAGTCTTGTTTTGTTTTTTCGTTTAAAAATAACAAACATGTCATACTTACCTGCTCTGTGCAGTGGTTTTGCACAGAGCAGCCCAGATCCTCCTCTTCTCAGGTCTTTCGCCGGCGCTCCTGTTCCCTCCCTCCCGCTGAGTGCCCCCACAGCAAGCAGCTTGCTAAGGGGGCACCTGAGCCAAGCCACTGCTCTGAGCATCCATTCAGCCATGGAGCCATGGCTTGGCCCCGCCCCTCTCTCTCCTTATTGGCTCACTGACTTTGACTGCAGCGGGAACCAATGGCACCCGCTGCTGTCTCAGCCAATGAGGACTTGGTGGCTCTCGTACAACATCACTGGATTGAGATGGGGCTCAGCTAAGTATTAGGCGAGCTGAGGGGGGCTGTTGCATACAGAAGGTTTTTTTTTTTATCCTAATGCATAGAATGCATTAAGATAAAAGACCTTCTGCCTTTAGAGCCACTTTTTAAACAAGACTTTTCATCCTGCCTAAACGGTGTGCACTTGGATAATAATCGGGAATTACAATTGGGAGTAATCCATACATAGATGACTTGCTAACAAATTACATCTTTAACTTTTTGTCAATATAAGTAAAACTGGCACATGCATATGGGCATCTTTGTTGCATTAACCCAGTGTTTCTCAACTCCAGTCCTCAAGGCGCCCCAACAGGTCATGTTTTCAGGATTTCCGTCAGATGAAACAGCTGTGGTAATTACTAAGGCAGTGAAACTGATCAAATCACCTGTGCAAAATAATGGAAAGCCTGAAAACATGACCTGTTGGGGCGCCTTGAGGACTGGCGTTGAGAAATACTGCATTAACCTCTTGCCACCCATGTAATGCATATGTGCAGCAGCAAAGAGCGTTGGGCTTTAACGCCCACAAACCGCACATGCATCCATGAGCAGTAGATGTTTCTGTACTAAAAACGTGGGCGCTGAGGGTTCCCAGCACAGTGACTAAGCTGTCAAAAACAGCTTAGTGTCTCTAACATAGATTGGGCACTGCTGGGGCTGGCTCCCAATCAATCTTTAACTGCGCTAGTATGCCTGAGGGGCAGGGAGTTCTGCCTGATCATGTGACCACTGTGTTAGGCTTTCACATTGGTCACATGATCAAGCAGAACTCCCTGCCCTTTAGGCGTAATAGCTAAAGTAAAGCTTAATCGGGTATGCCAATTGAGAGTTTGGACTTCATTGGCTGCATACTTCTTCCAGATCAGTGATACCTGGTAGTAAAGCAAGGACAAAGATTTTTTTTTTATTTAATGTTCATATATACTACTAACAGGTTTCTGTGCTGTCTGTTACATTAGCAGCGGGCTCTAATTACTTTTTTTTTTTTTTTTATTTAGGTAAAATACATATTTTCTGACAAAACTGGAACTTTAACGTGCAATGTTATGCAGTTTAAGAAATGCAGTATTGCAGGAAATGCCTACGGGTAAGTACATATGTATTGATTGATCTTTGAATAATAATAAAAAAAAGGCTTTGGTTTCTATAATTGTACCACATCCATAATGTATATCATGTGACACAAATATTTTAATATTTGTAATAAAGATTCATATTTTTATCAATTTTCATGCTAGTCCTTTTGTCGTACCATTAAAGTCTGACATTCCAGGTTCTTTTTTGAAAATATTTATTTGAACGCTGTAATCATTCCAAATTCAAGCATCCTTTGTTCATCGGCTCAGTTTGTTTCAGAGCTGTATTTATCAATTATGCCAGATACGAGGTGAAGAAAAAATGTTTTGTAATTGCATCATATATTGTATAGTGCAACTATCATCTATGCCTTTCCTAGATCCAACAAGTGTAGGTTTTGACACAAGGATGGATAACAAGGTGTTACTGATTCAGTGTATAGCATTGTTGTTTGTCCAAGCGGTGCTATACTTTTTTCCCTTGTAGTGCATATGCGTTTTTGAGCTGCAAAAAAAACCCCACAGCCAGCGCGTTCTGAGGAACGGCATTAGAGGTTTAAAAACGTCTGACGCTGGTAAAAGCTGCTTAAACAGGGCTTAAAGCTGGCTACAGCCGCATTAAGTCTCGTCAAGCGTTTTTTTTTTTTTTTTTATAATGTTAAAATCAATGGTTCCCTATGAGAGCCCATTGATTTGAATAGAAGTCAATTAAATTGCATATATACGAAAGCCTGCGATATTGATAACTTAACTGCGGCAAAATTAGACTAGAGGAAATTATAACCCTCATATAACCCTCATATTTTCTATACATATATATTCGAGAAGTTTTCATCATTTAAACTTGGTAGACGTTAATATTGCCACATAGAGATAGAACGTTGATTTTTATATATAATGGTATTGACCTCATCCTATAGGTATACCTGATATGGTCATTTACATACTTTTTATGATTTACAATAAAGGTTAAGTTTTAGTTAAGTGGCCTTTTGGTGCATAGGGAAGCGCACCCTCGTCTAGTTTATTTGGATAGAAGTCGCACCACAAGTCAGATCATGATGATCCGACTTGCGGTGCGGCTTGTGCGCTGAGGATCTTGAAGGGGGAACCCTCGCCAAAATGGAAATAAATACTGGCGTGGGGTTTCCCCCCAAGAGCATGCCAGACCCTCCATTCTGGTATTGATTTTAAGGGGATCCATATGGCAAAAAAGGGATGCGGGGTCCCCCCCAAAATCCATACCCGACCCTTATCTGAGCAATAGGAAGAAAAGAATGGCTGCACACCACAGGAAAGTTCCAACGATTTGATTCCAAAAAAATAGCAAATAACCCCCAACAAAGACAGAGGTGTCCGAACCCAGGAGGCGACGCCTGCATTTCACACATCATGACCTCAGTGCTTCTTCCAACTTTGTTTGGGGGTACTTATGAGCATAAAAATTACTTTGAATCTGTGTTATGAGCAAGCATAGTTTTAAAGCTGGCCATAGATGGGGTTTTTTGGGGGGTGGTTTTCGTTGAATAAAATGAACAGATCCCTCCATCCACACAGGCAAGGTGGATGTAGGAAACGAACCTGCTCCCCAATCCCACCTCCTGCAGGGACACTGTATTCAGACAGCAAGACTCTACAGCCGCTGATCGACAGAACTTTTTTTTATAGCTTGTGCGATCGTTGACTGGCTTTAAATGAACAACTTTGGTTGAGTAGGGACAACCACTCGTGGATCAAAGTTTTGCCAGTCCCTGCTGAACTGTGCGGTTATCGGTCTATAGCTTACTATGCAGAATACATTTAAGCAGCACTGCTTTGTTGGATAAGACCAATAGGTCTGCAGTTATCTTTGTTGTGCCATCCCCTTTGTTTTAGAATTTTGTGCATTTCCTTTTTCCTTTCCATGCAGTCACTGTGCAGACCCTGAAGACAATAGTTATTGTGAAGATAGCTGGTAAGATTAGCTTCCCCTGTGCATGCTTTCTGGATTGCATGCGGTTCATGATGAACCTAGTTTGTAATATGTACTCTTATGGTAAGCCTAAAGCTGGCTGGACAGGCTGATCTTAAAAAGCTATGCACACGCGTTGCAATTAAGTGTTTTTTTTTCTGGTTTATTTGTACCAATACTTAATATTACATAAGTCCAACACAAGGCACACGGGCCAAATCTGGCTCGCCAATCCATGTAATGCGGTTCTCGCACCTAGAGTTTTTTCAGCCCTCGCCCTCCACTCCCCTCTCATCCGCTGTCACAGAAGCCTTCTGTGTTTACAAGAACAGCCTTGCTCTTGGCAGCTTGTGGCACTCGCAGATCCCTGCACACACTCATGACGAGGCACAGAGGGGACCGATGCTGATCAATAATCGCCCTGCAAGGTGAGACAATGCTAGATACATTACTAGACTAGTACACTGGCCGGGTAGGTAAGATACGAGGAAGCTTGGGGTGGGAGGTGGCCATGAGGGCTGTTGAGGGAGCTGTGTCAAGAGGTGGGGAACAGGGGAGAGCGGTGCAGAGGTCAGAGCCAAGGAGGAGGGGGTGGAAGTGAGATTTGGACAGCCTGTGCTGCTCACGCCTAAACCTTACATTATGTATGTTGCACACTTCTCAATCCTGCACTCTCTGTACACAGAGCACCCCTAAATTCTGCACTCTGTATGTCGCGTACTCCCGAACTCTGCACTCTACGTACTCTGTACGTCACGTACTCCTGTACACTCTCACTTTTTAACTTAAGTTATTACTAAAAGTAGTAATCAAATGCAGAGGCCATTATTTAAACCGTAAGTAAATCCCCCTATCATTTGCCTATGTTTAATCTACAACTGCCCTGCTGCACATGTGATCAGTTATGACACCAGCCATTGGATGGTTTGATAGTTTGATTGAGAGCACAATTAATGGGAGTGTTACATTTCTGGCACGTGCCGGAAATTATACAGTTTTTTGAAACAGGTAAATGGATGGGTTTACTTCCACTTCAATAGTGTAAAGAGTAAATACATTTAATATAGTCTTACAGATGCACCCGGCCCTTTGATGGCGACCATAATGCTGATGCGGCCCGTGACTAAATCATTTTTGAAACTCCTGCTTTATATGGTGTTCCTGCACATGGACTTAAAAAAAAATTCTGCAAGATCATCATTCTAAAGGATCATAAAATGACTCCCGCACATACACCCAAACAATCCTAACCTCATATACTGTAAATACAAAACTTTGTTACAAGTTTAGTGTATGAAAAAGCACATACAATCATTTTTTACATGTTTTTAGATTTTGTACAATTTCACCGAAAGCCGTAAGACTACTGTCAGTTTGTGACTTGTGCAGGTGCCTTAACACAACCATGGCTGCATTGCTTAAATTGGAGTAAATGGAGAAGTACCCATAACATATATGTAATTTTTCTCTTATCGTCCATGGACCGACGCAGCTCTCATACTGATTACATGTGGGTATATGTCCCTGCTCGCAGGAGAAGACCTAGGCAGAATGTTAGAGGTTAAAACATTCTAGAACAAGCCAGAGCTGAACAGCCCCGCCCAGGGGGGCGGCCCCTCCGGACATTACCCTTCCACCTGCAGCTAATCAGCCTCAGTTTTTTTCTGCCTAGCAGAAGGAGAAGACGTGGCTCTCAGGAGCCGGTCTCCTGGAAGATTTTACTTTTGATTTTTATTCCTTTGGGAATTTTATTATTTTATTTTTGAGACCTTCAATCAACTGTCGGCTGGGCAACAGGTTGGGTACACTGGTATCCTCGTAGTCTTCCCTGTCCGACCATCGAGCGTGCTGATCCTCGCCTTGCGTGCGTGAGACTCAGTTCACGACATGCCCCATGACTCCAGGGGTGGCCGGGTTGCTTTCATGCTCCCGCGGTCCTCTCAAGATTGATCAGTGACTGTATCTCTCGCGGTGGACCGGGCCGACAGCTACGCAGTACGACTCTGTGATAGGTCTGTCTGAAACAAGCCAGTGGGTCCCTGAAAGGGACGGGTAAGTAGTCTCTCCTACTGCAGGTGAGTACATGCTGGCTGTGTTTCTGTGTGTGGGGGTTTCTCCCTGTCTCCCCCCTGTTATGCTGCTCTCTGCACCCTGTACTGGTGCTGTGCTGTGGGGTGCTTGGGGGTCACTCTGGCCTGGCTGGGCGCTCATGTCTGCAGTTTTTTCTGGTGTGTGAGGTGATTATTGTGTGCGCCATTGGCGCTGTTTGAGGTGGTTATTGCGTCCGCCGTTGGCGCGCATTAGAGCTTTGAATTTTGCGCTTGGCGGCCATCTTGGCGTTCAGTGGCGCAGTTATAGCTGCGGCCAGCGGCCATTTTCTTGTGGCCGCCGCGCATTTATTTGTGGTGGCGCGAATCCCCTCACAATCTCCTCACAGACTGAGCGGTCCTTAAGGGTTGGTGGGTCCTCCCGGGTATCCCCTCCTCAGCGTAGCCAGTGGGTGGACTGTATATTCACTGTATAGTGTATAAGGTCTCAGAGGGTGGAGTTATGGAGTCTGATACACCTGCTCTCCACATTGCCTGGGGCAACTGGCAGTGCTGCACAGTTAAACATGTTCATGTGTTTCCTGCACCTGCGGTCCTTATGGACCAGTTGTCAGCAGTCCTGGAATCATTCCTGTCAGAATGGAAGCGGTGTGCGAGCAAAAGGAGCTATAAGCCCCCTCCCCCCACAAAAATCTTTAGTGAAGGAGTGCTCTGAGTCAGATATGGGCCTAGCTATTGGGCTCAGGACCCTACCTCTGAATATTTAATGTTTATGAACAGGACATTCCCTTGTGAGGAAGACTCCAGTTCTGTGTCAGTGAATGACAGGGCGCTTGTAAGTGATCTCATTGATGATGTGAGAATCACACTCAGGCTGAAATTGCTGTGACAAGCTTTTCTTTTACACAGTTTCCTCAGTTTTCCTCACACGCTGCCTCAAGAGCAGCATGGATGAGGGAGGACTTTATTCATTTATGTCTCTAATCCCTGTGAGCCTTGTGTGTGATACCTGAGGTAACATTTCCCGCCATTTCCTGGGGAATGATTTGAGCTCTGACAGACACACGGTCTGAGGATCAGAGGTTACCTGTTACCTGCATGCTGCTTCAGCAGCACAGTCAAGCAGGTTGGAATGATACAGAGAAGATTATGCGCCTCTGCGCCATAATTTAAACTCATCCTATACCTCTACACTGCATACATTCACAGTGTATGTATGTGTTATTGGTCTCTGTGTCTGCGTGGCTGTCCCCACGTTCCAATGCTGTTTCAGTGCCATACATGATATAATCGTACAAAATATGTTTATGCACGATTCCAGATACATTCACCGTATATGTATGTATCATACTCTCTGGGCTGGCGGGGGCTCCGGTGTCCTTCCGCACTCTCATGGTATGTGTGCTTCGGCTCTCTGCACAGTATAGACATGTTCAATATGTTTATTGCACATATTATACATGTTTACAGTATGGGTATACTGTTTGCGTGGGGTTCCTCCGGGTACTCCGGTTTCCCCCCACGCTCCAATGGAAATGCACAGCATAAACATGTGCAATATTATGTTGATTCACATGCTATCATTCCTACACGGTATCTGTGTGCGGTCTGCGTGGAGTTCTTCCGAGTGGGCGCTTCGGCGCTATGCACAGTCTAAATTTGTGCGATTGGACCTACCCGGTATGTCTTTGCAGTCTGCGTGGGTTTCCGCCCACGCTACATGACATGCATGCCTTTGGCGCAATACACGATGTAAACATACACATTATGTTTATACACTACACTAAATACATTCACAGTAGTTGTAGGTATTGCATTCTCTGAGTATGCGTGGGGTACTTTGGTTCCTCACACGCGCCAACGGTGTGCGCGCCTTTGGTGCTTTGCACACATGAGCTTGTGCAAAAGGTTTAGCACACACACTATAATACCTATACGGTATGCGTATGCAGTCTGCGTGGGTTTCTGCCCATGCTACATGACATGCATGCCTTTTGGTGCAATACACGGTGTAAACATACACATTGTCTATACACTACACTAAATACATTTACAGTAGCTGTAGGTATTGCATTCTCTGAGTATGCGTGGGGTACTTCGGTTCCTCCCACGCGCCAACAGTGTGCGCGCCTTCGGTGCTATGCACACATGGGCTTGTGCAAAATGTTTAGCACACATACTATAATACCATACACGGTATGCGTATGCAGTCTGCATGGGTTTCATCCGGGTGCTCAGGTTTCTCCCCTGCGTTCCAATGGTGTGCGCATTCTCAGCGCTATGCACAGTATAAACATGTGCAATTTGTTTATTCGCAGGCTAACATACCTACACGGTTGTGTACGCAATCTGTGTGGCTGGTTTACGTCCAGGCCCCGATGATGTGCACGCCTTCGTCGCTGGCACAGTATATACGCGTTTAATAGGTTTATCCACAAATACTAAACTACATACGCCGTATGTGGTGGTATTATGCTCTTTGTGGCTGGGTGGGTTTCCTCCCACACTCTCCATTTGTGCGTTTGACGCAATACATAGTATAAACTATGTGTTTGCACAATCAGCACTTATCAATGGGTAGCTGCTGGATGGAGCATTGTCACAAGGATCCCTGGTTTCAGGGGTATCACTTTCCACCTGCTTTCAGTGGTGATCAGAAGCGCTGGCTTGGACTGTGTTCGCCAGGCTGGGGTTGGCGTTGCGCCCGTTAGTGGCTTCGTCTCTGGCATTTTTTGTAGCTCAATGACTGGGCAAAAGCCTCTGCTTCCTTCATCAGTCGTCTAGCAGGTGCACTACAACTGCTTTAGCCTTTAGGGTCTCTGTGCCCGGGGTGGGTTTGCGCCACCTGTGGAGGCTGAGGTACTAGTCCTCTGACCGAGTTTCTAGGGAAGTTCCGTCAAGTTGCCTTTATTGGCCAACATTTGAGGCACCCTGTACACTGGGGCCTCCCTTCTCCGATACATTGCGGAGTCTCTTTGGGATTTTCATACATCTCGCTGCAAGACGGTCCTGTCGGCCGTGTGCATTGCAGGCGAAGGGTCCTTGCATCCGGAGGTGTTTCCACCTTCTTTGCCGGAGGTGGGGCACCGGAAGTGGACCTTGTGGCCTCTCGACTCACTCGCAAGGTGGCAAGATCGTGGTCAGGTCCAGGGACCCCTGGGCGGATGCGTTAGACGCGTTGGAAGCCCGTGGGGGCAGTATCGCCTGATATATGCTTACCCTCTGCTACTGTTGTTGCCTCGCCGGCTTCGCAGAGCATTCTTCATCCTGCTTTACAGTCCTTGGCTTTAATGGCATGGCTGTTTAAAGCCAGGTGCTAAAGGACCGAGTTCTCTCGTATTCGGTCATCACTTCTATGTTGTTGACACGGGAATCTTCCTCCAGAAAGATATCTCACCGTACCTGGAAGGCTTACATCGCTATGTGCGAGGAACTTGAGTGGCATCCTCGGATGTTTTCCGTTCCCAGGATTTTGCTGTTCTTACAGCGTGGTGTGACCCAAAAGCTGGCCTTGCATACCTTTTTTTTTTTTTTTTTTTGAGGGTCGGATTTCGGCCCGGACTGTCTTTTTCAACGACCGCTGCCGGGCCATTCCTTGATTAGCACCTTTTGGGCAGGGGGTTCGCCATGTGGTCCCCCCTGTCAAGCCTCCTCTCCCTACTTCGGATCTGATTTTGATGCATCTCGGTTCTCCAAGAACATCCCTTTGAGAATATCAGAGAGATTCCTCTCTTGACCTTGTCCCGGAAGTTGGCCTTATTGGCCATTGCTTCGGTTAGACGAGTGTCTGAGTTGGCAGCCTTGTCTGGCAAGTCGCCTTACTTGGTCCTCCATAAGGATATGTTGGTGTTGCGCCCACGACCATCCTTCTTTTCTAAGGATGGTCTTGGCCTTTCACCTTAAGAAGGACATTGTTCTTCCGTCCTTGTGTCCTCACCCATCGCTTCCCTGAGAGTTTGCGCTTCCTGCATTAAGATGGGTACAAGCCTTACGAGTGTACCTGTCTGCTACTGTTTCCATTCGGAAATCTGTGTCTGGTCCAAAACGGCCGAGCGGTGTCGTCTGCCACCGTCTTTAGGTGGATCAGGCAGACCGTCATACAGGCCTATGCCCTTAAGGGGCGGGCGCCTCCCTTTCCGGTTGTGGCGCATTCCACCAAGGCAATTGGTGCTTCCCGGGCCTTCCGACATCAAGCGTCGGTTGCACAAGTGTGCAAGGCGACGACCTGGTCGTCCGTTCATACCTTTTTAAAGTTCTACAAGGTTGATGTGGCTGCATCTTCGGATGCTTCCTTCGGCCGTGAAGTGTTGCAGGCCGCTGTCTAATGTTGCAACTCCTCCGTTGAGGGGCTCTGCTGGTTTGGAGTGAAGTTTTGGTTGTTCCTTACTTTTTTTGCTCCCACCCTTTTCTTATACTGCTTTGGGACGTCCCACATGTAATCAGTATGAGAGCTGCGTCGGTCCATGGACGATAAGAGAAAATAGGATTTTTGTACTCACCGTAAAATCCGTTTCTCTGACGTCCATGGACCGACGCAGCACCCACCCTTCCTTCCTTTTAAGTTTGTACTGCTTTGTTACGAACTGAGGCTGATTAGCTGCAGGTGGAAGGGTAATGTCCGGAGGGGCCGCCCCCCTGGGCGGGGCTGTTTAGCTCTGGCTTGTTCTAGAATGTTTTAACCTCTAACATTCTGCCTAGGTCTTCTCCTGCGAGCAGGGACATATACCCACATGTAATCAGTATGAGAGCTGCGTCGGTCCATGGACGTCAGAGAAACTGATTTTACGGTGAGTACAAAAATCCTATTTTTTTTTTTTATTTATTTTTTTAGAAGATGCAATCTTTGGTACTTGACCAGATGATCACATGTTATCTTATAGACATAATAATGTATTTATACTTCTCCAAGTAACTTTTTTATATTGCGTTGTGTATTTACACACGGAACATTTTCTTACCTACTTTCTATAGTTGAAGGTTTTTTTCTTCTTCTCAACCTTGCCATTCTCTAAAGAACAATGTTCTACAGAAATTAAATTGGTTATATACAGGTCTTGATAGCAGTACAGGTACAGGCAGTCCCCTACTTACAAACATCTGACTTGCAAACCACTCCTACTTACAAACGGCGGGAGACAACTGGAAGTGAGAGGAAATCTACCCCTAGGAAGGGAAATTCACTCCTGTAAGAGCTATCATGGGAAAAAGGTGTCTCCACTGAACCTTTATCACCAATTCTTGTTTCCACAACAACCCAAAATGTTCAAAATCCATTTGTCATTGGGACAAAAAGTGAGGTGAAATCTTCTGAACAGGGGCACTGACAGCAAAACAAACATTACTGGGGTGATAACCCTTCCCTGTGCTATCCAAAAATCCTAAAAATCATTTTTTGGGCTGGAGCTACACTTAAAAAATGTACCTGTTCCGACTTGCAAACAGATTTGACTTAAGAACAAACCTTCAGACCCTGTCTTGTTTGTAACCCGAGGACCGCCTGTATAGGATAGGCTACAGTTGTATGTATTATGAAGGATGTTTTTCTGGATTCCAGCTGTTTCCCCTCTTCTCTATTCGTCAGTAAATTGCTCCACTCAGATCATGGGAACAGAAATAGATAAGTGTAGTAAGTAAAGGAATCATTTCACTTTTTCCCAGTCTGCAGTTTTTACGGGCCAGCACCATGCACTTCTTTCTTTGTTCACCTGCCTCCACTAAGCAGACAGACATTGATAGCAAAATCTCTCAAAACCTGTCCAACAAGAGGAAGGGGACTGGGGTCTAGCAATGATGCAGCTAGCTTAACTGCTGGAGTTTGGGGCTTGTTATCATTGTATTATGTGCTAAAACAAAGCTACAAACATAGGCAGAGCACACTCTGCCATACAATAAAATACGCTATATTGTCAAAAGTATTGGCACACCTGCCTTTACACACGCACATGAACTTTAATGGCATCCCAGTCTTGGTCCATAGGGTTCAATATTGAGTTGGCCCACCCCTTGCAGCTTTAACAGCTTCAACTCTTCTGAGAAGGCTGTACAGAAGGTTTAGGAGTGTGTCTATGGGAATGTTTGACCATTATTTCAGAAGCACATTTGTGAGGCCAGGCACTGATGTTTGGCAAGAAGGCCTGGCTCGCAGTGTCCACTTGAATTTATCCCAAAGGTGTTCTATCGGGTTAGGCCTCATGCCCATGGATGTTTTTACAGCCACTTTTATGAGCGTTTTTTGCAGCTTAAAAACGGCTCTCCATGTTGGCCTATGGCCTCATGCCCACCATGACGTTTTTTGGCTGTAAATGGCATAGCCGTTTTTAAGCTGCAAAAAAAAACCCAGGACCAGTGCGTTCTGAAGCTCCAGCGTTTTAGCTGTTAAGACATCAGACGCCGGCAAAGGGTGTTAAACGCGATTTAACAAGGCTTAGCGCTCTGTTAAGCCTAGTCCGGCATTTCTTTCTCTATTCAAAATCAATGGTTCCCTATGGGAGCCCATTGATTTGAATAGAGGTCGCACCAGAAGTCGGATCAAGGTGATCCGACTTGCGGGGTGACTCGTGTGCAGAGAATCTTGAAGGGGAACCCTGCAAAAATGTAAAAAAAAATTAGCGTGAGGTTCCCCCTAGGACGATACCAGTTCCTTCGGTCTGGTATGGATCTTGAGGGGAACCCCCACACCAAAAAAGAATGGCGTGGGGGTTCCCCCAGGATCCATACCAGACCCTTTTCTGAGCACGCAGCCCGGCAGGTCAGGAAAGGGGAGCGAGCGCCCCCCCCCTCCTAGACCATACCAAGCCACATGCTCTCAACATGGGGGGGTTGGTGCTTTGGGGCAGGGGGGCACTGCACCCCCCCACCCCAAAGCACCTTGTACCCATGTTGATGAGGACAAGGGCCTCTTCCTGACAACTCTGGCCGTTCGTTGTCGGGGTCTGCGGTAGAGGGGCTTATCGGAATCTGGGAGCCCCCTTTAATAAGGGGGCTCCCAGATCCCGGCCCCCCACTCTATGTGAATGAGTACCCCTACCTATTCACCTGGGGGAAAAAAGTGTCAATAAAAAAACACACTAGACAGGTTTTTAAAGTAATTTATTGGGCAGCTCCGGGGGTGGTCTTCCAACTTCGGGGGTCTCTTCCGACTTCTCCGGTTCTTCTGCCGGGCTCCTCCGCTATCTTCTGCCGCTCTTTTGCTAGCGTTGGCCCTGTCTTCTCCGCCGTCTTCTTCCCTCTTCTCTTCTTCGATGTTGACACAACACTCTCCCCCGCTGTAATGCCGCGTGCGCGGTTCGCAATGACTTACAGTGGGTACGGAAAGTATTCAGACCCCCTTAAATTTTTCACTCTGTTATAGTGCAGCCATTTGCTAAAATCATATAAGTTCATTTTTTTTCCTCAATGTACACACAGCACCCCATATTGACAGAAAAACACAGAATTGTTGACATTTTTGCAGATTTATTAAAAAAGAAAAACTGAAATATCACATGGTCCTAGGTATACAGACTCTTTGCTCAGTATTTATTAGAAGCACCCTTATGATCTAATACAGCCATGAGTCTTTTTGGGAAAGATGCAACAAGTTTTTCACACCTGGATTTGGGGATCCTCTGCCATTGGCAGAAGATAGCGGAGGAGCCCGGCAGAAGAACCGGAGAGCGGAGAAGTCGGAAGAGACCCCCGGAGCTGCCTAATAAATTACTTTAAAAACATGTCTAGTGTGTTTTTTTATTGGGTTATTTTTTCCCCCAGGTGAATGGGTAGGGGTACGATGTACCCCATACTCATTCGTATAGGGTAGGGGGCCCCCTTATTAAAGGGGGCTCCCAGATTCCGATAAGCCCCTCTCCCGCAGACCCCGACAACCAACGGCCAGGGTTGTCGGGAAGAGGCTCTTGTCCTCATCAACATGGGGACAAGGTGCTTTAGGGTGGGGGGCGCAGTGCCCCCCTTCCCCAAAGCACCAACCCCCCCCATGTTGAGGGCATGTGGCTTGGTATGGTCTAGGAGGGGGCGCTCACTCGCCTCCCTTTCCTGACCTGCTGGGCTGCGTGCTCAGATAAGGGTCTTGTATGGATCCTAGGGGAACCCCTACGCCATTTTTTTTGGTGTTGGGGTTCCCCTCAAGATCCATACCAGACCGAAAGGTCTGGTATCGTCCTGGGGGGAACCGTACGCAAATTTTTTTTTTACATTTTCGCGGGGTTCCCCTTCAAGATTCTCCGCACACGAGTCGCCCCGCAAGTCGGATCATCTTGATCCAACTTCTGGTGCGACCTCTATTCAAGTCAATGGGCTCCCATAGGGAACCATTGATTTTGAATAGAGAAAGAAAAACGCGGCTGAAAGCTAGCGCGGGGAAATGGCATTGAATTCAATGCAAAACGCGGAAAAAAACGCTGCTTTTTTCCTGGCGTCTGTACTAGCTTTACAGCCAGTTTTTTAAAATGTCCGTGGGCATGAGGCCTTAAGGTCAAGACTCTGTGCAGGCCAGTCAAGTTCCTTCATCCCAAACTTGCTCAGCCATGTATTTTTGGATCTTGCTTTGTGCACTGGTGCGCAGTCATGTTGGAGCAGGAAGGGGCCATCCCCAAACTGTTCCCACAAAGTTGGGAGCGTAAAATTGTCCAAAATGTCTTGGTATGGTGACGCCTTAAAAGTTCCCTTCACTGGAACGAAGGGGCCAAGCCCAACCCCTGAAAAGCAACCCCACACCATAATCCCCCCTCCACCAAATAATTTGGAGGGGAGGCCCAATACTTTTGGATGAGCAAGTTTAGGGTGAAGGAACTTGACTGGCATCAGTGTCCTGACCTCAACCCGATAGAACACCTTTGGGGTGAATTATAGCAGAGAATGTGATCCAGGCCTTCTCGTCCACATCAGTGCCTGACCTCACAAATGTGCTTCTGGAAGAATGGTCAGACATTCCCATAGACACACTCCTAAACCTTGTGGGCAGCCTTCCCAGAAAAGTTGAAGCTGTTTATAGATGTAAAGGGTGGGCCACCTCAATATTGAACCGTACGGATTAAGACTGGGATGCCATTAAAGTTCATGTTGCGTGTAAATGCAGGCGTCACAATACTTTTGTCAATATAGTGTATGTAAGCCATGTGGAATGGTAAGCAAATAGTCTGTCCATTTATGCTAAATTATGAATTGGTTCCAAAAATGTCTGACTCCATGCTTAAAAATGTCATCCCACCAAAATATTGGTTGTGATATCCTCTGCACTGTATCAAGCTCTCTTTAAAGTAGTAACAGGCTCGGCATGCATGTTTCCCCAAATTGGTCTGTGTGTCCTCCCATCTGCATACACAAGTATATAATCTTCAGGAGACAGAGGATCCTCGTAGTGTAAAAAAAATATATATATATATATATATATATATATTTATTTTTTTTTTCTTTATTTAAGCCAAAAAATGAAAACTGGGAACACTCGCATAGCTCAATGTATATGGTGTCAGACATGCATCCACAAGTCTTCAAACTCTGTGATAGGTTTTGTCAAATGGACTTTGTCAGGGTCATGGGAAAGTCAAGCTGAGAGGTTTTGGACTATCGACCTTAGGGTTATTGGCCCAGCACGGGTCCGCTTTTCCACTCTGCTGTTGCCCATGTATCTAAAAAAGAGAATATTACAAAAATTTTAAGGCTTGTCTTCAATGGTGGTCATATCTCTGCGGCGAGTTCCTGTGAATCACACATTTGAGCATAGAGTGATACATATTTGGAAACCGCTTCATAATTTTGCAATGTAAGAAATCACATATGGCTATAGACAATTTGTTTACCATTTCATATAGTTGATTTATTTATTGTAGTGCGCTGCCTACTTTTGTTGTAAAATTTTAAAACGATATCACCGAAAATACCTTGTCAGTCAGGGTATGAAATCTTCTAATTGACCTGTGGAACTTCCCTCCTGTATAATACATTCTAAATAAGTAATCCCTAACCTCTTCATTATTCAGTGCAAACTCAATGTAAAGCAGGGCTTGTGGGGGACGTGTCCTACTGATGCTCTATTACAGACTGGAAACAGGCCATATCTTGTACTGTTGAAGGTGGTGCTTTGGGAAATCACGTTTATTGGCAAACACAAAAATAATTGGCATCAGACAGATTAATATTTGAAAGGTGATCCTGCAAAGGTGTGAGAGCTTCACAAGTAGGCCATGTTTTCACAATCCTATATAATAAATCAGTGGTGGAGAGCATTGCATGGTGCATTGTAAATGTGTCAATCAGTTTTGTGTGTTTCATATAAAAAAGGGAAATTTCTATTTTTTTTTCTTAGCCATGAGACACCAGAAGATGATAATCAAGGTTTTATTGATCCAACTCTACTGGAAAATCTAGAAAATAATCATGTAAGTTTTTTTTTTTTTCCTGCAAGTTGACTTTCCTCTTATGGCATACATTTAAGTTCATTGGGCTTCTGGATACCTTATTTGGGTGGAAGGTGGATTCCCATTAAAGTGTGTATCTAGAAAAAATTTAAGGAACATGCATAGTACAGGTCTACAACAAATGCCATATGTTTTGTATATATAAAAACTCCTGCCAAATATCCAGGGTGCTCCTGATATCCTTTAGTGAGCCAACAAATCTGTGTTATAGAACCCCCCCCCCCCCCTCCACTTGTTGTCATAACACCTCTTTGTTCTCCTGGTTTCCACAATCAGCCTTTCATCCCTCTGTACTGAGAATCTCTATTTTCATACCCCATGAAAATGTCCACGTTTTGTTATGTTACAACCTAAAAACGAAAATGTATTTATTTTATGAGATAGAAAGTGGCACATAATTGTGAAGCGAAAGCAAAATGATAAATGGTTTTACAATATTTTTTACAAATCAATATCTGAACAGTGTGACGCGCATTTGTATTCAGTGGGATGACATTTTTAAGCATGCAGTCAATACTTTGTAGAACCACCTTTCGCTGCAATTACAGCTGCAAGCCTTTTGGGTTTGTCTCTACCAGCTTTGCACATCTAAAGTGAAGTTTTTGCTCATTATTCTTTGCGAAATAGCGCAAGCTCTGTCAGATTGGATGGATATCAGTTTAACACAACAGTTTTCAAGTCTTGCCACAGATTCTCAATTGGCTTTAGGTCTGGACTTTGACTGGGCCATTCCAACACATGAATATGCTTTTACCTAAACTATTCCATTGTAGCTCTGGCTGTATGTTTAGCATCATTGTCCTGCTGGAAGGTGAACCTCGGCCCCAATCTCAAGTCTTTTGCAGACTCTTTAACAGATTTTCTTCTAAGATTGACCTGTATTTGGCTCAATCAATCTTCCTATCAACTCTGACCAGCTTCCCTGTCTTTGCAGAAAGAAACGAATTGCCACAATATGATGCTGCCACCACCATGTTTCACGGTGGGGATGGTGTGTTCAGGGTGATGTGCAGTGTTAGTTTTCCCCCACACATAGCGTTTTGCTTTTAGGCCAAAAAGTTCAATTTTGGTCTCATCTGACCAGAGCACCTTCTTGCACATGTTTGCTGTGTCCCCTAAATGGCTTCTTGCAAACTGCAAGCCAGACTTATGGCTTTCTTTCAACAATGTCTTGCTTCTTGCCATTCTTCCATAAAGGCCAGATTTGTTGAGTGCATGACCATTAGTTGTCCTGTGGACAGATTCTCCCACCTGAGCTGTGGATCTCTGCAGCTCCTCCAGTTTTACCATGGGCTTCTTGGCTGCTTCTCTGATTAATGCTCTCCTTGCCCAGGCTGTCGATTTAGGTGGACGGCCATGTCTTTGTAGGTTTGTAGTTGTGCCATACTCTTTCCATTATCAGATGATGGATTGAATAGTGCTCTGTGAGATGTTCAAAGCTTGAGATTTTTTTATAACCTAACCCTGCTTTAAACTTCTCCACGACTTTATTTACTTGTCATTAAGGAAAGGTGTTTCGAATTATGCTGGAGTCTACTGCTGCCTCACACGTACAGAAAGTCAAAAGTATTAAAGTGTCAGTACTATTTATAGGCGAGCTGTGCTAGGTTTTGCTCATGGAATCGACTGATAAAAGACCAACAAATTGGGCGTTGCCTCCCCCCCCCCCCCCTTTCCTGCAGTTGTAAAATAAATTTACTGCCACCCACTTGGCATGTCATTTACTGGAGAGTACAAGACCCGGTGTTACTAAATTTTTAGCTACGCGGTCAAGCTGGCTAATACTAGTGTAGCGCACTCACCCCCTTCACCTGCCTTTGGCTCCTCGCAGGAAGAGAGGGCACACCACAAGCCCGTACCCTCCTGTGTGAAGAGGTTGAGCGATGTTATTGGTGGGTCTCCACAACCAGAAAGCCAGAATCTTCCAGAGAATGGTTCTCACCTCTATAGTTAATAAAGATAAGTCTTTGTTCCCTCCCAGTGACTTGAATGTCCACACCAGCTGTAACTCCAACGTAGTTTATTTCTCTTAAATATCAGTCTCTGATGGGAAAGGGTTGGAGAGAGAACAGGACATCATAAGGTGTGGGAGAGGTCCAGGCACAAAACGTAATTACTTCACTGCTTAGCTTCTCAAACAGACTCAGCCCATATGGATAGTCTCCCTAGATAGGGACTAGCAGCCAAATAGTACTCCTTTTTTTTTTTTTTTTTTTTTTTTTTATTATTTTTTTATTTATTTTTAACAACAGGGTTTCTAAACAGTAAGTTATTCCGGAAAAAATAAAAAAGTAAAAATAAAAGTAAAAACGTCATTCACCTCATAATCTATTTCTTATACATCACATCTTTCAGAGATTAATTCTGTTCCATCTTCATATTATATAAATTAATTGTTTATATTTAGACTTCAACCAGAGCATATTTCTTTCTTCATACTCTCTAATTTCTATCTGTATAAATTCCTTCATCTCTTATCTACACATTCTCATCTTCCCCTATTGTCTTCCCCTTATCCCCAATCTCCCCCCAATATCTCTATACCCATTTCCCATACCCATTTCCCATTCCTTTCAATCTCCATATTCCTCCCCTCTCAAAAAAAAGGAAGAAAGACAAAGTTTCTCCCCTCTCCTCTCCCCCCTATAGTACTCTAACTTAACCGCACAGTCTCTGCCACAGACCTGGTGAACTTGGTCTCTGCCACAGACCTGGTGAACTTGGTCTCTGCCACAGACCTGGTGAACTTGGTCTCTGCCACAGACCTGGTGAACTTGGTCTCTGCCACAGACCTGGTGAACTTGGTCTCTGCCACAGACCTGGTGAACTTGGTCTCTGCCACAGACCTGGTGAACTTGGTCTCTGCCACAGACCTGGTGAACTTGGTCTCTGCCACAGACCTGGTGAACTTGGTCTCTGCCACAGACCTGGTGAACTTGGTCTCTGCCACAGACCTGGTGAACTTGGTCTCTGCCACAGACCTGGTGAACTTGGTCTCTGCCACAGACCTGGTGAACTTGGTCTCTGCCACAGACCTGGTGAACTTGGTCTCTGCCACAGACCTGGTGAACTTGGTCTCTGCCACAGACCTGGTGAACTTGGTCTCTGCCACAGACCTGGTGAACTTGGTCTCTGCCACAGACCTGGTGAACTTGGTCTCTGCCACAGACCTGGTGAACTTGGTCTCTGCCACAGACCTGGTGAACTTGGTCTCTGCCACAGACCTGGTGAACTTGGTCTCTGCCACAGGCCTGGTGAACTTGGTCTCTGCCACAGGCCTGGTGAACTTGGTCTCTGCCACAGGCCTGGTGAACTTGGTCTCTGCCACAGGCCTGGTGAACTTGGTCTCTGCCACAGGCCTGGTGAACTTGGTCTCTGCCACAGGCCTGGTGAACTTGGTCTCTGCCACAGGCCTGGTGAACTTGATCCCTCCAGAGAGTTACCACGCCCCTTCCTTCACAGTGACTTCTCACCGGTCCCTCGGAATGGTTCCTCCCCCGGCCTCCTCGTATAAGATGCGGGTCCCCTCGCAAGATGGCACCCTGGGATTCCTCGATCCTTGATGGGCCCCAGCCGAAGGTGCTGGGCTCAAGGCCTTTGCTGCAGTCCCAGGGCTAAAGGTGCCTGGGACTGATTTACCAACCTCCGCCCCTGGGCCAAAGGTGCCCAGGGCGGACAGGAACACACTCCCTGGGGTAGGACCCCCGACCACGACAGACAGAACCCCGAACAGGCAGCGTCTGCCCCTTTTATCTCCTCTCCCAGCATGCACAGCAGGCCTACCACACCCACTGTACAGCTGCTGAGAGGGGACACACAAGGCACAGCACTGTATCAGTGGTTCAACCCTGGCCTACCATGGCAGCGCCACCTGCAGGCCACAGGGAACTGTACACTGATACTCTCCCTGTGGACAAAAAACGGTTGACAGAATCCTGACAATTGGGGTGTTTGAGCATAACTACCACTCAAACACTTCCCCTAAATTTACGACCCCGCTACACAAGCATTGTAGTATCCCATTTGCCATATGTTGTGGCCACTTCACTGTAAACCGTATTCTCAAAAAAAAAAAAGTGTCAGTACTTATAAGTTCCAACAGCCCATGGACCAAAAATCTGCTTGGAAAGGTTGAATTTTATTAGTCATAAACAAAGCAAAAAGAGAGCACATGTTACATAACACATATTTAGGAAGCATACCCACCTACAGCAGCACATGTGAAGAGTCGTATGATATACAGTATATTGCAGCAGTTTAGTACAGAGAAACTAGATTATAGTGTTCACCTTCGGGGGCATTTTCCGACAAAGTCCTATATGAATGCAGCATCCCAATCACATTACAATTCACTCTTTAGCCTTTAAAAAGTGCTAATTTTTCATTCCATGCCTATAGGCTGTACGCAGCCGGTATGCAAAATCTCCCCCTAGGCAATCCCCCTGGACAATACAAGTGTGCTTCCAATGCCAAAAGACTGAGCACGCCAGCTCATTCAAAGGCCATGCATGCACTGTGCATGATCTGCTTCTTTCCGAGTTCAACCTCTATGGGAGAGATCGCACACTGCGCATGCAAGCTGGCATGCTCGATCCTTCAGTTGGGAGCATGCTTGAAATGGCTGGATGGAAGTTGTTGCTGACAGACCTCATATGGCATGACACAGGAGCACTTCTTTTTTTTTTTAAAAGATGAAGAGTTGATTTTAATGTGCTTGAGATTCGGCAGTGGGGGGATGATATCTCTAATGGGGAACTAAATGGGAGAGTTGAAGCCCAATTTAAGTTTACATCCATCTAAACACAAATCGGATGCATCAAAACAAAGGGAGTACAGAGTATTAAAGTTTTTTTCATTAGAAGCCACATCCTGAATTAAAAAGCCTGTCCCCTAACAAAATGCTACAAAGAAGGATTCTTGCTCTGTGTGTGGAAGCAATGGTCTCTCTGCAGAGATCTGACACAACCCCAGCTAAGTCAGGGCTAGTGCTCTCCAATCAGTAAAGCTCATGCCTGCTGATTGGAAAGCTTTAGCTGTGACTCGGTAAGGGGATGGCGGATTTGGTCCACCTTTTCTGTAGCATGCTGACCAGGTGACTGGCTTTTTTACTTAAGCTGTAGCTCGTTGCTTGGTTTTCATTTAGTTTACTTTTTTTCTTTTTTTTTCAAATGTATCTAGTCCCTTCCTCTATTGGACTTTTCAATTGATAGTTCAGTGTCTTCATTTTGTCTGCGGTATACAGGTATGAAGTAAGACCACAATAAAAACTGTGTTCTTGAGTGAATTAAACTGGGCACAAGGGGATGTGGCATGTGTTGTTGAGAGAGGACTGGAATTGTAATAAAGCAGGCCGCAGGGCCAGCACTGGTACATCTGGGAATGCTCACAAATGGCTAAGGAATACAGCGTATAATTAGAAGAATTGTTTCTTCAATACATTAACAGGTGATGATATTGTTAAAGCTGTAACTGCAGAGACAGTTTAAAGTTGTATATGTATTTTAAAAAACGATAACAGTAGTGCTTTTGTAGCTTTTCAGAAAAGATAAACCTCATTATAATGTGAAATCAATAATCAGTGGCAGAACCTGCGTTTTATACACACACTGTAAATCTCTGTATATTTTTAAGAGGTTGCTTTTATTAAAGTGATTGTAAAGGTTTTTTTTTTTTTACCACTTGACATCTGGGCACATAACCCCCTTCCTGCCCAGGCGAAATTTCAGGTTTCAGCACTGTCACGCCTTGAATGACAATTGCGCGGTCGTGCGACGTGGCTCCCAAACAAAATTGACGTCCTTTTTTCCCACAAATAGCTTTCTTTTGGTGGTATTTGATCATTTTCTGCGGTTTTTATTTTTTGCGCTATAAACAAAAATAGAGCGACAATTTTGAAAAAAAACACAATTTTTTACTATTTGCTATAATAAATATCCCAATTTTTTTAAAAAAAACATTTTTTTTTCTCAGTTTAGGACGATACGTATTCTTCTACATATTTTAGGTAAAAAAAAATCGCAATAAGCGTATAGTGATTGGTTTGCGCAAAAGTTATAGCGCCTACAAAATAGGGAGTAGAATTATGAATTTTTATTTTATTTTTATTTTTTACTAGTAATGGCGGTGATTTCTGCGGTTCGAATTGGAACAGCAGCAATTCCAGTTTGTAGCCCTGCCCTTCGGGCTAGCCACAGCACCCCGGGTGTCCACCAAGGTGCTGGCCCCACCTCTAGCCAGGTTAAGGGCACAGGGCATAACAATTATAGCGTACCTAGACGATCAATTACTTATAGATCAATCAGTGATTCACTTGGAGCAAGCTGTACGCACTACAACCGACTATCTGAAAGCATTGGGTTGGATTCTCAATCTGGAGAAATCTTCCTTAATACCGCTAAAAAGACTGGAGTACTTGGGTCTGATCATAGACACAGCCCAGGAAAAGGTGTTCTTGCCTCTAGCAAAGATCAACTCCATAAAAGAATTGATACGGCGGGTCAGGTCAAATGGCAATCCCTCCATTCGCCTCTGCATGAGTTTACTAGGAACCATGGTGGCTTCATTCGAAGCAGTTCCTTTTGCCCAGTTCCATTCAAGACTGTTGCAAAACGGTATCCTGTCTGCTTGGAACAAAACAATTCAAGCCTAAAGCCTCGTACACACGGCCGAGATTCTCGTCGAAAAAAACATGTCGTTTTTTTCGACGAGATTCTTGGACAAGAAACTTCTCCCGGCCGAGTGTACACACGCTCGATTCAAAGAACCCGCGGTTCTTTGAATGGAGCGTACGCAGTGACGTCATCGACTACGACGAGCATGCGCTCGTCACATTCGATGCCGTCGCCGCCATCTTGGTATACCCTACCTATGCCTAGGAAGCTACCGCGCATGCGTCGAATTCATTTCGAACATGCGCGGGCTTCCCGGAGGACAGGTAAGTGTACACACACTCACTTTTCTCGTCGAGAAACAGGCTGACGAGAATCTCGACGAGAAAATAGAGAGCAGGTTCTCTATTTTCTCGTCGAGATTACTTGTCGGTTTTCTTGACGAGAAACCATACACACAAACAAATTTCTCGTCAAGACATCTTTGCCAGCAAGTTTCTTGCTGGTTCTTGCCGAGAAACTCGGTCGTGTGTACGAGGCCTTAGACTCGCCAATGCGGCTGTCCCCAAGAGTGGCCCAAAGCCTCACTTGGTGGTTACTAACCCCCCAGAATCTGCTGAAAGGAAGATCCTTCAGACCAGTTATCTGGAAGGTCGTAACGACGGATGCCAGCCTCTCAGGCTGGGGAAAAGTACTAGAAAGGACAACTGTCCAAGGACAATGGTCAAGGACCGAAAGAGGCCTGCCCATAAATATCCTAGAGATTCGGGCAGTACGTCTGGCTCTAAAGGCCTGGACTTCCAGGCTACAGAATTACCCTGTCAGGATTCAATCCAACAATGCCACAGCTGTGGCCTATATCAATCACCAAGGGGGCACCAAGAGTCTCTCAGCGCAGAGAGAGGTGAACCATATTCTAACTTGGGCAGAAAGGAATGTTCCTTGCCTTTCTGCAATATTCATTCCCGGAGTAGAGAATTGGCAGGCGGACTACTTAAGTCGCCAGCAGTTATTCCCAGGGGAATGATCGCTTCACCCCGACATATTTCGGGCTGTTAGCCAAAGATGGGGGACTCCAGACATAGATCTCCTAGCATCCAGATTCAACACAAAGTGGGTCAACTTTGTGGCCAGAACAAGGGAGCCATTCGCATGCGAAACGGATGCGTTGGTGACCCCATGGGATCAGTTCTCACTGATATATGCATTTCCCCCCATCCAGTTGCTGTCTCGACTTCTTTGCAGAATCAAGCTGGAAAGGAAGCCGATTATTCTGCTAGCACCAGCATGGCCCAGAAAGTCATGGTATGCAGAAATCGTAAAGATGGCAGTGGAGGGCCCATGGTCCCTCCCACTACGGTCAGATCTGCTCTCTCAGGGACCGATATTCCATCCTTCCTTACGGTCTCTAAATTTAACGGCTTGGCTATTGAAACCCACATTCTAAAGAGACGTGGGCTTTCTGGGTCAGTTATCTCCACCCTGATCAATGCCAGGAAGCCAGCTTCCAGAACAATATATTATAGAGTCTGGAAGGCTTATGTTTCCTGGTGTGAATCCAAGGGTTGGCACCCTCGGAGATATATCATAGGCAGAATTCTTGCCTTTCTACAATTAGGGGTAGAGATGAAATTGGCCTTAAGTACTATTAAGGGCCAAGTCTCAGCTTTATCGGTCTTATTTCAGAGACCACTTGCTACTCATTCTTTAGTCCGGGGCTTTATACAAGGAGTAACGCGGCTTAATCCGCCCGTCAAACCTCCCTTAAATCCCTGGGACTTAAATTTAGTTTTGTCTGTGTTACAAAAACAGCCATTTGAACCGATACAACATATTCCCCTAGTCCTTCTGACAAGGAAGTTGGTATTTTTGGTTGCTATATCCTCAGCAAGGAGGGTATCCGAGTTGGCTGCTCTTTCTTGTAAAGAGCCGTATTTAATTTTTCATGAGGACAGAGTGGTACTACGCCCTCGTCCAGGCTTTTTGCCAAAAGTAATTTCAGGTTTTCACCGGAACCAAGATATTGTCCTGCCATCGTTTTTTCCAAAACCATGTTCCAGGGAAGAAAAGTCACTACATTGTCTTGATGTGGTGAGAGCAGTGAAAATCTATTTAAAGAAAACTGCTCAGATTCGTAAGACTGATGTCTTATTTATTCTGCCGCAGTGTCCTAAGAAGGGACAGGCAGCGTCGAAATCCACTGTCGCTAAGTGGATTCGGCAAGTGATAATTCAAACTTATGATTTAAGGGGCAAGATTCCCCCATTTCGAGTTAAGGCGCACTCTACCAGGTCGGTTAGTGCTTCTTGGGCAGTGCGTCATCAGGCCTCCATGGCTCAGATCTGTAAGGCCGCAACTTGGTCTTCAGTGCATACATTCACAAAATTTTATCGGGTGGATGTAAGGAGGTATGAGGATATCGCCTTCGGGTGCAGTGTGCTGCAAGCAGCAGTGTAGATCCTCAAGTCTGGGTGTACCCTGCGGGTTGTTTCTCCCACCCCTCAAGTGGCATTGCTATGGGACGTCCCATTAAGTAAATTACTTAAGGCTCTGTGTCCCATGATGTACGATAAAGAAAATAGGATTTTTATTACAGCTTACCTGTAAAATCCTTTTCTTGGGGTACATCATGGGACACAGAGGTCCCTCCCCTCTCTTGGGATTTAGACATATTGCTTTGCTACAAAAACTGATGTGCTCCTGGAAGGAGGAGGGGTTATATAGGGAGTAAACTTCCTTAATTAGGGTTTACCAGTGTCAACACCTGAAGGTAGGCCTATTACCCATTAAGTAAATTACTTAAGGCTCTGTGTCCCATGATGTACTCCAAGAAAAGGATTTTACAGGTAAGCTGTAATAAAAATCCAATTTTTTTTTCCAGTTTAACCCCTTGCTGACCAGCGCACGATATAAGATGGCACGGCTGGGCAAATGGGCGTACCTGTACATCCCCTTTAAATCGCGGCATTGTGGGCGTGCGCTCCATTAGTGTGCCCGCGGGTCCCACAGACTCGATGTCTGCCGGGAGCCCGCAATGTCACGGAGCGGCATAACAGGGAGATTCCTATGTAAACAAGGCATTTCCCTGTTCTGCCTAGCAACATGACAGGGATCTACTGCTCCCTGTCATTGGGAGCAGTGATCTCTGTCATGTTCTAGTGAGACCACCCCCCCCACAGTTAGAATCTCGCTCCCTAGGACACACTCTTAACCCCTTGATCGCCCCCTAGTGTTTAACCCCTTCCCTGCCAGTGTCATTTACACAGTAATCAGTGCATTTTTATAGCTCTGATCACTGTATAAATGACTGGTCCCAAAATAGCGTCAAAAGTGTCCGATGTGTCCGCCATAATGTCACAGTGATGATAAAAATCGCAGATCGCCGCCATTACTAACAAAAAATTATAAAAATGCCATAAATCTATCCCCTATTTTGTAGACGCTATAATTTTTGCACAAACCAACCAATATACTGTTATTGCGTTCTACTTATTTTTGGTAAAAAAAAAAAAGAATACATATTGGCCTAAACTGAGAAAGAAATTACTTTTTTTATATATATATATATTTTGGGGATATTTATTATAGCAAAAAGTAAAAAATATTGTTTTTTTTTCGAAATTGTCGCTCTTTTTTGTTTATAACGCAAAAAATAAAAACCGCAGAGGTGTTTATATACCACCAAAAGAAAGCTCTATTTGTGGGGAAAAAAGGACGTCAATTTTGTTTGGGTGCCATGTCACACGACTGCGCAATCCGTTAAAAAGACGCAGTGCCGTATCGCGAATTGCGCAGTGCCGTATTGTGAATAAAATAGGGATTTATGAGATTTGAAAATCATTGCATTCAGTTTTTATGTAGATTTTACACAGCGTCCCAACTTTATTGAGGTTGTACATAAGCATTATCTTGAAAATATGGTATATCATAAATGCATGTGGATCATACCTGCAATGATGGTATTCAGCATATCAATTCCTTTTATATTTGATGTGTCTCAGAGGTAATGTAACTTTAAAAAAAAAAAAAAACTCTACCCTACCAAAACAACTCCATTTTGGGTTGTTTTTTCTTTGGTTGTCTGTTCAGGGCTTTGGCACCCCAGGCTAGTTTGTCGACAGCTGCTTTCTTTCTTGCACATTTATAATTTCTTTTTCGGCTATGCCATCTAGCTCTATCCAGCTGAACTAATGTGGATATAAAACACCACAACGCAATAACAACTGTGATAGAGATGTTAGATTTTGGGTCATGGCAGATGTGAATGCTTCCATGTACTCTGCAAAGAATTGCATTGATACTTCAGTGTTCAATAAATCTGGGGAAAAAAATTATAATCTGTGAACAAAATAGTTGCCTGAAACTGCATATGACAGCATCTCCTTTTCTATAATGTGCAAGTAAATGTACCGCCATCTAGTGATCAAAGATGGAACTGAATTGAATTGCTGTAAAGTATAATTCCACTTTTGCAATCAAATTTGATCAACTCCTTCTGTTTATTTCTGTTTCCATTTATACAGCATACCTAAAAATCGTTTTTTTTTATTTTTATAAGTATTGATTTTATAGTTTTATTACTTTATTATTATTTTTTTGTAGCAAGTAAAGGTAAGCAGCAATTTTTAAATATTTTATTTTTTATACTATGTGACTGTAACATAAATCAGGTGTTATCCCAGTTTGGCTGCAAAAGTGGAAAACACTTCAAAGGAGCCTTGAATAGCAGTAAAAATCTGAGCGGGATTCTAAACCTTCACCCTATCCATAACTAGAAAAAAAAATGTTGACTTGACATACAATTTAAACCCTACCTAATGGATATCAACCAATAAAAATGCAAATAGAATTGCGCTTATGGAAAAATAAAATTGTACCAGAAAAGCAGCTTGCACTACATTGGATATTTAAAATATAACCCTCTAATTTGAAAGTTGGTGCTGCTCTAATGCAACGTTTTAACAGTGCCAATATTTTATTTTTTAAAGTTTTTTTTTTTTTGTTTTATGCAAAAGTTTACAGGATATTCAATTATTGCACGGCATATCAAAGAGACCTAAATCACAAGAGAAAAGCAATGTAAGCGTACATAGGATAGAGAAAATAAAACCGTGCCAATATTTAGACAAGTGAATAAACATCTATAAGTATACTCTACGTAACCAATAAGTGAAAAAATAATTCCTAAAAAATGTGAAAGTCCCAGACATAAGTTTCATGAAATCAGTGTGATATCAGAACAAAAACACTCTCTTCATATGTGTTCCTCTCCCAACTCATATTCCACCACTGTGCTCAATGTGAAGGCTTACCAAAGAGATTTGACCACCTATGCTAAATATTTACATGATGGTCATAAATGCCAAAAACCCGATGGCATAAAGGAATCTACTGCTCCTTGCCAAGGTTACCTCTACAGAATACATATAAAGAAAGGGGAACAGAAAAGAGCCAAGTGAGGAGCACACAGCACTGGCGGAAATCTCCAGAAGAGGTAAGAGACTGCTTTGTGCAATACACAGAGCAGGTAAGTATAACATGATTTTTATTTATTTTTTAACAATCAGGAGTGCTTTATTGAAGGATTAAGTAACCAGACGTTTTTTATTTTAATTAAAAAAAAAATACACCTGTGACCCCATTACAAGCTTTTGCATGACCTCGCTGCCAATCTTTTGACATCACATTGATCATGTGACGGTGCTCAAACCTAAGAAATGACTGCTAAACCTAAGCACTGTCACAAGACAGAGGGTCACATTCTCCCCCATTTTGGGAAGTGCAGGGTAGTATTGCCGGCTGCAGTGAAAGAAGTGGCAGCAGGGGAGTGTTGGCAAGTGAAGATAAGTTGGTTGAAGTTGTCAGTTTGTTCTGCATGCACCTGTCCTGGAAAATTGTAGGTACAGAATCCTAAAAGGAATTTTAGAAATAAGCCTAAATATAATTTAATGCTTCCCACCCACCATTCTTAAAACCAGGAATCTTGCAGGGTATGTTTAAAAATGCCCTCTCCTTTTGGCACTCAGTCCTAGCGGTCAGTCCCACTCGAGTCCCCAATGACCATTCCGAACCAATCAGCATGATTTGATTGCGAATTACCACCACCCATCTTTAAGCTGCAATCACCCTGGGGCCGGATGGGTTAAAAATACCTAAAATGTCTGAATACCTAAATGTCTTAGGGCAAAATGGCTGTGATATTCTTTTTTCGGTGTAGGTGGAGTTCTGCTTTAACTAAGACTTCATATGTTTTAAAAGGTTTCATTTACTGATTTCAGTTTTTCTTGTTCCATCTGCTTTGCAGCCCACTGCCCCAGTGATCTGCGAGTTCCTTACAATGATGGCAATTTGTCATACTACGGTTCCAGAGCGTGACGGAGACCAGATCATTTATCAGGCTTCATCTCCAGGTAAAGCATTGAAAAGAACAGGATCTGTTGCCAAAGCTTACCCTTTTTTTTATTTTTTTAAGGTTTGATTTATTAAAACGAAGGGTTTGTTTTCTACTAGTCATCTTGCCTTATGTAATCTGCCAATTCTTAACAATATTTTTTAGCTCTGTACTGTATACAATACTATACTATATAGGGTTGTCCCGATACCACTTTTCTTAAGACCGAGTACAAGTACCGATACTTTTTTCCAAGTACTCGCCGATACCGATTACCGATACTTTTTTAAAATCTCATGACAGTGGCACGTCAGTCTTTTTTTTTTTTTTTCTTTTTTTACAATTAGTTTTTTTCTTTTTTACAATTTATTTTATTTATTAATTTTTTACAATGCTTTATTTTTTTAAGGTGGGGGTAGACAGTGTCAGTGTGTTTTTTCTTCTATTTTTTATTTATTTTTTACAATTAATTTTTTTATTATTTATTTTTTTATTAAATTTTTTCTTTTTTTATCAGCCCTGTTGGAGGGCTTTGATGAGATATCAGGGGTCTTAACAGACCTCTGACATCTTCCCTTTGAGACAGGGAAAGGGACTAAGAACACAGATTCCCCAGTCCCTTTCTTGGCAGCCTCCGCTGCGCTGAAAATGAATGAAGACAACGGCTTCTCTTCATTCATAAACTGAAACACAGTTTACGATGTTTCAGTTATGTGAATGGACAGAGTCAGTGATCACTGGCTCTGTACATTCCGAACAGTAAGGAGCCAGATTTACCGGCTCCTACCTCCGCTCTCCATCCTGACAGATCAAGGGGGTGGGGGGGGAGAACGGAGTGGGATGGCAGCACGGAGGGAGAGAGCAGCATGGAGGGGGAAACGGAGGGAGACATCAGAATGGAGGGGGTCACGGAGGGAGACATCAGAATGGAGGGGGTCACGGAGGGAGACATCAGAATGGAGGGGGCCACGGAGGGAGACATCAGAATGGAGGGGGTCACGGAGGGAGACATCAGAATGGAGGGGGTCACGGGGGGAGACATCAGAATGGAGGGGGTCACGGGGGGAGACATCAGAATGGAGGGGGTCACGGGGGGAGACATCAGAATGGAGGGGGTCACGGGGGGAGACATCAGAATGGAGGGGGTCACGGGGGGAGACATCAGAATGGAGGGGGTCACGGGGGGAGACATCAGAATGGAGGGGGTCACGGGGGGAGACATCAGAATGGAGGGGGTCACGGGGGGAGACATCAGAATGGAGGGGGTCACGGGGGGAGACATCAGAATGGAGGGGGTCACGGGGGGGAGACATCAGAATGGAGGGGGTCACGGGGGGAGACATCAGAATGGAGGGGGTCACGGGGGGAGACATCAGAATGGAGGGGGTCACGGAGGGAGACATCAGAATGGAGGGGGTCACGGAGGGAGACATCAGAATGGAGGGGGTCACGGAGGGAGACAGAATGGAGGGGGGCTGGAGGAGGATGCGGGGACAGTCAGCGGTGATCGTGTGTGGGAGAGTTACAAGCACCGATCACCGCTGATTTCACTAAAGCAGCTGAAAGCCGTGGGTGGGGGGGGGAGAGAGGCGGAGAAACGGCTGTCAGACTTTTAAATCTATACAGCGGTGATCGGTGCTTGTAACTCTCCCACCGCACTGATCACCGCTGACTGTCCAGGTATCGAGTGAAGCGTCGGGAGCATTTGCCTGAGTACAAGTACTTGGGCAAATGCTCTGTATCGGTACCGATACTAGTATTGGTATCGGGACAACCCTAATACTATACATACTAATATACTATATACTGACAGTTGTAGCAGAATTAGGAGTAGTAAATTAAAATATAAGCTAGAAGTGGGTCAGCAGTGGGAAGAAATTAAAAATACTTTGTACACCGATCAGTCATAACAATATGACCACTGACAGGTAAAGTGAATAACATTAATTATCCTGTGACAATGGAACCTGAACGTGGGTGGGATAGATTAGGCAGCGAGTGAACATGTTTTTCCTGAAGTTGATGTGTTTAAAGTAGGAAAAATTGGCAAGTGTAAGTGGGACGATCGCTGCGGTCAGACCCCAGTTACCTTTACCAACTTGGCCAAATGGCTGGTCAGACAATCACACTGCGCTGTCACGGATGCACCACAATGACACTTTCAGCCTCACCCTGCACAAAGATTTTCCGTCTCGCACGACCACCATATAAGTGACAACATACTGAGAGCAATCGTCACTGGGTTTGGTTAACTACGCAGTTAACCCTTTGTACATTGCCACCAGATATTTATCATAAATATCTACAGTATGTTCACAATAACGATTATGCCTTTTAATGTCTGTAATACCCACTGTCACCACAGATAGCAATATCCAGAGATTTACCCTATGGTAACGCTCTTTAAAGAGACATGAATTCTTTAAGTTTTGCATTAGTGCATTATAGATAATTCTAACGCTTTTCAAAGTATTTAACGTGGATGTATAGCAGAAGGTTTTTTATCTTAATGCATCCTATAACGCGGCAGATTTTTGCAGCTGGAATCAAAGGTGTGTTCTGGACAGTGGCAGCTGCTCAGTCTGTACAAAGTAATGACAGAAGCCCTAACTGTCCACTACTATACTCTTGTATCCACTTATCCAGTGGTTACCTGTGGCTAGGGACAGATGACTCTTGTATCCACATATCCTGTGGCTAGGGACAGGTGACACTCTTGTATCCACATATCCCGTGGCTATCTGTGGCTAGGGACAGGTGACACTCTTGTATCCACATATCTCGTGGTTACCTGTGGCTAGGGACAGATGACACTCTTGTATCCACATATCCCGTGGTTACCTCTGGCTAGGGACAGATAACGTGCTTGTATCCACATATCCCGTGGTTACCTGTGGCTAGGTACAGATAACACTCTTGTATCCACATATCCCGTGGTTACCTGTGGCTAGGGACAGATAACACTCTTGTATCCACATATCCCGTGGTTACCTGTGGCTAGGTACAGATAACACTCTTGTATCCACATATCCCGTGGTTACCTGTGGCTAGGTACAGATAACACTCTTGTATCCACATATCCCGTGGTTACCTGTGGCTAGGGACAGATGACACTCTTGTATCCACATATCCCGTGGTTACCTGTGGCTAGGTACAAATAACGTGCTTGTATCCACATATCCCGTGGTTACCTGTGGCTAGGGGTAACTCTTGTATCCACATATACCATGGTTACCTCTGGCTAGGGACAGATAACGTGCTTGTATCCACATATCCCGTGGTTACCTGTGGCTAGGGACAGATGACACTCTTGTATCCACATATCCTGTGGTTACCTGTGGTTACCTGTGGCTAGGGACAGATAACACGCTTGTATCCACATATCCCGTGGTTACCTGTGGCTAGGGACAGATGACACTCTTGTATCCACATATACCGTGGTTACCTCTGGCTAGGGACAGATAACGTGCTTGTATCCACATATCCCGTGGTTACCTGTGGCTAGGGACAGATGACACTCTTGTATCCACATATACCGTGGTTACCTCTGGCTAGGGACAGATAACGTGCTTGTATCCACATATCCCGTGGTTACCTGTGGCTAGGGACAGATAACACTCTTGTATCCACATTTCCCGTTGTTACCTGTGGTTCAGGACAGATGACACTCTTGTATCCACATATCCCGTGGTTACCTGTGGCTAGGGACAGATAACACTTGTATCCACATATCCCATGGTTACCTGTGGCTAGGGACAGATAACACTCTTGTATCCACATATCCCGTGGTTACCTGTGGCTAGGGACAGATAACACTCTTGTATCCACATATCCCGTGGTTACCTGTGGCTAGGGACAGATGACACTCTTGTATCCACATATCCCGTGGTTACCTGTGGCTAGGGACAGATAACACTCTTGTATCCACATATCCTGTGGTTACCTGTGGCTAGGGACAGATGACACTCTTGTATCCATGTGACAGGGGGTCACTCTGGGCACAGGGTGAATGGAAAAACCCCACTATGACCTATGATAGCCACATTCAATGCTGTTTATACATTGTATCTATATTGGGTGTGTACTGTGATTGGGGGTTGTGTAATCCTTGCTGTGATGAGGTGTGATTGCATTCTATTGTCTATTATGAATTAAGTCTGCTACTGTGACGATGTGGATTGGAGCTGGTCGACCGTCTGGCTGCATATTATGGGATGTTGAAGTGTCTTCTGTGAGGAGGGGGGGGAATCACCCCTCCTGCTAAGACTGTTTACTGAAGGAGAAGTTTGAACACACCTGACCTGTATCACCATTGTCATTGGGCAGTTTAACCCGCCCTGTTCCCCAAGGATGGGAGGGAAGGGTTTTGAAGAGAAATGTGTTACCATGTGTTTTTTGAAAATAAAGTCATTCCCTGTTTTGAAACTTGAAATACAGAGCGTTGTCTCGTATCTCTGGAAGGATTAATCCTATGGGAAGTGGTCGCCTGGCTGTGGAGGGTCGATAGTGGTTGTGTGTTCAGAGAGGGAAGGGATCTAAACGGCGTTACCCCCTTTCGTATTTGGGGTGCCGTTACATTGGTTGGCAGCAGCGGGATTTCCCCTCCAGTTCCTGGGACACTCCAAACCACCACAGTGAATGACCAGCTATGCAGCCGAAGGAGGGTGATGCAGGACCCTGGTCAGTTGAAGATTTGTTTCAGCAACGAGTGCGACAGCGGTTGGCATTATATGGTGCTAACCCATCAGAGACCGCCATACAGGAAGCCATTAGAGACATCGAGCGGCAGGATGAGCGGCAACATGAGCAGAGAATGGCGGAAATACGGCAATCAGAGACAACACCTAAAAAAAGCAGCACCAACTGAGAGGAGAGATACAGATACCAGCCGACATGGAAAAGGAATTCAGAAGGAGGTTGCGAGAGATGCAGATACAGCATAGAGGACCAGTATCAGAGGAGGTCCTGCTGGGATGGTCTGATTCAATCCGCTGCGAACTCTGGAAGAAAGTGCTAGCTCTCGAGCAGCAACACCAGGGGAAAGTTCTCCCCTCCATCCATGTAAGGTACTGGTCGCAGTATGAAGTACGAATGCTGTTATTGGGGGAACAACCGAAGCAGGAGTGGACAGCGGAGTTAAGCAGGCTGATCCGGGCAGAGTTGCGGTTGGACGAGAGCTACAGAGCCCTCCGGTGGTATGTAGCCCAAGAGTGCCAGTGGTCAGCGGATGACAGCCCCACGGAAGGCTTTGACTATAATGGCCTGGGATTGTTGTATTGGAGGCTGTCCGAGGACCCTGACTTTGGGAGTGATCGGGAGTGGCGTTTGGAGGAAATAATGGAGCACAGAGAGCAAAGACTGAATGTCTCGGAAGGGCACTGGGCACAGGAAGATTTGGAGTTTCTGGCCGTTCAGGAATGGGAGCTGGAGATTGCCTACAGACAGCTGCTAGACTCGGCTCAGCAGCAGGGTGGGGCTCCCTTTGCCTGGGACTATCAGGAAATACCAGTTGACAACTATGAAATCCTGGCTGAAGAATCGGCAGTGGAAAATCTGAAGATTGACATCCCTAAAGCCGAAGTGAATGATACGGAGTTCCAGGGAGCTAGCCTGGCTGAAGAATTGGCAGTGGAAAATCTGAAGATTGCCATCCCTAAAGCTGAAGTGGATGATATGGAGTTCCAGGGAGCTAGGGCAGTTGGCTCATCTTCCCAGCTACAGATTACAGAAGGTATGGACTTAAGGGACTGTTCAGAGGATGTTATGGATTATGCATCGCCTGCCCAAGTACTGGCAATAGGACAGAGTACTGCAGACCCCTGCTCTACACCCGTGGCAGTTTTGGAGGCCCGAGATGAGACGGTGATGGTTCCTCTTTCCCAGGGGATTTCAGAGATGCAGGGGGGCGAAGCAGCCCTTTTCCCTCCCCAACAGTTAGCCAGAGCAGATGGGGTGGAGTCCCCAGCAGAAGTGCTGGCAACAGGGCAGAGTGCTAGCAACCTCTGCCCAGCACCAGAAACAACTGTGGAGTTTCAGGGAGCCGGGGCAGTTGGCCCCTCTCTCCAGCAACAAGCTGAGGTGGTAAAGCTTTTACCCCCAGCTGAATCACTGGCAGCAGGGCAGAATGCTACTGGCCGCTGCACACAACTGCCACTTGAGCGGGTATCGGTGGATGGGACTACGGTCTCCACTCACAGCAACCCAGCGGAAGAGCTGGCAACAGAGCAGAGTGCCGCGGGCCTCTGCTCTCAACTAACAGAAGAGGGAGTTCCCGTGGTACTGGATGGGACTTCGGTCCTCACTGACACAACCCCGGAAAATGGTGCGACACTGAGACAGGAGGATGTCAGCCTTGCTTTGCAAGCACTGGGGGATTTTCACCTACCACAAGGGGATGGGACTTCAGTCTCCACTTGTATACCTCAGGGATGCTGGGCAGTCGGCTCAGATCCCCAACAGCATGACGGACTGAGCCCAGTCACCCTGTCTTCTCCCCAGCGGCGGGTATGTTCTCTGAGAGAGGCAGAGGTTGGCTGGGTAAGTAATGCTCTGTTTGGAGCAATTTATTTGGGGTACTGTGTGGATACCGGCATTAGAAGAATGGACCTATGGACTAACTTCGGAGTCAACCCGTCTGGGGTCCCCTCCTGTTAGTCTCCTGCCGAAAGGGGAGATGTGTGACAGGGGGTCACTCTGGGCACAGGGTGAATGGAAAAACCCCACTATGACCTATGATAGCCACATTCAATGCTGTTTATACATTGTATCTAGATTGGGTGTGTACTGTGGTTGGGGGTTGTGTAATCCTTGCTGTGATGAGGTGTGATTGCATTCTATTGTCTATTATGAATTAAGTCTGCTACTGTGACGATGTGGATTGGAGCTGGTCGACCGTCTGGCTGCATATTATGGGATGTTGAATTGTCTTCTGTGAGGAGGGGGGGGAATCACCCCTCCTGCTAAGACTGTTTACTGAAGGAGAAGTTTGAACACACCTGACCTGTATCACCATTGTCATTGGACAGTTTAACCCGCCCTGTTCCCCAAGGATGGGAGGGAAGGGTTTTGAAGAGAAATGTGTTACCATGTGTTTTGAAAATAGTCATTCCCTGTTTTGGAACTTGAAATACAGAGCGTTGTCTCGTATCTCTGGAAGGATTAATCCTATGGGAAGTGGTCGCCTGGCTGTGGAGGGTCGATAGTGGTTGTGTGTTCAGAGAGGGAATATTCTAAACGGCGTTAACCCCTTTCATATTGGGGGGTGTCGTTACAATCCACATATCCCGTGGTTACCTGTGGCTAGGGACAGATGACACTCTTGTATCCACATATACCGTGGTTACCTCTGGCTAGGGACAGATAACGTGCTTGTATCCACATATCCCGTGGTTACCTGTGGCTAGGGACAGATAACACGCTTGTATCCACATATCCCGTGGTTACCTGTGGCTAGGGACAGATGACTGACTAGTCAGGCAGCTGCAGATCCTGTCATTGCTTTGTACAGACTGAGCGGCTGTGGAGGGTCGATAGTGGTTGTGTGTTCAGAGAGGGAATATTCTAAACGGCGTTAACCCCTTTTATATTGGGGGGTGTCGTTACAATCCACATATCCCGTGGTTACCTGTGGCTAGGGACAGATAACATGCTTGTATCCACATATCCCGTGGTTACCTGTGGCTAGGGGTAACTCTTGTATCCACATATACTGTGGTTACCTCTGGCTAGGGACAGATAACGTGCTTGTATCCACATATCCCATGGTTACCTGTGGTTCGGGACAGATGACACTCTTGTATCCACATATCCCGTGGTTACCTGTGGCTAGGGACAGATGACACTCTTGTATCCACATATCCCGTGGTTACCTCTGGCTAGGGACAGATGACACTCTTGTATCCACATATCCCGTGGTTACCTGTGGCTAGGGACAGATAACACGCTTGTATCCACATATCCCGTGGTTACCTGTGGCTAGGGACAGATGACACTCTTGTATCCACATATCCCGTGGTTACCTGTGGCTAAGGACAGATAACACTCTTGTATCCACATATCCCGTGGTTACCTGTGGCTAGGGACAGGTGACACTCTTGTATCCACATATCCTGTGGTTACCTGTGGCTAGGGACAGATGACTGACTAGTCAGGCAGCTGCAGATCCTGTCACTGCTTTGTACAGACTGAGCGGCCGCAGCTGTTCAGATATTCCTGTGATTCCAGCCCCAAGAATCCGCTCATTCTCACCACAGGTGTCCACTGCCCAGGCAAAAAATCCCATGTGAATAAGATCTAATAGTACACTGCACTGTAATGTATACATCATCACGCAAATCAAGAGAGACTTCAGCCTTTTTTAACCTTTTCTCCAATCTCTTTGTGTATGTAATGCTATGGCAGACTGATTTTCAGTTATATACCAAGTTGCACCATTGCTGTAACCACAGATTTTTGTTTACCATGCAGTTTTGTACACCACAAATGTGATTTTTTTTTTTTTCTCTATGTACTAAGGAAACATTTTGAAAAAAAAAAAATTGATCAGTCCTCCTCAGTCCATCCTCAATGTTGAAACCCCAGGCCTCAGTCTAAATGACCTTTCCATGAATCCATGTCTGATTTGAAAACTTTGAGCTGGTTGCACAACCATATCAAAAACTATTGGATAGTCTGAGATTTTCCGCCACTGATTTATTGTACTTTGATCCGTTATAGGTGGAGCCTTATCTTTCATCTAACGCCTGTTCTAATTTCCTGTTTCATAGATGAAGGGGCCCTTGTGCGAGCCGCAAAACAACTGCGTTTTATATTTACTGGAAGGACTCCGGATTCTGTCATTATAGAGTCGGTAAGTATGGCAGGTTTTTATTGTTTTTTTAGCTGAGAAGAAGTAGATCGACTATTCTTGACATTGAAAAGCAAAATATAGATTTTAAATCCATCAAACGCACTAAATATAACCATGTGCAGTGTTAATTTTGGCAGCAAATTTAGATTTAGTCTTAGGACTAAAATGGCATTTTAGTTTTAGTCCCATTTTAGTCTTCTGCAATTGTTTTAGTCGTATTTAGTCTCCAGTACATTTTAGTTATCTAAAATGTAATGGGTGTAATTTAAATTGTAATGCACTCCTGGAGTGAAAAATTTCATATGTTAATTATTTATGGTATTGAGGTATGAACCTGCACTACAGACCAGTGTTAATTTTGAAGTCAAATTTCAATTTAGTTTTAGTCTTATGCCGCGTACACACAATCGTTTTTAATGACGAGAAAAATGAAATTTTTTAAAATGGTCATTGAAAATGATCGTGTGTGGGCTTTCCAGCATTTTTCCCGACGAGAAAAACGCACAGAATCACGACGAGAAAAATTGGAACATGCTCTAATTTTTCACGTCGTTTTTTACATCGTTGTTTTTCTCGTCATGAAAAAACGGCCGTGTGAGGGCTTTAACGACGTGAAAAAAAATGCGCATGCTCGGAATCAAGTATGAGACGGGAGCGCTCGTTCTGGTAAAACTAGGGTTCGTAATGGAGATAGCACATTCGTCACGCTGTAACGGACTGAAAAGCACGAGGCTGAAAAGCGCGAATCGTCTCTCAAACTTTACTAACATGAAGGGTGGCGCCGCCATCCGAATGGAACTTCCCCTTTATAGTGCCGTCCTACGTGTTGTACGTCACCGCGCTTTACTCGAACATTTTTTTCCACGATAGTGTGTAGGCAAGGCAGGCTTGAGAGGAAACACGAAAAATCACGTCGAAAAAAATGCCGGTTTTTTCAATGACATTAAAAACTATCGTGTGTACGCGGCATTAGTCTTTTGACTAAAATGCCATTTAAGTTTAAGTCATATTTTAATCATCTCAATTGTATTAGTTTAAGTTGTATTTTAGTCGACTAAAATAGTATTCATTTAGTTGACTAAAACGTTTTAGTCGACGAAATTAACACTGACCATGTGACACCCTTTCCTGTTTTTTGTGCAATAAGAGTAAAGTTAGAGTGTGTTACCCCAACACTTCATATTCCTGATATGTGTCTGCTGTATGTACCATGTATTTGTATGAGAAAGTATCTTGTTCTCTTTGTATTGCGTGAGAAATCCCTGGTGTTCTTGCTAGTCCCTCTGCTTTCCTATTAAAAACTGACCACACTAAGCAGGAGAACACAGTGTGGTCAGTTTTCTAGGTATGCTGGGAACTCAGTCTGCTCTCCTCCAATGATCAGACATGTCCTAACACGCCCCCCCTCGCTCAGCCTTTAACTGGGAAGCTCGGTGTGCTTTTGCTTCTGAGAACAGAGGAAATCTGATCACTTATAAAAAAGGGAAAAAAGTTATTTATAATGTGTTTTTTTAATATCTATACACAAATATTTTGATCTTCATTTTTATTTTAAACTGGGTTCTTTTTACAAGGTGATCGTTTACAATCACTTTAAGAACAATACACTGTCAGTGTTTTTCAATTTTATTAATGTACACCTTTTATGTGTACAGAATATTAGAGCACCCATCACAAAGTACTCCCAAGTATGTACCACTGGTTAATAAAGAATGCAGTTCATCGGTATTGAAGTTTATTTTAATAGAACAAGGATAGATGTTTTTGCATTGTAGCAGCATTCTCTTGCACAGACCTGATCTGTACAATGATAATGTAGAAAATTGTCCATGCATAGGTCCTAATTGTTCAGTTGCAACGGAAAAGCCATAATCAATAACAAGCCAGTTTGTCAAAGGTATAAATCTCACTTGTGCGTGTTCGTACCTAGCCAGGCTCAGGAGACATGTTTTGTAGAAAGTGTGGTTAGCCTCACCATGTTCTGTCTCAATCTAAATTTTGATTGAGAGGATCTACTTTCATCATAATTACCTGATCATAAACCTCAGTGTTGTAATGAGAAAAGCTCCAGTCTCTGCTCACCTCTAGACATGGATAAGCCTTAGGGAGTATCTAAAAAAAAAAGTGTCCTATTGCAGAGTATGCCAGTACCTATATTTTTTTTTTTCTCAGATCTCTGGGTTAAGCAGGAAATTCGGTTTCTAGAGAGTTCTGTGCCCATACAGAGTACAAGCTGGTATATTGCAAGAAGGTGACAGTTGAATTTTTTGATGTAGCAAAGTCCTGGTGCCCTGAAGCCTAATGGTGACCTCCAAATTTAGGGACAGCTGACATCCTTCTGTGTAGAATAGGTTGCATGGCATGGTGGGTGTAATGCAAGATGAAAGGGTGGGCGCCAGACACTTTTAGAACGCAAAAATAGATTTATTGTCTCTTGAACAGAACTGTGGTAGAGAGGGTTAGGGCCAGGACACCCATAGGTAGATGCAATGTTAATTGTCAGACTCTGAGACTTCTATAGGCAGACAGCTATACAAGTGAAGGCCTCCAGTTGGACACCACTTCTGTATAGGTAGGATGATGTCTCCTATGGCAACAATCTTGTAGAAGTTACTAACTGTATTTATATCCAACTATTTGCAACACTCCGTTCTCGGCGTACCCACAATCACTCACTGTTGGGTCTTCACTAAATGAGCTCCCAGTCTCTCTCACTAGACCTCAGACCCACTAGCCACTGGATCCCCTGAGCTCTTCCACTATTCGCACTCAGTATCTTCCTCAAGCGTCACCCCTGCAGGGTCCCTGGCTTGGCACTCAGATACTCCATAAGCGTCACCCCTGCTGAGGGTTTTTTTCCTTGGGAGAGTGCATGTGATCAGAACAGGGCCAATCAGAACTGGTCCAGACAGAGGGTCAAGGATCCTGCAGCCTCATAGGACAGTCAGAGTGGAATGAAAATTCCTCCTACAAGCTTTAACCAGACACTGATAGACATCACAAGACTGCTATATACTGCTGATGAGAAAAGGTATTTAGCAGTTTATTTTTACTAAAATCACTGCATTTCCATGTTCTGTGTACTGTGGGAGACCAGATATAGTGAATGCAGAGTCCTGGGTTTAGTAACACTTTAAGGCACATTGTGGTGAATATTGTGTTCCATTTTAGATGCTTTGTGCAATTTTCCTTTAAACCAAGACTTCCATATTCGCTTTATGTAGGTACATTTTTTTGCATTCCTATGACCGAAAATGTAATTTTAAGTAGTGCAAACTTTTTTGCAATTCATTGTTTTAGCTCCTTTCTCCACGACCCTTCTATTTTTGCAGAATAAAACAAAATGTTACAATTATTTATAGCTTCAGTGTTTTGCTGTGGCTTGTCAGCTGTGAGTCCCCCAGGGCTGTGTTATATGAGAGTCAGAATTAAAAGTAACACTACGTGATACTGTGCAGTATCACCAGAGATTCTGTGTAAACCTGCACATTTTAAAGTAGATCTGATCAGACAAGGAGCCAACTTGAGTCTCTGCTTTATACCTTTTGGTCATGTAAACTGGTTGCACACTGGTTTATTGTAAAATGCTGTTTCCCCTGACTGGAGAAAATCAGTGTTAAAAACTCACAAGCTGCGTTTCTTTTCAAACCAGTTTAGCAGAGTTTGGTGTTTGGCTGTTTATTTCATTGGCCAGAGTTTTTTGTATATTCTGGCTATTGAAACAAACTCTAACGCCTGCCTAGCGCTTGGGCACGTTTTTGCAGCTTCAAGCGTTTTTTTCTACCAAAACTCTGCCGCTCTTGGACGCACTGGCAGTGAGTTTTTTATCTACCTCTAAATCCTGCCACTAAATGTGGCTTAAAGCCTCTGTGTGCATGGACACATAGGCCAACATAAAGGGGTGTTTAGAGTAGATGTCGACCGATATGGGTTTTTCTCTGGCCGATGCCGATATTTAGAAATCGTGATGGCCGATATATGATGCCGATATGTTAGGCCGATTTTTTTTTTTTTCCCTTCATCTCATAAAATCTAACAGTTGGACCCCTTTTCACACTGGGGTGTTTTTCAGGCACTTTTGGGCTAAAAATAGCACCTGTAAAAGTGGCTGCAAAACAGCTCCCCTGCAGTCTCACACTGAGGCGGTGCGCTGGCAGGACGTTAAAAAAAGTCCTGCAAGCAGCATCTTTTGAGCGGTGTATACCACTCCTCCACCACTCCTGCCCATTGAAATGAATGGGCACTGCTGCCGAAGCGTCTGCAAAGCGGTTCTGCAGCGGTGCTACACGGGTGCATTTAACCTCTTCATCGGCCGCTAGCTGGGTTATAAGCACCCCGCTAGCAGCCGAATAGCGCTGCTAAAACTGTAAAGCGCCGCTAAAACTAGCAGTGTTTTACCGTCAACGCCTACCCGCTCTAGTGTAAAAGCAGAGTTCTGCCGAAAAAATAAAAATATTAAAAGTCAGCAGCTACGAATACTGCAGCTGCTGACTTTTAATTATATGGACACTTACCTGTCCTGGGCACCCGCGATGTTGGCACACGAAGCCGATCTCTCCCTCGGCTCTCGGGTGCTGCCGCCGCCATCTTCGGTAAGGGAATCAGGAAGCAGGCACAAAAACAGGTAATCAAAATTTTTAGACGAAAAAATAAAATTAAAAACGGCTAACTTTACTGTTTAGTTTTATTTAAAATTAAAGTGTATTTTTTCCCAAAAAATTGCGTTTGAAAGACCGCTGCGCAAATACCGTGTGACATAAAATATTGCAACAACTGCCATTTTATTCCCTAGGGTCTCTGCTAAAAAAATATATATAATGTTTGGGGGTTCCAAGTGATTTTCTAGCAGAAAATACAGGATTTTTACTTGTAAGCTACAAGTGTCAGAAAAGATTTTGTATTTAAATAAACTGAGAACTTCTACACAGGAGTTCAGTTCATTGATAAGAAGAAACATTGTATCTCTTTTCTCTCACTTGGCAGGCTGCCCAGAGACACATCACTCCACCTCCACAGGAAACTTGCATTGACTTCTATGAAAGAAGTTATTTGCAAGTTGCGCTGAAGTTTTTTAAATCGGCTTTTTTTTTTCAGCACTATCGGCCGATGCCGATTAATTAAAAAGTGCCAAAAATCGGACGATATATCGGAGCAGCTATAAAAACGTCCGATGTGCTTGGAGCCAAATAGATGGGGCTCTGAAACTTGTCCACCACCCCCCCCCCCCCTCACATTTTAATTGGACAGTCGCTATGATGGACTACCTGATTGGCCATTAGGAATAGGTTTTAAGTAAAAGGGGGGCGTGCAAGCTTCGCCCCACCAAGTGGAGGAACTTTGCTGGCCTTCAACTATAACAGAAGTGAATAAGAGCTCATACAGGCACACACTTCTTGGTAAAAGTTAGGCAATCTCAATGTAAATATAGCTGTTTTTAACAATTGGCAGCAACCAGCTCTCCCAGCACAGACTTGTATTCTATATCTATATGCTTCCGGACTATCCAACACACACTGACAAAAGGCTACTCAGAACCCTGACTTGTAGGAAAGAGTGGCACATAAGAAAAACCCCCCTTGATTGGCCCCTCATAGCCACCCTACCACAGTTCAGACCTGGAAGTGCATTGTTGGTCATTTAAATACTGAACGGATGCATTTAAAAAAGTTTATGATTAAAAAAAAAAAAGCTGAGAACTCTGCAATCAAAGCTCGCTGATTGCTCAGTTCTCAGTCTTTAGTTAGCAGAGAGCCTTTGACTGTCAGTCATCAGCTCTCTGCTCTGCCCCTCAAGCACTTACTGGTGCCAGGTTGTGGAGGGATTGGGAGTGACTGGCTCGCTCAGGCTTTCAGCGGCCAGTGAGGCATCTGGGTGGGTCCCAACGTTAAAGTCTGGATCCTTCCAGAGCCTGGACCGGCCGAGTGACATCAGTCAACAGCGGACTGTAGCCTTTGCCCGCCCCCCCTTCTCCTTTAATATATCATTTTCTCAAACCATGAACAATTTGAGTTTGGGTTATACTTGTGTTCAACCCAAAGCTCATTTATGTTTGCTATGCTGCCAATATGCAGGTCAGGTGTCCCCAATCTGGTCCAACGTAAGTTCCTTGGCCTCTTGTGTATAAAGTCAAGGTTGCAAACCACAAAGTCGAGCTGAACACTATCCAGCAGCAATTTGTGAAAGTTGCAAAGATGCGCATGTGTAGAAGTAGAGTGTAATTTTACTTTTTTTTTTTTTTTTTTGGGTAGGGTTGGTTAAGAACGTATCTTTTTTTTTTATCTTTTTTTTTTTATTGCTGTGTTCTGACTGGGGAGGATCTACCTCACTTCTTTCTTATCCCTGTGTTAGTGGTGTCCAGACTGAGGATAGAATTCCTTTTTAAGATTTTATTGAGGTCCGTGTTCTCATTGGGTAAACTTTTCATGTCCAACATGCACTGTTCTCCAGGACAGCAAATGATGGAACTCTCTTCCACTGACCGTAATAAAAACGTCTCTGTCCAAAATAAAAATAAAAAGTTTTGGCTAGAGTTACAATAAGGTAAACCCAGCACAGTTGGATCTTTCCTGAATAGGATTAGCGGGTTACTGATTGATTCTCTTATTGCCTGGAGATGTTCTTTAATTGATTTAAAATCTCTTTCAGCTCGGTCAGGAGGAAAGGTTTGAGCTGCTTAATGTGCTGGAGTTTACAAGGTAAATATATAATTATAGTCTCATTTCAGAACACAGAATATACTGTTCTTCAATGCCAGCTTCATGTACATCAAAAGTCAATGTGTCCTTTCTTCTTTTTATTTTACTAAAGGAGATGTTTCTTAATCCTCCCAACACACTTTGTCGTATAATGCAAAATTTCTTTGTTTCAGTAATCGAAAACGTATGTCTGTGATCGTTCGTAATTCAGCAGGGAAACTGAGATTGTACTGTAAAGGAGCTGTAAGTAATAGACGCTGCAATGCAACTCAGTCTTCCATATGCCAAACAGTGTCTGCTCATGTAATGCCTGCGCATGCTTACTTTGCTCCTCTCTAATTGCATTAAAACTACTTTATTGTATGCCGCTTTAATTACCCTCACAGTTTAATAGGTCTTTGGTTTAGCAACTATTAACTAATAACTATTAATAATCTTTAGCAAATCCATTTCAATTATTTAAATACCGTATTTGCCGGTGTATAAGGCGGCCGGGCGTATAAGACGACCCCCTAATTTTACAGTTTAAGATTTTTTGCCTGTACTCACTGTATAAGACGACCCCCCCCTTCCGAGGCTTCTGACGCTTCATATTTCTTCCTTCTATGGAGCCATATTCTTCTTCCTTCTTGCTGGAGCTGGAACCAATCACGGCAAAGGGATGTATTTAATTAATGAATACAACGCCTTCGTGGATTGGCAGAGGCTGTAACATCATCAGCCCACGCCTCTCTGACTCTCAAAGCCAATCAGAGCAGGCTACTTTATGAAGCCTGCTCGGATTGGCAGAGGTTGTTCATTTGAATACATCGCTCACCGGGATTGGCTAAGCGGTATATGCTGCATGTAGCCGAAGCTACATACAGTATTACCGCACATCCAGCAGGCATCCGAGCAGCTGACCCGGCGTATAAGATGACCCCTGCTTTTTGGCCAGTTTTTAAAGTGTAAAAGGTAGTCTTATATGCCAGCAAATACAGTATTTTTAGTTTAACCTTTTCTGCCCCACCGCCTGAACAGTTCCATCTTCTGTAAAATCAGCCTGCTGTTTTGTAGGTTAAACCATTTCGCTACGTATACACTTGATGTGCTGACTTTCCATTCTGTTGATATGGTGGTTGAACTCACTGCATCTTCATTGCAGGCTTAAGCCCCATACACATAGGCCGCATATCTATCAATAGAAACCGGCCGATATTGGGCCTGTATGTAAGGTAGCCAGTCTGACAGAAGCCGGCCAAACATCTGTCTTTTGTCAAAGAATCAGAACCAAAAAAGGTCTACCGATCAGTGTTCTCAGCCAATGGTTAAGGGCGCTGACCAGTGTGTTCTGGCAGAGGGGCTGTTCCCCTGTCATTGGGATGTTGGTACAGAATCTCCTCCTGAGCCCTTCTGTTTTTTTTTTTTTTTTTGTTTTTTTTCTTCAGCCCACTGGGTTGAATGAAGAAAAACTGTTCGTGTGTACTAGGCTTTAGTATGAAAAAGGCACTGATGACTACAATGGACATTTTTTTTTATTTTATGGAATTTGGGAAAAAATAATTTTTGCAGCATGGGGTAGATATGGAAATATATGTATATATGCATTTTTAAATTGGTGGTTTGAAAACGGTGCTTTTAGGGTTGGTCATTTACCATGACCATGTCTGTTTTTAAAGCCTAGTGGTGGTGAAGAACACGAGCCACCACCTCCTTCACACTCTGTATGATTGAATACAGCACCCCAACCATATGGTACTGTCAATGGCTGCACTCATATACATAAAAAGCCTTCGTGGTGTTGAACCCAAAACCGAAAATGTAATATTTCAGATTTTCAATCAATAGATGTGGTGGCTGCATTTGTTTAAGGGTTTTTTTTTTGTTTTTGTTTTTTCCTTCTCGTCACCTGATAATCTGGCCAGTAAAACTTGGCCAGATGAAATTTAGCCGGGCCAGATGAAATTTGATCCATGTATAGGTAATTTTCTCAATTTCTGTACAACTACCATTGTTTGGTTTTCCCTGCTCGGTCCGGGCCAAAGGCTATATAGCTGTCAGGTCTGAGCAGAATACAATAGCTCAGTGGGGGGATTCCCCCATCCACCTCAAATGTGCGGGTGGGGGAATCAAATCTTTTTTTTTTTTTTTGTTTAACCTGACTCCTGTATGGGCTGCATTACACACCTCCAGTATTGGAGTACCCCCCTGCCTGAATGAAGGAACACAGGGGCAGCTTTGAACAGAGGCATTGTCAGTATGGAGGGAGAGGAGGGTAGATTACTAGCGGATTTAGATACACTAACAATATTTTGCCAAACTCCAGCTAATACTGCAGTTACGGCGACAGTTTTTGTTTCTTAAGGGTTTGCATAAATAAAAGCTGATAATTGTAAGCACTCCTGTCAAATGGTTTGTCTCAACACTCTAACTGCTACATTTGCGGGAGAGCTTGTTCTGTTGAAAAACAGACTTACTGGCTGGATCACCAGGTGAAAATAAAGGAGAGAGCTCCTTTAAAAAGAAAATGAATGCAGCCATCACTTCTAAGAATTGATAAGCTGCTATATAATTTTCTTTTTTGTTTAATACTGCTTTAAACATTTGCCCATTCACTATTAAATCAGCTGTATTAGACCTGCTTTCTGCTTTACCTCCTATTCCCTTTGTTATGCTGTATATATCACATACACTCTTTTTCTTGAAAATAGGATACAGTAATTTATGACCGTTTGGCAGAAACCTCCAAGTACAAAGAGATCACTTTAAAACATCTGGAACAATTTGCTACTGAAGGTATGATTAGCACCCCTGAATGAGAAGTAAAGAGAAGTGTATTACAGACCAGGAGAATTTTTTTTTTTTTTTTTTACAAGAAACGTCGATCTGTTCTGTCAGGTTATAATTTACCTCACTTAGCTTGTCTGCATTTACTTTAAGCTAGCCATACTTTATCAAATTTTTGAACAAACAAAAATTCTTATCAGTACTTTTTATGGCATGACAAGTGGCGTTCGTAAGTACTTCAAATTTAATTGCTTTTAACATTCGATTTTGAAGTGAGTGGACTTCTCCAACACAAAACACATTAATGCCTGGTACACACAATGAGATTATCGGACAAATTATCTTTTTTTTTTTTTTTTGCACGCTAATCTCATATCGAATCTGAAGAGTTTACTAAAGTCACAAATTCTCATACGACAGAATAAAAATTCAGAAGTGATGTAATGTGTTGTAATGCATTTGTATTGCATTTTCGAACGACAGCCGCACTGATTAAACAAAAATTGTACGATCTGGCATTCTATGAAAAAAAAAATTGTGCTTGTCTGATCAGATAATATTGAATGACCTGTCATGATCGGCCCTAGAAAGCTTTGTACTAACAATCAGATTATCGTACGATCGCTTTGAAAGTGGTATTTTTCTTACGATTTTCTTATCGTGTGTATGGGGCCTAAGGCTCCATTCAAACTTGTATGACTCCAAAGTTGCACGGACTTTGGAGTGCAACTTTGACGCAACATTGGATGAGTGCAACTTGGATACGACTTTGGCTTTAACCAGTGATAATGGAAAACTGTTGTACACAAGTTGCATTGTATAACATTCAAGTACGAGTTTCATGCAACTTCTGAGGGTTAACATTGAAGTCTATGGCCCTCAAGTTGCATGAAAGTCGGATCAAAGTAGTGGACTACTCATTAGTGAGCATGAACTACTTTGATGTTGCTGCAACTTTAAGGCCCCCTTCCACACTGCTGCGACTTGAAAGGCTCGCGATTTTGCAGCCGTGGTTTTGCTGCAGTTTCAGGGAATGCCTGTGTAAACTTGAGGTCTATGGACCTCAACTCGCATTAAAGTCGGACCAAAGTAGTACAGGGACTACTTTGAAGTCGGTGCGACTTAAAGTCGCACAGATATGAATTAACATTGGGAATCATGGGATACGACTTGTCATGCGACTCTGATGTCCAAATTTGCAGGAAAAGTCGCACAAGTGTGGAAGGGGCCTAAAACTTTTTGAACAAAATTAGAGTATGACTATGACCAGCTTTAGATTATACCTGTATGGCGGTTACTACATCCTTGAGAAGAATAAGAGAATCAAAACGTGCTATCCCATTCACAGTTGATTGATTATAGAAATGTTAACAGATTGTCATTATGTTATGGAAGAAAGGCGCCCAAGACAAGTAAACTTGAAGAACTTGTATTCATTTTTGGTTACTTAACCACCTCACCACCACACCTGTACACACCCTATGGACCTGAGCAATTCTTACATTTCTGCTATAGGCCTATTTATTGGGCAATATTTTTATATTACTTCCACTTTTGCAATCAAATGTGAGAAAACACCAATATTTTTATGTGTTCTAATTCACAAGTTTTTTTTTTTTAAATCTGTCTTGCCTGTTAGAGGTTTCTTACCATGAGGTGTCATGGCTGACGAACGTTTTTTTTAACAATATCCGAGTGAGTCTGTCCTCATTACCATACTATGTAAGAAGCACAGCCTCTAAAATGTAACTGTTGGTTAGGACAGACAGTGTTTAAATCTAGTTACAATTGATAATGAAGATGTTCCTGCACAGTACAAACAGGGTTAATTATGGCAAACACAGCTGGCCACCCCCTTATAAACAAAGAACTATGTAGGATTTTTCCTTGGACGGACGGGGGGGGGGGGGGGGTGGGGGGTTACGGGGGGGGGGGGTGATCAGAAAACGGCATCTAAGAAAAGTTACCGTATATACTAGAGTATAAACCAAGTTCTTCCCCCCTCAGCTTATACTCGAGTCACCTTTTTTGCGCCTGATCTCCCGGACTTTGGGGACGCGGTAATGGCCGGCCGTAAGTCCCCTGGACCCCAAACCTGGCACACCTGTAGCCCCACTCTTCCTCTACAGGTGTGCAAAGTTTGTCCGTGGGACCTACGGCCAGGGATCAGCGATTTTTCAAAGCCGGACACCTCTTCCATAGACTCCCATGTTAAACGTCAGTCTAGGCATGGGCACAGTGAGACATGGGCACAGTGAGGCATGCAGATGGACACCCTAGGCTTATACTCGAGTCAATACGTTTTCCCTGTTTTTTGTGGTAAAATTAGATGCCTCAGCTTATATTTGGCTCGGCTTATACTCGAGTATATACGGTAAGCTGCAATATGTACATTTTTATTTTGTATGCCACTCTTGGTCAGATAAAAAAAATAAGAATGAAAAACACCTTTCTGTTTGATCAGTGTTTTAAAAAAATCTTACCTGTCTGATTCTCAAAAAAGATCTCCTCGAACATCACAACCGATGACGTCCTACAGGTCATAAAAACATTGAAACTCCACAAAAACCCCGGTTCTGATAGGCTTTCTGCATTCCATTATAAAAAAGAAATCACCATCCTGAAACCTGATGTGGGGGACTTCACCCGGTCAAATTACTGACCTATTGGACCTACTCAACCTTGATATTAAAGTAGGAGTAAACTCCCATATCTGACTTCTACCTTTTAAGTAAGCCTATAATAAGACTTACCTATAGGTACTCTAAATAACTCCTAAACATGCACCATTTAGGAGATATTTACTGTACATGCAGCCAGTGACATCACGGGCGCATACATTCAGAAGGAACGTCCACCCGGATCATTTCTTCAGACCCCTGTGCTGTAAACTGTGGCTCCCACAGCGTGGGAGTGACATCATCGCGGCTCTGGCCAATCAGAGCCGGAGTCTGCAAACCCGCAAGGAAGACGGCTCTGACATCTCAGCACTGGAAGGGCTTTGTTTTAAGGTACGTTTAACATTGTGCGCTAGTATGCAATGCATACTAGAACATTATGGCTTTACCTTGCAGGGTACAAAAAGAAAAAAAGTCCAGCGGTTTACTACAGCTATAATATCTTCGCTAAAATAATTACAACTGTAGATAAACCCAATAAATAGGCTATTTACTTTAATACCAGATAGGGTTCTGCCCTTCATTGCCAAGGTAGTGATAATATTCGAGGGGGATCACTGTTATGTGCAGTACAAAAATGGAATATGCCAGCCTACCTCTAATCACTAGATGTACAGAAGGTATTTGATTGAAACCAAATGCCCTCAGTCTACCCCTTCTTCCAAAAGATCGCCTTCCCTGCAGAATTCTTTCCCATTTACCTGGACACTATACCATCTCTTATCTCTGTATCAATGTAACTAAAACCTACGGCACCCTTCTACCAAGCCAACTACCCCATATGCTCACCAATGACACGTTGGGTCCCACTGACTATAATGTGCTACCTAAAAATGTTCAAAGCCTTTAAAGATTGTCAGTCTCAGAGATAAGTGTGAATGATGACCTTAGAATTATTGCTTTCACTCGTCATTGACATTTGCGGCAATATCTCATGTGTGGTGAATCACTGTTTACATACATGTGCGGGACCTACATGAGTGTTTGAATTTGTATGGGGGGGGCAGGAATGCTTTTACATATTTTTTTTTTTCATTTTACTTTATCGCAATTACAAGGTTAACAAGCCAGGGAATGACCGCTCTAAAACTGGAATTGATGAAATCCTCGCCATTTTCGGGCTCATTTGTTACACAGGAGATCGAGGAGTGCCTGTTCCTCAAACTTTTGTAACTTGTTATACTGGCTGATTACCAGCTCTTCTCACTACTGTAGAAGTAATTGGGTGGCTGTACATTCGGGATATCTGTACATTTCAGAAAGGTTTTGTGGAAATAAGCTCACAGCATAATGTCTTGTTCACAGGTCTAAGAACACTGTGCTTTGCTGTGGCTGCCATCCCTGACAGCGTATATGAGGAATGGATGGATGTATATCACAGAGCCTCCATCTCTGTACAGAATAGAGCTCTGAAACTGGAGGAGTGTTATGAATTGATAGAGAAGGTAAGTGGTGTCATATATTCTTTCACATGTTCTGACATCTTAGCTCTGTTTGCTTGCTAGGGTTTGTTCACACAATAGCGCACATCATAAACCCTGCAATATTACAACACCGTAGATGTGTGATACCACTGTTAATTCCATCCCAGTACACAGCCACAGTGATTTGAAATGCACACATGCTTATGCAATGCATATGCATTTTCCTGCTTTGAAAAATATATACTGCCTATATTGTCATTTTGACAGCCTATTCTAAGTGAAGATGCATGCTTTGCAGAGCACTGCATTATGGTTTGATCTGGTTTGATACTGCTCCATCTTTGGCTGCTCTTTGGACTACTGATTTACATCACCATATTGGTAAATCCACCAAGTCTTGCTACCTTCATCTTTAAATGGCATAAAAATGTACATTTAGCCACACAACGTATGATTTTGAACATAATGCTTGCAGAAAATGTATGCAAGACCACTATGCATTCTCATTAAAAGGATATATGTGTTGTCAGTAGACAAATATGTTCACACTGTGGTACATGGGACTTTTCTTATAATGGCAGTGTGACCCACAAAGCTATTTCCAGGAGACGCTATTGCATAGCCAGTTACATAAATAGAGGACAGAAGAAGTGTAGCAAATTTACATATTTATTGTGGAAAAAGACAATTGGCAACTCGCATGTAGACAGTTGAAAGTTTGCTCATCTTCAAAGTTGGGCCGGTGATGGTTAAGATATCAGTGCAGCGGGGAGCCAAAATCCAGTCCACGATTAATCCACAGTGCTGTCAGCTGGATGTGCCTGTGAAACAAGAGGCCACCAGGGGGTGCCAAACATATACAACAATAGCAAGTGCACACAAAATGGGCAACTTGCATGGATATGAAAGAATGGTGCCTATATTCAATATAGTGAAGGTGTGTGGCACCACTCAGCAAAAGCGGTATACAGTCCCATCCAAAATTTCTGCAGCCATAGAAGTCTTGATGTTGTAGCCGAGGGCTGACAGGAAGTAGGGAGCTGGTGGAAGGCTCCGTGGAGTGTAGAGCAGGCCAGATGTAACATCACACATCGGGGAGACATCCGGTGACATGGCAACGCATTTCAAGGCCTCTTTGTCAAGCCATCCTATATTGTATGTACTGCACTTAAGCTGGCTACACATTATACAATTTTCTTGTACAATTTTCCTTTAGATTTACCAAGACCGTATAGTATGAGGCCAATGCTAAACACAATTTTCATGCAAACAGGCAGGCCCTTGCACTACATAGTTCAAGGTAAATCTAAAGGAAATTGAACAAATAAAAAAAAAATTGCATAATGTGTAGCCAGTTTCTTTGGTGTCCCTGTTACACTGAGATCTTCACCATCACAGGCCCAACTTTGATGATGAGTGAACTTTTAACTGCCTACATGTGAGTTACAAATTGTCTTTTTTCACAATAAATATGTAAATTTACTGCATTCAGATTATGCCCTCTTCTGTCCTTATCTGTTACCCAAAGAGAAAACTTCATTCTCCATGAGGTGCTGCACCCAGTGCCCTGAAGCCGGCGAGAGTTAACCCTGGAAGTTGAACTTTTTGCTGAACTGATTAGATCTCCATTACCCCACACTACTCTTTGTGCCATATCTGTTACATTCAGCTACATGAATAAAGCCTTCAATGATTTGGGCTGTTTTGGTTGTGCCCTACATGGGTCACAGCATATCATCAACATGAAATAATTTTACTAGAGGTTATATCCTGCCGCATGCTGGTCATCGATCTCTAGCTCATTTCACTTTCAGGCTTGTGTAGTCTCTCCATTAACATTGGATGGATCCCTCCTGAATGACCAGCTGATGTCATCTTTCTTTCAGCTTGCTGTATATTAACTCATGGAAATACACCTGTGGCTTTGCTTTTCCAGTGCCAGATTATTTTCACACCTGTGTAAGCGTTTCATTTTATAGTTTGCGCTCTGACAGTTCAGTCATTCCTTCATATTAATATCTTTTTGTGGCTCTCCACCTCCTTCTGAACTTTTCGTCTCAAGAAACAGTGGTTGAAGAGTTAAGTAATAATTAATTAGGGGTGAAGTCATTCCCAGATTTACAACAGTATCAACCAGGCATTTTTTATATACTTGCATAGTGCTGAAACCTGTAGAACTTAGTCAGAAATTACAGTGCCATGAAAAAGTATTCGTACCCCTTGACATTTTCCACCTTTTGACATAAATGTGTTTTATTGGGATTTTATGTGATCGACGGACACAAAGGGCCACCTAATTGTGAAATGAAAGGAAAAAGATTATTGTGTAGCGCACAGACCCCTCTGTCTTTACCTGCATTTTATTTGGCTCCTCGCACTACAAGCCCGTACCCTCCTGTGTGAGGAGGTTGAGCGGTGTTAGTTTCGGGCCTGCCTGCGGCTGGAGTTGAATCCTTCAGAGAATGATTCTCACCTCTATCTTGAACAAATGCAAGTCCTTATTTTTCCCCATTAAGCAACTGTCCACACAGACTGGAAGTCCAACTTCTATATTTATTTCACACTGGATAACAAATAGTCTCTTTAACAGCAGACAGGTTGGCACAAGACACAGGACAGTTTAGGTGGGAGGAGTTCCAGGCACAAACTCTAATGATTTCCTCGGACTGTTCAGGTTTCACAAACAGTTTTGGCGCTCGGTCTCTGCCACAGACCTGATGAATAGAAGTCACTGCCACTGACTTCGTGAACTGGTCACTGCCACTGACTTGGTGAATAGGGCCTTGCCCTATGAAGTCACTGCCACTGACTTGGTGAACTACCTTCTTGAAGTGTTTGGCCCATGTAAAGGAGAAAACCATCCCTCCGGAGAGTTACCAGAGGCCCTCACCGTCACCACGACTCTGCGCTGGGTCTTCGGAAAGGGTTACCTCCCTGGCCTCCTCATCTCAGATACGGGTCCCCTCGCAAGGCGGCACCCTGGGAGCTCTCGATCCCTTGCGGACCCCAGCCGAAGGTTGCTGGGCCCCGGGCCTTCAAAATAGTACCTCACCCCAGACTGAAGGTGTCTGGGATGGAACAGGCACCCGGAGATGACACATGCACGCCCAGGCTGAAGGTGCCTGGGCGTGGGCGAAGACGACGACCCCCCCCAATGGAAGATGGCCACCCCCTTTTATACCCTCTCCCGACAGGCACAGCAGGTTCCCCGCCATACTACTGCCGAGAGGGGACAAAAAGAGCACAGCCCTGTATCAGTGGTTCAACCCTGGCCTACGGCAACAGCGCCACCTGTAGGCCACAGGGAACTGCACACCAACACCATCTCCCATGGACAGAAATGGTCCATTTACCCTAACAATCAGTGTGTCTGAGCCTAATTACCACTCAGACACTTCCCCTAAATATAACACCCCGCTACAATTGTTTTCAAAATCTTTTACAAATGTGTGAAAAGTGTGGGGTGCATTTGTATTCAGCCCCATGAGTCAATACTTTGTAGAACCATCTTTTGCTGCAATTACAGCTGCAAGTCTTTTTGGGGATGTCTCTATCAGCTTTGCACATCTAGAGTGACATTTTTGCCCATTCTTATTTGCAAAATAGTTCAAGCTCTGTCAGATTTTCAAGTCTTGCCACAGATTCTCAATTGGATTTAGGTCTGGAATTTGACTGGGCCATTGTAACCCATGAATATGCTTTGCTCTAAATGCTTAATATGGTGGCAATCTCACCATATACTTGATCAGTGCTGGTGCAAGGATTTTTGACACTCTAGGCGAAACCTAATTTTACTCCCCTTGATCCCACCCCTGGCCCCTCCCTCTTTGTCCTGCCTATGTATATGGTGGAGATGGCGGAGGTGGAGATTTTTGCTGTGCCTCTCCACCCATTTCCCCTATTAGTTGTGATTAAATCCAGGCATGTAGGCGGATCCCAACTTCATTGTTGCAATCTTGCTTGAGCCTGGACCGGATGAGTGATGTCAGCTGACAGCAGACTTTAGCCCACTGATGGCTAAAAACGGCTCACAGAAGTGCAGAACGGACTGAACTCTTGTGATCCACTGGAGAAGTAGGGCCATACTTCCATGGCTATACTTAACCTTTTAACCACCTCATTACCAAGCCTATTTCTGAGATTTGGTGTTTACACGTTAAAAACTGTTTTTCTTTATCGTACATCACGGGACACAGAGCCTAGTAATTACTAAGTGGGTTATATTCCACCTTCAGGTGCTGGACACTGGTGTAATCAATTAGACAGGAAGTTTCCTCCCTATATAACCCCTCCCATACTGGGAGAACCTCAGTTTTTTCATCAGTGTCTAAGGTGTTGGTCACGAGTGAAGATGTGCTCTGAGGAGCTCCACTGGAGGGATCCATGCTGGGTTTAAATAGCCTCCATCAAGACCAGATCCATCCAAAGTGCCTTGGGCCAAAGTGGATGGTACCTGGGGCCTCGTATCCGCAGCACAAGGTTTTTTGCCTGTAATGCCTCTCTTCGGAGGGCTGGATCCTGGGTTCCAGTACTTTGGTTATATCCACATACCAAAGATTTTCTGACAGGATGCGGTACAGGTCCAGGGGAGTGGAAACCCTGTCTAGGATCCCGGTCCCTGAAGGTCTGTTGACTTAACCCGCCGTGATGGGTGAAGATTGGGTCTGTCTGTGCTCAGCAGTATCCTGCAGCGGGGATAAGGAAAGTGAAGACAATCCTAGGTAAATACCGTAAGGATAATTTTCCATGAGTGGCTGCAGGTCTTATCTGTTTTCCGCCACTAGAGGCAGTAAAGAGACATACCTGGTGTTTCGCTTACCATCCTCTCCAGGAACAAAAGCTCAGTGTCAGCCGGTCTGTTGAGCGGCTCACTTCCTCTGCTTCAGGCTCTGCCACAGTTGTGTGGGGGAGTCCCTCGTTGTCCGGGTCCTTGGGGGCTCCCCCCCCCCCTCCTCCACCACTTCCCTCCTGATGACATGTGGAAGGCAATTCTACCTGGTCAGCTGCATAAAAGCAGAAAATCATTTTTCCACTTCAAAATTGCAGATCTTAGCACTTTCCCTCCTGATGACATGTGGAACATGTGCAGAATCCTGATTAAATTAGCACCTTTTAATAACAGTGACTCGTGGAACATGGGCACAGCCGAAAACATCAGTTCAGGAGGTGACGATCCTTGCTCTTGCAGTACATGTATGTAACTAGGGATGAGCTTCCCTTGTTAAAGGGGTCTTCCAGATTCCGATAAGCCCCCCGCCCGCAGACCCCCACAACCACCGGGCAAGGGTTGTGGGGATGAGGCCCTTGTCCCCATCAACATGGGGACCTGGTGCTTTGAGGTCCAGACCCCAAAGCATCCTCCCCATGTTGAGGGCATGTGGCCTGGTACGGTTCAGGAGGGGGGGCGTGCTCTCATCCCCCCCTCTTTTCCTGCGGCCTGCCAGGTTGCGTGCTCGGGTAAGGGTCTGGTATGGATTTTTTGGGGGAACCCCACGCCATTTTTTTTTAAAATTTGGCGCAGGGTTCCCCTTAATATCCATACCAGACCTGAAGGGCCTGCTAATTGAATTTGGGGGGACCCCCACGCATTTTTTTTTTTTTTATCAATGACTTTCAATGACTTTCTCTGTATTGCCGGGACCGGCAATTCATTACAGCCGTAAGTACTTTTAAATGACTTTTTTTCCTTCAGAAATGTATATTTTGTGCAGAGACTGTTCTAAGCATGGGAAACAAGCCCTGCTTTACAGGCAATACTATACACCCCCAGGTACGAAATTTAAAGGCATATTTCATTTTTATTTCTTCACTTTAAGCATTATTAAAATCACTGCTCCCGAAAAAACGTCAGTTTTTAAAACTTTTTTTTGCATTGATTCATGTCCCCTGGGGCAGGACCCCGGTCCCCAAACACTTTTTATGACAATAACTTGCATATAAGCCTTTAAAATTAGCACTTTAGATTTCTCCCATAGACTTTTACAGGGTGTTCCGCTGGTTTTCGAATTTGCCGCGAACACTCCAAATTGTTTGCTGTTTGCTGAATGGGCGAACAGGCAATGTTTGAGTCGAACATGAGTTCGACTCGAACTCGAAGCTCATCCCTAGTTACATACATGTACTGCAAGGGCAAGGATCGTCACCTCCTGAACTGATGTTTTCGGCTGTGCCCATGTTCCACGAGTCACTGTTATTAAAGGTGCTAATTTAATCAGGACTCTGCACTATGTTCCACATGTCATCAGGAGGGAAAGTGCTAAGATCTGCAATTTTGAAGTGGAAAAAGGATTTTCTGCTTTTATGCAGCTGGCCAGGTAGACTTGCCTTTCCTGTGATGGCATGCTGTACTAATTCAACATAAAAAAAACTCTAAATTGAATGATTATGTAACTCCGTTGACGTTGTGCAGGTACACACACTGCAGCTCCAGTGAAGTGTAGATGTGTAAACTACATTGGAATTGCTGAAGGTGGAAACATACACTCCAGGTTCGTCAGTTCTGTGAATGCGGGCCTGAAAAATATGTAAAATAATTTAATGTCATTTAGCTACTGGTAACAAGAATAAGTCTCTGAACACTAATAATGTAGGGGGAAGTGAACACCGTTGCATGCCAAGTTTTATCGGATGCACCACAATGATTTCCAGCCATGGAAAATGAAGAAAGACAGTTAGCATTATAGGGGACACTGGTTTGCAATGTATAACATGGTAGTCCCTCCTAAGTTTTCTGACCCCAGCACACACCTCACTTATCTATATACATGTTGGCAGTGAAATGGCCCCTTCATCACACAGATCTCTGTAGCTTGTTTTTAGATAAGCAGAATGTGTGCATTAACCCATCATTGACCATTCTGCAGTGTATGTGTATTAAAGGAGAAGTATGACCAAAGCTATTTTGGCTATGCTTTTCTTATGGATCACAGGAGTGCAGTTCATTCTGCCCTCTTGTGCTCCGGACTCAGCAGACAGCGGGCTAAAGCCCTCTGTCGGTTGATGTCAGAGCCACTCTGCAGGATCCCAACATGAATGTCCCAATTCGCCCAGATGCCTAAACGGCAGTTAGCTCAGCCTCTCAGTGGGCCACTGAGAGGCTGAGCTAGCCACTCCACCCCCACCACAGCCCAGGGCTCCAGTGAGCAGTCTTTGATCGCTCAGATCTTGGTCTTGGTGGTATCAGATTGATGCTACATCCACCTAGGTGAGTATAATTGTTTGTTGTTTTTTTAAACCCGCACTTCTCTTTTTAAACCTTAAAGGGATTGTAAACTTCATGTTTTTTCACCTTAATGCATCCTATGCATTAAGGTGAAAAAACACCTTGCAGTGTCCAGCCCCCCCATTTTACTTACCTGAGCCCTGAATTTCCGTGGGCGCGATCCTGCGTCTCTCTCTCCACGGCTTCTCAGCTCTTCATTGGATAGATTGATAGCAGCGCAGCCATTGGCTGCTGTCATTAAAATCCAATGACCGTGGGGGCCGGGAGAAGTCATACACTTGGCGGCTATGGACGCCGAGTGTATGACATAGGAGCGTGCCCGCAAGGTAACCCCCTCAGGAGAGAGCTTCCCAGAGGGGGTTATCTATTGCAGGGAGGAGTCACGAGAGCCGCCGTGGGACCCCAGAACAGGAGGATCGGGGGCCACTCTGTGCAAAACGGACTGCACAGTGGAGGTAAGTATGACATGTTTGTTGTTTTTAAAAAAAACAACCTTTAGTGTCACTTTAAGTTAATAAACCAACATAATGAGACTTGTTTTGTTAGGGCTTATTAGCATTAAACACTCAGTTACCTGTCTGCAATGTGCGTGCATTTTACCCCAAGTGATTAGCTTCATTACCTTCTCTGTGATGAGTCTGCAGTCAATATGCATTAACCCCTAAGCACCCAGTCCCCAGCCCATGTGCACTAACTAACCCTTGAGAACTGGGTGCTGAAGTTTTATTGCAGAAGTACTAGTTGCTCCTTTTTACTGCCCAGTGCCCGGCATTCCCTGCCAATACCCTGTCTTACTTTAGGTATCTCCTTTTCAACCTCCATTGCCCTCAATTCCACTAATGCACGTCTGTTTTTTAGTGCTTTTTTTCTACCACCTTTACAGTCCATGGTTTCTCAAACGACACTCTCTGCACATCCATTGTCCCACTTCCATTACAGTAGGCATGTTTCCTGGGCTTTGATTTTGACCTTAAATCCTCTTCTGTAAAACCCTGTGTGAAGAGCATGGCTCCCATGCAGCTGCTTTACAACTATTCAAGTTTGTGAATGTTTGCCAAATCCCATCCACATGTTTTTTTTTGTAATTTTGTTTTTAAGCATGAGAAAAACAGTAATCACCATTTGTGTGAGTCGAGAGATTTACTGTACTGCCCACCACCATACCCTCTACACTACTCTTCTGCACACATTGCCACCATCATACCCTCCATACTACTCTTCTGCACATACTACTTGCCTTCATACCCTCCACACCCCTTTGCTGCACATACTGCTCAGTATCGTAGCTTCTACACCAGGGATATGCAATTAGCGGACCGCCAGCTGTTGCAAAACTACAAGTCCCATCATGCCTCTGCCTCTGGGTGTCATGCTTTCTGCTGTCAGAGTCTCGCTATGCCTCATGGGACTTGTAGTTTGGCAACAGCTGGAGGTCCGCTAATTGCATATCCCTGTTCTACACTCTCTTCTCCTGTAAATTCTGACCCCTCTCATACCCATCACGCTCCTTTCAATCGTTCAATCTTCCTATTTTCCTCCAGATACTGCTTGCTATGCCTCATATATTGTAATATCGCCAACCATGCCCATTTAATCTAAAGCATAGTATACATGCACATTTTGTTTTTGTTAAACCAGCGGGTTGATTGCAAAAAAAAAATGATCGATCCACGCAAGCAATGTGGATGCAGGGATCTCCCCTACTTTGCTATAATAACGGTTAGTTACTTAAAGGGATTGTATGGCTTTGTTTAAAAATAAAAAATAAAAATAACAAACATGTTATACTTGCCTCCACTGTGCAGTTTGTTTTGCACAGAGTGGCCTGATCCTGGTCTTCTGGGGTCCTTCGGCGGCTGTCTCGGCTCCTCCCCGCAAGCGCTAACCCACTTAATGGGAAGCTCTCTCCCAAGGGGGTTAGCTTGCGGGTGCGCTCCCGCGATACTGCCGGCGGTCATAGCTGCCGACTGTATCACTCGGTCCCACCCCCCAGCGCGCCGTGTCATTGGATGTGTTTGACAGCAGCGTGAGCCAATGGCTGCGCTGCTATCAATCTCCAATGACAAGCCACCTCCAGCAGGGGCAAACCATTGCGGGAACGAGCCCAGGAGTTTCGTGGCTTAGGTAAGTAAAAAGGGGGGCTGGGGGGCCCGAGAGTGCAAGGTGTTTTTTCACCTTAATGCATAGGATGCATTAAGGTAAAAAAACACAAAGCTTTACAACGCCTTTAACTTGCTAAGCAAAAAGCTAATCACAATAGCTAAAGTGAGAGCTATAGGGGCACAAGTCATCTCTCTTGTAAAAATACATGGCTAAATGTATTACCAGTATATTCTGTGTACATTTTACATACAGTGCGGAAAAAAATGATTTGATCCCCTGCAGATTTTGTAAGTTTGCCCACTTACAAAGAAATAAAGGGTCTATAGTTTTTATCATAGGTGTATTTTAAATGATCAAGACAGAATATCAACCAAAAATCCTGAAAAAACACACAATACAAAGGTTCTAAATTGAGTTGTGGTTTAGTGAGTAAAATAAGTATTTGATCCCCTACCAACCTAAATCCTAATGAACATTTATGGAGTGAGCTAAAAACTTCGAGTTGCCAAGTGACAGCCAAGAAACCTTAAGGATTTAGAGAAGAGTGGACCAAAATCCCTCCTGATATGTGTGCAAGCCTGGTAACCAACTACAAGAAAAGTCTAAAGGCCCATACACACGATCAGACTTTTTGACAACAACGATCCGATGGACGTATTTTATCGGACAATCCGACCGTGTGTATGCTCCATCGGACAATTGTTTTCAGTTTTTCAACGGACAAATGTTCGCTGTGTATGCTCTCAAACTTTCCGGCAACAAATGTCCGATGGAGGATAATCCTATTGTGTGTACACAAGTCCAATCGGACTTAAGTCCAAAGTACAAACACGCATGCTCAGAACCAATGATAAAGATCAGACAACAATAGCAGAAGTTGCCCAAAGGGTGGCGGTAAAGAGCTGAAAAAACACAGGATTTGGTTAAAGTTGGCTGAAAATGTTCTGCCGTGTGTATGCAGAACAAGTTCACGGCCAACGCCCATTTGGACAAAAATCCACGGAAAAGTCAGATGGAAGTCCGATCGTGTGTATGAGGCTTTTACTCTGTGCTTGCAAACAATTGCTTGGGGATCAAATACTTATTTTACTCACTGAACTGCAACTCAATTTATAACATTTGTATCATGTGGTGGTTTTTTTTTTTCCGGATTTTTGGTTAATATTCTGTCGCTATCATTTAAAATACACCTATGATAAAAATTATAGAGCCTTTTTTATTATTTTTTTTCTACGTGTGCAAACTTACAAAATCTGCAGGGGATCAAATAATTTCCCCACTGTAGTTATTGCTTTATTTTAATTATTAATCTTTTTATGTTGTGCATCTGTAGCTCCTTAACCTACATGAAATTATTAAGATGGTAATGATGATTATAACAGAACATATGGGAACTGACATTCCAAAACTAAACAAAATGTGAAACAAAAAAAAAAGTCTGTAACAAAGACGCTTAATACTAAACCACTGATCTCCGCTATACGGAAAAACTGTCACTTAAAAAATCTTCAGAATCCAACACGTTTGGATCAGTAGTGTATTTAGGTTTTGTGCTGCCCTAGGCCTGACTAAACTCGTGCACCCCCTAATTTAAATATGACCCACCCCTTCCTGTGGAGGCCACACCCCTTTCTGGTTAAGACCTGTCTTGAAATTTTTGAGTGGAGACACTAGTTCTGAGGGCCTGGGGGGGGGGGGTGCAATTGATTCCCTTAATGTGCATAGATTTCCTCTCGCTTCCTGTCTGGCTATGGGGCAGGAAGTGAAGGGAAATCTGTGCAATGGGACAGGGATGGTAAAAAATTAACTGACATGGGCTATAACCCTCCCTTACTCTTATCAAAAAAGAAAAAAAAAGTGTTGCCTATAGTTCTACTTTAAGCACAAATTTCAGTCAAAATTAGAAGCAGCGCCCCCCCCACCACAGTTGCGGAATGCTGGCTGCCCACATACTGGAAGCAGTGCGGCTGCTTTATGGGGGTGCTAGACTAATTTGCCTCTCAGCCAGTCCGCCCCATAAGACTGCCGCTACACTAAGAGTGTAGCGCAAACCAGTGGGGACTCTTTCAATGCTGCCCCCCTGCAAAGTGCTGCCCTAGGCCTGGGCCTTGTTGGCCTAGGCCAGGATACAGCATTGGTTTGGATGTGCTTTTTTATTTAAGTGACAGCCATGGTATGAGCAATGATGATCCACCTCAGGAACAGCAGGCTTCAGCAGAACCTGGGGGCTGAATATATACATTAAATTCTAGTGGTGGTTAATGTTTGATCTGTTGTGTAGTTCCAAGAAGTACACTGCAGCTCAGACATGAATGAAGTGCCATACAACACTTCATGTGTGCCTATAGGGTAAGAAATACACTCTGTTGAATAGCCAGGCAACATCAATGAAAAGAACTGCCAAAAAACCTACACTGCACCGTGTTCCTTCTACAGCACAAGTTTCCTTGATTCATATGAGATGTAATAATGACACCGCAAATGAATGATTATCCCAGTTGTTCCATGTTTCACTTTTAATTGTGTGCTAATTTTTTTGAAGTTCTCTTATTCAGCTGACAGATGTTTGTTTTTGTGTGTTTTTTTTTTTTTTTTAATTAAGCTCATAATTTATTCTGCTTTTCACATACTGAGTTGTGATTTTATTATATTATTGTGTAATTTTTCTTTCCTCTTCCATAGAACCTCCATTTACTTGGAGCAACTGCCATAGAGGACAAGCTGCAAGACAATGTGCCCGAGACCATCGAGACATTAGTGAAAGCTGACATTAAAATTTGGATTCTGACTGGAGATAAACAAGAGACTGCTATTAATATTGGTATTGTGATATTTATTTATTTTATTTATTTTTTCAATATGTCACCTACATTATAAACTTGAAGGCGAATGCAACCTTTTGCAAAACAAAGAAAATATATTTCTGCGCTGTGGACTAGAATTAATATTGATAGCTGCTGCCTCCACTGAAACCAGCAGTTGGATGGTAAAAACTAAATGGAATATTGGGGGTAAGTGAAATTGGTGCTGCTAGTGTGAGGTATACTCTGGTGTGTGTCAGTATTTACCCAAATGTGAAAAAATTTACAGGAAATCCATAAAGTGCTTTGTGCACATCCAAAATCCATAGGTAGCCAAACCAAGTATCAAAGTGCTATATTGTAGCAAACATGCAATAATGGATATATCGTATACATAATATGAAAATAAAGATTTATAAAAAATAACATCAAAAAATTCATATCCAAAACCAGTGTCAAAGTGCTCAAGTGCATTAAATCAATCAAGGTGCTGTGATGTATAGCAAATATGCATTAGTGATGTTTCATATACATAATATCAAATAAAAAGTCCATCGGTTCATATCAAACATTAAAAATGATCTCCGCTGAGTGAAATAGGTGCTGATAAACGTGCGTGCACTCGGGCAGTGGCTTTGTGTCACACTCGTGCCCCCCTCCTATGCTGCACTCCCCAGATGGCAATTCCCATAAAGGGGTCACAAGCCTCCACATTACAAATGACTGTAATGGAAATCCTCTCGTTGCCTTGGATGTTTTAATTTTTTATAAATCTTTTTTATTTTATTTTATGTATACGACATATCAATTATTGCATGTTTGCTGCAATATAGCACTTTGATTTAATGCACTTTAGCACTTTGATGCTTGGTTTGGATGTGCACAAATTTTTTCACATTATGGTATATACTGTGACACACCAGAGTATACCTCGCACTAGCAGCGCCAATTTAACTTGCCCCCAACTTTTGCAGATAAAACATGCACCCACAATTTTTTTTAAAAAAATTTAATTTTTTTTTTTTTTTCCATTGGAGCCTCCAAAGCCTTGCAATCGTGATCAGTGGATTGCGAGTGCAATGCACAGGCTACTGCAGATCGTTCCTTCAGTTGAAGGTCCGTACCAAGTTTTAGATCTTCAGTTAGAGGGCTGGAGAAAGTTTTCAATGGTGTCAGATGGGATTTGTAGTCTGCTGTTCACACATCTGTAATTTGATGACTCTGCTGTTCATGCTGAGCCATGCACGGCTGTACCAGATTAAAAAAAAGACAGAACCCCCCCCCCATCACACACACACGCTCTCTCACTTAGTAATTTGGGGGGTGGGGTTTTGCAGACTGTGACCATGTATCCTGTTAAAACCCAGATGGGGATTGAACGGGAAACATGGTCAGCATCACTGGTGGACTTAAGCCGGCCATAGGCGGTGTTATTTTCTTTCATGCACAGTCAGTGTTGATGGGGGAATCCCTCCTGCAGAGCTATAGTGTCTGCTGGTTCAGCAGGGACTGTCTGAGATTCTAACCATGTATGGGAAGGCTGGTTGTACCCAAGTCGATCAATCAACTTTGGTACAACCAGCTGTCAGATTTTTTATGCGAGTATTGCCAGTGGCTATATGCACTAGCAATATTCACTGTGTGTTCTCCCGGTCAACTTGGGTACAATCAGCCTGCCCATACATGGTTTGAATCTCGACCAGTCCCTGCTAAACCGGCCGAGATTCTAACCATTAATGGCCGGCTTTAGCCTAGCCAGTGATCATTGTTTTTTCGTTTGCTATCTGATCTAACAGTATCTGTGTGTGTAGGATTTTAATTGCGTCATCTTTCAAGTTACAGCACTTCGGACTGTCTGTAGTAAGCAAGTAACCAATAGAAAAAAAATAATTCCAGCCTTTCGAAAAAGGAGAGATAATGTCATTGTATACGAGCATACTCTGCAGATCCAACTTCTAAGGGTGAAGTAAGTTTTGCACTGTTCACATCTGCTCGCTACGAATTTCTAGATAACTGTAAAAAGATTGAGGGGCACAAAAAGGATTACACTAGCCTGTCTGCACGGGTACTTTTACATGGCATGGCAAAAAGGAATTGTCATGACAAACCCGAACTGCAGGTGGGCAAAGAAAACATATTTAATCCAGCTATGGTATTAAAAATCATTAGTGTATTTTACTCCAAAACTAGTGTTCATTCTGAAACTAGACCTGCTGCTGTACAGCAGCACAATGGGAAATAAAGTGCCAGTGTTGTGAGCAGCCGGGGACCCCCTTGTTTTGCAGAGTGCTGTCAGTCTATCATACATTAAACGGAAAAGCACAAGGCTGCCCTCTTCAGTGTGCTGCTGCTTCTTCATTGTCCAATCACAGGCTGTGTGTAAGAGATCAGGCAGTATTGCTGCACGAAGTGTAGTAGACAGGTAGTTCCACGACCTAGCTATGCTGTCTGGCCGAGAGATCCGTTGTTTTCAGCATTTGCAGATTGTCATTTTTGTACAGAACTGCGACCTTTTGACACCCGTGCTTTAAGTATTGGATACAGTAAGTATGCTACTGAAGGGTTTATTAGCGGTTAGTGTTTGGGTCAACAACTAATGATTAAACATACCACTGACAGGAGTGCATAGACCTAAAGAATGACTAAACAGAATCCCCAGACCAATAGTGCTAGTGTATGCATTTCATCTGTATATTCAGCTGTTTGACTAGAGTTCAGCTAACAATACAAATGTATAAATCGGTCTTTGATTCAGTGTTTGTTTTTTTAATACTGTATAACACTTTAAAGATAATTATGTGTTTGCACTTAATGGTTGTTACTGCATACGGCTTTCTAGTCTTCCTCTCCTGCATAATAGGTTATTTTATAATCCAGTCTTTTCCCATAAGACCCAGTAGGTGGCACTGTTGCAGTGTGGCCAGATTAATAAGTGATGCTCTTTGGCATGTTTTTTTGTATATTCATGGAGTATCTAACATCAACAGTGTTTTTTTTTTTTTAATTGGAAACCAACTTTATTGAAAAGTATGCATGGTACATAAATCAACATAAGCCAGTATGGCCAATATAATAGTACATACATGAACACAGTGAAGCATCTGTGTGTCACAAAGATAATAACAGCAGTGAAAGTAGAGCCGGTATACAACAAAAACAAAAAATCAACATGTCAGGTACACGTTTCACCATCCGCCATCCATCTGTCCCAGACCTTCTCATACTTTAGCGGACACCCTCTATGTACATAAATCAGTTTTTTATATGGGAGAGCATCGTTAACCGCCTTTTTCCAGCACTGAACTGTAGGGGGCAGGGCCTGCATCCAATTACGGGCCACTACTTTTCTTGCCAAGAATAGCGTCTCATGTAAAAAGGTACGGAGGGGTTTGTCGGCATCCAAGTCTGGCAACAGGCCAAGTAGGCACATCTTTGGGTCAAGGGTAGCAGGGGAGCCCATCTGATCGTGTAGGAAGCGTATCACCTGTGTCCAATATGCCTGAATGGTAGGACAGAACCATATGAGGTGGTAAAAGGAGCCCGGGGTATGGTCACAGAGGCGGCATCCTGGATTGTATGTGGGCCTGAAACGTGCCACTCTCTCTGAGGGGTCAGATATGTTCTATGTATAATGTACAGCTGTGTGAGGCGGTCCGACAGCTTGGGGGAAACCTTTTTCACGTCCTCCAAAATCTCGCCCCAGTCCTCATCCTCTATAAGTCCAACATCCGCCTCCCATCTAGTCTTAGCAGTATAGGCCAATGCTGTGGTGCTAGGGAGACGAATGGCGGAGTACAAAGTGGAGATGAGCTTAGCAGGCACATTACCCGTGACTGTGTCCACTATGGAGGGAACTGCCAGGGACGGGTAAGAGCCAGAAAACTGGGCCTGTATGGCGTGATGGAGTTGCAAATACCTGAAGAAAAGGCAATTGGGGAGGGAAAATTCGTCCTTCAGCATTTGGAATGACTTAAGGCCTGAATCGGTCATGATCTGGTGTATGTATAAGATCCCATGGCGTATCCACGCCGCGGGGTCCGGAATGGACAATAATTCTGGCAAGCATGTATTGTACCAGAGAGGGGTATGAGAGTGTACCCTTGGGGTCCCAGTTCTCTGCAGTGCCGCCCGCCATACCCTCCGGTGGTGAGTCAACATGTCTGCTGTGCGTTGGGGGGGGGCGTCTTGTCAATGGGGCTCTTAGGACCGATTGAAGTGGGGTGTGGGCCGAGTCATCTGGGTGCTCACAGAGTAGTGTCTGGTATCTCGTTAGTTCATGTTTATCAAAATAATAGAAGTGGGACAGCTGGGAGGCAAAATAATAATCCTGAAAGTCAGGGAGAGCAGCTCCTCCCAACGTCACAGGGTTCTTCAGGATTCTCCAGGATAATTTGTGTCTGCCATGACCCCAAATAAATGAATTCAGGATGGATTCAATTGTCCTGAAAATTTTTTGTGGTATATAGAGGGGAGCATGCCAGACCAAATAGAGTATCTTGGGAAGGAGTATCATCTTAACCAAGCTGACGCGACCCATAACACCCAGGGGTAGTCTGGCCCAAGTCTGCGTCTTGTTCTTGATCAGAGCAAACAGGGGTTCAATGTTCAGTAGTTTATAATCTGAGAGCGATCTAGTGACCTGTACGCCAAGGTATTTAATCTGGGAGACCCTTGGGAGAGCCAGAGGAGGGGACGCGAACGAGGAGGGGAAATGGTCAATCGGAAGGATCTGGGACTTAGCCCAATTAATACTCAGACCCGAATGGCCACCCATACGTTCTATGGACTGGAGGGCTGCTATAAGAGAAGGACCGGAGTCCGCCAGATACAAAAGTGTGTCGTCGGCATACATCCCAATCTTTTCTTCCAGGTTCCCCATCCTGAGACCTCGGATGCAAGTGTCCGCACGGACCATTATGGCCAACGGCTCCACAGCCAATGCGTAAAGCATGGGGGAAAGGGGGCAGCCCTGCCGGGTCCCTCTCTCCAGCGGGAACTGGTCAGAAAGCCAACCATTCACAAACACTCTGGCCCTCGGGGATTGATAGAGGAGTTGGACCCAGCGAATAAAGCTGGGGCCAAATCCAAATCTTGAGAGACACTCCCACAGGTAGTTCCACTCCACGGAGTCGAAGGCCTTGGCGGCATCCAGCGCCACCACGACCCTCGAGCCAATTTCATCATGGGACCCCTGAATATTCATAAATAGGCGGCGAATATTCATGGCCGTGTTCTTCCCTGGCATAAAGCCGGTTTGGTCAGGGTGTATCAATGACAGAATAACCTGGTTAAGGCGGGAGGCTAGAATCTTAGCTAATATTTTAATATCTACCTGTAACAGGGAAATGGGCCTATACGACTCCGGGTATTTAGGGTCCTTTCCGGGTTTGGGAATTACGACTATTTGGGCTTCTCGCATAGATGGGGGTAGAACTCCTGAGTCAAATATAGATTTATACAGGTACTTAAGTTCAGGGATTAGGATTTCAGAGTAGGTGGCATAGAATTCAAGAGGTAGGCCATCCAATCCTGGGGCCTTGGATGAGGCCAGACAGGAAATGGCCTCGGAGATGTCCTCCTCAGTAATAGGGGCTTCCAGAATTTCAAGCTGGTCGTCTGTCAGTTTAGGGAATTGAACTCCCGCTAGGTAGTCCCTGGTGTCTTGGGGAGTGTGGGTGACCCTGGAAGTGTAGAGTGCACGGTAGAATCTCCCAAACTCCTCCGCCACCAGTTGCGGATCGGTGATGTCGTTCCCCTGCGGGTCGGTCAAGGACACCACCACAGGGGGACGCATATCCAAGTGGGCGAGATATGCGAGCAGTTTGCCCGATCTCTCTCCATACTCAAACACCCTCTGTCTACAGAAGAAGATACGTTGTTTAGCCTTCTCTATGTGCAATTGGGAGACCTGGCGCGCCTGAATCTTTAGATTGTTGGCCGCGCTGGGCGAGGGGTCCCGGTGGAACGCCTCCTCCAGCGCCTGCAGGTGCTCCGCAGCCTGCTGGACAATAAATGTTGATGACCGTTTAAGCCTGTTAATACGTGTGGAAAGTAGGGAACGAGCGTGAAGTTTAAACATTTCCCACACCACATCATGCGTGGCAGTGTCCCTGTTGGCCGTAAAATAGTATTGCAATTCTGTGGGGATGTCATCCTGGTCCTGCAGGGCAGTCAGCCAGAACGGGTTTAGCCGCCAAGAAGGAGCAGGGGAAGCCTTCAGGAGCTGGATCGTGACCCAGTAGGGGGCGTGATCCGAGAGTACTCTCGGAGCAAAGCCCACATCTCCTAGCTTAGGCAGCAGGGACATTGAGATAAAAACAAAATCAATTCGTGACATTGTGTTATGACTGGCTGAAAAGCATGAGAAGACTTTAGTGTGCGGGTGTCTGTGGCGCCAAGTGTCGACAAGAGCAAAGTCGGTCATTATGCGGTGCAGTCTGGTATGGGTCGGTGGGTTAAGGGGGGGATCCAGTGTGCCCAGACGGTCCAGAGCGGGGATCAGGGTCATATTGAAGTCCCCCATCCACACTGCCGGTACGGAGGGGTATTGTGTCATAAAGGCAAGGCCTTCCTGAATTACAGCTGAGTTGTACGGGGGGGGGAATATAGCAGGCAAGTAGCAGGATAGGAGACCCATTAATGGTGGCGTGCATAAACACATATCTGCCCTGCTGATCCGTGCGGAGCAGTATAAGCTCAAAAGGTACCCGTTTGGCAACCAGGACCGATACTCCTCTGGAATATGAGGTGTGAGTGGCATGATAAGCCCACCCCACCCAAGGTTTTTTAAGGGAGGATTGCAAGTGGCCCGTGACATGGGTCTTGACCAGTGTGATAATGTCAGCTCTCTGAGATTTGAGAAATGTCAGGACCGCTGTGCGTTTGATCTTATTGCGTAAGCCTCTAACATTCCACGTGAGGAACTTCAGGTAACTCATGGTGGGTATATGGTGTGTATAATAGACCGCAGCCAGACCAGGACCAGCAGAGCAGATAAGGACACATCAGACAGTACAGAACACATCAGCAACCAATATTGATAGTGCATGTATGACAATGACATAGTACCTTTAGCAGAAATAAACAATTGTGAACATAGTGGCAAATAAAAAACAGCCAAAACATTTCCCCTCCCTCCCAGTCCAGTGCCACCCCAATTCGGCATGAACATAGTATCCCAAAACCAGGTATCAACCGGGGACATCCAACGTGAAAAAAGCATTGGAGGCGAGGGACTTAATTTCAAAGGGACATAGATACCTGTGATGAACAGAAAACAAAAAAGGAGGAAAAAACAATCAGGTAAACGGGGGGAGTGAAAAAAGTCCATAGAGAACCTAGGGGGGCGACTTCTTCTCTGAGAAGTGCATGGGGTGTAGGGGCCACAAAAGCACAACACCATTGCAGCCGTGCAGAAGGGAGCCCCGCCTGCCATCAGGGTGGTACGTAAAGTAGGATAGGAAGTTCCAGCAACGTTCGGTAAGCTGCCCTCTACAAGCATCTCCCATGCGTGGGGAGAACGGGGAATTAACAGTTAGGTCACCCGAAGGTGGCGAGCATGCTGTGAGATCCGAGGAGGGGCGAAAAAGGCTTTTAGGTCTGTCTCCCCCGTCCCGGCGGAGGGCACCCACTAGCAACAGAGCAACCGTGAGGCGAATCACCAGGGCACGAACAGGGAGTGCCACCGGCACAGGGGGCAGCAGGGGAGAGAAAAGAAAAGTACTCACAGCTCCCAGACATCGCGGTATGCTCAATCTCGCCGATCTCTCCGGTCAATCCAAGTGGATGCCGACTCTGGGTCCTCGAAAAAGTGGGTCCGACCGTCGCACTCCACACGAAGCTTTGCAGGGTACAGCATGGCGTATTTGAGGTGTAGAGTGCGGAGGCGCTTCTTAACATCCTGGAACCTGGACCGCTGCCGTTGCACCTCATTGGAGAAGTCCGGGAAGACGGCAACACGAGCGTTGGTATGGGGGATATTCCCCTTCTCTCTGGTTAGGCGGAGGATCTTGTCGCGATCCCTGAAATTAAGGAACTTCGCTATCAGGGTACGCGGTGGAGCTCCTTGGGGAGGAGGGCGGCCAGGGATTCGATGAGCTCTCTCCACTGCAAACATTACCGAAAATGCGTCTCTGCCGAAGGTTGAGGTTAGGAGGTTTTCAAGGAAGCTCTCCGGATCGGTGCCCTCAGCAGACTCAGGAAGACCGATGAAGCGGAGGTTACATCTCCGAAGGCGATTTTCCATGTCATCCTGTTTTGCGCTAATCTGTTGTAACTGGCGGCGCACCTCATCGGTGGTATGTTGTAAAGGGTGTAAGATATCCTCTGCTCTGCTAATACGGGTCTCCGTCTCCGTCACGCGGTCCCTGAGGGTAGAGAGATCCTGCCGGATAGGGGACACATCAATTTTTACCTCCTCGATCTTGGTGGTAAGCGTGCTCTGGCACATGGCGATGGCATCCAGTAATTTGTTAGTAGCCACCACAGAGTGATCCGCATCCAGGAAAGCAGCAGCGCCGTCTCTGACCTGCTGATCCCCCTCCTCAAGCCGGCGGTATCTGGCCAGTTTATCGATGGCTTCAGAATTATTTTTAGACGGAGACATGCTGTAAGGCGACAGGGAAGATCCCTGGGTGCACCAATATGGCCGCTGTTAAGGAGGCCGGGTCCTCCACAACCTCCCCCCCCCCCACCGCTGCCCAGGGACGGCCCAACGTAGGCAGCAGGTCACTCTCAAGCAGCTGTAATGGCAACAGGCTGCATGCAGGGGAATCTGAGCTCAGGGGAGTCAGGGAGGCCTGTAATACTTGCCAAAGATGTCTCCGGGTGGAGCAAGATGGCCGCCGTTCCGGGAGTCAGGCCGAGACCGCGGTCCGCTCACACAGCAGGTGCAGAGTGCAAAGACACCCCAGCAGCTGCAGCAGGTAATCCGGGGGCCGATGTAGAAGAGGATGGAGCCCAGTGCGCCCAGGGAGGCAAGGAGAAGTGTCCAGGGCCGCCGTCGGGAGGGCCAAGATGGCCGCCGAACCAGGAACTAGGCCGAAGCCGGGGCCTTTCCTGAAGCAGATGACCGGGAAGCGCCGCGACGGCAGTGGCGGCAAACCAGCGGGCTAACAGGCTTCAGGAACCACAGGGAGAGCAGGACACGTCCTCGGATGTAGGGGATGGCAGGAACCGAGCAGGATGCAGGCAGGATGATAGGTTAGGAGTATGGGCAGACGGAGCTCACATCACATGCGACCTATCCCATTGCTATCCAGGCCACGCCCCCCATCAACAGTGGTTTAAATCAGCTTTATATGAGCTTTCATTGTTCTAAACCTAAAAATCTAATTTATGTTAAAAACCATTGTGACTCATTTAGCAAAATCACAGGGTGTCTTCCGAATTTAAAAATGTTCTCTCTATTGACCAAAATGACTGATGATATGGGTGTTGTACAGACTGATTGTAAAAATGGGCTAATTCATTGTAAGGGAAACTTTTATGCTCTCGGCTTTACTGCATTCGCTGCATTGCTCCACAGGGCTGCCAGTAGAAATCATTGGGCTGTGTACAGTTTACCTGACAGGGTCCCAATCTCCTCTAAAAAAAAATGTGCCTATCAATACCCTTTTTTTTCTTTTTTTTTTTTGTTTCAATGATTTTTTATTGAAGTTTACAGGACAAATGGGTAATTAGGATTGCACAACATATCATAAATCTGTATCACAGTACAGAGAACATTTCAGGAAGAGTTTTAACATCTTATGACCTACACACCCGTTACCACTTGTCACCCCATGTCAGGGATAGAGAAAAAAAAAGGGGGGGTGGGGAATTATACAACAAAACGTTTCTGCACCCTAGAGGCGACTATAAGTATCTTAAGGTTGCCCCCCCCAACACTCGATAGAAGCAAGGAGGGGCAATACCCATATTTTAAACACAACTTCCCCAGTAAACACAGCCATACCACCTGCCCAGTATTTATCAGCCTGTTTAGTAAAAATGGAACTTGCTTTTTAATAGTAAAGAGATCAAAAGGCCGGCATTTCCCCTGAAAAGGTGGAAACCTTGGTTGTGTGAGGGAGGATGCTTACTGAAAGATTATATATGACGGAACCCTCATTTAAAAGACAAGATTGATGTGTAAAACTACAGCAGGTTGGGACTTTTTTTTATACTTCCATATTCTTTATTATTTTTCCATGTTTCATAACATTTTATAAAATTACATACATTAATTTTATCCTTATTTCACGTAGCATGTTATAGTATTATTTTCTACGATTAACCATTTACCCCCTACCTCCCCTTCCCTCCCTAGTCCCTTTGCACACTCCAAAAACAAGAAGAAGAACCAAAAAGTACCCTCTACCGTTCTCTACTTTCAAAAACTATTTTATCCTTACCTTATTTAATCCTTTCTTTCCCTCTATCTCCATTCCCCTTACGCTTCTCTCCTCTTGATCTTCCAGCATGTTTAGCTTCTTTATCTTGAGCCCATAACTTCTCTATCTATCTATCCTCTATCCACCCCTCCTATCTCCACAATCCAATTTCCACTTTTGGGTCCATTCTTTTACTCTTTTCACTCCCTCATCAATTATGGTTTTCCTCAGCCAGGGATCCCACATTGTTTTACATTTTTTATAATTACCCCGTCTAGTCAGGACTACTTTTTCCTTCCACATTGTTACATTCAGCAGCAGGTTGGGACTTTAAATGAGGCATGTTCAGTGTGGCCAGAATGAGTCAATAACAGAAATGATATGGGTTTATTATCTGGACAGTAAAAAACATTGCATTACAACAATTAATAAACATACAAAAAATAGATCATAACATAAGATTACACTGCATATTGTAGCATTAAAACATCATCCTCAATGCTCTGTGACCTGCAAAAGTGGTATAATAAATTGGACTGAGCTAAAATCAAATAGGCTGTCTATATAACACAAGTTTCATCCGGATATGCCCGACATGTTTCATGGATAAAACCACTTCCTCGGGGGCGGGTGCATCTAAATATTTAGATAAGCCAATATGTTATAATGGAAACAGAAAAAATATGAGACGGTGATAATCTGTCGCCACATATACTCACCTGAGAACGAAGCCTAGGGTCTGTGAGACCCAAACCCAGAGGCTGCCTAAAGTGTCCATACCGGGAACTGTGGTAGAATGGGCCCGCCAGAGAGTTTCGGTGCACACACATGGTCCCAGACAGATTGAAGTACAAAGGGGGGATTTTGATGATAAAAAAAACAATTGATAAATTGTTTGGGCTCCATTTCTGTAAAATTCAAAGATCAGCTATAAATAAATACTTTTAAAGTCCCAACCTGCTGTAGTTTTACATTTCAATAGGGATAGAGACGTATGTTTTCCTGTGTTTCATTTAAAGTCCCACCTGTTCCCCTTTTCCTCCTCCTTTCTCATACGAGATTGATGTGTCTGCTAAATAAATTGATGGCATTCTTCATCATCACTACCATTACCTCCAAGTAATTTTCAGCATTTTCCAGTTTGTCAGGTGGCGGCTGTCAATAATAGAATGTGTGAACAGATCCTCAATAAACGCATCCGTGTCCCTACCTCGCTAACTAGATATGCAGCTAAGAGACGTGCTGCAAAGTCATGAGCTCAGATGTAAGAAGCATTAAAATTAGAATAAATTGCATTATTAACTGGACATCAAATTGGAAATGGGTAACCCCTGGTGACCTAATGGGGCTCTGGCCCAGTACAAGAGTAGTGTCTGTTTCCCCCTAAAGGCAGCCCTGCGGCTCCACCAATGTAAAAAGCCAGTTAATTCATATGCTGTGCACATTTATGGGCCTTTCACACTGATGTGCTGCAGTTTTCTCACAGCACAGTTACAGCGCAGTGTACCCGGGGTTTTCGTGTGGGTCACCTGCGCTTTGCAATAGACTTGTGGTTGTACAGAATTTCGTCTAAAAGATCAATCTGACCATTGTAAAAATCATACTGGCGATGGTGCCAAATTTGATTGAAACAGGAAATGCTGTAAATGTCACAGCTGTATCAGCATTCATATTGTGTGGGAACATTTTGTTATAATTGAAAAACTGACACACACTCAAAGATTACTTGTACGAAAAAAAAAAATATCATACAAAAAAAAAATGCTCTCTGATTTCCCTGCAAGTGTCGGTTGGCTGCAATGAATGAATAGTATAAAACATTACCAAACCTATTAATTGAAAGTGGAACAAACCCTCCTATCATGTACAGACAAGGAAACAACCATCTTGGCCTCAGCTTGATTTGCAGTTGCCTAGGTGCTGTACATGTGATCTGTTCTTACCCCAGCCATTTGATGGATTGACAGTCCAATTTGAGAGCACACACAAATGTGATGGATAATCTTTCAAGGCATGCCTTGAATTTAACAGTTTTGTGAAACTGTTAAATCGATGGGTTTGGTTCCTCTAGTTCCTGACTGTTTCCCAAAACCGCTATGTTCAAGGTATGCCATGAATGATTAACTGTCACTATTGCTTTGTGATTCTCACCTTACTGTCAAGCCATCATATGGCTGGTTGTAATAACTGATCACATGCACAGCACCATGGGATCTGCAGATCAACATGAGACTTAAGATGGCAGCTTCCTTGGCTGTAATGGATAGGAGGGTTTAGTTCCACTTGAAAACTAGCATTAATCTGTTGATTGGTAAAAGTAGTCCTGTAAAAAGCTTGCTAAATCTGACCAATAAAACTTAGTTTAAGGTAAACCAAATGCCTTTCTACTCTTATCGCAGTTCCAACATCTCTTGAATTGCACCAAGACTTCATCATTTGTCTTTGTTCTTTGCCTAGAGCAGCCATTTTTCAGCAGGGTTTTGTGGAATACTAAGGTTTCTCCAGGGATTGGTAGGGGTTCCTTGAACTGTGGCTGATTGACCTGCAATGTGATGGTGTCTGGATAGTTTTGGGTGCAGTGCCACTTGGCATAGCCTATGGCATGACACCAATCGCCAATCAAGTGACCTTCACTGTAAGGGGTAATCCTCCTACTCACCACCAATGTAAGGTGCATTCTTCCCTCTGCCACTAATTGGTTTTAGGAGGGGTTCCCTCGATTTCGGGGGTTATTTGGGGAAAAGTAGAAAAGGGCTGCTATAGAGATCTGGAAAAGGGCACCACGATTATAAGGGGCATGCTCCCCACTGTGCCTCAATGAATTAGTTTTAGCAGGTGTTTCCTGAGACTAGGGTTGTCCCTATACCACTTTTTTAAGACCGAATACAAGTACCGATACTTTTTTCAAGTACTCGCCGATACCGAATACCGATACTTCTTTTTTTTTTATGTCATGTGACAGTGGCACATGTGTCAGTATTTTATTTTTTTACTAGTTTTTGTTATGTTTTTTTACAATGCTTTCTTGGGGGGGGGGGGGGGGAGTGGATGGTGTCAGTGTGTTTTTTATTTTAATTTGTCTTATTTTTTACAGATAATTTTTTTTATTATTTATTGCAAATTTTATTTAATTTTTTTAGCCCTGTTGGGGGGCTTTGGTGAGATATCAGGGGTCTTAACAGACCCCTGACATCTCCCCTTTGAGACAGAGAAAGGGACTATGGACACAGATTCCTCAGTCCCTTTCTTAGCTGCACTGAAAATGAATGGACAGGAGATAGAGGCTCCTCTCCATTCATAAACTGAAGCATCGTAAACACAGGTTACAATGTTTCAGTTATATGAATGGACAGAGTCAGTGATTACTGACTCTGTTCATTCGGAAAAGGTAGAAGCCGGGTTTAGCGGCTCCTACCTCCACTCTCCATCCTGACACAGGGGATGGAGGAGGATATAGAGGGGGACATGGAGGGTGACACTGAGCGAGGAGGACGACAGCAGCAGTACCCTCTCCCGGGCACCCTAGGACTCCAATGGGCGAACTGTAGACCCAGTTAAAGGTACTGGGCCTACCTGGAAAGTTGCAGCCTCGGGCCAAAGGTGCCCGAGACTTCTCGGCCAGTCACTGCACTCCCGAGGGGCACACCCCTCCGGCTCCTACTCCTCCTCCTTCCGACCACACCAACGATCTCTTAAAATATGGCGTCTGCCCCTTATGTACCCTCTCCCGGCATGCACAGCAGGCAGGGCTGCTGTTAGAAATCACGGGGCCCCGTACAGCCTACGTGACAGGGCCCCCCAGCCCCCCACCCGAAATATATCAAAACAATATTTTCACAAACAAATACACTAAAATCATTATTAGCGGACACAAACATAATAGAGAACCTGTGTGAATTAGCCCTTTTTTAATAGTTTTTAAAAATCTTTAAACTTTTTTTTATATAATTTTTTAAATAATGTTAAAATGTATTCAAATGTATTTTATTTTACAATTTGTTATTTTTTTAAGAGACCGGTAAGCCAGCAGTGCCGTGGGAGGGGCAGCACAGAGGAGGATCAGAAGGAGGCAGAACAGGGAGGGGGGATCGGTGCGGGGGAAGTAATTCTGTAATTGCCCCTCCATTCGACCACAATGATTCCCTCTGCTGTCCGGGCCCCCTACAGGAGGGCTGGTGGTCCCCCCTATCAGCGGCCCTGACAGCAGGCCGACCACGCCCACCGTACCGCTGCCGAGAGAGGACACCCTAAGGCCAGCAATGCCACCCCTGGCTCAACCCTGACCTGATATGGCAGCGCCACCTACAGGCCACAGGGAACCATTCTCCAGGCAGCATCACATAGGCAGAAGCGAATACCTAGCAATCAAAGTGGTCTGAGCCTGGCTAACAGCTCAGACCAACCCCTAAATTTAGGCATATAACACCCCTAAAAAGTAAAGGGCCGCTACACTATATTTCTGCAATACTACTTATTAGGTTTGTATTCCCTTTAAAATGCAGTGAAGAGAGGGCTGTCATCAGTAATTACATGATTTGTGTCCTTGTGTAGAGAGCTACGCATCATTGCACAGCGTAATTCTGTCACCGTTCCATTCTGCTGCATTACATTGTCTAGAATAAAATGTATCCATATCATGTGGGAGAAATTTTAGGAACCACATGGCTTTTACTAATAGATCTTGGAATTTATAGCTTCTATGGGAATCTGTTCTTTCACCACGTGTAACCTGTAGGATATATCAATTTTCTGGTATGCCTTTAATGTGCTGCCTGAACAGCAAAGCTAGGGAGACATAAGAAATCATCTGATTCTGCTGTCAAAGCATTCATTCCATCTTTCCTCTGTAAATGCTGGTGGCTTTCATAGGCTTCAGCCATAATGGCTGGCAGAATGCAGTAAAAATGAAGCATTCCGCTAAACCAAAGCACTTGATCACAGATAAAAGGTAGCTTTAAACCACACTATGTACAGGCATAACTCATCCTGTAAAAAACAGCAGAGTAAAGTTAGGAGCACGTGGCAAAAGAGTGGTTTTATATTTTCAGGTTTCATCCTGTGTCTGCACCAAGGCAGATGGGGCTTCTTTATTACAGCTTGGCTGATACAGTAGAGAAGAGATTTCCATGAGTTGCAAATTCCCTGATAACCCTCAGTCTGGGTTCATGTACACTATATTACCAAAAGTATTGGGACACCTGCCTTTACACACACATGAACTTTAACCACTTAAGCCCCGGACCATTTGGTAGCTAAAGGACCAGAGGTGATTTCAGAATTTTGCACTGCGCTGCTTTAACTGTAAATTGTGCGGACATGCAATGTTGTACCCAAACAAAGTTTGCGTCCTTTTCTTCCCACAAATAGAGCTTTCTTTTAATGGTATTTGATTGCCTCTGCGATTTTTATTTTTTGCGATATAAACGGAAAAAGACCGAAAATTTTGAAAAAAAAATGATATTTTCTACTTTTTGTTATAAGAAAAATCGAATAAACTCAATTTTAGTCATACATTTAGGCCAAAATGTATTCAGCCACATGTCTTTAGTAAAAAAAATGTCAATAAGCGTATATTTATTGGTTTGCGCAAAAGTTATAGCGTCTACAAACTAGGGTACATTTTCTGGAATTTACACAGCTTTTAATTTATGACTGCCTATCTCATTTCTTGAGGTGCTAAAATGGCAGGGCAGTACAAACCCCCCCCCCCCCCCAAATTACCCCATTTTGGAAAGTAGACAGCCCAAGGAAATTGCTGAGAGGCATGTTGAGCCCATTGAATATTTTTTATTTTTGTCTCAAGTGATTGAATAATGACAAAAAAAAAAAAAATTACAAAAAGTTGTCACTAAATGATATAGTGCTCACACATGCCATGGTTATATGTGGAATTGCACCCCAAAATACATTTTGCTGCTGCTCCTGAGTACGGGGATACCACACGTGTGGGACTTTTTAGGAGCCTAGCCACGTACGGGACCCCGGAAACCAAGCACCGCCTTCAGGATTTCTAAGGGCGCAAATTTTTGATTTCACTCCTCACTACCTATCACAGTTTCGAAGGCCATAAAATGCCAAAATAGCACAAAACCCCCCCAAATGACCCCATTTTGGAAATTGGACACCCCAAGCTATTTGCTGAGAGGCATGGTGAGTATTTTACAGCTCTCATTTGTTTTTGAAAATGAAGAAAGAAAATATTTTTTCAATTTTCAAAACTTTGTGACAAAAAGCGAGATCTGCAAAATACTCACAATACCTCTCAGCAAATAGCTTGGGGTGTCTACTTTCCAAAATGGGGTAATTTGGGGGGTTTTGTACCATCTGGGCATTCCATGGCCTCCGAAACTGTGATAGGCAGTGAGGAGTGAAATCAAAAATGTACACCCTTAGAAAGCCTGAAGGCGGTGCTTGGTTTTTGGGGTCCCGTACGCGGCTAGGCTCCCAAAAAGTCTCACACATGTGGTATCCCCGTACTCAGGAGAAGCAACAGAATGTATTTTGGGGTGTAATTCCACATATGCCCATGGCATGTTTGAGCAATATATCATTTAGTGACAACTTTGTGCAAAAAAAAATAAAAAATTGTCTTTTTTTCTGCAACTTGTGTCAACATATAAAATATTCCATGGACTCGACATGCCTCTCAGTATATAGCTTGGGGTGTCTACTTTCCAAAATGGGGTCATTTGGGGGGGTTTTGAACTTTTCTGGCATTTTATACACAACATTAGGAAGCTTACATCCACTCTTCTAACCACTTGAAGACAAAGCCCTTTTTGACACTTTTTGTTTACATGAAAACTTTTTTTTTTTTGCAAGAAAATTATGTTGAACCCCCAAACATTATATATATTTTTAAAGCAAAGGCCCTACAGATTAAAATGGTGGGTGTTGCATTTTTTTTTCTACACAGTATTTGCGCAGCGATTTTTCAAACGCATTTTTTGGGGAAAAAAATGCACTTTTTTAATTTTAATGCACTAAAACACACTATATTGCCCAAATGTTTGATGAAATAAAAAAGATGATCTTAGGCCGAGTACATAGATACCAAACACGACATGCTTTAAAATTTCGCACAAACGCGCATTGGCGACAAACTACATACATTTTTAAAAGCCTTTACAGGTTACCCCGTTAGATTTACAGAGGAGGTCTACTGCTAAAATTACTGCCCTCGATCTGACCTTCGCGGTGATACCTCACATGCATGGTGCAATTGCTGTTTACATATGATGCCAGACCGACGCTTGCGTTCGCCATTGGGCAAGAGCAGGGCAGGACAGGGGTGCTTTTTTTTTTTATTATTAATTTTGCTTTTTTATTTTATTTTTAAACTGTTCCTTCCATATATTTTTTTTTTTTAATCATTTTTATTGTTATCTCAGGGAATGTAAATATCCCCTATGATAGCAATAGGTAGTGACAGGTACTCTTTTTTTCCAAAACGTCTTTCAGGACAGCACCCGAGAGATCATGGCTCCTCCTCCTACAGGAAACACCTCATCAATTAAGTCTTTAATTGGAGGCCTCCACGTTGCTTCCATCAGTTTTTTGTGTTTCCTCCAGCCGGAGGAACACCTCTGGTGAGAGCCACGATCTCTCAGGGCTTTCCTGGGAGACAAGGTTCTCAATCAGTCTTTTTTCTAGGAGAGTGATCCTCCCACTTACCTCCTAGCATGGACGGTCCCGTGGGCTCCCTCTCCCTCTTCCGTGCTCGGGGAGAGCCTGTACAGCCCGGGAGGGCTGCCTCCTTTTCCTTCAGAACGGTGGTTGCTGTACTCTCACCGACCGCTGGCGAAAGCGGCGTGGAGCTTTGCGGCGGCCGCCATTGTTCTGGTGGCCGAGAAGAGCCTCGGCCACGTCCTGTATGGGAAGAGGCAGCACTTCCGGGTCGGCGCGCGCGTCATTTCCGGCCGCAAAGCGCAGAGGGAGAGGGCAGGGTCACCTGGTGCCTTAACGTTCCGGTTCCAGGTCAGCGCGGCGGCGTTTTCGAATCTGGAACTGGCGTTTTTCTTCACCACGCATCCGCAGACAGCTATGGATAGCGATGCAGCGGATAAGGGGGCAAGCCAAGGCACCAGCAAGGCTAAGGTAAGGGACTGTGTCCTATTTTACACTGGGCCGTTTTCTCCTGTGGAGGGGGGGGTATTCAGCCTACGGCCACATCACCCTGAAAGCGCCCGATCTCGTCTGATCTCGGAGGCTAAGCAGGGTCGGGCCTGGTTAGTACCTGGATGGGAGTTTCCCGGTCTCATAAGAGAAGATTTCCATTTGAGGATAACCCGGATTCCATCTGGAACAAGGTTCCAAAACTGGACTCTGCTTTTTCACAGGTCTCAAAATCAACTGACCTTGCCTTTGAGGACATGGGCATGTTAAAGGAGCCCATGGACAAAAGAATGGATTTGCTTCTTAAAAGGGCTTGGCAGTCTGTGATGAACAATCTAAAACCAGCAATGGCAACAACCTGTGTCGCTAGGAATTTAGAACACTGGATTAACCAGATGAAGGCCCATGTTACGGCGGATTCTCCAAAACAGGAGATTCTGGACTCATTTACAACGCTTTCTGCAGCAGTATCATATATTGCGGATGCTTCAGCAGAATCCATTCGCATGTCAGCCAGGTCAGCGGCTTTGACCAATTCTGCTAGGAGAGCCTTGTGGCTTAAAACTTGGACAGGAGATGCTGAATCTAAAAATAGACTCTGTAGCATTCCCTTTGCAGGGGATTTGCTATTTGGTTCTGAGCTGGAGTCCATTCTTGACCGTACAGTTGACAAAAAGAAGGCGTTTCCGGTCAAATAACAACGGTACAGACCCGTAAGCGTTTTTTTCGTCCCCAAAAAGGACAACAGGAAGGAAAAACGCAAACCAAAAGGAAGCAGTGGTCTTCCCAGAAACCAAAAGGTAGGAGTGGAGTGCTCTTCCATCCTCCTGCGACCCCCGGAAAGCCGCAGTGACAATCCACCCCAAGTAGAGGGAAGACTCCAGGAGTTCATTCCCCAGTGGAGAGACATCACTACAAATCAGTATATTGTAAACATGCTCTCCCAAGGATATGTGGTGGAATTCACGGAAGAACCCCCAAAGAGATTCCTAGCGACAAACGTCCCGAGGGATCCGGTCAAGGCACTCGCCATGAAATCCTTAATTCAGGAACTGATATCCCAGAGAGTCATTGTTCCGGTTCCAACAAAGGAGTTCTTCCAGGGGTTCTATTCTCACGTTTTCCTTGTACAGAAACCTTCAGGAAAGTACCCGCCTCATCCTAAATCTAAAAATGCTGAATTTGTCAGTAGAATACAAAAGATTTCGGATGGATTCCATTTTCTCAGTAAGAAGCCTCCTGAGTCAAGGATGCTTCATGGCGTCAATAGATTTGCAGGACGCATACCTCCACATTCCTATTGCGGCCAGATCTCAGAGATATCTGAGGTTAGCACTGAGAGAAGGGAAGAAGGTGGTACACCTGCAATTCAGAGCTCTTCCATTCGGCCTGTCATCTTCTCCAAGGGTGTTCACGAAGGTAATGGCCGAAGCTCTAGCACCCTTGCGTCTAGAGGGAATTTCAGTGATTCCTTATCTAGACGACCTGCTACTGTTTGCCCAAACCAGAGATGGACTTCAGAGAAACTTGGACAGAGCACGTGCTCACCTAGAATCCATCGGATGGATACTAAACCTCCAAAAGTCCAATCTGATTCCCTCTCAGGAGGTGTTATTCCTGGGTTTCCGTATCAACTCTGTGGAGCAAAAGATTTTTCTCCCAGAAGAAAAACGGGAAAAGCTGTTAAAGGTTGTGTCACTCTTACAAGCCAGTCAGCTTCTGTCCATCAGGAGGGTCATGTCAGCATTAGGAACCCTGACCTCTTCCATACCGGCAGTACAATGGGCAAAGCTTCATTTCAGGCCACTGCAAAAGTTTCTGTTAAAAAGCTGGGATCGCCAGCAGAATTCACTAGATTCACTGGTGAAGATCCCCACCAAAGTAAAGAGGAGTCTCTGGTGGTGGAAGAACCAGGCAAGACTCTCAGCAGGCCTGTTATGGTCCTTTCCAACCCAGGTAAGGCTAACAACCGATGCCAGCTCCTGGGGTTGGGGGGCTCACATGAGCGGTCGTTGGGCTCAGGGATCTTGGCCCACAAGGGAAGCACTGAGATCTTCAAACTGGAGGGAACTAAAGGCGATAGAAATGGCCTTATTGTTCTTTGCAGAAGAAGTCCAAGGGCGACATACACAAATTCTGTCGGACAACGCCACGGCGGTGGCTTACATAAACCGACAAGGGGGCACCAGAAGCAGAATACTTCAAGGCCTAGCAGAGAGCATTCTAAATTGGGCAGAGCTCCATACTCAATCCTTGTCCGCGGTCCATCTAAAAGGGACCCTAAACAGGATAGCGGATTTCCTCAGCAGCAACCAGGTGTACGAAGCGGAGTGGCAATTGAATCCAGATGTCTTCAATCTAATAGTGAAGAAATGGGGACAGCCAAGAGTGGATCTCTTTGCGACTCAGGAAAATACACAAATATCTCTCTTTTTTTCCCTGAACAGGAACGAGTCATCTCTGGGGGTAGATGCTCTGGCGCACAGTTGGAATTTTCACCTCAGCTACGCCTTCCCTCCTTTTCAGCTGATTCCGCAGGTCATAACAAAAATCCGGAAGGAGGATACGACAGTAATCCTCATCACTCCCTTCTGGCCCAAGAGGCCTTGGTTTTCAGCTCTTCTACAGATGCAGATCAAACCATACTGGCATCTTCCCTTGAGACAAGACCTTCTGTTACAAGGTCCGCTGTTTCACCAAGAAGTAGAAAAGCTAAAACTCACAGCCTGGCTTCTGAGGAGCAGCTCTTAAGGAGAAAAGGATTCTCGGATAGGTTGGTGGCTACCCTCCTATCTAGCAGAAAGAATGTTACCAGAGCAATATATCACAAAGTCTGGAAAGTCTTTAACTCTTGGTGCACTGCATCCGGCAGACCATTAAAGCAGATTTCTTCTATCTTGGAATTTCTGCAAGAAGGAGCAGATAAGGGCCTAGCGATCAGTACCCTAAAAGTTCAGGTTGCCGCACTGGGGGTATATTTTGAGAAATCTATTTAATCAGAACCCCTAGTAAACAGATTCTTTAAAGCCCTCACTCGGGCTAGACCGATAGTGATCAAAAACTGTCCGTCATGGGACTTATCAGTCGTTCTACAGGCCCTGACCAGGGAACCTTTCGAACCTCTTAATTTAACCTCCCTGAAGCTAATTACTTTAAAAACACTTTTTCTAGTAGCTATTACAACAGCTCAAAGGATCAGTGAGCTGCAAGCTTTATCTATCAGGGAGCCATTTTTTTCTATTTTTTCAGACAGAATTGTGCTGAAGACGGATCCTAACTTTTTACCAAAGGTTGCCTCAGTTCAAAATAGAACCCAGGAGATAATACTTCCTACGTTTTGTTCTAATCCGTTGGGTAAGAAGGAAGAAGAATTCCATACCCTGGATGTTAAAAGAGCAGTCTTAAGTTACCTGGAAGCTACTAAAGACTTTAGGCGTTCAGACGCACTATTCATTTTATTTTCCGGAAATAAAAAAGAAAGACAAGCTTCTAGAGGAACCATTGCCAGATGGTTGAGAATGGCTATCTCAGACGCCTATTCCCTTACAGGCCAGGAGAGTCCAGTAAGTATCAGGGCTCATTCTACTAGAGCTTCGGCGGTGAGTTGGGCAGAAAAAGCTGGTGCCACCCCCGAACAAATCTGTAAGGCAGCTACATGGACAAGTCTGACGACCTTTGCCCGTCATTATAGATTAGATCTCATGACGGCTGGGGACCAGGCTTTCGGGACGAAAGTCTTACAGGCTGTTGTCCCACCCTAAATGGGGTAAGTCTCGATTATCCTCTCGGGTGCTGTCCTGAAAGACGTTTTGGAAAAATGCAAGTTAGACTTACCGGTAACTTGTTTTCCAATAGGCTTTCAGGACAGCAGGATCCCGCCCTTTTTTTATGCTGTTGCTGTAATACTATGTAATAACTGTCGCTTATGTGTTGCAGCTGGGGCTGGAGGTTCTCTACAAACAACTGATGGAAGCAACGTGGAGGCCTCCAATTAAAGACTTAATTGATGAGGTGTTTCCTGTAGGAGGAGGAGCCATGATCTCTCGGGTGCTGTCCTGAAAGCCTATTGGAAAACAAGTTACCGGTAAGTCTAACTTGCATTTTTTTTAAAAACTGGGGTCTATTAGACCCTAGATCTTTCCTCTGCCCTCAAAGCATCTGACCACACCAAGATCGGTGTGATAAAATGCTTTCCCAATTTCCCAATGGCGCTTTTTATATCTGGGGGGGGGGACATTCCCTCCCACTGCTTGTAAAAGCAGTCCAGAGGCTAATTAGCCACTAGGATTGCTTTTACATGAAAGCCGGCCGCTGGCTGAAAAGAATGATACCAAGATGATACCTAAACCCGCAGGCATCAATCTGGTATAACCATTCAAAGTCCAGCAACATGCCAGTACGTTGCTGGTCCTTGTTGGACATGTATTGTAATCTTTTTTTTCATGCAGCCTGTTGGCTGAACGAAAAAAGAGATTGATCGGTGGGTATGCCCACCATTGGAATACCGCCCTTCATCCACCCACTTCTAATGATGGGCATACATGCACCATTTATATATGCCGAAGCATTGGGGCATCCTCCCGCAAAAATTATGCCGCACACACATGGTCGGACTTTTCCACGGGCAAGCCTCCGTCGGAATTTTGACCGTATGTACGCGGCATTAGGAGCAAAATCGCTCCTCCGCCCCTGCTGCCCCAATGCTTCGGCATATATGCTTTTTTTTTTTTTAACTGTGGTGGTGAAATCACCTCCTACAGCACTGGAGTCGCAGGGATCAGGCCTGTCTCTGCGAACGCTGCAGTTATGTGTGTTGTGTTTTGTAAGTGACAGTGATCGATCGATACATGCACTTGGGTGGACTGGGCTGGACGGAGGGGCAAAACGCAGGTGCTAGCAGGTATCTGGGCTGATCCCGCTAACACTGCGTTTTTGGGAACCCTAAACTGCTGGGGACGCTAGTATAGATCTGATCAGATACTATACCACTAAGGGAGGTGTATGCTTCACGCGTGGGTGTTGGCATTACTGGCACTAACCTGACGCTGCCTGGGGTGTGACGCAGGGTTAACTAGGGGCAATTAGGGGGTTAAAACCTTTATTAGATAATATATGGGGGTACCTGACGCTATAAAAACCTGCGGCGAACCTAAAAAAAATAACTGGCTACCTATCGGCATCACCGACAATAAGACAGCGATCAGAAAAACGATTGCTTAGCGACAGTGGTGATAGGGGGTGAAAGGGTTACCTGGGGGGCGATCAAGGGGGTTAAACCTTTATTAGGTAATATATGGGGGTACCTGACGCTATAAAAACCTGCGGCGAACCTAAAAAAAATATTTGGCTATCTATCGGCACCAGCATAACTAATACAGCGTTTAGAAAAACGATCGCTTAGTGACACTGGCAAAAGGGGGTGAAAGGGTTACCTGGGGGGGCGATCAAGGGGTTAAACCTTTATTAGGTAATATATGGGGGTACCTGACGCTATAAAAACCTGCGGCAAACCTAAAAAAAATAACTGGCTACCTATCGGCATCACCGACAATAAGACAGCGATCAGAAAAACGATTGCTTAGCGACAGTGGTGATAGGGGGTAAAAGGGTTATCTGGGGGGCGATCAGGGGGTTAAACCTTTATTAGGGGGGTTAGGGGGCTACACTGGACCTAAAACTAAACTGTAGTGACACTTTTATAGTCACAAATGTCACTGATTGCAGTGATCACTAAATAAATGGTCACTGCAATCAGTGACACTGTGGCTGGGGGGTGATCTGGGGGGGGGCGATTTATGTTCCTATGTGTCCTGGTGTCAGTGTAGTGTTTTGTGCACTAACCTGCATCTTCTCCTGTACGACGCTCGGTATATGTGAGCGCCGCAGGAGAGATGACATCACTTCCTCTGCCTGTGTAAACATTACACAGGCAGGGGAAGCTCTCTCATTCGCCGGGAGCGATCGAGAGGGGGTGGCCGGAATCGAACGGCTGTCCCCTCATGCCTGATCGCTCCCGATCAGTTAACCACCGCTCACTGTAAAGAAGGGGGGTCCGATCGGACCCCCCAACTATACAAAGGCAGTCACGTAGATCTACGTGATTCTGCCTGTCGGTGCCATTCTGCCGACGTATATTTACAGTGGGCGGTCGTTAAGTGGTTAATGGCATCCCAGTCTTACTCCGTAGGGTTAAATTTTGAGTTGGCCCACCCTTTGCATCTATAACAGCTTCAACTCTTCTGGGAAGGCTGTCCACAAGGTTTAGGAGTGTGCCTATGGGAATGCTTGACCATTCTTCCAGCAAACACATTTGTGAGGTCAGGAACTGATGTGGACAAGAAGGTTTGGCTATAAAGACATGAATGAGTGCATTTGGGGTGGAGGAACTTGACTGGCCTGCACAGAGTCCTGACCTTTGGGATGAAATAGAGTGGAGACTGGGAGAAATAGAGTGGGGACTGGGAGCCAGGCCTTCTCATCTCATCCACATCAGTGCCTGACCTCACAAATGCGCTTCTGGAAGAATGGTCAAACATTCCCATAAACACACTCCTAAACCTTGTGGACAGCCTTCCCAGAAAAGTTGAAGCTGTTGTAGCTGCAAAGGGTGAACCCTATGGACGAAGACTGACATGCCATTAAAGTTAATGTGTGTGTAAAGACAGGTGTCCCAATACTTTTGGTAATATAGTGTATATGGGCTGTTCTAGATCTGCTCGTTGGGTCCATTGAACCTTCCTGGCAGTGTACTGGTTGTATAATACACTGATGAAGCACATCACTCACCGTGTTAGCCAGATGCGTTGCACGCTGCTATCTAAAGTTCTTTCTGAATTCTTGTACTGGCAATCAGAAGCCTTCTGACTCTGGATTGCAAGATCTTCTTGAAAAAGGCTTTATGTAGAACAGTTGCTGCGGTATACATCTGTCCACACTTTTTGCCCAGAATTTGGTACTGGTTGCACTTATCTGGTAGTTCAAGTGGTATTTCAGTTATGAGTAGAAGCCTAGTACTCGCTGTATTCTTTTCTTTCCCGCGACCTCCACTGCCAGAATCTCTTCCAGAACTTTTTTAGTTCTGTTCCTAATCGCAGCCATTGAATGAAATCTGTACTGAATTTTTTTTTTAAATATGCAGCCTACCATTGCTTAGGTCCTCTTCTGAACATTCTCTTTTCCTGGCTGTGTTGCTGATCCATTATTATCACAAAAAATGTCCATTCCTGATTTGGAACCACTGTGTGTATTAAGAGTTCTGAATCCCCTCTGATCAAACTTTTGCTGTATGCTTGTTTTGGGTCAAGCACGCAGAATGTATTAAACAAAGATGACTAGCACAGAAGGAGGTTGTCGATGGCTAGGATTTTAGTGAAGCAAAGACCCTAAAGAGTAACTTCACTTTTGTTAAGAAAAAACCTTCCCCTCTGGGTGATCTATGTGCGTTGCAGGGATTTTACCAAACTTTGTTGCAGATTCCTAACTTTTGTTATTCTGAAGAAATATCTGTTTTTCTCTGTGTCCACGTGGAAAGCATATATAATAGGAGTGATGATTTTATAATTATCAGCTGCTGCACTTGCAGGGTTCTAACCCGAAAATTACAGGGTCTGCATCCCTTTACACGTGATTTCTCTTTGGGAGTTTCCCACCAAAAATGAATTTTTTGTTGCAGGGGATGCCCAAAATCTGACTCGCATCTTAGGGCAGACTTCTGGGAAATTCAGTAAGCCAATCACACAAGCAGAAAATTACATATCTAGGAGTGTTCTGTACACCATCTGGGTTGCCATATTGCATTGCATTTTACAGAAAATTACAGTGTTGCAGATTACAAAGGAAAGGTAATAAGTGTTTATTGATTGGTTTGCACAAAAGTTATAGCGTCTACAAAATAGGGGGTAGTTTTATGGCATTTTTATTAATATTTTTTTTATTAGTAATGGCGGCGATCAGCGATTTTTATCGTGACTGCGACATTATGGCGGACACATTTGACACCATTTTGGGACCATTGTCATTTTTACAGCGATCAGTGCTATAAAAATGCACTGATTACTGTAAAAATGACACTGGCAGTGAAGGGGTTAAGTGTGACCTAGGGAGTGCTTCTAACTGTTAGGGGGCGTGGCTTGCCGTGCCACATCACTGATCGCTGTTCCCGATGACAGGGAACAGACGATCAGTGACATGTCACTAGGCAGAGCGGGGAGATGTTGTGTTTACACTAACATCTCCCCGTTCTTCAGCTCCGTGACACAATTGCGGGACACCGGCGAACATCGAGTCCGCGGGCACGGTCACAGAGCTCGCATCAGGGTCACGAGCGCGCCGCCAGCGGCGCGCATGACCACACAGCGGCAAATTAAAGGGGACGTATATAAACGCCCATTGGCCTGTCCGTGCCATTCTGTCGACGTAAATGTTCGTGCGGCGGTCGGCAAGTGGTTAAAGATGGAGAAATGTGCAAATTTTGCAATAATGTGCTGAGTTTATAGGATTTTATTTGTGTTTTCTTTGTTTTTTTGCCCTGACGTACATTTGTTATACATGAGCTTCCCTTTTAAAAACCATTTAAAAGTACAGACGATATTTACAGGTCTTGTCTCTAAAGTATGCAGACTTTTTTTCTTTTTTTGGAGTACCAAATTAGACTCTATTTTTTACAGCTCTAAGTGTATGGGAGCATTAAAATATATTTCAGTTTTATGGCATCTGTTTGTCATTCTGCAGACAGGAATATGGCATGTTTTAATGTGACTGTTAACTTATATGGATGTGATGATGACTATATGTACTGTGCTATGATATGTACTTGATTGATGTTTGAAGTTGTTGGGGTTTGTTTCCTGAATTATGCAAAGCAGAAATAATCATTTACATTTCTGTTTGACAATAGTCTCCTATTTGAGTGGGGATCTCCGTGTGTAATATTTAGGAGGATTATTCCGCCACCACAAAAACCTGGACTCTCACCCTGCTTCTGTACCTAGTCTACTAAAGTCTGGCTACAAATAGTCCCGCTCTTCCTTAGGTCACAGGGTGACATTTCTTTTAATGGCGTTTTTAGGCTAAAATGAGAAAGTACAAAGTCAATAGATGGTGCATTCTCATAAAAGAACACGATCTGTGTGGTGTTTATTTTCACTGCACATATTTAGTTCTTGTAATGGTTGCCTTTTTCTCATTACCCATTGAATGGAGGGCACTTTAGTGACGCCCCCTCAGGCAGCATGCACATTCATGACCTCCTGTACTCACCGGAAGGTCCTCAATCTTCCTAGTTGAATGACTCTGAAAATCATCTAACCCAGACAACTCGGTAGATCTTGTGGCTGCAAGGTACTACAGGGGAGAGAACCTCTTAACACTGTCCGGCAGACATTTTATTAGAAAAGATGCAGTTCTTGGTGTTGGGCTTAAATTTTAAAGTATTGTATCCACTGTGTTTGACACTTTTTTTTTGTGACTACAGTTTGGAAGAATTGTAATGTGTGTTATGTCCCATTGTGGAGATTTCCCTTAACTTTCTGTCCCAGAGACAGACATGGCATGAATTAGGTGGAAATCTTCAAAAAATGAGGGGAAATCTTACATCTGAAAGCTGTCACTGAAAAGGGTATCCACATTGGAAAATGTTCTCCTTGTCCCTGTTCTGATTATGTCACTGCTGATATCTTGTTTTTCAAAGGCATGTGGTGCAGACAAAGTGGTTATATAAAACGAATATAGGTTAAAGTGTCTGTAAACCTCTGATTTTGAGTTTTACCTAGAGGTAGTGGAAATACCTCCTAAACGTGCGCTGTTTAGGAGATATTTACATTGTAGTACACCAATGATGTCATCGGCGCATGCGCGGTGAAGAAACGGACCACTGTGCCGTTTCTTCACTCACAAGTGCCGTGACTGATAACTCCCGCGTGCATGTGCGGGAGTGACGTCATGTGGCTCTGGCCAGTCACAGAGCTGGCGTCCATGGCCCCGGAAGGAAGAGGGGCGTAGATGGATGCAGCCACCAGCGGGACATCGCGGGCTTCGTTTGCAGGTAAGTGACACATAATGGGCTAGTATGTCATTATGCTTTTACTTTGCAGGGGAACAAAGAGGAAGTAAAACCCATCAGGGTTTACTTCCTCTTTAAGTTCACCTTTTGAAAAAAATTATAAATGCACTTTTTTTTTTTTTTTTTGCAGGTAAAAAAATGTGCCTTTTATTTCTCTTTCTAAGGAGCCTGCAGGGAATTGCACCCATGAATCTCATGCTCCTGCAGACTAGCTAGACAGGATAGCTGTCTGCCTGTACCGATATGGGCAGGCTGTTACTTGAGAGCAGGAATATCAATGAACTATGAGAATGCTCACCAGCACCCTTGTAGTTCATTGAGAGCTACAAGCTGTCAGCCGCAATGGCTGACAGTACTTGTAGTCTATTAATTTACAGGAAACTGTGAATGAGTGATGCAACTGTGTGGGCGGAGCCCTGCACGACCGTGCCGTTTTCAAATTGGGACCATGAGTGCAGGGAGAAGATACCCGACCCGCTGTCACAGGGAGGGGGGTGAGGGGGAAGAAGGTGCAGATGCTGGAACATGTTACATGTTCCAAATATGTACTTATCCTTTAACTTCAAGCAAAAAATATTAATGAAGCACCACCCTCTCCTCTTAGGGGAAAGAAGAGAGGCACCCATGCCACAAGCCCGTGTCCTCTAGTTTAGAGGTCAGGCGGTGTATATGTACCTGGGTCCCGCAGCGAGTTACCTAATTCCACTGGTTCCCATCTCCAGAATGTAGAGACGAGTCTGTACTTTTCCCTCTTTAATAAAGTCAATGTCCAAACCACTTAAACTCCAACGTTGAGTTTATTTTGTATCTTTGCTTGATAGGTAGAGAGAGAGTAGATGACAGAGATGATAGTTGAACTAAAGCAGATTCAGGCACAGAACTCCCAGATTTATCACCACTCGGTCCCGAGTGGGTACAGCTCACTCGGATAGTCCCTCAATGGTCCTAGCAGCCGATGTGGAGCTCGAATAAGCAATTTAAATCCTCCAAGAACAAGTTCAGTATGTCCTCAAAGAGCAGCAGCACTCTGCAGGGTCAGTTCTGCGGAGCCATAGGATCCTTCCCTCCAACAGGTCTCCAGGCCTTTCCCGAGACAGCAATCTAACTATCACTTATCTCCTGTTATGGGACCGATCCTCCCCTGGCTTCCTCTTGGTCAGAGCGGATACCCTCACCCGGGCATCCTAGGACTCCCAAAATTCTGCCTGTAGACCCAGTTGTGAAGGTACTGGGCCTACCCGGAACGTTGCGGTCTCGGGCCGAAGGTGCTCGAGACTCTTCAGTCGGTGTAAGCGCCCCCTCCTTAGGGGGCACACTCCTCCGGGTACTTGTCCCCGGGTCTCTCCCTGAATAATGGCGTCTGCCTCTTTTATATCCTCTCCCGGCATGCACAGCAGGCAGAGCCAGCCCACTGCATGGTAGCCGAGAGAGGACATCCAATCGCGCCAATGCAACCTATGGTTCAACCCTGACCCAACATGGCAGCGCCACCTGCAGGCCACAGGGAACTCTAAATAGGCACACAGAAACAAAGCAGAGTCCAGAACAATTAGAAGGCCCGAGCCATACTAGTGCTCGGGTCATCCCTCTAGATTTGGAGTACCCGCTACATTAATTAAAAAATGTATGCTATAATATTTTAAATAAGACTACATAAACCAGCTTATTACATTTTATTATTCTTGTACCTTTAAGGCTAGGTTACACTTATGATCAAACAAGGAGACAGGACTGTGCTGCTCCAGGCAGGCCCGGACTGGCCATAGGGCATACCGCGCAAATACCGGTGGGCCGCGGGCCGCCGGACAGCATGTCACGTCTTCCCCTTTATCTCCAATGTCTCCGGAGGCAGCCGGAGTTGGTGGGCAGAGCTGGGGGTGTGGCTGCCCCCTCCACTACTCCCACAGACTCGTTCACTCTGCCCTATGCCACCGCAGCCTGCCCTATGCCACCGCAGCCTGCCCTATGCCACCGCAGCCTGCCCTATGCCACCGCAGCCTGCCCTATGCCACCGCAGCCTGCCCTATGCCACCGCAGCCTGCCCTATGCCACCGCAGCCTGCCCTATGCCACCGCAGCCTGCCCTATGCCACCGCAGCCTGCCCTATGCCACCGCAGCCTTCCCTATGCCACCGCAACCTGCCCTATGCCACCACACCCTTCCCTATGCCACCCAAACCTGCTCTATACCACCTCAGCCTGCCCTATACAACCCCAGCCTGCCCAATACCACCCTATACTTTAATTTACAGGGGTCATTTGGGGGTGCGCCTCGTGATGGTGCGCTGCCTGCAGGGCACTGGGCAGGATAGGCAGGAGGGGGGTGACACCATGTTTTGCCGCACCAGGTGACACAAACCCTAGTGACGCCACTGCCCCAGTGCACTCTCAGCTGCGAGTTGGAGCCGCACTCGAGTGACAGTGACACCCGTCGGCACATCAGGGGGCCAGGACCCGCAACGATCCCCTTCTCTCTGGCAAAGTGGCCACGGCACTGATGATCTGATCAGTCTCGGCTCGGCTGTCTCTCACAGCCGAGCTGAGTGAAGCCGCCTCCCCCTCCTCCTTTATGTCCACACAGGGGGAGGGGACCCAACATGCAGTCCCGCGCTGATCTGAGGTACATTATGGATCTGAAGGGGGGGGGTCTGTATTGTAGAGGGGGTTTCTGTATTGTAGAGGGGGTTTCTGTATTGTAGAGGGGGTTTCTGTATTGTAGAGGGGGTTTCTGTATTGTAGAGGGGGTTTCTGTATTGTAGAGGGGGTTTCTGTATTGTAGAGGGGGTTTCTGTATTGTAGAGGGGGTTTCTGTATTGTAGAGGGGGTTTCTGTATTGTAGAGGGGGTTTCTGTATTGTAGAGGGGGTTTCTGTATTGTAGAGGGGGTTTCTGTATTGTAGAGGGGGTTTCTGTATTGTAGAGGGGGTTTCTGTATTGTAGAGGGGGTTTCTGTATTGTAGAGGGGGTTTCTGTATTGTAGAGGGGGTTTGAAATGTAGGGGGGATTCTGTATTGTAGGGGGGGTCTGAAATGTAGGGGGGGTTCTGAAATGTAGGGGGGGGTTCTGTATTGTAGGGGGGTTCTGTATTGTAGGGGGGTTCTGTATTGTAGGGGGGTTCTGTATTGTAGGGGGGTTCTGAAATGTAGGAGGGTTCTGTATTGTAGGGGGGTTCTGTATTGTAGGGGGGTTCTGTATTGTAGGGAGGGGGTCTGTAATGTAGGGCGGTCTGTACTGTAGGGAGAGGGGGTCTGAACTGTAGGGAGGGGGTCTGTACTGTAAGGAGGTCTGTGTAACATGAAGGGGGTCCAGAACTGTTAGGGGGTGTCTGTGTAACAAACTGTGGGGGGCTGTGTAATGTAAAGGGGTCCAGAGGTGCAGGGTGCTGTGTAATGTAAAGGGGTCCAGTGGTGCAGGGTGCTGTGTAATGTAAAGGGGTCCAGAGGTGCAGAGTGCTGTGTAATGTAAAAGGGTCCAGAGGTGCGGTGCTATGTAATGTAAAGGGGTCCAGGGTGCTGTGTAATGTAAAGGGGTCCAGAGGTACAAGGTGCTGGAACCCCACATCCCATCATTAACCGCCGCCGCGCCCCCACCCGGGCTGCTCAGTCTAAAATGCCCGGGCCTATTTTTTGTCCCAGTCCGGGCCTGACTCCAGGTGAGGGTAATCTCTCCATCTAACCTTCAGGTACAAGTCCAGTCTGCGGTCTGGATGACTAGCCAAAGAAACATGCAGGTGTGAAGGAATAAATGCAACTTTACTGAAGATAAAAATCCATCAAAATGACATCAATGCAGACAAAGCAGAGATTGACGTGTTTCAAAAATCTAATTTGCTTAATCATAAATCTGATGATTATTATCTTCAATAAAGTTACATTTATTCCTTCACACCTTGGAGTGCAATCAACTTCTTCATGTTTAGGTTCACACTTATGCAGGTTGCAGTTGATGCTTTTTCCCAGTGCGTTTTTCTTTTCTTTTTTCTGGCTTTAATGTGTTTTTGGGAGGTATCTGTTGTCATGCAGGAGAAACCAGCAAAAACGCAACAGAAATGCATCAAAGGTGCAAGCAAGAACGTGACTCATAGGAAATCACGTTAAATGAACTGTAGTGAATTTCTGCAAAACTGAAAACGCACTGAAAAGCACATGTGTGGACCAGGTCTGAAGTAATGCTTAAACAGAGACTTATGTTTTATATAATATACAGTGGGTAATGAAAAGCAGTCTGACATGAAAACAGTTTTTTGTTTTATCCAGCTGTATTTACTTAATGCAACTTATAACATCCAAGTGAAAGATATATAACGCCAACATATTTGAATTTATTTAGTTTTTAATTCAAAAACACATTCAATGAGTTGGAAAAAGGTTTGCCCCCTTATGTCAGTATTTTGTTGAACCACCTTTTACTTTGTCCTTTAGTCTGTTGGGATTTGTCTCTACTAATTTTGCACATCTAGACTTTGCAATCCTTGCCCACTCTTCTTTGCAGAACTGCTCAAGTTCAGTTAAATTTGATGGTGACTGTTTGTGGACTGCAGTCTTCAAGTCATTCCACAGATTTTTAATTGGGTTTAAGTCTGGGCCCTGACTAGGCCATGCAAGGATAGTCATCGTTTTCTCCTTCACCACTGTGTGGTCATTTTTGCTGTGTGCTTTGAGTCTTTGTCATGTTGGAAGGTAAACCTTCTTCCCATTGACAACTTTCTGGCAGAGGGCAGCAGATTCTCCTTAAAGCGGACCTTCAGTAATTTCTTCATCTTTAAATCTATTAAATCTTCTGCTCTTGTTTTAACTTTGGATAGTAAATAAAAAAAAAATCCTTTCAGTAAATACCTTATACAGCCCACTTCCTGTTTCTTGTCTGGTAAAAAGCCTAGGCTTATGACATCATGCACATCTGACTCTCATGAGCGTTTGCCAGGAAGAGAGGGGGGATAAGTCCTAAAATGGCCAATGAGAGCTGGAGGTGTGCCCCTGTGTCTGTAAATCCAGGAAGTGAACAGGCAGCAGCTTCAGCTGCCCACAGTTAAAATGGTTGCAGCCAGACTCAGTGGAGGGAGATCTCTGCAGCATATTTGGCAAATACAGAATCACAGTAAATATAAAATAATATGCAAAGTGGTTGGAGGGAAGCTTCAGAATGGCAAAGATGGTTTTATTACAAATTATATGAGCAGACTGTAGTTCCTCTTTAAGAATTTGATGGTATTTTGCCCCATCCATTTTTTTTCTATCCTGACGAGCTCTCCAGTCCCTGCTGCAGAGAAACATCCCCATAACAGGATATCACCACCTCCATGCTTTACTGTAGGAATTGTTATTTGGATGGTGAGCTGTATATGGGATTTCCACCAGACATTTCATTTGGTGTTGAGGCCAAATCATTCAAATTTAGTCTTATCTGGCCATCACACCTTTTTCCATGTGGTCTCAGAATCTTCAGGGTGTGTATATATACAGTGCATCCAGAAAGTATTCACAGCGCTTCACTTTTTCCTAATTTTGTTATGTTGCAGCCTTATTCCAAAATGGATTAAATTCATTATTTTCTTCACAATTCTACAAACAATACCCCATAATGACAGCGTGAAAGAAGTTTGTTTGAAATCTTTGGAAATGGAAAAAACTGCGCTAGTGCAATAATAAATTAAGCTGCAACAATAAGTGTTATACAACACAAAAGCATATAATGGAAAAGGAAAAGTTGCGCTAAATGTGAACGTGTCACATGAAGTGACACACAGATCAAAAAACTAAATTGATGAAACAAATAATTAAACAGTGAAATGAATGTAGTAAGGAGCGCGGCGGCTCACACAAAGTGTGAGCCGCCGCGCTCTTTACTACATTCATTTCACTGTTTAATTATTTGTTTCATCCATTTTTTTTTTTTTTTTTTTATTCAGCCTGCTGGTGTCTGCTTTTGTCCATCTCTTTTTATTTTTTTGTGTTTTTAACGTCTGTTGTAGTGCATTTACATTGTTTTCATTATTCTGTTTAACATCATAGTACATGAAGATACACATTGCCTTATTTTTCAAACTGCACTGCTCAGCATAGATCTGAATGGCAGCATTGAATATCATTGCTTCTTATGAAATCTCTATTGTTTTGCTCTACAAAGCTCACATTAAATTGTGAACAGGGCTTTAGTAATAAACGTTGTTTGGAATGGTGTGCTAATCTACCATCCACATCATGCTTTGCACCAGAGAACACCAAAGGAAAAGTCCTTGCCCATTGCATCCTTTCAACAAATCTCAATATTTCGAGTATACTGCCATATTTGTGTTGGAATTTTTTTTATGTGTGTTTATAACAAAGATTGTAACAAAACATGTTTTTAATAAAAATTCTGAACTGCTCTGTTTTCTTTCAATAGGACATTCTTGCAGACTACTGACCAAAAATATGGGCTTAATCGTTATTAATGAAGGATCTCTTGATGTAAGTATGTCTTGTCATGTGTGGCCAAGCTTGTGTCTTGTGTGTGTGAAGCAGATTTTGTTTGCTCCTTATACATATTTAGTTTGGCCAGTTACACGCAAAGCCTTAGATTAAGCATTATTATACTGGCCTCATCTACTTGGCATGATCTTTAGGAGCGGTGCATGGTTTAAATAAAAAATGTACAGATCCAGACTTGTGAATACCAAATTCCCCTTCTGAAGAATCAGCAATGGCTGCTTGTGTTCTGTTGTATGTTTGTTTTTCTCGGATGTTTGTTTCTTTAAATATTGAAAATTGTGACAGATGAGATTTGGTCTAGTTGAATTAAAATTCTGGGATAGCGCAAACTAATCTTAAAAATACTCCGTCCCACCTCCTAACAACTACCCTTTGCTAACCAGTGTAAGAAAGATGCTATAATCCCCCTCTGGGTCCAGTCACGTTATCTCTCCTGTGTCAGCCAGCAGTCTGCTGCAGGGGAGAGGAGAGCACTCGACAATGATTGGTAAATCCTGAAATCGTGACGGGCCATTGAAGCCTATGGGTGACATCTGTTGCCAGCGTTCACTCCTTTCTCCTGCAACCGTCGCTGGATGACAAGGGAAACCGGATCACGTGATTGGACTGGAGCCGACTGAAAATAGGTAAGTATATGCATCTTTCTTGCACAGGTTAGTCAGCATACATACATCGTACGGGCAGGCAGTTTCACGCTGACAGGAGGAATCAATGGACTACCACAGCACTCAACAGCACCCTGGTACATTTGTGTTAAAAATAGCAGTGCGTTTAAAAAAGTGAGTGAAGCTCAAAATCCTTATGCCTCGTACACACAACCAGTTTTCTTGACATGCCAAAACCCAAAGTTTTTTCCCGACGTGATTCCTCTCAAGCCTGCCTTGCATACACACGTTTATTTAAAAAAAATGCTCGACCAAAGCGTGGTGACGTCCAACACGTACGACGGCACTATAAAGGGGACGTTCCATTCAAATGGCGCCACCCTTTGGGCTGCTTTTGCTGATCTCGTGTTGGAAAAAGTTTGGTAAGAAAGAGACGATTCGCACTTTTCAGCCTCGTGCTTTACAGTCAGTTACAGCGTGATGAATGTGCCATCTCCATTACGAATGCTAGTTTTACCAGAACGAGCGCTCCCGTCTCATACTTGATTCTGAGCACGCACGTTTTTTTTCTCCTCGGAAAAGCGTACACACGAGCGGTTTTCGCAACGAAAAAAAGACTGATGGGAAACACGACGGGATAAAATGGAGCAGGTTCTAATTTTTTTGCGGGCAGTTTTCTCATCGGGAAAACTGCCATGGAGCATACACACGACCGGTTTTCCCGGCCAATCTAAAAAATGGCAGTTTTCTCGTCGGGAAAACTGGTCGTGTGTACGGGGCATAATAATAGCTTTTATTTCCATACACACAAATGCATTGGGAAAACTGCAGGGTCTATTCCAAATCAAAACATGAAAAATGTTTCATATTTTGTTATTACTTTACAGAAAGTGAAGAAAAAGCAATATTGTGTTTGTTTTTCCAAAAAAAAAACAGTATACTGTATAAACTGAAAAATGCTTGAAGATTTAGCTTTCCTGGGAATCACTGAACTAATATTTAGTTGTATAACCACTGTTTGTGAGAACTGCTTTACATCTGTGTTGCATGGAGTCGACCAACTTCTGGCACCTGTAAACAGGTATTCCAGCCCAGGATGATTGCACTACATTCCACAATTCCTCTGTATTTCTTGGTTTTACCTCAGAAACCGCATTTTTGATGTCACCCCACATGTTTTCTATTGGATTAAAGTGGTACTAAAGGTTCATTTTTTTTTTCTTTTTAAATAACAAACATGTCATACTTACCTCCATTGTGCAGTTCGTTTTGCACAGAGTGGCCCCAATCCTCCTGTTCTGGGGTCCTACGGCGGCTCTCGTGGCTCATACCCACAATAGCTAACCCCCTCTGCTAAGCTTTCTCCCGAGGGGGTTACCTTGCGGGCGCACTCCCGTGTCATACACTCTGCGTCCATAGATGCCGAGTGTATGACTCGGCCCCGCCCCCCGGCGACTGCGTCATTGGATTTGATTGACAACAGCGGGAGCCAATGGCTGCGCTGCTATCAGTCTATCCAATCAACGCCGAGACTCCGTGGAGAAGAGGACACCGGGGACGCGCAGAGCAGGTGAACTGGCTCAGGTAAGTAAAATGGGGGGCTCGTGATTGCCAGGTGTTTTTTCACCTTAATGCATAGGATGCATTAAGGTGAAAAAACACGAACCTTTACAACCCCTTTAAGGTCCGAGGATTGGGCTGGCCACTCCTCAACATTAATCTTGTTGGTCTGTAACCAAGATTCTGCTTGCTTACTAGTGTGTTTGGGGTGTTGTCTTGTTGAAACACCCATTTCAAGTCTGACAAACTGTCTGCGGCCTCTGGACCCAAAAAGAACAATCTTGCTTTCATCGGTCTACAAAGTTTTGCGTCATTTCTAGTTGGGCCAGTCAGTGTGTTCTTTGGAAATTGTAACCTCTTGAGCACATGTCGTTTTTTCAACAATGGCACTTTGCGGTGGTTTCTTGCCAATAGCTTTACATAGGCGTCTTCTAATTGGTTCAGTACTCGCAGGTCATTTTAGAACTTTTGATCACTCTGGAGCTGATCATTGGCTGAGTCTTTGCCATTTTGGCTGTTCTTCGATCCATTCGAATAGTAGTTTTCTGTTTTCTTCCACGTCTTTCTGATTTTGGTTGCCATTTTATAGCAAGTGAGATAATTTTAGCTGAGCAGCCTATCCGTTTCTGCACTTCTTTATATGTATTCCCCTCTCCAATCAACCTTTTAATCAAAGTATGCTGTTCTTCTAAACAAAGTCTGGAACGACCCATTTTACTCAGTTTTTCAGAGAGAAATGCACTATACCCACTAAGTACAACATTTGCTGCCTTCGTCATTAAATGAGGGCCACCTGTTTGACCCCACTAATTGAACTCCACATTTTAATCACGCCCCTTTTAATTAATAATTCAATTACACAGAATCCACAGCATGCATGTCATGACCGTTGGGTCGGTTGGTGTTCTATTACTTTACTACACCTACTAGTAAATTATTTGCCATGTAGAAATATAATTTATACCAAAAACAGTGATTGATCTGGTTAGTGGTGTTGGACTGCTATTATTTTGAACACAACTGTAGTTCATTGAGAATGAGTAATGTTTTTAAATTGTGACAGGGAGCGGGGGGAGAAGATCCTTCACTAGCTGTCACAACAGGGGCCGTGCATTTGTAACACGTTACATGTTACACCCTGCATATAGGTGTAACAATTTACAAAAGGTGAACTTATCCTTTAAAAAAAGGGGATTTACTTGAGATGAAACAAATTTTACCGCTTTACAAAAATTCTTGTTCGGCTGCATTTTGAGTCTGCTGCCCAATTCTGATCACCAATCCTCAGGAAGGAAGTGCTGGAACTGGAGAGAGTCCAGTGAAGAGCGATAAAGCTAAAAAGGGGGCAGGAGGACCTCAGCTATGACAGACCTCTACCAACATAAACGTATTCTCTGTGGAGAAGAGACAATTGAGAGGAGATATGATCACACTATACAAATATCTAAATGGTGATTCTAGCATAGGGGTTCAATCTTAAACCGAGTAAGGGGTTCTTTACAGTTAGAGCAGTAAGGATGTGGAACCTCCTTTCCACAGTTGGTGGTGTCAGTGGGGAGTGTAGATAAATTCAAAAACATTGTGATGTGTTCCTTAGTGAACATATAATGTAAAGGCATTAGGAAAATGGTAGTGACATAAATACACACGAAAACACTTAGGCTGAACTGGATGGATCAGTCATTCAACCTTACCAGCCATGTAACTATATGTAGGTAGCATTAAAAAATTCTTATGGACATTTACAGTAGTAATCTGGGACCTAAAAACTTTACCAGCAGTAAAAACTCAGCACTGGTTCCACATCTACTGGTTGATTTAATATATAATAATGTTTTAAGGGCCAGTTGGTTAGCACCTGAGACTGAGGTACTTTTTTAACCCTTTGACTATGTGTGTACAGTTTGAACTTTGTTTACTTCTGACACTATATAACTAATGTAAAAGTGACCTTTATGCTTTTTTATTTATTTTTTCCCCTATACAGTCCACGCGTGAAATTTTAAGTCACCACTGTAGTAATCTTGGAGACGCGCTCAGAAAGGAGAATGACTTTGCCTTAATTATCGATGGCAAGTCCCTCAAATATGCCTTGACGTTTGGAGTAAGGCAGTACTTCTTGGACCTGGCCCTGTCATGTAAAGCTGTCATTTGCTGCAGGTAAATGTGCTCTCTGCAGGCTGATCTCCCTAACTAGGGACCAGGGAAACTGAAAGATCCTACTAATAACAAAGATGTATGTAGGCATTAATATCTGCCCAGAAATGAAATAATACTTATTTGTTACTTTGTGATCTTTTCTCTGCTGTTACGGTCTTTCAAGGCCAAAGGAGGTTTAAAAGTTGCACTTAACAGTATTCTTTTATTGGTTTACTAGACAGGAAGCAATGTGCGACTTGGAAAATACTTTATACCACCTTTTATATGAAATATTTTCTTACCCCTCAGGGCATATCAGTGCTCACGAAATGTTACATATTTTTGTGGTTTTTCGGTATGTGGTTTTAATGCACTCTTGTGTTTGCACTGCTTTTTCCTTTTTACTACCTGGATGCCCTAAAGTAAACCTTTTATAAAAAAAACTCATAGACTCTCTCTGCTCACCTCTCATTATGAATATGCTAACCGCCTGGCTTTTGTGCTTTGAGTCTCTGCAAGTAGCTATGCAGATTACAGGTTCTGATTTCACATGCTGCATACCTGTTTTGTATTATTGAGTTAGCCAGGCAACAAGTATTTTTGAAAGGAGGTTCACCTTGGCAGCTTCTATATTTTTCAGTACAAGTCCCTATGAAGGAGAGCTCCAGAAAATATCTTCAGAATGGACTGTGGTATATACAGTTGTGCTCATAAGTTCACATACCCTGGCAGAATTGATGATTTCTTGGCTATTTTTCAGAGAATATGAATGATGAGACAAACCCTTTTCTTTCACTCATGGTTAGTGTTTGGCTGAAGCCATTTATTTATCAATCAACTGTGTTTACTCTTTTTTTTAAATCATAATCACAACAGAAACTAGCCAAATGACCCTGATCAAAAGTTTACCCTGGTGATTTTGGCCTGATAACATGCACACAAGTTGATACAAAGGGGTTTGAATGGCTATTAAGGCTCCATGTACACAGAAGCTCAAAAACGGTCGTTTTTAAAAGCAGCAGAAAAAGCTAGCTTTTATCAGCGGTTTTTTACTAGCGTTTTTTTTTTTTTTTTTTTCAATGGCTCAAAAAACGCTCACGACCAGCGTTTGAGCGTTTTGCATTTTTTTGTGTTTTTTCTGCTGAAAAATGACACTTTGAACGCGAATTTCTTGTGTTCAGGAAAAAGCCCATTAACTCCACTGCTCATTAAAGCTAAAAAACGTTATGTGTACATGAACACATAGGCTAACATAGAGTGCAGTTAATGGGATTTTTAAAAAAAACGCCAATAAACTGCAGTTTATCAGCTTCTGTGTACATGGAGCCGGTAACAATCCTCACCTGTGATCTGTGTGCTTGTGATTAGTCTGTGTGTATAAAAGGTCAATGAGTTTCTGGACTCCTGAAAGACCCTTGCATCTTTCATCCAGTGCTGCACTGACATTTCTGGATTCTGAGTCATGGAGAAATCAAAAGAATTGTCAAAGGATCTGCGGGAAAAGGTAGTTGAACTGTAAAAACAGGAAAGGGATATAAAAAGATATCCAAGGAATTGAGAATGCAAATCAGCAGTGTTCAAACTCTAATCAAGAATTGGAAAATGAGGGGTTCTGTTGAAACCAAATCACGGTCAGGCAGACCAACTAAAATGTCAGCCACAACTGCCAGGAAAATTGTTCGGGATGCAAAGAAAAACCCACAAATAACTTCAGGTGAAATACAGGACTCTCTGAAAACATGTGGTGCGGCTGTTTCAAGATGCACAATAAGAAGGCACTTGAACAAAGGTGGGCTGCATGGTCGAGTCGCCAGAAGAAAACCATTACTACGCAAATGACACAAAGTATACCGCTTACAATACGCCAAACAGCACAGAGACAAGCCTCAAACCTTCTGGCACAAAGTCATTTGGAGTGATGAGACCAAAATTATGATTTTTGGCCACAACCATAAACACTACATTTGGAGAGGAGTCAACAAGGCCTATGATGAAAGGTACACCATTCCGACTGTGAAACACGGAGGTGGATCGCTGATGTTTTTGGGGATGTGTGAGCTACAAAGGCACAGGAAATTTGGTGGCAAGATGAATGCAGTATGTTATCAAATACTGGAGGAACATTTGCATTCATCAGCCAGGAAGCTGCGCATGGGACGTACTTGGACATTCCAATATGACAATGATCCAAAACACAAGGCCAAGTCGACCTGTCATTGGCTACAGCAGAATAAAGTGAAGGTTCTGGAGTGGCCATCTCAGTCTCCTGACCTCAATATCATTGAGCCACTCTGGGGAGATCTCAAACGTGCAGTTCATACAAGACAGCCCAAGAATTTACAGGCACTGGAGGCTTTTTGCCAAGAGGAATGGGCAGCTTTACCATCTGATAAGATAAAGAGCCTCATCCACAAATACCACAAAAGACTTCAAGCTGTCATTGATGTTAAAGGAGGCAATACACGGTATTAAGGACTGGGGTATATAAACTTTTGATCAGGGTCATTTGGGTAGTTTCTGTTCTGATTATGATATAAAAAAAGTAAACACAGTTGATTGATAATAAATGGCTTCAGCCAAACACTAACCATGAGTGAAAGAAAAGTTTTTGTGTTATCATTCATATTCTCTGAAAAATGGCCAAGAAATCATAAATTCTGCCAGGGTATCTGAACTTATAAGCACAACTGTATGTAGTGCCCTGCTCCTGTTGGGTAGGCGCTAGATGTTAAATTTAGTTGTCTGAGCTGTAGTTTAGCTCAGAAGGATTACACTAAATTGTTGGCTCTGTTAAAGTCCAGTTGGGTTGCACGTTTTCCACTTGACAGTAGGTGTCGCTGTCACCACAGGTCAAGGTTGGAAATGTAGCAGGCTGGATGTATTGGGTATTCCTTTCCCAGAAGTGGCTCAGTGGGGGTGGTCAACCCGCTGTGCATTCTAGGAAGGGGTACTTAAGGGACAGAGACCGCTCTAGCGGGGTTCGTTTGCCGGATCCTGACCTAAGGGCCCTCCTGGCCTCAGGGATGTGCGAGCCATTTTTCAGCCTCGGGGCCTACTGGCCCGAGGCTCTGCAGCTGAGAGTGGGCCCAGGAGTTTCTGGGGCCTACTAGTCCAGGGATGGTCCTGCACAGTCTTGCCTCCGGGAAGAAGCGGAACAATTGGGGACTCAATTGAAGGACGTATCCTGGCCAATTTACCTCAAGGTGCTGCCGGCTGGCTGAAAGATTCTGGCACCGTGTGTTTCCTGAGGAACTTTGCAAAGTGTCAGTGTGGTTACATGATCTTGTGGCAGAAGATTGTGAAACGACTCAACGGCACTCATCAAGTCTGTGGCAGAGACTTTGAGCGAGTTTCGCACCGGTTGCTAGGCCAGTGAGAGTAGGCCTATCCGGTGGTTGCTGAATCCAGTGTGGAACCGATTTGTCCTCTGGATTTAAGATTGTGCCGTGATCCGCAAAGCAGGGTACCTGAACCTCCCCTATCCCTCTACCCCTGGAACTGTTTAATAAAACTCTTGAAGATAAAGAAACCAAGTGTTGGTGTGGACATTCATGAAAGCTCTTCAAGAGGGACCCCTGAGATGAGTGTGGCATAGTTGCCAACATTGCAAAAAAAATAATCCGGGACACTTTTTTTGCATGGGGGTGGAGCCTTGCTATAATTAGGGGGTCAGGCATTCACACCCTAAACGAAAAATGTGTTGCGCGAAGCGCCAAAAATGGGCGTGGTTTGCGTGTGGTAGTGGGTGTGGCTTAAAAGGGCGTGGCTCCGAAGGGGTGTGGTTAGAGTCTGAGATAAAGAAAGAAGCCAGATCCTACACCACAATAGAAATGTGTGTATTCCAGAAAGTTTAACAAAATCGGCAGATAAAGATACTCCAAAACACCTGTTGTTGGCGCTTCAATCATCCCGGCACCATAGTTGTTATGGTGTCAGGGTGATTGAAGTGCATTATTTCTATTATTACATTGTAATATAGAATGAAATCATTCAACTCGCCATAATGCCGAATCAGTGGAAGCGTGTCGCCTGCCACCAGATGGCCTCCCCAGCAGTCCGTCCTTGCATCGGGGGGCCTCCCCAGCAGAGTCCGTCCTTGCATCGGGGGGCCTCCCCAGCAGAGTCCGTCCTTGCATCGGGGGGCCTCCCCAGCAGAGTCCGTCCTTGCATCGGGGGGCCTCCCCAGCAGAGTCCGTCCTTGCATCGGGGGGCCTCCCCAGCAGAGTCCGTCCTTGCATCGGGGGGCCTCCCCAGCAGAGTCCGTCCTTGCATCGGGGGGCCTCCCCAGCAGAGTCCGTCCTTGCATCGGGGGGCCTCCCCAGCAGAGTCCGTCCTTGCATCGGGGGGCCTCCCCAGCAGAGTCCGTCCTTGCATCGGGGGGCCTCCCCAGCAGAGTCCGTCCTTGCATCGGGGGGCCTCCCCAGCAGAGTCCGTCCTTGCATCGGGGGGCCTCCCCAGCAGAGTCCGTCCTTGCATCGGGGGGCCTCCCCAGCAGAGTCCGTCCTTGCATCGGGGGGCCTCCCCAGCAGAGTCCGTCCTTGCATCGGGGGCCTCCCCAGCAGAGTCCGTCCTTGCATCGGGGGGCCTCCCCAGCAGAGTCCGTCCTTGCATCGGGGGGCCTCCCCAGCAGAGTCCGTCCTTGCATCGGGGGGCCTCCCCAGCAGAGTTTGTCCTTGCATCGGGGGGCCTCCCCAGCAGAGTCCGTCCTTGCATCGGGGGGCCTCCCCAGCAGAGTCCGTCCTTGCATCGGGGGGCCTCCCCAGCAGAGTCCGTCCTTGCATCGGGGGGCCTCCCCAGCAGAGTCCGTCCTTGCATCGGGGGGCCTCCCCAGCAGAGTCCGTCCTTGCATCGGGGGGCCTCCCCAGCAGAGTCCGTCCTTGCATCGGGGGGCCTCCCCAGCAGAGTCCGTCCTTGCATCGGGGGGCCTCCCCAGCAGAGTCCGTCCTTGCATCGGGGGGCCTCCCCAGCAGAGTCCGTCCTTGCATCGGGGGGCCTCCCCAGCAGAGTCCGTCCTTGCATCGGGGGGCCTCCCCAGCAGAGTCCGTCCTTGCATCGGGGGGCCTCCCCAGCAGAGTCCGTCCTTGCATCGGGGGGCCTCCCCAGCAGAGTCCGTCCTTGCATCGGGGGGCCTCCCCAGCAGAGTCCGTCCTTGCATCGGGGGGCCTCCCCAGCAGAGTCCGTCCTTGCATCGGGGGGCCTCCCCAGCAGAGTCCGTCCTTGCATCGGGGGGCCTCCCCAGCAGAGTCCGTCCTTGCATCGGGGGGCCTCCCCAGCAGAGTCCGTCCTTGCATCGGGGGGCCTCCCCAGCAGAGTCCGTCCTTGCATCGGGGGGCCTCCCCAGCAGAGTCCGTCCTTGCATCGGGGGGCCTCCCCAGCAGAGTCCGTCCTTGCATCGGGGGGCCTCCCCAGCAGAGTCCGTCCTTGCATCGGGGGGCCTCCCCAGCAGAGTCCGTCCTTGCATCGGGGGCCTCCCCAGCAGAGTCCGTCCTTGCATCGGGGGGCCTCCCCAGCAGAGTCCGTCCTTGCATCGGGGGGCCTCCCCAGCAGAGTCCGTCCTTGCATCGGGGGGCCTCCCCAGCAGAGTCCGTCCTTGCATCGGGGGGCCTCCCCAGCAGAGTCCGTCCTTGCATCGGGGGGCCTCCCCAGCAGAGTCCGTCCTTGCATCGGGGGGCCTCCCCAGCAGAGTCCGTCCTTGCATCGGGGGGCCTCCCCAGCAGAGTCCGTCCTTGCATCGGGGGGCCTCCCCAGCAGAGTCCGTCCTTGCATCGGGGGGCCTCCCCAGCAGAGTCCGTCCTTGCATCGGGGGGCCTCCCCAGCAGGGCCCCCCTCCAGGCATCGGGGGGCCTCCCCAGCAGGGCCCCCCTCCAGGCATCGGGGGGCCTCCCCAGCAGGGCCCCCCTCCAGGCATCGGGTGCCTCCCCAGCAGGGCCCCCCTCCAGGCATCGGGTGCCTCCCCAGCAGGGCCCCCCTCCAGGCATCGGGTGCCTCCCCAGCAGGGCCCCCCTCCAGGCATCGGGTGCCTCCCCAGCAGGACCCCTGCCACACGCGGGCCGTACTACAGCGATCCAGTGGCTTTACAGGTGTCGGCGACAGCAGCGAAATGAGGATAATCAGTAACTCTGTGTGAAGAGCGGGGAGGGGCTTCTGAAAGAGAGAGAAGCTACGATTGGCTGCCCCTCTCCTCTCACTAGCGGTAAGAGGAAAGAACTCTCATGGCGGAGGCCATTTTGGGGTAGTCGCTGCCGTTTTTAGCCCTAAACATTCCCGAATTTCCCAGGACAAAACGGGACAAAAACAATTGGGCTTGTCCCGATTCGGGACAATCCCAATCCGGGACAAGGGTCCCCCTCCACACTTGTGTCCCCATCGGAGCCCCCTCCACACTTGTGTCCCCATCGGAGCCCCCTCCACACTTGTGTCCCCATCGGAGCCCCCTCCACACTTGTGTCCCCATCGGAGCCCCCTCCACACTTGTGTCCCCATCGGAGCCCCCTCCACACTTGTGTCCCCATCGGAGCCCCCTCCACACTTGTGTCCCCATCGGAGCCCCCTCCACACTTGTGTCCCCATCGGAGCCCCCTCCACACTTGTGTCCCCATCGGAGCCCCCTCCACACTTGTGTCCCCATCGGAGCCCCCTCCACACTTGTGTCCCCATCGGAGCCCCCTCCACACTTGCCATCGGAGCCCCCACCACACTTGCCATCGGAGCCCCCACCACACTTGCCATCGGAGCCCCCACCACACTTGCCATCAGAGCCCCCACCACACTTGCCATCAGAGCCCCCACCACACTTGCCATCAGAGCCCCCACCCCACTTGTGCCCCCATCAGAGCCCCCTTCACACGCGGGCCGTACTACAGGGATCCAGTGGCTTTACAGGTGTCGGCGGCAGCAGCGGAATGAGGATAATCAGTAACTCTGTGTAAAGAGCAGGGAGGGGCCGCCAAAAGAGAGAGAGGCCGTGATTGGCTGCCCCTCTCCTCACACTAGAGGTAAGAGGAAAGAACTCTTGTGGCGGAGGCCATTTTGGTGTAGTCCCCGCCGTTTTTAGCCCTAAACATTACCGAATTTCCCAGGACAAAACGGGAGAAAAACAATTGGGCCTTGTCCCGAATCGGGACAATCCCAATCCGGGACAAGGGTCCAAAAGTCGTGATTGTCCCAGGAAATTCGGAACTGTGTGCAACTATGGTGTAGTGAACAGAAAGGTAACGGCAGGCCCAAATCTAAACCAGCAGCTCCTACGGGGGTAGTGCTACACGTATGTGTTAAATGCCCTATATTTCTGTCCTTTTTGCAATAAAGCCCTCCGCAAACACTGGTGGGATCGCAGTGAAACTGTTAACTCGCTGCTTCAATCCCTGTGCATTCTGCTATGGGTTTCAGTTATTATTAAAATCGAATTGGCTTCTGTAAAATAAGTTTCTGGGACCCCTTTTGTGGCGACTAATTTTAATTGATGCAGTGCCCGGGTATGGTAAGCACAAAGCTGTTTGTATCACTGGGCTTCCATCTAAGTTTTTTGAAGGGACAGCACATAGATATGAGAGAGAGACTCTCTCTATATTGTCAAAAGTATTGGGACGCCTGCCTTTACACGCACACGAACTTTATTGGCATCCCAGTCTTGGTCCATAATGCTCAATATTGAGTTGGCCCACCCTTTTGCAGCTTCACCTCTTCTGGGAAGGCTGTACACAAGGTTAAGGAGTGTGCTGGTCAGAATGTTTGACCATTCTTCCAGAAGCTCATTGGTGAGGTCAGGCACTGATGTTGGATGAGAAGGCCTGGCTCACATTCTCCTTCATCCCAAAGGTGTCCTATCGGGTTGAGCTGCAGGTTAGTCAAGTTCCTCCACCCCAAACTCATCCATGTCTTTATGGACCTTGCTTTGTGCACTGGTTCGCAGTCATGTTGGAACAGGAAGGGACCATCACCAAACTGTTCTGACAAAGTTGGGAGCATGAAATTGTCCAAAATGTCTTGGTATGCTGATGCCTTAAGAGTTCCCTTCACTGAAACTGAGCCCAACCTCTGAAAAACAACCCCACACCATAATCCCCCCTCCATTAAATTATTTGGACCTGTGCTCAAAGTAAGATCCATAAAGACATGGATGATTGAGTTTGGGGTTGAGGAACTTGACTGGCCTGCACAGAGTCCTGACCTCAACCAGATAAAACACCTTTGGGATGAATTGGAGCAGAGACTGTGATCCAGGCCTTCTCGTCCAACATCAGTGCCTGACCTCACAAATGGTAGAAACATTCCCATAGACACACTCCTAAACCTTGTGGACAGCCTTCCCAGAAGAGTTGAAGCTGTTATATCTAAAAGGTTGGCCAACTCACTATTGAACCCTACGGACTAAGACTGTGATGCTATTAAAGTAAAGGCATGCGTCCCAATACTCTTGACAATATAGTGTGTGTGTGTGTATATGTATATGTGTGTGTGTATATGATATAAAAGGTCTACACATCCCTGTTAAAATGTCAGGTTTCTGTGATGTAAGAAAAATTAGGCAAAGATAAATAATTTTAGAACTTTTTCCACCTTTTAATGTGACCTATACTCAGTTGAACAACAAACTGAAATCTTTTAGGTAGAGGGAAGATAAAAAATTAAATATGGTTGCATAAGTGTGCACACTCTTAAACTAATACTTTGTTGAAGCTCCTTTTGATTTTATTACAACACTCAGTCTTTTTGGGTACGATTCTATCAGCATGGCACATCTTGACTTGGCAATATTTGCCCACTCTTCTTTGCAAAAAAAACTCCAAATCTTTCAGATTGCGAGGGCATCTCCTGTGCACAGCCCTCTTCAGATCACATCACAGATTTTCAATCAGGCTCTGGGTGGGCCATTCCAAAACTTTAATCTTTTTCTACTGTAGCCATTCCTTTGTTGATTTGGATGTATGCTTTGGGTCGTCATGCTGAAAGATGAAGTTCCTCTTCATGTTCAGCTTTCTAGCAGAAGCCTGAAGGTTTTGTGCCAATATTGAATGGTATTTGGAACTGTTCATAATTCCCTCTACCTTGACTAAGGCCCCTGTGCCAGCTGAAGAAAAATGGCCCCAAAGTAGGATGCTGCCACCACCATGCTTCACTGTGGGTATGGTGTTCTTTTGGTGATGTGCAGAGTTGTTTTTGCGCCAAGCATATCTTTTGGAATTGTGGCCACATGCTTTTGGGAGACTTCAGATGTGTTTTTGCAAAATTTAGCCGGGCTTGGATGTTTTTCTTCGTAGGAAAAGGCTTCCGTCTTGCCCCTCTACCCCATAGCCCAGAGATATGAAGAATGGGAGATTGTTTTCACATGTACCACACAGCCAGTACTTGCCAGATATTCCTGCAGCTCCTTTAATGTTGCTGTAGGCCTGTTGGCAGCCTCTTTGACCAGTTTTCTTCTCGTCTTTTAATACATTTTGGAGGGACGTCCAGTTCTTGGTAATATCACTGTTGTGACATATTTTCTCCACTCGATGATGACTGTCTTCACTTTGTTCCATGGTATATTTAATGCCTTGTAAATTCTTTTGTACCCTTTTCCTCACTGATACCTTTTAACAATGAGATTCCTCTGATGCTTTGGAAGCTCTCTGCAGACCATGGCTTTTGCTGTAGGATGCGACTAAGAAAATGTCAGGAAAGTCCTACAAGAACAGCTGAACTTTTTGGGGGTTAATCAGAGGTACTTTAAATGATGGCAGGTGTGTACTGACTCCTATTTAACATGAGTTTGATTGCTTAATTCTGAACACCGCCACATCCCCAGTTATAAGAGGGTGTGCACACTTATGCAACCACATTATTTGTTTTTTATTTTTACCCCCCCCCCCCCCTAAAAGATTTCAGTTTGTTTTGTACAGCTTATAGGTCACATTAAAGGTGGAAAAAGTTCTGAAATTATTTCTTTGTCATTTTTTTACATCACAGAAAACTGACATTTTAACAGGGGTGTGTAGACATTTTATATCCACTGCGTGTGTGTGTGTATGTATGTATGTATATATGTATATATATATATATATATATATATATATATATATATAAAAATGTGTATGTATGTATGTGTATATATATATATATATATTGTGACAGCAGGAAGGTAAAGTCACCTGGTTGCATCCAGGGGGGTAGATATATTTCGCCCAGATTCAGGCTTTACGCCGACTTATACAACTAGGTGGAGAGTTGTATAAGCCCAGCTAAGGCTAGTGGGCTCATGGATGACTCATACCTCTAGGGAGAGGGCTGGGCGTCGTGCAGGCAGGGAGTTGATGAGGCCAGCTGAAGCTTGTCAGCTCATTTAGGCCTCTATAAGAACTCCCAGCTTCATTAGATGTTAGCTCATGCCTGGAACCAGACCTGTGTGGACTGTCTAGGGAGAGTGAACCCCTGTGCGGTGAGAAAAAGCCTGTGTGGCTATTTGCTTGGACATTTAAAACCAGGGACTTAGGGACTAGGACAGCACTAGGCTGATCCCAGTTGTTAGTTAGGAAACCTGTATGTTTAGTCAGAGGTCAAGTTGACCAGGATTTATTTTGTTTATATGTTTCTTTTGGCTTTGCTGTGTTTTGTCACTGTAAATAGAAAATAAACCGCACCTTTTTTTTTGATTTTGAAAACCACAACCTCCGTTTGCTGGGCCTGTTTTTGTGTGGGGAGCCCATCCCGGGGTCACACACACCCGCTGCCGAGCTAACCCCCTCACAGTTGGTGGAGAACCAGTGGCAGTTTTTTTTAAGCCAGCATGGAGGAGATACTGAAGCAGCTGGCTCTAGCAAATGCCAATCAACAGCAGACAAATGCAGGTTTGCAAAAGAGCCTTGCAGCTCAACAACAGAACTTCGCAGCCCAGCAGCAAGCTCATCAACAGAGCCTTGCAGCCCAGCAGCAAGCTCACCAACAGAGTCTGGAAGCTCAGCAACAAGCCCAGCAGCAATCTGAGGCCCGCTTCATAGACCTGTTACAGAAGCAAGAGCAGAGACTACAACAAATGGAAGCAGTAATGCAGCAACGTCCGCAGACCAGTGAGGAAAGCCGTCCCACTAATACCGCGTCCTTTGGGGTGAGTCGTTTATTGACAAAAATGACTGGAGAGGATGATCCAGAGGTATTTTTGACCACATTTGAAAGGACTGCTGAAAGAGAAAAGTGGCCTGAGGAGCAGTGGGCTGGACTGGTGGCTCCTCTGTTAACTGGTGAATCGCAGAAGGCTTACTATGACCTAGAGCCTGACCAAGCAAAAGACTATGTGATGCTAAAAGCTGAGATATTGGCAAGGCTGGGTGTCACCCAGGCTGTCCGGGCTCAGCGTGTGCATAACTGGACTTTCCAGCTTGGAAAACCCCCCAGGTCTCAAATGTATGATCTCATTCACCTGAGCAGAAAGTGGCTACAGCCAGAGACTTCGTCCGCACCAAAGATTGTGGAACGTGTTGTAATGGATCGGTTTTTGAGAGCTCTTCCTACTGCCATCCAAAAGTGGGTAAGCCATGGAGACCCAGAGACGGCCGATGGTCTTGTGGATCGTGTGGAGAAATACTTGGCTACAGAGAACCTGACGGCCTCTTCCAGAGACACTCGGACTTTCCACCCTAAGACCAGACCATCCCCAGGGGCGGATAAGAGGATTCCAAGGGGTAAGGGTGGAGAGAGTGAGAGGGTGGGAGCTCTACCCCAAGTTTGGCGAGAACAGCCTGGGAAATCAGCGGCTCAAGAGGCGGCAAGAAGGATCGTTTGCTACCGCTGCCGGCAAGCGGGACATATTGCAGCCAATTGCCCGGTTGTGGAGGAACCCATGCAGTGTGACTTTCTGACGGGCAGACGTCAGTCGCTGTGTGCGACAGTCGCATGCACTGCCATTCGAGGAATTGAGAAACATTTATGCAAAATGTGTGTTAATGGTAGAAATGTTGTGGTATTCCTGGATTCAGGTAGCCTTGTGACCCTGATAAAGGCTGAGTTAGTTAAAACAGAGGTCTCTGGGAATAGCAAGGTAGCTGTTATTTGTGTGCATGGGGACACCCGAGAGTATCCAGTGACTACAGTGTGTTTCGAGACCCCCAAAGGTACCCTCTCTCATCCAGTGGGCTTAGTATCTCAGTTACCGTATGACGCCATTGTGGGAAGGGATTTTCCGAAGTTCTGGGAACTGTGGGATGATCCTGAGCCCCCCACTGGTGCCCCTATGTACCAGGAATGTGATAGCCAGAACTCCCCTGAGAGTGGTGAGGACTCTCCGGAATTTCCCTTATCAGTATTGGCAGGGGAGACTCAAACTGGAGAGGAGCCCACCTCCTCAGACGAAAACCTACCGTCTGTGGAGTTTTCTGATCTTGAGGTTCACAGGGAAAACTTTGCCACAGAACAGTTGAAAGACCCCGCCCTAATAAAGGCACGCGAAAACGTAGTGAAAATAGATGGCGAATTAGTGAACCCAGATAATACCTGCACTTACCCATACTTCAGCGTAGAGAAGGACCTACTGTATCGGGTGGCAAAAAGGGCAGAAGAAACCGTTGAGCAGCTTGTGGTGCCCAAACCTTACAGGAAGTTGGTGTTGGAGTTGGCCCATGGGCACATTCTTGGAGGTCATCTGGGGACAGAGAAAACCCGAGAGAGGGTATTACAGAGATTCTATTGGCCGGGGGTGATGAAGGACATAGAAAATTATTGTTCCTCCTGCCCTGTGTGTCAGAGGTCGGCCCCGATGCCACATTTCCGTAGCCCGCTGGTCCCTCTACCCATCATTGAGGTCCCGTTTGAGAGGATCGCCATGGATTTGGTAGGTCCTATAATCAAGTCCGCTAGGGGGCACCAGTACATATTAGTTATAATGGACTATGCCACCCGTTATCCAGAAGCGATCCCTCTCCGAAATACCTCGGCCAAAACCATAGCCAAAGAGCTATCTCTTGTGTTTAGCCGGGTGGGTATTTGTAAAGAACTGCTTACGGACCAAGGTACACCCTTTATGTCCCGGGTTATGAAGGAGCTGTGTAAATTGTTCAAAGTGACGCAATTACGTACATCTGTGTATCACCCCCAAACCGATGGGCTGGTTGAAAGATTCAACAAAACCCTAAAACAAATGTTGAAGAAAGTGGTGGATAGAGATGGAAAGGATTGGGACTGTCTACTTCCTTATCTGATGTTTGCTATTAGGGAGGTGCCCCAATCCTCTACGGGATTCTCCCCCTTTGAGTTACTGTATGGGAGACACCCAAGAGGGCTGTTGGATATTGCCAAGGAAACTTGGGAAAGTGAGAGTTCTCCCCACAGGAGTGTGATTGAGCATGTCGCCCTGATGCAAGACCGAATTGCACAGGTAATGCCCATCGTGAAGGAACATTTGGCCCAAGCGCAGTTAGCACAGCAGAGAGTGTACAACCGTGGAGCCAAGACCCGTACCTTTTCCCCGGGGGATAGGATACTGGTACTTGTCCCTACGGTTGAAAGTAAATTCCTTGCCAAATGGCAAGGCCCCTACGAGATAATGGAAAAAGTGAGTGAAGTGAATTACAAGGTCAGACAACCAGGAAGGCGAAAGCCCGAACAGATCTATCACGTTAATCTGTTGAAAGCCTGGAGGGATAGAGAGTCCCTAGTCGCAGACACTTGGTCACCAGCTCAAACTGGTTGCGTGATTCCTGAGGTTGGAATAGCAGCCACCTTGTCACAACCCCAACAACAGGAGGTTAAGGAGTTTGTGCTTCGCAACAAGGAGGTATTCTCTGAGCTGCCGGGACAAACATTTGGGGTAGAGCATGACATCATTACCCCGCCCGGTGAAAGGGTGAAGTTAAAACCCTATCGGATCCCAGAGGCCCGACGGGAGGCAATACGGGAGGAAGTACAGAAAATGCTGAACTTAGGGGTGATAGAGGAGTCCCAAAGTGATTGGTCTAGTCCCATTGTGTTGGTGCCTAAACCGGATGGGAGCTGGCGATTTTGTAACGATTTTCGTCAGTTGAACAAGGTTACAAAATTTGACACCTACCCCATGCCACGTATAGATGAGTTGATCGACCGGCTGGGAACAGCCCGATACATGACGACTCTTGACCTCACAAAAGGGTATTGGCAAATCCCCCTGGCCAAATTGGCCAAAGAGAAAACCGCATTTGTAACCCCAGACGGGGCGTTCCAATATAAAAGAATGCCGTTCGGGTTACAGAATGCGCCGGCCACATTCCAGCGGAAAATGGACCAGATGCTGAGGCCCCATCGGAAGTATGCTGCGGCTTACCTGGATGACGTAATTGTCCATAGCACAGATTGGGCCTCACATCTGCCAAAAGTGCAAGCAGTCCTGGACTCTGTTCGGGAAGCGGGGTTTACGGCTAACCCCAAGAAGTGTACCATTGGGCAGGAGGAGGCCAAATATCTTGGGTACACCATTGGGAGGGGAGTAATAAAACCCCAACTCAACAAAGTCGAGGCCATCCAGAGTTGGCCACGTCCCAACAGCAAGAAGCAGGTACGAGCCTTTCTGGGAATCGCTGGGTATTATCGGCGATTCATTCCCCACTTTGCTTCTAAGGCTGTGCCCCTAACCAACCTAACGAAGGGGAAAGGGTCGGTCATGATTAAATGGACCCCCGAGGCTGAGGCAGCATTCCAATTCTTGAAACAAGCCTTATGTAGCCAGCCAGTGTTGTACTCACCCGACTTCTCTAAAGACTTTGTCGTACAAAGTGATGCGTCAGATGTGGGGTTAGGAGCAGTATTGTCCCAGGTCTGGAACGGGGAAGAGCACCCAGTCATTTACCTCAGCAGGAAGTTGAAGTCCCATGAGGTAAATTACGCCACCGTTGAAAAGGAGTGTTTAGCGGTGAAGTGGGCTCTAGATTCCCTTCGGTACTACCTGCTAGGTAGGCACTTTGACATGGTTACGGATCACGCTCCGTTAAAGTGGATGGCTCAAAACAAGGAAACAAATAGAAGAGTGAATAGGTGGTTCCTGGCCCTCCAGGAATTCAACTTCACAGTAAAGCATCGCCCTGGCGTTCAAATGGGGAATGTGGATGCTTTGTCTCGAGTACATGAATGCCTGATTGCTGGTGTTCCAACCCCGAGGTTAAAACAAGAGGAGGGGGTATGTGACAGCAGGAAGGTAAAGTCACCTGGTTGCATCCAGGGGGGTAGATATATTTCGCCCAGATTCAGGCTTTACGCCGACTTATACAACTAGGTGGAGAGTTGTATAAGCCCAGCTAAGGCTAGTGGGCTCATGGATGACTCATACCTCTAGGGAGAGGGCTGGGCGTCGTGCAGGCAGGGAGTTGATGAGGCCAGCTGAAGCTTGTCAGCTCATTTAGGCCTCTATAAGAACTCCCAGCTTCATTAGATGTTAGCTCATGCCTGGAACCAGACCTGTGTGGACTGTCTAGGGAGAGTGAACCCCTGTGCGGTGAGAAAAAGCCTGTGTGGCTATTTGCTTGGACATTTAAAACCAGGGACTTAGGGACTAGGACAGCACTAGGCTGATCCCAGTTGTTAGTTAGGAAACCTGTATGTTTAGTCAGAGGTCAAGTTGACCAGGATTTATTTTGTTTATATGTTTCTTTTGGCTTTGCTGTGTTTTGTCACTGTAAATAGAAAATAAACCGCACCTTTTTTTTTGATTTTGAAAACCACAACCTCCGTTTGCTGGGCCTGTTTTTGTGTGGGGAGCCCATCCCGGGGGTCACACACACCCGCTGCCGAGCTAACCCCCTCACAATATATATATATATATATATAAATGTGTGTGTGTGTGTGTGTGTGTGTATGTATATATATATATATATATATATATATATATATATATATATATATATATACACACATTTCTCTTTATATATATATATATATATATATATATATATATATATAAATATGTATGTGTGTGTATATGTATGTGTATATATATATATATACACACACATTTCTCTTTCGTCCATGGACGGACACAGCTCCTTTAGTCTTGACAAGTGGGTTATGTTCCGTCTATTAGGAGAGGACTAGGCAGACATGTTGGATATAAAAAAAACATGTAATTATACCAAAGCTGAACAGCCCCATCCAGGGGGCGGTCCCTCTGGTCATAACCCCTCACCCTGCACTCAGCAGCTCAGTTTTTTTCTGCCTAGTGTAGGAAAAGGACCTGGCTCCCTTTTTTTTTTTTTTCAATTTTGGATCCTGAGAGCCAATTGCCGGCTGGATGACAGGCTGGATAATTTAGATCCTTGTAGTCTCCCCAGTCCGGCCATCGAGCGTGAGCAGGCCTTTAGCTACGCGATGGGTCGGCCACGACATACCCCGTTTGCTCCAGGGGTGGCCGGTGAGCTATATGCTCCGGGGCCCACATATGACCGGGCTGCTGCTGTCCAGTCACAGTGGACCGTGGCCGACAGCCACTCCGTACTGCTCAGTGATGGGTCTGTCAGGAATGCATCCAGCAGTCGTCGCAGGGACGGGTAAGTAAGGTTCCTCCTGTCTTGGCAGGATGGAACAGCTGAGCATTCCTGGGGTGATTGATTAGGGGGTCTCTAGTCCTCCCTTTCCTCTCCCCCTGTCCATCCCTCCTCCCCATGCTTTGCTGGGCCTGCTGTGTACCTCACCGGGGGCTCCCTAAGGGGGGCTCCGGGTCCTGGCTGGGGGCTGCGCGGTGTGTCCAGGTCCGCTCTAGTGTGGGTGGTCTGCCTTGTGGGGGGCCTCCGCTTGGAGGCCCAGTGTTTTCGCTGCCTTTTTATTTATATTTTTTACCTCAGAAAGCCGCGCTGTTTCAAATGCTAATACAGCTGGCGGCCATTTTCTTGTAGCCGCGCTGTTTCTATAGCTAATACACTGGTCGGCCATTTTCTTGTAGCTCGCGCTCTTTTTTTCCTGAGGTAACCGGCGGCCATCTTTGTGGGGATTTTTACATTGGCTGGACCTCTAGCGCTGGTTTGTCATTCTGAACGGCAGATCACCTCAGAGGCACACTGTGCAGGAGTTTAGAGCGGACGGCAGCGCTGAAGCAGTGCCTGGGTCAGGGCGGTGAGTCCTCTGGGAATACCCCTCGGTCTGGGCAGCTAGGAGGGTGGGCCTTTTCTTGTACCTTGACTTGTTCCCTGAGTGGCTGTCAAGTGTGTGGGTCAGCATGGTGTCAGAAGCTGGTGTTTCTTCCCCAGACATTCCGGTGGTTGCAACCGGTGCACCTGCGGTACCTGTGGACCCTTTGTCGGCGGTCCTGGAATCATTTGTTGCCAGGGTGGAAGCGGTGTGCGGGCGCAAGGGGGGTAAAAAACGCCCCCTCCCCCCACCATCTTCTGGGGAAAGCTCAGACTCGGGCCTGGCTGTGAAACAGGACCCCTGTTCTGAAGGGTCAGAGTATGCAGACCAGGACCATTCGGACAGTGAGGAAGACTCCGGGTCAGCGCAGGACAAGGCGCTTGTTGGAGCACTTATCACCGCAGTGCGGGAAACCCTCAAACTGGAGGATGCGGCTGGGACATCTGCTGAGTTGTCGGTCCCTTTTGGGTCCCACAAGCCGAACCACACTACTAAGGTGTTTCCTTATGTAACTTATTTTGATAAGTTTATAGACAAGGAATGGGAACGACCGCAGAGGACCTTTTCGGTCCGAAAACGCATGGCAGTCCGTTACCCTTTTGAGGGAGAGCCTTCTTAAAAAATGGGCAACTCCCCCGGGTTGTGGACCTCCCGGTATCCCAGTTAAACAAAGTAATCACTATTCCGGTTGAGGGGACCCCTGCATTTAAGAACCCTGCAGATAGGAGGTCTGAGGCGGTGGCCCGGTCCATGTTTACCATGCTGGAATCTGCATTACGGCCAGTTTTGGCTGTGGCTCTGGTGTCACAAACACTTACAGAATGGGCTAAAATTTTGCACCAGGAGTTGGAAAGACAACAGGTCCAGTCGACACAAGGTCGCTGGACACAGGAAGAATCCCGGCGGCTATTAAGGAGGAACAAGGAGCTCGGCTGCAGCATCGGAGGTCGCTCACATTCTGCGTAGGCAGAAAGGAGCGTGCCGGCTCTATCGACCGTATACATTCCGGGCATAGAAAACTGGCAGGCGGACTACCTAAGTCGCCAGATGCTGGACCAAGGAGAATGGTCGCTACACCCGGACGTGTTTCAACTCCTTTGCCTAAAATGGGGCACGCCAGACTCCTGGCTTCTCGGCTCAATCGGAAGGTATTAAGGTTTGTGGCCAGGTCAAAAGATCCCTGGGCGGACGCAACGGACACGTTGGTGGCCCCGTGGGGACAGTATCAGCTGATCTATGCTTTTCCACCACTGAAACGTCTTTCTCGTCTGCTCCGCAGAGTGGATTCCGGTAATCCGAATTGCCCCAGATTGGCCTCGGCGTCCCTGGTACACCGACCTGGTGCGCCTGGTGGCGGATGCCCCTTGGCGACTACCGATGCGGGAGGACCTTCTGTTGCAAGGTCCCATACTTCATCCTGCATTACAGTCACTGGCTTTAACGACATGGCTATTGAAAGCCAGGTACTAAGGGACAGAGGCCTGTCAGATTCAGTAATTTCCACTATGCTGAGGGCACGGAAGTCATTTTCTCGGAAGATCTACCATTGCACGTGGAAGGCATACATCTCTATGTTTAAGGAGATGGAGTGGCGTCCACGGGCATATTCGGTTTCCAGGATCCTGATGTTTCTACAGCGTTTAGTGGATCAGAAACTTGCCTTAAGCACCATTAAGGGGCAGATTTCAGCCTTGGCTGTTTTCTTTCAATGACCCCTGGCGGCTCATTCTCTGGTGAGTACGTTTGTGCAAGGGGTCCGACATGTGGCTCCTCCGGTTTGTCCACCACTACCTCCGTGGGATTTGAATCTGGTGCTCTCGGTACTTCAGCAACCTCCCTTTGAGAACATCAGAGAGATTCCTCTTTTGACACTCTCTCAGAAAGTTGCCTTTCTGGTGGCCATTACATCTGTCAGGAGGGTTTCTGAGTTGGCGGCCTTGTCTTGCAAGTCCCCCTACTTGATCCTCCATAAGGATAAAGTGGTGCTACGCCCACAGCCTTCATTTCTTCCGAAGGTGGTTTTGGCTTTTCATCTGAATGAGGACATTGTACTTCCATCCTTGTGTCCCCGTTGTCGCATCTCAAAGAGGTTGAATTACACCCGCAGAGCACGTACCACGTCTAAGGAATGTATCTGTCTGCTACGGCTCCGTTTCGGAGGTCAGACTCACTGTTTGTGTCGGTGACTGGTCCAGAGAAAGGCCTGGCGGTCTCGTCGGCCACCATTTCTCGGTGGATCAGACCGAATGTGATTCAGGCTTATGCCCTTAAAGGGCGGGCGCCTCCCTTTCCTGTCACGGCGCATTCGACCAGGGCGATTGGTGCCTCCTGGGCTTTTCGACATCAAGCGTCTGTCTCACAGGTGTGTAAGGCGGCGACCTGGTCGTCCGTTCACACCTTCACTAAATTTTACAAGGTTGACGTGCATGCATCTGCGGATGCTTGCTTCAGCCGCAAGGTTTTGCAGGCGGCTGTTTAAGGTTGCAACTCCTCCGTTGAGGAGGTCTGTTTGTTTGGGGAGAAGTTTGTTTGCTTGCTAATCCCACCCCTCGTTTTTTTTTTTTTACACTGCTTGGGGACGTTCCACTTGTCAAGACTAAAGGAGCTGTGTCCGTCCATGGACGAAAGAGAAAATAGGATTTTTGTACTCACCGTAAAATCCTTTTCTCTGAAGTTCATGGACAGACACAGCACCCACGCCTCCTGTTTGAGTTTGTACTGCTTTTTGACGAACTGAGCTGCTGAGTAAGGATGAGCTCTGGCGTGTTAGCATAGTACACATGCAGAGCCCGCCAGAAAGTCGGCACCGCACTGCGCTAACCACAGCCAGGGAGACATTGTCCCGATGCTCGGCTGCAGAGATCGGGACATGTCTCCCTGGCTGTGATGAGCGCAGCACGGTGCCGTCTTCCTGGCGGGCTCTGCACGTGTACTATGCGAACACGCCAGAGCTCATCTTTACTGCTGAGTGCAGGGTGAGGGATTATGACCAGAGGGACAACAACAACTGCAATAATCCCACGCAGGGGATATAAACAATAAGCATGACATGGCACAGCTGAATAGTGCACATTAAAGCATATTCGATTGTGGGAATTGTCAAACATCAACAGCCCTCCAGCCTAGGCCGGGGGTCAACATGGGGTAACTGAGCATTATTGCTCAGAAGGTAAGGCGTGGAGTAATCCACCAAAATGTGGAAAGTAAAACTAAAATCGGGGTCATACAAACAAATTTTAAAAAAAAATAAGTAAAAAGGAATGGGAAATGGTAAAAATCAGTGTGAGAGAGAGAGGGGGGAATAAAGGAAGAGAGAGAAATTGAAAAAAGAAGGGGGGGGAGGAGGAGGAGGAGCCAGATGGCGAAAAAAGGACACACAAGATTAAAAGGAAAAACGGGGGAGAAGAAGAAATACAGAACTGGGAAAGTGAGCAGGAAAAGGGTACCCCCAGGTCGGGAGGGTAGAGGAGGTCAATTAGCGAGGCCTAGGCTGGTCGGATGCAAAGTGGGAAGAGCGTAGGACCACCACGGGCACCAAACCTTGAGGAACTTGGCGTGGGAGTCATGGAGAATACTAGACATCTTCTCATTAATCATGAGAGTCGTTAAGATGCTCTACACCAGTGGTCCCCAACCTTTTTGGCACCGAGGACCGGCGTTGTGTAATAGAATCGTGCCAAGGCCCGGGGGGGGGGGTTGGGTTATGTAGCTTTTCGCGGGCAGTTTGTCGGGGAAATGGCTAGTGTTAGCGCCTCAATCATCACAGAACAATGGCTGATATGGTGTTGGGATGATTGAAGCGCATTATTTCTGTCATTGCATTGTAATATAAAATGAAATAGTTCAAACTCACCATAATGCAGAATCTGCCACCAGATGCGATTTGTCACTTGCCACGTCGCCTTCCACCAGGTGTGGATTGTTGCTTGCCACGTCACCTGCCACCAGGTGTGGATTGCCACGTGGCCTGCCACCAGATGTGGATTGCCACGTCGCCTGCCACCAGATGTGGATTGTCGCTTGCCACCTCGCCTGCCACCAGATGTGGATTGTCGCTTGCCACAACACCTGCCACCAGGTGCAGATTGCCATGTCGCCTGCCACCAGGTGCAGATTGCCACGTCGCCTGCCACCAGGTGCGGATTGCCACGTCGCCTGCCACGTCACCTGCCACCAGGTGTGGATTGCCACGTCACCTGCCACCGGGTGTGGATTGCCACGTCACCTGCCACCGGGTGTGGATTGCCACGTCACCTGCCACCAGGTGTGGATTGCCACCTGCCACCAGAGGTGGTTTGCCACCTGCCAGTAGATTTTTTTTGTCACCTGCCGTGGTGGCAGCACAGGCAGGTGAGGGAGAACAGCGGTAATGCGGGGCGGGCGGTGAGAGATTCTCTCTCTGCTCCCGCGCCTCGCTGCAGTATAGCAGCCCCGCTGTGTGGGCGGAAGTGCCGCGTTATGGGCAGGCGCCGAGATATGATCTCATCTCTCTGCTCCCGCGCCTCACCGCAGTAGGAGCCCCGCTGTGTGGGCGGAAGTGCCGTGATCCGGGCGGGCGGTGAGAGATGTCATCTCTCTGCTTGCCCGCTGCCGCACCTCACACAGTGCAGCCTTCGCGGCCCATCTGCAAATAGGCCACGGCCCGGCAGTGGGCCGCGGACCGGGGGTTGGGGAACCCTGCTCTACACCTCTGCAATTGAGACAGCCGGCTTCTTCCAGGCCCTTGCAAATAGGTGACCAACTTCTGCTGATGGGAAAAGAGGCCCGGGATTGGGCAGTGAAGTAAGGCCAATTTGGCATCCTTGATATATATTTTTTCAATTGATCTACTGTAGTCTTTGTTTTCCAAATAATTTTTTTTTTATGAAGGGTGCACTGATTTATACACAGTTTTTTGGGGTTTTCAGCAAAGAGCACAGCTCAGAAGATGTTTTTCAGACTATTTCTCTTTGATTAAGAGTTTATGGAGGCTTTTAAATGGAGCAGGAAAGGGGGGAGAGTATGGAAGTTACTACTTTGACTTGTTCATGGAAAACCAATTCAGACTTACCCGGACCCTTGCCGGACATTCACAGATTATGTCACAAATTGAGGCATCACAATTATTTCAAATGGGAAGCTGACCAAAAAACGTACATTACCCCTTTTTTATCCCCCCCCCCCATTGCAGTGCATCCCAACCCTTGGTATGTGCATTGTGGTGTGTTCTTTTGCACTATTGTATGTTGTAGTGCGCTGGGGCGCTGTTCACAATGAATGGCACAGCACATTCCACCTCCATTAGTCGATGAGCATTACATGCTAGCAAAGAGCGCAAGTATGATTTAGGACATGAATATAGTTGTTCCTTATCCATGAACACTAAATGCCTGTACACACGATCAGATTTTCCATCTGGAATTGTGTGATGGCAGGCTGTTGTCGGAAAATCCGTCCGTTTGTATGCTCCATCGGACAATTGTTGTCGGATTTTCCGCCAACAAATGTTGGATAGCGTGCTTTAAAGTTTTCCACCAACAAATGTGTGTTGTCGGATTATCCAATCGTGTGTACACAAGTCCTTTGGACAAAACGCCAATGTAAAAACGCATGATCAGAAGCAATGCTAACCATAACGCAACATTAGCAGAAGTTGCCCAAAGGGTGGCGCTAAAAAGCTGAAAAATCACATAGGTTTTATGTTTGTTGGCCGACAATTCTTTGTGTTTGTATGTAAGACAAGTTCATGGCCTACGCCCTTCGGACAAAAGTCCTACACTTTGTCCGCGGTAAATCCGATTGTGTGTACCAGGCTTACGAAATACATAAAGTAATGTGTAAGTTCATCATCTTTTACCTCTGAGTTATTTCAACTTGTGTCAAAACTGCACTGTAGGCCTCATCCATTAATATGTATTTAAAGTTTAATTTAATATGAACTGAGGTTTAGCAGTGATTACATTTTTAAATGAAATTCTCTTTGGAATTTTAGAGTCCAAAATTAACAAGTTTGGTAGATGAATGTCGGGCAGATGTTTAAGTAAATGCAGCAATGTGAAGTCCCATGTCTGCAATGTAATGAATTTCAAAATAAATAATAGAATGCACCTTCCACCTGCGCCTCTCTCTGATATATTTTTGCATAGCAATAATATGTTTGCTAATCTCCTTTTGCGAAAATGCTGAAATATTTGTGCTCTCATAACGTGTACATGTTGCTATATGCAGACTTCAGAATCCTTCTGCATTCCTATATAGGACCATAATAGTGTCTGCTTTCTATGTGTCACATTAACTTTCATAGTGGTGATTTTTTCCTTACTCTGTTTTCATTTTATCTCCTCTGAAATACTCATACCATTCACTAAAAGCGTGACAGGAAATTAGGAATCTGTGCATGAAAAAAAACCCATTTCTATTCTGACCTGCACTAAAGATAACAAAAATTTCTTGCCAATCAGGAAAAGTTGATGATGTAAAAAGGAATATGATGTCCTTTTTATCCAGACAGACTGTGTAAGAACCAACTCTACTTTCAAAGTCTGAGTTTTCGCAGCTGCTATCCAGGAAGTGCTAGAGAGTGTGACATGAGAGAGGAACTAATAAGTGCTTGTACATAGGTAGTGTACGATGGGCTAGGGAAAATAAATGGTGTGGATCTCTTTAATGTTTTTGGATAATCTAAGTGTGCTGCAAGAGTATTCACATGCCTCATTTGATTATTTAGGATCCATGCACACTGGCGTAAAAAACATTGCTTGTACAGGAGTTTTTTGTTCTGCCTGTAGAAGCAACTCAATGTTATCCTATGTGTCCATGCACATTAGGACGTTTACAGGCATATTTTGAGATTAACGTTTAGAGGCAGGAAAAAAAACCTTTGCATTCGCGTTTCTGATTGGAGCTCACTGGCAGAAAAAACAAACTCGTCTTAACTCTGTACAAAAAATGCTCTATATGAGCGTTTTTTACTCCAAAGAGAACGGATGTTTATTAAGCCCAGTGTGCATGGAGCCTGACTGTGCAACATCCCTGTGTGATACAGCAAGGTTGATGGTGTGGGAAACGGGGGGGGGGGGGTGTTATTGGGAACACATTGCCAGTTTACAAATCTGTGAGCAGTAGAACAGAGTTTGGGTGTCCTTGGAACTTCCCTCTATCCAAACAGAAGTTGTGCTTTTTTTTTTTTTTTTTTATTCAATGAGCTGCTGGCAGGGTCATTCACATCCCGCAGCACATGTAAGGATGTTGGACATGTCAGTGCCCTTAAGTGGACGTTGTCTAAATATGAGCCCATTTAAGGGCAGTGACATCACTAGCATCCTGCCCCTTTGTTTACATGTGCTGCACTGTGGTGAATGTCTCGACCCGCACCTGATTGGACTAATTAGAGCGTGACTTTGATATTTGGCTAGAGATGAGTTTGGAGGACTTCCATGTTCATCTTTAGTGAGCAGTTTGTGTTCCCAGAACACCAGGTTACTATCAATGAAAGTTATTTATTTTTTTATCATTCGCCTAGCTGTGCTGGAGTGATAATATAAGCACTGCATTTGTTAACTGGGGGGTTAATTTACTAAGAGTGGAGAGTGCAAAATGGTGTAGCTCTGTATAGAAACCAGTCCGCTTCCTGTTGTTTTTTTTTTTGACAGCTTAATTGAACAATCTGAATTTAGAAGCTGGTTGGCTACCATGCACAGCTGCACCAGATTTAGCACTCTCCAGTTTTGGAACACCATCCCCTGTATTCCCTCTATGCACTTCAAGGTGTTTTTACCCTTTAGGCTCCATGTACACAGAAGCTCAAAAACGGTCGTTTTTAAAGCAGCAGAAAAAGCTAGCTTTTATCAGTGTTTTTTTACTAGCGTTTATTAGCGTTTTTCAGTGTAGCGTTTTTTAGCTTTTTTTTTTTTTTTTTTGTTTTTTCAATGGATCAAAAAACACTAAAAAACGCTTGCGACCAGCGGTTTTTAGCGTTTTCCCCACTGAAAAACGGCACTTTGAACGCAAATTTCTTGTGTTCAGAAAAAAGCCCATTAACTCCACTGCTCATTAACGCTAAAAAACATTGTGTACATGAACACATAGGCTAACATAGAGTGCAGTTAATGGGCTTTTTAAAAAAATGCAAAAACTCCAATAAACTGCAGTTTATCAGCTTCTGTGTACAATGGAGCCTTAGGATGCGTTCACTCCAGCTTGGTCCACTGTGTTGTGTTAAACACCTGTTGGATCATTTGAATAGGCTTCCTGAAGAACCACAAGGAACAAAAAACTATGCAGTCAGTATTTTAAGCACTGCAATACTTTGCACTGGGAAGGTGCATTTGGGTGCCTCTCAGAATGCTCGTTACCACATCGTAATGGAGTCCTAAAAGTATACTTACATGAAAGTTATTAAACTACCAGCAGAACTTGAAATGAAACACTGGTTTTGTAGAGAAAAGCTGTTCCCTCCAGGTCAGCAGTTTACATTGAAAGGATTTTATGAAACCTTATTTTATTGCAGACTCTTACATGCTTCTGTGCTGGGAAAAATACACGCACAATATTTTAGTTCTTTAGAAAACATTGTTTCTTGCTGAACCTTTTTTTTTCTCTCATTTTTTGTGCTTTTGTGGAACAAAATATATCTGTCGCTTTATAAACAAATACAATCACTTAATTTCATCAGAAGGGTGTGTCTGCACCTAGGCATGTAGACAAATTTGATCAAAGGGAGCGCACTGTGCTTCAGCAAGGGTTTTTTATTTTAATTATTGGAAAGTAGTAAAATATTTTAACTGTTCAAAAAGAAGATGACAAATATATGTTCCAGAAATATTTTAGTGCACAAAATATACTTTAATAGAAGCTCAGCTTGAGCAGGGTTTTAACCACTTGCCAACCCGCCACAATAATTATACTGCGGTGGAGCAGCATGTGTAGGCACAATCATGTACGTCATCGTGCCCTCTCCAGCAGCATAACCTCCCCCACACCATGACCACTGTATCTGCAGTAGATTACGAGTCCCAGTACCTGGCCACCTTCGCATGTGTAATCCCATCAGGAACAGTTAGGGATTCTTGGCATAAAACTCTGGCTCCGAATGAGGTTTTCTAAGATCACAGTGTTATTCGAGTATCTTGCACGGAGAGCTGATCTTGAGCAATGCCGTCAAGTTTCAAGAAAAGCCTTATGTACTTGTATGAACATTTATTTTTGGTTATGAGTGCAGCACCTATTGTATTTTTCATTGGGGTTGTTTCTATTGAATTATTGCAGGGTGTCCCCCCTTCAAAAGTCTGAGGTTGTGGACATGGTAAAGAAACAAGTGAAAGTTATCACTCTAGCTATTGGCGATGGAGCGAATGATGTCAGCATGATCCAGACTGCCCACGTTGGTGTTGGTATTAGTGGGAATGAAGGACTACAAGCTGCAAACTCCTCTGATTACTCCATAGCACAGGTACAACCTTATAAACAAAGACAGTTCCTATAACCAATCTGAACTATGTTGTGCTGCACCGGGGCTTCTGGATTGGGACATGCTTGCTTGATTTTTTTTTTTAAAGCATATTTATGACACACACACACACAGACACACACACACAGACACACACACAGACACACACACAGACACACACACAGACACACACACAGACACACACACAGACACACACACAGACACACACACAGACACACACACAGACACACACACAGACACACACACAGACACACACACAGACACACACAGACACACACAGACACACACACAGACACACACACAGACACAGACACACACACACACAGACACACACACACACAGACACACACACACACAGACACACACACACACAGACACACACACACACAGACACACACACACACACAGACACACACACACACACAGACACAGACACACACACACACACAGACACACACAGACACAGACACACACACACACAGACACACACACACACACACAGACACACACACACACAGACACACACACACACAGACACACACACACACAGACACACACACACACAGACACACACACACACAGACACACACACACACAGACACACACACACACAGACACACACACACACAGACACACACACACACAGACACACACACACACAGACACACACAGACACAGACACACACACACACAGACACACACACACACAGACACACACAGACACAGACACACACCCATTATGACCACCCACCTTATAGTGAATAGGTTCTGCTTGTCAGCATTGACACCCTGACCAGTCTGCGGCTTTGCAGTCCAATACACATCAAACTACAATGCCCATTTTTTTTTCTGCTTTCAACACATCAACTTCAGGAAAAACATGTTTATTTGCTGCCTAATAAATAAATAAATATATATATATTACACACACAGTGGATATAAAAAGTCTACACACCTGTTAAAATGCCAGGTTTCTGTGCTGTAAACAAATGAGACAAAGATAAATAATTTCAGAACTTTTTCCAACTTTAACTCCAGTTGGAAAAGTGAAATCTTTTGTGGGGGGGGGGGGGGGGTTGTAAAAATAACATTCTAAATAATGTAGTTGCATAAGAGTGCACATCTTCTTATAACTACATCCCCAGAATCGTGTTAAATAGGACTCGGTACACACCTGCTATCATTTATCCCTGGTTCACATTGGAGTGATTTGGCATGTGTTTTGACAGGTCAAATCGGTGGCAATTGTCAGGAATGGCACCGTCCAAATCGGCGCGACGCCATACTGATTCCCAAAAGTAGTTTCTGTACTACTTTTGGCAACTTTTGAGGTGCAATTTACATTGACATCTGTGCAACACCCCACACAGATGTCTCTGAAATCCTCCCAAAAGTTGGGACTGACATGCGGCAATGAAATTGTGCAAGTTCAGCTGAACTCGCAAGATTTTATTCCCGCTGCCAGTGTGAACCTGGGCTTAAAGTGCCTCTGATTAACCCCAAAGAAAGTTCAGCTGTTCTAGTAGGTCTTTCCTGACATTTTCTTAGTCGCATCCTACAGCAAAAGCCATGGTCCGCAGAGAGCTTCCAAAGCATCAGAAAGATCTCATTGTTAAAAGGTATCAGTCAGGAGAAGGGTACAAAATAATTTTCAAGGCATTCCATACCATGGAACATAGTGAAGACAGTCATCAAGTGGAGAAAATATGGCACAACAGTGGCATTACCAAGAACTGGACGTCCCTCCAAAATTGATGGAAAGACTAAAAGAAAACTGGTCAGGGAGATTGCCAAGAGGCCTACAGCAACATTAAAGGAGCTGCAGGAATATCTGGCAAGTACTGGCTGTGTGGTACATGTGACAACAATCTCCTGTATTCTTCATATGTCTGGGCTATGGGGTAGAGTGGGGTAGAAAAACATCCAAGCCCGGCTAAATTTTGCAATAAAAAAAATTCTGATAAAACCAAGGTTTAACTTTTTGGCCAGCCATAATTCCAAAAGATATGTTTGGCGCAAAAACACTGCACTACACCAAAAGAACACCATAGTGGTGGCAGCATCATGCTTTGGGGCTGTTTTTCTTCAGCTGGAACAGGGGCCATAGTCAAGGTAGAGGGAATTTTTATGAACAGTTCCAAATGCCAGTCAATATTGGCACAAAACCTTCAGGCTTCTGCTAGAAAGCTGAACATGAAGAGGAAATTCATCTTTCAGCATGATGACCCAAAGCATACATCCAAATCAACAAAGGAATGGCTTCACCAGAAGATGATTAACGTTTTTGGAATGGCCCACCCAGAGCCCAGACCTGAATCCGATTGAAAATCTGTGGGGTGATCTGAAGAGGGCTGTGCACAGGAGATGCCTCGCAATCTGACAGATTTGGAGTGTTTTTGCAAAGAGTGGGCAAATATTGCCAAGTCAAGATGTGCCATGCTGGTAGACGCCTACCCAAAAACACTTTGTGCTGTAAGAAAATCAAAAGATGCTTCAACAAAGTATTTAAGGGTGTGCACACTTGTGCAACCATATTATTACATTTTTTTTTTTTTTATTTTTTTTTTTTTTATTTGCCTCCACCTAAAAGATTTCAGTTTCTCATTTTTTTACATCACATAAACCTGACATTTTAACAGAAGTGTGTAAACTTTTTATATACACTGTGTGTGTGTGTGTATAATATATATATATATATATATATGTATATGTATATATATATATGTATATATATATATATATATGTGTGTGTGTATATATATAAGTATATACTTTTCTTTCTTTTCTTTTTTTTGATGGAAAGAATGTAGAAGAGTTATAAACTATGTAAGGCTTTTACTATGATTATTGCAGGTTGTGTACTTTAAAAATAGATTTACCCCTCTCTATTTGTCCAGATCACCAACACTAAACGTGATGGAAAATCCAAAATTTCTGCATAGTCTCTGGCACAGGAGATGAGAAAAAATCATCCATAGGGGACACACGTTTGGTCACAACTGCCTGAGGAAAAATGACCCCCACTTTGTAGTGATTTCTTCTCACTTCTGGTTTAATTTTTGGGATCGGAAGTACAGGGAAATCTCCTCCAATGAGTTTTAACCATTCCCAACTCTTTGCAAAAAAAAAAAAAGTTTTGGCTTTACTTAAATTTTTGAGGCAAAAATATTATGAGCTCAGGTTATGCTGTCATTTAGAATTACTCAATATTAATTTTTGTATTCTGTGTGTCTTTTCTTTAGTTTAAGTATTTGAAAAACTTGCTATTGGTCCATGGTGCCTGGAACTACAACAGGGTCTCCAAGTGTATTTTATACTGCTTTTACAAGAACATTGTGCTTTATATAATTGAGGTAGGTGCTAATGTTCAACTTTTGATAACAGAACACACACTCCTGCGCATAAATGGATCACCAAACAGTCAATCTTGCATGATGGTAGCACTGGCTTTGCAGCCCTTCATGGACAGGGGTGTCCTAGTAGCAAATAGAAGAAGAGAAACAAGGGTGCACCAGCCTAGTGTATTATCATTAGGATAGATTTTCATTTAAAAGAAAACATCAATACTACTCACAAATGTAGCAGAGAAAATCGCATTGCAACGAAGTTTCTTGTAAGTGGCTGCTGTAAGAGGTACTCAACAAGATCACCGAGGATGTAATGAGGGCCACTGCCGGCTTACGCGTTTCGAAGCACAGAGGTTCTTCCTCAGAACCCAGCTGTGTCAAACACTGCTGTTGCATCCTGCCACTTACAAGAAACTTTGTTGCAATGCGATTTTCTCTGCTACATTTGTGAGTAGTATTGAAGTTTTCTTTTAAATAAAAATCTATCCTAATGATAATACACTAGGCTGGTGCACCCTTGTTTCTCCTTCTATTTGCTAATGTTCAACTGCCTGTGATATGACCTCCAGAAAGGAGCATTTACCTGTTTAGTCATATTCTGCTCTCTGACTTTTTACCACCTTGTAATTTATCATTATATAGGATTTGTTGGGTAAGAAGGCCTTGATTATCTGCGCTTGTTGTAACTAAACTTGCTGACATCTTTAAAGAAGAAATAGTCTCTATATTGTTTCACTGCAAACGCTCTAAAAAAAAAATGCAATATTGAAAATCGTGCACCGGCAGAACTGGGTATTGTGGGGTTTTTTCTGTATGTTTCCCCAGCTGCTGCATGGACATATAGCGGTATGTTCTGGCCTCTAGTTGATCTCTGCAGGCTGGACAGCTCAGTGGTCATTGGTGTTCCACACTTCCTTTATTGTATGTGATTTATGCTCTTTATGTTGTACAAGGAGCAGAGCCCATCACTGCACAGTCCAATGAGCTTTCTCTCCCAGTCCTGCCCCATCACTGGATTGACAGCTGTATTTCGTAATACAAGTAACAGGTGGTTGTAAAAGGACAGAAGAGAGGAATGAATAGGGTGGGGTTAGAACTGTCCTATAACTGGCTCCAGGGCCAGATTTAGAGTTTGGGGGGGCACGGGGCACATCAGGTTCAGGGTTGGTTTACAATCTCAATGAGTCATACATTTTTAAAATGCATGTTACAACGTCATTCTAAGGACACACACACACACACACACACTGCTCTGTGTGGTCCAGAGTTTTACAGATGATGGCTGGCAAAATGTGACTTCCCAAGATGCATTTAATAAACAAGACTACATTTTGTTTATTGTACATTTTAGAATTTGTGTGTGTGTGTGTATGTATATTTATATATATATATGTATATGTGTGTGTATATATATATATATATATATATATATATATATATATATATAATTTTTTGTATAGAGGGAGGCCACTTCTGTCAGGGGTGCCTGGGGCAATTGCCCTTATTTGCCCCCCTATAATACTGGTCCGGTTCCTGTCAAAGAAAGCAGTTCCTACAATGAACTGACTGAATCACTTTCCTCAAACAGCAGCCTTTAGTACCTGCTTCTAATGCTGAAGAAGTGGTTCTGGAACAGAAGCTGCCAGATGGCATATGGATATTATAAAATATAGGTAAAGAAAAAGGTGATACAGATTTGCAAGTTAGTTTGCACACATGCACCGTTTTTGCTTGCAATATCAAAGCATTTTCATTACCACAAAAAATGTTTTAGTTCAAGTTTAAAGCCCAACTCCAGGCAACTAAAATAATATCCCTTGCAGTGGGGCTCTGCCTGAACTTTAGGGGTTAAATACTAGTTTGGGTCTAGGGAAACATTAAAAGGAGGAGGTCCCTGCTGACCCAGCCAAATTTCAATCCATATATGGCCAGCTTATGTATCCCCACCAGTGACAAAGTCTGACCATTTTGCTGAAGACAAATGTAGTTTTGTTTAGAAAAAAAGAAATCCCCTTTAGAATGACACCTTCAAATTGCATAGACTGTGTGTTGCAGATTTTCTGTAGTTATAAAGCTAGTTTAGAAGCCATTCCCATGCTGAAATCTTTAAGAAATTAGTCTAAGTTGGAAATTCTAACTTGATAATATTATTAAGGAACCGCGCACTGCTGGAATTTCTATGGGTTTGGATATACGTAACCTAAGACGAGCTCCCAGTTGACTTAACCAAAATACATTGCCAGGGATACCATTTTTCATGCTACAAGCTGTCTACGATATGACCTTGTGCTCTGTGCATATGTCTGGAATAGGCAGTGAAACCGACTTCTAACTACAGCCAGTGAGTTGTAAAGTGGTCAATCTGATGTAGAGCTCTATGCAGTTCATTTACACCGCCTTATTAAGTAATCCCAAACCTATGGGTTTGCCCATGTTTACACCAACAAGACATGTTCAGTTGTAACATGTGGAAACCGTTAGCTGGTCAAATAGAATAAAGTCATTTTGTTTGATAGAACATTGCCAGTGAATCATTTCCACTTCTCTGTATTTTATTAAAGATCAGCCGTTTAGCTCTGAGAGCATTTAACAAATTTTCCTTTTGGCTTTTGGTTGTAAATGATTTTTCACTGTCGTTTTAGAGGCATAAAGAAAACAGATTTAATGTAATTCTGAGGCATTTTGATGATTTCCCAGATAGGCCTTTTCTGCCAAGTAAAACAAGCTTAGCAGATGTTGAAAGGGCCATTGCTAGGACTGAGAAGGCCAGAAGCCCATCATGGAATGTGTTGAGCAGAGACAACTGCTTGTTTTGAATATCTCCTTTCAGCTGGTCTTTGTGCTGAGCAGGCGTGGGAGCAGGGACTTATTGACTATTTGTGAGCCGCTGTTTAATATGCAGAAATGCTGCATCAGGGCTACCTCCACTCCCCTTTTGTGCCTGGAAGATGAAATAAAAGCTCCATAAACCTCTCGGACAACAGGAATTAAAGAATAATATGGGATTATGTGACCTTTTTTAGAGCAGCAAGCTACAGATCTATGCTAGGTGAAATTGTCAAGGTGATTGCTAGTATAAATACATTTCTTATGTACCTGGAAAAGAAAGCTAAAGCAATATTAAGAAGTTTTTTTTTACACTTTGAAGAACATTTATATGAAATATTTATACATGGGATTAAAGTGCAACTAAATCCAAGAACTAAAATGTAATGCCTTACATCAGTTTCCTTTTTTGGGGGCATTTTACCATTGGTGGTCCTTCCAGTAACTCAATTCCTGTCCTGGGTGGACAACACTCGCTTGCTGTACTGTATCATTGGCAGGGTAGCGTTTTTCCCCTAGGAGAGGACTACAGTCTTCAGAAAAAGTTGGGTTTTCTTGTATGTAAAGTGGTTGTAAACCTCGGTCATGGAATCTGAGCAAAGCACATATATCTGCAGTTATTACTTATCTCTCTCCAAAGTGTTGTTTCTCTCGGGAAAACTTTTCAGAAGCACCAAACACATTAAATATATTTGTGTCAGAAGGGAGAGGAGAGCCGTGTTGTGTCTATTCAGAACACAGTTCTCTTGCTGTATGGAGAGGGGGTGTGTGCCTTTCCTTCAATCGGCACTCACACATTGTAACTAGGGATTGGCCGATATGGTTTTTCGGGTGCCGATACAATACCGATATTTCGGCCACCTCTCCTGCCGATGATCAATATTTTGTACATTTAAAAAAATATTTTTTTACACGGTCATTTTAAATTTTTAGGTTTTTAATCACGGTTTATTGCTGTCACAGTGAACCTAAATATCCCTTGTGACAGTAATAGGCATTAGCAGGTACTCTTTATGGAGAGATTGGGGGTATAGAAGACCCCAAATCCCTCCTTTGCACGTCAAAGTATTCAAAATGTCAAGATCTGTGTTTTTGAATACCTTCTTTTTTTAAAACTGGCACCTTTTAGGATGCCAGTAATCCAGGAAGTAATGTCATGACATCGCTCCTGGATTACTAGTTTCAAGACCCAAACGAACCATCGGCTTTGTTTGGGTCTTCGGCCAGCCGGCGGATGTGCCGGCTGGTTGCTGTGGCCTCCTGGTGGGACGGGAGAGACCGAGCGAGTGGCGGGAGGTGGGGGCGTCCCCTCCCGTTGCTTGTAATAACAGCCGGGGCGGCATGCATCACCCCGGTAAAACCCCTTGAAGCAATATCGGTCTAGTTTGAGACTGATACTGATTTTTCTGAACATGCTGATATCGGCCTTGCCGATAATCAGTCGATCCCTAATTGTAACTTCAGTCTCTCCGCCCCCTCCTCTCTACTCCTGACAGATGAAGAAATATTTTTAAAACAATCTGCACTTTTGAAGGGGTGTAGAGAGGAGAAGACTGCAGATAAAGAAGTAAAACTTGTGTAGGAGGATTTGTTTCATCTGAGGCTGTTCACCTCACTGGGTATATGTGAGGGTTTACAACGACTTTAACAAACAGAAATTCAGTTGCATATTTAAAGTCCAAAAGGGATATAGAGGTTAAAGTAGCAGTAATCCCTAACTTTTTTAGCTTAACACATTGAACACATAAAGTAAACATTCCCCAGTTAACGATTTCTTAAAATGCTACCCCAGCACTTGCAGTTTGCTCCTGTTCTGTGCTGCTTCCCTGAACTTCCAGTCATCTTTGAACACTGGACATTGCAGTCTCCAGATGGTCTGCTAGCAAGGAGCAGGGGAGTGTCTTGGCATCCTAGTTTACTGGGCTGTATGTTTGTTTTTTATTGCACATATTGTAGGGCATGGGTGCTCAATCTGTGGCCCTATAGCTGTTGCGTAACTACAAGTCCCATGAGGCATTGGAAGGCTGACAGTTGCAAGCATGACTCCCAAAGACAGAGGCATGATGGGACTTATAGATCCCGAACAGTTTGAGGGCCACAGGTTGAGCACCCATGGTGTAAGTAGACACAACTTTGGTCCCTGTATACAAGGGTGGCACCATAGGATGCTGCAAGAGAGAAGAGACACTGTGAACAGGAAACCTGAGGCAGTAGTCATGGCACCATCTGTCCATTATGTCTTATTGGGTTACAGCACTCCTCAGTATAAGGTTGAACAAAGTCTGCCAGGTTGCTTGTGCTGGAAATTCACAAAGAACGTACACAAGCATTTGTAGGGCCTGTTATACAGGCTTTGGGTTTGTGTCGATTACATCAGTTTGAGACACTTCTGAGATCATTCTGTATATGACAGGTGCATTTAACTTTCTCCTGACCTACATTTTACCTACTTCAAGTGGGTTTTGCATTCCCATAGACTTGTTTAGGACAGCAAAAACCCACTTGAAGCACACACAAGCCCAACAACACCGTAATTTACTCACATTTGCTTTCTTTTTCTAAGCCTTTCCTATGTGCCCTAGGCACACATGCCTTTGGACTTTGAGAACATAGCTTGACTTCAAACATGCAGTTTAGGTTGTCCACAGTGTATTTGGCAGATGCATGAGAACATTCCTATCCATGCCCTTTCTGGGTGAAACATGAAAGTGAGGCATGTTGTGGGTGGACTTCCTGTGATTTTGTCCTGAAACAATAAAGCTTGTTTTCTTTTGGTCTGTGGGTGCGCATATGGGCCCAATCAGCCTGTTCCTGTAACCACAGAAACAGGTGGACTACTGTGTAATTAAAAAAAAAAACAATTACAGTGTGATCTGATCCTCATCTAAGTGACCATAGGCAACCACAATGCACTTAAGCTGATAACCCATAAATGGGTCTAATTTCTTGTGTCTTTATTGAACACAACTATTAAACATTCACAGTACTGGAGGAAAAAGTAATTGAACCATTGGAGTTAAAGCTGGTCAAACCTCGTTTGGCAGCAATAACTTCAAGCAATAGCTTTCAGTAACTGGATAAAACTTGCACAACATTCAGGAGGAGTTTTTGACCATTCTTTGTTACAATTTTTTTTTTTTTTTAGCTCAGACACATTTGTTAGAATGTCTAGTGTAAATGGCTCTCTTGAGGTCATTCCACAGCACCTCTAGGGAGTTGAAGTCTGGGCTCTGATTTGGCCACTCCAAAATGTGCATTTTGTTTTTGTGAAGCCATTCTGTTATGGATTTACTTTGATGATTGGGGTCATTGTCCTGCTGCATCACCCAAGTTCTACTAAGGTTCAGCTGGCGGACAGCCCCCCTTACATTATCCTGTAGGTAAACTTGGAAATTAATTTTCCACTCGATGATGGCAAGTGAAGCAAGCCCAAATCATGTTTCTTCCATCATACGTTATCATCGGGCTCAAGTTTAGATGTTGGTAAGCTGTGCCGCTTTTGCGCCATACAAAGTGCTGAGTATTCCTCCTGAACAATGTAAGTTTTGTTTCATCAGTCCACAAATTTTCCCGGTAGTGTTTCAGTTTGACAGGGTGCTCTTTGGCAAACTTCAGGCTCGCAGCAATGTGTTTTTTTTTCTTTGGAGAGCAGCGGTATCCCACGTGGTGTTCTACCGTGGTGGGCTGGTGAACAGGGAAACTTACATATGGTGGGCTGGTGAACAGGGATGTTGACCAGTTCCAGTGATGTTTTTAAGTCTTTATCGGTTACTACTTTTCTTGATTGTACGTCTTCAAAGAGCTCCTTTTTGCGAGGCATGGTTCACATCAGCTGATGCTTCTTAGCAGCAGCAATCCTAAAATGTTTGAGTGTCTATCAAGCAAAGTAGCTCTAAACCATGCCTTCAAACTCACTTCATTAATTGAACGCCAAATTAGCAAACTACTGACTCAAATTAGCTTTCGCTGAAATAATTGGTTAATTTGTCCAATGAGGAGAGACCGCGGTGGAGCACGCGTGCACATCGCTGGATCAAATTGGGTTCGGGTAAGAAAAAGGGGGGTCCTGGGGGGAGCTACAACACAAAAGGTTTTTCACCTTAGACCCCTTTCACACTGGGGCGGTTTACAAGCGCTTTTGCGCTAAAAATAGCACCTGCAAACTGACCTGAAACAGCGGCTGCGGTTTCTCCAGTGTGAAAGCCGAGGGCTTTCACACTGGAGCGGTGCGCTAGCAGGACGGGAAAGAAAGTCCTGCTAGCCGCATCTTTGGAGCGATGTGTATGCTGCTCCTCCACCGCTTCTTCCCATTGAAAGCAATGGGAAACCGCGGCAATGCGCCTCTGCAGAGGCGCTTTGCGGTGGTTCTTAACCCCTTTTCGGCCACCGCAAAATTTGCGGTAAAGCGTCGCTAAAAATAGCAGCGCGCTACCGCCCCAGTGTGAAAAAGGGTTTGTATGCATAGAATGCACCAAGGTGAAAAACCATGAGACTTTACAGTCACTTTAATGGGTGTTTTCCATAAAGACACAAGGAATTAGAATTGTTTGTGTGTCATCAACTTAAGCACATTGTGTTTGTCTCTTGTGACTGAGGATGAGGATCAGATCACATTTTATGGCAAATTACTACAGGAAACCAGTTAATTCCAATGGGTTCACATACTTCCCCCCCCCCCCCCCCCCCCCCACTGTAAAATTCCAGCACATATAAACTACAATGTAGGAACATTTAAAAAACTGACAATAAAAAATCTCTGAAAGCCAAGCAGCACCTGTAAAATGTTAAACATTTTAAATTGGTATCAAAAAGTGTCTTAAAAAAAAAAAAAAAGTTACATTGAGCCAACGTGAGTTGTAGATCTGTGTCGCAGGAAGTGCGTCTGATTTTCCAGTTACTGCAGAGCTTGTTTTCTGTTCTAATTCTATACGCAGCATTTTTTTTATTTATTTTTTATCTCCCCCCTTCCCTCCCCCCTTCTCCTACAAGTTCTGCTCTCACCGAGGGAACAGCCTTGTCCACAGCAACTGTTCTTGTGGAAGGCAAGCCCCGTATATATTGATAAATGGTGAATTTGTAGCAATTCATCCTTTCCTAATGTGGCTAAATGAAGCATTCAGTGTAACAGAGGCTGGGCCATTGTTTCTAAAATTCATTTGTAGTGCATGTCATGCACTTTTTGTGTCTCTTAGGGGAAGCACCCCCCTTCCCTTGTTTCTTTAATCCTTTCATTGCTGGCTAGGCTTTTGGCGTGTTTGCTAACTGCTCTTTGTGAATTACTGAATCAAATTTTTAGACAAATTGCCTATTTTGAACAGATTTACGATCAAAACAAAATGTTGATCGTATGTTGTAATTAACTCTTGATTTTGTACAATACAAAAACAGTACAGGTGTGTGTGTTTGTGTTTTTTTTTTTTTTTTTTTTATTCAATTTTTTATTTTATAATAATTTGGTCACAATGCAGAGATCCAGTGTGAGAAGCCACTGATCAAAGCTGTCTTGCCCTGCCTGTCTCCCAGATGATCTACTAAGCTTTGACAGTAATGATCATGATTTTTTTTTCTCTTCAGCATCTTATATTTTGTTTCTTTTTCCAGATCTGGTTTGCTTTTATTAATGGTTTTTCTGGACAAATCCTCTTTGAAAGATGGTGCATTGGTCTGTACAATGTGGTAGGTGGCGTTTTCTTATGTAGTAACCTGTCTGTGTGTTATGGCCATCTACTTTTTCTTAGTAAAGTTTTTTGTTGTTCCACAGATGTTTACTGCCCTTCCCCCTTTGACTCTTGGAATATTTGAAAGGTCATGTCGCAAAGAGAACATGCTAAAATACCCTGAATTATACAAGACATCTCAAAATGCTCTCGATTTCAATACTAAGGTAAGTGATGCTTTTCAGTGGGGCAGTAGCTGACTTTTTAACGGATAACATTTAAAAAAAAATTGTTCTTTTTTTACTACATTAACGCATTTCATTTTTCTGCTGTGTGAAAGGCTGCTGTATACTTTACTGGTATTTTGATTGCATTTTAAATCCTGGAAACCAATGTTATACTCGCATTACAATTTTTATAGAAGCATAACCAATAAAATATTTTTTTGCTCCACTCAAACTTTACATATTCTGAATATTTGGAAATCACCTAGAGGTCTGCAAAAATTGCTGTTGATTAAGATTTGATTTTCTTCCAAATTATACTAAAGGCAGAAAAAGGACAAGTTCACCTTTTAGGAGCATGTTACTCCCATATTCCGGGCTCCAATCCAACCACCTCCTGCCACCAGCACTCCCCACTATGTGACATGTTTGGGGGATCTTCTCCTTGCACCCTCTGTAACAATTTGGAAACGGTGTGGCTGTGTGGGACTCTGCCCATACGGCTGCATCATTTATTCAGTGTTTCCTGAGTACAAGTACCGTCAGCCATTGTGGCTTGCAGCTTGTAGTTCTAAATGAACTACTAGGGCGCTGGTGAGTTGTTTCTTGATTCTTCCTCCCATTCAGTAACTGCCTGTCTGTATCCAAGGTATAGGCAGTGTACTGAGAGTCTGCAGGATCCTGGCATTGCACCCGCGATCTGCTGATTGCGGGTGCAATGCTTTACAGGATGCAATGTAAACAAAATGGCAAATGCACATTTTTATACCTGCAAAAGATGCGCATTTATTTATTTTGGAACTTGGCCTTTAAAGCTAAACTTGGAGGAACTGCAGTCTGCTCACATTTGTAATAAAAACATCTTTGCCATTCTGAAGCTTCCCTCCAACCATTATTAACTCTGACTCCACTGAACCACCCAGGGTGTCGTAGTTTGTACAGCTTTTGTATTAGATCATTATGCGGAACTGTATCAAATGCCTTGCTGAAATCAAGATATGCTATGTCCAAAGCACCACCCTGGTCCAAAACATATATAATATACTGTAGTCAAATAATTCAATCAGATTAGTCTGACATGATCTGCCCTCAGTCAAGTTATGCTACTTTGGGGCCAGCAAGTTGTGTATTTTTAAGTGATCAATGATCCTTCTTTTCAGGAGTGATTCTATTAATTTGAGTACAACTGACGTTAAACTCACTGGACTGTAACTTCAAGCTTCTACCTTGGTACCCTTCTTGTGGAAAGAGACAATATTGCCTGTCCACCAGTCATGGGGATCTTCTGTTAGAAGAGAGTGATTAAAAAAGCTCTGTTAATGGTCCAACAACTATACCTTGAAGTTCTGTTGGAACTCTGGGATGATGTGCTGGGGGAGAGGTTTATGGGAAGGCTGGAGGAGTATTTAAACTAGGTTTGAGGGGGAAGGGAAAATTTGATTATAATGGGTCAGACAGGGGTCAGTCCCTATTGGGTGGGGGGGTATATGGCAGGTGAAAAGAAGGTTCCCATGTTACCGATAACCATTGGAAATGGTATTATTTGTACTAAAATAAATATGCAAGATGTGATAACCTTATTGGTGTTTGTTAACCAATGTCAGAAATCTGCCAACCATAATAGGTGAGTTGGAAGCTTTGGCTATGCTCTCTTTCCTAGAGACAGGGTAAAACGAAGGTAGAGGTGTCTGTCTCTGTGAGAAGTGATCTCAAAGCAAATGTTAAGGAGATGGAGAGTATGATGAGGCTGAAGCATTATGGATGGAACTCCACATGGGTGTGCGTACTACAAAGGTAATCATTGGAGTTTGTTATAGGTCACCCAGTGTTAATAAGGAGGTGGAGACTCGGCTCCTTGCACAGATAGAAAGGTCTGGGACAGTAATAATAATGGAGGATTTTAACTGCCCGGAAATCGACTGACTGGAGTAATGGCACTGCAGGAACATTTAAAGGGCAAAAATGTATAAACCTATTACAAGACCATTTTTTTTTCTTTCAAAATATTTTTTTTTAAGAAATAAATGATACAGATCATTTCATCATATTATATGTAGTGAAAGGTAATAAAGAAGTATATCGATATATAAATAAAAATATTAACAAATAATTAAAAAGAGAAAAAAAAAACCTTCCTGGAAAAAGATAGTTTCAAATATTCACTGTTAATTCATTAACATATAACAGAGAAAAAAAAAAGGGGACAAATCATGATAACGAAGGATGTGATCCCTATAATCAAAAGATAATCAGGGGGAGATCCTCTTACAATTATATTTGGAAGGAAGGGGAAAGGACAAACCCCCCTTAACAGCCCGGTGCCCCTTATAGGGAGCTAACTACACCAAGAAAAGAGACCTCCCACCGACTCTTAGGCCTTGAAAAAGGTTTCCAAAGCCATCAGGTCAGGAAGGACGAACCAAAATACAACAAAACATCCTCAGTTATTTCTTATATCTATATATGAAAGACGAAAAAATAATAATGGGAAACTAGTATTCCCTTGAGTCATTTTCCAGGAATCCCTTTAGTAGGGAGGAAAAAAGAAAATAAAGGAAGAAGGAAGAAAAGAGGATAGAGGGAAAAGAGACTGGTATGTGTCTATCTCAATGTTGTGTAGAAGGTAATACAGCATCTTGAACAATCGAAATCCCTATGAATCTAGCCCAGGGTTCCCAAATTTTATCGAATTTTGTAGTAGTACTAGTCAGGATGCTAGCTAATTTTTCCTGAGTCATTATCCAGGATATTTTGGTTTTGGTGTCTGACAGAAAAGGTTTTGGTTTATTCCATGCTTTGGCTATTGTAAGTTTGGCTCCTGTAAAAATAAAGTGTATTAATTTTTGTGTAGCCTTTGGTATTTGGGGAATATGAGCATTCAAAATAGCTACTGGTAGGGACCTAGGAACCTGAAAACCTGTGACCTTAAAATTCAAAATAAACACTTTACTCCAAAAGGGGCAAATTTTGGGGCATTCCCACCAAATATGGGGCATTGAACCCAAAAGTTGGCAACCTCTGAAGCAAGTTGGATATATAGTAGCCAATCTAGAAGGGGTTGGATACCATCTGGTTAAGACTTTAATATTTGCCTCCATCAGGGAGACATTCAGGATTCCCTTGAAAGACATGAAGAAGGCTGAATGCCAGGTATCCAAATCCTAACTAAACTGGGCATCATTTTCCCAAGCTTCCATATAAGAGGATTTTGCTATAGGGTGAGTGAGGCACGAATATATCACGGATATGCCTCCCCTTCATATTTCGTAAATTGGGGTGAAAAAGTTTTTTCCTTCCAGATTTGGTTTAAAAATTTAGAAATGTATTTGAACTGAGGTTTTTCAGAATCTGGAAGCTTAAGGTGTTTGAAGCAGTAGTTAAGGGTTATAGGTCCTCGGGAGTTAAAAAATTGTCCTTTACGGTACAGTCCTTTGTCTATCCACCATTTAAATGCCTCTGCATCCAGACCAGGAGGAAAGTCTGGATTATTGCATAAATGAGAAAGAGGTCTTCCAGAGAAGACAAGGGTCGGGATATTTCTGAGGCTATCCCATAAAGCAAATGATTGAGATGGGAATGGGGCCATTATGGAAGGTCTTTTTTTTTGGCGGACACCATAATAGCTATTCAAAAGAGAATCGTGGAATTGCCTGTTTTTCAATATTGATCCAATCCGGTTTTTCTGTTGTAGAGTAGATCAATGAGGTTTGAGCTAGTCTAGCAGCTATGTAGTATTTATGTAGGTCAGGTAGTCCCAAACCTCCCTTGCTTCTGTGGAGAAATAATGTGTTTTGGGGAATGTGATAGCCTGAGGAGCCCCAAGTATATTTGATTATTTTACTTTGGAGATTTTTAAATGGTTTTTAGTGATGGGAATAGGAAGAGATCTAAAAAAATATAAGTTTCTAGGAAGCAATGTCATTTTAATAGAATTAATCCTACCTAGCCAGGATAATTCATGTTTGGACCAGGTCAACAAATCATTCTCTATTTTTTTGAATAAAGGTGGGTAATTGTGTAAATAAAGAGTTTGCGCTTCACACGTTAGACGTGATACGTGCCTTGCGGGTGTACCTGTCTGTTACTGCTCCCATTCGGAAGTCTGACTCGCTGTTTGTGGCTGTGTCTGGTCCACAACAGGGCCAGGCGGTGTCGTCTGCCACCATTTCTAGGTGGATCAGACAGACCGTCATACAGGCCTATGCCCTTAAGGGGCGGTCGCCCACCTTTCCGGTTATGTCACATTCAACCAGGGCAATTGGTGCTTCCTGGGCTTTCCGACATCAAGCGTCGGTTGCACAAGTGTGCAAGGCGGCGACCTGGTCGTCCGCACATACCTTTTCAAAGTTTTACAAGGTTGATGTGGCTGCATCTTCTGATGCTTCCTTCGGCCGCAAGGTTTTGCAGGTGGCGGTTTAAGGTTCCAACTCCTCTGTTGAGGAGCTCTGCTTGTTTGGAGTGAAGTTTGTTTTTTTTCTGTTAAAACTTCTCCCTCCCCTCTTCTTTGACACTGCTTTGGGACATCCCACTTGTCAAGTATGAAGAGGTTGTGTCAGTCCATGGGCGGTAAGAGAAAATAGGATTTTTGTACTCACCGTAAAATTAGTTTCTCTGACGTCCATGGACTGACACAGCACCCACCCTTCCTTTTAAGGTTTGTACTGCTTTGTTACGAACTGAGGCTGCTGGCAGCAGGTAGGAGGGTTATGTCCGGAGGGACCGCCCCCTGGGCGGGGCTGTTCAGCTCTGGTATTGGAATGTATGTTGTAACATTTAACATTCTGTCTAGTGTTCTCCTATGAGCAGGGACATAAACCCACTTGTCAAGTATGAAGAGGCTGTGTCAGTCCATGGACGTCAGAGAAACTGATTTTACGGTGAGTACAAAAATCCTATTTTTCTTTCCTTTGTTCCAGGGGGGGGGGGGGGATTGTGGACTTGTAGGAGTAGGTCTTTTGGTTGAGCCTGCACTGGTTGCGGAGATATCCATGTCTGCTTCGATGTATTTAAGTTTGTGTTGAAGTAGAATTCGTTCTCCTTCTTGTAGGCTTGAAAAGGAATAATATCTGCTATTCTCAGAAAATTTCTCCACAAAAGGAAAGGCCCATCTGTATTTAATATCTTTCTGGGTTAGGATCAGTAATAAAGGTTTTAGGTAGAGGTCGACCGATATGGGTTTTTCTCTGGCCGATGCCGATATTTAGAAATTGGGATGGCCGATTTTTGTGGCCGATATTTTGGACCGATTAAAAAAAAAAACTCACCCACTCCACTCCTGCTTACTCCTGTCACTCTAGCACACACTTGATGTCCTCAGTACAGATGGCACTGGTTGGCACTGGCAGGTAGCACTGGTTGGCACTGGTTTGGAACTGGCCAGGTGGCACTGGTTTGGAACTGGCCAGGTGGCACTGGTTTGGAACTGGCCAGGTGGCACTGGTTTGGAACTGGCCAGGTGGCACTGGTTTGGAACTGGCCAGGTGGCACTGGTTTGGAACTGGCCAGGTGGCACTGGTTTGGAACTGGCCAGGTGGCACTGGTTTGGAACTGGCCAGGTGGCACTGGTTTGGAACTGGCCAGGTGGCACTGGTTTGGAACTGGCCAGGTGGCACTGGTTTGGCACTGGCCAGGTGGCACTGGTTTGGCACTGGCAAGGTGGCACTGGTTTGGCACTGACCAGGTGGCACTGGTTTGGCACTGACCAGGTGGCACTGGTTTGGCACTGACCAGGTGGCACTGGTTTGGCACTGACCAGGTGGCGCTGGCTGGTGGCGCTGGCTGATGGCGCTGGCTGGTGGCGCTGGCTGGTGGCGCTGGCTGATGGCGCTGGCTGATGGCGCTGGCTGGTGGCGCTGGCTGGTGGCGCTGGCTGATGGCGCTGGCTGATGGCGCTGACAGATGGCACTGACAGATGGCACTGGCAGGTTTCACAGTAAGCCACTGTAACTGTGAAACTGACAACAGAGAGGAGAGACAGAGCTGTCAGAATTGAGCTCGATATGGGGGTGGGCGGGACTCGGCCGGGGTGGGCGGGACCCAGCAGATAAATTACACCAGCCAATGATTGAGCTGCTTTAGAAAGGGGGTGGGGCCATATACACGTAGCGGCCCACCCAGATACCATCCCATTGGCTGGTGTAATATAGCTGCTGGGTCCCACCCCCGACATCGAGCTGACAGCTCCTCCCTCTCTCTCTTCTCTCTCTCTCCTCTCTGTTCACACACTCAGCGCGGTGCTTGATGCTGCCAGAGCCGCTGAGTTTGGAGAAGGAAGGACTGGAGGAACGACGGTCAGTGTAAAATATCGGCCTAATTTTGATAATCGGCCGATGCCGATTTATCAAAAATGGCCAAATATCGGCCAGACGATATATCGGTCGACCTCTAGTTTTCGGGCTCTTCTGCGTTGGATTGTGGAGGGAGATAGGTCTGCAAAAATCTGAATTGAGTGTCCCTGACATAAAACTTGAGGAGTTATTCTGGCTTGTTTCATGACCTCTTCCTTTACTGAAAAAAATGGGGCTTTGCAATAATCTCTCTGCGCTTTCCATCCTTTCTGGGGGGACCTAAAGCTCTGTGAACCCTATCCAGCTCAAGACGGTGCTGGGGGATATTGGGCAGTAGTGATTTAATCAGGTCTTGTACTGCTAGTGAGACATCCAACGCAGATTCAGGTAACCCCCTGACTGAGTTTGTACCTGCGTGACCTGTTCTCAAGGTCATCAATTCTAGATATGGCATAGTCCAATTGTTCCTGTACTGTGGATAAATGCTTTGCACTTTGATTAGTGGCAGCCACCGTTTCCTCCAATTTGTGTTCAATAGAATCCTATTCTTGTCCCAAGATTTTGGAAGTCAGCTAAACCCCTGTCAAGGATTTCTGAGAATTTCTGGAACAGGTCTGCCATCTGAATTGCCTGGTCTCTGGGAACAGTTTCTGAGGTAATAGGGCTGGGATGAGTTATAATATTCTGTCCTGTGGAAGAATGGATACAGTCATGCTTTGTGAGGTAAAATAGGGGCTCACCGGAGGCTGAGGGGGGATTAGGTGTTTGTGGGAGATCTGCTTGCATTTCAGAGTGAAGGTTTAGACCCTCTGAGGGGATATTCTGACTGTGGTCTGTGAGGTAATTTGTACCTGACGCAGGAGGCTGTGCTGCGGCGGCCATTTTGGAATCTCGGCCACGACCACGGGCTCAAATTCTGGCTTTTGTATCTTTTAAAAGTCCATAAAATGTAGCCAGTTATGTTCCCGGACCCCTCCGGTGTCTGCCTGTTAAATTTTGTGGCTATTCGTTCGCTGTGCTGGCGGTAATGGGCACCGGTGTGTGAGGCTGATGCGGAGCTCACGGCTTAAGCAGCCATTAACGGAGCCTTGCGCATGTGCACCTACAAGACCATTTTAAGGTACAGTTCATTGAGACCCCAACTAGAAATGACGCTCGGATGGACATGGTAATCTCAAACCATGCAGAGCGTATTACTAGTGTTCATATAAAAGAACATCTGGGTAGCAATGACCATAACATGATTTCATTCAAAGGGTAACTCCACTTGCATGAGAAAAAAAAAGGCAAATAAAAAAAAAATATATAGCATATACAATTGCGACATAAGTCCTATTGTAATTGAATGTTATTAAAAATTACCTTTTACTTTTTAATCTGCAGCTCTATAATTTTCTGTAAAGTGCAGTGCAATATGGCTACCGCCAGGTGTTCTGTACACAGAATATGTACAGAAAGCCCCCAGAAACATAATTTCCTGCTTGTGTAATTGGCTCACTGATTTTCCATTAAGTCTACACTAAGATACGAGTCAAATTTTTGGCATCCCCTGCAACACAAATGTAATTTTTGGTAAAATACTCCCAATAGGAAACAACGTCTAAAGGGATGCAGACCCTGCAATTTTCCTCATTTGAGCCCTGATTCTGCAAAAGCTGGTTGATTATGAAACAACTCCCATTAGCAATTAGCACATGGCCACAGAGGAACAAAGCGTAATTTCTTCAGAATAACAAAAGGTGGCAATCTGCAACAAATTTTATTAAAATCCTTGCAATGTACATAGATCACCCAGAGGGGAATGTTGTTTTATTTATCAACAAAAGTGGAGTTACGCTTTAATGTTGGCTGTAAGCAAAAAGCACATACTGGAAAGATATACTTAACTTGGAGAGCAAATTTTCCAAGGATAAGGTCTGCTCTCCAAGACTGGAAGGGAACATACTGGCATCGATGAACACTGAACACAGAACATAAATGGGAATTCTTCAAAAGGACTGTATGTGAACGCACTGCAAAGTATATTCCCATAGGCAACAATATTAAAAAGCTAAAAATATAACCTCTGGCTCACGACCAAAGTTTAAAAAAAAAAAGCTATCAATAATAAAAAGCTTTTAAAAATGAAGGAACACTGTCCTTTTTTAAATGTTACAAAGATTATAACAATATGTAAAAAGGAAATCAAGGCCACAAAAATTCAAAATGAACAGATTGCAAAAGTTAGGACAAACCCTAACAAATTTTTCAAATATATTAATCGTAAAAATCTCAGGTCTGAGCTTGTAGGCCCTTTACAAAATAATCTATAGTGCGTGACTGGGGACAAAGAAGGCAAATTTATTAAATACCCTCAGCTCTGTGTATACAAGGGAGCATGGGGTAAGCTCATGTCCATAATGGGGATGTTATAGACACAACCCCAAATGATGCACAATGCCTCAAAATGGATATGGTCCAGAAATCTTTAGACAGAATAAAGGTGAATAAAGCACCTGGACCAGGTGGCATACACCCAGGGACCCTAAAAGAACTGAGCTTCGTCATTTCAAAGCCATTGTTTCAAATTTTTGGGTACTATCTTAAAACTGGAATAGTACAACTTGATTGGTGTAAGACCAATGTGGTGCCTATATTTTAAAAGGATCACAGTCTTTACCACGTAACTATAGACCGGTTAGTTTAACTTCTATAGTTGGGAAGATGCTGGAGAGTTTAAAGACCACATGGATAAGTTCTAGCTGGGAAAAAAAATGTTTTAAGCATCACACGGTATGGATTCATGAAAGACAAAAGTTGTCAGGTAAATCTGATTTCTTTTTATGAGGAGGCAAGTAAAACCTTAGACAAAGTGGCTGTGGACGTAGTATACCTTGATTTTGCAAAAGCGTTCAACACAGTTTTCCACACACTGCTAATTTGTAAGGTAAAGTCTACAGGCTTGGAAAGATCCATTTGTAAATGGATAGAAAACTGGCTAGAAGACCATATTCCGAGAGTAGTGGTTAATGATTCATACTCTGAATGGTCTAGGGTTGTTAGTGGCGTACCCCAAGGTTGTGTTGGTACCCTTACTTTTTAATATATTTATAAATGATATGGGGTCTGGGATTAAAGTACAATTTCAGTCTTTGTAGAGACACCAAGCTGTGCAGTAGAATAGCGTCCTTACAGGACATCTCCAGCTTACAAGCCGACCTCAATGCACTGTTTAATTGGGAAACTATGTGGCAAATGAGGTTTAATGTTGATAAATGCACTTTAGGCTAAGAATATGCATGCGTCATACATCCTAGAGGGAATACAACTTGGGGAATCAATGGTGGTGAAGGATCTGGGTGTTCTGGTAGATCATAATAGCATGCAATGCCAAGCTGTGGTTTCCAAAGCGAGCAAAACCCTTTCTTTATTAAGAGAGGTATAGACTGCAGAGAGAGACCTATTTTTACCCCTGTACAAATTGTTACTAAGACATTATCTGGACTATGCAGTTCAGTTTTGGGTACCAATTCACAAAAAGGATATTGTGAAACTGGAGAGTGCATAGAAGGGCAACCCAACTGATAAGAGGCATGGAGGAACTCTGCTATGAGGAAAAATTCCTGATCAAATAATTCTGGTGCACAAAGGGTGTGTTCCCAGCTCATTGAAAAAATCTCTAAATTGTTCTAAAATCAGTCCATGGAATGTTTAACAGTCCATAATTGTATAAAATTCTGTATAAAATAAATGATTAAGTAGTAATAGCGGAAGCTATTCTCATTGTGTCCAGCTCTGTAGGAATAAAAACAGGGGGGGGCGCCACCCGAGTGTAGTATTAAAAGCAAGATTTTCTTGCCACTAAATAAAAAACACAATGTCAAAAAGAGATGTGCTCATCTGGTAGTCCGCTTTTCATCTCAGTCCTGCAGGCTCCGCTGGGTGTTTCGGTACAAGGCCTGTAGAAGGAGCTGGAGCTCCGAGTGCATAGACTGCATCACACCACCTGACCCACATCCGTCTCTCACTTCATTCTGGTGACATCACTTCCACCGGTGCGTTCCATGATGGCTGTCGTGTACTGACAGGGCGTCCATGCCCTTCTGCTACTTCTTCCAGCCACCCGAACCACCCAGCGGAGCCTGCAAGATGGAGACAAGAAGTGGACTCTCACTACCAGATGAGCAAATCTCTGACATTCTGTGAATGTTTTTTATTCAGTGTCAATAAAATCTTGATACAACACTCAAGAGGTGCCTCTCTATTCTCTTGAGAAGAGGAGATTTAGGGGGATAATTATCACCATGTATAAACACATAAGTGGTCCATATAGTGAATTTGGCATTGAGTTATTCACTTGAGGTCATCAGAGGACAAGGGGGCACTCTCTACGTCTGAAGGAATAGAGATTTAATCTCCAAATACGGAAAGGTTTCTTCACAGTAAGCGCTGTGAAAATGTGGGATAGACTCCCTCAAGAGCTGGTTCTGTCCAGCTCAGTAGATTGCTTTTTAAAAAAGACCTGGAAACTTTCCTAAATGTACATAATATAACTGGATGCTATAAAGTTGATCCAGGGAATATCTCATTTCCTCTTGGGGGATGAGAGGATTTTTTTTTTATTTTTTCCTCTGCTGGAGCAAATTGGATCATGCTTTTCCTTTTATTTTCTTTTTTTTGCCTACGTCTGAATCAACTGTAGGTATAGGGTTGTGTATATAGGATTGTGTAATTTGTTTTTTTCCTTTTTATTGGTTGAACTAGATGGACTTGTGTCTTTTTTCAACAAGACTAAATACAGTATGTAACTATGAATACCATCAGGGCCTATTGCTTTATTAACTAAGCTGTTTTAACCGAGCCAGTTCCTCTGCTACCTCTGTTTCCAGAAATCCTAAATATGAACCATCATTACTAGAGCCAATATGATTCCCCGACTTGTTATTGTTGGTACAATTTATTTCTGAGAAGACTGAACAGAAGTAATTGTTTAAATGGTTTGCTACATCCAGGTCTCCCTCAACATGTGGTGTGCCCAGTTTTCATTATTTTAGTGATCCCATTGTATTTTTTCCTTCTATCACTAATGTACCTAAAAAAATAAAAAATAAATATCTCCTTTCTTAATAGATTTAGCAATTTTTTCCACTTTATATGCTTTGGCAGCACTGATAATGTGTTTGGCCTCCTTTTGTCTATTTTTATACTCGGCTACTCCTTCTGTTTCCTTAAGTCTGCTATATGCAGATTTTTTTTTCTTTCACTATCTTACTTTAGTGAACCATTTGGTTTTTCTTTTGTTTATTCTTAGTAACTTGCCTGACATATAAACTAGTTACCTCCAGGATGGTAGACTTTAACAGTGCCTATTGATTACTGTCATTTTACTCCAACCTTTCAATTCATTTAATTTAAATCTTCTGATAAGATTGTTGCTGTGGGAGTGGGGAGAATTAAATGTTTTTGGAATCATGTTCAGTGCAAGTGCCCTATGAACTGTGGGCCAGATAGTGGTTGCTTCCCCTGCCATCCTTATTGCATTGATTTAATCCAAGTTGTTGGTGCTGAATGAAGCAATACTGAAATCTGTGGCAATGTGCTGCCCAAATTTACATTCTTGTCATGTACCCTTGTTAAAAATCTGGAGTTTTTGTACCTTTTGTGACACTGGCTTAAATCTAAAGATTAGATTAATTTAGTGGAAAACTGGTGTTTTCACCCAAAGAAAATATCTTTTCACCACTGATCGCAGTGGTTACCACTTGTTTGTACTGTAAATATTTTCTCCCATGGCTTTATGAAGTTGTCTTTTATAAGCAATTGTCTTTTTGGATGTCATGCCTTATGTGTTTGTCATTTTCTGCTGTAATGGATTATCAGCCACTGTGGAAAATTGTCTAAACAACAATGAGGAGGGAAGCGTGGTAGATGTAGCACAGGCTTCATATTTTTTTTTTTTGCTTCCTAGGAGGGGAAAAAAAACCTTTTGCAACGGGTTTCACATCTCGAACATAAAAAAAGGAATTAACTGAATTGAAACAAATTCAGAATGATGATTTCATGGTAGGCATTTAGAAAGTAAAAGAATCTTGTAGAACAATTTACCGTGAACGCAAATCCTGTATACTGTGTTCAAAAAGTACAAAAACATCCCTTGGCTTTTAATTTCTTGCTTCAAGTCCTCTTTTCTCATGCAGACAATGTCTTTCTCATAAATTCATTACCAACTGCATGAAATGTAATCTTTTCATGTTCGTTTATTGTTATCATTCGCACGCTTAACCACTTAAGCCCCGGACCATTTGGTAGCTAAAGGACCAGAGGTGAATTCAGAATTTTGCGCTGCTTTAACTGTAAATTGTGCGGACATGCAATGTTGTACTGAAACGAAATTTGCGTCCTTGTCTTCCCACAAATAGAGCCTTCTTTTAATGGTATTTGATTGCCTCTGCGATTTTTATTTTTTGCGATATAAACGGAAAAAGACCGAAAATTTTGAAAAAAAATGATATTTTCTACTTTTTGTTATAAGAAAAATCGAATAAACTCAATTGTAGTCATACATTTAGGCCAAAATGTATTCAGCCACATGTCTTTAGTAAAAAAAATGTCAATAAGCGTATATTTATTGGTTTGCGCAAAAGTTATAGCGTCTACAAACTAGGGTACATTTTCTGGAATTTACACAGCTTTTAATTTATGACTGCCTATCTCATTTCTTGAGGTGCTAAAATGGCAGGGCAGTACAAAACCCCTCCAAATGACCCCTATTTTGGAAAGTAGACACCCCAGGGAAATTGCTGAGAGGCATGTTGAGCCCATCGAATTTTTTTTTTTTTTTGTCCCAAGTGATTGAATAATGACAAAAAAAAAAATTACAAAAAGTTGTCATGGTTATATGTGGAATTGCACCCCAAAATACATTCTGCTGCTTCTCCTGAGTATGGGGATACCACATGTGTGGGACTTTTTAGGAGCCTAGCCACGTACGGGACCCCGGAAACCAAGCACCGCCTTCAGGATTTCTAGGCGCAAATTTTTGATTTCACTCCTCACTACCTATCACAGTTTCGAAGGCCATGAAATGCCAAAATAGCACAAAACCCCCCCCCAAATGACCCCATTTTGGAAAGTAGACACCCCAAGCTATTTACTGAGAGGCATGATTAGTCCATGGAATATTTTATATTTTGCCACAAGTTGCGGGAATATGACAAACTTTATTTTTTTTGCACAAAGTTGTCACTAAATGATATATTGCTCACACATGCCATGGGCATATGTGAAATTACACCCCAAAATACATTCTGCTGCTTCTGAGTATGGGGATACCACATGTGTGGGACTTTTTGGGAGCCTAGCCGCGTACGGGACCCCAAAAACCAAGCACCGCCTTCAAGGTTTCTAAGGGCATACATTTTTGATTTCACTCCTCACTACCTATCACTACCTATCACAGTTTTGAAGGCCATAAAATGCCAAGATGGCACAAAACCCCCCCAAATGACCCCATTTTAGAAAGTAGACACCCCAAGCTATTTGCTGAGAGGCATGTTGAGCCCATTGAATATTTTTTTTTTTTTTTTGTCCCAAATGATTGAATAATGACAAAAAGAAAAAATGTACAAAAAGTTGTCACTAAATGATATATTGCTCACACATGCCATGGTTATATGTGAAATTACACCCCAAAATACATTCTGCTGCTTCTCCTGAGTACGGGGATACCACATGTGTGGGACTTTTTGGGAGCCTAGCCGCGTACGGGACCCCAAAAACCAAGCACCGCCTTCAAGGTTTCTAAGGGCATACATTTTTGATTTCACTCCTCACTACCTATCACTACCTATCACAGTTTTGAAGGCCATAAAATGCCAAGATGGCACAAAACCCCCCCAAATGACCCCATTTTAGAAAGTAGACACCCCAAGCTATTTGCTGAGAGGCATGTTGAGCCCATTGAATATTTTTTTTTTTTTTTTTGTCCCAAATGATTGAATAATGACAAAAAGAAAAAATGTACAAAAAGTTGTCACTAAATGATATATTGCTCACACATGCCATGGTTATATGTGAAATTACACCCCAAAATACATTCTGCTGCTTCTCCTGAGTACGGGGATACCACATGTGTGGGACTTTTTGGGAGCCTAGCCGCGTACGGGACCCCAAAAACCAAGCACAGCCTTCAAGGTTTCTAAGGGCATAAATTTTTGATTTCACTCCTCACTACTTATCACAGTTTTGAAGGCCATAAAATGCCAAGATAGCACAAAACCCCCCAAAATGACCCCATTTTGGAAAGTAGACACCCCAAGGAAATTGCTGAGAGGCATGTTGAGCCCATTGAATATTTTTTTTTTGTCCCAAGTGATTGAATAATGACAAAAAGAAAAAAAAATGTACAAAAAGTTGTCACTAAATGATATATTGCTCAAACATGCCATGGTTATATGCGGAATTGCACCCCAAAATACATTTGGTTGCTTCTCCTGAGTACGGGGATACCACATGTGTGGGACTTTTTGAGAGCCTAGCCGCGTACGGGCCCCCGAAAACCAAGCACCGCCTTCAGGATTTCTAAGGGCACAAATTTTTGATTTCACTCCTCACTACCTATCACAGTTTTGAAGGCCATAAAATGCCAAGATAGCCCAAAACCCCCACAAATGACCCCATTTTGGAAAGTAGACACCCCAAGCTATTTGCCGAGAGGCATGGTGAGTATTTTACAGCTCTCGTTTGTTTTTGAAAATGAAGAAAGACATATTTACTCTTTCGTCCATGGACCGACACAGCTTCTCTATTGACAAAGTGGGTATTATCCGTTAATTAGGAGTGACTAGGCAGAAAAACTTGTAAAAAGTGTTGCATCACACCTTCTACAGTACCGCCCAGGGGGCGGACCCTCTGGGTATACCCTCTCAGTCTGCACATCGCAGATCAGTTTTTTTCTGTCTAGCAAGGAGTAGGACATGGCTCCCTTCGGGCCCATTGGTCCGGGGAAAAAAGATATATATATATATATATATATATATATATATATATATATATATATATATATATATATATATATATTTTTTTTTTTTTTTTTTTTTGCTACATTTGTTGTTTCCTGCGATCTTCGATCAACTGCCGACTGGGTGACAGGCTGGATCCTCGATCCTTGTAGTCTCCCCAGTTTCGGCCATCGAGCGTGTGCCGACCCTAGCTACGTGCTGGGTTTTCCACGACATGCCCGTCGCTCCACGGGTGGCCGGTGAGCCTACGCTCCAGGGCCTGCATCGGACCGCTCAGCTTCGGCTGACCTTACGGCCGAGTCGCAGCAGCCTGGCCGGTGAGCTTACGCTCCAAGGCTTGCATCGGACCGCTCAGCTTCGGCTGACCTTACGGCCGAGTCGCAGCAGCCTGTCCGGTGAGCGTCATGCTCCAGGGCATACATATGATCGTCCCTTCTGGGTCCAATCACAGCATGCCTGGCCAACAGTCACCTTCCGTGCGCGGACGATGATCTGTTTGGAATGTCTTCCAGCAGAATACATGCAGGATAGGTAAGTAAAACTCCCCTGCCTCGGCTGGGTGATTTAGCTGGACATTCCTGGAGAGATCAAGTAAGTGGTTGTGGCCCCTTTCTTCCCTCTCCCTGCCTTTCCCTCCTCCCTGGGCTTCTAGCTAAAGGTTGCTGGGTGCTGGGGGTCACCTAGGGGGTCCCACTGGAGCGGGGCTGGCTGTAACTAACATTTAAAAGAAATGTCATTTTTGCTTACCTGTTTTTCTGTGTCTCCATGCTGTCGGCGGCCATTTTGAGGTGGTCCATGCCAAGTTTGGCCTCTTGTAACTGCCTGGCGGCCATCTTCCTGTGGTTCGGCCACACCCACTGGCCCCTATCAGGTGATCGGCGGCCATGTTTGTCCACCCTGTATGCAGATATTGCCGTTCGGCGGCCATCTTTTTGTGGGCTATGGCTGCCTGACCTCTATCTTCGGTCGGCGGCCATTTTCTTAGAGCCCACATTATCTTCCATACAGACGTTTTTGGCAACCATTTTGCAAGAGCCTCCGGCCTCTAGGGTGCATTACACTGGCGCGAAAATTAACACAGGAAGTGCTGATAAAAGAAGCAGACTGACACAGCAGCAAGGGGACAGCATCACAGGCGCAGCATAGCAGTACCTATCCAGGGTGGTGAGTCCTCTGGGTAACCCAGCATCTCTGCAGCGCAGGAGGGTGGCCTATTGATATCTTGCCTGGAGCCCTGTGAGTGTCAGCGTGTGGTCAGCATGGCATCTGAGCCAGATGTCTTCTCCCCTGAAACACCAGATTTAGCAGCTGGTGTCCCTGAGGTGTCTATGGACGCTATGTCGGCAATCCTAGAGGCGTTTGCTGCCAGGGTGGAAGCAGCACACGGGAATACAGGGGGTAATAAACGCCCCCGTCCCCTGCAATCTTCTGGGGCTATTTCTGATGCAGAACCAGGTCCAGCTACGGCTCATGACCCAGATTCTGATGCATCAGAGACTGCAGACCGTGACCGATCGGACAGTGAGGAGGACTCCAAGTCCAGGTCAGTACGCGAGACGGCTTTGGTATCTGACCTTATTACTGCAGTGCGGGATACGCTAAATTTGGAAAGGACTGAAGAAGTAGCAGATACTCCAGTCCCCTTTGGGTTCCGTAAACCTGCCCGCACTGCTAAGGTGTTCCCTTGTGTGTCTTATTTTGACAAACTCTTATACAAGGAATGGGAGAACCCACTGAGGGTCTTTACAGCCCCAAAGAGGTTTGCAGTACGGTACCCCTTTGAGGAGAGTTTTCTGAAGATATGGACCTCTCCCCCTATAGTGGACCCTTCGGTGTCCAGACTTAATAGAGCCACCACTATTCCAGTAGAAGGGGCTCCTGTTTTCAAGGACCCTGTGGATAAGAAGGCTGAAGCACTCGCTCGCTACCTATACTCAGTGGTAGGCTCGGCAGTATGCCCGGCATTGGCGGGGGCCCTAGTGTCTCAGACATTTACTGAATGGGCAAAATTGCTACTCCAGGGGTTAAAGGAGCGAGATGCTCCTCCTAATGAGATAACTTTGGCCGACCAGTTGGTCCAGGGCCTTAAGTTTGTCTGCGAGTCAGACATGGATACTATTCCCCTGCTGTCAAGAGCTTCGGTTTATGCAGTAGCAATACGCCGCCTGATCTGGCTAAAGGGCTGGTCTGCGGACCAGACTTCCAAGAAAGCCCTATTGGATCTGCCTTTTAAGGGTGACAGACTTTTTGGGGCTTCTCTGGATGACATCATCAAGGATGCCACAGGAGGTAAAAGCACTTTGCTTCCCCAAACTAGCAAGGGTAAGGGACCACGCCAAGGGCAAGGGCCCTCCTTTACTGCACGTAATCGGTTTTTTCGCCCCCTTAAGGCGACAGGGAAAAGACCCCAGGCCGATAAAGCGCCTGCCCAAGGACAAAAGCGTCCTTGGTCCCGCAGACCCAACAAGCCTGCGGACAAATCTGCGTCCACATGAAGGTCCGCCCCCACCCAGCTCTCGGGTGGGGGGACGTCTTCGCAAATTTGCGACTCAGTGGACTGCTCTAGTCTCCGACAGGTGGGTTTGCGAAGTAATCTCAGGCTACAAGATAGAATTTCTCTCTTGTCCACCAGACAGATTCATCACCTCCAATCTCCAACTACTACCGACCCGTTGGGAGGCCCTGTGTATGGGGCGGTCCAGGGTCTACTGGAACGCGGGGTAGTTATTCCAGTTCCAGAACAGGAACGGGGTCAGGGTTTTTACTCAAATCTGTTCATTGTGCCAAAGAAGGAGGGGGTTCGTCCAATCTTGGATCTCAGAGCCCTCAATTGCTTTGTGAAGGTACAAAGATTTCGGATGGAGTCGGTTCGATCCGTAGTCACGGCTCTCCATCCGGGGGACTTTCTGGCCTCCTTGGACATCAAGGACGCATACCTGCATGTCCCCATATACTCCAGACACCAGAGATTTCTGCGATTTGCTATCGGGAAGAACCACTACCAGTTTGTGGCCCTCCCGTTTGGCCTTGACTCAGCACCCAGGACGTTCACCAAGGTGCTCGCTCCGATTCTGGCACTTCTAAGACAGCGGGGTATTGCTATCACAGGTTACTTGGACGACCTTCTGCTGAAGGCCCCTTCAAGCTCAGAATTAGAGGTAAGCGTGTCCATTACCTGTCAGACTCTTCGAGACTGTGGTTGGATACTAAACACGCAAAAGTCAGTATTGGTGCCCACTCAACGCCTAGTGTACCTGGGGTTGATTCTGGATTCCTCAGAGGCAAAGGTATTCCTCCCTGTGGAGAAGTTGCAGACCCTCCGGGCTGCAGTACGGCAGCTGACTTCCAGGAATTGGTCGTCACTCCGTTTTTGCATGCGAGTGTTGGGCCTCATGGTAGCCTCCTTCGAGGCGGTCCCATATGCTCAATACCACACTCGAGTGTTACAGAAGGAAGTTCTGTCCAGATGGAACAGATGCCCTTTATCTCTGGATTATCAAATCCGAGTGAGCCACCTAGTCAGGAGATCCCTGGTATGGTGGCTGACAGCACCGGCTCTAATGGCCGGGAAGTCATTTCTTCCGGTTTACTGGATAGTGATCACGACGGACGCCAGCCTTACAGGTTGGGGGGGGAGTCTGGGGTGTCCAGTCGGCGCAAGGTCGCTGGACCCCAGAGGAAGCCCTCCTGCCGATCAATGTCCTGGAGATCCGGGCGATCAAGCTGTGCCTCTTCAAATGGTCTCAGAGACTGCAAGGGCGTCCAGTCAGGATCCAGTCAGACAACGCCACAGCAGTGGCATATGTCAATCATCAAGGAGGAACAAGAAGCTCAGCTGCAGCATCGGAGATCGCTCGCATCCTGAAGTGGGCAGAGAGGAGCGTACCGGCACTGTCGGCCGTGTACATTCCGGGTGTGGAAAACTGGCAGGCGGACTACCTGAGCCGCCAGATGCTGGACCAGGGAGAATGGTCCTTACACCCGGAGGTGTTCCAACTCCTCTGCCAAAGATGGGGCACACCAGACGTAGATCTTCTGGCTTCCCGACTCAATCGGAAGGTATTGAGGTTTGTGGCCCGGTCAAGAGACCCATGGGCAGACGCAACGGACGCGTTGGTAGCATCGTGGGGTCAGTATCGGCTGATCTATGCCTTCCCTCCCTTAAGGCTTCTTCCTCTTCTGCTCCGCAGAGTGGAGGCAGAGGGAATTCCAATGATCCTAATCGCTCCAGATTGGCCTCAGCGTCCTTGGTACGCCGATCTAGTACGTCTGGTAGCAGACGTCCCCTGGCACCTACCACTACGGAAGGACCTGCTATCGCAAGGTCCCATATTCCATCCTGCTTTACAGTCATTGGCTTTAACGGCATGGCTGTTGAGAACCAGGTACTGAGAGATCGGGGCCTGTCAGACTCAGTAATCTCTACTATGAGAAGTGCTCGGAAACCGTCCTCTAGGAAGGTCTATCACCGCACTTGGAGGGCCTACATCTCCATGTGTGAGGAAATGAAATGGCATCCGCGTACCTATTTGGTTTCCAGAATCCTGCTGTTTTTACAGCATGGGGTAGACCAAAGGCTTGCCCTAGGTACGATTAAGGGACAGATATCTGCTCTGGCTGTCTTTTTTCAGCGACCCCTGGCGACTCACTCTCTCGTGAGTACATTTGTGCAGGGGGTTCGACATGTGGCCCCTCCGGTCCGCCCCCCGTTACCTCCGTGGGACTTGAACCTGGTCCTCTCGGTGCTTCAGAAGGCACCGTTTGAGAATATTAGAGATATTCCCCTGTTGACACTTTCTCAGAAGGTGGTCTTTTTGGTGGCTGTTACGTCAGTTAGACGAGTCTCTGAGCTGGCAGCCCTGTCCTGCAAGGCTCCCCATTTGATTTTCCACAAGGATAAGGTGGTGCTGCGGCCGCAGCCTTCCTTTATTCCGAAAGTCGTTTCGGCTTTTCATCTCAACGAAGACATTGTACTTCCATCCTTGTGTCCTCAGCCGTCGAATCCTAAGGAGTCGGCGTTGCATTCCTTGGACGTTGTCCGAGCTTTGAGAGTATACATATCTGCTACTTCCCTGTTCCGGAAGTCAGACTCACTGTTTGTTTCGGTGGCTGGTCCCAAGAAGGGCCAAGCAGTCTCATCGGCCACCATCTCTAGGTGGATCCGACAGATAGTAATCCAGGCTTACGCCTTAAAGGGTCAGGCGCCCCCCTTTCCTGTCACGGCGCATTCGACCAGGGCAATAGGTGCCTCTTGGGCTTTCCGACATCAAGCGTCTGTTTCCCAACTATGTAAAGCGGCGACTTGGTCGTCCGCTCACACTTTCACAAAATTCTACAAAGTTGATGTAGGTGCATCTTCGGATGCCTCTTTCGGCCGCAAGGTTTTGCAGGCGGCTGTTTAGAGTTGCAACTCCTCCGTTGGAGGAGTGAAGTTTGTTTTTATGCTGTTACCACCCCTCGTTTTTTCTCTGACACTGCTTTGGGACGTCCCACTTTGTCAATAGAGAAGCTGTGTCGGTCCATGGACGAAAGAGTAAATAGGATTTTTTACTCACCGTAAAATCCTTTTCTCTGAGTCCATGGACCGACACAGCACCCACCCCTCCTTTTAAGTTTGTACTGCTTTTTGACGAACTGATCTGCGATGTGCCGACTGAGAGGGTATACCCAGAGGGTCCGCCCCCTGGGCGGTACTGTAGAAGGTGTGATGCAACACTTTTTTTACAACTTTTTCTGCCTAGTCACTCCTAATTAACGGATAATAACCACTTTGTCAATAGAGAAGCTGTGTCGGTCCATGGACTCAGAGAAAAGGATTTTACGGTGAGTAAAAAATCCTATTTTTTTTTTTTTTCAATTTTTAAAACTTTGTGACAAAAAGCGAGATCTGCAAAATACTCAACATACCTCTCAGCAAATAGCTTGGGGTGTCTACTTTCCAAAATGGGGTCATTTGGGGGGGTTTTGTGCCATCTGGGCATTCCATGGCCTCCGAAACTGTGATAGGCAGTGAGGAGTGAAATCAAAAATTTACACCCATAGAAATCCTGAAGGCGGTGCTTGGTTTTCGGGGTCCCGTACGCGGCTAGGCTCCCAAAATGTCTCACACATGTGGTATCCCCGTACTCAGGAGAAGCAACAGAATGTATTTTGGGGTGCAATTCCACATATAACCATGGCATGTTTGAGCAATATATAATTTAGTGACAACTTTTTGTAATTTTTTCTTTTTTTTTCTTTTTGTCATTATTCAATCACTTGGGACAAAAAAAAAAAAAAATATTCAATGGGCTCAACATGCCTCTCAGCAAATAGCTTGAGGTGTCTACTTTCCAAAATGGGGTCATTTGGGGGGGTTTTGAACTGTCCTGGCATTTTATGCACAACATTAGGAAGCTTATGTCACACATCATCCACTCTTCTAACCACTTGAAGACAAAGCCCTTTCTGACACTTTTTGTTTACATGAAAAAAAATTTTTTTTTTTGCAAGAAAATTATGTTGAACCCCCAAACATTATATATATTTTTAAAGCAAAGGCCCTACAGATTAAAATAGTGGGTGTTGCATTTTTTTTTTCCACACAGTATTTGCGCAGCAATTTTTCAAACGCATTTTTTGGGGGAAAAACACACTTTTTTTATTTTTAATGCACTAAAAAACACTATATTGCCCAAATGTTTGATGAAATAAAAAAGATGATCTTAGGCCGAGTACATGGATACCAAACACGACATGCTTTAAAATTGCGCACAAACGCGCAGCGGCGAGAAACTACATTCATTTTTAAAAGCATTTAAAAGCCTTTACAGGTTACCACGTTAGATTTACAGAGGAGGTCTACTGCTAAAATTACTGCCCTCGATCTGACCTTCGCAGTGATCCCTCACATGCATGATGCAATTGCTGTTTACATATGACGCTAGACTGACGCTTGCGTTCGCCTTTGCGCAAGAGCAGGGGGGGACAGTGGTGCTTTTTTTTTTTTTTTATTATTTATTTTGCTATTTTATTTTTAAATTGTTCCTTCCATATTTTTATTTTTTTTATCATTTTTATTGTTATCTCAGGGAATGTAAATATCCCCCTATGATAGCAATAAGTAGTGACAGGTACTCTTTTTTTGAAAAAAAATGTGGGGTTAGACCCTAGATCTTTCCTCTGCCCTCAAAGCATCTGTCACACCAAGATCGGTGTGATAAAATGCTTTCCCAATTTCCCAATGGCGCTGTTTATATCCGGGGGGGGGGGGCATTCCCTCCCACTGCTTGTAAAAGCAGTCCAGAGGCTAATTAGCCACTAGGATTGCTTTTACATGAAAGCCGGCCGCTGGCTGAAAAGAATGATACCCGCAGGCATCAATCTGGTATAACCATTCAAAGTCCAGCAACATACCAGTACGTTGCTGGTCCTTGTTGGACATGTATTGTAATCTTTTTTTTCATGCAACCTGTTGGCTGAACGAAAAAAAGAGATTGATTGGTGGGTATGCCCACCATTAGAATACCTCCCTTCATCCACCCACTTCTTATGATGGGCATATATGCCGAAGCATGGGGGCATCCTCCCGCAAAAAAGTTATGCCGCATACACACGGTCGGACTTTTCCACGGGCAAGCCTTCGTCGGAATTTCGACCGTATGTACGCGGCATAAAAGGTTATGCCGCATACACACGGTCGAACTTTTCCACGGGCAAGCCTCCGTCGGAATTTCGACCGTATATACGCAGCATTAGGAGCAAAATCGCTCCTCCGCCCCTGCTGCCCCCATGCTTCGGCATATATGCTCTTTTTTTAACTGTGGTGGTGAAATCACCTCCTACAGCGTTGGAGTCTCGGCTTTATGTATCGTGGGAGCAAACGCTGTTGCTGTCAAGATAAATAAATCCGCGATGCAACTGAATGGCGTACCTGCTAAGCAAATGATGGTTAACATTAAAACAAAGTAACATTACAGTACAACAGTAAGACCTTACCATACCATACCTGCAAAGCAAATACCAAAACAAAACCTAGTAAAAAATAAAACATTTTTTTAACGCAACCTGTGCTTAAAATATATATATGCCGAAGCATGGGGGCATCCTCCCGCAAAAAAGTTATGCCGCGTACACACGGTCGGACTTTTCCACGGGCAAGCCTCCGTCGGAATTTCGACCGTATATATACGCGGCATTAGGAGCAAAATCGCTCCTCCGCCCCTGCTGTCCCCCATGCTTCGGCATATATGCTCTTTTTTTAAACTGTGGTGGTGAAATCACCTCCTACAGCGTTGGAGTCACGGCTTTATGTATCGTGGGAGCAAACGCTGTTGCTGTCAAGATAAATAGATCCGCTCTGCAACTGAATGGCGTACCTGAAAACAAAAAATTACATACCTGAAAAGCAAGCATGATAAAACATTGCAGAATAGAATACAGTTAAAAAGAGCAGAACAATAGAGAGAGAGAGAGAGAGAGAGAACAATAAAACGACAACTATTTTTGTTTTTTTTATTTTATATTTTTTTTGTGTTTGTTTTTTACGTATTTTTTTTTTCCTTTTTTACACTTTTTTTTGTAACTTTACCAACTGTAATGGTTCGGGTCTCTCAAAATGTAATGGCATCTTGGGAGACCCTGTGTAAGTGTGTCCTTGTCTGTGAAATGCTGTACCCTACGCTAAAACTTCACTTTTGAGTGGTAGCGATCAAAACATTCACCAAGGCAAAGACCAGGTTTGTCAGGACAGAGTGGACAAAAAACACGAGTGTCATGCCTAAATCCGCGCTTGCTACAGACACGACATCTTTTTTGGGGGGTTCGTTAGGTAGGGGTACTCGGGAGGGCATACGGATAATGCCTCTCATGCAGCCGGCTTACTGCATTTGGTAGGGGATGGTGAGGTGCAGAACCGCCTGGATACAGGAGTTCTGTGACTATCTCATTCTGGAATTTTAGAAGAGATAACGTCCCGCCTGAAGCTCTGTATAGCACATGAGCATTCAGCAAAGCCAATTGGAATAAGGATAGAGACACTTTTTTGTACCAGCGTCTCGCCTTACGGTCAATTCGATACGGCGCCATCAACTGGTCGTTGAGGTCCACCCCTCCCATATTTTTGTTATATTCGTGGACACAGAGGGGTTTCTCCACAACACCAGTCGCCGTACGAATTTGGACTGTCGTGTCTGCATGAAGGGAGGTAAGAAGGAAAACATTCTTATTGTCCCTCCACTTCATAGCGAGCAAGTTATTACACTTCACGCAGGCTCTCTCCCCCAGCCTAAGTCAGGCATCTACAAGCCGCTGGGGAAAGCCCCGGCGATTAGGTCGCACGGTGCCACATGCTCCAATCTGATGATCAAACAAGTGACTAAACAGTGGCACGCTCGTGTAATAATTGTCCACATACAAGTGGTACCCCTTTCCGAATAAGGGTGACACCAATTTCCACACTATCTTGCCAGCGCTCCCTATGTAATCTGGGCAGTTGACCGGCTCAACCTGACTATCTTTTCCCTCATAAACCATAAAGCTCCATACATAGCCTGTTGCCCTGTCACAGAACTTATAGAGCTTGACCCCGTATCTGGCACGCTTGCTGGGAAGGTACTGCTTAAAAGCCAAGCGGCCAGAAAATTTAATCAGGGACTCATCAACGCAGACAACTTGATCGGGAATAAACAAGGCTGCAAAACGTTCGTTGAAGTGGTTTATGAGGGGCCGAATTTTATAGAGCCGGTCGTACTCAGGGTCCCCACGTGGACGACAAAGTTCATTGTCGTTGAAGTGCATGAACCGCAAAATCTGCTCGTATCGTGTCCTGGGCATGGAGGCAGAGAACACAGGCATGTGGTCAATTGGGTGCGTGGACCAATAAGCACGCAATGACGGGAATTTGTGTGCCCATGTTGAGGGAAAGGCCCAGAAAGGTCTTAAATTCGGAAACCGTAATTGGTTTCCAATCTTTGGCAATTTTAGGCAACTGGGGGTTAGCGGCGATGAATTGACCAGCATACAAATTACTCTGGTCCACAATAGATCTATAGAGATCTTCCGTGAAAAACAGCGAATAATAATCGATTGGCATAAAATCAGCTGTTTCCACCTGAATACCGGGTTGGGCAGTGAATGGAGGAAGTACGGGTTCTGCAGAAGTGGTGGGGACCCAATCAGGATAGGCGAATTCTGCAGGAAGGGCACTATGGGCACGACGGGCCTGCCTTTGTCTTCTTGGTGGCAGCGGGACACTACTTGTGCTTGCCACCTCGCCAGCTTGAACTGCACTTATGGGACTCGCCACGTCACCACGTGATACTGCAGTGCTGGATGTACGCCCAGGCTGTACTAGGCCGCTGGTGCTTGCCAATTCACCAGAAGGAATAGCGGCGCTTGTACTACTCTGCTCCATGATACGAGAGCCCTGCGGTTCTTGCTCCTCAACAACCTCAGAAGATCGGGATCGGGTACGCCTGACCTTAGCAGGGACCTCAACTTCGTCGTCAGAGCTATCTGACGTGGGGCCGCTGACGTCACTGTCTTCTACGGGAAGATATTCTGAGCCTGAATCTGACAGATACGTGACCTCCTCTTCACTATCTGTCATGCTCAGAATCTCGTAGGCCTCTTTACTAGTGTACCTTCGACTTGCCATTTTGGGCTCTAAATTTAGGGGTACACTAGTAAGATTCACAAGTAAAAAAAGCACCTGACTGTCACCAAATGTATCAAACGCTACCAAAAAAACAGGGATCAGGACTGTCTCTGCGAACGCTGCAGTTATGTGTGTTGTGTTTGGTAAGTGACAGTGATCGATCGATACTGCACTTGGGTGGGCTGGGCTGGGCGGAGGGGCTAAACGCAGGTACTAGCAGGTATCTGGACTGATCCCGCTAACACTGTTTTTGGGAACCCTAAACCGCTGGGGACGCTAGTATAGATCTGATCAGATACTATACCACTAAGGGAGGTGTATGCTTTGCGCGTGGGTGTTAGCGTTATACGGCGGGTGCCCTGATGCTATATACGGCGGGTGCCCTGATGCTATAAAAAGCAAACTAACCAACCAGCGTCACCTGTAACCTTTATATGGTGATCACTGGTGAAAGGGTTAACTAGGGGCAATCAGGGGGTTAAAACCTTTATTAGGTTAAATATGGGGGTACCCGACGCTATATAAAAACCTGACGGGTTACCTAAATAACGAAATAACTCACTGGGTAACCAGTGTCACCAGTGACGCTTATACGGTGATCACTGGTGAAAGGGTTAACTCTAGGGGCAATCAGGGGGTTAAAATAATATATGGGGGTACCTGACGCTAATAAAAACCTGCGGCGAACCTAAAAATAATTAACTGGCTATCTAGGACACCAGCGACAAGAAAAAAGCGATCGGAAAAACGATCGCTTAGTGACGCTGGCGTTAGGGGGTGAAAGGGTTACCTGGGGGGCGATCAAGGGGTTAAACCTTTATTAGGGGGGGTTAGGGGGCTACCTTGGACCTAAAGGGGCCTAATCCTAACTGCCCTGCAACTTTTTACAGTCACAAATGACACTGATTGCAGTGATCAGTAAAAAAAATGATCACTGCAAACGGTGCACTGTGACTGGGGGTGACTGGGGGGTGATTTGTGTGCCTACGTGTACTGGTGTCAGTGGGCTGTTGGTGCACTTACTGTGAGATGTCTTCTCTCCTCGCGCCGGATCGAAAAGACCGACACGAGGAGAGATGACATCACTTCCTCCTGCCTGTGTTTACATTACAGGCAGGGGAAGCTCTCTCATTCGCCGGGAGCGATCGAGAGGGGGTGGCCGGAATCGAACGGCCGTCCCCTCATGCCGGATCGCTCCCGAACACTTAACCACCGCTCACTGTACAGAAGGGGGGTCCGATCGGACCCCCCAACTATACAAAGGCGATCACGTACATATACGTGATTCTGCCTGTCGGTGCCATTCTGCCGACGTATAATTACAGTGGGCGGTCGTTAAGTGGTTAAAGAAACAGTCGTCTGGGGTTTTTTGTTTACTTTTTTTTAATGGTTTCTGTATTTTTTTTTTTTTTTTTTTTTATATATTTTAAATATGAGAACCTTATTTCATTATTATAATGTACAAACTTTTTGTATGGATCTGTAGATCATGCCTATATATTGTATATATGTTGAGCCATTTGTTTAGCATATCGGCAAAACTGATAAAATAAAAGAACAAGCCACAGAGCTAGTATACCATTTCCAGTTAGTCTGGGAAAAGAAGTCGGCTTTAAATTGCAACTACTGTGCAGCGCTAGTTAGAAAGCACTAAATGCATATGTCATGCATATATATGGCTTTCTACCTGTAGATACTTATTAAACAGAAACAAATTAAAAAGCCATTGTTTCTAATTTTTAGGGGAACTCTAATGACTGGAATAGTACAACTGGATTGACGCAAGACCAATGTGGTGCCTATACTTAAAAAGGATCACGGTCTTTACCACATAACGATAGATTGGGCCAAATGTACGTTTCTTCATCAGGGTGGAAAGTCTCTCTAGAGTTTTTTTTTGTTTTTTTTTACACGGGATAAAAGATTTTTGCATTGCCCATGATGAATGGTTCCTTTCCAATTTCTCAAATACTTTCTTCCCCCAATATGTATATAATGTTCGTATTTTTATGGAGTTCTTTTATAGTGCACATGCAAATACTCATATTGCACCCTTACGCTGTCATACAGGCACAGACAAGGCACACTATGAATCAATTTTAGACAGAAGCCAATTAAGGGATAGGGTTTCTTTCTAGTTTGGGATGGAGTAGTGGAGCATTAAGATTCCGCTCAGGTTTTACAGCTCAGTTCCCATCCGATTTTCACTCACTTCCTGTCGTGGTGACACTTTAAAAAAATAAAATAAAATGTTTTACCAGACATTTAAAATGGATCTCCACCAAAAGGGGAAGTTCCACTTTAAGTCCCCCCCCCCCTGCTCTGCCATATCATTTGGAGGAGGGGGGGTATAGTGTATCTTCTTTTGACAGGTACCCGCTCCAACTTCCCCTCCCTCCCTGCAGTCTTCTTGGACACATGTCCCAGAAGACTGCGGAACCATTCACAAAACACAGCGGGCAGCTGGCTGTGAAGCCGAAAGCAGCACAGCCGGCTGCCCACAGTTAGCATGCTGATGCCGGGACTCAAAGCCAATTTGAAGAATCGGCTCGGGGGAGGACAGCGCTTGAACCCATGGACAGGTAAGTGTAATTTTATTAAAGGTCAGAAGCTACAGGATTTGTAGCTGCTGACTTTTATTTTTTATCCTGACTGAACAACCACTTTAAATGGGGACTTCACTCTTATCTTTAAAAATGACGTAAAATACACTTTTAGTAAAGTTTAATACCAACCTACAAGCCGATACTTAGATATTGCAGGCTTTTTATTCTTTGCATACCTTAATTTTCTTTTTCTTCCATTCTTCTCTTGGTGGCCATTTTCACTAAGGGCAGGTGAATCCAATGTCTACTGAATCAGGTGACAGTGCACACCATCTGAGGGGGAAGGCACTTGTGATGTAGCATTCCTATAATGCATCTGTGAGGCTCTGATGTCATCACCAGTGCCTCACTCAACCAGGAAATAGAAAAGCAGTAATTGGAAGTATAAGCAAAAAAATGTTTAATGAATGTAAGATGATTTAATACCAGCATGCAGAGCTGTATGCTGATGTGTTTTTTAGTAAAAGAAAATAAATTTAAAAGTACCGTATATACTCGAGAATAAGCCGACCCGAATATAAGCCAAGGCACCTAATTTTACCACAAAAAACTGAGAAAACTTATTGACTTGAGTATAAGCCTAGGGTGTCCATCTGCATGCCTCACTGGGTCCATGTGCATGCCTCACGGTGTCCGTGCCTCACGGTGTCCGTGCCTCACGGTGTCCGTGCCTCACTGTGCTCGTGCCTCACGGTGCCCATGCCTCGACTGACGTTTAACATGGGAGTCTATGGAAGGGGTGCCTAGGTTTGAAAAATCAGTGCTCCCTGGCCGTAGGTCCCCCAGACAACAAACTTTGCACACTTATAGATGAGGCTACATGTGTGCCAAGTTTGGGGTCCAGGGGACCTACGGCCGGCCAGTACTGGGTCCCCAAATTCACCAGAGAAATTACCGTTTAACATGGGAGTCTATGGAAGGGGTGCCCGGCTTTGAAAAATCGGTGCTCCCCGGCCGTAGGTCCTGAGGACAACGAACTTTGCACACTTGTAGAGGAAGAGTGGGGCTATATGTGTGCCAAATTTTATCCGGTACTGGGTCCCCAAAGTCTGGGAGATCAGGTGCAAAATGTTGACTCGAGTATAAGCCGAGGGGGGGGGGGGGGGGGCATTTTCAGCACAAAAAAAAAAGAAAAACAGTAAATAAATTTACTTCTGTCTGTATTCCTGTTGGAAATTTGCCCCATATTTCCTGTCTGGTAAAACTGTATCACTAGGACAACAAACAAGGGGAAATGTCTTAAACGGAGCCTCGTATAGTAATATACTATACATACATCTACATTTTGAACAGCAACTGTAAGAACTTGGAGTATCCACAGTAAAATCACAAACATACAGATAACACAGCTATCCAGAGCAGAAAACATCAGGGTGGGTTATTTCAGTTATAAATCACTAGTGGGTTTTCTCTAACTCAAAAAAAAAAACAAACGAAAAATAGCTGAAAAACTGAATATTCAGCGTTTTTGAGCAATAAACTTTTGTGGGAGTATAGTTTTGCTAAAAACCGCAAACACTTAAAAACGCTAATGCAAAAACGCTGCAAAACTGTAAAAAAAAAAAAACTTGCGTTTTTAAAGCAGCAATCTACACTCAAAGCTGCATGTGTTTTTATATTGTCCAGTGTGCATAAGACCCTAAAGAGAGGTTCAGTGTGTGTTTTTTTTTTTTTTGCAAATACATACTTACGTAGGTGGATGCAGCATCGGTCAAATACTGCATCTGTCCCCTGCCAGCTCTAAGACTGAGACTGATGATCGCTCGGTTCTCTGAGATCCGTGAGCAGAGAGCTGGTGATTATCAGTCATTGGCTTTCTGCCCCAACACCCGGGCTCACTGGAGCGCTGGGCTGTGGAGGGGTTGGGAGCGGCTGGCTCAGGCTCTCAGCGGCTCGCTGAGAGGCTGAGCCAGGTGCCGGTCCAGGGTTGTGGGAGGATCCCTACTTTATTGTCACGATCTTGCCCCAGCCCAGACTGGCTCTGTAACATCAGCCGACATCAGTCAACAGTGCTTCAGTGTGCTGTCTGCTGAAAACTGCACTCCTGTGATCCACAGGAGAAGTACAGCCAAACATGCATTGCTATACTTCTTTTTTTAAGAGAGGTTGTTCTGTAAGGAATAACGAAAAACAAACAAAAACTCCTGCGTACAAGTGCAAAACCGGACAGTCTGAAAGTGAACAGATTGATGACACTTGGCCTTGCTGTCTTCACGGATAGGGGTATCCTAGCAGTAAAAAACAAGAAGAAAAAAGAAAGGCGCACCAGCCTCGTGCATTACCGTTGGATAAATCTATTAAAATGAAATAAAAGAATCCCACTTGCAAACAAACGTTAAAAACATGCTTAAATAAAAGAATCCTACTTACAAACGTTAAAAACATGCGTTTCAAAAAGCCACAAGGTCACAGCAATGCGTCCAGAAACGAACCCACTCAGATCGGTCACGGAGGGATTGACAAAGATCACTGCCGACTGACGCATTTCGAGGACAAGTCCTCTTCCTCAGAGCTCAGCTCTGAGGAAGAGGACTTGTCCTCGAAACGCGTCAGTCGGCAGTGATCTTTGTCAATCCCTCCGTGACCGATCTGAGTGGGTTCGTTTCTGGACGCATTGCTGTGACCTTGTGGCTTTTTGAAACGCATGTTTTTAACGTTTGTAAGTAGGATTCTTTTATTTAATTTTAATAGATTTATCCAACGGTAATGCACGAGGCTGGCGCGCCTTTCTTTTTTCTTCTTGTTCTGTAGGGAACATTGGTTAAAAAGGTGAACAGGAAGCAAAGTAGCCATTGCTCGGTTATCACATTTTTAAATGGTATATATTTTTTTTCTCTTCTGTAAACCTTTGTCTCCAGAACAGAAATAAATTAAAAATCCAAAATGTTATGGTTGCTACCAAAATAGGAAGTAGATGGGCAGTTTTTTAAGACATTAAAGCGGAGCTCCGCCGGAAAAAAAAATATTAAAAGCCTACAGCTACAGCAGCTGCTGGCTTTTAATATTTGGACACTTACCTGTCCTGGAGTCCAGCGACGTCCGCAGCAGAGGACGAGCGACCGCTCGTCGCTCTGCTGCTCCCTCCGCCATCCTCGCTGAGGGAACCAGGAAGTGAAGCCCTGCGGCTTCATGCCCGGTTCCCTACGGCGCATGCGCGAGTCGCGCTGCGCCGTTCTGATTGGTGCTCCTGTGTTCTGGGAGCCGAGTGTCTCCCAGAACACCAAGGGAAGTCTGCGGGAAGTGACGTAACTCCCGCAGATTCCCGGAGAGAGGACTCCCGGATGTGGGTGAAAATACCTGTCTTAGACAGGTATCTTCACCCCCCTCCCCCCTGAAAGGTGTCAATTGTGACACCGGAGGGGGGGAGGGTTCCAAATAGCAAAAGTTGCTTTCTTTTTCGTACATCACGGGACACAGAGCGACTTAGTCATTACTAATGGGTTATATAGATTACCTTCAGGTGTTGGCACTGGCCAATTCCAAACCGGAAGTACCCTCCCCTATATAAGCCCCTCCCATCCGGGAGCACCTCAGTTTTTTGCCAGTGTCTAAGGTGTTGGCCAAAGAGTAACGTGTTTTCACTGGGCTTGCGTACAGGTTCTTTTGGGCCTTAGTAAGCTGTTCCGGATCCCACCAAAAAAGCTTCATAGCTAAACGGTCGGTACCCGGGCCTTGCAGCAGAAGAGCAAGGTTTTGCCTGTAATGCCTCTCTTAGGAGGGCTGGACCCTGGGATCCAGAGCTCTGGTCATACCCACGACCAAGATGTTGTCTGTGCAGGGTGCTATACAGGTCCAGGGGAGTGGAATCCTTGGGAACCCGGTCCCTGAAGGTTTAATTACAATGCCTGCCGTGATAGGTGAAGTTTGGACTTCTGTGGACCAAACAAAGTCCTGCGGCGGGGATCAGGTAAGTGGGGGCCCCCAGGAACTTGGTTCTATTGGGGGACCCCCAAGCCTAATTTGTCTTTCTGTCTGTTACCTAACGGTATTCCCGCTAAATATCTGTGTTTGCCTGTAACTACTGAAAATGTAAAGTTTTAATAGTAGTCAAGAAAAAAAAAAAAAAAAGGGGACCGCGGTACCTGTGTTAAACCACTAGAGGCCGCTGTAGTCCATTTTTCTTGTCATGTGGATCTTTGGTTTTTTCAAGTCAAAAGATCCAGGCAGTTGGTAAGTTTCTCTGTGGGAATCCACTTCCTCTGCCCTGTTGCTGCGCTCATCCACTGCACAGGCCCTCCGGCAAAAAGGGCCCTGGCTCCTAGTCCCTGTTTGATTTCGAAAAGGGCGCCAATGGCGCACGGGCGCGCGCGCGGGCGCGTGCACGCGCCTCCTATGAAAAAAAAGGGGCGGGTGGATGACGCTCGATGCGCGCCGCGGCGCTTCTGCGCATGTGCAGGCGTCCCAGCATGGTTAAAAGACACAGTACAAGTGTCAGCTGGATGCAAACAGAGCTAGCAACAAACAGTGGCACACAGAGGCGGTTGATGCAGGCATCCCCATAGAAAGGCACTTTAGTGGACACCAGCTGGTATATAGCAGCAACTGTGTTAGACTATTACCAGCAAAAATTGGTGTATGACGACGGGAATACCTCAGCTTTGTGCTTAAAGGATATGTCGTCCAGACGCTCCGGAAATAGGTCTTCCAGGAAGCCAAAGGGGTCTCCATCGGGCTCTGAGGATATTGGGCATGCTTGTACTGCACCAATCTCCCCTGAGAATTCAGAGGTCAGTAGCCGTAGAAACCCCGCAGGAATGCCTGGTGCTGCGGCTGTCCCCAGTCCACCTGCTCCTGTATATATAACAGAGGAGGTTTTATCCTCAACTCTGGGAGGATTGGAAGAGAGATTAACAGCATTGATCGCTGCTTCCCTGTCACAGGAAAAGCGCGTCCGATCTCCGTCTCCTCCTTCAGAGTGCCTGTTAGTGGAGGAACAGCCCCACACAGAGATCGACCTACCTGAAGGGGATCAGGATGAGGTTGATTCAGTTATGGAGGAATCAACAGTGGAAGAACCTTTCTCAGCATCTCAGGCTGAAAGATTATGGGTTCAGTCTCTGACTAACATGGTCCGATCAGCATTTAAAATGCCTCTGGCGGAACCACCATCCACTACGGTTTCCTCGCTGGGGTCGCTAAAAGCTCCCCAGGCTGTCTGTTCCTTCCCAATCCACCCTTTATTAGAAGGGCTTATTTACCAGGATTGGGAGCATCCTGATAAAATATTTGCTCCCCCCAAGAGATTTCCAGTGATCTATCCCATGGAGGATAAGTTCATAAAAAGATGGAGGGTCCCTACAGTGGACGCAGCCATCTCTTCTGTTAACAAATCACTGACATGTCCAGTAGATAATGTTCCAATGTTCAAAGACCCAATAGATAAAAAATTGGAGTCTTTACTAAAATCTGCTTTCTCTACAGCAAGCATGGTGACACAACCTGCGGTAGCAGCGATTGGAGTCTGCCAAGCAGTGAAAGATCAGTTGAAACAAGTCTTAAGGGACTTACCAGATCAGCAGGCTCTTGCCCTAGCTGACCTGCCTAGAGCCTTGTGTTTTGCGGTGGACGCCATAAAGGATACAATCCAACAGGCCTCCCGCTTTACGCTGTCTATAGTACATATGCGTAGGCTTCTGTGGCTCAAAAACTGGTCTGCTGAAGCTCCCTGTAAAAAACTGCTGGTTAGCTTCCCATTTCATGGAGAACGCTTATTTGGAGAAGATCTGGACAAATATATCCAGAAAATTTCTGCCGGTAAAAGTACACTCTTACCGGTTAAGAACAAGGGTAGAAGTCCTTCTTTTAAGAGGCCTACTTCTCCAGTCCCGGGCACATCGGCTGTGAAGCAGTTCCGACGGCCTCCGTGGTCAAAATTCAGGGGGCAGAAATCAGGGACAATCACAGGGTAACAAGAAGCCCTGGATCAAGAGAGGTACAAAACCTCCCCCCAAGGCATGAAGCGTTGCCCCCACTCAATCGGGTGGGGGGAAGACTTCAGTTGTTCACAGAGACCTGGCGGGACACCATCAGAGACAGATGGGTGCTCTCCGCAGTAAGTCTGGGATACAGGCTGGAGTTAAAAGGCACTCCTCCTGCCCAATTTATGAGGTCAAACGTGCCAAGAGATCCCCAGAAGAGAGGATCCCTCCTTCTGGCACTAGAACAACTATTGCTCCAAGGTGTAATCATGAAGGTTCCCCTGGAAGAAAGCGGATTCGGGTTTTACTCGAACCTTTTCACAGTCCCCAAACCAAATGGGGACGTGAGGCCCATATTAAATCTAAAAGGGCTAAACAAGTTCCTAAATATCAGGACTTTTCGGATGGAGTCGATCCGATCGGTGGCCACCGCCCTACAAGGGCAGGAATGGTTAGCCTCAATCGACATAAAGGATGCTTATCTGCATATTCCCATCTTTCCGGCCCACCAGAAATTTCTACGCTTTGCAGTAGAAGGGCGCCATTTTCAGTTCAGAGCCTTACCTTTCGGTCTGGCCACAGCACCACGAGTGTTCACAAAAATTCTGGCCCCATTATTGGCCAATCTAAGAACACAGGGTGTAACGATAATGGCATATCTAGACGACCTGCTACTAATAGACCACTCAGTGGAAAAGCTGGAAGTAGCTATTCACAAGACAATCAAGTATCTGGAATATCACGGTTGGATTATCAACCGGGACAAGTCAGCTCTAAGACCAGTCAAAAGTCTGGAATACTTAGGGCTAAGGCTGGATTCAAATCAGAGAAAGATTTTCTTACCTCCAGAGAAGGTGTCGTCTTTAAAAGATTTGACCCACTTAGTGGGTACAAAAAGAAAACCATCCATACGCCTCTGCATGAGGCTGCTGGGAAAAATGGTGGCTTCATTCGAAGCGGTACCCTACGGTCAATTCCATTCAAGGAATTTGCAAAGGGCCATACTGTCAGCCTGGAACAAAAAAGTTCAGGCTTTAGACTTACCAATGTCCCTGTCCCCTTCCGTTCGCAAGAGCCTCCATTGGTGGTTGGTGCCCCAGAATCTGGAAAAAGGGAAACCCTTCAGTCCGGTTTCTTGGAAGTTAGTCACTACAGATGCCAGCCTCATAGGCTGGGGGGCAGTACTGGAGCAATGGTCTCTCCAGGGCAAGTGGTCGGAAGCAGAAAAGGCCCTGCCCATCAATCTCTTAGAGATACGAGCAGCCCGGTATGCCCTAGTAGCATGGACATCCAAACTCCTGTCAGAATTCAATCAGACAATGCCACAGCAGTGGCATATATCAATCACCAGGGTGGCACCAGGAGTCGTGCAGCCCAGAGGGAAGCAAATTGCATCCTGGAGTGGGCAGAAAAATATGTCCCAGCCATATCCGCGGTTTTCATCCCAGGAGTGGAAAATTGGAGAGTGGACTTTTTAAGTCGCCAACAATTATGCCCGGGGGAATGGTCTCTTCACCCCAAGGTTTTCCAGGCAATATGCCAGCGGTGGGGAACACCGGATGTAGATCTGCTAGCATCCAGATTCAACGCAAAGGTGGACAGATTTGTGTCTCGCACAAGGGATCCTCTAGCTTGCGGCTCGGATGCCCTAGTGTTCCCTTGGGATCAGTTCAAGCTGATATATGCATTCCCACCGCCACAATTGTTACCGCGATTACTCCGCAGAATCAGGGTAGAAAAGAAACCAGTGATTCTGGTGGCTCCAGCGTGGCCCCGAAGGGCATGGTACGCAGAGATTGTAAAAATGTCAGTGAGGAGTCCTTGGACCCTCCCACATCGTCCGGACCTGCTGTCGCAGGGACCGATATATCACCCTTCCTTACCAGCCCTAGGTTTCACGGCCTGGCTATTGAAGCCCACATTCTGAAAAAGAGAGGGCTCTCTAATTCTGTGGTATCTACCATGATCAATGCCAGGAAGCCGGTATCCAGGCAGATCTATTATAGGATCTGGAAAGCGTACATTAAGTGGTGTGAGGCCAAGAAATGGCATCCACGTAAGTACGTGATAGGGAGGATTTTGGACTTCTTACAGTGGGCTGTAGATAGGAAGCTGGCCTTGAGTACTATCAAGGGTCAGATTTCGGCCTTGTCAATATTTTTTCAAAGGCCCTTGGCTTCGCATTCACTAGTCAAAGCTTTCATACAAGGAGTGATGCGTATTAGCCCTCCGGTTAGTATTCCCATATGTCCTTGGGACTTAAACCTGGTTCTGTCAGTTCTACAGAAACAACCGTTTGAACCATTGCAACACATTTCCTTGGTTCTTCTCACCAGGAAAATGATTTTCTTAGTAGCCGTTTGTTCGGCTAAAAGAGTATCGGAATTAGCCGCCTTGTCCTGTAAGGAGCCATATCTGGTTGTCCATAAGGACAGAGTAGTATTACGTCCTCATCCAGCCTTTCTTCCTAAGGTGGTATCGAGGTTTCATTTGAACCAAGATGTGGTTCTTCCTTCTTTTTTCCCCAAACCTAGCTCGGTAGAGGAAAAGTTATTACATTCCTTGGATGTAGTAAGAGCAGTTAAAGCTTATCTAAAAGCCACTGCTCAGATTCGCAGAACGGATACTTTGTTTATTCTGCCGAAGGCCCTAAAAAGGGTCAGGCAGCATCAAAATCCACTTTAGCCAAGTGGATTCGACAGGTCATAATACAAGCCTATGGCTTGAGAAAGAGACCGCCTCCGTTCAAAGTTAGGGCGCACTCCACAAGAGCAGTTGGAACTTCATGGGCAGTGCATCACCAGGCCTCCCTGGCTCAAGTATGTAAGGCCGCAACATGGTCTTCGGTACACACGTTTACTAGATTCTACCAGGTAGACGTTCGAAGTCAGGAGGATGTCGCCTTTGGGCGCAGTGTGTTGCAGGCCGCAAAAGATCCTCATGCCTGATGGCGCCCAGCTTATGTATCCCTCCCCTCATTTGGCATTGCTTTGGGACGTCCCATTAGTAATGACTAAGTCGCTCTGTGTCCCGTGATGTACGAAAAAGAAAAAGGGATTTTTATAACAGCTTACCTGTAAAATCCTTTTCTTGGAGTACATCACGGGACACAGAGCTCCCACCCCTCTTTTTGGGACACTTATTGCTTGGCTACAAAACTGAGGTGCTCCCGGATGGGAGGGGCTTATATAGGGGAGGGTACTTCCGGTTTGGAATTGGCCAGTGCCAACACCTGAAGGTAATCTATATAACCCATTAGTAATGACTAAGTCGCTCTGTGTCCCGTGATGTACTCCAAGAAAAGGATTTTACAGGTAAGCTGTTATAAAAATCCCTTTATTTAGGGTGGAGCTCCACTTTAATTCGTCCTCGCTTTAGACGGATTTCTCCAAAACAAAAAAAACTAGAAAAAGTTTGGGTTATAGGTTTAGTTTAATATAAAAAATAATGCAGTCATTTTTTATTATTATTATAGAAATGGTATAGTAAACAAGAATGATGTTTAAAAATGTAAAAGTCTATATTTTACGTTCGTGGTTATTACCAGCATGTGAGAAAAACAAACTTATTTTGAAACTTAGTCCTCATATTTTATTGTTTTATAGTGCTTTATTTCCTCAGCATTGTTCTCTGAGAACACAATAATTTAAGGTCTTAGCTGAATTTCATTGTCATAAAATAAATGAGCTTAGATATTACTGTAGGCGAAGCTTTCTGCATTTGGAGCGTTCAGCTTTAGTATTATATTGCTTATTTTGGCTTTCCCATCTCAGAACCTAACACGAAACACTTGCTCTGGCTGGGGGAAAAAAAAAAAAAAAGAGAAAAACTATTTTATGTCGATGTGATTTGAGCCTCACAGTCTGACAAATGGGGAATAATGTAATTAATCAAAAATACAGCAAACCACTCCGCGATCCTCAAACTGTTTTTACTGGACCGAGTTTTGAAATTTCATATTCCACCTTCTTTTCACGATCATTATTTGTATTAAATGTTCAGCTTGAGTAGGTTGGGGAATAGGCGCATTTCATTTCTAGTGTGAGGTATTTGAGATGCTTGTTATGGAAAGAAGGGTGAAAGGTTAAAAGGGCCCCACAGGGGTGACGGGATTAGTATGTGACTTGTATCAGTCAGGAGAATGGGAGGGAAGCAGCTCATTTATCTTGCACCCACCTGTGCTGCCTGTCATACAAAATACGGAGGTAACGATGCAGTAAGTGAGCTGCATGAGCATATACAGCCGCAGGGCCATCTGCCAAGGATGGGGTTAATAGGTCCTTAGCGTTAAATGAGATCAGTGCTAATGCACATCCAAAATCTGAATGACTTTCTCAATCAACAATGGATGTCCTAGCAGGAAAGTGGATTTTTTTTTTCCTTATTAATGATCAATCCTGTGTGGCCATATTTTTCAGCAGAAAATAAAAAAAGAACAAGTAGCTATGTTTTCACAGAACTAAATTGCTCCATGTTTTTTTTCAGCAGGTAGTGTACTTTCTTTTTTTTTTTTATTATGAGCGAATTTGTTTAATCTTTAATCTATGTAACTTGTTTTTGGCTGCATTTTTTATATGTGCCAGTTTCCCTTATGCTCATATCAGTATTGACATAATTTATAGTTTTTATTTTGTATTGGGAATCTGATTATTTTGTTATACATGCAACTTCTTTTTTTTTTTATCCTCAAATATATTTGAATTTATATTTTTGTATTTTCTTTCCAATGCAAGTGCTGACCTGCTAATAGTTTCTTGTAGAAGCTATAGGCTAATTTTGTGCTCATGCAAAGAATGCTCTTTGGGGAGTAATGACCACTTGTTCAGGTTCAGTGCATGGGTTCTACATGCACATTTACATGCATTTGTAGTGGTGCATTTCTCTAATGAGTTGCATTTGCACGTGTGTGCGGTTCGTTCTGGTGCATTTTACATGCAAAAAAAATGCACCGTTCTGTACTTTTTTTAAAATGCACATTGTAATGGTGTAAACTAAGCTTGTTGAAATACATTCATTTCTCTTGCATATACATTTTTACCATGTTTAAAAATGTTTGACTGCATCTGGTGTAAACTAAAGTGCCAATAAGGTGCAGTCATGATGCTGACACGTTAAGGAAGCACAGTCCACCGGCAGCTCTATAAACTCAAGCCTTTGGTTGTGTTTCACGTTTCATCAAGTTTTTCTAAAAGTTACTTTTTTTCCCCCCAAAAGTAACAAACACGCAATACTTACATCCTCTGTGCAGTGGTTTTGCTCTTCTCCGAACCCCCGCAGGTGCTCTTGGCTCCTCCTCTTCATCCAGTGCCCCCATAGGAAGCTGCTTCCTATGTGGGCACTCGTGTGGGCTTGGGCCTGAGCCCCACTGCCTGCGTCCATAGACACAGGCAGCAGGACTCTGCCCGCGTCCATAGACACAGGCAGCAGGACTCTGCCCGCGTCCATAGACACAGGCAGCAGGACTCTGCCCAACCCCCACTGATCCCTCTTCAGAGTTTGATTGACAGCAGCAGGAGCCAATGGCTCAAGGGGCTCAGGTAAGTATAAGGGAAAGAGGGCTGGATATACAAGTTTTTTTTTACCTTCATGCATAGAATGTATGAAGGTAAAAAAACTTCAGCTTCAAGAGCCCTTTCACGCTGCCAGCCCCTTCTAAATTTAGCAGCGCTTTACCGTCGTTTTTGCTGCGCTTTTCGGGCACTAGCGGGGCACTTTTAACCCCCGGTAGCGGCCGAATAAAGGGTTAAAAGCACAGGTGATTCGGCGGCGCTGCCTATTTAAGAGCATTGTATACACCGCTCCTAAAGCGCCTCGAAGCTGCTTAAAAGACTTTTGTGGACGTCCTGCCAGCGTAGCGCCCCAGCACTTGGGCTTTCACACTGGGATTGCAGATGAGGCTTTTTTAAGGTGCTCTTTTTAGCGCTAAAGCGCGTGAAAAGCGCCTCCAGTGTGAAGGGGGTCTTAGAACCACTTTAATACCTATGCCGATAGAGTGGGAGGAACAAACCTCAAAGCTTCTAGCCTTTATCTCTAGATGTGCAATCATCTGATCTTAGGCTGGCCATATATGGTTGAATTTCGAAATAATTTTCTTTTGAAAATCAGAAAATCGTGCGTTTTTTGATCTGTTGGTGCCACCAATGAGTTCGAAATTCGATTCAATTTCACCTCTGCTGGGAATTTTCTTTTCTTGCACATGTGCAAATTTTTTTTCTATTAAATTTCTCGCATGATTCTCCCATCATTCATTAGAAAATTGTTTGTTTTTCAAAAAATTTCCAACATGTCCGATTATTCAAATTCGATGGCCGCACGAAAATCGGCTATTGTTGCAGCCCACCAATGATGCGAAATACAAACTAAAATTCTTAGATAAGGTTTTCGAAAAAGAAACCTCTTTTGAAATTCGACTTGGGCCTGCCTAAATCGTACGGTACAGGACATGAGCAACTTATTCATTAACCAAGGGTTAGAGGCCCATCCAACATCCTTGCAGGTGATTTGACATTGGCAAGCTTTTGAGGACACTACCCCTTAGGGCACCTCCCCTATAACTCTACCCCAGTTTGTAACTCCTCAGTTTTGTAGAAATCAATGCAGAGTAATAAGGTAAGTTTAGGTAGGGTGTCCTGTACTGCCCATTCATGGATCAGTTTTTTCGATCAATTAGCGGGCTGATCCAAAAAACTTACCAGATTCCCCCATTCACAGAAGCGAGCTGGATAGAGGAATACTCTGCTGTGGTGTTGTATTCTGACAGTGGGGACTCCTCCCAGAATACATTGGTCAGGGCTGCAGCCAATCGAAAGAAACATTTCTGACATGTCAATTCAAGAGAAGTCGTCCATTAGAATGGGAACGGCCTTAGATGGATTGAAATTAGGCCAGTCCCTGCTGAACCGGCCTAATTTCGCTTCATCTGTGGCCAGCTTAAGATAATTTACAGATGAATCGAAATTCCTCTAATCTTACTTGTACAGGACACAGGCAAGTGAGGACTCACAAAGTGGGGTAGCATTGTAGGGTCATGTCTGTAAAAAGCTTGCCAGTGTCCAATGATCTGAAGTTATGAACCTTTAACCCATTGTGTATGAATATGATACCTGTGTCCTGTACTGTAATCTAAGATATGGAATTTTCAGGAAAGTCAAAATTTCTGTTTTTAATATTTAAAAATAATCTGAAATGGTTATGCTCTCAGCTTACATTGTTCTCATGAGGCTATCCCATTACCTCTTGTGTTTGACATCAAAATGGTCAGCAGAGTCGAGGAGAAAATTTATTCCAGAGGTGTGCAGTCTTCTCTGGTAGTGCTCTTAGACATTTTCACTCTTTTTAAGACTTGTGGGCAATCTAAACACAGATGTACATCATGTGTTAACTGAATTCAGATTTCAGGTTTTTGGAGTTTTTTTTTTTTTTTTGGGAACAATGTCCCATTGGCTTCAGTGAGAACACAATCCACTATAAATATGCATGCCAGCTTGATTGCCCAGATAATCTAATGGGTCTTCACAAGACTGATGAGCATGTATAGGGTGATTTCATACGTAGTCGCTATACTGTAATATGCCTTATTGTGACCACAGTACAGAAAAAGCATAAATACATTTGTGTGGACGGTACATACTTTATACATGATGGTCAAGCCACTCGGCACAGTCAATAAATGATCTAGTCTAGACATCTAAATGTCGTGATATACTACCTACCCCTACCGTCCGCTGACAATTTCCACCATTTGGTATAAGCATCACACATGTACATCCCTACGTCTTTGCTAAATGATCATTTTCTAATGGCACAGAGTTTTGTTTGCCAGAATTGTATTAGTGCTGGTGTGTCTGTATAGAAACATTATATCTTTGCCTGGTGTGTGACATCGCTTCAGGCTGGTGCCCTGACAGTCACACTTGCTGCACACAGATAAAGCTAGAATAATGGTTCACCAACTCCGCTCCTTAAAAATGAATCTTCTCACTCTCTCCTCCTAGGTTTTCTGGGTTCATTGCCTGAATGGTCTTTTGCACAGTGTTGTCCTGTTTTGGTTCCCATTGAAAGCCCTGCAGTATGGTAAGAGAAATTCTGTATGCATTGGTAATGAGTGACACACGGGTCATGTGTTGGCTTTTTTTTTATAAGTACAAGAATACAAAGTCTTATAAAACTGTATGTGACTAGCAGCATTTATGTGTGAACAGTAGTCTATGGTTCTGTGAAAAGTGTTAGTCATTTGTATCGTTTTTACAATTTTTACAGCTTTCACATTTAATTGAACTAGTTCTGGTTTTTGTCATTTCTAGTTGTGAACTGATAGAAAAAAATGATGGCAAAAACCTAACATATGTACTTGTCATTGTGCAGATCTGATGCTGACTGAGATCATGACCTTGGTACACAAAAGCCAAGGGAATGTTTAATTTTTACCCGCCTGTGTTATTTGCTAACATGTCAATCAAATTCTTTTTATGGTTTCACAAAATCCCCCTTCACATTATGCATTGCACTCTTTACATCTGGAGGAAAAGAGATTTAATCTTCAAATGCGGAAAGGCTTCTTCACAGTAAGAGCTGTGAAAATGTGGAATAGACTCCCTCCAGAGCTGGTTCTGTCCAGCTCAGTAGATTGCTTTAAAAAAAGGCCTGGATTCTTTCCTAAATGAACTGGATACTGACATTTATACGTAAAGTTGATCCGGGGAATATCCGATTGCCTCTCGGGAGATCAGGAAGGAATTTTTTCCCCTGCTGGAGAAAATTGGATCATGCTCTGCTATTTATTTATTTTTTGCCTCCTTCTGGGTTAACTGTGGGTATAGGATTGTGTATTTGGGATTGTTAAGATGAATTTTTCCCCTTTTATTGGTTGAGTTAGATGGACTTGTGTCTTTTTTTCCACCTTACTATTGCATTATCACATTGCAATTTAACCACTTAAGGACCGGCTCATGTACATATACGTCGGCATTTTGAAGAGGGATATCTCGGTAACGGCAGCAGCTGCTGTCACAACCGAGATATCAATCTCTTCAGGAGCCGGTCCTGTAAACGATAATGGTGGTCTCTGTGGCGGATTTGCCGCGAGACCACCGTCATCTGCGGCGGGAGAGGGCCGCCTCTCTCCCGCGCCCTCCACTGCTTACCGGAGCCGTCGGTAGCGGCGGAGACGATCAGGTCCTTGTCCCTCTGTGGTATGGATACGAGTGAGGGGAAGATGGCACCCACCCGCCTCCATACCATACCATGGCAGGGCGGAAGCGACGTCAAAACGTCAGCTCCGCCCATGCGTCTTAAAGGGACATTTTTTTGTTGTCATTTTTTCAATTGACAATCCTTTTTTTTTTTTTATTGCGATTTAGTCTAAATATGAGATCTGAGGTCTTTTGGACCCCAGATCTCATATTTAAGAGGACCTGACATGCTTTTTTTCTATTACAAGGGATTTTTTAAAAACAGTGTAAAAATAAATAAAATCAAGTAAAATAAATAAGAAAACCCCCCAAAAATTTTTTAAGCGCCCCGTCCCGACGAGCTCGCGCGCAGAAGCGAACGCATATGTGAGTAGCGCCCGGATATGAAAACGGTGTTCAAACCACACATGTGAGGTATTGCCGCAATCGTTGGAGCGAGAGCAATAATTCTAGCCCTGGACCTCTGTAACTCAAAAGATGCAACCTATAGAATTTTTTAACCACTTCAATACCATGCACTTATACACCTTCCTGCCCAAGCCAATTTTGAGCTTTCAGCGCTGTCGCAATTTGAATGACAATTGCGCGGTCATGCAACACTGTACCCAAACAATTTTTTTATCATTTTGTTCCCACAAATAGTTTTCTTTCGGTAGTATTTGATCGCCTCTGCGATTTTTTATTGTTTGCACAACAAATAAAAAAAGAGCGAACATTTTGAAAAAAACTACGTTTTTCTTTGTTTCTGTAAAATTTTTTGTAAATAAGTACCTTTTCTACTTCAATGACGGGCACTGATAAGGCGGCACTGATAAGGCTGATGGGCACCGATGAGGTGGCAATCAGTGCCACCGATGAGGTGGCACCGATGGGCACTGATAGGCGGCACTGATGGGCACTCATAGGCGGCACTGATATGCGGCGCTGATGGGCACTGATATGCGGCGCTGATGGGCACTCATAGGTGGCACTGATGAGCACTTATGGGTGGCACTGATAGGTGGCACAGACGGGCACTGATAGGTGGGCACTTATGGGCACTGATGGACACTGGTAGGTGGCACTGTTGGACACTTGTAGGTGGCATTGCTGGGCATTGCACATTGTGGTGTGCCAGTCAGTGCCCATTTGTGGGCACTGATTGGCATATGTTTTTAGAGAAATTTTACATGTGGATGGCCATGGGGTACTTACCTGGCCATCCACATGCTTTGGGGTTCCCTGGTGGTCCTGGGGGGCTTCCCTGGTGGTCCAGTGTGGGTATCCGAGGGGGGATAAACAATCAGCGCGAACCCCCCCTGTCAGGAGAGCCGCCGATCGGCTCTCCTCTGCTCGCGTCTGTCAGACGCGAGTGAGGAAGAGCCGATCAACGGCTCTTCCTGTTTACATCCTGATCAGCCGTGATTCGACACGGCTGATCACGTGGTAAAAAGCCTCCGCCGGAGGCGTTTTACCAAGATCAGTGTAGCGGTGTGTCAGACTGACACACCGCTCCACCGATCGCCGCGATGCGCGCCCCCCGGGCGGCTGTTATCCTGACGTCATATGACGTCCAGTGTGGATAACACAACCACTTCCCGGACATTAATCTCCTATTGACTGGGCGGGTAGTGGTTAAACGTCGTCTATGGAGATTTTTAAGGGTAAAAGTTTGACGCCATTCCGCGAACGGGCGCAATTTTGAAGCGTGACATGTTGGGTATCAATTTGCTCGGCGTAACATTATCTTTCACAATATAAAAAAAATTGGGCTAACTTTACTGTTGTCTTATTTTTTAATTAAAAAAAGTAATTTTTTTCCAAAAAACATGCGCTTGTAAGACCGCTGCGCAAATACGGTTTCACAAAAAGTATTGCAATGACAGCCATTTTATTCTCTAGGGTGTTAGAAAAAAAAAATATATAATGTTTGGTGGTTCTAAGTAACTTTCTATCAAAAAAACCTGTTTTAAACTTGTAAACACCGTGTCTGAAAAACAGGCTTGGTCCTTAAGTGGTTAAGGCATCGCATTCATTCTAAATGGGCTCGCTGCGCATCTTAACGCACAACAAAAACGAACACAACTTTTGCACTGCGATGAATCCCTATAAGCCAGTTCTCTTGTGGATATGAAAACTCTAATGCAATCATATGATTGAAAAAAAGAGGGGGAATGGTGGGACTTTAAATGAGACAGTTGACAGGCTTGCCTTATCGGGATGGAGGCACTTTCCCCAGGTGCTTCATTCAAAGTCCCAACCCCTCCTTTTTATTCTAATGCAATCATATGATTGGGCCCATTCATGCATTTGCAGTGTGGTTTGTTGCATTCATGTGTTTTGCAGCTTGTTAGCATTCATTTTAATGGGCTTGCAGTGCACCAGAACACACAAAAATATATGTGGCTGCACTATTTTTTGTGAGAGAGCACACCACAACACATGGTAGTACATTATTGTACATACATTATTTTTGCAGTGAGTTGGGGCACCACTGCACATTACATGCCTTAAAGGATAAGTTCACCTTTGGGAACATGCTCCTCCAAATTTTAGCGTAGAACATGTAACATGTTCCCAATGATGCAGCCGCTGCCCCCCTCCCCTTCCTGTGGCAGCAGTACCGAGAGAAGTTCCTGTGGGGCTCCGCCCACATGGCTGCGTCATTCATACAGACAGCTTTGTGAATGAACTAGAAGTCCCAACTTTACTAGCGGCTGTCGGCTTGTATTTCTCAATGAACTACCACAGCACTGTGGAGCGCCGTGGTAGTTAATTGAGTGTTCCTGCTAACGAGTATCGGCTTACCCGTATGGGATGTATGGGCAAGCAGATACACTGACCGCGTGCGGGAGACTTGCATGACATCAGTGATGTGCTGACCGCTGGTGCAATGCTTTACAGGCTCCTAATGCAAAAAATAGGCACTTTTTTTTTTTCCTGTAATAAGTGTCTTTTAATGTGTAGAGGGCCCTAAGGGGTTTAACTTACATGTCTGCAAAAATTTACAATTCCCCAACTTATGATAAATAGGGGCTTCCAGGCCTTTGATGTTTATGCAGAAAAATAACTATTCCACACCAAAGCAAGATTTCTTTTTGTGAATTGAACATTTTGAAGTGAAAATTATCAGGAAATAAAAGAAGCAAAAACATACAGAATAGGAAGGACAATATTTTTTCACGCCATTATGTATAAATTAAAATCAGAATATGTACTTTTTAGCCTTTTGAGAATAGGATTAAGTGTAAAAATGTTTATACTTTTCTATTGGGGAGGACAAAAAACATTTCTGTGTTTTTGTGGCAGCAGGCTGTTTAACCTACAGACTGACATCTCATTTGTTATGCGTTTGGTTTTCAGAATCTGGACACAATTTTTCTTTTCACATTTACTTTACACATTTGGCAGATTTATAGTGTTTGCTGTAAGGCCTGACTGTATACGTAGATCAGAATTGTTTCTGGAGTTTGTGAAACTTTAGCAAGGAGCCATTTGATGCCAACCGCACTGAGTGTGACCACATAGTTACAAATGTGATGTTTAAATGGGCCTAATTTATTTGCGTTAGCCACATAAATCGTAGGAGCCTCCTATTACCTAGTGTTTTTAAGTGCTGTGCTCTGCTGGTTTAAGGTTAAAGCAGCTGATTCATATTTGGCACAGACGAGGCCTGCCCAGAAACCAATGTTTTGGCTGTGGATCAGTCCGCAGTCTAAATACTGCCGCAGTGTTGTTCTTCTGAAGGGAGCCTTCTGCCAGGGTGCTGCACCACACATATATTTTTATTCTCTTCCCACCTGCATCTGGCTGGGCCTACATCTCACTGATGGGTGGACAAAAGCATGTGTGTTTGCGTTATAATGCTTTATAAAGCACAGTCAGTGCTCTGTATAGGATAAAAAATTGAATTAGTCTGTAAAGGTTGCACTCGAGTCATAAGACCTGCGCCATTACAGTAAAATACAAAACATGACGGCGGTGGCATTCATTTTGAATATCATCCTAATGCGCACAACACACATTGCAGCGCATGGCTTTCAGTGCCAGTGTTAATTTTGGCAGCAAATTTTGTTTAATTTAGTCTTAGTCTTGGGACTAAAATGGCATTTTAGTTTTAGTCCCATTTTAGTCTTCTGAAATTGTTTTAGTTTTAGTCGTATTTAGTCGACTAAATCTCCAGGACATTTTTTCTGGAGTGTTTTTTTTTCTCAGTGAACATTCCAGATAGCCTTTGTGTTTTACCAGAAGTTTAAATGTTTGTTTTATTTTATTGATCTAAGTCCTTTACATTTATGTTTGCCATTTCCATATTTATATATTAAATGCAATCTTTTTTTGTTTTTCTAATACAGATTGTGTATTTGCAAATGGAAAAGCATCAGACTATCTTTTACTTGGGAATATCGTTTATACAGTAAGTTTATAATGTAGAATGCATTTTCTTTAGGCACCCTTTTTACCAGGACAGATGTGATTTTGTAAGGCAGAGCAGTGAAATGATTAATCATTTAAGGCAGGGTTTGACAAATTTGCTTGGAATCTAGGAGCCAGCTAAAAAAAGTTATGAGCCAGGTTTTTTTTTTAACGACAGACAAAGCTTTATTTTCAATATAAAAATTAACAATTTTGAAAAAAACACTGATATCTATACACTGAGTGGCATTCAATGTACCAGATATCAGTGTGCAATAGTGAATAGCACCTGGTAAATAGGCCGGACAGGGCAAGAAGGAATGAAGTCCACCATTCAGGGCCCAGGGAAGCCTTGTATTTTTACCAATGAATTCAAGGCTTCCCCTGATTGACCAGGCCAGGGTTGAGAGGCAAGTGGATTAACAATATCTTCACGGATCAAATTAAAAGGCTTCTCCTGAATGACGGAGATGCCAAGAATAACTCTTTATAGGCAGCAACAGAGGAGAATTTGCTTGTATTGATGCTGCATGCTGGAACAAAGCAGTGCTTAATGCTGGACAAAAAATAAACTATTCTAAGTGAACTGAAACCATTTGTAATTCTTATTTATTCACTGATCCCATTCCCAGTGCCACTGCCAGTCAGGTGTTCAAATCAAAACCATCCATATATACTGTAAAATGGCAGCTTCTGGCTGCATTGAGTCACACACTCACCTTAATGCCGCTGTCCGCGCTCTGTGTGATATCACCATTATCACGTGACTGATGTGTGCACTCTGCACTGTCTGCAGCCTCCAGGCGGCTCCTTTACTGAGTGACTCCCCATGGCAGTGACGTAGGTGGCCCCACCACCCTCAGTGGAATTCCCCAATCCCCAGGGCGAGAGGCAGCCGGAGGCGGAGCGCCCTCCGCCTATCTCTGTGCTCTCTGCTGCAATCATCCCCGACCCCGCACACAGATAGGCACAGCTGACGGCGGCGGTGGCTCCATAACAGACTGTCTGCATGCTCTCTCATCTCAACCGATGATGGTCCGATCCATCCCGGCCGGCAGCTCGCCTCGCTCCAGTCCCCTTGGTACACCCCTAGGAAGCATAGGCCTGCAGAAGGCCGCAAAGCCGCGGCCTCAATTACCGACCCCCGTGGCCCGACGAGATCATGTAATCGCGCGCGGGGGGGTGCACAGAGACACAGGATACCCCAGCTCTGCCGCCCCTGGGCGCCAGGTCGGTAATTCTAGTCGCAATTGCGACCTGGCGCCCGGGATTTGTCGAACCCTGATTTAAGACAAGGCCATACATTTATGCAATTTTCTTTCCTTCCAACTACGGATTGAAGTAACATTTTTGCAGCGTTTGTGGTGCGTTTTTCAAAGGACATGTGACTCAAAAAAACACAACTACGGTGCATTCTTAATGCCTCTTTGCCACTTTTTCTATGTATTTTAATGGGGAGGTGTGTTTTTTTTTTTTTTTTTTTTTTTTTTACAGCACCAGAAATGCAGCAAGCAGGATTTTACTAAACGCAACAGGACCAGTGACAACAGTTCCATAGGATTACATGTTCACACGTTTTTTCTTTCACTTCCATTTTTCTTGCGCTTTTGCGTAAAAAAAGATCAGTGTGAAAGCAGCTTGAATTTTGGCCAACCAGTTTGACAACAGTCAATTTCAAATTTGACTGAGCTAGGTGTCCTAGTGTTAAAGAGCTAACTGTGCTACTGTTAGGGCACTTTCACACTGCTCTGTAGCAAAACAGTTTTTGCTGTGTTTCCCATGCGTTCCTAGTGCATTTCTGGTGCATTTTATGATTGCCTTCACCTGTGAAAAATGGACATGTGACTCCAAAAATGAAAAACGCAGTACAATTGTGATGTGTTTTTGTTCAGTTTTGCCACGTTTTTCAATCATTTCAATGGGGAGGTGTGTTTTTCAAAACCGCACCAAAGATGCAACACTTTTCAAATCGCACTGCACCCGTAGCGCAGTGATGTGAAGAGTAGAATTTAAAGGGAAAGATTTTTCTTGCAAGCTAAAAACCCCTAAAAAATGGATCAGTGTGAATGGGCTCTTAAAGTGCTAAAAAAGCACTATTATTACACTTAAAAGAACAACCGCTCCCTGTACTAATATTTACTAATGAAACCAGTAACATAATAAAACATTCATTTGTATAACACCTGTGTGTTTTTCTTTTTAGTTTGTGGTGATAACCGTGTGTCTGAAAGCAGGTTTAGAAACTTCACATTGGACCATGGTAAGGAAAATAGCATAATATTCATATCCCAAATTATCCCTTTTCCTTTATTAATTATGGTTTTGTATAATAAAATTAAAGTGGTACAGTACTTGTTGCAGGAAATATTTATTCAGTTTATCATAGTTTATTTTTATACATTGTACATACGAAAGAGACCCTTTTGCCAGACCATTCATTTCAACAAAAATCTTTCCATAAGATTGTGTAGGCATCAGAAGGCTCCTCTTGGATGTTTCGTCAGCAGACTCTGAGCTGTCACCTAATATTGATTTTACAGTACAGACAGTGAATAGAAATTTCCCTAATGAGACAAAGATGGGGAAAAAAATGTAATGTCGTTTTTAAGTGAAAACTTGCCTGCGCGTTCACTGACTACAGTGTGCACTAAGCTGCACCGCTCAGAGTACATTTTGCAGATTGCCCACCAGCTGAAAATTCTTTGGTGGCCTGATCTACCTAATGTATGGGTAGGGATGAGCTCCGGCGTGTTTGCATTGAACACGTGCAGAGCCCGCCAGGAAGTCGGCACCGCGCTGCGCTAATGACAGGCAGGGAGACATTTTCCGATGCTCGGCTGCAGAGATCGGGGAATGTCTCCCTGGCTGTGATTAGCGCAGCATGGTGCCGACTTCCTGGTGGGCTCTGCACGTGTTTAATGCGAACACGCCGGAGCTCATCCCTATGTATGGGCAGCTAAAGCGTGAATTAATGATTGTGCTTGCTGACATTTTGTTGACTTTTGTTGAATGTGTTTAAAGTGACATGTCATACCTGCTCTGTACAGCATTTTTTTACAGAGCAGCCCTGGTCCTCCTCTTCTCGGGTCCCCTCCCTCCTGCCAATTTCCCCCAGAGCAAGCAGCTTGCAATAGGCGTGCCTGAGCAGGCTCGCTCCTGAGTCATGGCTCTGTGTGTCCATTGACACACAGAGCCGTGGCTTGGCCCTGCCCACTCTCTTCTCATTGGCTCACTGGCTGTGATTGATAGTATCAATAGTCTCTCAGCCAATGAGGGGGGAGAGTCCCCGAAGAGCCTCGGCTCTTGTGTATGTCGCTGGATTGCGATGGGGCTTTGGTAAGTACTTTGAGGGGGGCTGCTGCACAGATAAGGTTTTTTGCCTTCATGCATAGAATGCATGAAGGTAAAAAACATTGAGCCTTTACAACCACATTGTAAGAACAGGTGCTGCTGAATTTCTAGCTGCCCTTTCACTCAGCCAATACGATGTTTGAGCAAATCATATCATATCATATCATAAATTCTCTAGTTTCAGCAAATGCATGAGTCTGTATCAGCATTTCTTAATGCCATACAGTGAAATGGAGAACATGTATTTATGTACGTGGTTCATGCTAAGCATTCGCTCTGCTGGAACAAGAATATTTTATTGTAGTCACATTCACAAACTGTTCCAAGTTTCCAAACAGTAGCTTTGGAAGGTTGATTGATTTTTATTTGACACATTCAGGAAATTTTAGTTAAAATTTTACATACAGTTAAGGTCTAAGTTTAGTCAGAAATCAAAAAAACAACTATCAACACAAGGGTCATTACTTGTATCCCTTATGCTGCTGACTCCTCTATTATTTTTTTCTAACCGAATTTATTATAACAAAAAGTGCATACATGTTATTACATACATCCAAAGTGTCAATGATAACATGACGGTGTACAGTAATCAGAATACAGACGGTTCAAAACCGGTGTCATGAATAACAAACATAGAAAAAAAAAGAGAGCAATATCTGGTGCCAACCATGCAGGTCCTCTAGACCTGTAACAATGCGCACGGCCAGGGGTAAGCCATCCATCTGGCAGCACAGACCCAAGGCGCCTTACGTACAAGTATCGGAGTCTTGTAGCCAACGATCCCATATTTTGTCAGGCATTCCCTGTTAATATACATAACCTTTTTATACGGTAGATTGTTATTGACCTCCACCTTCCACTCCACCAGCTTAGTGGGTACGGGTCGCATCCAATTCCGGGCAATAACCTTCCGCACCGAGAACAAAGTCTCACGCAGGAACATCTTTGTATATTTGTCTATAGTATCCAGAAGCACGCCAAGTAGGCATTGTTTTGGGTCTAGCTTGATCAGAGTTCCCATGTGATCGTGCAGAAAGGTTACAGCTTGCTCCCACAGGCCCTGTATTTTGGGACATGACCATATTAAATGAAAGAACGTACCCACCTCCCTCCCACACATCTGACAAAGGGTAGATTGGGTGCTTCTATATCTGGCAACCCGAAGGGGGGTGAGATATGCCTGATGGATATTATAGATTTGAGTCAATCTGTTGGAGCTTGGGTCAGACAGCCTTGCAGGATTCTAAAGCCTCTTCCCATTCCTCATCCTCCAAGGGGCCTATCACTCTCTCCCAGCAAGGTTTGAGTTTATACGCCAATTTGGTGGAAACAGGGGTAGTGAGTATACCGTAGAAGGCCGATGTTAATTTGCGGGGGTCGGTACTTTTGATTATAGCCATAAGTGGATTAGGGGCAGACTGCGGGGTGGACTCCGAAAATGGAGCCCGGACCGCGTGTCTCACCTGCAAGAATCGAAAGAGCATGTATCTGGGGAGTGAAAATTCTTCGCTAAGCGTGGTAAAAGGTTTAAGGGTTCCGTCGGCAAACAGTTGGTGCATGTAAAGAATACCATGATTAGACCAGAGGTCTGCATCAGGCAGTTGCAGAAATTCTGACAGAGTTTTATTGTGCCATAAAGGAGTATAATCATTGTAGATTGGTATCCCTAGCTTGGTAGAAGCTAAGTCCCATATGCATCTGTAATGGTATATCAGAGTCTGTCTGTCGTCCCCCAGTCCTGCACCACTAGAGCCCATCGCCAGCACGTAGATTGATGCTGACTCCTCTATTAGTTGAAATCTTCCTCCATTGATGACTCCTTTCCTGCCATAGTTATCCGGTTCAGTAGGGATTAATACCGCTGGAGCTGTCACAAGCAAACAGTAGCTTTGGAAGGTTGATTGTATGTAAAATTTTAACAAAAATGTCCTGAATGTGTCAAATAAAAATCAGTTAAGGTCTAAGTTTAGTCAGAAATCAAAAAAACAACAATCAAGAGTGCCCGCCCTTTCTGCCCAGCTCCTCTGTGATTACTAACATGATCACTAAGGATGAGCTCAGGCGTGTTTGCTAGCGGCACGTGCAGAGCCCGCCAGGAAGTCGGCGATGCGCTAATCACAAGCAGTGAGACATTTCCCGATCTCTGCAGCCGCGCATCGGGACAATGTCTCACTGCTTGTGATTAGTGCTGTGCGCTGCCGACTTCCTGGCGGGCTCGGCACGTGTAGCTTGTGAACACGCCTGAGCTCATCCTTAGTGATCACTAAATGGAGGACAAGTGGATGATTGTCCTCCATTCATAGAATCTGTTTTATTGCTTCTGGAGGAGCTGGGCGGAAAGGGCGGGCAGTCATGAAGTCTCAAACCAAGTTGCCTCTTTTTCCTTCCGTTCCCCCACAGAGTTGCACATACCTCTCATTACTTATGTCACCAAATTCTTGTTTTAAAAAAAAAAAAGTTCAGAAGGATGATTGAACAGGAGAAATATGATCAATGACATGTTTGTGGTGTTGAACTTGGCTTCTTTCAATGACCATCTATCTTAATCATATATGAAAAGTGGCAACTCTCAGACAGAACAGTGTATGGTCTGCTCAGCTTTTAGAAATTAAGCTTGACGTTCTTCACAGCCATGTGTTAAATTGCGTGTATAACATTTCCAATTACTCGCTGAGCCTACCGGATTCTGCAGTGTCTCATTTATATAGAATGCTGCAAGTTTTAGGCACTGCAAACACTTTCCTAATTCAGTTTTTATTCCTTTTAGCTTTGTAGATTTATGACACTTATTATTTTACTTATTGCAATATGAGTTTGAGAATTTAGTACTCATAGACAGGAGGTTCAAATGAGGTATACTGCCTCTAGAATTTGAAAACTGCTGCGGATAAAATGTATTTTAAATGTGACAAATTAAAAAAATTAAGGTTGCGACTGTTTTCTAGTTTAGACTAATTTCTGGTTTAGATGAATTTTTTTGAATCTTGGTGCTGAAGGGATTTCCTTTTCTCTTTTTACTTGAATTGTAAAGTGCATGAGAAAGTAGCCATCTCTATGTTTAAAGGAAAACTCCCTCTTTAATAATATTTTACTTAATACCTTTCCTGTAAGAAAACTGTTAATTTCTTTCCTCATTATGTGCCATGATGCCTTGTGTCAGTCACTGTCAGTTGGTGTTCATAGGAACAAGTCGTTTAATATGAGAGGACAGAAAGAGGGTAAGCAGAAGCGTGGTAATCTGAATACAGACTCTGGGGGAATGGGGGATATTACCAGGATGATTCTGATTTATTCAGAACGCAAAGACAACTGACAATGAATATTTTCTGCAGGCAGAGGATAAACACAATGTAGGAAGAAGTTACCAAAAATGTAAAGAAACACCCAGCAAACATAAACCGTTATTCAGCTGAACTTTAAATTCTGTTCATTGTTGAAAATTATTTGGCCGTGAAATTATACAATAATGCTTCTTTTTTTGTTGTTCATAGTTCAGTCACATAGCTATATGGGGAAGTATTCTACTCTGGATTGTTTTCTTTGGGGTCTACTCCTCTCTGTGGCCAGCAATCCCTTTAGCCCCTGATATGTCAGGACAGGTAAGACTCTTTTTTTTTTTTTTTTCACTTTTATTAAATGCACCCTTTTGTTTCTGATACAGCTTGTATTTTATGGTTATTTAAAATAGAATTCCAGTCAAATTCTAACTACGGTTAAATCTACTACCACCCCATTCTAAGACTGTTCTGTCCACCCTGTAAAAAAAAAAGAAAAAAAAATACCTGTTTTTACCTATTCTGAAGCCATGATCGGGTCTCGGTATTGGCTTTCGTGAAGAGGAGACGCAGCAACGTCGTCTGCAGAGCCTGGGAGATGGCGTTACCCATAGGCTTACTATGGGGTTGCCCCACCTCTACACTGAAACCGGTGCTGGAAGTCGTTCCTGTGACCGAACGGAGCAGTTTAAGAATAGTTAAGTATACACTTATTTTTCTATTACAGGCTAGATAGAATAGTCATGGAATGGGGTTCAACCAGTTCCGGACCGCCCACCTCATATATACTGGGGCAGGGCAGCACGGCTGCACAAAATGATGTAGATCCCAGGGAGCGCACCCACGCCGCTCCCGCTGTGATTGGACACAGCGGGAGCTGATCGGTGGGTCTGGCGGCCACGATGGCCGCCGGGACCCACTGATTGTTTCAAAGAAAGAATGTCAGAGTGTAAAAGAGAGATCTTGTGTTTCAGCTAAGCTGAAAAACTGATCTCTTTTCCTCGAGTGCATCCGTCCCCCGCATAGTTAGAAATCACTCCCTAGGAGCACACTTAATGCCTTGATAGTCCCCTGGTGTTAACCCCTTCCCTGCCAGTATCATTTATACAGTGACAGTAATTTTTTTTTTTTTTTTTTTAGTACTGATCACTGTATTGGTGTCACTGGTCCCCAAAAAAGTGTCACTTGGTGTCAGATTTGTACGCCGCAATGTCGCAGTCCCACTAAATTTGGAAAAGTCCATAAATCTATCTCATAGTTTGTAGACGCTAAAACTTTTGTGCTATAACTTTTGCACAAACAATCAATGTACGCTTGTAGGGATTTTTTTTACCAAAAATATGTAGCAGAATACATATTGGCCTAAATTGATAAAGAAATTAGATTTTTTAAAATCTAGCAGGAAGTAAAAAAATGTTTTTTTTTCAAAAATGTTTTTGTTTAAAAATAAAAGCCGCAGAGGTGATCAAATACCACCAAAAGAAAGCTCTATTTGTTTGGAAAAAAGGACATACATTTAATTTGGGTACAGTGTCGCACGACCGCGCACTTGTCAGTTAAACAACGCAATGCCGTTTAACAAAAAATGGCCTGGCCTGGAAGGGGGTAAAACCTTCCAGAGCTGAAGTGGTTAATGTCAGATTTTTATTAATTTTTTTTCTTTGCTGTGTCCCTTTGGGAAAACTTGACTTCCTGTTTTGTAGAGACCACCAGAAGTGAGAACATGCCCTCTTAATCATTTGTTCCATATGAAAGATTTCTCCTCCGTTCTAGTTCTGGCGACAATATACAGTTTTGGTTATTCCCTTACTTTTAGGCAAGGTTACAGTAGTCACCGGGACAGATAAAGAAAATAAATTGCCCTAATGAGGATACAAATAAAAATATGGTAAAAGTGGTCAGCTTTATAAATTAGAGGGGCTTTTGTACAGGCAACTAAAATGTTACAAGTTTTGTTATCTAAGACTCATGGTTTTAGTAGAGCTCATCAACTTGTACCTTTTGAATTCTTACCTGGAAAGTGGCGGTTATCCTGTATTATAAGTAGGTTATCTTTTGATTATTATTTTTTCTGTAATTTTTAATTTATTCAACCAAACACGTCCTTTTACAATATATACAAAACGAGCAGGTAGGGAGATATGTACAAACCGACTCGTAAGCAATAAACTAATATACTTTAAAGTGGTTGTAAACCCACTTAGACAACTTGCACCAACAGGTAAGCCTAGATTAAGGCTTACCTGTGGGTGCAATAAATATCTCCTTAACCTACACGGTTAAGGAGATATTTGCTGAAAACACAGCACTGATGTCTACGGCGCATGCGCGCCCTTAGACAGCAGCGCACTAGCGGGCCAGCTGCATGAATGGGATCATGCCGGCCGCATGCGTGTGAAGTCATCGCCGCTCCGGCCAATCACAGCGCCGGAGCGGCGATAACGGGAAGAAGCTCGGAGGAGAAAGAGGAGGACTTCGGGGGCTTCGATTTCAGGTAAGTGCCAAATAATGAGCTAGTATGCTATGCATACTAGCTCATTATGCCTTTCTCTTGCAGGGGTGTTTTTGGCAAAAAAGGTTTTAGAGGGTTTACTTCCTCTTTAAGCCTGTCTACCCATTCACAAACAAAAAGAAGAAAAGGAGACCAGTGGAAAAAAAAAAAAAAACAGAATTAATATCTTTTGAATTAAGACATGTGCTTTCAAGAAAATATTCCCTAAATGGAGATCCAAAACAAGTGTAATTTTTTTTTTTTTTTCAGTTTAAATGTTTATAAGCTTCTGGGAGGGATATGAACAAGTTTGTTGATCTTTAATTTTGTTGCGGCACATTAAAGTTTTAAGTCCGGCCACAGTAGCTGTCTGCACAGGTCTGTTTCTCGCTTGTGCTTGCGTTTCTTGCTGTGGTAGTGCTGGTGCTGTGCTTTGCCGCTTTGTATGTGCCGGCTTGGCACAGATGTGCCTTGGCTTGTGTGTGGTGGTGTCTGGAAACTTTTGCTGGACGAGGTTGAACGGTAAAGTCTAGTAGTGCCATGCACATCGCTGGAGCTAGATAGTGAGGAAGACAAAGGACCAGATGAATTGGAGGAGTTTTTGCCAAGAGCTTCAGAAGTTTTATTCTTGACTTGTCCAGGAGGGGTATTCTGACCAGACACATTGTTATACTTGTCTAAATGATGTACATCCACTATTAGGGTAACATCATTGGGGTAATACTTGGCAATAGGTGACACTGCGTGACTTAAGACAACATATGCATAATCAAAGGCCTGTTTCACCTGCATGGCTCCATATGAACTGCGACCCACATCATTGCCAGGCTGCAATGGATCTTCAATGTACAGCATAGATGGCCTGTATCCATCTAACATACTTTTTTGTACCTCGTCTTTAGCTACATATGAGCCACCATCTTTTATGCGTATTCCAGTTTTAAAGTAGTTAAAATGCCTCCCATAGAGCTCAAAAAACTCTATTAACAAATCGGCATAGTTGGCGTCCGGGCTGCAGGCATCTTCTCTTGGATGCAACTGCAGAAAACTAACAGCCATTAAAAAGAGACTGTAGGAGCCTATTCCCCCTGTAAACACTTTATTAAGGTCTCTTTGTAACAGAAACTGCTTTAAAACTAGCACTAAGTATGGAAGGACTGGATATTTCTTAATAAAATCTCTGATAAGCTGGGCTGCTTTTACCCCATTCTGCATGTTAAAACTTATGTCTACTTTTACTTCAGTATAGGAATCTGTCAGTTTAATAATCGGTACCGTGGCTTTGTCAAGAACCTTAACGGAGTTTTCGTCAGCTACTTTGTGCTTCCGCAATGCCTCTTAAAGTGTCCACAGTGGTAAATTCTCCCATTTTCCAAAAACAACTAGGTCAATGTCACTGGTAGGCAAATAAAAGTCCTGTTTTGAAACTCCCAAATATTTGAACATCTGCACTTGGCCAAAGCTCCTTAATGACATTTTCAATCCTATTAACAACCTCCATCCGCATTCTTTCCTCTTCTGGCTTAGGGGACATGTGTTTGTAGAAGTCAAGGATTTCTTCATGAAGACCTATGACCTCGTCGCTGTAGTTGCGGCTCTTCCATGGAGTGCCGGTGTACGCCCCCCCGGTGGTATTGCCGGGTGTAGAGTTTAGCAGGCTGTAGTTGAGGCCGAAGTTGCTGGCTTTGTTGTCCCTCTTCCTCTTGTTTTGGTTGGTGTGATCGTTCCTCCACCCCCCGGGGGGACTCTGGTTCTGGTTATTATTGGAGGTCTCCAGTGGTAGGAAGTCCCCCTGCTCGCTCAGCACTGTGGTGGCCGGCATGGGGGAGGCCTGAGCCGCGCTGTACCAGTACATGTTGGCTTCAGCGGCCGAGGAGCTGGCGGAGGAAGATCCGCTGTGTGCGGGGGAGGCCGGGCTGTTGTGGTTGAAGTAAAGGTTCCTCAGGCCTTGCGTGGTCTCCCAGATCTGCATCCACAGGCTATTGGAGGGACCGAGCTGCTCTGGCTGGAACGAGGCGATCCGAGGATCCATCAAACGGAGCCTGGGCCCCCCCTGATCCGCCTCCCGCCGGGGCTGCCCCGGATAACGCCTGTCTGTACCTCCTCCTGTAAAACGTGCTAATACGGCTCCGAACAACAGTCTGTTATCTAACGTCACCGCCCTCCCCCCTTCCTAATGACGTCCCTTCTTCTCCTCCCGGCCGGACACCTCTATCATCCACTATCCGCCACTATCCGCCACCTACTAGGTGCTCCGGGTGTCACCACACCACACGCCGATTAAAAAAAAAAAGAAGAAAACTAAGTAACGAACAAGGCGGCTGCTGCTCTGCGTCCCAAAGGCGCCTCAAGTGTAATTTTTATCCTTGTATTAAAATGGCCTTGCCTTAAACTGTCATACATTCTCCTCAATTCATCCTTTTTTTGTTATATCCTCTGAGTGTTACCTCTGTCCTTAGTAAGTGCTTTTCAGTGATCCATAACCAATATATGTCACCAGTAAACAATCTCCAAGATGTATTTGTATATCAAAATTTCTGGTCACCTCTTTAGTGCATGTTTTAAGCTTTTTCTTATTTTATTTTTGTCAATTTAAAGAAGGATTTACATAATTTCAGTCTAAATGTGCTTGGTGTAGGTATAGCCATAGCCTTTTTCTCATTTTTTATTTTGAAAAGAGTAGGTTAAAACCTGTGGCAGTTTTTGCCGTCTGTGGTCCTAGAGCACTTGAAGTTAGAAACCGTTAACTGAACAGGTGTCCACTTTGGAAGATTTCCCCTTGCCTGTTCTGTTGACATGTCTAAAATGTTTGATTTTCCCATCACTTTTTGTCTTTGACAATTGACCTCAGGGCAAACAAAGGGTAAAACTACATTACGGGGACAACAACAAAAAAATTGACAGGCGTTCCTAACCTTCCTTACACTATCTAAAGCTAAAAAATGTTTTAGCCATACATTCATCCTAAAATCTTTCTTGGTTGGTTTGCACTTTTCTCTAGAATTCTCCTCTAATTTAGCTTATGAGATGTTGCTCATTTCTTTCAATCTCTCATCCAATGTATATAGTAGGAAGGACTGCAATACCTTGCCTTATTTAGTGCAAGATTTATGCAACTTTTATTTTTTTTTTGCCCTGGGGCTGCTTGGCCATTATTTAAGGCTTTTCAAGTCTCATTTCTGAGTCCTTATGAATTCCCATGAGAGCCACCTTTGTGGCAGATTCCATTTGGTTTCATAAGAAAGAGAAATCTTGGCATGGGCTGCAAATCTCACACATTAGGAACAATTTGTAAACCACACAGCCTAGGCAGACAGAGCCCATCCTTAGAACAGTCTGCTCCTGTTTTTGCCATTGTCTCCAAGGCATTGGTTTGCCATTTCCCAGCTGACCAGCTTGTGTCTAGAGAAATGTGAAAAGTTACAAACAAAAATGGTTACCACAGAGCGAGAGGAGTAGCTGAGAAAAAAAAAAGGAAGGCAATTCTGTGGGATTTTGCTTCCCCCCCCCCCCCACATGATCCAAAATATACAAAGAAGCCTTCTGTCTTTAATGCGAATGTCAGCTTTACATCTTTTAAGTTTGGATTAACTCAGCAATTCAACAAGGAAAAAAAAATCTGACAGCCTTTCAGATATGATGCAGGAAGAAAGTCTTCCCACCTCCCCCAACTCATGTTCATTTGCAAAGCCAAAGAGCGTTCAGGCTGAATAGTGGCTCCACTTGCCTGTCCATTCATAGTTAGCATTACAATGGTCAGTATTAACATCCTTAGGCCTCCAATACTGCCTCAGCTTCATTATACATGTTAGAACCATGGTGGCCAGAATATAGGAAATCCTTTTTGTGGAAACACTGCGCTACAAATGCCTGCATCCCATAAAGGTAACTACACTGTTTTCAGTCTTCTTCTTTCATAGAGCTGTTCGTATCACCTGGTAGACCTACATGGTGCACATGAGGACCAGATGGTTTAGGGAAATCACAAGTATTCAATGATAAATACATATTTTTGGAGCAGTAAAACGAACTGTTAGTCATAAACATAACAAATACAAATTTTAACATTTATTGACTAAAGGTACACTTACAGATTTTCTCAAATATTACTAACTTGGGCAATATCAACCACATGCAAGAATTGGAAGTGGTCATTAGCAGTTTTTTTTTTTTTTTTTTTTTTTTTTTTTTTACCTTTTCAACGCTTTTTTTTTTTTTTTTTGCTTTCTCTGCACAGTTGCAATATAGAAATGATTGCCATGTGTGTTTGTGCTGCAGTGTAAAGTCACCCAAGTTGGCTTGAGGAGGTGTGGCTATTCAGGAATCATTGTTGTCGTTCTGATCATGGACAGACGTCTTATTTCCCTGTTCTATTAATGTGAGAGGTTTCCAATAAAATGACAGTTCTACCCATCCTCCCGTAAATCATGCTGTCAGGACTTTGGGGGAGCTTTCTACTCGATTCAGCTGCACATGCAGTGAAATGTTTTATCTTTAGGGAATGATCAGCAATTGTTTGAAGATCGTTTATTTATTTTTTTAATCCCAGAGCTCAATAGCAAGCAGTTTTATTTCATGGAAATGCGTACTTTTGGCTTGTTAGCCGTTGAACAACATGATTATTGGAAGCCATGCTCACTTTTGCTGTGCTGCCTTTTGTTGTTTATAACCACCCTTAGTTTACAGAATTCGCATTTAACCACTAACACTAATTTACACAGAGCGCTAATGTGATTCTTAAGGCTTGCCTTTTACATCTGCTGGGATAACTTTTAACTTCACTGTGCACGAAAAGTATTTGAAATCGCATAGATTCCTACTTGGGGTTTGTCTGCCCCAGTGCATCTACCAAGGTGTTCATTTTACTTGTTCACAACCAAGTCACATATAAATCTTAAAAGGATGTTTACACTCTGGTTTGCTGAAAATATTTAATTAGCAACTTTTTTTCATCGTTTCAGACTGTTTTTTTTTATCTGCTTTATGTTAAGAATGTAGTTTTGTTTTAATTGTTACTTTAATTTTTTATGCTTTTCAAATCCATTGTCCATTAGGTGCCACTATGTTTTGTCTATATCATATTTGAATTAAGTGGACTATATAATTGTATCAGCTTAATAAACATTTTGTGGAAAAAGAAAGTATCAGTATTTATGTCCATTTTAGATTTTAATAAAGTAAATTGTCCGTTGCATTTATGCTGTGAGTGTGATTTCCCATCCTTTGGTAAATAATACATTGTTTTGTCCGAGACATAGAACATGTAGAACTGGGAATAAATCCTGATCTGTGTGTTTCATGACTTAATCATAGCAGATCTTGAAAAAAAAAAAAAAAAAATCTTATTAGAAGGATTGAAGTCTTAGAGCCCTAGAAACATGGGAATGATCTCACCCATCCAAGAAAATCGTATGCTTCTTTAATCTCCTAATTACCAAGACATGGCAGATGTGGTTTTATTAAGTGCAGAACAGCTATATTTCATCTGTTCTGAATGTTCTTGTATAAATACATTCTCTGCAGTATCAAGATAAATATTAAACATTTAAAAGGGAATACCGTCTGCACTTTGTGGATTTTATATACTGTAATTGTGGAGAAGAAAACCAATATTCAAAATCATTTTGAATTTTGATGTATTTAGAAAATCAATCCTTTAATCTGTGCTTCATTTAAAGTGATTGTCATAATCAAAGTTGTTTGCAAACTTTGCAGCCAGGCAGAAAATGTGCATAATATTACTTGTGTTTCTTGTAGGGAGATATGATGTTCAGTTCTGGTCTTTTCTGGATGGGCCTCTTCCTCATTCCTGTAACATCACTGCTGTTTGATGTGTTTTATAAAGCGTAAGTATTTAAACTTTTCTTGAAAATCCTGTTCCTAATGAGTAAATTTGGAAATATTCAGCTAACACATTATGCTAGTTGGCTGATAAGTTGCCTTTTTGCCTTTGTTGATAGTGTAACTACATACCATGTATATACAAACAGTATAATAGATGGCTAGATTGGATGAATAAAGTCACAAGTGTATTCATGTTTTTATAATTTTTTGTCATTTTTTTTCCTCTTTTTTTTTAAAATAAGAATCAAGAGAACTTGTTTTAAGAACTTGGTTGATGAAGTTCAGGAACTTGAGGCTAAATCACAAGATCCTGGGGCTGTTGTACATGGCAAAAGGTAAGATGTCATTGTTGCTTCGTGTACATTATTTCACGCAGTTGCTAATAAACAGATGAGAACTGATTTAACTGTAGTTATTTTTATAACCTTACAAACAATCTTAGTTTTTGCTATAAAACAATATGCAACAATAATTATCATTCCAAGTCAAAGATAAAGAGCCTTGGATTCATGATCAGATAAATTATATAATATTAATATATATATATATATATATATATATATATGAATTTTTATTAAATTTTTTCTTGCCTATTAATATTTTATTGATGACAAATGAGAGTGGAATATGTTTTTTGATAATAGATAAATAGAATGAAAAAATCTGAATATTTACATGTCTTGGTAATCCTTACAAAAACACAGCATTTGTGACTTGTCTTCTTTTTAATTTTCTGTTGCTCCAAATGGTCAGAAATTATTTGTAAATCTATAACAAAGATATCAACTCAGGACTTTAAAATAGGACATTTTATAGAAACATAAAATGTGGATTGTAAAATACATTATTAAAAACATATTAGTTGTGTTTTGGAAGACCATTATTCTGAATTGGGGGTAATATTTATTTCAACACAAAATGCAGAATGATGATACAAAAAGTACATGACAAATGTGTGTAATGGTAACAATTACAGGGTGTATTGGTTTTTCTAGAACAATAACCAACTCGGCAAATTATAGAAAGTATTTAAAGTGGAGTGTTTATAAGGAGAATGTTTTAATTGTATGCTGATTTTAGTCAAGTTATTTTGGATTGTTTTAAGTAGTTATAGATTACTAAAGAAATTTATTTTTATGTATTTTATGTACCTTTTTTGTAGTAAACCATTAGTCTTCCATATGCACTTTTACTTTGTGTATTTAAAAACACCTTCACACCTGCAGTTGTTAGCTGTGATAGTAACAAAGTTATATTTTTATTATGCTCCCACCTTCTTCATACCACAACCAACAGACTTTGGGGTTGATTTAGTAAAACTGGAACATGCTAAATCTTGTGCAGCTCTGCATAGAAACCAATCTGTTTCTATTTTTTTTTTTGTCAAAGCCTAACGGAACAAGGTGAAGTTAGAAGCTGATTGGCTACCATGCACAGCTTCACCAGGTTCTGCATTCTCCAATTTTAGTAAATCCATCCCATTTTTTGCATCTATAGACTTTGACTGAGCCTGGCCATAAACACCCCAGTCCTGGCTAAAAAGATATGGCACATTGGTGCACTAGTGATCGCCCTAGGGGTCAGACACTTCTGACCCTGACAGAGCTAGTTATCCCTTACAAATACCTGCCAACATGTTGGAAAATCTCCATGCAACTGTAACGGGCAACCATAAATCCAGTTGTTTACCTCTTTACACTGCTGGGCAAGTTGCAGCACAATGGTGGGTTCCAGCAATACAACCAGGAACAGCATGCAAGGAGACATTTGGGTAGCTTTATGTGAATTGTAGTTTATCTTGACTGCTTTATGATGAGATTATCTGTGCAACAGAGGATGCTGTACTCTGGTTATTGCTGTCTTTCTGATATCACAGCTCTCTGGCAGTTTTAATATAGCAGCAGTGAAACCTGTTGTAAAGGTAACTTTACCCTCAAAAGTCTGAATTGCAGTCTTTGTTTTATCTGTCTGGATACATTGTTTTTCCCTTCCTATTTGGCTGTATCTTTTTATATTGGCTAACGTTTGCAAGTAGGAAAAAAATAAATATTTTTACCAATGGGTAGATGAAAGATGGTAAGGCTGATTATTACAGTTTTCACAGCTGCTATGTAGGGATTGCTGAAGATTTGTGACGGGGGGGCAGCAGTTTTTTGGCACAGGTACTGTTGGATGGAATAGATAAAGGAATTGTAATTATTGTGCAACTCTAATTATTTGTGCAACCTTCTGCACCCTGTAAAGAGTTTGTAAATGTATTATACAGTATTTTTCTCACTTATCTATGCAAGAAGGTGGAAACTATTTCTGTTTGGGAGCAATGCCAGTGATGTGTATAGATTTAATTCAATTACTGCGGATAAAAATATATTGACAAAAACATCAGGATGTCTTTAGAGCCTCGCAGATCAAGGTATTGAAGCAGGTCAAGGCAGTGATATTTTCATTGAGCATCATTGCATGTTTACCTTGCATCTTTCTGTGCATGTTGCCAAGTAAATTAACTTCTTCTTTTTTTTTTTTTTTTTTGTTATCAGTTCACAGCAGTATAAAGTATTCTGGTTATACTAAAGCTGGCCATACACCATTAGATTATCTGCGGATTTTCTATGGTTATATGGAAAAAGTGGGAGATTACTCCATCCACACAGTTAATATACATGGAGAAATCTGTTGCACTTTTTCCATCTAACCATAGAAAATCTGCAGATAATCTAATGGTGTATGGCCAGCTTTAGAACCAACTGGTAATGATTTGTTTTTTTTCACTGACTGTCATGGGCTGTGGTTTAACCATTTACATCTTCTGTTCCATGCATAGTTTAACAGAGAGAGCACAGCTTCTGAAGAATGTTTTCAAGAAGAATACAGTCAACATGTATCGTTCAGAATCTGTTCAGCAGAACCTGCTTCGTAAGTGTCTTATTACTTCCACACAGTACATATAGAAAACAACTGTGTACATTCATATCAATTTTTCTCATGTGACATCTGCTGTAAAAGAATGCCATATTCCCTTTTACATTCAGTCTGTTATACTAAGGCTTTGTTCACACAAGAACTAAGTTGGTTTGAAATATTATTATACAGGATTTATATAGCGCCAACAGTTTGCACATCGCTTTTACAACATTAATTTGAATGGCAGGATGCAAAAAAAAGCAGGACTTTCTCAACCCTCTGCAACGAAAGGCATTGTGAACTGGTCATTTTCTCTTGTCCATGCATTTTACTGTGTTGGCAAATACAGCATAAATGTATAACAAGACCTGCAATATAACCATATTTTAGCACATCTCAACTAAGGGTGGACGCGCATGCCCTGATTTGGCAAGAAATGTGACTGATTAAAGCACTGCTACAATAAGGATGCTCTTCTGAGGTTCTAAACTTGTTATCACCAAACATTTTTTATGGAAAATGGGAACAACATTTGCACTACACATACTCAGGGTGGTCAGATCACTTTGCCTGTAGTTGTGAGCAGCTAATCTGTCTGCCTGCAGCCCACTTTAAGTGGATGTAAACCCGATTCATGTAATTTGACCTGGGCACCTATATCTGTAGTATTTATTTCTCTCTCTCCAAAGCCTTAAGTCCCGTGTCTTTCTGCTGCTCTATTCCTCTGTTATCACCATGATAACTTCTGACAAGCTCTCGACACAAAAGATAAAACCAGCTGAAAGTTTGTGTCGGAGTGGGTGCTATAAATAGATTAGCAGAGAGCTTGTCTATTCACAGCACAGCTCTGCAGGTATCTGCGTTCCTCTGCCTATGGAACTCCCACTTCTGGAACAGAGAAATTCTAACACAATGTTCACTTTCTAAAGAGTATAGAAAGCTGAAGAAAGCGGATATACATGTAAATATTATGTAGGGAGATTTGTTTCATTTCTGTGTATCAGCTGAGGCTGTTCACTTCACTTGGGTATATGTGAGGATTTGCATCCACTTTAAAGTGTTTGTTACCCCAACATTTCATATTCCTGATATGTGCCTGCTGTACCATGTACTTGTATGAAAAAGTATCCTGTTCTCTTCTTGTATTGCTTCCTTTGTGTGAAATGCTGGATGTTACCTGTCCCTTCGCTTTTCTATTAAAAACTGACCACACTAAGCAGGAGAACACACCATGGTTGGTTCTCTAGCTTTGCTGGGAACTCGGCCTGCTCTCCTCCAATAATCAGACCTGTCCTGACACACCTCCCTTGCACAGCCTTTCACTGGGAAGCTCAGTGTACTGTTGCCTCTCCTCCCCCAGCTCTTATTCAGCTGAGAACAGAGTGAACAGAGGGAATGTGATCACTTATAAAAAAAAAGGGAAAAAAGGTATTTATGTTTTTTTTTTTATATCTATACACAAATGTTTTGCCTTTCATTTCTATTTTAAACTGAATGAGTTGTTTTACAAGGTGATCATATGCAATCGCTTTAATGAGCTATTGTACAATTATGATTAAAGTTTTTTTTTAAAGTTCTGCAAATAAGGGTGAGCTCAGGCGTGTTCGCAAACCCTACATGCAGAGCCCGCCACGAAGTCGGCGCTTCGCTAATCACAGGCAGTGAGACACATTTCCCGATCTCTGCAGCTGTGTGTTTAGCGCAGCACAGTGCCTACGGGCTCTGCATGTGGGGTTTGTGAACACACCTGAGCCTCATCCTTGGCTGTAAAGTGACTCCATCACAACATTTTTTTAAACAGATAATCAAAGATATCCCTGCAAAGAAAAGTTAGGATGCATCTCCTGACACCTGTCGAATCATCTTGAGCATCTGGCACACTTTTGGGATTGTCAGATGCCTGGTGATATTCTGCATGCTGTGCTTCTTTCCTCTGGATCCTGCATCGCTGCTGTGACCTGTAGTGACATGGAATCCAGAGGAAAGAGCCACAGAATGAAGGTGGGGAGATCAGAGTTTAAACATTTACAGAAGTGTCTGGAGCTAAAGTTTTTTTCAGCAAGCATAGCTCGTGAAGATAGCAGAGGTCATCAGGATAAGTATAAATACATTATATTACCAAAAGTATTGGGACACCTGCCTTTACACGCACATACATTTTATTAGCATCCCAGTCTTAGACTGTAGGGTTCAATATTGAGTTTGCCCACCCTTTGCAGCTATAACAGCTTCAACTCTTCTGGGAAGGCTGACCACAAGGTTTAGGAGTGGGTCTATGGGAATTTTTGACCATTCTTCCAGAAGCGCATTTGTGAGGTCAGGCACTGATGTGGACAAGAGGGCCTGGATCACAGTCTTCACTCCAAATTATCCCAAAGGTGCTCTATCGAGTGGAGGTCAGGACTCCACCCCAAACTTCCATACTTCCAAAATTTCCAAACTTCCACCCCATATCATACTCCCCCTCCACCAAATGATTTGGACCAGTGCACAAAGCATGGTCCATAAAGACATACCATTAAAGTTCATGTGTGTGTAAAGACCGACGTCCCAATACTTTTGGTAATATAGTGTACTCTTCTTTGCATTGATTCCCTTGATTCTCTGTCTTAAAACATGATAAGATTGCTTTATTTTCATGCTGCTCTATACATGGGTCATTTACTAACTTGCCCTTATGTTTCTGTGCACCAGTAAGTTCACCTATGCCATAAATACCATAAATCTAAATAACTTGCCCCAGTTGTTTTTTATGGTTCTACTTATCTTTCCTCCTTTGTATATGGCAGCTTTTTTTAACCAGTGTGCATGGGCATCCTGGGGTGCCTCCTGAGTTCATCAGTGGTGCTTTGACATGATGCTTAAAAATTTCCCAAAACAAGCCAGTGGATGAATGAAGCTCACCTCTTTGTTACACAAAGCCATAATTTTTCATTGTGTAGCATTACAGGCACCATGTGGACCAGCCACCAGCATCCGAACGACTGCTAACATCAGTTGATAAGGATGACGTCTGGCACCTGCTCCACATATCCTGCTCCTCTTTCACCTCTGGGCTCATATTGGCTGCACGGTGGAGAGAAAATGATGGGGGGACAAATGTTGAAATACTAGTCAGTACCTGTGTGCAAACACGTATTTGCTTTGCAAGAATAAATCATCTCTATTGTTGGGGTGTCCTATGTGTGTGGGTGTTGCTGCAATATGAAAAACTACTAGGGGTGCCTTGAAATTGTGCATAATTATAGAGTGCCTTGAAAGGAAAGGCTGAGAAACACTGGTTTATGCGTGAGCTAAAGCATTTTGTAGAATGTTTAATTGGTGTGGAGTGCCCTTGCATTGGTGACTCCTTAAAGAGGAACTGCAGTCTGCTCACATAATGTGTAGTAAAAACATCTTTGCCATTCTGAAGCTTCCCTCCAACCACTTTGCATATTATTTTATATGAATTGTGTTTCTGTACTTGCCAAATATGCTGCAGAAATCTCCCTCCACTGAATCTGGCAGCAACCATTTTAACTGTGGGCAGCTGAAGCTGCTGTCTGTTCACTTCCTGGATTTACAGAGGCACACCTGCAGCCCTCATTGGCCCTCTTATGACTCACCCCCTCTCCCTTCCTGGCGAGGGAGGGGGGGGATGAGCATGAGGTCATAAGCCTAGACTTTTTACCAGACAAGAAACAGGAAGTGGACTGTATAAGGTGTTATGCTTCATGTACACTGCTGCTGGTAAACGGATATTTAAGAGCAGTTGGGTGTTTTTTTTTAGCTGCCCCTGAACTCTCCATAAATTTTATCTTATTAGTACATGTACACATGGTCGTTTAAAGTTGTTTCTAGGCAGTTGAGTTTAGAAACATTTTTTGGAAAGCAAAAAAATGCGTTCAGGATGGATGTTCAGAGGCATTTGAAATGCCAAATGCCTGCACCGGCGTGTAAACGCAGTAACTCGCATTTAGCCGTTTTTCATTTACAGGCGTTTTTAATGAAGATACATTTTTGACTATTTTCAATGTAAAAAACGCTTCTAAACGCAAACGTGGCATGTAAACGCAGCACAACAGACGTTTTAAACGTCGGTTATTATCTGTCAAGTTAAATCGTTAAGGAGACGTCCCGTGTACATGAAGCTTAACTATCCGAAGTTAAAACAACAAGGGCAGAAGATTTAATAGATGGAAAGTTGAAAAAGATTACTGAAGGTCCGCTTTAACTGGTTTTATAATCATGGTAGACTAATAAAGAAGGGGTTAATCATATCCATTTATACATCAATGCTTCCATTCTACGATCTCTTAGTGCTATGGTTAGCTAGACTCGGCCTACCTACTACCAGGGAACAACTCTCTGAGACACACTAACCTCTGGAGTTCTTTAAACCTGTTTTACGTTTCCCAAGAAGGTAATCCGTAACCATTAACAAGTCCATTTTTGCTCAGTGAAATAACGGTTTTAAATACAATGCCATTAAATAATACACCTGTGTCTTTGCTTGGACGTATAAAACATTTCCCATTGGAAGTTCCTGAGGACTGGAATGGCTAGGAGGATTTGCACTAATCCTACCAAGTTCTCACATTCCATGAGCAAAAGTATTTTCTGCCTGACATTGCCACCATCTTCAGAAACAGCCAAAACCAGGAATTTAAAATGTGTTCAGATGGGTTTAAACGTGTTATCACCCTTGCTGATTTATCTCTGCCACTCTGTTACACAAATGGGCAATTTAGTAAATGTGCTGATAGTTATTTATCCCTCATTTTTTGTTCCACAGATGGTTATGCTTTCTCCCAAGATGAAAATGGTATTGTTTCACAGTCTGAAGTGATAAGGGCATATGACACCACAAAACAGAAGCCAGAGGAATGGTGAAACATCTGTGCACTGGAGGAGGCTTGTGAAATACATCCGTGAAATATCAGTTACTATTTAGGTTCCAAAAGATCTGTGGTGAAAACTGTCTCACAGTAAAACGACAAAAATCAAAAAAAAAATCAACGTAGAACAAGTTGTTGATATTCAAGCAACCATAAAACTTAGTTTAGGTTTAAAGACTAATACTTGCGATAAGCCTTGGCTTAGCCAGAAAGGTGTTTCAGTATTATTGATTAGTAAAGAAGGATCTCTTGCTGTCTTAGTAACCAGCAAGTTTACTACATCCTCACCATCAAAGAGCATCATTCTACGGGACTGATGTGCCAGCTGGGAAATCCAACTAGAGTTGAACACAAAACCATAAGGTGCGCTAAGCTACATGACTGCTGTTTACGTCGTTCTGGAGGGTTACGTGTCAAACTATTTTAATAAATACGTTTGCCAAAGAAGTCAATGAGTTTTTATTGACTGCTAGAGTCTTTCAAGACCTAAAGAGCAGTAATACATGTATTATTCAAAACTGAGAAGGAAAATGTGGAACCAGAGTTTGAGGGCTCCGTTCATTTGCTGGAAGGGCACTTGTTTTTATTATCTGTGACATTTTACACCTTCAGCCTTATTCATGCTGTTCTGTTTATCTTGTGGAGTAAAAATTTGCTGCCCTCCTGCTTGCTTCTGTGTTTCAAGATGCAAGCGTTGATGTGTTTCTGTTAACACCTCTTTTTTTTTCGTTACAATTGTTGACTTCCTTGATGTCTTAAAATAGGAGAAATTGTGTGTCACTTTCTAGATCATTCAACTGCACTTGATCATCTAACTGTGTAAATTGAAGACTTGTTTTGTGTTCTGCTCCATAGTGGTTAGCAAACGGAGTCAAGATTTTTATATTTGTCCGTGAAACTTTGAGTTGATACAATACAATAGCTCATCTTACAATAAAAAAAGCAAAACCTTACTGCTTACAGAGATTTTGTACATTCTGTACAAATGAATCTGTATTGGTCAAGATCTAAAATATCCCTACTTTCTTCTTTGCACTATTCTCGTAAGGAAAAGTTTACATGAAGAAAAAATCCTTTAAGAACGAGTTGATATAATTTCCTGGGCCACCATAGAACACACATTGAAGGTTATAATGTTTGTAAGGAGGTAAGGATTGGAGGTGTAGTAGCAGGAATGGTATAGTATTTGTAGTTCGGTCACCCTACACAAGCCAGTCCTGCCCTGTTTTTTCCTGTATGGGAGAAAGCAATGTCACTTTGTCCACCCATGGATAATAGATATTTGATAGAGTGGCGTTGTGTGACTTCTGCCCACAGGAAAATCACACGGTCTGGAGATTTGTAGTTTCCTGTCCACAAATTTAGCCAATATATTGTCTTCAAAAGGCACATGCAATGTAGTGTAATCCTAACTGAAATAATTTAGTCTCACTAGACTGCCTATATGTACACCGCAAATTGTACATTAATTTATTTCTATGCTCCACCCACTGCACTGTGTTTAGAGCTGGGATTGGCCAGGCAGGATGAACATCTCCCCTCTGACTGGGAGCATCTATAAACTTTGTGGGGTCAATACATTTGGCTTCCTATGTTTTATACTTTGCTCTCTCTCTGCTTCCCATACTCTCCATGTATAGCTGCATTTGATGTAGTAACTAGCAGCCTTTTTGCTTGCCTTGCATCATGCTTATGTGATTTGCGGTTCTTTGTTTCTTCTTCCTCCTCCCCTCCCATGTGTGATGTGCCTTTAGCAGCTTCAGGCTTGCCCTTGATATTACCGCTTCTAACTGTATCATCCATGGGAAAATCAAGGGCTCAGGCATTATTCACAGGTACACTCTCACCAGCAGGGTTGGTTGGCATTGTTTGCAATGGTCCCATAGCTTTCTGATTTACTCTTTTTTATGAACTGACTGTTTTTTTTGGTGGTCAGTTCATAGCCAACAAGACCACATATATGTAAAATGACAACCTGCACAGTTTGTACGGGTGTATTTAAAGCGGATCTTCACTGCATCTGAGCATCACAAACCAAAAACCCGATTTCATTAATTTTTAATATTTAACGCCATCTCTCCCCATCCATCCATGTCTCTGCTTTATTTTGTTGAGAAGTCACTTTGCAAAATACCCCTCTAGCGTATCTGCCCATGGCCATCTTGAGCAAGGGCAAATAATTCATGTATTTACTTCCTTCTTCCATCTTCCCTTAATGCATGCATGAGAGTGTACTTATCTGAGAAAATCCCTCCTCCCTCCCCCCACGAATATTCCTGAAATGTATAACATAATTTGCCTAGGCAAGAAACCAGGAAGTAAAGTGGGGTACACACTAGAAGAAAATTGGGCGAGCGAACATCTGATTTTCCTTGTTTCACAGAAAATCAGAACCGATGAAAGAAAAATGTAAGAAAAATGTTTTTTTGTTTATCTGATCATGCGCAGTTTTTCTTTTCTGATTTTTCTTGTACAATAACTGTACACATTAAGAGAAAATCGTTTATTCGATTCCCATACGAGAACATTTTTGGAGTTTGTCCCTTCGGGAATTTTTGTACGAAAATTTGGAATCGGCTGTCGAAAGTTGTGTACAAACTATACAAAAATCGTATGAAAATTCTTTGGATGAAAATGTTCGCCCAATTTTCTTAAAGCGTGTTTGAGCCTTAACTGAAGAAATTTAAACAAAAATAAAAGTTTAAAACAAGTAAATATATACTTTCCTATCTATTTACTAATGCTAACAGCATGAGTAATGCAAATAATATTGATTGGAATGGTGAAGTTCCTCTTTTATTCAGGATAATGGTATACTCAAAACTAAAATGATTTGCTTAATAAAACATTTTAATAAATTTAACATTGTTATGCATAGTTTACATAGACCTGCAAAATCAGACCTGCAAAATCAAAAATAAAGTATATTTGTTGCCTATAAAACTCTAATAAACATTTAGGGCAGTAGCTAGCAGGAACCTAGAAATGCCATTACATACATCCGCACCCAGCAATTCCCTAATCCTACACCACTCATGAAAATGTTGATGCCTCTTTTAATGTACAGTGACTACCCTTCCACTATCACAATTTCCTGCTGGAAAGTAACATGCTGTCCATCAGCATAGGAGGGGGTGGGCTGGCCCAAGAGTAGCAAGTGTTGCCATTTTAATTAGAGCAGTGTGGTATTTAAGGGATGTGTAGAAGAAAGAAAGTGGCTGCACACTGGAACGAGAAGTTTGCTTGACAGGAATCTTTATTGTCGCATGCCAGACAGATGATACTGGACCAAAGTAAATGTTTCACATGGATATACCGTGCTTGTTTAATACGGTATATCCGCACAGTATATCCGTGTGAAACGTTAACTTTAGTCCTGTATCATCTATCCGGCATGCGACAAAGATTCCAGTCCAGTAAACCTCTCGTTCCAATGTGCGCCCACTTTCTTTCTTCTACACAATCAAGTTACGGTGGTTATCCGGGGCGAGCACCTGGAGGGATATTTCACCTTGTTGGCCTGAGTGCTTTGTGTTGTGGACATTGTGGTATTGGGGGTGCCTGAGATGATTCAAGTCATCTGGTATGTGCAGGCAACTCTACGAGCCTAATCGTTTTTTTTTTAGATGCAACAGGTTTCAATTTAAACCCCCTCCTACCGCTTTGTTTTCTGTATTTCTCAGTCTTGACACCACCAACCTTCCTTGTTCTAAGTTCCCACATGCCAGCTGATAGCTAGACATGCTTGAGAGGTGCATTGTACAGATTTTTATTTATTTTTTTAAAAGCATTGCAGCTCAGCAAGTGCAGTAGAAGATGGCATAGAGGGGACACTTGTTGATAACAAAGTGCCCAGCGCACATGACTGTCCTCATATTTCAGCCATCTACTGAACCAGGTACCGCTCCACTGACATTTTTTTAAAACATAATACCCTCTTCTACTGCGCAGACGCCACCTCTCTATTGTTTTGGTTTGTATGCATCTATCAAATTGGCACCTGGCCAAAAATCAAGTATTGTTACCCATTTGTAAACTCCTGCACTGTTGTATCTGCAATCTGTACAAAATATTAAGAAGTGAAAAACACTGTAATCTTCAAGAAAAAAAAAGTTCTTTATTTTAGCCTATTAACATCCACCACTAAATTCATTATTTTTTACTAAAGATTGTAGTGATTTTAACTTTAATTTTGGCAGTATCATTTCTTATGCTGTTCTGAGCACTTGCCGATGAGAAAACAGATTTTTGTTGTGTCATGACCTCCTAACATGCATTCCGTACAAGTCCACATCAATTTATCCTGCGCACTTCCTGATTCCCTTAATATTGCTAACCCAAATAGCCTCCTTAAAGTTTGCACATTTGCTGGTAAAATATTTATGCACAGCCAGTTATTCGTGCAACTGTTGATTAGCTTGAGGGAATATTGAAACGTTGAATAATAATTTTGATGGAGTAAGCATTTAATACTCAAGTTAGTTGTATGCAGTTAGTCCAAGTGATCCTTTTCTCACCAAAAAACCCAGATTAAATACAATGGATTATATTTAAGATAAAGTGCCTGCATATTCTGGAAAATTGTATGTGTTGGTTTCCATTCTGCAGAAATTACCTGTTTTTCTCCAACAGAATTTAAAATAATAATTTAGTTATCATGATTTCTTTTTGTTTAAAACACTGTTTTATTTAAACTGAGAATTGTCCAAATCAATTTTTTGCAAATGAATTGCCATGTAATTATGGTATTACCTCTCCTTTTTAACCTTCATTACCACTACATTTATTTTTTAAGTTGGCTACTAAAGTGCTCATTAAAAAATAAACCAGTCTTTAGTTTTTTGCCTATTTAATTCCTGAGACTTTGAATATTTCCAAACATTTATAAATACGATGGGAATACTTGATATTATATTGACTAAATTTATTTGAAAATCGATAGAGAATTTTTTATATATATATGCTTGCCTGAGAGGTTAAGTCTATAGAAAGCTCACTTGACGATGCTTGTGCTTCTATAAGGGGAAACAAATTTAAGATACATTTAAATTTTATAGTTTTAGTAAATAGCTTTAAATAGTTAAAAAAAAAAAAAAAGCATTACACATTTTATATGATTATTGAAATGTGTTTGTATTTCCTAAGATCTAAGTACCTATTATAATTCTGCTGGTGGCAATAAATGTCTCATCAATATATAGTTTAAATTGGAGTTTGTCTACTAAATTTTATTTAAATAATTTACACCAGCTTGGGTATTTTAATTCAGCTATTAAATGCCTTTCGTAAATCCATTTATTTGTGAATATATTTCTTTTAATTACACCTAGATCCGTCAACATATTATTTTTAGTACATTTTACATGGTTTGAAGGTAAATATGAACATACTAATGAATATTGATGTAATGTATTTGTGTCAGAAAAAGCCACGTTGCTTACCGGTATTTGCAGACTTGATTCTAATTTAAATAAGTAAATACCACCTATGACTGGATTGATTTTAAGTTGTTCAACCCCATTCCTCCATGTCCAGCTTGTGTGTGACTTTCCGAGTAGATCTTGTCCTCTAGGTTAATTTATCTTCTGTGGCTTACTGAAAACTCTTGTGGTTGTGTTGAGTGTACTACTACTCTGTCTGCATGAGTTAATATTTTTAAAGTATGATGGTTTATGATCCCTATCACTGTGTTTTTTTTTGTTTTTTTTTAGTTGATTTGGAAGCTTGCACTATGCTTTACTACTGTATACATTTGAGAAATACAAGATTGTAATTTTTTTTTCGCCCTCTTTCCTTTATATATTTTTGGCTTACTTTGTAAACATTCTTTGCCCTTTTTATGTGAATATTAGGCACAGATTTGTTTAATTGTTTGCTGCAGATTTTTATTTTTCACTCTAGAAGCCATAATAGAACACATGTTTTAATTGAATGTTTCATGATGATTTTTATTTTTTTGTGTGTATGTGTGTGTTTTGTTGTTTTTAATACTGTGGCATCAATGAAAAGGGATTTGATAGAATATGCTCCAGCCATTGACTCATTGCTGCTGTAATTGTGAACTGTGATGCTGCATGAATGAAGTTGTTTCTAGGTGTTTGTTATTCATGCCTCAGGTTTTTTTTTTTTTTTTTTATGCATTTTGTTGCTAATGTATAGTTATTCTCATGTTTTCAGTCCTATTAAGCAAGTAAAGAAAGATTTGAAGATCTTGGCACTGGATTTTCTGTTCTATCCTCTGTAATTTATTTTTATTGCAGTGTTGTTTGTCTTTTATTTTGTGAATGTGCATGATTAACACTGTATCAATGTTATGTCTCAGTTGTTTCAGGTTATTAAAAGATATAATTTAAACTTTAATGATGGTCTTTGTAATGCATATAAAAATTGTGCATTTCTCATTTGTTCTTGCTTTTTGGATCAAAAGTATTTTGATTTTATACATTTTTTTGCACTGTACAAAGTCTTTGCAAAAGCAGGACATCTATAAAGAGTAAGTTATTTTAACCCCTTCATGCTGACAGTATGCACGCTCCCAGCACAGAGACCGGTTTCTCAGCAGGAGCCCTGGGTCCCGTACGAACGATTGGGACCCCGGAACTCCCGTTTCCGAGTCACTTGATTGCTGTGATAGTCTGATTGGCTATCACAGTGATCAGTCACTGTGAAGCCCGCCCCTGTGTTTCTCTCTGTGAATGGAGAGGAAAGATGCATTGTATCTCTCTCTCTTTGCAGAGAAAAAAAACAACGGTGTGTATGTGTCATGAAAAAAGTATTCATACCCCTTGAAATTGTCCACATTTTATTATGTTACAACCAAAAACATGTATTTTATTGTGATTTTATGTGATAGACCAACACAAAGTGGCACAGAATTGTAAAGTGGAAGGAAAATGATAAATGTTTTTCAATGTTTTTTACAAATAGATATTTGAAAAGTGTGGGGTGCATTTGTATTCAGCCCCCCAATACTCAATACTTTGTAGAACCATCTTTTGCTGCAATTAAAGCTGCAAGCCGTTTTGGGGATGTCTCTACCAGCTTTGCACATCTAGAAAGTGACATTTTTGCTCATTCTTCTTTGCAAAGTAGCTGAAGCGCTGTCAGATTGGATAGAGAGCATCTGTGAACAGCAATTTGCAAGTCTTGCCACAGATTCTCAATCGAATTTAGGTCTGGATTTTGACTGGGCCATTCTAACACATGAATATGCTTTGCTCTAAACCATTCCATTGTAGCTCTAGCTCAGACCTCAAATTTTCCACTTGCATTTTGCAAGTGGAAAATGAGGTCTGGCGATGGCAGACAGCATGCAGGAAGAGGAGAGCCGCGGGATCGCAGAGCGATATAGCATGCTGTTACAACTTGCATTGAAATCTCCTCCGCTCCGCTCGCTCACACAGCCCCGCCTCCTCCTGACCCCGCGCCTGTAATAGACAGAATGCGGGTCCAATGCTGAGAAGTGGGGTCAGGAGGAGGCGGGGCTGTGTGAGCGAGCGGAGGAGATTTCAATGTAAGTTGTAACAGCATGCTATACCGCTCTGTGATCCCGTGGCTCTCCTCTCCCTCCTGTCATGATCTGGCCTGCAATGGGGGGCACGGTGAATCTGCAATGGGGGGCACGGTGAATCTGCAATGGTGGGCACGGTGAGGCTACATTGATGGGCACAGGTGAGTCTGTGCTGAGGGGAACTGATAAAGTTGTTAATATGTATTTTTGTAACTTAATTATGCATAAAACGTTTCACAAAATAATTTATGAGGGCGTAATTTGCGGCAGAATTAGGGGTGGAGCCAGGGTAGGGGTTGGGTGGGGCAACTAGTGGCGAGTAACCCTTGAGGCCTGGCTAGTGGCTCAAGACTTGAAATTTTGAGCCCTGTCTAGCTGTATGTTTAGGGTCATTGTCCTGCTGGAAGGTGAACCTCCACCCCAGTTGTAAGTCTTTTGTAGACTCTAACAGGTTTTCTTTTGCCCTGTATTTGGCTCCATCCATCTTCCCATCAACTCTGACCAGCTTCCCTGTCCCTGCTGAAGAAAAGAATTCCCACAACATGTTTCCATCACCATGTTTCATGGTGGGGATGGTGTGTTCAGGGTGATGTGCAGTGTTAGTTTTCCGCCACACATAGCGTTTTGCTTTTAAGCCAAAAAGTTCAATGTTGGTCTCATCTGACCAGAGCACCTTCTTCCACATGTTTGCTGTGTGTCCCACATGGCTTCTCACAAACTGCAAATGGGACTTCGTATGACTTTATTTCAACAATGGCTTTCTTCTGCCACTTTTCCATAAGGGCCAGATTTGTGGAATGCACGACTAATGGTTGTCCTGTGGACATATTCTCTCTCCTGAGCTGTGGATCTCTGCAGCTCCTCCTGAGTTACCATGGGCCTCTTGGCTGCTTCTCTAATTAATGCTCTCCTTGCCCGGCCTGTCAGTTTAGGTGGACGGCCATGTCTTGGTAGGTTTGCAGTTGTACCATACTCTTTTCATTTTCAGATGATGGATTGAACAGTGCTCTGAGATGTTCAAAGCTTGGGATATTATTTTATAACTGTGCTTTAAACTTCTCCAACTTTATCCCTGACCTGTCTGGTGTGTTCCTTGACCTTCATGATGCTGTTTGTTCACTAAGGTTCTGTAAAAAAAAAACATCTGAGGGCTTCACAGAACAGCTTTATTCATACAGAAATTAAATTACACACAGGTGGACTCTATTTACTAATTTGGTGACTTCTGAAGGCATTTGATTTGACTAGATTTTAGTTAGGGTTATCAGAGTAAAGGGGGCTGAATACAAATGCACGCCACACTTTTCACATATTTATTTGTAAATAATTTTGAAAAATATTTATTGTTTTCCTTCCACTTTACAATTATGTGCCACTTTGTGTTGGTCTATCACATAAAATCCCAATAACATACATTTTACGTTTTTGGTTGTAACATGACAAAATGTGGAAAATTTCAAGGGGTGTGAATACTTATATATATATATATATATACATATATATATACACACACGCACTATAAATAGTATACACACCCCTGTTAAAATGTCAGGTTTCTGTGATGTAAAAAAATTTGCGAAAGCTAAATCATTTCAGAACTTTTTCCACCTTTTAATGGAACCTATAAAATGTACAACTCAGTTGAACAACAAACTGAAATCTTTTATGGGGGGGGGGGGTAAAACAGCAAAACTAAAATAATGTGGTTGCATAAGTGTGCACACCCTCTTATAACTGGGGATGTAGCTGTGTTCGAAATTAAGCAATTGCATTCAAACTCATGTTAAATAGTCAGTGCCCACCTGCCATCAAGTGCCTCCAAATAAAGTGTGGCTGTTTTAGTAGGTCTTTCTTGACATTTTCTTAGTCGCATCCTCCAGCAAAAGCCATGGTCTACAGAGAGCTTTCAAGCATCAGAGGGATCTCATTGTTAAAAGGCATCAGTCAGGAGAAGAGTGCAAAAGAATTTCCAAGGCATTAGATATACTATGGAACACAGTGAAGACAGTCATCGTCAAGTGGAGAAAATATGGCACAACAGTGACATTACCAAGAACTGGACGTCCCTCCAAAATTTATGAAAAGACGAGAAGAAAACTGGTCAGGGAGGCTGCCAAAAGGCCTACAGCAACATTAAAGGAGCTGCAGGAATATCTGGTAAGTACTGGCTGTGTAGTACATGCGACAACAATCTCCCGTGTTCTTCATATCTCTGGGCTATGGGGTAGAGTGGCAAGATGGAAGCCTTTTCCTACGAAGAAAAACATCCAAGCCCGGCTAAATTTTGCAAAAACACATCTGAAGTCTCCCAAAAGCATGCTGGAAAATGTGTTCTGATCTGATGAAACCAAGGTTGAACCTTTTTGGCCATAATTCCAAAAGATATGTTTGGTGCAAAAACAAACGGCACATCGCCAAAAGAACATCATACTTACAGTAAAACATGGTGGTGGCAGCATCATACTTTGGGGCTGTTTTTTCTCAGCTGGAACAGGGGCCTTAGTCAAGGTAGAGGAAATTATGAACAGTTCCATATACCAGTCAATATTGGCACAAAACCTTCAGGCTTCTGCTTAAAAGCTGAACATGAAGAGGAACTTTATCTTTCAGCATGACAACGACCCAAAACTTACATCCAAATCATCAAAGGAATGGCTACACCAGAAGAAGATTAAAGTTTTGGAATGGCCCAGCCAGATCCCAGACCTGAATCCCATTGACAATCTGGGGTGATCTGAAAAGGGCTGTGCACATGAGATGCCCTCGCAATCTGACAAATTTGGAGTGTTTTTGCAAAGAAGAGTGGGCAAATATTGTCAAGTCAAGATGTGCCATGCTGATAGACTCATACCCAAAAAAGAGTGCTGTAATAAAATCAAAAGGTGCTTCAACAAAGTATTAGTTTAAGGGTGTGCACACTTATGCAACCATGTTATTTTATTTTTTTATTTTTATTTCCACTTCCCTCCACCTAAAAGATTTCAGGTTGTTGTTCAACTGAGCCCAGGTTCACACTATAACGATCTCAGATGTCACATGTGATTTGCACACGCACTACAGTTGTATGGCTGAACTTGCATTGGATTTGCAGAAAAAAAAAGATGCAGGGAGTTTTTTTCCCCCTGCACTGAAAGCGGATTGCATGGGTGTTCTCATGCGAATCCACAGTTCGCACTGGGGTGTCATTACCATTGTATTGACACTCACAACGGTTCAGAGGGGAGTGTGAACTGCCTGCGGGAGCGATGCGATGCGGGAACTGGCACTGGAATTGCGCTGGTTTCCGCATCGCTACAATGTGAACCTAAGCTAAAGGTGGAAAAAGTTCTGAAATGATTTACCTTTGTCTCTTTTTTTTTTTTAAATCCCAGAAACCTGTAAGGGGCGTGTAGACTTTTTATATCTACTGTGTCTAAATATGTGTGTGTGTGTGTTGTTTATATATATATATAAAATATTAGCTGATGATCAAGGTTTGATCTAGGTCAGTGCCAGGGATAGTGTTTGGGTCAAGTAAGGGTCAAAGGTCACAGTCTAATTGTGCACTATTATTTTTGGGCTGTACTATGGGTACAAATAACATACACATGTGTGGCATCACTGCAATAGCTTGAAAAAGGAGAATTTATTTTGGGTTGTTTGGTAGATTATGGTAGTAACAAAAAATATACAGCTACATTTAAAAAAATATATATATTTATTGTTTATTATTTTGGGCTAGTTTTCCTTTGATAATAAAAAATCAGGCGATATCCATTACCTTTTTTTTCAATACAAAAAAATAAATAAAAGAGCCATGATCCAACTGGATGCACAAAGAGGTTGTGATGACATGTACAGTTTAACTAAGACATCAAAGTTGCTAAATTCTGCTTGGGCATTTATATTTGTTTAAACCTAAGACGTGGCTAAATTTATAAATTCATCAATTTGTTACACACAATATAGAGAATACCTATAATATACAGTCTTACTTTTTAATGAAGTGTAAAGGTTTTTTTTCAACTATTGGGGCCGATTTACAACAAGGAGAGACTATTTCTCTCAGTTATAAATGAGTTTGGAGCTTGTTGTGTCCCACAAAGTTATCTCTATGGCAGAGTGCCGATATTTGAGTTTGGGTCAGGTGGCCCAGACTCTTCTCCTGGCTTCCCCCCCCCCCCCCCCCCCCCCCTACTCTGCAATTCATTGTTATTGCTGTCCACGACTTTGGACTCTAAATGCTGTTTACTTCACAAATGTGCTTTGCACTCTGCTGGCTTTGGAAGTGCAGTTATTTTATTTATTTTTATTTTATAGCCGCAGTACTTAGTTTTAACCTTCATATTTCATTGGTCTGCATTTGAAGGCTTGCTGTTTTTAGGCGGTTACTGTATATTTAGGCCCCTTTCAAACTTACGTGTCCATGTACGGGCTCGGCTTTGCTCAGCAGGGATCGCTCCGTCTATCTCCGCTGAGCAGGCAGATGACAGGTCTCTCTGCACACTGTGCAGGGACCGACCTGTCAGAGCACCGCTCTCCTCTATGGGGATCGGATGAAGACGGACCGTAGAGTCCGTTTTTCATCTAATCTGCCAGACAGATGGAAAATAGGGTTTCCATCCGTCAGACTTGAGCGGATCTGAGCGGGTCGGATGTCAGCGGACATGTCAGCGCTGACATCCGTCGCTCCAAAGACCTGTATGGAGCATCCGTTCAGGTCCGCCTAAAAAACTGACAGGCGGACCTGAACGGTCCGCCCGTGTGAAAGGGGCCTTAATTAGTCTTTTAAAACCAAGCACACACACACACACACACACACACACACACACCATGCCTCTGCTGCTGCACAGGTGCAACAAGAAAAGGTACTAGTGTTTTATCACTGCTGAGATATCCGGTGTAAAAGGAAAGCCTATTGTGAGATTTGTCATTTGGAATACCACATTAAGAATCTCTAAAAGTTTAGGGAATGCACGGGTTGACATACTAAAACTGGAGTCTCCAAAATCTGGTGCAGCTATGCATGGTAGCCAATCGGATTCTAACTTAAGCTTGTTCAATTAAGCTTTGACAAAAAAACCTGGAAACTGATTGGTTTCTATGCAGAGCTACACCAGATTTTGAACTCTCCAGTTTAACTAAATCAACCCCAATATCAGGCATTTTGATTCTGGTGAGAATAGAAAGGTAACAGCTGAGAATAATGCTGCATACACACGACTGTTTTTCATGACGAGAAAAATGCAATTTTTTAATTTGGTCATTAAAAACGATCGTGTGTAGGCTCCAGAGCATTTTTCGCCACATGAAAAATGGCCATTAAAAATTTGGAACATGCTCTATTTTTTCTCGTAATTTTTCACGTCGTCGTTTTTCTCGTCGTGAAAAACAGCCGTGTGTAGGCTTTAACAACGTGAAAAAAAACGCGCATGCTCAGAAGCAAGTTATAAGACTGGAGCGTTCTGGTAAAACTAGCGTTCATAATGGAGATCGCACATTTGTCACGCTGTAACGGACTGAAAAGCGCGAATCGTCTCTCACCAAACTTTACTAACACGAGGATCAGCAAAAGCAGCCCAAAGGGTGGCGCCATCTGAATTGAATTTCCCCTTTATAGTGCCGTTGTACGTTTCGTACGTCACCGCGCTTTGTTCGAGCATTTTTTTTTTCACGATCGTGTGTAGGCAAGGCAGGCTTGAGAAGAATCACGTCGAGAAAAACATTGTTATTTCTGACATTCAAAACGGTTGTGTACGTGGCATAAGGCTTTTTTATTGGAAACTGATGCAATGTTTGCATCTAAGTCTAGCTAGAGTTTAAAGTGGTTGTAAACCCTATATTTTTTTTTTTTTCATAACTACCTGTAAGAGAAAGGCATAATGAACTAATATGACTAGCATACTAGCTCATTATGCATCACTTACCTTTAAGATCGGGGCCCCCGAAGCCGTGCTGGTCTCCCTCTTCAGCCGCATCCATCGCTGCGGCGATAGCCGGAAGGTTACTTCCGGGTATCGCCGCACCAGCCAATCACAGCGCAGCTCCGGCGCTGTGATTGGCCGGAGCGGCGGAGACGTCACTCTGCGCATGCGCGCGAGAGCCGTCACATTCGGCTACGCCCAGCGATTGCTGGGAAGTAGCCGATTTTGTGAATGGGATTAACCCCATGAATGCGCCGTTGTCTATGGCGCGCATGCGCCGTAGACAGCGGCGCCTGTAATTTTTAGTAAATATCTCCTAAACCGTGTAGGTTTAGGAGATATTTCTTGCACCTACAGGTAAGCCTTAATCTAGGTGCAAGTTGAAAAAGTGGGTTTACAACCACTTTAAAGGAAAAGTTCACCTTTAAAATAAATTTCACTTTTTTTTGTAGCCTGGAAAGCATTGCACCAGCAATCGGTAGAGCAATCCACATAACACCATTTATACAGTAAAGCAAGAATGGTGTCAATGGGAAGAAGGTTTACTTTCCAACATGACAATGACCGAAAGCAAACTGCAAAAATGACCACACAGTAGTTGTAGAAAAAGGTGAATGTCCTTGTATGACCCAGGCAGAGCCCAGGCTTAAACCCCATTGAAAATCTGCTGAATGACTTGAAGACTTCAGTCCACAAACAGTCTGCATCAAATTTAATTGAACTGGAGCAGTTCTGCAAAGAAGAGTGGGCAAATATTGCAAAGTCTAGATGTGCAAAGTTGGAGACTGATCCTAACAGACAAAAGGCTGTAATTAAAGCAAAAGGTGGCCCAACAAAATACTGACATTAGGGGGTGATCCTTCTTCCTACTCAATGATTCTGGGTTTTTTGACGTGTTATACAGGGCTTTTTTTCAGCCTGAATGTGCCAGAACAGCGTTTCAGCACCACTGGCAGCCCTCTCCAACCTGTCAATTGACACAGAAGCCAGTAGAGGAAGATTTCTGTACAGCTCACGTCCTCTACTGGCTTCTAGCACTGGGCACCCAGGGCTGCTGCCGTCGAGTTCTCCGGGTCCCAGTACCGCAGCCTGTGTTGATTCAGAAGGCGGCTTTTGTCCCTGCCTCCCGCCGCTACTCACGTAGCACATAGCTGAGGAGCCATGAAACTCTGCACCAGCCTCCGCTACAGCTCTCTGATCACCTGAAAATAAAAGCCCACGCATGCCATATAGAGCGGTGAGGGAGCTGTGAATGAATGAAAAGGGAGAGAGGGAAGAGAGCTTAACAGACTGAGTTCACGGAGAGAGGAGAACTAAGAGTGTGTGAGGTGGAGGGGAATTTGTGCAGAGTGGAGAACTGTGAAAGTGGGGGATTTTGTGCAGAGAGTAGAGCTGGGAATGTGGGGGGGGGGTTGTGCCAAGAGGAGAGATGGGAAAGTGGAGGGGGGTGTTTGTGCAGAGAGGAGAGCTGGGAATGTGTGTGGGGGGGGGGGGATTTGTGCAAAGAGAAGAGAGAGCTGGGAAAGTGGGGGGGTTTGTGCAGAGAGGAGAGCTGGGAAAGTGGGGAGATTGGTGCAGAGAGGAGAGCTGGGAAAGTGGGGAGATTTGTGCAGAGAGGAGAGCTGGGAAAGTGGGGAGATTTGTGCAGAGAGGAGAGCTGGGAAAGTGGGGAGATTTGTGCAGAGAGGAGAGCTGGGAAAGTGGAGAGATTTGTGCAGGGAGGAGAGCTGGGAAAGTGGGGAGATTTGTGCAGGGAGGAGAGCTGGGAAAGTGGGGAGATTGGTGCAGAGAGGAGAGCTGGCAAAGTGGGGGGGGATTTGTGTAGAGAGGAGAGCTGGGAAAGTGTGGGGGGAGGGGGTTTGTGCAGAGAGGAGAGCTGGGAAAGTGGGGGGTATTTGTGCAGAGGAGAGCTGGGAAAGTGGGGGGGGGATTTGTGCAGAGAGGGTAGCTGGAAAGTGTGGGGGGAGGGGGGTTTGGGCAGAGAGAAGAGCTGGGAATTTGGGGGGGATTTGTGCAGAGAGAACTGGGAAAGTGGGGGGGATTTGTGCAGAGAGGAGAACTGGCAAAGTGTGGAGGGAGGGGGGTTTGTGCAGAGAGGAGAGCTGGGAAAGTGGGGGAGATTTGTGCAGAGAGGAGAGCTGAGAAAGTGGGGGGGGGTAGTTGTGCAAAGTGGGGGGGATTTGGGCAGAGAGAAGAGCTGGGAAAGTGGGGGCGGATTTGTGCAGATAGGAGAGCTGGGAAAGTGTGGGGGGGGGATTTGTGCAGAGAGGAGAGCTGGGAAAGTGGGGGGGGATTTGTGCAGAGAGGAGAGCTGGGAAAGTGGGGGGGATTTGTGCAGAGAGGAGAACTGGGAAAGTGTGGGGGGAGGGGGGTTGGGCAGAGAGAAGAGCTGGAAAAGTGGGGGTGGGGGTTGTGTAGAGAGGAGAGCTGGGAAAGTGTGTGGGGGGGGTAGTTGTGGAGAGCTTGAAAAGTGGGGGGTTAGTGCAGAGGGGAAGTGGGGGGGTTGTGCAGAGGGGAGAGCTGGGAAAGTGTGGGGGGGTTTGTGCAGAGAGAAGAGCTGGCAAAAGTGTGTGTGGGGGGGGGTTAGTTGTGCAGAGAGGAGAACTGGGAAAGTGTGGGGGGAGGGGGGTTGGGCAGAGAGAAGAGCTGGAAAAGTGGGGGTGGGGGTTGTGTAGAGAGGAGAGCTGGGAAAGTGTGTGGGGGGGTAGTTGTGGAGAGCTTGAAAAGTGGGGGGTTAGTGCAGAGGGGAAGTGGGGGGTTGTGCAGAGGGGAGAGCTGGGAAAGTGTGGGGGGGTTTGTGCAGAGAGAAGAGCTGGCAAAAGTGTGGCGGGAGGGGGATTTGTGCAGAGAGGAGAGCTGGGAAAGTGGGGGGGATTTGTGTAGAGAGGAGAGCTGGGAAAATGTGTGTGTGTGGGGGGGGGTTAGTTGTGCAGAGAGGAGAATTGGCAAAGTGTGGGGGGAGGGGGGTTTGGGCAGAGAAGAGCTGGAAAAGTGAGGGGAGATTCGTGCAGAGAGGAGAGCTGGGAAAGTGTGGGGGGGTGGGGGGTTTGAGCAGAGAGAAGAGCTGGAAAAGTGGGGGTGGGGGTTGTGTAGAGAGGAGAGCTGGGAAAGTGTGTGTGGGGGGGGGGGGGTTGTGTAGAGAGGAGAGCTGTTAAAGTGTGTGTGGGGGTAGTTGTGGAGAGCTTGGAAAGTGGGGGGTTGTGGAGAGGGGAGAGCTGGGAAAGTGTGGGGGGGTTTGTGCAGAGAGGAGAGCTGGAAAAAGTGTGGCAGGAAGGGGGTTTGGGCAGAGAGGAGAGCTGGGAAAGTGTGTGTGGGGGGAGGTAGTTGTGCAGAGAGAAGAGCTGGGAAAGTGTGTGTGGGGGGAGGTAGTTGTGCAGAGAGAAGAGCTGGGAAAGTGGGGGTATTTGTGCAAAGAGGAGAGCTGGGAAAGTGTGTGTGTGTGGGGGGGGGGGGTTAGTTGTGCAGAGAGGAGAGCTGGAAAAGTGTGTGTGGGGGGGGGTTGTGCAAAGAGGAGAGCTGGAAAAGTGGGGGGGAGATTTGTGCAGAGAGGAGAGCTGGGAACTTGTGTGTGTGTGGGGGAGAGGGGTAGTTGTGCAGAGAGGAGAACTGAGAAGGGGCGGGTGGTGTTTGTGCAGAGCTGGGAATGTATAGGGGGATTTGTGCAAAGAGGAGAGTTGGGGAAAGTGGGGGGGGGCTAGTGTAGAGGTTGTTTAGAGAGGAGAGCTTATAAAGTTGGGAGAATTTGTGCAGAGTGGAGAGATGGGAAAGTGGAGGGGGGGGGGGGTTGTGCAGAGGAGTGCTGGCAATGCGCGTGTGTGTGTGTGGAGATTTGTGCAGAGAGGAGAGAGAGCTGGGAAAATGGGGGGGATTTGTGCAGAGAGGAGAGCTGGGTAAGTGGGGGAGATTTGTGCAGAGAGAGCTGGGAAAATGGGGGGCATTTGTGCAGAGAGGAGAGCTGGGTAAGTGGGGGGGGGGGATTTGTGTAGAGGAGAGCTGGGAAAGTGGGGGGGGATTTGTGCAGAGAGGAGAGCTGGGAAAGTGGGGGAGATTTGTGCAGAGAGAGCTGGGAAAATGGGGGGCATTTGTGCAGAGAGGAGAGCTGGGTAAGTGGGGGGGGGGATTTGTGCAGAGAGGAGAGCTGGGAAAGTGGGGGTGTAGTTGTGGAGAGCTGGGAAAGTGGGGGGGTATTTGTGCAGAGGAGAGCTGGAAAAGTGTGGGGGGGGGGGGATTTGTGCAGAGAGGGTAGCTGGAAAGTGTGGGGGGAGGGGGGTTTGGGCAGAGAGAAGAGCTGGGAAAGGGGGGATTTGTGCAGAGGAGAACTGGGAAAGTGGGGGGGGGGGGATTAGAAAGAAGAGCTGGGAAAGTGGGGGGAGATTCGTGCAGAGAGTAGAGCTGGGAAAGTGTGGGGGGACAGGGTTTGGGCAGAGAGAAGAGCTGGGAAAGTGGGGGTTGTGTAGAGAGGAGAGCTGGGAAAGTGTGTGTGGGGTAGTTGTGCAGAGCTTGGAAAGTGGGGGGTTTGTGCAGAGGGGAGAGCTGGGAATGTGTGGGGGTGTTTGTGCAGAGAGGAGAGCTGGGAAAGTGTGGGGGGGGGGGTTTGTGCAGAGGGGAGAGCTGGGAAAAGAGGGGGGGTGTGTAGAGAGGGGAGCTGGCAAAGTGTGTGGGGGGGTAGTTGTGCGGGGGCGGCTGGGAAGGTGGGGGGTTAGTGCAGAGAGGAGAGCTAGGAAAGTGGAGGGGGGAGATTTGTGGAGAGGGGAGAGCTGGGAACGTGTGTGTGGGGGGGGGGGTGTGTAGAGAGGAGAGCTGGGAAAGTGGGGGGATTTGTGCAGAAAGGAGAGCTGGTAAAGTGTGTGTGTGGGGGGGGGGGGCTGGGAAGGTGGGGGGTCAGTGCAGAGAAGAAAGCTGGGAAAGTGGTGGGGAGATTTGTGCAGAGAGGAGAGCTGGGAATGTGGGGGGGGGGGGAGATTTGTGCAAAGAGGAGAGCTGGAAAAGTGGGGGGGAGATTTGTGCAGAGAGGAGAGCTTGGAACTTGTGTGTGTGTGTGGGAGAGGGGTAGTTGTGCAGAGAGGAGAACTGAGAAGGGGCGGGTGGTGTTTGTGCAGAGCTGGGAATGTATAGGGGGATTTGTGCAAAGAGGAGAGTTGGGGAAAGTGGGGGGGGGGCTAGTGTAGAGGTTGTTTAGAGAGGAGAGCTTATAAAGTGGGGAGAATTTGTGCAGAGTGGAGAGATGGGAAAGTGGAGGAGGGGGGGGGTTGTGCAGAGGAGTGCTGGCAATGTGCGTGCGTGTGTGTGTGTGTGTGTGTGTGGAGATTTGTGCAGAGAGGAGAGAGAGCTGGGAAAATGGGGGGCATTTGTGCAGAGAGGAGAGCTGGGTAAGTGGGGGAGATTTGTGCAGAGAGAGCTGGGAAAATGGGGGGCATTTGTGCAGAGAGGAGAGCTGGGTAAGTGGGGGGGGGGGGGATTTGTGTAGAGGAGAGCTGGGAAAGTGGGGGGGATTTGTGCAGAGAGGAGAGCTGGGAAAGTGGGGGAGATTTGTGCAGAGAGCTGGGAAAGTGGGGGAGATTTGTGCAGAGAGCTGGGAAAATGGGGGGGCATTTGTGCAGAGAGGAGAGCTGGGTAAGTGGGGGGGGATTTGTGCAGAGAGGAGAGCTGGGAAAGTGGGGGTGTAGTTGTGGAGAGCTGGGAAAGTGGGGGGTATTTGTGCAGAGGAGAGCTGGAAAAGGGGGGGGGGATTTGTGCAGAGAGGGTAGCTGGAAAGTGTGGGGTTGTGTAGAGAGGAGAGCTGGGAAAGTGTGTGTGGGGTAGTTGTGCAGAGCTTGGAAAGTGGGGGGTTTGTGCAGAGGGGAGAGCTGGGAATGTGTGGGGGTGTTTGTGCAGAGAGGAGAGCTGGGAAAGTGTGGGGGGGGGGGTTTGTGCAGAGGGGAGAGCTGGGAAAAGAGGGGGGGTGTGTAGAGAGGGGAGCTGGCAAAGTGTGTGGGGGGGTAGTTGTGCGGGGGCGGCTGGGAAGGTGGGGTGTTAGTGCAGAGAGGAGAGCTAGGAAAGTGGAGGGGGGAGATTTGTGGAGAGGGGAGAGCTGGGAACGTGTGTGGGGGGGGGGGTGTAGAGAGGAGAGCTGGGAAAGTGGGGGGATTTGTGCAGAAAGGAGAGCTGGTAAAGTGTGTGTGTGTGTGGGGGGGGCTGGGAAGGTGGGGGGTCAGTGCAGAGAAGAAAGCTGGGAAATTGGTGGGGAGATTTGTGCAGAGAGGAGAGCTGGGAATGTGGGGGGTGGGGAGATTTGTGCAGAGAAGAGCTGGAAAAGTGAGTGGGGAGGGTTGTGCAGAGAGGAGAGGTGGGGGGGGGGATTTGTGTAGAGGAGAGCTGGAAAAGTGAGTGGGGAGGGTTGTGTAGAGAGGAAAGCTGGAATAGTGAGTGGGGAGGGTTGTGTAGAGAGGAGAGCTGGCAAAGTTGGGGGGGGTATATGTGCAGAGGAGAGCTGGGAACGTGGGGGGGGGGTTGTGTAGAGAGGAGAGCTGGGAACGTGGGGGGGGGGGGTTGTGTAGAGAGGAGAGCTGGTAACGTTGGGGGGGTGGGGTTTGTGTCGAGAGGAGAGCTGGTAAAGTTGGGGGGGGTATATGTGCAGAGAGGAGAGCTGGGAACGTGGGGGGGGGGGTTTGTGTAGAGAGGAGAGCTGGTAACGTTGGGGGGGGGGTGTTGTGTAGAGAGGAGAGCTGGTAACGGGGGGGGGGGTTGTGTCGAGAGGAGAGCTGGTAACGTGGGGGGGGGGGGGGTTATGTGCAGAGAGGAGAGCTGGGAAGGGGGTGGGTAAATGTGCAGAGAGGAGAGCTGGGAGGGGGGGGTATATGTGCAGAGAGGAGAGCTGGTAAAGGGGGGGGTATATGTGCAGAGAGGAGAGCTGGGAAAGGGGGAGGTATATGTGCAGAGAGGAGAGCTGGTAAAGGGGGGGGTATATGTGCAGAGAGGAGAGCTGGGAAGGGGGGGGGGGGTATATGTGCAGAGAGGAGAGCTGGGAAGGGGGGGTATATGTGCAGAGAGGAGAGCTGGTAAAGGGGGGGGGGGGGTATATGTGCAGAGAGGAGAGCTGGGATGTGGGGGTATATGTGCAGAGAGGATAGCTGGGAAGGGGGGGGGGTATATGTGCAGAGAGGAGAGCTGGGAAGGGGGGGGGGTATATGTGCAGAGAGGAGAGCTGGGAAAGGGGGGGTATATGTGCAGAGAGGAGAGCTGGGAAAGGGGGGGTGGTTTGTGTAGAGAGGAGAGCTGGTAAAGTTGGGGGGGGGGGTTTGTGTAGAGAGGAGAGCTGGTAAAGTTGGGGGGGGGGTTTGTGTAGAGAGGAGAGCTGGCAAAAGTGTGGCGGGAGGGGGGTTTGGGCAGAGAGAAGAGCTGGAAAAGTGGGGGGGATTTGTGCAGAGAGGAGAGCTGGGAAAGTGGGGGGGGGGGGATTTGTGTAGAGAGGAGAGCTGGGAAAGTGTGTGTGGGGGGAGGTAGTTGTGCAGAGAGGAGAGCTGGGAAAGTGGGGGGATTTGTGCAAAGAGGAGAGCTGGGAAAGTGTGTGTGTGGGGGGGGGGGGTTAGTTGTGCAGAGAGGAGAGCTGGAAAAGTGGGGGGGAGATTTGTGCAGAGAGGAGAGCTGGGAAGGGGCGGGTGGTGTTTGTGCAGAGCTGGGAATGTATAGGGGGATTTGTGCAAAGAGGAGAGTTGGGGAAAGTGGGGGGGGGGGGCTAGTGTAGAGGTTGTTTAAGAGGAGAGCTGATAAAGTGGGGAGAATTTGTGCAGAGTGGAGAGATGGGAAAGTGGAGGGGGGGGTTGTGCAGAGGAGTGCTGGCAATGCATGTGTGTGTGTGTGGGGAGATTTGTGCAGAGAGGAGAGAGAGCTGGGAAAATGGGGGGGATTTGTGCAGAGAGGAGAGCTGGGTAAGTGGGGGAGATTTGTGCAGAGAGAGCTGGGAAAATGGGGGGGATTTGTGTAGAGGAGAGCTGGGAAAGTGGGGGGGGGGGTTTGTGCAGAGAGGAGAGCTGGGAAAGTGGGGGTGTAGTTGTGGAGAGCTGGGAAAGTGGGGGGTATTTGTGCAGAGGAGAGCTGGAAAAGTGGGGGGGAGGATTTGTGCAGGGAGGGTAGCTGGAAATTGTGGGGGGAGGGGGGTTTGGGCAGAGAGAAGAGCTGGGAAAGGGGGGATTTGTGCAGAGAGAACTGAGAATGTGTGGGGGTGTTTGTGCAGAGAGGAGAGCTGGGAAAGTGTGGGGGGGGTTTGTGCAGAGGGGAGAGCTGGGAAAAGAAGGGGGGGTGTGTAGAGAGGGGAGCTGGCAAAGTGTGTGGGGGGGTAGTTGTGCGGGGGCGGCTGGGAAGGTGGGGGGTTAGTGCAGAGAGGAGAGCTAGGAAAGTGGAGGGGGGAGATTTGTGGAGAGGGGAGAGCTGGGAACGTGTGTGGGGGGGGGGTGTAGAGAGGAGAGCTGGGAAAGTGGGGGGATTTGTGCAGAAAGGAGAGCTGGTAAAGTGTGTGTGTGTGTGGGGGGGGCTGGGAAGGTGGGGGGTCAGTGCAGAGAAGAAAGCTGGGAAATTGGTGGGGAGATTTGTGCAGAGAGGAGAGCTGGGAATGTGGGGGGTGGGGAGATTTGTGCAGAGAAGAGCTGGAAAAGTGAGTGGGGAGGGTTGTGCAGAGAGGAGAGGTGGGGGGGGGGGATTTGTGTAGAGGAGAGCTGGAAAAGTGAGTGGGGAGGGTTGTGTAGAGAGGAAAGCTGGAATAGTGAGTGGGGAGGGTTGTGTAGAGAGGAGAGCTGGCAAAGTTGGGGGGGGTATATGTGCAGAGGAGAGCTGGGAACGTGGGGGGGGGGTTGTGTAGAGAGGAGAGCTGGGAACGTGGGGGGGGGGTTGTGTCGAGAGGAGAGCTGGTAACGTTGGGGGGGGGTGGGGTTTGTGTCGAGAGGAGAGCTGGTAAAGTTGGGGGGGTATATGTGCAGAGAGGAGAGCTGGGAACGTGGGGGGGGGGGGGTTTGTGTAGAGAGGAGAGCTGGTAACGTTGGGGGGGGGGGGTGTTGTGTAGAGAGGAGAGCTGGTAACGGGGGGGGGGTTTGTGTCGAGAGGAGAGCTGGTAACGTGGGGGGGGGGGGTTATGTGCAGAGAGGAGAGCTGGGAAGGGGGTGGGTAAATGTGCAGAGAGGAGAGCTGGGAGGGGGGGGGTATATGTGCAGAGAGGAGAGCTGGTAAAGGGGGGGGGGGTATATGTGCAGAGAGGAGAGCTGGGAAAGGGGGAGGTATATGTGCAGAGAGGAGAGCTGGTAAAGGGGGGGGGTATATGTGCAGAGAGGAGAGCTGGGAAAGGGGGAGGTATATGTGCAGAGAGGAGAGCTGGGAAAGGGGGAGGTATATGTGCAGAGAGGAGAGCTGGTAAAGGGGGGGGGTATATGTGCAGAGAGGAGAGCTGGGAAAGGGGGAGGTATATGTGCAGAGAGGAGAGCTGGGAAAGGGGGGGGTATATGTGCAGAGAGGAGAGCTGGGAAAGGGGGAGGTATATGTGCAGAGAGGAGAGCTGGGAAGGGGGGGGTATATGTGCAGAGAGGAGAGCTGGTAAAGGGGGGGGGTATATGTGCAGAGAGGAGAGCTGGGAAGGGGGGGGGTATATGTGCAGAGAGGAGAGCTGGGAAGGGGGGGTATATGTGCAGAGAGGAGAGCTGGTAAAGGGGGGGGGGGTATATGTGCAGAGAGGAGAGCTGGGATGGGGGGGTATATGTGCAGAGAGGAGAGCTGGGAAGGGGGGGGTATATGTGCAGAGAGGAGAGCTGGGAAGGGGGGGGGGTATATGTGCAGAGAGGAGAGCTGGGAAAGGGGGGGGTATATGTGCAGAGAGGAGAGCTGGGAAAGGGGGGGGTGGTTTGTGTAGAGAGGAGAGCTGGTAAAGTTGGGGGGGGGGGTTTGTGTAGAGAGGAGAGCTGGTAAAGTTGGGGGGGGGGGTTTGTGTAGAGAGGAGAGCTGGCAAAAGTGTGGCGGGAGGGGGGTTTGGGCAGAGAGAAGAGCTGGAAAAGTGGGGGGGATTTGTGCAGAGAGGAGAGCTGGGAAAGTGGGGGGGGGGGATTTGTGTAGAGAGGAGAGCTGGGAAAGTGTGTGTGGGGGGAGGTAGTTGTGCAGAGAGGAGAGCTGGGAAAGTGGGGGGATTTGTGCAAAGAGGAGAGCTGGGAAAGTGTGTGTGTGGGGGGGGGGGGTTAGTTGTGCAGAGAGGAGAGCTGGAAAAGTGGGGGGGAGATTTGTGCAGAGAGGAGAGCTGGGAACTTGTGTGTGTGTGTGTAGGAGAGGGATAGTTGTGCAGAGAGGAGAACTGAGAAGGGGCGGGTGGTGTTTGTGCAGAGCTGGGAATGTATAGGGGGATTTGTGCAAAGAGGAGAGTTGGGGAAAGTGGGGGGGGGGGGGCTAGTGTAGAGGTTGTTTAAGAGGAGAGCTGATAAAGTGGGGAGAATTTGTGCAGAGTGGAGAGATGGGAAAGTGGAGGGGGGGGTTGTGCAGAGGAGTGCTGGCAATGCATGTGTGTGTGTGTGGGGAGATTTGTGCAGAGAGGAGAGAGAGCTGGGAAAATGGGGGGGATTTGTGCAGAGAGGAGAGCTGGGTAAGTGGGGGAGATTTGTGCAGAGAGAGCTGGGAAAATGGGGGGGATTTGTGTAGAGGAGAGCTGGGAAAGTGGGGGGGGGGTTTGTGCAGAGAGGAGAGCTGGGAAAGTGGGGGTGTAGTTGTGGAGAGCTGGGAAAGTGGGGGGTATTTGTGCAGAGGAGAGCTGGAAAAGTGGGGGGGGAGGATTTGTGCAGGGAGGGTAGCTGGAAATTGTGGGGGGAGGGGGGTTTGGGCAGAGAGAAGAGCTGGGAAAGGGGGGATTTGTGCAGAGAGAACTGGGAAAGTGGGGGGGGGGTTTGTGCAGAGAGGAGAGCTGGGAAAGTGTGGGGGGGGTTTGTGCTGAGGGGAGAGCTGGGAAAAGAGGGGGGGGTGTGTAGAGAGGGGAGCTGGCAAAGTGTGTGGGGGGGTAGTTGTGCGGGGGCGGCTGGGAAGGTGGGGGGTTAGTGCAGAGAGGAGAGCTAGGAAAGTGGGGGGGGGGAGATTTGTGCAGAGGGGAGAGCTGGAAAAGTGTGGGGTAGTTTGTGCAGAGGGGAGAGCTGGGAAAAAGTGGGGGGGTGTGTAGAGAGGAGAGCTGGGAACGTGTGGGGGGTGTGCAGAGAGGAGAGCTGGAAAAGTGGGGGGATTTGTGCAGAAAGGAGAGCTGGTAAAGTGTGTGTGTGGGGGGGGGGCTGGGAAGGTGGGGGGGTCAGTGCAGAGAAGAAAGCTGGGAAAGTGGTGGGGAGATTTGTGCAGAGAGGAGAGCTGGGAATGTGGGGGGGGGGAGATTTGTGCAGAGAAGAGCTGGAAAAGTGAGTGGGGAGGGTTGTGCGGAGAGGTGGGGGGGGGGAATTGTGTAGAGGAGAGCTGGAAAAGTGAGTGGGGAGGGTTGTGTAGAGAGGAGAGCTGGAAAAGTGAGTGGGGAGGGTTGTGTAGAGAGGAGAGCTGGCAAAGTTGCGGGGGGGGGGGGTATATGTGCAGAGAGGAGAGCTGGGAAAGTTGGGGGGGTATATGTGCAGAGAGGAGAGCTGGGAATGTGGGGGGGTTGTGTAGAGAGGAGAGCTGGTAACGTTGGGGGGGGGGGGGTTTGTGTAGAGAGGAGAGCTGGTAACGTTGGGGGGGGGGTTTGTGTAGAGAGGAGAGCTGGTAACGTTGGGGGGGTGGGGTTTGTGTCGAGAGGAGAGCTGGGAAAGTTGGGGGGGGGGGTATATGTGCAGAGAGGAGAGCTGGGAACGTGGGGGGGGTGTGTGTAGAGAGGAGAGCTGGTAACGTTGGGGGGGGGGTGTTGTGTAGAGAGGAGAGCTGGTAACGTTGGGGGGGGGGGGTGTTGTGTAGAGAGGAGAGCTGGTAACGTTGGGGGGGGGGGGTGTTGTGTAGAGAGGAGAGCTGGTAACGTTGGGGGGTGGGGTGTTGTGTAGAGAGGAGAGCTGGTAACATTGGGGGGGGGGGGTGTTGTGTAGAGAGGAGAGCTGGTAACGTTGCGGGGGGGGTGTTGTGTAGAGAGGAGAGCTGGGAAGGGGGGGTATATGTGCAGAGAGGAGAGCTGGGAAAGGGGGGGGGGGGTTTGTGTAGAGAGGAGAGCTGGTAAAGTTGGGGGGGGGGGGTTGTGTAGAGAGGAGAGCTGGGAAAGGGGGGGGTATATGTGCAGAGAGGAGAGCTGGTAAAGGGCGGGGGGGTATATGTGCAGAGAGGAGAGCTGGGAAAGGGGGAGGTATATGTGCAGAGAGTAGAGCTGGGAAAGGGGTGGTATATGTGCAGAGAGGAGAGCTGGTTAAGGGGGGGGGGGGGTATATGTGCAGAGAGGAGAGCTGGGAAAGGTGGGGGTATATGTGCAGAGAGGAGAGCTGGTTAAGGGGGGGGGTATATTATGTTCAGAGAGGAGAGCTGGGAAAGGTGGGGGTATATGTGCAGAGAGGAGAGCTGGTTAAGGGGGGGGGGGGTATATGTTCAGAGAGGAGAGCTGGGAAAGGGGGGGGGTTGTGTAGAGAGGAGAGCTGGTAAAGTTGGGGGGGGGGTTGTGTAGAGAGAACTGGGAAAGGGGGTGGTATATGTTCAGAGAGGAGAGCTGGGAAAGGGGGGGGGTATATGTGCAGAAAGGAGAGCTGGGAAAGGGGGGGGGGGTATATGTGCAGAGAGGAGAGCTGGGAAAGGGGGGGGGTTATGTGTGCAGAGAGGAGAGCTGGGAAAGGGGGGGTATGTGTGCAGAGAGGAGAGCTGGGAAAGGGGGGGTATGTGTGCAGAGAGGAGAGCTGGGAAATGGGGGGGGGGGGTATATGTGCAGAGAGGAGAGCTGGGAAATGGGGGGGGGTTATATGTGCAGAGAGGAGAGCTGGGGAAGGGGGGGTATATGTGCAGAGAGTAGAGCTGGGAAAGGGGTGGTATATGTGCAGAGAGGAGAGCTGGTTAAGGGGGGGGGGTATATGTGCAGAGAGGAGAGCTGGGAAAGGTGGGGGTATATGTGCAGAGAGGAGAGCTGGTTAAGGGGGGGGGGTATATTATGTTCAGAGAGGAGAGCTGGGAAAGGTGGGGGTATATGTGCAGAGAGGAGAGCTGGTTAAGGGGGGGGGGGGGTATATGTTCAGAGAGGAGAGCTGGGAAAGGGGGGGGGGTTGTGTAGAGAGGAGAGCTGGTAAAGTTGGGGGGGGGTTGTGTAGAGAGAACTGGGAAAGGGGGTGGTATATGTTCAGAGAGGAGAGCTGGGAAAGGGGGGGGGTATATGTGCAGAGAGGAGAGCTGGGAAAGGGGGGGGGGGTATATGTGCAGAGAGGAGAGCTGGGAAAGGGGGGGGGGTTATGTGTGCAGAGAGGAGAGCTGGGAAAGGGGGGGTATGTGTGCAGAGAGGAGAGCTGGGAAAGGGGGGGGGTATGTGTGCAGAGAGGAGAGCTGGGAAATGGGGGGGGGGGTATATGTGCAGAGAGGAGAGCTGGGGAAGGGGGGGTATATGTGCAGAGAGGAGAGCTGGGAAAGGGGGGGGGGTATGTGTGCAGAGGAGAGCTGGGAAAGGGGGGGTATGTGTGCAGAGAGGAGAGCTGGGAAAGGGGGGGTATGTGTGCAGAGAGGAGAGCTGGGAAAGGGGGGGTATGTGTGCAGAGAGGAGAGCTGGGAAATGGGGGGGGTATATGTGCAGAGAGGAGAGCTGGGAAATGGGGGGGGGTATATGTGCAGAGAGGAGAGCTGGGAAAGGGGGGGTATATGTGCAGAGAGGAGAGCTGGGAACGTGGGGGGGGGATTTGTGTAGATAGGAGAGCTGAGAAAGTTGGGGGGGTATATGTGCAGAGAGGAGAGCTGGGAACGTGGGGGGGGAGATTTGTGTAGAGAGGAGAGCTGGGAACGTGGGGAGGGGGGGGGATTTGTGTAGAGAGGAGAGCTGGGAAAGTTGGGGTGGGGGTATATGTGCAGAGAGGAGAGCTGGGAAAGAGGGGCGGCGATTCTTTTCTATACCCACTAGACATTACCTCACAAAACACGAACAATCTCATGGGTGGCCCCACAACAGCCAAAAACATGCAAAATGCAGACTAGGCACTCGCTTCCATGTGCATTTTGGGAGATTGCGGTCAGGTTTTCTCATCTAAGCTGTACAACTCTTTCACATTACAGAAAAGAGATTCTCCTAAAACTCTGCATTCCCTAAATCACCCATGTTCATCTTTTTTTTGTAATGTTCCCACTACTGAAATCCATCTGGAAAGCAGTCGGGTCCCACTCCCCAGGCTGCATGTGACCAGCAACTGATCTTCATAATGTAAGATTTCTGTGTACCATAGATTCCATTTTTGTTTATGTAGCGGGTATTTGAATTTAGGGGGAGGCATCTGGGTGGTAGTGTAACCCAGATGCACTGATTGTTAGGGAATTTGGGACCATTTGTTGTTCATGGAGGACTCTGTGGTGTGAGGTTCCCTTTGGCCTGTGGGTGGCGCTGTCGCACTGGGCCGGGGTTGAACCCTCACTGCAGTACCGTACCCTTTTTGTCCTCTTGCGGTGGCTGTACCGCAGGGGTGACGCTGAGGGAGAGGAGATAAGAGGGGCGGACGCCCTGAAAACGGGGTTCAGAGGTCAGAGTCGTGCCCAGGCACCTTCAGCTTGGGTGCCGGCGTTCCGGGCTCGGGTGCCCTTGACCTGGCCGGAGCGAAAGATGGAGTCCATCCCAGGCAACTTTAGCCTGGGGTGAGGTACTATTGAGAAGGCCTGGGGCCTGGTACCTTCGACTGGGTCCCGCAGGGGTGGAGGAATCCGAGGGGGCCCTAAAGTCTTGGGTGCCCGAATCTGAGGTGAGGAGGCCAGGGAGCGTAACCCCTCCGAACAGTCCGGTGCAGCTTTGCTGGTGACGGCGGGGCCTCTGGTAACTCTCTTGGACGGATGTCTTCCCTCTGACAGGGGCTGCATTTAGCGAAGATAATTCACTCTCTGTTCTACACAGTCGGTGGCAGCGAATGTGCGCCATAACCGTTGGTGACATCACAATGCTTAGTTCTACCTAAGGATTGTGCCTCGACCTACTCCCCACCTATACTGAACTGTTTTTTGGTCACAACCTGTCTGTGCTGAATGACGATTTATTGCTGCTGAAGAATAAATACGAGTTGGACCTTTTCAGTGGTGTGGAACTCCGGTTACTGGGAGCAAAGGGGGTCATTCGCAGAGCCAAGGCTCTGGGTTATACACACGACTCGATGGTAAAATAGGTTCTGGCCTTCACCTCTATCCAAAAGAGGATATGGGCCGTGGTGTATCTCATCCCTCCTCCCGTACACCCCCCTAGACAAGACAACAAGCCGAGAAGAAGAAGGGGTGAGAGGGGTGAAGTCGCTACATTTATCATGTGGGAATACTCATGAAACTGTTAATTGTATGTAGATGGGTATGTGGGTCTAGTATATTTCAGGACAAATTGTGTACTTAAAGGGCCTTTCAAATTTTAACTTATTTTATATGTATTTACTTGTAGAGTGAAAGCATTTTTAGTTTTCCATAGCTTTATTTTTTTTGGAAGCTACCATTTTCTGCTTGGTTCCGAGGCAGGAATGTCACAATAAAACTTGGGTAGACTCCATATCTACTCCATTCCCCTAAAATAGCGTGCGGTCCAGAATTCAGCGATTAGAGAGAAGGAAATATGGAAAGTAAAGGTAAGCTGTGGTTTACGTTCAGTGGTCCTTGTATATCAGGCAAGAAGGTGGCATAAACTAAACCCTTACAGGAAACTTTTGCAAAGGAAATGATAAAAGCTTTCTTTCCTTCTAAAATAATAAATAAATATAAAAAATGTGAGCTGCCTGGCTGTTAAACTGACCCAATAGTTTTGAGTCACAAATACCAAACAAGTGTACTGACCAGGAAATCTAACCTAATATACTACATGCTCGTTCCAGGCTTGTAACTAATGCTGGCCATACACTATACGAAAAATCGTCAACGAACTTTCGAAAAACGAAAGTTCGTTTGTGAGCGCAAACGATAGTGCCGTCATGTAATAACCGATAAATCGTTCAGTGGACATAAATAAAAAAAACCATTTATTTATTTTTATTTTTTTTAATTTTTTTTACATATACCTTCCGATTTATCGTTCGTTCGGCAGAAAATTTCCAAACTTGTCCTTCGTTTTTCCGGCTCAAAAACATCCCAAAGATTATCGATTTTGTGCCCATTAACTGTTCGAAAAATGAACGAACTGTCTGAACGTCCGATTTTTCATATAGTGTATGGCCAGCATAAGGCTCCCTTCACACTTGTAGGTCTCCAAAGTTGCGCTGACTTTAGAGTGCAACTTTGGATGCGTGCAACTTGAATATCACCAGTGATAATGGACAACTGTTGCACACAAGTTCCGTTGTATAACATTCAGGTACGACTTTCATGCAACTTCTGAGGGTTAACATTGGAGTCTACGGCCCTCAAGTTGCATGAAAGTCTGACCAAAGTAGTGCATGAACTACTCTGAAGTTGCTGCAACTTTAAGCCGTGCATGTATGAATGGGTATCATTGGAAAACATAGGGAATGACTTGTCATGCAACTTAGTCGAACAAGTGTGAATGGAGCCTTAAGCCTCGTACACACAGCCGAGAATCTCGTCAAGAAAAAACACGTTGTTTTCTTGACGAGATTCATGGACAAGAAACTTGTCCCGGCCGAGTGTACACACGCTCCTTTCAAAGAACCTGTGTTTCTTTGAATGGAGCGAACGCGGTGACGTAATCGACTACGACGAGCGTGCGCTCGTCACATTCGATGCCGTCGCCACCATCTTGCTACACCCTACCTATGCCTAGGAAGCTACCGCGCATGCGTCAGTCATTTCGAGCATGCACGGGCTTCCCGGAGGACAGGTAAGTACACACACACACTCACACACTCACACACTCACTCACACTCACACACACTCACTCTCACACACACTCACACACACTCACTCTCACACACACTCACTCTCACACACACACTCACTCTCACACACACTCACACTCTCACACACACTCACTCTCACACACACACTCACTCTCACACACACACTCACTCTCACACACACTCACTCTCACACACACTCACACTCACACTCTCACACACTCACACTCTTTTCTCGCCGAGAAACCTGCTGACAAGAATCTCGACGAGAAAAAAGAGAGCAGGTTCTCTATTTATTTTTCTCGTCGAGATTCTGGTCGTTTTTCTTGACGAGAAACATGATAGCCACGTACACACAACCGATTTACTCGGCAAGAAAGCTCTGCCAGCAAGTTTCTTGCTGGTTCTTGCCGAGAAACTCGGTCGTGTGTACGAGGCTTAAGTGTTGGCACCAGAGACTGCTAGACAATTAGTATTCTCTGGAGCTCAGCACTGGAAGTGTGCATATTTCTCAGTACTATGTGTTATCTTCAGTCAGGTCGGAGCAGAAATGGAGAGGCGAGTAATGAATCACAAGCATGGTGTAGGACACAGTTTTATATATAATAAACCAATATGGCTGCCCCAAAGTACATATATATTTACAAACCATACAGAGAAAAAAAAAAAAAAAAAAAAACACTGATAAGATTTACATAGAAGTGAACCTGTGATCTCCTAAAACGTGCAATCGGACAGCAGACATTGAAAGAAACCTGTAAAAGTAATACAAGTAAAAAGAAAGCTGCACTTTGAACAAGTGAAAGGCAGCAGTAATGGTGGAATAAACACAGGCAAAAATTAAACAGAAAAAACTGCGCCAGTATAAATGAAGTTTAGCATCCAGGGGCTGGTATGCAAAAAACGGTATACATTGACAAATGCACCAGCTAACCAAAGTCTTGCCCAATTTGATCAACAATGTCCATATAGATGGTATGAGTCCAGATGTATACTTCAAAACTGAAGGTAAGCGATTATACCAAAAACATTGCAAGAACCTTAGTCTATACAGCTAGAACTGGTAGTCCTATCCAGAAGTATAAAGGCTGATGAGTTGCAGAGATAGATCAGTACATAAATGCACAACACCCGGTGAGATCAAAACATGAGAAGGTGCCCACCACTGTATAAGGGATCCGCTTACCAGAGGCAAGCCCACGGAAGTGGTTGGCTGTGACCCAGCCGCGGCCTTTGCTTGCGTATGAACAGCAGGACTCCAGCAGGAACAGCGATGACCCCAGGGACCAGGAACCGATAGGATGATGTTCCACCCGATCACCACGTACATACAGCCAATACGTTGGACCAATGGGAGGAAAAGGCACAGACCATAGCGTGATATCGCAAGGACATTTATTAAATAAAAAAGGTAAAACACTTACATCAAAGACGTATAAAATTTGTAAAAAAAGTGAGCCGGCTGGCCAGAAACAGAAGCCCTTTCCTCTGCTAAGCATGGTGACGTCGCTCCCATACACGTTTCGTCACAGCAGACGTTGTCAATGGGGATGTGAATGAAACATGTGGTGGTGCCCACATGTGTACTGTTGTATTTTCCCAAGCTACCTGGAAACCCAGAATCCAAGAATGTGCTAACATACAATTGTCAGACAGCCCATGTTTCTGCCTTTGCCCTATCCCTCACTCCTCTGTCCAGCCAGCCATCTTAAAATTCTATAGAAAGCCACGTTTTTTTTTTCCATTGTGGATAGAGAAGGGGAAAGAGAAAACCACTATTGGGCAAAATTTTCGATGTTCACCCACTTTAATTCCTGGCAATGCTGCTTATCAAGACAATGGAGAGAGTGAATCTCTTAGTCTAGGTTCACATTACTGCTGCAGTAGAATCATGCTTTTTTTCAGCGAGTGTTGTAACGTGTTTGTGTAGCGCTGATCGAATGCTGGTTTTCCAGCATGTCCCTTCTACAAAAGCTGGTCCTTAGACCGGCTTCTGGTGGATTGACAGCTGTACATGCATGCCAAATATTGGCCAGTTCCTGCTGAACTGGGTGTTTTTTGGACTGTGTACCCAGCTTAAAGTGGCTGTAAATGTAAAGAACAAGTTACTGCCAGTTCCTCTGTTCCTCTGTTCTTTTAATCACTCCTGCTTTTTTAAAACTATGCCTGTAAATACCTTATCTTTGCTCCTTTATGGCTGGTCACGTGACCTCCGGCTCCTCTTTTCCTCCGATCTACAGGCTGCAGAGGGAGGGGCCGAGTTCCCCCTCTGATGTCAGCTAGGAAGGTCACATGACCACTGTGACTGGCAAGAAGAGATCAAACATAAGGTATTTACGGGCTTCGTTCTATAAAAACATTTACACAGTGTAGGAGAGATTAGTATAACAGAGGAGCTGGCTTTAATTGTTCTTTACTTTTACTGCCTGCTACTAATAGCGGCAGGAGGGAGGGGGTTTGAGAGGGGGAGAGATACACGGGAGCTGACAGGCAGGGAGGGAGAGAGAAGTGCTGCGGATGATGGAGGCACGTAAACTGACTACGGTAATCGGGGATCAGCAGCCATGATTACTGTGGTCAGGACACAGGAAGTGGCAGGATCAGCCAGTTTTTTTTTTTTACAGTTTAGAGAGGGGCAGATTAGGCAGCACAAGCACTGTGCTGTTTAATCTGCTAGAATTTTTATTTATTTTTTTGGGGTTACAACCGCTTTAATCTAAAAAGAGGTTTACCTTCATACTTTACATTTTGGACAGCGGTGAGATAGGGAATGTTTTGCATGATGGTGTCCCCTGAGATTTCTGAGTTCCAGGGCTGCTCTGCTAAGTATGTAAGGCACATGCTACATATGTCTACTGTCCAGTTTACACTTTTTAGGTGACCCGTTGTTTAAATTGATCAAGTTCACATATATTGTGAAATAATCTGTAAAAAGACTACAGTTTACAGTGTTACAGAGCTGCAAATTTCAAATAGCTGGCATCTACTTTACAGCCTTTACTGGAATAATGTTGAAGTGGAACACTAGGCAAAAATGAAATGCCCAATTGCAATACATATTTGCTTGTTTACCTGCAGCAAGTTTAGAATCTTGTCCAGACATTCTTGCACACAAATCTCTGCTGGTCAGCCTGCTGCTTCCAGAGTCAGACCATATTTGCTAGACATAGGTGATGATGTACATTCTCTGCCCAGAGAAAGGGCTGGATATGGAGAGATAACACAGCTGCATTACTGAACCAGGAAGATGAATTACTAAGGCCCCTTTCACACTGGCTCGTTTTTCAGGCAGTTTAGCGCCAATATTAGCGCTGTTATACCGCCTGAAAAATCGGGCCCTGTATTCTTCAATGTGAAAGCAGGACCGCTCCAAAAGTCCTGCTAGCCGCATCTTTACAGCGGTGAAGGAGCGGTGTGTTCACCGCAGCTTTACCGCGGCTGCCCATTGAAATCAATGGGACACCGCGGTAATACCGCCCGCAAACCGCGGCAATAGCTGCGGTTTGCGGGCGGTATTAACCCTTTTTCGGCTGCTAGCGGGGGTTAAATTCACCCCGCTAGCGGCCGCATACCGCGGTGATAACGACATTATAGCCGCTATACCGCCACCGCACCTGCCCGCCCCAGTGTGAAAGGGGCCTTAATCTGTAACTTCATTTGTTTCCGGTTTGGTTGGACATGGGTAAAACGTGTGCATAAATCACAAGACTTGCTGAATTACTAATACTACAGAATTGCTAATCCTTTAGCAGGTAAACCCTAAACAAATATGTATCAGTGTGCATTTAGCAGTTCAAAGTTTTGCCAAAAGAAAAGATTTACCTTGTCTAAACAAATGTGAACCCCCCCCCCCCCCCCACCAGCCATCCTGAGCTAAACTGCCCTAATACCTCTGCACCTCAGTTGCAGCCCACTCCAGCGTTTACTACTTACGCAACGAGGCTTGTGTCTTCACACCTATTACCAATAGACTTGAATGAGACCATACACCAGTCTCGATGTATGGCCGGCCCTATAAAAAAAATTGTGGCCAGGATTGAAAAGAAGGTAGACACTGGAGTGGGCCACAACTCAAGAAAAAAAATTTAATAAAAGTTTTTGTCTGGGGGTGTTGGTGTTAGTTTAGCTGGGGGTGTTGGTTTGTATAAAAGTAAACCTGTAGTGTACCTGGATAGGTGAACTTGTATTGACTCCATGCTTTCCTATCCTCCTGTGTTTGCCACAAATCTTAGATCTTCTCGATGCCTCACCTGATACAACACATTCTCCCACATGACATTTTTCAAATTATGCGTACATTGCATTACCCATATACTGTATGCATGTCTTATGCCGCGTATACACAGTCGGAATTTCCGATGGAAAATGTCAGATGGGAGCTTTTTATCGGATATTATGACCGTGTGTATGCCCCATCGGACTTTTCCCGTCTGAATTTCCGACGGACTTAGAGAGCAGGTTCTCTATTTTTCCGTTGGAAATTCCAACGGAGTTTTGCCCGTGGCAAAGTCCGGCCGTGTGTATGCGGCATTAGACTCCATTCACTTGATTGGTAAGAGCATTGACGGGCTGCTCTGTTGAAGTGGAATATGCAGCTTGTATACTCAGATTGTGGAAATGAATCTGGAAAATGATGGGATAAAGACTGTGAGGTCCCAGGTTGGGCAAGGTGAGGGTCTCAGAGGAGCAGATCCATATATGTCTTGCCCTGAAGAAAGCCAAGCCGTGGTGTTCGGTTTATTCAGCACTTACTGAACATACTTCTATATGCAAGTTCATTTTATTGAGCTTTTGGTGTCATTTATCATTTAGTAAGCTTACTACTAGCAGTCCATTCATTTCTGGTCACAATGTGATTGAAATTAATGAAAGGTATAATATATCACAAATTGCCATTTTTCATTTGTGGGATAAAGTCAGTCTAGTCTCTTTCATCTGACAGCATTGTCACACAATGTAGTTTAGTCCAAAACAACAGTAATTGTCTTCATGCACAAATGCTCCACAGCTCACCAGTCCCTCTTACTGCCGGAAATCAGAACAGGTTTTGTTTGGGTTTCCATCTGCCTGGAGTGGGTAAGAGAAGTATTGTGTGGAGACCAGAAAAGTAGATGATGGATTCAGATGGATGGAGTGTGCAGAAGAGTATGGAGGAGGTGGTGACGTTACAAGGCAGCCAGGGTCTGTCCTGGAAGAGGAGAGTCTGCGTACTGATCCTCCAGTAGATGTGGAGCTAGTGGCAGTGCTAGACTGTCTTGATGGAGTCCGTAAGCCAGTACCAGTGAGAATCATAGGAAGAGACTCTGGGGGGTAAGTCCGCAAGGTGAACCTCATTGGCTGCTGAGAGCTCTGTTTCGGTCTCAGGCATGTGCAGCAGTAGACGGCCACCAAAGAGCCCACAATGATGAAGGCAATAAATATGGACCCAACGATGAGGAATGGAACATAAACGGGTTCTGCAAAGCAAAATATAAAAAGGTTAGTAGGATTCCCATGTAAAATCTTTACACGTCTCCTAGATCTACTTAAGAATGGTTATCCCAAAATGCCAGCCCCAAAAAAATGAACGACTAGTTCAAAAAATCCTTTAACTTTGGTACACAAATCTTTTTATTCAACCACAAAAAAAAAAAAATAAGATAGAAAAAAACCTTAATGCGAAAGCTAAGTGTGCGTACATGTCTTTTAAGTGAATGTAAACCAGATGCATGAAATTTGATCTAGGCACATATATCTGTAGTGTTTTCTTATCTCTCTTCAAAGACCTAAGTCCAGTGTCTTTATGCTGCTCTGTTCTTCTGTTATCAGCATGATAACTTTTGACAGGTTTTCCTAGATGGACTACTAGATGGACTACACTGCTACTGCTGAATGAGGAATTGAAAATTCGAATCCAATGTGAGAATACTAAAGGATATAGCAAGCTAAAGACACAAATATACATGTAAAATGTATGTAGGGAGATTTGTTCTATCTCTGTGTATCATCTGAGGCACTTCACTGGGTATATGTGAGGGTTTACATCCACTTAAAAAAAAAAAAAGATTGTTGTCTTTCAGGGTCTGTTCACACATTTACTGGTGTTTCACACTGGAAGAATGACCGTCACTGTTAGGGCACGTAGAAAACCATTGCTTTCTATGTGCCCCATTCGCACTGCAATGCAGACTGGAGGTGCGATGCAATGAGCTGCGATAAAAAGCAGGCTTGCTGTATTTTATTGCAGTGCACTGGGTGCCACCACATAGAAAAGCACTGCGCTGCTGTGTGGTGACATGAATAAAGTGTCATTTTGTGTACTTCAAATAAAGTTGAGAAAAACAAAAAGGAACTGTGTGATGCGCCGAAACACGCATCACACCGCCCCCTCACCGTGGCTTACTACACCAAAACAAACCGTTTGGTTTAGTTTGCAGGCAACGAGAATGGGCCCTCAAACTTTGGCCTAAAAGCCAGCTTCCCTCATGTCTATAGATAATGCTCTATATTGAGCTCACATTGATATTGGCAGGAATTGAGGCATCTATTTGATGTGCCATTTTTTTTACCATTACCAATTCCACACCAACATTTCCCAGGCACACGCAGTGGTTGTAAACCTTTACATATACCCAGAGAAGTGACCTCGGGTGATAAACAGAAGAAACAAATTCCCCTACATAAGTTGGGTGTAAAGAAGGTTTTCATGTATTTACCTATATGGTGACAATCTTTGGAACTGTATATTTTAATTTAATATTTCATTTTTTGATAAATATGTATAATTGTGAATAAAAACTATTTTTTACTTCAATATCCCGTATATTTGGAATTAATACTACCAGTGCCTTAAAAGTCCACCCAGGGGAACCCCCTTTTTTCTTTTCTTTTTTCCCCTACATAAGTTATACCTGTTTATCTGCAGTCTTCTCTTCCCTACATCCGTTCAAAGTCCAAAATTGACACAGCTTGTCTGAGATTTCAGAAAAAAGGGGGCTGGGAGCTGAAGTGAATCTGCAAAGCTCTGAGAGCTGATTGAAGGGAAGGGACACCCCCCTTCACACAGGAACAGAGCTGAGGCTCTCAATCAGCTGGTGCTCCCTCCTTGTCACCATTTTTGTCAGAAGTGATTCGTGCTGATGGCAGAGGAACAAAGTAGCAGACAGAAATGACACTAGAGCCTCGTACACACGGTCGGACTTCCATCAGACTTTTCCGTGGATTTTTGTCCAAACGGAGTTGGTCGGGAATACCCATAGCATACACACCACAGGACTTTTCTGCAAACTTTCCCAAAACTTTTTCCAACATCACGTGTTTTTTCTGCTCTTTACCGCCACCCTTTGGTCAACTTCTGCTATTGTTGGTTGATTTTAACATTATTTGTTTTGTTCATCGGACAAAAGTTCGATGGTTTTCTGTACACATGGTCGGACTTTGCTCCATCTGACTTTTGTTGGCCAAAAGTTTGTCCGTTTGCAGACCGAACTTTTGTCCGATGAAAACAAAAAATAAAGTTTGTCCGATGGAACGTACACACGGTCAGATTGTTGGTCCAACTTGCTCAAAATGAAGTTTGTTGGCTAAAAGTCCGACCGCGTGTACGGGGCTTTAGTGCTCCTAATTGGGACAAGTACACACCGTAGAGGTTTTGTTCATATTTAATGTCTGAGGTTTACAACCACTTTAACCACTTAACGACCGCCCACTGTAAATATACGTCGGCAGAATGGCACCGACAGGCAGAATCACGTACATATACGTGATTGCCTTTGTATAGTTGGGGGGTCCGATCGGACCCCCCTTCTTTACAGTGGGTGGTCGTTTTACCTTCGGGAGCGATCCGGCATGAGGGGACGGCCGTTCGATTCCGGCCCCCCCCCCCCTCTCGATCGCTCCCGGTGAATGAGAGCTTCCCCTGCCTGTGTACTGTTTACACAGGCAGGAGGAAGTGATGTCATCTCTCCTGCGGCGCTCACATATACCGAGCGCCGTACAGGAGAAGATGCAGGTTAGTGCACACAACACTACACTGACACCAGGACACATAGGCACATAAATCGACCCCCCAGACACCCCATGATCACCCCCCAGCCCCCAGTCACAGTGTCACTGATTGCAGTGACCATTTATTTAGTGATCACTGCAATCAGTGACATTTGTGACTGTAAAAGTGTCACTACATTTAGTTTTAGGTCCAGTGTAGCCCCCTAACCCCCCCCTAATAAAGGTTTAACCCCCTGATCACCCCCCAGATAACCCTTTCACCCCCTAGCACCGCTGTCGCTAATCGATCATTTTTCTGATCAATGTCTTAGCGTCGGTGATGCTGATCGGTAGCCAGTAATTTTTTTTAGGTTCGCCGCAGGTTTTTATAGCGTCGGGTACCCCCATATATTACCTAATAAAGGTTTAACTCCCTTGATCACCCCCCAGGTAACCCTTTCACCTCCTATCACCACTGTCACTAAGCGATAATTTTTCTGATCGATGTCTTAGCGTCGGCGATGCTGATCGGTAGCCAGTAATTTTTTTTAGGTTCGCCGCAGGTTTTTATAGCGTCGGGTACCCCCATATATTACCTAATAAAGGTTTAACCCCCTTGATCACCCCCCAGGTAACCCTTTCACCCCCTAGCACCGCCGTCGCTAAGCGATCATTTTTCTGATTGATGTCTTAGCGTCGGTGATGCTGATCGGTAGCCAGTAATTTTTTTTAGGTTCGCCGCAGGTTTTTATAGCGTCAGGTACCCCCATATATTATCTAATAAAGGTTTAACCCCCTGATCGCCCCCCAGGTAACCCTTTCACCCTCTATCACCACTGTCGCTAAGCAATCGTTTTTATGATCGTTGTCTTAGTGTCGGTGATGCCGATAGGTAGCCAGTAATTTTTTTTTAGGTTCACCGTCAGGTTTTTATATAGCGTCAGGTACCCCCATATATTACCTAATAAAGGTTTTAACCCCCTAATTGCCCCTAGTTAACCCTTTCACCAGTGATCATCATATAAGTGTTACGGGTGACGCTGGTTAGTTAGTTTGCTTTTTATAGTGTCAGGGCACCCGCCGTACATAACCCAATAAAGGTTTAACCCCCTGATCGCCCGGCGGGTGATATCAATTAGGTTTTAGCATCAGAGAGGGTCTGCGTCACACCCCAGGCAGCGTCAGGTTAGTGCCAGTAGCGCTAACACCCACGCGTGAAGCATACACCCCCCTTAGTGGTATAGTATCTGAACAGATCAATATCTGATCTGATCAGTTCTATACTAGCGTCCCCAGTAGTTTAGGGTTCCCAAAAACGCAGTGTTAGCGGGATCAGCCCAGATACCTGCTAGCACCTGCGTTTTGCCCCTCCGTCCAGCCCAGGCCACCCAAGTGCAGTGTCGATCGATCACTGTCACTTGCAAAACACAACACATAACTGCAGCGTTCGCAGAGACAGGCCTGATCCCTGCGACTCCAGTGCTGTAGGAGGTGATTTCACCACCACAGTTAAAAAAAAAAAGCATATATGCCGAAGCATTGGGGCAGCAGGAGCGGAGGAGCGATTTTGCTCCTAATGCCGCGTACATACGGTCGAAATTCCGACGGAGGTTTGCCCGTGGAAAAGTCCGACCATGTGTACGCGGCATAACTTTTGCGAGAAGATGCCCCCATGCTTCGGCATATATAAATGGTGCATGTATGCCCATCATTAGAAGTGGGTGGATGAAGGGCGGTATTCTAATGGTGGGCATACCCACCGATCAATCTTTTTTTTTTCGTTCAGCCAACAGGCTGCATGAAAAAAAAAGATTACAATACATGTCCAACAAGGACCAGCAACGTACTGGTATGTTGCTGGACTTTGAATGGTTATACCAGAATGATGCCTGTGGGTTTAGGTATAATCTTGGTATCATTCTTTTCAGCCAGCGGCCGGCTTTCATGTAAAAGCAATCCTAGTGGCTAATTAGCCTCTGGACTGCTTTTACAAGCAGTGGGAGGGAATGTCCCCCCCCCCCCGGATATAAAAAGCGCCATTGGGAAAGCATTTTATCACACCGATCTTGGTGTGGTCAGATGCTTTGAGGGCAGAGGAAAGATCTAGGGTCCAATAGACCCCAGTTTTTTCAAAAAAGAGTACCTGTCATTACCTATTGCTATCATAGGGGATATTTACATTCCCTGAGATAACAATAAAAATGATAAAAAAAAATAAAAAAAAAATATGGAAGCAACAGTTTAAAAATAAAATAAAAAAGCAAAATGAATAATAAAAAAAAAAAAAAAGCACCCCTGTCCTGCCCTGCTCTTGCCCAATGGCGAACGCAAGCGTCGGTCTGGCGTCATATGTAAACAGCAATTGCACCATGCATGTGAGCTATCACCGCGAAGGTCAGATCGAGGGCAGTAATTTTAGCAGTAGACCTCCTCTGTAAATCTAACGGGGTAACCTGTAAAGGCTTTTAAAAATGTATGCAGTTTGTCGCCAATGCGCGTTTGTGCGAAATTTTAAAGCATGTCGTGTTTGGTATCTATGTACTCGGCCTAAGATCATCTTTTTTATTTCATCAAACATTTGGGCAATATAGTGTGTTTTAGTGCATTAAAATTAAAAAAAGTGTATTTTTTCCCCAAAAAATGCGTTTGAAAAATCGCTGCGCAAATACTGTGTAGAAAAAAAAATGCAACACCCACCATTTTATTCTGTAGGGCCTTTGCTTTAAAAATATATATAATGTTTGGGGGTTCGACATAATTTTCTTGCAAAAAAAAATATGTTTTCATGTAAACAAAAAGTGTCAAAAAGGGCTTTGTCTTCAATAGGGATGAGCTTCGTGTTCGAGTCGAACATACGTTCGACTCGAACATCGGCTGTTCGATCGTTCGACGAAGATCGAACGATTTGGGCCGTTCGCGCCAAATTCGAGTGACGCGAACGGCCCACAATGCACTACGCCATCGCAGTGTCATCCAGGCGCTGTGATTGGCCAAGCATGCACTGTGACCCCGCATGCTTGGCCAATCACAGCGCCGGCAGCGAGGAGAGCAATGATTGGCCACAGGCAGGATGCCTGTGGCCAATTATTGCTGAGGGTGTTTAGTACACGCCCCACACTATAAAAGGCCGCCAGCACGGCGGCCTAGTGTAGTGTTTTCCGGAGCAGGGATAGAGCAGCATAGGCAGGGACAGTGACTGTTATTTCTTTCTTGCTTAACCTGGATTCCTTTAGTTTAGGGAAAGAGAAGGATAGGTAGGGAGAGTGTCAGTGTGTTTTGTGCTTGTGCTATAGTGTGCTTAAAAAAAACATTTATTCTAGGGACAGAAAACTGTAGGTAGGGACAGTGTCAGTTTCTTTCACTCTGCAAGTCCTTGTTTCCAGGGACCTGGAAGGACAGTGAGTGAATTGTCCTTGTGCTATATTGTGCTTAAAAAAACATTTATTCTAGGGACAGAAAACTGTAGGTAGGGAGAGTGTCAGTTTATTTCACTCTGCAAGTCCTTGTTTCCAGGGACCTGTAAGGACAGTGAGTGAATTGTCCTTGTGCTATATTGTGATTAAAAAAAACATTTTTTCTAGGGACAGAAAACTGTAGGTAGGGAGAGTGTTTTTTTTCTTTCACTCTGCAAGTCCTTGTTTCCAGGGACCTGTAAGGACAGTGAGTGAATTTTTCTTGTGCTATATTGTGATTAAAAAAAACATTTTTTCTAGGGACAGAAAACTGTAGGTAGGGAGAGTGTTTTTTTTCTTTCACTCTGCAAGTCCTTGTTTCCAGGGACCTGGAAGGACAGTGAGTGAATTGTCCTTGTGCTATATTGTGCTTAAAAAAACATTTATTCTAGGGACAGAAAACTGTAGGTAGGGAGAGTGTCAGTTTATTTCACTCTGCAAGTCCTTGTTTCCAGGGACCTGTAAGGACAGTGAGTGAATTGTCCTTGTGCTATATTGTGATTAAAAAAAACATTTTTTCTAGGGACAGAAAACTGTAGGTAGGGAGAGTGTTTTTTTTCTTTCACTCTGCAAGTCCTTGTTTCCAGGGACCTGTAAGGACAGTGAGTGAATTGTTCTTGTGCTATATTGTGATTAAAAAAAACATTTTTTCTAGGGACAGAAAACTGTAGGTAGGGAGAGTGTTTTTTTTCTTTCACTCTGCAAGTCCTTGTTTCCAGGGACCTGTAAGGACAGTGAGTGAATTTTTCTTGTGCTATATTGTGATTAAAAAAAACATTTTTTCTAGGGACAGAAAACTGTAGGTAGGGAGAGTGTTTTTTTTCTTTCACTCTGCAAGTCCTTGTTTCCAGGGACCTGTAAGGACAGTGAGTGAATTTTTCTTGTGCTATATTGTGATTAAAAAAAACATTTTTTCTAGGGACAGAAAACTGTAGGTAGGGAGAGTGTTTTTTTTCTTTCACTCTGCAAGTCCTTGTTTCCAGGGACCTGTAAGGACAGTGAGTGAATTTTTCTTGTGCTATATTGTGATTAAAAAAAACATTTTTTCTAGGGACAGAAAACTGTAGGTAGGGAGAGTGTTTTTTTTCTTTCACTCTGCAAGTCCTTGTTTCCAGGGACCTGTAAGGACAGTGAGTGAATTTTTCTTGTGCTATATTGTGATTAAAAAAAACATTTTTTCTAGGGACAGAAAACTGTAGGTAGGGAGAGTGTTTTTTTTCTTTCACTCTGCAAGTCCTTGTTTCCAGGGACCTGTAAGGACAGTGAGTGAATTTTTCTTGTGCTATATTGTGATTAAAAAAAACATTTTTTCTAGGGACAGAAAACTGTAGGTAGGGAGAGTGTTTTTTTTCTTTCACTCTGCAAGTCCTTGTTTCCAGGGACCTGTAAGGACAGTGAGTGAATTTTTCTTGTGCTATATTGTGATTAAAAAAAACATTTTTTCTAGGGACAGAAAACTGTAGGTAGGGAGAGTGTTTTTTTTCTTTCACTCTGCAAGTCCTTGTTTCCAGGGACCTGTAAGGACAGTGAGTGAATTTTTCTTGTGCTATATTGTGATTAAAAAAAACATTTTTTCTAGGGACAGAAAACTGTAGGTAGGGAGAGTGTTTTTTTTTCTTTCACTCTGCAAGTCCTTGTTTCCAGGGACCTGTAAGGACAGTGAGTGAATTTTTCTTGTGCTATATTGTGATTAAAAAAAACATTTTTTCTAGGGACAGAAAACTGTAGGTAGGGAGAGTGTTTTTTTTCTTTCACTCTGCAAGTCCTTGTTTCCAGGGACCTGTAAGGACAGTGAGTGAATTTTTCTTGTGCTATATTGTGATTAAAAAAAACATTTTTTCTAGGGACAGAAAACTGTAGGTAGGGAGAGTGTTTTTTTTCTTTCACTCTGCAAGTCCTTGTTTCCAGGGACCTGTAAGGACAGTGAGTGAATTTTTCTTGTGCTATATTGTGATTAAAAAAAACATTTTTTCTAGGGACAGAAAACTGTAGGTAGGGAGAGTGTTTTTTTTCTTTCACTCTGCAAGTCCTTGTTTCCAGGGACCTGTAAGGACAGTGAGTGAATTTTTCTTGTGCTATATTGTGATTAAAAAAAACATTTTTTCTAGGGACAGAAAACTGTAGGTAGGGAGAGTGTCAGTTTCTTTCACTGTGAAAGTCCTTGTTTCAAGGGACAGAGAAGGACACCTGAAGGTAGCCCTTATTGCTTTTTTCCCATCTCCGTGCAGGCCATCTATTAGAATGTCTGGAAGGCAAACAAGGAGAGGCAGACAGTCAGGAGGCAATAAAAGAGGGCAAGCAGGCTCTGTGTCTGGGGGCAACAGTGCTGGTCGTGGACGCGGTGCATTGTCATCAGCACATGGCCATGGGACACGCTTGTCCTTCTTTTCGGCAGCTGGACATGTTGAGCCACATCATGCCGAAGACTTGGTAGAGTGGATGACCAAGCCCTCCTCCTCCTCCTCATCCTCTCTCACCCAGGCTCAGGGTACTGGAAAAGCAGCTGCCAAAGCGTCGTCTTCCCTGGTATCAATGTCAGACAAATCATCAGTCACTCCTTCCCTAGACCCACCATGTCCTCCTCCTGAGGAGTCCCCCGAACTGTTTCAGCACAGTGTTGGGTACATGCTCCAGGAGGATGCCCAGCGTTTCGAAGGGTCTGATGATGAAACCCAGCTAGAGGAAGGCAGTAGCGTGAGAGCAGACAGAGGGGATGCTCAAGAAGGACACCAATCTGGCAGTCATGTTCCAGCAGCTGCAGCATACTGCCAGATTGGCTCCAGTGATGAGGAGGGAGGGGATGATGAGGTCACTGACTCCACGTGGGTGCCTAATAGGAGAGAGGAGGAGGAGGAGGATGAGGAGGAGGCACATCTCCAACGAGGCAGGATGCCCTTTGGTGGCCAGCGTAAGGGCAGTACACCGACGGAATCACACCGCAGAGCTCCGCCTGTGCAGGGCGCTGCCTCTGCCCGTCATTCAAAAAGTTCTTTGGTGTGGGCCTTTTTTGAGGCTAGTGCATCAGATCGCACAGCTGCTGTTTGCAACATATGTCTCAAGCGTATATCGCGTGGCCAAAACATCAGCCGCTTGGGTACCACATGCCTGACCAGACATATGTTGACCTGCCATGCAGCTCGTTGGCAAGCCTACCTCAAAGACCCACACCAAAGAACAAAGCGGACCTCTCCTTGCACCGCATCAGCTGGGATCTCCAACCCCACTATAACTTCAGTCCTCTCTGAAACATGCACTGAGAGGAATGAAGGTGTAGAATTAGGTGTGTCACAGCCAAGTACTTGCGCCCACTCTGCTAGCAGTACACCGACGTCCGATTCTAGCAGGCAAATTTCCCTGCCCCAGCTGCTGGACCGTCGAAAGAAGTTCACTCCCAGCCATCCACATGCCCAGCGGTTGAATGCTAGCTTGGCTAAATTGCTAGCGCTTCAACTGCTGCCTTTTCAGTTGGTAGACTCGGCCCCCTTCCGTGAGTTTGTGCAATGTGCGGTTCCTCAGTGGCAGGTTCCCAAACGCCACTTTTTCGCACGGAAGGCTATTCCGGCTCTCTACCGGCATGTGGAAGGCAATGTCTTGGCCTCGCTGGACAGGGCGGTCAGCGGTAAGGTGCATATTACCGCTGACTCATGGTCCAGCAGGCATGGACAGGGACGTTACCTTTCTTTCACGGCCCATTGGGTCACTCTTTTGGCAGCTGGGAAGGATTCAGGACAAGGTGCAGTAGTGTTGGAGGTTGTCCCACCGCCACGCCTCCAAAATGCTACTACTGGTTGTGACACACCTCTCTCCTCCACCCCCTCCTCTTCTTCTTCCTCCATGGCCTCTTCCTGTGGTTTGTCCTATGAACCAGCGGTGCTCCGTAGCCATTCACGGGGCTACGCAAGTACGCAGGCAAAAAGATGCCATGCCGTGCTTGCGCTGGTGTGTTTGGGGGACAGAAGCCACACTGGGGCAGAGGTCCTGTCTGCTCTGCAGGGCCAGGCCGAGAGGTGGTTGACGCCACGCCAGCTTAAGCCAGGAATGGTGGTTTGCGACAATGGCACCAACCTCCTCTCCGCCCTCCGACAGGGACAACTGACCCATGTGCCCTGTGTGGCTCACGTCCTTAACCTGGTGGTGCAGCGGTTCTTGGGCAGGTACCCGGGCTTACAGGATGTCCTGAGGCAGGCCAGGAAAGTCTGTGTGCATTTCCGCAGATCTTATAATGCCAGTGCTCGCCTGGCTGAGCTGCAAAAGGAGTTGAACCTGCCCAAGAACCGCCTTATATGTGACATGCCCACCAGGTGGAACTCAACGTTGGCCATGCTGCAGCGGCTGCACACGCAGCAGAGGGCCATCAATGAGTACCTGTGCGACTACGGCACCAGGACAGGGTCAGGGGAGCTTGGTTTTTTTTCTCCACGCCAGTGGGGCATGATCAGGGATGCATGCACTGTCCTGGCACCATTTGAGGAGGCCACGAGGATGGTGAGCAGTGACAGTGCATGCATCAGTGACACTGTACCTCTTGTCCACCTGTTGGAGCACACGCTGCGTGGAATAATGGACAGGGCACTTGAGGCAGAACAGAGGCAGGAAGAGGAGGACTTCCTTGCCTCTCAAGGCCCCCTTTACCCAGACAGTGTTACTTCTGTCCCACCCATCGCACAGGAAGAGGAGGAGGAGGAGGAGGAGGAGGAGGAGGATTGTGTCAGCATGGAGGTGGAGGCTGGCACTCAGCATCATCAGCAGCAGTCTTTTAGGGATGATTTACAGTCCCAAGAAACCAGTGGACTTGTACGTGGCTGGGAGGAGGTGGCTGCGGATCATGTCGTCCTTAGTGACCCAGAGGACTCCGGAGCGAATGCCTCAGCAAACCTACGCTGCATGGCCTCCCTGATCCTGCAAAGTCTGCGGAAGGATCCTCGTATTCTTCGGATCAAGGAGAGGGACCATTACTGGCTGGCCACTCTCCTTGATCCACGGTACAAGGGTAAGGTTGCGGACCTTATGTTACCGTCGCAGAGGGAGCAGAGGATGAGACAACTCCGGGAGGCCTTGCAGAAAGGTCTGTGCAACGCGTTCCCAGAGACTGGGAGGTTGCAAACTCCTGGTCCTGGACAACGAGTTGCTGAGGCTTCGGCCAGTCAAAGAAGGAGCGGTGGGGAAGGTGGCCGTCTGACCGATGCGTTCAGACAATTCTTTAGTCCGCAGCCCCAAAGTATGATCGGTTCCAGCAACCATCGCCAGCGTCTGATAAACATGGTGCAGGAATATCTAGGGGCAAGGTCAGACTTGGACACCTTCCCCACCGAAAATCCTCTGGCTTACTGGGTCTTGAGGATGGATCACTGGCCAGAGCTTGCACAGTATGCAATTGAGCTACTGGCCTGTCCTGCATCCAGCGTTCTTTCGGAACGCACATTCAGTGCTGCTGGAGGATTTGTCACGGATCACAGGGTGCGCCTGTCCACCGACTCGGTTGATCGACTGACTCATCAAGATGAACCAGTCTTGGATCACCACCAGCTACCACACACCTGATGCTGATATAACAGACTAATTGATTTTAACATGTCACATCCCTTCAAGACTGATGCTGATGCTGAGTGCCTGTGCTGTTATGTTGACTGGCTATCCTCCTCCTCCGAGTCCTCAATGATACGATTGATGATGATAGCTTGGAAGATCATTTTTGTTTATGGGTGCCGCCACCAGTGCCTAACGCCCAATTTTTCAGCCCCTGTTTAACAGGGGCGTGTAATTACAATTTTTGAAGCAATACTTTGCAACAGGGCTCATTGCTGTACTCCAAGTACAGTATCTGTGAGGAGTTGCAGTGTTGTGCCACCAGTGCCTAAGGCCCAATTTTTCAGCCCCTGTTTAACAGGGGCGTGTCATTACAATTTTTGAAGCAATACTTTGCAACAGGGCTCATTGCTGTGCTCCAAGTACAGTATCTGTGAGGGGTTGCAGTGTTGTGCCACCAGTGCCTAAGGCCCAATTTTTCAGCCCCTGTTCAACAGGGGCATGTAATTACAATTCTTGATCTAATAATTCACAGCAGGGCCCATTGCTGCACCCACCAAGAGTAACTGTCAGGGCTTACAGTGTTGTGGCACCAGCACCACCATCAAAGGCCCAATTTTTACTACCACTGTTCAACAATTATATGTAATTAAAATTCCTGATATAATAGTTGACAGCAGGGCGTTCCAGCACCAACCAAGAGTAACTGTGAGTGCTTACAGTGTTGTGCCAACACCAACAACTAAGGGGCCTATTTCTGCAGAGTATATACGGCAGGTCCCTACTTTCAAACATCCAACTTACAAACGACTCCTACTTGCAAACGCAAGAAGACAACAGGAAGTGAGAGGAAATCTACCACTAGGAAGGAAAATTCTCTCCTGTAAGAATAAATATGGGAGAAAGGTGTCTCCTCTGTACTGATGCTTTATCAGCAATCCTTGTTTCAAGAAAAACACCACATTTCAAAAACAGTTGTCATTGGGACGGAAAGTGAGGTGAAATGTTCTGAACAGGGGCACAGACAGCAAAACAAATGTTACAGGGGTGATAACCCTTACCTATGTTTTCCAAAAAGTTTAAAAATAGATTTTTGGTCTGGAGCTACACTTCAACAATGTACCTGTTCAAAATTACAAACAGATTCTACATAAGAACAAACCTACAGTCCCTGTCTTGTATGCACCGCCTGTATAGGGCTGTTCAGAGTATATAGGGCCTTTTTTATTTTATGTGCGGGGTTCCCCTTAATATCCATACAAGACCCAAAGGGGCTGGTAATGGGCTGGGGTAGGGGGGGGGGGGTCATGGGGTAGCTATGCCATTTTTCTTAAAGAATTTCATCCATATTACCGGGACCAGACATTACATTAAAGCCGCAAGCAGTTTTAAATGGCTTTTTTTTCCTTTAGAAGTGTCATTTTGTGCAGGGACAGTTCTAAACACGGGAAACACGTGGCACTTCACAGGCATACTTTAGACACCCCCCAGGTACGATATTTAAAGGAATATTTGACTTTTTTTTTTCACTTTATGCATCATTAAAATGACTGCTCCCGAAAAACGACCGTTTTTAAAACTTCTTTTTGCATTGATACATGTCCCCTGGTGCAGAACCCGGGTTCCCAAACCCTTTTTAGGACAATAACATGCATAATAGTTGTTATAATTAGCACTTTAGAATTCGAACGTTCGCATCCATTCTATTTAATAGGGTTCTAATGTTCGTTCGAACTTTCGGTCCGTTCGCGGGTTCTGGTGCGAACCGAACAGGGGGGTGTTCGGCTCATCACTAGTCTTCAAGTGGTTAGAAGAGTGGATGTAAGCTTCCTAATGTTGTGTATAAAATGCCAGAACAGTTCAAAACCCCCCCAAATGACCCCATTTTGGAAAGTAGACACCCCAAGCTATATACTGAGAGGCATGTCGAGTCCATGGAATATTTTATATGTTGACACAAGTTGCAGAAAAAAGACAATTTTATTTATTTTTTTTGCACAAAGTTGTCACTAAATGATATATTGCTCAAACATGCCATGGGCATATGTGGAATTACACCCCAAAATACATTCTGTTGCTTCTCCTGAGTACGGGGATACCACATGTGTGAGACTTTTTGGGAGCCTAGCCGCGTACGGGACCCCAAAAACCAATCACCGCCTTCAGGCTTTCTAAGGGTGTAAATTTTTGATTTCACTTCTCACTGCCTATCACAGTTTCGGAGGCCATGGAATGCCCAGATGGCACAAAACCCCCCCAAATGACCCCATTTTGGAAAGTAGACACCCCAAGCTATTTGCTGAGAGGTATTGTGAGTATTTTGCAGATCTCGCTTTTTGTCACAAAGTTTTGAAAATTGAAAAAAAAAAAGAAAAAAAAATGTTCTTTCTTCATTTTCAAAAACAAATGAGAGCTGTAAAATACTCACCATGCCTCTCAGCAAACAGCTTGGGGTGTCTACTTTCCAAAATGGGGTCATTTGGGGGGGTTTTGTGCTATTTTGGCATTTTATGGCCTTCGAAACTGTGATGGGTAGTGAGGAGTCAAATCAAAAATTTGTGCCTAGAAATCCTGAAGGCGGTGATTGGTTTCCGGGGTCCCGTACGCGGCTAGGCTCCTAAAAAGTCCCACACATGTGGTATCCCCGTACTCAGGAGTAGCAGCAGAATGTATTTTGGGGTGCAATTCCACATATAACCATGGCATGTGTGAGCAATATATCATTTAGTGACAACTTTTTGTAATTTTTTTTTTTTTTTGTCATTATTCAATCACTTGGGACAAAAAAAAAATATTCAATGGGCTCAACATGCCTCTCAGCAATTTCCTTGGGGTGTCTACTTTCTAAAATGGGGTCATTTGGGGGGGTTTTGTGCTATTTTGGCATTTTATGGCCTTCAAAACTGTGATAGGTAGTGAGGAGTGAAATCAAAAATTTGCGCCCTTAGAAATCCTGAAGGCGGTGCTTGGTTTCCGGGGTCCCGTACGCGGCTAGGCTCCTAAAAAGTCCCACACATGTGGTATCCCCGTACTCAGGAGTAGCAGCAGAATGTATTTTGGGGTGCAATTCCACATATAACCATGGCATGTGTGAGCAATATATCATTTAGTGACAACTTTTTGTAATTTTTTTTTTTTTGTCATTATTCAATCACTTGGGACAAAAAAAAAAATATTCAATGGGCTCAACATGCCTCTCAGCAATTTCCTTTTCTGCCAAAAAAGCTTCTTCCACTTTCCTCAGCATTTTTTTTCCGTTATCAGCCTATACTGAATGACATACAGTTGTGCTCGAAATTTTACATACCATGGCAGAATTTATGATTTCTTGGCAATTTTTCAGAGAATACGAATGATAACACAAAAACTTTTCTTTCACTTATTGTTAGTGTTTGGCTGAAGCCATTTATTATCAATCAACTGTGTTTAAGCTTTTGAAATCATAATGGCAACAGAAACTACCCAAATGACCCTGATCAAAAGTTTACATACCCAGGTGATTTTGGCCTGATAACATGCACACAATTTGACACAAAGGGGTTTGAATGGCTATTAAAGGTAACCATCCTCACCTGTGATCTGTTTGCTTGTAATTAGTGTGTGTGTATAAAAGGTCAATGAGTTTCTGGACTCCTGAAAGACCCTTGCATCTTTCATCCATAACTGCACTGACGTTTCTGGATTCTGAGTCATGGGGAAAGTGAAATAATTGTCAAAGGATCTGCAAAAAAAGGTTGTTGAACTGTATAAAACAGGAAAGGGATATAAAAAGATATCCAAGGAATTGAGCAAGCCAATCAGCAGTGTTCAAACTCTAATCAAGAAGTGGAAAATGAGGGGTTCTGTTGAAACCAAACCACGGTCAGGTAGACCAACTAAAATTTCAGCCACAATTGCCAGGAAAATTGTTTGGGATGCAAAGAAAAACCCACAAATAACTTCAGGTGAAATACAGGACTCCCTGAAAACATGTGGTGTGGCTGTTTCAAGATGCACAATAAGGAGGCACTTGAAGAAAGTCGCCAGAAGAAAGCCATTACTACGCAAATGCCACAAAGTATCCCGCTTACAATACGCCAAACAGCACAGAGACAAGCCTCAAACCTTTTGGCACAAAGTCATTTGGAGTGATGAGACCAAAATTGAGCTTTTTGGTCACAACCATAAACGCTACATTTGGAGAGGAGTCAACAAGGCCTATGATGAAAGGTACACCATTCCTACTGTGAAACACGGAGGTGGATTGCTGATGTTTTGGAGATGTGTGAGCTACAAAGGCACAGAAAATTTGGTCAAAATTGATGGCAAGATGAATGCAGTATGTTATCAAAAAATACTGGAGGAACACTTGCATTCAGCAGCCATGCTGCGTATGGGACGTACTTGGACATTCCAACATGACAATGATCCTAAACACAAGGGCAAGTCAACCTGTCATTGGCTACATCAGAATAAAGTGAAGGTTCTGGAGTGGCCATCTCAGTCTCCTGACCTCAATATCATTGAGCCACTCTGGGGAGATATCAAATGTGCAGTTCATGCAAGACAGCCCAAGAATTTACAGGCACTGGAGGCTTTTTGCCAAGAGGAATGGGCAGCTTTACCATCTGAGAAGATAAAGAGCCTCATCCACAAATACCACAAAAGACTTCAAGCTGTCATTGATGTTAAAGGGGGCAATACACGGTATTAAGAACTGGGGTATGTCAACTTTTGATCAGGGTAATTTGGGTAGTTTCTGTTGCCATTATGATTTAAAAAGAGTAAACACAGTTGATTGATAATAAATGGCTTCAGCCAAACGCTAACCATGAGTGAAAGAAAAGTTTTTGTGCTATCATTCATATTCTCTGAAAAATGGCCAAGAAATCATAAATTCTGCCAGGGTATGTAAACTTATGAGCACAACTGTATGTGCTGCATGCATGAATGCTGTCCATTAAGTGCCATAATATGCAAGAGCCCACCCAGTATACAGCAATTTAATTCCGCTTTAATATGTACTGACTGAAATATGTAGGCTTGCATTTCTGAACCACTTTTAAAAATGCAAGTTGCCCTAGGTCCCTTTCACATAAGCAGTCCGATTGGGCCTGCCTGTCCATTTTTCAGGCAGGCAGGACCCTATCGGACCCTCTATTTTTCTCTATGGGCAGTTGGATGTAAATGCACTTTTGACACACCCAGCCACCTCCAATCCGATCTGATCCGGCAAAAACAAGCGGAAGGGGATCCATACCCCTCCATCTGGCCAGATCAGATCGGAGGGCAGTTGGGTGTAAATGGACAGCCGGTCTGTTTACATCCAACCGCCCACAGAGCAGGTTGTGTCCACTCTGAATAAGCAGAGCAGATACGGAGCGGTCATCCAGCTACTCCACTCTGCTCAGTGGGGGACCAGCAGACAGATCCCTGCTGAGCAAACCTGATAAAAACAGATTTCACCCCTTATGAAAGGGTCTGTCAGCCTTGTCCAGTAGTTTCTGACTGACCAGGAGCATACAGATCAGATTTCTCTTTTCGTCCATGGATGGACACAGCTCCTTAAATCTTGACATGTGGGTTATGTTCCTGTTCATAGGAGAGGACTAGGCAGAACATGTTAGTTATCTTAAAACATGTAACTTTAACAGAGTTGAACAGCCCCGCCCAGGGGGTGGTCCCTCCGTACATAACCCTCCACCCTGCAGTCAGCAGCCTCAGTTTTTTTCTGCCTAGCAGAGGAGAAGGACGTGGCTCCCTTTGGGCCCAGAGTCCTGAAGAAATTTTTGCTTTTTATTTATTTTATTTTTCGATTCTTCTATCAACTGCCGGCTGGGCGACAGGCTGGATATTATAGATCCTTGTAGTCTTCCCAGTCCGGCCATTGAGCGTGCCAGTCCTTAGCTACGCGCTGGTTCTGCCATGGCATACCACATGGCTCCAGGGGTGGCCAGTGAGCTTATGCTCCGGGGTCCACATATGACTGGGCTGCTTGCTGTCTCATTCACAGTGGACCGGGCCGACAGCTACTCCGTACCATCGGTTGTGGGGTCTGTCAGGGACGCGCCAGCATGTCCTCGCAAGGACGGGCAAATAGGGTTCCTCCTGCCTCGGCAGGATGGAACAGCTGGGCATTCCCGGTATTTAGGGGTTTTCCTGCCCTCCCTTTCCCTGCTCTCTGTTGCCCTTTCCCCTCCTGCCCTAGGGCCCGCTGCTACCGGGGTGTACCTGTGGGGGGGCTCCGGGTCCCTGTGGGGGACCGTGGGGCGCCGGGGTCCGCTTTCTGTGAGGGGGGTCTGTCTCCTGGGAAGTCTCTGCATGGCCTTCTGGTCCACATCCCGGGGCTCGGGCGCCATTTTTTGCTGCGCCGCCGCCATTTTTAGTGTGCCTGATTTCTCTATTGAAACTTCCATTGGCGGCCATTTTGTCGTGGCCGCTCTGTGGCGCAGGTCGGTATTGCGGGCGGCCATTTTCTTGTGGTCCACGCCCTTTTTTTCTGAGGCGTCTGGCGGCCATTTTGGAGTGGGTTTTGGCATCTAGCACTGGCTTTCTGTATGGCGCACAGCTCATTCTCCTCAGTTTTCTTCCTCACAGTTTTCTTCCTCACACACACGCTGTGTATACAAGGAAGGCGGGCAGCGGTGCAGAGCGGTCTCCCTCCGGGTGGTGAGTCCCCTGGGTTACCCCCCCCCCCTGGTCAGTGCAGCAAGGAGGGGTGACTTTTTAAGTGTTTTTCACTTGGTCCCTGAGGGCTGTCAGTGGGTGTTAATGGAATCAGTATCTGGCCTTTCTTCCCCTAAATTGCCAGAGGCAGCTAATGGTGCCCCTGCACCTGCGGTTCCCATGGATACGCTGTCAGCAGTCCTGGAATCATTTGTTACCAGGGTAGAAGTGGCATGCGGGCGTAAGGGGGTAAAAAAGTGCCCCCTCCTCCCGCCATCTTCTGGGGAGTGCAAGATAGGGCACTTGTGAATGCACTTCTTGATGCTGTGAGGGACACTCTCAGGCTGGTATATGCAGCTGGGACTTCCACAGAAGAGTATGCCCCCTTTGGGTCACACAAATCTAACCGCTTTGTGAAAGTTTTTCCTTATATTACTTTCTTTAAAAAGTTCATAGATAAGGAATGTGAACGACCGCAGAGGTCTTTTGTGATCCCTCAGCGCATGGTGGTCCGTTATCCTTTGGGGGTGAGCCTTTTAGAAAAAAAAAAAAAGAATGGGCCTCTCCTCCGGTCGTGGACACCCCGGTCTCTCGGCTAAATAAGGTAACCACTCTCCTGGTAGAGGGGACCCCTGCCTTTAAAGGCCCTAATGATAGGAGGTCTGGAACGGTGACCCGCTTCATGTTCACCATGCTGGGGTCAGGGTTGCGACATTTATTAGCTGCGGCTTTTGGTGTCTCAGACACTCCTTGAATGGGCAAGATTTTGCAATAGACAGTAGGGGAGCATCAGCTTCCTCCAGAGTGCGTAAGGCTGGCTGACCAATGGTCCAGGGCCTTGTGTGTGTCTATGATGCCACTCTGGATGCGGCCCCCTGGATTTCCAGAGCCTCTGTATCTGCGGTGGTACTGCGTCGTCTGTGAAATGCTGGTCCGCTGACCAAGCATCCAAAAAAGCTCTGGCCTTTTTTGTACCTTGCTGGGCGACATTATTAAAGATGTCACTGGTGGTAAGAGCACACTTCTCCCACTGTCCTCTATGGGGAAGGAGCCACGCCGTAAGCGGGGCCCTCCTATTCCGCGCAGAAGCGGTATTTTCGTCAGATCCTCCCTGACTGACAGGGCTCCAGCTGGGGGACAGGAGTGTCCCTGGGTGCGTGAGCCAGACAAGACGGCTAACAAGCTTGCTACCACATGAAGTTTTGCCCCCGCCTGACTCAGGGTGGGGGGGACGGCTTCGCGAGTTTGCAGCTCGGTGGTCCTCCCTGCTCTCCGACCAGTGGGTCTGCGAGGGGGTCGCTTCCGGGTACAAGATAGAGTTTCTTTCTTGTCCGCCATACAGATTCTTTGCCTCGAATCTTCCTCTCCTAGGTCCGCTTGATAGGAGCAGTACGAGACTTGCTCAGGTGCAGAGGTGTCCGTCCAATATTGGACCTCATAGTCCTCAATGCCTTTGTGAGGGTGAAAAATCATCCGGGGGATTTTCTGGCGTCCCTGGACATCAAGGACGCCTACTTGCATGTCCCCATATGCGACAGGCATCAGAGGTTTTCTGCGCTTTGCGATCGGCGAGGACCACTATCAATTTTTGCCTCTTCCCTTTGGCCTAGCGTCAGCACCAAGAGTTCTCACCAAGGTGCTCCCCTCGATTCTAGCTTTGCTGAGACAGCATGGCATTTCCGTCGTAGGTTGCTTAGACAATCGTCTTCTGAGAGCTGCTTCCAGCCCAGTATTAGAGGAGGACGTGTCTATAGCCAGTCAGACTCTCCAAGAATTTGGATGGATACTGAACCTCCAGAAGTCGGTGTTCCGATTCAGCGCCTAGAAATCCTGGGACTGATTCTAGACTCTACGGAGGCGAGAGTATTCTCCCTCCAGAGAAGTTGCAGACACTCCAGGCTGCAGTGAGGTTGTTAACATACCGCATTTGGTCATCTCTCCGTTTCTGCATGAGAGTCCTGGGCCTTATGGTAGCCTCCTTTGTGGCAGTACTGTATCCCATACTCGGGTGCTGCAGAGGGTGATTCTGTCAAAATGGGACAAATCCCCTTTGTCTCTGGATCATCTGATTCAGGTAAGTCGCCTAGTCGGGGCCTCTCTGACTTGGTGGCTGACATCCCCGGCACTTCAGTCCGGGAAGTCTTTCCTTCCTTATCCACTGGACTGTGATAACGGCGGACGCCAGCCTGACCGGTTGGGGGGGGGAGTCTGGGGGGTTCGGTCGGCCCAGGGCCGCTGGACTCCGGAAGAATCTCTCCTATCGAACAATCTCCTCGAACTTCGAGCAATTAGACTGTGCCTCTCCAAGTGGTCGCAGAGGCTTCCAGGGCGTCCGGTCAGGATCCAGTCGGACTACGCCACGGAAATGGCTTGTGTCAACCATCAGGGTGGAACAAGGGGCTCGGCCGCAGCGTCGGAGGTCGCTTACATCCTGAGATGGGCCGAAAGGAGCGTACCGGCTCTATCGGCTGCTTACATTCCGGGCGTAATAACTGGCAGGCAGACTATCTGAGTCGCCAGATGCTGGACCACGGGGAATGGTCGTTACACCCGGAGGTGTTTCCACTCCTTGTCAGAAGGGGGCACACCAGATATGGATCTCCTGGCCTCTCAACTCAATCGCAAGGTGTCGAGGTTTGTGGCCAGATCCAGGGATCCCTGGGCAGACGCGTCAGACGAGTTGGTGGCTTCATGGAGTCAGTATCGGCAAATCTATGCCTTTCCTCCAATGAAAATGCTTCCTCGTCTGCTCCGCGGAGTGGAGGCCGAGGGGATTCCGGTGATTCTATTCGCCCCAGACTGGCCCCGGCGTCCCTGGTACGCCAACCGCGTGAGACTGGTAGCAGATGCTCCCTGGCGCCTGCCAATGCAGGAGGACCTTCTGTCTCAAGGTCCCATTCTTCATCCTGCCTTGCAGTCGCTGGCTTTAACGGCATGCTATTGAAAGCCAGGTACTGAGGGACTGTATTTTCTGCTAGAAAATCACTTGGAACCCCCAAACATTATATATTTTTTTTTAGCAGAGACCCTAGGGCAGTGATGGCGAACCTTGGCACTCCAGATGTTTTGGAACTACATTTCCCATGATGCTCAACTACACTGCAGAGTGCATGAGCATCATGGGAAATGTAGTTCCAAAACATCTGGGGTGCCAAGGTTCGCCATCACTGCCCTAGGGAATAAAATGGCGGTTGTTGCAATATTTTACGTCACACAGTATTTGCGCAGCGGTCTTTCAAACGCAATTTTTTGGGAAAAAATACACTTTAATACATTTTAAATAAAACTAAACTGTAAAGTTACCCCGTTTTTTTTTTTGTCTAAAAGTTTTGATTACCTGTTTTTGTGCCTGCTTCCTGATTCCCTTACCGAAGATGGCGGCGGCACCACCCGAGAGCCGAGGGAGAGATCGGCTTTGGGTGCCGACATCGCGGGCGCCCAGGACAAGTAAGTGTCCATATATTAAAAGTCAGCAGCTGCAGTATTTGTAGCTGCTGACTTTTAATATTTTTTTTTTAGGTGGAACTCTGCTGCTTTCACACTGGAGTGGGCAGGCGTTGACGGTAAAACGACACTAGTTTTAGCGGCGCTTTACCATAATTTTAGTGGTGCTATTCAGCTGCTAGCAGGGCGCTTATAACCCAGCTAGCGGCCGATGAAGAGGTTAAATGAGCCCGTGTAGCACCGCTGCAGAAGCGCTTTGCAGGCGCTTCGGCAGCAGTGCCCATTCATTTCAATGGGCAGGAGTGGTGGAGGAGCAGTATACACTGCTCCAAAGATGCTGCTTGCAGGACTTTTTTTAACGTCCTGTCAGCGCACCGCCTCAGTGTGAAAGCACTCGGGCTTTCACACTGAGACTGCAGGGGCGCTGTTTTGCAGGCACTTTTACAGGTGCTGTTTTTAGCCCAAAAGTGCCTGAAAAACACACCAGTGTGGAATGGGTCCAACTGTTAGATTTTATGAGATGAAGGGGAAATAAACTAAAAAAAAAATCGGCCTAACATATCGGCCCAAAAAAATCGGCATCATATATCGGACATCGGCCGCCGCGATTTCTAAATATCGTCATCGGCCAGAGAAAAACCCATATCGGTCGTACTGGTAAGTACGTTTATACAGGGGGTCCGACACGTGATTCCCCTGATTGGGCCATCACTTCCTCCGTAGGACTTGAATCTGGTTCTCTCTGTGCTTCTGGAACCTTCCTTTGGGAACACCAGGGAGTATTCCTCTCTTAACGCTTTCTCAGGAAATTGCTTTTCTAGTTGCCATTACATCGGTCAGAAGGTGTTCTGAATTGGCGGCGTTGTCTTGCAAGTCTCCTTACTTGGTCCTCCATAAGGATAAGCGGTGCTGCGCCCGCAGCCCTCAATCATTCCTAAGGTAGTTTCAGCTTTTCACCTAAACAAGGACATTGTACTTCCATCCTTGTGTCCTCGACCTTCTCATCCCATGGAGGTTGCGCTACATACTTTGGACGGGGTACGTGCCCTACGGGTGTACCTGTTTGCTACGGCTCTGTTCCGAAGATCTGACTCGCTGTTCGTGTCGGTGTCTGGCCCACAGTAGGGCCTGGCGGTTTTCGACAGCCACCTTTCTAGGTGGATCTGGCAGACCGTCATCCAGGCCTATGCCCTTAAGAGGCGCGTGCCTCCCTTTCCTGTCACGGCGCATTCAACCAGGGCAATTGGTGTCTTGTGGGCTTTCCAACATCAAGTGTCTGTCTCACAGGTGTGTAAGGCGGCGACCTGGTCGTCTGTTCACACCTTTTCAAAATTTTCTAAGATTAATGTGAGTGCATCTTCGGATGCTTCCTTTGGCCGCAAGGTTTTGCAGGCGGCTGTTTGAGGTTGCAACTCCTCCGTTGAGGAGCTCTGGTTGTTTGGGGTGAAGTTAAGTCTTCTTTTGATTGCTGTTCCCACCCCTCGTTTTTTCTGACACTGCTTGGGGACGTCCCACATGTCAAGATTTAAGGAGCTGTGTCCGTCCATGGACAAAAAGAGAAAATAGGATTTTTTTGTACTCACCGTAAAATCCTTTTCTCTGTCGTCCATGGACGGACACAGCACCCACCCCTTCTTTTTTAGTTTGTACTGCTTTTCTACGAACTGAGGCTGCTGACTGCAGGGTGGAGGGTTAAGTATGGAGGGACCACCCCCTGGGCGGGGCTGTTCAACTCTGTTAAAGTTACATGTTTTAAGATAACTAACATGTTCTGCCTAGTCCTCTCCTATGAACAGGAACATAACCCACATGTCAAGATTTAAGGATCTGTGTCTGTCCATGGAGAAAAGGATTTTACGGTGAGTACAAAAAAAAATACTATTTTTCTGCTCATTCTAGTCAGTGACCTAAAAAATTTGAACCTAAAGATGTTCAGGGACAGGGTAGAAGCATTTTCAAAAGACCAGCAATGGCGGCTTACATATTTCTGTCAGTACAGTTTTACTTGAACTCTTCATACTTGAACATTCAGCTGCGTTACCACACACTTATTGGCATTCAGGATTTTATGTGTTATTCATTTTGAAATGGTTGCTAATGTACGGCAATAAAAGGAAAAACACCCCCTGCAGCATCTTTTTTTTTAATGCAGTGCACCACAACACTTGACATGTACAGCGAGGGAAAAAATTAATCCCCAGCTGATTTTGTACGTTTGCCCACTGACAAAGAAATGATCAGTCTATAATATTAAAGGTAGGTTTATTTTAACAGTGAGAGACGGAATAATAAAAATATCCAGAAAAATACATTTCAAAAAAGTTATTAATTGATTTTCATTTTAATGAGTGAAATAAGTATTTGACCATTTCACAAAACATAACTTAGTACTTGGTAGCAAAACCCTTGTTGGCAATCACAGAAGTCAAACGTTTCTTGTAGTTGGCCACCAGGTCTGCACACATCTCAGGAGGGATTTTGTCCCACTTCTCTTTGCAGATCCTCTCCAATTCATTAAGGTTTCGAGGCTGACGTTTGTTAACTCGAACATTTTGCTCCCTCCACATTTTTTTCTCTGAATCATTCAGATGTTCATTAGCAAACTTCAGATAATCCTGTGCATGTGCTTTCTTGAGCAGGGGGGCCTTGCGGGTGCTGGAGGATTTTAGTTCTTCACGACGTAGTGTGTTACCAATTGTTTTCTTAGTGATTATGGTCCCAGCTGCATGAAAATCATTGCCAAGATTCTCCTGTGTAGTTCTGGGCTGATTCCTCACCGTTCTCATGATCATTGAAATTCCACGAGGTGAGATCTTGCATGAAGACCCAGACCGAGGGAGATTGACAGTTATTTTGTGTTTCTTCCATTTGCGAATAATCCCACCAACTGTTGTCACCCTCTCACCAAGCTGCTTGGCAATGGTCTTGTAGCCCATTCCAGCCTTGTGTAGGTCTACAATCTTGTCCCTGACATCCCTGGACAGCTCTTTGGTCTTGGCCATGGTGGATAAATTGGAATCTGATTGCTTCTGTGGACAGGTGTCTTTTATACAGGTAACAAGCTGAGATTAGGAGCACTCCTTTTAAGAGAGTGCTCCTAATCTCAGCTTGTTACCTGTATAGAAGACACCTGGGAGCCAGAAATCTTGCTGACTGATAGGGGATCAAATACTTATTTCACTCATTAAAATGCAAATCAATATACAACTAGTTTAAAGTGCGTTTTCCTGGATATTTTTTTTCAGTTTCTCACTTTTAAAATAAACCTACCATTAAAATTATAGACTGATCATTTCTTTGTCAGTGGGCAAACGTACAAAATCAGCAGGGGATCAAATACTTTGTTCTCTCACTGTTGTGTGCTGTAGGCTACCGCTGTACTTTGTATTGAGATGCCTTTCAATTACAATGACATTCTAACATATCACATATCTTATTGTGTGGCAATGTGAATTGCTGTACTATCTTTCTACGGCATGTTGCTGCAATGCATGGGTGCGAATCCAGCTTTAAGTACACACAGTGAGTGCGTCTTTCTCTTACTATATTGCTGGATTATTATATAATATTCATATTATCTTGGATTGCAAGTCTTGCCTACTACAGAGCAATGAAATTAGCAGTGCATAATCTGACCAATCGGCTTAGTGATAAATTTTCTGGGCTGTTGGCGAAATTTGTAGCACTTTGTAGCATTTAAAGTAGTTCTAAAGGCAGAAGATTTTTTTTACCTTCGCTCTCTTCCTTCTTATTGGCTCAAACACAGCAGCATGAGCCAGTGGCTCCCTCCGCTAAAATCACAGCCAGTGAGGAGGAAGCGGGGGTGCTGTCAAGTTGAGCTCTGTATGTCATTGGACACACAGAGCAGGGCTCAGGAGCCAGCATGCATGCGTGCCCCCATATCAAACTGCTTGCTATGGAGACACTCAGTGGGCGGGAGCCAGGAGCGCTGGCGGGGGACCCAAGAAGAATAGGATCAGGGCGGCTTTGTGCAAAACCATTGCACAAAGCAGGTAAGTATAACAATTGTTATTTTAAGGGAAAGAAAATCGAGCATTTACAATCACTTTAGCCAGCTCCATTATACTGATGAGTTGGGGGACTTGAAATGACATGATGACCATCAAAACTTAGTGGCTTGCAGGGCAAGATATCTGCAAGTCAGCTACTGCTGAGGAATGGATGAGGCCTGAGACTCCTGTTTTCTGTAATCTCTCATCTGTTATCAGTTAATTACTGTATTTATTGGCGTATAACACACACTTTTTTACCCTGAAAATAGAGGGTAAACCGTGCCTGTGTGTTATACGCAGGGGGCTGTGGAAAGTTTTTTTCCTGAAGTTAGTTAAACGCCGATAAATACGCGTGTTATACGCAGATAAATATGGTAAATCTTTTTTTTAAGAGTTTTTATTAATATTGTTTCTGACTAGGACATTTACCTATGTTGTATACTATATATTCAGTCAAATGAATAGATAAGACAGGGTCTTTGCAATATAGCGTACACATATGGAATGTATTGCATAGACAATTGGCAAGTTATCAAATCGCTGGAGACAAATGAGATGGGAGATCTAATTACAGACTGTTTTCAGGAATAAGTGTGTAGCGATACCTCCAACTAAGGAGGCCGCAGAATTTGATTTTGGGCCCTGAGTGCAGCTCCGCCAACCCCCGGCAATAGGCTCTATCCCCTTCTGGCACAGCTAGTACTAACAATCAATGATATGTCCTATGCAATAGAATAACTAAGCAAGGACACAGTAATGAATTGTAATAGGTAAAGTGTTTTACTCATCAATTCTCAATATGAATAAAAGGGGTAACAATAATCACAGTTCTAAACAATCACTCCTAAGGGCAGCGTCCTGCCACTCTAACACACTATATAGTAACACACGCTACAAGTGCGCCATACGGGCGACCGTTAACTAAGTGCCCTATGGCGCAGCAATCAAACACGCTAGAATCCCCACCAGGCCTGGTTCTAATATTTAGCTTAGTCCTTCTTTCTTCACCGGCAGGTCTGTAATGGTGGTGCACTTAAACAGAGTATAACTTTGTAATCCAAGGGGTATGAAAATAACTTGTAGGCCACGGCAGTCTATAGGCCTATACACAGCAACAGTATCTAAGCTGGGCTTATGCCCTCTCACCCGCCGGACTACGGATCCAGTCCGGGAAAACCTCCACGTGCCGTGTCACACACTCTCGATCTCTCCAACGATCGGGTCCCCGATCCGACAAGGCGGTAGCTCACAAAGTCAGATGCCACCCAGGCTCGCAGAGGGGAGGATGGAAGGCTCTTCGGTGCAGAGCAAGGCCTCAGGCTTCAGGCCTTGCCCCTCCGACACATCCGCACAGGAGGATCCGTCCGTGAAGTCTCGTGTCGCCAAAGAGACCGAGCCCGGCCGCGCCTCTTCCTTTTATAACCCCTCCCATGAGTCTCTGCGGTGGAACGTCACAACAAGAATGGGGTTATGGGTAATGTAGTTTCTTCCCAATATAGGGGAACACCCCGCTACACACTCCCCCCACTTAAACTCTTTGGTCCCCAAAGATAAATTTTAGCAACAACTATATACAACATTGGACAATTCTGAAAACGATGTTGGGATAGGGGATTCCCACCATAACTGAGGGGTTGAATTCCCTTGCCCACAGGTCACATTATCTTGGGTGGCCTGACTAACTGTGCCAGAGAGTGAGCTGGGGTTGCCCTCCACCAAATGGACAGTGGAGGGATCCGGAATCTCAGCATTTCTCCTAGCAGTGACCACAGAGTCTTCCGAACTGTTCCCCATCTGGGGGTAGGTCAGCTTCTTAGGAGGTTGAATGACTCTTCGAGCTCTTTGCTCTCTTGGAATCTCTGGCTCTGGCGCCACAGGCTCCTCTTCCTCGGAGTAACTATCATGGGCATCTTCCCAGTAATCTGTTGAAGGACTGAAGGGGATGAATTCTGTAGCCTCTGGGTTCAGCGTTTCATCTGTGGTATCTTGGGTGACTGGAAGATCTATAATAGAAGTTCCTGGAGTTGGGGAAGACCACAGCCAATCAAGCTCTCCTTCTTCATCTCCACTAAGTTGGGAGGCTTCTCCATTTCCAGCTCGGGAGGTCTGTGACCGAGTGTGCGGTCTAGGAGTATCCAAGATAGAGGCCGGTGCAGGGGAGTCTCCCACGGAAGGTATTCTAACTGCCTCCGTCAGTGGGAGCAGGTGGTTTCGATGCCATGTCTTCAGTGGGCCTACATTTCCCTCTGGCTTCACCTTGTAGACAGGTAGGCCCGGCAACTTCCTGCAGATGACATAAGGTTCAGATCTCCATCTGTCTGCAAGCTTGTGCTTTCCGGGGACTCCCAGATTGCGCAACAGTACTCGATCCCCGGGCTGTAGGTCTTGTACCCGGACCTTCAGGTCGTAATTTTTTTTATTCCGAGCTCCCCTTTGATCTGAGGCCGCTTGAGCTTGTTCATAGGCTACTTTCAGGCTGTGTCTGAGCCTATCCACATATCCTTTGTGAGAGGTGACGGAGGAATGGTCCAGTGAGGTGCCAAAAGCCAGGTCCACCGGTAGTCTCGCTTCTCTCCCAAACATGAGTCGATATGGGGAATAGCCTGTAGCATCACTGATGGTGCAGTTGTAAGCATGTACCATGGCTGCTATGTGTTTGCTCCAATGTTGCTTTTTCTCGCTTTCCAGAGTCCCCAACATGTTGAGCAGGGTTCGGTTGAACCTTTCCGGCTGAGCATCTCCCTGAGGATGGTAAGGTGTAGTTCGAGTCTTCCTGATTCCCAACGAATCCAAGAGCTTCCGGATCAGCTTACTCTCGAAGTCCCTCCCTTGATCTGAATGGAGTCTCTGTGGCAGCCCATAATGGACAAAATACTTCTCCATAAGTACCTTGGCCACGGTGGAGGCCTTCTGATCTTTGGTGGGGAAGGCCTGGGCATACCGGGTGAAATGGTCGGTTATCACCAGAACATTTCCTAGTCCACTCAGGTCGGGTTCGAGGCAGAGAAAGTCAATGCACACCAGGTCCATAGGCCCTTGGCTCTGTAGATGGCCCATTGGGGCAGCTTGATGGGGCAAAGTCTTCCTCTGGATGCATCGCGCACATGAGTGGCAGTACTCCTCTACCTCTGCCCTCATGCAGGGCCAAAAGAACCGACTTCTGACAAGTTGAAAAGTCCTTTCAGCCCCTAGGTGGCCATGATTGTCATGCAAGGCCATCAAAACAGTCTCCCGATGTTTCTCTGGGAGGAACATCTGCCACTTATCTTCTGAATCATCAGAGGGGCCCCTTCGGTAGACCACTCCCTGATGCAACTGCAACCTATCCCACTCCTTCCTCAGTAGGCGAGCTTCTTTGGAGGGTTGACGCATGAGTATGTTTGGATCCTGATTTTTCAAGGCCTCCTGGACCAATCTCCCCATGGGGTCTTCCAATTGGTCACACCTTAATTCCTTTTTGGACAATCTTGGTAGGTTGCCCTCTTCCAATTGAGCTACTCCACAGTAGTGTTTGGGGACTCCCACCGTGGTAACTCCTATTTCCTCTGCTCTGGAGCATTCTCGGGCTTGGAATGCAGCTCCTTGACAAAGGGCCTGCACCCCGTCCGGTGCCACTTGGGTCCAATCTTCTATTTCAATGGTCGGGGAATGAGATCTTCTGGACAAGGCGTCTGCGTCTCGATTCCCCACCCCTGGTCTATACTTAAGGCTGAAGTTGAATCCAGACAGTGCGGCCAGCCACCTGTGTCCAGTGGCATCCAGCTTGGCCGTGGTGAACAGGTAGGTAAGGGGGTTGTTGTCGGTCTTCACAGTGAACTCTGCTCCGTACAGGTAGTCTTTGAGCTTGTCTACTACCGCCCACTTGAGGGCCAGGAACTCCAGCTTGTGAGTGGGGTAGTTCTTCTCAGAGGGGGTCAGGCTTCTACTCACATAGGCAACAGGCCGCAATTGCCCCTCATGTTCTTGGTAAAGTACTCCTCCCAGACCGTCGTGACTAGCATCCACGTGCAGTTCATAGGGTTTGGTTGGGTCTGCATAGGCCAAGACTGGTGCAGTGGTCAGGCTCCTCTTCAATTCCTGGAAAGCCTCTTCACACCTCTGATTCCACTGATCTCTGATGGACTCTCCTGGCCTCCTGGGCCCCGATCCATCCTCCTCTCCTTCAGTCTTGAGCAACTCATTCAATGGTCTAGCAATTCGAGCAAATCCCTCCACAAACCTTCTATAGTAGGAGCAGAAGCCCAAGAAGGATCTGAGTTCTGTTACTGTGGTGGGCTGTGGCCAGGAGGTAACTGCCTCCAATTTCTCAGGGTCTGTGGCCACCCCTTCTTCAGATACTATGTGCCCCAGATATATAGGAATATGAAGGTATTGGGACTTTTAAGGTGCAACAACTACACAATATTCAATATAAAAATATAATTTTATTACAAAAAAAATATATGAAAATTCATATGTACAAATATACATGAACCATCAAAATAAACATAATAGAGTTTCCAAAGTGCATACAGACAAAATTCTCTACATGTTTCGCCATTTTGTAGGCTTCCTCAGGAGTTTGTCATGCAAATACTGGAAACAAAAAAAGAAAAATAATAAATACATAATATTAATTACTCAAATTTCAAACTCAAAATTACAAAACAGAATATTATTAAGAAAAAAAGGATAACTGAAAACCATAACCAGCCCAATGGTTGCTCAAAAGTTCATCTCAAAATTAGATCTATTTATTCAAGGTATATGACCTTATTAGTATCAGTTGTAAGTACATTACCTGTAAATTTTGATGGTACAATCTAAAATGAAGAATGACCAGATAGCCAATGAGCTATCCCACACGGGGGCGCCCGTAAGGAGGGGATCATATGGTGTATCATAGAGGGGGAGAAATACTGGCACAAATAACCACCCGGATATTACTAGCACAGGAACAGAGGGCCATCTGGGGGAAATTACAAAGAAAATTCGAATGAAGTCAAATAACAATCTATGTATAAGAGTAAAGGCGTCTAATCTAGTTATACGGCACATACCCCATCAGTATTTACCTGTTTATGGCTGTTGATCGTAAAAAATATAAATTAGAATAGGCAAAAAAGGGGGCAGTATCTCCAAAGTACCCCAATCAGTGTCCACTCTAAAGGAAACAGAAATAGTGGAAATTACTATAAATATATATAATAATCCCCTCTAGTTGGTAATCAGAATTTTAATTTTTAGCCATATACTTGCTATTTACTAGCAAGTATATGGCTAAAAATTAAAATTCTGATTACCAACTAGAGGGGATTATTATATATATTTATAGTAATTTCCACTATTTCTGTTTCCTTTAGAGTTTAGAATTTATATTTTTTACTATCAACAGCCATAAACAGGTAAATACTGATGGGGTATGTGCCGTATAACTAGATTAGACGCCTTTACTCTTATACATAGATTGTTATTTGACTTCATTCGAATTTTCTTTGTAATTTCCCCCAGATGGCCCTCTGTTCCTGTGCTAGTAATATCCGGGTGGTTATTTGTGCCAGTATTTCTCCCCCTCTATGATACACCATATGATCCCCTCCTTACGGGCGCCCCCGTGTGGGATAGCTCATTGGCTATCTGGTCATTCTTCATTTTAGATTGTACCATCAAAATTTACAGGTAATGTACTTACAACTGATACTAATAAGGTCATATACCTTGAATAAATAGATCTAATTTTGAGATGAACTTTTGAGCAACCATTGGGCTGGTTATGGTTTTCAGTTATCCTTTTTTTCTTAATAATATTCTGTTTTGTAATTTTGAGTTTGAAATTTGAGTAATTAATATTATGTATTTATTATTTTTCTTTTTTTGTTTCCAGTATTTGCATGACAAACTCCTGAGGAAGCCTACAAAATGGCGAAACATGTAGAGAATTTTGTCTGTATGCACTTTGGAAACTCTATTATGTTTATTTTGATGGTTCATGTATATTTGTACATATGAATTTTCATATATATTTTTTGGTAATAAAATTATATTTTTATATTGAATATTGTGTAGTTGTTGCACCTTAAAAGTCCCAATACCTTCATATTCCTATATAGCTTCGTAATGAAGGGATGTGGTGCCTATGAGATACAGGTGACACGTATTATTTTCAATTTCTCCATGTGCCCCAGATAGTTCACAGAAGACTGGTAGAACCGACACTTCTCAGGCGAAAGCTTAAGTCCTTCCTCACTGAGTCTTCTCAACACTTTCTCCAGCCTCTCTTCATGTTCCTCCAAGGTTCTCCCAAAGACAATGACATCGTCTAGGTATACAAGGACTTCGATCAAGTTCATGTCCCCTACTGTCTTCTCCATGAGACGTTGGAAAGTAGCTGGGGCTCCAGACAGACCTTGGGGCATCCGGTCGAATTCGAAGAACCCCACTGGGGTTATGAAAGCCGTCTTCTCCTTGTCTGCTGGGTGCATCGGAATCTGATAGTACCCACTCTTGAGATCCATAACGCTGAACCATTTGGCTCCAGACAAGCTCTGTAGGGCATCCTCTATCCTCGGAGTGGTGTATTGGTCAGGTATGGTTCTCCTGTTGAGAGTCCTGTAGTCTATACAGAGCCTCAATGATCCATTCTTCTTTCGGACCACTACTATGGGAGAGGCATAGGGGCTCCTGGACTCCCGTATCACACCAGTCCTCTTGAGTTCTGCAAGTTGTTCCCTCAGATCCTCCAGATCTGCTAGCGGGACCCGCCTGACTCTCTCTCGGAAGGGCTTATCTTCTTGGAGGCGGATCCGATGGGTGGCACTTCTTGCACACCCCACATCAAACTCATCCCTAGAGAAGATCTTCTCCCATCTATTCAACTGGGCCTTGGCTCTCTCTTTCCAAGCCCTGGACAGATTCGGGTTTCCCATGGTCAGCTTCTCCCAAACATCCGCTTCTTCACCTGTCCTCTTCACTTCTGACAGGGTAACAGGGGCCGCCGGGCTCACCTGGCCTAGCAACATTCTGGCTGGGATGTCCATGGGGTCTTTGGTAGTATTCCTAACACTCACTGGAACTCTATAATGGGCCTTCTTCAGGACCTTCAGCGGAATCACTTCCGGTATCACCTCCAGGCCTGAGGATTCACCCCTTGGGTCTGACTCCAGCATGACAAAGGGACCAGGCTGTTCCCAAGTAAGCTTCACAGTGGCCCTGAGACAGGTTACTTCGCCGGGCTGCAACACTACCCCTTCTCTTCCAAGTCTCCACACCTTCCCTATCTCCTCTCCAGGGGTCTCCCGCTCTTGGACCAGCCGTTGGTAGGCTGTCTTCAGCATGGGATGGATCTTGGTAGCTGCTTGTCTTTCTTCCGTCACGAGAGGGGTCAGGAGTCTTCGGACCAGGTCCGTGTTCGTCCCTATTATAAGGCAATTCTTGTTGGCTCCAGGCGGCCTAGGACACACAACTGCCAGGGTGTCAAACACTTCGGCCTTCCCAGCCACGGATGGGTCAAAGGTTATTTGGACGGGAAGGTAGCCGTCGTAAGGGAAACTCTGGGTTCCAATTCCCCATATTTCCAGCTCCTCTATCTTCTGGATAGGCAGATGACTCAGGTGCCTGTCGTAGAAGTCCCGGTATAGTAGGGTCACTTGTGCCCCGGTGTCCAGGAGGCCCCTGGTGTAGACTCCCTCCACTTGAATGGGCACTATAGGGGATGGGCCTACCAGCTTCTCTGGATATGGTCCGGCAGGAGCTGCCTTCTTCAGACCTTTTCCCTTTGGACTCTCTCTTGTCCTATTCCCTTTGGACTTGAACCTTTCTTGAGCCTGGTATGCACTGACTTCCCTCCTTTTAATGGGTGTAGGAACCCGCTGAGGTGTACTATTATTTTTCTTGGGTGGGCACCCCCTTTGGGGGGTGCCGTGCCTCTCCTGAGGGGTCTCCCCCCTTCTTCTTGGAGTATAGCTTTGTTGAGGGGTATTACGTTTCCCCTTTGGTGTTCTATCTCTCTTTTTGTTTTTCTTTGCATTCAGCTTGGAGTTTACTGAAGATGGTGGGCACCCGGTTGACTCCTTCACCGGGGCCCTCTGAAGTTTCCCGCCGGCTTGCGGTTGTCGGGTCTCTTCTTCTTCGGACTAGAACATGTGGCTGCAATGTGGCCAACTCCCCCACAGTTGAAGCAGACTATATCTCCCCATTCTTGTAAAGGTTCGGGTGCTGAGGCAATCGGGAACAATTCCTTCCTTGGACTTTCCTTCTTCTTGGGACACTCTGTGTCTTTTGCTATCAGAGAGGTCAATATCTCTAATACCTTGGACATCTGAGTTTTTAGGGTGTCTATCTCCGCCTCTCTTTCAGGGGTCATCACTGGATTGACCAGCACCTGTGCGGGTACAACACTTGTCTTATCCTTCTGCTGGTCCTGTTGCAGCGCCTCCTCATCTCTGATAATTTTTATTAAATCAGCATAAGTCAGCAACATTCCTCCTCCCAAGGTTTTCAGGTGCAGCCAGACTGGATCGGAGCGTAGCGCTCCCTTTAAGACTTGCTTCATTCTTGCCGCATCGGCATCTTGGGGCTTCATCCCTTTCTTTAACACAATCTTGCACAGCAGCCTGTTTAGCCTTCTGACATACTCGGAAAGTTTCTCCTCCGGTTTTTGGAAAGTGTGTTCAAACTGGTAGACCGTCTCTGTCACCTTGTCTAATTGACCAAACTCTTCCTGCAGCATAGCTAGACAATCCTGCGCCGTGCACCCTGCATTCCCAAACCGGAAACTTTTCACTGCTTCTGCTGCTGCACCTTTAAGGCTTTCTAACACTCGCTGCCTCTTCTGTGCCTCCGGCAACTCCCATGCCTCCACTGCCTGTAATGCCTGTTCCACCCAAGTATCAAAATCTTCTTCCCCTGCCGGGACAGGGAGCTTCCCTGAGAATATTTTTAGTCTCCGGTAGCTAGTTTCCACATGCACCGTACTTGTCTTCTGACATTTGGCTAGCAAATCCCCTATTGCATTTATCAGTTCTGGTGATATAGCAGTGGCCGATGCAGGTGCCACCGGAGGTGGTGCCCTGTCTTCTCTTTCAGGTGTAGTTCGGGCCGCAGCCTGTGGCGATCCCGTAGGGGATGGTTCCCTTTCTACAGTTATTGCGTGCGCCAGCCTAAATGTTCTGTTGTCTGGCGTCTGCAGACACTTGTGCTTACAGGCCTCTGGCATCCCGTCCCAATATTCCACTAATGCGTATTGATATGAGATGTTTGGGTCTGTCTTCATGTCTATCACCCACGGTGTGTGATCTGGGGACACTGAACTCAGCAGTTCCTCTACCGTCTCACTTGACCATTTCTCGCCAGGAAGGCTAATGGCTATCGACTGTTTTGGCTCTGTATTAGCGGCTTTGCACCACTCTTCTACCGCTCTTGGATCCATGGGGTCCATGCCGGCACTTCTGGCGTTCGCTTGCTGCATCAGGATCCCGGACGAGAACCCCCACGTGTAGCGATACCTCCAACTAAGGAGGCCGCAGAATTTGATTTTGGGCCCTGAGTGCAGCTCCGCCTACCCCCGGCAATAGGCTCTATCCCCTTCTGGCACAGCTAGTACTAACAATCAATGATATGTCCTATGCAATAGAATAACTAAGCAAGGACACAGTAATGAATTGTAATAGGTAAAGTGTTTTACTCATCAATTCTCAATATGAATAAAAGGGGTAACAATAATCACAGTTCTAAACAATCACTCCTAAGGGCAGCGTCCTGCCACTCTAACACACTATATAGTAACACACGCTACAAGTGCGCCATACGGGCGACCGTTAACTAAGTGCCCTATGGCGCAGCAATCAAACACGCTAGAATCCCCACCAGGCCTGGTTCTAATATTTAGCTTAGTCCTTCTTTCTTCACCGGCAGGTCTGTAATGGTGGTGCACTTAAACAGAGTATAACTTTGTAATCCAAGGGGTATGAAAATAACTTGTAGGCCACGGCAGTCTATAGGCCTATACACAGCAACAGTATCTAAGCTGGGCTCATGCCCTCTCACCCGCCGGACTACGGATCCAGTCCGGGAAAACCTCCACGTGCCGTGTCACACACTCTCGATCTCTCCAACGATCGGGTCCCCGATCCGACAAGGCGGTAGCTCACAAAGTCAGATGCCACCCAGGCTCGCAGAGGGGAGGATGGAAGGCTCTTCGGTGCAGAGCAAGGCCTCAGGCTTCAGGCCTTGCCCCTCCGACACATCCGCACAGGAGGATCCGTCCGTGAAGTCTCGTGTCGCCAAAGAGACCGAGCCCGGCCGCGCCTCTTCCTTTTATAACCCCTCCCATGAGTCTCTGCGGTGGAACGTCACAACAAGAATGGGGTTATGGGTAATGTAGTTTCTTCCCAATATAGGGGAACACCCCGCTACAAGTGCAAAAATAATATAGCAAAGCCCAATTAGTAATTAAAATGCAATTGGTTCTTAATTAAAATTCAATTGGTTGAGAAACTATGAAAAACTGATTCTCATTCTTTTTAATTGTATGTGTGGGCATTATTTCACTGGTACTATGGCAAGAGTCCTACATTTTATATCTAATTTCAAGGATCATTGCAAATGAATTTAAAAGGAACCGTGCCAGGCAACTGGAGATCTCTTTACGATCTGATCATTAAATTTAAGAGTCAACACGCTAAGCACTACAAATGGTGCTCCTGCCGAGAGGTTCTTTATTTCAGGTCATGAAATCAAGTGCCAAGCTCTACACTTACGGGGCTCCCAGAATTTTCACTATTGACTATGTAGCGGTTCCCCATCACTGCAGGAGACGCTTACCACTTCCGAATTCCAGCCTGTGCATGGGACCCCATGGCAGCTTTATGACTGCTCTTTCATCACACCTTTAATGCTGATACATTAAATGTGTTACATTTTTGTATTTATGAATGTTAAATGTGAGTCTTACAAATAATTTTATCTTTGATGACCCTCAGGCCTCTGCTAGCCCCACACCTAGGGTTAATACATGGGAATGCTGCAGAGGAGTCACAGAACAGAGCATTTGATTCTTGCGGGCCATTGAGACTTTGCAGCATGTTTTATACATGTGTTCCCCCCCCCCCCCTGCCTGTCTTGGAGTGTGTTGATGTTGGAACACGGTGCTGCCTCATTATTTATGGTGTGAAAGTGCTCGCTTCCTGCTCACAGGCTCAGGTAGCTTAGCAGCTCGCAGTGAGTACATGGGACATGTGAGTCAGGCAGCCGGCAAAATGTAGACCGCTGAGAGCACACATAACCTACCAGAACTTTTATTACATGGCAGGGGCCTGCTCCACGCTACTGCTTACACAGCATATGTGGGGTACATCTCACATTTATACATCTGACATCTACTCAACAGGACTGCAAAGAAGCATATTATTCTTACTTAGAACAAAATATAAAACCAAAACCTCTGGGAGTATGTAATTTGCCATGAGTAATCTGAAAATCAGCCTCCTCCTGATTCACAAGTGTTGGAATCGGGGCTATCCTGGTAGAATACTGATCCAGATATAATAGAAAGGTGGACATAATCAAACATTTAAAGGGGTTGTAAAACTTCCCGTTTTTTCACCTTAATGCATCCTATGCATTAAGGTGAAAAAACATCCAATGCTTCAAGCCCCCCCCCCCCCCCCGTTTATTTACCTGAGCCCTCGAAAGTCCCGCGTCGTGAACGCGCTGGCTTCTCAGCCCGGTCTTCTCGGTTCTTCAGTTCGGCTGGCTCCCGCTGCTGTCAATCAAATCAATGACGCAGCGTGCCGGGGGGCGGGGCCAAGTGATACACTTGGCGGCTATGGCCGCCACTGTATCACACGGGAGCACGCTCGCAAGCTAACCCCCTTGGGAGAGGGCTTCCCAGAAGGGGGTTAGCTCTTACAGGGAGGAGTCGAGACAGCTGCTGAGGGACCCCAGAAGACGAGGATCGGGGCCACTCTGTGCAAAACGAACTGCACAGTGGAGGTAAGTATGACATGTTTGTTATTTAAAAGAAAAAAAAAACTAACCTTTACTAACCCTTTAAATACAGTATCTACTGATTATAACTGGCACCTAGTTGCCCATTTTTTTTCTTGTTTCTCTCTTTTATGCTCATCCCCAGAACTCGGGCTGTCTTATAACTTTCCCTTACTCTATACCTATATAGTAATACCTTGGATTATGAGCATAATTCGTTCCAGAAGAATGCTTGTAATCCAAAGCACTCGTATATCAAAGCAAGTTTCCCCATAAGAAAATAATGGAAACTCAGATAATCCGTTCCACAGCCATTGCTTATCTATGCAGTACCGCATGTGGCCAAAGGTGCGGGGGCGTCGGAGATACTTGGAAATCCGAGTGTCTCCTAGCGTCACCGGTGCCCCCGCACCTCTGGCCAAATGCGGTTCTGCACACCCCAGTGGCTTGAATCCTGCTCGTCTTGCGAGACAACGCTCGAAAAGCGAGTCAGGATTTTATTTTAAAAATAGCTCGTATTGCAAAAAGCATGTAAACCACATTACTAGCAATCCGATGTTCTACTGTAGTTGTTGCCTTCGATTATAATAATGCTGAACAAATAGTAAACTGAATAATGTTTAAATATAATCCCCTAAAACAAAAAAGTAAGTAGCCACGGTAAGGTTTTACCCCCCTTTATGACAAGACCACTTTTTGCAATATGGCACTGCGTTATTTTAACTGACAATTGTGCGGTCGTGCGACGCTGTACCCAAATAAAATTGATGTCCTTATTTTCCCACAAATAGAGCTTTCTTTTGGTGGTATTTGATCACCTCTGCGGTTTGTATCTTTTGCGCTATAAACAAAAAAAGACCAACAATTTAAAAAATATATATATTTTTTTTACTTTATGCTATAAAACATAGCCAATAAAAAAGTTAAAAATCGAATTTATTCATCAATTTAGGCCATGCTTGTGAGCCAAAGCATTCGTATTCTGCTACATGTTTTTGGTAAAACAAATCCCAATAAGCGTACATTGATTGGTTTGCGCAAAAGTTATAGCGTCTACAAACTATGGGATATATTTATGGAATAAAATATATATATTTTTTTTAGTAGTAATGGCAGCGACCATCGAATTTTAGTCGGACTGTGACATTGTGACATTGTGGCGGACAAATCTGACACTAAGGGGTGATTTACTATAGACAAATAGACTGTGCAAGTGAAGTTTCTCCAGAGCTTAGTAAATGAGGAAAAGCTTCAATTTGCAAAGAATACCCAATCAAATGCAAGGAAAAAAAATGCCTTTTTGTTTGCACATGATTGGCTGATCGAAGTCAACAACCTTCTGCTAATTTACTAAGCTCTGGAGTAACTGCACTTGCAGAGTGCAACTGCACTTTGCCTTTAGTAAATCAACCCCTAAGTGACACTTTTTGGGGACCAGTGACTCTAATCAGTTCAGTGATCAGTCCTAAAATAAAATGCACTGTCACTGTACTAATGACACTGGCAGGGAAGGGGTTAACATCAGGGGAGATCAAAGGGTTAAATGTGCTCCTAGGGAGTGCTTTCCAACTGTGGGGGGATGCTTTGACTGGGGAAAGACAGAGATCTGTGTTCCTGGGGGTGGCAGCCACCAGCACACGTCCCATTCAAAGTACCATTCCCTGTGCTGATTTAAAAAAAAAAAAAAAATTAACAAAACCTATGCTTTAATATTTTGTGGTGGGTGCTTTAGTTTCCTGTTTTCAGGATTTCTTTTTTTATTTTCACCTGGTGATCCAGTTTGGGGTGGATTTACTAAAAGCAAATAGACTGTGCACTTTGCAAATACTCTAGAGCTTCATAAATAAGGTAAAGCTTCACTTTGCAAAGAATAACCAATTGCATGCAAGGAAAAAAAAAAAAACAGCATTTTTGCTTGCACATGATTGGATGATGGAAGTCAGCAAAGTTTCTGCTCTTTTACTAAGCTCTGAAGAAACTGCACTTTGCAAAGTGCTCAGTCTGTTTTTCCTTTTAGTAAACCAACCCCTTTGTGTCCAAGGGCTGCATTGTCACCCTAGGTGCTGATCTGATTTGGATTGCAAATATCCCCCTCCTCCACTTCTTCTCACCTCCAGTACTTGAGGAAGGGTGGTTGTAGAAAATAACTGAGAAGGCTGATATCACTGTCAGAGATTTCAGATCTGTGCACATGCGGGGTTATTTACTAAAGGCAAATCCAATTTGCACTACAAGTGCAAAGTGCACTTGGAAGTGCAGTCGCTGTAGATCCGAGGGGGACATGCAAGGAAAATAAAAAACAGCATTTTAGCTTGTACATGATTGGATAATAAAATCAGCAGAGCTTCCCCTCATTTCAGATCTACCCCTTAGATTTACAGCGACTGCACTTCCAAGTGCAATTTCAGTGCGATTTCAAGTGCACTTTGCACTTGTAGTTTGCACTTGTAGTGCAAAGTGGATTTGTCTTTCGTAAATAACCCCCATCGTGTTACAAAGATCCTGGATTTCTGGCATTTTTCTGTACAGGAAATGTACCTATCTTTAGGTACAAATGCAGCCAGCGCATCTAAGAACTGGTAGACTGCAATATGTAAAAAAAAATATTCTTGGGTTTAATTATATTTTAACCCCAATAATATTGCTTTATAAAGAATTTAAGATCTAAACTTCTTTGTAGTCTTCAGCTGGCTATACATCAAAATTCGGCCAGTTCAGCTGAAGTTCAATCCATGTATGAGCACCCTAGTTGTACACTAGTGGATGGATAAATCAACTTGTGTGCAACAAGCCCGTTTGAATATCTTAGAGATGTAGGAAGGCACTGAAGTGTCCTAGTGAGAGGACAACAAGTCCATTGGATTGCATAACCGACTTTGCTAAGGTAGAAAAAATTGCTTTTGAATGTCAATTGGAATTTACACTATTCGTCAGGAAAAAATAAAGATATCAGCAAGATAAATCCTAATATTCAAGGAGTATCAAGTGGTGTCTCAAGGAGTCCCCAACAGTGTTGGTCATCTTACTTTAAAAAAGTAATTAGTTACAGTTACAAATTACTTCTCCCAAAAAGAAATTGCGTTAGTAACTCAGTTACTACATTGAAAAAGTACTTAGTTACTCAGCAAAGTAACTGACTTTTTTTTGAGGGCACATCAGGGCATGGGGCACATAGCACATCAGGGCACAACAGGGCATGGGGCACATAGCACATTGTTTACCAGCCATGCAGAGTAGCGCAGGAAGCGTGTGTAATAAGTTCTCTCTCATGTAACGGCACTGACGGCAGTCACGCTACTCCCCAGCGGCCCCTCCTCTCTTCTCGTCCATCACAGATGATGTCACAAGCAAATGGGGATGGACGAGAAGAGAGGAGGGGCCACGGGGAGCAGCGTGACTGCCGTCAGTGCCGTGACATGAGAGAGACCCGGTCATAGAGAGGAGGAATTACACTACTGCCATCTAGTGGCGGTAGATGTAATTGGGGTAACGCCACCCAAGTAATGGTAACTGCGTTACCATGAGGGGAAGAGTAATCAGTTAGATTACTTGTTACCCTCTAAAGTAACTACGTTACGTAACTCCGTTTATTGTAACTCAGTTACTTACATCACTGGTCCCAAATTGCAATACCTTGAGAATTCCAGACCTGCTTGGCGTCAGTGGAGCAGCAATTTTTTTTAACAAAAAAAAAAAAACAAGACATTACAATCACTTTAAGTACCATTATGTGGCCAACTAGTGTATAGTTTAAAGTCAGATCACTGAAACTAAAACCATAGCAAGAGCTAGACCATTAATATTTTGACTAAATGCCTTACCTACTCTCTCTATCCATTAACCTTTACACCCCAACCCCTCTTCCCAAGTTATTACAAAGCAAACCTCAACCTCTCTCTCTATCCATTAACCTTTACACCCCAACCCCTCTTCCCAAGTTATTACAAAGCACTGAACAATATGGGGCCTGGTGGCTTTAAAAATAATAGGCAACCACTGAGACAAGCTAGAGAGTCCTTGTCTATTCCCAGTGTCATGCTGCTGCCAGCTCCACACTCTCCACTCTATGAAAAGAGACTTCTGTTGATATCATAAAGCTGCCAACAAACTATTTGCACATTTTGGAAAGTTGCATTTTTACATAGCAAAATGAGGAAAATCTCAGTTTCTGTCCCATGTATTCATTAGGAAAGAATGTTAAAATATGCAATAATATATAATAAACTTGCTGTGCCGATTCCATTTACATTAAAGTGGAACTCTGAACAAAACTTTGGTTTGGGTTACAGTGGGGAAGAAATTGGGTAATTAATGCTTCCTAGGAATCCGAACCAAGAAAATCTTGAGAAAGTGTCATTCATTTTTTTTGTATCTTTTCATTTGTTTTTTTTGGATGACAGTTTTATCTTTAAAGATAGACTGCAGTTTATTTTTTGTCTTATTCAATAACACAATTCATTAATTTGTGGCAACAAATCAGCAATCATGTCTGTTTACTTCAGCTTTTAGAAACTCATATTTGATTGGTCAGTGTGTTTTACTGCACAATACTGCTTTGTATGTCAATATGCAAGTGTAGCGGGGTCTCTAAATTTAGGTGGGACACCCAGGTGTGTAAGTATGGGAATAGTGGACCATTGTGTTCGTGGAGGATTGGATGGTGTAATAATCTCCTTGGCCTCTGGGTGGCGGGGTACCTGGAGGCTCAAGGTAGATTTGCCATTACAGTGCTACCCTTTTTGTCCCTTTCCGGAGATGGTACGGCGAGGGCGGGGAACCTGCTGTGGTGTCGATGGGAGGATATAAAAGGGGGAGACGCCCTAACCCTGAGGTCTTCAGGAGGATCTTCTTCACGCGCCCAGGCACCTTAGGCCTGGGTGCGGGCGGTTCTGGATTCCGGCCCAGGCGCCCTAGGCCTGACCGGAATGGAGTTGGAGTCCATCCCAGGCACCTTCAGCCTGGGGTGAGGTACTAAACTAGGAGGCCTGGGGTCCAGTGACTTCGACTGGATCCCGCGAGGGTGGAGACGTCCGAGGGTCCCTGAGGTGGATGGGGCCCATGTCTGAGGTGAGGAGGCTGGGGAGGTTACCCGTCCGGAGAGTCTGGAGCAGCATCAACCCAGTGACGGATGGGCCTCTGGTAACTCCCTTGGAGGGACATCTTCCCCTGTTAGGGGCCGCAACGCAGCAAAGGTACTCCTATCTACGTTCTCTTGAGTCGCTGGTAGAGACTCTCAGATTCTAAGTCCTTTCTAGCTAAATGCTATAGTAACCGCTGGCGAGATCGCAGTGGTTTAGCTAATAACCAGGATAGTGCCTCGACCTGCTCACCCCCGTATCAAAATGTTATCAAGTCGCAACCAGTTGGCTACTGAAGCACTGTTTATTGTGAGATGTACAATAAAGCAAGAGTTGGACTGTGATCGGTGTGTGGAACTCTGGTTAATGGGAGCAGAGGGAAGTGTTGACACAGCAGGACTGTATTCTAGACAAAAGCACATAGGCCCGAGGAAATATCTGGTGCTGGCCTTCACCTCACCCACAGCTCTGGGGAGGACATGGGCCGTAGCGCATCTCACCCTGTCGTGTGACATACCCCTAGACAAAGGAGATGGGGTGAGGCCGCTACACAAGTACTAAAGCACCAACACAAGACAATATACCGTACATATCCCATACAGTATACAGTGGGGAAAATAATTATTTGATCCCCTGTAGATTTTGTAAGTTTGCCCGCTTACAAAGAAATGAAGGGTCTATAATTTTTATCATAGGTGTATTTTATATGATAAAGACAGAATATCAATGTTTTCATATCCGGACATGTTTTGGGGGCATTGCAAGAAGGGGAGGATCAGAGAAGACAGGATCAAACAGCCTACACAATGCAGGGGATTAACCCCTTAGGTTCCACAGTGAGTATAACAAGCATGCTTTACTGCATATACAGACTGATTTTACTGTTGTGGGTTTAGTAACTGTAGCGCCCTCCCCAAAAGGTTGGGACGCTATTTAAAAATATAGAGGGATGTCTGAGCCAGTAGTTGGGCTCAGACGGTTGAATTGCATTTAATTTTACCTCTGCTCCAGCTGTGGTTTGTCCGATAGCATTTTCCCTTATTGCCTGTAGGTGGCGTTACCACCTCAGGCACCTGTTGGAACACGGGGGGAATCATGGTGCATTGAGTGGCCCTTCTCGGCAGCAGTACAGTGGGAGTGGTCGACCCGCTGTGCCTGCTGGGAGGGGATACTTAAGGGGCAGACGCCATTGATTGGGGCCCGTTCTCGCCCTGGGCGCGAGGTATGTGTGTGTGATCCTGGTCTCGGGGCCACGTTGGCCCGAGGCTGCATCGGTATCTAGTAGGCCCAGCTAGTCTGGCTGGGGTCTACAGTGGGAGAGGGGATCCCAAGCTGTCCATCCACATGGGGAGGAAGCTATCCTAATAAGGGAGACCGGGGGAGGACCTGCCCTGGAGGAGACCGGCAAAGTGCTGCTGTCTCGGGTGAGGCCTGGTAACTTTGGCAAGGAGGGATCCGCTATATTACAAGCCCTGCATTTCGCCGGATTGGCTTAAAGGCCCTCTAACTGTACGGCTGGAAGTTTGGGACTTTGAAATCCTGTGGCAGACTTCAAAAGGTCTGTGGCAGAGACTTTGTACACTTCAAAAGGTCTGTGGCAGAGACCTGCTTCATCTCGGGCAGTCTGTGGCAGAGACAACCCTGTTGCTGGTTCGTGTGTCATCCCGGCTGCTAGGCCATGTGAGAGGAGACTATCCGGGTGGCCAATGCCCACTCTAACATTGAGAGTGGTGAGTGACTTTGATCTGAAACTGTTATATTTTGTGCAGAGTGCCTGAACCTTCCCCTACTCTTCTATGCCTTCTACTTCTCAACTGTTGAGGTTTTACATCTGTGTGGACATTGCATTACTACAGACTTTCCTACCCAGACAACGAAGCTGAAGAGGTAATGTGCAAGACCCAAAACTAACCAGCGGCCCTCTAGGGGGTATTGCTACATAACATTTTAAATTAGCCAATCACGTACAAAGGAAAATCCTGAATTTTAACATTGCACTGCACATGATTGGCTAAACCCAGCTTCTTTTTACTCACATACCATCTCTCCTCTCTCGGCTCCTCTCACCTGCCGAGTGCCCCCATAGTGAGACGTTTGCTATGGGGACACTCGTGTGTTTGCTCCTGAGTCCATTGACACACAGAGTCAGCTCGGCCCCATCCCTCATGTTCTCCTTAGTGGCTGTGATTGACAGCAACAGGAGCCAATGACTCCCACTGCTGCTTCTCAGTCCAATTAAGAGGGGGAGAGCCAGTGCTCTCATGCATATCACTGGATCGAGATCGGGCTCAGGTAAGTATAAAGGGTAGCTGCTTGCCAAAGGTTTTTTACCTTAATGCATCGAATGCATTTTACATGTTTTGTAAACTGCGTTTTACATTTTTAAGCTTTATATAAAACCAAGAGGTCCCAGGGTCAGCTTTTACCACTAAATGGAGAATGTACACGTCAGCATATATACAGGAGGTCCCGGTATAATATTACAACACTCAGCACTACAGAAGAACCCCCCAATGCATTGCATAAATGTTTTTACTGAAATGTATTGCTAGCCATGATTGTGCCAAAGGCCAACAAATAAGTTTTCTTTTTTTTTTTTTTACCTCAAGATGATTTTAGGATTTAGATCAAGATATAAAAATATACTGCTGCTTGTATAAATGCCGTCTAGGGAGCTCTATAGGGAAATTCACACTATAGAATGATGAATTTGCCAAATATATCTTGCAGCTTCTGATTATAGGTCTACAGGGCAGATGTTGGTGCTTTGGAGTATTTTCCCAGAATGACATAAGAGCTGGTATTGTGTCATTGCTTTATAGTTCTGTTCCCTAGAAAGGAAACTTTACAGCTGAGAAAGAATATAAATGCCTGATCCAACAAATTCTTACAAATAGCTTCAATTACCCACACATTGGCATTTGGCAGATGCTTTGATTCTGAATCAGCCACTGGCTTCTATATATGACCAGCGCTACAACGGTATGATCTTTCCTCTTCTGACTATAATCCCATCCCATTTTGAAGTCCTATCTTGAAGTGTAATGCTACCTACAAGCCTGTATGCCCGACCCGGAAGCCAAACAATCTTAGGCTTCATGTATACCGGATGTTTTTACAACCTCTCCTGAACGATTTAACTTGACAGATAGTAACCCACATTTAAAACGTCCGTTTTGCCGCGCTTACATGCCGCGTTTAGCCGCGTTTGTGTTTAGAAGCGCTTCAAAAAATATATATATAATATATATATGTGTAGCGGGGTGCTCCATTTAAGGGGAGTGTCTGAGTGGTAATTAGGCTCAGATACACTGATTGGTAGGGTTTATGGACCATTTCTGTTGATGGGAGATAGTGTTGGTGCACAGTTCCCTGTGGCCTACAGGTGGCGCTGTCGCCATGGGCCAGGGTTGAACCACCAATGCAGGGCTGCGCCTTTTGTGTCCTCTCTCGGCAGTAGAACCTGCTGTGCCTGTCGGGAGAGGGTATAAAAGGGGCGGACATCTTCCGTTCGAGGTCCACGCCCAGGCACCTTCAGCCTTGGTGTGTGTGGTTCGTCGACGCCCAGGCACCTTGTTGTGGAGATTTTTATGGAGATGTATTTAATATGTATTGTCATAGTGTCACCCAGTGTTAGTACTTCCGCAACCCGCTCTAAAAGAGCTGATTGGGGTAGTCTGAGGCTGGTTGAATCCCGTCTGATAGGGGAAAACGTCTTGAGGTTGGAGTGTGATGTTTGCAGGGTGCGGATATGTCCACCGACGGGGGGGGCCTCTGTGCATTAGCACGGACGATCGTTGAGGAGGGGATATGCTCACTCTGCAACGACATCATTGGTTATAGGCGGATGCGCGCTCTTGTCTCTGCTGTGTCTGATCAACATTGGTTGGAATTCGTAGCGTGTGTCTGCAGATAGCCTCCCTCCCCCATTCAATAATAGTATAATCTTAATATGCATTATTCTATGGAATAGCGCAGAATAAGAATTCCTATCAATGGTAACTTTAGCCATCCTACGTTATTGTATTCATGTATGGCATCTCCTGTTGGAAGGAATGTCCAGGTATTGCCATTTTCCTTGTATGGTAGGGACAGCCTGTGATGTCCCCGCCCATGGAGGGGAGGTGATTGCTTGCTGCAGCCAATCACCTCCTGTTTGAGATCTTTTGAGTTTAATAAAAGCCTATGATTAGGCGTCGGCTAGTCAGTCTATGCTGGGATGGCCTGACGATAAGATCTATGTGTGAGCCTTGCTTCTTGGATGAATGATGGGATGAACGGTGAGTGGATTTTAGCAAACTTAAAGATAGCATTATTGCAAAAAGATGAATCTAAAGTGTGTGCTTATAGAGCACAGGAAATATAGGCTGTGTGCTCTGCAAACAACCCATATTTCTACAACAGAATGGCGACTCACGGTTGGGAGCGATTGCGGCCTCTTTGAGCATCAGATCAGCAGAGGAGGAGAGTGGACCTGCGATGTGATTGATGCGTGAAGAGGCTGTACTTTAAAACAAACAAAAAAAAAAATTTGTCTTTTTGAAATAATGCTTTAAGTTTGCAGTGTGTGTGCGTGTGTATGTCTGCGAATCCGATTGTATGCTTGTGAATTTGATTGTGTGTGCCTGTGTGTGATTAGATTGTTTGTGTGATGTAGGACATGTGTACCCATGAGTGCGATTGAAATTGTGTAAGAGATGGCTGTTTGTGCGATGTACTGAGCAGTTTGTAAAGTGGACGATTGTTTGTGAACCATGAGGTTTAGTGGGGGAGGGGCAGCCAGCATCTCAGTTACAAGGGTGAAAGTTGGTGACTTTCTGTAAATAACATGCAGGAGTTTTGTAGTGGGAGGGCCCTGAGAGATGATCTGATGGAAACTGTATATTGTGTATGAAATGAAGGTATAGATGTGGGATTATTCAGCCTGCAATGTGTGTGTTTGGTTGAGCTTTTTGTATTTCTCAGAGGTTTGTTTGTGAGCTATGTGCTTGAATGGGGGAAGAGCTTGCCCACTGTTTTGTGTTGCAGGGGCTTTGCCCTGAGGGAAAGACACTCTAAGCAGACATACAAGCAACATTGTACTGTATGTGTGTAGTGTTTGTGATTTCTATGAAAAATAGAAATGGATAAATTGTGATTTTTGCCTTTATAGGGGACAAAGACACATGTCCCCATAAGTGTAAAAATATTTTAACGAAAGTGTTTGGGTTTTGAGTTGAAAGTTCCCGCCGCATATCCAAGTGGCCAGGCATTGCTAGAAGGCAGACATAAGTATGTCTCTGCAATGGCTTGTTATGGAAGCTGAGGCCACTGTGTGTGAACTTTAGGTAGAGAAAAGTGGTGAATATCTCAGAGTATATGGACTTAGAGAAATGAATATGTTTTTAATATTGTTCATGTAACTAACATTTATTGAATGTGCTGTTTAGTTGGCAAAATGGAGGCTAAGTTTGTAAGTGTACATGTGGTCCTTGTAGAGTGTAGCTGACACCTTTTTCAGTGGATTTTGATGATAATTTAGAAAAACCTCAACTGTGTAGTCTGTCTTTGTGGAGAAAAACATTTTTGATTTTCTTTTAAAGAGATGCTGGTTTTGGCGGGAAAAATTGCATGGCGCCATTTTTGTTGTTGTCCATGAGGTGGGGGTGGTGGTCATCCACCATTTTGTTATCCTGGCTTGTCGGCCATTTTGAGACGTTTACAGTTTGAGATAGGAAGTTCCAGTTTAGCAAACACGACTCCTGAATATGCTGTATTGGCATTTGTTGATTGGCGCAGTTTTCTTCTGTTTTATGCGTTTACAGTTTGACCTGTGCACTGCTGGGGAGAGTGGTGGGACGCCGGAGTGACATACTGAGAGGATGGTTTTGTCTCTGGTTTAAATTGCTTTTCTAAGCATCACCTTTTGAGTTGAGTAGAGTGGTATCTTGAAATAGCGCGGTCTTACACCGAGGGGCCACAGCGTGCTTGCGGACACACGCACATGCTGGGGCCTATTTATGGATGGGATCTGGCTGACCTACCAGCAGTTGGAGTGTGGGAGGAGGCCAACGCAGAGACAGGGACAACATGCAAACTCCATGCAGATGGTGTTAGGAGGAAGGTTTCTCTGTTTTCATTTAAGTGAATGTAAGCTATTGCAGGGTCAGCTGACTTTGCAGTATATGCACGGCGTTTTTTTTTTTGCATTGGATTTTGGTTTTAAGAAAAACTTCACTTTACACTGAATTTTGATAGATTGTAAGACTAACAGAGTTTTTGAACAATGATGTGTTTTTATGTTTAAATATTTGGGAGTTTCCCAGAGAGCAATTCATTTTTTGGAACTTGTACTGTATAGCCATCTTTTGGCAGGAGTTTGTATTTTGAGTCCCAACTTATGGTTTGACTTCCAGGGAATGTGGGTCAGGGGGATTCCCTCCCATTTGCAAAGGGGGGTTTACTCCATCATTTCCTTGACAAGGTTTTAAATGGTTGAAATATATATGATGTGTAGCCATGGATTTTTTTGAAGTCTTGATAGACAAGGCGATTATGGCTAACGCCTCCCCTCCCCCTCCCTCTTCCTGAACAATTGATATGTAAATAAACCAGTTTGGTTTATTTAAGTAGCTGAGCATAACCGGAAGTTTCTTTTCAGCATTTATATATCAGCAGAAAGTTGGTGGGAGGAGCTTGGGGTTGTCTGAATGAGATTTGTGCTTGGAAGGAAAATGGAAGGCATTTTGGCGTTGAAAAGTCTTTTATATTTTGTTCCAGTTTTGTGAAGTTTTGTACTGTAATACAGTTTTGGGTAGAGAGAAAAACGGGGTATCACCATTATTTTATCATCTAGATACAGAGAGAAGCCACATTGTTCTGCAGGTGGTAAACTGGCGTAAGTGTTCTGTGAGGTTTAGTCTGACAACGCAGTGTATGGGTGTATAGCGGAAAATGCTTGTGTATGCATGCACTGTGAGGGGTAGAGACCTAATTCGGGGGTTGATCTGTGGTTGTTGCTGTAGTTCCAAAAGTGTTGGGACAGCAAGCCACAGAGTTGACGCCTCGGTTAGGGTTTCTAGTTGGAGGACTTGACCATATAGTGGTTGTAGTTCTTCAATTCACCGTATAAGAAGACACCGGGAGGTGATCTCCGAAAATGGGTGCAATGGTTTAACCTGGACGCAGGTTTAAGACGATAAGCCGATTCGAATCGCCATGGACACAAGGAGGTCTGTGTAAAGGGAAGGAATGGAGGCTTCCCATAGTCAGACGGTCACACAGTGCACGAAGCCTAGTTTTGGGGCAAAGGCCTTTGAACCCCAAAAAGATTAACATAGGTGGTCCAAGGATACTATTTTGGGTATCCCTCTGGAATGGATGTAGTTGAGCTGCGGCTCCAGAAATCTGTAATGATGAGGAACGGTGGCTCATGCCCGTTTGTTTGAACTTTGTATGGCTGGTACATGGAAGGTTCTCGAGCTGCTCTCATGGTTGTCCCATTGTATTTTTTTTTCTATTGCTGAAAGAGTGAAGGGAGAATTCTGGCTGTTTGTTTTTTTCATTTTTGGTTTTGGAAACTTTGAAGTATCTCCCCCACGTTTGTATCTGAGTGTTTATATGTAGTAACGTGAATATGTTCGAACTTACCGCGGCGATCCTTCGATGCGTCGCGGCTGTTGTATTTTTGTAGGAACGGGAAAAGTAAGGGTTACAGAGGGTTTTGTTTGAATCGGTTTTGAAAGAATGTCATTGACAATTTAACATTCTTTGCAGGTTAAATATGAAGGATAGAGTAATGATTTTGCTTATAAGTATTTTTCAGGTCCAAGGAGTTTGTACACAGAGAACAGGTGTATGTAGACAGCGGTACATATGGATAAATACATGAGTCTAAGGGAGGTAAAAGTATCATAGGTTATTTCATTGTTTCTTTTTTTTTCCTGCACCACGCATTTCTTCCTTCAGTCTGTAATGAGGAAGAAAAGGGGGGAGAAGTGATAAATGTAAGAGTGACAGTTTTTTTTTGTCAAACGAATAATGTTAACCTCTGTAATTCTAACCAAGTTTGTGCCAAGACTGTCTTTCTTTGATAGAATTTGAATCGGCAAGCAGCAGTCTGGTGAAGTAGGTTCCCATCCCAGAGGCTAAGAACCTTGTCAGTGGTTCCAGGTATTGTAAGCCACGCACAGGTTATGTAGTGACCACAGTCCCGATGTCTGGGTTATTGTCATATGAGGGTTGTTTGGAGGTCAATCAAAACCATAGTCGTACTCTCCTCATTAGCTGTCACTTATATTCTCGGCTTATGGGGGAGGTGCGATCGTTGTGACATGAACTTCAAAATGTCCACCACAGGGTTCACGAGTCCCTCCTGGACCCTGACTTAATAATCAGTTTACATTCTTTCCAACCAGGTGACTGGGTCGTTGTAAAGAAGCTTGAGGGATGAGACCACGCCAGCCACTGCAAGAAGCGGCTCAACCACACCAAAGAATGAGGAGTATCTTTGTTTATTTATATTTTTGTTGTTTAGTAAATTTTAGCAAGGGTAACGATGAAAAGCATCCCAAGTTATTATATAAAGTGTATGTCCTGACTAGCTCAGAAAGCGAACAGGACCGATGGTCTGTTCTGAGTCTTCACCGAGTTTTAGTCCCCAGCGATGACAGTGGTACATGCCATTTATGATGTTATTATGGGTATGAGGAGTTTTGACAAACTAGTGAAGACTCCAAACAGACACTTGTCAATGGAATCTAACAATGCATTTTTAGAGGGTAAAATTGGTTTTAGTTAAATGGCTCTGCCTCTTGTCGGTTTGGGTATCTAGGTAGGCCACAAGTGTGTTTGAACTTTAGTTTGGTGTTTATGTGGATCTGCAGCTTATAAAGGTAATTCCCCCAAAGGAAGAGGTTCATGCGTGATGGTGAAGCTGTCCCAGCACCTTATCTCTTGGCCGATCGCGAGGATCTGATGGCGCAGGAAATTAAGAATGGCAGGGACAGCTAGAAGGGATTTGTTCACCAACCCCGACCAGGTCTGGGCATGGTGTCCTGCATGTGGGGGGGGCTCGGGCTTGGGATACGATTGAACAATTCTCATCCGTTAAGGATAGGGTTCTTCATGTAATTGTTGAAGCCAGAGCTGTAGCTAAGTGAAGGTTGGGAGTCTATTTTAAGGGTCTGGGAATCTTTGGGGATCTAATTTTTATTTTACAGCGGATCGTGGTTAAAGGAAGTGGGAATATATATACTCATGTCGTTTTATTTATATTCTTTCTATGTCGTGACGAGGTGCTCCTGTTGCCTGATTTGACGCGTGACCAGAGTTTCCTTGATGAGACGCCCCGAAGCCGGACCCACATACAAGACACAGAGGATCACAGACGGATCGGCGATTACTACAGCTCACCATGTCGTGTCCTCCTTTATAAGTCATGCCCCTGAAGAGTAGAGTCTACATGTCAAGCCGTGTTTTCCTTTTTATGGACTAAGGACTGATTCATTTACAGGTGTAAGAAGCAGATCAACTCTCATCGAGGGACACATGGGGTGCATATGACAAAAAAGGGAGGACTGTTGTGGAGATTTTTATGGAGATGTATTTAATATGTATTGTCATAGTGTCACCCAGTGTTAGTACTTCCACAACCCGCTCTAAAAGAGCTGATTGGGGTAGTCTGAGGCTGGTTGAATCCCGTCTGATAGGGGAAAACGTCTTGAGGTTGGAGTGTGATGTTTGCAGGGTGCGGATATGTCCACCGACGGGGGGCCCTCTGTGCATTAGCACGGACGATCGTTGAGGAGGGGATATGCTCACTCTGCAACAACATCATTGGTTATAGGCGGATGCGCGCTCTTGTCTCTGCTGTGTCTGATCAACATTGGTTGGAATTCGTAGCGTGCGTCTGCAGATAGCCTCCCTCCCCCATTCAATAATAGTATAATCTTAATATGCGTTATTCTATGGAATAGCGCAGAATAAGAATTCCTATCAACGGTAACTTTAGCCATCCTACGTTATTGTATTCATGTATGGCATCTCCTGTTGGAACGAATGTCCAGGTATTGCCATTTTCCTTGTATGGTAGGGACAGCCTGTGATGTCCCCGCCCATGGGGGGGAGGTGATTGCTTGCTGCAGCCAATCACCTCCTGTCTGAGATCTTTTGAGTTTAATAAAAGCCTATGATTAGGCGTCGGCTAGTCAGTCTATGCTGGGATGGCCTGACGATAAGATCTATGTGTGAGCCTTGCTTCTTGGATGAATGATGGGATGAACGGTGAGTGGATTTTAGCAAACTTAAAGATAGCATTATTGCAAAAAGATGAATCTAAAGTGTGTGCTTATAGAGCACAGGAAATATAGACTGTGTGCTCTGCAAACAACCCATATTTCTACGACAACCTTCAGCCTGGGTGTGTGTGGTTCGTCCGCACCCAGGCACCTTCGGCCTGGGCGTGAGGAGGGTCGTCTCCGGGTGCCTTAGGCCCGGAGGTGGAGTTCCTGTTCCATCCCAGACACCTTCAGTCTGGGGTGAGGTACTATTTGAAGAGCCCGGGGCCCAGCAACCTTCGGCTGGGGTCCGCTAGGGATCGAGGACTCCCAGGGTGCCGCCTTGCAGGGGACCCGTATCTAGGATGAGGAGGCTGGGGAGGTAACCCTTTCCGAAGACCCAGCGCAGAGTCGTGGTGACGGTGAGGGCCTCTGGTAACTCTCCGGAGGGATGTTTTCTCTTTGACATGGGCCAAATACTTTAAGAAGGAAGTTTATCAGGTCAGTGGCAGTGACCCTACTCGTTCAGGTCAGTGGCAGTGACTTCATAGGGCAAGGCCCTATTCACCAGGTCAGTAGCAGTGACCCTACGTTCCAAGTCAGTGGCAGTGACTTTATTCACCCGGTCTGTGGCAGAGACCAACCTCACGGTCTGTGGCAGAGATCGTGCGCCAAAGCTGTTTGAGAAACCTAAACAGTCTTAAGAGTTAAGCTGCGTTTGTGCCTCAACCTCCTCCACACCTAAGCTGTCCTGTATCTTCGCTCCAACCTGTCTGCTCTCAAAGAGGCTGTTTATTATCCTGTGTGAAATAAATGTTGAGTTGGACTTTCAGCTAGTGTGGACATTCACATTCCTGGGGAAAACGAGGACTTGCATCTATCTAAAGTAGAGGTGAGATCATTCTTGGGAGGACTTTGACCCTGGCCGCAGACAAGGCCCAAAAACTAACACCGCTCAACCTCTTTACTCAGGAGGGTACGGGCTTGTGGTGCGGTGTGCCTCTCTCTGCCTGCGAGGAGCCTAATTAAATGCAGGTTGGGGAGAGGTGGGTGCGCTATATATATATGTAGCTGGTATGTGCTTTTCTATTTGAATCTGGTGGGGAAACTGTGATGTATGGTTCCCTGGGGCCCAACGGGTGGCGCTGTCACTTTGGGCCCGGGGTTGAGCCATCATTGCAGCGTCGTACCTCTTTTTGGCCTCTCTCAGCGGTTGTATGGTAGGGCGGGGTACCCGCCGTGCTTGCTGGGAGAGGGTATAAAGGGGGCGGCCATTTTTGGTGGCGGGAGTCGAGTCCCGGGCACCTTCAGCCTGAGGGCGGTGGTTCGTGTCGGTGGCCTGGAGGACGTTTGGAGGTCGTGTTCCATCCCAGGTACCTTTAGCCTGGGGTGAGGTACTTGGATGGCGGTCCGGGACTGAGGGTCCCGGATTAAGGCTCCGCGAGGGAGGAACTTCCTAGGGGACCCCGGGTGGGGGTACCCGAATCCAGTGGCGTAAGGGACCGGAGGGGATACTTACTTGAAGACCTGGTGCAGCAAATTGCCAGTGATGGGTGAGCCTCTGGAGACCGCCGGGAGGGATGTCTTCCTCGATTGGGAGCAGAAACCTACTTCTGGGAAGGAAGTAGGAGAGTTCATTGTGCCTGGGCCTACTCGCATCCACACCCCCTGTCTGTTCTGTTCGTTGAGGGAGTCCAACTGATTGTGTTCACCTTTCCACGAGAAGAATAAAGGAGTGTTGGACTTTAGTGGTGTGGGGCTCATTTACTGGCAGACACTGTTCGAGAAACCAGGAGGAGGTTTCCAGATGCAGAACACCGACCCGGAGGTAAAAGAGAATTGTCTCCCACTGCACACACGCACACTTGCAGTGGGAATTTGGCGTGGTGACCTCGCACTCTCTCCTCAGAGGTACCCCTAGACAAGAGCCAGAGCCAGAAGAATTGAGAGGAGAGAGAGGGGGCCGCTACACGTGGGGGCTCGGGTCCGGGATGGTGTTCGTGCTACTACGGAGTTTGAACGTGTCTGCCCGGAGGAGTTCCGAGTAGGTCGGCCATATTATTGGCCAAAGTGCATCCCTGCTCGAAGTCGCGGACATGACCCAGTAAAGGGAAAGGCCCGGGCAGAAGAGCGAGAAGAGGGGGGAGCTCAGCCGTGTGAGGGACTACATGTGGGGGCTTCTATTTGCACTGCACCATCAGGCACACCCTCACTGCCTAGTTCATGGGCGTGACCCAGGAAAGAAGAAAAGCCCGCAGAGGGGAGGAGTCCAATACGTGTGAAGCACTACACGTGGGATTTGGCGCAAAAACTTGCAGTGCGCAATGGGTCAGCAGCAAGTCACCATGTTCGGACAAACAGCGTGGGTTCCACTTCATCCTTCCACCACATCTTTGACTGCTGCTGCTGCGGTGACCAATACAGGAATTCGGCTAAAGCCAAGGGGACGATTTGCCCTGTATTCATGCATGGACGTTGAGGCCCTGTGTGTGATTTGTCCCGGCTGCTCGGAACTGGTGTGTCATCTGAAGCCATTCGGGCGATGCGAAGTCTGTGGGCAGTTCCTATTCGAGGTAGATACAGTCATTGAGAAGCCAAGAACCATCTACCCCGGCCGTACCACAGGCAGCACCACTCAAGTTGAAGGAATCACTGCTTTGACAGCCATCCCTGTGCGCACTGCAGCGACCGCGGAGGAGGTCGTGAGTACTCAAATACGGGAGAAATCCGAAGATGCTGACTCGGTCACCACTGTCTCACAGCGTCCACCGCCGAAGAGAAAGACCGGTATGGTAGCCCCGTCCAGCGGTTGCGGTGGACCATCTCGCCTGCCTACGCCCGGCCCGGATGAAACCGGTAAGAAGAGTTCCGGACGTCCTGCCTCTAGAAAAGGCCGAGGTAAGCCAGGCGGAGGGACTTGGTGTGTGGGCGGAGGTGTCGGGGATCCACAACCCTGTGTGTCCATGGGGGGTGGTAGTCCCGTTTCCACTACAGGCTACATACCCGCGGAGGAGTGTTTATACCTCTGACCTAGAGTCGCTCTCCGATCTGGGAGACGATGTCGCTATTGATGAACTGTTTGCTCAAAAGGGCTGGGACAAAGTACCTCTTGCCTCGTCCCGCAGAACCAGGGACCCACCCATGTCTACAGGGGATAGTACACCCCGGGTGGAGGCACCAGCGCCTGAGGAGGGGTCCCGTCCCCAGCCTACTCTTGCCTTCCCGGTGCCTCCTGCACCTAATGCCGGGGAAAAGAGACTGTTGTTGCAGGCACCTATGCCCAGACCAGATGTGGACTCAATAGTTTTGCCTGGCGAAGGGGACAAAGCCACTATGCCTCCTCTGGCGAGACTACAACGCCTATTTGGCCAGAAGGTTGCTGCTGAGTATGGGTGGGAGTACCCATACTTGTCCAAGGAGTTATTATATGAAGTGGAAGTTTGCTGGGAGCGCTGGTACAATGACTTTGTGTGGACCCACCTTCAGGTTCCACACGCCCGCAGGTACCTTGCGTGTTCCCCCAAGGCCTCTCAGCGTTTTAAAGACTGCAAAGCAGAATGGATGCTGGGACGACATATCCACGCGGACAAGGTGCTGATCCGACGCAAGGAAGGGGAAGATGTCGAGTACCATCTGGAGACCATGGATCAGCACTTGAAGCCACTTGTCCTGCCGCACCCTTGATTCTATCTATAGGAGACGAGAGACTCCGTTTTTGTTCTTTGCATTGCTGAACTTTCCGGGGTTGTTGTTCTTGTTACCCAGAGGAGTTGAAGGACTGTTCCTGTTTGTTCTTCAATTTTTCAGCAAGCAATCATGGACTCTGGGGTAGATAGGGCCCAAAGAAGAAGGAAAGTTCCACGAGTGCAGTTACCGTGATGCTGTCACCAGGTGGCAGTGTTGCGCATCGATTTCACTGTTCACATACTGTACACACTTTTATGAAGGAAAGGATTTCTCTGCGGAGAAGTTTATCCATTCTCAAGCCTCGTACACACGACCGAGTTTCTCGGCAAAAACCAGCAAGAAACTTGCTGGCAGAGATTTCTTGCCGAGAAATTCGTTTGTGTGTATGGTTTCTCGTTAAGAAAAGCGACAAGAATCTCGACGAGAAAATAGAGAACCTGCTCTCTATTTTCTCGTCAAGATTCTCGTCAGCCTGTTTCTCGACGAGAAAATTGTGTGTGTGTACACTTACCTGTTCGCCGGGAAGCCCGCGCATGCTCGAAATGACTTTGACGCATGCGCGGTAGCTTCCTAGGCATAGGTAGGGTGAACCAAGATGGCGGCGACGTATTCGATGACGTCACCGCGTACTCTCCATTCAAAGAACCGCGGGTTCTTTGAAATGAGCGTGTGCACACTCGGCCGGGACAAGTTTCTTGTCCAAGGATCTCGTCGAAAAAAACTACATGTTTTTAACGACGAGATTCTCGGCCGTGTGTACGAGGCATCACACGAATACATGTGTCAGGGTTTATGTGTGTTAACTTTTCTTTTTCCCTCTGCAGGAGAGCATCCCATCAAGACCACTGAGAATGGGGTGTGTCTTAGCCAGGATGGGTGGGAAGAGTGTAATGTGAAAATGTGATTTCAAGGTTGTTGTTAAGTGTTGTTGTTTCCCTTTCCCTCCCTTTTCATGTGAGGCTCAGGCACAACTGCTCTAGCTAGTTTTAGTTTTCTAAAGTTTTTGGATTTTTTCACAATTTTCAGCTGGTTTCTGGATTGGACTATGTCAGCCCTTGAGGGCATGGTTTATTCCAGACACTGGGGACCAGTGTCAAACCACCAGGGGGAGAGTGTAGCGGGTATGTGCTTTTCTATTTGAATCTGGTGGGGAAACTGTGATGTATGGTTCCCTGGGGCCCACCGGTTGGCGCTGTCACTTTGGGCCCGGGGTTGAGCCATCATTGCAGCGTCGTACCTCTTTTTGGCCTCTCTCAGCGGTTGTATGGTGGGGCGGGGTACCCGCCGTGCTTGCTGGGAGAGGGTATAAAGGGGGCGGCCATTTTTGTTGGCGGGAGTCGAGTCCCAGGCACCTTCAGCCTGAGGGCGGTGGTTCGTGTCGGTCCTCTAGGCGGCCTAGGCCTGGAGGACGTTCGGAGGTCGTGTTCCATCCCAGGCACCTTTAGCCTAGGGTGAGGTACTTGGATGGCGGTCCGGGACTGAGGGTCCCGGATTAAGGCTCCGCGAGGGAGGAACTTCCTAGGGGACCCCGGGAGGGTGTACCCGAATCCAGTGGCGTAAGGGACCGGAGGGGGTACTTACCTGAAGACCTAGTGCAGCAAAATGCCAGTGACGGGTGAGCCTCCGGAGACCGCCGGGAGAGATGTCTTCCTCGATTGGGAGCAGAAACCTACTTCTGGGAAGGAAGTAGGAGAGTTCATTGTGCCTGGGCCTACTCGCATCCACACCCCCTGTCTGTTCTGTTCGTTGAGGGAGTCCAACTGATTGTGTTCACTTTTCTATGAGAAGAATAAAGGAGTGTTGGACTTTAGTGGTGTGGGGCTCATTTACTGGCAGACACTGTTCGAGAAACCAGGAGGAGCCTCCAGAGGCAGAACACCGACCCGAAGGTAAAAGAGGATTGTCTCCCACTGCACACACACACACCTGCAGTGGGAACATTGGCGTGGTGACCTCGCACTCTCTCCTCAGAGGTACCCCTAGACAAGAGCCAGAGCCAGAAGAATTGAGAGGAGAGAGAGGGGGCCGCTACATATATATATATATATTTTTTTTAATGGCCAAAAACAAATAACGGCTATAAACGAAATGCTGCTAAACGCGGGTTACTGCGATTAGCCGCGTTTAGAAGCGTTTGGTGTCTGAAACGTCAGAAACTTTGGCGTCTCAACTAATTTTTTTGCCTTCAAAAAAGGCTTATTAACGCAACTGCCTAAAAACGACAGTAAACGAACCTGTGTGCATGGTCACATAGGATAACATTGAATGAGTTCAGGGGCAGTTGAAAAAAGTGTCCAACTGCCTCTGAACGTCCGTTTAGCAGCAGCATTGTACATAGGGCCTAACACAAAATAATTCTGCAACCTCACAAAAGGAAATTCACCTGGTGATCTGGCCAGTAAAACACCTCCTGTATTAGAATGCCTCCACTCTGGATGAAGGAGCACAGGGGCACCGTTGGACAGCAGAATTCTCAGTCCAGGGGGAATTGTTAGATGTATTACCAGATTTAGACACATTAACAAACGGAAGCCAAACTCCAGCTACAGCATTCAGTTACAGAAAACTGTTTTATTTCCTTCGGAATAAAGGTTTTATATAAATATTTAAAAGCTGATCATTGTAAGCACAGTAGTAAATAGTTTGTCTCAACCCTCTACTACATCTGCAGAGCAGATGTTCTGCTGAATAACAACAGACTTGCTGGCCAGATCACCAGGTAAAAATAAAGGAAAGAAACCCTAAAAAAGAAAACTAATGCAGCCACACGATCATTCTTCCCGTCCTGAAAAATGAAATTTTTCCCTTTGGACGAGAAAAACGATCGTCTGTGGGCTTTTTGTCATTTTTCTCGACGGGAAAAACTGCATTAATCACAACGAGAAAAATTAGAACATGCTCTAATTTTTCTCGTCGTGATTCCCGTCGTTTTTTGCCGCGGCAGTTTAGGGAAACACTGCCGGGGAGCCCACACACGGTCATTTTTTTTGACCAAAAAAAAAATGTCATTTAAAACGGCCGTGTGTGGGGGGAACAAGCTGTTCCTCGTTTTTAACGTCGATATTCTCAACGATGTTTTCACCGTCGAAAAAATCGATCGTGTGTACGCGTCATAAGAATTGATAAGTTGCAATATAATGAATGTGTGCTTTTGGGTTTTAATACTTTTTTTAGTGTCGCAAGCAAACTCAAGGTTACTGTGAATTTGTTCAAATAGAGATGGGAAGGTGGCCCTGCAGTAACAAGGTTATGTGTAGTAACAATCTGCTGAAGTATCTTTATACCCACACTGCACTGTCATATACAATATATGCATGTGTAGCGCCCCTCCCAATATTTGGGGACGCTAGGTGCAAATTTAGGGGTGGTCTGAGCCAGTAGTTGGGCTCAGACCAATTGTTAAATTCTTTTATGCTTCTGCTCTGGGTGTGATGCTGCCTGGCAGTAGTGTTCTCTCTTGCCTGTAGGTGGCACTGTCACCACCGGCATAGGTGAACCAGTGAGGGGTATCACAGTACCTTGGGTGTCCTCTCTCGGCAGCCGTGCAGTGGGCGTGGTCGACCTGCTGTGCATGCTGGGAGGGGGTACATAAGGAGCAGACGGCATTGGGGGTGAGGAGAGTTCCAGGGGACCCATTGGTCCCGGGTGTGCGTCACAGCCCTTTCTTCTTGTTTGGGGACTTTGATAGACAGATCAGCCGTTCAATCCCGGGACGTTTGACATATATTAAAGTTCCCCCTGGCCAGGAGGTGGTGCTGTATGTGAAGGCGAGCGGCGGGAACATACAGCAGTTGAAAAGCTGTAATGATCCAGCCGGCAATTACCCTCCTCTCTTCCCCTGCACAGGTAGGCTGCATTGTTAGGCACAGGCTGCATTGGTGGACACAGATGAGGCTGCACTGATGGGCATGGATAAAGTTGTTGTTAATATTTATAACTTAATTCTGCATAAAACATTTTAGTGTCACTTCATGAGATAATTTATGAGGAGGTGATTAGGGGTGGGCAGGGTAGGGGTTGGGTGGAGCAACTGGTGGCGAGTAACCCTGGGGGCCATGCTAGTAGCTCAGGACTTGAAATTTTGAGCCCTGTATACAATACAGTGAAAATAAATAGTGAAAATGTCCAAATTGGGCCCAAAGTGTCAATATTTTGTGTGGCCACCATTATTTTCCAGCACTGCCTTAACCGGCATGGAGTTCACAGGTTGCCACTGGAGTCCTCTTCCACTCCTCCATGATGACATCACGGAGCTGGTGGATGTTAGAGACCTTGTGCTCCTCCATCTTCCGTTTGAGGATGCCCCACAGATGCTTGGCCAGTCCATCCATCACCTAGGGTTTAGGTCTGGAGACATGCTTGGCCAGTCCATCACCTTTACCCTCAGTTTCTTTAGCAAGGCAGTGGTTGTCTTGGAGGTGTGTTTGGGGTCGTTATGTTGGAATACTGCCCTGCAGCCCAGTCTCCGAAGGGAGGGGTTAATGCTCTGCTTCATTATGTCACAGTACATGTTGACATTCATGGTTCCCTCAATGAACTGTAGCTCCCCATTGCCGGCAGCACTCATGCAGCCCCAGACAATGACACTTCCACCACCATGCTTGACTGTAGGCAAGACACACTTGTCTTTGTACTCCTCACCTGGTTGCCGCCACACACACTTGACACCATCTGAACCAAATAAGTTTTTATTGGTCCCATCAGACCACAGGACATGGTTCCAGTAATCCATGTCCTTAGTCTGCTTGTCTTTAGCAAACTGTTTGTGGGCTTACTTGTGCATTATCTTTAGAAGAGGCTTCCTTCTGGGACAACAGCCATGCAGACCAATTTGATGCAGTGTGCGGTGTATGGTCTGAACCCTGACAGGCAGACCCCCGACCCCTTCAACCTCTGCAACAATGCTGGCAGCACTCATATGTCTATTTCCCAAAGACAACCTCTGGATATGACGCAGAGCAGGTGCATTCAACTTCTTTTGTCGACCATGGCGAGGCCTGTTCTGAGTGGAACCTGTCCTGTTAAACCGCTGTCTGGTCTTGGCCACCGTGCTGCAGCTCAGTTTCAAGGTCCTGGCAATCTTCTTACAGTTGTGCTCATAAGTTTACATACCCTGGCAGAATTTATGATTTCTTGGCCATTTTTCAGAGAATATGAATGATAACACAAAAACATTTCTTTCACTCATGTTTTGTGTTTGGCTGAAGTCATTTATTATCAATCAACTGTGTTTACACTTTTCAAATCATAATCACAACAGAAACTACCCAAATGACCCCGATCAAAAGTTTACATACCCTGGTGATTTTGGCCTGATAACATGCACTGTTCTGTCTCAACTACAAAGCGATAAAGTTCATCTCCAGGTTTAAGTAGGCCTTACACAAGCTGGTTTGATATTCATCCCTTGCATCGATACAGGCAGTTTAACTCAATGAATAAACTCACAGTTAGGACGACAGACGATGAATCCTTTCGAATGTTCCGTTTAATGATGGATATTCATAGGTAGAAAAACGTTGCAGTTGTAAGCCACATGTAAGATGTTTAGCATGGAAGATATACAGGAGTAATGACCAGAATCAGGAAGTGGAGGAGATATATAAAGAACTACGGTGAGAGAGAGAGTTCAGCTAGAAAGAAGGGGACAGATCTTAAAGACACAGAGCAAGAATAATCACATAGTGTAACACAACACTCCCCGTCTGAAATCTTTAGATTTCATAACCTTAAACTAAAATATATATTTTCAAAAAGTCCAATACTGACGAATGTCCTGGAACCTGTAATGAAAAACATGCAACAAGCAAATGATAAACGTAAGTTCAACAGGATGAAGAACATAAAGTCACAGTATGATGTCTTCAAAGAATTCCAAAGTTCTGAGTAGAACCTGTAGATGGCAGAAATGTACTCCCCGCCGTGCCAACAGCATGGCTAGTCCTTGCACAAGTCACTCACCTGGCAAAAGGAGTATTAACTCTGTAATTGGTCGACTAAAGGTTTGTGTCGATCCTCCCTTGGTTACCTTGACTTCTACCTTCCGGACTTTGTTATCGTCGCTGGGCATAACTTTAGTAATAAGACCCATAGGCCACTCATTCTGACAAACTTCCTTGTCTTTTAGAAGGATGAGGTCTCCAACCTTAAGATTCGGCTTAGATGCTTGCCATTTGTTACGACCTTGAAGGTGATGAAGATACTTTTTCTTCCAGCGATGCCAGAACACATTGGCTAGATGCTGCACCTGCTTCCATTGATGCCTGTAATGGTGTGACCGCAGCTTCTGTTTTGTACTTACAGAAGTGTGGAGTGAGGTGTTCACAGTTCTTATTTTCTTATCATCTTCAGGGTTTACTAGCCCATAGGTGGTGTCAATAGGGAGTAAGAGTCCTCACGCAGAAACCTTGGAGGTGACAGCCATAAGCTGTCCTGAAGAGCGGCAGGTGACACGGCTCTGGTCCCACAGTCAGCTGGGTTGAGTCCAGTGGGAACGTGATGCCATTGACTTGGTAGAGAGAATCTCTTGATACGTTCAACCCTGTTGCTGACGTACACATAAAATTGTTTTGTTTGGTTGTTTATGTAACCAAGTACTACCTTACTGTCTGTATAGAAGGTGAAAGAATCAATTGTAGTGTCCATTTCACTTCGTATGACCTCGGCAATTTCTACTGCTAGCACGGCTGCACAAAGTTCAAGTCTTGGTATGGTATGTGCAGGCTTGGGTGTGAGTTTTGCCTTGCCTAGGACAAAACTACAGTGTGATTCTCCATTCAGTTCAGAGGTCTTCAAATAGGCTACTGCAGCAATATCTTCAACTGATGCATCAGAGAAAATATGAATCTCTCTCCGGTTAGCAGTTGAAGTGGATCCTGGAACATAGCAACGGGGAATCTGAAGTTTTTCTAGTGACTTCAAAGAATATCTCCACCTTTCCCACTTGTGTTGATTCTCACTAGGCAAGGGAGTATCCCAGTCTATGTTCTCAGTAGACAACTGTCTTAGTAAAATCTTACCTTGAATGGTAACTGGAGCAAGGAAACCCAGTGGGTCATAGATGCTATTCACCACAGACAGGACTCCTCTCTTAGTGAAGGGTTTGTCACAAGTTGACACTTGGAAGGTGAATTTGTCTTGCTTGATGTTCCACAACAAACCCAGACTTCGCTGTACAGGAGGCACATCTGTACCTAAGTCAAGGTTTTTTAGACTAGTGGCATAGTCCTCAGAGTGAAAGGCATTCATAAGTTCCTGGCTGTTGGATATAATCTTGTGCAGTCTAAGGTTTGCTACAGACAGCATCTCCTTTGTTCTGGTGAGAAGATCAATTGCTTCTTTAGCAGTTGGAAAGGACTTAAGTGTGTCGTCAACGTAGAAGTTTCTTTCAACAAATTGACGGGCATCAGATCCATATTCAACTTCTCCAGTCTGAGCTGTTTTCCTTAGCCCATAAGTTGCCACTGCTGGGGAAGGACTGTTACCGAAGACATGTACCTTCATGCGATAATCTATAACTTCCTTGTTGAGGTCATTGTCCTTGTGCCATAGAAACCTGAGGTAGTTTCTGTTGTCTTCTCTGACGATGAAGCAGTGAAACATCTGTTGAATGTCGGCCATTACTGCTACAGGCTCTTGTCTGAAACGAATCAAGACTCCTATTAGACTGTTGTTCAAGTTGGGTCCAGTAAGGAGCATGTTGTTAAGAGAAACACCTTCGTGCTGAGCACTGGAATCAAAGACAACTCTGATTTGGTCTGGTTTGCGTGGGTGATACACGCCAAAGGATGGAAGGTACCAGCATTCTTCTCCATCCCTTAGTGGGGGAGCAGGCTCTGCATGATCTCTGTCAAATACATTTTGCATAAAGTCCACAAAGTGCTTTTGCATCTCTGGTTTCCTGCTTAAGTTTCGCTTTAAGGAGGAGAATCTACTGATGGCCTGCTGTAAGTTGTTGGGCAATCTCTCTCTTGGGAGACGAAAGGGTAGGGGTGCTACCCAGTTATTGGAGTCATCTTGAAAGAACTCATTGTCCAGTACCTTGATGAATTCTTTGTCTTCCATTGAAGGAGCCAGTATGTCATCTTCACTGGTAGCATTAAACACTGTAGAGCCGAAGTCGCCATCATGGCAGGAGAAAGGGCTTGTGTCACCTGAGATACCATGTTGCCATTCGTGGCTGGCTATCTTCTCTTTCACCCAGTAGTGATGTGGGCATGGCTCAAAGTAAGTGTTTCGGCCATTTGGCAGAACATTTGTCTTGAATGACGAAATGTTGGTAGGTCTTTTCATTTTGCCTATGCAGACATTGCCTATGATGACCCATCCTAGATCCGTGCGCTGGGCAAATGGGGCATCTGGGGGTCCACTGACTTGTCTGTGTACCTTGTGAACTCTTAGAATGTCTCTTCCTAACAGAAGAAGGATCTGAGCATCTTTGTCAAGCGGCGGTATCTCATTTGCTATTACCTTGAGGTGAGGGTGATGGAAAGCAGCAGCTGGAGTAGGGATTTCTTCCCTGTTAGCAGGTATCTGATTGCACTCAACAAGTGTAGGTAAGGGTAATTGCAAGTTACCTTTGAGAGAAGATATCATGAGTCCATGAGCCCTTCTTCCAGAAAACTCTATAGTTCCACTACAGGTACCCAAGGTGTAAGGATGAGCTTCTCCTTTTATTTCAAATAGATTGAACAATTCCGATTTTGCAAGTGATCGATTGCTCTGATCGTCTAAGATAGCATATGCCTTTAGAGACTTTTCTGGTTGATCCTTGTGGTATATGTTCACCAAGCATATCTTAGCACAGGACTTACCACAGCGGTCTTCTCCACAAACTTCAGTGCAGGATGAAGAAATGATGGTAGAATTAGGCACTTGGTCTGTATTCTCCCCGCCATGCGTTAACCTGGGAGGAGTGTTGGCAGGTTGTGCAGAGCTGGGCTCAAGAGGATGGAGGGCTTGCACATGTTCTTCAGAGCCACACTCTATGCACTTGATGGACACATTACAGTCCCTTGCAAAATGTTCTGTAGAAGCACAGCACCTGAAACATACCCTAAATGTCTTTAAAAGCTCCTTGCGCTCTTCCAGAGGCTTTTTCCTAAAGCCAATACATTTATTGAGGGGGTGTGGCTTCTTGTGTATGGGACACTCTCTGTTAGGGTTTTCAATCTTCCTACTCTGTTTGTTCGTGACCAGAACTGTGGTAGGAGTGGGAAGGATGTCAGTCTTTTTCACGGACACTGGGCCTCTATGGTTTCTGTAGTTGCCCTGAAGACTGGTACTCGTAGGAAAGGGTGAGAAGAGACTGTACTCACCGTAGGAAAAACTTGTATCGTTCTTGGTCTCTGCAATTTCCCTGATGAATTCACAGAAGAAAGAGAATGGAGGGAAGGAAACCTTGTTCTCTCTTTTGTATGATGACCCTAGTGCAGTACATTTCTCTTGCAAACCATACGGGAGCTTGGAGACAATTGGGTTTACCCCTCTTGGAGTGTCAAGGTAACTGAGTCCAGGTAGTTTTGGTTCTGTCTTGGCTAGCTGAAGCTCAAGGAGAAGGTCACTCAGTCTCTGGAACTCCTTGTTGTCCTTACCGGATATCTTTGGGAAAGTTTCCAGACGCATGAACAAAGCATTTTCTATAGCTTCTGGACTGCCATAACTTTGCTCTAGTCGCTCCCATGCAGCTGTGAGGCCTGCAGTAGGATTGTCCATGAAAACCGATCTTAATGGCTTAACACGTGCAGCAGATAGAGGACCAAGCCATTTGATCAGCAGATTCAATTCTTGATCAGCTGTAATGCCAATATTGCTGATTGTAGTTCTGAAGGCACATTTCCAACTTCTGTAGTTCTCAGGTTGGTCATCAAAACTTGTAAGACCAGTCTTTGTGAGCTCTCTGCGAAGCATGTACCTCACAAACTCTTCTGTCTCAGTTGTCTCCGCCTTTATGTGAGATGCTGTTGGCTGTATGGTGCTGATTGCGTTGTCTTTGACATTGTTCTTAAAGGACACAGGGAAATATGGTGCAGCAGATGCATCCAGGTGAGTTGCTTGCTTGAAGTCAGTTGTTCCAATGGTACGTTGATTCAAGGCTGTACCGATGACTGGAGATTGATGACTTGCTTGAAGCTTGCGCTGATGCTCTGTGACGTATGAAGGCAGGCAAGGTAGGCAGGTAGGAAATGCAGTGGAGTGATTTTGAGTGCAGGAAGTTGCTGGAACCTCTTTAACTTGAAGCTGTGAAGGAGTCTCTATGTAGTCGGGAGCATTGGAGACAATGGAGTGTGCACTGCAGTGGCTTAGGACATAGTCTTTAGTGCGTTTGAGGGGGTCTTCCATATCTGCTATGTTTAGGTTAATGCTGTCTTTCTCACTTGCACCTTCGTCTGCACTGATATCTTGCTGTAGGATCCTTAGCTTTGCCATAGCTGCGTCATGTTTACACTGTTCATTTAAGGTTTCCATTGTTGCTCTTTGTCGTGCTGACTGCGCTTCCAACTCTGCCCTTTGAGCTTCCAACTCTGCTCTTTGACGTGCTGACAGCGCTTCCAACTCTGCTCTTTTTTCTGCATATGCCACCTGCACTTTGCTGGCTTCCACTTCAGCGCGGGCATTAATAAGTCGCTCACTGAGTGTTGAGTATCTTGAACTATGGGATCTTGACGAGTTTTTAGAACGTCTGGTGGAAACAGATCTGTGAGATGCAGTGTCCTGTAACAGCTTTATTTTTGCTTCTGCCTTTAATCTGGTTTGCTGGATAAAACTGTCTCTTTCAATATTAAGAATGTTGACACGCTTTAATTGTGTCATCGCACTTTCTGTATTCATGTTTTGCAAGACATTAGTGAATTTGCTGCTGGTAAGCTGATAAAGCTCATATGAGGCAGAAAGTTGTTTAATGGCGCCCTCTAGTGTCAGTGGTTCACGTTCAACAGACACTGTATTGGCTTCAGCAAGGATTTTCTCCCAGACTAATTCCAAGCTATTTGACAATTCAGTCCTTGAAGCTTCATAATTCTCCATTACTTTCCAAGTGGGTTTAACTGAGCGTTTGGGTAACTCAGTTTCTTCAGGAACTTGTGGGGAGGTAGATGTGAGTTCACATGGAGAAGCTTGGTCACTCATGATAGCAGACTGACTGTGAAAGCAGGCAGGATCTGTGTGCTGAAATATGACACTGTGCAGATTGTCTCAGGCTATAAGGCTGCCATGTGCTGCTCTGTCCCTTCTGTCTTGCTATGAGGGCAGTAAATCTTGTCTGTTTCAGTACTGACATGCAGAAATCTTGTAATTAGGCTGTGAAACTCCGTTTTTCTACTGTTCTGTCTCAACTACAAAGCGATAAAGTTCATCTCCAGGTTTAAGTAGGCCTTACTCAAGCTGGTTTGATATTCATCCCTTGCATCGATACAGGCAGTTTAACTCAATGAATAAACTCACAGTTAGGACGACAGACGATGAATCCTTTCGAATGTTCCGTTTAATGATGGATATTCATAGGTAGAAAAACGTTGCAGTTGTAAGCCACATGTAAGATGTTTAGCATGAAAGATATACAGGAGTAATGACCAGAATCAGGAAGTGGAGGAGATATATAAAGAACTACGGTGAGAGAGAGAGTTCAGCTAGAAAGAAGGGGACAGATCTTAAAGACACAGAGCAAGAATAATCACATAGTGTAACACAACATGCACACAATTTGACACAAAGGGGTTTGAATGGCTATTAAAGTTAACCATCCTCACCTGTGATCTGTTTGCTTGTAATTAGTGTGTGTGTTTAAAAGGTCAATGGGTTTCTGGACTTCTGACAGACCCTTTCATCTTTCATCCAGTGCTGCACTGACGTTTCTGGATTTGGAGTCATGGGGAAAGCAAAAGAATTGTCAAAGGATCTGCGGGAAAAGGTAGTTGAACTGTATGAAACAGGAAAGGGATATAAAAAGATATCCAAGGAATTAAGAATGCCAATCAGCAGTGTTCAAACTCTAATCAAGAAGTGGAAAATGAGGGGTTCTGTTGAAACCAAACCACGGTCAGGTAGACCAACTGGAAATTCAGCCACAACTGCCAGGAAAATTGTTCAGGATGCAAAGAAAAACCCACAAATAACTTCAGGTGAAATACGGGACTCTCTGAAAACTTGTGGTGTGGCTGTTTCAAGATGCACAATAAGGAGGCACTTGAAGAAAGATGGGCTGCATGGTCGAGTCGCCAGAAGAAAGCCATTACTACGCAAATGCCACAAAGTAGCCCGCTTACAATACGCCAAACAGCACAGAGACAAGCCTCAAACCTTCTGGCACAAAGTCATTTGGAGTGATGAGACTAAAATTGAGCTTTTTGGCCACAACCATAAACGCTACATTTGGAGAGGAGTCAACAAGGCCTATGATGAAAGGTACACCATTCCTACTGTGAAACACGGAGGTGGATCGCTGATGTTTTGGGGATGTGTGAGCTACAAAGGCACTGGAAATTTGGTCAAAATTGATGGCAAGATGAATGCAGTAGGTTATCAAATACTGGAGGAACATTTGCATTCATCAGCCATGCTGCGCATCGGACGTACTTGGACATTCCAACATGACAATGATCCAAAACACAAGGCCAAGTCGACCTGTCATTGGCTACAGCAGAATAAATTGAAGGTTTTGGAGTGGCCATCTCAGTCTCCTGACCTCAATATCATTGAGCCACTCTGGGGAGATCTCAAACGTGCAGTTCATGCAAGACAGCCCAAGAATTTACAGGCACTGGAGGCTTTTTGCCAAGAGGAATGGGCAGCTTTACCATCTGAGAAGATAAAGAGCCTCATCCACAAATACCACAAAAGACTTCAAGCTGTCATTGATGTTAAAGGGAGCATTGATGTTAAAGGGTCATGTGGGTAGTTTCTGTTGTCATTATGATTTAAAAAGAGTAAACACAGTTGATTGATAATAAATGACTTCTGCCAAACACTAACCATGAGTGAAAGAAAAGTTTTTGTGTTATCATTTATATTCTCAGAAAAATGGCCAAGAAATCATAAATTCTGCCAGGGTATGTAAACTTATGAGCACAACTGTATAGCCTACCATCTTTATGTACAGCAACAATTCTTTTTTTCAGATCCTCAGAGAGATCTTTGCCATGAGGTGCCATGTTGAACTTCCAGTGACCAGTATGAGAAAGTGAGAGCGATAACACAAAATTTAACACACCTGCTCCCCATTCACACCTGAGACCTTGTAAAACTAACGAGTCACATGATACAGAGGAGGGAAAATTACTAATTGGGCCCAATTTGGACATTTTCACTTAGAGCTGTACTCTCTTTCGTTGCCAGCGGTTTAAACATTAATGGATGTGTTGACTTATGTGTTATACAAGCTGTACACTCAATACTTTAAATTGTAGCAAAGTGTAATTTCTTCAGTGTTGTCACATGAAAAGATATATTAAAATATTTACAAAAATGTGAGGGGTGTACTCACTAGTGTCAGATACTGTAGGTATCCTTTGTGTATCCATTTGTAGAAAAATGCCTTAACTTATGAATATTTTATTATTTTCCCCATAGTTTCATTGAGGTCATCAATTATGGTCATAGGTGCACCGAGGAATGCCTAACTGTCATGGGAACATGTCACATTCCCAGGTATCAGACAAATGGCATCTGAAATCTCTATCTACTTTGAAACTGCTGATCCTTTATAATAAAAATGGCAAACTGGTTTGTCTGGACTGTGTCCCTCTAACTGCTACCTTTAGGACAACTCTTACAAACTGTAGAACTTTTGTGCCATCCACGTTGCCAGAAGTCCAGTCTGAAGCTCTCACAGGAAAGATGCGAGGAGTTGGGTCATTACTTTGCCACCAAAAGCATTTCATTCAGAGATGGAAATACTTCTGGAAAATCAGCAGACCTCTCGGAGCCCAATAGTACAGTCTCTGAGGCAATATGCCTGCCATTGACACCAATGATGGGGCATATTATTATCATCAAGCCTTTGGACAACATTTTATAGTCTTGATGTTGAGGAATCTGTGCTAATCATCAAAGGGCTTTATCCAACCACATATGACCTTGACTCAGGTCCAACAGGCTTACTATTAGCATGCGTTAGCTACAGTAGTCTAGTGGTCCAAAAATGTACAGTGCTCTCTCAAAACAGGGATATTCCCACACCAGCTTAAAGTGACATTAAAGGGGTTGTAAACCCTTGTGTTTTTTCCCCTTAATGCATCCTAAATGTTATTTAAAAAAATTAATAAATCAAAGTTTTACAATCACTTTAAGCATTATCCTTATGCCCCATACACACGATCATTTTTCATGCCGTTAAAAATGGCATTAAAAAAAATGGCCATTAAAAATGATCGTGTGTAGGCTCCAGAGCATTTTTAACGACGTGAAAAACGGGCATTAAAAATTTCGAACATGCTCTCTTTTTTCACGTCGTTTTTCATGTCTTTTTTTTTAACGACGTGAAAAACGATAGTGTGTATGCTTTAACGACGTGAAAAAAAATGCGCATGCTCAGAATCAAGTATGAGACGGGAGCGCTCGTTCTGGTAAAACTAGCGTTCGTAATGGAGATAGCACATTCGTCACGCTGTAACGGACTGAAAAGCACTAGACCAAAAAGAGCGAATCGTCTCTCAACAAACTTTACTAACATGAAGGGTGGCGCCATTCGAACGGAACTTCCCCTTTATAGTGCCGTCGTACGTGGTGTACGTCACTGCGCTTTTCTTGAACATTTTTTAAAATGATGGTGTGTACGCAAGACAGGCTTGAGAGGAAACAAGAAAAAAAATGACAAGAAAAACGTCAGTTTTAAAAATGACATTAAAAATGATCGTGTGTATGGGGCATTATTCTCCAAAAATAATCCATACATATCCACTATTTAATAGCCTTGTGATCTGATTTTTATAGTTTTACAAAACAAACCTTTTCCCTCAACTATCTTTGGAATGAGCAGTGCCCGTTAATTGTGGTCACGTGCACTGCTCTATGCACACTAAACATTTCATAGTACCTAGTTCATCTCGGGAGCGAGAAAGAGAGGATGGTTATTTTTACCTGCTCTGTGCAATGGTATTGCACACAGCAGCCCTGAACCTTCTCTTTTGGCGTCCCCTGCTGGCACTATCCGCTCCTTCTCTTCTCTGAGTGCCCTCATAGCAAACTGCTTGCTATGGGGGGGATCGTGCAGGCATGCTCCCAAGCGGAGCTGTGTGCGTCCATAGACACACACACATCGCAACTCGCCCCTGCCTAATCCTCACATGATTTGACTGACAGCAGCAGGAGCCAATGGCTTCTGCTGCTGTCTCTGTGTCCTGTGTAGCACACGGACCATTTTCCCTTGCTTTGGCTCAATTGCAGGAAAAAGGCACACCGTACTATATGCCCGTACCCTCCTGGATGAGGAGGTTGAGCGTTGTTATATATTTGGGTCCCACAGCTAGGTTCTTCCATCGGTTGGTTCTCGTCTCCTAGGATATAGGGACAAGTCTCTGTATTCCCCCCAGTAATTCCAATGTCCACACCACTTCAAACTCCAACGTTGAGTTTATTTTCTCAATGTTCAGTAGATAGGAAAGGATGGAAGAGAGACAGGACAGAAAGGTTTGGGAGGTCAGTCCAGGCACAATGGATAGCACAATCACTACTCTATCCCTGAGTAGGTTTAGCTCACCCGGATAGTCTCCTTACAAAGTGGATCCTAGCAGCCGAAGTGATGCTCAGACGTTTGATGAAGTTCTTTTCCTAGATGCGATCGGGAGACTCTCTGCCACAGAATCTATCAGACCCCGAACCTCTTAGCTTTTGGGTACCTAAGGACAGGTGCCAGCAGCAGCACATTACTAGGCCCTTGGTGGATAGAAGAATCCCTCGAGAGAGTTACCGGGCCCTTTCCTTCACCGTGAACTCTCACCGGTCTGTCAGAAAGGTCCTCCCCCCGGCCTCCTCTTCTTAGAAGCGGGTTCCCTCGCGAGAGACACCCTGGGACTTCTCCTCCTCGAAGCAGGCTCCAGCTAAAGGTGCTGGGCCCAGTGTTGAAGATGCAGCCCCAGGACTAAAGGTGCCTGGGACTGATGCACACCTGGCCCTATGGCCTGGAGGGCCATGCGCCACGCACCAGGACTCCGACTCTGGAACGAAGACCCCTCCCAGGCGGCGTCTGCCCCTTATGTATCCTCTCCCAGCATGCACAGCAGGTCGACCACACCCACTGTACCGCTGCCAAGAGAGGACACCCCAAGGCACAGCACTAATACCAGTGGTTCAACCCTGACCCTTTATGGCAGTGCCACCTATAGGCCACAGGGAACTGCACACCAGTATACAATCCTGGAAATAAAACAGCACAACCTACAAATTGAGAACGGTCTGAGCCTAACTACTATCTCAGACCAGCCCCTAAATTTGGGTATATAGCACCCCTAAATGGGGTGGGTTCTACACCTGTAAATATGGGAAGATAGAAAAGCGCTGCTGCAGACGGGCACAGCTGATCATGGAAGGTTTTAATGTCTTAATGCAGAGAATGAATTAAGATTTAAAAAAAAACTTATGCCTTTGGAACCACTTTAAAAATACATACTTGAATAGATATTTTTAAACCAAGTTTAGTGTCACTTTAAGGGAACTATTCAGGTCATTGCTAAAAAGCCTTCCCTGGATCCAGAGATCTTGGCCAATAACAGACAAGTGTCAAATCGCTCCTTTTAGGTAATAAACAGGAAGTCACTAACAGACTGGAAACCTGGCTGTCAAATAACAAAACCTTCCACAAATTTCAATCTGGTTTCAGAAAGAAAATTGTAATCAGACAGCGCCACTCATCCACCTAATCAATGACTTATTGATGGCTCAATAAATTGAATCAAAGAAGAATGCTCAATCCTCTCGCTTCTTTATCTTTCTGCCACATTTGACACCATAGTTCAGCGGTCTCCAAACTGCCGACCCTGGGGACGGATGCGGCCCTTTGCTTGCCTTTATCCGGCCCTTGAGGCATTATTCCTGTCACTGACACCAATGATGGGGCATAATTCCCTCCACTGCAACAAAAATGGGGCACTATTCCTCCCACTGACACCAACTAGTTCTCCCCCGAATACCAAAGATCAGGCATTGTTTGCTCCCACTGGGCACATTCCGGCCCCCCTAAAGTCTGAAGGACAGTAAACTGGCCCTTTTGTTAGAAAGTTTGGAGACCCCTGCCATAGATCATAACATCTTACTGAATCGTTTAAAGATGTTTGGTGATCCAGACAATACAGCGCTTAGCTGATCCGAGTGCTTTTGGTCAGGGAAATCACAATGAGCCCCTGCAGGGATGCACTCATCCTCTTCACTTTCATTATATTATGGAGTTCCTCGGGTTCCATCCTATCATCAATGTTATTTGCCATATATACATGATTCTGCTGGAAAATCTTGTCCAACACCATAGTTTTTGCTCCCATTGCTGTGTAGATAACAAACACCTGTCATTCAAACCAGAGACTGGTGACCTGTGGACTAAACCTGGCCATACATGGGTCAATATTTGTCCAGTTCTGCAAGAATTTCAATCTATATAAGGGCTGGATGGTTGTACACAAGTCAATCGATAGATCCTGTTGGAATATTTTTACTCAATCAGCGCTGCTGGCTACAGCTGGCAGTGCTAATCAGTGTATTCTAACGGTGGAGAAGTGTGAGGATGGGTAAATCAAGTCATTTTCTTTCATTCAATCCTGCCTTCCCTAGATACTTACCTGAGTCCTCTCTCAATCCAGCGCTGTGCCGATGCTCTCTCGGCTCTCTGCATCCTCATTGACTGAGACACAGCAGCGGGAGCCATTGGCTTCTACTACTGTCAATTATAGTCAATGAAGAGGGAGCGGGGCTGAGCCCTGTTCTGTGTGTCTTATGGATGCACAGGTTTGGGCTCCATGCATGAGTGCCCCCATAGCAAGCGGCTTGCTATGGTAGCACTTTGGGGGGGGGGAGCCCAGAGCACTGGCGGGGGACCCGAGAAGAGGAGGATTGGGGCTGTCCGGGGCAAAACTACTGCACAGAGCAGGTAAGTATAACATGTTTGTTATTTTTTTTTAAAGAAAAAATATACCTTTAGTATCAAGTTGAAACACCTTTTTTTTTTTTTTTCATTTTTTTTTTAGGTAAAGAAAAATACCAGCTTTTGATATAATTTTAAAGTTTCATGGAACCCTAGTGTTCCTCCAGATGTTGTTAGGGGTTCTTTAAACAAGAGCAATTTCTGCTTTTTAGATCGGTTCCCACTGACACCATTGATCTTTTTTTTTAGCTATGTGTGGAGGGAATTCATCCCAATGACCACAAATGTAAGCAGCATTCTTCCCGCTGACCATCACACTAATATATCATGAGTTGTAGCTATAGTAGTTTTCAGCAGGGGTTCCCTGGGACCAGAAAATTATTTCAAGGGTTCCTCTTTGTTGAAAAGGTTGAGAGATGTTGCTTTAAAGCAATTATTCTAAGCAGCCAGTCTTTATCAGTTGGGTAGGGTATGTTTGCTCTATATGATATATCAATATATCACAGTTAGTAATCTGGTAGAAAATGATTACCATACACAAATGCAATGGGAATAACATTAAAGTGGTTCTAAAGGCTCAAGTTTTTTTTTACCTTCATGCATTCTATGCATGAAGGTAAAAAACCTCCTCTGTGCAGCAGTTCCCTCCTCCCCCATACTTACCTGAGCCCGATCTTCCTCGGCTCTCTGGGGACTCTCCCTTCTCATTGGCTGAGACAGCAGCATGTCTGAATGCACACGCAGACCCGCGGCTTGTGAACGAGCCTGCTCATGTGCCCCCATTGCAAGCTGCTTGCTGTGGGGAAAGGAGGGAGGGGCCAAGTGCGCCAGCGAGGGACCCAAGGAGAGGAAGATCGGGGCTACTCTCTTTTTAAAGAGAGCCTTTAATATCACTTTAATTCTATTGTAAACTATAGAGATCACACAGGAATTCTACCATCTTTTTCGATTTTTATGACGCAAGCTTGGAATCAGTGTCCACATGCAATTTACTTTAACAGCAATGAATTTCATATCAAAACCCAATGTGAGCCTGTTATAAGACCTTGTACCTTCCTGCTTTCTACTTACAGTATAAGTTCCATGTTTCTACAGTACTGAGAACACTGATCTTCAGATACAGCTCACCTTTTACCTGTATACTTCCAGTGTTATATTGTAATATAGTAAGATTGTTATGTTCCAGATATGTTATAGTTTAAGGGGTGACAACACAGCTCCCCAAAACTAAAATATATTTTTTACAGTTGTGACATCATTCCTCTTCAAATACAAGTTCTATCTGAGTGCAGTGACATGAACACTTGTGCCACATATACTGGGGCAAACCTGGCTACTAATACTGGAGACAACGGAACGTGAAGAACGATAAGGCTACTTTCACACTGAAGCGCCGATGCGCTGGCGGTATAGCGGCGCTATTTTTAGCGCCGCCATACCGTCGTTTTTGCCGCAATTTGCGGGCGCTAGCGGGGGGATTTTAACCCCCGCTAGCGGCCGAAAAAGGGTTAAAAACGCCCGCAATAACGCCTCTTTGCTGCGTTTTGGAGGCGCTACCCCATTGATTTCAATGGGCAGGGGCGCTATAGGAGCGGTATTTTTACCGCTCCTATCGCGCCTCAAAGATGCGGCTTGCAGGAGTTTTTTTACCCTCCTGCAAGCGCAACGCTCCAGTGTGAAAGCCCTCGGGCTTTCACACTGGATACAATGGAGCGGCTTTTTCGGGCGCATTGCAGGCGCTAGTTTAAGCGCAATAGCACCTGCAAAGCGCCTCAGTGTGAAAGAGGCCTAACTTGCAAGTCAATATAGGAGAATTTCGTAACGCAGTACTGACACTTTTCTGCTAGAAGTTTCCTTTAGAGCCTGACTCAGGCAAGCATTTGCATCAGTTTCAGCAACATTACTGTCATGGGAGAAAAATCCAGGTACTGTAGTTCTAACTTCCGCCACATTAGAAGAAGTAGAACTAAACCACTGAATAATTGGCCTCCACCGCCCCTCTTACACACGACCATCTTAAAAGTTCTGCTGCCTGTGTATGTGCTGCTGGTGTATATCAGGTGTCTAGGGCCTGGCAGAGACCGGCGGCGCATAAGTAAAAGATTGGTAGATTGCCACTATACCGCCTGGCAGTGTTTGTGCGCACAAACTCAAATTTACTGGACGAAAGCTAAAAGTAAAAAAAAGAGGCCAAGATAGTGGCAATGCCATTACTCAAATACAGCAATGGACATATTTTGGAAATGACTTGTAACTGGGTGAGTAGAGCCTGATGGGTAACTAAGAGACTAGTTTCCAATCATGTCCTCTATCATGGCTGCCATCAGGAATTACACAGCTTCAGACATGCGGGCCCCCTGGAGCAGAGGAGAACCGGGGGAGGGGTTGACGAACAAAAAAAACAAACAAGAGAACAAAAAAAAAGAGGGGGTTGCCATCTGGGGCCTTGGGGAGCTCTGGGCCTCTGGGGACCTCTGGGCCCCTTCCAAAAAAAAAATTAAGAAATTATAAAAAAAAGGGGGGGTTGCCATCCTGGGCCCTGGGGACCTCTGGGCCCCTTACAAAAAAATAATAAAGAAATAAAAAAAATTTATAAAAAAAAAATATTAAAAAAAAGGGGGGTTGCCATCCGGGGCCCTGGGGACCTCCGGGCCTCTGGGGACCTCTGGGACCCTTACAAAAAAAATAAAAAATAAAAATTTATAAAAAAAGGGGGGTTGCCATCCTGGGCCCTGGGGACCCCCGGACCCCTTACAGGTGTACTGCCTGTACCCCCCTGATGGTGGCCCTGTCCTCTATACTTCTGATGGACAGCACACAGCAGTGGATGGATTTAAATGCCGCTATTGGACTGAATAGTGGCTATGGATCTGCCCACTACTGTGCGCTGTCAAACAACAGCAGGATGAACCTGATGGAGAACTAGTTCCCCTACTACAAAACTCCTTGGCCATCTAGCTCTCGGTGTAACGGCCACAGTGGCCAAGGTGTAAGGCGTGTCCAGTATCCATGAATTGGCTGCAAGTACAATTCCAGTGTGGGGAATTGACAGATTTCTAAAGGGTGTCTATGACACAGTGAATTCTCCACAAAGTGGTTTTATAAAAACAAACCTCTTATACACAGATCAATAGAAACCGGCCGACATTTGGGCCAGTGTGTATTGCAGTTGAGCCGGCCTCTGTCGATAGGGCATGACCGAAAAGGGCCTTCCAATGGCTGAGAGCACTGACCGGGGTGTTCTGGCAAGGGAGGCCATCCCCCATTCAGAACACAATAGCACAGCATGGGAGATCGCTGTACTAACATCATATTGTTAGTACAGCGGCTCCTCCTGAGCTATCAGTTTTTTTTTTGCATTCAGCCCTGCTGGGTTGAACGAAAAAGAACTACTAGTGTGTACCAGGCCTTAGGCTACATGCACAACAAGCACCCAAGTCTAGTCTAAATGCAGGTGCTAAACTGACCACACCCAAATGCAGGTAAAAACACAGTGTGAGATATACTATTTAAACTTGTTGCACGTATCTACTGTTGTGCTAAGAAATGGCCTATATAATGCTTGTAAGTCATTGCTAAAGTAAACGTGTCCATAACATTATGACCACCCGCTATAACATTATGACAACCCACCTAATATTGACTAGGTCCCCCTTTTGCCACCAAAACAGCCCTAACACATTAGGAATGGACTCCGCTAGACAAAGCATTACACTGTCTCGGCCAGCTGCCTTCCCATAGTGTATCCTGGTGCCATCCCTACCCCAGGTAATTGATGCGCCCACACCTGGCTATCGGCATGATGTAAAAGAAAACATGATTTATCAGACCAGGCCTCCTTATTCCGTTGCTCCGTGGTCCAGTTCTGATGTTTACGTGTCCATTGTAGGTGCTTTTGCCAGTGGAAATGGGCCAGTATGTGCACCCTGACCGGTCTGTGGCTACCCAGCTTTTTACACAACAAACTGCAATGCATTGTGTGTTTTGACACTTTTCTAATGGAACCAGCAATAACATTTTCAGCAATTTGAACTAGTAGTTCTTTGATTGAATCGGACTACACAGGCCAACCTTTGCTCCCTACATGCATTAATGAGCCTTGGCCACCCATGACCCTGTCATTAGTTCACAGCTTTTCCATTCTTGGCCCACTTTTGGTAGATCCTGACCACTGCAGACCAGGAACATCCCACAAGAGCTGCAGTTTTGGAGTTGCTCCGACCCAGTCATTTAACCATTACAATGTGGTCCTCGTCAAACTCACTGAAATCCTTACGCTTGACCATTATTTCTGTTTTCAACTGCAGGGACAACCTGTTCGTTTTCTATCCAGTATATCCCATCCACTTTCAGGTGCCGTTGTCACGCGATAATAATTTTTTTCTTTAATTTTTTGCAGCAATTAACCCCCAATTTTAATTAGCAGTTTCTTGCTAAGGAATGCATGATTTTCTATGGGATCACTACTCTTATGCCGCGTACACGCGACCGTTTTTCATAACGAGAAAAATGAAAAACGGCCGTGTGTAGGCATTACGACGTGAAAAAAACATGCATGCTCAGAAGCAAGTGATGAGACGGGAGCGCTCGTTCTGGTAAAACTAGCGTTCGTAATGGAAATAGCACATTCGTCACGCTGTAATGGACTGAAGAGCATGAGGCTGAAAAGCGCGAATCGTCTCTCACCAAACTAACACGAGGATCAGCAAAAGAAGCCCAAAGGGTGGCGCCATCCGAATGGAACTTCCCCTTTATAGTGCCGTCGTACATTTCGTACGTCACCGCGCTTTGCTCAAGCATTTTTTTTCATGATCGTGTGTAGGCAAGGCAGGCTTGAGAAGAATCACGTTGAGAAAAACATTGTTTTTCAATGACATTAAAAACGGTCGTGTGTACGCAGCATCACAGTGTGTTGCTGCTCTGATGCTCACTGATCAAGATTAAGCAGTGTTTTGTGTCAGTGGGAAAATTACCAGTGACAGCCGATCTTAATGCATCTCTATGGAATGTTGCTCAGATCGCTGAAGGAGAGTGATGTGTAGCAGAACACTATTCAATGCTGTAGCATGTTCGCTAATGACCTCAGTGATTGCTGCAAAATGGCTCGATATAAATCTCTACTACAAAATTCCCCATCTGCTATCAGCCTAAAAATACATATGATCCTGGGCTGGTGTATATTATCTCAGCCATATGCCATACATGTAGGGATGAGCTTCGTGTTCGAGTCGAACATACGTTCGACTCGAACATCGGCTGTTCGATCGTTCGACGAAGATCGAACGATTTGGGCCGTTCGCGCCAAATTCGAGTGACGCGAACGGCCCACAATGCACTACGCCATCGCAGTGTCATCCAGGCGCTGTGATTGGCCAAGCATGCACTGTGACCCCGCATGCTTGGCCAATCACAGCGCCGGCAGCGAGGAGAGCAATGATTGGCCACAGGCAGGATGCCTGTGGCCAATTATTGCTGAGGGTGTTTAGTACACGCCCCACACTATAAAAGGCCGCCAGCACGGCGGCCTAGTGTAGTGTGTTCCGGAGCAGGGATAGAGCAGCATAGGCAGGGACAGTGACTGTTATTTCTTTCTTGCTTAACCTGGATTCCTTTAGTTTAGGGAAAGAGAAGGATAGGTAGGGAGAGTGTCAGTGTGTTTTGTGCTTGTGCTATAGTGTGCTTAAAAAAAACATTTATTCTAGGGACAGAAAACTGTAGGTAGGGACAGTGTCAGTTTCTTTCACTCTGCAAGTCCTTGTTTCCAGGGACCTGGAAGGACAGTGAGTGAATTGTCCTTGTGCTATATTGTGCTTAAAAAAACATTTATTCTAGGGACAGAAAACTGTAGGTAGGGAGAGTGTCAGTTTCTTTCACTCTGCAAGTCCTTGTTTCCAGGGACCTGTAAGGACAGTGAGTGAATTGTCCTTGTGCTATATTGTGCTTAAAAAAAACATTTATTCTAGGGACAGAAAACTGTAGGTAGGGAGAGTGTGAGTTTATTTCACTCTGCAAGTCCTTGTTTCCAGGGACCTGGAAGGACAGTGAGTGAATTCTCCTTGTGCTATATTGTGCTTAAAAAAAACATTTATTCTAGGGACAGAAAACTGTAGGTAGGGACAGTGTCAGTTTCTTTCACTCTGCAAGTCCTTGTTTGCAGGGACCTGTAAGGACAGTGAGTGAATTGTCCTTGTGCTATATTGTGATTAAAAAAACATTTTTTCTAGGGACAGAAAACTGTAGGTAGGGAGAGTGTTTTTTTTCTTTCACTCTGCAAGTCCTTGTTTCCAGGGACCTGTAAGGACAGTGAGTGAATTGTCCTTGTGCTATATTGTGCTTAAAAAAAACATTTTTTCTAGGGACAGAAAACTGTAGGTAGGGAGAGTGTTTTTTTTCTTTCACTCTGCAAGTCCTTGTTTCCAGGGACCTGTAAGGACAGTGAGTGAATTGTCCTTGTGCTATATTGTGCTTAAAAAAAACATTTATTCTAGGGACAGAAAACTGTAGGTAGGGAGAGTGTCAGTTTATTTCACTCTGCAAGTCCTTGTTTCCAGGGACCTGGAAGGACAGTGAGTGAATTGTCCTTGTGCTATATTGTGATTAAAAAAAACATTTATTCTAGGGACAGAAAACTGTAGGTAGGGAGAGTGTCAGTTTCTTTCACTCTGCAAGTCCTTGTTTCCAGGGACCTGGAAGGACAGTGAGTGAATTGTCCTTGTGCTATATTGTGATTAAAAAAAACATTTTTTCTAGGGACAGAAAACTGTAGGTAGGGAGAGTGTTTTTTTTCTTTCACTCTGCAAGTCCTTGTTTCCAGGGACCTGTAAGGACAGTGAGTGAATTGTCCTTGTGCTATATTGTGATTAAAAAAAACATTTTTTCTAGGGACAGAAAACTGTAGGTAGGGAGAGTGTTTTTTTTCTTTCACTCTGCAAGTCCTTGTTTCCAGGGACCTGTAAGGACAGTGAGTGAATTGTCCTTGTGCTATATTGTGCTTAAAAAAAACATTTATTCTAGGGACAGAAAACTGTAGGTAGGGAGAGTGTCAGTTTATTTCACTCTGCAAGTCCTTGTTTCCAGGGACCTGGAAGGACAGTGAGTGAATTGTCCTTGTGCTATATTGTGATTAAAAAAAACATTTTTTCTAGGGACAGAAAACTGTAGGTAGGGAGAGTGTTTTTTTTCTTTCACTCTGCAAGTCCTTGTTTCCAGGGACCTGTAAGGACAGTGAGTGAATTGTCCTTGTGCTATATTGTGCTTAAAAAAACATTTATTCTAGGGACAGAAAACTGTAGGTAGGGAGAGTGTCAGTTTATTTCACTCTGCAAGTCCTTGTTTCCAGGGACCTGGAAGGACAGTGAGTGAATTGTCCTTGTGCTATATTGTGATTAAAAAAAACATTTTTTCTAGGGACAGAAAACTGTAGGTAGGGAGAGTGTTTTTTTTCTTTCACTCTGCAAGTCCTTGTTTCCAGGGACCTGTAAGGACAGTGAGTGAATTGTCCTTGTGCTATATTGTGCTTAAAAAAACATTTATTCTAGGGACAGAAAACTGTAGGTAGGGAGAGTGTCAGTTTATTTCACTCTGCAAGTCCTTGTTTCCAGGGACCTGGAAGGACAGTGAGTGAATTGTCCTTGTGCTATATTGTGATTAAAAAAAACATTTTTTCTAGGGACAGAAAACTGTAGGTAGGGAGAGTGTTTTTTTTCTTTCACTCTGCAAGTCCTTGTTTCCAGGGACCTGTAAGGACAGTGAGTGAATTGTCCTTGTGCTATATTGTGCTTAAAAAAAACATTTATTCTAGGGACAGAAAACTGTAGGTAGGGAGAGTGTCAGTTTATTTCACTCTGCAAGTCCTTGTTTCCAGGGACCTGGAAGGACAGTGAGTGAATTGTCCTTGTGCTATATTGTGATTAAAAAAAACATTTTTTCTAGGGACAGAAAACTGTAGGTAGGGAGAGTGTTTTTTTTCTTTCACTCTGCAAGTCCTTGTTTCCAGGGACCTGTAAGGACAGTGAGTGAATTGTCCTTGTGCTATATTGTGCTTAAAAAAAACATTTATTCTAGGGACAGAAAACTGTAGGTAGGGAGAGTGTCAGTTTATTTCACTCTGCAAGTCCTTGTTTCCAGGGACCTGTAAGGACAGTGAGTGAATTGTCCTTGTGCTATATTGTGATTAAAAAAAACATTTTTTCTAGGGACAGAAAACTGTAGGTAGGGAGAGTGTTTTTTTTCTTTCACTCTGCAAGTCCTTGTTTCCAGGGACCTGTAAGGACAGTGAGTGAATTGTCCTTGTGCTATATTGTGCTTAAAAAAAACATTTATTATAGGGACAGAAAACTGTAGGTAGGGAGAGTGTCAGTTTATTTCACTCTGCAAGTCCTTGTTTCCAGGGACCTGGAAGGACAGTGAGTGAATTGTCCTTGTGCTATATTGTGATTAAAAAAAACATTTTTTCTAGGGACAGAAAACTGTAGGTAGGGAGAGTGTTTTTTTTCTTTCACTCTGCAAGTCCTTGTTTCCAGGGACCTGTAAGGACAGTGAGTGAATTGTCCTTGTGCTATATTGTGCTTAAAAAAACATTTATTCTAGGGACAGAAAACTGTAGGTAGGGAGAGTGTCAGTTTATTTCACTCTGCAAGTCCTTGTTTCCAGGGACCTGGAAGGACAGTGAGTGAATTGTCCTTGTGCTATATTGTGATTAAAAAAAACATTTTTTCTAGGGACAGAAAACTGTAGGTAGGGAGAGTGTTTTTTTTCTTTCACTCTGCAAGTCCTTGTTTCCAGGGACCTGTAAGGACAGTGAGTGAATTGTCCTTGTGCTATATTGTGCTTAAAAAAAACATTTATTCTAGGGACAGAAAACTGTAGGTAGGGAGAGTGTCAGTTTATTTCACTCTGCAAGTCCTTGTTTCCAGGGACCTGGAAGGACAGTGAGTGAATTGTCCTTGTGCTATATTGTGATTAAAAAAAACATTTTTTCTAGGGACAGAAAACTGTAGGTAGGGAGAGTGTTTTTTTTCTTTCACTCTGCAAGTCCTTGTTTCCAGGGACCTGTAAGGACAGTGAGTGAATTGTCCTTGTGCTATATTGTGCTTAAAAAAAACATTTATTCTAGGGACAGAAAACTGTAGGTAGGGAGAGTGTCAGTTTATTTCACTCTGCAAGTCCTTGTTTCCAGGGACCTGTAAGGACAGTGAGTGAATTGTCCTTGTGCTATATTGTGATTAAAAAAAACATTTTTTCTAGGGACAGAAAACTGTAGGTAGGGAGAGTGTTTTTTTTCTTTCACTCTGCAAGTCCTTGTTTCCAGGGACCTGTAAGGACAGTGAGTGAATTGTCCTTGTGCTATATTGTGCTTAAAAAAAACATTTATTATAGGGACAGAAAACTGTAGGTAGGGAGAGTGTCAGTTTATTTCACTCTGCAAGTCCTTGTTTCCAGGGACCTGGAAGGACAGTGAGTGAATTGTCCTTGTGCTATATTGTGATTAAAAAAAACATTTTTTCTAGGGACAGAAAACTGTAGGTAGGGAGAGTGTTTTTTTTCTTTCACTCTGCAAGTCCTTGTTTCCAGGGACCTGTAAGGACAGTGAGTGAATTGTCCTTGTGCTATATTGTGCTTAAAAAAAACATTTATTCTAGGGACAGAAAACTGTAGGTAGGGAGAGTGTCAGTTTATTTCACTCTGCAAGTCCTTGTTTCCAGGGACCTGGAAGGACAGTGAGTGAATTGTCCTTGTGCTATATTGTGATTAAAAAAAACATTTTTTCTAGGGACAGAAAACTGTAGGTAGGGAGAGTGTTTTTTTTCTTTCACTCTGCAAGTCCTTGTTTCCAGGGACCTGTAAGGACAGTGAGTGAATTGTCCTTGTGCTATATTGTGATTAAAAAAAACATTTTTTCTAGGGACAGAAAACTGTAGGTAGGGAGAGTGTTTTTTTTCTTTCACTCTGCAAGTCCTTGTTTCCAGGGACCTGTAAGGACAGTGAGTGAATTGTCCTTGTGCTATATTGTGCTTAAAAAAAACATTTATTCTAGGGACAGAAAACTGTAGGTAGGGAGAGTGTCAGTTTATTTCACTCTGCAAGTCCTTGTTTCCAGGGACCTGGAAGGACAGTGAGTGAATTGTCCTTGTGCTATATTGTGATTAAAAAAAAATTTTTTCTAGGGACAGAAAACTGTAGGTAGGGAGAGTGTTTTTTTTCTTTCACTCTGCAAGTCCTTGTTTCCAGGGACCTGTAAGGACAGTGAGTGAATTGTCCTTGTGCTATATTGTGCTTAAAAAAAACATTTATTCTAGGGACAGAAAACTGTAGGTAGGGAGAGTGTCAGTTTATTTCACTCTGCAAGTCCTTGTTTCCAGGGACCTGGAAGGACAGTGAGTGAATTGTCCTTGTGCTATATTGTGATTAAAAAAAACATTTTTTCTAGGGACAGAAAACTGTAGGTAGGGAGAGTGTTTTTTTTCTTTCACTCTGCAAGTCCTTGTTTCCAGGGACCTGTAAGGACAGTGAGTGAATTGTCCTTGTGCTATATTGTGCTTAAAAAAAACATTTATTCTAGGGACAGAAAACTGTAGGTAGGGAGAGTGTCAGTTTATTTCACTCTGCAAGTCCTTGTTTCCAGGGACCTGGAAGGACAGTGAGTGAATTGTCCTTGTGCTATATTGTGATTAAAAAAAACATTTATTCTAGGGACAGAAAACTGTAGGTAGGGAGAGTGTCAGTTTCTTTCACTCTGCAAGTCCTTGTTTCCAGGGACCTGGAAGGACAGTGAGTGAATTGTCCTTGTGCTATATTGTGATTAAAAAAAACATTTTTTCTAGGGACAGAAAACTGTAGGTAGGGAGAGTGTTTTTTTTCTTTCACTCTGCAAGTCCTTGTTTCCAGGGACCTGTAAGGACAGTGAGTGAATTGTCCTTGTGCTATATTGTGATTAAAAAAAACATTTTTTCTAGGGACAGAAAACTGTAGGTAGGGAGAGTGTTTTTTTTCTTTCACTCTGCAAGTCCTTGTTTCCAGGGACCTGTAAGGACAGTGAGTGAATTGTCCTTGTGCTATATTGTGCTTAAAAAAAACATTTATTCTAGGGACAGAAAACTGTAGGTAGGGAGAGTGTCAGTTTATTTCACTCTGCAAGTCCTTGTTTCCAGGGACCTGGAAGGACAGTGAGTGAATTGTCCTTGTGCTATATTGTGATTAAAAAAAACATTTTTTCTAGGGACAGAAAACTGTAGGTAGGGAGAGTGTTTTTTTTCTTTCACTCTGCAAGTCCTTGTTTCCAGGGACCTGTAAGGACAGTGAGTGAATTGTCCTTGTGCTATATTGTGCTTAAAAAAACATTTATTCTAGGGACAGAAAACTGTAGGTAGGGAGAGTGTCAGTTTATTTCACTCTGCAAGTCCTTGTTTCCAGGGACCTGGAAGGACAGTGAGTGAATTGTCCTTGTGCTATATTGTGATTAAAAAAAACATTTTTTCTAGGGACAGAAAACTGTAGGTAGGGAGAGTGTTTTTTTTCTTTCACTCTGCAAGTCCTTGTTTCCAGGGACCTGTAAGGACAGTGAGTGAATTGTCCTTGTGCTATATTGTGCTTAAAAAAACATTTATTCTAGGGACAGAAAACTGTAGGTAGGGAGAGTGTCAGTTTATTTCACTCTGCAAGTCCTTGTTTCCAGGGACCTGGAAGGACAGTGAGTGAATTGTCCTTGTGCTATATTGTGATTAAAAAAAACATTTTTTCTAGGGACAGAAAACTGTAGGTAGGGAGAGTGTTTTTTTTCTTTCACTCTGCAAGTCCTTGTTTCCAGGGACCTGTAAGGACAGTGAGTGAATTGTCCTTGTGCTATATTGTGCTTAAAAAAAACATTTATTCTAGGGACAGAAAACTGTAGGTAGGGAGAGTGTCAGTTTATTTCACTCTGCAAGTCCTTGTTTCCAGGGACCTGGAAGGACAGTGAGTGAATTGTCCTTGTGCTATATTGTGATTAAAAAAAACATTTTTTCTAGGGACAGAAAACTGTAGGTAGGGAGAGTGTTTTTTTTCTTTCACTCTGCAAGTCCTTGTTTCCAGGGACCTGTAAGGACAGTGAGTGAATTGTCCTTGTGCTATATTGTGCTTAAAAAAAACATTTATTCTAGGGACAGAAAACTGTAGGTAGGGAGAGTGTCAGTTTATTTCACTCTGCAAGTCCTTGTTTCCAGGGACCTGTAAGGACAGTGAGTGAATTGTCCTTGTGCTATATTGTGATTAAAAAAAACATTTTTTCTAGGGACAGAAAACTGTAGGTAGGGAGAGTGTTTTTTTTCTTTCACTCTGCAAGTCCTTGTTTCCAGGGACCTGTAAGGACAGTGAGTGAATTGTCCTTGTGCTATATTGTGCTTAAAAAAAACATTTATTCTAGGGACAGAAAACTGTAGGTAGGGAGAGTGTCAGTTTATTTCACTCTGCAAGTCCTTGTTTCCAGGGACCTGGAAGGACAGTGAGTGAATTGTCCTTGTGCTATATTGTGATTAAAAAAAACATTTTTTCTAGGGACAGAAAACTGTAGGTAGGGAGAGTGTTTTTTTTCTTTCACTCTGCAAGTCCTTGTTTCCAGGGACCTGTAAGGACAGTGAGTGAATTGTCCTTGTGCTATATTGTGCTTAAAAAAAACATTTATTCTAGGGACAGAAAACTGTAGGTAGGGAGAGTGTCAGTTTATTTCACTCTGCAAGTCCTTGTTTCCAGGGACCTGGAAGGACAGTGAGTGAATTGTCCTTGTGCTATATTGTGATTAAAAAAAACATTTTTTCTAGGGACAGAAAACTGTAGGTAGGGAGAGTGTTTTTTTTCTTTCACTCTGCAAGTCCTTGTTTCCAGGGACCTGTAAGGACAGTGAGTGAATTGTCCTTGTGCTATATTGTGATTAAAAAAAACATTTTTTCTAGGGACAGAAAACTGTAGGTAGGGAGAGTGTTTTTTTTCTTTCACTCTGCAAGTCCTTGTTTCCAGGGACCTGTAAGGACAGTGAGTGAATTGTCCTTGTGCTATATTGTGCTTAAAAAAAACATTTATTCTAGGGACAGAAAACTGTAGGTAGGGAGAGTGTCAGTTTATTTCACTCTGCAAGTCCTTGTTTCCAGGGACCTGGAAGGACAGTGAGTGAATTGTCCTTGTGCTATATTGTGATTAAAAAAAACATTTTTTCTAGGGACAGAAAACTGTAGGTAGGGAGAGTGTTTTTTTTCTTTCACTCTGCAAGTCCTTGTTTCCAGGGACCTGTAAGGACAGTGAGTGAATTGTCCTTGTGCTATATTGTGCTTAAAAAAAACATTTATTCTAGGGACAGAAAACTGTAGGTAGGGAGAGTGTCAGTTTATTTCACTCTGCAAGTCCTTGTTTCCAGGGACCTGGAAGGACAGTGAGTGAATTGTCCTTGTGCTATATTGTGATTAAAAAAAACATTTTTTCTAGGGACAGAAAACTGTAGGTAGGGAGAGTGTTTTTTTTCTTTCACTCTGCAAGTCCTTGTTTCCAGGGACCTGTAAGGACAGTGAGTGAATTGTCCTTGTGCTATATTGTGCTTAAAAAAAACATTTATTCTAGGGACAGAAAACTGTAGGTAGGGAGAGTGTCAGTTTATTTCACTCTGCAAGTCCTTGTTTCCAGGGACCTGGAAGGACAGTGAGTGAATTGTCCTTGTGCTATATTGTGATTAAAAAAAACATTTTTTCTAGGGACAGAAAACTGTAGGTAGGGAGAGTGTTTTTTTTCTTTCACTCTGCAAGTCCTTGTTTCCAGGGACCTGTAAGGACAGTGAGTGAGAAAACTGTAGGTAGGGAGAGTGTCAGTTTCTTTCACTGTGAAAGTCCTTGTTTCAAGGGACAGAGAAGGACACCTGAAGGTAGCCCTTATTGCTTTTTTCCCATCTCCCTGCAGGCCATCTATTAGAATGTCTGGAAGGCAAACAAGGAGAGGCAGACAGTCAGGAGGCAATAAAAGAGGGCAAGCAGGCTCTGTGTCTGGGGGCAACAGTGCTGGTCGTGGACGCGGTGCATTGTCATCAGCACATGGCCATGGGACACGCTTGTCCTTCTTTTCGGCAGCTGGACATGTTGAGCCACATCATGCCGAAGACTTGGTAGAGTGGATGACCAAGCCCTCCTCCTCCTCCTCATCCTCTCTCACCCAGGCTCAGGGTACTGGAAAAGCAGCTGCCAAAGCGTCGTCTTCCCTGGTATCAATGTCAGACAAATCATCAGTCACTCCTTCCCTAGACCCACCATGTCCTCCTCCTGAGGAGTCCCCCGAACTGTTTCAGCACAGTGTTGGGTACATGCTCCAGGAGGATGCCCAGCGTTTCGAAGGGTCTGATGATGAAACCCAGCTAGAGGAAGGCAGTAGCGTGAGAGCAGACAGAGGGGATGCTCAAGAAGGACACCAATCTGGCAGTCATGTTCCAGCAGCTGCAGCATACTGCCAGATTGGCTCCAGTGATGAGGAGGGAGGGGATGATGAGGTCACTGACTCCACGTGGGTGCCTAATAGGAGAGAGGAGGAGGAGGAGGATGAGGAGGAGGCACATCTCCAACGAGGCAGGATGCCCTTTGGTGGCCAGCGTAAGGGCAGTACACCGACGGAATCACACCGCAGAGCTCCGCCTGTGCAGGGCGCTGCCTCTGCCCGTCATTCAAAAAGTTCTTTGGTGTGGGCCTTTTTTGAGGCTAGTGCATCAGATCGCACAGCTGCTGTTTGCAACATATGTCTCAAGCGTATATCGCGTGGCCAAAACATCAGCCGCTTGGGTACCACATGCCTGACCAGACATATGTTGACCTGCCATGCAGCTCGTTGGCAAGCCTACCTCAAAGACCCACACCAAAGAACAAAGCGGACCTCTCCTTGCACCGCATCAGCTGGGATCTCCAACCCCACTATAACTTCAGTCCTCTCTGAAACATGCACTGAGAGGAATGAAGGTGTAGAATTAGGTGTGTCACAGCCAAGTACTTGCGCCCACTCTGCTAGCAGTACACCGACGTCCGATTCTAGCAGGCAAATTTCCCTGCCCCAGCTGCTGGACCGTCGAAAGAAGTTCACTCCCAGCCATCCACATGCCCAGCGGTTGAATGCTAGCTTGGCTAAATTGCTAGCGCTTCAACTGCTGCCTTTTCAGTTGGTAGACTCGGCCCCCTTCCGTGAGTTTGTGCAATGTGCAGTTCCTCAGTGGCAGGTTCCCAAACGCCACTTTTTCTCACGGAAGGCTATTCCGGCTCTCTACCGGCATGTGGAAGGCAATGTCTTGGCCTCGCTGGACAGGGCGGTCAGCGGTAAGGTGCATATTACCGCTGACTCATGGTCCAGCAGGCATGGACAGGGACGTTACCTTTCTTTCACGGCCCATTGGGTCACTCTTTTGGCAGCTGGGAAGGATTCAGGACAAGGTGCAGTAGTGTTGGAGGTTGTCCCACCGCCACGCCTCCAAAATGCTACTACTGGTTGTGACACACCTCTCTCCTCCACCCCCTCCTCTTCTTCTTCCTCCATGGCCTCTTCCTGTGGTTTGTCCTATGAACCAGCGGTGCTCCGTAGCCGTTCACGGGGCTACGCAAGTACGCAGGCAAAAAGATGCCATGCCGTGCTTGCGCTGGTGTGTTTGGGGGACAGAAGCCACACTGGGGCAGAGGTCCTGTCTGCTCTGCAGGGCCAGGCCGAGAGGTGGTTGACGCCACGCCAGCTTAAGCCAGGAATGGTGGTTTGCGACAATGGCACCAACCTCCTCTCCGCCCTCCGACAGGGACAACTGACCCATGTGCCCTGTGTGGCTCACGTCCTTAACCTGGTGGTGCAGCGCTTCTTGGGCAGGTACCCGGGCTTACAGGATGTCCTGAGGCAGGCCAGGAAAGTCTGTGTGCATTTCCGCAGATCTTATAATGCCAGTGCTCGCCTGGCTGAGCTGCAAAAGGAGTTGAACCTGCCCAAGAACCGCCTTATATGTGACATGCCCACCAGGTGGAACTCAACGTTGGCCATGCTGCAGCGGCTGCACACGCAGCAGAGGGCCATCAATGAGTACCTGTGCGACTACGGCACCAGGACAGGGTCAGGGGAGCTTGGTTTTTTTTCTCCACGCCAGTGGGGCATGATCAGGGATGCATGCACTGTCCTGGCACCATTTGAGGAGGCCACGAGGATGGTGAGCAGTGACAGTGCATGCATCAGTGACACTGTACCTCTTGTCCACCTGTTGGAGCACACGCTGCGTGGAATAATGGACAGGGCACTTGAGGCAGAACAGAGGCAGGAAGAGGAGGACTTCCTTGCCTCTCAAGGCCCCCTTTACCCAGACAGTGTTCCTTCTGTCCCACCCATCGCACAGGAAGAGGAGGAGGAGGAGGAGGAGGAGGAGGAGGAGGAGGATTGTGTCAGCATGGAGGTGGAGGCTGGCACTCAGCATCATCAGCAGCAGTCTTTTAGGGATGATTTACAGTCCCAAGAAACCAGTGGACTTGTACGTGGCTGGGAGGAGGTGGCTGCGGATCATGTCGTCCTTAGTGACCCAGAGGACTCCGGAGCGAATGCCTCAGCAAAACTACGCTGCATGGCCTCCCTGATCCTGCAAAGTCTGCGGAAGGATCCTCGTATTCTTCGGATCAAGGAGAGGGACCATTACTGGCTGGCCACTCTCCTTGATCCACGGTACAAGGGTAAGGTTGCGGACCTTATGTTACCGTCGCAGAGGGAGCAGAGGATGAGACAACTCCGGGAGGCCTTGCAGAAAGGTCTGTGCAACGCGTTCCCAGAGACTGGGAGGTTGCAAACTCCTGGTCCTGGACAACGAGTTGCTGAGGCTTCGGCCAGTCAAAGAAGGAGCGGTGGGGAAGGTGGCCGTCTGACCGATGCGTTCAGACAATTCTTTAGTCCGCAGCCCCAAAGTATGATCGGTTCCAGCAACCATCGCCAGCGTCTGATAAACATGGTGCAGGAATATCTAGGGGCAAGGTCAGACTTGGACACCTTCCCCACCGAAAATCCTCTGGCTTACTGGGTCTTGAGGATGGATCACTGGCCAGAGCTTGCACAGTATGCAATTGAGCTACTGGCCTGTCCTGCATCCAGCGTTCTTTCGGAACGCACATTCAGTGCTGCTGGAGGATTTGTCACGGATCACAGGGTGCGCCTGTCCACCGACTCGGTTGATCGACTGACTTTCATCAAGATGAACCAGTCTTGGATCACCACCAGCTACCACACACCTGATGCTGATATAACAGACTAATTGATTTTAACATGTCACATCCCTTCAAGACTGATGCTGATGCTGAGTGCCTGTGCTGTTATGTTGACTGGCTATCCTCCTCCTCCGAGTCCTCAATGATACGATTGATGATGATAGCTTGTAAGATCATTTTTGTTTATGGGTGCCGCCACCAGTGCCTAACGCCCAATTTTTCAGCCCCTGTTTAACAGGGGCGTGTAATTACAATTTTTGAAGCAATACTTTGCAACAGGGCTCATTGCTGTGCTCCAAGTACAGTATCTGTGAGGAGTTGCAGTGTTGTGCCACCAGTGCCTAAGGCCCAATTTTTCAGCCCCTGTTTAACAGGGGCGTGTCATTACAATTTTTGAAGCAATACTTTGCAACAGGGCTCATTGGTGTGCTCCAAGTACAGTATCTGTGAGGAGTTGCAGTGTTGTGCCACCAGTGCCTAAGGCCCAATTTTTCAGCCCCTGTTTAACAGGGGCGTGTCATTACAATTTTTGAAGCAATACTTTGCAACAGGGCTCATTGCTGTACTCCAAGTACAGTATCTGTGAGGAGTTGCAGTGTTGTGCCACCAGTGCCTAAGGCCCAATTTTTCAGCCCCTGTTTAACAGGGGCGTGTCATTACAATTTTTGAAGCAATACTTTGCAACAGGGCTCATTGGTGTGCTCCAAGTACAGTATCTGTGAGGAGTTGCAGTGTTGTGCCACCAGTGCCTAAGGCCCAATTTTTCAGCCCCTGTTTAACAGGGGCGTGTCATTACAATTTTTGAAGCAATACTTTGCAACAGGGCTCATTGCTGTGCTCCAAGTACAGTATCTGTGAGGGGTTGCAGTGTTGTGCCACCAGTGCCTAAGGCCCAATTTTTCAGCCCCTGTTCAACAGGGGCATGTAATTACAATTCTTGATCTAATAATTCACAGCAGGGCCCATTGCTGCATCCACCAAGAGTAACTGTCAGGGCTTACAGTGTTGTGGCACCAGAACCACCATCAAAGGCCCAATTTTTACTACCACTGTTCAACAATTATATGTAATTAAAATTCCTGATATAATAGTTGACAGCAGGGCGTTCCAGCACCAACCAAGAGTAACTGTGAGTGCTTACAGTGTTGTGCCAACACCAACAACTAAGGGGCCTATTTCTGCAGAGTATATACGGCAGGTCCCTACTTTCAAACATCCAACTTACAAACGACTCCTACTTGCAAACGCAAGAAGACAACAGGAAGTGAGAGGAAATCTACCACTAGGAAGGAAAATTCTCTCCTGTAAGAATAAATATGGGAGAAAGGTGTCTCCTCTGTACTGATGCTTTATCAGCAATCCTTGTTTCAAGAAAAACACCACATTTCAAAAACAGTTGTCATTGGGACGGAAAGTGAGGTGAAATGTTCTGAACAGGGGCACAGACAGCAAAACAAATGTTACAGGGGTGATAACCCTTACCTATGTTTTCCAAAAAGTTTAAAAATAGATTTTTGGTCTGGAGCTACACTTCAACAATGTACCTGTTCAAAATTACAAACAGACTCTACATAAGAACAAACCTACAGTCCCTGTCTTGTATGCACCGCCTGTATAGGGCTGTTCAGAGTATATAGGGCCTTTTTTATTTTATGTGCGGGGTTCCCCTTAATATCCATACAAGACCCAAAGGGGCTGGTAATGGGCTGGGGTAGGGGGGGGGGGGTCATGGGGTAGCTATGCCATTTTTCTTAAAGAATTTCATCCATATTACCGGGACCAGACATTACATTAAAGCCGCAAGCAGTTTTAAATGGCTTTTTTTTCCTTTAGAAGTGTCATTTTGTGCAGGGACAGTTCTAAACACGGGAAACACGTGGCACTTCACAGGCATACTTTAGACACCCCCCAGGTACGATATTTAAAGGAATATTTGACTTTTTTTTTTTCACTTTATGCATCATTAAAATGACTGCTCCCGAAAAACGACCGTTTTTAAAACTTCTTTTTGCATTGATACATGTCCCCTGGTGCAGAACCCGGGTTCCCAAACCCTTTTTAGGACAATAACATGCATAATAGTTGTTATAATTAGCACTTTAGAATTCGAACGTTCGCATCCATTGTATTTAATAGGGTTCTAATGTTCGTTCGAACTTTCGGTCCGTTCGCGGGTTCTGGTGCGAACCGAACCCGGGGGTGTTCGGCTCATCACTACATACATGTATAGATAGTGATCCAACAGATTCCTCTATTCATGCTAACACTGCGCATGGACAAATCCCCCCTGCCGGGCTATTATATTGTGATAACCTGTACAGTGTCTGATTCTGATTGGATGCGGGTGCTGTTTGGATGACAATTTTACAACATGCTCCCTCCACAAAAGTTGACTAAACAGTCGACTTTTGCCCAATGGAGTGGTGCCGGCAAGCCCACTGCTCAAGCTTTGGCTAAGCCAGCAGAAATGTAGACATGAGCCAACTATCCTACCAGCATGTCTTTGGAGTGTGGGAGGAAACTGGAGAACCCGAAGGAAACCCCAAAAAACTCAGAGAGGGCAGGCCGTGTCCTGACCAAGAATTGAACCAAGAATTCCAGGGCTTCAAGGCAGACGTAACATGGACTGCTACATTCTCTATCATTTCTCATTGTTTATAAAATAATATTTTTCTTAAAAAAAATAATATTTTGAAAACCTATTAAGAAGTTTTGAAAATGTAAAAAGTAAGACATGCAAAAAAGCAGTAAGGAAGGGATTGCTTGCATTTGTGTAAAAAGCCAGGAACCAGTAAGTAACAAGCCAGTAACAAGTAAGCAGTGATGGTTATATCAGGGGCAGGTGACAATAGGTTTAATGGAGAAGTCTTGGGAACAGCTGGCAGAAGATGCAATGATGGGGAAATTAGATGTACAGTTGGCAGTATGTGCAGTCAGATTAAAAGGCTAGTACATGTGGCAGTAGACACATTGATGGGTACATACCGGGGACAGTTGGAAGTAGGTGCAGTAAAGATGTACAGGGGGTACAACTGGCAGTAGGTGTACTAATGGGGAAGTTGGAGGTACAATTGGCAGTGGGGGCAGCGATGGGTGTTGTGAGTATAGCTGGCAGTTGGTTCAGTGATGGTAAGGCAGGGGTAGAGCTGGCAGTGGGTGCAGTGATTGGTAAGTCAGGGTACAATTGACAGTAGGCACATTGATTGGTGTTGGGGATACATTTGGCAGTAGTTTCAGTGATGAGTAAGTTGGGGTACAGTTGGCAGTAGGTGCAGCAATGGGTAAGTTGGGCATACAGTTGGCAGGAGGTTTAATAACGGGTAAGGCAGGGGTACAGCTGGAAGTAGGATTAGTGATGGGGAAGTTGGGGTGAAGTTGGCTTAGTGATGGATAAGTAAAGGTCCAGTTGACAGCTGGCTCAGTGAAGGGGAAGTCGAGGTACAGTTGACAATAGGTTAGGTAATGGGTAAGTCAGGGTACAGCAAGCAGTACAATCAGTGATTAGGAAGTTGGGGCACAGTTGGCAGTAGGATCAGTGACGAGGATAGCAGGGTACATTGGCAGTAGAATCAGTGATAGGGAAGTTGGGGATACAGTTGGCAGTAGGATCAATGATGGTGAAGTCGGAGGAACAGTTGGCAGTAAGTTCAGTGATGGGTAAATAAAGGTCCAGTTGACAGCAGGCTCAGTGATGGGGAAGTGGAGATACAGTTGGCAGTTGGTTCAATGATGGGTAAGTCGGGGTACAGCTGGCAGTACGATCAGTGTTTGGGAAATTGGGGCACAGTTGGCAGTAGGATCAGTGATGAGGAAATTGGGGGGTACATTGGGCAGTAGGTTCAGTGAGAGAGAAGTGAAGGTCCCGTTAGCAGTAGGCTCAGTGGTGGGGAAATTGGGGATACAATTGGTAGTAGGATCAGTGATGGGGAAGTCCTGGATACAGTTGGCAGTAGAATTAGTGATGGGGAAGTTGGGGTACAGCTCACAGTAATATGGGTGATGGGGAAGTTGGGGTACAGTTGGCAGTGGAATCAGTGATGGAGAAGTTGGGGTACAGTTGGCAGTGGGATTAGTGATGGAGAAGTTGGGGTACAGTTGGCAGTAGGATCAGTGAGGGGTTATAGCAGGGTACAATTTACAGTAGGATCAGTGATGGTGAAGTCGGGGTACAGTTGGCACTGCAGTAGGAACAGTAATGGTGAAGTTGAGGCTACATTTGGCAGTGGGATCAGTAATGGTGAAGTTGGGCTACATTTGGTGATGATGAAGTCGGGGGTACAGTAGGTGCCCCCAGCAGGCTTACTCACGTGCAGTGACCCCGGTGTCCTCCAGCTCCCGATCATTGGTACAGCCGCCTTGCTCCAGCCTGGCATCAGACGCCGCACAGCAGTAGCGCAGTACACACGATCCGCAGCAGATGGTGGCATCCACCGTATCGAAGTCCTCCGGACACTGGAATCCCGCCTGGTAATTACCGGCAGCGTCCACCCAGCCGTGACAGTACTCCCCCTGAGCCCTGGCACTGCCCCAGGTCAGCACGGCGAGCACCAAGTAAGCTGCTAGTAAGCCCATAGTAGTGCCCAGTGCGGACCCCCCGGAGCCAAATGTCGGCTTCTTCTACAGCAGAGAGCGGCTTCTCACCCGTCCTCGGCCGGCATCCACCTCTTCTATGGGAAGCATGCTGTGCGCCCCGACACAGCTCTGACCGGGGAGCCTAGGCACAGCTCTGACCGGGGAGCCTAGGCACAAGCTCAGCCTGGAGAAGAGCGGTCACCATCCGATCCTGTGCGCTGACATCTCCCAGCCTGGAATCCCGGGGCTGCTGCTTTCTCTCAGCCTCTGGTGGTCTCCCCCCTGTCTGGCAGGCAGCTAGAGCCCCCCGGCTGTCACTCCCAGCCCCCGGGGTCACAAGGCAGCTAATGAGAGCAGCTCCCTGCCACTCACTGGCCTCCATTGTCACCAGCACACAGGCACTTCTCATCTTCCCCCTGGGAGCTGCCAGCACAATGCAATCCAGAGCACAAGCCCCCCTCATTACTCACTATTTATTTTTAAATGCAGGCTAATTTCAAGTGGATTTTATTTTGGGGGCTGAAAAGAAAAAGCCATCTCATTCATCCCTAGCAGGGGCCACTCTCTCCTTTGCAGCCTTTGCATCTGATTTTCTGTTATAAAGTCTAATAACATTTATCTGATGTCATTGGATGTGCACCCCCCTGCTATGAATGTTTTACTAATCCATCGCATGCATTTATTAGGGCTTTTCATAAATTACAACATGCACAGGTTGGTGCCGGGAAGGCTAAATAATTAATTGCGGTAATGTATTAAAGTTTGAGTGACCACCTGGTACCAGATTATCACTGGGGGTCCTGCCAGGTTGGATTTTATGCTTTTCATTCCAATAGATTTTTTTTTTCTCCTCCCTTGTTAGGAAGCAGTCAGTTTTCTGATTTGCAGGGTTGTAATTAAATATTAGACATTTCCAATGAATATCCACTGTTATCACATTCATAAGAAAGGTGCACCCTTCTCTATGTAGCACTACCCCCAGGTAAGAGGGCTGCTGGTTTGGTTCTGTACTATTCTGCTATCAACCCTGTGACGGACCTGGCCGGGACAGGGGCTTTTGGAGGGGACTGAATGCAAGCCTCTTGCCCTGCGACCATGGGCCCTGGCATTTGGGGGAACGGTGCTCTTTGTGAGCTGTATGCCTGGGGACCCTTGGGGGGGTGTTACTTTGGATTCAGGTCCATGTCCCCCCAAGACACACAGACTCTGGGGACCCTGTATATGCCATATTAGAGTGACTAATTCATACTGTTGGGATTTTCACACCTTCACTCTAAGGATATGCGAATGCAATCACCTCCAGCCATCTGTCTGTCCTCTATGCTAATTTGATCCTGTTAAAATGTGTGATGTTTACACTTAGGAATGTGTATTAGCAGGTGAGACCGGAGACGGGATGTCTACCCTGAAAAGGTCATATCTAGGAGTCACCTGGGCTGTCTAAAGAACTTAGTTAATTAGCATGTTAATTTATGTTCTGGTTACCCCCTCTGTTTCTGTATATAAGACTTGATTTTGGTCATATAATAAAAGTCTCTCTTGGTTGAACTTACATACAGCCTGCCTGGTGTTTGTTCTGACCGACCACAAATGGATTCGAATGGCACATAGCGGTAGTTGGAATCCTGGAGCACCGGATGATCCAATAGAGCAGAGGAGTGTCGGGAGAGGGGAGCCGAGCGAGCAAAGGGGCTCGTTACAAACCCCAATAACTTGGCTCTAACCCTCCCTCGGCACAACTGGTACTCCACAAGATTGTGGAACCCACTGGCAACTGGGGACCACAATGCCACATAAACAATACAATTGCAGGTTTATATCTGTTACCCTGTATTGGCTGCCCCCTTGTTGTAATGTAACACTCCACACAGTATCCTGCTTAATCAAAGATATTCTTTACTTAGTGATAAAAGGGTAGCAGGATTAAACAGAGATACAGTAGACTGTTGCAGGGCCCTGCAAAGTCAATAATATAGCTAAAGGACAACAATAATATCAAGTTCCTATACTTAACTTCTATATGAATAAAAGACCTATGCTCGCAAGCTCCCCCTGATGGGTAATATCACCCCGTGTCCTGTCACTATCAGTTCTAGTCAAGCCTGACTGAGATCAGTGTTCAGTCTCTTCAGTAGAAGGAGTCTTCGCTAGCAATCGTTGGTGCACATAATATTTGTAATCCAAAAGGGTGTTAGAGAAATAACTGAACTCCCGCAATGCTTTTGGGAGTGAAACTCTCAGGTAGTGCAACGACAAACTTGAACTACGCAGCTGCCACACGATGCGCTATAACCTGGTGTGTGGCGCACTACTTTGATGAAGGTGGGCCTTCAAAAGTCACAGGCCTATTAAACAGTTATGAATTCTGGGCAGGTGCCCTTCTCACCCAAACTGGCCTAGTCCGTCCGGCAGGCTCGGTGTTGATGCTCCGGTACACAATCTCTCCGCTATCCGTAGTCTCCAGTCCCTCAGACAACCGCATGGAAGTCGATAGATGGGCGACTCTTGGATGCTTTGAGATGTCCGCTGGGCTCCCCAGATGAGATTCCTCTCCTTTAACAGACAGGCTTCTCCAAACACGGTAGGCCCAGGCTTTCCGGCCTACACAAACACAGCAGGCCTCAACACAGGCTTCAGCTTGCTAGGAGGGCGACGTCCAGAGAGAGCGAGCGTAGCTCCTCCTTCCCTTTAAGTACCCGTCCCCAGCAGACCTTGCGCCGGGCAATGCACTTTGGGAGCACAGCTGCACTGTGGGTACCATAGTCTATTTGATACCCATGGAAATGGAGTCCATTTCTCCCTGTACCATAAGTTCCACAATGCACGTTCTTCCAGGTTAAATAACAGTTAAAGCGGTTGTAAAGTCACTTTTTTTACTTTTACCTACAGGTAAGCCTATACTAAGGCTTACCTGTAGGTAAAATAAATATCTCCTAAACCTTTATGGTTTAGGAGATATTCCCCTCGCAATGCACCGCTGACAGCAGCGGCGCATGCGCACAGGGGATTCTCGGGCTGAAGGCTCGGCAGACACCGAGCCTCGCCAGAATGAAGTCTCCCGTGCGCATGCGCGGGAGTGAGACATCGCGGCTCCAGCCACTCACAGCGCTGGAGCCGCGATACCCGGAAGACACGCCAAGGCAACATGACATCTCCCTCGGCGTGGGCCAGGTGAGTTACCAATGCCTCGTTCTAAGGTAAGTATTTCATAATAAGCTAGTATGCTGTGCATACAAGCTTATTATGCCTTTTCCTTTACAGGTGTAAAAAAAAAAAAAAGGCAGCGGCTTTACAACCGCTTTAACACATTAACCTAATAGAACTCCAGAGGGAGCTGGGTTCACTTGTATAACTATAGCCTTTATAGCACATCATAAAGTGACACCCCGCTACATCTATATAAGAGGACTTTACCTATTACTTATGTTTGTACAAAGAACATAACAATTATTCATTCCAACTATTGCCTTGTATTGTTTACTCACTGGGGGGAATTCAATAAAGCATTTATGACACTTTTCTGGCTGCATGGTCCCTTTAAGTTGTCCTGCGCTTTCTTCATGAAAGCCATGTGAGATGTGACAGTTTCGGTAACAGTTCCGACACATACGACAGATTCAGGTAGTTCTTATATTTGCGTCACTTTTACAAGTCATTAAAAAAGGAAAAACCGCCAGTTTATAGATAACAAAACTAGAGGCAATCAACACCAACTCAAAGCTGGCCAGAGTTATTTGGGGGTTTTGTGTGTTTAGCCACTTGCCTACTGGGCACTTTCACCCCCTTCCTGCCCAGGCCAATTTTCAGCTTTCAACACTCTCACATTTTGAATAACAATTGCACAGTCATGCAACACTGTACCCAAATGAAATTTTCATAATTTTTTTTTCACACAAATAGAGCTTTCTTTTGGTGGTATTTAATCACTGCTGAAAAAAGGACTGAAAATTTGGAAAAAAAAAATAGTTTTTCTTAGTTTCTGTCAGTAAATTTTCTCCTTCACTGATGTGCGCTGATGAGGTGGCACTGATGAGCACTGATGAGGTGACATTAATGGGCACTGATGAGGCGGCACCAATTAGGTGGCACTGATGAGGAGGCACTAATATGCCCACTGATAGGTGGCACTGATAGGCGGCACTGGTGAGCACTGATAGGCGGCACTGGTGGGCACTGATAGGTGTCACTGATGGGCACTGATAGGCGGCACAGATAGATGGCACTGATGGGTGGCACTGATGAGAACTGAAAGGCAGCACTGACTGGCATCTCTAATGGGCACTGATTGGTGTCACTGATGGGCACTGATTGGTGGCACTGATGGGCACTTCTTGTTTTTTTTCTGTAATCAGAGCACTGATGATCAGTGCCCTGATTACCTGTGCTGGTCTCCCCTGGGAGGAGATGCTGCTGATCGGCTCTCCTCGCCACACACTTTGTCAGTGTGAGGCGAGGAGAGCCGATAAAGGGCACTTTCGCATTTACATGTGACCGGCTGTGATTGGACACAGCCGATCACATGGGTAAAGAGCCGCATCATTGGTTCCTTACCGAGATCGGGGTCAGGGTGTTCCTAGGACACGGCATGGCTGCGATCGCCGTGCTGCACACCACCGCAAGCACGTGAGAGCGGCTGTTCTGGGGTGCCATCATATGACGTTGTTCCAGAACGAAAGCCGCAACCCCTCCGCCGCCATTTGACGGTGGGCGGGCGGGAAGTGGTTAACTTTATTTATGTGTCTCATATTTTATTTAATTGCCTGCTAGGATTCTCCTTCAATTTTGTAATTTTACCGCTTCAGAACCACCCACCGCACTTATATGCCGTGCCGTACTGGATCATGTACATGTACCTGATTTTGTAGTTTGGGGTAGGGGGTGCGTGCATGCCCTCCCCCCCAGCTGTGCTGCCATTTGCTTCAGCACAAACTGATCAACGGGTCCTTGCCAAGGATTTATGACTGGGACCTGCTGATTGGCTGAGCGAACGACAGAAGAGAGCCCTGTGTTGGTAAACAACACAGGTACTCTCTACAGACAGCAGCAATGTGCCGTTTTTTTTTCTCCCTGCAAAAACCGGCATGTCACTTAGTAAAAACAGCATACAGTAAACATTGTTAGGCACACAGGTAACCCATTGATTGTACAGAAATGTTAACACCTTCCCAGCCAGTGTCATTAGTAAAGCGACAGTGTATCTTATAAGCACTGGTCACTGTATTGGTGTCACTGGTGATGTCAGTGACAGTACAGAAAGGTCTAACCGATCTGAAAGTAGTGGAGTCTGTCCAGCAATCTCTTGCTGTAAGCGGTTCTGCTGGACAATAATAGCTTCATCATACATGAGGCAATTCACACCGTCAGCACAGTCAAACTGCTGTCGGTCAGGTTCCTTGGCCGGCATCTTTTCTCTGGTCCACCTCTTCCTACACCACTTCCGGGATGTCACTATCACAGTCCCACTATAAAGCCGATCACCACCATTACTAGTATAAAAAGAAATAAACATTCCAGTATATAAACTATCGTTTGTAGACCTTTTAACTTTCACACAAACCAATAATATACAGTTATTGGGATTTTTTTTTTTTTTTTACCAAAGACACGTAGCCGAATACATTGGCCTAAATTCATGAAGATATGTGTCTTTCTTGAACTTTTTTTATTGGATAGGTTTTATAACGAAGTAAATAATATATATATATTTTTTTTCAAGATTTTTCATTTACAGCGCAAAAAATAAAAAACCCAGTGGTAATCAAATACCACCAAAAGAAAGCTCTATTTGTGTGAAAAAGTGATAGAAATTTCATTTGGGTACAGCGTTGCATGACCGTGCAATTGCCAGTTAAAGTAGCACAGTGCTGAATAGTAAAAAATGGCCTGGTCATGAACGGGGTAAAATCTTCCAGAAGTGTTGGTCAAGCTGGGTGGTCATATTTCAACCAATTCATCAGTGATCAGCCAATAATTGTCCGTATATGACCAACCTTAGACCTGAAGTTATTTATAAGCTTGATAGAAAACAACTGATATTTATATCAATTATTTGCATTGCTTCTAATGTATATGAGTTTTTTTTTACACATACACCATATCACTATTTATACATACTGTATACATTAGTATCGAACATCCTTTCCATGCATATGAGGATATGTTTAGCCCTGATGCCAAAGCGTGGTCCCCGAAAAGCACTGGCAGTTGCACCCACTATATGTTTGAAATAAAACTATATTTTGGACTGTAATACGTTGAGGTGTTGCTTCAATCTTCAGATTCACGTTTGGCTGTTATTTGCAGACAGCTGTCACTTGCAGCTGTCAGAATACCTGAGCAGTGACTACATCTGGTTGGAATTTTTCATCTGGATGGTTTTCAGATCAAACGATGTCAGGCTGAAGGGGCCACCCACAGCTTTAATTTTGGCTGGTTCATCAGAAACCTGGGCGAAATTTACATGTATGACCAGCTTAAAGAGGAATTACAGTCTGCTCACATAATTTGTAATAAAAACATCTTTGCCATTCTGAAGCTCCCCTCCACTTTGCATATTATTTTATATATACTGTGATTCTGTACTTGCCAAATATGCTGCAGAAATCTCCCTCCAATAAGTCTGGCTGCATCCATTTTAACTGTGGGCAGCTGAAGCTGCTGCCTTTTTACTTCCTGGATTTACACAGACACACAGAGGCACACCTCCAGCTCTGCAGCTTTGCAGCTTTTATCGGCCCTCTTATGACTCATATGCCCTCCCCCCTCAGAGCTGTGCATGAAGTCATAAGCCTAGGCTTTTTACCAGACAAGAAACAGAAAGTGAGCTGTATAAGGTATTTACTGGCAGAAAAAAAAATGTTTTACTATCCAAAGTTATAACAACAAGGGCAGAAGATTTAATAGATGGAAAGTTGAATAAAGGACTGAAGGTCCACTTTAAAGAGTAATTCCACTTTTTTTGAGATAAAAATAATCCCCTTTGGGTGATCAATGTACATTGTAGCGATTTTACCAAACTTTGTAGCAGATTCTACCTGTTCTGAAGGAATAGCTGTTTGCTCCACTATGTCTTTGGACAGTGATTCTGAATGGGAGTGACTAATTCATTTTAAAGCGGTTGTATACCCGCTGCTGCTTTTTTTTTCCTCATACCTTAAAGGCAAAAGGCATAATGAGCTAGTATGCACCGCATACTAGCTCATTATGAAATACTTACCTTAGAACGAGGCGTCGGGAACTTACCTGGTCCACGCCGAGGGAGATGTCATCTTGCCTCGGCGTGTCTTCCGGGTATCGCCGCTCCAGCACTGTGAGTGGCTGGAGCGGCGATGTCGTCACTCCCGCGCGTCGGCAAGGTCCGGCGGCTGGCGGGCTTTAGCCGAGAATCCCCGCTGCGCATGCGCCGCTGCAGTCAGCGGCTCATTGCGAGGGGAATATCTCCTAAACCGTACAGGTTTAGGAGATATTGTTTTTACCTACAGGTAAGCCTTTATATAGGCTTACCTGTAGGTAAAAGTTCAAAAATAGGGTATACAACCGCTTTAATCAGTTGGTGCATTTCTTTGTGTTCTGATGAGAAAATCTGCAGTGTCTGCACCCCTTTAGAAGTGATTAACCCTCAGGGAGCAATGGTTCAACCCCAGCCGAAGGCGACAGCGCCACCCGCTGGGCTGCAGGGAACTGCACATTACTGGTGTCTCTGCCAGTTTTAAATACACAGAAAGTGTATACCCGCTACACTCTCCCCCTGGTAATTTGACACTGGTCCCCAGTGTCTGGAGTAAACTATGCCCTCAACGGCTGGCATAGCCCAGTCCAGAAACCAACTACAAATTATTTTAAATAAACTTTTGAAAACTTGGTTAACTGGAGCAATTGTGTCTGAGCCTTACATGAAAGGGAAGGGAAACAACAACATTTTATTCATAACTTTAGAATCACATTCACATTACACTTTTTCCCACCCATCCTGACTAAGACCCACCCCATACTCAGTGGTCTTGATGGAATGCTCTCCTGCAGAGGGAAAAAGAAAGTTAACACACATAAACCCTGACACATGTATTCGTGTAAGAGGAAAGAAACTTCTTCGTAAAGAAATCCCTTTTCTCCAAAGAGTGAGTGTGTGAAAAGTGTTAACGATGCGCAACACTGCCACCTGGTGACAGCGTCGCGGTAACTGCACTCGTGGAACTTCTCTTCTTCTTTGAGCCCTATCTACCCCAGAGTCCATGATCTCTTGTTGGAGAATTGAAGAACAAAACAGGAACAGTCCTTCATTACTCTGGGTAACAGGAACAACAAAGTGAAAATAGTGAGAGATAAGGGCGCTAAGTGACAATCTATCAAAATAATTCTAATAGATATTTAAATTACTAAATTACACCTGCCTTAACTAAGTAGTGCTGTATAGTGTGAGGATACTAAGCCAATAGAATCACAAAAATAATTTTAAATAGTGAACAGAATATTAACGAACAAACTGCAGGACCTGTTGCGCTTCCTGATGACGGAAACCGAAGCGTACGTCGAGGCGCATTACAGGTCACGCAACTAACGTCACTTCCGGTCCCGCTGGCTGTCTGTTCCAACGAGGTGGAACGCACGCCATCATCCACAGGTTTGGGACTGCCATTTGTCTATACACACCTTTACAGCCTCAGTGCCGGGTCAGGGCACTCACCAAGTAAGCGCGGATTTGGCTTTTAATATTGATTTGTGCAATAAATGGTATTACACTATTTTTGCCTCTTTTCTCAAAATTTGCATACCACCGGAGTTCTCCATATCCCAGTGTTTACCATCGCCTGCTTAGCTGACACCATTTCATTTACATCTAGCAAGTTGATACTTGCAGAAAGCCTGCTTGACCTCTTTTTTAGTTAAAAGGGTCAATTTGTTGGGGTAAGCTGCCATTTTTACTTTAGCACTATCGGGTGTTCACGGTGAAGGTGGATCTGAAAGTCACAAGGATTTACTTGAAAAAATACATCACGTATTTGGAAGTTTTATGACACATGCAGAGGAATCGTTTTGTTCACTATTGTTGTGGGACTTTATTGTGTTTAACCTTTGGACCTAATTGCACATTGATTTATTCATATAGAGTGTGTATATATTTGGTTTTTTTTGGTGTTGCAGTTTGTTCGTTAATATTCTGTTCACTATTTAAAATTCTTTTTTGTGATTCTATTGGCTTAGTATCCTCACACTATACAGCACTACTTAGTTAAGGCAGGTGTAATTTAGTAATTTAAATATCTATTAGAATTATTTTGATAGATTGTCACTTAGCACCCTTATCTCTCACTATTTTCACATTGTTTTCAGTTATCACTGAATTTTGAGGTGCAGCTTTTTTTCATTAATTTATTTTATATTAATTGGCGCAGGTTTTTCTTTACTAAAACAGGAACAACAAACCCCAGAAAGTTCAGCAGCATAAGAAACAGGAACGGTGTCTCTTTCCTCCTACTGATAGAAGCGGGGATGCGGCAGAACAAGTGGCTTCAAGTGTTGATCCATGGTCTCCAGATGATACTCAACATCATCCCCTTCTTTGCGCCGGATCAGCACCTTGTCCGCATGGATATGCCGTCCCAACATCCATTCTGCCTTGCAATCTTTAAAACGCTGAGAGGCCTTGGGGGAACATGCCAGGTACCTGCGGGCGTGTGGAACCTGAAGGTGGGTCCACACAAAGTCATTGTACCAGCGCTCCCGGTACACTTCCACCTCATACAGCAACTCCTTGGATAAGTATGGATACTCCCATCCGTACTCAGCAGCAACCTTCTGGCCAAATAGGCGTTGTAGTCTCGCCAGAGGAGGCATAGTAGCTCTGTCCCCTTCGCCAGGCAAAACTATTGAGTCCGGGTGACGAGGGACCTTGATCACATCTGAACTAAGCGGTGGGGGTGTGTCTGGTGGCGCAGTGCAAATAGAAACCCCCACGTGTACTACTTCACATGGCTGGGCTCCCCCCTTTTCTCGCTCGTTTGCGCGGGCCTTTCCCTTCACTGGGTCATGTCCATGACTTCGAGCAGGGATGCACTTTGGCCGATAACGTGGCCCACCTACTCGGAACTCCTCCCGGCAGACACGTTCAACTCCGTAGTAGTACAAACACCAATCCCGGACCCGAGCCACCACGTGTAGCGGCCTCCACTCTCTCCTCTCTCTATTAGCTCGTCTGTCTCTTGTCTAGAGGTACCTTAAAGGAGAGAGTGCGGGGTCACCACTCCAAGCCTTCACCGCAGATAGTTGTGTGGTGTAAGCAAAGTTCTTATTTTACCTTCGGGTCGGTGTCCTGCACCCGGAGTCTCCAAAGAGAGTTACCTTGAACAATGTCCGTCAGGAAATGAGCCCCACACCATTAAAGTCCAACACACCTTTATTCTTCTCAATGCACAAGTGAACACAATCAGTTGGACTCCCTTAGAGAACAGAACAGACAAGGAGGTGTGGATGCGAGTAGGCCCAGACACAATGAAATCTCCACTTTCCTTCCTGAAAGTGGGTTGCGGTCTCCGAGCGAGGGGGGGATTTCCTTCCAGGCGGTCTCCGATGGGAGGCTCACCTGTCACCAGCAATATGCTGCACCGGGTCTTCAAGTAAGTGACTCCCACCGGTCCATTATGCCTTCCGGATTTGGGTACTCACTCCCGGGGTTCCCTAGGACCTCCTTCCCTCGCGGAACCCAGTGGTGGGCACTGAACTCCAGACCTCCATCTGAGTACCTCACCCCAGGCTAAAGGTGCCTGGGATGGAACACGACCTCCGAACGTCCTCTAGGCCTGGGCTGCCTCGAAGACCGACACGAACCACCGCCCACAGGCTGAAGGTGCCCGGGACTCGACCCCGTGACAAAGATGGCTGGCGCCTTTATACCCTCTCCCAGCAAGCACGGCGGGTTCCCCGCCCCACCATACCGCTTCTGAGGTAGGATAAAAAGGGAACACAGCACATAGCAATGGTTCAACCCCAGCCCAAGGCGACAGCGCCACCCGCTGGGCTGCAGGGAACTGCACATTACTGGTGTCTCTGCCAGTTTTAAATACACAGAAAGTGTATACCCGCTACACTTGTCTGGAGGTGAACAGCTATTAATAGCTGAGCGTGTTCTTCCCTAGTGCCAGGTGGGCACTTTTCAAATGTGAGTGGAATACAAATAATTTGAATTACCCTGTGATACGGTTTTACGCTATGGGAGCCTCCTGTCTTCTCTTTGTTTTCTCCCATTACAGGCTGTGACCTGTGAGATGGAAGTCTGACTGAGAGACCAGTGAGGAAAGGGAGTTGCAGTCGGGGATCGGTGGAGAAGGACTGTGTTTTGTTTGCTGGTTTATAATCTTACCAGCATATTCATTTGGTGAGTCCATTTAAGTGCGAGTGGTGAAGGAGTTACACAGTGGTGAAGCACTTAGGGACTCTACTAAGGAACAGCTTGGAGTACACATTATAAGTTGAAAATAATTTTGTGTTTTTTGAACAATTTTCATATGTGATTTAATTTTCCAATTTGTTGGGGAATCCTTAAGCACTTTAATGATATACTGTTGGACGTTCACTTAGGTTGCACCAATTGATGCACTAGCGCTTTATTATATTTTGCACTTAGTTGTTTATGAGGTTTTTGTATGTATTGATAGACACATTGTATAGCATTATTTTCACATTGTATTGAGGAGAACGGATATTTTGGCGGGGACCATCGCTGCTCTTATCACTTCATAGTGTTCCATAAGTGATGTTCACACAAGGGTGAGTCCATTAAGCCCTGTACTTACTGTAGATTCTCAGACTTCTGGATTGAATGACAAACAGCATCATAAAAACCTGAAAAAACAAAAACATCTTGTGTTGAAGAAGTAGTTTGAGGGACAGTACCAGAAAGGAGATGAGTATTGCAGCAAGAGTTTTCTTTTCTAATTGTTTCGCCTTACAGAATTAGTTTTTTCTTATTTAGTCTAGAGTTGGCCATTGAAGTGAAACTTAGGTCACCTAAACAACAACTATATACTTTGTCCTCCCCCCCTCTCTCTTACACAAACGCTAAACATTTCTATTCTACTTTTTACAGTTTTATTTTTAAGGCCTATGAGTTTCCAGCCTAGGCTGGGCTCTGCTGCCTGCAGGGATTTCTATGTCACAGCTATCCCAGTGTATTACTAAGCTGATAGTTTGAGGAACATGTACGCAGGTGCGGTGGATTGCCACACATGCGCAAAAACGTTGGGTAGCACTTTAGTACCCATTCACCAGAAGCTGGTGCTATTTGTGTGCGAAAATCCACTGCACACAGGTGAGCCGCTGGTCTATGCTAACTCCCAAATGCCTGGAAGGGACCGGCAGTACATCAATGTACACACCATTAAAAAAAAAATGGCAGCATGGAAGGGGGGCGGGAGAAGGTCTTTTAAAAGTGGTCAGGTTCCGCTTTAACGTTGTGTAGCTACCTCACACCTGCTACTCAGGATTCACATTTTGTTATTAAATGGGAATCTACTGGTTTCGTTACTTTGGGTCTGCAGCAATTACCTCCCACGAGTGGATCTTCAGCTCCGTTGTCTAGGTACACCAATATCTGTCAGGAATAAGGCCAATGTCCACACATGAGTAAAACCTAATCAGCAAGGCTTTTTTCTTTTTCCACTTTGAGTTAACTTGAAGAAAGCAAGAGCAGAAAAGTTGAAAGACGTAGGGGAAGGTTCAGGCGCGCAACACTTAAATCCAGTATCTACACTCGTCGCCACTCAAGCCTGAGTGGGTATTGCTCACCCGGATATTCCCTATGAGAGCGGTCCTAGCAGCCGGGATGGAGCACGGATGTCAGAGATGATGAATCCCCCTCTAGGCAGGTCTCCAGGTCTCTCCCCGAGACAGCAGTACCGTTGCTAGTCTCCGCTGGGACTGTTCTTCCCCTGGAACTCCTTTCCTAAAGATGGGCCCCCTATAAACGGGCAGCCTGGGATCCTTCTCTGAAGCGTAGACCCTTGTCAGCGGAGCTGGGCCTACAATGCAGCAACAGGGCCTCGGGCTGAAGGTGCCCAAGGCCTAAGCACTCTAGCGCATCTCGTGCCATGTGGGCCACGAGGCACACTCACTGGACCAGAGGTCCCCCTGAACGCCTTGGGGTCCCCCTGGAATCGCCTCACGCCAAATGGCGTCTGCCCCTTTTGTACCCTCTCCCAGCATGCACAGCGGGTAGACCACGCCCACTGCACAGCTGCCGAGAGAGGACACCCAAGGTGCTGTGATACCCCCGTAGTCCAGCCCGTGCCGGCGGTGACAGTGCCACCTGCACTCAAAGGAGAACAAAACTGCCGGGCAGTATTACACCCAGAGCAGAACAACAATTGAAACATAATTGGTCTGAGCCCAACTACTGGCTCAGACTGCCCTTAAATTTCTACATAGCGCCCCCAAATATTGGGGGGGGGGCACTACAGTTGTATAGCATTAATATTATTTAAAGTATCAAATTTTATTTAATTAAAATAATTTTTATGGAAAAACAAAAATCCTAGGTATGTCCGCACATTGACAGCTGAGAAGTTGTTATTGTAAAGGGTTTTTTTTCGTTCTTGGATTTTCCCCTTTCATCGCTGAAGCTGTAGTCGCCTTCTTATCTCTCCCTGGATTTTAATTTGTGACTGAATATATACACTTCGATTAACATAAAACAAGAACATTTAGGTCCTACCTAGAATACAGAAAGTGTGTGGGAGGAGAGGTCTGAGGAATGGTGACATCTGTTCCCATGCGCTTTCTGACCTGTTCTCAGTTGTCAGTATAATAGGCAGCTACTTAGGAGCCGGAATTGCTCATTAACAGAACGGCATACAAAGGCTACTCGTATACTTCTATGTATGGGAAATTGGTCTGCAATAACTTGAAAAATAATACACTAACCTTCTTAATTGTATTTAGGATACAGGAGCTCTTTGGCATCCCTGAGTTTGTCAAAAGTTAGAAAGTTTAGGTCTTTAATTCAGCACAATGCTACTGAAAGAAGAAAAACACAAAGCCACTTTTGGGTGGCATAAATGTGCATCTTAGGGCCCAAAAGGTTTGCTTCCTGTCACTTCACAAAGTCTAGATTAAAGTGTATGTCAAGCTAAAAACTTTTTTTTATAGCGTTGGGTAGGGAGGGGAAACTCTTGTCCTATTCTAGCTGGGGCTTCTTTGGAGAAATGTCCCCTCACTTCCTGTCCTGCTGACAACAGACAGGAAGTGACAGAACATCTATAACAGGGACACAGACAGAATTAAAAATCTTACAAGAGTTTTAGCCATCCCTTACTATACTTTTTCCATCTGTGTGGCTTTAGGAGAGTTTCCTTCATTTCCTGTCTGGTAAGAAATTGTCAGAACAGGAAGTATGGGAAAATCTCTTTAAGGCCCCTTTCACACTTGTGCGCCTTGTCCTGCGACTTGGGACTGCAAACTCGCATGACAAGTCATACTTCATGATTTCCAATGAGTACCATTCATATCTGAGTAGTCCCTGAGTAGTCCCTGTACTACTTTGGTCTGACTTTGATGCGAGTTGAGGTCCATAGACCTAAAGTTTACACAGGCATTCCCTGAAATCACGGCAAATTTGCGCCAAAATCGCAGCTACAAAATCACACGACTTTGAAGTCGTGGTAGTGTGAAAGGGGCCCAACAGAGCCCCAAATAGCAGGAAAAAACACCATTTCCTCTCTCTATCCATAACTAAGAAAGAAAATTGCCTGGACATACTCTGTAAATTGGAACTTTTCACCAAATGCCATACTTAATAATAAATCTGTGCAAAGCTCATTTCCATGTTATAATATTATGCTCTGTTTAGAAGATAATATGTTGTATGAGTTGAGTCTGAAGTACAAAGTAAAATCTGCTTACAACGGATACAACTCTATTTTTGACTATTTTAATATTCTTTTTTATTACTTCCAAGATTTTTACCTCACCTCCCAATTTTCTGAGATGAGAAACAGGTACACGTTTGCATTTCAATATTTTATGGAAAAGAAAAATATTCCAAGAGATGCTACAAACATTGTGTATTGTCCATAATATGGAATGCATATGAAGACAAAAAAAATTGCAGTGTAACCAAAGATAAAATAGAAGTCGTGTAACATCACGCTCCACTTTAGCAAAGGGCTACGTCCTCTATAATAACGACCCTTCTCACATATCCGAGACACTACTCTTCCTTTATACTGGCTCCAAGAAAAAATGTGATTGTAAGTCTTGCACCAGCTATATCGGAAGGAGGTGATAATAGGCAGGGCTGGGACAAGGGGTGGATGGGAGGGGCGGCCGCCCTGGGTGCAATGGTTTATTGCAGGAATGGGGGCACCCTGACCTTAACCCTAAAAGAAGGGGGGTGCATTTTGGAATCTTTGCCAGGGGGCGCTGGATGACCTTGTGCCAGCACTGATAATAAGTATGCTTTGTGTGTGGTGCTGCTGTATAGAAGTAAAATCATACCGCCTCTTCTGGTTTTCCAGGTACTGATGGCATGAGAGAAGTCACTAAGAAGAATCACAGAGCTTTGTATGGAGTATCCAATGCTTTATTCTAGATTATCCAAAAATATAATATTTATAAATAATAATAAAAAATCAAATAGATCATCAAAAAAAAATCACAAATTAATAGAGGTTTTTAAATTACGGTATTTATTAATTTTATTTATTTTATATTCTAGAATAAAGCAGTGAATACTTCATACATAGCTTTGTGATTCTTCTTAGTGACTGTTTTTTTGTTTGGGGTCTGTCCCATAAGTATTTAGCTGTTGGTTTTCAGTCATAAAATCACCCCAAATTGGGAAATGACCGTGAATTTCTAGACACCATTTTTCTCCTCAAATTTGTATACTGAGGGCACGAGAGCAGCGGCTATTGGAAGTGAAGAATTCTGGTCACTCCATGCCCCCTTCTCCACCTCATGTCCATTAACAAAAGCCTTGTGCTATTTTCAGGGAATGCAAGGCATTTTGTGATTGGAGGACAGAAAATTATGTGCATCCATGCCCCTCCTTTCTCATCCCCCAATCACAGAATTCCTTGTATACTGGTAATGGGCATGGAGCAAGGAGGGGGCGTGGTGTGACCCGAGCCCTTCACTGTCATTAGCCATTCATGCCCACAGCACCTGGGAATTCACACAAGGCAGCATTAAAACATGGTACAATTTTACTAATGTACAGTGGGTATAGAAAAGAATCACCCCTTCTTAAAATAATCACATTTTGTTGCTTTGCAGCCTTAAATGGAGACAAATTGTATTTACCCAATGCAACTTATAACATCCACGTGAAAGATATAACACCAACATGTCAGAAAATAAATAAAAAATAAAAAAACAGAATCACTGAGTTGGAAAAAGAATTACCCCCTTGTGTCAGTATTTTGTTGAACCCCCTTTTGCTTTAATTACAGCCTTTAGCGTGTTGGAATATGTCTCTACAAATTTTGCACATCTAGACTTTGCAATATTTGCTCACTCTTCTTTGCAGAACTGCTCAAGTTCAGTTAATTTTGAAGATGACTTTTTGTCTGCAGTCTTCAAATCATTCCACAGATTTTCAATGGGGTTGAGGTCTAGGCTCTGACTAGGCCATGCAAGGACATTCACCTTTTTCTCCTTCAACCACTTCTATACCACTGTACATCAGCACAGCACACACAGCATACTTATTATCACCTCTTTCCTACATAACTGGTGTAGGATTTACAATAATATGTTTTTCCCTTATAATAATACATTTTTAAATAGAGGTCTGCCAAAAAGACCAACAAAAAAATAGAACAGAGGAGGAGAAAGGCACAGAGGGATATGGTTCCAAAAAAAGGCAGTCCCTTCAAATGAGGGACAGTTGGGAGCTATGACTTTACACAGGAGATTTGATCAAGGATTCTTCTCCGTCCACACTACAGTACTCTAATTGAAAACCAGTCTTACCTATTGGGAACTGGTATCCTGAATCCTATGTAATAATTATGTTTGCTTAATAGCATTATTATAATTTTTTTTTTTCTCTTTATTGATTTTTAATAGATGTACAAAAACAGAGCCTTGGGGCTCAAAAAGTACCACGTAAATCGGTACCTAACAACAGGTTATCTGCCTAAACAGTGCTGTTAGCGACAAAAAAACAAACAAAAAAACAAAGATAACAAACAACAAAACCATCACTGCTCAGCCACTCCATTTGGAGAAATTATGAAAGAAGAATGTGCTACTCATCTTCGATAGAGGTGAGGTTTCCCAAGAGGGAACTCTGGTACTAGGCCTAGAATACTACGAGTTAAACTATAGGGATGTCAGGAGGGTCTTAGCAGGTGTTAGCACGGAAGGAGTAGTTAATGTGTATCAGATAAACCATCAATTCTTGAGCAGCATTAGTGGAGGCAAAGTCAAGCCATAGTTTCCACACTTTGTCAAATTTAGCAATACACCCACGGGAGTGATATGTGGCTTTATATAATGGTATTGCAGAATTGACCAGGGCTTTCTAAGAGTTCGGAGAGGGCGCATCTGATTGTTTCCATTTTAGTAATATTGCTTTACGGGCGTAAAAGAGCAAAAGTCCTATGAGGGTCTTAGTTGCTGTGTGGTGCGCTAAGGCCCAGCAAGCAGACTGGTACAATCTGCGGGATTGGGATTGTTAACAGTGAGGCTATAAATTGCATCACCTCTACCTAGAAAGAGTGCACATTGGGACAGGACCACAACATATGACAGAAACCGGCCTCTAGATTACCACATTTCCAACAGCTAGGATAGGCCCCAGGATAAATTTTGTTCAGCCGTTGCGACGTTTAATAATCAAGGTGTAGAATCCTGAATTGAATTAAGCGATCCTTAACTGCCACTAATTGGAGAAAAGGGTATTCCCACATATCCTCCCAATCCTCTGTGTCTAGTTCAGGAAAGTCCACGCTCCATTTAAATTTGAGAGTTTCAAGCCCAAAATGCATTGATGGTAGTAGTGCCTTATATATAGTGGATAGGGGTTTTACCAGCTCATTGTTCGGGAGGAGGGATTCTAGAGTGGATTGAAGGAGTGATAATGGTTGAGACCCAAATTGGGAAGAGAAGATGTGCCTGAGCTGCAGATATCTAAAGAAGTAACAATTGGGTAAGTCATGGTTCTGTTTGAGAGTGTTAAAGGGCAGGATAGCCCCGTCATCACAAATATGGTCAAGTACCTTAATGCCCCTTGTTGCCCATAAGCTCGGATCAGGTATAGTATGGAACTCCGCGAGGAGCGGGTTGAGCCATAAGGGGGTATCCGGGGACCATATGTTTGGTTCTGCTTTATGTTTACAAATTTGCAATTGCCACACCTTTATCACTGATTTCATAGAGTGTGTGAGAGTCACTGGTGCCCGGGGACCTCTGTATAGTGCATTCCCCAGCGATGCAGCCTCCAGCACCACCGAGGCATTTGTATCATCAGAGATCACTCAATTCTGAGCGTGGACGAGTAGGGCTGCGAATAAATATTTTTGGAGGTCTGGACAGTCCAGACCCCCCTCCGTCCATGGTCTACGGAGGATAGATTTGCTAAACCTGGGGGTTTTAGACTTCCATAGGAATGAAGAGATGGTGGGATCTAATTGTGTAAAAAAAAAAAATTGGGTATCCATACTGGAGTGTGCCTGATGACATATAGAAAAATAGGAAGGCACTTCATTTTGAATAGGTTTATTCTGCCTATAAGAGATAGGGGCAGATTGTTCCAAGCTCTTAATTTGGATTTAAGGGTTGATAATAGGGGAGTGAGGTTCAAGGCAATAAAGTCTGTCACATTGGGGGTGATGTCAATAGCATTATTATTAAAGTAAATCTTTAACTACTGCAAAGTGCTCAGGCTGGCAATATAAATAAATTTTATGTTTCTGCACATCTCTTCTCTAATCCTTTGGCTCCCCGAAACTCAAAACTGCATGCCATGCAAATAGTGACTTTGAAAGGTAAGAAAGGTTTGGGAGGCAGGATGGGGTGGAGACAAGCGTGGAGACAAGCGCCAGCTGCCTAGCTAAAGTCTATTTATATAATGGGCTCTTGGGACCCTGGAAGAATTGTGCTGGCATCTCTGGGTGTCTGCAATTAATTTTATATTATCAATGTAGCGAGAAGACAAAGACAGAAGCTGCTAGTCTCAGACATCTAGGCTGCATGCTCCTGGGCCAGTGACAGATTCCCTGTGCTTCATCTTAGCGCGTGACCCACAAACTAGCGAAGAACGGTTTCCATCTGAGGCTTGTCATGCAAGTATTACATTGAATGACCGACAACCTGTCACTAGTGGCCATCTGTAATAAGACAGAACTAAATCTAAAAAGTAAAAAATTGGGAGCAGGCTGCTCTTTGTTGCAGAAAAGACATGCAATAAGACACACTTGCCTATCTGCATGCAATATTTTATTGAATGCATACCGGGCTGCACATGCGCAGCTCAGCATGTCTTCACAGCACTCTCTGGCTCCGCCGGAATGGATGACTTCTGTGCACTTGCACTGGATGATGTCATCCCCAGATAGCCAATCCAGGGACCAAAAACTTGGCACCCGGAAGTAGCCTAGAGAGCAAGTGGCAGTGGCTGGCAAGGGATGCAACAACTTTATTGCCGGAAGGAGGAGGTGAGATTCACTCCTTTTAATATGAATTTTCAGTTTATGTTTTTACCCTATCAGAACAGAAAGTACATTTATGTGTTTTTTTATTTTTCATTTTTTACTATGTTGAGGATTACAAAACAAAAATGTATTTCTTTTGTAAGGTAAATAAGAAATATAATAATGCATATATTATATGCTTTGCAATAAAATGTGCAATTAACATCAGTATTTATTATTATAATTGTGTATATATAGGAATGATTTAAATGTCTATTTACATTCAATACTGACCCACATAATACACCTCATTTAAATTCCCAAACTTTTTCTCTTTTTTCCCCCCTTTTTTCAGTATATACAGGGATGGAGGCATTTTTATGTCTCATTTTAAAGTTCCGAAACCCTTCCTTTTTAATACAGCCTCTTTAACGGTTTTGATGAAGAAAGTCTGATGTTTACAGAGTTCAGTAGCTCAAGGTTAACACACAGTTAAATGAGCTGGATAGGTAACTCATCTCCCTCCACTTTTCTGTCTGCTTTGAACATACAAGATCATGCAGACTTTTAATTGGAAAGAAATAGTCTGAAAGCAAACAGCTTTTGTTGTGCTCTGTTTTTTTTTTGGGGGGGGGGGGCATGATGTCCTGCGAATCCTGTGATTTCATTTTTTTTGTAATAAGATTTTATTTACTTAAGCCCTGTACACACGATCGGTTTTACCGATGAAAACAGTCCGATGGACTTTTTTCATCGGACAAACCGATGGTGTATGGGCCCCATCGGTCTTTTTTCCATTGGTGTTAAAAAATAGAACATGTTTTAAATTTATCCGATGGAAAAAAAAACGATAGCAAATTACTATCGTCTGTGGGGAACTCCATTGGATAAAAAACCCGCGCATGCTCAGAATCAAGTCGACGTATGCTCAGAAGCATAGAACTTCATTTTTCTTGGCTCGTCTGAGTGTTTTACGTCACTGCGTTTGGGACGATCGGCTTTTTGACTGATGGCATGTAGGCAAGACTGATGGAAGTCAGCTTCATCGGATTTCCGATGGAAAAATCCATCGGTTTAAAATCCATAGGAAATCCGATCGTGTGTACAAGGCTTTAGTTACAAAAAAGGGGTTTAAAAATGTATAAACTTAATAATCTAAAATGGACCCCAAACTATTATATTTCCTTTTAATCAGAAGATAGTAAAAGGATTGTCCCCAACATTTCCAATCTGGTTAATATTTTAATCGACTGTAATTGTTTTTTGGTCCACGCAAATTGTCACATATTTGTATCAAAATGATTTGGATTTTGTGAAGCATGCATGTGCATATTTGGATCTTGCAGGATGTGCTCACATTTAATCACAGCCTTTGTTTCTCTGTGTAAGCCAACTAACTGCTTGGGGACATTTGGAATTGTTTTAATCATAACATTAAATTACTCGTAATAAATTTGTCTTGCATGATGACATTTCCATTTACCATTGCTGCTCCCAGCCTTAACAGAGAGGGATGTTACAACCGAGGACTGACGTGCAGTGTACGGGGACTGCACTCGATTTTTTTTATGGGGTAAAACTATACATTGTATTATGGGATAAACCTATACGGTGTTTGCTGGTAACAATACAAAGCTAATGACAGTCTTCACGTATTGCCCTGGAAATGAAAATGTGAGAGATCAAGCGTACATATTCCAGGAGTTATTCTCTGAAGGTTTGATAAATGTGCTACCCATTTTAATGAATAATTTCCTCTGTCAAAATACTGTTTGTTTTAACGTGCAGCACAGTATATATTACAACAATAATATTTCTCGGAACTGCTCAGTTTCAATGCTTTGACATTTATTTTTTTTCCCCGCTTTAGTCATCGCGAGGTACGTGTATTGCAATTTAGCAAGGTCAAGATGTTAGCAGCCGTGTCTACTATTATAAAACAAACACTTGTACTAAATATGAAAACACAAGCAAAGCAGACAATTACACCGGTTTACTTTATTCCTGCCTGTGGTTAGAGATGATTTAAAAGACGGACATCCTGGGGGAGCTATAACTAAATCATGGCTGTTGTAAAAATAAAAAATAAAACTATTAATCAAAAATAAACAGAATGAAAGAAAAGTTGCATTTTGGTTATTCATATCCCATATGATCTACACATCAGTACAAAAGCAAGCAGCAAAGGGCTTTATAAGTAATAATTGAAATATTATGTTAATGAAAGAAATACAGAGAATCCAGACTATGGAAGCACTGTGGAAGCCAGGGAGATTTGCACCTCCTTAAACATAATAGTTTAGTAAATCTTATAGTATTTAAAAAAAAAAAGAAACTACAATATTTGGTTTCTGTATAACAGAAAAAAAATGAACTGTAAAAGAGTGCAAATTAAAGGGGTTGTAAAGGTTCGTTTTTTATTTTCTAAATAGGTTCCTTTAAGCTACTGCATTGTTGGTTCACTTACCTTTTCCTTAGATTTCCCTTCTAAATATTTTTTTTTCTTTGTTTTCTTTGTCTGAATTTCTCACTTCCTGTTCCTCCTCAGTAAGCTGTTCAGTAAGCTGTTCTGGCTGACTCCACACCACTCGGATGATGGTGTGAAGTTTACTGAGGAGAAACAGGAAGTGAGAAATTAAGACAAAGAAAAAAAACATTTAGAAGGAAAATCTAAGGAAAAAGGTAAGTGAACCAACAATGCACTAGCTTAAAGGAACCTATTTAGAAAATAAAAAACGAACCTTTACAACCCCTTTAAGTGAAGGTTTAAAGGGTAACTCCACTTTCATGGGAAAAAAGAATAACAAATAAAAATAAATAATTTAGCATATAGAGTACAATTACGATTCAAGTCATAAGCCCTGTACACACGATCGGATATCCTATGGATTTTTGTCCGATGGATTTGTCCATCGGATATCCGATGAAACTGTTTTCCATCAGTCTTGCCCACACACCATCAGTCAAAAAACCGACCGTTCCAAACGCGGTGACGTAAAACACTCAGATGAGCCGAGAAAAATGAAGTTCAATGCTTCTGAGCATGCGTCGACTTGATTCTGAGCATGCGTGGGTTTTTTATCCGATGGACTTGCCCATAGACGATCTGAGTTTTCGATCGTTTTTTTATCCATCGGAAAAATTTAAAACATGTTCTATTTTTAAAAACCGATGGAAAAAAGACCGATGGGTCCCATACACGATCGGTTTGTCTGATGAAAAGAATCCATCGGACGAAAATCCATAGGATATCCGATCGTGTGTACAGGGCTATATTGTAATTGAATGTTATGAAAAATGACCTTTCCTTGCAATGCAATATGGCTTCCTGGAGGTGTCCTGTACACAGAATGTGCACAGAAAGCCCCCCAGAAACATAATTTCCTGCTTGTGTGATTGGCTCACAGTTTTTTCCATAAGTCTGCACTAAGATACAAGTCAGATTTTAGGTATCCCCTGCAACAAAAGGTCATTTTTGGTGAGATATTTCCAATCGAAAACCACTTCTAAAGGAATGCAGACACTGCAATTTTCCACATTATAGCCCTGCAGGTTCAGCAGCTGATTTATAATTATGAAACCATGCTCATTAGATTCACTTACCGCATGGACACAGACAAACACACATGGATTTCTTCAGAATAACCAAAAGTAGGAATCTGCAACAAAGTTTGTTAAAATCCTTGTAATGTACACAAATCACTCAGAGGGGAATGTTTCTCAACAAACGTGGAGTTACGCTTTAACCACTTGTGTGTGGCCCACACACCGTACATTTACTGCGGCAGAGTGACCGCTCTGTGCCAGATTACATACCTAGCATATGATCTGACACTTCCGGGTCTGGGGCGCGTGCGCAGCAGCGGGTACAGCGGACTCGCTGTCCGCCGGCACCCGCCGATTACACAGGGGCACAGGAAGAATGACAATCTGTAAACAAGGCAGATTGTCGTTCTGTCAGAAGGGAAGGCACAGATCCTGTGTTTCTGCTAAGCAGGAACACGGATCTTTGCCTTCCCCTTGTCAAAGTACCTCCCCTACAGCGAGTAAGCACAACCTAGGCACACAGTTATCCCTTTGATTACCCTTGATGTTAACCCCTTCCCTGCCAGTGTTATTAGTACAGTGACAGTGCATATTTTTTTTAGCACTGATCACTGTATTAGTGTCACTGGTCCCTAAAAAGTGTCAGTTAGGTGTCCGATTTGTCTGCTGCAATATCGCAGTCCCGCTATAAGTCGCTGATCACCACCATTACTAGTAAAAATTCAATATAATAAAAAAATGAAATTAAATATCCCATTGTTTGTATACGCTATAACTTTTGCGCAAACCAACCAATATACGCTTATTGGGGGTTTTTTTTACCAAAAATATGTAGCAAAATACATACAGTATTGGCCTAAATTGATGAAGAAATTAGTTTTTTTACATTTTTTTTATTGGATATATTTTATAGCAGAAAGTAAAAAATATTGTTGTTTTTTTTTTCCCAAATTGTTGGGCTTTTTTGGTTTATAGCGCAAAAAAATAAAAACTGCAGAGCTGGTCAAATAACACCAAAAAAAAATCTCTATTTGTGGGGAAAAAAAGAACATACATTTTATTTGGGTACAGCGTCACACGGCCGTGCAATTGTCAAAGAAATACAGTGAGTATCGCAAAAAATGCCCTGGTCAGAAAGGGGGTAAAACCTTGCAGAGTTGAAGTGGTTAACATGAGATTAGATAGATGCTACATATTAAATGCAATTTTCATTGAAAGTAACATATTGTTTATTAACCACTTCAATACCCAGCCATAGTAATATGACCTCCACAGATGGGATCTCCCATCCTGGGTGGGCGTCATATGATGTCCTGGGTTTGAAGGGGGATGATGCCTGCAGCTAGAGGCATCACTCAGATATCCTTTTGACGTGCCGGCGATTCTGTGCACCATAAGAACGATCATAGCGGCGGTTCCGCAGCTTGATCGTTCTTATAGGCGGCGGGAGGGGACATCCCCCCCCCTCCCGCCGCCATCCGGTGCTTCTCCGGGCTCTCCTGTGCCATCGGGGACTCGGAGAGAATCGTCCGGCGCCGGTGGTGGGTCACATGACGAGCATAGAGATGACTGGTGACCAGATGGTCACCAGTCATCTCTATGACCGTCGGAGGCCTGGGTGCGATGTGATGACGTCACGCCCGGGTCCTCAGATGTAAACAAAGCCGCCATTGCGGCTAGTAAACATGAGATCAGTGAAAAATAAAATCACGATCTCATGCTTTCCAGCCTGGAGGAGAGATGTGGGGTCTTATTGACCCTGCATCTCTCCATAAAGAGGACCTGTCACACACATTCCTATTACAAGGGATGTTTACATTCCTTGTAATAGGAATAAAAGTGATCAAAAAAATAAAGTAAAATAAGTGTAAAAAAATAATAAAAATAAGTAAAAAAATAAATAATTAAAACGCCCCTGTCCCCGGTAGCTCGCGATGAGAAGCGAATGCACATGTAAGTCCCGCCCACATATGTAAACGCCAAACAAACCACATATGTGAGGTATCGCCGCGTGCGTTAGAGCGCGTGCAACAATTCTAGCACTAGACCTCCTCTGTAACTCTAACCTGGTAACCTGTAAAAAAAATTAAAGCGTCGCCTATGGAGATTTTTAAGTACCGAAGTTTGGCGCCATTCCATGAGTGGGCGCAATTTTAAAGAGTGACATGTTAGGTATCTATTTACTCGGCGTAACATCATCTTTCATATTTTCCCCAAAAATTGGGCTAACTTTACTGTATTGTTATTTTTTAATTCATGAAACCTTTTTTTTTTTTACAAAAAAAAGGCGTTTGAAAAATTATTGCGCAAATACCGTGCAAGAAAAAAAGTTGCAATGACCGTCATTTTATTCCCTAGGGTGTCTGCTAAAAAAACATATATAATGTTTGGGGGTTCTGATTAATTTTCTAGCAAAAGAATGATGATTTGTACATGTAGGAGAGAAGTGCCAGAATAGGCCCGGTATGGAAGTGGTATAAAAAGCCCGGTATTGAAGTGGTTAATAATTTATAGGTTATGCTGTTAATGTAGTATTTACAGTAGCTAAAACATATTTTCCAGCTTTCAGCCACCCTCCTGCCCACAGTCCTCCCTCCCTCCCTCCTTTCTCCCTGAGACATTCATAAAATATGCAAACATAGTAATAAGCATACCATACTGATACATCGAAATAAAGACTGATGTGACTTAAAGGGGGAAGCTCCCATCTAGATCCTAATCATTCTGCTAATTGGCACAGCAACTTTGCCTTGATGATCTCAGCAGTAGAAATGTGAGGTCTTGTCTTTTAAGGGAAAAAAAAAGATCTTTAGGAAATACACATAGTAACCAGGAAAGCAAGTGAAATATAATAGTATAGTAAATAAATATCACAGTAGGTGAGAACACCTACTGTACATGCATGCATATTTTTGTAATGATGCAAAGTACAATTAGAAGTGGAACATTTCTCAGATTTCAATCAACTTGCATTGGATTGTACTGCCCCCTAGTGTTTCTTAAAGAAGGAGGGATTTGAGAAGCCGCAATTTCCTTTTCTTGACTTTTTTGTGGACATTGTAATGCCGCGTACACACGATCGCACATTCCCACAACAAAACCGTGGATTTTTTTTTCAACGGAAGTTCGCTCAAACTTGTCTTGCATACACACGGTCACACAAATGTTGTCGGAAATTCCGATCGCCAAGAACGCGGTAACGTACAAAACTACAACGTGCCGAGAAAAAGGAAGTTCAATGATTCCGAGCATGCGTCAAATTGATTCCGAGCATGCGTAGGATTTTTGTGCGTCGGAATTGGATACACACGATCGGAATTTCCGACCACAACTTTTGTGGTCGGAAAAATTGAGAACCAGCTCTCAATCATTTGTTGTCAGAAATTCCAACAGCAAATGTCCGATGGAGCCTACACACGGTCGGAATATCCGACCAAAAGCTCACATCGAACGTTTGTTGTCGGAAATTACGATCGTGTGTACGTGGCATAAGTATCTAAAACCTTTGTTGCTTTTGTAATATTGATTTGTTGATTTTGTAGACTGCATTATTGCCTTAACAGAATTTATTTCCCTGCTATTTGTAACAAAAATCCAACAAGGAGTTTATACTTTTTATTAAAGTGGACTGAGCCACGAAAATCATTACTTTATGTCTCTATAACCAACTAGATATCCACAATCATGCACTTAGGCCCCTTTCACACTGGGGCGGGCATGTGCGGTGGCATTATAGCGGCGCGATATTTATGGCCACTATACCGTCGTATTTACCGCGATATTCGGCCGCTATTGGTGCGGTTTTAACCCCCGGTAGCGGCCGAAAAAGGGTTAATACCGTCCCGCAAACCGCGGCTACAGCCGCGGTTTGCGGGCGGTATTACCGCGGTGTCCCATTGATTTCAATGGGAAGGAGCGGTATACACACCGCTCCTTCACCGCTCCAAAGATGCGGCTTGCAGGAGATTTTTTTTTTCTCCTGCCAGCTCATCGCCTCAGTGTGAAAGCCCTCAGGCTTTCACATTGAGAATGCTGGGGCAGGAGTATTTCAGGCGTTATTTATGCGCTATTTTTAGCGCTAAAACGCCTGAAATACGCCTCAGTGTGAAAGTAGCATAAGAGGCTAAAAACATGCATGCATTAAACACTAATCAGCCATAACTTTATGACCACCTACGTAATATTGAGTAGGTCCCTCTTTTGTCACCAAAACAGACCCTTTCCTGCCAAAACTGCCCAAGGCATGGATGCCGTTAGACCTCTGACCTATGCTGTGGTATCTGGCACCAAGCTCTCAGTAGCAGATTCTTTAAGTCCTATAAGTTGCAAGGTGGGGCTCCATGGATCCAATTTGTTATCCCAGCACATTCCACAGATGCTTGATTGGATTGAGATCTGGAGAATCTAAAGGCCAAGTCAACACCTCGAACTTGTTGTGCTCCACAAACCATTCTTGAACCAATTATTGCAGTGTGTCAGGATGCATTATACTGTTGAAAGAGGCCACTGCCATCAAGAAATACCTTTTCCGTGAAGGGGTGTACTTGATCACCAACAATGTTTTTGGTACGTGTCAAAGTAACATCCAGGTGAATGTCCGGACCCAAGGTTTCCCAGCAAAACATTGCTCCAAGTATCACATCCTGGTGCCATCTCTTCCCCAGGTAAACACATGCACATGGCCATCCACATGATGTAAAAGAAAATGCAATAAATATGCAATTTTGCATTATCAGTTATATATATCCCTTTACCTTTGACAGTTTTTTTATCTTTTGTACTGTGACCTGGCTTCCACACTCGCCCTGGAAATTGCCCCTCGGGGCCTGAGATGTCCTTTTGGGTTTTGTCAGTCCTGCGCTGGTAAGCTTCATACATCCTTTCTTTTCTTTAGGGACATACCTATAGGGTTGAATTATATGATAGATATTATAGATTCAGGTTGCTTGATTTTTTAATTGGTTCACCGCCGTGGCAGACAGAGTGGGGTTCCTATTTTGTTCAAAACTCTTGCAACTATTACTGTATATACATACTTGACTATATTATGTTGAAGTGTCTTTATATATATGTTTGTTCTCTGTAGAGATATCCACACGCAAACTCTGAAATATACTCCTAAAGAAGTGGTCTCACTGCGAAACATGTAAAGGTTGAACTGACAAAGGACGAATATCTGATCCCCCCTTCACGGTTGGATACACATCTGATCTTGCAGTTCTTTCCATCAGAGATGGAAACTTGTGTGTATTGTATCTTCGCTTTAAAGGACCATTTTTAATTCTGTTTTGCATGGGTGGCACTGTCATAACGCATGTGCTACCTGCAGACAATGCCACCCATGCTGCCAATGCCATATTGTGCTGCAGACAGTGCCACCCATGCTGCCAATGGCATAATGCCATTGGCCGCATGGGTGGCACTGTCTCTGCAGGCAGCACATGCGTTATGGCATTAGCGTCATGGGTGGCACTGTCTGCAGCACATTACGGCATTGGCGGCACTGTCTCTGCAGGCAGCACATGCGTTATGGCCCATAACGCATGTGCTACCTGCAGACAGTGCCACCCATGCCGCCAATGCCATAATGTAAAAATGCTGCTGCAGTAGTAGTAGATCTCCCCCACACCTTCCCCCACACCTTCCCCCCAAGCAAGCACACACCTGTGTTAGCCGGCCCCAGGAGTCACTTCCTCCCTGATCCTGCTGCTGCCTGGACTGGAGTGTGCAGTCCACCAACTATTCCAGTCAGAGAGATGCCAGCTGCTTAGTTTTTTTCTTCTACCGCCGTCACTCGCCTTACTGCTACTTCTCTCACGCGGAGGGAGAGGAATCACTCCGCCGCGCCAGGGAAGGATATAGAGGACGCGCTGGCCGGGAAAGTCCAGCATGAGGAGTGGCTGCGGAAGAAGGTATTCTTCCGCGCCCGAAACAGAAGAAATAGCCCTTACCCTGCAGTCACCTACAAGAACACTGCAGATATAGAGCTATCAGAGGAAAAAAAAACGTAAAAAGTAAAGGGGGGTGGGTGGGGGAGTCAGACGGACGATGTTCGGCTCGTGATGGCTGTAAGATTTTTTTTTTTTACATTAATCAGTTCTCTGTACTGGCCTATCAGCGGCCCTGGGTGGAGTCCAAAGCAAAACTGTAAGTACAAACACACATCACAAGTTGTATGAGACATGAGAGCCTGAGAGGGACTTGCCCTGCCCAGCCCTGATTAACCACTTAAGGACCGGAAGGATTTGCCCACTTAAAGCGGTTGTATGGCTTTGTTTTTTTATTAAATAATAAACATGTTATACGTACCTCCACTGTGCCGTTCGTTTGGAAAAGAGTGGCCCCGATCCTCTTGTTCTCGGGTCCCTCGGCGGCTGTCTCGGCTCCTCCCCGCATCAGCTAACCCCCATCTGGGAAGCGCTCTCCCAAGGGGGTTAGTTTGTGAGCGCGCTCCCTGTCATACACGCTGCGTCCATAGACACAGCGTGTATGACTCGTTCCCGCCCCCCCACGGGCCACGTTATTGGATGTCATTGACAGCAGCGCAAGCCAATGGCTGCGTAGGATACATTAAGGTGAAAAAACACGAACCTTTACAATCCCTTTAATGACCAGGCCATTTTTTGCAATACGGCACTGTGTCGCTTTAACTGACAATTGCGCGGTCATGCGACACTGTACCCAAATAAAATTGATGTCCTTTTTTTCCCACAAATAGAGCTTTCTTTTGGTGATATTTGATCACCTCTGTGTTTTTTTTTTTTTTTAAGCTACCCACCTACGGGAAGCCCACTGTTAGGAAAGGAGACCAGGGGAGGATCAGTCCCAGAGGAGACTAACGACGGTACTGCTGTCTCGGGAGGAGGCCTGGAAACTCGCCTAAAGAGGGATCCATAATCAGAAGCCTGCAATACGCCAATCTGGCCTAACGGTTTTCTTCATTATTGTCTGGTTGGGAGGATCGGGACTTTAATCCTGTGGCAGGGGATTTCCTGATCGTATACATAATACAAAAAGGAAAGATTGATTTGTGCTGCATTCCGGCTGCTAGGACCACTAAACGGGACTATCTGGGTGAGCAATACCTACTCAGGCATGAGTGGCGACGAGTGCTATTTTAGTGTTGCGTGCCTAAACCTTCCCCTGTGTGTTTTTTCCTCTCGTGTCCTACTTTTCCTCTAAAGTTTCCTCAGCAAAAGAAAAATAAAGCCTAACTGTTTGGGTTTTACATTGTGTGGACATTGGCCTTTCTGAACACTCTTCTCACACTGTTACGTACCTCAGAGGACGAGTCTGACTTGTAGGAGAAGACCTCTCATACAGCTCTGGTTCAGGAGCCACCGGAGTGGGAACAGTGGTCTCGGGAACACAGCGAGGTAGGAGTGCCTGTGGAGACTGTGGTGGTTGACACTGTAGCTGGTTGATGATCCTCCAAGTAGGCTGGAACTGCGGATGACAGCAGGATCAGTAGCAGGCTGAAGCAGGGAGAGATAAGCCAGGTCAACACTGGAAGACACAGAGCAAGTAGCAGGCAGGTTCAGGGTCAGGCGAGCCGGGTCAGATCAGGTGGTCAGGCAGAGCAATGCGGTGGACTGGAGCAGGATCAGATAAGCAGGCAGAGGTTTGGCAACGGAACAACAGGTAATAGTAGCAGGGTCAAAGCAGGCCAAGGTCAGGGTTGGAGATAACAGGTAAGTCAGCAGCGCCAGGTCGTCCAGGTAATCAGATAGCAGATGCAGGTAAAGATACACAGAAGCTGCAGATCAGACAGCAGTGCACTATTGCAACTGCTGGCTTTTTAAAGGCCTAATGGCGCCATGTCATTTAGCGCGCACGCGCCGCGCAATTGGCGCATGCGCACGCAAATTGACGCGCGCCGACGCACAGGTACAGAGGGAAGCAGGGATCGTCCTCTATTTCTGGCAGGTCCCTGACACACACCCTGACAACGGAAGCCATGGAGGTAATTTGCAGACCCAAAATATAACCAGCAGCTCCTGCGGGGGTAGTGCTACACGTGGAGGCTTGAGTCCGGGATTTGCGGTTACCTCTCGCAAGTGGATTGATTTCTATGTGTTTGGAAAAGTCGGCCATTGAGGAAATTGGACTGTGTTTTTGGAACGAGGGAAGGGGTTAAGGGGTACAAGAAGTGTTCTTTTTCTAACTGCGTCGTTCGTGGGCGGATCCAAAAGAAGAAAAGCCTGCGAGTTACGTGCAGGAAGAGAAAAAGGGGAGGAGTTCCCGCCACCTGCGTGCTACACATGGGTATATTGGTGCCAAGGAGCAGAGGGAGATTGGATCAAGTGAGAGGAGCAACATGTCTACATTTCCATGGACCTCAACCTTATCGGGATCCCGGATGTTCCCAGTGCCTACTACCATGGACATTGCTCTGCTTACAGCCCCACTCACGTATACGGGGATCCGGGGCCATTTCGTTTGTATACTTGCCGAGATGCGGAGGCCCTGGGCATACTCTGCCCTAGATGAGGTGGACTGGCCGTGCAGCTACGGCCGTTCGGCAATGTTTGTCTTTTGGGGAATTTCTATTTGAGTGGACCAGCCCACCGAATCACCCTGGGCCTACCGGGTCAATTGTGTCACAGGCGTTGTTACTTTGGAGGAAGATGCCTATGCCCCTACAGCCGAACCCACTCGCTTGCATTGGTTGCCACGGATGTAACTGAGGAGGATGCCTCTGCCGCTGCAGAGCCATAGTCGGACACCGCAGCAGTCGCTGCCTCCGCCACTACAGAAGTCCATATCCCGTCAGCAAAACGGAGGGTGGGATATGTCAAGGCCTCCCGCGGCTGCGGTCGAAGCCTGCCCCAGCACCTGCCAGAACCGGACTTTAAAAGTGAGAAAGTGCTTGAGTGGTCCACTTCAGGAGACTGTAAGGAGGCTGGGGGAAAAGTGATTGGGACTGCTTCTGTCAGTTCATCGGGCAAAGGGAAGAAGCTCATGTCCCGTAATAGAGGGAATATGACGAGAGCCAAAGCCCAGGAACTACTGCAGGATCAGTTACTCTTACCTGTAGTTATAAAGAGTCAACAGTCGTGAACCCCATAAGTGTAACAACACGAGTAAGGGCCCCCGGGTGATAGTAGATGGACATTGGCAGCTAAGAGAGACTCTCCCTATAGATCTGTCAGGTCTGTATCAAGACGATCACCCGACTCGTTTGTGCTGCCCGCAAAGGGGGACATTGCCAAAAATTGCCCGGTTACAGAAAGTGTTGATGGACCGTGTGAGCAAGAAGTAGGGTATCGAATTCCCTTATGTGCCTCGTGATGTTATGCGAAAAGTTGAGGACATTAGGGAACAGTGGTATGATGAGACTGTTTGGGATCACTTGGCAAACCCAGACTCCCGCTGCGAGAAGGAACTTTTTAACATAACGGAAGAATTTTATGTCTACCGGCGGATCTGGAGTTACGGCGATTGGGTGGTCGTCTGCAGTGAATAGGAGGAGGACATTGTGCATTCCGTTACCACCCGGGACGAGCGTGGAAGATTTGTGACCCTTCCGGATCCAAACTTTTATCTGTAAAACTTCGGTGATAGGAGCTGACTTTGCTGTTTTATTTTCCTGTCTCTGCACGGATAAACCGTGCCCTGGATTAAGGTGACTCTGCCCTCTGCTAAAAAGGATGTCCGCTCTAAAGGAGGAAAAGAGGGATAGTATGTTTGTTTTTTCTTTCTCTCCGGAAAAAGGACAGTTTTTCCTCTGAGCGAACTGTGGGGTAGTTAGTTAGAGTGTTGTGGTAAGAAGACGCCATGCTCAACAGTGGGATGTTCAGTGTGTTGTGTTACAAACCCCTGCGCAAGAAATAATTTTTTTGATGAGACTCTGCTAACACTAGGTGGCAGTGGTCTGCAGGAATAAAGAGACTTTAACGATGATATGGCACTTAGGGAAATTTTATGCCAGGCTTAGCATTAAAAACTTTATAGAAGGAAACTGTCTCCTCTCGGGGAAACAGTCTGCTTCTTTTGTGAGTTAGGATGTTTTTTTTATTATGCCTGTTGTTTGTTAATTTTTGCAGGCATCGGAAGCTACTATCAAGACCATCGGAGAATGGGATGGGATAGATAGTCAGTGATGGGTGGATTGTATATTTGAACGTGAAATTTAAATGCTTTCTTTGGAAAATGTAATGTTATTCTGTGTGTTCTCTCTTTCCTTTTCTTTCTCCCCTCCCAAATTTTTTTGGTTCAGGTACCAAGTTCAAATTTTTTTTTTTTTAAATTATTAGTAAATCAACAGCCTTCAGGATTGAAGGATTGAAGGATTTTGATTTCCCCAGCCACTGGGGACAGTGTCTTTTTAAGGTGGGGGTGTGTGTAGCGCCCTTCTCAATATTTGGGGCGCTTTGTATATATTTAGGGGTAGTCTGAGCTAGTAGTTGGGCTCAGATCAATTGATTATTCATTATTGCTTCTGCTCTGGGTGTGATGCTGCCTGGCAGTAGTGTTCCCTGTTGCCTGTAGGTGGCACTGTCACCGTCGGCATAGGTTGAACCACAGGGGGTATCACAGCACCTTGGGTGTCCTCTCTCGGCAGCCGTGCAGTGGGCGTGGTCTACCCACTGTGCATGCTGGGAGAGGGTATATAAGGGGCAGACGCCATTGGGGTTGGTTCGTTCCTGGGGACCCATTGGTCCTGGCGTGCACCTCGTGGGCCGTATGGCACAGGGTGTGTGTGTTCTGGTCCCAGGCACCTTCAGCCCGAGGCCACATCGCTGCTTGTAGGCCCAGCTCTGCTGGCTGAGGCCTATGTTTCAAGAAAAGGATCCCAAGCTACCCACCTACGGGAAAACCACTGTTAGGAAAGGAGACCAGGGGAGGATCAGTCCCAGAGGAGACTAGCGATGGTACTGCTGTCTCGGGAAGAGGCCTAGAAACTCACCTAAAGAGGGATCCATAATCAGAAGCCTGCAATACGCCAATCTGGCCTAACGTTTTTCTTCATTATTGTCTGGCTGGGAGGATCGGGACTTTAATCCTGTGGCAGGGGATTTCCTGATCGTATCCATAATACAAAAAGGAAAGATTGATTTGTGCTGCATTCCGGCTGCTAGGACCACTAAACGGGACTATGCGGGTGAGCAATACCCACTCAGGCTTGAGTGGCGACGAGTGCTATTTTAGTGTTGCGTGCCTGAACCTTCCCCTGTGTGTTTTTTCCTCTCGTGTCCTACTCTTCTTCAAAAGTTTCCTCAGCAAAAGAAAAATAAAGCCTAACTGTTTGGGTTTTACATTGTTTGGACATTGGCCTTTCCGAACACTCTTCTCACACCCTGACAACGGAAGCCATGGAGGTAATTCGCAGACCCAAAATATAACCAGCAGCTCCTGCGGGAGTAGTGCTACATACGTCTATATGCACGTATAGAGGTATAGAGCCATGACAGGTCCTCTTTATACTCCTTTATACATGTATAGAGCCATGACAGGTCCTCTTTATACTCCTTTATACATGTATAGAGCCATGACAGGTCCTCTTTATACTCCTTTATACATGTATAGAGCCATGACAGGTCCTCTTTATACTCCTTTATACATGTATAGAGCCATGACAGGTCCTTTTATACTCCTATATTCATGTATAGAGCCATGACGGGTCCCCTTTAGTTATCATGATATAAAATAATGAATGTGGGGGCAGCATTTTTTTTGGGGGGGGGGCAGCATTTCATTCTTGCTCCCAGGCAGCATAATGTCTTGGGCCGGCCCTGCTAATAAATATTGGCGTGCATGTGGCGATGCAGACATGGATCCCATAAGACAATGAACAAATATTTGGTAATGACAACATAACTTAGCGACATGCAATCTTGATAGATCTTATAACAAATGACCTGTGTTAACATTCTGTTCTAAAAGGATTTTCTGTCCATATTAACTCTGAAAAATTTGGTACGCTGGGAGCAGAATAGCTTTAGAATGAAGTAATAGCAATATTAACTGACATGTATATCCTTAGAAATACTAACGAGTGTATAGGTCAGGGAGCCAGAAGAATCTTTGTTACCATGACCTCAATGTAATCCACAATGTAAGATTCTCTCCTAGGGGAGCAGCATATTATCATCCACCTGCCTCTGACAGTAATATTCAACAAATGGCACGTCATGCTGAAATCAGGAAATAACTATAGTGATGTATAACTAATTAATCCTTGTTATTTGGTTCATTGTACGTGAAGCTCAAACCAGCTGTTGACTGGTCATTTGACATTTGTGAACTGACGCCGTTAGAAGGTGAAATGTACAGAAATGGAAAACTGACAATGATTCTGAATCCAACCATCTGTTCTTAGTGTATAAGTGTTTTGTATATAAGCTGATAAAAATATCGACATGTGTTCATTTGATTGACAGCCGCCAATCACTTTTATGCAACACCAGCTGGTTGCTGAACATCTATACATATCATGTAGTATAATAAGATGTATTGTTCCTACGAGTGTGCTGGTGGTCTCCCTTGTGCTGAAAGCAAGTAGTTTCAGAAGAGAACCTTGGGACTGTAGCTAATAACATTATGCAAATAATAATGGAATGTGGTAGCACCAATGCAGGCAACCAGACGTCTACTTTATTTGACCACTTGACCTCTGGAAAGTTTACCTCCCTTCATGACCAGGCCATTTTTTGCGATATGGCACTGCGTTATTTTAACTGACAATTGTGCAGTCATGCAACATTGTACATAAATCAAAGTTCGGCCATTTTTTTCCACAAATCGAGCCTTCATTTGGTGGTATTTGGTCACCACAGTTTTTTTTCTTTTTGCACTATAAACAAAAAAAGACTGTCAATTTTGAATATATATATATATATGTAGCGGGTATGTACTTTTTAAACTGGTGAGGACACCAGTGATGCATAGTTCCCTGCGGCCAAGCAGGTGGCGCTGTCACTTTGGGCCGGGGTTGAACCATCGCTGCAGTGCCGTACCCTTTGTGGCCTCTCGCAGCGGTTGTACGGCGGGGCGGGGAACCCGCCGTGCGTCCTGGGAGAGGGTATAAAGGGGGCGGACATCTTCGCTACGGGGTGGAAGTCCCGGGCACCTTCAGCCTGAGGGCTGTTGTTGCGGTCGGTGTCCAGTCGGGCTAGGCCTGGGCACTTGGAGTTCGTGTTCCATCCCAGACACCTTCAGTCTGGGGTGAGGTACTCGACCGGAGGCCTGTGGCCCAGTACCTTCCGCTGGGTCCCGCGAGGGAGGGATCATCTTAGGGGGCCCCGGGAGTGGGGCACCCGAATCCAGAGGCGTAAGGGACAGGAGGAAGGACTCACCCGAAGACCTGGTGCAGCAGATTGCCAGTGCCGGGTGTACCTCTGGAGATCGCCCGGAGGGATATCTTTTCCGAACAGGGGCCAAGTTCAAAGAGGAAGTTCAGTCCAAGTTCAATGACCGATGGCAGAGGTCCAACTATTTCACTCAGGTCAGTGGCAGGGGCCTGCTATTAGGCCTGTGGCAGGGGCCTCAACAGTTCATTCGGTCTGTGGCAGAGACCACCCTCACGGTCGGTGGCAGAGACCGTGCGCCAGGCCTATTCGCTAAAAAGGAATAGGAGAGCTTAGCTGTGCCTGGGTCTACTCGTTCCCACACCCCATGTTCGTCTGTTATTGGAAGTTCAACTGAGTGTGTTCACCGTACTGTATGAGAAATAAAGGAGTGTTGGACTTTCGATTGGTGTGGGGCTCTATTATTGGCAGACATATCTCCATGGGACAACTGAGGCTTCGTATGCAGTGGACAGACCCGGAGGTAATTCAACTAACTTTGCTCAACCCTCTTATACACACAGGAGGGAAGAGCTTGGCGTAGTGTCCCTGCACTCTCCTCTCCCAGGTACCCCTAGACGCAAGCCATACACCGTAGGAAAGAGGGAGAGTGAGGGTACCGCTACACATGGGGGCTCTGGTCCGGGATGTGTTCGTGCTACAATGGAGCTCAGTTGTTGGAATTTGAAAGTGTCTGCCCGAAAGAGTACCGAGTAGGTCGGCCATATTGGCCACTGCGCCATCAGGCACACCCTCCCTGCTCAGTTCGTGGACGTGACCCAGGGAAGGAGAAAGCCCGCGAACTAGAGTACAAGAAGGGAGGAGTCCAATCGTGTGAAGGATTACACGTGGAGACTTTGGCGCCAACAAGGCAGTGTGCAATGGATCAGCAGAGAGTCGCCATGTTCACTAACGCATCGTAGATCCCTATTCATCCCACTACTATGAATCTGACTACCGCTGCTCCAATAACAGATACAGGGATTCGGCTAAAGCGCCCTGTACTCATGCATGGACGTTGAGGCCCTGGGTTTGATTTGTCCCGGATGTTCGGGACTGGTGTGCCAGCTAAAGCCATTTGGACGCTGCGAGGCCTGCGGAGAGTTCTTATTTGAGGTGGAGCCAACCATTGAAAAACCCAGAACCATCTACCTCAACCGCGCTACGGGAAACACCACTCATGAAAGAGAAATCGCTGCTTTTACAGCCATCCCTGTGCGCACTGCAGCGACCGTAGAGGAGGTCGCAATTACAGAGGTACGGGAGAAATCCGAGGATGCTGACTCGGTCGCCACTGCTTCCCAACGTCCACCGCCAAAGAGGAAGACCGGCTTGGTTGCCCCGTCCAGCGGTCGCGGTGGATCAACCTGCTTGCCTACACCCGCCCCGGATGAATCCGGTAGGAAGAGTCCCGGACATCCCTTCTCAGCTTTGGGCCAAGGTAAGCCGGACAAAGGGACTTGGTGTTGGGACGGCCCTGTGTGCCCGCAGGAGGTAGCAATTCAGCCTCCACTACAGGCTACTTGCCCACGGAGGAGTGTGACACCTCCGACCTGGAATCGCTCTCCGATCCGGGAGACGATGTCATCATTGATGAACTTTTTGCAAAGAAGGGCTGGGACAAGATGCCTCTCTCCTCGTCCCGTAAAGTCAGGGATCCACCCATGTCTACAGGGGATAGTACACCCCGGGTGGAGGCACCAGCGCCTGAGGAGGGATCAAGTCCCCAGTCTGCCCTTCTACCTCTGGTGCCTCCTGCATCTGGCACCGGGGAAAAGAGACTGATGTTGCGGCCGCCGATGCCTAGAGTGGAAGTGGTCAAGGCACCTCGCCACCCAGACGCCATCATCCAACCTGGTGAGGGAGACCGGGCCACTATGCCTCCGCTGGCGAGACTTCAGCGTCTGTTCGGTCAAAAAGTTGCTACCGAGTACGGGTGGGAGTACCCGTACTTACCTAAAGAGCTTCTGTATGAAGTGGAAGTCTGCCGGGACCGCTGGTACAACGAATTTGTGTGGACGCACCTTCAGGTCCCACACGCCCGCAGGTACCTAGCGTGCTCCCCCAAAGCCTCTCAGCGTTTCAAGGACTGTAAAGCAGAGTGGATGTTGGGTCGGCACATCCATGCTGATAAAGTGTTGATTCGACGGAAAGAAGGGGAGGATGTCGAATATCACATAGAGACTGTGGATAAGCACTTCAAGCCCCTTGTCTTGCCGCATCCCAGGTTCTACTTGTAGGAGAAAAGACTCCTTGCCTAGTGTTTGTTGCTGCTGAACTTTCCGGGGTTGTTTCCCAGGGAACCCAGTGACTGTACCCGCGTTATGGGTGTTTGTGCTCTCTGGAGGAATTGAAGGACTGTTGCCGTTGTTTGTTCTTCATTCTTCCATCCTGCAAAGTGATCATGGACTTTGGGGTAGTTAGAAAGTTCAAAGAGAGAAGAAGATCTTCAACCAGTGCAGTTACCGTGACACTGTCACCAGGTGGCAGTGTTGTGCACCGATATTCACTCTTCACTCACACACTAAGGCCTCGTACACACGACCGAGTTTCTCGTCGTAAAAAACACGTCGTTTTTTTCGACGAGATTCTTGTTAAGCTTGTCGATTTTCTCGTCAAGCTTTCTATGCGTACACACTGTCATTTCCCAATTTCCTCGTTGTTCTCCGCGCTCACGTCCAGCACGTACGACGGCACTATAAAGGGGAAGATCTTATTTCTTGGCGCCACCCCTTGGGCTGCTTTTGCTGATCTCGTGTTACCGCGTGTGAAGTAAAAGTTTGGGAAGAGACGATTCGCGCTTTTCAGTCTTCGTACTTTTCAGATCGTTTTCTGCCGTTCAGTTTGTGCTTGTGGGTTCGTATCTTGAATTTCAGGGCGTCTAGGCAGGTCGTATCTGTTTTACAGTGCGTTCTTGCCTGTTCGTTTCTGATTTTCAGTTCGTTATTCATAGGCCTTGCTGTTCTAAAGTGCGTTCTGTTCTGTACGTTCTGATTAGACGACCGTTTCCTAGCCATGTCGCCTGGACGTTCTCGTCGTCGAGTTCGTGCTGTGCGTGCGCTTGGTGTTGGTCTGCTTGTTTTGGACCAAGACCAGTCCATGAATGGTGTGAGGAGGAGTTCATGGATCAAGAATTGGTTGCTCCAGCGGGACCAATTCTGCCACATGCCTCTGCTGCGGGAGATCGTCGAGAATAATCCTGAGGACTACAGGAATTTTCTGAGGATGTCTGACCCCGTTTTTCAGGAACTGTTGGCTTTGGTGTCCCCCTATATTACCAGGAAGGACACCGTTATGCGGGAAGCCATCAGTGCTGAGCAGAGGCTCATCGCCACGTTGCGTTACCTGGCGTTACCTGGCGACAGGGAGAAGTCTTCAGGACTTGAAGTTCACCACAGGCATCTCCCCCCAGGCTCTGGGCCTCATAATCCCAGACACCTGTTCTGCCATCATCCAAGTCCTGCAGGAGGACTATATTAGGGTAAGTTTGCTCCCTTAACATCACATTTTAGGTATTACATGTATGCTAATGTATTGTATTTCTTTCATCCTTCCCTAATTACCATGATTGTAATATGCTGAGAATGTCCCCTTTGTCCCCATGCATGTTGGAAGCTTTAGATTGCCCCTTTTTTCTCCTCCCTAAATATTTCCCTTCACTAACTTTTCCAGCAGGGGCGCCTGTTGCTCCAAATGTTGGGGGGTTCAAACCCCAATTTAGGAAATAAACTTCCTCCTTTTTTGCTCTGTTGCCTATTAAACGCCCCCAGTTGTCCCCTCCAATGCAGCCATTTTGTTCCCTCCAATGCAGCCATTTAGTCCCCTCTAATGCAGCCAGTTTCCCCCCAGCCCTGCACTTACCTTCTTGTGGTCAGCGCCATCCTTCTTCTGTCCTTGATGTCTTCTCCTTCCCTTCATGTTGCATCAGCCAATCATGTTACCATTAAACAGACTTGGTGAACATGATTGGCAGAGCAGCCTGTCAGTGTTTACCCAAGGAATGCCCCCCCCCTGCGTCCCCGATTTTTCTTTTAGGAAGCCAATTACATCCCTCAGGTTGTAATTTGCAAGACTATTTTACTACCTGTTTCTGCTATGCAATTTTAACCCCCTAAATGCCGCAATGATTCATATGTCGGTCGCTTTACAAGAGGCCATCCACCTGAATAGTGTGCGGCATAGACAATACATAGGTTCATGCAACGCATGAACCTATGTATTGTTCTGAGTGATGGGCACAGGAGAGAGGGGGCAGTGCTCCAGCGCCCACTCTGGACGCACCGCCACTGCAATGCTATCCTGTGGCCAAACACATCTCCCCCCCCCCCCAAAATAATTTAGTAATGGCCCATCAGAGGGGGTGATGAATATGATAACTGAGCCTTCCATTATCCTTTTTTTACACACCTTAATAAACGTATAATTAGATTGATGTTGGCCTCTAATTTTTTGGGATAGAATTTCCTTGTAATGTATGACTTTGTTTTTCTAATATTATTTCATCTTGTTTCACTCCCCAGCTTCCTTCCACGCCACAGGAATGGCAGACTGTGGCATCGGAGTTTGCCACGAGGTGGGACTTCCCCAACTGCGGTGGTGCCATAGACGGGAAGCACGTCCGCATCGTGCCGCCACCCCGTTCTGGGTCCTACTACTACAACTACAAGGGGTTTCATAGCATTGTGCTGATGGCGGTGGTGTCAGCACGGTATGAATTCCTCTATGTTGATGTAGGGAAGAATGGCCGGATGTCCGATGGGGGATCCTTCATCCAGACGGAGTTTGCCCTCCGTCTCCAGAGTGACGACCTTGCATTGCCACCGGATGCAGGGAATATTGAAGGACTCCCCTTTGTTTTCTTGGCTGATGAAGCCTTCGGACTCGGACGGCATCTTATGAGGCCATTTCCACAGAGGACCCTGACCCCAGAGAAGAGGGTGTTCAATTACCGGCTGGCCAGGGGCCGAAGAGTCGTTGAAAATGCCTTCGGCATAATGGCCAGCCGGTTCCGCCTTTTTATGACTTCCATCCACTTGGCGGACTACAAAATAAACTATGTAGTGTTATGCTGTTGTGTGCTACACAATTTTCTTTGCCACAAATCTAATTCATATATGGCCTCAGTTTTGCCAGAGGCTGGACTTTCCCCTGCAAATCCCCTTCCGGGCCTGGAATCTGCCCGTCTTGGCTTGCCCCCCCAAAATGCCCGTGTGGTTCGGGACAAATACATGGAGTATTTCACGGGTAGGGGGGCAATTCCTATGCCAGCCTATGTCTAAGTATCCCAATAAAATTCTTGTTTAAACCTTTAATTATTTGTTCTTTCCTGTCTCCTAGTTTGTCTTTGTGCATTTGTAGTGGCAAGTGTATTTTACTTTAGTAAATAACAACCATTTCACTATGTAACCTTACAAAAGAACCAAATAAGCTTAGAGGGTATTATAAAAAGAAGCTACACGTTGTTTGTGGTCAAATATTTTACTCTGTGCACATTCTCTTCATTTTTTTTTTTTTTTTTCTACTTTGGGGTTGGCCTGGCCCCAACCCGGCAATTTTTGGCTTATGAAAATACAAAAATAACAGTTGCATTTCAAAAATTACAACATTGGATACCTCTGAGCAATCGGAGACATTCACTTACACAAACTATGTCTCTATGTGCCCGTCCTAATATGGGGTCCTGCCACCCCTTGCCCAGCCAAAAATTGAATATGCACACATTTGTTTTTATTTTCATATAGGAAGTTTACAATCCTGATCCCTATTGTCAACATGTGCTATCTGCCATCAGGGGTGATCAATGGACGTGTTTTGGGGGTGCATCCCCTTCCTCAGTTCACCGACTTTTGATACGAGGAAGGGGTTGCACCCACAAAAGACGTACATGGATATCCCCTGATGGCAGATAGCACATGTTGACACACTGTGTGCATATTCAATTTTTGGCTGGTTTGATAGTCAAAAAATTAGAAAAAATTATAAAAACAAACATGTAAAAACAAATGTGTTTGGATGGCTTATTGAATTCTCCCCAAAACATCGAGAATGTCTTTAAATGTTTGTTCCATCACATGGATTCTTTGTTTAATTAGGTCCAGTTCCGTGCTACATTCCATCACTTGCTGGATGAGGCGGAGGGCACTGTCAGCAGAGAACCGTGTACTATCCTTCACAACATTTACATCCCCTAAAAACCAAAAAAAAAAAGTATTATAACTCTGCAGGCCTATCTCGCTTACCTGAAGCTGTGGTGTCAGATACTGACCTGTTGTGGTGACCAGATCCACAACGTCATCCACCTCTCCTTCCTGCACTTCTCCTTCCTCCACCTCAACTTCCTGCACATCATTCGGTTGTGGGTCTTTGGGAGTTTGGGGTTGCTTGGAAGTTGTGGGGTGCATGTGCTCCCTGGAGTGTCCTCCTCCCAGTCTTCTCTCCCCTATGAGAATAAAACCAAAGGTCTATTTATCACACTGTGAATCTCATTGTTAAAATAAAAACAGGCTAAATTGCTTGGAAGTGGGGTACAAGTGTGTGTTTGTGCGGAATTTAAAGAAGAATGCATTATTTATGACCCCAAATATGTTTAGTATTCACATTTGGATGAAATTTTTTTGACATGGAGGCACCACAAAAATTCTCTGATGCACCTGTGTGGGACACCCAAAAAAGGCGGGTCTGGTGGCCCACACTATAGTGCTCCAAAGTACAGATGTGGAAGCAGCTGCTGAGTGTCCTCTCCTTTACACTGATAAAAGTTTGCATTTCATTCTCTTTACAAACACATCATCTAGACTAAAAAATTATCCACAATAGTTGATCAAAAATGGCAGATGTCTAATTACTTTTGTGGCTCTTAAATAAGCCAAAACCGCGGATAGTGGCCGAACGAAGTGTCGGTAACGTAACGAACGATTACTGTGCCCAACCAAGTTCAAAATATTACATTTTGGAAGGGAGTCCAATATGATAAAAAAAAAAAAAACATGTCAGTTTATAAAAAGATTAATAGCAGAAACGTCGACATTTTACTTACTTTTAGCGAGCATCCTCTTTATGCTCCTCAACTGGTCTGGCTCCCTCAGTTTGAGGTCTGACCACCTCTTTCTGAGCTGCTCATTTGAGCGTTTCACCCCGAACTTCGCCCTCAGACTCTTCACAACTTTAGTGAGGATTTTGGCCTTCCTTCTATTTCGTTTGCTATACGGCCCATGCTTGGCATCATAATCAGCCTTGACCAAGATGTCCACCATCTCCGCCATCTCCGCCAAAGACATATTCGATGCCTTGAATCTCCTCCTTGATCGTGACGTGTCCTCGGTCTCCAGGCTTGTCTCCTCGCTAGTTGCGGAATTATCAGACACCTGCTGTAACTCCGCCATATCTGTCTGCGCGCCGAAAGAGAAGGGGCGGGGAAAAGATGTTAGTTAGAACGTCATGGGCGGGCGACGTGTGCGGAGCGACGTGTTCGAATTTTGACGCATGCGTGGTGTGTGTATATAGCAAGCACACATGTGACTATAGTACGTTCGGTGTGCGGAGAGAGGAGTTCAAGTGACGGACGTGCGAACGAAGGTATGTGATTTTGTGACTTGTAAAAATTGTTGGCCTATACTGTCTTGAGATTGTTGGAGGATATATATGGTGACTAGGATGTTAAGGAGGTTAGACTGTTTGCCTCAGATTAGTTAAATATAATTTATTTAACTTGCAGATACAATATGAATGTCTTTATTAGCGACAAAGAGTTCCTTGCAGAATTTATTGACCGGGTAAGGGAGCTGCCGGCTCTGTGGGAGACGAAAAACCCCATCCATAAAAAAAAAGGGGTGAGAAAAGCAGCGCTGGAGAAGCTGCTCCCATTTGTGCATACCAAGGTGCCCACAGCCACAGCAAAACAAGTGGACACTAAAATTGGGAGCTTGAGAGGTACCTACAGGACTGAACGCTCTAAGGTGCTGGCTTCTCAGAGGTCAGGAGCAGCAGCAGATGATGTTTATGTCCCGATTTTGTGGTACTACAACAGGATGTCCTTCCTGGATGACCACATTGACACAAGGCCATCACTCTCCACTCTTCCCCCCAGACTTCCCTGCAGCCAACCTGAGCCTTCTCTGGAGCAAGAGGAGGCAGCCATCCTGGATGATCCAGATTTGGCCATCTGGAGCCAGGTATAGTATTAACTGAAAATGTATTGGGATAAAATTAATGTTTGACAAATATGTCAAGATGACAAACATAAAATATTTTGGATTCCACAAGTGAAATCAAGATCTGTAGACATTATTCTGCACTTAATTGGGTGCTAAATAGTCAATCTGATGTAGTGGTAAATTTAAAGCAAGGATTTATGCATTTACATTCTAATTGCTTCAATCAGGATTACAAAGTTTGATGCAAAGATTAAACCAACATATTAAACTATGTTCCTTTTTCATACACAGGATGAAATCAGCCAGGAGGAGGGTCTGGAAACTGTCAGGCAGGAAGAGGAAGGGCCCAGTGGCAGCCAGGAGGTGGCAGGGCCCAGTGGCAGCCAGGAGGTGGCAGGGCCCAGTGGCAGCCAGGAGGTGGCAGGGCAAAGGAGAAGCACCAGATCCCAGGTGCCTCCCATCCGGCTTCACAAAAGAGGCAGGAGGGACAGGACCACCAGTGAGGCAGCAATGGCCCTTATTAAAGAGGCCCATGCCACCCTCAAGGAGCCCACATCCCCTGAAGAGGCCATTGCCGGCCTAGTGGAGGCTAAGTTCAAGGTGATGAGCATGGAGCAACGCCTCCTATGCGAGCCCCTGCTCATCACCTTGCTCAACAAGGGGGTGATGGAGAAAATTACACCCAATACCGCCATATGTGAGGTGGCCCAACTGACCCAACCTCAACCTCCACCTCCACCTTCTTCTTCTGCCCCACCCCCTTCTGCTACACCTCCACCTTCTTCTTCTGCCCCACCCCCTTTTGCTACACCTCCACCTTCTGCCCCACCCCCTTCTGCTACACCTCCACCTTCTGCCCCACCCCCTTCTGCTACACCTCCACCTTCTGCCCCACCCCCTTCTGCTACACCTCCACCTTCTGCCCCACCCCCTTCTGCTACACCTCCACCTTCTGCCCCACCCCCTTCTGCTACACCTCCACCTTCTGCCCCACCCCCTTCTGCTACACCTCCACCTTCTGCCCCACCTCCACCTTCTGCCCCACCCCCTTCTGCTACACCTCCACCTTCTTCTTCTGCCCCACCCCCTTCTGCTACACCTCCACCTTCTTCTTCTGCCCCACCCCCTTCTGCTACACCTCCACCTCCTCCTCCTGACAGGAGTACCCCTCCAGTGGGCCAGCCTCCAGCCAAACGAAGAAGGAAGGCTGCAGGGAAGGCTTCAGGAAAGGCTGCAGGGAAGGCTTCAGGAAAGGCTGCAGGGAAGGTTGCCAGGAAGAAGAGGAAGTGATGGCCTTGCTTCATTGTGGTCGGACAGAAGGCAGCCTGTTGTAGTACCACACACTTGGGACATATATATCACCTGCTGCTGTTCCTGACCTCTGGGAGGCCAGCATCAGATTGTGGTCAGAAATGTTGGCCTTCTCAAGCTCCCAATTTTAGTGTCCACACAGGGTTGCTGTGTGCTCTGGGGTCCCTGGGATGCACAAATGGCAGCAGCTTCTCCAGCGCTGCCTTCTCTTTATTTAATTTATAAACATGAATAAATGTGTTTTTTGTTTAAGTTCATACTTGACTATGTGTATTTTTCAATAAACAAAATCAAGCTTTGGAGTAAGCAGATACATTTGACTGACAATAAAAGGCACAGATATCACCCCCCCAAAAGAATAACTAAATCTGATTAGCACAAAAACATGGTGGGAAATTTAAATAATATAGATTCCAAAATTAAATGGGAGTTCGCTATCAAAACATTGTGAAATTATAATTAACATCATTTTGAAAAATCTAACCATTTAAATTATTCCGAAAAACTTGCACGATATAATACACATAAATCTTATAAAGAGCAGCATGAAAAAGGTTAAAAATAAGGCATAACTCTGTGTGAATATCAGCAGTAAAAGAAGGTCACTCGTTTTGATTAATGTAACATTCTAACGAAGATTTCAATGCAGAACATTTAAACGATGAAATATTTTTGAGCGTGACGAATATGCTCTCTCCATTACGAAGGCTTGTTTTACCAGAAGATGCGCTCCCGTCTCATAGTTGCTTGTGAGCATGCGCGCTTTTGGAAGAGTCGTAAAAGCATACACACGAACCATTTTCTCGTCACAAAACAGGCCGACGAGAAACACGACGAGGAAATCTGGAATCCTGACGAGAAAATAGAGAGCAGGTTCTCTATTTTCTCGTCGAGATTCTCGGCAATTTTCTCGTCGTAAAACCATACACACGAACGTTTTTCTAGACAAAAAAACTCTCGCGGCACTTTTCTTGACTGTTTTGGACGAGAAAAACGGTCGTGTGTACGAGGCCTAAGGCCCCTTTCACACTGGGGCGGGCAGGAGCGGTGGCGGTATAGCAGCGCGATTTTCAGCGCTGCTATACCGTCGTTCTTACCGCGGTATGCGGTCGCTAGGGGGGTTAATTTAACCCCCGCTAGCGGCCGAAAAAGGGTTAATACCGCCCGCAAACCGCGGCTATTGCCGCGGATTGCGGGCGGTATTACCGCGGTGTCCCATTGACTTCAATGGGAGACCGCGGAAAAGGAGCGGTGAACACACCGCTCCTTTACCGCTGTAACTAAGCGGCTAGCAGGACTTTTGGAGCGGTCCTGCTAGCGCACCGCTTCAGTGTGAAAGCCTTCGGGCTTTCACATTGAAGGCACAGGGCAGGATTTTTTCATGCGGTATAACAGCGCTATTATTAGCGCTAAACCGCATGAAAAACGCCCCAGTGTGAAAGGGGCCTTAGAGAAGGAAAGGGTTTCTCTACGGAGAGGTTCTTTCATTCTTACACAAACATATGTGTCAGGGATATGTGTGTTTAACATTTTTTTCCCCTCTGCAGGAGAACATCTCATCAAGACCACTGAGAATGGGTGGGTCTTAGTCAGGATGGGTGTAAGGGAATGTTGATGTGAACATGTGATTCTGATAATGTGGTTATGTGTTGTTTATTTCCTTCCCTTTCCTTTCATGTCAGGTTCAGGCACAACTGTTTGGTTAGCTTTCAAAAACGTCTATTTTTGAAATTCGTTAGTCGGTCTCTGGATCAGGCTATGATGGCCCTTTTTGGGCATGGTTTGCTCCAGACACTGGGGACCAGTGTCAAATAACAGGGGGGAGAGTGTAGCGGGTATGTACTTTTTAAACTGGTGAGGACACCAGTGATGCATAGTTCCCTGCGGCCCAGCAGGTGGCGCTGTCACTTTGGGCCGGGGTTGAACCATCACTGCAGTGACGTACCTCTTGTGGCCTCTCGCAGCCATTGTATGGCGGGGCGGGGAACCCGCCGTGCATCCTGGGAGAGGGTATAAAGGGGGCGGACATCTTCGCCACGGGGTGGAAGTCCAGGGCACCTTCAGCCTGAGGGCTGTTGTTGCGGTCGGTGTCCAGGCGGTCTAGGCCTGGGCACTTGGAGTTCGTGTTCCATCCCAGACACCTTCAGTCTGGGGTGAGGTACTCAGCCAGAGGCCTGGGGCACAGTACCTTCCGCTGGGTCCCGTGAGGGAGGGATCATCCTAGGGGGCCCCGGGAGTGGGGCACCCGAATCCAGAGGCGTAAGGGACCGGAGGAGGGACTCACCCGAAGACCTGGTGCAGCAGATTGCCAGTGCCGGGTGTACCTCTGGAGACCGCCCGGAGGGATATCTTTCCCGAACAGGGGCCAAGTTCAAAGAGGAAGTTCAGTCCACGTTCAATGACCGATAGCAGCGGTCCAACTATTTCACTCAGGTCAGTGGCAGGGGCCTGCTATTAGGCCCGTGGCAGGGGCCTCAACAGTTCATCCGGTCTGTGGCAGAGACCACCCTCACGGTCGGTGGCAGAGACCGTGCGCCAGGCCTATTCGCTAAAAAGGAATAGGAGAGCTTAGTTGTGCCTGGGCCTACTCGTTCCCACACCCCATGTTCGTCTGTTATTGGAAGTTCAACTGAGTGTGTTCACCGTACTGTATGAGAAATAAAGGAGTGTTGGACTTTCGATTGGTGTGGGGCTCTATTATTGGCAGACACATCTCCATGGGACAATGGAGGCTTCGTATGCAGTGGACAGACCCGGAGGTAATTCAACTAACTTTGCTCAACCCTCTTATACACACGAGGGAAGAGCTTGGCGTAGTGTCCCTGCACTCTCCTCTCCCAGGTACCCCTAGACGCAAGCCATACACCGTAGGAAAGAGGGAGAGTGAGGGTACCGCTACATATATATATATATATATATGTGTAGCGGCCTCACCCCTCTCCCTTGCTTTATCGGTTATATGGCTGTTGTCTAGGGGTACCTGGGGGAGAGAGATGATACACACCATGGCCCATGTCCTCCCGTAACTAGGAGGTGAAGGCCAGAGATTGGGCTTTTGTGTAGGCGTCCTAGAGCCAAGTCCAGTCCTTCGTCCCTGACTCCTTTGCTTAGTAACCCAAGTTCCACACAGTGAATAGGTACAACTCAGTTTTATTCTTAATGCCAAGCAATAAAACAGTCTTTCTCCTTTTGAATAATAGGGGACAGATCGAGGCACAATCCTTTCCCTTCTTGCTGCTTCCCACTGTGCTGTCACCAGTGGTGAATAGTCACTGCCACTGACTAGGTAATATAGAACGTGAATTTACCTTTGCTCACTTTGCCCCTGTCAGAGGAAGAAATCCGTCCAAGGGAGAAGTGGAGGCCTCTCCGTCACCAGCGATGCTGCGCCGGACTCTTCGGAGAAGTTACTGCGCACCAGTCCTCACGAACTCAGACACGGGCACCCAAGGCATTAGGGCCCCCTCGGATTCCTCCACCCTCGCGGAACTCAGTCGAAGGTACTGAGCCCCAGGCATCCGCCATAGTACCTCACCCCAGGCTAAAGGTGCCTGAGATGGACTCCATCTCCGCTCCAGCTAGGCCAAGGGCACCTAGGCCTGGAACACCGGAACGCCAGCACCCAAGCTGAAGGTGCCTGGGTGCGGCCACGTCCTCCGTCTCTCTCCCTAAAATCCGGGCCTCCGCCTCTTTTATGACCTCTCCCTTTGCATCACAGCGGGTTCGCCGCCCCGCTGTACCAGCTCCAGGGGAGGACAAAAAGGCACAGTTTGCGGTGTGAGTTCAACTCCGGCCCAAGGCAACAGCGCCACCCAGGGACCCCAAGGAACCTCACACCACCAGAGTCCTCACATAATTCAAATACCCGCTACACTCTCCCCCTGGTGATTTGACACTGGTCCCCAGTGTCTGGTACAAACCCATACCCCACGAAGGGTGGTGTCATAAGTTCATCCCAGAAACCAAACTACACAAATTTAACCCTGAATTGTGCCACGGCCTGAATGGGAAAAGGAAAAACCTAAAACAATGTAACTATAGAACTTTTCAATAAAACACTTTAAATATCTCACACATTTACATTCCTCCCTCCCTCTGACTATCTAAGGACCACCCATTCTCAGTAGTTTTGACAGACGAATCTCCTGCAGAAGGAAAGAAAAGAAACATACATCCTATCAACATGTGTGTTTGCTTGGAATGAATGAGTCTATCCTAGGAGAAACCCATTCACTCCAAGAAGTGCTGCATAATGTCAAAAAAAACAAACAATCGTTGCGCAACACTGCCACCTGGTGACAGTGCCGCGGTCAAGACACTCATTACTTCCAGATGAACTTTCTGCTTGAACATTTTTCTCTGTGACCCTACACTAACTAAAACCCAAAGTCACTGATTTATTTTGAGTGCCAGGAGAAGGAGGGAGAACAAACAAAAAAACAGCTCCCATATCTCCAACGAGTAAAATTGCCCAAATACAAAAAAAAACTAGGGCACAGTCCCTGTGTTCTGGAAAAGGCACTCTGGAAAGTTCAGCCCCAGGAATGAAAAGAAAGCAAACGAGTAGGGTTGCCACCTTTTCTTCAAGTCAAACCCGAACACTTTAGCAGCGCACAGCAATTTTAATATAATATACACTATATATATATTTTGCAATTAAATAACATTTCTAATCATTTAAAGTTAATCACAAGCGTCCCCCTTTACATCAGTCCACAGAGTTCCCCTTTTATATCTGAATCCGCAGAGTTCTCAGGCTCCTCTGTATACCACCCAACAGGAACCAATTGAAGAAAATTGGGACCTTGATACCGAGGAGAATTGGGAGGATGAACTCCCAGAGGACTTTCATGTTTCTGTGAATACCACCCAACAGGAGCCAATTGAAGAAAACTGGGACCTTGATACTGAGGAGAATTGGGAGGATGAACTCCCAGAGGACTTTCAGGCTCCTCTGTATACAACCCAACAGGAGCCAATGGAAGAAAATTGGGACCTTGACACCGAGGAGAATTGGGAGAATGAACTCCCAGCAGAATTTCAGGCTCCTCTGTATGCCACCCAAGAGGAGCCAATTGAAGAAAATTGGGACCTTGAAACAGCTGAGACATGGGTTCCTGAATCACCTGAGCAGTGGAACCCTGAAACAGCTTGGAAATGGGACTCTAACACAGAAGAGGATTGGGAACCCAAATCGGAGAAAGAACAGCACATTGTCACTTGGGAACCCAATTCAGAGCAAAGATGGGACATGGACTTCATACCTGAAGAAAGCTGGGACATTGATACAGAGGACATACAGACCTGTGCCAGTAACATCCAAGAAGACCTTTTTAAACCCAAACAAGCTGGTAAATTTAAAGCATTGAAGCGGGGCTTCAAGAAGTTCCTGAGAAGACTCTGCCCCACTTTTGGCTGTCAAAGACGCCAAAAGACAACCAAATCTTCATCAGGTTCAGCAGGTAAGGATTTTATAATATATATTAATTATTGTAAAAAAAGAGGAAAATCCGAATTGCCCTGCCCAACTCCTCTAATCTCAGCGCTAAGGAGCAATATAAGCTCTACACCAGTCAAATAGATCCAGGTATATGGTGAAAAATAATTAATAAATGAATAGGTGGACAAAAGATGTCCGTCAGCAGCCACTTAAAACAATAAAAATATTAAACAAAAATGATGTATCAAAAAACTGTATAGCAAGCAACAGTAAAAATTGCATCAAAGTAGCGCTAAAATCAGTTAATAAAAACCGACTTGTGAATATATATATAAAAATACATATGAAAATACATAGATAGGGAGAGCTTGATTGAAGCAAAAGGACACAATGACTAAGCATGAAAGGTCCATAAAATATGACAGTCTATGGGAAGTGGGAGAAATAAATCAAAATCAATCTTTGGAGAGAGGTCACCCATCGCGTGAAAAGTGATTTTGATTTATTTCTCCCACTTCCCATAGACTGTCATATTTTATGGACCTTTCATGCTTAGTCATTGTGTCCTTTTGCTTCAATCAAGCTCTCCCTATCTATGTATTTTCATATGTATTTATATATATATATTCACAAGTCGGTTTTTATTAACTGATTTTAGCGCTACTTTGATGCAATTTTTACTGTTGCTTGCTATACAGTTTTTTGATACATCATTTTTGTTTAATATATTAATTATTGTTACACTACTTGCACATAGAGGGTTGAGGATGAACTTCCTATAACATGAGGACCAACATTGCTAAGATTATAGGAAGAGGAGTAAATAGGGTGTACCAGAGGAGGGGTGAATAGGAAATACTAGAAATGAAGAGGGGGGATAGTGGGGAGTAATACAGATGGGGGAGGGTATAGTTAGAGATTTCTGGAAACCATAATGACAGCAGGAAATTAAGCTCACTAGTATTCACCCCCAACAAATATTCCCTTTGAATGCATTGACTGTTTAATACTTTTCACACTCCAGTATCTGATTTCCTCAGCTCTCTACTCTTTGATGGTGTATAAATGTTACTGCCAATATATGACCTGTACACAGGGGTAATCTGATTTCTTTCTCTCTCCAGGTAAAAGTGACATCCAACCTGCAAGATCCATGCGGACGACACCACATGCTTTGACTCCTGAGAGCTTCACCTTCCATCGTATGCTTGCAGAAGGGACTTATGGAAAGGTAAGTTTCCCGATACACAATCCCCTAACTGATCCATACAAAGTACAGGAGATAGGAGACCTTTCTGATGATATTTTTTATTGTTATAACTGTTAATCTTTATAAGGATCTGAAATGTTTCATTGGGATCATTGCACAATACATAAGACTCAATTCACAATGTTAACACACCAGGATGAGGATCCTTGTTTCAAAAAAATATTTGACAGCTATTTTCAACTCAGTCCAATGATACCTGAAAATGATAGTTTCATGGCTGGAAATAATAGAGTGCCTTAGGCTTGTATGAAAGCTTTGTGAATAAAGCCTGGTAACCAGGCCTAATTCATAAAGCTACACGAAGGAAAAGATTGTTTTTCATCTATGTGACAGTATTTTTCAAAGCTCATCGCACATAGCTAAAAATAGCTGTCACTTTTTTTAAAAAAGGTCCCTAAATCCTGTTGTTTTAGCTTTGTAAATTGAGCCTATAATATTCAAACCAATTTATGACAATGGGAAAAATGGATTTGCCGCCTGCAGAAACTACTAGTTTCCCAGTTCCATTTCATACACCTGATCTGAGAATCCATGTTAGTCCCTTATTCTCTGTGTTGAAAAATGGATTTGCACTGTAGTTTCTCCACGTTTAGTAAATCACAACCTTAAGAGTCAGATCCATAAACAGGACAGAGAAAGGAAAAGTGGAGATGATATCTGAAGTATTATGCATCAGGGGGAAGCTGGGGCTCTCTATCTTTATGAATTATCTAACAACCTTTTCTCTTCTATAGGTAATGTTGGCATCTCATCCTTCCATTGATCAGCTTCTGGCAGTCAAGATGGTGAAGAAACGGGTCCTAATTGAGGAAGATCCCAGCTGCGTCCAAATCGAGCGGCAAGTGCTGGAGATGTGCAAGGATAACCGCTTTCTCACTCATGCATTTGCCACGTTCCAGACAGAAGTAAGTATCTTCACCTTTCACCACCTGCCTACCAAAGGCCAAGTCCTATTATCCACCTAGATCCTCACACCTATTACCTTGCTAACTAGGAATAATGGCATGAAGACCATTTCATCTTAGCAAAGGAAACAAATCAATCAGAGTGAGAATCCAGGGTACAAATGATGTCTGTATGAATTTAAACTCAACTTTTGTTTTCTCTTTTCTCTTATACAGGATTACATTTTTTTTGTCATGGAGTATTTAAGTGGGGGAGAACTCAGTTCACTGATTAAAGCCAAAGCCCCATTAGATGTGGCCATCACAAGGTAAGAGTTGCTTATTATAAGTATGTTTAGGGTGAGAGGGATACCAGTGATGATAGGAATGGAAAGATGAATCAGGACATCCATATTTTCTTGGATACTGTGTGTCCTTCCATATTGACAATCTCTGAACCAATTATTTTAGCTTCAATAGAGACTAAAACTTGGTCCAGTCACTGAAAACCTCTTCTCACCATTATATTCATTTAGTATACCATAAAAACAATTTGTTTTGTTGGCTTCTAGAACTGTTGACATGTTACGATGTTAAACCTTATTTATTTTTTTCCATATCAGATTCCTTGCAGCGGAAATATTGTGTGGAATTCAACATCTACATTCCAGGGGCGTTGTGCATAGAGACATAAAACCAGACAATGTACTGTTGGATAGTGCCGGCCATGTTAAAGTAGCTGACTTTGGCATAGCGGAGGCAGGCATGTTTGGATCCAGAACGGTCACCGATGGTGTCGGCACTCCACCATACATGGCCCCAGAGGTTCATCGATGTGAACCCTACAACAAAATAGCTGACTATTTCTCACTTGGATGTATAATCTACGAGATGGCAGTGGGCTCACAGCCATTTCCTGACAGTGAGGAATACGAGACGGTGCACGCAAGAGTGTGTATGGATACACCAGTTTACCCAGAGAACATAGATCCTGAACTACGAGACCTCATCGAGAGAGTAAGTACTTTTCTATTTATAGTGGGGAGAAGAGAGGAAATCGTACACATTAGACAGAACACAGCCTATAGGTGCACTTTACAAAGCTGTCACTCTATACAGTAACCAAATTCCCATTTATAGCTAGATCTTTGGATATTGCCTGGACATAAAACATTACATAATCCCTGTCCAGAAATCACAATTATAAAAATGAGAAATGGTTGTTCCAAAACATTTTAGTGGCCTTTTAGCAGATACTTCACACAAGTTGATGTGGAACAATATATGAATTGAAAGACATAGTACTGAGGATAAAACATTATTAAATAAAAGGACCAGATGAAATTGGTCATTTGTTTATGCCCTTAAACTTATATATATATATTTTTTTACAGCTCTTATGCAAAGATCAAGTGATGCGTGAACAGCTGACAAGAAACCTTCGCAACCATCCATTTTTCAGCACAGTTGATTGGTCAGAGTTAGAGACTGGAAAGCTACCACCACCATTTGGGATGGAACCAGTAAGTATACAATTCTAAGCAGAATCTGTAGTGTTATAGAGAAGAGGGCTACATTATTATGCCCTTTAGCCCTGGTTCACACCGGTGCGGCTTTGAAATCCCACTACTGAAGAGCAATTTCAAAGCCACACATCAGTGCGATTTGCGCTGCCGATTTCACTGAGGTTTGCGACTTCAATTAACAGAAATCTATGCAAGTCGCAATGAAGTCTGTAAAAAGTAGTGCAAGAATCTTTTTCATAATCGCTGCGACATAAGTCACGGCAATATGAACGGTTCCATTGCGGACAATGTGCTGCGACTTATCATGGAATTTGAAAACGTCAAATCGCATGACAAGTCGCACCGGTGTGAACGGGGGCCAATTGATATAAGGAACTACATTAGTGAGAAGTTTGAGCAATATCAAACATATTTAATAGCTAATGGATAATATTAGTGTACTATAATGACTGAAGCAAAAATGCCTGTTTGGGGCAGATATGCTCTTTCTTGACACTTTTGGGAATGTAGACTGATGTTACTTTACACTATCATGTATCTTACAGTCATGGGGTTATATGACATCCCAGGGCTTTTTACATATTGACGAATAAAACTGACCAATGTTTTTTCTTTGTAGGGTCCAGCAATTGATACCAATGATTTCATCTCAGTGGCTGACCTTATGACGGACTCTGAAGCACTGAAGCCACCAATTCCAGCAGAGCATCAGATGTACTTCAATGGGTTCACTTTTATGAGTGAAAAATGGAGTGCCATATAGGAGCCAAGGAGACAACATAATTTGCATGACAATACAGTTTGTGAAGTCTACCATTAACTGTAATTCCAGGGAGATCCCTACAATTCCATCTCCGTGAATGACAATATGATGGGCTGTAAAACCCTGAAATTACTCCCTGGATTCACAGTCTCAATGATAGATCCCCACAATAACATCTCAGTGGGTGACATTATGAAGGGCTGTCAAGCCCTGAACCTACTCTGTGCATTTACAGAGACTCAATGATAGATCCCCACGATAACATCTCGGTGGATGACATTATGACAGGCTGTAAAGCTTGAGCAGAGGCGGCAGATTACACAGACACGCCGTGACCCGCCTGTTGTCCGGCCAATGGCTCCTCCCTCTGGAGCTCTGTGTGGGGGATGATCCCTCCTTCTCTGCTCTCCACACACTGACACCCACATCTACACTCACCTACCACTGAGGGTGGGGCTCCAATTGCCCAACCCCCCCCCCACACACACACAGGGCCGATCCAGGAAATATTCGATTGCCTCTCGGGGATCAGGAAGGAATTTTTTCCCTAGCTGGAGCACATTGGATCATGTTTTGCTGCGGTTTTTCGCCTTCCTCTGGATCAACTGCCTCACAACCCAATACACCCACTCATCTACCACCAAGAGGGGACGCTACCTCCCTGGGTAGGGGCTGAGTGTGGCCAGTGGAACTTCCCCCCAAGTTTCATCTGCCCTCACTCCCCCATGCCCAGCGTACTGGTAATACCCCCTGCCCCACCTATATGCACTCATCTACCACCAAGAGGGGACGCTACCACCCTGGGTATGTGGTGAGTGTGGCCAGTGAAACTTCCCCCCAAGTTTCATCTGCCCTCACTCCCCCACGCCCAGCATAATGGTATTACCCCCTGGCCCCACCTACATACACTCATCCACCACCAAGAAGGTCCACAGAAAATGGGGTGCCTTGTCGTGGCTCTGTGGCTTACGCATGTATTTGTAAATGTGTGCAACTAAACCCCTGTCTTTGACACATGCTGCTCAACAGGTCAATTCGGTTGGTCGCAGGCTGGTCGGTAAGTTGAGCGTGAAAATGTCTTTGTTATTTTTATGTGTTTGCCTTTCCAATGCTCCTTGCTGCAGTGACCAGTTACAGGTGGGGGCAGTAACCCCTTTTTTGTACCACCAAGGGTGGCAATGCCTCTTAGGCTCAGCTACACCCACTCATCTAGCACCCACTCATCAGGGGAGAAGAGACTGATTGTGTGTTCATACAAAGTATGAACACCGATCTCTCTCTTCCCCTAGTAAGTCCCATCCCCTCTACAGTTAGAACACAGTGAGGGAACACAGTGAACCCCTTGATCGCCCCCTCGTGTTAACCCCTTACCTACCAGAGACATTTATACAGAAATCAGTGCATTTTTATAGCACTAATCGCTGTATAAATATGAATGGTCCCAAAAATGTGTCAAAAGTGTCCAATTTGTCCGCTGCAATATTGCAGTCCCAATAAAAATTGCAGATCGCCACCAATACTAGTAAAAAAAAATAATAATAAAAATGCCATAAAACTACCCCCTATTTTGTAGACGCTATAACTTTTGCGCAAACCAATCAATATACGCTTATTGCGTTTTTTTTTTTTTACCAAAAGTATGTAGAATACATACCGGCCTAAACTGAGGAAAAAAAATCCTTTTTTAAAAAAAAAAGGGATATTTGTTATAGCGAAAAGTACAAAATATTGTGTTTTTTTCAAAATTGTCACTCTTTTGTTTATAGCGCAAAAAATAAAAACCGCAGAGATGATCAAATACCACCAAAAGAACGCTCTATTTGTGGGGGGAAAAATGACATCAATTTTGTTTGGGTACAGCTTCACACGACCGCACAATTGTCAGTTAAATCGAAGCAGTGCCGTATCGCAAAAAATGGCCTGGTCATTGAGCAGTCCCTTCCGGGGGCTTTTGTAGCGTCTACAAAATAGGGGATAGATTTATGGCATTTATATTATTATTATTTTTTTACTAGTAATGGCAGAGATCTGCGATTTTTATCAGGACTGTGACATTATGGCAGACACATCGGACACTTTTGACACATTTTTCGGACCATTGGCATTTATACCGGCGATCAGTGCTATTAAAATGCACTGATTACGGTAAAAATGTCACTGGCAGGGAAGGGGTTAACACCAGGGGCGATCAAGGGGTTAACTGTGTTCCCTAGTGTTCTACCTGTGGGAGCAGGGGACTCACTATAGGAGATGAAAGATCGTGGTTCCAGAATCCTAGATATTAGGAACTCACGATCTGCATCTCCTCTCCTCACAGAACATGGATGTGTGTGTTTACTGGTCACGAGCATCGGCACCCCCGCAGTTCAGCGCGTGCACGCCTGCAACCTCGCTTAACGGAGCCGACATACAGCTACGACGGCTCACGGGATCGTGCCGACCTGTCGCAGTATAATGGCGGCAGCAGGTCGGCAAGTGGTTAAATGCCACCAAAAGCTCTATTTGTGTGAAAAAAATTATAAAAATGTCATTTGGGTACAGTGTTACATGACCGCGCAATTGTCATTCAAACTGTGACAGCACTGAAAACTGAAAATTGGGGGTGAAAGTGTCCGGTATTGAAGAGGTTAATGAAATGAAAAGCAGTAAAATGGATCCCCTGCAGCTGGCAACAATAGACAGACCCCCTGCGTTAACACTGAATAAAGCCCTGTGTTTTTGGGTGGTGTGAAGCCTGCCATCTGGGAAGAGGCTGGGCCCGATGGCATGATTATTACATTTTATAAACATAGCAACTATCTTCTCACTCCACTTCTTCAGCAAAACATAAGACACACACATTGTACTACTCCCCGAATCACACCAAGATATGATGCACTGCAATATTTAGCCACCTTCTTCATGCATTACCGAGTTCCCGACCGCCCCATACCAGTTTTACTGCTACAGGGTGGCCGCGCTGCGCAGGATCCCTTATATGTATGTGATCTGTGTTCCCGAGCCGGGTGCGCGCGTGCCCGGGTGTGCTGTGATTTACTCCAGCACCGATCAGTCTTCAGGTCCAGGCCAATAATTTTTGCCCTGGATCTGCTGATCGGTTCTGACAAATCACAACATGTGCCTGCGTTTATAAAACACAGGCACAGGAAATGACGGCCTCTTCTATCCTGGAGCCCTTTTCAGTTCCCGAGATACAAGAGATAGCTTCAGACAGTGAGTAAAAGCAGCACACTGGACGGATTGTGGCCAGTGGGAGCAGAAAATGTCCTGGCGTCAGTGGGAGTAAACAATGCCCCATCATTGGTATTAGGGGGAGTAATAGTGCCCCATCTTTGGTATTAGGGGGATTAATAGTGCCCTATCTTTGGTATTAGAGGGAGTAATAGTGCCCCATCATTGGTATTAGGGGGAGTAATAGTGCCCCATCATTGGTATTAGGGGGAGTAATAGTGCCGAAATCATTGGTATTAGGGGACGTAATAGTGCCCTATCATTGGTATTAGTGGGAGTAATAGTGCCCCATCTTTGGTATTAGGGCAGGGCTTGACAAATTTGCTTAGAATTTAAAAGCCAGCTAAAAAAGTTAGGAACCAGTTTTTTAAACCATCCCCTGATGAAGTCACGTGATTGACGATACGCGTAGGGACGCAAGGGACTCAAACAAGCTCTGGAAGTGAAGTGGATGAGCTCGGCGCTCGTATCATTATATGCACGTCTTTTTTTGTCAAATGTGAGTACCAATACTTTTATCAAATAAAGCTATACATTTTAAACGGTATCACACTATTGGGATTCCTCCCCGGCAATTCATATTCCATCAGGATCCATACAGGATTAACATACATGCTGTAACCTCACAGCAGTGAGGTAAGGGGCCACCCAACCACTTTAATAGTGGGATATACACAGCACAGGAAGTCACAAAGAAACCACCACTTCAATCAGCACTTTATATATTTCTGTTTGGACGGAAGAAAAAAAAAATGCACCACAAACTTTGCACGATCACCATACCCCCTAGATATTAACCCCTCTTTCCCTTGGATTTTGCATGCTTGCACAATATTATAGTTCCAATTATTTGATTACATTTGCGTTTGTCACATATTTGCATGATTTCTTGTCGTTTATTGCTTCAGCAGTTGCTTGACAGAATATCACTTCATTTATTTTGCAATATTTGTCACAATTTTTTGCACAGTTGCACTTTATTATCACTTCAGCATTTGCTGACACCATTTTACAGGCTTTTGTTGGATTGTTTATATTATCTTCAAAGTTCTTTCAGCAATTCATTTTGGGTTATCACCGATAATAATTTTAGTACCTTCAGTACACTAAGTTTTTTATGTTTCATATTTATTGAGTGTCATATACCCAGCACCTTGCACTTTTTTTTAGCACAACATTGTGCAATATGTTTTTAGTACTGTCAGTACACTAAAGTGTGCTTTCTATTTATCCTTTCTTTGATTACAAATTTATTCATCCGCTCAGCACTACCTTTTATACACACAGTTTTTTAAACCAGCTGCCCGGCTTCCAAAACTGCATGTCTGGGGCCTTGGGCAATAAGAATTGCTCATGCCTGATGCCAAGCGAAAACAAAAACGAAGATGTTTGTTATAAGATTTTGCAAGTATGTAATTTTATTCCTTCACTGATGGGCGCTGATGAGGCGGCACTGATGGGCATTGATGAGGTGGTACTAATAGGTGGCTCTGATGAATCTGCACTGATGGGCGCTGATGAGGCGGCACTGATGAGGCTGTGTTAATGGGCACTGATGAGGCGGCACTGATGGGTACTGATGAGGCTGTGTTGATGGGCACTGATGGGCTGCACTGTTGAGGTGGCACTGATGGGCACTGACAGGAATAGTGCCCCATCATTGGTATCGGTGGGAGGAATAGTGTCCCGTCATTGGTGTCAGTGGGAGAAATAGTGCCCCCTCGTTGGTATCAGTGGGAGGAACAGTGTCCCATCATTGGTGTCAGTGGGAGAAATAGTGCCCCCTCGTTGGTATCAGTGGGAGGAACAGTGTCCCATCATTGGTGTCAGTGGGAGAAATAGTGCCCCATCATTGGCATCAGTAGGACGAATAGTTTCCCGTCATTGGTGTCAGTAGAAGGAATAGTACCCCATCATTGGTGTCAGTGGAAGGAATAGTGCCCCATTATTGGTGTCAGTGGGAGAAATAGTGCCCCATCATTGGCATCAGTGGGATGAATAATGTCCTGTCATTGGTGTCAGTGGGAGAAATTGTGCCCCAACATTGGTATCAGTGGGAGGAATAGTGCCCCATCATTGGTGTCAGTGAAAAGAATAGTACCCCATCATTGGTGTCAGTGGGAGGAATAGTGCCTCATTATTGGTGTCAGTGAGAGGACTAGTGCCCCATTGTCTGTGTCAGTAGCAGGAATTATGCCCCACTGTTGCTGATAGAGGGAGGAAAAATGCCCCAAGGGCCGGATGAAAGCAAGCAAAGGGCCACATTCGGCCCCTTGACCGCAGTTTGGAGACCACTGGTGTAGGACATAGATTGTTTGCTACGACATCCTTATTACTGAATATCTAAACAAATCACCCCAACCAAACAAACTCCAGAACTTTATCAATATCACAATTCCACATGCATAGACAATATTGAACGTTATTAGTACAAATATAAAAACAGTGTAAAAATTAGTCAGAAACTACTCATGCGATATCTCTGCATTTTCTGCATCATACAAACATTAAGTAGTAATTTTTGGTTGATATAATAAATCACAAAATTTGTAGCTTGTTACTTCCACCAACGCGTTTCACGGCTCAGAGCCTTCTTCAGGAAGATGTAAAGTAACAGAAGCTCTGAAATGATAAAACACGATATCAACACCACAGGTTCAGATGGTAACATGAATATTCCATTTGTTACATTTACAAAAGTCTATGATACGGAATATAGATGAAAAGACTGATCATAGAGACAGTGTTCGGTAGCATTGAAGGAAGTTGGATAGAGTCAGCTACCCACTATATTCCAATGGAGAGAGCTGCAGGAAATACAGAAATACGTGATATACTATGGGGTAAGTATAGGATAGATCAATAATATGTATATGGATAGGATTAGGCGCCCCAAAGAGTCCCAACTGCACCCTACAACCCAAACCCCGGAAAATATACCCCCTTCATGACCAGGACATTTTTTGCGATACGCCTCTGCGTTACTTTAACCACTTATGGACCGCCCGCCGTCGTTATACGTCTGCTGTTTGAAGAGGAATACAGTTGTTATGGTAGCAGCTAGCTGCCATAACAATGGTATCCTCTTCTTCAGCGGGCGGTCCGCTACAAGATAAAAGTGGTCTCTGCGATGGATGGTGCTGCACTGAAGCTACCCACAAGCAACCTTTGGTGCACCCGGGCCTCCCTGCTGAGCAGATTGGGTCTGGGCCCAATTTAAAGGGGCTGCATGTACCTCCCTATCAGCAGCCCTGTTGATATGATGCTGTGGACTGTCTGTGCAGCTGATAGCATCTTAGGAACCAATAGTGCATCCCCTACCACCTTCAGTTGCCAGCCAGAAGATTCCCATCATTGATCAAATATGGCTATTACCTTATTTGGGTAATGAGGTCAGCAAGCATCCCTGCCCTTTGTTTACATTTAGCTGGTGGCAAGGGAATCTCCTTGCCAGCAGCTAAATGTGACCAGTGATGTGTCATTAGTTGCTAGGCTGACAGTCCTAGCAACCGATTAGCCCTGAACAGGAAGCTGTCACATTCATGACATCTTCCCATCGCATATATGACCCACTCTATACATTGGTGTCTCTCTGAATGCCAGCGCAGTTGGTCTTAAAGAGGTTGTAAAGACAGAAGGTTTTTCACCTTAATGCATTTTATGCATTAAGATAAAAAGCCTTGTGTGCCTCAGCACCCCCCTAATACTTACCTGAGCCCATCTAGATCCAGCGATGTTGCAGTAGTGTCTCAGTTGCCCGGGACTCCCCTCATTGGCTGAGACAGCAGCGTGGCGCCATTGGCTCCTGCTGCTGTCAATTAAAGTCTGTCAGCCAATGAGGAGAGAAGGGGGGTGGGCTGGGCCACGGCTCCATGTCTGAATGGACACAGGGAGCTGTGGCTCGGTTTGGTTGTCCCCATAGCAAACTGCTTTCTGTGGGGGCATTCAACAGAAGGGAAGGACCAGGAGCACTGAAAAGGGACCTGAGAAGAGGAGGATCGGGGCTGCTCTGTGCAAAACCACTACAGAGGGCAGGTAAGTATAACATGTTTGTTATTTGTAAATAAAAAAACGAGACCTTAGTATCACTTTAACCGCTTGCCGACCAGCCACCACAGTTATACTGTGGCAGGTTGGCTCGGCTGCGCGAATCTCCGGGTCGTACACGGCTTTCTGTGGGCGTGCGTGGGAGCAAATCAGCGGGTCCGGTGGACTCGATGTCCGCCCGCGATCGTTCCCCGCAGAGACAGGACGGGGATCTGCCAAAATAAAGGCAGATCTCTGTTCTGTCAGGGGATGAGATGGACAGAGATGGACTGGCCATCGGGACTACCGGGAGTTTCCCAGTGGGCCGATGGCTCAGTGGGTCGTTAAAAATAAAATATATATATATATATTTTATTTTTATTTTTGTGGGCTGTTTTTTTATGCAGAGTTCGGCGGCAGCCGGAGTGTGGCAGCAAAGAGCGGCGGGGATTCTGGGAAGGTGGTCAGCGGGGAGGGCAGTTGGATGTAAAAGCCGAGGAGGGAGAAGAGCTCCACCCCCTCCCTGACCACCGAAGAGGCGAACAGGAGTGAGCGCGGCCACCCTGGCGCTCCCAGAACCTCGATTCCTCCACCTCCTCTCTGCTCCAGGAACCATGCGGCCTGGGCCAGAGGGCAAGCTGACTGGGAGCCCGGAGCAAGAGAACATGCGCCGCTGTAAGGAGCAGAGCAGCGAGAGCTCCCCCCGGATCAAGAGGGAGACTCGGCGCTGCCGCTGCTGGCTATCAGGTACCCGGCATCCTACACAAACATGCCAGAACACTGAGACGGCGGGGGTGAGCAGAGGAGGGACTGCAGAATGGGACAGTGCTATATGGTCTGTCTCAGCCCTCCCCTCTGTCTCTTTGCCCCCTCTGTCTCTCAGTCCCCCTCCTCTGTCTCTCAGTCCCCGTGTCTCTTAGTCCCCCCTGTTTCAGCCCCCTTCTCTGTCTCTCAGCCCCCCCACTATCTCTCAGACCCCCCTCTATCTCTCAGACCCCTCCTCTGTCTCTCAGACCCCTCCTCTGTCTCTCAGACCCCTCCTCTGTCTCTCAGACCCCCTATGTATCTCAGACACCCCTCTGTCTCTCAGACCCCCCTCTGTCTCTCAGACCCCCTCTCTGTCTCTCAGACCCCCTCTCTGTCTCTCAGACCCCCCTCTTTTAGCCCCCGCCTCTGTCTCTCAGCCCCCCTCTATCTTTCAGACACCCCTCTGTCTCTCAGACCCCCCATCTGTCTCTCAGACCCCCCATCTGTCTCTCAGACCCCTCCTCTGTCTCTCAGCTCTCCCCCTCTGTCTCTCAGATCCCCCTCTGTCTTTCAGCTCCCCCTAGGGTTGCCACCTTTTCTTCAAGCCAAACCCGAACACATTAGTAGCGCACAGCAATTAATTTTTTTTTTTTCAGTAGTACATTAAATTCATTAGCTCTGTACAATGCAAGGCAATTTGTATGTATTTATGTAGTATACACTATACATATATTTTGTGATTAAATAACATTTCTAATCATATGGAGTTAATCACAAGAGTCCCCCTTTACATCAGAGTCAAAAAAGTTGACACTCTTGGCTTACAATTGCAGTGAGCAACCGTGCTGGGTAGCCACAGTCTGGGCCAGCCAGGGGTGGACTGATAACTCATGGGGCCTCCGGGCAACTGAAGATCATGGGTCCCCCAGGTTTAAAGATGGCTGTCTCATGGGAGCCAACATTAATGTGGCAGGCCGAAGCTTAGAGGCACCGAGCTCTGCGACATGCAGAGTGGCAGAAGGAGTGCGGAGGGGATGGTGGGGGTAGTACATGTAGGAGAGGAGTGCGGAGGGGATGGTGGGGGTAGTACGTGTAGGAGAGGAGTGCGGAGGGGATGGTGGGGGTAGTACGTGTAGGAGAGGAGTGCGGAGGGGATGGTGGGGGTAGTACGTGTAGGAGAGGAGTGCGGAGGGGATGGTGGGGGTAGTACGTGTAGGAGAGGAGTTCAGAGGGGATGGTGGGGTAGTACATGTAGGAGAGGAGTGCGGAGGGGATGGTGGGGGTAGTACGTGTAGGAGAGGAGTGCGGAGGGGATGGTGGGGGTAGTACGTGTAGGAGAGGAGTGCGGAGGGGATGGTGGGGGTAGTACGTGTAGGAGAGGAGTGCGGAGGGGATGGTGGGGGTAGTATGTGTAGGAGAAGAGTGTGGAGGGGATGGTGGGGGTAGTATGTGTAGGAGAGGAGTGCGGAGGGGATGGTGGGGGTAGTACGTGTAGGAGGGGATGGTGGGGGTAGTAGGTGTAGGAGAGGAGTGCGGAGGGGATGGTGGGGGTAGTACGTGTAGGAGAGGAGTGCGGAGGGGATGGTGGGGGTAGTATGTGTAGGAGAGGAGTGCGGAGGGGATGGTGGGGGTAGTATGTGAAGGAGAGGAGTGCGGAGGGGATGGTGGGGGTAGTATGTGAAGGAGAGGAGTGCGGAGGGGATGGTGGGGGTAGTATGTGTAGGAGAGGAGTGCGGAGGGGATGGTGGGGGTAGTATGTGAAGGAGAGGAGTGCGGAGGGGATGGTGGGGGTAGTATGTGTAGGAGAGGAGTGCAGAGGGGATGGTGGGGGTAGTACGTGTAGGAGAGGAGTGCGGAGGGGATGGTGGGGGTAGTATGTGAAGGAGAGGAGTGCGGAGGGGATGGTGGGGGTAGTATGTGTAGGAGAGGAGTGCAGAGGGGATGGTGGGGGTAGTACGTGTAGGAGAGAAGTGCGGAGGGGATGGTGGGGGTAGTACGTGTAGGAGAGGAGTGCAGAGGGGATGGTGGGGGTAGTACGTGTAGGAGAGGAGTGTGGAGGGGATGATGCCAGCTGGATGTATGAAGTGGTCTGGGGGGATGATGCACCTGGGGGCTGAGTGTGGCAGGCGCAGCACTATGAAGTGCCTTTATGCGCTGTGGCATTAGAAGAATTTGATTTCTCTGATCTTTTAGTCCACACAAGACTATCTGTTACTCTATAATTCCTCTAGCACCGTTCTATGGAAGCAGTAGGTTTAAAGAGCACACCAAACCTTTAAGATAACTTCTTTATTCACTTCAGCTTTTCTTCATATATAACACTGACAATTTCGCAGCAGAAAGTCCATGTACAAACACATGTTGAATAAAGTATAACAAATGTCGGTTCAACTGTTCAATCTTGTAATTCTACATAAAATGGTAGATATATTTCTCTCTTCAGTATCTGTACTTTCACTTTAAAATACTTTAGACACTTTATGATCTCTCTGGGACTTGCTCTATATGCTGTTTGCTCTGATGTTTGCTCTGAAACCTGGTTTGATTGCTGGTTTGTTTGTTTGATTGTTTGCAAACCTGGTTTGGTGGAACTACAAGTGAACACATAACTTGTTTCAGTATACAGTTCTAATCACATTATTAACAATAGGAACTTATATAACTGTATTAAATACCTATTTTGGCCACTTGCTTCCATAAAACTGGACTCTGGATGGATCTGAACTGTTCAGCTCCACACTCTGATGTAAAATGAAATTCTAGACATGTGCTATGAGATTTCCTAGACAGAACATGAGTGAAATGCTGGCTATGATTGGCCAGAGACATTTGCTCAGTGAGATTGGTTGTGATTGGCTAAAACTCCTGATGAGTCACAAAAGCTTAACTCTATGCTTTCTGGTTGCAATTCTGCTGTGTTATTAAGCTTACTTTTCTGCATAGTATATAATAATCTTAAAGGCATATTTTTTCTTTTGCTTCTGTGAACACAATATACAACTGTTATATGACATCCATATATAAAGTCACAGTAAATAACTCTGCTGTTATCTCTCACAAATGCACTGTTTTAACATTATTAGCAGGTCTAGCTATATATGCATGTAAGCCACATTAGCAACCTAGGACAGGTCTTAGCTGGCCAGCTACACTCCCACCAAATTACCTATAATTCTATGCTCTCTATAGTAGGATTTGAACATGAATTTGGGGAATTTTCCATCAGGTTCTCAACTTCCAAGTGTCTTTTATCACTCTCAAGTAGAACAACTAACTTCTGTATAGGACGTTCCAACCTGAGTGGAATAGTGAGACGTTTTCCCTTTTTGTCAAGTTTTGAGTCTCCTATTTGTAACAAAGCTCTTCTTACTAGTCTGTCTTTATCCTTTTGAACTTCTAGAACTTTGGCCAATTTCCATTGACTTCTAGGTAAATCTTCTTCTTTCACTAATACTATGTCACCAACTTGTACATTTCTTCTGGGTGTTTGCCATTTACTTCTTAACGTAAGATTGGCTAAGTACTTATTCTTCCATCTATTCCAAAACTGTTCTGATAGATATTGGACTCTTCGCCATCTCTTTCTGGCATATAAATCCTCTTTGGTAAACTTGCCAGGTGGTTGTTGTATGTAATCAGACTTAACTAGTTAACAACCACCTGCCGACAAATAACGTCGACAAGGTGGTTGCTTAACTCTGGGAGGACGTTATATAACGTCCTCCCAGAATCGCGCTCCCGTGCGCCCCCTGGGGCGCGCACACGGGAAACTCCGTGACCGCCGGGTCCAGAGGACCCGGCGGATCACGAATCGCGGTAAATCGCCGCTGATAGCGGCTGTTTACCACGTGATCGCTCCGTCAAATGACGGAGCAATCACTTGTAAACAGACCAGGGTCATGTGATGACGCCGGTTCCTCTCTCCCCTCTCTTTACCGATCGGTACAGTGTGAGAGGAGAGGGGAGGGAGCGGATGGCAGCAGCAGCACTGTGGGCTGGATCTGTGACAATTGCAGTCACAGATCCAGCCATCCATCCATCCCTGCTCAGCCATCCCTGTGCAATACCCTGCCAATACTCTGCAAAATACCCTGCCAATACTCTGCAAAATACCCTGCCAATACTCTGCAAAATACCCTGCAATACCCTGGTGCAATACTCTGCAATACCCTGGTGCAATACTCTGCAATACCCTGGTGCAATACTCTGCAATACTCTGCAATACCCTGCAGAATATTCTGCAATACCCTGGTGCAATACTCTGCAATACCCTGGTGCAATACTCTGCAATACCCTGGTGCAATACTCTGCAATACCCTGCGCAATACTCTGCAATACCCTGTGCAATACCCTGCAAAATACTCTGCAATACCCTGCGCAATACTCTGCAATACCCTGCAATACCCTGCGCAATACTCTGCAAAATACTCTGCAATACCCTGCGCAATACTCTGCAATACCCTGCACAATACTCTGCAATACCCTGCACAATACCCTGCCCAATACTCTGCAATACTCTGCAATACCCTGCACAATACTCTGCATCACCCTGCGCAATACTCTGCAAAATACTCTGCAAAATACTCTGCAATACCCTGCGCAATACTCTGCAATACCCTGCGCAATACTCTGCAATACCCTGCGCAATACTCTGCAATACCCTGCGCAATACTCTGCAATACCCTGCACAATACTCTGCAATACCCTGCACAATACTCTGCAATACCCTGCACAATACTCTGCAATACCCTGCAATACCCTGCGCAATACTCTGCAATACCCTGTGCAATACCCCCTGTGCAATACCCCATGCAATACCCTGCCATACTCCGCAATGCCCTGCCATACTCCGCAATGCCCTGCCATACTCCGCAATGCCCTGCCATACTCCGCAATAACCACTTCCCGCCCGTCATATGACGTCCTTGACTTTGTGCGGGGATATCTGAATGATGCTTGCAGCTACAGGCATCATTCAGATATTAGCTTTTTCAGCCGGCAATTCCCTACACCATAACAACAATCATAGTGGCTGTTCCGCCGCTTGATCATTCTTACGGGAGGCGAGAGGGGATGTCCCCCCCCGCCGCCCTCCGGTGCTTCTACCGACTTACAGCTACGATCAAAGCCAGGATTGTTTTGTTTTTTTTTGTTTTTTTTCAGGCTTCCCAGCCTAGAGGTGAGATGTGGGGTCTTATTGACCCCATATCTCACTGTAAAGAGGACCTGTCATGCCATATTCCTAATACAAGGGATGTTTACGTTCCTTGTAATAGGTATAAAAGTGATCAAAAAAAATTTTGGGGCGGAAAAACATGTCAAACTAAAATAAAAAAAAGTAAAATGAACAATAAAAAAATATATATTTTTTTAAAGCGCCCCTGTCCCCGTGAGCTCGCATACAGAAGCGAACGCTTACGTAAGTCCCGCCCACATATGAAAACGGTTTTCAAACCACACATGTGAGGTATCTCTGCAAACGTTAGAGCGAGAGCAATCATTTTGGCCCTAGACCTCCTCTGTAACTCAAAACATGTAACCAGTAAAAATATTTAAAGCGTCGCCTATGGGGATTTTTAAGTAGCGAAGTTTGGCGCCATTCCACAAGCGTGTGCAATTTTTTTTTTTTATAAATTGTTTTTATTGAATTTTCTAACACGTACAAAACATACAGCTTAAGCACCTACAGTCATAAAAAAGAACATGTACAGATGAGAATACAATTGCAATGTGAACCCAACGATACAATGCACAGCCATGGAAGGGTACAGCAGCACCGCCCAAATAGATCAAGTAGGGCACCCAATATGGTAAGACCCACTAGTCAATGAACACATATCAGAGGTCATCGGAGGAAGAGGGAGGTAGAAGAGCAAGGCAAAACCTTGACACGATGATCTGGTTCACCCCCAACTCCCTAGGCTGTTTCGGGCTCATCTAACCAATTGCGCCAGACCTTGTCATATTTCAGTGGGCAGCCCTGATTGGCATAGGTATCTTTGTATAAAGGAAGGCTGCCGTTTACCAAGTGTTTCCATTGCGCCAAAGTGGGGGGGGTAGGCCTCTTCCACTGCATAGCAATATTCTTTCGGGCATAAAAGAGCAGCAAGGAAATTAGCGTGCGTTTGGCAGAGGATGGTACAATGGTCTCAATGAGCCCCAAAAGGCACACCTCCATTGCCAAAGGCACAGCGACTGAAGCAACTCTGTTAGTTAGATCCAGCACCATTTCCCAATACTGTTGGACCCCTGAACACCGCCAGAAGATATGGGAGAAGTCGCCTGGTGAGGCGCCGCATCTCCAACACCCCGAGGAGTGGGCCGGGTCCATCCTATGCAGTCTGTGTGGGGTAAAATAAGCTCTATGAACTATTTTGTACTGCACTAATCTGTCTCGCATGGAAACTAAGGAGTTGAAGGGGAGGTCCCACACGTCGTCCCAGTCATCCCTATCTAATGTGGGGATATCAGTCTGCCATTTATTCCAGAGTTTATCCAGAGGTGGAAGAGACACAAAGATCAAGAACGAATAAAGATGTGAGGTGGGTTTGTCTTCACAGCTAAATCTAAGTGTCCTCTCTAGTTCCGACTGGGCCACAATGCACGAAGATTGTGGAAATTGCGCCGTAAATGCGTGGGACAGTTGCAGATATCTAAATAGGAAATGGTCGGGTAAGTTGTATTGGAAGGAAAGGTGCGAGAAGGGGAGTAGGGAGTTTTGAGATATTATGTGAGACACAAGTTTGATGCCGTATTTTGTCCACGCGTGAGGGTCAGGGATCTTGTAGATGTGAGATAGACTAGGGTTCAGCCAGATAGGGGCATTGGGGGAGATTTCAGACTGTTTACATTTCTCAATAGCTAATCCTGTCCGCCATGCCCGCAGGGTGGTAAGCATAGAAGGGGTCAGAGGATACGGGGCACGAGGGCCCCTAAAAAGTAGTAATTGAAGAGCTTCCCACGAACCGACCACCGTTGCTTCCAGCACAGTCGACGAGTTCGTTCTGTCCGGCTGCAGCCACCACGCCGCAGTCACCAACTGCGCGGAGAGGTAATACTTATGACAGTCCGGGAATGCCATGCCACCCTGCGTTCGTGGCCTCATTAGAGTAGTCAACCTATATCTGGGAGGAGAGGGGCCCCATAAGAAGGAAGAAAAGATGCAGTTTAATTTTTTAAAAAAGGACTTGGGCACCCATTGTGGGGAGTGGCGGAAAAGATATGTCAGTTTGGGAATAATCTTCATTTTTATGAGATTAACTCGCCCCCATAATGACAGGGGCAGATTACTCCAGGATTTGAGCTTCGCCTGGGACTCCAACAGTACCGGGGCTAGATTTAAGGATATATAATCTGAGGCTGAACCAGAGACATGTACCCCCAAGTATGTAAAGGAGTCTACCCACAGGAGGGGGCTATCAGGAGGGGATGTGGACCTAGCCGCTGGATCAATTGGGAACAGGAGGGATTTAGACCAATTTACCCTAAGACCGGTGACCTCTGCAAAGGTGTCCAAAATATTTAGCGCTCCCTGCAAGGACGGGCCGGCATCATTTAGGAAGAGTAGCATGTCATCGGCGTACAGGGCCACCCTCTCCTCCAGCAACCCGAGTCGGAGACCCCTAATGTGCGGTGAGGTGCGAAGTGCCTCCGCCACCGGTTCGATAGCGAGGGCAAACAAAGCCGGCGAGAGAGGGCAGCCCTGCCTCGTTCCCCTGGTAAGCCCGAAGGGGGCCGATAGTCCACCCCCCAAGCGCACCGAGGAAGTGGGGCACTTGTAGATCACCTGGAGCCACCTGATAAACTGCAAAGGAAACCCCATCCTGCGCAAAGTTTCCCACAAGAAGGGCCACTCGACCGTATCAAAGGCCTTTTCCACGTCCAGAGAGGCCACAGTACGAGATCCCTTATTGAGGTGGTGAGCGTGTATGTTGGTGAATAGTCTTCTGAGATTCACATCCGTGGACCTACGGGGCATGAAACCTGTCTGGTCTGGGTCTATCACTGAGGGTAGCATGGGGTATAACCGAAGGGCCAGAAGCTTAGTCAGAATTTTAAAGTCAGAATTAAGCAATGCAATAGGACGATATGAAGCACAGGAAGTGGGGTCCTTGGGAGCCTTATATATCAGTGTCAAGTATGCGTGATACATTGAAACAGGCAGACTACCGTCTGCCAGGCATACAGTATACAGTTGTGCCAGCAGGGGTGCTAGAAGTTCCACATGAGCCCTATAAAAGTCTATTGGAAGCCCATCCGGCCCCGGCGCCTTGCCGGGGGGGAAGGATCGGATAGCCTTTACGACCTCCGAGACCGCAAAAGGTTGGACCAAAATCTCTCTTTCGTGGTCCGAGAGCCAGCCAAGCGCCAACGGGTCTAACAGACCATTCAGCGCCTCCGGCCGAAACTCTGAGGACAGACCGGACGAGTATAACTTGCCATAAAAGGAGTTAAACGTCTGTAGAATATCAGAGGGGGAGGACACCGTCCCGCCCCCGGGGTCTGCAGGGTGGATACAAGTGTAAGGGGTTGGTCGTGTTGTGCTATCATGGCTAGTAGGCGGCCATTCCGGTCACCCTGTTCAAAGGCCCTCTGTTTACCTCTATACGACTCGAGTCGCGTGACCTCAGCCAGGTGCAACTGCAGTTCCCTCCGAGCCACCATTAGTAGGTCAAAGTGAACTGGGGTGGGGTCATTGCTATACTTAGCAGTGTGATCTTCAACAGCCTTCTGCAGCGCCAGCGCTGCAGCCGATTGTTGTTTTTTGATGCTAGCAATAGAAGAAATATACTGTCCCCTCGTGAAAGCTTTAAAGGCATCCCATACAATATCGGGAGAAGAGGAGTCTTTATTATTTTCCCAGAACTCAGACAGCAGGGGCGGCAGCTGGCCAGCGAGGTCAGGATGAGAGACCCATTGTGTGCCCAACCTCCAGAGCGAAGCGCTCCGGGAAGCCGGGGAGCGAAGCATCACCACTAAGGGATTATGATCGGACAGACTGCTAGGCAGATAGGACGTCTCCAGAACATCCGCTAACAGTGCAGGGTTGGAGAAGGCTAGGTCTATCCGCGACGCAGTCTTATATGATGCCGAAAAACATGAATAGGCCCTTGTGGTAGGGTGCTTCCACCTCCAGATCTCCACCAGCCCCACCGCCTGAGCCCAGGCAGAGAGGTCCATACACTGTTTCTTAGTCGGGGCAGGTCTATCTAGCTCAGGTGATAAGATGGCATTAAAGTCGCCCATTACCAGAACCTTCCCCGGGCAGAAAGGTGAAATTTTTTCTAGAACCTCATATAATAATGCGGAGGAAAACGGGGGAGGGATGTATACATTAAGAACAATATACCTGACAGACCATAGCGTGAACACCACTATCACAAATTTCCCCTGGGGATCAGTACGGATCTCCTCAATTACACAGGGGAAATTCTTATGGACAAGAACCGATACACCTCTGGCGTATGTAGAATAGGTGGCATGTATCGCTCGCTGTATCCACGGTTTCTTGAGAGTCAAAATCTTGCTGCCCGTGAGGTGAGTCTCCTGAAGGAGAATAATCTGGGGGGAGTGAGATTTTAAGTATTTGAATAAAAGGGCTCGCTTAAATTTGGAGTTAAGACCCCTGACATTCCAGGAGAGAACGGTGAAGGAGTCTACTACTTGACTAGCCATTGGATGAAGGGGAAAAACAATTAAGGAGATACTCTAGAGGGCATGTACCGGTGCACCCCACAGGCAGCAAGATCCCGGTCACACTGCATAAAATGCTGACAGTACTTAAGCGTAACACAAAACAAAAGCATACAGATAAGAAATATAAAACCATAAGAACAAGGGATGACTAAATCCCTAATCAACTTCCCAGGCACGGTGCCTATCCTACTATACCCAGCCTACCTCCTAACAGGGGGGGAAAGTCTGGGAACAGTTTTTACTAGTGATGAGCCGAACACCCCCGGGTTCGGTTCGCACCAGAACCCGCGAACGGACCGAAAGTTCGAACGAACATTAGAACCCTATTAAATACAATGGATGCGAACGTTCGAATTCTAAAGTGCTAATTATAACAACTATTATGCATGTTATTGTCATAAATAGGGTTTGGGAACCCGGGTTCTGCACCAGGGGACATGTATCAATGCAAAAAGAAGTTTTAAAAACGGTCGTTTTTCGGGAGCAGTCATTTTAATGATGCATAAAGTGAAAAAAAAAAAGTCAAATATTCCTTTAAATATCGTACCTGGGGGGTGTCTAAAGTATGCCTGTGAAGTGCCACGTGTTTCCCGTGTTTAGAACTGTCCCTGCACAAAATGACACTTCTAAAGGAAAAAAAAGCCATTTAAAACTGCTTGCGGCTTTAATGTAATGTCTGGTCCCGGTAATATGGATGAAATTCTTTAAGAAAAATGGCATAGCTACCCCATGACCCCCCCCCCCCTACCCCAGCCCATTACCAGCCCCTTTGGGTCTTGTATGGATATTAAGGGGAACCCCGCACATAAAATAAAAAAGGCCCTATATACTCTGAACAGCCGTATACAGGCGGTGCATACAAGACAGGGACTGTAGGTTTGTTCTTATGTAGAATCTGTTTGTAATTTTGAACAGGTACATTGTTGAAGTGTAGCTCCAGCCCAAAAATCTATTTTTAAACTTTTTGGGAAACATAGGTAAGGGTTATCACCCCTGTAACATTTGTTTTGCTGTCTGTGCCCCTGTTCAGAACATTTCACCTCACTTTCCGTCCCAATGACAACTGTTTTTGAAATGTGGTGTTTTTCTTGAAACAAGGATTGCTGATAAAGCATCAGTACAGATGAGACCCCTTTCTCCCATATTTATTCTTACAGGAGAGAATTTTCCTTTCTAGGGGTAGATTTCCTCTCACTTCCTGTTGTCTTCTTTCGTTTGCAAGTAGGAGTCGTTTGTAAGTTGGATGTTTGAAAGTAGGGACCTGCCGTATATACTCTGCAGAAATAGGCCCCTTAGTTGTTGGTGTTGGCACAACACTGTAAGCACTCAGTTACTCTTGGTTGGTGCTGGAACGCCCTGCTGTCAACTATTATATCAGGAATTTTAATTACATATAATTGTTGAACAGTGGTAGTAAAAATTGGGGCTTTGATGGTGGTGCTGGTGCCACAACACTGTAAGCCCTGACAGTTACTCTTGGTGGGTGCAGCAATGGGCCCTGCTGTGAATTATTAGATCAAGAATTGTAATTACATGCCCCTTTTGAACAGGGGCTGAAAAATTGGGCCTTTCGTGGTGGTGGTGGTGGTGGCGTTGCCACAAGACTGTAAGCCCTCAGAGTTACTCTTGGTGGGTGCAGCAATGGACCCTGCTGTGAATTATTAGATCAAGAATTGTAATTGCATGCCCCTGTTGAACAGGGGCTGAAAAATTGGGCCTTAGGCACTGGTGGCACAACACTACAACCCCTCACAGATACTGTACTTGGAGCACAGCAATGAGCCCTGTTGCAAAGTATTGCTTCAAAAATTGTAATGACACGCCCCTGTTAAACAGGGGCTGAAAAATTGGGCCTTAGGCACTGGTGCCACAACACTCCAACCCCTCACAGATACTGTACTTGGAGCACAGCAATGAGCCCTATGGCAAATTATTGCTAAAAAAATTGTAATTACACGCCCCTGTAAAACAGGGGCTGAAAAATTGTGCCTTAGCCACTGGTGGCGGCACCCATAAACAAAAATGATCTTCCAAGCTATCATCATCAATCGTATCATTGAGGACTCGGAGGAGGAGGATAGCCAGTCAACATAACAGCACAGGCACTCAGCATCAGCATCAGTCTTGAAGGGATGTGACATGTTAAAATCAATTAGTCTGTTATATCAGCATCAGGTGTGTGGTAGCTGGTGGTGATCCAAGACTGGTTCATCTTGATGAAAGTCAGTCGATCAACCGAGTCGGTGGACAGGCGCACCCTGTGATCCGTGACAAATCCTCCAGCAGCACTGAATGTGCGTTCCGAAAGAACGCTGGATGCAGGACAGGCCAGTAGCTCAATTGCATACTGTGCAAGCTCTGGCCAGTGATCCATCCTCAAGACCCAGTAAGCCAGAGGATTTTCGGTGGGGAAGGTGTCCAAGTCTGACCTTGCCCCTAGATATTCCTGCACCATGTTTATCAGACGCTGGCGATGGTTGCTGGAACCGATCATACTTTGGGGCTGCGGACTAAAGAATTGTCTGAACGCATCGGTCAGACGGCCACCTTCCCCACCGCTCCTTCTTTGACTGGCCGAAGCCTCAGCAACTCGTTGTCCAGGACCAGGAGTTTGTAACCTCCCAGTCTCTGGGAACGCGTTGCACAGACCTTTCTGCAAGGCCTCCCGGAGTTGTCTCATCCTCTGCTCCCTCTGCGACGGTAACATAAGGTCCGCAACCTTACCCTTGTACCGTGGATCAAGGAGAGTGGCCAGCCAGTAATGGTCCCTCTCCTTGATCCGAAGAATACGAGGATCCTTCCGCAGACTTTGCAGGATCAGGGAGGCCATGCAGCGTAGGTTTGCTGAGGCATTCGCTCCGGAGTCCTCTGGGTCACTAAGGACGACATGATCCGCAGCCACCTCCTCCCAGCCACGTACAAGTCCACTGGTTTCTTGGGACTGTAAATCATCCCTAAAAGACTGCTGCTGATGATGCTGAGTGCCAGCCTCCACCTCCATGCTGACACAATCCTCCTCCTCCTCCTCCTCCTCCTCCTCCTCCTCTTCCTGTGCGATGGGTGGGACAGAAGGAACACTGTCTGGGTAAAGGGGGCCTTGAGAGGCAAGGAAGTCCTCCTCTTCCTGCCTCTGTTCTGCCTCAAGTGCCCTGTCCATTATTCCACGCAGCGTGTGCTCCAACAGGTGGACAAGAGGTACAGTGTCACTGATGCATGCACTGTCACTGCTCACCATCCTCGTGGCCTCCTCAAATGGTGCCAGGACAGTGCATGCATCCCTGATCATGCCCCACTGGCGTGGAGAAAAAAAACCAAGCTCCCCTGACCCTGTCCTGGTGCCGTAGTCGCACAGGTACTCATTGATGGCCCTCTGCTGCGTGTGCAGCCGCTGCAGCATGGCCAACGTTGAGTTCCACCTGGTGGGCATGTCACATATAAGGCGGTTCTTGGGCAGGTTCAACTCCTTTTGCAGCTCAGCCAGGCGAGCACTGGCATTATAAGATCTGCGGAAATGCACACAGACTTTCCTGGCCTGACTCAGGACATCCTGTAAGACCGGGTACCTGCCCAAGAACCGCTGCACCACCAGGTTAAGGACGTGAGCCACACAGGGCACATGGGTCAGTTGTCCCTGTCGGAGGGCGGAGAGGAGGTTGGTGCCATTGTCGCAAACCACCATTCCTGGCTTAAGCTGGCGTGGCGTCAACCACCTCTCGGCCTGGCCCTGCAGAGCAGACAGGACCTCTGCCCCAGTGTGGCTTCTGTCCCCCAAACACACCAGCGCAAGCACGGCATGGCATCTTTTTGCCTGCGTACTTGCGTAGCCCCGTGAACGGCTACGGAGCACCGCTGGTTCATAGGACAAACCACAGGAAGAGGCCATGGAGGAAGAAGAAGAGGAGGGGGTGGAGGAGAGAGGTGTGTCACAACCAGTAGTAGCATTTTGGAGGCGTGGCGGTGGGACAACCTCCAACACTACTGCACCTTGTCCTGCATCCTTCCCAGCTGCCAAAAGAGTGACCCAATGGGCCGTGAAAGAAAGGTAACGTCCCTGTCCATGCCTGCTGGACCATGAGTCAGCGGTAATATGCACCTTACCGCTGACCGCCCTGTCCAGCGAGGCCAAGACATTGCCTTCCACATGCCGGTAGAGAGCCGGAATAGCCTTCCGTGAGAAAAAGTGGCGTTTGGGAACCTGCCACTGAGGAACCGCACATTGCACAAACTCACGGAAGGGGGCCGAGTCTACCAACTGAAAAGGCAGCAGTTGAAGCGCTAGCAATTTAGCCAAGCTAGCATTCAACCGCTGGGCATGTGGATGGCTGGGAGTGAACTTCTTTCGACGGTCCAGCAGCTGGGGCAGGGAAATTTGCCTGCTAGAATCGGACGTCGGTGTACTGCTAGCAGAGTGGCCGCAAGTACTTGGCTGTGACACACCTAATTCTACACCTTCATTCCTCTCAGTGCATGTTTCAGAGAGGACTGAAGTTATAGTGGGGTTGGAGATCCCAGCTGATGCGGTGCAAGGAGAGGTCCGCTTTGTTCTTTGGTGTGGGTCTTTGAGGTAGGCTTGCCAACGAGCTGCATGGCAGGTCAACATATGTCTGGTCAGGCATGTGGTACCCAAGCGGCTGATGTTTTGGCCACGCGATATACGCTTGAGACATATGTTGCAAACAGCAGCTGTGCGATCTGATGCACTAGCCTCAAAAAAGGCCCACACCAAAGAACTTTTTGAATGACGGGCAGAGGCAGCGCCCTGCACAGGCGGAGCTCTGCGGTGTGATTCCGTCGGTGTACTGCCCTTACGCTGGCCACCAAAGGGCATCCTGCCTCGTTGGAGATGTGCCTCCTCCTCATCCTCCTCCTCCTCCTCTCTCCTATTAGGCACCCACGTGGAGTCAGTGACCTCATCATCACCTCCCTCCTCATCACTGGAGCCAATCTGGCAGTATGCTGCAGCTGCTGGAACATGACTGCCAGATTGGTGTCCTTCTTGAGCATCCCCTCTGTCTGCTCTCACGCTACTGCCTTCCTCTAGCTGGGTTTCATCATCAGACCCTTCGAAACGCTGGGCATCCTCCTGGAGCATGTACCCAACACTGTGCTGAAACAGTTCGGGGGACTCCTCAGGAGGAGGACATGGTGGGTCTAGGGAAGGAGTGACTGATGATGAGTCTGACATTGATACCAGGGAAGAGGACGCTTTGGCAGCTGCTTTTCCAGTACCCTGAGCCTGGGTGAGAGAGGATGAGGAGGAGGAGGAGGGCTTGGTCATCCACTCTACCAAGTCTTCGGCATGATGTGGCTCAACATGTCCAGCTGCCGAAAAGAAGGACAAGCGTGTCCCATGGCCATGTGCTGATGACAATGCACCGCGTCCACGACCAGCACTGTTGCCCCCAGACACAGAGCCTGCTTGCCCTCTTTTATTGCCTCCTGACTGTCTGCCTCTCCTTGTTTGCCTTCCAGACATTCTAATAGATGGCCTGCAGGGAGATGGGAAAAAAGCAATAAGGGCTACCTTCAGGTGTCCTTCTCTGTCCCTTGAAACAAGGACTTTGACAGTGAAAGAAACTGACACACTCTCCCTACCTACAGTTTTCTGTCCCTAGAAAAAATGTTTTTTTTAAGCACAATTTAGCACAAGGAGAATTCACTCACTGTCCTTCCAGGTCCCTGGAAACAAGGACTTTGACAGTGAAAGAAACTGACACACTCTCCCTACCTACAGTTTTCTGTCTCTAGAAAAAATGTTTTTTTTAAGCACAATTTAGCACAAGGAGAATTCACTCACTGTCCTTCCAGGTCCCTGGAAACAAGGACTTTGACAGTGAAAGAAACTGACACACTCTCCCTACCTACAGTTTTCTGTCCCTAGAAAAAATGTTTTTTTTAAGCACAATTTAGCACAAGGAGAATTCACTCACTGTCCTTCCAGGTCCCTGGAAACAAGGACTTTGACAGTGAAAGAAACTGACACACTCTCCCTACCTACAGTTTTCTGTCCCTAGAAAAAATGTTTTTTTTAAGCACAATTTAGCACAAGGAGAATTCACTCACTGTCCTTCCAGGTCCCTGGAAACAAGGACTTTGACAGTGAAAGAAACTGACACACTCTCCCTACCTACAGTTTTCTGTCCCTAGAAAAAATGTTTTTTTTAAGCACAATTTAGCACAAGGAGAATTCACTCACTGTCCTTCCAGGTCCCTGGAAACAAGGACTTTGACAGTGAAAGAAACTGACACACTCTCCCTACCTACAGTTTTCTGTCCCTAGAAAAAATGTTTTTTTAAGCACAATTTAGCACAAGGAGAATTCACTCACTGTCCTTCCAGGTCCCTGGAAACAAGGACTTTGACAGTGAAAGAAACTGACACACTCTCCCTACCTACAGTTTTCTGTCCCTAGAAAAAATGTTTTTTTTAAGCACAATTTAGCACAAGGAGAATTCACTCACTGTCCTTCCAGGTCCCTGGAAACAAGGACTTTGACAGTGAAAGAAACTGACACACTCTCCCTACCTACAGTTTTCTGTCCCTAGAAAAAATGTTTTTTTTAAGCACAATTTAGCACAAGGAGAATTCACTCACTGTCCTTCCAGGTCCCTGGAAACAAGGACTTTGACAGTGAAAGAAACTGACACACTCTCCCTACCTACAGTTTTCTGTCCCTAGAAAAAATGTTTTTTTTAAGCACAATTTAGCACAAGGAGAATTCACTCACTGTCCTTCCAGGTCCCTGGAAACAAGGACTTTGACAGTGAAAGAAACTGACACACTCTCCCTACCTACAGTTTTCTGTCCCTAGAAAAAATGTTTTTTTTAAGCACAATTTAGCACAAGGAGAATTCACTCACTGTCCTTCCAGGTCCCTGGAAACAAGGACTTTGACAGTGAAAGAAACTGACACACTCTCGCTACCTACAGTTTTCTGTCCCTAGAAAAAATGTTTTTTTTAAGCACAATTTAGCACAAGGAGAATTCACTCACTGTCCTTCCAGGTCCCTGGAAACAAGGACTTTGACAGTGAAAGAAACTGACACACTCTCCCTACCTACAGTTTTCTGTCCCTAGAAAAAATGTTTTTTTTAAGCACAATTTAGCACAAGGAGAATTCACTCACTGTCCTTCCAGGTCCCTGGAAACAAGGACTTTGACAGTGAAAGAAACTGACACACTCTCCCTACCTACAGTTTTCTGTCCCTAGAAAATATGTTTTTTTTAAGCACAATTTAGCACAAGGAGAATTCACTCACTGTCCTTCCAGGTCCCTGGAAACAAGGACTTTGACAGTGAAAGAAACTGACACACTCTCCCTACCTACAGTTTTCTGTCCCTAGAAAAAATGTTTTTTTTAAGCACAATTTAGCACAAGGAGAATTCACTCACTGTCCTTCCAGGTCCCTGGAAACAAGGACTTTGACAGTGAAAGAAACTGACACACTCTCCCTACCTACAGTTTTCTGTCCCTAGAAAAAATGTTTTTTTTAAGCACAATTTAGCACAAGGAGAATTCACTCACTGTCCTTCCAGGTCCCTGGAAACAAGGACTTTGACAGTGAAAGAAACTGACACACTCTCCCTACCTACAGTTTTCTGTCCCTAGAAAAAATGTTTTTTTTAAGCACAATTTAGCACAAGGAGAATTCACTCACTGTCCTTCCAGGTCCCTGGAAACAAGGACTTTGACAGTGAAAGAAACTGACACACTCTCCCTACCTACAGTTTTCTGTCCCTAGAAAATATGTTTTTTTTAAGCACAATTTAGCACAAGGAGAATTCACTCACTGTCCTTCCAGGTCCCTGGAAACAAGGACTTTGACAGTGAAAGAAACTGACACACTCTCCCTACCTACAGTTTTCTGTCCCTAGAAAAAATGTTTTTTTAAGCACAATTTAGCACAAGGAGAATTCACTCACTGTCCTTCCAGGTCCCTGGAAACAAGGACTTTGACAGTGAAAGAAACTGACACACTCTCCCTACCTACAGTTTTCTGTCCCTAGAAAAAATGTTTTTTTTAAGCACAATTTAGCACAAGGAGAATTCACTCACTGTCCTTCCAGGTCCCTGGAAACAAGGACTTTGACAGTGAAAGAAACTGACACACTCTCCCTACCTACAGTTTTCTGTCCCTAGAAAAAATGTTTTTTTTAAGCACAATTTAGCACAAGGAGAATTCACTCACTGTCCTTCCAGGTCCCTGGAAACAAGGACTTTGACAGTGAAAGAAACTGACACACTCTCCCTACCTACAGTTTTCTGTCCCTAGAAAAAATGTTTTTTTTAAGCACAATTTAGCACAAGGAGAATTCACTCACTGTCCTTCCAGGTCCCTGGAAACAAGGACTTTGACAGTGAAAGAAACTGACACACTCTCCCTACCTACAGTTTTCTGTCCCTAGAAAAAATGTTTTTTTTAAGCACAATTTAGCACAAGGAGAATTCACTCACTGTCCTTCCAGGTCCCTGGAAACAAGGACTTTGACAGTGAAAGAAACTGACACACTCTCCCTACCTACAGTTTTCTGTCCCTAGAAAAAATGTTTTTTTTAAGCACAATTTAGCACAAGGAGAATTCACTCACTGTCCTTCCAGGTCCCTGGAAACAAGGACTTTGACAGTGAAAGAAACTGACACACTCTCCCTACCTACAGTTTTCTGTCCCTAGAAAAAATGTTTTTTTTAAGCACAATTTAGCACAAGGAGAATTCACTCACTGTCCTTCCAGGTCCCTGGAAACAAGGACTTTGACAGTGAAAGAAACTGACACACTCTCCCTACCTACAGTTTTCTGTCCCTAGAAAAAATGTTTTTTTTAAGCACAATTTAGCACAAGGAGAATTCACTCACTGTCCTTCCAGGTCCCTGGAAACAAGGACTTTGACAGTGAAAGAAACTGACACACTCTCCCTACCTACAGTTTTCTGTCCCTAGAAAAAATGTTTTTTTTAAGCACAATTTAGCACAAGGAGAATTCACTCACTGTCCTTCCAGGTCCCTGGAAACAAGGACTTTGACAGTGAAAGAAACTGACACACTCTCCCTACCTACAGTTTTCTGTCCCTAGAAAAAATGTTTTTTTTAAGCACAATTTAGCACAAGGAGAATTCACTCACTGTCCTTCCAGGTCCCTGGAAACAAGGACTTTGACAGTGAAAGAAACTGACACACTCTCCCTACCTACAGTTTTCTGTCCCTAGAAAAAATGTTTTTTTTAAGCACAATTTAGCACAAGGAGAATTCACTCACTGTCCTTCCAGGTCCCTGGAAACAAGGACTTTGACAGTGAAAGAAACTGACACACTCTCCCTACCTACAGTTTTCTGTCCCTAGAAAAAATGTTTTTTTTAAGCACAATTTAGCACAAGGAGAATTCACTCACTGTCCTTCCAGGTCCCTGGAAACAAGGACTTTGACAGTGAAAGAAACTGACACACTCTCCCTACCTACAGTTTTCTGTCCCTAGAAAAAATGTTTTTTTTAAGCACAATTTAGCACAAGGAGAATTCACTCACTGTCCTTCCAGGTCCCTGGAAACAAGGACTTTGACAGTGAAAGAAACTGACACACTCTCCCTACCTACAGTTTTCTGTCCCTAGAAAAAATGTTTTTTTTAAGCACAATTTAGCACAAGGAGAATTCACTCACTGTCCTTCCAGGTCCCTGGAAACAAGGACTTTGACAGTGAAAGAAACTGACACACTCTCCCTACCTACAGTTTTCTGTCCCTAGAAAAAATGTTTTTTTTAAGCACAATTTAGCACAAGGAGAATTCACTCACTGTCCTTCCAGGTCCCTGGAAACAAGGACTTTGACAGTGAAAGAAACTGACACACTCTCCCTACCTACAGTTTTCTGTCCCTAGAAAAAATGTTTTTTTAAGCACAATTTAGCACAAGGAGAATTCACTCACTGTCCTTCCAGGTCCCTGGAAACAAGGACTTTGACAGTGAAAGAAACTGACACACTCTCCCTACCTACAGTTTTCTGTCCCTAGAAAAAATGTTTTTTTTAAGCACAATTTAGCACAAGGAGAATTCACTCACTGTCCTTCCAGGTCCCTGGAAACAAGGACTTTGACAGTGAAAGAAACTGACACACTCTCCCTACCTACAGTTTTCTGTCCCTAGAAAAAATGTTTTTTTTAAGCACAATTTAGCACAAGGAGAATTCACTCACTGTCCTTCCAGGTCCCTGGAAACAAGGACTTTGACAGTGAAAGAAACTGACACACTCTCCCTACCTACAGTTTTCTGTCCCTAGAAAAAATGTTTTTTTTAAGCACAATTTAGCACAAGGAGAATTCACTCACTGTCCTTCCAGGTCCCTGGAAACAAGGACTTTGACAGTGAAAGAAACTGACACACTCTCCCTACCTACAGTTTTCTGTCCCTAGAAAAAATGTTTTTTTTAAGCACAATTTAGCACAAGGAGAATTCACTCACTGTCCTTCCAGGTCCCTGGAAACAAGGACTTTGACAGTGAAAGAAACTGACACACTCTCCCTACCTACAGTTTTCTGTCCCTAGAAAAAATGTTTTTTTTAAGCACAATTTAGCACAAGGAGAATTCACTCACTGTCCTTCCAGGTCCCTGGAAACAAGGACTTTGACAGTGAAAGAAACTGACACACTCTCCCTACCTACAGTTTTCTGTCCCTAGAAAAAATGTTTTTTTTAAGCACAATTTAGCACAAGGAGAATTCACTCACTGTCCTTCCAGGTCCCTGGAAACAAGGACTTTGACAGTGAAAGAAACTGACACACTCTCCCTACCTACAGTTTTCTGTCCCTAGAAAAAATGTTTTTTTAAGCACAATTTAGCACAAGGAGAATTCACTCACTGTCCTTCCAGGTCCCTGGAAACAAGGACTTTGACAGTGAAAGAAACTGACACACTCTCCCTACCTACAGTTTTCTGTCCCTAGAAAAAATGTTTTTTTTAAGCACAATTTAGCACAAGGAGAATTCACTCACTGTCCTTCCAGGTCCCTGGAAACAAGGACTTTGACAGTGAAAGAAACTGACACACTCTCCCTACCTACAGTTTTCTGTCCCTAAAAAAAATGTTTTTTTTAAGCACAATTTAGCACAAGGAGAATTCACTCACTGTCCTTCCAGGTCCCTGGAAACAAGGACTTTGACAGTGAAAGAAACTGACACACTCTCCCTACCTACAGTTTTCTGTCCCTAGAAAAAATGTTTTTTTTAAGCACAATATAGCACAAGCACAAAACACACTGACACTCTCCCTACCTATCCTTCTCTTTTCCTAAACTAAAGGAATCCAGGTTAAGCAAGAAAGAAATAAAAGTCACTGTCCCTGCCTATGCTGCTCTATCCCTGCTCCGGAACACACTACACTAGGCCGCCGTGCTGGCGGCCTTTTATAGTGTGGGGCGTGTACTAAACACCCTCAGCAATAATTGGCCACAGGCATCCTGCCTGTGGCCAATCATTGCTCTCCTCGCTGCCGGCGCTGTGATTGGCCAAGCATGCGGGGTCACAGTGCATGCTTGGCCAATCACAGCGCCTGGATGACACTGCGATGGCGTAGTGCATTGTGGGCCGTTCGCGTCACTCGAATTTGGCGCGAACGGCCCAAATCGTTCGATCTTCGTCGAACGATCGAACAGCCGATGTTCGAGTCGAACGTATGTTCGACTCGAACACGAAGCTCATCCCTAGTTTTTACCCAAACGAAAAACTTTTATAAAGAGTGTTAGTGAACCCTTACACTGGGGGCCCTACACTTCTTGTAGCAGTTCATCCACTCTGTCGACGGACAGTGTCGCATCCGTCACGTACGAACAAGAAGCAGAGGGACGTGGGATATCTATCCCATAAACCTGTATCCTCAAAGTCAGCGGAAAATAAAGTCGTGCTCTAAGAGGAAAAACAAAAAACAAAACCAAAAGCGAAAACAAGGGCAATCTAAAGCCTCGTGGGGGTCTCGTGTAAAAGTACATTTGAAGTAACTCCGGTGGTTGAAGAAGGTGTAATAGGATAGAGCGAACAAGGAAGTGGAAGATCCGTGCATCAAAGGTGACCGTGAGAAGATCTCATCAACGCAGGTTGGTCAGCCAGTCGTCAGCATCCGCTGGGTTATCAAAGAAGCGGACCGTCCCCTCATGTTGGACTCGTAGGCGGCTTGGGTAAAGCATGCCATATTTAATGTCCTTATCTCTAAGTCGTTTGCGGACATCGTTGAAGGTTTTCCTCCTTCTCTGCAAGTCCGCCGAAAAGTCAGGGAAGAGGAGGACAGAGGAGTTACAATATTTGAGCGTGGGATGTTGGCGGGCTTCCGACAGAATCTTGTCCCTGTCCCGATAGTTAAGAAAACGGACTAAGAAGGGCCTGGGGGGTTTCCCCGGGGTGGCTCGGCCCGCGGGCACCCGGTGGGCCCTCTCCACCACGTAGGTAGGGGGAACATCTGTAAGGCCCAGGAGATTTTTAAAGAACTCCTCCGCAAATATAGCAGGGTGGTCTCCCTCTTCTCCCTCAGGCAAACCTAGGACTCTGACATTATTGCGCCTCAGCCTGTTCTCGGCATCATCTGACTTTGCGACGAGGGACTGCACTGTGCGCTGCAGCTCGGTAACGGAGGCGGTATGGGAGGCCGTAAGATCTTCAGTGGTCGACACTCTGGATTCAGTTTCCGCCATTCTACCCCTCATTTTGTCAAGGTCGTTTCGTATGAGGTTACATTCTTCAGCGAGGTGGTCAATATGCACCAAAAGCGAGGTCCTACTCTGCTCGATCGCAGCGAGGATCACTGCTGTACCATCTTTAGCCAGTGGGGCTGGCCCCTCTGTCGGCGGAGCTTCAATGGGATCCATTTCTAAGCCAGCCAGCAAGGCCCGAAGCCGACCCAGAAGTATGGGATCAGGTTGTGGGGAAGATGGCGGTGGCAGCAGGAGTGGTACGTTGGTCTTTGCGGCTTTCGAGGACCTGTTCCCTTTTTTGGAGGAGGAGGACATCTGACAATTCGACAGGGGGGGCCCACTCTCAGGAGATTTGACGGTGTTCAGACGAGCACCCAGGAGGTAGGTAAGGGGCGACCCAGGCCACAGCAGGTGTCTCGGGAGGGATTATGTCAGGTGCCGCTGCAGGTACCAGGCAACGACAGCGGTCACCGGCCGCCCCCCACCCCACAGTAGACAAAGAAGTAGGGACAGGGTGATAAGGATGAGAAGCTGGGACCAGCGCAGCAAGGCTGAGGCAGAAGGGTGGCGGAGGACCGGAGAAGCTGGGCTCCAGGGGCAACGCAGCCGCTCCAAATTAGGCAAGTTCAGTGCCACAGCACCCCAGGCCTAGGCAGGGATGACAGGGCGTGAGAAGGCAGGCGATCCGCGCTGTTGCGCTCGGCGATGTCGGCCGCGGTGCACTTCCGGCGGGGCGGCGGTCTAGGAAAGACCGGTGCTTCGTAGGCCGCACTAGGCCGCACCGGGTCGCGGCCTCCACTGATCCCTTTTTTGGCCCAGCGGACCTCCGGATCGGGCCAGGAAGGTGGATGGGCAGGCAGATGTGGCCGGATGACAGTCCCTTACCTGCAGGCAAGCTGGGATCAGGTCCTTGCAGTGCAGCACCGTAGCAGGCCGGGAAGATGGCGGCGGCCTCAGGTGAGTGGAGGATTCAGGCGTGCAGGCGTGCAGGCGATCCGGGCAGAGAGTCTCCACAATTTTGTCCCAGGATGAGACAGGGGACACAGGGGAACAGGCTGGAGTGAGTTGTTTCTCTTTTAAATCGATGGAAATGCACGGATGGCAAAGGATTCATACAGGATAGCCGGAGCTCTTCAAAAACACGTCCTCTGGCTCTCACATCCGGACACGCCCCCCACAAGCGTGTGCAATTTTTAAGGGTGACATGTTAGGTTTCTATTTACTCTGCGTAACTTCATCTTTCACATTATGCAAAAACATTGGGCTAACTTTACTGTTTTTTTTTTTTAAGCACAAAACATTTTTTTTCCGTAAAAAACGCGTTAAAAAAATTGCTGCGCAAATATCGTGTGAGATAAAAAGTTGCAACAACCACCATTATATTCTCTACGGTCTTTGCTAAAAAAACATATATAATGTTTTGGGGTTCTATGTAATTTTATAGCAAATAAATGATGATTTTTACATGTAGGAGAGAAATGTCAGAATTGGCCTCGGTGCTCCAGAACGCCTGAAGGGGCTCCCTGCAAGTCTGTGTAAAAGTCTCACACATGTGGTATCGCCATACTCGGGAGGAATAGCAGAATGTGTTTTGGGGTGTAATTTGTGGTATGCATATGCTGTGTGTGAGAAATAACCTGCTAATATGACAATTTTGTGGAAAAAAAAAGAGAAAAAAAAATCTTGATTTTGCAAAGAATTGTGGGAAAAAATGACAACTTTAAAAAACTCACAATGACTCTTTCTGAATACCTTGGAATGTCTTCTTTCCAAAAAGGGGTCATTTGGGGGGTATTTGTACTTTTCTGGCATGTTGGGGTCTCAAGAAATGAGATAGGCCGTCAGTACTTCAAGTGTGATCAATTTTCAGATATTGGCACCATAGCTTGTGGACTCTATAACTTTCACAAAGACCAAATAATATACACCAATTTGTACTTCTTTTTACCAAAGATATGTAGCAGTATAAATTTTGGCCAAAATTTATGAAGAAAAAATAGTAATTTGCAAAATTTTATAACGGAAACGAAAAAAAACAATTTTTTTACAGAATTTTCAGTCTTTTTTCTCTTATAGCGCAAAAAATTAAAACCCAACAGTGATTAAATACCACCAAAAGAAAGCTCTATTTGTGTGAAAAAAAGGACAAAAAATTCATATGGGTACAGTGTTGTATGACTGAGTAATTGTCATTCAAAATGTGAGAGCACCGAAAGCTGAAAATTGGTCTGGTTATTAAGGGGGTTTAAGTGCCCAGTGGTCAAGTGGTTAAGGTGAAGTAGATGGTTGGGAGTTAAAGGTTCCAAACTTGTTGGATCATTGATGTTGTCAACTGTAAGTGGACGACTGTTAACAATAGACATTACTTCATAGAATAGGGTCCTAAGTGAAGCATCATCTATTCTTCCGGAGCTCTTTCTCAACACTGAACTTAACACATTTCTTACAGTTCTGATTTGTCTTTCCCAAACTCCTCCTGTGTGGCTTGCATGTGGAGCATTCATATGAAAATCACATTGATTCTTTGACAAATACTGAGTTACCTTTTCTTTATCGATCTCTTTTAGAGCTTTCTTCAATTCATTCTTTGCCCCAACAAAATTAGATCCTTGGTCAGATCTAAGCTCTCTGACAGTACCTCTAATGGCTATGAAACATCTCAAGGCATTAATGAATGCGTCAGTTGATATATCTTCTAACATTTCCAGATGAATTCCTCTGGAGCTTAGACATGTAAATATTAGTCCATATCTCTTGTACTCCTTGCGGTTTTGCTTGGTGATGAACGGGCCGAAACAATCCATACCACTATAAAGAAATGGTGGTGATGGGTTTACACGATCTGCCGGTAAATCTGCCATTCTTTGTTCTTCGGTAGGTCTACATGCCTTTCTACAGGTTACGCATATACTTATATACTTTGCTATAACTTTGCTTCCTTTTACTATCCAGTAACCACCTTCTATCAAACAGTTCTGGGTAAAGCTTCTTCCTTGATGCAAGGATTTGTTGTGGTAGTGATCAATAATCAATCTTGTGAAGGTAGAATTTTTGGGTAAAATTGCTGGATGCTTCACTCTGCTGGGTAACGATGCATTTTCCAGTCTCCCTCCCACCTTCAGTATACCATCCTGTAGAACAATATTAAGCTTGTACAATGGGTGGTTGTTGGGAATCCTTTTAGGTAGGTTCTTGACTATGTCTCTTCCACTCTTCACTATAGAATCTCTGTTGAATGAGTCTTATGACTGTTTCTTCAGCCTTCATTCTTTCCGCTACATTCAGTGATTCCTTCTTTCTGATTCCCTTTGCCAAACGTTGAATTCGAGCTACTACGTTTATGACTGTATTCCATTTTGAACATCTGGCTAGTCTTTCAAGTATGTCATCTTGACACTTGGCGGCAGTGCTCAATGTTTGTACAACTTTTACTTCTGGATCACCCATAGACAATTCTGTGTAACCTTCACTGGGTATGATTTCCTTTTCCCAGAGGAACTCTGGACCGGTGAACCAGTTTGAATTTTTCAATTCTGTTACATTCAGGCCTCTTGAAGCATGATCTGCAAAGTCAGATTCAAGGATCTTGATTACTTCCGCTGAACTTACAGCTGGTAACTCTTGGACAGATATTCGATGACACAATCCTGTCACCTGTCTTGAGTTTGCAATCTGCTGTTTTCCTCCAACAACGCCCCATCCTAGATCAGTTTGAACAGCGTAGGGTTCACCCTTTCCTCCTGTGATTACCCTTCGTGGTACCAAAGCTTCGGGACAATCATAACCTATCAACAGTCCAACACCAAACTCCTTCAGCGGGAACATTTCATGAGATATGACAGATAGGTGCTCCCATTTATTGGCTGTTTCACAGGTAGGTATGCGATCTCGATCTAGAGGTATATCGTCTTTCGTATAAGCTGGAGGTAGATCCAATGTGAGGTTTGAATGAAGTCCTTTAACTCTCAATCCTTTGACCCTTTGACTGTTCACTAATGTGTCTCTCTCTGTCATTGTGGTGAGTTTGAGCTTCACTGGTTCTGTAGCCACTTGTAATTTCTTGCAGATTTCTTGATCAATGAAGGTGACATCGCTTTGGGCATCCAGTAGTGCATAGGCATATACCTTCTTATTCTTCCTTTTAGGATTTGAAATGCACACTGGTACAACCATTGATGTGCCGTTGCTTTCCCTCACTCTGCAAGAGAATACCGATGCTTTCTTTTCTTCCTCAGCATCTTTAGCTATTGAGGATTTATCCTTTTTTGGACGTTCTTCATGTAGTGGTGTAGGATGGCGTCCTTTGCAAACGCTGCATGTGGCCCTTTTCTTACACTCCTTAGTAATATGGCCTTTCCTTAGGCACCCAAAACACAGTTGGTTAGCAAGTACAAACTTTTTCTTTTCATTTGGGGATTTCTCCTTCAATTGTTGGCACTTGTGTATAGAGTGGTTCTCTCCACAGAACATACACTTAAAAGTAGTCTGAGGATTTGTCGGTTCTGTCTCTCTACTGATCCCAGTAGTAACTTTGAACTTGCTCTCGTAGGTATCTATACCTTTCTCTGTTGTGTCGGTTGCAAAGCTAGTTGCTCTTGCACGTCTTATATCCCTCGCAGGCCTTTCTTCTAAGGACTTTAAGGCGTATGATCCTGTTACTGGATTACATACTATTCGTGCTTCCTTATTAACGAACTCAGAGAACTTTTCAAAACTTGGGAAGTCCTTACTTAGATCTAACTGTTCAGTCACATAGCGATTCCATCTAGAAGCCACTTCTTCAGGTAGCTTAGCTAGCATCCTGTGGTTTTCTAGATAGTCGTTCAGTACTTCTAGTCCTCGTACATGTGGGATGGCATTGCTGCATGCTTGCAGGAAGTCACCATACTCTTGGAGTTTGAAATGTTCTTTAGGACCTATTTTAGGCCAGTTATTCAATTTCTCCCTAAAGGCTCTTTGTACTAAGAAAGGATGACCATATCTTGCGTTTAACTTTTCCCAAGCTTGCTTATAGGCTTCTTCATCTGTTCTATAGAAGTTACCTTCAAGAGCTTTCTTCGCTTCTCCACCAACATATTTCTGAAGGTAGAATAACTTGTCAACTGGCCTGGAGCAATGATGCTCAATGATCATTTCAAAACTTGCCTTCCACTCTATGAACTTCAGTATGTCTCCTGAAAATACAGTAGGTTCTGGAACGGGAAGTCTTGCTGGGACTGTTCTTTGTCCTTTTGCTGGGACTGTAGTCGCAACATTCTCCTGATTATTGCAGTGACATCTAGGAACAGAATTATCCTGTTTTATTTTTTCACTTAGTTCTGAATTGGGTGAGTCTCTCTTTTCGTCTTTCTGAGCAGGGATGGAAGGGCAATGACTTTTTTCTTCATTACATACTGGAGATTTCCTTCCATTCTCCTGGGCGTATGAAAGGAAGTAGGAGTCTGCATCTTCACTTAGTACAGATTTGGACTTATGATTACTATTCATGTCCTCTTCGTGTACTCTTTGTCTGGCTTCTATAATCTTGACTTCCTTCAGCCTTTCCATTTCTGCTACTCGTAGATGCTGCGCCTCGATTGCAGATTCCATCTCAATTTCTGCTCTCTTGACAGCAAGTTGTTCGACAAGTTCCTTTCTTTTGGCTATTAAAGTACTTGAGGACTCTGACATGTTACTGGCACTTCTGCTAGTGGAAGAAGTCCTACTTGTGATTGTGGTTCCTCCTAAGGACCTAGCATAGTCTCTCATAAAAAGCTCATTCATTCTCTTTCTTGCCTTAACTTCATCATAGTTAGCTTCAAATGATAGTTCTCTCATGAGCTTTACTAAACCTTTAGTGACTGCAGTACATGTGTCCATGTTCCTTACAATATCCTGGAGAGGTGTTGTAGAAGACCGCAGGTTGACACATGCTGCCATAAGCTCTGATTCAGATTCTTCTACCGTCTCTATCATATCACTCAAGTTTCCTTTTATACTTTCTTGCTTTAGCTTTCTACGAACATCTTTAATGTAGGATTTCCACTTATCATACATTCTGGTGAACTTTTTTCTTTTCAATACTGCTTCTTGCTCCAAATTTTCCAGCATCTTTAGGGTTGGTTTTCTGATACGTTCTGAACGTCTTAGTTCATCTGTTTGGGGCAAGACTAATGCTGCATCAAACTCTTCTACCTCAGACAGGTTCACTTGCTCTTCACCTTCTATCTTATCTATCTTTGTATCCTCAAACAGTGGCATAGAAATACTAGGCTTAGACATTTTACTTTAAGTGCTATAACAATCAATACGAATATTAAGAAGACTGTCACTTTAAATGCAATAGCAATAGGTGCAGGCAGTAAAAATGACTTTCTCTTTAAAATACTTTAAGAGTCCGTGTACTACAACTGACCCTTGTTCTTTACTTACAGTCCTTTTACTCCTGAACACGAAAATGTCTCTTTCTTGTCAAGCCTATGTGCAATGATAGTAATAAAGGAAAGTTCTGACCTTATTCTGAAGAGCAGGATACTGTGATCTGTAGGTTGCTGGAACAAATAGTCTTAAAGGAGACTTGTCTTTGTTGATCTGATGCTCTACTCTGACGTGCGATGCTTTGCGCTGACGTGCGATGCTTTGCGCTGACGTGCGATGCTCTGTGCTGTCTTGCGATGCTTTGCGCTGACGTGCGATGCTTTGCGATACTCTGTGCTGTCTTGCGATGCTTTGCGCTGACTTGCGATGCTTTTTGCTGACGTGCGATGCTTTGTGCTGCAGGCTTTGGGCCTAGTGGCGGGGAAATAGCTGGCTGCAGTACATAGCCTCTTTGTGGGTAGCGGTGCAGGCACTCTAACTCTGGACTTTGGCCTCCCATCATGCGTCTTTTTCTCTCTCTAGGGATCGCAGGAGGGTTGGCGCTCTCTCTGTGACTATCTTGCCTTTGCCGTTCTGCCACTTTAAGAGTCGGCTGCAGTTTGACTAAAACACACGTTCTATGGCCTCTATGGTAGCTCCGCTGCTCAAATGCGCTCTTTACTGTGCAAGCTGAGGAGCACTATCGCTTCACCCTCAATGGGCTAATAGTTCCACTTTAGGCTAATAGTTCCACTTTGGGCTTAATAGTTCCACTGTGGCAGGCGCAGCACTATGAAGTGCCTTTATGCGCTGTGGCATCAGAAGAATTTGATTTCTCTGATCTTTTAGTCCACACAAGACTATCTGTTACTCTATAATTCCTCTAGCACCGTTCTATGGAAGCAGTAGGTTTGAAGAGCACACCAAACCTTTAAGATAACTTCTATATTTCTCTCTTCAGTATCTGTACTTTCACTTTAAAATACTTTAGACACTTTATGATCTCTCTGGGACTTGCTCTATATGCTGTTTGCTCTGATGTTTGCTCTGAAACCTGGTTTGATTGCTGGTTTGTTTGTTTGATTGTTTGCAAACCTGGTTTGGTGGAACTACAAGTGAACACATAACTTGTTTCAGTATACAGTTCTAATCACATTATTAACAATAGGAACTTATATAACTGTATTAAATACCTATTTTGGCCACTTGCTTCCATAAAACTGGACTCTGGATGGATCTGAACTGTTCAGCTCCACACTCTGATGTAAAATGAAATTCTAGACATGTGCTATGAGATTTCCTAGACAGAACATGAGTGAAATGCTGGCTATGATTGGCCAGAGACATTTGCTCAGTGAGATTGGTTGTGATTGGCTAAAACTCCTGATGAGTCACAAAAGCTTAACTCTATGCTTTCTGGTTGCAATTCTGCTGTGTTATTAAGCTTACTTTTCTGCATAGTATATAATAATCTTAAAGGTATATTTTTTCTTTTCTTCTGTGAACACAATATACAACTGTTATATGACATCCATATATAAAGTCACAGTAAATAACTCTGCTGTTATCTCTCACAAATGAACATGAACATATGCACTGTTTTAACATTATTAGCAGGTCTAGCTATATATGCATGTAAGCCACATTAGCAACCTAGGACAGGTCTTAGCTGGCCAGCTACACTGAGAAATAGTGATGTATATAAAAACAAAAGCTATTGTACTCATACACTAATATTTACAACAATGAAAACTCCCAGCCCCCAGCACTCTGTATGTACAGATGATGTGAAGGTAATGGATGACCATTCATATATCCCTGTGATATCCAAGCTCTGTATAATTAGAAGTTTACACTCTCCACACACACAGGGTTAATAAATGGTCATAAATTACTGCACATTATCTGGACCGAGGAGGGGGGATGTTTGTACAGACAGAGGAGGCTTGGAAGATATCATCAGACACACTCCCGATCCTCCTGTCCCCTTAACCCTTCACAGCAACTCCTGCCAAACAAATCCTGTCAGCTTTCCACTCCAGGAGACTCCTCAGACAAAAACTCTCCGCTCACCTCTTTCCTGCATGTAATGTGAGCAGCAGCGCCAGTCCGACATTATTTACTCCTCCCGACATGATCTCCTCTGCTCTCCTCCTCAGTTCCGCCTCTTGGGTAAGCACACCGCACTAGTGATCGGAGGGGAGAGTTAGTCACTGATAAGAGACCCTGCAGGAGCCTGTAGGGGGGAGACAGGATGGAATAAGCTTTAGATTCTAACAATTACCCCAGCATAGTGTTTTTATGGAGAAGCAGTGACACTGCTGCTGTCTCCACAGTGACACATATGCTAATGGAGCTCCCCCTGACTGATGGTTTGTCCGGGTTTCAGAGAGTCTGAAAACCGGGCAGATGATTCAGAACCCGGACTGAATCCCGTACAGGTGGCAACCCTACAAACGAGAGTCTTTTTCCCTCTCTTCTTCTCTTACAGGTAAAACCTTGGATGAGGCAATGATATAGGCTTCAAACGATCATCAAAAGCCTCCACATGGTACTCAACACTCTTTCCTTCTTTGCGACAGATCACCACTTTGTCCGCATGAATGTGTGTTCCCAGCAACCATTTAGCTTTACAGTCCGGAAACTTCTTGGTGACCGTTGGTGAACAGGAAAGGTACCGCCGTGCTTGCTTTTTCAATTTGTCCCACACAAAGGCATCATACCATCTTTGCCGGAAGACCTCCACCTCATAGAGCAGTTCCCGAGGCAGATACGGGTATTCCCACCCATATTCCTGAGCAACCTTCTGGCCATAGAGACGTTGCAACCTTGACAAAGGTGGCATAGTAGCTCGGTCTCCTTCTCCGGGTGGAACAATCGCTTCTGGATGACGAGGTGCATTCACCACCTCAGTAAACCTGGGCCTAGGAGCCCGCAGTGATTGACGTTGCACTCCCGCAACAGGAACAGGTGAAATGGATGTTGAATCAAGAAAGGGAACTTCAGACAGGGGACCAGCTTCTTCCCTCGGCGCAGAGGCCTCCACCCGGGGTGTACTATCCCCAGTAGACATAGGTGGGTCCCTTGTAACACGGGCCGAGGGTAACTTCATTCTGTCCCATCCCTTCTGGTGGAAGATTTCGTCTATCTCCCCATCATCGCCATTGTCAGACAATGAATCCAGGTCAGAGGTGTCGTAGCACTCCGCGGGCAGATAATTCCCAGTCACGGAACTATCCTCCTTGATGGCCTCTACCGACTGTGGACTACCGCCACTTTCAACCACACAGACAGTCCCAACCCCTGGCTCACCTGGGCCTCTTGAAGAACAGGGATGTCTAGGACTTTTCCTACCGGAGCCATCCAGGCCAGGCAAGCAGTGGGGCGAAGCTCTTTCACGACCACACAAGGCCATCACTAGGCCGACTTTTCTCTTCGGTGGCCGGAGCAGGGAGCTGCTGGTGACCGAGGCAGCATCCTCTGATTTTTCTCTTGTTACCTCTGTTTGGGCAGTCCCTTCGCCCGGATCAGTGCGCATGGGGAATGCACCAGCATCGATCTCTCCCTCCGGAGTGGCAGTCCCTGTGAGGTAGTTGAGGTGGAAAGCCCGAGGCTTTTCTGTGGATGGTTCCACCTCGAAGAGGAATTCTTTGCAGACCTCACAGCGCCCAAACGGCTTCAGCTGGACCACCAGTCTCGAACAGCCGGGACAGATCACACCGAGGGCTTCCATGTCTCTACAGGTAAAGAGAGCCAATCGCCCCTGGGAAGGAAGGAACAGAAATCCACGGAGCACTTGAAGCCATCCTCTCTCTTTGCTGCTCCATTGCGCACTGACCCACCCGCGCCGGAATCTCCACGTGCGTATGTTCACGTGGCCGGACTCCTCCCACGTTCTGCACTTGTTCGTGGGCTTTTCCCTTGCCCCGTCCACGAACTACGCAGTTGTGGGTTGCCTCGTGGCGCGTTGGCCAATATGGCCGACCTATTTGGAACTCCTCCGGGCAGCAAAGTTCAAATTCAGACACCATACACATATCCCGGATACGATGCCCCCACGTGTAGCGGCCTCACCCCTCTCCCTTGCTTTATCGGTTATATGGCTGTTGTCTAGGGGTACCTGGGGGAGAGAGATGATACACACCACGGCCCATGTCCTCCCGTAACTAGGAGGTGAAGGCCAGAGATTGGGCTTTTGTGTAGGTGTCCTAGAGCCAAGTCCAGTCCTTCATCCCTGACTCCTTTGCTTAGTAACCCAAGTTCCACACAGTGAATAGGTACAACTCAGTTTTATTCTTACTGCCAAGCAATAAAACAGTCTTTCTCCTTTTGAATAATAGGGGACAGATCGAGGCACAATCCTTTCCCTTCTTGCTGCTTCCCACTGTACTGTCACCAGTGGTGAATAGTCACTGCCACTGACTAGGTAATATAGAACGTGAATTTACCTTTGCTCACTTTGCCCCTGTCAGAGGAAGAAATCCGTCCAAGGGAGAAGTGGAGGCCTCTCCGTCACCAGGGATGCTGCGCCGGACTCTTCGGAGAAGTTACTGCGCACCAGTCCTCACGAACTCAGACACGGGCACCCAAGGCATTAGGGCCCCCTCGGATTCCTCCACCCTCGCGGAACTCAGTCGAAGGTACTGAGCCCCAGGCATCCGCCATAGTACCTCACCCCAGGCTAAAGGTGCCTGAGATGGACTCCATCTCCGCTCCAGCTAGGCCAAGGGCGCCTAGGCCTGGAACACCGGAACGCCAGCACCCAAGCTGAAGGTGCCTGGGTGCGGCCACGTCCTCCGACTCTCTCCCTAAAATCCGGGCCTCCTCCACTTTTATGACCTCTCCCTTTGCATCACAGCAGGTTCCCCGCCCCGCTGTACCAGCTCCAGGGGAGGACAAAAAGGCACAGTTTGCGGTGTGAGTTCAACTCCGGCCCAAGGCAACAGCGCCACCCAGGGACCCCAAGGAACCTCACACCACCAGAGTCCTCACATAATTCAAATACCCGCTACATATATATATTTTTTTTTTTTACTTTCTGCTATAAATCATATGCAATAAAAAAATTAAAAAAACAATTTTCTGCATAAATTTAGGCCAATATGTATATACCTCTTTCTCTCTGCTTCCTATTGCAGATATTGATATAGTACTGACAACCTACCCAACACTTTACATATTGTATAGTATGTTCACATCAGTTGGTGCCCTCAAGTAACACACTAGCATGTCACAAGTGATTAAACCAGAGTACCCATAAAAAATAGTTAGACATATTATAAATACAGGTTGTTTAGTGACCTGATGTGGCAATATGTAGATTGTCACTTGCCAGGTGATGTGGCAAGTGACAATCCACATCTTGTGGCAGTAACAAATTTTGTTATTTCATATACATAATTCCTTAAAGGGTCTTTTTGTTTTACCCACGTAAAATGCTTTGCAGCTGCACTCCATATAGTACACAACTCCTATTGTATCACAGTAAATAGCTTCCTTAGGGGTCCATAGTTGTCCATTGGTTAGGCGGATTGTCTTCGTCTTCCATATCCAAGTGCAATAATTGCATTTACCGCATTTAAATGTGCCCTTACGTTTGTAACTCCAAAGGGTTTTAGAAACAGCCTCTTTCAGATGGCTGTGAGTTAAATGATCTCTCAAAGATCTTGCCCTATGATACTTTATTAAAGGTCTTTCACCTATGTATTTTGCAACTACGGAGTCATCCTGTAAGAGATGCCAGTGATGCTGCAAGATTTTTTTGAGGTTCACGTGATTATGGGAAAAGCCCTTAAAGTGGATGTAAACCCGAGCTGGGCACTTATATTTGCAGCATTTTGTAATCTCTCTTCAAAAAGAGCTAAGTCCCATAGCTCTCTCCTGAACTGTTCCTCTGTTATTAGCCTGATAACTCCTGACAATTTCTGTCAGGGGAGGTTGCTAAAATAGATTAACAGGGAGCTGGCCCTATTACAAAACACCTCTGAGAGTCTCTGCCTATGATGAGAGGGGGTGTGTGCCTTTCCTCCAATCAGCAATTTTAGCTATCTTGGCTGTATGCCCAGACATCACACTCTGTGTTAACCAGGAAGTGAAAATTTCCTTACACAATCTGAACTTTCTAAACAGTATATAAATGTGAAGACAGCAGATATACATGTAAAACCTATGTAGGGAGATTTGGTTCATCTCAGTGTATCATCTGATGCCACGTACACACGATCATTATTCACGGCGGTTTAAAAACCGCCGTGAATAATGACATTTTAAACGAGGGAACAGCTTGTTCCCCACACACGGTCATTTTTCTCGTCATTTTTTAAAATGACGAGAAAAACGATCGTCTATGGGCTCCGCGGCAGTGTTTCCCTATGGGAAACACTGCCGCGGAAGAAATGTCAGGAAAAACGACGAGAAAAATTAGAACATGTTCTAATTTTTCTCATCGTGATTAATGCCGTTTTTCCCGTCGGGAAAAACGGCAAAAAGCCCACAGACGATCGTTTTTCTCGTCCAAAGGAAAAAATGAAATTTTTCCCGACGGGAAAAATGATCGTGTGTACGCGGCATGAGGCTGTTCACTTCACTGGGTGTATGGAGGATTTACTAGTGGGATCATTACTCTCCACTTTGCGTTGAGTATAAAGGAGAGATTCACAAGATCTCTGTTTCGCTCTATTAAAAGCCCTTTTTTTTAGCACCTTTAAAGTCCCAACCTTTTTTCATACAGTGTGTGCAGATTGCTGTCATCCTAATACTGTGAATATGCTTATATGGAAGTAGATCAGAGTGTTGACTTCATCAGCATTCTGCCTTTCACTGTCCTATTAGTAGGCTGGGGGTGGGTCATTTACTGTTTAACCGAACTGGAAGTCAGGAACCTGGTTATGCTCTCCTTTACCACAGGACTGGCTGAACTAGGTTTAATACAAAGAAGATTTAATACATTTAGATATATATATGTAGCGGGGTGTTCCCCTTTAATGCAGAGAGACAAGAAGTTCCAGGTGAGAGGTGAGTCGAGAGGAAGTAAAGAGACATTATGGAAGTGAAAGCAGAGGAGAGAGAGACTACATCTCCCAGTACATCTTGCAGCACCCAGGGTACATTGCTCCAGAACAGAGACTGCTGGGGCAGACTTTATAAAGGGGAGGTGGAGTTTGTTCGGTCTCTTTGGACACCCCCTCTCCTAGCAAGAGGATCTCTGTACTGAACTGCTGTGTGCACAAGGCCTGAAGCCTGGGCCTTGTGCTCCTTTCCAAAGCGCCCTCTGCCAGCCTAGCAGAACCTTAGAGACATCTTCTCATCCTTGCTGCAGTACACCAGAAGGATTGAAGACTTGGATGTCGGTGGATTCCTGTTCCTAGACGAATCGATGGAGGAAACGGACTTGGACTTGTCCGGGTGGTGAGAGCTGTTTAAAGACAGATCCTTTATCTTTACTATTCGTTGGGATTACAAAGTTGTTCTTCAAGTGCACCACCGAAAGATTGCTAGCGAATATTGTTTCACTGAACTTCCATTTAGATCAGTCAGGCCTGACTGCATAGGTAGACATTGCTGGGTGTTAGTCTACCCATGAGGGGAAGTAGCTGTAAAAGGGCAGCACTAGAGTTGCATAGCAATACTTTATTATTCTGATTACTCTGTTTATCTTTATTACTGTTTATTGCAGGGATCTGCAACTTGTTATACTGTTGTTTATTACTTGCCCATTAGCCTCAGTAAAATATCTGGGTCAAGTACATTGGTGTCAGTTTCACTTACTTTAATAGAAGTTTTAAAGTATATCACTGTGTGTGTTTGCCATAGGACTGCGTCACCTAGAGTTGCGGTCACGCGGTCCTATCTCCCCTTACTAGCTGTGCCACGGGAGGTTAGAGCCGATTGCCAGGGGTTGACAGCGGTGCACTACAGGGCCCAAATCAATACCAGCGGCTCTCTTAACTGGGGGTAGCGCTACATATATATATATATATATATATATATATATATATATATATATATGTAGCGCACACACCCCTCTCTTTACCTGCATTAACTTCGGCTCCTCACAGGAAGGGAGAGGCACACCGCACCACAAGCCCGTACCCTCCTGTGTAAAGAGGTTGAGCGGTGTTAGTTTTGGGCCTTGTCTGCGGCCAGAGTCAAAGTCCTCCCAAGAATGATCTCTACCTTGGATAGATGGGAGTCCTCAATCCCTAGCGGACCCCAGCCGAAGGTGCTGGGCCCCGGGCCTTCAAAATAGTACCTCACCCCAGACTGAAGGTGTCTGGAATGGAACAGGATCTCCACCTCCGGGTCTAGGGCACCCGGAGACGACCCTCACTCACCCCCAGGCCGAAGGTGCCTGGGCGTGGACCTCGAACGGAAGATGTCTGCCCCTTTTATACCCTCTCCCGACAGGCACAGCAGGTTCCCAGCCCTGCCGTACTACTGCCGAGAGGGGACACAAAAGGCACAGCCCTCTATCGGTGGTTCAACCCTGGCCCACGGCGACAGTGCCACTTGTAGGCCACAGGGAACTGTACACCAATACTATCCCCTGTGAACAGAAATGGTCCATAAACCCTAACAATCAGTGTGTCTGAGCCTAATTACCACTCAGACACTCCCCCTAAATTGAACATCCCGCTATATATATATATATATATATATATATATATATATATATATATATAGCACACAGAGCCTTCCGCTCCATCCATTTTCTTTTTTGCAGTAAGGCACACCTGCTACTTGCCCGTTGTCCAACTCCAGATATGGAGAGGCGAGCAGTGTTAGATTTTTGGGCCTTGCGGCGAGTTACCTCTCCAGAGTGGATCCCTGGTCTCCGTTGTCTAGGCGAAAGTCCCTTTTTGTAATAAAGCCAATGTCCACACAGGTGTACCGTATATACTCGAGTATAAGCCGAGATCTTCAGCCTTTTTTTGGGGCTGAAAGTCCCCCCCTCGGCTTATACTCGAGTCATCGAAATTTTTACATTGTAAATATTATCTGTAAAGAAGTTGCGGCTGCAGCGTCCATCGTTCAAATTCCGCGGCATCCATCGTTCAAATTCCGCGGTCTCTTCCTGTTCCTTCCGTGATAGGCGAATCTCATCAGACACTCTCCGCCTATCACGAACGTTCTCTCATCCTCAGTTTTCCAGCAGACGTCTGTGATTGGCGGAACACCCAACACAGTGTCTGCTGGGAAAACTGAGGATGAGGGAATGATCGTGATAGGCGGAGAGTGTCTGCTGAGAATCGCCTATCAAAGAAGGAACAGGAAGAGACCGCGGAATTTGAACGATGGACGCCGCGGAATTTGAACGATGGACGCCGCAACTTCTTTACAGGTAATATTTACAATGTAAAATAGGGAACAGCGAGCTAGGGAACAGTGGGGCATCGGCTTATACTCGAGTCAGTAAGGTTTCCCAGTTTTTTTGGCAACATTAGGTACCTCGCCTTATACTCGAGTCGGCTTATACTCGAGTATATATGGTAAAACCTAAGCAGCAAGGTTTTATTCTTTTCTTGAGGTAAAACTTGGAAGAGAGAGAGTAGAAACGAGAAGTAGGGGAAGGTTAAGGCACGCAACGCTAAGAGAACACTTTCGTCGCCACTCAAGCCTGAGTGGGTATTGCTCACCCGGATAGTCCCTATGAGAGTGGTCCTAGCAGCCGGAGTGGAGCACGGATGTCAGAGATGATAGATCCCCCTTTAGGTAGGCCTCCAGGCCTCTCCCAGAGATAGCAGTACTGTCGCTATCTCCGCCGGGACTGATCTTCTCCTGGAACTCCTTCCCTAAAGATGGGCCCCCTTCAACTGGGCAGCCTGGTATCCCTCTCCGAAGCGTAGGCCCTTGATAGGAGAGCTGGGCCTACTATGCAGCAGCAGAGCCTCGGCCTAAAGGTGCCCGAGACCAATCACAAGCATCCTGTGCCATGAGGGCCACGAGACACCCTCACTGGACCAGAGGTCCCCCCCAAACTCCTTGGGGTCCCCCTAGAATCGCCTTATGCCTATGGCATCTGCCCCTTTTGTACTCTCTCCCAGCATGCACAGCGGGTAGACTACGCCCACTACACGGCTGCCGAGAGAAGACACCCAATGGCGCTGCGATACCCCCTGCGGTTCAACCTGAGTCGAAGACGACAGCGCTATCTCCAGGCAACAGGGAACTATACTGCCAGGCAGCACCACACCCAGAGCAGAAGCAATTTAATATATAAACAGGCCTGAGCCGAACTATTACCTCTGACCACCCCTAAATTTGCACATATAGCGTCCCATCAATTGGGATGGGCGCTACACGTGTATATATATATATATATATATATATATATATATATACACGAGAAGGCCTGGATCGCAGTCTCCACTCCAATTCATCCCAAAAGTGTATTATCGGGTTGAGGTCAGGACTATGTGCACCCCAAACTCGCTCATCCATGTGTATGTGTGTGTATATATATATATATATATATATATATATATATATATATTTTTTTTTTAACTGTGTTTTGCAGATTGCCTGCGGTTCAGCTGTAAACATACAATGAAAATAAACATTGTGGATTGAGGTCCACACAAACACACTACAGAATTATGTGCAAAACACAATTTGCTGTAAAGTTTAAACTGGGCAATCAGAGCACTGTGCAGAATGACCTACCCAGGTAATTCCTGTGACCATTTACTGCGAGATTTACAACTCAGCATCAGAGAGGTCAATGTACAAAGTGTCACTATTACTGCATGGGGAGTGCAAAGTGAATGATCAAACTGACAGTTTAAGAGTGTTTGATGAAGAGACTTTGCTTGTGGATTTTCTGTTGACTTTAGATCCACAGTGCATGTTCTTTTCTTGTATAAATTATGGATTTCTGAGGTTCTGACTACTACTGTTGGTGTAACATTTCAAGGGACTGTCCCATACTGTACACAAACACCTCCAGTCTGCCCCCTATGGAAGCTGAGCGATTGTCCACTGGAAACCTTTGTTTCTACTGAAAGTGATGTACGATGTGGCGGACCTTTACAGTAGAGACTTTGAATAACATGTTATTTTCCTCTCTCTCAATTTTGGTTTCTGCTGATTGATGTCACTTCAAGAGCGGAGACTTACCAAAGTGCAACATATGACATGTGAGTTTATGTTTCTGAGGCTACAAACTGACAATATTATTCCTAATGAATGCACAAAGGGCAAGGCCGACATAAAAATGTTTCTTCATTCCCTGGAATTGAGCTTAAACTGTGATTTATATGGACAAATACTCCCTGGAGCCAATTGGTCTGCATTTTGGCAAGAAATCCATTTTACAGTAAAATAAAGGACAATATGTAGATTGTTCACCATTTCAGACAAAAAATAAGGTGGTTTTGTATACAGATGGAGCAAAAAACAAGTTACTATGAACTTGGCTTAAAGGGGAACTCTTGCCTAATGGAAAATCAAGATATTGTTCTAATTAAAGGGGTTGTAAAGGTTTGTTTTTATTTTCTAAATAGGTTCCTTTAAGCTAGTGCATTGTTGGTTCACTTACCTTTTCCTTCAAATTACCTTCTAAATGTTTTTTTTCTTTGTCTGAATTTCTCACTTCCTGTTCCTCCACAGTAAACTTGCCTCCATCATCCGAGCCGTTCTGGCTGGGGGTTAGTCAGCGTGCTCGCCCCCTCCCTTGGGACTACATCCCTGCGTGGCTGACATCCAACATATGATATGACCCATTTACATGGCTAACTTTTTGCATTACAAAAAGAGAGTTGAGCTAATATGCATCCCTTGATGTAGTGCACACCCGGAAACATTTTGTATCTGTTATGAAGAGAAAAACCCCCGCGCTAGCTGGGTAATGGCCAGTGATGTGACAAAGGGAAGGGGGAGGGGGATGGGACACTGCAGCAGTCACCGAGGGGTCTGATCCAAATAGACAGTGATAAATAAAGTAAGAGTGATGGTGGCTGCGCTGTGATTAAACTAACATAAAGGGAGTGGGAGGAGGGCCTTTAGGCCGATCTGGTGAAAACTAAAAGGAGGGCCAATCTAATGAGAGCCAAACAAATGCAATGAACGTAGTTACATCAAATATACAACAAAAACCTCAAAAAGTGCATAAACTATATGGATATCACATAGGTGCAAAGGTGAACACTTGAAGACATAAAACAGTGATCAACATAAACACATGTCACTCAAAGTGATGGATAGATGATCACATGTGCATGAAAACTTCAGTGTGTAAAAACGAAACAATAAAAACTATATAAGATATCTGAAAAATTGATATATAAAATCCAAGGTGGAACAGTGATCTGCAAAAAAATATATAAATATAAAGTTGAATATGTAGAAGGTCCCGTCACCGTCAATTACTAAGGTGCTTGAAAGAAACTCTTCAGTACAAATCCACAACAGTGCTCACAAGCAGCTTACCTCCCATCTGGGAAGGGACAGCATAAAATGTACTCCTATTGTGGATAATGATGGACCGTCCATAGGTGCATGAAAATACACAAACGGAAAAGGCAATAAATAGCGTAACTCTGTGGGTACAGCAGATCGGGTGACAAGAATACGTGTTCTCACACTCACTTTTTATTAGGCGAGCGTGGGCATCAATCCACGAGCACCGCACTCGTATGTATGAGCTGCAAGCTGAAATGGCTTCAGTGATGCGATCCTCAGATTTGCAGTAACCACAGGGTGCCGATGGGACATATGCAAGAAATAAGATGCATATAGTGTGGGTCTATAACCACTGGGCGTTTATTTAAAAATGTATATAAAACACTCACATTACATAGATGAACAAGGACTGCGGTATCCTACGAGCGCCAAGCTCGTCTCCTCACGTCCAGCTGTAGGTGTATCTGTGCTAAATCCTGACGCGTGTCGTCATATCACGTGACTTTAACAGAGGATGGCACTAGATACACAGAAGGGGTTTAATCACAGCGCAGCCACCATCACTCTTACTTTATTTTGTATCTGTACTCTTCCATGCCTGCTATGTTATGCTGATCAAAAGCATAAAGTATGAGACTTTCCTATTGTATCCTGCAGCCCTAAACTTATATTGTTCTGATTGTTAAAAAAACTCTAAAAGATGACTTCTAGAAGGCTGATGTTTAAGCTGGCTACACACATTCCAATCTGATTATTGTTAGAAAATCCAAAAATGGTTCAAGCTTTATTAAGTATCCATCAAGACATAAAAGTGTCCATCATATAAAAGAATTGACGCGTTTCTACCCAAACCTTAGGGCCTTAGTCATGATTATACCTTAATTATACATTTACCAACAGGTAAGTTATTTGATGGTTTCCTGATTGTATACAGTACATATTGAATTAATTGTTTAGATAAATATTTGTCAATGGGAACAATCATATTCAATGGTTTGGACATTAGTCCGCCAATTAATACAAGCAACGGGGAGGAAGACAGAGGATATACAGCCATAGACGGAGCAATTTTTTTCCCCTGCAACCAACGCAGACAGTGTTGATGGGGAATCCCTCCAGCTGGGCCATTGTGTTCCCCTGGCAAGGGGCAGAGGAAACCATCCCCACTGGGAGAACACAATGATTGTTGCTAGCGGCTATAACAACTGCTAGCAATAATCACATGTAAAATCCAAAAGGCTGGTTGTACCCAAGTTGATCGATCAACTTTGGTACATTCAGCCCGCCCATACATGGTTTAAATCTTGTTTTGGTGGCCATAACCATACAGCGGTTTAACAGAACAGGTTCCAGTCAGAACAGGCCTCGCCATGGTCGACCAAAGAAGTTGTGTGCCCGTGCTCAGCATCATATCCAGAGGTTGTCTTTGGGAAATAGACATATGAGTACTGCCAGCATTGCTGCAGAGGTTGAAGCGGTTGGGGGTCAGCCTGTCAGTGCTTAGACCATACGCCACACACTGCATCAAATTGGTCTGTATGGCTGTCGTCACAGAAGGAAGCCTCTTCTAAAGATGATGCACAAGAAAGCCTGCAAGCAGTTTGCTGAAGACAAGCAGACTAAGGACATGGATTACTGGAACCATGTTCTTTGGTCTGATGGGACCAATATAAACTTATTTGGTTCAGATGGTGTCAAGCGTGTGTGGCAGCAACCAGGTGAGGAGTACAAAGACAAGTGTGTCTTGCCTACAGTCAAGCATGGTGGTGGGAGTGTCATTGTCTGGGGCTGCATGAGTGCTGCCGGAACTGGGGAGCTACAGTTCATTGAGGGAACCATGAATGCCAACATGTACTGTGACATACTGAAGCAGAGCATGATCCCCTCCCTTCAGAGACAGGGCCGCAGGGCAGTATTCCAATATAATAATGACCCCAAACACACCTCCAAGAAACCACTGCCTTGCTTAAGAAGCTGAGGGTAAAGGTGATGGACTGGCCAAGCATGTCTCCAGACCTAAACCCTATTGAGCATCTGTGGGGCATCCTCAAATGGAAGGTGGAGGAGCGCAAGGTCTCTAACATCCACCAGCTCCGTGATGTCGTCATGGGGGAGTGGAAGAGGACTCCAGTGGCAACCTGTGAAGCTCTGGTGAACTCCATGCTCAAGAGGGTTAAGGCAGTGCGGGAAAATAATGGTGGCCACGCAAAATATTGACACTTTGACACAAAAAAAAAATGCCCAGCTGTTTACTACCGCTTTAAAGGACAATTTCACTATTGGTAAGTCATATTCCAAGGCGCCGCAGGAGCCTGCCATGAGTACAGCTAACCCAAAATGTATGAATGGAGCTGTGAAGCGCATGCTTGCTGAGTATGAAAAGGAGTAGTTGGGACCATGTCAGAGGAAAGGTAAGTATTTTTTCAGGTGCGCTGTACTCTTGGAGTAAGGAGAATGAATTGAATGTATTGAAGGTGAAGTTGTCCATTGAGCAAATCTATCCATTAGCTCTAAATAAACGTGCTTAATAAAAAATAATGTGCCCTTTTATAGGTCCTCTTAGTCGAATATGTTGTCTTTTTTAATAAAAAATGTTTTTTAAGAAACCTAGTTCTGTAATTTATATGCTACTGTATCAATGAAACATTTAGACAATCCAAGCCAGATGATGAACTGAGACAGAATGTAGAGACCTCCAGAAGGCTGAGACAGAACGAGGCCCTGAGAGGTTACACAGAGGATGTCTCACTGAACTCCCACTTCCACCGCTCTCCTACTGAGGAAGGATGTGGATTGGCAACGCTCCCATCACAAATTCAGGACTGCATCTGTTTTATTTTCTTAAACTAGCGCGACACATGGAGAATTTAGAGAGACATGGGAAATACACTACAGGATTTTATTTCCTCAGACGTTACTGTAAAAAGACATAAACCTATCGTTCTGGAAGTTTTTTTTTTACCAATGTCTGTGACTGGTAACTTCAGGCGCTTACCTATTTTTCACTGATGTTTACAGAGGTGCAAATATAGCTATATATATTTAATGAAAGTAGGTAGAAAGTTAAAAGTAAAAAAAAATACCTTGAACGCTAATAAAACAGTTAATAAGTGGTAATAAAGTAGAGAAAGAGCTTAAACATATTGTACTGCTCATGTCAGTGTATGGCACCATTATCTGTGGGACTTCCCCATCAATATCCAGCATTCTCTTCACCAATATGTAGAAGGGCTCTATTTAACCCCTTGCCGACCAGCCTCCTTCATTATACTGCGGCAAGGTGGCACGATCCAATGAATCGCTGTATCTGTACGTCGGCTCAGGAACTCGCTATTGTGGGCGCGCACACTCCCGTTGGCCAGCGGGGGGAGCCAATCAGCGAGTCCAGCGGACTCGATGTCTGCCGGCTACCCACAAAGGTTCCCCACAGTGACAGAACGGCAATCTGCCTGTGTAAACAAGGCAGATCTCCATTCTGACAGGGGAGATCACAACAGATCCTGTCTTTCTGCTAAGCAGGAAGATAGATCTGTGTGTTTCCTCAGTCACACAGTCCCCCATACAGTTAGAAAACACCTGCAGGAAACACATTTAACCCCTTGATCGCCCCTGATGTTAACCCCTTCCTCGCCAGTGTCATTAGTACAATAACAGTGCATATTTTTAACACTGATTACTGTAATAATGTCACTGGTTCCCAAAAAAGTGTAAAAAATGGCAGTTAGGTGTCCGATTAGTCCACTGCAATGTCGCAGTCGCGCTAAAAATCACTGATTGCTGCCATTACTAGTAAAAAAAAAAAAATAAAATGTCATAAATCTTTCCGCTATTTTGTAGATGCAATAACGTTTGTGAAAACCAATCAATATATGCTTATTGCGATTTTTTTTACCAAAAATATGTAGCAGAATACATATCGGCCTAAACTGATGACTACATTTATTTATTTATTTTTGGAAATGTTTTATAGCAGAAAGTAAAAAATGTATTTATTTTTTTTAAAAATTGTCGCTTTTTTTTGTTTTTTTTATAGCGCAAAAAATAAAGACTGCAGAGGTGATCAAATACCACCAAAAGAAAGCTCTATTTGTGGGAAAAAAGGACATCAATTTTGTTTGGGTACAACGTTGCACAACCGCGCAACCCGGAAGTTGGTAAATCCTTCCGGGGCTGATGTGGTTAATTTGTTGCACAACCTTCACCTGTGGCAAGAAGAGTTCTTCTCAGCATGCAGCATGCTTCTTAGAAAGGGCTTAATTCAATGTGCCACACTTACTTACAACAATGTATACAATGTTTACATAGCTGCATAGCTCAAGCTACAATTTACACACAAAGGTTGTGTAAAAACCATGATATTTCCCAATAAATATGACATTTCTAACATGCAGAAAGCCTTTATCATGGTAAAAGGCAAATTCGGCATCTACCCACTCCTTCACTGCATTATATTTATTGAAAATATAGTGGTGCACTTTTATGAACCCACTCTCCTCCATTCATACAGTTTAGATATCAAAATAAATAGATGGCGGGTATAACATTTATATGTATGTAATTCTTGCTAATTGGTTTCTTGGGTTGTAAATGCTCTTCACCTTCAAAGCCAATGCATACCACAATGCAGTGCGCTGCGATGCATGTGTTATCTGAGCTGACGTGCATTGTGCTGCACTGCGTCAAACAACCCATTCAAAATGAGTAAGCTAGATACTGACGTTCACACACAAATCTTCCATCTTGATTCGAGCACAGGAGAGTAATTACAAAATTCTATCCAGATATCCTTTCATGCTACAAAATAATGATCCATCCATCCATCCCGAACACATTATTGCGATGCCTGAGCACTCCCAGAACCATGTCTTATATCTGTCCCCTGATTGCCCCTTTCTGGGACAAAATTCTCCAACTTTACTATATGCTCATGGGAGATACCAAATACTCCCAAAGTTACCCTTCTGTCTATGCTACCGGGCTCTTGCAAATAAAACAAGAGAAGTTTACTCAGATATTTTCTGACCTCTGTACATATTATTATCTCCAGAAATCTGCGTAAATCTGACTCATTGACTTATAAGGCATGTGAAATAGACTCCTTGTGTCATTTAGAGCAAATGGCCTTCTGGGAAACTGATAAACTGGAAGCTTATAAAGCAGACCATATACACAGTGAATTTCTTTCCTGCAACCATGGGTTGTAGGGAATAAAATTGCATGGTTCCCTCATTAACACAGACAGTGTTGACAGGGGAATCCCTCCCACTGAGCCATTGTATTCTCCGGGTGAGGGGGCGGGGGAAGCCATCCCTGCCAGGAGAAGACAGTGTTTTTCTGCTAGCGGCTGCACCAGCGGCTAGCGATAATCACATGCAAACTCAGGCAGGCTGGTTGTACCCAAGTTGATCGACTTGATACATTCAGCCTGCCCATACATGGTTGGAATGTCAACCAGTTCAGCAGGAACTGTCTATGGCTGGCCTAAGATCGCCTGAACAGTTTGGTCTCATTTTAGATACTCCTTTGATTTTGCAATGACTGGCTTTCCTTAAGAATACACGATGACTGGCCCTTTTCTCGTAGAGTTGCGATGTGTGACGACTGGATGCTGTGTTGGATTCTGAGAGACAGAGTTCCCCTCTTTTTTAAATCCCCCCCCCTTTTTTTATAATTTTTTTTCTTCCATCTATTTTCATAGAATCCTTCTCCTCATGAATCCTTCTGCATTATGGTGAGTTGAACTATTTCATTTTATATTACAATGTAGTATTATAAATAATGTGCTTCAATCATCCTGACACCATATCAACCATGGTGCCGTGATGATTGAAGCACCAACACCCGCCATTGCCCTGACAAATTGCCAGTAAAATTTTCTGGAAGTGCCCCTCCCGAGACTAGACTCTGGATCCGTCCCTGTAAGGAGTACAACTTACTTTCATGATATGGCAGACATACACTATATTTTCTAAAGTATTGTGATGCCTGCCTTTACATGCACATGAACATTCATGGCATCCCAGTCTTAGTCCGTAGGGTTCAATATTGAGTTGGCCCACCCTTTGCAGCTATAACAGCTTCAACTCTTCTGGGAAGGCTGTCCACAAGGTTTAGGAGTGTCTATGGGAATGTTTGACCATTCTTCCAGAAGCGCATTTGTGAGGTCAGGCACTGATGTTGGATGAGATGGCTTGGCCTGGTTCAAATCATTTGGTGGAGGGGAGGTTATTGTGTGGTGTTGTGTTTCAGGGGTTGGGCTTGGAACCCTTAAGGCGTCAGCATACCAAGACATTTTGGACAATTTCAAGCTTCCAACTTTTTGGGAACAGTTTGGGGATGGTCCCTTCCTGTTCCAATATGATTGCACACCAGTGCACAAAGCAAGGTCCATAAAGACATAAATGAGCGAGTTTGGGGTGGAGGAACTTGACTGGCCTGACCTCAACCCGATAGAACACCTTTGGGACGAATTAGAGCGGAGATTGCGAGCCAGGCCTTCTCGTCCACATCAGTGCCTGACCTCACAAATGCGCTTCTGAAAGAATGGTCAAACATTCCGATAGACACACTCCTAAACCTCGTGGGCAGCCTTTCCAGAAGAGTTGAAGCTGTTATAGCTGCAAAGGGTGGGCCAAATCACTATTGAACCCTACAGACTAAAACTGGGATGCCATTAAATTTCATGTGCATGTAAAGGCAAGCGTGCCAATACTTTTGACAATATAGTGCATCTTCCAGCGATGAAAGCGCTGTGTTCTTTTTCGCCTTACAATCTGCTCTGCTGCCATCTTCTCCACCACTTTTTCCACATCCAGTGTTTCCTTCTTTAACCATTAGGTGGCTACTAACATGTAACTCATGCACGTGCACACTGGCGTTGGATTATTCTGGTACCCAGCTCTATTCTCTGCATGATGCATCTTACAGATGCCATAATATGGACTGAGAGTGTACGCCGTGCTGCGCATGTGTTGCAGGCATTGTATACAACAACAAAAAATTGCTAAGAGAAAAAGAAGGACTTTTTCGACAGAAGACATACAACACTGTTTTTTTTGTAGACTTGCGTTCATATTCTAAATTGTCAGTCGAGAAAAGTTATACATCCTAGCTAATACATACCAACAATATTTAATCACTAATGCCCGGTACACACGATAGGATTTTCCGTAAAAAAAAGTTGGATGTGAGCTTTTGGCCGGATATTCCGACCGTGTGTAGGCTCCATCCAACATTTTCTGTCAGAATTTCCACCAGCAAAAGATTGAGAGCAGGTTCTCTATTTTTACGACAGAAAAAGTTCTTGTCGGAAAGTCCGCTCGTCTGTATGCAATTCCAACGTGCAAAAGACCACGCATGCTCAGAATCAAGCAGAAGAGCCGAACTGCCTATTGAACTTCATTGATCTCGGCTCGTCGTACGTCTTGTACGTCACCGCGTTCTTGACGGTCGGAATTTCAGACAAGATTTGTGTGACCGTGTGTATGCAACAGAAGTTTGAGCCAACATTCCGTCAGAAAAAATACACGGTTTTCTTGTTGGAATTTCCGAACGTGTGTACGGGGCATAATACTTGAAGAAAGAATCTCAAATATGAATACACAAAACAGACTGGCATTAGTTCCTGGGAGCAAAAAAGTTATACAGCTAAACATCTTCCTAATATCAGTGTTACTTTAAATATGAGATTATATTTGGAGGCAGTTCAATATATCTGAAATATTCAACAGTGTAATGGCTTAGCAGATAGACAATTGATGAGCTGTGTGCCAAAAAGTCTGAGGTATTATCTTTTTCCTAAAATGATATATGATGAGATGCTGTTCCTGTAGAAATATGATCTGTGTCTAGTGACATAATACGGGTCTGAAAACCAAGAGACAAGACAGGAAGCCTTTAGATTATATGTGTTTAGGTAATTTATAGTGTTTCTGGTATTACATTAATGAATAATATGCTTTCAGCAATGATACATGTACAAGTATTTTTTTCAGTTTAGCTGAATGCTGTAGCCCAATATTAAAATAAATTTATTGAACTTAAAAAAAAAAATAGTGAGCCATATGTAAAGTGGAAGTTGTAATGCTATCCCCAAAGGGGCCGCTTGGTTATTTGGGTTGTCTGTTCTGCGCCTCAACTCCAAGTACAACCTCAGCACCTCTGGCACACCTGTTTGAGTTAAAGTTATTGCACGAACTTATAGGAACACAAGTGTGGATACCTTTAACTTGGCCGTGAATTATTATCAGGAAATAGACACAAAACTGCTTAGTGGTAAATGAACTTAATGTATTGGCAAGGGTTAGAATAAATGGTGGTTTGAGCATTAATACACAGAAGGTACTGTGTGTCACTCACCAGCCCTCTTGGCTGCACCTTGTTGTTCCTCCTGAAGACTTGCCTGGCAGTGTTCTCCTGCTGTCCTCTCCTTGTTCCCGTGCCCCCTGTCCAGGACACCTCTGTGTGTCTTGAGAGGGTCCTGTCCTTACCTGAGCACAGGCCCAAGGTCACTCCCCCTCAGACTGGGGAGCTTCCTCAAAGGCCACGACAGCCTAACACTCCATCTCCAGCTTCCACACGACCCACTCCTCCCTAGCTGTGCTGACCCAGAGTATTTGGGGGGGCCTGCCCCCTGCCAACCCAAGTCGGGGATTGGTCAGGGCCCTCAGCATACTCCAGGCAGCTCCACCTTACCTCCCCTCCTCCTTTCCAGAAGGTTCTAGTGCATTCTAGAAAAAGGGGGAGGTCTCAGTGATGCTACCTGGGAGTCATCCAGCTCTCCCTGGATTTCTGCCCAACCCAGGAAACAAAACAGACAGGCTTGGCTACCAGCCAAGCCTGCATAAATTTACCTGTGCTAAAAAAAAAAAAAAAAACTATTTCTACTTCTAGAGGTTGGTACATGGTATATGGTATCTATGTTCAGACTGGAGGAAGCGGTACACTGACAGAAACACTCAAGCTGGGTGCTGGGATGGTTCTGTCACAGGTATGAAAGAAAAAAAAGGGGGGCTGAGAAAACTGTGTGGTTTTCCACAGTAAGGGGGCAATTTGTAGTTTTTAGTCTCATGCACATAGACGCTTGGTGTGTCAATGCAGCAACCAAATCTTAAACGACCCTGTCACCTGAGGAGAAAGCAAGCCCATACCAATAAAGAAGAAACATACTACCTACCCCTCCGCACCACTAAACTCTGCTTTATGCTGTTAAATGGACCCCTGAAATCTCGCTGACCTCTTCTAACTGCAGACAGCAGTGACTTGAGATTGGCAAGAGATTGAAGCTCCTAGAAGTGTCAGTGGAAATCAGGGGACCATTTCAGCATACAGGAGTGTTCAGCAGTGTAGTGAGGTAAATATTTGATTTCTTCTTTACAGGTATTGCTTGCTTTAAGCTTCCTCCTTTGGTAACAGGGTTGCTTTAACATTTTTAAGGTTCTGAAAGGTTAGGAAATTATACATTAATATTAGATGTGTCGAAGTGTTTTCTCAGCATTTATGCAGGTATATGCGCAAAGGCTAATGCTCTTATCCTCTGTCAGTTAGCAGCATTTGGTGTCATAAACAGGACATAGTCTCTGAGAGTCCATATAAAACAAGTATAAGAAATAAAAGGAATGGGAGCAAAAAGTCCAGGGACTCCAGAGGCTGCCGTCATAGGGGAACAGAAACCTGATTCCAGACTGCAAACAAAACACAAAAAGAGAGGCGCCTCTAAGAGTAGACGTTTGATAACACTTTAATTAGCATATGTGGTATGCACTCACATTTAGATGAATAAAAACGGGCATGTAAAATTCCAAAACAGGAAACGGGTCGTAGAAGCAGTCACCCTGACTTCATTTGGAATTTTACATGCCCGTTTTTATTCATCTAAATGTGTGTGCATACCACATATGCTAATTAAAGTGTTATCAAACATCTACTCTTAGAGGCGCCTCTCTTTTTGTGCTTTCTCAGCATTTGCCTTTCTATTTTAATTAATACTTCCCATACTGATCATATTTTAGAAGTGTAAAACAGGTGACCGAGGCTCTGCAGTGAGAGACAGATTCAGCAGCAGGTATAGCTGAGCTCATTGTAAATTAAATGTTACTATGTGGTATACGTGGATCAGCAGCATACACTAAGGCTGGGTTCACACTATACGACACGACATTCATCCGACTTTCATCCTACTTTGCTCTGCGACATCAGTCCTACATTGATCCTACATTGGTCCGACATCCATCCGACATTCATGAACAGGATACTACTTTGATCCGACATTGTGCTAGTCTGACTTGTCCTTTGACCAATCAAAACAATCCCAGGGTGAGATAAATTCCTTTTACTGCTGCTGTAATCACATGTCGGATGTCAAATGTCGGATGGTTAGGACAAGGATCCTACTTTGATCCGACTTCAATGATATTCAATGGGCTGAAGTAGGATCAAAGTCGGACAGAAGTAGTACAGGGAGCATTTTTAATGTCGGACCGACTTGTGTCGGACCAGTTAAGACGGCTCTCATAGGGAAACATTGATTTTCACACGTCATGCGACATGAGCTCCTAATGTCGGAGCGTTTGTCGGACAAGTGTGAACCCAGCCTGAGGCCCCTATCATGGATTCATGGTGGATCACTCCCTCCATGGAGGGAGGTAGAAAAGCAGCTTCTAGGCATCCAGGAGGGTATCCTGCCATGTCCAGACCACTTTTTTGGCAGTTATTTTTTTTCAGACCCAAGGGGGATTTTGTATTGAAATACAACCAAGCATTTGGCTTGTGGCTGTGATGTGGTCCCATTGACCTCAATAAACAAGTAACAGAGTTAAATTTGGTGTGGCTGGAAAGCAAAATATTGCAACTAACTGGTGACACAATCAGGAAAAAAAATTCTGGATGGGGACTGTCCCCAGAAAGCAGCAACATCTGGTCATCGTAAAGTCAGCCATAGACAGAGCAATTTTCTTGCCTGGCACATATTGCAGGTAAGAAAATCGCTTGATTCCCCCATCAACAACAGTCAGTTTTGATGGGGGTATCCCTACCTCGGAGCCATTGCGTCCTCTCAGCAGGGGGGGAAGCCATCCCCGCCAGGAGAACACAGTGATTACTGCTAGCGGCTGTAACAGCCACTAGAAATAATCACGTGTAAAATCCAACAGACTGGTTGTACCCAAGTTGATCGATCAATCAACTTGGGTAAATTCAGCCTGCCCATAAAGGTCCCTGCTAAACCGGCTGAGATTCGAATCATCTATGGTCTGCTTTAGTAACAGAAAATCTTTGCTTGACTGCTATACCCATTAAAACAAATCCTTGGTATCAGACCTAATGGAGTTAATAATTTTAGAAATCAAAATCAAATTTCCTTGACTTTTCACTGGATCCAAACATATATTTAGTGATTTGTATATGACTGTGTAATGGACTTTGCTAGCCATGGCTATGAAATGCATTGAATAAATAAATAAACAGTTGCGCCAATTATTGCAATCCATATGTGAAATCAAAATTATATAAACAATGTCATCAACATTATTACATATCTTCCTTCAAGTGTGCAGTGAACTAATTAATCCACTTGTGAAAAATCAAAACATAAAAAAAATGATTTTCAGTGGCATATTCCTTACACCTCTGTTCCAATATGTGATTTTTACTATATAATTAAGGATCAAAGCTTAACATATCTTCTGTGCAAAGAACTACTGTGATAATCTTCTTTTAATCTTCCCATTCATAAAGTAAAACTTGCTTCAAAATGTTCACGCCTCGGGTATTGTGCTCACCTCAATTGATGAGACCTCACAACTAAGTTTGGTCAGGAAAAGCGAGTTAGGCCTCGTACACACGACCGATTTTCTCGTCGTAAAAAACACGTCGTTTTTTTCGACGAGATTCTTGTTAAGCTTGTCGATTTTCTCGTCAAGCTTTCTATGCGTACACACTGTCATTTTCCAATTTCCTCCTGGTTCTCTGCGCTCACGTCCAGCACGTACGACGGCACTATAAAGGGGAAGATCATTTTTCTTGGCGCCACCCCTTGGGCTGCTTTTGCTGATCTCGTGTTACCGCGTGTGAAGTAAAAGTTTGGGAAGAGACGATTCGCGCTTTTCAGTCTTCGTGCTTTCAGTTCGTTTTAGCGTGACGAATGTGCTATTTCCATTACGACGGCTTGTTTTACCAGAAGATGCGCTCCCGTCTCATAGTTGCTTGTGAGCATGCGCACTTTTGGAAGAGTCGTAAAAGCATACACACGAACCATTTTCTCGTCACAAAACAGGCCGACGAGAAACACGACGAGGAAATCTGGACTCCTGACGAGAAAATAGAGAGCAGGTTCTCTATTTTCTCGTCGAGATTCTCGTCAAGTTTCTCGTCGTAAAACCATACACACGAACGTTTTTCTAGACAAAAAAACTCTCGCGGCACTTTTCTTGACTGTTTACGACGAGAAAATCGGTCGTGTGTACGAGGCCTGAGTCTTCCAGGACTAATATGACGTCTTTTTCTCCTTCCAGTTACTCTGTATATGTCTCCAAATGGCAGTGATTAATCGGTGCATGCAAAAGATAAAAGGCTCCACATAGTGCTGAAACTACTTAAAACTTTGAACTTATTAAATATATTGCACTCACATGCATAAGGTGCTCCAGTGCACCAACTATGTACAGCGTTTTATAAAATCTACAACTCTGCAACAGATCCGTGCTTTAACAATGAATATCTCAGCGTCTTGTTCTAACATGTGCCCCTCTCCTACATGTTATGTCACAGGGTCATGTGACTTCCTCAGGGGGATTCTATTGGTCAACAAAACGCTCACTGCTTTTATTCCTAACCCACTCCGTTATCACCTGTCATTCACAGCTGTGTTAGTTAACTAGTTGCGAGCCACTGGTCTTAATTGGAACACAGCCAGACTCAATTTAAACCACAGTTAATCAACCCAGTGCCAAAAGTGTCTCCATATGTTGCTTTGGAAGCAAATTTAGTTGTTGTCACTTTGCAATGGCTTACATAATCACATATTTTTCATTTAAAATTAATAACATTCTATCCGCATAGCACAAATGGAGAATCATTAGACACCGTAAAACAAATGAGTAGTTATATCCTCCAATTAAAATTAAAATTTTAATAAAATTAATTTAAAGTATACATAAATTACAAAACTCCTAAAAGGTTATCAGACAATAACTGGATAAATGGGGCTAATATTAATAATTACTCAAGAAACAACCTAGATCAAATTCTTTGTTTAACCCATTAGATGCCATAACAGATAATTCATGGATCCACCATGATTCTCTCTTACTTAACTCTCTGACGCCATTCTGTCCTCTCCAGTGTTTTTTTAGGGACTCAATCCCCCAAAATTGCAACCCCCTATGATCTCTATTATGTAATGGTAAATTATGTTTAATATATCCTGTGTTAATATTGTAAATATGTTCTTTAATACTATCCTTTAGATGCCTATATAAATCATATTGCGTGGGCATTTTAGGGCATATACAACCCCCTTAGTGTCACAAGATATAAAATCCTTAAAAGGCATAAGACTTTTGGTTTAAGGGATTAATGAACTCTTTCCTTCTCCTAAAGTTATTCCGAACTTTTGTACAACAATGACATCTACCTATAGAAGCCCTTCATGTCCCAAAACATAGTTATTTTCCTATCGGTGGATCAACTACATTTTTAACTACCAAATCTCTAAGGTTGTGGGCTTTTTTGTATATTTATTTAGGCTTGTCAGGGATAGAGGAACCTATGTGTTTATCTTGCTTCAATATTTGCTAATGATTTTCCCAATTGCCTTGTACTGGATATCGTAATTCAACACAACATTACTACCCATCATTCCATTTTTTAACTACATCTTGTATGGCTTTATCCTTTAATAGTTCTTCCCGTTGTATATTCTGTACTTTAATCCTTTCTCTTTGTAGGAACTCTTTTTCATAAGCTTTATCTAGGAACATATCAGTTAATCTTTCTGATTGGGTATGGAAGTCTACTTCGGTACAATTTATTTTGATCCTCATGTACTGGCCCCTAGGTATGTTAGAAAGCCATGTTCTATGATGACAACTGGTGGTTGGTATATACGAATTTCTGTCTGTATCCTTGAAGAAAGTTTTTGTTATCAGACTATTGTTCTTTCTTTCTATTGCTAAATTCAGAAAATGTATCACTTATTTCCCATGTTAATAAGATGTTTTTATCATTTATGTTGGGATTTACTAGTAAGGTGGTTAATTATTCCATTCCTCCTTTACAAATCATAATTAGGTTATCAATATAGCGTTTATATAATAATATATTTGGGTTATGATGTTATAATGTACTTTCCTCCTCCCATTTAGCCATATATCAACTTTAAACTTTTTAGAATGAATTTTCTCAGCTTTTTTGTATAATCTCCATATTTTTTGAGTGCCCAACTAACTGCTTTAATCGCTCCTTCGTGATCTATGTTAGTATAGAGTAGGGACACATCTGCCGTTCCCATCACTGTGTCCACCTCTTTATTAAATTATTGAAGTAATTGTAATTTGTGCTTGGTATCCTTCAAAAATGCTTTTGTTTTAGAAACCAGGGGTTGTAAATACAGCCTAGCTGTTAGGGAATCTATTCCATTAATAATAGGTCTACCCGGTGGATTGAGTTTATCCTTATGTATTTTAGGAACACTATAGATAATAGGTAATTTACATACAGAAGGTAGCAAATCTTTTTCTTCCTTTTTGTTTGGTATTCCTCATTTTTCCCCATAACTGACCAGGTCTTCCAGTTTCTTTTTGTAGGACAAAGTGGGATTATTTCCAAATAGTTGGTAAGTATTCCTGTCCTTTAACAGTCTTTTCATTTCTCTCCCATTTTGCTCTTTAGACAAGATGACAACCCCCCCCCCCCCCCTTATCCACCGTGCAAATCACAATATCGATTCCTTTCTTAAGTCCTGTGTTTCATATACTTTCTTAAGAGTTAATTTTTCCAAATCATTACAGACCAGTTTTTTAAAAAATGTCTCTGACTTATATTTGGGTTAAACCTTGAGTTGTTCTTTAATATGGTATTTTTCCTAATTTCATTAGTTTGTAAATTTCTTTCAATGGGGTTCATAGCATAATATTTTTTAATATTACATTTTCTTGCCAATTTGTGTATCCCTACATAAGCATCAAATTTATTCAGAGCTTTCTTAGGAGGAAATTTGATTCCCTTTTCTAGTACCACTATTTCCTCTTTACTGAGGGGAATACCACTAATATTATAAATGCCTTCCCTTAATCCTCCCTTGAATTACAGCGTTTGCAACCCTAAACATTTTTAACCACTTGCTCACTAGGCACTTAAACTCCCTTCCTAACCAGACCAATTTTCAGCTTTCGTTGCTCTCACATTTGAATGACAATTACTCAGTCATGCAACACTGTACCCATATGAAATTTTTGTCCTTTTTTTCACACAAAGAGAGCTTTCTTTTGGTGGTATTTAATCACCTCATGGTTTTTTTTTTTGCGCTATAAATGAAAAAAGACAGAAAATTCGGTAAAAAAATGCATTTTTCTTTGTTTCTGTTATAAAGTTTGCGATTTAGTAATTTTTCTTCATTAATTTTGGACAAAATTAATACTGCTACATATCTTTGGTAAAAATAACCCAAATCGGTGTATATTATTTGGTCTTTGTGAAAGTTATAGAGTCCACAAGCTACGGTGCCAATCTCTGAAAATTGATCACACCTGAAGTACTGACGGCCTATCTCATTTCTTGAGACCCTAACAAGCCAGGAAAGTACAAATACCCTCCAAATGACCCCTTTTTGGAAAGTAGACATTCCAAGGTATTTAGTATGAGGCATGGTGAGTTTTTGAAGTGGTAATTTTTTCCCACAATTCTTTGCAAAATCAAGATTTTGTTTTCTTTTCTTTTTTCCCACAAAAGTGTCATATTTCTTACACACAGCATATGCATACCACAAATTACACCCCAAAACACATTCTACTACTCCTCCTGAGTATGGCAATACCACATATGTGAGACTTTTACACAGCCTGGCCACATACAGAGGCCCAACATGCAGGGAGCACCATCAGGTGTCCTAGGAGCATAAATTACAGATATCATTTCTTGACTACCTCTTGCACTTTTGAAGGCCCTGGAGCACCAGGACAATAGAAACGCCACAAAAAATACCCCATTTTTGAAAGAAAACACCCCAACGTATAATCTATGAGGCATAATGAGTCTTTTGAACATGTCATTTCTTTCTACAAGTTTTTGGAAAATGTGGAAAGAAAATTAAAACACATTTTTTTTACACAAAGTTGTCCATTTATACAATATTTCTAACACATAGCATGTACATACCAAAAATTCCACCCCAAAATAGATTCCCCTACTTCTCCCGAGTACGGCGATACCACATGTGAGAGACTATTCCACAGCCTGACTACATACAGAGGCCCAACATGCAGGGAGCACCATCAGGTGTTCTAGGGGCATAAATGTCAAATCTAATTTGACTACCTATTATACTTTTGTGAGACACTGATGGGCACTGTAGTGGCATGGATGTGGTATGGATGAGCATGAATGCGTATGGCTGGGTATGGCTGAGTATGGCTGAGTATGGCTGGGTATGACTGAGTATGGCTGGGTATGGCTGAGTATGGCTGGGTATGGCTGGGTATTGCTGAGTATTGCTGGGTATTGCTGGGTATGGCTGGGTATTGCTGGCTTTTGCTGAGTATTGCTGGGTATTGATGGGTATGGATGAGTATGGCTGGGTATGGCTTGGTATTGCTGAGTATTGCTGGGTATTGCTGGGTATTGCTGGGTATGGCTGGGTATTTTTAGATATGGCTGAATATGGCTGGGTATTGCTGAGTATGGCTGGGTATTGCTGAGTATGGCTGGGTATTGCTGAGTATGGCTGAGTATTGCTGAGTATGGCTGGGTATGGCTGAGTATGGCTGGGTATTGCTGGGCATGGCTGGGTATTGCTGGACATGGCTGAGTATTGCTTAGTATGGCTGGGTATGGCTGAGTATGGCTGGGTATTTCTGGGCATGGCTTGGGGTTGATGGGATGGCTGAGCATGGATGGATGGCTGAGCATGGATGGCATGGCTGAGTATGGATTGATGGATGAGCCTGGATGGATGAGCCTGGATGGATAAGCATGGATGGATGAGCATGGATGGCTGAGTATGGATGGATGAGCATGGATGGCTGAGTATTGATGGCTGAGGATGGATGGATGAGGATGGATGGGTGAGCATGGATGGCATATTATTGGTGGCTGAGTATTGATGGCTGAGTATGAGTATGGATGGGGCTGAGAACGTATGGATGGATGAGGCTGCAATGGGCACAGAGCAGCGCTGTGGGCACTACAGGTCCAGCCCACAGCACTACTGCACCCGCTCGGTACAGAAAGGGGAGAGAGGAACCAGACATGACACCGGTTTGTTTACAAGTGATCACGTGGTAAACAGCCGCTATCAGCAGCCATTTACCGTGATCCATGATGTGCCGTGTCCTCACGGATGCTCCAGTGTGCGCGCCCCAGGGGGCACGCGGGAGCACAATTCTGGGAGGACGTCAATGTACGCCCTCTCAGAGTTATCGAGCCGCGCTGTAGCCATCATTCGGCTATGGCCTGGTTGTTAAGTTGTTAAAAAAAATGGATCCTGTCCCTTGAAAGCATGTTATACAGCACAGTGCTTGTGCTGTGTAATGTGGCCCCTTCTATCATCTGAAATACATGTCTCATCCTGTCTGCTCTCCTCTCTGCTCTTCCCCCTCCCTCCTGCCTGTCAGCGAGTGACAGTGCCCACTCACCCCTCCTGCTGCTGTAATAACATCTACATCTTTAAACTATCAGCGCTGTTTCCTAATCCTGTGTCCCCCTGTGTGTGGGATTATAAAAAAAATGTGGTATATACCTCAGTTCAGAGCGCCACTCTCTCCTCCTCTCCTCCTCTCCTCCCGACTGACGCCAGCGGGGGAATCTCGGACCCGCCTGCTGCAGCTGTCAGATGGGGAGAGGAGAGAGCCAACCGGTCATGTGAGCGGCACTCTGAAATGAGGTCTATACTGCATCGTGTTTATAAATCACACACACAGGGGGACACAGGATTAGGAGACAGCACAGATAGTATAAAGATGTTAGCGCGGCTTAACAACCACTTTAACTTGCACAGATTTTTTTTTTTTTTTTTTGTGTGGTATATGTGGAGTATGTGTTGCCCAGAGGAAGGACAGAGCTTCCAAAGAATTCTATCATAAATTGCAGAGAACAACTTGGTGATTTAAGGCCGTACAGTATTTTTGCATAGCAAACACAAGCAATAGCTTAGGGTAGCAAGATTGCACACAGCTACCCTGACATCATGTGGCTGAGTGCCAGTACTGCATTCTGTCTATGTAACAAGGTTTCCGACTGCCCCCCATCCCCTTCCAAATCTGTTTGGATCTGTCTGGATACTCATTATTTCCTGATGGCTTCCTTCCTTCCTCATTGTGAGTTCCTGTACATCTACTTGTGGGTGGGGCCTACTCACCCTGCACATGGTTGTACCTGTTTGCGTGTATGCGCTCACCAATGCCTGGGACCAGGCGGGGCTGCGTTCATGTGAAACCTAAGCTTAGGGAGGTACCATTTACTCTGTGAAATATTCTGTCCCATGTCACTGCACACCTTGTTCTATGAATGCAGCATTTAGAATGGACACTTCTGAGTCTGTCCCCTTCTCCACCAGTCCAGCTTACCTCTACCACCTCACTCTCAGTGACAGAATGGGGTTCCACCATGCACAAGCTCAGGGCCTCATTTGTGCACTTAATTAACTCCTCTCTCTTGTACCATTCGGCTAGGTCCTTGAGGTCTCCATACCATGTGTTCAGTCCTGATTACTTTGGGGAACTGACTGCTAGGGAGCGAACCAAAGCACTTAGCCCCTCGCTACTGGAGGACCCGTCAACTATGCCTGGTACCATTCTTCAATGTCTGGCTGCTCTTACAGTATATTCCCAACAGTTCATGGTTACCCGTAGCAACTACATACTTTATCCAATCCTCCTGCTGAGTTAACCCTTGTGGTGGCCTTCCTTTCCTTCCTCTTCTACCCAATGTGTGCTTTACAGTAGGGTGACCACATTTCCAAACTACCATTCAGGGACACCCTCCCTTCCCAAAAATCAGCTTGTGCTGTAATGAATCACATCACAGTGATTGGACACAAGAGGAGGGATTCATGATTTCTCCAATCACAAGCAGAGCGTGGGATCGTGCTCCTCCAGGCATTCCTGGCCAGGACAAGTACTGTTAGTGAGTAAAGCGGTGATGTGGCAGCCTTTTTTGGGGGCATCAGATTGGCCTGGGGGGGGGAGCTGTGTCAGTTTCATTCCGGGACACTGTATTGTCCTGGAATGAATGTGCCCGGGACAGACCTGCAAAATGCGGGACTGTCCCGGGTAATCCGGGACATATGGTCACCCTACTTTACAGGCCCTGCTCTTCTGATATATCATTTACCTTTATGTACCCCTTTGAATAACTTCATACAAGTCTCAATACAGTCTCAAAAGTGCAGAACACAGATTCTCCCTAGCTAAGTAACTTTAGGCTGCCCAGGCATACCTTTCCAGGTAATAGTCTATGATCAGCAAAGTCCCTGGTGCGGTATTCCGGTGCGGGCAGTTCATAAGTTGCTGCAGGTTACATCTTCTCAGGTGGACTTTTCACTTCTTTCCCATGCAGTCCTAACTCCCCCTGAGCCCAACCTTCCCCCTTTTATATGTACCACAGGGTGGAGGGCAGAATCCTGGAAAAATTCAGAACTGGCATTAACCCTTTCGCCGCCTGGGCATACCAGACACTAACTACACCAGCAGCACACCAATAGTAGGCACCTGCCTACATACTGTAAGATGCACATTGAGGCTTGAAAATAAAATATTGCTTTTGATCTTCAAACACTGAAAATGTCAACTTCTACCCCATTATATTGTTTGCCTCAACTCTTCTTCATGCATTAAAGATTTTCGTGCATGCCAGGTGTTTGGTGAGTTCAAATATCTGATGAAATTGTCTGCAGTGATTGTCTCTGCTACATTAAGGCCAGCCATAGAGCTCTCAGGAAGGGATACGTTATCTGTAGTAGGGATGAGCTTCGAGTTCGCGTCGAACACACGTTCGACTCGAACATCGGCCGTTCGATCGTTCGCCGAACAACGAACGTTACGGTCTGTTCGCGCTAAATTCGTGTTGCGCGACGTGGCCCATAATTCACTGCGGCATCGCAGTGCATTGCTGGCTGATGATTGGCCAAGCATGCACTATGACCTGCATGCTTGGCCAATCACAGTGCGGAAAAAACGGAGAGCCGTAATTGGCCAAAGCCAGGGTGACTTTGGCCAATTATGGCTCAGGGGGTTTAGTACACGTCCCACACTATATAAGGCCGCCTGGAAGTCGGCCTTGTGTAGTGTGTTGGCGTTTGTGTAAGAGGCAGTTTCAGAGAGATAGACAGTGTCATTTATATTGAGTTAGATAGAGCAGGCAGGTGAGTCAATTAGCTGCTGTTACAGTGTGTAGAGGATATATATGCATCCTAGGTGTTGTATATATATTTATACACTGTATTGAGTTTAGATAGATCCGTTCCTGTTAGTCTCTATACTGTGACAGGCAGGCAGGTGATTGTGCTAGCTGCAGACAGTCAGTGTTTCACTTAGGGCTCTTTCACACGGAGGGTCCGTTCAGGTCCGCCTGTCAGTTTTTTAGGCGGACCTGAACGGATGCTCCATGAACCCCTATGGAGCCACGGATGTCAGCGGTGACATGTCCGCTGACATCCGACCCGCTTCGATCCACCAAAGTGTGACGGAGGAAAACCCTATTTTTCCATCCGTCTGCGGATCGGATGACAACGGACTCTACGGTCTGTCGTCATCCGATCCCCCATAGGGGAGAGCGGCACTCTGACAGGTCGGTCCCTGCACAGTGTGCGGAGACAGACCTGTCATCTGCCTGCTCAGTGGGGATCGACGGAGCAAGCAGTTTTAAATGGCTTTTTTTCCTTTAGAAATGTAATTTTGTGCAGGGACAGTTCTAAACACGGGAAACACGTGGCACTTCACAGGCATACTTTAGACACCCCCCAGGTACCATATTTAAAGGAATATTTCACTTTTTTTTTTCCACTTTATGCATCATTAAAATGACTGCTCCCGAAAAACTGACGTTTTTAAAACTTCATTTTGCATTGATACATGTTCCCTGGGGCAGAACCCGGGTTCCCAAACCCTTTTTAGGACAATAACATGCATATTAGTCGTTATAATTAGCACTTTAGATTTCAAACGTTCACGTCCATTGTATTTAATAGGGTTCTAAAATTAGTGCGAACGTTCGGTCCGTTCGAAGGTTCTGGTGCGAACCGAACGGGGGGGGGGTGTTCGGCTCATCCCTAATCTGTAGATAAGAACCAACCACATTTGTTTGTTGTAGCAACGGTTGCAAGTTGCTGCACCTGTACTTTATACTTTGAAAGCAGTTTTGAATGTTCGCATTCTACATTGTTGTCACTAGATGGCAGCAATTTCTGGTTTGATTGCAGGCTTGTCCTAGGAATACAACAATGGGCTGTCTGCATTGTGTTTAGACTCATGATTGAAAATAGCTCTTTGCTGAAAATATAAGCCAATCCTATTTATTTGAGCTGTATTATAGAACCAATATCTATCTATACCCTCTTTTTTCTAGTTCCTGGAACCCCCAATCCATTCTTACAGCTTAGTGCTAGAATCTGCCTTGGTACCATCCCCAAACCATGAAACATAGTGAAAAATAATGCCAGAACCAAAGAAAAACACGTAATTGTCACACCAAATCCCATTATTTTATTCGATACAGAAAATACAAACAAGAAGAAATTGAAAATCCCTGTTTTTTTTTTTTTTTTCCTTTTTATTTGAATTTTTTTGTATAGCGGAAAATAACATTGCAAAATCACATTAGAGACTGAATAATACAGTTATGCAAATTAGATGTAATTACACATTTTATGACAGTTCTCCTAATTCCATCTTATTCTGCACTTAAAATGTTCTGAGTGTGTGTGGGAAGGAGGAAATGAAAAATTATATGGTCTGTATAGGTAGTACCAAGGCCAGTAATAAGGCAGTACAGCCAGCCCTCCTGTATCAGGCCCGCATCCAATCAGTTCAAAGGGGCGGGACTGGGCACCTGTGATGCATAATAGCCCATTATGCTTTACTTTTGCAAAGAAACAAAGAGGAAGTAAAACCCATCAGGGTTTACTTCCTCTTTAAAAGGTACATATATTTATCTGTGTGATGCCCTAAAAGTCCAAGATCTAATTTTTGTGTGATATTGCTTAGTGGAAAATAACATTACAAAATCATATTAGAGACTGAAGAATACAGTTATGCAAATGAGATGTAAATACAATTTTTATGGCTGTTTTCCTGTTTCCATCTTTATTCCGCACTTGAAACGTTCTGAGTGTGAATGGGAAGAAGGAAATTAAGAATTATAAAAAGGTTTGACGCTATTCCACGAAGGGTAACCATAACTATAACTTTTATGAATGAAAATATATAAATTGTTGGTGGTAAGACACCTTCATTCAATTGATTATTTGGTAAACTTGTTAGAAAGCAGTCAAACTTCCTAAAGAATTTTCCTGCATTGATGCTTTATTTTACATCTAGAAGACGAAGTGAAGCTCTCATGCATGGCTTCACAATGCCTAGGAGGTTCCAGTGATGGTATCCTACAATGTATAAGAAACCAATGGATGGGAAAAGCCCCAGCATCCACCCAAAGACAAAATATGACTTTATCTAAAACATGTCATTATACACAGACTCAGCCCATCATAGTATACTGTACCAGACTGCATTTGTACATTCACATTATAATGGGCAGTCACCCGGCTGAGATCAGTGCAGTAATGATGCGCTGAGATCAACGGATTGCACTTTTTCTATATTTTTTTAAATGAACAAGACATCTCACAATTGTCAGCCGTGCAGTGTGAGGCTATGGATTGCCTCGCACGGTGCTGCATTGAAAAAAAGTACTACACGTAGTACTTTTCAATGTATCGTGCCTGCACATCATTGTAAGGCAGTGATATGGTGTCAGGATGATTGAAGCACATTATTTCTATTATTACATTGTAATATAAAATGAAATAGTTCAACTCACCATAATGCCGAATCAGTGTGAGCCCTGAGTGTGTCACTTGCCACTGTCACATGCCACCAGATTAAGCTTGTCACTTTCCACCGTCGCCTGCCAACAGATGTAGCTTGTCACTTACCATGTTACCGGCCTTCAGATGCAGGTTGTCACTTGCCACCATATGCAGCTTGTCACTTGCCATGTCGCCTGCCTCCAGATGCAAATTGTCACTTGCCATGTCGCCTGCCTCCAGATGCAGCTTGCCACTTGCCATCATCGCCTGCCACCAGATGCAGCTTGTCACTTGCCATGTCGCCTGCCTCCAGATGCAGCTTGTCACTTGCCATGTCGCCTGCCTCCAGATGCAGCTTGCCACTTGCCATCATCGCCTGCCACCAGATGCAGCTTGTTACTTGCCATCAGATGTGGATTGTCAACATCAGATGCAGATTGTCTCTTGCAAGCAGATTCGGATTGTCACTTGCCAAGTGAGGGTGGAACAGTGGTCATGCAGGGCGGGCAGTGAGAGATGTCATCTCTCTGCAAACCCGCTGCACCTCAGTGTAGTGTTTGTGGCCGGCTGTGAGGTCTGAACAGCGGTGATGCGGAGCGGGCAGTGAGAGATGATGTCATCTCTCTGCTTGCCCACCCCTTTTGAACTTCTGAAAGTGCAGCCTTCGTGGCCCGGCTGCAATCAAGCCACGAATCGGGGGTTGGGGACCCCTGCCTTAAACTACTTACGGACTGCCCAGCCCACCCTCAATGTACTCATACGTTGCTGTCTGCTTCTGGGTTTAGGGCATGGCAGCACTCACTGTGATGGTACAAAGCAGGAGCCTGTGCTGCATCTGTCCCCAGCGCCTCTGCACTGAGAACCAAGTGATCTAACACCGCCGATCACTCAATTTTCAGAGCTCTTTAAGAGAGATGTAGACTGTCAGTCACAGCAGAGCTGTGGAGGGGGCGGGGCGGCCGGCTCAGGCTCTCAGCATCTCGCTGAGATGGGTGTCAGTTCCTGCACCTGGCTGATCCAGACTCCCATTGTCGTGATGATGCGGTGCCTGGACTGATTTCTGTGACATCAGCAGAGAGTGGACTTCAGACCGCTGTCTGCTGAAAATGGGTTACAGGAGTGCAAAACTTATTGTACAACCAAATGAAGTACAGCCAAACAAGCTTTTTCTGTATTTCTCCTTTAAATAACATTGGTCATTAAAGTGGTTGTAATTGTAAACCCTCCTACATTTTTTTTATTTTTTTAACTAGCTGCAAGAGAAAGGCATAATGAGCTATTATGACTAGCATAGTAGCTCATTATGCATCACTTACCTTAGATCGGGGCCCCCGAAGCCGTCCTCGTCTCCCTATTCAGCCGCATCCATCGCTGCGGCGATAGCCGGAAGGTTACTTCAGGGTATCGCCGCTGCAGCCAATCACAGCGCCGCTCCGGCGCTGTGATTGGCCGGAGCGGCGAAGACGTGACTCCGCGCATGCGCGCGTGAGCCGTCGAATTTGGCTACGTCGTCGAATGTTGCGACCTAGCCGAATTTGTGAATGGGGTTAACCCCATGCGCATGCGCGTGACGTCAGCGTCGCCGCATTTAAATGCAAATATCTCCTTAACCGTGTAGGTTAAGGAGATATTTCATGCACCTACAGGTAAGCCTTAATCTAGGCTTACCTGTAGGTGTTTGTTTATAAAGTGGGTTTACAGCCACTTTAACCTCCCCTCAGCCTCCTCCCCTCCCCCCAATCCAGCCGGCTCATTTATTAATCTGAGATGCAATCAAAATGAGTAGAACAATGGACAGTGTCAGATTTTTTTATGTTATATGATTTTTTAATTATTTTTTACAATTTACCTCTGGAGGAAGTCGGCAGTTTTTTTTTTATTATCTATTATTTAAAAAAAAAAAAAAAATTTATTATTAAAAAAAAAAAAAAATAGTAGTTTTTTATTTTATATAATTTTTATTCCCAATTTCATTTTTTAACACTTTATTACAATTTCATTTTGTAATATTTATTGCAATTTTTTTATCAGCCCTGTTGGTGGGCTTTGGTGAGATATCAGGGGTCTATACAGGCGCCTGACATCTCCCCTTTGAGACAGAGAAATAGACTTAGGCCTCGTACACACGACCGATTTTCTCGGCAAGAACCAGCAAGAAACTTGCTGGCAGAGAGGTCTTGCCGAGTAAATCGGTCGTGTGTACGCTGCTAGCGTGTTTCTCGTCGAGAAAACCGACAAGAAACCTTGACGAGAAAATAGAGAACCTGCTCTCTATTTTCTCGTCGAGATTCTCCTCGGCGTGTTTCTCGACGAGAAAAGTGAGTGTGTGTACACTTACCTGTCCGCCCGGAAGCCCGCGCATGTTCGAAATGAATTTGACGCATGCGCGGTAGCTTCCTAGGCATACGTAGGGTATACCAAGATGGCGGCGACGGCATCGAATGTGACGAGTGCATGCTCGACGTAGTCGATGACGTCACCGCGTACACTCCTTTCAAAGAACCGCGGGTTCTTTGAAACGAGCGTGTGTACACTCGGCCGGGACAAGTTTCTTGTCCAAGAATCTCGTCGAAAAAAACGACATGTTTTTCTCAACGAGAATCTCGGCCGTGTGTACGAGGCCTTAGGACACAGATTCCCCAGTCCCTTTCTCAGCAGTTTCAGCATTGAAAATTAATGGACAGGAGACAGCGGCTCCTGTTCATTCATAAACTGAAGCAGAGTAACACACAGGTTTCTCTGCTCAGTTATTACAGGACATAGAGAGCGTTCGGTAGCGATCGCTCTCTATGTCCAATTCAGAAAAGTAGGAGCTGGTAAATTACATATTTACCAGCTCCTTCCTCTGCTCTCCATCCTGACACATACCCCCCACAGCCGGCGGAAGAGGAGAGGAGGGATCCGGCTTCGGGGAGACGAGGGAAGAGGAGGAGCACACAGCGGGCCGGAGAACACGGGGGCTGGAGGAGGAGAAGTACACGGCAGGCTGGAGAAGGAGGACAGGGGTCCGGAGAAGATGGGGGCATAGGAGGACACGGCGGACATTGGGGGGGATGATTGGTACAGCAGAGGAAAGTTGCAAACACTGATCTACCTGTATGGCATTTTAGCTGACAGCCGCGGGAGGAAGAGGAGGAGAAGCGGCTGTCTGAAAAGCCATGCAATGACATCGGTGCTTGCAACTATCCCCCCGCCGCACTTCACCTGCGCCCCCTCCCTGCAGCAAATTGTACTGCCCCTCCCCCCCCCCATGTACCAGCCCTGGCTGAGACCCATCCTCTTCAGATAAACAGGAATATCCAAGGAATATGATTGTTACAAGGCTTGTTTTATTTAGATATCTGGTGTGGTTTGCATTTCTCACACACGATTGATGGTGGAGCGCACAGATAAAACGATTGTTGGTCACTTCACAAAATCTTTCCACTACGGCGACTGGGTTCTTCCTGAGGACATTTTCTCTTTTTTCTCACAATTTATTGTGCTTTTATTGTGGAACACTTTTTTGGACTGAATGGATATATATATGTAGCGGGTATGTACTTTCCCGGGTGTAATTTTGAACTTGGCAGAGACATCAGTGATGTGTAATTCCCTGCGGCCCAGTAGGTGGCGCTGTCGCCTTGGGCTGGGGTTGAATCATTGCTGTGTGCTGTGCCTCCTTTTTGTCCTCCCTCGGCAGCGGTATGGTGGGGCGGGGAACCCGCCGTGCTTACTGGGAGAGGGTATAAAGGGGCCGGCCATCTTTGTCACCGGGTCGAGTCCCAGGCACCTTCAGCCTCAGGGCGGTGGTTCGTGTCGGTCCTCTTGGCGGCCTAGGCCTAGAGGACAGCCGGAGGTCGTGTTCCATCCCAGGCACCTTTAGCCTGGGGTGAGGTACTCGGATGGAGGTCCGGAGCTCAGTGCCCAACACTGAACTCCGCGAGGGAAGGAGATCCTAGGGAACCCCGGGAGTGGGTACCCGAATCCGGAAGGCGCAATGGACCGGGGGGAGCTCCTCGCTTGAAGACCCGATGCAGCATATTGCCGTGACAGGTGAGCCTCTCACCGGAGACTGCCTGGAAGGAAATTCCCCCTCGTTCGGAGACTGCAACCCACTTTCAGGGAAGAAAGTGGAGAACCAATTGTGTCTGGGCCTATTCGCATCCACACCTCCTTTTCTGTTCTGTTTCTACAAGGGAGTTCAACTGATTGTGTTCATTCGCAGAAGAATAAAGGAGTGTTGGACTTTAATGGTGTGGGGCTCATTTCCTGACAGACATTGTTCAAGGTAACTCTTGGTGGAGGATCCAGGTGCACAGCACTGACCCGAAGGTAAAAGAACTTTGCTTATATCACACTGACACCTGTGGTAAAGGCCAGGCGTAGTGTTCCCCGCTCCCTCCCCTCCTAAGGTACCCCTAGACAAGAGACAGACGAGCTGATAGAAGAGAAGGGAGAGGGGTGAGGGCGCTACATATATATATATATATATGTAGCACACAGATCCCTTCCTTGCTTACCTCCGCTAGCAGGTGGGACACACCATGCTATATGCCCAGTATCCTCCTTATTGCAGAGGGTGAGCGGTGTTATCTGATTTGGGTCCTGCAGCAAGTTACCTCCTTCCGTTGGATTCTTCACCCTAGAGTGTAGGAAGAAGTCTATTCTCTCTCTTTACTTCAAGAAGGCCATTGTCCAGACAGTATTGAAACCCAATAAAAGGTTTATTTTGGTTGCTTAAGAACTCGATAGGAAAGTTGGAGATAGAGAGAAATTAACTAGGAGGCAGGTTCAGGCACGCAGCACTCAGTCATCAATCATCGCCACTCAGGCCTGAGTGGGTTTTTTGCTCACCCGGATAGTCCCTCCAAGAGCATGACTAATGTATAACAGATGTACTTACTGCTTACCCCCTGTTTGCTCCAACTTCTTACCCATAATCCTAAATTAATGAGACCACACCGAAATTGGAGTAAAAAATAGGCCGTAGCAGCCTTATTTATTAAATAAATATATTTCCAAAATAATATCAAAATCCTAGCGTTGGTCTTTTGCGGGAACCTCCATAACCATCTGATAAAATATTGCACTGCGGTACCTCTCATATGCTTATAGGCCTCAAGCCGACCGGCTGGCTCAGAGACAACCACGGACCGCAGTGCACCCGTTACCAACACATTTTTGCTAAACCTCCGTTAGCTGAAATCCAACCATCAGGACCCATACCAACGATAGGTCCTGAACTCATTCCTTCCAAGGTATCTTCCTTCATCCGCAAAGACCAACACCCGCTACTGCCACGACATCCAGAACACATCATACCTGTTAATAGAAAGAACAACAACACAAACCAGACCATACGGACATAACCAGGGGAGGGTGGGCGGGAACTTTCCTTCACACTGTGGTGACCTGGGGGAGGGGACAACTCCTTTTCCTACTTACTCCCCCTCCCACTCAACTTCCTACCCAATCCTAATACTTCTAACATCCTGTACCCTGTTTCCCTAGTCATGCCAGCCCTCCGCTCATTTCTTTTCTCTCATTTTTTTGCTCCGGGCTTTTCTTGACTAATGTATAACAGATGTACTTACTGCTTACCCCCTGTTTGCTCCAACTTCTTACCCATAATCCTAAATTAACGAGACCACACCGAAATTGGAGTAAAACATAGGCCGTAGCAGCCTTATTTATTAAATAAATATATTTCCAAAATAATATCAAAATCCTAGCGTTGGTCTTTTGCGGGAACCTCCATAACCATCTGATAAAATATTGCACTGCGGTACCTCTCATATGCTTATAGGCCTCAAGCCGACCGGCTGGCTCAGAGACAACCACGGACCGCAGTGCACCCGTTACCAACACATTTTAGCTAAACCTCCGTTAGCTGAAATCCAACCATCAGGACCCATACCAACGATAGGTCCTGAACTCATTCCTTCCAAGGTATCTTCCTTCATCCGCAAAGACCAACACCCGCCACAGCACCCAAGGGGAAAACCTTACCCTTGGGGGCCCCCCACACCCCAGAGCTCACTGTATGCCATATTGCATTCCCAATGCCCATAAGTCACACCCCACAGCAGTGAGGTGCACACCATTGCCCCGCAGGTACCTCCAGCCATCCACCACCAACTCCATGTGCCTTACCACCAACCCTCCATTCCTCACTACAAATCTACTCACTTCCCAATTAAGCTTCGTACGGGCCCTGTAGATACCCTCTAAAGACCAAGCCCCATTCCATGCGGTCCGAGTGACAATGTCCAACCACCCAATGACCATGTCCGGGAATGCCATCGACCTTACCCCTAAATCATTACCACCTACGTGCAGGACCAAAACGTCAGGCGGCCTATACAGACGGGCAAAGCTGTACCTCTGGAGCCCCTCCACTCCATAGCATTCCCGGAACTCCCAGCCATCTAGCACAAACCTCCTGGCTTGGAAACCCCACCTGCTGACCCTCTGGCCCCACATCCGCCCCTCATTACCCCTTTTTTTTTTTTTTTATGTATTTGAAACACTATCGAATGGCCCAGTATCCAGGCCAGGGCCTGTACCGAACCTGCAAGAAGAGAAAGAAACAAGCCACCAAGACCTCAGCAAGCCCAAAATCATCACAGCCCCCATACACTCTCTCCACCCAGCCCACCACTATTCGAATCCCACCAGCTGATGGGGGTGAATGTATAGCACAAATCTACAAGACTCCCACCTACCAAAGCGCTTAACCGCCTCAGCATCCATCCCACCTTAGCCGCCTCGGTCGCAGCCCCAACCCTGAAAGAAACGAGAAGAACCTGCTCTCTCATCCAAGCCCCAACCCGGCAGCACTTCCTGGAAACTGAAACCCTGTGAAACCTGAACAACAAAGGGGGACCCGTCCGTGTGCATTAAGAAGGACCCGACTGCCCCGGGACGCACCTCCCAAATAAAAATAAAAAACCCCCGTCACGGCCCCCTCCGGACACCACTGCTAGCCAGGCGGAGCCAAGCCCGCACCAACTGACCCCTGCCTACCTGCTCCATCTTGTATATCAGTAACACCAAAGACACCCCCTCCTTCTTGCACCTAATCTCATAAACCCACATTCCCCCTTTGACGGACTTGGAAAGGCTGACCAGCTCCCCAAACCAAAAGGCCCCAAATTTATTTATTATTATTATTCCTTTTTTTTTTTTTTTGGAAAACGAGAATAAACTTGCCAACGAAAACAACTCCCTCTAACTAGGGAAACCTCATATGCTGCTGCCCAAACCCTGCAGCTGCCCAAACATTTTATTATTATTATTTTTTTTTATTATTATTTATTTATTTATTTTTTTATGATATAACCAGGAGACACCCAAAATTCTTCCGTAAATTCCGGGCAACCCAGCCTTTGACCAGAAACGTCAAACCCGCTAGTTTTTTTTAAAATTTATTTTTTTTTTTTAACGCGAGCCCGGCCACCCCATTGGTCCTATTTCTAGAAATAAAGTATAACGTCAACAGTCTAACCCCCTCGCCCCACCGAATCCACTTCACTCATGTGAACTACCACCTGCCACTACTGCCTAGCCTTCCGAGAAGCGGACGACTCCGATGGAATCTCACACCTCCAGACAGGACAGGACACCCCACGTTACCCCGCCACCAGCTCCACCACCCGGAAACTATCCCCACTGAAAAGCGAGGAAACGCTCCAGCTATGACGTTCTCCACTGGCGTTAGATGCACCAAGTAAACGACACATGCACTTGCAGGCATAACCACACCGAGTGTGGCAACAGCTGAAACAACCGGGGGAGACGACACAGCGACTCTTAATCACTCGTACCATACCCAGGTTATACCCGTGGAACCAAACCTTTATCTCCCTTAATGAGGCGCCCCACCATACCCCTGGAAATGACTCCAGCAGCACCAGATCTTGTGTGAAAACCCCTGTCAATCCAAGACCGAAGGCCCACTACACCCGCCTTGAAAGAATGCTCCCAAACCTGTCGAGCCACCCAACACTGTGTACCACCCCACTCAAAGTAGTTAACCGCACCAAACCCCCCCAGTCCCCTCCTGGGAAACCCGTCCAGTAATGAGGCACACCCGCAAATCCTCCCTGTGAGTCCACCCAACGCACAAAATGCTTAGGCGATCTGATCCTTGCGACGTGCTCCAATGTAGACAGGAGCACCCCGAAGATAGTTGGCGACGCCAGGCCTACGCACAGAAAATCGTCCAAATAATGGCTGATGGGCGATACTCCTGACACATCCCTCATCACACCTTCCCCCAATGAGTTGAACTGCTAAACAGTGCCCCGGAGACAGAGCAACCAATCGGCAGACCCATATCGACATAAAAAACCCCAGTACCCCACCAACCCCACAACCGGAAGCTGTCCGGGCGGCCCTGACCAATCCGACGAGCCCAATACAGTGCCGCATCCAAGGAAGCGTAACTCACTGTGTGTCCTCCCATGTCAATGGCATTGTTGACCAACCCCCCTTTTGGGAAGAAAGGTGGTGCATCAGCCCAAATTTGTTGAGCTCCTACTTTGGCACTACACCCCAAAGGGGAACCCCCAAATCAACTAAAGATTGGGAAGGGAAAGAGCCGCCTATGCGTCCTAATGCTACTTTCCCTGGGCAGTTTCTCAGAAACTACATTGGGACGCAGCATGGCCGAACATAAATCACACGGCATGTGAAACCCCACTGAAAAGAAAAAAAAACCTTAGTCTAACAGCTACGCTGCTGTACCATCCGTATACCTACCAAGAAACGGCCGCCACCGTTCCCCCATCACCGGCGTCCTTCCTCTCCCGTGTTTGAAGCATACCGACAGGGTGTGATCCCCCCCCCCCCCCAAACCCAGAACCTTGGTGCTTGTACCGACACACTCCACCGAATTTACCCGTGCCCTACGTGTACCGCTAACAGGCCTACTTACTCCACCTGGACTGTTATACTGTGGGGGGGGTGGGTTGGGTGGAGTAACACCCGCCCCTACCAGGAAACAACTGCCCTTGGGGCCTAGCAGATGTCACAAGGCGCATTCCCAGCCTGATGTCGTTGTGATCCCACCGTAGTGCCGGATGTATCCCCTCCTACGCCAAACTGCTCCTAGACCGCATCCAAACCGCACCTCCGTGGACCCTGTAAGCATCCCCTACCGAATTTGGGTAACAAAAGAGCTCCGACAGGGTTCAGGGTTCTTCCCCCCAATCACCCTCATGTCAAATGCTTGCAACTTATTTCCGATAGTACATGTAATCAACCAATACCTCCCCTTCTCACCACCTCCCATTGTTGGAATACCCTGGCGTAACCCCAAATTTTTTTTTTTTTTTAACAGCAGGAGTGAACAACATCTCTACTTACTCACCCTTTTAGATCTTATCCCGGACCTCAGGCTTTAAGTGAGCACCCAGCGGACCCTAAAACCAACTGTACCTGTGGCTAAATCAGCCAAACGTATGACATCCCATTTTCCAGCGGCGTCCCCTGCTACCACGAACTTCAAAAACCCTCTGCTCCACTTGCACCCCACTATCAGCTGTCATGCGCAGACTCCCACACAGCCGGCACCGCTACGGGTGATGAGGATATACTATCCCTCCCTGCAAGCGGGACCACACGGCCCGACCACCTTCTCAAATCCGCCAACCAAAATCTTTGAGCCCCACCAATAAAAAACCCTGCGAGCCTGAAGCTCCCCCCAAGTGCAGCCCCATCCATTGTGTCCACCCGGGGAGAATCACCCTGCGAGCCCCCCCGTTACCGATGCCTCCCCAGCACCTGCAGTAGCCCCCCCGTTACCAATGTCTCCCCAGCACCTGCAGTAGGACCACCCCCCACGGACCCACTATACTATCCCATATATGGCAAAGAAATTATTTTTTTTTTTTTTACTTACCGGGCTGCCTAGGAGAAATTCCCACCAGCCGACCGTATCGCCTCCATCGCTGCCGATCGTCTCAGGGGAAACCGATCGTCCTCCGAAGCCGTCAGCTCGCCCTGCGACCATAGGACAGCCGGCTCGCCCGCATCTGATGAAAGCCCTCCAGGAGCAGCGTCTCTGGATGCCGAGGATCTGGCAGCCCTCCGGCCCCGCCACTGAGCTCCAGACCCGCCCATGGACTTCTGTCGCTTTTCGCGGGCCGGGGGGGGGACTTCCCCCCCCCCGCCCTGCCGAGAGACATCAGGCGCGTTGTCACCCTCCCCTGGCGATCCATCATCACCTGGGGGTCACCTGGCCGAGGCTGCAGAGGGCACAGTGACCGCGACCGACGATCTACCCCGCTGAGGCTCCACCCCCCGCTACCGACCCATCAGGGGTGAGGCCCGCACTCTTCTTGTCCATGTGTCGAGCGAGCTGCCTGGCCACCCCAAACCGCCGGTGCGGCCGCCCGCCGGGCCCTGACTATGAGAGGGATGATTCCCGGGACCCCCCCTTGTGAGCAATGTGAACGCTTAGCGGGGGGGGCCCGAATGGGGCCATGGGGAGACTAATTGGCTGGCGCTGGGCTCTAGGGGATAGTCGGGTAAGAAGCGCTCTGAAGGCAGTAACCTTCAAGCTCGCGTGGACTCCCTCCCCCCCTGCACCTGCCCCCACCACCCTTCAAGCAAGCATTGGACTCAGGGTCTCCTGTAGCCAACCTGCGCTCCCTGGTGCCGCTTCCGACCGCAGCTAGGCCCGAAACAGCTCCCCATCTGCCATAGCTCTGTCTCCCTGAACTTTCCTTCACACTGTGGTGACCTGGGGGAGGGGACAACTCCTTTTCCTACTTACTCCCCCTCCCACTCAACTTCCTACCCAATCCTAATACTTCTAACATCCTGTACCCTGTTTCCCTAGTCATGCCAGCCCTCCGCTCATTTCTTTTCTCTCATTTTTTTGCTCCGGGCTTTTCTGTCCTAGCAGCCGGTGTGGAGCACGAAACGTTTACTTGTAGTTTCCTAGGGATACGATCAGAAGATAATCTCTGAGTCCTGAACTTCCCAGCCTAGTAACATTTAAGTCCTTAGGTGCCAATAGGGCACGTTACTAGGCTTTTGGCGGATAGGAATCCTTCCCTCTGACAGGTAGCCAGGCCTCTCCCGAGACAGCGAACCTTCTACTAATCTCCTTGGGACCGATCCTCCCCTGGCTTCCTCTCCTTCAGAGCGGGTCACCCCTCACTTGGGTACCCTGGGATTCCTCTTCGGGTGTAGGCCTCAGCCAAAGGTGCTGGGCCTACTTACAGCGATGCAGCCTCAGGCTAAAGCATAGTTGGCAACATTGCAAAAAAAACATCTGGGACACTTTTTTTGTATTGAGGCGGAGCCTTGCTATAATCAGGGGGCGGGGCATTCGTTTGTAGGCGTGTCATGCTGGAGTGAAAAATGGGCGTGGTTTACGCACGATAGTGGGTGTGGTTTAAATGGGCGTGGTTCAAAGGGGTGTGGCTAGAGTCCGAGGTGAGAGAAAGAAATAGAAAGAAAGAAGCCAGATCCTACACCACAATAGTAATGTGTAACAAAATTGGCAGATAAGGATACTCCAAAACACCTGTTGGCGCTTCAGTCATCCCGGCACCATGGTTGTTACGGTGTCAGGATGATTGAAGTGCATTATTTCTATTTTTACATTGTAATATAAAATTAAATCATTCAACTCACCATAATGCCGAATCAGTGGAAGCCCTGAGCGTGTTACCTGCCACGTCGCCTGCCACCAGATGGCCTCCCCAGCAGTCCGTCCTTGCATCAGGTGCCTCCCCAGCAGTCCGTCCTTGCATCAGGTGCCTCCCCAGCAGTCCGTCCTTGCATCAGGTGCCTCCCCAGCAGTCCGTCCTTGCATCAGGTGCCTCCCCAGCAGAGCCCCCTCCACACTTGTGGACAAGGGTCCAAAAATCATGATTGTCCCGGGAAATTCGGGACTGTTGGTAACTATGCAGGCGTCCCCAGTGGAGTCCCCCCTTACATCAGGCGTCCCCAGTGGAGTCCCCCCTTACATCAAGTGTCCCCAGAGGAGTCCCTCCTTACATCAGGCGTCCCCAGCGGAGTCCCTCCTTACATCAGGCGTCCCCAGCGGAGTCCCCCCTTACCTCAGGCGTCCCCAGCGGAGTCCCCCCTTACATCAGGCGTCCCCAGCGGAGTCCCCCCTTACCTCAGGCGTCCCCAGCGGAGTCCCCCCTTACATCAGGCGTCCCCATCGGAGTCCCCCCCTTACATCAGGCGTCCCCAGCGGAGTCCCCCCTTACATCAGGCGTCCCCAGCGGAGTCCCCCCTTACCTCAGCCGTCCCCAGCGGAGTCCTCCCTTACCACAGGCGTTCCCAGCGGAGTCCCCCCTTACCACAGGCATCCCCAGCGGAGTCCCCCCTTAACCACAGGCGTCTCCTGTCTCGGCCGCCATTATTGTTTCCCCTTCCCCGAAGGGGAGCAAAATAGAGGCGGAGCCGACAGTGTGGCTGAAAAAAAAAAAATTAAGCTGTGGCGCTGCCGACCCCGCCCCTTTCCATTACAGACAGACCTGCAGCGGGGCGGGGCGGGGCGGGGGGGTGGCCTGCCGGCCAGCCAAAACACAGATGTAGTACAATAGAAGATAAAGCTGCTGCGGCGCCGCCCACCCCCGGGGAGGTGCGGGGTGTGGGCGGCGCCGCAGCGGCTTTATTTTCTATTGTACTACATCCGTGTTTTGGTCTTCTTGAACATGGCGGCCGGCGGAGACATTGTCTCCGCCAGCCGTGGACCTCTAGCGGCGGCGGCCTGCGGCGTCCAAATTCGGGGAAAACGGGAAAAATCGGATTGGCCGGGACATTGGCCGGGACAAAATAAATCCGGGAAAAGGGTTTGAATCCCGGGAATGTCCCGGCCAATCCGTGACTGTTGGCAACTATGGCTAAAGGTGCCTGGGGCTGGTACACACACACGCACCCCTGGCCTGGAGGGCCGGGAGGCGCGAACTGCTCCCCGAATAATGGCGTCTGCCCCTTTTGTACCCTCTCTCAGCATGCACAGCGGGTAGACCATGCCCACTGCACAGCTGCTAAGAGAGGACACCTAATAGTGCTGTAACGCTACCTGTGGTTCAACCTGGGTCTGAGGTGACAGTGCCACCCACAGGTCACAGGGAACTGTACTGCCAGGCAGCATCACACCCAGGCAGAAGCAAGTTTTAGGAAATTAATAGTCTGAGCCCAACTATTGGTTCAGACTATTCCCCCAAATCCGAACACAGCGCCCCCTAAATGGGGGGGGGCGCTACACATAATAAACTATATATATATATATATATATATATATATATAGGAAGGCTAGTATGCTAGCCTGAAATTATGGGAGGAGTTCGAGGGGTACTTATACAGACCATCCACGAGGGTCAGCGTCGGCTGTAGTGCGCGGTATTCGTCGTCATCAGCCGACGCCTTACGACTCGCAACGTCCGTGTAGTTGCTTTCGTACCTTCCAGCTTCACTCGCAGTTGATCGTATCCCCGCTCGCGGTCGCAGGTAGGACCGGCCGTTACCGTTCGTACGAATCGTAGCGCCGGTACACGTTTCTTCTTTTACAAAAATCACACGGTTCATAACCCCGTGTTTTCCGTCTGCATCGTATGTTTATCGACTAGTCCAGTTGTCTTTCGTACCCTGTCACACCCACGTTGCTACCGGTAATGGTCCGTCCAGACACTACGGCTCTCAGAGCTGTTGTACGAATTACTCACAGCTCGCAAGGCTCTCGCCTCAGTCGCACATCCGATACCCAGTCGTCGGACTGGTATCCCACACTGCACTTCCTTATCCCTAGTCACTGATGCCCTACACCTCCTACGATACTCTCCCTTCACCTTACTGATGCCCCACACCTCCTACTTACACCATACACCAAACAGTCTGGGCCGGCTCTTGTCGCTAACAATCGGCACTACAGGCCGGACCCTCGACAATCACAAGCCCCTTCAACTTCGAAACAACGAACACCCGTCCGAATCCAGCCGTATCTCCGGCACTACGATTCGGACCCGGGAAATTCAAATCCCCGCCTTGCACCCGTTATCAGCCCGTATACAGGTACAGCATCGGCTTAGAGATTCGGATCTCTGGCATCCACGTTGGTTCCGAGCACAGTCGCACCACCGGCTCATCGGCTCGGACCTACAAACATCGAACCGCTAAACCATCCGAATTCAGTCGTAGCATAGGCTCAAACTTTCGAACCAATGGCATTCCCAAGCGATCCGAGTCCAGTCGCTTCACCGGCTCAATCGACTCGGATCTCTAGCAACTGACCCTCCTATCCGATCCGAACCCAGTCGTAGCATCGGCTCAAAGGTTCGGATCCTCCGCTAACATGGCCGTTCTGGGCTCAGTCGCGGTCGAGTCACAGTCGCACCACCGGCGCATACCGCTCCGATCTTCAGCAGTAAACTTCTTTAGCCGACCCGAATCCAGTCGTAGCATCGGCTCCAAGTTTCGGATCCTCGGCTGAAACAACCAATTCGTTCGCAGTCGCATACCCGGCTCTAAGCAGCTCCGACCCATACCTCCGATACAACGTCGAACGTCTCAGAACGTTACGAATCCAGCCGTAGCATCGGCCACAATGATTCGAACCCCAAGCCGCTATACACACGCATTACTTACCACTCCCGTTTCATCACGAAACGGCCATCCCCACACACTCGAAAGTCACAAACTCTTCTTCTTTCGTCTCCTTAAGGCATTTGTTCCTCGCAAGCGCTGCGAGCGTTCGACGAGTGGTTGCACACCAGCCACTCACCTCCTCCAGTAGTCAAACGGCTACTCACCGATTTCTCTATCCCTTTCCACCACACACGTCAGTTTAGATTGAGTTTCCATCCCGTCCACCCTGCAATCCAGGTCGGACGATATCTCCCGAAAAAAAAAAAAAAAGGGGGGCAGGGGGTCTTACACACTTCTTCACCCGGAGCTACCTACCGCTCCCACAACTCTTCAGGCCTACAAAAAACAAAAAAAATAAATAAATAAATAAATAAATATATATATATATATATATATATATATATATATATATATATATATATATAAAATAATAAAAAATAAATAAATAAATAAATAAATAAATAAAAATAAATAAATAAATAATAAAAAGAAAAAGAAATAAATAATAATAAAAAAAAAAAAATATATATATATATATATATATATATATAATAAAAAAAATAAAGGAATATATATATATATATATATATCCCCATGTCACCCTCCTCACAGGTCCCGGTCGACCCATGTCTCGACCTCAACCAAAACAGGGCTCAAGTCAGGTGCGTAAACGCAAGGCCCCTCCTTGCTTTCTCTCCGCACTCTTTCACGACATATTTGCCTTCACATACACAATTCGACCGCTCACCAGGCGCTAGCAACTGCCACATACTTCTACGCATGACACTCTGTTTTCGAAGCCGATCCGAGATCCTTCACTACGCAGACAAGGTCACCAACATCACCTTGCTGGCAGTGCAGGAGTTGGCAGACCGACCACACGTCATTGAACTACAGATCGAAACATTCCTACTTAGTATACCAGACTCCAGCTACCCGCCCCAGTACGCCCTGGGGGCTCTGGTTCATCAGTCTGTGCCAAGCACAGACGGCACCCGAGCTATCGGTTACCTAGCCAGTCACCTCCTGGCTCACCTCGGTTGCCACGCACTCTTTTGAGTTTTCTAAATTACACTCAACAAGCGCTCGTACGCAAAACTTGGCTATCCTCTGCGCCTGTCATTCCTTATTCTGTCCATCCTCCCTTCCTTCTCCCTACCCACTTTCGTACCTCCTCTATCCCCTCCATACCTGGCATCTCACTCTATAAACATACATTCCCCCCCCCCTTTTTCTTTCTCGTTTTTCTTCAGCCCCCAACATGTCGCAGGCCGACTGCGATGACTTTACCTTCGTCCCACCGTCACCACGTTCGGGTTCAGCGGACGACTCCACACAGTCCCTCAGGGCTGGACCATCCCCAGGCTTACAGCCGAACTACGCCGTAGGGGCATCCCCTACCCGGCCACGGCCAGGAAAACCAAACTGTTAGGCTGCTGTTCCATAACCAGCGGCAACTCTACCAGACAAATTCCGCTGCAGTCGATATCCTCGGCATTACTCAGCTACACGCCTTGGTGACCACACTGGCAACCGCAGTCACCGACGTCCAGGCTAGAATAGGGGCCCTGAAAACACGGTCAGCCACGCCCCTATCAGCCCCAGTCTCCACCGTCGTTACCGAACCCCCCACTGTAGGTACGCCCGACGCTTGCACCCCTTTTTTTTTTCCCCTCTTCGCACCTGGTCCCAGCGGGCATCAGGAAGGACATCCTAAGCGATAGGACGCGAACCTAGCGTCCCCACGCATCCTCGGCACAGGTCATAACAGGGAACAAGCCGCGTGCCTAGGGGGACGTCTCAGTCATCCTAATGGCCAAGGACCCCAGGCTCGCTCGCAAACTTGAAAGCGACAAGTTCGTGGTAGCCTCTGGAAGCCTTAGAGATGTAACCAGTCCTCCCAGTCAGACTAGGATGTCCAATTTGAGCACCGGGGGGCGCAGCCATCTCCAGCAACTTAATTTCAAGGGTTGCTTTTACCCCACCGCAAACTTCTGCACATCCGCCTCCTGTGCCAGAAGGCTCTCCCTAGAAATACCTGCGGCGCCAAGCAGCAGAGTCCAGCTGGACCAGGCCACATGCACTTCGGGCGGCTCGACTTTCTCTCCTCACATCCAACTTCCTCTCTAGCAGCCTTCCTAGTACAGGGGACACTACAGGGTTCCACACCGGACTCGTTACACTGCCTGACTCATTCCAAAACTACCCAGTCAAACTCCAGCATACCCTCACAGGAGTTCTCCCGATGGTTTAGGATCCTCGTGAGATCTAAGGAGTCCAAGAGAGGTCTTTAAAACCTTGACGTGCCCACAACCGTGAAGAAAGTAGAAAGACCGGCACAGTTCATCTCCTTCCTGGTAATCATTCTAGACAAACGCGCCATGCGGGCCAGCCCACCTCTCGGTAGATTGACCCGCATCAGGACAGTCATCCATACGTCTACCGACACGCAAGGGTGCACTAACCCACAGCTACAATCCCTACTGGGCATGCTCAAACCACGATGAGGATCGTCTCTCAAGGGCGATCCTTTATCGCACGCTTCTTAGTGTTCCTCTCCCAGGCACAAGACCCTGACCAAGTCATTAAGCTAGACGCAGCCTCCGTAGCAGGATCTGGCCATGGGGGACCAATTCCTTGAGACCGGATAGGTAGACCCTTGTTTATCCCATCAGCATCCTCCTCGTCACCTCAGATAATCACGGACGTAGCAGCTTCCACAAGCTTCGCTGCAACTTTTGGCCATCATTGGTTTCAGGAGATCCGATCCATCAGAGATGCTCACAATTCCGCTTTTCGTCAGTCCTCCTCTCTATTTGAGATCTACCCAATAGTTGCAGCAACTCGAGTACGGGGCAGCCCCGGGCAGGACAGACCGCCACGTTCGCCACAGACAACCAGGCTACAGCCACAGTCGTTAACAAAGGCAGGTCAATAAATCGTTGTCCGTCATGTCCTTCCCACGCAGGCTGTTGCTACTTTCCCTACAACATCAGCTCAGTAGCCTCAGTATCCACATACCCGGTCAATGCAACACCTCGGCCGACGCGCTATCCCGCTTGACCATGCCACATCCTTTCACAGAAGCCGGAGCCGACTCGACCATGTCCGGCGTCCCACATTAGTCGCAACCAACTCTGGAATCGGATAGCACCTCCATGGTGCTACCTCCCTCGTCAATGCATCCTGATCCGCCAACACACTACAGGTGGCGGCAACCACACTCTAGTACCAAACGCTTACCAGTGACCAGCGCCATACTCCGGGACATGTCTGCTATCCTTTCACGTTCTCCCTTCGGTCTATGGCCCAGCCTGGTAGTTCAAGCAGCCATTTACCTAGCCTTTTACGATTTTACGGCCCGGCGAATTACTATCACCAGCCCTAAATGCCGAGTACTACTCGGGCACCACCCGACTTGCCACCGAAGTCATTTCATCCTACACCCGACGGTGTCGGAAATGATACAACCCGGTCCCGGAGTAGACATTAAACCTTTCCAGACACACAACGCCATGGCCGTTCTACGGTAATTGGCAAACTCTGCTGTCCGAGCCATCTGAGGACAGCCCTCTACTACCTTTCCCAACTGAACCCCTAAGCGGGAACCAGTTCGTCAGCCACGTCAGAACACTCCTGAGCATCTCGGGCCTTGACCCAGGATGTTACTCAGGACTCGCTTTCGCATTAGAGCAGCCCCAGCAACATCACGAAACAGAGTTCCTGACCACGCAATAAGGAAGATAGGCAGGTGGAAATCCTCGTGTTTCGCCCGACACGTCCCCGATCCTCAGTCAGAAATATCACGAGCCTTTAACAGTCTCGCTCTATAGTGGTTTACCTGACATAATGGATCAATTCCTTCCTAACCTTGTGTGACTTTTTGGCCCCTTTCTTTGGCATACCGTACGAAAGGCCAGGCCACACTTCAGGTCTTATTCGTGTTGTTAGTCTTGTGACGTGTTTATGTGATCCATATCTCTTCGGACAGAGGGCTCCGACCATAAATAGGAAGGCTAGTATGCTAGCCTGAAATTATGGGAGGAGTTCGAGGGGTACTTATACAGACCATCCAGAGGGTCAGCGTCGGCTGTAGTGCGCGGTACCCACCCACCCATATCTCCCTTTTCTAGGGCACTCCTCTACAACCAATTCTCAGCAGAATTATCTATCACTTCTATTCAGGTATGGCCCCTTTCTTTGGCATACCGTACGAAAGGCCAGGCCACACTTCAGGTCTTATTCATGTTGTTAGTCTTGTGACGTGTTTATGTGATCCATATCTCTTCGGACAGAGGGCTCCGACCATAAATATATATATATATATATATATATATGTAGCGGGTGTTTGAATTATGTGAGGACTCTGGTGGTGTGGGGTTCCTTGGGGTCCCTGGGTGGCGCTGTTGCCTGGGGCTGGTACAGCGGGGCGGGGAACCCGCTGTGGCGCAAAGGGAGAGGTCATAAAAGGGCTGGAGACCCGGATTTTGGGAAGAGAGTCGGAGGACATGGCCCTTGGCCTAGCTGGAGCGGAGATGGAGTCCATCTCAGGCACCTTTAGCCTGGGGTGAGGTACTATGGCGGACACCTGGGGCTCAGTACCTTCGACTGAGTTCCGCGAGGGTGGAGGAATCCGAGGGGGCCCTAATGCCTTGGGTGCCCGTGTCTGAGTTCGTGAGGACTGGTGTGCAGTAACTTCTCCGGAGAGTCCGGCGCAGCATCACTGGTGATGGAGAGGCCTCCACTTCTCCCTTGGATGGATTTCTTCCCCTGACAGGGGCAAAGTGAGCAAAGGTAATTCACGCTCTATATTACCTAGTCAGTGGCAGTGACTATTCACCACTGGTGACAGCACAGTGGGCAGCAGCAAAAAGGGAAAGGATTGTGCCTCGATCTGTCCCCCTCATTTTCCAAAGGAGAAAGATTGTTTTATTGCTTGGCAAGAAGAATAAAACTGAGTTGTACCTATTCACTGTGTGGAACTTGGGTTACTAAAGCAAAGGAGTCAGGGACGAAGGACTGGACTTGACTCTAGGACACCTACACAAAAGCCTTCACCTCTTGGTTACGGATGACATGGGCCGTGGTGTGTATCATCTCTCTCTCCCAGGTACCCCTAGACAACAGCCATATAACTGATAAAGAAAGGGAGAGGGGTGAGGCCGCTACATATATATATAGCGGGTATTTAAATTTGGGGGGGAGCATCTGGGTTAGTTAACCCAGATGTACTAATTGTTAGGGAATCTGAGAATCCCTTTTGTGGTTTTTGGAGGACTCTGGTGGTGCAAGGTTCCCTGTGGCCTGCAGGTGGCGTTGTCGCCCTGGGCTGGAGTTGAACCTGCACCGCAAGACTGTACCTTTTTGTCCTTTCCTGGCGACGGTACAGCGGGGTGGGGAACCCGTTGTGACGCAAAGGGAGAGGAGATAAAAGGGGCGTACGCCCTGACCTCTGGGTTCAGAGTTGGAGGACGCGGCCGCACCCAGGCACCTTCGGCCTGGGTGCTGGCGTTCCAGGGATCCGGGCCCAGGTGCCCTTGACTTGGCCGGAGCGAGGGATGGAGTCCATCCCAGGCACCTTAAGCCTAGGGTGAGGTACTATGGCCAAGGCCTGGAGCCCAGGACTTCGACTGGGTTCCGCGAGGGTGGAGGAGTCCGAGGGTCCCTAAGGTGTTGGGACCCATATCTGAGGCGAGGAGGTCGGGGAGTGTACTCCTTCCGGATAGCCCGGTACAGCATTAATCCGGTGACGGCTGGGCCTCTGGTAACTCCCTTGGAGGGATGTCTTCCCCCTGACAGGGGCTGCAACGTAGCGAAGGTAACTCCAGTTCCTGTTCACTAGAGTCGCTGGAAGAGACTCTGAAGCCAAAAAGTCCATTTAACAGCCACTGTGCTTAGCAACCGTTGGTGAAACCTCAACGGTTTAGTTTTCTTTGAGGATTGTGCCTTGACCTACTCCCCACCAATACTGAACTGTTCTATGGGTCTCAAACTGTCTGCTCGCAAAGGACTATTTGTTTGCCGTTATGGAATAAATAATGTTGGACCTTTTCAGTGTGTGGTACTCCAATTACTGGGAGCAAAGGGGGTTATCAGCAGAACAGACTTGGCTCTGAGCGTATACACAGCCCGGGTGTAATTAGATGCTGGCCTTCACCTCTACATGCTGAAATCTAGAGGACATGAGCCGTGGCGCACCTCGCTCTCCTCTTTAAAGTACCCCTAGGCCGAAGCCAAAGTATCCACTAAAGAAGAGAGAGAGGGTGAGGCCGCTACATATATATATAAGGATGTATATTGATTTATTTATCTGAGTTAGTGCCAAACTTTTACTTTATTCTGATAATCAGCTTTATTTGCTGTCCAGATAGACCAGGCTCACACTTGTTAGGACTAGGAATTCACAGGCTGCATGCTTTCCCCTCTAAACTTAGATCAGCCCAGGAGGTTGGAAGTTCTGGTGTAATTTCATGAGATTTTCTGTTCAGGAGGGGGGTGATCATTATGGAATGTCAATGACAGGTGACAGATCTGCAGGTCTGTTGTGACAATGACATCAGCATTGTATAGGTGTACACACAAATCACTGCAAATTGCATTACAGCATGTGAGCTGTGCCTTTTCTCTCCTGTAGAAGTATGACTTCCTTGCTGTATGTTGGGATCAGTCCTGAGAGTTGTGTCTATGTACTTTCTTTATACTTCTACAAGCTTGTGTGCTGTGGATTGTGTTGAGCCCCCTGTGCGTTGTCCTTTGTTGCACGTCACATACAGTATATGAGAGGTTCATGCTTCATTCTGGCACTCATCACATAGTTGCCAACAGTCACGGATTGGCCGGGACATTCCCGGGATTCAAACCCTTTTCCCGGATTTATTTTGTCCCGGCCAATGTCCCGGCCAATCCGATTTTTCCCGTTTTCCCCGAATTTGGACGCCGCAGGCCGCCGCCGCTAGAGGTCCACGGCTGGCGGAGACAATGTCTCCGCCGGCCGCCATGTTCAAGAAGACCAAAACACGGATGTAGTACAATAGAAAATAAAGCCGCTGCGGCGCCGCCCACACCCCGCACCTCCCCGGGGGTGGGCGGCGCCGCAGCAGCTTTATCTTCTATTGTACTACATCTGTGTTTTGGCTGGCCGGCAGGCCACCCCCCGCCCCGCCCCGCCCCGCCCCGCTGCAGGTCTGTCTGTAATGGAAAGGGGCGGGGGTCGGCAGCGCCACAGTTTAATTTTTTTTTTTCACCCACACTGTCGGCTCCGCCTCTATTTTGTTCCCCTTCGGGGAAGGGGAAACAATAATGGCGGCCGAGACAGGAGACGCCTGTGGTTAAGGGGGGACTCCGCTGGGGATGCCTGTGGTAAGGGGGGACTCCGCTGGGAACGCCTGTAGTAAGGGAGGACTCCGCTGGGGACGGCTGAGGTAAGGGGGGACTCCGCTGGGGACGCCTGATGTAAGGGGGGACTCCGCTGGGGACGCCTGATGTAAGGGGGGACTCCGATGGGGACGCCTGATGTAAGGGGGGACTCCGCTGGGGACGCCTGATGTAAGGGGGGACTCCGCTGGGGACGCCTGATGTAAGGGGGGACTCCGATGGGGACGCCTGATGTAAGGGGGGACTCCGCTGGGGACGCCTGAGGTAAGGGGGGACTCCGCTGGGGACGCCTGATGTAAGGGGGGACTCCGCTGGGGACGCCTGAGGTAAGGGGGGACTCCGCTGGGGACGCCTGAGGTAAGGGGGGACTCCGCTGGGGACACTTGATGTAAGGGGGACTCCAGATGTAAGGGGGGACTCCGCTGGGGACGCCTGATGTAAGGGGGGACTCCGCTGGGGACGCCTGATGTAAGGGGGGACTCCGCTGGGGACGCCTGATGTAAGGGGGGACTCTGCTGGGGACGCCTGATGTAAGGGGGACTCCTCTGGGTACACCTGATGTAAGGAAGGACTCCGCTGGGTACGCCTGAGGTAAGGAGGGACTCCTCTGGGGACGCCTGATGTAAGGAGGGACTCCGCTGGGGACGCCTGATGTAAGGAGGGACTCCTCTGGGGACACTTGATGTAAGGGGGGACTCCACTGGGGACGCCTGATGTAAGGGGGGACTCCACTGGGGACGCCTGCATAGTTACCAACAGTCCCGAATTTCCCGGGACAATCATGATTTTTGGACCCTTGTCCACAAGTGTGGAGGGGGCTCTGCTGGGGAGGCACCTGATGCAAGGACGGACTGCTGGGGAGGCACCTGATGCAAGGACGGACTGCTGGGGAGGCACCTGATGCAAGGACGGACTGCTGGGGAGGCCATCTGGTGGCAGGCGACGTGGCAGGTAACACGCTCAGGGCTTCCACTGATTCGGCATTATGGTGAGTTGAATGATTTCATTTTATATTACAATGTAAAAATAGAAATAATGCACTTCAATCATCCTGACACCGTAACAACCATGGTGCCGGGATGACTGAAGCGCCAACAGGTGTTTTGGAGTATCCTTATCTGCCAATTTTGTTACACATTACTATTGTGGTGTAGGATCTGGCTTCTTTCTTTCTATTTCTTTCTCTCTCTTTCTCTCACCTCGGACTCTAGCCACACCCCTTTGAACCACGCCCATGTAAACCACACCCACTATCGTGCGTAAACCACGCCCATTTTTCGCCGCTGCGCGCTTTGCGCGACGCATTTTTCACTCCAGCATGACACGCCTACAAACGAATGCCCCGCCCCCTGATTATAGCAAGGCTCCGCCTCAATACAAAAAAAGTGTCCCAGATGTTTTTTTTGCAATGTTGGCAACTATGTCATCAGCATACATCATCTTGTGGAATTCCATGATTGATGGAAATCTGTTGGACTTTCCCTGCTCATTTAGCTATAGCCACCAATGCTGATATGTTTATTCTGATGGCAGGAAAATCTCCCTGCTGTCAGATTACAATAGCTCAGTGGGCAGGATTCCCCCATCCACCTTGAGGATATGGATGGGGAAATCAAGTGTAGCGGGGGTCTAAATTTAGGGGGGATACACCTGGGTGGTAGTATGACCAGGTGTGTGTAAATCCTAGAGGATTTGGACCACTTTCAGTCGTGGAGGACTTTGGTGGTGTACTATTCTCCTTGGCCTGGGGTCGCGGTGTTCCCACAGGTCGAGGTAAAATCACTGCCGCAGTGCTGTCCTTTTTGTCCCGTTCCAGCGGTGGTACAGCGGGGGCGGAGAACCTGCTGTGGCGTCACAGGAGGAGATAAAGGGGAGAGACGCCCTCGCCACGAGGTCTTCTACATCCGGCGCCCAGGCACCTTAGGCCTGGGTGCGGTCGGTCCGGAGTTCCGGCCCAGGCGCCCATGGCCTGGTCGGAGCAGTGCTGGCGTCTATCTCAGGCACCTTAAGCCTGGGGTGAGGTACTACACCGGAGGCCTGGGGCCCAGTAACTTCGACTGGGCTCCGCAAGGGTGGATGAGTCCGAGGGACCCTGAGGTGGATGGGGCCCATGTCTGAGGTGAGGAGGCCGGAGAGGTTACCCGTCTGAAGAGTCCGGAGCAGCATCAACCCGGTGACGGAGGGGCCTCTGGTAACTCCCTTGGAGGGACATCTTCCCCCTGACAGGGGCCGCAACGCAGCGAAGGTACTCCATTCATGTTCTTCAGAGTCGCTGGTAGAGACTCATACGTTTCAAGTTCCTCTCTCTAGCCAATGGCTATAGCAACCGCTGGTGAAACCACAGTGGTTTAGTTTATCATTAGGACAGTGCCTCGACCTGCTCACCCCACCGTATTGAACTGTTTATGGATCTCAACTAATTGGCTAACAAAGAACTGTTTATTGTGTGTTACAATAAAAGAAGTTTTGGATCCTTATCGGTGTGTGGAACTCTGGTTGATGGGAGTGAAGGGGAGCACAGCAGGACTTGGTTGTGAATAGAAACACACAGGCCCGAGAAGAATACTTGGTACTGGCCTTCGCCTCACCTGCTGCAATGGGGAGGACATGGGCCGTAGCACATCTCACCCTCATGTACAACATACCCCTAGACAGAGAAGAGGGGGTGAGGCCGCTACACGTGGGGGCTCGTCCGGGATGATGTGTGTTTTAACCATGGAACTGAGAACGGCTGTGTTTGAACTTTGCTGCCCGGAGGAGTTCCGAGTGGGTCGGCCATGTGATCGGCCAGAGTGCATCCCTGCTCAAAGTCGTGGACATGACCCTAAGACGGGAAAGGCCCATGCAGAAGAGCGAGAAGAGGGAGTAGTCCAGCCGTGTGACATACTACATGTGGGGGCTTTTACTGCACTGCGCCATGAGGCACTCCATAACTGCGCAGTTCGTGGGCGGAGTCTGGTGGAAGCCTGCGAAAACGTGCAAGTTGAGTGAGGAGTCTGGCCATGTGAGGAGATACACGTGGAGACTTTGGCGCGTGGTCAGTGCGTGATGGAGCAGCAGATAGTCGGGATGGCCTCAAGCTCCCCGTGGATTCCGGTTCCCTACCCCGCGAAGATGACTGCTTTTGCTGCTCCCCTTACAGACACGGGGATAAGACTTAGACCCCGAGGGCAGTTGGCTCTGTACACTTGCAGAGACACGGAGGCCCTCGGCGGGATCTGTCCCGGGTGTTCGGGACTGGTGGTCAACCTGAAGCCATTCGGGCGTTGTGAGGCATGCAAGCAGTTCCTATTCGAGGTGGAGACATCCACAGTAAGGCCCCGGGCCCTTCGCCTCAACCGCCTCACAGGTACCGCTACTCCGGAAGGGGAGATCCAGGCCTTTGCGGAGGTCCCCGTACGCACTGACCAGGGCAATGTGACTGCCCAACCAGAGACTGAGAAAGAAAAATCTGAGGATGCTGCTTCGGTCGCCACAGATTCCCTGCTCCCACCTCCGAAGAGGAAAGTTGGCCTGGTACAGGCGTCCTGTGGTCGTGGTCGAGCTTCACTCCGTCGCTTGCCAGGCCTGGATGGATCCGGTTGGAAGAGTCCTGGACATCCCAGTTCTACGAAAGGTCAAGGTGAGCCAGGGGCTGGGACTGTGGTGGTGGTTGGAGGTGTCGGGGGTCCACAGCCGGTGGAACCCGCTAGGGAGGGTAGTTCCACGTCTACTAGGGACTACCTCCCCGCAGAGATGTATGACACCCCCGACCTAGAATCGCTGTCGGACTGTGGAGAGGACGGTGAAATAGATGAACTTTTTCACCGCAAAGGCTGGGACAAAATGCCATTGCCTGTGTTACGTACACCACGGGATTCGCCTATGTCCACGGGAGACAGCACGCCCCGGGCGGAAGCCCCAGAGCTCACGAGGAAGCCTAGTCCTTCGCTTGTCATTCCACCACCTGCAGCATCATCAGTTCCGGTGGCAGGGACACAGCGCGCATCACTACGGGCACCAAGATTCAAACCGACGGAGGTAGTGAAAGTACCTCGGCATCCAGAGGCCCTTGTTCCGCCAGGAGAAGGTGAGCGGGCCACAATGCCTCCTTTGGCCCGACTGCAGCGGCTCTTCTGCCAGAGGGTCGCCCGTGAGTACGGATGGGAATATCCTTACTTGCCTCGGGACTTACTTTTTGAGGTCGAAGTCCTGAGACAGAGATGGTACGATGAGTTTGTTTGGGAGAAGCTTAAAGTGCCGCATGCCCGTCGGTACTTGTCCTGTTCACCATCAGTGTCCAAACAATTCAGAGACTGTAGAGCAGAATGGATGTGGGGCCGCCATATCCACGCAGACAAGGTGCTTATCTGCCGGAAGGATGGAGAGAACATTGATTATTCAGTGTAAGTCTTTGATAAGCACCTGAAGCCCCTGTTCTTGCTGCACCCGAAATTTTGTATGTTCTTCTGCTGCTAAACTTTCTGGAAGGGTTTTACCAGAATATCAGAACTGGGCCCTAGTTTTTTATTTGGGTTTTTCTACTCTTTGGAGGAATAAGAGCTGTTTTGTTTTGTTCTCTCTTTCTTCATACATCAGAGACACAGACTTTGGGGTAGAATCAGAGTAGGGACGCAGGAAGAGGGAAGGTTGCCTGGAGGATTTCACCAAGTGTCATTACCGCGGCACTGTCACCAGGTGGCAGTGTTGCGCAACGGCTGTTTGTTTTTTTTACATTTGCATCACCTTACTTATTGGAGCAAATGGGTCCCTCGGCTGATGGACCCATTCATTCCAAATTAACACAAATGTGTCAGGATGTTGTGTTTTTGTTTCCCTTCTGCAGGAGATTCATCTGTCAAGACTGCTGAGTATGGGGTGGTTCTTAGACAGTAATGGGAGGGATTGTGTATGTGTATATGTTCAGATGGTTTTATTGAAAAGTTTTATTATTTCATGTTCCCTTTCCCTTGAGCAGGTCTTGGCACGATTAGGATCTAAATTTTGAGGGATGGCCTCTGGGGACCAGCGTCAAATCACTAGGGGGAGAGTGTAGCGGGGGTCTAAATTTAGGGGGTATACACCTGGGTGGTAGTATGACCCAGGTGTGTGTAAATCCTAGAGGATTTGGACCACTTTCAGTCGTGGAGGACTTTGGTGGTGTACTATTCTCCTTGGCCTGGGGTGGCGGTGTTCCCACAGGTCGAGGTAGGATCACTGCCGCAGTGCTGTCCTTTTTGTCCCGTTCCGGCGGTGGTACAGCGGGGGCGGAGAACCCACTGTGGCATCACGGGAGGAGATAAAGGGGAGAGACGCCCTCGCCACGAGGTCTTCTACATCCGGCGCCCAGGCACCTTAGGCCTGGGTGCGGTCGGTCCGGAGTTCCGGCCCAGGTGCCCATGGCCTGGTCGGAGCAGTGTTGGCGTCCATCTCAGGCACCTTAAGCCTGGGGTGAGGTACTACACCGGAGGCCTGGGGCCCAGTAACTTTGACTGGGCTCCGCAAGGGTGGATGAGTCCGAGGGACCCTGAGGTGGATGGGGCCTATGTCTGAGGTGAGGAGGCCGGAGAGGTTACCCGTCTGAAGAGTCCAGAGCAGCATCAACCCGGTGACGGAGAGGCCTCTGGTAACTCCCTTGGAGGGACATCTTCCCCCTGACAGGGGCCGCAACGCAGCGAAGGTACTCCATTCATGTTCTTCAGAGTCGCTGGTAGAGACTCATACGTTTCAAGTTCCTCTCTCTAGCCAATGGCTATAGCAACCGCTGGTGAAACCACAGTGGTGTAGTTTATCATTAGGACAGTGCCTCCACCTGCTTACCCCACCGTATTGAACTGTTTATGGATCTCAACTAATTGGCTAACAAAGAACTGTTTATTGTGTGTTACAATAAAATAAGTGTTGGATCCTTATCGGTGTGTGGAACTCTGGTTGATGGGAGTGAAGGGGAGCACAGCAGGACTTGGTTGTGAATAGAAACACACAGGCCCGAGAAGAATACTTGGTACTGGCCTTCACCTCACCTGCTGCAATGGGGAGGACATGGGCCGTAGCGCATCTCACCCTCACGTACAACATACCCCTAGACAGAGAAGAGGGGGTGAGGCCGCTACACAAGTAAGTTTTTTTTTTCTTTTGTTTAACCTGCTGGTGGACTGTCTTATGCCTTGTACACATGGTCAGAATTTCCAATGGAAAAAGTCAGATGGGAGCTTTTCATCAGATATTCCGACCGTGTGTATGCCCCATCTGACTTTTTCCGTCAGAAATTCCGACGGAATTAAATAGAGAACATGTTCTCTTTTTTTCCGTCAGAATTTAGCTCGGTCAAAAGTCCGGCCGTGTGTACAAGGCATTAGTCTGTTGTTTTTCAACAGAACAAGCTGCCCTGCAGATGTAACAGTTAGAGGGATGAGACAAACCATTTACTATTGACAGGGGTGCTTAGAATGATCAGCTTTTATTTATGTAAAACCTTTATCCCTAAAGGAAAAAAAAACTATTGCTGTAACCGATTAAAGTGTTAGCTTGAGATTGTCTTCAATTTATTAGTGTAAATAATTCTGCTAGTACATCAGACACTCCCTCCTCTCAGAATGACAAGGCTGCTGTCCAAAGGTGCCCCCTGTGCGCCTTCATCCAGAGTGGGGGCACTCTAATACAGGAGGTGTGTTACTGGCCAGATCGCCAAGTAAAAATGGAGAAAAAAAAGCGGCACGGCAAAAAATGGGCGTGGTTTACGCCCAATCGTGGGCGTGGCTTAAATGGGCTTTGTTCAGAAGGGGTGTGGTTAGAGTCCGAGAGGAAGGAAGGAAGGAAGGAAGGAAGATCCTACACCACAATAGAAATATGTGTATTCCAGAAAGTTTAACAAAATCGGCAGATAAAGATACTCCAAAACACCTGTTGTTGGTGCTTCAATCATCCCAGCACCATGGTTGTTATGGTGTCAGGATGATTGAAGCGCATTATTTCTATTATTGCATTGTAATATAAAATGAAATCATTCAACTCACCATAATGCAGAATCAGTGGGACCCCTGAGCGTGTCACTTGCCACATCGCCTGACACCAGATGCCATCAGGTGCTCCCAGCGGAGTCCGTCCTTACATTAGTGCCCCAGCAGAGCCCAGTCCTTACATTAGTGCCCCAGCAGAGCCCGGTCCTTACATTAGTGTCCCAGCAGAGCCCGGTCCTTACATTAGTGCCCCAGCAGAGCCCGGTCCTTACATTAGTGCCCCAGCAGAGCCCGGTCCTTACAGTAGTGCCCCAGCAAAGCCCGGTCCTTACAGTAGTGCCCCAGCAGAGCCCGGTCCTTACATTAGTGCCCCAGCAGAGCCCGGTCCTTACATTAATGCCCCCATCAGAGCCCAGTCCATACATCAGTGTCCCCATCAGAGCCCGGTCCTTACATCAGTGTCCCCATCAGAGCCCGGTCCTTACATCAGTGCCCCCAGCAGAGCCCGGTCCTTACATCGGTGCCCCCAGCAGAGCCCGGTCCTTACATCGGTTCCCCCAGCAGAGCCCGGTCCTTACATTAATGCCCCCATCAGAGCCCAGTCCATACATCAGTGTCCCCATCAGAGCCCGGTCCTTACTTCAGTGTCCCCATCAGAGCCCGGTCCTTACATCAGTGCCCCCAGCAGAGCCCGGTCCTTACATCGGTGCCCCCAGCAGAGCCCGGTCCTTACATCGGTTCCCCCAGCAGAGCCCGGTCCTTACATCGGTTCCCCCAGCAGAGCCCGTTCCTTACATTGGTGCCCCCATTGGAGCCCGGTCCTTACATCAGTGCCCCCATCAGAGTCCGGTCCTTACATTGGTGCCCCCAGCAGAGCCCGGTCCTTACATTGGTGCCCCCAGAAGAGCCCGGTCCTTACATCGGTGCCCCCAGCAGAGCCCGGTCCTTACATCAGTGCCCCCAGCAGAGCCCGGTCCTTACATCGGTGCCCCCAGCAGAGCCCGGTCCTTACATCGGTGCCCCCAGCAGAGCCTGGTCCTTACATTAGTGCCCCCAGCAGAGCCCGGTCCTTACATCGGTGCCCCCAGCAGAGCCCGGTCCTTACATCGGTGCCCCCAGCAGAGCCCGTTCCTTACATTGGTGCCCCCATTGGAGCCCGGTCCTTACATCAGTGCCCCCATCAGAGTCCGGTCCTTACATTGGTGCCCCCAGCAGAGCCCGGTCCTTACATCGGTGCCCCCAGCAGAGCCTGGTCCTTACATCGGTGTCCCCAGCAGAGCCCGGTCCTTACTTCGGTGCCCCCAGCAGAGCCCGGTCCTTACATTAGTGCCCCCAGCAGAGCCCGGTCTTTACATTAGTGCCCCCAGCAGAGCCCGGTCCTTACATCAGTGTCCCCATCATAGCCCGGTCCTTACATCAGTGTCCCTATCAGAGCCTGGTCCTTACATCAGTGTCCCCAGCAGAGCCCGGTCCTTACATCAGTGTCCCCAGCAGAGCCCGGTACTTACATCAGTGTCCCCAGCAGAGCCCGGTCCTTACATCAGTGTCCCCAGCAGAGCCCGGTCCTTACATCAGTGTCCCCAGCAGAGCCCAATCCTTACATCAGTGTCCCCATCAGAGCCCGGTCCTTTACCTAACATCAGTGTCCCCAGCGGCTGTGTCCTCCATCAGAGTCCCCCCCCCGCGCCGCCGCCACCGCCTCCGCCGCCTCCTCCGCCTCCCAGATCCACATGTTCAGTATAGGGGGGAGGGGCCGCCAAAAGAGAGAAGCCGATTGGCTGCCCCTCTCCTCTGCACTAAACACAAGAGGACAACACAGTGGCGGCAGAGGAGGCCATTTTGGTGTAGCCGCCGCTGACGTTTTTTTTTATTAACACTCCCGAATTTCCCGGAACATTCAAAAAGTCCTGGAAAAAAAAAACGAGACAAAAACAATCCGGGAAAGTTTATATGGTGGGGTGTGGCGCTGCTCGTTCCTTAAATACACTCTAAAGTGTAGGAAGGTATGGCTAAAAACTAATGAGCAAACAAATTATATATACAAATATATGTATATGTGCTGTGACACAAAATATAATGAATAAACCCTTATTTTCAAGGGATTTACATATAATGTTATACCTGTGAGTAACACTATAGTGCAATGTGTTCACTAATAAGTGTGCAGAAAAAAAATAAATATATATATATATATATATATATATGTGCAAACCAAAACCATATACCATAAAAAATATATGTGATGCAAACCATAAACCATAAATAATATGTCAGTGATAACAATAAAAAGTAAAAATAATAAATAGTGAAAAAAGATGTATATATATATATATAATAAATATACATATATATATATAAAGAGTCCACTCCTAAATAATTGCCAATGTTCAAAATGATGATAGTTGACAACAGATATTCCTCCAATAATTTTCCAGATATTCCAGATATTCCCCCACAAGGGTCCCCGCTCACCAGCTCCTCACACCCCTACAGGGGTAAACAGCATGATACGATTAACTTCCGATCAGGTCCAAGTGTCCCCACTGATTCCTCCAACTAGACCAGCTTGCAGCACAATTTAAGGGATTTCCACGGTGCAGCTTTTTCAGAAGATCCCGTTTGGAAAACAATGGTAATGGATCACCTGTATATCTCTTTATTAACCACTTAAGCCCCGGACCAATACGCAGCATAAAGACCAGGCCCCTTTTTGCGATTCGGCACTGCGTCGCTTTAACTGACAATTGTGCGACGTGGCTCCCAAACAAAATTTACGTCCTTTTTTTCCCACAAATAGAGCCCTCCCCCGGTGGCACCCGATCACCTCCGCGGTTTTTATTTTTTGGCAAGGGTCCCAAATCAGTGAATGTCCCGGGAAATCCGGGACTGTTGGTAACTATGCAAAAGCCCAGTGGGTGGAAGGGGGTGCTCATTCATCTGCGTTGTTAGTGTGGATGGAGGAAACTGTTATACACTATGCAATCTGATTGTACAATCTTTTAGTCTCACCAAAATTAGTCATATGAAGACAAACCTGAATTTTTTTAATGAGTATCAAATCAGGCAGGCCATTATACTACAAATTTGTTAATAAAGCTATAAGAGGATTGTACAATCAGATTGTATAGTGTGTGATTAGCCATAGATGGGCATGCCATATGGGGGTGGGGGGTTGTATTGTGGAGGGAAAAGAGGGTGGTAGTAGGACGATGGTGGTGGTGGTGGTGGGGCACCAAAATGCACCTTCGCCTGTGTAGACAAAAATCCTTGCACCCGCCCTGCTTAGCGAACACAAGCAGATGAAGAAAAATTTAACAATGTCTCTTTAATGAATTTGTATACGTTTTATATTCCCAAAGAAAAGTACCCCACTCTTCACAATCACTCCTTATTCATGTCATCAGTTTTTGGCAGCACCTATATTTGTGAACATCTATTTTCAAGGATGAAACTCACAGAGGGCAAATAAGGAACCCAAATATCTGATGAGCACCTTGAGAATTCATTGAGAATTGCTACTATATCCATGGAACCAGACATTGATACGTTAGTTTATCAAAAACTGTGTCAAATATCACACTAGATATATGTTGCCCTCTTTTACTTTTATAATAACAAATATTACAAAAAATGAAGTTGTCTTATTAGATAGGTACATTATCTATATTTGTAAATGTTAACTTGTGATCTGCCCGACTTTTTCTGCTCATCGGCTATCTTTGTTGTTGGTATAATTTATGTGCGGCCCGAGACAATTTCTCTTCTTCCAATGTGGCCCAGGAAGGTCCAAAAGTTGGACACCCCTGATTTAGGGATCTATAACGTTCTATAAATATGAGTGATGTATCATGAGGCAGTCAGTAGAGGGCAGTACAACATTAATCTATGGAATTTCCAGTATATGAACGTTAAAAAGATGTTTGCCACTGAATGTCCAGAGGGTTAGTGCATGAGAATGAATCATTTGTTGTACTAGTACATTTAGACCCCTTTCACACTGAGCCGCGGCCACATCAGCGCTGCATGTTTTAGCGGGGCTTTAGCGCTGTTTAAGCGCCGCTTTTCAGCCAATAGTGGGGCACGTTTAACCGCCGCTAACGGCCGAAGAAGGGATTAAAAACGCTGGTGTTGCGGCGCTCCCGAAAATGCTTATCAGGCGCTTTGGAAGCGCTGCCCATTCATTTCAATGGGCAGGGCGTCTGTATACAGCCCTTCCAAACCACCCCAAAGATGCTGCTTGCAGTACCTTTCCTAACGTCCCACAAGCGCACCGCCCCAGTTAGAAAAGATACACTGAAATGAATGGGAGGCGGTTTTTAGGTGTTATTTAGAGGCTTTTTTCTGGCTCTAAAATGCCTAAAAAAACGCCTCAGTGTAAAAGGGGTCTAAAATTATAAGTTAAAAGCCTTTTTCTAACTGACATTACTTGATGCCTGCTGCTCAAGTCAGAGCAGTATACAGTGGGGGAGGAATGAGCATTATACAATGTGGGGGGCAGCAAGCAATATACAGTGGGGGAGGGGGAGCAGTGAGCAGCATACTACTCCTGTAGTCCAAGGGAGGGGTGAGCACGACACTCCACACCAGGAAGAAAGCCTCGCATTACTGTTTGGAGTTACAGACAGAAGAACAGGAAGTGAGGATTTCTCAGAAGAAATGAGGACATTTAAAAGCAAAATCGAAGGATGAGATAAGTGAAGGAGGACTGCACTGAGGTAACGGAAGCTATTTAGGAAAAAAAAATTGTACCTTTACAACCCCTTTAAAGGTCTCTGGAACCTCACTGACACAGAATCAACAAAGAAATGCCTTGGGAGGGTGCATGTGATCAGCACAGGGCCAATCAACACTGTCCAGACAGAGGGTCAGGGGTCCTGCAGAATCATATGACAGTCAGAGTAGGATGAAAACTCCTCCTACAAGCTTTAACCAGACACTAATAGAAGTCACAAGACTGCTATATACTGCTGATGAGAAAAGGCATTTAGCAGTTTATATTTACTAAAATAATTGCATTTCCATGTTCTGTGTACTGTGTCAGACCAGATATAGTGAACGCAGGGTCCTGGGTTTAGCAACACTTTAAGGCCTGAACGGCTGAAACAGGATTACTTTTTGCTGGCTGTATTTCCCTGTTTACAAAAAACAACCAAATAGCTAATTTATACCAATGTGCCAGCATTTCTTTGTGGATTTTATAAGATGGACAATAATTTGTTCCGATGTCTAGTGCACTTTGCACTCAACTTATTGCTCCCCGCACTCAGTGGCAGTGCATCCATAAGGGCGCCGCCCCCTCTCTCCAGCCACCCCCTCTATGAGCATAGCATGAATCTATCCAGGGCTTCCGCTGCCACCCTCTCTCTATTCAGGCACCTGGCCCCTTTTCGGGCGTCGGGCGCCTGAATTACAGAGGCGGGGGTGTTTTTGAAGCACCTGATTAGAGCCACAGGCTCTAATATAGGCTTCAAAATAGGTGAACTGTGTTTACCCATGTCTGTTAGAAAAGCGAATGAATATTTGCTTTCCTAACACTGAACCGCCTCTCAACCCTTCAGGTGCTCGGGCAGCATTTGATGGGCACACTGGCAGCATTTGATGGGCACAGTGGCTGCATTTGATGGCACAGTGGCAGCGTTTGATGGCACAGTGGCTGCATTTGATGGGCACAGTGGCAGCATTTGATGGCACAGTGGCTGCATTTGATGGGCACAGTGGCTGCATTTGATGGGCACAGTGGCTGCATTTGATGGGCACAGTGGCTGCACTAGATGGGCACAGTGGCAGCGTTTGATGGGCACAGTGGCTGTGTTTGATGGGCACAGTGGCTGCGTTTGATGGCACAGTGAGGCTCCAATTGATGGGTTTTTTTCAGAATTTTTCAGTTTGTTTGCACCCCCAAAAAAATTTGAGCACTGCCCGCACTCTTTTGTTATATAAGCCTGCATGTGTACTGTATGCTTGCAATCACCGCAGAAATGTAAACTCTTCAATGTAATATTTTATAACAATGTTTTTTCCCCCTTTTTAAAAAGAATAAAAATAATGAAGCATAAAAGAATGTATAATTTAGAAACAGACTATAATAAGTTGTGTATTTTTCTGTGTTCCAGGTCATCATTTTTTTCTTTATTCCACACAACTAAAATGACGGGATGTATAATAATGGAGCAGCTCAGTTCTGAATAATGTATTTGTCAGCTACAAGAAAAATGATTATATTTGAACCAGAATAGGTAATCAGAGAAACTATGAATATTGTTAAGAGTCAAAATGATAAATTGTCTCATACAAAACCTGCCTGTCTGCAGAATCCTAACTGAAATGTTTTGTGTTTCATAAAACTGCTATATCTTGTAGCTGTATAAGAAAACAAAGAGCAACACACACAATAGAGGAGCTATGTTTGTACTCACAGAATGCACACAACATGCCAAAAGGGTTGTAGTTCTTCAGAAAATTGCAGGGCTACAACCAGAAACATTTATGTAATCTTTTAATTCGCAAATATTGTCTACTAACTTAGCTTTAACTTGTTATATGATATTCATTAATACTGTAAACCCACAGAGAACAACTGGTCAGAGTTGTCCACACAGATTTTAATTGTAGAAAAGTTACTCTTATAGGACATTTAGGGCTTGTTTACACATGCATTGCCCTATGAAAAGCCATAGGATAGCTTTTCAGAAGGCATTTGACCTGTTATGAGGAGACAATATGTTGCCTCTTCACCACCTGTTTTAACACCTAAAAGCTGGCACTGCAGTTGTTTGCAGGGCAGTTGCAGCGAGGCCCCATTCACTTAAATCGTGGGAGTAGTTCTTGTTGTGTCAGCATGGAGTATAGGCTTCATAAAGCACACTTCTGCTGCCCTTCTACTGACTTTGTTAGATGGTCTCTGGCAATCCTGCTACAATGAAAACCTGAAAAAAGAAGGTAAGTGAACTTCACACTTTATGTTTTTTTTAGGTTGTAGTATTTACTTGATAGGAGATATAGGGGTGTGAGAATTGGAAAATGTATAGGGTACTGCCAACATCCTTACATGTGTAGCGATACCCCCAGCTAAGAGGGCCGCTGGTTTGATTTGTTTTGGGCCCTGTAACACTCACTGTCAACCCCCGGCAATTGGCTCTACCCTCCCCTGGCACAGTCAGTAGAGGATGATGGGATTGTGTAACCTGTGATTCTTGGCAGCACAATCCCACAATAAAGGCACACAACAGTATGGTGTAGCTATCACTAACCATTTCTCCTGCACAGTAAATGACACCAACAACTGATATACTTAACCCTGGTACTTTACTGAAAATAATGGTTAAGCAGGCAAACAGTATACATAGACGTGTGCAGAGCCCTGCAATGAAAGAGTGTTTTAGCACACAGACAGATATTCAATTCTATAACAAGGAGCTAACGGACCCCGCTGCAGCTCTTCTCCCTCGTGGGCAAGATGGCGCCCAGCAATGTCACTACTACTAAGTCAGGCCTGACTAGACTAGGTGAAAGTTCTGCAGAGAAATATCTTCGCTAGCAAACGGTGGTGCACTTCTGGAACGATTTGTAATCCACAAGAATAAAGGAATGTGATAACTTGGTGACCCAGAACAAATCTACTAGTGTTATTCAATGCACTGTCCCTCCGGTGTGCAACCGCAAACACTAACGTTAATTCCGAACAACAGTTACTGGGTCTAGAGATCCTGTATTATTTCTCATGAGCAAGTGCTCTCTCACCCAACCGTCCGTGTCCGTATCTTCCGTTGCTGTGTCTTGGTACACAGATTCCACGACACCCGGGTCTTCGGTCCTCCTGGTAGTAGCAGAACAGCAGCAGGATGCGACGTCCCTCAGGCTCCTCAGTGGGTACGGAAGGCTCTTTGGAATAATACAGGCCTAGGCTTCAGGCCCTGTATTATCAGCATACTCAGCACGGAGGTACACTTGCTGGCCGGGCGGTGTCCAAAAGAGAAAGTTCTCCGGCCCGCCCCCTGGTTAAATGCCCCGCCCCAGCAGTCCTTGCGCGGGGAAATGCATCCTGGGTATGGTAGTCTCTGGGCCTTAAAGCAAACACCCGCTACACATGAATGGAGGAAATGCACAACTAGTGCACAGGGAGTTGCCCCTTAGGACTTTTTAGGCAGAAAAAAGGTATAAAGAGTAGAAATGTAAAAAAACGCACATAAGTGCTAACTTTATTATTGGTAGAGAAGGTCATGAAAAATGCATAAGAATACAAAATCCACTTAAAATAAAATCAATGAATCAATCGTGTACAAGATATTTGTATCAACCCAAAAAGCTTACAATCCACTGCCCAAAATACACTTAAGGTCAGACGGACAGATTGACAGCATACATCCCGACATGTTTCGGAGGCTCACATTGATATGTAATATTCCTTCATCAGGGGAGGTTTATACAGTGGATGTTTTACTTCTTGTCTGTAATGCAGATATAATTGTATAACAGTATTTGTATAATCGCAATAGAAAAAATACTAGCAATTGCATTTTGCACAGTAATCCATATTAAGGCTAAATGTACTTACATAGATACGATTCATTATAGATTGTGGCAAGATAAAACAACAACATTGGCGATGTAGACTGGCTGAGGGGTCCACAAGGATGGAGGGATGGGCATGTAGGGGGCTCAGGGCCAGACACTGCAATGCATCCACAAGAGGCGCCTGCTAGTGTAACTAACAGCAAAGGTGTACTGTTCAAAAATAAAATTTATAGAGAAAGTACACTGTAGATTAGTCCTATATAAAGGTACAAAACAAGGGAACACATAAAGTGGGCAGACTGAGTGGAAATAGTAATCACCAGTCAAGCCTCGTACACACGGCCAAAATTCTCGTCAGGAAAAAAACGTTATTTTTCCTGACCGCCGTTCTTTTGAATGGCACGAACGCCGTGACGTCATCGACTACGACGAGCGTGCGCTCGTCACATTCGATGCCGTCGCCGCCCTCTTGCTACACCCTATGCCTAGGAAGCTACTGCGCATGCGTCAAAGTAATTTCGAGCATGCGCGGGTTTCCACGGCGACAGGTAAGTGTACACACGCTCGGGTTTCTCGTCGAGAAACAGGCCGACGAGATTTTCGATGAGAAAAAAGACCGCAGGTCGTCTTTTTTCTCGTCGGGGAATCTGGGCAGTTTTCTTGACGAGAAAACTGAAACCCGCGTACACACAGACGGTTTTCTCTGCAAGAAAGCTCTCTTGGCATTTTTCTTGTAGTTTTTTGTCAAGAAAACCGGTCGTGTGTACGCGGCCTCAGTCATAGTAGATTGTAGCACATTTCCTCATTTTACTTCATAGCCTGATTCCAGTACACTTCTGTGCAGGAAAAAAGCAGCATGTTGTACTTTCTGCTGGAACTGAAAAGCACTAGAATGCACTGTGCTGGTGTGCTGGTGTGATCTATGCCATTGGAACCCATATAACCTACTTTCCATGTTTTTTTGATGCAGATGGTGTGAACTGGCCCTTAAAATGATCGTACTCAGGTTTATATACGCTCACCGGCCACTTTATTAAGTGCACCTTGCTAGTACCAGGTTGGACCCCCTTTTGCCTTAACAATTTGTGGCTTAGATTCAACAAACATTCCTCAGAAATTTTGATCCATTTTGACACAATAGCATCATGCAGTTGCTGCACATTTGTTGGCTGCACATCCATGATGCGACTTTCCTGTTCCACCACATCCCAAAGGTGCTCTATTGGATTGAGATCTGGTGACTGTGGAGACCATTGGGGTACAGTGACCTTATTGTCATCTTGAAATATGGGGGAAAATGTCCCTGCGTCTTATAGTGCGAATACATAACAGGCCCGCCCCCCGCCGTCGCTGGCACCGCCCTTGCCATCCGCTCGCATCGCTCCCAGCCGCTTGAATCCCCCGACCGCCGCCACTGGCTCCGCCCCCCGCCGCCGCTGGCAAAGCCCCTGACACTGCTCGCATTGCGGCGCGGCTCTCTCTTTCTCTTAGGCTTACAGAAAGGGAAGGGGGGCGGCGGGGGATATACAAACAGCCCGCAGCTCTCCTCTCCCTGTCACAGCGCCGCTGCCGAGTTCTCTGGCAAATAGAGCAGCGGCGCTGTGACAGGGAGAGGAGAGCTGCGGGCTGTCTGTATATCCCCCGCCGCCCCCTTCCCTTTCTGTAAGCCGAAGGAAGAAGAGAAAGAGAGAGCGTCTCTAATTGGATTTGCTGGCCCGCCACCCAGCTTCCTGCCCACTGTTTCCCTCCCCATGATTGGCCACAGCAGAGGGCCAATCAGAAGGCACTTGGGGCATCATGGGAAATGAAGTCACTGCAGAGTTCTGGCACCAGTTCCCCCCAGCATGCAAGCACTCTGCTGGAGGGGAGGGAGGGGATGTTAGAAGAGGAGCAAAAGAGAATACTCTGCTGGGGGACACCACCAGAGAGCCACGCTGTACCCCGCACCACCAGAGAGCCACGCTGTACCCCGCACCACCAGAGAGCCACGCTGTACCCCGCACCACCAGAGAGTCATGCTGTACCCCGCACCACTAGAGAGCCACGCTTTACCCCGCACCACCAGAGAGCCACACTGTACCCCGCACCACCAGAGAGCCACGCTGTACCCACACCGCCAGAGAGGGAGCCACACTGTTCCCACACCACCAGAGAGGGAGCCACACTGTAACCGCTGTACCCGCACCACCAGAGAGGGAGCCACATTGTACCGGCACCACCAGAGAGGGAGAAAGACCGAGCCACTGCCAGGATACAGACATGCTACACTACTGACTAGAGTCACCCCGGGCAACCCAGAGTGAGCGAACGCCCAGCCAGAGGGATCACTGTTGCGATTTCGCTGGGTCTGGTAAGAGGGCCTGTTGGCCATTATCCATTACTGTTCCCAGGGACTGAGCCATTAGGAAGTGCCTAACCTGATATCCTCTAGGCCTTATTGACCGCCACAACGTCCCTCTCTGTCCTCTTCCCACGGCATCCCTCTGTCCTCTTCCCACGGCGTCCCCTCTGTCCTCTTCCCACGGCGTCCCCTCTGTCCTCTTCCCATGGCATCCTTCTCCCACGGCGTCCCACTGTCCTCTTCCCAGGGCGTTACTCTGTCCTCTTCCCAGGGTGTCCCTCTGTCCTTCACCCACGGCAACCCTCTGTCCTCTTCCCACAGCGTCCCCTCTGTCCTCTTCCCATGAAGATGACAGGGCGGGTCTTAAAAAGGAAGGGTGTGACCTTGACAGGAAGGGGTGGGTCATATTTAAATTAGGGGGTGCGCAAGTTTAGTCAGGCCTAGGGCAGCACAAAACCTAAATACACCACTGATGGCATGGTCACTCTGCGTTTACTATGGCAATGGTCACTCTGCGTTTACTGTGGCATGGTTACTCTGCATTTACTGTGGCATGGTCAGGCTGCGTTTACTATGGCAATGGTCAGGCTGCGTTTACTATGGCAATGGTCAGGCTGCGTTTACTATGGCAATGGTCAGGCTGCGTTTACTATGGCAATGGTCAGGCTGCATTTCATGGGCACTGGAAAATATTTTAGTACACCATTTGGTTCAGAATATATTTTTTCTTGTTTTCCTCCTCTAAAACCTAGGTGCGTCTTATGGTCAGGTGCGTCTTATGGTGCGAAAAATACGGTATTCTGGAATTCCCGTATGTCCCTTAAGAGACTATGCAGGAAATTGAGTCCAAGCGAGAGCAGTGGTACAGTGAAGCTGTCTGGGACCATTTGTCTGTGCCAAAACCCTTCAGGAAAGCTGGTTATTCCTTTGCCATGGATGAGCGTTACAACGGATGCTTGCTGCAATGGAACTATGGCCGACACATTTATTCTGACAAAGTGGTCATCCGTAGACCTGGAAAAGACAATGTTGTCTATTTTGTTATTACCGTGGATAACCAAGGGAAACCAGTGACTTTGCCAGATCCTCGGTTCTACTGGTGATGATCCAAAATGACTGTTCTAGCTTTTCAGTTTTTGCAAAGAGGCTGAGGAAAAATTCTCTATGCTAAATGGACTATGGGGTACATAGCTAGAAAGTGTCAGGTTGAGAGAACTTTGCGGTCAAGATTTTTCTATCTGCTTCAGTACTTTGTCATTAAGGACTTTGTCATACAAATTTTCTGCCACTAGGTGGTGGAAGTTGCTTATAGCAAAGGCTGGACTTTCTACATTTAGTTTATTTTACATTTAAAATGGTGAAGGAAAGTTTCATTCTCCCGGGAGTTAGGTTTTTCTCCTAGTTAATCAGTTATGCTGTTTTATATTTTGTGTGCATAACGATGAGGACATCGTCTAAAGTAGTGGGGGGAGTATGTAGCGCCCTGTTCCTGAAGAATATGGGGCTATCTGTAAATTTTGTGTTATCTGAGCTGTAAATAGCTCAGAGTGATTTAATAAAGTTGATTAGTTTCTGTTCCAGTTTGGCTGTGTTGTGTGCATTTCTCACTGTTGCCAGTAGGTGTCACTGACACCACAGGCCAGTGTGAGAAATACAGCAAGCTAAGTGCATTGACTGTCCTTTTCCAGAAACAGTCCAGTGGGAGTGTTCTACTGCTCTGCATTCTGGGAGAGGATATTTAAGGGACAGACGCCATGATTTTTTCTCTCTGACCTCATGGCCCTCCTGGCCTAAGGTATGTGACAACTGCTCTTTTCTATCTCGGGCCCTGCTGGCTCCAGGCTGCGTTACTATGAGTAGGCCCAGAAGTCTGTCTGGGGTCTACTTAACTCGAGGTGGTCCTGTGCTGTCTTGCCTGCGCGGAAGAAGCTACTCAAACTGAGAAGATTCCAGGGGGAGACCCTTACTGGAGAGAACCGGGCTGAAGGCTGGTTTTTCAGGAAGGGCCTGGTGACTCGTTTGGAGGATGCACCCAAGTTAACCTACCTCACAGTACTGCCGGATGGCTTAAAGGTTCTGGTACTGTGCAGCTGACCTATGACTAACTGATTGCTGGCTAAACAATCCTGTGGGAGAGGATTATCCAGGAGTTGCACATATCGCTAAGACTTTGGCAGAGACTTGTCCGTGCTTCATACCGGCTGCTAGGTCGGTGTGAGAGGCCTATCCGGTTGTCGCAAGATCCAGAGACAGAAAGCTGTTTGTCCTCTGGATCCAAGAACCTCATTAGTGATCTGCAAACAAGGTATCTGAACTTCCACTAACCCTCTATCCTTTTGCTACTGCAAGTTTGTTTAATATAAAGAGAGAAAATACTGCGCTAATCTAAAATAGTGAATAAAAATAAAAATAAAGCTGCTACATAAAATGTGACTAAAATTAATAAACATGGAATGAAGATGTAGCGCTAAGTGAAGAAATGAAGCCCAATAATTTGGGTCTCCAATCAAACCAAAGTGATAAATAATATCAATATAATGAGTCCATACAGTGTCCATAGAAAATTTTTGTGTTGTGAAGAAAGAACATGTAGCACTGAAGGGTCATCACATAACTCTTGTAGAAAAAGAGAGGTAGAATACTCTTACCGGAACATTAGACCTGTGGTTTAGGCAGGTCAAATAGGCATACGAAATCCCAGTGGCACTCCTCATCAGTCAGTCTGGAAACTGGATCAGATGGGTCCCCAATGTAGACTGTCTGGTAGGCTCCCCGACTTGACCAGTGGCCAAAGGAAGCTATTACTTGACCAACCACCCATGTGAGGAGAAAAGAAGGGAAGGAATGCTCCAATGGTGCAGGTCAATGAGGGTTTATTCAACCAACATAAAAGTGATCACAAAAAAATGTTCTTCAACAGATGCCCCTGTATTTGTTCGAAACGCGTAGGGCTTGGTACACTACCTCATTCACTGCCCCTTTTTAAATGTTTTATTGTTTGTGATCACTTTTATGTTGGTTGAATAAACCCTCATTGACCTGCACCATTGGAGCATTCCTTCCCTTCTTTTCTCCTCACATGGGTGGTTGGTCAAGTAATAGCTTCCTTTGGCCACTGGTTACTAATATTCACCGTGGTAAAGAGTCTCCTTGCTGAGTGGCGGTTCCAGTTCCATCGGAGGACCACCTGGATTGGTGTGAAACCCAGAGTCTGCTGTCAAGTCGGGGAGCCTACCGGACAGTCTACATTGGGGACCCATCTGATCCAGTTTCCAGACTAACTGATGAGGAGTGCCACTGGGATTTCGTATATGCCCATTTGACCTGCCTAAACCACAGGTCTAATGTTTCCGGTAAGAGTACTCTACCTCTCTTTTTCTACAAGAGTTATGTGATGACCCTTCAGTGCTACATGTTCTTTCTTCACAACACGAAAATTTTCTATGGACACTGTATGGACTCATTATATTGATATTATTTATCACTTTGGTTTGATTGGAGGCCCAAATTATTGGGCTTCATTTCTTCACTTAGTGCTACATCTTCATTCCAAGTTTGTTTAATAAAGCATTGGAAAAAGACTGAAGTGACTGGCACTCACATCTATCTAAAATTTCCTAACATAGACTCCTAGTTCTGGGACGGTGAAAGGTGAGGTAACGGCAGGACCCAAAATGATAATCAGCAGCCCTCTAGGGGGTATCGCTACACTTCTATTATACAATTTTGGTGATGCCTTTGCAAATTGTAGCCTCAGTTTCCTGTTCTTAGCTGACAGGAGTGACACCCAGATGTGTTCTTCTGCTGCTGCTGTAGACTCCATCTGCTTCAAGGTTCGATGTGTTGTTCATTCAGAGATGGTATTCTGCATACCTTGGATGTAACGAGTGGTTATTTGAGTTATTGTTGCCTTTCTGTCGTCTGTTCATTCTCCTCTGACCTCTGACATCAACAAGGCATTTTTGTCCACTCACTGGATATGTTCTTTTTTCTTTTTTTTCAGACCATTCTCTGTGAATCCTAGAGATGGTTGTGCGTAAAAATCCCAGTAGATCAGCAGTTTTTGAAATACTCAGACCAGCCTGTCTGGCACCAACAACCATACCACGTTCAAAGTCACTAAAATCCTCTTTCTTCCCCATTCTGATGATCGGTTTAAACTTCAGCAGTCATCTTTACCAGGTCTAGATGCCTAAATGCTATGAGTTGCTGCCATGTGATTAGTTGATTAGCAATTTGCGTTGCCAATCAATTGAACAGGTGTACCTAATAAAGTGGCCGGTGAGTGCATGTCTGTGAGACTCTCGCTTTTGACACAGTAATTAAAGACTATTTTGTGGGTACAAGGATTATGGTATATGTGTGCTGTGGATACAGTGAGTAGGCTCAGGCTTTTTTTTTAACTCTAGCCCTCTAAACCCCTCTTACTCTTAGCACACTTAAGCAACACCCACTTTTCACGTTGTCGCAGTATTGCTGTCCTCAAGGTGCCCCAGGTCCATCATCATTTCTAGAGCTGATTTACTAAGGAAAAAAAAAAACTGTTAATAGGTAAACTTATCTATATAAATAAGGTGAAGTGTGTTCACTGCAGTTATGTGTTTTTTTTTTAATTTCCTCAACGCCAACATGAACATCCAATCTGTAAAGGCTGGGTTCACACTTGTGCAGTGCGAATTCCAGCTCTCTTATCTCTGCAAAGAGATAAGAGAGCTGTTCAGCAGATCATCTCCGTTTTAGCTGCGAATTTGGTGACCTGGGAGAGGGGGGGGGGAGTGTAGCGAGGAGAAGAAATCCTGTTGAGAACTGAACACAACTGAACACATTTGCGAATCAGATGCGTCCCCATAGAAAATAATGGGCCTGAATTCGCACCTGAGCCACACCGCAATGCCTAGAAAAAGCACACGTTTTTGGGCAATGCGCAATGCGAATGCATCGCACATATGTGAACCAGCCTCATTAAAATCAATGTATTTTATAATGTTATGTGAATTGGATGGGGTGTAAGCCGCAACCAGTTTGCACAGGTGTGAACGGGGCCTCAAGCAAACATTCCGTTTGCTAAGTGAGCAGTCTTTTTTTCTATTACTACATCAACCCCAATGTAAATAAGGGAGACCGGGGTTTATTGACTAAAAAAGTGGAAACGGTTTACTTAGCAAAGTAAGTATTCACTTTGCAAAGCTGTGTTCACATCAATCGTCCAGTCGGGCTCAAGCACATGAATGGGAATTCTAAATGAACACAGCTTTGTCTTTTGTACTAAGCTCAGTGAAATTCACTCTGCACCTTTGACAATGTCTATCCATTTAGTAAATCCCATTGCATCCAGTGCCAAAGTAGTCAAATTTGTTGGACCATAGGAATTTACAAATAAATATATATTGTAAGTACATAGTAAATATATTGAATCTTGTGTTATTTACACATATGTCAAGTCTCTTATTGTCCTTTATGAGATTTTCTTTTCACCATGGTACATCACTATCCCTCCATTCTTTCCTCCATCAAAATGCTAATAACATTCTCGAATAAAACATGGGGGCTGAATCTTGGGAGAAGTTATACAAATGACAAAATGCCTTGATGGGTCTGCATACAAATCAAGCTAGACAACACTCACATGTGATGTTGAGTCTCCATCGCATGTGATTGTCACCCGCACTGCTGTGCCGATCACATGCGATGTCTGTGCAATGTGAGTTCAGCCATACAGTTTTATGGCTGAACTCGCATTGGATTTGCATAAAAAAGGTGCAAGGACATTTTTTTCTTGCACGGGAATCGGATCGCAGAGTGTGAACTGCCTGCGGGAGAGATGCGATGTGGGAACCGGCGCTGGAATCCCGCTGGTTCCTGCATCGCAATAGTGTGAACCCAGGCTCAAGGTAAGGCCACAATCACATCTTGATTTATTTAGAAAATCAGCTGATAACAGGCAAGAGATAAAAAATCTTTATCTTTCTTTAGAAGGACTTTTATTATGGCCTCTTTTCCTATTGATGGATACCCACTATTGGAAAAATTCTTATCATAAAGAGAGAGCAAAGGTTGCTCCAATTTCTGTTGAAGACATTTGAAAAATTCATTAGTAAATCCATCTGGGCTTGGTGATTTTAAATTAGATTATGTAGAAGTTACCCTTCTAATTTCTTTCAAAAAAAAATTCTGCATTAAGCGTATCCAAATCTTGTCTACTCAGTTGAGGGGGATTCGTCCTATCAAAAAATTCCCTCCCATTTAACGATGAAGAATATTCATCCGAGTACAAACTAGTATAGTGAGTTTCGCCCCCTGAGATTAGCTATAAGTCGTCTAGCCTTAAGATGTGCGACTTTGGTTGCAGAAAAGAAAATCGCTTGATTCTACCATCAACACAGTCAGTGTTGATGGAGGAATTCCTCCTGCAGAGCTATGGTGTTCTCCCAGCTGGGGGAGGGGGGGCACGGGAAAAACTGTCTTGTCTAGGAGGAACACACAGTAATTATTGCTAGCAGCTATAGTCGCAGGCAATAATCCCATGAAGAATCCAACATACTGCTTGTACCCAAGTCGATCGATGGATCAACTTGGGTACAATCAGCCTGCCCAGAGATGGTTTGAATCTCAGCCAATTCAGCAGGGAACCGTCTATGGCTGGATTTATTCTCAAATTTAAAATGATTACGTTGTTTCAAGTATTTATTGGACTTGTCATGTATCTCCAACCACACCTCACTGTCATCTTTGGCCTTCAGTCAACTAGAACAATTCTGGTTGGTGATAGAGTGCTTAAATTGGAACAATCTAGTCTTCTTACTGGCTTCCATGTATTTAGTAAGTGCTTCTTTACACTGAGTAGAGATCTATATGCCATAATTCTACCTCTCATTACAGCCTTTGCCATCTCCCAGTAATGTATCAAATTGCCTCTGTGTTGGGAATTATTACTGTATAATCACTAGGGATAAGCCGAAAACCCACCGGTTCGGTTCGCACCAGAACCTTCGAACGGACCGAAAGTTTGAGCGAACGTTAGAACCCTATTAAATACAATGGACGCGAACGTTCGAAATCTAAAGTGCTAATTATAACGACTAATATGCATGTTATTGTCCAAAAAAGGGTTTGGGGACACTGGTTCTGCCCCAGGGGACATGTATCAATGCAAAACGAAGTTTTAAAAGCGGCCGTTTTTTGGGAGCAGTCATTTTAAATGATGCATAAAGTGAAAAAAAAAAGTGAAATATTCCTTTAAATATCGTACCTGGGGGGTGTCTAAAGTATGCCTGTGAAGTGGCATGTGTTTCCCGTGTTTAGAACTGTCCCTGCACAAAATGACATTTTTAAAGGAAAAAAAGCAATTTAAAACTGCTAGCGGCTTTAATGTAATGTCTGGTCCGACTCCCGGTAATATGGATGAAAATCTTTGAGAAAAATGGCATGGCTACCCCATCACCCCCTACCCCAGCCCATTACCAGCCCCTTTGGGTCTTGTATGGATATTAAGGGGAACCCCGCACCCAAAATAAAAAAAGGCCCTATATACTCTGAACAGCAGTATACAGGTGGTGCAAACAAGACAGGGACTGTAGGTTTGTTCTTAAGAAGAATCTGTTTGTAATTTTGAACAGGTACATTGTTTAAGTGTAGCTCCAGCCAAAAAATATATTTTTAAGCTTTTTGGAAAACATAGGGAAGTATTATCACCACTGTTACATTTGTTTTGCTGTCTGTGCACCTGTTCAGAACATTTCACCTCACTTTCCGTCCCAATGACAAATGTTTTTGAAAAGTGGGGTTTTTATTGAAACAAGGATTGGTGATAAAGCATCAGTAGAGAGGAGACACCTTTTTCCCATATTAACTCTTACAGGAGAGAATTTCCCTTCCTAGGGGTAGATTTCCTCTCACTTCCTGTTGTCTCCTCCCGTTTGCAAGTAGGAGTCGTTTGTAAGTTGGATGTTTGAAAGTAGGGGCCTGCCGTATATAGCCCTCACAGTTACTCTTGGTGGGCGCTGGAATGCCCTGCTGTGAACTATTATATCAGGAATTGTTATTACATGCCATTGTTGAACAGTGGTAGGAAAAATTGGGCCTTTGGTGGTGGTGCTGGTGCTACAACACTGTCAGCCCTCACAGTTACTCTTGGTGGGCGCATGAATGGGCCCTACTGTAAATTATTAGATCAAGAATTGTAATTGCATGCCCCTGTTGAAGAGGGGCAGAAAAATTGGGCCTTTGGTGGTGGTGGTGTTGCCACAACACTGTCAGCCCTCACAGTTACTCTTGGTGGGCGCAGGAATGGGCCCTGCTGTGAATTATTAGATCAAGAATTATAATTACATGCCCCTGTTGAACAGGGGCAGAAAAATTGGGCCTTAGGCACTGGTGCCACAACACTGCAACCCCTCACAGATACTGTACTTGGAGCACAGCAATGAGCCCTGTTGCAAAGTATTGCATCAAAAATTGTAATTACATGCCCCTGTTAAACAGGGGCTGAAAAATTGGGCCTTAGACACTGGTGCTGGTGCCACGACACTGCAACCTCTCCCAGATACTCTAGTTGAAGTGCAGGAATGAGCCCTGCTGCAAATCATTGCATAAAAAATTGTAATTACATGCCCCTGTTAAACAGGGGCTGAAAAATTGGGCCTTAGCCACTGGTGGCGGCACCCAGAAAAAAAAATGTTCTTCCAAGCTATCATCATGAATCGGATCATTGAGGAGGAGGAGGATAGTCAGTCAACATAACAGGACAGTCACTCAGCATCAGCATAGGCAGTCTTGAAGGGATGTGACATTTCAAAATAAATGATTCTGTTATATCAGCTTCAGGTGCTTGGTAGCTGGTGGTGATCCAAGACTGGTTCATCTTTATGAAGGTCAGTCGATCAACCGAGTCGGTGGACAGGCGCACCCTGTGATCCGTGACAAAGCCTCCAGCAGCACTGAATGTGCGTTCCGAAAGAACGCTGGATGCAGGACAGGCTAGTAGCTCAATTTCATACTGTGCAAGCTCTGGCCAGTGATCCATCCTCAAGACCCAGTAAGCCAGAGGATTTTCGGTGGGAAAGGTGTCCAAGTCTGACCTTGCCCCTAGGTATTCCTGCACCATGTATATCAGACGCTGGCGATGGTTGCTGGAACAGATCATACCTTGGGGCTGCAGACTAAAAAATTGTCTGAACGCATCGGTCAGACAGCCACCTTCTCCACCGCTCTTTCTGCTACTGACCGAAGCCTCAGCAACTCGTTGTCCAGGATCAGGAGTTTGTAACCTCCCAGTCTCTGGGAACGCGTTGCACAGACCTTTCTGCAAGGCCTCCCGGAGTTGTCTCATCCTCTGCTCCCTCTGCGACGGCAAGATAAGGTCTGTAACCTTACCCTTGTACCGTGGATCAAGGAGAGTGGCCAGCCAGTAATGGTCCCTCTCCTTGATCCGAAGAATACGAGGATCCTTCCGCAGACTTTGCAGGATCAGGGAGGCCATGCAGCGTAGGTTAGCTGAGGCATTCGGTCCGGAGTCCTCTGGGTCACTAAGGATGACATGATCCGCAGCCACCTCCTCCCAGCCACGTACAAGTCCATGGGTTTGTTGGGACTGTAAATCATCCCTAAAAGACTGCTGCTGTTGATGCTGAGTGCCATGCTCCACCTCCATGCTGACACAATCCTCCTCCTCCTCCTCCTCCTCTTCATCGTCCTCTTCCTGTGTGATGGGTGGGACACAAGGAACACTGTCTGGGCAAAGGGGGCCTTGAGAGGCAAGGAAGTCCTCCTCTTCCTGCCTCTGTTCTGCCTCAAGTGCCCTGTCCATTATTCCACGCAGCATATGCTCCAGCAGGTGGACAAGAGGTACAGTGTCACTGATGCATGCACTGTCACTGCTCACCATCCTCGTGGCCTCCTCAAATGGTGCCAGGACAGTGCATGCATCCCTGATCATGCCCCACTGGCATGAAAAAAAACCGAGCTCCCCTGACCCTGTCCCGGTGCCGTAGTCGCACAGGTACTCATTGATGGTCCTCTGCTGCGTGTGCAGCCACTGCAGCATGGCCAACGTTGAGTTTCACCTGGTTAGCATGTCACATATAAGGCGGTTCTTGGGCAAGTTCAACTCCTTTTGCAGCTCAGCCAGCCGAGCACTGGCATTATATGATCTGCGGAAATGCACACAGACTTTCCTGGCCTGCCTCAGGACATCCTGTAAGCCCGGGTACCTGCCCAAGAACCGCTGCACCACCAGGTTAAGGACGTGAGCCACACAGGGCACATGGGTCAGTTGTCCCTGTCGGAGGGCGGAGAGGAGGTTGGTGCCATTGTCGCAAACCACCATTCCTGGCTTAAGCTGGTGTGGCGTCAACCACCTCTCGGCCTGCCCCTGCAGAGCTGACAGAACCTCTGCCCCAGTGTGGCTCCTGTCCCCCAAACACACCAGCGCAAGCACGGCATGGCATCTTTTTGCCTGCGTACTTGCGTAGCCCCTTGAATGCCTACGGAGCACCGCTGGTTCCGAGGACAAAGCACAGGAAGAGGCCATGGAGGAAGAAGAAGAGGAGGGGGTGGAGGAGAGATGTGTGTCACAGCCAGTAGTAGCATTTTGGAGGCGTGGCGGCGGAACAACCTCCAACACTACTGCACCTTGTCCTGCATCGTTCCCAGTTGCCAAAAGAGTGACCCAATGGGCCGTGAAAGAAAGGTAACGTCCCTGTCCATGCCTGCTGGACCATGAGTCAGCGGTAATATGCACTTTACCGCTGACCGCCCTGTCCAGCAAGGCATGGACATTGCCTTCCACATGCCGGTAGAGAGCCGGAATCGCCTTCCGTGAGAAAAAGTGGCGTTTGGGAACCTGCCACTGAGGAACCGCACATTGCACAAACTCACGGAAGGGGGCCGAGTCTACCAACTGAAAAGGCAGCAGTTGAAGTGCTAGCAATTTAGCCAAGCTAGCATTCAACCGCTGGGCATGTGGATGGCTGGGAGTGAACTTCTTTAGACGGTCCAGCAGCTGGGGCAGGGAAATTTGCCTGCTATAATCGGACGTCGGTGTACTGCTAGCAGAGTGTGCCACTAACTCCTGCAGATGCCTGTATTAGAGAACAGCAATGACGGGTATATACAGGTGTATACTGTGCCACCAACTCCTGCAGATGCCTGTATTAGAGAACAGCAATGACGGCTATATACAGGTGTATACTGTGCCACTAACTCCTGCAGATGCCCGTATTAGAGAACAGCAATGACGGCTATATACAGGTGTATACTGTGCCACTAACTCCTGCAGATGCCTGTATTAGAGAACAGCAATGACGGCTATACACAGGTGTATACTGTGCCACTAACTCCTGCAGATGCCTGTATTAGAGAACAGCAATGGCGGATATATACAGGTGTATACTTTGCTGGGGGCACACAACACCCACTAACTCCTGCAGATGTCTGAGAAAAGGATAGAACATAGAACACACTGTCCCTGCCTACGTATCTCTTTCCCTGCCTGCCTATCTAGCTAAGAGAACAGCAATAAAGTGTAGATCCAGGTGTATACTGTGCTGGAGGCACACAACACCCACTAACTCCTGCAGATGCCTGAGAAACGAATAGAACATAGAACACACTGTCCCTGCCTATGTATCTCTTTCCCTGCACGCCGGAACACACTGCACGAGGTCGCCGCGCTGGCGGCCTTTTATAGTGTGGGGCGTGTACTAAACCCCCCTGAGCTCTGATTGGCCAATTATGTCTCTCCTCGCTGCCGGCGCTGTGATTGGCCAAGCATGCCAGGTCACAGTGCATGCTTGGCCAATCACAGCGCCGGAAATGCAGTGCGATGGCGCAGTGCATTGTGGGCCGTTCGCGTGACACGAATTTGGCGCGAACGGCCCATAATGTTCGCAATTCGGCGAACAGATGAACAGGCGATGTTCGAGTCGAACATGCGTTCGACTCGAACTTCGAGCTCATCCCCACTAGATAGTGACCCATGCACTATGGAATGGTGAGTATAATGCCTTTCCATTAGGTTCATATGCCTCCAGGTATCAGTAAGTGCGGTTGAGGCCATGAAGCCCTGAAACTGACGGTCTCTTGGGGTAGACCTCAGAAGAGCTCCTGTAGGCAGATTAATTACTGCATTGAAATCACATTCTACTATAATTTTGTACTGCAAAGAATGAGAATGATATTTGGGCCACATACACTTTAAACAATGGTAGAATTAATAGATGTTTGCATGGTGACATTTGCCCACCTCCCCTCTGTATTATCACAATCCTTCGATACCAGAAGGTTATGAAGCAAGATAAGGGTGCCTGCTTTGTGGCCCTTAGTAGAGACCCCCCCCCATATCAGGTCCACCCAAGATTTCTGAAGAAAACAAAACTCATTTTGGCCTAGTAATGTCTCTTGCAACAAAGCCCTTAATTTCTTGAGATAGTGTAGAGTTTTGGAATGTTTGTCTGGAGACTAAAGTCCCTTAACATTCCATGAGATAATCATTGATGCTCAAACAGAATTATGATGCTCTCTTGTGTAAATAAAATAACACAGAAAGTGATAATATTGGCGTTGGGGGGTGTCCCTAAACTGCTCTCCCACAATCCCATACTGACATCCACGTGGTCACTTAAGTCTTAAGAGTCTTAAGACACATTGAGGCAGAAGGCAAAGAATACACCACTTCGACAGAACAAAAGCACCACATACAAAAAATATATAATCTGTTTCCATGCTTTCTCCCCCCCCCCCCCCCCCCCCATGTGAGTCCCAGAGAATACCCAGGTAAAATCACCCAGGTAAACCAGGGTCTCATATCAAAATGCATATCTTTCAAAACCCCAGAGATTCCAACCTGCGTGTCTTTGCTGAGAAGCAAATAATACTTTTATATAAAAAAAAATCATTAAAATACATCCCCTGTACCAACCCAACTTCTGCTATTTCAAAGAGAAAAAATGTATTTTCCTACTTCCTCATTTCCTCCCTCCTACTATTGCTAAGGACTGTCAGGAAATCTTCAAGAGCTACTCTAGGCTGCCTGTTGCTGGACTGGAGATTTACTCAAAAGCTCAAGATTTTTGCCCTAAGATTGACAGAATCTAGTAGTTTCATCTGGTTCCGTAAACAATCTAATTTCATTATTAGACAAAAAAAATCTTTAACCACTTCAATACAGGCACTTTCACCCCCTTCCTGCCCAGGCCAATTTTTAGCTTTCAGCGCTGTCGCATTTTGAATGACAATTGCGCGGTCACGCAACACTGTACTCAAACAAAATCATTTTTTTTCCCACAAATAGAGCTTTCTTTTGGTGGTATGGTGGTATTTGATCACCACTGTGGTTTTTATTTTTTGCGCTAAAAATAAAAAAATACTGTAAATTTTTAGTTTTCTCCTTCACTGATGAGCACTGATGAGGCTGCACTGACAGGCACTGATGAGGCAGTACTGATTGGTACTGATGATGAGGCACTTATATGCAGCACTAATGGGCACTGATAGGCGGCACTTATAAGCAGCACTGATAGGTGGCACTGATGGGCACTGATAGGTGGCAGTGGTGGGCACTTATGGGTGGCACTGATGGGCAGCACTGATCAGGAGGCACTGATAGGCATCACTGATGGGCACAGAGTGCTATCCCTAATGGGCACTGATGGTCTATAGTGGGCATCCCTGGTGGTTTTCAGTGGGCATCCTCGATGGGTCTGCACTGATAATCAATGCCCGTCAGGAGAGTAGCCAATTGGCTCTCCTCTACTCGCGCCTGTGAGCGCGAATAGAGGTAAAGCCGATAAACAGCACTTCCTGGTTACCATGTGTTGAGCTGTGATTGGACACAGCTGATCACACGGTAAAGAGCCTACGCCAGACTGACACACCACACCACGGATCGCCGCACTGCGTGCCCCCCGCGGCTTGTCCTGCTAGACGTCATGACGTCCAGTCAGGCTAATACAACTACTTTCCGGCCGTCCTTTTGCTATATGGTGAGCGGGCGGGCAATGGTCAAAGTAGCCGGATACATAAAAGAAAAATGTATTTTCCTTTCAACGAGAGATTTACACAATGAGGTGAACTCTTTGAAAGTTTTATAAGTAACCCCCCGGGTGTATTGTTAAACTAGAAATTGTAATACATTAAAAATCATAACATAACATAAGGCTCACTAATATACCACATTTGCACCAAGTGTATATATCTGCCTTACCAAACCCCATATATCGACATTCAGTCAAGTTGAAGTGTATATGGTAATATCTTGTTTTGTTACTTTCAGTTGAATGAGTGTGCAGGAGGTCTGTGTCAGGGTAAAGTCCCAAATAGGGCAATATGTGTATACATCTAGTGCAAAGGAGCCAAGGAGTGCATAAGAAGCCCTAAATGAGCATAGCCAATTTAGAGAATTGACTAGTGTATTTTTGTCGCTCACCAAAGATTTTACTATAGTTTGATATGTATTAATGAATATAATTTACCTTTAAATGAGACGAGTATAAATAATATGATTTTATTACCCAATTTGTCTAAAAGGGCACAACTCATTAAACCTTAGAAGACATTCGTGCAGTGTTTGTCTCTATTACTAGGTATGTAAACATAATTACTTCCTCAATTACAGCCAGTAACACATACTTCAACTTACTATAATTATCAACAGGTTTCAAAGAGGGAAAAATAGCCTACCGTATATACTGGAGTATAAGCCGACCCGAATATAAGCAGAGGCACCAGATTTTACCACAAAAAAAATGGGAAATTTTATTGACTCAAGTATAAGCCTAGGGTGTCCATCTGCATGCCTCACTGTGCCTCACTTTGCCTCACTGTGTCCATGTGCATGCTTCACTGTGTCCATGTCTCACTGTGCCCATGCCTCACTGTGCCCATGCCTCACTGTGCCCATGCCTCACTGTGTCCATGCCTCACTGTGTCCATGCCTCACTGTGCCCATACCTCACTGTGCCCATGCCTCACTGTGCCCATGCCTCACTGTGTCCATGCCTCACTGTGCCCATGTCTCACTGTGCCCATGTCTCACTGTGCCCATGCCTCACTGTGCCCATGCCTCACTGTGTCCATGCCTCACTGTGCCCATACCTCACTGTGTCCATGCCTCACTGTGCCGATGCCTAACTGTGTCCATGCCTCACTGTGTCCATGCCTCTCTGTGTCCATGACTAGACTTACGTTTAACATGGGAGTATATGGAAGGGGTGCCCAGCTTTGAAAAATCGGTGCTCCCCGGCTGTAGGTCCCCCAGACAGCAAACTTTTCACACTTGTAGAGGAAGAGTGGGGCTATATGTGTGCCAAGTTTGGGGTTCAGGGGACGGTACCGGGTCCCCAAAGTCTTGGAGATCAGGCGCAAAAAGGTGACTCGAGTATAAGCCGAGGGGGGCATTTTCAGCACAAAAAAATTTGCTGAAAAACTCGGCTTATACTCGAGTATATACGGTAATTAAAATCAGTTGTCATTAATATTTTACCTATAGCCCCATTGTGCTTTAGTGAGGAAATTGCTCTGAGATTAAGCTTTCTGGATCTTATTCTACAATAATTTAGTGGTTGATTAGAAAGACCCTTACATTTTATATACTTTTCAGAGAACATACTGTATTATAGGAGAGCATCAACACACCCAAAATTAAAGTGTAACTAAGAGAAAAACCTTTTGTTTAGTTTTGGATAGGGTGGAGAGGTATTAGAGCACATGTCAGGTTTCTATTGCTCTCTGTGCCCGCTTTAGGTAGATTTGCCCTCTTTATTTGTCCGGGTGACCATTATCACAGAAAGTCAAAGTGATAGAAAATCCCACATTTTGGGTTGTCCCCAGAACAGAAATAAACAAAAATCTTTCAACGGGGACACTTATTCTGGTGACCCTGGTGACAACCAGGGGTTCCCATACTTGTAAACAATTTCCACTAACTTCCTGTTTTAGTTTTGGGACAGGAAGTGATGGGAAATCTCTTCAATGTAATATGGAAAAAAAAATTACAGGGGTTATACCAATCCCTTAAGCTGAGCGTGCACTAGTAGGATTTCGTTTGACATTTTTCATTGTTATGTCGAGTACACACGATCGGAATTTCCGACAACAAATGTTCGATGTGAGCTTTTGGTCGGAAATTCCATCTGCTCCATCGGACATTTGCTGTCGGAATTTCCGACAACAAATGATTGAGAGCTGGTTGTCAATTTTTCCGACAACAAAAGTTCTTGTCGGAAATTCCGAACCGTGTGTAGCCATTTCCGACGCACAAATGTGTTGCGCATGCTCGGAATCAATTCGACGCATGCTCGGAATCATTGTACTTCATTTTTCTCGGCTCATCGTAGTGTTGTACGTCTCCGCGTTCTTGACCATCGGAGTTTCCGAGCAACATTTGTGCGATGGTGTGTATCCAAGACAAGTTTGAGCCAACATCCGTCGGAAAAAAAACCACGGTTTTATTGTTGGAAATTCCGATTGTGTGTACGCGGCATAAGAACGTTATAAGAACAATTATTTGTTTTTATAATCATTAGTGGGGTCAAATCGACATTTGTTTTCGTCCTGCAGTGTTAAGAAAATTTGAAGGAGCACAATGGATTTTGTTCAGAATTCTAAATTGAATGTTAAAAGCAAATTAATTCTTGAACTACTAACTGAAATGTACTAAAAATTTTCGTACAAATTTTCCTAAGAATGTTCGTACAAATTTTCGAAACTCTACTAGTGTAAATCCAGCTTTACTCTATCCAAAATAAAAGAAAAACAAAGGGTATTTCCACTTCATTTATTCAAATTCAGGTGAATAATAGAAGTATAAATCGCCTTATGGTTTCCCGTCTCTTGGTATTTCACTGGTAAGGTGTGCGTGTGTGTGTTGTGCACACCAGCTGCAGGAAGCACAGGGAAGTTCCATTTGTAATTTAATTGACTACATGTTATGGAGAATGAAACAGTAAGATGTACCAGATGTCGCTACTAAGCAGGCAAATCATACCCGTATGGACAAAGTGCAGCCCTGGCTCCATGCCACAGTATCACTTTTGCAAGATCTCTCCGTGACGGTGAAGAAGATAGAATTATGTACATCCACCATATCCCTGGTGGATTAATGGGCCTTATGGCAACAGATGAATGTCAGTTCCCTACTGCTGCCGTTACCTTATGTCTGCTTCCATCATTCCTATTTTGGTGGCATTAGGCTCAATTTACAATGTTAAAAAACCAAAGTAAAGCCTCGTACACACGGTCTGATTGTTGAGCATCTGTTTTTTGTCAAAAGGGCGGGTGTCAGGATCTTGTCTGGCATACTAACGTTACGCAAATTGCCGTTCGACAACACAAACTTAGTGACGTACTATGAGTGTATAAAGAGGAAGTTCATTTCTCAAGCACCACCCTTTAGGCCCCTTCTGCTAATTTTGTGTTAGTAAAAGTTTGGTGAACGTTGATTCGCGATTTTCAGATCGTACAAAACAAATGCCTTTTAAAATACATTTGGCATAACTACATGCAAAACAGCTTCATTATTATCCCATTAAAGAAGATGAGACTTTTGACATTTCATCAACTGCCGCGTCACAAATGTTAATTCTATATTACGAACAGTAGTTTACAAGACCAAACTCTTCCCAGTCGTTCCTTTATTTCGTGCATGCGTGTTTGTACTTTCGACTTTTGTGTGACGGATTTGTGTACTGACCATCCGAAAATCAGACGTGGAGCCATCATTCGCCAAAAATTTACTAGAATGTCATCCGACATTTGTTGTCCGAAAATTGGAAAACAATTGTCGAAAGGAGCGTATTAACTAAGAATTTCGAACAACAGCCTGTCAAACGACAATCCCTTTCTGATTTTTGGACCGTGTGTCTTAGGCTTTAGAACCCTTACTTTCAAAAAAAGTGACAATTATTTTCAGCTGAGTCCAGCAAGATTTGAGCATTACAGTCACATGACTGAAATCACGATCCTTATTTTAGTGGCATCAATGTGACAAGCTTAAACCCTGCTCCAGCAAAGTAGTACCAAGCAGTGTTAGAAGTCTCACCATGCTGGTTCTTGCAACCAGGAATGTTACAAGAACTGGTCGAAAAGCCTAATTCTGTTTTTTTACCCCTCATGTTTTTCTCGCATTCATTGTTAATGGCACCCCAAATGCAGCAAGCCGACATTTTTTTATTTTTTTGCCACGTGTAAAAATGTGGCAAAATGTGAGGTAAAAAATGCATAAGGCTCAATGCGGCAAAAGAACTACATGAGCTACTGAACCATGTTTGTCAAGTGTATGGCAGCCAATTTTAAATGAATGGGCTTCCCTATACATGTCGAGCAAAAAAAAGTTTTAGACTTTTAGAAAATGCTAGATGTGAATGGGGCCTAATGCCACGTACACACGATCGGAAAATCCGACAAGAAAACCGTGGATTTTTTTCCAACAGAATGTTGGCTCAAACTTGTGTTGCATACACACGGTCATACAAAATTCAGACCGTCAAGAACGCGGTGATGTACAACACTACAACGAGCCGAGAAGAATTAAGTTCAATGATTCTGAGCATGCATCTAATTGATTCACAGCATGCGTGTTTTTTTGCGTGTCGGAATTGCATACAGACGATCGGAATTTCCGACAAGAACTTTTCTTGTCGGAAAAATTGAGAACCAGCTGTTGGAAATTCCGACAGAAAAAGTCCGATGGAGCCTACACACAGTCGGAATTTCCGACCAAAAGCTAACATCAAACTTTTCTTGTCGGAATTTCCGATTGTGTGTACGCGGCATTAGAGTGTTGTAGCATGAAAATGCATCTTTGCTGCTGTCAGGTGCCTAATCAAATAAATTCTCCCGGTTTTCCACTCTGTTCATGGACTCTATTTGTGTCCTGTGTATGTATTCTAACCAAACAGGTGAGGTGATGTACAGATGAGATCTATATGACAAAATGATCTCAAAGATCCGATTTACCCACCTCTAACACCCCAAATATAATCTTAAAAAGCCACTGAAATATAAAGCTTTTCCAAATTTTCAAAAAGACTACTTTGGCTCAGTTTCCAACGTTTGGGAGGTGCAGATTACATTACCATGTTTACCATAAGAGTAGGGAGGCACGATAACACAGAGGCTTGGTGCACATGTCGTTAAATGACAGCATGACATACACATTCCCATTTCTCCTAAGGTAGCTAACATAGCATCACCAAAATGTGTTGTGTTTTTGGAAATATCTCTTGCTGCACAGGATGGATAAATGCTACTATTAAATATTGCACTAGACTCAGTGGGTCAATCATAGCTCCCAACTGTGCCTGATTTTCAGGGAATGTCCCTAATTTGGATCAAAGTCCTTCTTTCCTCCGCATTTGTCCCTCATTTTGGTCTGATCTATATAGTTGTGTATAAAATGCACCACTCATCTATAAAAAAGTGTTTCCCAGTGCTAAACCTTTCATCCAATTTCGAAGGAAAAGTTATGCCGCGTACACACGATCATTATTCACGGCGGTTAAAAAACCGCCGTAAATAATGACATTAAAAACGAGGGAACGGCTTGTTCCCCACACACGGTCATTTTTCACGTCATTTTTTCTCTTGACGAGAAAAACGACCGTCTGTGGGCTCCGTGGCAGTGTTTCCCTATGGGAAAACTGCCGCGGAAAACATGTCGAAAAAAACGACGAGAAAAATTAGAACATGTTCTAATTTTTCTCGTCGTTTTTAATGCCGTTTTTCTCGTCGAAAAAAACGGCAAAAAGCCCACAGACGATCGTTTTTCTTGTCGAAAGGAAAAAAATTCGTTTTTCTCGACGAGAAAAACGGCCGTGTGTACGCGGCATAAGGGTAAAAAAAAGCACTTGTGTGTTTAACCACTTGACAACTGGGTACTAAACCCCCTTCGTGCCCGGACCAATTTTCAGCTTTCAGCGCTCTCACACTTTGAATGACAATTACTCAGTCAGGTAATACTGTACCCAAATGATTTTTTTGTCCTTTTTCTCATACAAATAGAGCTTTCTTTTGGTGGTATTTGATCACCTCTGGGTTTTTTATTTTTTGCGCTATAAATGAAAAAATACGGAAAATTTTGAAAAAAAACACCATTTTTTTTTAGTTTATGTGATAAAATTTTGCAAATCATTAATTTTTCTTCATAAATTTTGGCCACAATATATACTGCTACATATCTTTGGTAAAAATAACCAAAATTAGTGGATATTATTTGTTCTTTGTGAAAGTTATAGAGTCTACAAGCTGTGCGGATCATAAACAATTGATCACACCTAATGTACTGGTGGCCTATCTCATTTCTTACGACCCGAACAATCCAGGAAAGTACAAATATCCCCCAAATTACCCCTTTTTGAAAGTAGACATTCCAAGGTATTTAGTAAGATGCATGGTGAGGTTTTTGATGTTGTAATTTTTTCCCACAATTCTTTGCAAAATGAAGATTTTTTTTTTCCACAAAATTGTCATTGTAATAGTTTTTTTCTCTCACATGGCATGTGTATACCACAAATGATGCCCCAAAATACATTCTGCTACTCCTCCTGAGTATGGCAATACCACATGTGTGGGACTTTTTCACAGCCTGGCCACATACAAAGGCCCAACATGCAGGGAGCACCATCAGGTATTCTAGGAGCATAAATTACACATCTAACTAGTTGACTACCTATTACACTTTTGAAGGCCCTGGAGCACCAGGACAATGGAAACGCCCACAAAGTGACCCCATTTTGGAAAGCTAACACCCCAACGTATAATCTATGAGGCATAATGAGTCTTTTGAACGGTTCATTTTTTTCCTGAAGTTTTTGGAAATGCGGGAAAAAAATGAAAACGCAATTTTTAAACGCAAAGTTGTCTATTTATAAGATATTGCCAACACATAGCATGTACATAGCAAAAATGACACCCCAAAATAAATTCTTCTACTCCTCCTGAGTATGGCGATACCAAATGTGTGGGATTTTTATACAACCTGGCCACATACAGAGGCCCAATATTGAAATGGCACCTTCAGGCATTCTAGGAGCATAAATTACACATCTAATTTCTCAACCACCTATTACAATTTTGAAGGCCCTGGAGCACCTGGACAATGGAAACGCCCACAAAGTGACCCCATTTTGGAAAGCTAACACTCCAACGTATAATCTATGAGGCATACTGAGTCTTTTGAACGGTTCATTTTTTTCCTGAAGTTTTTGGAAAATGCGGGAAAAAAATGAAAACGCAATTTTTAAACGCAAAGTTGTCTATTTATAAGATATTGCCAACACATAGCATGTACATAGCAAAAATGACACCCCAAAATAAATTCTGCTACTCCTCCTGAGTATGGCGATACCAAATGTGTGAGACTTTTATACAACCTGGCCACATACAGAGGCCCAACATGCAAGGTACACCATCAGGTGTTCTAGGGACACATAGCATGCACATACCAAGAATTACACCCTAAAATACATTCTGCTGAGCAAAGGGTAAACAAAAGATTACCTGTGGTTTTAGTAGCGCAATTGTCCACAGGAGGATAGCACTGGTCCAGGCAGCAGGCAGGGACTTGGTCAGCAAAAGCGAATGCAATTGTCCAGGCAACAGGCAGGAATACTGTCCATAGTCAGTACAGGCAGCAGGCAGAGATACTGTCCATATACAGTCCAGAGTCAGTGCAGGCAGAGATTGTCAGCAGTGCCAAAATATTGGTCCTGGTAGTAGGCAGGTCCATGTGGTGTGGTCAGTTCATGCGACAGGCAGAGGCATGATGGCATAGGTCCTACAGGCAGTAGGCTGAAGTAGGGCCTCGTTCAGGACTGAATGGGGACAGGGGTAGAGGCTTCTCCCACCCAAATCTCTTTGAAGCCTCAGAGTCTCCAGACCCTAATCTTGGAATGAGAAAAACAAAAACAATTGTTTTCTTCATCCAGAAAAACAATTCTGGAGCCCCTCACATATGTGAGACCCCTGTGTTATGAATCCCACTAGTCCACTGGCAGGGTACAAGATCAGTCCAAGAGGCAGGCAAAAAGCATAGTCAAACAGTCCAGGGTCAGTTCCAGATCAGGCAGAGGTATGTACAGAATTGGTAGGCAGAAGCGTGGTCAAATAACAGTCCAGGGTCAGTTCCAGATCAGGCAGAGGTATAAACAGAATCGGTAGGCAGAAGCGTGGTCGAATAACAGTCCAGGGTCAGTTCCAGATCAGGCAGAGGTATAAACAGAATCGTTAGGCAGAAGGGTGGTCGAACAACAAGCCAGGGTCAGTTACAGAGAAAGCAGAGGCATAAGGGGTGTGAAGATAAAATGTCAGGAAGTGAACTAATAATTTATTTTTGTATGGTAACGGCGGAAGCAGTCGCCTATGCAGAGGCCTGGTTCTGAAGGACATTGGGCACAATAATAAATGGTGTCTCTTCTCTCTCCTCTTTTGGTGCACACTCTGCATTTTTTCTGGCGTTTTTGGCCTGTTGGTCTGGGAGGGATTTTATCTGGGAAGTGGCGCTCGGAGAGTCGGCTAATCACAACGGATCTAATGTTTACTGGTGGGTAGTGATGAGTCGAACACCCCCCGGTTCGGTTCGCACCAGAACCTGCGAACGGACCGAAAGTTCGCGCGAACGTTAGAACCCTATTAAATACAATGGACGCGAACGTTCGAAATCTAAAGTGTTAATTATAACGGCTAATATGCATGTTATTGTCCTAAAAAGGGTTTGGGGACCCGGGTTCTGCCCCAGGGGACATGTATCAATGCAAAAAGAAGTTTTAAAATTACAGTTTTTTCGGGAGCAGTCATTTTAATGATGCATAAAGTGAAAAAAATAAGTGAAATATTCCTTTAAATATTGTACCTGGGGGGTGTCTAAAGTATACCTGTGAAGTGGCATGTGTTTCCTGTGTTTAGAACTGTCCCTGCACAAAATGACATTTCTAAAGGAAAAAAAGCCATTTAAAACTGCTTGCGGCTTTAATGTCATGTCTTGTCCTGGCAATATGGATGAAAATCTTTGAGAAAAATGGCATGGATACCCCATCACCCCCCCCCCCCCCCCCGCCTCTACCCCAGCCCATTACTTGTATAGATATTAAGGGGAACCCCGCACCCAAAATAAAAAAAAGGCCCTATATACTCTGAACAGCAGTATACAGGCGGTGCAAACAAGACAGGGACTGTAGGTTTGTTCTTAGGTAGAATCTGTTTGTAATTTTGAACAGGTACATTGTTTAAGTGTAGCTTCAGCCAAAAAATATATTTTTAAGCTTTTTGGAAAACATAGGGAAGGGTTATCACCCCTGTAACATTTGTTTTGCTGTCTGTGCACCTGTTCAGAACATTTCACCTCACTTTCCGTCCCAATGACAAATGTTTTTGGAAAAGTGGGGTTTTTATTGAAACAAGGATTGGTGGTAAAGCATCAGTAGAGAGGAGACACCTTTTTCCCATATTAACTCTTACAGGAGAGAATTTCCCTTTCCTAGGGGTAGATTTCCTCTCACTTCCTGTTGTCTCCTTCCGTTTGCAAGTAGGAGTCGTTTGTAAGTTGGATGTTTGAAAGTAGGGGCCTGCCGTATATACTCTGCAGAAATTTGCCACTTAGATGTTGGTGTTGCCACAACACTGTGAGCCCTCACAGTTACTCTTGGTGGGCGCTGGAACGCCCTGCTGTGAACTATTATATCAGGAATTGTAATTACCGTATATACTCGAGTATAAGCCGACTCGAGTATAAGCCGAGGTACCTAATGTTGCCCAAAAAACTGGGAAACCTCACTGACCCGAGTATAAGCCGATGCCCCACTGTTTCCTGTAAAAAGAAATTTTTACATTGTAATTATTACCTGTAAAGAAGTTGCGGCTGCGGCGTCCATTGTTCAAATTCCGCGGCGTCCATCGTTCAAATTCCGCGGCGTCCATCGTTCGAATTCCGCGGTCTCTTCCTGTTCCTTACTTGATAGGCGAGTCTCAGCAGACACTCTCCGCCTATCACGATCCTTCTCTCATCCTTAGTTTTCCCAGCAGACACTGTGTTGGGTATTCCGCCAATCACAGACGTCTGCTGGAAAACTGAGGATGAGAGAACGTTCGTGATAGGCGGAGAGTGTCTGCTGAGACTCGCCTATCAAGGAAGGAACAGGAAGAGACCGCGGAATTTTGAACGATGGACGCCGCGCAATTCGAACGTTGGACGCCGCAGCCGCAACTTCTTTACAGGTAATATTTACAATGTAAAATTTATATGACTCGAGTATAAGCCGAGGGGGGGACTTTAAGCCCCCAAAAAAGGGCTGAAAATCTCGGCTTATACTCGAGTATATACGGTACATGCCATTGTTGAACAGTGGTAGGAAAAATCGGGCCTTTGGTGGTGGTGGTGGTGTTGCCACAACACTGTAAGCCCTCACAGTTACTCTTGGTGGGCGCAGGAATGGGCCCTGCTGTGAATTATTAGATCAAGAATTGTAATTACATGCCCCTGTTGAACAGGGGCAGAAAAATTGGGCCTTTGGTGGTGGTGGTGGTGGTGTTGCCACAACACTGTAAGCCCTCACAGTTACTCTTGGTGGGCGCAGGAATGGGCCCTGCTGTGAATTATTAGATCAAGAATTGTAATTACATGCTCCTGTTGAACAGGGGCAGAAAAATTGGGCCTTAGGCACTGGTTCCACAACACTGCAACCCCTCACAGATACTGTACTTGGAGCACAGCAATGAGCCCTGTTGCAAAGTATTGCATCAAAAATTGTAATTACACGCCCCTGTTAAACAGGGGCTGAAAAATTGGGCCTTAGGCACTGGTGCCACAACACTGCAACCCCACACAGATACTGTACTTGGAGCACAGCAATGAGCCCTGTTGCAAAGTATTGCATCAAAAATTGTAATTACACGCCCCTGTTAAACAGGGGCTGAAAAATTGGGCCTTAGGCACTGGTGCCACAACACTGCAACCCCTCACAGATACTGTACTTGGAGCACAGCAATGAGCCCTATTGCAAAGTATTGCATCAAAAATTGTAATTACACTCCCCTGTTAAACAGGGGCTGAAAAATTGGGCCTTTGGCACTGGTGCTGGTGCCACGACACTGCAACCTCTCCCAGATACTCTAGTTGGAGTGCAGGAATGAGCCCTGCTGCAAAGCATTGCATAAAAAATTGTAATTACATGCCCCTGTTAAACAGGGGCTGAAAAATTGGGCCTTAGCCACTGGTGGCGGCACCCAGTGACAAAAATGTTCTTCAAAGCTATCATCAGGAATCGGATCATTGAGGAGGAGGAGGATAGTCAGTCAACATAACAGGACAGTCACTCAGCATCAGCATAGGCAGTCTTGAAGGGATGTGACATTTCAAAATAAATGATTCTGTTACATCAGCTTCAGGTGCTTTGTAGCTGGTGGTTATTCAAGATTGGTTCATCTTTATGAAGGTCAGTCGATCAACCGAGTCGGTGGACAGGCGCACCCTGTGATCCGTGACAAAGCCTCCAGCAGCACTGAATGTGCGTTCCGAAAGAACGCTGGATGCAGGACAGGCCAGTAGCTCAATTGCATAGGGGGGTGTCAGAGCTCAGTAGCTCTGGCCAGTGATCCATCCTCAAGACCCAGTAAGCCAGAGGATTTTCGGTGGGAACGGTGTCCAAGTCTGACCGTGCCCCTAGGTATTCCTGCACCATGTATATCAGACGCTGGCGATGGTTGCTGGAACCGATCATACCTTGGGGCTGCGGACTAAAAAATTGTCTGAACGCATCGGTCAGATGGCCACCTTCTCCACCACTCCTTCTGCTACTGACCGAAGCCTCAGCAACTCGTTGTCCAGGACCAGGAGTTTGTAACCTCCCAGTCTCTGGGAACGCGTTGCACAGACCTTTCTGCAAGGCCTCCTGGAGATGTCTCATCCTCTACTCCCTCTGCGATGGCAAGATAAGGTCCGCAACCTTACCCTTGTACCGTGGATCAAGGAGAGTGGCCAGCCAGTAATGGTCCCTCTCCTTGATCCGAAGAATACGAGGATCCTTCCGCAGACTTTGCAGGATCAGGGAGGCCATGCAGCGTAGGTTAGCTGAGGCATTCGGTCCGGAGTCCTCTGGGTCACTAAGGACGACATGATCCGCAAGCACCTCCTCCCAGCCACGTACAAGTCCACGGGTTTCTTGGGACTGTAAATCATCCCTAAAAGACTGCTGCTGTTGATGCTGAGTGCCAGGCTCCAACTCCATGCTAACACAATCCTCCTCCTCCTCCTCCTCGTCCTGTGCGATGGGTGGGACAGAAGGAACACTGTCTGGGTAAAGGGGGCTTTGAGAGGCAAGGAAGTCCTCCTCTTCCTGCCTCTGTTCTGCCTCAAGTGCCCTGTCCATTATTCCACGCAGCGTATGCTCCAACAGGTGGACAAGAGGTACAGTGTCACTGATGCAAGCACTGTCACTGCTCACCATCCTCGTGGCCTCCTCAAATGGTGCCAGGACAGTGCATGCATCCCTGATCATGCCCCACTGGCGTGGTGAAAAAAACCTGAGCTCCCCTGACCCTGTCCTGGTGCCGTAGTCGCACAGGTACTCATTGATGGCCCTCTGCTGCGTGTGCAGCCGCTGCAGCATGGCCAACGTTGAGTTCCACCTGGTGGGCATGTCACATATAAGGCGGTTCTTGGGCAGGTTCAACTCCTTTTGCAGCTCAGCCAGCCGAGCACTGGCATTATATGATCTGCGGAAATGCACCCAGACTTTCCTGGCCTGCCTCAGGACATCCTGTAAGCCCGGGTACCGGCCCAAAACCGCTGCACCACCAGGTTAAGGACGTGAGCCACACAGGGCACATGGGTCAGTTGTCCCTGTCGGAGGGCGGAGAGGAGGTTGGTGCCATTGTCGCAAACCACCATTCCTGGCTTAAGCTGGCGTGGCGTCAACCACCTCTCGGCCTGCCCCTGCAGAGCTGACAGAACCTCTGCCCCAGTGTGGCTCCTGTCCCCCAAACACACCAGCGCAAGCACGGCATGGCATCTTTTTGCCTGCGTACTTGCGTATCCCCTTGAACGCCTATGGAGCACCGCTGGTTCCGAGGACAAAGCACAGGAAGAGGCTATGGAGGAAGAAGAAGAGGAGGGGGTGGAGGAGAGAGGTGTGTCACAACCAGTAGTAGCATTTTGGAGGCGTGGTGGCGGAACAACCTCCAACACTACTGCACCTTGTCCTGCATCCTTCCCAGCTGCCAAAAGAGTGACCCAATGGGCCGTGAAAGAAAGGTAACGTCCCTGTCCATGCCTGCTGGACCATGAGTCAGCGGTAATATGCACCTTACCGCTGACCGCCCTGTCTAGCGAGGCATGGACTTTGCCTTCCACGTGCCGGTAGAGAGCCAGAATCGCCTTCCGTGAGAAAAAGTGGCGTTTGGGAACCTGCCACTAAGGAACCGCACATTGCACAAACTCACGGAAGGGGGCCGAGTCTACCAACTGAAAAGGCAGCAGTTGAAGTGCTAGCAATTTAGCCAAGCTAGCATTCAACCGCTGGGCATGTGGATGGCTGGGAGTGAACTTCTTTCGACGGTCCAGCAGCTGGGGCAGGGAAATTTGCCTGCTACAATCGGACGTCGGTGTACTGCTAGCAGAGTGCCCGCAGTACTTGGCTGTGACACACCTAATTCTACACCTTCATTACTCTCAGTGCAGGTTTCAGAGAGGACTGAAGGTATAGTGGGGTTGGAGATCCCAGCTAATGAGGAGCAAGGAGAGGTCCGCTTTGTTCTTTGATGTGAGTCTTTAAGGTACGCTTGCCAACGAGCTGCATGGCAGGTCAACATATGTCTGGTCAAGCATGTGGTGCCCAAGCTGCTGATGTTTTGGCCACGCGAGATACGCTTGAGACATATGTTGCAAATAGCAGCGGTGCGATCTGATGCACTTGACTCAAAAAAGGCCCACACCAAAGAACTTTTGGAATAACGGGCAGAGGCAGCGCCCTGCACAGGCGGAGCTCTGCGGTGTGAGTCAGTCGGTGTGCTGCCCTTACGCTGGCCCCCCGAGGGCATCCTGCCTCATTGGAGATGTGCCTCCTCCTCATCCTCCTGCTCCTCCGCTCTCCTATCAGGCACCCACGTGGAGTCAGTGACATCATCACCTCCCTCCTCATCACTGGAGCCAATCTGGCAGTATGCTGCAGCTGCTGGAACATGACTGCCAGATTGCTGTCCTTCTTCAGCATCCCCTCTCTCTGCGCTCACGCTCACGCTGTATACTGTGCTGGGGCACACAACACCCACTAACTCCTGCAGATGCCTGAGAAAAGAACACACTGTCCCTGCCTATCTAGCTTAGAGAACAGCAATAAAGGGTAGATACAGGTGTATACTGTGCTGGAGGCACACAACACCCACTAACTCCTTCAGATGCCTGAGAAAAGAACACACTGTCCCTGCCTATCTAGCTTAGAGAACAGCAATAAAGGGTAGATACAGGTGTATACTGTGCTGGAGGCACACAACACCCACTAACTCCTGCAGATGCCTGAGAAAAGAACACACTGTCCCTGCCTATCTAGCTTAGAGAACAGCAATAAAGGGTAGATACAGGTGTATACTGTGCTGGAGGCACACAACACCCATTAACTCCTGCAGATGCCTGAGAAAAGAACACACTGTAGAACACACTGTCCCTGCCTATCTAGCTCTTTCCCTGCACGCCGGAACACACTACACAAGGCCGCCGCGCTGGCGGCCTTTTATAGTGTGGGGCGTGTACTAAACCCCCTGAGCTATAATTGGCCACAGGCATCCTGCCTGTGGCCAATTATGGCTCTCCTCGCTGCCGGCGCTGTGATTGGCCAAGCATGCGGGGTCACAGTGCATGCTTGGCCAATCACAGCGCCGGCAATGCAGTGCGATGGCGCAGTGCATTGTGGGCCGTTCGCGTCACACGAATTTGGCGCGAATGGCCCACAAAGTTCTGGTTTCGCCGAACAGGCGATGTTCGAGTCGAACATGCGTTCGACTCGAACACCAAGCTCATCCCTACTGGTGGGCTGTTCGGGTATAAAAGGGCAGTGGTGATTTCCTCCTGGAAGAAAAGGACGGATTTGGGTCTTATAGTGGATTTCCGATAGATGACATAGGAGTTGTACATGGCCAAATTAAACAAATAAATGGAAACTTTTTTATACCACTGGTATGTTCTTCTTGTGGAAAGGTAGGGTTCGAGCATCTGGTCATTGAAGTCGACACCCCCCATGAACTTATTGTATTCGTGGATGCATTTGGGTTTTTGGATCCGGCCATTCCTCCTGGTGATCTCAACAAATTCATTGTTGTGGATGGAAGAAAGCACGTAGACGTCCCTTCTGTCCCTCCACTTCACAGCCAGAATTTCCTCATTGCGTAAACTCGCCGTCTCCCCTCTTCTTAATTTTTTGGTGACCAGGCTTTGAGGAAAGCCCTTCCAGTTCGTCCGTACGGTGCCGCATGCTGGGGTGTTCATTCTGTGTAGGTTTCGGAACAGGGGCAAACTTGTATAAAAATTGTCCACATACAAGTGGTATCCTTTCTCCAGGAGTGGGTTTATGAGTTCCCAAACTACTTTCCCACTGGTTCCAATGTAGTCTGGGCAATTAGGGGGGTGCAGTTAGGTGTCCTTCCCTTCATATACAATGAATGCATACACATACCCTGTGGCTCGGTCGCACAATTTATACAGCTTCACCCCATAGCGGGCCCTTTTGCTGGGTATAAATTGTTTTATGCCCAGCCTGCCAGAAAATTTTATAAGAGACTCATCCACGCATATATGTTGGTCTGGGGTAAACAACTGGGGGAAGGTTTCAGAAAAATAATTTAGTAGCGGCCAAATTTTATAAAGCTTATCAAAATTTGGGTAATTTCGAGGAGGGCACTGGGTATTGTCGTTGTAGTGTAGGAATCTCATAATCATGAGATATCTGGTCCTGGGCATTACTGAGGAAAAGATGGGCATGTGGTAGATGGGGCGGGTTGACCAATAGGAACGCATCTGATTTTTTCCGTTTAGTCCCATGCAGAATGTGAGGCCCAAAAAAATTCTAAACTTCTCCACTGTAAGGGCTCTCCACACGTAGGGACAGGCATAATAAGACGTTGGGTTGCTTGCTATGAACTGTTGGGCATAAAGGTTGCACTGGGCCACAATTGATGCCAGCATGTCCTCAGTAAAAATTAAATTAAAAAAATCAATTGGGGAAAAGTTTTCTGTATCCACCTGGACTCCTGGCTGGGCAGTGAAAGTGGGAATGTTGGCTTCTCCTGAATTAGGAGGAAGCCACAAGGGGTACTGAAGGGAATAGGAAAGGCTGGCATGGGACCTAACCCTTTGGGACTGAGGTGACACCCCACTGGTACGTGGCCTTGCTTCCCAAGGTACTGCGGTGCTGGTGGATGGCACTGCAGTGGTGGTGGATGGCACTGCGGTGCTGGTGGATGGCACTGCCTCCTCAGCAGAACGCCTTCGTCTAGCGGGCGGGCCCTCCTCCTCTTCCTCCTCCTCCTCCCCCTCCGTCATTGATCCACTGCTTAGGACAGGCTCGTAGTCCACGTCAGACTCATAGTCTGAATTTGTGGAGGAATCCGAATCGGAGTGCTCCCCGTTGCTCCCGTCGGCCGCAAGAATTTCGTACGCCTCCTCGGCTGAAAATACTCTTTTAGCCATTGTTGGCGTTGACAGAAGGAACTGATGACACGTGACACTGACAGATGGCACTAATACGTGACACTGATACGTGGCACTAGAGACGCTAATAAAAGATGGCACGTGGCACTGACAGGTGGCACTGATGAGATGGCACTGACAGGTTGCACTGATGAGATGGCACTGACAGGTTGCACTGATGGCAGATGGCACTGACAGGTGGCAGTGATGGCAGATGGCACTGACAGGTGGCACTGGCAGATGGCACTGGCAGATGGCACTGGCAGATGGGACTGGTGGCAGATGGCACTGGCAGGTGGCACTGGTGGCAGGTGGCACTGGCAGGGACTGTGGGCACTGTTTTTTACTGTGTGTAATGTGTTTTTCAACTCACTTTGCAAAGCACAGATCTCTCTCCCTCCTCACACGCGGTCTCTGTGTGAGGAGAGAAAGCCGGCAATGAGAGATGATCTCATATGTTTACATTTGAGATCATCTCTCATTGGACAGTAGTGATGAGCCGAACACCCCCGGGTTCGGTTCGCACCAGAACCCGCGAACGGACCGAAAGTTCGCACAAACTTTAGAACCCTATTAAATACAATGGATGCGAACGTTCGAAATCTAAAGTGCTAATTATAACGACTATTATGCATGTTATTGTCCTAAAGGAACCCGGGTTCTGCACCAGGGGACATGTATCAATGCAAAAAGAAGTTTTAAAAACGGCCGTTTTTCTGGAGCAGTCATTTTAATGATGCATAAAGTGAAAAAAAAAGTCAAATATTCCTTTAAATATTGTACCTGGGGGGTGTCTAAAGTATGCCTGTGAAGTGCCACGTGTTTCCCGTGTTTAGAACTGTCCCTGCACAAAATTACATTTCTAAAGGAAAAAAAGCCATTTAAAACTGCTTGCGGCTTTAATGTAATGTCTGGTCCCGGTAATATGGATGAAAATCTTTAAGAGAAATGGCATAGCTACCCCATCACACACCCCCCCCCCCCCTACCCCAGCCCATTACCAGCCCCTTTGGGTCTTGTATGGATATTAAGGGGAACCCCGCACACAAAATAAAAAAGGCCCTATATACTCTGAACAGCCGTATACAGGCGGTGCATACAAGACAGGGACTGTAGGTTTGTTCTTATGTAGAATCTGTTTGTAATTTTGAACAGGTACATTGTTTAAGTGTAGCTCCAGCCAAAAAATCTATTTTTAAGCTTTTTGGAAAACATAGGGAAGGATTATCACCCCTGTAACATTTGTTTTGCTATCTGTGCAGTGTGCACCTGTTCAGAACAGTTCACCTCACTTTCCGTCCTAATGACAAATGTTTTTTGAAAATTTGTTTTTTTTATTGAAACAAGAATTGGTGATAAAGCATCAGTGGAGAGGAGACACTTTTTTTCCCATATTAACTCTTACAGGAGAGAATTTGCCTTCCTAGGGGTAGATTTCCTCTCACTTCCTGTTGTATCCTTCCGTTTGCAAGGAGGAGTCGTTTGTAAGTTGGATGTTTGAAAGTAGGGGCCTGCCGTATATACTCAGCTGAAATTTGCCCCTTACATGTTGGTGTTGCCACAACACTGTGAGCCCTCACAGTTACTCTTGGTGGGCGCATGAATGGGCCCTGCTGTGAATTATTAGATCAAGAATTGTAATTGCATGCCCCTGTTGAACAGGGGCTGAAAAATTGGGCCTTTGGTGGTGGTGGTGGTGTTGACACAACACTGTAAGGCCTCACAGTTAGTCTTGGTGGGCGCAGGAATGGGCCCTGCTGTGAATTATTAGATCAAGAATTGTAATTACATGCCCCTGTTAAACAGGGGCTGAAAAATTGGGCCTTAGGCACTGGTGCCACAACACTGCAACCCCTCACAGATACTGTACTTGGAGCACAGCAATGAGCCCTGTTGCAAAGTATTGCATCAAAAATTGTAATTACACGCCCCTGTTAAACAGGGGCTGAAAAATTGGGCCTTAGCCACTGGTGCTGGTGCCACGACACTGCAACCTCTCCCAGATACTCTAGTTGGAGTGCAGGAATGAGCCCTGCTGCAAAGCATTGCATAAAAAATTGTAATTACATGCCCCTGTTAAACAGGGGCATAAAAATTGGGCCTGATGCCGCGTACACACGATCATTATTCACCGCGGTTAAAAAACCGCCGTGAATAATGTCATTTAAAACGGGGAACGGCTTGTTCCCCACACACGGTCGTTTTTCACGTCATTTTTTCTCTTGACGAGAAAAACGACCGTCTGTGGGCTCCGCGGCAGTGTTTCCCTATGGGAAACACTGCCGCGGAAAACATGTCGAAAAAAACGACGAGAAAAATTAGAACATGTTCTAATTTTTCTCGTCGTTTTTAATGCCGTTTTTCTCGTTGAAAAAAACGACAGAAAGCCCACAGACTATCGTTTTTCTCGTTGAATGGGAAAAATTACGTTTTTTTAGACGAGAAAAACGGCCGTGTGTACGCGGCATCAGCCACTGGTGGCGGCACCCAGAAACAAAAATGTTCTTCCAAGCTATCATCATCAATCGGATCATTGAGGAGGAGCAGGATAGTCAGTCAACATAACAGGACAGTCTCTCAGCATTAGCATCAGTCTTGAAGGGATGTGACATTTGAAAATAAATTAGTCTGTTATATCAGCTTCAGGTGTTTGGTAGCTGGTGGTGATCCAAGACTGGTTCATCTTTATGAAGGTCAGTCGATCAACAGAGTCGGTGGACAGGCGCACCCTGTGATCCGTGACAAATCCTCCAGCAGCACTGAAAGAACGCTGGATGCAGGACAGGCCAGTAGCTCAATTGCATACTGTGCAAGCTCTGGCCAGTGATCCATCCTCAAGACTAGTGATGAGCCGAACACCCCCGGGTTCGGTTCGCACCAGAACCCGCGAACGGACCGAAAGTTCGTACGAACATTAAACCCTATTAAATACAATGGATGCGAACGTTCGAATTCTAAAGTGCTAATTATAACAACTATTATGAATGTTATTGTCCTAAAAAGGGTTTGGGAACCCGGGTTGTGCACCAGGGGACATGTATCAATGCAAAAAGAAGTTTTAAAAACGGTCGTTTTTCGGGAGCAGTCATTTTAATGATGCATAAAGTGAAAAAAAAAAAGAGTCAAATATTCCTTTAAATATCGTACCTGGGGGGTGTCTAAAGTATGCCTGTGAAGTGCCACGTGTTTCCCGTGTTTAGAACTGTCCCTGCACAAAATGACACTTCTAAAGGAAAAAAAAGCCATTTAAAACTGCTTGCGGCTTTAATGTAATGTCTGGTCCCGGTAATATGGATGAAAATCTTTAAGAAAAATGGCATAGCTACCCCATGACCCCCCCCCCTACCCCAGCCCATTACCAGCCCCTTTGGGTCTTGTATGGATATTAAGGGGAACCCCGCACATAAAATAAAAAAGGCCCTATATACTCTGAACAGCCGTATACAGGCGGTGCATACAAGACAGGGACTGTAGGTTTGTTCTTATGTAGAATCTGTTTGTAATTTTGAACAGGTACATTGTTTAAGTGTAGCTCCAGCCCAAAAATCTATTTTTAAACTTTTTGGAAAACATAGGTAAGGGTTATCACCCCTGTAACATTTGTTTTGCTGTCTGTGCCCCTGTTCAGAACATTTCACCTCACTTTCCGTCCCAATGACAACTGTTTTTGAAATGTGGTGTTTTTCTTTAAACAAGGATTGCTGATAAAGCATCAGTACAGAGGAGACACCTTTCTCCCATATTTATTCTTACAGGAGAGAATTTTCCTTCCTAGTGGTAGATTTCCTCTCACTTCCTGTTGTCTTCTTGCGTTTGCAAGTAGGAGTCGTTTGTAAGTTGGATGTTTGAAAGTAGGGACCTGCCGTATATACTCTGCAGAAATAGGCCCCTTAGTTGTTGGTGTTGGCACAACACTGTAAGCACTCACAGTTACTCTTGGTTGGTGCTGGAACGCCCTGCTGTCAACTATTATATCAGGAATTTTAATTACATATAATTGTTGAACAGTGGTAGTAAAAATTGGGCCTTTGATGGTGGTGCTGGTGCCACAACACTGTAAGCCCTGACAGTTACTCTTGGTGGGTGCAGGAATGGGCCCTGCTGTGAATTATTAGATCAAGAATTGTAATTACATGCCCCTTTTGAACAGGGGCTGAAAAATTGGGCCTTTCGTGGTGGTGGTGGTGGTGGCGTTGCCACAACACTGTAAGCCCTCAGAGTTACTCTTGGTGGGTGCAGGAATGGGCCCTGCTGTGAATTATTAGATCAAGAATTGTAATTACATGCCCCTTTTGAACAGGGGCTGAAAAATTGGGCCTTTCGTGGTGGTGGTGGTGGTGGCGTTGCCACAACACTGTAAGCCATCAGAGTTACTCTTGGTGGGTGCAGCAATGGGCCCTGCTGTGAATTATTAGATCAAGAATTGTAATTACATGCCCCTTTTGAACAGGGGCTGAAAAATTGGGCCTTTCGTGGTGGTGGTGGTGGTGGCGTTGCCACAACACTGTAAGCCCTCAGAGTTACTCTTGGTGGGTGCAGCAATGGGCCCTGCTGTGAATTATTAGATCAAGAATTGTAATTGCATGCCCCTGTTGAACAGGGGCTGAAAAATTGGGCCTTAGGCACTGGTGGCACAACACTACAACCCCTCACAGATACTGTACTTGGAGCACAGCAATGAGCCCTGTTGCAAAGTATTGCTTCAAAAATTGTAATGACACGCCCCTGTTAAACAGGGGCTGAAAAATTGGGCCTTAGGCACTGGTGCCACAACACTCCAACCCCTCACAGATACTGTACTTGGAGCACAGCAATGAGCCCTATGGCAAATTATTGCTAAAAAAATTGTAATTACGCGCCCCTGTAAAACAGGGGCTGAAAAATTGGGCCTTAGCCACTGGTGGCGGCACCCATAAACAAAAATGATCTTCCAAGCTATCATCATCAATCGTATCATTGAGGACTCGGAGGAGGAGGATAGCCAGTCAACATAACAGCACAGGCACTCAGCATCAGCATCAGTCTTGAAGGGATGTGACATGTTAAAATCAATTAGTCTGTTATATCAGCATCAGGTGTGTGGTAGCTGGTGGTGATCCAAGACTGGTTCATCTTGATGAAAGTCAGTCGATCAACCGAGTCGGTGGACAGGCGCACCCTGTGATCCGTGACAAATCCTCCAGCAGCACTGAATGTGCGTTCCGAAAGAACGCTGGATGCAGGACAGGCCAGTAGCTCAATTGCATACTGTGCAAGCTCTGGCCAGTGATCCATCCTCAAGACCCAGTAAGCCAGAGGATTTTCGGTGGGGAAGGTGTCCAAGTCTGACCTTGCCCCTAGATATTCCTGCACCATGTTTATCAGACGCTGGCGATGGTTGCTGGAACCGATCATACTTTGGGGCTGCGGACTAAAGAATTGTCTGAACGCATCGGTCAGACGGCCACCTTCCCCACCGCTCCTTCTTTGACTGGCCGAAGCCTCAGCAACTCGTTGTCCAGGACCAGGAGTTTGTAACCTCCCAGTCTCTGGGAACGCGTTGCACAGACCTTTCTGCAAGGCCTCCCGGAGTTGTCTCATCCTCTGCTCCCTCTGCGACGGTAACATAAGGTCCGCAACCTTACCCTTGTACCGTGGATCAAGGAGAGTGGCCAGCCAGTAATGGTCCCTCTCCTTGATCCGAAGAATACGAGGATCCTTCCGCAGACTTTGCAGGATCAGGGAGGCCATGCAGCGTAGGTTTGCTGAGGCATTCGCTCCAGAGTCCTCTGGGTCACTAAGGACGACATGATCCGCAGCCACCTCCTCCCAGCCACGTACAAGTCCACTGGTTTCTTGGGACTGTAAATCATCCCTAAAAGACTGCTGCTGATGATGCTGAGTGCCAGCCTCCACCTCCATGCTGACACAATCCTCCTCCTCCTCCTCCTCCTCCTCTTCCTGTGCGATGGGTGGGACAGAAGGAACACTGTCTGGGTAAAGGGGGCCTTGAGAGGCAAGGAAGTCCTCCTCTTCCTGTCTCTGTTCTGCCTCAAGTGCCCTGTCCATTATTCTACGCAGCGTGTGCTCCAACAGGTGGACAAGAGGTACAGTGTCACTGATGCATGCACTGTCACTGCTCACCATCCTCGTGGCCTCCTCAAATGGTGCCAGGACAGTGCATGCATCCCTGATCATGCCCCACTGGCGTGGAGAAAAAAACCAAGCTCCCCTGACCCTGTCCTGGTGCCGTAGTCGCACAGGTACTCATTGATGGCCCTCTGCTGCGTGTGCAGTCGCTGCAGCATGGCCAACGTTGAGTTCCACCTGGTGGGCATGTCACATATAAGGCGGTTCTTGGGCAGGTTCAACTCCTTTTGCAGCTCAGCCAGGCGAGCACTGGCATTATAAGATCTGCGGAAATGCACACAGACTTTCCTGGCCTGCCTCAGGACATCCTGTAAGCCCGGGTACCTGCCCAAGAACCGCTGCACCACCAGGTTAAGGACGTGAGCCACACAGGGCACATGGGTCAGTTGTCCCTGTCGGAGGGCGGAGAGGAGGTTGGTGCCATTGTCGCAAACCACCATTCCTGGCTTAAGCTGGCGTGGCGTCAACCACCTCTCGGCCTGGCCCTGCAGAGCAGACAGGACCTCTGCCCCAGTGTGGCTTCTGTCCCCCAAACACACCAGCGCAAGCACGGCATGGCATCTTTTTGCCTGCGTACTTGCGTAGCCCCTTGAACGCCTACGGAGCACCGCTGGTTCCGAGGACAAACCACAGGAAGAGGCCATGGAGGAAGAAGAAGAGGAGGGGGTGGAGGAGAGAGGTGTGTCACAACCAGTAGTAGCATTTTGGAGGCGTGGCGGTGGAACAACCTCCAACACTACTGCACCTTGTCCTGCATCCTTCCCAGCTGCCAAAAGAGTGACCCAATGGGCCGTGAAAGAAAGGTAACGTCCCTGTCCATGCCTGCTGGACCATGAGTCAGCGGTAATATGCACCTTACCGCTGACCGCCCTGTCCAGCGAGGCCAAGACATTGCCTTCCACATGCCGGTAGAGAGCCGGAATAGCCTTCCGTGAGAAAAAGTGGCGTTTGGGAACCTGCCACTGAGGAACCGCACATTGCACAAACTCACGGAAGGGGGCCGAGTCTACCAACTGAAAAGGCAGCAGTTGAAGCGCTAGCAATTTAGCCAAGCTAGCATTCAACCGCTGGGCATGTGGATGGCTGGGAGTGAACTTCTTTCGACGGTCCAGCAGCTGGGGCAGGGAAATTTGCCTGCTAGAATCGGACGTCGGTGTACTACTAGCAGAGTGGCCGCAACTACTTGGCTGTGACACACCTAATTCTACACCTTCATTCCTCTCAGTGCATGTTTCAGAGAGGACTGAAGTTATAGTGGGGTTGGAGATCCCAGCTGATGCGGTGCAAGGAGAGGTCCGCTTTGTTCTTTGGTGTGGGTCTTTGAGGTAGGCTTGCCAACGAGCTGCATGGCAGGTCAACATATGTCTGGTCAGGCATGTGGTACCCAAGCGGCTGATGTTTTGGCCACGCGATATACGCTTGAGACATATGTTGCAAACAGCAGCTGTGCGATCTGATGCACTAGCCTCAAAAAAGGCCCACACCAAAGAACTTTTTGAATGACGGGCAGAGGCAGCGCCCTGCACAGGCGGAGCTCTGCGGTGTGATTCCGTCGGTGTACTGCCCTTACGCTGGCCACCAAAGGGCATCCTGCCTCGTTGGAGATGTGCCTCCTCCTCATCCTCCTCCTCCTCCTCTCTCCTATTAGGCACCCACGTGGAGTCAGTGACCTCATCATCCCCTCCCTCCTCATCACTGGAGCCAATCTGGCAGTATGCTGCAGCTGCTGGAACATGACTGCCAGATTGGTGTCCTTCTTGAGCATCCCCTCTGTCTGCTCTCACGCTACTGCCTTCCTGTAGCTGGGTTTCATCATCAGACCCTTCGAAACGCTGGGCATCCTCCTGGAGCATGTACCCAACACTGTGCTCAAACAGTTCGGGGGACTCCTCAGGAGGAGGACATGGTGGGTCTAGGGAAGGAGTGACTGATGATGAGTCTGACATTGATACCAGGGAAGAGGACGCTTTGGCAGCTGCTTTTCCAGTACCCTGAGCCTGGGTGAGAGAGGATGAGGAGGAGGAGGAGGGCTTGGTCATCCACTCTACCAAGTCTTCGGCATGATGTGGCTCAACATGTCCAGCTGCCGAAAAGAAGGACAAGCGTGTCCCATGGCCATGTGCTGATGACAATGCACCGCGTCCACGACCAGCACTGTTGCCCCCAGACACAGAGCCTGCTTGCCCTCTTTTATTGTCTCCTGACTGTCTGCCTCTCCTTGTTTGCCTTCCAGACATTCTAATAGATGGCCTGCAGGGAGATGGGAAAAAAGCAATAAGGGCTACCTTCAGGTGTCCTTCTCTGTCCCTTTACTTAAGGATTTCTAAATATGGTTGAGGATGATTGCTTTTGCACAGAATAGCACGACAATTTCCCTGACTGTCCAAAAAAACAAGGATTTCAAAGATGGTTGATGAGGAATGCTTTAGCACACTATAGCACAAGGAGAATTTCCCTCACTGTCCTTCCCTGTCCCTAGAAACAAGGATTATCACAGTGAAAGAAACTGACACTCTTCCTACCTATAGTTTTCTGTCCCTAGAAAAAATGTTTTTTTAAAGCACACTATAGCACAAGGAGAATTTCCCTCACTGTCCTTCCCTGTCCCTAGAAACAAGGATTATCACAGTGAAAGAAACTGACACTCTTCCTACCTATAGTTTTCTGTCCCTAGAAAAAATGTTTTTTTAAAGCACACTATAGCACAAGGAGAATTCCCTCACTGTCCTTCCCTGTCCCTAGAAACAAGGATTCGCACAGTAAAACACACTGACACTCTCCCTACCTATAGTTTTCTGTCCCTAGAAAAAATGTTTTTTTAAAGCACACTATAGCACAAGGAGAATTCCCTCACTGTCCTTCCCTGTCCCTAGAAACAAGGATTATCACAGTGAAAGAAACTGACACTCTTCCTACCTATAGTTTTCTGTCCCTAGAAAAAATGTTTTTTTAAAGCACACTATAGCACAAGGAGAATTTTCCTCACTTTCCTTCTTTGTCCCTAGAAACAAGGATTATCACAGTGAAAGAAACTGACACTCTTCCTACCTATAGTTTTCTGTCCCTAGAAAAAATGTTTTTTTAAAGCACACTATAGCACAAGGAGAATTTCCCTCACTTTCCTTCTTTGTCCCTAGAAACAAGGATTATCACAGTGAAAGAAACTGACACTCTTCCTACCTATAGTTTTCTGTCCCTAGAAAAAATGTTTTTTTAAAGCACACTATAGCACAAGGAGAATTCCCTCACTGTCCTTCCCTGTCCCTAGAAACAAGGATTCGCACAGTAAAACACACTGACACTCTCCCTACCTATAGTTTTCTGTCCCTAGAAAAAATGTTTTTTTAAAGCACACTATAGCACAAGGAGAATTCCCTCACTGTCCTTCCCTGTCCCTAGAAACAAGGATTCGCACAGTAAAACACACTGACACTCTCCCTACCTATAGTTTTCTGTCCCTAGAAAAAATGTTTTTTTAAAGCACACTATAGCACAAGGAGAATTCCCTCACTGTCCTTCCCTGTCCCTAGAAACAAGGATTCGCACAGTAAAACACACTGACACTCTCCCTACCTATAGTTTTCTGTCCCTAGAAAAAATGTTTTTTTAAAGCACACTATAGCACAAGGAGAATTCCCTCACTGTCCTTCCCTGTCCCTAGAAACAAGGATTATCACAGTGAAAGAAACTGACACTCTTCCTACCTATAGTTTTCTGTCCCTAGAAAAAATGTTTTTTTAAAGCACACTATAGCACAAGGAGAATTCCCTCACTGTCCTTCCCTGTCCCTAGAAACAAGGATTCGCACAGTAAAACACACTGACACTCTCCCTACCTATAGTTTTCTGTCCCTAGAAAAAATGTTTTTTTAAAGCACACTATAGCACAAGGAGAATTCCCTCACTGTCCTTCCCTGTCCCTAGAAACAAGGATTCGCACAGTAAAACACACTGACACTCTCCCTACCTATAGTTTTCTGTCCCTAGAAAAAATGTTTTTTTAAAGCACACTATAGCACAAGGAGAATTCCCTCACTGTCCTTCCCTGTCCCTAGAAACAAGGATTCGCACAGTAAAACACACTGACACTCTCCCTACCTATAGTTTTCTGTCCCTAGAAAAAATGTTTTTTTAAAGCACACTATAGCACAAGGAGAATTCCCTCACTGTCCTTCCCTGTCCCTAGAAACAAGGATTCGCACAGTAAAACACACTGACACTCTCCCTACCTATAGTTTTCTGTCCCTAGAAAAAATGTTTTTTTAAAGCACACTATAGCACAAGGAGAATTCCCTCACTGTCCTTCCCTGTCCCTAGAAACAAGGATTCGCACAGTAAAACACACTGACACTCTCCCTACCTATAGTTTTCTGTCCCTAGAAAAAATGTTTTTTTAAAGCACACTATAGCACAAGGAGAATTCCCTCACTGTCCTTCCCTGTCCCTAGAAACAAGGATTATCACAGTGAAAGAAACTGACACTCTTCCTACCTATAGTTTTCTGTCCCTAGAAAAAATGTTTTTTTAAAGCACACTATAGCACAAGGAGAATTCCCTCACTGTCCTTCCCTGTCCCTAGAAACAAGGATTCGCACAGTAAAACACACTGACACTCTCCCTACCTATAGTTTTCTGTCCCTAGAAAAAAAGTTTTTTTAAAGCACACTATAGCACAAGGAGAATTCCCTCACTGTCCTTCCCTGTCCCTAGAAACAAGGATTCGCACAGTAAAACACACTGACACTCTCCCTACCTATAGTTTTCTGTCCCTAGAAAAAATGTTTTTTTAAAGCACACTATAGCACAAGGAGAATTCCCTCACTGTCCTTCCCTGTCCCTAGAAACAAGGATTCGCACAGTAAAACACACTGACACTCTCCCTACCTATAGTTTTCTGTCCCTAGAAAAAATGTTTTTTTAAAGCACACTATAGCACAAGGAGAATTTTCCTCACTTTCCTTCTTTGTCCCTAGAAACAAGGATTATCACAGTGAAAGAAACTAACACTCTTCCTACCTATAGTTTTCTGTCCCTAGAAAAAATGTTTTTTTAAAGCACACTATAGCACAAGGAGAATTTCCCTCACTTTCCTTCTTTGTCCCTAGAAACAAGGATTATCACAGTGAAAGAAACTGACACTCTTCCTACCTATAGTTTTCTGTCCCTAGAAAAAATGTTTTTTTAAAGCACACTATAGCACAAGGAGAATTCCCTCACTGTCCTTCCCTGTCCCTAGAAACAAGGATTCGCACAGTAAAACACACTGACACTCTCCCTACCTATAGTTTTCTGTCCCTAGAAAAAATGTTTTTTTAAAGCACACTATAGCACAAGGAGAATTCCCTCACTGTCCTTCCCTGTCCCTAGAAACAAGGATTCGCACAGTAAAACACACTGACACTCTCCCTACCTATAGTTTTCTGTCCCTAGAAAAAATGTTTTTTTAAAGCACACTATAGCACAAGGAGAATTCCCTCACTGTCCTTCCCTGTCCCTAGAAACAAGGATTCGCACAGTAAAACACACTGACACTCTCCCTACCTATAGTTTTCTGTCCCTAGAAAAAATGTTTTTTTAAAGCACACTATAGCACAAGGAGAATTCCCTCACTGTCCTTCCCTGTCCCTAGAAACAAGGATTATCACAGTGAAAGAAACTGACACTCTTCCTACCTATAGTTTTCTGTCCCTAGAAAAAATGTTTTTTTAAAGCACACTATAGCACAAGGAGAATTCCCTCACTGTCCTTCCCTGTCCCTAGAAACAAGGATTCGCACAGTAAAACACACTGACACTCTCCCTACCTATAGTTTTCTGTCCCTAGAAAAAATGTTTTTTTAAAGCACACTAAAGCACAAGGAGAATTCCCTCACTGTCCTTCCCTGTCCCTAGAAACAAGGATTATCACAGTGAAAGAAACTGACACTCTTCCTACCTATAGTTTTCTGTCCCTAGAAAAAATGTTTTTTTAAAGCACACTATAGCACAAGGAGAATTCCCTCACTGTCCTTCCCTGTCCCTAGAAACAAGGATTCGCACAGTAAAACACACTGACACTCTCCCTACCTATAGTTTTCTGTCCCTAGAAAAAATGTTTTTTTAAAGCACACTATAGCACAAGGAGAATTCCCTCACTGTCCTTCCCTGTCCCTAGAAACAAGGATTCGCACAGTAAAACACACTGACACTCTCCCTACCTATAGTTTTCTGTCCCTAGAAAAAAATGTTTTTTTAAAGCACACTATAGCACAAGGAGAATTCCCTCACTGTCCTTCCCTGTCCCTAGAAACAAGGATTCGCACAGTAAAACACACTGACACTCTCCCTACCTATAGTTTTCTGTCCCTAGAAAAAATGTTTTTTTAAAGCACACTATAGCACAAGGAGAATTCCCTCACTGTCCTTCCCTGTCCCTAGAAACAAGGATTCGCACAGTAAAACACACTGACACTCTCCCTACCTATCCTTCTCTTTCCCTAAACTAAAGGAATCCAGGTTAAGCAAAAAAAATTAAATGTCACTGTCCCTGTCTATGCTTCTCTTTCCCTGCTCCGGAACACACTACACTAGGCCGCCGTGCTGGCGGCCTTTTATAGTGTGGGGCGTGTACTAAACACCCTCAGCAATAATTGGCCACAGGCATCCTGCCTGTGGCCAATCATTGCTCTCCTCGCTGCCGGCGCTGTGATTGGCCAAGCATGCGGGGTCACAGTGCATGCTTGGCCAATCACAGCGCCTGGATGACACTGCGATGGCGTAGTGCATTGTGGGCCGTTCGCGTCACTCGAATTTGGCGCGAACGGCCCAAATCGTTCGATCTTCGTCGAACGATCGAACAGCCGATGTTCGAGTCGAACGTATGTTCGACTCGAACACGAAGCTCATCCCTACTCAAGACCCAGTAAGCCAGAGGATTTTCGGTGGGGAAGGTGTCCAAGTCTGACCTTGCCCCTAGGTATTCCTGCACCATGTATATCAGACGCTGGCGATGGTTGCTGGAACCGATCATACCTTGGGGCTGCGGACTAAAGAATTGTCTGAACGCATCGGTCAGACAGCCACCTTCCCCACCGCTCCTTCTTTGACTGACCGAAGCCTCAGCAACTCGTTGTCCAGGACCAGGAGTTTGTAACCTCCCAGTCTCTGGGAACGTGTTGCACAGACCTTTCTGCAAGGCCTCCCGGAGTTGTCTCATCCTCTGCTCCCTCTGCGACGGTAAGATAAGGTCCGCAACCTTACCCTTGTACCGTGGATCAAGGAGAGTGGCCAGCCAGTAATGGTCCCTCTCCTTGATCCGAAGAATACGAGGATCCTTCCGCAGACTTTGCAGGATCAGGGAGGACATGCAGCGTAGGTTAGCTGAGGCATTCGGTCCGGAGTCCTCTGGGTCACTAAGGACGACATGATCCGCAGCCACCTCCTCCCAGCCACGTACAAGTCCACTGGTTTCTTGGGACTGTAAATCATCCCTAAAAGACTGCTGCTGATGATGCTGAGTGCCAGGCTACACCTCCATGCTGACACAATCCTCCTCCTCCTCCTCTTCTTCCTGTGCAATGGGTGGGACAGAAGGAACACTGTCTGGGTAAAGGGGGCCTAAAGAGGCAAGGAAGTCCTCCTCTTCCTGCCTCTGTTCTGCCTCAAGTGCCCTGTCCATTATTCCACGCAGCGTATGTTCCAACAGGTGGACAAGAGGTACAGTGTCACTGATGCATGCACTGTCACTGCTCACCATCCTCATGGCCTCCTCAAATGGTGCCAGGACAGTGCATGCATCCCTGATCATGCCCCACTGGCGTGGTGAAAAAAACCCGAGCTCCCCTGACCCTGTCCTGGTGCCGTAGTCGCACAGGTACTCATTGATGGCCCTCTGCTGCGTGTGCAGCCGCTGCAGCATGGCCAACGTTGAGTTCCACCTGGTGGGCATGTCACATATAAGGCGGTTCTTGGGCAGGTTCAACTCCTTTTGCAGCTCAGCCAGGCGAGCACTGGCATTATAAGATCTGCGGAAATGCACACAGACTTTTCTGGCCTGCCTCAGGACATCCTGTAAGCCCGGGTACCTGCCCAAGAACCGCTGCACCACCAGGTTAAGGACGTGAGCCACACAGGGCACATGGGTCAGTTGTCCCTGTCAGAGAGCGGAGAGGAGGTTGGTGCCATTGTCGCAAACTACCATTCCTGGCTTAAGCTGGCGTGGCGTCAACCACCTCTCGGCCTGCCCCTGCAGAGCAGACAGGCACCTTTTTGCCTGCGTACTTGCGTAGCCCCTTGAACGCCTACGGAGCACCGCTGGTTCCGAGGGCAAAGCACAGGAAGAGGCCACGGAGGAAGAAGAAGAGGAGGGGGTGGAGGACAGAGGTGTGTCACAACCAGTAGTAGCATTTTGGAGGCGTGGCGGTGGAACAACCTCCAACACTACTGCACCTTGTCCTGCATCCTTCCCAGCTGCCAAAAGAGTGACCCAATGGGCCGTGAAAGAAAGGTAACGTCCCTGTCCATGCCTGCTGGACCATGAGTCAGCGGTAATATGCACCTTACCGCTGACCGCCCTGTCCAGCGAGGCCAAGACATTGCCTTCCACATGCCGGTAGAGAGCTGGAATCGCCTTCCGTGAGAAAAAGTGGCGTTTGGGAACCTGCCACTGAGGAACCGCACATTGCACAAACTCACGGAAGAGGGCCGAGTCTACCAACTGAAAAGTCAGCAGTTGAAGCGCTAGCAATTTAGCCAAGCTAGCATTCAACCGCTGGGCATGTGGATGGCTGGGAGTGAACTTCTTTCGACGGTCCAGCAGCTGGGGCAGGGAAATTTGCCTGCTAGAATCGGACGTCGGTGTACTGCTAGCAGAGTGCCCACAAGTACTTGGCTGTGACACACCTAATTCTACACCTTCATTCCTCTCAGAGCAGGTTTCAGAGAGGACTGAAGGTATAGTGGGGTTGGAGATCCCAGCTGATGCGGTGCAAGAAGAGGTCAGCTTTGTTCTTTGGTGTGGGTCTTTAAGGTAGGCTTGCCAACGAGCTGCATGGCAGGTCAACATATGTCTGGTCAAGCATGTGGTGCCCAAGCGGGTGATGTTTTGGCCACGCGATATACACTTGAGACATATGTTGCAAACAGCAGCTGTGCAATCTGATGCACTCGACTCAAAAAAGGCCCACACCAAAGAACTTTTTGAATAACGGGCAGAGGCAGCGCCCTGCACAGGCGGAGCTCTGCGGTATGATTCCGTCGGTGTGCTGCCCTTACGCTGGCCCCCCGAGGGCATCCTGCCTCGTTGGAGATGTGCCTCCTCCTCATCCTCCTCCTCCTCCTCCTCTCTCCTATTAGGCACCCACGTGGAGTCAGTGACCTCATCATCCCCTCCCTCCTCATCACTGGAGCCAATCTGGCAGTCTGCTGCAGCTGCTGGAACATGACTGCCAGATTGCTGTCCTTCTTGAGCATCCCCTCTCTCTGCTCTCACGCTACTGCCTTCCTCTAGCTGGGTATCATCATCAGACCCTTCGAAACGCTGGGCATCCTCCTGGAGCATGTACCCAACACTGTGCTCAAACAGATCGGGGGACTCCTCAGGAGGACATGGTTGGTCTAGGGAAGGAGTGACTGATGATGACATTGATACCAGGGAAGAGGACGCTTTGGCAGCTGCTTTGCCAGTACCCTGAGCCTGAGTGAGAGAGGATGAGGAGGATGAGGAGGGCTTGGTCATCCACTCTACCAAGTCTTCGGCATGATGCGGCTCAACACGTCCAGCTGCCGAAAAGAAGGACAAGCGTGTCCCATGGCCACGTGCTGATGGCGATGCACCGCGTCCACGACCAGCACTGTTGTCTCTAGACACAGAGCCTGCTTGCCCTCTTTTATTGGCTCCTGACTGTCTGCCTCTCCTTGTTTGCCTTCCAGACATTCTAATTGCCTGCAGGGAAATGAGAAAACCAGCAATACAGGCTAAGTTCAGGTGTAATATGGTCAGGAGGCACACTCCGCCCGCTGTAAGTGCCGCAAAATCCTGTTGGTGTAACACACCAGGAAAAAGCAGCAATACAGGCTAAGTTCAGGTGTAATATGGTCAGGAGGCACACTCCGCCCGCTGTAAGTGCCGCAAAATCCTGTTGGTGTAACACACCAGGAAAAAGCAGCAATACAGGCTAAGTTCAGGTGTAATATGGTCAGGAGGCACACTCCGCCCGCTGTAAGTGCAGCAAAATCCTGTTGGTGTAACACACCAGGAAAAAGCAGCAATACAGGCTAAGTTAAGGTGTAATATGGTCAGGAGGTACACTCCGCCCGCTGTAAGTGCCGCAAAATCCTGTTGGTGTAACACACCAGGAAAAAGCAGCAATACAGGCTAAGTTCAGGTGTAATATGGTCAGGAGGCACACTCCGCCCGCTGTAAGTGCCGCAAAATCCTGTTGGTGTAACACACCAGGAAAAAGCAGCAATACGGGCTAACTTCAGGTGTATAATGTGCAGGAGGCTTAGCAACAATGACACTGACACTGTCCCCTGCCTATCCTTCTCTCTCCCTGCACACAAGGTTTATCAAAGTATATGACACTGACACTCTCCCTGACTATCCTTCTCTCTCCCTGCACACAAGGTTTAGCAAAGAATATGACACTGACACTGTCCCCTGCCTATCCTTCTCTCTCCCTGCACACAAGGTTTATCAAAGTATATGACACTGACACTCTCCCTGCCTATCCTTCTCTCTCACTACACACAAGGTTTAGCAAAGAATATGACACTGACACTCTCCCTGCCTATCCTTCTCTGTCCCTACACACAAGGTTTAGCAAAGAATGGATTTGACACTGTCCCTGCCTATTCTTCACTTTCCCTGCTCCGGAACACACTACACGAGGCCGCCGCGCTGGCGGTCTTTTATAGTGTGGGGCGCGTACTAAACCCCCTCAGCTATAATTGGCCACAGGCATCCTGCCTGTGGCCAATCATTGCTCTCCTCGCTGCCGGCGCTGTGATTGGCCAAGCATGCAGGGTCACAGTGCATGCTTGGCCAATCACAGCGCCGGGATTACACTGCGATGGCGCAGTGTATTGTGGGCCGTTCGCGTCACTCGAATTTGGTGCAAACGGCCCAAATCGTTCGTTGTTCGCCGAACGCGCGAACAGCCGATGTTCGAGTCGAACCTATGTTCGACTCGAACACCGAGCTCATCCCTATTGGACAGTGAGATCGAGTGCTGAATGGCCTCTGTGATTGGCCATTCAGCACGATCTGTGATTGGCTGTGTCCAAGGGACACGGCCAACACAGAATTTACACGATGCGCGCGCGCGCGCGGGGGGGGAACAGGAGGACGTCCATGGACGTCCTGTCGGCAATTCAGCGCCGCAATGCAGACGTCTTTTTAGCATTGCCCGGGCGCGAAGTGGTTAACCAATCATATTTTGTACAATTCCCCCTTAAGGGGTGCATGGCAGGTGGTGTGTCCTATGTCCCTCGTTCCCATCTCAGCAAGTTGAGAGATACGGGTCAATGGGTGCTAAATGCTATTAGCTCCGAGACTGTGGACTAGCATGACATATTTATATGAGTACATGCATAGGTAGACCTTGATTACATGCTCATGAATAGTGATGAGCCGAACACCCCCGGGTTCGGTTCGCACCAGAACCCGCGAACGGACCGAAAGTTCATACGAACATTAGAACCCTATTAAATACAATGGATGCGAACGTTCGAATTCTAAAGTGCTAATTATAACGACTATTATGCATGTTATTGTCCTAAAAAGGGTTTGGGAACCCGGGTTCTGCACCAGGGGACGTGTATCAATGCAAAAAGAAGTTTTAAAAACGGTCGTTTTTCGGGAGCAGTCATTTTAATGATGCATAAAGTGAAAAAAAAAAGTCAAATATTCCTTTAAATATCGTACCTGGGGGGTGTCTAAAGTATGCCTGTGAAGTGCCACGTGTTTCCCGTGTTTAGAACTGTCCCTGCACAAAATGACACTTCTAAAGGAAAAAAAAGCCATTTAAAACTGCTTGCGGCTTTAATGTAATGTCTGGTCCCGGTAATATGGATGAAAATCTTTAAGAAAAATGGCATAGCTACCCCATGACCCCCCCCCCCTACCCCAGCCCATTACCAGCCCCTTTGGGTCTTGTATGGATATTAAGGGGAACCCCGCACATAAAATAAAAAAGGCCCTATATACTCTGAACAGCCGTATACAGGCGGTGCATACAAGACAGGGACTGTAGGTTTGTTCTTATGTAGAATCTGTTTGTAATTTTGAACAGGTACATTGTTTAAGTGTAGCTCCAGCCCAAAAATCTATTTTTAAACTTTTTGGAAAACATAGGTAAGGGTTATCACCCCTGTAACATTTGTTTTGCTGTCTGTGCCCCTGTTCAGAACATTTCACCTCACTTTCCGTCCCAATGACAACTGTTTTTTAATGTGGTGTTTTTCTTGAAATAAGGATTGCTGATAAAGCATCAGTACAGAGGAGACACCTTTCTCCCATATTAATTCTTACAGGAGAGAATTTTCCTTCCAAGGGGTAGATTTCCTCTCACTTCCTGTTGTCTTCTTGCGTTTGCAAGTAGGAGTCGTTTGTAAGTTGGATGTTTGAAAGTATATACCGTATATACCGTATATACCGTATATACTCTGCAGAAATAGGCCCCTTAGTTGTTGGTGTTGGCACAACACTGTAAGCACTCACAGTTACTCTTGGTTGGTGCTGGAACGCCCTGCTGTCAACTATTATATCAGGAATTTTAATTACATATAATTGTTGAACAGTGGTAGTAAAAATTGGGCCTTTGATGGTGGTGCTGGTGCCACAACACTGTAAGCCCTGACAGTTACTCTTGGTGGGTGCAGCAATGGGCCCTGCTGTGAATTATTAGATCAAGAATTGTAATTGCATTCCCCTGTTGAACAGGGGCTGAAAAATTGGGCCTTTCGTGGTGGTGGTGGTGGTGGTGGTGTTGCCACAACACTGTAAGCCCTCAGAGTTACTCTTGGTGGGTGCAGGAATGGGCCCTGCTGTGAATTATTAGATCAAGAATTGTAATTACATGCCCCTTTTGAACAGGGGCTGAAAAATTGGGCCTTTCGTGGTGGTGGTGGTGGTGGCGTTGCCACAACACTGTAAGCCCTCAGAGTTACTCTTGGTGGGTGCAGCAATGGGCCCTGCTGTGAATTATTAGATCAAGAATTGTAATTACATGCCCCTGTTGAACAGGGGCTGAAAAATTGGGCCTTAGGCACTGGTGGCACAACACTACAACCCCTCACAGATACTGTACTTGGAGCACAGCAATGAGCCCTATGGCAAATTATTGCTAAAAAAATTGTAATTACACGCCCCTGTAAAACAGGGGCTGAAAAATTGGGCCTTAGCCACTGGTGGCGGCACCCATAAACAAAAATGATCTTCCAAGCTATCATCATCAATCGTATCATTGAGGACTCGGAGGAGGATAGCCAGTCAACATAACAGCACAGGCACTCAGCATCAGCATCATTCTTGAAGGGATGTGACATGTTAAAATCAATTAGTCTGTTATATCAGCATCAGGTGTGTGGTAGCTGGTGGTGATCCAAGACTGGTTCATCTTGATGAAAGTCAGTCGATCAACCGAGTCGGTGGACAGGCGCACCCTGTGATCCGTGACAAATCCTCCAGCAGCACTGAATGTGCGTTCCGAAAGAACGCTGGATGCAGGACAGGCCAGTAGCTCAATTGCATACTGTGCAAGCTCTGGCCAGTGATCCATCCTCAAGACCCAGTAAGCCAGAGGATTTTCGGTGGGGAAGGTGTCCAAGTCTGACCTTGCCCCTAGATATTCCTGCACCATGTTTATCAGACGCTGGCGATGGTTGCTGGAACCGATCATACTTTGGGGCTGCGGACTAAAGAATTGTCTGAACGCATCGGTCAGACGGCCACCTTCCCCACCGCTCCTTCTTTGACTGGCCGAAGCCTCAGCAACTCGTTGTCCAGGACCAGGAGTTTGTAACCTCCCAGTCTCTGGGAACGCGTTGCACAGACCTTTCTGCAAGGCCTCCCGGAGTTGTCTCATCCTCTGCTCCCTCTGCGACGGTAACATAAGGTCCGCAACCTTACCCTTGTACCGTGGATCAAGGAGAGTGGCCAGCCAGTAATGGTCCCTCTCCTTGATCCGAAGAATACGAGGATCCTTCCGCAGACTTTGCAGGATCAGGGAGGCCATGCAGCGTAGGTTTGCTGAGGCCTTCGGTCCGGAGTCCTCTGGGTCACTAAGGATGACATGATCCGCAGCCACCTCCTCCCAGCCACGTACAAGTCCACTGGTTTCTTGGGACTGTAAATCATCCCTAAAAGACTGCTGCTGATGATGCTGAGTGCCAGCCTCCACCTCCATGCTGACACAATCCTCCTCCTCCTCCTCCTCCTCCTCCTCCTCCTCCTCCTCTTCCTGTGCGATGGGTGGGACAGAAGGAACACTGTCTGGGTAAAGGGGGCCTTGAGAGGCAAGGAAGTCCTCCTCCTTCTGCCTCTGTTCTGCCTCAAGTGCCCTGTCCATTATTCCACGCAGCGTGTGCTCCAACAGGTGGACAAGAGGTACAGTGTCACTGATGCATGCACTGTCACTGCTCACCATCCTCGTGGCCTCCTCAAATGGTGCCAGGACAGTGCATGCATCCCTGATCATGCCCCACTGGCGTGGAGAAAAAAAACCAAGCTCCCCTGACCCTGTCCTGGTGCCGTAGTCGCACAGGTACTCATTGATGGCCCTCTGCTGCGTGTGCAGCCGCTGCAGCATGGCCAACGTTGAGTTCCACCTGGTGGGCATGTCACATATAAGGCGGTTCTTGGGCAGGTTCAACTCCTTTTGCAGCTCAGCCAGGCGAGCACTGGCATTGTAAGATCTGCGGAAATGCACACAGACTTTCCTGGCCTGCCTCAGGACATCCTGTAAGCCTGGGTACCTGCCCAAGAACCGCTGCACCACCAGGTTAAGGACGTGAGCCACACAGGGCACATGGGTCAGTTGTCCCTGTCGGAGGGCGGAGAGGAGGTTGGTGCCATTGTCGCAAACCACCATTCCTGGCTTAAGCTGGCGTGGCGTCAACCACCTCTCGGCCTGGCCCTGCAGAGCAGACAGGACCTCTGCCCCAGTGTGGCTTCTGTCCCCCAAACACACCAGCGCAAGCACGGCATGGCATCTTTTTGCCTGCGTACTTGCGTAGCCCCTTGAACGGCTATGGAGCACCGCTGGTTCAGAGGACAAACCACAGGAAGAGGCCATGGAGGAAGAAGAAGAGGAGGGGGTGGAGGAGAGAGGTGTGTCACAACCAGTAGTAGCATTTTGGAGGCGTGGCGGTGGAACAACCTCCAACACTACTGCACCTTGTCCTGCATCCTTCCCAGCTGCCAAAAGAGTGACCCAATGGGCCGTGAAAGAAAGGTAACGTCCCTGTCCATGCCTGCTGGACCATGAGTCAGCGGTAATATGCACCTTACCGCTGACCGCCCTGTCCAGCGAGGCCAAGACATTGCCTTCCACATGCCGGTAGAGAGCCGGAATAGCCTTCCGTGAGAAAAAGTGGCGTTTGGGAACCTGCCACTGAGGAACCGCACATTGCACAAACTCACGGAAGGGGGCCGAGTCTACCAACTGAAAAGGCAGCAGTTGAAGCGCTAGCAATTTAGCCAAGCTAGCATTCAACCTCTGGGCATGTGGATGGCTGGGAGTGAACTTCTTTCGACGGTCCAGCAGCTGGGGCAGGGAAATTTGCCTGCTAGAATCGGACGTCGGTGTACTGCTAGCAGAGTGGCCGCAACTACTTGGCTGTGACACACCTAATTCTACACCTTCATTCCTCTCAGTGCATGTTTCAGACAGGACTGAAGTTATAGTGGGGTTGGAGATCACCGCTGATGCGGTGCAAGGAGAGGTCCGCTTTGTTCTTTGGTGTGGGTCTTTGAGGTAGGCTTGCCAACGAGCTGCATGGCAGGTCAACATATGTCTGGTCAGGCATGTGGTACCCAAGCGGCTGATGTTTTGGCCACGCGATATACGCTTGAGACATATGTTGCAAACAGCAGCTGTGCGATCTGATGCACTAGCCTCAAAAAAGGCCCACACCAAAGAACTTTTTGAATGACGGGCAGAGGCAGCGCCCTGCACAGGCGGAGCTCTGCGGTGTGATTCCGTCGGTGTACTGCCCTTACGCTGGCCACCAAAGGGCATCCTGCCTCGTTGGAGATGTGCCTCCTCCTCATCCTCCTCCTCCTCCTCTCTCCTATTAGGCACCCACGTGGAGTCAGTGACCTCATCATCCCCTCCCTCCTCATCACTGGAGCCAATCTGGCAGTATGCTGCAGCTGCTGGAACATGACTGCCAGATTGGTGTCCTTCTTGAGCATCCCCTCTGTCTGCTCTCACGCTACTGCCTTCCTGTAGCTGGGTTTCATCATCAGACCCTTCGAAACGCTGGGCATCCTCCTGGAGCATGTACCCAACACTGTGCTCAAACAGTTCGGGGGACTCCTCAGGAGGAGGACATGGTGGGTCTAGGGAAGGAGTGACTGATGATGAGTCTGACATTGATACCAGGGAAGAGGACGCTTTGGCAGCTGCTTTGCCAGTACCCTGAGCCTGGGTGAGAGAGGATGAGGAGGAGGAGGAGGGCTTGGTCATCCACTCTACCAAGTCTTCGGCATGATGTGGCTCAACATGTCCAGCTGCCGAAAAGAAGGACAAGCGTGTCCCATGGCCATGTGCTGATGACAATGCACCGCGTCCACGACCAGCACTGTTGCCCCCAGACACAGAGGCTGCTTGCCCTCTTTTATTGCCTCCTGACTGTCTGCCTCTCCTTGTTTGCCTTCCAGACATTCTAATAGATGGCCTGCAGGGAGATGGGAAAAAAGCAATAAGGGCTACCTTCAGGTGTCCTTCTCTGTCCCTTTACTTAAGGATTTCTAAATATGGTTGAGGATGATTGCTTTCGCACAGAATAGCACAACGACAATTTCCCTGACTGTCCAAAAAACAAGGATTTCAAAGATGGTTGATGAGGAATGCTTTAGCACAGTATAGCACAAGGAGAATTTCCCTCACTGTCCTTCCCTGTCCCTAGAAACAAGGATTATCACAGTGAAAGAAACTGACACTCTTCCTACCTATAGTTTTCTGTCCCTAGAAAAAATGTTTTTTTAAAGCTGATTGATGATCAATGCTTTAGCACACTATAGCACAAGTAGAATTTCCCTCACTGTCCTTCCCTGTCCCTAGAAACAAGGATTATCACAGTGAAAGAAACTGACACTCTTCCTACCTATAGTTTTCTGTCCCTAGAAAAAATGTTTTTTTAAAGCTGATTGATGATCAATGCTTTAGCACACTATAGCACAAGTAGAATTTCCCTCACTGTCCTTCCCTGTCCCTAGAAACAAGGATTATCACAGTGAAAGAAACTGACACTCTTCCTACCTATAGTTTTCTGTCCCTAGAAAAAATGTTTTTTTAAAGCTGATTGATGATCAATGCTTTAGCACACTATAGCACAAGTAGAATTTCCCTCACTGTCCTTCCCTGTCCCTAGAAACAAGGATTATCACAGTGAAAGAAACTGACACTCTTCCTACCTATAGTTTTCTGTCCCTAGAAAAAATGTTTTTTTTAAAGACGGTTGATGATCAATGCTTTAGCACACTATAGCACAAGGAGAATTTCCCTCACTGTCCTTCCCTGTCCCTAGAAACAAGGATTATCACAGTGAAAGAAACTGACACTCTTCCTACCTATAGTTTTCTGTCCCTAGAAAAAATGTTTTTTTAAAGCTGATTGATGATCAATGCTTTAGCACACTATAGCACAAGTAGAATTTCCCTCACTGTCCTTCCCTGTCCCTAGAAACAAGGATTATCACAGTGAAAGAAACTGACACTCTTCCTACCTATAGTTTTCTGTCTCTAGAAAAAATGTTTTTTTAAAGATGGTTGATGATCAATGCTTTAGCACACTATAGCACAAGGAGAATTTCCCTCACTGTCCTTCCCTGTCCCTAGAAACAAGGATTATCACAGTGAAAGAAACTGACACTCTTCCTACCTATAGTTTTCTGTCCCTAGAAAAAATGTTTTTTTAAAGCTGATTGATGATCAATGCTTTAGCACACTATAGCACAAGTAGAATTTCCCTCACTGTCCTTCCCTGTCCCTAGAAACAAGGATTATCACAGTGAAAGAAACTGACACTCTTCCTACCTATAGTTTTCTGTCCCTAGAAAAAAAGTTTTTTTAAAGACGGTTGATGATCCATGCTTTAGCACACTATAGCACAAGGAGAATTTCCCTCACTGTCCTTCCCTGTCCCTAGAAACAAGGATTATCACAGTGAAAGAAACTGACACTCTTCCTACCTATAGTTTTCTGTCCCTAGAAAAAATGTTTTTTTAAAGACGGTTGATGATCAATGCTTTAGCACACTATAGCACAAGGAGAATTTCCCTCACTGTCCTTCCCTGTCCCTAGAAACAAGGATTATCACAGTGAAAGAAACTGACACTCTTCCTACCTATAGTTTTCTGTCCCTAGAAAAAAGACGGTTGATGATCAATGCTTTAGCACACTATAGCACAAGTAGAATTTCCCTCACTGTCCTTCCCTGTCCCTAGAAACAAGGAGTATCACAGTGAAAGAAACTGACACTCTTCCTACCTATAGTTTTCTGTCCCTAGAAAAAATGTTTTTTTAAAGCTGATTGATGATCAATGCTTTAGCACACTATAGCACAAGTAGAATTTCCCTCACTGTCCTTCCCTGTCCCTAGAAACAAGGATTATCACAGTGAAAGAAACTGACACTCTTCCTACCTATAGTTTTCTGTCCCTAGAAAAAATGTTTTTTTAACCACTTAAGCCCCGGACCATTTCGGGCCATTAGGACCAGGCCTGTTTTTGGGATTCGGCACTGCGCTGCTTTAACTGTAAATTGTGCGGACATGCAATGTTGTACCCAAATGAAATTTGCGTCCTTTTCTTCCCACAAATAGAGCTTTCTTTTAATGGTATTTGATTGCCTCTGCGATTTTTATTTTTTGCGATATAAACAGAAAAAGACCGAAAATTTTGAAAAAAAATGATATTTTCTACTTTTTGTTATAAGAAAAATCGAATAAACTCAATTTTAGTCATACATTTAGGCCAAAATGTATTCAGCCACATGTCTTTAGTAAAAAAAATGTCAATAAGCGTATATTTATTGGTTTGCGCAAAAGTTATAGCGTTTACAAACTAGGGTACATTTTCTGAAATTTACACAGCTTTAAATTTATGACTGCCTATCTCATTTCTTGAGGTGCTAAAATGGCAGGGCAGTACAAAACCCCCCCAAATGACCCCATTTTGGAAAGTAGACACCCCAAGGAAATTGCTGAGAGGCATGTTGAGCCCATTGAATATTTTTTTTTTTTGTCCCAAGTGATTGAATAATGACAAAAACAAAATAAAAATTACAAAAAGTTGTCACTAAATGATATATTGCTCACACATGCCATGGTTATATGTGGAATTGCACCCCAAAATACATTCTGCTGCTTCTCCTGAGTACGGGGATACCACATGTGTGGGACTTTTTAGGAGCCTAGCCACGTACGGGACCCCGGAAACCAAGCACCGCCTTCAGGATTTCTAAGGGCGCAAATTTTTGATTTCACTCCTCACTACCTATCACAGTTTCGGAGGCCATAAAATGCCAAAATAGCACAAAACCCCCCCCAAATGACCCCATTTTGGAAAGTAGACACCCCAAGCTATTTACTGAGAGGCATGTTCAGTCCATGGAATATTTTATATTTTGCCACAGGTTGCGGGAATATGACAAACTTTTTTTTTTTTGCACAAAGTTGTCACTAAATGATATATTGCTCACACATGCCATGGGCATATGTGAAATTACACCCCAAAATACATTCTGCTGCTTCTCCTGAGTACGGGGATACCACATGTGTGGGACTTTTTGGGAGCCTAGCCGCGTACGGGACCCCAAAAACCAAGCACCGCCTTCAAGGTTTCTAAGGGCATAAATTTTTGATTTCACTCCTCACTACCTATCACAGTTTTGAAGGCCATAAAATGCCAAGATGGCACAAAACCCCCCCAAATGACCCCATTTTGGAAAGTAGACACCCCAAGCTATTTGTTGAGAGGCATGTTGACCCCATTGAATATTTTTTTTTTTTGTCCCAAATGATTGAATAATGACAAAAAGAAAAAAAAAAATTACAAAAAGTTGTCACTAAATGATATATTGCTCACACATGCCATGGTTATATGTGGAATTGCACCCCAAAATACATTCTGCTGCTTTTCCTGAGTACGGGGATACCACATGTGTGGGACTTTTTGGGAGCCTAGCCGCGTACAGGGCCCCAAAAACCAAGCACCGCCTTCAGGATTTCTAAGGGCGTAAATTTTTGATTTCACTCCTCACTACCTATCACAGTTTCGAAGGCCATAAAATGCCAAAATAGCACAAAACCCCCCCAAATGACCCCATTTTGGAAAGTAGACACCCCAAGCTATTTGCTGAGAGGCATGTTGAGTCCATGGAATATTTTATATTTTGCCACAGGTTGCGGGAATATGACAAACTTTTTTTTTTTTGCACAAAGTTGTCACTAAATGATATATTGCTCACACATGCCATGGGCATATGTGAAATTACACCCCAAAATACATTCTGCTGCTTCTCCTGAGTACGGGGATACCACATGTGTGGGACTTTTTGGGAGCCTAGCCGCGTACGGGACCCCAAAAACCAAGCACCGCCTTCAAGGTTTCTAAGGGCATAAATTTTTGATTTCGCTCCTCACTACCTATCACAGTTTTGAAGGCCATAAAATGCCAAGATGGCACAAAACCCCCCCAAATGACCCCATTTTGGAAAGTAGACACCCCAAGCTATTTGCTGAGAGGCATGTTGAGCCCATTGAATATTTTTTTTTGTCCCAAATGATTGAATAGTGACAAAAAGAAAAAAAAAATGTACAAAAAGTTGTCACTAAATGATATATTGCTCACACATGCCATGGTTATATGTGAAATTACACCCCAAAATATATTCTGCTGCTTCTCCTGAGTACGGGGATACCACATGTGTGGGACTTTTTGGGAGCCTAGCCGCGTACGGGACCCCAAAAACCAAGCACCGCCTTCAAGGTTTCTAAGGGCATAAATTTTTGATTTCACTCCTCACTACCTATCACAGTTTTGAAGGCCATAAAATGTCAAAATAGCCCAAAACCCCCACAAATGACCCCATTTTGGAAAGTAGACACCCCAAGCTATTTGCTGAGAGGCATGGTGAGTATTTTACAGCTCTCATTTGTTTTTGAAAATTAAGAAAGACATTTTTTTTTCTTTTTTTTTTTCTTTTTTTACATTTTCAAAACTTTGTGACAAAAAGCGAGATCTGCAAAATACTCAACATACCTCTCAGCAAATAGCTTGGGGTGTCTACTTTCCAAAATGGGGTCATTTGGGGGGGTTTTGTGCCATCTGGGCATTCCATGGCCTCCGAAACTGTGATAGGCAGTGAGGAGTGAAATCAAAAATTTACACCCATAGAAATCCTGAAGGCGGTGCTTGGTTTTTGGGGTCCCGTACGCGACTAGGCTCCCAAAAAGTCCCACACATGTGGTATCCCCGTACTTAGGAGAAGCAACAGAATGTATTTTGGGGTGTAATTCCACATATGCCCATGGCATGTTTGAGCAATATATAATTTAGTGACAACTTTTTGTACATTTTTTTTTTTTTTGATCATTATTCAATCACTTGGGACAAAAAAAAAATATTCAATGGGCTCAACATGCCTCTCAGCAAATAGCTTGAGGTGTCTACTTTACAAAATGGGGTCATTTGGGGGGGTTTTGAACTGTCCTGGCATTTTATGCACAACATTAGGAAGCTTATGTCACACATCATCCACTCTTCTAACCACTTGAAGACAAAGCCCTTTCTGACACTTTTTGTTTACATGAAAAAAAAATTTTTTTTGCAAGAAAATTATGTTGAACCCCCAAACATTATATATTTTTTTAAAGCAAAGGCCCTACAGATTAAAATAGTGGGTGTTGCATTTTTTTTTCCACACAGTATTTGCGCAGCGATTTTTCAAACGCATTTTTTGGGGGAAAAACACACTTTTTTTATTTTTAATGCACTAAAAAACACTATATTGCCCAAATGTTTGATGAAATAAAAAAGATGATCATAGGCCGAGTACATGGATACCAAACACGACATGCTTTAAAATTGCGCACAAACGCGCAGCGGCGACAAACTACATTCATTTTTAAAAGCATTTAAAAGCCTTTACAGGTTACCACGTTAGATTTACAGAGGAGGTCTACTGCTAAAATGACTGCCCTCGATCTGACCTTCGCGGTGATACCTCACATGCATGATGCAATTGCTGTTTACATATGACGCTAGACCGACGCTTGCGTTCGCCTTTGCGCAAGAGCAGGGGGGGACAGCGGTGCTTTTTTTTTTTTTTTTTTTTTTTTTTATTATTTATTTGGCTTTTTTATTTTATTTTTAAACTGTGCCTTCCATATTTAATTTTTTTACCATTTTTATCGTTATCTCAGGGAATGTAAATATCCCCTATGATAGCAATAGGTAGTGACAGGTACTCTTTTTTTGAAAAAAATTGGGGGGTTAGACCCTAGATCTTTCCTCTGCCCTCAAAGCATCTGACCACACCAAGATCGGTGTGATAAAATGCTTTCCCAATTTCCCAATGGCGCTTTTAATATCCGGGGGGGGACAGTCCCTCCCACTGCTTGTAAAAGCAGTCTAGAGGCTAATTATCTGCTAGAATTGCTTTTACATGAAAGCCGGCCGCTGGCTGAAAAGAATGATACCAAGATGATACCTAAACCCGCAGGCATCATTCTGGTATAAACATTCAAAGTCCAGCAACATACCAGTACGTTGCTGGTCCTTGTTGGACATGTATTGTAATCTTTTTTTTCATACAGCCTATTGGCTGAACGAAAAAAAGAGATTGATTGGTGGGTATGCCCACCATTAGAATACCTCCCTTCATCCACCCACTTCTAATGATGGGCATATATGCCGAAGCATGGGGGCATCCTCCCGCAAAAAAGTTATGCCGCGTACACACGGTCAAGCCTTCGTCGGAATTTCGACCGTATGTACGCGGCATAAAAGGTTATGCCGCGTACACACGGTCGGACTTTTCCACGGGCAAGCCTCCGTTGGAATTTCGACCGTATATACGCGGCATTAGGAGCAAAATCGCTCCTCCGCCCCTGCTGCCCCCATGCTTCGGCATATATGCTCTTTTTTTTAACTGTGGTGGTGAAATCACCTCCTACAGCGTTGGAGTCACGGCTTTATGTATCGTGGGAGCAAACGCTGTTGCTGTCAAGATAAATAGATCCGCGCTGCAACTGAATGGCGTACCTGCTAAGCAAATGGTGGTTAACATTAAAACAAAGTAACATTACAGTACAACAGTAAGACCTTACCATGCCATACCTGCAAAGCAAATACCAAAACAAAACCTAGTAAAAAATAAAAAAATGTTTTAACGCAACCTGTGCCTAAAATATATATATGCCGAAGCATGGGGGCATCCTCCCGCAAAAAAGTTATGCCGCGTACACACGGTCGGAATTTTCCACGGGCAGGCCTCCGTCGGAATTTTGACCGTATGTACGCGGCATTAGGAGCAAAATCGCTCCTCCGCCCCTGCTGCCCCCATGCTTCGGCATATATGCTCTTTTTTTTAACTGTGGTGGTGAAATCACCTCCTACAGCGTTGGAGTCACGGCTTTATGTATCGTGGGAGCAAACGCTGTTGCTGTCAAGATAAATAGATCCGCGCTGCAACTGAATGGCGTACCTGCTAAGCAAATGGTGGTTAACATTAAAACAAAGTAACATTACAGTACAACAGTAAGACCTTACCATGCCATACCTGCAAAGCAAATACCAAAACAAAACCTAGTAAAAAATAAAAAAATGTTTTAACGCAACCTGTGCCTAAAATATATATATGCCGAAGCATGGGGGCATCCTCCCGCAAAAAAGTTATGCCGCGTACACACGGTCGGAATTTTCCACGGGCAGGCCTCCGTCGGAATTTCAACCGTATGTACGCGGCATTAGGAGCAAAATCGCTCCTCCGCCCCTGCTGCCCCCATGCTTCGGCATATATGCTCTTTTTTTTAACTGTGGTGGTGAAATCACCTCCTACAGCACTGGAGTCACGGCTTTATGTATCGTGGGAGCAAACGCTGTTGCTGTCAAGATAAATAATTCCGCGCTGCAGTTGAATGGCGCACCTGAAAACAAAAAATTACATACCTGAAAAGCAAGCATGATAAAACATTGCAGAATAGAATACAGTAAAAAAGAGCAGAACAATAGAGAGAAAATAGAGAGAGAGAGAACAATAAAACGACAACTATTTTTGGTTTTTTTATTTTATATTTTTTTTGTGTTTTGTTTTTTACGTTTTTTTTTTTCTTTTTTACACTTTTTTTTGTAACTTTAACAACTGTAATGGTTCGGGTCTCTCAAAATGTAATGGCATCTTGGGAGACCCTGTGTAAGTGTGTCCTAGTCTGTGAAATACTGTACCCTACGCTAAAACTTCACTTTTGAGTGGTAGCGTTCAAAACATTCACCTTGGCAAAGACCAGGCTTGTCAGGACAGAGTGGACAAAAACTACGGGTGTCACACCTAAATCCGCGCTTGCTACAGACACGACATCTTTTTTGGGGGTGGCTTTGGGTAGGGGTACTCGGGAGGACATACGAATAATGCCTCTCATGCAGCCGGCTTACTGCATTTGGTTGGGGATGGTGAGGTGCAGAACCGCCTGGATACAGGAGTTCTGTGACTATCTCATTCTGGAATTTTAGAAGAGATAACGTCCCGCCTGAAGCTCTGTATAGCACATGAGCGTTCAGCAAAGCCAATTGGAATAATGATAGAGACACTTTTTTGTACCAGCGTCTCGCCTTACGGTCAATTAGATACGGCGCCATCAACTGGTCGTTGAGGTCCACCCCTCCCATATTTTGGTTATATTCGTGGACACAGAGGGGTTTCTCCACAACACCAGTCGCTGTACGAATTTGGACTGTCGTGTCTGCATGAAGGGAGGTAAGAAGGAAAACATTCTTATTGTCCCTCCACTTCATAGCGAGCAAGTTATTACACTTCAAGCAGGCTCTCTCCCCCAGCCTAAGACGGGCATCTACAAGCCGCTGGGGAAAGCCCCGGCGATTAGGTCGCACGGTGCCACATGCTCCAATCTGATGATCAAACAAGTGACTAAACAGTGGCACGCTCGTGTAATAATTGTCCACATACAAGTGGTACCCCTTTCCGAATAAGGGTGACACCAAGTTCCACACTATCTTGCCAGCGCTCCCTATGTAATCCGGGCAGTTGACCGGCTCAACCTGACTGTCTTTTCCCTCATAAACCATAAAGCTCCATACATAGCCTGTTGCCCTGTCACAGCACTTATAGAGCTTGACCCCGTATCTGGCACGCTTGCTGGGAAGGTACTGCTTGAAAGCCAAGCGGCCAGAAAATTTAATCAGGGACTCATCAACGCAGACAGCTTGATCGGGAATAAACAAGGCTGCAAAACGTTCGTTGAAGTGGTTTATGAGGGGCCGAATTTTATAGAGCCGGTCGTATTCAGGGTCCCCACGTGGACGACAAAGTTCATTGCCGTTGAAGTGCATGAACCGCAAAATCTGCTCGTATCGTGCCCTGGACATGGAGGCAGAGAACACGGGCATGTGGTCAATTGGGTGCGTGGACCAATAAGCACGCAATGACGGAAATTTATGTGTGCCCATGTTGAGGGAAAGGCCCAGAAAGGTCTTAAATTCGGAAACCGTAATTGGTTTCCAATTTCTGGCAATTTTAGGCAACTGGGGGTTAGCGGCGATAAATTGACCAGCATATAAATTACTCTGGTCCACAATAGATCTATAGAGATCTTCCGTGAAAAACAGCGAATAAAAATCAATTGGAATAAAATCAGCTGTTTCCACCTGAATACCGGGTTGGGCAGTGAATGGGGGAAGTACGGGTTCTGCAGAAGTGGTGGGGACCCAATCAGGATAGGCGAATTCTGCAGGAAGGGCAGTATGGGCACGACGGGCCTGCCTTTGTCTTCTTGGTGGCAGCGGGACACTACTTGTGCTTGCCACCTCGCCAGCTTGAACTGCACTTATGGGACTCGCCACGTCACCAAGTGTTACTGCAGTGCTGGATGTACGTCCAGGCTGTACTAGGCCGCTGGTGCTTGCCAGTTCACCAGAAGGAATAGCGGCGCTAGTACTACTCTGCTCCATGATACGAGAGACCTGCGGTTCTTGCTCCTCAACAACCTCAGAAGATCGGGATCGGGTACACCTGACCTTAGCAGGGACCTCAACTTCGTCGTCAGAGCTATCTGACGTGGGGCCGCTGATGTCACTGTCTTCTACGGGAAGATATTCTGAGCCTGAATCTGACAGATACGTGACCTCCTCTTCACTATCTGTCATGCTCAGAATCTCGTAGGCCTCTTTACTAGTGTACCTTCGTCTTGCCATTTTGGGCTCTAAATTTAGGGGTACACTAGTAAGATTCACAGGAAAAAAAGCACCTGACTGTCGTCAGCAAATATATCAAACGCTACAAAAAAACTGTTAGCGATCGCAGGGATCAGGCCTGTCTCTGCAAACGCTGCAGTTATGTGTGTTGTGTTTGGTAAGTGACAGTGATCGATCGATACTGCACTTGGGTGGGCTGGGCTGGGCTGGGCTGGGCGGAGGGGCTAAACGCAGGCGCTAGCAGATATCTGGGCTGATCCCGCTAACACTGCGTTTTTGGGAACCCTAAACCGCTGGGGATGCTAGTATAGATCTGATCAGATACTATACCACTAAGGGGGGTGTATGCTTTGCGCGTGGGTGTTAGCGTTACTGGCACTAACCTAACACTGCCTGGGGCGACGCAGACCCTCTCTGGCGCTAAAACCTAATTGATCTCACCCGCCGGGCGATCAGGGGGGTTAAACCTTTATTGGGTTATATACGGCGGGTGCCCTGATGCTATAAAAAGCAAACTAATCAACCAGCGTCACCTGTAACCTTTATATGGTGATCACTGGTGAAAGGGTTAACTAGGGGCAATCAGGGGGTTAAAACCTTTATTAGGTTAAATATGGGGGTACCCGACGCTATATAAAAACCTGACGGGTTACCTAAATAACTAGATAACTTACTGGCTAACCAGTGACACCAGTGACGCTTATACGGCGATCACTGGTGAAAGGGTTAACTCTAGGGGAAATCAGGGGGTTAAAATAATATATGGGGGTACCTGACACTAATAAAAACCTGCGGCGAACCTAAAAAAAAATAACTGCCTATCTAAAACACCAGCGACACGAATACAGCGATCGGAAAAACAATCGCTTAGTGACGCTGAAGTTAGGGGGTGAAAGGGTTACCTGGGGGGTGATCAAGGGGTTAAACCTTTATTAGGGGGGGTTAGGGGGCTACCCTGGACCTAAAGGGGCCTAATCCTAACTGCCCTGCAACTTTTTACAATCACAGATGACACTAAATGCAGTGATCAGTAAAATAAATGATCACTGCAATCAGTGACACTGTGATTGGGGGCTTTGGGGTGACCTGGGGGGTGATCTGGGGGTGACTGGGGGGTGATTTGTGTGCCTATGTGTACCTACGTGTCAGTGGACTGTTGGAGCACTAACCTCTGTCTTCTCTCCTCGGCACCGGGAACGAAAAGACCGCGGCGAGGGAGATGACATCACTTCCTCCAGCCTGTGTTTACATCACATGGCGGAGGAAGCATTTTCATTGGCCGGGAGCGATCGCGAGGGGGGGGGGGCGGAATCGAGCGGCCGCCCCCTCATGCCTGATCGCTCCCGAACACTTAACGGCCGCTCACTGCAGTGAAGGGGGGTCCGGATGGACCCCCCCAACTGCACAAAGGCGATCACGTAGATCTATGTGATTCTGCCTGTCCGTGCCATTCTGCCAACGTAAATCGGCGGTGGGCGGTCGTTAAGTGGTTAAAGATGGTTGATGATCAATGCTTTAGCACACTATAGCACAAGTAGAATTTCCCTCACTGTCCTTCCCTGTCCCTAGAAACAAGGATTATCACAGTGAAAGAAACTGACACTCTTCCTACCTATAGTTTTCTGTCCCTAGAAAAAATGTTTTTTTAAAGCTGATTGATGATCAATGCTTTAGCACACTATAGCACAAGTAGAATTTCCCTCACTGTCCTTCCCTGTCCCTAGAAACAAGGATTATCACAGTGAAAGAAACTGACACTCTTCCTACCTATAGTTTTCTGTCCCTAGAAAAAATGTTTTTTTAAAGATGGTTGATGATCAATGCTTTAGCACACTATAGCACAAGTAGAATTTCCCTCACTGTCCTTCCCTGTCCCTAGAAACAAGGATTTATCACAGTGAAAGAAACTGACACTCTTCCTACTGTGAGGGGGTTAGCTCGGCAGCGGGTGTGTGTGACCCCCGGGATGGGCTCCCCACACAAAAACAGGCCCAGCAGACGGAGGTTGTGGTTTTCAAAATCAAAAAGGTGCCGTTTATTTTCTATTTACAGTGACAAAAACACAGCAAAGCAAAAGAAACAAACAAAATAAATCCTGGTCAACTTGACCTCTGACTAAACATACAGGTTTCCTAACTAACAACTGGGATCAGCCTAGTGCTGTCCTAGTCCCTGGTTTTAAATGTCCAAGCAAAATATAGCCACACAGGCTTTCTCTCACCGCACAGGGGTTCACTCTCCCTAGACAGTCCACACAGGTCTGCTTCCAGGCATGAGCTAACATCTAATGAATCTGGGAGTTTTTATAGAGGCCTTAAACGAACTGACAGGCTTCAGCTGGCCTCATCAACTCCCTGCCTGCACGACGCCCAGCCCTCTCCCTAGAGGTATGAGTCATCAATGAGCCCACTAGTCTCAGCTGGGCTTATACAACTCTCCACCTAGCTGTATAAATCGGCGTAAAGCCTGAATCTGGGCGAAATATATCTACCCCCCTGGATGCAACCAGGTGACTTTACCTTCCTGCTGTCACATACCCCCCCCTCTTGTTTTAACCTCGGGGTTGGAACACCAGCAATCAGGCATTCATGTACTCGAGACAAAGCATCCACATTCCCCATTTGAACGCCAGGGCGATGCTTTACTGTGAAGTTGAATTCCTGGAGGGCCAGGAACCACCTATTCACTCTTCTATTTGTTTCCGTGTTTTGAGCCATCCACTTTAACGGAGCGTGATCCGTAACCATGTCAAAGTGCCTACCTAGCAGGTAGTACCGAAGGGAATCTAGAGCCCACTTCACCGCTAAACACTCCTTTTCAACGGTGGCGTAATTTACCTCATGGGACTTCAACTTCCTGCTGAGGTAAATGACTGGGTGCTCTTCCCCGTTCCAGACCTGGGACAATACTGCTCCTAACCCCACATCTGACGCATCACTTTGTACGACAAAGTCTTTAGAGAAGTCGGGTGAGTACAACACTGGCTGGCTACATAAGGCTTGTTTCAAGAATTGGAATGCTGCCTCAGCCTCGGGGGTCCATTTAATCATGACCGACCCTTTCCCCTTCGTCAGGTTGGTTAGGGGCACAGCCTTAGAAGCAAAGTGGGGAATGAATCGCCGATAATACCCAGCGATTCCCAGAAAGGCTCGTACCTGCTTCTTGCTGTTGGGACGTGGCCAACTCTGGATGGCCTCGACTTTGTTGAGTTGGGGTTTTATTACTCCCCTCCCAATGGTGTACCCAAGATATTTGGCCTCCTCCTGCCCAATGGTACACTTCTTGGGGTTAGCCGTAAACCCTGCTTCCCGAACAGAGTCCAGGACTGCTTGCACTTTTGGCAGATGTGAGGCCCAATCTGTGCTATGGACAATTACGTCATCCAGGTAAGCCGCAGCATACTTCCGATGGGGCCTCAGCATCTGGTCCATTTTCCGCTGGAATGTGGCCGGCGCATTCTGTAACCCGAACGGCATTCTTTTATATTGGAACGCCCCGTCTGGGGTTACAAATGCGGTTTTCTCTTTGGCTGACTTGGCCAGGGGGATTTGCCAATACCCTTTTGTGAGGTCAAGAGTCGTCATGTATCGGGCTGTTCCCAGCCGGTCGATCAACTCATCTATACGTGGCATGGGGTAGGTGTCAAATTTTGTAACTTTGTTCAACTGACGAAAATCGTTACAAAATCGCCAGCTCCCATCCGGTTTAGGCACCAACACAATGGGACTAGACCAATCACTTTGGGACTCCTCTATCACCCCTAAGTTCAGCATTTTCTGTACTTCCTCCCGTATTGCCTCCCGTCGGGCCTCTGGGATCCGATAGGGTTTTAACTTCACCCTTTCACCGGGCGGGGTAATAATGTCATGCTCTACCCCAGATGTTTGTCCCGGCAGCTCAGAGAATACCTCCTTGTTGCGAAGCACAAACTCCTTAACCTCCTGTTGTTGGGGTTGTGACAAGGTGGCTGCGATTCCAACCTCAGGAATCACGCAACCAGTTTGAGCTGGTGACCAAGTGTCTGCGACTAGGGACTCTCTATCCCTCCAGGCTTTCAACAGATTAACGTGATAGATCTGTTCGGGCTTTCGCCTTCCTGGTTGTCTGACCTTGTAATTCACTTCGCTCACTTTTTCCATTATCTCGTAGGGGCCTTGCCATTTGGCAAGGAATTTACTTTCAACCGTAGGGACAAGTACCAATATCCTATCCCCCGGGGAAAAGGTACGGGTCTTGGCTCCACGGTTGTACACTCTCTGCTGTGCCAACTGCGCTTGGGCCAAATGTTCCTTCACGATGGGCATTACCTGTGCAATTCGATCTTGCATCAGGGCGACATGCTCAATCACACTCCTGTGGGGAGAACTCTCACTTTCCCAAGTTTCCTTGGCAATATCCAACAGCCCTCTTGGGTGTCTCCCATACAGTAACTCAAAGGGGGAGAATCCCGTAGAGGATTGGGGCACCTCCCTAATAGCAAACATCAAATAAGGAAGTAGACAGTCCCAATCCTTTCCATCCCTATCCACCACTTTCTTCAACATTTGTTTTAGGGTTTTGTTGAATCTTTCAACCAGCCCATCGGTTTGGGGGTGATACACAGATGTACGTAATTGCGTCACTTTGAACAATTTACACAGCTCCTTCATAACCCGGGACATAAAGGGTGTACCTTGGTCCGTAAGCAGTTCTTTACAAATACCCACCCGGCTAAAAACAAGAGATAGCTCTTTGGCTACGGTTTTGGCCGAGGTATTTCTGAGAGGGATCGCTTCTGGATAACGGGTGGCATAGTCCATTATAACCAATATGTACTGGTGCCCCCTAGCGGACTTGATTATAGGACCTACCAAATCCATTGCGATTCTCTCAAACGGGACCTCAATGATGGGTAGAGGGACCAGCGGGCTACGGAAGTGTGGCATCGGGGCCGACCTCTGACACACAGGGCAGGAGGAACAATACTTTTCTATGTCCTTCATCACCCCAGGCCAATAGAATCTCTGTAATACCCTCTCTCGGGTTTTCTCTGTCCCCAGATGACCTCCAAGAATGTGCCCATGGGCCAACTCCAACACCAACTTCCTGTAAGGTTTGGGCACCACAAGCTGCTCAACGGTTTCTTCTGCCCTTTTTGCCACCCGATACAGTAGGTCCTTCTCTACGCTGAAGTATGGGTAAGTGCAGGTATTATCTGGGTTCACTAACTCGCCATCTATTTTCACTACGTTTTCCCGTGCCTTTATTAGGGCGGGGTCTTTCAACTGTTCTGTGGCAAAGTTTTCCCTGTGAACCTCAAGATCAGAAAACTCCACAGACGGTAGGTTTTCGTCTGAGGAGGTGGGCTCCTCTCCAGTTTCTTGAGTCTCCCCTGCCAATACTGACAAGGGAAATTCGGGAGAGTCCTCACCACTCTCAGAGGAGTTCTGGCTATCATATTCCTGGTACATAGGGGCACCAGTGGGGGGCTCAGGATCATCCCACAGTTCCCAGAACTTCGGAAAATCCCTTCCCACAATGGCGTCATGCGGTAACTGAGACACTAAGCCCACTGGATGAGAAAGGGTACCTTTGGGGGTCTCGAAACACACTGTAGTCACTGGATACTCTCGGGTGTCCCCATGCACACAAATAACAGCTACCTTGCTATTCCCAGAGACCTCTGTTTTAACTAATTCAGCCTTTATCAGGGTCACAAGGCTACCTGAATCCAGCAATACCACAACATTTCTACCATTAATACACATTTTGCATAAATGTTTCTCAGTTCCCCGAATGGCAGTGCATGCGACTGTCGCACACAGCGACTGACGTCTGCCCGTCAGAAAGTCACACTGCATGGGTTCCTCCAAAACCGGGCAATTTGCTGCAATATGTCCCGCTTGCCGGCAGCGGTAGCAAATGATCCTTCTTGCCGCCTCTTGAGCCGCTGATTTCCCAGGCTGTTCTCGCCAAACTTGGGGTAGAGCTCCCACCCTCTCACTCTCTCCACCCTTACCCCTTGGAATCATCTTATCCGCCCCTGGGGATGGTCTGGTCTTAGGGTGGAAAGTCCGAGTGTCTCTGGAAGAGGCCGTCAGGTTCTCTGTAGCCAAGTATTTCTCCACACGATCCACAAGACCATCGGCCGTCTCTGGGTCTCCATGGCTTACCCACTTTTGGATGGCAGTAGGAAGAGCTCTCAAAAACCGATCCATTACAACACGTTCCACTATCTTTGGTGCGGACAAAGTCTCTGGCTGTAGCCACTTTCTGCTCAGGTGAATGAGATCATACATTTGAGACCTGGGGGGTTTTCCAAGCTGGAAAGTCCAGTTATGCACACGCTGAGCCCGGACAGCCAGGGTGACACCCAGCCTTGCCAATATTTCAGCTTTTAGCATCACATAGTCTTTTGCTTGGTCAGGCTCTAGGTCATAGTAAGCTTTCTGCGATTCACCCGTTAACAGAGGAGCCACCAGTCCAGCCCACTGCTCCTCAGGCCACTTTTCTCTTTCAGCAGTCCTTTCAAACGTGGTCAAAAATACCTCTGGATCATCCTCTCCAGTCATTTTTGTCAATAAACGACTCACCCCAAAGGACGCGGTATTAGTGGGACGGCTTTCCTCACTGGTCTGCGGACGTTGCTGCATTACTGCTTCCATTTGTTGTAGTCTCTGCTCTTGCTTCTGTAATAGGTCTATGAAGCGGGCCTCAGATCGTTGCTGGGCTTGTTGCTGAGCTTCCAGACTCTGTTGGTGAGCTTGCTGCTGGGCTGCAAGGCTCTGTTGATGAGCTTGCTGCTGGGCTGCGAAGTTCTGTTGTTGAGCTGCAAGGCTCTTTTGCAAACCTGCATTTGTCTGCTGTTGATTGGCATTTGCTAGAGCCAGCTGTTTCAGTATCTCCTCCATGCTGGCTTAAAAAAAAACTGCCCGCATTCTCCACCAACTGTGAGGGGGTTAGCTCGGCAGCGGGTGTGTGTGACCCCCGGGATGGGCTCCCCACACAAAAACAGGCCCAGCAGACGGAGGTTGTGGTTTTCAAAATCAAAAAGGTGCCGTTTATTTTCTATTTACAGTGACAAAAACACAGCAAAGCAAAAGAAACAAACAAAATAAATCCTGGTCAACTTGACCTCTGACTAAACATACAGGTTTCCTAACTAACAACTGGGATCAGCCTAGTGCTGTCCTAGTCCCTGGTTTTAAATGTCCAAGCAAAATATAGCCACACAGGCTTTCTCTCACCGCACAGGGGTTCACTCTCCCTAGACAGTCCACACAGGTCTGCTTCCAGGCATGAGCTAACATCTAATGAATCTGGGAGTTTTTATAGAGGCCTTAAACGAACTGACAGGCTTCAGCTGGCCTCATCAACTCCCTGCCTGCACGACGCCCAGCCCTCTCCCTAGAGGTATGAGTCATCAATGAGCCCACTAGTCTCAGCTGGGCTTATACAACTCTCCACCTAGCTGTATAAATCGGCGTAAAGCCTGAATCTGGGCGAAATATATCTACCCCCCTGGATGCAACCAGGTGACTTTACCTTCCTGCTGTCACACTACCTATAGTTTTCTGTCCCTAGAAAAAATGTTTTTTTAAAGACGGTTGATGATCAATGCTTTAGCACACTATAGCACAAGGAGAATTTCCCTCACTGTCCTTCCCTGTCCCTAGAAACAAGGATTATCACAGTGAAAGAAACTGACACTCTTCCTACCTATAGTTTTCTGTCCCTAGAAAAAATGTTTTTTTAAAGCTGATTGATGATCAATGCTTTAGCACACTATAGCACAAGTAGAATTTCCCTCACTGTCCTTCCCTGTCCCTAGAAACAAGGATTTATCACAGTGAAAGAAACTGACACTCTTCCTACCTATAGTTTTCTGTCCCTAGAAAAAATGTTTTTTTAAAGACGGTTGATGATCAATGCTTTAGCACACTATAGCACAAGGAGAATTTCCCTCACTGTCCTTCCCTGTCCCTAGAAACAAGGATTATCACAGTGAAAGAAACTGACACTCTTCCTACCTATAGTTTTCTGTCCCTAGAAAAAATGTTTTTTTAAAGCTGATTGATGATCAATGCTTTAGCACACTATAGCACAAGTAGAATTTCCCTCACTGTCCTTCCCTGTCCCTAGAAACAAGGATTATCACAGTGAAAGAAACTGACACTCTTCCTACCTATAGTTTTCTGTCCCTAGAAAAAATGTTTTTTTAAAGCTGATTGATGATCAATGCTTTAGCACACTATAGCACAAGTAGAATTTCCCTCACTGTCCTTCCCTGTCCCTAGAAACAAGGATTATCACAGTGAAAGAAACTGACACTCTTCCTACCTATAGTTTTCTGTCCCTAGAAAAAATGTTTTTTTAAAGATGGTTGATGATCAATGCTTTAGCACACTATAGCACAAGGAGAATTTCCCTCACTGTCCTTCCCTGTCCCTAGAAACAAGGATTATCACAGTGAAAGAAACTGACACTCTTCCTACCTATAGTTTTCTGTCCCTAGAAAAAATGTTTTTTTAAAGCTGATTGATGATCAATGCTTTAGCACACTATAGCACAGGTAGAATTTCCCTCACTGTCCTTCCCTGTCCCTAGAAACAAGGATTATCACAGTGAAAGAAACTGACACTCTTCCTACCTATAGTTTTCTGTCCCTAGAAAAAATGTTTTTTTAAAGATGGTTGATGATCAATGCTTTAGCACACTATAGCACAAGGAGAATTTCCCTCACTGTCCTTCCCTGTCCCTAGAAACAAGGATTATCACAGTGAAAGAAACTGACACTCTTCCTACCTATAGTTTTCTGTCCCTAGAAAAAATGTTTTTTTAAAGACGGTTGATGATCAATGCTTTAGCACACTATAGCACAAGGAGAATTTCCCTCACTGTCCTTCCCTGTCCCTAGAAACAAGGATTATCACAGTGAAAGAAACTGACACTCTTCCTACCTATAGTTTTCTGTCCCTAGAAAAAATGTTTTTTTAAAGACGGTTGATGATCAATGCTTTAGCACACTATAGCACAAGGAGAATTTCCCTCACTGTCCTTCCCTGTCCCTAGAAACAAGGATTATCACAGTGAAAGAAACTGACACTCTTCCTACCTATAGTTTTCTGTCCCTAGAAAAAATGTTTTTTTAAAGCTGATTGATGATCAATGCTTTAGCACACTATAGCACAAGTAGAATTTCCCTCACTGTCCTTCCCTGTCCCTAGAAACAAGGATTATCACAGTGAAAGAAACTGACACTCTTCCTACCTATAGTTTTCTGTCCCTAGAAAAAATGTTTTTTTAAAGCTGATTGATGATCAATGCTTTAGCACACTATAGCACAAGTAGAATTTCCCTCACTGTCCTTCCCTGTCCCTAGAAACAAGGATTATCACAGTGAAAGAAACTGACACTCTTCCTACCTATAGTTTTCTGTCCCTAGAAAAAATGTTTTTTTAAAGCTGATTGATGATCAATGCTTTAGCACACTATAGCACAGGTAGAATTTCCCTCACTGTCCTTCCCTGTCCCTAGAAACAAGGATTATCACAGTGAAAGAAACTGACACTCTTCCTACCTATAGTTTTCTGTCCCTAGAAAAAATGTTTTTTTAAAGATGGTTGATGATCAATGCTTTAGCACACTATAGCACAAGGAGAATTTCCCTCACTGTCCTTCCCTGTCCCTAGAAACAAGGATTATCACAGTGAAAGAAACTGACACTCTTCCTACCTATAGTTTTCTGTCCCTAGAAAAAATGTTTTTTTAAAGACGGTTGATGATCAATGCTTTAGCACACTATAGCACAAGGAGAATTTCCCTCACTGTCCTTCCCTGTCCCTAGAAACAAGGATTATCACAGTGAAAGAAACTGACACTCTTCCTACCTATAGTTTTCTGTCCCTAGAAAAAATGTTTTTTTAAAGACGGTTGATGATCAATGCTTTAGCACACTATAGCACAAGGAGAATTTCCCTCACTGTCCTTCCCTGTCCCTAGAAACAAGGATTATCACAGTGAAAGAAACTGACACTCTTCCTACCTATAGTTTTCTGTCCCTAGAAAAAATGTTTTTTTAAAGCTGATTGATGATCAATGCTTTAGCACACTATAGCACAAGTAGAATTTCCCTCACTGTCCTTCCCTGTCCCTAGAAACAAGGATTATCACAGTGAAAGAAACTGACACTCTTCCTACCTATAGTTTTCTGTCCCTAGAAAAAATGTTTTTTTAAAGCTGATTGATGATCAATGCTTTAGCACACTATAGCACAAGTAGAATTTCCCTCACTGTCCTTCCCTGTCCCTAGAAACAAGGATTATCACAGTGAAAGAAACTGACACTCTTCCTACCTATAGTTTTCTGTCCCTAGAAAAAATGTTTTTTTAAAGCTGATTGATGATCAATGCTTTAGCACACTATAGCACAAGTAGAATTTCCCTCACTGTCCTTCCCTGTCCCTAGAAACAAGGATTATCACAGTGAAAGAAACTGACACTCTTCCTACCTATAGTTTTCTGTCCCTAGAAAAAATGTTTTTTTAAAGATGGTTGATGATCAATGCTTTAGCACACTATAGCACAAGGAGAATTTCCCTCACTGTCCTTCCCTGTCCCTAGAAACAAGGATTATCACAGTAAAACACACTGACACTCTCCCTACCTATAGTTTTCTGTCCCTAGAAAAAATGATTTTTTAAAGATGGATGATGATCAATGCTTTAGCACACTATAGCACAAGGAGAATTTCCCTCACTGTCCTTCCCTGTCCCTAGAAACAAGGATTCGCACAGTAAAACACACTGACACTCTCCCTACCTATCCTTCTCTTTCCCTAAACTAAAGGAATCCAGGTTAAGCAAGAAAAAAAAATGTCACTGTCCCTGCCTATGCTTCTCTTTCCCTGCTCCGGAACACACTACACTAGGCCGCCGTGCTGGCGGCCTTTTATAGTGTGGGGCGTGTACTAAACACCCTCAGCAATAATTGGCCACAGGCATCCTGCCTGTGGCCAATCATTGCTCTCCTCGCTGCCGGCGCTGTGATTGGCCAAGCATGCGGGGTCACAGTGCATGCTTGGCCAATCACAGCGCCTGGATGACACTGCGATGGCGTAGTGCATTGTGGGCCGTTCGCGTCACTCGAATTAGGCGCGAACGGCCCAAATCGTTCGATCTTCGTCGAACGATCGAACAGCCGATGTTCGAGTCGAACGTATGTTCGACTCGAACACCGAGCTCATCCCTACTCATGAACAGTCATTTTTTTTTATGTGTAGCACCATGTCCTACACAGGGACTACTACCTAAATTTAGCCATGGTGGGTGGCAGTTAGTTTAAGCTGAATTGGAAGTTAATTTGTTCACTTGGTCTTACTTTAAACATTAGTGGAGCTGTGTTTCTCTCTGTTGCCAGTAGGTATCACTGGTACCTCTGGCAATAGTATGAGATGCCATGGTAAAGCTTAGCTATGAATATTTATATTTTCTCCAACCAACCAGTAGGAGGTTTATATATTTGGAGCAGGCCATGTGAGATCTTTCTTCCCCTAGCCAGGTCGAAGGTTCTGCTGGAGTGATCTGATCTGTTAGGCCTGTGTGGTGCATACCATGTGCACTGAACCAGGGGCTAGGCCTGTTCTCCTGAAAGCTGTGCCAAAATGAGAGCTAGGAGGAGGACATCAAGAGGAAGTCAGGGTGAAGGCAGGCTTCCTTGCAAGGGCTTGGTGACTCTCTTGGAGAGAATTAATGGAAGTCTATGAGTACGCACAGAGAACCCTAGAACAAGCACAGAGAGATGTTGCCTACAGTGTTGGCAGGTTGGTCTAAAGGCTCTTTATACTGTGTTGCTGGACATGGATCTGGAAAGTTTGTAAGTGTTACTCGGGGTGGCTGGGACCCTAATCTTCCCTCCTTGTGAGATAAGAAGTAAAACCTTTAAAAAAAAAAGTGACTGGCACCCAATGTTTTCTCAGCCCCCATTTTAGCCATAGACTTAGCCATGGGGTAAAATGTCGGCACTCCCTTTCCCTTGGGGTACTTCATCTGCCTTTGGGGGGTCAGAAGGTTGCTAAATATGTATGGTGTAATGGCCGTGACATGCATTATTAGCTAGCATGTCAACCCCATTCCAGATAATATTTTTTTTTTTTTATGAAAAATGGACGAAAAGAGAAAATAGGATTTTTTTGTACTCACCGTAAAATCCTTTTCTCTGTCGTCCATGGACGGACACAGCTCCTTAAATCTTGACATGTGGGTTATGTTCCTGTTCATAGAAGAAAGACTAGGCAGAACATGTTAGTTATCTTAAAACATGTAACTTTAACAGAGTTGAACAGCCCCGCCCAGGGGGTGGTCCCTCCGTACATACCCCTCCACCCTGCAGTCAGCAGCCTCAGTTCGTAGAAAAGCAGTACAAACTAAACAAGGAGGGGTGGGTGCTGTGTCCGTCCATGGACGACAGAGAAAAGGATTTTACGGTGAGTACAAAAAAATCCTATTTTCTCTTTTCGTCCATGGACGGACACAGCTCCTTAAATCTTGACATGTGGGACATCCCCAAGCAGTGTCAGAAAAAACGAGGGGTGGGAACAGCAATCAAAAGAAGACTTAACTTCACCCCAAACAAACAGAGCTCCTCAACGGAGGAGTTGCAACCTCAAACAGCCGCCTGCAAAACCTTGCAGCCAAAGGAAGCATCCGAAGATGCACTCACATCAACCTTGTAAAACTTTGAGAAAGTGTGAACAGACAACCAGTTCGCCGTCTTACACACCTGTGAGACAGATGCTAGATGTCGGAAAGGCCAGGAGGCACCAATTGCCCTGGTTGAATGCACCGTGACAGGAAAGGGAGGCGCCCGCCCCTTAAGGGCATAGGCCTGGATGACGGTCTGCCTGATCCACCTAGAAATGGTGGCCGACGAGACCGCCAGGCCCTTCTGTGGACCAGACACGAACAGTGAGTCAGACTTCCGGAATGGAGCCGTAGCAGACAGATACACCCGTAGGTCACGTACCACATCTAAAGAATGTAGCGCAACCTCCTTGGGATGTGACGGCCGAGGACACAAGGATGGAAGTACAAAGTCCTTGTTTAGGTGAAAAGCTGAAACTACCTTAGGAAGGAATGAAGGTTGCGGGCATAGCACCGCTTTATCCTTATGGAGGACCAAGTAAGGTGACTTGCAAGACAAGGCCGCCAATTCAGAAACCCTTCTGACCGATGTAATGGCAACTAGAAAGGCAACTTTCTGAGAAAGCGTTAAGAGAGGAATCTCCCTGATGTTCTAAAAGGGAGGTTCCTGAAGTACCGAGAGCACTAGATTCAAGTCTCATGGAGGAAGCAGTGGTCTAATCGGGGGAACCACGTGTTGGACCCCCTGCACAAACATACTTACCAGTGAGTGAGCCGCCAGGGATCCTTTAAAGAAGACAGCCAAGGCTGAAATCTTCCCCCTTAATAGTGCTTAAGGCAAGTTTCAGATCCACTCTGCGCTCTAAGAACAGCAGGATCCGAGAAAACCGAATATGCCCGTGGGCGCCAGGCCATCTCTTCACACATAGAGATGTAGGCCTTCCAAGTGCGATGGTAGGACGTCTGGGAAGAAGATTTCCGATCCCTCAACATGGAGGAGATTACCGAATCTGACAGACCACGGTCCCTTAGTACCAGGCTTTCAATAGCCATGCCATTAAAGCCAGCGACTGTAAAACAGGATGAAGAACGGGACCTTGAGACAGGAGGTCCCCCCGCATTGACAGCCGCTAGGGAGCGTCAGCTACCAGTCTCACGAGGTCGGCGTACCAGGGACGCCGGGACCAGTCTGGGGCGATTAGAAGCCCCAGAATCCCTTCGGCCTCCACTCTGCGGAGCAGACGAGGAAGCAATTTCATTGGGGGAAAGGCATAAATCAGCCGATACTGACCCCATGGAGCCACCAACGCGTCCGACGCGTCTGCCCAGGGATCCTAGGACCTGGCCACAAACCTTGACACCTTGCGATTGAGTCAAGAGGCCAGGAGATTCACAACTGGTGTTCCCCATTTCTGACAAAGTAATGGAAACACCTCCGGGTGTAACGACCATTCTCCTTGGTCCAGCATCTTGCGACTCAGATAGTCCGCCTGCCAGTTTTCTACGCCCAGATGTAAACAGCCTATCGGCCCAACTTAGGATGTGAGCAACTTCTGACGCTGCGGCTGAGCTCCATGTTCCTCCCTGATGGTTGACATAAGCCACCACCGTGGTGTTGTCCGACTGGATCTTGACCAGACGCCCTTGAAGACTCTGTGACCACTTGGAGAGGCACAGTCTGATCGCTCAAAGTTCGCCAAAGTGTGAGGCTGGCATCCGTCATGATCACAGTCCCATGGAAAGAAAGGAACGACCTCCCGGACTGAAGAGCCGGGGATATCAGCCACCCTCTCAGGGAAGCCTTGACCAGGTGACTTACCTGAATCCAGAGACAATGTTGATCTGTTCCATTTGGACAGGATCTCCTCCTGCAATACTCAAGTGTGGAATTGGGGGTGCGGTACTGCCTCGAAGGAGGCCACCATGAGGCCCAGAATTTGCGTGCAAAAACGGAGAGACGACCATTTGCGGGATGCTAACAATTTCACCGCTGACTGGAGCGTCTGCAACTGCTCCAAAGGAAGGAAGACCTTCGCCTCCGAGGAGTCCAGGATCAAGCCTAGGTACTCCAGATGCTGAGTCGGTACCAACACCGACTTCTGTATGTTCAGTACCCAACCAATTTCCCAGAGGGTCTGACTGGCTATAGACATGTCTTCCTCTAATTCTGAGCCAGAAGCAGCTCTCAGAAGAAGATCGTCCAAGTAGCCCACGATAGCAATGCCTCGCTGTCTCAGCAAAGCCAGATCGGGGCGAGTACCTTGTTAAAAACTCTTGGTGCTGACGTTATTGCAGACGGGGAAATGCAAGTATGCGTACTTGATGTCCAGGGACACCAGAAATTCCCCCGGATGGAGCGCAGCAACCTCCGAACGAATAGATTCCATTCTGAACATTTGCACCCTCACAAAGGTATTGAGGGTCCGAGGTCCAAGATTGGACGGACACCGTCCTTCCTTGGGACTACCAACAGATTCTAATAGAATCCCTGAAACCTTTCCACCAGGGGCACAGGTAAAATTACTCCGCACCTGAGCAAGTCTTGTACCGCTCCCATCAAAGCAGACCGACGAGCCGGAAGGAGAGGAAGATTTGAGGGAAAGATCCGTTTGGTGGACAAGAAGAAACTCTATCTTGTACACCGAAGTGACCACCTCGCAGACCCACTGGTCAGAGAGCAGGGAGGTCCACCGAGCTGCAAACTCGCTAAGCCGTCCCCCCACTCCTGAATCGGGCGGGGGCAAATTTGCATGCGGTAGCAGGCTTGTTAGCCGGCTTGTACGGCTTACTCACCCAGGGACGCTTCTTTCCCCCAGCTTGAGCCTTGTCAGTCTGGGAGGATCTGCTGGCTGAGCCTGACTGACGAAAATACCACTTCTGCGCAGAATAGGAGGGCCCTGGCCAATGGCACGGCTCCTTCCCCTTAGAGGACTGCGGGAGAAGTGTGCTCTTACCTCCAGGGACATCCTTAATAATGTCGTCCAGCGAGATACCAAAAAGCCTCTGAAAGACAATCTGCCGGAGCTCTTTTGGATGCTTGGTCAGCAGGCCAGCATTTCAGCCAATCAGGCGGCGCAGTACCACCGCAGATACAGAGGCTCTGGAAATCAAGGGGGCCGCACCCAGGCATACACAAAGCCCTGTACCATTTGGTCTTTTTACATACACACACTGTGTATGTATTAGCGTGTGTGTTTTTACTGTGGTGCCACAGTAAAAACACACACACTAATGTGTGTTTCCTCCGGGTACTCCGGTTTCCTACCACACTCCAAAGAAACCGGAGTACCCAGAGGAAGCCCATGCAGACACAGGGAGAACATACAAACTCCAGGCAGATGGTTCGAACCAGTGACCCTCTTGCTGCCAGGTGGGGGAGTTAACCACTACACCACTGTGCCACCCCCCATTCAGTGAATGTCTGAGACACCAAAGTCGCAGCCAATATAGGTCGCAACGCTGACCCCAGCATAGTGAACCTGGAGCGGGTCACCGCTTCGGACCTCCTATCAGTAGGGTCCTTAAAGGCAGGGGTTCCCTCTACCGGGAGAGTGGTTACCTTATGTAGCCGAGAGTCCGGGGTGTCCACGACCGGAGGAGAGGCACATTTTTTTTTCTTTTTTTAAAAAGGCACTCCCCAAAAGGATAACGGACCGCCATGCGCTGAGGGACCACAAAGGACCTCTGCGGCCGTTCCCATTCCTTATCTATGAACTTTCAAAGAAAGTGACATAAGGAAAAAACCTTCACAAAGCGGTCAGATTTGTATGACCCAAAGGAGACAGGTCACACGCCGTTTGTAACATGGCAACCACAGGTGCAGGGGCACCGTTAGCTGTCTCCGGCAATTTAGGGGAAGAAAGGCCACATACTGACTCCATTAACACCCACTGACAGCCCTCAGGGACCAAGTAAAAAACACTTAAGAAGTCCACCCTCCTTGCTGCACTGACCGGGGGTAACCCAGGGGACACACCACCCAGAGGGAGCCCGCCTTCCTTGTACACACAGCATGTGTGTGAGGAAGAAAACTGTGAGGAAGAAAACTGAGGAGAATGAGCTGTGCGCCGTTCAGAAAGCCAGTGCTAGAGGCAAAAAACACACTCCAAAATGGCCGCCAGACGCCTCAGATAAAAAGGGCGCGGACCACAAGAAAATGGCCGCCCGCAATACCGACCTGCGCCACAGCACAGCCACAACAAAATGGGCACAAATGGAAATTCTAAAAAATGGTACCCGTGCCCCGGGATGTGGACGAGAAGGCCGTACAGAGACTTTCCAGGAGACAGACCCCCCCCCCTCACAGAAAGCGGACCCTGGCGCCCCACGGTCCTCCATGGGGACTCGGAGCCCCCCCACAGGTACACCCCGGTCGCAGCGGGCCCTAGGGCAGGAGGGGAAAGGGCGACAGAGAGCAGGGAAAGGGAGGACAGGAGAACCCCTTAATCCCGGGAATGCCCAGCTGTTCCATCCTGCGGAGACAGGAGGAACCGTATTTACCCGTCCTTGCGGGGACATGCTGGCGCGTCCCTGACAGACCCACAACCAATGGTACGGAGTAGCTGTCGGCCCGGTCCACTGTGAGTGAGACAGCAAGCAGCCCAGTCATATGTGGACCCCGGAGCATGTGCTCACCGGCCACCCCTGGAGCCATGGGGTACATCGTGGAAGAACCAGCGCGAAGCTAAGGACTGGCACGCTCGATGGCCGGAACTGGGAAGACTACAAGGATCTACAATATCCAGCCTGTCGCCCAGCCAGCAGTTGATAGATGATATCACAAAAAAATATCACAAAAAAATAAAAATAAAATAAAAAATTCTTCAGGACTCTGGGCCCAGAGGGAGCCACGTCCTTCTCCTCTGCTAGGCAGAAAAAAACTGAGACTGCTGACTGCAGGGCGGAGGGTTATGTATGGAGGGACCGCCCCCTGGCAGGGCTGTTCAACTCTGTTAAAGTTACATGTTTTAAGATAACTAACATGTTCTGCCTAGTCCTCTCCTATGAACAGGAACATAACCCACATGTCAAGATTTAAGGAGCTGTGTCCGTCCATGGACGAAAAGAGAAATATTTTTTTTTTACTTTATTAGACTATATTAACATTTATTTGACTAGTGTGAAAATCTGAAAACATGGCCCGTTGGGGTTACTTGAGGACTAAGGTTGAGAACCACTGATCTACTATAGGAGGAATTAAAGTACATCCATCCACTGGGTATAGCATTATCTCCACTTAAATGTGCTGTGAGGATTTTGCTGAAATTGTGACTGAAGCTTCAGGAATGACCACAGAATATAACAGGAACCAGAGATTTTAGAGCAGACCCCAAGGATGAGCTTATGTGTAATGCCACGTACACACGATCGGAATTTCCGTCAGAAAATGTTTTTTCAGACGGAATTCCGCTCAAGCTTGGCTTGCATACACACAGTCACACAAAAGTTCTCGGAACTTTCGACCGTCAAGAACGCAGTGACGTACAACACTACGTGGAGGCGAGAAAATGAAGTTCAATGCTTCTGAGCATGCGTCAAATTGTTTCCGAGCATGCGTAGGAATTTTGCGCGTCGGAATTGCATACATACTAACCGAATTTCCGATAGGAACTTTTTTCGTCGGAAAAATAGAGAACCTGCTCTCAATCTTTTGCTGGCGGAAATTCCGACAGCAAAAGTCTGATGGAGCATACACACAGACGGAATTTCCGACCAAAAGCTTGTGTAGCGACACAGCCCCCTCTTTCTCCTCTTCTGTCTTTGGCTCGCTCACAGGAGAAAAAGGCGCACCATGGCCACCAAGCTCGTGCCCTCTGGTTTTCAGAGGTTAAGCACACTTGTTTTAACTTACAGGTCTTGCAGCGAGGTTCTCCTCAAAATTGGTTTTTGTCCCTAGAATGTAAGAAAACAAAGTCTCTATACCCCAAGTAACACCAAGGTCCACACCAGTGTCAACTCCAACGTAGAGTTTATTTTTTTTCTTATGCATGAACATCCACAAAGTTGAGAAGATAGAAAGGTGTTAGGAAGACAGATCAATTCAGGCACTCCTGGCTTCTTCGCCACTCGATCCCGAGTGGGTATAGCTCACCCGGATAGTCACCCAAAGGCACTAGCAGCCGGCATGTAGCTCGAACAGTCTATTATATTCCCTAATGGATGCGTTCAGGAGATCCTCTGCCACAGAATCTCTAGTGTCCCGAACCTCCTAATGGTCCCGTTGTTTCGATCCCTTTTTTCGTATGGATGACATCCCTCCGAAGAGTTACTGGGCCCCTTCCTTCACTGTGATCTCTCACCAGTCCTTCGGAACGGTCCTCCCCCAGCCTCCTCTTCTAGAAACGAGTCCCCTCGCAAGGCGGCACCCTGGGATTCCTCCTCCCGAAGTGGGCTCCAGCTAAAGGTGCTGGGCCCAGGGCTGAAGTTGCAGTCCCAGGACTAAAGGTGCCTGGGACTGAAGCACACGTGACCCCATGGCCTGGAGGGCCATGCGCCACGCACCAGGACTCCGACTCTGGAACCAAGAAGAACGAACCCCTCCCAGGCGGCGTCTGCCCCTTATGTATCCTCTCCCGGCATGCACAGCAAGTAGACCACACCCACTGCCGAGAGAGGACACTCAATCGCCACTCCATCACCTGTGGTTCAACCCCGAGTACAAGTGACAGCGCCATCCATACTTCTAAGGGGAACTGCACGCCAGGTGAAACAGCAGCAAGGCAGAGTCCAGTAAATTGAAAGATTCGAGCCAAACTACCACTCGAATCACCCCTAAATTTAGTATAGCAATCCCTAAATTTAGGACCCCCTGCTACACTCACAGCAGACTTTTTCTGTCTGAATTTCCGATTGTGTGTACGCGGCATAAGAATATGCACTGAAGAGAGTGGGAGCTAGGAACTTCAGGGGAAATAGTTGATGAGAGCTGGAATAACATGACATTCAGGTGACAGATTAAAGTGGGGAAAGTGCCAAAGAAGAGGAGGCTAGAAGGGACTTGGAGCAGGGACTTAGGAGGAGAGGTGTCGTTACTTGTGTGCAATGATAGTGGAGGGGAAAAGAAGTATTGGTTAGTATAAAGCCCCATACACACATTCTGACTTTTTGACAACAAACTTCAAAATGAGCAAGTTTTCAAAAAAATCCGACCGTGTGTACGCTCCATCGGCCAACCTTTTTCTGTTTTAATCGGGCAAAAGTTCGCTCTGCAAACAGACAAACTTTTCGGCAACAAAAGTCCTACGGTGCAAAGTCCTATCGTGTGTACAGAAATCCATCGGACTTTAGTCCGAAGTACAAACATGCATGCTCAGAAGCAAGGACCAGCCGGAAGCGTTCTGTCTTGTAAAACTAGCGTTCTTAATGGAGATATCACATTCGTGACGCGGCAAGTTATGAAATCTAGAAATGCAGCACACATTCTCTTCTTTAATAATGGGATAATAATAAAGCTGCTTTGCTGATGATCCGGAGAAATGACAAACGTATTTACAAAGGATTTGTGTTCTAGTGAAAATGAAAATCGCGAATCAACACTGACCAAACTTCTACTAACTCGAGATTAGCAGAAGGAGCCCAAAGGGTGACGCCGGAGAATTGAACTTCCTCTTTTGAAGTGTCGCCAGTACGTTGAAACGTCACTACATTCGTGTTTGTTGCCGAAAAAGTCCAAGCGTGTGTATGCTATGGGCGTTCACCGCCAACTCCCTTCGGACAAAAATCCGCGGAAAAGTTTGTTTGAAATCCGATCGTGTGTACGAGGCTTTTGAAATGTTTCAGGTAGACAAAACACTTGTTTTTAATCGTGGAAAAACGGAAGAAAGGAGAGTAGGTGCATACTCAGAAGTCCATGCAGTTCAACCAAGCATATAGCATAACTGTGGTACAGAATTAGATTTTCTATGTGTATAGGAAAGGAGGGAAATTACAATGATGACAGTAGCTAGTATAATGAAGAATGTCAGTTCACTTAAAACCATCCACAGAAAGACACTCAATTGCTTTACACATCACATCGGCTCTGTGTTGAACTGGCATGTGTTATAATAATAGGAGACAGGTCGCTGTACACCTATTAAGTAACAGCAGGAAATCAGAAAGACTATTTCTGGCTGCTTAATTCTCACTTAGGTGATACTTGTCTCACAGTCCACACAAAGGAGATCTTTTCACTGAGAATTCTGTTATATTCTTCCTCTGTGTCTATCCATGTTACTGGATATCTAAACATATTATCTTCATTAAAAAAAATGCACTATAGAGCAAGTAAATAAATGGCAAACAATAGAAGAAAAATTGTCAATGTTGTTAATTGTAATTGGTCAGGTTGTGGGTTGCCAGTGCCACAGCAATGCTTTCTTTTCTGATGGGGATGTATGTAGACAGGACTTGTCCTATTCACATAGGTGTGCACAGCCAATTGCATTAGGGTGTGCACCCTTAAGCTCAAACACACATGCATGTGTATCTGTCTACATATATATGACCCCGACACATTGATCTGCCTGCCGACACAGTGAAAGAGAAGAGCATAAACACTTTTCTTATGGTAGAGCCGGTAAGAGGGAGATCTTTCCCATGTTCCTGCTGCTACACAGAGCGAAAACCCTAATGCGCATGGGGTGATTAGGGTGTGCCTGGGCACACCTGGCAAACTCTGTGCGCACGCCTATGCCTATTCACCTGAACTGCATTCTACAGAAGTAGTGTTCATAGTTTTAAATGAATCCTGTTGGCTTGTCCATCTTAGTTGTGATGCGTGTAGCTAGAAGGGTGTAAGGAATGGACTTAAAATGTCTGTGTGATTGTAGGTGTTTTACAGGCCAAATATGAAAACATTGTTCCCAAAGTGTCAGTGTCCTGGTCACATCTGTGTGCCTGTGTGTGTACGCCTATTCTAAAGCATGTTTTTTTCTTTAAAGTGGTTGTTAAAGAGGAAGTAAACCCTCCAAACAAAAATCTGGAAAAAGACAAACCCTGCAAGACAAAGGCATAATCAGCCAGTATGCATCGCATACTGGCTGATTATGTATTACTTACCTTAGATCAAGGCCCCCGCAGCGGTCCATGTCTCCCCCTCCAGCACCGACATGTTGTCCCGGAGTGACTTCCTGTTATCGCCGCTCCGGCGCTGTAATTGGCCGGAGCGGCGATGACGTCGCACGCCTGCGCGCTCGGGCTGGCAAGAACCCATTCAGAAAACCGGCAATGATGCCGGCCCGCTACTGCGCATGTGAGTGACGTCATCGGTGCTGTGTTTTACAGCAAATATCTCCTTAAAGGGGTTGTAAAGGTTTGTTTTTTTATTTTCTAAATAGGTTCCTTTAAGCTAGCGCATTGTTGGTTCACTTACCTTTTCCTTAGATTTCCCTTCTAAATATTTGTTTTCTTTGTTTTCTTTGTCTGAATTTCTCACTTCCTGTTCCTCCTCAGTAATCAGTAAGCTGTTCTGGCTGACTCCACACCACTCGGATGATGGTGTGAAGTTTAGTGAGGAGAAACAGGAAGTGAGAAATTCAGACAAAGAAAAAAAACATTTAGAAGGTAAATCAAAGGAAAAGGTAAGTGAACCAACAATGCACTAGCTTAAAGGAACCTATTTAGAAAATAAAAAACGAACCTTTACAACCCCTTTAACCATGTAGGTTAAGGAGATATTTCTTGCACCTACAGGTAAGCCTTAATCTAAGCTTACCTGTAGGTGCAAGTTGTGTGGTTGGGTTTACAACCACTTTAACTTCAGACATGAAATATGAACTAAGCAAATCCCTCTATAGTGTGTACTTGTCTCAATTAAAAGCACTAAATGTTATTTCTGTCTGCCGCTTTATTCCTCTGCAATCATCATGAATCACATCTGACAATTTTTCCAAGCACCAAGCAAAAATAAAAAGGTTACAGGGGAGGGTTCTCCAGCTGATTGACAGCCTCAGCTCTGTTCCTGTGTGAAGGGAGTTGTGTCTCTTCCCTCCAATCAGCTCTCAGACCTCTGTTCACTGAGCTCTGCAGAGTAACTTCAGCTCTCCACCCCCTTTTTTATGAACTCTCAGACAAGCTTATAAATTCACGACTTTGAATGGATGTAGAGAAGAGAAGACTGCAGATAGACAGGTACACTTTATGTAGGGGGATTTGCTTCATTTCTGTGTATCACCCAAGGATAGTCCCTTCACTGGGTATATGTAAGGGTTTACAACCACTTTAAGTGTTTACCATAGCAAGCACTCAGGGTGGGCTGACATTTACCATAGAGCTGAGTCCATGGCTAGAAATGGGGGATGTAGAAAATTTGGTCGCCAGTCACTTTAACCACTTGGCGCCCAGAGGACGTCATATGACGTCCTGGGCTTTGTGGGGCTATATCTGAATGATGCCTGCGGCTACAGGCATCATTCAGATATCGGCATTTTCAGCCGGCGATTCCCTACACCATAAGAACAATCATATCGGCTGTTCCACCGCTTGATTGTTCTTACGGGTGGCGAAAGTCAACACCCCCCTTCCTGTGCTTTTACTGATTCACCTGTGCGATCGGTGAGTCGGAGAACGGATCCGCCGGCCCCGGATGCTGATCATAGAGATTTCCGGCAGACCAGATGGTCGACAGAGTCTCTATGATCGTCGGAGGCCGGGCGCAATGTTATGACGTCATGCCCGGCCGCTGCATTAAAAAACAGCGGCGCCTCGGCTGGGAAGCGGTGATCTTTTTTTTTTTAGGCTTCCCAGCCTAGTGGTGAGATGTGGGGTCTTATTGACCCCATATCTCACTGTAAAGAGGTCCTGTCATGCCATATTCCTATTACAAGGGATGTTTACATTCCTTGTAATAGGAATAAAAGTGATCAAAATTTTTTATTTTTTTTAAAAGTATCAAAATAATAAAAGTTAAATTAACAATAATTTTTTTTTTTTTTTAAAAGTGCCCCTGTCCTTCATACGTAGGTCCCGCCCGTATATGAAAATGGTGTTCAAACTACACATGTGAGGTGTCGCCGCGAACATTAGAGCGAGAGCAATAATTCTAGCCCTAGATCTCCTCTGTAACTCAAAACATGTAACCAGTAAAAAAAATTAAAGCGTTGCATATGGGGATTTTTAAGTACCGAAGTTTGGCACCATTCCACGAGCATGTGCAATTTTGAAGCGTGACATGTTAGGTATCTATTTATTGCTGCTCAAATACCGTGCGAGATAAAAAGTTGCAATGACCGCCATTGTATTCTCTAGGGTCTCTGCTAAAAAAAAATATATAGTGTTTGGGGGTTCTATGTAATTTTCTAGCAAAAATGATTTTTACATGTAGGAGCGAAGTGTCAGAATTGACCTGGGCCTGAAGTAGGGTGACCACGTGTCCCGGATTGCCCGGGACAGTCCCGCATTTTGCAGGTATGTCCCAGGTACCTTTATTCCAGGACAATACAGTGTCCCGGAATGAAACTGACACAGCCACCCCCCGGGCCAATCTGATGGCCCCAAAAAAGGCTGCCACATCACAGCTTTACTCACTGACGGTACTTGTCCTGGTCGGGAATGCCTGGAGGAGCACAATCCCGCCCCCTGCTTGTGTTCAATCACTGTGATGTGATTTGTTACAGCACAAGCTGATTTTTGGGAAGGGGGGGTGTCCCTGAATGGTAGTTTGGAAATGTGGTCACCCTACTCTGAAGTGGTTAAAGTAGATGTTCAGCCTAAAACTAACTCTAAATCTACTGGCAGCCACATTCTAAGATTAGTCTATCTAACCCTGTAAAGCAAAAATCGCTATACATACCTTTTCTGCATCCGGTCCGGTCTCCAGCAACGGATGTTGTGTGGAAGAGGCTGCCGAAAACGGCTGAGAAATGCCTGGGAAGTGATGTCACCCATAGACTTACTATGGGGCTTCTGTTATCGGCTGCCTCTCCTGCACCCGCCTGCACAGAGAAGCCACCGCTGACAGCTCTGCGTGGGACCGCTCCAGATCGGCTGCAGAAAAGATATGTATAGTGATTTTTACTTTACAGGATTAGATAGATTAGTCTTAGAATGTGGCTGCCAGTAGATTTACAGTTAGCTATAGTTTTAAGCTGACCTTCTACTTTAAGTGTCTTTTTAGTGATAAAAAGGATAAGGGCTGCAGATACCCAAAACCAACCCTCACAGACTCCACCTCTGCATCCAGCTTGTACAGTGTAAAGGACTTTTATACTAACACCAGCAACACTGTAAATAGCACCTCCAGCTGGCTAGCAGATTTCCCTTTTCTTTCTCCCAGGAAAATCACTAGGCCCCTGCTGGGATTCAGCTCCATCCAGCAACTTCCTCCAGCAGTCTCCATCCCTCTCTCTCAATCCTGAGCTTTTTCCAGGCAGGACAACTCAACAGCATACCTTACCTGGTAGAAGCCTAGGGAGAAGAGGGCTCACAAGGTCCACCACAAATATTCATGCACACCCCCAACATGCACCAGTGGTAATAAACCTCCTAGTGGTTGGCCAGAGAGAATATAAATATTCATAACTCAGCATTACTGTGGCCTCTCACTCTATTGCAAGAAGTACCAGTGACACCTACTGGCAGCAGAGAGAAACAACAGCAACACAGAGTATGGGGAAGACCAAATAAGAACAGAATTGAAATCAGCATAGCCATAGGCTATGTTAAATGTTAATAGTCACCCCTGCTTAGGGCAGGGTGGCTACAACAGTATGCTTTTAGAGATATACTGTATGCACACATTGAAAAAAGATGAACCTACTGTATGAGAGTACACTGATGTTGAATGTTTTTAGTACATTCCTAGTTTTCTGTGTACACTGAACATCCAAATAAAGGCTATCTGGAAATGCAACTGACACATCTCAAGAAGAGACCCATCAATCATCTTGTTTACTGATGGTTTTGTGCTTTTTGTTCCTAAAAAGTGAGGCATGGCATGTGTGTGTCAACCTTTTACCTGGGGGAAAAAAGTGACTGCAAGGCCATGCAACAAGAAAAGCAGTGGATCAAAAAAATAACAATTTCTGGGATTGATTTACTAAATGAGTACCACAGTCTCTCAGTGCTCCAACTTGGGAGACTCTTACGCATATATTTGCAAATGTGTGAAAAACTAAACCCCTTGTTTTTAATGTGAACTGTTAGACAAGGTCATTTGGTTTGTTGCAGGCTGGCTGGCTGGCTGGTAAGTGAGCTGGGAATTTTTGTTTGTGTAGCGATACCCCCAGCTAAAAGAGCCGCTGGAATGATTTGTTTGGGCCCTGTAATGCACTACTGTCAACCCCCAGCAATTGGCTCTAACCTCTCCTAGCACAGTCAGTAGGGGATGGCAGGATTGTGTAACCTATAACTCTCGGAGGCACAATCCTGCAATAAACACAGTAATAGGGTATGGCTATCAATAACCGTTTCTTCTGCACAGTAAATGACACAAACACAAGTGTACTTAACCCTGGCACTTTTACTGAGAGTGTTGGTTAAGCATATAAAAGTATACATGAACACATGCAGAGCCCTGCAGTGAAAAAGAGTACTTTTGCAAACAGACAGATATAATAAAAGAAACTAACAGTCCCCGCTGCTGCTATTCTATCTCGTGGGTAAAAAATGGCGCCCAGAAATGTCTACGCTACTAAGTCAGGCCTGACTGTACTATGTAGAAGTTTTGCAGAAAAAGATCTTCGCTAGCAAACGGTGGTGCACGTTTTGAAGGAAAAACAAGTTATAATCCACAAAGAGGAAAAGGGTCTTGAACTTGGTGAGCACAGGATAAGTCTTAGAGACTCCTAGACACTCAAAGCACTGTCCCTCCGGTGTGTGTCTACAAGCTCTAAAGTTAGTTCTGAACAACAGTTATCTGGCCTAGGAGATCCTGTGTTTTTCTCTGAGCAGGTGCTCTCTCACTCAACCGGACCAGTCCGTGTCCGTATCTTCCGTTGCTGTTTCTCGGTGCACAGATCCCACGACACCCAGGTCTTCGGTCCTCCTCACAACAGCACAGCAGCAGTCGGATGATGTCCCGCGAGCTCCTAGGTGAAACGGAAGGCTCTTTAAAGAAAAACCCAGGCCTCAGGCCTGGTAACACAGCAGACTCGAACAAGAGTTCCACTTGCTGGGCGGGCGGTGTCCAAAGAGACCGAACTCAGTCCCGTCCCCCAGTTAAATAGCCCACCCCAGCAGTCCTTGCGCGGGGCAATGCACCTTGGGTGTCCCGTTGTCACAATGGTACTGAAGTGAGCCCACAGGCGAGCAGGTGACACGGGATCCCCCAGGGCGTGGAATCTAAGGGCCAGCCGGTATTCCGCCAGGGACCCCCTCACGAGGGTTTGGGCTTAGCTGCGTGCTGACCCCAGGTCACGACCCCCAGGTTCACCCTGCTCGCGAGGAGAGTACCAGAAGACACAGAGGGATGGATGGATGGATAAAGCAAAAGGAGAGCCGGATATCGAGCCAAGGTCGGGGCGGGCAGCAGACAACGTAAACAGGAGGACTAGCCGATTCGGTACACAAGAAGTCTGGTTAAGTAGGTTACAGGCAGGGAGCTCTGAAACAAGTGTTGCTCAAGCAACCAGAAACTGGTCTGAGTGCAATTTAAATAGTGAGGCACATGGGAGGCTGGACAGGAAGTAGCAGGAAGGAAGGATATATTAAGCCACAGGTGAAGCCGGCGACACCCATAGTTGCTGAGTGCAGCCAGAGCTGAACACAAGCTTGTGGAACAACAGGTGCCAGCCGACCTACAGCAGTATAGGTAAGACACAGATCAGCTCCGCAGCTGATCTGTGACACCCGTGGCATTCTGGGTACTGTAGTCTCCGAGGCCTAAAAGCAATACTCCGCTACAAACTCCCCCCACTTAAAATCTTTGGTCCCCAAAGATAAAATCAACATAATGTACAAACAATGCAATTTATAGTAGCAAAAGAACTGGGCAGGGGAACCTCCCACCAAGCTCGGTGAGGGAGATCATACTAGTGGGAGTGACCTGCCTAACTGTGCCAGAGAGTGAGCTGGGGTTGCCCTCAACCAAATGCACAGTGGAGGGGCCAGGTTTCTCTATTGTCCTTCTTGCAGTTATCACAGTGTCCTCAGAGCATTCTCCCATTTGAGTGTAAGTCAACTTCCTGGGAGGGCGAATAATTCTCTTCACTCTTTGTTCTCTGGGGGTCACAACATCTGGCACTATGGGTGCCTCCATTGGGGTAGGTGTCAGAGGACTTGTGGCTTCAAGGGCATCCAACTCTGGTGCAGAAAGGTACAGTGAGTTCCCTGGATCCTCAGCTGGGACTGACTCCAAAGCATCTTCCCATTCTTCAGTCTGGGTACTGGATGGGATGAACTCAGCAGCTTCAGCGTTCAAGGTGTCACTTAGGAGGAATTCAGAGGGTGTGGGATCCACCATCAGGGATTCAGGTGCTTGAGATGGCCATAGACAGCTGAGCTCCAGGTCCTCATCTTCACTTTGATCTGTAATCTCCTCCTCCCTTGACTGAGTTGCTTGAGACCTGGTATTAGGTCTTGGAGTGCGGGGAGTTGAAGGTAGCTCCGGGGAGTCCGGAGCCGGAGGCATCCTGACTGCCTCAGAAAGGGGTAGCAGATGGTTCCTGTGCCAGGTCTTCAGAGGCCCTGCTCTTCCTTCAGACTTCAACTGATACACTGGTAAGCCAGGCAGTTTCCTACAGATCACATAGGGCTCTGACTTCCATCTGTCTGCCAGCTTGTGCTTTCCTGGGACCCCTAGGTTTCGCAGCAACACTCTGTCTCCTGGTTGCAGATCCTGGATCCGGACCCTAAGGTCGAAGTTCCGCTTATTCCGGGCTCCTCTCTGGTCAGAAGTCAATTGGGCCTTCTTATAAGCCAACTTCAAGCTTTTCCGCAATCTGCCCACGTACCCCTTGTGTGAGGCAGCTGATGTGTGGTCCATTGAGGTGCCAAAGGCCAAGTCTACGGGTAGTCTTTCTTCCCTGCCAAACATCAGTCTATACGGGGAATATCCTGTGGCATCACTGGTCATGCTGTTGTAGGCATGCACTATAGCAGCTATGTGCTTGCCCCAATGCTGCTTTTCCTCACTATTCACAGTCCCCAACATGTTTAACAAAGTCCTGTTGAACCTTTCTGGTTGGGCATCACCTTGAGGGTGATAAGGGGAGGTGCGAGTCTTCTTTATACCCAAAGAGTCCAGTAACTTCCGTATCAGTCGACTTTCAAAGTCCCTCCCTTGACCGAGTGAAGGCGTTGAGGTAACCCGTAATGCACAAAGTACTTCTCCATAAGCACATTGGCTACAGTGGAGGCCTTCTGGTCTCTAGTGGGAAAGACCTGGGCATAACGGGTGAAATGGTCGGTTATCACCAGAACATTTCCATGTCCACTCAAGTCAGGTTCCAGACAAAGGAAGTCAATGCATACCAAGTCCAAGGGTCCTTGACTTTGCAGGTGGCCCATTGGGGCAGCTTGATGGGGCAGTGTCTTTCTCTGTATACAGCGAGCACATGAGTGACAGTACTCTTCTACTTCAGCTCGCATGCAGGGCCAGTAGAATCTACTCCTTATGAGCTGAAAGGTTCTTTCTGCCCCTAGGTGGCCAGCAAAAACAGTCTTTCTGTGCTTTTCCGGTAGGAATAGTTGCCACTTATCCTCCAGGTCATCAGAGGGGCCCCTTCGGTAGACCACCCCTTGATGCACCTGTAACTTGTCCCATTCCTTGCGTATTAAGCGGACCTCCTTTGGAGGATCATGCAAGAGCCTGTCCGGATCCTGATTTTCCAGGGCTTCTAGGGCCAATCTTCCCCAAGGGTCTTCCAACTGGTCCCGTCTCATATCCTTCTTGGACAGTTTCGGCAAGTCGTCTTTGCCAATCTGGGTCACATCACAATAGTACTTGGGCACTCCTACCACCAAAACTCCAATTTCTTCTGCCCGGGATCCTCCACTAGCTTGAAGCTATGCTCCATGACACAAAGCCTGCAGCCCATCCGGGGTCACCTGGGTCCAGTCTTCTGTCCTACAAGTGGGAGCATGAGACCTTCTGGACAGGGAATCAGCATCTCGGTTTCCAGCCCCAGGCCTATACTTTAAGCTAAAGTTGAACCCAGAAAAGGGCTGCCAACCAATGGTGGCCAGTGGCATCCAGCTTGGCGGTGGTAAAGAGGTAAGTGAGTGGGTTATTGTCTGTTTTCACTACAAAGTCAGCTCCATACAAGTAGTCTTTGAGTTTGTCTACAACAGCCCACTTTAAGGCTAAGAACTCCAATTTGTGGGTGGGGTAATTCTTTTCCGCTGGGGTTAAACTCCTACTCACATAGGCAACTGGTCTCAGCTGTCCTTCATACTCCTGATACAGCACGCCTCCCAGACCATTATGACTGGCATCCACGTGCAATTCGTATGGCTTCTTGGTGTCTGCATAGGCCAAGACAGGGGCGGTGGTCAGACTTTTCTTTAACATTGTGAAGGCCTCTTCACACTTCTCAGTCCACTGGTCTTCCACTGATTCTCCTGGCTTACTAGGGCCAGTGTCATCCTCCTCTCCTTCTGTCTTCAGCAACTCATTCAGAGGTTTGGCAATTCTTGCAAATCCCTCCACAAACCTGCGATAATAGGAGCAGAATCCCAGGAAGGATCTGAGCTCCGTCACTGTAGTCGGTCGGGGCCAGGAGGTAACTGCCTCCAGTTTGTCAGGGTCTGTAGATACTCCTTCTTCAGACACTATGTGTCCCAGGTAGTGGACTGAGGATTGGTAGAACTGGCATTTCTTCCTGGAGAGTTTAAGTCCCTCATCACTAAGTCTCTTCAGGACTTTCTCCAGTCTTTCCTCATGTTCCTCCAGGGTCTTCCCAAAGACAATGATGTCATCTAGGTACACTAGGACTTCGATGCGGTTCATGTCCCACACTGTCTTCTCCATTAATTGCTGGAAAGTGGCAGGGGCCCCCGACAATCCTTGAGGCATCCGGTTAAATTCATAAAATCCCACTGGGGTGATGAATGCCGTCTTCTCTCTGTCTTCTGGATGGATTGGGATCAGGTCCATGACACCGAACCACTTGGCTTCAAACAGACTCTGCAGAGCATCCTCCATCCTGGGGGTGGTGTATTGATCAGGTATGGTCCTCCTATTGAGAGTCCTGTAGTCTATACAGAGCCTCAGTGACCCGTTCTTCTTCCTGACTACTACGATAGGAGAGGCATACGGGCTTCTGGACTCTCGGATAACTCCAGTTCTCTTAAGCTCTGCCAGTTGCTCACATAAGTCCTCCAGGTTGGCCAGTGGGACCCGCCGGACTCTCTGCCGGAAAGGTTTGTCTTCCTGCAGACGGATCTTGTGGGTGGCACTCCTCGCACACCCCACATCAAATTCATCTCTGGAGAAGATCTTCCTCCACTTGGTCAGCTGGGCCCTGGCTCTCTCCTTCCATACCGGTGGTAGGGTCGTGTTCTCCAGGCAGAGCTTCTCCAGCATGGGTGCCCCCCCTTCAGTCTTCTCCAGATCAGACAGAGCCACTGGGGTAACAGGGTTTACTTGGCCCAACAGCATCCGGGCCGGAATCTTCACAGGCGAGTCAGTAATGTTCCTGATGCTCACTGGTATCCGGCCATTGGCCTTCTTCAGAGCCCTCAGCGGGACTACCTCAGGGAAGACTTCCAATCCTGGGTGGGTATCTAGGGGGTCCAGTTCCAGAATCATGAAGGGGCCAGGCTGCTCCCATGTGAGCTTCACAGTGGCCTTCAGACAGGTCATTTCACCAGGCTGTAACACTCTCTCCTCCTTCTCCAATCTCCAGACTTTCCCTACCCCCTCTTCTGGGGCCTTCTGTTCCAGGACCAATCGTTGGTAGGCTAACCACAACATTGGGTGGATCCTGGCCATCGAACTACCCTGCTCCTGTGCTAGGGGAGCCAGTAGTCTCCTGACCAGGTCAGTATTGGTCCCTATTATCAGGGAACTCTTGTTGGCCCCTGGTGGGCGAGGGCAAACTACTACCAGGGTGTCAAAGGCCTCTGTCTTTCCTGTTATCGAGGGGTCGAAGGCTAGTCGGATTGAGAAATAGCCATCGTAGGGGAAGCTTTGGGTGCCAATCCCCCATATTTCCAGATCTTCCAATTTCTGTAAGGGCAAGTGACTCGGGAGTTTTGGTAAAAGTCACGGTACAGGAGAGTGACTTGGGCCCCTGTGTCCAGGATGGCCCTTGTGTAAACTCCCTCCACTTGAATGGGAACCACAGGGGCGGGTCCCACCAATTTGGCTGGAAACCCCTTTGGGGAGGATTCTTTCTTTGGACTTGTGGATTTTCCCTTAGGTGTTTTCTTCTTCTTCTACCTTTTTCTGGATCTTAATCCCTGTTGGGCCTGGTATGTATTGACTTCTTGCAGGTCTTGAAATTTTAACCCTTGGCGGGTGGTATTTAGCATTTTGGGAGGGGCATGGTTTTCCTTCTCCCTCGACTCTTCTTGCTTGAGGATTTTAGTGGAGCTTGCTGAAAATGATGGGCTCCCAGCTGACTCCTTCACCGAGGCCCTCTGGAGTTTTCCACCGGCTGGTGATAGGTGCCCCGGGTCTTCCTTGGGCTGGGGCACACTCGTCCAAAGTGGCCAACTCCCCCACAGTTGAAACAAATAGCCTTTCCCCTATCCCGTGGGAGACTGGCGTTGAGGCACTCTGGTGCGGTTCCTTCCTGACTTCCTCTTTTTTTAGGACTCCTGAGTTCTTAGCCATTAGGGAGGTCAAAAGATCCAGCACTTGGGTCATCTAAGACTTTAAAATCTCCACTTCTGAATCCCGTTCAGAGGCTATTGCTGATCTGACTCTCACTGCAGGGGGGAGGGGTGGCTTTTTCAACCGCCTGTTGGTCCTTCAATAGAGCTTCTTCGTCCCTTATGATCCGCACAAGGTCTGGGTAACTCAGAGACATGACTCCTTCAGAGGTCTTCAGGTAGAGCCAAACTGGATCCGAACGCAATGCTCCCCTCAGGATCTGCTTCATCCTGGTCACATCTATGACTTGTGGCAGCATCCCCTTTTTAAGGACAATTTGGCAGAGCATGTTATTTAACCTTCTGACTTATTCAGACAATCTTTCACCCGGCTGTTGAAGGGTGTGTTCAAATTGGTATACTAGCTCAGCCACCTTTTCCAACTGGCCAAATTCTTCCTGTAACATAGTCAGATAATCATAAGCAGTACAAGCAGAATTGCTGAACTTAAGATTCTTTACAGCTTCAGCAGCAGCGCCTTTCAAACTCTCACTTATGCGCTGCTTCTTCTGGCCCTCTGGTACCTCTCATCCTTCTAGGGCCTGCATTGCTTGCTCAATCCAGGTGTCAAAGTCTTCCTTCCCTAGGGGGACAGGTTGTTTCCCCCGAGAAAATCCTGAGCTTCCGGTACCCGGCTTCTACATGTACCATATTACTTTTCTGGCACTTCGTGACAAAATCTCCCAGAGCATTCAACATTTCAGGCCCTACAGCGGCCAGGGGTGTCCCTGAGGCTGTCTTTTCTTTTGGCTTCCCTGCTTTAGGGGATAATGGTGGAGAGGATGGCGGAGGTGATGGCAGGGGAGATTGCAGAGGTTCCCCCTTCACTGCCTCTGTATGCGCCAATTGGTATATCTGGTTATCTATTGCCTGTATGTTCTGACCTCTAAAGTCCTCTGGTATTCCATTTTTCCATTCCACTAATGCGTATGTAAACAAGGTCTCTGGATCTGACTTTAAATCCACCACCCATGCCTTTTGGCTCGGAGACAGTGACAACATGAGCCCCTTTACCTCCTCTTCCGGACAGTTTTCTCCCGGGAGCTCAATAACTACCGCCATGGTTAGGTTGGCGCCAACTGTTGCGCACCACTGGGTCACTACTAACGGGTCCATGCCGGTGCCTCTGGCAGGCTCTGATTGCAGCATGGAGTATACAGGAATCCCGGACTCGAGCCCCCACGTGTAGCGATACCCCCAGCTAAGAGAGCCGCTGGAATGATTTGTTTGGGCCCTGTAATGCACTACTGTCAACCCCCAGCAATTGGCTCTAACCTCTCCTGGCACAGTCAGTAGGGGATGGCAGGATTGTGTAACCTATAACTCTCGGAGGCACAATCCTGCAATTAACACAGTAATAGGGTATGGCTATCAATAACCGTTTCTTCTGCACAGTAAATGACACAAACACAAGTGTACTTAACCCTGGCAACTTTTACTGAGAGTGTTGGTTAAGCATAGAAAAGTATACATGAACACATGCAGAGCCCTGCAATGAAAAGAGTACTTTTGCAAACAGACAGATATAATAAAAGAAACTAACAGTCCCCGCTGCTGCTATTCTACCTCGTGGGTAAAAAATGGCGCCCAGAAATGTTTACGCTACTAAGTCAGGCCTGACTGTACTATGTAGAAGTTCTGCAGAAAAAGATCTTCACTAGCAAACGGTGGTGAAGGAAAAACAAGTTATAATCCACAAAGAGGAAAAGGATCTTGAACTTGGTGAACACAGGATAAGTCTTAGAGACTCCTAGACACTCAAAGCACTGTCCCTCCGGTGTGTGTCTACAAGCTCTAAAGTTAGTTCTGAACAACAGTTATCTGGCCTAGGAGATCCTGTGTTTGTCTCTGAGCAGGTGCTCTCTCACCCAACCGGACCAGTCTGTGTCCGTATCTTTCGTTGCTGTGTCTCGGTACACAGATCCCACGACACCCGGGTCTTCGGTCCTCCTCGCTACAGCACAGCAGCAGTCGGATGATGTCCCGCAAGCTCCTAGGTGAAACGGAAGGCTCTTTGGAGAAAAACCCAGGCTTCAGGCCTGGTAACACAGCAGACTCGAACAAGAGTTCCACTTGCTAGGCGGGCGGTGCCAAAAGAGGCCGAACTCAGTCCCGCCCCCCAGTTAAATAGCCCACCCCAGCAGTCCTTGCGTGGGGCAATGCACCTTGGGTGTCCCATGGCATTCTGGGTACTGTAGTCTCCGAGACCTAAAAGCAATACCCCGCTACATTTGTTTTTTGACATGCGTCGCCCTTCCATGTGCTCCTTGCTGCAAAGGCTAGTGGTTTAGGTGGTTGCCATTTGTTTGTACTGTTGGTGAGGGGGCGTACTGGATATATTCACTGCCATTGTGCTATTGCCTGGTGTCCAGTGCATTCCTATACCTTCAAGGAGGGGTGGGCTCCCTCCAGGCACCCCTGCCCTTAATCTATCCAATATTATATGTAGCTAACTCACTCGGTATCCACACACCCGCAGACCCCTATTTGTTAATGGGATCTACTGGTTTCGTTACTTTGGGTCTGCAGCAATTACCTCCCACGAGTGGATCCTTCTGCTCCGTTGTCTAGGTGCACCAGTATCCTCCAGGAATAAGGCCAATGTCCACACATGAGTAAAACCTAATCAGCAAAGCTTTATTCTTTTTCCACTTTGAGTTAACTTGAAGAAAGCAAGATAAGAAAGGTTGAAAGACGTAGGGGAAGGTTCAGGCACGCAACACTTAAATCCAGTATCTACACTCGTCGCCACTCAAGCCTGAGTGGGTATCGCTCACCCGGATAGTCCCTATAAGAGCGGTCCTAGCAGCCGGGATGGAACACGGATGTCAGAGATGATGGATCCCCCTCTAGGCAGGTCTCCAGGCCTCTCCCCGAGACAGCAGCACCGTCGCTAATCTCCGCCGGGACTGTTCTTCCCCTGGAACTCCTTTCCTAAAGATGGGCGGCCTGGGATCCTTCTCTGAAGCATAGGCCCTAGTCAGTGGAGCTGGGCCTACAATGCAGAAACAGGGCCTCGGGCTGAAGGTGCCTAAGGCCTAAGCACTCCAGAGCACCTTGTGCCATGCAGGCCACGAGGCACACTCACTGGACCAGAGGTCCCCCTGAACGCCTTGGGGTCCCCCTGGAAGAATCCTCCCACTCCAATGGCGTCTGCCCCTTTTGTACCCTCTCCCAACATGCACAGTGGGTAGACCACGCCCACTGCATGGCTGCCGAGAGAGGACACCCAAGGTGCTGTGATGCCCCCGTAATCCAGTCCGTGCCAGCGGTGACAGTGCCACCTGCAGGCAAAGGAGAACAAAACTGCTGGGCAGTATCACACCCAGAGCAGAACAATAATTGAACACAATTGGTCTGAGCCCAACTACTGGCTCAGACCACCCTTAAATTTCCACATAGCGCCCCCAAATATTGGGGGGGGGCGCTACATATTAATGTATATGTCTCCAAATATTATAGAGTTAGGACTGCATTACACTGGGGTGCTGTTAGACAGGGTCAGTTCAGTTTGTTGCAGGTTGGCTGGTAAGTGAGCTGGGAATTTTGTTTGTGTTGTCATCTACCTACTACTCGCATTTTCCTTGCACAGTAAAGCTCACCTTGTGGTTCTATCTGATTTCTCTTCCCCTGCATGATACAATCCTGCATCCCTCAGCAGCTTTCTCATATTTCAGCTTGCACTATGAAGCCTGCGCATTGTCCAGTGGGTGGAGCTAAAAGTCCAGCTGCCAATGCGGCCAATCAAGTCCTCTCCCCCCCTCCCCCTTCCCAGCCATGCCGTCCATCCATGGCACAGGGGAGGAGAAGTAAGCTGCAGCGCTGCTGAAAGAATACCCAGGCTTTTTGGCATGGTATTAAACCCAAAACCAAAAATGTAACATATTGCAGCTTAACAATCATTAGATGTGGTGACCGCTGCCAGTTTTCTCTTTGTAGCACCCTCCTAGGTAGGTGCTAGGATTGTTAAATAGCTGTTAAGTTGTGTTTTTGATGGTAGGTAGTATGGCTGTAATCGTGTGACAGGCAAAAGCATATTCGGCTCACTGTAATCAGTGAACCTACAATCTGCTAGTTGGGTCTGTTCAGTGTTCTAAGCTCCTGCTAGTTCTGCCTATGATTATAAATAAAAAACTTGTGTGCTGCTATGAAAATGATTGTAATAAAACTTCAAACTGTGAAATTAATTGATATGTGTAGCGCCCTCCCCAATATTTAGGGGCGCTATGTTTGAAATTTAAGGGTGGTCTGAGCTAGTAGTTGGGCCCAGACATGTTGATTGTTCTAAATTTGCTTCTGCTCTGGGTGGGATGTTGCCTGGCAGTAATGTTCCCTGTTCGCCTGTAGGTGGCACTGTCACCACCGGCATAGGTTGAACTACAGGGGGTATCACAACACCTTGGGTGTCCTTTCTCGGCAGCCGTGCAGTGGGTGTGGTCTATCCACGGTGCATGCTGGGTGAGGGTACATAAGGGGCAGATGCCATTAATTGGGGTCCGTTCTGGGGTTCCGTTCTGGGAGTCCACCCGTTGGTGTGCGTGCCTCATGGCCCGCATGGCACGGGGTGCGTGTGTGTTCTGGCCTCAGGCACCTTCAGCCCGAGGCTACATCGCTACCTGTTAGGCCCAGCTCTACTGGCTGGGGCCTAGACCTCAGGAAAGGATCCCAGGTTACCCACCTGCGGGAAGCCCACGCTTAGGAAAGGAGACCAGGGGAGGAGACTAGCGACGGTACTGCTGTCTCGGGAGGAGGCCTGGAGCTCACCTAAGGAGGGATTCATTATTACAAGCCCTGCAATCCGGCATAAAGGTTCTCTCACTATTGCTTGGCTTGGAGGTTTTGGGACTGTTAATAATTCTGTGGCAGAGGATTCCTGATCGTATCCCTACTTTCTAAAAGATAGGATTGATTCGTGCTTCATCTCGGCTGCTAGGACCACTAAACGGGACTATCCGAGTGAGCAATACCCACTCAGGCTTGAGTGGCGACGATTGCAACTTTAGTACTGCGTACCTGAACCTTCCCCTGTTCTTCTCTCATATCTGACTTTCCTCTCAAGTATCCCTCAGCAAAAGTAAATAAAGCCTGACTGTTTGGGTTTTACATTTGTGTGGACATTGGCCTTTTTGGAGACTTTTTTTTTCTATATCCTGACAACGGAAGCCTAGGAGGTTCGCAGGACCCAACAAAACCAGCCGGTCCCTTAAATGGGGGTAAGTGCTACATATGAACAAAAAGAATAGCTGCTACCATTTAATAAGTGAACTCACACTCGTTAGAAATTAATGTGCAAATAATGGTGCGCTTATTCAATACAATTATAAATCCTGTAAAATGTCTATTTCCACAACTAAACAGAGACATTAAAATGAAAAAGTGAAAAACACAATAATAGTCCAAATAATGAAGGAAAAGTTAAAAAAATGTGATGATTCTGAAATGAGTGGATTCACATTTTTTGGACTTTTTTTTTCATTACAGTAAAACCTTGGTTTGAGAATAACTTGGTTTGAGAGCGTTTTTTCAAGACAAGTAAAATTTTTAAATAAATTTTGACTTGATATACAAGCGATGTCTTGATAGAGTATAAAAGGGCGCCTCTAAGTGTAGCAATACAGTTACATTTAGTTACATTTAATGAAGGTACAACATTTAGCAACTCATATGGTTGATGATTAAAACAGGCACATCTAAGCATGCAGGCATCCGGGGTAAAGCTGTCCACGTAGACATTGGCGTCTTCCCTTCCACGCTGCCCTCCACGAGCTGTTCAAGCCTCGCTTTCAGATCACTCTACTGCAGGGTAGTCTTCCCGGTCACGATTGCAGACTGACAGCAGTGAGAGCCGGCGGTTTGGGGGATGGTCTATGTCAGAACTGGGTGTATCGGGTCATGATCATTAGTAGGAACCCAGGGCTCTCAGCGTGTCCCCGGTCTCTGTGCTGGGAGTGAGCTGTGCGGTGCGCTCCCAGCACAAAGACAGATATGCATATATGCGGCCCTACAGCAAAAACCCCAGTCCAGTGAGGCCGCATATATGTGTTTTTCCAGCGTCAAGGGGTTAATCTGGGGAGAGGGAAGTGTTAGATGCACTAGCAGATTTAGATGCACTAACAAATGGTTTGCCTCAACCCTATAAAGGCTACATCTGCAAAATAGCTTGGTCTTGGTCGGGGGAAATTAAAAGAAAGAAAGACTAAAAAGAGAAAACTAATGCAGCTATCACATTTAGGAATTGGTAAGCTGCAAAAAAAATGTTTGATTTTGGGTTCAATACCACTTTATAGGTGCAGCGCCCTGGGGTTTAGTCAGGGAGCTCCTCACCAAATTCCTTGTCAGGAAGACTGTAGATAGTTGTTAGAGATCCATTGATTTCTCCTTAAGTTTGGCCTTGTTGTACTTTTCCCTTTTGCCACTAGGTGGCTGGGCACTTGGTGGCATTAGATGTGAAAAGGACATTTCAAGGTCAAGTTATGGGTATATGGGATACCTCAGCCAATGGGCAGGGGTTTTCTTGAATTCCTTAGCCTGCTGGGAGATCAGGGCTGCCAGGCTGTGTGAGGGCCTATCCAGAAGTAAGTGGGCAGCGCAGGGTTGGGACTGCGGCTTGCAGTCCAACCAAAAGTGCCGGTTCTGCCGGCCGGAGAACCTGTCATGGTCGGAGGTAGAAGGGAAGCTGTCGCCACTAAGGGACCAACCACCTTTACCAGGGACCACAGTGAGTAACCGAAGCAAGTACCGGAGCAACATTCTGACTGAACGGGCATGGTGGAGAATCTGGAAACTTCAGGCGGTGATCAAGTCAGAAACCCAACCAGTGAAGGTGACGCTTGCAGAGCTGCCTTGTGTGTCAAGTCAGCCTTGTGTGGCAAGTCAGGGGCCGAGCCAGTCAGCAGGGGTGAAGCTTGAAAGGTATCTGAAGTGCCAAGCTAGGGACCCAGCAGGAAAGCGTGGGTGACGCTTGAGGGAGATACCACCGCAAAAGCCTTGAGGAGCTCACGGGATTCAGAGTCAGTGAATCAGTGAGTCCAGTAAGAGACTAGAAACTCAAGGGTCTGAGGAGCTACAAGTGGACATTGTAGTGAAGCTGAGAGAACTGTTGAACTTTGTGTTAGGAACTGTTAAACACTGTTGCTATTGGAGACAGCAAACCTGCACATGCAGATGTGGCACCTTGCTGGGGCCTTTCCCTGTACGGCTGTCTTTCTATTGAAGTCTCAGTGTCTGCCTAATGAAATTGCAACTACTTAAGGGTAATTTATAAAATTAGGGCATAGACACTCAAATCCGGACACCACATCCCTTAATTAGAGATTTAAAGAGAAGGGGAAAAAAGGGTAACAAACCCTGGGACTTTAAACGGTGTCCAATTGATAAAGTTGAAATACAGTAACAGTATTAGGGGTTTTCAAATTTTATTTATAAAAGTAAAAAAACAAGCATAGATAAAAAAAACATCCATATAGATGTAACGGGTATTTGAATTTAGGGGAAGCATCTGGGTGGTAGTGTAACCCAGATGCACTGATTGCTAGAGGATCTGAGGCCCTTTTATGGTTCTTGGAGGACTCTGGTGGTGTGAGGTTCCCTGGACCTATAGGTGGCGTTGTTGCCGGGGGCCGGAGGTGAACTCACATCGCAGGACTGTGCCTTTTTGTCCTCCCCTGGAGCTGGTACAGCGGGGCAGGGAACCCGCTGTGACACGAAGGGAGAGGAGATAAAAGGGGCGGACGCCCTTACCACGGGGTCAGAGTGCAGAGTCGGAGGACGCCGCCGCACCCAGGCACCTTCAGCTTGGGTGCTGGCATTCCGGTGCTCCGGGCCCAGGTGCCCTTGACCTGGCCGGAGCGAGAGATGGAGTCCATCTCAGGCACCTTTAGCCTGGGGTGAGGTACTATGGCGGATGCCTGGGGCTCAGTACCTTCGACTGAGTTCCGCGAGGGTGGAGGAATTCGAGGGGGCCCTAACTCCTTGGGTGCCCGTGTCTGAGTTTGTGAGGTCTGGTGTGCAGAACTTCTCTGGAGAGTCCGGCGCAGCATCGCTGGTGACAGAGAGGCCTCCGGTATCTCCCTTGGACGGATATCCTTCCCCTGACAGGGGCCGTGCTAGCGAAGGTAATTCACGTTCTATTTCACATAGTCAGTGGCAGTGACTATTCGCCACTGGTGATACCACAGTGGTTGGCAAGAGAAGGGAAAGGATTGTGCCTCGACCTATTCCCATTAAGACTAAGTTGTTGCAAAAGAATCCAACTTAACCGGGCTGTGTGTTTATTCACTGAGAAGAATAAAACTGTGTTGGACCTATTCACTGTGTGGAACTCTGGTTACTAGGAGCAAAGGAGTCAGGGACGAAGTACTGGACTTGACTCTAGGACATCTACACAAAGCCTGATCTTTCTGGCCTTCACCTTTTCACTATGGAGGACATGGGCCGTGGTGTATCTCATCCCTCCCCCCAGCACTAACACCGCTAGACAAAGAAAGACAAGCCGAGAATGAGAAGGGGTGAGAGGGGTGAGGTCGCTACATAGAATACATGACATTTAGCCATACGTATAAAAGACTGCAGTAAAATCGCTCTACATGTTTCGCTCGGATGAGCCTCTTCAGGAGCTTTCGATGTTAAAGTAGGTTATGATGAAGATTACAAGTGTAGCGGGGTCTCCTTTAAGGCCCTATGGACTACGTTACCCAGAACCCCGCTTGGCACCCAGGGTGCATTTGGCTATAAAAGGAAAGGGCGAGGCTAAGCTCGGCCTCTTTGGACACCGCGCTGCAATCAAGGGGACTCCCTGTGCGGATCTGTTGCAGTGCAAGGCACTATAACATACTGTTCCTGTATGTGAACCACCGTTCATCTGCATGCGAAGAGTTGTTCTCACAGAGACTGAGCTTTATCTGAGTCAGGCCTGACCAGGAGTTTAAAACTTTGTTGTTGCGCCACATTGCGCATAGAGAAGATAGTTGCACGTGGCGTGTGATCACTCTGCACTATCACTTTTAGTAGGTTTATTGCTGCAGGGCTCTGCATGTATGCTATGTGTATTGTTTAACCTATACCTTTATACCTAAGTAAATCAGATATAGTTTACCAATCCTGATTCAGTGTTTATCATTGCATATTAACTGCATATCCTGTTGTGAGATTGTGTATAACCAGGCATAGGATTATGAAGGAAACATTCCCCAGACTAACTGTGCCATAGAGGGTTGAGTAGATTGCCGGGGGTTGGCGGTGCTGTATACAGGGCCCAAACTAACTGAAAACCAGCGGCTCTCTTAACTGGGGGTAGCGCTACACAAGAAAACATACAACGGATGGAACAGCAAGTTAGTTAGTTTGAAGAATACAACATTCAATCAATGAACCAAGGTACTGGTATTATTGATTAAATAACCAATTGATAAATATCATTAGGTATTTATTAACTAATAATCAAAAAATTAAGAATAACATAATAATCAGTGTGCGAGCTGACGACCATGACCAGTGTAATCGAGATATTCCCAACACTTTACCCATACCATTCTACCCCCTTAAATTCTTAACCAATCTATAATAATTAGACCACACCAGAGTTGGAGTATAACTGGCCATAACAGCCTTTTTATTAAAACATAATTAGATAAAACTCCAATATAAAATAATACTTTCATTTCCATAACTTTAACAGTTTAACTCCCAGTCTGTTGGTCTCTGACGGCACCCCGAACTTTTAACACTTTTTCCACCAATACACTGCGGGACCAAAATTTTACCATACCAGGCCTCCAGCCGTGTCACAGCTCGGAGACAACCCCTTCCCGCAGTGCAACCATACCCGTATTCCAGCAGACACCGTTCCACTGGAATACACCAGAGGGGCACATACCACCGATGAGCCCCCCACCACTTCCATCACATCTGTTTTATGCCACCGTCAAAGACCAAAGACACCGCCAGTACACAGCTGTTACGACGACCCAAATCCATTCGACCTGAAACACAAGAAAACACACAAACAAGACAAACACCAAACAATAGGGAGGGTGGGTGTGAAAAACTTCCTCTCCCTCACTGTCTCCTCACAAAATGTTCACGGGCGTTCCCACCCCTTCATATTTAAAGCGCTCCTCCCCTCCAGCACATATTACTCCTGTCTCCTCCCTCTCCAAACTTCCCAGCTTTTTTAACCCTGTGTTGCCTTTACTCTCCACCTTGTCATGCCCGGCCCTCCATTACTTTTTCTTTCTGTCTTTTCATTCCGGGCCTCCCTTGACCAGTGTAATCGAGATATTCCCAACACTTTACCCATACCATTCTACCCCCTTAAATTACATACCCCTTATCTTAACCAATCTATAATAATTAGACCACACCAGAGTTGGAGTATAACTGGCCATAACAGCCTATTTATTAAAACATAATTAGATAAAACTCCAATATAAAATAATACTTTCACTTCCATAACTTTAACAGTTTAACTCCCAGTCTGTTGGTCTCTGACGGCACCCCAAACTTTTAACACTTTTTCCACCAATACACTGCGGGACCAAAATTTTACCATACCAGGCCTCCAGCCGTGTCACAGCTCGGAGAGAACCCCTTCCCGCAGTGCAACCATACCTGTATTCCAGCAGACACCGTTCCGCTGGAATACACCAGAGGGGCACATACCACCGATGAGCCCCCCACCACTTCCATCACATCTGTTTTATGCCACCGTCAAAGACCAAAGACACCGCCACAGCCTGCAAGGGTAACCCCTTACCCTTAAGGGCCCCCCACACCCGCAGGGCAATCTGGATCCCGTCCTGAATCCTCAATGCCCACAAATCCATCCCCACATCAGAAAGATGCACACCATCCCTCCGTAAATACATGCCCACATTTACCTCCAACTCCATGTGCCTTACCATCAGCCCCCGTTATTGGCAACCAACCTACCCACCAGTTTGTTTAACTTGATTCCCGCCTTGTTGATCCTCGCCACTGATCTCACCATCCGCCCCGAGGTGCGCGCTACAACGTCAGACTATACCATCATCGTCCCCAGGAAGACCTCTCAAAGCACCAAGAAATCCGACTTTTATAGCCGAGAACAGAGCCCCAATGGCTCTGATCCCCAAGTCACCCCCCCCCCCCACATGTAGTACCAAACGACTGGCGGTCTATCCAACCGGGCGTACCGATACACTTCTGGCACCACCCTACTCCACACTATGCCCGGGATGCCTATGCCCCCCAACGCAAGCCTCCCTCCTGGGTATCCCCAACTGCCTGCCTTCCTGTCAGATGTCTGCCCTCCTTGCTCCCCCAAATTACATATGAATGCCCTACCATCCAGACGAGGCATGTAGAACCTCCATCTGAAATGTAAATACCACAACACAATTCAAAAACCCCAGGAAAAAATACCCCATCATTGCCAATAACCACACTTGCGCACCCCTTCACTTCCCACATATTCCCACACACATCAGCTAATAAATGGGGGGGGCGTACATAAGAACGAAACCACCTGGACTCCCATCTCCTGATCTGTTTTACCACCGCCTCATCCAACCCGCACCGGGCAGCCCCAGTGGCCGCCCCGATGCGGAAGGAGTGTGAAGCGATATGCAACTGTACCGTCACCCCTCACCCCATTTGATCCGTCTGTGACCTCCTGAACAGCAACCTCACCCTATCGCCCAAGCACTCCACGTCCTGTACCAGTAACCCCCCAGTCCTCAGTTTTGATGGGCACACAAGCTCCCCCACCCTAAATGCCCCAAAATGCAACAGAAAACGCTGTATAGAACAACTTAACCCCATAAACAGCTGAACACATCCCGGCCAATGCCTCGCAGATCACTTGTAAAAGAGAAAAAGACACAGGCCTCCCTGCATCCCTATGAGGGTGATCCTTTTGACACCCCCCTTAACGCCTCCCTTACCCAGAAAACCGTAGTGAAATCCGGCATGCCCTGGAGTTCGAACAGAAACGTAGAGCCTGCCAGCTTCTTCTCGATCCCTGACACCGAACCTCCTGCCTCCATGCACCGAGTTACAAAGTAAACTACCAGCAACTCCACCTCGGACACGCCCAGCTCAGCATCCGCTAGCCGTCTGAATGCAGCCCACTCCCTCCAGTTTATTTGTATATGCCACCCATGTCGACCCACTTACCTACTGCCCGATCCTGAAACCGGGGACAGTGAATCAGCTAGTGTGTAGTCAAACCCCGGGGTATGCATAGCATAGAGAAAACATTCAACTGTAAGAACTCCGGTCGATGACTTGCACAACCCCAAATTGTCACAGTTCAATCTAAACTTCATGTCCTTACACAATGCCTCCCAAAACTCCGTAGCCAATACCACCGGAAACAGGTCCAGCAATACCATGTCCCGACTGAACCCCGCTTCCCCAAAAGACTTGGGCCATGCCTCTGCACTCCATTACCCCTGAAAAATGCACCAAAACCCGTGGACTTTGCTGCATCATTGACCCATCCTAAATCAAAATTGCTCACCGGGTCCCCCATCCACCCCCATTGCCCATTGTAAGTTTCCAAGAACGTGTGCCACACCTTCAAATCCTCCCTAATATCCTCATTGAGTCAAATGAAATGCGTATTGGCCCGCACCCCAGCCGCAGCAGCCGACCGCCCTTGACAAAAACCCACCCCTGGGAACAATCTAACTCGCAAAATTCAACTTACCCAGCAAGGAATGAAGTCCACGCAGTTGCACCTTCCTTTTCCCCATATCTCCCTAATCTCACCCCATAAAAAAGGGGGGGGAGGGGGGTCCAAAACAAAATTTTCCCAGGAAATGGATGGCCCGTCCCATCAGTGACCACCCTTTAACAAAAAGAAGCTAAATTGTCAGAACATGGCGCCTGAGATGGAGCATCCCATGGGCAGACACCGATTGACATAACCCCCCCCCCCCCCAGCAGCATCCCAACAGCCAAAACTGTCCGGGTGTACCGGCTGCAGCCGGAACGCTGACTCAATGTCTGCCTTTGCCATGAGTGCCCCCACACAGTGCACACTTCAGGACCTATCAAGGAATTAACTGACCCCCTTCTTGGGAACGAGAGGTGGTGAATAAGCCGAAGCTTAATCGATTCCTTCTTATGCACCACCCCATCGGTGACACCACCAGATCCCCGAGTGGGCTCTCCCGAAATGGCCCCCCATACGATCGAAAGCCACCTCTTTAGCCAATGTTTTCTGAAACCACCCCCGTACTAACCAGTGTTGGCCACAAAATTTGCGCCAAGGGCGGCACGACCTCCTGAGAGCACGTAATTTTAAAACCCCTCCTAGAAACCCACCCTCAGCCACTCCGCCGATGCCCTATCCAGATATCTACTTAGAAAAACCCCATCCTTACCTCCAGCACCGGTGTCATCCTTCTTGCGAGCAAAATCCCCGGGACGCTTTCCGCCTTTGAAGCATCGAGACAAGGGGTGCTTCCCCCCGCATCCAGAGCATTCATGTTTAAAACGACAGGACCCCCAAACTTGCCAGATCCTTCGTGAAACTGACAGCACACCCCCCCATGTTTTTCTCAGTCGGTGGTACAGAGTCATTTGTCCCCCCGACCCGCCCCCCGAAATAACTGTCTCGTGCCCGCGCCGAGGACATCAAACGCAGCCGAAGGCTGATATCCTTATGCACCCAACGAAGCGTCGGACGAACTGCCCTACGCTGCCGACTATTCGTCTTCACGCAGCCAAGCAGTCCCAACATAACCCCCCAGGCCTTTCCCATCGCGTCCATATAACAGCACAGTGCCGAGCAATGTTCCCGGGTTTACTCCCCTAACACGCTGGCCAAGATGGCGAATGCCCGCAGCCACTTCCCAAACCTCCTCGGGACCAATGGACACCTCCTCATCCCCTCATCCTCCATTTGGAATCGTCTGGCTTACCTTGTCCAAATAAAACTTTTCATGGGGCAGTAATGAGAAAACCTCGACATAATCACCTTTCCTATTTTTCCTCTCACCCCCTGGTCAGGTGAGCCCACAAGGGCCTTCCAAAGCAAATGCAAACCTTACACTTAGCAGCATCGCGGGGGGGCGCGAATCGCGGGGGGCGCGTCTGCTGGGGCCCCAGGCCAGATCGGGGCCCCGAGCAGTTGTCCTGTCATGACGGCCCTGAATGAGGGCACCAACCTGTTCTCCCAGCCAGTCTGGCCCCTTCGTTGCCGCAGCCGCCCGCAACCGAGCGAGGATCAAAACCACGTCCGCCATTTTGTCTGAGGAGAGAAGTGAAAAACTTCCTCTGCCTCACTGTCTCCTCACAAAATGTTCCCGGGCGTTCCCGCCCCTTCATATTTAAAGCGCTCCTCCCCTCCAGCACATATTACTCCTGTCTCCTCCCTCTCCAAACTTCCCAGCTTTTTTAACCCTGTGTTGCCTTTACTCTCCACCTTGTCATGCCTGGCCCTCCGTTACTTTTTGTTTCTGTCTTTTCATTCCGGGCCTCCCTGTATAGGAATAGTTAAGAATGATCTGCAAGATCCCATGAAAAGTTCAAAACCGAAAAATCCAGGCATCTCCACTCATTCATGTTGGCCACAGGAGGGAAAGAGCATTTTTAGTCCCTAAAGTATAGATAGAGTTAAGAAACCATGTAAAGCAGTGGTTCTCAACCTGGGGGTCAGGACCCCCTCGGGGGTCGAATGATGATTTGCCAGGGGTCACCAAATCCTGGGCTGTTACTGAAGCCCGCACCACTCTCCCGGCCTTTTTGCGGCCGCCCAGCAGGGCTGTCCCTGGAGCCTATGGCCACCCAGCTGGGCTGTTTCTGGGGCCCGCGGCCGCCCACTCACCCTTTTCGCAGCCGCCTATTCAGTTCACGGCATGGCTGGGGGGCAGAGACTAGAGGTCAGCTGATTGGTGAGGAATGTGAAGTGGGAGGGGCTGGAGGAGACTCTATCTCTGGATTTCGGCATAGGTGTCACTGCTACGAGACACCACAAAGTCGGAGACACAGTGAAGCCAGAGACACAGTGATTAACACTACCCGTTATTATAGTTGCCATTAAAAGTCCCCACTACAGTTCTCAGATCAGCAGATGACCTTGATCAAGAGCACCTAAGTTGGCCAATCAGAACTCCCCCCAGCACTGCCGCTCATCCCATTCCCCCCACCTCCACACCAAGGAGTAAGAGAAGGAATAAAAATTGAGAATACATGAAAGGGAGAGGAAAAGAGGGGGAGGAAAAAACAAAAAGGGATAAAAAAGAATAGGAGAAAGAACAAGAATGATGGCTAGAGAGGGATGGGGGAAAAAACAAGAAATTAGGATAGAGAGAGATAAAAGGGAAAGAAAGGAGAACAAAGAGAAAGAGTGGTACATCCTAAAAATGTACCATAAGGGTTTTAATACTGTACGAGTGGAAGGGACTCAGAGAGCTAAATGTCTGTGGCTTAGGGGTGCAAACTACTTGTCTTGTCTTGGGTGCTGACAACCCATGCTACGAAAATAATTTTACTGTTAGGGGTCCCTACAACTTGGAAAATTTTATCAAGGGGTCACGGCACTAGAAAGGTTGAGAACCACTGATGTAAAGGGAGCTACATGGAAGCACATAAGTACATTTTCCTATCAAAACTTGGGCATGATTGACAAAATAAATTGTTACCTAGGCAAGAAATATAGGCGTAGAATCAATGGAGTTTACCGCTGGTTTGGAACGTTTCTTCCTTTGAGACCATAAGCGGACTATATAAAGGAAAGCAAGGTCCAATGGCAATATGCCTAAATTGATCCAGTGGCATCAACTGAGGAGATGGACTGGCATACTGTAGGGAAGGTAGAATAGAGAAGAAAGGGGGGAGCTGTAATATTGGCGTATTACACCACGATTTGCCACTTTTTGCTATAATAAATATCCCCCAAAAATATATAAAAAAACTTTTTTTTTCCTCAGTTTAGGCCGATATGTATTCTTCTACATATTTTTGGTAAAAAAAAAACGCAATCAGCGTTTATTGATTGGTTTGCGCAAAAGTTATAGCGTTTACAAAATAGGGGATAGTTTTAGGGCATTTTTAATAATTTTTTTTTTTTACTAGTAATGGCGGCGATCAGTGATTTTTTTCGTGACTGCGACATTATGGCGGACACATCGGACACTTTTGACACATTTTTGGGACCGTTGTCATTTTCACAGCGATCAGTGCTATAAAAATGCACTGGTTACCGTGAAAATGACACTGGCAGTGAAGGGGTTAACCACTAGGTGGCGGTGTAGGGGTTAAGTGTTTCCTGCATTGTGTTTCTAACTGAGGGGGGTTGGGCTCTGTGTCACATGACACTGATCTTCGCTCCGTATACACGGAGCTGAGATCAGTGTCATTGTCACTAGTCAGAGAGGGGAGATGCTTGTTTACACAAGCATCTCCCCGCTCTATACCTCTGTGAGACGATCGCGGGGATCCCCGCGGCGATCGAGTCCGCGGGACCCGCGGTCCGACTCACGGGTAAGGCGGCAAGGTCGCTCGCGCGCCGCCGGCGGCGCTCGCGCGACCACACGGCAGGCATTTAAAGGGCCACGTACAGGTACGTGATTATGCCTGTCCGTGCCATTCTGCCGACGTATATCTACAGTGCGCGGTCCTTAAGCGGTTAAACTACTTAAGAGTATTCTGGCCCTAACCCTCTTTCCCTTGAAAAATATAAAAAAGGACTGTTAAAAGAACCAAATCTTCTTTTGCATCCAAGAAGTGTCTGGCGCCCAATGACTTTCACCATTTTTGCACCCACTATGCCTCACAACCCACCACATACTTAACCACTTCCATACCAGGCCTGTTCTGGCACTTCTCTCCTTCATGTAAAAATCATCCTTTTTTTGCTAGAAAATTACTCAGAACCCCCAAACATTATATTTTTTTTTAGCAGACACCCTAGGGAATAAAATGGCGGTCATTGCAACTTTTTATCTTGCACGGTATTTGCGCAATAATTTTTCAAACGCCTTTTTTTTTTTTAAACGGTTTCATGAATTAAAAAATAACAAAACAGTAAAGTTAGCCCAATTTTTTTGTATAATGTGAAAGATGATGTTACGCCGAGTAAATAGATACCTAACATGTCAAAATTGCGCACACTCATGGAATGGCGCCAAACTTCAGTACTTCAAAATCTCCATAGGCGACGCTTTAATTTTTTTTACAGGTTACCAGTTTAGAGTTATAGAGGAGGTCTAGTGCTAGAATAGTTGCACACGCTTTAATGCACGCGGCGATACCTCACATGTGTGGTTTGAACGGCGTTTACATTTGTCGGCGGGACTTACATGCGTGTTCGCTTCTGAGCGCGAGCTACCAGGGACAGGAGCGTTTTATATTTTTTTTTAGTAGTTTTTTTTATTTTACTTAATTATTTTTATTTTTACACTTTTTTTACATTTAAATTTTTTTGATCACTTTTATTCCTATTACAAGGAATGTAAACATCCCTTTGTAATAGGAATCTATTGTGACAGGTCCTCTTTATGGAGAGATGCGGGGTCAATAAGACACCACATCTCTCCTCCAGGCTGGAAAGCATGAGATCGAGAAAAAAAATTCACTGATCTCATGCTGACAGCCGCGATCGCGGCTTTGTTTACTTCCGGGAACCCGGGCGTGACGTCATATTGTCACACCTGGGCCTCAGACTGTCATAGAGATGACTGGTGACCATCTGGTCAGCGGAAATCTCTATGGTCTTCATCCAGCGCTGGACAATTCTTTCTCCGGGCCCCCGGGGCACGAGAGAGCCCGGAGAAGCACCGGATGACGTCCCCTCCCGTCGCCTATAAGAACGATCAAGCGGCGGAACTGCCGCTATGATCATTCTTATTGTGCACAGAATTGCCGGCTACAAAGAATGATATCTGAATGATGCCTGTAGCTGCAGGCATCATTCAGATATCCCCGCATAAAGTCAAGGACGTCATATGACGGTGTTCAGTAGGGAAGTGGTTAAGGATTTCAGTGGTCTGGGGCCTCTAGGGTTCTCATTAGACTGGAAGAGGTTAGAGATTCTGCTACATAGGGGCCACCTGACAGACATACACTAGCCTAACTGCTGCCCCATAGATAGATGCTCTGCGGAAGGGGATTGGACCCCCATAACAGCCCCACTTCTTCTACCTTTCTGGTTGGTGTGCACATTTATAGTTAACTGCATCTAAACACAAAAACAAAGCTTTTACATATTGCAGCTTACCTACGATGCCTGCAGTTCGGTGGCTGCAAACTCACTGCATTTGTTAGATGCATTTGGGGTTCCATTAACATTTAATGACACCTACATGTGTCTTACAAGGGCAGTGTGTTCCTGTGTAGTGCGGGAAACGTGCATGGAAATACGCCTTTCCAGCACTGTGTTCTGGTGTGAACAGGCCCTTTCTTCCCTTTTACATAAAAATCATATCAACATGCTGATATGAAATAATTTTACATTCATTAGTTAACCCCTTGACGATTGAGAGTAAAACAAATGTTAATGCCTGAACATAATTTTGCAACTTTGACATGTATTAGTAAAACTGTACAAATCATCACAATTACTTTGTATATCCAAGTGGATTATACCTTGTTTTTTACAGGGCAAATTGGGCTTTATTTTGGTAACATATCTCCTGATTTTTATTTTATTTTTTATTAAAGGAATACTGGCCCAAAATGGTAAAAGGAAATGAACGTTTTAAAAGAGCGAACAAAAGTCCTGGATGGCTTAACTCCAATGTAAAAATGCATATAAAATCAAGGGAGAAGGCCTTCAAAAAATACAAGAGTAGAGCAAAAAAAAAAAATCCCAAGAAATTCTTTAAGTTTGTAGACAGTAAAAAAGGGAGGACAGACCATATTGGTCCCATAAAGAATGAGGAAGGACATCTAGTTATAAAGGATGGGGAGATGGCGAAGGTATTGAATTTATTCTTCTCCTCAGTCTTCATGAGGGAATTGGGAACAATCTATAGAAAATAATACACACGCATCTAAAAACTTGACGCATTTTGCGAGACACTGCTGGCTTCTTTAGGAGTGGATGCGCATGTAGTGTATCTAAAATAGAGAATATCAATTGAAGATATATATTACAGTAGTAGATGTATTTTTTAACAAATTGTAAGCGGGACTTTGTATGGGAGACCCCATACTTACCAATCGGCAAGACCAGGGTACCACAGGCTGATTTCCCAAAGGTGGCGGCGACATGTGTTTAGCCCGGGAGCTGTAGAGGTGGAATTGGCCAAATAAGGGCGAGCATGGCATGGGTGAAGGATCTGTGTCCCTTGAGGTCACAAAATGTCCATCATCATGGATAATAACAACTGCAATGTAAATGTATATATCTAAGTTATTCAGTAATTGTTACAGTGGCAAGTTATGCATATAGGTATGTATATACAGTATCTCACAAAAGTGAGTACACTCCTTGCATTTTTGTAAATATTTTATTACATCTTTTCATGTGACAACACTGAAGAAATTACACTTTGCTACAATGTAAAGTAGTGAGTGTACAGCTTGTATAACAGTGTAAATTTGCTGTCCCCTCAAAATAACTCAACACACAGCCATTAATGTCTAAACCTCTGGCAACAAAAGTGAGTACACCCCTAATTGAAAATGTCCAAATTGGGCCCAATTAGCCATTTTCCCTTGCCGGTATCATGTGACTCATTAGTGTTACAAGGTCTCAGGTGTGAATGGGGAGCAGGTGTGTTAAATTTGGTGTTATCGCTCTCACTCTTTCATACTGGTCACTGGAAATTCAACATGGCACCTCATGGCAAAAAACTCTCTGAGGATTTGAAAAAAAGAATTGTTGCTCTACATAAAGATGGCCTAGGCTATAAGAAGATTGCCAAGACCCCTGACCAAAGAAGTTGAGTGCACGTGCTCAGCATCATATCCAGAGGTTGTCTTTGGGAAATAGATGTAAGAGTGCTGCCAGCATTGTTGCAGAGGTTAAAAGGGGTGGGGGGTCAGCCGGTCAGTGCTCAGACCATACGCCGCACACTGTATCAAATTGGTCTGCATGGCTGTTGTCCCAGAAGGAAGCCTCTTCTAAAGATGATGCACAAGAAAGCCCGCAGTTTGCAGAAGACAAGCAGACTAAGGACATAGATTACTGGAACCATGTCCTGTTGTGATGGAGTTAATAAAATGATTATTACCGTATTTTTCGCACCATAAGACGCACTTTTACCCCCCCAAAAAATAGGGAAAAGTGTCCCTGCGTCTTATGGAGCGAATACTGAGCAGGCTCCGCCCCCCCATCACCGCCGCCATGTCAGAATACAGACACTCGGCTTCTCTGTGGAGGAGAGATGACAGGATGTGAGGCATATCCTTGCTGGGGCATACCAAGGGGGAGCGGGGGGAGACGGTCTGCCCCAGGTGCCAAAACATGGGGGTCGTCAGTGTTGTTGCTATAATGGTGCACTCCGCACCCAGGTAAGCTGACACCCACCAGATGTGACCCCATCCTGCAAACGACAAGAGCCCTCGATGGCTGTTTTTTTCAGCTGGAACACCCCCGGCGCCGTGGTCTGGTCCAGTCCCACTTCCTGCCTCTCTCCACTTGCCGCTGCTGCTGCTGCAAATTATGTCCTCAGTCCTCCTTCCTAGCTGCTGCCCGGGTGTATCTGATGCTGAGAGCCAGTCAGAGGGGGTTGTGGATTGTAATGGCAGTGTCCTCCACTGCCTGAGGTGAGTGATAAGGGGGTGGGAGGTGTGGGATGGTATCCAATGTTCATCACCTGAGCTGTTGTTATATGAGAGGCTGAAGGGGTGTTTGTGTCTGCCCTGCCACCCTGAGCTGATCTGGGAAGGGGGGGGAGGTTGCTGTGTGACCACCACCACCCAGGTATAGTGTAGCTGAGCTGATTTGATAGGGGGGCTGGTATTGCTGTGTGTCCACCACCCACCTATAGTAGTAATATAATATTAAATATTTTAGTACATCATTTGGTTCAGAAGATTTTTTTTCTTGTTTTTCTCCTCTAAAACCTGGGTGCGTCTTATGGTCAGGTGCGTCTTATGGAGCGAAAAATACGGTATATCTATGTTTCTTCTCACTATTATCCACTCAAATATTGGTTTAGAAATTTGCTTCTAAGATAAGGCAGGTTAAATGACTATTGTATTCAGTTGCTCACATGGTTCACTGCCCACCCCTCAGGAATTTTAGAGTAATTAACATCCTTCTGAGAATGTGTTTGCAAGGAACAAGACACAAAGACACACCAAGATATATTTATACAATAAGAAGCTTATTGATGTTTATATTGGGAACCAGAAAGTTTATGTATGCTAACTAAGGATATAAGTTAGAGTATTATCATGTGTGTGTTTGGGTAAATCTTATAACCGGACAGTAGTATTATTTTCCTTGATTGAAAAGCTGTGACAGAGATATTGATCCCGGGGTGAAGATGAGAACCAGATGTCTCTTGCAATCTCCCACTCCTTAATTCACTCCTTCAACTTACTCCTTCAATGCCCCTTCCCATCGTGAAAAGCAATATGGCGCAGAGCCCTGGAATGTGAAGACACGTGGAATAGACTTGAGAGGAAGACGACCATATAAGGAATCAGCCAATCATATGTACACATTTGTGATGACGATTGCTTATGTCACTTTGTCTATAAAAGCTGTATCTGAATAAAGGAACCTTCTCTTGAGCCACACATGGGGAGGAAGCTATACTGATGAGTCTTCAGTATGCAATTATTAAAGCATGCATGCCCTCATATTAACATAAATTTGGACCAGCCGCAGAATAGCGAATAGTACTCTGGTAATGGACCAGAGATGATCTATTACACTGTGGTCTGATAAGACCAAGATAAACTTATTTGGTTCAGATGGTGTCGAGCGTGTGTGGCGGCAACCAGGTGAGGAGTACAAAGACAAGTGTGTCTTGCCTATAGTCAAGCATGGTGGTGGGAGTGTCATGATCTGGGACTGCATGAGTGCTGCCGTCACTGGGGAGCTACAGTTCATTGAGGGAACCATGAATGCAAACATGTACTGTGACATACTGAAGCAGAGCATTATCCCCTCCCTTCGGAGACTGGGCCACAGGGCAGTTTTCCAACATAACAACCCTAAACACAGCTCCAAGACAACCACTCTCTTGCTAAAGAAGCTGAGAGTGAAGGTGATAGACTGGCCAAGCATGTCTCCAGACCTAAACCCTACTGAGCATCTGTGCGGCATCCTTAATTGGAAGGTGGAGGGGAGAAAGGTCTCTAACATCCACCAGCTCTGTGATGTCATCATGGAGGAGTGGAAGAGGACTCCAGTAGCAACCTGTGAAGCTCTGGTAAACTCCATGCCCAAGAGGCTTAAGGCAGGGCTGGAAAATAATGGTGGCCACACAAAATATTGACACTTGGGCCCATAGGCGTGCGCAGGGGGGGTGCCGGGTGTGCCTGGGCACACCCTAATCCCCTGACATACTTGTCTACACCTGGATGAGAGGGGCAGCGGGCGACATATAGAACAACCCGATGCTCTGTATTTTCCACCCTACAGCCGTTAAATGCCTTCGGGAGGAAGAGGAGGATAAGCGAGCATTCAGGGGCTGCATGGAGGAAAATGCAGACCATCGGTTGTACTATATGCCGCCGCCCCTCTCATCCAGCCTGGTGTACTAGAACTGCTGGCTCCGCCTACCAGCTCCCCCTGACTCCTTCGTTCTAAGTACAGTAACTGCCGCAGGACCGCCCACCCAGCTTCTCTGCGGCTCCGTCCATTGAATTTAGAGCAGCAGGCAGATGGGGGCATGACGTCCGGGGGACTGGAAGAGCCAGCTGATCCAGTAGGAAGAGCGGAGGAGGTCTCCACTGTGTGAGGAGACACGTGAAGCCTGGAGGGAGCCAGAGACACAGCAAGCATGGAGCCCACACTGAGAGCAAGTGAGTGACACCAATCCCATCCTTCCCCCCCACCCAGCACTGCCACTCATCCTATCTCCCCCCCCACACCCAGCACTGCCACTCATCCTATCTCCCCCCCCCCCACCCAGCACTGCCACTCATCCTATCTCCCCCCCCCAACCAGCACTGCCACTCATCCTATCTCCCCCCCAACCAGCACTGCCACTCATCCTATCTCCCCCCCCAACCAGCACTGCCACTCATCCTATCTCCCCCCCCCCCCACCCAGCACTGCCACTCATCCAATCCCCCCCCCCCACACCCAGCACTGCCACTCATCCTATCTCCCCCCACCCAGCACTGCTACTCATCCTATCCCCACCCAGCACTGCCACTAATCTCATCCCCCACCACTGCTGCCACTGATCCCAGGCCCCCCCAGCATTGCCACTGATCCCATGCCCCCCAGCACTGCCACTCATCCTATCTCCCCCAACAAGCACTGTCACTGATCCCACCCCTCTACCACTGCTGCCACTGATTTAATGCCCCTCAACACTGCCACTCATCCTATCTCCCCCCCAGCATTGCTACTGATCCCCCCCCTCCACTGCCATGAATCCCCCACCACCACTGATCCCATCAACCCCCAGCACTGCCAATGATCCCCCCCAACCTTGCCACTCATCCCATTCCCCCCAGTACTGCCACTGATCCCATTACCACCCCCCCCACCACAACCACCATCAACACCACAGATCCCATCAACTTTCCAACACTGCCACTGATCCCATCCCCCCCAGCACTGCCACTGATCCCATCCCCCCAGCACTGCCACTGATCCTATCCCCCCAGCACTGCCACTGATCCCATCAATCCCCTAGCACTACCACTGATCCCCACCCCCCCCCCCACCACTGCCACTCATCTCACCCCAGTACTGCCACTGATCCCATTACCAACCACCACAACCACCATCAACACCACAGATCCCATCAACTTTCCAACACTGCCACTGATCCCATCCCCCCCAGCACTGCCACTGATCCTATCCCCCCCCAGCACTGCCACTGATCCCATCAATCCCCTAGCACTACCACTGATCCCCACCCCCCCCACAACTGCCACTCATCTCACCCCAGTACTGCCACTGATCCCATTACCCCCCCACCACAACTGCCACTGATCCCATTACCCCCCACCACAACTGCCACTGATCCCATCAACCCCCTAGCACTGATCACCCTCCCCCTCTCCAGCACTGCCACTGATCACCCCCCCAGCACTGCCACTCAATCCATCCCCCCAGCACTGCCACTGATCCCATTCCCCTCCCCCCACCACCACTGCCAACTGATCCTATCTCCCCCCTCTCTCACCCCCACTTTCTCCCTCTGACCAGCTCAGCCATAAGATGTAAAATGTATTAGAATATTAAAAATTGTTTTAACACATTTCAAAATGTTGGTTTACATTTATTTAAAAGAGTGTGTGTCTGTGTGTATGTGTATGTGTGTATATATATATATATATATATATATATATATATATATATATATATATATATGTGTGTGTATGTATATATATATATATACCCACACACGTGTGTGTTTGAGTTTTGGGGTGCACACCCTAATCCAATAGGCTGCGCACGCCTATGCTTGGGCCCAATTTGGACATTTTCACTCAGGGGTATACTCACTTTTGTTGCCAGCGGTGAAGACATTAATGGCTGTGTGTTGAGCTATTTTGAGGGGACAGCAAATTTACACTGGAAGCCCTGGTTCACATTGATGCAATTTAGCATGCGATTTGACATGTCAAATCGCATGCCAAATCAGCGGTAATTTCCGGCGCCGCACTGATTCCCAAAAGTAGTTTCTGTACTACTTTTGCCGATTTCGGGGTGCGATTTCCATTGACATCTGTGCAGAAACCCGCACAGATGTCTATGAAATCGCCCCCGAAGTCGGAACTGACATGTGGGAATGAAATTGTGCGAGTTTGGCTGAACTCGCACGATTTCATTCCCGCAGTCAGTGTGAACCAGGGCTTATACAAGCTGTACACTCACTACTTTACATTGTAGCAAAGTGTGATTTCTTCAATGTTGTCATATGAAAAGTTGAAATAAAATATGTACAAAAATGTGAGGGGTGCACTCACTTTTGTGAGACACTGTGTGTGTGTGTAGGTATATATATATATATATATATATATATATATATATATATATATATATATCCAAACAAATGCAGCCTAGTCCAATGGTGAGGCAGATGTGGGAGTGGATATACAATTACAAAATGTAGGGGGATACCTGAAAAGACAATCCCAATAATGAGCAAAAAAAGGAAGGAGAGAAAATATAATGAAGGAACCAATCCAAACTAAAGAGTGTATAATCAAGTAAAATGGTATTAGGATATAAGCATGTGTACCCAGACAGGATTTGTAGATGCTTCCATCAAATGAGCCAACTCCAAGTGTAGGGTGAAGAGCCTTGAGAAAGGAAATGCTGACCCTCCAATTTGTACCTTCCAGCGGGCTCGGCGTGCTCCACCCCAAACGCCATGTATGGGAAATCAGACTTTGGTACCCTGGTCTTGCCGATTGGTAAGTATGGGGTATCCCATACTAAAGCCCCCCTTACAATTTGTTAAAAAATACATCTACTACTGTGATATATATCTTCAATTGATATTCTCTATTTTAGATACACTACATACGCATCCACTCCTGAAGTCCTGAAAAAGCGAGCAGTGTCTTGCGAAATGCGTCGAGTTTGTAGATGCGTGTGTATTATTTTATATGGATTGTTGTAACACATACGTTTATATTTTTAAATATCTATGTACCATGTTTATTACCAAATCGGCATGGCATTCATGTCCATGTATTTCTTGTATGACAACTAAATTATACCTGTAATAAATCTCAAGACCATGTTTACTTTTGTTATATTCATTGGCCAAATTGTGCTCGCCTCATTCAAAGTCCCAGGGCAAAATTCTGTGTTTTTTTGTTGACCATTAGAGGGAAAATGCTTTACGCATATTTGGGAATGCCGAAGCTATGGATATCTACAGGTCATATAAAAGCACCAATCTGTCTTTTCCATGGGGCAATCTTGAAGCTTTACATGTTTATTTTATAATACTCTCTGAGAGCAAAGTGCAAATCATCTTTTCTTCATCTGAATTGTATGAATTGAAATCTGACTTGATTTCTATGGGTTGTTCCACTTAAGCCCAGCTCTTTGCACTCCTTTATTGAATAAGCCTATTAATCTGCCCTTTACTTATGTGCAGCATGGCAGGAATATGATCTGCCCAAGAGCCGTGTCATGAGTCTTATAATAGAAACCCTTGCAAAAATAATGAGAAGATTAGGTCCGCAAGTCAACCCCACGGGGATGGCAAAATGGGCCTGGTACCTGTTTTTTCAAGCCCTGGGTCACATAAATATTAATGTTGTTAGCATGCCAGGGACTATATTCTTCTGATTGTTGGGTGAAATGAAAATCTTTGAGTGATGGGATTATTTGCGGATGTCTAACCTTTGTCTAGTATATATGACCAGTTTCAGACAGAACACGCTTTCTGTGAAAAATGTTTGTTCGCCCTTAATTAAAAAAACTTCGATAACTGCTGAGATGTAACTTTGCTGAGCGAAATGGCACCAATTTTAATTAAAAAAAACAACTCGAATTTATTTACAATAAATGTAAAATATTTGTCTTCATTACTTGGCTTCAGTTTAATAACTATTTACCTTGTAAATGGCATTGCTTGTAATCAGATACATATCTATTATAAATTTTGCTCTCCTGGATTATTTTTAGTGATTTTCATTTCATAGAAGAAAAATGTTACAGGAAATAGGATTCGAGATGAACTCCAGTCAAACCATTTAATACACAGATGAAAAACATGTAAGAAAAATGTTTTACCTGCCAAAGGATTTGCATTTCTGTCTATCCTATTCTGAGACTTGCACAGCTTTGCCACACAGCTATATAGCCCTGTCTGACAGGAGAGGGGATCTGAACTTTCTTTGCTGCAGCATAACTTTTACTCACAGTCTCCTTCCCACCTCTGGCAGACAATGAAATGAGAAGCAGAATCTCTGTCACCCTTCTTTCTCCTCCTATCAGCATGCTCCTTGCATTGCAGCACACCTGATTTGCTGCTTCCCCCTCTCCTTCTCTGAGCTCTGCTGTACAGGGACTGCAGTGGGCCGATACCATGTTAAATGCTTGACATTTAAAGTGGACTTTCACCAATTTAAAAACCTTATTCTGTTCTGGCTTCTTCCCCCTCCCTTTAACACAATTGCAGATTTTTATTTATTTTTGTTAAGTTTCAATACCTTTTTTTCATTCTTTTTTGTTGGAATCTTTGCCTAATCAAGGTACAGTATTAGGGATGAGCTCTGGTGTGTTGGCAAAGCCCACGTGCAGAGCCCGCCAGGAAGTCAGCACTGCGCTGCGCTAATCGAAGGCAGTGAGACATTGTCCCGATGCGTGGCTGCCGAGATCGGGAAATGTCTCACTGCCTGTGATTAGCGCAGCACAGTGCCGACTTCCTGGCGGGCTCTGCACGTGGGCTTTGCCAACATGCCGGAGCTCATCCTTATACAGTATGCGTGGTACATACGTACCTGCACAGACTACCACAGTTCTCTGCTATTCTATGTAACCTTACAGAGACTTGAGACCTGTCTGCACATGTACTGGCGTGTTGCTCCCCCTGGCTCCTTGCGCAGACTACCACAGTTCTCTGCCAGTCCATGGGACCTGTAGAAATGTGCAAGAGGGAGTGGCATGGTAGTGCATGCACAAAAAGTATACGATGGAGCAGCGCTATATAAATACCCTCTAAATAATGAAGAATCTGTGCAATATCGCAATGAATAATTACTAAAGATGCAATAGAGATATCATAACAGTAAAAATATATGTGTGCAAAAACTTCAGTAAAACGTTATGCAACTGTGAAAATAAACATCACAGGTGTAATGATGATTCAATATTTCATAAAAAACAGTCCAGTGCAAAAAAGTGTTGTTAAACAAATAGTCTCTTCAGGTGTGCAAAATTTGCAGAATGTGCAAAAAAAGGGTAATGCGGTTACACACGGTCGGAATTTCCAAGGAAAAAAGTCAGACGGAATTTTTTCATCAGATATTCCGACCGTGTGTATGCCCCATTGGACTTTTTCCGTCGGAAATTCCGATGGAGTTAGAAAGAGAACGGAAAAAATTTCTATCGGAAATTCCGTTCGTCTGTATGAAACTCCGACGGAGAAAAAAACACGCATGCTCAGAATCAAGTCGACGCATGATCGGAAGCATTGCAATTCATTTTTCTCGGCTCGTCGTAGTTTTGTAGGTCACCGTACAATTTAGTGTGACAGTGTGTATGCAAGACAGCTTGAATGGAATTCCGTCTGAAAAATCCATCTGAGTTTATCCCGATGGAAAATCCGATCGTGTGTACAAGGCATAAGATAAAGAGGCCCAGTGCAAAGAGATTCACCCTCGTAGCCCTCTTCTTTTTTCTCTTTTCAATCCACACACAGTGTGCCCAGCCTCTCACCTCTAAGGAAGACCCCAATGGGTCTAGTCAAGCATCTATACAATCCTCAGTGGCAATCTCCTCTCCTTTCTTCTTTATTTGGAAGTGACACAGCTGTGACAACAGACACCGGAGGCTCCTCTCCTGTATGGTTTTCCACCCTAACACTCTCTTAAACTCTGCTTCAATTCAGGGGTCAAATATAGGGATAAAAGGAATCTTCATGGTGTAGTATTTCAATTTTAAAAGCAGTAACTCATATGTCAAAAATGAAGTATTCAACAGCATTAAAATAAGGACTTCCAGTCTCGGCCGCAACCGGAAATGACGTCACCCGGCTCCTTCTGACGCTTTGCGCCGCAATCACGTGAATTTTTCAAGTGCATGCGCAGACGCCATGAGTCTCTGTCAGGTTCCAAAGACTGGCAGAGAACTGCAGCTGTCTGTGCAGGCATGGAGGTGATCTCATTTCAAGATGGCGGCGTGGGAGAAGAGTGGCGCAGGAACTTCTGCTGGTAGAAAAAATACTTTCTTCGATTTCCATGGACTAGTAAGTATGCTTTTTTATTTTTTAAAACAGGACAGTTATACAGGACTTACAATTGACCATCAGGCTACTTTCACACTGGGGCGTCTTTCAGGCATTTTTTGGGCTAAAAATAGCACCTGAAAAATGCCTCCCCTGCAGCCCCAGTGTGAAAGCCTGAGTGCTTTCACACTGGGGTGGTGTGCTTGCAGGATGTTAGAAAAAGTCCTGCAAGCAGCATCTTTCGGGAGGAGCCACCGTCCCTGTCATTGAAATCAATGGGCACTGATGCCGAAGCACCTGCAAAGCACTTTGGCAGTGGCGCTTTGCGGGCCCTTTTAACCCTTTATTTGAGCCGATAGCGGGGGTTAAAAGCGCCCCGCTAGTGTCCAAAAAGAGCGGCGCTTGACCGCTAGCGCCCCCCCCCCCCCCCGCTCCAGTGTGAAAGTAGCTTTAGGTTCCTCTTTAATGAATGGCGAAGTTCCTCTTTAATGAATGTAGCGATACCCCCAGTTAAGAGGGCTGCTTTGTTTGGCAATTGGCTCTAACCTCTCGTGACACAGTTAAGAAAAAAAGAATGATAGAATTACACTCTCTCTTTCGGTATTCTATATGACACAATCCCCTTTGTAATATAGCACAGTAATTGAAACTGACAACCAATATACTTAACTATAGGTTCTTTACTATTAGTAAAAGGGTAAAAGGGTAAAACAGTATGCAATGTCGCATGCAGATCCCTGCAATACAAGTATACTTATCAAAGGTAAAACATTCAGCAATGAAACGACAGTTTAACAGACCCCGCTGCAGCTATCCTCCCTCATGAGCAAGATGGCGCTCAGCAATGTCCAATACTACCCATTTAGGCCTGACTTTAACTTGGGGTAAAGTTTGATGAAGGAATCTTCGCTAGCAAAACACGGTGGTGCACTTAAAGAACAATTTGTAATCCAACTTTGTAAAGCTGGAGAGACTAATAAACTTAGGCTCAGCAAGCAGTCTCCCCAGAGTGTAACTGTAGTGTAACTGTAACCACTGATTGACAGAAAAAGGGTAAAATGGCGCAAAAGAGTTCTGGCATAATAGGAGTTAAAATGTCACTGGAAAATACACTATAAATTATTCCAATGTCCATCAGATGATGTATGCACCAGCGGCAGCTACCATAGGCAGAAGCAGGCTCTGGAAGATAAATGAGGAAAGGAAGGTGCGCCAAACTAAGTGCAGTATTAAGGTTTTAATAACCATTAATAAAAACAGCCAAATGGCTACTCACAAATAGGAAGAATTAATCAGGCATGTAGTATGTAAATAGTATACAGGGTCCGGCGTCATCAACAGTCCGAGGGAAGGATGTAGGTCCCAGATGGAGGATAAGGCTGAAGGCTGAAGGCAGATGTAGTGTCAGCAATGGAAGTCCTGGGCGTAGAGATGCTGTACGAGTGTATGATGTTGTTATTCTTCCTGTAGTGGAGGAAGATCCAGGACGATGCGCATCAGCGTGCGCTTCAGCGTGGAGCGCAGCGTGCCGTCGGACCGGAAGTGACGTGGTAAGAAGAACGGACCAATCGGATGACGCGTTTCTCAGCTTCCACTGTTTCATCAGATCCATGGATATCATGGGGGTGGGCGGAGAATATATGGCAGAAAGGAGTGCTGTGATAGGTCGATTAGCACATATGCATTTGTGGGCAAAAGCGCAAAGGGATATTGAAAGCATGTATTGCAGGGATACAAGACGGCATGTTTAAGAAAAAGAAAATAAATAAAAAATAGTGTAAGTAGATAATAGAAGGGGAAAAAAAAGCTTTAATGCATGAAATAATATATAAAAAAATATATAAAAAAGGGGGGGGAGGTATTATAAGACGTAATTCAAGAGGAGGGAAGGGGAGGGGGGAAAAAGGGGGGGGGCGGTGGCGCTGTTAATATTTAAGCAAGTACAGGGAGAATGATATGGCAATTATGAGAAATCAGGGCTGGATGGAAGACAATGTAATAACAAGCAGGGATAGTAGGAGAGGATCATGAGACCTCATAATCATAATAATAATGATGATAATGAACTGTATAAAATTAACACATAAATAAAAGTTAGATACAAATGGGAAGAGAAAAGGATGAAGGGGATGGAGTATTGGTAACATGATATGTGATGTATAAAGGGGTACACATATATGAATATACACATATGTATACAAAAATAATAATAAAAATAAATATAAAAATAAAAATAAAATAAAAATGGAAATAAAAATAGAAATAAAAATAAAAATAAAAATAATAAAAATAAAAATAAACAAGGAAGGATAGAAAAGAATGGTGATACTGAAACTGATATGTATAGACACACACACAGATGCCAACATAGGTACATGTATTGTTGTGTTACACTATGTGATTATTCTTGCTCTGTGTCTTTAAGATCTGTCCCCTTCTTTCTAGCTGAACTCTTTCTCTCACCGTAGTTCTTTATATGTCTCCTCCACTTCCTGATTCTGGTCATTACTCCTGTATATCTTCCATGCTAAACATCTTACATGTGGCTTACAACTGCAACGTTTTTCTACCTATGAATATCCATCATTAAACAGAACATTCGAAAAGGATTCATCGTCTGTCGTCCTAACTGTGAGTTTATTCATTGAGTTAAACTGCCTGTATCGATGCAAGGGATGAATATCAAACCAGCTTGAGTAAGGCCTACTTAAACCTGGAGATGAACTTTATCGCTTTGTAGTTGAGACAGAACATGTATGCATCCGTATGTATGGCATAAGTTGGGCGAATGAAAGTGAGGGGACATCTGTATTAATGTGTAGAGAACATGGAGATTATGATGGGGAAATGGGGGGTATATGTAATAAACATGCATATAAACACAATGACATATATACTGTGACAGCAGGAAGGTAAAGTCACCTGGTTGCATCCAGGGGGGTAGATATATTTCGCCCAGATTCAGGCTTTACGCCGACTTATACAACTAGGTGGAGAGTTGTATAAGGCTAGTGGGCTCATGGATGACTCATACCTCTAGGGAGAGGGCTGGGCGTCGTGCAGGCAGGGAGTTGATGAGACCAGCTGAAGCCTGTCAGTTCGTTTAAGGCCTCTATAAAAACTCCCAGCTTCATTAGATGTTAGCTCATGCCTGGAACCAGACCTGTGTGGACTGTCTAGGGAGAGTGAACCCCTGTGCGGTGAGGCAAAGCCTGTGTGGCTATTTGTTTGGACTTTTACTAAACCAGGGACTTAGGGACTAGGACAGCACCAGGCTGATCCCAGTTGTTAGTTTAGGAAACCTGCATGTTTAGTCAGAGGTCAAACTGACCAGGATTTATTTTGTTTGTTTCTTTTTGGCTTTGCTATGTTTTTGTCACTGTACATAGAGAAATAAACCGCACCTTTTGATTTTGAAAACCACAACCTCCGTCTGCTGGCCCTGTTTTTGTGTGGGGAGCCCAACCAGGGGGTCACACACACCCGCTACCGAGTTAACCCCCTCACAGTTGGTGGAGAACCAGTGGCAGTTTTTTTTAAGCCAGCATGGAGGAGATACTGAAACAGCTGGCTCTAGCAAATGCCAATCAACAGCAGACAAATGCAGGTTTGCAAAGGAGCCTTGCAGCCCAGCAGCAAGCTCATCAACAAGCCCAGCAGCAATCTGAGGCCCGCTTCATAGACCTGTTACAGAAGCAAGAGCAGAGACTACAACAAATGGAAGCAGTAATGCAGCAACGTCCGCAGACCAGTGAGGAAAGCCGTCCCACTAATACCGCGTCCTTTGGGGTGAGTCGTTTATTGACAAAAATGACTGGAGAGGATGATCCAGAGGTATTTTTGACCACATTTGAAAGGACTGCTGAAAGAGAAAAGTGGCCTGAGGAGCAGTGGGCTGGACTGGTGGCTCCTCTGTTAACTGGTGAATCGCAGAAGGCTTACTATGACCTAGAGCCTGACCAAGCAAAAGACTATGTGATGCTAAAAGCTGAAATATTGGCACGGCTGGGTGTCACCCTGGCTGTCCGGGCTCAGCGTGTGCATAACTGGACTTTCCAGCTTGGAAAACCCCCCAGGTCTCAAATGTATGATCTCATTCACCTGAGCAGGAAGTGGCTACAGCCAGAGACTTTGTCCGCACCAGAGATTGTGGAACGCGTTGTAATGGATCGGTTTTTGAGAGCTCTTCCTACTGCCATCCAAAAGTGGGTAAGCCATGGAGACCCAGAGACGGCCGGTGGTCTTGTGGATCGTGTAGAGAAATACTTGGCTACAGAGAACCTGACGGCCTCTTCCAGAGACACTCGGACTTTCCACCCTAAGACCAGACCATCCCCAGGGGCGGATAAGAGGATTCCAAGGGGTGAGGGTGGAGAGAGTGAGAGGGTGGGAGCTCTACCCCAAGTTTGGCGAGAACAGCCTGGGAAATCAGCGGCTCAAGAGGCCGCAAGAAGGATCGTTTGCTACCGCTGCCGGCAAGCGGGACATATTGCAGCCAATTGCCCGGTTGTGGAGGAACCCATGCAGTGTGACTTTCTGACGGGCAGACGTCAGTCGCTGTGTGCGACAGTCGCATGCACTGCCATTCGAGGAACTGAGAAACATTTATGCAAAATGTGTATTAATGGTAGAAATGTTGTGGTATTACTGGATTCAGGTAGCCTTGTGACCCTGATAAAGGCTGAATTAGTTAAAACAGAGGTCTCTGGGAATAGCAAGGTAGCTGTTATTTGTGTGCATGGGGACACCCGAGAGTATCCAGTGACTACAGTGTGTTTCGAGACCCCAAAGGTACCCTCTCTCATCCAGTGGGCTTAGTATCTCAGTTACCGCATGACGCCATTGTGGGAAGGGATTTTCCGAAGTTCTGGGAACTGTGGGATGATCCTGAGCCCCCCACTGGTGCCCCTATGTACCAGGAATGTGATAGCCAGAACTCCTCTGAGAGTGGTGAGGACTCTCCAGAATTTCCCTTGTCAGTATTTGCAGGGGAGACTCAAGAAACTGGAGAGGAGCCCACCTCCTCAGACGAAAACCTACCGTCTGTGGAGTTTTCTGATCTGGAGGTTCACAGGGAAAATTTTGCCACAGAACAGTTAAAAGACCCCGCCCTAATAAAGGCACGGGAAAACGTAGTGGAAATAGATGGCGAGTTAGTGAACCCAGATAATACCTGCACTTACCCATACTTCAGCGTAGAGAAGGACCTACTGTATCGGGTGGCAAAAAGGGCAGAAGAAACCGTTGAGCAGCTGGTGGTGCCCAAACCTTACAGGAAGTTGGTGTTGGAGTTGGCCCATGGGCACATTCTTGGAGGTCATCTGGGGACAGAGAAAACCCGAGAGAGGGTATTACAGAGATTCTATTGGCCTGGGGTGATGAAGGACATAGAAAATTATTGTTCCTCCTGCCCTGTGTGTCAGAGGTCGGCCCCGATGCCACATTTCCGTAGCCCGCTGGTCCCTCTACCCATCATTGAGGTCCCGTTTGAGAGAATCGCAATGGATTTGGTAGGTCCTATAATCAAGTCCGCTAGGGGGCACCAGTACATATTGGTTATAATGGACTATGCCACCCGTTATCCAGAAGCGATCCCTCTCAGAAATACCTTGGCCAAAACCATAGCCAAAGAGCTATCTCTTGTTTTTAGCCGGGTGGGTATTTGTAAAGAACTGCTTACGGACCAAGGTACACCCTTTATGTCCCGGGTTATGAAAGAGCTGTGTGAATTGCTCAAAGTGACGCAATTGCGTACATCTGTGTATCACCCCCAAACCGATGGGCTGGTTGAAAGATTCAACAAAACCCTAAAACAAATGTTGAAGAAAGTGGTGGATAGAGATGGAAAGGATTGGGACTGTCTACTTCCTTATTTGATGTTTGCTATTAGGGAGGTGCCCCAATCCTCTACGGGATTCTCCCCCTTTGAGTTACTGTATGGGAGACACCCAAGAGGGCTGTTGGATATTGCCAAGGAAACTTGGGAAAGTGAAAGTTCTCCCCACAGGAGTGTGATTGAGCATGTCGCCCTGATGCAAGATCGAATTGCACAGGTAATGCCCATCGTGAAGGAACATTTGGCCCAAGCGCAGTTGGCACAGCAGAGAGTGTACAACCGTGGAGCAAAGACCCGTACCTTTTCCCCGGGGGATAGGATATTGGTACTTGTCCCTACGGTTGAAAGTAAATTCCTTGCCAAATGGCAAGGCCCCTACGAGATAATGGAAAAAGTGAGCGAAGTGAATTACAAGGTCAGACAACCAGGAAGGCGAAAGCCCGAACAGATCTATCACGTTAATCTATTGAAAGCCTGGAGGGATAGAGAGTCCCTAGTCGCAGAAACTTGGTCACCAGCTCAAACTGGTTGCGTGATTCCGGAGGTTGGAATAGCAGCCACCTTGTCACAACCCCAACAACAGGAGGTTAAGGAGTTTGTGCTTCGCAACAAGGAGGTGTTCTCTGAGCTGCCGGGACAAACATCTGGGGTAGAGCATGATATTATTACCCCGCCCGGTGAAAGGGTGAAGTTAAAACCCTATCGGATCCCAGAGGCCCGACGGGAGGCAATACGGGAGGAAGTACAGAAAATGCTGAACTTAGGGGTGATAGAGGAGTCCCAAAGTGATTGGTCTAGTCCCATTGTGTTGGTGCCTAAACCGGATGGGAGCTGGCGATTTTGTAACGATTTTCGTCAGTTGAACAAAGTTACAAAATTTGACACCTACCCCATGCCACGTATAGATGAGTTGATCGACCGGCTGGGAACAGCCCGATACATGACGACTCTTGACCTCACAAAAGGGTATTGGCAAATTCCCCTGGCCAAGTCGGCCAAAGAGAAAACCGCATTTGTAACCCCAGACGGGGCGTTCCAATATAAGAGAATGCCGTTCGGGTTACAGAATGCGCCGGCCACATTCCAGCGGAAAATGGACCAGATACTGAGGCCCCATCGGAAGTATGCTGCGGCTTACCTGGATGACGTAATTGTCCATAGCACAGATTGGGCCTCACATCTGCCAAAAGTGCAAGCAGTCCTGGACTCTGTTCGGGAAGCGGGGTTTACGGCTAACCCCAAGAAGTGTACCATTGGGCAGGAGGAGGCCAAATATCTTGGGTACACCATTGGCAGGGGAGTAATAAAACCCCAACTCAACAAAGTCGAGGCCATCCAGAGTTGGCCACGTCCCAACAGCAAGAAGCAGGTACGAGCCTTTCTGGGAATCGCGGGTTATTATCGGCGCTTCATTCCCCACTTTGCTTCTAAGGCTGTGCCCCTAACCAACCTGACGAAAGGGAAAGGGCCGGTCATGATTAAATGGACCCCCGAGGCTGAGGCAGCATTCCAATTCTTGAAACAAGCCTTATGTAGCCAGCCAGTGTTGTACTCACCCGACTTCTCTAAAGACTTTGTCGTACAAAGTGATGCGTCAGATGTGGGGTTAGGAGCAGTATTGTCCCAGGTCTGGAACGGGGAAGAGCACCCAGTCATTTACCTCAGCAGGAAGTTGAAGTCCCATGAGGTAAATTACGCCACGGTTGAAAAGGAGTGTTTAGCGGTGAAGTGGGCTCTAGATTCCCTTCGGTATTACCTGCTAGGTAGGCACTTTGACTTGGTTACGGATCACGCTCCGTTAAAGTGGATGGCTCAAAACAAGGAAACAAATAGAAGAGTGAATAGGTGGTTCCTGGCCCTCCAGGAATTCAACTTCACAGTAAAGCATCGCCCTGGCGTTCAAATGGGGAATGTGGATGCTTTGTCTCGAGTACATGAATGCCTGATTGCTGGTGTTCCAACCCCGAGGTTAAAACAAGAGGGGGGGGGTATGTGACAGCAGGAAGGTAAAGTCACCTGGTTGCATCCAGGGGGGTAGATATATTTCGCCCAGATTCAGGCTTTACGCCGACTTATACAACTAGGTGGAGAGTTGTATAAGGCTAGTGGGCTCATGGATGACTCATACCTCTAGGGAGAGGGCTGGGCGTCGTGCAGGCAGGGAGTTGATGAGACCAGCTGAAGCCTGTCAGTTCGTTTAAGGCCTCTATAAAAACTCCCAGCTTCATTAGATGTTAGCTCATGCCTGGAACCAGACCTGTGTGGACTGTCTAGGGAGAGTGAACCCCTGTGCGGTGAGGCAAAGCCTGTGTGGCTATTTGTTTGGACTTTTACTAAACCAGGGACTTAGGGACTAGGACAGCACCAGGCTGATCCCAGTTGTTAGTTTAGGAAACCTGCATGTTTAGTCAGAGGTCAAACTGACCAGGATTTATTTTGTTTGTTTCTTTTTGGCTTTGCTATGTTTTTGTCACTGTACATAGAGAAATAAACCGCACCTTTTGATTTTGAAAACCACAACCTCCGTCTGCTGGCCCTGTTTTTGTGTGGGGAGCCCAACCAGGGGGTCACACACACCCGCTACCGAGTTAACCCCCTCACAATACATATATACTAAAATCATACATAAATAAAATACATATAGGTAATAGAAAACACATGTATAAAACATATATAAATATATATATAAAAAAAATATATAAAATATATATAAAAACTATGTGAAAGGGGGGGAGGGGGTATGGGGGAGAGAAGGTGAGGGGGAGGGGGAAAAATAATGAAACGCATGCAGTGAATTGCATGAGACAAGAATTCGCAGGGAAGTAGCAACGCAAGAATATTTAGATGATATTGTTAGTTTCTATTTCTTCATTAAGGCCATGAGGCGACATAGTGTTCAAAGAATATATCCAATAAGTTTCTTGTCTGCAGAGACGTTGGAATCTCTCAACTGCAGTGGGAGTTTCTGGTATGGATTCAATGATCCACACTTGGAGGGCACTAGTGTCTTTGTGATGGTGGGCTGAAAAATGGCGTGCCACACTGTATTTAGGGTTGCCTCCTTGAACTGCACGACGGTGTTCTCCAAATCTGGCCCGTAATGCTCTGATGGTTCTGCCTACGTAGAGGAGGCCACATGGGCAAGAGATGCAATAAATGACGTAGGTAGTAGAGCAATTGTAAAAGGAAATTAGGTTAAAAGTTTTATTATTGGCCTTGAAAGATTTTTTACCATGGGTGACATTAGAACAAGTTAGACATAGGGCCTTTTTGCATTGAAACATCCCTACAAGGGGGATTAGAGTAAGCTGTTTTAGCATATAGTTCTTATGATTGTTCGGTGCTTTCATTTTGCTTGGAGCAATCTTGCTCTTAATATTTGGGGCCCTACGATAGGCGAACTTGGGAGTGGCTGATATGGACTTCGATAGGTGAGGATCTTGAGTGAGAATAGTCCAATGCTTCATGAAGATGTTTTCCATTTTCTTATGTTTGGCATGGTATTGGGTGATGAAACGGGTGGTGGGTTCTGGGTTGGATTTTTTTTGGGGGGGCAGGGAGTCTTGGAGGTAGATGGTGCGAACTTCTTCAATTAGATGAGGAGGATATCCTTTTTCAATAAATTTGTTAATACTGCACTTAGTTTGGCACACCTTCCTTTCCTCGTAACCACTGATTGGCCTGGATAAAGTTAAATAGGCACAAAGTTAATAGTATGTGGTTCTGAGCAGGCGCTCTCTCACCCGACCGGACCAGTCCTTGTCCGGTACCTCCGCTACTGTGACTCGCCTCACAGTGTCCATGATGCCCAGGTCTTCGGTCCTCCTAAAGACAACTTCACAGCAGGGTCAGACACTCCGCAGGCTCCTCGGTGGAGCGGAAGGCTCTTTGGAAGAAAAGTACAAGACCCAGGCACGCACAGCAGGTCAGCAGGGATCCTCTTGCTGGGAGGGCGGTGTCCAAAGAGAAAGAGAGAGCGCCGCCTCTCCCTTTTAAAGTCCACCCCAGCAGTCCTTGCGTGGGGCAATGCACCTTGGGTGCCTCAAAGCGTGCTGGGAACTGTAGTCTTTGGGTGAATAACGATACCCCGCTACATGAAGTATTAATAATTACAAAGCTGCATTAATATTCTGGGGGCAGGGGAGTGTTAGATACACTAGCATATTTAGATACACTAACAAATTGAAACCAAACTGCAGCTCACACTGCAGTTACACAATCAGTTACAGTAAAGCCCCATACACACTATCAGATTTTCTGCAGATTTTTGTCATCAGATTTACCAAAACCATGTAGTACAAGGGCCTGCCTGATTGCATACAAATTGAAACTCTTAAGGTTTGACCTCATATTAGATGGTTTTGGTAAATCTGATGACAAAAATCAGCAGAAAATCTGATGGTGTGTATGGGGCTTAACAGTTTTTTTCTTTTGGGAAAAATAACAGACTGAGGCAAGCCGTACATTATACATTTTTTTCAACCAGCGGATTGAACTAAATAAAAAGGTGCAGATTGCCCCATCCACACATTCGAGGTGGATGAGGGAATCACTCCCGTTGTACTATTGAGTTCTGCCAGTGGGGAGACTTCCCCACAGGCGGAATAAATTGATCAGTTTTGGCAGCTATAGCCGGTAACACTGATTGGGTGAGAAAAAAAACTGACAGACTGGTTGTATAGAAGTAAATCAACTTTTGTACAACCAGCCTGCCCAGCTGAATTTCGATCTATCTATGGACAGCTTTACTAGCCAGGTCACCAGGTGAATATAAAAGAAAGAAAACAAATGCAGCCATCACATCTAAAAACTGGTAAGCTGAAATATAATAAATTTGCTCTTGGGTTTAATACTGCTTTAGGTGTTTGATTTAAGTGCATAAAGCTAAAATACTTATTGGAAAGTCTGGAGTAGGTTTTGCTCTCAACTGCCTCAATGCCATAGTCCTTGAGATACACATGTCATGGGATCAAAGAAATAATATGTTTCCTGTGGAAAATCAGGCACCAGCAGGTTCTTGTGCACACCTCTAATGGCTTTAAAGTAGAACCTAAAGTGATTGTAAAGTCTCGATTTTTTTTCCCTCCAAAACGTTCATACTTGCCCCCTCTGTGCAGTTGGTTTTGCACAGAGCAGCCCAGATCCTCCTCTTCTCGGGTCCCTCTTCGGCACTCCTGGCCCCTCCCTACTATTGAGTGCCCCCACAGCAAGCAGCTTGCTATGGGGGCACCCAAGCTGAGTCACAGCTCTGTGTGTCCATTCAGACACAAAGCCCCGGTTCGGCCCTGCCCCCTCTCCCTCCTGATTGGCTAACTGACTTTGATTGACAGCAGCGGGAGCCAATAGCGCCGCTGCTGTGCCTCAGCCAATCAGAAGGCGAGTCCCGGACGGCCAAGGCACTCGTGGACATTGCTGGGTAGAGATGGGATTCAGGTAAGTATTATGCCCCATACACACAATCGTTTTTCATGCCGTTAAAAATGCCATTTTTAAAAATGGTCATTAAAACCGATCGTGTGTATGCTCCAGAGAATTTTTAACGGCGTTAAAAACGGCCATTAAAAAATTCGAACATGCCGCTCTATTTTTTCACGTCGTTTTTCATGTCATTTTTTTTAACGACGTGAAAAACGATAGTGTGTATGCTTTAACGACGTGCTCAGAATCAAGTATGAGACGGGAGTGCTCGTTCTGGTAAAACTAGCGTTCGTAATGGAGATAGCACATTCGTCACGCTGTAACGGACTGAAAAGCACGAGGCTGAAAAGCGCGAATCGTCGCTCAACAAACTTTACTAACATGAAGGGTGGCGGCATTCGAACAGAACTTCCCCTTTATAGTGCCGTTGTACGTGTTGTACGTCACTGCGCTTTGCTCGAGCGTTTTTTTTAATGATCGTGTGTACGCAAGACAGGCTTGAGAGGAAACATGAAAAAAAAACGACGAGAAAAACGTCGGTTTAAAAAATGGCATGAAAAACGATCGTGTGTACGCCGCATTAGGGTGGCTGCTACACACAAAAGTTTTTTTATCTTCATGCATAGAATGCATGAAGATAAAAAAATCTTCTGACTTTACAACCACTTTAAGCCAATAAAAAGAGCAAACTTTGCAGTCAATAACAGTTTTTTTTTTTTATTGTTGCCTGTGACATTGTTGAAAGGATTTTCCCTTACTTCCTGTGCTATGATACAACAGGAAGTATGGAAATATTGGCCCACAGGATACAGATAGATAAAAAAAAAAAATGTTCTAAGCCCTCATTCTTCTACTGGTAAAGTGCTTTTATTGCTTATTCCTTTGACATCACATGGATTTATCATCTTTTAATTGGTTAACATTTATTAATCATTTAACAAGCCAGTAAAATTGAACATTACATTTTATAGTAAGGCAGCACTCGTTCACACCAGCAGCATCCCAATGCAAGAACAGGGCAATTTGCTATGTGTGTTGTTAATTTGTGCTAAAAAAAATGTAGGAGATGTTGCTATATATCAACAAAACTGCGCATATCACTATATAACAGTATAGTTCAAAGGAGAAGTATGGCCAAAGCCAAAGTATGGCTAAAGCCCGCAGTCGGCTGATGTCACTCAGCCGGGCCAGGTTCTGAAAAGATCCCGACGATATGGTCAGGACCTGCCCAGGAGTCTGAACCGGCAGCTGGTTTAGTCTCTCAGGACACTGCTGAGAGCCTGAGCCAGCCGCTCTCATCCCCTCTACAGCCCAGTGCCCCAGTGAGCACTGGAGGGGCGGAGCAGAGAGATGGTGATTGACAGTCCCCTGCTCTTTGCAGGCTGAGGACCAAGTGCAGAGCAATCAGCTTTGTTTGATCGCTCGGTTGTCAGTCTTTGAGGCGACAGGGGACAGCTGCAGCTGGGATCGGTGCTGCAGCCATCTAGATGAGTATGATTGTTATATTCTTTGCAATTCCCGAACGTATCTTTTAAAAAATAAAGCAATGGAATGCATGTTATCAATGCATTGCAGCACACTGCATGTTAAAGCATACGCAAGCTCACATGTTATGCGATAATGCATGAGCTGTGATGTGAATGGCCCCCAAATGAAAGTAGTCAGTTATTTAGTAAGTGAGAAAGACAGTGGTATATCTGAGTATAAATGGAAAAAATTCGGAAGAGAAAAAAAAAAATGAAATGTATAGATTTGTTTCTGTGTCTGATTGCATTGCTATAAATTAAATATTGCAAAATACGTTATAAGTGTGTGACAGAACATTTTATCTCTCAGTCCCTCTTTTCTTACTATTATTTGAAGTCTCAGTTAAATTTTTATTAACGTGTTTTGTATATGTAGTACTTTGTCCCATCTTCCTAAGTGCTGTCAAAGGCTAACTCTGAAGCCTAGTCTACACAATGAGATTATCAGATGAATAATCGTCTGTTTTGTTTTACAAAAATTCTCAGACGACAGAATAAAAATTGGTAAGTGAGGTAATGTATTTGTATTGTATTTTCAGACAAAATTAGGATTTGATATCATACGAGAAAGATTTTTGTGTTTGTCCCTTTGGAAAATTTTGGATGAAAGCTGTGTACTAGTGATCAGATTATCGTACGATCGCTTCAAAAGCGGTATTTTTTGTACAATATTCTGATCGTGTGTACGGGGCTTAAAGGGGTTGTAAAGGCAAATGTTTTTTCACCTTAATGCATTATATGCATTAAGGTGAAAAAACATCTCTGGATTAGCAGCCTCCCGAGCCCCCCGTTCAGGGCCGCTATCAGGGGGGTACAGGCAGTACACCTGTAAGGGGCCCGGATGGCAACCCCCCTTTTTTTTGTAAGGGGCCCAGAGGTCCCCAGGGCCCCGGATGGTAACCCCCCTTTTTTATGTATTTTTTATTAAAAAAAATAAAAAAATGTCTTTTTTTATTTTTTTTACTTTTTTTGTAAGGGGCCCAGAGGCCCGGAGATCCCCAGGGCCCCGGATGGCAACCCCCCCCCCCTTTTTTTTTTTTTTTTTTTTTAAATTTTTTTTTTGTAAGGGGCCCAGAAGTCCCCAGAGGCCCGGAGGTCCCAGGGGCCCCGGATGGTAACCTCCCCCCCCCCTTTTTTATGTATTTAAAAAATATATATATTTTTTTGTAAGGTGCCCAGAGGTACCCAGAGGCCCGGAGGTCCCCATGGCCCCGGATGGCAACCCCCCTTTTTTTTTATTTATTAATTTTTTATAAATTATTATTATTATTTTTTTTGTAAGGGGCCCAGAGGTCCCCAGGGCCCCGGATGGCAACCCCCCTTTTTTTTGTTCTTTTTTGTTCGTCAGGACCCAAAGCCCCCCTGACCTCAACAATTTGCGGCGGTAGCACCCCCCCCGCTTCTCAATTCGTGGCCCCCCCGTTCTCCTCTGCTCCAGGGGGCCCATGCCTGAAGCTGTGTAAGGGGCCCCAAAATTCCTGATGGCGGCCCTACCCCCGTTTACTTACCTGACCCCTCGAAAGTCCCGCGCCGTGAACGCGTAGGCATCTCAGCCGGCTTCTCGGCTCATTCATTGGTTGATTAAAAGCAGTGAGCAGTGCAGCCATTGGCTTAGGCTGCTGTCAATCACATCCAATGATGCGGCGCACCGGGGGGGGGTGGGGCCGAGTGATACAGTGAGTGGCTATGGCCGCCGGCTGTATCACTGGAGCGCACCCGCAATCACTCACCACCATGCAAGCTCGCTCGCATGAAGGTGATGAGTTCTTGCGGGGAGGAGCCGAGACAGCCGTCGAGGGACCCCAGAAGACCAGGTTCGGGTGCAAGGAGATGGCAGCTTTGGAAAATACGAATTACCTTTTTTGAACCAATTCATGCAAAATCATTTTGTTGAAGTGGTTGTACCAGGGTAATGCCTGCAGCCAGAGGCACCACCCCGGTATCATTTTTTAGAGCTGGCAGCTGGCATTCAATTGATAACAGCTGATGCAGCTAATGAGCTGCTCGACCATTATTACAAGAGGCAGGAAGCCCGAGCCACCAGCCAGCGGACGGAATCCCAAACAAAGTCAGAGTTGGCTTCGATCGGGTCTCCGATGTAGTAACCCAGAAGCGGCTTCCGGTTTACTTGGCTGCAAACAGTGCTGATTTAAAAAAATCTAAGGTATTCAAAGATGCAGATTTGGGCATTTTGAATACTTTGAAGTGCAGAGGAGGGGTTTGGGGTCTTTTAGACCCCAGATCCTTCCATAAACAGTACCTGTCACTGTCTATTACTGTGACAGGTATGTTTACATGTATGTGACAGGTATGTTTACATACCTTGTGACAGCAATAAAAGTGAACAGTGTAAAAAAAAAAAAATTATAATAATTTAAGCGCCCCCTTTCCCACATCCTCACGCACCAAAGAAAACACATACATATAGTTGTGCTCAAAAGTTTGCATACCGTGGCAGAAATTTTAACATTTGGGCATTATTATTAAAAATATGACTGATCATGGCAAAAAACTGTCTTTTATTTAAAGTGGTTGTAAACCCTATCAAAAAAAAACCCCTTCAAGACAAAGGCATAATAAGCTAGTATGCATAGCATACTAGCTCATTATGAATTACTTACCTCACATCGAAGCCCTCACAGCGGTCCTCGTACCCCCCTCTGGCCAGCGACATCTCTCCCAGGGGTTACTTCCGGGTATTGCGGTTCCGGCGCTGTGATTGGCCGGAGCCGCGATGAGGTCACTCCCGCGCATGCACGCGGGAGCTGCCAGTAACGGCACACTGACTGAAGCCACAGCACATACGTGCCATTGCTTCAGTTTGCTTTAGTGCACATGTGCCGATGACATCGGCACATGCAGGGGACAGGGGATATCTCCTAAACTGTGCAGGTTTAGGAGATATCCTGGGTAGCTACAGGTAAGCCTTATTATAGGCTTACCTGTAGCATAAAGTGGTTGTAAAGGGTTTATAACTACTTTAAGGATAGCAATCACATGAAGCCATTTATTATCACATTGTTCTTTGGATCCTTTTTAAATCATAATGATAGCAGAAATCACCCAAATGGCCCTGATAAAAAGTTTACATACCCTGGAATGTTTGGCCTTGGTACGGACACAGAAGGTGGCACACACAGGTAAAATGGCAATTAAATGTTAATTTCCCACCTTTGTGGCTTTTTAAATCGCAATTGGTGTCTGTGCAAAAATAGTCAATGAGTTTGTTGGCTCTCACATGGATGCACTAAGCAGGCTAGACACTGAGCCATGAGGAGGAAGAAAAGAACAGTCAAAAGACCTGCGTAACAAGGTACTGCATCTTTACAAAGATGGAATATAAAAAGATATCCAAAGCCTTGAATATGCCAGTCAGTACTGTTTAATCACTTATTAAGAAGTGGAAAATTAGGGGCTCTTTTGTGACTCATGCAGATAGCATGAAGCAGCAGACATAAATGACACTTAGCGCTCTTAATTGAGACAAGTACACACTATAGAGGGGTGTGCTTTGTTCATTTTTTAATATCTAAGGTTTACAACCACTTAAACACTCTGATTGCACAATCTTCTTTAGATGTACCATCAACTGCATGGTACAATAGGCTGTCTGGTTAAATACAAAGCGAATAGGTTGTTTAGGTGTGTGCTCTTATTACATAGTTTTGGTAAATTTAAAGGAAATTGTAAAGAGCTTATACAATCAGATTGTAGAGTGTATGACCAGCTTTAGGTGCGGTAGGCACAATCCAGATTCAATCCATAATGCAAAGAAAGGCCTAGAGAGGGAAATTATTTTCTTGATTTCCTCTAGCTTTCTCTGCCATCATCATCATAGAACATTGCTTCCAATGACTCACAGACTATCCCACCAGTGTTGCCAGGAACTCCCACAAAGTGTAAAGGTAATAATGTTACAGGATACTCATAGTCATAACTCGAGGAAAACAAATATTATTTAAATACAAGAGGCATATGCATTTACTTGAGTCTTGTTGTTTTTTGTATATTTCTATCAGATCTCTGCAGTAATCCAGCATTAAGCTTTGCCTTTGTGCAGGAGCTTCCTGTAATAAGACCAGTCGCTGCTGCTCTCTCTCCTTGTGCAGGGTGACTGGTCTTGTCTCCGCCCCCTCCTGTAGACTTCTGCAGGCAACCTGTAGTGGGTGGAGCGTGCTGGGTCCCTCCCACAGCTCTGCTCCCTGCACAGGCTATGTACAATCCAGTGAAGATGTCACTAGTAATTTTTAGGTTTATAAAGTTCCTAAATTTCTGTCCTCTTCTTTTACACTTATTTGCTACAAATTGAAAGATGCAATTTAAATATAGCAGATGTTTGAGGTAGTCACTACCAATAACTGGCACCCTTCATGTTTACTAATAATACTCTATATATAGACTGCAGTGAATGAAGTCACTGAAGTATCTCATCATAATTGTATATCAATTATTTTTTGGTTCCTGGCTCCCGGAGAACTGGTAATATGTAAATTAGCAGCTCTCAGACTCCTGACATCCTAATAGATTAGGTGTCTCTGCTGCCCTTTCCATGTGTCAGGATGACTAACAACAATTCATTGATGCACATCAGAGAACAGGAGAGCCTGGGTTTTGTGAAATTTGACATCACCATGACCCTGTTACACATAACACATCTGATAATATGTGATGGAGTTTAAGCTGTTATGCCGCGTACACACGTACGTTTTTAATGTCATTTCAAAAAACAACGTTTTTCTCGACGTGATTTTTCTTGTTTCCTCTCAAGCCTGTCTTGCATACACACGTTCATGAAAAAAACCGCTTGAGCAAAGCGCAGTGACGTACAACACGTACGACGGCACTAGAAAGGGGAAGTTCCGTTTGAATGGCGCCACCCTTCATGTTAGTAAAGTTTGTTGAGCGGCGATTCGCGATTTTCAGCCTCGTGCTTTTCAGTCCGTTACAGCGTGACGAATGTGCTTTCTCCATTACGAACGCTAGTTTTACCAGAACGAGCACTCCCGTCTCATACTTGATTCTGAGCATGCGCGTTTTTATTTCCCCTCGTAAAAGCATACACACTACCGTTTTTCACGATGTTAAAAAGAACGACTTGAAAAACGACGTGAAAAAATAGAGCAGCTTCTCATTTTTTTTAGGCCATTTTTCACGTCGATAAAAATGCTCTGGAGCCTACACACGATCGTTTTTAATGCCCAATTTAAAAAATGTCATTTTTAACATCGTGAAAAACGATCGTGTGTATGCGGCATGAGAGCTATAAATGAGAGAGTCAGTCATTGTAGGGGATGTGAATGGGGTAACTTCAAAAAGCATTGAAGTGGTGTCTTACAGCTTATAGTGGTCCTTGAGTCAGATATATTTTTTTGTGTTACATGCATGATGACTAATTAAAGTGAAATTCTATTTCTTTTTTTAATCAGTTTCCCAGCATGTTAAAGAACTTTTAAAAAGCAGCAAAAATAAGTGTCGCCAGTCCTTCAGGTTGAATGAAAAAGAGTATCATTCGACCCACTTAATGTGAGCCCATTGCTGTCATGGACCTGCCTCCTGGGGCAGCCCGGGCTCACAGTACTCCTGGACTGGGCGTTTAGAGGTGGTGCAGCATGGTGCAGAGGCAATAATTCACACAGGCAGGTGCAAATGAAGACTATATTGAAGTAATACAGTAACAATTCACAACAAACCCATTGGGAAGGCTACCCAGCTGAGTGCAGTCACAGTTTCCAGCAATATGAAAGAAGCAGATTCCAGCCAGACTAACAGCGTCTGACAGAGGGGACGGAATGTGGCCTGGCCGTCTAGTGCCCAACCGGGAAGGTGTCCAGAGGAGATGTGACCCTACGCTTTCCCTCCTCGTCAGGAACCTTTTCCTAATGTTATTACTGTCCCTAACAGACGGGGACCTTTCCCTACTCTGCCCACTCGCAAAATGCGCTCTAAGCCTGGGAGCCAGGGCCTTCAATAAGCTCTGACCCAAGATGGTTGCCAGACTCGCATGGGGCGACAGCATCCAAATGGGTGCTTCCCCAGTGACCTAGGAAACCATAGAGGAATTGTGTTCACCTCGACTTTCTCACCAGCTGTGGTACTGCTACAGTGGAGAAAGTAGACTGCACCTACCTATATGAGGAACTCACATGTCATTTTTTGAGTTACACTCAGTCCAGGAGGAAAGACTGCACATTACAGCAGAAGGACCTGTGACATCAACAGACCAGCCTGACAACTGCAGGAAAATCAAGGTATGGACTTTAGAGAGGATCAGGAGGAGGAGTGGTGTCGTTTCATGACACTGTGATGGGGAAACCTGGTGTAAGGGGACACTGTGATGGGGCAACCTGATGTAAAGGGGCACTGTGATGGGCAAACCAGATGTAAGGGGGAACTGTGATGGGGACACCTGATGTAAGGGGACACTGTGATTGTCAGGGACCTGCCATAAATCAAAGACAGTTCTTGCTTCCCTCGGTACCTGTGCGTCGGCGCGCACGCGCATGCGCGGCGTGTGCATTAAACGATATGGCGCCATTAGGCCTTTAAAAGGCCAGCAGTTACAACAGTGCATTGCTGTCTGATCTGCAGCTTTCTAAACCTGAATACCTGCATACCTGCTACCTGTTACCAGTACCGACCCGGCTTGCTCGACCACCCGATATTTCTCCAACCCTGACCTCGGCTCGCCTTGACCCTGCTCTGTCTCTCACCTGCCTACCTGCTGCCAAACCTTGCCTGTGTTCCTGACTACGTCTAAGCCTGCTGATCCATACACCTGACTACCTGCTCTGACCCGGCTTGTCTGACCCTCCTGCTGTCTGCTGTTTTGTGCACCTAAATCAAGCTTATCTCACCTTGCTCCAGCTTTCGCTGTTCCAGTATCCACCAGCTCCCGGGTCGCTGACCTGCAACCACCTGCTTTGCTGCCTACAGATCCAGCCATCCCTGGAGGATCACCACCTTGCCACGGTGCCAACCGCCACACCTACTGCAGGCACTCCTACCTCACTGCGCTCTCGAGGTCACTGTCCCCAATCCAGTGACTCCTGAGCCAGGGCTGTAAGAGAGGTCTCCTCCTACAAAGTCAGGCTCTACGATCAGGTACGTTCTGTACATAACAGTGATGGAGGAACCTGATTTATGGGAACCCTGTGATGGGGACACCTGATGTAAAGGAACAATGTGATGGGAACATCTGATTTAAGGGGACACAGTGATGGGGGAATCTGATGTAAGTGGGTGTTGTAATTGGGACACCTGATGTAAGGGGACACTGTGATTAGAACATCTGATGTAAGGGGACACTGTGATGGGGGAACCTGATGTATGAGGACAAGGTGGTGGGGACACCTGGTGTATGGGGACACTGTGATGGGGAAACTTGGTGTAAGGGGACACTGTGATCTAGGGAACCTGATGTATAGGGACACTGCAATGGTGGAACCTATCGCATGGGGACACTGTCATGGGGAACCTGATGTATGGGGACACTATGCTGGGGACACTGTGATGAGGAACCTGATGTAAGGGGACACCATAATGGGGGAACCTGATGTAAAGGGACACTGTGATGGGGATACCTAATGCATGGGGTCACTGTGATGAGGAACCTGATGTAAGGGGACACCATGATGGGGGAACCTGATGTAAAGGGACACTGTGATGGGGATACCTGATGCATGGGACACTGTGATGGAGGAACCTAATGTAAGGGGACACTGTGATGGGGACACCTGATGCATGGGGTCACGGTGATGGGGGAATCTGATGATTGGGACACCTGATGTAAGGGGACACTGTGATGGGGACACTGTGAAAGGGGAAACTGGTGTAGGGGGACAAGTGCTTTTTTACCACTACTATTGATTTATACTGGCTTATAAAATTTACAAATTCAGCAATTTAGTAACTGGATAAATGGTTTAGCACTGGGAAATACTTTTTGAAAGACAAAAAGTGCATTTTATATACAACAATATAAATCAGACCAAAATTTGGGACACATGAGGAGGAAAGAGGGACAGAGGTAATTTGTTCCAAATCAGGAACAATCCTTCTAAATCAGGGACAGTTGGGAGCTATGGGCACTGTTTTGGGGACACCTGATGTAAGGGGACACTGTGATGGGGACACCTGTTGTAAAGAGGCACTGTGATGGGGACACATGATGTAGGCTGGTAGGGGCTCTAGTACCATACTTTGTCCAGGGGCCCATGATGCATTTAAAATGGCATTGTCTATTCCTGCACCCCTAGACTACACAAGCATTTACCCTGGCAGTGTAGGGGGAGGGGGCATTGCAAGGGTAGATTTTGTCTAATTCACAGGGTTCAGCTTTAAACAAACTTTTGCAAAATACAGGCTAGGGCTTAGGTGGTTAAAGGAAAACTGTACTCTCTTAATCAATATTAACTATGTTTTAATCCTTATGCTGCTAGCCTTAGTAAATAGATAAGAAGGTATATTGTATTTTCTTGTTTGAAACTTAAAATTTTAAGAATTACGTTTTTAAACTTCTATTTCTTCAGTTGTTTCCTGGTTTCTGGCCTAGGCCAAAATTATGTCATACATCCCAGGAGTCTTCATGACATTTTTGTCTTTCATCTGAAGGAGAGGAGAAGGGGCTTTCTCAGCTAAGCACACCCTCCTCCTGCCTGCATGACTGAGCTAAGAGCTGATGGATTCCAGGAAGTAGATGCTACATAAATCATCTGCCTTTACGTAAGATGGCCACCAATAGAAATGCAGAAGGATGTTTTTTTTAAAGTGATTTCTCCACAAAATAAACCATGGAGACACAGATGGATGGGTCAGTTTGCTTTGAATAGGGATGAGCTTCGTGTTCGAGTCGAACATACGTTCGACTCGAACATCGGCTGTTCGATCGTTCGACGAAGATCGAACGATTTGGGCCGTTCGCGCCAAATTCGAGTGACGCGAACGGCCCACAATGCACTACGCCATCGCAGTGTCATCCAGGCGCTGTGATTGGCCAAGCATGCACTGTGACCCCGCATGCTTGGCCAATCACAGCGCCGGCAGCGAGGAGAGCAATGATTGGCCACAGGCAGGATGCCTGTGGCCAATTATTCTTGAGGGGGTTTAGTACACGCCCCACACTATAAAAGGCCGCCAGCGCGGTGGCCTTGCGTAGTGTGTTCCGGAGCAGGGAAAGAGAAGCATAGGCAGGGACAGTGTCATTTTTTTTCCTTTACTAATCCTGGATTCCTTGTGTTTAGGGACAAATAAGGATAGGTAGGGAGAGTGTCAGTGTGTTATTCTGTGCTAAACCTTGTTTGTAGGGACAGAGAAGGACAGTGAGGGAAAGTGTCAGTGTGCTATTCTGTTCTAAACCAATCTTGCTGAACCATATTTGAAATCCTTGAGTTTAGGGACAGAGAGGTACAGTGAGGGAAAGTGTCAGTGTGCTATTCTGTTCTAAACCAATCTTGCTGAACCATATTTGAAATCCTTGAGTTTAGGGACAGAGAGGTACAGTGAGGGAAAGTGTCAGTGTTCTATTCTGTGCTAAATCTTGTTTGTAGGGACAGAGTAGGACAGTGAGTGAAACTGACAGTGTGCTATTCTGTTCTAAACCAATCTTGCTGAACCATATTTGAAATCCTTGAGTTTAGGGACAGAGAGGTACAGTGAGGGAAAGTGTCAGTGTGCTATTCTGTGCTAAATCTTGTTTGTAGGGACAGAGTAGGACAGTGAGTGAAACTGACAGTGTGCTATTCTGTTCTAAACCAATCTTGCTGAACCATATTTGAAATCCTTGAGTTTAGGGACAGAGAAGGACACTCGTGGAAACTATCAGTGTGCTATTCTGTGCTAAATCTTGTTTGTAGGGACAGAGTAGGACAGTGAGTGAAACTGACAGTGTGCTATTCTGTTCTAAACCAATCTTGCTGAACCATATTTGAAATCCTTGAGTTTAGGGACAGAGAAGGACACTCGTGGAAACTCTCAGTGTGCTATTCTGTGCTAAATCTAGTTTGTAGGGACAGAGTAGGACAGTGAGTGAAACTGACAGTGTGCTATTCTGTTCTAAACCAATCTTGCTGAACCATATTTGAAATCCTTGAGTTTAGGGACAGAGAAGGACACTCGTGGAAACTATCAGTGTGCTATTCTGTGCTAAATCTTGTTTGTAGGGACAGAGTAGGACAGTGAGTGAAACTGACAGTGTGCTATTCTGTTCTAAACCAATCTTGCTGAACCATATTTGAAATCCTTGAGTTTAGGGACAGAGAAGGACACTCGTGGAAACTATCAGTGTGCTATTCTGTGCTAAATCTTGTTTGTAGGGACAGAGTAGGACAGTGAGTGAAACTGACAGTGTGCTATTCTGTTCTAAACCAATCTTGCTGAACCATATTTGAAATCCTTGAGTTTAGGGACAGAGAGGTACAGTGAGGGAAAGTGTCAGTGTGCTATTCTGTTCTAAGCCAATCTTGCTGAACCATATTTGAAATCCTTGAGTTTAGGGACAGAGAAGGACACTCGTGGAAACTCTCAGTGTGCTATTCTGTGCTAAATCTAGTTTGTAGGGACAGAGTAGGACAGTGAGTGAAACTGACAGTGTGCTATTCTGTTCTAAACCAATCTTGCTGAACCATATTTGAAATCCTTGAGTTTAGGGACAGAGAGGTACAGTGAGGGAAAGTGTCAGTGTGCTATTCTGTTCTAAACCAATCTTGCTGAACCATATTTGAAATCCTTGAGTTTAGGGACAGAGAAGGACACTCGTGGAAACTCTTAGTGTGCTATTCTGTGCTAAATCTAGTTTGTAGGGACAGAGTAGGACAGTGAGTGAAACTGACAGTGTGCTATTCTGTTCTAAACCAATCTTGCTGAACCATATTTGAAATCCTTGAGTTTAGGGACAGAGAAGGACACTCGTGGAAACTATCAGTGTGCTATTCTGTGCTAAATCTTGTTTGTAGGGACAGAGTAGGACAGTGAGTGAAACTGACAGTGTGCTATTCTGTTCTAAACCAATCTTGCTGAACCATATTTGAAATCCTTGAGTTTAGGGACAGAGAAGGACACTCGTGGAAACTATCAGTGTGCTATTCTGTGCTAAATCTTGTTTGTAGGGACAGAGTAGGACAGTGAGTGAAACTGACAGTGTGCTATTCTGTTCTAAACCAATCTTGCTGAACCATATTTGAAATCCTTGAGTTTAGGGACAGAGAGGTACAGTGAGGGAAAGTGTCAGTGTGCTATTCTGTTCTAAACCAATCTTGCTGAACCATATTTGAAATCCTTGAGTTTAGGGACAGAGAAGGACACTCGTGGAAACTCTCAGTGTGCTATTCTGTGCTAAATCTAGTTTGTAGGGACAGAGTAGGACAGTGAGTGAAACTGACAGTGTGCTATTCTGTTCTAAACCAATCTAGCTGAACCATATTTGAAATCCTTGAGTTTAGGGACAGAGAAGGACACTCGTGGAAACTATCAGTGTGCTATTCTGTGCTAAATCTTGTTTGTAGGGACAGAGTAGGACAGTGAGTGAAACTGACAGTGTGCTATTCTGTGCTAAACCAATCTTGCTGAAGCATATTGCAAATCCTTGTGTTTAGGAACAGAGAAGGATAGGCAGGGGACAGTGTCAGTGTCATTGTTGCTAAGCCTCCTGCACAGTATACACCTGAAGGTAGCCCTTATTGCTGTTTTTCCTATCTCCCTGCAGGCCATCCATTAAAATGTCTGGAAGGCAAACAAGGAGAGGCAGACAGTCAGGAGGCAAAAAAAGAGGGCAAGCAGGCTCTGTGTCTGGGGGCAACAGTGCTGATCGTGGACGCGGTGCATTGTCATCAGCACATGGCCATGGGACACGCTTGTCCTTCTTTTCGGCAGCTGGACATGTTGAGCCACATCATGCCGAAGACTTGGTAGAGTGGATGACCAAGCCCACCTCATCCTTCTCATCCTCTCTCACCCAGGCTCAGGGTACTGGCAAAGCAAGTGCCAAAGCGTCCTCTTCTCTGGTATCATTATCTTCATTAGTCAATCCTTCCCTAGACCCACCATGTCCTCCTCCTGAGGAGTCCCCCGAACTGTTTGAGCACAGTGTTGGGTACATGCTCCAGGAGGATGCCCAGCGTTTCGAAGAATCTGATGATGATACCCAGATAGAGGAAGGCAGTAGCGTGAGAGCAGAGAGAGGGGATGCTCAAGAAGGACACCAATCTGGCAGTCATGCTCCAGCAGCTGCAGCATACTGCCAGATTGGCTCCAGTGATGAGGAGGGAGGGGATGATGAGGTCACTGACTCCACGTGGGTGCCTAATAGGAGAGAGGAGGAGGAGGAAGATGAGGAGGAGGCACATCTCCAACGAGGCAGGATGCCCTTGGGTGGCCAGCGTATGGGCAGCACACCGACGGAATCACACCGCAGAGCTCCGCCTGTGCAGGGCGCTGCCTCTGCCCGTCATTCAAAAAGTTCTTTGGTGTGGGCCTTTTTTGAGGCGAGTGCATCAGATCGCACAGCTGCTGTTTGCAACATATGTCTCAAGCGTATATCGCGTGGCCAAAACATCAGCCGCTTGGGCACCACATGCTTGATCAGACATATGTTGACCTGCCATGCAGCTCATTGGCAAGCCTACCTTAAAGACCCACACCAAAGAACAAAGCTGACCTCTTCTTGCACCGCATCAGCTGGGATCTCCAACCCCACTATACCTTCAGTCCTCTCTGAAACCTGCTCTGAGAGGAATGAAGGTGTAGAATTAGGTGTGTCACAGCCAAGTACTTGCGGGCACTCTGCTAGCAGTACACCAACGTCCGATTCTAGCAGGCAAATTTCCCTGCCCCAGCTGCTGGACCGTCGAAAGAAGTTCACTCCCAGCCATCCACATGCCCAGCGGTTGAATGCTAGCTTGGCTAAATTGCTAGCGCTTCAACTGCTGCCTTTTCAGTTGGTAGACTCGGCCCCCTTCCGTGAGTTTGTGCAATGTGCGGTTCCTCAGTGGCAGGTTCCCAAACGCCACTTTTTCTCACGGAAGGCGATTCCGGCTCTCTACAGGCATGTGGAAGGCAATGTCTTGGCCTCGCTGGACAGGGCGGTCAGCGGTAAGGTGCATATTACCGCTGACTCATGGTCCAGCAGGCATGGACAGGGACGTTACCTTTCTTTCACGGCCCATTGGGTCACTCTTTTGGCAGCTGGGAAGGATGCAGGACAAGGTGCAGTAGTGTTGGAGGTTGTTCCACCGCCACGCCTCCAAAATGCTACTACTGGTTGTGACACACCTCTCTCCTCCACCCCCTCCTCTTCTTCTTCCTCCATGGCCTCTTCCTGTGGTTTGTCCTCGGAACCAGCGGTGCTCCGTAGGCGTTCAAGGGGCTACGCAAGTACGCAGGCAAAAAGATGCCATGCCGTGCTTGCGCTGGTGTGTTTGGGGGACAGGAGCCACACTGGGGCAGAGGTCCTGTCTGCTCTGCAGGGGCAGGCCGAGAGGTGGTTGACGCCACGCCAGCTTAAGCCAGGAATGGTGGTTTGCGACAATGGCACCAACCTCCTCTCCGCCCTCCGACAGGGACAACTGACCCATGTGCCCTGTATGGCTCACGTCCTTAACCTGGTGGTGCAGCGGTTCTTGGGCAGGTACCCGGGCTTACAGGATGTCCTGAGGCAGGCCAGGAAAGTCTGTGTTCATTTCCGCAGATCTTATAATGCCAGTGCTCGCCTGGCTGAGCTGCAAAAGGAGTTGAACCTGCCCAAGAACCGCCTTATATGTGACATGCCCACCAGGTGGAACTCAACGTTGGCCATGCTGCAGCGGCTGCACACGCAGCAGAGGGCCATCAATGAGTACCTGTGCGACTACGGCACCAGGACAGGGTCAGGGGAGCTCGGGTTTTTTTCACCACGCCAGTGGGGCATGATCAGGGATGCATGCACTGTCCTGGCACCATTTGAGGAGGCCACGAGGATGGTGAGCAGTGACAGTGCATGCATCAGTGACACTGTACCTCTTGTCCACCTGTTGGAGCACACGCTGCGTGGAATAATGGACAGGGCACTTGAGGCAGAACAGAGGCAGGAAGAGGAGGACTTCCTTGCCTCTCAAGGCCCCCTTTACCCTGACAGTGTTCCTTCTGTCCCACCCATCGCACAGGAAGAGGAGGAGGATTGTGTCAGCATGGAGGTGGAGGCTGGCACTCAGCATCATCAGCAGCAGTCTTTTAGGGATGATTTACAGTCCCAAGAAACCAGTGGACTTGTACGTGGCTGGGAGGAGGTGGCTGCAGATCATGTCGTCCTTAGTGACCCAGAGGACTCCGGACTGAATGCCTCAGCTAACCTACGCTGCATGGCCTCCCTGATCCTGCAAAGTCTGCGGAAGGATCCTCGTATTCTTCGGATCAAGGAGAGGGACCATTACTGGCTGGCCACTCTCCTTGATCCACGGTACAAGGGTAAGGTTGCGGACCTTATGTTACCGTCGCAGAGGGAGCAGAGGATGAGACAACTCCGGGAGGCCTTGCAGAAAGGTCTGTGCAACGCGTTCCCAGAGACTGGGAGGTTACAAACTCCTGGTCCTGGACAACGAGTTGCTGAGGCTTCGGGCAGTCAAAGAAGGAGCGGTGGGGAAGGTGGCCGTCTGACCGATGCGTTCAGACAATTCTTTAGTCCGCAGCCCCAAAGTATGATCGTTTCCAGCAACCATCGCCAGCGTCTGATATACATGGTGCAGGAATACCTAGGGGCAAGGTCAGACTTGGACACCTTCCCCACCGAAAATCCTCTGGCTTACTGGGTCTTGAGGATGGATCACTGCAGAGCTTGCACAGTATGCAATTGAGCTACTGGCCTGTCCTGCATCCAGCGTTCTTTCAGAACGCACATTCAGTGCTGCTGGAGGATTTGTCACGGATCACAGGGTGCGCCTGTCCACCGACTCGGTTGATCGACTGACTTTCATCAAGATGAACCAGTCTTGGATCACCACCAGCTACCACACACCTGATGCTGATATAACAGACTAATTGATTTTAAAATGTCACATCCCTTCAAGACTGATGCTGATGCTGAGTTCCTGTGCTGTTATGTTGACTAGCTATCCTCCTCCTCCTCCTCAATGATCCGATTAATGATGATAGCTTGGAAGATCATTTTGGTTTATGGGTGCCGCCACCAGTGGCTAAGGCCCAATTTTTCAGCCCCTGTTTAACAGGGGCGTGTAATTACAATTTTTGATGCAATACTTTGCAACAGGCCTCATTGCTGTGCTCCAAGTACAGTATCTGTGAGGGGTTGCAGTGTTGTGCCACCAGTGCCTAAGGCCCAATTTTTCAGCCCCTGTTCAACAGGGGCATGCAATTATAATTATTGATCTAATAATTCACAGCAGGGCCCATTGCTGCGCCCACCAAGAGTAACTGTCAGGCCTTACAGTGTTGTGTCAACACCACCACCACCACCACCACCACCACCACCAAAGGCCAAATTTTTCAGCCCCTGTTCAACAGGGGCATGCAATTATAATTATTGATCTAATAATTCACAGCAGGGCCCATTGCTGCGTCCACCAAGAGTAACTGTCAGGCCTTACAGTGTTGTGTCAACACCACCACCACCACCACCACCACCAAAGGCCCAATTTTTCAGCCCCTGTTCAACAGGGGCATGCAATTATAATTATTGATCTAATAATTCACAGCAGGGCCCACTGCTGCGCCCACCAAGAGTAACTGTCAGGCCTTACAGTGTTGTGGCACCAGCACCACCATCAAAGGCCCAATTTTTACTACCACTGTTCAACAATTATATGTTATTACAATTCCTGATATAATAGTTGACAGCAGGGCGTTCCAGCACCCACCAAGAGTAACTGTGAGTGCTTACAGTGTTGTGCCAACACCGTCACCTAAGGGGCCAATTTCTGCAGAGTATATACGGCAGGTCCCTACTTTCAAACATCCAACTTACAAACGACTACTACTTGCAAACGGAAGAAGACAACAGGAAGTGAGAGGAAATCTACCCCTTGGAAGGAAAATTCTCTCCTGTAAGAATTAATATGGGAGAAAGGTGTCTCCTCTCTACTGATGCTTTATCACCAATCCTTGTTTCAATAAAAACACCACATTTCAAAATCAGTTGTCATTGGGACGCAAAGTGAGGTGAAATGTTCTGAACAGGGGCACAGACAGCAAAACAAATGTTACAGGGGTGATAACCCTTCCCTATGTTTTCCAAAAAGCTTAAAAATAGGTATTTGGGCTGGAGCTACACTTAAACAATGTAGCTGTTCAAAATTACAAACAGATTCTACATAAGAACAAACCTACAGTCCCTGTCTTGTATGCACCGCCTGTATACGGCTGTTCAGAGTATATAGGGCCTTTTTTATTTTGTGTGCGGGGTTCCCCTTAATATCCATACAAGACCCAAAGGGGCTGGTAATGGGCTGGGGTAGGGGGGGGGGGGGTGATGGGGTAGCTATGCCATTTTTCTTAAAGATTTTCATCCATATTACCGGGACCAGACATGACTAATGTATAACAGATGTATTTACTGCTTACCCCCTGTTTGCTCCAACTTCTTACCCATAATCCTAAATTAACGAGACCACACCGAAATTGGAGTAAAACATAGGCCGTAGCAGCCTTATTTATTAAATAAATATATTTCCAAAATAATATCAAAATCCTAGCGTTGGTCTTTTGCGGGAACCTCCATAACCATCTGATAAAATATTGCACTGCGGTACCTCTCATATGCTTATAGGCCTCAAGCCGACCGGCTGGCTCAGAGACAACCACGGACCGCAGTGCACCCGTTACCAACACATTTTAGCTAAACCTCCGTTAGCTGAAATCCAACCATCAGGACCCATACCAACGATAGGTCCTGAACTCATTCCTTCCAAGGTATCTTCCTTCATCCGCAAAGACCAACACCCGCTACTGCCACGACATCCAGAACACCATACCTGTTAATAGAAAGAACAACAACACAAACCAGACCATACAGACATAACCAGGGGAGGGTGGGCGGGAACTTTCCTTCACACTGTGGTGACCTGGGGGAGGGGACAACTCCTTTAACTACTTACTCCCCCTCCCACTAAACTTCCTACCCAATCCTAATACTTCTAACATCCTGTACCCTGTTTCCCTAGTCATGCCAGCCCTCCGCTCATTTCTTTTCTCTCATTTTTTGCTCCGGGCTTTTCTTGACTAATGTATAACAGATGTACTTACTGCTTACCCCCTGTTTGCTCCAACTTCTTACCCATAATCCTAAATTAACGAGACCACACCGAAATTGGAGTAAAACATAGGCCGTAGCAGCCTTATTTATTAAATAAATATATTTCCAAAATAATATCAAAATCCTAGCGTTGGTCTTTTGCGGGAACCTCCATAACCATCTGATAAAATATTGCACTGCGGTACCTCTCATATGCTTATAGGCCTCAAGCCGACCGGCTGGCTCAGAGACAACCACGGACCGCAGTGCACCCGTTACCAACACATTTTAGCTAAACCTCCGTTAGCTGAAATCCAACCATCAGGACCCATACCAACGATAGGTCCTGAACTCATTCCTTCCAAGGTATCTTCCTTCATCCGCAAAGACCAACACCCGCCACAGCACCCAAGGGGAAAACCTTACCCTTGGGGGCCCCCCACACCCCAGAGCTCACTGTATGCCATATTGCATTCCCAATGCCCATAAGTCACACCCCACAGCAGTGAGGTGCACACCATTGCCCCACAGGTACCTCCAGACATCCACCACCAACTCCCTGTGCCTTACCACCAACCCTCCATTCCTCACTACAAATCTACTCACTTCCCAATTAAGCTTCGTACGGGCCCTGTAGATACCCTCTAAAGACCAAGCCCCATTCCATGCGGTCCGAGTGACAATGTCCAACCACCCAATGACCATGTCTGGGAATGCCATCGACCTTACCCCTAAATCATTACCACCTACGTGCAGGACCAAAACGTCAGGCGGCCTATACAGACGTGCAAAGCTGTACCTCTGGAGCCCCTCCACTCCATAGCATTCCCGGAACTCCCAGCCATCTAGCACAAACCTCCTGGCTTGGAAACCCCACCTGCTGACCCTCTGGCCCCACATCCGCCCCTCATTACCCCTTTTTTTTTTTATGTATTTTTTAAACACGATCGAATGGCCCAGTATCCAGGCCAGGGCCTGTACCGAACCTGCAAGAAGAGAAAGAAACAAGCCACCAAGACCTCAGCAAGCCCAAAATTATCACAGCCCCATACACTCTCTCCACCCAGCCCACCACTATTCGAATCCCACCAGCTGATGGGGCGAATGTATAGCACAAATCTACAAGACTCCCACCTACCAAAGCGCTTAACCGCCTCAGCATCCATCCCACCTTAGCCGCCTCGGTCGCAGCCCCAACCCTGAAAGAAACGAGAAGAACATGCCCTCTCATCCAAGCCCCAACCCGGCAGCACTTCCTGGAAACTGAAACCCTGTGAAACCTGAACAACAAAGGGGGACCCGTCCGTGTGCATTAAGAAGGACCCGACTGCCCCGGGACGCACCTCCCAAATAAAAACCCCCATCACGGCCCCCTCCGGACACCACTGCTAGCCAGGCGGAGCCAAGCCCGCACCAACTGACCCCTGCCTACCTGCTCCATCTTGTATATCAGTAACACCAACGACACCCCCTCCTTCTTGCACCTAATCTCATAAACCCACATTCCCCCTTTGACGGACTTGGAAAGGCTGACCAGCTCCCCAAACCAAAAGGCCCCAAATTTATTTATTATTATTATTCCTTTTTTTTTTTTTTTTTGGAAAACGAGAATAAACTTGCCAACAAAAACAACTCCCTTTAACTAGGGAAACCTCATATGCTGCTGCCCAAACCCTGCAGCTGCCCAAACATTTTATTATTATTATTATTATTATTTTTTTTTTTTTTTTATGATATAACCAGGAGACACCCAAAATTCTTCCGTAAATTCCGGGCAACCCAGCCTTTGACCAGAAACGTCAAACCCGCTAGTTTTTTTTTTTTTAACGCGAGCCCGGCCACCCCATTGGTCCTATTTCTATAAATAAAGTATAACGTCAACAGTCTAACCCCCTCGCCCCACCGAATCCACTTCACTCATGTGAACTACCACCTGCCACTACTGCCTAGCCTTCCGAGAAGTGGACGACTCCGATGGAATCTCACACCTCCAGACAGGACGGGACAGCCCACGTTACCCCGCCACCAGCTCCACCACCCGGAAACTATCCCCACTGAAAAGCGAGGAAACGCTCCAGCTATGACGTTCTCCACTGGCGTTAGATGCACCAAGTAAACGACACATGCACTTGCAGGCATAACCACACAGAGTGTGGCAACAGCTGAAACAACCGGGGGAGACGACACAGCGACTCTTGATCACTCGTACCATACCCAGGTTATACCCGTGGAACCAAACCTTCATCTCCCTTACTGAGGCGCCCCACCATACCACTGGAAATGACTCCAGCAGCACCAGATCTTGTGTGAAAACCCCTGTCAATCCAAGACCGAAGGCCCACTACACCCGCCTTGAAAGAATGCCCCCAAACCTGTCGAGCCACCCGACACTGTGTACCACCCCCACTCAAAGTTCTTAACCGCACCAAACCCCCCCAGTCCCCTCCTGGGAAACCCGTCCAGTAATGAGGCACACCCGCAAATCCTCCCTGTGAGTCCACCCAACGCACAAAATGCTTAGGCGATCAGATCCTTGCGACGTGCTCCAATGTAGACAGGAGCACCCCGAAGATAGTTGGCGACGCCAGGCCTACGCACAGAAAATCGTCCAAATAATGGCTGATGGGCGATACTCCTGACACATCCCTCATCACAACTTCCCCCAATGAGTTGAACTGCTAAACAGTGCCCCGGAGACAGAGCAACCAATCTGCAGACCCATATCGACATAAAAAACCCCCAGTACCCCACCAACCCCACAACCGGAAGCTGTCCGGGCGGCCCTGACCAATCCGACGAGCCCAATACAGTGCCGCATCCAAGGAAGCGTAACTCACTGTGTGTCCTCCCGTGTCAATGGCATTGTTGACCAACCCCCCTTTTGGAAAGAAAGGTGGTGCATCAGCCCAAATTTGTTGAGCTCCTACTTTGGCACTACACCCCAAAGGGGAACCCCCAAATCAACAAAAGATTGGGAAGGGAAAGAGCCGCCTATGCGTCCTAATGCTACTTTCCCTGGGCAGTTTCTCAGAAACTACATTGGGACGCAGCATGGCCGAACATAAATCACACGGCATGTGAAACCCCACTGAAAAGAAAAAACCTTAGTCTAACAGCTACGCTGCTGTACCATCCGTATACCTACCAAGAAACGGCCGCCGCCGTTCCCCCATCACCGGCGTCCTTCCTCTCCCGTGTTTGAAGCATACCGACAGGGTGTGATCCCAACCTCCCCCCCAAACCCAGAACCTTAGTGCTTGTACCGACACACTCCACCGAATTTACCCGTGCCCTACGTGTACCGCTAACAGGCCTACTTACTCCAGCCGGACTGTTATACTGTGGGGGGGGGGGGGGGTTGGGTGGAGTAACACCCGCCCCTACCAGGAAACAACTGCCCTTGGGGCCTAGCAGATGTCACAAGGCGCATTCCCAGCCTGATGTCGTTGTGATCCCACCGTAGTGCCGGATGTATCCCCTCCTACGCCAAACTGCTCCCAGACCGCATCCAAACCGCACCTCCGTGAACCCTGTAAGCATCCCCTACCGAATTTGGGTAACAAAAGAGCTCCGACAGGGTTCAGGGTTCTTCCCCTCAATCACCCTCATGTCAAATGCTTGCAACTTATTTCCGATAGTACATGTAATCAACCAATACCTCCCCTTCTCACCACCTCCCATTGTTGGAATACCCTGGCGTAACCCCAAATTTTTTATTTATTTTTTAACAGCAGGAGTGAACAACATCTCTACGTACTCACCCTTTTAGATCTTATCCCAGACCTCAGGCTTTAAGTGAGCACCCAGCGGACCCTAAAACCAACTGTACCTGTGGCTAAATCAGCCAAACGTATGACATCCCGTTTTCCAGCGGCGTCCCCTGCTACCACGAACTTCAAAACCCTCTGCTCCACTTGCACCCCACTATCAGCTGTCATGCGCAGACTCCCACACAGCCGGCACCGCTATGGGTGAGGAGGATATACTATCCCTCCCTGCAAGCGGGACCACACGGCCCGACCACCTTTTCAAATCCACCAACCAAAATCTTTGAGCCCCACCAATAAAACCCTGCGAGCCTGAAGCTCCCCCCAAGTGCAGCCCCATCCATTGTGTCCACCCGGGGAGAATCACCCTGCGAGCCCCCCCGTTACCAATGCCTCCCCAGCACCTGCAGTAGCCCCCCCGTTACCAATGTCTCCCCAGCACCTGCAGTAGGACCACCCCCCATGGACCCACTATACTATCCCCTATATGGCAAAGAAAAATTTTTTTTTTTTTTTACTTACCGGGCTGCCTAGGAAAAATTCCCACCAGCCGACCGTCTCGCCTCCATCGCTGCCGATCGTCTCAGGGGAAACCGATCGTCCTCCGAAGCCGTCAGCTCGCCCTGCGACCATAGGACAGCCGGCTCGCCCGCATCTGATGAAAGCCCTCCAGGAGCAGCGTCTCTGGATGCCGAGGATCTGGCAGCCCTCCGGCCCCGCCACTGAGCTCCAGACCCGCCCATGGACTTCTCTGTCGCTTTTTGCGGGCCGGGGGGGACGACTTCCCCCCCCGCCCTGCCGAGAGACATCAGGCGCGTTGTCACCCTCCCCTGGCGATCCATCATCACCTGGGGGTCACCTGGCCGAGGCTGCAGAGGGCACAGTGACCGCGACCGACGATCTCCCCCGCTGAGGCTCCACCCCCCGCTACCGTCCCATCAGGGGTGAGGCCCGCACTCTTCTGGTCCATGTGTCGAGCGAGCTGCCTGGCCACCCCGAACCGCCGGTGCGGCCGCCCGCCGGGCCCTGACTATGAGGGGGATGATTCCCGGGACCCCCCCCTTGTGAGCAATGTGAACGCTTAGCGGGGGGGTGCCCGAATGGGGCCAAGGGGAGACTAATTGGCTGGCGCTGGGCTCTAGGGGATAGTCGGGTAAGAAGCGCTCTGAAGGCAGTAACCTTCAAGCTCGCGTGGACTCCCTCCCCCCCTGTACCTGCCCCCACCACCCTTCAAGCAAGCATTGGCCCCAGGGTCTCCTGTAACCAACCTGCGCTCCCTGGTGCCGCTACCGACCGCAGCTAGGCCCGAAACAGCTCCCCCTCTGCCATAGCTCTGTCTCCCTGAACTTTCCTTCACACTGTGGTGACCTGGGGGAGGGGACAACTCCTTTTCCTACTTACTCCCCCTCCCACTAAACTTCCTACCCAATCCTAATACTTCTAACATCCTGTACCCTGTTTCCCTAGTCATGCCAGCCCTCCGCTCATTTCTTTTCTCTCATTTTTTGCTCCGGGCTTTTCTTTACATTAAAGCCGCAAGCAGTTTTAAATGGCTTTTTTTTCCTTTAGAAATGTAATTTTGTGCAGGGACAGTTCTAAACACGGGAAACACGTGGCACTTCACAGGCATACTTTAGACACCCCCCAGGTACGATATTTAAAGGAATATTTGACTTTTTTTTTTTTTCACTTTATGCATCATTAAAATGACTGCTCCCGGAAAACGTCCGTTTTTAAAACTTCTTTTTGCATTGATACATGTCCCCTGGTGCAGAACCCGGGTTCCCAAACTCTGTTTAGGACAATAACATGGATAATAGTCGTTATAATTAGCACTTTAGAATCCGAACGTTCGCATCCATTGTATTTAATAGGGTTCTAATGTTCGTGCGAACTTTCGGTCCGTTCGCGGGTTCTGGTGCGAACCGGACCCGGGGGTGTTCGGCTCATCACTAGCTTTGAATGTTAAAAATGAATTAGATAGTGTTTTCAGTTTGTGGTGCTCAGATACAGTTAGGTTCTACTTCAAATAAACGGCATGTTTTTCTATGACATCACAAAACCATAAGTGGATCTATCATATACAGGTCCTTCTCAAAAAATTAGCATATTGTGATAAAGTTCATTATTTTCTGTAATGTACTGATAAACATTAGACTTTCATATATTTTAGATTTATTACACACAACTGAAGTAGTTCAAGCCTTTTCTTGTTTTAATATTGATGATTTTGGCATACAGCTCATGACAACCCAAAATTCCTATCTCAAAAAATTAGCATATCATGAAAAGGTTCTCTAAACGAGCTATTAACCTAATCATCTGAATCAACTAATTAACTCTAAACACCTGCAAAAGATTCCTGAGGCTTTTAAAAACTCCCAGCCTGGTTCATTACTCAAAACCGCAATCATGGGTAAGACTGCCGACCTGACTGCTGTCCAGAAGGCCATCATTGACACCCTCAAGCAAGAGGGTAAGACACAGAAAGAAATTTCTGAACGAATAGGCTGTTCCCAGAGTGCTGTATCAAGGCACCTCAATGGGAAGTCTGTGGGAAGGAAAAAGTGTGGCAGAAAACGCTGCACAACGAGAAGAGGTGACCGGACCCTGAAGAAGATTGTGGAGAAGGACCGATTCCAGACCTTGGAGGACCTGCGGAAGCAGTGGACTGAGTCTGGAGTAGAAACATCCAGAGCCACCGTGAACAGGCGTGTGCAGGAAATGGGCTACAGGTGCCGCATTCCCCAGGTCAAGCCACTTTTGAACCAGAAACAGCGGCAGAAGCGCCTGACCTGGGCTACAGAGAAGCAGCACTGGACTGTTGCTCAGTGGTCCAAAGTCCTTTTTTCGGATGAAAGCAAATTTTGCATGTCATTCGGAAATCAAGGTGCCAGAGTCTGGAGGAAGACTGGGGAGAGGGAAATGCCAAAATGCCTGAAGTCCAGTGTCAAGTACCCACAGTCAGTGATGGTCTGGGGTGCCATGTCAGCTGCTGGTGTTGGTCCACTGTGTTTTATCAAGGGCAGGGTCAATGCAGCTAGCTATCAGGAGATTTTGGAGCACTTCATGCTTCCATCTGCTGAAAAGCTTTATGGAGATGAAGATTTCATTTTTCAGCACGACCTGGCACCTGCTCACAGTGCCAAAACCACTGGTAAATGGTTTACTGACCATGGTATTACTGTGCTCAATTGGCCTGCCAACTCTCCTGACCTGAACCCCATAGAGAATCTGTGGGATATTGGGAAGAGAAAGTTGAGAGACGCAAGACCCAACACTCTGGATGAGCTTAAGGCCGCTATCGAAGCATCCTGGGCCTCCATAACACCTCAGCAGTGCCACAGGCTGGTTGCCTCCATGCCACGCCGCATTGAAGCAGTCATTTCTGCAAAAGGATTCCCGACCAAGTATTGAGTGCATAACTGAACATAATTATTTGAAGGTTGACTTTTTTTGTATTAAAAACACTTTTCTTTTATTGGTCGGATGAAATATGCTAATTTTTTGAGATAGGAATTTTGGGTTGTCATGAGCTGTATGCCAAAATCATCAATATTAAAACAAGAAAAGGCTTGAACTACTTCAGTTGTGTGTAATGAATCTAAAATATATGAAAGTCTAATGTTTATCAGTACATTACAGAAAATAATGAACTTTATCACAATATGCTAATTTTTTGAGAAGGACCTGTACAGTATGAGAGAAATGTTACTACTTAGAAATGTGGTCACTGTGTATGTCTTGTGTAGCGGGGTCCTCAAATTGATGGGATACACCTGGGTCATAGTGTGACCCAGGTGTATAATTATGTTAGGATTCAGACCCCTTTTTGTTTCGTGGAGGATTGGAGGATGTAATATTCTCCTTTGCCTGTGGGTGGCGAGGTACCCACAGGCTTCAGGTAGAATCATCTTCGCAGTGCTCCCTGTTTTGTCCCTTCCTGGAGATGGTATGGCTGGGGCGGGGAACCCGCCGGGCCGTTGATGGGAGGAGATAAAAGGGGGAGACGCGCTTACCACGAGGTCTTGCGGAGAAGGAGGTCCTCGGAGGAGGAGGGTTGCGGTCCGCACCCAGGGCCCTTAGGCCTGGGTGCGGGAGATCCAGGAGTCTGGTCCAGGTGCCCATGGCCTGGTCCGGAGTCATGTTGGCGTCCATCCCAGGCACCTTTAGCCTGGGGTGAGGTACTATCGAGGAGGCCTGGGGCCCAGTACCTTCGACTGGGTCCCGCTAGGGTGGACTGTCCGAGGGTCCCTGGGCGGAGGGACTCGTACCTGAGGTGAGGAGGCCGGGGAGGTTACCCACTGGAGACCCGGAGCAGCACCAACCCGGTGACAGTGGGCCTCTGGGAACTCTCTTGGGAGGACACATCCCCCTGATAGGGGCCACAGCGTATCGAAGAGGGCTCCATTGCTGTTCATAGGGGTTGCTGGAAGAGACCCCATCTTCCTGTTCTGTAACAGCCGGATTGGCTTAGGCACCGCTGGTCATAGTACAGTGGCATAGAACTGAAACGTTAGGAAGTGCCTTGATCTGCTCGCCCCACCGTTGGCAAGGTTATAGGTCCCAACCAGTTTGTTGCAAAAGAACTGTTTATTGTGCTTTGCGTATTGGAGTGTCAAATAAACAAGTGTTGGACCTTTCTTCGGTGTGCGAACTCCAGTTACTGGAAGCAAAGGGGAGGCTGGTGAGCTTGCAATTACAGACTCAGTGCATTCACAGAACACACCGGCCCGAGGAAACATCAGGAAGTGGCCTTCACCTCCCTACTACAATGGGGAGGACATGGGCCGTGGCGCATCTCACTCTCACAACCCAGGAACCCCTAGACATGAGCTGGAGTGTAACCGATAAAGTCGAAGAGGGAGTGAGGCCGCTACACGTGGGGGCTCGTGAGTCCGGGATAGAGTGTGTTCTAGAGATGGACTTGAGAATGTCTACATTTGAACTTTGCTGCCCAGAGGAGTTCCGAGCAGATCGGCCATATTACTGGCCAAAGTGCGTCCCTGCTCGGAGTTGTGGAAATGACCCTAACACGGGAAAGGCCCATGCGGAGGAGCGGAAAAAGGGAGAGGTCCAGCCGTGTGACGTACTGCACGTGGGGACTGTTAACGCACTGCGCCACGAGGCACCCCATGGCGACATCGTTCGTGGGCGGAGTCAAGAGGAAGCCCGCGAAAATGTACAGCTCATGGGAGGAGTCTGGCCAAGTGTGGGGATACACGTGGAGACTCCGGCGCGGGGTCAGTGCATGATGGAGCAGCAGATAGTCGGGATGACCTCAAGTGCCCCGTGGATTATGGTTCCTCACCCCACGAGAATGACTTCCTTTGCTGCCCCCATCACAGACACGGGGATAAGACTTAGGCCCCGAGGGCGGTTGGCTCTGTACACTTGCAGAGACACGGAGGCCCTCGGTGTGATCTGTCCCGGCTGCTCGGGACTGGTGGTCACCCTGAAGCCATTCGGGCGATGTGAGGAGTGCAGAGAATTCCTTTTTGAGGTCGAGTCGTCCACAGCAAGGCCCCGGGCCCTTCGCCTCAACCACCTCACGGGTACTGCTACTCCGGAAGGGGAGGTCAAGGCCTCTGTCGAGGTTCCCGTGCGCGCTGACCAGGGCGATGGACTGCCCAACAGAGAAAAATCCGGGGATGCTGCCTCGGTCGCCACAAGTTCTCTGCTCCCACCACCGAAGAGGAAAGTTGGCCTAGTACAGGCATCCTATGGACGTGGTCGAGCTTCACCCCGCTGCTTGCCTGGCCTGGATGGCGCCGGTCGAGAAGGAAGTCCCGGACATCCCAGTCCTCTACAAGGGTCAGGTGAGCCAGGGGCTGGGACTGTGGTGGTGGTTGGAGGTGTCGGGGGCCCATTGGAGGTGGAGCCCCCCAGGGAGGTTGATTCTGTGTCCACCGGAAGATATCTGCCTGCGGAGATGTATGACACCTCCGACCTAGAGTCGCTGTCTGATTGCGGAGATGATGGCGAGATAGACGAACTGTTCAGCCGCAAGGGCTGGGATAGAGTGCCACTTCTTGCTTCCCGTGCGGTACGGGATTCACCTATGTACACAGGAGACAGCACGCCTCGGGTGGAAGACCCGCAGCTTACGAGGGAACCTACCCCTCCACCTGTGTCCTCATCTACTGTTACCTCACCTACTTTGGTTGTGGGGACACCCCGCGCTTCTCTGAGAGCGCCGAAAGTCATTTCCAGGGAGCTGGTAAAGGTACCTCGGCATCCGGAAGCTATTGTGCTGCCTGGAACTGGAGAGAAAGCCACTATGCCACCTTTGGCCCGCTTGCAGAGACTGTTTTGCCATAAAGTAGCTCGGGAATATGGGTGGGAGTACCCGTATCTACCCCGGGACTTGCTGTATGAGGTGGAAGTCTGGAGAACAAGATGGTATGACGAGTTTGTGTGGGACAAGTTGAAGGTGCCCCATGCTCGCAGGTACCTGGAATGTGTGCCGGCAGTGTCTAAGAGGTTTGAGGACTGCAAAGCTGAATGGAAATTGGGGCGCCATATCCATGCTGACAAGATAGTCATTTGCAGAAGAGAAGGAGAAGATGTCGAGTATTCGATAGAGGCATTTGACAAACACCTGAAACCCCTGTACCTGCCGGATCCAAAGTTTTACTTATAGGAGAAAAGAACTCCTGTTTATTTCTTTTGTGCACTTGAACTTTCTGGAAGAGCCATTCCCAGACACGCAGGACTGTGCCCTGCTTTTGTTTTTGTTTGGGCTTTTCTTTTTCTCGTTGGAGACTTGGGGACTGTTGTGTTTTCGTGTTTCCCCTTTTCTTCATGTGCCAAAGGCAAGGACATTTGGGAATAGTGGCAGAGTAGGGAAAAGCTGGAAGAACGAAGATTCGTTGAGTGTCATGACCGCGGCGTTGTCACCAGGTGGCAGTGTTGCGCAACAAATGTTTGAAAATATTTCACCCACACATCACCTTGCTTGTTGGAGTGAGTGGGTCTCTCGGCTGACGGGCCCACTCATCCCAAATGACACGAAATTATGTTAGGATGTTGTTTTTCTTTCCCCTGCAGGAGAATCGTCAGTCAAGATCATTGAGAGTGGGTGGCTCTTAGACAGTGTGGGAGAGGGGCTGTGACTATGCAGATGTTTAAAGTGTTTTATGACATAAGTTGTTTTATATGTTCCCCATTCCCTGAGCAGGTCTTGGCACTTGGGAAATTTAGAGGAACTGCCTCAGGGGTTTCACTCCATGTCACCACTTTATGGGAGGCATGGGTGTGCACCTGACGCTGGGGACCAGCGTCAAATTACAGGGGGGAGTGTGTAGCGGGGTCCTCAAATTGATGGGATACACCTGGGTCATAGTGTGACCCAGGTGTATAATTATGTTAGGATTCAGACCCCTTTTTGTTTCGTGGAGGATTGGAGGATGTAATATTCTCCTTTGCCTGTGGGTGGCGAGGTACCCACAGGCTTCAGGTAGAATCATCTTCGCAGTGCTCCCTGTTTTGTCCCTTCCTGGAGATGGTATGGCTGGGGCGGGGAACCCGCCGGGCCGTTGATGGGAGGAGATAAAAGGGGGAGACGCGCTTACCACGAGGTCTTGCGGAGAAGGAGGTCCTCGGAGGAGGAGGGTTGCGGTCCGCACCCAGGGCCCTTAGGCCTGGGTGCGGGAGATCCAGGAGTCTGGTCCAGGTGCCCATGGCCTGGTCCGGAGTCATGTTGGCGTCCATCCCAGGCACCTTTAGCCTGGGGTGAGGTACTATCGAGGAGGCCTGGGGCCCAGTACCTTCGACTGGGTCCCGCTAGGGTGGACTGTCCGAGGGTCCCTGGGCGGAGGGACTCGTACCTGAGGTGAGGAGGCCGGGGAGGTTACCCACTGGAGACCCGGAGCAGCACCAACCCGGTGACAGTGGGCCTCTGGGAACTCTCTTGGGAGGACACATCCCCCTGATAGGGGCCACAGCGTATCGAAGAGGGCTCCATTGCTGTTCATAGGGGTTGCTGGAAGAGACCCCATCTTCCTGTTCTGTAACAGCCGGATTGGCTTAGGCACCGCTGGTCATAGTACAGTGGCATAGAACTGAAACGTTAGGAAGTGCCTTGATCTGCTCGCCCCACCGTTGGCAAGGTTATAGGTCCCAACCAGTTTGTTGCAAAAGAACTGTTTATTGTGCTTTGCGTATTGGAGTGTCAAATAAACAAGTGTTGGACCTTTCTTCGGTGTGCGAACTCCAGTTACTGGAAGCAAAGGGGAGGCTGGTGAGCTTGCAATTACAGACTCAGTGCATTCACAGAACACACCGGCCCGAGGAAACATCAGGAAGTGGCCTTCACCTCCCTACTACAATGGGGAGGACATGGGCCGTGGCGCATCTCACTCTCACAACCCAGGAACCCCTAGACATGAGCTGGAGTGTAACCGATAAAGTCGAAGAGGGAGTGAGGCCGCTACACTTGAGATACTTTACTGTTCGATTTTCTAAAAATAAAAATTCTAAAAAAATAAATAAAAATGAAGCTGACAGCAGTGTCCTTCCTTGAGGTGACTCACTCACTACTAACAGAGAAAAAATATATTTATATAATTTGTTTGAGACAGACATAACTTTCTTTTGCGGGTATTTTTTCCAATAATTCTTAGCAGTTTCAGAGAAAACAATACAGTTTGTGCAACACTTACCGTATATACTCGAGTATAAGCCGAGTTTTTAAGCACAATTCTTTGTGCTGAAAATGCCCCCCTCGGCTTATACTCGAGTCACCTTTTTGTGCCTGATCTCCCGGACTTTGGGGAGCCGGTACCGGCCGGCCGTAGGTCCCCTGGACCCCAAACTTAGCACACATGTAGCCCCACTCTTCCTCTACAAGTTTGCAAAGTTTCTTGTCCGGGGGACTTACGGCCGGGGAGCAACGATTTTTCAAAACCGGGCACCCCTTCCATAGACTCCCATGTTAAACGTCAGTCTAGTCATGGACACAGTGAGGCATGGGCACAGTGAGGCATGGACACAGTGAGGCATGGTGAGGCATACCCTAGGCTTATACTCGAGTCAATAAGTTTTCCCGTTTTTTGTGGTAAAATTAGGTGCCTCGGCTTATATTCGGGTCGGCTTATACTCGAGCATATACGGTATATCTAAAGCAAAATGTAAACATACAAACCATAAAACATTAGAAAAACTCAACTATTTGTTATAATGACAGGTCTGATAATCAATGGAAATCAGTACTGTACTGGAAGGACAGGTCTATAATCCCATATTGGCTGCCTACAAATCAAGTCACGTTGCCCGGTAGAAAGACTACTTTCACACTGAAGCGCTGGATGCGCTGGCGATATAGCGGCGCTATTTTTAGCGCCGCAATACCGTTGTTTTTTCCGCGATTTGCGGGCGCTAGCGGGGGGATTTTAACCCCCGCTAGCGGCCGAAAAAGGGTTAAAAACGCCCGCAATATCGCCTCTTTGTTGCGTTTTGCGGGCGTTTTGGAGGCGCTACCCCATTGATTTCAATGGGCAGGGGCGCTATAGGAGCGGTATTTTTACCGCTCCTATCGCGCCTCAAAGATGCGGCTTGCAGGAGTTTTTTTACCCTCCTGCAAGCGCAACGCTCCAGAGTGAAAGCCCTCGGGCTTTCACACTGGATACAATGGAGCGGCTTTTTCGGGGCGCATTGCAGGCGCTATTTTTAGCGCAATAGCGCCTGCAAAGCGCCTCAGTGTGAAAGGGGCCTAAGGTGTACCACTATGGGTCCATTCTCCATTGGGATGTTCTATAACGAAAAGCTCTAACACTGCACAAGAACCACAGTCTTTATAACCATAAAGCCCCTTTCACACTGAGGCGCTTTTCAGGCACTTTCACGCTAAAAAAAAGCCCCTGAAAAGCTCACGAAAACCTATTTCCATTAAATTCAATGAATGCTTTCACACTGGGGCAGTGCCTTAGGTGAATATACTTAGTCCAGAGTAATGTCCTCTCATGTGCTCCCTTGTCATTAGTAGCTTATTTTTTATTTTTCATGTATCATGATCTAACATTTTGTGGTATTTAAAAAGGGCTGTTTTATTTTTTAACTTTTTACTATATAAAGAAAAAAAGACCAAACATTTTTAAAAATAAAAACAGTTTCCTTTAGTTTGTCATAAACATATTAAATAAAAATGCCAGGACAGTACGAAAACCCCAAACTGAAACCTCATCTCCAGGCCTGGACTGGCCATTGGGCACACTGGGCATTTGCCCGGTGGGGCTGGGCAGCTTGTCCTAATAAGAGCTGGCTAATGTGATTGAGAGCTCCAGAGGGTGAAAACTTTGACATAAAATATGCGATTATATGCATATATCATGCACCTGGCTCTCACCTGTGCGTCTCTGCCTGCCGCAAGCCAGTTGGGCCTCTAGGGAGTTCCATCAACCGAGCATAACTTTCTGAGTCCTCCTGGACCGGTCTTCATTCGGCCTCACCACGGAACATGATGCTGGTGCTCAGAGGTAGCTGCCTGTAAAAACCCAGTGGAGAAAGACAGAAAACAGAATCTTTTACGCAATGTGCATAGCCTGATTCTGTTTTCTACTTCCATTTTGGGTCTGGTGCGGGCCTCCAGGGAGGGACTGTGACACGGGCAGAAACTTACTCAGCGCGAGTAATCCTCTGCCTGCAGTGTATCACCTCTTCTGGCGCTCAATAGAGATGCCAGCGCTCAGTAGAAGATGCCGGTGTTCAGGGAGGGACAGTAGGCTGGTACCCGAGGCGAACCGTCGGAGGAGGAATAAAGATGTACCAGGCTACGCACCTTGCGCAGGATACACAACATGCTTAGGGTACACTATGGGCGTAGGCAGATACTGTCTTTATTCTTCTTCTCTGGTGCTGTGCTTGTCGGCCGCACTCCAAAAAGCCTGCAGGGGGTCTTGGTCCTCCTCTCACAGTAAGTTTGTGAGACTCATCTTCCCTGCCCAGTCACTATTGTTTTAGTTCAAATTATTAAAATCTTCTCAGTCACGTTATATCATTAAAGTGCACAGTGCAGAGAATTTACTTTCGTACTGTTCTTTTCTGGGACATTCTCAGAAGAAAGTATTAAACAAAAAAAATGTCTTCGCAGTGCGCACTTTAATAATATGTATGATGAATATAGATGTGGATTATATGTGTAGCGGGGTCTCCTTTAAGGCCCCAGGACTACATTACCCAGAACCCCGTTTGGCACCCAGGGTGCATTTGGCCACCGCAGAGACTCATGAGAGGGGCTATAAAAGAAGGGGGCGAGGCTAAGCTCAGCCTCTTTGGACACCGCGCTGCAAGCAATAGGACTCCATGTGCGGATCTGCTGCTGTGTAAGGCCTGAAGCCTGGGCCTTGCATACCGACCAAAGAGCCTTCCACCCCACTGTGGAGCCTGGGTGGCACCTGTTTCTGTTCGAGTTCGCAGACATCAGCTGGACCGGAGACCCGGCCGTTGGAGACACTGTGTGCGGATACACAGTGGTGGAAGCCCGGACTGGGATCGCGTCCGGAGTGGTGAGCGAGCACTTGCTCACTTCGTTACCCTTCTTTTACTTTGTTAGGCCTAGTGACTGCCTTGGCCCATCTTGTTCATTTACTGCCGTTGGATTACAAATATTGTTTCCTGAAAGTGCACCACCGTTCAAGTTGCATGCGAAGAATTGTTCTCATAAGGGACTGAGTTTTTATCTGGGTCAGGCCTGACCAGGGTGGGGGTTAAAACTTTGTTGCCGCGCCATATTGCGCATAGAAAAAAAAAGATAGTTGCACGTGGCGGGTGATCACTCTGCACTATCACTGAGGTATATGTTTATTGCTGCAGGGCTCTGCATGTATATTATGTGATGTGTTTAACTTGAATCTTTACATCAAAGTAAATCCAGTTATATTTTATCACATGGGTATTGGTGTCAGGGCAGCCATCAGGAATTTTGGGGCCCCTTACATAGCTTCAGGCATGGGCCCCCTGGAGCCGAGGAGAATTGGGGGGGTGCTGCCGCCGCAAATTGAGAAGCGGGGGGGGGGGGGCTGCCGCAAAAAATATAAAAAAAAAAAGGGAGGTTTCCATCCGGGGCCCTGTGGACCTCTGGGCCCCTTACAAAAAAAAATAATATTAAATAAAATAAATAAATAAATAAAAATTAAATAAAAAAATTAATAATCATTTTTTTTATAAAAAATAAATAAAAAAAGGGAGGTTTCCATCCGGGGCCCTGGGGACCTCCGGGCCTCTGGGGACCTCTGGACCCCTTACAAAATAAATAAATAAATAATTTAAATAAAATAAATAAATAAAAAAAACAAATTAAATAAAAAAATGAATAATAAAAAAATATATAATTATTTTTTTTAAAAGGGGGTTGACATTCAGGGCCCTGGGGAACTCGGGGCCCCTGGGGACCAATGGGCCCCTTACAAAAATAAATAAATAAATAAATAAATAAATAAATAAAAAAAACAAATTAAATAAAAAAATGAATAATAAAAAAAAATGATAAAAAATGTTTTTTAAAAAAAGGGGGCTTGACATTCAGGGCCCTGGGGAACTCCGGGCCCCTGGGGACCTCTGGGCCCCTTACAAAAGAAAAAAAATATATAAAAAAAAAGGGGGCATCCGGGCCCCTTACAGGTGTACTGCCTGTACCCCCCTGATGGCGGCCCTGATTGGTGTCATCTTTGCAGATAGTGGTTATCTATCCATGCTGCCAGATTGTGTATAATCAGGTATAGACCATTACAAGGTAACAATCCCTAGACTAACTGTGCCAGTGTGGGCTGAGTAGATTGCCGGGGGTTGGCGGTGCTGTACAAAGGGCCCGAAACAAAACTCAGCGGCTCTCTTAACTGGGGGTAGCGCTACATATGCACTAATTTATTTTATTTTAAAAAATTTTGTTTGTGCAATTCACTATCCCAGTGACAGTGGGGGAGATTTACTAAAGCTGGTGAGTGCAAAATCTGGTGCAGCTCTGCACAGAAACCAATCAGCTTCCACATTGTATTGTCAGAGCTTAACTGAACAATCTGAATTTAGAAGCTGATTGGCTACCATGCACAGCTGCACCAGATTTTGAGTGATCCAGTTTTAGTAATTCTCCCCCACTGTCTAGGTCTCTAGTCATTCGAGTCAAGTACTAGGATTGTTTTAGGGCCTAGAGCAGGGGTTGGCAATTTTTTTTTCTAAATAAAGGCTGGATGCCAGGTCTGTGAATGGATGGGGGGCCGCATTCATTTGTCTAGCTGCTTTAGAGATAAATGTGGCCCACCACTGATTCACAGACCGTATAATACTGTATACAGTAGTTGGTAATGTTTTAACCACTTCCCACCCGGCCACTGTACATATACGGCTGGGTGGGCGCTCTCTCCTTCTGAGTGGACGTTCAGGAACGTCCCTCAGAAGGAGGGGGATCGCGCAGCGGCACGCCCCCGATGCACTCGTGTCACCCGACCACGGCGCATCTCAGATCAGCAGGAGGGCTCTGTGATTGGCCCTCCTGATCACATGACGGCCGTGTCCAATCACAGCCGTCATGTGATGTAAACACAGAGCCGGTTGCTAGGCGATCGGCTCTCCTTTCCTCACACATTAGTTGTTGGCGAGGAGAGGAGAGTGGATCGCTGCAGCCCGGCTGGTGATCAGTGAGTATGAGCTGTTTTTTACAGCTTTTTACTCACTGATCACCAGCCTAGTGTCCCCACAATGTAAAATACACACAGTAAACACACGTCTCCCAAAACACATGTCCCCATATAGTAAAAATACATGTCCCCACACATGTCCCCACATAGTAAAAACACCTGTCCCCCACATATGTAACAGTAAAATCATATGTCCCAATGATCATTTGCACACATATGTCCGTGATCCCCTGCGCACATCTGTACATGATCATTTGCGTACATATGTCCGTGATCACACAAACCAATTATTATACACTTAACTGGAATTTTTTTACCAAAAACATGTAGCAGAATACATTTTGGCTTAAATTTATGACAGAATTAGATTTTATTGGATTTCTTTTAAAATAGAAAGAAGAAAATATAGTTTTTTTTCCACATTTCCGCTGTTTTTTCGCTTATATCACAAAAAATAAAAAACGGATTCATGAATAAATACCACCAAAAGAAAGCTCTATTTGTGCAAACAAAATTATAAAAATGTCATTTGGGTACAGCGTTGCATGACCGCGCAATTGTCATTGAAAATGCGAGAGCGCTGAAAGCTGAAAATTGGTCTGGGAAGGAATGGGGTGAAAGTGCCCTGTATTGATGTGGTTAAATATAGTAAAGTTAGTGGAAGTAAATTCAAAATATTGAATAATAAAACATACATTTTGGCTATTGTGCATATCCAAATTTTAGGGTGAGGACACATCTTTACTAAGTAGAGTTTTTTCCATACTATGGGAGCTCTCTGTAGTCCAAAATGCCTGGACCTATTTTTTGTCCCAGTCTGGACCTGCTCACCTCAGTAGACAACCCAAGATCATCTCATTTAAAAAATCTTCCCACAAATTAATCATTAAATTAGTTTAAACCCTGCACCTTGAACTTGCTGCTGCCTACTCTATGTATATTGATTAAATATTCATTCATCTGAAAGGAAGGGGAGTAGGGTTGAGCTGACCCGAACTGTAAAGTTTGGGTCCGTACCGAACTTTTGGGTTTTGGGGTCCCGGACCCGAACCCGAACAATTGACTGTATGTTCGAGTTCGGGTCCGGTGTTCGGCAATATGCATGTAAAGTCGCGCTTGTTTCCCGTGCTTAGAACAGTCCCTACACAAAGTGTCATTTCTGAAGGAAAAAAAGTCATTTAAAACTCACTCGCGGCTATTAATGAATTGTCGGCTCCCGGCAATACATAGAGAAGTCATTGATAAAAACAAAAAAAAGCGTGGGGGTCCCCCCAAATTCAATTACAAGGCCCTTCAGATCTGGAATGGATATTAAGGGGAACTCTGCCGCAAATTTAAAAAAAAAATGCGTGCGGTTCCCCCAAATATCCAAACCAGGCCCTTTAGATCTGGTATGGATTTTAAGGGGAACTCCACCCCAAATTAAAAAAAAAATGGCGTGGAGTTCCCCCAAAAATCCAGACAAGACCCTTTATCAGACCACGCAACCTGGCAGGCCGCAGGAAAAGAGAGGGGGACGAGAGAGCCCCCCCCCCTCCTGAACCGTACCAGGCCACATGCCCTCAACATGGGGAGGATGTCCCCATGTTGATGGGGACAAGGGCCTCATCCCCACAACCCTTGCCCGGTGGTTGTGGGGGTCTGCGGGTGGGGGGCTTATCAGAATCTGGAAGACCCCTTTAACAAAGGGGACCCCCAGATCCCGCCCCCCCCTATGTGAAATGGTAATGGGGTACATTGTACCCCTACCATTTAACGAAGAAAGTGTCAAAAATGTTAAAAATGACAATAGCCGGTTTTTGAAAATTCCTTTATTAGTCTTCTCCTTTCTTCCATCTTCTTCCTTCTTCTTCTTCCATCCTCTTATTTTCTCCATTTGGGTTTCTTCATCTTCATCTTCATCTTCCTTCTTCCTTCAGTGTTCTCGTCCGCATCTTGCTCCGGCTTCTTCTTTCTTCGGCCGCTCCGTTTGAATTGGAGGCGAGAACCTCCAATTCAAATGGAGCGGCCGAAGAAAGAAGAAGGGAAGAAGAAGCTGGAGAAAGATGCGGACGAGAACACCGAAGGAAGAAGGAAGAGGAAGAGGAAGAGGAAGATGAAGATGAAGATGAAGATGAAGAACAAGATGGAGGAAGAAACCCGAATGGAGAAAAGAAGAAGATGGAAGAAGAAGATGTAAGAAGAAGATGGAAGAAAGGAGAAGACAATAATAAAGGAATTTTCAAAAACCGGCTAATGTAATTTTTAAATTTTTTTACACTTTCTTTGTGAAATGGTAGGGGTACAATGTACCCCATTACCATTTCACATAGGGGGGGCGGGATCTGGGGGTCCCCTTTGTTAAAGCGGTCTTCCAGATTCCGATAAGCCCCCCGCCCGCAGACCCCCACAACCACCGGGCAAGGGTTGTGGGGATGAGGCCCTTGTCCCCATCAACATGGGGACATCCTCCCCATGTTGAGGGCATGTGGCCTGGTACGGTTCAGGAGGGAGGGGGGCGCTCACTCGTTTCCTGCGGCCTGCCAGGTTGCGTGCTTGGATAAAGGGTCTGGTCTGGATTTTTGGGGGAACTCCACGCCATTTTTTTTTTAAATTTGGGGTGGCGTTCCCCTTAAAATCCATACCAGATCTAAAGGGCCTGGTATAGATATTTGGGGGAACCGCACGCATTTTTTTTTCAATTTGCGGCAGGGTTCCCCTTAATATCCATTCCAGACCTGAAGGGCCTGGTAATTGAATTTGGGGGAACCCCCACGCTTTTTTTATTTTTTTTATCAATGACTTTTCTATGTATTGCCGTGAGCCGACAATTCATTATAGCCGCGAGTGAGTTTTTAATGACTTTTTTTCCTTCAGAAATGACAGGGACAGTTCTAAGCACCCTTCAGGTCTGGAATGGATATTAAGGGGAACCCTGCCGCAAATAAAAAAAAAAATCCATACCAGATCTGAAGGGCCTGGTATGGATATTTGGGGGAACCGCACGCATTTTTTTTTAAATTTGCGGCAGGGTTCCCCTTAATATCCAATCCAGACCTGAAGGGCCTGGTAATTGAATTTGGGGGGACCCACACGCTTTTTTTTCTTTTTATCAATGACTTTTCTATGAGTGCTTAGAACAGTCCCTGCACAAAGTGTCATTTCTGAAGTAAAAAAAGTCATTTAAAACTCACTCGCGGCTATAATGAATTGTCGGCTCCCGGCAATACATAGAAAAGTCATTGATAAAAAAAAAAAAAAGCGTAGGGGTTCCCCCAAATTCAATTACCAGGCCCTTCAGGTCTGGTATGGATTTTAAGGGGAACTCCACCCCAAATTGAAAAAAATGGCGTGGAGTACCCCCAAAAATCCAGACCAGACCCTTTATCCGAGCACGCAACCTGGCAGTCCGCTGCCACCCGGTGACCCCGCCCCCCCTCTGACGCACATGGATTTCATGGGGACTTTCCCTGTGGTGTCAGAGGGGGGCGGGGCCACCGGGTGCCAGCAGACCCAGAGGAGAACTGAAGAACTGAAGCGTCACACAGCGGGAACCTCCAATTCAAACGGAGCGGCCGAAGAAGGGAAGAAGAAACCGGAGCAAGATGCGGACGAGAACACCGAAGGAAGAAGGAAGATGAAGATGAAGAGGAAGAAACCCGAATGGAGAAAAGAAGAAGATGGAAGAAGAAGATGGAAGAAAGGAGAAGACATTAATAAAGGAATTTTCAAAAACCGGCTATTGTCTTTTTTAACATTTGTTACACTTTCTTTGTGAAATGGTAGGGGTACGATGTACCCTATTACCATTTCACACAGGGGGGGGCTGGGATCTGGGGGTCCCCTTTGTTGAAGGGGTCTGCCAGATTCCGATAAGCCCCCCGTCCGCAGACCCCCACAACCACCGGCAAGGGTTGTGGGGATGAGGCCCTTGTCCCCATCAACATGGGGACATCCTCCCCATGTTGAGGGCATGTGGCCTGGTACGGTTCAGGAGGGAGGGAGGGGCGCTCTCTCGTCCCCCTCTCTTTTCCTGCGGCCTGTCAGGTTGCGTGCTCGGATAAAGGGTCTGGTCTGGATTTCTGGGGGTACTCCACGCCATTTTTAAAATAAATTTAGAGTGGAGTTCCCCTTAAAATCCATACCAGATCTGAAGGGCCTGGTAAAGATATTTGGGGGAACCGCACGCATTTATTTTTTTAATTTGCGGCAGGGTTCCCCTTAATATCCATTCCAGACCTGAAGGGCCTGGTAATTGAATTTGGGGGGACCCCCATGCTTTTTTTTTCGACAATTCATTAATAGCCGCGAGTGAATTTTAAATGACTTTTTTTCCTTCAGAAATGACACTTTGTGCAGGGACAGTTCTAAGCACTCATAGAAAAGTCATTGATAAAAAAAAAAAAAAGCGTGGGGGTCCCAGCAATTTCAATTACCAGGCACTTCAGGTCTGGAATGGATATTAAGGGGAACTCTGCCGCAAATAAAAAAATAATGCGTGCGGTTCCCCCAAATATCCATACCAGGCCCTTTAGATCTGGTATGGATTTTAAGGGGAACTCCACCCCAAATAAAAAAAAAATGGCGTGGAGTACCCCCAAAAATCCAGACCAGACCCTTTATCCGAGCACGCAACCTGGCAGGCCGCAGGAAAAGAGAGGGGGACGAGAGGGGGGCCCCACCCCCCTCCTGAACCGTACCAGGCCACATGCCCTCAACATGGGGAGGATGTCCCCATGTTGATGGGGACAAAGGCCTCATCCCCACAACCCTTGCCGGTGGTTGTGGGGGTCTGCGGGCGGGGGGCTTATCGGAATCTGGAAGACCCCTTTAACAAAGGGGACCCCCAGATCCCGCCCCCCCTATGTGAAATGGTAATGGGGTACATCGTACCCCTACCATTTCACAAAGAAAGTGTAACAAATGTTAAAAATTACAATAGCCGGTTTTTGAAAATTCCTTTATTAATGTCTTCTCCTTTCTTCCATCTTCTTCCTTCTTCTTCTTCCATCTTCTTCCATCCTCTTCTTTTCTCCATTTGGGTTTCTTCCTCCATCTTGTTCTTCATCTTCATCTTCCTTCTTGCTTCGGTGTTCTCGTCCGCATCTTGCTCCAGCTTCTTCTTCCCTTCTTCTTTCTCCGGCCGCAACGTTTGAATTGGAGGTTCCCGCTGTGTGACGCTTCAGTTCTTCAGTTCTCCTCTGGGTCCGCTGGCACCCGGTGGCCCCGCCTCCCTTTGACACCACGGAGAAAGTCCCTGTGAAATCCATGTGCATCAGAGGGGGCGGGGTCACCGGGTGGCAGCGGACCAAGGGGAGAACTGAAGAACTGAAGCGTCACACAGCGGGAACCTCCAATTCAAACGGAGCGGCCGAAGAAAGAAGAAGGGAAGAAGAAGCCGGAGCAAGATGCGGACGAGAACACCGAAGGAAGAAGGAAGATGAAGATGAAGAGGAAGATGGAGATGAAGATGAAGAGGAAGAAACCCGAATGGAGAAAAGAAGAAGATGGAAGAAAGGAGAAGACATTAATAAAGGAATTTTCAAAAACCGGCTATTGTCATTTTTAACATTTTTGACACTTTCTTTGTGAAATGGTAGGGGTACAATGTACCCAATTGCCATTTCACATAGGGGGGGGCGGGATCTGGGGGTCCCCTTTGTTAAAGGGGTCTTCCAGATTCCGATAAACCCCCCCGCCCGCAGACCCCCACAACCACCGGGCAAGGGTTGTGGGGATGAGGCCCTTGTCCCCATCAACATGGGGACATCCTTCCCATGTTGAGGGCATGTGGCCTGAGACGGTTCAGGAGGGTGGGGGCGCTCTCTCGTCCCCCCCTCTTTTTCTGCACCATTTTTTTTTTAAATTTGGGGTGGAGTTCCCCTTAAAATCCATACCAGATCTGAAGGGCCTGGTATGGATATTTGGGGGGAACCGCATGCATTTCTTTTTTTAATTTGCGGCAGAGTTCCCCTTAATATCCATTCCAGACCTGAAAGGCCTGGTAATTGAATTTGGGGAACCCCCACGCTTTTTTTTTTTTATCAATGACTTTTCTATGTATTGCCGGGAGCCGACAATTAATTAATAGCCGCGAGTGAATTTTAAATGACTTTTTTTCCTTCAGAAATGACACTTTGTGCAGGGACAGTTCTAAGCACGGGAAACAGCGTTAATAGTACTCAGAAGTTCTGGTCCCCATTGACTTCAATGGGGTTCGGGTTCGGGTTCGAGTTCGGGGTAAAGTTCAGTCCCGAACCCAAACTTTTTTCCGAAGTTCGGCCGAACCCGTCAAACCCGAACATCCAGGTGTCCGCTCAACTCTAAAGGGGAGGGCTTCCATATGTAAACTTGCAGTGTTTACATTTGTGATCAGCATGATTGGCCATCACAGCAAACACAAGGTACCCTGACTGGTTCTGTGCATTTTACTTGTGATCTGTGCTGTCTAATCACTGTGTGATCAAAGCCATTGTGCACACACCTAAGTAGTAAACAAAGGGGCTCTCCTGAATAACATGTCCACCTATCTGCCATTTTTTACTATGTGGTTAAAGTGCAACTAAAGTAGGGTGACCAGACATCCCGGTTTCCGGGGACAGTCCCCGGATTGAGGACACTGTCTCCGGACCAAGTCTGTCCCCGGTTTTGTCCCCGGATTGGATTTGAACAGGGGCTGGGGCAATTTCAAACACAGTCAGTGCAGAATTTAATCTCCTACTAGCTTAGGGGGGTGTATTTTTTTCCATGATCTGTGCCCCTTTATGATGATCATGTGCTGGTCCGAGCGGAGGGAATATTTCTTCAGTTTCGGAAGCATGGCCATCCAGCTCCGCTCGCATGTTCTTCTGCCGTGGTTCAAGTCCCGTCCAGCCGCCTGCCTGCTTATCTCCTTGCCTTCCCTGGCAGGGTGATCTTCCTCCACTCCCCACCCAGTAGTAGCCGGGGCATGGAGAGTTAAGTCTCATATACACGATAGGATTATCCAATGGGAATTGTGTGATGACAGCATGTTGGCGGAAAATCCGTCTGTTTGTATGCTCCATTGGGCAATTGTTGTCGGATTTTCCACGGACAAATGTGGGATAGCATGCTTTAAAATTGTCCGCCAACAATTGTGTGTTGTCGGATTTTCCAATCGTGTGTACACAAGTCGGAAAAAACTCCAAAGTACAAACACGCATTCTCAGAAGCAATGCTCACCATAACACAACATTAGCAGAAGTTGTCCAAAGGGTGGCGCTAAAGAGCTGAAAAACCACGTAGTTTCATGTTTGTTGACTGACAATTCTTTGCCATTTGTATGCAAGACAAGTTCATGGCCAACACCCGTCGGACAAAAGTCCTACGCTTTGTCTGTGGAAAATCCGATCGCATGTATGAGGCTTAAGACTTGAGAGGCTGTGAAGCGGGCGGCGGCGACGGGCAGAGAGTTGCTGATTGCCACCATTACTAGTAAAAAAAAAATATGTCCCTGGATTTCATTTTAAAAATCTGGTCACCTTAAACTAAAGGCTCCTGTATAACAGACTAAACAAGTCCCAAATCCAATTACTATATGATGCAAAAACCTTAGAAAGTTAGCCAAAAACCTCCTTGACCTTTCTTTCCTGACTGAGCCAAATTCTCCTTCATCTGAGTCTCACAGGCCCCAAACCCCCCCCCCCCCCCCCACATTCTTGTCCAGTGGCTCCTCTTCTGCGCCTCCGTCTTTATACAGTATCTTACAAAAGTGAGTACACCCCTCACATTTTTGTAAATATTTTATTATATCTTTTCATGTGACAACACTGAAGAAATTACACTTTGCTACAATAGAGTGAGTGTACAGCTTGTATATCAGTGTAAATTTGCTGTCACCAGACAGCCATTGATGTTTAAACCGCTGGCAACAAAAGTGAGTACGCCCCTAAGTGCAAATGTCCAAATTGGGCCCAAAGTGTCAATATTTTGTGTGGCCACCATTATTTTCCCGCACTACCTTAACCCTCTTGGGCATGGAGTTCACCAGAGCTTCACAGGTTGCCACTGGAGTCCTCATCCACTCCTCCATGACGACATCACGGAGCTGGTGGATGTTAGAGACCTTGCTCTCCTCCACCTTCTGTTTGAGGATGCCCCACAGATGCTCAATAGGGTTTAGGTCTGGAGACATGCTTGGCCAGGCCACCACCTTTACCCTCAGCTTCTTTAGCAAGGCAGTGGTTATCTTGGAGGTGTGTTTGGGGTCGTTATCATGTTGGAATACTGCCCTGCGGCCCAGTCTCTGAAGGGAGGGGATCATGCTCTGCTTCAGTATGTCACAGTACATGTTGGCATTCATGGTTCCCTCAATGAACTGTAGCTCCCCAGTGCCGGCAGCACTCATGCAGCCCCAGACCATGACACTCCCACCACCATGCTTGACTATAGGCAAGACACACTTGTCTTTGTACTCCTCACCTGGTTGCCGCCACACACACTTGACACCATCTGAACCAAATAATTTTATTTTGGTCTCATCAGACCACAGGCTATGGTTCCAGTAATCCATGTCCTTAGTCTACTTGTCTTTAGAAAACTGTTTGCGGGCTTTCTTGTGCATCATCTTTAGAAGAGGCTTCCTTCTGGGACAACAGCCATGCAGACCAATTTGATGCAGTGTGTGGCGTATGGTTGAGCACTGACAGGCTGACCCCCCCACCCCTTCAACCTCTGCAGCAATGCTGGCAGCACTCATTTGTCTATTTCTCAAAGACAACCTCTGGATATGACACTGAGCACGTGCACTCAACTTCTTTGGTCGACCCTGGCAAGGCCTGTTCTGAGTGAAACCTGTCCTGTTAAACCGCTGTATGGTCTTGGCCAGTGACCAGTATGAGAGAGTGAGAGCAATAACACCAAATTTAACACACCTGCTCCCCATTCACACCTGAGACCTTGTAACACTAACGAGTCATGTGACACCGGGGAGGGAAAATGGCTAATTGGGCCCAATTTGGATATTTTCACTTAGGAGTGTACTCCCTTTTGTTGCCAGCGGTTTAGACATTATTGGCTGTTAAGTTATTTTTAGGGGACAGCAAATTTACACTGTTATACAAGCTGTACCCTCACTACTTTACATTGTAGCAAAGTGTAATTTCTTCAGTGTTGTCACATGAAAAGATAGAATAAAAAATATTTATAAAAATGTGAGGGGTGTACTCTTTTTTGTGAGATACTGTATATACCACAGATGGACAAATGTGCTGCAGGTCTCTGCCGGGTCTTTTGGAATCCAAGGAACCTCTAGCAACCTCTGGAGGAACCCCGGTTGAGAAGGCTGTTGGAGGCACACAACCTGTTACAAATGTGTCACTGATCATTAGGGATGAGCTTCGAGTTCGAGTCGAACTCATGTTCGACTCGAACATTGCCTGTTCGCCCGTTCGCCGAACAGCGAACAAATTGGGGTGTTCGCGGCAAATTCGAAAAATCTATGGGAGAAATCTAAAGTGCTAATTATAAAGACTTATATGCAAGTTATTGTCCTAAAAAGTGTTTGGGGACCCGGGTCCTGCCCCAGGGGACATGTATCAATGCAAAAAGAAGTTTTAAAAACGGCCGTTTTTTCGGGAGCAGTGATTTTAATAATGCTTAAAATGAAAAAATTAAAGTGAAATATTTCTTTAAATTTCGTACCTGGGGGGTGTGTATGATATGCATGTAAAGTGGCGCATGTTTCCCGTGCTTAGAACTGTCCCTGCAAAAAATTTCATTTTTGAAAGAAAAAAAGTCATTTAAAACTGACTCGCGGCTATTAATGAATTGTCGGCTCCCGGCAATACATACAAAAGTCATTGATAAAAAAAAAAAAAAAGCGTGGGGGTTCCCCAGAATTCAATTACCAGGCCCTTCAGGTCTGGAATGGATATTAAGGGGAACCCCGCCGCAAATAAAAAAAAAATGGCGTGGAGTCCCCCTAAAAATCCATACCAGACCCCTTATCCGAGCACGCAACCTGGCCGGCCGCAGGGGAAAAGGGGGGGACGAGAGAGCGGCCCCCCTCCCTCCTGAACCATACCAGGCCACATGCCCTCAACATGGGGAGGATGTCCCCATGTTGATGGGGACAAGGGCCTCATCCTCACAACCCTTGCCCGGTGGTTGTGGGGGTCTGCGGGCGGGGGGCTTATCGGAATCTGAAAGACCCCTTTAACAAAGGGGACCCCCAGATCCCGGCCCCCCCTATGTGAATTGGTAAGGGGTACATTGTACCCCTACCATTTCACGAAGAAAGCGTAATTTTTTTTTTAAAAAAACACACAAACACCTTGAAAAAGTCCTTTATTTAAAAAAAAAAAAAAAAAAAACATTCCAGCGGTGAAATCCAGTGTCCCGCGGCGATCCCGATGTCCAGCGCTGTCCTTCATTGGTTGTGCCTGAGCGGACCTGATGGGGAACTCCCTCTCAGTATTTTAAATGTATAGACCCGCCCCTTCTAAAGTTCCCCATCAGGTCCGCTCAGCGGACCAGATGCGGAACATGAGAAGGGGCGGGTCTATACATGTATTACCAAAGTGAGAGCAGTTCCCCATCAGGTCCGCCCCCTCGGTATGTCGGACCCGCCTACGTCATTGGCTTGAGCAGGGAACTTCCTTCACTGTGTAATTTAAATTTACATAGTGAAGGAAGTTCCCCGCTCAAGCCAATGACGTAGGCGGGTCCGACATACCGAGGGGGCGGACCTGATGGGGAACTGCTCTCACTTTGGTAATACATGTATAGACCCGCCCCTTCTCATGTTCCGCATCTGGTCCGCTGAGCGGACCTGATGGGGAACTTTAGAAGGGACGGGTCTATACATTTAAAACACTGAGAGGGAGTTCCCCATCAGGTCCGCTCAGGCACAACCAATGAAGGACAGCGCTGGACATCGGGATCGCCGCGGGACACTGGATTTCACCGCTGGAATGTTTTTTATTATTTATTTTATTTTTTTTAAATAAAGGACTTTTTCAAGGTGTTTGTGTGTTTTTTTTAAACATTTTTTTACGCTCTCTTTGTGAAATGGTAGGGGTACAATGTACCCCTTACCAATTCACATAGGGGGGGCCGGGATCTGGGGGTCCCCTTTGTTAAAGGGGTCTTCCAGATTCCGATAAGCCCCCCGCCCGCAGACCCCCACAACCACCGGGCAAGGGTTGTGGGGATGAGGCCCTTGTCCCCATCAACATGGGGACATCCTCCCCATGTTGAGGGCATGTGGCCTGGTACGGTTCAGGAGGGAGGGGGGCCGCTCTCTCGTCCCCCCCTTTTCCCCTGCGGCCGGCCAGGTTGCATGCTCGGATAAGGGGTCTGGTATGGATTTTTAGGGGACTCCACGCCATTTTTTTTTAAATTTGGGGTGGAGTTCCCCTTAAAATCCATGCCAGATCTGAAGGGCCTGGAATGGATATTTGGGGGAACCCCACGTCAATTTTTTTTAAAATTTGCACGGGGTTCCCCTTAATATCCATTCCAGACCTGAAGGGCCTGGTAATTGAATTCTGGGGAACCCCCACGCTTTTTTTTTATTTTTATCAATGACTTTTGAATGTATTGCCGGGAGCCGACAATTCATTAATAGCCGCGAGTGAGTTTTAAATGACTTTTTATCTTTCAAAAATTACATTTTTTGCAGGGACAGTTCTAAGCACGGGAAACATGCGCCACTTCACATGCATATCATACACACCCCCCAGGTACGAAATTTAAAGGAATATTTCACTTTTATTTTTTCATTTTAAGCATTATTAAAATCACTGCTCCCGAAAAAACGGCCATTTTTAAAACTTTTTTTTGCATTGATACATGTCCCCTGGGGCAGGACCCGGGTCCCCAAACACTTTTTAGGACAATAACTTGCATATTAGCCTTTATAATTAACACTTTAGATTTCGAACGTTCGAGTCCATTGTATTTAATAGGGTTCTAAATTTCACACAAACATTTTGTCTGTTCACAGGTTCTGGTGCGAACCGAACAGGGGGGTGTTCGGCTCATCCCTGCTGATCATTTGATAAAAATCTAATTTTTATTTTTTTGATTAAATCTTAATTCAAATTGTCAATTGATTATGAGTTGATCTGGCTGAAAGTTTTTTGATCTTTTTTAAATCAAATTGGTTGTTTAAATTGGTGTTTTTTAACCACTTCCATACAGGGCTTTTTATACCACTTCAATACCGGGCCTATTCTGGCACTTCTCTCCTACATGTACAAATCATCATTCTTTTGCTAGAAAATTACTCAGAACCCCAAAACATTATATATGTTTTTTTTAGCAGACACCCTAGGGAATAAAATGACGGTCGTTGCACTTTTTTATCTTGCGCGGTATTTGCGCAATAATTTTTCAAACGCCTTTTTTTGGGGGAAAAAAATGGTTTCATGAATTAAAAAATAACAAAACAGTAAAGTTAGCCCAATTTTTTTGTAAAATATGAAAGCTTATGTTACGCCGAGTAAAAAGATACCTAACATGTCACGCTTTAAAATTGCGCACACTCATGGAATGGCGCCAAACTTCGGTACTTAAAAATCTCCATAGGCGACGCTTTGAAAAATTTTACAGGTTACCAGGTTAGAGTTACAGAGTAGGTCTAGTGCTAGAATTGTTGCACGCGCTCTAACGCACGCAGTGATACCTCACATGTGTGGTTTGAACGGCGTTTACATATGCGGACGGGACTTACGTGTGTGTTCGCTTCTAAGCGCGAGCTATTGGGGACGGGCGTTTTAAAAAAAATTATATATATTTATTTTTTTATTTTACTTATTTTTTTTTTATTTTTACTTTTTTTTTACACTTTTTTTTTTTTTAGCACTTTTATTCCTATTACAAGGAATGTAAACATCCCTTGTAATAGGAATGTGTGTGACAGGTCCTCTATATGTAGAGATACGGGGTCAATAAGACCCCACATCTCTCCTCCAGGCTGGAAAGCATGAGATCAGTGAATTTTTTTTCACAATCTCATACTTACAGCCGCAATGGCGGCTTTGTTTACATTTGAGGACCCGGTCGTGACGTCATCACATCGCGCCCGGGCCTCCGACGATCATAGAGATGACTGGTGACCATCTGGTCACCAGTCATCTCTATGCTCATCACCACCGGCGCCAACGATTCTCTCTGGGTCCCCGATTGCACGGGAGAGCCCGGAGAAGCACCGGATGGTGGTGGGAGGGGGGGATGTCCCCTCCCGCCGCCTATAAGAACGATCAAGCGGCGGAACCGCCGCTATGATTGTTCTTATGGTGCGCAGGATCGCCGGCTGCAAGGCATCATTCAGATATTCCCCCTCAAACCCAGGACGTCATATGACGTCCACCCGGAGGGAGAGAGGGTTCCTGCCGGTGTCATTTTGCTATGGCCCGGTATGGAAGGGGTTAAGGAAAGATGTTTCTTCTATTGGGATCTAAATATGTATGAGGGGTCTTCAAAAAGTTTACAGCTTCTCCTGGCAGAACCATCTTTATGGCAGATTGTTCAGATTTCCCTTATTGCCTTGATCACTTCAGCTCCTAAAGGTTTACTCCCCTTAATGACCAGGCCCTTTTATGCGCGATACGCCACTGCGTTACTTTAACTGACAATTGCGCGGTCGTGCGTCGCTCTACCCGAATAAAATTGATGTCCTTTTTTTCCCCCACAAATAGAGCTTTCTTTTGGTGGTATTTGATCACCTCTGCAGTTCTTATTTTTTGCACTTCTCTATGTAAACTACAAACCTCATAGTCCATAGTCTATCTCAGATATACAGTGGGGCCATTGAGAATGAATGTAACGAACATCCTCTAACAGGAAGTCAGATCACAGAAGCAAAGAAAGAAATATGAAGATTTGAAGGAGGCTGAGTGCATTAGAAAATATTTTTTATGAGTTAGGAATACAGAATATATAAAAAATTTTTTTTTTAGGTACTAAACTTAAACCCCCTGAAGACGTAAACCCACGAAACGTACGTCGGCGGCAGTACCTGGTCACGTGATTTGCTGATGTCATCCCGGCGCTCTGGTTTGAATCGATCTGTGAAACACCAAGCGCGGTACTTCTGAAGAAACAGCGGAGGAGTTCACTTTTCAGACAAGCTCGTAGCCCTAGTGCCGGGAAAGGCACCTTTAAAGTAAGAGGCCATTTGGCACTTCTTGTTTTTTATCATTTTTTAATAAACTGTAATACGCTATGAAGCTTCCTGTTTCTATTTGCATATCCTGTCGTTATGCCTGACAAGAAGGGTCTGATTCCTGTGTATAACGGTCGATGTGCATGCAGGCACAATCCTGCACAAGCTCTCAAGACCATCTTTTTAATTAAAGTGGTCAACAAAATCTGGTAAGCGCATCCTTTGTCTGAGCACTTTGGGTGATATTTAGTGTTTGGTGGAGGAACATCACGCAAACCAAGAGGATCTTTCCTTCCTTTTTTTGACTGTCACTAGCAACAAATGATTCACGGATAACCGATGTTTGAAGCAATATTTGATTTATTACCTACATTTGGTTGGAACTTTTATTGGAGACTTTTTCTTGGGAGAAATTGGATTCTTTGACTGCACTATATTGGGACTCACATTTATATATATATATATATATATATATTATATTTTGTTTGGACTTAAGTATTATTTAGTAATTAAGCACCAATTAATAGTATTAATGTAGTTTGCTCATTAGAGGTGTTTGTGAGAGATTCACCTGAGATACCTCTAATAGAGCTATCTTTATATGTAGAGATTATCACATAAGTAGGTGTGAATTTATTTGTAGGTATATTAAGCGCACTCTAATTATTTAATTTAATAATTTTTTTCACTTGATCATTTTGGAAGTCGCCACGGCTCCCATTTTGCAGAGTAGCAGCTGTATAGCAATTCATTGTTAATTATTCACTAGTGTTGGCGCGGATTTTTCATTATTTATCACTAAACTTAATTAACCCCCTTTCATTACCAGGCCATTTTTGTTTGGCACTGTGTTACTACAATTGCGCGATCATGTAACACTGTAACCAAATGAAATTTACATCATGTTTTTCCCACAAATAGAGCTTTCTTTGGTGGTATATGATCACCACTGCGTTTTTTATTTTTGCGCTATAAACAAAAAAAGTCCGCCAATTTTGAAGAGAAAAAAAGAAAACAGTATTTTTTACTTTCTGCTATAAAAACAGATTCCATATTTTTTGAATTTTTTTTAATCTAATGTCTTCATAAATTTTGGCCAATATGTATTTTTCTACATATTTTTGGTAGAAAAAATTCCAAACAAGCGTATATATATTTTTTTAATATAATCTTTATTTATGTTCAAAATTCTGATAAAACAGTCAAAAAGATGATAGCAATCAAGTAACAGACATTAAAAAGAGAAAGCAAAGCAACCCAAGTGGGTATTTGATTAAAGAACATAACATAAGGCCCGATTGGCCATCAAACATAGAGGGTGTCTACTTAAGCCCCATACACACGGTCGGACTTCCATTGGACTTTTCCCTGGATTTTTGTCCGAACGGAGTTGGCCGGGCACACCCATAGCATACACACCACAGGACTTTTTAGCAAACTTTCCCAAAACTTTTTCCAACATCACGTGGTTTTTCTGCTCTTTTCTGCTCTTTACCGCCACCCTTTGGTCAACTTCTGCTATTGTTGGTTGATTTTAACATTGGTTGTTTTGCCCATCGGACAAAAGTCCGATGGTTTTCTGTACACACGGTCGGACTTTGCTCCATCGGACTTTTGTTGGCCAAAAGTTTGTCCGTTTGCAAACCCAACTTTTGTCCGATGAAAACAAGAAAAAAGCAAAAAAAGTTTATCCGATGGAGCGTACACACGGTCAGATTGTTGGTCCAACTTGCTCAAAATGAAGTTTGTTGGCCAAAAGTCCGACCGTGTGTACGGGGCTTTAGTGGTCGTGAAAACATATGAGCTATATCACCATTAGTTTGTCTCTGGCCCTGCTACCAAACTTAAGCCCCGTACACACGGTCAGACTTTTGGCCAACAAACTTCATTTTGAGAAAGTTGGACCAACAATCCGACCGTGTGTACTCTCCATCGGACAAACTTTTTTGTTTTTTTTTTGTTTTCATCGGACAAAAGTTCGGTCTGCAAACGGACAAACTTTTGGCCAACAAAAGTCCGATGGAGCAAAGTCCGACCGTGCGTACAGAAAACCATCGGACTTTTAATAATGTTAAAATCAACCAACAATAGCAGAAGTTGACCAAAGGGTGGCGGTAAAGAGCAGAAAAGAGCTGAAAAACCACGTGATGTTGGAAAAAGTTTTGGGAAAGTTTGCAGAAAAGTCCTGTGGTGTGTATGCTATGGGTGTGCCCGGCCAACTCCGTTCGGACAAAAAAACACAGAAAAGTCAGATGGAAGTCTGACCGTGTGTGATTTGGGCAGAAAAACTATAGTCCAGAGGGCAGACAGATAAACGGAACATAAAACATTAAAACTAGGGATGCACCGATGCCACTTTTTTAACACTGAGTACGAGTACCGATACTTTACCTCAGGTACTCGCCAATACCAATTACCGATACCTATCGCCTAGGAAGAGGGGTGGTTTGGGAGGTGGCGGTAGTTGAGGGTGGGGTGAAATAGGGGGTGGGGTGGAAAATGCTGTGATCGCTGGGGGAAGAGGATGGGGATAAGAGGGTTATTGGGAAACATGGGGGCAGGAATGACATTTGTTGTCGGAAATTCCGACAGCAAATGTCCGATGGAGCCTACACACGGTCGGAATATCTGACCAAAAGCTCACATCAAACATTTAGACACTTAGAGGCGCCTCTCTTCTTTTTTATACTCAGTTGTGACATGACGCTACTTGTATATCAAGACATCGCTTGTATATCAAGTCAAATTGTATTTAAAAATGTTGCTTGTCTCAAACCAAGTTACTCTCAAACCAAGGTTTTACTGTACTAGTAATAGTCTAGTGAAGTCAGTCACTTACAGTGGAAATAAAAAGTCTACACACCCCTAGTAAAATGTCAGGTATCTGTGATGTAAAAAAATGAGACAAAGATAAATCATTTCAGAACTTTTTCCACCTTAATGTGACCTATAAACTGCACAACTCAGTTGAACAACAAACTGAAATCTTTTAGATGGAGGGAAGTAAAAATAAAATAATATGGTTGCAGAAGTGTGATCACCCTTAACCACTTGCCGCCCGCCCTATAGCGGATTGACGGCGGCAAAGTGGTTTTAAAATCCTGACTGGACGTCATATGACGTCCTCAGGATGTTAAGCCGCTGCGCGCCCCCGCGGGCGCGCATCGCGGCGATCGTTGTTGCAGGGTGTCAGTCTGACACCCCGCAACTCCGATCTAGGTAAAGAGTCTGCGACGGAGACTCTTTACCATGTGATCAGCCGTGTCCAATCACAGCTGATCACGATGTAAACAGGAAAAGCCGGTAATCGGCTTTTCCTCACTCGCGTCTGTCAGACGCGAGTAGAGGAGAGCCGATCGGCTGCTCCTCTGACAGGGGGGGTTTGTGCTGATCGATTATCAGCACAGCCCCCCCCGAGGATGCCCACACTGGACCACCAGGGATGCCACTGGACCACCAGGGATGTCCATTACAAGGTATGCCTCCCTAGACCACCAGGGATTGAAATCAGTGCCCCCTAATGGATGCCAATTAGTGCCCCTAATGGATGCCAATCAGTGCCCACAATGGGCATCACTGATTGGCAGGCATTATTGTTTGGCACTGATTGGCATCCATTAACACATTACAGTGCCACCTATCAGTGCCCATCCATGCCACCTATCAGTGCCCATCCGTGCCGCCTATCGGTGCCCATCCGTGGCGCCTATCGGTGCCCATCCGTGCCGCTTATCTGTGCCCATCTGTGCCCATTCGTGCCGCCTATCTGTGCCCATCCGTGCCGCCTATCTGTGCCCAATTGTGCCACCTACCGGTGCCCATCCGCGCCGCCTATCGGTGCCCATCCGCGCTGCCTATCGGTGCCCATCCGCGCTGCCTATCGGTGCCCATCCGCACCGCCTCATTGGTGCCCATCAGTGCTGCCTTATCAGTGCCCGTCAGTGCAGCCCCATCAGTGCCCATCAGTGAAGGAGAAAACTTACTAATTTACAAAGTTTTGTAACTGAAATAAAAAAAATATGTTTTTTTTTCAAAATTTTCGGTCTTTTTTAAAAAGTTTAGCAGAAAATAAAAATCGCAGAGGTGATCAAATACCACCAAAAGAAAGCTCTATGTGTGGGAACAAAATGATAAAAATTTCGTTTGGGTACAGTGTAGCACAACTGCGCAATTGTCATTCAAAGTGCAACAGCGCCGAAAGCTGAAAATTGGTCTGGACAGGAAGCTGTATAAGTGCCCTGTATGGAAGTGGTTAAATGAGCATCTTTTGATTTTATTACAACACTCAGTCTTTTTGGGTACGATTCTATCAGTATGGCACATCTTGACTTGGCAATATTTGCCCACTTTTCTTTTCAAAAACACTCCAAATCTGTCAGATTGCGAGGCATCTCCTGTGGACAGCCCTCTTCAGATCACCCCACAGATTTTCAATCAGATTCAGGTCTGGGCTCTGGCTGGGCCATTCAAAAGCTTTAATCTTCTTCTGGTGAAGTGATAATTAAAGCGGAGCTCCACCCTAAAGCCTTGTACACACGATCGGATATCCTATGGATTCTAATCCGATGGTTTTGTCCATCGGAAATCCGATGAAGCTGACTTTCATCAGTCTTGCCTACACACCATCAGTCAAAAAACCGACCGTTCCAAACACGGTGATGTAAAACACTCCGATGAGCTGAGAAAAATTAAGTTTAATGCTTCTGAGCATGCGTCGACTTGATTCTGAGCATGCGTGGGTTTTTTATCCGATGGACTTGCCCATAGACGATCGGAATTTGCTATCGGTTTTTGATCCATGGGAAAAATTTAAAACATGTTCTATTTTTTAAAACCGATGGAAAAAAGACCGATGGGTCCCATACACGATCGGTTTGTCCGATGAAAAAAGTCCATCGGACTGTTTTCATCGGTAAAACCGATCGTGTGTACAGGGCTTAAAAGGGAAGTTCCGCTTGTTCGCTCCCTCCCCACCCCTCCACTGCCACATTTGCCACTTTTTGTGGGGGAGCAGGTACCTGGTTTTGACAGGTACCCACTCCCACTACTGGCAAGATCGCCGCATCGTGATCTGCATCATGTCTGGTCCCCCCCCCACTGTCTTCTGGGACATACAGAGGTCCCAGAAGACGGCAGCACCATTCAGAAAGACATGATTTGGAAAGGTACACACCTGTCTATATAAGGTCCCACAGTTAACAGTGTATGTCAGAGTACAAACCAAACCATGAAGTCCAAGGAATTGTCTGTAGACTTCCGAGACAGGATTGTATTGAGGCACAGATCTGGGGAAGGGCGCAGAAACAATGTCTCCAGCATTGAAGGTCCCAATGAGCACAGTGGCCTCCATCAATTGTAAATGGAAGAAGTTTGGAACCACCAGGACTTTTCCTGGAGTGACCCGCCCGGCCAAACTGAGCAATTGGGTGAGAAGGGCCTTAGTCAGGGAGGTGACCAGGAACCTGGTCACTCTGACAGAGCTCCAGCATTTCTCTGTGATGAGAGGAGAAACTTCCAGAAGAACAACCATCTCCACAGCACTCCACCAATCAGGCCTGTATTGTAGAGTGGCCAGACGCAGGGCCGTTTAAAGGAAATTGGGGGCCCCAAGCACAATGAACAACAAATTTTAAAGTTGAGAAGCGGGGGGGCGGGGGGTCTACCGCGGGACTTGGACACCAAGTTGTTCAGTGGGGGGGCTATCACGGGACAGGGGGCGACGATACACGTTATTACAGTGGATATGCGGGGGGAATGTCTTACCTCCTCCTCTCGTGCTGCCTCCTTTAGTCCTCTGGCTCTTCTTTCTGCTGTGCTGCCCTCTGCTGGGGCCCCAGGGCAGCTCGGGGCCCAAAGCAGCTGCTTGGTTTGCCTGTCCTGTTCCGACGCCCCTGGCCAGATGGAAGCCACTCCTCAGTAAATGGCCCATGACAGCCAAAAGGAGTTTGCCAAAAGGCACCCGAAGGAATCTCAGGCCATGAGAAACAAAATTCTGATGAAACAAAAATTGAACTCTTTGGCCTGAATGGCAAGCGTCATGTCTGAAGGAAACCAGGCACCGCTCATTACCTGGCAAATACCATCCCTACAGTGAAGCATGGTGGTGGCCGCATCATGCTGTGGGGATGCTTTTCAGCGGCAGGAACTGGGAGACTAGTCAGGATTGAGGGAAAGATGAATGCAGCAATGTACAGAGATATCCTTGATGAAAACCTGCTCTAGAGCGCTCTGGGATGAAGGTTCATCTTCCAGGACAAAGACCCTGAGCACACAGCCAAGATAACAAAGGAGTGGCTATGGGACAAGTCTGTTAATGTCCTTGGGTGGCCCAGCCAGAGCCCAGACTTGAAGCCGATTGAACATCTCTGGAGAGATCTGAAAATGGCTGTACATCAATGCTCCCCATCCAACCTGATGGAGCTTGAGAGGTCCTGCAAAGAAGAATGGGAGAAACTGCCCAAAAATAGGTTTGCCAAGCTTGTAGCATTATACTCAGAAAGACTTGAGGCTGTAATTGGTGCCAAAGGTGCTTCAATAAAGTATTGAGCAAAGGCTGTGAATACTTATGTACATGGGATTTTTTATTTATTTTTAATACATTTGCAAAGGTTCCAAACAAATTTCTTTCACGCTGTCATTGTGGGGTATTGTTTGTAGAATTTGGAGGAAAATAATGAAATTAATCCATTTTGGAGTAAGGCTGTAACATAACAAAATGTGGAAAACGTGAAACGCTGTGATCACTTTCCGGATGCACTGTATATTAGAAGTCAGCAGCTACAGTATTTGAAGTTGATGACTTCTATTTATTTTTTTTACAGACTGGAGCTCCTCTTTATCCACTTCAGCCCTGGACCATTTGGCCGGCCAAAGACCAGAGCATTTTTTGCCATTCGGCACTGCGTCGCTTTAACTGACAATTGCGCGGCCGTGGGACGTGGCTCCCAAACAAAATTGTTGTCCTTTTTTTCCCCACAAATAGATCTTTCTTTTGGTGGTATTTGATCACCTCTGTGATTTTTATTTTTTGCGCTATAAACAAAAATAAAGCGACAATTTTGAAAGAAATGCAATATTTTTTATTTTGCTATAATAAATATCCCCAAAAAATCAATAAAAAAACTAAATTTTTCCACAGTTTAGGCCGATACGTATTCTTCTACATATTTATGTTAAAAAAAATCGCAATAAGCGTATATTGATTGGTTTGCGCAAAAGTTATAGTGTCTACAAAATAGGGGATAGTTTTATGTCATGCTTATTATTATTATTATTTTTACTAGTAATGGCGGCGATCTGCGATTTTTATCGTGACTGCGACTTTATGGCGGACACATCGGACATTTTTCACACATTTTTGGGACCATTGTCATTTTTACAGCGATCAGTGCTATAAAAATGCACTGATTACTGTGAAAATGACACTGGCAGTGAAAGAGTTAACCACTAGATGGCACTGAAGGGGTTAAGTGTGTCCTAGGGAGTGATTCTTACTGTTAGGGGGCGTGACTACGAGTGACACGTCACTGATCGCTGTTTCCGATGAGAGGGAACAGACGATCAGTGACAGTGTCACTAGGCAGAATGGGGAGATGCTTGTTTACACTTGCCTCTCCCCGCTCTGCAGCTCTGTGACCCGATCGCTGGACACCAGCGGACACCGAGTCCGTGGGTCCCACAGGCACGGTCATGGAGCTCGCGGCAGGGGCTCGCGCGCACAGCGGGAATTTCAAAGTGATGTATATATTTGTTACTTTGCCCAGCCGTGCCATTCTGGCTGCGTATATGTACAGGAGCCGGTCGGGAACCCGTTAAAGAAGGACCCAAAAGCAAACATTGATTATATTCCAGCTTGCCAATACTTAGATGTGATGGCTGCTTTAGTTTTCCTTTTAGGCTTTCTTTCTTCTATTTTCATCTGATGATCAAGCCAGTAAGTCTGTTGTTTTTGAAAAGAACAAGCTCTCTAGCAGAATGTATCAGTTACTGGCAGGGGTGCTTACAAAGATCAACTTTTTTTTAATATTTATATAAAAGCTTTACTCCTAGGAAACAAAAAACTTTTGCTGTAACTGCTGGAGTTTGGCTTCAATTTGTTAGTGTATTTAAATCTGCTAGTACGCCTAACACTCTCAATGCTGCTTCCCAAATGTGCCCCCTGTGCTCCTTCATCCAGAGTGGTGTCTGTATAACACAGGCGGTGTCTTACTGGTGGATCTCCAGGTGAAATAAAGACTAAAAAAGAAAACGAATGCAGCCATCACAATAAAGGATCAGCAAGCTGCAATATATTCCATTTTTGGGTTTAATATCACTTTTAGGGCTGTCCTATCCCCCAACATATCAGATGCACACAGTGTGGATGTGGAGCCCCCCTACAAGCCCATCACACACTTTGTACAGGAGGATGTGTAATAGGTGAACTTTTTCAGGCTGATCAGAGTCCAGTGTCCCCCCATCCCTGGTGTATGAAGTGTTGCTCGGGGGATCAATGTGCTGTAATGACCCCCCTGCACTCCAGGCACCTGGAATTGTCAGCAGCACCCAGCAGAGCTCAGCCCTGAGCCAGCAGCTGCACGCCCCGCCCCTTCCCCCCATCATCATTAGCAAATATTACCCTAAACACTTGCTCTTTACCTCCCTTCTCCCTCCAGGCATTGGAGAGGCCGGCTGTCAATCAGGCGGCTCCCCTCTGCTCGGCTCAGCGGCGGTGATCAGAGACAAGAAGACGATCGGAGGGAAGGGAGAGCACGGAGGAGATGGAGGAGGAGATGCAGCCGGCAGAGGAGGGGCCCTGCATCCCGAAAATCTACAAACAGAGGAGCCCCTATAGCGTCCTCAAGACCTTCTCCTCCAACAAGAGGTCCCTGCTGGCCAGGAGGTACGACCGGCCCACCATGGTGGAGATCCCACATCTGGGGACACCTTTCCCCAAGCAGACCCCCCCAGCCTCCTCCATCAGCACCGAGCCCCAGCAGCCCCATCAGCAGCAGCATCATTACCAGCAGGCTCACAGCTCCTATCACAACGGGCCCATCCGAGCCAACCCAACCACCTCCTCCCACTGCCACACCACAGCCAACAACAACAGGTTCTGCCAGCAGGCCACCAGCGAGGGCACCCTGGAACTCAGTGCAGGTAGGTACAGGAGGGGGGAGGGGGTCACCTATAGGTGTGTGTGTGCTGCCATCACACCTCACTCTCTCCCATCACTACTTTACCTGACCAAAGAAAAGTTCACTTTGGGGAAGTTTACTTACTTACTAGTAGTGAGATGTCTCCTCCATATACACATCTCTATATATGGGATAGAGAGAGATAGAGAGAGATCTGATCTATATACACATCTCTATACATGGGATAGAGAGAGATAGAGAGAGATCTGATCTATATACACATCTATACATGGGATAGAGAGAGAGATCTATATACACATCTATACATGGGATAGAGAGAGATAGAGAGAGATCTGATCTATATACACATCTATACATGGGATAGAGAGAGATCTGATCTATATACACATCTCTATACATGGGATAGAGAGAGAGATCTGATCTATATACACATCTATACATGGGATAGAGAGAGAGATCTATATACACATCTATACATGGGATAGAGAGAGAGATCTGATCTATATACACATCTATACATGGGATAGAGAGAGATCTGATCTATATACACATCTATACATGGGATAGAGAGAGAGATCTATATACACATCTATACATGGGATAGAGAGAGATCTGATCTATATACACATCTATACATGGGATAGAGAGAGAGATCTATATACACATCTATACATGGGATAGAGAGAGATCTGATCTATATACACATCTATACATGGGATAGAGAGAGATCTGATCTATATACACATCTATACATGGGATAGAGAGAGATCTGATCTATATACACATCTCTATACATGGGATAGAGAGAGATCTGATCTATATACACATCTATACATGGGATAGAGAGAGAGATCTGATCTATATACACATCTCTATACATGGGATAGAGAGAGATAGAGAGAGATCTGATCTATATACACATCTATACATGGGATATATATATAGAGAGAGAAAGAGATAGATCTGATCTATATACACATCTATATACATGGGATAGAGAGAGATAGAGAGAGATCTGATCTATATACACATCTATACATGGGATAGAGAGAGATCTGATCTATATACACATCTATACATGGGATAGAGAGAGATCTGATCTATATACACATCTATACATGGGATAGAGAGAGATCTGATCTATATACACATCTCTATACATGGGATAGAGAGAGATCTGATCTATATACACATCTATACATGGGATAGAGAGAGAGATCTGATCTATATACACATCTATACATGGGATAGAGAGAGATATAGAGAGAGATGTGATCTATATACACATCTATATACATGGGATAGAGAGAGATATAGAGAGATCTGATCTATATACACATCTCTATACATGGGATATATATATAGAGAGATCTGATCTATATACACATCTATACATGGGATAGAGAGAGATCTGATCTATATACACATCTATACATGGGATAGAGAGAGATAGAGAGAGATCTGATCTATATACACATCTATACATGGGATAGAGAGAGATCTGATCTATATACACATCTCTATACATGGGATAGAGAGAGAGATCTGATCTATATACACATCTATATACATGGAATAGAGAGAGATAGAGAGAGATCTGATCTATATACACATCTATACATGGGATAGAGAGAGAGATCTATATACACATCTATACATGGGATAGAGAGAGAGATCTGATCTATATACACATCTATACATGGGATAGAGAGAGATCTGATCTATATACACATCTATACATGGGATAGAGAGAGAGATCTATATACACATCTATACATGGGATAGAGAGAGATCTGATCTATATACACATCTATACATGGGATAGAGAGAGAGATCTATATACACATCTATACATGGGATAGAGAGAGATCTGATCTATATACACATCTATACATGGGATAGAGAGAGATCTGATCTATATACACATCTATACATGGGATAGAGAGAGATCTGATCTATATACACATCTATACATGGGATAGAGAGAGATCTGATCTATATACACATCTATACATGGGATAGAGAGAGATCTGATCTATATACACATCTATACATGGGATAGAGAGAGAGATCTGATCTATATACACATCTATACATGGGATAGAGAGAGATCTGATCTATATACACATCTCTATACATGGGATAGAGAGAGATCTGATCTATATACACATCTATACATGGGATAGAGAGAGAGATCTGATCTATATACACATCTATACATGGGATAGAGAGAGATCTGATCTATATACACATCTCTATACATGGGATAGAGAGAGATCTGATCTATATACACATCTATACATGGGATAGAGAGAGAGATCTGATCTATATACACATCTCTATACATGGGATAGAGAGAGATAGAGAGAGATCTGATCTATATACACATCTATACATGGGATATATATATAGAGAGAGAAAGAGATAGATCTGATCTATATACACATCTATATACATGGGATAGAGAGAGATAGAGAGAGATCTGATCTATATACACATCTATACATGGGATAGAGAGAGATCTGATCTATATACACATCTATACATGGGATAGAGAGAGATCTGATCTATATACACATCTATACATGGGATAGAGAGAGATCTGATCTATATACACATCTATACATGGGATAGAGAGAGATCTGATCTATATACACATCTCTATACATGGGATAGAGAGAGATCTGATCTATATACACATCTATACATGGGATAGAGAGAGAGATCTGATCTATATACACATCTATACATGGGATAGAGAGAGATATAGAGAGAGATGTGATCTATATACACATCTATATACATGGGATAGAGAGAGATATAGAGAGATCTGATCTATATACACATCTCTATACATGGGATATATATATAGAGAGATCTGATCTATATACACATCTATACATGGGATAGAGAGAGATCTGATCTATATACACATCTATACATGGGATAGAGAGAGATCTGATCTATATACACATCTATACATGGGATAGAGAGAGATCTGATCTATATACACATCTATACATGGGATAGAGAGAGATCTGATCTATATACACATCTATACATGGGATAGAGAGAGATCTGATCTATATACACATCTCTATACATGGGATAGAGAGAGAGAGATCTGATCTATATACACATCTATACATGGGATAGAGAGAGAGAGATCTGATCTATATACACATCTATATACATGGGATAGAGAGAGATAGAGAGAGATCTGATCTATATACACATCTATACATGGGATAGAGAGAGATAGAGAGAGATCTGATCTATATACACATCTATATACATGGGATAGAGAGAGAGAGATCTGATCTATATACACATCTATACATGGGATAGAGAGAGAGAGATCTGATCTATATACACATCTATACATGGGATAGAGAGAGAGAGATCTGATCTATATACACATCTATACATGGGATAGAGAGAGCTAGAGAGAGATCTGATCTATATACACATCTATACATGGGATAGAGAGAGATCTGATCTATATACACATCTATACATGGGATAGAGAGAGATCTGATCTATATACACATCTATACATGGGATAGAGAGAGAGAGATCTGATCTATATACACATCTATACATGGGATAGAGAGAGATCTGATCTATATACACATCTATACATGGGATAGAGAGAGATCTGATCTATATACACATCTATACATGGGATAGAGAGAGAGAGATCTGATCTATATACACATCTCTATACATGGGATAGAGAGAGAAAGAGAGAGATCTGATCTATATACACATCTATACATGGGATATATATATAGAGAGAGAGAGATCTGATCTATATACACATCTCTATACATGGGATAGAGAGAGAGATCTATATACACATCTATACATGGGATAAAGAGAGATCTGATCTATATACACATCTATACATGGGATAGAGAGAGAGATCTGATCTATATACACATCTATACATAGGATAGAGAGAGATCTGATCTATATACACATCTATACATGGGATAGAGAGAGAGATCTATATACACATCTCTATACATGGGATAGAGAGAGATAGAGAGAGATCTGATCTATATACACATCTATACATGGGGTATATATATATATATAGAGAGATCTGATCTATATACACATCTCTATACATGGGATATATATATAGAGAGAGAGATCTGATCTATATACACATCTATACATGGGATAGAGAGAGAGATCTGATCTATATACACATCTATACATGGGATATATATATAGAGAGAGAGAGATCTGATCTATATACACATCTATACATGGGGTATATATATATAGAGAGAGATCTGATCTATATACACATCTCTATACATGGGATATATATATAGAGAGATCTGATCTATATACACATCTATACATGGGATATATATATAGAGAGATCTGATCTATATACACATCTCTATACAAGGGATAGAGAGAGATCTGATCTATATACACATCTCTATACATGGGATATATATATAGAGAGATCTGATCTATATACACATCTCTATACATGGGATAGAGAGAGATCTGATCTATATACACATCTCTATACATGGGATATATATATAGAGAGATCTGATCTATATACACATCTATACATGGGGTATATATATATATATATAGAGAGATCTGATCTATATACACATCTCTATACATGGGATATATATATAGAGAGATCTGATCTATATACACATCTATACATGGGATATAGAGAGAGATCTGATCTATATACACATCTCTATACATGGGATAGAGAGAGAAAGAGAGAGATCTGATCTATATACACATCTATACATGGGATATATATATAGAGAGAGATATAGAGAGATCTGATCTATATACACATCTCTATACATGGGATATATATAGAGAGAGAGAGATCTGATCTATATACACATCTATACATGGGATAGAGAGAGAGAGATCTGATCTATATACACATCTCTATACATGGGATATATATATATAGAGAGATCTGATCTTTATCCACCTCCCTACTGTGCACGAAAACCCCCTTCCTGCCCAAGCCATTTTTCAGCTTTCAGCGCTGTCACACTTTGAATGACAATTGCGCGGTCGTGCGACGTGACTCCCAAACAAAATTTGTGTCCTTTTTTTCCCACAAATAGAGCTTTCTTTTGGTGGTATTTGATCACCTCTGCGGTTTTTATTTTTTGCGCTATAAACAAAAGAAGAGCGTCCAGTTTGGAAAAAAAACACTATTTTTTACTTTTTGCTATAATAAATACCCATTTTTTTTTTTTAAATAAAATTTTCCTCAGTTTAGGCCGATACGTATTCTTCTACATATTTTTGGTTAAAAAAAAAAATCGCAATAAGCGCGTATTGATTGGTTTGCGCAAAAGTTATAGTGTGTACAAAATAGGGGATAGATTTATAGCATTTTTATTTTTTTATTAGTAATGGCGGCGATCTGCGATTTTTATTGTGACTGCGATATTGCGGCGGACACATCGGACACTTTTGACACATTTTTGGGACCATTCACGTTTATACAGCGATCCCTGCTATAAAAATGCATTGATTACTGTATAAATGTGATTGGCAGGGAAGGGGTTAACCACTAGGGGGCGGGAAGGGGTTAAATATGTTCCCTCAATGTGTTCTTACTGTGGGGGGAGGGGACTGACTGGGGGAGGTGACCGATGGTTGTCCCTATGTACAAGGGACACACCATCGGTCCCCTCTCCCTCACAGGACGTGGATCTCTGTATTTACACACAGAGACCCACTTTCCTGCTCGTTTACCGGGCAATCGCGGGTGCCCGGCGGCAATCGCGGCCGCCGGGCACGCGCACCGGGGCCTTGTGAACGTGGCGGGCGCGCGCCGCTGGCGGCGAGCGCGCCCCTTCTAGCTCGTTTTAAAGGGAGGACGTCATATGACGTCCTCCCAGAACGAGAGTATCCTCCGTCCGCCGTCAATTGACAGTGGGCGGTGGACAAGTGGATATACACATCTATACATGGGATAGAGAGAGATATAGAGAGAGATCTGATCTATATACACATCTATATACATGGGATAGAGAGAGATATAGAGAGATCTGATCTATATACACATCTATACATGGGATATATATATAGAGAGAGAGAGATCTGATCTATATACACATCTCTATACATGGGATATATATATAGAGAGAGAGATCTGATCTATATACACATCTATACATGGGATAGAGAGAGAGATCTGATCTATATACACATCTCTATACATGGGATAGAGAGAGATATAGAGAGAGATGTGATCTATATACACATCTATATACATGGGATAGAGAGAGATATAGAGAGATCTGATCTATATACACATCTATACATGGGATATATAT